>CM066324.1:96597381-106597381 GCA_033807775.1 Saussurea involucrata
TATCAGCTTCATCAATATTTGCAATATTTGTAAAGAAGGAAGGTGATACCTGAATTGCAGAGGTTGAAGTAGAGGGAATGTCTGAACTTTCTTCCTCATCTTCAATCCTTGCCATAAGACAGAGATTGGCTTCATCATCCTCAGAATCAGATGATGATTCTTCTTCCTCAGAGGCAGCCCAATCGTAAGCCATCAGGTCTTTGCCTTTCTTCTTAAAGCTTTTCAGCTTCGCATACTTTTCTTTCAGCTTAGCATATTTATCATCTTTATTCCTGGGAATAAAGGATTTCTTGGGAAACGCTGAGTTTCTTGAAACTTTCTTTGACCTGCACTCGTTAGCGAAATGTCCAATCTTTTCGCAATTAAAACAAGTAGCAGTAGCCTTATCAACAGGAGCTGATGATCTTGTCTTATCAGTTGTAGAAAGGGGTTTGTTCTTTCTGAACATTTTCTTTTTGGCGAATCTCCTGAACTTTTTAGTTAGGAGAGCCAAAGATTCATCATCATCTGAAGAGTCAGAGTCTGATGACCTTTCAGAGTTACTCTCTAACTCAGTGATAGTGACCGAGGGTCGCTGAGTAGAGGGTTCCTCTGAGATTAAAGCAACAGGGGTGCTTTTGAAATCTTTTACAAGATTTTTCTTAAGATGGCTTGATTGCTCATGATTCAGCATCGTGCCATATAAGGTAGCAAGGGTCATTGATCTTAGATCCTTTGACACCTTGAGACACATAGAATAACTGTCCCAGCTTTCAGGTAAACATTCTAGAAACTTTGTCAGCACTTCAAAGTTAGAATATTCCTTACCAACAGTTTTTAGGTCTATTATTAAGCAATTAAAACGTTGGTGAACTTCAGAGAGAGTCTCATTCTTACCACAAATGAAACTTTCATACTGTCTTACCAGGTTGATCTTCCTAGAGTCCTGGACTTCAGCAGTACCTTCATACTGAACACAGATTGTGTCCCACATGGCTTTTGAGGATTTCAGGTTCATGACGGAATGGTAGACTTCGTCAGGAAGAGCCACGGATAGTATGGATCTGGCTTTGGTGTCGATAGCCACTTTCTTCTTATCTTCGTCAGTCCACGTATGAACTTCTTTGGGTACCAGCCTTTCTGGAATAGTAGGTCTATTCTCAGCGGCTGGTACTGCGGCATCAATTCTTATAGGAATAAATCGGCCGTTTTCAAGATAATAAGGCATAGTAGGGTCTACACCTTCTAGGAAGAGAGTCATCCTATTTTTCCATAGATTAAAATTATCTCTGGAGAATCTAGGGGGTTTAGCAAGAGAACCATTGTCGATATAATTTGTGTTTGTGTTGGTAGCCATTTTCAGAAATAGCAAGGAAGAGAAATCTTAGTATAGATTAGATCTTGTTTATGAGATTAAACAAATCCGATCTGATACCACTTGTTGGTCCCGAAGGGCTATACAAGTTTGTAGAAAGGGGGGGGGGGAGGGGGGTTGAATACAAACACACAGATTTTACTTTTCTAAATTGTTTATTGATTAATCATTAACAATTTACAGCTTGTTGTGGAAACAAGATTAAGTATAAACCTAAATCTAAACAAGTTGGAACACTAAGTTTTCTTGCAATAAGAAAGAGAAGGAAATTACTAATAATAACCTATCTCAAGATAAGAAGGATGAACTTGTCCAGAGTTAGCAAGTTACTTCAAAATGAAGTGAGTTCTTCTTCTTATATACTACATGCATTTAATGCTTTGCAGTTTATACTTTACATGTGGCAGTAGCTGATTGGTTGCATGTCATTGACCTTTGTTGACAACCTTAGTAGCCGCATGTTGACCAGTGTAGTATCAGAGTGGTTGTACGATTTCAGACAATAAGGAGGTTCTTTATCTGGCATATCGTACGGAGTCGTGCAAGGGTGGTTTAGACAAAAGTACTTTGTACGGAGGACTTCATGATCAGCTTTTCGTTGATTCAGCGATCTATCATTCTATATCAGCGAATGATAGAGTTCAGCGAATGATAGAGTTCAGCGATAGCTGAAGTCTTGTACTTGATACTTCACGTTGAGTGGACAAATCTGAGTCTTCGCTGATCCGCATCAGTTCATTAGGAGACTTGTCGCTGGTTCTTGAGCTTGATCTTCGACTTCAGCGTAGAACCTATGTTAACGTGAAACTTGTCTTCAGGGATCATAAGTAAACAACTAACTTATCAGCGATCACCATAAGTACTGAACAGACTCAGAGCATTATGGTGAACAGTGTTCGCTGAATGTTTAATCTAAAGAGCAAGAGTTCCTATCAGCTGTACTGTAAGATCTTAGTACTTATCAGCGATAGTGAAACTCTGATACATATTGTTTACTTACAATTTTCACTAAGTATATAAGAGAGGGTCATTATCAAATCACTGAGGGTTTGGATCAACAGAAGTAACTTGCTAACTCTGGACAAGTTCATCCTTCTTATCTTGAGATAGGTTATTATTAGTAATTTCCTTCTCTTTCTTAGTGCAAGAAACTTAGTGTTCCAACTTGTTTAGATTTAGGTTTATCCTTAATCTTGTTTCCGCAACAAGCTGTAAATTGTTAATGATTAATCAATAAACAATTTAGAAAAGTAAAATATATGTTTTTGTATTCAACCACCCCCCCCCCCCTTTCTACAAACTTGTATAGCCCTTCGGGACCAACAAGTATACTTGTCGCTGGTTCTTGAGCTTGATCTTCGACTTCAGCGTAGAACTTTGGTTGACGTGAAACTTGTCTTCAGGGATCATAAGTAAACAACTAATTTATCAGCGATCATCTCATAGACTGAACAGGCTCAGAGTTATAAGATGATGAACAATGTTCGCTAAATATCTAATCTAAAGAGTGAGAGTTCCTATCAGCGGTACTGTAAAGTCTTAGTACTTATTAGCGATAGTGAAACTCTAATACATATTGTTTACTTACAATTTTCACTAAGTGTTTAAGAGAGGGTCATTATCAAATCACTGAGGGTTTGGATCAACAATCTCCCCCTATTTGTTTATGACCTAGCAACAGAGAAAATTGCTATTTAATGAAAACACAAGGATAAAAAGAACTCATAAAATATATGTCCCTTTTACTGTTTTGTGGGATCTTTTCAGTACTGATGGAGTAAAGTACTTTCGCTGAAATTTTTCTTTAAACTTCGTAAAGATTACATAGGGAAGTGGAAAAATTACAAGTACAGCAAATAAAATTACAAGTACAAAAGATGTAGACAAATAAGGATAGAAAGAATTACAAGGCGATCCTATCCGTCAAAAGGTTCTTCCTTGATGAGAAGTTCATCGAGGGTCTTTGATGTGGGAATCATCCAGTCAGGGACCGTGACACCTTGATCCTTTTTGTTCTTTGCTTCTTCAAAGATCAGGGGCTTGAGGTGACGTGCCTGAATGTCGCGTCTGACTTCACACCAGTATATGAGATCTCTGAGTGTTCGATGGGAGTGATTGGAAGCTCAGAGATGCGTTGAAAGTGTTGATTTCCTTGGTAGTCTAGAAAGAATATACCATAGGGATTACTTACCACTTTGCCAGGGATGAAAGTTTCACCAGGTGGTAGGCAGGTGTCAAGCGCTGAGAGATCAGCACTAGGGCCAAGAACTTCAGCACGAGAGAAACCAATGCCTGTTTCATTCCGTATAGGAGGACCTGAGTCTGAGGCTTTCTTTTCCTTTGCAGAGACTCTTCCTTGTTGAGGATGAAGAAGAGTGGAAGGAGGAATATCCACAGCAGAAGAAACCAAGTCGATGTGAGTATTTAAAATTTTCTCGACATGGCTCTTGAACATTGAGCGCGATCGCTGAATGGTTAATTTCACTTCCAACCATTCATAGAAACCAAACTTCTCTAAAGTAGCAGCATAGAAGGTTTGCTTGGTTTTGTCTTCTCTGAATACATCAACTTCAACAATAGGAACGTCAACGAACAGTCTTCCTCTGATGTTTACTTTGATGATTTTGGATGGTCGAGATCGATAGTTCAGCATTTCTTTACACCATTCCAAAGTCGTATCAGATACTGTAGTCTTTTCTTCAACGATCCTTTGGGCATCATCCCATAGCTGACGTTGGACATCAATGGGAGTTCTTTTCAACGCGGGGTCTTTTACCGATTGTTGGACAAGCTGGATGGCGAGAGCCTTATCTTTTTCTTTAGCTTCCTTCTTTTCGGCGAGTAATCTTTCAGCTCTTAGATGATCCTCGTATTCTTTCCTTGAGATCCTGAACTTTGTGGGAGCAGGGATTTTGTCACGAGGAAGAATGATTCGCTGATCTTCAAGCTGTTTGATCATTGCATCTCTCTTTTCATGATCCTCTTCACTTAGCTTTTGAGGAGCCAAGGAAGGTCTGTTTTTGTGAGAGAGCAGTTGTTCTTCAGGTTCATCAGTGTCAGTGGTTAAATCCATAACTGGGATTATTTCTTCAGCTCTTGTGGCAGGGATTATTTCTGGTGTAGTCGTGGGAGCTTCAGCGGGATCCTCAAACAGGGGAGAGGACTAGCTGAAACACATCGATTGTTTAAGTAAGAAAAGTTGGGAAGAAAGAAATAGAGAAAAGAATGTGGTTAAGTGTATAGAGGTTTTAAGGATAGAAGGATTGAGATTGAGAAGGGATAGAGGAAGGATGCAGTGTAAGGGAATAGAAGGTAGTGTACCTGACAAACTGGATTTTGAATCAAGATCGTCATATTGTCTTCTTCAGCGAGGCCTTTGTGTTTGCCTTTGTCAGCATTAGACACTGCAGGCTTTGTGTTGGTCCGCTCCCCTGAAGGTTCTTTTATCTTGATCCCTTTTTGAGCTGGGGCTTTTGCTACAGGCTGGACGTAGAAGAAATCGTCATCATCATCATCTTCATCATCATCATCTTTGGGGGATGATGATCGTTCTTCAATAGAGATGTCGACAGGTTCATCATTTTCAGTTTCTTCTTCAGACTCGACCTCTTCGGCATAAGGTTCGGTCATGTCAGCAGCAGATTCCTTCAGTTGCTCATCGAGTTGCTCCCCCTCAGATACAGAGGAAGGTTTCTCGGTTTCTTTATGGTTTTCAACTCCCTGAGGTTGTGGAGTAGAAGTACCAGCAGCAGTAGTTTCAATACCCTCCCCCTCAGCATTATGGGGAAGGTCTTCTTTAGTCTTCTCCCCCTCTTCCACATTATGGTTGGGGGAGGTAACGGATTGTTCAGCAGCAGTGTGTATTTGGTCCCTGTCTTCTAGGCCAGAGATCCCAATACAGTTTTCAATCTTTGCTAATCTGAATTCCAGGCCAGTTATAGCAGGATTGATCTTTTCAAGAGCTTCACGATCGACCTGAGAAAAATTTGAAGTTTGGACGTTCAGGCGATCGAGCACTTTCTGAACAAGTTCTTTGACTGCATAGACGTCAGCCTTGATCGTGGAAACTTCACCCTTAAGAGAACCAACCTCTGTCTTCAATGATGTGACTTCATTGGACAGAGAGGTGAAGTTTGTTGAAAGAGAGGTGGTGGCGGTTGAATTGTCAGCGAGGGTGGTTGCAAATTGAGCGATGCTACCATCCACCTTCTCTAGATCAGTTTTAGAGGCTTTTGTACCATCCACGTCTGTAACCGCTGAAGAGTTCGTGGAGAAAATGGTGTTGTAATTTTCCACCTTTGTTTCCACGGCCTTCAGGGAGGTGTTGATATCCCCCAAATTAGGACCTGAAACAGTTAGTAACTTATGAACAGAGGAAAGCTCAGAAGTTTGGGGTAGAGAGAGCGGAGTGTTTTGGATTGTGTTTATACCTGCAGGCGGGTTGGCGAAGTTGTCGAACCCTTTGTGTCCTGAATGAAATTCCATGTCTCCTTCAAGAGTACCTTGGCGAATGGAGGTGCCTGCAGATCCTAAGTTTGCATCCAACATCGTATTTAGAGTGTCTGCAGCTGAGTCATGTACGGTGAAGGGTGTCCCTAGGAAAGTTGGGAAAATTGATGGAGAGACCAAAGAATGAGTAAGAGGAATGAGGGATGAGAATGATGGTTGGGTGCGGGGTTCAGCGTTGGATCCGCTGTTAATCACTTCAGTCTGTAGAGAGGCTGGAGGAGGTGGGTTCATTTCCAAGTTTATAACTTCAACGTTTAGAGATGCTGAAACTGGGATGGAAGGTGTGGCTTGATCAGCTGTGGCATAGCGTACCACTGAACTTTCCATCAGCTCTTCAAGATGAGCTGAGGAGTCTTCATCATGTAAATGCTGTGGGGGGGTTGCTCCTTGGTTTTCTTGATTCTTTTGGAACCAAGTTGGGAAGATGAGTGTTTCCTTTTTCGAGAAGGAGTAGAGGTTGCAGCGTGGGTATCAGCGGTGGGGATTTCCACTGAATGAGCTGCAGAAGTAGACGAAGGAGGATTGAGAAGAGATAAGAGAGTAGAAAGACGTACCTCGTTTTCCAGCGGCTTGAAGTCGAGTACCTTAGGGCCAACCTGAGAGAGTCTCATATCACCCTATGTTGGGTACCTTTCGCCAAGTCCTTGTTGAAAGACGGCGCTGATGAACCTGGGATAAGGAACCCATGCAGATCTTTCTGCCATATCCACTCTGAACGCAAGGTCGTCGTAGATGATTGAGGCCCAGTCAATATTTAGACCTTTCAGCAATGCATAGCCCATTGCTTGCTGAGGCTGAGCAGCTTGATCAGAGGAGCCACTCTTTGTTGTCATGCCGCTAATCAGATGTGTGAAGATGAAGTTCATCTCGCTGGGCATTTCGGACTTCTTGATCATAGTTAGTTTCTTCTCAGGCTTCTTGTCCCTTCCAGTGTCCCATGCGTAACCCATTGCATCGAAGAATGCAATGATGGCTTCCCTATCAGCATGGTTTTTGTGGTTAGGGAGAGGTACAAAGCGGTTTTCTTTGGTAGAGGTAGGAAGGCCCAGTGCTTTCCTAATTATAGCAGGGTTGATTATCGTGGTGCCAAATTTTGTGTCACACATTCGTTGGGTCTTTGGCATGGGGTACCTAAGCTCTTCTGGAAGTATACCAGAACTGAGAAAGTGGGAATTGATAAGCAGGGGGTGTAATGGTCAGGGCTGTGGATAAGCAACATGTTTTTAGGTAGTTCACAGCATCATCCAGATGTGTGACTTTCTTTCGAGGAGGAAACTCGAAAAGCGCATGACGGTTGTTTGATTTTGAAAAATCGATTTCCTCAAGCTTGAACTTGACCTGAGGAGCTTTGATAAGAGTCAGTTTCTTTGCAGCCGTGGATTTCTCAGCGGTAGGAGCAGGAGTAGAAGATGCCATTTTCTGTTATATCAACCATGAACATAGATAAAGAATAGTCTTAATTGAAAGATTTTCCAATAAGATGTTTTCCGATTTTTGTCCATTTCATTCAGACAGAAATGTCTTAATGAAGATTAGGGTTTTCTTGTTTGTAAAAGAAAAACAAACCCAGTAAAAGTCTTTTTTTCCATTTTCCTTTAGATAAGGATTCTGGAAAAACGAATGAAGAACAAGTTTAAGATATTGAGTTTTAAACTTGAAGAACAACCATGAAAAGCTTGTGTTCATAAAACCATGAAAGAAATGATCTCATTTTAGAAAAGGTTACTTTTGTTTGATCTGTTAAAAGCAATAAGAAGATCAGAAACAAGTTATGTAGGTAAATAACAAGAATATTAACCTGGTAATCGAAGAAGTAGATGAACAGATTTATGGAAATAAGCAACAGTAAATCTTTTCTTGCTTGGAGAAGAAGTTCGCGTAAAGAAAAAAAATATAAACCCGAAATAGTTTATATAGAGAGATTTTAGAGAGAGAAAAACTCGAGCGGGAAAGTTTTTCATCATGACACGGACACGTGTTTGCATTTGATTGGAAGGTAAACGAAACGTGCAAACGTGTGTCAGAAAAGGAACGTGCCAGGGTTTATCCGTTGTGATGATGTCACAAACGTCATTTCATATTTTAGGATGTCTCTGAGGTTTTGAAAGCTCAGGGACTATTTTGAAAAACATGAAGCACTGAATAGAAATATCAGTGTTAGATTAAGAAATTTCAAAGTATCGCTGTTAAGGAAGAGATATTCAATATTCAGTGATGCAATTTGTTTTGAAATCTTACATTTACATGCGAACGTCAGCGAGCAAGAGAGAAAACATACCTTGATATCAGCGAATCAATTATGTTCAGAGAGAGAATGATAGAATGGGTTATATAATTGTTTTATCCTATAGCTGATAAAATGTGAACCAATGAAGATTTTACTCTTCAAAGTTCAACATTCCAAGCTCGCTGATGAGAAAGTTGAATCTTGTCTCATCAAGAGGTTTGGTGAACAGATCAGCTAACTGATAGTCAGTTGGGATAAAATGAAGTTCTATATCACCATTCATCACATGATCTCTGATAAAATGATACCTGATTTCGATATGTTTGGTCTTTGAGTGTAGCACTGGATTGTTGGCTATAGTGATGGCACTTGTGCTGTCGCAATAGATTGGAATTTTCGAGAGCTGAAGGTCTTAGTCTAGTAGTTGATTTCTCATCCACAAGACCTGAGAACAACAGCTTCCAGCGGCTACATACTTAGCTTCAGTAGTTGAGGTGGACACTGAGTTTTGCTTTTTACTTGTCCAACTCACCAGCTTTCCACCCAGGAGCTGACAGCCTCCTGTGGTGCTTTTCCTATCCAATTTGCAACCTGCAAAATCACTATCTGAATAGGCGATTAGATCAAACCCTGAGTCTTGGGGATACCAAAGACCTAGGTTCCTAGTACCCTTAAGGTAACGAAAGATTCGTTTTACAGCGATCATATGAGATTCCTTAGGTTCAACTTGATATCGTGGACACAAACATGTTGCGTACATAATATCGGGTCGGCTAGGTGTAAGATACAAGAGAGAGTCGATCATCCCATGGTACAGCGTAACATTAACAGGTATTCCATTTGAATCCTTGTTTAGTCTCAGCGGAGGTGCCATAGGGGTTTTCATAGCTGAACTCTGAGTTAAATCGAATTTCTTCAGCATATCTTTAACATACTTTCCCTGATTAATGAAAGTTCCTTTTTCATTTTGTTTTATCTGAAGACCAAGGAAATATGTTAGCTCACCCATCATGCTCATTTTATTATCTTCTTTCATCCTTTCAGAGAAACGAGTACAAAGATCAGGGTTAGTAGAACCAAATATAATGTCATCAACATATATCTGAACAAGAATGATACGACCCTTCACTATTCTGAAAAATAGAGTTTTGTCGATTTTACCTCGCTCAAAATTTTCAATTAGGAGATAAGAGGATAGAGTGTCATACCATGCACGTGGAGCTTGCTTTAAGTCATAAAGTTCCTTATCCAGTTTATAAACATAACCTGGATGCTTAGGATCTGAGAATCCTGGAGGTTGTTCCACATAGACTTCTTCATTAAGCTTTCCATTGAGAAATGCTGACTTAACATCCATTTGATATACTTTGAAGTATTTGTGTACAGCGTATGCTAAGAATAGACAAATAGATTCTAGTCTTGCTACTGGAGCAAATGTTTCGTCGTAATCTATGCCTTCCTCTTGTCTGTATCCCTGAGCAACAAGTCGAGCCTTGTTGCGGGTTACAGTTCCATGTTCGTCCAACTTGTTTTGATAGACCCATTTAGTTCCTATAACTGTCTTGTCAGTTGGTCTTCGAACAAGTTTCCAAACTTTGTTTCTTTCGAATTCAGTCAGCTCTTCTTGCATGACGCTGACCCAGTTTGGATCTTTGAGGGCATCATCTATTTTTCTTTAGTTCAATCAGAGAAATAAAGTTAACAAATAAACAAATATTACCTGCACTTCGTCGAGTCTGAACACCAGCGTTTGGATCACCAAGGATTTGATCAATTGGGTGATTTACAGTCCATCGCTGAGCCGGAGCATAAGTCACTGACTCAAATTGAACTGGAGGAGCTGAAGATGAGGCTTCAGCAACTTCTGGAATATCAGCCAAGAGAGGAGTAGGTGCAGATGTCATCTCATTCACTGATTGCTGAGAAGTAGATGTAATGTCTGAGACATTTGGTTCAGAAGCAAGTATAGTCTTTAAAGGAACAGCTGAGACCCATGATGTTTCAGCTTCACTATTTTTCATGTTTGGGATGATAGTAGGACCATCATCTTCAACTGTATGAGTATGAGGAGTGGGAATATCTTCTGAATCACCAAGATGAGAAAACATCCATTGATTCAGTTCTTCAGTATCAGTAGAAGGTCGAGAATTCGCTGAACGGGATTGGTCAAAAGTGACGTGAATAGTTTCTTCAACAGTTTGTCTTCTTCGATTGAAGACTCTGAAGGCTTTGGAGATTGAAGAATATCCAAGAAAGATTCTACCATCAGCCTTAGGATCAAACTTTCCAAGGGCATCTCTGTTGTTCAGTATGAAACACTGACATCCAAAGATGTGAAGAAAGCTAATTGAAGGCTTTCTCCCATGAAAAAATTCGTAGGCTGTTTTATTAAATCTTTTGACTATCAGTGACCTGTTTTGCGTAAAACAAGCAGTGTTGACAGCTTATGCCCAAAACTGAGTAGGCTGTTGAGAATCGCAGAGCATTGAACGTGCAGCTTCAATAATAGTTCTATTTCTTCTTTCAGCGACTCCGTTTTGTTGCGGTGTTCTCACTGAAGAAAAGTTGTGAGAAATACCCTTACTCTCAAAGAAGGAATCAAGAGAACTGTTTTTGAATTCAGTCCCATGATCACTCCTTATTGAACGAACGGTCAAGTTGTTCAGGGTTTCCATCTTCCGAACAAAAGTGATGAGTTCTTCAGGGGTGTCACTCTTAGAACGGAGAAACATAACCCAAATATATCTAGGGAATTCATCAACTATGACCAGCGTATATTTCTTTCCAGCGATGGATTGTTTGTTAACAGGGCCAAACAAATCCATATGGAGAAGTCGTAGAGGAGATGACACTGAGGAAACTTTCTTTGACTTAAAGCTTGCTTTGGCCTGCTTGCCTTTCTCACACGCTGAACATAAGGATTCTTTGGCGTATGAGTGTTGAGGTAGACCAGTGACTAACTCTTTTGACGAAAGAGTGTTCAGTGTCTTGAAGTTGAGATGAGAGAGCCTCTTATACCATAGCCAGTTGACATCGGGAGAGGCTTTTGAGAAGAAACAGGAGTTCTCAGTGGTTGTTGAGTCCATATTTATTACATAAACATTTTCCAAACGATAAACGATGAGAGATATCTTCTCCTTTTTGTCAGCGACAAAGCAGGATTCCTTAGTAAAGATTACTTTGTTATCCTTGTCACAAAGCTGACTGATGCTTAGAAGATTATGCTTCAGCCCTTCAACATATGCGACTCTTCTGAAGGTTGTTGTACCATTAGAGAGTACACCAAACCCTCGGGTATGTCCTTTTCCATTTCCACCGAAAGTTACAGAGGGACCCTTCTCTTCTTGGTACTCAGTGAGCAGGTTCTTCATACCAGTCTTGTATCTAGAGCATCCGCTATCGAGATACCAGATACCCTTCTTAACATGCATTACAAAGGAAGATTAGTTTTTCTTGGGTACCCACATAACCATGTGTACACACTTGTCAGTGGTTGTAGAAGAGGAGGTGGAAGGTTCAGCAGTCTTCGCAGCATTTGAAGATTCAGCTTTGTCAGTCTTCACTTTGGTTAATTTTCTTAACCTCGGTGGTCTTCTTTGCCTTGGGGGCAATGATATTCACCTTAGCTATCTTTTCAGCTTGGGTGGCTGTGGGGCACTTACTAGCAATATGATTGGTAAGTCCACAATGATAACATTTCCTATAACTAAAAGTAGTTCTAGGACCATTTGCATGCTGAGCTTTTGATTTTGAATTAGAAGGACCAACACCAAGTAAGCTATTGGCTTTTGAAATGGGAGGAACATTCAGTTCTTCGGATTTCTTACCAATAATTTCTACTTTGATTCTAGGAGTAGATCGCTGAATGATCCACGCTGAATACATCCAGGGATCTTATTCTTTGAATCAGAGGGATAAGTCACTGAAGCTTTAGAAGCGTTCAACTTTGGTACAGAGGTACCCTTCTGAGGATTTTGGTTAAAAGCAATTCCTTTACCTTTGTTTTTACAGAATGAGGTAGGTTTTGGATAAACAACTTTTTCTTTACCTTTAGAAGTTATGGTAGAGATTTCCTCAGGGATAGGCGGTTTAGAAGAGGAACACTGAGATGAGAAAGTGTCAGGGATAGAGGATATGAACATTCCAAACTTAAGCATGGAACGGTCAGTGGTTGGTTCTAGAGTATCAGCTTTGTAACCAAGACCACGTTTATCACTCAGGGGTATCTGAGACTTAATTATCTCAGTGATCTTTGCTGAGGAATTATACCATCCATCCACTGTAGCTTTTTCAGCTTTTAATGCAGCGATAGCTTCTTCGCGCTCGATTTTGACTAGCTGATTTAGGTGAACTTGATCTTTAAAATCTTCTTCAATCTTGGAAAGATTTTCTACAGTTTTTAAGCTGTTCATCGAGATCAAGGTTTTGATTTTCAACCACAGTTTTGCCATTCATGGCTTCATATAAACTTCTAGTCAAGAGAACGATCTTTCGAAGACTATCAACTTCATCAATGTTTAAAATATTGGTAAAGAAGGAAGGTGATACCTTAGTAGCAGAGGTTAAAGTAGAGGGAATGTCAGAATTTTTCTTTCTCATCTTCAAGTTTTGCCATGAGACATAGATTGGCTTCATCAACATATTCAGAGTCAGATGATTTTTCTTCGTCAGAGGCAGCCCAATCATAGTCAGCCATAAGGCCTTTGCCTTTCTTCTTAAAGGTTTTCAGCTTTGAATACCTTTCTTTCAGCTTTTTGTTTTTTTCATCTCTAGTCCTGTGAGTAAAGTTTTTCTTGGGAAAAGCTGAGGGTCTAAAGACTTTCTTTGACCTGCACTCGCTAGCAAAATGTCCTATCTTTTCACAGTTATAGCAAGTAGCAGTAGCCTTATCAACATGGGTTGATGATCTTGGCTTGTCAGTAATAGCAAGAGGTTTATTCTTCTTGAAATTACTCTTTCTAGCAAATCTCTTGAACTTATTAGCCAGGAATGCCAGAGTTTCATCATCATCTGAACCGTCAGAGTCTGATGATCTTTCAGAGTTACTTTCCAACTCAGTGACAGTAATAGTCGATCGCTGAGTGGAAGGTAATCTCTGAGATTAAAGCAACAGGGGTGCTTTTGGAATCTTTTACAAGATTCTTCTTAAGATGACTCGATTGCTCATGATTCAGCATCGTGCCATATAAGGTAGAAAGGGTCATTGATTTTAAATCATTTGACAGCTTGAGACACATAGAATAACTGTCCCAACTTTCAGGTAAACATTCTAAGAACTTTGTCAGTACTTCAAATTTAGAATATTCCTTACCAACAGTTTTCAGATCTATTATTAAGCAATTAAAACGTTGGTGTACTTCAGAGAGAGTTTCATTCTTACCACAAATGAAGCTTTCGTACTGTCTTACCAGGTTGATCTTTCGAGAGTCCTGGACTTCAGAAGTACCTTCATACTGAACACAGATTGTGTCCCACATAGCTTTTGAGGTTATCAGGTTCATGACGGAATGGTAGACTTCGTCAGGAAGAGCCATGGAGAGTATGGATCTGGCTTTGGTGTCGATAGCCACTTTCTTCTTATCTTCATCAGTCCACATATGAATTTCCTTGGTAATCAGCCTTTCTGGAATAGCAGGTCTATTCTCAGCGGCTGGAACTGCAGCATCAATTCTTACAGGAATATATGGGCCGTTTTTAAGATAGTAAGGCATAGTAGGGTCTACACCTTCTATGAAGAGAATCATCCTATTTTTACATAGATTAAAATTATCTCTGGAGAATCTAGGGGGTTTTGCAAGAGAACCGTTGTCAATATAGTTAGTGTTTGTGTTGGTAGCCATTTTAAGAAATAGCAAAGAAGAGAAGTCTTAGTATAGATCATATATTGTTTATCAGATTAAACAAATGTTCTCTGATACCACTTGTTGGTCCCGAAGGGCTATACAAGTTTGTAGAAGGGGGGGGGGTTGAATACTGTTAATGGCAAAAATCGCACCAAACGAACAACTTAAGGTCGATGGGGACTTTAACAACTAAAGAAAGGAATCTTTCGACAAAGGCGTGCGACAAAGACAAAAATGTAAATGAGACAAAGGGTTTGATGACGCATGAAATACCTCAACGAGGAAAAAACCTGCGGACGACAGTGGATGTCGTCGCTGCACTATGGTCGCCAATCAGGGGCGATGTCCTTGGTGTTCCGGGTGTCGATCGTACAGAGATTCAATACAAATGAAGGAAAGACTTCGAAATGTAAGGTACAAGTGTTTGGAATGTAAAAACAGTGTGCGTCGTGTGTGAAAACTATGTATAAACTGTTGGTCGAGAGCGATAGTCTTGCGTCGAGAGTGATCTTCTATGAATGATCTCTTTGCTTCGAATGAATATTCTTCGAGTGTTTGTGTTTGCTTCTGTTGTTCGATGCACTTGTTCTATCTCTCTCTGTGTTATTCGGTGTTGATCAGGTGTCTTAAACTGATGATTGAGCTGGGATTTTATAGTCTTCGGATGACTTTAATAAGATCTTTGATGATTGTGGTAACGGTCATCGTCTTCAATGTGAGTTTAGATGCTCATAACTGATTTTGTCGGTTATAGCCGTTTGTCCATAAATGACTTTGACTCATGCATTAAATACTTAAACAAATATAACAGTTGTATAACGCGTTAGTCGGTCGAGGTCGTACGGTTTTATGCGACGGTCGTGCGGAATGGGCGACGTCGAGGTCGAGTGTCGTGAGGAACTCTCGACTTACTTTTTAGGAGGGATGGTGGAGGTTCTTTGGGTCTTTGTCTGGACCTTACAAGGTATAACTCATGACATGCGTCTTACCTTTTCTTTGAAAGTAGGATGGCAAATTCGAATTTTAAATTTTGCTAGTCGGGTGCTTAGGGTTCTGCGTTAAAAATACCTTGGTTGTTTCGGAACCGAATTGGTTTAATTCTAACCGAGCGAGAAGTTTAAAGGGGAACGAGGTCGTGACGTCATGCTGACGTACGTTTATGCTTACCAGTTGTCTTTGACAAGTGTCGACGATCCCTGCAGTCATACGAAGGGACGAGGGCACATGGCGATCATCTAAGGGATCCGATCGTTTGCATAAATAGGGATCGTAATGGATCATTTCCTTTTATATCCTCTTGAAAAGTTTCTTAGTGTGGAATTTTTCTTTGATCCCTTGTTGTTCTTTGCTCAATACTTTTCAAAAAATTTGAGTGTTCATACGAGGTATAGCTTCTCGATTCCTCTCAGGCCTTCCAAGATTGAAGGCTCTTTCAGAATGATTATGTCTGAGAAGACTTTGATTGCGATAGACGCGACATTCGTGGATCTTGCGCATCTGGCAACGATGTCTTCTGCTGCCGCGTCGACCCTTTTATCAGCCGACATGGGCGAGGGTGTAATGACGGGAGAAAGTGAGGAGGAAGTCATGACGATCAACTTTACGTTGTCGTCGATCCTCTTGGCTGACTGTGTCCTTGACGGGACGAAGTCATTTCCGCATATGGGGAAATATCAACTCTTATCTTTTAAAGAGCGTTTTCAAAAGATCTCCATCGAAGAGACGGGATCGCGTTTAGCTGGACTAGCGTTCTTTGTGAGTTTTTCTTCCAAAACTCGTGTTCCCAATGTTTCCTCCGAATGTTTGCTTAACATACCCCTTTTGCTTTTTGCAGATGTTTCAATCACTTTTTGTTAGATACACGAAGATAGAGGAGATGTTGGACTGGAAGTCGACCGTCGAGAAGATCATATTCCTTCCTCTAACCTTAACATTAATCTTAAGGGCCGCATTCTGAAATGTCGTGGCGCAGGGTGTCACCTAACATACTCGTTTGATCCTTGCATTAGCTTCTTAGCGCATTTTCTGGTGTGACGAGGATTCGAAGGTCGAGACTGAGCATACGATCGACACTCCTCTCTAGATTTAGGAAATGCTATGTCTTTTCATGTCTCGACCGTTGGTGATCGAACCATTTTAACTTTGTACACTCGACCGTCGTTCGATCCTTTGTAATCGTACGTTTCGTAAATGAATTTCATCCTTCTGTCGAATTTTTATTTCGATTTATATATGTCGTAGATAGATGTAATATCAATTGTGTAACTTTGTTAAGTATAGAACGAGCGAAGAATCGTGCGACTTAGGCATTCATAGCAATATAATGATTGAAATATCATACGTTTGACTTGTAATGATAGGCTCAATTATTGACGTGTTAGAACGTACAAAATTTTTCTGAATTCAGAAACTCAGATCGAGAGATCGCTCAAACCTTATGATCGTGTAACCAAATTTCATGATGAAATTTGAATCATGTGCCCCTGTGGTAAAACAATTAAGTTGCACGAGAGAAAAATGATTCTAGAAAAAATACTTTTTCAAGTGCGTAGCATTCCAACTGCGTGGGATTTCTTGATTCTTGAGAGTCTGGAGTCGATAGGCTCCTTTACCAACGACTTCGGATATGCGGTAAGGACCTGTAACGTCCCACTAAATGAAACATACATATAACATATATTCCATAACATATTTACAACAAAGTACTTCATGCTTCACATTTGGTCCCATCTAAAGTCTGAACATAAAAAAAATTCATTACAACTTGATCCACTTTAAATTACATAGTAATAACAAAAGTATAACTACAAAAGCATCCATAGTATCATGATGAAAATCTTCTCCAAAGCTAGCCGACAAGTACTCTATTTACTTGTTCTTACGGGAATCATCACCTGGAATACATAATTTTTAAAACAGAAAATGAGGGTTAGACCTAAGGGTCTAGTGAGTAAATCCCTGACATTTGTAATTCATTAAAAACTCATTTATATAAAACACTATTTATATAAATACACATACCACACACGTAAGTTAATACCAACTAACAATTATTCACCATACCTGTCTCATTCCACCTTATCCCTCCACCAATGGCCAATATCAATTGGTTGCGAGCCAATTTATCACACCGGTCCAAAGCCCGGCCACGTATTATATTATCATATAATACTCACGTAATTATAATATCTCAATATATTATAATCACCCACGTATGACATATTCATACCACATATCAAATATTTGTTATTCACATAATGCATTCCAGTAAAATACTTTTTAAAGTAAAACTCACCTGATCTTTTAAGCAAAGGTCCTTCAAACTTTCCTCAATTTAGATTATCTTTTAACCCAGATCCTTAGTATCTGAAACAAATTAAAGTATACATACTCTTTAACACATAAACAAGAAAACCCAACTTTTCGCAACCCACAATTACGAAGAGTTTACTTTTCGCAACCTACAGTTGCGAGTTCCTCACTTCTCGCAAACCACAGTTGCGAGTTCCCTACTTTTCGTGACCAACAGATACGAAAACCTCACTATGCGTTTTAGCTGCTTGCGAAAAGTGGACTTTTCGCAACCAAGGCTTGCGAATTCCTACTTTTCGCAAAAACACTGTTCATCGTCATTTTTCCAGAAAGTTCAGTTCAAAATCAAGAATCCATCTTTTACCCAGATTTGCACAGAAACGTTCTAAACTCCATTTAACACCCTAAATTGTAACTAAAATTCACCAATTCATCTAAAATTACCTAAACCCACTTCAAAAATCATATGAAACTTAAATCTCATAAAAGAGAGTTTGAATAAGAAAATTACCTCTTTGATTTCCTGCACCAAACAAAATCCCAGCTGAGAATCTTTAATCTTTTTCTTCTCTCCTACGGTTCTTCTTCTCTCTCTTTTTCTCTCTGTCGTGAACAATTTCACACACACACACACACTATTTGGGTTCTGCTTTACTGTTTCAATTTGAGATATTTCCTCTATTTAGGATACTGAGTCGGTTTGGCTAAAAAGGTTTGGGTAAAATACCCAACAACCTTAAACTTGTTTCACTTGATAAAACACACCCCTAAGCTTCTATTATACAATAAAACTTATTCCTTAATTTCTTAACTCCATAAAATACTAAAATAAAGACTTATAAAATTTCGATTTTAATTTGGATAAAAATACCTGGTTATTACAACATCTCCCCCTTAAAAGAATTCCGTCCCGGAATTCACTCAAGCAACGAACTAGGGTAACTACTGTTGAAAAGATATCAAATTCTACGAAGGTTTAAATTAACTCGAAAATTCACTTATCTCTTAAAAAAAATAACTTATACTCATATGAATCTAATCCAAATAACAGAACATTATAGGCTTACTCGGGACATTTACCACGCTAATACTATTTTTAACCTCACCGGCCTTTTACTACAAACGTCGTGTTCTACACTTTTACAATACTAACTCTAAAACGTAAACATATACTTTCAATATAAAATTTGCTTAGTAAATACTACCTATTTCTTATATTCTTTCATGGAATAGAATATACTCAACATGAATCACTTTATATCACGGAAAAATTTCTTAATTTTATCAAACCCGCAAACTTCATCCTACCATTTCCATTTCCCATGAAAGCATAGCATAATTACTAAAATCACACAACCATACTTAATTGCACTTGACACCAATTCATCCATCAAATTAAAACAAAGCCTAAATAGCAACTTAATTTCTCGAATATCAGCAAAATACAATTTCAAACATTCCAATTATCTCAATAACCTCACCACCATAACTCATACCGACTTCCATCCAAATATCAATACCAATTCATTCCATAATAAAATAACAAACTCGTTATCACATCAATTCCTTACATCTCCAACTTAGCACAAAATTACTAACACAAATCTTTAGACATTTGTTTCACTTAAACCACTCCGCAATTTGAAATTTATCAACACCGGTCTCACCTTACCCAACTAAAATAATTACCAAATCATCATGTAATAATTTCACTACAAAACTAAGCCGAAAAGAATTCCTCACAACTCCGTTAAAAATTTCATGTCACTAATCATATAACTCATTAACGACTTAACATGCAAAGTCCAGCACCAAGTTTAAAACAACTCTTTATCTTAAACAACTCCATAAAGAAGGTTCATCACACGACCATCAAAATATTTATTGATCATTGCTTTCTTCCCACTAATCATAACACTTAATATAAATCCCTTTTTCAACTTATATTCTCCAATCCATGGGAAGTATTAGGTAAACATCCAACCCATTGAACCATTTTTCTATATCCCGCAAACTCTCAAGCATCAATTTCTTATACTTTATTATCATAGTATGCATATTCTCTTTCAGTTAAGTCCAGGTTATCAGCAACCTAGTTTTCTAACCTTGCGACCCACTATCGCCAACGCTTCCCCCACATCATTCCATCTTTGATCCAGTCCGGTGTTTTCTAACGGTACAACCTTACTTGCTTCGGCTAAGCCCTTCCGCAGAATCGACACGGGAAAGGCTGAATGAACTCTCACTATGCGTAACCCTTCAATACCAAGGCGCATACCAACAATTTAGTACCCTCTTAACTGCAACAACTCTTACTCCAAGAGGAAAACCCGCGTGATACAAACAAGGTATAATATCCCAGATCAATCATACCAATATCATTCACAAATCCTGACTCCAGGTTCACCTCATCCTACTACCCTTGCTATGACGGAATCTCCACTAGTCATGACGAGTCGCCTCGCGAATGCACAGTCGCATACAGTGTGAAATCAGATAGACATTCGAAATAAAGATTCTGTCCCACAACGGTTAGACTCAAACAAGAGCTGCGCAATAGAACTAAATCAAATATTCTAAGCCTATTTAGTTCCTACTGTATACCACTTATAAGGCAGTCACTTAACAACCTATCAGGACTAGCATAAATTCCTACTGGCAAGTAGTAGTCATGCAGCAAAGTGTAATAAGCACCAGGCAATCTAGCATACATACTCCTATGTTCTAGAAAGCAATAAATTACACTAAGTACTCTACCTTTTCCCTTGGTCTCGGCTGACTGTACACACTGCGCCTTCGATCACCGTCTCTAAAATGTCCCAACAATCCAACACTCAAAAAAAAAAAAATAACGACATTCTACTCCCCAAAAGATTACAAAATCAACTTGGAGTATCACCTTAACCCGTAGTTGAATTTTCTCCATAGGTCATCCCCAACTCTACCGTCACTTCTCTAATCCAAAATATATCTAAGACAGACAACACTTTCTTGCATTAATTACACCGACCCCGAACCTTAGATTACAATTGATTTCCACACTTGCCACAACATCACTCTCATACTACTACCACGTCCTATCCCATGGTCCTTCACCCCGATCATTACATTCGATTATTTTCTTCTACTCTTTCCTCAACATAAAATATGTTTCCCCAAGGATAGCTCACTAGGAGGTGCTTACTCTAGACCGACCCTATGAGCTAGCTTTCTTTCACCTCCAAACCAATCGTACACACCCAATTCCCACAATTACTATACTTAACCAATAATTTCACCACACCTCATAACAGGAATTTAACCGAGTTAATCCGAAATCACATCCATTGCCCGAAACAACCACACACTTTTTCATTTTTCAAATATCGTTAACATATTCTTTCAAAACGATAATAAACAAATTGGATCTACACTATACACCCATCCCCAAAATATAACAACCATAAAAACATCTTTATAACAAAATCAGTACATCTTTATTTCACCTCGTGCCTCTTTCAGCACAAAATATATCATCGTTTCCAGCACAAAATTATATATATATATATACATATATATTTTTATATATCACAAATCATTTAACACGTTTAAAATTTTATTCATAACATAAACTTTAACATTTGGAGGCATAACCTAGCGTTTGAAATACTGAATTATACATAACGCCACATTCTACACTTTCGCAATAACTTTCCAAAATTCTAATCATGCACCTTCAATTTGAAAAATTGCAAACAATTGCAAGTGTTAGATCATTCATTCCAATTTAAACTACCATCCACTTTCGTTCTCATACAATAAATTTTACTACCACCTTAATAAATCTTTCGAATCCAAACACATATGATAACGGGTTATCACCTTGATCACTAATAGCTTTTCCTTACTAATCACTCCCAAAAACAATCTTCACTTTCTAGTTCAATTATCCTTGATTTCTCACTTAAATTTATCCCAAGCAATATCATAATGAATAAGCATACTAAATTCGATATCATCCAAAATATTTGTTACACTCTTACTAAATTAGAACCAACCTCTTTTCACATCAAATGCTTCCAAACCTACACTCTTACTAAGCCTTATCGAAATTAATTCATATATCCTTGATATAAAACTTGTTAACAAACGGAAACTTTAAATCAATCACTCGACAATCTCTTCTTTCATCATAACTACTTATTCCAATATATACCGAATTACCGAGGATCACTTATCATTACCTAATCGACAATTTTAACAAAAATCAAGTTCCAACACCATCCTATACTTACTACTACCTCAAATTCCGACAACATTATCAAAAATAACTTAATAGGCACTCCACTCTTATCTATATTACCAATACAATTATCAAATTCTTTTCTAACGCATATAAGCAACAAAAGATTGAAAACACAATTAATCAGTTTGTACCGAAGTCAAATAGCACTTTAGCACGTGTAGAGTTTATATAAATATACCTGTCTTCGTCTCTATCCATACGTCGAGACCGACTTGCCACTCCGTAGATTTCAACAAGGTTAATATACACATAGGCACATACCCCATATAATAAGGTATTCCAGTCCAATCATGTAACTGTAAGTTCACAATTACACTGGCCAGGTGTAACTCGAATTTACCTTACATGATGTTCCTTCTACATTTTTATACTTAACATCCCCAGGTTCTAAAAATAATAGGGACATCCTAGTTCACATGCAGTTTAAGTCTAGGTTCAGATACTAATACCTAAATCCCTTAGACTAGGGCTCTGATACCATCTGTAACGTCCCACTAAATGAAACATACATATAACATATATTCCATAACATATTTACAACAAAGTACTTCATGTTTCACATTTGGTCCCATCTAAAGTCTGAACATAAAAAAATTCATTACAACTTGATCCACTTTAAATTACATAGTAATAACAAAAGTATAACTACAAAAGCATCCATAGTATCATGATGAAAATCTTCTCCAAAGCTAGCCGACAAGTACTCTATTTACTTGTTCTTACGGGAATCATCACCTGGAATACATAATTTTTAAAACAGAAAATGAGGGTTAGACCTAAGGGTCTAGTGAGTAAATCCCTGACATTTGTAATTCATTAAAAACTCATTTATATAAAACACTATTTATATAAATACACATACCACACACGTAAGTTAATACCAACTAACAATTATTCACCATACCTGTCTCATTCCACCTTATCCCTCCACCAATGGCCAATATCAATTGGTTGCGAGCCAATTTATCACACCGGTCCAAAGCCCGGCCACGTATTATATTATCATATAATACTCACGTAATTATAATATCTCAATATATTATAATCACCCACGTATGACATATTCATACCACATATCAAATATTTGTTATTCACATAATGCATTCCAGTAAAATACTTTTTAATGTAAAACTCACCTGATCTTTTAAGCAAAGGTCCTTCAAACTTTCCTCAATTTAGATTATCTTTTAACCCAGATCCTTAGTATTTGAAACAAATTAAAGTATACATACTCTTTAACACATAAACAGGAAAACCCAACTTTTCGCAACCCACAATTACGAAGAGTTTACTTTTCGCAACCTACAGTTGCGAGTTCCTCACTTTTCGCAACCTACAGTTGCGAGTTCCTCACTTCTCGCAAACCACAGTTGCGAGTTCCCTACTTTTCGTGACCAACAGATACGAAAACCTCACTATGCGTTTTAGCTGCTTGCGAAAAGTGGACTTTTCGCAACCAAGGCTTGCGAATTCCTACTTTTCGCAAAAACACTGTTCATCGTCATTTTTCCAGAAAGTTCAGTTCAAAATCAAGAATCCATCTTTTACCCAGATTTGCACAGAAACGTTCTAAACTCCATTTAACACCCTAAATTGTAACTAAAATTCACCAATTCATCTAAAATTACCTAAACCCACTTCAAAAATCATATGAAACTTAATTCTCATAAAAGAGAGTTTGAATAAGAAAATTACCTCTTTGATTTCCTGCACCAAACAAAATCCCAGCTGAGAATCTTTAATCTTCTTCTTCTCTCCTACGGTTCTTCTTATCTCTCTTTTTCTCTCTGTCGTGAACAATTTCACACACACACACACTATTTGGGTTCTGCTTTACTGTTTCAATTTGAGATATTTCCTCTATTTAGGATACTGAGTCGGTTTGGCTAAAAAGGTTTGGGTAAAATACCCAACAACCTTAAACTTGTTTCACTTGATAAAACACACCCCTAAGCTTCTATTATACAATAAAACTTATTCCTTAATTTCTTAACTCCATAAAATACTAAAATAAAGACTTATAAAATTTCGATTTTAATTTGGATAAAAATACCTGGTTATTACAGGACCTTCCCATTTAATTGAAAGTTTACCGGAATTGAGCTCCTGAGTGTTTTGGAACACTCGACGGAGGACGTAATCGCCTTCTTGAAAGACTTTGACTTTGACGTGTTTATTGAAATGCCGCTCGACTGCTTGCTTCTTAGAGGCCATTTTGATCCAGGCTGACTCTCTAAGCTCTTCGAGGGCGTCGATATCATAATTTAAATCAATCATGTTGTGGTCGACGGAAGTATGCCTCGAAGTTGTGAGCTGGACTTCGATTGGCAGGACTACTTCGCAACCATAGACGAGAGAGAAAGGAGTTTGTCCTGTGGACGTGCGCGGTGTCGTGCGATTTGCCCATAGGACTGAAGGGAGTTCTTCGACCCATCTTCCTTTTGCAGCTTTTAACCTTTTCTTGATCGAAGCTATAATGGTCTTATTACTTGATTCAGCAAGTCCATTCGCCTGAGGGTATCTGGGAGTCGAGGTTGTTAACTTGATACTCCTGTCTTCGCAAAATTGTTGGGTCCTGTCGCTTATGAATTGGGATCCGTTGTCACAGACGATTTCGAATGGAATCCCAAATCTGCATATGATGTTAGTCTGGATAAAAGAGATGACTTCCTTGTCCCTGATTTGGGAAAAAGCAGCCGCCTCCACCCACTTGGAAAAATAATCGGTAAGTACGAGAAGGAATACCTTTTGCCCCGGGGCCGGGGGTAGTTTGCCAACAATATCCATTCCACATCTCATGAAGGGCCATGGGATGAGTGTCGACTGCAAAGGTTCAGAGGGTTTATGTGACATACCTGCATGTCGCTGACAAGGGTCACAGTTCTGGACGTACTTGACGGCGTCTTGTCGCAATGTCGGCCAAAAATACCCTTGTCGAGAGATACGATTAGGCAAACTGCGACCACCGGAGTGATTGCCACATTCGCCGTCGTGCATCTCGTGAAGGATTTTTTGGACCTGACTCTTGCTAATGACGCATCTTAGATTTAATCCTGTCGATGATCGTCGATAGAGCTTATCTCCAATTATGGTATATTTAGATGCTTTGAATCTGATCTTCCGGGCTTCCCTCTTGTCTTCTGGGAGTTGGTCGTGCATAAGGAAATTTCGGATGTCGCACGACCAATTATCTTCTTCTTCTTCGATCTGGACGACGTCAATGTTGTCGATACACGATGTCGCCATATGGATCAAGGGAATAACGTCGAATATAGGTTCGACCAGAGCAGACCCGATATTTGCCAAAGCGTCGGCCTGAGTATTCTGGTCTCTCGGGATTTGTTCGATAGAAAATGTTTTAAACATTTTTTATTTTCTTTTGCTACCTTCAGGTACGCTGTCATTTTTGAATCTTTGGTCGCGAATTCTCCATTCATCTGGTTCACGACCAGGAGAGAATCGCTTTTGACATGTAGCGCGGTTGCCCCCGAGTCGTGGGCCATATTCATCCCTACGATCAGGGCTTCGTACTCGGCTTCGTTATTGGTGGTTTTGAAATCGCATCGAACTGAGTATACCATCTTGCCCCCCTGTGGCGACTTTAGGATGACGCCTAGTCCTGAGCCTCTAATGTTGAATGATCCATCGACGTGTAAGATCCAGAACACGTCGTCGTTAGTCGCCACAGTTGATCCCTCGAGCTCTGCTTCTTTCTCCAATTCAGGGCTGAAGTCAGCAATGAAATCGGCCAAGGCTTGCGACTTGATCGCGGTCCTGGGCTTGAAGTCAATGTCGTAGCTGCTGAGATATATGCTCCATTTTGCTAAGCGACCTGTCAACTCAGATTTTCTTAAGACAGACTTAAGAGGGAAGTTAGTTACGACAGTAATGGGATGCGACTCAAAATAATGTCGTAGTTTTTTAGCAGCTGTGACCAGCAACAAGAGCAATTTTTCCATAGAGGAATACTTGGTTTCTGCGTCCAGGAGAGATTTACTTACGTAATAGATTGGTAGTTGCTGCTTTTCATCTTCTCGAGTTAGGACGGCACTTACCGTGTTTGGACTAACAGCCAAATATAGTTGTAAGATTTCATGGTCGCGAGGCTTCGACAATAAGGGAGGCGACGTCATGTAGTTTTTGAGCTTTTGCAATGCCTGTTCATGATCGTCGGTCCAGTCGAAGCCTTTGTTCTTCCTGAGGACGTTGTAAAATAGATGACATTTATCTGAAGATCGGGAGATGAACCTGTTCAGAGCTGCTACCCGACGAGTGAGCCTTTGGACTTCTTTGAAATTCCGAGGAGATTTGATCTCGACAATGGCTTTGATCTGGTCGGGATTGGCTTCGATGCCTCGGCGAGTGCCCATATAGCCCAGGAATTTCCCAGCGCTGACACCGAAAGAACATTTCATCGGGTTGAGCTTCATGCTATACTTTCTAAGGATATTAAACAATTTCCTCAGATGTTCGACATGGTCGATCGCTTGTTTTGACTTGACCAACATGTCGTCGATATACACTTCCATCGTGTCGCCAAGATGGTCTTTAAATATTTTATTCACTAGACGCTGGTAGGTAGAACCTGCATTTTTTAGTCCGAAAGGCATAACTTTATAACAGTAAATACCTCGGTCAGTCAAAAATGCGGTTTTTTCTTGGTCCTCGACGTGCATTAAGATTTGATTGTATCCGGAATAGGCATCCATGAACGTCAGTAGTTTGTGCCTAGCTGTCGCATCGACCATGGCGTGGATATGAGGTAATGGAAAAGGATCTTTTGGACAGGCTTTATTGAGATCTGTGAAGTCGATACAGACCCTCCACTTTCCGTTCTTCTTTGCTACCACCACGACGTTAGCAAGCCAGTTGGGGTATTTTACCTCTCGAATCTTCCCTGTCTTGAGAAGATTGTCGACTTTGTCATTTATCACCTTATTCCTTTCAGGAGCGAATTTCCGTCTCTTCTGCTTAATAGGTTTGAACGATGGGTCGACGTTGAGCTTGTGAGAGATGACGTCAGGATCTATGCCAACCATATCTTCATGCGACCAGGCGAAACAATCAGCATATTCCTGCAAAAAAGATATTAACTTTCCCCTAAGACAAGGATTGAGAGACGACCCGATTAAGATTTTTTGGTCAGGCTTGCTTGAGTCTAGAACGACTTCCTCGAGGCGATAATCGTTGACAGTTTCAAGTGCGTCTTGTGCATTTTCGAGCCCCTCATGTGCTGGGACAACGACTTGTTCGTTTTTCGCCATTTTCCTGCAACTGAGAATAGAATAAACTCTAAGAAAACGTAAGTAGGACGCACGTTTGTCGAAGATTTTCTCTAGATGGGGTCCCACGGATGGCGCCAACCTGTTAGTGCCAAAAATCGCACCAAAGGAACCACTTAAGGTCGATGTGGACTTTAACAACTAAAGAAAGGAATCTTTCGACAAAGGCGTGCGACAAAGACAAAAATGTAAATGAGACAAAGGATTTGATGACGCAGGAAAAACCTCAACGAGGAAAAAACCTTGGTGTTTCGGGTGTCGATCGTACCGAGATTCAATACAAATGAAGGAAAGACTTCGAAATGTAAGGTACAAGTGTTTGGAATGTAAAAACAGTGTGCGTCGTGTGTGAAAACTATGTATAAACTGTTGGTCGAGAGTGATAGTCTTGCATCGAGAGTGATCTTCTATGAATGATCTCTTTGCTTTGAATGAATATTCTTCGAGTGTTTGTGTTTGCTTCTGTTGTTCGATGCACTTGTTCTATCTCTCTCTGTGTTATTCGGTGTTGATCAGGTGTCTTGAACTGATGATTGAGCTGGGATTTTATAGTCTTCGGATGACTTTAATAAGATCTTTGATGATTGTTGTAACGGTCGTCGTCTTCAATGTGAGTTTAGATGCTCATAACTGATTTCGTCGGTTATAGCCGTTTTTCCATAAATGACTTTGACTCCTGCATTAAACACTTAAACAAATATAACAGTTGTATAACGCGTTAGTCGGTCGAGGTCGTACGGTTTTATGCGACGGTCGTGCGGAACGGGCGACGTCGAGGTCGAGTGTCGTGAGGAACTCTCGACTTACTTTGTTGGGACCTTACAGGGTATAACTCATGACATGCTTCTTACCTTTTCTAGTCGTGGTCGAGACCTGTGAAATTTTGCCCAAACAAATACAAACACACGTTTTTACTTTTCTAAATTGTTTATTGATAAATCAAGACAATTTACAACTTGTTGCGGAACAAGATTAAGGATAAACCTAATCTTAACAAGTCTTGAGAAACACTAAGTTTCATGCACTAGAAAGAGTTAAAGAAATTACGAATAATAACTTAACAATAAGAGAGAGATAAGAAGATGGTCCAAGCACACTTCAAAACTGAAGTAATGTTCTTCTTATATACTGCATGCATTTAATGCATGGCAGTATGGCTTTACACGTGGCAACATCTGAGTGGTTGCATGTCATTGACCTTTGTAGACAACCTTAGTAGCCGCATGGTGCATAGTGTAGAGTCAGAGTTGCTGTACGATTACAGACAAAAGGGATGTCCGTTCTGACAGTTCGTACGGAGACGTGCAAGGGAGGTAAGACAATAGTAATATGCAGGGAGACTTAGTGATCAGCTTTCGTTGAGTCAGATCTTTATCAGCGAATGATAAAGTTCAGCGATTGCTAAAGTCTTCTACTTGATACTTCACGTTGAATGGACAGGTCTTGCTTCGCCGATATCCGCATCAGTTCATGAGTAGACTTGTCGCTGGTTCTTGAGCTTGATCTTCGACATCAGCGTAGAACTTTGGTTGACGTGAAACTTGTCTTCAGGGATAATAAGTAAACAACTAATTTATCAACGATCATCTCATAGACTGAACAGGCTCAGAGTTATAATATGATGAACAATGTTCGCTGAATATCTAATCTACAGAGTGAGAGTTCCTATCAGCGGTACTGTAAAGTCTTAGTACTTATCAGCGATAGTGAAACTCTAATACATATTGTTTACTTACAATTTTCACTAAGTGTTTAAGAGAGGGTCATTATCAAATCACTGAGGGTTTGGATCAACAAAGACCATTATAGCTTCGATCAAGAAAAGGTTAAAAGCTGCAAAAGGAAGATGGGTCAAAGGACTCCCTTCAGTCATATGGGCAAATCGCACGACACCGCGCACATCCACATGACAAACCCCTTTCTCCCTCGTCTACGGTTGCGAAGCAGTCCTGCCAATCGAAGTCCAGCTCCCAACGTCGAGGCATACTTCCGTCGACCACAACATGATTAATTTAAATTATGACATCGACGCCCTCGAGGAGCTTAGAGAATCAGCCTTGATCAGAATGGCATCTCAGAAGCAAGCAGTCGAGCGACATTTCAATAAACACGTCAAAGTCAAAGTCTTTCAAGAAGGCGATTACGTCCTCCGTCGAGTGTTCCAAAACACTCAAGCTTTCTATTAAATGGGAAGGTGCTTACCACATCTCCGAAGTCGTTGGTAAAGGAGCCTATCGACTCCAGACCCTCGACAATCAAGAAATCCCACGCAGTTGGAATGCGATGCACTTGAAAAAGTATTTTTTTCTAAAAACACCGTCCTCTCATGCAACTTAATTGTTTTATCACAGGGGCACATGATTCAAATTTCATCATGAAATCTGGTTATATGATCATAAGGTTTGAGCGACCTCTCGATCTGAGTTTCTGGATTCAGAAAATTTTGTACGTTCTAACACGTCAATAACGGATAGTTGAGCCTATCAATACAAGTCAAACATATAATATCTCAATCGTTATATTGCTATGAATGCCTAAGTCGCACGATTCTTCGCTCGTTCTATACTTAACAAAGTTATACGGTTGATATTATATCTATCTACGACATATGTAAATCGAAACAAAAATTCGACAAAAGGATGAAATTCATTTACGAAACGAACGATTACATAGGAGCGACCGACGGTCGAGTATACAAAGTTAAAATTGCTCGACCACCAACGATCGAGACATGAAAAACATAGCATCTCCTAAATCTAGAGAGGAGCGTCGATCATATGCTCAGTCTCGACCTTCGAGTCCTCGTCATGTAAGGATCAAACGAATATGTTAGGAGTTTTCTGACGCCCTACGCCGCGACATTTTTAGAATGTGGCTCTTAAGATTAATGTTAAGGTTAGAGGAAGGAATATGATCTTCTCGACGGTCGACTTCCAGTCCAACATCTCCTCTATCTTCGCGTATCTAACAAAAGAAGATTGAAACGTCTGTAAAATACAAAAGAAGTCTGTCACACAAACATTCAGCGAAAACATTAGGAACACGAGTTTCGAAAGAAAAACACACAAAAAACGCTAGTCCAGCTAAACGCGATCCCATCTCTTCGATGGAGGTCCCTTGAAAACGCTCCTTGAAAGATAAGAGCTGATATTTCCCCAGATACGGGAATGACTTCGTCCCGTCAAGGACATAGTCAGTCAGGAGGATCGTCGACAACGTAAAGTTTATCATCATGACTTCCTCCTCATCCTCTCCCGTCTTTACACCCTTGCCCCTAGCGGCTGACGAAAGGGTCGACGAGGATATAGAGAACATCATCGCCATATGCGCAGGATCCCCGAACGTCGCGTTTATCACAAACCAGGCCTTCACCAGCTCATATATAATTATTCTCGAGGTATCTCTGGCTTGAAAAAGATCGAGAAACTAGGCCTTATACAAAAGCGTCAAAAATTTTCTGAGCAAAGAAAAACAAAGGATCGAAGGAGAAATTCACAATGAAAAGCTTTTTCAAGAAATGATCCATTGTGATCTCTAATTATACAAGCGATCATGTCAGGTCAAGTCCTCTGATGATCGCCACGCGTCCCCGTCTTTTCGTATGACCACATGGATCGTCGACACCTGTCAAAGACAGCTGGTAAGCACAATCGTGCGTCAGTTTGACGTCACGACCTCGTTTTCTCTTCGACTTGTCGTTCGGTAAGAATTGAACCAATCCGGTTCCGGGACAACCAAGGTAATTTTTGACACGTGTCAAGACCCTAAGTACCCTACAAGCAAAATTTAAAATTCGAATTTTCCATCCGACTTTCAAATTTTGGGGGCAAACTGTTTGAGCAAAAAATCACCAGTGTCGACCACGACCAGAAAAGGTAAGACACGTGTTATGAGCTATATCTTGTATTAAGATAAGATCCCGACAAAGACCCAAAAAACCTCCGTCGTCCCTCCTAAAAGGAAAGTCGAGAGTTCCTCACGACACTCGACCTCGACGTCGCCCGTTCCGCACGACCGTCGCACAAGACCGTCGCACAAGACCGTACGACCTTGACTAACTCGATTCACGACTGTTACATTTTTTCAATGATTAATGCAGGAGTCAAAGTCATTAATGGGCAACGGTCCTAACCGACGAAGAGCAATTATGAAGAGTTACAACTGGCGACCGTTATGGTTGTTATCGAAGCAATCAATGAGCTAATCAAAGCACTCGAAGGTTATAAAAGATCAAGTTAAACCTCAGTTCCAGGGACCGAACATCGAACAATCGAAGATAAGCATCCCAGCTCATAAGAACACTACAAGCAAAGAACTCTCACTCGAAGAATCGCTCCCGACGCACGATAATTATACACGACTTTCACTCTCGACCAACAGTTTATACATTGTTTTCACACACGACGCACACTATTTTTACATTTCAAACACTTGTACTTTACATTTCGAAGTCTTTCCCTTCATTTGTATTGTAATCTCTGTACGATCGACACCTGGAACACCAAGGACATCGCCCCTGATTGGCGACCATAGTGCAGCGACGACTTCCACAGTCGTCCACAGGTTTTTTCCTCGTTGAGGTTTTTCCTGCGTCATCAAATCCTCTGTCTCATTTATATTTTTGTCTTTGTCGCACGCCTTTGTCGAACGATTCCTTTCTTTAGTTGTTAAAGTCCACATCGACCTTAAGTTGTCCCTTTGGTGCGATTTTTGGCATTAACAGCGATTATAACTGCAACGCCTCAGGAACACCGGACAACGGTCTAAAGGCATCGAGTCCTCTCTGACTCGCAATAGAACTCGTTGGTTCGATCGCCATTGTAAAATCTTTTGGAAAAACGGAGATGATCTCCTCCGACTTATAAACACTCGAGGTATGCACTAGAAACAAGAAAGTAAATCTCTCTGAAATATTTCTGGAAAATTACTGTAAGCGTAAAAAAGGAAGTGATCTCCATAATCGCGATATTTAACGTCGTGTCAGATCAGTCAAGTGGGTGGTCGACAACTGTCCACCACCTTTTCGCATGCAACGTCCGGATGAACGACACCTGTCCTATAACGGCTCCACGCCTCTGACACGTCGCCATGACGTCACGACCACTTCGCCTCCCACGATTCAAATCGAACCAAGACGGTTGGTATTCAACAAGACCCTCTCCCCATACGACACGTGCCATGTTACTTCGTCGGATTTAAAATTCGAATTTCACGCTAAAATTCAAATTTTGGGGGCAAACTGTTTGGGTAAAAATCCACACCTCATGACCGACGATGAAAAATACATATGACATTTATGTAAGACCATTCTTGTATTAAGATAAGGTCCTGCAGATTATTTACTGTCGTATATTTGGTCGTACATTTCTACTTTTGTCATAAGTTTCATACGACCGACGTCTAGGACTCAAGACGGTCGTACGACCGTACTAACCGTTTTACAGTCAACAACCGTTTTCTTTGTTCCATTAATGCAGGTCCAAAAGCAAACATGGTACAACGATCAGTAACGGACGAGCTCTTAATGACAATAAAGGCCCGACAACGGTTACAAGCATACCATCAAAGCACATTTAATGTCTCCGCAAGCTATATAAACATCCGAACATCACAACATTCAACATCTGAACTCAACACTTCTACACTTTCAATATTTTTACATCAGAGCATTTGAACAAGTATCGCTCACGCAAGCTTCGCATGACAACAGTTCATCTCGCACGACAACAGTTCATTTCGCACGACGCACAACATTAGGTTACGATTAAATTTATTTTTACTCTTATTGTAATCTATTGTACACACGACACTTGTTACAAAAGGATATCGCCCCTGTTTGGCGATCATAGTGCACTGTCAACTTCCCCAAGTCGGCCGTGGTTTTTTCCCTCGTTTGGGTTTTCTGCGTCAGCAATTCTCCTGTCTTATTTCCCTTTTATCTGCGATTGTGTTGTTTGTCTTGAGATCCTTTTCTTTAGTTGTTAAAAGCTCCACGTCAACCTTAAGTTATCATTTGGGTGATTTTTGGCATTAACAAATATCATTTTGGGTCGACCATAGATCCACGACATGAAAGATGTACCTTCGACGTATCCCCAGACGATAAAATTCCCAACACTATGGGGAGTCCAGGAGATCAAAAGCGAGCAAATGATCGCCCGAGAATGCTACAAAACGACGATGAAACCCCCGAAGAAAGACATCTAGCAATTACAGATCCAGGATATGCCTACGTCCGTCGACCACTATCGCCTGGAAGAAGTCATCCTCGACAAGGACTAGCCTGATAGAATGTCTGTGTTGGATCGTCGCTCTATCCAGCCATCAAAGATAAACTAGTCTATTTTTTTGCAGGAACATGCCGATTGCTTCGCTTGGACGCACGAGGATATGGTCAGCATCGATCCTGATGTCATTTCCCACAAGCCGAACGTCGACCCATCATACAAACATATAAAACAAAAGTGATGAAAATTCGCCCCTGAGTGAAATAAGGTGATCAACGAAGAGGTCGAAAAACCTGCTAAAGACACAGAAAATCAGAGAAGTTAGGTATCCTGATTGGTTGGCTAATGTCGTGGTCGTACAAAAGAAAAACAGAAAGTGGAGGCTATGCATTGACTTTACAGACCTCAATAAGGCCTGTCTAAAAAGATCCTTTCCTATTACCACACATCGACGCAATGGTCGACGCGACCGCTGGTCATGAACTTCTTACATTCATGGACGCCTATTCTGGTTATAACCAGATATTGATGCATACTGCCGATCAAGAGAAAACCGCCTTCATGATGGACAAAGGTATTGGTTGCTATAAAGTTATGTCTTTTTGTTTGAAAAATGCAGGGTCGACGTACCAGCGACTGGTCAACAAAATGTTCAAAGACCATCTTGGCGACACGATGGAAGTATACATCGACAACATGCTCGTCAAGTCAAAACAAGCAATCGACCATATTGATCATTTGAGAAAGTCGTTCGACATTCTCAGAAAGTATCAGATGAAGCTAAACCCGATGAAATGTTCCTTCGGCGTCAGCGCTGGGAAATTTCTAGGGTACATGGTGACACGACGTGGAATCGAAGCAAACCCAAATCAATTAAAGGCAATCGTCGATATTAAGTCACCTAGAAACTTCAAAGAAGTCCAACGACTTACTGGTCGCACAGCCGTGCTAAAAAGGTTTATCTCTCGATCCTCCGATAAATGTCACCTGTTTTACAATGGCTTAAAAAAAACAGGAGCTACAAAAGCTAAAAGAATACATGGCGTCGTCACCCCTGTTATCAAAACCTAAGGGCAACGAGGTTCTACAGTTATATTTGGCGGTCAGTTCCAACTCGGTGAGTGTTGTCTTGACACGTGAAGACGACAAACGTCAAATCCCGATCTATTACGTCAGTAAGTCTTTGCTAGACGCTAAAACCAGGTACTCATCTATGGAAAAATTATTGTTAGCCCTAATCACTGCTGCAAAAAAGCTTCGACACTACTTCGAATCTCATCCTATAATTTTCGTTACTAACTACCCTCTTAAGTATGTCTTAAGAAAACCAGAGTTGACAGGTCGACTAGCGAAGTGGAGTGTCTATCTCAATAGCTACGACCTAGATTTCAACCCAAGGACGGCGATCAAATCGTAGGTCCTAGAAGTTTTTGTGGCTGATTTCAGTCCAGAATTGGACGCAGACGTACATGCAAATACTGTGGCGACTCTCGACGACACACCCTGGATACTCCACGGCGACGGATTATCCAACGCAAGGGGGAAGGACTAGGCGTCGTCTTACAGTCGCTACATGGGGCAAGATGGTGTACTCCGTACGATGTGATTTTAAAGACACAAACAATGAAGCCGAGTACGAAGCATTGATCGTGGGTATGAACATGGCACGAGACTTGGGGTAACTGGATTACACATCAGAAGCGATTCCCTCCTTGTCGTGAATCAGATGAATGAGGAATTCGCGGCAAAAGACTCCAAAATGACGGCATACCCTAAGACGGCCAAAGCAAAATCAGAGGAATTCAAACCTTTCTCGATCGAGCAAATCCTGAGAGACCAGAACGAACTAGCTGATGCTTTAGCTAACCTTGGGTCGAAACTTGGAAAGCCATCCTTCGGCAACATCCCCATGATCCATCTTACAGCTCCATTTGTCGAGAATGATAAGGACATCCACGTCCTCGATGACGAAAACAACTAGTCACGCGATATTATGAATTATCTTATACACGGAAAATTACCAGATGATCGAATGGAAGCACGCAAAATCAGATTCAAAGCTTCCAAGTATCTTATTATCGAAGATAGACTCTATCGACGATCGTCGACAGGACTAAACTTACGTCGTGTCCTTAACGACTATCAAGTGCAAACCATCCTGAATGAAATGCACGGTGGAGAATGTGGCAATCATTTAGGAGGTCGTAGTCTAGCAAACCGAGTCTCACGGCAAGGTTACTGTTGGCCGACCTTACGAATAGACGCGATCAGGTACGTCTAAGACTGTGACGCCTGTCAAAGATACTCATTTATGTCTCATCAACCCTCAGAACCATTACACTAGACTTTAATCCCATGGCCCTTCATGAGGTGGGGATGGATATCGTTGGTAAGCTACCACCTGCCCTTGGGCAAAAAGTATTCTTCTTAGTTCTTACATATTATTTCTCTAAGTGGATAGAAGCAGCAGCTTTCTCCCAGGTCCGGGATAAAGAAGTCATCTCTTTTATCCAGACTAACATTATTTGCAGGTTTGGAAATCCATCCGAAATTGTATGTGACAATGGATCACAATTCATAAGTGTTTGAACTCAACGTTTTTCTTAGGATAGTAATATCAAACTTACGACCTCCACGTTGAGGTATCCTTAGTCGAACGGATTAGCTGAATCGAGCAACAAGGTCATAATCAACTCGATAAAGAAATGAGTGAAAGATGTAAAAGGACGATGGGTCGAAGAACTCCCAACGGTCCTATGGGCCAATCGTATGACGCCACGTACTTCCACATGTCAAACCCCATTTCTTTAGTCTACGGGTGCGAAGCGGTCTTGCCAGTCGAGACACGACTACCGATGTTGAGACACACCTCGGTCGATCATAACTTGGTAGACCTGATTTATAACCTCGACACCCTAGAAGAACTATGGAAAGTTTCTCTTATCAAAATGGCATCCCAAAGACAAGTGGTCGAACGACATTTCAACAAGAATGTCAAGATCAATGTTTTCCAAGAAGACGATTTCCTCCTTCGACGTGTATTCCAAAACACCAAGAAACCAAACACATGGAAGTTATCCACCAAGTGGGAAGGACCCTATCGTATATCTGAAGTAGTAGGAAAATATTCCTATAGGCTCCAAACCCTCGACAATCAAGACGTCCCACGAAGCTGGAATGCGGTACATTTGAAAAAAATACTTCTTTTAGATTATTTTTTCTTTTCTATTTATTTCATCATATCGATTACTGACTTAAGCATCGGAGGGTCGTTGGTTAAGCCAACGACCAACCGCTGACCAACGCTATGTCGCAGGATCGCACGATTGCATAAACACGAGTCAAAAGCTACGACAAGTCCCAATCGGACGAAGAAACTCGATGATCAAAAGAATCTCAAGTCTTACGACTTCAGGTCCAAGGCGCAGAAAAATTTCATAAGGCCTTAGTCGCACGATCTTTGTAAAATGCCTCAGTCGCATGATTTACATTTTGATTATATGTTAATTAAAGCTTTTATCGCACAATTTGTGTTATCCTATGATTCTTTAATACATGCTTTATTTTCATTATCACATGATTGATGTGTTATCGCAGTTATCGCTAGATCAATACATAATTCATGTGATAAATAAAACATTCGACAAAAAATCATAAGACAAAAGTACTTGTATTAAAATTCCAAAAGATATAAGTAAAAAGGCACGACCACCAACGGTCGTCCACGGGAAATACAGAAAAATAAAACGAAAATAAAATTAAGACTGAGAAGACCCCTAGTCCTCAGCAGCCTCCTCACCACCATCTCTGTCCTCGAAGCTCATCCTCCTGATCGGGCTCTTTCTCGTCACCAACCTGCTCTAGGTAGGTGGCAAGATCGGCCGAAGCATTTCCCATGGGATCTTTCCCCCGTAGATGACGACGCATGATCGCCGCCTTAACCCTGAAACGGGTCAATGCCTCGAAGGAGACAAGTCGCCCATCCAATTCGGCTATCACTTTCTCATCAGAACCAACGAGTGATCTAAAGTCCTCGACCTGGACCTTGCTCTTCTTGACCATGGCGTCAGACACGAAAGCCATTGCCAAAGATTCCCTCAACCGCTCCTGGAGCTCCTCCTTCTCTCGGTTTGAAGCCTCAAGATGATCCCACGCATCATCTAGCTTGACTGTGAGAAGCTCCACCTCGCCCGCTGTCGCCCGCTCCCCTTCACGATCTTTATGCTCTGTTTCGTCAGCACGTCGAATCCGTTCGACGGTCATAGGGGCCAATCGTCTGATCTTTTCCATATGACTATACAGACCAAGTGACGCTTGGAACGCCTGTAGACAAACGATCAGAGAATTAGAACACCAAATAAGAGAATATTTCTAAAAGAAAAGTGGAGAGCTTACTGAGAAAGAGAGCGTGACGACTTGAGATCCCATCTCCTCGATAGGAACCTCCTCGTAACGCCCTTGAAAGGATGGGAGGAGAAACTTTCCCAGGTCAGGGAAATTTTTCGCCCTGTCAAAGGCGCCATTAGACATAAAATCAGACGACAACGTGAAGTTGACCGTCATAACATCAGGGCCACCCTCGGTCTGATGACCCTTACCTTTGTCTAGAGGGTCAGAAGATTAAAGTCCTGACACCTAGGCTGAAGCCATCGTCGTCAATGCAGGTTGTTTCATACCTACTGGCACTCCGGCAACCACGTCCGCAGATGTCTTCGTCATCTCAAGAGGAACAACCATCGAAGGGTCGCAACTCTTTGACGACGGTACCTTCCAGAATGTTATCCTGGTTTTCTTGATCCCCGACGATGAAGATGGGGGAGCTTTCCTCTTCATCTCCATAGCCTTTTTGGCCAGGAGGAGTTGTGCATCTCTCTTAGAGAGGCCTTGTGGCATCTTGGATCCTGATCCACCTGAAATCAAAACAAAGGTTAAAAAGGAAGAAAGAGTCGGATCACATGACCAAGCGTCGTACAACCAAAATACAGAGACTACGAGTAGCGCGTAGCTTACCTGACATCCTCTCTTTGTCTATCTCTTTCTCTTCTACTTCCCCACTCTCGATCGACGGCTCAGACGTTTGGACCTCGACAGGTTCGTCATCAGAATTTTCATTAACAAAAGAACGGTTGATGAAGAACGAACGATCTTCGACGTTATATCGCAAGAATCGTTCGATCCTTTCGGGTTCTCAGAAAGAGGTTGGACTCCCTCGAAGTCGATAACTGGATCACAGAGAAAACAGGTAAGTTTGACACAAAGAGCAATAATGCAATACAATAATCGTCGACAAAATCAAAACCTACCCTCCTTGTTCCAACCTGCCATGACCCAAGAAAAGACTCCCACAACGAGGTCTAAGGATCGCATCCTACCAAAGACGTATCTAGCCTTCCAACCTCGGTCGTTTACCGCGGTGTTATGGACTAAGATACGATCCCCCTGAGCTTCGAATGAAGGCTATAGTGGCGATTACTATCCCCTTTCACCACATAGGCCGCTAAAAGGTCCTTCTCCGTGAAAGGTGACTACTAGTCAGCCGTGACCCTTTCGATCATATGGATGATGCGCCAAAACTGGGGCATAGTTTGTCCAGGCGACAGTTCGAACCTACTTAAGAACGCCCTGAACAGGAGCGAGTACGACCACCTAAAGCCTATTATGAAGGGATATTCATACATGACGAAGTATCATCGCTGGTCAGGAGGACTTATCCTAATTGCAGCAGGGATTTTAGCCAGAACCCTATTGAACTGGGCGGCTCACTTGACTCGATAAAGTTAGGAGAGCTCAATTGGGCTACATACAACTCTCTAACGTCCACGTTCTTAGAGGGTTTCTTCGCTAAAGTCTTAATATGCATAAGGAATGAAGAAATCGTACCTTAAATAAGCTTCTAAAACCTCAAAATCTTGGAAAGAATTCGGTTCTTGCAAGATTCGGCAAAGATCTCAACAAAATCTCTCTCTAAGATATTGGAAGCGTAAAAAAGGAAAGGATTGCATCCCGAACCTTATTTATACGGTTTCCAAATGTCAGGTCAAGCCGCTCGATGGTCGACACCTATCATCCAACCCTTCGCATGCCACCATCGGATGGCTGACACTTGTCACGTAGCTGTCATCCACGCGCCTCACGTCATCATGACGTCGACGATCTTATCGACTTTTTGGTTACCTTCGAACCGATTCGGTTTCTTTCGAACGAGAGTCGACTAGTTGGTCGACACGTGTCCATTCAGTTACCTCGGGAATTAAAATTTAAATTCGCACGCTAAATTCAAATTTTGGGGGCAAACTATTCGGGTAAAAAATCGCACCTCTCGACCGGCGCAAGAAAACAAAGGACTTGTTTCGTATGACAAGTCTTGTTTTAAGATAAGGCACTATAAATTAAGCACTACTATGGTCATGGTCAATGATGGTAAGATATCCCCGACGTACGACCGAAGATTACCACTGAAACGTGCGATTATCGTATGATTATCCTCGACATTTGTTTTCTAACGATCGACAAGTGTCTCCTTTGTGGCTATTTAATGCAGGTCAAGCACATTAAATGACAACGGTCATAACTGAAGACCGCAATCAAACACATTCAATGTCATGATCGTTTTCTACATTTCTGAAGACCATTAATGACGCCAAAGCCTATATATATCAAGCTCAAAGACATACTTAAGGACAACTGATTTTCAAGAGATACACAACTCATTCATAGAAGCTTTTTACACAAGTTCTGACACAAGACTCACAGGAGCACATTTGAAGCTCTTAAGCAATTACATATGCTTTGCTTCGAAGAGACGCACGACGAAGCACTCTTACACACGACGCACGATTCAATTTTACAATTAAGTTTATTTCTCTTGTAATTGTAATCTATTGTACTCACGACACCTGTTACTCAAGGACGTCGTCCCTGTTTACTTCTATAGTCGACCGCAGTTTTTACCCACGACAGGGGTTTTCCGCATCACCAAATTCTCCTGCCTATTTCTGTTTTTATTATCCGTCGTACGACTTGTCGCATGAATTCTTTCTTTAGTTGTTAAAGCTCCACATCCACCTTAGGTTATCGTTTGGGTTATTTTTGGCATTAACAACTCACACACTTAGTATCCCTCATTTGAACATCTCCCTATATTATATTATATTATATTATATTTGTAACACCTCGAAATTTCCATAATTATTGTACGTTTATTTTGGAAGAACGTTTAAAATATTAAAAGGTGTTATTTTAAACGTTATGTTTTTAATTAAATGACGAGGGACCGGAAGTGCAATTAGCCATTTGTTTGGGGGCTAAATTGTCACATTTGAAATCTAATATACGTATATTAGAAGAAGTCAATTTGGGATAAGCTTATTTCCTGAGTCCCGATATTTTTGAAGTCGGTTCAAAGAGAGAGAGAAAGACCGAAGTCTTGATTGTTCGGTAAGTTTTAGCTGTTTCTTGATTCAACCTCAAATCAATTCAATTTAGTGTTTGAATTTGGTTATTGATTTAGTATCTGGTAAACAGGATTAAAGTTTGAGTTCGGTTGAATCTGATCCGATAGTGTGTTGAATTTATAGGTGAGTTCATTCTTACTATAAAGCATGTTTTTACGTTTCAAAAATGGTTAGCTAAATTGGAAAGGCTTTTTATGAACCTATTAACATGTTTAAAAGGATTGGTGTAACACCCCAAGTCCTTAAAATCTGAACCTTTTGGAAAACTTGGGGCTAAAGTGTCAAGTGTGTAACTTTAAGGATTTAGTGGCAAAATCTGAAAATATATATATGTGTGTAAAATGGGGTAAAACCCCTAAATTGTTTTCATTCTTCTTCATTGGCAGCTGGAACATTGAGGAAGGGGATATTGAGATAAAGAACCCTAATTGGGAGTGTAGAAGAAGGATAACTTCAAGGGGATTGGTAGTTTCATCCACAAGGTATGATTTCTCCTCCTTATTTCCCAATTTGTGGTTAGTTTGATTGATGGTTTAGAGTTTTTGTTAAACCATGAGATTTTGAGTTTGTTTTAACAGGAAATGGAATACTTGATGAGTTTTCTATTGGTTTTCTAACTTCTTTTTAAGAATTATTCACCATTTCAATGGTAGAAATAAGTTATGTCAGGAATGTCGATTTTGGGATGAAAAGGATGAATCATTTGATGGATTTCTTTAGAATTTATGTGTTTTGATGTTTGGGATTGATTCCTCATGAGTTTTGGTTAAACCATTGAGAAACTTCATCATTTTTCATGGAAATCTCTAAAAATGGCTTTGGTTGAGTTATTGAGTTTTTGGGTTATTAAAGATGATCTGTGGATGGGTTTCATTGGATTAAATGAAGTGTTAATGCTTGGAAATTGTGGGGAAAGGTTTAGAACATCAATTATCTCATTTTAGAGGATTAAAATTGATTTAAGATGAGTTGAGGTTGGAAAAGGTTGAGTTTTCGGCTGAAAAATCGGTGTAGGAGCTCTACGCGGATGGCTGTGCGAGTCCACCCACGAGAGTAGTAGCGCCAAGGTCTGGCCAGTGCTCGGAGCGGTTCTTGGCGCGAGTAGACTAGCGCAGGCATCAGTGCCAAGCTCTGTCGCGTATTTTCGGCTCTTGTTTCGCGTACTGTTTAAGGCTAAGGTTGTGGTATCATCTAAGGGTTGTTTTGGGGTTTATTAAGGATGTTTGGGATATAATTAGATGGGTTAACACCACTATTATGATGTCCAATTCAGGTGTTCGGTTTGAGCTAAAGTGGGTTTCAGAGCGTGTGTCGATTTGCTAAAGCTCAGGTGAGTTCCCTTAACCCTTTTGTGCAAATGAAATGTTTTGCTAAAGTTTTCATAACTGAATATGGTTTTGAGCATGATGGCATGATTAAACATTTTCAAAAGCTTTATTATTACATGACGTGGAAACGTTTATTAATGCATGCAAGTTGTTTATACGTTCTTTCCTACGTAAGTGTTGAATGCATGTTCTTGCGAGTTGATGTTATGTGTGGTGTCGGGTTGCACAGTGGGGAAGTGAACCTCCGATTGTTGAGAATCCTTGGAGAGTTGATTGGACCATGTGCCTCGAATCCGTTTCTTGTGCACACGGGTACGACATCTACTAGGGGGTCGTGGGGATCTACTGGGGCCCTGAGTGTGGACATCACATGAGGTGATGGGAGTTGAGACCACTGTGCAATACCCTTATGTAGAGTCGAGCATTTAAACTGAAATTTCGTTTATCATTGTAACGGTTGAATGTTTTAAATTACTGTTTATGTGGAACTGTTTTTAAAGAGGGAATTCACTAGACCTCATGGTCTAACCGTCGCCTTTCAAAAATTAAAACCATTTTCAGGATTGGAGTTTTGTTTGGGGTTCATCTAGAGAGGACGAAAAGAGGTGGCACAGTAAAAGAGGAGTAGTCTAGTGGTGGCTTGCAGATCCCTGTCGGGCTTCCTGTAGCATCTCAGTTGTGAAGGGGTTTTTTCCGCTGCGTATTTAGAGTTAGATTCGTTGTATTGTATTGAATTTTCGGGACCGTTTGGTTGTAATGTTATGATTTTTAATTTATCGGATTTGGGTTGTTACAATTGGTATATGTTATTTTATGGAATAAGGTGTAAATCGCAAATAACCAGATTGGCATCGAACGAAATCCAGAAGATAGTTTTTCCGGTATATCCGGATTTGTATTTTCCGGATGTGTCCGGACTTGAGTTTCCGGATTATTTTCCGGACTTGAATCCGGATTAGCTTACCGGATAAGTTTTCCGGATAGTTTCGGATTCATTTTCCGGATACTTTTCTGGATGGTTCCCGGATTTAATTTCCGGATAGTACCGGATTTCTTTGGATTCGGGATGTTACCGGATATGGTTCCCGGATTTGATTTCCGGATACTTTTCCGGATATACGTTTTCCGGACTTGGTTCCGGATTAGTTTACCGGACAAGTTTTTCTGGATAATTCTTTATGAGATTCTCCTGATCAAGTGTTTTTCCGAGTATGAACCATATCTTGATTATTTAATAGTACGAACATAATTATAACTCAACTGCGGGTATGATATGATGTGATATGTGTTTTGATTTGGTACGCACGTATGCTAGTAAGTGTAATGGATCTATAGGCACTAGCATTATTTGATAAACGTGGAATAGGCAAGGTATAATTGCCATTCCCGTTTATATTTGGAAATGAGGAATATGCAAGGTATAATTGTTATTCCTTTTTTCGTATTGTGACGTGAAAATGTTAAATAGGCAACGTATAATTGCTATTTCCGCTTTCTATTGGGAGATGAGGAATATGCAAGATATAATTAATATTTCTACTTCCACTCCAAGAAATTGCCATGGTTTAATTGTAATTTCTTGGATATGAGCTGTAATCTAGAATCATTAGTGATTCGTAGTGTTGCTCTTAAACATGGTACGATGACTTACTTAGTGTTCGTCTGGTTCATGGAATCGGGTATGATTCTCGTCATTGAAAGATGTTATGTGTACGATATGAAGGTTTGTGAAAAGATTATTTTATATGCTTTGTATACAAATTTGGTTTTCAGAGCTTAAAAAGGTTTTGATTTTAAAATTGGATGTTCTCACTAGGCGCAAGCCTAATGTTTCAAACTTAAATTTTCATACCAGGTATTGGCTCGGGAAGGGATATGAAGTGATGAGCGGATAGTGACTTTTAAGTCATTGCTTTTGGAGATGTAATAGAGGGATTAGTTTATGACGAAGATATTTTGGGAGATTACCTAGACAACCCTTATAATCTGATCTATTTGTTATGGGTTAGATTAATAGGTTGTTTTTTATAATTCAGTTGTAAATATGAATCTTCGTTACTAATTCTCCTTTTATGTATGAATTTTTTTGAAAGATGTAGTTGTAAATCTTGTTATTATGGTTTAAAATTTTTGTGAATTTTAAGGATGTTTCAATATTATATATAGGGGAGGTTTAATTTGCAAACCAGATTTTGGCAAACCGTAAAATCAAGATCTTAGCCCTACATGATTGTATCTACGGTCCAAATTATTTATTCATTATTTATTTTAATCTACATTTCAATATTAAATGAATTTCAATAGAAATTACGTTGTTATGGGGAAAATCAGAAATTCATCAGAAACCCACTAGCCGCTAAATAGGTAAGATCGATTCATCAGAAATCAAATCCCTAAAAACTCATTATCTTATTATAAAAAATTATGGATTGCATCACAAATCATCATCCTTATGGAGCAAACCGTCTTTGAAAAAAATACCTCCATTAAAGGTATGGTTGAACACAATCATGGTAGGAGACCTATCGATTTTGCATGTTCATGACATGAAAACATATTCACATCCTACACACGGTTGCGTACGGATTGCATTGTAAATCATCGTCCCTACTAAACGACCCGTTTCTGCAAAAAAAACCTCCATTGAAGATACCCTCGATTGAAGATATGGCTGAACGCAATCATGGTAGGAGAAACATCGAATGTGCATGTTCATGATATGAAAACATCTTCACATCTTGCATACTGTTTATATGGATTGCATCGCAAATCATCGTCCCTACGCAGCAAACCATTTATGCAAAAAAAATACTCCATTGATGCATATTATGCGTTGAAAATGTAATTTTAGGATTGAAAAAAAATTCACTTACTTCTTATACGACAAAAGTAAAAAAAAAGTTTATAATACATGCTTCATCTTCTCCATTGCAAAACCTACTTCATCGTTCAAATATGTTGTATCACCCTTAGCCATTACCCAATTCATCCTTTCATGATCATCCATGCCGTTTCAATAGACCCAGAAAAAGAACCAAAGAGAAACCCGCTATCGACTACTTCCTTCAAAACTGGTTCACAATAACCTTAGCTGACACCGTTCAACACAACAACACCAACTTCATTGACAACTTCATGGAGAGTAGTACAAGCATCATTCATAAACCCATAAAATTAATTGAATGTAATACAACTGTCGAAAACTCCTTCCATTAACTCTGTACACTCCATCATAAATCAAAAAGCTTCAACGATTACAAACCAAATAACTCTGAATTTCAAATGAAAATGAAATAAAATAAAAAACGATAATTGCAAACTAAAAAAGTTAACTGCCTAATTTAAATTTAAGATTAACCCTCGATTTTTGCACCGTGATTTTCTTCTAAAATAATTAAGAGAAAATAATTACAAACTACCTAAAGTGTCCTTATGATTAATTAAAGTAACTAAAATTGTTTTTCTTCTTAATCTCTAGTCGGACGACTAGCATATATGTTGCACGGTTTCCCAGATTTATCTGATTTACAAATTAGCCTCGGCTTATATATATATATATAGAAGAAGGTTCAAACGAGGAGCGTACCTATTTATGAGAAACGCGAGGAGCGCCTTCCATGTACTGGATCACATGTGATCCACTACTCCCGAATAAATCGGGTAGCGGGCGACCCGGTTCGCGAGTCGCGTGGAAGTCGGCCGGATCACATGTGATTTTAGGCGTGAATCACATGTGATCCACTACATGGGCGGAAGCCCCCCGATCAGGTGTGAATCACATGTGATTTTGTACGTGAATCACATGTGATTCAGTACATGGGTGGTGCTCCTCGCGTTTTCTTAAATTGTTACGCTCCTCGTTTGAACCCGCCTATATATATATATATAGATATATATATATATATATATATATATATATATATATATATATATAGAGAGAGAGAGAGAGAGAGAGAGAGAGAGAGAGAGAGTGATAATAAATTGTAAACTATGTAAACTCATCCTAGACATTGATTTTTAATCTAGATTAACATGGCATTAAGGGTAAATAAGTCTTTTAATCCTATTGTTTTAATTTCGGTAACTAGATAATGGAGAATAATCATCCTTTATTTTAGGAAGTGATATATTTCTAATTTTTTGATCATATCCGAAATTCGGTTTTTCAACATCGTCTTCTTCACCATAACTGCTCCTATCCCAATCTTTGTATTGATTTCATATGAAACACAGACTGTTAGGATCAAGTTCCCATGGCAAAGATCTTCTCATCGGTTTTGACATCCTCCACAAATTGCCAGGACTAAGGTATGCAGAACAAGGACTCCGTTATAAGAGCTTTCTGAACCCGTGGAGTCCAGTCCCAAATCCTTACATGCCATCAGCCCCCACCATGGAAAATATGAAGCATAAGATTATTCTTTCCTCCTGTGCTTCAAATCACTTGGAATTCCTAACCAAAAACGACTCCCCGTTATGGTTAAATCCTTCATTCTTCGTCAACCTCCCGTTTAAGCAAAATTAAGATGTTAACCCGACAAAGGCAAGTCATCCCGGGATGAACCCTAACCACTATCAACTAGCGATCCAGGAGTGTTCAGAGTTAGTCGATCAAGGAATTATCGAACCTACTACCTCACCATGGGCATGTGAGGCATTTTACGTCAACAAAAGAAGTGAGCAAGTACGCGGAAAACTACGACTAGTCGTAAATTACGAGCCCCTAAATCACTTTTTAGCCGACGATAAATTCCCACTACCTCAGAAAAGGTCTCTGTTCCAGTCTTTGGCTAATGCATGAATACTATCCAAGTTCGATCTCAAAGCAGGATTTTGGCAACTAGGGATACATCCAGATGATAGGCCAAAGACCGCCTTTTGTATCCCTGACCATCACTACCAGTGGAAGGTCATGCCTTTTGGTTTAAAAAAATGCTCCTTCAGTTTTCCAAAAAGCAATGACAAGGATTTTTGAACCTATCCTCCAGCACACCCTGGTTTACATTGATGACATCCTCTTATTTTCCCCAGATGAAGAATCTCATGTTGAATTACTGTCGCAATTCCATTCTATCGTCACAAAACATGGGATCATGTTATCAGAAAAAAAAGATGGTGATAGGGGTCAGTTCTATCGATTTTCTTGGCATGAAGATCACAGATGGAAAATACCACCACAACCGCACATATCCCAAGAATTGCACAGATTTCCCGACGAGCTGACATCACAAAAGGAAATTATACAGTTCCTTGGCCTGGTGAATTATATGGCTGATATTTTACCTAAATTATCATGTCATACAGTGCACCTATTCCCTATGCTAAAAAAGGGGCCGCCCCTTTGGAGCGAAAAACAGACCTCAGCAGTAAAAGTAATAAAACAACTTGCTGATGTGATGCCCCCTTTAAAGATTCCTACTGTAACAGACAAGAGGACACTCCAGACTGGCGCGAGTGATGAGTACTGGGGAGCAGTACTACTGGTAGAAGACAAAAGTGGGGCAAGAACAATATGTGGCTACAAAAGTGGCACGTTCAAAGATTCTGAACAACATTACCACTCTACTTTCAAAGAAATCCTTGCAGTCAAAAGGGGAATTGAAAGATTCCAATTCCATCTAATCGGTCACGATTTCTAGATCGAAATGGACATGTCGTCTTTTCCACGTATGTTACAGTTCAAGAGAAAGATGCTCCCCGAGGCACAACTTTTGAGATGGGCCAATTGGTTTTCTCAGCGGAAGTACACTGTGAGACATATCAAAGGATCTGAAAATATCCTTGCTGATTTCTTGTCTCGCCCAAAGAACTATAAATACCACATCCATAAAGAGGTTCAGCATGTCCTCCACCACAAGATCATCCCAATGGTACTTCCTATAGCACCAGCTGCTTCCCTGGAATCGTCTGCCCGGCACAACGCTCAACCTACTAGCGAACCATCCTCACTGGATATCACAGACTTTATCTCCACCATGGCACTTCCAACAGAAGTCATCGAAGTCATCGCCGAATTAACTTTCAGAGATAGGTCCCATCTACATTACCGAACCTTCTTCAACGTCCTTCTCCAAAAATATGGAGTGTTCATGAAAAACTCTTGTTTCACCCCGACTACCCTTTCCTCAATATCTTCCATTTCCATGATATGTACAGGTTCCCGAAAGAAGCTTTATGTTTTTTCTGGTATATGTTTGAAGCCCACACCACTGCCATCACTTTCAACGCACCGAAGCTAGTTCAATACCTCTTCCAATGCCAGTTTGGTCATGTTCCGAGGGAGGCAATGGGAGTCCTCACACTGCTGCAACGGTTCCTATCAGCCCATTTATGGATCCACCATCTGTCTGTACCCAAGAAGAAGTACGCCCTGATCATGTTCAAAAGGCCCTGCTCAGCAGCCATCAATCAACCTCACTCTTTCGTCTATCATTCTCCTTCAGCCTACATCCACGAGTGGAGTAATAGCAACTGTGCAAGCCGGTCGTTCGAGAAAAACCACCCCGACAGGTTCATAACAAACCGACTTAACCTAGCCAACGCCAATAACGTTGAACATGAGTCCATCCCGGAGAATGTGTTACTCAAACAAAGCTTATGGTCTACTGAACACATGGTCTCCTCTCTGTGGAAAAAAACCATGGACCAGTGGTCACAGACCCACCTCTCCCCAACAATAGACACTTCTGATAAATCAGGCTCACACGGCGATGGAGAAACGTACACGGTCGACTACAACACTGATGGATCCTATCCTGATGTGAACTATCCGTTTAGAATGGCAATCACAGAGCATACTAATCCGATTCTGTCAAGATAAAAGAGAGGTTAGGCTCTGATACCAAGTGGTGATTCCTGTGTAAGGACTAGCGGAACGGTGTGGATCATAGGGGTGATCGTAATATTACTGATTGTGACTGGCGGTAGACTGGTGGTTTACCATGGAGGACTGGTGGTTGAACGGTGTTCTATCAAGAACTATGGAGGAAATATAAAGAACAAGGAGAGAACACTAGAGATAATTATAGAAAGATGCTTTTATTTCTTTCAAGGGATGATTTACAAGTGAAGGGAAGCCTTCCTTTTATAGATAAGGAAAATGCATTCTTACATAAGCATGACATAAGCCATACATCAACTACTAATAATAGGAAATGAGGTAAGCACTTACATCACCTAAAAGTGACAAGTAACTTCCTTTATATAAACAATTATTTAAACAGATATACTGAAAAGTAAATACGGAAAATTAAATACTGGATAGGAAATAATTATTTAGACAATGCTTAAATAATTATTAAGACGACGCATGAGCCGATTCTTGGATCTTGGGATACTATTTCCATTGCGATAGTATTTCCACCGTGAGTCTGGATGAGACGGGTCGTCTTTGTAAGGATCAAGATAGGGTCCATCAGTGTTGTAGTCGACCGTGTATGTTTCTCCATCGCTGTCTGAGCCTGATTCATCAGAAGTGTCTATTGTTAGAGAGAGGTGGGTCAGTGACCACTGGTCCATGGTATTTTTCCACAGAGAGGAGACCGAGTGTTCAGTAGACCATAAGCTTTGGTTGAGTAAGACATTCTCCGAGATGGACTCATATTCAACATTATTGGCGTTGTCTAGATTAAGTCGGTTTGTTATGAACCTATCGGGGTGGTTTTTCTCGAACGACCGGCTTACACAGATGCTATTACTCCACTCGTAGATGTAGGCTGAGGGAGAGTGATAGACGAAAGAGTGAGGTTGATTGATGGCTGTTGAGCAGGGCCTTTTGAACATGATCAGGGCGTACTTCTTCTTGGGTACAGACAGATGGTGGATCCATAAATGGGCCGGTAGGAACCATTGCAGCAGTGTGAGGACTCCCATTGCCTCCCTCGGAACATGACCAAACTGGCATTGGAAGAGGTATTGAACTAGCTTCGGTGCGTTGAAAGTGATGGCGGTGGTGTGGGCTTCAAACAGATGCAAAAAAAACATAAAGCTTCTTTCGGGAACCTGTACAGATTATGGAAATGGAAGATATTGAGGAAAGGGTTGTCGGGGTGAAACGAGAGGTTTTTCATGGATAATCCATGTTTCTGCAGAAGGACGTTGAGGAAGGTTCAGTAATGTAGCTGCGACCTATCTCTGAAAGTTAATTCGGCGATGACTTCGATGACTTCTGATGGAAGTGCCATGGTGCAGATAACGTCCGTGATATCCTGTGAGGATGGTTCGCCAGTAGGTTGAGCGTTGTGCCGGGCAGATGATTCTAGGGAAACAGCTGGTGCTATAGGAAGTAACATTGGGATGATCTTGTGGTGGAGTACATGCTGAACCTCTTTATGGATGTGGTATTTAAAGTCCTTTGGGCGAGACAAGTAATCAGCAAGGATATTTTGAGATCCTTTTATATGTCTCACAGTGAAGTTCCACTGAGAAAACCAATTGGCCCATCTCAAAAGTTGTGCCTCGGGGAGCATCTTTCTCTTGAACTGTAACATACATGGGAAAGACGACATGTCCATTTCGATCTGGAAATCATGACCGATTAGATGGAATAGGAATCTTTCAATTCCCGTTTTGACTGCAATGATTTCTTTGAAAGTGGAGTGGTAATGTTGTTTAGAATCTTTGAACGTGCCACTTTTGTAGCCACATATTGTTCTGGCCCACTTTTGTCTTCTACCAGTAGTACTGCTCCCGAGTACTCATCACTCGCGTCAGTCTGGAGTGTCCTCTTGTCTATTACAGTAGGCTTCTTTAAAAGGGGCATCACATCAACAAGTTGTTTTATTGCTTTTACTGTTGAGGTCTGTTTTTCGCTCCAAAGGGGCGGCCCCTTTTTTAGCATAGGGAATAGGTTCATTGTATGACATGATAATTTAGGTAAAATATCAGCCATATAATTCACCAGGCCAAGGAACTGTATAATTTCCTTTTGTGATGTCAGCTCGTCGGGAAATCTGTGCAATTCTTGGGATATGTGCGGTTGTGGTGGTATTTTCCATCTGTGATCTTCATGCCAAGAAAATCGATAGAACTGACCCCTATCATCAACTTTTTTCTGATAACATGATCCCATGTTTTGTGACGATAGAATGGAATTGCGACAGTAATTCAACATGAGATTCTTCATCTGGGGAAAACAAGAGGATGTCACCAATGTAAACCAGGGTGTGCTGGAGGATAGGTTCAAAAATCCTTGTCATTGCTTTTTGGAAAACTGAAGGAGCATTTTTTTAACCAAAAGGCATGACCTTCCACTGGTAGTGATGGTCAGGGATACAAAAGGCGGTCTTTGGCCTATCATCTGGATGTATCCGTAGTTGCCAAAACCCTGCTTTGAGATCGAACTTGGATAGTATCCGTGCATTAGTTAGAGACTGGAACAGAGACCTTTTCTGAGGTAGTGGGAATTTATCGTCGGCTAAAAACTGATTTAGGGGCTGGTAATTTATGACTAGTCGTAGTTTTCCGCAAACTTGCTCACTTCTTTTGTTGACGTAAAATGCCTCACATGCCCATGGTGAGGTAGTAGGTTCGATAATTCCTTGATCGACTAACTCTGAACACTCCTTTATCGCTAGTTGATAGTGGTCAGGGTTCATCCCGGGATGACTTGCCTTAGTCGGGTTAACATCTTCATTTTTCTTGAATGGGAGGCTGACGAAGAATGAAGGATTTAACCATAACGGGGAGTCGTTTTTGGTTAGGAATTCCAAGTGATTTGAAGCACTGGAGGAAAGAATAATATTTTGCTTCATATCTTCCATGGTGGGGGCTGATGCCATGTAAAGATATGGGACTGGACTCTATGGGTTCAGAAAGCTCTTATAACGGAGTCCTTGTTCTACATACCTTAGTCCTGGCAGTTTGTGGAGGATGTCAAAACCGATGAGAAGATCTTTGCCATGGGAACTTGATCCTAACAGTCTGTGTTTGATAGCACATTTAGGAAAAAGCCTGATAAAAATAGGAATACTGATCTTATCAATTACAAATGTATCTCCATTGGCCGCAAGGAAGAGCTGGTGGTGTGGTCGCCAGTAACTTTGGGGTAGGGTGTCAGGATTCAATATTGAAACTGAAGATCCTGTATCAAAAAATGCAATTAAGGAGATTGGCTAGGAGTATGTAGAAGTGAGGAGATGTATTTTAGCTATGGGTATTGCTTGGGGTTTTTGCAACGATAGTATCTTGGTGTGATAAGGGAGTGGGATGTGTGGTTTGCCAGCCTAGAAGACTTCGAGGGGCTTTATCATGAACACCTCTATATCCGGGTGCTTATCCGGGTATTCTGAGATGGACTCATCGTTTGAAAACTCTGAATAGGCAATGGAGCACAGGGTTCTGTCATTAATCTCATCCTCGAGAGAGTAAAGGGACTCAAGATCTAAAATGTCCATTGGCTCTACTAAGTTAAGAGCTTGGATTAGTGACTGGGACTTCCTCTTGCCTTTGCAGTCACACGCGAAATGTCCCTTTTTGTTACAGATGTAACATCTGTCTGAGCTTCTCCCCCTGTGTGATTTCTTCTTTAAAAATCTCCATTTTTATCCCCTGTCTTTCTGTAAGAATTCTTGAAATTCTTAAACTGAGGCTTCTTCTCTATATGAGAGCATTCACATGAAAAGTTGGTCTTGCACTTTATCTGCAGGTACTTGTCATTACAGGCGGGACCGAGCGTTCTACTTGTCTTTTCAAATTCAGTAAAGAATTTTTGGTGGTCGCAGATCTTGGCCAATGCATTGAGTATCAATTGGTAGAGTTCTCCGAGTGTGGCATTGGCTAATGATACATTCTTTTGTTCCATAAATCTGAACGATTCATTTGCGAGTGACTCAGGGAAAGAATTGAGGAAGACTTGTTTAAGGTTGACATCGTCAATACCATGAAGACAGTAAAAGCATTTTGACATACGATCATAATGTTCTTCTAGATCTGATTTTAAAAATGAACAACACTTCATTTTTAAGAACTCTTCCCTTGCATGGACAGTGTGCTCGACCGGGTTCCCTATGAATTCTGAATAGATCATGTTTATGAATTCTTCGGGGGATGAAACTTGTTGGAGTTGTAGTTGCCTGTATTCTCCAAGACTTGTGTACCAATCTCTAAGACGGCCCTGGGCTCTAGTGATAAATCTTTTGATGAATGTAGCAACATCATAGTATTGGAGTTCTGCTGAGCACCAAGTCAACATTTCAACACTTCTTTCTCTCCACATAGATGGAGGAATGTCGTCAAAGGTGAATTGTTGTTTTGTGTCGGCCTTCGCGGTTTTATTTCGCCTGGATTGCCTTGTTTTGGAAGCAGCATCACCCATTGTGAAAGTATCATCATAGTCACGCTCGACTGTGGGATCAGGTTCTGCCATGAACAAGTGTTCGAAGGCATCTGTTGGCGGGTCAGAATCTTCATCCATGTGGGATGAGATAATAGGTGCCACAAATGTATGGCCAATGGGTTCCTCCTTGTGGGCTAGGGATTGTAAAAAGGCCGAGATGGGGTTTCTTTCATAGATCGGCAGAATTCCTGGGGGTGTTGAAGAGGCTACCATGGAGTCATCATCACGGAACTCTCTTGTTCGAATGGATGAAGCACGATCTTTTGAATTGGCTACCATGGAGTCATCATCACGGAACTCTCTTGTTCGACTGGATAAAGCACGACCATGGATGGGTGGGGGTCTTTGCGAAGGCTTAGAGTTTCTTTTGTCATGTTCGGAAGACCATAAGGCTAGGGACGGAGAGGCTTGTTTAAGAGGGAAGGAAGGGAGTGGCTGTGGAACAAATGATGTCCCTAAAAGGGGAGTAGGGGCCAATCGCCAGTTCATCAGATTGGGTTGATGAACGTTTTAGCCTGTGCTGATTCTCAAGGTCACTGAGTTGGTATTGCAAGGACTTCATTTCAGATTGCTTTTGGCCAAAAACATGTTGCTCACTTGGCGAGGGTTTATTTCGAACTATTTGGAGAAGTTTAAAATAGAGGGCTTCCATTTTTTCTTTGACCTCATCTATGATGCTAGTGAGAGACCTTACTTTTGTGGTAAGAGCTTCTTGAGTCTTAGTGACCTGTGTCTATTGAGCAAGGATAGTTATGAGAGATTTGTTTTGTGCAACAACATTTTCACTCTTCCAGTTGAGTGTGATCTCAGCAGGACTAATAGCAGTGGGGACACCCGTTGAGCTAATAGTTGTAGGATTCTTGATTTTCCAATCATGTTTGGTTCGTTGAACCGTATATTCGAAGGAGCTTAAAGGCGGAAACTCAACTTTGTAGTTAGAGGACGAGCTTGTGGGAGCAATAACACAACATTCGCCTAATGATCGGCCGAATGACTTGTCCAAAGGTGGCTGGCGACAAGGTGTGGGCGATGTGGTTTTCGTTCGAGTGGGCAAATCGTGGTATAGGACGTAGTAATCAAATTTGCCTGAGGGTTCTCCAAGGAGTCCGACAACGGGATCACTTTTATCGTATCGGTCTTTCAGCCGTTTTTGTGAATTTTTCGTCGCGGAAAATCTTTATCATAATCTACATTGTATGCTTCGTCCAAGCAGTATTGGCAGTTGCATACATCATACCAACAGTGTTGGTCTTGTGATTTGGCTGGTTGAACCATGTGGATCGTGGGAAAAACGTTTGTCATGCTTGATTTTTCTCTGGAAGAAAAATTGACTTCAACAAGACCAATTTTCATGCCTAATGAAGTCTGGGGCCGTGGTTGTCTGGATGGGAGCCTGATTGATTTTTTCGTAATTGGTTACCCACTTTTCTGGAAGGAGTTTCAGTAACTCTTCTCTTGTTAGCTGCCTGGGAACATAAGTGCATGTTGGAGTTGCACTGGAGTTTATGTCCAGGGACCATTATGTCTAGGGCATGGTTCTGAACACGATATGCCATTTGGTAATGAAAGGTGGCTTGGAAGGTGTTAACCTGGGTAGTTCCTCCGATTGGATCTAGGCTTTAAGGGCAGTATGCAAGGATGGATCGTTTAATGGCATGTTGAAGTTAGGATAAAAGGTAACGAATATGGTTCCTGCATTTAAGGTTGTCTGGATGGTGTCGTAGCAAGCATGTTGGTATTCGATAAATCGAGTGTCGACCAAAGCGATGCGGGAAAAAGCTGGGATACCTTTTCTTCCATGGAAGGTAAGGGCTAGGTGGATTTCCCCAAAATGGATATGCATATATCCTTGAGCAAGGCAGTGCCTCGGGAGATCTGTCGGGATAGCAATCGGTATAAGGTGTTCGGATGATGAAGCTGGGAGTTGGTGGGAATCGAAGTTTGAGGTCTGAACGTATTCCTTAACCTGGTGGGTAGGAGTAGATCCTATTAATTTTTTGACTTTTCTGGTAAAGGAAGAAGAAGGTTTAGAAAAAACGCTATATAGATCAACTATATGCAGACTAGATATGGGGATTTTAGAATCATCGGGAACGTAAGAGATATCATATAACTGGTCTATTTTGGATGCAGATGACTGTCTGAAACTGGAGGATGATCTGGGTAGGTCTAGATTTGGATTCATGACTGGGTATGGTTGGTATTGTTTTCAAGAAATTTCAACAGGTGTTATATCTTGCGAACAAGGTTTGATTGTGACTCAATCCAGGTCGACTTATACTTGGACAAGAAACAAAACTCGAAGAAATCTTGAATCAAAATACCAGTTGACTCAGTTTATCTTTATGAATGGTTTTCTGATGTGAACGATCCGTTTAGAACGGCAATCACAGAGCATACTAATCCGATTCTGTCAAGATAAAAGAGAGGTTAGGCTCTGATACCAAGGGGTGATTCCTGTGTAAGGACTAGCGGAACGGTGTAGATCATAGGGGTGGTAGTAAAATTACTGATGGTGACTGGCGGTAGACTGGTGGTTTACCATGGAGGACTGGTGGTTGAACGGTGTTCTATCAAGAACTATGGAGGAAATATAAAGAACAAGGAGAGAACACTAGAGAGAATTATAGAAAGATGATTTTATTTCTTTCAAGGGGTCATTTACAAGTGAAGGGAAGCCTTCCTTTTATAGATTAGGAAAAGGCATTCTTACATAAGCATGACATACGCCATACATCAACTAAGAATAATAGGAAATGAGTTAAGCACTTACATCACTTAAAAGTGACAAGTAACTTCCTTTATATAAACAGAAATACTGAAAAGTAAATACGGAAAATTAAATACTGGATAGGAAATAATTATTAAGACAACGCTTAAATAACTATTAAGACGACACATGAGCCGATTCTTGGATCTTAGGATACTATTTCCATTGGGATACTATTTCCACAGACGGATCGTCTTCGTAAGGAATACTGTTTCATAGGAAAAGTATGAAATATAAACATTTTCATAGGAAAGGCATGAAATCAATATTGTTTCATATGAGAGGTATGAAATCAATACTGTTTCATATGAAAGGTGTGAAATCCAATTTCAACTTTTTCATCATCGAATTAGGGCTTTTTCAGAGGAGCCTTTTCAACTTTTTCATTGGAAAGTTAAACATTAATTTTTAATTAGGACTTTTCATACACAAAATCAAATTTTAACTTAAAATTATTATGCACATCGATTTTCATACAACAATGTGAGAGGAACTGATTTTTGTTCATAGGTTGTCTTCTCTGAGTTTCATCCCTACGCACCCCATATCCACATCATAGGGGTTGTCCCGTGTGTTCTTGAACTTCGAAAATGAGTTCAACAACCGTATCCTATCGTGTTGTTAAACACATTGATGTGAGAACTGTTTTTCTATGAACGTAATTGAACACAGTAACAACGAATGTATGAAAAAATTGAACCTCTAATGCCCACATTCTGTTCCGACATTCTTATCGAAATTTGTCGCAGAAGAAGGTTTTTTTGATGGTGGTCGCCGTGAAAATAATCGCAAAAACGAGGAAATGATTTTTTCATAGAAATTTATTCAGTACTTTGATGGTGGTCGCCGTGGAATGTGGAAGAAATCCCTGATTTCACGCCCCGTTCCCAAAATTCACCCTCATCCCAAATTAGAACCCATTCTTAAATCTCTGTTTTACCCTTTTTATAACCCATCTGTTATGAAAACTACCACCATGCCACCGCTACAATCTGATTCCTTCATTAAAATGATCAACGACTAGGATTAGGTTTCATAGTTTACACAAAATTCATAGTTTACAATTTAGTGTGCCTATATATATATATATATATATACTACATATATAAGCATATACACCTAATGTATATATATATATATACTACATATATAAGCATATACACCTAATGTCTTAAAGACAAATTTTAAAGCACAATGTACAAGTTTTTAAAGCATGAATTTGAAAAAACTCTTAATTACAAATTTTAATGCATTAGGCACAACTCCAATACCTTTTTGTTTACACACAACAAAAATCGGGACCTTACCTCACCATACCCACCAGACCAGAGTACTTCTCTACCTCCTCACCTTACACCATACCGTCTTCACCTACCATACACATGGTACAACCATTCTTTGTTCTCATCAGTTCGTAGACCATAGCTTTCTTCCAGGAATAGAAGCTCTCATACGCTACCTTCTCCATCGCTTGGTTGTATATAAACGGTGTGAGTCGGAAAGTGTTGAGACCTCCGAAGATCACAGCTATTTCAAATCCCCATCTCTTCTCCAATCTCCATACCTAAAATCGAATCGAGAGACCTATTATGCTTCTCCAGTCTCCATCGCTTCCTCACCGCCTAATTTTGGTATGTTCTTCGTCAATCTTCCCCTAATTTCTCTTTATTTGTCATGGTTTGATATTCAATTCGATGACTCATCTTTTCAGGTTACACTTAACTCCTTCGTCGACCACTAGATCGTCGTCTCTCCTCAGTCAGGTTACCAAAATCGATTTTTGGTTTCAAAATCGATTTCATACTTCTGTTCATTTTTGGTTTAGGTTTCGGGTTTGAAAATCGATTTCATACTTATGTTCATGGTTTCAATGTTTGATCAAAAATCGGTTTCAAAATCGATTTTGGTTTCTAAGATTTGATTTCTGTTTGAACCACAAAAACGATTTTGGTTTCTACGATTTTTGGGCTAAATGCAAAATCGATTTTGGTTTCTACGATGTTTGAACTCAATAACGATTTTGGGTTCTTTTATTAGAGTTCTTGGATAGACAAAATCGATTTCTGTTTAAAACCCAAAATATGCTTTTTCCCGCCTTAGATGCTACCATACATGTTTTTTGCACTTGCAGAACTTTAAGCAAACTATTTAAATAATAGGTCATCTTGTGGGAAGTTCTTTGAGGAATCATGTTAAAAATATGACTAATGGAAGTTCAGATATTGATGCATAGATGTACTATTCTTTAAATAGTTAGCTAATTTTGGTGATTATAACATACATTTACTAATCAAAGTTCATTGTGTTGTGTGATGTAGGATCATATTGAGATGAGATGCTGCAGCAAAGTTTTTAATGGGAAAACAAAGTTGTGTCAAGGAAAACACTTAAAATTAGAGGATTTTTACCATTTTCACTTCAATCGGCAATTAAGGAGTCAAATTCCGTTTTATTTTCCATCGCTCCTCTACTCGAATCGGTTTTCCATACGGTTTGCATTTCTAATGATTAATGGACAGGTTGATTTTTATTTGTATCAGTTTGCTTCTTGTTTTTTTATAATCATGTTTCTTGAAAGTGTAGTTTAGTATATTTTGGATTTTTATCAGTTTGTTTCTTAATACTCTGTATAGATTGTCAAGGTAAACCTAAATGTATAGTAGAATAAAGGCGTGCATCTATTGGGTGTTCTTAGCTCACTATGATTTCACAAAAACCTTCTTTGGTGTCATAGTGAAGGAAGACATGACTAGATTCTCAAAGATTCATACCCAATTGTGAACTTGTTGGAAGTTTATATCAACGGTTTCAAACGATGGCCAGTTTCATATCGACAGTTTCAAACGATGGCCAGTTTCATATCGACGGTTTCTCAAGATCTTCGTGTTTCTTCTTGACGGGTTCAGGTACTTTTGAATGCAGGGTTTTACCGTTTTTGTGGGGTTTTTGGATTTTATGATCTGTGGCTTTCGATTTCAAGTTGTGGTTCATCTCTGGTTTCGATTTTATGCTTTGTGATTTCAATAACTTGTTGTTTGATGTTTCATTTCGACTTTGTTTTCCTGTCATCAAAACCCAAAATCGATATAAGCATGTTTCATGATTTTGGTTACGATTTTGGTTAGGATGGTATACAAAACATAGATTAATTTGTGTTCAATCCAACCAAGTTATAAAAATCCAATCTTTGATCAAAACAATCTTTTTTCCTACCCACCGAAAAAGACAACGTTTCTTGTGATTTGATGATCCAGGAATCCATTCTTTTGGGGTGTGGGGAAACACGAAAGAATGATTTTGTGAAACAGATTCGCTAACATTTTATTATAACTTGGTTATATTGAAATTTCAAAACATAGATTAATTTGGATGGTACTATTGTTTACTAAGCTCAAATACTTAAGCTCGGTTATGTATTACTTTACCCTCGGTTGCATATCGTTTGCATTGGTTCCTCAGTTTTTTGATTAATTTATTTGGAAATAATCAATCACACCTAATTTGTGATTAACATATATATGTATTTGGAATTGGAATGTGTAAAATTGTTCTTTTTGGTGTTGGCGTATCTGGAGAGACTTTTGAAGGCTTAGTTGCAAATATTTGCTTCATAAAAGCCTTGAATGTTTTCATTTTGTTTTATAGCATTACCATATTTTGTTGATATTTGGAAGTTGTGTTTGCTAATGTTGATATAGCAACTAATGTTGTAGCTAAATGGACTTGTACCCTAGACGTCATTTAGTTAATGGAATGGATACAAACTTTTTTTGATAGTTTTTTTTGGCTAAAGCAATTTCTAATTTTATAATTGGTTGTTTTTGTTCATATGTAGTTTGACATGTTTTTTTGTTTAATTTAATTGATCTAATAAAATTTTACTTTGTGATTTCATTAAAGTTTATCGTAGTTCATAATCTATCTTTTGTCTTGAATTGCCTTTATGACTTCACATTTTCTTTTAGGTACTTTATTTGTGAAATACAATGTTTTATTTGGCCACATGAACTATAAAAGCAATTATTTATGTGGATAGTGACTGATGTTGTTGCACATCCCGCTGCATTGTGCGGGCACAGTTACGACTTTAGTTTATGAACCATGATAAACTTTAGGCGAATCAATAGGAAAACCGAGGCCATGGCTTGCTATATACCGAGGCCATGGCTTGCTATATACCGAGGCCATGGCTTGCTAGAGGTAAACCGAGGCCTAACTCCCATTAGCAGCGGCTTAATACTGCTCACCCACACAGCAACTTAATGTTGCACTCATTAAGCCACATTAAACTTATCGCTAGCTAATAGCAGCTAGCTACTGCTGACCCACACAGCAACTTATTGCTGCACCCATTAAGCCACATGAAGTTTATTGCTGCACACACGCTGCAGCTTATTGCTACACACCTTAAGCCACATTAAGCTTATCGCTACATACCTTAAGCCACATTAAGCTTATCACTCCACACATTAAGTCGCATGAAGCTTATTGCTGCACACACGCAACAGCTTATTGCTACACACTTTAAGTCATGTTAAGCTTATCGCTGCACCCATTAACGATGTAGATTTATTTTATTTGCATCTCTTTTAAACCAATCTATTTGTTTCTGTTTGATTTGCGTCTGTTTTAAATCAGCTATTCACACCTAACCCATTCATAAAGAATATCCATCTTTTGCATTTGCATATGTTTTAATATAAATTGTAGACCATTGAAATAATGCATTTGGAATAATATGAACCCGATGGAAACTGTAGTGTTTTTTGAATAGTGGGAACTTGGTTGAATAGGGAAACCTATAAAGTTCGAGTATTTCATAATTGCCCTTCATCATGCGGGTGTATGAAGTTTCAAATTATAAATAAAAAACAATTTCTCGGTTACAATTGTTTATCCGTAATTGGCATGTTTGATTACTTTTATAAGATAGGTGTTCCCCACGGCGAACAAATCGGTCTAATGAACTCCTTTTCGAGAAGTTCCTACAACTGGGCGTACAGCTCTTTCATTTCTGGTGGAGCCATGCGATAGGGTGCCTTGGCCACTTGAGCAGCACCCGTAATCAGATCGATCCGAAACTCTACCTGTCGTTCGGGAGGTATCCCCGGCAAATCCTCGGGAAAAACGTCGGTGAACTCCCGTACAACTGGCACGTCTTCCACAGACTCCTTCGCTTCCCCAAACGTGTGTCTATCACGTATGCCAAATATCCCTGCCCACTATGCTGAAGGTACCTCCGAGCTCTCGCAACCGAACATATGGCCGTAGTCCGTCTAGACGAATCTCCCTGTACTAACAGTTCTCCCCCGCTTGGGGTTTGAACTCGCACTTGTTTGTGACGACAAACAATCTCCGCGTCGAACTTATCCATCCAATCCATGCCCACAATCACACAAAGCTCCCGCATAGCGATCGGGATCAGGTCAATGGGAAACCGCACTCCTGAGATCTCTAAAGTGCACCCGCGAAACACGTCCGTGACCGTCAAGGTCCTATCATCAGCCACCTCAACGACAAGAGGATGACTCAAATGTCCTACCACTCGGCCCAAACCCTCGCTAAAAGTGCGAGACACAAAAGAGTGAGTAGCCCCGCTATCAAACATCACAACCGCAGGCACCGAGTTAACTAGGAACGTACCTAACATATAGTTTAGCCACAAATAAATATATTACATGGAAAGGAAAGACAAGAAGAAAGAAACAAAGGAATATACCTGTAACCACTTTAGGCGTCGCCTGCGCCTCATCCACCGTCAACTGGTGAACCCTACCTCGAGCCGCTCCCGCCCCCAGCGGGCCTGCTCGACCATGGGTAATACGTAACGGGGCATTCCCAGGCGCCCTCTGTGCTCCACCCCCAATAGCTACCCCTGCTCTAGGACAGTTGGCCTTTACATGGCCCGTCTGATTACAGTTGAAACAGACCACTAGCGGCACCTTACAATCCCGGCTAAGGTGACCGGGTTGGCCACACTTAAAACACCCCTCAACTCTCCTCACTCCGGTATCTCGGGGTTTAAACCCACCACTTCTAGAACCCGCGCGCGTATTTGTGAACCTCGACCTCTTTGGCACTGTCGAGATAGGTGTCACCGGCTGTGCCGCCTTCCGCTTCTTCGCTTGGGTCTCCAACCCAAGCTCCCTCCTCCGAGCAGCGTCCATCATGGCAGATAACGAAGCATACTGTGCTATGCTAACAAATTCCCGGATCTCCGTGCGTAACATATCTTTATACCGCGACATCTTCATCTCTTCCGAGGCGGCATATTGTGGACAAAATAATGCCATCTAGGTGAATTTTCTGTTCATCTCTTTTATCGTCTCTGTTGTCTGTGTGAGCTCTAGGAATTCCTTAGCGATTCGCTCCATCTCTACCGGCGGTACATACTCCGGACGGAAACGAGTGACAAACTCGTCCCAGGTCAAGGTAGTGCGCTCGGCAGGCGTCAATGCCGTGACGCACCAATCCTTTGCGCCGTCATGAAGTAGGTTCACTGCAAAACGAACCTTCAGATTGTCCGGGCAGCCACTGGCCAGAAAGGCAAATTCCATGTCGGATACCCATCGCATGCTCATAATCGGATTCGGGTCCCCCTTAAATTCTGGTGGGGAACAAGCAGAGAGATCCCGATGCCGGAACTCTCGGGTACGAGGCTGACCCTCCGTAGGCAGGGGAATAGCTGCAATACGCTCCTCCAGTAGGGTCACCACCTCATCTCGAATGGCGGTGATGATCTCGGGAATTGCCTCCCCGATCGCGTGAGATACCTCAGTAGCAATCAGCTCCCTAATACGCTCCTCAGTAATCCAAGCCTCAGGCTGCGACCCAGCCGCGCGGTTCCTTCTAGTGTTGACCATTCTAATAAAAAGAAATTTCAGAGAGTTATTAGCACAAATAACTCACCCAACTACGCTCACGCTCCACTCCTTGGCTTCCTTGTGACTCTCCCCGACTCGAGCATGGATCTTGTGCTTCAGATAGTAGGAGCTCTGCTACTACCCTTCACACCTATCCTTACTCGTTCCGAGTCCTGTCCCGGGACGTCCAAGTAGTTGCTTACCACAACAAACACATATGTCCACTCCGGCATATGTAAACACTTTTCCTAGCCCCCTAGAAAGTCGTAACACCCCACTACCCTTGCTAGAACGGAACCCCGACTAACCCTGACGAGTCGCCTCGTAAACACACAGTCGTATACAGTGAAACCAGATAGACATTCGAATATAAGATTCTATCCTACAACGGTTGGACTCAAACAAGAGCTGCGCAATAGAACTAAATCCAACATTCTAAGGCTATTCAGTTCCTACTGCATACAACCTAGGGTGCATTCACTTAACAACCTATCGAGGCTAGCATGAGTTCATAATAGCAAGTAACAAGTATACAGTACAACAAAATCCACGTAAGCAATCTAGCATGCATACCCTATACCTAGAAAGCAATAAATACACTAAGTGTTGTACCTTCCCAATTGGCGTCGGCTGACTGTACACACTGCGCCCACGATCACCGTTTCCCAAACGGGTTTTCTCCGTTCATTTATTTTTTTAAAGGATCTTAATAAAAGAGAAAAAATTTCCATAGTCGCGACTTGAGACCAAACACACCGAGATGTGCTTGATTCCCTCAAGTTGTGCTCTGATACCAAGTTGTAACGTCCCAAAAATTACAAGAAAATTTAAAAATTTTAAAACATGTATTCCATTATAAAACAACCACAATTTAATAATCCGTAACTCAATTAAAGTTAACGTTGTCAACTCAAACAGTCAATAGAATTTATGCAACGAAAATATTATAAATAAAATCTAAAGGTTTGAAAGTGTAAATTTCAACAATTCTCGACGCCCGCGCTTTGTGTGTGTACCGTCAAGCCCGACTGCCGCTCGCACCTGAAATCACAACATATTGGGAAAAGGTAAGCTAAACGCTTAGTGAGTCCTACCACACACGCAGGTAGCAACCCCACGTATATCGCCCCTACTCGCAAGTAGGTAACATCACCATCACCTCGAATATAAACCACATAATGACTAATGTATAAATACGAACCTCGGTCCCACCGAGTACACAAAAATATATTGATACAAGCTCAGTCCCACCGAGCCCTCGGTCCCACCGAGTAAGATAATATAATGGTACTAGCTCAGTCCCACCGAGCCCTCGGTCCCACCGAGCCCTCGGTCCCACCGAGCCCCCCAGTCCCACTGAGGTGTACATAAGCATAAATAATCCACATATAAATTCAACAAATCACAACTATTTATCACATCCCAACTAGTTCACGTAAACACATAATAACACGGAATAACACGTAACACAAAATAACGATACGCATGAAATTCCTAACTACGCGGAGAGAGAACTCACCTCAAAACAACGCGACGCGCCCACGAGCCGCAACACCGACACGTCAACTTTCCTCACTTTTTCCCACCTAAATACGCACTAAAAACGTCAACGGAAAGTCCCAATTCGCGACGCGTTTACTAGTTTAACAAAACTAAATTTCCAGTTTTTACACTAAAAACGCAGGTCTGTTCGAGACCCATTTTACCCATGTTAAACTGATCAATCCAGAAATCTAATTCCATATTCAGGAAGTTCCATGTCTTACGGTTCCAGGGACGTATAGAACGCGGTCTAACAATGTCCCAATTATTTTATACGAATTTTATAAGACATGTCCGCAGAACAGCGAAAAACCGGACCTGTTAGTATAAAAAGGAAATTTCACCCTAGTTACGGTCCGAACCAGTTTTTCTTCAAAACAGAGAAAACTTAGAAGATTCGTAAACGGAACCTTTGGCATCAGTTTCATCCTAATCCGACATTCCTAGCAGAGGTTATGCTCGATACAAAAACAGGGACAGAAACTGCAGTTTCACATAAAATCATAACACAGTCCTTCGATATGCGATTAACGGTTTAGGGTCAGGCCACGGCGGTTTTGGGGTTCCGTCAGGTGGTTTTAGGGTTTAGGCCGTGGGCCCCGCCCACTGCCACCTCCGGCAGTGGGGCACGGCGGCGGTGTTTTCCGGCCGTGATCACACACACACGTACACAACCCATGCTACCCTCTCGCACCACCGTCCTCCTCTCTCTCGACCGCTCTAACGCGAACCCACCCGCACACACAACCACAACCGTCACAGCGGCGGCGTGCAGTGGTGGCCACACCGCCGGCGGCCATGGCTGCTGCGGCGGCGGTGGTGGTTTGCGGTACCCTTGCGACGAACAAAACCAAAGAAAAAAACAACGAAACGACAACAACGATTACCTCGATGCAGCCCCTCTTTCTCTCCGGTCGCTTGCTCCTCCTCTCCCCGGCGTCCTTCTCTCTCCGGCGAACACCCTCTCTCTCTACTCTCACCGGCGTCGTTTTCTCTCCCTCTCGGTTTCCTTCTCACGGCTAAACACCAACAAAAAAAGGAATGGGAAGGTGGCAAAGTGTTTTTGGGGGAAGGATTGCTAAACAAGAAAAAGAACCGAAGGGGAGGGAAGGGGGTCGGTCATTTGGCCGATCCCTTGCCCAAGTTACACCCTTGCACACTTTTGGCCGCTAGACTCCTAAAGTATGTCCAAAGTTTCCCAATTTAATTTAAGATTTAACATAACGACCATTGACCCACTAGTTAATTCGTTTTAGCTCCTTGACGCCTAACCCCGATAAATAAAAAATATTAACAATAATTAAATAAAAATGTACCGGGACACGGGCTTAAAACGATAAAACTCAATTTTTCAGGAAAGTAAAAGGTCATATTATTCTTGTTCAAATATATGTCGATTATATTATATTTGGTTCCACTAAACCTGATCTATGTACTCGTTTTGCTGAGATAATGAAAGTTGAATATAAAATGAGTATGATGGGTGAACTAACTTATTTCCTTGATCTTCAAATCAAACAGAATGAAAAAGGAACTTTCATTCACCAAGGTAAGTATGTTAAAGATATGCTGAAGAAATTTGATTTAACTCAGAGTTCAGCTATGAAAACCCCTATGGCACCGTCGCTGACACTAAACAAGGATCCTTCTGGAAAACCTGTTAATGTCACAGCATACAGTGGGATGATCGGCTCTCTTCTGTATTTAACAACTAGCCGACCTGATATTATGTACGCAACCTGTTTGTGTGCACGATATCAAGCTGAACCTAAGGAATCTCATTTGATCGCTGTAAAGCGAATCTTTTGTTACCTTAAGGGTACTACTAACCTAGGTCTTTGGTATCCCAAAGACTCAGGGTTTGATCTAATCGCCTATTCTGATAGTGATTTTGCAGAATGCAAATTGGATAGGAAAAGCACCATAGGAGGCTGTCAGCTCCTGGGTGGAAAGCTGGTGAGTTGGACAAGTAAAAAGCAAAACTCAATGTCCACCTCAACCGCTGAAGCTGAATACGTAGCTGCTGGAAGTTGTTGTTCTCAGGTCTTGTGGATGAGAAATCAACTACTGGACTATGACCTTCAGCTCTCGAAAATTCCAATCTACTGCAACAGCACTAGTGCCATCGCTATAGCCAACAATCTAGTGCTACATTCAAAGACCAGACATATTGAAATCAGGTATCATTTTATCAGAGATCATGTGATGAATGGTGATATAGAACTTAATTTTATCCCAACTGACTTTTAGTTAGCTGATCTTTTTACCAAACCTCTTAATGAGACAAGATTCAACTTTCTCATCAGCGAGCTTGGAATGTTGAACTTAGAAGAGTAAAATCTTCAGCGGTTCACATTTGATCAGCGATTATAAAATAAATTTGTATAACCCTATTTATCATCTTCTCTCTGAACAAAATTGATTCACTGATATCAAGGTATGTTCTTTCTTACTCAGTGACGTTCGCCTATGAATGCAAGATTTCAAAACAAATTGCATCGTTGAATATCTCTTCCTTTCAGTGATACTTTGAAATTTCTAAACTTAACACTGATATTTCTATTCAGTGCTTCATTTTTCAAAAGTGTCCCTGAACTTTCAAAAACCTCAGAGACATCCCAAAATATGAAGGGACGTTTATGACGTCATCACAACAGATAAGTCATGGCACGTTTTCTCTTACACGTCCGCCCGTTTCGTCTTCCTTGACCAATCAAATTCAAGGGACGTGTCCGTGTCATGATGACAAACTTTCCCGCTCACAGTTTTTCTCTCTCTACTCTCACTATATAAACACATTCGAGTTTATATTTTTTACCTTGCGCGAACATCTTCTCTTACAAGCAAGAACATTGTTGCATTTTGAACTCTTCATTTCCAGAAATTGTTCATCTTCGTCTTCAATAATCAAGGTTAATATTCTTATTATTTACCTTTTATCAGCTTGTTTTTGATCTTATTCTTGTTATTAACAGATCAAACAAAAGAACTTCTTAAAATGATATCATTTCTCTTCATCATTTTATGAACACAATCTTCATGATTGTTCTTCAAGTTTGAAACTAAAATCTTAAACTTGCATCTTCATATGTTTTTCCAGAATCTCTTCTTCAAATAGAAACTGGAAAACAAATGTTCACTATGTTTTGTACTCTTTTTCAAAACAAGAAAAACCCTAATCTCCACTAAGATATATTTTGTCTGAATGGAATGTGCAAAACCCAACAACATCTTATTTTGGAAAATCTTTCCACATTAAGACTTTTCTCTTTATCTTTCTTCATGTTTGTAATTATAAACATAAATGGCATCTACTGACATTTCTGCTAAGTCCCCCACTGCTGCTGAGGCTACCGTACTCACAAAAGCTCCTCAGGTTACTTTCAAACTTGAGCACGTCACGTTTCAAAGCAACAACCCTCATGCTCTCTTCGACTTCCCTCAAAAGAAGCATATCACACACCTGGATGACGCTGTAAACTTTCTCAAAACCTGTCCCCTATTGACAGCTCTGACCATTGCACCCCCGGCTCATCGATATCTTCTAGCTCAGTTCTAGTATACTGCCAGAAGAGCTCAGGAACCCTCATCCAAAGACCCAAAGAAAATGCTCGATGTCATTCTCTGTGACACCAAACATGGCACTTCGAAGATCACCCCTGTACTATCAGGCGTGCCCTAAACCTTCCTGGTAGTTCCAAAGAAAAATGCTTTGTCCCTCTGCCAAACCCCAAAAACCTAGCTGATAGGGAAGCAATGATTGCATTCTTTGATGCAATGAAGTATGTGTGGGAAACAGGGAGAGATGAACTCCCTGAGAAGAAGCTGACCGCCATCAAGAAATCGAAAATGCCCAGCGAGATGAACTTCATCTTCGCTCATTTGATCAGCTGCCTGACAGCGAAAACTGGGTCAACTGACCAAGCATCCCAACCCCAATTGGCCATGGGGTATGCACTGCTGAAGGGCCTTCACATTTATTGGGCAACAATCATTTACAACGATATGGTGCTCAGGGTGGACGTGGTTGACAGACCAACACGTGTTCCTTACCCCCGGTTTGTCAGTGCTCTCTTTCTAAACGGACTTGGGGACAAATACCCAAAAGTGGGTGACCTGAAACTCTCTCAGGTTGGTGTTAAAGTTCTTGACTTCAAGCCCCTACCAAACGAGGTACGTCTTTCTACTCTCTTATCTCTTCTCAACCCTAATTCTTCTACTTCTGCAACTACCTCCACAGTAATCCCAACCGCTAGTACCCAGGCTGCAAAAACTACTCCTTCTAAGAAAAGGAAACACTTTTCTACCTCTCTTGATACTCAAAGGATCAAGAAAACCAAGGAGCAACCCTCCAAGCCTTCACGGGCTGAAAACTCCGCGGCTCACTCTTCTCTAGATCCGTTGGATAGTTCAGTGGTACGCTCTGCCACAGCTGATGAAGCCACCCCTTCTATACCAACTTCAGCGTCTCTAAACGCTAAGGTTATTAACTTGGAACAGAACCTCCCTCCCTCAGTACCTCTAAGTACTGAGGAAGTCATTCTTAGCGAATCCAACGCTAAACCTCTCACCCAATCCCTCTTCTCAACCTTCAATCCTCCCACTACTTCTTTGGTCACTCCATCTATTCCTCCTTTCTCCATGACAAAGGTCATTCATCTGAGTGACTCTTCTGCTGAAGAACTACAGCGGCTGAAGGATCTAAATAAAGGACCTGCGGTCACCTCCAAGCGTCAAGGCTCTCTGGAAGGTGACATGGAAATTTTTTTAGGTTATCGAACCTACGAGGAATTCGTCAACCATCCCACAGGTATACACAACATCCTAAACACTACTCTCTCAAAATCCCCAACTTCTGAGCTTTCCTATGTTCACAAGTTTTAAACTGTTATAGGTCCTAATTTGGGAGATATCGACAACTCTCTGAAAGATCTGTCAACAAAGGTAGAATCTCTCACCACCACTCTGTCTACAAACTCTTCAGTGGTTAAAAACGCTGGAGAGGATCTCAAAAAGCTGACCACGGAGGTGAAAGGTAAAGCTTCCAGTGCTGACTTGGAAAAGGTGGAAGGTAGTGTCTCACAATATGCTACTACTCTCGCTGAGAGCTCCACTTCCATCAACAATCTCAACTCCACAAACAGCACCCTCTTCACCAACTTTACAACCCTGTCCAATGAAGTCACATCATTGAAGACAGTGGTTGGCGATCTTAAGGGAGAGGTGACTACTATAAAGTCAGATGTGAACACTGTGAAGACTCTCCTACAGCAGATTCTCGAGCGTCTGAATGCTCTTACATGCACTACCTCACATTTCACTCAGACGGATCGAGAAGCCCTTCAAAAGATCAGTCCTACTATTTCTGGCCTCGAAGATAGAATAGTAGTGATTGAAACCTTCATGTGAATCACTGGCCTGGAAGACAGTGATCCTACGAATGCTGATGCTACTGATATTCCTGTATCCTTCCCCATCCATCATGTGGAAGAGGGGGAGAAGACTGAAGACCTTCCTCATAATGTTGAGGGGGAAGAGAAAAATCTTGAAGACCTTCCGCATAACGCTGAGGGGAGGGTATTGTTTCTGATGCTGCTGCTGATAAACCTTAGGGAGATGAAAACCCTGAGGGAACCGAGAAACCACCCTCTGAATTTGAAGGGGATCAACTCGAAGAGGAAGCTGCTGCTGCTGTCACAGAACCCTACGCTGATGAGGAAGAATCTGAAGAAGAAGCTGAAGACGATGAAGACGTCGATATCGCTGACGACGAACCATCAACATCACCTAATAATAATGATGATGATGACGATAACGATGACGGTGAATTCTTCTTCGTCTAGCCTAAGAAGGCCCCTACTCAAAAAGGGGTAATCATCAGAGAATCATCAGGGGAGGGGACAAAGACAAAACCTGCAGCAACTGAAGCTGACAAAGGCAAAACCAAAGGCCTCGCTGCAGAAGGCAATCTGACTATCCTACAAAGAAAGCCAGTTTGTCAGGTACAATATCTCTTCTTCCCTTACACTGTATCCCTCCTCTATCCCTTCTCAACCTCAATTCTCCTCTCCATAAAACCTCTATACACTTAAACCCCATTCTTTTCTCTATCTCTTTCTTCCCAAATGATCTTACTTAAACGATCGTTGTGTTTCAGCTAGTCCTCTCCCCTGCTTGAGGATCCAGCTGAAGTTCCTTCTACTGCATCAACAATAATCCTAGTCTTGGATTTCAACGAGACTGATGAACCTGAAGAACAACTGCTCTCTCACAAAAACAGACCTTCCGTAGCTCCTCAAACGCTAAGTGAAGAAGATCAAAAAAAGAGAGAAGCAATGATGAAACAACTTGAAGATCAGCGAATCATCAATGCTCCTAAGTTCAAACTGTCAAGAAAGGAACTCGCTGAACACTTCAAAGCTGTTAAACAACTCGCCGATCGAAAGAAAGCTGAAGAACAAGATAAAGACTATGCCATCCAGCTTGTGCAACAAACGGTGAAAGATCCCGCACTTAAGAAAACTCCCATCGATGTCCAACGTCAATTGTGGAAGGACGCCAAGAAGATCATCGAAGAAAAGACCAAGGTATCTGACTCTACCTTGGAATGGTGCAAAGAAAGACTGCACTATCGATTTCGGGCAGCCAGAATCAACAAGGTGAACATCAGGGAAAGAACGTCAATAAACGTTCCAGTCGTTGAGGTCGATTTATTCAGAGAAAATGGTACTAAGGAAACCATCTACGCCTCTTCAATCAAAAAATACGGTCTCTCTGAGTGGTTGGAGATTAGAATAGCCATTCAGCGATCACGCTTAGCCTTCAGAGATCACGGCAAAAAAATTCTAAATCAACAGATCGACTTGGTTTCATCTGCTGTGGATATTCCTCCTCCTCCTGCTACAGTTCAACGAAGAAGGGCCTCTGCAAGAAAAAAAATAATACCTTCAGACTCAGACCCTCCTATCAGAAACGAAACCGGTATTGGTTTTTCACGTGAAGAAGTACTTGGTCCTGAACATGACATCTCAGCACTCGACACCTCTCTGCCCACTGGTGAACGCTTCATCCCTGGAAAGTCCTAAGCAATCCCTATGGTATCTTCTTTCATGACTATGATGGACGAGAATGCTTTCAACGCATCTCTGAGCTTCCCATCACTCCTATCGAATAGCTCAGGGATCTCATATATTGGTGCGGACTCAAAAATGATCTTCTCGGACACTTCATGAAGCCCCTGATCTTTATAGAAGCAAAGAATAGACGGGATCTTGGAGAAAAAGTCCCTGACTGGATGATTCCCTCTACAAGAACCCTTGATGAACTTCTCATTAAGGAAGAACCTGAATAGCTGATAGGATTCCTTGTAATTCTTCTATCTTTATCAGCTTATATCTTTTGTACTTGTAAATTTACTTGTTGTACTTGTAATTTTTCCACTTCCCTTTGTAACTTATACGAAGTTTAAAGAAAAATTTCAGCAAATGTACTTTACTCCATCAGTACTGAAAAGATCATAGAAAACAGGAAAAGAGACAAATATTTTATGAGTTCTTTTTATCCTTATGTTTTCATAGTTAGCAATTTTCTTTTGTTGCTAAGTCATAATCAAATAGGGAGAGATTGTTGATCCAAACCCTTAGTGATTTGATAATGACTCTCTAAGAGTCACTTAGTGAAAATTGTAAGTATATAATATGTATTAATGTTTTGTCATCCAAGAAAATACTAAGTCTGTTTAGTATCGCTGATAAAACATATGCTTTAATTTACATATTCAGCGAACACTGTTCATCAGCAAGCCCTGAGTCTGTTCAGTCTTGTTGATGATCGGTGATAGTTTTAGTTGTTTACTTATGATCCCTGAAGACAAGTTTCACGTCAAATATGTTTTACGCTGAAGTCGAAGATCATGCCAATGAACCAGCGACAAGTCTACTAATGAACTCATGCGGATATCAGCGAAGCCAAGATTTGTCCACTCAACGTGAAGTTTCAAGTAGAAGACTTCAGCGAACACTGAACTTTATCACTCGCTGATAAAGATCTATTCAGCAAACGCTGATCATGAAGTCTTCCTCTACAAGTTACTTTTGTCCTTCCCTCCTTGCACGTATCCCTACGAAAATGTCAGAAAGGACATCCCTTTTGTCCATTATCGTACAACCAACTCTGATTCTACACTGTACACCTGCGGCTACTAAAGTTGTCTACAAAGGTCAAACCATGCAACCAATCAGCTGTTGCCACGTGTAAAGTAATACTGAAACGCGTTAAATGCATGCAGTATATAAGAAGAACCCTACTTCAGAAATGAAGTTCTCGGCCATCTTCTTCTTTCTTACTCTTTGTGTTAGAATATTATTCGTAATATTCTTATCTCCTTTCTGTCTTAATTCTAGTGCAAGAAACTTAGTGTTTCTCATAACTTGTTTAGATTAGGTTAATCCTTAATCTTGTTCCGCCACAAGTTGTAAATTGTTTGATAAATATCAATAAACAATTTAGAAAAGTAAAATCTGTGTGTTTGTATTCAACCCCCCCCCCCTTATACAAACTTGTATAACCCTCCGGGACCAACAAGACCCATATCCATTGAGAGTGGATGAACACAAAAGTACGCCACTCTAACAATGTTAATCGTACGACACTTCACTACATAAAAGCCCAAGTGTCCCATACGATACCTTACAAGTCACACCCAAAGAGACATCTGACCTTAGTGAACTATCAATAATAATACCACCAAAGGCTCAACACAAGCAGGGATAAAACCATGGCATTGCCCCGACATGGCGAAGGTCAATAAAACGCCCGTCAATCAACCTAACAGATCAACCGGACTCAACCCTCTTAGTGTACCCTTGAAGGTAAAGGTCATCAAACATAGGGCTCGGTCAAGTCCCGCAATACCCAGTAGACCATCAAATAAAGACTGACTTACGTGCCTATGGATCCAATGCAACACGGTCTATAATAATAAGCCCATCCTGGAATGACTAACGCACCCGGGCATGTAAATATTAATAACGTGCAATAATATGCAATATGGTGCAATAAAAGCAAACCATAAATAAGACTCCACATTGAGCCATCAAAACCGGACAAAATGTCCCCAAGACTATCTCAAAGTCAAAACCGAGCAAAATGCTCAAAACTCATTAGGCCCATAAATAACGACCATCATAGCATAGAATGCATTTAAATATCGATTAGGTAAACAAGTACCATAAAATCATTATTAACCCAAAACTCGACACGGGTTAAACAAAAGGGTTTTCCCAAAAGGACTCATACCCTTACAATTCTCAAAATTACTCTTGACACCAAATTGTGCATTCTCCCATATGGTTTATAAAATCATTTACACTAATATGATTAAACCATCAAATAGGCTTCATTTTGAGCAATAAATCTTTTAAGGATATATTTATGATTTCTACACATCAAATATCCAAAAATCCCAAATATGGGTGTTTTACAACATTTATGAAGATAAATACTTCAAAAGAGTTAGACTCATCAAATAACTCAACAATTGATATTTTAAAGAAAAACACACAAACATTTGGAAAATAACATTTTTGGCATGTACAAAGTTTTCACAAATCAACTTGAACTCACCTTGCTAGATTTAAGCTAAATCTAGAATTTCCCGAAACGTAAGCTCCTTTGATGAAGCTTGAATCTTCAAGCTACAACCTCCAAAACCTAGATCCATAAGTTCCCAACCAACAAAATTGGATCTATCCATGTAGAATCATCCTCCAACCACTTTATACCAAAATACCCACTTATATCAAAACCCTAACTTCATAAATGAAGAGAAGAGAAGATTACCTTAACCACACTTGAATCCACCAACCAAAATGTCTCTAGAACCACTAAGATGAACCACAAACTCCTAATCTTCAAATGGAGTGAAAAGGGTTGGGTGAAACCCTTGAATCTTGATGAAGGAGATGAAGTGGAAGGTTTCTTGAATAGGTTAAGGTTTCCAACAATGGTGATGGTTTTGATTTGGGGAAGAAGATGAAGAGGAGAGGGGAGGTTTAGGGTTTCTAGAGAGAGAGACCGGTTTTAGAGAGAGGGGGAGTTGAGAAAATGGAAATGGGGAAAGTGAGAGGAAAGAGAGAGGGAAAGGGCTTAAGAGTAAACAATAAAATATCTCAGACACATATCGAACGTCCGCATGGTCCCTCGCGGACGTCCGGCTTGAGCTGAACCGAACTCTCAATTTCTTTGTTGCTTCCGCGGATGATCCACATACTTCCGCGCCCCACGGACGTCCGGCCTTTGCCTAAGCGGACGTCCGTGAGTCCATCTTTCGCATTTCTCATTTTCGGGGTGTTACATAAAGAAGAATTGTCGTGCAAGTAATGACTTTCTTGAGAAAATTAAAGTGCAAGAAAGTAACGTACTAGAATATAAAATGCAGGTAATAAATTGCATTAATGTAAGTGCATAAAATTAAAATTTATAGAGAGATGATAAGAACGGGTTCGAAATTGCACGCCAAGTGTCATTTCACAAATGCAAATGTTGTACGTGTTACTAATGAATGCCATGTCTAGCCTTTTGGGTGATTGTTTTGGGCCACAAAAGGGTCCTTGAATCCAATGTAAAACCACGAATAACTTTCTCCAAAAGTTCAACCGAAAGATGGATTTAAAAGTAAAACGTGAAGGAGACAATTGATTAACAAACTACTACTTGTAATTCACTTGCTAATTTTAACCACGGAAACTTAGTTCAGCCAACACAAAAAGCTTATAAATGGTGCACCACTTAGTACCTAGAACCGAATATGAGATGTGAGAAAAACTACAAAAACCAACCCAACAAAGTGGGATTAAGGTGGTTTCAAGTAGTTCAAGTTACACCTAAGCTAATGCCATCCATGCCTATTTATAACCTCTAAACAAGATAGGATTATGGGCTTAATCAAAAATCCTTATAACGTGGCACCCAATTGTTTTGACAAACAAAGTCCATGACAAAGTGTTAAAGGAGCCCAAAACATAAACCAAATATGTTGTTTAAATTCGGCCCACAAGAGTTAATCAAGAAATTGTTGTAACTTTGGCCTAGCTTTGCGGACCACGCAAGAAATCCAAGAAAACAGTCGGCCCATGGTTGCTTTAAGCCTGATCCCGTCCAGCATTCCTTCAACTTCCTTCGGCTTCCTATCGATTATTTCTTCAGCATCGTGAAGGAATTTATAAGTCACAATTTTATACGAATTTAAGGCTGAAATGCTTTAAACATGTTCCAAAATCCAGATACTCTAATGACCCACGATATGTACACAACATAAACAAAAATTGCGAAATTGGGATAAAACAGGACAATATGGGAAATATGCTGCAAATAGGGTTAAGGTATTAACCCTATCACTTGCCTTGGGAGCTTTGATGGGAGTGGATGCCATTGAAGAAGTGTGAAGGTATGAAGGTTAACGGTTTCATAAAGTTGCAGGTTGCAAGTTGAGGGTTCTTAACATAGAGCAATGAAGAAGAAGAGGGTAAAAGTGAAAAGTTGTTGATCCCATATTGACTCAATAATGATATGTTCAAACAAAACTAAGCAAAACAGAGTATAGAAATTATATGCGGAAGCGTTTTAAAGCATGTAAAGGTTTGAACAGTTTGGTAGATTCACACACTAAAATGATAAAGAAGATAAACAAAATAGAATAAGATATGCTCAACAAGTCATCTTCAATATCATTATGAACAATGGGTTTACACCAAGAACACACACTTGTGTGTGTTTTTTCTCTCAAGATTACTCTCACTCTAAAAATTCAGCGTGTGTGAATTGTGTATTGCGTGCCTGAAATGGCACGGTAGTGCTCTTTACATATAGTGAAGGTTAGCCGCAAATAGTACAAGGAAAAGGTTGTCACCCATGAAATGGTGACACCTGGAAAGTTATCAATTGTGGTTGTACTATTGATTATCAGAATCTTCGTACAGGTAGAGGCACGTGAGAGGCACATAATCTTTGGTCTTCTATATGCACAAGTCTTCGTCTTCAAGAAGTTTGGCCACACAGAGTCTCTGTGGAGTTTCACAGAGGCTCCGTGGTCTGATGGTCATATTCAGGTTAAGCTCAACTTCTTGAGGAGTGGTCGATAGAGGCTCAAATGCGTGCGGAGAGACTTGGAGTTGTCCGGCAGAGGTCTTCTGCGATTCTTGTACCCAGCCTACTTTTTCAATACTTCTAAGACTAATTTATTGGAGCTAACAATCTCCCCTTAAGTGATGAAAAGGGAAATTTTAATAGTTAAAATAGTGCTTAGGCTAAAAGGAACAAGATGTGTAAATTTCAACCTCTGCAGAAAGATGTTTTAATTAGATTACTATGCGAGAGGCATTTACAGAGAAATGAAAAGACAATTACGTGATAAGGTAAAAACAAAATACGATAATTCACATAGCTTAGATTTTGGCATCTGGAAAGTCATTGATTTTCTTTCCAAATCCACCTTCCTTTTTAACACTTTGAATAAGAAAGCACACAAGTCTCTGAATCGCAGAGCTGCATTGATGTCGCTTATCAATTGGTCTGCAGCTTCAAGGTTGACGAACTCAGTGCCTCTGCGGTTCAAGAGATCTTCTTTGAATTGTAGAAGGGTCTTGGTTGCATACTTCTGGCTATCGTATCCTACAAAAAGCTTCTTCTGTCCTTGAGGATTTTGGAATACATAGCCAAAACGACGACAGGAAATGATGGTATTGGGTAGGATAGGAAAGTTTTCCAAAGGATGGGCAGTGATCATCGAAGGCTGTGAGTCTGATCTTCTTCCTTCCCAAGTCCAGAGTGACTTGAAAGTCTATCAGATTGAAGAATTTCAGCTTCTCCCGCATGATGCTCTTGATCATTAAGTGATACTTTATGTACTCTTGCCTCCATCCAAATCTGCTCTCTGTCCAGTTATAAAGCTCTGCCAGATCGAATGGGTGAATGTTTCTGAGGTCAGCATCTGTGAATGTTGGTCCCGAAGGGTTATACAAGTTTGTAGAGGGGGGGGGGGGTTGAATACAAACACACGATTTTTACTTTTCTAAATTGTTTATTGATAAATCAAGACAATTTACAACTTGTTGCGGAACAAGATTAAGGACTAATCCTAATCTAAACAAGTTAAGAACACTAAGTTTCTTGCACTAGAATAAAGACAGAAAGGAGACAAGGAAATTATGAGTAATAACCTAACACACAGTAGTAAGGAAGAATAAGAAGATGGCTGAGCACACTTCATTTCTAAAGTAGGGTTCTTCTTATATACTGCATGCATTTAATGAATGGCAGAATTGCTTTACACGTGGCATCAGCTGAGTGGTTGCATGTCATTGACCTTTGTAGACAACCTTAGTAGTCGCATGGTGCACAGTGTAGAATCAGAGTTTGTTGTACGATTCTAGACAGAAGGGATGTCCGTTCTGACATTTCGTACGGAGACGTGCAAGGGGGGAAAGACAAAAATAACTTGTAGAGGAAGACTTCATGATCAGCTTTCGTTGAATCAGTACTTTATCAGCGAATGATAAAGCTCAGCGATTGCTGAAGTCTTCTACTTGTAACTTCATGTTGAGTGGACAAATCTTGGCTTCGCTGATATCCGCATCAGTTCATTAGTAGACTTGTCGCTTTTCTTGAGCTTGATCTTCGACTTCAGCGTAGAACATATGTTGACGTGAAACTTGTCTTCAGGGATCATAAGTAAACAACTAACTTATCAGCGATTATCACAGAGACTGAACAAGCTCAGAGCTACTGGATGAATAGTGTTCCCTGAACTTTAAACTTTAAAGAGCGAGAGTTCCTATCAGCGGTACTGTAAAGTCTTAGTACTTATTAGCGATAGAGAAACTCTAATACATATTGTTTACTTACAATTTTCACTAAGTGTTTTAAGAGAGGTTCATTATCAAATCACTGAGGGTTTGGATCAACAATCTCCCCTATTTAATTATGACATAGCGACAAAGAAAATTGCTAAGTATGAAAACATAAGGATAAAAAGAACTCATAAAATATTTGTCCCTTTTACTGTTTTCTGGGATCTTTTCACTACTGATGGAGTAAAGTACATTCGCTGAAATTTTTCTTTAAACTTCGTAAAGATTACAAAGGGAAGTGGAAAAATTACAAGTACATCAAATAAAATTACAAGTATAGAAGATATAGACAGATAAGGATAGAAGAATTATAAGAGAGATCCTATCCGTCAATAGGTTCTTCCTTAATGAGAAGTTCATCAAGGGTCTTTGATGTGGGCTTAAGGTAGATGAGGTCTTTGAGCTGTTCGATGGGAGTGATGGGAAGCTCATAGATGTGTTGAAAGTGTTGTCTTCCATCATAGTCTAAAAAGAAGATACCATAGGGTTCGCTTAAGACTTTTCCAGGGATGAAAGTTTCACCCGGAGGCAGAGAGATGTCAAGCGCTGAGAGGTCTGGGTCGGGACAAAGTACTTCAGCACGAGAGAAACCAATACCTGTTTCGTTCCGTATAGGATGACCTAAGCCTGAAGGTTTCAGATTTTTCTTTGCAGAGGCCCTTCTTTGTTCAGTTGGAAGAGGAGATGGAGGAGGAATATCCACAGCAGAAGAAACCAAGTCGATCTGAGAATTTTCAATCTTCTCGATATGGCTCTTGAATTTTGAGCGAGATCGCTGAATGGCTATTAGTATCTCCAACCATTCAGAGAAACCAAACTTCTTTAATGAAGTAGCGTAAAAGGTTTGCTTGGTCTTGTCTTCTATGAATATGTCAACTTCAACAACAGGAACGTCTACAAACGTTTTTCCTCTGATATTTACCTTGTTGATTCTGGATGGTCGAGATCGATAGTTCAGTCTTTTGTTGCACCATTCCAAAGTAGAATCAGATACCTTGGTCTTTTCTTCAATGATCCTCTGGACGTCTTCCCATAACTGACGTTGGACTTCGATGGGAGTTCTTTTCAGCGCTGGGTCTTTCACCGATTGTTGGGCAAGCTGGATGGCAAGAGCCTTATCTTTTTCTTCAGCTTCCTTCTTTTCGGCGAGTAATCTTACAGCTCTGAGGTGATCAGTGAATTCTTTCTTCGAAAGTCTGAACTTTGTAGAAGCAGGAATTTTGTCACGAGGAAGAATGATTCGCTGATCTTCAAGCTGTTTGATCATTGCATCTCCTTTTTCTTGATCCTCTTCACTTAGCTTTTGAGGAGCTAAGGAAGGTCTGTTTTTGCTAGAGAGAAGTTGTTCTTCAGGTTCATCGGTCTCAGGGATTAAATCCAAGACCAGGATTATTTCTTCACCTCTTGTGGCTAGGATTATTGTTGGTGTAGTTGTAGGAGCTTCAGCGGTTATATAGATAGAAGGATTGAGATTGAGAAGGGATAGAGGAGGGATGCAGTATAAGGGAAGAGAATATATTGTACCTGACAAGCTGGCTTAATCTAAAGAATAGCCAGATTGCCTTCTGCAGCGAGGCCTTTGTTTTTGCCTTTGTCAGCTTCAGACGCTGCAGGATTTGTCTTCGTCGTCTCCCCTGATGGTTCATTTATCGAAATCCCTTTCACAAGGACCTTCTTGGGCTCAACGAAGAAGAAGTCATCATCATCATCGTCATCATCATCATCTTTAGGGGATGATGATGGTTCTTCATCATCAATATCGATGGGTTCTTCGTCTTCAGACTCGACCTCATCAGCATAAGATTTGGTCACATCAGCAACGGCTTCTTTGTGTTACTTTTCTAGTTGCTCCCCCTCAGATACAGAGGGAGGTTTCTCGGTTCGCTCAGGGTTTTCAACTCCTTGAGGTTGTGAAGTAGAAGCAGCAGTTTCATTTTTCTTCTCCCCCTCATCATTATGGGGAAGGTCTTCAGCTCTCTTCTCCCCCTCTTCCACATGATGAGGAGGGGAGGCAAGAGGAATATCAACAGCATCAGCAGCATCATCAGTATGAGAATCACTATCTTTTAGGCCAGTGATTCCCATGCATATCTCAACCACTGCTACTCTGTCATCTAGGCCAGATATAGCAGGATGGAGGCTTTGAAGATCCTATCGATCCGTCTTAGTAAAATACGATGGAGTGCACGTTGGAGCATTCAGACGATCGAGCATTTGCTGCAGTAGATTGGTGGCAGCACTGACATCTGTCCTTAAGAAGGACACTTCTGTCTTCAGCGATGTGACTTCGCTGGACAGGTTTGTATGGGAGAGGTTGAGATTGGTGATGGCAGCCGAGTTTTCAGCAAGAGTAGCAGCAAAAGTGGCAATGCTGCCATCCACCTTATCCAGATCAGCACTGGAGGCTTACTTTTCGACCTCAGTGGTCAGCGTCTTCAGATTTTCTCCAGCGTTTGTAACCGCTGAAGAGTTTGCCGAGAGAGTGGAGGTGAGTGATTCCACCTTTGTTTCCAAGTCTTTCAGGGAGTTCTTGATATCTCTCAAATTAGGACCTGAAAAAATTATGAACTTATGAATAGAGGAAAGCTCAGAAGTTTGGGGTTGAGAAAGATTAGTGTTTGGGATATTGTGTATACCTGCAAGAGGGTTGGCGAAGTTGTCAAAACCTCGAAAACTTGTAAAAGTTTCATAGTCGTCTTCAATAGTTCCATGACGACTTGAAGTACCTGCAGGTCCTGTGGATTGTCCTATCATCCTCTGAAGATGTTCAGCAGCAGTATCGCTGAGGAGGATGTTTTTTGAAGAGAATAGGGGAAGAGATTGAGTGACCAAAGGAGAGGTGGGAGGAATGATGGTTGAGAAAGTGGATTGGGTGCGGGGTTCAGCGTTGGATCCGCTGTCAATCACTTTAGTCACTAGAGGGACTGAAGGAGGTGGGTTATGTTCCAAGTTTATAACTTCAGCGTTTAGAGACGCTGAAGCTGGGATGGAAGGGGTGACTTGATCAGTTGTGGCAGAGCGTACCACTGAACTATCCATCAACTCTTCAAGATGAGCTGTGGAGTCTTCAGCATGTGAATGCTGGGGGGGGTTGCTCCTTGGTTTTCTTGATCCTTTTGGAACCAAGTTAGGAAGTAGATTGTTTCCTTTTTCGAGAAGGAGTGGAGGGTGCAGCTTGGGTATCAGCGGTGGGGATTTCCACTGAATGAGCCGCAAAAGTAGAAGAAGGAGGATTAAGAAGAGATAAAAGAGTAGTAAGACGTACCTCGTTTGCCAGCGGCTTGAAGTCGAGCACCTTAGGGCCAACCTGAGAGAGTCTCAAATCACCCTCTTTTGGGTACTTGTCCCCAAGTCCCTGTTGAAAGACGGCGCTGATGAATCTGGGATATGGAACCCATGAAGATCTATCAGCCATATCTACTCTAAATGCAAGGTCGTCATAGATGATCGAGACCCAATCAACATGGAGACCCTTCAGCAATGCATAGCCCATGGCTTGCTGAGGTTGAGAAGCTTGATCAGAGGAGCCACTCTTCGCTGTCATGCAGCTTATCAGGTATGCGAAGATGAAGTTCATCTCGCTTGGCATTTTAGACTTTTTGATCATGGTCAGTTTCTTCTCAAACTCCTTGTCCCTCCCTGTGTCCCATGCGTAACCCATTGCATCAAGAATGCAGTGATGGCTTCCCTATCAGCATGGTTTTTGTGGTTTGGGAGAGAGACAAAGGGTTTTTCTTTGGTGGCAGTGGGTAGGCTGAGTGCTCGCCTGATAATGGCAGGATTGATTTTGGTTGTGCCAAATTTTGTGTCACAGAGAAGCCAAGGTATGTTCTTCTGAATCTAAGTCCGACTCTGAGTTGGAAATGCATGTTTCTTTGCTAACAGAAGAATTTCAACTCTTAAAACAAAAGGTTTCTGAAGAAAAAGAGTTAAGAAAGCTAGCTCAGAAGGATATGTCCTTCTACAAGAGATAGAAAACCCTCTTGGAACAGGAAAAGGAAGAAATATTCAAAGAGAAATCTGAGCTAGAGATCTTACAACAGAAGAAGGAAAGAATCTTTTCTGAAAAGGTTAAAGAGTTTGAAAATGTTTTGAAACAAAAGTCTGAAGAGGTTAAGAAGTCTGAAACTGAAAGACTTAACTCTGTTGCTTTAAAAGATTATTTTCAAAGAGAAAGGGAGGTTTTACATCAATCCTTACAGAGAAAAGAAATTCAAATCAAGAAGTACCAGGATGCACAAGATGTGCACATTAAGATAAACTCACAGATGGATACACAAGGTCTCGGTTTCTCTGACCTTGCTCCCTATAATGAAAAGAAGAAGACATCTCTGTCCTCTGCTTATTGTGTTGGGAAAATCCAAGAGGATGTGATCTCTGGTACTGTTGCTTTCAAAAGAATCAAAAACTCCGATGTTTTCAAAAGAACCAGAAGACTTGACTACAGGAATGTTATCTATGACTCCTTGAATCATGAAAAGGTTGTTAAACCATCTGAAAAGTTCATTCTTGATCAAGGAAGAGCTAGAATCATACTTTCTAACTCTGTTAATAGTCTGGATCCAAAAGGGATTTTTAATTTTAACTCTTTTAAGGAACAAAAGTCTGTTAGTTCTGTGGATGAGTCATCTGTTGATAAATCACAGAGCGAGCTCAACCCTGAAGCACCATTCTTCACTCCTTCCTCTGAATCAATCAGAACATCATTTGAAGAGGATATTAAAAAAATTCTTGAGAAAGTTTAAGTCTGCTCAAGCTAATACCTCTGTGATACCTCAGGTGTCTAACACCTCCACCAGAGCCACCAGAGACTTTCAGTGCTCTGACGGTGACTCTGATTCTGAGGTAGATGAACAGATTTTTTGTGGTCAAAAGAAAGTTTTGCATAAACCAAAGCAGATGCCTGCAGGATGTTTTGAATTGAAAAAGGATATCTCATTTTTCAAGAAACAATCAAGATTCATACCAGTAACTGAGTTTGACAACAAAGGCTTCACGACTCTTGCTTCTAATGTAGTAGAAGTAGAGAAAAGAGAGAAAGCTAGAAATATTCCAGTAAACAACACCTCAGTTCCCCTTGCTTTCAAACCAATCGGGTTTACACAAGAACAGAAGGGCAAATTGATAGTCAATGACAGACCTATTCCCAATTCTGGTGTAAATCAAAGAAATTCTTTTTGGTCACGCGAGTCAGTTCCAAAGAAAAACAACTTTGTGTCAAGAGAGTTTGTTTCAAGAAACAACAGCTTTAAGAAACCAAATCAGGACAGAATGTATGGTCCTAAAGTTTTTCAGAATCAAGCACCATTCAAACAACAGTTTTTGAATAAAAACAACAATGTACATCAATTATCTTAATGTTCTATCAACTGCAATTGCATTCAACTGTTGTTAAAACTGCAAAATCATATGAATGGTCCTCATTGTGTTCTGAATCAGTCACCTCAAAGGACTAATCCCAAGACTGTTCAGAATGCACAGAGAAAGACCTCTGGCACACCATCCCAGAATGGAAAGCCTGCAGGAAAGACTATTAACACCCCAAAGCCTAACAAGAAAGGACCCATCATGCAATGGGTACCTAAAAAGAACTAATCTGTCTTGCAGAAACCTCATGTGCAGATCTGATATTTAGATTCTGGATGCTCAAGGCACATGACGGGAAATAAGGAGCTGTTGACTTCATTTAAAAACAAGAAGGGAAGTGCAATAACCTTTGGAGGAGACAATGGTGGACAGATTAGAGGATATGGTACTTTAATTAATGGTGGTGTTTCAGTTTCTGAAGTTGCTTATGTTGAAGGATTAAATCATAATCTTCTCAGTATAAGTCAACTATGTGATCATGGGTTCGATGTCAATTTTAGGAAGAAGTATTGTTCCTTGTTGCTTTCCGAGTCTGGTCAAGAACTTTTAAGAGTCGCCAGAAAAGGCAATCTGTACAAAATGAACTTTAATCCAAATCAAAACTCTACAACAGAAAAACTCTGTTTAGTGTCTTTAAAAAATGAAGATGCCTGGCTCTGGCATAAAAGATTTGCCCATTTAAAATTTTCAAATCTTGACAAGCTCGTGAAATTGAACTTAGTGAAAGGTCTACCTTCGCTAAAATTTGACAAAGACCATCTTTGTTCTGCTTGTGAGCTGGGTAAGATCAAAAGATCTTCACACAGAACTAAGAGTGATCACAATTGCCCAAGACCTTTGCATATGCTTCATGTGGATCTTTGTGGTCCAATCTCTGTGCAAAGTCTGTCGGGTAAGAAGTATATTCTTGTGCTAATTGATGAATTTTCTAGATATACATGGATTGAGTTCATCAGAGTAAAATCTGATGTCCCAGAAATTCTGATAAGTTTGTTGAAAAGGATACAGGTTCTATTAGGACTCAAATTTCAAAAGTTGAGGAGTGATAATGGGATAGAGTTTAAAAATGCCAAAATAGACGCCTATCTTTCAGAGGAAGGAATTTCCCAGAACTTCTCAGCTTCCAGAACTCCACAACAGAATGGTGTGGTGGAAAGAAAGAATAGAACTCTGGTATAAGCCGCCAGAACCATGTTGGCCGGTTCTATCCTTCCCATCAACTTCTGGGCAGAGGCAGTCTCAACAGCCTGTTTTACCCAAAACAGAGCTATAGTGAAAAGATTCAAGAAGACTCCCTATGAACTCATTAACAACAGAAGGCCAAATGTAAAATATTTTCATGTTTTCGGCTGTAAGTGCTATATCTTGAATGACAGAGAACAGCTGGGTAAATTCAACAAGAAGGCGGACGAAGGAATCTTTATTGGTTATTCCTTAACCTCTAAAGCTTACCGAGTCTACAATACCAGAACTCGTGTTATTCAAGAGAGTGTTAATGTGTCCTTTGATGAAAGTACATCAAGTTCCTCTGATCGCAAATCAACAGAGGGGACACAGACAGAACAGAAGAAGCCAAGTACTTCTAAGATAAGGGAAGAAGATATCAATCTTGTGTTCGATGATTTCTTCGATGATGATGTTTCCTCTGTCAACATCACCAGAGGCAACCAAGCTCAGAACTCAACAAAACAAAATCTGACAGGTATAACTCTTACTGGTCCCTCCAATACTTCACCATCTACTTCTCTGTCTACAGGTGTTATTCAGAGAAATGAGGAACCACAATTAAATGTAAGAGAACCTGAACTAGAGCCATCATCACCTCTGCTAACCAATATTGGAAGAGACTCCCTGTTAGAAAACAGACCTTCACAGAGCCCTGTTGGCAACTCATAGAGCAATGAGGCCACTCTGCAGAGTTGTGTGCCACAGTGCCCTGGTGCCAATCCACAGAGCTCTGATGCTGAAGATCGTCTTATCCCATCAGAAGCATAAACCCCACCTGTTGTCCATGCTCCCATGGATAGAAGCCATGCAAGAGGAGCTTCTGGAGTTTGAAAGAAACAAAGTTTGGTCCTTGGTTCCATTTCCTCAAAATAAGACTGCTATGGGAACCAAGTGGGTGTTTAGAAATAAAAAGGATGAAGATGGGATTATCATCAGAAACAAAGCCCGTCTAGTTGCAACGGGATATTGCCAAGAGGAAGGTATTGACTATGACGAAACCTTTGCTCCTGTGGCTGGGCTAGAAGCAATCAGAATCTTCTTAGACTATGCTGCTCACAAGGGTTTTAAGGTCTATCAGATGGATGTGAAGTCTGCCTTTCTGAATGGCAAACTACAAGAGGAAGTTTATGTCCAGCAACCACCTGGCTTTGAAAGTTCAGAGTTTCCAGACCACGTTTACAAGTTTGACAAAGCTCTGTACGGCCTTAAGCAAGCTCCCAGAGCCTGGTATGAAACTCTGTCCAACTTTCTGTTGACTAATCACTTCGAGAAAGGTACTGTCGATACAACTCTATTCTTTAGAAGGTACAAAAATGATATACTTCTGGTGCAAATATACGTTGATGACATTATTTTTGGGTCAACACGGCAAGAGTACTGTGATAGGTTTGAGGATTTGATGAAAATTGAATTCAAAATGAGCATGATGGGAGAACATTCTTTCTTCCTTGGTTTACAAGTAAAACAATCCATCAGAGTGACTTTCATAAGTCAGTCCAAATACATCTCTGATATTTTGAAAAAATATAAGCTCAACAATTCAAATCCAATGAAAACTCCTATTGCCACTGGAGTTAAACTTGACTCTGACCTTAAAGGTGAACCTACAGATGTCAAGAACTACCGAGGCATGATAGGGTCACTTCTGTACTTAACTGCTAGTAGACCTGATATAATGTTTGCAACCTGTCTCTGTGCCAGATTTCAAGCAAATCCTAAAGAATCTCATTTGATTGCTGTCAAGCGCATATTTAAATATCTGAAAGGGACTCAATTCTTGGGTCTCTGATATCCTCTTAATTCTGGTTTCGAGCTTGTAGCATATACAGATTCAGACTATGGAGGATGCAAGAATGACATAAAGTGTACTTCTGGTAGCTGCCAATTGCTTGGAGAAAAATTGGTGAGTTGGACATCCAAGAAGCAGAATTGCGTATCAACCTCTACAGCAGAAGCAGAATATGTTTTTGCTGCTAGTTGTTGCTCTGAAGTGATCTGGATGAAAACCCAACTCAAAGACTATGGCTTGGAGTATGGCAAAATTCCAATTCTGTGTGACTCCAAGAGTGCCATCGCAATAACAGCTAATCCAGTTCAGCACTCCAAGACGAAGCATATCGACATAAGGTACCACTTCATAAAAGACCATGTTGAAAAGGGGACGATTGAAATGTATTTTGTTTCAACTGACTTCCAACTTGCTGACTTGTTTACAAAAGCCCTTAATGAAAGGAGATTTAACTTCTTAATCAGCAAATTGGGTATGCTGAACATGTCTTCCTAACTCTGTTTAAACTCAACAGAGCCTCTGATGATCATGCCAGAGCTCTGTCAAATAGTTGGGTAGGATAGTTCAACAGAGCTTCTGATGTTCACCAGAACTCTGTCATGCATACTTTTTCAACAAAGCTCAGTGAATCTGTTTATATATTTCTTGTTTGTAATTTTTTTTCTTTTGTATAAAGTTTTTTTTTTCTTTCAAAAGGCTTAAAAGAAAATAAGCTCATATTTCAAGGGGGAGCTTATAAAGGAAATTGTGCATAGTTTTAGGGGGAGCAAGTCAAAATCTGATTTCCGAATCCAAATGACTTTGCTTTTTGAACTTCAATGAAAAACCTTTTTGAAGAAAAAGGGAAAACCTGTTCTGATGAAAATCTTTTTGATAACGTCAAGAACATAACAAAACTCTGATATTTCACCAGATCCTCTGTTGTTTCTCATCAGAACTCTGTGAAATTTCTAAGTTAATTCTGTTCTTTGTTCTTTGACTACTTTCACATCAGATACAGAACTTTTAAATAATTTTTGGTAAAGGTGAAACATGTTGGATTACACAGAAAGAAATAGAAAAGGTTACTCAACAGAGACAAAACTGTGCTGAGCTCCACCAGAGCTCTGTCGGTTTTTCTGCCACGTCATCAGAAGCACGTCATCAGAGATGCGGGTCATTCTTTAAGCGTCAACCACTTTTTACCCCACACATCTCTAACCGTGACGGTTTGCTTGCCCAAAAGATGTCAGAATCAAACCCTACGTGGCATTCTCTGATTGACAGACAGACCACTAGCTGTTTCCACGTTCTACTGTAGAGGTCGTTCCACTATCTGAAACTCAAGTGCCTACAGTACCTACGACGTTAATCCAGCCACATGTTTAGTGTATAAATACCCACTCTCAGGACCCATTTCATGTTTATGCTTTCGAATCATTCAAAACCCTTCTTCATTCCCTCTCAAAGATCAAAACCCTTGAGTTCTTCAAGAAACCCTAACCTACAACAATGACCGAACCACAACATTCTGCTGAATCAAGTAGAATAGGCCCTGTTGATGCCATTGTTATCCAACCCTACGAGTTTGCTGATAACAACTACCGTCTTGATGCAAACCCTGGTCTCTACTTACCCTTGTACCACATCTTTGTAGAGTTTTTCAGAAACTCTGAAGTTTTTCGAGCACTAACCATGTATGACGACAACTTACCCGAGCTTTACGTCCAACAATGGTGGACCACTTGCCAATTTATCCCGGAACAGAAAGGGGTTGTCGGAAACGTTGATGCGGGAAGAAACGCAGGAGGAGGATCCATACGCATTCGTGCCAGAACCTTTAGAAGAATATTTGGGATGAAGACAAGAAGAGAATTAGGGATTCGAGCATATGAGAAACCCCCCAAAGTAGAGATTCTTCTTGATTTTGTAAAGTTCTTAGGTTACAACAAAGACATAAATAGGATAGGAGGGTTCAGAAGACAAAACCTACCCATAGTGTGGAACTTCATGTTCTCCACACTGAACAGAACCCTTACCTGTAAGTCTGGTAGCCAAGATCAAACAAGCACATAGATTCTACAAATCATGTATGGGTTATTTTTAACAGAAACTTCGATTATGCCAAAATCCTTTACAAGGACCTTCTTGCTGCTGTGAATACCAAAACAAATGCTCTAGCCAGAGGTGGAGAAGTTGGAGTCTACAAGTTTTTGAAATCAATCAAGTTTCCTCGTTTTATAAGTCTGGTAATCCGAGAAGCCTTCCCATCATTGCAGTTAACTCAACAAGGAAATCCTACACCTTTTTGGGTCATGTCAAAATTCCAACCCACGACTTCAGGTGAATATCCCTTCATCAGAAGAGTTCCAGGTACAATGCTTGCCCTTATTCATCCAGAACACCTCTCTATCCAAAACTATAATACTGCCGCTCAACCTCAAGAACCTGAGGTGAGAACCCCACCATACTTAGGATCTGAGCCTTCATTAGAGAGTTTAAATGAGGAAATAGGAGAAGAAGTTAACAAACCAGAGTTAAGAGTACCCGAAGTGGGGTCTTCCTCTAGAGTGATGGAGGAGGAGGTACAGAACAGAGCATCCCCTATGGAGGCTGTTCATGAGGAAGAAAGGGAAGCTACAGAAGAGGTGGCAGTGAGATCGCCCTCTTTTGGTAGGCATGAGGTACATGTGTTAGAGAGTGACCAAGAGGAAAATTCTATACCCCTAGGAGCCGAGGGAAATGCTAGCTTAGAAGAAGATGTTCAAAATTTGAACACACATATGAGATTCCAAAGCCAAATTCCCAGTGCTGCCACATTAACTATTCCTGGTGATCAAGACCCAAGGAATATTGAAACAGAGGTGCACACCTCGAACCCTAACCAACAAGAACCGCCAGAGGCAACTCTTCATGCCTCTGGTACGTACATACCTGGGGAATCTTTTTTTGGTAATGATGTTCCTTTGCCCCAGAAGATCAATAGGTCACCACCACACGATGATGCCTCTATGGCTCATATAGACTTGTCACAAAATAGACCTAAGATCTTTCGCATCTCACGTAGCCTCTGTCCGACTCAGGGACAATGGGAGACCTTAGTTGAACAAGGGAAGATTTTGCTTGATCCAAATTCTTCTCATCACATCCGATTCCCTTCACCAGAACCTGAGCTGGAGGAGGAAATCAAGATAAGAATACTTGTAGATGCTTTTGTTCAAACAATTCATCGAGGATCGGGTAGAAGTCCTCCAAGAGCCAACATAAACGCAACTCTTCAGAGAGGCACCTCTGAACTCGAGGTTGAACTGAATCCATCTGTTGGAGTCAGGGTTACCCCCGTTGAAACTGTCACAAAAGCAGAGTTCACAAGCTTCTGTGATAGTATCAACAACTCCTTGAATGAGTATAAACTTATCAATGCACAGATGGAGGAGCTGATCCGCCAGGAAAATGCTTCTCTTAAAGAAGAACTGCAAAGATTAACAGATAAATATGCAGAGTTACAACAGAAATATGTTGATGTCGAAAGAGCCAGAACAGAAGCTAAAAGGGTCAGAGAAGAGGAAATAACAAAGACTTCGACAGAGCTTGTGGAGCTGAAGAGACTTATGATAGAGAATCATACAGCTACAATGAACAGAACCTTGCCCATCCCTACAGTTATTTTTTCAGAATCAAACGTCAGAACCTTGACAGAGCTCATCAATAACTCTGTTAAGGAATCCATCAAAGAAGCCACGACATCATCTGCTACTCCGCTCAACATCTCCAGCCCAAACCCCAATGACTTACCCATGTCAGTTAGCCAAATGGGAGAATTTCGCAAATCAGTTCTTAGCTGGATGATGACGATTTCTTCAAAGTTTGTGATGAAAGCCCAGGCGACAGAACGACATGTGCAAGCATCTCTTGACACTCACAAAGTTAACTTTGAGAGTCAAGTAGATGGGATCAGAACTGCCGCAACAGAAGTCGAAGATACATTGAGAAAGGCTGTCACCATCTTCACAGATGCAATCCTACAGACTGCCACACAGAAATGACCTGCAGAAGGAGCACCAGAAGGCGAACCATCGAGTAAACGACCTAAGTTTGTTGTTCCTGCCTCACCCAATACTGGAATTGCATTCTCTGATGATGAAGATGATGATAATGACTTCCACGATGCACGAGAAGGTAATTCAGTCAATCAGATGGGTGAGTCCGCAGAACAACAAAAGGGGGAGAAGGAAAAAGAGAAAGAGAAGGAGACAGAGAAAGAGAAAGAAAAGGAGAAAGATCCTGAGAAGGAGAAAGGGACAGAGGGGTCAGAGACAGAAAAGAACAAGGGGAAAGGGAAAGTAACAGAGGAAGAGGTTGAGAAAGGAGATAAGGGGATAACAGAAAAGACGACATAGATGACTATGGTTGTGTTCGAGTACATGTTCAAAGATCGAGTCATCAAATCACCAGAACCTTCAACTCAACAACCACCAGAGATCATCATATTAGACACCCCTCCTACTTCTCCCAGAACCGAACCAGAGAGAACAGACCCATTCTCTACTGATGAACAAATAAGCCAAGCCCAACCTCAAGTCCAAGCCCAAGTTCTACAAGAGCCAGGACGACATGTTGATATTCTTATGGATGAAACCCATGAAGATCATAACCCCATGAAGATCATAACCCCATTCAGCCAGAACAGAACCCAGAAACATCAACCCAACACACCGAGAAACCATCCTTGGAGGAATTATTTGGTTTTCTCTATGCTGACAGAGACATCATTCCTGTCAATGCCAAACCCATCAACCCTTACCTCAACCCCATCCGAATAAACACAATCCAAGATGCAACGATAAAGTTCATACAAACCAAGTCTAATCTAAACAAAGCCATAAACATAAACATCGGTATCCACAGAATCTTGGATATCAAGCATAGAAAATTTCAACACGACAAAGTTGTGTACCATGAGTACACTGTTGAATCACCGGAAGGCAAGAACGAATACTTCAACGACAACGCTCTTGTGCTTCTAAATCTGTACGATCTGATCATGCTCCACGCCTACTAGTTGAACTTCTCAGACAGATTCAAACCTGCAAGAACTGCTCTACCAGAAGTTTGATTCGCTATGCAAGAGCACATTAATCTTAGAATTCAGATTGATTTTCAGCTAGGCATAGAGTTCGAAGTTGAGAGACTAGCAATTGCACCACCAAATGAAAACTTTGAGGGTTATGGCCATTACAGGACTGGAACCGTAGTTGGAGATCCTCCAGTCTTCATCTGCCGACAGAAGAAGATCAAGAAGGCCATCAGAATATCTGAAGCCCACAAGTACTCGAGTGAGTCGCTGGTGTATCTCAAGAACATAATTCAGAATCTCCCAAGAGAGAAGTGTCCAGAAGAGCAACTGAGGCTCTGCATCGAACAGATAGATCTTATGATGGACTTCCGTGAGCTGATTAGAAGATTCGACAGAATCCTAAGGGGAGATAATTATGCCTAAATGTACTTGTTCTTTCACTCTGTATTGTAATATCTCAGAAGAAGAGTGCAAGGATCACAGAGGTCAATTCTCTGTCTTTTTGTTTATATCTCTGCAAGTTTGTAATTTTTTATTTTCAATACTTAGAGGGAGATTGTTAGCCCCAAGTATCTCTTATCTAAAAGTATTGAGAATATTATCAAGTCAGAAGACCAATAGAGATCAAACAGAAGACTTAGAAGAAACTCACCAAGAAGACCAACAGAACTCAACAGAGTTCTGGTGGAACAAACAGAGCTCAACAGAGCTCTGGCAGAAGATCAACAGAAGAACTATTCATTCCCGAAGACCAACAGAGCTATGGTCTATGAGCTCCGGTGAAGTAAAGACCGCTGTGATGCCTAAGTCTCGTAAGAAATCCTAAGTGTCAGATACGTGTCCATACTTTCCATGTATGCCCTAAAGAAAGGAGACACACTTTCCATGTGTCATTCTAGGGTACGATAGTACATTGTCTACACTCTATCAGGGCTATAAATAGTGAGGTAGTAGAACAAACGATTGTAAGCTTTTGGAAGAATAGTTTTCCACAATTGTTAAAGCACACACTGCAGTATTCCATAGCACTATCTCCGTACGATATTGTGTCATGTGAGATTTCCAAACACACACTTGAACGTGTTCTTGGTGTGATTCATTATCAATATACGAGCAACTTTTATACTTGATCTTGTTATCATTATCACTGTTCTATATTTGATACTCACAGTTATTATATCGTTTACAGAATCACTCACATTAATGGCTTTATTTAATATGCTTCTGCTGTCTATTTTCTTACCATTATTGTGATGCAACATGAATCTGGCAACCTACATAGAGCCTCTTCGTCAGTGTGCTCTCTAAGTCCCTCTGAAGGACTTTGGTTCTCTAATGTGTGTGTGGGAGAGGCAACAGATGCCTTAATGGGGGAAACTTGTGTGTTCTCGGGCAACTGAACACATGAAAGGTCTGTGTCCTTTGGAGAGGACCCGACCTGAAATTGGGCTTCCCAGCTATCGATTGACACAGAGGAAGAAAAAGGCTCCACTGGCCAATTGGCAATGGTAAGGATCGAGTTGTGCAGCTCTGTTTCAACATTCTCTTTGGCCACTAGACTGGCAAGAATGGATGGATGGGTAGCACATGGGGGTAGCTTAGGATATGTGCTCTCGGCATCTTTTTGCTTTATCTCCACCTCCGTTTTTTTCCTAGGGATCCTTCACCTATGTCCCATCTATCTTCTGAGATCATCTCCTCATCCTCTGCAGCATCTAACCTAAAATCTGAGTCCTCGTCGACTTTTGTGATCCTTGGTTCTCTGCCATCATTTGGATACCTCAGACTCCATCCAGAGGTATCAAGTGAGTCGTTGAGTGATGTTGTTTCAAGAAAAGTGCCAAAGGACACTTGGTTTTCTTCTTGGTCTTGTTGGGCATCCTCTAGAGTGGTAGAGGTTTGAGGTATGGTTGTTTGTGTTTTAGCATAATGTAAAGGGGTGGGGGCTCTGACTTCTTTAGGGATTAGTTCCTCTTCCTCTGCGATGGTATGCAGTGGAGATTTGGGTTTCTTTGTCCTTTTCTTTTTTGGTTTGTTAGCACCCTTCTCAGTGGTTTAGCTTTTCCACTTCTTTTTTTGTCATTTGGGGGTTGGGTAGTAGAGGTATCGGGTACTTCTGTGGATTGGGGGGATTGGTTCTGCGGTTCAGCCTGTTTAGGGTTGGTAGATTCAGCGATTGGTTCCTCTGTGGTCAAAGCAGCCTTGGTTTTCTTTTTCTTGCTCTTCTTCTTTGGAGGGGATGGTGGTTCTGTGGCTTGGGTGGTTTCTCCTTCTTCTTGGTTTGCGGCAGAGGAAACTTCTTCCACCTGTCTTCTGGTGTTTCCACCCTCAACTCTCAACATGTACTTCACTAAGGCCACTCGCCACTCTTCCTCGCTCATTCTCTCCACTACAGGGGTTCCTATGGGCACTCCTAGATGTGGTGGGGTATCAGGTAGGTAAGCATCTTTTTACTGAGAGGGCGACAGAAGGCATAACCACTGGAATGGTTTGTGGAGGTCATCTTTGACAGAGGGTAAGTCTTTACCACTTGTCCTTCTAAGCTCCATCCTTCGTTTTTGTTAGCTTTAATTAGCTCTTAACTAAATGAATGTTTTATAAAGATATTTTAATGTTTTAGATATTTTCTTATAGATATTTACTTAGATATTTTATATAGATATTTTAGATATTGTCTAGATTTTAGATATCTTAAATATCTAATGTGTAAATGGCCTTATATAAGAGGTGTCCATAGTCTTATTTTCAAAAAGTGAGAAATATGGAAAGCACACAAAAACACACATAGACTAGTTTCTTATGAGAGTCGTTTCATGTTTAGTGTGGTGTTCTTCAACATTTCTCCTCTCCATATTTAATCATCAATGAATATGAGATAAGTTTCTTTATGATTGTTCTTCATGTATATCTTATCTCTATATTTAAATATGGACTTTATATTTCTTCCATTGTTGCTCAAAAATGGGATCAACAATTGGTATCAGAGCCGATTGAAGAAACTTTTCTTCAAAATCGATCATCTATGCAACAATGGAAGTTTTAGATGGTTTAGTTTATGATATACTTCATGTGTGTGTTTTGATTCTTTCTCATTCATTGGTTTTATTTGATAAGCACTAAGTAGATGGTTGATCTATGATCTCATCCTTGTGTGTGCTTAAGTCCATAGCAATTCTTTTTGCATCTAGGTAGTAAGGTTGTTGATCCTTGTTTGATCTGACCTTTATTTTCAAGATTGGACTATCTTTGATCCAGATTTTGTTTGTCTTCCGCTGCTCATAAACATTTATATATGGATAACAAAATCATTTGGGTCTTGAGAAAGATTTGATGTTTTGTTACATGTTCAAAGTCTGATCTGAAACGTTTTTTTTTTAAACTTTGAGTTCTTCTAATTAGTTTTCTGACTTGATCAATTAGAGATCGAATTTTTTGCACTCACAGTTTTAAAAAATTATATGAAGATCGTCTTATCTTTTACATCAAATCAGATTTAATGACAGATTTGTGCTGCTGTATTAAACTGATCATATCTCACTCATAAAAACACCGATTGATGCGATTCAAAAGGCCCTGGATTCAAAACACATTGATGAACAGCTTTCGTGTTTTGAGAATTCAGAGATTCGAAATTTATAAGGGTCATATGCATCGTTGAAGTAGACAACAGTGTGCTGATGGAAAGCTGATGGACAGATCTGCACGACCGTGGTAAATCAACCATATCTTTGTCGTACGAGCTCGAAAAGAGGTGATTCAAGATGATCTGAACAGATAACAAACTAATGAAAGTTGTTTGTGTTTTGAGTTTTTGCGACCTCCAGAGGTAAAATGGTCTAAATCAGTGTCAAAGTAAGTGTAACACTTCTGTTAAGCTTCTGCCGAGCGGCGACCAAACCTCTGCCGCACGCGACCAACCTCTGTGGTACTGTTCACCACAGAGCCTATGTGAAATCCGACAGAGCCTCTGTGGACTGAAACTCTGCGACTCAACCTCAGAGCCTGATTTTTGTTTACTTGCTGTCAGCTTTGCACTGTTTCAGAAACACGCGCATAACGTCCTAGTCGGTGCTCCGATTCGCATGAGTCCAGTTGCGTTGAATTCCTAAGACACAGGTGAAACTTTTTCATGTTTTGATTTTGGTCTGAATCAGTGTGCTTAATGGTCAGAATCTGTGTCAAAGTCAATGGACTCTTGCTGCACCGAAAGCATCGCATTTCACTCATGCTCTTTCCGCTTTCAAGAACGGTGTTCTCTCAACGGTTCTTCGTGGTGTAAAGCTACATTTGTCACATTTTAAATGTCACTCCATCCTCTGTTATTCACGTTTAAAGCTCGGTGGATGAGCCTACATTTGAGGGGGAGCACATGATGCTTTGAAGACTTGAAGAACGGAACATCAAAGGTTCTAAAGAAAGCAAAGGGGAGACTATGGGATGATGCTTTCTTTATAAAACATTAGGGGGAGATTGTTAGCTTTAATTAGCTCCTAATTAAATGAATGTTTTATAAAGATATTTTAATGTTTTAGATATTTTCTTATAGATATTTTCTTAGATATTTTATATAGATATTTTAGATATTGTCTAGATTTTAGATATCTTAAATATCTAATGTGTAAATGGCCTTATATAAGAGGTGTCCATAGTCTTATTTTCAAAAAGTGAGAAATATGGAAAGCACACAAAAACACACATAGAGTAGTTTCTTATGAGAGTCGTTTCATGTTTAGTGTGGTGTTCTTCAACATTTCTCCTCTCCATATTTAATCATCAATGAATATGAGATAAGTTTCTTTATGATTGTTCTTCATGTATATCTTATCTCTATATTTAAATATGGACTTTATATTTCTTCTATTGTTGCTCAAAAATGGGATCAACAGTTTTGTATCAAGGGTTCAAAGAAAATCCCAATTATCCTCTAGAATTATAGGGATGACAGAGATGTTCCAGTTGTTTGCATGCCCTTCTTCTTTTCAACGGCAGAGGCCATTTCGGTCAGTATCAGACGTGCGAAGTCCAGAGGCAAGTCATAGTACACCCCGTACATGATTGCTAAAATCTGGTGTGAGCAGTCAAGGCTACCAATCTTCCCTGTAAGGCATCTGTTGAGGATGCTGAAGAGGGTGTTCCAGATTGGGGGTAGGCGATTTCTTCTGAAGTCATTTCTCTTGGACAAAGGTTGGTTATATCCGAGCATTAGAATGAAATTAACATGTTCGTGATCAGTTGGCTCTTCTGCGTATTTCTTAATTCCTAGAAGGCTTCTAGTGGGAATTTCAAACACCTGGGAAATCATGGCTCTGTTGATTCCCATTGTTAGAGTGTCTGTGTTATCAGATTTGGACACGTAGCCTACCACAGAGCTGAGTTCCTCATCAAATTTGTAGCTCTGCCAGAATTGATGGACGTATCTGATTGGTATTCTTTTTACGTTTTGGGTCAATATGTTGTTAAATGGGTGGTTTTGTAGCAAGTTTATGAGGATGGTCTGTCCTTGACCAAAGTTTTTTGGGTCAAAATCCCGTAGTGATTATTGGGTTTCAAGGGAAGTGAGTTTTCATACCATTCGTGATTGATGAAGCTTTGAAGATTTGTTGAAGGTAGATGATGAACAGACTCTTCACTGTCAGAGTGGTTTTCGTCTTGATTTCTTGGGGGAATAGGATTTGGATAGTTGTTGGAGTGAGCAGGTGAAGTAGATGAAGCCATTGATGATATTTGGAAGGTTTTCTTGAAGAAAAGGGATGAAGTTTTGAAGGTTAAGGCACAAAAGTTGCCGGTTTCACCGGAGTTTTTGAGAAAAAGATGAAGTGAAAAGGTTAATTTTGGTTTTTATGGTAGATAAAAGAATAAGATTTGGGCGGTAAAAATTAATTTACATTAAATTTGGAATCCGCACTCAAGTACAAGCCGTTTAGAAACGTTTCAGAAACGACGGTATAGTACACATCCACTCAGAGGATGCCACGTAGGCTTGGGCGATGCAGGGTGATGGGACGTGCGCCTCCAACTAACTCCACGTGCATGGGGTTTGCTAAAACCAAATGCCTGTCATTCTTAAAAGAACATGCACCCCATAAGTTATGAAAAACACATAAGTGTTGTAACTGGCTCTGTGGTGGAATGAGCTTCTGTGGTCTGGGGTGAGCCTGAACTCGTACAAGATTGCACCTTTTCTTTACCTAAATCGTTTGAAAATCAGTGAAATGGTCGAGAGATTTCCCTTTAAGAAACTTGAAGTCTCATAGACTTCTGTGGCACAGAGGCTCTGTGAAACGTCACAGAGGCTCTTGGACCAAAAATTTCTAATAACGGAAAGAGTTCAAAGGATTTTGACCAATTAAAGTTTTGATTTGTTTAAGTAGGTATTTTAGGACATGTAAGGAAAGTTGTGTTCGAGAAAAGTGTTTTTGGAAATTGATTTGTGCATGGTGCTTACCAAGAATAGCTCACTTCTTTCTTCGTGATCACTTTCTTCAGAATTGGCTCGAACAAATAGCTTATGTTGCTCCCCCTCGAATGCTTAACTTCTATGATCCATATTGAGGCTTTCCTCTACTCCCCCTTGATCTATAATTGGGTCAGATAAGATGAGTAATGCACAAGATATAGATCAACAATTCTTGAGAAATTCTGCCACATGGGCTGAGGGCTCTGTGCAATGTCACAGAAGCTCTGTGGAACATAAAAACTTTAGAGAGAAGATTGTACTGTTGGTCCCGAAGGGTTATACAAGTTTGTAGAAGGGGGGTTGAATACAAACACACGATTTTTACTTTTCTAAACTGTTTATTGATAAATCAAGACAATTTATAACTTGTTGCGGAACAAGATTAAGGATTAACCTAATCTAAACAAGTTAAGAACACTAAGTTTCTTGCACTACAATAAGATAGAAAGGAGATAAGGAAATTACGAATAATAACCTAACACACAGTAGTAAGGAAGAATAAGAAGATGGTTGAGCACACTTCATTTCTGAAGTAGGGTTGTTCTTATATACTGCATGCATTTAATGCATGGCAGTATTGCTTTACACGTGGCAGCATCTGAGTGGTTGCATGTCATTGACCTTTGTAAACAACCTTAGTAGCCGCATGGTGCACAGTGTAGAATCAGAGTTTGTTGTACGATCATAGACAAAAGGGATGTTCGTTCTGATATTTCGTACGGAGGCGTGCAAGGGATGTAAGACAATAGTACTTTGTAATGAGACTTCATGATTAGCTTTCGTTGAAACAATTCTTTATCAGCGAATGATAAAGTTCAGCGATTGCTGAAACCTTCTACTTGATACTTCACGTTGAGTGGACAGGTCTTGCTTCACTGATATCCGCATCAGTTCATGAGTAGACTTGCCGCTGGTTCATGGGCTTGATCTTCGACTTCAGCGTAGAACCTATGTTGACGTGAAACTTGTCTTCATGGATCATAAGTAAACAACTAACTTATCAGCGAGCATCACAGAGACTGAACAGGCTCAGAGCTACTGGATGAACAGTGTTCGCTGACTATTTAACTTAAAGAGCGAGAGTTACTATCAGCGGTACTGAAACAGTCTTAGTACTTATCAGGGATAGTGAAATTCTAATACATATTGTTTACTTACAATTTTCACTAAGTGTTTAAGAGAGGGTCATTATCAAATCACCGAGGGTTTGGATCAACAATCTCCCCCTATTTGATTATGACATAGCAACAAAGAAAATTGCTAAGTATGAAAACATAAGTATAAAAAGAACTCATAAAATATTTGTCCCTTTTACTGTTTTCTGGGATCTTTTCAGTACTGATGGAGTAAAGTACATTCGCTGAAATGTTTCTTTAAACTTCGTAAAGATTACAAAGGGAAGTGGAAAAATTACAAGTACAGCAAATAAAATTACAAGTACAGAAGATGTAGACAGATAAAGATAGAAAGAATTACAAGGCGATCCTATCCGTCAAAAGGTTCTTCCTTGATGAGAAGTTCATCGAGGGTCTTTGATGTGGGAATCATCCAGTCAGGGACCGTTACACCTTGATCCTTTTTGTTCTTTGCTTCTTCAAAGATCAGGGGCTTGAGGTGACGTGCCTTAATGTCGCGTCTGACTTCACACCAGTATATTAAGTCTCTGAGCTATTCGATCGGAGTAATTGGAAGCTCAGAGATGCGCTGAAAGTGTTGCCGTCCATAGCAGTCTAGAAAGAAGATGCCTTAGGGTTCACTTAAGACTTTTCCAGGGATGAAAGTTTCAGTAGGAGGCAGGGAGGTGTCAAGTACTGAGAGGTCAGGGTCACGACCAAGTACTTCTTCGCTTGAGAAACCTATACCTGTTTCATTCCGTATAGGAGGACCTGAGTCTGAGGTTTTTATTTTCTTTGCAGAGGCCCTTCCTTGTTGAGGTGGGAGAATAGTGGAAGGAGGAATATCCACAGCAGAAGAAACCAAGTCGATCTGAGAATTTAAAATTTTCTCGACATGGCTCTTGAACTTTGAGCGAGATCCCTGAATGGCTAATTTCACTTCCAACCATTCAGAGAAACCAAATTTCTCTAATGTAGCAGCGTAAAAGGTTTGCTTGGTCTTGTCTTCTCTGAATACGTCAACTTCAACAACAGGAACGTCTACGAACAGTTTTCCTCTGATAAGTACCTTGATGATTTTGGATGGTCGAGATCGATAGTTCAGCATTTCATTACACCATTCCAAAGTCGAGTCAGATACCTTAGTCTTTTCTTCAACGATCCTTTGGGCATCATCCCATAGCTGACGTTGGACATCAATGGGAGTTCTTTTTAGTGCGGGGTCTTTCACCGATTGTTGGACAAGGTGGATGGCGAGAGCCTTATCTTTTTCTTCAGCTTCCTTCTTTTCGGTGAGTAATCTTTCAGCTATTAAATGATCCTCGTATTCTTTCCTTGATATCCTGAACTTTGTGGGAACAGGAATTTTGGAGAGAGGGAGGATGATTCGCTGATCTTCGAATTTCTTTATTATTTCTTCTCTCCTTTTCTGATCCTCTTCACTTGGCTTTTGAAACGCTAAGGAATGTCTGTTTTTGTGAGAGAGAGGTTGTTGTTCAGGTTCATCAGTCTCAGAGGTCAAGTCCAATACTGGGATTATTTCTTCATCGATAGGAGCTGGAATTATTGTTGGTGTTGTTGTAGGAGCTTCAGCGGGATCCTAAAATAGGGGAGAGGACTAGCTGAAACACAGCGATCGTTTAAGTAAGAAAAGTTGGTGAAGATAGAGAAAAGAATAAGGTTAAGTGTATAGAGGTTTTATGGAGAGGAGGATTGATATTGAGAAGGGAAAGAGGAGTGATGCAGAGTAAGGGAATAAGAGATATTGTACCTGACAAACTTGCTTTGTCTGAAGGATTGCCAGATTGCCTTCTGCAGCGTGACCTTTGTTCTTGCCTTGGTCAACTTCAGATGCTGCAGGTTTTGGCTTGGTCGTCTCCCCTGATTGATCTCTGATCACAATCCCTTTCTGAGCAGGGACTTTCACGACAGGTTGGACGACGAAGAAGGTGTCATCATCATCATCGTCATCATCATCATTTTTAGGGGATGATGATGGTTCTTCATCCTCAAGGTCGAGGTCTTCGTCATCTTCAGCTTCTTCAGCTTCAGATTCATCATCGTAGGGTTTGGTTACGTCAGCAGCAGCTTCAGTTCCCTTATCCTCTTCGAGTTTCTCCCCCTCAGACACAGAGGAAGGTTTCTCGGTTTCCTCAGGGTTTTCAACTCCCTGAGGTCGTGAGGTAGAAGCAGCAACAACTTCAGTTTTCTCCCCCTCAGCATTATGGGGAAGATCTTCAGCTTTCTTCTCCCCCTCTTCCACATCATGATTGGGAGAGGAAACAGATTGTTCAGCAGCATCAGTCATAGGATCACTGTCTTCTAGGCCAGTGTCTCCCATGAGGATTTCAACCACTGCTATTCTGTCTTCTAGGCCAGAAATCGCAGGGCTGATCTTTTGAAGAGTTTCTCTATCGGCCTGAGTAATGTGAGATGTTGGGGCATCCAGGCGATTGAGTATCTGCTGAAGTAGATCTTTGACCGTCGTAACCTCACCGTTAAGAGTACCAACCTCTGTCTTCAATGATGTGACTTCATTGGACAGAGTGGTGAAGTTTGTTGCGAGGGTGGTGTTGGTGAGGTTGAGATTGTTGACGTTGGTGGAAGTTTCAGCGAGGGTGGTAGCAAAATTTGCAATGCTGCCATCCACCTTCTCCATATCAGCTTTGGAGGCTTTCATGTTAACAACCTCATTCAGCTTCTTGAGGTTCTCTCCAGCGTCTGTAACCGCTGAAGAGTTGGTGGAGAGAATGGTGTTGTATGATTCCATCTTTGTTTCCAGGGCCTTCAGGGAGGTGTTGATATCCCCCAAATTAGGACCTGAAAAAGTGGAGAACTTATGAACAAAGGAAAGCTCAGAAGTTTGGGGTAGTGAGGGAGGAGTATGTGGAGTTAAGTGTATACCTGCGGGATGATTGACGAAGTCGTCGAAGTGTCGATGACCAGTCAACGTTTCAAAGTCATCTTCCAGTGTGCCTTTACGCTGGGAACTTTCTGCAGGTCCTTTATTTGCATCCATCATCATTTGTAGAGTATCAGCAGCTGAATGATGAATGATGGCGGGTGCTCCTGAGAACAGGGGTATAGATGGAGAGACCAAAGATTGAGTGGGAGGAGTGAAGGTTGAGAAGATTTGTTGGGCGAGAGGTTCAGCATTGTATCTGCTGTCAATCACTTCAGTCTGTAGAGAGACTGAAGGAGGGGGGTTCAGTTCCAAGTTTATAACCTCAGTGTTTAGAGACGCTGAGGTCGGGATGGAATGGGTGGCTTGATCAGCTGTGGCAGAGCGTACCACTGAACTATCCATTAGCTCTTCAAGATGAGCTGTGGAGTCTTCAGCATGTGAATGCTGGGGGGTTGCTCCTTGGTTTTCTTGATCCTTTTGGAACCAACTTGGGAAGTAGATTGTTTCCTTTTTCGAGAAGGAGTGGAGGGTGCATCTTGGGTATCAGCGGTGGGGATTACCACTGAATTAGCTGCAGAAGTAGAAGAAGGAGGATTGAGAATAGATAGAAGAGTAGTAAGACGTACCTCGTTTGCCAGCGGCTTGAAGTCGAGCACCTTAGGGCCAACCTGAGAGAGTCTCAGATCACCCTCTTTTGGGTATTTGTCCCCAAGTCCCTGTTGAAAGACGGCGCTGATGAATCTGGGATATGGAACCTATGATGGTCTATCAGCCATATATACTCTGAATGCAAGATCGGCATAGATGATCGAGGCCCAATCAATATGGAGACCTTTCAGCAATGCATAGCCCATGGCTTGCTGAGGTTGAGCAGCTTGATCAGAGGAGCCACTCTTCGCTGTCATGCAGCTTATCAGGTGTGCAAGATGAAGTTCATCTCCCTTGGCATTTTGGACTTCATGATCAGGGTCAGTTTCTTCTCAATCTCCTTCTCCATCCCTGTGTCCCATGCGTAACCCATTGCATCAAAGAATGCAGTGATGGCTTCCCTATCAGCATGGTTTTTGTGATTTAGGAAAGGAACAAAGGGGTTTTCTTTGGTAGCGGTTGGGAGGCTCAGTGCTTTCCTGATAATGGCAGGATTGATTTTGGTTGTGCCAAATTTGGTGTCACGGAGAATGACATCAAGGAGTTTCTTAGGGTCTTTGGGTGAAGAAACCTGAGTGTGTCTGGCAGTATACCAGAACTGAGATAGAAGAAATTTATGGGCAGGGGGTACGAAGGTTAAGGCTTTGAATAAGCAACATGTTTGGAGGAAGTTCACAGCATCATTCAGATGTGTGACTTGCTTCTTCGGAGGAAAATCGAAAAGAGCATAGAGGTTGTTGGATTTTGAGAAGTCTACTTTCTCAAGCGTGAACTTAACCTGAGGAGCCTTGGGAAGATTCAGTTTCTCCGTAGCAGGAGATTTCTCAGCGGTAGGAGCAGCAGTTGAAGATGCCATTTCTGTTTATCATATTAACCATAAGTCATAGAGAAAAAATACAGTCTTAATGTGGAAAGATTTTCCAATAAGATGTTTCGAATTTTATCCATTTCATTCAGACAAAAATGTCTTAATGAAGATTAGGGTTTTCTTGTTTTAAAAAAGAAATGCAAACCCAGTAAAAGTCTTGTTTTCCATTTTCCTTTAGATAAGGATTCTGGAAAAACGTATGAAGAACAAGTTTAATATATTTGATTTAAACTTGAAAAACAACCAATAAAAGGTTGTGTTCATAAAACCATGAAAGAAATGATTTCATTTAAAAGGTTCTTTTGTTTGATCTTTTGAAAACAAGGATAAGATCATAAACAAGTTAAAACAGGTAAATAATGAGAATATTAACCTGGTTGTCGAAGAAGAAGATGAACAGTTTTCTGGAAAAAACTCGAGTTCAATAAGCAACAGTAAATCTTTTCTTTCTTGGAGGAGAAGTATTGTTCGCGTAAAGAGAAAAATATAAACTCGAATGAGTTTATATAGTGAGATTAGATAGAGAGAGAGAGAGAGAAAAACTAGAGCGGGAAAGTTTTTGTTAGCTCCAATCTTTCAGTTTGTGAAAGTAGTGAAAATAGTCTAAGTACAGAAGTAACCCACAGAGGCTCTGCAGAAGAACCCAAGAATACCGAAGGCATGAATCAGCAAAAGACTGCTCACAGAGGACCGAGCCGTAGAACCTTTGTCACCCTTGACAGAGCCTCTGCGGTTTATACTGAAGACTTAGAAGATTTACAAATATCTTTCTACTGTTCCAGGATCCGTTCATCTACTTGCTTAAGGCATGCCCTGACAACAACAACACATGTCAAACTCTGATAGGGCTCTGTCCAAGTTGGAACATGCGCATTTAATGCAAGCAGTACCTGCTACTGTTCATACGATCCTTTCTACTGTTGCATAAGTCCTTATCGTCTAAAGTATGTCCCATTTGTAGTAGTATAAAAGGAAGACTCATGTTGAGTTCTTCTATTAACAAGAATCAGACATATTAAGCAACGCACAAACACACACACCAGCAGAATTCTTGTTATGTTCTTGTTGTTCTTAATATATATCAAATACAGTAATCTTGGAGATATTCATCTGTTCTTACATACTGTTTATTTGATATTGTGTGTTCTTCTACCTTTATATTATCTTTCAGTTCTTAAATATGCTTCCGCGCCACATAATCTGAATTAACTGAAAGAATAAGATCTTTGTTAAGAAAACATGAACCAACAGTTTTTCATCATGACACGGATACGTGTTTGCATTTGATTGGATGGTAAACGAAACGTGCAAACGTGTGTCAGAAAAAGAACGTGCCAGGGTTTATCCGTTGTGATGATGTCACAAATGTCCTTTCATATTTTAGGATGTCTCTGAGGTTTTGAAAGCTCAGGGACGTTTTTGAAAAACATGAAGCACTGAATAGAAATATCAGTGTTAGTTTAAGAAATTTCAAAGTATCGTTGTTAAGGAAGAGATATTCAGCGATGTGATTTGTTTTGAAATCTTGAATTTACATGCGAATGTCAACGAGTAAAGAGAGAACATACCTTGATATCAGCGAATTAACTTAGTTCAGAGAGAAGATGATAGTATGGGTTATATAAGTTGGTTTTATCCGATCGTTGATCAAATCTGAACCACTGAAGATTTTACTCTTCAAAGTTCAGCATTCCATGCTCGCTGATGAGAAAGTTGAATCTTGTGTCATCAACAGGTTTGGTGAACAGATCAGCTAACTGAAAGTCAGTTGGGATAAAATGAAGTTCTATATCACCATTCATCACATGATCTCTGATAAAATGATACCTGATTTCGATATGTTTAGTCTTTGAGTGTAGCACTGGATTGTTGGCTATAGCGATGGCACTTGTGCTGTCGCAATAGATTGGAATTTTCGAGAGCTGAAGGTCATAGTCTAGTAGTTGATTTCTCATCCACAAGACCTGAGAACAACAGCTTACAGCAGCTACATACTCAGCTTCAGCAGTTGAGGTGGACACTGCGTTTTGCTTTTTATTTGTCCAGCTCACCAGCTTTCCACCCAGGAGCTGACAGCCTCCTGTGGTGCTTTTCCTATCTGAATAGGCGATTAGATCAAACCCTGAGTCTTTGGGATACCAAAGACCTAGGTTCGGAGTACCCTTAAGGTAACGAAAGATTCGCTTTACAGCGATCATATGAGATTCCTTATGTTCAGCTTGATATCGTGCACACAAACAAGTTGCATACATAATATCAGGTCGGCTAGCTGTAAGATACAGGAAAGACCCGATCATCCCACGGTACAACGTGACGTTAACAGGTATTCCATTTGAATCCTTGTTTAGTGTCAGCGGTGGTGCCATAGGGGTTTTCATAGCTGAACTCTGAGTTAAATCAAATTTCTTCAGCATATCTTTAACATACTTTCCATAATTAATGAAAGTTCCTTTTTCATTCTGTTTTATCTGAAGACCAAGGATATATGTTAGCTCACCCATCATACTCATTTTATACTCTGCTTTCATTCTATCAGCGAAACGAGTACAAAGGTCAGGGTTAGTAGAACCAAATATAATGTCATCAACATATATCTGAACAAGAATAATATGACCTTTTACTTTCCTTAAGAATAAAGTCTTATCGATTTTACCACGCTCAAAATGTTCAAATGGAGATAAGTAGAGAGAGTGTCATACCATGCACGAGGAGCTTGCTTTAAGACATAAAGTGCCTTATCCAGTTTATAAACATAACCTGGACGCTTATGATCTGAGAATCCTGGAGGTTGTTCCACATAGACTTCTTCATTCAGCTTTCCATTTAGAAACGTTGACTTAACATCCATCTGATAAACTTTGAAGTCTTTGTGTACAGCATAAGCTAAGAATAGACGAATAGATTCTAGTCCTGCTACTGGAGCAAATGTTTCGTCGTAGTCTATACCTTCCTCTTGTCTGTATCCCTGAGCAACAAGACGAGCCTTGTTGCGGGTTACAGTTCCATCTTCGTCCAACTTGTTTCGATAGACCCAGTTAGTGCCTATCACTGTCTTGTCAGTTGGTCTTCGAACAAGATTCCAAACTTTGTTTCTTTCGAATTCAGTCAGCTCTTCTTGCATAGCGCTGACCCAGTTTGGATCTTTGAGGGCATCATCTATTTTCTTTGGTTCAATCAGAGAAATAAAGTTAACAAATAAACAAATATTACCTGCACTTCGTCGAGTCTGAACACCAGCATTTGGATCACCAAGAATTTTATCAATAGGGTGATTGACAGTCCATCGCTGAGCCAGAGTATAAGTCACTGACTCAAATTGAACTGGAGGAGCTAAAGATGAGGCTTCAGCAATTTCTGGAATATCAGCCAAGAGAGGAGTAGGTGCAGATGTCATCACATTCACTGATTGCTGAGAAGTAGATGGAATGTCTGAAACATTTTGTTCAGAAGCAGGCATAGTGTATAGAGGAATAACTAAGACCCATGATGTTTCAGCTTCACTAGTCTGCATGTTTGGGATGATAGTAGGACCATCATCTTCAATGGTATGAGTATGAGGAGCGGGAATATCTTCTGAATCACCAAGATGAGAAAACATCCATTGATTCAGTTCTTCTGTATCAGCAGAAGGTCGAGAATTCGATGAACGGGATTCGTCAAAGGTGACGTGAATAGTTTCTTCAACAGTTTGTCTTCTTCGATTGAAGACTCTGAAGGCTTTGGAGACTGAGGAGTGTCCAAGAAAGATTACATCATCAGCCTTAGGATCAAATTTTCCAAGGGCATCTTTGTTGTTCAGTATGAAACACTGACATCCAAAGATGTGAAGAAAGCTAATTGAAGGCTTTCTCCCATGGAAAAGTTCGTAAGCTGTTTTATTGAATCTTTTGACTATCAGCGACATGTTTTGCGTAAAACAAGCAGTGTTGACAGCTTCTGCCCAAAACTGAGTAGGCAGGAGAGAATCGCTGAGCATTGATCGTGCAGCTTCGATAATAGTTCGATTTCTTCTTTCAGCGACTCCATTTTGTTGCAGTGTTCTCACTGAAGAAAAGTTGTGAGAAATACCCTTACTCTCAAAGAAGGAATCAAGAGAACTGTTTTTGAATTCAGTCCCATGATCACTCCTTATTGAGCGAACGGTCAAGTTGTTCAGGACTTCCATTTTCCTGACAAAGGTGATGAGTTCTTCAGGGGTGTCACTCTTGGAACGGAGAAACATAACCCATGTATAGCGAGAGAATTCATCAACTATGACCAGTGTATATTTCTTTCCAGCGATGGATTGTTTGTTAACAGGGCCAAACAAATCCCTATGGAGAAGTTGTAGAGGAGATGACACTGAGGAAACTTGCTTTGACTTAAAGCTTGCTTTGGTCTGCTTCCCTTTCTCACACGCTGAACGTAAGGACTCTTTGGCGTATGAGTGTTGAGGTAGACCAATGACTAACTCTTTTGAAGAAAGAGTATTCAGTGTCTTGAAGTTTAGATGAGAGAGCCTCTTATGCCATAGCCAATTGACATCAGATGAGGCTTTTGAGAAGAAACAGGAGTTCTCAGTCGTTGTTGAGTCCATGTTTATTACATAAACATTTTCCAAACGATAACCGCTGAGAGATATCTTCTCCTTTTTGTCAGCGACAAAGCAGGATTCCTTAGTAAAGATTACTTTGTTATCCATGTCGCAAAGCTGACTCATGCTTAGAAGATTATGCTTCAGCCCTTCAACATATGCGACTCTTCTGAAGGTTGTTGTACCATTAGAGAGTACACCAAACCTTCGGGTATGTCCTTTTCCTTTTCCACCGAAAGTTACAGATGGACCCTTTTCTTCCTTATATTCAGTGAGCAGGTTCTTCTTACTAGTCATGTGTCTAGAGTATCCGCTATCGAGATACCAGATACCCTTCTTAACCTGCATTACAAAGGAAGATTAGTTTGTCTTGGGTACTGATAAGTGCATAATTTATCACATTCTAAGCACTTATTTCATAGATATTTAGTCTTATTTTAGTTTCCCAATTAGCATAATTAAGTCTTTTAGTTTGATTTTATCCTTTATTGTAGTTTGGAGCTAAGTAGGAGAAATGATTATGTTTGTGCTTATTTTGTGGAAAATCTAACAGTTCGGTATGCTGCAGCAGGATGCTACAGCATGGTTCGCAGATCCAGAAAAGTCAAAGACATCACTTCATAAGCTTTTTGGTTGGGGAATCTTGTGGCAATCTATTCAGCTCTTTTTTGCAAGCTGGAAGGCAAGGGCATCTGCAGAAGAATATATTCATAATAGAGATCACCTCAACAAGAGCATCATATAATCTTTTTAGCTTTTGGATAAAAACCTTTGGTTAAGGAATCTTGTACTAGCTAAGTTGACTTTTGATGCTTTCCCATTGTATAAATTGGAGCCGAGCTCCCTGTTGTTTAACACCCCATTTCTTGCTTTAAGCAAGTAGTTCTTTAGTCTAGTTCTAAATTGTAGTTTACTTTACTTTAATTCTAGTTTCTCCTAACAAGGAAACTAGCTAGGTAGTTCATATAGCTACTTAGAAGCAATTGTTATTTCCTTTCTTGTTTTAATCCAAAATCATTGGCACAACTATTGTTTTTAACATTCATATTTATGTTTGATCACCATGATTTATATGTGTTTAAAAGCGATGAGGGGATAATTCCCGAGCTTGGGTGTAAGTAATGGTTGGGAGATAAAGGCCCTTATGTAGTGGAAGAATGCTTTCGCTATTGGCTATCAACCTTGCTATTCATCCCTTGTATTCTAAGCTTCATTTAAGTAGTTTTCTTGACAAAGTGACGCATGTTGTTCTACTTAAGTGAGTTGGTCTTGAATGCAAGCCAACGTAAGTCTTTAGAACTCTGAGATGTTGTAATGTCAATTTCTTGTAAAATGTGACTTATATGAATGGATTAGTGGATTATACTACACGGGTTGGGTCTCCCATTTGCGTGAGCTGCCCTTACTGGTTGGGTCTCCCTCTTTTGTGGAGCTGTCAGTAGATAGTCCGATCTGAACTCTGCAAAGGGGCTAATCTATTCAGTAGCAAAGTTGAGAACCAATGCTGCAGCACCATGCTGTAGCATTCTTCCTAAGCATAATGTTGCTGTAATCCAGCCAGAACTTACACCCTTGCATTTCTTTTACTGTTTTACAAACGTTTTCAAAGCTGTTACTTCACTCAAAGATTATTCCTTCGAATTCTGTTCTCAAGATCTTATTTTAAGTTTGGCTTAAGCCTAACCGCTTGCTTTGTTTGTCTCTGTGGGATCGATACTTGGTACTTAGTATCACTTTATTACTTGTTTTTCAAAACGATATTGGTTTGGCATGTATACTTGTGTGTTATTCCATTGTTGAGTTTAGGGATATATTTTCCACGAACCAAGTTTTTGGCACCGTTGCCTGGGACAAAGCCAAAGCAAGAATTTTCTTAAGTCACTTTTAATTTGATTTTTCTAGTCAACTTGTTAAAAGAATTTTGGGTTGCATGCCACGTTTGTTTCACGGTGATATATTTGAACTAGATTCGGATATTGAAAGAACATTTCATAGAAGGAGAAGGATACAAAGAACTTTATCACCAATTTTTGAAACTGTTGAAATTGAAGTCCCTGTATATGGACCCCATGGAAGGCCTGAACCCCAAAGCATCATCAGTATTGAAAACTCTAAAGAGGGGAGGATTATGGACTATGCTATGCCCATGCTTGATCAATTGCATGCTGGCATAGTTAGACCACAGTTGGAATGTGCCCACTTTGAACTAAAACCCATAATGTTTAATATGTTACAATCTAGTAGACAGTTCGCAGGCCTACCAACTGAGGACCCTCATTTGCATCTTAAAACGTTTATGGAAATCACTGATTGTTTTGACTTTAGTGGAGTAACTGATGAAGCCTTACGGCTGAAGTTGTTTCCTTTTTCACTTAGATATAGAGCAAGAGCAAGAGCATGGTTTAATTCATTGGAACCTAACTCTGTTGAAACTTGGAATCAAATGGCTGAAAAGTTTTTGAAAAAGTAGTTTCCACCAACACGGAATGCCAAGTCCGGAAATGAAATAAGCATGTTTAGACAATTGGACGATGAAGCTATTCCGGATGCTTGGGAAAGGTTTAAGGATCTGTTAAGGAAATGCCCTCACCATGGCATACCTTTTTGCATACAGCTAGAGACATTCTACAATGGTTTAAGTACCACTTCTAAAGGAATGCTCGATGCTACAGCAGGAGGTGCCTTCACCCTTAGTACCTATAATGATGGTTTAGCTATTTTGGAAAAGATTGCAAGTAACAACAGTCAATGGTCTGATTCTCGTGCATTAGTACCTAGAAAACCTGCAGGTGTTCATGAAGTAGATACTTATACTGCTCTTACTGCACAGCTTGCTGCACTTACCAACATGGTTAAAAACATGTCTGGTCAATCCAGCACTGTTGCTGCAGCATGTACTTCTGAAAATTTGCCGGACCAATGTGTACTATGTAGTGGACCGCATGCCTATGACCAATGCAATCAAAACACCGAATCTGTAAACTATTTGCAAAACAGAAATGGACAGTTCTCTAACAACTATAACTCAAATTGGAAGAACCATCCCAATTTTTCTTGGAAAAGTCCATGTTTGCAACCATCCGACGCACAAGAACAGAAAAGTTCTAACTTTCAAAAACAGCCCATGTTCCAACAAGGTCAACAGTCCAACCAAGGAAGACAAAACCAACAAAATGAATCACCTGCTTCTTTGGAATCAGTGTTGAAAGGATTCATAAATCACACCAACTCAGCTATCAACAACCAAAACATAGCCTTAAGGGCTATGGAAACTCAGATTGGCCAGATTGCTAATGAGTTGAAAAATAGACCTGCTGGAACTCTACCTAGTGATACTGAGACTCCCAAAAACATAGTCAAAGAGCAAGTGAAGGTTGTGTCCCTTAGGAGTGGAAAAGACTTAGTGAACACCATACCGAAGGAACCACAGACTGTCAGTGCCACAAACAAAGGACAAGATGTTACAAAGGTATCCCCTATCATTGTCTCATCTTCTGATTCAGTCCTTGGACCTAAACCAACTCCTGAAACAGTGAGTAAAAAGTCTGACTCGCCTGTGTTATCCCCTGTTGATAATAACAAAGTCAAGACCACTGCAGTTGATGCTACAGTACATGTTACAGCACCAACTGACAGAACTGAAAAACCTCAAACAGAAACTGAACAAGTCATACCTACTGTTCCCACCATTTCTGATCCCAAGAAGGCTGTTGTCACCACTGTTCCACCTTATGTTCCTTATCCCCAAAGGATGAGAAATGAAAAGGAGAAGGAACAATTCAAAAAGTTTCTAGATGTGTTCAAACAATTGCATATCAACATCCCCTTGGTTGAAGCAATTGAAAGCATGCCTACCTATGCTAAATTCCTTAAGGATATTTTAAGCAGGAAAAAGAAACTGGTTGAGTATGAAACCGTTGCCTTAACTGAGGGTTGTAGTGCCCTTGTGACCAACAAACTCCCTCCTAAACAGAAAGATCTAGGTAGTTTCACAATACCCTGTTCTATAGGAGGCAAAGAGGTTGGAAAAGCTTTATGTGATTTGGGTGCTAGCATCAATCTTATGCCCTTGTCAAATTTTAACACTCTTGGAATAGGAGAAGCTAGAAGATGTATTGGTCCAAGTAGACAAATTCTAAGGGAAAGATAGAAGATGTATTGGTCCAAGTAGACAAATTCATATTTCCCGCGGATTTCATCATTTTAGACTTTGAAGCCGATAAGGACACACCTCTTTTGCTAGGAAGACCTTTCTTAGCTACTGGTAGAACCATCATAGATGTCCAAAAAGGAGAGTTGACCATGAGAGTTCACGACCAGAAGGTCACCTTCAATGTCTTTAACTCCATGAAATACCCCGATGAGAAAGAAGAGTGTTATGGCCTAAGTACTATAGAGTCCTTATGTCTTGGAGGAACCTTAGAGGATGAGGCAAAAGATGATGAGTTTGATGAGGATAACCTGAATGTAGATGACCTAGAAGATGAGGAATATGATGATGATGATGATTTAGAGGATAGTGATGACCTCCAATATGCCAGTATTCTGCAGCCTGTTGTCGCAGCATATGAAGCATTGGAACAGACCACTAAAAAAAATCCCCTACCATCTGTTGAAGCACCACCAACTCTTGAATTAAAACCACTTTCTGCTCATCTTAAATATGTTTTTCTAAACGATGGAGACAAATTACCTGTAATTATCTCTGCCTCTTTAAACCAAAAACATGAAGAAGAGTTGGTCAAAGTACTTCAAGCCCATACCAAGGCCATAGGTTGGACGATTTCTGACTTAAGAGGCATTAGTCCATCAATCTGTCAACACAAAATCATTTTAGAGGACAAAGACTTCAGATCTGTAGAACCACAAAGAAGACTAAACCCTGTGATGAAAGAAGTAGTCAAGAAAGAAATCCTTAAGTGGTTAGATGCTGGAATTATTTACCCAATAGCTAGTAGTTCTTGGGTAAGTCCTGTTCAATGTGTTCCTAAGAAAGGAGGTGTGACAGTTGTTTAGAATGAAAAGAATGAGTTGATCCCAACTAGGGTAGTGTCAGGATGGAGAATCTATATGGACTATAGGAAGCTTAACAAAGCCACTCATAAGGACCATTTTCCATTGCCTTTCATTGACCAAATGTTGGATAGACTTGCAGGTAAAGAATATTACTGTTTTCTGGATGGATATTCTGGCTACAACCAAATTGCTATAGCAGCTGAGGACCAAGAGAAAACCACTTTCACTTGTCCTTTTGGTACTTTTGCTTTTAGGAGAATGCCTTTGGGACTATGCAATGCCCCTGGCACATTTCAAAGGTGCATGATGTCCATATTCTCTGATATGTTGGAAACTTCTATGGAAATATTCATGGATGACTTTTCTGTCTATGGATCTTCATATGAAGTATGTTTGAAAATCTTGAACAAAGTCTTAAAAGATGTGAAGAGACTGATTTAGTTTTAAATTGGGAAAAATGTCACTTCATGGTCAAAGAAGGTATTGTTCTGGGACACTTAATTTCAAACAAAGGAATAGAAGTTGATAAAGCAAAAACTGGAAGTCATTGAAAAACTTCCAGAACCTACAAATGTTAAGGGAATTAGAAGTTTTCTTGGCCATGCTGGTTTTTACAGAAGATTTATAAAAGACTTTTGAAAAGTTTCAAAACCACTTTGTTTGTTACTCCAGCATGACCAACCTTTTAACTTCAATAATGATTGTAGGAAAGCTTTCAAAACTTTAAAAGAAGCTTTAATTTCAGCACCAATTGTAATCACACCGGATTGGACAAAACCTTTTGAACTTATGTGTGATGCAAGTGATTGGGCAGTTGGTGCAGTCTTGGGACAGCAAAGAGAAAAAGTTTTTCATCCTATCGATTACTCTAGCAAAACTCTAAATGAAGCACAAGTTAACTACACCACTACTGAAAAGGAATTGTTGGCTGTTGTTTTTGCTTTTGAAAAATTTAGATCTTATCTAATGGGGACCAAGGTTACAGTTCACACTGACCATGCAGCCATTAAATATTTGATTTCTAAAAAAGATGAAAAGCCAAGACTGATTAGGTGGGTGTTGTTACTACAAGAGTTTGATCTAGAAATAATAGATAGGAAAGGTACTGAAAACCAAGTTGCAGATCACTTGTCTAGATTGGAAAAAGGAAAGGACCCTCTTGTTGAAATTAATGAAAAGTTTCCTGATGAACAGCTTTTAAGGCTACAGCATCATGCTGCAGCACCATGGTTTGCTGATATTGCAAACTATCTGGCTGCTGGAATCATTGCACCTGAACTCACCAAGAACCAAAAGAAAAAGTTGCTTTCTGATGTTAAACATTATCTTTGGGATGACCCCTTTTTGTTCAAATTAGGGGTTGATCAAGTTTTAAGAAGGTGTATACCTCAAGAAGATGTACCTGCAGTGCTCAAGCATTGTCATGCTTCTGCATATGGTGGTCACTTTGGTGGCCAAAGAACTGCAGCAAAAGTACTCCAATCTGGATTCTTTTAGCCTACACTCTTCCATGATGCTGATAGTTTTGTTAAAATATGTAATGAATGTCAAAGAACGGGATCTATTTCCCAAAGACATGAGATGCCCTTAAATGGCATTTTAGAAGTTGAACTATTTGATGTTTGGGGAATAGATTTCATGGGACCATTTCCTATTTCTGGGAACTGTCAATACATCTTGGTAGCTGTAGACTATGTCTCTAAGTGGGTAGAGGCTGCAGCTTGCCATAGCAATGATGCAAAGACAGTGGTCAAATTTCTCCACAAAAATATCTTCACTAGATTTGGTACTCCTAGGGCCATAATCAGTGATGAAGGAACACACTATGTGAACAAAATGATGAAAGATGTTTTAGAGAAGTATAACATCAGTCATAGAGTTGCTACAGCCTACCATCCTCAAACCAATGGCTTAGCTGAACTCTCAAATAGGGAAATCAAGAGTATTCTAGAAAAGGTGGTCAAACCTACAAGAAAGGATTGGTCATTTAAGCTAGATGATGCTCTTTGGGCTTATAGGACTGCCTATAAATCTCCAATTGGAATGTCTCCCTATAAGCTTGTCTTTGGAAAACCTTGTCACTTGCCATTAGAACTTGAGCACAAAGCTTTTTGGGCTTTAAAAGAGCATAACATGGATATTAATGATGCAGGTGAAAGGAGAAAACTGCCAATCAATGAGTTGGAAGAACTAAGGGACCAATCCTACGAGAATGCCAAGATCTACAAAGATAAAACAAAAAATGGCATGATAAGAGGATTATGCAAAAGAATTTTCAAGTTGGTCAAAAAGTTCTCTTGTTTAACTCTAGATTGAAACTCTTTCCTGGAAAACTAAGGTCTAAATGGACTGGACCTTTTGAAGTGAAAAATGTTTTTCCTTATGGAGTAGTCAAACTAATTGATCCAAATAATGGATCATCTTTCAAAGTGAATGGACAAAGGATTAAGTCTTACTTGGATGCTGCAGCAACTACAGGGTCAACCTCTGTAGTGCAACTCCAACCCCAATAATCCTTTTGTGTAGGGAGTCCCAACAGTCCAATGTAAATATGTAAATAGTGTTTTTAATTTTTAATAGTGCAGGTATGTTAATGTGTGTGGTAATGTGCAGGAAATAGAAGTTGGTGAATGAGTGGAGATGCTACAGCCTGTTTAATGCAAGAAATCGGATTTGAGGGTCAATGTCTTTGTTATTTAAAAATCGGTTTAAAAAGAAATGAGAAAAGAAATAAATTAATAACAAGACAATAAGGTGTGAATAGTGTTTTTAAGATAAAAGCAGAGAATCATATTTTAAAAGAGGAATAGTACATAAAAGTTTTTGTCATATCAAAACCTTTTGTCATTATGGGTTTGCAAGTCTAATACATCAAAGTATTGTACTCTTGTCTTTAAAAGAACCTTATTTCACCTGAAGACCCTAACTAATCTCTTACCTTGGTTCATTTTTAGTTCCTTTATGACTAAAAAAACCAACTATTTTTGAAAACACACTGGAAAGCGATTTAGGCGGTGGTGGTTTTAAGAAACCGACCCTTCAGTTTCTTCTCTTTCAACAGAGATATTTTGTGTGTGTGTGTAAACTCCACTCTCATCAACGATTTCCATGGAAAACGAAGAAGACAAAGGCGCATCTCCAAAGAAGCTCGCCTCTGCCATCTATCAACGAAGGAAGATTCGATCCTATGTTCAGAAGAAGACACCGGAGACGACGAAGAAAGGTGCTGGTGTTGTTTTCCGATCACCAGAAACTTCGTCGGTGACGAGCAAACGCCAGAAAACCACAAAGAAGGGCAAAGGAAAAGGTAAGTCCACTGCTACTCAATCTCCATCTGTATCTGAAGAAGTAAACCCAAACCCTAATGTGGAAGAAACTACTATACCTGCATCTCAAAACCCACCCATCCCCACAAATGTCGAAACCCACAGCACCCTACAATCCCTGAACCTAAATAGAACTAACCCAAATACCCCATTAACCCAAGAGGAAGACTCCTCTGTTTTTCATGATGCTCAGAGCCAAACCGAGACTTTGAGAATGCGAACCCGAGAAGATTTCGATATGAACATGCCACCCGTACAAACACATCAACCAACACCAAATACTCTAAACCCACTCTCAGAATCACCTACAACTGTTTTAGACACTTCTGTGTTTGACACAATCATCCCACAAACCATAACCATGAACATCCTTGTGTCACAGCATGATGCTGTGACAACATCTGTGATACAACAACCCCCACCCCTGGTAATGCAATTCCTCCATGATGATGATTTGGACAGATTGTTAAACCCTGGCAATCAAGAGATTGAAGAAGAGGCCAGAAGGGTAGAACAGGCCAGAAGAGAGGAAGATGCAGAACTAGATAGAAGGGAGGAGGAAGACAGACTTGTAGAAGAGATAGTAGTTGCTGATGCTGGTGTTAGGGAGGGAGATTCTGGATGGGGAAATGTAGAACAAGAGACTGAAGATCCTACTGTCCAGGATCTGGTTAGGAAGAAGAGTGTGGCTAAAAAGGGTAGGGTCAAGACTAAGGCTACCAAGAAGACATCCACTAAGAGAAACACTAGGTCCTCCAAAAAGCAAGCCTCAACATCTAGGCCTGTCATAGAGGAGACCATTGTAGAAGAGGAGGAAGCTGTGGAAATTGAAGTAGAAGAGGATGATGAGGGGATGACTAGTAGGCAAATGGGGGAAAGAAATTTCAGTTCTGAGGAAGCAGAAGAGAGCTATGAGTTGTTCAAAATGAAGCATGGTAATCTAGACAAAGGCTTCAGTCCCAAAGCCATTGCGAAATCACCATTCATTGCTGAGGTCATAAATGAAGGCATACCATACTGCCCTCATCACATGACACCAGCATTGTATTTGAACGATGTCTGCTCATTTACTGCATTATGGAGAGGAAGCCGTTTGATGTCGGTCAGCTTGTCAACAAAAGTATAAAGGTCTATGCTGCAAAGCCCAAAGGTGGATTATGGCATCCTGCCTTAATCCACAGCTTAATGGAGAAAGCCAAAGTTCCAAAAATAGATAATGATGAGCTGGTCAGTAAGAAGGTTGCTATGGACATCATAGCAATTGACAGGATCATGAGGAATCAGGTGAAGAGGAAGGGAGATGAAGCTGGTCTAACCAAGAGAGCTACTGGGGATGATGCTGCAGCATCTGCTGCAGCATTGGATCCCAGCTCAAGCAGTCTGGATGCTACTGCTTTTGCACTACTAGTTAAGATGATGGAGGAAAACCAGCAGAAGTTGATGGCAAAGCTGGATGATCAGGAGAGTTTTTGGGAAGAGAAGTTGAATACCCAAAGAGACGATATAGTGGCTGAGTTTGAAGAAAAAGAGATAGCCATGGGAAGGAGGATCAAGAGGCAAGAGAGAGAGCTGGCTGAGCTGAGGAAGGACCTTGCCTTACATAGGCAATGGGAGAAACGAAAGGAAGATGTGGTCATGGCAGAATGGGAAACTGATCACCTAGAGGCTGCCACCAACATACCACCATACTCTCAAGAGCTCAATAACAGAGATGAGGAGCTGCTCAAGAAAGCTGCTGCAGCACCTACTCATCCTGAGTAGGCAGGTTCATTTCTTTTCCTTAGCTCCAAGTAGATTTTACACTTCGATATTTTTCATTTTTTTAGTCAATTTGTGTCTGGGAATATTTGTTGTATTCATGTGATAATTAGTTGAGTCTAACATGACATAGCCATAATAATTCATTTGTTGCATGTTTACTTTCAAAATGTCAATGCTAGAACCAAGCCATGCATTCCTGGGTAGCAAACTAGGCAACAAATTTTGAACTCTTGGAAAGGATTTAGGCCATTTTTCTCAAACACTAAGCCTGGCAAACACACCCCTTTGCACCCTTAGCCCATTGTGCCTAAAAATGTCCCTCAATCAACAATGAGGACATTGTTTCATTCAAGTGTGGGGGAGGGTTGTGTAATCTGTGGTAAGGCAGAAAATATAGAGGACATAGTCTTCTTATCTTGTCCAATAGAAAAACACCCTTGTGATATTGGCATCACTGGCTCAATCAGTTTTGATATTGGCATTCCGGCTCAATCAAATACCCTTCTGTTATGATATTGGTACATAGGACCAATCAAAAAATAAATAAAAAAATCTGACAGAAGGTAGTTACTGCAGTATGTGTTGCAGCATGAAAGCAAGGAAAGTTAGAGAAAATGAGAGAAGCCCTGAATTGTACAAACCCACAAAGCCCTATTGATCCTTAGTTCAAAATTTTGACTTTTGCCTGACAATAGGAACATGTGCCTTGGCCTATGGTGTTGCATCGAGAAAGTTGAACAAACTTTGATTTATGAAAGGCTATGTTAAGTGTTTGTGGTTAGCTAATTTTTTTCACATTTTCATTTTCATTTTCACCTTTCAAATTGAGTCTTTTGATTTGTCATTTGTGTTGCTTGGGGACAAGCAACAATTCAAGTGTGGGGGTGTGATAAGTGCATAATTTATCACATTCTAAGCACTTATTTCATAGATATTTAGTCTTATTTTAGTTTCCCAATTAGCATAATTGAGTCTTTTAGTTTGATTTTATCCTTTATTGTAGTTTGGAGCTAAGTAGGAGAAATGATTCTGTTTGTGCTTATTTTGTGGAAAATCTAACAGTTCGGTATTCTGCAGTAGGATGCTACAGCATGGTTCGCAGATCCAGAAAATTCAAAGACATCACTTCATAAGCTTTTTGGTTGGGGAATCTTGTGGCAATTTCTTCAGCCCTTTTTGCAAGCTGGAAGGCAGGGGCATCTGCAGAAGAATATATTCATAATAGAGATCACCTCAACAAGAGCATCATATAATCTTTTTAGCTTTTGGATAAAAACCTTTGGTTAAGGAATCTTGTACTATCTAAGTTGACTTTTGATGCTTTCCCATTGTATAAATAGGAGCCGAGCTCCCTGTTGTTTAACACCCCACTTCTTGCTTTAAGCAAGTAGTTCTTTAGTCTAGTTCTAAATTGTAGTTTACTTTACTTTAATTCTAGTTTCTCCTAACAAGGAAACTAGCTAGGTAGTTCATATAGCTACTTAGAAGCAATTGTTATTTCCTTTCTTGTTTTAATCCAAAATCGTTGGCACATCTATTGTTTTTAACATTCATATTTCTGTTTAATCACCATGATTTATATGTGTTTAAAAGCGATGAGGGGCTAATTCCCGAGCTTGGGTGTAAGTAATGGTTGGGAGATAAAGGCCCTTATGTAGTGGAAGAATGCTTTCGCTATTGTGTTGGGAACTGAAGATATGCTACGTATGGTTAGTACTGCCAGAACAACATTACTACTGCCAGATCAAGTTAGTACTGCTAGTTCAATGTTAGTGCTGCCAGAACAAAGATACTACTGCTAGTACAAGGTTAGTACTGCTGAGTCATTAATGCTGCAAGAACATGATTAGTACTGCTAGACAAGTTACTACTTCTGGTACATGGTTAATACTGCTGAACAAAGTTAATACTGCTGGTATATTACTACTGCTGGAATATCATTAATGCTGCTGATCAAAAGTTAGTACTGCTGGTGTCTTACGAAAACTGTTAGTACTGCTTGGGCATATCAAACATTACTACTGCTGAAAGATTATTAGTACTGCTTGAGAAGAATGAAGTTAATACTGCTTGTGATCAGAACATGGAATGCGATACTTTTGGAGACAAAGAAGGAATTGATCAAGATATGTTTAACAAAGATTTAGAAGATCAAGTTACTTTTGATAGTTATCTTGTAATTATTTTTGTATAAATAGACTTCAATAGATAGCTATTAGAATAGGTGTGTGAAAAAGAATTCGATTGTGTTTTAGAGAGAATTAACCTCAAGGTTTAAGAACCCTATTTCTAGAGAAGTAGAAGTCGTCTTGTTGAGCCTGTTCAACAAGATTGAGGTTTGGTTGTAATCTTGTGAGTCGATTTAGTGAATACACAAAGTGGTGAATTTTCTGTTACATTGTTCTTGATTGTGAGAATTAAAGTTCTTTTCCGCAGATTCTTTAATTCTGAATTCTAAGTGTTGATTATCTTGTTAAGATTCGATCCTGACAAGTGGTATCAGAGCTTGTGTTTCTTAGAATTCTACAAACATTATGGAAAATTCTATTGAATCAAACAGTACTTTTGATTGGAGTGATCAAGCAGAAGAGGCAATCCAGAATCATGCACTCATGGCAGAAGTCTCAGATATTCCTACGGAGGTAAAATCTAATCTCTGTTCTCAAGCTTGTATAGACACTGTTAAAAGGTATAGAGATCACAATCAGGGAATGTGTGATGACCTTAAGAGATTAGAAAAGGACATAAGAGATTATGTATTGATTGTTGAGAGGTTTGAAGAACAAATTAAGGCTTTTCAAGCCAATGAACTTCAACACTCATATGATACAAACTACTGGAAGTGGGAAAAGGGTGGTCTGGAGTTCCAACTAAAAGAGTCTAGGGAAGAGTGTGAGAAACTAAAAGGAGAGCGTGAGAAAGTTAAACTTGATGTAGAAAAGTTTACTTGTGCCTCCAAAGTCATGGACAACATAATCAACTCTCAAATCCATAGTAAGTTGAAACCAGGAATAGGGTACAATGCCACACCCCCACCCTATAACAACAACTACATCCCTCCTAAGTCAGACCTATTAGAAACCAAGGATAGGAAGGACTTACCTAAAGGAGCCACTGAAGTAGATCCATTAGATAAAGTAGTTGTTGAGGATGAGACTGACAAAGTAGGATTTGATGAGGAATGTGAAAGTCCATGTGTTAAGAACAATGAGATGAAAAGGACTGACAAGGGAAAGGGAGTTCATTATACACAGACCACTGTTGTGAACTCTAAAACTTGTGAACATTGTTCTTGCAAGAAATCTCAAGAGAATAAACCCCAAAGACATGATAAAAAGAGGGGAAATCAAAGAAATTGGAATAACCAGTGGGCACAAAAGCAAGGAGTTGATCTGCAAAGGATTAACAGACCAAAACCTTGTTTCATCTGTGGCAGATTGAATCATCTTGCCAAACACTGTTATTTCAATCCTATTAACCAAAGGATGAATTTTCAAAGACCTTTTTATAAATCCAATGGTTATAGGAAGCCTGCAAGGAACCATGTGGCTAAGAAACAAGCTAAGTCCAAAAGCCACATGAGGAAAAAGACTGAAAAGGAATGTGTCAATATGTGGGTCTCCAAAAGCACTAATACCTCAGATAGTACTGCTGAAAAGGATAGTGCTGCTAGAAGCAATACTGCTAACAAGGTTAGTGCTGCTAGAAGCAATACTACTGCCAATACTGCTGCTGGCAGTGTTAGTGCTGCTAACTCAGTTAGTGCTGCTAACTTTGTTAGTGCTGCTAACTCAGTTAATACTGCTAACTCTGTTGGTGCTGCTAACTCTGTTAGTACTGCTAACTCTGTTAGTGCTGCTAACTCTGTTAGTACTGCTAACTCTGTTGGTGCTGCTAACTCAGTTAGTGCTGCTAACTCTGTTAGTACTGTTAACTCTGTTAATACTGCTAACTCTGTTAGTACTGCTGATACTGCTGCTAGTACTGATAGTGCTACTAACAATACTGCTGCTCCCAGTGTAAGTACTGCTAGCACTGTTAGTACTTCTAAGGTTAATACTGCTTCTAGTGCTGCTACACCAATCATATTGACAAAGTACTCCAGTACTGCAGTACCTAAGTTTGAAAATCTCATCAAAACCCAGTGTAAGTACTTTGATGAGCAAGGGAGACCCAAGACCACTTCGGCTTGGGTTCCCAATAAAAACTAATTGATTTATCAGATGTGCAGGGCAACCAACAGCTCAAGGGAAAGAGCATCTGGCATGTTGATAGTGGTTGCTCCTGGCACATGACAGGTAACATGTCCTGCCTCAAGAATTTCAAAAGAATTGATGGAGGACATGTTGCTTTTGGGAATAATCATGCAGGAGGTAAGATAAGTGGTAAAGGTGATGTGTCAGAAGGTAAGATGACATTTGAAGATTTGACAAATGCTGCAAAGTGCAAGTATAGTTACTACTGCCAGTGCAGAGTTACTACTGCTAATGCAGAGTTACTACTGCTAGTGCAGAGTTACTACTGCTAGTGCAGAGTTACTACTGCCAGTGCAGAGTTTCTACTACTAGTACATATTTTCTACTGCCAATGAGTAGTTAATACTGCTCAGTAGTTAATACTGCTTTGCAGTTAATACTGCTCAGTAGTTAATACTGCTAGTGCACAGTTAATACTGCCAATGAGTAGTTAATACTGCTTAGCAGTTAATACTGCTTGTGTAGTTGATACTGCTCAGTCGTTAATACTGCTTCAGTAGTTAATACTGCTTGTGTAGTTAATACTGCTCAGTAGTTAATACTGCTTATGTCGTTAATACTGCTTTTGAAAATCTAGGGCAAATACTGCTATAAATACCCCTGTTTGCCCGCCAAAGTTCATAACGACTCTTCGCATTAACTTCTTCTCTCTCTCGTTCTAACCTCTTCTCCCTAGAATCTCTGTGTTTTCTTTACAAATCCTCAGGAAGCACAACGATTATGGAGTTTGTCGACGAGCATAATGAGATTGCAATGCTTCAGAAGCCGAAGCAGGCCGAAGGATTTCATGAAATTGTGGATTTTCTCAAGTCCACTCATATTTCGTATGCCCTAACGGTGAATCCGACAATATACATCGAGCATCAGACGCAATTCTGGGCCAATGCCACCGTAGAATCCGAAGATGGGCATAAAGTCATTCAAACAAGGGTATGTGACAAACCCTTGAAAGTTTCAGAAGAACTCATTCGCATCACTCTTCGACTAGATGATGCCTCAGGTATATCTTCCATTCCCAATGAAGAACTATTCTCAACTTTACAAAGAATGGGGTATGAAGGTCCCATTGGAGTTTTTAAATTCTACAAGTCAAAGTTTTTTACTCAATGGAGATTCTTTGTTCATACCTTAATGCATTGTATTTCAAGGAAAACTACTGGATGGAGTGAGTTCAGCAGTACTATTGCTTATGCTCTAGTCTGCTTAGCCACTAACAGGAAGTTTAATTTTTCTCAAATGATTTTCAATGATCTTGTGGCAAACCTGGAATCCAAAAAGCGTTTCTATATGTATCCAAGGTTTGTTCAGGAAGTAATTATCAAGGAATTGATGGATATGCCTCAATCTGATGAGGTATATGTGCCAAAATCCCCTAAAGGGAAGGTTTTTTCAAATATGAAAAGACTTCCTAGGGACTCGAAAGGAGTTGACACACCATTGTTCTCCATAGGACTCAGACTCAGATCTAAACATGGAGGATGCAAACATTGAGGGGGAGTATGAGTATAAGGTTGAGGGGGAGACTGAGGAGGCTGCAGATATTACAAAGGAAGCAGAAACAGAAACAGCAGCAGAAACCGTTACTGCTGCTGATATTACAAAGGAAGCAGAAACAGAAACAGCAGCAGAAACCGTCACTGCTGCTGATCTTACAAAGGAAGCAGAAACAGAACCAGCAGCAGAAACGGTTACTGCTGCTGATGTTGCAAAAGAAGTAGAAATAGATAATGATGCTGAAAAACAAAAGGCAGCAGAAACTGTTAGTGCTGCTATTAGGTTTTGGAAGCATCATCTGAAGAACTTAACTTCTCATCCTGAAAAGTCAAGTTAGGGGGAGATTGTTGGGAACTGAAGATATGCTAAGTATGGTTAGTACTGCCAGAACAACATTACTACTGCCAGATCAAGTTAGTACTGCTAGTTCAATGTTAGTGCTGCCAGAACAAAGATACTACTGCTAGTACAAGGTTAGTACTGCTGAGTCATTAATGCTGCAAGAACATGATTAGTACTGCTAGACAAGTTACTACTTCTGGTACATGGTTAATACTGCTGAACAAAGTTAATACTGCTGGTATATTACTACTGCTGGAATATCATTAATGCTGCTGATCAAAAGTTAGTACTGCTGGTGTCTTACGAAAACTGTTAGTACTGCTTGGGCATATCAAACATTACTACTGCTGAAAGATTATTAGTACTGCTTGAGAAGAATGAAGTTAATCCTGATTGTGATCAGAACATGGAATGCGATACTTTTGGAGACAAAGAAGTAAATGATCAAGATATGTTTAACGAAGATTTAGAAGATCAAGTTACTTTTGATAGTTATCTTGTAATTATTTTTGTATAAATAGACTTCAATAGATAGCTATTAGAATAGGTGTGTGAAAAAGAATTCGATTGTGTTTTAGAGAGAATTAACCTCAAGGTTTAAGAACCCTATTTCTAGAGAAGTAGAAGTCGTCTTGTTGAGCCTGTTCAACAAGATTGAGGTTTGGTTGTAATCTTGTGAGTCGATTTAGTGAATACACAAAGTGGTGAATTTTCTGTTACATTGTTCTTGATTGTGAGAATTAAAGTTCTTTTCCGCAGATTCTTTAATTCTGAATTCTAAGTGTTAATTATCTTGTTAAGATTCGATCCTGACATATTGGCTATCAACCTTGCTATTCATCCCTTGTATTCTAAGCTTCATTTAAGTAGTTTTCTTGACAAAGTGACGCATGTTGTTCTACTTAAGTGAGTTGGTCTAGAATGCAAGCCAATGTAAGTCTATAGTTCTCTGAGATGTTGTAATATTAATTTCTTGTAAATTGTTACTTATATGAATGGATTAGTGGATTATACTACACGGGTTGGGTCTCCCATTTGCGTGAGCTGCCCTTACTGGTTGGGTCTCCCTCTTTTGTGGAGCTGTCAGTAGATAGTCCGATCTAAACTCTGCAAAGGGGCTAATCTATTCAGTAGCAAAGTTGAGAACCAATGTTGCAGCACCATGCTGTAGCATTCTTCCTAAGCATAGTGTTGCTGTAATCCAGCCATAACTTACACCCTTGCATTTCTTTTACTGTTTTACAAGCGTTTTCAAAGCTGTTACTTCACTCAAAGATTATTCCTTCGAATTCTGTTCTCGAGATCTTATTTTAAGTTTGGCTTAAGACTAACCGCTTGCTTTGTTTGTCTCTGTGGGATCGATACTTGGTACTTAGTACCACTTTATTACTTGTTTTTCAAAACGATATTGGTTTGGCATGTATACTTGTGTGTTATTCCATTGTTGATTTTAGGGATATATTTTCCACCAACCAAGTTTTTGGCACCGTTGCCGGGAACAAAGCCAAAACAAGAATTTTCTTAAGTCACTTTTAATTTGGTTTTTCTAGTCAACTTGTTAAAAGAATTTTGGGTTGCATGCCACGTTTGTTTCACGGTGATATATTTGAACTAGATCCGGATATTGAAAGAACATTTCATAGAAGGAGAAGGATACAAAGAACTTTATCACCAATTTTTGAAACTGTTGAAATGGAAGTCCCTGTATATGGACCCCATGGAAGGCCTGAACCCCAAAGCATCATCAGTATTGCAAACTCTAAAGAGGGGAGGATTATGGACTATGTTATGCCCATGCTTGATCAATTGCATGCTGGCATAGTTAGACCACAGTTGGAATGTGCCCACTTTGAACTAAAACCCGTAATGTTTAATATGTTACAATCTAGTGGACAGTTCGCAGGCCTACCAACTGAGGACCCTCATTTGCATCTTAAAACTTTTATGGAAATCACTGATTGTTTTGACTTTAGTGGAGTAACTGATGAAGCCTTACGGCTGAAGTTGTTTCCTTTTTCACTTAGAGATAGAGCAAGAGCATGGTTTAATTCATTGGAACCTAACTCTGTTGAAACTTGGAATCAAATGGCTGAAAAGTTTTTGAAAAAGTATTTTCCACCAACACGGAATGCCAAGTCCAGAAATGAAATAAGCATGTTTAGACAATTGGACGATGAAGCTATTCCGGACGCTTAGGAAAGGTTTAAGGATCTGTTAAGGAAATGCTCTCACCATGGCATACCCTTTTGCATACAGCTAGAGACATTCTACAATGGTTTCAGTATCACTTCTAAAGGAAGGCTCGATGCTACAGCAGGAGGTGCCTTCACCCTTAGTACCTATAATGATGGTTTAGCTATTTTGGAAAAGATTGCAAGTAACAACGGTCAATGGTCTGATTCTCGTGCATTAGTACCTAGAAAACCTGCAGGTGCATCAGAGAGAAGATGATAGTATGGGTTATAAAAGTTTGTTTTATCCGGTCGCTGATCAAATCTGAACCACTGAAGATTTTACTCTTCAAAGTTCAGCATTCCAAGCTCGCTGATGAGAAAGTTGAATCTTGTCTCATCAAGAGGTTTGGTGAACAGATCAGCTAACTGAAAGTCAGTTGGGATAAAATGAAGTTCTATATCACCATTCATTACATGATCTCTAATAAAATGATACTTGATTTCGATATGTTTGGTCTTTGAGTGTAGCACTGGATTGTTGGCTATAGCGATGGCACTTGTGCTGTCGCAATAGATTGGAATTTTCGAGAGCTGAAGGTCATAGTCTAGTAGTTGATTTATCATCCACAAGACCTGAGAACAACAGTTTCCAGTAGCTACATACTCAGCTTCAGCAGTTGAGGTGGACACTGAGTTTTGCTTTTTACTTGTCCAACTCACCAGCTTTACACCCAGGAGCTGACAGCCTCCTGTGGTGCTTTTCCTATCCAATTTGCAACATGCAAAATCACTATCTGAATAGGCGATTAGATCAAACCCTGAGTCTTTGGGATACCAAAGACCTAGGTTCGGAGTACCCTTAAGATAACGAAAGATTCGCTTTACAGCGATCATATGAGATTCCTTAGGTTCAGCTTGATATCGTGCACACAAACAAGTTGCATACATAATATCAGGTCGGCTAGCTGTAAGATACATGAGAGAGACGATCATCCCATGGTACAGCATGACGTTAACAGGTATTCCATTTGAATCCTTATTTGGTGTCAGCGGTGGTGCCATAGGGGTTTTCATAGCTGAACTCTGAGTTAAATCAAATTTCTTCAGCATATCTTTAACATACTTTCCCTGATTAATGAAAGTTCCTTTTTCATTCTGTTTTATCTGAAGACCAAGGATATATGTTAGCTCACCCATCATACTCATTTTATACTCTGTTTTCATTCTATCAGCGAAACGAGTACAAAGGTCAGGGTTAGTAGAACCAAATATAATGTCATCAACATATATCTGAACACGAATAATATGACCTTTTACTTTCCTGAAGAATAAAGTCTTATCGATTTTACCACGCTCAAAATGTTCAATATGGAGATAAGTAGAGAGAGTGTCATACCATGCACGAGGAGCTTGCTTTAAGACATAAAGTGCCTTATCCAGTTTATAAACATAACCTGGACGCTTAGGATCTGAGAATCCTGGAGGTTGTTCCACATAGACTTCTTCATTCAGCTTTCCATTTAGAAACGCTGACTTAACATCCATCGGTTAAACTTTGAAGTCTTTGTGTACAGCATAAGCTAAGAATAGACGAATAGATTCTAGTCTTGCTACTGGAGAAAATGTTTCGTCGTAGTCTATACCTTCCTCTTGTCTGTATCACTGAGCAACAAGACGAGCCTTGTTGCGGGTTACAGTTCCATGTTCGTCCAACTTGTTTCGATAGACCCATTTAGTGCATATCACTGTCTTGTCAGTTGGTCTTCGAACAAGATTCCAAACTTTGTTTCTTTCGAATTCAGTCAGCTCTTCTCGCATAGCGCTGACCCAGTTTGGATCTTTGAGGGCATTATCTATTTTCTTTGGTTCAATCAGAGAAATAAAGTTAACAAATAAACAAATATTACCTGCACTTCGTCGAGTCTGAACACCAGCATTTGGATCACCAAGAATTTGAACAATATGGTGATTGACAGTCCATCGCTGAGCCGGAGCATAAGTCGCTGACTCAAATTGAACTGGAGGAGCTGAAGATGAGGCTTCAACAATTTCTGGAATATCTGCCAAGAGAGGAGTAGGTGCAGATGTCATCACAATCACTGATTGCTGAGAAGTAGGTGGAATGTCTGAAACATTTTGTTCAGAAGCAGGCACAGTGTTTAGAGGAACAGCTGAGACCCATGATGTTTCAGCTTCACTAGTCTGCATGTTTGGGATGATAGTAGGACCATCATCTTCAACGGTATGAGTATGAGGAGCGGGAATATCTTCTGAATCACCAAGATGAGAAAACATCCATTGATTCAGTTCTTCAGTATCAGCAGAAGGTCGAGAATTCGCTGAACGGGATTCGTCAAAGGTGACATGAATAGTTTCTTCAACAGTTTGTCTTCTTCGATTGAAGACTCTGAAGGCTTTGGAGAATGAGGAGTATCCAAGAAAGATTCCATCATCAGCCTTAGGATCAAATTTTCCAAGGGCATCTCTGTTGTTCAGTATGAAACACTGACAACCAAAGATGTGAAGAAAGCTAATTGAAGGCTTTCTCCCATGGAAAAGTTCGTAAGCTGTTTTATTGAATCTTTTGACTATCAGCGACCTGTTATGCGTAAAACAAGCAGTGTTGACAGCTTCTGCCCAAAACTGATTAGGCAGGAGAGAATCGCTGAGCATTGATCGTGCAGCTTCAATAATAGTTCGATTTCTTCTTTCAGCGACTCCATTTTGTTGCGGTGTTCTCACTGAAGAAAAGTTGTGAGAAATACCCTTACTCTCAAAGAAGGAATCAAGAGAACTGTTTTTGAATTCAATCCCATGATCACTCCATATTGAGCGAACGGTCAAGTTGTTCAGGACTTCCATTTTCCTGACAAAGGTGATGAGTTCTTCAGGGGTGTCACTCTTGGAACGGAGAAACATAACCCATGTATAGCAAGAGAATTCATCAACTATGACCAGTGTATATTTCTTTCCAGCGATGGATTGTTTGTTAACAGGGCCAAACAAATCCATATGGAGAAGTGGTAGAGGAGATGACACTGAGGAAACTTTCTTTGACTTAAAGCTTGCTTTGGTCTGCTTCCCTTTCTCACACGCTGAACATAAGGACTCTTTGGCGTATGAGTGTTGAGGTAGACCAGTGACTAACTCTTTTGAAGAAAGAGTATTCAGTGTCTTGAAGTTTAGATGAGAGAGCCTCTTATGCCATAGCCAGTTGACATCAGATGAGGCTTTTGAGAAGAAACAGGAGTTCTCAAGTGGTTGTTGAGTCCATGTTTATTACATAAACATTTTCCAAACGATAACCGCTGAGAGCTATCTTCTCCTTTTTGTCAGCGACAAAGTAGGATTCCTTAGTAAATATTACTTTGTTATCCATGTCGCAAAGCTGACTCATGCTTAGAAGATTATGATTCAGCCCTTCAACATATGCGACTCTTCTGAAGGTTGTTGTACCATTAGAGAGTACACCAAACCCTCGGGTATGTCCTTTTCCATTTCCACCGAAAGTTACAGAGGGACCCTTTTCTTCCTTATATTCAGTGAGCAGGTTCTTCTTACCAGTCATGTGTCTAGAGCATCCGCAATCGAGATACCAGATACCCTTCTTAACCTGCATTACAAAGGAAGATTAGTTTGTCTTGGGTACCCACTTAACCATGTGTACACACTTGTCAGTGGGGATAGAAGAGGAGGTGGAAGCTTCAGCAGTCTTCGCAGCATTTGAAGATTCAGCTTTGTCAGTCTTCACTTTGGTTAATTTCTTAACCTCAGTGGTCTTCTTTGCCATGGGGGCAATGATCTTCACCTTAGCTATCTTTTCAGTTTGGGTGGTTGTGGGGCACTTACTAGCAATATGATTGGTAAGTCCACAATGATAACATTTCCTATAACTAAAAGTAGTTCTAGGACCATTTGCATGCTGAGCTTTTGATTTTGAATTTGAAGGACCAGTACCAAGTAAACTTTTGGTATTTGAAACAGAAGGAACATTCAGTTCTTCAGATTTCTTACCAATGATTTCCACTTTGATTCTAGGAGTAGATCGCTGAATAGATCCATGCTGAATAAATCCAGGGATCTTATTCTTTGAACCACAGGGATAAGTCACTGAAGCTTTAGAAGCATTCAGCTTTTGTACAAAGGTACCCTTCTAAGGATTTTGGTTAAAAGCAATTCCTTTACCTTTGTCTTTAAAGACTGAGGTAGGTTTTGGATAAACAATTTTCTCTTTACCTTTTGAAGTTAAGGTAGAGATTTCCTCAGGGATAGAAGGTTTTGAAGAAGAACACTGAGATGAGAAAGTGTCAGGGATAGAGGATATGAACATTCCAAACTTAAGCATGGAACGGTCAGTGGTTGGTTCTAGAGTGTCAGCTTTGTAACCAAGACCACGTTTATCACTCAGAGGAATCTGAGACTTAATTATCTCAGTGATCTTTGTTAAGGATTTATACCATCCATCAACAGTATCTTTTTCAGCTTTTAATGCAGCGATAGCTTCTTCGCGTTCGATTTTGACTAGCTGATTTAAGTGAACTTGATCTTTAAAATCTTCTTCAATTTTAGAAAGATTTTCTATTTGAAGGTGACAGTTTTTAAGCTGTTCAGCGAGATCAAGGTTTTGATTTTCAACAACAGTTTTGCCATTCATGGCTTCATATAAACTTCTAGTCAGGAGATCGATCTTTCGAAGACTATCAACTTCATCAATATTTAAAATATTGGTAAAGAAGGAAGGTGATACCTTAGTAGCAGAGGTTGAAGTAGAGGGAATGTCAGAATTTCTTCCTCATCTTCAAGTTTGGCCATGAGACATAGATTGGCTTCATCATCATCTTCAGAGTCAGATGATTCTTCTTCGTCAGAGGCAGCCCAATCATAGTCAGCCATAAGGCCTTTGCCTTTCTTCTTAAAGGTTTTCAGCTTTGAATACCTTTCTTTCAGCTTTTTGTATTTTTCATCTCTAGTCCTGGGAGTAAAGTTTTTCTTGGGAAAAGCCGAGGGTCTAGAGACTTTCTTTGACCTGCACTCGCTAGCAAAATGTCCTATCTTTTCACAGTTATAGCAAGTAGCAGTAGCCTTATCAACAGGGGTTGATGATCTTGGCTTGTCAGTAATAGCAAGAGGTTTGTTCTTTCTGAAATTACTCTTTCTAGCAAATCTCCTGAACTTATTAGCCAGGAATGCCCGAGTTTCATCATCATCTGAAGCATCAGAATCTCATGAACGTTCAGAGTTAGTTTCCAACTCAGTGACAGTGATAGTAGATTGCTGAGTAGAAGGTAACTCTGAGAGTAAAGCAACAGGGGTGCTTTTCGAATCTTTTACAAGATTCTTCTTAAGATGACTCGAATGCTCATGATTCAGCATCGTGCCATATAAGGTAGAAATAGTCATAGATCTAAGATCTTTTGACAGCTTGAGACACATTGAATAACTGTCCCAACTTTCAGGTAAACATTCTAAGAACTTTGTCAGTACTTCAAAGTTAGAATATTCCTTACCAACAGTTTTCAGATCTATTATTAAGCAGTTAAAACGTTAGTGTACTTCAGAGAGAGTTTCATTCTTACCACAAATTAAGCTTTCGTACTGTCTTACCAGGTTGATCTTTCGAGAGTCATGGACTTCAGAAGTACCTTCATACTGAACACAGATTGTGTCCCACATAGCTTTTGTCGTTTTCAGGTTCATGACGGAATGGTAGACTTCGTCAGGAAGAGCCATGGAGAGTATGGATCTGGCTTTGGTGTCGATAGCTACTTTCTTCTTATCTTCATCAGTCCACATATGAATTTCCTTGGGAATCAGCCTTTCTAGAATAGCAGGTCTATTCTCAGTGGCTGGAACTGCAGGATCAATTCTTATAGGAATATATGGGCCATTTTCAAGATAGTAAGGCATACTAGGGTCTACACCTTCTAAGAAGAGAATCATCCTATTTTTCCATAGATTAAAATTATCTCTAGAGAATCTAGGGGGTTTTTGCAAGAGAACCATTGTCAATATAATTAGTGTTTGTGTTGGTAGCCATTTTCAGAAATAGCAAGGAAGAGAAATCTTAGTATAGATCAGATGTTGTTAATAAGATTAAACAAATCTGCTTTGATACCACTTGTTGGTCCCGAAGGGTTATACAAGTTTGTAGAAGGGGGGGGGGTTGAATACAAACACAAGATTTTTACTTTTCTAAATTGTTTATTGATAAATCAAGACAGTTTACAACTTGTTGCGGAACAAGATTAAGGATTAACCTAATCTAAACAAGTTAAGAACACTAAGTTTCTTGCACTATAAATAAGTTAGAAAGGAGATAAGGAAATTACGAATATTAACCTAACACACAGTAGTAAAGAAGAATAAGAAGATGGTTGAGCACACTTCGTTTCTGAAGTACGGTTTGTTAGAGCATTATTGTATTCAAGATTTATTGTTAAAGTCTTGTAATGGTCAAACAATGTAAAAGTCAAAGATAGTCAAAGTCAAAGTAGCTTTAATTAGAAAGTCAAAGTAGATTAGATTTAATGCTTTGTAATCCTAGGTATAAATAGGATTAGTTAGCTTAGATGTTAAGCAAGTCAAAAGAAAGCAATTCATTAGTGATCTTAATTGTAATATTCTAGAGAGAGAAGTGAGAGCATTCTAGAGAGAGAAAGTGCATAATTCCTATGTAAATCTCTATTATGTTCAAGATCAATGGATGATTTGATGATTACCTAATAGAAACTGGTTTATCAATTGGTATCAGAGCTTTGGGAGATTGAATTGTGTGCAAATTCGTCCAATTTCTTGAAGAATTGAAGATTTTTTGAGGATTTTTAAAAAAAATCTCCATTGTTGAAGATTTCAAGAACACAAATGGGTTATGCATTTCTTGTTCGTTTTTTGATTTGATTTTGATTGCAAAGTGTTTCTCTATCATTCTAAATCTGTTTTGCATTATCAATTTCACAAAAACGTATCAAGAATTGAGGAATTTGAAGATTTTTGAAATATTTGTGTTCTTGAGAAAAAGTGGGCTGTGAAAATTTTTGTGATTTGATTTTGCAAATTGTTAACGTTTTGATCCATTTTTGTGCAAAATCGTTTACAAAAAGTGTTTCTAGACATGTTTCCATCATAAATTTCAAGTCTTAAGGCATAAATTTCATTTTTGAAAATTTTGATTTGAATGTGTTCTTGAGGTGTTCTTCATGTTCTTGAGGAAAAGTTTTAAATCTTGAATTTTAATCCATTTTTGTTGTTAAGTGTTGTTAGAAATGTGTTTTTGAATTTGTTTGATCTTAAAATATAGATTTAATATTGTTTGGTGAGTTGGTGAATGTGCAGGTTTCACACAGTGGAGAAAAGAAAGAAATTCACATGCCATAGCAATTCATAAGAAAAAGTCAACAGTACAGATTTTTAAAAGTCAACAGCATACGAAACCATGGTTTCGAATCCTTCATACTGATTTTTTTTAAAAAGCTACATATGTATGTGTATGTGTATGAGGTGTATGCTGATGTGTCAAGTGAGAGTGTGCCATGTGTGTGTTGGCATGTGTTAGGAGTGTGCTGAGTATGTGTGTGGAGTGTGTTTAAGTGTGCTTAGTGTGTGTTGCGTGAGTGTTTAGTGTGTTTGTGTGTGTGCAGTGTAGGTGTACTTAGTGTGTGTACCTTATGTGTTAGTATTTGTATATTTTTTTTATTTCTTTTTGGTGTATCTGAACAAACAACGTGAAGAAATAATTTCATCAGATTTCGGACCTCACTTGGTAAGCAACCTTCAGAATTCGAACCCTTCTGAGTACGAAATCATCAATTCGGACCATCAAGTGTTCGAAACCATCTGAATTCGGACCCTCTTTGATACGAATTCTCTGAATTCGGACCCTATTTTGTACAAAACTCCCATTTTTATCTTCGCCGGAGCTTCGCCGGAAAAGGGAATTAGCGAGGGATTTTGGCCTTCATTTCAGCATATATCTGTCTGTATTAAAGGTTGTGATCACATTGGTACAAGTTTTGTCAAAAAGCAGCAAGAATCCACCATTTTTCGTCTTCGCCGGAGATATCGCCGGAAAAACGTGTTTGGCCGGAAAATTTGGTGGGTCATCGGAATATCGTGCATGATCGAGGTTGATTAGTCTCATTCGATTGGATTTCGTTCAAGGATCATAACAAAACAAGTTTCATTGAGTTTGGTTGAGAAACGAAGGACTTATCATCGCTTGAAGTCTTCTCGCCGGAAAAACGGGGTTGCCGGAAACTTCGTCGGTTTTTGTTGCATGATCGAGAGTGATTGGTATCTTTCAATTTGTCGTTAAAAAATGAACACAACGTGACAAATTTCACTCGTTTTGATCGAGAAACGAGCAAGAAAATCGAAGAAGAAATTCTCAGATCGTAAACCCGTTTGGTTTGTGAAGATGATGAACAATACTAACGGAGGTCGTTAGTACTCTGTTAGTTTTCTGACAAATTCGGTCCTTTTCCGTTAAATCAGTCAGAGTCAGTTAGGATTGTTCCGTTAGTTGGTTAGTTTTGTTACATTTTGAGTCCTTTTCGTTAAGTTCCAGTTTGAGTCAGTTAGTGTCATTTTACTAACAGTTAGTTAATTTTTTCCGTTAGATTTGTTACATTTTTGGTCCTCAGTTAGTGTTTTCTGTTAAGACAAGTTTAGTTAGTTTTAGATTTTGTCAGTTTTGATCCTTGTAGTTGTAGTTTTTAGGGTTTGACAATTTTGGTCCTTGTAGTTATAGTTTAGGACTTTTACATTTTTAGTCCCTGTAGTATAAGTTTTAGAATTTTACACTTTTAGTCCTTAGAGTCTTAAGATTCAGTTTTGTCATTTTTAGTCCTTGTTTCTGTTGAGTCTTAGTATTTTTCATTTTAGTCCCTATATTTTGTATTTTTGACATTTTTAGTCATTTTAGTATCGAAATTTTGTTATTTTACCTGCTTTTATTCATAACTGACACATTTTCTCTTATTTTGCAGGTTTGACGATTAAAGTCCAATATTTCCGCGCATATTTTTCAGAATTAATTTTTGGAAGACAAATTTATAATTTGTTTTTTCAAATTTTATTTTTGAAAATCTTTCTGACTTTAATTGTGTTTTTATGTTTTTCTGATTTTTTTACGAGTGTGCACATAATTCCAACTTCTAAGCGAAGTTTCTTTTGACGATCACTCTATTAGGTATATTTTTGTTAATATTTTTCATCTAATTTTTTTGTGTTTCTTTTCAGGTTTTCTTCAAGATGTCTACTTATACAGAAGATGGGGTTTTAAGATTGAAGCAAACTATTAAAAAGGAGATACCCCCAATTGCAAAAGTTCTGGTTAAATCATCAGATGAAAGTTTGCAACAAACAATTTTGCAACAATTTATTATACCAGAAATACCTCCAAAACCACAAGTTTTTGTTAAACCAAATAATAAAATTTTGCAACAAGTTCTTATAACAGAAAAACCTTCAACACCACAAACTTTTGTTAAATCTAATAATGAAAGTTTGAAGCAAACTATTGTTAAATCCAATGGTGAAGGTTTGAAGCAAAATTTTGTTAAAACTATTACTTCAAATCCTTCAACTCATCAAGATGACATAAAGAAGCTTGAAGGAAGTATAAAAGCATTGGAGGAAGAAAATGCTAATCTGAAGAGGCAAATTTTAGACATTTCTTCTTCAAATGATAAACTTATTAAAAGAGTTACTGATCTTGACGTTTATATTGCAGATCTTGAAACAAAGAAAGACAACTCAAGTCTGCACGATCAAATCGAGAATCTTCAAGAGAAAGTAACAACTCTTCAAAAAGAAAATGTCGATTTGAAGAGAAGAGAAGAAAGGAGAGTGAAGTGGACCTTAAAGATACATGCTCAATTAAAAGAAGTTCAAGATAAAGAAAAGCGTTTGGACAGTGAAAATGACGATCTAAAGAGAAAACTGTCTAATTTTTCCTTTGAAGAAAAGAAAGTTTTTGAAGAAAAGAAAGTACTTGAACTGAAATGCATAAAACTTTCAAAACAAGTTTCTGACTTTGAGAAAGTTTTATTTCTTGAAAAGGAGAAGTTGGAGAAGGAAAGGGTCGAGTATGAAAAAGAAAGGAAAAGCTTTGAAGCGAAGAATGGGAAATTGTCAGAGAAAATATCTGAGCTTCAAAAGGACTTAGAAAAGGAAAGACAAGAGCTAGATAAGGAAAGTGAAGAGCTAGAAAAGATGAAGAAAGCTGATTTTCAGGCTAGGTGCGTTAAAGACGAATTTTCTAAAGAAAGGAAGATATTTCGGCAGGAAATTCATAAATTGACAATGAATTTGGATGCGTTATCGACTGATATCATGAAAGAGAAGAGGGTCAAGTCTAATATTCAGAAGAAACTTGATTTGGTGACCAAGGAACGGAATGACTTATCTTATAAAGTCAAGTCACTCAACAAATCCAAAAGTTATTCAGAATGTCCGATTAGACCGTCTAATATTTTCTATGATACTTCAGTGGATAATTCTTCCAAATTTCAATCTGTTGATCTTCCTACATACATAAAAGTCAACATGCAATGGAGAGTAAAAGGTACGTCTCCTAGAATAGTGTTACCAAAATCATCTGCTTCCACATCAAATGCCAAAAAGAACAATGCGCCAAAAGGTAAATCTTTTGTTAAACCTGATTTGGTTTACTCTGTAAATCAATTAATCAGGTTAGCTCAAAAGAAAATTTGTTGTTCTTACTGTGGAACAAATGATTTTGTACATAAAAATTATACTTCTTTTTGGTACGGTACTTACAGTATTCCTTTTAAGAAATCTACACCTAACCCACTAGGACCCAAGAGCCATTGGGTACCAAAATCTGCTTAATCTGTTTTGCAGGTTTATCATGTGTTGTACTGATTTGTAAATACATACCACACACATGACTGAAAACAGAAGAGAAGCGGTGGATTTGTTTTTTGAAGAATATTTGTACCATTAAGGGGGAGACAAAGAATATTGGCTTTTGAACATATCAGTTCAAAACCCGTGCTTCAACGACTATGGCTTCTGGACAAATCAGTTCAGGACCCGTACTTCAAAGACTAAGACTTCTAAACAAATCAGTTTAGAACTCACACTTCTCAGGTGATATCTTTAACCGTTACATCTTTCTGTTTCAAGGAACGTGGTAAAAGGTAACATTGGATTATATTTTGCTTGTACCACTTTGAAAACTTGAATCTTTACAAATTTAATTCAATGAGATAAAATTTTCAATTTTCATTCAATGAATTAAATGTGTGCTAAAAGATGATTTTACAAGTATTTTTGTTTTATCCGAGTTATATTTGTTTCAATTTTCACCTCTAAAATAAATCGAAAGGTCAGCAAAACATGAATGAAATTATGCTGAATGATCAAAGTTATGTGAATCTGGATATATATAGAATATAATGCTCAAAAAGCCTATATGTCAGAATGATGGATGGAAATGAAAATATGGGCAAAGCACTATGTTTTAGAACCAAGTGATTGAGATAAAAAAGTTGCACTATCATTTAGTTTGAAAGTTTGTGCCTGTGGCCTTTCTGGTTTGGGAGAGTAAGTCCTAAGGGGTGCTCGACACCTAGTCCCTAAGATCAACTGGTCTGGGATCGGCTGACCCAAATCCTGCAATAGAACCAGATAGAAAGCCATGTTCTACTGGTACAAATGGGTATAAGATATATCGATGTGGCCTTTCTGGTTTGGGAAATTAAGTTCTAAGGGGTGCTCGTCACCTAGCACCTAAGGCCAACTGGTCTGGGATCTGCTAACCCAAATCCTGCTATAGAACCAGATAGAAAGTCATGTTTAACGGTGTATCTTATTCTTACTAAACTTTTTGATCAAAAGATGCCAATGAGCACAAAATCAAAGGATGCCAATGAGCACATAATCAAAAGATGCCAATGCGCACAAAATCAAAAGATGCCAATGAGCACAAAATCAAAAGATTCAAATGTGCACAATATTAAAAGATGCCAAAGAGCACATATCTCTTGAAACTTGGGAAAATACAAAGTCGCGATAAACCCGTAAATTTGTGAAAATTCTGATTTTGGACAAATAGTGTGAGTAGAGCAAAGTATTCTTATATATTGTAGAAATACATAAGCTTTATGCCAATCATATTTCGCATGCTAGCACACCAAATAGATTTGATAAAAGGGTTGACACTGAACAATTATAACTTGATAAGCAATGATGTCTTGTCCTTGAATCCAAACACATGCATTTGATTTCATCTGATTGGAATATATGTTAAATTTTATTAAGTTGAATTTCTTTTGTAAAGCATTCAAATAATCAAATGTTAGTAGTTATAAAATGAAGTTCAATGAATTTTATTTTCCTTGTGTAAATTTTTTAAAATTTGTATATTGTGCGTTATTGAAATATATGCATACTTTCAGGGGGAGAAAACAAATTGCTCCAGAATTCTTATTTTGAGGGGGAGCAAGGTTATCCACTAAGAAGGAGATTGTTAGTAATACTAAGAGACGCGACTGAAATTGAAGAAGGTTTTCGATGATAATGATGCTCACTTTCATCGAAAAAGGGGGAGAAATGTTTAATTCAATTTCATGTCAAAGAGCTTTCAAGTCAAATATATTTCAAGTCAAAGATTCGTGAACAAAGACTGAAGATCAGGGGAAGAAGGATCATGTGAAGTCCAAATGTCACCGAATTTGATTATCTTAGTTCTGAGTGGTTCTCGGAATGCGCTTACACCTAAAAGTTCAACAATGTGGATGGTTTCACATCTTTCTGATCCAAACTCTAATTGTTTCTGATTCATCTTGTTCCAAATTGATGGTTTTATACAAAGATCGGAATTTCATGTTCAAGACTTGAAGACAATCTGTTGAAGATTTTATCGAAGAAGATTGATTTTTCAAAGAGAAAGACAAAGACTTTTCATGTATGACTGGAGATTCTTCAAAGCTGAGTTCTTAAAGAATGTCAAAGCATATAGTTCGTCGTGAACTAATGAAGATAAAGATGTTTGAAGATTATCTTAGCTTCAAAGTTTAATGTGATCAAAGTTAAAGTTTTGAAGATCAAGAGCTGAAGACTACTGTCATATTTTTTAAATCTTGAATCCAAAGGGGGAGATTGTTAGAGCATTATTGTATTCAAGATTTATTGTTAAAGTCTTGTAATGGTCAAACAATGTAAAAGTCAAAGATAGTCAAAGTCAAAGTAGCTTTAATTAGAAAGTCAAAGTAGATTAGATTTAATGCTTTGTAATCCTAGGTATAAATAGGATTAGTTAGCTTAGATGTTAAGCAAGTCAAAAGAAAGCAATTCATTAGTGATCTTAATTGTAATATTCTAGAGAGAGAAGTGAGAGCATTCTAGAGAGAGAAAGTGCATAATTCCTATGTAAATCTCTATTATGTTCAAGATCAATGGATGATTTGATGATTACCTAATAGAAACTGGTTTATCACGGTTCTTTTTATATACTGCATGCATTTAATGCATGGCAGTATTGCTTTACACGTGGCAGCAGCCGAGTGGTTGCATGTCATTGACCTTTGTAGACAACCTTAGTAGCCGCATGGTGCACAGTGTAGAATCAGAGTTTGTTGTACGATCATAGACAAAAGGGATGTCTGTTCTGACATTTCGTACGGAGACGTGCAAGGGAGGTAAGACAATAGTACTTTGTAATGAGACTTCATGATCAGCTTTCGTTGAAACAGTTCTTTATCAGCAAATGATAAAGTTCAGCGATTGCTGAAGTCTTCTACTTGATACTTCACGTTGAGTGGACAGGTCTTGCTTCACTGATATCCGTATCAGTTCAAGAGTAGACTTGTCGCTGGTTCTTGGGCTAGATCTTCGACTTCAGCGTAGAACCTATGTTGACGTGAAACTTGTCTTCAGGGATCATAAGTAAACAACTAACTTATCAGCGAGCATCACAGAGACTGAACAGGCTCAGAGCTACTGGATGAACAGTGTTCGCTGACTATTTAACTTAAAGGGCGAGAGTTACTATCAGTGGTACTGAAACAGTCTTAGTATTTATCAGCGATAGTGAAATTCTAATACATATTGTTTACTTACAATTTTCACTAAGTGTTTAAGAGAGGGTCATTATCAAATCACTGAGGGTTTGGATCAACATGTACATACTGAAAAAAAAGTATTTACATATTCACAGGAGAAACTCTATACACACATACAAAGGTTCTGTGGGTCAACCCATGTTCAACATACCCAACTTGCCAACCAACAATAAGAATCTCTTATCATCTAGAGCTTTGGTAAGAAGGTCAGCAAGTTGATACTCTGTGGGCACAAAATACATTTCAATTGTACCTTGTTCGACATGATGCTTCAGAAAGTGGTACCTTATATCGATATGCTTTGTTTTTCAGTGTTGTACAGGATTGGCAGAGATGGCTATGGCACTTTTTGAGTCACAGAGGATGGGTATCTTATCGATATCTAGACCATAGTCTCTGAGTTGAGTTATCATCCATAGAACTTGTGAGCAATAGCTAGCAGCAGCAACGTATTCAGCTTCTGTCGTAGATGTGGACACACAATTTTGTTTCTTTGAAGTCCAGCTCACTAATTTACCTCCTAAAAATTGACAACATCCAGAGGTACTTTTTCTGTCTAATTTGCATCCTCCATAGTCTGAATCTGTGTAAGCCATTAGATCAAATCCAGAGTTCTTTGGATACCAGAGACCAAGATTTTTGATTCCTTTGAGGTATCTAAATATCCTCTTTATAGCATAAAGGTCTGATTTCTTAGAATTTGCATGATATCTTGCATAGATACATGTGGCATACATAATGTCTGGTCTATTTGCAGGTAAGTATAAAATAGAACCTATCATGCCTCTGTAGAGCTGTACTCGACAGATTTGCCCTCTGGATCTGAGTGTAACTTAGATCCAGTGGATATATGGGTTTTAATTGCGGAAGAGTCAGAGAGTTTAAATTTTATCAAGATATCATAAATATATTTTGGCTGATTGGTGAAAATACCCTCTGTTGATTGTATGACTTGAAGCCCGATGAAGAAATTTAATTCTCCCATCATGCTCATTTCAAATTCACTCTTCATGAGTTTTTCAAACTTTTTGCAATATTCTTCATTTGTAGAACCAAATATGATGTCATCCACATATATTTGTACAAGCAAAATCTCACCTTTTTCCCTCTTATAAAACAAAGTAGTGTATGTAGTACCTCTTTCGAAATGATTGACAAGAAGGAAATTTGAGAGTCGTTCATACCAAGCTCTGGGGGCTTGTTTGAGTCCATTGAGGGCCTTATCCAGATAATAAACGTGATTTGGGTATTTTGAACTCTCAAATCCCGGTGGTTGTTGGACATAAACTTCTTCTTGGATTTGGCCATTGAGGAAAGCAGACTTTACATCCATTTGGTAAACTTTGAATCCTCTGTGGGTTGCGAAGGCCAGAAATATCCTGATGGCTTCCAACCGCGCGACAAGGGCAAAGGTTTCCTCGTAGTCAATTCCTTCCTCTTGGCAATATCCTTAGCCACCAATATTTCCTTATTCCTAATAACCACTCCATCTTCGTCCTTCTTGTTTCTAAACACCCATTTGGTCCCTATTGTTGTTTTGCCCTTTGGCAGAGGTACCAGGGACCATACATTGTTTCGCTCAAATTGGAGAAACTCTTCTTGCATAGCTTCCACCCAATTTGGATCTTCTAGGGCTTCAGAGACCTTCTTTGGTTCGATCACACTGATAAAGTTTGTAAAGAAACAAAAATTAGCAGTGGTTGATCGAGTTTTCACTTTGTCAGAATGATTGCCAATGATTTGGCTATGTGGATGACTCTTCATCCACTTTGTCATTCTGGGAAGATGGTCATTAGTTGCATCAAGTTGAACTTCTGTGGGCATGCTGGATAGTTCATGTACCACCTCTGTCATAGAAGGTACTTCATTTGCACTTGTGGCTGGAGTTGAGGTTTCAGCTTGAGTTAGGTTATCTGTGTCGGTTGGGGTTGAGTCCTCTGTCGTTGTTGGTGTTGGGTTCTCATTTTGCTCTGGTGCTTAATCCTCTATGGCCACAGGAGTAAAATTTTCTTGTTGGTTTGTCGTGGAATCCTTGTTGATCGTATCCTCTGCTTGCTCCCCCTCGATTTTTGTACCTATACATGTAGTAAAAGAGGGTGAAGTATTAGTAGGACCAGTTAGGGATATACCTTGAGGTGCTTGGTCCGCAGAGATTTGGGCTCCAGAGGCTCTGTGACCATTCACAGAGGGATCATCGTCGTCATTAAACACATCTTCGAACAACAGATTTACTTCTGCTTCTCGAGAGAGTGAGATGCCAGAGGCTTGATTGTTTAGCCCGAGTTCTGAGCTAATTTTCTCAGAAGTCTGCGGAAATAAGTCATCAAAAGAGACATTTATGCTTTCCACTATCGTTCTTGTCCTCAGAACATAGACTCTGTAGGCTTTGGACGTGGCAGGGTATCCAATAAACTTTCCTTCATCGGCTTTTCTGTCAAATTTCCCAAGGTGCTCTATGTCATTCAAGACAAACATCTGCACCCAAACACGTGAAAGAACTTTATGTTTGGTTTCCTCTAGTTGATCAAATGGTAAGGTATCTTCGTGTATCTTTCACTATTAAGGATCGATTTTGAGTGAAACAAGCAGTTGGGATTGCTTCTGCCCAGAAAGAAGTAGGTAACCCAGATGCAGTGAGCATAGTTCTGGCAGCCTCCACTAGCGTTCGATTTCTTCGTTCAACAACACCATTTTGTTGTGGGGTTCGTGCGGAAAAGAAGTTATGTGAGATCCCTTATTCTGTAAGGTACGTTTCTATGGTAGAGTTTCCTTAACTTCTGTACCTTGCACTCAAACATAACTTGGATTTTTCTCATTAGATTGATTAATATTTGAGGAACATTTGACTTCTTTCGAACAAACTCAACCAAAGTATATATTGAGTATTCATCAATTAGAACAAGTATATTCTTCTTGCCTCCTAAGCTTTGTACAGAGATAGGACCGCAGAGGTCAACATGAAGCATGTACAGAGGCTTAGTGCAAGACACATCTGACTTGCCTTTATGGGAAGCTCTTTTGAGTTTGCCCATCTCACAAGCAGAACACAGATGATCTCTGTCAAATTTAACATTTGGTAAACCACTCACCAGATTAAGTTTCACAGGTTTGTCAAGGGTATGAAAATTCAGATGGGAAAACCTGTTATGCCAGAGCAAAGCTTTTTCACTTTTGTTTGACACTAGACAGAGCTTGTCCTTTCTGCTCTTTGCCTTGAAGTTCATGGGGTACAGATCACCTCTTCTTTCAGCTCTTAGCAGTTCTATGTATGTATCTTCCCCTCGCAGAGAGCAATATGTTCTTTTGAATTTCACATCAAATCTTGTGTCACAAAGTTGGCTAACACTGAGTAGATTGTGCTTGAGGCCATCCACATATGCAACTTTGGACACCTTCACGTCTTCTTTGGCAATGACTACATAGCCTCTTATATACCCCTTTTTGTTATCTCCAAAGGTCACTGAACCTCCTCCAAGTTTTTCTTTGTATGAGGAGAGTAGGCCTCTGTCCCCAGTCATGTGCCTAGAGCACCCGGAGTCAAGGAATCATATGGGCACATACTGCTTCTGCAACACATTTAGAGCGTTTTAGGTACCAATTTCCAAATGGGTCCACTTTTGTTAGGGTTTTCAAGGTTTCCTTGGCATCCTTGGTTTTGGTTTTATCTTCCTTAAGAGGAGAACCATTTTGCTTCTTCTGACCCTTGAATTTGGCATTCTTAGCGTTGGGTCGAGAGAGGAAGCAGTATGGACGAGAGAAATGTTGTTTTAATTGGAACATAAGCTCAAAACAATGACATAATGAACATTTGATGCAACTTGCTTAAACTTTTCATTGATTTCGTTAAAAATGGGTACAAAGGTTTTATTTGAATAATCTCTCCTAGCATCAGAATTCCTTTTACAGAAAGACCTATCTAGGCTAGATTTGTTTTTGCAAAAACTTCTCTCCGAAAGAGCCTTCTTTTGTACCCATCTTCTGTGGTAACCCTCTGTCGGTTTCACTGCCACAGATGAAAAAGATTTGTTATTGTGAATCCACTTTTAATTTTGTTGCCATGTGAACTTTTCATGATTTAGCCTTAAAGAGTTTGAAGCCTTAAGATTTTGAGAGGACAATTCTTTTTGCTTCTGAATTTTCTCTAGTTCAAGAGATGTTTTCGCCTGTATGCACATGTTGATAAAATCTGGGCAGATGGGTATTCCTGCTTTTGATTCCTTGGGAGGAATTGTTCTATTAAGAATGCCAGAGGGAAATTTAGTTCCCTCTGTCGGGCAGAATATGATCTCCGATCTGACAGAATCAGTCTCTGAAGTGACAGAGGTTGAGTCATCCTCATATTCTGATTTTGACTCAAGAAGTCTCAGTCAACCTTGGCAGAGGCCAGATTGTATGAACATGAGCCACATTCATATCCACCTTTGTTCATTGAGAGATTTAAATCTTTTGAAATGCAAGGGACAACTTCAGGGGTTTTAAAGATCTCCATTAAATCTTTTTCAAACAGACTAGGTACGACAGAGGTTGTTTCATGACTTTCAAAGAAGTGATTTTCAAAGGTTTTCTTTAAATCCTTTTCAAAGAGTTTTTGCATCTTAACCTCTGTAGACGAGTGAACAAACTCAGGTTCCTTTGCGCACAACTCCTTTTCATGGGTTATTACGCACACAAAAATCTGTGTTTTGATACCACACATTTATCATCTTCAGAGGATTCCTCTTGTGAGGTTCTCCAGAGGTTCTGCGCATTTTGTGTACATAAATTAAGTTAGGAAATCCTGGTATTCGAACATTTCCAATGCAGAATAGGGAAGACAGAGATTGATTTCTTTGGTTTCCAGTGTAAGGATCTAATTCCTCTTCTGCCTATTTGGGTGTTCACTTTTTCATGAACTTTTTGAGAATCTTGGTATTTTCTTATCGTGAGGTCTCTGTCGAGCAAGTCTTGATGGAGAACTTCTCTTTCCTTTTGAAAAAGGTTTTTAAGAGCAAGAATATTCATTCTGTCACTCTCGTTGTCCATGAGCTCTTTGGACTTGTTTTTCTAGGCTAGATCAAGATTAGCAAATTTTTATTTTAAGAGCTTAACTTCTGTAAAGTATTATGTTTCAAGGTTTTCTTTATCAAGAGCAATTTTTTATTTTTCTTGAGTGAGAAGTGTTGTTTCTCTTTCATAAAAAGCAAGTCTCTTTTCAATTTCAGAAAATTTCTTTTCAAAGTCATTAAATTCTTTTGTAAGTTTAAGCAGTTTGACTTTTGTTTCATCAGAACTTGAGTTAGAAGTGGATACCTCACTATCATAGTCTGAGCCGCTCACTTCCGCCATTCCACAGAACAAGGCCTTCTTTTCACTTTCGTCGGAGGACTCATCAGATACCTAATTTTCTTGTTCGACCATAAGTGACTTTTGTGCATAATATTCTGCCTTTTTCTTGTAGAAGGCAGAGTCTCTATGTGGTTGGCCTCTGTTGAGTTGACTCCTGCACTCTGCGGCATACTGTCCTGGTTTGCCGCACTTGAAGAACCCATTGTTCTGTGTAGTTGGTGCGTTTGCTTTCTCTGGAGCTTTGTGCTCCTCTCTTGGCATACCCCTCTGTGGGTAATCTCCCTGTCTCTGTTGGTAATCAGCTGGCTTCTGTTCGTGATACCTTGGATCAAACATCCTCTGCTATTCATAGAACTCATCTCTCATTTGAGTTCTTGGCTCGTATGCTTGTGGTGATCCATACTGTCGTGGATCTTGAAAAGATCTCTCCATCTATATCCCATGATTCTGTAATCTGCCACTTCTCCCATCTCTGTCATCAGTACCTCTGCTAAAGTTGGGTTTCTGCTTGAAACCTCTATTAAATTCTTTAGTGATTAAGGCCAAAGACTTAGCAATAGAGGCCATACTTGCCTCATCCTCTTCCGAACAATCTTCCTCTTCACTTTCAGCAACTAACACTTTCTTCATCTTCTTCTTTCCTCTAGAACTCTCATTTTGACCTTTTTCCTTCTGTGGCTTGTCCTGAACCTCTGTGGCCTTTCATACTAGTGCCAGAGGTCCACCAAACTGGGTTTTAGTATGGACTACATAGTTTTCTTGTGCAGCTAATGTGCCAAAGAGGTCGGTAACAGTCCATGTGTCAAGATCCTGATTTGTTTGGAGTGACATAGACAACTAAAGCCATTCTTCATTCAAGCTTTTGAGGAACATCACATTTATTTCCTCAGAGGTTCTGTGGATACCAAACTTCTTACACTTGTTGATTAAGGAGTTGAATATGCCATAGGTGTTTTGGAGTGATTCTGTTGGCAGAGCTTTGCACGCGTAGTATTCATTTGAGTCTTCACTCCTCCCTCAAGTTGTTTCTCAAGTTCTATCCACAGATCATAAGCTGATTCACAATGCTTTTCAAAAAAAATAAGTTGATTCACCAGCATCAAGAGATTGAATTAGATCATTTGGGATTGCCATAATGAGTAAACTTTTGGTTTTCATTCCCATCTCATATTTCTCCCAGTCTTGAGAAGACCACTTGTCAATATCCTTCGGTTTGTCATATTCAGGTACCTCGGGTGTGGTCTCAGTTGCAGGTACCCTTGGGACAGTGACCATGGGGACACATGGTGAGTTTTTGATATAAGTGATCAGTTCTTTATCAACTCCCTCCAGGAAATGGATCATACGGATTTTCCATTGAGTATATTCGTCTCTCAATAGAGTTGGAGGTTTTGTTTGAGATCCAGCACTGAAAAAGTTAGCAGCGTTTGCCATTTTAGAAGAAATAGGGTTTTGAGTGAAAAGAGTAGAAAAACAGAGTATGGGAGCAGAAATACGAAACAAATGATTTTAAGAGTAAGACATGTTTAAATACAAGCCAAATCTAGGAAGAAAAGAGTTGTACACGATTAGCAACACACACTGGAATAATTTCAAAGAAGAAATAGATCCTATTAGTGAGTCAAATCCAAACAGATTGAAAATGACACAAAACTGGGGTTGTTCTTAGAAATGAAGAACAGGTCTAGAATCAGTCTAGAAAATCTACCAAAAGAGTCAAAATCGTTGCAGAGATGATCCTTTGATATTGAGAATCAAAGTTTGCTCTGATACCAATTGTTGATCGTAGATTGACTCAACAATGATATGTTCAAACAAAACTAAACAAAACAGAGTATAGAAATTATATGCGGAAGCATTTTAAAGCATAGAAAGGTTTGAACAGTTTGGTAGATTCACACACTAAAATGATAAAGAAGATAAAGAAAATAAAATAAGATATTCTCAGCAAGTCATCTTCAATATCATTAAGAACAATGGATTTTACATCAAGAACACACACTTGTGTGTGGTTTTTCTCTCAAGATTACTCTCACTCTAGAAATTCAGCGTGTGTGAATTGTGTGTTGCATGCCTGAAATGGAAGGGTAGTGCTCTCTACATATAGTGAAGGTTGGCCGCAAATAGTACAAGGAAAAGGTTGTCATCCATGAAATGGTGACACCTGGAAAGCTATCAATCGTTGTTGTACTATTGATCTTTAGAATCTTCGTACGTAGAGGCACGTGAGAGGCACAAGATCTTTGGTCTTCTATATGCACAGGTATTCGTCTTCAAGAAGTTTGGCCACACAGAGGCTCCGTGGTCCGATGGTCATCTTCAGGTTAATCTCGACTTCTAGAGGAGTGGTCGACAGAGACTCAGATCCGTGCGGAGAGACTTGGAGTTGTCCGGCAGAGGTCCTCTGCGATTCTTCTACTTAGCCTACTTTTTCAATACTTCTAAGACTAATCTATTGGAGCTAACAAAAGTAAACGCGAGGAGTATATATACTCAGGAAAACCAATTTTTTTTTGAAAAATTAGGGTTAAAGAATTGATGAAAAGTAATAATGAGAGGTTCAAAAATGTGGCTCAGATGACGGTTTTAGGTTTTAGGGAAGTGGAAAGGTCATGTCGCGTAACTGACACACGACGTGGACTGACACATGACGTAGTTGACATCACCGCCTAAACCGTAACGGATATGTTTTGAAACAAATCGGATAAAATAGAAATGATCGGGAAAGAAAAATCGAGAAGATTGAAAATCTCACCGACGTGGGTTCCACCGATTTGAGGAATCGGCAAAGAGTATGCAAGATGCACCGACATGGTTCCACCGATTTAGAGATCGGCGAGGTTCTACCGATAGAGGAATCGGAGAGATGGTCAAGAAATTGAGGATATGTAAAGATCGGGGGTTTCCAAAGAAGCAAAATCGTTTTTTTAATTTCAAAGTATAGCATACCTTGTTCTCTGATAAGGAAGTTGAACCGAACTTCATCTAAGCGTTTGGTGAAAAGATCGACCACCTGTAGTCAGTAGGGTAAAAAATGCAGCTCTACATCACCTTTTGTGATATGATCTTTGATAAAGTGATATCTTATGTCAATATGCTTATATCGGGAGTGAAGCACAAGATTGTTTGCAATGGCCATTGCACTTGAGTTATTACATAGAATAGGTACTTTGGAGTAGATCTGGTTGTCGTCTCTCAGTTGATTCTTCATCCACGGGATTTGAGCGCAACAGCTACCGGCAGCAACATATGCGGCTTCAGCAGTGGAAGTTGACATTGAATTTTGCTTCTTGCTAGACCAGCTAACGAGTTTTCCAGCGAGTAATTAACAGCTTCTAGTTGTGCTTTTTCGATCAATTTTTGATCATGGATAGTCATAGTCTGAATAACCTATTTGCTCCAAACCTGAGTCTTTGGGATACAAAGACCCAGATGTATGGTACCTTTGAGATACCTAAAGATGCGTTTTACAATAGCCATGTGATATTTCTTTGGATTGGCCTGATAACGTGCACATAGATATGTAGCGAACAGAATTTAAGTTCTACTAATAGTAAGATAGAGTAGGGACTCGATCATACCCCGATAATTCATTACATTAACCAATTTACCATAATGATATGCATGGATTCTCAAAGATGGTGTCGTGGGAATTTTAATAGGAGAGTAATTTTCAAAGTTAAACTTCTTTAGGAGATCATGAATATACTTGCTTTGATTTCATAAATTTGTTTGAGGTGTAAACCCAAGAAAAATGTGAGATGTCCCATTATTCTCATCTCATATCTATTTTTCATCAGAGAGGCAAACTCTCGACATAAGGATTCATCGGTGGCACCAAAAATGATGCCGTCCACATAGATTTGAACAATAATGAGTTTACCTGTAGTTTTGTTGATGAACAAGGTGTGAGTACTTGTTTTCGAGAAGGAAATCGGATAAGATATCATACCAGGCACGAGGAGCCTGTTTGAGTCCATAGATAGCTTTGTCCAATCGATATATATAGTCAAGAGGGTCTTTAAAGCTAGGTGGATGTTTCACATACACTTCTTCTGTTAGTTCTCCATTGAGAAAAGCACTTTTGACATCCATCTAGAAGACTCTGAAATTCTTATGAGTAGCACGAGCAAGGAATATCCTGATTGCTTCAAATCTAGAAACAGGTGCAAAGGTTTCATCATATTCGGTTCCTTCTTTTTGCCAATATCATTGGGCCACAAGTCTAGCCTTGTTTTTTATTACAAATCCTTCTTCATCCATTTTGTTTCGGAAAACCCACTTTATTCCTACGATGGTCTTCTTATGAGGATGTGCAACAAGTCTCCATACTTTATTCAGAAACATTTGCCTCTATGTGAACTTTCTATCTATCTTTCCGACTGCCCTCTGAGTTTGAACACCAGTATGTTGATCACCGATTGGATGATCTTTGGTCCACTTCGTAGCACGAGGAAGTGCAGATGAAAGAGATGGTTGATGATGAGAGGAAAAGGGTATATCTGAAGAGATAACATTTGCAGGATATGGTGGGGAGGGAATTGAAGGAGCAACTTCGAAAGGATTTTGATCGCGAAGATTTTGACCAGAGGGAAAATCATTTTTCTGTTCAGGAATGAAGCTGAAGGATATAGGAAGATCACTATTTTGAGAAGGAGGATCTTGGGTGAAAGGTACAAAAGTTTTGGATCGGGTGAAGTATTTAGAGGTCTTTCACCAATGCAAGAGGAAATCCATCTGTTCAGTTCATCATCGTCACAAGAAAGAGATGATGATCTGTAGTCATCAAATTTCAAATGAATGGTTTCATCAATGCATTTTCTTCGAAGATTGTACACTCTGTATGCTTTAGAAGTCAAAGAATACCCCACAAAAATTCTTCATCATCTTTAGGATCAAACTTTCCAAGTTTTTTCCGATTATTAAGAATGAAGTAGACACATCTGAAGACATGAAGAAAACCGATGTTTGGTTTTCGGCCATAGAATACTTCATAAGGAGTCTTGTTGTGCCTTTTGACAATTACTAATCGATTTTGGGTAAAGCAGACAGTGTTAATTGCTTCAGCCCAAAAATAAGTTGGTAGCTTTGATTCACTTAGCATAGATCGGGAAGCTTCACACAGAGTTCGATTCTTTATTTCCACCACTCCATTTCTTTGTGTAGTTCGGATCGCTGAAATTTTTTGAGATGCCTTTGTCATTGAAGAATTCATCCAAGGTACTGTTTCTGAATTCAATACCATTGTCACCTCTTACTAATCTCACAAGTTGTTCGTTCAGCACTTCAAGTTTCTTGATGAATTTTATGATTTCTTCGGTGGTGTCACTTTTATACCTGAGAAAAGATACCCAACTATGACGAGTGAATTCATCAACAATTACTAGAATGTACCTTCTTCCACCAAGGCTAGGAGTGATAACTGGTCCACAAAGATCAATGTGGAGCATTTGAAGAGGAAGAGTGATAGAGAAGCATTGTTTAGATTTGAAGGAAGATTTAGTAAGTTTTCCTTTTTCACATGTTGCACATAGTTTTTCCTTCACACAAGTTAGTTTTGGCATTCTAACAACAGGATCCTTGTTAAAAAGAATATTCAAGGTTTTGAAGTTGAGATGCGACAGATGTTTATGCCAGAGCCAGTTCTTTTTGGCTAAATTTTCAGAGACAAAACATACATTTGCTCCAATGGGGCTTTGTCCCATGTTTATGACATAAACATTCTCTTTTCTAACTCCTGATAATATAACTTGCATGTTTTTATCAGTGATTGTGCATACACATAGTTCGAATAAGACTTTGTAACCTAGATCACACAGTTGGCTTATGCTTAAAAGATTATGCATTAAGATTTCAACATAGGCCAGTTTATTGAAAGTAACTGACCTATTTGTGACAGTTCTGTAACCTCTAATGAAACCACTAAAATTATCTCCAAAAGTTACAAAATGACCCTTTTATAGCACATAGTTCATAAGAAGAGATTTATTGGCGGTCATGTGTCTCGAACATCCACTGTCTAAATACCAGATCTATTGATGTTCATATACTTGCACTCACAAAAATATTGTTTCCCCGGAACCCATTTGGAAGTGGTTCCTTTAGGGTTATAGGTAGAAGAAGAAGAATCATCAGTACTCTTTCTATCAACTTGAAGAAGAATCATTAGTATTCTTTCCGTCAACTAGTTCCTTTAGACAGTTCTTAGCCAGATGAAAGTATCACCACAGTTGTAACACAATATGTAAATAAAAAGTTTCTTAGAATTTTGACCAATGTCCTTGCTCTGACTTTTCACATTGACTTTGATGGATTTAGAAGAAGGGGAAAGATGATGAGGTTTAGAACCTATAATTCCTTTGTCACAATTTGGAACAAAAGAGACAGAGGGTCCCTTAGATTTCGATTTCTTAATATTCACAGATCGAGGAACAAAATGTGTAGGGGGAGAAACATAGTTGTTTTTAAGAAATTTGGAGGTAGATTTCCTTTTCAAGGGTAAATCGGTAGGTGCCTCCTATTTTCCCTTCTCAGAGGGAGAAGGTATGTTAGCAGATGATTGAGGCTTTCTTTTAGGGATTTTTGCAGGCTTATGAGTAGAGGAGGAAGCTTCATCTATATTCAAAGATTTCAACCGATATGAATCGGCTTGGTAAAATCATTTGAGCCTAGAGCTTCCTCATTTTGATCAAGATGAGCAAGTTCTTTGGCCTTGATGAACATACCGAACTTCAAAGCTTCGAAGAGTTCAGAAGAGTTCACGGACTAAGAGTGACTTGAATCGGGGTCTGATGACTCATAGAAGGAGGGAATAGCCAAATATGAAGAGGCATGGATATTTGATGAAGAGTCAATGTCCACTTTCTAAATCTAAGTCCAGATTTGTCATCGCAGGACATTTGGTCCTGAAAAATCTTTTCAAGATTTTTAGAAGAATTTGTCCACTTTCTTACAATTTTTTAATCCTTTTTGAAACGTTTGAACATTTCATTCTTCTCTTTTGCAAGAATAAAATTGATGGTTTTCAAATCATCAAGTTCAACTTTGATTTTATCAAAATGCTTTAATTAAGAAAGACAGATTTGAAGTTAAGAGGAGAGAGAGAGATACTTGATTTGTTTATTGGCCTTTTTCTTTGCATTCTTGCCATTATAATAATCAATAGTCAAATGCCACAAACATTTGAAATTTCCTTCTCGCTTTTAGTTGTAGGTTCATCTATTCAGTCATGAGTTTTTGCGATTAGACCCTTTCCTTTCTTGAGTAGGCTCTCATTTCTTTCCTTTTCTCCCATGTATTTGGCCTTGTACTTTTTAACCCGATCAACATTTGATGAAGAGGGATTTTGGCCTATTTTTCGAGAGGGTGATCGACTGGAGGCATCCGTCTAGATCTTCCTGATTTAGGAGGAAATTGATTGGAAGATGAATTCCTAGGTCTTCCAGTATGTTTGCTACTACACTCAAGAGCGAAATGTCATTTCTTGCCACAATTTCCACACTCCTCATTTGATTTGTCGGCATAAGAGTGTTTAGAGAAATATAAGCAGGGTTTTTGACTAAATTTAAATTTTCTAGAAGTAAATCAGGATTTGGACTTTGAGTAGCCAGCTAGCATGGCCATTCCATCTGATAACTGGTCAACGGAAGTTTCCTCACCTTCATCATCAGTGTCACTGAGATATGCTCTGGTTGGTGATTTGATTCCTCCACACTATCATGATCCGATTTATCAGAGGGATAGGTGATTCTGGGAACACACACATCCTTTTTGGAGGCGTCGCCGATAAAAGCTAGGGAAAGGATCTTTATCTCTTTGATGACAGGCTTCCTTTGTAACCTAGTTTGCTCATAATTATAAAGAGTCCCATATAAATAAGTAAGAGTCGTATGCTCAAGATCTATGGTCGTCTTGATGCAAGTGCAGATGTTCTCCCAAAAATCGGGTAGACAGTCCATGAAGGTTGTTAAACGGTTATAGTAGTCATATAAGACTTCATCATTGTCATATACACGACCCAACAACTTTAGGTCATTGAGAAGGTTGTTAAAATGGTTATAGTAGTCAGAAAGAGATCCTCCTTTTTCATGAGAAATAGTTCATATTTTCTGACAAGAGCAATTTTTTGCACTTTTTAACTTCAGTTGTACCCTCATATAGAACACACAAAGTTGAGCACATTTTCTTGGTGGTGGAAAGATTCACTAAGGAATGGTAAACTTCATCAGGGAGAGATAAAGAACTGAGGGCTCTAACTTTAGTGTCAATAGAGACAATACGTTTTTCTTAATCATTGTACTTGCTTGGATTTTTCAGAATGTATAACTATGGATGTTTCCTCATTCGAGGATTCATTAGAAACATCGTCATCATTGGACTTTTAGGTATCATAATGAGCCAAGACTCTAGGGAAAAATGGGTCCCTTACAAAGAATAGTAGGATATTTGTTGTCAACTCCTTCAGTTGGTCCCGGAGGGGTTATACAAGTTTGTAGAAGGGGGTTGAATACAAACACACAGATTTTACTTTTCTAAATTGTTTATTGATATGTATCAAACAATTTACAACTTGTTGCGGAACAAGATTAAGGGTTAAACCTAATCTAAACAAGTTATTGTTAATGCCAAAAATCGTCCAGAAAGATAACTTAAGGTAGATTATGGAGGTTAACAACTAAAGAAAGGAATCTTTCGACAAACCGTACGACAAAGGTGAAAAACGTAAATGAGACAAGCATTTTGGTGACGCGGGAAAAACCTCAACGAGGAAAAAACCCGTGGACGACTGTGGAAGTCGTCGCTGCACTATGGTCGCCAAACAGGGGCGATATCCTTATGTTTCGGGTGTCGATCGTGTAATGATTACAATACAGATGAAAGGAAATACTTTAAATGTAAAGTAACAAGTGTATCAAATGTAAAAATGAGTGTGTCGTGTATAAAAACAATGTGTCGTGTATGGAAGTCGTGCGTCGTGAGCGATCTTTTGAGAGATAATTCTTTGCTTCGAGTGTTCTTGAAAGTTCTTGAGAGTTCAGATGATTCAAGATGATGTGTGTTGGAGATTGAATGAGATTAGATGTCCCTGAAATGATGGTTTGAGCTTGGTTTTTATAGTCTTCGGGTGCTTTAATCGGTTACTTAATTACTTCGATAACTGACGTAACGGTTGCTGGATTGAATGCTCATAACTGTCCTTGTCGGTTATGTCCGTTGATCATCAATGACAGTGATTCCTGCATTTAAACACTGAAAACGTAACAGAAATATCGTATGTTAGTCGGTCGAGGTCGCAAGATTCCATACGACGGACGTGTGTACTAGGCGATGTCGAGGTAGAGTGTCGTGAGGTAAATATCTTTCGATTTTTACGTTGATCAGGGAATAAAGTATTGTGATTTTACCGTATTATGGATAAGTGTAATAAATGTTTTCCTTACCTTGGTCGTGGTCGAGACTGGTGAATTTTTACCCAAACAGTTTGCCCCTAAAATTTGAAAATGGAAGGACAAATTCGAATTTTAAACTTTGGTTGCCTTGGAACTGGATTGGTCCAATTCCAACTAAAGGGGAAGTCGAAAAGGGGATAAGATCGTGACGTCATGCTGACGCACAGTCATGCTTATGAAACGGCAAGGGCACGTGTCGATCATCGAAGGACTCGACCTGACACGATCATTTACATAAATAGCGACCCTTGATGGATCCTTTCCTTTTTACGATTTCAGGGAGATTTAAGAGAGAGATTTTCTTGCTTTTCTTTAGCGATTCGCTTCAAAACCTGCAAGAGTTAGAGTTTTCGAGGATTTATAGAGCCTATATAAGGTACGATCCCTTATCCTTTGTATGCGTCGTAAGTCGATAGCTAGGAATCCTAGGAAGAATTGGGACATTTGGGGTTTATCAGATCGACAAACATGGTTGACAGGACTATCGATGTCGATAGAACCTAGGAGCACCATCCGAGATCAAGATGATCTCGATGACTTTAGGATTTTAGCAAGAATCCCTGCGGGGATCACTGTGAGCAAGGCCGGTCAAATTCGACCGAAGATGTGTCCCGAGGGGTACGTAGTGATATACGAGTCCCCATTCAAGATAGGATTCCACTGGCCATATTCGCCTCTAGCCAAGGCGTTTATGTGTGAGTTCGGCATATCGCCGGGGCAGCTGATGCCCCAGTTTTGGCGAGTTATCCAGGTCATTGAGCGACTTACCGCGAGCTGGGAGTCGCCAATGAACGTGATGGACCTGCTGACGGCTTACCAGGTCAAAAAAGATATGTACCGCCGCTACATCTTGTTTTCCAAACACAAGGGCGATCGTACCTTGGTCTTGAAAACTGTGGTCAACGACCGTAAATGGAAGACCAGGTACGTACTCGTACGGGTGTCGACGCTGGACCCCGAAAGTGACTGGATCAGGTCCGGTTAGAATATGGCGGGTGAGTTTTCAGCTTTGGTCGAATGTTTTTATTACCTGTATTGTTTTGCGTCTTGACTAATCTTCTTCCTCTATGTTTTCAGACATCGATTTCGACAAGGTGGTGCCTAACGACGACTCTAAGGCTAAGATCGAGAAGTTTCTGGAGATCAGTACAGACGATCGATCGTTCGTCACACGTCATCTGATAGACGAAGACGACGACTTAGTCTCCTTGAGTGAGAGTCTTCGGGAGAATCGAGGGGAAGAGGAGGAAGAAGAGGAAACAAAGGAGACGGAGGAAGAAGAGAAAAACGAGGAGTCGAGAGAAGAGGTAGAGATGACTGGTAAGTGTACCCTACTCTGCTTGACTTACTCTTTCCACTACTTTAGTTGCTTAATTGTTCTTCCTTTCTTACTTACAGGAGAATCTCAGCCGAAAGCGCCGCCTACAATGTCTAAGAAGGCCTCGCAAGGCGAGGGAGAAGAGGACGGAGGCCCCGACTACTGGGTCGGGAGTCCTAAAGAGGACAAGGACGACGGTCCTCAGGGAACCGTCTTCGAAGGTAAGTGACTCATCGAGAGTCGTTAATCCTGGGAAGGCGAAGGCGGCGATCGCGACTTCTGAGAAGACGAAGATGTCTTCTGACGCGATTGACGCGGCGTTGGTCGATCCGGCGCTTCAGGCGAAAAAGACGATGCATGCATCTGCGACGTCGACCCGTACAGTGGTCGACAAGGGCAAGGGTCATACGACCGAGGAGAAAGATGTCACGACGGTTAATTTTACATTGCCATCGGACTTCTTGGCTGACAACGTCCTAGACGGGACGAAATTGTTTCCCAATTTGGGGAAGTTTCAGTTCCCGTCTTTCAAGGAATGTTTTAGAGGGGTCTCCGTCGAGGATACGAGTGCGCATGTTGTCGGGCTGGCGTTCATGGTAGGTCTTTCTTTCAAGACTTGTTCTATTTTATCTTTGTTTAACTTTGTCAAATGTTTGCTAACATGGGTCTTACATTTTTTCAGACATTTCAGTCTTCTTTGGCCCTGCACGCCGAGACGACGAAGATTGAAGTTCTTATGTCCTCTGCTCTTAAGAGAGAGGACGCGGCGTTGGTGAGGGAGATATCTGCTTTGGAATGTGCCGAGGGCCTGTCGGTGCGACTCGATGATGCCCTAAATGCGTTGGAAGTCGAGGGTCACGCTAAGGATGAGGCGAACCATCGCCTGAAGCTTTCTTTATCCCTGCTCACCGATCAAAGGAAGGAGTTGTACAGGACCAAGGAATTTCTGGCTGCAAGTGAGAAAGAAGCTGGAGATTCTAAGTCTAGGGTGGCGAGCTTGGAGGAAGAGGTGAAGGAGCTGAAGGACGAGAATAAGTCCGTCTTTGCCTTAGCTCGACTTACTGCGCGTGCGGCGATCATGCAACGCCACCTATTGGGCAAGAATCCCCTGGCTTCAGCGTCGGACGAGCTGGACCTCTTCTACAGGGAGGTCGGGACCGAGAGAGATATCGACTCGGATGATGAGAAGGAGGTCGAGGAGGAGGAGGGTCCCCAGGGCGAGGCGTTAGGCAAGGATGCGACTGACGCTCCTCCCCAGCCTTAGAAAATATCTTTGTTATTTTTGTTTCTTGCTCCTCGATCGTTGGTGGTTGAGTTATTTGGGATGTAAATAACAGTTTATCCAATGAATGAAATTCAACTTTCTTTTGGACTTGTGTCTTATATATTTTGTGAATAAATACAACATCAATTGTGAAATTCACCAAGTATGGAATGAACAAGAAATAGTGCGACTTGGGCATCCATCGTAATAAAATGATTATGACATAAGTCGTAAGACTTTCATACTTTTAATTCGCATTGGCAAACATAAGCATATGCAACCGAAGCATTCATTCAAAACATGAAGTTCTCTTAAGTTAAGAAACTTAGATCGTGGGGTTTTTAGACCATACGATCGTACAACTAGATCGTAGGATGACCTTGAATCATGTGTTCCTGCGAAAAGATAACCAAGTCATAGACCCAATCATTTATGTCGTGCGATTTTGCAAAACAAAAGTCGTGCTTAGCAATCGATGCCATGCGATCCTGCGATAAAATAAGGCCAGAGATTGGTCGTTGGCTAGCCAACGACCCTCCGATGCTTAAGTCAGTAATCGTCGTGATAAAAAATCGGAAGAAGGAAAAGGACTTAGAAACAATACCTTCTCAGATTTTCCTGTTTAAAGGGGGGGGGGGGGGTATTTGCCCCTCGTCATTTATCACCTTATTCCTTTCAGGAGAAGATAGGTTTAAATGACGGATCGACACTAAGTTTTTGGGAATTGATGCCAAGGTCTACGTCGACCATGTCTTCATGCGACCAAGCAAAACAGTCGGCACATTCCTGCAAGAAAGACATTAGTTTGTTGCTAAGGTTAGGGATAGAAAGACGAACCTGTCAAGATCTTATGATCAGGCCTACTCTGGTCCAGGATGACTTCCTCGACCCGTGACTGCCAGACGGCCTACGTTTGTGGTTTCAGGGCGGTCTTGTAGCAGTCACGGGCGACTTTCGGCTCACTTTTGATTTCTTGGACTCCCCACGGTGTAGGGAACTTCATGGTCTGATGATACGTCGAGGGAACGGATTTCATTTCATGGATCCACGGTCGACCTAAGATGATGTTATAGGCTGACGCACAATCGATGACGCTGAACTTGGTCTGCTTGTTGACTCCTCCGGCATAGACGGGCAACGTATTCTCTCCAAAGGTACTCGTTGCGTCTCCATTGAAACCGACCAAGGTTGTCGAGCTTTGGGTGATTTCCGATCTATCAATTCCCATGGCCTTGATGGTATCAAGGAAGATGACATTCGCAGAACTGCCTCCATCGACCAAGACTCGTCGGGTTAAACAATTACCAATCGTGAGTTGAATGATCAACCCGTCATGATGCTTGCGATAAGAATCACTGAGGTCATCCTGGTCGAATGAAATCTTCATGGCTTCTAACTCCAGATCTCTTTGGGTCTTGATGAGCGCGGGATAGGTCGATCGTCAGGTGCCTGGCTGGCATGACGCTTGGATGCGGAATACGTCAGACCACAAATGTCGGAACCCCCAGTGATGCAATTGACGACCTTTGAATGTTTGGGGGTCGGCGGTCGATCGTCGTTAACTGGAGTAACGACGTCATCGATGATACTCTTGAGATTTCCTTTCGGGACATGATATGACAGCTCTTTTTTGAGAGCTATACAATCGTCCGTCAGGTGACCGTGGTCGACATGAAAGTCTCACCACTTTGAGTTGTCCTTCTTACTGTCGTCCTGATCGGACTTCTTCGGCCACCGGATGGTCGTCTGGACGGTCTTCAGGGCCTCGACCAAGTCCTTAGTAGTTCTTTTGAATCCGTAAGAGGATATCTTAGGGTACTGAGGGAACTTTGTAGAGCTTGCGGTTTTGAACACCGCTTTCGTCTTGAACCGGACGTTCGAGATTTGCCGCACAGGCTCTGACTTGGATGTTGCCTTTATTTTGAATTATGGCTTCTTAACACCAAGAAACCTCTTGTCGTCGGTGTGCTTACGATGAAAGGCAGCATCATCTTCTACTCTCATATAAGCAAGGGTTCTGGCTCGGACGTCTTCGAATTTTTCCAGGGGATACTTGGTCAGATCGGTGTATAGACCCGAACTGTCGTCTAGACCATGCTTGTAGGCTTCGATTGCGGTCTTGACGTCACAGTTACGGATACTGATCATCTCTGCATTGAACCAATTGAAATAGCTTCGAATGGATTCATTGGCCTCTGCACGACATAATACAGGTCGCTGGTCTACTACTCCATCTTACGACTACTTGCGAATTGCTGGGAGAACTAGTTGACCAACTCAGCGAAGGACCCGATGGATTTGGGTTTGAGGTTGATCAACCATTGGAGGGCAGGACCTGTGAGGGTCACCTCGAAACTTTTGCACATGCAGACTTCTTGATACATTTGAGGGATCGAGAACGTCCACATTAGCTGCTTATACTGCGCGATGTGCTCCGTCGGATCGGTTATCCCCGAATACTTGGGCGTGAAGGCGGGGATATTATACTTCTTTGGGACGTCGACGGTCGCGATCTTAACGATGAAAGGCAACGCCTGATACCCCGAACGAGGCTCGACGTCGACGGGCACGGCTGCCCCTGGTAGCATAGTGAGCAAAGACAGGACGCGCTCGTTCTGATCTTCTAGCATTTTCAACCGCTGGGTGACGGGGTCATTAGGATCGGGATTTGCACCTGCCAACGGATCAACTCCCGAACTGGTGCCATTGCCGTATGACGAGCCATTGGCGTCACCGTTGAAAGGGACAAAATATGGATGCGACCCATTCTTAAACGACTGAGACCCATTCTAAAATGGCTGAGATCCATTCTGCATGGGTGGCGGCCTTATATACTGAGGAGGAAACATCCCGGACTGGGGATTTGAATTGAACGTCCCCTACTGCTGGTTCTGCATGAATGGACCTCGTCCTGGATTATGGAGGAACGGAGCCGAACCAGGGTTATGGACGAATGGAGCGGATCCTAGATTCTGACCGAACGATCCTTGACCTGGATTCTGGACGAATGGCCTTGGACCGTTCTGCGGTCCGAAGGGATTCCTCATCCGCGCGATTTCCTCAGCTGCTCTTCAACTCTGCTCAGCCATGGCATTGATTTGATTTTGCACAACTTCCAATTCCTGATACATCTGGGCAATGATATGCTCTGGATTTCCAGGGGCTGCCATTTTCCTGAAACAGAAAACAGAGGAAACTACAAGAAACCGTTAGTAAAACGCACGTTTGTCGAAGATTTTCTCTAGATGGGGTCCCACGGATGGCGCCAAACTGTTAATTCCAAAAATCGTCCAGAAAGATAACTTAAGGTAGATTATGGAGCTTAACAACTAAAGAAAGGAATATTTCGACGAACCGTACGACAAAGGCAAAAAACGTAAATGAGACAAGGATTTTGGTGACGCGGGAAAAACCTCAACGAGGAAAAAACCCGCGGACGACTGTGAAAGTCATCGCTGCACTATGGTCGCCAAACAAGGGCGATATCCTTATGTTTCGGGTGTCGATCGTACAATGATCACAATACAGAGGAAAGGAAATATTTTAAATGTAAAGTAACAAGTGTATCAAATGTAAAAATGAGTGTGTCGTGTATAAAAACAATGTGTCGTGTGTGGAAGTCGTGCGTCGTGAGCGATCTTTTGAGAGAGAATTCTTTGCTTCGAGTGTTCTTGAAAGTTCTTGAGAGTTCAAATGATTCAAGATGATGTGTGTTGGAGATTGAATGAGATTAGATGTCCCCGAAATGATGGTTTGACCTTGGTTTTTATAGTCTTCGGGTGCTTTAATTGGTTCCATAATTGCTTCGATAACTGACGTAACGGTTGCTGGATTGAATGCTCATAACTGTCCTTGTCGGTTATGTCCGTTGATCTTCAATGACAGTGATTCCTGCATTTAAACACTGAAAACGTAACAGAAATATCGTATGTTAGTCGGTCGAGGTCGCAAGATTCCATACGACGGACGTGTGTACTAGGCGACGTCGCAGTCGAGTGTCGTGAGGTAAATATCTTTTGATTTTGACTTTGATCAGGGAATAAAGTATTGTGATTTTACCGTATTATGGATAAGTGTAATAAATGTTTTCCTTACCTTGGTCGTGGTCGAGACTGGTGAATTTTTACCCAAACAGTTATGAGAAACACTAAGTTTCTGGCACTAGAAATAAGATAGAAAGGAGATAAGAATATTACGAATAATATTCTAACACAAAGTAAGAGAAAGAAGAAGATGGCCGAGCACTTCATTTCTGAAGTAGGGTTCTTCTTATATATTGCATGCATTTAATGCACAACAGTATAACTTTACACATGGCAGCAGCTGATTGGTTGCATGGTTTGACCTTTGTAGACAACTTTAGTAGCCGCATTGTTGATCCAAACCCTCAGTGATTTGATAATGACCCTCTCTTATATACTTAGTGAAAATTGCAAGTAAACAATATGTATCAGAGTTTCACTATCGCTGATAAGTACTAGGATCTTACAGTACCGCTGATAGGAACTCTTGTTGTTTAGATTAAACATTCAGCGAAACTGTTCACCATAATACTTTGAGTCTGTTCAGTACTTATGGTGATCGCTGATAAGTTAGTTGTTTACTTATGATCTCTGAAGACAAGTTTCACGTCAACATAGGTTCTACGCTGAAGTCGAAGATCAAGCTCAAGAACCAGCGACAAGTCTCCTAATGAACTGATGCGGATCAGCGAAGACTCAGATTTGTCCAATCAACGTGAAGAATCAAGTACAAGACTTCAGTTATCGCTGAACTCTATCATTCGCTGATAAGAATGATAGATCGCTGAATCAACGAAAAGCTGATCATGAAGTCCTCCGTACAAAGTACTTTTGTCTTAACCACCCTTGCACGACTTCGTACGATATGTCAGAAAAGAACCTCCTTATTGTCTGAAATCGTACAACCTCTCTGATACTACACTGTTCAAACATGCGGCTATTAAGGTTGTCAACAAAATTCAATGACATGCAACCAATCAGCTGCTGCCACGTGTAAAGTGTATACTGCCATGCATTAAATGCATGCAGTATATAAGAAGATGAACTCGCTTCATTTTGAAGTAACTTGCTAACTCTGGACAAGTTCATCCTTCTTATCTTGAGATAGGTTATTATTAGTAATTTACTTCTCCTTCTTAGTGCAAGAAACTTAGTGTTCCAACTTGTTTAGATTTAGGATTTATCCTTAATCTTGTTTCCGCAACAAGCTGTAAATTGTTAATGATTTATCAATAAACAATTTAGAAAAGTAAAATCTGTGTGTTTGTATTCAACCCCCCCCCCCCCTTCTACAAACTTGTATAGCCCTTCGGGACCAACAAGTGGTATCAGAGCGGATTTGTTTAATCTCATAAACAAGATCTAATCTATACTAAGATTTCTCTTCCTTGCTATTTCTGAAAAATGACTACTAACACAAACACAAATTATATCGACAATGGTTCTCTTGCAAAACCCCCTAGATTCTCCAGAGATAATTTTAATCTATGGAAAATAGGATGACTCTCTTCTTAGAAGGTGTAGACCCTACTATGCCTTATTATCTTGAAAACGGCCCATTTATTCCTGTAAGAATTGATGCCGCAGTACCTGCCGCTGAGAATAGACCTGCTATTCTAGAAAGGCTGGTACCCAAAGAAGTTCATACGTGGACTGGCGAAGATAAGAAGAAAGTGGCTATCGACACAAAAGCCAAATCCATACTATCCATGGCTCTTCCTGACGAAGTCTACCATTCCGTCATGAACCTGAAATCCTCAAAAGCCATGTGGGACACAATATGTGTTCAGTATGAAGGTACTGCTGAAGTCTAGGACTCTCGAAAGATCAACCTGGTAAGACAGTATGAAAGTTTCATTTGTGGTAAGAATGAGACTCTCTCTGAAGTTCACCAACGTTTTAATTGCTTAATAATAGATCTGAAAACTGTTGGTAAGGAATATTCTAACTTTGAAGTGCTGACAAAGTTTCTAGAATGTTTACCTGAAAGTTGGGACAGTTATTCTATGTGTCTCAGGCTGTCAAAAGATCTAAGATCAATGACCCTTGCTACCTTATATGGCACGATGCTGAATCATGAGCAATCAAGCCATCTTAAGAAGAATCTTATAAAAGATTCCAAAAGCACCCCTGTTGCTTTAATCTCAAAGGAACCTTCTACTCAGCGACCCTCGGTCACTATCACTGAGTTAGAGAGTAACTCTGAAAGGTCATCAGATTCTGACTCTTCAGATGATGATGAATCTTTGGCTCTCCTAACTAAAAAGTTCAGGAGATTCGCCAAAAGAAAATGTTCAGAAAGAACAAACCTCTTTCAATAACTGATAAGCCAAGATCATCAGCTACAGTTGATAAGGCTACTGCTACTTGTTTTAATTGCGAAAAGATTGGACATTTCGCTAACGAGTGCAGGTCTAAGAAAGTATCGAGAAACTCAGCGTTTCGCAAGAAATCCTTTATTCCCAGGAATAAATATGACAAACATTCTAAGCTGAAAGAAAAATATGCAAAGTTGAAAAGCTTCAAGAAGAAAGGAAAAGGCCTGATGGTTTACGATTGGGCTGCTTCTGAAGAAGAAGAATCATCATCTGATTCTGAGGATGATGAAGCCAATCTCTGTCTTATGGCAAAGATTGAAGATGAGGAAGAAAGTTCAGACATTCCCTCTACTTCAAGATCTGCAATTCAGGTATCACCTTCCTTCTTTACAAATATTGAAAATATTGATGAAGCTGATAGTCTCCGCAAAATCGATCTCTTGACTAGAAGTTTATATGAAGCCATGAATGGCAAAACAATAGTTGAAAACCAAAACCTTGATCTCGCGGAATAGCTTAAAAACTGTCACCTTCAAATAGAAAAGCTTTCTAAAATTGAAGAAGATTTTAAAGATCAAGTACATTTAAATCAGCTAGTCAAAATCGAACGAGCAGAAGCTATCGCTGCTTTGAAAGATGAAAAAGCTACTGTTGAAGGATGGTGTAACTCTTCAACAAAGATCACCGAGATAATTAAGTCTCAGATACCCCTGAGTGATAAACGTGGTCTTGGTTACAAATATGAAACTAAAGAACCAACCACTGATCGTTCCATGCTCTTATTTGGATCTTTCGTATCCTCAGTCGCTGATACTTCATCATCTCAGTGTCCCTCGTCCAGACCGCCTATCCCTGCGGAAATCTCTGCCTCTTCAAAAGGTAAAGAGAAAATGGTTTATCCAAAACCTACCTCTGTCTTTAAAGATAAAGGTAAAGGAATTGCGTTGAACCAAAATCCTCAAAAGGGTACTTTAGTACCAAAGCTGAATGCTTCTAAAGCTTTAGTGATTTATTCCTCTGGATCAAGGAATCAGATCTCTGGATCTACTCAGCGTGGGTCTATTCAGCGATCTACTCCTAGACTCAGAGTGGATGTCCTTGGTAAGAAATCTGAAGAACCAAATGTTCCTCCCATTTCTAAAGCCAAAAGCTTATTTGGTGCTGGTCCTTCAAATTCAAAATCAAAAGATCAGCACTCAAATGGTCCTAGAACTACTTTTAGTTATAGGAAATGTTATCACTGTGGACTCACTGATCATATTGCTAGTAAGTGCCCCCCAGCCACCAAAGCTGAAAAGATAGCTAAGGTAAAGATTGCCCCCAAGGCAAAGAAGACCACTGAGGTTAAGAAATTAACTAAAGTGAAGACTGACAAAGCTGAATCTTCAAATGCTGCGAAGACTACTGAACCTTCCATTCCAACTGCTTCCACTGAGAAACGTGTACACATGGTTAAGTGGATACCCAAGAAAAACTAATCTTCCTTTGTGATGCAGGTTCAGAAGGGTATCTGGTATCTCGATAGCGGATGCTCTAGACACATGACTGGAAAGAAAAGCCTGCTCGCTGAATACAAGGAAGAGAAGGGTCCCTCTGTGACTTTCGGTGGAAATGGAAAAGGACATACCCGAGGGTTTGGTGTACTCTCAAATGGTACAACCACCTTCAGAAGAGTCGCATATGTTGAAGGGCTGAAGCATAATCTTCTAAGCATCAGTCAACTTTGCGACAAGGATAACAAAGTAATCTTTACTAAGGAATCCTGCTTTGTCACTGACAAAAAGGAGAAGATAGCTCTCAGCGGTTATCGTTTGGAAAATGTTTATGTAATAAACATGGAATCAACAACCACTGAGAACTCCTGTTTCTTCTCAAAAGCCTCATCTGATGTCAACTGGCTATGGCATAAGAGGCTCTCTCATCTGAATTTTAAGACACTGAACACTCTTTCTTCAAAAGAGTTGGTTACTGGTCTACCTCAACACTCATACGCCAAAGAGTCTTTATGTTCAGCGTGTGAAAAAGGGAAGCAGACCAAAGCAAGCTTTAAATCAAAGAAAGTTTCCTCAGTGTCATCTCCTCTACAACTACTCCATATGGATTTGTTTGGCCCTGTTAACAAACAATCCATCGCTGGAAAGAAATATACACTGGTCATAGTTGATGAATTTTCTCGTTATACATGGGTTATGTTTCTTCGTTCCAAGAGTGACACCCCTGAAGAACTCATCACCTTTGTTCGGAAGATGGAAACCCTGAACAATTTGACCGTTCGCTCAATAAGGAGTGATCATGGGACTGAATTCAAAAACAGTTTTCTTGATTCCTTCTTTGAGAGTAATGGTATTTCTCACAACTATTGGAGTCGCTGAAAGAAGAAATAGAACAATTATTGAAGCTGCGCGTTCAATGCTCAACGATTCTCACCTGCCTACTCAGATTTGGGCATAAGCTGTCAACACCGCTTGTTTTACGCAAAACAGATCGCTGATAGTCAAAAGATTCAATAAAACAGCCTATGAACTTTTTCATGGGAGAAAGCCTTCAATCAGCTTTCTTCACATCTTTGGATGTCAGTGTTTCATACTGAACAACAGAGATGCCCTTGGAAAGTTTGACCCTAAGGCTGATGATGGAATCTTTCTTGGATACTCCTCAGTTTCCAAAGCCTTCAGAGTCTTCAATGCATCCATTCCTCTCTTGGCTGATACTCCAGACGTCGCTGAAGCCTCATCTTCAGCTCCTCCAGTTCAGGTTGAGTCAACGTCTCACTCTCAGGCTCAGCGATGGACTATAAATCACCCATTTGATCAAATTCTTGGTGATCCAAACGCTGGTATTCAGACTCGACGAAGTGCAGGTAATATTTGTTTATTTGTTAACTTTATTTAACTAACTGAACCAAAGAAAGTAGATGATGCCCTCAAAGATCCAAATTGGGTCAGCGCCATGCAAGAAGAGCTGACTGAATTCGAAAGAAACAAAGTTTGGAAACTTGTTCGAATACAAACTGATAAAACAGTGATAGGCACTAAATGGGTCTATCGAAACAAGTTGGACGAACATGGAACTGTAACCCGCAACAAGACTCGTCTTGTTGTTCAGGGATATAGACAAGAGGAAGGCATAGATTATGACAAAACATTTGCTCCAGTAGCAAGATTAGAATCTATTCGTCTATTCTTAGCATACGTTGTACACAAAGACTTCAAAGTATATCAGATGGATGTTAAGTCAGCGTTTCTAAATGGAAAGCTGAATGAAGAAGTCTATGTGGAACAACCTCCAGGATTCTCAGATCCTAAGCGTCCAGGTTATGTTTATAAACTGGATAAGGCACTTTATGGCTTAAAGCAAGCTCCACGTGCATGGTATGACACTCTTTCTACTTATCTCCATATTGAACAATTTGAGCGAGGTAAAACCGATAAAACTCTATTTTTCAGGAAAGTAAAAGGTCATATCATTCTTCTTCAAATATATGTTGATGATATTATATTTGGTTCTACTAACCCTGATCTTTGTACTCGCTTCGCTGATAGAATGAAAGATGAGTAAAAGATGAGCATGATGGGTGAACTAACATATTTCCTTGGTTTACAGATAAAACAAAATGAAAAAGGAACTTTCATTAATCAGGGAAAGTATGTTAAAGATATGCTGAAGAAATTCGACTTAACTGAAAGTTCAGCTATGAAAACCCCTATGGCACCACCGCTGACACTTGATAAGGATACTAAGGGTATTCCTGTTAATGTCACTCTGTATCGTGGGATGATCGGCTCACAGTTGTATCTTACAGCTAGCCGACCCGATATTATGTTTGCTACATGCTTGTGTGCACGATATCAAGCTGAACCTAAGATATCTCATATGAAAGCTGTAAAGCGAATTTTTCGATATCTTAAGGATACAGCGAATCTAGGTCTTTGGTATCCCAAAGACTCAGGATTCGATCTAATCGCCTATTCAGATAGTGATTTTGCAGGTTGCAGAATGGATAGGAAAAGCACCACGGGAGGATGTCAGCTCCTGGGTGGAAAGCTGGTAAGTTGGACAAGTAAAAAGCAAAACTCAGTGTCCACCTCTACAGCTGAAGCTGAGTATGTAGCCACTGGAAGCTGCTGTTCTCAGGTCTTGTGGATGAGAAATCAACTACTGGACTATGACCTTCAGCTCTCAAATATTCCAATCTATTGCGACAGCACAAGTGCCATCGCTATAGCCAATAATCCATTGCTACACTCAAAGACCAAACACATCGAAATCAGGTATCATTTTATCAGAGATCATGTGATGAATGGTGATATAGAACTTCACTTTATCCCAACTGATTATCAGTTAGCTGATCTGTTCACCAAACCTCTTGATGAGACAAGATTCAACTTTCTCATCAGCGAGCTTGGAATGCTGAACTTTGAAGAATAAAATCTTCAGCGGTTCCCATTTTGATCAGCGATACGATTATACAAACTTGTATAGCCCTCGGGCTAAAATCAACTTGTATAACCTATTCTATCATCTTCTCTCTAAATAAACTTGATTCGCGGATATCAAGGTATGTTTTCCCTCTCTGACAATCGCATGTAAATGCAAGATTTCAAAATAAATTACATCGCTGAATATCTCTTCCTTATCAGCGATACATTGAAATTTCTAAAAACCTTCACTATATTTCTAAACTCAGTGCTTTTTTTTTGTGTCCCTGAGTTTTGAAAACCTCAGAGACATCCAAGAATATGAAAGGACAATTGTGACGTCATTACAACGGATAAGCCCTGGCACGTTCTTCTTTCTGACACACGTTTGCACGTTTCGTTTACTCGCCAATCAAATGCAAACACGTGTCCGTGTCATGATGAAAATCTTTTCCCGCTCAAGATTTTCTCTTTCTAAAATCTCTCTATATAAAAAAATTCTTCGTTTATATTTTGCTTTTACGCGAACTTCTCCTCCAAGCAAAGAAAGAATTCACTGTTGCATTTTGCTCTCGATTTTTCAAGAACAACTGTTCATCTTCTTCAAACATCAAAGGTTAATATGTTCTTATTCACCAAATGCAAATAACTTTTTTCTGATCTTCTCATTGTTTTAACAAGATCAAACAAAAGAACTTCTTAAAAATGAAATCATTTTCTTTCATGGTTTTATGAACACAACCATTTCATGGTTGTTCTTCAAGTTTAAACGCAAAATCTTAAACTTGTTCTTCTCACATTCGTTTTTCCAGAATCCCTATCTTCAAAGGAAACTGGAAAACAAGATTTTTATTGGGTTTATATTTCATTTTTCAAAAACAAGAAAAACCCTAATCTTCATTAAGACATTTTGTCTGAATGAAATGGACAAAATTCGAACCATCTTATTAGAAAATCTTTCCACATTAAGATTATTCTTATTTGTTAATATTTGGTTGAACTGATAATACAGAAAATGGCATCTTCTGACATTCCCAAGAACACCATCGCTGAGAACACTGTTGCTGATGATACTGCTGAGGAAGTGGACATCCTCAAGGCTCCTCATGTCAAGTTCTCTCTTGACAAGCTGGATTGGACTAACGTAAACAACCTTTATGCGATTCTCGAGTTTCCTCCTCGAAAGCAAGTCACACATCTAGATGACGCTGTGAAATTCCTCAATAATTGCTGCATCTCCACAGTCCTGACCATAACCCCTCCCGCACATCAGCTTTTGCTATCACAATTCTGGTACTCTGCTAGACACTCTCAGTTACCATCAGCCAAAGACCCCTCCAAAACAATTGACTGCATCCTTTGCGATATCGAATATGGCACCATGATGATCACCCCTGCCATCATTCGCAAAGCCCTCAGCCTTCCCATAGCAACCAAAGAAAAACCCTTCGTTCCCCTCCCTGACCCCAAGAAAAACTCAGACATGGAAGCCATCATTGCATTCTTTTATGCAATGTGCTATGTATGGGAAACTGGAAGGGATATGAAGCCCGAGAAGAAGCTGACCATTTTAAAGAAATCGAAAATGCCCAGCGAGATGAATTTCATCTTCGCTCATCTAATCAGCTGCATGACTGCCAAGAGCGGCTCCCCTGACCAAGCCGCTAAACCTCAGCAAGCAATGGGATATGCATTGCTGAAAGGTCTACATATAGACTGGGCATCGATCATCTATGATGACCTGGTACTTAGAGTAGACACCGTCGCTGATAGACCTCCATGGGTTCCGTATCCTCGATTCATCAGCGCCATTTTCCAAAAAGGCCTGAAGGACATCAATCCTCAAGAGGGTGACCTGAAACTTTCTCAGGTTGGTCCTAAGATACTCGACTTCAAACCAGTGGCGAATGAGGTACGTTTTCTACACTCTTAACTCTTCTAAATCCTTCTACTTCTTCTACTTCTGCAGCTCCTTCAGGTGACAAACCCACCGCTGATACCCCAGCTGCAACCTCCATTCCTCTTAAAAGGAAACATTCTGACACCCAACTTGGTTCCAAAAGAACTAAGAAACCCAAGGAGCAACCCCAGCAATCTATTGCTAAAGACTCCTCAGCTCCTCTTGTTGGGCTGAAGGAAAGTTCAGTGGTATGCTCTGCCACAGCTGAACAAGCCACCCACTCTATCCCGACTTCAGCGTCTCCAAACGCTGAGGTTACAAACTTGGAAACTACCCAACCTCCCTCAGTCTCTCAAAAGACTGATGAAGTGATTATCAGCGATTCCAACGCTGAACTCAGTAACCAACCTCCATTCTTACCCTTCGCTTCTCCCTCTACTCATTTGGACACCACTCCAGTTATCACTGATGCACCTGTCATTCCTCCAGAAGCTAAAGGAACGACGGAAGTAGGACCTGCAGAGATGATCATACGTTCAGGTTCTCTCGCTGACGATATGGAACATTTCTCAGGCCATCGAGATTTTGATGAATTCATCAATCCTCCTACAGGTATACAACAACCCCTAAACACTGTTACTAAACCCCAAACTTCTGAGCTTTCCTCTGTTCACAAGTTTTTATATGTTACAGGTCCTAATTTGGGAGACATCAACGCGTCTCTGAAGACAGTAGAGACAAAGCTGACAGGTCTCACGTCTACTCTTTCCGGTAACTCTTCAGCTGTAACAACCGCTGGAGAGAATCTTTTAAAGCTTACAACCGAAGTCGGAAAGAATGCCTCCAAAGCTGATGTGGAGAAGGTTGATAAATCACTCGGTGATTTTGCCAAAGTTCTCGCTGACATCTACACAGACTACCTCGACATCAAGAAATCAGTTGACACCATGTCCAGCGAAGTCACAATGCTGAAGACATCGGTTGGCACACTCGAAGGTGATATGTCTACTGTAAAGGCTGATGTCAGTTCAGTAAAAATTGATATGAGTTATGTGAAGACTGATGTCAACACGATGAAGAATGACATCTCTTAAATTCAGAACTTGTTGACGCAGATCCTGACCAACACAACCACCCCTGCACCTGCCCCTGTTCCTGCACCTGAGCATTTTACTCCGGCAGATCGTGCTGAACTCATCAAAATCAATCCTGGTATTTCTGCTCTTCAAACCATATTATCAACGATTGAGACTTATGTCGGGGTCCCTGGCCAAGAAGACAGGGAGAAAACCACTGCTGCTGAATCATCTCATTCCTCCCCCAGTCATCATGAAAAGGAGGGGGAGAAGAGCGCTGAAGACCCTTCCAAGAGCGCTGAAGACCTTTCCCATGATGAATCTATCAGGGGAGAGAAGACCGAAGACCTCACCTTCACTGAAGAGGGTGAGAAGACAATTGAAGCTGAAGCAGCTGCTGGACCTCAGGGAGATGAACACCCTGAGGGAACTGAGAAGCTCGCCTCTGTATTTTAGGGCGAGCAACTCGAAGAAGAAGCTGAAGAAACTGAGTCTGAATTTGAAGATGAAGAAGCCATCGACTTGTTTGATGATGAACCATCCTCTTCTCCAAAGAATGATGATGACGAAGATGACGATGATGATGATTCTTTTATCGTCAAGCCTGCTCAGAGAACTAAAGCTCTTAAAGGGATTCTGATAAATGAACCTTCAGGGGAGCGGACAAAGACAAAGCCATCAGCATCTGAAGCTGACAAAGGCAAAGGAAAAGGTGTCGATGAAGATGAAAATCTGACGATCTTGCTTAAAAAGCCGGTTTGTCAGGTACACTAACTCCTTACTCCACATCCCTCCTCTATACACTTTATCAGTTCTCTACCTCCGCAAACCTACATACACTATCCCATTCTTTCTCTCTCTGTTCTACCCAAATTCTTACTTGTAAGATCGCTGTGTTTTAGCTAGTCCTCTCCCCTGTTTGAGGATATCGCTGAAGTTCCTACAGCTGCGACTTCAACAATAATCCCAGCTCTCAACGCTGAAGACATAATCCCAGTCCTGGATTTGATCTCTGAGACTGATGAACCTGAAGAACAGACTCTCTCTCACAAAAATAGACCTTCCTTGGCTCCTCAAAAGCTAAGTGAAGAGGATCAAGAAAAGAGAGATGCAATGATCAAGAGACTCGAAGATCAGCGAATCATTCTAAAGCGTGATCAACTTCCTACCGTTCCTCCAAAGTTCAGAATTTCCCAAAAGGAATACAAGGAACACCTCAGAGCTGAACGCCTAATCGCTGAAAGAAAGGATGCTGAAGAAAAAGACAGAGAATACGCCATCAAGCTTACTCAACGATCAATAAAAGACCCCAAACTGAAAAGAGTTCCCATTGATGTTTAACGTCAGCTATGGGATGATGCTCAAGGGATCGTTAGAGAAAAGACTAAGGTCTCTGATACGACTTTAGAATGGGCTAAACAAATGTTGACCTATCGATCTAGACCATCCAACATCATCAAAGTATACATCAGAGGAAGACTGTACGCCGACGTTCCTGTTGTTGAAGTGGATGTCTACAGAGAAGACAAAACCAAGAAAACTTTCTATGCTGCTACCTTAGAAAAGTTTGGTCTCTCTGAATGGTTAGAAACGAAATTAGCCATTCAGGGATCGCACTCAAAGTTCAAAAGCCATGTCGAGAAGATCTTAAACAAACAGATCGATCTGCTTTCTTCTGATGTGGATATTCCTCCTTCTACTCTTCTTCCTCCTCAACAAAGAAAGAACTCTGCCAAGGGAAAGAAAGTCTCAGACTCAGGTCCTCCTATACGGAATGAAACAGGTATTGGTTTCTCTCGTGCTGAAGTTCTTGGCCCTGATGCTGATCTCTCAGCGCTTGACACCTCCCTACCACCTGGAGAAACTTTCATTCCTGGCACAGTTGTAAGTGATCCATATGGTATATTCTTTCTAGACTACGATGGAAAGCATCACTTTAAACGTATCTATGAGCTCCACATCGCTCCCATCGAACAACTCAGAGATCTCTTATACTGGTGTGAAGTCAGACGCGACATCAAAGCTAGACACCTGAAGCCCTTGATTTTTGAAGAAGCTCTGAAGAAAAAGAATCAAGGAGCAGATGTCCCTGAGTGGATGATTGCCACATCAATGACCCTTGATGCACAACTCATTAAGGAAGAACCTTTTGACGGATAGGATCGCTTTGTAATTCTTTCTATCCTTATCTGTCTACATCTTTTGTACTTGTAATTTTATTCGTTGTACTTGTAATTTTTCCACTTCCCTCTGTAATCTTTACAAAGTTTAAAGAAAATTTTCAGCGAACGTACTTTACTCCATCAGTACAGAAAACAGTAAAAAGGGACAAATATTTTATGAGTTCTTTTTATCCTTAGGTTTTCATTATATAGCAATTTTCTCTGTTGCTATGTCATAATCAAGTAGGGGGAGATTGTTGATCCAAACCCTCAGTGATTTGATAATGACCCTCTCTTATATACTTAGTGAAAATTGTAAGTAAACAATATGTATCAGAGTTTCACTATCGCTGATAAGTACTAGGATCTTACAGTACCGCTGATAGGAACTCTTGTTGTTTAGATTAAACATTCAGCGAAACTGTTCACCATAATACTCTGAGTCTGTTCAGTACTTATGGTGATCGCTGATAAGTTAGTTGTTTACTTATGATCTCTGAAGACAAGTTTCACGTCAACATAGTTTCTACGCTGAAGTCGAAGATCAAGCTCAAGAACCAGCGACAAGTCTCCTAATGAACTGATGCGGATCAGCGAAGACTCAGATTTGTCCAATCAACGTGAAGTATCAAGTACAAGACTTCAGCTATCGCTGAACTCTATCATTCGCTGATGAAGAATGATAGATCGCTGAATCAACGAAAAGCTTATCATGAAGTCCTCCGTACAAAGTACTTTTGTCTTAACCACCCTTGCACGACTCCGTACGATATGTCAGAAAAGAACCTCCTTATTGTCTGAAATCGTACAACCTCTCTGATACTACACTGTTCAAACATGCGGCTATTAAGGTTGTCAACAAAAGTCAATGACATGCAACCAATCAGCTGATGCCACGTGTAAAGTGTATACTGCCATGCATTAAATGCATGCAGTATATAAGAAGATGAACTCGCTTCATTTTGAAGTAACTTGCTAACTCTGGACAAGTTCATCCTTCTTATCTTGAGATAGGTTATTATTAGTAATTTCCTTCTCCTTCTTAGTGCAAGAAACTTAGTGTTCCAACTTGTTTAGATTTAGGATTTATCCATAATCTTGTTTCCGCAACAAGCTGTAAATTGTTAATGATTTATGAATAAACAATTTATAAAAGTAAAATCTGTGTGTTTGTATTCAACCCCCCCACCCCCACCCCCCCTCCCTTCTACAAACTTGTATAGCCCTTCGGGACCAACACGCATGATGTACAGTGTAGAATCAGAGTTGGTTGTACGATTAGGGGCAAAAGGGATGTCCTTTCTGACATTATCGTACGTAGACGTGCAAGGGGGTAAGACAAAAGTAACTTGTAGAGGAAGACTTCATGATCAGCGTTCGCTGAATATATCTTTATCAGTGAGTGATAAAGTTCAGCGTTCGCTGAAGTCTTCTACTTGAAACTTCACGTAGAGTGGACAAATCTTGGCTTCGCTGATATCTACATCAGTTCATTAGTAGACTTGTCGCTGGTTCTTTGGCTTGATCTTCGACTTCAGCATAGAACATAGTTGACGTGAAACTTATCTTCAGGGATCATAAGTAAACAACTAAAATCATCAGTGATCATCAACAAGACTGAACAGGCTCAAGGCTTGATTGATGAACAGTTTCGCTGAATGTATAATTTAAAAGAACATGAGTTTCCTATCAGCGATAGTGAAACTCTAATACATATTGTCTACTTATAATTTTCACTAAGTGTTTCTTAAAGAGTCGTTATCAAATCGATGAGGGTTTGGATCAACAATCTCCCCCTATTTGATTATGACATAGCAACAAGAGAAAATTGCTAAGTATGAAAACATAAGGATAAAAAGAACTCATAAAATATTTGTCCCTTTTACTGTTTTCTGGGATCTTTTGAGTACTGATGGAGTAAAGTACATTCGCTGAAATTTTTCTTTAAACTTCGTATAAGTTACAAAGGGAAGTGGAAAAATTACAAGTACAGCAAATAAATTTACAAGTACAAAAGATACAAGCTGATAAAGATAGAAGAATTACAGGAATCCTATCAGCTATTCAGGTTCTTCCTTAATGAGAAGTTCATCAAGGGTTCTTGTAGAGGGGATCATCCAGTCAGGGACTTTTTCTCCAAGATCCCTTCTATTCTTTGCTTCTGTGAAGATCAGGGGCTTCATGAAGTGTCTGAGAAGATCGTTTCTGAGTTCGCACCAGTAAAAAAGATCCCTGAGCTGTTCGATAGGAGTGATGGGTAGCTCAGAGATGCGTTGAAAACATTCTCGTCCATCATAGTCGTGAAAGAAGATACCATAAGGTTCACTTAAGACTTTTCCAGGGATGAAGCGTTCACCAGGTGGCAGGGAGGTATCGAGCGCTGAGAGGTCAGGTTCAGGACCAAGTACTTCAGCACGTGAAAAACCAATACCGGTTTCGTTTCTGATAGGAGGGCCTGAGTCTGAAGGTATTATCTTTTTCTTTGTAGAGGCCCTTCTTTGTTGAACTGGATTAGGAGGAGGAGGAGGAATATCCACAGCAGATGAAACCAAGTCGATCTGATGATTTATCATTTTCTCGACATGGCTTATAAACGCTGAGCGAGACCGCTGAATGGCTATTCGCATTTCCAACCACTCAAAGAAACTGTACTTCTTGATTGAAGAGGCGTAGATGGTTTCCTTGGTACCATTTTCTCTTAATAAATCGACTTCAACAACTGGAACTTTTATTGGCGATCTTCCCCTGATGTTCAACTTGTTGATTCGGGATGCCCGATATCGATAGTGCAGTCTTTCCACAATTGACGTTGGACATCAATGGGAGTCGTCTTCAGATCAGGATCCTTCACCGATTGTTGGACAAGCTGGATGGCGTAGGATTTATCTTGTTCTTCAACTTTCCTTCGATCGGCGAGTTGTTTTTCATCCTTGAGATGTTCAGCGTATTCCTTTCTTGATAGTCTGAACTTAGGAGCATTGATTTTGTATCGAGGAAGGATGATATGCTGATCTTCAAGTTGTTTCATCATTGCCTCTCTTCTTTTCAGTTCATCTTCACTTAGCGTTTGAGGAGCTAAGGAAGGTCTTTTGTTATGAGATAGCAGCTATTCTTCAGGTTCATCAGTCTTAGTGAAAACCAAGACTGGGATTATTTCTTCAGCGATAGGAGTTGGATTTATTGTTGTAGTTGCATCCGGAGGAACTTCAGCTGTATCCTCAAGCAGGGGAGAGGACTAGCTAAAACACAGCGATCGTTTAAGTAAGATCATTTGGGAAAGAAAGAGATAGAGAAAAGAATGGGGTTTAAGTGTATAGAGATTTTATCGAGAGGAGAACTGAGGTTGAGAAGGGATAGAGGAGGGATGCAGTGTAAGGGAAGAAAAGATATTGTACCTGGCAAACTGGCTTTCATTGAAGGATAGATAGATTGCCTTCTGCAGCGAGGCCTTTGTTTTTGCCTTTGTCAGCTTCAGTCACTGCAGACTTTTTCTTGGTCCCCTCCCCTGAAGGTTCATTTATCATAACTCCTTTTTGAGCAGGGACCTTCATAGGCTGGACGAAGAAGAAGTCATCATCATCGTCATCATCATCATCGTTTTTAGGGGATAATGATGGTTCGTCGTCCTAAAGGTCGAGGTCTTCATTATCTTCTTCTTCTTCAGCTTCATATTCTTCCTCATCAGCGTAGGGTTCTGTTACATCAGCAACAGCTTCCTCTTCGAGTTGCTCCCCCTCAAATTCAGAGGGAGGTTTCTCGGTTCCCTCAGGGTTTTCATCTCCCTGAGGTTTATCAGTAGCAGCATCAGAAACAATATCGTCCCCCTCAGAGTTATGGGGAAGGTCTTCAAGATTTTTCTTCTCCCCCTCAACATTATAGGGAAGGTCTTCAGTCTTCTCCCCCTCTTCCACATGATGGATGGGGGAGGAAATAGGAATGTCAGCAGCAGCAGCAGCATTATCAGTGTGCATTGGGTCACTGTCTTCCAGGCTAGTGATCCCAACACAGGTTTCAATTGCAACTAATCTGTCTTCCAGGCCAGATATAGGAGGACTGATCTTTTGAAGGGCTTCTCGATCCGTCTGAGTAAAGTTTGAGGGAGTGCATGTTGGAGCATTCAAACGGTCAAGGATTTGCTGCAGAAGAGTCTTCACAGAGGTCACCTTTGACTTTACAGTAGTCACCTCTCCCTGAAGATCGCCAACCACTGTCTTCAATGATGTTACTTCATTGGACAGGGTTGTAAAGTTGGTGGAGAGGGTGCTGTTGGTGGAGTTGAGATTGTTGATGGAGGTGGAGTTTTCAGTGAGAGTAGTAGCAAAATTTCCAATGCTACCTTCCACCTTCTCCAGATCAGCACTAGAGGCTTTGCCTTTGACCTCTGTGGTCAGCTTTTTGAGTTCTTCTCCAGTGTTTGTAACCACTGAAGAGTTTGTAGATAGGGTGGTGGTGAGAGATTCCACCTTTGTTGATAGATCCGTGAGCGATGCATTGATGTCGCCCAAATTAGGACCTGAAAAAGTTGAAAACTTATGAACATAGGAAAGCTCAGAAGTTGGGGGTTTTGAGAGAGGAGTGTTTGGAGTTATGTGTATACGTGCGGGATGGTTGATGAAGTCCTCGATATCTCGATGACCTGTCAACGTTTCCATGTCGTCTTCCAGTGTACCTTTACGCTGGGAAGTGCCCGCAGGTCCTGTGTTTTTCCTTATCATCTACAGTAGAGCCTCAGCAGATGCATCTTGGAGAATGATGTTTGAAGAAGAGAATGGAGGGAAAATAGGTGGAGTGTCCAAAGAGTGAGTGGGAGGAGTGAAGGTTGAGAAGAGGGATTGGGTAAGAGGTTCAACATTGGAATCGCTGAGAAATACTTCCTCAGTACTTAGAGGTACTGAGAGAGGTGGGTTATGTTCCAAGTTAATAACCTCAGCGTTTAGAGACGCTAAAGTTGGTATGGAAGGGGTGGCTTCATCAGCTGTGGCAGAGCGTACCACTGAACTATCCAACGGCTCTAATGAAGAGAGAACCGTGGAGTCTTCAGCCTGGAAAGGCTTGGGGGTTGCTCCTTGGTTTTCTTGGCCTTAGGAGCACCAAGAGTGGTTGTAGATTGTTTTCTCTTTCGAGGAGTGGAGGTTGCAGCCGGGGTATCAGCGGTTGGGATTACCACTGAGGTAGCCGCAAAAGTAGAAGAAGTGGGGGGATTGAAAAGAGATAAGAGTTTAGAAAGACGTACCTCGTTTGGCAGGGGCTTGAAGTCAATAACCTTAACGCCAACCTGAGAGAGTTTCAGGTCACCCACTTTTGGGTATGTGTCCCCAAGTCCGTTTAGAAAGAGAGCACTGACAAACCGTAGATATGGAACAGTTGTTGGTCTATCAGCCGCATCCACCATGAGCACCATATCGTTCTAGATGATTGTCGTTCAATCAATGTGAAGGCGCTTCAGCAGTGCATATCCCATGGCCTATTGGGGTTGGGATGCTTGGTCAGTTGACTCAGTTTTCGCTGTCAGGCATCTGATCAAATGAGCAAAGATGAAGTTCATCTCGGTGGGCATTTTCGATTTATTGATGGCGGTCAGCTTCTTCTCAGGGAGTTCATCTCTCCCAGTTTCCCAAACATACTTTATTGCATCAAAGAATGCAATCAGTGCTTCCCTATCAGCTAGGTTTTTGGGGTTTGGCAGAGGGACAAAGCGTTTTTCTTTGGAACTACCAGGAAGGTTCAGGGCTCGCCTGATAGTACCAGAGGTTATCTTGGAAGTTCCATGTTTGGTGTCACAAAGAATGACATCGAGCATTTTCTTTGGGTCTTTGGTTGAGGGTACTTGAGCTCTTCTGGCAGTATACCAGAACTGAGCTAGAAGGCTCCGATGAGCAGGGGGTGCGATGGTCAGAGCTGTCGATAGTGGACAGGTTTTGAGAAAGTTTACAGCGTCATCAAGGTGTGTGACCTGTTTCTTTTGAGGAAAGTCAAAGAGAGCATAAGGGTTGTTGCTCTGAAAGGTAACTTGCTTGAGTTTAAAAGCGACCTGAGGAGCTTTTGTGAGTACAGTAACCTCAGCAGCAGTGGGAGACTTAGCAGGAACGTCAGTAGATGCCATTTCTGTATACACATATAAACATGAAGAGAGATAAAGAATAAAGTCTTAATGTGGAAAGATTTTCCAAAATAAGATGTGTTTGGTTTTGCACATTCCATTCAGACAAAAGATATCTTAATGGAGATTAGGGTTTTTCTTGTTTTGAAAAAGAGTACAAAACATAGTGAACATTTGTTTTCCAGTTTCTTTTTCAATAGATTCTAGAAAAAACATATGAAGATGCAAGTTTAAGATTTTTATTTTAAACTTGAAGAACAATCACGAAGATTGTGTTCATAAAATCATGAAGAGAAATGATTTCATTTTAAAAAGTTCTTTTAGAAACAAGAATAAGATCGAAAACAAGTTTATAAAGGTAAATAAAAAGAATATTGACCTTGATGTTGAGAATGAAGAAGATGAACAGTTTCTGAAGAAAACGAGTTCGTATGCAACAGTTGTTCTTGCTTGAAGGAGATGATGTTCGCGTAAGGTAAAAAATATAAACTCGAATGTGTTTATATAGTGAGAGTAGAGAGAGAAAAACTATGAGCGGGGAAGTTTTTCATGATGACACGGACACGTCCCTTGATTTTGATTGGTCAAGAAAAACGAAACGGGCGAACGTTGGCAGAGAAAGCGTGCCATGGTCTATCCGTTGTGATGACGTCACAAACGTCCTTTCATATTTTAGGATGTCTCTGAGGATTTGAAAAACTCAGGGACCTATTTAAAAAATATGAAGCACTGAATAGAAATATCAGTGTTAAGTTTGGAAATTTCAAAGTATCACTGAAAGTAAGAGATATGCAGCGATGCAATTTGTTTTGAAATCTTGTATTCATAGGCGAACGTCAACGAGTAAAGAAAGAACATACCTTGATATCAGCGAATCAATTTATTCAGAGATTAGGTGACTAATAGGGTTATACGAGTTCATTGTTATCACTGATCAAATGTGAACCGCTGAAGATTTTACTTTTCTAAGTTCAGCATTCCAAGCCCGCTGATGAGAAAGTTAAATCTTGTCTCATCAAGAGGTTTGGTGAAAATATCAGCTAACTGAAAGACAATTGGGATAAATTGAAGTTATATATCACCATTCATCACATGATCTCTGATAAAATGATACCCAATTTTTATGTGTTTGGTCTTTGAATGTAGGACTGGATTGTTAGCTATAGCGATGGCACTAGTGCTGTCGCAATAGATTGGAATTTTCGAGAGCTGAAGGTCATAGTCCAGTAGTTGATTTCTCATCCACAAGACCTGAGAACAACAACTTCCAGCGGCTACGTATTCAGCTTCAGCGGTTGAGGTGGACACTGAGTTTTGCTTCTTACTTGTCCAACTCACCAGCTTTCCACCCAGGAGCTGACAGCCTCCTATGGTACTTTTCCTATCCAATTTGCAACCTGCAAAATCACTATTTAAATAGGCGATTAGATCAAACCCTGAGTCTTTGGGATACCAAAGACCTAGGTTAGGAGTACCCTTAAGGTAACGAAAGATTCGCTTTACAACGATCAAATGAGATTCTTTAGGTTCAGCTTGATATCGTGCACACAAACAGGTTACGTACATAATAATATTAGGTCGGCTAGCTGTTAAATACACAAGAGAGTCGATCATCCCACGGTACGCTGTGACATTAACAGGTTTTCCAGAAGGATCCTTGTTTAGTGTCAGTGGCGGTGCCATAGGGGTTTTCATAGCTGAACTCTTAGTTTAATCAAATTTCTTCAGCATATCTTTAACATATTTTCCTTGGTGAATGAAAGTTCCTTTTTCACTCAGTTTGATTTGAAGACCTAGGAAATATGTCAGCTCACCCATCATACTCATTTTATATTCATCTATCATTCTATCAGCGAAATGAGTACAAAGGTCAGGGTTAGTGGAACCAAATATAATATCATCGACATATATTTGAACAAGAATAATATGACCTTTTACTTTCCTGAAAAATAGAGTTTTCTCGATTTGACCACGCTCAAATTTTTCAATATGGAGATAAGTAGAGAGAGTGTCATACCATGCACGAGGAGCTTGCTTTAAGCCATAGAGTGCCTTATCCAGTTTATATACATAACCTGGATGCTTAGGATCTGAGAATCCTGGAGGTTGTTCCACGTAGACTTCTTCATTCAGCTTTCTATTGAGGAACGCTGACTTAACATCCATTTGATAAACTTTGAAGTCTTTATGTACAGCGTAAGCTAAGAATTGACGAATAGCTTCTAGTCTTGCCACTGGGGCGAATGTTTCGTCGTAATCTATACCTTCCTCTTGTCTGTATCCCTGAGAAACAAGACGAGCCTTGTTGCGGGTTACAGTTCCATGTTCATCCAACTTGTTTCGATAGACCCAATTAGTGCCTATCACTGACTTATCGGGTGATCTAGGAACGAGATTCCAAACTTTGTTTCTTTCAAATTCTGCCAGCTCTTCTTGCATAGCGCTGACCCAGTTTGGATCTTTGAGGGTATCATCTGTTTTCTTTGGTTCAATCAGAGAAATAAAGTTAACAAATAAACAAATATTACCTGCACTTCGTCGAGTCTGAACACCAGCGTTTGGATCAACAAGAATTTGATCAATAGGGTGATTAATAGTCCATCGCTGAGCCGGAGCATAAGTTGCTGACTCAACCTGAACTTCTGGAGGAGCTGAAGATGAGGCTTCAGCAACTTCTAGTATTTCATCCAAGAGAGGAAGAGGTTCAGATGTCAGTTCATTCACTGATTGCTTAGAAGTAGATGGTATGTCTGAGATAGAAGGTTTAGAGGCATGCATAGTGTTAATAGGAACAGCTAAGATCCATGATGTTTCAGCTTCACTTGTCTGCATGCTGGGGATGATAGTAGGATCATCATCTTCAGCGTTATGCGTATGAGATGGAGGAATGGGAACATCTTCTGAATCACCAAGATGAGAAAGCATCCATTGATTCAGTTCTTCAGTATCAGCAAAAGGTCTAGAGTTCGTTGAACGGGATTCGTCAAAAGTGACGTGGGTTGTTTCTTCTACAATTTGTCTTCTTCGATTGAAGACTCTGAAGGCTTTGGAGATTGAAGAATATCGAAGAAACATTCCATCATCAGCCTTAGGATCAAACTTTCCAAGGGCTTTCTCCCATGGAAGAGTTCATAGGATGTCTTCTTGAATCTATTGACTATCAGCGACCTGTTTTGAGTAAAACAAGCAATGTTGACAGCTTCTGCCCAAAACTGAGTAGGTAGATGAGAATCGCTGACCATTGAACGTGCAGCTTCGATGATCGTTCGATTTCTTCTTTCAGCGACTCCATTTTGTTGAGGTGTTCACACTGAGGAAAAGTTGTGAGAAATACCCTTGCTTTCAAAGAAAGAATCAAGAGAACTGTTTTTGAATTCAGTCCCATGATCACTCCTTATTGAGCGAACGGTCATGTTGTTCAGGACTTCCATTTTCCAGACAAAAGTGATGAGTTCTTCAGGGGTGTCACTCTTAGAACGGAGAAACATTACCCATGTATAGCAAGAGAATTCATCGACTATGACCAGCGTATATTTCTTTCCAGCGATGGATTGTTTGTTAACAGGGCCAAACAAATCCATATGGATAAGTTGTAAAGGAGATGACACTGAGGAAACTTGCTTAGATTTGAAACTAGCTTTTATTTGTTTCCCTTTCTCACACGCTGAACATAGAGACTCCTTAGCGTATGATTGTTGAGGTAGACCAGTAACCAACTCTTTAGAAGAAAGTGTATTCAGTGTCTTGAAGTTTAGATAAGAGAGCCTTTTATGCCATAGCCAGTTGACATCAGATGAGGCTTTTGAGAAGAAACTGGAGTTCTCAGTGGTTGTAGAGTCCATGTTTATAACGTAAACATTTTCCATACGGTATCCGCTGAGAGCTATCTTCTCCTTTTTGTCATTGACAAAGCAGGATTCCATAGTGAAAATCACTTTGTTATCCTTGTCACACAGCTGACTGATGCTTAGAAGATTATGCTTCAGTCCTTCAACATATGCGACTCTTCTGAAGGTTGCTGTACCACTAGAGAGTACACCAAACCTCGGGTATGGCATTTTCCGTTTCCACCGAAGGTCACTGAGGGACCCTTCTCTTCCTTGTATTCAGTGAGCAGATTTTTCTTTCCAGTCATGTGGCTAGAGCATCCGCTATCGAGATTCCAGATACCTTTCTTAACCTGCAAACAAAGGAAGATTAGTTTGACTTGGGCACCCATTTCACTATAGGCCCACACTTGTCAGTGGTGGTAGAGGAAGTGGAAGGTTCAGCATTCTTCGCAACCTTTGAAGATTCAGCTTCTGAACTATTCTTCACTTTGGTTAATTTCTTAACCTCAGTGGTAGGTTTTACCTTAACCTGATTTGCACCAGGATTGGTCTTCTTTGCCGTGGGGGCATTGATCTTCACCTTAGCTAACTTTTTAGCTTTGGTGGCTGTGGGGCACTTACTAGAAATATGATTGGTAAGTCCACAGTGATAACATTTCCTATAACTAAAAGTAGCATTAGGACCTTTTGCATGTTGAGTCATGAATTTTAAATGAGCAGGGCCAGCACCAAATATACCTTTGGCATTGGAAATGGGAGGAACAATCAGTTCTTCATATTTTCTTACCAATAATATCCACACTGATTCTAGGAGTAGATAGCTGAAAGAATCCAGAGATCTTGTTCTTAGAAGTAGAGGGATAAGTCCCTGAAGCTTTAGACGCATTCAGCTTAGGTACAAAGGTACCCTTCTGAGGTTTTTGGTTGAAAACTTTTTCTTTTCCTTTACCTTTAGGGATAAAGGTAGGTTTTTCCTCAGGGATGGAGGTTTTAAAATAAGAACACTGAGATGTAGAAGTGTCAGGGATAGAGGACACGAACATTCCAAACCTAAGCATGGAATGGTCAGTGGTAAGTTCTAGAGTATCAGCTTTGTAACCAAGACCATGTTTGTCACTCAAAGGAATCTGAGACTTAATTATCTTAGTGATCGTTGTTGAGGATTTACACCATCCTTCAACAGTAGCCTTTTCAGCTTTTAATGCAGCGATAGCTTCTTCACGTTCGATTTTGACTAGTTGATTTATATGAACTTGAACTTTTAAATCCTCTTCAATTTTAGAAAGCTTTTCTATTTGAAGGTGACAGTTTTTAAGTTGTTCAGTGAGATCAAGGTTTTGATTTTCAGCTACAGCTTTGCCATTCATGGCATCATATAAGTTCATAGTCAAGAGATCGATTTTCCGAAGACTATCAGCTTCATTAATATCTGAAATATTAGTAAAGAAAGAAGTAGATACCTTAGAGGTAGAGGATAAACCAGCGGGAATTTCAGTTTGTTCTAACTCTTCTTCTATCTTTGCCATGAGGCAGAGATTGGCCTCATCTTCATCTTCTGAGTCAGATGATTCTTCAGTGTCAGAGGCAGCCTAGTCGAAGTCAGCGACCAAGCCTTTGCCTTTCTTCTTAAAGCTTTTCAGCTTTGAATATTTTTCTTTCAGCTTTTTGTACTTGTCATCTCTAGCTCTAGGGTTAGAGGATTTCTTGAGGAAAGATGAGGGTTTAAAGACTTTATTTGACATGCATTCACTAGCAAAGGGTCCTACTTTTTCACAGATAAAGCAGGTAGCAGTAGCCTTCAACAGGGGTTGATGATCTTGGCTTGTCAGTGAGTGCAAGAGGTTTATTCCTTCTGAAGTTACTCTTTCTAGCGAATCTCCTGAACTTACTAGCCAGGAGTGCTAGAGATTCATCAAGATCTGAAGAGTCAGCATCTGATGAGCATTCAGAGTTAGTTTCTAACTCAATGACAGTGATAGTAGATCGTTGAGTGGAAGGTGACTCTGAGAGTAAAGCAACAGGGGTGCCTTTGGAATCTTTTACAAGATTCTTCTTCAGATGACACGACTGCTCATGATTGAGCATCGTGCCAAATAAGGTAGAGAGAGTCATAGATTTTAGATCCTTTGATAGCTTGAGACACATTGAATAACTGTCCAAACTTTCAGGTAAACATTCTAAGAACTTTGTCAGGATCTCAAAGTTAGAATATTCCTTACCAACGGTTTTCAGATCAATAATTAAACAGTTAAACCGCTGATGTACTTCAGAGAGAGATTCATTCTTACCACAAATGAAGCTTTCGTACTGTCTTACCAGGTTGATCTTTCTTGTGTCCTGGACTTCAGACGTACCTTCATATTGAACACAGATTGTGTCCCACATGGCTTTGGAGGTTTTCAGGTTCATGACGGAATGGTAGACTTCGTCAGGAAGAGCCATGGAAAGGGGTAGATAACAACATAATTTCAGTTGAAATTTCAATTTATATAAGAACACGATCAGTTCCATAAGAAGTCCAATTTCGACTTGAACATAATCAATTCTAGAAGAAGTCGAAGAACATTTTACAATCCGTACCGATTAGAAAATCGAGCCCTAACGTGAGCCAAGCATGAGAGTAGCGTAGAGAGCAGAGATTCTGTTGAATCGATCCAATTGAAATTATGTGAAATTCAATGAGGAAAGAAATCGTCAAGGGAATCAAACGAGCCTGAAGGAAAGTAATTTTACCTTCTTAATCGTCGGCGAGGTCACAGAGGGAAAGGGGAACAGACGAAACACAATCTAGTCGGTTTTTGCAGTCGGTAATAGCCGGTATTCTAGTAGTGTCCACTCGAGGGTTGCCGAAACACTTAACATACCACTTAATAGACTACAGACCACTTACCACTTAACATAACACTTAACAGACCACTTACCACTTACCACTTACCACTTAACAGACCACTTAACATACTACAGACCACTTATCACTTAACAGACCACTTACCACTTAACAGACACTTAACATACTACATACCACATACCACTTAACAGACCATAGACCACTTACCACTTAACAGACCAGACGAAAAGCCATAAGTTTGACCGAGCATCTAAGACCACCCATTGCTTTCAATGTTTTCTTTGCCTCATATGTACTACTCATCATCTCATTACCTTCAGGGAGCATCTTTTTTAACAATACTAGTAGTTCAGTAAAAAACTTCTATGATGCTCCGTACTTACTCTTCAAGTTGAACAACTGAACCATTGGAGTTTTAAGAAGTTATTTGTATACAGTTTTAAGTTTTAACCATCCTTAGGGTGTGAATCGGGTAGGTCGGACAAACACCTTGTTTTTATGGTTCGGATTTAGGTTTGGGTTCAGATTTCAGAATTCAGGTTTTGCACACCCCTAACCGTCATTTACTTTTGTTTTCCCAAGTTGATATCTAAAGTTGTCAATTTCATCCAAATGAACTGCATATATATTTATTATTTTATGCACTTTCTCTTAGTTGTAGTTGTGAATGGTTTACCTTAGTAAGCAATATATCTAGCCATATTGCTCATCCAACCAACATCGAACACCATTTGTAGTTTTGCAGCATATATATTTTGATTAACAATCTCAAATTGCATTTGCGGTTTGGTTTGCCATTATGACTACGAAACACATCACACCAGTTATTAGGAACGCCCCTACATAAAAATCAATAACAAACATGGGGCAATGGAAGGAACCATGTTTAGCTTATTTCATTAAGCCATAAGCTTGCCATAAATTAAGTGTTGGTCCCGAAGGGTTATACAAGTTTGTAGAAGGGGGGTTGGATAAAAACACACGATTTTTTCTTTTCTAAATTGTTTATTGATAAATCTCAAAACAATTTACAACTTGTTGCGGAACAAGATTAAGAATAAACCTAATCTAAACAAGTTAAGAACACTAAGTTTCTTGCACTAGAATAAAGACAGAAAGGAGATAAGGAAAATACGAGTAATAACCTAACACACAGTAGTAAAGAAGAAGAAGATGGCCCGAGCACTTCATTTCTGAAGTAGGGTTCTTCTTATATACTGCATGCATTTAATGCATGGCAGTATTGCTTTACACGTGGCAGCAGCTGAGTGGTTGAATGTCATTGACCTTTGTAGACAACCTTAGTAGCCGCATGGTGCACAGTGTAGAATCAGAGTTTGTTGTACGATCATAGACAAAAGGGATGTCCGTTCTGACAGTTCGTACGGAGACGTGCAAGGGAGGTAAGACAATAGTACTTTGTAAGGAGACTTCATGATCAGCTTTCGTTGAATCAGTACTTTATCAACGAATGATAAAGATCAGCGATTGCTGAAGTCTTCTACTTGATACTTCACGTTGAATGGACAATTCTGTGACTTCGTTGATATCCGCATCAGTTCATTAGTAGACTTATCGCTGGTTCTTGGGCTTGATCTTCGACTTCAGCGTAGAACCTTTGTTGACGTGAAACTTGTCTTCAGTGATCATAAGTAAACAACTAAACTATCAGCGATCATCACAGAGACTGAACAGGCTCAGAGCTACTAGATGAATAGGGTTCACTGAATGTCTAATCTAAAGAGCGAGAGTTCCTATCAGCGGTACTGTAAAGTCTTAGTACTTATCAGCGATAGTGAAACTCTAATACATATTGTTTACTTACAATTTTCACTAAGTGTTTAAGAGAGGGTCATTATCAAATCACTGAGGGTTTGGATCAACAATCTCCCCCTATTTGATTATGACATAGCAACAAAGAAAATTGCTATGTATGAAAACATAAGGATAAACCGATAAAAAGAACTAATAAAATATTTGTCCCTTTTACTGTTTTCTGGGATCTTTTCAGTACTGATGGAGTAAAGTACATTCGCTGAAATTTTTCTTTAAACTTTGTATAAGGTTACAAAGGGAAGTAAAAATATTACAAGTACAGCAAATAAATTTACAAGTACAAAGGATATAAGCTGATAAGGATAGGAAAAATACAAGGAAATCCTATCAGCTTTCAAAGGGTTCTTCCTTAACGAGAAGTTCATCAAGGGTCTTTGTTGTTGGGATCATCTAGTCAAGGACAGTTTTTCCTTGATTTCTTCTTTCTTGTGCTTCTTTGAAGATCAGGGGCTTGAGGTATCGTCCCTGAAGATCGCGTCTGAATTCACACCAATAGATGAGATCCCTGAGATGTTCGATGGGAGTGATGGGAAGCTCAGAGACACGTTGAAAACGTTGTCCTTCATCGTAGTCGAGAAAGAAGATACCATAAGGATTGCTTACGACTTTACCAGGGACGAAACGTTCACCAGGTGGCAGAGAGGTATCCAGAGCTGAGAGATCAGGATCAGGACCAAGTACTTCAGCACGTGAAAAACCAATACCTGTTTCGTTCCGGATAGGAGGACCTAAATCTGATGGTTTGGACTTTTTCTTTGTAGAGGACCTTCTTTGTTTAGTCGCAAGGGGAGGAGGAGGAGGAATATCCACAGCAGAAGAACCCAAGTCGATCTGAGAGTTTATGATTTTCTCGACATGGCTCTTATATTGTGAGCTAGATCGTTGAATGGCTATTCGCATCTCCAACCATTCAGAGAAACCGTACTTCTTGATCGTAGCAGCGTAGATGTTTTCCTTGGTACCGATTTCTCTGAATAGATCAACCTTAACAACTGGAACGTCTATGGTCGTTTTTCCTCTGATGATCACCTTATGAATTCTGGCAGCCCGATATCGATAGTGCAGTCTTTCTTTGCACCATTCCAAGGTACAATCAGATACCTTGGTGTTTTCTTCAACGATCTTCTGGGTGTCTTCCTATAACTGACGTTGGACTTCGATGGGAGTTCTTTTCAGTTTTGGGTCATTCACCGATTCTTGGGCAAGCTGGATGGCGAGGGCCTTATCTTTTTCTTCAGCTTCCTTCTTTTTGGCGAGTAATCTTGTGGCTCTAAGATGATCATCGAACTCTTTCTTTGATAACCTGAACTTTGTGGGAACAGGGACTTTGGAGCGAGGGAGGATGATTCGCTGATCCTCGAATTTCTTGACCATTTCTTCTCTCGTTTTCTGAGCCTCTTCACTTAGATTTTGAGGAGCTAAGGAAGGTCTGTTTTTGTGAGAGAGAAGTTCTTCTTCAGGTTCATCGGTCTCAGTGATTAAATCCAATTCCGGGATTATTTCTTCAGCTCTTGTGGCTGGAATTATTGTTGGTGCAGCAGTGGGGACTTCAGCTGGATCCTCAAACAGGGGAGAGGACTAGCTGAATCACAGCGATTGTTTAAGTAAGAACATGGGAAGAAAGAGATAGAGAAAAAATGGGGTTAAGTGTGTAGAGGTTTTATGGATAGGAGAACTGAGATTGAGAAGGGATAGTGGAGGAATGCAGTATAAGGGAATAGAAAGTAGTGTACCTAACAAACTGGCTTTTGAAGCAAGATCGTCAGATTGTCTTCTTCAGCGAGGCCTTTGTTTTTGCCTTTGTCAGCTTCAGACGCTGCAAGCTTTGTCTTGGTCGTCTCCCCTGAAGGTTCATTTATTGAAATCCCTTTTTGAGTTGTGGTTTTTGCGACAGGATGGACGTAGAAGAAATCGTCATCATCGTCATCATCATCATCATGTTTAGGGGATGATGATGGTTCTTCATCATCGATGTCGATAGGTTCTTCGTCTTCATCTTCTTCTTCAGACTCGTCCTCATCAGCGTAAGGTTCGGTCACGTCAGCAACAGCTTCCTTGTGTTGCTCTTTGAGTTGCTCCCCCTCAGATACAGAGGGAGGTTTCTCGGTTTCCTCGGGGTTTTCAACTCCCTGAGGTTGTGAAGCAGCAGCAACATTTTCAGTTTTTTCCCCCTCTGAATTATGGGGAAGATCTTCAGCTTTCTTCTCCCCCTCTTCCACATTACTGTCTTCCAGGCCAGTAAGTCCCATGAAGGTTTCAATCACAACTATTCTTGCTTCTAGGCCAGAAATAGTAGGACTGATCTTTGGGAGATCCTCTCAATCGGCCTGAGTAAAGTAGAACTTTGGGGCATCCAGGCGATTGAGTATCTGCTGAAGGAGATCTTTAACCATGGTGACCTCACCCTTAAGAGTACCAACCTCTGTCTTCAATGATGTGACTTCATTGGACAAAATGGTAAAGTTTGTTGCGAGGGTGGTGTTGGTGAGGTTGAGATTGTTGATGTTTGTGGAAGTTTCAGCGAGAGTGGTAGCAAAAGTTCCTATGCTGTCATCCACCTTCTCAATATCAGCTTTAGAGGCTTTCTCATCAACGACCTCGGTCAACTTTTTGAGGTTCTCTCCAGCGTCTGTAACCGCTGAAGAGTTTGTGGAGAGAGTGGTGTTGTAAGATTCCACCTTTGTTTCCAGGGCCTTCAGGGAGGTGTTGATATCCCCCAAATTAGGACCTGAAACAGTTATTAACTTATGAACAGAGGAAAGCTCAGAAGTTTGGGGTTTTGAGAGAGGAGTAGGTTGAGTTATGTGTATACCTGCAGGCGGGTTGGCGAAGTTGTCGAAGCCTCGTAACCCTGAATGGTATTCCATGTCGCCTTCGAGAGTGCCTTGGCGCATGGAGGTGCCTGCAGATCCTAAGTTTATTCCTATCATCGCATGTAGAGTATCAGCAGCTGAATCATGAACGATGACGTTGGTTTTTGAGAACGGTGGGAAATTTGGTGGAGTGTCCAAAGAAAGAGTGGGAGGAGTGAAGGATGAGAAGATTGGTTGGGTGCGAGGTTCAGCGTTGGATCCGCTGACAATCACTTCAGTCTGTAGAGAGGCTGAAGGAGATGGGTTAAGTTCCAAGTTTATAACCTCAGTGTTTAAAGACGTTGAGGTCGGGATGGAAGGGGTGGCTTGAGCAGCTGTGGCAGAGCGTACCATGAAACTATCCAGCGACTCTTGTAGAAGATGAGTCAAGGAGTCTTCAGCGTGTGAATGCTTGGAGGGTTGCTCCTTGGTTTTCTTGATCCTTTGAGAATCAAGTTGGGTAGTAGAATGTTTCCTTTTATGAGAAGGAGTGGAGGGTGCAGCCTGGGTATCAGCGGTGGGGATTACCACTGAAGTAGCTGCAGAAGTAGAAGAAGGAGGATTGAGAAGAGGTAAGAGAGTAGAGAGACATACCTCGTTTGGCATGGGGCTGAAGTCGAGCACCTTAGGGCCAACCTGAGAGAGTCTCAGATCACCTTCTTTTCGGTATTTTTCCCCAAGTCCTTGTAAAAAGACGGCGCTGATGAATCGGGGATATGGAACCCATGTTGGTCTATCAGCCATGTCTACTCTAAACGCAAGATCGTCGTAGATGATCGAGGCCCAATCAATATGGATACCTTTCAGCAATGCATAGCCCATTGCTTGCTGAGGTTGAGCGGCTTGATCAGAGGAGCCGGACTTCGCTGTCATCCAGCTTATCAAGTGGGCGAAGATGAAGTTCATCTCGCTCGGCATTTTGGACTTCTTGATCAGGGTCAGCTTCTTCTCAGGTTGTTTATCCCTCCCTGTTTCCCATACGTAACCCATTGCATCAAAGAATGCAATGATGGCTTCCCTATCAGCATGGTTTTTGTGGTTAGGCAGAGAGACAAAGGGTTTTTCTTTGGCGGCAGTGGGTAGGCTGAGTGCACGCCTGATAATGGCGGGGTTGATTTTGGTTGTGCCAAATTTGGTGTCACAGAGAATGACATCAAGGAGTTTCTTAGGGTCTTTGGGTGAAGGAACCTGAGCTGTTCTGGCAGTATACCAGAACTGAGATAGAAGGAATTTATGAGCAGGGGGTACGAAGGTTAGGGCTTTGGATAAGGAGCAGGTTTTCAGAAAAATTACAGCATCATCCAGATGCGTGACTTGCTTTCGAGGAGGAAAATCGAAAAGCGCATAGAGGTTGTTGTTGTTGAAAGTTACTTTCTCAGTTGTGAACTTGACCTGAGGAGCTTTGGGGAGAGTCAGTTTCTCAGCAGCAGGCGATTTCTCAGCGGTAGGGGCAGTAGTAGAAGATGTCATTGCTGTTTATCATGTCAACCAAAGAATATAGATAAAGAATACAGTCTTAATGTGGAAAGACATTCCAAAATAAGATGGTATTTATTTTTGTCCATTTCATTCAGACCAAAAATGTCTTAATGAAGATTAGGGTTTTCTAGTTTTGACAAAAATAGACAAGAACTAATGAATGTCTTATTTTCCAGTTTCCTTTAGAGATAAGGATTCTGGAATAACATATGAAGAACAAGTTTAAGATTTTAGATTTAAACTTGAAGAACAACCATGAAGATTGTGTTCATAAAATCATGAAAGAAAATGATTTCATTTTAAAAAGTTTTTTTGTTTGATCTTGTAGAAACAATGAGAAGATCATAAACAAGTTAAAACAGGTAAATAATAAGAATAATAACCTTGTTGTCGAAGAAGAAGATGAACAGTTCTTGTAACGAGAATTCGAGATGCAACAGTAAATCTTTTCTTGAAGAAAAAGTTGTTCGCGTAAAGGAAAAATATAAACTCGAATGGGTTTATATAGTGGGAATAGAGAGAGAGAAAAACTAGAGCGGGAAAGTTTTTCATCATGACACGGACACGTGTTTGCGTTTGATTGGATGAGAAAACGAAACGTGCAAACGTGTGTCAGAAAAAGAACGTGCCAGGGTTTATCCGTTTGATTACGTCACAAACGTCATTTCATATTTTAGGATGTCTTTGAGGTTTTGAAAGCTCAGTGACGCTTTTTGAAAAATATGAAGCACTGAATAGAAATATCAGTGTTGGTTTTAGAAATTTCAAAGTATCACTAAAAGGAAGATGTTGGTGCAAGTGTACCCAGCTTTAATATTGTGATATATTTTTGGTACACATAAAATCACATCTCCATATTTATTTTGATGATTACAAAACACACCGCATTCTTTGTTATCTAATATTTTATCTGAGTGTGCAGCATTTAAATAATCTCGATAATGTTTATCTGAAGAATCCAAGTCTGAAGATTTTCGTCGTTTTAATTTTAAAATGATAAATCACCCTAAAATAATATACCACTTGGATTTTTCTAATACTGTCTTTTTAAATAAACCAAGTAACATCTTATCATCTTGCTGGATTGTGAAAGATTTGGTTCTAGAAGACACTGCGCATGCGTACTGCTTCCTGCCCTTTGTTCTGGGCGGTATACCGCGGTGAATAGCCGGTATACCGCGGCGGCCTGCTGTACTTCTCTGACTGATTGGAAGTGTTTTTGTCTGGGCGGTATACCGCGGTGTTTAGCCGGTATACCGCGGGTACAGTTTCCGTTTGTTTTTTGCAGGGTTGACCTTCTCATCTGACACGGACCTTTTCCTCTGCACGGTATACCGCGAGAGTTAGCCGGTATACCGCGAATGCCAAGGACCAGTTGCTCATCCAGTATAAATACATGCAACCCTCCAGCCTTCAATGCTAAAAATTCACAATAACTCTCCCTGCATTTGATAAAGACTCTGCAGCATCTTCTCTTGATATTTAAACTGTTAAAATTATAAAACACGTTTTTGAGTAAGAAATCTTGAGTTGATAGCAGATTAAAATCTCTCGATTAGTTGAATCAGCAACACAACTCAAGTGATCAAACTCTCTAAAAATATCCAAGTGATAAACCTTATTCAAGAGTGATTATTCATATTAAAATTATACCCTCTTGTAAGTGTTTGAATAGAGTGAGTGATCCACATAAATCTCTCAAAGTAGAGTGATTCGCGTTTGTTGTACTAAGGTTTGTGTTCTACCGTAAAGAACACGTTTTCGTATTGGATCTCCGAGAAGTGTTATTTTCTCGAGGTGGACTAGCCAACTTTGTGTTTGGTGAACCACTTTAAAAATATCGTTGTCAAGTATTTTCTTTCCCTTATCTATTTACATTTCCGCCGTGCTTTTAAATTATATCTGTTTATATAAATTGCTTTGCATTTATATTTATTTATATAATATCTGTGTATCTGTTTGTATTTACACTCTTCTGTATTATTCCGTACTTACTCCGTATTTATTTATAAAAAGAATTTTTGAAAGTAAAAGTTTTAAATACAACCTTACCCCCCCCCCCCTAGGTTGTCTAACAATTGGTATCAGAGCAGGTCTTTCAAAAATATTCTGCATAAATTTCTTTTATTCCTTTAAATGGCTCAACAAACTAATTTTGTGTTTTCAAAACCCCCTTTGATAGATACTGAAAAGTTTGGCATTTGGGCCGAGCTATTTGAATGTCACGTGCGTGGCAAAAATCAAAAGATTTGGGATATTATAGAAAAAGGGAATTTTAAACCCACCATTGTGAAAGATGATGTTTTTATTGATAAACCTATAGATGAATGGACTACTTCTGATGAAACTCATTTTTGTTTAAACTTTGAAGCTAAGAATATATTATATGCTGCTTTAACAACTGATGAAATTGAAAGAGTATATACATATAAAACTGCAAATCAAATATGGGAAAGTTTAAATAATACTCATCGTGGAAACACGGAAGTTAAATCTAGTAAAGTGAATATTTTAGTTCACGATTATGAACTGTTCGAAATGAAACAAGATGAGTCGATTGACTCAATGTTTAAAAGATTTAACCTTATTGTGACTACGTTGAAAGGTTTGGATCGCACTTATCCTAACGAGGACTATATAAGGAAAATCCTAAGAGCCCTTCCTTCGGAGTGGATGCAAAAGATAACATCTTTAGAAGACTCCCGTGACCTTTCCATAATGAAGATAGATGACTTGATCGGTAATCTTAAAGTGCATGAAATTGCACTTAAAAGAAACAAAGATCGGGAGCAAGTTAAAAAGAAGTCAATCGCTCTCAATGTCTCAACACCAAAAGTCGAGAAGAAAAAGGAGAAAGCTGGCTCCTCAAAAGATCCATCCGAAACTCTCAATGAAGTTGCCATGTTGGTAAGAAACTTTTCCAAGTTTTTTAATAATAATAAATTTTCTAACAATGGCAGATTTCAAAGAAACGGTAACTACCGTCGTGGTGGTGAAAACCGAAGTCGTAAGTTCCATAAACGAGACGAAAAAGTAAAGAAAAATGACGACTCAAGTGGTGACGATAAAGCTAAGCCAAAGAGAGGTTTTTGTTACTCATGTGGCGACAAAGATCATTACGCCAATGAATGTCCTAAAAAGAACAAATTTCAAAATAAGAAGGAGAAAGCCTTCATTGGAGGCGCGTGGAGTGAAAGCGAAGAAGAAGACGAATATCAAGCTATTTGTCTTATGGCCGAAAGCGACGATGAGGTAAAATCTTCTTACTCAGATTATGATAGTGATAATGAAAATAATCTTGAAGAATTATATGAATCATTTCACAAAATGGCTGCTCTTGCAAATCGTTACCAAAACGAAAATTCTAGATTAAAAGAAACGATATCTGCATGTAATAAGGAAATTAATGATGGCAAACAAAAATCTGAAAATGATATGAATATAATTGCTAAATTAGAAACTAAATTAGGAGAAAAAGATTTTTGTAAATCTTGTGATGCTCTAAATAAAGAAATTGCATGCTTAAATAAAAAGTCACATGAAAATATTATTTGTGCAAAATGTGATATTCTTGAGAATGAGATTGCATGTTTAAAAGGAAAATGTGATTCGTATGAAAAGGATGATTTATTAGCAAAAGCTTTTCAAAGTAGTAATGAGAAAGTCTTTAACATGCTAAATATGCCTAACCGTATAAAATGTAGAAAAGGTATTGGTTCCGATACGTGCAAAGATAAATGTTCTTGTATGCCCATCAAAAGATTTTATGAATCACCTAAAGTTAATACAAAAAATCAATATGTGCAAAAACCTCCGTATGTGCGTAAAATGAATAATGCAAATAATATACCAAAAAAACCGTATGCTCGCATGTATAACGATAAATATTCTAGACCTAAAAATGATGCAAATATAAATGCTTGCTTTTATGTGTATGATAAATACAATCGCAAAATTAAAATGGTAACTAAATGGATTCCAAAAGGAATGTTTAATAATGATAATCCCGGTGGTATGCGTTTATGGTTTTAAATGTGTTATATATTATATATATATATATATATAGTTTAAATATGAATTCTTGTATATATGTTATATATAAGTAATATATTATTGTATTTACTTTTGTTTATATATATATATACATACGTACTACACATATATATATATATATACTTTCTGTTTGATTCTTTATTATATATATATTGTTTGACTTTTTGATATATTATATATATATTTTTTTTGGTTGATTTGTTACATATATATATATATTCTGTGTATATTTATATATTTATATATATATATATGCTTGTTGGTTTTTTATTAAAACTAATTGTCAAGGACCCACGAGAAATGGGGACCATAAAAATTACATCTTTATTATTGTAGATAAACCTTGATATGGACTGGATACTCGATAGTGGTTGCACACGTCACATGACCGGAAACAATAATCTCTTTTCATCATATAAGTCATGTGATGGTGGACAGGTAATTTTTGGAGGAAACTCCAAAGGAAATATAATTGGGAGAGGTACAGTCTCTTGCAATAATGTTAAATTTCTTGATGTGAATCATGTTGATAATTTACATTTTAATTTGTTAAGTGTTCGCCAATTGTGTAAAAATGGTATAACTGTTGTCTTCGAAGAAGACTCGTGCAAAATCTTGAAAAATGGCCAAGTTCTTTTGACTGGTTCTGTGAAAGGAAATTTATATATTTGCAAAACTGTTGTATCTGAAAATGTATGCTTATCCTCTCTTCATGATGTTTCTACTTTATGGCATAGGCGTTTAGGTCACGCTAATCTAAGATTAATGCAAAACTTAAAAAATAAGGAGCTTGTGAGTGACCTGCCAAAATTAAAGTTTGATAATCATTTTTGTGATGCTTGTCGTGTCGGCAAACAACATCACGTTTCTCATAAATCAAAAAATGTTATTTCTACTCAAAGAGTTTTAGAACTTTTACATATGGATCTTTTTGGCCCAATGGCTATTCAAAGTTTTGGAGGAAATTTTTATACTTTGGTTATTGTAGATGATTATTCCCGTTATACTTAGACTCTATTTTTGAGACATAAAAATGAGGCTTTCGAAAAGTTTAAATTTTTAGGAAAAAGAATTCAAAACCAACAAGGTTGTACGATTGTTTCAATACGTACGGACCATGGACGAGAATTCGATAATGAAGTACAATTTGGTGCCTTTTGTGATAAACATGGTATAACTCATAACTTTTCGGCTCCTCGAACTCCTCAGTCAAATGGAGTTGTTGAAAGGAAAAATCGAACGTTGCAAGAAATGAGTAGAACTATGCTAAACGAACATCAAGTTCCCCAAAAGTTTTGGTGTGATGCCGTTGCTACCGCGACCTATGTGCTTAACCGTGTCCTAATTAGAAGTATCCTAAATAAGACACCCTATGAACTTTACCGTGGTAGAAAACCTTCCTTAGCTCACCTGAAAGTTTTTGGATGTAAATGTTTCATTTTAAACACCAAATCCTATCTAACCAAATTCGATGCCAAAGCCTATGAGGGAGTGTTCCTAGGTTACTCTTGGAATAGCAAAGCCTATAGAATTCTAAATAAGGAGACCATGGTTGTAGAAGAATCCCTAAATGTTAGCTTTGACGAGAGTCCTCCCAAACCGAGTGCACCCTTAGCAAATGACAATATCCGTGAGGGAGACGTCTTAGCACAACAACTTAGCAACTTGGATTTAGGTACCCAACCTTCCACAAATAATATTGAATCTAGTGATGCCCCTCCTTGCTTTATTCCACAAGGTATAGATGATCCTAACCTTAGAACCGCTCGAGGCCATCCCGTAGATCAAATTATAGGTGACCTAAACCAAAGGACAACTAGATCACAAATCCATACCCATTGTGCTTTCCATGCCTTTATCTCAACCATAGAACCTAAAACCATAGATGAAGCTTTAGGTGATGAGGATTGGATAATGGCCATGCAAGAAGAGTTAAACCAATTTACTAGGAATGATGTGTGGGACTTAGTTCCTTGCCCCAGTAGTCAAACCATTATTGGCACAAGATGGGTCTTCCGTAACAAGGTAGACGAGAACGGTGGAGTCACACGAAACAAGGCACGTTTAGTTGCCAAGGGGTACAATCAACAAGAAGGTATAGATTATGATGAAACCTTTGCACCGGTTGCAAGGTTGGAGTCTATTCGAATGCTTCTCGCTTTTGCAAATGCTAAAGATTTTAAATTATTTCAAATGGATGTTAAAAGTGCTTTCTTAAATGGTATTATAAATGAGGAGGTATACGTTTCTCAACCTCCCGGTTTTGAAAATTTTGAAAATCCGACACATGTTTATAAATTGAAAAAGGCGCTTTATGGTTTAAAGCAAGCTCCGCGTGCGTGGTATGATAGATTAAAAACCTTTCTAATTGTTAGTGGTTATATTATGGGTAAAATAGATAATACTTTGTTTGTGAAATATGATCAAAATGATATTGTAGTTGTGCAAGTATATGTTGATGATATTATTTTTGGTTCCACTAATGAAAAACTGTGTAATGAATTTTCTGCGAAAATGACAAGCGAGTTTGAAATGAGCATGATGGGAGAGTTAAAATACTTCTTAGGATTGCAAATCAAACAATGTGAAACTGGTATTTTTATTAGTCAATCTAAATATTGTAAAGATATGTTGAAAAAGTTTAACTTTGAAAATGTCAAACCCGTTGAAACTCCAATGACCACAAACTTACAATTATCTCGTGACGAGGAGGGAAACGATTTTAATGAAAAGATTTATCGTGGAATGATTGGTAGTTTATTATATTTAACTGCTAGTAGACCTGATATTATGTTTAGTGTATGTTTATGTGCTCGTTTTCAATCTTCACCTAAACAAACTCACTATGAAGCTGTCAAGCGTATTTTTCGATATTTACGAGGTACTACTAATCTTGGCTTATGGTATGCAAAGCAACCCGAGTTAGAAGTAACGTGTTTCACCGATTCCGATCTTGGTGGATCTATTGTTGACCGAAAAAGTACTAGTGGGGTATGTGCCTTTATAGGTCTCTCACTTGTGTCTTGGTTCTCCAAGAAACAACAATCCGTAGCGTTGTCTACTACCGAAGCGGAATATGTAGCCGCCGCAAGAGCATGTGCTCAAGTCCTATGGATGAAACACACACTTACCGACTTTGAGGTACATCTAACCAAAATTCCAATTATGTGTGATAACTCAAGTGCCATAAACTTAAGCAAAAATCCCGTGCTACATTCTCGTACCAAACATATTGAATTGAGACATCACTTTTTACGAGATAATGTTCAAAAAGGCCAAATCGTGCTTGAAAAGGTTGATTCGGAAGATAATTTGGCCGATATTTTTACTAAAGCTCTTAACAAAAAAGCTTTCTTTAAATTAAGACTTGGTTTAGGCATGCTTGAGTATAACCCTTAAAAATACTAACTCTCAAATATTTCATATTTTGAGGGGGAGCATCTTTCGAGGGGGAGCATAAGCGACCTTCTTAAACCCTTTTTGCTTCGACAAAAGGGGGAGAGAAACCGAGTATGCTCTCGTGTTTAGCGTTGTGTTTGTCATCATCAAAAAGGGGGAGATTGTTGGTGCAAGTGTACCCAGCTTTAATATTGTGATATATTTTTGGTACACATAAAATCACATCTCCATATTTATTTTGATGATTACAAAACACACCGCATTCTTTGTTATCTAATATTTTATCTGAGTGTGCAGCATTTAAATAATCTCGATAATGTTTATCTGAAGAATCCAAGTCTGAAGATTTTCGTCGTTTTAATTTTAAAATGATAAATCACCCTAAAATAATATACCACTTGGATTTTTCTAATACTGTCTTTTTAAATAAACCAAGTAACATCTTATCATCTTGCTGGATTGTGAAAGATTTGGTTCTAGAAGACACTGCGCATGCGTACTGCTTCCTGCCCTTTGTTCTGGGCGGTATACCGCGGTGAATAGCCGGTATACCGCGGCGGCCTGCTGTACTTCTCTGACTGATTGGAAGTGTTTTTGTCTGGGCGGTATACCGCGGTGTTTAGCCGGTATACCGCGGGTACAGTTTCCGTTTGTTTTTTGCAGGGTTGACCTTCTCATCTGACACGGACCTTTTCCTCTGCACGGTATACCGCGAGAGTTAGCCGGTATACCGCGAATGCCAAGGACCAGTTGCTCATCCAGTATAAATACATGCAACCCTCCAGCCTTCAATGCTAAAAATTCACAATAACTCTCCCTGCATTTGATAAAGACTCTGCAGCATCTTCTCTTGATATTTAAACTGTTAAAATTATAAAACACGTTTTTGAGTAAGAAATCTTGAGTTGATAGCAGATTAAAATCTCTCGATTAGTTGAATCAGCAACACAACTCAAGTGATCAAACTCTCTAAAAATATCCAAGTGATAAACCTTATTCAAGAGTGATTATTCATATTAAAATTATACCCTCTTGTAAGTGTTTGAATAGAGTGAGTGATCCACATAAATCTCTCAAAGTAGAGTGATTCGCGTTTGTTGTACTAAGGTTTGTGTTCTACCGTAAAGAACACGTTTTCGTATTGGATCTCCGAGAAGTGTTATTTTCTCGAGGTGGACTAGCCAACTTTGTGTTTGGTGAACCACTTTAAAAATATCGTTGTCAAGTATTTTCTTTCCCTTATCTATTTACATTTCCGCCGTGCTTTTAAATTATATCTGTTTATATAAATTGCTTTGCATTTATATTTATTTATATAATATCTGTGTATCTGTTTGTATTTACACTCTTCTGTATTATTCCGTACTTACTCCGTATTTATTTATAAAAAGAATTTTTGAAAGTAAAAGTTTTAAATACAACCTTACCCCCCCCCTAGGTTGTCTAACAGAAGAGATATTCAGCGATGTAAATTGTTTCGAAATCTTGCATTCATTTGCGAACGTCAGCGAGTAAAGAGAACATACCTTGACATCAGCGAATCAAGTTTGTTCAGAGAGAAGATGATAGAATGGGTTATACAAGTTGGTTTTATCCTGTCGCTGATCAAATGCGAACCGCTGAAGATTTTATTCTTCAAAGTTCAACATTCCAAGCTCGCTGATGAGAAAGTTAAATCTTGTCTCATCAAGAGGTTTGGTGAATAGATCAGCTAACTGAAAGTCAGTTGGGATAAAATGAAGTTCTATATCACCATTCATCACATGATCTCTGATAAAATGATACCTGATTTCGATGTGTTTGGTCTTTGAGTGTAGCACTGGATTGTTGGCTATAGCGATGGCGCTAGTGCTGTCGCAATAGATTGGAATTTTCGAGAGCTGAAGATCATAGTCCAGTAGTTGATTTCTCATCCACAAGACCTGAGAACAACAGCTTCTAGCAGCTACGTATTCAGCTTCAGCGGTGGAGGTGGACACTGAGTTTTGCTTTTTACTTGTCCAACTCACAAGCTTTCCACCCAGGGGCTGACAGCCTCCTGTGGTGCTTTTCCTATCCAATTTACAACCTGCAAAATCACTATCTGAATAGGCGATTAGATCAAACCATGAATCTTTGGGATACCAAAGACCTCGGTTAGGAGTACCCTTAAGGTAACGAAAGATTCGCTTTACAGCGATCATATGAGATTCCTTAGGTTCAGCTTGATATCGTGCACACAAACAGGTTGCGTACATAATATCAGGTCGGCTAGCTGTAAGATACAAAAGAGAGCCGATCATCCCACGGTAAGTCGTGACATTAACAGGTATTCCAGAAGAATCCTTGTTTAGTGTCAGCGGCGGTGCCATAGGGGTTTTCATAGTTGAACTCTGAGTTAAATCAAATTTCTTCAGCATATCTTTAACATACTTTCCCTGATTAATGAAAGTTCCCTTTTCATTTTGTTTTATCTGAAGACCAAGGAAATATGTTAGCTTACCCATCATGCTCATTTTATACTCTGCTTTCATTCTATCAGTGAAACGAGTACAAAGGTCAGGGTTAGTAGAACCAAATATAATGTCATCAACATATATCTGAACAAAAATAATATGACCTTTTACTTTCCTGAAGAATAGAGTCTTATCGATTTTACCACGCTAAAATTGTTCAATATGGAGATAAGTAGAGAGAGTGTCATACCATGCACGAGGAGCTTGCTTTAAGCCGTAAAGTGCCTTATCCAGTTTATAAACATAACCTGGATGCTTAGGATCTGAGAATCCTGGAGGTTGTTCCACATAGACTTCTTCATTCAGCTTTCCATTGAGAAACGCTGACTTAACATCCATTTGATAAACTTTGAAGTCTTTGTGTACAGCGTAGGCTAAGAATAGACGAATAGATTCTAGTCTTGCTACTGGAGCAAATGTTTCGTCGTAGTCTATACCTTCCTCTTGTCTGTATCACTGAGCAACAAGACGAGCCTTGTTGCGGGTTACAGTTCCATGTTCGCCCAACTTGTTTCGATAGACCCATTTAGTGCCTATCACTGTCTTGTCAGTTGGTCTTCGAACAAGCTTCCAAACTTTGTGTCTTTCAAATTCAGTCAGCTCTTCTTGCATAGCGCTGACCGAGTTTGGATCTCTGGGGGCATCATCTGTTTTCTTTGGTTCAATCAGAGAAATAAAGTTAACAAATAAACAAATATTACCTGCACTTCGTCGAGTCTGAACACCAGCGTTTGGATCACCAAGAATTTGATCAATAGGGTGATTGACAGTGTGATCCCAGATCTAATCAAGTAACAACGCGTAATTCATGGAATCTTCATTAGAATAGAGAAAGAATACAAGATGAGATTCAAGATCCACTTTCTCTCTCTAAACTCTCTCTCTAAGATGGCATCCCTCTCTTACAATTATGAAAAATAAACGTATGAGACTTCTATCTAATTCTATTACAACATCCTATTTATACACATTGACTTTCCACTCTAATTGCCTTGACTTTGACCTTTACAAGCACTTTGACTTCTTACAAGTAATACAATTAAACACTAAATCTTGAATACATTTTATGCACTAACAATCTCCCCCTATGGATTCAAGATTTAAAAAATTGATAACGATAGTCTTTAGCTCTTTGTGATCTTCAGATCTTCAACACTTTAGCTCTTTGAACAATCTCCCTCTTCGCTTTGAAGAAATATCAATCTTCGAAAAATAACTCTGAAGAATCTTCAAGTAGGTGTTGTCTTCAGAAATCCAATCTGATTTCTTTAGTCTTTAACTGGATCTTCAAAGTCAAATAGTCATCAAAGTCTTGAAACATAAACTTCACTTCTTTGCGGTGTTGGTCAAAGTCTTCAAACAAAATATTCATCTTTTTGAATCTTCGTATCACTGGTCTTTGTAACACGAATCTTTGAAACATTGTAGCACGGATCTTTGCATCTTTGAGAAATATCTTCAGTCTTTGATCATGAAATGTGTTAGCCTCAATCTTCCTAATCATAGAAATTAGTTACAAGTAGTGAAAAATAGGCTAAGTGAAGAAAGCCTCTTCTAGAGGCTCTGCCGAACTTACCGAGAGATCAAGGTCAAGAAGCTACAGAAGCTACAGAGGCGTCCTACAGAAGCTCTGTCATACGCGCAAAGAAGACCAAAGACTCGGAATCCGGTGAAGACTGATCTTCAAAGGACCATACCGCAGAACCTCTGTAACACTTTACAGAGCCTCTGCGGTCCTCACTAAAGACTTGGAAGATATTTATAATATCTTGCTACTGTTCCTGACCTGTTCATCAACTTGCATGATAGCATGCCCTGTCCAACTTCAACACGTGTCAAACTCTGAGTGGACTCAATAGGGCTTAGTACAATATAGACGTCTGCGCCATTAAATGCAATACAGCATGTACAACTGTTCATGCCATCCGTTCTAACAGCAGGTCATGCTTTATGGTCCCCTAGAGTAGTATAAAAGGAAGTCTCTTGTTGAGATATTCCTTAACAATCTTAAGAACTAATCTAAGAATCTAAGTTTCATGCTTACACTTTATATCGTCAAATCTGTTAAGCATTACACTTTCACATAACAGTTCTTAATCTCTTCTTGATGTTCTTATTATATATTGAAACTCAGTAATCTTTGAGATATCATATTCTAATCACTGTTTCTTTATATTGTGTGTTCTAAATCTATCAAACATATCTGTTAGTTCTTCAATACGCTTCCGCATCAAACATAAACTCGAACTAATAGATCTGATAATCTTGTATAAGCAAAACGGGAACCAACAATTGGTATCAGAGCCTTCCTTGATTTTTAATATCAAGTGATCCTCTTTGTTACAAGATTTGTGGTAGACATCATTCTGTTTTAACATGTTCTTCATTTCATTGAAAAGTTTCTGTTTTCCTATCATCTTTCGATTTACTCGAAAGTGGTATTCTACAAAGAAACAATTTTTTTCCAGATTAAAACTCCATTAAAGTGCACTCTGGGAACTGTTAAAACCCAGAAAACCTTCCAGATCATCAGACTCATACTCTTTCGTCATATTATCTTTTCAGAACCTTCGAAACTCTTACAACGACAAATACAAATAACTTTTTCACTGCTGGTTCACTAACCAAGCCTCCTACTCTCATTCGAGATGAGTATCCTCAATGGAAGATAAGAATGATCCATTTCTTTGAGGGTACTGAAAAATCTCTCGTACAATATCTTTACAACCCTCATCAAGTTCCCATGACAATAGTACCACGAGTACCAGCTACAGCTGAATCTCTTGAAATCCCTGAACATCAAAAACCTAAGCCAAAAGGAGAATGGTCAGATGCAGATAGGGCAGAAGATGAAGTTGCACAGAAAACAAAAAGAATATTGATCATGGCTATCCCCAACGAACTTTTTCAATCCCTAGATGCATGCGAAACAGCGCACGATCTTTGGAAAGAATTAGAAAGACAATTGGAAGGGGGTGATAAAACGTAGAAGAACCGAAGGGCACAATACATAAATGAATAGCATGCCTTCAGAGCCTCTGCAACAGAATCTCTGCAAACGACGTACGACAGGTTCAACTCTCTCATAAACAAATGCAGAAAATCTGGCATTCACAGAACCTCGGAAGAAAATAACGTCATGTTTCTAAAGAGCCTAAATGATGAGTGGCTCCAGTTGTCTATGTCTTTACAAACAAACCAACATCTAGACTCCTGGACACTCTCTGATCTCTATGGAACACTAGCTGCACATGAGTCTCAAATAGCACAGGCTAAAACACTAACCATTGCACCATACGCATTGGTTAGTAAATCTACAGAGGCTGCAGAGAGACCGAGAAATGAGAGAGCAACATAGGAGAAGAAGAAGGATAGGAAGAAGATAGTGATATTCGATAGCGAAGAAGACGAACTGATAGAAGAAGAGATAACTCTTGCGTCATTAGCTAAATCCTTAGCTCTGTTGACAAGAGAGTTCAGAGGAAACCAGAGGGGTTCAGGAATTGATCGATATGGCAGAGACAACCAAAGTGATAGAAGAGATGATGAAAGAAGAGAAGAATCGAGTGACCGACAGAGCTCAGATGATAGAAATGACCGACAGAGGTCAAGCGACAGAAACTACAGAGGTAATGACCGACAGAGGTCAGATGACAAGGTGAGCCACACACAACAAGAATGCTACAAGTGTGGCAAGCCTGGTCATTACGCAAACGAATGCCGAACGGATAAAGGTGGAGACCGACAGAAATCCGACGATCGTGCTGGAAACACTTCCCAAGGTTGTTTCAACTGCGGGAAGCCAGGCCATTTCGCAAATGAATGCAGAAGTAGACCAAATCGCCCACAGAAGGACTCAGCTTTTTACAAAAAGAAGGCCGAGTATTATGCGCAAAAATCCCTAATGGCGAACAAAGGGCATTCTGAGGCAAACAAGGAGGACTTCGAGTCAGACTCTACCTCTGACGATGAATACACCACCAATGCCCTATTCTGTGGCATGGCAGATGTCGACTCCGGTACTGAAACTGAGGTATCCACTTCAAACTCTTCCTCTTGTACTAATTATGTAGATGATAATTTACTTAAACTTAACATTGAACTGATTGAACTAAAAGAGATAAATGAAAGCATTCAGAAAAGACTCACCTTTAATGAGAGAGAAGTAAGGCTTCTCACTCAAGAAGAAGCCAAAATTTTTGAAGAAAAGGAAAGAGTAGAAAAGAATTGGAACAAAAATCTAGATCCTTTAAAAAGGCAAATTTCTGAATTAACCTCTGCTCTAAAAGTCAAAACAAAAGAACTTTCAGTTTCTAGAAGTGAAACAACAGACATAAGAGCTCTGAAAGAATACTTTCAAAAAGAGAGAGAGGTAATTTGGCAAGATCTACTCAGAAGAGAAGTTTTACTTAAAAACTATAAAGATGCACAGAAGGTGTATGAGAAAGTAAACTCACAAATAGGAAGACGAGGTATAGGGTACGATGATATTACTCTAGGTGTTGAAGGCAAAAGACTTAAACCTCTGTCTTCTCTGTTTGTGATAGGAAAAACGAACAAACCAGATTTTCCAAACTTACTCTCTGTAAGTAAAAGGGCTAAAATCTCTATAGAACCTCACTCGAGGAAACATACGAAGATGATCAATGTGTGGTTTGAAAACACAGATTCATCATCTTCAACCTCTATCAATAGAGAAATCAAACCAAAGAAATATCTGAAAACACAAGATCAGATTGGTATCTTTAAGTTTGATAAACCGGAGACTCAAACACAGGTTGCTTTTGTCTGTATGATAAATGTCGAAAAGAAATTATCGGCAGAAGCTCCTGAGTTTAAACCCACCTTTTCAGAAGAAAAACTTAAAGAAACAATTGAAAAGGAAATTTTGGAAATATGGAAAACAAACGTCTTAGAAAACTTCTGTACATCTTCTGTAGATAAATTTCTCGCTAAAGAGATCTTATTAGAAACCTCTGCCGTCTATGAAAGTTATTCTACAGAAGAAGAAAGCTCGTATGATACATGTTCGGAAAATCCAGCCTCTGTCGAAAGAGATGACTCAACCTCTGTGTATGAGGACGATTCATCTTCTAACGACTTAGAGACAGATGTTACATCAGGGATAGTTCTCTATGACACAGAGGATGTTAAATTCTCCTCTGAAGTTCTTAACAGAACTATTTCTCCAAAAGAGAAAATCACAGAGATACCTATCTGCCCCAGATTTTCTAAACTGGTATTCACAAGTCAAAACCTCTGCTGAGCTTAATATGTTAAGTCTTAAAAAGAAGACCTCTGTAGATCCTAAAAGTTCAAAATTTTCAAAACCTTTAAGGCAAATTAACGAAAATCCCACTTGGCAACAAAAGGGAAAATGGCCTAAAGTTAACAAATCTTTTTCCTCTGTGACAGTGAATGAAGATGTTCACCACAGAAGAGACTCACAGAAGGCAGGAACTAAACAAAGCTTTTGCAAACAACATTCTAATATTCATAGATCTTCTTGTAATAGGAAATCTAGTGTTAAGAAAGAATGTAATGCCTCTGTGGCTCAGTTCAATGAATTCAATGAAAAGTTCAAGAAAATCACGTCTCATATTCAATATTGTCATTGCTTTGATCTTATGTTCAAACTAAATAATCACTTCTCCAGTCAAGATTGTTTACTCTCTACTCAAATTCAAAAGTCAAAACCTAAAGAAAAACAATCTGATTCTTCTACAAAAGACAAAATGTATTTCAAGAATGCTAAGGCAAACTTGAAAAATACTAACAATATTGGACCCATGTGGATATGGGTACCTAAGTCTCTGTGATTGTCTTGCAGAAGCGATATGTGCCAATCTGGTATCTAGACTCCGGATGCTCAAGGCACATGACTGGCGACAGAAGTTTACTATCCACGTACAAAGAAACACTCGATGGTGGATCTGTAACTTTTGGAGACGACAAAACGGGACACATCAAAGGCTATGGAGTCATAAAGAAGGAAAACGTTTCTATATACAAAGTTGCATACGTGGATGGCCTTAAACACAACCTACTCAGTGTAAGCCAACTTTGTGATACAGGATTCGATGTGTTATTCAAAAGAACTTTCTGCTCTCTAAAAAGTGAAGACACGGGAATGGAACTTCTGCGAGCCGAAAGAAGAGGTGATCTATATCTGATGAATTTCAGTTCCAAGAACAAAGACAAAGTTTGCCTTGTAGCCTGCAAAAGTGAGGAAGCCTGGTTATGGCATAACAGGTTCTGTCATTTGAACTTTCACACCTTGGATAAACTGGTCAAACTTGATCTAGTTAAAGGTTTGCCTAATGTTAAATTTAATAAGGATCATTTATGTTCTGCCTGTGAAATGGGAAAACTCAGAAGAGCTTCCCACAGAGGCAAAACAGATGTGTCTTGCACTTGGCCTCTGTACATGCTTCATGTCGACCTCTGCGGTCCCATTGCCATACAGAGCCTAGGTGGCAAGAAATACATACTTGTCTTAATTGATGAGTATTCGCGTTTCACATGGGTTGAATTTGTCCGAAAGAAATCAGATGTTCCAATCATCTTGATTAATCTAATGAAAAGAATCCAAGTTCTTTATGAATGCAGAATACAGAAGTTAAGAAGTGACAATGGCATAGAATTTAAAAACTATGTCATTCAAACCTATCTTTCTACAGAAGGAATATCACAGAACTTCTCTGCCGCACGCACTCCACAGCAGAACGGCATAGTCAAAAGAAAAAATCGAACGCTCGTGGAGGCCGCAAGAACTATGCTATCAGCATGCGGATTACCAATGAACTTTTGGGCAGAAGCAATTTCTACCGCTTGTTACACACAGAATCGTTCAACCATTGTGAAAAGACACATCAAGACTCCTGACGAAGTGATCAACAAAAGGCGGCCAAACATCAAGTTTTTCCACGTGTTTGGATGTAAATGCTTTGTTTTAAACGACAGAGATTCCAGATGGAAGTTTGAGGTAAAAGCTGACGAAGGAAAATTCATTGGATACTCTGCCACTTCCAAAGCCTACAGAGTATACCTTACAAAGTCTCGCAAGATCGTAGAAAGCATCAATGTTTCTTTTGATGATTCATTCAAAAAGACTTCTGAGCAAATCAGTTCAGAACTCGGACTTAAAGGGGAATCCTCTGGCATCTCACAAACAAAAGAAGACTTAAATCTTCTATTTTTAGAAATGTTCCATGACGACATTGATCCCTCTGTTGGAACCATCCGAGCTTTCAAAGAACCATCTTCTGTCGGTCAAAATCCTACAAGTATGACTCTAACTGGTCCAAATAATGCTTCATCTTCTTCTGTAAATGCTACAGATGCAAATGCTGAGGAAGAGTCTACAGAAGATGAAACACAAAGGAAAACGACCACAGAAGCTGCTGAAGAACAAACTCCACAATCCACAGAGGAACCAATAACAGAGGATATAGAGGACCAAGTCTATACGTCTTCAGAGGAACAAACTCCACCACCACTCATACCAATCATTCCACAAACTGTAGGATCAACTACAAAGGCACGCACTACGATAGAGGCTACACCAGAAGAAGAAGAACAACAAGAATCCTCTGAAGAACAATTTGATGACATTGATGACCATCTTCCACGCACAACTCAGTGGACAAAAAGCCATCCTCCAAGCCAAATAATTGGTGAACCCTCTGACACGGTAAAAACAAGGTCTGCCACTGCTAATTTTTGTTTCTTTACAAACTTTATTAGTGTGATAGAGCTAAAGAAGATTTCTGAAGCCCTTGACGATCCAAACTGGGTAGACGCCATGCAAGATGAGCTTCTGCAGTTTGAGCGCAACAAAGTCTGGACTCTAGTACCTCTGCCACGGGGGAAACAAGCCATTGGGACTAAGTGGGTCTACAGAAATAAAAAGGATGAAGATGGAGTGGTCATCAGAAACAAAGCACGATTAGTGGCCAAGGGATATAGACAAGAAGAAGGCATAGACTACGATGAGACTTTTGCCCCTGTCGCACGACTCGAAGCAATAAGAATATTCTTGGCCTTCGCAGCCCACAGAGGTTTCAAAGTCTATCAGATGGACGTGAAATCAGCTTTTCTCAACGGTGAAATCCAAGAAGAGGTTTACGTAAATCAGCCAGCAGGGTTTGAAAGCTCAAAGTTTCCAAGACATGTGTACTACCTTGAAAAGGCTCTGTACGGACTGAAACAGGCTCCAAGAGCATGGTACGAACGACTTTCTACCTTTCTTCTAGTCAATGGCTACGACAGAGGTACAACAGATACTACCTTATTCTATAAACGTAAAAAACAGTGAAATAATGCTTGTACAAATTTATGTGGACGACATAATCTTTGGGTCTTCTAATACAGAAGAGTGCAAAAGTTTTGAAAAACTCATGCAAAGTGAGTTTGAAATGAGTATGATGGGAGAATTAACATTCTTCCTCGGACTCCAAGTCAAACAATCATCAGAGGGAATTTTTATAAATCAGGCCAAATATGTCTCTGACATTCTTTCCAAGTATAGCCTCTCTGATACCTCTGCCATGAAAACAACAATGGCCACTGGAAATAAGTTATTCTTAGATCCAGATGGCATCTCTGTAGAATGCACTCTCTACAGAGGCATGATTGGATCTCTGTTATACTTAACTGCTAGCAGACCTGACATTATGCATGCCACATGTCTTTGTGCACGTTATCAAGCTAATCCTAAGAAATCACATTATGATGCTGTTAAGAGAATCTTTAGATACCTAAAGGGGACCAAAAATCTTGGTCTCTGGTATCCACAGAACTCTGGCTTTAGTCTTAAAGCTTATACAGATTCAGACTATGGAGGATGCATGCTCGACAGAAAGAGTACCTCTGGGAGTTGTCAATTCCTAGGTGGTAAACTAGTCAGTTGGACCTCCAAGAAGCAGAATTGTGTCTCAACATCTACGGCAGAAGCTGAATACGTTGCTGCTGCTAGCTGTTGTTCTCAGGTTCTGTGGATGAAGACTCAGCTAAAAGACTACGGACACATCCTATTCAAGATACCCATCTTCTGTGATTCCAAAAGTGCCATTGCCATCTCTGCCAATCCTGTGCAACATTCAAAAACCAAGCATATCGATATAAGGTACCACTTCTTGAAACATCATGTTGAATACGGTACAATCGAGATTCATTTCGTGCCCACAGAATACCAACTCGCGGACTTATTCACCAAAGCTTTAGACGAGAAAAGATTCAATTTCTTGGTGGGTAAGTTAGGAATGATCAATATGACGTAAAAAAATCCTCTGTTAGTGTAGCTTATCTTCTGTAAATATGTGTATAAAAATATTGCTTTATTTATTGCTTTGATTGATTTCTTTCTGTATGTAAATTCTCAATCATAAATAATTCTTGAAATCACAGAGCTTCTGTGGGTCTGCTCAGAACCTCTGACGACCCCTACAGAACCTCTGGTAAACATGACCTATGTACTATGCAAAACTTATCCTATTTTGATCAAATCATAGGTCAAGGGGGAGCAGAAGGAAATAACTTGATCTACAGAAATGGTTAGATCAAGGGGGAGCAAAAGAAACCTTGAAATGATCTACAGAGGTTAATCTTTCAAGGGGAACCAAAAGAAAAGTGTCGATGAATCTATCGACAGAAGTCAAAAGGTGTGTCTCTCGTACAAAAGGTATGTCTCTCGTACAAAAGGTTTTTGAAAACAGCTTTCTGGGACTCAAATTGTCAAATATATCCTAAAGATACTGTAGATAACATTTCAAAAATCAAAAGATCAAAAAGTTTCATAAAATTTGAGTTATGAGAAATTTAAGGTCATAGAGCCTCTGCTGAGCTCAACAGAGGTTCTGCCAGAAATATGCTCTGTGATCGCAAATTTAACCTCTATCGATCTTTTGGAATGTCATCTCGAAAACCGAATACGCACAAATACACACACCATGACCTTCTCCCACAAATTTTTTTCCAAAACAGTTTTCTCGGACACCAACTTTCAAATATGTCCGAAAACCATTTCTTAATACAAATCAAAACTTGGATGATCAAAATTGTTAATAGATTTTTAGTTATGAGAAATTTTCACTCATAGAGCTTCTGCTGGCCCTGACAGAGCTTCTCCTGGCCCTGACTGAGCTTCTGCAAGTTCCAACAGAGCCACAAAACCTATGAGTAAAAATTCTTCACTAAAATCCTAACGATCCTCTCCAATGCCTTTACAAATGTTTTGGTTAAAGAAGAACCTACAGAGTCATGATAACAAGAGATATATAAGAAAGGGATCAACATCAAGTTTTTCAAAAATTCACAGAGCTTCTGTAAACCTCAGAGGTTCTGTAACAGTAACGGTTACTTTTACTGAGAGTGAAAATCATGTGGCTAAGAACAACCTCACGCGCCTAGCATTAATGGGCCGCGCACGACGTCCTGTCATCATCTGACATGGCCTACGTGTCTCATTTTCATTGGGCGTACATGGCACGTTCTTTTGGAAAATTGAACCCGCCGTTCTAACTCAAGTACGGATTCCAAATATTTATCCATTGCCAAATATTTTTACCCTTTCGAATTCTACCGTTTTACCAACCTATAAAACCCAAGCTTACCCTCTCATAAAACCTTTACGAACCGTCATTCTTCTCCGGCGAAACCCTGCAAAAAACCTGCAAGTATCTTATTCTCATTACAAATGGCTTCATCTTCCCAAGCTATCTCTCCTGCACACTCTCCGGAGAACTCTCAAGAACACTCCCCTGCTCATTCTGAACATTCAGAAAACCCCCACCTCGCCAAAAATGCCAAACAAGAAGATTCCGGCGACTTGGCAGAATTTGCTCCAACCACCCATCTCCAGAACTTCATTGCTCAAGAACACTTTGACAAGGTACTACCCATAAAGTCAAATAACTGCTACTTGGTCCCCTCACCAACTGCTTTCGGCGAAGCCCATGCTCTTCTTCTACACATCATGGAAAACCATATTCTCTTTCCGTTACTCTCCAGAACCCCAAAGCAAATACCTGTTAGGTATTTGAACCAATTTTGGCAAAGTTGCCGATATGATAAAGATGATTCTCTTATCAAAGGGTACATCTCAAAGCCAGACAAATCTGAACATTTGGAACTCAAGTTCAATAGAACAATGTTTTCTATTGAGTTCAATCTACCAACAAGGGGTCTTCTTAGACTGAAGAAATATGCAGATCAACCAACAGACGACGAACTCTGTCGCTTTGTAGAAATGCTTGGGTACAACACCCACCTTAGGAAGAGAAATGACTTCCGCAGAGGCAGACTACCACCTCTGTGGAACACCTTGTTTTCAATCCTCAACAGATGCCTTACAGGGAAGATAGGCAGCATTGACCAGAGCTCGAACCAGATCTTAACCATCATGTACGGGGTCTACTACGATCTCCCACTCGATTACTCGACCATCATGTTGCAGGAGATCATCAATACGATCGACAGAAAGAACAACACCAAAAAGGCAAGATAGAACGATCATAAGTATCTACCGCCTCTGCAATACCAAAGGATATTGGGAGTCCTGTTCGAACCTCTGCTGATGATGCAGAACTGGCCAATGGAAGGGCCAACTCCCAAAAAGTTCCCAATGAACAAAAATATCCCCACCGATCATATAGATGGCTACACCCACTGCAGACCTCTGTCAAGGAAGCTTCTGAGCTATGCCACAAACAAAACCCTTAAATTAGAGTATATACGCGATCATAGGACTCCAAAACCGAGCCCTATGACACCCCCGCGTTTAGGTGTCCCCCTAGGAACAATGGTTGTAGAACCTCTCTCTACAGAAGCGAAGAAGCAAAAACTAGCAAAACACTTGGCAATCCAACTTAGTTTTATGGCCAAACGTGACGAACTCATGGGAAAGAAGTCTTCTTCGAAAGCCTCTGCCTCTACCCCAAAAACAAAGAAGATGAAAACTGCAGAAGGCACTTCTACAAACTTTGCAGAAGATCAACCTTCACCTCCTCGTACCAAAGAAGTTGGCTCCTCTGCTCCTCACTCTTCTCCAAAACAAAAGAAAAGAAAATCAAAATCCACAGAACAAGGGCACCAAAACCCAAGAGGAGGAAGACCAAAAGGAGGCATGGGAAATCACTTGATCAAATGGTTACCATCACAGAAGAGGCAGCTGCAGAAGTGGTTGAAGAAGAGGTCGCAGAAACCCGGGTCGAAGAAACTGCAGAAGATGAGAATGCAGAAGTCGAAGTTGCAGAAGAGGGATATCAATCACCTTATCAATCCCCAGATCGATTCGCTCATCAAGGTAGCTTAAACGATTTTCTTCAAAACCCTGACATTGCCAACACCCTAAATACAGCTGGGTGGATGGCACAATCACTTGACCACCACACCACAGAAGAACAACACTTCTCTATCTCTGGTATTGACACTAATCTGCAAGAAGATGATCAAACCCCCAGAGATCAACCATCTGAAACCCCTTACATTCTACAAAACCCCTTCATCCAACAGGGATTTGACGTTCACAGAAGGAGTCCAAGCCCAGCTTCAGAAGAAGATATAGAAGAAATAGAGACCGAAGTTCTAGAAGACCATAACATGGACACCATGTTAGAAAATCCAACAGAGGAGGGGTTTGAAATGAGGGAAACAAGGATAGAGGTCTCAGAGGTAGATTCAGATGAAGAAGAAGTTGTCCAAATACGGAAAGGTCTCTATCATCCACATGTCATGAAATTATACGGATCTCATCCAATCTACGACTTCTTAGTCACAGAGGCAGGAACTACAACAGAAGTTAGGGAAGAAGCACCAAGCCATAGGATAGCGACAAAGACTGAAGTGATAGATAATGAAGTAGTGCTTGGATGCCTAACAGAGGAAGAAACAAGAAAAGATGCCTGGATTAATAGAGGCACACAACCAAAACCAACTCCCAGTGCAACCCACACATCTAACTCCGCAGGTGTAGCTGCAGAAGGAGTTATTGAAAAAGAGCAGCACAACTCGATCCAAACCCACACCATCCAGCCAGAGGTTATTCTTTCAACCTCTGCGCCCACAGAAACCGGGGAATCCATTCCTAGGGAGTCTCCTCGAAGAGACTCACCTACAGTTCGTGATCCATCGCCCCAGATCACACCAAAACATCCTACAGAGGAATTCGTTTCCTCTGCCACGCACAATATAGGGCCAAAACTTCTTTCAGAGAGAAGTAGTGAGCACAAAGATGAAGAGACTCTAGACAAGTCTCCGAGTCAACAGAAGAACATTCCGATACCCACCTCTGGAGTGGATTTGGACAATGTTCTTCGCAGAACTTCTGTAGAGATTGAAACTCTTGTTTCTTCTCGAAGATCAGATGGAAATCCTTCCACCCCCAACGTACAAACAAGGGTGAACGAAGGTGTCCCAGGAGCAGGGACTCACTCTGGAGATGAATGTGTTCCTCCAGAGGTTACCACAGGAACACAAGTATCAAGGGATGAGTTCCAAACCCTTGTCACCTCTGTGAACCAAACCATGAAAGAGTTGAAAAGCTCTTTCACATCTTTTGCAGAGACAACATCGACGGCCTTACTAAATATGAACACCAAAATGGACAATCTGTCCACAGAGGTGAAATCTGCCATGACCCAGATGAAGTCTTCTGCTAAAACAACTACCACTTCTGCCGCCAAAGAATTCGGGATAGCCGCAACTTCTGCGTTCAAGGAATCAGTCAAACATTTCCTTAAACAACTGAACAAGAAATCCAACAACGCAAAGGGCATTACACCTGAAGATCTACAGAAGTCCTTGAAACATGTACAAGAAGAAGCAATGCGCAACACTGTGCTGATGCAGCCTAAAGACTACATGACCAGAGCACAGCTAACAGAGCTCGGGCAGAATGTGATAAACCAGGTCACAGAAGTCATCGTCTCCTTCCTTTCTGCAAATGCCAACTACGTTAAAGAATTCAGAAAAAGTGTCGGCAAAATGCGCTTCAACACAGAAGCAGAGCTTGCAAATCTATTCGGCCTCTGTGATGATGTGTGCGCAAAGTTGATGGCCGCAGGAGCAGAACTACCAAAGAAACCTAAAGCTTCTTGCAGAGCAGAGGGTACTTCTGATAAGGGTCAGGATGACTCTGATGATGACCACCCTGGTCCATCAGATCATCCTGAGGGGGAGAATACAAGGGAGAAAGCTACTAGCAGAGGACTTCCAGAAGCACCAATAGTCGCAGAACCAATCAACCAAGCCCCTCCAAAACAAACCTAACAACAACAAACTCAACAGACCACAGAGCCAACACCCATCTCTGTGGAATCAACTGCTGAAGAAACCCATGTACTAGAAACTGCTCAACAAACCACAGAGGCAACAACCACCCATGTGGTAATCATCTTGGAAGAAAGTCCTTCAAACCAACAACCCGGAGGAACAGAAGCTCAAAAGACCACAGAGGAAACACCCACCTCTGTGGAATTCCCTACAATGTTTGGAGTAGATGTTCAACATCTGTCATCCTCCTCAGAAGAAGATCTTCCCTCCCCAACTACAAAACCAACAGAAAAACCCCAATCCATCCTAAGAAGAAAGTTTATTGCCCGCAAACCAAAAAGAGCAAAGACCTCTGCTTCTTCTGTTCTAAGAAATATGCACAACACAATGACTAAACGAATGGCGCAAAGAGCAGAAGAAAGACGGAGGTTTACAACATCTTTCCGAATGCCAAGAAGATTCAACATTCCTAAACCCACATAAACCAAGCTCACAGAAGAAGTCACAAAAGAACCTCCAATAGAGGTTAAAGAGCAAATCAAGCCAACAGAACCAACGCCACAAAAGTCCTCTCAAACACAAGTGTCAAAACCTACAGAGGCAACACCCATCATTCCAACAGAAGCACCAATACCCAAACCTACAGAAACACCAGGTTATGCACCTCCAAAACCCATAGACAAAGGCAAAGCAATACTAACAGAAGAGCCCAAGAAAAATAAATCATTGCCCAAGCCTACAGAGAAATTGATGAAGAGCGCCTTAGATGCCTTCCAAACTCCAAAGCCTGAAGAAGAGGACTGGGCATAAGGAATGAAGCCTCTGTCAAACATTCCTCTAACAGGTAGAGCTGCAGAAGTTGTTCGAAAGATGGAGAGTCTCAGAAGACAAGTACCACAACCTGGTCCAACACAAGAAGAAATGGAAGAAGTGGTATACAAATACCTCTACAAACAATCCTTTCAGACCAATCATCCAACAGATCATGTGACAGATCCAAAGATCAGAGAAGAATTTGACAACGTCTTCACCAGGACAAAGCCAAGAACAAAAGCAGAAGTCTTCTCAATCCACAAGATCAAAAAGGTAATCTTCTGTAGGTACTCCTTTACAAGAACCTATCCACGGGTCAGGTACAATCTTTACAGAGTCAGAAGGGTAAACAATTCAGAAACCACTTTCGCTGATGCTGACCTAAGGAATCTGAATCCCTATGATCTACCTGACCTTCTGCAATGGACGAAGAACAACTACAACACAGAGCCAAACACCAGAGCCTATCAAGTGTTGAGAAAAGCAATGAGGGAAAGGCTTCTGATCTACAGTCTGACAGACTTTCAGCTGGGAAAGGATCTTGGTCTCAAACATTTGAACCTTCGACCACCAGAAGATCGCTGCCCACCTGACGCAATGCCCAACTCAATCATTACAGAACTAAGGTTCGGGTTAGTATTTCAAAACCCACAAGGCAAAGTCAAACTTTTTGTGACCATGGACTGTCAGAAGTACGCAACTAGTACTCTGAACATGTTCAGAGCAAACCTTGTAAAATACAGAGATACCGAGCAAATAGATAGAGATGCTGCAGATGCTTTCATTAGAGAGATTGATGCTACAATCCGCTTAAGAGAACTCTGCATCAGTTTCTACAAAGAGATCAGAGAAGTCTGAAGAGACAACAGAAGCTACAACAATTTCAAAGACGCCAAAATCTGATTCTCAAACAACCAATCTCTGCAAACAATTTTTAAGTTTATCTTTCATTATACTCAAATGTAAAATGCCTCTGGCATATTTCTAAATGAAAGAACTTTCGAGGTATTGTTTAACCTCTGTCTTATCTAACTTAGCCTAACTAAACTCAAGTTCAATTTTTTATTTTTCACTACTTAGGGGGAGATTGTTAGCCTCAATCTTCCTAATCATAGAAAGTAGTTACAAGTAGTGAAAAATAGGCTAAGTGAAGAAAGCCTCTTCTAGAGGCTCTCCCGAACTTACCGAGAGATCAAGGTCAAGAAGCTACAGAAGCTACAGAGGCGTCCTACAGAAGCTCTGTCCTACAGAGGCGTCCTAAGTTTCATGCTTACACTTTATATCTTCAAATCTGTTAAGCATTACACTTTCACCTAACAGTTCTTAATCTCTTCTTGATGTTCTTATTATATATTGAAACTCAGTAATCTTTGAGATATCATATTCTAATCACTGTTTCTTTATATTGTGTGTTCTAAATCTATCAAACATATTTGTTAGTTCTTCAATACGCTTATGCATCAAACATAAACTCGAACTAATAGATCTGATAATCTTTTATAAGTAAAACGGGAACCAACAAACTGGCTTTTGAACTTTAACAAGCTTTGACTATCTTAAACTGTGTATCTTCACTTCTTGAACAATGAACATCTTTGAACTTTGAATCTTTGTCGAATCATCTCGAAACATCTTGAACTTTTTAATTCGATCTTTATTCTGAAATTGAAACTTTCAAATCTTCTCCCCCTTTTTGATGATTGTGAGCATCATGATCATCAAAATTCTCTTTTCAATTTCAGCAGTCTTTGAATATATCAATAACAATCTCCTCCATTCGATCTGAATATCCGTCAATTCCAAAAATATTTATCCGAATCTTTTCAAATTCAGAAAATAGTAACGTGGTAACCCTGAAACAACTAATGAATCAGTTAAAATGCATGTAAGTTGCACGGAGCCACTTAGTACAACGAATGCACTTTGGAAAGGAGCTTTTTGATGTTCACTCCTCCAGGGCTTCCATTCAATCATCGAAAAACACTAAGGAATTTCTATGAACGTTATGACAAGAAAACATATTCCTTGTGTGTACGTGCGAGTGTAGAAATGATTGAAGCAACTTATGCTTGAAAATTAGGCTCAAAGTGTGTAAACTGTTGAGACAGCAACAAGTTTTCCACGGACTCAATGTGCATGAATGAAGAGCGAAGGTGGGGCAAACTTCCTTCTTTTTAAATATCTAGACCTTCCGAGTGAAGATCAGATAGATAATATGTTGCGTCCCCAAGAAAATTGAAACATTTCTTTGTTAAGAAAGAAATGAGTAGCTGGTGGGGTTAAATGCAAGAGTTGGCATGGGCTAGTTGCCTGTTTCAATTATGGTCACCAAAGAATGTGAACCAATCAGTAATGTGGCTGCCCGGCTCAGAAAATGGATGGTGCAGAGTTCTCTTATTCTTTTAACTCTGTTCTCACACCCTCTTTCTGTTTTTAATCTGCTCACTTCTAGCCAAACTCTCATTTTCATTTTATCTCAGCACAATGAGATACTCAACCGTATGAGTAATCTCCCTCACTCTTTGATTTTGACCCATCACCCCTCAATCACTCAAGGATAACTTCTTGGGTAGGAAACACTGGTTATCGTGGATCCATATAAGTTCTAATAGCTCACACATTGATCCCGTGAAATTTTGTCCTAAAAAGATGTTGTTCAACAGTTTAGCTTGAACAATTAAGAATATCGGCATTTGATTAACATTGCCATTAGAAAGTATGTTCTTCAATAATATCATGAAGATTTTAGCATTTGATCTTTGAAGATTTCTCAAAACAAGAATATAGAAAGAATGAAATGAATTCGAAAGACTTGTTTGAGAATCTGACAATGTATCAATCAGATCAAATAACATGAATGATAATCATGTAAGGTTTAGGGTATCAAAGAATTGAATTTTGTTTATATGAACAAATATAAACAATCTTTGAATGAAACGTTTAAGCTCTTACGCTGAAATGAATATGATGCTCAACAAAAATTTGAATTACGAACGGGAGTATTACCATCGAAAAATTGTTTCGTTTTGAGACATGGTAATAACAAAGTCAATATGAAGCTGAACCGGTGTGTATGAATACTTGAAAGTATATAGAAAAGATAATACGCAAGTATTAATCCTTGGAAACACACGGTCAGAAATGATGTAACGACAATCCAAGATCTATATATGTATATATATAGAGGAAAAACATTTAAAATCGCACTTCTAAAATTCATAAAATCTGTTTGAGAATCGAGAAGTGGTTTGAACATTTAGCAAAATGTTTTTCATGCTTGAAAGTCGTTCTTCTTTCAAACAATCTCAGATTAAGTTCAGAAGATACTTACAGTCAACCGTTTAAGCTCCCCCTCAAATTCTGATAGACTGATTAAAAATCAGATAAGCTCCCCCTCAAAATCTGCAAAAGATCTTAACAAAACAAGATTAGTATGTTTGACAATCAAAGTCTAAGACAATGAAGTACGAGTTCTAAACTGATGTGTTTAGAAGTCAAACTCGTTAAAATGTGGGTCCTAAACTGATATGCTTAGAAGCCATTGTCTTTTATGTTCGGGTTCTAAACTGATATGTTTAGAAACCACTGTCTTTTGCTCCCCCTTAATGGTACATATACTCTTCAAAAATTTGCACCGCTTCTCTTCTGTTTTCAGCCATGTGTGTGATATATATGTAACATTCAGCACAACACATGATGAACCTGCAAAACAGATTAAGCAGATTTTGGTACCCAACGGTCCTTGGGTCCTAGTGTGTTAGATGTAGATTTCTTTGAAGGAATACTGTAAGTACCGTACCAATAAGAAGTATAATCTTTATGCACAAAATCATTTGATCCACAATAAGAACAACAAATTTTCTTATGTGCCAACCTAATCAGATGATTTGTGGAATGAATAGGATTAGGTTTAGCAGAAGATTTACCTTTCGGCGCATTGTTCTTTTTGGCATTTGATGTGGAAGCAGATGATTTTGGTACACCATTCTTTGAAGGTGTTGTACCTTTTAACTCTCCATACCATCTTCACAAGCTTGTAGATAGGTAAATCAGAACTTGTAGCAGCACGATTGTAGAAAAGATTAGAAGGACGCATCTGAACTTTTGATTTGACAGACGTTGTCAAAGAAGAATGTTCATGAACAGAACTAGAAGCAGCCTTTGATGAATCAGTTGAACCATCATTCGGCGATTGTTCAGATGATTTAACATGAATCTTAGTTGCTTCCAAATTCCGAACTTTATCGGACAGAACATTCCTTTCTTGAACAGTCAGATCAAGTTTCTTCTGTAGATCAGATTTGATCTTCTGCTATTTCATAGCTTCCGTTGCTAAAGCAGATAACCTCCTTGTTAGCTTTAAAATTTCAGCCTTAAAGATGTTTCTCTCCTCTTCAAAATTCTTCTCGGATATGTCATTGAAAATATTCATGTTTTTCTTTTAAACCCTTTGCTTTTCCATTTCAAAAGCATTTTTCTTTTCACCGAACTCTTTTCTCTCTTCTTCCAAAACTTTTTCCAAGTCAGATATTTTCTTTGAAAGCTCGACACTTTGTGATTCAAAAACTTTTCTTTCAACCTCAAAATCTACTCTTTCCTTCGCAGATTTTTCTTTTTCAAGAAATAATACCTTCTCAAAATCAGAAATTTGTTTTGAAAGATTTATGCATCTTAGTTCAAGAGCTTTCTTTTCGTTCTCCAAAACAGTTATCTTTTCATCAATCAAAGCATTATGGTCAAGAAGCTTCTTTGAGACATCAAATTCACAATTTGTTCCTTTGTCACAAACTTCAGGCTTTGAATTCTCCTTGGAAACAAGGTTAGACTGAAAATTACCATCAGAATCTTTTTCAAAAGAAGAACTTTCAAAAATAACCCACTTGTTCTTTGCAAATTCTTTACTTTCTTTTTCTAAGACAATCTCTAAATCAGTTTTTGTCTTTAACAACTCAGTCAACTTATCTTCAAATAATTTGATTTGATTTACAAAGTTGACTTTCTCATTTTCCAAATGAGTATGCTCGGAGAGAAGAATATTCTCAAGATCTGCCACTTTCTTTGAAAGTCGGAGACATTTATGATCAATCTTTTGTTTAGCATCAAAAATGGCTTTTGATGAAACCGAAAACTTTTTGATCAAAGCATGTTCAATTTTAAAAGTCTCCTTGTTCACCTCATCATTGAAACTAGAAGATATTTCCTTAAAACTATTTGAATAAACAATTGAAAGCAGATCATTTTCATAATCATATTTGATCCTTTGTTCAGCAAGAGAGATTTCCAATTCAACAATTTTCCCTTCAAGAACTAATGTAGGAAGATATTTCTTAGTTTCAAAGACTTGGTTCTCGGTGATTGGCTTTGTAGCACAATTGTCAAAATAGTTATCTGGAAGTGGTTTATTTAGATTTTTGAGAATCTTCTCCGTCTTACGAGTATAGCAAAATGGAAGTAATATATGAGTTGTTAAAGCTCTTTTCTATGTTCCTCTAGTTGTGTTTCCTTTTCACCAGTCCAAGGAATTTCAAAATCAGACCAATAACTTGCATATCTTAAACATTCGAATCTATTCATTGTCCGTACTTTAATCATAGCTTTTGTCAAATGTTTTGGGTTTTCGTAACCATGTCCCCAATACTTGTTGACATTACTTACAAGTCTTGGCTTGTTCATGAAAATTGTTTGGTCTGTTTGATCTCTCAAATAAAGCTTCTTTTCCAAATCTTTGATTTTGTTCAAAAATTCTGTGTTTTGAGAGGTAATATTCTGAGTAGTATAGTCAGAAGTCTGAGTAACTTGTTCAAAATTCTAAGTATCAGAGTCAGAATTCTGATTAGTTGAGTCAGAATTCTGAGTAATAGAGTCAGAACTTCTGAGTAAGAGAGTCAGAATTCTGATAAAACTATCCAGAGAAAATTCCTTAGAAAAATGTTTGGATTTTGTGATTTTTGAATATTCTGAACTTCAAATCACCATAACTTGCTCAAAAATCAGAATTTTTCAACCAAAATTTGGAGGGTTGTTCAAAATGTGATTCTGAACACATTCTCTGGAAATGTTTTCTACTAAAAACACCCACAACTATGAGTTCGATTACACCACAGTAAACTGAACTTTTTTAAAAAAAATGCTTCAAAATCAACAAATTGATCTGTATGAATCAGAAATCCATAATCACATTCATACCGAGTTTTGGACTGAAGTGTCCAAAAGTCAAAATTCTCAATTAAGCACAACATTTGTTTTCAGTCATGTGTCGGTATGGATCATTCATTCAGCTCTACACATGAATAACCTGCAAAACAGATTAAGTTGACTTTGGTACCCATATGAACTTGGGTCCAGGTCTGTTAGGTGCAGTAGCATATGCAGATATTCTAAAAGAACCATACCAGTGCTGAATAAAATTCTTGTTCACAAAATCATTAGTCCCACAATATGAACAACAAAGTTTCTTTTGTGCAATTCTGACTAATTGATTTACAGAATAAATCACATCAGGTTTAACAAAAGATTTTCTTTGAAATGTATTGTTCTTTTTAACATTTGAATTAGGAACTTTTGATTTTGGCACTTCTTTCTTGGAAGTTGTTCCTTTAACTCTCCATTCCATTTTTATCTTTTTAAAAGAACAATTATAAGATTTATCAATAGCAGAATCATAAAACAGATTAGAAGAACGAATCTGATCTTTTGAACTATGATTTGATTTGTCAACAACTTTCGTTTCAAATTCCCTAAACTTTTTAACATACAAATCAAACCTTGACTGCAAATCAGATTTGGACTTTCTCTCTATCATGATTTTAGTTGATAAATCAGATAATTTCTTAATAAGCCTCCTTATCTCCAAATGAAAAACTTTCTTTTCCTTCTCAAACTCATCTTTTAAGCATTTTTCTTTAAAGCCATTTACCTTCTTCTTTTCAGTCTCTTTCCTTCCATCTTCTAACTCTTTCTCCAACTCATTGATTTTTACAGAAAACTCATTTAACATTCCTGTTTTCTTTTTCTCAAAACCATTCTTTTCTTTTTGAAAAACATTTTTCTTGCATTCAAACTCTTTTCTTTCTTTTGCAAGAATTTTCTCCAAATCAGAAATTTTCAAAGATAATTCAACAGACTTTCTTTCAAAACCTTTCCTCTCAGTTTGCAAGTCTCTTCTCTCTTTCTCAAACTTCACTCTTTCAAGTATAAGAACTTGTTCAAAATCATAGATCTGTTTCAAGAGTTGACAATTTTTCATTTCACATGATTTGATTCTATTTTCAGACTTTGTCAACATCTTTCTTCTAAAATTGCCTTTCTCTTTCAAATCAACATTCTCTTTTTCTAACAACTTTATGTTTTCTTGAACCTTTTCAAAATCCTTTAGAAAATCAGATTTCTCTTTTTGCAAAATCTTTATAACTTTTGTATTTTCATCTTGTTTTGCTTGAAGATTAGCAATCTTGCTTAAATGAGCAATCTCAGTTTTTGTTTCAGAAATTGTTTCTTTTGCTTTTACAGGACTTAATTTTTTTAAATTGTCTGAACTGGTTATAGAACTTGCAGGTCTCACAAAAACTTCAACAATCTCAGGCATGATGAAATGAAAAATTCAAATATCAACTATGAATTTTGATCAAAACTGAGAATCAACACAGATCTAGAATATGCAAGAACTAATCAAATCTGTCACATGCATTTTATCAAACAGTTAGAGTACATGAATTAATGAAATCTTCTTTTCAACAAGAAATTTGAATACTAATCAACATGCAGCAGATATAATCACCTTGATCAAGAAACCAATCAAGAATTTCGAAAACATACCTGTGATCTCTGTTTAATTTCGAGAATTAATCAGCATAGAGAGAAAATCTTTGAATGACTTGATTGTAAGATATCGATTCAACAGAAAGACAAATTAAAATTTCTTGAATCAATGATAGAAACGAATTCAAGAATTGTTAGGAATTCAAGAATTGTTAGCAGCGGCGGAATCAATTGTCGAATTGATCAAGAAACTTCAAGAACGCGATCAAACACACTCTTGGACGAATTTGTTTGTTGATTGGCTCTGATACCAATTGAAAGTTCAGGATACACTCTTACAATCAAATATGAACAATTAAGATCGTATTCACAGCAACAGGTCATATGATTTATTAACAATCTGTGAATTACAAGATATTACAATGAATTTCTCTAAATGGATTCACCAAAGATTATATCAAAGATTCTTTTTAGCTACAGTTGCTAACTCCTATATATACTGTAGAAGAAAGGCTAAAGCTACAGTACATATAAGAAACAGACTAATAGAACAATTACACGTGTCCTAATTAGTAACTGAATATAACAGATAATATCCCAAGATATGAATTCTGAACATACTTCTGAATAAGCGCTTCAGAACATTTGTCTTCATAGTCAGAAGTTCTGAGTCTCCTACTCAGAACTCTGAACCTTCTAGTCAGAATCCAACACATAGAATCTTTTTGAGATTTCTCACTCAGAACTTCTGAGTCTTCTGACCAACTTCCATACTTGTAATCTTTTCATTATTCTCTGATCAGAACTTCTGAGTCTTCTTACTCAGAACTCTGATTCTTCAGATCAGATCTTAACAGTTGTGTTTTTGACAAAACTCTAGATCTAACAAAAAATGACAAAAATCTAAAAATTAAGACTCAAAGGACAAAAAATGACAAAAATGTAAAATATAAAAGTCTAGGGACTAAAACTGTCAAATTCTAAAAGATTAACTACAGGGACCAAATCTGACAATTCTAAAACTAACTAAAGGACTTAACTACAAACTACCGGAAAAACTAACAAAAAGGACAAAAAATGTAAAAAAAAAACTAACTAATAACTATAGGGGTTGGAACTGACAAAACCTCAAAGTATCAAATATGGTATTGTTCATCATCTCCTCAAAATAGACAATTACGATCTGCAGGTTTCGGATTTCGATATCTCTTTCAATTATGAACCAAAATCGATGATTGTTCTTTCAGTATGTTCCTTAAACAACACAAAATTGATTTCTACAAAAAAATCAAGAGCATGCAAACTGAAATGATGGTCGCTTGAACATGAACAAACTCCGGCGAAATTTCTGTTTTGTGCGACTAGTAGGTTCTGTCCGACAAGAATGTGTACGACTACAAAAGATTGTCCGACTAGAACGTTTGTACGACAGTTCGACCTGTACGACTAGGAACTTTGTACGAGGGTTGTACGACTAGGATATGTCAATGGTGTGCGAGAGTTATGAACTTAGAGTTGTACGACAGTTATGATGCAATGGCGTACGACAGTTATGAACTAGTCGTACACAACGTATACGACAGTTATGAATCGTACGACTACAAAGAACATCCGAGAGTTATGAGTGTTCCGGCGAGATTTTCCAGATTCCGGCGATATACGCTTTTCCGGCGAACTCTCTTTCAACACATCAAACTCCTCGATTTCTCATCGATTTTCAATTCTGAAAACAGTAGCCTAATCGATTTTTCAATACGAACAAATCTGTAATGAATTCAGTAAGCAAATCTCAATAGAAATTCAGATCAAACATCATCAACTTGAGGCTTCGATGAACATCACCACTGTCGATTTTTCAGATTTTCAATCACAACGATTTTGTGACTGAAATTGCAATTTGGAAGTTGTAATCAGTTCGAAAACCTACAAGAACCGAATCTGTTAAGTTCTTATGCAATTAAACAATCTCGATGAACAATCAATATTTTCAAACAATCTCGATGAACAGTGAATTTGATGAACAGTAAACCTAAAAAAAACAAACACAGATTTGTTTTTTAAAATCAAAACATTTGATTTAAAATCGTTTCAAACAACAAATAAAATCGATTTGTGAACTGAAATCAATCCAAAAACACAAGCTAATTCCAAATTCTTGAAGATTTTTCAAGAAAAATCTCAAAAACTCAAGAACTCATCAATTTCTTCAAAAATTGACAAAAAATTCTTCAAATTGTGCATAATCTGATCTGATCTAGCTCTGATACCACTTGTGATCCCAGATCTAATCAAGTAACAATGCGTAATTCATGGAATCTTCATTAGAATAGATAAAGAATACAAGATGAGATTCAAGATCCACTTTCTCTCTCTAAACTCTCTTTCTCTAAGATGTCATCCCTCTCTTATAATTATGAAAAATAAACGTATGAGACTTCTATCTAATTCTATTACAACATCCTATTTATACACATTGACTTTCCACTCTAATTGCCTTGACTTTGACCTTTACAAGCACTTTGACTTCTTACAAGTAATACAATTAAACACTAAATCTTGAATACATTTTATGCACTAACAGACAGTCTATCGCTGAGCCGTAGTATGAGTCGCTGACTCAACTTGAACTGGAGGAGCTGAAGATGAGGCTTCAGCAACTTCTGGAATATTAGCCAAGAAAGGAGTAGGTGCAGATGTCATTACATTCACTGATTGCTGAGAAGTAGATGGTATGTCTGAGACATTTTGTTCAGAAGCAGGCATAGTGTTTAGAGGAACAGCTGAGACCAATGATGTTTCAGCTTCACTATTTTGCATGTTTGGGATGATAGTAGGACCATCATCTTCAACGGTATGAGTATGAGGAGTGGGAATATCTTCTGAATCACCAAGATGTGAAAACATCCATTGATTCAGTTCTTCAGTATCAGCAGAAGGTCTAGAATTCGCTGAATGGGATTCGTCAAAGGTGACGTGAATCGTTTGTTCTACAGTCTGTCTTCTACGATTGAAGACTCTGAAAGCTTTGGAGATAGAAGAATATCCAAGAAAGATTCTATCATCAGCCTTAGGATCAAACTTTCCAAGGGCATCTCTATTGTTCAGTATGAAACACTGACATCCAAAGATGTGAAGAAATCTAATTGAAGGCTTTCTCCCATGAAAAAGTTCATAGGCTGTCTTTTTGAATCTTTTGACTATCAGCGACCTGTTTTGCGTAAAACAAGCAGTGTTGACACCTTCTGCCCAAAACTGAGTAGGCAGGTGAGAATCGCTGAGCATTGAACGTGCAGCTTCAATGATTGTTCTATTTCTTCTTTCAGCGACTCCATTTTGTTGCGGTGTTCTCACCGAGGAAAAGTTGTGAGAAATACCCTTACTCTCAAAGAAGGAATCAAGAGGACTGTTTTTGAATTCAGTTCCATGATCACTCCATGAGAAATACCCTTGTTCTCACGGTCATGTTGTTCAGGGCTTCCATTTTCATGACAAAGGTGATGAGTTCTTCAGGGGTGTCACTCTTTGAACGGAGAAACATTACCCAGGTATAGTGAGAGAATTCATCAACTATGACCAGTGTATATTTCTTTCCAGCGATGGATTGTTTGTTAACAGGGCCAAACAAATCCATATGAAGAAGTTGTAGAGGAGATGACACTGAGGAGACTTGCTTTGATTTGAAGCTTGATTTGGTCTGCTTGCATTTCTCACACGCTGAACATAAGGACTCTTTGGCGTATGAGTGTTGAGGTAGACCAGTAACTAACTCTTTAGAAGATAGAGTATTTAGTGTCTTGAAGTTTAGATGAGAGAGCCTCTTATGCCATAGCCAGTTGACATCAGATGAGGCTTTTGAGAAGAAACAGGAGTTCTCAGTGGTTGTTGAGTCCATGTTTATTTCATAAACATTTTCCAAACGATAACCGCTGAGAGCTATCTTCTCCTTTTTGTCAGCGACAAAGCAGGATTCCTTAGTAAAGATTACTTTGTTATCCATGTCGCAAAACTGACTGATGCTTAGAAGATTATGCTTCATCCCTTCAACATATGCGACTTTTCTGAAGGTTGTTGTACCATTAGAGAGTACACCAAACCCTCGGGTATGTCCTTTTCCGTTTCCACCGAAAGTTACAGAGGGACCCTTTTTGTTCCTTATATTCAGTGAGCAGGTTCTTCTTACCAGTCATGTGTCTAGAGCATCCGCTATCGCGATACCAGATACCCTTCTTAACCTGCAAACAAAGGAAGATTAGTTTGACTTGGGCACCCATTTCTGAAAGGTTTTGTTAAACCGTACAACCACATGATATAGGCAACGGAAGCATATTTAAAATTGAATCATCCATGGCAATACAAACAAACAACTTATAAAGATGCATACGTTCTAGATGATTAACTACAATAGAAAGAATCAAGAACACTTACTTGTGATTGTGATTGTCGAAAACACAAATATGAATTAACCTTGTTCTTGATTCTTGGATGTCAAGGATCAATAGTGTGAATCCCTCTAGTGGCTCACACTTAAGAAAACCAAACCAACAATCAAGATTGAAGCTTTAAACCCTAAACCCGTATTTAGGGTTTACGATTTTGGGAGGGAGGAGAGGGGAGGTTACGGCCTCAATAGAGAAAGAGAGATTGAACAAAAAAACTCATTAGGGTTTGATCCCTAGTAGTTTATTTATAATCCCCTTATTTACACCTAGCCCCTTGAAACGATAAGCTTGTTTAAAAACTCTTTTAACCAATTATCATTTTGTCCCTATAATTAATCCAATTAATTATATTGTAGCTTATAATTAATTTATCATCAAATGACAAATTAATAAACTAACTACTTTAACTCCCTTTCATTCTTCTAATTGTTATCTGGGTCTTAAGGGCAACCCAAAAGGACCCTGCTAATATTAGAAATATTACCATTAGTTAATGACTTTGGACACTATGTCCAACAGTCTCCCACTTGGACAAGTTATTAACTCTATTTGGTTTAACGCTTTCAAGTAATCAGCAGAGAGCAAGCCATCCAATGCAGCTGCCGAACTCTGATAAAGATTCGGTCCTAAGATAAGTGAGTTAATGTTCCTTTGTTCTACACGATATCATATGAACCTGAGACATGGATAAATGTCTATCTCATGGATCAAGATTATGTTTCCCGATTTCCGATATGTGTTGAATTCATCAGACTACTCAATTGAACACATCAATTCTAGTCAGGGTTTGGCCAAACACTTAGTATCAACACAAAATCATCGAGGGGCCCATGGATATCGCTTCTCCTGTTTAGGCAGAAGGAACAAATAAACTTCGACTACACAGTTCATTTCTATTCATCATATTATACATGGACATACCCTGTATAACTGCCAGTCACGGTCAGCGTTGTAGCACACCAAAGCATAACAGAATCCTAGAGCAAAACTCTATGCATCTCTGTTTGAAGAACATAAAATATTATCATCTCAAAATTACTCTGACTTAATCCAAGAAGTAAACTTTTGAGTGCGGGTCGTTCCAATACCCAAATCACCATTAGGTACTCGTGAGTGTTAGTTGCATTCTCTTATGCTTTCGACACTTCATGACAGTCTTGAATCACTACTTACTTCCAGGAGTATGACCGACTGTGGAGGTTTGGGTAAATTAATACTCAGGAAGTTGGTTCTAAACATGCAAAATGAAACAATAATAAATTAAATGTAAATGGACGCAATCCAGCATATATTATAATCTCCATATAATAATCTCCAAATCAAATACAATTTATTACCTTTTAATACATCAAACTAGCAACTAAAATATTTAAAGTATATTGATAATTCTAACACCTATGGCTTCAGTATGATACTCATGTTTGGGTCGAGTCAATGCTTTCGTGAAAGGATCCGTCGGATTCTCTTCAGTCGGCACTCTACTCACCACGATCTGTTTTTCCGCAACCTTGTGTCGCACAAGGTGATACTTCCTGTCTATGTGTTTTGACTTCCCATGGTCTTTAGGTTCTTTAGTCAATGCGAGTGCACCTTCGTTATCACAGAAGATTTCAATGGGTTCACTGATGCTTGGTACAACGCCCAGATCACCTATGAAATTCTTCAACCATGCAGCCTCTTTCGCTGCCTCACTTGCTGCGATATATTCTGATTCACACGTGGAGTCAGCCACCGTATCCTGTTTGGAACTTTTCCAAGTCACGACCCCACCATTCAAAAAGAACACCCATCCTGACTGCGAGTGGGAATCATCCCGATCTGTCTGGAAACTCGCATCAGTATAACCTGTTACTCGTAATTCATCTTTTCCACCGTAGACTGAGAACATATCTTTAGTCCTCCGAAGATACTTAAGAATGTTCTTTACAGCCGTCCAATCACTTTCGTCTGGGTTCCCTTGATATCTACTCACCAGGCTTAAAGCAAATGAGACATCAAGTCTAGTACATATCATGGCATACATGATCAATCCTATAGCAGATGCATATGCAATTCGACTCATTCTGTCCAGTTCTTTGCTAGTGCTGGGACATTGATCTTTGCTCAATCTTATGCCATGTTGCATGGGCAACAACCCTTTCTTGGATTCACTCATATTGAATTTCTTCAATATCTTATCCAAGTATGTACTTTGGCTAAGTCCAATTAAACGCTTGGTTCTATCTCGATACATTCTTATTCCAAGTATGTATGTTGCATTTCCCAAATCTTTCATAGCGAAACATTTCCCTAGCCAGACCTTTACATCTTGCAACATCGGAATATTGTTTCCTATGAGTAGTATGTCATCAACATACAAGACTAGAAATACAACAATACTCCCACTAGCCTTAACATATACGCAGGACTCATCTTCGCTTCGAGAAAATCCAAATTCGTTGACCTTTTCATGAAAACAAAGATTTCAGCTACGAGACGCTTGTTTAAGTCCATAAATGGATCTTTCAAGCTTAGACACTTTATCTGGATACTCGGTATGTACAAAACCTTCAGGTTGTGCCATATACACATCCTCATCAAGTTTCCCATTGAGGAAAGCGGTTTTTACATCTATTTGCCATACTTCATAGTCATGAAATGCAGCTATGGCAAGAAATATCCTGATAGACTTAATCTTTGCCACTGGTGAGAAGGTTTCATCATAATCAATTCCTTGAGTTTGAGTGTAACCTTTTGCAACCAGTCTAGCCTTGAATGTGTGCACATTCCCATCCATGACGGTCTTCTTTTTGAAGATCTACTTGCACCCAACTGTCTTGCGACCTGGTGTGTGATCAATCAATTTCCAAACTTGGTTATCGTACATAGATTGAATCTCGCTTTCCATGGCCTCTTTCCATTTGGCAGTCTCAGGGCCTGCCATCGCTTCCTCGTAGTTGGATGGCTCATCCGCACTATCAAATGTTTTATCATTGACTCTATTTGGTTTAACGCTTTCAAGTAATCAGCAGAGAGCAAGCCATCTAATGCAGCTGCCGAACTCTGATAAAGATTCGGTCCTAAGATAAGTGAGTTAATGTTCCTTTGTTCTACACGATATCATATGAACCTGAGACATGGATAAATGTCTATCTCATGGATCAAGATTATGTTTCCCGATTTCCGATATGTGTTGAATTCATCAGACTACTCAATTGAACACATCAATTCTAGTCAGGGTTTGGCCAAACACTTAGTATCAACACAAAATCATCGAGGGGCCCATGGATATCGCTTCTCCTGTTTAGGCAGAAGGAACAAATAAACTTCGACTACACAGTTCATTTCTATTCATTATATTATACATGGACATACCTTGTATAACTGCCAGTCACGGTCAGCGTTGTAGCACACCAAAGCATAACAGAATCCTAGAGCAAAACTCTATGCATCTCTGTTTGAAGAACATAAAATATTATCATCTCAAAATTACTCTGACTTAATCCATGAAGTAAACTTTTGAGTGTGGGTCGTTCCAATACCCAAATCACCATTAGGTACTCGTTAGTGTTAGTTGCATTCTCTTATGCTTTCGACACTTCATGACAGTCTTGAATCACTACTTACTTCCAGGAGTATGACCGACTGTGGAGGTTTGGGTAAATTAATACTCAGGAAGTTGGTTCTAAACATGCAAAATGAAACAATAATAAATTAAATGTAAATGGACGCAATCCAGCATATATTATAATCTCCATATAATAATCTCCAAATCAAATACAATTTATTACCTTTTAATACATCAAACTAGCAACTAAAATATTTAAAGTATATTGATAATTCTAACACCTATGGCTTCAGTATGATACTCATGTTTGGGTCGAGTCAATGCTTTCGTGAAAGGATCCGTCGGATTCTCTTCAGTCGGCACTCTACTCACCACGATCTGTTTTTCCGCTACCTTGTGTCGCACAAGGTGATACTTCCTGTCTATGTGTTTTGACTTCCCATGGTCTTTAGGTTCTTTAGTCAATGCGACTGCCCCTTCGTTATCACAGAAGATTTCAATGGGTTCACTGATGCTTGGTACAACGCCCAGATCAACTATGAAATTCTTCAACCATGCAGCCTCTTTCGCTGCCTCACTTGCTGCGATATATTCTGATTCACACGTGGAGTCAGCCACCGTATCCTGTTTGGAACTTTTCCAAGTCACGACCCCACCATTCAAAAAGAACACCCATCCTGACTGCGAGTGGGAATCATCCCGATCTGTCTGGAAACTCGCATCAGTATAACCTGTTACTCGTAATTCATCTTTTCCACCGTAGACTGAGAACATATCTTTAGTCCTCCGAAGATACTTAAGAATGTTCTTTACAGCCGTCCAATGACTTTCGTCTGGGTTCCCTTGATATCTACTCACCAGGCTTAAAGCAAATGAGACATCAGGTCTAGTACATATCATGGCATACATGATCAATCCTATAGCAGATGCATATGGAATTCGACTCATTCTGTCCAGTTCTTTGCTAGTGTTGGGACATTGATCTTTGCTCAATCTTATGCCATGTTGCATGGGCAAAAACCCTTTCTTGGATTCACTCATATTGAATTTCTTCAATATCTTATCCAAGTATGTACTTTGGCTAAGTCCAATTAAACGCTTGGTTCTATCTCGATACATTCTTATTCCAAGTATGTATGTTGCATTTCCCAAATCTTTCATAGCGAAACATTTCCCTAGCCAGACCTTTACATCTTGAAACATCGGAATATTGTTTCCTATGAGTAGTATGTCATCAACATACAAGACTAGAAATACAACAATACTCCCACTAGCCTTAACATTTACGCAGGACTCATCTTCGCTTCGAGAAAATCCAAATTCGTTGACCTTTTCATGAAAACAAAGATTTCAGCTACGAGACGCTTGTTTAAGTCCATAAATGGATCTTTCAAGCTTACACACTTTATCTGGATACTCGGTATGTACAAAACCTTCAAGTTGTGCCATATACACATCCTCATCAAGTTTCCCATTGAGGAAAGCGGTTTTTACATCTATTTGACATACTTCATAGTCATGAAATGCAGTTATGGCAAGAAATATCCTGATAGACTTAATCTTTGCCACTGGTGAGAAGGTTTCATCATAATCAATTCCTTGAGTTTGAGTGTAACCTTTTGCAACCAGTCTAGCCTTGAATGTGTGCACATTCCCATCCATGACGGTCTTCTTTTTGAAGATCTACTTGCACCCAACTGTCTTGCGACCTGGTGTGTGATCAATCAATTTCCAAACTTGGTTATCGTACATAGATTGAATCTCGCTTTCCATGGCCTCTTTCCATTTGGCAGTCTCAGGGCCTGCCATCGCTTCCTCGTAGTTGGATGGCTCATCCGCACTATCAAATGTTTTATCATTGACTAGTGTGTCTCCTTCCTTTGTAATATGAAAACCATAATAAAACTCAGGAGGTTGACTTACTCTACTAGTTCTGCGAAGAGGTGGTGGAGGTATGTTAGTTTCCTCAACAGGTGGTTCAACCTCATGTTGAGGGCTAGTGTCAACTATAGGTTCATCATTGGTTGTTTCTTGAATTTCTTCAAGATCAATGCTGCTCCCACTATCCCTTTTGGAAATGAGCTCCCTTTCTTGGAAGACTCCCCTTCTAGCTACAAACACTTTATTCTCCGAAGGTTTGTAATATATATCCAAAGGATTTGTAAGGGTAACCAATGAACCGACACTTCTCTGCTCTAGGTTCTAGCTTGTCGTTAGTTTCGCGCCGAACGAAGACTTCACAACCCTAGACCTTTATATGTGCCAACGAGGGACGAGTCCCAGTCCACATTTCAGAGGGTGTCTTTGCAACCTTCTTAGTTGGAACGAGGTTTAAGATATGAGCTGCAGTTTCTAAGGCATAGCCCCAGAACGATATTGGAAGTGTAGCATGACTCATCATAGACTGAACCATATCAAGTAGCGTTCGATTTCTTCTCTCAGCAACACCATTGAGTTGTGGTATTCAGGGAGGAGATAATTGCGAAACTATTCCACAATCCCTTAGATAGTCGTAGAATTCATGACTCAAGTATTCTCCACCCCTGTCGGATCGGAGCATCTTGATCTTCTTGCCCAGTTGGTTTTCTACTTCGTTTTTGAATCCTTTGAACACTTCAAAGGTGTCCGATTTGTTTTTCATCAGATAGATAAATCCATATCTACTGAAATCGTCAATAAAGGTAACAAGGTATCTTTCACCGTTTCTTGTGGCAGATCTGAATGGTCCACATACATCTGTGTGGATTAAGTCCAACAGATCCTTACCCCTTTCCATTTTTCCTTTGAAAGGTGCTTTCGTCATCTTGCCAAGTAAGCAAGACTCGCATTCTTCATCAGACTTTAAGTCAAATGGTTCCAAGACCCCGTCCGATTGGAGCTTGGCGATGCGTTTCTTGTTTATGTGGCCAAGACGATGGTGCCATAACGATGATTTATCCAATTCACTATTGGAGGAACCAACATTTAGAGTTAAGTTATTATTATTTCTACCAACACAAATCACGCTTTCATACACACCATTACAAGGAGAGGCTTTAAAATAAAACAACCATGTTTATAAACCAAAATGCAACCATCATTATTATCAAATTGAAATTCAAAACCATCCTTGTACAATGCATGAAAAGAAATAATGTTTCGAGCCATTTCTGGCGAGTAGCAACAATCTAATAACTTTATTGAAAAACCACTACTAAGCACGAGCTCAAAATCTCCAATTTTGGTAACAGCGGCAGTCATCCTGTTTCCCATGATCAGGTTCAGCTCCCCATGCTTCAACGTCCTACTTCCCTTTAGTCCCTGAAAATTAGAGCAAATGTGAGTACCACATCCCGTATCAAGGACCCAAGAGTTAGAAATCGAAGTACTATGGAGTTCAATTGTAAAAATACCTGAGGTGCCACACCCTTTGACCTTGTTCATTTTCAAGTCCTCCAGATATTTTGGGCAGCTTCTCTTCCAATGGCCCTTTCCATGACAGTAAAAGCATATGGCCTCTTTAGGTCACTTATGGGTGGTATGTCAGAAGAATCAGCTTTTCTCTTAAGGCCTTGGTTGCGTGGAACAACTTTAGCCTTTCCCTTCCCTTTGGAATGAGAAACTTTCTTCTTCTTATAGCCACCTTCCCTAATGGCCAGGACGGGAGCAGTTGAGTGACTACTTTGGGTCTTACCCATACTTGCTTCAGCAGATCTCCACATGCCATGGAGTTCCATCAAGGTCTTGTCCATATTATTCATATTGAAGTTCACTATGAACTGTTTATATGCCCCACTAAGAGAGTTTAGCACCATGTCAATGGCAAGCTCTCTTGGGAAATCGACACATAGATTGCCTAACCTGCCAATGTACGCTTTCATCTTTTGCACATGCGCACATACAGGGGCACCGTCCTGTTGCTTACATTCCATAAGAGATTTTACGACTTGGAACCTTTCTTGCCTCGCTTGCTCCTGAAACATTTCACGAAGCTGCTCATTTAGTTCAAACGCCCCCATGTTCTCGAAACTCTTTTGAAGTTCCGGGAACATGGACGCCAACATGAGACACGCGACTTTTGTGGATTCCGCGAATTGCTTATTGTATTCAGTTACTGCTTCAGGGCTTGCATCATCATTAAGTATAGGAAGATCCTCGTCGAGCAAATACTCTTTGTCTTCGTACCTCAAGGCAATTCTCAAGGCACGAATCCAATCCAAGTAGTTTGGCCCAGTTAGCTTATCTTTACTTAGGATAGAGAGTAACGTAAGGTTGGATGTTGAGTGAGAAGGAGGAGGAAGAGGATTATTTTCAGCCATCTGTAGATATAGATTTTTCGTTAGTTTGATATTTAACCCTTAAAATAATTTTCCAAAATATTTAACAAGGCTAGGATCCATATTTTATCTTATGATGTGAAAAGGGATGCCGTAATCACATCACAAGGTTATTTTAGGTAAACAAATGCTATTTGTTAATTTCATTCACTATGAAACTCCTAGGTCTTTTGAGATTCATTGACTTATGTCAACGGCATGTTAATCTCGATTATGCTTATCTTCCTTTTGTGACTGGGATGTCGTGGATCACAAACAAGATAGTGAATCGACCATGGAAAAATACATGGACCCCTCGGCTCAAGTACGCTAGAGAATCACGAGCGCCACATCATTTTCAACTATAGTTTCACATTAACGTGCCGGCAAACCGCACACACTCCGTTAACAAACTATAAGATTATGTGTGTTCTTCATCATGGGTAGCATACGACTTTCACATTTCTTAGTATATCTAAAACGGGATTTTTGTTTTATACTTCATAGTTAATACTTTTAACTTGTCACATTGACCTATCAAACATTTTCGGTAATTCCACTAGTCCACACAAGAAGCGGTGAGTTTGGTAACGCATGGCGTTTTAAAAACCCTTGACTCATTCGGTAACCATATTATAGGTAACCTTCTTAAACCCCCTTAGAGTGTTTATAGTGAGTACGCCTAGTCTCGGTTTGACTATCAATGTATTATTTAATCATATATATATAATTGAGGTCTAATATATATATATATATATATAAATTGAATGGAATTTTAAACAATTTAAAATTATGATTATCCAAATAATTCTAATTAACCATGTGAGCACATATTTAACAATTAATATAATTGTTTCCATATTTGATTCCAATTAATCATGTGAGGACACATGCTAATAATTAATGTGAATATTTGACATATAAATTATATTCACTATATAAATAATGTCAATGTTTATCTTACAATATTTATTCAAACTTGAATATATTTGCTTATTGTAAGAAGGTATTTAAGATTATCTTATTCAATTCAAGATTATCCATTCGATATTTGTCATAGCTTATTATTGATGTGTTTTCTTAGTCAAGTTAGGAAACTAGCCATACATAATTAGGATTATCTATTCAATTTAAGATTATCCATTCAATATTTTCCAAAGCTTATTATTGATGTGTTTTTCCTTAGGCAAGTTAGGAAACTAGTCATACACAATTATGGTATAACATGCAAAAAAACGACTACTACGCCATACACAATTATGGTATAACATGCATAAAAAACGACTACTACCTTATACCCTTTAGGGATACCAATAAAACTTTAATCGCTAAAAATAGAAACTTTTTCATGCAAGCAAGAATTTTTTTCAGTTTCCAAAATTATAGCTTTTGAGGTTATGACCATGAAACCCTAACTTAGGGATTAAGCAATTCAATGGCCACAAACTTACTGCACTATGTCGAAAATAAAACAGGTGCCTTCTGGACCTCAAATGATTAATCCAACCGTCCAGAAGGTAAAACAGAATGTCGTGAAACTACTGTCCAAAAACCACGACGATCCGACGGTTCAAACTCCGGGAATAGGTAAAACGGCTCGTTGTGTTTTTCCAGAAAATTCAATACGAATTTTATGCTATTGAGCTAAAATCTAAGAACTTTGGCTCTGATACCACTGAAAGGTTTTGTTAAACCGTACTACCACATGATATAGGCAACGGAAACATATTTAAAATTGAATCATCCATGACAATACAAACAAACAACTTATAAAGATGCATACGTTCTAGATGATTAACTACAATAGAAAGAATCAAGAACACTTACTTGTTTCTTGTGATTGTCGAAAACACAAAGATGAATTAACCTTGTTCTTGCTTCTTGGATGTCAAGGATCAATAGTGTGAATCCCTCTAGTGGCTCACACTTAATAACACCAAACCAACAATCAAGATTGAAGCTTTAAACCCTAAACCCTTATTTAGGGTTTATGATTTTGGAGGGATGAGAGGGGAGGTTACGGCCTCAATAGAGAAAGAGAGATTGAACAAAAAAACTCATTAGGATTTGATCCCTAGTAGTTTATTTATAATCCCCTTATTTACACCTAGCCCCTTGAAACGATAAGCTTGTTTAAAAACTCTTTTAACCAATTATCATTTAGTCCCTATAATTAATCCAATTAATTATATTGTAGCTTATAATTAATTTATCATCAAATGACAAATTAATAAACTAACTACTTTAACTCCCTTTCATTCTTCTGATTGTTATTTGGGTCTTAAGGGCAACCCAAAAGGACCCTGCTAATATTAGAAATATTACCAATAGTTAATGACTCTGGACACTATGTCCAACAATTTCATCATGTGTACACACTTGTCAGTGGAGGTAGATGGAATGGAAGGTTCAGTATTCTTTGCAGCATTTGAAGATTCAGCTTTATCAGTCTTCATTTTGGTTAACTTCTTAACCTCAGTGGTCTTCTTTGCCTTGGGGGCAATAATCTTCACCTTAGCTATCTTTTCAGCTTTGGTGGCTGTAGGGCACTTACTAGCAATATGATTTGTAAGTCCACAGTGATAACATTTCCTATAACTAAAAGTACTTCTAGGACCATTTGCATGCTTAGCCGTTAGTTTTAAATGAGCAGGGCTAGCACAAAGTATACCTTTGGCATTGGAAATGAGAGGAACTTTCAGTTCTTCAGATTTCTTACCAGTTATATCCACTTTAAGTCTAGGAGTAGATCGCTGAATAAATCCAGGGATCTTGTTCTTAGAAGTATAGGGATAAGTCACTGAAGCTTTAGGAGCATTCAGCTTAGGTACACAAGTACCCTTCTGAGGTTTTTGGTTAAAAGCAATTCCTTTACCTTTGTCCTTAGAGACTGAGGTAGGTTTTGGATAAACAATTTTCTCTTTACCTTTCGAAGTTAAGGTAGAGATTTCCTCAGGGATAGGAGGTTTTGAAGAGGAACACTGAGATGAGAAAGTGTCAGAGATTTAGGATACGAACATTCCAAACTTAAGCATGGAACGGTCAGTGGTTGGTTCTAGAGTATCAGCTTTGTAACCAAGACCACGTTTATCACTCAGGGTAATCTGAGACTTTATTATCTCAGTTATCGTTGTTGAGGATTTATACCATCCATCAACAGTAGCTTTTTCAGCTTTTAATGCAGCGATAGCTTCTTCGCGCTCGATTTTGACTAGCTAATTTAAATGAACTTGATCTTTAAAATCTTCTTCAATTTTAGAAAGCTTTTCTATTTGAAGGTGACAGTTTTTAAGCTGTTCAGCGAGATCAAGGTTTTGATTATCAATAACAGTTTTGCCATTCATGGCTTCATATAAACTTCTAGTCAAGAGATCGATCTTTCAAAGACTATCAGCTTCATCAATATTTAAAATATTGGTAAAGAAGGAAGGTGATACCTTAGTAGCAGAGGTCGAAGTAGAGGGAATGTCAGAATTTTCTTCCTCATCTTCAAGTTTCGCCATGAGACATAGATTGGCTTCATCATCATCTTCAGAGTCAGATGATTCTTCTTCGTCAGAGGCAGCCCAATCATAGTCAGCCATCAGGCCTTTGCCTTTCTTCTTAAAGGTTTTCAGCTGTGAATACCTTTCTTTCAGCTTTTTGTATTGTTCATGTCTACTCCTGGGAGTAAAGTTTTTCTTGGGAAAAGCTGAGGATCTAGAGACTTTCTTTGACCTGCACTCGCTAGCAAAATGTCCTATCTTTTCACAGTTATAGCAAGTAGCAGTAGCCTTATAAACAGGGGTTGATGATCTTGGCTTGTTAGTAATAGCAAGAGGTTTGTTCTTTCTGAAATTACTCTTTCTAGCAAATCTCCTGAACTTATTAGCCAGGAATGCCAGAGTTTCATCATCATCTGAAGCGTCAGAATCTGATGAACGTTCAGAGTTAGTTTCCAACTCAGTGACAGTGATAGTAGATCGCTGAGTGGAAGGTAACTCTGAGAGTAAAGCAACAGGGGTGCTTTTGGAATCTTTTACAAGATTATTCTTACGATGACTCGATTGCTCACGATTAAGCATCGTGCCATATAAGGTAGAAAGAGTCATGGATTTTAGATCCTTTGATAGCTTGAGACACATTGAATAACTGTCCCAGCTTTCAGGTAAACATTCTAAGAACTTTGTCAGTACTTCAAAGTTAGAATATTCCTTACCAACAGTTTTTAGATCTATTATTAAGCAGTTAAAACGTTGGTGTACTTTAGAGAGAGATTCATTCTTACCACATATGAAGCTTTCGTACTGTCTTACCAGTTTGATCTTACGTGAGTCCTGGACTTCAGAAGTACCTTCATACTGAACACAGATTGTGTCCCACATGGCTTTGGAGGTTTTCAGGTTCATGACGGAATGGTAGACTTCGTCAGGAAGAGCCATGGAAAGAATGGATCTGGATTTAGTGTCGATAGCCACTTTCTTCTTATCTTCATCAGTCCACATATGAATTTCCTTGGGAACCAACCTTTCTAGAATAGCAGCTCTATTCTCAGCGGCTGGAACTTCAGGATCAATTCTTACAGGAATATATGGGCCATTTTCAAGATAGTAAGGCATAGTAGGGTCTACACCTTCTGAGAAGAGAATCATCCTATTTTTCCACAGATTAAAGTTATCTCTGGAGAATCTAGGGGGTTTTGCAAGAGAACCGTTGTCAATATAGTTTGTGTTTGTGTTGGTAGCCATTTTAGGAAATAGCAAGGAAGAAGAAATTAGTATAGATAAGATCTTGTTTATGAGATTAAACAAATCTGCTCTGATACCACTTGTTGGTCCCGAAGGGTTATACAAGTTTGTAGAAGGGGAGGTTGAATACAAACACACGATTTTTGCTTTTCTAAATTGTTTATTGATAAATCTCAAAACAATTTACAAGTTGTTGCGGAACAAGATTAAGAATAAACCTAATCTAAACAAGTTAAGAACACTATGTTTCTTGCACTAGAATAAAGACAGAAAGGAGATAAGGAAATTACGAGTAATAACCTAACACACAGTAGTAAGGAAGAAGAAGATGGCCCGAGCACTTCATTTCTGAAGTAGGGTTCTTCTTATATACTGCATGCATTTAATGCATGGCAGTATTGCTTTACACGTGGCAGCAGCTGAGTGGTTGAATGTCATTGACCTTTGTAGACAACCTTAGTAGCCGTATGGTGCACATTATAGAATCAGAGTTTGTTGTACGATCATAGACAAAAGGGATGTCCGTTCTGACAGTTCGTACGGAGACGTGCAAGTGAGGTAAGACAATAGTACTTTGTAAGGAGACTTCATGATCAGCTTTCGTTGAATCAGTACTTTATCAGCGAATGATAAAGCTCAGCGATTTCTGAAGTCTTCTACTTGATACTTCACGTTGAATGGACAATTCTGTGACTTCATTGATATCCGCATCAGTTCATTAGTAGACTTGTCGCTGGTTCTTGGGCTTGATCTTCGACTTCAGCGTAGAGCCTTTGTTGACGTGAAACTTGTGTTCAGGGATCATAAGTAAACAACTAAACTATCAGCGATCATCACAGAGACTGAACAGACTTAGAGCTACTGGATGAACAGGGTTCGCTGAATGTCTAATCTAAAGAGCGAGAGTTCCTATCAGCGGTACTGTAAAGTCTTAGTACTTATCAGCGATAGTGAAACTCTAATACATATTGTTTACTTACAATTTTCACTAAGTGTTAAAGAGAGGGTCATTATCAAATCACTGAGGGTTTGGATCAACATTAAGCTCATCAAGCGAACAACTAGCGGTGTAAACAAGCCAAGTCGGGTAGTTCAACTTCAAAAAAATAATACCAGGCTCGAACTCGATTAATTTTTCAAAGTCGCACTCGAGCTCGAATATTGTTTCAATGTTGGAGCTCGAGTTGAGTGCTCATTTATGAACACGAATTCGAGATTGATTAACTCGATTAATACCAAGCTCGAAATGTGTATGCTCGAGTGGCTCAACTCAACTCAATTCGACTCGTAGAGATTATCGAGCTTTCGAACGAGTTGAGTCAAACATTTGTATTATGGAGCTCGACTCGTTAAGATAAGCAAGATTTATTTTGTAATATGGAATTCAAATCTATCTTGATAATACTATCTCGAACTCGAGTATCTCATTAAAAGCTCGACTCGTTTACACCCCCCCCCCCCCCAACAACAAAACCCTTTTGTAGTTTGTGGCATATGTGGTTTGGAAAGCAACTAACACTACAAAGTTTTGTCAAGGATGTCGCTTTGAGAAATAACTGCACCACATCTATCATCGGTTTTCTTACGACATCAATGCAGATGCTTGGCTTACAGTTTTGACTATAACTGCACCATGTCGTCAGTTTCAAATGCTCTATTAGGATTAACCACATTTAATATACATTCAAGACATATAATAGCCCTAATCATATTTCAACTTGTGATCAATCCACATAGAAGCCACAACCAATAAAAAGAGCAAGATCAATGGGTAAAGGCACGACCATCGGTTGCATTTGCATGTCTTAACTCATCATACGTCACACACTTATAAAAATTATTTTTAATAAGAGCTACTATATAGTGTACTATACAATTTAGTATAAGAATTTATGTTGTCTTCCTAGACTAAAAATTAAATCACATATGTGTTTGACATAATTTTTTTTTAAAAAGAATAATTTTAATTAAATATAGTATAGATTTTCTTAAATTAACATAAATTCATGGGTTACCAAAAATTGTTATATTCCAAAAAGGTTAAAATGAATCTTTTAAACTATTTTCAGTTTTCTAGTCTTAATTTTATAAAATAGGAAACATAAGAATATTATTAAAAAACAAATTATTTAAAATATGATATTAACTTGTATATAATATTTTAGTTACTTGATTCTTAAAAAAATTAAAGAGTTTAAAATATTAACTTGGTTTTGGCCCGTAACATCCTCTCTCCGTCTTCTTCTCCATTTCGTATCTAAACTCCATATCCAATTCTCTACTCTACACGATCTGCACAAGATTTATGGGTTATCTTCCTACATTTTCGGAATTAAAATATGGTAAATCTCTACAAAATTGGGACGGGAAACCAATTTGTGTTGAACCCTAATTGAATCCATCTACATATTTGGGGCGGGAATACAAAAGTGTGTTGAATCTCTATTCAATGTTCTTGTTTGTATTGTTTCTTTAACCACGATTATCTGCTCCTTTATTGTTCTAGTGTGTAAGCCATGGATGAACCAAAATATTCAAGTGGGGATGATTACGATGATGAGATCAATGTTGATTCTGAGGAAGAGCTTCAATGTGCTGGTAGCAGTTCTGATGAAGAACTTGGTAATACATGTTATGCTGTAAGGAGAAATATTGGTGTAAAGCTTGCCTTTTCCATTGAGAGACCAATGAATATATACACAGAGTATCCCTATGACAGGGAACTAAGAAAATACACTTTCCTTAACAAATGGCTAAAACGAATCACAGAAAATATACATTCCTAAAATACAATATTATGTCAATATATGACAAATATAAGAAGATATCGTAATACCCCCCCCCCCCCCCCCCCCCTCAAGTTGGAGCGTGCGGATTAAGAATGCCCAACTTGGAGAGAAGGAACTGAAATTGTTGTGTCCCTAATGGCTTGGTGAAAATGTCGGCTAACTGAATCGTAGTAGGAACAAAGGAAGGAAGAATGGCGCCATCTTGAATAGCGTCACGAACAAAATGGAAATATGCTTCGATGTGCTTTGTAAGTTCATGGAAAACAGGATTATGAGCAATATGTAAAGCCGATTGACTATCACAGTGCAGACCAATAGGACCAGGATGCTGAATTCCAAAACTTAAGAGAAGACCCTTTAACCATTTTAGTTCACAAGTAATAGAGACCATAGAGCGGTATTCTGCCTCTGCCGAAGAAAGAGCCACTGTAGGTTGTTTCTTGGTTTTCCAGGAAACCAGAGAATGGCCAAGAAACACGAGCCAACCAGAGAGAGATCGACGAGTAAGAGGGCATGCCTCCCAATCTGAGTCGTACCATCCTGTTAGAGAGAGGGAGTTTTCAGCTCGTAACAAGATGCATTGTCCAGGAGAACCTTTCAAATACCGAACAACACGCAAGGCAGCCTCCCAATGTTCTTGTAACATCCTTTAATACAACAGGACAAACATAGCATTACATCATAAGATTTACAAAACTGGGTCCCAAAATCTTGTTACATCATTCATAAACTAAGGTTGGCGGAAACAACCTATACACAACTGAGAATAATCTAGCTTCTACATCAGGCACTTGCACTGCCACTAGCTGCACCTGCACTCTATCTTGCTCTTGGTCACTTACCTGAGCCTCCTACTATTTGCTTACCTGAAAAGGTTTTAGTTTTGAAAAGCGAGGGTTAGACCATGAGGTCTAGTGAGTTCCCTCCATAATCGGTGTACATAATCATTATAAAATCATTTTATTAAAACTGTTAGCCCCAAGTATCTCTTATGTAAAAGTATTAAAAATAATACAAGTCAGAATACCTCCAGAGATCCAGCAGAAGACTTGGAAGAAGTTCAACCAGAAGACCAACAGAGCTCGACAGAGCTCTGGCAGAAGTCTTCCATTCAACAGAAGAACCGTTTACACAAGAAGACCAACAGAGCTCTAGTGTAAGAGCTCTGGTAACTGAAGACCTCTGTGAAGCCTAAGTCTCGTAGAAATCTCTAAGTGTTAGACACGTGTCCGTACTTTCCACGTAAGCCCTAAAAGGACGAAGACACACTTTCCATGTGTCATTCCAGGGTTAGATAGTACACTGTCTAATGCTTTATCAGGCTATAAATAGAGAGGTAGTGGAACAATAATTGTAAGCTTTTGGAAGAATAGTTTTCCACAATTGTTAGAGCACACACTGCAACATTCCATAGCACTACCTCTGTACGATCTTGCTCCCTGTGAGATTTCCGGATACACACACTTGAACGTGTTCTTGGTGTTATTCATATTATCAATATACGAGCAGCTTATTATACTTGATCTTGTTGTCATTTTACTGTTCTATATTTGATACTCACTGTTACATTATCGTTTGCACAATCACTCACATTTTAATGGCTTTATATAATGCTTCCGTTGTCTATTTCTTACCATTTATGTGATACAACGAGAATCTGGGAACCTACAGTTGGTATCAGAGCTTCTTTGATTTGCTTAAATCAAACGATCCAATCTACCAAGGTTGATTCATAGTTGTTGATTGTGTTTGTGTGTCTTAAAACTTCATAGAATACTCTGTTTTTACTGTTATAGTTTAAAACAAGTTTTTAGAGTTCATTTAACACTGTTTCAAACTTTCAAGTTTAGTCTAAAGATCTTTTCTACTCAAAGTTATTGTTCCATTGGTTACTGTTCACTCACTTTCAGTTAAAACTCTTTTGAAAGGTTCGTACTCTGTTTTTCTTCAAAATGGCTAATAACAACATTAATGCCATCTATACTGCTGGTTCTTTGACCAAACCTCCTACTCTTCTGAGAGATGAATAACCTCAGTGGAAGATTAGTATGGTTAACTTCCTTGATGGAATGGACAAAGACTTAATGTGTTCTGTCACGGATGGACCATTCCAACCCATGGTTTTTTTCCCCTCGTGTACCCGCAACACAAACAACTGCTGAGATTCCTGCTGTAAAACCCGTGTCCCGGTATGGTTTTAAAATTTCTAATGGATTTATTTTATTGTCGTTTTTAGCGAGCCTTGTTAACGAAGGTAGTCAAAGGGGACCTCGAATGTTAGGTATGGCAAACCTTACTCCTTTTTTTTAAAATGTTATGAAAAACCGGGGACCGAAAATGACAAGAACGGAATCGAGGAGGGTTAGAAAGGAAATTATGGGGTGTTTAGGTTTGAACGGTCAAGGGAAGGGGGACCGACCCCCCCCCCCCCCCCTCTTCCCCTTCTCGTCGGTTTCCTGCAGCACTCGACAAAACAGCCCCTTTGGTTTGTTTGTGGTTTTCTTTCCTTGTTGTTTCATCGGCCGGAGTTGAGAGAGAGAGAGAGATACCGCGAGATAGGAGAGAACCGAGCATAGGGAGAGAGTGTGGGTCGCCGGAGATCGCCGGGAGTTTCTTCCTGTCGCCGGAGAGTTGTTCCAGTCGCCGGAGATCGCCACCATTACCACCAATCGCCGGAGAAGTCAAGGGAGGAGGAGCAAACATCGATAGGTAAGTCGTTGGATTGTTCCGTATCGTTTTTTTTCTCCTTGTTCGTTTTTCCGGCGAGGCAACCACCGCCGCCCGCCGCCGCTACGGCGGCCGTGGGTGGACGGCGGTGGCTGTGTATGTGTGTTTGTGTCGGTTTGGTTTTAGCAATCGAAAGTAAGAGGGAGGTGGTGCGAGAATGGGCTGGTATGTGTGTGTGGGTGTGGGTGTCGCCGGAACGCCGCCGCCGGCCGCCACCGGCGACCACCACTGCCGGAGGTGGCAGTGGGTGGTGCGTGGCTGTGTTCCGTTAATGCCCATAGAGCCCTGTAAGTCGTGACTTAATCGATTAAGTCGATTCATTAAAACCGTCGTTTTCTTTATAATCGTCATTTCATGTGAATAATCGTGCAGTCACTGTTTTTGCGACGGTCATAACTTTCTGCTCGTAACTCCGATTGAGCCAAAATTGGTACCCACGATTCCAGTACGGGGTCGACCACGTTTTCCGTGTTTTAGCGGAAAACTGGTTCAGCCTCTAGCTAGGTGAAAAAGTGGTCGCAAGATTGGTATTTTGTCATTTTATGTGAATGTCGATTTTCTGCCTCTGTTTTGTCGTGGCCGTAACTTTTTACTCGTAGCTCGGATTGTTATGAAATTGGTGGCCGAAGTTCCCTAATCGAGTCAGGAAAGTTTTTCGTGTTTTGCCGAAAGTCCGTTTAGGCCTGTAGCTGGGCCGTACGGGGCTGTTTATACAGCTGGTCCGAAAAACTTCCAGCTTTCTGTCCCTGTTTTGTTTTACGCATAACTCTTGCTTGGAATATCGGTTTGGGATGGGACTGGTGCCAAAAGTTTCGTTTCGGAGTCTATTAAGTTTCCTCTGTTTTGTGGAAAGATCAATTCGGACCATAGCTAGGGCGAAGTTGCCATGTTGTACTGAAAGGTCCGGGTGTTCGCTGTTCTGCGACGCGTTTATGTAAAATCTATAGTAAATTATAGAAAAATCGTTAGGACGCGTGCGATACGTCCCTGAAACCGTAAGACTTAGAACTTCGTAATTATGAATTTTAATTTCTGTATTTATCAGTTTTAAGGGGGTAAAACAGGTCCCGAACAGACCCGTAATTTCTAATAAAAAGCCGGAATTTTAGTCGTTTGAAAACTAGTAAACGTGTTATGGGTCGGGACTCTCCTTTGACTTTTATTACGTATTTAGGTGGGAGAAAGTGAAGAAGATTGCCGTGTTGGTGTTGCGTTTCGTGAGCACGTTGCTTAGCCTTGAGGTGAGTTCTCTCACCGCGTAGTTAGGAATTTCATGTATGTCGTTATTTTGTGTTACGTGTGATTACGTGTATTTATGTGCTTACGTGAACTAGATGGGATGTGATAACTGGTTGTGATTTATTAGATTCGTATGTGGAATATATATTTGCATGTGTACACCTCGGTGGGACTGAGGGGCTCGGTGGGACCGAGGGCTCGGTGGGACTGAGCTTGTATTAATTACTCGGTGGGACCGAGGGCTCGGTGGGACTGAGCTTGTATTAATGTATTTTGTGTACTCGGTGGGACCGAGGTTCGTGCTTATATAATAATCATTATGTGGTTTGATATTCGTGATGATGGTGATGTTGCCTACTTGCGAGTAGGGGCGATATGCGTGGGGTTGCTACCTACGTGCGTGATTGAATTCACTAAGCGTTTAGCTTACCCTTTCCCAATGTGTTGTTATTTCAGGTGCGGGCGGCAGTCGGGCGTGACAGTACACACATGGAGCGCGGAGTGTCAAATATTATTAAACTTTCACTTTTGAACCCTTGAATTTAGTTATGAAATTTTCCGCTGCATAAACCTTGTTGATGGTTTGAAGTAACGACGTTAATTTTATTTAAGACGTGAATTATTAAATCATGGTTGTTTTAATGAAATGTATGTTTTAAAAATTTTAAATTTCCTTGTAATTTTTGGGACGTTACAACTTGGTATCAGAGCACGGCTTGAGTGAATCAAACACATCTCGGTGTGTTTGGTCTCAAGTTGCGGCTAAGAGATCTTTAAATTCTTTTATTAAAATCTTTGTTTTAAATGAAAAGAGAAAACCAGTTTGGGAACGGTGATCGTGGGCGCAGTGTGTACAGTCAGCCGACGCCAGCTGGGAAGGTAAGGATCTTAGTGTACCTATTGCTTTCAGGTGTAGTGTATGCATGCTAGATTGCTTATGTGAACTGTATGGTACCGTATGCTGGTTTATCGCTTATAGGAACTCATGCTAGCTTTGATAGGTTGTTAAGCGAATGCACTCTAGGTTGTATGCAGTAGGAACTGAATAGCCTTAGAATATTAGATTTAGTTCTATTGCGCAGCTCTTGTTTGAGTCCAACCGTTCTAGGATAGAATCTCTTATTCGAACGTCTATCTGGTTTTACACTGTATACGACCGTGCATTCACGAGGCGACTCGTCAGGGTTAGTGGGGTTTCCGTGTTGGCAAGGGATAGGGGGTGATATGACCTTTCTAGGGAGTTAGGAAAGGTGTTTGTACGGGCTGGATTGGCTATATGTGTTTATTTGTGGTAATCGGCTACTTGAATGTCTCGGGACAGGACTCGAAACGAGTAAGGATAGGTGTGAAAGGTTGTAGTAGAGCTCCTACTATCTGAAGCACAGGATCCATGCTTGAGTCGGGGAGAGCCACGAGGGAGCCAAGGAGTGGAGTATGAGCGTGGTAGGGTGAGTTATATATGCTTATAGATCTCTGAATTTTCTCTTTCTAGAATGGTCAATACAAGAAGGAACAACGCGGCGACGCCGCGAGCCGGGTCGGGGATTACTGAGGAGCGTATTAGGGAACTGATTGCTACTGAGGTTTCCCACGCGATCGGGGAGGCGATCCCCGAGATCATCACTGCTATTCGAGAGGAGGTGGTGATCCTACTGGAGGAGCGTATTGCAGCTATTCCACTGCCTGCGGAGGGTCATCCCCGTAACCGAGAGTTCCAATACCGGGATCTCTCCGCCTGTTCCCCGCCAGAATTTAAGGGAGACCTGGATCCGATTACCAGTATGCGATGGGTATCTGACATGGAGTTCGCATTTTTGACCAGTGGTTGCCCGGACAACCTAAAGGTCCGTTTTGCAGTAAATCTACTTCGTGACGGCGCGAAGGATTGGTGCGCCTCGGCATTGACGGCTGCCGAACGCACTACCTTGACCTGGAACGAGTTTGTCACTCGTTTCCGTGCAGAGTATGTACCGCCGGTAGAGATGGAGAGAATCGCTAAGGAATTCCTAGAACTCACCCAGACAACAGAGACGGTAAAGGAGATGAACAGGAAATTCACCGAGATGGCATTATTTTGTCCCCAATATGCTGCCTCGGAAGAGATGAAGATGTCACGTTATAAAGATATGTTACGCACGGAGATCCGGGAGTTTGTTAGCACAGCACAGTACACTTCATTATCCGCCATGATGGACGCCGCTCGGAGGAGGGAGCTTGAGCTGGAGACCCAAGCTAAGAAGCGGAAGGCGGCACAGCCAGTGACGCCCATCTCGGCAGTGCCGAAGCGTTCAAGGTTCACAGATACGCGCGCAGGTTCTGGGAGTGGCGGGTTTAAGCCCCGAGATACCGGGGTGAGGAGAGTTGAGGGGTGTTTTAAGTGTGGCCAACCCGGTCACCTCAGCCGGGATTGTAAGGTTCCGTTAGTGGTTTGCTTCAACTGTAATCAGACGGGCCATGTAAGGGCCAACTGTCCTAGAGCAGGGGTAGCTATTGGGGGTGGAGCACAGAGGGCGCCTGGGAATGCCCCATTACGCATCACTGATGGTCGAACTGGTCAGCCGGGGGCGGAAGCGGCTCGAGGTAGAGTTCATCAGTTGACGGTGGATGAGGCGCAAGCGACGCCTAAAGTGGTTACAGGTATATCCCTTTTGCTTCTTTCTTCTTGTCTTTCTGTTCCATGTCATGTATTTATTTGTGGTTCAGTTATACATTAGGAACATTCCTAGTTAACTCGGTGCCTGCGGTTGTGATGTTTGATAGCGAGGCTACTCACTCTTTTGTGTCTCGCACTTTTAGCGAGGGTTTAGGTCGAGTTGTAGGACGATTGAGTCATCCTCTTGTTATCGAGGTGGCTGATGTTAGGACCTTGACGGTCATAAACGTGTTTCGCGGGTGTACCCTAGAGATCTCAGGAGTGCGGTTTCCCATTGACCTGATCCCGATCGCTATGCGGAAACTTTGTGTGATTGTGGGCATGGACTGGATGGATAAATTTGACGCGGAGATTGTTTGTCGTCACAAACAAGTGCGAATTCGAACCCCAAGCGGGGGAGAACTGTTAGTTCAGGGAGATTCGTCTAGGCAGACTACGGCCATATGTTCGGCTGCGAGAGCTCGGAGGTACCTCCAGCATAGTGGGCAGGGATACTTGGCTTATGTGGTGGACACGCGAGTTGGGGAAGCGAAAGAGGCTGAATAAGCTTACGGTAAAGGATCGTTATCCTTTGCCAAGGATTGACGATCTTCTCGACCAGTTGCAGGAACTTCTTGAAGAGGAGTTCATAAGTCCAAGTTCTCGATTCACCCGGGAGCTACAAAGAGGTACAGAGAATTGTGTGGAGGTTGCTGGTGGCCCGGCATGAAGCGGGATGTTGCTAGATGGGTGGAGGCATGTATGACCTGTCGGAAGGTCAAAGCGGAACATCAACGGCCTCATGGGAAATTGCAACCGTTGGAAGTCCCGGTTTGGAAATGGGAAGAGATTACCATGGACTTCATAACGAGACTCCCGAGGACTCCCCGTGGGAACGATGCTATTTGGGTGATCGTTGACCGTCTGACCAAGAGTGCACACTTCTTGGCCATCAGGGAGAGCTCCTCGGCGGAGAGGCTTGCGGAAGTGTGTGATGGATGAGTCTGCAGTAGTACCACTCGAAGATATTCAGATCGATGAGCGGCCTAATTATGTGGAAAAGCCAGTTGCTATTCTTGACAGGAGGACGAGAACCTCGCGGAACAAGGTTGTTGGGTTGGTGAAGGTTCAATGGAGACACCGAAAGGGTTCCGAGTGGACTTGGGAACCTGAATCGGAAATGCGAGAGAATTATCCGGAGCTGTTTGCGGGTGTAGACTTCGGGGACGAAGTCTAATTCAAGCGGGGGAGAGTTGTAAAACCCGTGTCCCGGTATGGTTTTAAAATTTCTAATGGATTTATTTTATTATCGTTTTTAGCGAGCCTTGTTAACGAAGGTAGTCAAAGGGGACCTCGAATGTTAGGTATGGCAAACCTTACTCCTTTTTTTTTACAATGTTATGAAAAATCGGGGACCGAAAATGACAAGAACGGAATCGAGGAGGGTTAGAAAGGAAATTATGGGGTGTTTAGGTTTGAACGGTCAAGGGAAGGGGGACCGACCAACCCCCCCCCCCCCCCCCCCCCCCTCTTCCCCTTCTCGTCGGTTTCCTGCAGCACTCGACAAAACAGCCCCTTTGGTTTGTTTGTGGTTTTCTTTCCTTGTTGTTTCATCGGCCGGAGTTGAGAGAGAGAGAGAGATACCGCGAGATAGGAGAGAACCGAGCATAGGGAGAGAGTGTGGGTCGCCGGAGATCGCCGGGAGTTTCTTCCTGTTGCCGGAGAGTTGTTCCAGTCGCCGGAGATCGCCACCATTACCACCAATCGCCGGAGAAGTCAAGGGAGGAGGAGCAAACATCGATAGGTAAGTCGTTGGATTGTTCCGTATCGTTTTTTTTCTCCTTGTTCGTTTTTCCGGCGAGGCAACCACCGCCGCCCGCCGCCGCTACGGCGGCCGTGGGTGGACGGCGGTGGCTGTGTATGTGTGTTTGTGTCGGTTTGGTTTTAGCAATCGAAAGTAAGAGGGAGGTGGTGCGAGAATGGGCTGGTATGTGTGTGTGGGTGTGGGTGTCGCCGGAACGCCGCCGCCGGCCGCCACCGGCGACCACCACTGCCGGAGGTGGCAGTGGGTGGTGCGTGGCTGTGTTCCGTTAATGCCCATAGAGCCCTGTAAGTCGTGACTTAATCGATTAAGTCGATTCATTAAAACCGTCGTTTTCTTTATAATCGTCATTTCATGTGAATAATCGTGCAGTCACTGTTTTTGCGACGGTCATAACTTTCTGCTCGTAACTCCGATTGAGCCAAAATTGGTACCCACGATTCCAGTACGGGGTCGACCACGTTTTCCGTGTTTTAGCGGAAAACTGGTTCAGCCTCTAGCTAGGTGAAAAAGTGGTCGCAAGATTGGTATTTTGTCATTTTATGTGAATGTCGATTTTCTGCCTCTGTTTTGTCGTGGCCGTAACTTTTTACTCGTAGCTCGGATTGTTATGAAATTGGTGGCCGAAGTTCCCTAATCGAGTCAGGAAAGTTTTTCGTGTTTTGCCGAAAGTCCGTTTAGGCCTGTAGCTGGGCCGTACGGGGCTGTTTATACAGCTGGTCCGAAAAACTTCCAGCTTTCTGTCCCTGTTTTGTTTTACGCATAACTCTTGCTTGGAATGTCGGTTTGGGATGGGACTGGTGCCAAAAGTTTCGTTTCGGAGTCTATTAAGTTTCCTCTGTTTTGTGGAAAGATCAATTCGGACCATAGCTAGGGCGAAGTTGCCATGTTGTACTGAAAGGTCCGGGTGTTCGCTGTTCTGCGACGCGTTTTTGTAAAATCTATAGTAAATTATAGAAAAATCGTTAGGACGCATGCGATACGTCCCTGAAACCGTAAGACTTAGAAATTCGTAATTATGAATTTTAATTTCTGTATTTATCAGTTTTAAGGGGGTAAAACAGGTCCCGAACAGACCCGTAATTTCTAATAAAAAGCCGGAATTTTAGTCGTTTGAAAACTAGTAAACGTGTTATGGGTCGGGACTCTCCTTTGACTTTTATTACGTATTTAGGTGGGAGAAAGTGAAGAAGATTGCCGTGTTGGTGTTGCGTTTCGTGAGCACGTTGCTTAGCCTTGAGGTGAGTTCTCTCACCGCGTAGTTAGGAATTTCATGTATGTCGTTATTTTGTGTTACGTGTGATTACGTGTATTTATGTGCTTACGTGAACTAGATGGGATGTGATAACTGGTTGTGATTTATTAGATTCGTATGTGGAATATATATTTGCATGTGTACACCTCGGTGGGACTGAGGGGCTCGGTGGGACCGAGGGCTTGGTGGGACTAAGCTAGTACAACAATTTTTACTCGGTGGGACCGAGGGCTCGGTGGGACTGAGCTTGTATTAATTACTCGGTGGGACCGAGGGCTCGGTGGGACTGAGCTTGTATTAATGTATTTTGTGTACTCGGTGGGACCGAGGTTCGTGCTTATATAATAATCATTATGTGGTTTGATATTCGTGATGATGGTGATGTTGCCTACTTGCGAGTAGGGGCGATATGCGTGGGGTTGCTACCTACGTGCGTGATTGAATTCACTAAGAGTTTAGCTTACCCTTTCCCAATGTGTTGTTATTTCAGGTGCGGGCGGCAGTCGGGCGTGACAGTACACACATGGAGCGCGGAGTGTCAAATATTATTAAACTTTCACTTTTGAACCCTTGAATTTAGTTATGAAATTTTCCGCTGCATAAACCTTGTTGATGGTTTGAAGTAACGACGTTAATTTTATTTAAGACGTGAATTATTAAATCATGGTTGTTTTAATGAAATGTATGTTTTAAAAATTTTAAATTTCCTTGTAATTTTTGGGACGTTACACCTGCTCACTTCGAAGTTAAAACCACCGGGTTTACGGATGAAGAAAAGCTAAAAATGGAAAATGACCTTAAGACAGTTAGACTTCTGATTATGGCCATTCCAAACGATATATTTCAAGAACTAGACTCATGTGTTACTGCTAAAGAAATCTGGGATCAGCTTCTTAATCAACTTGAGGGTGGTATCAAAACCCAAAAGAACAGAAGGACCCAATGTATTAATGAATACAACGATTTCAAGGCACTTCCTGAGGAAACCCTACAACAAACCTACAACAGATTTAACGTTTTGATAAACAAATGCAAAAAGTGTGGGGTTGTTAGCTCGAAGGAAGATAACAATGTTCTGTTTTTGAAAAGTTTAAATGATGAATGGTTAAATCTGTCCATGTCTTTACAAGCTAACCAAGATTTGGATGCATGGTCTCTAACTGATGTGTGTGGCACTCTTGCTGCACAAGAGAAGGATGTTGTCAAACAAAAGGGCAAATCCACCATTGCAGGTCCAATCGCTTTGGTCTCTGATTCAAAGAAACCCACTGAAGGAAAGTCCAACAGAGAGAGTTCTAGCAGAGAGAAAAAGAAAGAGAAGTTCGTGAAAAAGAAAGGAAATAAGAGTCTGGTAGCTGAAAGTGATGGTGAAGAAAGTTCATCAGAGGATGATGATATAAATGCTTTTGCCCAATCTCTTGCGTTAATAACTCAAAAGTTTAACAAGAGATTTGGCAATAAGGTATTTGATAGAAGAGGAAGGTACGAGAGAGAAGAAAAAGATGAGAAAAGAGGTCACGCTGCACCTACCCACCAGAACAGAGCTCCACAAGAGCAAAGACCCCAACCACAACAGAAGTATAATGCTCCAACACCTCAGAAAACCGATGCTGCTGAACCCATCAACCAGAATGATGGACGTTGCTTTAGATGTGGCAAACCTGGCCATTTCTCTGCTAATTGTAGAGGTAAACTGGTAAAAGACCAGGATTACTACAAAAACAAATACAAGTATAATTACCGAGAAAGAAGCTATGTTGCTGAGATGGAGAATTGGATCTCTGATTCATCCTCTGATGATGAACCAGAGCAAGCCAATTTCTGCGGAGTTGCTATGGATGATGAGAGTTTAAAAGAAGTTGATTGGATGGCTGGAGAAACACTAGAGAGAACAACAGAGGAAGATTTGAATCAGAATGCATTTGCTCTTACTGTAACAGAGCCAAACAACAGAGCGCTAGAGACCACAAGACCCAGTGCCAAGGTATGTTCTTCTGAATCTAAGTATGACTCTGAGTTGGAAATGCATGTCTCGCAGTTAACAGAAGAGTTTCAACTTTTAAAACAAAAGCTCTCTGAAGAGAAAGAGTTAAGGAACCTAGCACAGACGGATTTGTCCTTTTACAAGAGAGAGAAAACTCTCTTGGAACAAGAAAAGGAAGAAATCTTTAAAGAAAACTATGAGCTAGAAATCTTACAACAAAAGAAGGAAAACATCTTTTCTGAAAAAGTCAAAGAGTTTGAGGAAGTTTTGAAACAAAAGACTGAAGAGATTAAGAAGTCAGAAACAGAAAGACTTAACTCTGTTGCTTTAAAAGATTATTTTCAAAGAGAAAGGGAGGTTTTGCATCAATCCCTACAGAGAAAAGAGATTCAAATCAAAAAGTACCAGGATGCACAAGATGTGCACATAAAGATAAACTCTCAGATGGATACACAAGGTCTTGGTTTCAGTGACCTTGCTCCGTATAATGGAAGAAAGAAGACATCTCTGTCTTCTGCCTTTTGTGTTGGGAAAATCCAAGAGGATGTGATCTCTGGTACTGCTGCTTTCAAAAGAATAAAAACCTCAGATGTATTTTCAAGGACCAGGAGACTAAATTTCAGGAATGTTAGCTATGACTCCTTGGATCAATAAAATGTTACAGAACCATCTTCAAAGTTTATTCTTGATCAAGGAAGAGCAAGAATCATACTTCCCGATTCTGTTAAAAGTCTGGATCCAAAAGAGATCTTTAATTTCAATTCTTTCAAGGGACAGAAGTCTGATACTTCTGCAGTTGAATCCTCTGATGTTAAACCACAGAGCGAGCTCAACCCTGAAGCCCTAGTCTTCTCTTCTACTTCTGAAACAATTAGAACATCTTTTGAAGAAGATCTTATGAAAGTTCTTGAGGAAAATGTTGTTTTTGATGCTTTAAAACCCAAGTTGAGAAAGTTCAAATCTACCAAGGCTAAAATCTCAGTGATGCCCAATTAGCCTAACACTTCCACCAGAGCCACCAGAGACTTTTTAGGCTCTGACAGTGACTCTGATTCTGAGGTAGATGAACAAATTTTATGTGGTCAAAAGAAAGTGTTGCATAAGCCTAAGCAGATACCAGTGGGATCTATAGATTTGAAAAAGGATGTCTCATTCTTTAAGAAACAATCTAGATTCATACCAGTATCAGATTTTAAAAACAAAGGCGTCAAGATTCTTGCTTCTAATGTTATAGAAGTAGAGAAAAGAGAGAATGCAAGAAGTACTCCAGTGAACAACACCTCTATTCCCCTAGCTTTTAAACCAATCAGATTTACACCAGAGCAGAAGAGCAAATGGATAGTCAATGACAGACCTATTCCTGCCTCTGTTGTAAATCAAAGAAGAAACTCTTTTTGGTCAAATGAATCAGTTTCAAAGAACAATGGCAATTTCAAAAAGCCAAACAAGGACCAGATGTTTCCTAAAGTTTTTCAAGCACCATTCAAACAACAGATTTTGAGTAAAAACAACAATTTGCATCAATCATCATGTTCCATTAATTGCAATTGCATTCAACTTCTGCTCAAGTTACAAAATCACCTGAATGGTTCTCACTGTGTTCTGAATCAATCACCTCAAAGGAAAAATCCCAAGACTATTCAGAATACACAGAGAAAATCCTCTGGCACACCATCATAGAATGGAAAGCCAGCAGGTAAGTCAAACAACCACAAGCCTAACAAGAAAGGACCCATCATGCAATGGGTACCTAAAAAGAACTAATCTGTCTTGCAGAAGCCTCATGTGCAGATCTGTTACCTAGATTCAGGACGTTCCAGGCACATGACAGGCAATAAGGAGCTGCTGACTTCTTTCAAAGATAAGAAGGGAAGTGCAGTAACCTTTGGAGGAGATAATGGTGGACAAATTAGAGGCTATGGTACTTTAATTAATGGTGGTGTTTCAGTTTCTGAAGTTGCTTATGTTGAAGGATTAAATCATAATCTGCTCAGTATAAGTCAACTCTGTGATCATGGGTTCGATGTCAATTTTAGGAAGAAGTATTGTTCTCTGTTGCTTTCAGAGTCTGGTCAAGAACTTTTAAGAGCCGACAGAAAAGGCAATCTGTACAAAATGAATTTTAATCCAAACCAAAACTCTATAACAGAAAAACTCTGTTTAGTGTCTTTGAAAAAGGAAGATGCCTGGCTCTGGCATAAAAGATTTGCCCATTTGAATTTCCAAAATCTTGACAAACTCGTAAAGTTGAACTTAGTGAAAGGTCTTCCTTCCCTTAAATTTGACAAAGACCATCTATGTTCTGCCTGTGAGCTGGGAAAGATGAAAAGATCCTCACACGGAACTAAGAGTGATCACAGTTGTCCCAGACCTTTGCATATGCTTCATGTGGATCTCTGTGGTCCAATCTCTGTGCAAAGTCTGTCAGGCAAGAAGTATATTCTTGTTTTAATAGATGAATTTTCTAGATATACTTGGATTGAGTTCATCAGAGTAAAATCTGATGTCCCAGAAATTTTGATAAGTTTGTTAAAGAGGATACAGGTTCTGTTAGGTCTCAAAATCCAAAAGTTGAGAAGTGATAATGGGACAGAGTTTAAGAACGCCAGAATAGATGCCTATCTATCAGAGGAAGGTATTTCCCAGAACTTCTCAGCTGCAAGAACTCCACAACAGAATGGAGTAGTGGAAAGAATGAACAAAACTTTGGTAGAAGCCGCCAGAACCATGTTGGCCGGTTCTATCCTTCCAATAAACTTCTGGGCAGAGGCAGTCTCAACAACCTGTTTTACCCAAAATAGAGCTGTAATAGTGAAAAGATTCAAGAAGACTCTGTTGATCCAAACCCTCAGTGATTTGATAATGACCCTCTCTTAAATACTTAGTGAAAATTGTAAGTAAACAATATGTATCAGAGTTTCACTATCGCTGATGTACTAAGACTTTACAGTACCGCTGATAGGAACTCTCGTTCTTTAGATTAAACATTCAGCGAACACTGTTCACCATAATGCTCTGAGCCTGTTCAGTCCCTATGGTGATCGCTGATAAGTTAGTTGTTTACTTATGATCCCTGAAGACAAGTTTCACGTCAACATAGGTTCTACGCTAAAGTCGAATATCAAGATCAAGATACCAGCGACAAGTCTCCTAATGAACTGATGCGGATCAGCAAAGACTCAGATTTGTCCACTCAACGTGAAGTATCAAGTACAAGACTTCAGCTATCGCTGAACTTTGTCATTCACTGATATAGAATGATAAAGCTCTGATTCAATGAAAGCTGATCATGAAGTCCTCCGTATAAAGTACTTTTGTCTTAACCACCCTTGCACGACTCCGTACGATATGTCAGAAAAGAACCTCCTTATTGTCTGAAATCGTACAACCACTCTGATACTACACTGTTCAAACATGTGGCTACTAAGGTTGTCTACAAAGGTCAATGACATGCAACCAATCAGCTGCTGCCACGTGTAAAGTATAAACTGTCATGCATTAAATGCATGCAGTACATAAGAAGGACTCCAGCTTCATTTTCGAAGCACTCGTAAACTCTGGTCGAGTCATCCTTCTTATATCTTTGAGATAGGTTATTATTAGTAATTTCCTTCTCTTTCTTAGTGCAAGAAACTTAGTGTTCCAACTTGTTTAGATTAGGATTTATTCCTTATCTTGTTCTGCAACAAGCTGTAAATTGTTAATGATTTATCAATAAACAATTTAGAAAAGTAAAATTTGTGTGTTTGTATTCAACCCCCCTTCTACAAACTTGTATAGCCCTTCGGGACCAACAAGTGGTATCAGAGCAGATTTGTTTAATCTCATAAACAATATCTGATCTATAATAAGATTTTTCTTCCTAGCTATTTCTTAAAATGGCTACCAACACAAACACAAACTATATTGACAACGGTTCTCTTGCAAAACCCCCTAGATTCTCCAGAGATAATTTTAATCTATGGAAAAATAGGATGATTCTCTTCTTGGAAGGTGTAGACCCTACTATGCCTTATTATCTTGAAAACGGCGCATATATTCCTGTAAGAATTGATGCTGCAGTTCCAGCCGCTGAGAATAGACCTGCTATTCCAGAAAGGCTGATTCCTAAGGAAATTCATATGTGGACTGGTGAAGATAAGAAGAAAGTGGCTATCGACACCAAAGCCAGATCCATACTCTCCATGGCTCTTCCTGACGAAGTCTACCATTCCGTCATGAACCTGAAAACCTCAAAAGCTATGTGTGACACAATCTGCGTTCAGTATGAAGGTACTTCTGAAGTCCAGGACTCTCGAAAGATCAACCTGGTAAGACAGTATGAAAGCTTCATTTGTGGTAAGAATGAAACTCTCTCTGAAGTACACCAACGTTTTAACTGTTTAATAATAGATCTAAAAACTGTTGGTAAGGAATATTCAAACTTTGAAGTGCTGACAAAGTTCTTAGAATGTTTACCTGAAAGCTGGGACAGTTATTCTATGTGTCTCAAGCTGTCAAAGGATCTAAAATCAATGACCCTTTCTACCTTATATGGCACGATGCTGAATGATGAGCAATTGAGTCATCTTAAGAAGAATCTTGTAAAAGATTCCAAAAGCACCCCTGTTGCTTTAATCTCAGAGGAACCTTCCACTCAGCGACCCTCGGTCACTATCACTGAGTTGGAGAGTAACTCTGAAAGGTCATCAGATTCTGACTCTTCAGATCTTGATGAATCTTTTGATCTCCTCACTAAAAAGTTCAGGAGATTCTCCAAAAAGAAAATGTTCAGAAAGAATAAACCTCTTTCCATTACTGACAAGCCAAGATCATCAGCTCCTGTTGATAAGGCTACTGCTACTTGTTTTAACTGTGAAAAGATAGGACATTTCGCTAACGAGTGCAGGTCAAAGAAAGTTTCGAGAAACTCAGTGTTTCCTAAAAAATCCTCTGACCTCAAGTCTACAGATGATAAATACGCCAAGCTGAAAGAAAGGTATGCGAAGCTGAAAAGCTTTAAGAAGAAAGGCAAAGGCCTGATGGCTGACTATGATTAGGCTGACTCTGATGAGGAAGAAATATCTGACTCTGAAGATGATGAAGCCAATCTCTGTCTTATGGCCAAGATTGAAGATGAGGAAGAAATTTCAGACATTCCCTCTACTTCAACCTCTGCAACTCAGGTATCACCTTCCTTCTTTACCAATATTGCAAATATTGATGAAGCTGATAGTCTTCGAAAGATCGATCTCTTGACTAGAAGTTTATATGAAGCCATGAATGGAAAAACTGTAGTTGAAAATCAAAACCTTGATCTCGCTGAACAGCTTAAAAATAGTCATCTTCAAATAGAAAATCTTTCTAAAATTGAAGAAGATTTTAAAGATCAAGTTCACCTAAATCAGCTAGTCAAAATCGAGCGCGAAGAAGCTATCGCTGCATTAAAAGATGAAAAAGCTGCTGTTGATGGATGGTATAATTCCTCAACAAAGATCACTGAGATAATTAAGTCTCAGATTCCCCTGAGTGATAAACGTGGTCTTGGTTACAAAGCTGATACTCTAGAACCAACCATTGATCATTCCATGCTCTTATTTGGAACTATCGTATCCTCAGTCGCTGATACTTCATCCTCTCAGTGTTCCTCTTCTAAACCGTCTATCCCTGAGGAAATCTCTACCTTAACCTCTAAAGGTAAATAAAAAGTTATTTATCCAAAACCTACCTCAGTCTTTAAAAACAAAGGTAAAGGAATTGCTTTCAATCAAAATCCTCAGAAGGGTATCTTTATACCTAAGATGAATGCTTCTACAGCTTTAGCGATTCATCCATCTGGTTCAGGGAACAAGAACACTGGATATGTTCAGCGTGGATATATTCAGCGATATACTCCTAGAATCAAAGTGGATGTTACTGGTAAGAAATCTGAAGAACTGATAGTTCCTCCTATTTCCAATACCAAAGGTGTACTTGATGTTGGTCCTTCTAATTCAAAATCTAAAGCTCAGCATGCAAATGGTCCTAGAACTACTTTTGGTTATAGGAAATGTTATCACTGTGGACTTACTGATCATATTGCTAGTAAGTGCCCCACAGCCACCAAAGCTGAAAAGATAGCTAAGGTGAAGATCATTGCCCCTAAGGCAAAGAAGACCACTGAGGTTAAGAAATTAACCAAAGTGAAGACTGACAAAGCTGAATCTTCAAATGCTGCGAAGACTGATGAACCTTCCATTCCAACTACTTCCACTGGCAAATGTGTACACATGGTTAAGTGGGTACCCAAGAAAAACTAATCTTCCTTTGTAATGCAGGTTAAGAAGGGTATCTGGTATCTCGATAGCGGATGCTCTAGACACATGACTGGAAAGAAAAGCCTGCTCGCTGAATACAAGGAAGAGAAGGGTCCCTCTGTGACTTTCGGTGGAAATGGAAAAGGACATACCTGAGGGTTTGGTGTACTATCTAATGGTACAACAACCTTCAGAAGAGTCGCATATGTTGAAGGGCTGAAGTATAATCTTCTAAGCATCAGTCAGCTTTGCGACAAGGATAACAAAGTAATCTTTACTAAGGAATCCTGCTTTGTCGCTGAGAAAAAGGAGAAGATAGCTCTCAGCGGTTATCGTTTGGAAAATGTTTATGTAATAAACATGGACTCAACAACCACTAAGAACTCATGTTTCTTCTCAAAAGCCTCATCTGATGTCAACTGGCTATGGCATAAGAGGCTCTCTCATCTAAACTTCAACACACTGAACACTCTTTCTTCAAAAGAGTTAGTCACTGGTCTACCTCAACACTCATACGCCAAAGAGTCCTTATGTTCAGCGTGTGAGAAAGGCAAGCAGACCAAAGCAAGCTTTAAGTCAAAGAAAGTCTCCTCAGTGTCATCTACTCTACAACTTCTCCATATGGATTTGTTTGGCCCTGTTAACAAACAATCCATCGCTGGAAAGAAATATACGCTGGTCATAGTTGATGAATTCTCTCGCTACACATGGGTTATGTTTTTCCGTTCTAACAGTGACACCCCTGAAGAACTCATCACCTTTGTTCGGAAGATGGAAACCCGGAACAACTTGATCGTTCGCTCAATAAGGAGTGAGCATGGGACTGAATTCAAAAACAGTTCTCTTGATTCCTTCTTTGAGAGTAACGGTATTTCTCACAACTTTTTTTCAGTGAGAACACCGCAACAAAACGGAGTTGCTAAAAGAAGAAATAGAACTATTATTGAAGATGCACGTTCAATGCTCAGCGATTCTCACCTGCCTACTCAGTTTTGGGCAGAAGCTGTCAACACTGCTTGTTTTACGCAAAACAGGTCGCTGATAGTCAAAAGATTTAATAAAACAGCCTATGAACGTTTTCATGGGAGAAAGCCTTCAATTAGCTTTCTTCACATCTTTGGATGTCAGTGTTTCATACTGAACAACAGATATGCCCTTGGAAAGTTTGATCCTAAGGCTGATGATGGAATCTTTCTTGGATATTCTTCAATCTCCAAAGCCTTCAGAGTCTTCAATCGAAGAAGACAAACTGTTGAAGAAACTATTCACGTCACTTTTGACGAATCCCGTTCAGCGAACTCTAAACCGTCTGCTGATACAAAAGAACAGAATCAATGGATGTTTTCTCATCTTGGTGATTCGGAAGATATTCCCACTCCTCATACTCATACAGTTGAAGATGATAGTCCTACTATCAACCCAAACATGCAGAATAGTGAAGCTAAAACATCATGGGTCTCAGTTGTTCCTTTAAACACTATACCTGCTTCTGAACCAAATGTCTCAGACATTCCATCTACTTCTCAGCAATCAGTGAATATAATGACAACTGCACCCACTCCTCTCTTAGCTGATACACCAGAAGCTGATGAAACCTCATCTTCAGCTCCTCCAGTTCAATTTGAGTCAGCGACTTATGCTCCTGCTCAGCGATGGACTGTAAATCACCCAATTGATCAAATTCTTGGTGATCCAAACGTTGGTGTTCAGACTCGACGAAGTGCAGGTAATATTTGTTTATTTGTTAACTTTATTTCTCTGATTGAACCAAAGAAAATAGATGATGCCCTCAAAGATCCAAACTGGGTCAGCGCCATGCAAGAAGAGTTGACTGAATTCGAAAGAAACAGAGTTTGGAAACTTGTTCGAATACCAACTGACAAAACAGTGATAGGCACTAAATGGGTATATCGAAACAAGTTGGACGAACATGGAACTGTAACCCGCAAAAAGGCTCGACTTGTTGCTTAGGGATACAGACAAGAGGAAGGCATAGATTACGACGAAACATTTGCTCCGGTAGAAAGACTAAAATCTATTCGTCTATTCTTAGCATACGCTGTACCCAAAGACTTCAAAGTATATCAGATGGATGTTAAGTCAGCATTTCTAAATGGAAAGCTGAATGAAGAAGTCTATGTGGAACAACCTCCAGGATTCTCAGATCCTAAGCATCCAGGTTATGTCTATAAACTGGATAAGGCACTTTATGGCTTAAAGCAAGCTCCACGTGCATGGTATGACACTCTCTCTACTTATCTCCATATTGAAAATTTTGAGCGTGGTAAAATCGACAAAACTCTATTTTTCAGAATAGTGAAAGTTCATATCATTCTTGTTCAAATATATGTTGATGACATTATATTTGGTTCTACTAACCCTGATCTTTGTACTCGTTTCGCTGATAGAATGAAAGAAGAGTATAAAATGAGCATGATGGGTGAGCTAACATATTTCCTTGGTCTTCTGATAAAGCAAAATGAAAAAGGAACTTTCATTAATCAGGGAAAGTATGTTAAAGATATGCTGAAGAAATTCGATTTAACTCAGAGTTCAGCTATGAAAACCCCTATGGCACCACCGCTGACACTAAACAAGGATTCAAATGGAATACCTGTTAATGTCACGTTGTACCGTGGGATGATCGGATCTCTCTTGTATCTTACAGCTAGCCGACCCGATATTATGTACGCAACCTGTTTGTGTGCACGATATCAAGCTGAACCTAAGGAATCTTATATGATCGCTGTAAAGCGAATTTTTCGATACCTTAAGGGTACTGCGAACCTAGGTCTTTCGAATCCCAAAGACTCAGGGTTTGATCTAATCGCCTATTCAGATAGTGATTTTGTAGGTTGCAAATTGGATAGGAAAAGCACCACAGGAGGCTGTCAGCTCCTGGGTGGAAAGCTGGTGAATTGGAAAAGTAAAAAGCAAAACTCAGTGTCCACCTCAACTGCTGAAGCTGAGTATGTAGCCGCTGGAAGCTGTTGTTCTCAGGTTTTTGTGGATGAGAAATCAACTACTAGACTATGACCTTCAGCTCTCAAAAATTCCAATCTATTGCGACAGGACAAGTGCCATCGTTATAGCCAACAATCCAGTGCTACACTCAAAGACAAAACACATTGAAATCAGGTATCATTTTATCAGAGATCATGTGATGAATGGTGATATAGAACTTCACTTTATCCCAACTGATTATCAGTTAGCTGATCTGTTCACCAAACCTCTTGATGAGACAAGATTCAACTTTCTCATCAACGAGCTTGGAATGCTGAACTTTGAAGAGTAAAATCTTCAGCGGTTCATATTTGATCAGCGATAGGATAAAATCAACTTGTATAACCCATTCTATCATTCTCTCTCTGAACATAATTGATTCGCTGTTGTCAAGGTATGTTTTCTCTCTAACTCGCTGACAATCGCATGTAAATGCAATATTTCAAGACAAATTGCATCGCTGAATATCTCTTCCTTAACAGCGATACTTTGAAATTTCTAAAACCAACACTGATATTTCTATTCAGTGCTTCATGTTTTCAAAAGTGTCCCTGAGCTTTCAAAACCTCAGAGACATCCTAAAATATGAAAGGACATCTGTGACGTCATGAAACGGATAAGCCCTGGCACGTCTTCCTTCTGACACACGTTTGCACGTTTCGTTTACCAGCCAATCAAATTTAAACATGTGTCCGTGTCATGATGAAAATCTTTTCCCGCTCAAGATTTTCTCTCTCTCTAATCTCACTATATAAACACATTTTGGGTTTATATTTTTCCTTTACGCGAACAACTTCTTCCTCAAGAAAACTACTGTTGCATTTTTGCTCTCAAGTTTTCAAGAACTGTTCATCTTCTTCTTCTTCAACGAACCAGGTTAATATTTCTTTTATTTACCTGTTTCTTAAAACTTGTTAATGATCTTCTCATTGTTTTTACAAGATCAAACAAAAGAACTTTTTCAAAAATGAAATCATTTCTTTCATGGTTTTATGAACACAACCTTTCATGGTTGTTCTTCAAGTTTAATCGCAAATATCTTAAACTTGTTCTTCATACGTTTTTCCAGAATCCTAATCCTCAAAGGAAACTGGAAAACAAGACTTTTTATTGGGTTTGCATTTCTTTTTCAAAAACAAGAAAACCCTAATCTTCATTAAGACATTTTTGTCTGAATGAAATGGACAAAATTCGAACCATCTTATTGGAAAATCTTTCCACATTAAGATTATTCTTATTTGTTATATCTTTGGTTGAACTGATAATACAGCAATGGCATCTACTGATATTCCTACTGCTGAGAACACTGCTGCTGCTAAGGAAGTGGAAATCACCAAGGCTCCTCAGGTCAAGTTCACGCTTGAGGAACTCGATTGGACAAAGACAAACAATCTCTATGCGCTTTTCGAATTTCCTCCTCGAAAGCAAGTCACACATCTGAATGATGCTGGGAATTTCCTCAAAACCTGTTGCCTCTCTACAGCCCTGACCATAACACCCCCTGCTCATCAACTACTACTATCTCAGTTCTGGTATTCTGCCAGACACACTCAGCTCACATCGACCAAAGACCCCATGAAGAAAATCGATTGCATCCTCTGTGACACTGATTTTGGCACCATAAAAATCACCCCTGCCATTATCCAAAAAGCACTGAGCCTTCCCATCGCCACAAAAGAAAAACCCTTTGTTTCTCTCCCTGACCACAAAAAACATGCTGATAGGGAAGCCATCACTGCATTCTTTGATGCAATGGATTATGTATGGGAAACTGGGAGGGACAAGAAGCCTGAGAAGAAGCTGGCCCTCATCAAGAAGTCCAAAATGCCCAACGAGATGAACTTCATCTTCGCACACTTGATAAGTTGCATGACTGCAAAGACCGGCTCCTCTAATCAAGCCGCTCAACCTCAGCAAGCAATGGGCTATGCATTGCTGAAAGGTCTTCATGTTGACTGGTCCTCGATAATCTACGATGATATTGTGCTCAAAGTAGACTCGGCTGCTGACCGACCATCATGGGTTCCATACCCAAGATTCCTCAGCGGCATCTTCCAAACCGGCCTGAAGGATAACTACCCAAAAGTAGGAGACCTGAAACTCTCTCAGGTTGGCCCTAAGGTACTCGACTTCAAGCCAATGCCAAATGAGGTATGTCGCTCTACTCTCTTAACTCTTCTCAATCCTCCTTCTTCTACTTCTGCAGCTCATTCAGTGGAAAAACCCACCGCTGATACCCAAGCTGCAACCTCCACTCCTTCTAGAAAAACGAAACACTCATCTTCCCAACTTGGTTCCAAAAGGACTAAGAAAACCAAGGAGCAACCCCAGCAATCTCATGCTGAAGACTCCTCAGCTCATCTTGAAGAGCTGATGGAAAGTTCAGTGGTACGCTCTGCCACAGCTGAACAAGCCACCCTTTCCATCCCAGCTTCAGCGTCTCTAAACGCTGAAGTTATAAACCTTGAATCGACCCAACCTCCTTCAGTCTCTCATAGGACTGAAGAAGTGATTCTCAGTGGATCCAACACTAAATTAGCTCCACATCAAACCTTCTCAACCTTCGCTTCTCTCTCTACTCCATTGGACTCTAATCTAGTTTTAACCACGATCACTGGAGCACCTGTCATTCTTCCAGAAGCTAAAGCTGATACTTTTCAAGGAATGATGGATGCAGGACCTGCAGGAATGTCCATGCGTACACGCACTCTAGCTGACGACATGGAACTTTTTTCAGGACACATAAGTTTTGACGACTTCACCAACCCTCCTACAGGTATACACCAGCCCATATACACTGTAACTAAACCCCAAACTTCTGAGCTTTCCTTTGTTCATAAGTACTTATCTGTTACAGGTCCTAATTTGGGAGACATCAACCCCTCTCTGAAGAACCTGGATACAAAGCTGACAGGTCTCACCACTACTCTCTCAGACAACTCTTCAGCTGTAACAAACGCTAGAGAGAATCTCAACAAGCTGGCAAAAGTGGTTGAACAGAAAGCCTCCAAAGCTGATTTGGAGAAGGTTGATAGTACTCTTGGTGATTTTGCCAAAGTTCTTCCTGACATCTACACAGACTACACCTCTCTCAAAACAACAGTTCAAACCATATCCAGCGAGGTCAAAACGCTGAAGACGTTAGTTGGAAATCTTCAGGGAGATATGTATGCTGTAAAGACTGACGTGACTTCAGTAAAGACTGACGTAAGTTCAGTGAAGATGATGGTATAGCAGATCCTGAATCACATGACCGCCCCTGCCCCTGCACCTTCGCATTTTACTACGGCGGATCGTGCTGAACTTTTAAAGATCAGTCCTGCTATTATTGGCCTAGAAGACAGAGTAGCAGCGATTGAAAACTATATTGGGATCCCTGGCCAAGAAGACAGGGAACCAACACCATCTGCTGAGTCTTCGCATTCCTCCCCCACTCATCATGAGGAAAGGGGGGAGAAGAACTCTGAAGACCTTCCCCATGATGAATCTATCGAGGGGGAGAAGACTGAAGACCTTCCCCTTACTAAAGAGGGGGAGAAGACAAATGAAGAAACAATTGCTGGACCTCAGGGAGATGAAAAACCTGAGGGAACCGAGAAGCTTACCTCTATATCTGAGGGGGGGCAACTAGAAGAAGCTGCTGAAGAATCTGAATCTGAAGCTGAAGATGAAGAAGTTTTCGACTTATCTGACGATGAACCATCATCCAGTGATAAGGGAGATGATGACGATGATGATGATGACTCCTTTATCGTCAAGCATGTTCAGAAGAGTACAGCTCTTAAAGGGATTTTGATAAACGAACCTTCAGGGGAGCGGACCAAGACAAAGCCTTCAGCGTCTGAAGCTGACAAGGGCAAAGGAAAAGGTGTCGCTGAAGGCAATGAAAATCTGATGATCTTGCTTCAAAAGCTAGTTCGTCAGGTACACTACATCTTACTTCCTTACACTGCATCCCTCCTCTATCTATACACATTATCAGCTCTACTCTCCACAAAAAGCCTATACACTTAAACCCATTTCTTTTCTCTGTTCTACCCAAGTTCTTATTCATAAGATCGCTGTGTTTCAGCTAGTCCTCTCCCCTGCTTGAGGATTCTGAAGTACAACCAGCTGCTGCTGAAGAAATAATCCCAGTCTTGGATTTAATCACCGAGACTGATGAACCTGAAGAACAGACGCTCTCTCATACAAGCAGACCTTCCTTGGTTCCTCAAAAACCAAGTGAAGAGGATCAGAGAAGAAGAGAAGAGATGATTAAGAAGCTTGAGGCTCAGCGAATCATCTTGCCGCATGCCAAAGTCAAAACTCCTAAGTTCAGACTTACAAAGCAAGAATACGCTGATCACCTCAGAGTTGAACGATTACTCGCTGATAAAAAGGAAGCTGAAGAAAAAGACAAGGCTTTCGCCATCCAGCTTACTCAACAATCAGTTAAAGACCCCTCGCTGAAAAGAACTCCAATCGAAGTTTAACGTCAGTTGTGGGAAGACGCCAAGAAGATCGTTGAAGAAAAGAGAATTGTGTCTCAATCTACTTTAAACTGGTGCAAAGAAAAGGTACACTTCAGATATCGACCTGCCAGAATCAACAAGGTACATATCACTGGAAAATCAACTCTTAGAGTTTCAATCGCTGAAATCGAGATATTCAGAGAGAACGGACAGTACGAAAAATTCTATGCTGAAGCCATCACAAAGTACGGTCTCTCTGAATGGTTGGAGATCAGATTAGCCATCCAGAAGTCTCAATCTAAGTACAAGGAAGATGTCGAAAAGCTGATAAATCAACAGATCGATTTAGAATCTTCTTGTGTGGATATTCCTCCTCCCCCTCCTCTCGTAAATCAGAAAAGAAGGGTCTCTGCAAAGAAAAAGTCTAAACCTTCATACTCAGGTCCTCCTATACGGAACGAAACAGGTATTGGTTTTTCTCGTGCTGAAGTTCTTGGTCCAGAACCTGACCTTTCCGCACTTGACACATCTCTTCCTCCTGGTGAGACTTTCATCCCTGGAAAAGTCATAAGCAAACCGTATGGGATATTCTTTATTGACTATGGTGGACGACAACGTTTTCAACGTATCTCTGAGCTTCCCATCACTCCCATCGAACAGCTGAAAGATCTCATCTACTGGTGTGATTTCAAACGCGACATTCAGGCACGGCATCTTAAACCCTTGATTTTTAAAGAAGCTCTGAACAAAAAGAATCAAGGAGTAACGGTTCCAGACTGGATGATTCCCACATCAAAGACCCTTGATGAACTTCTCATTAAGGAAGAACCTCTACAAGCTGATAAGATCGCCTTATTCTTCTATTTTATCAGTTATTCTTTTGTACTTGTAATTTATTTCGCTTGTACTTGTAATCTTTCCACTTCCCTTTGTAATCTGATACGAAGTTTAAAGAAAGATTTCAGCGAAAGTACTTTACTCCATCAGCACAGAAAAGATCCCAGAAAACAGTAAAAGGGACAAATATTTTATGAGTTCTTTTTATCCTTATGTTTTCATTAAATAGCAATTATCTCTGTTGCTATGTCATAATCAAATAGGGGGAGATTGTTGATCCAAACCCTCAGTGATTTGATAATGACCCTCTCTTAAATACTTAGTGAAAATTGTAAGTAAACAATATGTATCAGAGTTTCACTATCGCTGATGTACTAAGACTTTACAGTACCGCTGATAGGAACTCTCGTTCTTTAGATTAAACATTCAGCGAACACTGTTCACCATAATGCTCTGAGCCTGTTCAGTCCTTATGGTGATCGCTGATAAGTTAGTTGTTTACTTATGATCCCTGAAGACAAGTTTCACGTCAACATAGGTTCTACGCTGAAGTCGAAGATCAAGCACAAGAACCAGCGACAAGTCTCCTAATGAACTGATGCGGATCAGCAAAGACTCAGATTTGTCCACTCAACGTGAAGTTTCAAGTACAAGACTTCAGCTATCGCTGAACTTTGTCATTCACTGATATAGAATGATAAAGCTCTGATTCAATGAAAGTTGATCATGAAGTCCTCCGTACAAAGTACTTTTGTCTTAACCACCCTTGCACGACTCCGTACGATATGTCAGAAAAGAACCTCCTTATTGTCTGAAATCGTACAACCACTCTGATACTACACTGTTCAACACATGCAGCTACTAAGGTTGTCTACAAAGGTCAATGGCATGCAACCAATCAGCTGCTGCCACGTGTAAAGTATAAACTGCCTTGCATTAAATGCATGCAGTATATAAGAAGGACTCCAGCTTCATTTTTGAAGCACTCGTAAACTCTGGTCGAGTCATCCTTCTTATATCTTTGAGATAGGTTATTATTAGTAATTTCCTTCTCTTTCTTAGTGCAAGAAACTTAGTGTTCCAACTTGTTTAGATTAGGATTTATTCGTTATCTTGTTCCGCAACAAGTTGTAAATTGTTAATGATTTATCAATAAACAATTTAGAAAAGTAAAATTTGTGTGTTTGTATTCAACCCCCCCTTCTATAAACTTGTATAGCCCTTCGGGACCAACAGACTCCCTATGAACTCATCAACAACAGAAGACCAAATGTGAAATATTTTCATGTTTTCTGCTGCAAGTGTTACATCTTGAATGACAGAGAACAACTGGGCAAGTTCGATAAAAAGGCTGACGAAGGAATCTTTATTGGTTATTCCTTAACCTCTAAAGCCTACAAAGTCTACAACACCAGAACCAGAGTCATTCAAGAAAGCGTAAATGTGTCCTTTGATGAAAGTACATCAAGTTCCTTTGATCGAAAACCAACAGAGGGGACACAGACAGAACAGAAGAAGCCAAGTTCTTCAAAGTCAAGAGAAGAAGATATCAACTTAGTCTTCAACGACGTCTTCGATGATGATGATTCCTCTATCAACATCACCAGAGGCAATCAAGCTCAGAACTCAACAGAACAGAATCTGACAGGTACAACTCTTACTGGTCCCTCCAATTCTTCACCATCTACTTCTCTGTCTACAGGTATTATTCAGATAAATGAGGAACCACAACAAGATGTAAGAGAACCTGAGCAAGAGCCATCATCACCCCTGCTGACTAATATTGGGAGAGATTCCCTATTTGAAAGTTCACCATCGCAGAGCCCTGTTGGGACTTTACAGAGCAATGAGGCCACTCTCCAGAGTTGTGTGCCACAGAGCCCTGGTCCCAATCCACAGAGCTCTGATACAGATATTCGTCTTTTCCCATCAGAAGCACAAACTCCACCTTTTGTCCATGCTCCCATGACAAGATGGACAAATGATCACCCCCATCATCTGATTATTGGTGCTGCTGAAGATGGTGTGAAGACAAGATCGGCCACAATCAATGAAGCTTTCTTTGTCAATTTTTTAAGCATGATTGAGCCGAAGAAGATTTCTGAAGCCCTGGAAGACCCAAACTGGATTGAAGCCATGCAAGATGAGCTTCTGGAATTTGAAAGAAACAAAGTTTGGTCCTTGGTTCCACTCCCTGTAGGCAAAGTTGCCATTGGAACCAAGTGGGTGTTTAGAAATAAAAAGGAAGAAGATAGGATTATCATCAGAAACAAAGCTCGGTTGGTTGCAAAGGGATATTGTCAAGAAGAGGGTATCGATTATGACGAGACTTTTGCACCTGTGGCTAGGCTGGAAGCAATCAGAATCTTCCTAGCCTATGCTGCTCACAAGGGTTTCAAGGTCTATCAGATGGATGTAAAATCTGCCTTCTTAAATGGAAGACTACAAGAAGAAGTCTATGTCTAGCAACCACCAGGTTTTGAAAGCCCAGAGTTTCCAGACCATGTTTACAAGTTAGACAAAGCTCTGTACGGCCTTAAGCAAGCTCCCAGAGCCTGGTATGAAACTCTGTCAAATTTTCTGTTGACTAATCACTTCGAGAAAGGTACTGTTGATACAACTCTATTCTTTAGAAGGTATAAGAATGATATTCTTCTGGTACAGATATATGTTGATGACATTGTTTTTAGGTCTACAAGGCAGGAATACTGTGATAGGTTTGAGGATTTGATGAAAAGTGAATTCAAAATGAGCATGATGGGAGAACTTTCCTTCTTCCTTGGTTTACAGGTAAAATAATCCATCAGAGGGACTTTTATAAGTCAGTCTAAGTACATCTATGATATTTTGAAAAAGTATAAGATCAATAATTCAAATCCAATGAAAACTCCTATTGCCACTGGAGTTAAACTTGACTCTGACCTTAATGGTGAACCTGTGGATGTCAAGAACTACAGAGGCATGATAGGGTCACTTCTGGATCTTACTCCAAGAAGACCTGATATAATGTTTGCAACCTGTCTTTGTGCCAGATTTCAAGCAAATCCTAAAGAATCCCATCTGTCTGATGTCAAACGCATATTTAAATATCTGAAAGGGACTCAATTTTTGGGTCTCTAGTATCCTCTTAATTCTGGTTTCGAGCTTATTGCATATACTGATTCAGATTATGGAGGATGCAAGAATGACAGAAAGAGTACTTCTGGTAGCAGCCAATTGCTTGGAGATAAATTGGTGAGTTGGACATCCAAGAAACAGAACTGTGTCTCAACTTCTACAGCAGAAGCAGAGTATGTTGCTGCTGCTAGTTGTTGCTCTCAAGTTATCTGGATGAAAACTCAACTCAAAGATTATGGCATGGAGTACAACAAAATCCCAATCCTATGCGACTCCAAGAGTGCCATAGCAATCACAGCCAATCCAGTTCAGCACTCCAAGACAAAGCATATCGACATAAGGTACCATTTTATAAAGGATCATGTTAAAAAAGGGACAATTGAAATATATTTTGTTTCAACTGACTTCCAACTTGCTGATCTGTTCACAAAAGCCCTTGATGAAAGGAGATTTATCTTCTTAATCAGCAAGATGGGTATGCTGAACATGTCCTCCTAACTCTGCTTGAAAATCAACAGAGCCTCTGATGTTCTTACCAGAGCTCTGTCAAAATAGTTGGGTAGGATAGTTCACCAGAACCTCTGATGTTTTCACCAGAGCTCTGCCAGCATACTTTTTCAATTTCATTGTGTAAATTTCTTGTTTGTATATACTCTTGTTTTCTTTGTAAATATTGTTTCAAGAAAAGAGAAAAGCTAAAAAGGAAATCTGTCAATTAAGCTCACTATTTTAGGGGGAGCTTAAGAGATGCATGGTTTTAGGGGGAGCAAGTCAAAACCATTCTTTCAAATTCAAATGACTTTGCTCTTTTGAACCTTAAAGATAAATTTTTTTGAGAAAGGGAAAACCTGGTCTGATGAAAATCTTTTGATAAAATCAAGAACTTACCAGAACTCTGATATTTCACCAGAGCCTCTGATGACTTCTCACCAGAACTCTGTGAGACTTCTAAGTCAGTTCTGTTCTTGTTCTTTGACTAGTTTCACATCAGAACAGAATTTTAAAAGATTTTGGGTAAAAGGTGAAACATCTTGGGATACTTGAAAAGAAATGAAATCAATCACTCAACAGAGGCAAAACTGTACTAAGCTCCACCAGAGCTCTGTCAGTTTTCTGCCATGTCATCAGAAGTAACGTCATCAGAGGTGCGGGTTATTTCTTAAGCGTCAACCACATGTTACCCACACATCTCTAACCGTGATGGTTTACTTACCCGAAAGATGTCAGAACCAAATCCACATGGCAATCTCTGATTGAGAAACCAACCGTTAGTTGTTCCCACGTTCTACTGTTGAGGCCTCTCCACTATCTGACACTCAAGTGCCTACAGTACCTACGACGTTCGTCCAGCCACATGATTCAAGTATAAATACCCATTCCCACAACCCATTTCTTTTCTTACGTTTTCTGATCATTCAAAACCCTTCATCTTTCCCTCTCAAATTTCAAAATCCTTAAGTTCTTCAAGAAACCCTAACCTACAACAATGGCAGAACAACAAAATTCTGCTGAATCTAGCCGAATAGGACCCATAGACGAAATAGTAATCCTTCCATACGAGTTAACAGACAATAACTACCGTCTCGATGTTAACCCAGGTCTCTATTTACCCATCTATCACATTTTTATAAAGTTTTTCAGAAACTCTGAAGTTTTTAGAGCCCTAACTGAGTTCAACGACAACATTCCCGAGATCTACGTCCAACAATGGTGGACTACGTGCCAGTACATTGAAGAACAAGATGGGATCGTTGGAAATGTCGGTTCTAGAAATGGAGGCACAGGTACAATCCGCATTCGTGCCAGCACTTTCAGAAGGATTTTCAGGATGAGGACAAGAAGACAGCTTGGAATAGAAGCCTACGAGAAACCCCCCAAAGTAGCTGTTCTTCTTGACTTTATGAAGTTCTTAGGCTACAACAAAGATCTGAACAAAATAGGCGAGTTCAGAAGACAAAACCTACCCACAGTGTGGAACTTCATGTTCTCCACATTGAACAGAACCCTTACCTGCAAGTCTGGTAGTCAAGACCAAACAAGCACAGAAATCCTACAAATCATGTATGGATTATTCTTCAACAGAAACTTCGACTACGCCAGCATTCTGTACAATGATCTCCTTGCCGCTGTTAATTCCAAGACTTCAACCATAGCAAGAGGAGGAGTTGTTGGAACTCACAAATTTCTGAAGACCATCAAATTCCCTCGATTCATCAGTCTGGTAATCAGAAGAGCCTTCCAACGCTTGGAATTAACTCAATAGGGAAATCCTACACCTGTTTGGGTAATGTCCAGGTTCCTTCCCACAACATCAGGTGAATATCCTTTCATCAGAAGAATACCAAGAACCATGATGTCCTTAATAGAACCAAATCATATCTCTATCCAAACCTATCAGAGTGCTGCTCAACCTCAAGAACCTGAGGTGAGAACCCCAGCATACTTAGGATCTGAGCCCTCATTGGTAAGTATGAGTGAGGAAATAGGAGAAGAAGTGAACAGACCAGAGGCAAGAGCACCCGAAGTGGGGTCTTCCTCTGCAAGAGTGATGGAGGAGGAAGTACAGAATAGAGAATCCCCTATGGAGACTGTTCATGAGGGAGTAAGGGAAACTACAGAGGTGGAAGTAATTTCGTCCTCCTCTGGTAGTAGTAAGGAAGAAGAACAGAGAGAAGAGAATCCCGAGAGTTCTAAAACCCTAGGAGCCGAGGGAAATGCGATCTTAGAACAAGATGTTCCAAAGAACACACATGTACGCATCCAAAGCCCAACTCCCAGTGCTACCATACAATCTATTCCTGGTGATCAAGCCCAGAGGAATATAGAAACAGAGGTGCACACCTCGAACCCTAACCAGCAAGAACCGCCAGAGGCAACTCTTCACGCCTCTGGTATGCACATACATGGGGAATCTATCTTTGGTAATGATGTTCCTTCGCCCCAGAACATCAATAGGTCACCTCCACACGATGATGCCTGTGTGGCTCACAATAGACCTGAGATCTTTCGAATCTCACGTAGCATCTGTCCGACTCAGAGACAATGGGAGACCATAGTAGAACAAGGGAAGACTTTGCTTGATCCAAATTCTTCTCATCACATCAGATTTCCCTCTTCAGAACCTGAGCTGGAGGAGGAAATCAAGATCAGAACACCTGTAGATGTTTCCCCTGAAAAGGAGCATCAAGGATCGGGTGGAAGTCCTACAAGAGCCAACCTCAAAACAACTCTTAACGTATGCGCCTCTGAACACGAGGCAGAATTGGAACCATGTGTTGGAACCAAGGTTACTCCCGTTGACACTGTCACAAGAGCAGAGTTCGAAAGCTTCTGTGATAGTATCAACAACTCCTTGAATGAGTATAAACGTATCAGTGAACAGAAGGAGGAGCTGATCCGCAAGGAGAATGCTTCTCTCAGAGAAGCACTGCAGCAGATCTCATCTAAATATGCAGAGATAACTCAGAGATATGCAGATGCTGAAAGAGTCAGAACATAGGAGACAACGAAGATATCAACAGAGCTTACAGAGCTAAAAAGACTTATGGTAGAAAACCACTCGGCTGCGATGAATAGAACCCTGCCTATACCTTCACTTCTTCTGTCAGACTCAAACATCAGAACCTTGACAGAGCTGATCAACAACTCTGTTAAGAATGCAGTGAAAGAAGCAACGACATCTTCTGCTACCCCTGTCAACATCTCTGGTCCAAGCCCCAATGATTTACCTCTGACAGTTGGCCAGATGGGGAACTTCAGTAAAAATGTTCTTAGCAAAATGATGACCATCTCATCAAAGTTTGTCATGAAGGCACAAGCGACAGAGCGACACGTACAGACATCTCTTGACACTCACAAAGTCAACTTTGAGAGTCAAGTTGATGAAATCAGAACAGCTGCAACAGAAGTCGAAGATGCAATGAAAAAGGAAGTCTCAAATTTCACAGATGCCATTCAAAGGACTGCCATACTCAAACGACTAGCAGAAGGAGCATCAGAAGGAGAACCTTCCAGCAAAAAGGCAAAGTTTGTTGCTCCAACCTCACCTATTGTCACAAGACTCTCTGACGAGGCTTCTTCTGATAGTGATAACGATGATGACTTCCAAGACGCTGCAGAAGGGCCTTCAGATACTAAGTCAGGTGAGTCCACAGAGCAACAAAAGGGGGAGAAAGCGAAAGAAAAAGAGAAAGAGGTTGAGAAGGAGAAAGAGACGAGAACGGATAAGGGGAAAGAGAAAGAAAAAGAGGCAGAAGCAGAAGAAGAAACAGAAAAAGGAGATAAGGGGATGACAGAAGAAGAAACACCAGAGATGACTATGGTAGTGTTTGACTACATGTTCAAAGACAGAATCATCAAAGCACCAGAAGAGTCAACTCAACAACCACCAGAAATCATCATACTCGACACCCCTCCTACATCTCCAAGGACTGAACCAAAGAGATCAATCCCAATCTCTGTTGATGAACAAACAAGCCAAGCCTAACCTCAAGTCCAAACCCAAGTTCTACAAAAACCCGGACGCCATGTTGACATTCTTATGGCTGAAACCCATGAAGATCAGAACCCAATTCAGCCAGAACAGAACCCAAAAACATCAACCCAACACACCGAGAAACCATCCTTAGAAGAATTCTTTGCATATCTCTATGCTGACAGAGATATCATACCACCCAATGTCGTACCCATCAACCCGTACCTAAACCCCAGCAGAATAAACACAATCTCTGATGCTAGGCTAAAGTTCATTCAAACCAAGTCAAATCTGAACAGAGCCATAAACTCTAACTTTGGAATCCGCAGAATCATAAACATCAAGCACAAATAATTCCAATATCACAGAGTTGTGTATCATGAGTACGCTGTTGAATCAACAAAAGGCAAGATTGAACACTTCAACGACAACGATCTTGTACTTCTAAATCCATATGATCTGGTAACACTTCACGCCTATTGCTTAAACTTCAACGACAGATATAAAGAAGCAAGAACGGCTTTACCAGATGTAAGATTCGCTATGCAAGAGCACCGCAATCTCATAACACAGATCGACTTTCAGCTAGGCATAGAATTCGAAGTTGAGAGATGTTGGTCCTGAAAGGCTATACAAGTTTGTAGAAGGGGGGTTGAATACAAACACTAAGATTTTACTTTTCTAAATTGTTTATTGATAAATCATTAACAATTTACAGCTTGTTGCGAAAACAAGATTAAGGATAAACTTAAATCTAAACAAGTTGGAACACTAAGTTTCTTGCACTAAGAAAGAGAAGGAAATTACTAATAATAACCTATCTCAAGATAAGAAGGATGAACTTGTCCAGAGTTAGCAAGTTACTTCAAAATGAAGTGAGTTCTTCTTCTTATATATTGCATGCATTTACTGCATGGCAGTTTACACTTTACACGTGGCAGCAGCTCATTTGTTGTACGCCATTGACCTTTGTTGACAACCTTAGTAGCCGCATGTTTGAACAGTGTAGTATCAGAGTGGTTGTACGATTTCAGACAATAAGGAGGTTCTTTTTCTGACATATCGTACGGAGTCGTGCAAGGGTGGTTAAGACAAAAGTACTTTGTACGGAGGACTTCATGATCAGCTTTTCGTTGATTCAGCGATCTATCATTCTATATCAGCGAATGATAGAGTTCAGCGATAGCTAAAGTCTTGTACTTGATACTTCACGTTGAGTGGACAAATCTGAGTCTTCGCTGATCCGCATCAGTTCATTAGGAGACTTGTCGCTGGTTCTTGAGCTTGATCTTCGACTTCAGCGTAGAACCTATATTGACGTGAAACTTGTCTTTAAGGATCATAAGTAAACAACTAACTTATCAGCGATCACCATAAGTACTGATCAGACTCAGAGTATTATGGTGAACAGTGTTCGCTGAATGTTTAATCTAAAGAGCGAGAGTTCCTATCAGCAGTACTGTAAGATCTTAGTACTTATCAGCGATAGTGAAACTCTGATACATATTGTTTATTTACAATTTTCACTAAGTATATAAGAGAGGGTCATTATCAAATCACGGAGGGTTTGGATCAACAATCTCCCCCTATTTGATTATGACATAGCAACAAAAAAAAATTCTATTTAATGAAAACATAAGGATAAAAAGAACTCATAAAATATTTGTCCCTTTTACTGTTTTCTGGGATCTTTTCTGTACTGATAGAGTAAAGTACGTTCGCTGAAATTTTTCTTTAAACTTCGTAAAAATTACAGATGGAAGTGGAAAAAGTACAAGTACAGCGAATACAATTACAAGTACAAAAGAATAACTGATATAATAGAAGAATGAGACGATCCTATCAGCTTATAGAGGTTCTTCCTTAATGAGTTGTTCATCAAGGGTCATTGATGTGGGAATCATCCAGTCAGGGACATTTACTCCTTGATTTCTTTTGTTCAGCGCTTCTTCAAAAATCAAGGGTTTGAGATGTCGTGCCTGAATGTCGTTCTTGAAGTCACACCAGTAGATGAGATCTTTCAGCTGTTCGATGGGAGTGATGGGAAGTTCAGAGATACGTTGAAAATTCTTTCGTCCATCCCAGTCATTGAAGAATATCCCGTAGGGTTTGCTTAAGACTTTCCCAGGGATGAAAGTCTCATCAGGAGGAAGAGATGTGTCAAGTGCAGAAAGGTCAGGTTCTGGACCAAGGACTTCATCTAGAGAAAAACCAAGAATAGACTAAGTCGATCTGTTTGTTTCATATCTGAGGACCTTCTGAAGATATAGACTTTTTCTTTGCAGAGGCCTTTCTTTTCTGACTTTCGAGAGGAGAAGGAGGAGGAGGAATATCCACACAACAATAGACTAAGTCGATATGTTTGTTTATCAGTATTTCAAAGTGATCCTTGTACTTAGACTGAGACTTCTGGATGGCTAATCTGATCTCCAACCATTCAGAGAGACCGTACTGCGTGATAGCTTCAGCATAGAATTTTTTGTACTTTTCGTCTTCTCTGAATATCTCGATTTCAGCGATAGAAATTTTGATGGTTGATCTTCCAGATTCGAGTACCTTGATTATTCTGGAAGGTCGAAGTCTGAAGCGTACCTTTTCTTTGCACCAAGCTAGGGTAGATTGAGACACAGTTCTCTTTTCTTCAATGATTTTCTTGGCTTCTTCCCATAGCTGACGTTGAACTTCGATTGGAGTTCTTTTCAGCTTGGGGTCTTTTACTGATCGTTGAGTAAGTTGGATGGCATATTCTCTGTCTTTTTCTTCAGCTTCCCTTCTTTCAGCGATTAGACGTTCAGCTCTAAGGTGATCCTTGTATTCCCTTTTTGAAAGTTTGAACTTTGTAGGAATAGAAGGAAGTTGATCACGCTTCAGAATGATTCGCTGATCCTTGAACTTCTTTATCATCTCATCTCTTCTTCTCTGATCCTCTTCACTTGGCTTTTGAGGAGCCAAGGAAGGTCTGCTTTTGTGAGAGAGCATCTGTTCTTCAGGTTCATCAGTCTCAGAGATCAAATCTAAGACCGGGATTATTTCTTCAGCTTTGGAAGCTGGGATTATTGTTGGTGAAGTCGCAGCTGTAGGAACTTTAGCGATATCCTCAAACAGGGGAGAGGACTAGCTGAAACACAGCGATCTTACGAGTAAGAACTTGGGTAGAACAGAGATAGAGAAAGAATGGGATAAAGTGTATGGAGGTTTTAGTGAGTGTAGAACTGATAATGTGTATAGAGAGGAGGGATGTAGTGTAAGGAAGATTAGTGTACCTGACAAACCGGCTTTTTAAGCAACATCGTCAGATTTTCATCATCTTCAGCGACACTTTTTCCTTTGCCCTTGTCAGCTTCAGACGCTGATGGCTTTGTCTTTGTCCGCTCCCCTGTAGGTTCATTTATCAGAATCCCTTTAAGAACTTTAGTTCTCTGAGAAGGCTTGACGATAAAAGAGTCATCATCATCATCATCATCTTCATCATCATCATTCTTTGGAGAAGAGGATGGTTCATCATCAGACAAGTCGATGGCTTCTTCATCTTCTACTTCAGACTCAGATTCTTCAGCTTCTTCTTCGAGTTGCTCCCCCTCAGATGCAGAGGTAAGCTTCTCGGTTCCCTCAGGGTTTTCATCTCCCTGAGGTCCAGCGGCTGCTTCTTCAATTGTCTTCTCACCCTCTTCAGTAAAGGTGAGGTCTTCAGTCTTCTCTCCCCTGATAGATTCATCATGGGAAAGGTCTTCAGCGCTCTTCTCCCCCCCCCCCCCCCCTTTTCATGATGAGTGGGGGAGGAATGCGATGACTCAGCAGCTGGTGTTGGTTCCCTGTCTTCTTGGCCAGGGATCCCCACACAAATTTCAATCGCTGATAATCTGTTTTCTAGACCAGAAATACCAGGATTGATCTTTACGAGTTCAGCACGATCCGTCGGAGTACAAGATGAAGGTGCAGTGGCAGGGGCGGTCGTGTTGGTCAGGATCTACTGCATCATTTTCTTCATAGAATCCACGTCAGTCTTTACAGAACTCACGTCGGTCTTTACAGCAGACATATCTCCTTCGATTCTGCCAACCGATGTCTTCAGCGTTATGACCTCGCTGGACATGGTGTTAACTGAAGTTTTGATGGCGAGATAGTCTGTGTAGATATCAGCGAGAACTTTGGCAAAGTTGCTGAGCGTTTTATCAACCTTCTCCAAGTCAGCTTTGGAGGCATTCTTTTCGACCACGGTTGTCAACTTTGTGAGATTCTCTCCAACGTTTGTTACAGTTGAAGAGTTGTCGGAAAGAGTAGTTGTGAGACCTGTCAGCGTTGTCTCTATTGTCTTCAGAGAGGCATTGATGTCTCCCAAATTAGGACCTGTAACATATAAGAACTTGTGAACAGAGGAAAGCTCGGAAGTTTGGGGTTCAGTTACAGTGTATAGGGGTTGGTGTATACCTGCAGGAGGATTGGTGAATGCATCAAAATCTCGGTGTCCTGAGAAAAGTTCCATGTCGTCAGCTAAAGTACATGGATGCATGGTCATCGCTGCAGGTCCTACGCCCATCATTCCTTGAGTGTCAGCTTTAGCTTCTGGAGGAATGACAGGTGCTTCATTGACAACTGGAGTAGAGTCCAATTGAATAGAGGAAGAAGCGAAGGTTAAGAATGGAGGTTGGGTGCGGAGTTCAGTGTTGGATTCGCTGAGAATCGCTTCGTCAGTCTTTTGAGAGACTGAAGGAGGTTGGGTAGATTCCAAGTTTGTAACCTCAGCGTTTAGAGACACTGAAGCTGGGATAGAATGGGTGGCTTGTTCAGCTGTGGCAGAACGTACCACTGAACGTTCCTTCAGCTCTTTGAGATGAGCTGAGGAGTCTTTAGCAAGAGATTGCTGGGGTTGCTCCTTGGTTTTCTTAGTTCTTTTGGAACTAAGTTGGGTGGAGGAGTGTTTCCTTTTAAGAGAAGGAATGGAGGTTGCAGCCTGGGTATCAGCGGTGGGTTTGTCCGCTGAAGGAGCTGCAGAAGTCGAAGAAGTAGGGTTGAGAAGAGTTAAAAGTGTAGAAAGACGTACCTCATTTGCCACTGGCTTGGAGTCGAGAACCTTAGGGCCAACCTGAGAGAGTTTCAGGTCACCCTCTTTTGGGTAGCTGTCCTTCAGGCCTGTTTGGAATACGGCGCTGATGAATCGAGGATAAGGAGCCCATGGAGATCTGTCAGCGGCGGAGTCTACTCTGAGTACCAGATCATCGTAGATTATCGATGCCCAGTCTATATGTAGACCTTTCAGCAAGGCATATCCCATTGCTTGCTGAGGCTGAGCGGCTTGATCAGAGGAGCCGGTCATTGCAGTCATGCAGCTGATTAAGTGAGCGAAGATGAAATTCATCTCGCTGGGCATTTTTGACTTTTTGATGAGGGTCAGCTTCTTCTCGGGCTTCTTGTCCCTCCCAATTTCCCATACATAGCACATTGCATCGAAGAATGCAGTGATGGCTTCCCTATTTGAGTGTTTCTTGTGGTCAGGGAGGGGAACAAAAGGTCTTTCTTTTGAGGCGGTGGGAAGGCTCAGGGCTTTGCGGATAATGGCAGATGTAATCTTCATAGTGCCATAGTCAGTATCGCAGAGGATGCAGTCAATTGTTTTTTAGGAGTCTTTGGTTGATGGTAGCTGAGAGTGTCTGGCAGAGTACCAGAATTGGGATAGCAGTAGCTGATGTGCAGGAGGTGATATGGTCAGGGCTGTGGATAGACAACAATTCTTCAGGAAATTCACAGCATCATCCAGATGTGTGACTTGCTTTCGAGGAGGAAACTCGAGAAGCGCATAGAGGTTATTTGTCTTTGTCCAATCCAGTTCTTCAAGAGAGAACTTAACCTGAGGAGCCTTGATGATATCCAATTCCTCAGTAGTATTATCAGCAGCGGTGTTCTCAGCGATGGTGTTCTTGGAAGTGGAAATGTTAGTAGATGCCATTTTCTGTATATCAGTTCAACCAAAGATTAACAAATAAGAATAATCTTAATGTGGAAAGATTTTCCAATAAGATGGTTCGAATTTTGTCCATTTCATTCAGACAAAAATGTCTTAATGAAGATTATGGGTTTTCTTGTTTTTTTTTTTTAAAAATGAAATGCAAACCCAATGAAAATCTTGTTTTCCAGTTTCTTTTGCGAATAAGGATTCTGGAAAAACGAATGTGTGAAGAACAAGTTTAGGATTTTACGTTTAAACTTGAAGAACAACCATGAAAGGTTGTGTTCATAAAACCATGAAAGAAATGATTTCATTTTAAAAAGTTCTTTTGTTTGATCTTGTGAAAACAAAGAGAAGATCATTAACAAGTTTGAAGAAACAGGTAAAATAAAAGAATTATTAACCTGGTTCGTTGAAGAAGATGAAGTTCTTAAGTTCTTGAAAAACTTGAGAGCACAAATGCAACAGTAAATTTTCTTTTTCTTGCTTGGAGGAGAAGTTCGCGTAAAAGAAAAATATAAACCCAGAATGAGTTTATATAGTGAGATTAGAGAGGGAGAAAATCTTGAGCGGGAAAAGATTTTCATCATGACACGGACACGTGTTTGCATTTGATTGGAAGGTAAACGAAACGTGCAAACGTGTGTCAGAAAGAAGAACGTGCCAGGGCTTATCCGTTGCAACGACGTCACAACTGTCCTTTCATATTCTTTGATGTCTCTGAGGTTTTGAAAACTCAGGGACACTTTTGAAAACATGAGGCACTGAATAGAAATATCAGTTGGTTTTAGAAATTTCAAAGTATCGCTGATTAAGGAAGAGATATTCAGCGATGCAATTTATTTTGAAATCTTGCATTTACATGCGATTGTCAGAGAGAGAAAAACATACCTTGATATCAGCGAATCAAGTTTATTCAGAGAAGATGATAGAATAGGTTATACAAGATGATTTTATCCTATTGCTGATCAAATGTGAATCGCTGAAGCTTTTACTCTTCAAAGTTCAGCATTCCAAGCTCGCTGATGAGAAAGTTAAATCTTGTCTCATCAAGAGGTTTGGTGAACAGATCAACTAACTGATAATCAGTTGGGATAAAGTGAAGTTCTATATCACCATTCATCACATGATCTCTGATAAAGTGATACCTGATTTCGATGTGTTTTGTCTATGAGTGTAGTACTGGATTATTTGCTATAGCGATGGCACTTGTGCTGTCGCAATAGATTGGAATATTTGAGAGTTGAAGGTCATAGTCCAGTAGTTGATTTCTCATCCACAAGACCTGAGAACAACAGCTTCCAGCGGCTACATACTCAGCTTCAGCTGTTGAGGTGGACACTGAGTTTTGCTTTTTGCTTGTCCAACTCACCAGCTTTCCACCCAGGAGCTGACATCCTCCTGTGGTGCTTTTCCTATCCAATTTGCAACCTGCAAAATCACTATCTGAATAGGCGATTAGATCGAATCCTGAGTCTTTAGGATACCAAAGACCTAGATTCGCAGTACCCTTAAGGTATCAAAAATTTCGCTTTACAGCGGTCATATGAGATATCTTAGGTTCAGCTTGATATTGTGCACACAAACAGGTTGCGTACATAATATCGGGTCGGCTAGCTGTAAGATACAAGAGAGAGCCGATTATCCCACGGTACAGCGTGACATTAACAGGAATACCCTTAGTATCCTTATCTAGTGTCAGCAGTGGTGCCATAGGGGTTTTCATAGCTGAACTTTGGGTTAAATCAAATTTCTTCAGCATATCTTTAACATATTTTCCCTGATTAATGAAAGTTCCTTTTTCATTTTGCTTTATCTGAAGACCAAGGAAATATGTTAGTTCACCCATCATGCTCATTTTATACTCATCTTTCATTCTATCAGCGAAACGAGTACAAAGATCAGGGTTAGTAGAGCCAAATATAATGTCATCAACATATAGCTGAACAAGAATGATATGACCTTTTACTTTCCTGAAAAATAGAGTTTTGTCGATTTTACCTCGCTCAAATTGTTCAATATGGAGATAAGTAGATAGAGTGTCATACCATGCACGTGGAGCTTTCTTCAAGCCATAAAGTGCCTTATCCAGTTTATAAACATAACCTGGACGCTTAGGATCTGAGAATCCTGGAGGTTGTTCGACATAGACTTCTTCATTCAGCTTTCCATTTAGAAACGCTGACTTAACATCCATCTGATATACTTTGAAGTCTTTATGTACAGCGTATGCTAAGAATAGACGAATAGATTCTAGTCTTGCTACTGGAGCAAATGTTTCGTCGTAATCTATGCCTTCCTCTTGTCTGTATCCCTGAGCAACAAGACGAGCTTTGTTGCGGGTTACAGTTCCATGTTCGTACAACTTGTTTCGACAGACCCATTTAGTGCCTATCACTATTTTGTCAGTTGGTCTTCGAACAAGTTTCCAAACTTTGTTTCTTTCGAATTCAGTCAGCTCTTCTTGCATGGCGCTGACCCAGTTTGGATCTTTGAGGGCATCATCTACTTTCTTTGGTTCAGTCAGAGAAATAAAGTTAACAAATATTACCTGCACTTCGTCGAGTCTGAATACCAGCGTTTGGATCACCAAGAATTTGATCAATTGGGTGATTTACAGTCCATCGCAGAGCCGGAGCGTGAGACATTGACTCAACCTGAACTGGAGTAGCTAAAGATGAAGTTTCAGCAACTTCTGGAGTATCAGCTAAGAGAGGAATGGGTGCAGTTGTCATTATATTCACTGATTGCTGAGAAGTAGATGGAATATCTGAGACATTTGGTTCAGAAGCAGGTATAGTGTTTAAAGGAACAGCTGAGACCCATGATGTTTTAGCTTCACTATTCTGCATATTTGGGATGATAGTAGGACTATCATCTTCAACTGTATGAGTACGAGGAGTGGGAATATCTTCTGAATCACCAAGATGAGAGAACATCCATTGATTCAGTTCTTCAGTATCAGCGGACAGTTTAGAGTTCGCTGAACGGGATTCGTCAAACGTGACGTGAATTGTTTCTTCAACAGTTTGTCTTCTTCGATTGAAGACTCTGAAGGCTTTGGAGATTGAAGAATATCCAAGAAAGATTCCATCATCAGCCTTAGGATCAAACTTTCCAAGGGCATCTCTGTTGTTCAGTATGAAACACTGACATCCAAAGATGTGAAGAAAGCTGATTGAAGGCTTTCTCCCATGAAAAGGTTCATAGGCTGTTTTATTGAATCTTTTGACTATCAGCGACCTGTTTTGCGTAAAACAAGCAGTGTTGACAGCTTCTGCCCAAAACTGAGTAGGCAGGTGAGAATCGCTGAGCATTGAACGTGCAGCTTCAATAATTGTTCTATTTCTTCTTTCAGCGACTCCATTTTGTTGCGGTGTTCTCACTGATGAAAAGTTGTGAGAAATACCCTTACTCTCAAAGAAGGAATCTAGAGAACTGTTTTTGAATTTCGTCCCATGATCACTCCTTATTGAGCGAACGGTCAAACTGTTCAGGGTTTCCATCTTCCGAACAAAGGTGATGAGTTCTTCAGGGGTGTCACTCTTGGAACGGAGAAACATAACCCATGTATAACGAGAGAATTCATCAACTATGACCAGTGTATATTTCTTTCCAGCGATGGATTGTTTGTTAACAGGGCCAAACAAATCCATATGGAGAAGTTGCAGAGGAGATGACACTGAGGAGACTTGCTTTGACTTAAACCTTCCTTTGCTCTGCTTCCCTTTCTCACACGCTGAACATAAAGACACTTTGGCATATGAGTGCTGAGGTAGACCAGTGACTAACTCTTTTGAAGAAAGAGTGTTCAGTGTCTTGAAATTCAGATGAGAGAGCCTCTTATGTCATAGCCAGTTGACATCAGATGAGGCTTTTGAGAAGAAACAGGAGTTCTCAGTGGTTGTTGAGTCCATGTTTATTACATAAACATATTCCAAACGATAACCGCTGAGAGCTATATTCTCCTTTTTGTCAGTGACAAAGCAGGATTCCTTGGTAAAGATTACCTTGTTATCCTTGTCGCAAAGTTGACTGATGCTTAAAAGATTATGCTTCAGCCCTTCAACATATGCGACTCTTCTGAAGGTGGTTGTACCATTAGAGAGTACACCAAACCCTCGGGTATGTCCTTTTCCATTTCCACCGAAAGTCACAGAGGGACCCTTCTCTTCCTTGTATTCAGCGAATAGGCTTTTTTCCAGTCATGTGTCTAGAGCATCCGCTATCGAGATACCAGATACCCTTCTTAACCTGCATCACAAAGGAAGATTAGTTTTTCTTGGGTACCCACTTAACCATGTGTACACGTTTGTCAGTGGAAGTAGTTGGAATAGAAGGTTCAGCAATCTTCGCAGCATTTGAAGATTCAGCTTTGTCAGTCTTCACTTTGGTTAATTTCTTAACCTCAGTGGTCTTCTTTGCCTTGGGGGCAATCTTCACCTTAGCTATCTTTTCAGCTTTGGTGGTTGTGGGGCACTTACTAGCAATATGATCAGTGAGTCCACAGTGATAACATTTCCTATAACTAAAAGTAGTTCTAGGACCATTTGAATGCTGAGCTTTAGATTTTGAATTAGAAGTACCAGCACCAAGTAAGCTGATGGCTTTTGAAATGGGAGGAACATTCAGTTCTTAGGATTTCTTACCAGAGACATCCACTCTGATTCTAGGAGTAGATCGTTGAATAGATCCACGCTGAGTAGATCCAGAGATCTGATTCCTTGATCCAGAGGAATGAATCACTAAAGCTTTAGAAGCATTCAGCCTAGGTACTAAGGTACCCTTCTGAGGATTTTGGTTAAAAGCAATTCCTTTACCTTTATCTTTAAAGACAGAGGTAGGTTTTGGATAAACCATTTTCTCTTTACCTTTTGAAGAGGTAGAAATTTCCTCAGGGATAGGGGGTCTGGACGAGGAACACTGAGAGGATGAAGTATCAGCGACTGAGGATACGAAAGTTCCAAATAAGAACATGGAACTATCAGTGGTTGGTTCTAGATTATCAGCTTTGTAACCAAGACCACGTTTATCACTCAGGGGAATCTAAGACTTAATTATCTCAGTGATCTTTGTTGAAGAATTACACCATCCTTCAATAGTAGCTTTTTCAGCTCTTAAAGCAGAGATAGCTTCTTCTCGCTCGATTTTGACTAGCTGATTTAAATGCACTTGATCTTTAAAATCTTCTTCAATTTTAGAAAGCTTTTCTATTTGAAGGTGACAGTTTTTGAGCTGTTCAGCGAGATCAAGGTTTTGATTTTCAACTACAGTTTTGCCATTCATGGCTTCATATAAACTTCTAGTCAAGAGATCAATTTTACGAAGACTATCAGCTTCATCAATATTTGCAATATTTGTAAAGAAGGAAGGTGATACCGGAATAGCAGAGGTTGAAGTAGAGGGAATGTCTGAGCTTTCTTCCTTATCTTCAATCTTTGCCATAAGACAGAGATTGGGTTCATCATCTTCAGAGTCTAATGATGATTCTTCTTCATCAGAGGCAGCCCAATCATAAGCCATCAGGCCTTTGCCTTTCTTCTTAAAGCTTTTCAGCTTCGCATACTTTTCTTTCAGCTTAGCGTATTCCGCATCTTTATTCCTGGGAATAAAGGATTTCTTGGGAAACGCTGAGTTTCTCGAAACTTTCTTAGACCTGCACTCGTTAGCGAAATGTCCAATCTTTTCGCAGTTAAAACAAGTAGCAGTAGCCTTATCAACAGGAGCTGATGATCTTGGCTTATCAGTAATAGAAAGGGGTTTGTTCTTTCTGAACATTTTCTTTTTGGAGAATCTCCTGAACTTTTTAGTTAGGAGAGCCAAAGATTCATCGTCATCTGAAGAGTCAGATTCTGATCACCTTTCAGAGTTACTTTCTAACTCAGTGATAGTGACCACGGGTCGCTGAGTAGAAGGTTCCTCTGAGATTAAAGCAACAGGGGTGCTTTTGGAATCTTTTACAAGATTCTTCTTAAGATGACTCGATTGCTCATGATTCAGCATCGTGCCATATAAGGTAGCAAGGGTCATTGATCTTAGATCCTTTGACAGCTTGAGACACATAGAATAACTGTCCCAGCTTTCAGGTAAACATTCTAAAAACTTTGTCAGCACTTCAAAGTTAAAATATTCCTTACCAACAATTTTCAGATCTATTATTAAGCAATTGAAATGTTGGTGAACTTCAGAGAGAGTTTCATTCTTACCACAAATGAAACTTTCGTATTGTCTTACCAGGTTGATCTTTCGAGAGTCCTGGACTTCAGACGTACCTTCATACTGAACACAGATTGTGTCCCACATGGCTTTTGATGTTTTCAGATTCATGACGGAATGGTAGACTTCGTCAGGAAGAGCCATGGATAGTATGGATCTGGCTTTGGTGTCGATAGCCACTTTCTTCTTATCTTCGTCAGTCCACATATGAACTTCCTTGGGTATCAGCCTTTCTGGAATAGCAGGTCTATTCTCAGCGGCTGGTACTGCAGCATCAATTCTTACAGGAATATATGGGTCGTTTTCAAGATAGTAAGGCATAGTAGGGTCTACACCTTCTAAGAAGAGAATCATCCTATTTTTCCATAGAATAAAATTATCTCTGGAGAATCTAGGGGGTTTAGCAAGAGAACCATTGTCGATATAGTTTGTGTTTGTGTTGGCAGCCATTTTCAGAAATAGCAAGGAAGGGAAATCTTAGTATAGATCAGATCTTGTTTATGAGATTAAACAAATCTGCTCTGATACCACTTGTTGGTCTCGAAGGGCTATACAAGTTTGTAGAAGGGGGGGGGGGGGGGGGGGGTTGAATACAAACACTAAGATTTTACTTTTCTAAATTGTTTATTGATAAATCATTAACAATTTACAGCTTGTTGCGGAAACAAGATTAAGGATAAACCTAAATCTAAACAAGTTGGAACATTAAGTTTCTTGCACTAAGAAAGAGAAGGAAATTACTAATAATAACCTATCTCAAGATAAGAAGGATGAACTTGTCCAGAGTTAGCAAGTTACTTCAAAATGAAGTGAGTTCTTCTTCTTATATACTGCATGTATTTAATGCATGGCAGTTTACACTTTACACGTGGCAGCAGCTCATTTGTTGTACGTCATTGACCTTTGTTGACAACCTTAGTAGCCGCATGTTTGAACAGTGTAGTATCAGAGTGGTTGTACGATTTCAGACAATAAGGAGGTTCTTTTTCTGACATATCGTACGGAGTCGTTCAAGGGTGGTTAAGACAAAAGTACTTTGTACGGAGGACTTCATGATCAGCTTTTCGTTGATTCAGCGATCTATCATTCTATATCAGCGAATGATAGAGTTCAGCGATAGCTAAAGTCTTGTACTTGATACTTCACGTTGAGTGGACAAATCTGAGTCTTCGTTGATCCGCATCAGTTCATTAGGAGACTTGTCGCTGGTTCTTGAGCTTGATCTTCGACTTCGGCGTAGAACCTATGTTAACGTGAAACTTGTCTTCAGGGATCATAAGTAAACAACTAACTTATCAGCGATCACCATAAGTACTGAACAGACTCAGAGCATTATGGTGAACAGTGTTCGCTGAATGTTTAATCTAAAGAGCGAGAGTTCCTATCAGCGGTACTGTAAGATCTTAGTACTTATCAGCGATAGTGAAACTCTGATACATATTGTTTACTTACAATTTTCACTAAGTATATAAGAGAGGGTCATTATCAAATCACTGAGGGTTTGGATCAACAAGAGACTAGCGATTGCACCCCTAAACGAAAACCTTGAGGGTTTTGGCCACTACAGAACTGGAACCGGAATTCCTTATTGGGAAAAGATGCAGGTATCTTGCCCACACCAAAACTGACACTTCCCCAAGGTAATGCCACTTCTGACCCAGTCAACCACCTCATTAAATTCGAAACCTGGAGCATTGGGTGCATTCCCTTCAATTCTTACGGTACTCTAACTCGTAGGCTACTGTTCCTACTCGATCGATTTTGACAACAGAAGATTAACTAAGGCTTCTCATGCATCTTTACTTCCTCTAAGGAGGAACTTGGCTGAATCCTCCGCCACAACATGAGATTCTTTTACCAAGAAACAATCACTCACCTGACAGCTTGGCACAAGGCTAACCATGTACGTCCCGACAACTCACCACCCAGAGTCTCCTTCAACAACATACAAGCAATTCTAGATTACTTCTCCCAACCAACAATCGTCTACGTAGATAACATTTCCCTTTCTCGGACCACCTCGACCACAGCTCGTCAACCATCTCTCATATCCTCACCACTTCATCACCCCATACTTATACGTAACTAAGGGTAGGAACCTCCAAACCCATTGTTGAAGTGTCCACCTACTCGAATTAAACTTATCCTGAAACATAACTCCGGTTATCCGCACTCAACTGGGAGGAGTAACCATGGTCACACCATACTATTCTCACTAGCTTAAACACTGCACGACCAACTCGTTTAAACATTTCTCACAAAGTCACTAACTTAACTCATTCGGTTGCCTCATACACTTCTTTCCTGCACAAAATCATACACAATTTCCTTCCTCGATACTCTTTCCAAAAGTTCGCACACTTATCAGCGACGATCTACACAACACTGCACCTTTCGGCATTACTGTCAAGCTTACTACATCCAATTCACTCACTTATTCCGACATACTATCTTCACCTCCCCACGTTAGCGTGGAGCACCGCCCACCAAACATTATTTGCCCCTCTTTCCCGACCTTTCCACATGCTGATATCACTTTCTTATTACTTACATAACCAAACAGTTGCACCAAGATCCTAACTTAAGGCATTCACCCACGTCGTCTTGAAACGACACCAGCGTTCGATGTCACTATACATTCTTTAATCTACAACTTTTACTTTCTCAGACATTTCTTTCACACATAAGCAACAGGTCACATTCTTTAAGGATTTCACATCTATTCCACCACATTTTGACTAACACACCCATCATCTTCTTTAAACTTCCAATGATCCCCAAAATATACCTACTTAGCGACTCTTACAACCAAAACACTTTAAACCCTTGGGTAACTATCCACCTCCACTCCATCATGTTATCCCAAACATAATCATGTCACAACGTCAACTTGCACCCTACATGCTCCGACAACCTGGTTAGCAACCGTAAACCTCATCTGAAACCCCCAAAAAGGCTTCTAGCTAATGCTTCCTCCCTCTCTAACATCACATCACTACGACACTAGCTGGCACATTTAGCTTGACAATTACTGTCACTACACATCCGTACACTCTTTGCCCATAACATCACACTGCAGACCAGATCTCTCATGATCATTCACACAATTTGAACTTGCATTCGTATCCTCCCGTATACATAATCATGTCTATCTCGCTACTTAGCCCTTTCTCAACTTGTTGAACTATAACTCACGAGTTCTCAATCAGCTCAAACACAAACATTCTAGCTAGCTCTTTATGATTCGAGCCCTTACAAAAACAGGACACAGTCCTTAACTGCACGATAAGATCTACACACCCGCTTTGCTCATGTTACACCTCATCCTTCTACGAACCCTCCATACCTCGTACATAGGACGCCTATTCAAAACAACAGTCTCTCACCAACTTAACACCCCTACAAGGTGCTCTATCGACTTTCAACCTTCTGGTTCAAGCCTTCGGCCTCAACCAACTTACTCAGTTGTCGACTTCAACATCAACGGTCAACCTGTAACTACTTTCCTATCCTATTCTTTAACATGGGTTCCTTACGGAACCTAATCCTTCCAACATATCATAATTAACTTCATAATCCGTCTCCTGATTTCAAAACCTACTCATGTAACATCAAAATTACACGATCACCTTAAGACTCTTATTCGACATCGAGGATGTCTCATTTCTGCTTCAGCACACTACTCATAACGAGTTGCTAATACCACACCTTGAAGGCTTCAATCCCTTCCTTCGGACACAACCGTCCCTTGACAATCGTACTTCCAGTTACCGACCCAGGGCACAGACCCTCATACAACCGATACTATAATCCACTTCTGACTCTACCACTGTTCACCTTTCCTCTTGAACACAAATACTAAAGCTGCAACATTCTTTCCTGATTTGTCCGACATTTATTCACTCTTTAAGTTCTTCCTTAGCTTAACATGTAATATCTTATGACCTAGTGAGTTCATAGCCTTCATGCATGACAACGCGGTAAATAAATCATTTCGTACATTTTATCCTTTTTAAGTAAACAACATTTGGAAACAACTTGGGTACACATGACCCCGTCACTATTTTAACCTCAATGCCCTGCACAACGATTCGAGAATCGCTTGCATGCATCTTCCTTTGAACCTCACTCTTGCTCAATCCGAACGATGTTATTACGACAGTAATATGTTGCATGAAAATCTTTTCATATGACACGATTCTGAAAGAATTACCGACACAAGGTAAACCAGTCGGTTCTCCCACTCATTTGTATGCTATCCATAGGTCAAGAAGCATTTTGATTATAATAAATTGCAGGTAACCATTTTCTTGACCATTTGCAACAAATTTGACTTATCAAGAAAAGAGTAGGATATTCTGCAAATCGTTAAGCTCAAAATTTCAATGTGCAATGCTAATGAAATCACCTTTTTCTTTAAACATACGCGTGCACATTCTGACTCATTTTCGATCAAAATTTATATTTACACTTTTAACTTAAATCGTGAAAATTTTATGTTACGTAAAAGAACGCCATGCATGAGACTCTACTTGCATTGAAGGCTACTCACTCTAACAAGGTCAACCGCTTTACTCACGTAGCTTATCCTTGACACTTACCTACGACCAATGGTCGCCCTCTCGGTCATGCAACAACTTGTTGTACAAGTGTTCTATATCTCACTTACTCAGCCATTTCATACTACTTCATTTTGATCAACTATATCACTTTCCACTTCTACATGCTTTCATTTCACTATAGGTATCTTATTTCGTTTATCCTATCATTGAAAAGCTCGAATAAAAAATCAGAGTTATATTGACACTTTCAAGATTTCGACACAGTCTTTCCTTACCATCCTGACTGATCTATCCCATGATTTCTAGAATTGGGATTCTCCCGAAACAGGAGTCTTACTCAAACTCAAACATTTTTCCTCTCCGAATCCACGAAGAGCTACCTCTAGACGACTCATAACCCTCTATACAACATTTCTTCTCTATGATGTATACATACATCACATCATAAATGACTTCTCATGATACTTCCCAAGCAAGAAAACTCGGTCTATACCTCAGGGATCTTGCTGACCTTCTAAATTACTGGAACACGACATAAACACTAGCTTCTGACTACCACTTCGGAATAATAAGGCAGGTTAAGCACATACATGTACCTGTAAGTTTGCAATTACACTGGCCACGTGGAATCTCAAACTTACCTTACATGACAGTCCTCAGTACCTTATTAGTCCTATCTCTATAATAGTGTCCTCCTAACGCATTTCCTGTATCTACAATAGTGCCCTCCTAACGCATTTCCTGATTCTCAGTTGTGATTTCTACTCCCAAGTTTAAGTTTAGGCCCGTCCGGTCACCTAAATCCCTTAAACTATGGCTCTGATACCATTTGTAACATCCCTTAATACAACAGGACAAACATAGCATTACATCATAAGATTTACAAAACTGGGTCCCAAAATCTTGTTACATCATTCATAAACTAAGGTTGGCGGAAACAACCTATACACAACTGAGAATAATCTAGCTTCTACACGAGGCACTTGCACTGCCACTAGCTGCACCTGCACTCTATCTTGCTCTTGCTCACTTACCTGAGCCTCCTACTATTTGCTTACCTGAAAAGGTTTTAGTTTTGAAAAGCGAGGGTTAGACCATGAGGTCTAGTGAGTTCCCTCCATAATCGGTGTACATCATCATTATAAAATCATTTTATTAAAACAGATCACATTCTTCACATAAACATCATTCATGGTGCTACACAGTGTAATGGATCTCATAAACATTCCGCGATCGGGGGCCCAGCAAACTCCCCTCTCGCCCTAGTAGGAAGGAAACGAATTCCCTCCTACAAGCTCATCACATATCCGAGTAGGAAGGAAATGAATTCCCTCCTACAAGCTTATCACATATCCGAGTAGGAAGGAAATGAATTCCCTCCTACAAGCTTCTCATAACAGCCCAAGGGATCATCGGATCCCGAGGACTACAGATCCCACTGTGCAGACCGACTACACATAACATACACATAGCTCATCATAATCATAAAACATGAAACCCGTATAACACTTTACAATTCATTTTATCTTGCTGAATAATCTTTTCAGTGGAGCATACTTTTCATGGGAAAACGTTCGTAAAAGCTTGTAATTAAACCATGCTCATAAACATACCCTGATCAGTAAAATATTAAACTTTCATTTACGTAAGAATCATGTAAAATACAAGGGCATTTCCACATAATCACTTTCTTTGGAAAACACGTAAGGTCACGTATTTTAGTTAGAAAAACTCACCTGATACGCTTATTTTCCTTTCCTACTCCGATCCGTACTTCCAATCGATCTACCTGAATGAAGGATAAAACACATAAGTTGATCATTCAACTTTCCGGACAACCCTACTTCCCGGACAACTTCTACTTTCCGGACAACCCTACTTACCGGACAACTTCTACTTTCCGGACAACTCAACCTTTCCGGACAACTCGGCTTTCCGGACATCTCAACCTTTCCGGACAACTCAACTTACCGGACACTTATGCTTACCGGACACTTACCCGGTAACCATCATCACCTGGAGCTTTTCGGACACGATGATGGGACGAGTTTAGAAGCCGAAATCATCAAATACGCTCCTCAAATGGGACAATATTGCGATAAATAACCACATAAACGTTCTATAACTATTTCCCACCATGCTTTACTAACTAAACACGATTTAAGGGTGTTTAAATCTTCCTTTAGAGTCTTAAATAACTTTAAAAAGTAAAAACCCTCAAACATCCCAACAATTATCAAATCAATCCTAAACAGAATTATAGATTAGGGATTACCTGATAGAATACTTGCAATAAACGAATTTCCAACATCACTCCTTCTTCTGATTTCAAAGATGGATGACTCTCTTCTTCCAATGCTCAAGAACCACCAAAACCCCTTTTCCTCCTTTTCTCTCAATTACTCAGCCGCCAACATCAATTAGAAAACTCTTCTAGGGTTTTGTGCCACTCATTTGGTCATTATACTCTATCCCTTATTAACAAAATAGCCCCTCAACTTTCAGTTTTATCAAATTCTTCCACACGACTTGAAACTCTTTCAATTCGGTCTCGGTTATTACAGTTCTTGTCGAGGTTCCTACATAAACTGTGATAGAATATGGACAGAGTATGCCAAATCAGGACGAGTGACAGACAAGTAAATAAGACGACCAATCAAACGTCGATAAGAATCCGGATTAGATAACAGGTCCCCAGAGGCTTGAGTTAACCGATGATTCTGTTGGATTGGAAAAGAGGCTGGTTTGGCACCCAAAAGGCCGGTTTCTGCAAGGATATGAAGAGAATACTTTCGCTGACAGAGAAAGATACCCTTGGGGCTGCGTGCCACTTCGATACCAAGAAAATATTTAAGGACTCCCAGATCCTTCATATGGAAACAAGTACTCAAATAAGTTTTAAAAAGTTTCAGAGCGGCTGAATCATTTCCTGAGATGATGAGATCGTCTACATATACTAAAACATTTATTTGAGTTTGGCCACTAAAAAAAGTAAAGAGAGAGTAATCAGCACATGACTGTAAGAAACTATATGCTTTCAGAGCTGTGACAAGTTTGGCAAACCAACATCGAGGTGCATGCTTCAAAACATACAACGACTTACGAAGGCGACACACCATATTAGAATTAGAGGACTGAAAACCTGGAGGAAGTTTCATATAAACTTCCTCATCGAGATCCCCATGCAAAAAGGCATTATGAACGTCCATTTGATGTAGCTCCCAATTCTTAGATGCAGCAATAACTAAGAAGACACGAACTGTCACCATCTTTGCTACCGGAGCAAATGTCTCGTTATAGTCAATCCCGGCAACTTGATGATTACCAAGAACAACCAAGCGAGCTTTGAGTCTCTCAATGCTACCGTCGCTATTATATTTGATCTTATACACCCACTGACTACCAAGAGCACGTTTACCCAGGGGTAATGGCTCCATCGACCAAGTACCATTGTCTTCCAAGGCATGAATTTCTGCTTGCATAGCATTACGCCAACCTGCATCTTTCATAGCTTCTTTAAAAGATTTCGGCTCACAACCTGAAGTGACTACTGCAAGGAATTTTCGGTGGCTCATAGAGAACTTTTCACAATTAATATAGTGTGCGTGAGGAAAACGCGTACCTGAGGAAGCTGTCGGGCGGGCAGAGTAGATGGACTTTTCGTGGAAACACTGTTAGTGACGTAATCACGAAGTCGAACTGACGGGATCTTGTCTCGTAAACCACGACCCAATTGAGTTGTTGTGGTAGAGGTCGAACTAGGGCCCATGTCATGCTTTGGTTGAGCCTCTAAAAGAGGAGAGGAATCAGATGACCCATGACCCGCATCTGAGGAAGTTGGTATGTGTGTGGGTTCTAAAGTTGGTTGAGGGATAGGTGTAGGATCTGATTGAGTGGCTTCGGTGGACTCAGTAGTGGACTCGGTGTGAGGGGAAATAACTGGTTGTTGTTGGAAAATGGGTGTGGAGTTTGAAGTTGGTATTTCTATATCTTCCAAAACCAAATCATCTCCACTCAAATTCTCATGTTCGTGATGAGCATTGGAGTGATCAGTAATGTTTTTAGCAAACGGAAAGGATGTTTCGAAAAATTTAACATCCCTAGAAACAAAGAAAGTTTTAGTTTCCAGATCATAAAGTCTCCATCCTTTCTTTCCAAAAGGGTGCCCGACAAAAACACATTTACGGCTACGACTGGCAAATTTATCTTCCTTAGCACGTTGGTTATGAGCATAACACAAGGACCCAATCACACGCAATTCATCAAAGGCATGCAAAGTATTAAATAAGACTTCATAAGGAGTTTTATTTTTTAGAACACTAGAAGGCGTTCTATTGATCAAATGACTTGCCGCCAAAACACATTCACCCCAAAAATAACGAGGAAGATGACCTTGAAAGAGCAAGGCCCTTGCTACAGACAAAATATGGCGATGCTTACGTTCAACTCTGCCATTTTGTTGTGGTGTCCCCACGCAAGAGGTTTGAAACAATATTCCATTCGTGAAAAAATAATTTTCCAAACGTCGAAATTCTGTCCCATTATCACTCCGATCGATTTTAATCTTTTGACCAAATTGCCGATCAACCATAGCAACGAAATACAGGAACTTAGAAAAAACCTCCAATTTATCAATCAATAAATAAACCCATACGGCTCGTGAGAAATCATCCACAATGGTTAAAAAATAACGAGCCCCACACGAAGAGACCGTATTGTAAGGACCCCACAAGTCACAATGGACTAACTCAAAAATACGAGAGGCTTTGTTACTACTAGTAGGAAAAGGATCTCTAGATTGTTTTGCACGAGGACACACATCACATGGCTTATTTAATCTATTGCTAGAATTACGAAAGAAAGGCAATAACTTTACTACTTTTTCTGAAGAATGTCCAAGACGTTGGTGCCAAAGTTCCATCGAAGAGTAAGTACCATCCACCGTAACAGCTTGCACCATTAACGACTTCTTGTAGTAGTAAAGTCCATCTCTCCGTTCACCCGCTCCAATCAGCCTCCTCGAACGTAGGTCCTGTAAAGCACACATATTGGGACCAAAACAAGCACTTCATATCATCAATCAATTGAGTAACCGAGATCAAATTGCAGTGAAGACTTGGGACATAGATGACATTTTTTAGACAAATTCCTTCTGAAAGTAACACACTTCCTTCTTTAGTAGCAACAACTTTTTGTCCATTAGGGAGACCAACTGGACATGCAGCAATATTCTTGATATTAAACATGTAAGATAAATTTCCCGTCACATGATTAGAAGCCCCGGTATCAATAATCCAATAAGTATTAGAGAACGTATCGTGCAAACGATTACCGGACGTTTGGACATTACCAAAAATGGCATCAATGGTTTGCCATTGTTCTGGACTCATGGTCGGAAGAGACATGGGAGTATTTGAAGAAGTAGTGGAGGAAGTTTGCTGCTCAATGATACCACCTGAGCTATTCGCATCTACCGCAACGGCTCGAACAGTGGCACTTTTACCACCCCCAGTTGTTGCCGATGAATCTGAACTTCATCCACCGTTTATCTTACCACGAGAAGAGGATATACCTTGAGTACGAGGTCTATCCCCCCACCATTCTGGATACCCAAGAAGTTGAAAACAGTTTGCAATATCATGCCCCGGACGATGGCAGTGAGAGCACACAAGCCCAGACTTGTCAATTTTTTTGGGTTTCGCTTTTCCTCTTCCTTCCGAACGCACAGCAAAACCTACTATCTCCGGCAAAGTCTCTTTGGCACGTGCAATCCCACGAACCTGTTCTTCTTGAGATACTTGTTGATACACACGATCAAGAGAAGGTAAAGGCTCTTGAGATAATATTGTGGAACGTAGTTGGGCATAATATTCAGAATTTAAACCCATCAAAAATTGATAGAGTCGCTCGTTGTCACGACGCTTTTCGTGTGCCTTACCCAAACCGCAGGTGCAATTCCCACACTTACATGCAAGAACCGGTTCATGGTTAGCTAAGGCATCCCATAAAACCTTAAGCTTCCCAAAATATGTGGCAACAGACATATTTTTAGGTTGTTCACATTTAACAATATCATTTTTTAATTGTTGCACCTTTGGGCCATTAGTAACAGAAAAACGAGTTTGTAACTCATCTCACAAAAGTTTAGCATCATCATAAAAAGAGATAGTAGACTTAACTTCTGGATCAATAGTATGCATTAGCCAAGAGACGAGCATCGAGTGAATCGTGATTCGTGAGCCAATCCTCCTGCGTGAAGGGTGCCTTGGGTTCAAGTATGGTGCCATCAACGAAGCCGAATGTTCGACGAGAGAGAAGAGCGAGACGTACAGATCTAGCCCACTCGTCATAGTTGTCATTTCGAAGCCGAACAGGGGTAATCAAATCGCCAGGTCTGTCTTGCGATCCAAGAAAGAAAGGCGACATGTGATCGTTTCTTGAAGGTAGCTGCGATGTGCCTTCTTTTTCACCGGTCATAGTGACGATCGATCGTGTATCTTAGTTGCGTAGCTCTGATACCATGTAAGGAGAAATATTGGTGTAAAGCTTGCCTTTTCCATTGAGAGACCAATGAATATATACACAGAGTATCCCTATGACAGAGAACTAAGAAAATACACCTTCCTTAACAAATGGCTAAAACGAATCACAGAAAATATACATTCCTAAAATACAATATTATGCCAATATATGACAAATATAAGAAGATATCGTAATATATGCCTTATGCTTTGTTATCATACGAAATATATATATATATATATATATATATATATATATATATATATATATATATATATATATATATATATCCATCCCTGATTTAAGTTTAATTCTATTTTCTAAATGTAGTTTTTTACATGAGACAATCTAATGGTATGCATACACTCTGTTTAAATTAACATCCGGCTAATCTTTTGAAATTGCACTTGTTCGGTGGCCTTCCTTCCATGCCAAAATGACATAGTTCCATAGGCAATGGGAACATATACTTCAGAATCTATAATCTTCTTGGTTGATCGAAAAGAAAATATTTAAGAACATCTTCAACAGTTTTATTCAAATGAAACCACAAGTAAAAGTTACGGAAATGTTTCTTATATATTTAGGTTATATAATTCAATCTTATTATCAATTATGGAGCAATTTTTGTATTATTGTGCACATGAATTACACTCCTCATGGAAGTTGGAACTGCTCATGAAATGATTCCTTTGTTTTATTCTCATGAAAACAGCTATCATCAATAAAAATCCAAATGGTTACATGGCTGATCGCAGGAGCTATAGAAGCCTCATAACCTGATTATGTTAGATCAATTAATGATTATTCCCAATATACTAAGCACTAACTAGGAAGATTGGAAGGATAATTTGTGTAGTAGTTTCATCATCCATCCTGATCGCTTTAGGTTAATTAGTAGCTTTATTATGGGTATGTTGACAGCAAGTTGTGTCTACTTATATAACAAACAGTGTTTTGGCATTAAAACCAACTCAAAATATTTCAAGATCAATGTTGTGACTTTTATAATGTATTAGCGAACAACTTGATGAACTTAAGTCCTAAATACTGTTGTTAAGTGTATGAACAGAGCCCATAATCCATAATGATATGCTGTTATTTTTTACAACATGTGACTGTTGTTATAACTGTATTGTGGCCTTAAATTTCGCTCCAAATCGACAACCAAACAGATCTAGACTCAAATCTGAAATGTCCGACTCAAATTTAAACTTAGAAAATGTTTGTAATTTGATCTGTTAGAGAGACCACCTACCACTTAACAAACCACTTAACACTTAACAGACCACAGACCAGTTAACATACCACTTAACAGACCATTTAACACTTAACAGACCACTTAACAGACCAGTTAACATGCCACTTAACATACCACTTAACACTTAACAGACCACTTAACATACCAACCTCTCTTTACTGGCAATTATAAATGTTGCAACATAACCTTAAAAAACCCTTCAATTTTGTTTTTAACTCATTTACCCCAAAGATATGCTTTCTATTATTTTTATGTTATATTTTCCTATTTAGATGATGATATAGGGGATCAAGAAGAAGATAGAGGGGATCAAAACGAAGATAGTGCGGATCAAAACGAAGAAATTGGAAATGCAACAACATCCACAAAGAAAAAGGTTAGGGGTTTAACAAGGTTAGTAAAAAACAGTCATTTTGCTGTTATTTTTTGACCCAAAAAGCAGATATTTTGCTGCTGTTTTTCGACCCAAAAAACAGTCATTTTGCTGTTATTTTTCGACCCAAAAAACAGTCATTTTGCTGCTGTTTTTCGACCCAGAAAACAGCCCTTTTGCTGCCATTTTTTTACCCAGAAAAACAGCCAGCTGTCGTTTTTCGACCCAGAAAGCAGCCCTTTTGGTGTTTTTTTCGACCTAAAAGCCCTTTTGGTGTTTTTTTCGACCTAAAAAGCACCATTTGCTGCGATTTTTCGAACCAAAACAACACCCCTTTTTATTGGGTGGTGTTATTTAAGTTCTAAATTTGCCCCGACTTCGTTGTATTCTTTTTTCTTACAACTCGTTTCTCACATTTTATTTACTTTTCTTCATCTTTTGGATTTATGGTTCTGAAACTTTGTCACCATGGTTACTTACTTATTCCTTATTCGGTTAGTATTTGATTAAAATTAGATATTTAGATTATTATTTCTGGTTTTGGTGTTACTATACCAATTGATGGCCTGACATGGTTTAGCGTTAACCATCTTCAGACCATATATAGTTCCAACATCAAGAATTGTGTTTACCTGTTGTTTGTGTTGTTTGTGTTTATATAGGCTACGTTCTTTTTATTTTTGTACTCGATTGGTATGGGTTTTTATTTCAAACTACATGTATAATAAGATGCAATTTTATTCTTGTTGCAGTACCAGAGGCGACTTCTAATCAACAAGACTCGAAACAAAAGCCTAAGAAGAGAAAGAAAAACTTTATAACTGTCAACGAGTTACAGAAGCCGAAGCATACGAGGAGTAGCTTTAATAAGCAAAAATCTACTATATTAAAGAACTATTAGTGATTAGTTTGTTATTGGTGTTCTCATATTCATATGACTCCTACTATGATTGATTGATGTTTTTCAAATAGTTATTATATTGAACTTTTTAAAAAGATTTGTTTATTATTTTGTTACGCAATTATTAAAACCGTAGCCAAAGATTATTAGTGTATGTGGTCAACTCACTAGTACAAAAACTCACATTTGTCACGGTCAAAAACCGTGGTCATAGGCCTTTGGCCACGGTTTTGTTTTTCAATCAAACCGTAGCGTATTCTTGCGTGACCATTGATACCCTTTTCGCCACGTTTAAAATGTGTCACCATATCAAATAAAAAACCATAGCCATTGCCTAAAAATCGTGGCTATAAACGTATCTAATATTTAAGGTATTGGAGCATTTTTACAATAACCGTGGCAATAAACTACTTATTGCCACACAAACTCACGTTAAACGCGGCCATTAGCTACCTTTTAGTCACACAAATTAAAGAAAACTACGACAATAAACTATTTATGGCCACACAATTTGTTTTTAAGGTGGTCAATGATCACCCATATAATCACTATAATGATCATATGGTGTTCAATTTAAACTATTACTATAAATAGTTTATGGCCATATTTTAGCTATTTCGTGTGACCGAAGGCAACCAATGGCTACGGTTCTATAATTTAGTGCAACCATACATCAAAAATTGGCCACGGTTGATATAAATTATGTGGTTGTAAATAGCTTATTGCCAGAGTTTTAGTTATTTTTGTGTGACCAAAAGGTAACAAATAGCCATGGTTATTAAAATTCAACGTAACCATACATCATAAATCAGTCACGTTTATTATAAAATTTGTGACTACAACTAGTTTATTGTTATGATTTTGATTATTTCGTGTAACCAAAAGACTATCAATAGCCACGGTTTTTAACAATTCTACGTAACCATATGTCACGAATTAGTCACAGTTAATATGAAATTTGTGTGGCTATAAATAGTATATGATCACGACTTTTGCTATTTTGTGTAACCAAAGGCTACCAATAGCCACAATTTTTAACAATTTAGCATAACCATATGTCATGAAGTGGCCACGGTTAATTTAAAATTTACATGGCTATAAATAGTTAATGGTCACGGTTTTAATTAACTCATGTGACCGAGAGTTAATTAATAGCCACATTTCTAACAATTTATGTGGCAAAAACTGATTTATCGCTACAGTTTAATTAGTTCATGTGACAAAAAAGGTAACTAATAGTCACGCTTCAAAAGTTTAAGTGTAACCATATGTCATGAATTGTCACGGTTAATATAAAATTTGTGTGACGATAAGTAGTTTATGGCCACGTTAAAACAAATATACGTGATTATATGGGTGATCATTGGCCACCTTAAAAACAAATTGTGTGGCCATAAATAGTTTATTGTCATAGTTTTCTTTAATTTGTGTGACTAAAAGGTAGCTAATGGCCGCGTTTAACGTGAGTTTGTGTGGCAATAAGTAGTTTATTGTCACGGTTATAGTAAAAATGCTCCAATACTTTAAATATTAGATACGTTTATAGCCACGGTTTTTAGGCTATGGCTATGGTTTTTTATTTGATATGGTGACGCGTTTTAAACGTGACGAAAAGGGTATCAATGGTCACGCAAGAATAGGCTACGGTTTGATTGGAAAAAAAACGTGGCCAAAGGCCTATGGCTACGGTTTTTGACCGTGGCAAATGTGAGTTTTTGTACTATATATCTGAAAATATGGAAAGGACAAATATCTTTTTCTCATATGGCCAAGAATGTCTACATCAAGTAAAAGTTGGTGAAGATTTCCTTAGCAAGAAGACAAATGGAGAATCCTACGATTTTGAGGATTCCCTCGATTTGTCATGATGGAATCAACCGGAATAGTTTAGCTAAATTTGGGAAGTTTATTTTCGATCCGCATTGGAAATTCATTTATTGTTGATTTCGGTTAGTCTTCGATTTTGCCGCTCCTTTTACGTACGACTAAGCTATTACAAATAACCAAAATATCTAAGTATATAAAAGATGTATTACAGGATTTATAAGGGACATCGGGAGCTCATTTTCAAATCATGGGTGATCTAACATAATTAATAAATAAAATTAACTAATTTTTGTTTAAAATTAATAAAAAGTACGTACTTGCATGTAGCAATTTACATATTATATATATATATATATATATATATATATATATAGGATCAGGTTCAAGGGAAAAACTCAAAAAAACGGAAAACTGAAGAACACCCTAGGAGCCCTTCATCTGGACGGTATGCACTTGTGTATACAAGTTATTTGTAATATGCATAATGCACTTGTGCATAAAACCAAAAAGTCAACTATTTACCTGTATGCACAAGTGCATACCGTCCAGATGAAGGGCTCCTAGGGTGTTCTTCAGTTTTCCGTTTTTTTGAGGTTTTCCCTTGAACCTCCCTCTATATATATATAGGGTCCGTTTCCGTTACAAACCAAATAGATTGTACAAACCCTGCAAACCAATCTCAGTCGTTCATCAACTCTAATCAATATCTGATTTTATTATGTTTCATAATCTAAAGTCATGATCATAATTAATGAACGTTATCATCTTCCATATATATCACAATCATTATTAATGAATCATAATAATTACCATAAATATATATATATATATATATGTTGTTTCCTAATATAGTGGTTTGCAAAGTTTGTACAAATTGTTTGGTTTGTAAACGAAACGCACCCGAGAACTCGGTAGTTTATGATAACCGTGAGATCCAATGTGAGCCAATCATTTAAAATAATTAATGTTATTTCTTAAAATAAAGTTAAAGGATAAATTTGTAATTTGTGTTGAATTTTTAATTTACTTTAATATTTAATTTTGCATTTCTCTCACATACACAAAATTAGATCTATCAATACGTCTCTCTCTCTCTATATATATATATATATATATCACCCTGTTAACCCTAAAAAAATTCTAATAACTGGTCGCCGCTACACCTTTCGTCTCCCTTAACTTCGGTGTTCTTCCTTCTCCCTCAGCTCTAGCCACCACAACATTCCCTCACTATTCATCCAATGTCCTGCCTAATAGATCCACGACAGAAAAACACGAACAACCATGGCCACCATCGTGAGGCTTCAACCGCGTGCAGTATATTGATGGTGGTGGGTCGAAGTTGTGGTTGCGTTTTCATATTTACTTCTCCTTTTGGTTTGTTTGGACGACTAAAGATCCGAAAAGAAGACGGCGAAGAAAGCATCGACATAAGTCGGAAAGAGCGAAGACAATGATACAGATCTTTAAGACGATGACAACGGTACAGTTTTGATTTTCAATCTTTCCCTCTCTCTGATTTCAGATCTCGCCGGAGATGTAACGCAAATCTCACCGGAGATGTATCACAACTTATAATTTCAAGTACCATTGTTTACGAAGTGTATCACATATGGTATCAATGTGGTTTCACAGTGGTATCACATGTAGCATCACAATGTATCATAATGGTAGAGGCGGTGGTTACGGTGGAGGTGGCAGACGTGAAGGTGGAGGCGGCGGTGGTTATGGTGGAGGTGGTGGTTACGGTGGAGGCGACAGACGTAATATGGTGCAGGCAGTGGTATTATAGTGCTTTTGTCAAAGTAATCACAGTGTAACACAGTGGATATCACTATGTTACACTGTGCATCTTCGGTGTATTTTTTGGTATCATACTGCTTTTTGTCAAAGTAATCACAGTGTAACACAATGGATATCACTGTGTTACATTGTGCATATTTGTATGTATTTTTGGGTATCATAGTATATTTTGTATGGTAATCACAGTGTAACACAGTGGATTTTGTATGGTAATCGCCGGAAAAAAGTTCACCGGAGAAGAGAGGGTCGGAGAGGAGAGAGATGGGAGGAGGGAGGAGAGAGAATACTTTTAAAATACCTAATTTGCCCTTTGATTAAAATTTTAAGTCAATATTACCAAAATCAAATAGTTTCCTAATTTATCTCTGATTTGTGGTTGAGATTGGATCTCACAGTTACCACAAAATACTATGATCTCCCTTGAATGGCCCTCTCTCTCTCTCTCTCTATATATATATATATATATATATATATATTCATGAGTAGTGGTTCACATATATTCATTCACATACACACTACGCATACATTTGGTTTACACACACATGTACATATATATAGCTATACGTGACAAACGTGTCGTGTCGTGTCGGATTTAAAGTTAAACGGGTTGAGAGTGCCTAACCCTAACTTGACCCGTTTAATAAACGAGTCAGAAAATCTCAACCCTAACCCGACCCGCCTAACCCACCACGACCCGTCTAACCCATTTAACATTTATAAAACTAAAAATTTGTGATCCCACAATGACAAGTAATAAGAGTAAATACACGATATATATGAATCAAAGAAGTACACCTCTATATATATGATTGAAGAACTTGCAGCTTACAACTTCACAGAAGGTTGAGAGGTTTACAAAGTGGAAGGAGGCTGCGAAGATAGAGGCGTGTGTATTTGTTGTGGTCTGACCTAAAAATACAGATAGTATACTATATATACTATTCCAAGTTTGACAACATGTCACATTTGGTCCCTCAACTATAATACTACATGGTACAAGATAATGTAACATTAACAATCTCCCCCTTTGTACCAATGTAGAGCCATAAGCTTTAGACATTCATTGGAACCACTTGTGTCTTCCGAAGCCCGAAAATCAACTCGAATCTTCTTAGCGCGTTCCGGTAGTCTACTCGATATTTGACGGCATCCATTACTTCCTTTATCAACGCCTTTTGTTTCTTCGACAGCTTCTCTTCTCCTTTAGCATCCAATCGTAATCTGCTCACTAGATGAATCTGAATCATCTTGAAAGTTCCGTCGCTGAATTTATTTGCATCAGTGACTCTCATGAATTTCTTCTCTGAGGCTGAGTCAATGAACACAACTCCAAGATCTGGTTTGCGCAGCACGGTGTAAGCTTGAACACTCTGAATATCTGCCAGATCTAGATTCGGAGGTCTGATGTTGACTCGCTCTTGACGCGCTTCCAAGGCCATTTGAAAATCCTTAAGATATGAAAACTTCAGGATGTTCTTCATGTACCTCTTCAGACTTTGATAAGCATCTGACCATTCTCCCTTCTTTTTAGGATCTCGAGACAGGATTTCATACAAGTTGCAAACGTCATTGAGCTGTAGTTTCTGAAAATCTGCCTCATTAAAGACTAGTTCTGAATCATCTGATCTCTGAACGGTAAATACTGGGTACCAAACCTTTGAAAGCTTTCGCGATTCTATCTTCAGTACTCTTCTGATCGGTTTGTCAGACTTTATTGCATTGGCGTTCAGCGATTCATATCTCATGAAATAGAGATATTCAGTTCTGTGCTTTTCTGGCCAGTCTTCAATCCCGTAGACTTTTTCCCAAGAGATTGGCTGCATGACCCTTACAAACATATTGCTTCGTAAGATTTCCTGAAAGGGAGTCATAATTCTGACTCGTAGGCCAGTCGCCACAAATCCTGGTTCATTCTGGATAATGTCTTGGAGAAGTCTGATTTCTGCTTGAAGCTTTGGATCTCTGAGATGTTCAGCAGGTTGTAGGTTGATAACGATCGGAGCTTGCGGTTGAATTACTTGAGCTTGAGCTGGAGTTATTGAAGTATCTGTTTGTTGAATAGAAGATCCTGGAGCTTCAGTCTCTGAATCTAGAGCAACCATCATAGTATCAGAAGAATCAAACACATTTGCAATTTCTTGCTTGATCTGCACCGTTGTTCGTTCGGGCTCTTCATCTGAATCTATGATTATAACGTCTGTCGTCCAATCATCTTCTGTTCTATTGTCACTAGCCGAAGGCTTTTCAACCCCAGCTATGACATCAGCTAGAATATCGAGATTCTCTGAGTCAGTGGCTCCTTTACTTGTATCCTCGGACGCTTTACCGGAAGATGTCTCAGTTTCTTTCTCTACTGCAGTGCTCTCAGAAGCAGCAACTGTACTTGTTCCAACACCTGTACCTGTACCTGTACCTGTACTCTCCCCCTCATGGTGATCTGGATCATCCTGATCATCATGTCTTCTTTTCTGAGCGGTTTCAGCTTGAACACCACAAGCCAGTTCGACTACTTCGACCCTTTTGACAATCGAATGAAAGCCAGCCAAAAAGGAATCTGCCATGTTGGAGATTGAGGTATTTAGCTGCTCAAATTGGGGAACAAGCAGTGGATTTGTGGTTGATGAAGCTTGAGGCGGTGGTGGAGGTGGAGGTGCGGTTTGTTGACGAAGCAAGCTAATAAGATCGACATCCTCGCCTGGTCTTGGATCGTGTTTGGCAAGAAGTCGTGCAAGCAGCTCTGACTTGAGTAGATCTTCAGGAGCAAGATTTAACGGGATCGATGTTGGATCTTGTTGAACGGGTTCGGCTCTAGTCAGTTGAGGTTCAGATGTAGAAGATTCAGCCGGTCCTTTACCTTTCACCGCTCTGATTACATCATCACTTAATTTCTGAAACTCTGCTTTCATTTTGTCAGTATGAGCCTGATATGTGTTGTCGATAGATCTGACAAAATGCTTTAGTAGAGTAAGTGGCACGAATCTATTCGGAGGAGGGCCAACCAAACTAAACGCTCGTTCGAGATCAGCACTAACACCCAGACCACTTAGGTTACTGGTTGAAGTATCGGTTGAAGCAACCGTACTGCCTGTGTTCAAAGCTGGCATAGAGTTAGCAATGACAGGACTTCCACCCGATCCTCGTGACGCACCAACAAAGGGTGGCACTCTGGGTGTTCCGGTTGGGGCACGAAAGCTCCCAACAAGGTGTTGTTCAAATAGCGGTGACCTAGGAAAAGAAGTTGTTCCAAAAGGCGCTAGACTCGATGTGCTCTGAAATGAAGTCGGTGGCCGGGGCAGGGGCCTACCTGTTTCAATACCAGCGAACACCGAATGTGTTGCCGATAGACTTTGTGCATATTCCCCTGTGCTGAATGAAACACCGGCCTGTTGAGAGACCGATGAGTGGCTTGGTGGGGGTGTGCACTGCATGGTTGGGCGGACCATGGCTGTTTCAATGCTCAACGGCGACGAACGCACGTTGGCAGAAGATGTGGTTGCCCGGCTTGGATCGGCTTGGGAAGAGTCGGTAGTTATAACTTTTTCCGACTCTTTCACATTTTTGCTCATTTCTTTTCTCCCTCTTGCCTCACCACTAAGTACATTTTCTTCATCTACGTCTACTTCTTCGTGTATAAGTGAAGTATCAACAGCAGCAACTGTAGAAGTAACCATAGGTTCTGGTTGTCTAGATGAACCTGCACCAGGTGTTTCAACTCGAGGCCTTTTTCTTGTTTGCCTTGGTAACAAGTTTACATCTGGATCTGAGTCATATTCATAATCACCAAAATCAACTAGAGGACTGAATGGTTCTGTTCTTTGGCTTGAAGAAGATGTTGCTCGATCGCCAGAGCGTGAAGATGTAGCACGACCAGTACTTCGAGTCCTACCCCCCACTCTCTTTCTTGTTGTTCTTCTCACCACTCGTTGTTCAGGAACCCCTTGTTCCTGAACCCCCTCGACAATAGGACCCTCACCACCTACTGGGTTTGCATCTTGGGCAGGTCCAACCGGATCTGGCTGGTCCATTAATGCGTTTTGCTCCCTATACTGAATCACTACCCAGCTAGCCTGGTCGGCATAATTCAGTACCTCTGGTCGAATAACGGCGGTATGTACGAATGGTTCATGTGCTGGCGGTACAAGGCGGTGCATCCAGCTTGCTGGTCCTCGCTCAGCTTCCTCTCTTCTTGGGATTTCCGGTCGGTCTTGCATAGCCTGATGAATCAGGATTTGGAAGAACCGTTGAAATGGCACAAAGTTGCGTCTCATTTTGGGTTTGAGCTGATCTGCAACAATTTCCACCATTTCATTCCAGATAAGGACAGCATAGTCTATATTGCGGTTGAAGGCGAATGCATGAAACATCTTTAGGATCGCTAGATTCGTCTTATCTAGGCCAGTATGCTTAGATGTCATGCAGCGATTGAGGATTGAGCATAGGGTGTACCACACCGGCGGTAGATGTTGTCTTCTGAATTGTGATGAACCGGTGAGTACGGGGACTCTTGGATCTTGATATCCAAGGCTGCGGATATCCGTGAATAATTCTTCAGAAACAGCTGGATCTTCGAAGTTGTCGCGTCTTGGAAGTTCGAGAGCACGACGTAAGCCTTGTAGTGTGATCCTTACTTCGAAATGGTCTATATTAGCATTGAATCGCTGTGGTCGAGCCGTAGGATTGAATCGGAGTGTGTGCCAAAATTGTTGTAAATAAATGGCAGGCACTCTCTCGACCCTTGTCAGTGCAGTGCGAATTGGATGACCACGGATGATCTCTAGAATTATCCGGTGAGAGAAGTTGCTTTCAAGATCCAGGTGATGATTATTTTCACGGATTGCTAGAAAGCTGGCCCTTGGCATGATTTCTTCATCCGGGTCAACAGCATTGACGGATGGATGTGAAGAGCGTTGCGAGGCGATGATGGTGTTGTCATCGGATGCATATTCAGCAGGTTGTTCAGCCATCTGTAAGGTATTTTAACATGTTAGAACAGATTTAAGCAATTCAGGTATTTTTCTCGAAAAAATATCCCAAAAAAATGCAAAAGTGTAAGAAACCTCGCAATGCACGATTGCGAGGCTCGCAGTCAACAGATGTAGAAGATTGCGATGCTCGCAAAACCTGGAAGGTTGCGAGGATCGCAGTCTTAAAGAGTATGTGTTGCGAGGCGTTTGAATGTCAGATGATTGCGAGGCTTATGAACATTAGCAGTAAAACCCATGTGATTTTCCAGATTTTCAAAATTAGCATGTATAGATGTTAAAATTGATACTAGCATGCTCGGTTTTGGTTCGTGAGTAAACCCTAATCATTTAAAACATCTAACAAGCACCAATCAATCAAGTTTTAGCATGTTACAGAGACCTAACCTAAAACCCTTTAAACCCTAGATGCAAAATCGATTAAAATAGGAGTTTTATCGGATGAAATGTAATAAGAATCGAGAATACATACCTCTTAATCGAATGTAGTCGATTACACGGAATAGAATCAACAAATAATACTCCTTTGGTCAAATCGCAATGTTCAGTATCGAGAGAAAAAAAAAACGAGGGTTCTTTTATGGAGAGGTTTTGAAATAAAGACTAAGTCAAAGATCGCAAGTATATATAAACATTTGAAATCCGTGACACGTGTCACTACCTGATTTGCCCAAAAGACTAAGTCAAAGATCGCAAGTCTCCATACTTTTAGAGCTTCAAATGAGTTCAGCTCATCTTGCATGGCAATTATCCAATCTGGATCTTCTAAGGCATGTTGAACAGATGTAGGTTCAACTTGACTAAGAAAGAGCGCAAATAGGACCTCGTTTGCCGTTGCCGATCTAGTTTTGACTGGTTCGTTGACTTGACCAATAACCTGAGTAATGGGGTGACTCTGCGTCCATTTCGTTGAGTGTGGGAGAGATGCAGCACTTACATTTGGATCCACCAAGGTAGGGTCTTTATCGAAGTTCAACTGTATTGTCAAGATAGGTTCCGGTGTTTTGACAGGTTCATTGACAGATGTGTCAACAGGAACTGCCTCCGGTTCTGCTTCAGAAGATGACTCTGGTATGTTTGCAGACCCATCATCATTGACATTTGAAGTTGTACCCGACGAAGAAGCACCATGTGTGGATTCACGTTGTCGTCTACTTCTCATGATGATTTCTTGTGTAGAACCCAAATGCCTGTCACTTGAAGAAGTTATCTGAGTCGTTGCATCTGTTGAGGGTTCCGATGAAGGACCCGACAACGAAGCCTGAGCTGGTGTTGCAACCTGACTCCTGTTATTTAAAGATGACGAAGAGTTATCATTATTAAAGTAGTTATCATAAAAGTATTCAAACAATAAATCAAGATCACTGGGCTTTGAGTTAGAAGTGGAAGCTTGATTCTTGTTTGATGTCCTAGTCACCATCGGACGTATTTGTCCGGATGCTAGGATCCCTGATATTGCGGGTTCTGTACTGTTATGGACAGAAGCCATTTCTTCAGATTCGTCGAATTTGACATTGACACTTTCTTTCACATTCTTTGAAGACTTGAGATAGATCCTGTAAGCCTTTGATGTGAGCGAGTATCCGATAAAGAAGCCCTCCAGCCCTTTAGGACTGAATTTGTTCAATTTGTCCTTATCGTTCAGCACAACGCACCTGCAACCAAACACACGAAAGTAGTGTATTACAGGTTTTCTCTTATTCATTAATTCATATGGTGTTTTGCCAAACCGTCGATGTATAATTGAACGGTTTTGTGTGTAGCATGCCGTTGCAACAGCTTCAGCCCACAGATACAGAGGTAGATCAGAATAAGACAGCATCGTTCTGGCCGCTTCAACGAGTGTTCGGTTTCGTCTTTCAACTACACCATTTTGCTGAGGTGTTCTGGCCGCAGAATATTGATGTGAAATTCCTAATGACTGAAAGAAGTCATCAAGAGTTCTGTTTTTGAATTCTGTCCCGTTGTCTGATCTGATATTCTGAACTGATAGTTGTAGATTCACTTGAATCTGTTTGATTAACGAGATGATCAAGTCAGGAGTTTCGTCTTTTGAACGAAGAAACTTGACCCATGTATATCTTGAGAAATCATCAACAACAACTAACACATATCGTTTGGCATTGATACTCTGAGTCTTCATCGGACCACAGAGATCCATATGAAGAATTTCTAGTGCTTTGCTTGTGCTGGGTTCCGGCTTTGGTGGGTGAGGAGCATGCTTTATCTTCCCTGTTTCACATGCAGTACAGAAGTTGTCTTTCTCAAACTTCAGTTCTGGTAGACCAGTAACTAAATCACCTGTCTGCAGCTTTTGAATGTATCGAAAGTTGAGGTGAGATAGTCTTCGGTGCCATAACCAGCTTTTGTCAAACGACGCCTTTGACATCAGACACACATTCATCTTGGGGTTTAGCTTGGATAGGTCAATGGTGTAAAGATTTGAATTGCGCGACCCAACTAGAAGTTCATTTCCGTCATCGGTTAGAACTGCACACCGAGTCTTCTTGAAATGTACTTCTAGGTCTTTGTCACAGAATTGACCTATACTAAACAGGTTGTGTCCCAATCCTTCAACATAGTTAACCTTGGTTATTTTGACCTTGTCTGTTACTATGTCTCCATAACCTAAGATAGGAGAGTACTGATCATTTCCAAATTTGACTCTCCCTCCATCTCTTTCTACAAAGTTGCTCAAGAGTTCCTTTCTTCCAGTCATGTGTTTTGAGCAACCAGAATCCAAGTACCACACATGACGGAGCTGCAAAAAGGAATTTAAACAGATTTAGGTACCCATTGCCAATTGGGTCCTTTTGGGTTAGGATTCTTTGTAGTTCTAGGTAGCCATTTCAAATTGGCAATGCTCTTTCTATTACCATTGTTAGAGTAATTAGGTGTATACAACCAACAGTTATAGTCAGATTTGCCAATGAAATCATCCACACCACATGAAGCACAACAGATTTTATCATGAGACAAGTTAATCAGTTGTTGCATTGTATAAATCTTGCAAGGTGTTACAAGTTTTCTATTGTCAACAGCATGATTAATTACATTCAAAAACAACTTGTCCTTCTTGAAATTTAAAACATTTAAAGGAACTTTGGATGATTTGATCTTTGTCACTTCTTGTGTGGATGCTTTTATCTTCCACTCAAGTTTCTTGTTGGTTCTTAAATTACGATCTGAAACACCAGACAAAGAAGAGTTGTGAGATTTTGAATATAGAGTTTGAGTAGATTTAGCATGCTTCTTCTGTTTTGGTTTTCTTTTCTTTTTCTGAAATGATTGTTTTGATTTATATTTGGAATAGTAATCATTGACAGAAATTTTCTCTGGAGACTTGGAAGATTCCCCTTCCAAAATGATCTTTTTAGGTTCCTCTTCTTTTATCAAAAAATCAGTGTGATCTGGAAGTTTTGCACTGAAGTCAAATAGAACAGGCAATTCATTTTCAACTTTGCCTTTGCCTTTACCAACATCCATACTATCAATATCAGAATCACTTTCTGATGAAGCATAAAAGAAACCATAAGACTTAGGATAATGAAATTCATTAAATTCTGTTGAAGCATGTTTAACAGATTTTTCCTTTAAATTCCAAAAATCATAACCATGAGATGTTGGTTTACTAAGAAAATCATCTATTTCTTTTTCTTGGTCATCTATTTTACAACCCTTCAAAACAGTTGTTCCCATGAAAGCTTTGCATGAAGAAAGATCTGAATCAGAAGAATGTGTTACGTTTGAAACCTTTTCATCAGATATTTCCTCAAGTTTTCTTTTCATATCAATTAAGTTTTCTAAAAGAACTGTGATCACAACTTCCTTTTCAATCTCAAAAACAAGTCTGTTCTCTCTTTCTTTCCCTATTATTTGTCTTTCAAGAAAAAGCGTTTTCTGTAAAGTAAATAGTTGATCTGAAAGATCCAAACATCTAAGTTCTAGAGATTTCTTTTCTTCAAAGCTTTCAGCTTCATCATTTATGTTATATGACAAAACAGTAAAGATAACTTCTTTTTCAATATAAAAAAGAAGTTGATCTTCGTTTCTTATTTCTTCAACATTAAAAATTATATTCCTTTCGAGCTCCATGAGTTTTTGTTCAAGAACCATTGGTGGAAAATACCTTTTTCCTTCCAAAACAGATTTTTCAGGATTATCCTTTTGAGTATTTTCTTTTTCCTCTGGTTCTTTAACAATATAACTCTCAAAATAATCATTTGGTAAGGTTTTTTCATTATCTAATGCCTTGGCATTCTCTGGACCATACCAAAAAGGAAGTTGCATTCTAACAGTGATTTTTCTTTTTGTTTCTTCCTCAGCCTTTTGTTCTTCCTCATGAAGTTGTTTGATTTGATAGCAAGGATGTGTAACAGGCATAAACCATTCAAATTCATACTGAGTGGGAGTTTTAGTTATGGCATTCCTTAGGTACTGAGGATTGTCATATCCAATACCCCACTTTGCGTTATAGTATCTGAATTTGTTTGGCTTATTCATTTGAATTGTTTGTTCTGTTTGACCTGCTTTGTACAGTTTATCTTCCAGATCTTTGATATTTTCACTCAGCTCTTCATTTCTTTCTTTATAAGCATGTAAAAGACTTTCAAACTCGCTATTCTTTATTTCTGAACTCATTAATTTTTCCGATAGTTCAGATACTCTATCTTGAAAGTACGCATGACCAATATCGAATTCAGTCTTTTTCTTTTTCAATTCAGTAATTTGACTGTCTTGTTCTATTAGTCTTTCCTTTTGAGTTGAAATTATTTCATTAGCAATGTTCTCATCAGATTTTAATTCTTCTAACCTTTGTGTTAAGCATGCTTGTTTAGAAATAAATTGATTATAGAAATCGAAATATACCTGTTCTGAAGTAGACTCTGTTCCTTCATCATTGGCTTCTTTGGTCATGAAGCACATCTTTGTTTGAGCAGTAGTCTCATTATTAGCTTCATCATCAGAATGATCAAGCCAGTAATCCTCTTCTACCTTTAGTGCAATACCCGATTGCTTCTTTTCAGCAAGCAACAACTTGTTTTTGTAGTAATTGGTATCTTTCACTATCTGCTTCCAGCACTCCTTCGCGAAATGACCAGGTTTCCCACAGTTGTAACAGGTCTGTAGTTCTTCTTTTTTTCTCAAAAATCTTTTTCTCCTCTGGCCTCTTGTAATCATTTGGCCGTCTATACTCAGTAGGCCTTTTATACTCTTCCGGCCTCCTGTATTCTGCTCTTTTGCTTGATTCAACATGCGCCCTATGCTCAAAGTTCTTTGAGCCCGACGCATACCTCTGATTATTAGAACCAGGACTTTTCCCAAATTTTCTCTGAAAAGAACTGGTAAGCAGAGCCAGAGAATCCTTCATTCTCTCTATTTCTTCTATCCCACTTGCTTCCTCCATTTCTCCTTCAGACTGGTTCTCCTCATCCTGGGAGTATCCTCTGCTTGAAATCAACGCAAGTGGATCTTGCTCTTCATCCTTCATCCCTCTTTTATCTTCATTCTTCACTTTCCTATTCTTCTTCACTTTCTTCGCTTCAGCATCATCTTCATCCTGCTTCAACGTTTCAAACATCTGTTGTAGAGGTAATTCTGATAGCTTAGCATTCTGCTTCATTCGGTGAGCGTACTTCTTCCATTCTGGTTGAAGAACGGTCAGGAATTTTACGTTGTGCTCAATAACCTTCCTCTCTATTTTGAATCTGCTTAGCTCATTCAATATTGTGGTGAAGCGTACATAAGCAGAGTCAAGAGTCTCTCCTTCTTTCTGTTTGAAGCATTCGTATGAGTTGATGATGGTTGAGATTTTCATTTGATTCTCTACTTCAGATCCTTGAAATAACTTTATCAGTTCATCAAACATGGCTTTACCAGATTGATTTTTGCTGTCTACCCTCCGATAGACATTATCGGTCAAGGCCTGAATAATTAGAGATTTCGCCATTTTATCTCCTTGGTACAATTTCTTCTGTTCAACAGAGTAGTGAATCGGTAGAACAGTAACAATATCTGGAATTGGATCACCATCAATAGCAATCCCTCTTCTTGTTATAGGCTTCATTGGTCCATTATCTAGAGAATTGATAATGAATTCTCCGTTCTCTTGTCTATCTACCCAGTCTAGGAATCTGTCTTTCCAAATTTTGAATTCTGATGTAAAGAGAACCGGAGGTTTGTCTTTGGAACCAATGGATAGCACATCTCTTGTAGTCATTTAATTACTTGTCTGATCGTTTTATCTCTTGTTCAGTAGCTTTCTTTTTCAACAAACTCTTTCTGTCTCTGCCTTTGTATGGGTTGCGAGGCTACTGTTTGTGATGCAACAAAAAGTCTCAACAATTTGTTGCGAGGCAAACAAAGTATCGCAATGAAATTGGATCGCAGTGAACAATTGCGATCGAAACTAAGTCTCGCAGTCAACAATTGCGAGGCAAACACCAAACCAACAAATCGCAATAACAGATTGGATTGCGAGGCAAGAAACAGATCGCAATTAAAAATTGCGAGGATCGCAGTCCAAAGATCCTGAAAGTTGCGAAGCTCGCAGTCCAGAATTTTAGAAGGTTGCGAGGCTCGCAGTCTTAATTTCTAGAAGATTGCGAGGGATTTGAATCTTGCGAGAGATATGAATATTAGTTGGTTGCGATGGTTATGATGATTTTTTTTTTTTTAAGCAGATGTTCAAATGAACTCAAAAATGCTTGAAATTTTGAACGAGTGTTCCTGGGTAATTTCTGGGCACTTTTATAACCTTGAGTTTTGTCTAAAAACCAACCTAACCTTGATTTGATGAGCAAAACAGTGAGTTTTACTCAAAACAGAGACTTCGTGAAAAACAGAGAAGATGCACGTATTGATCTAATTTCCTGGTGATATGCGGAATTAAATACACAGGAAATTTCTATTTTCACTTCTTGATCGATTCCAACCACTAGAAGAACTCCAGAGACCAAAATCAACCAAAAAAATTGAACTTGAAGAATACAGATACGTACAACTTTTAAGAACAAATCTGAACAAAATGATATTAAGCTCTGATACCAATTGTGATCCCACAATGACAAGTAATAAGAGTAAATACACGATATATATGAATCAAAGAAGTACACCTCTATATATATGATTGAAGAACTTGCAGCTTACAACTTCACAGAAGGTTGAGAGGTTTACAAAGTGGAAGGAGGCTGCGAAGATAGAGGCGTGTGTATTTGTTGTGGTCTGACCTAAAAATACAGATAGTATACTATATATACTATTCCAAGTTTGACAACATGTCACATTTGGTCCCTCAACTATAATACTACATGGTACAAGATAATGTAACATTAACAAAATTTAATATCGAAACTACATAAAAAATTACAAATCCAAAATTTAAATGAAAGCATTATTATAAATCTAAATTTTTTAGTTCAAACTTATAAGTTCTAACCAAATCCAAAACATTAAAAAGAAAACTTAATAAAATGTGTCTTTAAGACATTAGGTCTATATGCTTATATATGTAGTATAGATATAGATATAGATATAGATATATATATAGGGGAGGTATCCGTTGCAAACCAGTCAGTTTGTGCAAACTATACAAACCACTATATTTGGAAACAATAGATGTATTTATGGATAATCATTATGATTCATTAATTAAGACTGAAATATATATGGAAGATGATAAGATTCATTCATTATGATCATGACTTTAGATTAGGAAACATAATAAAATCAGATATTTATTAGACTTGATCAACGACTAAGATTGGTTTGTATAGTTTGCACAAACTGACTGGTTTGCAACGGATACTATATATATATATATATATATATATATATATATATATATATATATATATATACTACATATATAAGCATATAGACCTAATGTCTTAAAAACACATTTTTAAGCACTAAGTACAAGTCTTTAAAGCATAAAAATCAAAAAAACTCTTAATTACAAGATTTAATGCATATTGTACAGCTTCAAGCACTTTTAGGTTTTACACAGAGAAGTCGGCACACAGAGAAGTCGGCCCGTACCCTTCTTCCCCAATTCCTCTGCATGTTCACGTCTTTCACCATACCGCAGTTGTCCCATATTTTTGACCCCTAAGTTTTCATCTATTGTTACAAATCTTCTCCAATGCAAAAAGGTTTTTCAAAAGCTTTTTCATCAATTTCATTATATTCTACCCCAACTATGTAAAATGTTTATAAATACCCCTAATTTAATTTGACATTTTAAAATTTACTTGACATTGATAGATAAATAAAATGACAAGGACAAAAAAACCAATTCGTTAAAAAAAATGAAAGACGTTGAATGGATTATTTTTTTTTATTTTTTTTGGTATTTGATATTGGTGTCATTTCGTCTTGAAGAAAACTTTAATAATGTATTTTGTTATAAAATATATTTGGTTTTATTATAGATATTTAATGAATTAAATTAATTAATCAAAAGGTATTAAGGTTTAAAATGAAATTATATTGAAAGTGGGGATAAAATGAAAAATTAAGGAGTGTAAAATGAAAATGTTGAAAAGCTACTGTGCAAGAGCTTTTAAAACTATAACCCTTTCTTCAAAAAGCCTTTAAAAGTCATTCTACCCAATGCAATTAAGTCTTTACAAAGACTTTTTGTACATAGTAAAAAGGTTTTATAGCTTATGCATTGGAGATGCTCTTAGTTCCTCTACCTGTTCACGCCTTCGCCATACACGCAATCGGCCCATACTCTTGTCTACGTCTTCACCATACCCACAGTACTACCTATTCACCTTCTAGACCATAAATTGGAAGATTTCTTCGCATATAAATGAAGCTGGCTCCACCGAACACTCCGCTCGCTCCGCCTCTGTTGTCTGAGAGTCCTGCTGGTCGCCGTGCCTTGTTGCTGGTCACCGTCGCTAGGTACTGTTTAGTTTTTAATCTGCTTATCTGTTTAGTTTTTAATATGTTTCTCTGTTTTAATCAGTGGCCATCAAAACGAAATCAAAACTGGTACTTGTGTGCTGCTTTGTTTGTAATCTGTTTATATGTTTTACCAAAATTTGAAATTGGCAATTAAGGTTGTTAGTATGTTTAGGGTTTTTAGTCTGTTCATCTTCTCTACTGGTTATCATTTGGAAGTCATGGTGTTCTATTTATGTTTCTTTGCAACATTTGGAAGTCATGGTAAAATCACAGTGTTTTCATCATTGTTGATTTAAAGATGGTGAAACTTTCTGGTTCCCTTATGTATAAAGCTGCCACTTTTTAACAATTGTGGGTCAACAACAACATAAACCAATTTGGAATTAAGCCAATTTGGTTCCTGTTTTGATTTTGTTTTGATGGCCACTGATCTTAGCAACTCTCATATTCATTTGGGATCCTAACATAAAGACCATTCTTATATTACTTAGGGGGTGTTTGGGAGCTTCCATTATGACCTAATGTATGAATCTTCAAAAAATAGAATCTTTTATGACAAATATGAGAATTCACACTGATGGAAATCCAGTAAGTGTTTGGGTAAACGTTGGGTAAACGACTCATAGTGATTGTGATCTTTTTGTTTTGCAAAATTTCTTCATAAATTCCTTTTGATTTGGAACCTTTTATATTCTTTCGTGAACTTATGTTTCTTGAATCAGGTTATATAACTCTAGAAGATCTATCATTGAAAGAAAGCTCATGCACTGATTCAAAAACTTCTAGAGGTGGACGTGCATTTGTTCGTCTAGACTTCAAGTGCGATCACAAACCCAAGCAAAATGTTCCATTTCCGATTTACATCTAATAAAGAACGGTTATTAAGCATCGTGTTTTGTTTAACTGACATAATATCTTAATTTTCAAGTTTAAATCCAACTCTTTCAGAACCTTTAAAGCTCTCTAATTATTTAATACTAACTAATAACCAACTAAAGAGCCGTTTACTAAACGTTTGTCGGCTCACTTTATCTTATGGATGAGTATGATAAAGATTGAGAATCTTACCCGGTAAGAGCAGTGACAATGACTGAGAGTCTCGGTCCGTAAGTGAGAGTAACAACTCTTACCGGGTTAGAGTTTACCGGAAAAAATGCGACCGATAACGAATCTAACGTTGACCTTAATCCTATCTCATTGCATCACATGGATACACGGGCTAGAATAAAAGCGTACTGGACTTCTATTTTTTTAGATTTTATTATTGTTTTGCGGATGATCAAGAAAAGGCCACCATGTCTTTTTATGAGAACGTTGCCCAGATTAAACTCTTCTCTAACAAAACCGTCAAAACTTTAAAATCGTTTACATTTTCGGCTCCCGCCGCATTGCGCGGGTACACAACTAGTATATATATATATATATATAAGGAGTCATTCAAGGGAGAACTAGTTATTTTGTGGTAACTGTAAGAATCAATTTGAGCCACATATTAAGCTATAAATTAGGAAATTATTAATTTTGGTAATTTTGTTTGAAATTTAAATTAAAGGGCATTTTAGGTATTTTTAAAATCTCCTCTCTCCTCTCTCCTCTTTCCTCTCTCCTCTCTCCGGTCTCCGGCGAACACCAATAAACGCAATATAGACAATCTTTATTATTTAATGTGATACCCAAAATACATACAAGATATATTGTGATACCAACCGTGATACCAGTGAGATACCAACTGTGATACCAATGTGATACGTGATACCAACTATGATTCAAATTGATATCATGGTGATGCCAATTGTGATACCAGTGTGATACAAATTGTAATACCACTGTGATACCAAAAGGAGTTACAGAAAAAGGATGGGTTGTGTGAGAAAAACAAAACGAATCGAATTTTATATGCAAATGCAACATTCTAATATCATCGATGATGGCCTTGGTGAACTCAGTGGATGTTGCAGACCCGCCATGATCAACCATCCGGTACTGGCCTTCTGCAATTATTTTCAGAAACAACATCATGGATCTTATCCACTTTATCAGTAAGATCCGAATGGTGAAGCGTGGACACGCATTCGATCACAAAGCAGTCGGGTTTCCCAAATTCTACATAAATCAAACCTGCACAAGAATCCGAACACCACACGACTTCGACCACAATGTGTTTGTGAGATCTGAAACGACATGTGACGATATGAAGGTTTAAGGGTGGCGCATAGTTGTTGTCGTGCTGATGCGGCGAAGCGCCGGTCGGAAAACTAGGACCGACAACCACCGGAGAGAAGAGCTTTAAAATGACAAAGATGGGTGTTCTCTTCCTTAGCATGGTGACGACGGATATGGAGAAAAAGAGAGGAATTTAGGGTTTACTTGTTATGGTAAAGAGAGAGAGAGAAGAAAGGCGTGCTATACTATATCTATTAATTTAATTAGTTAAAATATAATTTACTATAATGCTCTTTTATATTTATTTAAAATTTATATTAATTATCTAAAATGATTGGCTGAAATTGGTTCTTACAGTTACCACAAACTAATTAGTTCTTATTTGATTAAGCCCATATATATATATATATATATATATATATATATATAGAGGGTGGGTATCAAATACAAACCAAGTGGATTGTAGAAACCATACAAACTAATCCTAGCCACTCATTTAATTAATTATTGATTTATTAATTAGTTTATTAATGAGGGTATTAATGTAATTTAATAATTTGATTTAAGTAAATTAAAAAAAAATTAATTGCTTTTTTGGTAACCACCCCTTAATTATAGGAATGTATATCTTCTTCATATGCATTAAACAACAAACGTCAATATGTTCCATAAACCTGCGATTTATTAATTAGTTTATTAATGAGGGTATTAATGTAATTTAATAATTTGATTTAAGTAAATTAAAAAAAAATTAATTGCTTTTTTGGTAACCACCCCTTAATTATAGGAATGTATATCTTCTTCATATGCATTAAACAACAAACGTCAATATGTTCCATAAACCTGCGATTTCATATCCTAGCAACAATAATTCTTTCTCTTCTTGTTGCAGGCGATTTCTTCATCAAATAGGCGATTTATTTTTGCAGGCGATTTCATATCCCAGCAACCATTATTTAAAGTTATTCGAGATCAATTCCTCTAAAGTTTATATTGTTGTTGCTGTAGCAAACCTTATTCAGTCACAGAGCGTACCCTTTAATGGCGGAAAATCTCCCGTTTAACGAAGAGTACGTTTCTGACGTGTTTGCATCCGATATCGTTGAAAAAGAAAAAGGTGTTGAGTATCCTAATTATTCCGTAGGATGTGGTCGTGATGAAGGACCTTCGAAGTCTTATGATCGGGTTCAATCCTCAGACGAACATGATGATTACGGTGACGCTCAAGATGGTATGTTTTTGTTGTCTTCTTATTTAGAACGAGATGGATTCATTAGTTTTGCATTGTACTGAGTTTCCTAACTGTCATCAGATTCATGATGTATTATTAGGATTGGGTTGTTAATTTAATTCACTCCATTTAAACATTTAATGATTATTCTAATTTTTTGTTTGGTTGTTAATTACAAACTCTAATTACTTCCATGTTATGAAGTAAAATATTATATTCTCCACGTGATGGTGCAAAGCATCATTATATGTGTACCTGCATCAATTAACAGTAAATAGACTATTAGAATATGTGTGCGCCATATAGAAATCTAGTCAATTCTACCATGGTCGAGCATTTGACATTTAACTACCATAACTATCCTCTGTACATTACCAGCACACCAAAACAGATGGCATTAGTGGTGTCTTACTCAAAGAAAAGTTCAATAACTCTTTGTATATAGTACAAGATTCATAACATCAAAGACCAAGATGTCAACCAAAACCTGCATCTTACCCTTTTGCGTACCATTTCAGCCATGTTTAATAAATGTTTGGAAATGTTTCTGTAGGAATTGTTTGTAAATCATTCTGTATGCATTATTGTTTGATGTTAATGTGTGTTAATAAGTTTTGTTTTTATTAGTAATAACACATTAGTTCTTGGATAAGGTTGGTGAATACATTTACTTGTGTAAATAATTAGTCACATTAGTATTATCTATTTCATTCATTTTTGAATTCTCATTTCGTTTGTTACATTTTTTCTTTTAAAATTATGGTCATCGATTGATGCTATTTTGTTATTTTTAGAATTTGAAAAACAAGAGATTATAAGTTACCATTCATGATTAACACAGCCATTCATGTTTACAAAAAAAATCCATCATGATTACAAGTTACCAGATTTATTCATGATTGAAACTCAATTCATGAATATTTACAATGGTCATCATGATTAACAGGCTGCTAACAAGTAAAATACTCACTGTAAGACCTTAAGTTTTGTTAGAATATAGTTACGTTCTTGTGTACAATTATTTTGAATCGTCACAATATTATGTTGTCATGAATATTATGTTTTGCTTTTATCGGCTAGACTTCCCTCGTTCGTTGAAAGATCTTGTAGCAATGTCTCTACTCCAGTCACTGTCATTGTACAAACCATTGTGAGTAACACTAGTTTTTATGATGTTGGATAATGTAAATATTAAATGGATGCTAGTACCATTCACATCTTTGTGTATGCTACAATCTTTCTTTCCTTGCATCCACAGCCCCTGCCCTGCATCATGTACTGCAAGCATCTATCACGAATAGTAAACCAAATTTTTAGCATCTAAATAATTCTATTGAAATAATGTAATCATCCACCCATGTCACATATTCATCAAGCAACTATAAAACCCATGTTGTTCTGTAAAAAGTCAACAATAATTTATCTACATAATAAAATAAACTAAAACTCACAAATGCATGCTACTAATCCGTTATTCATGAACGCAATTCAAAAAATTCACGATAATCAACTAGGACTATCACATCTTCATGAATAGCCCATCAAGAAGAAACTTTATGTGAAACTATACACGTGTAGTGGTTTTTAGAAAACAAAACCCCAATTGGCATCTGTTTAAGAATCCATGATGCAACTACTCATGATTAAGGACCTTTGTGTGAAACTATGTGTGTATTAAGGACCTTTATGTGAAATCATGCTTAGCCAACTAAAAAATTTACACAAAATAGAAATCATTTTAGCATGTATTACATTAACCACACACCCAATACAGCAACAACACAGCAGCATATTCATGCTTACATAATGCATCATGATTCACACTTCGTTCATGAATACAAATTGGCTTATCAATAACCAGAAACCTATCATGTTTATTAAACGAAGTTAAACTAATTGCAGATTGTGTATCCTGTTGTACTCTTTTCAAAAATCATTTCATCTACTGTAATATAAGCAAATATAAGAAATTAACACTAAATCAACTACACCATTATAATTCAAACCCAGAGTTTTAGTATTGCATCGCTGTACCAATGGATTAATCTTCATAATATGGATAACTGTTTCCTTAAAACCATTATTGTAATCTAAACTTAACAGAAACCATGAACAAACCATGTATCTACAAACCATGACATGGTAACCTTTTTTCCTTTACGTTTTCCTTTCAGTAGTTTTAAGCCTAAGGGGCTGTTTGTTTACATCTTAATAGTTCCATTAAGAGGCAACATATGAATCGCTAAGATTTGAATCTTGTTTGGCAAAAAAAGTCTGCTCATTAATTGTTCTAAAACCATGTTGATATTCATGAATACTAATGTAATCCATCATGAATAGTAGATTAGCTCTAAATATTCATGAACTATGTGTGTATACATCATGAACAAACCATCAATATTTAAGAATTCAGTCAGTTTGGTTCATTGTCATGTTTAAGCACAGAATCATTAGTTTTTTTAACAATAATTACAAAACGACAAAATAAACATGCCGCTAGCAACCAGTTTTAATTTTTAACAATAATCACAGAATGATAAACTAAAACATGCCCCTAGCAACCGGTATGAATTTTTAACAACAATCACATAATGATAAACTAAACATGCCCCTGGCAACCAGTATGAATTTTAAATATTCATAAACATGGTTTTCTTTTAGGATTTCAGTGCTTTTGCAAAAAATTATAATGTATAACTTTGGTATATAAACTTAACTGGTAACGTAATTGGTAACTCTTTTAAAAAAAATCAGATACCACTTACTTCTTTCTGAGGGTCCCCCATTTTTGTGAATCTCGTTATGTACTTTTGAACCTGAAGTCGAAAGAAACAAAAAAAAAAGTTAAATCCACCATGTTATTGCGAATTTAGTGATTAAAAAAACCATTTTTTGATCCCCATACACATCGCTGCATACCAAAAAAACTCATATAACATGAACTTTTTAGGGTTTAATCACTTACTTGTCTCCAAATGTTCAATGTCTGTGATTTCGTCGGACTGCATGTATGAATCCTCTGCTATTTCGTCAACTGGAGTATTTGCTTCGTCATTTTCACTAGTTTCTTCATCCAGTACGACCGGGTTATCGGCGGTGTTTGTAAAATTGGAGAAGGAATTCAACATTCTTATCCTATCGCTTGGTCTGCGAACTGATGAATGCGGCAAACTATAAAAACAAGTTTAAAATTTCGATCAATGTGTTTATATTGACATACTCGTAAAAGAAACCCTAGAAAACATACCTCTGTTTGCATCCATCATTTGGGAATAATGAAGAACTTTATGTAGTCGATGGTGGGAAGATATGGGAAGAAAAATGGGGTTTTTTGATTCAATATGATACTATGATTATCTTGAAAAGGGGAACTGTATCAGTTCACATCTTCGTCAAAATCGGGAAGAGTATCCCGCAATTCTAGCTTTCCTTATTTTGGTTGAATGTTTTGTGAAGTGTGTTGACGCTTTTGCCCCTTCCCGCGTGTATTGTTGATGAAAAAAAACAAAAACTATTCACTAATTACATCATTGCCACCGTGTCCATATCAGCCGTAGATTAATTTTTTTAATGGTATAGATCAGTTTGTAGAGTTAGTACAATCTACCTGGTTTGTACCAGATACCACCCCTATATATATATATATATATAGGGGGTGATATTTTGCAACCCATGCAAAAGGTGGCAACCCTTGCAACCCACCTAATCACCGTTGGATCATATCTTAAGCACTAATCCTATTTTTTTAAATTTTCATTAAGTAGAGGGCAGTTGCGTCTTTTTACAATTAGAGGATAAATAATGATTTTTTTAATCATTCGGTAATAAAAAAGAATCCCAGTTTTTTAGTTGATAATCATTTAATATTTTTGACAGTTACTTATTGTAAGCAGCGATTTCATAATTATGCTAAGGTATGAACTACTAACCATAATTATCTTTTACCTATTTTCGGCTCTCTGTCGCTCTTTCTTTTGCTCAATTGTTTTTGCATGCTCCACCATCCTTGATTTTGCACACATCATTTTATTCATGATTTGAATTAATATATGAATTTATGGACTTGAATTAAGAGAAACAGTTTTCTTTGCCTTCTAGCTACGCATGGTCAACAATTTACGCAGTTACTTATTGTAAGCAGCGATTTCAATTTTGGATTTCAATTTCCATTTCAATGTTCGATTTGGAATCCCAGATTTCTAGTTCGGTAATCAAAAGGAATCCCAGATTACTAGTTCGATTTCTCGATTGATTTGGATTTAAATTTTGATTTCGATTTCATGGTTCGGTTTCTGGGTTGATATCGATTTCGATTTCAGGGTTGAAGTCGACGAAGATGATGGCCGGAGAAGACGATGAATCCGATGAAGACGTTGGTCGGAGAAGACGATGAATCCGATGAAGGCGATGAAGAAGACGATGAATCCGATGAAGACGACGATGAATCCGATGAATATGATGGCCGGCGAAGCCGATGAATCCTTCTGCCGATGAATCCTTCTGCTGATGAATCCTTCGGGCCGGAGAAGACGATAAATCATTATATTGATGAATCCTTCTGGACGGAGAAGACGATGAATAAATCTGTTGATGAATCCTTCTAGCCGGAGAAGATGATGAATTCTTCTGTTTATGCATCGTTACAGACGAAGGTTGGTGTTCTAGTGGGATGTCATGCATATACTGAAGCTGTGATTACATTCAGAACTCTGCTGAATGGTTATACATGCAAACGGATATCATGCATATACATGCCGGAGAAGATGATGAATATACATATAATAGACATACATTCATATAGGATAATGCATATATGCATCTCAGATTATGCATATATGCACATAGGTTTGTAAGTGGTGCAACAAATGTATGGTTTGTATTTATTTTGCATTATCCTATATGAATGTATGTCTATTATATGTATATTGTTGCATGAATGCATATGCATATGTATACCATGGATGTGCATATATGCAAACTGTGGTTTGTAAGGTGTGCAACAAATGTAAGGTTTGCATTTTACGGAGTCTCTCTCTCTCTCTCTACATATATATATATATATATATATATATATATATATATATATATATATATATATTAAGTTTTCTTTTTAATGTTTTGGATTTGGTTAGAACTTATAAGTTTGAACTAAAAATTTTTGCATTATCCTATAAACGAGTAAGGTCAGGGTCAAAAATTTTAACTCGAAAATGACCCGAATAACCCATTTACATATAAACACACACACACACACACACACACATATATATATATATATATATATATATGTGTAAACGGGTTATTCGGGTCATTTTCGAGTTAAAATTTTTGACCCTGACCTTACTCGTTTAATTTTCTTGTTGTGTCGTGTCAAACCGTTTATTTAAACGGGTTGAATTGTATTACCCAAACTCGTTTATTTCGTGTCGAGTTCGTGTCTGATTAACATGTCGTGTCAGTTTTTGCCAAGTCTATATATAGCGGTTCATAATAGTAAAGTCAATTGTTGGCCAGGACTTTGTCGACAATACGATTCCACCAATAATCTGACTATCACTAGGATGTGAATTCATATTTGTTTCACATAGGAATGGAGATCGATATGCTTGACCTACAAAACAAGAGTTTTATAGGAAAAACTGAATATGAAGAATTGGTAAAAAGGGTTTTGGCGAACACGTGTTGCCGTGTTGTGAGGACAAGTAAGCCCTAAAGAGAGGAATGGGAAGTCAAATCGGCGTCAGGTCAAAGAGTCAAAGAGTCACGTTGGGTCATGTCGATTTCACCAATGCCGAAATTTTGATCGCCGGCGAAACACGTGTCTACCCCGATGGCTCGGTGCAGATTATGTCGGGGGTAGGGTCTACATACGAATTTTGTTGGTCAATTGGTGTACGTGGCACTCTCCGATTAAGCCACGTTTTTCGGTGGGACCCACTTTTTTCAGCCAACCATTAGCGAACCGCCGTTGGCATATTGGTTGAGTATTTTTGAAAAAACTTTCTGCATTGGTGATTTTATGGTCATTTAAGCCAATTTGCCCACCTATATATTATATCTCATTTAATATTTTTGTCTTTTGTTTTACTAAATCCTTCATCATATTGCAAACAACACAGTCGAATGTCTAATCAAGATGAAAGCTACATTTTTATGGTTTTAAAACTATATAATTTGGTTATCATATATTTGTTAAAAATATGTATAATTTTGTGTTGCTTGAACATTAATGTTGCGTATAAATGTATATTCTTATTTTATGTTAAACAAAGTAGACTATGATTAAATCATCTATCGATATTTAGGAAAATGTCTCTTCGGTACCAAAACATTAAAAATAATTTGTTTTGTTTGTATAATTTCTTCTTTTTTGTAAACCTAACTTTTGTAATATCGCCATTAATTACACATAATATGCAATGTCAATTCTATCATGTTCAAAGTACATTTTATATTTCAGGAAGGGGTTATTCTAAACCCACTCACCTGCAAGTTTGTATACCCCCTCTCCTCACATCCCTTAATTTTCATAAGATGCTCTACACAAACAACATCATTCACTCTAACATGTTCACTATACAAGTATACAACTAACCTCTAACAAACAAAACTAACACTACAAAAATAACTACTTTTACCGGAGGAATATGTCGCCGGCAAAAGCTCAAAATCTTTTGCCGTCAAATTTTTCCGTCGGCAAAAGTTTCCGTGAAAAGCTGGCCGCTATAAGGGTTTTTGCCGGCGAATAATATGTGCCGTCGGTAAACGTACATTTGCCGGCGAAAAACAGTCGCCGGCAAAAACATCTCTCAAGTAATCGTATAAAATCCATTTCCCGACGACTAAATATTTTTGCCGGCGCAATTTTTTCCGCCGGAAAAGTTTTTTTGACTTTTTGGTCAAACATTTATCGACCCAAAAATCCATCGGCATAAGTTATTTTTTATTTTTTCCCATAACCTTTTACCTACAAACAAACTCGTCGGCAAAAGTTAGGTTTTACTCTTTTGGTCAAGTTTTTCCTGACAGAGAAAACCGTCCGCAAAAGTTTTGTTTGACTTTCTGGTCAAACTTTATCAGCTTTAAATTCCGCCGACGATTTTTTTTAACTTTTCACGCATAATCTTAACTGACGTACTAACTTGTCGACAAAAGTTACAAGTTTTTGCAAACATAGAAACCCACCGTCAAAAATCATTTTTTAACTATCTTCAAAAATATGTGCATGCTTTATAATTAACGTGGACTGCCATTTACAATTTCCATAATAGTAATTAATACTAAAAATTACTAAATTACTTACAAAATTACATAAATATACACATTCAACAAAAAGTTGTTCAAAACTAAAATAACAATGAATTCATAAGGTACAAGAGACTAAATATCAATTCACACGATTATTATACAACAATAAATTGACAATGAATTCACAGCTAAATTGTTCTAAAGTCAACAATCGTAATTCGTCCAACCAATCCGATGACCACCAAGATTATAGGTTACGGTCCTATCATTCAAAACCAAATCTTCATTTACATATACAACTTAAAGTTAAAAATACAATGACATGGTAATAAGATTTTTGTTGTCATTGATTGTTTATACCTCTTAGAATCGTAAATCTTTGGCCTTGAATTTTCTAAAAGTTGATGCACCACATCACATCCCTGTCCTACAAACCAAAATCCAACATTAGTTGCTTTTGAAGATCGAAGGAAACCACAAAACAAAGATTTTGCATAAACTTACTACCAAATTCTGTTGTAGTGAATAGCCATGGGGTCTTAAGATCATTGAAACACCACCGGCACTCAAGCTTCTTGTGGGAAATAACTCAGGTGAATTGAAATATGATCAAAACTTCATCTTATTTTCATACCAATCTAAATACCAATCAAAGGAATTGTGGGTAATGAAGAAAACATTGCGGTAATTAGATAACATTAATTCCCTTTAGATATAAGAGGTTGGACACATTGTGAACCAGACCCTAACACCAAGTCAGCAACACAAGTTTTCACCAAAATCCTCTCAAAAAGATAGTTAGAGATTTAAAGTGATAACCAAAAAAAAGTTACTAAAAGCAATGTAAATGTATTATGATGATGCTAGAAATCATACCTGAAAACGTAAATTACCATCAATATTCTTGTTTGAACATTAGAAACCATAAACTGTCAAAAAGAGAACCGGGAAACAAACACAGCAGTAAGAATCAAGGATTTGGATAAGCACCCTAAAGAACCAAAATCGTACCTGAAGCAATAAGATAATCAACAAGTTTTTGATAAGCAAAACAATAATAATAGGTAATCATCAAGAGAAAATCAATGCCTTTATTTGACCAATCATACAAAGATGGCTACCTACATAAAAAAAACAACCTTGTCAAAACCTAACATCTATAGATAATTAAACTAGAACATAATTTTAGTAGGAGCTATTAATTAAACTTCAAAACCAAACCAGGCATCTGAAGATTAGATTATTCTCATGAAGTAATTACCAAATATTGTACTTTTTATTAACATATCATCCAAATATGTAATCATATCATTCAGAGGTGGGATTTTCTTAATGAACTAATAATTTAAATATGGGATTTTGCAATAAACTAATAATAACAAAAAACGCAGATTGAACTCAGCCCTGTATGAGAACTAACTTGAACAACCAACCATATGAAACCCTACCCAAATTAACCAGACATGTAAGAAGAATATGAGTTTCTACATGTATATACAACGGTGGAGGTGTGTGGAGACGGTGGAAACCACAAATCGTTATAACCATACCTAGATCTGTGACAAGCAACAACAGTTAGAACTTAGAAGCGGCCGTCGAGAGAAGCAAACGGAAGTGGGGAAGAATGGTTAAGAAAAAATAAAAGGGAGGGAGGTTAAATTAGGGCTTAAGCGATTTTGGGGGAAAACAGGGGAACGCGCCCTTATTTTATGAATCCCGCCTCTTTTTTTAGTGTGAGCCGCCTTATTTTTAATTTGTTTTGAATCCTAATGTTAGGCCATCCGTATCACAGCCCTCAAGCCCTCAAGCGACACATCAGCGCCACATCAGCTTTTCTCCTAACCCTCTCCTCAAACCCTTAAGCCCTAAAGTGACGTAGCGCTACCCTCAAGCCCTCTTGCCACCTCATTTTTTTTAATGATTTTATTTATACATTTAATTATTTAACAAAATAAAAATATTTATATATTTTTTAATAAATAAAAATAAGATAAATAATAAAAATAAAAATTCATATCATTCATTAAAAATTAAAATTACAAAATACAAAACACTAAAAAAATAAAAATTACAAAATACAAAATTACCCAAAATTATGTAATTTTCTAATTCTCTCTTTCTTCGTCAAAGTAGCCTTCAAAACGTCTCCCGTAAGGTGATCATGCGGGGTTATGAAAAACTCGAAGTCTTTATCAAATCGTTTTTCTCGTTCGATTTCTCGTTCGTGTTCCAACTTATCTCGTTCGAGTTCGAGTTTTTTCATTTTGTATTCCATTGTATCATCAATCTTCTCGTTGAACGTCGTCAACAACTGAGTAACACTTTCGTTCGTATTCGACCTGCTCGTATTACTCGTTGATGTTTTTTTGCCTTGTTTCTCCCGATGGGTCGTTGAAGTTTGTTGGTCCCGAAGGCCTATACAAGTTTGTAGAAGGGGGAGGGGGGGTTGAATACAAACACACAGATTTTACTTTTCTAAATTGTTTATTGATAAATTATTAACAATTTACAGCTTGTTGCGGAAACAAGATTAAGGATAAACCTAAATCTAAACAAGTTGGAACACTAAGGTTTCTTGCACTAAGAGAGATAAGAAAATTACTAATAATAACCTATCTTGAGATAAAAGATTGAACTTGTCCAGAGTTAGCAAGTTACTTCAAATGAAGTGGGTTCGTCTCTTTATATACTGCATGCATTTAATGCAAGTCAGTATACACTTTACACGTGTCATCAGCTGGTTGGTTGCATGTCATTGACCTTGGTTGACAACCTTAGTAGCCGCATGGATGAACAGTGTAGTCTCAGAGTGGTTGTATGATTTCAGACAGTCGGAGGTTCTTTTCTGACATTTCGTACGGAGTCGTGCAAGGGGGGTTAAGACAAAGGTACTTTGTACGGAGGACTTCATGATCAGCTTTCGTTGATTCAGAGCATTATCATTTTCTATTCAGCGAATGATAAAGTTCAGCGATAGCTGAAGTTTTGTACTTGATACTTCACGTTGAGTGGACAAATCTGAGTCTTCGCTGATCCGCATCAGTTCATTAGGAGACTTGTCGCTGGTTCTTGAGCTTGATCTTCGACTTCAGCGTAGAACCTTTGTTGATGTGAAACTTGTCTTCAGGGATCATAAGTAAACAACTAACTTATCAGCGATCATCATAGTGACTGAACAGACTCAGAGCATTAATGGTGAACAGTGTTCGCTGAATGTTTAATTTAAAGAGCGAGAGTTCCTATCAGCGGTACTGTAAGATCTTAGTACTTATCAGCGATAGTGAAACTCTGATACATATTGTTTACATACAATTTTCACTAAGTATAAGAGAGGGTCATTATCAAATCACTGAGGGTTTGGATCAACAATCTCCCCCTATTTGATTATGACATAGCAACAAAGAAAATTTCTATTTAATGAAAACATAAGGATAAAAAGAACTCATAAAATATTTGTCCCTTTTACTGTTTTCTGGGATTTTTTCAGTACTGATGGAGTAAAGTACATTCGCTGAAATCTTTCTTTAAAACTTTGAATCAGGTTACAAAGAGAATTGGAAAGATTACAAGTACAAGCGAAATAAATTACAAGTACAGAAGAATAACTGATACAATAGAGAAAAAGGCGATCATATCAGCTTGTAAAGGGTTCTTCCTTGATGAGAAGTTCATCAATGGTCTTTGATGTGGGAATCATCCAGTCAGGGACGGTTATACCTTGTTTTCTTTTGATCAAAGCTGCTTCAAAAATCAAGGGCTTCAGGTGTCTAGCTTTGATGTCGCCTCTGACTTCACACCAGTATACGAGATCTCTGAGTTGTTCGATGGGAGCGATGTGGAGCTCAGAGATACGTTGAAAGTGATGATTTCCATAGTAGTCTAAAAAGAATATACCATAGGGATCACTTACAACTGTGCCAAGAATGAATGTTTCTCCAGGTGGTAGGGAGGTGTCAAGCATTGAGAGATCAGCATCAGGGCCAACAATTTCAGCACGAGAGAAACCAATGCCCGTTTCATTTCGAATATGAGGACCTAAACCAGAGGCTTTCTTTTTCTTATTAGAGACTTTTCTTGGTTGAGGAAGAGTAGGAGGAATATCCACAGCAGATGAAAGCAGGTCGATCTGTTTGTTTAAGATCTTCTCGACATGGCTTTTGAACTTTGAGCGCGATCCCTGAATGGCTAATTTTGTTTCTAACCATTCAGAGAGACCAAACTTTTCTAAGGTAGCAGCATAGAAAGTTTGCTTGGTTTTGTTATCTCTGTAGACATCCACTTCAACAACAGGAACTTCAGCGTACAGTCTTCCTCTGATGTTTGCCTTGATGATTTTGGATGGTCTAGATCGATAGGTCAGCATTTGTTTAGCCATTCCAAAGTCGTATCAGAGACCTTAGTCTTTTCTCTAACGATCTCCTGAGCATCATCCCATAGCTGACGTTGAACATCAATGGGAACTCTTTTCAGCTTGGGGTCTTTTATTGATCGTTTAGAAAGTTGGATGACGTATTCTCTGTCTTTTTCTTCAACTTCCTTTCTTTCAGCGATTAGGCGTTCGGCTCTGAGGTGTTCCTTGTATTTGTTGATCCAAACCCTCAGTGATTTGATAATGACCCTCTCTTATACTTAGTGAAAATTGTAAGTAAACAATATGTATCAGAGTTTCACTATCGCTGATAAGTACTAAGATCTTCCAGTACCGCTGATAGGAACTCTCGCTCTTTAAGTTAAACATTCAGCGAAACTGTTCACCATAAATGCTCTGAGTCTATTCAGTCATTATGATGATCGCTGATAAGTTAGTTGTTTACTTATGATCCCTGAAGACAAGTTTCACGTCAACAAAGGTTCTACGCTGAAGTCGAAGATCAAGCTCAAGAACCAGCGACAAGTCTCCTAATGAACTGATGCGGATCAGCGAAGACTCAGATTTGTCCACTCAACGTGAAGTATCAAGTACAAGACTTCAGCTATCGCTGAACTCTATCATTCGCTGATATGAAATGATAGATCGCTGAATCAACAAAAGCTGATCATGAAGTCCTCCGTACAAAGTACTTTTGTCTTAACCACCCTTGCACGACTCCGTACGAAATGTCAGAAAAGAACCTCCGACTGTCTGAAATCGTACAACCACTCTGATACTACATTGTTCATCCATGCAGCTACTAAGGTTGTCAACAAAGGTCAATGACATGCAACCAACCAGCTGATGACACGTGTAAAGTGTATACTGACTTGCATTAAATGCATGCAGTATATAAAGAGATGAACCCACTTCATTTGAAGTAACTTGCTAACTCTGGACAAGTTCAAATCTCTTATCTCAAGATAGGTTATTATTAGTAATTTCCTTATCTCTCTTAGTGAAAGAAACCTTAGTGTTCCAACTTGTTTAGATTTAGGTTTATCCTTAATCTTGTTTCCGCAACAAGCTGTAAATTGTTAATGATTTATCAATAAACAATTTAGAAAATTAAAATCTGTGTGTTTGTATTCAACCCCCCCCCCCCTTCTACAAACTTGTATAGGCCTTCGGGACCAACAAGTGGTATCAGAGCGGATTTGTTTAATCTCATAAACAAGATCTAATCTAAGATATTTCTCTTCTTTGCTATTATCTGAAAATGGCCACCAACACAAACACAAATTATATAGACAATGGTTCTCTTGCAAAACCCCCTAGATTTTCCAGAGACAACTTCAACTTATGGAAAAATAGGATGACACTCTTCTTAGAAGGTGTAGACCCTACTATGCCTTACTATCTTGAAAACGGCCCATACATCCCTGTAACAATTGATCCTTCAGTTCCAGCCACTGCAAATAGACCTGCTATTCCAGAAAGGCTGATTCCTAAGGAAATACACATGTGGACCGACGAAGATAAGAAGAAAGTGGCTATAGATACAAAAGCCAGATCCATACTATCCATAGCCCTTCCTGACGAAGTCTACCATTCCGTCATGAATCTGAAAACATCAAAAGCCATGTGGGACACAATATGTGTTCAGTATGAAGGAACGTCTGAAGTCCAGGACTCAAGAAAGATCAACCTGGTAAGACAATACGAAAGCTTCATTTCTGGTAAGAATGAAACTCTCTTTGAAGTTCACCAACGTTTTAATTGTTTAATTATAGATCTGAAAACTGTTGGTAAGGAATATTCTAACTTTAAGGTGCTGACAAAGTTTCTAGAATGTTTACCTGAAAGCTGGGACAATTATTCTATGTGTCTCAAGCTGTCAAAGGATCTAAAATCAATGACCCTTGCTACCTTTTATGGCACGTTGCTGAATCATGAGCAATCAAGCCATCTTAAGAAGAATCTTGTAAAAGATTCCAAAAGCACCCATGTTGCTTTAATCTCAGAGGAACCTTCTACTCAGCGACCCTCGGTCACTATCACTGAGTTAGAAAGTAACTCTGAAAGGTCATCGGATTCTGACTCCTCAGATGATAATGAATCTTTGGCTCTCCTAACTAAAAAGTCCAGGAGATTTGCCAAGAAGAAAATGTTTAGAAAGAACAAACCTCTTTCCATAACTGAGAAGCCTAAATCATCAGTTTTTGTTGATAAGGCTACTGCTACTTGTTTTAACTGCGAAAAAATATGACATTTTGCTAACGAGTGCAGGTCTAAGAAAGTTTCTAGACCCTCAGCTTTTACAAAGAAATCCTTTGTTCCAAGGAATAAAGATGACAAATACTCAAAGTTGAAAGAAAAATATGCGAAGCTGAAAAGCTTTAAGAAGAAAGGCAAAGGCCTGATGGCTGACTATGATTGGGCTGCTTCTGATGAAGAAGCATCATCATCTGACTCTGAAGATGATGAAGCAAATCTATGTCTCATGGCCAAGATTGAAGAAGAGGAAGAAAGTTCAGACATTCCCTCCACTTCAACATCTGCTATTCAGGTATCACCTTCTTTCTTTACCAATATTGCAAATATTGATGAAGCTGATAGTCTCCGTAAGATCGATCTCTTGACTAGAAGTTTATACGAAGCCATGAACGGCAAAACTGTGGTTGAAAACCAAAACCTTGATCTCGCTGAAAAGCTTAAAAACTGCCACCTTCAAATAGAAAAGCTTTCTAAAATTGAAGAAGATTTTAAAGATCAAGTATATTTAAATCAGCTAGTCAAAATCGAACGAGCAGAAGCTATCGCTGCATTAAAAGCTGAAAAAGCTACTGTTGAAGGATGGTGTAATTCTTCAACAAAGATCACTGAGATAACAAAGTCTCAAATTCCACTGAGTGATAAACGTGGTTTGGGTTACAAATATGAAACTTCAAAACCAACCACTGAGCGTTCAATGCTTAAATTTGGAACGTTCGTATCCTCAGTCGCTGATACTTCATCTTCTCAGTGCTCCTCGTCCATTACATCAATCCCTGAGGAAACTCCTACCTCCTCAAAAGGAAAGGAGAAAATGGTTTATTCAAAATCTACCTCTGTCTCTAAAGACAAAGGTAAAGGAATTGTTATTTATCAAAATCCTCAGAAGGGTACTTTAGTACCAAAGCTGAATGCTTCTAAAGCTTCAGTGACCCATCCCTCTGGATCAAGGAAGCCGATCTCTGAATCTATTCAGCGATCTACTCCTAGACTCAGAGTGGATGTCCTTGTTAAGAAATCTGAAGAACTAAATATTCGTCCCATTTCTAAAGCAAATAGCTTACTTGGTGCTGGTACTTCTAATTCTAAATTAAAAGCTCAGCATACAAATGGTCCTAGAACTACTTTTAGCTATAGGAAATGTTATCACTGTGGACTCACTGATCATATTGCTAGTAAGTGCCCCACAGCCACCAAAGCTGAAAAGATAGCTAAGGTGAAGATTGCCCCCAAGGCAAAGAAGACCAACCCTGGTGCAAATCAGGTCAAGGTGAATTCTACCACTGAGGTTAAGAAATTAACCAGAGTGAAGAAAGACAAAGCTGAATCTTCAAATGCTGCGAAGACTGCTGAACCTTCCATTCCAACTACTTCCACTGACAAACGTGTATACATGGTTAAGTGGGTACCCAAGAAAAACTAATCTTCTTTTGTATTGCAGGTTAAGAAGGGTATCTGGTATCTTGATAGCGGATGCTCTAGACACATGACTGGAAAGAAAAGCTTACTCGCTGAATACAAAGAAGAGAAGGGTCCCTCTGTGACTTTCGGTGGAAATAGAAAAGGATATACCCGAGGGTATGGTGTACTTTCAAATGGTACAACCTCCTTCAGAAGAGTCGCATATGTTGAAGGGCTGAAGCATACTCTTCTAAGCATCAGTCAGCTTTGCGACATGGATAACAAAGTAATCTTTACTAAGGAATCCTGCTTTGTCTCTGACAAAAAGGAGAAGATAGCTCTCAGCGGTTATCGTTTGGAAAATGTTTATGTAATAAACATGGACTCAACAACCACTGAGAACTCCTGTTTCTTCTCAAAGGCCTCATCTGATGTCAACTGGCTATGGCATAAGAGGCTATCTCATCTAAATTTCAAGACACTGAACACTCTTTCTTCAAAAGAGTTAGTCACTGGTCTACCTCAGCATTCATACGCCAAAGAGTCCTTATGTTCAACGTGTGAAAAAGGGAAGCAGACCAAAGCAAGCTTTAAATCAAAGCAAGTTTCTTCAGTGTCATCTCCTCTACAACTACTCCATATGGATTTGTTTGGCCCTGTTAACAAACAATCCATCGCTGGAAAGAAATATACGCTGGTCATAGTTGATGAATTCTCTCGCTTCACTTGGGTAATGTTTATCCGTTCTAAGAGTGACACCCCTGAAGAACTCATCACCTTTGTTCGGAAGATGGAAACCCTGAACAATCTGACCGTTCGCTCAATAAGGAGTGATCATGGAACTGAATTCAAAAACAGTTCTCTTGATTCCTTCTTTGAGAGTAAGGGTATTTCTCACAACTTTTCTTCAGTGAGAACACCGCAACAAAATGGAGTCGCTGAAAGAAGAAATAGAACAATTATTGAAACTGCGCGTTCAATGCTCAGCGATTCTCACCTACCTACTCAGTTTTGGGCAGAAGCTGTCAACACTGCTTGTTTTACGCAAAACAGGTCGCTGATAGTCAAAAGATTCAATAAAACAGCCTATGAACTTTTTCATGGGAGAAAGCCCTCAATCAACTTTCTTCACATCTTTGGATGTCAGTGTTTCATACTGAACAATAGAGATGCTCTTGGAAAGTTCGATCCTAAGGCTGATGATGGAATCTTTCTTGGATACTCCTCAGTTTCCAAAGCCTTCAGAGTCTTCAATCGAAGAAGACAAACTGTAGAAGAAACTATTCACGTCACGGTTGACGAATCCCGTTCAGCGAACTCTAAACCGAACGCTGATACAGAAGAACTGAATCAATGGATGTTTTCTCATCTTGGTGATTCAGAAGATATTCCCACTCCTCATGCTCATCCAGTAGAAGATGATAGTCCCACTATCATTCCAAACATGCAGAATAGTGAAGCTGAAACATCATGGGTCTCAGCTGTTCCTATAAACACTATACCTGTAGTTGATCCAAATGTCTCAGACATTCCATCTACTTCTCAGCAATCAGTGAATATAATGACAACTGCATCAATTCCTCTCTTGGCTGATACTCCCGACGTCGCTGAAGCTTCATCTTCAGCTCCTCAAGTTCAAGTTGAGTCAGCGTCTCACGCTCCGGCTCATCGATGGACTATAAATCACCCAATTGATCAAATTCTTGGTGATCCAAACGCTGGGATTCAGACTCGACGAAGTGCAAGTAATATTTGTTTATTTGTAAATTTTATTTCACTAACTGAACCAAAGAAAGTAGATGATGCCCTCAAAGATCCAAACTGGGTCAGCGCCATGCAAGAAGAGCTGACTGAATTTGAAAGAAACAAAGTTTGGAAACTTGTTCGAAGACCAACTGACAAAACTGTGATAGGCCCTAAATAGGTCTATCGAAACAAGTTGGACGAACATGGTACTGTAACCCGCAACAAAGCTCGTCTTGTTGCTCAGGGATACAGACAAGAGAAAGGCATAGATTATGACGAAACATTTGCTCCTGTAGCAAGACTTGAATCCATTCGTCTATTCTTAGCATATGCTGTACACAAAAACTTCAAAGTACATCAGATGGATGTCAAGTCAGCGTTTCTGAATGGAAAGCTGAATGAAGAAGTGTATGTGGAACAACCTCCAGGATTCTCAGATCCTAAGCGTCCAGATTATGTTTATAAACTGGATAAGGCACTTTATGGCTTGAAGCAAGCTCCACGTGCATGGTATGACACTCTTTCCACTTATCTCCATATTGAAAATTTTGAGCGAGGTAAGATTGACAAAACTCTATTTTTTAGAAAAGTGAAAGGTCATATCATTCTAGTTCAAATATATGTTGATGACATTATATTTGGTTCTACTAACCCTGAGCTTTGTACTCGTTTCGCTGATAGAATGAAAGATGAGTATAAAATGAGCATGATGGGTGAACTAACATATTTCCTTGGTCTTCAGATTAAGCAAACTGAAAAAGGAACTTTTATAAATCAAGGAAAATATGTCAAAGATATGCTGAAGAAATTCGACTTAACTGAAAGTTCAGCTATGAAAACCCCTATGGCACCACCGCTGACACTTGATAAGGACACAAAGGGTGTTCCTGTCAATGTCACGCTGTACCGTGGGATGATTGGCTCTCTATTGTATCTTACAGCTAGCCGACCCGATATTATGTTTGCAACATGCTTGTGTGCACGATATCAAGCTGAACCTAAGATATCTCATATGAAAGCTGTAAAGCGAATCTTTCGATATCTTAAGGGTACAGCGAATCTAGGTCTTTGGTATCCCAAAGACTCAGGATTCGATCTAACTGCATATTCAGATAGTGATTTTGCATGTTGCAAAATGGATAGGAAAAGCACCACAGGAGGATGTCAGCTCCTGGGTGGAAAGCTGGTAAGTTGGACAAGTAAGAAGCAAAACTCAGTGTCCACTTCCACAGCTGAAGCTGAATATGTAGCCGCTGGAAGTTGCTGCTCTCAGGTCTTGTGGATGAGAAATCAGCTACTAGACTATGATCTTCAGCTCTCTAAAATTCCAATCTATTGCGACAACACAAGTGCCATCGCTATAGCAAATAATCCAGTACTACACTCAAAGACAAAACACATAGAAATCAGATATCATTTTATCAGAGATCATGTGATGAATGGTAATATAGAACTTCATTTTATTCCAACTGATTATCAGTTAGCAGATCTTTTCACCAAACCTCTTGATGAGACAAGATTCAACTTTCTCATCAGCGAGCTTGGAATGTTGAACTTTGAAAGATAAAATCTTCAGCGGTTCACATTGATCAGCGATTGGATAAAATCAACTTGTATAACCCATTCAATCATCTTCTCTCTGAATAAACTTGATTCGCTTATATCAAGGTATGTTTTTTTTCTGACAAATCGCATGTAAATGCAAGATTTCAAAATAGATTGTGCATGCTCTATAATTATTTTTTTAAAATAGATTGCAAACATAGAAACTGTTTTGGGCAGAAGCTGTCAACACTGCTTGTTTTACGCAAAACAGGTCGCTGATAGTCAAAAGATTCAATAAAACAGCCTATGAACTTTTTCATGGGAGAAAGCCCTCAACCAACTTTCTTCACATCTTTGGATGTCAGTGTTTCATACTGAACAATAGAGATGCTCTTGGAAAGTTCGATCCTAAGGCTGATGATGGAATCTTTCTTGGATACTCCTCAGTTTCCAAAGCCTTCAGAGTCTTCAATCGAAGAAGACAAACTGTAGAAGAAACTATTCACGTCACGGTTGACGAATCCCGTTCAGCGAACTCTAAACCGAACGCTGATACAGAAGAACTGAATCAATGGATGTTTTCTCATCTTGGTGATTCAGAAGATATTCCCACTCCTCATGCTCATCCAGTAGAAGATGATAGTCCCACTATCATTCCAAACATGCAGAATAGTGAAGCTGAAACATCATGGGTCTCAGCTGTTCCTATAAACACTATACCTGTAGTTGATCCAAATGTCTCAGACATTCCATCTACTTCTCAGCAATCAGTGAATATAATGACAACTGCATCAATTCCTCTCTTGGCTGATACTCCCGACGTCGCTGAAGCTTCATCTTCAGCTCCTCAAGTTCAAGTTGAGTCAGCGTCTCACGCTCCGGCTCATCGATGGACTATAAATCACCCAATTGATCAAATTCTTGGTGATCCAAACGCTGGGATTCAGACTCGACGAAGTGCAGGTAATATTTGTTTATTTGTAAATTTTATTTCACTAACTGAACCAAAGAAAGTAGATGATGCCCTCAAAGATCCAAACTGGGTCAGCGCCATGCAAGAAGAGCTGACTGAATTTGAAAGAAACAAAGTTTGGAAACTTGTTCGAAGACCAACTGACAAAACTGTGATAGGCACTAAATAGGTCTATCGAAACAAGTTGGGCGAACATGGTACTGTAACCCGCAACAAAGCTCGTCTTGTTGCTCAGGGATACAGACAAGAGAAAGGCATAGATTATGACGAAACATTTGCTCTTGTAGCAAGACTTGAATCCATTCGTCTATTCTTAGCATATGCTGTACACAAAAACTTCAAAGTACATCAGATGGATGTCAAGTCAGCGTTTCTGAATGGAAAGCTGAATGAAGAAGTGTATGTGGAACAACCTCCAGGATTCTCAGATCCTAAGCGTCCAGATTATGTTTATAAACTGGATAAGGCACTTTATGGCTTGAAGCAAGCTCCACGTGCATGGTATGACACTCTTTCCACTTATCTCCATATTGAAAATTTTGAGCGAGGTAAGATTGACAAAACTCTATTTTTTAGAAAAGTGAAAGGTCATATCATTCTAGTTCAAATATATGTTGATGACATTATATTTGGTTCTACTAACCCTGAGCTTTGTACTCGTTTCGCTGATAGAATGAAAGATGAGTATAAAATGAGCATGATGGGTGAACTAACATATTTCCTTGGTCTTCAGATTAAGCAAACTGAAAAAGGAACTTTTATAAATCAAGGAAAATATGTCAAAGATATGCTGAAGAAATTCGACTTAACTGAAAGTTCAGCTATGAAAACCCCTATGGCACCACCGCTGACACTTGATAAGGACACAAAGGGTGTTCCTGTCAATGTCACGCTGTACCGTGGGATGATTGGCTCTCTATTGTATCTTACAGCTAGCCGACCCGATATTATGTTTGCAACATGCTTGTGTGCACGATATCAAGCTGAACCTAAGATATCTCATATGAAAGCTGTAAAGCGAATCTTTCGATATCTTAAGGGTACAGCGAATCTAGGTCTTTGGTATCCCAAAGACTCAGGATTCGATCTAACTGCATATTCAGATAGTGATTTTGCATGTTGCAAAATGGATAGGAAAAGCACCACAGGAGGATGTCAGCTCCTGGGTGGAAAGCTGGTAAGTTGGACAAGTAAGAAGCAAAACTCAGTGTCCACTTCCACAGCTGAAGCTGAATATGTAGCCGCTGGAAGTTGCTGCTCTCAGGTCTTGTGGATGAGAAATCAGCTACTAGACTATGATCTTCAGCTCTCTAAAATTCCAATCTATTGCGACAACACAAGTGCCATCGCTATAGCAAATAATCCAGTACTACACTCAAAGACAAAACACATAGAAATCAGATATCATTTTATCAGAGATCATGTGATGAATGGTAATATAGAACTTCATTTTATTCCAACTGATTATCAGTTAGCAGATCTTTTCACCAAACCTCTTGATGAGACAAGATTCAACTTTCTCATCAGCGAGCTTGGAATGTTGAACTTTGAAAGATAAAATCTTCAGCGGTTCACATTGATCAGCGATTGGATAAAATCAACTTGTATAACCCATTCAATCATCTTCTCTCTGAATAAACTTGATTCGCTTATATCAAGGTATGTTTTTTTTCTGACAAATCGCATGTAAATGCAAGATTTCAAAATAGATTGTGCATGCTCTATAATTATTTTTTTAAAATAGATTGCAAACATAGAAACTGTTTTGGGCAGAAGCTGTCAACACTGCTTGTTTTACGCAAAACAAGTCGCTGATAGTCAAAAGATTCAATAAAACAGCCTATGAACTTTTTCATGGGAGAAAGCCCTCAACCAACTTTCTTCACATCTTTGGATGTCAGTGTTTCATACTGAACAATAGAGATGCTCTTGGAAAGTTCGATCCTAAGGCTGATGATGGAATCTTTCTTGGATACTCCTCAGTTTCCAAAGCCTTCAGAGTCTTCAATCGAAGAAGACAAACTGTAGAAGAAACTATTCACGTCACGGTTGACGAATCCCGTTCAGCGAACTCTAAACCGAACGCTGATACAGAAGAACTGAATCAATGGATGTTTTCTCATCTTGGTGATTCAGAAGATATTCCCACTCCTCATGCTCATCCAGTAGAAGATGATAGTCCCACTATCATTCCAAACATGCAGAATAGTGAAGCTGAAACATCATGGGTCTCAGCTGTTCCTATAAACACTATACCTGTAGTTGATCCAAATGTCTCAGACATTCCATCTACTTCTCAGCAATCAGTGAATATAATGACAACTGCATCAATTCCTCTCTTGGCTGATACTCCCGACGTCGCTGAAGCTTCATCTTCAGCTCCTCAAGTTCAAGTTGAGTCAGCGTCTCACGCTCCGGCTCATCGATGGACTATAAATCACCCAATTGATCAAATTCTTGGTGATCCAAACGCTGGGATTCAGACTCGACGAAGTGCAGGTAATATTTGTTTATTTGTAAATTTTATTTCACTAACTGAACCAAAGAAAGTAGATGATGCCCTCAAAGATCCAAACTGGGTCAGCGCCATGCAAGAAGAGCTGACTGAATTTGAAAGAAACAAAGTTTGGAAACTTGTTCGAAGACCAACTGACAAAACTGTGATAGGCACTAAATAGGTCTATCGAAACAAGTTGGACGAACATGGTATTGTAACCCGCAACAAAGCTCGTCTTGTTGCTCAGGGATACAGACAAGAGAAAGGCATAGATTATGACGAAACATTTGCTCCTGTAGCAAGACTTGAATCCATTCGTCTATTCTTAGCATATGCTGTACACAAAAACTTCAAAGTACATCAGATGGATGTCAAGTCAGCGTTTCTGAATGGAAAGCTGAATGAAGAAGTGTATGTGGAACAACCTCCAGGATTCTCAGATCCTAAGCGTCCAGATTATGTTTATAAACTGGATAAGGCACTTTATGGCTTGAAGCAAGCTCCACGTGCATGGTATGACACTCTTTCCACTTATCTCCATATTGAAAATTTTGAGCGAGGTAAGATTGACAAAACTCTATTTTTTAGAAAAGTGAAAGGTCATATCATTCTAGTTCAAATATATGTTGATGACATTATATTTGGTTCTACTAACCCTGAGCTTTGTACTCGTTTCGCTGATAGAATGAAAGATGAGTATAAAATGAGCATGATGGGTGAACTAACATATTTCCTTGGTCTTCAGATTAAGCAAACTGAAAAAGGAACTTTTATAAATCAAGGAAAATATGTCAAAGATATGCTGAAGAAATTCGACTTAACTGAAAGTTCAGCTATGAAAACCCCTATGGCACCACCGCTGACACTTGATAAGGACACAAAGGGTGTTCCTGTCAATGTCACGCTGTACCGTGGGATGATTGGCTCTCTATTGTATCTTACAGCTAGCCGACCCGATATTATGTTTGCAACATGCTTGTGTGCACGATATCAAGCTGAACCTAAGATATCTCATATGAAAGCTGTAAAGCGAATCTTTCGATATCTTAAGGGTACAGCGAATCTAGGTCTTTGGTATCCCAAAGACTCAGGATTCGATCTAACTGCATATTCAGATAGTGATTTTGCATGTTGCAAAATGGATAGGAAAAGCACCACAGGAGGATGTCAGCTCCTGGGTGGAAAGCTGGTAAGTTGGACAAGTAAGAAGCAAAACTCAGTGTCCACTTCCACAGCTGAAGCTAAATATGTAGCCGCTGGAAGCTGCTGCTCTCAGGTCTTGTGGATGAGAAATCAGCTACTAGACTATGATCTTCAGCTCTCTAAAATTCCAATCTATTGCGACAGCACAAGTGCCATCGCTATAGCAAATAATCCAGTACTACACTCAAAGACAAAACACATAGAAATCAGATATCATTTTATCAGAGATCATGTGATGAATGGTAATATAGAACTTCATTTTATTCCAACTGATTATCAGTTAGCAGATCTTTTCACCAAACCTCTTGATGAGACAAGATTCAACTTTCTCATCAGCGAGCTTGGAATGTTGAACTTTGAAAGATAAAATCTTTAGCGGTTCACATTGATCAGCGATTGGATAAAATCAACTTGTATAACCCATTCAATCATCTTCTCTCTGAATAAACTTGATTCGCTGATATCAAGGTATGTTTTTTTCTGACAAATCGCATGTAAATGCAAGATTTCAAAATAGATTGCATCGCTGAATATCTCTTCCTTAACAGCGACTTTTTGAAATTTCTTAAAACCTTCACTGATATTTCTATTCAGTGCTTCATGTTTTCAAAGTATCTCTGAGTTTTTCCAAACCTCAGAGACAACCAAGAATATGAAAGGATAGTTGTGACGTCATTACAACAGTTATGCCCTGGCACGTTTTTCTTTCTGACACACGTTTGCACGTTTCGTTTTTCGCCAATCAAATGCAAACACGTGTCCGTGTCATGATGAAAATCTTTTCCCGCTCAAGATTTTCTCTTTCTAAAATCTCTATATAAACAAATTCTTTGTTTGTATTTTTCTTTTACGCGATCAATCTTCCTCCGCAAGAAAGAATTCACTGTTGCATTTGTGATTTCAAAAACTTCAAGAACTGTTCATCATCTTCTTCATCAAACATCAAGGTTAATATGTTCTTATTTATTACCGAATGCGTATAACTTGTTTCCGATCTTCTCTTTGTTTTAACAAGATCAAACAAAAGAACTTCGTAAAATGAAATCATTTTCTTTCGTGGTTTTATGAACACAGCCATTTCATGCTTGTTCTTCAAGTTTAAATGCAAAATCTTAAACTTGTTCTTCATTCGTTTCCAGAATCTATTTCTTCATAGAAAACTGGAAAACAAGAAAATGGGTTTTACATTTTGTTTCAAAATCAAGAAAAACCCTAATCTTCATTAAGACATTTGTGTCTGAATGAAATGGATAAAATTCGAAACATCTTATTGGAAATTCTTTCCACATTAAGATCATTCTTATTTGTTAACATCTTTGGTTGAACTGTTAATACAGAGAAATGGCCTCGTCTGACATTCCTGCTACCGCTGAGAACATCTCCGCTGACTTTGAGGAAGTGGAAATCCTCAAGGCTCCACAAGTCAAGTTTGAACTTGACAAACTGGATTGGACTAAGGTGAACAACCTCTCTGCGCTTCTCGAGTTTCCTCCTCGAAAGCAAGTCACACATCTAGATGATGCTGTGAAATTTCTTAAGAATTGCTGCATCTCCACAGCCCTGACCATAACACCTCCTGCACATCAGCTTTTGCTCTCACAATTCTGGTACTCAGCGAGACACACTCAATTACCTTCAGCCAAAGACCCCTCCAAAATAATAGATTGCATCCTCTGCGATATCGAATATGGCACCATAAAGATCACCCCAGCCATTATTCGCAAAGCTCTCAGCCTTCCTATCGCCACCAAGGAAAAACCTTTTGTTCCCCTCCCTGACCCCAAGAAAAACTTAGACAGGGAAGCCATCATTGCATTCTTCGATGCAATGGGCTATGTATGGGAAATAGGCAGAGACATGAAGCCCGAGAAGAAGCTGACGATCATCAAGAAATCGAAAATGCCCAGCGAGATGAATTTCATCTTCGCTCATCTGATAAGCTGCATGACTGCAAAGAGTGGCTCCTCCGACCAAGCCGCTAAACCTCAGCAAGCAATGGGTTATGCACTGCTGAAAGGTCTCAACATAGACTGGGCATCGATCATCTATGATGACCTGGTTCTACGAGTGGACACCGTCGCTGACAGACCTCCATGGGTTCCTTACCCACGTTTCATCAGCGCCATCTTCCAATGTGTCCTGAAGGAAACCTACCCAACTGATGGTGACCTGAAACTTTCTCAGGTTGGTCCAAAGATACTCGACTTTAAACCAACCGTAAATGAGGTACGTCTTTCTACACTCTTAACTCTTCTTAACCCTCATACTTCTTCTACTTCTGCAGCTCCTTCAGCGGACAAACCCACCGCTGATACCCCAGCTGCTACTTCTATTCCTCTTAAAAGGAAACACTCTCACACCCCACTTGATTCTAAAAGGATCAAGAAAACAAAGGAGCAACCCCAGCAATCTCATGCTGAAGACTCCTCAGCTCTTTCTGCAGAGCTGAAGGAACATTCAGTGGTACGCTCTGCCACACCTGAACAAGCCATCCCTTCAATCCCAATCTCAGCGTCTCCAAACGTTGAGATTACAGACTTGGAAACTTCCCAAACTCCCTCAGTCTCTCAAAAGACTGATGAAGTGATTCTCAGCGATTCCAACGCTGAACTTAGAACCCAACCTCCAATCTTATCCTTCGCTTCTCCCTCCACTCATTTGGCCTCTCCTCCAGTTATCACTGGAGATGCCATCATTTCTACGGAAGCTAAAGGTGATAATCCAGAAATGATGAAGACAGGACCTGCAGGACAATCCATGGGCACGTTCGAAGACGACATGGAACTTTACTCAGGCACCCGTGACTTTGATGAGTTCACCAATCCTCCTACAGGTAATCAACAACCCATAAACACTGTGACTAAACCCCAAACTTCTGAGCTTTCCTTTGTTCACAAGTTCTTATCTGTTACAGGTCCTAACTTGGGAGACATCAACGCCTCTCTGAAGTCCGTGGAAACAAAGCTGACAGGTCTCACCACCACTCTCTCCAACAACTCTTCAGCTGTAACAAACGCTGGAGAGAATCTTCAAAAGCTGACAACGGTGGTAGAGAAGAAAGCTTCCACAGATGACTTAAAGCAAGTTGATAAGACTCTCAGCGACTTCGCAAAGGTGCTCGCTGACATCTACACGGACTACACCTCTCTCAAAAATTCAGTTTCATCCATGTCCAGCGAGGTAACAACGCTGAAGACATCGGTTGGAACACTAGAGGGAGATATGTCTGCTGTGAAGACAAATGTCAACACTCTGACGACTGACTTAAGCTCTGTAAAGACTGACGTTGGTTCGATGAAGACTATGATCGAACAGCTGCTACACAAGGCAAATGCTCCTGCTCCTGCCCCTACCCCCGTCCCTGAAACTGAAAACTTCACAGCGGCGGATCGCAAAGAGCTGGAAAAGATCAACCCTGCTATTTCTGGCCTTGAAGACAGATTAGCAAAGATTGAAGTTTGTGTAGGTCTCTCTGGCCAAAAAGACAGAGAACCTACCAACGCTGCTGAATCTACCCATTCCTCCCCCAGTCATCATGAAAAAGAGGGGGAGAAGAGCGCTGAAAACCCTTCCAAGAGCGCTGAAGACCTTTCCCATGATGAATCTATCATGGGAGATAAGAACGAAGACCTCACCTTCACTGAAGAGGGTGACAAGACTATTGAAGCTGAAGCAGCCGCTGGACCTCAGGGAGATGAACACCCTGAGGGAACCGAGAAGCTCGCCTCTGTATCTGAGGGGGAGTAGCTCGAAGAAGACGCTGAAGAATCCGAAGCAGAAGATGATGAAGCCGTCGACATCCCTGATAATGAACCATCTTCTTCTCCAAAGAATGATGATGATGATGACGAAGATGACGATGACTTCTTTATCGTCAAACCTGCTCCAAAGATCAAAGCTCTTAAGGGAATCTCGATAAATGAACCTTCAGGGGAGAGGACAAAGACAAAGCCCTCAGCCTCTGGAGCTGAGAAAGGCAAAGGCAAAAGCGTCGCTGAAAATCACAATCTGACGATCTTGCTTGAAAAGCCGGTTTGTCAGGTACACTAAACATCTCTTACTCCATCCCTCCTCTATCATACACTATCAGTTCCTCTACCCAAGCCTATACACTTGAACATTTTTCTCTCTATCTGATTCTACCCAAGTTCTTACTTGTAAGATCGTTGTGTTTCAGCTAGTCCTCTCCCCTGTTTGAGGATATCGCTAAAGGCTCCACAACTGCGACTTCACCAATAATACCAGCTGCCGCTGAAGAAATAATCCCAGTCTTGGACTTGATCTCTGAGACTGATGAACCTGAAGAACAGACTCTCTCACACAGACGCGGACCTTCCTTAGCTCCTCAAAAGCTAAGTGAAGAGGATCAGAAAAGAAGAGAGGAAATAATAAAGTGATTCGAGGATCAGCGAATCATTCTAAGGCGTGATCAACTGCCTTCAGTTCCTCCAAAGTTCAGAATTTCAAAAGCTGAATACAAGGAACACCACAGAGCTGAACGCCTCATCGCTGAAAGAAAGGAAACTGAAGAAAAAGACAGAGAATACGCCATCAAGCTTACTCAAGAATCTGTCAAAGACCCCAAGCTGAAACGTGTTCCCATTCAAGTTCAACGTAGACTTTGGGAAGAAGCCCAGAAGATCGTGGAAAAGAAAACTGAAGTTTCTCAGACCACCCTGATCTGGTGTAAAGAGAAAATTCACTTCAGATATCGTCCAGCAAAGATCAACAAGGTATTCATCTCTGGAAGAACCTCTATCGGAGTACCTATTGTTGACATCAAACTTTTCAGAGAAGATGGTCAAACTGAAACCTTTCGCGCTGACACTGTAAAAAGGTATGGTCTCTCTGAATGGCTGGAGATGAGGTTAGCTATCCAAAAATCACAATCTAAGTACAAGGATCATTTCGAAAAGCTGATAAACAGACAGATCGATTTGATATCTTCTTGTGTGGACATTCCTCCTCTTCCTGATCTTAAGCTGAAAAGAAAAAGGGCCTCTCCAAAGAAGAAACATCAAGATTCAAACTCAGGTCCTGTCATACGAAATGAAACTGGAATTGGTTTCTCTCGCGCTGAAGTGCTTGGTCCTGACCCTGATCTATCTGCCCTTAACATATCTTTGCCACCATGTGAACGTTTCGTCCTTGGTAAAGTCGTCAGTGATCCTTATGGAATATTCTTTCTCGACTACGACGGACGTAAATGTTTTCAACGAATCGCTGAGCTTCCAATCACTCCAATCGAACAGCTCAGAGATCTCATCTGGTGGTGTGACTTCAGAAAAGACATTCAGGCACGACACCTAAAACCTTTGATATTTGAAGAAGCGCTGAACAAAAGAAAGCGAGGTGTAACGGTTCCTGACTGGATGATCCCCACTGAAAAGACCCTTGATGAACTTCTCATTAAGGAAGAACCTCTGTAAGCTGATAGGATCGCCTCTTTCATCTATTTTATCAGTTATCCTTTTGTACTTGTAATTTATTTCGCTTGTACTTGTAATCTTTTCATTTTTCTTTGTATCCTGATTCAAAGTTTTAAAGAAAGATTTCAGCGAATGTACTTTACTCCATCAGTACTGAAAAGATCCCAGAAAACAGTAAAAGGGACAAATATTTTATGAGTTCTTTTTATCCTTATGTTTTTCATTAAATAGCAATTTTCTCTGTTGATATGTCATAATCAAATAGGGGGAGATTGTTGATCCAAACCCTCAATGATTTGATAATGACCCTCTCTTATACTTAGTGAAAATTGTAAGTAAACAATATGTATCAGAGTTTCACTATCGCTGATAAGTACTAAGATCTTCCAGTACCTCTGATAGGAACTCTCGCTCTTTAAGTTAAACATTCAGCGAAACTGTTCACCATAAATGCTCTGAGTCTGTTCAGTCATTATGATGATCGCTGATAAGTTAGTTGTTTACTTATGATCCCTGAAGACAAGTTTCACGTCAACAAAGGTTCTACGCTGAAGTCGAAGATCAAGCTCAAGAACCAACGACAAGTCTCCTAATGAACTGATGCGGATCAGCGAAGACTCAGATTTTTCCACTCAACGTGAAGTATCAAGTACAAGACTTCAGCTATCGCTGAACTCTATCATTCGCTGATATTAAATGATAGATCGCTGAATCAACAAAAGCTGATCATGAAGTCCTCCGTACAAAGTACTTTTGTCTTAACCACCCTTGCACGACTCCGTACAAAATGTCAAAAAAGAACCTCCGACTGTCTGAAATCGTACAACCACTCTGATACTACACTGTTCATCCATGCAGCTACTAAGGTTGTCAACAAAGGTCAATGACATGCAACCAACCAGCTGATGACACGTGTAAAGTGTATACTGATATGCATTAAATGCATGCAGTATATAAAGAGATGAACCCACTTCATTTGAAGTAACTTGCTAACTCTGGACAAGTTCAAATCTCTTATCTCAAGATAGGTTATTATTAGTAATTTCCTTATCTCTCTTAGTGCAAGAAACCTTAGTGTTCCAACTTGTTTAGATTTAGGTTTATCCTTAATCTTGTTTCCGCAACAAGTTGTAAATTGTTAATGATTTACCAATAAACAATTTAGAAAAGTAAAATCTGTGTGTTTGTATTCAACCCCCCCCCTTCTACAAACTTGTATAGGCCTTCGGGACCAACAGTATTCCTTTTTGGAAATCCTGAACTTTGGAGGAACTGAAGGAAGTTGATCACGCCTCAGAATGATTCACTGATCCCCGAATCGCTTTATTATCTCCTCTCTTCTTTTTTGATCCTCTTCACTTAGCTTTTGAGGAGCTAAGGAAGGTCTGCCTCTGTGCGAGAGTAGCCGTTCTTCTGGTTCATCAGTCTCAGAGATTAAATCTAAGACTGGGATTATTTCTTCAGCAGCAGCTGGTATTATTGGTGAAGTCGCAGTTGTGGAGCCTTTAGCGATATCCTCAAACAGGGGAGAGGACTAGCTGAAACACAGCGATCTTACGAGTAAGAACTTGGGTAGAATCAGATAGAGAGAATTGGTTCAAGTGTATAGGCTTGGATAGTAGAACTGATAGTGTATGATAGAGGAGGGATGGAGTGAGAGATGTTTAGTGTACCTGACAAACCGGCTTTTCAAGCAAGATCGTCAGATTGTCATCTTCAGCGATGCTTTTGCCTTTGCCTTTCTCAGCTCCAGAGGCTGAGGGCTTTGTCTTTGTCCGCTCCCCTGAAGGATCATTTATCGAGATTCCCTTAAGAACTTTGATCTTCGGAGCAGGTTTGACGATAAAGAAGTCATCGTCATCTTCGTCATCATCATCATCATTCTTTGGAGAAGAGGATGGTTCATCATCAGGGATGTCGACGGCTTCATCATCTTCTGCTTCGGATTCGGTTTTATCATCTTCTTCTTCGAGTTGCTCCCCCTCAGATACAGAGGCGAGCTTCTCGGTTTCCTCAGGGTTTTCATCTCCCTGAGGTCCAGTGGTGGTTTCTTCAGCATCCTTCTCTCCCCTGATAGATTCATCATGGGAAAGGTCTTCAGCGCTCTTTGAGAGATCTTCAGCGCTCTTCTCCCCCTCTTTTTCATGATGATTGGGGGGGAATGGGTTGACTCAGCAGCGTTGGTAGGTTCTCTGTCTTCTTGGCCAGAGATACCTATCAAGTCTTCAATCTTTGCTATTCTGTCTTGAAGGCCAGAGATAGCAGGATTGATCTTTTCTAGCTCAGTGCGATCCGCCGCTGTGAAATTGTCAGATGTAGGGACATGGGCAGGAGCAGGAGTATTCGCTTTCTGTAGTAGCTGCTCGATCATCGATTTCATCGAACTAACATCGGTCTTTACAGAGCCTAAGTCAGTCTTTACAGTAGACATATCTCCCTCTAGTTGTCCAACCGATGTCTTCAGCGTTGTGATCTCGCTGGACATGGATGAAACTGAATTTTTGAGAGAGGTGTAGTCTGTGTAGGTGTCAGCGAGCACCTTGGCGAAGTCGCTGAGAGTGTTATCAACTTGCTTCAAGTCATCTGTGGAAGACTTCTTCTCCACCACCGTTGTCAGCTTGTTCAGATTCTCTCCAGCGTTTGTTACAGCTGTAGAGTTATTAGAAAGAGTGGTGGTGAGATCTGTCAGCGTTGTCTCCACAGCTTTCAGAGAGGCGTTGATGTCTCCCAAATTAGGACTTGTAACATATAAAAACTTGTGAACATAGGAAAGCTCAGAAGTTTGGGGTTTAGTAACAGTGTTTATGGGTTGGTGTGTACCTGCAGGAGGATTGATGAACTCGTCAAAATTACGGGTTCCTGAAAAGTGTTCCATGTCATGTTCAAAAGTACCCATGGATTGTCCTGCAGGTCCTGTCTTCATCATTCCTGGAGAATCAGCTTTAGGTTCCGTAGAAATGATGGCAGCTCCAGCGAGATCTGGAGTAGAGACCAAATGAGTAGAGAGGGGAGCAAAGGATAAGAATGGGGGTTGGGTTCTGAGTTCAGCGTTGGATTCGCTGACAATCACTTCATCAGTCTTTTGAGAGACTGAAGGAGGCTGGGTAGGTTCCAAGTTTGTAACCTCAGCGTTTAGAGACGCTGAAGTTGGGATGGAATGGATGGGTTGTTCAGGTGTGGCAGAGCGTACCACTGAACGTTCCTTCAGCTCTGCAGGAAGAGCTGAGGAGTCTTCAGCATGAGATTGTTGGGGTTGCTCCTTTTTTTTTCTTGATCCTTTTAGAACCAAGTGGGGTAGATGAATGTTTCCTTTTCTTAGAAGGAGAGGATTTTGTGGCCAGGGTATCAACGATGGGTATTGTCGCTGAAGGAGCCACAGAATGAGAAGAAGAAGGGTTGAGAAGAGTCAGGAGTGTAGAAAGACATACCTCATTCACCATTGGTTTGAAGTCGATTATCTTTGGGCCGACCTGAGAGAGTTTCAGGTCACCTTCAGTTGGGTAGCTCTCCTTCAGGCCATATTGGAAGATGGCGCTGATGAATCGGGGGTAAGGAACCCATGGAGGTCTGTCAGTGACGGTGTCCACCCTTAGAACTAGGTCATCATAGATAATCGATGCCCAGTCTATGTTGAGACCTTTCAGCAGTGCATACCACATTGCTTGCTGAGGTTTAGCGGCTTGGTCAGAGGAGCCGCTCTTTGCAGTCATGCAGCTGATTAGATGAGCGAAGATGAAATTCATCTCGCTGGGCATTTTCGATTTCTTGATAATCGTCAGCTTCTTCTCGGCCTTCATGTCTCTGCCGATTTCCCATACATAGCCCATTGCATCGAAAAATGCAATGATGGCTTCCCTGTCTGAGTTTTTCTTGGGGTCGGGGAGGGGAACGAATGGTTTTTCCTTGGTAGCGATGGGAAGGCTGAGAGCTTTGCGAATAATGGCAGGGGTGATCTTCATGGTGCCATATTCGATATCGCAGAGGATGCAATCGATTGTTTTGGATGGGTCTTTGGCTGAAGGTAGTTGAGAGTGTCTGGCTGAGTACCAGAATTGTGAGAGCAAAAGCTGATGTGCAGGAGGTGTTATGGTCAGGGTTGTGGAGATGCAGCAATTCTTTAGGAATTTCACAGCATCATCTAGATGTGTGACTTGCTTTCGAGGAGGAAACTCGAGAAGCGCATAGAGGTTGTTCACCTTAGTCCAATCCAGTTTGTCAAGGGCAAATTTGACTTGAGGAGCCTTGAGGATATCCACTTCCTCAGAATCAGCGGAGAAGTTCTCAGCGGTAGCAGGAATGTCAGACGAAGCCATTTCTCTGTATTATCAGTTCAACCAAAGATGTTAACAAATAAGAATTATCTTAATGTGGAAAGATTTTCCATTAAGATGGTTCAAATTTTATTCATTTCATTCAGACACAAATGTCTTAATGAAGATTAGGGTTTTTCTTGATTTTAAGAAACGAAATGTAAAACCCATTTATTCTTGTTATCCAGTTTTCTATGAAGAATTAGATTCTGGAAACGAATGAAGAACAAGTTTAAGATTTTCGCATTTAAACTTGAAGAACAACCATGAAATGGTTGTGTTCATAAAACCATGAAAGAAAATGATTTCATTTTAAGAAGTTCTTTTGTTTGATCTTGTTAAAACAAGGAAAAGATCAGAAACAAGTTATATGCATTTGGTAATAAATAAGAACATATTAACCTTGATGTTTGATGAAGAAGATGATGAACAGTTCTTGAAGTTTTTGAAAGCACAAATGCAACAGTAAATTTTTTCTTGCGGAGGAAGATTGATCGCGTAAAAGAAAAATACAAACCACGAGTTTGTTTATATAGAGAGATTAGAGAGAGAAAATCTTGAGCGGGAAAAGATTTTCATCATGACATGGACACGTGTTTGCATTTGATTGGAAGTTTGAACGAGACGTGCATACGTGTGTCAGGAAGAGAAAACGTGTCGGGGTTTATCCGTTGCAATGACGTCACAACTGTCCTTTCATATTCTTTTAGGATGTCTCTGAGGTTTTGAAAAACTCAGGGACTCTTTTATAAACATGAAGCACTGAATGAAAATTTCAGTGATGGTTTTAAGAATTTTCAAAATATCGCTGTTAAGGAAGAGATATTCAGCGATGCATTTTGTTTTGAAATCTTGCATTTTCATGCGATTGTCAGAGAGAGAAAACATACCTTGATATCAGCTTTAACCAAGTTTTATTCAGAGAGAAGATGATTGAATAGGTTATACGAGTTGATTTTATCCTATCGCTGGTCAATGTGAATTGTTTAGGATTTTACCCTTCAAAGTTCAGCATTCCAAGCTCGCTGATGAGAAAGTTGAATCTTGTCTCATCAAGAGGTTTGGTAAATAAATCAGCTAACTGATAATCAGTTGGGATAAAATGAAGTTCTATATCACCATTCATCACATGATCTCTGATAAAATGATATCTGATTTCTATATGTTTGGTCTTTGAATGTAGTACTGGATTGTTTGCTATAGCGATGGCACTTGTGTTGTCGCAATAGATTGGAATTTTGGAGAACTGAAGATCATAGTCTAGTAGCTGATTTCTCATCCACAAGACTTGAGAACAACAGCTTCCAGCAGCTACATATTTAGCTTCAGCTGTGGAAGTGGACACTGAATTTTGCTTTTTACTTGTCCAACTTACCAGCTTTCCACCCAGGAGCTGACATCCTCCTGTGGTGCTTTTCCTATCCAATTTGCAGCCTGCAAAATCACTATCTGAATAGGCGGTTAGATCGAATCCTGAATCTTTGGGATACCAAAGACCTAGGTTCGTTGTACCCTTAAGGTATCGAAAGATTCGCTTTACAGCTTTCATATGAGATAGCATAGGTTCAGCTTGATATCGTGCACACAAACATGTGGCATACATAATATCGGGTCGGCTAGCTGTAAGATACAAGAGAGAGCCGATCATCCCACGGTACAGCGTGACATTAATAGGTATTCCCTTTGAATCCTTGTCAAGTGTCAGCGGTGGTGCCATAGGGGTTTTCATAGCTGAACTATGAGTTAAATCAAATTTCTTCAGCATATCTTTAACATACTTTCCCTGATTGATAAAAGTTCCTTTTTCAGTTTGCTTAATCTGAAGACCAAGGAAATATGTTAGTTCACCCATCATGCTCATTTTATACTCATCTTTCATTCTATCAGCGAAACGAGTACAAAGCTCAGGGTTAGTAGAACCAAATATAATGTCATCAACATATATTTGAACTAGAATGATATGACCTTTCACTTTTCTAAAAAATAGAGTTTTTTCAATCTTACCTCGCTCAAATTTTTCAATATGGAGATAAGTAGAAAGAGTGTCATACCATGCACGAGGAGCTTGCTTCAAGCCATAAAGTGCCTTATCCAGTTTATAAACATAACCTGGACGCTTAGAATCTGAGAATCCTGGAGGTTGTTCCACATACACTTCTTCATTCAGCTTTCCATTCAGAAACACTGATTTAACATCCATCTGATGTACTTTGAAGTTTTTTGTGTACAGCATATGCTAAGAATAGACGAATAGATTCAAGTCTTGCTACTGGAGCAAATGTTTCGTCATAATCTATACCTTCCTCTTGTCTGTATCCCTGAGCAACAAGATGAGCTTTGTTGCGGGTTACAGTACCATGTTCGTCCAACTTGTTTTGATAGACCCATTTAGTGCCTATTACTGTTTTATCAGTTGGTCTCCGAACAAGTTTCCAAACTTTGTTTCTTTCGAATTCAGTCAGCTCTTCTTGCATGGCGCTGACCCAGTTTGGATCTTTGAGGGCATCATCTACTTTCTTTGGTTCAGTTAGAGAAATAAAGTTAACAAATATTACTTGCACTTCGTCGAGTCTGAACACCAGCGTTTGGATCACCAAGAATTTGATCAATTGGGTGATTTATGGTCCATCGCTGAGCCGGAGCATAAGTCGCTGACTCATCTTGAACTGGAGGAGCTGAAGATGAGGCTTCAGCTACTTCTGGAGTTTCAGTTAAGAGAGGAATACTTGCATTTTTCATTTCATTTACTGATTGCTGAGAGATAGATGGAATGTCTGAGGCATTTGGTTCAGCGGTAGGTATAGTGTTTATAGGAACAGCTGAGACCCATGATGTTTCAGCTTCACTATTCTGCATGTTTGGAATGATAGGACTAACATCTTCTACTGGATGAGCATGAGGAGTGGGAATATCTTCTGAATCACCAAGATGAGAAAACATCCATTGATTCAGTTCTTCAGTATCATCGGACGGTTTAGAGTTCGCTGAACGGGATTCGTCAAACGTGACGTGAATAGTTTCTTCTACAGTTTGTCTTCTACGATTGAAGACTCTGAAGGCTTTGGAAACTGAGGAGTATCCAAGAAAGATTCCATCATCAGCCTTAGGATCAAACTTTCCAAGAGCATCTCTGTTGTTCAGTATGAAACACTGACATCCAAAGATGTGAAGAAAGCTGTTTGAAGGCTTTCTCCCATGAAAGAGTTCATAGGCTGTCTTTTGGAATCTTTTTACTATCAGCGACCTGTTTTGCGTAAAACAAGCAGTGTTGACAGCTTATGCCCAAAACTGAGTAGGCAGGTGAGAATCGCTGAGCATTGAACGTGCAGCTTCAATAATTGTTCTATTTCTTCTTTCAGCGACTCCATTTTGTTGCGGTGTTCTCACTAAAGAGAAGTTGTGAGAAATACCCTTACTCTCAAGGAAGGAATCAAGAGAACTGTTTTTGAATTTAGTCCCATGATCACTCCTTATTGAGCGAACGGTCAGATTGTTCAGGGTTTCCATCTTCCGAACAAAGGTGATGAGTTCTTCAGGGGTGTCACTCTTAGAACGGAGAAACATTACCCAAGTGAAGCGAGAGAATTCATCAACTATGACCAGCGTATATTTCTTTCCAGCGATGGATTGTTTGTTAACAGGGCCAAACAAATCCATATGGAGTAGTTGTAGAGGAGATGACACTGAAAAAACTTGCTTTGATTTAAAGCTTGCTTTGGTCTGCTTCCCTTTTTCACACGCTTAACATAAAGACTCTTTGGCGTATGAATGCTGAGGTAGACCAGTGACACAGTGACTAACTCTTTTGAAGAAAGAGTGTTCAGTGTCTTGAAATTTAGATGAGATAGCCTCTTATGCCATAGCCAGTTGACATCAGATGAGGCCTTTGAGAAGAAACAGGAGTTCCCAGTGGTTGTTGAGTCCATGTTTATTACATAAACATTTTCCAAACGATAACCGTTGAGAGCTATCTTCTCCTTTTTGTCAGCGACAAAGCAGGATTCCTTAGTAAAGATTACTTTGTTATCCATGTCGCAAAGCTGACTGATGCTTAGAAGATTATGCTTCAGCCCTTCAACATATGTGACTCTTCTGAAGGAGGTTGTACCATTTGAATGTACACCATACCCTCGGGTATGTCCTTTTCCATTTCCACCGAAAGTTACAGAGGGACCCTTCTCTTCCTTGTATTCAGCGAGCATGCTTTTCTTTCCAGTCATGTGTCTAGAGCATCCGCTATCGAGATACCAGATACCCTTCTTAACCTGCAATACAAAGGAAGATTAGTTTTTCTTGGGTACCCACTTGACCATGTATACACATTTGTCAGTGGAAGTAGTTGGAATGGAAGATTCAGCAGTCTTCGCAGCATTTGAAGATTCAGCTTTGTCTTTCTTCACTTTGGTTAATTTCTTAACTTCAGTGGTAGGATTCACCTTGACCTGATTTGCACCAGGGTTGGTCTTCTTTGCCTTGGGGGCAATCTTCACCTTATCTATCTTTTCAGCTTTGGTGGCTGTGGGACACTTATTAGCAATATGATCGGTAAGTCCACAGTGATAACATTTCCTATAACTAAAAGTAGTTCTAGGACCATTTGAATGCTGAGCTTTTAATTTCGAATTAGAAGTGCCAGCACCAAGTAAACTATTGGCTTTAGAAATGGGACGAACATTCAGTTCTTCAGATTTCTTACCAAGGACATCCACTCTGAGTCTAGGAGTAGATCGCTGAATAGATCCAGAGATCTGCTTCCTTGATCCAGAGGAATGAACCACTGAAGCTTTAGAAGCACTCAGCTTTGGTACTAAGGTACCCTTCTGAGGATTCTGGTAAATAACAATTCCTTTACCTTTGTCTTTAGAGACAGAGGTAGGTTTTGAATAAACCATTTTCTCCTTGCCTTTTGAGGAGGTAGGAGTTTCCTCAGGAATTGGTGTAATGGACGAGGAGCACTGAGAAGATGAAGTATCAGCGACTGAGGATACGAACGTTCCAAATTTAAGCATTGAACGCTCAGTGGTTGGTTTTGGAGTATCATATTTGTAACCCAAACCACGTTTATCACTCAGGGGAATCTGAGACTTTATTATCTCAGTGATCTTTGTTGAAGAATTACACCATCCTTCAACAATAGCTTTTTCAGCTTTTAATGCAGCGATAGCTTCTGCTCGTTCGATTTTGACTAGCTGATTTAAATATACTTGATCTTTAAAATCTTCTTCAATTTTAGAAAGCTTTTCTATTTGAAGGTGGCAGTTTTTAAGCTTTTCAGCGAGATCAAGGTTTTGGTTTTCAACCACAGTTTTGCCGTTCATGGCTTCGTATAAACTTCTAGTCAAGAGATCGATCTTACGGAGACTATCAGCTTCATCAATATTTGCAATATTGGTAAAGAAGGAAGGTGATACCTGAATAGCAGAGGTTGAAGTGGAGGGAATGTCTGAACTTTCTTCCTCTTCTTCAATCTTGGCCATAAGACATAGATTTGCTTCATCATCTTCAGAGTCAGATGATGATGCTTCTTCATCAGAAGCAGCCCAATCATAGTCAGCCATCAGGCCTTTATTCTTCTTCTTAAAGCTTTTCAGCTTAGCATATTTTTCTTTCAGCTTTGAATATTTGTCATCTTTATTTCTTGGAACAAAGGGTTTCTTTGTAAAAGCTGAGGGTCTAGAAACTTTCTTAGACCTGCACTCGTTAGCGAAATGTCCTGTCTTTTCGCAGTTAAAACAAGTAGCAGTAGCCTTATCAACAAAAGCTGATGATCTAGGCTTGTCAGTTATGGAAAGAGGTTTGTTCTTTCTAAACATTTTCTTTTTGGCAAATCTCCTGAACTTCTTAGTTAGGAGAGCCAAAGATTCATCATTATCTGAATAATCAGAATCTGATGACCTTTCAGAGTTACTCTCTAACTCAGTGATAGTGACCGAGGGTCGCTGAGTAGAAGGTTCCTCTGAGATTAAAGCAACATGGGTGCTTTTGGAATCTTTTACAAGATGGCTCGATTGCTCATGATTCAGCAACGTGCCATATAAGGTTGAAAGGGTCATTGATTTTAGATCCTTTGACAGCTTGAGACACATAGCATAATTGTCCCAGCTTTCAGGTAAACATTCTAGAAACTTTGTCAGTACTTCAAAGTTAGAATATTCCTTACCAACAGTTTTCAGATCTATAATTAAACAATTAAAACGCTGGTGAACTTCAGAGAGAGATTCATTCTTACCAGAAATGAAGCTTTCGTATTGTCTTACCAGGTTGATCTTTCTTGAGTCCTGGACTTCAGACGTTCCTTCATACTGAACACATATTGTGTCCCACATGGCTTTTGATGTTTTCAGATTCATGACGGAATGGTAGACTTCGTCAGGAAGAGCCATGGATAGTATGGATCTGGCTTTTGTATCTATAGCCACTTTCTTCTTATCTTCGTCAGTCCATTGAAAGATTTCCTTAGGTACCAGCCTTTCTGGAATAGCAGGTCTATTCTCAGCGGCTGGAACAACATCATCAATTCTTACAGGGATGAATGGACCATTCTCGAGATAGTAAGGCATAGTAGGGTCTACACTTTCTAAGAAGAGTGTCATCCTATTTTTCCATAAGTTGAAGTTATCTTTGGAAAATCTAGGGGGTTTAGCAAGAGAACCATTGTCTATATAATTTGTGTTTGTGTTGGTGGCCATGTAATAACCAGGTATTTTATTTAATTTAAAATATAAGAATTTTATAAGTTTATATGGGTATTTTAAGGAATGAGAAGTTAAGGGGTAAGTTTTAATTTTTATGAAAGTTTAGGGGTATATTTGGTTAAATGGAACAAGTTTGGGGTTCATTTGGAAAGTTGGGTGACACCTCCTGTTAGCCAAAACCGACTTTCATTCTATAGGAATGAGGTGTCTCTTTTTTTACCATTTTTAGCAAAGTGTAGTGTGTGTCTAGGTGGTGTTTTCGATTTTAGAGAGAGAGTGAAAGAGGTTGAAGGAAACTAAGGAAGAGGAAGAAGTATCTGATTGTTTGCAGCTGAGTTTAAGATTCAATTCATCTGAAACAACAAGGTAATAATCCATCCTAATTCTTCTTTTTATGTATAATAGGTTTTACATGAACTTTAGAAGTGGGTTATGTTATTTTTAGAAGGTATATGAATTATGGGTTTGGAATAGTGTTCTAATGGTAGTATAAAACATATCTGCAAAGTTATATAAACATACATAGAATAAAACTGCAAAAATCTGGGTTTTAGGATGAAACAGTAGACTGAGACTTTCATCGAAGTCGCAGTAGGCTAGTATTCATCGAAGTCGCAGTAGGTTAATATTCATCGAAGTCGCAATGGACGACTGCGACATTCATCGGAGTCGAAATGGTTGGTTGCGACTTGGGTATGAAGTCGCAATGGTCGTTTGCGACTTGGCTTGAAATCGCAGTAGTAGATTGCGATTCGAGTGTGGGATCGCAGTAGTTGGTTGCGACTCCAAGGTGGAATCGCAATAGTGGGTTGCGACTCCAAGGTGGAATCGCAATAGTGGGTTGCGACTCCAAGGTGGAATCGCAATAAGGGGTTGCGACTTCGGGGTGAAATCGCAATAAGGGGGTTGCGACTTCAGGGTGGAATCGCAATAGGAGATTGCGATTTGGTACTGTTCATTGCGATTTCAGTTGGGAATTTTGTAAGTTTAAAGTATTAAAGGAAATATTTGGTATTTTATCTGATTTCAGATTCTGTGAGGGATCGACACACGTGAATTATCTTGGAAGAGTTTTTGTGATAAACACACGAGGTGAGTTTTTATTTGAAATGTTTTCAAATGGAATACATATATGTGATTAAATGTAATATAGTGCATATAATGTTTATATGAATATTGCATTGTATGAGTACTAGTTGGCCGGGCTTAGGACCGGTGAAAGTTGGCTGTACAAAGGGACAGTGGTGTTGGCTGTATTTAGTACAGCGGAGTAAATTAATTAATTGGCTTGCTACCAATTAATATGGCCAAGGAAAAGAAAGGAGAAAGAGATGGAAAGATTACATGAGTCATAATTGGTATTCTTATGTGAAGTATATGTATGACTTTGTGCAAAAGTTTTCTTTAACTAACGGGGATTTTTCTCACTAGACCTCAAGGTCTAACCCTCATTTTTGTTTTAAAATATGTATTCCAGGTCATGGAGCAAACAAGAGACAATGATAGGATTTATCATGTTAGCTTTTGTGGATGTTGAATGATTATGAAGATTCCAGTTATAATTAGTAGATGTTATGTATTTTACTTTATTCGAAAAAGTTTGTACTGAAAGACTTAATTGTAGAATTTAAGGGACCATATTTGGATTATGATATGTTATTTTGTGGTGAATTATATGGAACTTGTATGTTGGGATTAAGGGATGTTACAGGCCATTTTCAGATAAAGCAAGGAAGAGAAATATCTTAGATTAGATCTTGTTTATGAGATTAAACAAATCCGTTCTGATACCACTTGTTGGTCCCGAAGGCCTATACAAGTTTGTAGAAGGGGGGGGGGGGGTTGAATACAAACACACAAATTTTACTTTTCTAAATTGTTTATTGATAAATCATTAACAATTTACAGCTTGTTGCGGAAACAAGATTAAGGATAAACCTAAATCTAAACAAGTTGGAACACTAAGGTTTCGTGCACTAAGAGAGATAAGGAAATTACTAATAATAACCTATCTTGAGATAAGAGATTGAACTTGTACAGAGTTAGCAAGTTACTTCAAATGAAGTGGGTTCATCTCTTTATATACTGCATGCATTTAATGCAAGTCAGTATACACTTTACACGTGTCATCAGCTGGTTGGTTGCATGTCATTGACCTTGGTTGACAACCTTAGTAGCCGCATGGAAGAAAAATGTAGTATCAGAGTGGTTGTACGATTTCAGACAGTCGGAGGTTCTTTTCTGACATTTCGTACGGAGTCGTGCAAGGGGGGTTAAGACAAAATACTTTGTACGGAGGACTTCATGATCAGCTTTCGTTGATTCAGAGCATTATCATTTTCTATTCAGCGAATGATAAAGTTCAGCGATAGCTGAAGTTTTGTACTTGATACTTCACGTTGAGTGGACAAATCCGAGTCTTCGCTGATCCGCATCAGTTCATTAGGAGACTTGTCGCTGGTTCTTGAGCTTGATCTTCGACTTCAGCGTAGAACCTTTGTTGACGTGAAACTTGTCTTCAGGGATTATAAGTAAACAACTAACTTATCAGCGATCATCATAATGACTGAACAGACTCAGAGCATTAATGGTGAACAGTGTTCGCTGAATGTTTAATTTAAAGAGCGAGAGTTCCTATCAGCGGTACTGTAAGATCTTAGTACTTATCAGCGATAGTGAAACTCTGATACATATTGTTTACTTACAATTTTCACTAAGTATAAGAGAGGGTCATTATCAAATCACTGAGGGAGAGTTCCTATCAGTTGTATTCCATTGTATCATCAATCTTCTCGTTGAACGTCATCAACAACTGAGTAACACTTTCGTTCGTATTCGACCCGCTCGTATTACTCGTTGATGTTTTTTTTGCCTTGTTTCTCCCGATGGGTCGTTGAAGTTGCTCGATGAAGTTGTCGTCATCGTCATCATCGGAAGGTTTGGTACGTTTTGAACCCCGCGATGAAGTTGTCGTCATCGTTGGAACGGCTCCCCATTTTGGACATTTTTTTAGGACTTCCCAAGCTTGTTCGTGAGTGAAAGCAAACCCAAGTTGTGCTCGGAACCGTTCGTGTGCCATTCGTGAAATGTCGGCCTCACTCATTCCGCTTGATCTATTAGTGACCAAGTTGTTGTAGAAGCCGCCAAAAGAAATTATTCTTTTATTGAGGTCGTTGAACTTGGTGTTGAGTTGATGAGTTGTTCTATAATTTCTGCGGCCCATCAAACTAAAGAACACTTGCCCGATTCGGGTCCAAAAACTTTCTACATTTATGTAAATTCAAGTATAAGAATATTAACAAGAATAATAATAATAATAATAATAATAATAATAACAATAATAATAATAATAACAATAAAAATACCGGTTTGTGCGTTACCGACAACGGGGTCCTCCGAAACGTCAACCCACGCCGACACTAACGCGAGTTCCTCGTCTTTACTCCACATCTGTTTGGCGGCTCTATTTTCATATTGTTTGTTTTTTCCTTTTCTCGTTGGTGTCGGGTTTGATGGTTCAGAGATAGATTGTTGTATGTAGATGAATTGTGGTGTGTGCGGGCTAGAATGTTGGGTTTCCGGAACAATGTCGTCGTCGAGATCGATTGCGGGCGAAGGAAGATTGTAGTTGGTCGGAGTAAAACCTTGTTGAATCAAACCGGGACGTGTAAATTGGTAAGGAAATTGTTGGAAAAATTGTGGCGGAAATTGTTGCGAAAATTGCGGATGATAATCTTGTTGTGAAAACGCTTGGAAACCAAGCTCCGGGTCTTCTTGCGGTTGCGGTGTATCCGGTCGATTACGACGGGATGTAGGTGTTTTGTTTGGATTCATGATGAAATTTGAGAGAGTTTGAGAGATTTTGGTGTGAAAAATATAGAGAATGGAAGAGAATGAGAGAATGAGATAGTTGTTTTGTGTGAAAAATAAAATGGGTTTTAGGATTATATATATAGTGTGATTAAATCGAAAAAAAAAAATTAAAAATAGCCGTTGCCAACGTCTTTATTTTCAAATTATTTAAAAAAAAAACAATCGGGTTCAACGGGTTTTGGAACCCGGGGCTGGAACCCGAGCCCGCTCCCCCCGTAGCACAACCCGCTGGAGCCCGCTCCCTAGCCCGAGCCCGAGCCCGCACACGTTACGGATGGCCTTATTTGCAAGTAATTCAATTATTATGACATTTTTATTTATTAAACATTATGGAGCATCCAAAAACTATAGATAATTATAATCACCACAATCTTTTTCAACTTGGGGTGTTTTAGTTTCTTCTCCATTTGTAAATAACCATTTTGTAATTTGATTTTATTAAAAAAATGTTATAATACTAGAAATTGAATATTAAATATAATTTTAAAATTTTATAAATAAAAAATTATTAAAATACGACATACCTTTGTATATTTATATTTTACATAACGTGTTTTAAAAACCTTTATTTTGTTACTTAACTTGCAACGTCTCAAACATCTAAGATATCTAGCTAGTTATTTAATAACCCGAATATGCTTAACAAAATTAGATTTGCAGACATGACATCAATTTTTTTGTTCTGTTATATAATTTTAAAATACGGCAATAATTCATCTAAAATGTTATAAACTACCAATGGATTATCGCCGGCTTGTTGGATTGTAATGTGTACTATTGATAGAATGATAATGAATTGTATTATGTTTGGTTGTGTTGTAATGCGTAATATTGGGTTTTGAAAGAGTTGTAATGAATCGTATTAGATCATGCAGAGTTGTAATGGGTCAAATTAAGTTTTTGGAATATAATAGTAATATTGGGGTTATTGGGTAGTAATGGGTTGTACTAGGTAGTAATGTGCCATTAGGTGTTCAATTGGGTTGTAATGGGTCGTATTAGTTGGAACTAATGTCCCATTTAGTTAACAAACATGGAGGAATGCATGAGCCATAGAGGTGGACCTACAAACATACACCTGCTCTACCTTCTCGATGTAAAAGAATTTTTTAGGGGTCTTAAAGGTACAACCAACTTAAAACAAACGTGTGCTTCCGTACATTAACAAAAAAAAATGATTGTCGTCTAGTGGGTCATATCGGGTAACATTGGGTTATAACGAGTTGTATAATGGCGTATTGGGTTATAGTGGGTTGTATTGAGTCATATTGATCGTATTATGTTCCATTGGGTTATAGCGGGTCATATCGGGTAACATTGGGTTATAGTGAGTTGTATAATGACGTATTGGGTTACAGTAAGTCGTATTGAGTCATGTTGCTCTTATTGGGTTACATTAGGATAGAATCGTCCTTAGGTGGTCCAGTCGAAGACTGGGCTATCGCCCCTTGCCTACAATAGTGGGCTGCGGAATAGGCCCAAGCGTAAGCTGGGCTGCGGACGCGGCGGATTAGTGGGCTGCCCTTGGATGCCCGATACCGCCGGGAAGGTGTGCGTGCGTGTGTGCGTGTGTTCGTGGTAGTTGGTCGAAAGGATCAATGCCGCTATGCCTTCCAAAAAAAAAATTAGGATAGAATGGGTCGTATTGGGTCATGTTGGGATTCTATTGGCTTGTAAAGACTCGTGTAGTGAGGTCATGGTTAATATTCGGTGATAATGTGTCGTATTGGGTTTGGTCGTATTGAGTTCTATTGAGTTGTAGTGGGCCTTATTGGGCGACAATGTGTCATATTTGGTTATTTTGGTTGTAATTGGTTATATAGTGAAATAATATGTTATAATGGGTTATATCTGGTTCTAATGGTCGTATTGGGTTATTATAGATCATATTGACTTATATTGTGTTAGGGGTGTGCAGAAAGTCAATCGATCCAATCAGAACCAACCGATCCAATTAGAACCGACCGACCTTAATTGGATATCCAATTGTAATTGGATCGGATCGGATCAAATTTTTCAACATCCAATTTGGATCGGTCGGTTCTTGGATGACAGTCCAGAACCGACCAAAACCGAACCGAACCGAACCGATTCACCATCCAACCATCCATCCAATTATCATCCAATCAGTCATCCGATTATCATCCAACCACCCATCCGGTTATCATCCAACTACCATCCAATACATTTTAATTCAAAGTTTCAAAAGTAAAAAGTTTTTATTTTTAAAACATTATAATTTAAAAACATTTGTAAAAAATAAAAACTAAACTTTTTAGAAAGAAACATAAAAACATTGGATAGATCCGATCCGATCCAACGGATATCCAGTGGATATCCAACGAGAATATCCAATGGATGGAACCGAACCGATCCAATCATCCATTGGATTGGAAAAATCCAACATCCAATGGATGATTGGATCGGTTCGGTTGGAAAAATCGGACATCCAACGGATGATTGGATCGGTTCGGTTCCCCTCACATCCATTGGATGTCAATCGATGAACACCCCTAATTGTGTTGTTGAGTTTTAGTGGGCCCTGTTGTGTTGTATTAATAATTTTCAAAAGACATATGTCGAGGAATTTGGGTTGTTCGCCAACAAAAATGTAAATAAAAGAAATATTAATAAACGAAGGTTACTTTGTCAGCAAGTTAGTGAAGGTCGATGGTAAGATTATAATTAAAATAGTAATTAATCAAGTAAAATGATTTGAGTGGTGGGCTTGAAAAGTTTAATGGTGAAAGTTTTAGTACAAAAAAACTATTAATGAATACGACGTTTTTGCCGGTGACTTAGGGAAGCTCGTAGGCAAAAATGTGTGTGAAGAAAATAATTAATAAGATTAAAATGCTTTTGCCAAGGACTTAGTGAAGTTCGCCGGTAAAAATGTCACTAAAAATAATTAAAATGACAAATTTACTTTTGCCGGCGAGTTTGAGAAATCCGTCGGCAAAAGCTTAAGTGAAAAAAATAATAATTATAATAAAATAACTTTTGCCGGCGAGTTGGTGAAATTCGTTGGTAAAAATGTTTTTAAAAGTACTTTTACCGGCAATTTGAGAAATCCGTCAGGAAAAGTAGCTTTACCGGCGGCCTATAAGAAATTCGTCGGCAAAAACACATCTTTGCCGGGGACATTTTTCTTCAGCAAAAAGTTGTCTTTTTACCGGAGGTTTTCGTCTAAGTCACCGGTAAAAGTTACTTTTTCCGATGGGCTTCCCAAACCTCCGGTAAAAGTGCAGTTTATCTTTGATAATAAATCACTTCTCAATATATATATATATTTCTTGATAAACAAAATAAACTAGTGACATATAAACTTTTCAATGTAATTTATACCAATTAATTTCATAGCAACACAAAGGTATGATGACACCTAGTTTTGACATAAAAGGGATGCGTATCTTTTGGTAATCCACCCAAAAAATGAAAAAAGGAAAGGTGAGGGAATTGACGTAGGCGACATGTGAAGCCACCTCAACGCGTATACAGACAGTAAGTATTTTGGACCCTCCTTCCATCTTTACTTGTGCTTTCCTTCCCATCTTATCTTACCATTTTTGAAAGCAATTCTCGTTTTTCATTTTCAATCTCGGGCATCCACAATGGTAAAATGAAATGAAAGACTTGAAAGTAATAAAAAAAATATAAAAGTTATGTTAGTCCCACCATAATGTACTCTCTCTTTCTCTTGCATCTCACATTTAATTTTTCAAAGACTTGAGAAAGACCAAGTCTTTGATCAGTAAAGCTATCTTCAAGTCATCACGCCAATGTTCAAGTCTTCTTCAAGTTATTTTCAAATCATTTTCAAATGACCATTGGAGATGCTCTCAAGTCACCATGTTACATGTTAAAAACAAGACTTCTAATCCGAATATCAATTAATATTTATATACTAATCCAAATACTCATGATTATTAATTCATTCTATAAGAGGTGTAAATTTTAAGTTCCCACTAAAAAGGAATAGGTTGCATCACTACAATAAAATTGCGTTTATAAGGCCCCTAAAATAAATAAGCGTATTAATAGGGTGTTTTCTAGGACCAAAGTTTATAAGACCAAACAAAAAAACGTCATATCAAAAAGTTTATAGGACGCCTTTAGGCATCGTACCAAGTTTTTTAGAATATTTTTCAAATAAAGCGTCTATTAACTATTTTATAGGACACCATTTTAAAAAATGTCCTATAAACACAAGTGTCCCCTAAAAAGATGGGTTTATAAGACATTTTTCAAAAGTATCCTATAAAATTAGTTAATACGACACTTTATTTTGAAAATATTCTAAAACTCTTGTTATGACGCTTAAAGTCGTCCTACAAACTTACTGTAACAATTTTAGGTAAGACGTTTTTTTGTTTATTCCTATAAACTAAAGTCCTATAAAACATTTTATCAGAACACTTATTTATTTTAGAAGTCCTATAAACTTAAATTTGTGGAGTGTATTGAATTCATCGGCAACATTTTGTTTTTGATAAAACAATTAATATAGTTAATACGATTATAAAAATGATATGAAAATAAAGATCTAAATTTTATAAAAACATTTTAAAACGACTTACATACTTCCCTTGGTTTAAATTGTTTATTTAATGAGTGAAAATAAAAGTGTTGCAAGTTTTATCAATAAAATCAAACTTTTTATAAAATAATAGTAAGGCCATCCGTAGCGCTCCGTAGAAGCCCTCAAGCCCTCAAGCGCCACATCAGCGCCACATCAGTTTTTCTCCTAACCCTCTCCTCAAGCCCTAAAGACCCGTAGCGCTCCGTAGAAGCCCTCTTGCCACCTCATTTTTTTAATTCTTTTATTTATACATTTAATTATTTAACAAAATAAAAATATTTATATATTTTTTAATAAATAAAAATAAGATAAATAATAAAAATAAAAATAAAAATTCATATCATTCATTAAAAAATTAAAAATTACAAAATAAATTTAAAAATTACAAAATATTAAAAATCTACTCGTCGTCGTTGTTGGGAACTTGGATACGCCAAATATGTTCGACCAAATCCGACCGAAGGTTATTATGAGTGTCCCGGTTTTTGACTTCTCGAACATTTGCCGCGCGTTGTTCCTCACTGATTTGGGTTTCGATATCATCCGTGAAAAGGTCGTTTTCATCGCCACCACAAATAGCATGGTCTTCGTCTTCGAGTATCATATTGTGTAATATGACACAAGTGTACATAATGTTTCCCAATCTTGAGAGTTCTCATCCGCGTGCCGGGTTATGAAGTATATGCCAATGTGCTTTAAGCACGCCAAAAGCTCGTTCAACATCTTTACGTGCCGCTTCTTGCGCGGACTTGAACTTTTGTTGTTTAGGGTTATGTGGGCACGTAAATGATTTTACGAAAGTAGCCCATTCCGGATATATCTCATTCGCTAGATAATATCTGTGCTCGTAGGTGGCTCCATTCACCTCAAAAGGGCAGTCGGGTGCTTTTCCATCATATACATCGTTGAAGATGGACGACTGATTGAGAACATTGATGTCGTTGTTGGAACCGGGAACACCAAAGTATGCGTGCCAGATCCATAGATCTTGAGAGGCCACTACTTCTATCATGATTGTCGGGTGCTCATGATCACCTCTCATGAATTGACCTCGCCATGCATTCGGACAATTTGTCCACGCCCAATGAGTACAGTCTATGCTTCCAAGCATGCCGGGAAATCCGTGTTTAGCTTCATGCGCGACGTACAACTTCTGAATATCAATAAAAGTAGGCTTGCGTAAATATTTTTGACCATACAGTTCAATAATACATGTGCAGAATTTGTGCAGACAATCTTGTGACGTTTTCTCTCCCATACGGATGTACTCATCAAGTGAGTCAGCAGCTACTCCATACGCCAATTGCCGAATAGCGGAAGTACACTTTTGTATCGGAAAAAAACTTTTTTTGTATCTGCCGTCCAACCGAAGTGTAAAATATGAATACTGTCCTTGTAAATCTTCAACTATTCGTTCGAATAGCTGCCTCCTCATCCTGAACCGCCGCCTAAACATATCCGGTGTATAAACCGGGTTGTTGCCAAAGTAGTCCCGCATAAGCCGCTCGTTTGCAGCTACTCGACCTCTTTCTATGTTCGCGGCCCTCTCTCTTGTTGACGATGAGGCGGTGCTACCATAAATCCATTGTGCAGCCTGTCGAAAAACTTCCCTTTGTAGATTCAACAACTCGTCGGTGTCTACGGATGATAATGATGCGGTCGGTGAACCGGGTTGTGGCGAATCCATATTGTTTAAAATATAGAGAATGGAAGAGAATGAGAGAGTTGTTTTGTGTGAAAAATAATATGGGTTTGGATTAATATATATAGTGTGATTAAATTAAAAAAAAATTAAAAAAAAATAAATAAAAATATAGCCGTTGGTAGCCATTGGATTTATTTATTTTCAAATTATTTAAAAAAAAGCATCGGGTTGAACGGGTTTTGGAACCTGGGGCTGAACCCGAGCCCGAGCCCGCTCCCCCCCCCCCCCGCGTAGCGCAACCCGCTCCGAGCCCGCTCCGAGCCCGAGCCCGAGCCCGCGTACGATACGGAAGGCCTAACAAGTAGCTAGTATTTTATGGTATTAAAATTATAATTATGGTGCAGTTTTAATCTAAGAATATTTTTTAACAAAAAATATTATTTTATAGGATTTGGTTCCCTCCCACGTTATATTTTTCCAAGTTTATTGATATTCTTTATTTTATTGTTATTTATTTTTGTTATTTATCAAATTTAATTTCTTTTTTGAAAAAATTGTTTTTCCTTTTAATCTGGCAAAGGCAAAGTGTATGTCTTTTCATATTTTTTCCTTTATATACTTCCTCTCTTTACAGGGTTAAAGAATTGATTCTTTCACTCTTAAATGCACAATAAATCTTTACGTGCATACGTGATACATATACATACACATACATACATACATACATATATATATAAGTATGAAAAATTTCAAACGAGAACATTAACTAAATATTGGAATACAAAAACCGTCAAATTACAAGCAAAATCACATGTGATTTAAACTAATAGTTAACGCAAAGATGTGCGAGCCTGGCGACGTGAACCACGGCCAAAAAAGCATGAATCTCATGTGATTTTACAAATGATTTCAGTGTAAAATAAAATCTGAATCGGTCGTTTTTTGTTCTTTTATTTGGTTACTACTCTCATATGAATCTAACTCCACAAATAATATTTGATGTTCTTTATTTTTAATATATTTTAATTTTATAACTAATATTTGATAAATAAGTAAACCAAATAAAAAATCCATTAAAGGGTTCACTATTATGAATGCTTTTATGAAAAGAAAAGTTGATCGTGACAATACATATTCAACACTTGCATACCCAAAAAAGGAATTGTGTATTCTATTATACCTCTTTTATAGGGTGTATGTGAGTGAAGATCGCGGTAAGAATAAGGTTGTGTGAGTAAAGATTGTATGAATAGTAAGTTGATAAAATTAAGAGATTGTTCATCAAACATTTATGAGAGTATATCATTTATTCTGTTTTGTGTCACTTACCTTATCAAGTGAGTATAATAAGGATTGAGAATTTTACCTGACAAGGAAGGAGAAGACACTTACCCGGTTAGCACTTATAGGTAAAAGACGCTTACCAACAATCCATTTAATGACTGAAAATGTTATCCATTATTCCGTTAAGGTAAGTGAATATCAGATAACAATAATTACTAAAATCTTTATAATTTTTATAATAACAATATGTGATAATACGCCACTTATATTTGTTCATGTAACTTTTATATATATATATATATATATATTCATAAGCATATTATCACATGTAATATGTATAAAAATTCACAGAGTGAATCATATGTTAAACGTAAATAAACGTGATTCAAAATGTGGATCTAAAAAATAGTGAAAAGGATAATCAAATTGATTATGAATATGACATGAGATATTTGACTAAAACTATGGAGAAAAAATCTTAATGGATTAATGGTCTAAAACTATTTTTCATTTAGTTAATAATTACATAGGATATAAAAATCAAAAAATATATATTTATAAAAGTAATAAAACGTCATTTCACACAAAGTTAAAGGTTAGAACCAAGATTCTTGTATAAAATCTTTAAGAGCATCTCCAACAAATTCTCTAAAATGAAGAAAATGAAGATTTTGACAAAATTTTGCTCCATCAGATTCCCTCGAAATTTTCTCCAAAATGAAATAGTGTGAAGTTCACCAAATCTAGAGAGCTCTTCAAAAATGATTTCCATAAAAAAGATTTTTTTTTATTATATTCTAACCAATAACAAAAATTGATTAAAAAATTATGATAAAAAAGAAAATTATATTATTCTATTACATGCATACAATACTTTAATAATACAATAAAAGTTGTAATCTTCAATAGGAAGAATCCATTCGAGTTGGATGTTAATTTTTTTTATAGAGATTGAGTTTTAGTTCCCCGTTTTATAGAAACTTTGGAGAATCTATTGGAGATTCTTTAAGAATGTCTATACGAATGTGGTGACTTATATGACCTCTCCAACGATATTTCTTATAATAACTTACACTTTTCATATATAAGAACCTACCATTGAAAATGCTCTAAAACAATTTAATAGGGTGGTCGGGTTAGACATCTTGTTCATATCATAGCGGACTAGAGTTCTGTTCGGCCACCGATAATTTGTTGATGGCCCTCCGATTTAATTCCTCTTTGCTCCTTATCATTTGATTTCTTGAACTTGTAATGGTTCTTTATTAATAGTTTGGTTCATACGTAATTTGATTGGCACATCGAAAACTATCCAATATCAAGAGAAAATGCATATGCCAATGCGGATCAGAAGATGTACTACCCAAACTTACACCAAGATACCATCTGCCATTCTACAATAAGTCGGACAATCCTCTTTCTTTCGGCAGAACTATTTAATTTACCTGCAGGAGTTTTCTGACCAAATCTCACCAACCTTGTACCTGATAGGAACATTCTCTGTGGAACCTAAAGAAGCATGTTTGTCCTAATGTGCATTTGATATGGCTCCTTAGAAGCTTTCGGATACATGCTCCCATGACAAGGCACTTTCTCATGCACAATGAAACGGACCTTTCTTGAAGTTAACTCTGAGCATCTTATCCCCAAGTGACAAATGTCTATATGCATTTAATGCACATAGTAGTATTTAAGGCAAAACTCTCATTCCATCAAGGTTACGCTTTTTGAGAACTCTCTACGTGACAGCAAAAATCGGGAACTCTCTAACTAGCATAGCTTCTCTTAGTGTTAAGTTATGTTCTTGTTTTCTCTAAGTGATAGATTGTTTAGAATAAATTTTAAATCTTTTCTTTTACGCATCAATCTTATTCTATTCACAAAAAGGTGGACAACATGCCGAAGGCACCTACGAGCCATGCCCGAGAGAGTTTGAATGTGAGTTCAGCGATGCTCTTTTTGACGTATTTGATTGAGAATGCTTGTATTGGTTGTTCTCGCCCATATGCCGTTGAGGGGGAGAAAACTGTTAGGGGGAGAAATATGGTCCTTCGGGACCCATCACCAGCGGCGGATTGGAGAAGTCTATGGTAGAGGGAATCGGCAGACCGATTCAGGGGGAGCAATCGGGTCCGACCGATGTAACTGTTGAGTGGAGAAAACAATAGACAAAGGCAAAAAGATAATGACAATGAAGGAAGAAGATGCCGATGAAAGCTTCTGAATCCAATGTCCTAAAACTCAAAGCTCCTACTTCATTCATTTCCGAGCTAGGAATATCGAAAGAGGAGGCAAAAGAAGCTCTAAAGTCCCAAAACAAACATGAATAGAATTGACATCTTCTAGAACATTTGGCTAAGGAAGAGGCCGATAAAGCTAAATTGAGCGATACGACGAGTGCTCAAAAGAAAGAGTTGTGTGAGGTTGAGAAAACAAAGGAAGAAATGTAGGAGATTAAGAACTCAAGGATTAGGTGGTATATTGAGTCCATAGTCGGTCGGTATCTTTTATCCTATATCACCAACGTCCAAATATTTGGTCCAAAATTCTATTCAACTAGCGGTGTAGTCTGTATGGAGAAACTGGACTGGCTACACTCTTATGGGCTAAGTAAGTGGCCGAAGTGAGTCAACTAATGAAGAACAGTAAGAGCACGTACCCAGATACAGTAATCAACCACATTAAGTCTTTGATCAAGACACTAACAAACATTCGAATGACCTACATTCTGAAGCCCTCAACCACCAAAGTCGAGCATCTTCGATGACTTCAAAAATCCTCTCTCACCCCTCTAGAGCCAAGTCTAAATCGGTGAAGCGAGGATCAGTATGTCAAGAGGTGGACAAAGAACGAAAGGTCCCTGATGTATCATCTCTTGACTTATCGGTCCCAACTCTTGTAGCTCAACCGACAAGAATTATCATGCACGATCCAATATATGGAATCTTCTTCGAGGAAGCACTCGATGAGATCAGGTTTTTTAGAGCCTATGAAATTTCCATAGTGGATAGTTTGTTCCATCACAACATTCTAAAAGTTATCTTGTTCGGTGAAAACGGTCGTACCTTCTACAACATAGTGTTAAACGATGTAACAACCCACTCTAAAATACAAGCCAGAAACTACCTCTTTAATTCATAACAACATAAACGGCTCAACAAAGTCACACTATCACGAGACTGGGTTTGCGAAATTAACCCTAACTACAGCTGAGACCATGACTACAAAAAAATACGAAAAACCTTCTAATCCTTCTATACGCAACCTCCGCCTTACACCTTGCCAAACTCCTAAGCAAGCTTTCAACTACCTGCTTACCTGAAAAGGTTTTAGTTTTGAAAAGCGAGGGTTAGACCATGAGGTCTAGTGAGTTCCCTCCACACCAGGTCACACCATAAAACATCATAATTTTATAAAATAATTATGAAAGAATTTATACAATCATAACAAGCACACTTAAAATGATATGCACACAAACTTAGCCACTCACTTCCGAATCCCAAACTTAGCCACTCACTTCCGGCCCAATTCCTTTCCTTCCGGATCTCGTGTAGCAGGGCCCAATTTCGGGACTGCATTAAATTGCAAACCATACCGGAACTTGATAAAAAATGAATTCCAGAACTCAATTTACAACAACTACCGGAACCCAATTTATTTACCAATTCCAGAACCCAATGTAGGTCTAAATTCCGGATCCGGTTCCGATCTTGGGGTTTCTCTTATCGAGCCACAAAAATCTTAAACATTAAAATTAATCATTACACACAGTCCCAATTAATGCTAAACTATTAGAATTAAGGGGACACCAATTATCAATCGATTTCTTTAGCTTAAACATTAGATTCTTTATTATTTCATGGTTTGCAAACACACAAACCCCATTCTTACCAGGTGATAGCAAACTCCAACACCATTACCCCAGATTCTTATTACAAAACAATAAAATATGGAGGTTACCTTGCAAGATGATTCCACACTCCCAAATTTGAAGAATTCTGAACTGATTGATTTCACTCTTCAGCACACACTGTTTCTTAGAGAAAGAAAGAAATTTCTAGGGTTTATCACCCAATTTATAGTTTAACACATGCACACTAAACTTTCTCCTTTTCCCACTTGCACCACAAAACTTTTATTTATTCAATTAAGAACACGGTTATTACATCATCCTCCCCTCAAAAGAATTCCGTCCCCGGAATTCCATCTTCGAATAATCGAGGAAAAAAAATGGTTCTTCAGCTTTCTAACCTTGCGATCTAGAATCGCCAACGGTTCCCCCACATGATCCAACTTTCATCCACACGAGTGTCTTCTAACAAAACGACCATGCCTTCCCCGCCAAGCACTTCCTAAGATTCGACACGGGAAATGTCGAATAAACTCCCCGAAGTTCCTCGGCTCACTTCAGCTTGTACGCCACCTCACCTACACTCTCGGTGATGGCGAACGACCCGTCATATCTGGGCCTTAGCTTTCTTTTCTTTCCAACGCACAACGTCTCTTCACGACGAAGCTATAAGCATCATACTCCTTCCCACACAGAATTCGATCAATCTCCTCCTTTTGCTTACATACTCTGTGGCGATCTCGAGCCACGCTTAACTTCTCGCGAAATGTTTGACCTATCGGTGGTCAACCGCGTGACCTCCGTTCTCACCCAAAATCATTCACACATCTAGACTCACGGTTTTAAAACGCGTCACACTAAGGGTTTCACACACACTTTCACCTCCTTAAGGAACGAATTCTACCGAAGTTAACGTCACAACAACACGAATCCCAAAAATAACGACGCTCAAATCGCCAACTGATCACAAGATCAACCTTGAATATCACTTTAACCCGCAGTTAAGATTCCCTTCAACTGATTACACACAATTCTACAATCACTTTCCAAACACAAAATACGTCTAAGGCAGATAACACCTTCTCACATTAAATATACTGACCACGATCCATTGATAACAATCAATTCACACGCTTTTACCGCAACGTCACTCACATACTACTACCACGTCCAATCCAATGGTCCTTCACCTCGAGCACTACATTCGACTACTTCCTTCCACTTCCTTCTCAAACATAAAATATGTTTCCAAAGAACGGCTCACTAGAATGTACACACTCTTGACCAATCACATACACACAAATCCTCTTCCTCATACTCCCACTAGAAATTCATGCGCTCGACAGCGACGTTCTGCAACGTTGCTTCCCACATTCCGTGCCACTTGCCACACTTTCTACTTCTCATTTACTCACTTATTCCAACCTACCGTCCCAATTACCTCCGACTAGAATGGAACATTCCTCATCCAACATTGTCTACTCCATACTCGAAATTTCACGATTATTGTGCCTAACCAACAGTTTCACCACATCTCATACGAGAAATTCAACCAAGTCAATACGAAATCACACTCAATGCTCGAAGCGACCACCCACTTCTCGTTCCTCAAACGATATTAACTCACTCCTTAGCATTCCCTTTACACACAAGGATTAGCTCAACATTCCCAGATATTTCATATCTACTACGAGATATCATAAAATAACCACTCCAACATCTTCCCAAATATTACAACGTTACAAGGCAAACGCACTCATCAATCAACTCAAGAGTACACAATTTTCTTCTTATCTAGTCACCCATTGTCACCCCATTCTTTTATTTTCGGATAACAATACCACACGCCACTTAGACATCCATGCATCTCCACACATAATTTTGTCACATCTGAACAAATTATAAACAAATCCCAAGCAAAGATCTCCACTTACGCTCACCCCATATCAACACTAGTCCATCACTTAACCTCACAGCATCTTATTACCACCATGTCTCGCATGCTCACTAATTATAAATTACCACCATCTTATCCACCCGACTCCACACACTAGAGGTTCAATCCTCACGATCATTTATGCACACCCTAGGCCATGCTTTCTCCACGTCAAACACAACATATATGTAAAAGAGTTTGCGAAACATCTTGCAATAGTTAGTTTTGCAAGTCAACATCCACACACGCATGACTGGAATTCCTGATTGGTCACTACACTCCCGTGACCTGGTCTAGGGCACACACCCGCCCTTGGGAGTAGACCAAGTTCATTCGAATAATCCTTATAGGACACACCCCCCATGAATATCACACCATCAACTTGAGACTTATGCATAAATAAACCATATGCAGTCACACAATAATAGGCACGCATGTACAAACAACAAATAGGTACCATCAAGCTTTGATTTAGAAAACTCACAACTTTGCCTTTCTCCAATCTAGATGAACCACAATTTATGACCGTCCACTACACTCGATCGAGTCTTTATTCCCAACCGACTCTTCGTAGCCACTTGAGACACGCTCAAATAAATCAAACTATAAGACGCTCCCATGCAAACCAACATAGTCCACGTGTCCCACATGAGTTGTGCTAATTACCTCATTCGTAAACGACACATCAAACACATAGGAAGAATCACCTATCCAACTATCAATTCTCCACGTTCAGGATACTCACAAAAGGCGGTCCACCCTCTTGACAGATACATACCTTTCCACACCGACCTCTTATCTCCGCACACACACCCGACAAAATAATCACACTAAAGTTAACCTTTCAAATTTCAAATCTCCCGACAATGAATTCAACACCCGTTGTTGACTTCAACCTCAAGGCCCGACAATTAGCCTAAAGGCAAGTTCACCACAACTCCGGCTCCACGTCGATACCGTTTATTTCACATACCACAGCGCTACCTTTCAGAGTATCTTGCCTACTTCGAAATCACCCGGGACACACCCCCCGTCGTCAGTCACATGTCAACTTACCAAATAAGAGTAAGAACTACCATCACACAAGCATTTTCACAGTCAAAGATTGAGACTATAGGTAGACACTGTCCTCCCTAAACTGTAACACTAAGGTCACAAATCAACCATCGACGACTCAACCACATTTTCCACTCCCGAGACTTTGCACATTCTTAGGCACGATATCTCTTACTACCTAGCGAGTTCATAGCCTTCATGCATGACAACACAATGATTTAAATTGTTTTACACACTCAAAATATCCCACCAAATAAGGTTTTGACAAGCATACCACGACACTCCCATAAAATACCACCACACACACCGATCTCAAGGATCGCTCACACGCAACCCTGTCCATCATTTGAAAGTACATTCACTGAAACTCTCTTTGTGCAACATTTTAAAAATACAGCAATATCACCCATTCTGGGATAGTCGCCTGACTCTCAGACTTGCTGATATGTCAACAACGTGTTCACATCGTTTTCACCCATAAAACCATGCGATCAGGTATTGTTAGGATTTTCACAACAAAGTTTAACTCACTCGTAAAAGAAATGAATTAAATCACTATTTCTCTACGTTCGAAATTTATCACACCACGCAAATAAATTTATCTTTTCCTTCAAGCACACTCTTGCACACGCCAACACATTTTCAAAATCAAAAGTTTACAAGACACACACACACTCACACATTTTACATGAAGGACTTATGTAACTTGTTTGAAAACGTAATGCATGACTCACTTTACATTGAAGGCTATTCGCTCAAACAAGGTCAACCGTTTGCGGTTACGACCAATCAACGCCGACACTCTACTTCCAACTACACCATCAGGTTCCTTCCATTTGAAACAACCTTCTGTACTGGTACTTCCCCACACTCTTGGATGCTCCAACCTCACAGTCACCGCCTGACTAATAACTTGTAAAATATACGGCTTCACCTCGATCCTAAATAGGTTAACCGATACCAGTGTTACCAATCCATACATCTATCAGTTCTCAACCACTTTTGTCATTCTTCCACTAACTAGAGAGTAATAAAACACACCTCCACTATCCGATCCTTGAGTTGAAACTCTCAAGGTCTCCATTCACCGACATTGGGAACTCCCAGAATACAGACTCATTAGAGATTAGGAGCTCACCTCCAATCAATTATTTTTCCTTAAGAACCCTAAAGATTCTACTTTACACGGACACTCACACCACATTCAAACAATACCCCTTCTAGATAGCGTCATCAGTCACACCAAGAATAATCTGCACAACACACTAAACGGTTGCCATCATGACAAGCTTAAAACTTTACATACTACCAAAACTCTCCACACACTAATCACCACACTCTACACACTACTATTATTCTCCACACTCAATCCACCATACTCCACACACTACTATTATTCTCCACACTCAATCCACCACACTCCACACACCAACAGGACAACGGTAATCAAGCACACCCATGCACCTGTAAATTCATAATGACATTCGCCAGATGTGATTTGAATTTACCTTACATGAGAGTCCTCACTACCTTCGTCCTAAATTCTCAGTGATCAAGGTCTTCCCCGAAGGCTTCCTATATCTCAGTTGGGTCCTCCTACTCCTTAGTTTAAGTTTAGGCCCATCCGGTCACCTAAATCCCTTAAACTAGGGTAAATCCCTTAAACTAGGGCTCTAATACCAACTGTAACAACTCACTCTAAAATACAAGCCAGAAGCTACCTCTTTAATTCATAACACCATAAACGGCTCAACAAAGTCACACTATCACGATTACAGACTGGGTTTGAGGAATTAACCCTAACTACACCTGAGACCATGACTACAAAAAAATAGGAAAAACCTTCTAATCCTTCTATACGCAACCTCCGCCTCACGCCTTGCCAAACTCCTAAGCAAGCTTTCAACTACCTACTTACCTGAAAAGGTTCTAGTTTTGAAAAGCGAAGGTTAGACCATGAAGTCTAGTGAGTTCCCTCCACACCATGTCACACCATAAAACATCATAATTTTATAAAATAATTATGAAAGAATTTATACAATCATAACAAGCACACTTAAAATGATATGCACACAATGACTCATGCTACTGGCACACGCTATAGTCACACATACCGTGACAGCGCACTAGGGCACACACCGCCCATATATGAAACAAATTCATATATAATTAATATGGGACACACCCCCCATTTCTCAACCACGCTAGAGCAAGATATATAATTAATATGGGTCACACACCCCATTTCTCAACAACGCCAGAGCACGTTCACACACATTTAAATCATACATTCCGACACACACTTACTCATCGCTTCATAATTATAAGCAGTTGAAAAACACACAGTTAGATAATAATCATGCCACACACTTACTCTTCGCTTTGTAATAAAAAACAGTTGAAAAGCACACAGTTAGATAATAACCATGCCACACTTGTATAAAATTTAGGTTCAGAAAGACTCACCTGCCGTCCTTGCGAGGAATTCTTACTCGCAACCGATTGCCTCTTCTCACACCTACATTTGCACCCACACACGACACCAGATAAGACTCTGACTTACTGAATTAAATTCACTCCGGGACTTAAAACAAAGTTCCGGATCCACACCCAATAATCCAATACCGGGTTTATTATTTAAAGCCCAATACCAGAACCCACTTAAAATACTACCGGAACTTAATTATTAATTCATACCGGACTTAAAATGATAGACAATACCGGATCCATCATTTATATAAGTCCCAAATGAAAATGAATTCCGGATCACGATAGCAAACTCCGGATTCAATATGCAAATCCACTACCGATATCAATCAATAATTAATTATCAAATCTTAAGTTCCAGCCCAACTTGCTAACCCCGGCCCATTAAACACATAACATTCCGGGCCATACAAAAATGTCAATACCGGACTCTCTCTAAAATGGACTTTCGGATCTTGACAACTCCCGGCCCAGAACTATATAATACCGGGGCCCAAAATCAACTACTTTCGGATCCACTTTTGGTGGATTCCGGATCCCAAACTTAGCCACTCACTTCCGGCCCAATTCCTTTCCTTCCGGATCTCGTGTAGCAGGGACCAATTTCGGGACTGCATTAAATTGCAAACCATACCGGAACTTGATAAAAAATGAATTCCATAACTCAATTTACAACAACTACCGGAACCCAATTTATTTACCAATTCCAGAACCCAATGTAGGTCTAAATTCCGGATCCGGTTCCGATTTGGGGTTTTTCTTATCGAACCACAAAAATCTTAAACATTAAAATTAATCATTACACACAGTCCCAATTAATGCTAAACTATTAGAATTAAGGGGACACCAATTACCAATCAATTTCTTTAGCTTAAACATCAGATTCTTTATTATTTCATGGTTTGCAAACACACAGACCCCATTCTTACCAGGTGATAGCAAACTCCAACACCATTACCCTAGATTCTTATTACAAAACAATAAAAGATGGAGGTTACCTTGCAAGATGATTCCACACTCCCAAATTTGAAGAATTCTGAACTGATTGATTTCACTCTTCAGCACACACCTTCATACCTTAGCCGCACACACTGTTTCTTAGAGAAAGAAAGAAATTTCTAGGGTATCACCCAATTTATAGTTTAACACATGCACACTAAATTTTCGCCTTTTCCCACTTGCACCACAAAAATTTTCATTATTCAATTAAGAACACGGTTATTACATCATCCTCCCCTCAAAAGAATTCCGTCCCCGGAATTCCATCTTCGAATAATCGTGGAAAAAAATGGTTCTTCAGCTTTCTAACCTTGCGATCTAGAATCGCCAACGGTTCCCCCACATGATCCAACTTTCATCCATATGAGTGTCTTCTAACAAAACGACCATGCCTTCCCCGCCAAGCACTTCCTAAGATTCGACACGGGAAATGTCGAATAAACTCCCCGAAGTTCCTCGGGTCTCTTATTTTTGTAGATGGCTGAACCAACTCGTCCCGAATTTGATATCCTGGATTTAGAAGGACTTGAATACCACAAATGGGTATCTGGTGTAGAAACTACCTTCATTGGAAAAGACTACACCTACATAATCAACCCCCCTACTGACCCTAAAAACAAACCGTCTGAAAAGGTACAAGCAAATGCCCTAATGTTCTTGAGACGACACATCGATCCTAGTCTTCGGTAGGAGTACCTTCAACTAAAACCCCCCAAAGAACCGTGGGACGCCCTAAAAGGAAGATTCGGGAATATTCACGACTCTTTGCTTCACGAACTAATCGTACAGTGGAATGAAGTCCGCTTACTCGATTACAAAAAGGTAAATGATTTCAACAAAGAAATGTTGCGTCTCAAAGCACGTTTAAACTTCTGTGGCAAGGAACTCACGAAAGACGCCATGATTCAAAAGACACTTTCCACTTTTCCTATATCGGCAATCATACTCATGAATCAGTATCGATTGGAGTATGATAGTAAAAGAATCACAACCTTTAACAAACTTATCAACCTACTGCAAGTGGCTGAAAGACACAATGAGGTTCTTTTGAATAACAACGCTAGACCTGTCGGGACAAAGAAAATTCTTGAATCTAATCATGCAAGCGTTAAAGGTGGAAAGAATCCTAAAAGACATGGAACTAAACATACTGAATCACACACACGTGGAAACTATCCATCACATGGACAGGGTCGTGGACGGGGCCGAGGACAAGGTCGTGGCAACAGTCTTGGTGGATTTTCCAATTCATGGCACAGAGATGCAATTGCTGGACCAAGTAATCAAGGAAGAGGAAAAGCACCAATGACTGATCCTTCCAAAAGAGCAAGAGACGAAACGAAATCTTGCTACAGGTGTGGCATCGTTGAGGAAAGCTAGTCGGTGTGTTTGGTCAAAAGTGTGTACTTTCTAGTGAGCTGTTCTTTGGAATTGTGTTTTATGTTCGAGAAGTAAGTGGAAGAAAGTAGTCGAACGTAGTGCTCAGGGTGAGTAACCGTGTGGCTCGTTTGGCGAGGATGGAATTCCGGGGACGGAATTCTTTTGAGGGGAGGATATTTTAATAACCGGGTTTCTTTTATTTATATTTTGGTTCGATAAATAAAATTGTGATAAAATTCGAAGTTTAAGAAAGTTATGTGGTCCAAGTGGGAAGAATTGAAAGTTTTGTGTTTTTTAGGAAGGTATATAAAGAATAAGGAAAACCCTAATTGCTCATTAAGCATTGGTCTTGTGTGTGTTGTGTGTGTGGCTGGGAGAAGGAGCAAGGAAAGGGTTTTGGCATTTGAGGAAGAAAGGTGACGATTTCAGCTGAGTTTTGGGAAGGACTCTTGAATCAGCAATCATTCAGGTAAATCAACCCTATCCCTCTTCAAGTTAGTGTGTGTGTTTTATGAGTATTTGGAGAAGAAACATGGATTTTGTGGGTTTAGTGTGATTCCTAATTAAATCTGTTTAAGAGGTGTTGTAGTTTGAGAAATGGGTATCTATCGACCCATTTTGCTAATCTGGAGGTGTTGAGGGAATTAGGACTTGAGATTATGCAATTTCTGCGTTTTTGGGTTTTTTCTCGTAGCGTCCGGAAACCCTCATGTCAGGGTAGTGTCCGGACGATTGGTGGTGTCCGGATGAGAGATGTGTCCGGGTAGAATTTTGGCAGCAGTTTCCGGTAGTTAACCGGAAACCTTCGTGGGTTCGGATAATTTTGGTTGACCGGATAGTTGTCCGAATGGTCTTGGGTGTCCGGGTAGGTTGTCCGGATAACTCTGGTTGTCCGGATAGTTTCGACTATCCGGATACAGTGTCCGGAAAGTGTGGTATGACATGGTAGTGCAGACTGATAGACCGAGGGGCAATCTGTGTGAGTGTGTAATTCCATCAAGTGGCTTATCGTGGTAGTATGTATCCTTATAGGTGCAGTTGAAGGGAGGATCCGTTTAGTAAGAGGATTAAGCAGGACGTCAGGTGAGTCTTTCTGAACCTAAATTTTATACAAGTGTGTGGTTGACTATTATTGTCTGATGGTGGGTTTTCCAAATACTTTTATTACAAACTGAAGGTTTAGTGTGTGGCATGGTTATTATTTAACTGTGTGCTTTTCAATTACTTTTATGGCAAAACGATGAAAAGTGTGTGGTGTGGATTTTATCTAACGGCGTGTTATACAACTGCTGCTGTTTCAAGCGATGAGTAATTGTGTGACAGTATGTGTTTCAAATGAAGAAACAATGTGCTTGAAGATTATTATGTAACAGTGTGCTTTTCAACTGCTTTTATTTCAAGGCAGGGTATGAATGTGCGATTCATAAGTGTGGTTTATATGTGTGTGACCATGCTCTGGCTTTTGTGTGACATGGGCAGTGTGTGCCCGATTACGCTGTCACGGTGTGTGTGACATGGGCGGTGTGTGCCCGATTACGCTGTCACGGTGTGTGTGACATGGGCGGTGTGTGCCCGATTGTGCTGTCACGGTGTGTGTGACTTTAGCGCTTGCCAGTAGCATGTGTCAATGTGTGCATATCAACTTTGTGTGCTAGTTATGATCTATACAACGCTTTCATAACTGATTTTATAAACTGAAATATTTTGGTGTGACTTGGTGTGGAGGGAACTCACTAGACCTCATGGTCTAACCCTCGCTTTTCAAAACTAAAACCTTTTTCAGGTAAGCAATAGTCGAGGGCATGTTTAGAGTTTTGGCAAGACGTGGATCGGAGCTTGCGCTTGAAGGAATTAGAAGAATCTCCTTTGAAATGTTTAGTTAGATTTTCTCAGCTGTATTTAGGGTTATTTCCGCGAACCCTGTATTGTAAATCTTGTTAGTGGGACCATGTTGAGCCGTTTTTGGCGTTATGAACTAAAGAGGTAGCTTCTAGCTTGTATGTTCAAATTCTGGGTTGTTACACTAAGGTTGTCCTACAAATCCCTAGAGCTCTCAGATTTTAACTAATTTGCCCTGAATTTATTATTTCATTTTATTTTTAAAGACAATAGTTACTGAGATAATATTTATTAGTTTTTGAACTTAGTTTATTGTTTAGATTGATGCATTATTGATTAAATAAACTTTTTGTGTCTATACAATATCTAAACCATTGATGTAAAGAAATACGTCAAAACAACTAAATTATTAAATATTCTCCGTTCCTTGTAGGAATGTATCGAGGAGAACTTGAATGCTTACTTGACTGTGGAACCACCCACACAATACTAAGAAACAAACTATTATTTACTGAAATAAATGATTATAAATCAACAATGACTACAATGATTGGATCATCAAACTTAATACTTGGTAGAGGAACTGCCACTTTCTTGTTGCCTAATGGCACTAAAATGACAATCACATAAGCACTCTACGCTCCTAAAGCTAACCGAACCTTGTTAAGTTTCAAAGATATACGCTCTAACGGCTATCATATTGAAACACACTGTGAGAATGGAAATGAATATATGTACATCACCTCTAATGAATATGGAAGGAAACGTATATTAGAGAAATTAATGTGTCAAAATAGTGGGTTGTATCTTACCACAATTCGGGTTATTGAATCCTATTATGTTCTCAATAATGGAATTTGGAACAATGAGATATACAAGCTTTGGCATGACCGTCTGGGGCATCTTGGCCGTGATATGATGATACGTGTGCTGAAAACACACATGGGCACCCTTTCTTTCGAATGAAAAGTAAGATGAAAAAATTATCTGAATCTTCCAAAGTGAAATTGTTGACTTCTGAAGCAAAAGAAGCAACACCATCATCACAATATGTCAACTTGAATACCCCGAACTTTTGCAAAGCTTGTTCATTAGCTAAAACAGGATCGAGACCATCATATGCTAAGGACACAAAGCAAAACATTCCATTCTTACAACGTATACAAGGTGATATTTGTGGACCTATACATCCAGATTGCGGGCCATTCAAGTATTTTATGGTTTTGGTTGATGCTTCGACACGATGGACGCATGTCGCACCATTGTCCACACGAAACGCTGCATTTGCAAAACTTCTAGCATAAATTATACGTTTAAGGGCTCACCACCCTGATTATCCTATCAAGTCTATACGACTTGATAATGTTGGAGAATTTACATCACAAGCATTTGATGATTATTGCATGTCTATTGGGATCGACGTAGAGCATCTTGTACCCCATGTGCATACATAAAATGGTCTCGCTGAAGCTACCATCAAAAGGATACAAATGATAGTTAGGGCATTGGTTATGCGCACCAATTTACCCACTTCTACCTGGGGTTATGCAATATTACATGCAGCTTTACTTATTCGTTTTAGACCCACTGCTAGCCAACCATTTTCTGCGTACCAGTTGGTAACTGGATATGAGCCTGATATTTCACATTTACGCATATTTGGTTGCGCAGTATACGTGCCAATTGCGCCCCCACAGCACACCAAAATGGGTCCTCAAAGACGATTAAATATATATGTTGGATATGAATCTCCAACAATTATCCGCTATTTAGAACCCTTGACAGGTGATCTATTTACCACAAGATTTACGGATTGTCACTTTGATGAGATAGTCTTCCCGTCGCTAGGGGGAGATAGGAAAAAGGATTTTCCAAGGGAACGACAGGAATTGCCATGGAATGTTCCCACCCTGTCTCATTTTGATCCCCGCACTTCACAATGTGAAAGTGAAGTGAAACGAATACTAAACCTTTGAAACGTAGCAGACTCGATACCTGATGCGTTCACTGATATTGCAAAAGTGACAAGATCACACATACCGGCTGCAAACGTACCCGCAAGGTTAGAAGTCCCCAAACAGGGGCACAACACCATCGGAAAGAGTGTTGCAACCACACATAGTGGAAGTGTGGTTGAGGCCATGGCTCCCAAAAGGAAAAGGGGGAGGCCATTTGTCACACCCCGCTAAAGCGGAAGTACGGGATGTCACAGTTCAAGGTTTCATTGCGTAAGGTAGAAGACAACACACAATCATCATAGCTTAAAAGTTAACAAAAATTACAACTTGTTCCAAAAATACAAATTTGTCCAAAATACAATTCGACATGATAAGAAAAGCGTGTTGAATGCAGCTACTTGTGGTGCCTTCTAAATTCCAACCTTACTTGATATTTCCTTAAAAGCATGTAAATGAGAGGGTCAACTATTGAATAGTTGGTGAGTTCACAGGTTTTCGGTATGCATAACCGTTTTAATGCAAGTTTGTAAATCCACACAGTGGATTGAGTATTCGGTTGTAGTTATAAAGCATCTTTGAGATACATACAATAGATAAATAATTCATTTGTCAACATGCGCAAGGTATAATATTGTATGCAAAATGTTAAAGTAATGAGCCCACTACCCAAACCTACTGACAGTACACGCCCCAAAGACACATGTTCCTCATAAACATGATAAAGAAGACGGTAACTATGCACTCGCGATGAGAGTGGGGTGTCAACCAAATAACGTTATCCATAATATACCAACGGCTCGCATAATGAGCTAATGGGTAATGTAGTTTGTACCGGATACTTAAATGAATGTGAAACTCAGAATCAACTAACATAAGCATACATACCATAGCGCATAAAAGTTCGTAGTAATGTAAATCATTTGAGTAAATAGTGCAACCGATGCGTAAGTAAATTGTAACATGCTTTTCACCCCAAAATGTACAAAATAGTAAAAAGGGGATGTGAAAACTCACGGTGGTAAACGAAGATGTTTCCAAGAGGTTCACGATGCAACCCGCACAACGATCCTACTTCGATCCTACGAAGGTAAGGACACTAGTAAGATTCTATGCTTAAGCCTTAGTCCTTGATATCGCTTAGTTATCCAAATCATCATAAAATGCCTTTGTTGTGATTAAGTTTATAAGTTATAAGGGATTAACCGAAGTTAGTAATCAATATATAATACATTACATATGTTAGACTGAAGTTACCGCAATTTCGTCATGACGAGTGACGAAAAGGGTCTAAAGTTAGAAGTTACATATAGTATATATATATACCGCAATTTCATCACAAGAATGATGAAAAGGGTTCAAAATGTAAAGTTAAAATATATAAAATGCATACACATATAGTATGTAGGTTATATTAACTTAAATATGTTAGCATCACCGCAATTTCATCACAATAAGTGATGAAAAGGGTCTAAGAGTTAGTTTTTAACTATAGTAAGAAATTATCATTTGCTGTCCAGAATTTATAGTCATTTTCTGTCCAAAATCCGATGTCCTCCAATGTTCCTTTAGTCACGAAATTTTTACTTGATTTAATATATTGAGTTAGGAAACTTTTGGCATAAAAACCATAATTTTTAAAGGTAGATAAGTCCATCAAATAATTTTTATAAAGCAGCTACTACAGGAAACATAGCTGTTTGCACACTTGTTTTGTAAACACTGTTTGGTGGTTGAAATCTTAATATTTTTCAGTGATTCCAGTTGGGTTCGAATCTTAACACATAAAATTTAATTCCAGAAGCAATTTCACGTTATTTGGTTAATTATTGAGAGAGTTATGACCATTTAAAGGGAGAGGTAGAAATCTGGCAGATTGCTATCAAAATATAGCTTCTAGGAAAATACATATAACTTTAAGTTTTGCAATGATTTTGTTCCTTTTGCCTTGAATCCGTTTTGACACTTCCCAAAGCATATATTTTCAGATAAATATTTATTTTTAAAGCCTATAAAACCACATGCATGTATATGAAATAAAGATATCTTTCAAAAATCCCCAAAATAGTTTTCTTGTTTTCTTTTTGAAGATTGCATGAGTGGTCACACTAAGAACTCGTTTTTGTCATATGAAATGATAAGTTTTTAGCACATTATGGTGATGAATCTACAAACATCAAGATGTTCAAAGAAGCTTATTAGAAAAACTTAGATGAAACTTAGTGTAGAAGGAGGAAAACTTAAAGAAAATGAAGAAGATTAACAAGAAGGTGTGTAGGTTTCATCCTACACACATGCATACCTTCAAAAGTTGTTGAACACTTGGATTTCTTGAGGTTCTTGGGCTGAAGTATGGAGGAGTATTTAGAAGAAATCTAGGGAGAAAAAGAGAGAGAATTGAGAGAAAACTCCTAGAGAGAAGTTAGAGAGATAGAGAGAGAGAGATGGAAGAAATGAATTGGGAGGTGAATAAAATGAGAGGGAGAGGGGTTTAAGGGGGGGGGGGGGGCCTTGGGAAGAGGAGGGAGAGAGATGGAGTGTGGTGTTGGGTGAATTCTCATTGGACCTCCAACATTTTTATTTATTTCTTTTCTTTTTATTATTTTTGAATTTGTTAATTATTAACTAGTTTATATATAATCCATAATACTTGTTTTATTTGCAAGTATATTTATTTTGCAAGTATATATATATATATATGTATGTATTTAGGGTATTTTAGATTCACATTTTATGAGATTTATGGATAATTCACTTATTAAGGCAAATGCTAGGCAAAATTCTCTAATTTTCCTAACACTATCGTTTTTACTGCTAAATTCGACTGTGTTGTCTAAAATATAAATAACTGGAACGTTCAGTACAGTTCTAACCTGAAACGTAAATTTGACGGTTTTCACAGTCTCCCCCGGTTAAAAGAATTTCGTCCCGAAATTCAAGAACTTTCAGCATTAACCGGTTTCTTAGCAAAGATGTGAGGATACTTATGTTTCATGTAATCCTCTCGTTCCCATGTATACTCAGGCCCACGTCTTATGTTGCAATGAACTTCCACGATCGGGATTTTCTTTCGTTTCAGACGTTTAACTTCTCTATCGAGAATCTCAGTTGGTTCTTCTATGATGTGTAGCTTATCGTCAATTTGAACTTCTTCTAAAGGTATGATTAATGAGTTGTTAGCTAGGAACTTCTTGAGGTTTGACACGTAAAACGTATCATGGATGGCGCTTAGCTATTTAGGCAAATTGAGTCTATACGCTACTGGACCAATCCTTTCGGAGATCTCAAATGGTCTGACGTACCTTGGGCTCAATTTTCCTCTTTTCCCAAATCGTACTATTCCTTTCCATGGAGATACCTTTAGAAGTACTTTATCACCAACTTGGAATTCTAAAGGCTTCCGACGATTATCCGCGTAACTTTTCTGACGATCTCGGGATGCTTTAAGTCTATCTTTAATAATTGCAATCTTGTCGGTAGTTTCTTGCACAATATCGGGTCTAGATAACTGTCTATCTCCAATTTCTAACCAAGCAAGGGGTGAACGACACTTGCGTCCATACAAGGCTTCAAATGGCGCACACTGAATACTGGTGTGATAGCTATTGTTATAAGAAAACTCGACCAAAGGTAAGTAATTATCCCAACTTCCTCCGAAGTCTAATACGCATGCCCGAAGCATGTCTTCTAACGTTTGAATAGTTCGTTCACTTTGCCCATCCCTTTGAGGATGATAGGCAGTGCTCAAATTCAATTGCGTACCCAATGCTTTTTGAAGTGACTGCCAAAACCGTGACGTGAAACGGCTATCTCTATCTGAAATGATGGAAACTGGTACTCCATGACGCGTAACAATTTCCTTGATGTAGATCTGAGCAAGCTTCTCCATCTTGTAGTCTTCCCGAATTGGTAGGAAATGTGCAGATTTCGTGAATCGATCTACTATAACCCAAATCGAGTCGTGCCCTTTGGCTGTTCTCGGAAGCTTGGTTATAAAATCCATGGTTATTTGTTCCCATTTCCACTGGGGAATCTCTGGTTGTTGTAGCAAACCAGATGGCTTTTGATATACAGCTTTGACCTTTGAACAAGTTAAACATTTCCCTACGTACAAGGTGATATCTTTCTTCATTCCTGGACACCAATAATATTCCCTTAAGTTCTTATACATCTTATCCGCCCCTGGATGAATTGAATATCTAGACTTGTGGGCTTCATCCAGAACCGTTTCTCGTACGTTGTTGGCTTTCGGAATCCAAACTCTGTCCTTGAAATAACGTACTCCATCAACCTTAGTTTCAAATCTACTTTCTATACCGTGAAGGGTTTCGTCCTTCAAGTTTTCCGTTTTCATTGCTTCGGTCTGAGCTTCAAGAATTCGAGTCTTTAAACTCGTTTGTACAAGCGCTCCCATTGCTCGTACACGTGAAGGTTTTACCCTTTCCTTTCTACTCAGGGCATCGGCCACTACATTGGCCTTACCTGGGTGATAGCGAATTTCACAATCGTAGTCGCTGAGTAGTTCTACCCATCTCCTTTGTCTCATGTTGAGCATTTTCTGGTCTAGGATATGCTGAAGACTCTTATGATCGGTAAAGATAGTGCATTTCGTGCCGTACAAATAATGTCTCCAAATCTTTAAAGCGAATACCACAGCTCCGAGCTCCAAGTCGTGTGTGGTATAGTTCTTCTCATGAACCTTTAGTTGTCGCGAGGCGTACGCTATAACCTTGTCCTTTTGCATCAATACGCAACCCAAACCTTGATGCGATGCGTCATAATACACCATAAAGTTATCGGTTCCTTCCGGTAAAGCTAGAATTGGTGCATTGCACAGCTTTTGCTTCAATAGCTGGAACGCCTCCTCTTGCGGTTCTCCCCAAAAGAATTTCCTATCATTTTGAGTTAGTGTTGTGAGTGGTTTAGCAGTTCTTGAGAAGTTCTCGATGAACCGTCTATAATAACCCGCCAAACCCAGAAATTGATGAATTTTTGTTGGGGTCTTAGGGGCTTCCCACTTCTTAACGGCTTCCACTTTAGCCGGATCCACGTGAAGTCCCTTCTCTCCAATCACGTGACCAAGAAAGTGTACTTCTCTAATCCAAAATTCGCACTTAGAGAATTTGGCGTACAGTTTCTGCTCCTTGAGAAGTTCTAGGATTACTCTTAAATGCTGCTCGTGATCCTCCTTACTTCGAGAGTAGATCAAAATGTCATCGATAAACACGATCACAAACTCGTCAAGGTATGGTCTGCATACCCTGTTCATTAAATCCATGAACACAGCTGGTGCATTCGTTAACCCGAAAGGCATAACCAAAAACTCGTAGTGTCCATATCGAGTCCTAAAGGTTGTCTTAGGGATTTCCTCCTCACGGACTCTTAACTGATGATACCGTGATCGAAGATCAATCTTTGAGAAATAAGTTGCACCCTGCAATTGGTCGAACAAGTCATCTATTCGAGGAAGAGGATATCGATTCTTGATCGTCAACTTGTTCAGCTCCCTATAATCGATGCACATTCGAAACGATCCATCCTTTTTCTTGACAAACAGGACTGGGGCTCCCCAAGGCGAGGAACTTGGTCTAATAAATTCTTTGCCCAGAAGTTCTTGAAGTTGACTTGACAACTCTTGCATTTCGGCAGGTGCTAAGCGGTACGGTGCCTTAGCTACAGGTGTTGCTCCAGGTATGAGGTCAATTTGAAATTCCACTTGTCTAAACGGGGGAAGTCCAGGCAAATCATCGGGGAACACCTCCGAGTGATCCTTCACCACAGGAATGTCTTGGATTCGCCTTTCCTCGGACTTCTTCTCAACTACGTGAGCCAAAAATGCAACGCACTTCTTCCTCAAATACTTATGAACCTTCACACTTGACACTATTTCTAGGCTCCTTCCAACTTTGTTTCCTTGTACAACGAGGGTTTCTCCGTCTTGCAAAGGTATCCTAACCGTCTTATCAAAACAACAAATCTCCGCTCGATTCTTGGATAACCAGTCCATACCCACTACTACGTCAAAACTCCCCAATTCAATAGGAATAAGATCAACGCTAAACAATTTATCGGCTAGATTCAAGGTACAATCTAAAATTACATCCTTAGCCTCAAATTTATGACCATTAGCAACTTCAACAATATAGGCATCCGACATTCTCCTAGATTCCAAGTTAATTAGTGGCCTGAATTCTAATGAAACAAAACTCCTATCCGCTCCAGTGTCAAATAATACTGATGCATAGTGGTTGTTTAGAAGAAACGTACCTGTCACCACATTAGGGTCGCGACGTGCTTCGTCAGCTCCTATGACAAATGCCCGTCCTCGAGCTTGGCCTCTTTGGTTTCCTTGATTGGCTTGCCTTGCCTGGTTCCCATTATTGTTATTGCTCGGCCTCCTACCCAACCTTGGGCACGTATTCCGGAAGTGATCCTGACTTCTGCACTCGAAGCATGCCCTTCTCCCTTCATTGTGACTCATTTCCATCCTACAGAACCTGGTGAGATGACCTGGCCGCTTACAATTGTCACAAACGGGGCAGGCTCCCTCATGATGAAGGTTGCATTTGTTGCATTTTGGGAATGGACCCTTGTATTGCCCAGGGTCCTGAGTCTTTACTCCGAAGTTTCTCGCCACTTTCCTATCCTTGCTTGCACTACCGAAGACTTTCTTTCCTGGCTGATACTATGGCTTCCTCTTATTGTTGGCACTTCCCGATGTCAGAGTTCCTGCTCTTACCGCGTCGTTCGTTAAAGTAGTCACCAAGGCCACAACAGATTGAATTGTGGTCAGGTTTGCCGAGGTGACCATTCCTCATATCTCCGACGCTAATCCCCATAAGTATCGGTCGATTCTCTTGCTCTCGGGAGTGACCATATGAGGTACCAGCTTTGCGAGTTCGTGGAAACGAGTTGTGTATCGGTCTATGTCAGCTCCGACCATTGCGTGATTCCAGAATTCAGTTTCCAGCTTCTGAATTTCACTTTTGGGGCAGTACTCCTCAATGAGTAACTTCTTAAACTCCTCACATGTGAGTCTGTATGCATCTTTCCTTCCACGGGTTTGAACTTGGATGTTCCACCATGTTAGTGCCCTGCCTTGGAGTTGACATGTAGCATATTCCACCTTGCGGTCCTCCGAGCATTTGCTAATATGGAGTACCGACTCCATGCTGTCGAGCCAAGAAAGCAATCCTACGGCACCTTCCTTACTATAGAATTCCTTGGGCTTACAGGACATGAAGGACTTGTAATTGCATCCGATATTGTTACTGCCCGGATTTTCCTCCCCTACCTCCTTCATTCCCGCGGTCAGTATTAACGTCGGCGGTTACTTAGGTGACTATAGTGGGTATTGCTTCTTGTATGCGTTGTGCTATGATCCGTGCAATGTCGGGTGTTTGGTCTTCGGGGGTATCTCCCGTGCGGCGTGTAGATCTCCTTGGAGGCATGATTCTAAAACACATTTGCAAAATATTGATTTGGTTAAAAATTTTGTACAAATTCTTGAACTAGTATTTTCCAAAAGTTTATGCTATTACTTGAAATTTTGAAACAGTAAAGTTAAGTATAAGTCAAACAGATAGGTTAATCGAAAGTTCACATTTCATCCAATGGTTTCCATTCATATTTCTATTAAATGCCGAAATTACAAAATTTCCGATGTTTATCATACATCGGTATCATACTGTTTGAAAGAAAATACAACTCGAATACTTAAAATGCGTGAATCGAAAATGACAAGTAAATAAAATGTTTTTCAAAAGTTCCTCCCACACGCTACAACCCATCCACCGTCGTATCGGTACTATCCCAAGTATGCACCGATCAAAATCGAAAGCACCAACAACAACAACGCCATCCCTACAACCAAGCATGCCGATTCCGCCCTCATTGCCATTCTTCTAGCCGTTCTTGCACCTTCTAATGCTTGAGTCGAAACGAGGGACAATTGGTGTGTTAGCTCCACTAGTTCTGTTAAGACCTGACCCTGGTGAGTCACCCTCACTTGACAACCGTGTAGCTCGGTTGTCATCGCCCTTACATATTGATCTCTTGCCCAAGTCAAACCGAACACTTGCTCAATTGGCACGCCGGTGGCCATACGTTGTGGTTCTGGTGCCTCCGGTCGTTCCGTCCTAAACGTCACCCGTCTAGGGATAGGGACGCTTTTTCTTGCCGTTTGTCTTACATGAGGCCCTCCAAGGTTTGGTTGTACGATTATCGGCGTTGGTCTTGGTAGTACCGAGGTCGGTGACCCTCTCGGTCCATCGTAGGGATCCCGTTCGCTTGACACTTCTTGCTCCGATTCCGTGCTCCTAGGATTTTCGTTTCCCCGGATGTTTAGTGGGTTGCCTCGGGGTCGACCAGTGATGTAATCCGACTCGTCGACCGAGTGAGAAGAGAGAGTGTGGGATGATGATGATGACGACATAGTGAAACTGAGGCAAAAGTGTACTTAGTTACTAATCGCAATAAGTGTAAAGTCTATCTTATGCAATGTCTACGCACTACGCATGCTACTAGAGAGTGCAAGTAAAAATTGACATACTCCTACTATAACTATTTCTAGTCTCGCATTAACCTTCCATAATCGAACATAGGTGATCAAGCTATGTTTAATTAAAGTCCGTTAATACCATTCTAGACTTAGTTATACTAGTAGTAGGTTCAGTTGTTTTCATGTCAGTTTTGGATTTTGGTTATAGTTGGGTTTTTCCAATGAAAGATCGGTATTCTCTATAACCTTCGGCTCTGATACCATTTCTGTCACACCCCGCTAAAGCGGAAGTACGGGATGTCACAGTTCAGGTTTCATTGCGTAAGGTAGAAGACAACACACAATCATCATAGCTTAAAAGTTAACAAAAATTACAACTTGTTCCAAAAATACAAATTTGTCCAAAATACAATTCGACATGATAAGAAAAGCGTGTTGAATGCAGCTACTTGTGGTGCCTTCTAAAGTCCAACCTTACTTGATATTTCCTGAAAAGCATGTAAATGAGAGGGTTAACTATTGAATAGTTGGTGAGTTCACAGGTTTTCGGTATGCATAACGGTTTTAATGCAAGTTTGTAAATCCGCACAGTGGATTGAGTATTCAGTTGTAGTTATAAAGCATCTTTGAGATCCGTACAGTGGATAAAGAATTCGTTTGTCAACATGCGCAAGGTATAATATTGTATGCAAAATGTTAAAGTAATGAGCCCACTACCCAAACCTACTGACAGTACACGCCCCAAAGACACATGTTCCTCACAAACATGATAAAGAAGACGGTAACTATGCACTCGCGAGGAGAGTGGGGTGTCAACCAAATAATGTTATCCATAATATACCAACGGCTCGCACAATGAGCTAATGGGTAATGTAGTTTGTACCGGGGACTTAAATGAATGTGAAACTCAGAATCAACTAACATAAGTATACATACCATAGCGTATAAAAGTTCGTAGTAATGTAAATCATTTGAGTAAATAGTGCAACCGATGCGTAAGTAAATTGTAACATGCTTTTCACCCCAAAATGTACAAAATAGTAAAAAGGGGCTGTGAAAACTCACGGTGGTAAACGAAGATGTTTCCAAGAGGTTCACGATGCAACCCGCACAACGATCCTACTTCGATCCTATGAAGGTAAGGACACTAGTAAGATTATATGCTTAAGCCTTAGTCCTTGATATCGCTTAGTTATCCAAATCATCATAAAATGCCTTTGTTGTGATTAAGTTTATAAGTTGTAAGGGATTAACCGAAGTTAGTAATCAATATATAATACATTACATATGTTAGACTGAAGTTACCGCAATTTCGTCATGACGAGTGACGAAAAGGGTCTAAAGTTAGAAGTTACATATAGTATATATATATATATATACCGCAATTTCATCACAAGAATGATGAAAAGGGTTCAAAATGTAAAGTTAAAATATATAAAATGCATACACATATAGTATGTAGGTTATATTGTTGATCCAAACCCTCAGTGATTTGATAATGACCCACTCTTATATACTTAGTGAAAATTGTAAGTAAACAATATGTATCCGAGTTTCACTATCGCTGATAAGTACTAAGATCTTACAGTACCGCTGATAGGAACTCTCGCTCTTTAGATTAAACATTCAGCGAACACTGTTCACCATAATGCTCTGAGTCTGTGCAGTCCTTATGTTGATCGCTGATAAGTTAGTTGTTTACTTATGATCTCTGAAGACAAGTTTCACGTCAACATAGGTTTTACACTGAAGTCGAAGATCAAGCTCAAGAACCAGCGACAAGTCTCCTAATGAACTGATGCGGATCAGCGAAGACTCAGATTTGTCCACTCAACGTGAAGTATCAAGTACAAGACTTCAGCTATCGCTAAACTTTATCATTCGCTAATAAACAATGGTAAAGCGCTGAATCAACGAAAAACTGATCATGAAGTCCTCCGTACAAAGTACTTTTGTCTTAACCACCCTTGCACGACTCCGTACGATATGTCAGAAAAGAACCTCCTTATTGTCTGAAATCGTACAACCACTCTGATACTACACTGTTCAAACATGCGGCTACCAAGGTTGTCAACAAAGGTCAATGACATACAACCAATGAGCTGCTGCCACGTGTAAAGTGTAAACTGCCATGCATTAAATGCATGCAGTATATAAGAAGAAGAACTCACTTCGTTTTGAAGTAACTTGCTAACTCTGGACAAGTTCATCCTTCTTATCTTGAGATAGGTTATTATTAGCAATTTCCTTCTCTTTCTTAGTGCAAGAAACTTAGTGTTCCAACTTGTTTAGATTTAGGTTTATCCTTAATCTTGTTCCGCAACAAGCTGTAAATTGTTAATGATTTATCAATAAACAATTTAGAAAAGTAAAATCTGTGTGTTTGTATTCACCCCCCCCCCCCCTTCTACAAACTTGTATAGCCCTTCGGGACCAACATATATTAACTTAAATATGTTAGCATCACCGCAATTTCATCACAAGAAGTGATGAAAAGGGTCTAAGAGTTAGTTTTTAACTATAGTAAGAAATTATCATTTGCTGTCCAAAATTTATAGTCATTTTCTGTCCAAAATCTGATGTCCTCCAATGTTCCTTTAGTCACGAAATTTTTACTTGATTTAATATATTGAGTTAGGAAACTTTTGGCATAAAAACCATAATTTTTGAAGGTAGATAAGTCCATCAAATAATTTTTATAAAGCAGCTACTACAGAAAACATAGTTGTTTGCACACTTGTTTTGTAAATACTGTTTGGTGGTCGAAATCTTAATATTTTTCAGTGATTCCAGCTGGGTTCGAATCTTAACACATAAAATTTAATTCCAGAAGCAATTTCACGTTATTTGGTTAAGTATTGAGAGAGTTATGGCCATTTAAAGGGAGAGGTAGAAATCTGGCAGATTGCTATCAAAATATAGCTTCTAGGAAAATACATATAACTTTAAGTTTTGCAATGATTTTGTTCATTTTGCCTTGAATCCGTTTTGACACTTCCCAAAGCATATATTTTCAGATAAATATTTATTTTTAAAGCCTATAAAACCACATGCATGTATATGAAATAAAGATATCTTTCAAAAATCCCCAAAATAGTTTTCTTGTTTTCTTTTTGAAGATTGCATGAGTGGTCACACTAAGAACTCGTTTTTGTCATATGAAATGATAGGTTTTTAGCACATGCATGAAGATTAAAACATGTTTTTGGTGTAGTATGGGTTTTTCATAACATTTCTTAGAGTTTAAGAAGTTGGTTTTGATGAAGAACACATACATGTTTGCAAGAACTTTCAAAAGCTCCTTCTTTGATCTTAACATAGGTTTGGTCATGGATTCATCCCCTTTTTAATAACATGCAAGATATTATGGTGATGAATCTACAAACATCAAGATGTTCAAAGAAGCTTATTAGAAAAACTTAGATGAAACTTAGTGTAGAAGGAGGAAAACTTAAAGAAAATGAAGAAGATTAACAAGAAGGTGTGTAGGTTTCATCCTACACACATGCATACCTTCAAAAGTTGTTGAACACTTGGATTTCTTGAGGTTCTTGGGCTGAAGTATGGAGGAGTATTTAGAAGAAATCTAGGGAGAAAAGGAGAGAGAATTGAGAGAAAACTCCTAGAGAGAAGTTAGAGAGAGATGGAAGAAATGAATTGTGAGGTGAATAAAATGAGAGAGAGAGGGGTTTAAGGGGGGGTGGCCGGCCCTTGGGAAGAGGAGGGAGAGAGATGTAGTGTGGTGTTGGGTGAATTCTCATTGGACCTCCAACATTTTTATTTATTTCTTTTCTTTTTATTATTTTTGAATTTGTTAATTATTAACTAGTTTATATATAATCCATAATACTTGTTTTATTTGCAAGTATATATATTTTGCAAGTATATATATATATATATATATATAGGGTATTTTAGATTGGCATTTTATGAGATTTATGGATAATTCACTTATTAAGGCAAATGCTAGGCAAAATTCTCAAATTTTCCTAACACTATCGTTTTTACTGCTAAATTCGACTATGTTGTCTAAAATATAAATAACTGGAACGTTCAGTACAGTTCTAACCTGAAACGTGAATTTGACGGTTGTCACACCATTTGGTTCGATAGATACTCATCCAAGAAAGAAAAGGGAGAGTAAGGCACAATCTGATCCACTTATCATCAATACTGAAAACCCTTCTCATGAGATTGTCTCTGATTACAGTTATGTCCATGAATCATTACTGGAGGACGCTCCGAAGTCGATATTGATTCCAGAGAACAAAGAAATCTCAATGAATTATTAGAATGCACACGAGTTACTGGAAAGATCATCCATTCTCATTGATGATATATTTGCATATACGGTTGCTCATGAGATCATAGAGCACGATGACATCGAACCACGCTCAGTTGAAGAATGTCAACAAAGAGCAGACTGGCCTAAATGGAAAGAAGCAATCTAGGCAAAACTAGATTCTTTGGCAAAGAGACAGGTATTTGGTCCGGTAGTGCTAACCCCACCAAGTGTAAAGCCTGTAGGACATAAATGGGTCTTTGTTAGAAAGCGTAATGAGAATAATGAAGTCATAAGATATAAGGCTCGCCTCGTGGCACAAGGCTTCTCACAACGCCCTGGGATTGACTATGAGGAGACATACTCCCCAGTAATGGACGTAATAACGTTCCGCTATCTAATTAGCCTAGTAGTTTCCGAATGACTGGAAATGCAGCTTATGGATGTGGTTACTGCATATCTTTATGTGGATCTAGATTCAGAGATATACATGAAAGTGCCCAATGGCCTTCCACTTCCCGATTCAAGTAAACCACGAAGTGCGTTTGCAATTAAACTAAAACGTTCACTCTATGGATTAAAACAATCCGGACGGATGTGGTATACCCATCTGAGTGAATACTTGATTGGAAAGGGTTACAACAACGATGAACTGTACCCTTGTGTTTTTATAAAGAAGACAAGTTCAGGATTTTCAATCATAGCTGTATATGTTGATGATATGAACATAATAGGCACTCTCGATGAAATAAGAGATACTGCAAGCTATTTGAAATCTGAATTCGAGATGAAAGATCTTGGGAAAACTCGGTTTTGTCTAGGTATAGAACTAGAACACCGAGATTGTCGAATTCTTATCCACCAATCCGCTTATATCCAAAAAATGCTCAGGCGATTTAATATGGATAAAGCGCATCCGGCTAGCACTCCCATGATCGGTCGAAGTTTGGATATAAAGAAAGATCCATTTCATCCAAAGGATGATGACGAAGATGTGTTGGGAACTGAAATTCCCTATCTAAGTGCAATAGGCGCATTATTGTACTTAACACAATGTACTCGACCCGATATTGCATTCTCAGTGAACTTGTTAGCTAGATTTAGCTCGGCGCCAACACAACGTCATTGGAATGGTATCAAGAATATCTTTCGATACCTAAAAGGAACCATCGAGATGGGCTTATTCTTTCCCTACAAAGAGAAAAATGGGGTTACAAGTATTAACAAAGAAAGCGATACCCTCTACAGTAAAACCCCAAATGATATATTAGTAGGTTTTGCTGATGTTGGGTATCTCTCTGACCCACACAAAGGTCGTTCCCAAACAGGATATGTGTTTACAATCGGAAACACGGTGATTTCTTGGAAATCTACCAAGCAAGCCCTTGTAGCTACCTCCTCGAACCATTCAGAAATTATTGCTTTACATGAGGCAGTTCGAGAGTGTATATGGCTAAGATCTGTCATTACACATATTAGAGAGGCAAGTGATTTAAGGTCAACCACTAAAAATCCTACATGCATATACGAAGATAATTCAGCTTGTATCGAACAAATGAAATTAGGATATATCAAGGGTGATAATACAAAACATATTTCGCCGAAGTTTTTCTATAATCAGCAACAACAGACTCTCCTTAAGATTCAAGTGAATCAAGTAAGGTCTGAAGAGAATGTGGCTGATTTGTTCACCAAATCACTACCTAAGGCCACATTTGAGAAACATGTGGAAAGCATTGGAATGCGGAGACTTTCCAAACTCCCTTGATCAACGTACGTATCAGGGAGAGTAGTAGACAAAAGGGGGAGTCTACTATACATGTGATATTGGTATGTTGTGCTCTTTCCTTCACCCAATGTTTTATTTTTCCCATTGGGTTTTGTTCCTTGGTGTAAGGTTTTAGTGAGGCAACTGTTTATATACCATCTTGTTTTCTTAACTCCCGTGATTGATGTACGAATCTTAGGAAATACTAGGCTAAAGGAATAGTCTATAAAAGGTGCGTTGTACTCTTTCCTTCGTCCTAGTTTTATTTTTTCCCACTGGGTTTTTATTTTGACATAAGGTTTTAACGAGGCAACAATAATGCACCACCACTCCTTTGACTCGGCACAAGGGGGAGTGTTGAAGATAAATGTGCCATCGTCAAAGTATAAGACGATAATGATAAAGTTAGAGTTAGAGATAGAGATAGAGATATACACATTAGAGTTAGATTAGAACTTTGTATCTCATGATTATCTCTTTGTAAATCATTCCTATTTAAAGGGCTTATGATTTAATGAGAAGATACATTCTTGATTTTCCCTAGATTGATTCTCTCTATATTTTTCGTTCTACAAAATAATTACTTTATTTAAACAAGACTTTTAAAATAAATTTAATAATAAAATAACTTTTTTTTTTCTAACATAACCGTAACTTCTCTTTGACTCTATTACCTTATAAAAGTAAATATATTTATAATAATTTGTAAAATTAATCATGTGGTGTGATAGTGGTTCAACCCTTGAATGAGGGAGACAAATCATAGGATCAAGAGACATGTGTGTACTACAAACCAACAATAATAATTATTGGTTTGTGTTAAAACAAATAAGTTTTATAAATTATTAAAAAAAATAGATAAAACAATGACAAAAACGTGAAATCGATTAAAGAGATTGTTTTAAGAAGAGCAAAAGTTATAGTACAAAAATTTTATATAACAAAAAAATTTAAGCGTATAGGATGTCAAAATAATTAAAAATTAGATAGGGAACTAACCAGACATTACAATAAAATCAGGTTTATGGGACACAAGAAAATGTTCAAATATCACTACAATAAATTTGAGTGTATAGGATGTCAAAATAATTAAGCGTCATAAAATAGTGTTTCATATGACCTTAATGTATAAGACCAAACATAAAAGCGTCTTATCTAAATGTATTACAATAAGTTTATAGGACGTTTTTGAGCGTCGTAACAAGATTTTTAACACATTTTCCAAATAAAGTGTCATATTAGCTAATTTTATAGGATGGTTTGAAAATTGTCCTATAAACCCATCTTTTTAGAGGACACTTGTGTTCATACGACACTTTTTCAAATAGTGTCCTATAAAATGGCTGATAGGACGCTTAATTTGAAAAATGTTCTAATAGACATGTTACGACGCCCAAGGGCATCCTATAAACTTTTTGTAACACTTTTAGATATGATATTTTTTTTGTTTGGTCTTATAAAACACTCTATTATAACGCTTATTTATTTATATGTCCTATAAACTCAAATTTGTTGTAGTGTATCCTAATAGTTAACTACTTATATGACTTAAGTTTATATGTCCAAATACTAATATGTCTTATTTAAAGATGTAATAAGTTTAAATGACGCTTTTAGATGTCTTTAAAAGCTTTTTAAGACAATTTTAAACAAAATGTCATAATAACCTTTTTATATAACATTATTTGAAAACTTGGCTTATAAAAACAAGTGCCCTTTAAAAAGAATGTTTATATGACAATGTCATAAAAAGTGTCATACAAAAGGGTTAATAGAATATATTGTTTCAAAAGTGTCATAAAATGTTGGTTAAAACGTCCAAAAATTTCTTATAACGTTACTTCACTTTTAGGCATTGTCGGGCAAAAAAAAAGATAACATGTAGCTTTTTTTCTCAGTACAAGTTTAGATGACCATAAGCTAGTTTTTTAAAACGCTACTTATAGTAGCTTTTTGTGAATATTCCAATATTACCCTTATTAATACTAATTATTATTTATTAACTATTATTATAAATAAATATTAATTTTTTAATTTAATTATTATAAATTAATAAATATTAACTGAAAATTATTAAATTAAAATTTAATTATACATTGATATTAATTTTTAATTATTTACAGTTATTGTTAATCATATAAATTATTTTTATTTATATATTTTAATTATCAGTTACTATTTATCTTTTCATTTATCATTTAATTATTTTTTTATAACGGCTATTTAAATTCATAAATTAAAATATTTTTTTTCTAGAACTTGTTTTAATAAATTCAAAATTTATAGTATATATGTAATAATAAATTTTAAGTTCTTTTAATTAACATATTATATTATTTAATTTTTTTATAGTATTGGTTGTATTAGTTAACCTATTATATTTATTATTTGTTTTAATTATATAATTAAATATTGTAATTGATAATTTTTTGAAAGTATGTCATTTTTGGTCATTTTACATGTTTATAAGTTAGTTTTGTCAAACGTGACTTTTTCATCAGATAGCTTACCAGTCAACAACTAGCTTATCAACTAGTTTGCCAAACAAAGCCTTAGAAATATCATACAAATGTTTGCTCATATAAACTTATGTCCTATAAGGGCATCTTCAACGTATTTTTCTATCTTACTCTCTATTATAGAGTAAAAAAATAGAGAATGTGTTATGTTTTCTCCAATATATTACTCTATTTTCTACTATAAAAGAGAATATTCTAAATATATTCTCTTTTATTTTGATTACATATATTTTTAATAATACCCTTATATTTATTAACTTTATAAATTGCATCCTTATGTTTTTTATTTTTACAATAATCTTATATTTATTAACTTTATCATATTATTTTAACGACGTTATAATTCATATTTAATTCTGCATTAAAACCAATATTCAGTAAACAAAAATGTTACATTTTCAACACACATCTAAAATTAAATATGTTATATTGTAAATCGTTAAAGTTTATTAGTTTTTAAAATTAGTTGGATAAATTTAAGTTAAAGTTAAAACTTAAAGATAAATATAATTCTAGTTTATTAAAATTGGTATTATACTTTGAAATGGTGCTAAAGTCGCAAATTCGACTCTTCATGCAATATACGATAGTTTAAGCACGAGTTGAGGATGGTGGCATCTAAGTTCATGAAGTCGCGTATGAATGCGAATTTGGAAGTGAATTAGAGGTCTAGTACTAGGAATTGAAGTCGAAAGTGTGGAGAGTTTCTTTCCTGAAGTCGTCTTTGTAATAACCCAAATTTATCTAAAGTGTTCAAAAGATAAAAGTTTGGGGCTGTTTTGGTTTTTACGAAAGTGTAAGGGTAAGAGTTGGAAAACTGGAGAAACTGTTCCCCTTTTTCCTTTGTGTGCGCCGTTTTGGAAAGAATGCAGGAAACATTCTTTTTTTTAGGGTTTCATGGGGAGACCTGCTGCACATAGGAGGAGAAGAGGAGAGGATGAAATACCATGGGAGAACAGCATGCTTTTCGTGAGAAGAAAGAAGAGAGAAGGAGATAGTCTTTGCGTCTTGTGTGTGTGCAGCTGGCAGAGAAAGACGGAGAGAGGAGCTGCGAAGGAGAGACCGCCGGCGAGTGAGAGAGAACGCCGGCGAGAGAGAGAGGGAAACAGACCAGGAGGAGAGAGATAGACGACAGAGAGAGAGCTTCGTGAGGGAGAGAGAGAGACTGCGACAGAGAGAGAGCTTCGTGAGGGAGAGAGAGACTGCGGGAGAGAGAGAGAGCAGCGTGAAAGAGAGAGAGAGCTACGTGAGAGAGAAAGAGAGAGGGAGAGAGCAGCGTGAGAGAGTTGGAGGTTGCGAGAGATGAAGGTGGTGGCTGGGTTCACCGGCAACGGAGAAGATGATCGGAGGAATACCGGCAGTCGGCTGCCGGTGGTGGTCGTCGGTGGTGGCCGGCGGTGGCTGGTGGTGGTGGTCGCCGGAGATGGTCGCCGGAGTTTGGGCAGCAGTTTTCCGTTCGTGAGTTTTCGTTCGGGTAAGAAACCTTTTCCTTGTGTTTTTCTCTTTTGCAAGTGACGTTAGAATTGTTAGGTTCTAGTTGCCTTGTAAGTTGAGAAATCAATTAGAATATTAATAGAGTTTTGATTTCCTAGTCATAATGTCAAGATAAATTAAATGTTCATGTGTTCTTGGTTATGGAATAGCTTGCATCTATTAAAAGAGGAATTGTGTTAAATTGTGTAGAATTAGAAGAATGGCAAAGAATGTGGGTTTTGCTCGAAATTGCCGGTCTTCCGAAACCGTGTGTACCGGAAGTCGGTATGTTCCGGGAGTTGGCCCGTAACTCAAGTTTGGGCCGGGATTGGTTTATTGGGCCGAATTGGTTGTTGGGTTTAATTAATTAGTAAAGTCTATAATTATATAATAAGGGTGTGATGGTCTAATTTATTTATTTTGGACCATATTAATAGTAGCACGATTCAGATTTAATATTAAGGGATCCAGTGATTTTATTATTATGTTGAGGACCTAGAGTCGGGTAAATTAATGGATCTGGTATAGTATGTCAATTGGTTGGATAAGCGAAGACCATTAATTATGATTTTTGGACTAGAAGGTAATCTACCAATTTAGATAAGTTAGGGTTGAGTTCGGGATTTAACTCGAGTAATAATTGAACGAATTATGACGAACGCTATTAATATAATAGGTGTTCCGCCTAGAGAAAGGAAGTGTAAGTGAGGAGCTTTGGAGCAAGCTAGCCAGGTGAGTTTTTCTAACTAAAATACGTGCTCTTACGTGTTTTCCAAGGAAAGTGATTTTATGAATATATTCTGTTTTTTTACCTGACTTTTACGTAAACGAAAGTTAACACTCTAATGATCAGAGTATGTTTATGAGCATGATTTATTTACAAGCGGTTACGAATGTTTTCCCATGAAAAGAATTGTTCTACTGAAAAGATTTTCCAGCAATATGATATGGATTTTAAAACGTTATACGGAGTTCATGTTTTATGTATATGACGAACTATGTGTATGCTATGTGGAGTCGGTCTGCACTGTGGGATCAGAGATAGATCCTCGGGTTCTGATGACCCCTTGGATATGTATGACAGACTGGTAGACTGGAATTCGTTTCCTCCTATTTCGAGTAGAGGGGAGTCTGCGTAGGCTCCGGGAAGGGGAGTCTGCGTAGGATCCAGAAGAGGCGAAAGGGGAGTCTGCTGGGGCCCCGATCGCGAGTAACGATGTGATCCTTGACACAGTGCAGTACCATGCTTGACGCTTATGTGAAGAATGTGAACTGTTTTATAAAAATGATTTATAATGTTGACGTACACTATTTACGGAGGGAACTCACTAGACCTCATGGTCTAACCCTCGTTTTTCAAAACTAAAACCTTTTCAGGTAAGCTTTTAGTAGGAGGCTCAGGTAAGTGGGCAAGCGCAGGATAGAGTACTGATGCAGATGGAGACAATGTCGGTGTCACTTGTAGTAGTAGTTTTTCTCAGTTGTGTATAGGTTGTTTCCGCCAACCTTAGTTTATGCATGTTGTAACGAAAATTTTTGGGACCGAGATTTGAAATAATTATGAGTTAATGCTATGTTTGTCCTGTGGATTTTAGGGATGTTACAAATGGTATCAGAGCCATAGTTTAAGGGATTTAGGTGACCGGACGGGCCTAAACTTAAACTTGGGAGTAGAAACCACAACTGAGAATCAGGAAATGCGTTAGGATGACACTATTATAGAGATAGGATTAATGGGGTACTGAGGACTGTCATGTAAGGTAAGTTTGAGATTCCACCTGGCCAGTGTAATTGCAAACTTACAGGTACATGTATGTGCTTAACCTACCTTATTAACCTACCCAGTGTTTATGTCGTGTTTCAGTACGTTAGAATATCAACGAGATCCCTTACGGGTAAATTGAGACCCTTATCGGGGGAGTTTCATGAGAAGTTACTTATGATATGGTATACGAATATATAATAGAGAAGGAATGTTGTATAGAATGTTACGAATTATCTAGAAGTAACTCTTCGTAGATTCGGAGAGGATAAATGATTGATTTTGAATAAGACTCTTGTTTCTAGATAGTCTCAGTTCTAGAAATAGTGGGACGAGATCAGTTAGAATGGTAAGGAATAACAGTGTTGAAATTTTGAATGTATCAGTAGAACCCTGACTTCTTAGTCGAGCTTTTCAAAGGCAGTGTAAATGAAATAAGATACCTATTGTGAAATGAAAGCATGTAGAAGTAGAAAATGAGATAGTGATTAAAACGAAATAGTATGGAAGGGGCTGAGTAAGTGAGATGTGGAAAGCGTGTTCATCAAGTTATTGCATGACCGAGAGGGCGACCGTTGGTCGTAGGTAGAATGGCAAGGATAAACTCAGCGAGTAAAGCAGTTGACCTTGTTAGAGTGAGTAGCCTTCAAATGCAAGTAGAGTATCATGCATGGTGTCCTTTTATGTAACATGAAATTTTCACGATTTAAGTTAAACGTGTAAAGATAAATTTTTGATCGAAAATGAGTCAGGATGTGCACGCGTATGTTTAAAGAAAAAGATGATTTCATTCACATGGCACAATGAAGTTTCGAGTTTTATAATTTGTAAAGTATTTCACTCTTTTCGTGATGAGTTAAATTATTTCAAAAGTCAAGAAAACGATTGAATGCAAATCTTTTATAACCAAAATGAGTAATGACATGTTGAAGTTATTTATGAGTACGAAAACCGACTGGTTTACTTTATGTCGATAATTTCTTTCAGGATGTAGTCGTATGAAAAGATTTTCACTTAATATATTTCTGTCGTAATGACATGTTTTGGTGAAGTAAGACTGGGTTATGGAAAGTGGCATGCGAACGATCCTCGAGATCGTGGTGCACGGCTTTAAATTTTGAAGAGTGATGAGGGCATGTGTACCCTATATGTTTTCAAGTGTTGTTTATTGAAAATGATGAAAAGTATAAAATGAATTATCTATTGAATTGTCATGCATGAAGGCTATAAACTCACTAGGTCATCGGGTGTTACATTTTAAAGCTAAGGGAGAACTCCGAGAGTGAAGAGATATTGGTCAAATCAGGAGAGAATGTTATAACTCTAGTAAGAGTGCCCAAGAGGAAGGGTGGACAGTGATAGAGTCAGTAGTGAATTATAGTGTCGGACGAATGAGGGTTTGCACCCTTGTTCGGTAGCTAGATGTACGGTGGTCAGCAGACAGTTGTGTCCGGAGAGAGGGTTTGAAGTCTTCAAGGTAATGATTTTAGCGACTCGTTAAGGATAGTGCGGTAAGGAAGAATGAAATGTATGTGGTGTAGGAATGCGAGACTCGAGGTGAGCTTTTAATGGTAATGTTACCTGAGTAGGTTACGAAAGGAGGGAGGCGGATCATGAAGACGATTCAATATGTTGGTAGGAGTAGGTTCCGTAAGGGAACCATGTTTCAGAATAAGTTAAGAAAGTAGTTACAGGATTGTCAGTTGATGTAGAAGTCGACGGATGTGTACGTTGGCCGATGCCGAAGACTTGAATTAGAAAGTTGAGAGTTGATAGAACACCTTGTAGGGGTTCTAAAGGGAAGAAAAGTTATTGCCTGATTAAGCATTCTATTTACGAAGAGTGGAGGGTTCGTAGGATGATGAGGTATGTAACTTGGGCAAAGCGAGTGTGTAGATTTTAGCAGTCAGTAAGAAAAGTGGTGTGTCTTCGTAAGGGCTCGGATCGCGAAGAGCTAACTAGAATGGTTGCGTGTGAGCTGTTTGAGAACTCGCGGATTATAGTTCAACAAGTTGGGAAAGGACTACGTAGTGAGATAGACTCGGTTGTAGTATACGGAAGAATATGAAGGAAAGTGTGGATTATGAATGAATGACTATGAGAGGTTCGGTCTGCAGTGTGATGTATTGAGTGAGGAACGTACAATTATGTAATGGCATTAATTGCCAAGTTAAATGTACTAGCTAGCATCGTAGTGAGGTGATGTTAGAGGGAAAGAAAGCATCAATTAGAAGCTTTTGGGGTTTTTTTTGGATGAGATGTACGACCTGTTAATCAGATTGTTGGGACACATAGAGAGTAAGTTGACTTTATGGTACGATTATGATCAGGATAGAAGGACGGAGTAGTGGTGGGATATTACCCAAAGGAGAAACCAAGTGTCTCAGTTGTAATAGTCGCTAAGTAGGTATATGTCGAAATCATTATAAGTTTAAAGAGGTGGAAGAGTGGATTAGTCAAATGTGTTATGGTAAATGCTAGATATTTGTAGAACGTGAATCGTTTCTTTTGTGAAGGGGGATGACCCTAGAAAGAGATAGTTGGAATTTGGTTATGTTTAAAGAAGGATGATGATTATGGGTCGGAGCGGTGGTATGATCATTAGTTGATTCGAGACGTCAGGATAAATGTATAAGCTTTTGTTTGACTGATTAAAATTTTTGAGGATTGTTAGCTAATGACATTTATTGTTATCATAAGAGATGTTATGACTCTACCGAGTTTCTTACTAAGAATTGATAAGGGAGAACCGATATGTTAAAGTGTGAAGTTGATGATAATATGAAGGAATAAGTAATGCTCAAATTACTTTGAAAAATTTGGGAGTTGTTAGCTAAGAAATTAGTTTTAACTGATGGATTTTGTGAATGCCAGCCTAACGAGATGTTGATGCTAAGTTGTTAAATTATGGTTAGTAGAAAGAAATGAACTGAGTCTCAATTGGAGTTTATCTTTTGAAATAAGTTGATAATTATAATTGAAATGAGTTGGTCAAGTTAAAGTTGTTTGTGATAAAGAGAAGGAAGTTGTATTGTTTTGTGCGGTAAGGATCAGTGGTTATTTGCACTAGCCGAAAAAGGCAGTTGAGTTCGGAAATTGTTAATGTGGTCATGAAGCAGATAAGGATAATTAGGGAGTGGTAAGTATTGAGATGCTTATAACTTTTGTTCACATGTTATGATTTATAAAATGGATTACGAGAATTCGTGGGAAAGTGTTATTGAGATTAGCACACTGATCGCTAATGAGTCATTTAAGATAAATCTAAGTAAGAAATACGGGATGACCTTATTTATAGCTATCTGATTTTATAGTCATTGTTGTTAATAGGAAGAATGTTGGAACCGAGGTTCGTAAGGCCCCGGGAGGGGTAGATTTGTTTGGGAGATAAATATATGATGATTGGATTTTCCTGTTATAAGCAAAGTTGGTGAGTTTAATCAGAATTGCGCAACCAGGGCGTGAAAGTATGTTGTTATTGATTTGTTTTAGAAGGATTTATTTCGAGAGTCGGGATTTAAGTCTTGATGATCAAAATTTGTTATCTTTGGATTGAATTCCGGGACGGAATTCTTTTAAGGAGGAGAGATTGTAATAACCCAAATTTATCTAAAGTGTTCAAAAGATAAAAGTTTGGGGCTGTTTTGGTTTTTACGAAAAGTGTAAGGGTAAGAGTTGGAAAACTGGAGAAACTATTCCCCTTTTTCCTTTATGTGCGCCGTTTTGGAAAGAATGCAGGAAACATTCTTTTTTTAGGGTTTCATGGGGAGACCTGCTGCACATAGGAGGAGAAGAGGAGAGGATGAAATACCATGGGAGAACAGCATGCTTTTCGTGAGAAGAAAGAAGAGAGAAGGAGATAGTCTTTGCGTCTTGTGTGTGTGCAGCTGGCAGAGAAAGACGGAGAGAGGAGCTGCGAAGGAGAGACCGCCGGCGAGTGAGAGAGAACGCCGGCGAGAGAGAGAGGGAAACAGACCAGGAGGAGAGAGATAGACGACAGAGAGAGAGCTTCGTGAGGGAGAGAGAGAGATTGCGACAGAGAGAGAGCTTCGTGGGGGAGGGAGAGACTGCGGGAGAGAGAGAGAGCAGCGTGAAAGAGAGAGAGAGAGAGAGCTACGTGAGAGAGAAAGAGAGAGGGAGAGAGAGAGCAGCGTGAGAGAGTTGGAGGTTGCGAGAGATGAAGGTGGTGGCTGGGTTCACCGGCAACGGAGAAGATGATCGGAGGAATACCGGCAGTCGGCTGCCGGTGGTGGTCGCCGGCGGTGGCTGGCGGTGGTGGTCGCCGGAGATGGTCGCCGGAGTTTGGGCAGCAGTTTTCCGTTCGTGAGTTTTCGTTCGGGTAAGAAACCTTTTCCTTGTGGTTTTCTCTTTTGCAAGTGACGTTAGAATTGTTAGGTTCTAGTTGCCTTGTAAGTTGAGAAATCAATTAGAATATTAATAGAGTTTTGATTTCCTAGTCATAATGTCAAGATAAATTAAATGTTCATGTGTTCTTGGTTATGGAATAGCTTGCATCTATTAAAAGAGGAATTGTGTTAAATTGTGTAGAATTAGAAGAATGGCAAAGAATGTGGGTTTTGCTCGAAATTGCCGGTCTTCCGAAATCGTGTGTACCGGAAGTCGGTATGTTCCGGGAGTTGGCCCGTAACTCAAGTTTGGGCCGGGATTGGTTTATTGGGCCGAATTGGTTGTTGGGCTTAATTAATTAGTAAAGTCTATAATTATATAATAAGGGTGTGATGGTCTAATTTATTTATTTTGGACCATATTAATAGTAGCACGATTCAGATTTAATATTAAGGGATCCAGTGATTTTATTATTATGTTGAGGACCTAGAGTCGGGTAAATTAATGGATCCGGTATAGTATGTCAATTGGTTGGATAAGCGAAGACCATTAATTATGATTTTTGGACTAGAAGGTAATCTACCAATTTAGATAAGTTAGGGTTGAGTTCGGGATTTAACTCGAGTAATAATTGAACGAATTATGACGAACGCTATTAATATAATAGGTGTTCCGCCTTGAGAACGGAAGTGTAAGTGAGGAGCTTTGGAGCAAGCTAGCCAGGTGAGTTTTTCTAACTAAAATACGTGCTCTTACGTGTTTTCCAAGGAAAGTGATTTTATGAATATATTCTGTTATTTTACCTGACTTTTACGTAAACGAAAGTTAACACTCTACTGATCAGAGTATGTTTATGAGCATGATTTATTTACAAGCGGTTACGAATGTTTTCCCATGAAAAGAATTGTTCTACTGAAAAGATTTTCCAGCAATATGATATGGATTTTAAAACGTTATACGGAGTTCATGTTCTATGTATATGACGAACTATGTGTATGCTATGTGGAGTCGGTCTGCACTGTGGGATCAGAGATAGATCCTCGGGTTCTGATGACCCCTTGGATATGTATGACAGACTGGTAGGCTGGAATTTGTTTCCTCCTATTTCGAGTAGAGGGGAGTCTGCGTAGGCTCCGGGAAGGGGAGTCTGCGTAGGCTCCAGAAGAGGCGAAAGGGGAGTCTGCTGGGGCCCCGATCGCGAGTAACGATGTGATCCTTGACACAGTGCAGTACCATGCTTGACGCTTATGTGAAGAATGTCAACTGTTTTATAAAAATGATTTATAATGTTGACGTACACTATTTACGGAGGGAACTCACTAGACCTCATGGTCTAACCCTCGCTTTTCAAAACTAAAACCTTTTCAGGTAAGCTTTTAGTAGGAGGCTCAGGTAAGTGGGCAAGCGCAGGATAGAGTACTGATGCAGATGGAGACAATGTCGGTGCCACTTGTAGTAGTAGTTTTTCTCAGTTGTGTATAGCTTGTTTCCGCCAACCTTAGTTTATGCATGTTGTAACGAAAATTTTTGGGACCGAGATTTGAAATAATTATGAGTTAATGCTATGTTTGTCGTGTGGATTTTAGGGATGTTACAGTCTTTACTTTAGTGAAAGTGAGTTTGTAGTCACTTGCATTCTCTTAGTTCATGCGATGTCAAGTAGTTAATTTGTTCATTCATGCAAGATAAGTCCTTTTAGTATATATGTTTGGACACTTGGTATGTATTTTAATTTTAATTTTAATTTTTATGACGGGTGTAGGTATTACTTCGATTAAGGCTATTAATCATGCCAAGTAATTAATTAAGGTGACTTTCTTGCACTTTACAAAAATGAGAATATATATATATATATATATATATGTTTTCAACATGATTAAAAATGAAATAATATTACCATATTTAGTGTATGTCGATATTATATGAAAAGGTGGCATACACGATATATAAATAATGATTATTAATTGTATGTGAATGGGTCATTTTAGTGATGGCGGGGAGTCGTAAAGTATCTGTACGTAGGTCGTCATTATATGTTGGATAAGATCTTTGTGTTGTTCAAATAATGTAAGGACCTTCATTATATATATAGTAATAGTGGACAAGACCCATGGATTGTGTCGGATGAATTAACAAACAAAAGGTGACCCACACCATGCATACAATATAGAGTTTACAAAAATTAATGACTAAGGTCCCTTGAATGAATTTTTAACAAATAAGGTCCCTCTACTTTGGTCCATTCACTTTTCTCATCCCTTTAAATAAAGAGTTGAATTTATACTTGATCCTTGTGGTTTACAAAAAAATAACAAATAACGTCCCTAAAAAAATATGGATACAATTCTTCGTTTGATTAAAAAAACTCATATTGATTATCTAATATACACCAAAATGCAAAACTTAAAAAAATGTTGGATGGTGACCCAAAACTTAACTGATGATATATATAATATTTGGTTCAAACATATTAGTTTAAGTACGGTGATTTACTCGCACGACATATCTAAAAACTTTTAGGTATGAAACCAAAGTGAGTGTCAATATCTTAAATTTTGGGTTTTGTTGATTGAATATTTAATATGAGTTTTCTTTTCTTTAATCAAATGATGCATTGTGTCCATGCTTATATTCATGTTTTTAGGGATGTTACTTGTTATTTTTTATAAACCACAGGGACCAAGTATAAATCTAACTCTTTATTTAAAAGGACGGGAAAAGTGAATGGACTAAATTGCCCTCTCTTAACTTCATTTTATTTAACAATGTTAATAAGAGGGACCTTATGTGTTATAAAAACTGAATGTAAAGAGACCTTGTTAGTTAAAAATTTCTTCAAAGGACCTTAGTCATTAATTTTTGTAAACCACAAGGACCAAATCTGCATTTAACTCTACAATATAATATGCAACTTGTGATCTCATGAAAGTATGTTTTTTATGCAAGTCGTTGATGTGTTGATATAATACTCAAAGCATGATCTTATATAATTAAGTTAAATTAAGCACTCTATTAGGTCGTCAAAAAACTTATAAATGTTTGGAAAAAACACATTTTGTTTTAGTGTGTCATATAGGTTGAAGTTTGTTAAAAATATTCTAAGGACAAGTTACGGAATTCGGTTAGATATATATGGTATTAAATATATTACGTTTAAGATATGTTTAATGAATTATCTTTCCTTGTGAGAAAGCTGAAACTGTTCATTTTATTGATGTTATTCAGTATATTGAATTATATTAGAAAATCACACCCAATAAGCGTACAATTATACATGGACGGACCTAGTTCATGGAATACGGTGACACGTGCCACCGTATTATTTCTCCGACGAAGGATAAAAAAATTTAGATTTATGAAAGATGCAACCGTATCGTTTTGGAATGTGCTACCGTATTATTTTGGAAACTTCAAGAAGGTGCAACCGTACTTTGTAATCAATCAAAAAACAAAAAAAAACTCTTGAAATCAACCAAAAACCGAAAAAAACCCTCTTGAAATCAACCAAAAAACCGAAAAAAACTTGTGAAATCAACCAAAAAACTGAGAAAAACTCTTGAAATTAACAAAGAAAACCAAAAAAATTCATCGATACCGATAAAAAAAAACTTAAAAATCCCTTGTAATCAAACAAAAAGTTTTAAAATACTCTCGAAACGATAGAATTAGGCTAAAACACATCAGAAAATATTAAACGTCGGTAAAAGGATGTAGATAAAACCATGTTTTTTATAATTATTTTTTATCTATATTATATATGGTGCCAACACATGAAGAAAAAACATCTGTCTCCGCCTCTGTAACTATAGTCATCAAAACTTTACATGAATTTCATTATAAATACGATATTGCATGAAGTAGATATATCTGAAAGTCATATTCTTATGGTTGTACTATAAAACTTTTTTTAGTCATCGTGTCTCATAATTTAATTAATTAATTTTGTCCATTTATTTTATTTAAACAAAATTAACTTGGACAGCTAGTATATCATTATTATAGATAGAAACACGTACATTATAAAAACATATAAAATCAACTGATTATAACACAAGATAAAATGAAAACCAAATACAAGTTTTGTTTTGTGCAGTGATATGAAACTTGAGTTACAAAAAAAAAATTGTTGCAATCATATAAAATAATCAGATAAAATGATTTATATTTAATAATCTTATATTTTAAAGAGAAAAACACATAACTTTTGGTAGAATATTGTATTTAGTTTTTATTAATAATACAATAAAAAAAATTAGATGGGAAAAGTGAGGCCATCCGTACCCGGTGCGGGATGGGCTCGGGATGGCCAGCGGGGTCATGCGGGGTGGGCTACGGGGCGAGCGGTATCAGCGGGAAGGGATGGAATGCAGGATCCCCACCCCGTTTCATCCCGATGCATTTAAAAAAAAAGGGTTTGGTCCAATAAGAAGTCAACACGTGGATTAGATAAATGAAATAAGAATTAAAATAAATGAGGTGGCAAAAGGGTTTGAGGGAATGGGGTACGGGTGTTTAGGGATCGTTAGGGATCGAGTGAAGGATGGAAGAAAAGCTGATGTGGCGCTGATGTGGAGTGGAATATTTGAAAGATTCCTTAAAAAAAAGGGTTTGGTCCAATAAGAAGTCAACACGTGGATTAGATAAATGAAATAAGAATTAAAATAAATGAGGTGGCAAAAGGGTTTGAGGGAATGTGGTACGGGTGTTTAGGGATCGTTAGGGATCGAGTGAAGGATGGAAGAAAAGCTGATTTGGCGCTGATGTGGAGTGGAATATTTGAAAGATTCCCTCCATGGGGTACTGATGGCCTGAGGTATATTAATATGGTTTGGTAGGCACCAGTCATTTATCTGCCCAACCAAAATAACTTTATTAGTCGGTGTAGTGCATCACGTTTCCCAAGATTAATTTATATATAAATAAAATTGGGTAAATCTTTTAAAACATGGAAAAGTCCACTAAAATCCAACGAACTTTCACATTAAGAATGATTAAGTCATTGGACAATTTTTTAAAACAAAGAAACCATTGCACTTTTCAGAACTTGTTAAATAAACCATTGAACTTTCTAAAACATGTTACATACATCCTTATGACTTATAAAATTGGTTAGTATGATAAAAATATGAAAAAATACGAAAAAAACAACCAAATTATACTATTAAGTCCTTATACCGAATGTTGCACAAAAAAATGCCAAAAGTTGCACCAAATTTACCAAACGTTGCGCTAAAATATTAAAAAGTAATGTCTAATGGTCGTTGCATGAACTATTCTGGTGGAGATGCAACCACTTGACTTTCTTGTAACCCTTCTTGACGGTCTTCGTCATCAACAAAAACCTCATTTGAAATTGAATATGGTTGGATGCCTTCGGGCCATGCTGGTTGTGGCACACCTGATGATGTGTTCAAACCAATTGTTGTTGAGAGTATCATACTCAAACCAATTGTTGTTGAGATTCAATATCCAACATTAATGGAGAAACGTAGACACGTGAAATTGAACCACACAAAAACTTCTGGCTTAATTATGTGTCGTATATCTGTTGAGCAGTTATGCCTCCATGTGTCGTCCCTAGCGAACCTATCGATGCATTCATTTATTCATTAATATTAGTTAATTATTGAATATAAGTACATTCGGAAATGATGTTCTACTACGCTATAATTCATATGACGTTTAACTGTGGCTCTAACCAAGTAGTTATGCTCCTAACATTTCGGGGGTGTTTGGGATTGCTTATTTAAAACAACCTATGCTTATTTTTAAAAGTGTTTATCAACTTATGTCGTGCTAAAAAGGAGTCGAGGGTAAAAAAATAGTTTGGACAAATAAGTTATAAGCAGTTTCAAATAAGTTAGAATGAATTAACTTATCAAAAACAACTTATTTGTGGTGAGGAAAAGTCGTAAACACCTTTCTTTTTTCCAATCCAAACTCTAAAAATAGTCTATTTGCGGTAAGGAAAAACAATAAGCAAATAAGTCAAAAAAAAAGCAATCCCAAACACCCCCGAAATGTTTAGGATTGTCCGAAAGTGGCTTAATAAGCTGAATAAAATGTATAGCTTATTCGGTAAGCTCTACAAGGGTTGCTCGATGTGCTTAAGTGGCTCATATAGTGGTTTTTTCACTCAACAAGGCCATGCTTACGCTATGTGAAACCAACTATGCTTGCAGTAAAAATCGATTTTTATTAGTCTCTATCAACCGGTTAACCAGTTTGCCCACCTATAACAGAGGTTATACATCCATTAATCTCCTTATTGAAATTTACAGGAGTTAGCATAGAAGTTGAGATCAACTACGATATACCAAAGAAATGACAACTTAGAACACCGAATACTAAATCAAGCGAACACAACTGACTTGCATACACAAAACTAATTTACAAACTGATAAAGGAACTCACAAGGAGTTTGGGTCAGGAAAAGTTTAGACAATATTCATCATCATCACAACCACCACCTCCGCCACGGCCACGGCCACCGCCGCCTAAGAGGCAGCAGTGACAGATACGTATTCATCATCATCATCTTCACCACCACCACCACCACCACCACCACCACCACCAGCAGCAGGACCTTCGGAATCAGAGCTCTCTACCTGTTCTCTTGGGCCTGCGATTGCTCTTCTCTCGTGTGTTGCGATGGGTTGACTGCTACCATTGACCAACTGCTTACCTGATGAAAAACCGGCAGAAACAAAGAGCAAGTATCAATGATATGTTGTAGGAACTCTAGTGGTGTGCGCCGGCGAGATGCAGCCGGCGAGATGCAGGACGGCGAGATGCAGGACGGCGAGATGCAACCGGAGAGTGGTGTGCGCCGACGAGATGCAGGACGGCGAGATGCAGCAGCAGGGGAGTGGTGTGAGTGGTGTGCGATATTCAGACCTGGATGCAGCCGGCGGTGGTGGTGTGCGGTGGTGCAGCCGGAGAGTGGTGTGCGCCGGCGAGATGCAGCAACAGGGGAGTGGTGTGAGTGGTGTGCGCCGGTGGGTTGTGCAGCGGGGAGTTAGAACCTGGAATTGAAAAGTACGGTAGCAATAATATTTAGGGGTTTTTTTAAAATAAATTTGTAATTTACCTGCTTTTCAGGTTGCAGGTTACCATTAGGATCTATGTGATATGTTTTCAAAAGTGTAAGGATATATTTAGTATTTTTTAAAATGTGAAATGATTTCTTTGTTTCAAAAAATTGTACAAAGACTTGATCATTTATAATGTGAAAGTCCGTTGGGTTTTAGTGGACTTTTTCCTTTAAAATAAAAGGACTAGTACAATAATTCAAATAACCAATAATAATGAAAAAACCAAAGCTTTAAATTCTGACACTGGAGGGAAATTTAACAGGAATCCCACGTTGGCCAGTTGGCCCATTTATTCGTATTTTCACAAATCTCTCTCTCTCTACCATGCCTCCGCCGCGCTTGCACTCCCTCCTCCTCCTCACCCTCTTCATCTCCGCCGCCTTCCTCCAGATCTGTTCCGCCGCCGGTAATGACAGTGACATAAACAGTCTTGTTTTCGAGAACCCAAGGCTCCGACAAGCCTACATTGCTCTCCAAGCATGGAAATCTGCCATTTTTTCCGATCCCTTTAACTTCACTATTAACTGGACTGGCCCAAACGTCTGCTCCTATGCCGGTGTCTACTGCGCTCCCTCTCCGGCAGACTCCTCCATACGTGTAGTTGCCGGAATAGACCTCAACCATGCTGACATCGCCGGTTACCTCCCACCGGAGCTCGGCCTCCTCACCGACTTAGCACTCTTTCATATCAACTCCAACCGTTTTTGCGGCACTGTTCCCACGTCTTTCAAGAACCTCACTTTACTCCATGAGCTTGATTTAAGCAACAACCGTTTCGTCGGAGTTTTCCCGACGGTGGTTCTCTCGTTGCCGGCGTTGAAGTATTTGGATCTCCGGTTCAACGAGTTTGAAGGGGGTGTTCCTACGAAGTTGTTTGATAAGGATCTTGATGCGGTTTTTCTGAACGACAACCGGTTTCAGTTCGGGATTCCGTCCAACTTGGGTAATTCGCCGGTATCGGTTCTTGTTTTGGCGAACAATAATCTTGGTGGTTGTATTCCGGCGAGCATCGGCCAAATGGGGGGAACTTTGAATGAAATTATTCTCATGAATGATAATCTAACGGGGTGTTTGCCGGTGCAGATTGGGTTGTTGAAGGAGGTGACGGTTTTTGACGTCAGCTTTAACAATCTTCAAGGGCCGTTGCCGGCGGCGATCGGTGGAATGAGGAGTGTGGAGCAGCTGGATGTGGCGCATAACCGGCTGACGGGGGTGGTGCCGGCTAGTATTTGTAGGTTGCCAAGGTTGCAGAACTTTACATACTCGTTTAATTACTTCACAGGTGAAGCGCCGTCGTGCTCGGCAGCCGGAGGAAAGGTGTTTGATGACTCAAATAATTGCATTGTTGGAAAGGCGAATCAGCGGTCTGCGAGGGAATGTTCTTCTAGAGATGCACGTCCTGTTGATTGTAGGAAGTTACAATGCGGTGGTTCTTCGTCGTCGTCTGCTCCTACTCCGACGACACCGTCTGTTCCGACTACCCCAACTGCTCCTACGCCATCGTCACCGTCACCGTCACCTTCTGTTCCGAATACGCCGTCTGCTCCTACTCCGACGTCACCATCTGTTCCAACTACGCCGTCTGCTCCAAGACCATCTCCACCACCACCCACTTCCGGGTCTTCACCAAGTGGAAAATCACACCCTCATCCACCTCCACCTTCCAGCTCCCCCATTATGCCACCACCACCTACCGATGGAAGTTCCCCAACAACCCATCTTCCGCCACCACCACCACCTACAGGTCAACCTGCCCCATCCCCCCCACAAGGAAGCCACGGATCCCCGCCACACGGTAGCCATGGCTCCCCGCCGCACGGTGGCCAAGGATCCCCGGGAAGCCACGGGTCCCCGCCACACGGCAGCCAAGGATCCCCGCCGCAGGGAAGCCACGGATCCCCACCGCACGGTGGCCACCAATTGGCACCACCCCCACCTCCAACTTCTGGCTCTTCACCTAAAACACATTTCGCACCACCCCCACCAACTTACCAACACCAACACTCTCCACCTCCACCTCCACCCCAACATGGACATTCTATGCCTCCGGCTCCATCACCAGAAGAATATTCTCCACCCCACGGCAAAACCTCATCATCACCGCCACCACAAACACAACCCCCACCATTTCATTCACTTCCTCCACCACCATCGACTGGATGCACTCTACCAACACCACCACCTCCACCTCCACCACAACAATGGCACCATCCACCATCACAAACTCAATCTCCACCACCACCACCACCACCACCACCCAACAACCATCATCCTTCATCTCCACCACCACCACCACCATCCAACAACCATCATCATTCATCACCACCACCACCACCACCTTCTCCCCCTCCCCCTCCACCTCATAAACATACACCCCCACCGCCACCCTCGTCCGAAAACACCCCTCTTCCGCCAGTAATCGGGGTTTCCTACGCCTCTCCACCACCACCGGTAATTCCCTATTATTAAGTAAATCCATATCCTTGTCTATCTATACATACAGAACATCCGCTTTTAATTTTCCTTGAAATTAAGGAAAATGAGCATAAAGAAATATGGATAAAGTCTGCAGCTTTTTGGGGATTTGGGGGCTGAGATTGATGTGATCTTCTTTTTTAGGGGATTTGCATAATTTATTTGTGTTGTAATTTAAATTCTAATGATATGATCATCATGTATAATTTGAGTTTCCAAACTAGGAATTCGTAGCTTATTAGAATTCATTATTATTTATGTATTTAGTATGAATGTAATAAACTTGTTATTCACCTTCATCCAAATCAAGTTTCTGGGTTTTGAATGCCAACCCAATCATAAACTGATGATCTAAGATCCTCAATGCATTTCATTGTGTCTGGACTTTCTTCATTTAATTTGGCTGAATATATAAACATGTTCATATGTTTTCTTTCCCAGAATATATAACATAAGATTGCATATTTGATATGCTTATGTGATCTTCGATCTCGGCCTCTGAGTCGTTTGGTTCAGTATGGTTACCGGTTTGAAGCAAGAGCCCCGTTGACAGAACCATATCTATCAACTATTATATATTACAATAACTAATAAATAACTAGATCATAGTATGTAATCTAATGGCAAATCCTTTTTTTTTTTCTTTTCTTCAAAGTTCAAACCTTTGGCTTTCTCAAAATTTAGCAGATACAATCATACAAACTGAGGCCAATAATGTTATTGGATTAGTAAATATCACCAGATTGGTGAATATTTCACAATGTAAATTGATTAAATCAAATCATATACATGCATGTGATTAAATCAAATCAAGTACATATAATAATAAATAAGCTCATCAACCTTGCTATTAAATAATCTTTACATCTTTCTTTCTGTGCATTAATGTAGAAATATAGGTAGAAAGATAAATAATTATAATTTGCAACGGATAGATTACATACATGTGATGTGAGAATAAAAGATGAATAATTGTAGTGCACCCATACATACCTGTCCTGTCCTGTCCATGATTTTATAACCAAAGTCATGTGCTGGGATCACATGGCTCTTCAAACAATACCATTCACTCTGCTCAGCCACCTCTGCATTATATTTATTCCACATTCAATTTCCTCAGAGATTCATTATCTTAACCCTACATTTTATTTTTATTTTATTTTATTATCATTTTTTGCTACAAAGATACAGAATATGTCGGCACTTATCAACCACAAGACGTTCATTAGAAGCTAAAAAGGAAACTCTTTTCAAGTCATTTCTACAACAACCTAAAAACAAGAGGGTTATTTAGAATAATAACTTTTTGACATATAATTTTTCAAATGTAAACAGATTTGAAGACATTAAAAAAAAGGTCTCTCAAAAAACATGATGGCTAATATGTAAAGTGAAACCAAACAATGAAAACAAATTAAGCACATGTCACAACAAGTTGTTCAATAAATCCAAATACAATCGAACCTATGAGCTATACATGAATCACTACAATGCCTTATTTTTGTATTACATATACAAACCGAAAAGGGTACAAAACCACAGCAGAAGCAACACAGCAGCCCCAAAGAACCTGGCCTAAGGAAAGCAGATTAAAAAGGTGCATTTTACAAGCTATAGGAATATGTTTAATTTGAGCTAGCTACTATTTACAAGATCTTGCTTTTACTTACCCATATAACCATCATCTAATCCAATGTAAAAGAAGAAGAGGCATTACCGAATAGAAAGACGTTCAGAGATGGCGCATGGAATGGTCGTCATCCAAACCGAATGACAATGCACGATATATCATCTTTGCTTTTCCTTGCTAACGCCTCGGTGGTCAAACGCTTGGCTGCTGCCAAGGGATCTTTAATAGATTTCACCATCTCAATTGCCTCATGGTTTCCCATCACCTATACCAAGTTACCAACACAAAGGTATCAAAATATACACATGATACACGCACACATCAAAGATCTTATATCACTGAGAAGTGCTTCAAGTTTGTCAACCTCATTTACGGAGAATACCATGGTACAGAATCTAAAATGGATTCATTTCAGAATTCACACCATTAAAAATTTGGTGACTACTTTTAAGGCTGAAAGCCTTGAAAACCAAAGATAACACGGTTATGCAGTCAGAGGGCAGACCCAAAAAAATTCAATCGGTGGCACCATTTGACCATATGGGTGAAAGCTAAGTTTTTGTTTTTTTAACAAAATCTTAATAGATATGTTGGTTGTTTGCTTGCCTTTTCAAGGAAAGTAGTGGGTTCCATCCCTCCCTACACTTTCATTTAAAAAAAAAAAAACTACTGATGAGATATAAATCTTGTCTACATAATAGATGAGATAAAATGATAACCAATGACAAACATAAAATAAGAATGAAGAACGGACCTTCCACAAGCCATCGCTTGCCAATATCACAAGCTCTATAGTAGAGTCAATAGGTACATGTCGCGTATCGGGTTCTGAACTTAGATGTGCTTTAAGGCTTTGGTCTCCAAAGGCACGAGCAACAGCAAGTTGGCCGTTGACTCGAGGAACGTCACCTTAAGAAATAATTACAAATTCACTATATTTTACAAGTTGCTGAAATATGTCACACCAACTGGACTAAAAGATGCATGCACCAACAGGTTTAGAAATTTATAATTTTTGGGGGGTCAAAAGAAGAAATATATTTATAAAAATTAAAAACTATAATATAAAAGGAAATGAATTTTTGAAACTTTATGACAGTGCACCAACCAAAGTGAAGTTCTTTTGGATGATTTTACCTGGAAGAGTAGTCACAAATCCACCCTGTTTCTCAATCCTCCTCCTTTCTACGTGTGGTTCATGGTCCACCGTAAGCTGATTGGATTCTCCCCTCTCGCACAACACAGCTCTGGAATCTCCTATGTTTGCCACCCACAGGTCTTTGCCATCAATGACAATTGCCGTAACTGCAGTTGACCCACCAGGACCTAACTTCCCAGAGTTCTCGAGGATAAATCTGTCGGTAGAACGATATGCATTCTTTATTGCCTTCTCGGGATCTTTCCAAAAATTTGGCTATAAAATGTTGAGGGTGCAAAAGTTAATACAAGGGCAGCAGAATTGACGACAATACAAAACTACCAGTAAGGTGTGAAATAAATTAATTAACATCGTTTCAGGTCCGTTCCAATCTTTTTGGAGTCCCTTTTATATTTATACCAAGACTATAGATCGAACAGACGAGTAATGAATGAAAAAATATAAAAGTTCATACCATATATTATATTATAAAGTCCTACAAATTATACCAACAAACATATCTTGAACTTAAAAAGAAACATATGAAATTCAATCAGACAAAATCATTTATCTAATATTTTTCAAAACAAAATCTTCAAATCAGTTCTTTATAATCAACTTTCTCTAAAATAACCAGCAATAGATATCAAGGCTAAAATAACACGGAGAAGGTATTAGAACATGGCACAAATATGTAACTATTGACCAACTTAAATATTTTCCTATTTTGAAAAAATTACACATTTTTTGAAATGACGATAGATACATCATAGTTTTGTGTAATACTTGTCTGGAATACAAGGCTGTTTGAAATAAGGGGACAACTTATCATATATCTCAGCGAAGACATGTCTATTAGCATGCACTTCTCTAAGTGCCTCCACGGTTATTATATCAATCCAGAAAAAACAAACGAACTGTTTTACCAGTTGCATCTGGCATTCAAACACCAAATCCACATGCTGTTTCATCCACATATTAGAATAGGTCAGGGAAATGTTGTATAGCCTAAGTAGCCTTGTGTTTTCCTCTATCATGTAGTGCTATTCATTGGTTTCCTGAGTAATCTCTCTTCCTTTAGATGATTATGAATATGTATGGTCCCACATAATACCCATCTCATAAAGTTAGAAGATAAAAAAGTGCGGCTGAAATATCTTGGTCATGATTCTTAAAGGGGTAGAACAGTAAGATGAAGACATCATTTGCCATCATGTTATATAATTAATTTCAGTTTTTACACTTGCTACTTCAAAATCACAATAGGATGAATTATAAGGTCAAATGGATGATAATGACAAAACAGATGAAAGAGTAATTGCACATCCTAGTCATAACCACCCACATCCACTCTGGGGGTCCCTACCGACTATTTCGATTTTGAAAACTACACAAGAAATAAAGCAAAATCAACTCTAGATACATATTATTCAATTATGATCAAGGCAACATAATGCCTTAAAAAATTATTAAGATGCACATGAAGTTATGTTCTGGTCACTCTTATTAACTATCATTCGTTAAATCTGATCTACTTAATTATTCATCAACTTGGGCAATCACTATCAAATTTAGCACATATCTATCAAGAAATAATAATTCCATCTACAAACGTTACTAGAATTCCCTAATTGTTCTTGCCACCCTTAAAATGGGCAACGTGAGAAGCATCTAGTCTTATGTGCAAGGCTCATATCTGAACTTTAAAATGCATCAAACCTTCTAAGCTCACTAACTCCACAAGGCCCGTCATCTACTGATATTGGCATACACGATAAAACACAGCAAGTAAATTTCAGGATGTACACCTGTATTAACAGCATAGAACAAGAGATATACCCAGTATGAAAGGACATGCTATTAACCCATGACTATTGAATTTCCTTCTAGCAAACCCTACAATTTATTCCGACTTCCTACTCAAGAAGCATAAAAAATAGCTTTCAACACAACTGGCCTTGATAGACAAATAATCACTTCATAAGTCAAGCCCAAAACCAGTTCAATACAGCATCAATGCCTGATTATGAAGGCAAGAAGAAAAGAAGCATGGTGGAGCAAGACTTACCTCACCAAGTATGTTGTTAAAAAGATTGTCTTTCAAATAACTTGGTACACAATCACCCAGGTGGCCATCAAAAATAGCAAACAGTCCGAGCTCGTGGCCCTTTATGGTTCTGTATTCAGCGACATGGTAGTCTTCCATGTCATGTCCAGACTGCCCTTCTACCAGGTGAAATCCATGAGACACTTTGTTATTAGATGCCTTGCTTTTTCCTTTTCCAGTGTCCGATGAGGATGCATCAAGGCAAGCAGCTTTCTGTGATTCCATCATAAAGGGAAACATTAATAAGGGAAGAAACAAATTTTCAAATCAAACTAAAAATGTTCAGTTATAACTTAGAAAAGATGGTGCGAGAACGGAAGTAACACATACAAGTCTCGGATAACAAAATTGACGCAAGCCAGGAAGGATAGTATAGAGTGTGAAATTATAGTAATGGCAGAGGAAGTTTCGCACAAGGTTCCATCAATTTCTAAAAAGATATGCCGTACTTAGAGGACCACAATAAAGATGTCTTGACGTGTAAAACACAACCTCTCAATTTGCATATAATTTTTTTTATCATTTGGCAAAGGAGTTAGTCAGTCAAAAAATGCACTATATCGGTACACACGTGTGCGCGCACACACACACACACACACTCAAACACCACAACCCCTTTTCATGCGACACCCTGTGTGTCCAGGTCTCCAGGTGTTGGGGCTGTGCCAACTGAAGGAATAAAAGATGCCAAGAACATATGCCTCCTCTCCCAGAACAAAATCCCAATATCCAATTCTGAAATTTTCACAACAGGGATCTGGATGAATTTAGTATTATTATCAGCAGGTATAGGATTATGTGGTTATACCCTGACATGTGGTTTCATCAAACATCTATTACAAGTCAAGCGTGAAGTCCAAAAGTATAAGATATGTTTTTTCCTTAAAAGGTGTATCTGATTCATCCATAATCCATTTAATGGAGCATTGAAAATTCATCCTACTTGTTCTTCAGTGCTCTTTCAATGAAAATTATTTCGTAAATATTTTTTATATCACCTTCACCATTAATTCCAGAAATAATCAAACTACAAGTACCATTCATTATGCACATCAACTAAACAGATTAAAACATCTACGACCACCTCAACCTAATTTCTAGATATAAAGATAAAATACCCTCCCCTCCCAGAAAAAAGTTCATATTCTGAGTTTTGGTAGCCTTTCTTTGAACTTTTTAACTTCAGAAGTAATAAAGTAACTATCAAACAACAAAAAGTACTACCTTCAAATTTAAATATACAAAGTACTAGATTTAATTTTCAAAATCGAAACTTATACATGTGTGTGGGTAAATGAAGAGCACAAGTCCGAGCAAAATAAGAAGAATCATCTCATCCACCGGATCAGGTTTATTTTCTTTAACCGAACGGATAACGAATTACAGGTCAATAAGGTTGCAACCACTCAATCAAAGAAAGATACGTATGCCAGAAATGAACATACCCTTTGGAAGTTATCATACCATCCGCTGTTAAGAATATAAACATGCATAGCCAAACACACTCCAAAACGATAACTTCTTATACACAAATCTAAACGATCATACTCTAAAATTTCAACATCAGAAGGACAAAATGACACAGAAACTCAATTGTTCAATAAGTAATTAAAATTATTCAAACTACGACTGCAAAACAAACAAAATTCACCTTGATTTTGTGGAGGATTCCACCAGTTGCAACCGGATATCTCTTCTCCATCGTTTCCCTTTCTCTAAAACATAAAATCAAAACCGAATTCTTTCCCGCGGATTTATATTTTTATAATCAATCAACAGTATTACTTCGTCAAAATTGGTAGGCGTACCGGATCACCGGAATGATTTCACACAGATCTCCTTTTCTCTCTCTCTCTCTCTCTCTCTCTTTAATTTCTCTCTGCAAGTGTTTGAAGTCAGAGACAAATCTCCAAGTCTTCGAAAGGGAATACAGGGTCGTTTACTTTATGGCGGTTTTATCAAGAACATCATATCTGACCTTATACCCCCTTAACTTCTATTTATTATCTAAAATGGTCCACTAGTATATCAATATTTACAATATACCCCCTCTTCTTCATCACCCCCAACCACTTGTTTTAATTTACTAAACCGGGAAGATTAGCCAGTGGAAATTTTACGAAAACTGCCTTGAGGTTTTCTAGTTGTCAATAGTAACCTTCAAGTATGTGATAAACTGAATACGACCCTCTGTCTTTGCTCGGATTTATAAAGTATTGTATATGTTGCATATAGTTTTTCGCTAATTCGTCTTAACAGATAGCAGGTTGGTTAGCCCTTAGCCGACTTTGGTTGTTAATAAGGTGGATGGCTGGAGAACGATTAATCATGAAGAAAAACTAGTTGACAAAAGGTTGTTTGACCAAGTCAAGGGACTCAATGAAGAAACATTTAGGGGTTGTTTACCAACAAATGTTGGTAAGCGCTGTCTGGAACAAGAGGTCTGATTAGAATAAGTGCTATGTCTAGAATAAGTGTTGTCTGGAAAACGACTGTTTACCAAGTATTTTGGATTTGGTGCTGACCGACAACAAATGACCATTATAACCCTATATGAAAAAGTGTTAAAAGTAATGCAACTGTTTACCAAATATTATATATGAATAATTGTTAAATGACAAAAAAAAACAAATTCTTTAATTGAAATATATTTAGACAAGAAAATAAATGAACTTCAACATAATAGTTTGTGTACAAATCTTAATTTGAAACATTGGACAATAATTGATTTGCAATCTGATCGTGCAAATTAGTCATATATTCATTATCTTGAGAACTCCACTCCATTCCATCGACTTCTATTCCATTGCTTCCTTCATGTTGTTCTTCAGTAGGGGTAAACATGATATTCTCATCGTATTCCATAAACAATCGATCTTGGATATTGCATTTCCTTATGAAGTTATGAATCGTGAAACAAGCAATCACCACATCTTTTTGTATTGGAAAAGGATAAGGAGCCATTTGCTTCAGGATTGGAAATCTTGCTTTCAAGACACCGTATGCACGCTCGATAACATTTCTAAACTACTAAAAAAACTCATTTTCTATAGAAATATATATCAGATAACCATCAAAATTTAGAAGCATGGATTCAACATATATTTGTTGCATAAGTATCAGGTAACTATATTAATTTCAAATTACTTAAAAAATTGGCTTAATTTAGACTCATCAATCATGACAAATAAATAGCTATAGAATACATCATGTAGCAGACAATGGATAGATACCATAAAACTCCAAAGGTGGGTTAGAGATTGTAACATTTAATGCAAAGTTTTTGAAACAAAACTTGCATAACTTTTACAATTTGATGTGATTAACATTCCAAAACCATAACCAATGATCTCATATAGTTACTGGTGCAAATATATAAAAACCAAGTCCAGATATTATGGTTCACAATTAACAAACCAATTTTACCTGGCACTTTTCATCCCAAATCACTCATTATTGCAATGTAATGTTCCTTTTATTTCAGGAAGAACACTAACAATGATTTTTTTTACCAGAGAAGATCGAATGAGGAGAAGAGAGGATAAAATCGGAAAAAAATCAGGGCTGATCCTCTGACTGCGATAAGGGTGGAGTTTGTTGCTGACCGAGGTTTCCTGGAAAGAGGCATGGTCAGAGCCTATTTTTCTAATAAGTGATTAGTAAACACCTTTCATCTTATTAGGGTAAGAACCTCTTATTTAATAAGTGCCAAAAAGAGGCAAGTAAACACCCCCTTAGGCCTTATTTCCATTTTTTATTTTAAACTCTCATTAACCTCGTATGATTTGTTAAGAAGTAAGGTTATTCATATTTTTAAAGTTACTTATATTTTATCGTCCTCTTATTTGGTAAGAAATAAACCAATCCTTTATTTGTCTCTTATTATTTCCAATGGATTAAGTTCAATATATCTTTTCTCTCAATCAATTCACTTGGATTATAATAAAACTCAATTTACTATAATTAGAGGACTTTCAAATTTAAATATATTATTATCGATTAAACGATTTTGTTTGGTTAAAAAATATGAATTTGAGCAATGTTCGTTTCTATTTCTAAATGTGAATCTTCTCTGGTGCTTCTTATGTATATTTTTTTGGGGTCCTACACGTAAGTCTATCACAGGAGAGGCTTCAAAGTTTAGCAAATTCAGTTGTGGCAGAGTGCACCTGCAAGGAAGTCAATTTCTCTATGTTTTTCAGATCTATTATCACTATATATTCAAGAAAATGGGAATAGGAAGATATACTTACCAGATAGTATCGTTACTCACACAAGTTCATATTTATATCAGGAAGTGTTTTCTTCCTGCACCACAATTCTTTGTGCTTTGAGTTCATAACACAAAAAGGTAACAAAATCAAAAACAGTAAATTAAGACGTAACAAGAAAAACAGAACTCTAACAATTAGACCTAGAAAAATTATTCCCTAAAAAATCGATTTCCAAAACTAAAACAAATTACAAGTGGGAACAAAGTTTAGAGGTAATTATAATGCACAATCACAAGAAACAAAGAACACGAAAATAACAAGAAACAAAGAACACTGATAAGGGGTTAGTGTAACACCCGTAATTTTTGGATAAGTACAACTTCGAATCAGTGTGGAATCGATCTTTTAAGAAAAATATGAAAAATAGGATTTTGGGTTAAATCCTAGATGTTATGGTCTTGTTGGATGGGGAATTCGAATATGAGTAACGGTTCTTTTCGGAGCGAAAACGGAGCTATAACGAAGAAGTTATGACCAAAACAGTGTTTAAGAACAAACCGAACGAACAGTGGCCCGCACCGATCTTGGCGCCAATGGACCCGCGCGGAGCACTGGTCAGCTTAAAACACGAATTTCACCCCTCAAACTTTATTTCTTCATATCTCTCTCATTTCAACTCCGATTTTGGTGATTCAAGTTGCTATGGTTCCGTTTTTGAGAGCTCTTCAAGGATCTAGAAAGAGTTTTGAAGTTCATTGGAAGATTCAAGGGTGTTTGGTGGTGGTAAGTCTCTCAAACCTCTTCCCTTTCTCTCCCAAATCGTTTTCCCTTCCTTCCTCACAAACCCTAACCGATTTTGGGGCTTTTCTTGGAGATTAATGTGTTCCTTATCCACTTTATGCTAGTGATTTCATTCATTGATGCAAGAGCAAGTTTCATCCACAACACTAGAGATTTTTGGGGTTTCTAGGTTTTCATCAAAACCTAAGTGGTGAGTTCATCCTCCTAGCTTCTATACTTTCATATGAGTTATAAATGTTCCATTGATGATCTCCTAGTGTTTTGCTTCTCCAAATTCGGTTTGGATGATTTTGGAGAAGTTAGGTTAATATTGGGGTTTTGGTCAAAATAGGGATTTTGATATAAGATGTTTGGGGAATGGTTTTAAAATGGTTGAATATGAATATTCATGGTTGGAAGTTATGAATCTAGGTTTTTGGAAAATTTGGCTTGAAGATACAAACTACTTCAAATGAGCTTACGTTTGGAGAAATACTAGATTTAGCTTAATCTAGCAAAGGTGAGTTCAAGTTACTTTGCGAAAACTTTGTACATGCCAAAATGCTATTTTTCCAAGATATTATGTGTTTTACTTGAAAACCATCTATGTTGAGCTATTTGATGGATCTTACCTTTTGAAGTATTATTTGTGGTAAATATTGCAAAACATTATCTTTGGGAATTTTGGAATAATGTGATAGATAAATCACACATGAAAATGGGTATTGATTTATGTGATAAATGGAGTCGAATTGTAATGAAAATGCATTTTGAGAATTAAGGGGTGTGAGTCCTTTGGGAAAACCCTTTTTGTTTAACCCGTGTTGAGTTTTAGGGTTAATGATGACTTTGTGGTATTTGTTTACTTAAACAATGTTTAGACGTATTTTATGCGATGATGACCGTTATTTACGGGTCTAGCAGGCTTGGAGCACTTTGCTCGGTTTTGACTTTGAGATAGTCTTGGGACAATTGTCCGGTTTAAATGGCTTGATGTGGAGTCTTGTTTATGGGTTGCTTTTATTGCACCATTTTGCATATTATTGTACGTTTGGATATTTACATGCTTGGGTGAGTGAGTCATTCCGGGATAGGCATGTTGTTTGTAGACCGTGTTGCATTGGATCCATAGGCATGTTAGTCAGTCGTTGGTAATGGTCGATTGGATATCTTGAGGTTGGACCTCGGTGCCCATGTTTTATGACCTTAACTTTCCAAGTAGGCACTAGGAGGATATAGTCTTGGGCACAAACCTTGGAGGTGCGTGTAGCGATCCACGCCTTCAGGATTGATACCTTGGAGGTAGTCCCGATGTGCCGGGCCTTGAGGCGTTACCGGTTAGGTGGGTAGACGCCAAGGTGTATCCTCACTTACGGTGTAACTTGGGTTTCGTAGAGCAGAGTCGAGGAATAGGCATAACGTAACTTGTAATTCCCGATTTCGTTGGGAGGACAGAGATAGGCATACCGTAACTTGTAATCTCTACTTCCAGTTGTGCGACGTTGTATGGGTGGTATACTTATGTGTTACCTCCACCTTCAACGGATACGGGTCTCCCCCGTTTATGGTATTTGGATTTTAATACATTTTACGTTTGCGTGAGTTTTGCTTCATATTATGTTTCCAATGAAAGGTTATTTTTAAATGGATGGTTTCCATGTTTTATGGGTTGAGTATGTATTGTCAACCGTATTTGAAGGTTTTGCCTAAACTAGATTTATTCACGTATTTGGGTGAGTTGGGATTCGTAACTCATTTTGGAAAACGCTTTACACTTTTCGGGAATGGTTCCCATGGATTTTGAGTGCGTTGGAAAATGAGTCATTCATGCCGTTTGGGAAACCTTTTTTTTGGAAATGATAGTCTTTGTCGCAAACTTCCATTTAAAGATTTAATTAAATCACGACTACGACTACTACCTCCCGATTTATGATTTTATATAGTCATGATAAAATGCTTGAACTCACTAGGCGTAAGTCTAACCCTTTTTATTTGTCGGCATGTGCAACAGGCTTAGGATGGGGTAGCTCTAGCTACATTGTGAAGTGGCGAGTGCTAATAGGGTGCACGAAAGGTGACTTGAGTAGTGAAGTCTTCCGCATTTGTTTGGACTAGCAACTTGTGGTGTTAAGTAACACCCGATTAAGTTATTTTTATTATGGACTTATGATGTTTTAAATTCCGAGGTATTTTAAGGAATGAAATGTAGAAGCGATTATATCTATTTTGGTTAATTTATTGCATTATAAAGTTAGTTGCTCGTTCCAAATTTGAGGGTGTTACAGTTAGTGAAGAATTCTATCAAGCAAAAGCACAAGAAACAAAGAACTCAGAAAGAGATTAAACCTACAGGATACGATCAAAGCACCAGACTAAATCGAAATTATAATCGATAGCATACCTCAGAGAAATTTTTAGGGTTTTGAAGAAGTTGTGGAGAAATCAAAACCTAGGACCGGATTTAGAGCATCTCCAACCTTGGCACAAAAAAACACCAATTTTGACGGGCCCAACACCAAAAAAAAACCCCCAACTCCAACCATACTCCAAAAAAAACATCAAATTTGTGGACCTCACATTAAAATAACATATTTTATTTACTATTAACTATTTATTAATTAAAACTTATAATATTTATTAATTAAATATATTGACTTTTAGTTGAAAGTGGTGGGTCTCCACCAAATGGCATGCCAAAACCACACGGTAAATATGCCGTTCAAAAAAAGTGGCCGGCAAATTCCATTTGTAATTGACGGTCGATTGGAGCTGATTAGCCTGCAAAAAATGAGAAATGCCGGTCGATTGGAGTTGCTCTTTTATGCAATTTGATAGAGGTCGTCGTCTTGGGAGGCAACTTTGTAGGGAGAAATTGGAAGCCAGAGGGGAGAAATTTGATTTCTAAGATGGTGATGAAGTGAGTTTCATTGGTTTCAACCTTTTGGAGGGTTTCAAGACAGTCTTACTCTATATATATATATATATATATATATATATATATATATATATATATATATATAGGGAGGTTTAGATTAAAGGCTACCAAAGTGTTCCTCAGTTTTCCATTTTTTTTAGGTTTTCCCTGAACCTGACCCTATATATAATGGGTCAAATACATAATTTAAACACATTCAGACATTTATCAGTTTAAAAAAACAAACAGTTTTATTGATTCAGACTTCAACAGCATCTCTTATCAATCAAAAGTGAAATAAGACTTCAGACTTCAACACGTCTTAAAAAACAAACACCACCTTAATGTTGTTGAAGCGTCGAAGTGTGAAATAGCGCAAGGCTAAGTTGTACGTATGTGGGGTCTTATTTTAATCCCTTTTTAGCAATAAGCAAATAAAAAAGAAACCAAATATATCCTGTATATCTTACTGGTTTGGAAGAAGATAAGATGTATGTAAACTAGACATTTGCTCTATCTCAATGAGTAGACCTTGTATCGAAAAGCATATGATGCCAAGAAATCTGTTATTCTAATCCTTTCTTGTAATATGTAGTGAAGATGATGTGAAATCCGCTATTTTTATCTTTTATTGGAGGTAATAAGGGCCCAAGAAACGACTAGTAGACATGTAAATGTGATTGCCCCCTATAATTTTTGTAGTTGATAATTCTTAAAATTTCACCGTTCCATATATTTTTGGACTCCGTTGTTGTTTAAATGATGGCGTAAAATATACCAACCTTTTCGAAGTTGTCATGTGACTTTTCTCACTTTTATTATAGTTTGGTACTGAAATTCCGAGCACATGTGTAATGTAAATTTCCTTTTTGGGTCAAGTTTAAACAAGTTTTCTGTCATATATGAAATTACGTAACTACCCCTCAACTTTTAACAAAACTACAGACAAAATGTGGCATGGTTTTTTATTTATTTATTGAAATGTGATGGTAACAAAATAATTATGAACGTATAACTAAGATAAATTGTTTTGCTAAAATATATATGTACAAATATCATAAATAATTTATTCATCACTTATCTATTTTATCTTTATAAGCTTCAAATCGACCCTTGTTTAGCAACATAGTTACTCGTTCTTGTATAGTCTCATAATTATATCACCACAACAAATTGGGTTTATAGACACCAAAAACGTCTAAGTGTCATTGTAGATTGTTTTATAAATAGATTGTTTTATAGAATTTAAATAACCAAACAATAAATGGTCATATCTAATAGTGTTGCAATAAGGTTTGATAACAAATATATATGCCCACAAAAGTTGGCATTGTGTCACCACAGTGGGAGTGCAATGCACACCCCTCACAATGTTCGCTAGCAATATAATGGTGTAGTACCAACATTGTATCTACAGGGACTAGTGTATGTGCGGGTAGTGAGTTAAGCAGAAACATACCTAACACCACATTGGTAGCCGTCTTGGCTTCCTCGGTTGACATTTGAAAAGCCCTTCTAAAACTCGTGAAGGGTTCTCCTTTTGATAAGTGTTAATTTATTAACCCTGTAGCACCACTGTTCTTTTCATTTTTTTCCCTCTCTTTTATTTGCCTAGAATACCCCTTTGAGTCTTTTTATATATTTATTTTTTATCGTCTCTATCTTTTTTAGAGTTGATCATGGATTTTTGGAAAATTGTCATAATTTGGATCTAATTTGGGCCTTAAATGCACTTTGACAAATTTAGGGCTAGTACTACTATAGCTTCCCGGAGGAATCAGTTGTTGATTTCAAAGTTGTAGCAATGTTGGAAGAGCAAACAGGGCCTTTTTGTTTCAATTGTTTTTGGATCGAACTTATAAGGTTAAAAAACAACCTTTGGGGCAGTTATATCTTTAACCTTTAGTTGCTTTCTAGTTTTTTGTGCTACAACTCCTTAACGTTGTGTTCTTGAAAGTCTTTTAATGAAGGAAAGGAATGGGAGGGAAAGGGGAGTGTTAGAATATGTGAGTAGGTTGATAGATTGAGAGAGACACACTAGAGATGGTGGCAGAATCAACCGTTTTCATATATTGAGAGAGTAATACAAATGAAGTGTCTAACCTAATAATGAAACCCTAAGAGACTATTTATACAAGGTAAGTTACACATAATTACAGAAAGGACCCTGAACTATACATATTGACATTAATACTCTAACATCCCCCCTCAAACTCAAGTAGGGGAAGAATGAATCAAATTGAGTTTGGAAACAAGAGCCCGAAAACGCCCTGGAAGATGAGCTTTGGTGAAGATATCGGCAGTCTGATCAATGGTTGAGATTGGAAAAAGTTTAACCGTCTTGCGAAGAACATGTTGACGCGTGAAATGACAGTCAATCTCGATGTGCTTTGTACGCTCATGAAAGACATCATTGTGAGCAATCTGAATAGCACTAGTGTTGTCACATCACAATGGTGTTGGGGAAAATTGATGAGCACCCATATCAGATAGTAGCCAGCGTAGCCATACGAGTTCTTGAGTGGTGTCAGCTAAGGCTCGATATTCCGCTTCAGTGCTGGAGTGAGCTGTCAGCGATTGTTTCTTGCTGCGCCAGGAGATAAGAGAGTCCCCAAGAAAGAAACAATAGCCGGTAGTGGAACGACGATCGGTTATGTCACCATCCCAGTCAGCATCTGAGAAGGCACGAAGCTGTAAGGATGAGGTGGATGAGAAATGAAGCCCATGGAACATTGTCCCTTTGAGGTACCGAAGTATACGAAGAACAGCGGCATAGTGGTCTGAACACGGGGTAGCCATGAATTGGCTAACTATATGAACTGCATAGGCAAGATCTGGTCTAGTGACAGTCAGGTAGACTAGAGATCCAACTAGTTGACGGTACCGTGTAGGGTCTTTCAGCGGGGTTCCGGCATTCGGAGCAAGGTGCAGATTTTGCTCAATGGGTGTAGATGCAACTTTGTTGTCCGTGATCCCAGCTTTGGACAACAGATCTGAAATGTACTTGGCTTGATAGAGATAGATGCCAGAAGAGTCTGATAGAACTTCAAGTCCAAGAAAGTAGTGTAGTTTGCCAAGATCTTTCATCTCAAAACATGAGCTGAGAGATTGTTTGAGATGATTGATACCTGTAGTGTCACTGCCGGTGATGATCATGTCATCAACATACAACAGGAGTAAGATAGTACCTGCAGCAGTAGTCCGAGTAAACAGGCCAGAATCATAGTTACTTGGAGAAAATCCCAAGGAGATGACGGTGTTGCTAAACTTTTCAAACCAAGCACGAGGAGCTTGTTTGAGGCCATAGAGGTCTTTTTGAAGTCGACATACATGTCCCAGACGGGAGGTCACACCTGGAGGGAGTCTCATGTAGACTTCCTCTTCGAGATCGCCATTCAGAAAGGCATTTTTGACATCCATCTGATAAAGTGGCCATTTCTTGGTGGCAGCTATGGCGAGAAGACTACGAACTGATGTGACACGAGCCACAGGAGCAAACGTTTCCTCGTAGTCAATGCCATATTCTTGATTGAAGCCTTTTGCCACAAGGCGTGCTTTGTATCGATCAATGGATCCATCAGACTTGGTTTTGATTTTGAAGACCCATTTGCAATCAATGGGTGACTTTCCTGGTGGGAGAGGAACAAACTCCCATGTATTGGCTTTGTCAAGTGCCTGAAGTTCCTCTGTCATAGCTTGCTTCCAAACAGGGTTAGAATCGGCTTCCTTGAAGGAAGTTGGTTCATGGGTGGACAGTAAAGTGGCATAACAATGATAATCACGAAGGTGAGAAGGAACTTGTCTTACCCGAGCGGAGCGTCGTGCTTCATCTTGTGGTTGAGAGGAGCTAGGATCCATAGACTCAGCAGATGGCTCAGAAGTAGTACTTGGAATTGGTGCAGATGATTGATCGTGATCAGATGGCACAGATGGGGCCGGTGAAGGTTCAGATGGAACAGATGTAGGTTCCGGTTGAGAAGAGGCGGAAGGAGGTGGAACAGATGGCACAAAATAAGGCTCAGATGGAGGTGAGTTAGAAGGAGGTGGGACAGATGGTGAGGTCAGTATGGAATCAAATTGTAGTGAGTCCAAAGAGATAGAGTTATCAGTGAAGAAGGAAGTGGAAGGATTGGGTATGTCTTGAAATTTGGATACTGTTGAGAAAGGAAGATGTTCCCAGAATGTGACATGACGGGATATACGTAGTCTTTTAGAGATTGGATCCCAACAATGATAACCTTTGTGTTCAATACCGTAGCCAATAAAGCAGCATAATCGAGAACGAGGTTCAAGTTTGGTGTGTTCATGAGGTTGCAACTGAACAAAGCAGGCACAACCCCATACTTTTAGGAGTTCATATGCAGAGGAGACCCCATGGAGCATTTCATAGAGAGACTTTTGATTGAGGATGGGAGTCGGGTGACGGTTGATGGTGTAGACAGCCGTGAAGGCAGCTTCGCCCCAAAAACGTTCTGGACACTTGGCTGAGATTAATAGAGTACGAACAGTATCGAGGATGTGGCGATGTTTACGTTCTGCACGTCCATTTTGCGGAGAGGTGCCTGGACAGGAGTATTGAGAAAGAGTACCCTGAGATCGAAGAAAAGAGATGAGAGAAGATTCTTTGTATTCCATAGCATTATCTGCTCGACGAATCTTTATAGGTTTGGAAAACTGGGTTTGGATCATACGAGCGAAGGTGATGTAGATTTGAGGTAGTTCAGAGCGATGTTTCATGAGATATATCCATGTAAATCGTGTGTGATCATCGATAAAGATAACGAAGTATCTATAACCCCCCATGGATGGATGTGGGGCTGGCCCCCAAACATCAGAGTGAATGAGGTCAAAAGGGGAAGCAGAATTGAGTTCATTTAGTTGAAAAGGTAAGGCATGGTGTTTGCCAAGTTGACAAGATAAGCAAGAAATGTTTTTAGAAGAGGTGTTGCCTAACAGTCCTGAACTAGCTAACAGTTTTATCCTAGCTAGAGATAAATGTCCTAGTCGTTCATGCCACAATTCAAAGGAAGGGGTACTGGAAAGAGAGGCAACATGATTTGAGGATTGTAAGGGGAGACGAAGGTAGGCCACTTTAACCATCCGACCAACTTTACGGCCTACTCCAAGGATCTGCTTGGTTTTTGGATCCTGCACAACACAACCAGTAGGATGAAACAAAACAATTAGGCCGGATTCCATAAGTTGAGTGATAGAAATCAGACTCAGAGATAAGTTTGGAATATGTAGCACATCAGGTAATTGAAGGTTGGTGGTAGATACAGTTCCACTGAAAGATACGGGTAACCGAGTGTCATCCGCAGTGCGGACTGATGAGTACATGCTGGAGGTTTGCTTAGAGATAAACCCGTCAGCCTTAGGTGTCATGTGGTTACAGCAACCAGAGTCGAATAGCCAAGGATTGCCGGGTGCTGAGATATTGCACTGAGAATTCATTCCCATAGAACCTGTCAGGAGTCGCTCTATTAGGTCTTGGTTTTGTCGCAGGAGTGCCATAGAATCAGGTGATGAGTTGGTGTTATGCATAGGTGATGAGTTGGTGTTATGCATTCCCATAGAACCTGTCAGGAGTCGCTTTATTTGGTCTTGGTTTTGTCGCAGGAGTGCCACAGAGTCAGGTGAAGAGTTGTTGTTATGCAGTGCCTGAATTGGCGGTGTAGAGGAGTCTGGAGTGATTGATGCAGCAAAGGACTGAGTACGCAGTTGCCTTAGATTACCGAAGTGACGTTGATTACCTGAGTTCCTTGGATATTTTAGACAGTCAGACCCATAGTGTCGTGGTTGTGTGATCCCACACCAACGACATTTTCGAATTGGGCAGTTGAGAAGAAGATGAGAAGTAGAGTGACAATATGAGCAGTCACTGTATTGAGACTCAGTACGGAGGGCCATCTGACGGATTAGGAAATTGAAAATCGAAAAGAGGAGTTTCTGATTTGTGAGTTTGAATAAAAGAGGTTGTGAACAGTACCAAGTCGCAATGGTCAGTTGAGACATGTGGTTGTGAACAGTACCAAGTCGCAATGGTCAGTTGAGATTTGGGGTTGTGAATAATGTCAAGTCGCAATGGTCAGTTGAGATTTGGGGTTGTGAACAGTGTCAAGTCGTAATGGTCATGAACAGTACCAAGTCGCAATGGTCAGTTGCGACTTGGATGAGCGTGTGCGTTGCGACTTGGATGAGTGTGTGCGTTGCGACTTGGATGAACGTATGATGTTCTTGAGTCGGGTTTTGCAAAACAGATCGGTTTTGGCTGAAAATTGGTACGTAGGTTCGTGATGATATTCTGAGCAACTTTAAAACTTGGAATTTTGTCAAAAAACTAACAGAGAATGGATTTTCTGAGCAAAATCGACAGCAACAAAATAAGGGAAATAAACTTGAGAATGCAGATCTGAAAGATGGTTGAGGATGCTTACCTAGAGCTCTGATACCATGTTAGAATATGTGAGTAGGTTGATAGATTGAGAGAGACACACTAGAGATGGTGGCAGAATCAGCCGTTTTCATATATTGAGAGAGTAATACAAATGAAGTGTCTAACCTAATAATGAAACCCTAAGAGACTATTTATACAAGGTAAGTTACACATAATTACAGAAAGGACCCTGAACTATACATATTGACATTAATACTCTAACAGGGAGAAAAGTAAAAAAAAATCGTGTTCTGAAAACGTTTTTAGGAGAGAAAGGAAAGGAAACAGAAAGAAAATAATGATAAATTTCCTCCCGAATGTGGAGGAAAGGGAAGGAAAGGAAAAGAAATAAATTAAAACCATTTAAAAAATTACTAAAGATATTGAAATTACAAAACTACCCGACCTTTCATTATATAGGATATATTTTTAAAGGGTATATTTGTAAAAATTACATATTTTCTTTCATTTCTCTCCTGTTCGAGAACATGAAAATAATTTCTTTTCATTTCCTTCAATTTCCTTCCCTTCAAAAACACAAATGAAAAAAATATTTTTCTTTCCTTTCTTGTCTCTTCCTTTCTTTCCTTTTCTTTTCTTTCTTTCCAGATTAGAGAACACGGCGTAAGAGTCGAAGCTATTGTTGTTGGCAAGCATTACACTGGATTTTTATCCTCTTATGACTCGAGATTAGTTTCCAAGTAGTTAAAATCTGTTTTCCAAGAGTTTTTAAAGCAGTGTGCGACAAGTTACATAGATTGTCGCACAAGTTATCAAGTACTACGATCATGTTGTAGTATCATTCTAATTTCGTTTACTTTCTTTTACTGTTCTGAGTTTTATCTTTCTGCAATTTACTTTACTATCATTAATTTTTCTGTACTTTACTTTACTGTCATTTACATTTCTGCAATTTACATTATTGTCATTTACTTTATGCAATTTACTTTCAATATTTTCCAATTCTAGTTATTTACAATTCCAGTCCTTACATATTTCCCAAGAAGAATCCAAACAATGATGGGCTAAACGCTTTAGTTTGGGGTGTGAGATAAAGTTAAGACCAAAATCAGTGTGAAAGTAACAAAGTGTATTTAATATGACATTGTTATCTAACTATTTATTTCAGATGGTTAATGTTTCATTGAATATTACATTTAATTAATTGATAACTAATTTTGTGTATGAAAATGCATTAACTTTCAGAGTTATAATAAATATCAAAACCCGATATAATATGAGAAGACTATAAATATTTTCAGTACTTGAAAAGTGCTATATTCCTACGATGTAAGATGGTAACATGTGCTGTGTTAGGATTCACGAAGTCTAACATAAATGATATTGTATCAATAGTAGTGTGTATATACTCTTGGGAGGCCATCTGACCTGATAGTTGATATTGTGACAATGTTATAGCACCATTATCTGGTACTAGAGATGAAAAAAAATCGGTCTCGGACCCAAATAGTAATCATGTAACCGATCCTGGCGTAACCGGTCTCTGTCCCGACCCAAATACGAAGGCCGGTTAAGCTTTATAAGGTTCTGTTGTGCCCAAACTAGTCCTACTTATTTTTTTTTTATTAAAATCGATTTTTAACTTATAAAAAATAAAATTTGACGAATTTGGTTGATCAATACACTAACAAATATGTTTTAATTATAATTGGGTCAATCGAATACATTAATAGAATACTTGCGTTTTTAAAAAAAATACGTTTTATTATAATTGGGTTAATCAAATACACTAACAAACACGTTTTTTAGTTATACTTAAAAATACATTCAAAAAAAATTAAATAAAAAATTGGGGCGGTCCTATAACCGATCCCGGGCGGGGTTGGGCTTTGTTTTTGGATGAAAATCGTAACTGATAAAGGATCGTCGGGCCATAATCGCTCCTCCGGTCCCGGGCCGGGTCGGGCCCATTTGACCATCTCTATGTGGTACTATAGGGCTGTCTGGAGTGCTATAACATCTTTGTACTGGATCACTTGTTTTTGTCTTAACAAACCTTTGAACCATTTGCTTCTTCTTTTACGACTGATTTCTAGTTGATAACTTACACAAACAACAAACGGTTTCTTTGAATTCGCCATCTGAAATTAGTTTTTAAATATTGGACTTTTGAGAAAACTTTTACAAGTCTTCTCCATGGATCGATACCTGGTACTTCTGCCATTATTACTTATTAAGAGATGATAGTAGATCAAGGTGTATACTTATACTGAATTTTATTTACATGAATATTTGAGGTTGCATAAACCACACAAACACCTTCCCTGTTTGTCCCCTAACTAAAGACCCATTTCCCATCCTCTTTTAGCTTAGGGCAATCTCGCTTGATATGTCCCGACTCTCGACATTCATAGTAGAAAAACCGCTTAACGGGGCAATCTCAGTCCAGATGGCCAACCTTCCCACAATTAACTAATTTTGAGGGACGAGAGTTATACACATCATTGATAGAAGACTTATGTTGTTAGTGTGTATGCCCAAAATTCAATCATGATGATTCTATTTGGACATTGTGTCGCGATATTAATTAATAAAAGGCATTGTCCAATCATTATGTTTATGGATTATTCTGTATTATATCTAAACATAATAATAACCTTAGAATAATGTATTCTAAAATGTCCCTAGTCAAGTGTTAATTTGGGTAGGTCGAATTAATACGGCACAACTAGTATATACAAGGATTCGTATGGAAATACATAATCCACATATGGGTACCGTATATATCCTAAAAGGTTGGTCCTCCAATTGAGTTGTAGACTGTATCCAGATTCGGGAAAGGAAGGAGATCTCATCTGTTGACGTTGGACGTCATTTGGATTCTACACATTTATGTAGATACCATAGGGGAACAAGATGAGCTTGTTTCTCATATTCAGACACGACATCAAAGGGTTGTTGCTCGTACTATTAAAACATCCATCCTACTCTGTTTTGTACGGATTTTTGGAGGAATACGGTTATTTTCCGGTAAGTGTATGACTTATGTATTACAACAAATTCAAACCTCCAAATCTACTGAAAGTATACGGTGGTAGTCAAGTAATACATACTAAGTACGAGTATCGATCCAAGGAACTACACGATTAAGTACCACAAGATTATTACAACTTCTAACTGGATTGTTGATAAAGTGATTTGATTTGTTACTAGTATAAATACTTATTTAGAGAAATGAAAGTAAGCACGAAACAACGGTTCAAACATCTATTAAAGCACCACAAAGGAATTACTTAAATGATTAGATGCACCCTGCTGAGCCTCAACCCGGTGGCATGCAGATGCACCTCGTCCTCTGTTCTGATACCAACCTTTAGTAAGAAGGGTAGACAACCCTTGTCACATGCAATAAGAATTATATGCCATCTTGCCCACATCAGACATGGGTGCTTTGAGGGCAGACTCATTGTAAGTTTCCTCAATCCCTGCCATCTAACTGAAATGAGTATTAAGGCATGGAAAATTGAGGAGACATCTTTTATTGCAACATGTATTAAGGATCTGGGTGAGAATGATTAGCCCGAAATCAAATTTGACATTTTTATACGCGGTATAAAGCAGTTGGGCAGCCTCCAAGGAGACTACAGTGCGGTGGCTCGAAGGAAGTAAAGTATGTTTGATGAAGACGAACCAGAAATCCATGTCCAAAAGAAAGTAACCAGGGTTTAAATCAAAATGGAGTATAAGTAAATGTTTTTCTTCCATATTTCGTCTTGTATGTCTACACATCACTTGCACAAAAATATTAATCCAGAAAACCAATTCATACATCAAGAGAAGCCTTAAACTTATGATTCATAAGGTAAAAGTCTGTTAGATAACGAAGTTATCAATCGTCATGCTTGCTTTGGCACTTATGACACTACTTTGTTTCCCTTCGTGAGTCTACTCCCTTTCCACTCAACAAGGTTTTCCTAGTTCTTGAATGACGCGTTGGTCCCTCCCATTTTCTCTTCTGCACACCCGACAACGGACGAATTCACCCTATAAATTAGGGGGGATGGGCCTCCATTAGAAAATAGAAAAATAAGGTTAAAAACAATATATTTTGTAATTTCTACTATAGTTCCCTCCCCCCCCCTTTGACTTTTTGTGTGGGGCCCCATCAACCAAAAAAGTATCTCGTGATTAGGGTGGTAAAAAGTTACCGAACCCGCCAAAAGCAGGTAGGGTTAAGATTTTCAACCCATTAAAGTTAAATGGGTTAACCCGCCTAACCCACTTATGTAAATGTAAGTCCCATATTTGAAGCAACAATCAAGAATACTCCATAAAGATTGAATAGAAATAGGCAAGAAGAACAATTAGTTGAATGATCTCTATTCATATGCTTTACAATACAATGGAGGGAGAATTTCTCTAATACAAACGTCTCTCACAACTCACTGTGAAGTGTGTGTGATCACAAAATATCTCAAATGACAATGTAAGCCCAAGACACCTATTTATAGTGTCTAATTACATGACATGGGCCCAAGCCCATTTAACTCCCATTAAACTCCCAAAGCCCAAAATACTTATAAAGCTAATTACAACACATTTGACTTTTCTTGACTTTACATGGACTTTATAAAACTTTCTATATAATTGGGGCTTTCTAGACCCAACAATCTCCCCCTAAAGTTTTATAAAGAAAACATCTTCAAATGATCTCCCTCTTGATTTCTTTGAAAACTTTAGTGTTGCACATCTTCACGCCTTGCAAATCTATCCAAGCTCCCCCTCAAAATTTGCTCTTCTTCTTCAGAAATTACAACTTTAAAATCGAATCCAATGTGCAATAAGCTCGACTGAAACCACCTCAGTTTATAATTAAGAATTCGTCCTTGAAATTCGAGTTGTATGACCATTAAGATCAAGAGCTTAATCCATTAAGATCAGAGAAGGGAGTGTCTTAACACACTTCAATAACTCAGCTTGAATCCATAAAAATAGAAGATAGAACACCTTTATGAAAATTGGGAGAAATTACGTGAAAAATGCAGCTTTCTGTCCAGCAAGTGTCCACTGACTTTAACACAGAATCTGACCATTAAGAACACTTATTCAGATAAAACTCAAAACATGAAAAATGTTCATCTGTGTCTTAGGAAACTAACGCATCTGGACTCGTCAAATTTGGAGCTTCGAGGAGGGAGTTCTGAACAAAATACGACAGGTGCGCAAATCTGTCAAACATTTCTGAAATTGCACCTTTACTCCGAAATAAACCAAGTAAAAGTTCTGAGCAGACCAATCAGAATTCTGAGTAAGTCAATCAGAATTCTGAACATGAAGAACTTTCTGAAAAAATTCTAACTCTGAAATTCTGATTCCACACGATAAAGTTCTGACTATTGGGGTCAGAGTTCTGATAAAGCTTCGAAGACTTAGTTCTGAACCATCATTTGAACATTGATTTCTGATTAACTTTTGACATTCCACGATCTGACTTCTGAATTCACTGACTTGAACTTATGAAGATACAAACAACCTCTGAATTGCCTTGAATAAAATCTGAGCAAACTCCTCTGAATAACATGAGAACTTTGACATCAGAACTCTGAATAATGAAATCAGAATTCTGAGTACACTATCATAGCTGAGTTGCCTTGAACAAGTTTGCATCAATATAAAGTCAAGAATTCTGAACAACTTTGGATCAGAGTTTGAATTTCTGAGTGCACACGATCACCAACTCTGATTAAGCTTAACATCAACTCTGAAAAAATATAGACTAATTCTGAATCGTCTATGATCAAAGTGTGATTAACTTGAGATCAATTCTGATTACATTATGATGCAAAACTCCGATAGATCACAATCAGATCTGATTAAGCATGTTGTCTTATTTTGTTTTCTGCACAATAACCGCTTTCTGATATGATTGAAACTGTCTTTCTATTTTGAACAACTGCAGCTTTCAATTTTCTGTTATGAACTAACCAACAGCTGTAGTTTTCTGTTTTAAATCAACAAGACAACAACAAAATTTTCTGGACAGTCCCAACAGCAAAGAACTTGCTGTTTTGACAGCAAACATCATCGATTTTCTGAATTTTCAGCTCCAAACAGCAAACATCGCTTATTTCCCATACAACAACATCATTAAGCTGTTTTCTGTTTTGGACAACAGCTATTTGACAACAACAAACAGCCCCTACTTGCTTTCTGTTTTGACAACTTCGAGAACGTGACAGCAATATTAATAGACTGTTTTGACAGCTTAAATAGTCACGACAGCTTGCTGTTTTCTGTTTGCTTTTTGTGGACACACTAACAACTTTCTGTTACAATTATCATTTTGCTGTTTTGAACCAATCAACAACTTTCAACTTTATGTTTTTGTTCATCAAACAACAGCAAATTGTTGCAAACTTCTCTAATTTTGGACAGCCTTGAACAAATTTTTGCAATATCTTACGATCTCCACAAATTTATACAATCTGTTGCAAACACCATACTAACTTCTCATCTCTAAAATACAACTTCAGTCGATCTTGAATTACTGATAATTCCTCCATTTTAATTAAATTGCTCACCAATTCGAATTTGATGTAGAAGTAATAAGTCGATCTCCATAATATTTTTATAACAAAAATTGCAAAGAATCATGTTTCGTCATCTACTCCAGAAAGTTGATTATAAGCAATTGAAGATCTAAAATCCTTTCAGATCTGACTTTTACCATGAAATTCATCATCAAACTTTTCTCAGACAATTCATCGAGCATTTGGCGTGCAGAAACTGATTTAGAAGTAGATCAAGAACATCTAACTTCTTTTCTTCATCAAGAACCATCAAGATCTATAAAATCTTCCTCCAAAACTTAAAATCAATCTTCAAGATGAAAGAAACCACAGAATATTACCTTGAATTGTAGCACACGATTAAGAATGATCTTGAATCACCAAATCTTGAAACTAGATCTTGAAATCTTGAATTGTTGCAAAAATGATCGTATCGAATTAAAATTGATTCGATGTTGCTCTGATACCAATTGTAAGTCCCATATTTGAAGCAACAATCAATAATACTCCATAAAGATTGAATAGAAATAGGCAAGAAGAACAATTAGTTGAATGATCTCTATTCATATGCTTTACAATACAATGGAGGGAGAATTTCTCTAATACAAACGTCTCTCACAACTCACTGTGAAGTGTGTGTGATCACAAAATATCTCAAATGACAATGTAAGCCCAAGACACTTATTTATAGTGTCTAATTACATGACATGGACCCAAGCCCATTTAACTCTCATTAAACTCCCAAAGCCCAAAATACTTATAAAGCTAATTACAACACATTTGACTTTTCTTGACTTTACATGGACTTTATAAAACTTTCTATATAATTGGGGCTTTCTAGACCCAACAGTAAATGGGTTAGGTTGTGTAGAAATTTCCAACCTGATTTCAACCCGTTGTCAACCCGTTTTCAACCCACTTATAATACTACCTAATTTTATTTTATTTTTAATTAATTAATTATTATTTAATTATAACTAATAATTTAATATCTGTTTAACAATTAAAAAATTAATTGTTTTAAAAAAAAATTAAAATAAATAATAGAAAACAAAATATGCTTCCTAAATTAAAACAAAATATGCTTCTGGCAGCACCTTCACTGATTCAAGTTCTCTCGTTCACATTTCACAAGAGTCACTACTCCTCAAAACCCTAGCCAACAGCCAAACAAATCTAGTATTTGTATTTTTGTCATGAAATTAAGTAGTTTAATCATTTTTATTTATTTAAAATTTTAAAAAATTAAATGGGTCAACCCAGGTTCAATCTATTTAGTTAACAAGTTGGGTTGAGAGAATCATAAACAAGTTAACCTGTTACCAACCCATTTAAGTAACAGATTGGGGTGAGTTGAGTTGAAAATCTCAACCCATTTAATTAAGCAGGTTGGGTTGGGTTGAGATTTTCAACCCAATTAATAAATGGGTTGAACCCAAACCCAACACAACCTGGCCCATTGTCACCCATTGTCACCTCTACCGGTGATCAACCAAAAAAGACTCTCAAAATCAACCTGAAGGTTATTATATGCCCACGAGACACAAGAATGCTACCAATGAGTATGTAAACCTAAAGGGTCGCACACAAAAGAATACGTTTGTTTCCATTAAAAAGAAACCCGTTAAAGTCATGATTGACAGTTAAAAGGTTATTCTTGAAAGAATAAACTTATAATATGTGTAAACTGTAATTATGATAATTACAAGGTTTTATTTGTAAATACGAATAATTATTTTTGTTTAGATAAATATAATTATTCAGATAATTATTGAAATTAAGATAATTATTCGAATTCAAATTATTTAAATTTAAATAATTACAGATAACATAAATTCCTATTTACTGCCTATATAAATAGGGTGTCAGGTCAGTTGTTTTCAATTGACCAATTTGAGTCTCTGGATCAGAGTTAAACACTTACACATATTAGATTTAGGGGTTCTTTTGGGCTATCACTCGGTGGAAAGTCACGTGTTCGTGTGTGGATACCATTAGAGGAAACCTCCCGTTGGTTTCTAAAGTGCTCCGATCGTCCAACCACGTCAGCTCAAAAATGTACAATCCTAAACACCCTATGGTGTGTTTCTTAATTCGTTTTAAATGTCATTGGATCCGATTGGATTTCGATATAGTAAAGTTTCTTGAATTTGTAACCAAATTATCTTTTTCTGCTGCGTTTTACGAGGTTACAATTTGCATCGATTTCCAACACAACCAAAAACCCAAGAAAAAGACCCTAAAAATCGCCAAAAAACCTTAGAAATCCCTTGAAATCAACCAAGAATAATTTAGAAATCCTTCGAAATGGTGGAATTAGGCTAAAAATATATCGAATAACTTTACAGACATTTAATCTATCTTAAAGGTGCCCCCACCAGGAAAAAAATCTTGGATCCACCACTAACACCTAATGTCCTTTATTCCTTCTCTTGAGATAAATCATCCTCAATTCACAATGACTCTTTAATTGCTTCATGTAAGGTGGTCACTTTGGAATTCAGAACAAGGGTATTCATGTGCACCTATAATCTTTTGAGGTAATTCTTGGTCTTTTCGTCTTAGGTCGGATGCCCCACCAAGTCTAACTTCTCGATAAAAATGCTTGAGTAACTAGTCACGGACATGTTTCCCTACTTGAGGTTTCAAAAATCTTCAATTTTATTCAACACCCTCTCACTTCAATACTTATCCATCATCTTTTGCTTGAATAAGTCCCAAGTCATAAGAGCCAAAATATCAGGCCAAAGGCGGACCGCATAACGTTCCAATAAAGGATTTTCCCCTTAACATCTGGGATGTGAACTTGATTTTTTGCTGCTATTTACACTAACTAGATTCAAACACTTGCTCGAACTCTTGCAACCAATTCATTTACACTACTAGATCAGTGTGTCGTGAGAATTCTAGTGGTTCGTTGCACAAGAAAGCTTCATAAGAGCAACCCATCTCTATATGTTCTCTCATTACAACTCGAGTCTCTTTAGTGACTTGAACATTTATCAACATTTGTAGTTGATGTGGACACTTATTAACTCACCCCATCCTTTCGTATGCAGAGGGAACAGTAAAGAATGTATGAAACTAATAATACATTGTTTTAGAACTTACTTTGATTGACATGCTTCTGCATGTTACCATACTAGGATGAGAGTTTGGGAGAGTTGTTAAGCCAAACCTTGTTGGACAAGTTTGCATTCTAAAATCAAACTTACTAGTAGTAGTATATATTACTGGTTAACTATATATTGTATTGATCTTCTTTCGGCTAGATGACAAACTAATCCGTTTTGGTGACTATCTTGACATCTCTTCAACTAGTCTTAGATTTCGTTGAATGATTTTTACACTTTGAATCAATACAGATAATTACAAGTAAAAATCTTATCTTTGTATATTCTAAAGTATAAGCAATACAACAGATTCCATCTATAGATATTTATGAAGGAGTCTGTCGGATTCTAATGACTTAGAATATTATACGATGATATATGGATATGATATATGAGAGAAGCAATTTTCTATTTGTTGTATTCTCACATGGAATAACACAAAGACCAAGACTAAAGTTGGTCTTAAATATTCTTAGTCATGAATCCGATGAACCATATCTGAAGACCTTGTTTGATCTTCTTTATATTCTAAATGTCCCGATGATGGATTGTAGAGTTATATTCTATGGATGGTATTCATTAGATATGCACTTCTTAAGGAGTTTTGTTTTGTTTTGTTTTCTTCCATTCCTTTTCTTTCTCTATTTATTTTATTTTTTCTTTTCGTTGCAATACAATGAGAAATACATGAAATATAACATAGTAAACTTTTGAGAAATGTAAACTTCCATTTAAACAAAACACAAACTCGATTTGTTATAGTAAAAGCTTACATTCAAGACAATAGATTTATTACTCAAAGATGAGATCATCATACTTCATTTCTCCTACTTTGTTGCTGGATTGCCCGATCCTGTTCTGAAGTACTGATATGACTCCATTAGTGAAAGATTTTCCAAGCTCATTGTTTGGAACAATTTTAAGGAGAGCTTGAAGATGTTTTAGGGGTTGACGATTGGAAGTTCAGATGATCATTGAAATCTAATTTCTCTGAAAAGATCATAGAACTACATTCCAACAATAGGGAGAAACAAAATTGTTCCTTAAGGCACCTTTCATTCCCCAAAAATATGTACTTATAAAAATTACGTGTAACGTAATTTGTTTTTGGAGGGACCAAACATACGATACACGTTGCCCCTAAAATCCATAAAAGCGATTTTAATTGGTTATCATTATCGCAAGTTACATAAACATGAATATTATATTATTTTGTTGTTCACGCATTTTATATGAACAAGACACACAAATAAAATTATTTCAACAACTTTATAAAAAATACAAACACATACGTTACTCAATCGTGATGTCGTGGTTTCGTCACAACAATGTTATTCATCCTCTCCTCAAAATAAACCATGCTTATCGTTATGTCAGGCTAATCAAACGAAAGCAGATCCATAATATATATATAGAGGAAGGTTCAAACGAGAACGCTAGCTATTTAAGAAAACAAGAAAACGACAAATCATGTGCAAAATCATATGTGATTTTACATTACCTGCAAAAATGTGATTTTGGCCGCGACTTAAAGTGGTGGGAACAGTCGCGTAATCATATATGATTTTGTACGTGAATCATATATGATTTTGTACATAGCGGCTGTTTTCTTGTTTAATTAAATAGTTAGCGTTCTCGTATGAACCCACCTCTCTCTCTATATATATATATATGCCCACATAGGGTTGGATTCAAGTGATAAGTTCAGGTTAATGTGAGAAGTGGTTATCGATCGTTGGATGAGAAATGGATGCACATTAGGATGAGATGCATCGAGATGCACCGTTCAATTCTCTTCTAAGCCGCAATTCATGGGATTGGATTAAAAATGATCAACAGTTCACATCCACTTTTCACGTTTCTCATGTTAACATCAACTTCTCACACGATCCTTCGCCTATATATATACATAACATATGCATATACATATACACATACATGTACAAAGAGAAAGAGACGAATGATCGTGTGAGAAGAAGAGTTAAGATGCGAATGTAAGAAGAGATCTGGACCATTGATCACTTTTAATCTCAAACTCACTCATGAATTACGGTTGATACGGGGATTGATCTGGTACATCAGATCTCGGTGCATCTCATCATAATATGCATCCAAGGGTGTAGATTCCTTCTTACCTCTCTTACCACAATTTCCATTTTTATCAGAATCCAACCCTATTCAAGTCGAATTTTTGAGGGATACAATAGATAATTATACATATCCAAATATTTGTTAGTTTACAAAAACAAACAGTCTTATTGATTCAGAATTCATACTTCATCACCCTCTCTTAAAAATCAGAAGTGAATTCAGATTAAAGACTTCAGCACCACTTAAAAAACAAACGCCACCTTATTGTTCCAGATTAATTTAAGTGATAAGTGGATCTGATTAGATGAAAAGACAACCACACTTATTTTAAAAACATCTTATCGAATTAGCGATAATAGGTAATTAAGTGTTGAAACGGAAAAAACAAACAACCCCTGGAAGTATAAAAATATAGTTGTTCATCTCTAATTCAATACTAAAAAATAAAGGTCAATAAACATGACTTCTACATTTGAAGGTCAACAAAGTAGAGCTATAAAATTAAATAATAATAGTTTATTTAATTTTTATAATTATATGTATATATAGAGATTTAATAGTTTAATATATTTAATAATATTATAAGATTAAAAATGTTTTTAGTTTTACTTAATATGTGGTTAGAATTCATTTTTATAAACGTTCAAACCAATATAATTAAGGAACGAGAATAAAAACGAAAATAAGAATGTAGGAGAATGAGAATAGGAATAGGAATGAGCATTGTATTGATGCTATTTGGTTAAACCAATATAATTAACAAAAAACGTTTTATATAATACTTTAATACAAATACGTGATGTCCAATCTGAAAATAATTTTTTTTCATTCAAATCGAGAAATGAATGGACCCATGAGAAAAGATGACTGAGCAGGAATAAGATTTCCATTCCCCTAAATTTAGTCAGGAATAGAAATTAATAGATTGAGGGTAATTGACACATTATATTATATCAAACCAAACAACAGTTTTCATTATCATTTTATTCCTTACGCCTCAATACCCCCAACCAAACACCTGATAGTATTATTTTCTTTACTGATTTGCCCTAAACCAATTTTCATTTCCTATAATCAATTTGTTGCAATTGATAAGAGTCGTACGTCATTTATGTTTGTCGGCTGGCATGTTATGGTTGGCTACGGGGTCGTTTACTAAATGTTTACCAGGTAAGCACTTATCAGTCATATTTAACACTATCACTTACTTACCGGGTAAGATTTTAGTCCGCCAAATTGGTTTCGTATGCAACAATTCACCCGGTAAGCGCTAACCGTGGTAAGAGTCGTCGCCATCACTTACCAGGGTAAGGCTCTCAGTCCTTTCATTCGCTCTTACCGGGTAAGATTTATGGTCCTTGTCATATCAATCCGGAAGATAATGTGACTTGCTAAGCGCTTACCCGGATAAATGTTTGATAAACGGCCCCTAAGTGTTAGGGTCCCATGGCCTTTTTTCTTACCAAAGCCAAGTCAAACACTTCACACGTTAAATATACTTTATTTTCTTGATGGAGACATGAATCATGTAAGAAGTGTTATTTTTGATAATAAATATGAAAAATATTTTTAAATTGTTAATCACTTTTAATCACATATCTTTTCATAAATTGCGGATTAAAAAGAAATTGATTCGATGTATCTTGGTGCATCTTATCTTGGTGGATGTTATCTAATGTTCCTTCCTTTCTCGTCCAACGGTTGATAGTCACTTCTCACTAAATTTGACACTTCTTGAATCATATATATATATATATATATATATATATATGTTTTTAAAGGATTTGATTATTTTTCAACCACTTCAACTTACATCTCCATAAGTGGTATATATACACTCAAACGTCTCTTCTTTATCACAATATTTCCATTGCTATATAAACTAACTTTATATATATATATATATATGTATTGTATTTTATTAATTTCACAATCGCAACGTACCACAGCCATCGAAACAATTGTTTTGTTACTAGAATAGAAAAAGCAAATCGTATATGGCTTGGAAAACTGTAATAATCAACACGGTCGTTTTATTTTTTATGGTGGCGGCGAAAGCAGAGATAATCGCCGGAGACTTTAACCGAGAATTTGACATCACATGGGGAAATGGACGTGGGAAGATGATACACCACGGGTCAGTCGTCAAGTTATCACTTGATAAGGCTTCGGGATCAGGGTTTAAGTCTAAAATCCCATATTTGTTTGGAAAGATCGATATGCAGCTAAAGCTCGTTCCTGGGAATTCTGCTGGCACTGTCACATCATTTTACGTATGTTAAATTAATTACTATTTTCTTAAATAAAATGATTCTGCTGGCACTGTCGCATCATTTTACGTATGCTAGCTAACGAAAGTGGATTGTTAATTTATAGATCTCTTCTCTAGGGCCAAATCACGACGAGATTGATTTTGAATTTCTTGGTAACCTTAGTGGAGATCCTTATATTCTCCACACGAACGTGTACGTTCAAGGCCAAGGCAACAGAGAACAACAATTTTATCTTTGGTTCGACCCTGCCAGGAATTTTCATACCTACACAGTTTTGTGGAACCCTAAAACCATCATGTATGTAAGATCCTTAAAATTTTATATTATATGCTCCTCAAATCTAATATTGTTCCTCGATCATGAATATACCATGTTCTATAATTGGTACGTAGATTTTCTTAAATAAAACGTCTTCGTAATAAATAATTTGAAGGTGGTACGTGTAATATAATAAATTAAAGCACCATACTCTAATTAATAAAAGGTACATTTTTTTAAGTATATAATATTTATATACGGTAAATGAAACAAATAATTAAACTCACAAATCCTCCTCACCTTTGGTGAGGTTTGAACACATGACCCCCTACAATGCCAAATGCTATGATACCGCTAGGCTAAAGACGTTTTGGTTACATTATATATTATTTCTTCATTTAGCTCAAATACACATCATATACCTACAATTAATTTGTTGCGTTGAATGCAGATTATACGTTGATGGAATTCCCGTTCGACAATACAAGAATATGCCAGCGTATAACGTTCCTTTCCCGAATAGACAACCTATGTGGATCTTGGCGAGTATTTGGAACGCAGACTGGGCCACGAGAGGTGGCCTTGTTAAGACGGATTGGCGATTAGCTCCCTTCACTGCCTTATATAGGAATTTCAGGGTGCAAGCATGCACACAAACTGCTCCACCTTCATGTTATCAGGAACCATGGATGACTGACTTGTTGGATAAAGCCAGTGCAAAAAAATTGAAATGGGTGCAGAAGAAATATATGATTTACATCTACTGTAGTGATGTTAAGCGATTTCCTCTAGGGCTTCCCATTGAATGCTTACATTCATAAAGAAGTTGATCAAGTGATTAGAAGATAACAAGAATATGTAGGAATAACGTTACAGTTAGCATTTTTTAAATGATAATTAATATATGTTTGAAACATATACAAACATATGACGTTATACAAAATGATTTTGAATGTTGAAATATGGTACTCATGTTGTTTTTAGTGGTTGTAAGACTTTGTAATGTATTTGTGTTTGTAGGAATAAGATAATAGCGTCTTTGCATAGGATGTAAACGAGTCAAGCTTTTAACGAGCTCCTCGAGCTCGAGCTCGTATATCTCGAACTTTACCTTTTCATCAAGTTTTCGGTCGTTGCTCCGCAAGCCACATTTTTTGGTTGGTTTGTGCCCTCCAATTATGCAGATGATGTACAAAATTTGTTGTTACAATCCATTATCTTGTAAGATAATTGTAAGTAAATGTATTTTTTTTGCTGTAACTTAAAGATTCCATATCTTCAACCACCTTATTTTTACCTTTATCGGATCTATCATCCGATATAATTTCACTGCGTCATTCACGCATCCGGAGCCTGTGTGCTGAAAATATGATTTTAAATGGTTATGTGTTAAAAACCATTTCAGTGATATGTATATTTTTCGTAGACTTTTAAAACCAGTTGTAATTGTTGAAGATGTTTTTACCTTCATTCAAACTTACGACGTTTAGTTCCTTAATGACTTTCTTTGTCACCTTTGATCGTGAAACTGCTTCCATCTTCGGCAAGGTTGCACTTCTTTCATCATAGCTCTTACCTATTGAATCTTTTCCTGAAGTGATTTGAGTTAGTTATGGTTGTTGAACTTCAATTAATGATATTAATCAAAAAAATTCCTTTACTTTTTGTTAAAAGGTAAGTAAGTGTGTACCGATCTTGTCATCTTATAACTTATTATGGTGTGTGTGTGCTATTTCCAGGAGTTCAGGGGGTAGAATTGACTAGTGTTGATTGTTGAGGGCTAGAAGGACTGCGCCTCACATTCTGAACATCTTGGAGGTTAGCGGAGCAATTAACCAGGAGTTGGAGCGGCTAAAGTGAAACTCGTGGAAGAAATATATAAACGGCTTGCTTAGTTCATTTCGCAGTGAACGATTTCATTTTCTCTTTTACACATTTCGGCTTACTTTGTTTTCTCTCATTTCTCTCTCTAGATTTAGGGTTTCTTCTCTCTTTCTAGATTTAGTTTTTGTATATCATCTTCAAATATCTTGAAGGTGATTTTAGTTCAAATAATCCTTTATATTGTAATAGTTGTTGATGTATAAAATATTTATATGGTATCAGAGCACTGATTTCGATCTTCTATGGTTCATACATCGACGCTACTGGTAAGCTTCTTCATCGGTCCATCATTTTCTGTTCTGAAACGTTGTTTTACGTTTTCAGATTGTTTTCTCGAGTGATTTAGTGTCCTCGAGTTTATTTGTCGCTTTTCAGTTTGTTTCTCGAGTTTAGGTTCTCTTCTGTTTAGATCTGGACCTATCCTTGAGTTTATTTCAATTTTTTGCTCAAAGTCTTGGTTCCTTTCTTTTTAGATCTGGACCTATTCTCTAAGTTTCTTCATCTGTGCTCGAAGTTTTGGTTCCTTTCTGTTTAGATCTGGACCGATCCTTTGAGTTTTTTCATCCATACACGAGTTTCGTTCTTTTCTATTTAGATCTGGACCGATTCGTGAGTTGTTTTTGTTATCTTCTTGTACGTTTAAATACTAGATCTGTACGTTTATTTACCTGTTCTTGGTTCATCTGTTTAGGACTGTTTTGTACATAGTACTAGATCTGTACGATTTTACCTTGTGTTGGTTCATCTGTTTAGATCTGGACTATACCTGTTAGATCTGTTTTTTGTTAGATCTGTTTCAAATATTTGTTAAATCACAAATAGTTGATTCTGGATTTTTGTGACTCATGTGACTTAACCGTAGACCTCTTGGTCCGTAGAGTTGTCGGTGTGAGTTCACCAGTACTGTTTTCATCCGGTTTGTTCTAATTTTTGCATGAATTAGTTTGTTTGGAGCTTTTGTGGTTCTCCTCTTTTCCTTTTCACTGTGGTTACCTTCTTAACTCAAATCTGGTTCTTGCGAATCCTTTCTGTAGTTGTGTCCTGTTCATACCACTGTTCAACTCTCTCTCTCTCTCTCTCTCTCTCTAGGTGATTAAGGCGCCTTGGTAAGGTTTTCTCCTCTCCCTTGTGTGCTTCTGTTCCTCCTCTTCTCTTCTCTTCTTTTTTTGGTGTCTAAGGGATTGGCTTGACCTACCACCTCTGAGTGGCAAGGAATCATGCCTTATAGTCTGTTAGGCTTTACCTTGCGTGTTTTTTTCAGTCGCTATCATGGCCGGTGGAGAACCGTCCAAAAGTCCAGGGGAGCAGTCTCTGATTGCTAAACTGGACTTTGGAGATCCTTTATATCTCCACCCGAGTGATACTTCTGGTGTTTCTATTATGAATATGAAGTTGAGTGGTACTGAAAATTATAAAGTATGGTTATGTGCCATGGTTCTTGCTTTGAAAACCAAAAACAAACTTGGTTTTGTGAATGGGTCTGTTGTGCGTCCCACTGATAATGAAATTTTAGGTAAACAGTGGGACAGATGTGCTCATGTAACTCCGTGGTGTTATCGTGGATTCATGGTTCAATTTCTGAGGATTTATTTGTTAGTCAAGTGTTTTCTGAAGTTGCTTCTGAAGTTTGGGAAGAGCTTAAAGAAACTTATGATAAAATTTATAGTTCTGTCACTTTTAATTTACATCAAAAAATAAATAAGTCAAAATGGTGCTCCTGTTTCTAAATACTATCACAAATTAAATGCCTTATGGAAACAGTTTGATGCCTTAGTCAAATTACCGTCGTGCTCCTGTAACTGCCCATGAGTTTTCTAAACATAATCAACTTCTGAAGTTAATGCACTTTTTGATGGGACTGGATGACATGTATATAAATATTGTTGGTGATTTTAGTGTCATCATTATATTTTAGTGTAGTCATATTTAATATCGAGACAGGCTGAGTTCATTTTACATTCCGAGTCTAGAGGTGCGAGGTGCACACTCGGATAGTTAAATGTGGACTCAGGAAATCGGGGGTCGGGGTTCCAAAAACGAATTGTTATGGACAAAAACGGTTTTCCCGCCAAAAACCGTTTCCCGCCAAAACCGTTTTCCCGCCAAAAATTTTCCCGCCAAAAATTTTTCTATAAATTTTCGATTTGTCGGAATATTGAAGAGGACAACGAAGAAAGAAAACGGTTTCTTCTCTGCAACTCTCTGTCTTTGAAAAACGCAATCCATCGCAAGGTATTCTGTGTTTGTGGATTTGGATTAGGCTTGTAATCCGAATCTGATTTCTTGGATTATCCCACTTCTGAATTCGTATAACCCCAAGCAATAGGGACGAATTACAGATTTCGGAAAGTGATTCAATCATGATCCTAGAAATTATCCAAGTATTATTGTTATTCTGTAATCCCTAAAACTAACATTCGAAATCTGTAATTTTTATGTAAAGGAATAACAATGGCAGAATCTGTCAGGGACATGAGTTCCAAATTCGGAAAACTTGATAAGTTTGAAGGAAACGACTTTCGTCGTTGGCAGAAGAAGATGCACTTTCTTCTCACCACTCTGAAAGTTGTGCATGTTTTGAGTACCCCTGCCCTTGAAGCCCAAGAAAATGAAACGCTGGAACACACCAGAAAACGCTGCAAGTGGGAAAACGATGACTACATCTGTCGTGGACACATCCTGAATGGTATGTCTGACTCTCTCTTTGATATCTATCAAAATCATGAATCTGCAAAAGATCTGTGGGATGCCCTTGAATCCAAATACATGGCAGAGGACGCTTCTAGTAAGAAGTTTCTCGTGAGTAATTTTAACAATTACAAAATGGTGGATTCGAGGCCTGTCATGGAACAGTACAACGAACTCATGAGGATTTTGGGACAATTTGAACAACACAAGATGAATATGGATGAGTCCATATCTGTCTCAAGTGTTATTGACAAATTGCCCCCATCCTGGAAAGATTTCAAACACACTTTGAAACACCAAAAGGAGGAGTTGTCTCTTGTACAACTTGGCAGTCACTTGAGAATTGAGAAGGGCCTACGGGTCCAAGAAAGTGGCAAAGGAAAGGAGAAAGAAATTCCTGGATCTTCTGTGAACATGGTGGAAGATGACAAAAACCAGAAAAACAACAAGTTTGGGAAAAGAAAGAAGAAGGATGACAATCAAAAGGGCTCCAACAAGAAAGCAAAACTTGTGTTTTGGAATTGCAACAAACCTGGTCACATAAAACGTGATTGTCTTCTGAGAAAGAACAAGAATGGTGCAAGCACTTCTGGACAGGGATCTAGGGATCAAGGTCCAAAACCACAACAAGGTCAGAATCTTATTTCTGGAACTACTTCTGTTATATATCATGTAACACTTATTCCTGAAACATTTTATGTGCAGGATGATGATAATACATGGTGGGTAGACTCGGGGGCGACGAGTCATGTATGTAAAGATCGCCGTTGGTTCAAGGAGTATGAAGTAGTAGATGATGGATCGGTGCTGTATATGGGAGACCATAACAAAGCTTCGGTTGTTGGTCGTGGTTCTGTGTCTTTAGTTTTTAGTTCTGGAAAAAGTCTTCATCTTAGAAATGTTATACATGTTCCTAAGATTAGGAAGAACTTAGTTTCGGGTGGTGTATTATATAAGTGTGGTTATAAACAGGTTTATGAGTCTGATAAGTATATCTTATCAAAGTGTGGTACATTTGTTGGATTTGGGTATTTTACAAATGGTATGTTTAGATTGAATGTAAATAACAATAATGCAGATTGTGTATATATGGCTTGTTCTAGAATTGATGATTCTTCTCTTTGGCATGCACGTTTAGGGCATGTTCATTATAAACGTATGCTTGAAATGTCTAAAAATGGATTAATTCCACCGTTTGATGTTAACATAGAGAAGTGTAAAACCTGCATGTTAACTAAGATAACTAGACAACCATTTTCAAATGTGAAAAGAGATTCTATTATGCTTGAATTAATACATAGTGATCTATGTGACTTTCATGCAACTCCATCCTTAGGTAATAAGAAATACATAGTAACGTTTATTGATTATTACTCTCGGTTTTGCTATGTATATTTATTACATTCTAAGGATGAAGCTCTTGATAAATTCAAAATTTATAAAACTGAAGTTGAGTTGCAACAAAATGACTTAATCAAGAAACTCCGTACTGATAGAGGTGGTGAGTATTATGATCCTAGTTATTTCCAATCTGTAGGAATCATTCATGAAACTACATCACCATACAATCCTCAACAAAATGGTATTTCTAAAAGGAAAAATAGAGTTCTCAAGGAAATGGTGAACTCTATGTTGTCATACTCAGGATTGAGTGATGAGTTTTGGGGAGAAGCTATGTTAACAGCTTGCTATCTTTTGAATAGGGTTCCAAACAAAAGGAACAAAATAACTCCCTATGAACTGTGGTACAAAAAGAAACCAAACTTAGGATATCTTAAAGTTTGGGGGTGTCGAGCAGTTGTAAGACTGACTGAACCTAAAAGGAAAAATTTGGGTGAAAGAGGTATTGATTGTATTTTCATTGGTTATGCTGAGCATTCCAGGGCTTATAGGTTCTTTGTTTTAGAACCTAATGATTATGTTTCAGTTAATACTGTCATAGAATCAATAGATGCAATATTTGATGAAAATCGTTTTTCATCCATACCTAGACCAAAGGACATGGCCCCTAGTTCCAGTGGGACAAACTAGGAAAATATAGTTGTACCAAACACTGATGAATCACTTGAGCTCCGAAGAGGAAAAAGAGAAAGAAAGGCTAAATCTTTCGGTCCTGATTTTCAGCTTTATCTAGTTGAGGGTTCTAGAGATGAAATTGCAAATCAATATTCATATTGTTTTAGTGTTGAAGAAGATCCTAAAACATTTGATGAGGCAATGAAATCTCAAGATGTTGCTTTCTGGAAAGAAGCAATAAATGATGAAATGGATTCCATCATGGGAAATAACACGTGGGTTTTATCTGATCTTCCTCCTGGATGCAAACCTTTGGGTTGCAAGTGGATATTTAAGAGGAAGATGAAAGTAGATGGAACAATTGACAAGTTCAAAGCTCGATTGGTTATTCAAGGTTTTAGACAAAAACCTGGGATTGACTACTTTGATACTTATGCACCTGTTGCTCGTATTTCTACTATTAGATTGCTGATTGCCTTAGCTGCAATTCACAATCTGGTCATTCACCAAATGGATGTCAAAACAGCATTCCTGAATGGTGATTTGGATGAAGAAGTATACATGAAGCAACCTGAGGGTTTTGTTATGCCAGGTAATGAGCATAAAGTATGCAAATTGGTTAAGTCTTTGTATGGGCTGAAACAAGCACCTAAACAGTGGCATCAAAAGTTTGATGATGTTGTCTTAAGTTGTCTTAAGTAATGGTTTTATGCTAAATCAATCGGACAAGTGTGTATATAGTAAGTTTGATGCGTCTGGTAAAGGAGTGATCATTTGCTTGTATGTGGATGATATGTTGATCTTTGGGACTGATCAAAGGCAAGTTGATATGACCAAAGAATTTTTATAATCTCAATTCTCTATGAAGGATATGGGGGAGGCAGAAGTGATTCTTGGTATAAGAATCAAGCGTGAACATCGAGGAATTTCTATTTCACAGTCTCATTACATTGAGAAAGTACTTAAGAAATTCAATTGTTTGGATTGTTCTCCTGTGAGTACTCCGTTTGATCCAAGTATGAAGCTTATGCCTAATACTGGTCAAGCAGTTTCACAGCTTGAATATTCAAAGGTCATTGGTTGTTTGATGTATGCCATGACCAGCACAAGGCCTGATATTGCTTTTGCTGTAGGAACGCTAAGTAGGTTTACTAGCAGTCCTAGTACTCATCACTGGCAAGCAGTAAGGCGGGTGTTGAAGTATTTGAAGAAAACCATGGATTATGGTTTGACTTATGTAGGGTTTCCTTCTGTGATTGAAGGGTATACTGATGCTAGTTGGATTTCAAACATGGAGGAACACTCCTCAACAAGTGGTTGGGTTTTTCTTCTTGGAGGAGGTGCAATCTCATGGGCATCCAAGAAGCAAACTTGTATCACAAAGTCAACTATGGAATCAGAATTTGTAGCCCTTGCAGCTGCTGGGAACGAAGCAGAATGGTTAAGGAATTTGATTTATGAGATTCCTTTGTGGCCAAAACCGATTTCACCCATTTCTATACACTGTGACAGTTCTGCCACTTTGGGCAAGGCCTATAGTCAAGTGTATAATGGAAAGTCGCGACATTTGGGTGTTAGACATAGTATGGTACGTGAGCTCATAACTCATGGTATTATTTCTGTTGATTGGGTTCGATCTCAATAGAATTTAGCTGATCACTTGACGAAGGGGTTAGCTAGAGACTTGGTAGCAAAGTCGGTGATAGGGATGGGTTTAAAGCCCACTTGATATCTCTATGGATAAGATACCCAATTCCCTTCTAATACGATGTTAGAAGCTGAATTCAATGTGGAAAGCTTATTTATGGAGATTGAAGCGCATTTGTATTACATCATCCCAAGGTATGTGCTTAAACCTGTAGAGTTAAGGTAGGTTGAATTAAGTTCTTAATAGTTCTTTTGAAAAAGTGTATTTACAGGTGCATGATTTAAAAGGACTACCTATATGAGTGTGAAGTGTTGCCGCTTCAGAAGGCCTTGGGCTAGGCTTTTTATGCACTCATGAATGGATAGGACACATGGCGGTAATAGTGTCAAGTATGAAACATTAGAATTTGTGTAAACTTATGTGTATAGTATCTTCAGTTACTCAAATGAGTTGATGGGTTCAATCCTTAGGACACCCAGATTCTCGAGTATTTGAAATGTGTATTATACTAATATGAAAATTCAATCTTCAAGACATTTTCATTTATGCATGAGTTTGGTTTTGCGTTTGCTTTTAGTTAATTAACGATTACACTAAAATGGGGGAGGAATGTTGGTGATTTTAGTGTCATCAATATATTTTAGTGTAGTCATATTTAATATCGAGACATGCTGAGTTCATTTTACATTCCGAGTCTGGAGGTGCGGGGTGCACACTCGGATAGTTAAATGTGGACTCAGGAAATCGGGGGTCGGGGGCAGCGCCCCTGGGGACGGGGTTCCAAAAACGAATTGTTATGGCCAAAAACGGTTTTCCCGCCAAAAACGGTTTTCCCGCCAAAAACCGTTTCCCGCCAAAACCGTTTTCCCGCCAAAAATTTTCTATAAATTTTCGATTTGTCGGAATATTGAAGAGGACAACGAAGAAAGAAAACGATTTCTTCTCTGCAACTCTCTGTCTCTGAAAAACGCAATCCATCGCAAGGTATTATGTGTTTGTGGATTTGGATTAGGCTTGTAATCCGAATCTGATTTCTTGGATTATCCCACTTCTAAATTCGTGTAACCCCAAGCAATAGGGACGAATTACAGATTTCGAAAAGTGATTCAATCACGATCCTAGAAATTATCCAAGTATTATTGTTATTCTGTAATCCCTAAAACTAACAAACATAAGAAGTAACATTTTAACTACAAATCCCCTAGCCTCTGTTAAAACTACCTTTTCTCTGGTATCTAGAGAAGAATCACACCATGGTGTGTCTCGTTCCTCATCAGATACCAAAGCTCAAAACTCAGCCTTCTTTGGGAAAGCTGTTGATACTAAGAAAAAACTGGAAAACCTTCCTTTCTGATTGAAAGATGTTTCAAACTTATTGGTTTTCAAAGGACTTTCAGTTCACGAAAAACAAGTCTAATCAACCTTTTAAACCTCCTTCGAGTAATGCCTGCACTATAGATGGTTCTGGCCGTGGTCAGACTTCATCTACTTCTCTCACTGAAGAGCAGATCAATAAATTGTTGACTCTCATTGACCAGAAACAACCTGAGGGCATCTCTGTCAATATGGCTGGTACGTTCTCAGCTAATATGGCAGGTATTTCTAATTTTTCTTCAAATTTAAATCATTCTGGTTGGATCATTGATTCTGGAGCCAATCAACATATGGCATCTTCTGTCTCTTACTTGGACAATGTTGTTGACATTTCTGATTTAATGTTGAAAGTGACACAACCAAATGGAGATGAAGCTATAATCAATAAAATTGGAAACTTTAAACTGAACAATAATGTTACTCTATTTGATGTTCTTGTTATTCCTGATTTTCATGTGAATTTGTTATCTGTTCATAAAATTGCGAGGGACAGTAAGATTTTTGTTGGCTTTAATGAATATAAATGCTATCTTTTTCAGGATTCTCTTCCAATGAGAATTGTGGGGACTAGTAGTGAACAAGGAGGTCTATACTTCTTTGATCAGGTTACAAAGAATGAGCCTTTTGTTTCTAAATTTTCAAATAACTCTGTGAATAAGTCTAATATGTCCATTTATTGTAATGTGTCCCGCCAACTTTGGCATAGTCGTTTGGGACACCCCGCTGACCAAGTTCTTGGTGTTTTAAAGAATAAATTGAACTTAGGAAATGAACATGTGTCTGTTCCTTGTGATATCTGCCATAAGGCCAAACAGGCTAGAGACAAACTCAATCTTAGGGATCATACTACCAAGAATCTTGGAGACTTAATTCATCTTGATTTATAGGGACCTATCGTTTTTTTACCATTGTTGATGATTTTACTAGGTCTTTGTGGGTCTATTTGTTAAAACATAAGGATGAAGTTTGTAATAATGTCATTGCTTTTCACAGTTTGCTGCTCACCCAATTTGGCAAACATGTGAAATTTTTTAGAAGTGATAATGGAACTGAGTTTGTTAACAATAACTTAGGTGAGTTTTTAAGTCCAAAGGAATCATTCATCAAACTTCTTGTGTTTATACCCCCCAACAAAATGGGATTGTAGAACGCAAGCATAGACATTTGTTAAATGTAGCTAGAGCCTTGATGTTTCAAAGAGAAATTCCATTAAATATGTGGAGTGAGTGTATTCTTACTGCTAGTTATCTTATTAACAGAACTCCCTCCTCAATATTAAATGGAAAGTGTCCTTACGAACTTGTTTATGGGTTTGCACTTGTGCTTTCACATTTGAGAAATTTTGGATGTCTTTGTTTTGCTGTTAAACCTTATTTCTGATAAATTTTCTTCTCAGACTGCAAAGTGTGTTTTACTTGGTTATTCAAATTCAAAAAAGGGATATAGACTGTATAGTTTAGATTCCAAACAAATCATCATTTCTCGAGATGTAAAATTTTATGAAACAATTTTTCCTTTCAAAATGAGTGCAAATAAACAAGATATTGACTCTAGTAGCATAAATACTTTAAATTTCTTTGATTCTGTCTTTGTTCAAACTAATGAGTTCACTTCTCGAATACCCGATGATGAAAATAGGGAGAATGCTCAAAATGAAAATAATTTTGTTAATTCTGAGAACAATAGTAACCGTGACCATCTTGGTAGCCCAGATAGAGCTGCCAGAACTGATTCTGTTAGTACTAGCGTGGTTAATAATAATGTTCCAAGAAGAGCTGTCGGATCTCAAGATCCATGTAGTACTGAAATGGCTTCCAGTGGTCAACATGTTGTTGAGTTTCATCCTTTAATTGTTCAACATCATGATGATCATTTGAGTTCCCCTCCTGAGGGTAATTCTTCCGACCCTAGTATTTCTTCGGTTAGAAAGTCCAGTCGCACTTCTAATTTACCTCGTCGTTTTAGTGACTACATTGTAGAAGGAAAGGTTAAGTATGGTTTAGAAAAAGTGGTTAACTATTCTTTCCTTAATTCTGAATTTTATTGTTTCGTTTCTACTTTAAATAAGGTTGTTGAACCCAATAATTTTTTTTGAGGCAAGCAAAGATCAAAATTGGGTTACAGCTATGAATGATGAGATGGAGGCCTTATATCGAAATGGAACATGGGTTTTAACTAATATGCCTCCTGGATGAAAACCAATTGGTTGTCATTGGATTTATAAAATAAAGTATAAATCCACAAGAGAAATTGAGAGATATAAGGCCAGGCTTGTAGCCAAAGGCTATTCGCAAAGAGAAGGTTTAGATTATGAGGAAACCTTCTCTCCTGTTGTAAAAATGGTTACGGTTCGTTGTGTGATTGCTTTAGCTGTTCAAAATCAATGGCCTTTGTGCCAACTTGATGTGAATAATGCTTTTCTTTATGGTGATTTAGTTGAGGAAGTTTATATGTGTTTACCACCTGGATATTTTTCTGCTAATAATAAGCGTGTTTGCAAGCTTGTTAAATCTCTTTATGGATTAAAACAAGCTCTTAGGCAATGGTACGCAAAGTTGTCTTCTTGTTTAATTGATAATGGTTTTTGTCAGAGTTCAAGTGATTATTCTTTGTTTACGAAAAATACTGGTTCTGTATTTCTTGTTCTTTTGGTTTACGTTGATGACATTGTGCTAACAGGTAATTGTGTTTCGGAAATTAAAAAAAGTAAAGGATCATTTGCAATCTAATTTTAAAATCAAAGATCTTGGTGAATTAAAGTTCTTTGTAGGAATAGAGATTTTGAGAACTAAAAAAGGAGTTTGTATGTCACGACGCAAATATTGTCTTGAGTTGCTTAATGATTTTGGGTATTTAGGAGCTAAACCAATTAATACTCCTATGGATATGAATCTGATAGTTACAGATTTAGTTGGTTCAGCTTCCAAAGATCCCCTTCTAAAAGACTTCACTGGTTATCAAAAGTTGATTGGTAGGTTAATTTACCTATTGGCAACCCGACCAGATATTGCGTTTGTTGTTCATTGTTTAAGTCAGTTTATGCATTCTCCTCGGCAGTCGCATTTAAAATTAGCTCTTAGAGTCTTGAGATATTTAAAGTCCTCACCAGCTAAAGGTGTAAATTTTTCTTCCTCTTCTTCTGAATTTAAACTTCACGCGTTTGTTGATGTTGATTGGGGAAAATGCCTATCAACAAGGCGTTCTATTACTGGTTACTGTCTTTTCTTGGGAAATTGTATGATATCGTGGAAAACCAAGAAACAAACTACTGTTTCACGCTCTTCTGCGGGCTATGGCCTCTGCTCTTTGTGAAATAATATGGGTTCTTAGTGTTCTTTCAGATTTAAAGGTAGAAAATTTGCTTCGTGTAAATTTGAATTGTGATAACAAATCTGCTATTCAGATTGCTAATAATCTTGTGTTTCACGAAATAAAAACACATATTGAGATAGATGTTCATCAAGTGAGAGAAAATTAGTAGCTTCTGGAATATTATATACACGTTGCGGGGTCGCGATAATTATTTTTAAGGAAATGCAATGTAAAAAGATAATGTATTTCAAAGTGATTAGTTTGCATATATCGATAATATAGTTTTTTTTTTTGTTACGAAGAGTTTAAGATGCACCGGAACAACATGTCCCACAATCATATCATCATTATTGAAAATAATATATATATATATATATATAGAGAGAGGAAGGTTCACGTGAGGAGCGCATCAATTTAAGAGAACGTGAGGAGCACTCCCATGCTTCTGATCACATATGATTTACAACCCTAAAAAATCGGATTAACTCGAAAATTCGTGCAAAAGTGGCGCGAGGTGGTTCGCGAGGCGTGCAAGTCGTGGATCATTAATGATTTTAGTTGTAAATCATATGTGATTCATAACTGTCAATTGCTCCTCCAGATCAGTTGTGAATCACATGTGATCCACAACTGCCAATCACATGTGATTCATAACTGTCAATTGCTCCTCACGTTTTGATGCGCTCCTCATTTGAACCCGCCCCTATATATATATATATATATATGTGTGTGTGTGTGTGTGTGTGTGTGTGTGTGTGTGCGGATGTGTCGCAGTTTAGTTAATTAATATGCAAGATGGTCTATATATGTTTATACATCCTTGTTGTGTTTCATTTTTTCAATAGTATCTTATGTTGATTATTTAAGGATATGTTAAGTGTATATAATAACCTACAAAACATAAACTGAAAAATTAGTGTCACATGCTAAAAGATAAAATACCGAGTAGGCGGATGACCAAGATATTGGATATTAAACTAAACATATATTATACTTGATCTTAACCAAAAGATCGAGATTCGGGAAATATGTGTTTCTTCTATTGTTAGCCATGTTTTTTTGTACTCACCTCCTTTTTGTCACGTTCATTCCATCATCTGATCTGGGATGCAAACAATATTGAGAAAAAACTTGACATTTTTCTTTTTGTATCTACATCCCATTTTAGGATGCAAACAATGATGTGAGAAACAAAAAAGAGTAAATATTATACTCGATATTAACCAAACGGCGGATAACGGGAATATGTATGTTAAACTATGAAAAAACATATACTATACTTGATTTTGACCAAAGTGTCGAGATTAGAGAAAATATATGTTTGTTCTAACTTCCATGTTAGCCAATTTTTTTTGTACTTGTCTCGTTCTTGTCACTTTCATTCCATCATCCGATGTGGGATGCAAACAATATCCAAAAAGAAAGAGTTTATTCTTTTCTTTATATATCCACATCCTTCATGCCTATATCACTCTTTCATCCAATGTGGGATGCAAACATGAGAAAAAAATAAAATATGATTTCTATCTTCTAAAGCTTAGAGCATCCACAACAATGAAATTTCATTGCAATTGCAAATGTGTCACATCAGCGCCACATCAGCTTTGTAATTATCTTGAAATTATCCTTCACAACAATGATTGATATGTTAATTGATTGATTGATATGTTAATGAGATATTGGCATATTGATGTTTCAACATATAAACTAAAAATAATTTTTTTTATTAAAAATTGGGGTTAAAATGACGTGTAGCCAAACGATTTTTTAGTTTTCAAAGGCTTCTCCTCAACCTTTATATACCGACTCTTCAATTGATATATCATTTTTCTTATCAATCTATATTGATATATTGAAGGTTCAACATGTAGATTAAATTACCTTTTTTTCATTAAAATTTGGGGGGTTAAAAATGACATGCTTAGCCAAATGACCCTCTTAGTTTTAAAATACTTCTCCTCATCCTTTATATACTCAACTCTTCTATTGTTATATCATTTTTTTATCAATGTGGGATGCTTAAATTTTTACTACAATCACCATTTGAGAATACTCAATTCTCATGGTGTCACCTCAACAACTATTCTTGGTTGTTGTTTTTATATATAAAAATATATTTATATATTGAAGGTTCAATATGTTGACTAAAATAACTATTTTATATTAAAATTAGGGGGAGAGGGTTAAAAATGACATGCTTAGCCAAATGCCCCTCTTAGCTTTCAAATACTTCTCCTCATCCTTTATATACCCAACTCTTCTATTGTTATATCACTTTTCTTATCAATGTGGATACTCAAATTTTAACTACAATACACCATTTGAGAATACTCAATTCTCATGGTGCCACTTCAACCTTTCTTGGCTGTTGTTTTTATATATATAAAGATACAGATTTTTTGTACTTGTCTCGCTCTTGCCACTTTCATTCCATCATCCGATGTGGGATGCAAACAATATTCAAAAACAAAGAGTTGACCAATGTGGGATGCAAACATGAGAAAAAAATAGAATATGATTTCTATCTTTTAAAGCTTAGGAGTTGCTACCTCATTCTCTATGGTTGTTATTATTTATATAAAAATATGCTAATTGATTGATTGATATGTTAATGAGATATTGACATATTGATGTTTCAACATATAAACAAAAAAATAATATATGTTATTAAAAATTGGGATTAAAAATGACGTGTAGCCAAACGATCTTTTAGTTTTCAAAGGCTTCTCCTCAACCTTTATATACCGACTCTTCTATTGATATATCATTTTTTCTTATCAATCTATATTGATATATTGAAGGTTCAACATATAGATTAAAATAACTAATTTTTATTAAAATTGGGGGGATTAAAAATGACATGCTTAGCCAAATGACTCTCTTAGTTTTAAAATACTTCTCCTCATCCTTTATATACTCAACTCTTCTATTGTTATATCACTTTTCTTATCAATGTGGGATGCTTAAATTTTTACTACAATCACCATTTGAGAATACTCAATTCTCATGGGTGTCACCTCAACAACTATTCTTGGTTGTTGTTTTTATATATAAAAATATATTTATATATTGAAGGTTCAATATGTTGACTAAAATAACTATTTTATATTAAAATTGGAGGGGGGGGGGGTTAAAAATGACATGCTTAGCCAAATGACCCTCTCCATAAATATATAAAAATATATTTATATATATATTGAAGGTTCAACATGTTCACACGATAAACATCAATATTGAGTATTGACATAACTTCTCCATAAACTTCATATTGTCTTCTCCAAAATCTTCAATTTAAATTGATATAAGAAAATCAATTGAAAAAAAAAAGAATCTATGGAACTACTTGAGTTGACAATAAAATCAACATGAAACCATTGAGCAAACCCACAAAAAGTCCCTACATAGGCAAAAGAAAAACTATATGTTAAGTTAACACACAAAAAGCAAGTAAATAAACTCAAAAGATACTTGTACTATGGATAACTAACCTTATAAAGTTGAACAATAACTTTGTGGGATGAGAAATACAAGCATCTTGTATGTCAAAAATTATTAACATGCTCTAATCGATGTCAACATTCATGATTTCTTTTTATATGCAAGATGGAGAGAGGGAGCATTCATGTTGCAACTTGAAAACTTAGTGAAGACTTTTGAACTTCTTCAATTAATCTCTTCATATAATTACATTATTACCAAAGTAATTATAAGAGAAAGTAAACTCAAAGGAAGTTGGCATTTGAAAGGACATGTTGGATTATAAATAACTATTGGCAAATAGTTAAGGGAAAATAAAAAGAAAATACCATAAATTGAGAGAAACATGATTCTACTTTATACATGGATATATCTTCATAAATAAAATGAATCTTTATGTATATAAATAAAAAAAATGAGAGGTGTGCTCATTTTCTTTTTAGTTTTCATAAATAAAATTTATTAATAAATAAAAGTGTTATCATTTAATATATAAAAGCATCCAAAACCTAAAGAGAAAATACCATAAATCGAGAAAAACATGATTCTACTTTATACATAGATATATCTGAATAAATAAAATTAATCTTTATGTATATAAATAAAAAAATGAGAGGTGTGCTCATTTTCTTTTTAGTTTTCATAAATAAAATTAATAAACAAAAATTATTAATGAATAAGATGTGTTATCATTTAGTATATAAAAATATCCAAAACCTAAAGAGAAAATGAAAGGTTTGCTCACTTAATAACACCTTTATTAAAAAATAACTCAAAAACATGAGAAAATAAAAAATTATGAATCAATCTTTCTCAACATGCCATATCATCTCTTCATGATTCTACTTTATATATAGATATAGATATAGATTGTCAAAGTTGCTTCATCATAAAATCCAACTGATATTCTTACAAAATCACTTGGTGTAAATCAGCATAACTATCTCTGTGGTAAATTAAACATGTTGGATTTGTTCCGACGCCAAGATTGAGGGAGGGTGTTAAAAGGTAAGTAAGTGTGTACCAATCTTGTCATCTTATAACTTATTATGGTGTGTGTGTGCTATTTCCAAAAGTTCAGGGGGTAGAATTGACTAGTGTTGATTGTTGAGGGCTAGAAGGACCGAGCCTCACATTCTGGACATCTTGGAGGTTAGTGGAGAAATTAACCAGAGGGGCTAAAGTGAAACTTGTGGAAGAAATATATAAACGGCTTGCTTAGTTCATTTCTTAGTGAACGATTTCTATTTCTCTTTTACACATTTCGGCTTACATTGTTTTCTTTCATTTCTCTCTCTAGATTTAGGGTTTCTTCTCTCTTTCTAGATTTAGTTTTTGTATATCATCTTCAAATCTCTTGAAGGTGAATTTAGTTCAAATAATCTTTTGTATTGTAATAGTTGTTGATGTATAAAATTTGAATACTTTTTCTACTTCCCATCGATGATGTTGAACTAATGTCAATGAATTTAATTTCACTTGCATTAGCACCTTGGTTTTATTACAAATTAATCATGAAGTTAGTTACAGTTTATACAACAATTTTTTTTTGGAATAGCGAGATATTATAGAAAAAGACAGCGAGAAGCTAGGGGTACATCAAAGATTTACAAGCATTATTTGGGTCCTTTATACAACAAAATAAAGTAACTTTTTTGACCGGGTGGCAATTCTATGTTCTGCATGGCTATCATTCACAGCTGATTTACCAAAACATGACATAATTTCATCATTATTCACCATAAATAAATCACATTTTCATAATATATCACATTGTTTTATTGAATAAGCAAATTGTTGATTGTTCCACAATTTTCACCAGTTCACCGTAATATAATCACAATTTCATTATGTCACAGTTTCATCGTTTCACAATACACAAATCTAAATTTCATCGCCTCACATTTTCATCATTTCACCATATATAAAGCTAAATTTCATTGTGTCACATTTTCATCATTTCACCATACATAAATCCAGTGGCGGATCCAGAAGAAATTGTTGTTGGTCGGGGGCTTCATATAAAAATAAAATAAAAATTAATTAAAAGATACGGTTTCATTAAAAGAGGTAAAAGGTTATCGTTTACAATTGTGTCCTATGGCTTTCATTTTTTTTTAAATTGGCTAATTACATCATCATTTGTAGAGTGATAGAAAGTCGATTAGAAAGGAATTACATTTTTAATTAGGGCCTTATGTTTTTTTCCTGGGTTAGACTTGGCAGCTTGGGGCCTTTATTCTTAATTATTGGTGCCTTTGTTTCTAATTTAAAATAATTACAAGTAAATTTACTTTTTTTTATTGTGCATGTGTAACGACCCGTCCCAAATATACACCATATAATAGCATTTACCAGCCAAAGATATATAACAAAAGATTCATTTTATTCACATAAGGTCCGAAAGTCTTAAAGAAGTACATTACATAATGTGGTCCAAACTTTTCGCTAGCATAATTTACAATACTATTCGTACAAAATGTTTAAGGAAAACTTCTAAATCCCAAACAGCCTTCAAAAGCACGTCATACTTTATCCTTGCCTTTATACCTTCCTTGACCTGGAATACATATTTTTGAAAACAAAATGAGGGTTAGACCAAACGGTCTAGTGAGATAATCCCTGTCAGTTTAGAAATCCTTTTGTAAAACAAAAATATACAACAAGTATTTAAATACCAAGTAAGACTCGTGCGCTGTGTACAACTCCTAATTCTCATGGCCATATTAGTTGGTTGCGAGCCAACTAATCATTTTACTCCGCTGCACTTACATACAGCCAACTCCGCTGTCCCTTCGTACAGCCAAACTCCACCGGTCCTAAGCCCGTCCAACGTGCACTCGTGTAGTGTAATACTCGTATAAATATAATATACACCTCAATATATCATACTTTATACATATGCACATAATTACACTACTAATCACATTCTCAATCCACATATATGTATTCCAGTTTGAAAACATTTTTAAGGTAAAACTCACCTGATTGCTTATTAAAACGCTTCCAAGCCTTTTCCAAAAGATTCAATCTTTCACCAAGAATTCACAGAATCTGAAATAATTTACATACAATTATCTCCTTACCAACTAAACATATAAGACTTCCAAGAAGACTAAGAACTCTAGATAACTCTATCTTACTCTTATCCTCAAATGTTTCCCCCAAACCCGAACTTAAGTCGAGTCCACAGTATTTCTAGTCCTCATTCATACCCTATCCAAGAGTCGACAAATCACAAAGCCACCGGATACTCAAAAGTATCTGGAATCTTAAAAGTGACCAAACAGCTAGAGTTTCCGGATACTACCAAAACTACCCGGACAACATGACCAATCCGGACAACACAACTTTCCGGCCAACCTATACAATCCGGACAATACAACTTTCCGGATAACATAAACAATCTGGACGACATCCGGGAACCAAAGCAATCCGGACACCATCCGATATCTAATTTCATCCGGAAACCATAGAAAAGAGAAACTTACCGGATACTCGTCTGTCCGGACACTAGCAAGGAGAAATTACCGGACACATTCATATTGCGTCCGGAAACCTCTGTCGGTTTGCCCAAACTCTACCCAGAATCGATTGAAATCATTACCAGACATGAAATCGACTATTCTACTCCGATAGAAACCTTCTACTAACAATTACAAACATAAAACGTAAAGGAACATACCTTAATATCACTTCCAACAATTTTAATTTGAAGTCCTAGCCAAATAACCCTTTCTTCTTCTTCTTCTTGTCTTCTCCAAACACACACACACACACACACACACACACACACACACACACACACACACACACACACACTAGCTGATATTTTCTGTTTTTGTAAAATATCTGGAAACTAAAAGGTATATGTATCAAAACCAAAATTACATTTTTGGCTTGAACTATTTGAAAATGACCAAAACACCCTTAACTTATAATTTAACCCAAACTTACCCTAAACATCCAATTTTAAAGTTAAATAATTTAACGGAAAGAGAATTTAACTAACGAACTTACCCGGGTATTACATCATCTCCCCCTTAAAAGAATTCCGTCCCGGAATTTGGTTAGGCAAAAAGGTACGGGTACTTAGTTCTCACTATTACATCGAACTTCAACAAGGCTGTTGAAAATAACTTATTAGGCACTCCACACCTATTTATATCTATAACACAATTATCAGATGCCTTTCTAAAGCAAATAAACGACAATTAAGGAGCCACAATTATTCGATTGCATCGAAATCAATTAGCTAGTTCATTAGAAATGTACAAGTAACTGTATCAGGAGTTTCTTCTGCTTCTTCTGCTGTCATTTGGAAGGCACGACCTCTTGCTTTTGGTATCTCAGGTTTCTGTACCCCTCCCGACACAACACCCGTTGGTCTCACTGGCATACTACCCTGCTGTGCTTTCCATTGTGGACAATCTGACTGAATATGATCAGGGGAGTTGCAATAGAAACATAATCGAGTTACCTGACAGTCTTTAGCAATGTGACCAGTTTTTCCACACTTGTAACAAATTCGGGAATCCACATAACAGTTTCCTTGATGAACACGGTTGCATTTTGGACATGGTCTTTCAGCTGGTCTGAAAGGTGAACAACTATCAAACCTTGGGGATTCGTACTCCTTCAAATCGTACGTCATTTCTTCCAATTTTCTTTTCCCAAAACTTCTATCACCAGCATCCCTCCCTTTATCTCTTTCTACATTCCCGACGGCATCTACAGCGGCTGAGAAAGTATCGGTTCCCTTAGCAATCACTAAACCTCTGATTTCCGAATTTAATCCAAAGATAAACCTTTCCATTTTGAGTGCTTCAGTAGCCACATAGTATTCTGCAAAACGAGACTTCTCTAGAAAGCGTGCAGTGTAATCCCGAACTGATAGCTTACCCTGTTGCAAATTCATGAATTCTTCTTCCAATTGTCTTACGGCAGCTTGAGGACAGAACTGCCTTTTAAAAGCTATGGCGAATTCTTCCCAAGAAAAAGTAGAATACACTTCCGGTCCTTTAGAGGTGATAAGAGCTTCCCACAAATATAGAGCATCGGCCTTCAGCATCGCGGTTCCATATAACACTCTATCTTCCTCGGCACATTTGCTGGTTTTGAAGATGGCTTCTATCTCTTTTAGCCACCTCATAGCCTTTACTGGGTCTCTTTCTCCTGAGTAAGTCGGAGGTTTGCAGCTCAGGAACATCTTATAATCACACTTCCTTGGCACCGATATGACAGTAGGTGTAATGGGCATCTCGTCTTCCAGACTAGGATCTGGTATTTCAGTCTCAGTATGACGAGTTCGATCGAACATAGCTTGTATATTTACTTGTAGTCTTCCCATTTCAGCCGCCAAATCGTCTCTTGTAACAAATTCGGTGTCGTGCGACTGAACTCTGCCTCCAGTTCTGCCCCTACCTAGTTCTCCACCTCTTCCCCTTGTCCCGATTGTTGGATTCGTTCTATTAGGATTTCCTTCTCCCTCTCTATTCGTACGTCGAGTACCACTTGCTATCCTGTTGACTTTAACAAGGTTAATATACACATAAGCACATACCCCAATATAATAAGGTATTCCAGTTCAAACATGTACCTGTAAGTTCATGATTACACTGGCCATATGTAATTTAAAATTACCTTACATGATGTTCCTTCTACCTTTTATATTTAGCATCCCAAGGTTCTAAAATATTAGGGACATCCTACTTCTCATGCAGTTTAAGTATAGGTATGGATCCTAATACCTAAACCCCTTAAACTAGGGCTCTGATGCCATCTGTAACGACCCGTCCCAAATATACACCATATAATAGCAATTACCAGCCAAAGATATATAACAAAAGATTCATTTTATTCACATAAGGTCCGAAAGTCTTAAAGAAGTACATTACATAATGTGGTCCAAACTTTTCGCTAGCATAATTTACAATAATATCTGTACAAAATGTTAAACTTCTAAATCCCAAACAGCCTTCAAAAGCACGTCATACTTTATCCTTGCCTTTATACCTTCCTTGACCTGGAATACATATTTTAGAAAACAAAATGAGGGTTAGACCAAACGGTCTAGTGAGATAATCCCAGTCAGTTTAGTAATCCTTTTGTAAAACACAAATATACAACAAGTATTTAAATACCAAGTAAGACTCGTGCGCTGTGTACAACTCCTCATTCCCATGGCCATATTAGTTGGTTGCGAGCCAACTAATCATTTTACTCCGCTGCACTTACATACAGCCAACTCCGCTGTCCCTCCGTACAGCCAAACTCCACCGGTCCTAAGCCCGACCAACGTGCACTCGTGTAGTGTAATACTCGTATAAATATAATATACACCTCAATATATCATACTTTATACATATGCACATAATTACACTACTAATCACATTCTCAATCCACATATATGTATTCCAGTTTGAAAACATTTTTAAAGTAAAATCACCTGATTGCTTATGAAAACGCTACCAAGCCTTATCCAAAAGCTTCAATCTTTCACCCAGATCTCACAGAATCTTCAATAATTTACATACAATTATCTCCTTACCAACTAAACATATAAGACTTACTAGAAGACTAAGAACTCTAGATAACTCTATCTAACTCTTATCCTCAAATGTTTCCCCCAAACCCGAACTTAAGTCGAGTCCACAGTATTTCCAGTCCTCATTCATACCCTATCCAAGAGTCGACAAATCACAAAGCCACCGGATACTCAAAAGTATCTGGAATCTCAAAAGTGACCAAACAACTAGAGTTTCCGGATACTACCAAAACTATCCGGACAACATGACCAATCCGGACAACACAACTTTTCGGACAACCTATACAATCCGGACAATACAACTTTCCGGATAACATAAACAATCCGGACGACATCCGAAAACCAAAGCAATCCGGACACCATCCGGTATCTAATTTCATCCGGAAACCATAGAAAAGAGAAACTTACCGGATACTCGTATGTCCGGACACTAGCAAGGAGAAATTACCGGACACATTCATATTGCGTCCGGAAACCTCTGTTGGTTTGCCCAAATTCTACCCAGAATCGATTGAAATCATTACCAGACATGAAATCGACTATTCTACTCCGATAGAAACCTTCTACTAACAATTACAAACATAAAACGTAAAGGAACATACCTTAATATCACTTCCAACAATTTTAATTTGAAGTCCTAGCCAAATAACCCTTTCTTCTTCTTCTTCTTGTCTTCTCCAAAAACACACACACACACACACACACTAGCTGATATTTTCTGTTTTTGTAAAATATCTGGAAACTAAAAGGTATATGTATCAAACCCAAATTTACATTTTTGGCTTGAACTATTCGAAAATGACCAAAACACCCTTAACTTATAATTTAACCCAAACTTACCCTAAACATCCAATTTTAAAGTTAAATAATTTAACGGAAAGAGTATTTAACTAACGAACTTACCCGGGTATTACAGCATGAGATGGGGTTGTTGGGCCTGGGATCCCTACCCCTCTGTGCATCCGCCACTGCATAAATCACAATTTCAATGTCTCACATTTCATCATACATAAATCACACTTTCATTTTTCACAGTTTCATCACATCACCATACAGACTTATCAGTTTCACCGTAGTATATAATTTCTCTATTCTCTCTACAACTATGTACCAGTGTCAGAATTCCTTTATCCACAGTTTCATCATTTCACCATATATAAATATAAATTTCATCGTTACATTTTCATCATTTCAACATACATAACTCACAGTTTCATTGTTTCTCAGACCTCAGTTTAATCATATCACCATACACAACTCAGAGTTTCAACAAAGTGTATACTTTATCTTATTTCCGCATAACTATGTACAAGTGTCAGAATTCATTTATCCCCAGTTTCATCCTTTCACCATGCCCAACTGCTATCACATTAAAAATCAAACAAATGGACCAAATAAACCTTTTTTTACAACATTTTAATCCAAAAAAGTTTAATCATTCAAATAAGTATACCCAATTTATTCATTTATTACTTACAAATCAGTGTCGCTAAACCCATTATGTTTGATGAAGTTGAGATTAGTACTTTGAAATTTTGTACATTAACAATGTCCAATATATTGTTTGTAATTAAACCCTCAATTCAGGAAAAAGTGTTGTTCAATCTTCACTACGAAAAACTAGGGTTTTACAATGTTCACCATATCACTACGATATGCAGTTTTTAACAACGAAAGTTAAAAGACTCCTACATTAGTCGTACATTAAATATTCATACTTTTGATGTCACCCCGTTTCAACTTTTCGACTTCTGTCTTCACAACTCGAGCCTCAACAGTCCATGTTGCCTCATTCTGTTGGACGATTTCATTCCCATACTCATCAATTGGGTTGTACTTAGTATTAGTAAAGTTCGTGAATGTGTATTTCTTCATTATTCTTTCACTACGCTTTCGCCCAGTGTTAACGAAATCGATGTTAGAAGGTGTTGATTTTTGCAGTGAATACGACGATGAACTTAAAACCCTAAATATTGTACCTCCCTCGAGACGAATCATCGTTGAAATCGATTTATGATGATCTTTTGAAATCGATATCCAAAATAACCGCTCACTCTTCTGATTATTGATCTTGATGCCTCCTAATTCGGGATTTCATCCCACTTCCTATAATACGATGATACGCAAAAGTACCGGTTGCTCTTTCATCATTATTTTTTCAATTAAAAAAATCGAATTATTTCATTAATACTATAAATAGAGTAATTGAAGAATGGCCATTAATAGTTTAATCCACGGTTTTGGAGTGGGTTTCATAGCTTGCTATATAAGGGAGGTTTTCAAATGAAACCACCTCTATATGATACAATTATTAAGCCTAAATAACCCATTTTTGTTGTTTAACTATGTGAACTATTGAAAAAATCCGAAAAGTTAATGTAAAGATACGTATACGAACCTGTATAAATAATCTAAAGTAAACTACAAATTGGTCCATGTGGTTTGGTGGTTATAACACTTTTGGTCCCTACAGTTTTGAAGATGTAAGTTAGCCATTGTGGTTTGTAAAAATGGCCGATTTGGTTCCCCCTCTAATGACCATTAAAACCCCAGTCAAATGAGGGTATTTGAAGTCTTTTTGACTTTTCCTTATTTTTCTATAGAAAATAAACTTACTAATTAATATACTTTAATAAATATTATATTTATTAAGTATATAATAAATATTATAGAGTTGGGTTCAAACGAAATCGATAACAATTTCAGAAAACACGAGAACGATCGTTGTTGGTCCAGCTATATAATAGCAGTAGTACCAAGTGTTGTAGAGGGGGGTGAATACAATACACAAAATTTTCACTTTAATTTAATTCTTATTGATATAAAATCAAGAATTACACATAGAAAACTTTTGATTGTTGCGAAAGAGAACAGAAAAAATCCGTTCAATCAATTTTACACAAAGTGAATAAAGAACTATTGAAAGTTACACATAGAAAATTCAACAACAATTCTTTTGAAGAGAGAGAGAGAGAGAGAGAGAGAGAAATCTGTCGATGGAGCACTTAGAAAACATGTGAACTTGTAAATTGGTGAATTGGTGATCTTGCATAGAAGGGGTCGTCCTCTTTATATAGTCCCATGTGCATTAAATGCATGGGACACTTGTCAAGCAAGGGTAGGAGAGTAGGTTGTCATTGTATAGTATAGGATATCCTTTTTATCTTGAAGTGTTGACCAACAGACTTTGGTGTGGACCTTTCCTGACAAGAATGTAATACCCAAACAACCTTTTTCTGATCTCCAAAGAATGTCCCCATCAATGCAAGATATCACAAATATACTTTGCAGGAAAAGTACAAGTGCATGTGTGTCGAAGAGGTTCCCACCAATTCATCAAAGTCAAAACTGGTAGAAAGAAATGAAGCATATCGGCACATACATACACACCATCGGCACACACATCATCGGGCGACGATGTGTGATCGGTAGCGATCTGGCCGATGAGGTCCTGGCCGATGGTAATCTCCTGATCGACTGGGGAAGCTTAGTTTTTGGCTGAGAAGTTGATAAGTGTGTGAAAGTATACACTTTAGCACCCACTTAGGACTTTATTTTACTTCATTTTACATCTTTCCCAATCACATATTGAGTCTTTTAGTCTTGTTTTACATCTTTATTTATATTGGAGCTAGGATGTAGATTTTGGTAATGTCCTATTTATTTGGTGAATGCTTTGCTGATTCTAATGTTGTTGCAACAGGGTTTGCTACAGCTTTGATAATGGCTTGGACGGCTCAATTAAGGAAATAGCATAAATAAGACTTTTTTAGGAGGAGACATCTTATAGTACTTGTGGAAGAAGATTTTGATAGAAGATGCCCCTGGAGATGCCCTTTCATATCCACCAAGAATCTTTTGCTTTATGTACTTAGACCTTTTGATTCCTAGTTAATACCCAATGGACATTTGTTTTTGTACTTGTTTAGATTCCTTTCCATTAGTATAAATATGTAGTCTTAATTAGTAGTTAGATCATCAATCTCCACCTTTAATCACTTGTTACTTGTAATCTCTACAGGAACAAAGCTTCTCCAAAGCTTTGTGTCCTAATGTTTTAATTTTACTGCAATCTTTTGGTATTTACTGTTTTCAGTTACTGCTGTTAATGCTACAACAACCTTTACAACACTTCTTTACTTTCTTGCAAACTTTACTTTTATTCAACACTTTACATACATGTCATTTATCTCTAAGCATTTACATTCCAGTATGGTAGGCTAAACACCCTAGTGTGGGCGTAAGTGAAAGTTGGTAGATTAAGCCAAGTGTTAGTGGATACTTGCTTGCTAATAGCATTTTACTTCACTATTCACAAGTGGCATGGATGTTTCATCTGGTAATCTTTGACAAATTGACAAGTGTTATTTTATTCAGATGAGTTGGACTTAAAACTAAGACAATGCAAAGATCCATGTTAAATGTGTTATAGAGGTTATAGAGAGTTGCTACAATCTTATGGATGGTGAAACTATATGGAAAGAAAGGCAAGATCTGTACTAGTAGGTTCTTGATGCATCACCAAGTGCACTCCCAACCTAGAGTCTAATATGCACTTCCTATGGAAGGTCGTTCAATCCAGTAGTGTTGTAAGAGCTATTGCTGCAGCACCCTTGATAATGTCGTTTTCCGACATTATTTTGATCCCGAAGTAGTTCTGTTTGTTGTAAGTTCCCGAGTAAAAATAGTAGAATTTAATGGTTTCTATGAGAAAGTACAGGTTTTTATGAAAGAATGACGATGGAAGAGTTTTTGGATCAATCGGAGCAAGCTTACAGCATTCCGGAGCGAAAAGGAGAAAAATCAGATTTTTGGACCAAACGGTGCTCTGCGCGCCTCTGAGCGCGCCTCCAAACGCTCCCACAAATGCGCAGGCTTATTTTTGTAAAACATTCCAGTGCGCTGCGCGCCTCTGAGCGCGCCTCCAAACGCGCCCACAAACGCGCCAAGCCCCGGATTCGTTTTTAAAGCCTTTTTCTGCTAGGGTTGAGGGAGAATCAGACAGTTACGTTTGGAGACTCTCTTGGGGCGATTTTGGGAGATAGAAGACGATTTTTGAAGAGAAGAAGAGGGCTAAAAACATCAAGATACGAGAATCAAAAGGCGAATCGAGTTCATTCATCGAAGGATTAAGCTTTTCAGGGAGTTTTAGATTTCATTTCTTTTAGAACCAACATGTTTACTTTCGTTTTTATTATTTCCTTTCTGAGTTGTGAAACCCCCAATAAGAACTAATCCGTTCATGTTGGGGGGTTGGTTTGAATCATGGTTGGATGATTATTTAGCTTTACAGTAGATACGATCGATTTGATTCTTATGGATGAAACATGTGGGATTGTTCTTAATGCTTGTAATAGTCCGATCAACTATTATTTGATTTAATGAATCTTTTAACGTTTGAGAAAAGTTTTGAGGTTTATCTAATCCTTCATGTCTTAGTCGAATTTGAGATAGAAATATGATAATTCGTACTTTGTGGGTTTTTAATCATTGTTTGTTCAATTACCTTTGTTGAGATCGAATGATGATACAAAATGTTGAATGAATGTTGCTATAGCTTGATAGAGTATAGTGATGGATTGTGATTATACCAGTCATCTTGGAGTTATGTCAATCGTGTCAAATCTGTGAGTTAAGTAATTGTTTACCTGAGGAATCCAACCCTCCAACTCCTTCTCTTAGCTAAATTAATTAAAGTTTTTAAGCGTGTTTCGATATTCAACAACCCAAATCAATTTGCGTTAGTCTAATTAATAGTCTATACAGTCATTGTGGTACTTTACACCTGGTTCCTTTGGTTCGATACTCGTACTGTTAAAGTACTATTACTTGATTCGACCCGTACACTTGCGGTAGATTTAGGGTGGTGTAAACCCGCCTATCAAGTTTTTGGCGCCGTTGCCGGGGAACCTGTTTTGTGTGAATATCACTACCAGCTGTTGAAATTATTACATTAGACACCCTGTTTTATATTTTTTTTTATCTTACTTTGAAAGTTCATATATTTTTGGGTCTTGAGATTGTTATCTTCTCCGTTTCAGGTTACTTCTTGGTTTATGCCAAGAAGGAGACTATTTCGGGAACTAGTACCGCTTGACCCGGAAATAGAACGAACTGCCAGAAATCTGAGACAACAAGCACGAGACAGAATGGCCGACAACAACATCAATGTTGGGGAAGATTGGGGAGAAGGGTTGCCCATGGGTAATGGTCAACCAATTCCAAATGCGAACAACGTCAACCATAACGCCAACAATAATGTCAACCACGGTGTTGGCAATAACAACAATGTTAATCATGGCGTCAACAATGGTAACAATCACAATGTCAATCAACCACCACCGCCACCACAAAGGGTACCAATGAGGAATTTCGCCAACCCGAACATGGGCGCTGCACAACGTGGATATGCACCTCCGATAGCTGCTAATAATTTTGAAATCAAGCTTGGTACCATCCAGTTGGTGCAGTCGAACATGTTTGGAGGTGCAGCGACTGAAGACCCTCATGCACACTTGGGCGCTTTTGAAAAGATTTGCAATACTTTTAAGGTAAATGGGGCTGATCAAGACTCGATCAAGATACGGTTGTTCCCATTCTCATTGAGGGACCGAGCCACTACTTGGGAAGAGAATATACCACCGGGGTCAATACGAACTTGGAACGACATGGTAACAGCTTTTCTCAACAAGTTCTTTCCACCAGGGCGAACGGCTCAACTGTTATCCGATATCACCCATTTCGCCCAATGGGATCAAGAGTCGTTGTACGAAGCATGGGAAAGACATAAAGCAATGCTCAAGAAGTGTCCACATCATGGGTTACAAGAGTGGATGGTTATACAAACATTCTATGTGGGATTGAACCCTCAATTTAAGAATGACCTCACAGCTGCTGCAGGTGGAGCCTTAATGAACAAATCCTATGAAGAAGCGGTTGAGTTGATAGAAAATTTGGCAGAACATAGCTATTCCACTCCAAGATCCGCTGTTAGAAAAGTTGCAAGCGTGCAAGAAACAGAAGAGTTGAAGGCTATAAAGGCACAGTTGACTGCGTTGACTAATCAAATGAGAGGAGCGACTATGCAACCGAATGTTCAGAATTCTCAAGACTATCAATCGCCGGAACAAGTCCAGTTCGTTCAGAATCAGAATAATCGGCCGAGGAATGACCCATTCTCTAACACCTATAACGAGGGATGGAAGCGACATCCTAACTTTTTTTGGAGTCAACCTCATCAAGGCCCAGCTAAAGAAACAATGGGACAGCAGCAACAGCAGCAGCAGTATGGTAACAATTCTAACTCTTCAACTTCTTTTCAGTCTAACAACGTTTATCATCCCCCAGGTTACAATCAGAGGAGAAATGAAGAGGGGCAATCATCAGAAAAGAAGCCAGGTTTAGAAGACATGATGATGAAATTCATGTCAAAGATGGAAGGTGCGGTTGAAGGATTGACAAGTATAGTGGGTAATGTGAAGGCGACAACTGACCAAAATACTGCCTTAATCAGAATGCTAGAAAGACAAGTCGGACAAATAGCTGAAGCACTACAATCCCGGACTCAAGGTCAATTCCCTAGTCAGACTGAACGAATACCAAGAGAGGAGTGCAAGGCTATTTATCTGAGAAGTGGAAAGGAGTTGATTATAGACCCTACCCGAGAACCTTTAACTGATGACACTAAAGCTAAAGGTACTGAAATGGGTCCCATCAAGGTAGACGAGGAGATAGAGAGTGAAATGTCAAAGAATAGAGATAAGGGGAAGGAAGCCGGTGAAGAAGGTATGACGAAGGAAAATCCGGAGGATGGAGAAAAGAAGAAGAAGCAACCACCAGTCAACCCGTATGTGCCACCGCTACCATTTCCGAATCGGCTGAAGGCACATAAGGATGAGGAACAATTCCAGAAATTTCTTGACATTTTCAAGAAATTACACATCAATATTCCATTTGCGGAGGCACTGGCAAAAATGCCAAGTTATCTCAAGTTCATGAAAGATATCTTGTCCAAGAAGAGAAAGATCGAGGGGCATGCCACGGTTGCACTTACTGAAGAGTGCAGTGCTATCATTCAGCACAAGCTTCCCCCGAAGCTTAAGGATCCAGGGAGTTTTACTATCCCCGTTCAAATAGAAAAATCTAATTTCAGTAAGTCATTATGTGATCTTGGTGCAAGTGTTAATTTAATGCCTTTATCCATTTTCAGGAAACTGGGCTTGAGGGAAGTAAAGCCAACGAACATGACACTTCAACTTGCAGATAGACCGGTGAAGTACCCTTATGGAATCGTGGAAGACGTTTTGGTAAAGGTTGGAAGATTTTATTTTCCAGTTGATTTTGTAGTTCTAGATGTGGAGGAAGATGTTGAGATACCGTTAATCTTGGGAAGACCATTCTTAGCCACAAGCAAGGCTTTGATCGACATGGAGGAAGGCGAGATGACTTTGAGAGTTGGTGGTGAGAGGGAAGTGTTCAAGATGTTCGAGAAGATAAGAGATAGAGGCGAAGATAAATTTGGTGAGCAAGAAAGGCCGAAGGAGTGATCGGAAAGAAAGTCGTGCCACGACATAAAATACGGCGCTGGGTGGGAGGCAACCCACCATAGGTTAAATCTTAATTTTTATTTTGGTCAGTTTCTTATTTTTGTGTGCTTTCTTTTGTTTTGTGTTTTGTGTGCTTGTGTTTAGTTTTTGATCCCTGATAGCAATTCCGATATGACCAAGAGCAAGGCAGGAGAAGGAAGGGCAAAAATAGGTGGACAGTGATCTGCGTATGCTCCCTGAAAGGTATCTACACAACATCTCTTTGCAAACCTCGGTTTCACCAAGGTTTGGGGTCCCTGTTTTCACTTGAACTTTATTGTTTTATGATTCCTTGTTGTGAAAACAAACCTAATCTAGAGATTAGGTTTGGGGTGGCATAATTACTGCTAGTTGTATTGTATCGCTATTTCGTGATTATATTTTGTGTGCTATTTGTTTCCATTGGGGACAATGTTTATATCTGGTTTGGGGTGATTTGTCGAGTCTATCATTGGTTGATCTCAGTGGATTGAATAATCACCTCGTTTATAGTGAAGAGTGGGTGACCAGTTTAGCATGATTTAGTGTGAGTGTTCGAAGACACCAACTTTGGGGGGGAGGAGTTAGAAGGGATAATATAGCACGAGGGTGGATCTAGGCGACTGCACACATTAGAGACATTAGTGGAGACCACCCGTGAGTTTGTTGAGCCATACACGTGCTAACTTCGATTCTGAGAGACTACACAATACTCGATACACTTATCATTAATCCTTTGATCGTTGTTGTAGCTGATCTCGCTATAACTTGCATCCATTATCAAAGACATCCATAGGAATAGAAGTGAAGCTTCTGCCTATCTCTGTGAACAAACCATGTGAGAACTCATCAAGCTTATTGGTTGCTGCTAATTCCACTGCTTTTCACCACTCAAGGTTCTCAAATGAAAACCCGTTGTAACCCCCTCAGTAAAAAAAGAAAAAAAAGAAAAAAAAACCTGCAAACCCAGTAAATCAGTCATAAAGGGTTTTGCCAAAAAAAAAAGAGCAACATAAAACTGAGGGGTCAGTTTAAAGAATTTGAGAGAAGTGTTAGGAAGCTTGAACGAAAGAAAGAAGGGAGGCTCATCAAATATCATCATAAATCCTTTGATCTCCACCCAGAAGCAGCAACCATACCTTTTTAAAGATCTGAATTTAACATGGAGAGTTGGTAAAGAGTGGCGAAGCAACGTTTCTATGTCCTAGTCTTGATAATGGATTCCTTCTGAGATCAATTTGTGTACAACTGTGCGTTATTGTTTAATTGTTGTTCATGCATGCTTTGTGAATTCTTGTACCCAACTTCTGAAAGCATGACAACATGTGTGAAACCTAGGGCTCGAGTGAAGAGAGAAAACCGTGAGGTAGGGTCAAGGCGAAATCCTCTCTAAGTGTGTGTTTAGTTAGGTACACTCAAGTGCGGTGTGGTCCTTGATAACTCTTTGTCCCAAAGTTGTGCTGTTTAGAATTCCATAGCTAGGTCTGCTGGGGGTGTCCATCTCACAGGTAATTTGTAGTGGTTGTTGAGCTAACTAGAGATCTAAATGATATCCTCGACAACACGAAATTGCGATTGTTTGGATTGTGGTTGAATGCTTATTTGTGTCGCTATTTTGCTTGGGGACAAGCAATGCTCGGTTTGGGGTTGTTGATAATGTCGTTTTCCGACATTATTTTGATCCCGAAGTCGTTCTGTTTGTTGTAAGTTCCCGAGTAAAAATAGTAGAATTTAATGGTTTCTATGAGAAAGTACAAGTTTTTATGAAAGAATGACGATGGAAGAGTTTTTGGATCAATCGGAGCAAGCTTACAGCATTCCGGAGTGAAAAGGAGAAAAATCAGATTTTTGGACCAAACAGTGCGCTGCGCGCCTCCAAACGCTCCCACAAATGCGCAGGCTTATTTTTGTAAAACATTCCAATGCGTTGCGCGCCTCCAAACGCGCCCACAAACGCGCCAAGCCCCTGATTCGTTTTTAAATCCTTTTTCTGCTAGGTTTGAGGGAGAATCAGACAGTTACGTTTGGAGACTCTCTTGGGGCGATTTTGGGAGATAGAAGACGATTTTTGAAGAGAAGAAGAGGGCTAAAAACATCAAGATACGAGAATCAAAAGGCGAATCGAGTTCATTCATCGAAGGATTAAGCTTTTCAGGGAGTTTTAGATTTCATTTCTTTTAGAACCAACATGTTTACTTTCGTTTTTATTATTTCCTTTCTGAGTTGTGAAACCCCCAATATGAACTAATCTGTTCATGTTGGGGGGTTGGTTTGAATCATGGTTGGATGATTATTTAGCTTTACAGTAGATACGATCGATTTGATTCTTATGGATGAAACATGTGGGATTGTTCTTAATGCTTGTAATAGTCCGATCAACTATTATTTGATTTAATGAATCTTTTAACGTTTGAGAAAAGTTTTGAGGTTTATCTAATCCTTCATGTCTTAGTCGAATTTGAGATAGAAATATGATAATTCGTACTTTGTGGGTTTTTAATCATTGTTTGTTCAATTACCTTTGTTGAGATCGAATGATGATACAAAATGTTGAATGAATGTTGCTATAGCTTGATAGAGTATAGTGATGGATTGTGATTATACCAGTCATCTTGGAGTTATGTCAATCGTGTCAAATCTGTGAGTTAATTAATTGTTTACCTGAGGAATCCAACCCTCCAACTCCTTCTCTTAGCTAAATTAATTAAAGTTTTTAAGCGTGTTTCGATATTCAACAACCCAAATCAATTTGCGTTAGTCTAATTAATAGTCTATACAGTCATTGTGGTACTTTACACCTGGTTCCTTTGGTTCGATACTCGTACTGTTAAAGTACTATTACTTGATTCGACCCGTACACTTGCGGTAGATTTAGGGTGGTGTAAACCCGCCTATCAACCCTCGTGATGCTGTAACAATATCCAGTGCACTCTGTTAGCCCAAATCCAACCTGATCTTGCACCCATACCATCTTTTATTTATTGTTATTACATTTCAGTATTTGGTTACCAACTCTCCAAAGACATTGCTTCGATTTTACTCTTGAAATCTTGTTTTAAAGTTGACTTTGGTTACTCTTCTTGCTTTGAAAATCCCTATGGTACGATATATGGTATTACTTACTATTTTTACTCATTTTTGGACGATACTTGTAAGCCTTGTATACTTGCATGATTTGCTAGTTGTTGTAGCCTTTTTGGGGTATATCTCACCAACACCAAGTTTTTGGACCCGTTGTCGGGGATTTTTTCCAAAAAGAGTATACTTTAAGTTACTTTAAAAGTTGATTTTTCTACTATCTGTGTTTTTAGTGGTTTATTCCCATATTACCTAACGGGGTTGTTTTTTATTTGGATCCTGAAGTAGAAAGAACATTCAGAAGGAGAAGGAGGGTGCAAAGAAATTTGCTCCTAGATCTTTCACCTCCTTACATGGCTGCTCACTTTGGACCCCTACCAAGACCCAACCCTGAGGAGGAAGTAATCAGGCTGGCTAACTCTAGAGATGGAGGCATCATGGACTATGTTTCCCGTGTGCTCACCTAGTTCACACAGGGATACGTAGACCTGAAATTGAGGCTGACCACTTTGAGTTTAAGCCCATCATGTTTCACATGTTACAAACAATTGGTCAATTTGCTAGACTACCTGCTGAGGATCCACATTTGCACATTAAGAATTTTAATGAGCTGATTGACTCTTTCAACTCAATGGACTCTGGTGAATCCTTAAGGCTGAAGTTATTTCCATGGTCTTTGAGGGATAGATCAAAAGCTTGGTACAATTCTTTGTCACCAGATTCTATTACTACATGGAATGAAATGGCTGAAATGTTTTTGAAAAAATAATTTCCCCCAACCAGGAATGCCAAGTTTAGAAATGATATTTGTCAATTTAAACAAATAGATAATGAGGCAGTTCCTGATGCTTGGGAGAGGTACAAGGAGTTGTAAAGGAAATGCCCACACCATGGCATTCCATACTGCATACAGCTTGAGACCTTTTACAATGGTTTAGACACCACTTCAAAAGGGATGTTTGATGCTACAACAGGTGGAGCCTTCACTCCAAGTACCTACAATGATGGCTATAAAATTTTGGAAAAGATTTACAATAACAATGGTCAGTGGGCATATCCCAGAGCAATAGTACACAGAAAGACTGCAGGAATTCATGAAATAGATCCATGCACTGCTCTCAATGCACATCTAACAACAATGACTAGCTTGTTGAAAAATATGGCTAGCCCTGCTGCTCACACTGTTGATGCAACCCTGTTGCTCATACTTTTGACCAATGCAGCCAAAACTCACACTTTTGACCAATGCAGCCAAAGCTCTGAAAAATATGGCTAGCCCTGCTGCTCACAGTTTTGACCAATGCAGCCAAAACTCCGAATTTGTAAACTATGTGCACAACAAACCAAATCATTTTGGGAACACTTACAACTCTAGTTGGAAGAACCATCCCAATTTTTTTTGGCACGTCCCTAGTTTGAACCCACCTACTAGGAAAGAACAAAGGCAAAAATTTCAACCAAACAATGTGCAAAACCAATATGGAAATTTTCAGCAAAACCAATCCACTTTTCAAAAAGGTCCTAACCAACATAATGAGTCAACTTCTTATTTAGAGTCTGTGCTGAAAGGTTTCATAAACCAAACCACGTCAGCAATGAATCATCAAAATGCTACTATAAGGAACTTGGAGACTCAAATAGGACAGATAGCAATAGAATTGAGAAACATACCAAATGGAACACTACCTAGTGATATTGAGATCCCTAGGAATGTGACCAAGGAACATGTGAAAGATATTACTTTAAGGAGTGGAAAAGACTTTGTTAGCAGTGATCCAAAAGAGCCCAATACTGTTACACAAACAAAGACTGATGTGGTTGTTGTACCAGCGGTTGTTGCAGCAACACCCAATGTTGTTCTTTAACCAGTGGCACCTCAGGAAACTATGACCATACCACCTAAGTCTGATTTTCCATTACTCTTTTCAAGTGAAACAGATCCTAAGACCAAAGGACCAGGCAAAAAGGATGTTTCACCAGGTCTAACACCATCAGACCTTGTTGCTACAGCGCCAAACAAGCCAAGAGAGGTAAAAACCCCTATTGTCCAACCAACTCCAGACCCTAAGAAGGCAATGATTACTCATGTTCCCCCTTATATTCCCTACCCACAGAGGATGAAGAATCAAAAGGAGGAAGAACAATTCAAAAAGTTTCTGGATGTATTCAAGCAGTTGCAAATAAACATCCCACTGGTAAAGGCTATTGAAAATATTCCCAGTTATGCCAAATTTCTGAAAGATATTTTGAGTAAGAAAAAGAGACTTACTGAGTATGAGACTGTTGCCCTTACAGAAGGATGTAGTGCCCTTTTGTCAAACAAACTTCCCCCTAAGCTTAAAGACCCTGGGAGTTTCACAATCCCTTCTTCAATAGGTGGGAAACATGTAGGAAATGCATTGTGTGACCTTGGTGCTAGTATAAATCTTATGCCCTTATCCATCTTCAAGACATTAGGGATAAGAGAGGCTAGACCAACCACTGTTACCTTACAATTGGCAGACAGGACCATAGCATATCCTAAGGACAAAATAGAAGATGTTTTGGTACAAGTAGACAAGCTCATATCCCCAGCTGATTTCATCATCCTTGACTTTGAAGCAGATAAGGACACCCCTATCCTTTTAGGAAGGCCTTTTCTTGCCACTGGTAGAACCCTCATAGATGTCCAGAAGGGAGAGTTGACAATGAGGGTGCAAGATCAAAATGTTACTTTTAATGTTTTCAACTCCATGAAATACCTTGATGAAAAAGAGGAATGTTCCATGTTGAGCACCATTGAGTCAATGTGTCATGAGGGAACCTTAGAATAAATCTTAGGACCCAAGAGTGAGCAATTGGAAGAGAGTGAAGATGAGACAGATGAAATCCTAGACAGTAGTGAGTTACTGCAACAAGCTGCAACATTTGAACTATTGGAAGAAGAGCCCAAAGAAAAAACCTTACCATCCATAGAATCACCACGAGATCTAGAATTGAAGCAACTACCTTCCCACCTTAAGTATGCATTTTTTTAGGGATGATAGCAAGCTACTTGTGATCATATTTGCCTCCTTAGAGGAAGAGCAAGAGCAGTAGTTAGTGACAATGCTCAAATCACATACCAAGGCCATATGATGGACCATTTCTGATCTCAGAAGCATAAGCCCTACCATTTGTCAACACAAAATCATTTTGGAAGACATGGACTTTACCTCTGTAGAACCTTTAAGAAGACTAAACCCTGTAATGAAAGAAGTGGTTAAGAAAGAAATCCTCAAATGGCTTGATGTTGGTATCATTTACCCTATAACAAGCAGCTCTTGGGTAAGCCATGTTCAGTGTGTACCTAGAAGGGGGGTGTTACTATGGTTGAGAATGAAAAGAATGAGTCGATCCCAACCAGAGTAGTGTTAGGATGGAGGATTTGTATGGACTATAGAAGGCTTAACAAAGCAACCAAGAAAGACCATTTTCCTTTGCCTTTCATAGACCAAATGTTGGATAGGCTAGCTGGTAAGGAATACTATTGCATTCTACATGGCTATTCAGGGTATAACCAGATTACTATAGCACCAGAAGACCAAGAAAAAACCACTTTCACTTGTCCCTATGGTACTTTTGCTTTCAGAAGAATGCCTTTACGACTACGCAAGGCACGAGCCACATTCCAAAGGTGCATGATGTCCATTTTCTCTGATATGTTGGAGACCTCTATGGAAATATTCATGGATGACTTTTCTGTCTATGGATCTTCCTATGAGGATTGTTTGAAGAATTTAGAACAAAGTCTCAAAAGATGTGAGGAGACTGATTTGGTTTTAAATTGGAATAAATGCCACTTCATGGTTAAGGAAGGTATTGTTTTTGGCCATGTAATATCAAAAGGAGGAATAGAGGTAGACAAGGCCAAGCTAGAAATCATAGCAAACCTACCTGAACCCACAAATTAAAAAGGAGTAAGATGTTTTCTTGGTCATGTTGGATTCTACAGAAGGTTCATAAAAAGACTTTTCAAAAACTTCTAAACCTCTTTGTGTCTTGCTGCAGCATGATCAACCATTCAATTTCAGCAAGGAGTGCAAATCAGCTTTTGAAACTTTGAAAAAAGCATTGGTTTCTACCCCTATTGTTGTTACTCCTGATTGGACAAAACCTTTTGAACTAATATGTAATGCAAGTGATTGGGCAGTTGGTGCTGTTTTAGGCCAAATCAAAAACAAGATTTTTCACCCAATCTACTAAACACCCTAAAAACCACAATAAATTTAAACCTTATATTTATCAGAGTTTATCACTACAACTTCCAAAATTTCATTTACAACCGAGATATAGTGACAAGTTTCATACTTACAATTGATATATTATAAACAACCAGCTAATCTGATCTATGAACACAAAATCAGTTCATAAAGGTTGTTCACAATATCTCCAAAGTTTATCCGATAACACTAAATTCCCCATCATAACTCCAAAAGCATAACTCTAGTATTCCTCGACACTCATCCCTGCTTATCCCTTCCCGAGCTAGTACCTGGTAAGAAAATTTAATTTAGAAAAGATTAGGCTTACGCCTAGTGAGAACATCAAATTTTCAAATTAAAAACTTTATAAGCTTTGAAAACCGAATTGTAAACAAAGCATATAAATTAACCTGATCACAATCTTTCTTACCATACACATAACATCTTTCGATGACAGGAATCATACTCGATTCCATGAGTATGGCAAACACTAAGTAAGTCATAACATCATGTTCAAGAGCCCACTACGAATCACCACGGATTCTAGATCATTGCTCATGTCCAAGAAATTACAATTAGTCCATGCCTATTTCTTGGAGTGGAAGTAGGGATTACAATTAAGCCATGCCTATCCCTTATCTTCCAATAGAAATCAGGAATTACGATTAAGCCACGCCTATTCATTGATTTCACATCATAATACAAAATGGGAATTACCATTAAACCCGACCTATTCCTCATTTCAATCAAACGGGAATTACGATTAGTCCACGTTTATTCCACGTTTATCAAATACACGTGAATTACGATTAGTCCACGTCTATTCCACGTGTACACATAATACTAGTGCCTATGGATCCATTACACTTCCTAACATATGTGTATATCAACTCAAAACACATAACAACTCGTATCATAACCTCAATCGAGTTATAACTACGTTCGTACTATTGAGATCACAATATGTTTCGTTTTCATAAAACATTTGAACAGTACAACATTACACAGAAAATATACAGGAAAACTTGTTCGGTAAACTAATCCGGAACCAAGTCCAGAAAGAGTTCGGAATCCTGTCCGGAAACCAAATCCGGAACATTTATCCGAAAACACCCGGAAATCAAAGGAATCCGATATCATCCAGAAAGAGTATCCGGACTCCAAGTCCGGAACCATCCGGGAATCAAATCCAGTATCCTATCCGGAAACCATCTGGTATTCAGAATCAATCCGGTATCCGGTACATCTATCCAGACAATTATCCGGAATCCAGAACAATCCGGTATCCGGTATAAACCATCCGGACACCTATCCGGAATCCAGAATCAAGTCCGGACAACAATCCGAAAAACGCATCCGAAAAAACATAATCCGGAAACTTCATCTTTCGGATTCAACAGATTTCAAGTCTGTTTTCGATTGTTTTCTGCTCAAATTTATACAACCCTTTTTGTATCCAATTATTAAGGATATCAGCAAGCTTATAAAGCTATTTTAATACACTGACAGATTATATTAAATCAAAATAGTAGATGAACTCACCTGAATTTAGAGTCTAGAACGGTATCAAGTCTCAATCTCTTTACACCTATTTAACCCAGAACCACAACTGAGAGAGAAAACAATTGTGTAGAGATCGGTCCATAAAAGATTGAGCAAAGCAAAGAAGAAATCCTTACCAATTTCTTCCCAGATATAACATAACTTTCAATTAACATTCTTCAAAATTCATATTTTGATCATGGAAATTCAAGGTGTTACAAATCTTTCCAACTTAAAAATGATTTCGTCCTCGAAATCAAGGTTAGGTATATAAATGAGGATATCTATTCTTCATATCCTCTTCATCTTCCTATGTCACGTTAGCATCTCTATGATGTTTCCACTGTACTTTAACCATGACCAATTCCTTATGTCTTAATTTCTTAGTCGTTCTTTCCAAAATTTGCTTCTGGTTTCTCCACACAACGACTTTTCTCATCTTTTCTCATCCACTTTTGTTTCAGAAAATGGTATAACATTTTCCTTTTCTGCCAGGCATCTTCGAAGATAGCAAACATGGAAGGTATTATGGATTCCTTCCAATTTGGGTGGAAGCTCTAACTGATAAGTTTGAAGTTTGGTTATGGTGAAAGGTCCAAGAAAACAAGGACTCAGTTTTTCACGTTTCCCAAATCTTGTAATATGTTTCCACGGAGATACCTTTAACATTACTCGCTCCCCAACTTGGAAACAACATGAAATTCTATTGGTCTCCTTTGGTTATTAGTCGAAGCCCCACTTTTCCAGCCTCTATTCCTTGATCGGAATCCACAATCGAAATTTCCCAGTAAACTTATTTCCAAGATGCGGTTACCAGGAGACAAACTAGTCTAGAATCGGGTTGGCTCACAACCATCATTGAAAACTAACCTTTTGATTTAGACCAATAGTGGGATCTGGTTGTCCACAATATCTGCTACCTAATACCGGTTCATCGTCAAGAACACATCACAGCACTAGAAATTTCCATCTGAAGAGTTCGATTAGCTAACCGAGTGGCACGAATTCGTCGTGCTATAACTGAAACTCTTTTATGTGCAAAAGCATCACCAAGAACTGAATCACCTCCAATCGCCCTCACGGTGGCTGACATGGCGGCTGCTTCCCGGCTTATAGCATTTGGTATAGATGATAGGAGGGCAGCTCCTATCTCCTTCTATTTCCGTTCTTCCTTTCTAGAAGAACTTATTTATTGTTATCATTATAATTTACTTTTCCCTTCCTCTTCGCGTCTTTACATCAAGGTTTCCCCTTCCATCACCTTTTCTCTTACATAACTTTCTTGTATACTTTCGAACCACCTACGGTCTTTTGGCACTTAATCCGAGAAACCAATTTTGTCAAGAAAAGTCGTATCACTCATTATGTACATGTTTAGCCTTGGTAATCAAACCAAGCAAAATAAATAGATACTTGCTAAATTATCCCACTTCCACTCAGGAATATCCAAAGGTTGTAAACCCCCATAAGGTCGTTGATGTTCGGCCTTCATCAATGAACACATCACACATTTCTCTACACATCGTGCCACATCTAACTTCATAACCAGCCAACAATAGCGTAGTTTTAAATCTCTATACATCTTAGTACTCCCGAGATGTATAGAATATTTGGACTTGTGAGCGTCTTCAAGAATTAAATCTCGGTTTCCCCCAATCTTTGGCACCCAAGCACGACCTTGAAATAGTTTTGACTCCGCGACTATCTTCAGCCAGTTGGAGACGTTGCTTAATCATTATTTCATCTTTAAGATTTTCTTCTAACAAAGCTTCCGTTTGTGCCGCTTTGATCATTTTAATTAGACTCAACGTCACATCAATCCTTGCGTTAGTCGCTTTCAAACATCCATTGTATTCTTTTCTACTTAAGGCATCAACCACAATATTTGCTTTACCAGGATGGTAATGCAATTCACAATCATAATCCTTAAGTAGTTCTAACCAACGTCGTTGCCTCATGTTCGACTCTTTCTGGTCAAAACATGTTTCAAACTCTTATGATCAGTGAAAAGAGTACACTTCACTCCATATAAGTAATGCCGCCATAGCTTCAGAACAAACACTACTGCTGCCAGTTCTAAATCATGGGTAGGATAATTCTTTTCGTGTTCCTTAAGTTATCTTGGTGCGTAAGCAATCACTTTGCCACGTTGCATCAATACACACCCCAAACCCATCTTTGACGCATCACTATAAACGACTAAATCTTCTGTTCCTTCTGGTAGTGCAAGGATAGGAGCTTCACATAACTTCTTTTGTAAAGTTCTAAAAGTTGACTCTTGCTTTTCAGTCCACACAAACTTTACATTCTTCCGAGTTAGTATTGTCAAGGTAGAAACGATCTTAGAGAAATCTTTTATAAATCTCCGATAATAGCCTGCCAAACCCAAGAAACTCCGTATTTCTGATGCGTTCTTCGGCGTCTCCCAATTCATCATCGCTTCTATCTTTGCCGGGTCCACTTTGACTCCTTCAGAAGTAATCACATGACCAAGAAATTGTACCTCTTTTAACCAAAATTCACACTTTGAAAATTTTGCGTACAATTTCTCCTTTCTCAAAACATCTAAGACTTCACGAAGGTGACATTCGTGATCTGCTTCATTCTTTGAATAAACAAGTATGTCATCAATGAAAACGATGACTGACTTGTCTAAGAATGGTCGAAACACTCTATTCATTAAATCTATAAACACCACAGGGGCGTTTGTCAACCCAAAAGGCATCACGAGAAATTCATAATGCCCATACCTTGTTCTAAAAGTCGTCTTGGGAACATCTTCTTCCCTTACTCTTACTTGGTGATAGCCCGACCTTGGATCAATCTTTGAGAAGCATCCCGCGCCTTGAAGTTGATCGAACAAGTCGTCAATCCTTGGGAGTGGTTACTTATTCTTAATGATCAATTTATTCAATTATCTGAAGTCAATGCACATTCTCATAGTGCCATCTTTCTTCTTGACGAATAATACTGGAGCTCCCCATAGATAAGTACAACATCATTTTCGGGCATAAGGATCCGAATTAACTTCTTAGCATAACAAACTTCTGCCTAATTGCTCATCAATCAATCCGTACCAACAACCATAACAAAATCCACCAATTTCCATTAGAATTAAGTTAATTGGAAATTCCTTAACTTCTATCATAAAAGTACTGTCTTCAAGTTTCTCATGAACTAAGACCTGACCCCCATTAGTTAATTCAACTACTAAGGCATCTTCCAAAATACTGACTGGCATAGCTAACTTTTAAATAAGAGATTACAATACAAAAGACAAGTTGACATCCTATTAGTAATATACACGCATGTATAGAATTAGGAAGGGATGCATCAAAAAATACATCCGCTGATTCCTTAGCTTCTTCTGTCGTCGTGTAAAATTCTTAGTCCGCTGGTCTTGGGGTATTGGGTTTCTTCTCTTGATTCCCACTATTCTTCAGCTTTGGGCAATCCCTTCGATAATGACCAGGTTTCTTACATTCGTAGCAGGTTGGTCCTTGAATGGGGCAATTTCCAATTTGATGACCACCCTTTCCGCACTTGAAACATGCTCGACACAGGCCACAATGTTTACTTCTGCATTTCTGATACAAATTGAATTCTTGACAGAATTTAAAACAAGGATTCTTGGCAAAAGGTTTAAATTTCTGGGAAGATTCTGATCGATCCTCCCACTTTCTTTTCTCTCCCACTTGAGCTTTCTCAACTTTATCTCTAGCATCAACTCCCTTCATTCTCCTATTAGCATTCCTTACCGGATTCGTAGATGGAATTACATTTTCAGCACCCATAGCTCGTCCCTGAAATTCAACATTCCTATCATCTAATAATTTCATAAACAGTTCTTGCTGTTGAGTAAGTGCAACATTCATAACTCTCATCATGTTTTCCATCAGGCGTGACTCCAGAGTAGATTCTGTCATCGCCGGATTACAAGTACCAACACCAGGTCAATGATTTTGACTTTGTCCTTCCCCCAAGATAAGCAGCATTGGTGGAATTGTGTTAACCCCACCCTTTTCAGGTTGATTCACCACCGATTCATTTGCTACACGGTCTTCCGAAGAAGTAGGAGATCTATTTGGTGTATTAACCATCGTATTCTGCTGAAGCACATAAGAATGATCATAAGGAAGAATCATATAACTCGAATACAAGGAAACGTACTTCAACGTTCATTAGTCGCCGTAACAATCATAAACAAGTACGCTTACGTAACAATATATTCATAATGACAGTAGCTAATTGAAATTATGAACATACTATACATAAGAATTCTCGTTACCATCATCACAGTTCATAATTCACGTATTTCCGTCGACTCTAAGACTATCCCGTCTTAGTATTTCTACCCAATCGCACAAATCATATCTTATTCATCTCAGCTTAAGTCTAGGTATATTACGATCATACCTAGTTCGCTTAAACTACAGCTCTGATACCAAACTGAAACACCCTAAAAACCATAATAAATTTAAACCTTATATTTATCAGAGTTTATCACTACAACTTCCAAACTTTCATTTACAACCGAGATATAGTGACAACTTTCATACTTACAATTGATATATTATAAACAACCACCTAATCTGATCTATGAACACAAAATCAGTTCATAAAGGTTGTTCACAATGTCTCCAAAGTTTCTCCGATAACACTAAATTCTCCATCATAACTCCAAAAGCATAACTCTGGTATTCCTCGACACTCATCCATGCTTATCCCTTCCCGAGCTAGTACCTGGTAAGAAAATTTAATTTGGAAAAGATTAGGCTTACGCCTAGTGAGAACGTCAAATTTTCAAATTAAAAACTTTATAAGCTTTGAAAACCGAATTGTAAACAAAGCATATAAATTAACCTGATCGCAATCTTTCTTACCATACACATAACATCTTTCGATGACGGGAATCATACCCGATTCCATGAGTATGACAAACACTAAGTAAGTCATAGCATCATGTTACGAATCACCATGGATTCTAGATCATTGCTCATGTCCAAGAAATTACAATTAGTCCATGCCTATTTCTTGGAGTGGAAGTAGGGATTACAATTAAGCCATGCCTATCCCTTATCTTCCAATAGAAATCAGGAATTACGATTAAGCCAAGCCTATTCCATGATTTCACATCATAATACGAAATGGGAATTACCATTAAGCCTGGCTTATTCCTCATTTCAATCAAACGGGAATTACGATTAGTCCACGCCTATTCCATGTTTATCAAATCCACAGGAATTACGATTAGTCCATGCCTATTCCACGTGTACACATAATACTAGTGCCTATGGATCCATTACACTTCCTAACATATGTATATATCAGCTCAAAACACATAACAACTCATATCATAACCTCAGTCAAGTTATAACTATGTTCGTACTGTTAAGATCACAATATGTTTCGTTTTCATAAAACATTTGAACAGTATAACATTACACAGAAAATATACAGGAAAACTTATCCGGTAAACTAATCCGGAACCAAGTCCAGAAACAGTTCGGAATCCTGTCCGGAAACCAAATCCGGAACATTTATCCGTAAACACCCGGAAATCAAAGGAATCTGGTATCATCCGGAAAGAGTATCCGGACTCCAAGTCCGTAACCATCCGGGAATTAAATCCGGTATCCTATCCGGAAACCATCCGGTATTCGGAACATCTATCCGGACAATTATCCGGAATCCGGAACAATCCGGTATCTGGTAAAAATCATCCAGACACCTATCCGGAATCCGGAATCAAGTCCGGACAACAATCCGAAAAACGCATCCGGAAAAACATAATCCAGAAACTTCATCTTCCGGATTCAATTGATTTCAAGTCCGTTTTCGATTGTTTTCTGCTCCAATTTATACAACCCATTTTGTATCCAATTCTTAAGGATATCAGAAAGCTTATAAAGCTATTTCAATACACTGACAGGTTCTATTAAATCAAAACAGTAGATGAACTCACATGAATTTAGAGTCCAGAACAGTATCAAGTCTCAATCTCTTTACACCTATTTAACCAAGAACCACAACTGAGAGAGAAAACAACTGTGTAAAGATCGGTCCTAAAAGATTTGAGCAAAGCAAAGAAGAAATCCTTACCAATTTCTTTCCAGAACTCGATTTCCTTTCCTGAACTCGAAACCGACTTCAAATATGTACTTGAGATGATCTAACTTTTCAGTCGCCCTTCTCTTTAAATATCTTAAACTATTAACAAATAACAAAATCAACCCCCTCCCAAAGTTCACAATTCCACAATTAGCTTAAACTTTGGTCACTTGCACTTTTAACCCTTCAACCTCCAAATATAACATAACTTTCAATTAACATTCTTCATAATTCATATTTTGATCATGAAAATTCAAGGTGTTACATCTACTATTCCATTAAAACTTTGAATGATGCTCAAGTTAACTATACCACCACTGAAAATGAACTTTTGGCTGTGGTTTTTGCGTTTGAAAAAAATAGATTCTACTTAATGGGAACTAAGGCCATTGGTCACACTGACCGTGCTGCCATTAAGTACTTGATTTCTAAAAAAGATGCCAAGCAAAGGTTAATAAGGTGGGTACTTTTACTACAAGAATTTGACATTGAAATAGTAGATAGAAAGGGGGTGAACAATCAAGTTGCTGATCACTGTCAAGATTAGAAAAAGGAGAGTCAAGTTCTAGTGAGATCAATGAGAAATTCCCAGACGAGCAACTCTTGATGCTGCAGCGTTCTACAACCCCTTGGTTTGTAGACATTGCAAATTTCTTGGCTGCTGGGATCATACCACAAGAACTAAACAAAGGCCAAAAGAAGAAACTCATTCATGACTCTAAGAGTTACTTATGGGATGACCCCTTCTTGTTCAAATTGAGGGCTGGCCAGATTCTAAGGAGGTGTATACCTCAACAGGATGTGCTTGTAGTACTACAACATTGTCATGCTGCAGCATATGGTGGTCATTTTGGTGGCTAAAGAACTGCAGCCAAGGTCCTGTAGTCGGGTTTTTTCTGGCCAACACTATTTCAAGATGCTAATAACTTTGTGAAAAGGTGCAATGAATGTCAAAGGGTTGGATCCATCTCCCAGAGACAGGAAATGCCCTTGAATGGAATTCTTGAAGTAGATCTTTTTGATGTATGGGGAATAGACTTTATGAGGCCATTTCCCATATCTGGAAACTGTCAACACATTTTGGTAGTTGTGGATTATGTATCCAAATGGGTAGAAGCCACAACTTGTCACACCAATGATGCTAGGGCAGTAGTTAAATTCTTGCATACGTACATATTTACAAGGTTTGGTACCTCCAGAGCTATGATTAGTGATGAGGGTACCCTTTGTGAATAACATGATGAAAGGAGTTCTTGAGAAGTATAACATAAGCCATAGGGTTGCTACTGCATATGACCCTCAAACCAATGGCTTAGCAGAACTCTCAAACAGGGAGATAAAGAGCATCTTGGAGAAAGTTGTCAAACCAACAAGGAAGGATTGGTCCTTTAAACAAGATGATGCTCTGTGGACTTATAGGACAACCTACAAGACACCCATTGGGATGTCTTCCTACAAGATAGTCTTTGGAAAAGTTTGCCACTTATCACTAAAACTTGAGCACAAAGCATTTTGGGCTTTAAAAGAATTGAACATGTATGTGAATGTTGCAGGTGAAAGAAGAAAGCTAGAAATCAATGAACTTGAGGAACTAAGAGACTAATCTTATGAGAATGCCAATATTTATAAAGATAAAACAAACAAATGGCATGATAATAGGATCTCTCAAAGGGAATTTGTGGCTGGACACAAGGTTTTACTTTTTAACTCATGATTAAAGTTATTTCCAGGAAAGTTAAGATCCAAGTGGACAGGGCCATTTGTGGTTCACAAGCTCCATCGTTATGGAGTTGTCGAACTAATTGACCCCAACAATGGATCAATTTTCAAAGTGAATGGCCAAAGGTTAAAGTCCTATCATGAGGCTGCAGCTACCACAAGTACCACTTCTGTGGTGCACCTCACTCAACCTTATTGTGTGATCTTAAAGGCTTGTATAAGCCTATCTAAATTGTACATATGTACATACAGTGGTTTAGACATCAAAATTTGGTTAACTATGAGTTTTTGAGGAAAACAAGAATGTTTGAAAAAGGACAGATTGCTACAGCAACCTTGATGTTGCTACAGCAATCTGCAACCCAGACCCTAACTGTCTTGTCAGCCGAAAATCTGTACTCAAAACTGCAAAGATGTTTTTTAGTTTTTGTTTTTGTAGAGAGGGTATCATTTCTTTTTAGTTCCAAGAAAAATATGATTACCCTAAACCCATTTGAATTAATCCCTAGTTACATTTGAACTAACTTGATTTCAAATTGTTAACCTTTCAGTTTCTTCAACCGAATACCCCACGATCAACTTGTAACTTCCCCATATATTCTTATTTTAAAGAAAGTGGACAGACACAATAGTATTTTTGTAGGGGGTTATTTCTTAAATCCTTCAAAATGGGAAGAGTGAAATCAAAGGCGAAGAAGGCTGTGAAAACAAGGGTTGATCGTGTGACAAGGAGAAGCATTAGACAGAAGCAAGGAACCTCGGAAATGGAAGGGAGCAAGTCTGTGAACCAAGATACCAAGGGCAAAGGCAAGGGTAGACCATCTTCCTCTAAAAAACCACCATTGAAGAAGATGAAAACATGGGAGGCCGCAAAAAGCAAAACTCAGACCCAAACCTCTTCAAACTCTATCTCTTCTACATCTGCTAGCCATAAATCTCTCACCATTGATATCAACAAAGAACCACAATCACCACCCACTGAGCAACCTAAACTTTTGTTGTTTGGTGGTCGATTTCCATTAACCCCAAGTCCTCAAACCACAAACTCTGGGAGTGCCTCTAGGGCACCATCTTAAGGCATTCCAAATCCAAACCCAACCAAATACAAACCCCTTGATGAAGCAGAGGCTGTTGTAGCCTTCATTTTGGGAGAAACCACCACTGCTCCACCATTGGTAACCACTACAACCACCATACCAACCCAAGCCATCATACACTTCGCCACCATAGAACCATCCATCCCAAAATCAAACCCAAAAGTGGTCTTATCTGCACAATCACAACCTCTTGAAACAAAGGTTGTGGTTACAAGCATGGAGAGGGGAGATTACAATAAGGAAGGAGGAAGCAGTAGGAAGGGAAAGGAACCAAGGGTAGAGACTGATGAGGATGAAGAAAGTTCAGAGGAAGAAAATACTGAAGATGATGACTCAATGGATGAAGATGTTGCAGTGACCAAAGATGACATTGCTACAACAACTGCTGAAGATTAAGCAGTCACACTTGATGAAATGATGAAGATCCTAATAGAGGGGGTAAGAAGACAAAGAAGGTACAACCCTTTTCATCAAACCAAAACAAGTCTAGAAGAGAAAATGCCTCTTTTGGAACTTTTAGCTGTAGAGAGGCAGGTGACCACTTTGGTCATTTGGCCTCAAAGGATGCCTCAACTGACAACGGGTTCAGTCCTGAAGTCTTAAAAGACTACCCTTTCATTAAGGGCACCATTGAGAGGATGGGGTGGGAGTTATTTTGTGCAGTACCTGCTGGATACAACCTATACCTTATAAGGGAGTTTTATGCTGAGGTTACTGCCACAAAGAGTCATATTGTCAAAGGTGAGGGGCACTGAGGTGTCCTATGATCTAGCTACAATAGACAATCTGTTTAAGATCATTGAACCTGCAATAGCCAATACAAGATGTTATTGAACAAAGCTACCGAGGAGGATGCAAAGAAGGTGTTGAAAACCATAGCTCAGCCAAGAGCCACATGGAAGAACATGATGTACAGGACCATGCACAGTAGGATCTGCTCCCTGATGTGAATGAGTGGTTCTACTTTCTAAGGTATACTCTCCAGCCTACAACTCATGATACCAGCATAACATTTGAGAGGATGGTTATCCTCTACTATATCATGAGTGGGAACATGTTTAGTGTGTGGGAGGTGATGAGCAGGAGCATAAAGTCCTGTGTGGAGAAAGTCAAGGGGGATCTATGGCACCCAACTCTTATTCATACTCTGCTATCCAGAACCAAGGTAAAAGCTTTTCCCACTGGTGATTATGTTGCAGGCAAAGCTGTTATAGAGACCCAAACTGTTAAGAGGGTCAGAAAGAATGCAGAGAAGACAATGAAAAGGACTGTTGTAGCATCAGTAATGGATGTTACAACAACTATTGTTGGCAATTCACAGTCTACAAGGGTACCAAGATCAGCTCCAATACCACCACCACAACCTAACCTGGATGCAAATTCATTCATGTATCTTGCTCGACAAATAAAAAGGAACGAGGAGATCCTGATTACCAAACTCCAGAAAAAGATGCCATGTGGATGGCCAAAATGGAGAAACAAAAGAAAGATTTGGAAGAGAAGGTGGAGCAGACTGAAAAGAAACTGCTGGCATGTTTTGAAAAATAGGATAAGGCTGAACTTCATGCAACAAAACTCACTGCTTTGCACAGGAACTACCAGATGATAAGAGAAGGAGTCATGGAAGCCAATTAGGAAGTGGAGCATCCAGAGGACTATGCTAGCATTGGTCCCTACCAACCAGAGCTCATCATTGAGGCAGAAGAATTTCTGCCTAAAGCTGCAACATCACCTACTCCCAAAGAGTAGGACAGGTCCATTTTTATACCTTAGCTCCATATGTGTCTTTTTATTTTTCTTTTTGCAGTTTTTATACAATTGAGTCTGGGAAATTTGTTGATTTTTTTTCTTTTTAGTCGTATGAGATTAAAACATTTACAGTCCACATCCCAGTTAATTTTGTTGTTACAAACTCCTTGTCAATCCTTATGGGTAGAACCATGCATACCCACCTGGGAAGCAAACAGACATCCCAAATGGGAATTTTGGAAAATGTCTTAGGCCATTCTTTCACAAACACCAGCCTTTACATGACCTCTTGTGCGCCCTTTGAGCCTTAAACATTGCATGTTTTCACTGAGGACATTGAACATTTCAAAGTGTGAGGTGGGGAGATAATGTAGACTCATGAGCAACAAAAGCCCATAGGACAGAAAAAATGCTCCAAAAAATATAATGTGTCAAAAATAATTCAAGTCAAAGCGGATAAGATAAGATATGCAAAGGGCACGCACTACCTTGCATCACAAAAACACTTGAAAGCTAAAGAAAGGATACCCTGTGCTCAAATAGCAAAACCATCCAAAAGTCCTAATGATCCTGAAGTTTCACATTGTGGTTGATGTCTAACAATAGGAAGTGTGTACTTGTCCTATGGACTTAAGTGAAAGAAAGGAGTAAACAAAGAATTATGCTAGGCTATGATACTGTTTTGGTCTTCAATCTCATTTAGGTTTAATTTTTCATTTCACCTTTAAAATTTCTTTTTAATTTCTGGATTGAGTCATTTTAGTTTTCTTTTTAGTTGCTTGGGGACAAGAAACACTTCAAGTGTGGGGTGTGATAAGTGTATGAAAGTATACACTTTAGCACCCACAAGTGCATGTATGCCGAAGAGGTTCCCATCAATTCATCAAAGTCAAAACTGGTAGAAAGAAATGAAGCATATCGGCACATACATACACACCATCGGCGCACACATCATCGGCCGATGATGTCTGATCGGTAGCAATCTGGCCAATCTCATCGTGGCCGATGAGATCCTGGCCGATGGTGATCTCCAGATCGACTGGGGCAACTTAGTTTTTGGCTGAGAAGTTGATAAGTGTGTGAAAGTATACACTTCAGCACCCACTTAGGACTTTATTTTACTTCATTTTACATCTTTCCCAATCACATATTGAGTCTTTTAGTCTTATTTTACATCTTTATTTAGATTGGAGTTAGGATGTAGATTTTGGTAATGTCCTATTTATTTGGTGAATGCTTTGCTGATTCTAATGTTGCTGCAGCAGGGTTTGCTACAACTTTGATATTGGCTTGGACGACTCAATCAAGGAAATAGCATAAAGAAGACTTTTTGAGGAGAAGGCATCTTATAGTACTTATGGAAGAAGATTTTGATAGAAGATGCCCCTGGAGATGCCCTTTCCTATCCACCAAGAATATTTTGCTTTATGTACTTAGACCTTTTGATTCCTAGTTATTACCCAATGGATATTTTCGTTTGTACTTGTTTAGATTCTTTTCCTTTAGTATAAATATGTAGTCTTAGTTAGTAGCTAGATCATCAATCTCCACCTTTAATCACTTGTTACTTGTAATCTCTACAGGAACAAAGCTTCTCATAAGCTTTGTCTCCTGATGTTTTAATTTTACTGCAATCTTTTGGTATTTACTGTTTTCAGTTACTGCTGTTAATGCTACGACAACCTTTACAACACTTCTTTACTTTCTTGCAAACTTTACTTTAAGTCATTTCCATTCAGCACTTTACATACATGTCATTTATCTTTAAGCATTTACATTCCAGTATGGTAGGCTAAACACCCTAGTGTAGGTGTAAGTGAAGGTTGGTAGATTAAGCCAAGTGTTAGTGGATACTTGCTTGCTAATAGCATTTTACTTCACTATTCACAAGTGGCATGGATGTTTCATCTGGTAATCTTTGACAAACTGACAAGTGTTATTTTATTCAGATGAGTTGGACTTAAATTTAAGACAATCCAAAGATCCATGTTAAATGTGTTATAGAGGTTATAGAGAGTTGCTACAATCTTATGGATGGTGAAACTATATGGAAAGAAAGGCAAGATCGGTACCAGTAGGTTCTTGATGCATCACCAAGTGCACTCCCTACCTAGAGTATAATCTACACTTCCTTTGGAAGGTCGTTCAATCCAGTAGTGTTGTAAGAGATATTGTTGCGGCACCCTCGTGATGCTTTAGCAAAATCCAGTGCACTCTGTTAGCCCAAATCCAACCTGATCTTGCACCCATACTATCTTTTATTTCTTGTTATTACATTTCAGTATTTGGTTACCAACTCTCAAAATATATGCTTTGATTTTACTCTTGAAATCTTGTTTTAAAGTTGACTTTGGTTACTCTTCTTGCTTTGAAAATCTCGGTGGTACGATATCTAGTATTACTTACTATTATTACTTGTTTTTGGAGGATACTTGTAAGCCATGTATACTTCCATGATTTGCTAGTTTCTATAGCCTTTTTGGGGTATATCTTACCAATACCAGAAGTCCATCTTCAATCCGCTTTGACAGATACACTTCTTCTTTGTTTTTTGGCTGATCTTCGACTTCACCGAACATTTGATGTACAACTAAGCTGCTATAAAGAACCTAAAATATTCTAAGTATGGGTTATTGTAAAAATGAAAGATCGGGAGGTCATCTTCAAATCTTAGGTGACCCAACAATCTCCCCTTATTTGAGGATGACATCCATACTTAATAAATAATGCAGTACATACTGAATATTTCATCTTGGCCCTCATTTACTCTTTTTGGGTTCTTTTCACGTAGTCCATTCTTTTTGTTCTTTTTGGATTTGTTAAGTATATCCGACATTTACAAATGAATGAAAAAATAAAGTATAGTTTTACAAACTAAGTAAACCAAAAGAGATTTTGTATTAAGGAATTTGAAGTTGCAGAATTGAAAATTACAAGTATAAATTGAAATACATGAAAATAAAGTGACAATATCATTTCTTCTTTCTTCTTTGGAGTTCAGCCTGAATGTCTTGTCAGGGAGTAGTGGCTTCAGGAATGTTGGGGATGATAGCGAGAATACCTTCCAAGAAAATGGAGTCAGCTATAGGGATTTCCTCGGCCCGAAAGAAGCTGAGAATACCTCTTGGGTTATGAAAATAGATACCCCGAACTGGCTGAGAGATCACTGTGGAGGAGGGGTAGAGTTGAATGGTCGGAACGTTCAGATTTAAATTTCTGACATTTGGCACAATTCCTTTAGCTGCAAGATCTCTGATGACAGTTTCCTGAGCTGATTTAGAAGAGGGAGAAGGCACATGGAAGTAAGTCTCTTTGAAACTTTTGATCCGGGCATCTTCACTTGGAGTGTGAACCACATAATAATCTCTTTTTATTTTCTTCACTCTATCAAGAAGCCATTCAAATAATTGTTTGCTTCAACCCGGTACTGACTCTTTGACAATTTTAAGCACTCAGCAATTTCATACCACTCGGAGAGACCATATAAATCAAGATTGTAAAATCTTATGTTGTTCTTAGTCCCACCATCCCGAGTCATTATCATCAAAATGTCCTTGGAGCCTTTGAGTGTGCCGAGTTTGCCATCAGAATTCTTTTGTACCATTTCAAGTCCATTTCTTTTTTAGCAGCAATATCCTTAGCCGAACCCTCTAAGTTTTGAAGCTCGAAGAATTGAGCTAGGATGGGGTCTTCATTTTCAGGAGCTTCCTCACCAGCAACTTTAAGGGAGAGCTCCTTATCAGCATCCAGTTTCCTTTGAAACTCAACAGCTTCTTTTAGTTCTGCTTCAGAAAGACCAAGATCAGAAGTTACGTTGGAAGGACGAGGTTGGAGTTTGAGTTTGTCAGCATCGGAGGGTATGGCCTTGTATTTTGCAGTTTTTTCTTCCTTGGCCCTTTTGGCCTCTTCCTCTGCTGATAGCTTTCCTTTGCCTTTGCCTTTTTACTTCTTCCCTTCGGCCGGTCCGTATTGCTCTCTCTTAGATGGACCGTCGGTTCCTTCCTCTTTGTTTGGTTTCTCCCCCTTAGATGGAGGAAGGGTTTCAGCAGGTTTCGGGGCATCGGTTGCAGCATATAACGGAGGATCAGCCGCCGTCGATTGAGGATCGGCTAGCGCCGATGTGGTGTGATCAGCAGGAGCCGATTGGCGCTGAAGATCGGCTACCATCTATTTGGGTTGATGATCGGCTGCTGATTTTCTTTGCTTGGCTCGTGCTGCTTGCCACTTTCTTGGGGGTTATTCCTGTTGGCTGCTGGAATAGACGGTTTTGATGGATGGTTTTTGAGGTACCCTCTTAGGGCTTCTCCCCCTCAGCAGCCGACGGGGACGCAACCTTGAGAAACTCCGAAACACAATCAAGACGGCGAGCCATGCGCTGTAACACATCCCGGTCTTCATCCCCAAACACATAGTCGTCTAACTCGACATCCCAATGCTTAGCTTTGGGTATAGAATCTACCTACTGATGAAAAGACTGAAGAGAAGCTCAGATTGTAGACGTCGGGCCTCAGCATCGCGAGCATCGGAAGCAGCTTCAAAGCTACCACAGATAAAGTGAGGTTGGTATTGGAGTCCAGGAGGCACTTTAGTTGAAAACCCATAGCAGTCATAGAATCTGCTATTGGTTGGGCAACACTGCGAAGAAAAGCATCCAAATTGGCCTGTGAAGGCTGATACTCCAAAGACCGTACCCGCTCATTTGTTTAAGAGATGAAGCTGAGAAGAGCCTGTTTGAAGGCCTCAAACTGACTCCCAACCAATCTATGTTGCTGATTTGCATCACAAACATCTTCAAGGGGATGGTGGGGAAGCGGGCAGTAGTGTATAAGGGTTGTGGTTCATCTTTGTGAGGGAGTGGGAATCTGGGATGAGTGGGAGTAGGTGGGTAATGTGGTAGAATTCTTAAGGAGTAAGCAGGAGAGGTTGGCAATCGGCCAACAATTGGGTCAGCAGGGCTGGGTGGTGGACTTGGAGAGGATCCATCGGTGGAGAATTGGGGTGACATTGATCGGTGGGGGGAACGAGATCGGCGGGGCAGGGTGAAGGTGTGCGACGTGGCGTATCCGATCGGCAGAGATGAGCCGATCGGCGGGATGGATGACGTCAGATGGCGTCGGCGGCATCCATTGGAGATGCGGATCGGCAGACAGATCGGTAGGGGCTGTCATCCGATGTTCGGTGGATGGTACCTATGGACTTCTGAGGTCTCTCAGCCGATTTTGGAGAGGATCGGCTGGGAGAAGAGAGCTGATGAACCTCTTTATATACAACCGGGGAGGGATCCCGTTCTTTAAAAATGGTATAAACTTGTTGAGTATCCTGGACAACATAATCAAAAATTGAGTCGAAACCCTCCAAACCGGTTTTGTGAGTAACCAATCCTTCAGTGGGTTGTGCAGAAACATCGACCAAGGGATGGTTGGGTATAAGGTCGTGCAGTGAAAGCGGCACCTTGGACTGGAGAGACATCCAAGTCATCTTCATCCCTTAATGAGTAAGTGGGTGAAGAAGTTTAGTGGGTCTCTGTTTGTACAACCGCAACTTTTCAAGAGGCAACGGAGGAGCTAGGCTTTGGCTTAGCAGAATTCCTGGGCCCGGTAGGGACAATTTCAACAGCCCCCGATTGTTGAGAATCGGTGGCTGGATGAGATGGTGTGGCCCCAAAGGTTTTCTAAGTCTTTTCGGAAAACACTTAGAAGGGGATTTTGAGTATCTCCGCTTCTTTGAAGATTTGTTGACCGGGGGAGCCACTAGAGGTTCTTTCGGCGGCATGGTCATGGAAGCGAGTGCGGAGGTACCGGGAGCTTTTGATTTTTTCTTTTTGCTTACCGGTTTCACTATCGGGAGGAGGGTCCACTGCAGTGGAGGGAGCTGAAGACACAACTGGTAGGGGACTAGGAATATCCCCAGCATCTCCCCATTGCAGATCGGTAGAGTTAATGAAAGAAGACATACCTTGTAGGAGAGGCCGATCGGTGTCATTTGAACCAGAGTTGAGAATGGGTTTGCTCACCATTGGTGGAATGTAGTCATAAGTGAACTTCGGGGAGCCGATTTTCGATCGACTTCGAGTGCTTTCTCCATCTTTTTGTGAATAATGAGAGAGATGAACCGAGGATAAGCGACATTTGGCCTTTTGGGAGGAGTTATAACACTTACCAATTCCTCAAAGAAATAGTGGGCAAAATCAATCCTTCTTTGAAATAATAGTGCATGGGTAAGTTGGGTAATGTAAGACGGGGATTGGTCATGACCCCTAGTTTTGCGGCTTAAACATAAGATAACGTGAGAAAAGAAGAAGTTTCATACCCCACTCATGTTTTTGCGAAGAAGAGTGCTGGGACTTTTGTCATTTTTGCTCGGTTTGTAGTTGAGAGAATGCACCACATCCTCATGTTCCGTATCGAGAGGAAAGGGTTCATAGAATGGATAAGATGGTAGATGAAGAGCGGAACGAACATCCTCGACCCCAAAAGTAAGGTTGTGCTCGTTTGAGTCCGAGAGAATAGAAGCCGAGATTTGATGGGTTTGATCATCATAAACACATGATAACCAAAAGTTAACAATGAGCATTTTTCTCATTTTTAGAGACTTTGGTGAAAGCATATTGTAGAGGAGATTTTTGCAAGAAAAATGAGATGGGTGAGTTATCCTTGTGGCTTAGGTCTGGTTGCATGGGTTGAAGACTAGGTCATCGTGAGATGTAGGATGAGGAACAGTGGTGACTTTGTGAGCTATGGAGGCTTTTACTGGTGTTGAGGATGATGCAATTGTAGAGAAAGGGATGAAGGAGATGAAGTTGCTGGTTTTGGTTTTTTTTAGAGAGAGAATGGGTATATATATGTGAGGGTGGTAAGGAAGGCGAAATGGTGATATAATTAGGGTTTGTAGGCAATAATGGCAATAATTCAAAATAGGTTGTTAGAGTAATTTTAGGATAATGGGGTAGTGGGAAGGTCACATCCTGATAAGGGTGAGAGTGATGTCATCCTTGAGAAGTAGAAGAGATAGGGACGTGTGAGAGAGAGTATTGGTAAGAGGATATTACCGTTGGATTAGCGACACTTGGGTATCGGCTGAAGAGTCTTCGGCTGAGATATCGTATTGGCTGGGATGATGGTTATTGGAGAGGAAATCTTCGGCCGAAACTAGATATAGATGGAGACGAGATCTATCAGCGGAGACGAAGGAGTCGGCGGCGCCGATTGTTTCGAATGTGGTGATCAGTGGCGAAGGTCGGCGGCGACCAGCGGTTCGGCGGAGGTGCGTCGATGTGGGTTCTTCGGTGGATTCGGCGGAGAAGTATCGGTGATACGTTATCGTCAGTGAAGTCGCCGATAAGTGGAGCGAGTCGGCAATGGGTTTGATGTGACACCCTTTTTTTAACTTACTACACCATTTGTTCGATACAATAACATCATAAAATTTACATATGCGGAAGCATTCTAACAATAGTTCAATTGCCTAACACATATTACGGCTATTATAAGAACTATAAATCGTCGTGCGGTCCCTTCCTGTCTTATCCTGATCATACCTGAGAGGTTGAGATACATATATGGAGCTTAATGAGCAGTTATGGTTTCATGTAGAATCATCTTTCATAAAAATGTCATTTTAGTGCATGAATGACAATTCAATATATACTTCTCATAATCATGCATAATAACATTTATGCGTAACCCCAATTCTGTAAAAACATCATCTTCTTTTAGTGTGAGATCTCATATGTGTAAGTATGTCCACTACTTCCAACAGGATCCTAGATCTCTGGGGTTCCATAAAGGATCTTCCCCCGTGGGGTTCCGCGAAGGATCTTCCCGCTGAGTCCGTTTACAAGACGTCCTCCATCATTATACCCCGTCGGGTATTTACTATGGACATACTTTCACATGCACAAAACTTTTATAAACCACATGTAGAACACGTGCTTTTATAATAATTATGTCAAATATATTTTTGTTAATAATATCCGTGATTTCATCCAAAATATTTATAAGAGTAACAATTATAAAATGTGAGGAATAATAAATTGTAAACCTCTAAATGTGTGTAAACTTTGGATTTCATAGGTTTTCTTTATGAAATTGTTTATTTTGATGAAAGTGTTTCATATCATTTGTTTCATGATGAAATTGTTTCATATATTTGTGTTTTTATGTAAAAGCGACAAAGTTTCATCAAACTGAGAAAATATATGAAACAGTTTCATAGGAATGAAAAAATATATATGAAACTACATAAAAAACACAAATATATGAAACAATTTCATCAAAACATGAATGATATGAAGCAATTTCATCAAAATAAACAATTTCATGAAACAATTTTATCAAGAAAACCTATGAAATCCAAAGTTTACACGATTTTTTTTACAAAATAGTGAGTCTCTATAATATGTTTAACAATAACATATTCATTTGTGCAGAGTAACGACTATAAATATTTAATAGTAGCATATTCATTTGTGCAGAGTAACGACTATAAATGTTTAATAATAACATATTCATTTGTGCAGAGTAACAACTATAAATGTTTACTAATAACATAATAATTTGTGCAGAATCACGACTATAAATGTTTAATAATAACATAATAATTTGTGTAGAGTAATGGCTATAAATGTTTAATCGAAGCACAGGAAATGTAACATATATGTATCCAAATGTCACGTTTGATTTACCTCATTTGATCTTATTGTTGTTTTCCACATATTTCAAATATAATTTGATGTCAAATGAACCAAGTGAAACCCTGTATTTATACTAAGGGGCCGTTTACCAACTCTTTCCGGGTAAGTGCTGTTCGGGTAAGAGTGCTGTCTTGGGTAAGTGTTGTCCCCGGTAAGTGCTATCCGGGTAAGAGTGTTTACAAAGTCTTTTTTGGTAAGTGCTTACCGACAAAAAATGACCATTTTAACTCTTTTATAATTATATTCTAAATTAAATGTAATTATTTCTATTACAAATCACTTAAGGGAAGAAAAAAGCAAACTTTAATGACTTCTCCTTCCACTGAGCACTTTTGTGGGTTTTTATTAAATATATATATATTTAATAAAATATATTGATTTTTGAGTAAATTATGATTTTGTGGGTTTTTATTAAATACAAACCAAAGCCACTGGGTGCTTTCTTGTGGGTTTATTGGCCACTGTTTGTTTTGGTGAGTGGCTTTGGTTTGTATTGTGAGCTCTTATTAATAATATTATCTCCTTGCTGTGCAAAAAAAACGATCGGCTGTAGAAAACCCTAATCGCAAAAAGGGCAAAGTGTGTAGAAACGAAATCTGACCCGAGTAAGCATGATTTTGGTGCTGGCTCGGTAAGATCACAGTCAGCTTCTCGGTCAGATCTCGGTCAGATCCAGAACTTGGTAAACGCTCTGACTGCTAACCGGGTCAGATGTGCTGACCGAGTCAGCCCGGTCAGCAGCTAGTAAACAGGCCCTAAATCGAATGAGTTTGAAAGAGTATGAGGCGGTCATGCATAGTGGCGGTGTGCATGACGCGTTTCATTTTACTTCGAACGAAAGTTACTTAATCAACAAACAAACATATATATAATTTAGGGAAATTAATTAAAATGGAACAAGTTCGTAATTGTGTTACAGAAATACCTCATTTCTCTTCCAGTTTACAAAAATATTAATTTCTCCTATGATTTGACCCTCGATCGCGGATTAAAATAAAAAATTCAAAAAAGTCCCGCGATGTGTTCCCTTGATCGCGGATTATATCCAAATTTGTACAAAAATGTTAGGTTATACCCAAGGTGGGTTATACCCAAAGCATCGCCTAAGTGTAAAAATTATTAATGTTTACCCAAAAATGTATAAGTTTTTAATATTTAATATTAATGTGTGCAAAAATGATTATCAAAAGGTGGGTTATACCATCATCGTCGTAGCAACAGAAGTCGCACAGGCCTGGGGTGGACGGCAGCAGGTACTGTTTCCACGATCAGCCCCTTATCTAGCGAAATTTGGTCTCGTTAGGCTTCTGGTTGGTAATTTATAATTCGTTTTGCTTGGTTCGGTTTTCTTTGCTTTGTCGGATGATGTATGCTATTGTTTGCTACATAGAGTTTGGTAATAAAAATATACCTTGTTGTTAAAAAAAAGGTGGGTTATACCCAAAGCATCGCCGAAGAAGTGGGATGGATGAAAAATGATTATCTACTTTGCAAGTGGGGTGGGTTATACCCAAATTTGTGTGCATCGCAGATAAAATGGAGTGCATCGTGGACTATCTCATTTTTTAACTCGGTCCGCGATCGAGGGTTAAATCGCGGAAAAATTGGGTAGTTTTGTAAAATGGGAGAGAGATAGGTACTTTTGTAACCGGATTTTGAACTTCGTAAATTTTAATTAATTTCCTTATAATTTTCTATAAAAACAATTTATTTATTATATATACAGTATTATATTTTTGAGTATAACTTTATATACGTAATCCCAAACTTCAATATAAACATATATTAGGGACCTATTTGATAATACCTACCCATAGGCATGCTATTGCTATGACTTTTTCTGACATTTATAAATTTCCGTAATTTTAAACATATATAAATATGAAATTTAGTATTAATTCAATATTCCTATAATGCATAACTGACACAACTTTATCATTTTACTCAAGTGACCCTAAAATAAAAACGTTATTTTTTCAAATCTAAAAACGTCATTTTGATCCATGTGAATCGCTAATTAAGTCCAAATATATATATATATATACACACGTTATATAGTTTTTAAATCCATTTGAACACTAGAATGAATAAGAACGATATATTTAACATCGAAAACAATCCTATATATAAAAGTTAGTCGGTTTTCAAATCGGAAAGTCTCATTGTAATCGTCATAAATTACTGATCTCAAAAGTATATTAGTCGCATTTCATAAAAATCCATACGACCAACTAATATAAGTAAAACAGCAAAATATATTAAATAGAATTAATATTAAAATATTAATATATCCATCTATATGGATATATATACACACGTACGGTTACACATTATAATATATTAGGATTTATTTTAATAATAAATTCAATATATTAAATGGTATCAGAGCCAAGTTTTTTTGGAATTGTAAATATAACAATCTATGTTTTAATACAAAATCTGTTTATTTGTGAATCTTTTCAGAATGGAAAATGATACTGTTCAAAACAGTACTATTGAGGAATATGATATTCGGGGGAACCTGGATTTATTAAACAGATGGACTATTCCAAAAGTTGAGCTAAAACTCATATATAAATTAGGAACTTTTGAAAAAATCGGTTTAAAACAAATTGTTAAGACTACTGAGTCTTCTATTCCTTTACATGATGATGAAATGATCATTCGATTATTAAATAAATCTGATATTTATCCTTTTATAAAAACTCATAAGTTTTTACATATAGGTCTAGTTCAAATTGTTTTTAGACCATTAACTCTAGAAGGGTTACCAGAGAGTTTTCTTGCAGCTTTACGTGATGGTAGAAATATAAACCGGAAACAATCCCTGATGGGAATGATACAATCCAGTGGCCCATGGTCCAGTCTACTTTAATGTTTATCCTAACCTAACTTTGTCTTTATCTGATATCAATATATTAGATGCTTTAACTCTAAATGTTAAAACAAATTGTTACAATTATACTCCTGGAACAGAAGTTATATGTATCTGTTATATAATATATTATAAACCTCTTTACACTTTAAACCCCATGTGTAAAAAGGTAGATAAAGATAAAAATGAAACTGTTTTAATAGAAACAAATTTCAATAAATCTAGTATTACTACTTGGAGGCCTATAAAATGGGAAGAAATTGTTTTTCCCACAAGCTGGACAATTACACAAGATATTAGGAGAAATCCTATAATTCAAAGCGATTTAAGACATGTTATACATTCTAATGAAGGAACTGTTCAAATACAGTTCAGTGAAAATCAAAGAAATTTAATTCCCCTAAATAATTCTCTTTCAAGGTCTAGATCTATGAGATCTTATATGTCTCCTATAGATTATATAGTTGACCAACAGACTGCAAGAGCGTCTACCTCTTATATTAGAGAAGGCATACGAGAAGAAGAATCACAAAGCTCTTTGGAACCAGTAGAAGAATTAGTTATTCGTAGAAATGGTATTGTAAATGAAAACAATATTCACCAAATCAGGAAACTGACACGATGTCAAACTTAAATTTTGTTTATTTATGTCAGAAAAAATTGATTTCTCAAAGGGCTCTACAGCCAGAAAAATTGTTTCTAATGATTTTGAAAATAATCCAAAATGGATACCTTTCAAAAAATGGTATTTTAAAAGTTTCGTTGATGCTGAAATAAAAAATTTAGCAGATGAATTTTATAAATTCTAGGAAAAAGAAAATAAGATTTTTTCCTATATCCCTTGGTTTATAAATAATTATATTAAAGACCAAATAAATGTTATTGAAATAGATTATAAAATTTTAGAAGGAAGGGGAGAAATTCAGACCTCTGTCTATCCCCCACAAACTACTTTTGCAGTAGAAAAAGATAATATCTTCATAACTTATTTCTCAGCTTTCTCCAGATTAATTGAGGATAAGGTTCTACATGTGACAATTCAGCACATAAATGAGTTGTTAGAAAAACAAAATTATACAAACCTTTATCTTATCATATTAGGAGAAGAATTGACCTCTCTTCAAAAGAATATGGAAAAGATTTTAAAAAATCTTTCAAACCTCCAAGAGATAAAAGAAACAGAGAAAAAAATGGAGAATAAGGATAAAACCAAAAAAGATATAATTTTTGCTTCACCTTTTATCCAACCTCCACCTGAAATCAAGGATTTTTAAACAAAAAATCCAAATCAAGATTTTGAAAAAAATAATAGAGAAACAATTCAAAGGTCTCTATATTTCTATACCAAAATCTTCGATCTCTACTCTAGAAAAAAAAAATCTTCTAACTCTGAGGAAGATTTTGATGACGTAGTCAGAAAAATGAAATGGACAGATAGACCTACTTCAAATAAATATTATTATCCTCGTCCTAGTCCTATGGATGTTCTTTATGAAGAACAGGAATACACTTTTACAAATAGTTATAATGGAAAATGTATTTATGGATGGAATCTTGATGGTTATACTAACAAACATATTTATCACATGGCTCATCGTATGATGATGTATTGTACGGTTTGTAAAAATATAGGAAATTATGATAGATATATTGCAAAAATGCTTATAGCAGGCTTCACTCGCCAACTTAAAGGTTGGGGTAATTATATTACCCCAGCCCAAAAAGAAGAGGTTTACAGTTCAGTCAAAACTGAAAATGGGGAAACTAACGAAAACGTTGTTTATCCTCTCATTATGACTCTAATAGAGCATTTTACAGGAAGATTTTCTGATAACAGTGAAAACATTAGGACTCTCCTAATGAATCTTAGATGTAATGAATTAGCCCTTAAAAACAAATTAAAACCCAACGATCTCTTGAGAGAAAACAGTTAGGAGATTTCTGTGATCAATTTGGGATGGATCTACCTCTTCATAAGAAAAAGAAAAAAAAATCTCAAAAAAATCAATACCAAAAAGATTTCTCAAGAAATACTTTAAAAAGAAAAGATTTTAGAAGAAGAAAGAAACACATTGAAAAAGATTTTAAAAAAGATTTCAAATATTCTTCAAGAAATAAAAATACATACTCAATAGTTTGTCACAAATGTGAAAAAATCACTGTTCTAAAAGGCTCGCCGCGACAGCCGCCATGGCGCGTCGTGGTTCAAGGCTTGTGTCTCACGCCACGTTATGAATGTGGCACGCCATGGCCTAATGTTCGGTTTATAATAACGCGATATTTGATTTTTTCCTTACGTTTTTAATGTCTTATTTGCTATTTTTAATATATAACATAATTTAACATGTTTATTGTCATTGACTCATCGATTAATACGAGAAAACATATGTTTTTATATATAATACTATATGTGATATAGAGATTTGCCGCCATAAGTCATGCCTTGATAAACGTCATGGCTTCGCCATGGCTCCTAAGGCTTGAGGCTTGGCCTCGCCGCCACGCCACGCCTCACGCCATTTAGAATCTTGAGGAAAATAGGTCATTATGCCTCAAGTTGTTGGACAAAGAAAAAAATTAACAGTCTAGATATTGATCAGACTACAAAAGACTCTTTGTCAAAACTCTTTCTTAATTCAGACTCCGACTCTGATAAAGAAAAAGATTTTTCAGATGATAGTTTATATGATAGTTCTTCTGATGACTCTAATCAAGATATTAATGATCTTAAATCAAAATTTTCTTCATCAAATTGTAAAAATTGTTCTTCTGGTCTTTCTTGTAAAAAAGATAAAGATAAAGAAGATAAGTTTAATAAACTTACTCATAATTTAGATTCAAAATTCCAAAAAGGAGATGAGTTTTATAAACTTGCTTCTCAATTTCAAGATATAAATATCAATGTTCTTTCAAATGACAATGTCTTACAAATCTTAAAAAAAAGATCCTAATCTTTGTGCAGAAATTATGGAAAATCTAGAAGACTCAAACCCTGGGTCTTCTTCTGCTCATCCTAATAGGCCTAATTCTCAATATTATTCTATGAAAGAAGTTAATAGACTTCTATCTGAAAAAAAAAATCAAATAAGCATTCTATCTCTATAAAAGATTTAGCTAAAGAAATTGAAAAAACTCAAAATTGAGATCAAAATCCTTAAGCATGATAATATCGTGTTACATCAAAATATAAATCATATTCATTCAAAAATTGATACCTCTAGTCAAATAAAGGATGAAGTTTTTTTGGGTGATACTTACGGAATATATCATAAAGAGATTCAAAATCCAAAGATTATTACCCATGCGGAGGTCCATGAGGAAATAAATAATCCTAGCAATAACCATCTTAATATTTTAAACATGGTTATTTCTCAAAAATGGTATACTAAAATCACTCTTCTTATAGAATGAACTTTTCAAAAAGATTTTATTGTCATGATAGATAGTGGAGCAGATTTAAATGTTATACAGGAAGGATTAATTCCTACAAAATATTTTCAAAAGACTTCTCATTCTCTTTCTCATGCAGGAGGAGGATCTTTTAATATTAAATATAAGCTTCCCAAAGCATATGTTTGCAAAGATGAAAATTGTATTCCTACAAGTTTCTTATTAGCAAAAGATATTTCTAGCCAACTTATTATTGGTCTTCCTTTTATTTATAATATTTATCCTTTAAAACAAATAGATAAAAAAGGATTAACGAGTTTTTTTAATGGAAATCCTTTAAGGTTTGATTTCATAAATAAACCTGTCAAAAAATTCTTAAATGAATTATGAGAAAAAATTGACAGAAAGAATTTTCAATTATATTCTTTGAAGCACGAAATGAATCTTTTAACTATTGAGGAAAAACTTTCAAATCCAAAATTACAAAGAAAGATTGCTTATGTTAATAACAAGTTTTCTTTAGAAGTCTGTAGTGACCATCCAAATGCCTTTTGGGATAGAAAGAAACATATGGTTTCCCTGCCTTATGAGAAGGATTTTTTAGAAAAAAATATACCAACTAAGGCTAGACCCTGTCAAATGAATGCTGAGTATATAGAACTCTGCAAAAAGGAAATAGCCTCTTTATTAGAAAAAGGTCTTATTAAACCTTCTAAATCTTCATGGTCTTGTACAACTTTTTATGTCAATAAACATTCTGAGCAAGAAAGGGGTGTCCCTCGCCTTGTAATAAATTACAAACACCTAAACAAAGTTGTACAATGGATCAGACATCCGATCCCTAATAAAAAGGATTTACTTGACAGGTTATTTCAAGCTATTATATTTTCAAAATTTGATTTAAAATCTAGTTATTGGAAAATTCAAATCAATGAGAAAGATAGATATAAAACTGCTTTTAATGTTCCAATAGGACATTATGAATGGACGGTAATGCCTTTTGGCTTAAAAAAATACTCCGTCTAAATTTCAACAAATCATGAATGACATTTTCTATCCTTATAGCAATTTTATAATTGTCTACATAAATGATATTCTAGTTTTTTCTATGGATATAGAAAGTCATTTTAAACACCTCGAACTTTTCAAAAAAGTTGTTATACAAAACAGTTTAGTTATTTCAAAACCAAAAATGTTATTATTCCAAACAAAATTTATATTTTTAGGTCATAATATTGAAAAGGGAAGAATTATTCCTATACAAAGAAGCATGGAATTTAGTTCAAAATTTCCAGATAAAATTACAGATAGAACCCAATTACAAAGATTTCTAGGCAGCCTAAATTATATTTCTGCCTACATAGGAAATCTAAATGAAGATACTTCTATTCTCTATGACAGACTTAAAAAGAAAGGTCCCGATTGGACTGATAGCCATACCCATCAAAAATATAAAACAAAAGGTAAAAACCCTCCCTTGTTTAATGCTAGCAAACCCACTTTGGGAAAAAATCATTGAAACAGATGCTTCAGACATAGGAATTGGAGGTATCTTAAAACAAATAGATCCCCACTCAAAACAAGAAATTCTTGTCAGTTCCATTCGGGAAAATGGAATGGTGCCCAAAAGAACTATGCTACTATAGCAAAAGAGCTATTTGCAATTGTAAAATGTGTCTTAAAATTCCAAGAGGATCTTTATAATAAAAAATTTATTATAAAAACATACTGTATTTCTGCTAAATACATGTTCCAAAAGTATTTTAAACATGATGTCTCTAAACAAATGTTTGCTAGATGGCAAGCTCATTTAGCTCCTTTTGATTTTACTATCGTTTATAAGAAAGGTGCAGAAAATCATCTGCCTGATTTCTTAACCCGTGAATATCTCTTATAATTGCATGAATGAGCTCTTTACATAGTAGTTATTCCTCTTATAGAGGAAGAGGCAGTTCTTACTCTTACAGAGGAAGAGGAGGAGAATCTTCTACCTCAGATTACAATATCCAGATAGGGAAGAAGAAGCTAATAGCTTCAAATATTGCAAACCTTATATATCCATTGCAAAACCTCATAGGCACTTCTTTACCTGAAGATCATCCTCTTGCTAAAGAGTATCTTAATTATATTAAGGAAAAGGAAAAAGTTGAGGCATCATCCTCTTATGCTAATATTAGCAAAGAAGATAACTCAGATTCACGGTTTTATGAACCTGAATTCAAATAAGTTATACTTGTGATTGAAGAAAAAGATATTCAATGGAAAAATAATCCAGAAATTATTCTAGAAAGATATCTTTCAAAAACATCAAGCATCCATGGTGCTTTAAAACAAAGACAGTTTTATGAAGGTCTTTTAATTTCTACACACTCAGTAGAAATAACTCACTTTTCCTCTTCTACGAGGACAAAAGTTTATACATTCTAAAAAATTCATTATAAAAAAGATTATATCTTTTGAAGAATGGGGAATATCTTCATTAGCTGAAAGAGAATGGTTTTCTCCTCTCCATAAACGTAATTTTAAATTTAATTACTGGGATTATATCTCAAGCTTTGAAAAGGTTCTCTTATATGAGAATGACAATAAAAAACATTCTTGGTTTTTAAAGATTTGAGAAAACTGCTTTCACTCACCGGTTCCTAACTGGTTTTTTACATGGTGGAGACATTTTGGAACTACTAGTGAAATTCTCCCTGAGGATTTAAAACTTTGCTTAAAGCAATGGGTAGATTATTCTCCAAAAGATCATGACTGTAAATCCCAATATATTATTGAAGGGCAAAATACTTGCGGGTTTTTTTATAGAGTTTGGTATTCCTTGGACCTGGAAATGGAAGCCAATCTTTGGCTACACGAAGATCATGGCTCCTTGTCTAAAAAGACAAAGCCTCACAAAATACTGGGATAAATTATCCAGAGAAGATCCAATAACAAAGAAGCCTTATGGCGAAGAAATGGTGTCAAAAATCCTAAAGAAAATTGATTTTTATAAAGACCAATTCGAAAAGAAACAGGAAGACACTTCAGAGCTTAGCCCTTACCAAAAATGAAAAATGGAACCCTAAAATTCTCTGAAGTGTCTTCCTGTTTCTGTTCGAATTGGTCTTTATAAAAATCAATTTTCTTTAGGATTTTTGACACCATTTCTTCGCCATAAGGCTTCTTTGTTGTTGGATCTTCTCTGGATAATTTATCCCAGTATTTTGTGAGGCTTTGTCTTTTTAGACAAGGAGCCATGATCTTCGTGTAGACAAAGATTGGCTTCCATTTCCAAATCCAAGGAATACCAAACTGTTAGATTAAATTAGCCCCTAATTTAATTGAATGTTTTATAAAGAATTATTGTATAGGCTTTTAAATTAGCTTATGGGCTTTTTAGCTAATTGTATGGACTTGGCCTTTTTATCTTGTAAATGGATCCTTTATAAAGAATTTTAGGGTTCCATTTTTTCATTTAGGTTTTGGAAAGAACACACTTTCCACACATAGACTAAGTGAGCCTCTCATGAGAGTCAATTAAATTCCAAGTGTGGTGTTCTTCCATTTTCCCCTCCATATTATCAATCAATGAATATGAGATGATTTCTTTTTTTTATTGTTCTTCATGTTTATCATCTCTACATTTATATGGAGCTTTTTATCTTCTATTGTTTGTCTGAAATGGGATCAACAATTGGTATCAGAGCCGATTGAAGAAACCTTTATTCAAAATCGGTCATCTATGGCAACAATAGAAGATTGGATGGTTTATTTGTTGTTTTGGTGCTTAGATTGATTCAATCACATGAGACTAAACACAAATATCATTCTATTGTTTATTTTTTCTGTTTTGTGCATATTTGAAATCCATTTTTGATCTGAATCAGATCTGGATAAGTTTTGACAGAAAATCTCATTGTTTCTTCACAAAATCTGATTCTGTTAGGACCATAAATGTCCTACATATTAGAAAGATATATAAATAATTATATAGTGCTTAATTAGATTATTTATTATTGTAAAAGTCTTTAATTATGTTAAATGGGCTTAGTTTAGTCTAAATGGGCTTAGGCCTTGTTTGTGTAAAGTTTTGGTATATAAGGCTTTCCTTAACCTTAGAATTAGGTTAGCGATTCATTACCAATTCATTAGAGCTTAATTGTTAGAGAGAGATAGTTGATATTCATTCAAACCTTTGTAACTATCTTGATTTATGAATATGAGAGGGATGACAAGTTGAAATCATCAATCGTTCTTGTTATTTCTCATTGAATCGTTGTTACCTGATCAAACTGCAATTGGTATCAGAGCCGAATCGGTGATTTGAAGATACGAAAGAAATCGAACGAAAGCGAGAAGAAGTATAAAATTCGTATTGAATTTTCTGGAAAACGCAGCGAGCCGTTTTTCCTATTCCCGGAGATTGAACCGTCGGATCATCACGATTTTTGGACAGTAGCTCCAAGACATTCCGTTTTACATTCTGAACAGTTGGATTAATCGTTTGTGGTCCAGAAGGCATCCAGATTATTTTCGAAACAGTGCAGTTTTTTCTTGGGTTAAATCGTTCTTCAATCGGGTTTGCTAAGTTCTTTCATCGATTAAATATTTTTCTGTTATATCTCGATTGTTTAATTGCTTTAATCTAGTCTTTATCTGCGTTTACAAGGACTCAAAGGTATTAACTTTTCATGTTAAAAATCAAATCTTGAGTTTTTGGTGTTCAAGTTTTTGTGGTGATTATTGATTAATAGGACATACTTTGCTTAGAAATCGATTTGGGTGTGTTTGTTTTTGTGTTTTTGTCAAAATCTAACCCTACAGGCGTGAAATCAAGCAACCCTATCGAACTCTGATCCGATTTCTTCAACCAGCCGCAGTTTCTGGGTAAGTTTCTTATGTTCCCATCACTTTCCGGACAAAACAAAGCTTTCTGGATACAAAAATTTTTTTTGATTCAACTTTCCGGTCAATTTTCACTTTCCGGACGAAAGAAAAACAAACCCACTTTCCAGATGAATTTTTTGTTTGTGCCGTAGTTGTTGACCAAAAATTGTTGTGTGTTTCAACGTTGACCAAAGCATTCATCCACTGTTTGGAAGACCACGCTGAATTTTTTTTTGCCAACTATTTGCTGCATGTTAATTTCCCATACTTCTCATATTCATCCATTTAGTTATTAATTATCATCCATACATCTTGAGCATAAATTCCATATTTTGCATACATATATATACATTGTTTGCAATTTTTTTTGTTTTGTTTGTTTTATTTTTTTTGCTTGGTTTGATTTTGATCGGTAAACAGGTTTATCCGATAAAGCTCCCCATTCGGACAATCAATTATCCGGTAAGCTCCCCATTTGGACAATCAATCTCATCCGGTAAGTCGCAGATAACTTTCATCCGGTAACTCCACTTGTCCGGTAACTTTATCACTTTCCGGTAAACCATTGTCATCCGGTAAGTGCTATTTTTCCCTTTTTCCGGTAAGTCACAATTTTTTCCGGTAAGTTCACTTGATTCTAATTTTATCCGGGAACCAATTGTGTCCGGAAAGCACATCTCACCCGGTAAGTTGTCCATCACCCGGTAAGTTGTCCATCACCCGGTAAGTGCAATCTCCATCCGGAATCCATCTCTATCCGGTAATCCACTACTCGTCCGGTAAGTTCCTCTTCATCCGGTAAGTTGTGTTTAATAAGTTTTGATTGGTAAGTTCTCGAAGTTTGATTTCGTTCATTCCTATAATTATCAGATTTTATTTTTTGAAAACGAATTTAATTTTTTTAGATTTGTTTTTCAGATTTAATTTTTGATTTTTCTTCCGCATTTTTTATTCTTCAAAGTAACACCGATCAACGATCAAATTTTTCAGGTAACAATGACGTATTGTTTCTATCGGGATTGTAACGAACGTGAAAAACGATATTTAAAGAATATCATGCAAGCAGATGAATTGTGCAGCAAGTACATCAAAGAACTGAAGGAACAGAAACTGTAAATATCTGAAAGTGCTGATAAGCTTGCTAAATCTGAAGAAAAGGCAACTGCATTAGAGTCTGAAAACACTGAGCTGAAAAGGAAGCTGTCTGATTTATCATCACGAGGTGATATCAAGGAAACTGAGAAAGAGCAAGCAAAGCTTCATGAAAAAAATATCAAGCGATCAGATGATTTGTGCAACAAGTGCATCAAGGAACTGAAGGAACTGAAGGAACTGAAATCTCAAATCTGGAATAGTTCTGAGAAGCTGGCTCAAGAAGAAGAGAAAGGTAAACTCCTAAACTGTGAAAACCTTGAGCTTAAAAGTAAACTAACTACTCTTGAAAAGAGTTTTGAAAAGGAGAAAGAAAGTTTTGAAAAGGAAAGACAATTGATTATACAAAAGCAATCTGGTTTTTCAACCAAATCTCTTGAAGAGAAAAAGAGTCTTGAGCTTACATGTTTAAAACTTTCAAAACAGATCTCCGACTTTGAAAGAGTGTTGATTTTAGAAAGAGAGAAGTTTGAATCTAAACGCAAATCTTTTACTAAAAAAAATGGAGAACTTTCTTTAAAAATAACCGATTTGGAGAAAGATTTAGACATACTAAGCAAAGAATCTGAGAAGAAAAAGGTTGAAGGTTTTAGAGCAAAAAGTTTGAAAGATGATTTTTGCAATCGAGAGAAAGATTTTTCAGACTATGTTGGGAACTGAAGATTTGCTAAGTATGGATAATACTGCCAGAACAACATTACTACTTCCAGAACAAAGTTACTACTGCCAGTAAAGGTTAGTACTGCCAGAACAAAGTTACTACTGCCAGTAAAGGTTAGTACTGCCAGAACAAAGTTACTACTGCAAGACAAAGTTAATGCTGGTGGAACTCTGTTAGTACTGCTGATGCATTAATGCTGCTGGAACTCTGTTAGTACTGCTGATGCATTAATGCTGCTGGAACAAGGTTAGTACTGCTGGAATGAGTTAATGCTGCTGGAATGAATTAGTGCTGCTGGAAAATATTAGTACTGCTCATGCTGAATGAAGTTAATACTGCTGATGTGATAAGTTTGGTATGCGAAGATTTTGGAGATAAAGATGGAATGGATGAAGATATGCTTAAAGAAGATTCAGAAGATCAATTTATTTTTGATAGTTATCTTGTAACTATTTAGTATAAATAGATGTTGATAGATAGCTATTTGAGAAGAGATATACACACAATACACACAATACGCGATATACGAGAGTCTAAGAATACGTTTTGTTTTAGAGAGAATTAACCTCAAGGTTTAGAACCCTATTTCTAGAGAAGTAGAAGTCGTCTTGATTGAGCCTGTTCATCAAGATTGAGGTTTGGTTGTAAGCTTGTGAGTTGAATTAGTGAATACAAACAGCTGTGTGTTTTCTGATATATTGTTCATTGATTGTGAGAATTAAAGTTCTATTCCGCAGATTCTTTAATTCTGAGTTCTAGGTATTATTAGTCTTGTTAAGATTCGATCCTGACAAGTGGTATCAGAGCTTGTGTTTCTTAGAATTCTACAATTATTATGGACAATTCTATTGAATCAAACAGTACTCTTGTTTCTAAGGTTCCCATGCTCAGACCCAATGAGTTTGACATAGGAATGAGATTTGATTGGAGTGATCAAGCAGAAGAGGCCATCCAAAATCAAGCACTTATGGCTGAAGTTTCAGATATTCCCACTGAGGTAAAATCTAATCTCTGTACTCAAGCTTGTATAGACACTGTTAAAAGGTATAGAGATCACAATCAGGGAATGTGTGATGACCTTAAGAGATTAGAAAAGGACAGAAAAGACTATGTAGTAATTGTTGAGAAGTTTGAAGAACAGATTAGGGCTTTTCAAGCCAATGAACTTCAACACTCCTATGATACAAACTACTGGAAATGGGAAAAAGATGGTCTAGAGTTCCAGCTTAGGGAATCCAGGGAAGAGTGTGAGAAACTAAAATGAGAGCATGAGAAAGTTAAACTTGATGTAGAAAAGTTTTCAAAAGCTTCTAAAGTCATGGACACCATTATAAATACTCAAATCCACAGTAAGATGAAAACAGGCCTAGGGTACAATGCCACACCCCCACCCTACAACAACAACTACATCCCTCCTAAGTCAGACCTATTAGAAACCAAGGATAGGAAGGACTTACCTGAAGGAGCCACTGAAGTAGATCCATTAGATAAAGTAGTTGTTGAGGATAAGACTGAAAAAGAAGGATCTGGTGAGGAATGTGTAAGTCCATGTGTTAAGAACAATGAGATGAAAAGGACTGGAAAGGGAAAGGGAGTTCATTATACACAGACCACTGTTGTGAACTCTAATACTTGTGAACATTGTTCTTGCAAGAAATATCAAGAGAATAAGCCCCAAAAACATGATATAAAGAGGGGAAATCAAAGAAATTGGAATAACCAGTGGGCACAAAAGCAAGGAGTTGATCTGCAAAGGATTAACAGACCAAAACCTTGTTTTATTTGTGGCAGATTGAATCATCTTGCCAAACACTGTTATTTCAATCCTATTAACCAAAGGAAAAGTTTTCAAAGAAGTTTTCAAAAATCTTCTGGTTATAGGAAGCCTGCAAGGAATAATGTGGCTAAGAAACAAGCTGAATCCAAAAGCCACATGAGAAAACAGACTGAAAAGGAATGTGTCAATATGTGGATCCCCAAAAGCACTAATGTTAGTACTGCTACCTCAGATAGTACTGCTGACAAGGATAGTGCTGCTAGAAGCAATACTACTGCCAATACTGCTGCTAGCAGTGTTAGTGCTGCTAACACTGTTAGTACTTCTTTTAAAGAGAATGCTGCTGCTAGCAGTGTTAGTGCTGCTAACTCTGTTAGTACCTCTTCTAAGAACAATACTGCTGCTAGCGGTGTTAGTGCTGCTAACACTGTTAGTACTTCTTCTAAGGTTAATACTGCTTCTAGTTTTTGTGCTGTTAGACCAATCATATTGACAAATTACTCCAGTGCTGCAGTACCTAAGTTTGAAAATCTCATCAAAACCCAGTGCAAGTACTTTGATGAGCAAGGGAGACCCAAGACCATTGTGGCTTGGGTTCCCAATAAAAACTAACTGATTTATCTGATGTGCAGGGCAACCAACAGCTCAAGGGAAAGAGCATCTGGCATGTTGATAGTGGTTGCTCCAGGCACATGACAGGTAACATGGCCTGCCTCAAGAATTTCAAAAGAATTGATGGAGGACATGTTGCTTTTGGAAATAATCCTGCAGGAGGTAAGATAAGTGGTATAGGTGATGTGTCAAAAGGTAAGATGACGACAAGTGCTGCAAAGTGTAAGTATAGTTACTACTGCCAGTGCAGAGTTACTACTGCTAGTACATATTTTCTACTGCCAATTTGTAGTTAATACTGCTTAGTGGTTAATACTGCTTTGTAGTTAATACTGCTTAGTAGTTAATACTGCTTTGTAGTTAATACTGCTTAGTGGTTAATACTGCTTTGTAGTTAATACTGCTTAGTAGTTAATACTGCTTTGTAGTTAATACTGCTTAGTGGTTAATACTGCTTTGTAGTTAATACTGCTTAGTAGTTAATACTGCTTTGTAGTTAATACTGCTTAGTAGTTAATACTGCATGTGTAATTAATACTGCTTTGCAGTTCACACTGCTTAGTAGTTAATACTGTATGTGTAGTTAATACTGCTTTGTTGTTAATACTGCTTAGTCGTTAATACTGCTTGTGTAGTTAATACTGCTGCGTAGTTAATACTGCCTTACAGTTAATACTGCTCAGTCGTTAATACTGCTAGGTCGTTAATACTGCTTTTAAAGAAAATCAGGGCTAGTACTGCTATAAATACTCTTTCAGCCCGCCAAAGTTCATAACGTCTCTTTGCATTTAATTTATCTCTCTCTCGTTCTAACCTTTTCTCCCTAGAATCTCTGTGTTTTCTATCCAAATCCTCAGGTAGAATGACGACAATGGAGTTTGTCGATGAGCACAATGAGATTGCGATGCTTCAGAAGCCAAAGCAGGCCGCAGGATTTCATGATATTGTGGATTTTCTCAAGTCCACACACATCTCTCATGCCCTAACAGTGTGCCCAACCATATATATCGAGCATCAAAAGCAATTTTGGGAGAATGCTACTGTTATACTCGAAGATGGGCAGAAAATCATTCGAACAAGGGTTTGTGACAAACCCTTGAAGGTCACAGAAGAGGTTATTCGCATCACTCTTCACTTAGATGATGCCTCAGGTATAACCTATCTCTCTAATGATGAACTTTTCTCGACCTTACAAAGAATGGGGTATGAAGGTCCCATTGGAATTTTTAAATTCTACAAGTCAAAGTTTTTCACCCAATGGCGATTTCTTGTTCATACTCTAATGCACTGTATTTCAAAGAAAACAACTGGATGGAGTGAGTTTAGCAGTACCATTGCTTATGCCTTGGTCTGCTTAACCACTGCCAGAAAGTTCACTTTTTCAGCCATGATTTTTAATGATCTTGTGGCAAACCTAGAATCCAAAAAGCGCTTTTACATGTATCCCAGGTTTGTCCAAGAAGTAATTAACCATGAATTGACGGATTTACCTCAGTCTGCTGAGGTATATGTGCCAAAACCCCCTAAAGGGAAGGTTTTCTCAAATATGAGAAGAATTCCTAGGGACTCGGAAGGAGTTGACACACCATTGTTCTCTACAATGATGGTTGTGTCCCACACCACTGAAGGTATGGCATCAGGGTCAAGGCCCCCATTAGACACACCCACTGATGACCAATCCCAACCTTCCATCACCAAAGAAATCCCACAGTCCATTCTTTTAAGACCCACTCCCAAAATCACCAAGAAGCTTGAAAGAAGAAAGGTACACAAGGTTCCTTCCCTTGGTGTATCTCCTAATAGCCCAAAGCCTACAAGCCCTCTATTGGAGCATTCTCCAATGGAGAATATCAAAAGGGTAACCACAGGGGTGTCTCCCAACCCCAAGAAGGTGCTCTCTAAGGAGAAGGATGAGCATGTGGGCTGCAACTACTTCTGCTAGCAAAGAGAAGGACAGTGGTAACATCACTAAGACCTTCCCCACGGCAACTCAGAATGTGAAAACATTCAGAGGACCTAGGCGCCAAGAAACCATGGGAGTAGGATGTGCTTTTGCTAGGCAAGAGACACCTACTAAAACTTCCAATGATCCTGAAAGGAAGGTAAACACTTCTAAACCAGGTGAGCATAGATATACTTATGAGGAATTGATGGAAACCATTGCCAACATCAACATTGATGTCCTGAATCAGCAGAAGGAGATTGATGAGCTTAAGAAGGTGGTTCTTTATCAACACACCAAGATAGAGAAGAATAAGAAGATGATCACCAAGCTGCTGCAAAGAAGGAAGAAAGCTCAGTATGTTCTGAAAAGGAGAAGATCAACCACTGATGCTTCCAAAAAGGGGGAGTTAGAAACTGAACTAAACATGGAGGATGCAAAGGTTGAGGGGGAGAATGAGCATAAGATTGAGGGGGAGGCTGAGCAGGTTGCAGAAGTTGCAGAAGTTGCAAAGGAAACAGAAAGTGAGAAAGCAGCAGCAGCAGAAACCACAGAAAAAGCAGTAGAAACAATTAATGCTGCAGTATCTGAGATTGAAGCAGCAGTAGCTGAAATTATGAAGAGTCTTGTTGATGCAGCAGTATCTGAAAGTGAGAAGGAAGCAGTATCTGTATCTACAGTAACTAAATCTGAGATTGAAGCAGAGGTATTTGAGATTGTGAAGAATAGTGTTGAAGCAGCAGTATCAAAGATTGTAAAAGAAGCAGTAACAGGTAGAGCAGCAGAAATGGTTAATGCTGCTAGTCAAAAAGCAGCAGAAACCATTCAAGCAGCAGAAATGGTTAATGTTGCTGAAAAACATAAGGCAGCAGAAACCATCCCTGAAGCAGCAGAAACAAAGGAAACAGCTGAAACCATTCTTGAAGCTGTTAAATCACTCAAAAGAACCAAGATGGTGTCAAACAAAAGACCAAGAACAAAGTCTATAGCTTCAAAGAAGAAAGTTGTAAAGAAGCCTAGGGTGGAACCCAGTGTAGAAGAAGCTAAGGAGGAAGTTGTGAAAGAGAAAGCTGATCATAAAGTTGCTGAAGAAGAAGTGGCCACTCCATCAGGTCAACCAAGCAATGTACAATCACATACAAATGATCAATGTGATAGGTATATTACTGTGGTTGATACTAGTCCAATCAAAGTTAAACCATTAGCTTCTATGGCTCCTGAGATCATCTTCTGGGATACTTTGAAAGATGGGAGAAAGGAGTACATTAGAGTAAAAAGAGCAGATGGGAAGTTTGAGGTCAGTTCTACATGGGGAAGACTTACAAGGATGTGCTCTAGATCAGACTTGGAAGAGATGTTCAAGGTGGGAATGAAGCTTTATGGAAATATGCTGACTGAGAATGGAATGTCCATCACCAAAATGGTACTTGAATACTTGTGTCTAATGTTCAATACAGAAGCAGTTAAGTATTTGACAGAAAGGCAATTTCAAGCTGTTACCAACTGGATGCTTATTGAAAACTGTGGTGTGTATGTCATAACACTTGACAATGCATATCATGAGTATTACTTGGTGGATAAAATATACAAGCACAGCATGACAAGGTTGAATGGAATGCTAAAAGCTAAGTTGGTGGGTAACAAAGATTCTAAGATGGCAAGATACCTGGTAAGAAGGATTATCAATCAAAGTTTGGGATTGAATCCTAACTTGTGTGTTCAAGATTAAGTTTTGGAAGCATCATCATCTGAAGAACTTGACTTCTCTTTCTAAAAGTCAAGTTAGGGAGAGATTGTTGGGAACTGAAGATTTGCTAAGTATGGATAATACTGCCAGAACAACATTACTACTTCCAGAACAAAGTTACTACTGCCAGTAAAGGTTAGTACTGCCAGAACAAAGTTACTACTGCAAGACAAAGTTAATGCTGCTGGAACTCTGTTAGTACTGATGATGCATTAATGCTGCTGGAACTCTGTTAGTACTGCTGATGCATTAATGCTGCTGGAACAAGGTTAGTACTGCTGGAATGAGTTAATGCTGCTGGAATGAATTAGTGCTGCTGGAAAATATTAGTACTGCTCATGCTGAATGAAGTTAATACTGCTGATGTGATAAGTTTGGTATGCGAAGATTTTGGAGATAAAGATGGAATGGATGAAGATATGCTTAAAGAAGATTCAGAAGATCAATTTATTTTTGATAGTTATCTTGTAACTATTTAGTATAAATAGATGTTGATAGATAGCTATTTGAGAAGAGATATACACACAATACGCGATATACGAGAGTCTAAGAATACGTTTTGTTTTAGAGAGAATTAACCTCAAGGTTTAGAACCCTATTTCTAGAGAAGTAGAAGTCGTCTTGATTGAGCCTGTTCATCAAGATTGAGGTTTGGTTGTAAGCTTGTGAGTTGAATTAGTGAATACAAACAGCTGTGTGTTTTCTGATATATTGTTCATTGATTGTGAGAATTAAAGTTCTATTCTGCAGATTCTTTAATTCTGAGTTCTAGGTATTATTAGTCTTGTTAAGATTCGATCCTGACAGACTAAGATTACTAAACTTACAAAGAGATTATTTGGATTAGCAACCGAGAATTTGAAGGAACAAATGGTTAAATATGATTTACAAAAGAAATTTGATTTAATTTTCGAAGAACGAAATGCTTTATCCGTTAAAGTCAAGAAACTTGAAGAAAGCAAGTACAAAGGTGTTAAACCTTCTTATGCTTCAAGTTCAATTTCTACAAAGCGTTCTTCAAAGAATTTTGTCAAATCAAATGAATTTTCAAAAGATCAGATTCGACTCTCCAATCTTTCCTATAATTCTCGTGGTGATAAGAAAGATAATCAAATTTTCAAGAAAGTAAACATGGTTTGGAGAGTTAAAGAATCCTCTCCTACTCCAAAGTCATTCGTCGATGTTAAGAGTGACAAGAACAACAAAGCTTTTCACGCTAAACCTTTTGTGAAAACTGATCGTCTTTACTCTGTTAATAAACTGATCAGTTCATCCACTCAGAAGCTGTGTTGTTCTTATTGTGGAACAAGTGAGTTTGTAAAGAAAGATCGTGCTAACTATTGGTATGGCACTTATAGTTTCCCAGGTCCTCATAGTGCATTTAACCAACAAGGATCCATCAAAAGATGGATACCAAAATCTGTTTAATTTGTTTTGCAGGAACGTCATGTGCGCTTAGTTCAGAACATTCTTTCCACATGACTGCATTCAAAGGTTATGCCACATTTGAGGGGGAGTACTATGAAAGGTAAGTGAACTTCAACTGAATTCAAAGAACGTGGTAATTCATTCTGGATAACTTACTTGTGTTTGTTATTTTCCAATTTTAACTTCCATGATTGCCACGTGTCATCTCTTGACTTAGTTATTTCCACGTCTCACATATTTGTTGATTTTTTCGATGGAAATACACTCGTTTGAATTCCTAGTTGTTTTTCAAGTTCGCTATTTCTTGCAAAATTATTTCATTCTTATCTGATATAATAATTGTGACTTGTTCTTCACAATTAAACTTTCTGATCATTGTCTTATTTCTTGCAAAATACTGTGCTTACTAAGTCAATCTGTTTTGCGCTTGATATTGTTTCTTGAAACTTTGGTATTTCAACTATGACTTCTGATTACTTCAGATCAGAACTCGGACTTAATTTCTTTGACTTCTAAACATTGCAGTTTAGGACTCGTACTTCACTGTTTACTTAAATGTTCTACTCGTTGCATGAAAGGAGTGTTAGGACTTTTATTGTTTCTATGGTCTATCCAGAACCGGAAGGACCTACCCAAGAAACACATCCCTTATAGACTACAGTGAGGGGTCTAGATGATAGATGAGTTTGGAGAGAAAAGAAAAATGGCGAGGATGTGACAGGACTTAAAAGAATTATTGGTCCTTACCAAACCGAGTCAGTTATCCGGGTAACCACACAATCTATTCATTCTCGTTCTTTGGAGATGAATATTGAAACAGACATGGACCCAGTGTCGATAACTCGTGTCACCCCACCCAACCACTCAAGTATCTCACAAAAGATGCTTGTTTCATATATTCATGGAGATTTAGCACATAATCTATCTATTCCTCACTCGGAGGTCTTAGATATTGAAAAAGGAAGACATCAGCTCCGGTCTCCGAACTTCATATTCTATTCATTGTGTCAATTGATTTTAACTTGCGTCCCGAGTTAAATCAATATTTTTGAGCCAAACAGATAGAATTTATTTTCTTTCACACATGCACGAGTCTTTGTGATTCCCATCGCATATCTTCGTGATATTGCCGGAACAGTTTGAGGAGTAATTTTTAATATTTTACTTCAGTGATAACTGGAAGTCCTATCAGAGATACCCCATTACCAACTCTGAATATTGGCCACACAATTTTTTAAATTGTTGTGATAACAGTTACTAATGTGTTTCTATGTTAGACTTTACCGCATTTTTGTTACTTAATGTTTTGATCTGGATTTTTTTGCTACTCGTCACTATTGTCTTTGAACGTGCATGATGCTCCGGATGCTCCTACTCATCATGAGGGGGAGAAAGGGTACGGATTCAAAGACAACGAATATCAAGTTAAGGGGGAGTTAGCAAAAGCCGAGGGGGAGTAACTGTTGATTCATCAGTCGAGGGGTGTAACTGAGTGCTGATTGAAGATGAGATTGCAAAGATTAAATCCGAGGTTGAAAAGCCATTGAATTTACAGTTTGTTTAAAACTCTTCTCGTTCCTTATCAAGTGGTGTTCGCTTCAAATTATTTTCTCCATCAAGCATATTGGTTCTACAAGTTCTTTTAAAGCTGAAATCAAATTCAAGAGCTTTATGCAAGAGATTTATTCAAGGGGGAGCGTTGAAAGACATGAAGACATGCTACACCATAGTGTTTCAAGGATTCTAAAGGAAGAGAAGATCAAGACCTGAAGGTTTCAAGACCGATTTTTATTTATATATATTTATGGGGAGATTGTTAGGACCATAAATGTCCTACATATTAGAAAGATATATAAATAATTATATAGTGCTTAACTAGATTATTTATTATTGTAAAAGCCTTTAATTATGTTAAATGGGCTTAGTTTAGTCTAAATGGGCTTAGGCCTTGTTTGTGTAAAGCCTTGGTATATAAGGCTTTCCTTAACCTTAGAATTAGTTTAGCGATTCATTACCAATTCATTAGAGCTTAATTGTTAGAGAGAGATAGTTGATATTCATTCAAACCTTTGTAACTATCTTGATTTATGAATATGAGAGGGATGACAAGTTGAAATCATCAATCGTTCTTGTTATTTATCATTGAATCGTTGTTACCTGATCAAACTGGGATTCATAGATTCTGCACACCACATGTTCGATGAAATGTCTGAGTGAAGATTTCATTCTATTTGGGTTAAATTTGATCTGATTTATTACATGTGTGTGTTTTGATTCTTTCTCATTCATTGGTCTAATATTTGATAGCACTAAGTAGATGGTTGATCTATGATCTCATCCTCGTGTGTGCTTAAGTCCTTTGCATTTTTGCATCTTGGAAGTAAGGTTGTTGATCTTTGATCTGACCTTCATTTAAATCCAAGATTTGACTCTCTTTTACTCAGATTTTGTTTGTCTTCCGCTGCTCATAATCATTTAAATGAAAAACAAAATCATTTGGGTCTTGGAAATTGTTGATTGAGAAAGATTTGATGTTGTGTTACATGTTCAAAGTCAGATCTGAAAGGTTTTTATAACCTTGAGTGCTTATAATCAGTTTTCTGACCTGATCAAATAGAGATCTGAGTTTTTGTACTCATCGTTCTAAAGGTGTTATGGAGATCGTCTTTTATTCTACATCAAATCAAATTAGTGAGCATTTAACTGGTAGATTTGTTGTGTTCAAGAATTGGCAGATATGTAAAATGTGAAAGTTGTTGTGATTTTGATCAAATTCCAGAATCTGCAGATGTGTAAATCTGCTATGTTATTCATTCAATGGATTTGGATCTTTTTGCTATCATATTGGAAGCCCAATTGAAGTCTGAATCAAAGAAGTTTGATGTGCAGAATTTTAGAAAAGTGCTGATTTGTTTGAAAGTCGATGTTGCTGTTTGATCTCAGTTGTTATCAGGCTATCCATTCATAGTTGTTGTTGGTCGAGCAATAATAGAAAATCGTTGATGATTCGATTCCAAAGTGTGCAGCAACTTGGATTTTGATCAAATAGTAAACATTTTAGACTGCTTGCTACTGTTTGAATGTTTCTGGTACAACTGCAGATCAGAGCTTAATATGCTCATGGTTCAGACAATGAATACGTCTGATAATTTGTTGAGTTTTTTTTCTTTGGAGGACATGACTTTGCAAGCTGGTAAAACGTTAACAATTTGGTTATCAAGCAAGGCAAACCTCAGGTGCTCAGGAAGAAGTTCAAGATGCTCTACAGAGCTTGTAAAAGTTGTTATGTAAAGGTTGTTAGCTTCTGTAGAAGACATTAAAGCTGCTATCCAAATACCATTCAAATTGTGCAACATCAAAATAGTTGGGTTGTTGCTACTATTGTCCATGTCTGAATTCATAATGTGCAGCAACAGATCAAATTTCTGACAATAGGTTCTTTAATCGGTTTTTGAGCAGAATTCAAACAAAATGTCGAAAGATGCTCTCATGTTGTCGACAGATGTTGTGTCAAAACACTAGCTGATGTGTGCAGAGCTTTAACAGAGATTTTAAAGCTGTTGTCCAGAGTCAAGAACTGTCCAGAGCTACTGTCCATGTTAAGCCGCTGTTGTCCAGATTAGTCTATGCAGAAGCATATCACAGAAGCATATAGGTTTAAAAGATGTACAGAGATAGCTCATCTGTGTTCAAAGGTTACACGTCTGTGTCCAGAGGCTGCACTCGTGCATAAAATGGCAGTCTTGAAGACTGCATAGCTGTTGTCGTGCAAAGACCTATCCAGAAGCAACATTTTAAAACTGTTGAGCTTAAAACAGAAAGCTTCTTCTGATTATTTGAAACTCAAAGCTTGTGCAGAGCTTAGCCAGATTAAGTGAGGTCCTGTGATCATATTGAACAGCTGATTAGGCTTGATATGTGCAAAGTTGTTTGGTTAAGCAGCAGGTTTTGCTGCTGTCCAGAGCCTTTGTGCTCAGAAAGATGCTGTTGTGTTGCTGCTAGTATTCCAGATCTGCATTCTATGTGTAACAGAAAACTGTTATAAACAGAATTTTTGTTGTTGTCTGACTTCGTACTTCTGCTATCCGATCACATCTAGTTAAGAGTTAACAGTCCAGTAGAAGCAGCTGTCAATTCAAAGTGTAGCTGCAGATGTAACATAAAGTTGTGATGATTAATTTGTGCAGAGCTTGGTCTTCCAGATTTCAAGTCTGATTCAATTAAAGGTGCTTAGAAGCTCTATGTTCGATGAGTGAAACAAAAATCAGCATGTATGTGCAGAGGTCAGAGCAGAAGGTTGTTTTTACTGTTGTTCAGAATTTCATCCAGCCAAGAGGGCTCTGCTGATTCCAATCAGGAAGTAGCTGTATAGAACTATTGGATTGATTTTCGGGACTGTTGTCATGAAAAAGCTGCATTCGGGTCAAGCACATGTCTCTGTCCAGAATTATGCTGATTTCATAATATTTCTGCTGCTGTAATGGCCACAAAGTACAGATGGAAACAAAATTTGCTGCTGCTGTAATTGTAATAGATCTGTTGATATCCTTGGACTGCAACAGAACTTGAATTTTCTACTGTGCAGAATTTGAGAACTAGCAAATATTTGAGCTGCTGTTGATCCGTTCCAAAAAGGATTAATTTTGCTGCTTTCCAATCATAAAGACTCTGAGGTGTTTCTGTTGGTTTGTTGAAAACATATTAAATGTTTTGGACAGCATAACCAGAGCTTTCTGAAGATTGATTATTGACAGAGGTGGTTCAGAAAGCGGAATTCAGATCACAGAGGTACAAATGGACAAAGCTCGTTATGGCAGATTGTTGTCCAAACTCTGCTATCCATACAGAAAATTGCTGCAGGTTGTGATGCATATCACAGAAGCTGCTCTAGAAGCCATTCATAGTGTGCAAAGTCAGAACATGAAGCTTCAAAGACAGAAGATCATAAGCAAATCCACAGAGCATCTGATAAGCCATTCAGAAGCTCTATTGATCAACAGAGGCTGCATCCGCAAGTTCAATTTACAGAAGCTCTGTCGATCACAGAGGGTATGCACAGAGGCTTCTAGCTGCTGTTCTAGACTTGTGCCTAAAAAGGTGCAATGCACAAAGCCTTTGAGCTAACGCACAGAGACTCTGTGATCTCTCAAAAGCTGACAACGAAAGCACAAATCAGAGCCATATGTAGATGTCCGCAGAGCTTAATCACCGAAGCTGCCCGATTGCACTACAGAAGAGTGCAGAAGCTGCACATGCAGAGCATAATCACATAGCCTCTGTCATAAAGTCCAGAAGCTGTCCAATATCTCCATAAAGTTGCTATCCAGATTAAGCAGTAGATTAAGCAGCTGTCTAGTAGAGCTTAATCATTAAGCTGCTGATGTTTAAGGCTGTCGAGAGCCTCTGTAGGACATTCATAAGATGCACAGAGGGTCAAATTCGAAGAAGATGCTCTATTGACAGCTGATTAAAATGTGCGGAAGTAGAAGAGGTGTGAAGAGCTTATGTCAGCTCTCAGGATGTCCAAAGCACACAGAGGCTTGGAGTGCACCAAATCAGATCAAATCACAGAGCCTCTGTGAGGCTGACCAGAGCCTCTGTGATGATGTGCAGAGCCTCTGTGAGCAATAAGCCAGAAGCCCGAAGCCCGAAATATTTCAGATTTTCTGACAGCTTTGCACTATTTCAGAAACATGCGCACAAGTTTTTACTCGGTGCTTCGATTCACATGATTCCAGTTGAGTTGAATTCCTAAGACACAGATGAAACTTCTTCATGTTTTAAGTTTGGTCTGAATCAGTGTGAGAAATGGTCAGAATCTGTGTCAAAGTCAATGTACTCTTGCTGGACCGAAAGCATTGTATTTCACTCGTGCTCTTTCCGCTTTCAAGAACGGTGTTCTCTCGACGGTTCTTCATAGTTTAATGCTGCTATTGTGTCATATTGAATGTTACTCCCTCCTCTGTTATTCATGTTTAAAGCTCGGTGCTAAATGCTTACTCAACGGGATCTTAAGTGTCAAATTTTCTGTTTTGACGACCGTTCTGCGCAGCTGAGGGAAAACTTACACAACTCACTCGTTCTTCATCCAAAATGGATGAATTATAGCTCGTTGGAAATCTAAGAGGTTGGAGTTTAATGGGAATGTCTTATATTTTCTCTCAAAAAGGCTCCTTGATGGTTCAAAACAGCGGTGAAGTTGAGTCATGAAAGCTGGACAAAATGGGGTTAATTGTCTCGGTTTTTCAAGAAGATGAGCATACATTTAAGGGGGAGCTCGTGATGCTTTGAAGACTTGAAGAACGGAACACCAAAGTTTCTAAAGAAAGCAAGGGGAGACTATAATATGATGCTTTCTTTATAAAACATCAGGGGGAGATTGTTAGATTAAATTAGCCCCTAATTTAATTGAATGTTTTATAAAGAATTATTGTATAGGCTTTTAAATTAGCTTATGGGCTTTTTAGCTAATTGTATGGACTTGGCCTTTTTATCTTGTAAATGGACCCTTTATAAAGAATTTTAGGGTTCCATTTTTCATTTAGGTTTTGGAAATAACACACTTTCCACACATAGACTAAGTGAGCCTCTCATGAGAGTCAATTAAATTCCAAGTGTGGTGTTCTTCCATTTTCCCCTCCATATTATCAATCAATGAATATGAGATGATTTCTTTTCTGATTGTTCTTCATGTTTATCATCTCTACATTTATATGGAGCTTTTTATCTTCTATAGTTTGTCTGAAATGGGATCAACACAAACTCTATACAAAAACCAGCAAGTATTTTGCCCTTCAATAATATATTGGGATTTACAGTCATGAACTTTTGGAGAATAATCTACCCATTGCTTTAAGCAAAGTTTTAAATCCTCAGGGAGAATTTCACTAGTAGTTCCAAAATGTCTCCACCATGTAAAAAACCAGTTAGGAACCGGTGAGTGAAAGCAGTTTTCTCAAATCTTTAAAAACCAAGAATGTTTTTATTGTCATTCTCATATAAGAGAACCTTTTCAAAGCTTGAGATATAATCCCAGTAATTAAATTTAAATTTACATTTAGGGAGAGGAGAAAACCATTCTCTTTCAGCTAATGAAGATATTCCCCATTCTTCAAAAGATATAATCTTTTTTATAATGAATTTTGAGAATGTATAAACTTATGTCCTCGTAGAAGAGGAAAAGTGAGTTATTTCTACTGAGTGTGTAGAAATTAAAAGACCTTCATAAAACTGTCTTTGTTTTAAAGCACCATGGATGCTTGAAGTTTTTGAATGATATCTTTCTAGAATAATTTCTGGATTATTTTTCCATTGAATATCTTTTTCTTCAATCAGAAGTATAACTTCTTTGAATTCAGTTTCATAAAACTGTGAATCTGAGTTATCTTCTTTGTTAATATTAGCATAAGAGGATGATGCCTCAGCTTTTTCCTTTTCCTTAATATAATTAAGATACTCTTTAGCAAGAGGATGATCATCAGGTAAAGAAGTACCTATGAGGTTTTGCAATGGATCTTTAAGGCTTGCAATATTTGAAGCTATTAGCTTCTTCTTCCCTATCTGGATACTATAATCTGAGGTAGAAGATTCTCCTCCTCTTCCTCTATAAGAGTAAGAACTGCCTCTTCCTCTATAAGAGGAATAGCTACTATGTGAAGAGCTCATTCCTGCAATTATAAGAGTTATTCACGGGTTAAGAAATCAGGCAGATGATTTTCTGCACCTTTCTTATAAACGATAGTAAAATCAAAAGGAGCTAAATGAGCTTGCCATTTAGCAAACATTTGTTTAGAGACATCATTTTTAAAATCCTTTTAGAACGTGTATTTAGCCAAAATACAGTCATTATAAAGATCGTCTTGGAATTTTATGTAACATCTCATATTTTTCCTTCTTGTAAAATTTTGGAATAGATGGAAGTTTGGGGCCAAAGTGAGAAAATTGGAAACTTAAGGTCTAAGGGGCAAAATCAGGGAATGTAAATAAGCTACAAACCCTTGCAATCTTCATGGTGTCGGCTAAGCATTTGAGAAGTGGGGAATTGAGAAGAATCAACTCTTGGAAGATTGGAGTAGGAGGATTTCATCAAGGGCTTGGAAGATTCATCTTCAAGGTATGGTTATCTTCCAATCTTCACTTTCTTGCTAGAATTGAGGAAATGGGTGTGTAGAAAACAATGATTCTTTCTACTTCTAAGTTTTGGTTAAAGCCATTGGAAATAGAGGGATTAATGAATCCCTTTGTAGTTTGTGAGCTTCTCTTGGAAAGCTTGCACCATTTCAATGGAGGAATTTGAGTTTTGAACAATTTGGGAATTTGGGTGTTGAAAGAGATGATTCATTGGTTAGATTTGGTGGGAAATTATATGTTTAAAGGTTTGGGATTCGCCCTTTATAGTGTGTTCATCTCAAACTATTGATTTTGAGGGTTTTTCTTCAATTGGAATCGATTTGGGGGAGATGGGAATTCATGTTCGAAGTGCAGGTGCCCGCACCAAGTGTGGCACCAGTTGGCTAGCACGGGAAGGGGTACCAGATTCTGTCCAGTGCCCCGCACCAGTTGTGGCACCAGTTGGCTAGCGCGGGCAGTGGCGCCGTGTATTGTTTTGCGTTTCCGATTTTCATTTCGCGTACTGTTTTGAGGTTAGAATTGTGGTATCACTTAAGGGTTGTCTTAGATGTGTTTTGGGGCATATTTAGGGAGTTTAACATCACTTTTATTAACCACAATTCAGGTGTTCGGTTTGAACTAAAGTGGGTTTCAGAGCGTATGTCGATGTGCTAATGCTAATGTGAGTTCCCTTAACTCCTTTGTGCAAATGAAATGTTTTGCTAAAGTTTTCATAACTGATTATGGTTTTGAGCATGATGACATGATTAAACATTTTGAAAGGTTTTGATGTGGAAACGTTTATTAAAGCATGCAAGTTGTTTATACGTTCTTTTCTACGTAAGTGTTGATTGCATGCTCTTGTGATGTTGTTGCTATGTGTGGAGTCGGGTTACACAGTGGTGTGTTGGACCATGGATGGTTGAGAATCTTCGATGAATGATTTGGACCGTGTGCCTCAAATTCGTTTCGTGTGCACACGGATACGGCATCGACCGAGTGCCGAGGGGATCTACTGTGGGGGCCCTGAGTGTTGACCTCACATGAGGTGATGGGAGTTGAGACCACTGTTCAATACCCTTATGTGGAGTCGAGCATGTAAACTGGATTTCCGTTTATTATTATAACGGTTGATTGTTTAAAACTACTATTTGTGTGGAACTGTTTTAAAGAGGGAATTCACTAGACCTCATGGTCTAACCCTCGATTTTCAAAAATTAAAACCATTTTCAGGTTAGAGTCGTACTTGGGGTTTCATCTGGTGATGATGGAAAGATGTGGCGTTGTAGAAGAGGCATAGCTTATTAGAGGCTTATAGCGTACCGTTGGGCTTCCTGTAGCATCTCAGTTGTGAAGGTGTCTATCCGCTGCATAGTTAGAGTAGAGAGCGATGTATTTTTATGTAATTTGGGACCGTTCTTGGTTGTAATGTTACAAATTGTATTTTATTAAATTTGGGTTGTTACATTTTAAGACACATTTTACAATTGCAAATAGCTCTTTTGCTATAGTAACATAGTTCTTTTGGGCACCATTCCATTTTCCCGAATGGAACCTGACAAGAATTTCTTCTTTTAAGTGGGGATCTATTTGTTTTAAGATACCTCCAAATCCTATGTCTGAAGCATCTGTTTCAATGATTTTTTTCCAAAGTGGGTTTGCTAGCATTAAACAAGGGATGTTTTTTACCCTTTGTTTTATATTCTTGACAACCTGGGTATGGCTATCAGTCCAATGGGGACTTTTCTTTTTAAGTCTGTCATAGAGAATAGAAGTATCTTCATTTAGATTTCCTATGTAGGCAGAAATATAATTTAGGCTGCCTAGAAATCTTTGTAATTGGGTTCTATATGTAATTTTATCTGGAAATTTTGAACTAAATTCCATGCTTCTTTGTATAGGAATAGTTCTTCCCTTTTCAATATTATGACCTAAAAATCTAATTTTTGTTTGGAATAATAACATTTTTGGTTTTGAAATAACTAAATCGTTTTGTATAACAACTTTTTTGAAAAGTTCTAGGTGTTTAAAATGACTTTCTACATCCATAGAAAAAACTAGAATATAATCTATGTAGACAATAATAAAATTGCTATAAGGATAGAAAATGTCATTCATGATTTGTTGCAATTCAGACGGAGAATTTTTTAAGCCAAAAGGCATTACCGTCCATTCATAATGTCCTATTGGAACATTAAAAGCAGTTTTATATCTATCTTTCTCATTGATTTGAATTTTCCAGTAACCAGATTTTAAATCAAATTTTGAAAATATAATATCTTGAAATAACCTGTCAAGTAAATTCTTTTTATTAGGGATCGGATGTCTGATCCATTGTAAAACTTTGTTAATGGGTTTGTAATTTATTACAAGGCGAGGGACACCCCTTTCTTGCTCAGAATGTTTATTGATGTAATAATCGGGTTTTATTTTGTCGAAAATTAAAGTTTGTGGCAGTAATTCGAATAAAATAAGAAGTTTTGTCGTTCAAGCGGGAAAAGTAGAAGTTTAGTGTATTGGTGGAATAGGTATAAAAAAGGATAGAAAACCCTAATTCCATCAATTTCTAATTATTCCAGTGTATGTGGGTGCGGCTAAGAGAAAGAAAGCAAGTGAAGAAGAGTTCTTGGAAATTGAAGAGGAAGAAGTAGAAATCTCAGCTGAGTTTTGGGAAAAGCTTAAGAATCATCAAGGTAAATGTTAATCTTCCTTCTCTTTTAAGTTTTGTGAGTGTTGGTGGGTATTTTGTCAATGGACTTGGATTTTGAGGGTTTCTTGGTGTTTCTTCATTAAATTGTTTAAGGGAATGTTTAAATGTGGGTTAATGTGTCATTCTTCGGTTTGTATTCAATCCCTGGAGGTAATGGTGGGATTTAGGGTGAGGTGTGTGTTAAACTACTGCGATTTAGGCAAAATCACCGTATCCGGAAACTTGCTCTCATCAGGTAAGTGTTTGGAAAGTGTGGGGGTATCCGGATGGCATGGTGTCCGGATAGTGTGTGGTGTCCGGATGAAGTGATGTCCGGGTAGGGTGTTATCCGGGTAGCCGTGCTATTTGTGGTTCCCGGTAGTTTACCCGAAAACCCTTGGGAATCCGGACGTGTCCGGAACGTTCCATCCGGAAAGCTCTACTGTCCGGGTAGAATCTTCCGGATAGTTTGGTTGTCCGGGTAAATCTTCCGGATAGTGACTTGGTGTAACCTTTAGAGTATCCAATTAGAGAGTTCTAGTTGTGGGGACCGTCTGTTTGTCCAAGGAGTCAACCGAGTGGGAGTGTAGTTCGGTCAAGTAACTTATCACTGAAGTGTGTATCCTTATAGGTGCAGTCGAAGGGAGAATCAATCTAGTAAGGGGATTTAACCAGGACGACAGGTGAGTTTTTCTGATCCTAAAACCCTTTTCAGATGTGGAACTTTATGCATGTTTACAATGGTAAATGCTCGCACTATTTTTAAACCATGCATGAAAAGTGTGATTTAATTGTGTGGATACAAACTGCTTTTATTTCAAGCAAAGAGTAGGTGTGTGGCGTGGTTATTATCTAGCTGTGTGCTTCTTAACTGCTTTTATTTCAATGCGAATAGTAAGTGTGTGACAATATGTGTGATTTAAATGTGTGTGACCATGCTCTGGCTTGGGGGTGAAATGGGGGTGTGTCCCATAATAATTATATATGAATTTGTTTCATATATGGGCGGTGTGTGCCCAATTGCGCTGTCACGGTGTGTGTGACTATAGCGTGTGTGCTCTATTGCGCTGTCACGATGTGTGTGACTATAGCGTGTGCCAGTAGCATGTGTCATTGTGTGCATAACATTCTAAGTGTGATTATTGTGATTTGTATAAACTCTTTCATAACTGATTTATAAATTGCGATATTTATGGTGTGACTTGGTGTGGAGGGAACTCACTAGACCTCATGGTCTAACCCTCGCTTTTCAAAACTACAACCTTTTTCAGGTAAACAGGTAGTCGAAAGCTTGCTTAGAAGTTGGCAAGGCGTGAGACGGAGGTGGCATATAGAAGGATTAGAGGGCTTTCCTTTTATTTTGGTAGTTACAATACCAGCTGTAGTTAGGGTTATTTCCACAAACCCAGTTTGTAATCTGTTTAATGTATTAGATTGAGCCATTTTTGGCGTTTTAATTTAAAGATATAGCTTTTGGGCACGATAGTTTGGTGTGGGTTGTTACAGTTGGTATCAGAGCCCTAGTTTAAGGGATTTAGGTGACCGGATGGGCCTAAACTTAAACTGTGGAGTAGGAGGACACAACTGAGATATAGGAAGCCTTTAGGGAAGACCTTAACCACTGAGAATGTAGGACGATGGTAGTGAGGATTCTCATGTAAGGTAAATTCAAATCACATCTGGCCAATGTCATTATGAATTTACAGGTGCATGGGTGTGCTTGATTACCGTTATTCTGATATTGGTAGTGTGTGGAGTGTGGTGATTAGTGTGTAAAGTTTAACCTTGTCATTATGGCAACGGTTTAGTGTGTTGTACGGATCATTCTTGGTGTGATTGATGATACTATCTAGAAGAAGCATTGTTTGAATGTTCTGTGTGAGTGTCCGTGTGAAGTAGAACCTTTAGGGTTCTTAAGGAAAATAATTGATTGGAGGTGAGCTCCTAATCTCTGATGAGCCTTTATTCTGGGAGTTCCCGATGTCGGTAAATTGAGATCTTGAGAGTTTCAGCTCAAGGATCGGATGATAGAGATGTGCTTTCTTACTCTCTAGTTAGTAAAAGAGTGGCAAGGGTGGTTGAGAGATGTTAGTTGTATGGATTGGTAACACTGGAGTTAGTAAACCTATTTGGGGTCGAAGTGAAGCCGTATATTTTACAAATTAGTGGTCAGGTGGTAACTGTAAGGTTGGAGCATCCAAGTGTGTGGGGAAGTACCAGTATCGAAGGTTGTTTCAATGTAAGGAACCTAATGGTTTGGTTAGAAGTAGGGTGTCGGTGTTGATCTGTTGTAACTGCAAACGGTCGACCTTGCTTGAGCGAATAGCCTTCAATGTAAAGTGAGTCATGCATTGCATTTTCAAACAAATTACATAAGTCCTTCATATCAAAATGTGTGTATGTGTGTGCCTTATGAGTTTCTGGTTTTGAAAATGAGTTGGCGTGTGCAAGGGTGTGCTTGAAGGAAAAGATAAATTTATTTACGTGGTGTGATAAATTTCGAATTTGGAAAAAAATAGTGAATTATTTCACTTCTTTATGAGTGAGTTAAACTTTGTTGTATAAATCATAACAACATTTGATCGTATGGTTTTATGGGTGAAAACGATGTGAACACGTTTTTGACATATCAGCGAGTGTGAGAGTCGGTTGACCATCCCAGCGTGGACGATTTTGTTGTATTTTAAAATTGTGCATAAAGAGAGTTTCAGTGTGTACACTTTCAGTAGATGGACCAGGTTGCGAGATATCATGGGTTGCGTGCGAGCGATCATTGAGATCAGTGTGTGTGTGTGTGTGTATGGTTGTTCTTTATGGGGGTGTCGTGTCTTGCATATTAAACCTTGTTTTGTGGAATATTTCGAGTATGTAAAATGATTTAAATCATTGTGTTGTCATGCATGGAGGCTATGAGCTCGCTAAGTGGTAAGAGACATTGCACTTAATAATGTGCAAAGTTTCGAGAGTTGAAGATGCGGTTGAGACGTCGATGGTCGATTCGTGGCCTTAGAGTTACCGTTTAGGGAGGGCGGCGTCTAACTGTAGTCTCAGTCTTTGACTTTAGAGATGCTTGTGTGATGGTAGTCTTTTCTCTTGTTTGGTAAGTTGACGTGTGGCTGACGGCGGGGAAGTGTCCCGAGTGATTTCGAAGCGGGCAAAATACTTTGAAGGGTAACGTTGTGGTATGTGGATGAAACGGTATCGGCGTGGAGCCGGAGTTGAGGAGAACTTGTATCTAGACTAATTTTCAGGCATTGATGTTGAAGCCAACGACGGGTGTGGAGTCGTTGTCAGGAGATTTGAAATTTAAAGGTTAACCCTGGTGTGTGCGTGGAGATAGGAGGTCGGTTGGGAAGGTGTGTATCTGTCAAGAGGGTGGACTGCCTTTTTGTGCGTATCCCGAAGATGGAGAATTGATAGTTGGATAGGTGATTCTTCCTATGTGATTGATATGTCGTTTGCAAATGAGTAGTTAGCACAACTCATGTGAGACACGTGGACTATGTTGGTTTGCAAGGGAGCGTTCTATCGTTTGATTTATTGAGCGTGACTCAAGTGGATTCCGAAGAGTCGATTGGGGATAAAGACTCGATCGAGTGAAGTAGACGGTCATATTTTGCGGTACAGCTAGATTAGAGAAAGGCAAAGTTGTGAGTTTTCTAAATCAAAGCTTGGTGATACCTGTTTGTTAATTGTGCATGCGTACTTATTATTGTGTGATTGCTTATGGACTATTCGAACGGACTTGGTCTGTTCCCTAGGGCGGGTGTGTGCCCTAGATTGACAAGGCAAAAATTCCAGTTATATGTGTGTGGATGTTGATTTGCAAAACTAATTATTTCTTAATGTTTTCGCAGACTCTTTCAATTATATGACATGTTTGGCGTGGAGAAAGCATGGCCTAGTGTGTGCACAAATGATCATGAGGATTGGACCTCTAGTGTGTGGGTTTGTGTGGATAAGATGGCGGCAACTTATAATTAGTAAGCATGTGAGGCATGGGGGTAATGTTTTGCTATGAGGTTAAGTGATGGACTAGTGTTGATATGGGGTGAGCGTAAGGGGAGATCCTTGCTCGGGATTTGTTTATAAATTGTTCAAATATGGCAAAATTGTGTGTGGCGATGCATGGATGTCTAAGTGGCGTGTGGTATTGTTACCCGAGAATAAAAGAGTGAGGTGGCAGTTGGTGGCTAGCTAAGAAGGAAATTGTGTGCTCTTGGACTGGTTAGTTTATGATGTTTTGTAGTAGATACGAAATCTTTGGGAATGTTGAGCTAATCCTTGTATGTTAAGGAAATGCAAAGGAGTGGGTTAGTATCATTTGAGAAATGAGAAGTGTGTAGTCGTTTCGAGCATTGAGTGTGATTACGGATCAACTTGGTTGAATTTCTCGTATGAGAAGTGGTAGAACTGTTGGTTAGTCATAGTAACCGTTAAAATTGCGTATTTATAGTGGTCAATGTTGGATGAGAAATGTTACATGCTAGCCTAAGGTAATTGGGACGGTAGATTGGAATAAGTGAGTAAGCGTGAAGTAGAAAGTGTGGCAAGTGGCACGAAAAGTGGGAAGTAATGTTTTCAGAACGTTACCGTCGGGTGCATGAACTTCTAGTGGGAGTATGAGAAAGAGGGTTTGTGTGTATGTGATTGGTTAAGCATTGAGGAAAGCTAGCTAGTGTGATTGGTCAAGATTGTGTGCCTTCTAGTGAGTCGCTATTTGGAAACATGTTTTACGTTTGAGAAGTAAGAGGAAGAAAGTAGTCGAATGTAGTGCTCGGGGTGAGGGACCATTGGATTAGACTTGGTAGTAATATAGGAGTGACGTTGTGGTAAAATCGTGTGAATTGATTGATATCAATATATTGTGGTCAGTTTAATTAATGTGAGAAAGTGTTATCTGCTTTAGACGTATTTTTGTGTTGGGAGAGTAATGGTAGAATTGTGTGTAATCTATTGAAGAGAATCTTAACTGCGAGTTAAGGTGATATTCAAGGTTGATTTGTGATCAGTTGGCGAATTGAGCGTCGTTATTTTAATAAGGGTTGCATGTTATTGTGACGTTAACTTCGGTAGGATTCTGTAACACCCTGAAATTTCCATTGTAAATTAATAAGAGATAAATTGTATTTTGGTACGATTCATGTGTGAGAAAATTAATTTGGAGGGTTGATTGGCATTTAATTGGAAGTTTGGGGTATAAATTGGAAATTGGGTTAATGACTCATGTAATTATTATGAGGAGTCAGCTGGAGATTAATCAGTATTTGAAATACTGATTTCCTTAGTATTTGTTTAGCAAAAAGGAAATTTAAAATTTGAACAGTGTGATATAGAGGAAACGAGACAGAGAGAAAGATTTCGAGAAAGAGAAGAAGAAAGAAAGCTGTTGATTTGGATTTGTGGTAAGAAACTTGAATCTTCCTACTGATTCTAGTAAGAAGGTTAATTAATTTCATAATTAATTGGTTAGAACTGTTTCTGGAAGATTAAATTGAAGCTGTGAAGATTTCGATCAGAGTTCAGTTTCAAATTGAGGTGAGTTATTCGATTCTCTTTGAAATTAAGCAATGAAAATAGGAATAGATGTGTTATATCTATATTTAAAACCCTTAAAATGCTTAATGGTTAAGAAAAGTCGAAACTGGTTTAAATGGTGAAAGTGACGATGAACAGTAAGGTTTTCGCAACCAAGGGTTGCGAGTTCTGAACTTTTCGCAACCAATGGTTGCGAGTTCTAGAGTTTGCGCTATAGAGGGTTGCGAAAAGTAGGGTTTTCGCAACAGTGGGTTACGAATAGTGGAGGTTTTCGCAGCTTTGGCTTGCGAAAAGTAGAGCTTTTCGCTACAGTGGCTTGCGAAAAGTTTGACTTTCAGTAGCAGTTTTGAGGCTTTTATGTGAAATGCAATCTGATATCTATATGCTATTTGTTATACGAATATAACTCAAATATTGATACGAAAGCCATGTTATGAGTAATTGTAAAGGAATTATTTATGAGCCCGATCTTGTAGTTTACATTTGAGATATTGATCCCCGTGCTAATTAGCAAAGATGGGAGAGTTGAGAAGTCGAGGTGTCGAGATTATATTTTTATAAATGTATATGGAATATGTTATGGGATATAGCACATAGTATTGTATATACTCATGATAGAGTGTAATGGATCCATAGGCACTAGTTTATATGAACACCTGGGATTGACGTGAGTAATCGTAATTCCAATATGTGTATGTTGAATGTGGAATTGACGTGAGTAATCGTAATTCCAGTATATGTGATAAATGTGGAATTGATGTGAGTAATCGTAATTCCCATTTATATGAATTAAGGAATTGATGTGAGTAATCATAATTCCTGAGTGTATGTTAAATATGGAATTGATGTGAGTAATCGTGATTCCTATTTTGCATTATTGAGAAATCATGGGATTGATGTGAGTAATCGTAATTCCTGATTTCTGAGGAAAAATAGAGATTGACATGAGTAATTGTAATCCCTACTTCCTTTCTAATAAATGAGCATGTGTAATTGCGATTTATTAGATAAGAACATAGATCTAGAATCTGGGATTGATTCGTAGTTGGCTCTGGTTTGTACTAATATGACTTACTGAAGGTTAGTTATAGTTTTGAGATTGGGGTAGGTTCCCGTTGTTGAGATTAAGCACGTGTACAGTAAGGTGGGTGAGAACAGGTTTGATATATCTGTTAATATTTTGTTGTTTAATTTTAATTTGATTTGTATAATCTCACTAGGCGAAAGCCTAATGTTTCAAATTAAATTGTCTTACCAGGTGCAGGCTCTGGAAATAGTGGGGAAGTGAGATGACAGTTGAAGAACAATCAGACTTGGTGATATCAAAGGATCAGGATATTTTGATGACTTTTGGGACAAGCCTTAGATAATCTAGTTGATCTTATTGTGATGTATAATTAGATTGATCAGATTATTTAAGTTAGATGATCTTATGTATATAGAAACATACTTTTGATCCTTTGGTTTATAAAAGTCTGATATTTTGATGATCATAACATGTGTATTTTGAGGTTTAAATTGGCCCTGAATTTTAGGGTGTTACAGTATGGTATCAGAGCTTTAGTTTAAGCGAACTAGGTATGAATTTGAGATACCTAGACTTAAGCTGTGATGAAATTAAGTTATGATCTACGAGAGATGGGTAGAATTGCTAAAACGAGGTAGTCTTAGGGTGGACGGAAATACACTAATTTAGTATTGTAACGATGAGGACGAGAATTCTCATGTATGATATGTTCGCAATTTCAATTAGCTACTGTCATTATGGATATATTGTTACATAAGCATGCTTGTTTCTAAATTGTTGCAAGAGCTAATTAGTGATAAAGTACGTTTAGTATGTTAGAGTTCTGTTTAACCATTTGTATGGTTATTTGTGTTTGATCAGAGAAATGGTGAATACGCCACCTAGAGAAAGAGTTGGAAATAATGAGGCAGAAGTGAGTAATATGCATGATGCACCTATAGATTTTCTTTCTTTAGGAGGTATGCATACTCCAGCTCAGAGGGTGGGAACTAGCAATGTTAGTCAGACAACAGATTCTAATATGGAGGCAAGAATAATGGAGAACGTGTCAAGAATGATGAATGCTTCGGTAGAAAGACAAGCTGATTTGATGAACGCCTCCATGGAAAGACAAACCGAAATGTTTACAAAGCTATTCAATGACAGAAATATGGAACCGAGACGTCCAGTGATTGATACTGGGGTGATAAATCCGATAGGTAATCCAAGGTTAGAGGCGGAACGTAGGATATACATAATTTGTTCTTACAAAACATTTCTAAGCTGCAGGCCGCCTGAATTTAAAGGAGAAGACAGTCCAGTTGCGTGTATGAACTGGCTGCGGGAGATAGAGCAAGCTTTCCGAGCCTGTGAATGTCAGGAAGGATCAAAAGTCAGATTTGCTTCTCAGATGTTAAGAGGTAATGCTTTGAACTGGTGGAATGTTTTGACAGCTTCTTTGACGACAACTGTGTTAGATGCTATGACTTGGGGATCATTTAAAGAGAAGATATTGAAAGAATATTGTAACGAACAAGAGATGGATCGAATAGAGGAGCAGTTTAGGAATCTTAAAAAGGGTAACATGTCGGTGAGAAGGTATACAGAGTTATTTATGGAGAAACTGAACTTGGTAGGACATGTGGTTCCTACTGAAAAAGATAAAGTTAAAGCCTACCTGAAAGGGTTGCCGGCTGAAATGATATCCCGAGTGCGAAATTCAAAAGCTGTAACACTCCGGGAAATGATTGAAGAAGCCAAGATAATAGAGGAGATGTATGTTAGAGATAAGGAAGAGAAAGCGCATGTAGGAGAGAAAAGAAAAGGGGAAGTTCGATCGGAATCATCGTATATATCAAAGTCTTTTTCTGATGGCCCACATTTAGAACCTCGTCAAGAATCGAAATGGTGTTCGAAATGTCAAAATAGGCATTTTGGTCCATGTCAGAGGGCCACGTTTGAATGTTATAAGTGTGGGAAGAGTGGACATTCTATGAATAATTGTCCTATTGGAGGATCGACGTGCTATGAATGCAAACAACCTGGCCATTACCGTCGGGATTGCCCAAAGTGGAAGAAGGAGGGAGATCAAAGTAAGAAAAGTGATATTTCAAGGCCAACGGGCCAAGCGTATCATATGACCACTGAAGAAACTTAAAGAATCAAACGACATTGTTTCTGGTACATTCCTCGTTAACTTCATTCTTTCGTGCAGGTTAATTGTTGGTTGTGTCTAAGTCGTTGATTTCTAGTTAATTATATCAGTTGTGGTTTTGATAAGAAACTAAGCAGTTGAATTAATATCAAGTATTATAGTTGGATAGGAATTTGATGATTATAATGTTACTCAAGAAGACTTGTAAAATTTTCAAGTTGGGGAGCGGGTAATGTTGAAAGGATATGAGTTTAATAATGTGAAGAATTGAGTCCCTATTCTTTCGGAATCTTTATTTTTGATTAAGTGATTGTAGAAAGATATACTAGAAATCGATGAACTAAGAAGAAGTTGGTATGTCTAAGTGCTTATGGGATTTTTAGAACGGAGAAAGTTATGAGGAATAGATATTTCTATTTGTTTGCTTAGTTGATTTCGGGGACGAAATCCTTTCAAGTTGGGGAGTATTGTAACACCCCGAAATTTCCATTGTAATTTATAAGAGATAAATTGTATTTTGGTACGATTCATGTGTGAGAAAATTAATTTGGAGGGTTGATTGGCATTTAATTGGAAGTTTGGGGTATAAATTGGAAATTGGGTTAATGACTCATGTAATTATTATGAGGTGTTAGCTGGAGATTAATCAATATTTGAAATACTGATTTCCTTAGTATTTGTTTAGCAAAAAGGAAATTTAAAATTTGAACAGTGTGATATAGAGGAAACGAGACAGAGAGAAAGATTTCGAGAAAGAGAAGAAGAAAGAAAGCTGTTGATTTGGATTTGTGGTAAGAAACTTGAATCTTCCTACTGATTCTAGTAAGAAGGTTAATTAATTTCATAATTAATTGGTTAGAACTGTTTCTGGAAGATTAAATTGAAGCTGTGAAGATTTCGATCAGAGTTCAGTTTCAAATTGAGGTGAGTTATTCGATTCTCTTTGAAATTAAGCAATGAAAATAGGAATAGATGTGTTATATCTATATTTAAAACCCTTAAATGCTTAATGGTTAAGAAAAGTCAAAACTGGTTTAAATGGTGAAAGTGACGATGAACAGTAAGGTTTTCGCAACCAAGGGTTGCGAGTTCTGAACTTTTCGCAACCAATGGTTGCGAGTTCTAGAGTTTGCGCTATAGAGGGTTGCGAAAAGTAGGGTTTTCGCAACAGTGGGTTACGAATAGTGGAGGTTTTCGCAGCTTTGGCTTGCGAAAAGTAGAGCTTTTCGCTACAGTGGCTTGCGAAAAGTTTGACTTTCAGTAGCAGTTTTGAGGCTTTTATGTGAAATGCAATCTGATATCTATATGCTATTTGTTATACGAATATAACTCAAATATTGATACGAAAGCCATGTTATGAGTAATTGTAAAGGAATTATTTATGAGCCCGATCTTGTAGTTTACATTTGAGATATTGATCCCCGTGCTAATTAGCAAAGATGGGAGAGTTGAGAAGTCGAGGTGTCGAGATTATATTTTTATAAATGTATATGGAATATGTTATGGGATATAGCACATAGTATTGTATATACTCATGATAGAGTGTAATGGATCCATAGGCACTAGTTTATATGAACACCTGGGATTGACGTGAGTAATCGTAATTCCAATATGTGTATGTTGAATGTGGAATTGACGTGAGTAATCGTAATTCCAGTATATGTGATAAATGTGGAATTGATGTGAGTAATCGTAATTCCCATTTATATGAATTAAGGAATTGATGTGAGTAATCATAATTCCTGAGTGTATGTTAAATATGGAATTGATGTGAGTAATCGTGATTCCTATTTTGCATTATTGAGAAATCATGGGATTGATGTGAGTAATCGTAATTCCTGATTTCTGAGGAAAAATAGTGATTGACATGAGTAATTGTAATCCCTACTTCCTTTCTAATAAATGAGCATGTGTAATTGCGATTTATTAGATAAGAGCATAGATCTAGAATCTGGGATTGATTCGTAGTTGGCTCTGGTTTGTACTAATATGACTTACTGAAGGTTAGTTATAGTTTTGAGATTGGGGTAGGTTCCCGTTGTTGAGATTAAGCACGTGTACAGTAAGGTGGGTGAGAACAGGTTTGATATATCTGTTAATATTTTGTTGTTTAATTTTAATTTGATTTGGATAATCTCACTAGGCAAAAGCCTAATGTTTCAAATTAAATTGTCTTACCAGGTGTAGGCTCTGGAAATAGTGGGGAAGTGAGATGACAGTTGAAGAACAATCAGACTTGGTGATATCAAAGGATCAGGATATTTTGATGACTTTTGGGACAAGCCTTAGATAATCTAGTTGATCTTATTGTGATGTATAATTAGATTGATCAGATTATTTAAGTTAGATGATCTTATGTATATAGAAACATACTTTTGATCCTTTGGTTTATAAAAGTCTGATATTTTGATGATCATAACATGTGTATTTTGAGGTTTAAATTGGCCCTGAATTTTAGGGTGTTACAGATTCGTTCTTTAAGAAGGTGAGATTGTGTGTGAAACCCTTAGTTTGGCGTGTTTTAAAACCGTGAGTGTAGAGGTGTGAATGATTTTGAGTGAGACCGGAGGTCACACGGTTGACCACCGATGGGTCGAACATTTTCGTAAGAGGTTAAGTGTGGCTCAAGACCGCCACCGGTTTATGTGAGCAGAAGGAGGAGATTGATCGAATTCCATATATGAGACAGTGCGATGTTTAGAGCTTCGTCGTGGAAAGATGTGTGTTTGGAAGGAAAAAGGGAAATTAAGACCCAGGTATGGCGAGTCGTTCGCCATCACTGAGCGTGTAGATGAGGTGGTGAATAAGCTGAAGTTGCCCGAGGAACTTCGGGAAGTTCATTCGACATTTCCCGTGTCGAATCTTAGGAAGTGCTTGACAAGGGAAGGCATGGTCGTATTGTTAGAAGACACTCGTGTGGATGAAAGTTAGATTATGTGGGGGAACCGTTGGCGATTATAAATCTCAAGGTTAGAAAGCTGAGGAACCGTTTTCCTCGATTGTTCGAAGATGGAATTCCGGGGACGGAATTCTTTTGAGGGGAGGATATTGTAATAATCGGGTTTTATTTTGTCGAAAATTAAAGTTTGTGGCAGTAATTCGAATAAAATAAGAAGTTTTGTGGTTCAAGCGGGAAAAGTAGAAGTTTAGTGTATTGGTGGAATAGGTATAAAAAGGGATAGAAAACCCTAATTCCATCAATTTCTAATTATTCCAGTATGTGTGGGTACGGCTAAGAGAAAGAAAGCAAGTGAAGAATAGTTCTTGGAAATTGAAGAGGAAGAAGTAGAAATCTCAGCTGAGTTTTGGGAAAAGCTTAAGAATCATCAAGGTAAATGTTAATCTTCCTTCTCTTTTAAGTTTTGTGAGTGTTGGTGGGTATTTTGTCAATGGACTTGGATTTTGAGGGTTTCTTGGTGTTTCCTCATTAAATTGTTTAAGGGAATGTTTAAATGTGGGTTAATGTGTCATTCTTCGGTCTGTATTCAATCCCTGGAGGTAATGGTGGGATTTAGGGTGAGGTGTGTGTTAAACTACTGCGATTTAGGCAAAATCGCCGTATCCGGAAACTTGCTCTCATCAGGTAAGTGTCCGGAAAGTGTGGGGGTATCCGGACGGCATGGTGTCTGGATAGTGTGTGGTGTCCGGACGAAGTGATGTCCGGGTAGGGTGTTATCCGGGTATCCGTACTATTTGTGGTTCCGGTAGTTTACCCGGAAACCCTTGGGAATCCGGATGTGTCCGAAACGTTCCATCCGGAAAGCTCTACTGTCCGGGTAGAATCTTCCGGATAGTTTGGCTGTCCGGGTAAATCTTCCGGATAGTGACTTGGTGTAACCTTTAGAGTATCCGGTTAGAGAGTTCTAGTTGTGGGGACCGTCTGTTGGTCCAAGGAGTTAACCGAGTGGGAGTGTAGTTCGGTCAAGTAACTTATCACTAAAGTGTGTATCCTTATAGGTGCAGTCGAAGGGAGAATCAATCCAGTAAGAGGATTTAACCAGGACGACAGGTGAGTTTTTCTGATCCTAAAACCCTTTTCAGATGTGGAACTTTATGCATGTTTACAATGGTAAATGCTCACACTATTTTTAAACCATGCATGAAAAGTGTGATTTAATTGTGTGGATACAAACTGCTTTTATTTCAAGCAAAGAGTAGGTGTGTGGCATGGTTATTATCTAACTGTGTGCTTTTCAACTGCTTTTATTTCAAAGCGAATAGTAAGTGTGTGACAATATGTGTGATTTAAATGTGTGTGACCATGCTCTGACTTGGGGGTGAAATGGGGGTGTGTCCCATAATAATTATATATGAATTTGTTTCATATATGGGCGGTGTGTGCCCAATTGCGCTGTCACGGTGTGTGTGACTATAGCGTGTGTTCTCTATTGCGCTGTCATGGTGTGTGTGACTATAGCGTGTGCCAGTAGCATGTGTCATTGTGTGCATAACATTCTAAGTGTGCTTGTTGTGATTTGTATAAACTCTTTCATAACTGATTTATAAATTGCGATATTTATGGTGTGACTTGGTGTGGAGGGAACTCACTAGACCTCATGGTCTAACCCTCGCTTTTCAAAACTAAAACCTTTTTCAGGTAAGCATGTAGTCGAAAGCTTGTTTAGAAGTTGGCAAGGCGTTAGACGGAGGTGGCATATAGAAGGATTAGAGGGCTTTCCTTTTATTTTGGTAGTTACAATCTCAGATGTAGTTAGGGTTATTTCCGCAAACCCAGTTTTTAATCTGTTTAATGTATTAGATTGAGCCATTTTTGGCGTTTTAATTTAAAGTTATAGCTTTTGGGCACGATAGTTTGGTGTGGGTTCTTACAATTGACATAAAAAGCTGTACAAGACCATGAAGATTTAGAAGGTTTAATAAGACGTTTTTATAATAAAGAGGCTATTTCCTTTTTGCAGAGTTCTATATACTCAGCATTCATTTGACAGGGTCTAGCCTGTTGGGGGATTTGTGTATCGTGGAAGAGATAAGAAATAGTGAGACGATTAGTATAGCTTGGATATAACCAGAGATCGCATAGAGCTCGCTTTCCGTAAGAGATATTTCGACCCTATTCTGCCCAGGTATCACGAAATTCTCTCGAGGATAATCTCTGATTTTCAGTGTATCGATTAAGGCAAAAATCGATCCATATATATACACCTTTGGAGAATCGTAACCTACCTATATTGAATACATATAATAATCTCTCATTTAATGAGATTGATTGTGGGTTTAAAGAGGTCGGTTACAAAAATTGCAGTTACAAAGTGAAGAGGACAATCCAGACGCCGACGCTACTTTCCGCGCCAGTAAACTCGCGCCGAAATGAGCGCCAAATAGCAAACAGACCATGGCGCCAGTTTTGGCTCTAGCCAACTGGCGCCGATATGCGCACCATGCACAAACCAGTGCACGAAACAGAGCCTGGCGCTAGACAACTGGCGCCAATTCCCATTTCTCAAATCCACTTTGTAACGTGCCATTTTCAACCGTCCAACAATCTCGGGTTCTAGTTAGCTTACACGAGTGTGCACTCCACACCTCCTAACTCATGTTATAGCTTAGCTAACAACCCCATTATTACCTTTGTGAATCCAATTACACAAAATGACCGATGATTTCACTAAAATCACCAACATTCCTCCCCCATTTTAGTGCAATCCTTGATTCACAAATAAAATTACAATACATGTAAACAAACTCATGCATAAATGAAAATATCTAAAAGATTGAATTTCCATCTTAGTACATTACACATTTCAAATACTCGAGAATCCGGGTGTCCTATGGATTGAACCTGTCAACCCATTTGAGTACCAGAAAATAACATACGCATAAATTTAAATGACTCTCTAAAGTATAAACTTGACACTATATAGGCCATGTGTCCTTATCCATTCGTGAGTGTATCAAAGCCAAGTCCAAGCTTTTTGAAGCGGCCACACTTCACACTCATATAGGTAGTTCATTTCTTCATGCACCTGCACATGCATTTTTACAAAAGAACAATTACCTCCTTCACTTGCAGTACCGACTACCGAGCACACACCTTGGGATGATCATCTTGTGCTACAATCTCTTAGAGTGAGCTTTCCCATTGAATTCAACTTCTAACGTTGTATTAGAAGGGAATTGGGTATCTCACCGTTAGAGATTTAGATGGACTTTAATCCCATCCCTATAACCGACTTGTGAACCAAGTCCCCAGCTAACCCCTTCGTCAAGTGGTCCGCTAGATTTTGTTGCGACCGAACAAATTCAACCGAAATCACCCCATTCGTGATTAGCTCACGAATCATGCTATGTCTAGACTTGCCATTATACACTTGCCTATAAGTTTTTAGCCAAAGTAGCCTCACTATCACAACAGATAGAAATGGGTGATATTGGTTTCAGCCATAATGGAATTTCATGGACCAGATTCCTTAGCCATTCCGCCTCTTTACCGGAAGCAGCTAATGCCACAAATTCCGACTCCATAGTCGAACTCGTGATGCAAGTTTGCTTCTTGGAAGTCCATGAGATGGCACCTCCCCCAAGCAAGTACACCCAACCACTCGTAGAAGAGTGATCTTCCAAATTGGGGATCCAACTTGCATCCGAATATCTCTCCAATATTGAAGGAAACCCGACATATGACATTACAAGTTTACAAGCCTTATGCCCCATCTCGGGCATAACAAAAACCTTCCGGTTGTTTCATGTAAACTTCCTCCTCCAAATCACCATTCAAGAATGCCGTTTTGACATCCATTTGGTGAATCACTAAATTGTGAATAGCACCTAATGCTATCAACAATCTAATCGTGGAGATCATTGCAACCGGGGCATAAGTAACAAAATAATCTATGCCTTCCTGTTGCCTAAAGCCTTGGATCACTAATCGAGCTTTGAACTTGTCGATTGATCCATCCGCTTTCATCTTCCTTTTGAAGATCCACTTGCAACCCAAAGGTTTGCAACCCGGTGGCAAGTCCGATAATACCCAAGTATTGTTCCCCATGATGGAGTCCATCTCATCATGTATTGCTTCTTTCTAGAAAGCAACATCTTGAGACTTCATAGCCTCATCAAATGATTTTGGATCCTCCTCAACACTATAACAGTAAAGGAATTGGGATCCAATCTCATCTCTTGATCCCTCTACCATGTATACTTGGAAATCGGGACCAAATGATTTTTCAATCCTTCCTCTTTTTCTCCTTCGAAGCATCGGAGATTCGGTTGGAACAATTGCTTGTTCTTCAACCTCACTAGTTTCACTAGTACTTGGAACTATGTCCTTTGGCCTCGGCATTGAAGAGAATCTAGTCTCATCAAAATTACATCTCTCGATTCTAGAACGGTGTGAATCGCTATAGAATCATTAGGTTCAATAACATAGAATCTATAAGCTTTGGAATGCTCGGCATATCCAACAAAGATGCAATCAATACCCTTTTCACCCAAAGTCTTCCTTTTGGGTTCAGGTAGTCGAACAACCGCTCGACATCCCCAAACTCGAATATAACTCAAGTTCGGCCTTTTCTTGAACCAAAGTTCATATGGGGTAATCTTGTTCCTTTTATTGGGAACTCGATTCAGCAAATAACAAGCCGTTAACATGGCTTCACCCCAAAATCCATCACTCAAACCCGAGTAGGATAACATAGAGTTCACCATTTCTTTGAGAACTCTATTTTTCCGTTCCGCCATACCATTTTGTTGTGGTGTATAAGGCGCCGTAGTTTCATGAATGATTCCTACGGATTGGAAAAACATGGGGTCGAAATACTCCCCACCACGATCGGTGCGTAAACACTTAATTAAGCCATTCATTTGCAATTCAACCTCCGTTTTAAAAACTTTAAATTTAACCAATGCTTCATCTTTTGAATGTAATAAATAAACATAGCAAAAACGTGAAGCGTCGTCAATAAAAGTGACAACATACTTTTTATTACCAAAAGACGGAGTTGAATGCAAATCACAAAGATCACTATGAATTAAATCAAGCACCGACGAGTCCCTTTTCACGTTAGGAAAAGGTTGTCTAGTGATCTTTGTTAACATGCAAGTTTTACACTTATCAGTCTTAATATCAAACGCCGGAATAAGACCGTCTTTTGACATTTCAACCATACGTTTAAAATTAACGTGACCAAGTCTAGCATGCCATAAATTAGAATCAACACAAACGCTATTTGCAATAAAAACAGAATTTGAAACAACATTCATTTTATTCAAATTGAACATAAACATATTATTAAGCAAATAACCAAATCCTACAAAAGAGCCACCCTTGACAAGATGAACTTGTCCGACTCATAAACTTGCCTATACCCTAACTTATTCAAAATACTACCGGAAACCAAATTCTTTCGAATTCGCGGTACAAACAAAACATTAAGAAGTTTAACTACTTTGCCAGAACTAAATTCTATCCTAACTAAGCCTCTTCGAAGAATGGGAGCCATCGACTCGTTCCCCATGCGAAGCATTGATCCGTCTTCAACCGGTTCCAAAGAAGTGAACCAATGGCGATCTTTGCACACATGACTTATAGCACCCGAGTCGATCCACCAAGCAACATCATCATCCTGCACATAAAATGATTCGGAAATTAGTGGTACATAATTCAAATTTGAATTAAAACCAAAGTCAAGAAACTGACCTTGCCGTGGGTTTTGATCCTTGGATCCTTGCCCACTTCCACTCGTGCTTGCTCCACCCTTATTCTTGACAACCCGACAATCCCGCTTGAGATGGCCGATCATCCCACTGGTCCAACAGGTTAAAGTAACCTTTTTATTGGGTCCTTTCTTAGCATCATTGAACTTCCATTTTCCTTTGAACTTGTTAGTCTTTCCCTCTTCCACCATGTTCACCGAAGGTGCAGAAACCTCCTTTACTTTAGGTTTCTCAGCCTCTTGCGCCCGAAGAGATTCCTCTATGCGCAAGTGACTACCGAGTTGAACAAGAGACAACTCTTCCTTCTTGTGTTTCAACATGTGTTTAAAGTCTTTCCAAGAGGGAGGCAATTTATCAATTATGCGCGATACGGAGATGGATTCGTCCATCTTCATATTATGTTGAGCATATTGGCCTAAAATGCGAAGGAGCTCATTGTATTGCTCCATCACCGGCCTTGAGTCCACCATTTTGTAATTATTAAAATTACTCACCAGGAACTTCTTACTAGAAGCATCCTCGGCCATGTATTTGGACTCGAGAGAGTCCCATAGCTCTTTGGCAGATTCCACGATTTGATAGATGTCAAAGAGAGAGTCACACATACCGTTTAAGACGTGACCACGACAGATGTAGTCGTCGTTCTCCCATTTGCCGCGACGCCGGGTCATCTCCAACGTCTCGTTCTCCATCAGCTCCGGTATCGGGGTACTCACAACGTACACGACCTTCAATGTCGTCAACAAGAATTGCATCTTCTTTTGCCATCTACGGAAATCCACGCCTTCAAACTTCTCAAGTTTTGTGAACTTGGAAGTCATGTCTCTCACGGTTTGATCACCCGCCATATCTCTTCACGAAGGAAATATCTCTTACAATTGTTGGGGGGTTTGTGTATCGTGGAAGAGATAAGAAATAGTGAGATGATTAGTATAGCTTGGATATAACCAGAGATCGCGTAGAGCTCGCTTTCCGTAAGAGATATTTCGACCCTATTTTGCCCGGGTATCACGAAATTCTCTCGAGGATAATCTCTGATTTTCAGTGTATCGATTAAGGCAGAAATCGATCCATATATATACACCTTTAGAGAATCGTAACCTACCTATATTGAATAATGATAATAATCTCTCATTTAATGAGATTGATTGTGGGTTTAAAGAGGTCGGTTACAAAAATTGCAGTTACAAAGTGAAGAGGACAATCCAGACGCCGGCGCTACTTTCCGCGCCAGTAAACTCGCGCCGAAATGAGCGCCAAATAGCAAACAGACCACGGCGCCAGTTTTGGCGCTAGCCAACTGGCGCCGATATGCGCGCCATGCACAAACCAGTGCACGAAACAGAGCCTGGCGCTTGTTTGGCGCTAGACAACTGGCGCCAGTACTGGCGCCAATTCCCATTTCTCAAATCCACTTTGTAACATGCCATTTTCAACCGTCCAACAATCCCGGGTTCTAGTTAGCTTACACGAGTGTGCACTCCACACCTCCTAACTCATGTTATAGCTTAGCTAACAACCCCATTATTTCCTTTGTGAATCCAATTACACAAAATGACCGATGATTTCACTAAAATCACCAACATAGCCTTAGTTGGTATATTTCTATCCCAAAAGGCATTTGGATGGTCATTACAGACTTCTAAAGAAAGCTTGTTATTAACATAGTCAATCTTTCTTTGTAATTATGGATTTGAAAGTTTTTCCTCAATAGTTAAAAGATTCATTTCGTGCTTCAAAGAATATAATTGAAAATTCTTTCTGTCAATTTTTTCTCTTAATTCATTTAAGAATTTTTTGACAGGTTTATTTATGAAATCAAACCTTAAAGGATTTCCATTAAAAAACCCGTTGATCCTTTTTTATCTATTTGTTTTAAAGGATAAATATTATAAATAAAAGGAAGACCAAGAATAAGTTGGCTAGAAATATCTTTTGCTAATAAGAAACTTGTAGGAATACAATTTCCATCTTTGCGAACATATGCTTTGGGAAGCTTATATTTAATATTAAGAGATCCTCCTCCCGCATGAGAAAGAGAATGAGAAGTCTTTTGAAATTATTTTGTAGGAATTAATCTTTCTTGTATAACATTTAAATCTGCTCCACTATCTATCATGGCAATAAAATCTTTTTGAAAAGTTCTTTCTATAAGAAGAGTGATTTTAGTATACCATTTTTGAGAAATAACCATGTTTAAAATATTAAGATGGTTATTGCTAGGATTATTTATTTCCTCATGGACCTCCCCATGGGTAATAATCTTTGGATTTTGAATCTCTTTATGAATTATTTCGTAAGTATCACCCAAAAAACTTCATCCTTTATTTGACTAGAGGTATCAATTTTTGAATGAATATGATTTATATTTTGATGTAACACGATATTATCATGCTTAAGGATTTTGATCTCAATTTTGAGATTTTCAATTTCTTTAGCTAAATCTTTTATAGAGATAGAATGATTATTTGAACTTTTTTCAGATAGAAGTATATTAACTTCTTTCATAGAATAATCTTGAGAATTAGGCCTATTGGGATGAGCAGAAGAAGACCCAGGGTTTGAGTCTTCTAGATTTTCCAGAATTTCTGCACAAAGATTAGGATCTTTTATTATTTTAAAGATTTTTAAGACATTGTCATTTGAAAGAACATTGATATTTATATCTTGAAATTGAGAAGCAAGTTTATAAAACTCATCTCCTTTTTGGAATTTAGAATCTAAATTATGAATAAGTTTATTAAACTTATCTTCTTTATCTTTTTCTTTTTTACAAGAAAGACCAGAAGAACAATTTTTACAATTTGATGAAGAAAAATTTGATTTAAGATCATTAATATCTTGATTAGAGTCATCATAAGAACTATCATATAAACTATCATCTGAAAAATCTTTTTCTTTATCAGAGTCAGAGTCTGAATTAAGAAAGAGTTTTGACAAAGAGTCTTTTGTAGTCTGATCAATATCTAGACGGTTAATTTTTTTCTTTGTCCAACAACTTGAGGCATAATGACCTATTTTTCCACATTTGTGACAAACTATTGAGTCTGTATTTTTATTTCTTGAAGAATATTTGAAATCTTTTTTAAAATCTTTTTCAATGTGTTTCTTTCTTCTTCTAAAATCTTTTCTTTTTTAAAGTATTTCTTGAGAAATCTTTTTGGTATTGATTTTTTTGAGAAAAAAATTTCTTTTTCTTATGAAGAGGTAGATCCATCCCAAATTGATCACAGAAATCTCCTAACTGTTTTCTCTCAAGAGATCGTTGGGTTTTAATTTGTTTTTTAAGGGCTAATTCATTACATAAAGAAAGACCCTCTCCAATACAAATATTTATTAACATACCATAAGTAAAAGAATCATAATCTATGTTTGAGTTATCTTTTCTAAGAATTTTCTAATTCTCTGAGCAAAAAGATCAGGTAAGCCATCAATAAATTTGGCTTTCCAATAAGCATTATTACAGTCTCTAATCTCGTAAATTCGAGAGAGAAAAGTATCTTTATACCATCGAAATCTGGTTAAAGTTTTACATCTAAGATTCATTAGGAGAGTCCTAATGTTTTCACTGTTATCAGAAAATCTTCTTGTAAAATGCTCTATTAGAGTCATAATGAGAGGATAAACAACGTTTTCGTTAGTTTCCCCATTTTCAGTTTTGACTGAACTGTAAACCTCTTCTTTTTGGGCAGGGGTAATATAATTATCCCACCAACCTTTAAGTTGGCTAGTGAAGCCTGCTATAAGCATTTTTGCAATATTTCTATCATTATTTCCTATATTTTTACAAACCGTACAATACATCATCATACGATAAGCCATGTTATAAATATGTTTGTTAGTATAACCATCAAGATTCCATTCATAAATACATTTTCCATTATAACTATTTGTAAAAGTGTATTCATGTTCTTTATGAAGAACATCAATAGGACTAGGACGAGGATAATAATATTTATTTGAAGTATTTCTATCTGCCCATTTCATTTTTCTGACTACGTCATCAGAATTTTCCTCAGAGTTAGAAGAATTTTTTTTTCTAGAGTAGAGATCGAAGATTTTGGTTTAGAAATATAGAGACCTTTGAATTGTTTCTCTATTATTTTTTCAAAATCTTGATTTGGATTTTTTGTTTTAAAATCCCTGATTTCAGGTGGAGGTTGGATAGAAGGTGAAGCAAAAATTATATCTTTTTTGGTTTTATCCTTATTCTCCATTTTTTTCTCTGTTTCTTTTATCTCTTGGAGGTTTGAAAGATTTTTTAAAATCTTTTCCATATTCTTTTGAAGAGAGGTCAGTTCTTCTCCTAATATGATAAGATAAAGGTTTGTATAATTTTGTTTTCTAACAACTCATTTATGTGCTGAATTGTCACATGTAGAACCTTATCCTCAATTAATCTGGAGAAAGCTGAGAAATAAGTTATGAAGATATTATCTTTTTCTACTGCAAAAGTAGTTTGTGGGGGATAGACAGAGGTCTGAATTTCTCCCCTTCCTCCTAAAATTTTATAATCTCTTTCAATAACATTTATTTGGTCTTTAATATAATTATTTATAAACCAAGGGATATAGGAAAAAATCTTATTTTTTTCACATAATTTATAAAATTCATCTGCTAAAATTTTTATTACAACATCAACGAAACTTTTAAAATACCATTTTTTGAAAGGTATCCATTTTGGATTATTTTCAAAATCAATAGAAACAATTTTTTTGGCTGTATAGCCCTTTGAGAAATCAATTTTTTCTGACATAAATAAACAAAATTTAAGTTTGACGTCGTGTCAGTTTCCCTGATTTGGTGAATATTGTTTCCATTTACAATACCATTTCTATGAATAACTAATTCTTCTACCGGTTTCAAAGAGCTTTGAGATTCTTCTTCTCGTATGTCTTCTCTAATATACGAGGTAGACGCTCTTGCAGTCTGTTGGTCAACTAAATAATCTATAGGAGACATATAAGATCTCATAGATCCAGACCTTGAAAGAGAATTATTTTGGGGGATTAAATTTCTTTGATTTTCACTGAACTGTATGTGAACAGTTCCTTTATTAGACTGTATAACATGTCTTAAATCGCTTTGAATTATAGGATTTCTCCTAATATCTTGTGTAATTGTCCAGCTTGTGGGAAAAACAATTTCTTCCCATTTTATAGGACTCCTAGTAGTAATACTAGATTTATTGAAATTTGTTTCTATTAAAACAGTTTCATTTTTATCTTTATCTACCTTTTTACACATGGGGTTTAAAGTGTAAAGAGGTTTATAATATATTCTTTAACAGATACATATAACTTCTATTATTAGAGTATAATTGTAACCATTTGTTTTAACATTTAGAGTTAAAGCATCTAATATATTGATATCAGATAAAGACAAAGTTAGGTTAGGATAAACATTAAAGTAGACTGGACCATGGGCCATTCCCATCAGGGATTGTTTCCAGTTTATATTTCTACCATCACGTAAAGCTGCAAGAAAACTCTCTGGTAACCCTTCTAGAGTTAATGGTCTAAAAGCAATTTGAACTAGACCTATATGTAAAAACTTATGAGTTTTTATAAAAGGGTAAATATCAGATTTATTTAATAATCGAATGATCATTTCATCATCATGTAAAGGAATAGAAGACTCAGTAGTCTTAACAATTTGTTTTAAACCGATTTTTTCAAAAGTTCCTAATTTATATATGAGTTTTGGCTCAACTTTTGGAATAGTCCATCTGTTTAATAAATCCAGGTTCTGGGGAATATCATATTCCTCAGTAGTACTGTTTTGAACAGTATCATTTCCCATTCTGAAAAGATTCATAAATAAACAGATTTTGTATTAAACATAGATTGTTATATTTACAATTCCACAAAAACATGGCTGATAAATTCAATATATTTTAAATCATATTATATTCTTTCATCTCTAAAATTTCAGATACTATATAGCTCTCTTTTCTTTTCTGTCTCCCGCAAATATATTCTTCAAATCTTCGAAACATCCTCTTTTCAATAATGTCATTATTTGATATTAAAACCTTAACATCTGTATCTGACGTATATACCTCCATACCGGATAAATATCTTAAATTATCTATCAGATATCAAAATTGTTATATATCATCATGCTTAACACTTATCTTAAAGATTTAAGATATCTAGATAGACATAATTTTGTCATTATTTTAATAGTGAAAACGGGGTGTTACATTTGAGGCGACGATGGATGTCGGCAAAGAGGTGTTTCGGCGAGGTTGAGCGTATCGGAGAGAGAGAGAGGGGTATCAATATCTGCAAAGTGTGGGCCGATATATATGTATATATATCGGTGAGGGTTTTAGGAGAGGGTTTTTAGGAAAGGTCGAGTCCGACCGAGGTCAGAAGCCGATAGGGAGAGAAGGTGTGTGGTAGGATATGGTTTTGGAGGGGCTTATATAGGCAATATTTAGGGTTGGTCAAGATCCCTTAGACATTTTTGCACAAATACCCCTTAGGTATTAAAGTTTAGCATACCCAGTTCTCCGATGAGAAAATTGAACCGAGCTTCATCCAAAGGTTTAGTGAAGAGATATGCTAGTTGAAGGTCAATGGGGATAAAATGCAGTTCAATATCACCCTTAGAAATGTGATCTCTTATGAAGTGATATCTGATGTCTATGTGCTTTGATTTGGAGTGAAGCACAAGGTTATTTGCAATGGCAATTGCACTTGAGTTGTCAAACAGAATTGGTACATGAGAATATATTTGATTATAGTCTCTTAGTTGATTCTTCATCCATAGGATTTGAGCACAGCATCTACATATTCAGCTTCAGCGGTGTGGAAGTGGAAACTAAACTTTGTTTCTTGCTAGACGAGCTAACAAGTTTACCACCAAGGAATTGGCAGCTTCAGGTAGTGCTCTTTCTATCAACCTTTGATCCTGCAAAATCAGAATTTGAATACCCGATTAGATAAAAACCTGAGTCTTTGGGATACCAAAGACCCAGATTCATGGTACCTTTTAGATACCGAAAAATGCGTTTAACTGCAGCTAGATGAGATTCCTTAGGATTGGCTTGGTAACGCGCATAAATACAAGTAGCAAACATTATATTAGGTCTACTAGCAGTAAGATAAAAAAGGGGCCCAATCATACCTCTGAAATTTGTAACATCAACAGATACACCATATGGATCAACATCAATTTTTAGAGGTGGTGCCATAGGAGTTTTCATGGGGGAGCAATTTTCAAATTTAAACTTTTTAAGGAGATCACGAATGTATTTACTTTGATTTATAAAAATTCATTCAGAAGTTTGTTTTACTTGGAGACCCAAGAAAAATGTCAGTTCTCCCATCATACTCATCTCGTATTGACTTTTCATGAGAGAGGCAAACTAATCACATAGTGATTCACCAATAGCACCAAAAATGACATCGTCCACATAAATTTGAACAAGACTGAGATTACCTGCAGTTTGCTTGATGAAAAGAGTGTTGTCTATCTTTCCCCGAGAAATTTATTTTTAGGAGGAAATCGGCCAAAGTATCATACTAGGCACGAGGAGCTTATTTAAGGCCATAGAGAGCCTTATCCAGTATGTACACATAGGTAGGATGAAAGGGATCTTCAAATCCAGGAGATTATTTCACATAGACTTCTTCAGCCAATTCTCCATTGAGGAATGCACTGTTTACATCCATCTGGAAGACTCTGAAATTCTTGTAGGCAACATGAGCAAGGAATATTCTGATAGCTTCAAGTCTGGTAACCGGAGCAAAGGTTTCATCATAGTCAATTCCTTCTTCCTTCCGATAGCCTTGAGCTACTAGCCTGGCTTAATTTCTGATCACAGTGCCTTTTTCATCCATTTTGTTTCTAAAGACCTACTTGGTTCCAATAATAGTTTTTTTCTAGAAAGATGAGGAACCAGTCTCTATACTTTATTTCTTTCAAACTGAGAGAGTTCTTCTTGCATTGCAGTGATCCAACATGGATCAGCTAGATCTTCCTCAATTTTCTTTGGCTTTATAATGGACAAAAAATTCACATAGAGACAGATGTTTCCTATTCCTCTTCTGGTTTGGACACCAGCTTGTTGATCACCAATTATTTGATCAATTGGATGATCCTTGGTCCATTTGATAGCAGGAGGCAATGCTAGAGGAAAGGACGGTTGTGACTGAGAGTTAGAAGGAAAATCTTCAGGAGTGAAAGATGGTGGATCGACTAGAACAGATGAGGAGGGAATTTCTGGAGGTTATGAAATTGAGGTGATTGGGAGAGTATTTTGGTTTTGGGAAGTTTAGATCGGCTGGGAATTATCTTCTTGATTTGGAGAATGGTTTGAGATGTGGAAGGATCATTGTTTTGGGAGAGAGAATTTTGAGGAGAAGGTATAATAGGAGTTGGGTCTGGTGATGTAGAGTGGGGACCATCACCAATACAAGAGGATATCCAACTGTTCAATTCATCATCATCACATGAGAAAGATGATACTTTGAAGTCATCAAACTTAACATGAATTGATTCATCTATGTATTTCCTCCGAAGATTGTACACTCTAAAAGCTTTAGAGGTGAGAGAATATCCCACAAAGATTCCTTCCTTTAGGATCAAATTTTCCCAAGTTTTCTCTATCATTCAATATAGACCAAACACACCCAAAAACATGAAGAAAACTAATGTTTGGTTTTCTACAACAGAAGACTTCATAGGGAGTTTTATTGTGTCTTTTTACAATGATTGACCTATTTTGGGTAAAGCATGCAGTGTTAATTGCTTATGCCCAAAAGTAGGTAGGAAGGTGAGATTCACTAAGCATAGACCTGGCAGCTTCACATAAGGTCCTGTTCTTTCTTTCCACCACACCATTTTGTAGTTCAAACAACTAAGAAATTCTAAGAGATGCCCTTTTCATTGAAGAAATCATCCAAAGTACAGTTTTTGAATTCAGTACCATTGTCACTTCTCACAGATCTTACCACCTGCCCATTCAGTACTTTAGACTTTTTGATAAACTTTATGATTTCTTCAGTAGTGTCACTTTTATACCTGAGAAAGAATACCCAAGTGTAACGTGTAAATTCATCAACAATAACTAAAATGTACCTTCTTCCACCAAGGCTAGGAGTGCTGACTGGTCCACATAGATCCATGTGCAACATTTGAAGAAGTAGAGAAATGGAGAAGCACTGTTTTGACTTGAAAGATGATTTTGTGAGTTTTCCTTTCTCACATGCAACACACAACTTTTCTTTCACAAAGGATAGCTTTGGCATTCTAGTAACAAGTTCTTTATTGGAAAGAACATTCAGAGTCTTGAAGTTGAGATGGGAGAGACGCTTGTGCCAAAGCCAACTTCTTTTAGCAGAATTTTCAGAGACAAAACAGATGTTTGTTCCGAAAGAAGAACTTTGTCCATTTCTATAACATAGACATTTTCTTTTATGTAGCCAGATAGTACAACTTTCATACTTTTGTGCGTAACGGTACACATAGACAGCTCAAAGGTTACTGTATACCCTATATCACATAGCTGACTTATGCTCAAGAGATTGTGTATCAAGCCTTCAACATATGCTACTTTATTAAAAGTAATAGAACCATTTGTGAGAGTACCATAGCCTTTAGTACTACCTCTGGAGTTATCACCAAAGGTAACAGAAGGACCTTTAGCAGACACGAAGTTACTAAGAAGAGATTTATTGCCAGTCATATGTCGCAAACATCCACTATCCAGATACCAGATCTGTTGATGTCCATAGACCTGCAGTCACAAAAAAATTAGTTCATTGGTACCCATTTGGAGATGGGTCCTTTTGAGTTAGAAGAAGACATGGAAGACTCTTTAGTAGTATCTCTGTCAAATCTTTCTTTTGGACAATCTTTAGCAAGGTGAAAATTGTCTCCACAATTATTGTAACACCCTAAAAATCAGGGCTAATTTAAACCTCAATTGTAACAAGTTATGACAAAACAACATCCAAACTTTTATATAAAAAGAGAATTAACTATGAGGTTTCATAATTACAAACATGGAATTGTCACAATAACTTATTAATCTAATCATGTCCACTATAATTAGATTAACTAAGTTATCTAAGCAATCCATCAAAAAGCCTCAATGCATTAACTAACTCATCCGCTTATCTCTTAAGTTGATTCCTTTCCAAAAGCTCTCGTCCCACATCCCAATTACTTCCCTGAGCCTGTACCTGGTAAGAACATTTAATTTGAACAATTAGGCTTACGCCTAGTGAGAACATTCAAATTCAAATTAAAACACTAACAACTTGAAAATATCCAACCATATAAACAAACTTGTTCTCCACCATTCTTACCGTACCCGTGCTCATCTCAATGACGGGAACATACCCGATCCAATGTCATATGACTAACATTCAGGAAGTCATATCATCACAATCAAGAGCCTACTACGAATCATTGCTGATTCTAGATCATTGCTCTTATCCAAGAAATTACAAGTTTCTTTATGCCTATTTCTTGGACTGGAAGTAGAGATTACAATTTACTTTATGCCTATCTCTGACCTTCTCATAGAAATCATGAATTACAATTTACTTTATGCCTATTCCTCGATTCCTATACCACGAAATGAGAATTACAACTTACTTTATGCCTATTCTCCATTTCCATGTGAAAGGGAATTACAAGTTCCTTTATGCCTATCCCGCAATTCACTTCACACTATGAAATAGAAATTACAAGTTCCTTTATGCCTATTTCTTCTTTCATAACACCTCTACGAAATGGGAATTACAAATTACTTTATGCATATTCCACATTTCAGGTCAACGGGAATTACAAATTACTTTATGCCTATTCCTCGTTACAATACATAATCGTGCCTATGGATCCATTACACATACTAACATAAGTTTAGTATTATCCTAAACCAAACCCTTTAGCCTAACACACTAACATTCAATCGTAAGTATGTTCAAGCTACTAGGATTGTATTTCAATTTCTCCATTATACCCTGTCCAAGAGTTATCAAAACTCTCAAGTTACCAGATACTCAAAAGAATCCAGAACATAAAAAATGACTGAACAACTAGAGTTTTCGGACACCATAAAAACTATCCGGACCTCGTATCTTACCGAATACACAAAACTTACCAGATATCTCAAACTTACCGGATATCTCAAACTTACCGGATATCTTAAACTTACCGGATACTAATCCCATCCGGGTATTTACCAGAAACCTAAACAATCCCGACAACATAACCAATCCGGACAATACAACTTTCCGGACAACTATCACTTTCAGAAAAACATAACTTTCCGGACGACATTCGGAAACCAAAGTAATCCAGATACCATCTGGTATCTAGTTCATCCGGAAACTACAGGATAAATAAAACTTACTGGATATCTTGCTTCGTCCGGAAACCTTCACACAGGGGTTTCCGGATACTATCCTTTTATCCGAAAACTACGACCTGCAGCCTATTTTTACAATCCAAATCCATGCCTGTTCCATTCATCTTGTTTTGAACACAACCATACAGTCCCAAAACAGTTTATACATGTGTCTTAACATTTAATTTGACAGAAAGCAAGGATTTAAGCAAAAAGTGAATGAACTCACCTTATTGAGATAAAACCCACTTCACTGCACAATCTGATTCCAAATCAAAACAGTACCTAGACGAATTTAGATTGTGTTATGGATATCATCTTGCTACTGGAAATCAATCTTACAAAACCCTTTGATTTCTTACCAAAGATTTCAGCTTGATTCTTCCTCTTCTCTTCCTTTTTCTCTCCTTTCTCTCTTCTTTCTCTCTATTCTTCCTTTCTGCATTCTGCCGACTCCAATAGCTGAGATTGAGATAATATTTCAATCCAGCTAACCCACTCCTTAAGTATTCCCATGGTTTCCAAAATAACCAAACATACCCCCAAGTTTCAACTTCTCAAACTAGCAACAAACTTTGGTTACTTAACTTATAACCCCATTAATTTCTATAGTTACAAAATAGTACAAAACTAACAACCCACTTACAAAACAACTTCATTCATATTAAACATAATATAACGAAAATTCGAGATGTTACAATACTCCCAAACTTGAAATTGATTTCGTCCCCGAAATCAAAGTTAGGTAAACAAATGAGGATATCTAATCTTCATATCCTCTTCCGACTCTAAAGTCACTTTAACACCTCAATGATATAATACCACATCCTTATGTCGCAACTTCTTAACTGATCTTTCTATAATCCCTTACAGTTCCTCCAAGCAACTACTCTTACCATCCACTCTTACTTCAGTAAGTGAAATCACATCATACCATATGAAATATATCATATATCCTTTAATCTTCTAGTCTTACATACTTAATCATAATTAAAAGTCCAGGAAGAACAGGGACTCAACTTTCCACATTTTTTGGATCTTACATCCTTCAACATTGCCCGCTCCCCAACTTGAAAACGACCTAAAATTTATCAGTCTCCTTTGGTTATTAATCCAAATCCTATTACCGGACAAAGTCATGCGCAAATGAATTAAGACATGGTTATTAGGAGACAATTTAATCTCGAATCGGATTAGGTCACTATCCCTACCAGTAGCATTCTGTAACATCCCCAGCCCACCGTACACGATATTGTTCACTTTGCGCATACCCTCTGCATAACAGCATGCCGGTACCGCTCACGGTTTGTTCCTGCCCGCACAGGCATACGCGGGACGCACCCAGACCGCACCCAGTGACAGGCAAAAGGCCTCATGTAAGGAAGGTATCCATCCACCCTTATAAGGAGGATTTCGTTTCCCCCTTCCTAGTCGATGTGGGATCTCACACTTCCATTAGATATCGGTTTATTGCCATGAACACATCACAATACTAGTAAATTATGTCTGAGGATTTCAACTTACTAACCAAATGCCACAATTCGTTGTGCATTACTTAGAATTCTTTTATGTGCATAACATCGTCATCTACCAGTTTGGCCATTTTGAATATCACAACTCCCGTGCCCCAAGTATTGAGCCTATTCAAAGTCAATTCAATAACTCAAACTCAATTTGTCAAATTAATAAGTAACCATTTACAACAAGATTAATAAAATCTTTGAGGATTTCAATTCATATAGTCCGCCATAAGTCTTAAAATATACCGGTAATGGTTCAAATTTCTTAAGTTCACAAATCGTTAAACCAAACATCACATAAATCATAAAAGGACTTCGTACGAGTACATTCTTAGGTCCGATCTTTCTATCATTGCTTCCCCACGTTAGCGTGGAGCACCACCCTCCAAACATTACTTGCCTCGTTCTCCCAACCATTCCACATGCTGACAACATTTTCTCATTACTATACATAACCAAACAGTTGTACCAAAATTCTAACTTAAGGCATTCAACCAAGTCATCTTGAAATGACACCACCGTTTTGAAATTACTGCACATTCTTTGATCTTCAACTAATACTTTCTCGAACAATTCTTTCACGCATAAGGAGCAACTCACATTCCTTATGTATTTTGCATCTACTACACCACATTTTGACTAACACACCCATCATCTTCTTTAAACTTCCAATGATTCCAAGAATATACTTATTTAGCGACTCACACAATCAAAACACTTTGGATAACACCCACTACCGCTCCGACATTCTATTCCCATATTAGCCCTATTACCACGCCATCTTACAAACCATATTCTCCAACAATCTTTATTGACAAATAATACACTTCATCCGACATCCCCGAAAAGACTTCCATCTGATGCTTCCTCTTTCTAACATCATATTACATACTGGTAGACACATTTATCTTGGCAATTGATACCACTACTCGTCCATACATTCTCCACCCATTACATCTCACAGCAGACGAGATCTCTCATGGTCATTCGTACACCATTCAAACTTACCTTCATGTTCTCCCGCATAATTAACCGAGTCTATTTCACTACTTTATCCCTCCCCAACTTTAGTTGAACCACAACTCACGAGTTTCTAATTAACTCAAACTTATTCGTTTCTTGCTAGCTATTTGTGATTCCAACCCATTACATAAACAGGGCGCATTCCCTCATAGATCGACATGTTCTATACACTCACTTCGTTCGTGGCTAATACATTCATCCATTACAAACCATCCACCTCGTAAGTAAAACGCTTATCTAAAACAACAGTCTTTCACTATCCTAACACCCCTACAAGGTGGTTCTTCAACTTTCAACCTTCTGATTCAAGACTTCAGCCTCATACACCTTACACAGTGGCCGTCTTTAACGTCCATAGTTGTAAAGCCCGTGACCCGGTATGGCTTTATTTATTAAATTATTTTCCTTGTTAAACGAATTTAGTAGCGGATTTTGTTAGGAAGACCAAAAGTGTTAGTTATTGTAAAAATTGAATTGTTTGGCAAAGGGTTAGAAGTGCAGGGACTAAAATGAAATTTTTGGATCATTTGTGCATGGGATCGGCCCATAAAGGAACCGACCCCCTCCCTCTCGTTTTTCTTTCTTGCGTAGCACACATAGAGGAAACCAAAAACCCTACCTTTCTTCCCCCTTCCTTGCGTCACCGCCGAACCACCAAGACCGCCGACGACGGCGCAATTCTGCCGGAAGGTTCGAAGAGCCGAGAGAGAGAGAGAGAGAGAAAGAGAGAGAGAGTCGACGAGTGGGTGGAGGAAGGAGTGGGACTGCGTCGAAGGTACTGCTGTGGTTATCGAAAGGTACGGTCCCTCTCTTCTCGTTTCTTCTTGTTTTCTTTTAGCCGTCGTCTCGTCGCCGTGAACCACCACCACCGCCGCAGCCTTGGCTGCCGGTGTGTGGCCGCCGTGCACCACCAGAGCGGTGGTTGTACCATGCGGGGTTGTGGTTCGGTCGTGCGTGGGTGTGGGTGCGGCCGAGTAGAATGGTGAGATCGTTCTCTATGGGCCTCGTCGGTTTGTTTCACCAAAACCACCACCGGCGCCGCAGCTATGGCTGCCACCGGCACGTACTGCCGTACACCACCAGTCGGTGGCTGTGATGGTGGGTTACGGCTGATAAGGTATGCACGGGTGTGTGTGTGTGTGGCGGAGATAGGGTGGTCGAGTTATCCGATTGTCTTCGCCGGGTTTTAGCGAACCATCACCATCACCGGCGGTGGCTGCCGCCTCCACACCGCCGCTGACCGCCGCTGCTTGGGGTGGCAGTGGGTGGTGTTGTGTATTTAGGAGCCTAAAACCCTAACCCTAATCCCTAACTCGTAAACCCTAAACCTTATGCATAAACCCTATTCGATGTTATCATTTTATGTGGGAATCGCCTAATCTGCCCACGTCTTGTAAAATCCGTAGTTTAATCTAGGGAACTCGGATTGAGGTGAAACCAGTGCACAAATCTCCCAAATTGTGTCTACTGAGTTTCTTGTGTTTTGCGGAAAAATCAATTCAGCCTCTAGCTAGGGTCAAATTAGCCATTTGTACAGACTAGTCCGAAACTCACAGTTTGGATAGTCGGTCTTAGAAAATTCATATAAAATAGTAGGGACCTCGTATGAACGCGTGCAATATGTCTCTGGAAACCTAAGACATAGAACTTTCTAATTATGGAATTATATTTCTGGTTTTATGGGTTTAAGGGGGAGTTAAACAGGTCAGGAGCAGACCTGCAAATCTGGACCAAAAGCTGGAAAATGCAAGTTTAGACTTGTAGTGTAATTTCGTGTTAGGACTTCACTTTGACACCTGATAACACTTCTTTAGGTGGAAAGAAGTGAGTTGGAGTTGGCGGGTCCTTGTCGCTGTTCGTGGATATCTGCTTTGCTTTTCGAGGTGAGTTCTCTCACTGCGTAGGATAGGGGTTATATGTGCATTGCGGTAGCTTGTGTGTATTAGCTGAATTGTTGTGTTTAGTACTAGACTGAATTAATGTCTAGTGTAATAATTTGACTGTTGTATAAAGTCGGGGAGACCGAGGAATACGTACACGGGTGTTGTATGAACTCGGGGAGACCGAGGGATACGTGCACAGGTGTTGTGTAAATTCGGGGAGACCGAGGGATGCGTGCACAGGTGTTGTGTGAATTCGGGGAGACCGATGGACACATGCATAGGTGTCTTGCATGAGTTTGCTTGTTTAGGATATGTTCTTAGACTGGCATGTAATGTTTGTTATTGTCTATTTGCTGATAGGGGTGGTGTGTATATGATTGCTATTCTATGTACGTGTTTGAATTCACTAAGCTTCGTGCTTACCCTTTCCCTATAAATTACTGTTTCAGGTACGAGTGGCAGTAAGGCGTGACGGTACACACTGGCGCGTTGTGGAGACTTTCGTTACTTTTTACTTTGAGACACTATATTTAGATTATTACATTTTCCGCTGTGATATTTGGATTTGGTTATTTAACTTAACGAGATTTTGATAAACGTTTAATTGGCTTGAACACTTGTGGTTTATTTAATTAAACGGTATTTTAAAAAGTTCAAATTTATTGTAATTTTTGGGACGTTGCAAGTTGGTATCAGAGCACAGCTTGAGCGAATCAAATACATTTCGGTGTGTTTGAACTCAAGTTTGCGGCTCGAGATTATCTTTTTCCCTTTAAAATTTTTGAGAAATAAAAGAAAGGAAAGTACGTTTGAGAAACGGTGACCGAAGGCGCAGTGTGTACAGTCAGCCGATGCCAAGGGAAAAGGTAGAGTACTTAGTGTAATTTATTGCTTTCTAGAACATAGGAGTATGTATGCTAGATTTCCTGGTGCTTACTACACTGTTTTGCATGAGTGCATGGTTATTACTTGCTAGTAGGAATTTATGCTAGTCTTGATAGGTTGTTAAGTGAATGCATTACAAGTGGTATGCAACAGGAATCAAATAGCCTTAGAATGTTTGATTTAGTTCTATTGCGCAGCTCTTGTTTGAGTCTAACCATTGTAGGATAGAATCTTTTATTCGAATGTCTATTTGATTTCACACTGTATGCGACTGTGCATTCGCGAGGCGACTCGTCATGGCTAGTAGATATTTCGTCATAGCAAGGGTAGTGGGATGGGGTGAAATTCCTAGTGAGCTAGGAAGAGTGTTTACATGTGGTGGTACGGGCATATGGGTTAAACTGTCGGCAAGGAACTACTTGGGCACTTCGGGATGGGACTCGAAACGAGTAAGGATAGGTGTGGAAGGTAGTAGTAGAGCTCCTACTACCTGAACCACAGGATCCGTGCTCGAGTCGGGGAAGGTCACGGAGAATCCGAGGAGTTGAGCGTGAGCGTAGTTAGCAGGATTTTAGTGTGTGCTAATAGCTCGTTGTATAAATTACCCAGAATGGCCATCAAGGAGGAACAACAATGCTGAATCAGATGCTGGTACTGGAATTACTGCTGAGCAGATTCGTGAGATGATTGCGGCTGAGGTGACGCATGCTATTGGGGAGGCGATCCCCGAGATTATTACCGCCATTCGTAATGAGGAAGTAGTGTTGATGGAGGAGCGCATCGCGGCGATTCCACCCCCTGTCGGTGGGCAGCCCTGAGCGAGAGAGTTTCAGTATCGGGATCTCTCTGCTTGTTCTCCTCTTGAGTTCAAGGGAGACTAGAACCCGATCGTCAGTATGCGCTGGATCTCGGATATGGAGTGCGCATTTCTTACCAGTGGCTGTCCTGAGAATCTGAAGGTTCGCTTTGCGGTGAATCTGTTGCGAGACGGAGCGAAAGACTGGTGTGCTACTGCTTTGACGCTTAATGAGCGCACTTCTTTGACCTGGGAGGAGTTCGTCGTACGTTTTCGTGCGGAGTATGTGCCTCCAGTGGATATAGAGAGGATTGCTAAAGAGTTCTTGGAGCTCACTCAGACTACGGAGACCGTGAAAGAGATGAACCGAAAGTTCACGGGGATGGCACTATTCTGTCCTCAGTATGCTGCTTCTGAGGACATGAAGATGACGTGGTACAAGGATATGTTACGTACCGAGATCAGGGTGTTCGTGAATACTGCGCAGTATGTTTCACTTGCTGCGATGATGGAGGCTGCCCGGAGATGGGAACTTGAGTTGGAGACGCAGGCCAAGAAGAGGAAGGCGGTGCAGACCGTGGCACCGGTATCGGCTGTTCCAGCGAAAACGAGGTTTTCGGACTCGCGCTCGAGTCAAAGAAGCAGTGAGTTTAAGCCCAGAGATAGTAACGGAGGGAGAGATGACAAATGTTTCAAGTATGGCCAGGTGGGACACTACGGTCGTGATTGCAGGGTGTCACTGATGGTCTGTTTTAACTGCAAACAGACGGGACACGTGAAGGCCAATTGCCCGAATCCGAGGGTTGCCGATGGGGGTGGGGCACAAGGAGCTCATGCGGCTGCTCCTTTGCGTATTACGGATGGTCGTGTGGGTCGGGCTGGGTCCGAGACGGCCCAAGGTAGAGTTCATCAACTGAAGGCGGATGAGGCACAGGCTACGCCTAAAGTGGTGACAGGTATATTTCATCACTTGAATTTATTGGTTACTGATTTTATATGTGGTTACATTTTTTTGCTTAAACTGTATGATTATGTACGTTCTTAATTAACTCAGTGCCTGCTGTGGCGATGTTTGACAGCGGGGCTACTCATTCTTTCGTGTCTCACACGTTTAGCGAGCGTTTGGGCCGTAGTGTAGGACGGTTAGGCTGTCCACTTGTAGTCAAGGCTGCTGATGAAAGGACCTTGACGGTTGCTGACGTGTATCGTGGGTGTACTTCGGAAATCTTTGGTGTGAGATTCCCTATTGATTTGATTCCGATCGCTATGCGTGAGTTATGTATGATTGTGGGCATGGATTGGATGAATGCTTTCGATGCAGAGATTGTTTGTCGTCGCAAACAAGTATGAGTTCGAACCCCAAGTGGGGGAGAACTGCTAGTTCAGAGCGACTCGCCCAGGCGGACCTCAGCGATATGTTCGGCTGCGAGAGCTCGGAGATACTTACAGCACAGTGGCCAGGGGTATTTAACGTATGTGATAGACCCGCGCGGCGACGAAGAGAAGAAGACTGCGGAGGATGTGCCAGTTGTACGGAAGTTTGCTGACGTATTTCCCGATGATTTACCGGGGATACCTCCCAAGCGAAGGGTGGAGTTCCGCATTGACTTAATTCCGGGTGCTGCTCCGGTGGCCAACGCACCTTACCGCCTGGTTCCACCGGAAATGAAGGAGTTGTACACTCAGTTGCAGTAACTTCTCGAAAAGAAGTTCATCAAGCCGAGTTGTTCACCGTGGGGAGCCCCGATTCTATTTATGAAGAAGAAGGACGGGTCCCAACGGATGTGTATAGACTACCGTGAGTTGAATAAGCTTACGGTGAAGAACCGTTATCCTCTACCAAGGATCAATGACTTGTTCGACCAGCTACGGGGAGCCTCGTGGTTCTATAAGATTGATTTGAGATCGGGGTATCCTCAGAAGCGGGTGAGAAGCGAGAATACGGAGAAGACGGCATTTCGTACACGTTATGGCCATTACGAGTTTGTGGTGATGCCTTTCGGGCTCACCAATGCACCAGCAGTGTTCATGGACCTCATGAACAGGGTGTGTAGCCCGATGCTGGATCGGTCGGTGATTGTGTTCATCGACGACATTCTCGTGTATTCGAAGTCGAAGGAAGAAGCATGAGACGCATTTGCGAGAAGTTTTGGGAAGTTTTGAGACGGGAGAAGCTTTATGCTAAGTTCTCCAAGTGTGAACTCTGGTTACGAGAGGTCCAATTCCTAGGACATGTCGTGAATCAGAAGGGTATTATGGTCGATCCGGCCAAGATTACCACAGTAATGCGGTGGGAGGTGCCGAAGACCCCCACTGAAGTGCGGAGTTTTCCTACAACAACAGCTTCCATTCCAGTATTGGCAGGCCGTTGTACGAGAGGTTGTATGGTGGGAAGTGCAGGACGCCCATTTGCTCGGGTAAGGTTGGTCAGCGAGTATTAGGGAGCACTGATATTGTGCTGAAGACGACTGAGATGATAGAAGCGGTGCGGGACCGTTTAGCTACTGCACAGAGTCGGCAGAAGAGTTACGCCGACAGGAGACGATCGGACTTGGACTTTCAGGTGGGAGATTATGTTTTGTTGAAGGTTTCACCCTGGAAAGGAGTGATTCGGTTTCGTAGACGGGGAAAGTTGGGACCCCGTTACATTGGACCTTACAAGGTCATTGCGCGGGTGGGAAATGTAGCTTACCGCTTAGAGTTACCGGACGAGCTGAGCTTGATCCACAACACATTCCATGTGTCTCAGTTGCGGAAGTGTGTGGTGGATGAGTCAGCAGTGATTCCTCTTGAGGATATTTAGTGTGACGAGCGGCTTAACTACGTAGAGAAGCCGATTGCTGTTATTGAGAGAAAGACGAAGACCTTGCGTAACGAGGTAATAGGCTTGGTTAAAGTCCAGTGGCAACACCGAAAGGGTTCCGAGTGGATTTGGGAACCCGAAGCTGAGATGCAGAAGAACTATCCGGAACTATTCGTGGACGTAGACTTCGGGGACGAAGTCTAAATCAAGCGGGGGAGAGTTGTAAAGACCGTGACCCGGTATGGCTTTATTTATTAAATTATTTTCCTTGTTAAACGAATTTAGTAGCGGATTATGTTAGGAAGACCAAAAGTGTTAGTTATTGTAAAAATTGAATTGTTTGGCAAAGGGTTAGAAGTGCAAGGACTAAAATGAAATTTTTGGATCATTTGTGCATGGGATCGGCCCATATAGGAACCGGCCCCTCCCTCTCGTTTTTCTTTCTTGCGTAGCACACATAGAGGAAACGAAAAACCCTACCTTTCTTCCCCCTTCCTTGCGTCACCGCCGAACCACCAAGACCGCCGGCGACGGCGCTATTCTGCCGTCGGGTTCGAAGAGCCGAGAGAGAGAGAGAGAGAGAGAAAGAGAGAGAGAGTCGACGAGCGGGTGGAGGAAAGAAAGGGACTGCGTCGAAGGTACTGCTGTGGTTATCGAGAGGTACGATCCCTTCTCTTCTCGTTTCTTCTTGTTTTCTTTTAGCCGTCGTCGCGTCGCCATGAACCACCACCACCGCCGCAGCCTTGGCTGCCGGTGTGTGGCCCCCGTGCACCACCAGGGCGGTGGTTGTACCGTGCGGGGTTGTGGTGCGGTCGTGCGTGGGTGTGGGTGCGGCCGAGTAGAATGGTGAGATCGTTCTCTTTGGGCCTCGTCGGTTTGTTTCACCAAAACCACCACCGGCGCCGCAGCTATGGCTGCCGCCGACACGTGCCGCCGTACACCACCAGTCGGTGGCTGTGATGGTTGGTTACGGCTGATAAGGTATGCACGGGTGTGTGTGTGTGTGTGGCGGAGATAGGGTGGTCGAGTTATCCGATTGTCTTTGTCGGGTTTTAGCGAACCATCACCATCACCGGCGGCGGCTGCCGCCTCCACACCGCCGCTGACCGCCTCTGCTTGGGGTGGCAGTGGGTGGTGTTGTGTGTTTAGGAGCCTAAAACCCTAACCCTAATCCCTAGCTCGTAAACCCTAAACCTTATGCATAAACCCTATTCGATGTTATCATTTTATGTGGGAATCGCCTAATATGCCCACGTCTTGTAAAATCCTTAGTTTAATCTAGGAAACTCGGATTGAGGTGAAACCAGTGCACAAATCTCCCAAATTGTGTCTACTGAGTTTCTTGTGTTTTGTGGAAAAATCAATTCAGCCTCTAGCTAGGGTCAAACTAGCCATTTGTACAGACTGGTCCGAAACTCACAGTTTGGATAGTCGGTCTTAGAAAATTCATATAAAATAGTAGGGACCTCGTATGAACGCGTGCGATATGTCCCTGGAAACCTAAGACATGGAACTTTCTAATTATGGAATTATATTTTTGGTTTTATGGGTTTAAGGGGGGGTTAAACAGGTCACGAGCAGACCTGCAAATCTGGACCAAAAGCTGGAAAATGCATGTTTAGACTTGTAGTGTAGTTTCGGGTTAGGACTTCACTTTGACACCTGATAACACTTCTTTAGGTGGAAAGAAGTGAGTTGGAGTTGGCGGGTCCTTGTCGCTGTTCGTGGATATCTGCTTTGCTTTTCGAGGTGAGTTCTCTCACTGCGTAGGATAGGGGTTATATGTGCATTGCGGTAGCTTGTGTGTATTAGCTGAATTGTTGTGTGTAGTACTAGACTGAATTAATGTCTAGTGTAATAACTTGACTGTTGTATAAAACTCGGGGAGACCGAGGAATACGTACACGGGTGTTGTATGAACTCGGGGAGACCGAGGGATACGTGCACAGGTGTTGTGTGAATTCGGGGAGACCGAGGGATACGTGCACAGGTGTTGTGTGAATTCGGGGAGACCGATGGACACATGCATAGGTGTCTTGCATGAGTTTGCTTGTTTAGGATATGTTCTTAGACTGGCATGTAATGTTTGTTATTGTCTATTTGCTGATAGGGGTGGTGTGTATATGATTGCTATTCTATGTACGTGTTTGAATTCACTAAGCTTCGTGCTTACCCTTTCCCTATAAATTACTGTTTCAGGTACGAGTGGCAGTAAGGCGTGACGGTACACACTGGCGCGTTGTGGAGACTTTCGTTACTTTTTACTTTGAGACACTATATTTAGATTATTACATTTTCCGCTGTGTTATTTGGATTTGGTTATTTAACTTAACTAGATTTTGATAAACGTTTAATTGGCTTGAACACTTGTGGTTTATTTAAATAAACGGTATTTTAAAAAGTTCAAATTTATTGTAATTTTTGGGACGTTACAAGTTGGTATCAGAGCACAGCTTGAGCGAATCAAATACATTTCGGTGTGTTTGAACTCAAGTTTGCGGCTCGAGATTATCTTTTTCCTTTTAAAATTTTTGAGAAATAAAAGAAAGGAAAGTACGTTTGAGAAACGGTGACCGAAGGCGCAGTGTGTACAGTCAGCCGATGCCAAGGGAAAAGGTAGAGTACTTAGTGTAATTTATTGCTTTCTAGAACATAGGAGTATGTATGCTAGATTTCCTGGTGCTTACTACACTGTTTTGCATGAGTGCATGGTTATTACTTGCTAGTAGGAATTTATGCTAGTCTTGATAGGTTGTTAAGTGAATGCATTACAAGTGGTATGCAGCAGGAATCAAATAGCCTTAGAATGTTTGATTTAGTTATATTGCGCAGCTCTTGTTTGAGTCTAACCGTTGTAGGATAGAATCTTTTATTCGAATGTCTATTTGATTTCACACTGTATGCGACTGTACATTCGCGAGGCGACTCGTCATGGCTAGTAGATATTTCGTCATAGCAAGGGTAGTGGGATGGGGTGAAATTCCTAGTGAGCTAGGAAGAGTGTTTACATGTGCTGGTACGGGCATATGGGTTAAACTGTCGGCAAGGAACTACTTGGGCACTTCGGGATGGGACTCGAAACGAGTAAGGATAGGTGTGGAAGGTAGTAGTAGAGCTCCTACTACCTGACGCACAGGATCCGTGCTCGAGTCGGGGAAAGTCACGGAGAATCCGAGGAGTTGAGCGTGAGCGTAGTTAGCAGGATTTTAGTGTGTGCTAATAGCTCGTTGTATTAATTACCCAGAATGCCCATCAAGGAGGAACAACAATGTTGAATCAGATGCTGGTACTGGAATTACTGCTGAGAAGATTCGTGAGATGATTGCGGCTGAGGTGACGCATGCTATTGGGGAGGCGATCCCCGAGATTATTACCGCCATTCGTAATGAGGTAGTAGTGTTGATGGAGGAGCGCATCGCGGCGATTCCACCCCCTGCCGGTGGGCAGCCCCGAGCGAGAGAGTTTCAGTAACGGGATCTCTCTGCTTGTTCTCCTCCTGAGTTCAAGGGAGACTCGAACCCGATCGTCAGTATGCGCTGGATATCGGATATGGAGTGCGCATTTCTTACCAGTGGCTGTCCTAAGAATCTGAAGGTTCACTTAGCGGTGAATCTGTTGCGAGACGGAGCGAAAGACTGGTGTGCTACTGCTTTGACGCTTAATGAGCGCACTACTTTGACCTGGGAGGAGTTCGTCGTACGTTTTCGTGCGGAGTATGTGCCTCCAGTGGAGATAGAGAGGATTGCTAAAGAGTTCTTGGAGCTCACTCAGACTACGGAGACCGTGAAAGAGATGAACCGAAAGTTCACGGGGATGGCACTATTCTGTCCTCAGTATGCTGCTTCTGAGGACATGAAGATGACGCGGTACAAGGATATGTTGCGTACCGAGATCAGGGAGTTCGTGAGTACTGCGCAGTATGTTTCACTTGCTGCGATGATGGAGGCTGCCCGGAGATGGGAACTTGAGTTGGAGACGCGGGCCAAGAAGAGGAAGGCGGTGCAGACCGTGGCACCGATATCGGCTGTTCCAGCGAAAACGAGGTTTTCGGACTCGCGCTCGAGTCAAAGAAGCAGTGAGTTTAAGCCCAGAGATAGTAACGGAGGGAGAGATGACAAATGTTTCAAGTATGGCCAGGTGGGACACTACGGTCGTGACTGCAGGGTGTCACTGATGGTCTGTTTTAACTGCAAACAGACGGGACACGTGAAGGCCAATTGCCCGAATCCGAGGGTTGCCGATGGGGGTGGGGCACAAGGAGCTCATGCGGCTGCTCCTTTGCGTATTACGGATGGTCGTGTGGGTCGGACTGGGACCGAGACGGCCCAAGGTAGAGTTCATCAACTGAAGGCGGATGAGGCACAGGCTACGCCTAAAGTGGTGACAGGTATATTTCATCACTTGAATTTATTGGTTACTGATTTTATATGTGGTTACATTTTTTTTGCTTAAACTGTATGATCATGTACGTTCTTAATTAACTCAGTGCCTGCTGTGGTGATGTTTGATAGCGGGGCTACTCATTCTTTCGTGTCTCACACTTTTAGCGAGCGTTTGGGCCGTAGTGTAGGACGGTTAGGCTGTCCACTTGTAGTCAAGGCTGCTGATGAAAGGACCTTGACGGTTGCTGACGTGTATCGTGGGTGTACTTTGGAAATCTTTGGTGTGAGATTCCCTATTGATTTGATTCCGATCGCTATGCGTGAGTTATGTATGATTTTGGGCATGGATTGGATGGATGCTTTCGATGCAGAGATTGTTTGTCGTCGCAAACAAGTACGAGTTCGAACCCCAAGCGGGGGAGAACTGCTAGTTCAGAGCGACTCGCCCAGGCGGACCTCAGCGATATGTTCGGCTGCGAGAGCTCGGAGATACTTACAGCACAGTGGCCAGGGGTATTTAGCGTATGTGATAGACCCGCGCGGCGACGAAGAGAAGAAGACTGCGGAGGATGTGCCAGTTGTACGGGAGTTTGCTGACGTATTTCCCGATGATTTACCGGGGATACCTCCCAAGCGAAGGGTGGAGTTCCCCATTGACTTAATTCCGGGTGCTGCTCCGGTGGCCAACGCACCTTACCGCCTGGTTCCACCGGAAATGAAGGAGTTGTACACTCAGTTGCAGGAACTTCTCGAAAAGAAGTTCATCAAGCCGAGTTGTTCACCGTGGGGAGGCCCGATTCTATTTGTGAAGAAGAAGGACGGGTCCCAACGGATGTGTATAGACTACCGTGAGTTGAATAAGCTTACGGTGAAGAACCGTTATCCTCTACCAAGGATCGATGACTTGTTCGGCCAGCTACGGGGAGCCTCGTGGTTCTCTAAGATTGATTTGAGATCGGGGTATCCTCAGAAGCGGGTGAGAAGCGAGAATACGGAGAAGACGACATTTCGTACACGTTATGGCCATTACGAGTTTGTGGTGATGCCTTTCGGGCTCACCAATGCACCAGCAGCGTTCATGGACCTCATGAACAAGGTGTGTAGCCCGATGCTGGATCGGTCGGTGATTGTGTTCATCGATGACATTCTCGTGTATTCGAAGTCGAAGGAAGAAGCATGAGACGCATTTGCGAGAAGTTTTGGGAAGTTTTGAGACGGGATAAGCTTTATGCTAAGTTCTCCAAGTGTGAACTCTGGTTACGAGAGGTCCAATTCCTAGGACATGTCGTGAATCAGAAGGGTATTATGGTCGATCCGGCCAAGATTACAACGGTAATGCGGTGGGAGGTGCCGAAGACCCCCACTGAAGTGCGGAGTTTTCCTACAACAATAGCTTCCATTCCAGTATTGGCAGGCCGTTGTACGAGAGGTTGTATGGTGGGAAGTGCAGGACGCCCATTTGCTGGGGTGAGGTTGGTCAGCGAGTATTAGGGAGCACTGATATTGTGCTGAAGATGACTGAGATGATAGAAGCGGTGCGGGACCGTTTAGCTACTGCACAGAGTCGGCAGAAGAGTTACGCCGACAGGAGACGATCGGACTTGGAGTTTCAGGTGGGAGATTATGTTTTGTTGAAGGTTTCACCCTGGAAAGGAGTGATTCGGTTTCGTAGACGGGGAAAGTTGGGACCCCGTTACATTGGACCTTACAAGGTCATTGCGCGGGTGGGAAATGTAGCTTACCACTTAGAGTTACCGGACGAGCTGAGCTTGATCCACAACACATTCCATGTGTCTCAGTTACGGAAGTGTGTGGTGGATGAGTCAGCAGTGATTCCTCTTGAGGATATTTAGTGTGACGAGCGGCTTAACTACGTAGAGAAGCCGATTGCTGTTATTGAGAGAAAGACGAAGACCTTGCGTAACGAGGTAATAGGCTTGGTTAAAGTCCAGTGGCAACACCGAAAGGGTTTCGAGTGGATTTGGGAACCCGAAGCTGAGATGCGGAAGAACTATCCGGAACTATTCGGGGACGAAGTATAAATCAAGCGGGGGAGAGTTGTAAAGCCCGTGACCCGGTATGGATTTATTAATTAAATTATTTTCCTTGTTAAACGAATTTAGTAGCGGATTTTGTTAGGAAGACCAAAAGTGTTAGTTATTGTAAAAATTGAATTGTTTGGCAAAGGGTTAGAAGTGCAGGGACTAAAATGAAATTTTTGGATCATTTGTGCATGGGATCGGCCCATAAAGGAACCGACCCCCTCCCTCTCATTTTTCTTTCTTGTGTAGCACACATAGAGGAAACGAAAAACCCTACCTTTCTTCCCCCTTCCTTGCGTCACCGCCGAACCACCAAGACCGTCGGCGACGGCGCTATTCTGCCGTCTGGTTCGAAGAGCCGAGAGAGAGAGAGAGAGAGAGAGAGAGAGAGAGAGAGAGAGAGAGAGAGAAAGAGAGAGAGAGTCGACGAGCGGGTGGAGGAAAGAGCTGGACTGCGTCGAAGGTACTGTTGTGGTTATCGAGAGGTACGGTCCCTTCTCTTCTCGTTTCTTCTTGTTTTCTTTTAGCCGTCGTCACGTCGCCATGAACCACCACCACCGCCGCAGCCTTGGCTGCCAGTGTGTGGCCCCCGTGCACCACCAGGGCAATGGTTGTACCGTGCGGGGTTGTGGTGCGGTCGTGCGTGGGTGTGGGTGCGGCCGAGTAGAATGGTGAGATCGTTCTCTTTGGGCCTCGTCGGTTTGTTTCACCAAAACCACCACCGGCGCCGCAGCTATGGCTGCCGCCGACACGTGCCGCCATACACCACCAGTCGGTGGCTGTGATGGTTGGTTACGGCTGATAAGGTATGCACGGGTGTGTGTGTGTGTGTGGCGGAGATAGGGTGGTCGAGTTATTCGATTGTCTTTGTCGGGTTTTAGCGAACCATCACCATCACCGGCGGCGGCTGCCGCCTCCACACCGCCGCTGACCGCCTCTGCTTGGGGTGGCAGTGGGTGGTGTTGTGTGTTTAGGAGCCTAAAACCCTAACCCTAATCCCTAGCTCGTAAACCCTAAACCTTATGCATAAACCCTATTCGATGTTATCATTTTATGTGGGAATCGCCTAATATGCCCACGTCTTGTAAAATCCGTAGTTTAATCTAGGAAACTCGGATTGAGGTGAAACCAGTGCACAAATCTCCCAAATTGTGTCTACTGAGTTTCTTTTGTTTTGCGGAAAAATAAATTCAGCCTCTAGCTAGGGTCAAACTAGCCATTTGTACAGACTGGTCCGAAACTCACAGTTTGGATAGTCGGTCTTAGAAAATTCATATAAAATAGTAGGGACCTCGTATGAACGCGTGCGATATGTCCTTGGAAACCTAAGACATGGAACTTTCTAATTATGGAATTATATTTTTGGTTTTATGGGTTTAAGGGGGAGTTAAACAGGTCACGAGCAGACCTGCAAATCTGGACCAAAAGCTGGAAAATGCATGTTTAGACTTGTAGTGTAGTTTCGGGTTAGGACTTCACTTTGACACCTGATAACACTTCTTTAGGTGTAAAGAAGTGAGTTAGAGTTGGCGGGTCCTTGTCGCTGTTCGTGGATATCTGCTTTGCTTTTCGAGGTGAGTTCTCTCACTGCGTAGGATAGGGGTTATATGTGCATTGCGGTAGCTTGTGTGTATTAGCTGAATTGTTGTGTGTAGTACTAGACTGAATTAATGTCTAGTGTAATAACTTGACTGTTGTATAAAACTCGGGGAGACCGAGGAATACGTACACGGGTGTTGTATGAACTCGGGGAGACCGAGGGATACGTGCACAGGTGTTGTGTGAATTCGGGGAGACCGATGGACACATGCATAGGTGTCTTGCATGAGTTTGCTTGTTTAGGATATGTTCTTAGACTGACATGTAATGTTTGTTATTGTCTATTTGCTGATAGGGGTGGTGTGTATATGATTGCTATTCTATGTACGTGTTTGAATTCACTAAGCTTCGTGCTTACCCTTTCCCTATAAATTACTGTTTCAGGTACGAGTGGCAGTAAGGCGTGACGGTACACACTGGCGCGTTGTGGAGACTTTCGTTACTTTTTACTTTGAGACACTATATTTAGATTATTACATTTTCCGCTGTGTTATTTGGATTTGGTTATTTAACTTAACGAGATTTTGATAAACGTTTAATTGGCTTGAACACTTGTGGTTTATTTAATTAAACGGTATTTTAAAAAAGTTCAAATTTATTGTAATTTTTGGGACGTTACAATAGTCGACCTGTCGATACTTCCTTAACCTATTCTTCAACAAGGATCTCTAACTGAACCTAATCCTTCCAACATATCATAATTCAATTCACATTCCATCGTCTTCATCTCAAACTTATTCGTGCAACGTTAATATCACAAGATCACCTAGTGTCTTTTGGCTCTTAGGTTCAAGAAATAAATAATGTCAAAATAGTGTTACCAATTTGTACACTTTCAACTAACTAAACGGAATAAGTAGATAATGTTTAATTTATCCTACTTTCACTCAGAAATCTTCAAAGGTTGTAAACTTTCATTTGTTGGATCGATTTGCAAAGTATCTTCCAAAATAGTAACTGGTATATCTAACTTTTAACAAAAGATTGAAGTACAAAAGACAAGTTAGTACTACCATTACATAACATACACACTTATATATTATTAACCAGGAATGTATCATAAACTACACCCACTCATTCCTTAACATTCTCAACCGTTCTACAAAACGTTTATCCTGTTTATCTTGAAATGTTGATCTTCTTCTTTTGATTTCCGCTATTTTTCAACTTTGGACAATCCCTCCGATAATGACCAGGTTTCTTGCATTCATAGCAAGTTGACCCTTGAATATGACAGTTTTCAATCTTGTGGCCAACTTCTCCGCACTTAAAGCATTTCACGTACAATTTGGTTTCTTGACGGGATTCAATACAATGACCCTTAGCAAAAGTTTCCGACTTCTGGCAAGGTTCTGATCTATCCTTCCACTTTTTTTTCTCTCCCACTTGAGTTTTTTCAACTCTATTTCCAGTATACACTTCTTCTATTCTATCATCAGTATTCGACACTGGATTTACAGGTGGAGTTACAACACCGGTACTCACATCTGGTATGTGTAACTCATCGATACGATAATTCAACATTTTTGTAAACACCTCCTGTTGTTGAGTCAATGCAACATTCATGACTCGCATCACGTTTTCCATTATACGGGACTCCATATTAGATTCTGTTGTCACCGAATCAGAAATACCGACATTAAGTCGATAAGTTTGACTTCCTTCTCCTCCCTTGATAAGAAACCTCGATGGATTTTCATTAACTTCATCTCTTTCAGGTTGACCTTCCAAAATTTCATTTGTCACACAACCCTCCAAAGAAGTAGAAGACTCAATTGGTGTATTAACCATCGTATTCTGCTAAGCACAATAAATAACCATAAGAACTGGTTATTCACAATCCAAACACAAAGAAAGTAACTCAACGTTTGTTAATCACTATAACCCTTTTAAACAAGTATACTTACGTAACAATATATTCATAATGCCAGTAGCTAATTGGAATTGTGAACATATTATACATGAGAATCCTCGTTACCATTGTTATAGTACTAATTTCACATAACTTCAACAACTCTAAGACTATCCCGTCTTAGTGTTTCTACCCGTATCTCACGAATCATAACTTAATTCATCTCAGCTTAAGTCTAGGTATCTTACTTAGCATACCTAGTTCACTTAAACTAAAGCTCTGATACCATATTGTAACACCCTAAAAATCAGGGCTAATTTAAACCTCAATTGTAACAAGTTATGACAAAACAACATCCAAACTTTTATATAAAAAGAGAATTAACTATGAGGTTTCATAATTACAAACATGGAATTCTCACAAAAACTTATTAATCTAATCATGTCCACTATAATTAGATTAACTAAGTTATCTAAGCAATCCATCAAAAAGCCTCAATGCATTAACTAACTCCTCTGCTTATCTCTTAAGTTGATTCCTTTCCAAAAGCTCTCGTCCCACATCCCAATTACTTCCCTGAGACTGTACCTGGTAAGAACATTTAATTTGAACAATTAGGCTTACGCCTAGTGAGAACATTCAAATTCAAATTAAAACACTAACAACTTGAAAATATCCAACCATATAAACAAACCTGTTCTCCACCATTCTTACCGTACCCGTATCTTACCGAATACACAAAACTTACCAGATATCTCAAACTTACCGGATATCTCAAACTTACCAGATATCTCAAACTTACCGGATACTAATCCTATCCGGGTATTTACCGGAAACCTAAACAATCCGGACAACATAACCAATCCGGACAATACAACTTTCCGGACAACTATCACTTTCCGGACAACATAACTTTCCGGACGACATTCAGAAACCAAAGTAATCCAGATACCATCTGGTACCTAGTTCATCCGGAAATTACAGGATAAATAAAACTTACCGGATATCTTTGCTTCGTCCGGAAACCTTCACACAGGGGTTTCTGGATACTATCCTTTTATCCGGAAACTACGACCTGCAGCCTATTTTTACAATCCAAATCCATGTCTGTTCCATTCAGCTTGTTTTGAAAACAACCATACAGTCCCAAAACAGTTTATACATGTGTCTTAACATTTAATTTGACAGAAAGCAAGGATTTAAGAAAAAAGTGAATGAACTCACCTTATTGAGATAAAACCCACTTCACTGCACAATCTGATTCCAAATCAAAACAATACCTAGACGAATTTAGATTGTGTTATGGATATCATCTTGCTACTGGAAATCAATCTTACAAAACCCTTTGATTTCTTACCAAAGATTTCAGCTTGATTCTTCCTCTTCTCTTCGTTTTTCTCTCCTTTCTCTCTTCTTTCTCTCTATTCTTCCTTTCTGCCTTCTGCCGACTCCAATAGCTGAGATTGAGATAATATCTCAATCCAGCTAACCCACTCCTTAAGTATTCCCAAGGTTTCCAAAATAACCAAACATACCCCCAAGTTTCAACTGTTTTGGGATTACCATTGACAAAACAACAAGTACTAAGAGTAGTAGGCAAGCTAATTTGCGTATTAAAAACACTTAGAGTATTTGTCTCTACACATTCCATCGAGGCCTGAAAAGGTCCATTTAGAGATTACCATTGACAAAACAACAAGTACTAAGAGTATGGGATTTTTATCTAACGGTGTGAGTATTTTTGTAACCGGGCTTTTCTAGCGAAAATGTCCACCACAAATACGAGGATCACTCTAAGGACCGAGTATTTGAGATAAAATCTAGGGAAAATCCAACCTACATTCCTCCTTTTTAACATTTAGTAAATCGTTTCAAGTAGCTATTTTACCAAACCAAAACCAAGTATTATTTTCCTCTCTAGTTGAAACTTGTAAAAGGAGCTCATGAGAACCGTATTGTCTTGATTGTCCAGTCTCTGTGGATTCGATTCTGGTATTTTACCAACTATTACTTGTTGTGACGATCATAGTGGACAGTGTACACTTGCACTCCCCACTGTGGACAGTTTGCAAACCACTGCGATTTAAACACACATTTCGCACGTAATTTAGATTGTGTTATGGATATCATCTTGCTACTGGAAATCAATCTTACAAAACCCTTTGATTTCTTACCAAAGATTTCAGCTTGATTCTTCCTCTTCTCTTCGTTTTTCTCTCCTTTCTCTCTTCTTTCTCTCTATTCTTCCTTTCTGCCTTCTGCCGACTCCAATAGCTGAGATTGAGATAATATCTCAATCCAGCTAACCCACTCCTTAAGTATTCCCAAGGTTTCCAAAATAACCAAACATACCCCCAAGTTTCAACTTCTCAAACTAGCAACAAACTTTGGTTACTTAACTTATAACCCCATTAATTTCTATAGTTACAAAATAGTACAAAACTAACAACCCACTTACAAAACAACTTCATTCATATTAAACATAATATAACGAAAATTCGAGATGTTACAATTATACATTTTCTATAAATAAAACCCTTTTTGGAGCTTTGACCAACATCCTTGTTTTGACTTTTCACATCAACTCTGATGGTTTTGACAGAAGAGGTAGAGGATGAGTGAGGTTTGGAACCTAAGATTCCTTTGGTCATGTTTGGATAAGAAGAGAAGGATGAATCTTTAGATTTTTATTTCTTTATGTTCAAGGATCGGGGAGCTAGTTGATTTGGAAAATGACCATTTTTAGAAAATTGTCTTTTTGAAGGAAAATCAATAGGTACAGGTGATTTACCTTTTTCAGCTGTAGACAACCTTTTACCCTGAGACATTTTTTTGGGAATTTTAGCAGGCTTAGGTTTAGAAGAAGAGGCTTCATCTATGGTTAAGGATTTCATCAGCTCATGAATGGGTTTGGAAGGGTCATTTGAGCCTTGGGCTTCCTCATCTCCAAGATATGAAGTATTGTCTTTGGCTTTAATGAGCATTCCAAACTTCAAAGCTTTAGAAAGGTCAGAAGTGTCCATAGACTGGGAGTTATTTGAATCATTGTCAGGTGACTCATAAAAGGAAGGAATTGCAAAAGAAAAAGGGGCATGGACATCTGAAGAAAGATCTAAGTCCATTTTTCCAAAATCGAGTCCAAATTTGTCATCACAAGGCATTTGGTCTTGAAAAAAAAAATTCTAAATTTTTTGAAGAACTAGTCCATCTTTTTACAGTCACTTATTCCTTTTCAAGATGTTTTAGCAGTTTATTCTTTTCATTGGAAAGAGTGAAATTAATGGTTTTCAGATCTTCAAGCTATGCCTTGATTTTATCAAAATGCTAGAGTTGAGAAAGACATATTTGAAGTTGAGAAGAAAGAGATTTTATCTGAGCATTTGCCTTTTTCTTTGCATCTTTAGCATCATAAAAGTAAATAGTTAAAGAGTCAAATGCTTCAATCTTTACAGCATCATAAAGAGATAGAAAGGGATGTACCTGAGTGGATGAGGAAGAACACTCTGTTGAGACCAGAGCCATAGAGGAAGGAGGTTCCTCACAGTAATTCATGTCATTTATTTTTGCCATGAAGCATATGTTGGCCATATCCTTATCACTGTCAGATGTGGGTTCATCTGCCCAGTCATGAGATTCGGCCAGCAGACCTTTTCCCTTTTTGGAAAGAAATTCATTTCTTTCTTTCTCTCTCTTATATTTAGCTTTGTACTTTTCAGCACGTTCAGAGTTTGCAGAAGAAATGGGTTGGCCAATTTTTTATGAAGAAGAGAAATTTGTTTCTGGCCTGGGTCTACTAGATTTTGAAGAAAATCGGCCAGAAGAGAGGTCTTAGATTTTTCAGAAAACTTGCTTCTACACTCAGAGGCAAAATGACCTTTCTTCCCACATTTAAAGCATTCCTCGTTTGATTTATCATTTAAAGAATGCTTAGGGAAATTTTTTAGAAGACTTTCTAGAAATTTTAGACTTACCAGAAGAAAAGCGAGATTTAGACTTAGAATAACCTGACAGCATGGCTATACCATCTGATAGTTGATCAATAGAGGTTTCCTCACCTTCATCATCAACATCACTAAGATATGCCTCCGAATGATCATTGGGATCTTCCTGACTGTTGTGGTTAGAATCAGAAGGGTAGGTGATTCTTGGGATACACTCAGTTCTTTTGGAAGTATCACTTATGAGAGCTAGATGAGAGATCTTTATATCTTTAATGATAGACTTCCGTTGCAACTTAGTTTGCTCATAATTAAATAGAGTTCCATAAAGAGCAGTGAGAGGCATAGAGTCGAGATCCTTGGTTGTCTTGATGCAATTACATATGTTTTCCTAAAAATCAGTAAGACGGTCCATAAACTTGCACATGACTTCCTCATTGTCATAAATGTGACCCAACAATTTAAGATCATTAAGAAGACAATTAAAACGATTGTAGTAGTCTGAAAGTCATTCTCTTTTCTCATAAGAGAAGAGATCATATTTTTTAACAAGAGAAATATTTCTGCTCTTTTTCACTTTAGACGTACCTTCATAAAGAACACACAGAGTGGAACTCATTTTCTTAGTAGTGGGAAAGTTCCCAAGAGAGTGATAGACCTCATCGGGCAGAGAGAGGGCAATGATGGCTCTGACTTTAGTGTCAAGAGAGACAAGACGCTTGTCATCATCAGTGTACCTACTGAGATCTTTGATGATATATCTCCAGTGGCTGCTGTTCTTTCTTCCTCAGAAGAATCATCAGCACCCTCTCCTTTATGTGTCTTTTGGGCATTATAACGATCCCAGACTTTAGGAATATGGGGTCCTTCACTAAGAATGGTGGGATATCTGGTGTCAACTCCTTCTAAGAAGAGCATCATACAACTTTTCCACATATATAAATTATTGGGGTTAAACTTTGGTGGTTTGGCTATGGAGCCATTGTCGTATGATCCAGCAATAGAGTTTTAAGAAGATACATTGTTTAAAAAATAATATGATGCCATTACATATCAAGTTTATTAGCTTAAACTGACTTGCTCTGATACTACTTGTTGGTCCAGCTATATAATAGCAGTAGTACCAAGTGTTGTAGAGGGGGGGGGGGGTTGAATACAATACACAAAAATTTTCACTTTAATTTAATTCTTATTTTGTGTATTGTATTCAACCCCCCCTTTCTACAACACTTGGTACTACTGCTATTATATAGTTGGGACCAAAAAGTAGTATCAGAGCAAGTCTTCAACATATTTAATTTAAAGTCAGAGTAGATGAGGTAGAAGGAAAATCTTCAGGAGTGAAAACTTGTGAACTTGTAAATTGGTGAATTGGTGATCTTGCATGGGAGGGGTCTTCTTCTTTATATAGTCCCATGTTCATTAAATGCATGGGACACTTGTCAAGCAGGGGTAGGAGAGTAGGTTGTCCTTGTATAGTTTAAGATGTCCTTTTTGTCTTGAAGTGTTGACTTGCAGTCTTTGGTGTGGACCTTTCATGAGAAGGATGTAAAAACCAAACAACCTTTTTCTGATTTCCAGGGAATGTCCCCATCAATGCAAGATATCACAAATATACTTTGCAGGAAAAGTACAATGCATGTGTGCCGAAGAAGTTCCCACCAATTCATCAAATTAAAAGTTGGTTGAAAGAAATGAAGCATATCGGCACATACATACACACCATCATCGCACACATCATCGGCTAATGATGTGTTATCGGTAGCGACCTGGCCGATCTTATCTGGCCGATGAGGTCCTGGCCGATGGTGATCTCTAGATCGGCTGGGGCAACTTAGTTTTTGGCTGAGAAGTCCATCTTCAATCCGCTTTGACACATACACTTCTTCTTTGTTTTTTGGTTGATTTTCGACTTCACCGAACATTTGATGTACAACTAAGCTGCTATAAAGAACCTAAAATATTCTAAGTATGTGATGTTGTAAAAATGAAAGATCGGGAGGTCATCTTCAAATCTTAGGTGACCCAACAGTCGCCCATATACAAAATCATACTTGATTAATGTACAAAATCATATATGATTCACGCGACTTGCCACGCAACTTTCAAGTCGCCCGCGTCCAGTTTTTTGCTGTTAGTGTAAAATCACATATGATTTTGTACATGGGTGGTCGTTCTCGTGTTGTCTTAAATAGTTAGCGTTCTCGTTTGAACATTCCTCAAATATTATATTTATTAATTATATAATATTAATCATATAAACTTAATAAGTAATTAGTATATCCAGAGTTTAGAATGCGACACACATACAAAGAAATTATGAAGTAGTTGATGAATAGAGACCCAACTCCAACTCTTCCGCGGCAAAATCTTGGAAGATCTACTAAGACAATCTCTTCCAGCTAAAGTCATCTTGCACTCCAAACATCAATTTTCCATCCCTACTATCATAACCATCTCCCCTAACCCATGAACCCGTCTCCTTTATCATTTTCTTTGACGAGATTGTCCCAATCTGCAACTCCGATACCCAAAAAAGGGACTCCTTTGTCGATGCCTTATATCTGAAACTCTAAGACCCTCGATCTTCCTCTTTTATCATGACTCTCCAACCTAGATCTTATCATAGTTAAACATGCGGAATGAAGCTTTAAACCCAAACCTTACAACTGAAAAGCATGGGTTTTATTTCTCCAAGGGTTATTCGATGGGCATAGGAGAAACGTGGTGGGTTGAGCAAACATCAGTAATGGTTGTCATCGAGGCTTCACAAGAACAAACCTTGTCCCAACCCACCCTTTCCCTTCAATCAACCCTCCAGAATCAACCTCCCAATATGGCTCTTTTGCTTCCAATTTGTTGATGTTTCTTGATCTCTTGTGTACGATCTTTATGTTGATGTTCCATTTATGTATTTAATTTAGAGTTAGTTTATGTTTAGATTAGGGTCAACTTTAGATTTTAGTTTAAAGATTGATGTTTTTTATCACATTGGTTTAGGTTTATGATGTTTTTAAATGAATTTTTATTAGTGTTTTTAACTTGTTCTTGTTTCTGATTGTAAAAGATGAAGGATTGAAAAAATATGAAAAAAAAAGTTGTTTAAATAGAGAAAAATGAGATAGAAGTGAAAAAACAAAAATATCCTTGACTTAATGAAGTTTATTTTAACATCCGTTAAAGGTAATAACTAAATCAGACGTTTTCACAAACCATGATGACCATCTTATAATTTCAAAATTATAGTGACAAAAAATGTTATAGCTACTAAACTACAAAGACCAAATTTGTAGTTTACTAAGGGTGTGTTTGGTATGCAGACCGGGTGGGACGGGACGTGACAAAAATAAATAGTCTCATGTTTGGCATGCCATTGAACCAAAATGAGGTTGGATAACATGGGACAAAACCTTAACTTCATGGGACTATTCTTGAGTTTTTTTGTTCCACCAAAAAAGGTGGAACATCATGGTACAAAACATAAAATGACCATGTTACCCCCATAACCCAACCTTTTTCTCTGAACCATTCATCCACCGGTCGTGACCCCTTCCCATCTCTGGCCGCCTTCTCCTGCTCCGGCCAACATATCCGGCCATCCCTTTCTAACCATCTCCGGCTCTGGCCACCTCTCTTTTGTTGGAAAAAAACGAGAAATGGGAGGAAGGTAAAGATGTTGGGCAAAATCTGGATCCAAAGGTGGGTGGTGGTGGAGATAGGTGTATTTGATCCAGCGATGAATGTTAGGGGAGATATGACAAAAATTCTTTTTATATCTTTGATACAAACCTTCTTATGGTGGGGTTGTTGTTAGGTTAGGAAACTAATTTCATATATAAATATGATATTTTTATTAAAAAAATGAAGGAACGGATAGATGAAAAGCCAAAATCATAAATATATAATTTTTTAAAACAGTTTTAGTCTAGTAATGTTCTTGTTGTACGTTTCATGTTCTTGTTGTACCAAACGTAGGACAGACTATTAATTCAATTGTGAATTTTGTCGTGTCCAGTTCTGTTCAGTCCCGTCTCATTCAGTCTAGGTACCAAATGTTACGTGAAGAATCTATAATATGGTATCAATTTTATTAACCATTTTTTTCTTTTTCACTTGATGGTTATAGAAAATCAATATATATATATATATATATATATATAGAGAGAGAGAGAGAGAGAGAGAGAGAGAGGAAGGTTCAAACGACAACGCTAACTATTTAAAAAAACAAAAAAACAACAAATCATGTGCAAAATCACATGTGATTTACATTAACTGCAAAAACTGGACACGCACGACTTTGGCCGCGACTTAAAGTGGCGGAAAAAGTCGCATAATCATATATGGTTTTGTACGTGAATCATATATGGTTTTGTACGTGAATCATATATGATTTTGTAAATAGCGGTTGTTTTCTTGTTTTTTCTTAAATAGTTAGCGTTCTCGTATGAACCCACCTCTCTCCCTCTCTTTCTCTATATATATATATTAAAGGAGAAACCACACGTGTTGACGTGACATCTCCTAAATGCTAGAACCTTTTTTTTCTTTTTTCTCCTTGATTCTCTCAATTTATCAATTTATGTTTTTTTAAATATTTGCATTTAACTCCAAACCATTCATCTCCTTGTATATTAACTCAAGTAACATAACTCCAAACTATCCCTCTCCTCAAACTATTGATATTCTTTTATGTTAAAAGCTACATAACTCCAAACCTTGGTTGACAACAACCTTGGAGAATAACATTTGTGAGAACACCATCGTGGAAATCATGAATGGTACCAACAAAGTAAAAGGCAATCACATCTTCGTTTTTAAAGGTTAAACATCAAAACCCTTTCAATTGCTCCTCAATGCGCTTTTGCTCATGAGTTGTCTAATACTGAATCTCTTCTTCTATATCTTCATCACTTGATGTATTCTTCATTCCATAAATCATTATTATTTAACAAATCTCTTTTCATGTTTATTTCGAGAAGACTAATTTGGGTATGTACTACTTTTTTGTTGATATTTTAGAGTTATTTTTACTTATGTCTTCTATATTTTTCATACGTATTTACAATGAAACCGAGTGTTTGTTCATTGCAACACTTTTAGAGTTTTGGTGACAACAAGGTTCAATGGTGAAATCTATATGTAGCCTCAACTAACTTCAATGTGTTATTTTTCAATGGTTATTTTTTTCAAGTATTCTTCGAGTAGACTAATCCGGGTATGTATTCATTTTGACTTTTGTTTAGATTTTAAAGTTTTTTCTTTTAATCTGTGTCTTCTATATTTTTCGTAAGTTTTTTTCAATGATGGAACCGAGAGTTTGTTCTTGCACGACTCCCAGAGTTTTGATGGCAACAAGGCTTGATGATGGAATTTTGAAGTATTACAATATATGATGTAGCCTCAACAAACTTCAACATGTCATTATCAATGGTTATTTTTATTTTTTAAGTATTCTTTGAGAAAACTAATTCGGGTATGTATTTGTTTTTTACTTTTGTTGAAATTTTAAAGTTTTTTGTGTACTCTATATTTTTCTTAAGTTTTTTTTCCAATGACGGAACCGAGGGTTTGTTTTTGGCAGGATTTTTAGAGTTTTGATGGCAACAACAATTTGATGACGGAATCTTGAAAGTATGACAATATTTGATGTAGCCTCACAAACTTCAACATGCCATTTTTCAAAAATTATTTTTATTTTTTGAGGTTTCTTCGAGAAGACTAATTTGGATATACATTTCTTATTAATTTTGTTTGGAATTTAGAGTTTTTTAACTTATCTCTTCTATATTTTTCCAATGTTTTTTTTTTCAATGGAGCCGATGATTTGTTTATGACAACCATTTTAAAGTTTTGATGACAACAATGATTCAATAACAAAATCTTGAAGTATTACAATCTTTGATATGACCTCATCAAACTTAAACATGCATTTTTATACTTTGTCTACTTATATTTTCATAAAGCTAAACTCAAGTTAGAAATCATATATATAGGGTCAAGTTATTTTGTTAACCATATTTTTGTATTAACTTTGTTAACCATTCTCATCCCTTGATATTAAAGATATACGGTTGAGATGAAAATATTAATAAATACAATATATTAAATGTTGAGGTTTAATTTGGGATATGTGAACCGAGATGATCAGGGTCAAAATTGGAATTTATCTCACTTTAACAAATTAAAATGGAGTTACAAAATTGAACATTAATTGAGAGTTACAAATTTGAGTTATCTATTCTTAATTTTTATCAAAAACACTAGGTGTTTTGAGTTTGCTTTCGTTCATCAAATTTCGTTGCATGAGCTCTAGTTCACCCTTGTTCAGTGTCCCAACTTGTGGGTACATCAATGAAATTGTGAAAATAACTACATATGTGAAGTCAAGTTACTGTGCACATTTGTGAACCATTCTCAAATGTGATAAATGAAATGCCCTTATTTGTTTCATGTTGAACATTCATGAAACAAGATTGTCATTAATCACACAACTACAATCTTGAACGTTAATGAACGTTAATAAACATGAAACGTATAATATCTACTCATGTGAAAGGGTGAACATTCATGAACTAATATATAATAAAGAGTACGTGAACATTTGGGTGTTTTAAACGTGCATGAAGCAAAACACAACAACCGAAATTAATTTCGTATGTGAAGACTACGTTCTTAATGTTCGTAAATGTGCACAATCTATAGATATCAAATCTACTCCACGAAACAACTGCTCTATCAAAAATACTGAACGATCAAGCTTTTTCATTCGGTTCAGATATTTTGACGGTGTTGGTACTACAGTTTTACGTCGCCGCTTCGTCATTGGAGTTGAGTTGTGTTTCATCGACTAATCCCGACGACGTATTTTCGAATGTCGAACCATTATTCGCACCGGCTCCTCCATCGTCAAAGTCCAACTTTGCGGAATTAATAGAATAGGTCAACAAATCGGGATGAATGTGACCTTGATCACGACAAAAATCTATCTTCGATGCAACGAATTTTGATGAACGGGAGCAAACTCAAAACGCCTAGATATTTTGATAAAAAAAAAGTTAAGAAAACCTATATCAATTTTGTAATTCCCAATTAACTATTAATTTTGTAACTCCAATTTAAAACTTTAATAAAAAAACTTATTTATAAAACACCAAATTTAACCCTGGACCATAATTAATATGTTGAACCAAACCGACCTAAAAGGTGAAATCCTATTGGTTAAAAGAGTTAACAAAGTTAACACCCTTTGGGAGGTTAACAATATAACCTCCCTTTAAAAGAATAAAGGGACGATTCTCAGCCAATCATTTTTTAAAAATAATTCCGAAAATAATAGTTTCCAAAATTCATATTAAAAGAATATTAAGGTCATATTATGTTATTGATTAAATTAGGATAGTATTGACTTCCTAAAAATTAGGGATCACAATATCCCATTCAAATCAAAATCGTATATATCATTTTTCTTTATTCAAACAAATCTAGTTAATCCATTTCAACAATTCAACTGGTTTTGTTTGTTTCTTCAAGCAAATCTTAAACATGCAACCCAAAAATCACAGATGATTATATGATAAATAAGTTGGACAGATTGGTTAGGTATAATATGCAACCCAAAAATCACATATGAATATATTGTAAAGCAATTGGACAGATTGTTTAATTATAAAATGCATCACTAAATCACATGTGATTAGACTCTATAGTAATTGGACTGTTGTTATATTTGATATCTTTCACAAATCATATGTGATTTTATGATAAACTGCCCTTAAATAGAATATTGTTATTAGTTTGCAACCTCTAATAACATGTGATTATATATATTGTAACTCAAGACCAATGGGTGAAATAGCACCCTCCGATGAAAGAGTCCATCTCGCAAGCACTACGAAGGAAGGCAGGGAAGATCGAATCACTATCTTTGTGCAAGTAGACCTTCAAAGGACTTCGGCTTGGACATTTTGTTTAATTATAATATACATCACTAAATCACATGTGATTATATTGTAAAGAAATTGGACACATTGTTTAATTATAATATGCATCACTAAATCACATGTGATTAGACTTATAGTATTTGGACAGGTTGTTATATTTGATATCTTTCACAAAATCATATGCGATTATGATAAACTGCCCTTAGATAAAATATTGTTATTAGTTTGCAACCTCTAATCACATGTGATTAGACTACAAAAATTAAACAGAATGCTTAGCTATAAAATCATATGTGATTTTGTTCTAACTAACTTTGACAAAATGTTTCTATTAAGTTTACAACTTTAAATCATATGTGCTCATCCACCAAATATCATAAATGATAAAAACTAATACACAAATTACCATGATTAATAGGCCCATTCTCGTTTATCCCTATATTCTTGTAAACAACATTCATTCTCTTCTACTTTCTGTTTCTCTTCCTCCATATAAAACTTGGGTTTCAGGCGGTAGAAAACACTTATCTCATGCTTGAAGGAGGGCGATCAAAAAAATTCGTTGATTGACAGTAGCCACTGAACCATTAAGTGAAAGGACAATAAATTTTGAAGGATTGCCTATAAAATTGTTAGCCTTGACTTTGTAACAGGTTTTTACCCTTATAAGTTGGGTTCTTCTTCTTCGTCCTCCTCCATTCTCCACAACTAGGTGCATATTTGTATTTCGTGTTGTCAATCTTCGACACCTCCCACTCACCATCCTCTTGCTCGTCCCAATCTTCGGGCTTCAATGCCTCGGGATCGTCGTTTTCCTCTGACTCGTTTCTGGCCATCCTTCCGGCATCGTAGCTTCATCGTCTAGAATTTCCATCGATGCAGTCTCGTCGTAGCTTCAAGAGGAATTAAGTTGAATTAAGTACCAAGATGAAGATGGCATATGAGATAAACATGGAAATGGTTACATTTCCTATTTGATAGGGATAATCTGTAACGACCCAGTCTAAATAAAGCATACATAGCATTTAAATTTAAAGAATTACAAAGCTGGGTCCCAAAAATTTCGTTACATCTGTCTCAAAACTTAGGTTGGCGAAAACAACCTATACACAACTGAGAACATACTGGCCTCTATAAGTGTCAATGGCACTGTCTCTATCTGCATCTGTACTCTACTCTGCTCTTGCTCACTTACCTGAGCTTCCTACTATCTGCTTACCTGAAAAGGTTTAGTTTGGAAAATGCGAGGGTTAGACCATGAGGTCTAGTAAGCTCCCTCTTGACAGTTCTCAAAAATCATTTAAAAACGATTTATAACTTTCACATATAAAACTTTCACGGATAAATCCGCTCCCGTAAATGGCACCCTGAAGTCACTCAATAGTGACAACGAGTCAGTCTCACGCTGCCTTACTGGGTCACACCTCCCATGGCATAAACGGAACCTCCCCCCGACATGAGCACTGGCAGAACTTCCCCCCGACTTAGCCAATTTACGTCTACTACCATGTATGCATACATCTCATATAACTTTCAACAAGTAAACACTCATGTAAAATAACATGGCATTTCTACTCAATCACTTTCTTTGGAAAAACACGTATAAAATCACGTATTTTTAGTTAGAAAAACTCACATGACGCTTTAGAAATTCCTTCTCGCAAAACTTCAGATTTTAAGGTGAACACCTATGATATTAAAATAATATTTATAGTGAGTCTTGGTTAATCTCAGCTCAATCTAAACAAATTTCTATCTAACTGACTCTCGACCATTCTAGAATCATGACCCAATTTATCTGCCCAACCAGTTACCGGATCACTTACCAAAAATAAAAACTCCGGATCTGTTACACTTGGCCCTAAATCAATATATTCCGGATCTGACTTTATTTAATCAATACCGGAACTCACTATTCAAAGCCCAACCAAACAAGTTCCGGATCCTTGATTAAATGAGACCCAAACATAAATATCGGATCTCTATTAAATAATAGATTGCGGTCCAACTAAATAAAATCAATATTGGGTCACGTGATTAGCCCAAAAGGAAACTAGCAACTACGGATCACGTGACTTGGAAATAAAAGAATTCCGGATCCACTACTACCCAGCCCAACTCCCGGTAAATCACTTAGACCCAAATACCGGATTACTTAATCTGGTCGGTCCAATAGCTTAATTTAATATTCAAGTTAATTAAGCCCAAGATTCCGTATCCACTTATCGCTGCAAGCCCAACAACAAGGATTCCGGTCCACTTTGACAATACCGGTTCTAACCCAAAAAAACCAAACACCGGAACTACATAATTTAATTCCGGAACTCATGTAGTGGCCCAATTCCGGTTCATGTTTAAAAAATAAATTTCGGATCTTATGTGGTGGCCCAATTCCGGATCCATTAAAAATCACAATTCCAGATCTATTAAAATCACAATTCCGGATCTATTAAAAATCAAAAATTCTGGATTCGTTTAAAAATCACAATTCCGGATCCGTTTAAAAAACAAATTCCGGATCCGTTTAAAATCACAATTCCGGATCCAAAATAAACCGATCAAGCCCCGAACACACGTTTTCTAGCTGAAGCGATTCGCAATAACATCTAAGTGGGATTTTTTTCACATGGAATAAATACATGTTTCATCAAGATATTGCAAGAGATAAACCATTCCTTCAACATTCACCCAGAGCTCCAAATTTTCTTAAATCTTAGTTATCCCAAACCCAAATTAATAGGAGGTGAAAATAAACGAGTTCAGATCATTAACTTGAATTGACTCCTTGAAGGTCTCTCTTTCTTCTCCCCAAGATTGATTGCGAATTGCCTTCCCCTTGCTCTGCTCTCATACTTCAGCCGCCTCACACACACACATAGACTAACTCCTAGGGTTTTTGAACCCACTAAGAGAGCTTTTATATCCTCTTATTAAAAATTACAAATCATCCCCTAACTTAAATTATGCAACCTGCTTCACAAAACTTACTCTTGTTTAAATAAAAGTCTTGGTTATTACAACACTCCCCCCTCAAAAGAATTTTGTCCCCGTAATTCCATTTTCGAAAAGTTGAGGGTACTTGGATCTCATGCCCTTTACGATACCGCTACTGAACTTTTACAAGTCGGACCTCTTTGTTCCTCGTTTTGCGAGCTTTACCGTCTACGACTACTATTAGTTCCTCTTCGTAAGTCACTATCTCATCAATGCTGATATCTTCCAAAGGAACAGGCACATCAGTTTCTGCCAAGCATTTCTTTAAGTTTGAGACATGAAACGTTGGATGAACTCCCTTTAAATTCTTCGGTGACTCCAACTTATAGACTACTGCTCTTACTCGTTCCATGACGACGAAGTCAACTCCTTGCCGTCTGTACTCTTTGCGAGGTCGCCATCATTTCAACTTCCAACATTTGCCCTCCAAAAATGTAGACGTGCATCAAACTCTCATCGGACACCTCAAGTTCGAACCCTATCTATCCAACCTTCAAAATTTCAACGAATCTACCAAACGTAGTCCACTTCACTTTTCTCCTGAATGTACCACTCCAACTATGGCATCTTTCGCATCAGACTGTCCCTTTCCCAAAACCGCGGTTCAGGTGGAAAACATAACCGTACTCCATACTTCGAAACCACCCTCGATGAGTCACCACTTTGCTATATAGAGCTATCTCATACCATATACTGGTAACCTCTATGAACATTATACTCGCTTAAAACCACCTGAAATATCCAATGCCAACCGCACCTCAATTTTCCCGTTTCGGTCCACACGCCGGGACTTATGGTTTAAAACATGACTAAATAAGGTATCTTCTGTATCTTTACTTCCTTAAAAGAAGGAACTTGGCGGAATTCCCCGCCACAAAAACAAGAATCATTAGTCGGGAAAATTCACTCACTAACAATTGGCGCAAGGCCAACCTTGTACATCCCGACAAGATCACACCCAGGAGTTCTCTCCTCGGTGTACTTGAAATTTCTAGATTACTTCTTCCAACCAACATTCGTCTATGCAGATCATACTCCCTTCCCGAATCACATTGGCTACGACTCGACAACTAATTCATACGTTCTCACCACCATCACTCCACACTTATATGTAACTTAAAGCAGAAAACCTCCATGATCCCTCGTTGAAGTGTTCACCTACCTAAATTGAACTCATCCTGAAGACACGTCAACTTCTCGCTGCTTGCCTCAAGCGTCCAGTCATACATAACACAACTTCGGTTACCCTCACTCAACTAGGAGGAGTGACCATGGTCACACAAAACTATTCTCAATAGCTTATCACTGAACGACCAGTTTGTTTGAACATTTCTCACAACATTACCAATTCAAACCCATTCAACTGCTCTTTTCCACTTCCTCCCCGCACTTAAAACATACACAAATCCCCTCCCTCCATACTCTTTCCAGGAGTTCGCACACTTACCGATGTCGACCTACACACACTACTCTACTTTTTCGGTGTTACTGCAGTCTGACAAACTATCTTCACCTCCCCACGTTAGCGTGGAGCACCGCCTCCCAAACATTACTTGCCTCTCTCTTTCGACCTTTCCACATGCTACTAACATTTTCTCATTAAAAGCATAACCAAACGGTTGCATTCGAGATTCTAACTTGAGGTATCCAACCAAGTTATTTTGAAATGACACCGGTGTTCGAAGTCACTACACGTTCTTGATCTCCAACTATTATCTTCTCGGATAATTCCTTCACATATAAGAAACGGTTCACATTCGTTAAAGATTTAGCATCTACTACACCCCATTCTTGACTAACCCATCCATCATCTTCTTTAATCTTCCAATGGTTCCAAAAATATACTTACTTAGCGACTCATACAACCAAAAACACGTGGTTCTTCATTTGGGTAACCACACACTACCGCTCCGACATTCTAATCCGGTGATAGTCATGTCACAATGCCAACTTACAAACCACGTGCTCCAACAACTTGATTAATAATTCGCACACCTCATTCGGAATCTCCGAAAAGGCTTCCATCTGATGCTTCCTCTTTTTAACATCACATTACTACAACACTGGCTAGCTCATTTATCTTGGCAATTGATGCCACTACTCATCCGTACATTCTCCACCCATAACATCACACTGCAGACCAGATCTCTCATGGTCATTTGTACACAACATCAAACTTACCTTCATAATCGTTCGCATAAATAACCAAGTCTATCTCACTACTTTGTCTTTCCCAAACCATTACATAGACCGGACACATTCCCTCACAGATCGATGTAATCTATACGCCCACACGAGGTGTTCCATCATTATGGATACATCTTTCCAGAACGACCTCCTACATTTACCCACACCGTGGTAATTCTCTCTGCTTCTAACCTCTTGACAATGCATTCAACTCCAGACATATAAATAGCTGTTGACTTTAATAATAATCGACATGTGGATGCTTTCCTAACTTTTCCGACATCAAAGGTTCCTAACAGAACCTAGTTCCTCCATCATATCATGATCATCTACACATCACGTCGTTCTCATTTCAAAACTTACTCGTGCAACATCAACATTGCAAGATCATCTTAAAACTCTTATTCGACGTCGAGGATATTTCATTTCTGTCTCACCATACTACTCATATCAAGTTGCTAATGCCAACACCTTGATGACTTATAATCCTTCTCCTGGACACAACCGTCCCTCGACAACTGTATTTCCAGTCACCGAACAAGGGTACAGACCCTCATATAACCGACACTAAAGTCCACTTCCGACTCTTCCACTATCCACCTCTCCTCTTGAACACAAATACGAAAACTACAAACATTCTCCCCTGATTTGTCCAACACCTCTCCACTCTCGGAGTTCTTCCTTAGCTTAAAATGTAATACTCTACGACCTAGTGAGTTCATAGCCTTCATGCCTGACAATGCGATAATTAAATCCTTTCACACATTTTATCATTTGAAATAAACAAACCAACTTGGGTACACATGACCCTTACACTCTCATAACTCGAATGCCCTGCACACTCGCGAATCGTTTGCATGCATCTTTCCGTAAAACTTAATCTTACTCAACCCACAAGATGTTATTACGACAGTAATATATTGAATGAAAATCTTTTCATACGACAAAGTTCTGAAAGAAATTGCCGACATGTAATACCCCGGGTAAGTCCGTTAGATAATTTAACTATAAGATTTGATGTTCAGGGTAAGTTTGAGATAAGTTGTAAGCTTAAGGGTGTTTTGGTATTTATCAAATAGTTTAAAGCCAAAAGTGTAAATTATCACATAATACCTATTAGGTATCAGAGCAGCCTCAGTTCTAAAAATAGAAAGCGTTTGAGAGTGTGTGGAGGCGAAGAAAGCGAAAGAAGAAAGTTACGGTTCGAGCATCGATTGATCGGGTTAGAGTCAATTTTAAGGTAATTTCCTTTATATTTTGTGTTTGTAATCATGAGTAGAAGATATCTATTGGTTTAGAAAGTTTGATTTTAGTGATTTGTGTTAGTTTCAATTGAATCTGAGAAATTGGAACCGACTGTGTTCTTGAGAGTCCCGGGGAAGTCCCGGTAGACTCCCGGTCATTTCGACTCCCGGTAGTGTGGAGTCCCGGTATAGTAGACTCCCGATAACATGAACTCCCGGTATTGTTAACTCCCGGTACTGAGAAGTCCCGGTACTGAGAAGTCCTGGTACCCTGTGAAGTCCCGGTAGTTGTTAAGTTTTGACAATTGGTTGCAGTAAGCAGTGAATCAGTTGGGGATAGGAACTTGGTAGGTTTTATATGATTGGCTTGTAAGGCAATATATATACTTTAAATTGTTTCAGATTCTGTGGAGTCGTGGTAAGAGATAAGACCATTTTGAAAGGAGCTTGCGAGCGTGTGTAATAATCAAAACAGGTGAGTTTTACTTTAAAAGTATTTTTAACTGGAATACATATACGTATGGTTTGGGAATGAGATCATTGGTGATTACGTGTTTATATGTATGGTATATGTGAATTATAATATATTGAGGTACTATATTTACATGAGTATTATAATGTGTTATAATACGTTGGTCGGGCTTAGGACCGGTATGTTTGGCTATAGAATCCGTATAGCGTTGTTTGGCTGTAGATGTTGTACAGCGTTGTAAATTTATTAGTTGGCTTGCAACCAACTAATATGGCCAGGAGGAATGAGAAGGGAAGGTATATGATGTGTGAGTTCAAAATGATATATTTGATCGTGCTGTGTGATTTATATAAATAAGGTTTATATATATGATTTCGAACTAACAGGGATTTTTCTCACTTAGACCCTTAGGTCTAACCCTCATTTTTGTTTTAAAAATATGTATTCCAGGTGGTGGATCGAGTAAGAGCAAGTAATTAGAGTAACCGATGGATGGCTTTTGTGAAGGATTATATGATGAAGATTTTGGCATGTTTAGCAGTTGTATTACAATATTAAATGTTATGTATGTATTTAGTACATAGTTTATAGTAGAATGGCTTCTGCTAAATGTAAAAGACTACGGGACCGTACTTGTAATATGATGTCTCTTTTGTTATATCGATGTTGTGTTACATTATGTGATTTGTTGTGTATATGGGAATTGGGTTGTTACAAATGGTATCAGAGCCTTAGTTTAAGGGATTTAGGTATTTGTATCTGTACCTAGACTTAAACTGCATGTGAAGTAGGATGTCCCTATTATTGTAGAACCTTGGGATATTAAGTATAAAAGGTAGAAGGAACATCATGTAAGGTAATTTCATATTACACCTGGCCAGTGTAATTGTGATCTTACAGGTACATGTTTGAACTAGAATACCTTGTTATATGGGGTATATGCTTAAGTGTATATTAACCTTGTTTGAATCTACAGAATGGCAAGTGGTACTAGACGAAAGAACCGAGGAGGAGGAAACCCGAATAGTACTAATCCGTCGATAGGAACAGGGGACAGGGGAGGCAGAACTGGGGGCAGAGTCGGGGGTAGAACCGGGGGTAGAGCTGGAGGTCGAGCCGGAGGCAGAGTCCAGCCACATGGTACAGAGTTCGTTACCAGGGATGATCTAATGGCAGAAATGGGAAGACTGCACGCTAGCATACAAACAATGTTTGATCGAAACCGTCATAATGAAGCTGAAATACCGGATCCCGGACCGGAAGATGAAATGCCAATCACATCGACTGTTGTACCAGTACAAAGGAGGTGCGACTACAAAATGTTTTTAAGCTGTAGACCTCCGACCTACTCAGGAGACAGGGATCCAGTGAAAGCAATGAGATGGATGAAGGAAATAGAAGCTATTTTTAAGACGAGTAAGTGCGCTGACGAAGATAGAGTATTGTATGGAGCAGCAATGTTAAAGGGGGATGCTTTGTATTGGTGGGAATCTTTTATTCATTCTAAAGGATCTGATGTTTACTCTACCCTCTCTTGGGAAGAATTTGTGATAGCCTACGGGAAACAATTTTGTCCCCAAGCAGCCGTCAAACAACTGGAAGGGGAATTTATGAACTTACAACAAGGAAACTTATCCGTTCGAGACTACACCGCTAGCTTTCTGGAAAAGTCTCGGTTCGCAGAATACTACGTTGCTACGGAGGCGATGAAGACGGAAAGGTTTATCTTTAGGCTGAACTCAGAAGTCAGAAGGCTAGTGACTGCAAAAGGACCCGATACCTTCTCAGTTGCAGTTGATGCCGCGGAGAATGTTGAAAGAGATACTAGAAGGGATGCTGGCGATAAAAGTATCTGGAAGAGAAAGTGGGAAGGACCACAACACGATCCGAAGAAGTCCCGATTTCAGAGGTATGATAACCGTCCGCCGTTTCGACCAGCGGAAAGACCATGTCAGAAGTGCAACCGTGTCCACCAAGGAAATTGCCAAGGTGATTTACGAGCGTGTTATAAGTGTGGGAAGACCAGACACGTCATTAAAGATTGTAAGGTAACGCGGTTATGTTTCTTATGCAATTCTCCGGATCACCTTCAGTCGGACTGTCCGCGGAGGAGGATACAGCAAGGTGGGTCATCGGGCAGGCCAGCAATTGTTAAACCAGTCATACCAAGACTGGAACCGCCAGTAACCAGGGGTCGCACATTTCAAATGACTGAGAAAGAAGCGGAGGAAACTTCGGATGTGGTCACAGGTACATTTTTAATAAACTCTACACGTGCTAAGGTGTTATTTGATTCCGGTGCAAACCGATCGTTTGTGTCTCCTGCATTTGCTGCTTGCCTGTGTTTGAAACCTAAAATGCTAGAACATGCTCTATCAGTAGATACGGCAAATGATAATCAAGTGTCAGTTAAAGAAGTATTTGATGACTGTGTGATAAATATAGAGGAGTGTAGAGTGCCGATACAATTGTTTCCTATTACTTTGATAGAGTTTGACGTCGTAGTGGGAATGGACTGGTTAGCCGAGAATCAGGCTAACATAGTGTGTGATAAGAAGTTAATAAATGTGGTATTACCTGAGAAGGGACCAGTAGTGATTTATGGTGATCGTAGGAATCATCAGTCTAGCCTTATATCTATGATAAAAGCCCGTAAGTGTGTGAATAAGGGTTGTCAGAGTTAATTGGCTTACGTGATAGATATTAAGCTAGAAAAGAATAAGATGAAAGATATTCCTATTGTTAGTGAATTCCCTGAAGTATTCCCCGAAGACTTGAATAGTCTTCTGCCTGTTAGACAAGTAGAGTTCGGTATAGACCTGATTCCTGGAGCCACTCCTGTAGCCCGTGCACCTTATCGTCTGGCACCTCCAGAGATGAAAGAGATGATGGCACAACTACAAGATCTATCCGATAAAGGCTTCATCAGACCTAGTTCTTCACCGTGGGGAACACCAGTGTTATTTGTGAAAAAGAAGGATGGTTCGATGAGAATGTGTATCGACTACCGAGAACTGAATAAGTGCACGATAAAGAACAAGTATCCGTTACCCCGAATTGATGACCTCTTCGATCAGTTAGTTGGAGCTTGCTATTTCTCCAAGATTGGTCTAAGATCCGGTTATCACCAGTTGAAAGTTAAAGAAGAAGACGTTCTAAAGACTGCTTTTCGAACAAGGTATGGACATCACGAATTCTTAGTGATGTCGTTCGGACTGACGAACGCTCCAGCTGCCTTTATGGATTCAATGAATCGGGTATGTAAGTCGTATCTCGATAAATTTGTTATTGTATTTATCGATGATATCCTTATCTATTCCCGATCAAAGGAAGAGCACGCGCAACATCTTCGTTTGATTCTGGAGCTACTGAAGAAGGAAAAGTTGTATGCAAAATTTTCTAAATGTGAATTCTGGCTACGGAAAGTTCAATTTCTGGGGCACGTGGTTTCTGAGAAAGGTATACAAGTTGATCCGATGAAAGTGGAAGCAGTTGAAAAGTGGGAACCGCCGAAGACAGCAACCGAAGTACGTAGTTTTCTGGGTTTAGCCGGCTACTATCGGAAATTTATAAAAGACTTCTCTCGTATCGCAACGCCTTTGACTAAGCTGACCCGGAAGAACCTGAAGTTTGAATGGAAAGCAGAACAAGGCGAGGCATTCCGGATATTGAAAGAGAAATTGTGCAGCGCACCGATTCTATCACTACCTGAAGGTTCGGAAGATTTTGTTGTTTATAGTGATGCGTCAAAACTGGGATTGGGATGTGTACTTATGCAGCGGGGAAAGGTTATTGCTTATGCTTCTCGTCAATTAAAGGATCATGAAAGACAGTATCCTACGCACGACATGGAGCTTGCAGCAGTTGTCTTCGCGTTGAAGATTTGGAGACATTATCTGTATGGTTCCAAATGTCAGATTTATACTGATCACAAGAGTCTCCAACACCTCTTTGATCAGAAGGAACTGAATATGAGACAAAGGAGATGGCTAGAATTGCTGAACGATTACGACTGTGAAATCCTTTATCACCCGGGAAAGGCGAATGTGGTGGCGGATGCGCTGAGTCGTCAAGAAAGGAGTGGAACAATAAAAGTTATTTCGCTACGAACTGAACTCCTACCCAACATATTTGACGAATTGCAGAAGTGTCAAGTGGAAGCTTATCAGGATGAACATCTGAAATCAGAACGGTTAGCGGGGATGTCAGCATTGCTAGTAAAAGATGATCGTGGGTTATTGTGTCTGGGAAACAGAGTGTGGGTGCCTCGTTTGGGTGGGTTACGTGATCGTGTTTTACAAGAAGCTCATAAATCCCGTTTCTCTATTCACCCAGGTACAAACAAGATGTATAAAGACCTAAAGCAATTCTATTGGTGGTCGGGGATAAAAAGAGGGATTGCTCAGTATGTGGAAAGATGTGATACTTGTAAGAAAGTAAAGATCGAACACCAAAAGCCGTTTGGTCAACTACAGCGGCTAGAAATACCTATGTGGAAGTGGGAACAGATTACCACAGATTTCATCACGAAACTACCAAGGACTCCGAAGGGATTTGATTCTATTTGGGTGATCGTCGACAGATTAACAAAGTCTGCACATTTTCTACCAATAAAGGAAACCGATTCGATGGAGCGATTAGCTAAGTTGTACATTAACGAAATAGTAACTCGACATGGAGTTCCAATCTCGATCATTTCTGATCGTGATAGTCGTTTTACTTCGAGATTTTGGAGAAGTTTTCAAAGGGAAATGGGGACACAGATAAAGTTAAGTACGACGTATCATCCTCAAACAGACGGGCAGAGTGAACGAACTATTCAGACCTTAGAAGATATGCTCCGGGCTTGCATTGTTGATTTTGGGGGATCATGGGATAAGCACTTACCGTTGATCGAGTTTGCATATAACAACAGTTATCATTCCAGCATACAAGCGGCACCGTTTGAAGTACTGTATGGTAGGAAATGCCGAACGCCTCTATGTTGGAACGAAGTGGGAGAGAAACAGTTAGTGGGGCCGAAAATAGTTCAATTAACTGCTGATAAGGTTACTCAAATTAGAGAAAGATTGAAAGTGGCTCAAGATAGACAGAAGAGCTACGCTGACCGACGTCGAAAGCCTTTGGAATTTCAAGTCGGGGATTTCGTAATGTTAAAAGTTTCGCCATGGAAGGGAGTCATCCGATTTGGGAGACAAGGTAAACTTAGCCCAAGGTATATCGGACCGTTTGCAATTACAGAAAGGATCGGTGAAGTAGCTTACCGATTAGATCTTCCACCGGATTTGAGCAGGATCCATAATGCATTTCACGTATCGAACTTCCGAAAGTGTTTGGTTACTCCAGATCAGTCAGTTTCCCTACCAGAGATACAAGTCGATGAAAGACTGAATTATGTGGAAGATCCGGAAGCTATAGTTGATCATAAAGTTAAAGTGCTGCGGAATAAGGAAATCAGACAAGTGAAAGTTCAGTGGAGGCATCATAGAGGTCAGGATGCTACGTAGGAATCCGAATCGGAAATCAGAGCCAAATACCCTCATCTTTTTGCTTAACTGAATTCCGGGACGGAATTCTTTTAAGGGGGAGATGATGTAATACCCCGGGAAAGTCCGTTAGATAATTTAACTATAAGATTTGATGTTCAGGGTAAGTTTGAGATAAGTTGTAAGCTTAAGGGTGTTTTGGTATTTATCGAATAGTTTAAAGCCAAAAGTGTAAATTATCACATAATACCTATTAGGTATCAGAGCAGCCTCATTTCTAAAAATAGAAAGCGTTTGAGAGTGTGTGGAGGCGAAGAAAGCGAAAAAAGAAAGTTACGGTTCGAGCATCGATTGATCGGGTTAGAGTCAATTTTAAGGTAATTTCCTTTATATTTTGTGTTTGTAATCATGAGTAGAAGATATCTATTGGTTTAGAAAGTTTGATTTTAGTGATTTGTGTTAGTTTCAATTGAATCTTAGAAATTGGAACCGACTGTGTTCTTGAGAGTCCCGGGGAATTCCCGGTAGACTCCCGATCATTTCGACTCCCGGTAGTGTGGAGTCCCGGTATAGTCGACTCCCGATAACATGAACTCCCGGTATTGTTAACTCCCGGTACTGAGAAGTCCCGGTACTGAGAAGTCCCGGTACCCTGTGAAGTCCCGGTAGTTGTTAAGTTTTGACAATTGGTTGCAGTAAGCAGTGAATCAGTTGGGGATAGGAACTTGGTATGTTTTATATGATTGGCTTGTAAGGCAATATATATACCTTAAATTGTTTCAGATTCTGTGGAGTCGTGGTAAGAGATAAGACCATTTTGAAAGGAGCTTGCGAGCGTGTGTAATAATCAAAACAGGTGAGTTTTACTTTAAAAGTATTTTTAACTGGAATACATATACGTATGGTTTGGGAATGTGATAATTGGTGATTACGTGTTTATATGTATGGTATATGTGAATTATAATATATTGAGGTATTATATTTACATGAGTATTATAATGTGTTATAATACGTTGGTCGGGCTTAGGACCGGTATGTTTGGCTATAGAATCCGTATAGCGTTGTTTGGCTGTAGATGTTGTACAGCGTTGTAAATTTATTAGTTGGCTTGCAACCAACTAATATGGCCAGGAGGAATGAGAAGGGAAGGTATATGATGTGTGAGTTCAAATTGATATATTTGATCGTGCTGTGTGATTTATATAAATAAGGTTTATATATATGATTTCGAACTAACAGGGATTTTTCTCACTTAGACCCTTAGGTCTAACCCTCATTTTTGTTTTAAAAATATGTATTCCAGGTGGTGGATCGAGTAAGAGCAAGTAATTAGAGTAACCGATGGATGGCTTTTGTGAAGGATTATATGATGAAGATTTTGGCATGTTTAGCAGTTGTATTACAATATTAAATGTTATGTATGTATTTAGTACCTAGTTTATAGTAGAATGGCTTCTGCTAAATGTAAAAGACTACGGGACCGTACTTGTAATATGATGTCTCTTTTGTTATATCGATGTTGTGTAAAATTATGTGATTTGTTGTGTATATGGGAATTGGGTTGTTACACGACACAAAGTAAACCAGTCGGTTCTCACACTCATTTATATGATATCAACATGTCAATACTCATTTTAGTTATAAAAGATTTGCAGGCAAACGTTTTCTTGACTTTTTGCAACAATTTGACTTATCATGAAAAGAGTGGGATATTTTGCAAATCGTTAAGCTCAAAAATTTCTTTGTGCGATGTAAATGGAATTGCCTTTTTCTTTAAACGTAAGCTTGCACACGCTGACTCATTTCCGATCAAAATTGATATTTACACATTTACTTTGTAACACATGTAAAGACGCAATGCATGAAATTCTACTTGCAATTGAAGGCTACTCACTCAATAAGGTCAACCGCTTTACTCACGCAACTTATCATTGACACTCTACTTTCGAACAGTGGTCGCCCTCTCGACCTTGCAACAACTTGCTATACATGCATTCCACGACCCACTTACTCAACCATTTCATACTATTTTCGCCTTGATCAATCATCTCACATTCTACCTCTACACAATCCAATCCACCACGGATATCTTCCCTTTATAGATCCTGTCACTGAAAAACTCGACTAAAGAGTCGAGGTTCTAATCCTCTACTCGTTCTTGAATTGAAGCTTTCAAGATCTCGACACTTTTCCTCCTTACCATCACAACTGATCTAACCCACTGTAACACCCCGAAAATTAAAGAACCAAAACTGGGTTCACGGACGTCAGCGAGGGGTGCATGTCAGACGTTGTTAGGCGCGGAAATCCGCGGGTCATCCGTGGAAGCAACCGAGAAATGAGTGGTTTTGAGTTCGGCCGAGGCCGGACGTCCGCGAGGTACCATGCGGACGTCTGCGACCTGTCTGATAGAATTACTTGGGTATTTTAAGCCATTTTCTCCCTCTCTCTCCTCATTCCCTTTTCTAAACCCTAAAACACTCTCCCTCTCCCTCTTTCAGCCGATTTTCTTCAAGAGAGCACAAACCCAACCTCTTCTTCCTCATTTCTTCACCAAACTAAACCCATTTTTCACCATTATTGAAGTTATGGAAGCTTGGAGCTTTTGTGGGTGATTAGAGCTTTTGGTTGGAGATTCATGTGATAAAGGTAATATTCCTCTACCCAAATGATAGGTTGTTGATTTTATCTTCTTTTTATCTTGTGGTGTTGTTGGATGATTTTAGTGATGATTGGTTAAGGAAACCTTGTTTTCTTCATCTATAAGAACTAGGGTTTTGGTATGAGTTGGGGGTTTTGATGTTTTATGTTTGGGGAATGTTTCTACATGGTTAGATCTTGGTATTGATGGTTGGGAACTTATGGATCTAGGTTTGGAAGATTTGGACATGAAGATTCAAGTTCTTCAAAGGAGCTTACGTTTGGGGAAAATCTAGATTTAGCCTAAATCTAGCAAGGTGAGTTCAAGTTACCTTGTGAAACCTTTGTACATGTCAAAAATGTTATTTTCCAAGCATTTATGTGTTTACATGAAATTATCAAATGTTGGGTTATTTGGTGGATTTTAACCTTTGAAATGTTTAACTTGGTAAATATGGTAAAATACCCATATTTGGGATTTTGGATATTTGATGTGTAGAAATCATGAATATATCCTTAAAAGATTTATTGTTCAAAATGAAGTTTATTTAATGGTTTAATCATATTAGTATAAATGATTTTATAAACCATTTGGGAGAATACACGTTTTAGTGTCATCAATCATTTTGAGAATTATAAGGGTATGAGTCCTTTTGGGAAAAACCCTTTTGTTTAACATGTGTCTAGTTTTGGGTTAATAATGATTTTGTGGTACTTGTTTACCTAATTGATATTTAAATGCATACTATGCTATGATGACCGTTATTTATGGGTCTAATGAGTATTTGAGCATTTTGGGTCGGTTTTGACCCCGTTGGGTCTTGGGGACATATGTCCGATTTTGATAGCTCGGTGTTGGGCGTTTGGTTATGTTTTACATTTAATGCATTTTATTTGAGAATTACATGTTTTGAATGTGCTAGTTCATTCATTTGGGGTCATGTAATGTTATTTTAGTAATGCAATGGATCCATAAGGACTATAGTTATTATGCCGATGTTGGGACGATAGTTTTCCACATCGCGGCACGGTTAGGCATCGACAGTATGGTATAAGTCGTACGTGCGAATACGTTTTAGTTATTATGTCGATGATGGGACGATAGTTTTCCACATCGCGGCACGGTTAGGCATCGACGGTATGGTGTAAGTCCTACGTGCGAATATGTTAAGGATGTTGCCCTAAATTGGGTGGTGTTTTAAGTGGCCACACCCGGCATCCGTTTTATGTCTTGTTAAGAGTTTGGCTTTACCAACTTGTCAAGTGGCTTACTTTTGTGTTCCGTCACTTGCGTTGGTAAGCGGGTCTCCCCCGTCGCCGAAATGTGTTGTTTCGGGTAATTACTTTTATCCATGTTTTCGGTGACGTAACTATATGTTTAAATGGATTGTTTTCCATGATTTATGGGCAATGTATTATGTTTAATCCTAGTTGGGATGTTTTGAATAATGGAGTTTTATTCATGTTTATACTATTTGGAGATTTAATGTTTATTCACATTTTGGGTGAGTTTTGGGTACGAGCTTGCATCGCAAAGAAATGTTTTACGTGACGTTGCCATCGTCTAAAATACGTATTCTTGGAAATTAGAGTGTCGTCATACTTTAATGCAAATCATTTAGAGAACCATGTTATATTAAAGATTTCAGCATGGGAATTGTGTGAGTTGGAAAATGGGTGATTTGCACTTAAAGTAAACTCTTTTGAAATCATGACTAAAAACTACATCCATCTCGATTTATGAATTTATATAGTCATGATAAAATGCTTGAACTCACTAGGCGTTAGCCTAACCCTTTTTATTTGTCGGCATGTGCAACAGGCTCAGGTTGGGAGTAGTTTTAGCTACACTGTGAAGTGGCGAGTGCTAGTAGAGTGCACGAGAGATGATTGTAATTAGTGAACCTTCCACATTTTATTTGGGACTAGCAACTTGTGTTGTCATAGGTAACGCCCGTCTTAATTTATTAGTTGTGGAAATTTTAATGTATAAATTCCGAGGTACTTTCAGGAATGATTTGTAGAAACGATTTTTTCTTCTTTCGATTATTTTATTGAAATTAAAGTTAGTTGCTCGTTCCAACTTTGAGGGTGTTATAAGTTGGTATCAGAGCATAAGTTTGAGAGAATTAGGTGTTGATTTTTGGATACCTAGACTCAAACTAGCGTTCTTTTAAGTAAACGGGAAGGATGATCATGTACGGTGCGTTCATAGTGACACCTGGCCAGTGTCACGGTGAATCTGCTAATACATGTGTATACTTGAACTACTTTAATGTGATGACCGTTTGGGGTAGTGAAGAAGTTCCTAAGTGAATAGTCGTTGGAAAAGATTGACGATTTTAGTATTAGTCACTTAGGGTGACAATAAGCATGATATTTGCTTTAACTAGTGGACCGTTTCGGGTCGAGAATTGATGGTTGGAATAGAACCATAGACTTATTGAACCGATTTTGATTCAAGGAAAGACCGTAAGGTTAATCGATGTAATTCCCAACTTTGCCTTAAGAGGTTTGAACATCCGGATGACAATAGCGGACCAGAGGGATTTGGAGGAGCATGGGTTGAGACGTTGAGTGCCGACTAAGTTATGCACAAAATTTATTTTAAAATAAATTGCATCAATTATTTCTTGTGTTTCAAATCCTTATATGGTTTGTGTTACGAAACCTTGGAAAATGTTTAGCACACACCAGATTTCAAATTATGGTTTTGAGCGGGCATGAAGTTTATTTTGTTGAGGAAGTTGCAAACTACGTCAGCACTTGTTTCATTTTGTTATTGTCCAACATCTCTTTCGGGTACAGTGATATCCGTATTTTTTTTATGATGTTTAAGATGTTGGGCAAGTAACTACGGCTTATAACTTTAACATTGGATCTCCTCCATGTATGTTAAAGTTTGGACGGAAAGTTATCTTCCATAATATCTATATAGAGCTATTTTTGAGAATTTGTTTAATGTGAGTTTGTTAAACAATGTTGTTTATATAGTATTACAGCAAGAAGGGGATTTTTGGAATTTTGGCGTCTCATTCATGATTTTGCTTATAGCAATTTGGCTTTTGGAAGCAAAATGTTTGGTGCCGTTTTATTGACTTGAGGTCATTGAGCCCATTAAATTTCATGGAGTTTTGTTTTATGATGTGTTGAGTCGTGTGAGTGTAATTTCACAATGTGCATACTCCATTTACTTATGTGAAGATTTATGAGTAATGTTGGGCATTTTGTCCCACTCGAGCTTTATTGAGAAATGTTAATTTTATGCCATAAGGTGGCCAAAAGGGATGAGTTTGGAACTTTAGTGTCGCGTAACTTCTCTTTCAAGAGTTTGTGTTAACAAGTATTTCGTTGCAAATAGTTCAGTGTATGGATTGATTTATACGTGACTTAAGTGATGCATGAAAGAACACTTTGGTAACAAGTTCATAATAATTTGCTTGTTGCGTTTTCGGTCAGTTGATTGTTTTATTATCATTTCGTGAAAATACATTATATCGACTAGGGGTATGCATAGCTTGGTAACCATTGTTTCTCAACACTTTGATGAACGAATCGTGAGTGAAAATATTTTATTTACTCATTGTATAAATGATGGCCATTTGGTCAAAGTGTGTTTTAGTGTTGGGGAAATTGTAAACCTTTTAGTTTTGAAGAAAATGTGTATTTTGAGTATTTTTAACGAATACACTTTTAAGCATTGACATTTTAACACTTTATGTTACAAGTACGAAACTTTTGATGAAAATGCTCTGTGATGAAGAGTTTAGAAAATCGTTTGCCTAAAACTATAGTGCGTGGAATTTCTTACGTTTTGAGCATCGACGCGCACTGTCGGTACAATTCAAGAATTGAAGTCGGTCTGAACCCTTTTTGGTGTCTACCATTTATTAACACTTATTTTCTCATATGTTTTGGGAAAACGCATTGTTGTGTGCAAGTCTTGTCAGAAACAGTTTGCTCGTGTGTCATTGTAGAAATCAGGTGTAACAACCCAAATCCCATAACATACATCATAATACATAACATGCATACATATCATTGATTTACAACAAAAGTTACATAACAAACCAAGTACGGTCTCATTAGTCTTGAAACTACAAAATATATAAAAGCTTCTTAAACATCATCGATCAACGGAGGCAGCCTACACCTTATTCTTTCCTTTGCCGCTATCAATTCCTTGACCTGGAAAACATATTTTTGAAAACAAAATGAGGGTTAGACCAAACGGGTCTAGTGAGTTAATCCCGGTCCTTTCCAAAATCATTATAAAACCTTTTATGTAAATCATTTGTATCAAAATAGTTTAGATAAACCTTTGGTAAACCTTTCGTAAAATATAAACATACCACACGTATTTAAATACCAATCCAGACTCGTGCATCGTGTACATCTCATCCACCTTATTCCTCCACAAATGGCCATATTAGTTGGTAGCAAGCCAACTAATAAATCAACAACCGGTCCGCTCACCGGAACCCGGCTACATGTCGGTCCGCACACCGGAACCCGACTACTCACCGGTCCGCTCACCGGAACTCGGCTACCCGTCGGTCCGCACACCGGAACCCGACTACTCACCGGTCCGCTCACCGGAACCCGGCAACAAGTGCACTCATGTAGTTCAAAGCTTATATAAATACAATATATATCTCATTACATCATATTGTCATTTATATACACATAATCATATTCCTACCACATAATCATCTCATATATATATACACATATATATGTATCCCAGTTCAAAAACGTTTTAAAGCAAAACTCACCTCCATTGCTTATCCATAAACACTTCCAAGCTTTTCTCCAAAAGATTCAGTCTTTCAATCCAAATCCACAGAATCTGTAACAGATTAAATACAAATATCGCCTTACTAGTCAAACACATAAAGCCTACTAAAATCTTATCCCCAACAGTTCTCCCTTCAGCGACTTATCACGGGGGTTCCGCTACCCGGATAGCGGATGGGGTCAAGGGGCTTCTCAGTACCGGGACTTATCACGGGACTTCTCACTACCAAAACTACCGGGACTCACTGCACCGGGACTCCACTGTACCGGGACTTCTCAGTACCGGGACTCCTTGGTACCGGGAGTCTCGATCACCGGGAGTTGACTATACCGGGACTCTACACTACCGGGAGTCGATAATACCGGGACTCTACCGGGAGTCTCAAGAACACAGTCGGTTTCATCTCACCTAGATTCGATTGAAATCAATACCAATCACTGAAATCGTAACTTCTAAACCGACAGATATCTTCTACTACTGATTACAAACATAAAATGTAAAGGAGTTTACCTCAAAATAGAATCCAACCCAATCGATTGATGCTTTATCCGTAGGTTTCGTCCTCTGCTTCTTTTCGCTCAGAACTCACACACACACTTTCTAAAAGAGTAAAGTGAGGATATTTGAAGTATTTGAGATATTTATATCTCAAATTTACACTTTTGGTTCAAACTACTCAATAAGGACTAAAACACCCCTAACCTTATAACTTATCTCAAACTTACCCTAAACATTAAATATCATCGTTACATAAACTTAACGGATAGGGAAATTTGTCTAACGGACTTACCCGGGTATTACATCAGGATTCAATCTTACAATCAATTAAGATCAATCAAACAGTAAATGATAGAGAATTAGATCCAAAAGTATTGTATTCAATCAAGAACATATTACAAATCTAGAGAGAGAATCTCTAAAAGATTACAAAAGTGAATACAAAGATATGCGGAAAGTTATGCCAAAGATTAGTTAGTGTTAGCTCCAATCTTTCAGTTTATGAAAGTAGTGAAAAATAGGCCAAGTATAGAAGTGTTCGACAGAGGCTCTGCCGAGAAGCCGAGTAACCGAGAAGACAGAAGTCTTCGACAGAGGCTCTGCCGGGTTAACCAAGAAGACCGAAGTAAAGAAGCAACAGAAGACACTTCTAAGCGGACAAGACCACAGAGCTTCTGTCATACTTGACAGAGCTTCTGTGGTAAAAAGAAGATCTACGCAAAAGATCTTAACAAGGACGAACATGCTTCTTACAATATCTACCATTCGAAGGTTCTAAAGATCAATCGTACAAAGGCGTGACATGACAACTCCACGTGTGAAACTCTGATAAGTTTCCGCCTAAAGCTGAATACGGAGCATTTAATGAACGTTGTATCTGCAACAGTTCCAGAATAGTGTTTTGTACCTTCCAGCTACTATGCCTTAACAGTGTCTTTGTACCTTCAGTCCTTATTGTCCCCTTTAGAAGTAGTATAAATAGAAGGCTCATGTGAGCTCTTCTATTAAGCTTAATACCACGAAAATACACATATATCATTAAGCTTTGCACTTCTCACACACACCATTAACTGCAGATTTCTTGTTAAGCCTTTGAAGTTCTTGGTGTTCTTAATATATATCAAATACAGTAATCTTGGAGATATTCATCTGTTCTTACATACTGTTTATTTGATATTGTGTGTTCTTCTACCTTACATTATCTTTCAGTTCTTAAATACGCTTCCGCACCATATCTAAATCTGAACTAACTGAAAGTTAAGATCATTGTTTAAGCAAAACAGGAACCAACAATTGGTATCAGAGCAAACCTTGATTTTTAATATCAAGGGATCCACTCTACAACTATGATCTTTGGTAGAAACTTGGATTTTTAACCTATTCTTCATATTATTCAAACAGTTTCTGTTTTTCTGCCATCTTCGATTCATTCGAACTTTGGTAAACTTATAGAATCTGTTATTCTGGTTAAAAACACCATTTTAGTGCTCAGTTTAAAGCTTTTAAGCAGAGAAACTTCAAACGAAGCATCCACTTCATCTCTAAAAAGTTTACTGTTCAAACCCCTTTCTGGATAATTGATCTCTCTAAAAATGACGAGTACAAACAACTTCCTCTCTGCTGGTTCCTTAACCAAACCTCCCACTCTTCTTAGAGAAGAATACCCTTAATGGAAAATATGAATGATTCACTTCTTTGAGGGTACTGACAAAGAATTGGTTTATTATATCCGTAACCCTCCTTTCGTTCCCATGATAACTGTACCTCGTGTTCCTAGCACAGACGACACACCAGAAATCCCAGAACACACGAAACCAAAGACCCGGGATAATTGGTCTGATTCTGATTGGGCTAAATACGAAGTTGCTCAGAAAACTAAGAGAATTCTGATTATGGCCATTCCAAATGACCTTTTCCAGTCCATGGATGCAGGTGAATCTGCATATGATCTATGGAAAGAACTGGAAAAACAACTAGAAGGAGGAGTCAAAACCCAGAAGAACCGCAGAGCTCAATACATAAATGAATACTATGCCTTTAAAGCTCTGCCAACCGAATCTCTGCAAACTACGTATGATAGGTTCAACTCTCTAATAAACAAGTGCAAGAAGTTTGGCATCCACAGAACCTCTGAAGAAAACAACGTTATGTTCCTAAAGTCTCTGAATGAAGAATGGCTTCAGTTACCTATGTCTCTGCAAACAAATCAAGACTTAGATTCCTGGACCCTATCAGACCTCTATGGAACATTGGCAGCACAAGAGCCTCAGGTAGCACAAGCAAAAATCCAGATCATTGCACCTCTTGCATTGGTTGGTAAGACTACAGAGGCTATAGAGAAACCAAAGAAAGAGAAAGCAATAGAGGAAAGAAAGGAGAAGAAGAAGAAAAACATGATGGTGGAAAGTGAAGAAGAAGGGGAAGTAGCAGCAGAAGAAGAAACGACCCTGGCCTCGATAGCTAAATCTTTAGCTCTCTTGACTAGGGAATTCAGCAGATGATACCAGAAGAAATCTGGTAATGAACGATATGAAAGAGATAATCGAGAAAGAGAAGGGTCAAACGACAGAAGTGGTGACCGACAGAGGTCAAGTGATAGAAATGACAGAGGAAATGACCGACAGAGGTCGGAAGACAAAGCTGGCAACACTCCACAGATTCAAGAGTGTTACAAATGTGGTAAGCCAGGCCACTACGCAAATGAGTGCCGAACCGAAAGAAGTGGTGACCGACAGAGGTCAGACGACAGAGCTGGAAACTCCACACAGAACCAAGGATGCTACAACTGTGGAAAGCCAAGTCACTTTGCCAACGAATGCAGGAGCAAGTCAAATCGACCTCAGAAGGATGCAACTTTCTACAAAAAGAAAGCTGAATACTATGCTCAGAAGTCACTAATGGTGAACAAAGAAATCTGGGAGTCAGACACATCCTCTGACGAAGGCGAAACAACGAATGCTCTATTATGTGGCATGGCAGAAGTCAGCTCCGACTCCGACAGTGAGGTATCCACTTCTACCTCCAACTCTAATAATGCAGAAGATGATTTGAATAAACTTAACATTGAATACACTGAAATGAAAAAGACATGTGAAAATATTCAGAAAAAGCTCACCTTCTATGAGAGAGAAGCTAGACTTCTCACTCAAGAAAAAGCTAAAATCTTTAAAGAAAAAGAAGAAATTGAAATGGACTGGAACAAAAAGTTAAATCCTTTAAAAGAAAAGATTTATGAACTTAATTCTTCTTTGAAAACAAAGTCTAAAGAACTAATGGACGTTGAGTGCGACAGAATGAACATCCTAGCTCTTAAAAATTATTTTCAAAAGGAAAGAGAAGTCCTCTGTCAAGATTTACTCAGAAGAGATCTTCAAATTAAAAAAATTCAAGATGCTCGGAAGGTGTACAAAAAAATAAACACACAAATAGGGAGACGGGGAATTGGCTTCTGTGATATAGATCCTTATACCGGAACCAAAAGAGACAAGTCTCTGTCCTCTCTATTTCACATTGGAGATATAAGAAAACCTGGATTTCTAAATCTTCTCTCTGTAAGTACAAGGCAAAAAGTCTCTGGGGAACCTCACAAGAGGAAACCTCTGAAGATGACAAATGTGTGGTTTGAAAACACAGATTTGTCACCTTCAATCTCTGTCAAAAGAGAATCCAAACCTAAGAGGTATCTGAAAACTAAAGATCAGATAGTAATCTTCAAGTTTGGTAATCCCGAGACTCAAACTCAAGTTGCATTTGTCTGCATGATGAATTCTGAAAAGAAATTATCAGCAGAGGCACCTGAGTTCAAGCCAAAAATTACAGAAGAAAAACTTGATATCTCTGAAGAAAACCTCTGTACATCTTCCAGCGATCAAGATCTCTCTGAAGAAAACTTAACAAATACTTCTGTTAACTTAGAAGATAGTTCCTTAGAAAAGGAAGAAAGTGAGTATGACACATGTTCTGAAAGTCCATCCTCTGTCGAAAGAGAACCAAGTGACTCAACCTCTGTATATGAGGACGATTCATTCTCTGACGAATCAGAGACTGACTCTAAGTCAGAGATAGGACCTAGTGACACAGAGGTTATTAAACAAACCTCTGAAGTTCTTAACAGAACTATTCCTCCCAAAGAGAAAATCACTGGAATTCCTATCTGTCCAGACTTTTTGAATATGTGCATACAAGCCAAAACCTCTCTTGAGCTTGAAAATTTCAAACAACAGAAGTTAATGTCCACTCAAATTCCAACGAGTTCAAAGATTTTAAAACCCTTAAAACCTGTTAAAGAAAAACTAACATGGCAACAGAAGGGTAAATGGACTAAAATTAACAAATCTTTTTCTTCTGTGACAGTGAAATCTACATAAGTTCACCACAGAAGGGGAACACAGAAAGCCGCACTCAACAAAGGATTTTGCAAACAACGATCTAGCCTACATAAACCTTCTTGTAATAGAAAGTCTAATGTTAGGATAAATTGTAATGCCTCTGTGCCCCCATTTAATGTATTTAATGAAAAGTTCAAGCAAATCTCTTTGTACATTCAATACTGTCATTGCTTTGATCTTATGTTTAAAATAAACCAACATTTCAGAAGTCCACACTGTCTTCTCTCTGTACCCAAAGCAAAAGATAAATCCTAGGGTAAGAAGAAACAAAATGCTTCTTCAACAGAAGCTAAAACAAAGACCAAGAATGCTAAGGCAAACTTGAAAACCCCTGACAAAACTGGACCCATGTGGATATGGGTACCTAAAACTCTCTAATTGTCTTGCAGAAGCAGTATGTGCCAATCTGGTATCTAGACTCCGGATGCTCAAGGCACATGACTGGCGACAGAGGTCTTTTATCCACATACAAAGAAAAGAACGATGGTGGATCTGTGACCTTTGGAGACAATAAAAAGGGGTACATCAAAGGCTACGGAGTCATAAAGAAGGAAAATATTACCGTATGCAAAGTTGCATATGTTGATGGCCATAAACACAATCTTCTCAGTGTTAGTCAACTCTGCGATATAGGATTTGGCGTAATGTTCAAAAGAACCTTTTGCTCTCTACAGAGCGAGGACACAGAAATTGAACTTCTGCGAGCCGAAAGAAGAGGAGATCTATATCTCATGAACTTCAATGCAAAGAACAAGAAAGATAAAATCTGCCTTGTTTCATGCAAAAGCTAAGAAGCCTGGTTATGGCACAACAGGTTCTGCCATTTAAACTTTCATACTCTTGATAAACTTGTAAAACTTGATCTAGTCAAAGGTCTACCAAACGTTAAATTTAATAAAGATCATCTTTGCTCTGCCTGCGAAATGGGAAAACTCAAAAGAACTTCCCATAAAAGCAAAACTGATGTATCTTGCCCTAGACCTCTGTACATGCTACATGTTGACCTCTACGGTCCAATATCTACACAGAGCCTAGGTGGCAAGAAATATCTGCTTGTTTTGATCGATGAATTCTCAAGATTTACATGGGTTGAATTTGTCAGAAAGAAATCAGATGTTCCAAACATAGTGATAAATTTAATGAAGAGAATCCAAGTTCTGTATGAGTGCAGGACTCAAAAACTGAGAAGCGACAATGGCACAGAATTCAAAAACTTTGTCATTGAAGCCTATCTTACAGAAGAAGGAATTTCACAGAACTTCTCTGCTGCACGCACCCTACAACAGAATGGCGTGGTCGAACGAAAGAATCGCACACTTGTGGAGGCCGCCAGAACTATGCTGACGTGGATTACCAATGACATTTTAGGCAGAAGCAGTATCAACCGCTTGCTATACCCAAAATAGGTCAACCATTGTAAAGAGACACATCAAAACACCATATCATTTGATCAACAAAAGACGACCAAACATCAAGTTCTTCCATGTATTTGGATGCAAGTGCTTCGTCTTAAATGATAGAGAAGCAAGAGGAAAGTTTGAAGTAAAGGCAGATGAAGGCAAGTTCATAGGATACTCTGCAACTTCCAAGGCCTACAGAGTTTATCTTCTGCGGTCTCGAACGATCGTAGAAAGCATAAATGTTTCTTTTGACGACACCTTCCAGAAGACTTCTGAACAAATCAGTTCAGAACTCGGTCTAAAAGGGGAATCCTCTAGCATCTCAAAAACAAGAGAAGAAGACTTAAATCTTCTATTTCAAGATATGTTCCATGACAATATTGATCCCTCTGCTGGAGCCGTCAGAGCCTCTGGAGAATCATCTTCTGCCAGCCAGAACGCAATAGGTATCTCTCTAACTGGTCCCTTAAATAATTCATCTTCCTCTGTTAATCATACAGATGCAAATGCCGAGGGAGAGCCAACAGAAGATGATACAACAAGGAAAACAGCCGTCAGAGCCTCTGGAGAATCATCTTCTGCCAGCCAGAACGCAATAGGTATCTCTCTAACTGGTCCCTTAAATAATTCATCTTCCTCTGTTAATCATACAGATGCAAATGCCGAGGGAGAGCCAACAGAAGATGATACAACAAGGAAAACATCCACATAAGCTACTGAAGAACCAACTCCAGAAACCACAGAGAAACCAATAACAGAGGAACAAGAAGACTCGGTCTATACTTCCTCAGAGGAACAAACACCGCCACTCATTCCAATCATTCCACAATCTGTAGGATCAAGCACGAAAGCAAAATCTACGACAGGGGCTACACCAGAACAACAAATAGAAACCTCTGAAGATCAACTTGATGAAATCGATGACCATCTTATAATCGGCGAACCTTCTGAAAAGGTAAAAACAAGATCTGCCACTGCTAACTTTTGTTTCTTTACAAACTTTATTAGTGTGATCGAGCCAAAAAGGATCTCTGAAGCCCTTGATGACCCAAACTGGGTAGATGCTATGCAAGAAGAGCTTCTACAGTTTGAACGAAACAAAGTCTGGACTTTAGTTCCTCTGCCACGAGGAAAACAAGCCATAGGAACTAAATGGGACTTCAGAAATAAGAAGGATGAAGATGGAGTGGTCATAAGAAACAAAGCAATATTGGTGGCCAAGGGATATCGCCAAGAAGAAGGCATAAATTACGATGAAACTTTTGCCCCTGTCGCACGGCTCGAAGCCATAAGAATCTTCTTAGCCTTCGCAGCCCACAGAGGTTTTAAAGTATTCCAAATTGACGTAAAATCTGCTTTTCTAAATGGCGAATTCCAAGAAGAAGTATACGTCCAACAGCCACCAGGGTTTGAAAGCTCTAAGTACCCAAAATACGTGTACTACCTCGACAAAGCTCTGTATGGACTGAAACAGGCTCCAAGAGCATGGTACGAAAGACTTTCTACCTTTCTTCTCGATAATGGTTACGACAGAGGTACGACAGATACAACTTTGTTTTATAAACGAAAAAAGTGATGAAATTATGCTTGTACAAATATATGTGGACGACATAATTTTTGGGTCTACAAATACAGAAGAGTGCAAAAAGTTTGAAAAACTCATGCAGAGTGAGTTTGAAATGAGTATAATGGGAGAATTAACTTTCTTCCTCGGACTCCAAGTAAAACAATCATCAGAGGGAATTTTCATAAATCAAGCTAAATATGTCTCTGACATACTTTCAAAATACAGTCTCTCTGATGCCTCTGTAATGAGAACTCCAATGGCCACAGGAAATAAGTTAGACTCAGATCCAAATGGCATACCTATAGAGTGCACGCTCTACAGAGGAATGATTGGGTCTCTGTTATACTTAACTGCAAGTAGACCTAACATAATGCATGCCACATGTCTCTGTGCAAGATATCAAGCTAACCCGAAGGAATCCCATTATAATTTTGTAAAGAGGATCTTCAGATACCTCAAAGGGACCAAAAATCTTGGCCTCTGGTATCCGAAGAACTCTGGTTTTGGTCTTAAAGCTTATACAGATTCAGATTATGGAGGATGCAAGCTCGATAGAAAGAGTACCTCTGGGAGTTGTCAATTCCTAGGTGGTAAACTAATCAGCTGGACCTCTAAGAAGCAGAACTGTGTATCCACATCTACAGCAGAAGCCGAATACGTTGTTGCTGCTAGTTGTTGCTCCCAGGTTCTGTGGATGAAAACTCAGCTTAAGGACTATGGCCACATCATATTCAAGATTCCAATCTTCTGTGACTCAAAGAGCGCCATAGCCATCTCTGCCAATCCAGTATAGCACTCAACAACAAAGCATATCGATATCCGTTACCACTTTCTGAAACACCATGTTGAATATGGGACAATCGAAATGCACTTCGTGTCTACAGAGTACCAGCTTGCAGACTTATTCACCAAGGCACTAGATGAGAAAATATTTATTTTCTTGGTGGGTAAGTTGGGAATGATAAACATGAGTTAAAACCTCTGTAAGTATAAGTTAATATTCTGTAAATATGTATATACATGTTTCTGTTGTTTTATTTCATTTCTATATGTAAATTCTCAATCACCGAATGTTCTGCACAAAAATAAAGCTTCTGTAGGATTTCTCAGAACCTCTGACAATCTTTACAGAAACTCTGAGAAACTTGATCTATGCCCTAAGCATTACTTATCAAGTTTTGATCCAAGCATAGGTCAAGGGGGAGCAGAAGGAGACTTTGAACTGATCTACAGAAGTTGACAGTTCAAGGGGGAGCCAAAGAAGAATTGCGATCGACATTATCCACAGAGTCAGGTACTAAGCCGAGGTCAGAAGAGTCAAAATATAAGTATCTCATACAAACAGTTTTTTAAAACAGTTTTCTAGGACACAAATTTCCAAATTTGTCCTAAAAACAATGTTAAAAACATTTCAAACTTCAAAAGATCAAAAAGATGCATAAATTTTGAGTTATGAGAAATTTGAGGTCATAGAGCCTCTGCTGAGCTCAACAGAGCCTCTGCAAGAGAAAATCTCTATGATCGTAAATTTAAACTGTTTCGATCGGTTTGAATGTCATCTCAAAAGATCTCTTTCGCACAAATGGACACTTTGAGATTCTAAAAGGTTGTTGGTCACAGAGCTCATTCCACCAAAGAAACTCTGTTGACCAACACAGGCTTTTAAAAGAATCTCTCGCACAAAACCTTTTAACAAACAATTTTCTAGGACACCAACTTCCAAATAGGTCCTAAAAACATTTTCAAAAACAATTAAAAACTTGGATGATCAAAAAGTTTAATAGATTTTTTTATATAAGAAATTTCATCTCATAGAGCCTCTGTTGGCTCTGACAGAGCTTCAAAACCTCTGTCAAATAAATTTCTAATCTATAAATCTATCGATCCTCTCCAATGAATTTTCAAAAGTTTTTGGTAAAGGTGAAAGCATCAGAGGAAAATAAAAAGAAGTTTTCAAACAACAGAGCTTCTGTCATTATATTCAAACTTGGGAAATTCTGCAACAGTAACGGCTATTTTACTGCGAGTGAAAATTATGTGGAGGAAAAGAAACACACGCGCCAAGTATTAATGGGCCGCGCACGACGTCAAGTCGTGCTCTGACACTGCTGACGTGTCACATTTTCATTGGACGTACACGACACACGTTCTCCTGGAAAGTTGAACCCGCCGTTCACACTCAAGTACGGACCCCAAAAATTATCCACTTCCACATATTTACCTCTTCAGATTCTAACCGTTACCTCTCACTATAAAACCCAAGTTACCACTCCTCATAAACCTTTAGGAACTCTCATAAACCTTTAGGAACTCTCATCTTCTTCTCCGGCGAACCTTGCAAAACCTGTAACCAACCTATTTTTCATTCTCTTTCTTCAAGATAAACAACAATGGCATCATCCTCCAACATTCCAGAAGACTTCCCTGTTCAAGAAAACTCACCTGCTCAATCTGAGCATTCCCAAAATCCAAATATAGCCGCAGACCTTGAAGAAGATAACTCCGGCGATGAAGCAAATTTCTCTCCAACCACCCACGAGAAAAACTTCATCGCAAATGAACACTTTGAAAGTGTTCTTCCTCTCAAACCCAACAACTATTATCTTGTTCCTTCAAGAACCACTTTTGGGGAATCTCATGCGATTCTCCTTCACATTTTGGAGAAACATTACCCCTTCCCCCTGTTGACAAAAACCGTCAGCAAAATACCAGCAATATATCTAAACCAATTTTGGCAAAGCAGCAGATATGACCCAGCGGACCGACAGATCAAGGGCTACATTTCTAAACCTGATAAAACCCAACACATGGAACTCAAGTTCAATAGAACGATGTTCTCACTTGAGTTCAGTCTTCCAACCAGAGGTCTGCTAGGTATAAAGAATTACGCTGAAGCACCTATAGACGAAGAACTCTGTAGATTTGTTGAAATGTTAGGGTACAACACAACCCTATGAAAAAGGAACGACTTCAGAAGAGGTCGATTACCCCCTCTGTGGAATACCCTCTTCTCAATACTAAACAGATGCCTCACTGGCAAAATCGGTAGTCCAGATCAAACCTCCCATCAGATTCTATCCATAATGTACGGGGTATATTATGATCTGCCTCTGGACTACTCGACCTTGATGATGCAAGAAATGATAAATACCATTTACAGAAAAATCTCCACCCAGAAAGCCAAAGAACGCTCAAAACCATCTCTACCTCCTCTACAGTATCAACAAATTCTTGGAGTACTTCTGGAGCCCCTACTCCTTCTAGAAAAATGGTCTTTAGAAGGTCCAATTGCCAAAATATATGCCATGACAAAAACGTTCCAACTGAGCACGTCGATGGATATCCTTTCTGCAGACCTCTGCCATCAAGACTTCTGGGATATGCTATAGATGAAACCCTAAGGTTAACTTACATACGCGATCATAGGACTCCAGAACCGAGCCCTGTGACACCCCCACGTTTAGGTGTGCCTTTAGAAACTAGGGTAGTTGAAAGAATGACAGATGAAGAATGAGCTAAGGCTTTCCAGAAGCATGAAGAAGTTCAAACGAAGTTCCTTGCTCAGAGGAAATCCATCTACTCTGCCTCAACTCCTAAAAAGAAAACAAAGAGGAAAACCACAGAGGGTACTTCAACTTCTGCTGTCGAAAATCAACCCTCTCCTCCTCATGCCACAGAAGATGGATCTTCTGCTCCTCCCCCTCCCTCACAGGAAAAGAAGAAGAGAAAATCCAAAGCCTCAGAGGAAGGGGAACTTAAACCCAAGAGGAGAAAGAGCAAGAAGAAAACTGGGAAATCTCTGTCTCCTATGCAAACAATTGCAGAGGATACAGTGGCAGAAGAAGTGGCAGAAGAACTGACAGAAAAGGTAACAGAAGAAGTCACAGAAGAATAAACCCAAAAATCACCTATGCATTCCCCAACTCCTCTCGACTATGCACATCATGGGGATTTCTCTGACTTCCTCCAACGTCCTGAATTTGCCAACACTCTTGACACTGCTGGATGGACTGCAGAAGCTCTGTCACATGAAACCATAGAAGCCACAGAAGATCCAGACTTCACAATCTCTGGAGTTGATTCTTATCTTGATGATGATGATCAAACTCCAAGAGACAATCCGGCTGAGACCCCAGAGGTACTGCAGAACCCCTTCCTTCAACCTGGCCTTGATATTCACAGAAGAAGCCCAGAGCAAGTAATCTCTGCCTCTGACGGTACACAGGTTATGCACCCCCAAGTACAACAACTTTTTGGTACTCATCCTATGTACGACTCCCTAGGTCCAAGGGAAGAAGAGGTAAAAGAAGAAGGGGAGACTAGGGTAGAAGTCTCAACCCATATGGTAGCAACAGAGGTTGAGACCATAGATGGAGAACAAGGGGTTGGATGCTTCACAGAGGCAGAAGCTAGAAAAGATGCCTGGATTAATAGAGGCACACAACCAAAACCAACTCCCAGTGCAACCCACACTTCTATTGCCGCCAGTCTAGTGGCTGAGGGCAATATTGAAAAAGAGCAGCACGGCTCGATCCCAACCCAAACCATCCGGACAGAGGAAATTCTTTCATCCTTTGTACCATTAATAACCGGGGAAACCATTCCAGGGGAATCCTCTCTAAAGGATTCATCCGTAGTAAGTGATCTATTGCTCCGGATCACAATAGAAATCCTTGCAGAGGAATTTGTTTCCTCGGCCACACGCACACAACTAGGTCCAAACATCTCTTCAGAGGAGATTAGAGTGCACAAAGATGGAGAGACTCTAGACAAGTCTCCGAGTCAACAGAAGGATAATCTAGTACCCACCTCTGGAGTGGATCTAGACAATGTCATTCTCAGAACTTCTGTAGAGTCTGAAGCACTAGATGCTTCTGCTCGAGGATCATAAGGAAATCCTTCCGCCCCCAACATCAAAACAAGGGCAAAAGAAGGTGTCTCAGGAACAGAGACTCACTCTGGGGACGAATGTGTTCCCCCAGAGGTTACAACGAGTTCACATGTAACAAGGGATGAGTTCCAAACCTTTGTCACCTCTCTGAACCAAACACTGAAAGAGTTGCAAAGCTCTCTCAAAACTTTTGCAGAATCAACATCTTTGGCTATCACAAATCTAAATACCAAAATGGACAACCTGTCCACAGAGGTACAACATACCGTAGCTCAGATGAAGTCCTCTACAACAAACACTGCAACCTCTGCAGCTGCTGAATTCGGAAAAGTCGCCACCACTACGTTCAAAGAGTCTGTCAAGCACTTTCTTCAACAACTAAAAGAGTAATCCTCAAAATCTAAGGGTCTTACACCTGAAGACCTGAAGAATGCCTTAGACGAAGTTCAAGAGCAAGCAACCAGAAATACTCAGGCCATGAAGCCTTCTGACTACATGACAAGAAATACTTGATCAGATGACCGAATTCATCAGAGCTTTCACCGCTGCCAACGCAAACTATGTCAGAGAGTTTCAAGCAAGCGTCGGCAGAATGCGCTTCAACACAGAAGCAGAGGTTGAAACACTGCTCGGCCTCTGTGATGACTTATGCGCAAAGATGATTGTTGCAGGGGCTGTTCCACCAAAGAAACCAGATACATCTTGCAGGGCAGAAGGTAAAACAGATAAGGTCAAGATGACTCTGATGATGATTCTGACGATTCATCAGATCATCCTGAGGGGGAGAATCAAGGGGAGAAACAAAGGGAAGTAGCTGCAAGCAGAGGCCTACCAGAACCACCTCTGTGGAAATGATCTCTGAAGAAACCCCTGCTAAAACCCAAAAACCTGAAACCCAAAGCAGAAACAAAACCACAGAGACAACAACCATCTCTGTAGAATCCATTACTGAAGAAACCCAAGTACCCAAAATAACAGTTCAACAGAAGACCACAGAGGCAACACCCACCTCTGTGGAATTTCCTTCTGTATTTGGAGAAGATATCCAAATCCAAGAAGTACTCCAACTTCTGACATCCTCCGAAGATGAACTACCTTCCCCAACACCCAAAACCAACCCAAGAACCAAAACCATTGCTCACAAAAGAATATATCTGAGCAAAACACCTGAAACCTCTCCAACATAACCCAAATCACCAATCAAGCCCTCTGAAACTCAAGTGTCAGAACCAACAGAGGCAATCCCCAAACCAACAGAAACATCAACAACAAAGCCCTCTGAGACTCAAGCGTCAAATCCTACAGAGGCAACCCCATCTCAACAAGCCGAACAGCCGAAGGCAAAAGACAAGGGAAAAGGGATTATAACAGAAGAACCGCAGAAGAAAAAGCCCAAGCATCAACCTTCAACAGAAAAACTGAGGAAGAGCTCTTTCGATGCGTATAAGACACCAAAGCCTGAAGAAGAAGACTGGGCTTTCGGCACTACACCTCTGTCAAATATTTCTATTCTGGATCCAAAGACAAAACCTTCAGAGGATCGAGTGGCAGAAGTCAAGAACCAATTAGATGCTCTGCGCAGAACCTTACCTCAACCACCACCACCACAAATGGAAAAAGTGGTATACAGGTACTTATACAGCAGAATGGGCATAATGGATCAATCAGAACCAACCATTCAAGACCCTGACTTCCGTGCTGATCTCGAAAACCTCTTCACCAGAACAAAACCCAAGCCTAAACACGAACTCTTCTCAACATCCAAGATCGTCAAAATCCTATATTGTAAGTTCTCAAGAACCAGAACCTGGCCTAAACTCTCTTACAACATCTACAAGGTCAAAAGAGAGGACAGATCAGAGAACCAATTTGCAGATGCAGATCTTAGGAATCTCAATCCTTATGATCTACCTGATCTTCTGGAATGGACGAAAGAGAACTTCACAACCGACGAAGTCCGCAGAGCCTACAGGGTGATTAGAAAGGCCATACGGGAAAAACTTATACTATACAGCATGGTAGATTTCCAATTGGCTCAAGATCTTGGAGTGAAAAGCTTAAAGGTTCAACCACCAGAAGACTACTGCCCTCCCTCTGCTACACCAAACTCAATCATCACAAATCCAAGGGTCAGGTTAGTATTTCTAGATCCTTCTGGTAAATCAAAGTTGTTCGTAGAGATGGAGTGTCAGAAGTACGCAACAAGTACTTTGACAGACTTTAAAGCGATACTAGTGGAGCACAAAGGAACAAAGCTCATGAATCAAAGTCTTGCCGACAGACTGATAGAGGTTATCGATGCAACAATCAACTTCCGAACTCTATGCATCAACTTCTATCACGAACTCATACAAGAAGGACTCGACCGCAGAAGTTTCAATGACTTCAAGGATGCCAACGTCTGAGTCAGTCAAACAGATCCTCTGTAATATTTTCTTTTCAATACAATCATATGTAAATGCCTCTGGCATACTCAAATGTGAAAAGAAAAGTGTTCTTAGTATGTACTTAGCCTAAAAATCCATGTACTTTTCAATTTTTCATTTTTCACTACTTAGGGGGAGATTGTTAGCTCCAATCTTTCAGTTTATGAAAGTAGTGAAAAATAGGCCAAGTATAGAAGTGTTCGACAGAGGCTCTGCCGAGTAGCCGAGTAACCGAGAAGACAGAAGTCTTCGACAGAGGCTCTGCCGGGTTAACCAAGAAGACCGAAGTAAAGAAGCAACAGAAGACACTTCTAAGCGGACAAGACCACAGAGCTTCTGTCGTACTTGACAGAGCTTCTGTGGTAAAAAGAAGATCTATGCAAAAGATCTTAACAAGGACGAACATGCTTCTTACAATATCTACCATTCGAAGGTTCTAAAGATCAATCGTACAAAGGCGTGACCTGACAACTCCACGTGTCAAACTCTGATAGGTTTCCGCCTAAAGCTGAATACGGAGCATTTAATGAACGTTGTATCTGCAACAGTTCCAGAATAGTGTTTTGTACCTTCCAGCTACTATGCCTCAACAGTGTCTTTGTACCTTCAGTCCTTATTGTCCCCTTTAGAAGTAGTATAAATAGAAGGCTCATGTGAGCTCTTCTATTAAACTTAATACCACGAAAATACACATATATCATTAAGCTTTGCACTTCTCACATACACCATTAACTGCAGATTTCTTGTTAATCCTTTGAAGTTCTTGGTGTTCTTAATATATATCAAATACAGTAATCTTGGAGATATTCATCTGTTCTTACATACTGTTTATTTGATATTGTGTGTTCTTCTACCTTACATTATCTTTCAGTTCTTAAATACGCTTCCGCACCATATCTAAATCTGAACTAACTAAAAGTTAAGATCATTGTTTAAGCAAAACAGGAACCAACAGTTAGCTTACAGTTGCTAACAACTATATATACTGTAAGGAAAAGCTAAAGCTACAGTACATATACATGAAAGTCTAATAGGAATATTACACGTGTCCTAATTAACTAACAGAATACAAAGGAAAGTATCCTGTCATAAGTTTTGAACATGTTGTTCAGAACTTCTGAACAATCTTCTGACTAAGCATATCAGAACTTCCTTTAAAGCACTTGGTCTTTTTAACTTCTTCTTCAGAAGTTCTGAGTCTCCTACTCAGAACTCTGATCCTTCTGTTCGGACTTTCATACTTGTAATCTTTTCGAGACTTCTCAGCCAGAGCTTCTGAGTCTTCTTACTCAGAACTCTGAGTCTTCTATCCAGAACCAATACTTGTAACTTTTGACAAAACTTCAGATCTAACAATCTCCCCCTTTTTGTCAAACAGTCCTGTACTTATTGATAACTCTATTTTTAGAGTTATTATTCCCTTTTATTTTCCATTTTATTTCGTCAAATTTAGCCATTTCACTTCTAAAAACCCCCCATTCTTGTTATAATTCTCGAAAATGAGCAAAAGGAGTGAACCATAGTCTTTAATGAATTATTTGGTGGAATTTGGGTGTTTTTCACGTTTTATCCTGCAGTGACCACTGTTGTGCCCACTTCGGTTCCCCACTCTTCGAGCAGATCAGAAAACAAAAGAAAACCATGGGCTGGAAATATAAAAACCTGGAGTTGGAAGGATCCTTTGGCAGAAAAATCTGAAATGTGGTGGCTGAAAGGTTTCCTTAAAGATGACATAAAGCTTGTACCTTTGTACTTGAATAAAGTTGACTTCTAAAAGACCATTGGGTAAAAGAGCTTTACATGGAAGGTTGAAGTATGGACCATTGAGCTGATTTTTACAATATTCTGCAGTCCTTACACCTTGAAGAAACCCTTTTTGTGTAAAGACCAACACCTCTCCTTAGTATAAATAGGGGTGTTAGTCTCATTTATTGGAAGCATCCTTAACTACATTTTCTCCTTGCAATTCTCTTACTTCATTAAGTTTTAGCTCTTTAATTTCTCTGCAGTAGTTAACATTTATTTTCTTAGTTTAATTGTAATTCGAACTACACAGTGCAGGGACGACTTCTCGCTCCCCACTGTGAGCAGTTAATTCAAGTCACTTTCAGTTTTATTATGTGCAAACCTTCATCTTTTGTTTTCTTTACTTCGGAAATGCAAGGCTAAATATCCTTTGGGATGTAGGAAAGAGAAGTACCTGGATTTTATTAAAAATGCTTGAGTAATCTTTGTACTTAGAATATTTGTTGTTTTGGTCATTCATTCTCGATATTTACCCAAGGATGCGAACAAGCCGATCACTTGCAAGGATCTAAAGTCTAGTTCTCAACTTAGAAATAAGTAGAACGCAGTGACACGAGCTTGAATGATGCTAGGGGATTCGAAAGAATTCTTTTGACACTTACGAAAGTGAGGTCGGCACAGTGAGCTAATCTCAACCCACTGGAGTAGTAGGCAAGCTAATTTGTGTATTAAAAACACTTATAGTATTTGTCTCTACACATTCCATCGAGACCTGAAAAGGTCCATTTTTGAGATTACCATTGACAAAACAATAAATACGACAAGTATGAGATTTTTATCTAACGGTGTGAGTATTTTGTAACCGGGCTTTTCTAGCGAAAATGCCTACCTCGAATACAAGGATCATTATTAAGACCGAGTATTTGGTATAAAATCTAGGGAAAATCTAACCTACATTCCTCCTTTTAAATCTTAGTAAAATCGTTAAAGTAGCTATTTCACCAATCAAACCAAGTATTATTTTCCTCTCTAGTTGAAACTTGTAAAAGGAGCTCATGAGAACCGTATTGTCTTGATTGTCCAGTCCCTGTGGATTCGATTCTGGTATTTTACCAACTATTACTTGTTGTGACGATCATAGTGGACAGTGTACACTTGCACTTCCCACTGTGGACAGTTTGCAACCCACTGCGATTAAAACACACATTTCGCACGTAACAAGTTTTTGGCGCCGTTGTCGGGGACTGGCGTGATTTTAAATCTCAAGACATTAGTTTTTGTTCGAGCCCGAGTAACTCGTTTTTCTAAGCTTTTCGTGTTGCATGCCAAGGCAACAACACGAACCTTTGTTACCAATCGATCTTGAAATAGAGAAAGCTTTTCGAAGAAGACGCAGAAACAAAAATCGACAACCCCCTGTGATCCCCACTGTGAACATGGCTGCAATACCGCCACCTATAGTGGAGACCACAATCACGATTGCCGATAGCAAAGATCGAAAAATACGGGACTATGCTACTTCCGGAGTTAGTGATTTAGGCTCCGGGATTCGAAGGCCCGTCCTTGAAACAACGCATTTTGAACTCAAACCGGTGATGTTTCAAATGATCCAAGCCATGGGTCAATTTGGAGGATCGCCATCTGAGGATCCGCACTCGCACTTAAAATCTTTTCTAGAAATGACCGATTCCTTTCAGTTGCAAGGTGTTAGTGATGAGGCATTAAGACTAAGGCTTTTCCCTTTTTCATTAAGGGACAAGGCGAAGTCTTGGCTGAACACACATGCACCTCACTCGATAACCACTTGGCAAGAGCTTGCCGATAAATTTTTGCAAAAATACTTTCCTCCAACAAGGAATGTAAGGTTTCGAAATGATATAATTTTGTTTAGGCAAGAGGAAGATGAGGCTGTTTCGGATGCATGGGAACGATTTAAAGATTTACTTCGAAAATGCCCACATCATGTCATCCCACATTGCATCCAATTGGAGACCTTTTACAATGGTCTTTCCAATGCAGCCAAAATCATCTTAGATGCAACAGCCGGTGGAACATTCACGAGCATGACTTACAACGAAGGATATCAAATCTTAGAAAAAGTGTCCAACAACAACACCGAATGGTCAAATCCGAGAGCATCCATGTCAAAGACCAACACCATCGATTCCGAAGCACTTAAAACCATGAATGCGCAATTAGTGGCCTTGACCAAAATCGTTTTAAATCAAAATAGAGGCCAAGTCAATTCCGCAACGCATCTCCCTGAAAACTGCTCCCTCTGTGGAGAGGAGCATGTTTTTGATTTTTGTCCAGCAAATCCCGAATCTGTTAATGTTATAGGAACCAACCCGAGGAATAACCCTTATTCACAGACTTATAATCCAGGTTGGAGAAATCATCCAAATTTCTCTTGGTCTGGTAATCAAGGACTCCAACCCCAAGGGCCGAGTCATATCCAGCAAAGACCACACAACCCCCCTGGATTTCAGCAACATCACAGTGGGCAATCCTCACATCACAGTGGGCAGCACCCACAGAACTTTCACCAAGGGCAGTCCTCACAACAATACCAATCACGATCTACTCAACCCGCTGAGGTACAACAATCGATTAAATCAATTCTCAAAGGTTTTATGAACCAAACCCAGGCAGCCATTAGGAACATAGAGACTCAAGTAGGACAACTAGCCGTTGAAGTTAAGAATAGACCACCAGGGACGTTACCTAGTGACACCGAGCAAGCTAGGGTGATAGGAAAAGGACCAGAACATGTCAATTCCATAACACTTAGGAGTGGAAAGGATCTGAAAGATATCGTTTTTGAGTCTGATGATTCACCTCAAATACCCACTGTGGTTCCCACAGTGGGCACTCCTCAGGTCACTGTGGTCCCCACAGTGAGGACCGACATCCCTGACCTTCCCACTTTTGGACCTGTTCCAAAGCCTACTGTTCCAAAGCCAATACCTCAGCAAACTCAAATTGACCCACGAAGTATCCCTTTTCCTCAAAGAATGAAGCCTAAAAATGTCGATGTTCAATTTAAAAAATTCTTAGACATTTTTAAACAACTTCATATTAACATACCCTTGGTAGAAGCTCTCGAGCAAATGCCAAGCTATGTTAAATTTTTAAAGGATATTTTGAACAAAAAGAGAAAGTTGGGTGAGTTTGAGACTGTGGCTTTAACCGAGGAATGTAGTGCACTCCTTACTAGCAAGATTCCACCGAAGTTGAAAGACCCGGGTAGTTTCACCATTCCATGCATTATAGGAGGACAAGAAGTAGGTCAAGCACTTTGTGATTTAGGATCTAGTGTCAACTTGATGTCGCTGTCCATTTTTAACAAGTTAGGTATTGGAGAGGCTAGACCCACAACCGTGACATTACAACTAGCCGACCGGTCCATTGCCTACCCCAAAGGGAAAATAGAAGACGTTCTGGTCCAAGTGGATAAGTTTATCTTCCCTGCCGATTTTCTAGTTCTAGATTATGAGGCTGATAAAGAAATCCCAATCATCTTAGGGCGTCCGTTTCTTGCAACCGGACGTACTTTGATTGATGTGCACAAAGGAGAACTCACGATGCGGGTTAATGACCAAGAGGTAACTTTCAATGTCTTCAAGGCCCTTAAGTATATGGAAACCGAAGACTGTTTTGCTTTGAGTTCGATTAATGGAACCCACCGTCTTGACACAGTGCCCACAGTGGGGAGTGAGAGTGAGCACTCCGAATCTGAGAGTGATAACACTTTTGAGGATGAGTGTAACGAGATCTTGGCAGCTTTTGAGCAGCTAGATTTCAAAGATAGACATGTCAAACTACCATCCAAAAATTCCCCTGACTTGAATTTGAAGCCATTGCCTTCCCACTTAAAATATGCCTACCTCAATGAGTTAGAAGAACTCTGTCATCACTCCTACATAAATGCAAAAACCAACAAGGAGAAGATCAAGTGGTGGCCTGACAAAAAAATCACTCATGGAGAGTTTGGGGAGGGACAAAAAGTGCTACTTTTTAATTCAAGGTTAAGGATGTTTCCGGAAAATTTAAAATCACGATGGAAAGAGCCTTACACTGTGGTCAAGGTAAGTCCTTTTGGAACTCTGGACTTAATGGCTCCTCAATCCGGAAAAATCTTCAAAGTCAATGGGCAAAGGGTGAAGCACTTTCTGAACGAGATTGCCCACATTCCATCCCACTCTCCATCCCACTTTGGTTAAGAAACATCGGGATCACTTGTAAATATTTTATTTCAGTTATTTGCTGTCTTTTTATTATTTTGGGTCCTTTTAATTCTGCATGGTAGTTTGTTTTTATGTGTGTAGGCGAAATTGTCGTTTTTGGAAGAAAATGCTTCGCAGTGGGGAACGCGCAGGTCACAACACTCCCCACTCTTAAATCTGACGGAAGATGGGACCATTTTTGGGGCCCAAGGCTGACAAGCTTTCACCTTTTTCTGCCAACAAGTCTACCTTTATGCCATGTTGTCATAGTTCACCATTTTCCATGAAAAACCATCATAATCCTTCTCTCTCTCCTAGAAACCGACGGTTCCATCCTAAACCTTTTTCCAAAATTCCAAAAACCACCTTAACCTCTCAAAAACCACTTTCACTTCCAAAATATTCAAAAACACTCTTTCTTCTCTTTTTCTTTCCAAGAAAACCCACCAAATCTGAAACCTTCCTAAAACCCTAAAAATGGCAAGAACCAAGAGAATGAACACCAACCCTGATGCACTCACACGTGCGGCCGTCCGCCGCAGGACCGCCGAGGAACAACCACCGGAACCCGTCACCGGTGACCTGAACGAACCGCCGCCGGTCTCTGGCGAAAACCCGATCATCTCCGGTGCGGATGACGAGGGTTCTTCAAAGCACGAAAGCCCAAAGGCTACTTCATCCTCGCAAGTCTCAGACAACAGTGTCACCCATTTCGAGACCGAGGCACTTCTAGCCGAAGAAGAAGAGAGGCGGTTAGCAGAGGAGTTCAAACAGAAAATGGAAGCCATTAGAAAAAGAAAGGAAGAGGTCGAGAGGAGGCGTCGAGAGGAAGAAGAAAGAATCAGAAAGGAAGAAGAGGAAAAGCGAATGGAAGAAGAAAGGTTGAAGGCTGAGAAGGAAAGGATTTTTGAGGAAGAAAGGAAAAGGGCTGAGGCAGAGATTTTTGTTGAAGATGTGGAGTTCCAGAAGAAGGTTGATGATGACTATCAGGAACAATACCACAAGCTTGGAAGTAGTGTTGAAAGAGAGACAGTAAGGAAGGATGCCCACAGTGGGGAGAACCCAATTATGCGGGCCACGAGAAAGAAAGGCGTGGTCACCCGGTCTGCGATGACCAAAGCTCTGAAAAAACCGACAAAAAGGCCGGCAAAACAACCGTCAAAGAAAGGTACAAATCTTCAGCCCTCTTTAAGTTCATCCTCTGTTGAGATTGATGTTGGGGATGACCAAGTTCAAACCCGAAACCCACAGCAATCCACAGTGGGCACTGCGCATGCCCCCAGTGGGGTGCCCAGGCAGTTCACCACTCCGGAGGTGGCTACCCACTATGAGTGCATTGCTACACAGAAACTGAAGTTAGAGAGGGGTTTCGACCCTGAGTTTGTTAAGGCCAACCCATTTGTTAAGAATAGGATTGTAGCGCAAGACTGGTCGATTTTGGCCGAAGCCAATCGACGCGCGAATGCCTCGTTAGTGCGTGAATTTTACGCCGAGGCCTCTCAAGCAAAGGATCCCACTGTGGTAGTTCGGGGTAAACAAGTAAGCTATACTCCAGGAGCGATTAACCGGGTATTAGGAAGAAGGAGCCCGGCTGTGTGTGAGTTTGCCTAGTTTTTAAAGAAAATGACCCCGGCGGACGAGGATCTCGTTTTGCGCGAAATAGCAGCCGAAGGGAAGCCGTGGAATAAAGACGGCCAGAGAAGGTGCCTAAACGCTAGCTCCCTCACTACTGAGGCCGCTGTTTGGTTCCAATTTCTCCGGGCCTCTTTATCCCCAACATCGCACGATACCACATTGTCTATGCATAAATGTGCTTTGTTGTACTGCCTCCTCACTGGAAGAAAGATCAACGTCGGGATTGTTATGCATGCGGCCATAGATCAAGCTCGGAACCGAAAGAAGGTAGTCTTGCCCCTTCCTTGCCTCATTACATTACTAATGATAGACGCAGGTGTACCCTCGGCGGTGGAGGATCAGTGGTTTGACTCCACGAGCAACATCAGCGCACAAACCATCCGCAAGATGGGAAGATACGTCGCCACTCCTCCATCTGAACCAGAAGAAGATATCCCCACAGTGGGGACTGTTCACCCCACTGTGACCATTGCTGAGGAGCATGTTGTGAGAACGCCGCGTACACCACTCCATTCAACCGAGGCCGGATCGTCAAGCAACCAAATGGGAGAAATCTTGGCAGCTTTGAAGAAGCTCACATACAGGATCGAGTTGCTGGAAAGTGAGCAGCGATATCAGAACCGGGCCACGCGGAAATTTTGGATGTATACAAGAGAACGGAATGAGGTGACAGGCCTGATGATGAAAGAGGCCAACCCGATGCAAGCTGCTCAGCTCCCAGATTTTCCTGAGGATATTTGCCCAACCAATGCCAGTGATGACGAGTTTGAAGAGGATGACGCCACCAGTTCACCAGATGCAACCCCAACCCACTGAATGGTTTGTTAAAACAATGGTTTATCTCGTTTGCTCCTAAAACAATTTTAAATTTCGGTTTGTTTTATATTTTGTGCCTATGGCTAGGCTTTGACAATGTTTGCTACATATTTCTTTTTTGCGTTTTGATGCATGAAAATCCTACCACTGGGTAGGTACTTTTGGGTACTAACGTATTTGTTGTTTGATTGCTTGTTTGATCTCGTTTCCATCTTAAGGTACAACTTTCGGCTTCCGACTTAAAAAGGTCCCTTTTGTAAGTACGAATCTCAACTTGATACCATGAAATGATATAGGCCATTTTTCGCATCCAAACACGATCCTTTTTGTACCCCAAACCACCACCTTTGTTCGTTAATTCAATGTCACAGTGGGGACACTGTGAGATTTTAAGTTTGAGGTGGGAACTTCCAGAGTGACTTCCAGTTTGCCCACAGTGGGGACACTGTGAAGTCTAAGTTTGAGGTGGGTAAACCATACCCACCTCCAAAAAAAGAGATAAACACAAAAATACAAAAACAGAATAAAAACGGAGTGTCACTAACAAACTTGATGGTGTGCCTTTCTAGACCATCAAAGTGTTCACTCCCAGAAAAAGATGGTGTGCCTATTCTGGACCATCAGAATGCCCACTCTCACAAAAACAGCCATACCCAAAATAAAGCCTGAAAGTGTGCGTTCATACCCATGAAAAATCTAAACCACTCACTTCTCAAAATAAAATCTCAAAGCAAGATCTTCGGTCTATGTTTGGAAATACTTGCCAAAAACCCTTGGGAAAATATTCAAAGCCATAAACCCGTCGAACCCAAGAAAGCCCTATTGATTAATGGAAAACAAGGGAAAGATTTCGTAAAACACAAAAGTGAAATTTTCAAGTTTGGAACCAAAGGAAGTATCGAAGGAAGGAGATCAACGCCCATTCAAGTCAAGAAGTATGTAAGTCCCTAAAAGTTCTAGTGCATTTTGTTCATTTTATTTCTTTCTTTTTATTACTTGGAGACAAGTAATGGTTTAAGTTTGAGGTTGTGATAACTCTATTTTTAGAGTTATTATTCCCTTTTATTTTCCATTTTATTTCGTCAAATTTAGCCATTTCACTTCTAAAAACCCCTCATTCTTGTTATAATTCTCGAAAATGAGCAAAAGGAGTGAATCATAGTCTTTAATGAATTATTTGGTGGAATTTGGGTGTTTTTCACGTTTTATCCTGCAGTGACCACTGTTGTGCCCACTCCGGTTCCCCACTCTTCGAGCAGATCAGAAAACAAAAGAAAACCATGGGCTGGAAATATAAAAACCTAGAGTTGGAAGGATCCTTTGGCAGAAAAATCTGAAATGTGGTGGCTGAAAGGTTTCCTTAAAGATGACATAAAGCTTGTACCTTTGTACTTGAATAAAGTTGACTTCTAAAAGACCATTGGGTAAAAGAGCTTTACATGGAAGGTTGAAGTATGGACCATTGAGCTGATTTTTACAATATTCTGCAGTCCTTACACCTTGAAGAAACCCTTTTTGTGTAAAGACCAACACCTCTCCTTAGTATAAATAGGGGTGTTAGTCTCATTTATTGGAAGCATCCTTAACTACATTTTCTCCTTGCAATTCTTTTACTTCATTAAGTTTTAGCTCTTTAATTTCTCTGCAGTAGTTAACATTTATTTTCTGCATTTTATTTTCTTAGTTTAATTGTAATTCGAACTACACAGTGCAGGGACGACTTCTCGCTCCCCACTGTGAGCAGTTAATTCAAGTCACTTTCAGTTTTATTATGTGCAAACCTTCATCTTTTGTTTTCTTTACTTCGGAAATGCAAGGCTAAATATCCTTTGGGATGTAGGAAAGAGAAGTACCTGGATTTTATTAAAAATGCTTGAGTAATCTATGTACTTAGAATATTTGTTGTTTTGGTCATTCATTCTCGATATTTACCCAAGGATGCGAACAAGCCGATCACTTGCAAGGATCTAAAGTCTAGTTCTCAACTTAGAAATAAGTAGAACGCAGTGACACGAGCTTGAATGATGCTAGGGGATTCGAAAGAATTCTTTTGACACTTACGAAAGTGAGGTCGGCACAGTGAGCTAATCTCAACCCACTGGAGTAGTAGGCAAGCTAATTTGTGTATTAAAAACACTTAGAGTATTTGTCTCTACACATTCCATCGAGACCTGAAAAGGTCCATTTTTGAGATTACCATTGACAAAACAATAAATACGACAAGTATGAGATTTTTATCTAACGGTGTGAGTATTTTGTAACCGGGCTTTTCTAGCGAAAATGCATACCTCGAATACAAGGATCATTATTAGGACCGAGTATTTGGTATAAAATCTAGGGAAAATCTAACATACATTCCTCCTTTTAAATTTTAGTAAAATCGTTAAAGTAGCTATTTCACCAATCAAACCAAGTATTATTTTCCTCTCTAGTTGAAACCTGTAAAAGGAGCTCATGAGAACCGTATTGTCTTGATTGTCCAGTCCTTGTGGATTCGATTCTGGTATTTTACCAACTATTACTTGCTGTGACGATCATAGTGGACAGTGTACACTTGCACTTCCCACTGTGGACAGTTTGCAACCCGCTGCGATTAAAACACACATTTCGCACGTAACACTTATCAACATTGAACTCTTTCAAAGCAGGTACAATCTTTAAAAGAATTACATTTCTCAAATTAAGCCTTCTTTCAATCTTTTCTATGATCTCTTGTATTTCTTCAACTTGAGATCCTCTTGTTAACTTTTTCTCCAAGCTATGTTTAATGAATCTCAGAGTTCCAGAACAGTATTTTGCCACTTCAACTGGTCTGAAGAAAATCTTCTCTTTTCTGTCATTTCCCAAGAAAACTCCCAACTCTGGATATCTTATAACATTTCCACTCTTCAGAAGATTCAACTGTTCATGACCATTGTTTGGCTTTGAAAGATATACACATGGTCTTTGTATATACAAAGCAATCTGAAAATCTGTATATGCATACCATCTCAGAATGTAAAACATAGCATCTCTTACCACAGCCAATGCTCCCCTCTCCTTCTTATGTTTACTACAGTCTTTATTTGACAAAAGACTATATAGCCTGTAGAAATATGTCACTGAGATCTTGTCAAAATCTGCCTCAGTAAAGTAGTAGACTTTTCCATCTTCTCTCAATACTTCAAATGAATATACTCATGTTTTCTGAACTTCTCAACACTCAATTCTCTTATTCCAGTGATTAAGAAATCTGAGTACACTGCTTCTTTTGGTTTTGCTAAGTATCTTGCCATCTCTGCACGAAGCCATTTATGTACATCTGTTCTGTCATGATACACACTTAGAAAGTTTACTTCTCTTGGTTGAAAGAAATTAGGAAAAGCATACTCCAGAAAGTAACCATTAACATCAACAGGTATTTCTTCTTCATTAGCCTCAGACTTTTCTGGCTGATCTGTATCTTTCATTTTCACATCTTGTGAGGACACATCTAGAGTATCTTCTTCAATCTCTTTTGAATAAACTTCACTTACCTCATACTCAGCAGGAAATACAAAATCTTTATGTAACAATTTCTTTGGGTTTTCTTCTGAGAGCATCCATTCACTGCAGTCTTTGATTCTTGTTCTGAGATCCAACCTCTCTTTGATATGCATTTTGCATTTTTGTTTCAGAAATGCTTTCTCACCCTCAGCATTTAAAACCATTTCTAGTAACAAGTACTGTAAAGTAGCATTACTGTACTTCACCCGATCATTTAATCTGAAAAACATTCTTACTCCAGAGACTATGTATGCAAAACCATCATTTTCAACTCCTTCAGTAATGAATCCTCGACCTCCAATTTCATGAATAGGCTTTTTGACTGGTTTGCTCAGGTTACATTTCTCTTTCCCTGCTTCAATTGCCAACTGAAAATCATAGAAGTACATATTTCTGACTTAAATCCCCAGAATTCTTCTACATTCAAGTTCTATCCAAGATTCTTCAGTACTAGCAAAGAACTTCACCAGAAATACTTGATCATTTAGAAATAGTCTATGAAAGTCAAAACTGGTCATGCTTACTTTCAGATTACCTTCCTTCTGAACTGTTAGACTCACATATTTTAACCCATCAAATTCATCAGTTTGAAACTCCAGAACTTTCACAATTGCTCGCTGAACATGTAGTCTTTCATCAGGATTTCTGAATCTGTTAGAAGCTTCCACATAAACCATCTGAACTCTTTCATCCAAAAATCCATCAATAAAATTCTCAATTAGTACTGAGTTATCTTCTTCGCAGTAGATATTCTCATATGTTTCTTCTGGAAAGATATCTTTAAATAAATGATTAGCCAGAGGAGTATCACTCTGACTAATAATGAAATCACATAAAGGCTCTTTTAATACTGGTAATTCAATGCTAGGAATCACAATGGGTCTTCTGTACACATACTCCAAAGGCATGAAGTAGTTTTCAACTCTTTCAAATTCTCCACTTATAACATTTAACTTATCCAGAAAATGAAGTTCAAAATTATCTTGAAAACTACTTGTGTATCCAACTGAATGATCCTCTTCTCCTAACAAATCAATAGGTCTCACTGTCTTCATAATTCTTTGAATTTTCTGAACATTGAGTGCTCTGACCAACTCACCATGCATTCTTCTTATCAGAATTTCATTCAGTCTTCTCTCTTCTAACTCAGAATTTAGAAGTTCACCACTGACATAAGGAGCTATCTCTTTACAAGTGTTTACTTCAGAACTTTCAGTCAAACTTTCCTCAGAAATATCTACCATACTGATCTCACAACCTTCTTCAGAAGAATCTGTCATTACTTCTTCTGTCATAGCATTCTGATCTGTCATTACTGCCTCATCTGATCTAAAAATACTTGCTGACTTGACATTCTGAACTTCCATGACAACATCAACATCTGCCATAAGAACTTCAGTTTCATCAGAATTTACCTCCATTTCAGTATTCAAATCCAGTTCCTCTGTTTTATCAGTGACACTTTCAGAAGAGTTATCTTTTACCACTTTATCAGTTTCCATATCATCTTCGGAATCTGAACTTATTGTCTGAATACTTATTTCCTTTTGAACCTCTGCTAATTTCTCAACAATTGTTGATTCTTCAAAAACAACCTTTTATGAGTTCTGAACATCTGCATCTGGTAACTCCATATCTGCAAACTCAAAATCTGTCACTCCAATATCTGCTAACTTTTCAATATTTTCAAACTCACCAGTGCTTTGTTTTTCTAACTCAGTACATATCTTTTGCCTTTTATCCCCCTTTTGATGATCATGAGGATCATTATCATCAAACTTTCTTTTGGACTGAGTTGATTATGGTTCAGGTTCAGCTTCAGATACAGGCATTATAGCTAATGGCTTTGAAACACTAGCCAAAGATGAACTAACATCTTGTAACAATGAAGATTTCAAATCCTTCATACTGTTGAAAAGCTCTTTTTGAAATTCTGACATTTCATCCTTGATCTCCTTTTTGTGAGCATCCAAGGATTCTTTCATTTTATCCACCTTTGTCTCAACAGAATTTGCTTTCCCTTCCAACAAAATCTTGAGCTCCTTCACCTCATCTTTTAAGGAGTCAACAGTACTCTCCAATTTTTCAACTTTCTCCCCCAACAATTGATTTTGTTTCTGAATCTTTTCAAATTCAGAAGGTTCTACCAGTGAACCTGGATCAACAAATAGTCCAGTTTTCAAGTGTTCAGAGAACTCTTGGCCTGTAGGTGCCACAAAGACACCATGTACCACAGAGGCACTGTGTAATGAAGCTTTTGAGATGTTCACTTCACCAGGACTTCCATCCAATCCTTGACAACCAATATTAGGAGTGTCTATGGATGTTGTTACAGGAATACGAAATTTCTGTGATGTGCTTGTGTTGAAAAAAAATTCAGGCTCAAATTGAATTTTACTGTGTAATTCAGACTCTATGTGTTGAATGAAATCTTAGGATTTATCACCTCCCTCCAAATGAGTGTGGGATGGTTCCCCTGTTTGTTTTGAAACAGTAGCATGTTGAAATGCTTCTGAGTGGCTAGGGATGGATTGTTCAAGTTCCACCACGGGCTCCATGGTGTTTTCTTCAATGTTAGTCACCAAGGGTTGTGAACCAACAGTAGATGTGGCTGCCCGGATTAAGTTGGTTGGATCAGAATTATCTCTTTCTGTTTCAAATTCTGTTAACAATCTCTCATTCTCACCACTCTCTTTCTGTTTTTCAGGCTCACTTCTAACCAAGCTCTCTGAATTTTGCCTCTCAATTCTCTCAGAATGTTCTCCCCCTTGAACATTCTCCCCCTCTCTATTTTGAATAGACCCCTCACCTCTCAACTCAGGTTGTTCCTCATGGGTAGGGGCTTGAGGTTGTTCAAGTCCCATTGAGGTGCAATAAGCTTTTAATATCTCACTCTCCCTTGGAATGTATTGCCTAAGTGACCTTGGAAGAGGTCTGTGATTTGGAAAATTTTCAGGTTTCAGAGTAGAAATCATTTTACCCATATAGAATATTGGTCCATGCTCCTCATTTGATCTTCTTGGAATGTTTTTGTCTTGATCCATTGCATGCAAAATTACCAACTGCCAATACCTCTGATATGGTATGTATGTGAGTACCTTATCCCTTGTTCTCTTTTCTTTTGCCTTATGATTCCTCTCAAAGGTGTTCTTCATATCTTCCCATAGAATAGAAGTGTAGTCATAATGCCTATTCTTTACTAATCCAAGAAAGATCTGCAAAATCTGCTTTGAACCTTGATCTAGAGAGCTGTTCTTCCCAGAAAGACATTTGTTGATTATATTGAAAAAACATGCCCAAATTGGTGGCAATTTGTTCCTTCTGAACAAGCTTAGAGTTTTCAACTCTTCATTATACCCTAATCTTCTAATTTCAGCCAATAATTCCTCTGTTAATGGAGAATCTTCAAAGTCTAATCTTCCCTGTAAATCATCCTTTTCTGGTAGCCTCATCATTGTTCTCATAAACTGTATATTCAAAGTTACAGTGACTCCCCCTATTTTAGATACAAAATTGTTACCCTGTAACTCCAAATGCTTCCACCAATGTTGGATATACTGAACAGGAACCGATTTCTTCATTGTAAACCATTTCTTAAAAGGATGGTATTTCAGTAACTCTATGATTATCCTATGTTCTCTCTTGAACCTAGTTTCATCAAGTATTAACACACAGTTGTTTTCAATCAACTGCAAATATTCACTCTCAGGAACAATCCTCTCACCAGTATTAGATCTTCCAGACATGACTGACCTAACTGCACTCTGTTCGTATTGAATATTCTCATTTCCCTCATCTGTGTCTCCCTCTTATTCATCCATGTTTTCATCCCCTGCTTCTTCTTCAACATTTTCTAGTACAATGTTTTCTCCTATTTCCCCTTCTTCTACAGCTCTATTTTCAAGTCTCTGTACTTCATTATTCTCTGAATCGGGCGAGGATTCCACCAATGATTTTTCAGAGTGTAAGGAAATAGGTTTACTTCTTCTCGAACCCGACATGATTTAAAATCGAAGATTGAAAGAAAACAAGAACAAAGAACTCTGGATTTGTGCGTATCTCACGTTTTCGCTCTTGGAATTCAAATAATTTTGAAAGAGGGATTTTAAGAACTATTTAAAATCCGCGAAGCCGAAGGGTTTAACGGAAAAATGTTGCTTTTGTCAGTGTTATAATGGAGTCAAACACTTTGAAATACCACAAAAGATATTAAATGACACGTGGTAATTTCAATTGAATAAGAAGCTGACAGGTGTTATTGGATAGAAATTAACACAAGTTAAAAGTTCTGAATAACACGCTCAGAGTTCTGAGAAAGCATATTCAGAAGTTCTGAGTACACAGTTCAGAAGAAATTCCCTTAGAACCAAAATTCATTTAAAATCAACTTCTGATTAATATAAAAAAACGTTTAATCATCCAGAAGTAGTTTGAACAGATAGAAAGTTATTTTATCATCAAAGTTCTGTCCTTTTGATGATTTGAAATTTCTGAAAACATTTAAAATCTAACATCTGATCTTAAAAATATTTTAAGGATTCAGAAGTAGTTTGAACAAGTGAAAAAGATTTATCATTGATAGCTTGTTCCCCTTAGAATGATTAGTGATGAGAAAAGAATATACAAACCTTATAAGCACCTCAGAACGATATCTGAATGATTTCAATGCTCCCCCTTGACTTTTGCATATACTCAAACACATATTATAAGGAATATAAAAATAAAACAGAAAAAATCTTAACAACATATTGAAATATTTGTAATTTTCAGAAATGTGTTTTGAAAGGTAGTCAGAAGTTCTGATTAACGTATTCAGAATTAAAGAATTTGAAGTTAGATTTCTGAAGTATTGATTCAGAAGTTCTGAACTCAAGAGTCAGAATTCTGATTAAGATAGTCAGAGTTCTGGGAACACTACTCAGAAAATCTCACTTAGAAAAATTTTCATTTCTGAAAACTAACAAATATGTTCAATTAGTCATATTAAGCATTCCTATTTTACATATGATAAAGGTGAACCTTTTGTGATCAAGAGGCTTTGTGAACAAGTCAGCCAATTGATACTTTGTATGCATAAAGTGCATTTCAATTGTTCCTTTTTCTACATAGTCCTTAATAAAATGATATCTTACATCAATATGCTTGGTCTTTGAGTGCTGGACAGAATTCTGAGTTATTGCAATGGCACTTTCTGAATCACAATATATGGGAATTTTGTTGAGTTGATATCCATAGTCCGTGAGTTTTGTTCTCATCCACAAGGTTTGAGAACAACAAGCAGCAGCGGCTACATACTTTGCTTCAGCAGTGGATGTGGACACACAATTTTGCTTCTTTGAAGCCCAACTCACTATCTTGTCTCCCAGAAAATGACAAGCACCAGAAGTACTTTTCTAGTCCAATCTACTTCCTGCATGATCAGCATCAGTGAAAGCAGTTAGTTTGAAATCAGTTACTTTTGGATACCAAAGGCCCAAATCAGGTGAACCTTTAAGATATCTTATGATCCTTTTAGTAGCTAGCATATGCGATTCTTTTGGAATAGATTGAAATCTAGCACAGAAGCATGTAGCAAACATAATATCTGGTCTACTTGCAGTCAGATAAAGTAGAGAACCAATCATGCCTCTATAAATCTTGATATCTGCTGAAACTCCAGAGAGATCAGCATCTAACTTGACATTTGTTGCCATTGGTGTTCTCATAGAAGCACAATCAGACATTTTAAATTTCTTTAAAATATCCTTTACATATTTTCCTTGATTTATGAAAATTCCATTTGACAATTGTTTTACTTGAAGACCAAGGAAAAAATTCAGTTCTCCCATCATGCTCATTTCAAATTCTGATTCCATGACTTTTGAGAATTCAGTACATAATTCTGCACTAGTAGAACCAAATATGATATCATCTACATATATCTGAATTAAGATCAAATCATCACCCTTTTTCTTTAGAAACAGAGTAGTGTCAATTTTACCTTTCTTGAAGCCAGATTTTAATAAGTGTTGAGTTAGAGTGTCATACCGGGCTTTAATAAGTGTTGAGTTAGAGTGTCATACCAGGCTCTTGGTGCTTGTTTCAGACCATATAAGGCTTTATCTAAAACATAAACATGATCTGGAAATTCAGGGTCAACAAAACCTTCTGGTTGATAGACATAAACCTCTTCATTTAGTATACCATTTAGAAAAGCTGATTTGACATCCATTTGGTACACTTTGAAGTTCTTGTGTGCAGCATATGCCAAGAATATTCTGATTGCTTCTATTCTTGCCACAGGTGCAAATGTCTCATCATAATCTATTCCTTCTTGTTGAGAATATACCTCTGCAACCAATCTAGCCTTATTTCTAACCACAACACCTGACTCATCTTTCTTGTTTCTGTATACCCATTTTGTTCCAATAATAGAATTTCCTTCAGGTTTTGGAACAAGTCTCCAGACTTTGTTTCTTTCAAACTGTAGCAATTCATCTTGCATTGCTAAAATCCAATCTGGATCCTCTAGGGCTTCATTAGCTTTCTTAGGTTCAATCACAGTCAAAAATCCTGCAAATATTGCCTCATTTGCTGTTGCTGATCTGGTCTGTACTCCCACTGATGGATCTCCTATCACTTGATGAATAGGATGGTCTTTAGTCCATTTATTTGAACTAGAAAGTACATCAATCTCTGAAAAGTTGTTGTTTGTATCATTCTCATCAATAATAGCTTGTAATTCTGAACTGTCCCCTTGTTCTGGTACTTGTTGAGGTAAAACATCCAAGTTTGCATTCTGAGTAGTGGAGTCAGAATTCTGAATAACTTGTTCAGAGTTCTGAGTACTCTGACCAGAGGTCTGTGTACCTTGACCAGAAGTCTGATTAACTTGTCCAGAATTCTGAGTTCTAGGCTCAGAAGTTTCATTACTTGTGTTGATTAAAGTTGGACATTCCTCTGATGGGCCAGTATCAGAAATTATTGTTGTTTGAACCACTTCTGAGTGTGCTTTTTCATTTCATGAATCATTTTAGGATTTTCAAAATTTGCATAAGATTCAGAAGTTAGTTCCAGAAATGCATCCTTATACAATAAATTGAGTTCTGAACAGTTAGGATTAGAAGCTGTTTCAGAAGTCATTTTTGTCTTATCCTGTTTGAGTTCTGAACTATTTTGTTCAGAAGTCTTCATTTTTGACTCATCAAATGTTACATTTATGCTCTCCATTATCCTCTTGGTTCTTCTGTTGTAGATTCTGAATGCTTTGGAAGTTAGTGAATAACCAACAAAGTATCCTTGATCTGCCTTTTTATCAAATTTACCAAGGTTCTCTCTGTCTTTGAGAACATAGCATCTGCATCCAAAAACATGAAAAAATTTAATCAGTGGTTTTCTCTTGTTAATCAGTTCATAAGCAGTTTTATCTAGTCTCTTATTTATCAAAGTTCTGTTCTGTGTAAAACAAGCAGTGGCAATTGCTTCAGCCCATAGGAAGGTTGGAAGATTTGAATAAGCCAACATGGTTCTTGCAGCTTCAACTAGAGTTCTGTTCTTTCTTTCAACGACACCATTTTGTTGAGGAGTTTTGACAGCTGAAAAGTTATGAGAAATCCCCAGGCTTTGCAAAAAATTCTGAAGAGTCTCATTTCTGAACTATGTCCCATTGTCACTTCTGATTTTCTGGACTGGAAGTTGTAAGAATACTTGAATTCTTTTGATGAAATTAATCAGTGTTGTAGCAGCCTCTGACTTTGCTCTTAAGAATTCAACCCATGTGTACCTGGAATATTCATCCACAATAACAAGCATATATTTCTTTCCTCCCATTGATTGAATTGAAATAGGACCACACAGATCTGTATGTAGCATCTCTAATGGTGATTTGCATGAAGAATCCATTTTTATTTTCTGAGAACTTTTCTTCATCTTGCCCATTTCGCATGCTGAGCATACTGATTCCTTTTCATACTTGATCTTTGGTAAACCTTTGACCAGATGTTTGCTAACCAGATTGTTCAGATCCTTGAAATTTAAGTGAGAACATCTTCTGTGCCAAAGCCAACATTCATTAGCAACTGCATTTGATAATAGACAAACAGGGGTTAAAGCTTGTATTTTTGAAAAATTAACCACAAATAGGTCCATATGTCTTTTGGCCCAGAAGACTTTTATGTCATTCTCAGTTAAAATCATGCAACCTGTTATGCAGAATTTAATCTAACAGAAACTGTCCAAAAACTGACTTATGCTGAATAGATTATGTTGTAATCCTTCAACATAGAAAACCTTCTGAATGGTTAGATCTCCTTTTGTTAAATCTCCAAAACCTCTGACTTGTCCTTTGCTGTTATTACCAAAATTTACTGCTCCTCAGCCTTTTCTGTGAAGTTTGTCAGAGAAGACTTATGACCTGTCATGTGTCTTGAAGCTCCAGAGTCTAAAAACCACACATGACAGCCCTGCAAAAACAATCAGTTAGATTTAGGTACCCATTCTGGAATGGGTCCATCTTTGTTAGCTTTGGTATCTGATTTAACAAAAGTTCCTTTGACTTTCCATTCAAAATCTTCTTTTAAGCACCACTTTCCTTTTACTTTTATGAAGTCAGAACATTTTCTGTTCACAAAATTGTTTCTTTTCTTTTTGAAAACTTTTGGTTGAGACTGAGAAACATTTTCAGTCTTCTTTTCTTTAGTTTGAAAGATATTTTCTTTCTTCTTTTCTTTTGAATTAGATTGAGAAATGTTTTCAATCTTCTTTCCTTTTATCTGAGTTTGAGGAATCAAAACAGTTTTCTTTTCTGAATTCTGATATGGTTTGTTTATATAAGAAACATATGTTATTAAAATTGAACTTTTCTGAGATGATTGAAATGAATGACTACCACATTGAACACATATGAGATTCTTTCTTGCAAGAGACAATAGATCTGAAACATAAGTCTTTTCACTTTTATTGCAAGATTTCAGATTACAATTGCATTTCATACAAGAACTATTGACTCTAGGTTCAGAAGTAGTATTTAATCCAATCTCCTCAGAAACTCTTTTCAGATCATCTTTCCTTTTGCTTTCCTCTTTTTCTGAAACATTCAATTTCACAGAATTAGCAGATGATTTGGATGATTCACCATTTTCAAATGTACTTGATTCATCAAAGAATTTCTTATCTTCTTTTAATGCATTAACCTTGAAAAGATCATATTCAGCCTTTAACTTCTCAAGCTCTGTTATTTTCTGGACATAAGTGTTGTTTTCTTTTAAAACTTGGTCCAGTTTAAAATCTAAATAACAATAATCATTTTCAAGATCATCAAAAGTTTTTCTTAAGTCCTCAAGTTCTTGACTAACAAGTTTAAATCTCTTTTCAAGTTCTGAAAAACTTTTTGAAATGAATTAAGAATTTTCAGTTGACTCAGAATTCTGACCTTCAGACTCAGAGTTCTGACTAATAGAGTCAGAATCCTGACTAGAAGATTCAGACTTCTGACTGACTGTTTCAGAAACCTTACTTGTATCAAATATACTTTCAATGTCAGAATATGAAAAATTTGGTTGTTTATTTTTATAACTGACATTTAAAGAATCATATTTGAATTTAGCATCATTATATTTTGGTTTCTCTTCTGTTGGTTTTGAAATTTCTTTCTTAACCTTGTCATCTGAAACTTCTGACTTCTCAATTTTTGGTTCAGAAATTGTTTACTTTGCTTTTACAGGACCTGATTTTTGTAGATTATCTGAACTTGTTATAGAACTAGCAGGTCTCACAAAAACTTCAACAATCTCTGGGATTTTTGGTTTAGGAACCTGTAGTTTATCAAAATCATAAAGATTTGTTGGAGCTCTTTTCAAAACAACATTTTCTTCCAAACCTAAACCCATTTTTGGATTATAGAATCTTGTGTCTTTAACATTGCTAGTGAGAAGATTCAAGGTTTGTTGAGTTTGACCTCTTTTCAGATTAAGGTCTTCCAACTCTTTGATTTTTGTGTACAACTTCTTTCTTTCCTCAAGTAACATATCATATTTAATTTGTAAATCAACCTTTTCATCTTTTATTTCTGAAAATTGGGTTTTTAATTCAGAAATCTTCTTTAAAAGATCAGAATTCTCATTTTTGACTTTTTGTTTCTCAACTTCAGATTCTTCAAACTGTTCTTTAATTATCTCTTTTTCTGTTCTGAACTTGTTAACCAGAATTCTTTCACCTTTTATTTGTTTTCTGAGTTTAACAAATTCAGAATTCATATTGCCAATTTGAGTCATTAAATCAATTTCAAGTGCAGAATGTACCTCAGCAGAAGATTCAGAATCAGCATCTTCATAATCAGAATCATCCTCATTCTTCATCTTGGCCATATAACTTTGCATTTGAGAAAAATGAATGCAATCCTCTTCATCTGAAGTATAATATAGCCAGTTCTCCTGTTCTGCCAACATTGCAATCTCATTATCTCTTTTCTTAGCCAGCTGAGCCTTCTTTGTGTAGTATTCATAATCTTTTACTACTTTCACTCTGCAGTCTCTGGCAAAGTGACCGGGTTTTCCACACTTAAAACACAAATCCTTCTCTTTTCTTTCTTCCTTCTCTTCTTTCTTCTCAAACTTACTTTCTTCTCTATCTTCTTTCTTCTTATATTTCTCTTCTGAACTCCCATGTTCCCTTCTGTACTTACCCTTAAACTTATTCTTTCCATATCTTTTGTTGAACGTGTTAGTCAACAAGGCCAATTTTTCTGCAATCATCTTGATATCAGCATCTTCCTCTGATCCTTCCTCCTCATCAGATTCTTCTTCTAACTTTGGTATTTCAGACAAAAATACCGATTTCTTTGCTGTTTTGATCACCTTAGATTTTCTTTCTGAAAGTAAGGCTAGTTGATCAGAAACACTTTTCTTCTCCTCCACTACTTGCTTAACTGAATCCTCATGTTGATTTAGAACACAGAATAGATCATTTAAATCTTCCTCAGACATGTCTTTATTCATTTGAAGACTAATTGCAAAAGATGACCATTCTGAATTAAGAGAATTCAGAAATTTGTAATTAATCTCAGACTTTGTCTTTTTCAACCCATTCCTCCTGAGGTCATTCAAAATAGTACAAAACTTTTCATAAGTTTGATTTAAACTTTCACACTCTCTTGCTTTGAATCTTTCATAAGCATTGATGCATTGGTTTAACTTTGCTTGAATTGATTTTGCAGTGCCAAGCTTTTGCTTTTCAAGTTCATCCCACATTTCTTTTGCTGATGTTCCACTATCAATTCAATTAAAAACCTCATTGGGAACTGCCAAAGTCAACAGCGTAACAACTCTTTTGTCAATTGCATGTCTGGTTTTCTGTGCTTCTGAGTACTGTAAAAAATTCTTCTTCACCCTAGTAGCAGGAATCTCTGGAGTTGTATCAGTTGCAGGTGTAGCAACAACATCGACATAAACTTCAATTGGACCTTCTCGTATTGAGATCATCAAATTCTCATCGATATTATCCAAGAATTGTATCATACGAATCTTCCATTGCTGATATTCGTTAGGAATAAGAACAGGGGGTTTCGTCTCAGATCCCATTGAGAGAAATTCTTTCGAACACATGATTGTAAGATAATTCAACAGAAAGACAAATCGAATTTCTTGAACAAACGTAAAACAAATTCAAAAATTACAAAGAATTCAAGAATTGTGAGTAGCAGCGGAATCAATTGACGAATTGATCAAGAAATCTTCAAGAATGCGATCAAGAAACCCTCAAGAACATGATCTTGAATGAATTTGTTTGTTGATTTGCTCTGATACCAATTGTAGAAATCAGGATTCAATCTTACAATCAATTAAGATCAATCAAACAGTAAATGATAGAGAATTAGATCCAAAAGTATTGTATTCAATCAAGAACATATTAAAAATCTAGAGAGAGAATCTCTCAAAGATTACAAAAGTGAATACAAAGATATGCGGAAAGTTTTGCCAAAGATTAGTTAGCTTACAGTTGCTAACAACTATATATATTGTAAGGAAAAGCTAAAGCTACAGTACATATACATGAAAGTCTAATAGGAATATTACACGTGTCCTAATTAACTAACAGAATACAAAGGAAAGTATCCTGTCATAAGTTCTAAACATGTTGTTCAGAACTTCTGAACAATCTTCTGACTAAGCATATCAGAACTTCCTTTAAATCACTTGGTCTTTTTAACTTCTTCTTCAGAAGTTCTGAGTCTCCTACTCAGAACTCTGATCCTTCTGTTCAGACATTCATACTTGTAATCTTTTCGAGACTTCTCAGCCAGAGCTTCTGAGTCTTCTTACTCAGAACTCTGAGTCTTCTATCCAGAACCAATACTTGTAACTTTTGACAAAACTTCAGATCTAACAGTCATTGTATGACCGGCTGAGGAAATTTTGGAAATTGATTTAAAGAATTTCACCTTTTGAAATTTTGATGTGAACTATTTGGTGCATGTATTTCATTACAAGAAAATGTTAAGGAAGTGTTACAAGCTTGCGTGCCTACCCCAATTTGAGATTCCCTTATGATGTTTTAGTCGATATTTTCAAATGATGGAAACGCATTGGTTTTGTCTTTAAATATGGAACTAGCACAAGTCATTTTGTGTTTTGACTAAGGTGTATTTATGAATCGTTTCATCATTTTTGTATAATAAACTGACGCGCGCAAATCTTGTTGGTAAACCTTGTTCCATGCCATTTTTATGGTTGGAAAGGAATTTTTGAGTCAAAAGCCGTTTGAACTTCTTTTGAAGTACGTGCGAAACTTTTTGTTGCACACCATTTAAAGTGGGCAGTTACTTTACGTGCATGTCATGAATCAATCCATACTAGAACCGTGGCAGTTCATTTTAAAGAAGTTGTTGATTACACTTTTGCGTTTTGTTGATAAACTGAACTGCAATGAAATGATTTTCAATATGATTTTTCATATGTGGGACGAGTGTGTCCGTTTTTGCACAACTACCAAACTGATAGTAGTAGTTTTTATGCGTACGATTAATTTGACATGAAAATCCTTGTGTTGAAAATTTCTATGAAAAGTTTTGTTGATTGGCATATTTGTTAAATAATTCACTTGAAAACCTTGAACTCATTAGGACCTTGGAAAGGTTAAGTAACCCAGTTAAGAGTAAGTGCGTGTAGCACTTCGGCGATGGAAGGTTGGGTATTCCATGTGTGATAGTACAGTAGGCCGAATGGTATCGGTTGAGGGGATGATGCACTCTGTAATTACGAGAATTGATTCACGGCAACCTATATTGAGGTTGGTGGTAACCATTCTTGTTGGGAATCTTATTTTGGGATCTTGGTCAACTTTCGTATGTGAGACCCTTTAGACACCATATCGATAATTTTGGTTCTGATGAGAATGCTCGACGAGTGATGCTCGAGTGTTGAGTCTGGTGTGACTCAAAGTTTGGTGGTATATTTAGGTGTCGACTTTTGGGCTTGAGGCCAAGCACCGTTAGTGTAATCGAGGGATTGTAGTCCGATTTTAAAGAAATGACGGTAATGGTTGTAGTAATCTTAAGATGCTCATTGGTAAAAAGGGGATTTAGGGAATTGATTTTCTTTGTGTGATTAGAGAAAATGTCTATTGGATGATTGTTAATTGAGCACATCTTTGGGATTGTGCAATTAATGAGTCAGTAATGACCATTTGGGTTGGAATTGATGAAACCCGTTGAGAGTAAATACTAGTTCGGTAGCGGGACTATTTGGGGAGTTTGAATCTGTCGTTGGGAAAGTATGGATCACTTAAGGTTGGGAGACAACTTAAGTCTGGTGGTCGAAAGCCACTATAGCAGCTTAGGCCTTCAATAGGATGTGGGTGTTATGCCTAAACGGGGAATTGTTGTGAGTAACATCAAGAAGTCGTTGGGAGCAATTCCGTAGGAAATAAATTTGAACCTAGTTGTAACCGGGGGAAATTGGAGTGTGTCGGGCACGGTGGCCATTAAGCTTGAGAGAACTAGATTTCGAGGACGAAATCTCTTTAAGGTTGGGAGGATTGTAACACCCCGAAAATTGGAGAACCAAAACTGGGTTCACGGACGTCCGCGAGGGGTGCATGTCGGACGTCCGCGAGGCGCGGAAATTCCGCGGGTCATCCGCGGAAGCAACAGAGAAATGGGTGGTTTTGATGTTTTATGTTTGGGGAATGTTTCTACATGGTTAGATCTTGGTATTGATGGTTGGGAACTTATGGATCTAGGTTTGGAAGATTTGGACTTGAAGATTCAAGTTCTTCAAAGGAGCTTACGTTTGGGAAAATCTAGATTTAGCCTAAATCTAGCAAGGTGAGTTCAAGTTACTTTGTGAAAACTTTGTACATGCCAAAAATGTTATTTTCCAAGCATTTATGTGTTTACATGAAATTATCAAATGTTGGGTTATTTGGTGGATTTTAACCTTCGAAATGTTTAACTTGGTAAATATGGTAAAATACCCATATTTGGGATTTTGGATATTTGATGTGTAGAAATCATGAATATATCCTTAAAATATTTATTGTTCAAAATGAAGTTTATTTAATGGTTTAATCATATTAGTATAAATGATTTTATAAACCATTTGGGAGAATGCACGTTTTAGTGTCATCAATCATTTTGAGATTTATAAGGGTATGAGTCCTTTTGGGAAAAACCCTTTTGTTTAACATGTGTCTAGTTTTGGGTTAATAATGATTTTGTGGTACTTGTTTACCTAATTGATATTTAAATGCATACTATGCTATGATGACCGTTATTTATGGGCCTAATGAGTATTTGAGCATTTTGGCTCGGTTTTGACCCCGTTGGGTCTTGGGGATATATGTCCGATTTTGATAGCTCGGTGTTGGGCGTTTGGTTATGTTTTGCATTTAATGCATTTTATTTGAGAATTACATGTTTTGAATGCGCTAGTTCATTCATTTGGGGTCATGTAATGTTATTTTAGTAATGCAATGGATCCATAAGCACTATAGTTATTATGCCGATGTTGGGAAGATAGTTTTCCACATCGCGGCACGGTTAGGCATCCACAGTATGGTATAAGTCCTTGATAGGCGGGTTATCACCCCCCCTAAATCTAACCGCAAGTGTACGGGTCGAAGTCAAGTAATAGTACTTTAGAAGTACGAGTATCAAATCACGGGGAACTAGGAACTAAGTATCACAATTACCATAAACACTATTAACTGAACTGTCTAAATTGAGAGATGGTTGATATTAAACTAATTAATTGCAATAAGAAAATCACAAACTAACAGTAGACAACTTGAGGAAAATTTGATAGAGAAAACAGTTGAGGGTTGGAAATCCTTAGGTTTTCACATATGAATATCAGACTTAAAACGATTACCAGCTATTCCCTTAATGAATATTCAATCTCTAAAATCACCGTTGTTCTCTTTCGAGCAACATCGGGTTTTATTTTGAAAAGGACAAGTTTTATCTTTCGATCTCAACTTATGGATTCCAAAACACATGAAGCGCAAGATTTATGTTGAACGAGTAGATTTAATCTCTCGATCTCAACCTATGGTTCAATTAGGACTAGGGCATCTTCGGTATATCTCTATCACCAAATTCGCGCCTTAGGCATGCAATTCCTAGTTCTAGATAACAGTTCATTCTCTCGAACTCAACTGGAAACAACAAAACAATTGAAAGGTAGCTAAACTCTCAAAAGCATTAAAACCAAATCACATGCATTCATTAAATAGGAAAACTGATAAACGTTCAAGTCATCTGTTCATATGCTTACAAACCAAATTCATTCCAACCCCCAACATGAACAGATTAGTTCATGTCGGTGGTGGATTAAAACACAAGAGAAAGAAAAACTAAAGTGTATGTAAACATGGTAATTGGAAACGTAAAAACTGTGATGATGGACTCTCCTCTCTCGTGATCGTATCTCCTTTCCGTAGTGAACGTACCTCCAATCGATCCTCTATCGTGGCTCCGAATGCTCCAAAAAGTCTCTAGAAATCGCCCCTAAATCGCCCCTGGTCGTCGTGTGAAAGTTGCGTTTCGAGAATGACCTAAAATCTAGAAATTAAAGCTGAAAACGCCAAACAGAGGGTTAGGCGACTTGTCACGCGACTTGTAAGTCGCGTGGCAAGTCGCCCGGTTTCCAGAATCCATCTGGGTCGGTTCCTGATTCGCGGTTCGGGTCCTGGTTCGTTCGCGGGTCTTGGGCTTGGATTTCGGGCTTCCGTTGGGCTTCGTTTTGGCTCTTTTTGGGCTCTTTTTAGCTTCTTTTCTCAAAGGTTACTACCTGTTAAAGAACCTGCACACTCCACTGAATAAACCGTAAAATTCCGCTTCTTTGCTCGAATACAAGCCAATCTCATTGGTTTGAGAACCGAAAATAACGCCGAAAAGTGGCGTTATCAACAACCCCAAACCGAGCGTTGCTTGTCCCCAAGCAAATTAGCGATAAAATAGACTGAACGCATATATCAGAGAAATGTAATAACTGCACAACTCCCAATCGGTACCATGCAATGCACTACTGATTTCCCATACCCGTGAATGCCTATCTCACTCTCGCCTCATTCCTATTCCGTTTGATCTATGACCTTCCATTGTAAGTTGAACTCGTGACTGCTCCGTTTCCATTAAGGTTGTTCTAGGTCCAGACATACTAGGGAAAACATTTCGCCTCGACCCTACCTCACAGGATTCTCTCATTTCGCTCGAACCTAGGTTATCGCACATGTTGTCATGTATAGGGAATTTATGTACAAGGATATTCAAAAATTACATGACAACTCTAAAGAAAGACGCACAAGTGTCCAAAAAAATTGATCTCAGAAAGAATCAAGTAGCAATACAAGGAATATCAGCAAAGGTAGTCGTATACGCTAATCGTGTTTTCCAAAAGATCAACCAGGTCTTTACAAGGGTTGTAACGGGGCTAGGGTTATGGCTAAGAAACGACGGGTAAATGGAACAAAGTCCTCGGTGTGTCAACCATTAGCAGTTAAGAACTTTTCTGGTTTCGACTCTATCACTTGGCCCTCTTTCCCACTATTGGAGTCGCTTAGACTCTCTTATTTAGCTGCTATATATACTATCTAAGTAACTGTTTTTTTTTGTGACTTCACTGGTCCTCTTTATTTGATTGGGGCTGCATTGGCCCTCTTTTCTATTTACTCTCTTGACTGGCTTGTACTATTTTCTTTTTCGCTCAATCTTTCATAGTTCATTACCGCTTCTAGTTGACACACTTTCGGATAGGGTTGGCTAAGGCTTTTGGCTTGGGTTTAAAGGTGGGTCTGAAATGAAAAGGTGAGTGTATGGCTACAAAGGGGCCTATGGTTACACACAAATGGGTGAAAAGGGTACGATAGCTAAAAACAGGGTTAAACAAACACACAATGCCTGGAATCATCTCTTAAGGTCCACACGATATGGTCTACTATACCCTTTCCCAATATCCCGATGGTCGTCTTTGCTACTCGATGCAATAATATAGCAAGATCATTCTATATTCACGATAAGGACTCGAAAAGTGTATATGAATTAAGTGTATGAATCTCTCGAAGTGAAAAACGTCTTTTAGGCTCAAACCTCACTAATGGGTGGTCTCCACTAATGTCCCTAGTCATGTCCTTTCCCGGTCCTTCCCTAGCGGTCACGTCACTATCACAAGATTTTTCCTACAATGGTTGGTCTCGATCATTCAAAACAAAAAATTTAGCTAAAGTGATCTAGGTACTCAGAAGTGCAGGAAATCTACGTGCATAACGTGGGCCCGATTGGGCAACCCCAAACCTTACCCACACATTGTCCCCAATGTGCAAGTGTCGGCATAGGCGATACTAAAACAAGTATCGTTGTGCGGTTATTACAGGTATCAGCCAGGTAAGGCATAACATAACACAAGCATCAAAGAGCTATTCTCGCATTTTCAAAAACATGGTCACCCAAACCTAGGTCGTGGCCTAGGTTTGTCAAACAAAGCCAACCCCAAACCTCGGTGAAACCGAGGTTTGCACAGGATTATAAGTGAGTGTGTAGATGTTGGAAAGATGAGGCACCCCAAACCTAAGTGAAACTTAGGTTTGTTGCATCTCGCTAACTAATAAGAAACCAAACATCTTACACACCCGTTACATACAAAGTTTAGAGCGTACCTGTTTGCCCGGACAGAGGAGATCCTCTTGAAAAATTGGAGCAACCTCGGACGAGATACAACGGAGAAGTGAATGCACAAACAAACGAAAACAAAGCAGAAAGCAAAAGAAAACAAAGACACGAAACACACAAAGCAATAAACGAAAACAAAGCGCGAAAACAGAAACAGGGGAGCCGCGCGGTTTGGCGCGCGGTTTGGAAACCGCGGCACAAGCCGCGTACCCCACTGTTCCAGAAACAAACAGAGGACCCCGCGGTATGGAAGCCGCGGCACAAGCCGCGTAAGTCCCTGTTTCAGCTATTTTTGATTTTTTTTTTGTAAATAAAAACACTCAAAATGCATAAATTAAATATAAAACCCACAAACCTTGGTGGGTTGCCTCCCACCTAGCGCCGTATTTAAAGTCGTGGCACGACTTTCTTTCCGATCACTCCGTCGGTCTTTCTTGCTCACCAAATTTGTCTTCGCCTCTATCTCTTATCTTCTCGAACATCCTGAACACTTCCTTCTCACCACCAACTCTCAAAGTCATCTCGCCTTCCTCCATGTCGGTCAGCGCTCGGCTTGTGGCTAGGAAGGATCTTCCCAAGATCAATGGGACTTCTATATCTTCGTCGATGTCCATCACCACGAAATCCACCGGAAAGTAAAACTTTTCCACCTTGATGAGCACATCCTCTACCACTCCATATGGATACACTATGGATCGATCCGCCAGCTTGAGCGTCATGTACGTCGGCTTCACTTCCCCCAATCCGAGCTTCCTGAAAATAGATAGAGGCATTAAGTTAATACTCGCCCCTAAATCACACAACACTTTATTAAAACGAATATCACCAATTTGAATAGGGATCGAGAAACTCCCTGGATCTTTGAGATTTGGGGGAAGCTTGTTCTGAATGATGGCACTACACTCTTCAGTAAGTGTAATGGTAGACTGATGCTCAATTCCCCTCTTCTTTGATAGGATTTCCTTCATAAATTTGAGGTATGTCGGCATTTGAGCAAGTGCCTCCGCGAATGGTATGTTGATGTGAAGCTTCTTGAAGATATCGAGGAATTTCTTGAACTGTTCCTCATCTTTATGTGCCTTCACTCGATTCGGATATGGTAGCGGTGGTACAAACGGTTTGACTACCGGCTTTGGTGGGGATGCCACCTCTTTCTTCTTCGGTTCTTCCGACTCAGCCATGTCACTAGTAATATCAGCCTTTAACTCGACAGTTGTCTCTTTGATCACCTCCTTGCCATTTCTCAGATAAATGGCATTGCATTCTTCCCCCGGTTTCCTTTCCGTTTGACTCGGAAAAGTTCCGGAAGGTCGGTTTTGTAGGGCTTCCGAAATCTGCCCAATTTGTATTTCGAGGATCTTGATCGACGCGGTGTTCTGATCGATGGCAGCCTTTACTATATTCACCGTGCTCGCTAACTCTCCAACCGTGCTGTCTATCTTGGTCATGAACTTCATCATCATCTCTTCCAGCCCCGGCTTCTTCTCCATGGATGGTCCTTCGTTCCTTTGATTGAAACCTGGAGGACGGTAAGTATTGTTAGTATTAGAGTAATTCAAAGAGTTAGAGAAATTACCTTGTTGTTGACCAGGTTGACTCCATGAAAAATTGGGGTGTTTCTTCCACCCTTCGTTATATGTATTGGAGAACGGATCATTCCTCGGTTGGTTGTTCCGATTTTGTACGAATTTCACTTGTTCAGGTGCTTCCGGATTACCTCCATTCAAGTGGTTCGTTATGAAAGCTAGTTGAGCCTTTAGTTCTTTCAGCTCATCCGATTCTTGAATGCTCGCGACTCTTCTTATAGCTGATCGTGGGGTAGAGAAGCTATGTTCGGCCAAGTTCTCGATCAGCTTGCATGCTTCTTCATAAGTTTTATCCATCAATGCTCCACCCGATGCGGCAGTGATATCGTTTTTGAACTGCGGGTGAAGTCCACTATAGAATGTCTGGATTATGACCCATCCGTGCAACCCGTGGTGAGGACATTTCTTCAACATATCCTTGTATCGCTCCCATGCCTCGTATAAGGTCTCTTGTTCCCACTGAGCGAAGTGGGTGATATCAGCCATCAATTGAGCAGTTCTTCCTGGTGGGAAGAATTTCTGTAGAAATGCAGCTTTCAGGTCTGCCCATGTAGTGATCTGATCGGCTGGCAAACCCTCTATCCATATTTCAGCTCTACCCTTTAAGGAGAAACTGAATAACCTCAGTTTGATCGCGTTCTCTTCCATCCCATTAATTTTGAACGTATTACAAATCCGTTCAAATGCACGAAGGTGAGCATGGGGATTTTCGGTTGGCGTTCCCCCAAACTGATTCTGTTGTACCATTACGATGGTACTTGGCTTGATCTCGAAGTAATTTTCCGCAGTGGTGGGTGGTTGGATCCCTATAGGTGCGGCTGCCATGTTTGGATTGGCAAATGACCGCATCGGAACTCTCGCCGGAGGAAGCGGAGAATTGTTGCCAGGTGGTCTATTGACGGGTATTTCGTCTCCCATCTTTAACTGTCTTTGCGCTTTAGATGTTTTTCGCAGACGGCGGGCGGTTCTTTCGATCTCCGGATCAAGTGGCTCGATTTCCTTCCCTCGGGTCTTCCTTGGCATAAGCCAATTAGTACATCAAATGGAAAGTAACAAGATCAGTAATCCAGAAATTGAAGGTGACAAAATGAAATAACATAATAAAAAAAATGTTCAATCTAATAGCGCTTATAGCTGGTAGTGCTATCAGTTGCAACTAGTTCCCCGGCAACGGCGCCAAAAACTTGATAGGCGGGTTATCACCCCCCCTAAATCTAACCGCAAGTGTACGGGTCGAAGTCAAGTAATAGTACTTTAGAAGTACGAGTATCGAATCACGGGGAACTAGGAACTAAGTATCACAATTACCATAAACACTATTAACTGAATTGTCTAAATTGAGAGATGGTTGATATTAAACTAATTAATTGCAATAAGAAAATCACAAACTAACAGTAGACAACTTGAGGAAAATTCGATAAAGAAAACAGTTGAGGGTTGGAAATCCTTAGATTTTCACATACGAATATCAGACTTAAAACGATTACCAGCTATTCCCTTAATGAATATCCAATCTCTAAAATCACTGTTGTTCTCTTTCGAGCAACATCGGGTTTTATTTTGAAAAGGACAAGTTTTATCTTGCGATCTCAACTTATGGATTCCAAAACACATGAAGCGCAAGATTTATGTTGAACGGGTAGATTTAATCTCTCGATCTCAACCTATGGTTCAATTAGGACTAGGGCATCTTCGGTATATCTCTATCACCAAATTCGCGCCTTAGGCATGCAATTCCAAGTTCTAGATAACAGTTAATTCTCTCGAACTCAACTGGAAACAACAAAACAATTGAAAGGTAGCTAAACTCTCAAAAGCATTAAAACCAAATCACATGCATTCATTAAATAGGAAAACTGATAAATGTTCAAGTCATCTGTTCATATGCTTACAAACCAAATTCATTCCAACCCCCAACAAGAACAGATTAGTTCATGTCGGTGGTGGATTCAAACACAAGAGAAAGAAAAACTAAAGTGTATGTAAACATGGTAATTGGAAACGTAAAAAATGTGATGATGGACTCCCCTCTCTCGTGATCGTATCTCCTTTCTGTAGTGAATGTGCCTCCAATCGATCCTCTATCGTGGCTCCGAAACCTCCGAAAAGTCTCTAGAAATCGCCCCTAAATCGCCCCTGGTCGTCGTGTGAAAGTTGCGTTTCGAGAATGACCTAAAATCTGGAAATTAAAGCTGAAAAATGCCAAACAGAGGGTTAGGCGACTTGTCACGCGACTTTCAAGTCGCGTGGCAAGTCGCCCGGTTTCCAGAATGCATCTGGGTCGGTTCCTGATTCGCGGTTCGGGTCCTGGTTCGTTCGCCGGTCTTGGGCTTGGATTTTGGGCTTCCGTTGGGCTTCGTTTTGGCTCTTTTTGGGCTCTTTTTAGCTTCTTTTCTTGAAGGTTACTACCTGTTAAAGAACCTGCACACTCCACTGAATAAACCGTAAAATTCCGCTTCTTTGCTCGAATACAAGCCAATCTCGTTGGTTTGAGAACCGAAAATAACGCCGAAAAGTGGCGTTATCAGTCCTATGCGCGAATACGTCTTAGTTATTATGCCGATGATGGGACAATAGTTTTCCACATCGTGGCACGGTTAGGCATCGACGGTATGGTGTAAGTCCTACGTGCGAATATGTTAAGGATGTTGCCCTAAATTGGGTGTGGTTTTAAGTGGCCACACCCCGCATCCGTTATATGTCTTGTTAAGAGTTTGGCTTTACCAACTTGTCAAGTGGCTTACTTTTGTGTTCCGTCACTTGCGTTGGTAAGCAGGTCTCCCCCGTCGCCGAAATGTGTTGTTTCGGGTAATTACTTTTATCCATGTTTTCGGTGACGTAATTATATGTTTGAATGGATTGTTTTCCATGATTTATGGGCAATGTATTATGTTTAATCCTAGTTGGGATGTTTTGAATAATGGAGTTTTATTCATGTTTATACTATTTGGAGATTTAATGTTTATTCACATTTTGGGTGAGTTTTGGGTACGAGCTTGCATCGCAAAGAAATGTTTTACGTGATGTTGCCATCGTCTAAAATACGTATTCTTGGAAATCAGAGTGTCGTCATACTTTAATGCAAATCATTTAGAGAATCACGTTATATTAAAGATTTCAGCATGGGAATTGTGTGAGTTGGAAAATGGCTGATTTGCACTTAAAGTAAACTCTTTTGAAATCATGACTAAAACTACATCCATCTCGATTTATGAATTTATATAGTCATGATAAAATGCTTGAACTCACTAGGCGTTAGCCTAACCCTTTTTATTTGTCGGCATGTGCAACAGGCTCAGGTTGGGAGTAGCTTTAGCTACACTGTGAAGTGGCGAGTGCTATTAGAGTGCACGAGAGATGATTGTAATTAGTGAACCTTCCGCATTTTATTTGGGACTATCAACTTGTGTTGTGATAAGTAACGCCCGTCTTAAGTTATTAGTTGTGGAAATTTTAATGTTTAAATTCCGAGGTACTTTCAGGAATGATTTGTAGAAACGATTTTATCTTCTTTCGATTATTTTATTGAAATTAAAGTTAGTTGCTCGTTCCAACTTTGAGGGTGTTACAAGTTGGTATCAGAGCATAAGTTTAAGAGAATTAGGTGTTGATTTTTGGATACCTAGACTCAAACTAGCGTTCTTTTAAGTAAAGAAGAGTGAATTTCACCATTAAGCACATTAAGATAGAATGTTTTGAGGTCGATAGAGTTATGGGAAACGAGAATCACGTCGAGAGTAGTAAGGATAATCATGTACGGTGCGTTCATAGTGACACCTGGCCAGTGTCACGGTGAATCTGCTAATACATGTGTATACTTGAACTACTTTAATGTGATGACCGTTTAGGGTAGTGAAGAAGTTCCTAAGTGAATAGTCGTTGGAAAAGATTGGCGATTTTAGTATTAGTCACTTAGGGTGACAATAAGCATGATATTTGCTTTAACTAGTGGACCGCTTAGGGTCGAGAATTGATGGTTGGAATATAACCATAGACTTATTGAACCGATTTTGATTCAAGGAAAGACCGTAAGGTTAATCGAAGTAATTCCCAACTTTGCCTTAAGAGGTTTGAACATTCGGATGACAATAGCGGACCAGAGGGATTTGGAGGAGCATGGGTTGAGACGTTGAGTGCCGACTAAGTTATGCACAACATTTATTTTAAAATAAATTGCATCAATTATTTCTTGTGTTTCAAATCCTTATATGGATTGTGTTACGAAACCTTGGAAAATGTTTAGCACACACCAGATTTCAAATTATGGTTTTGAGCGGGCATGAAGTTTATTTTGTTGAGGAAGTTGCAAACTACGTCAGCACTTGTTTCATTTTGTTATTGTCCAACGTTTCTTTCGGGTACAGTGATATCCGTATTTTTTATGATGTTTAAGATGTTGGGCAAGTAACTACGGCTTATAACTTTAACATTGGATCTCCTCCATGTATGTTAAAGTTTGGACGGAAAGTTATCTTCCATAATGTATATATAGAGCTATTTTGGAGAATTTGTTTAATGTGAGTTTGTTAAACAATGTCGTTTATATAGTATTACAGCAAGAAGGGGAATTTTGGAATTTTGGCGTCTCATTCATGATTTTGCTTATAGCAATTTGGCTTTTGGAAGCAAAATGTTTGGTGCCGTTTTATTGAGAGGTCATTGAGCCCATTAAATTTCATGGAGTTTTGTTTTATGATGTGTTGAGTCGTGTGAGTGTAATTTCAAAATTTGCATACTCCATTTACTTATGTGAAGATTTATGAGTTATGTTGGGCATTTTGTCCCACTCGAGCTTTGTTGAGAAATGTTAATTTTATGCCATAAGGCGACCAAAAGGGATGAGTTTGGAACTTTAGTGTCGCGTAACTTCTCTTTCAAGAGTTTGTGTTAACAAGTATTTCGTTGCAAATAGTTCAGTGTATGGATTGATTTATACGTGACTTAAGTGATGCATGAAAGAACACTTTGGTAACAGTTCATAATAATTTGCTTGTTGCGTTTTCGGTCAGTTGATTGTTTTACTATCATTTCGTGAAAATGCATTATATCGACTAGGGGTATGCATAGCTTGGTAACCATTGTTTCTCAACACTTTGATGAACGAATCGTGAGTGAAAATATTTTATTTACTCATTGTATAAATGATGGCCATTTGGTCAAAGTGTGTTTTAGTGTTGGGGAAATTGTAAACGTTTTAGTTTTGAAGAAAATGTGTATTTTGAGTATTTTTAACGAATACACTTTTAAGCATTGACATTTTAACACTTTATGTTACAAGTACGGAACTTTTGATGAAAATGCTCTGTGATGAAGAGTTTAGAAAATCGTTTGCCGAAAACTATAGTGCGTGGAATTTCTTACGTTTTGAGCATCAACGCGCACTGTCGGTACAATTCAAGAATTGAAGTCGGTCTGAACCCTTTTTGGTGTCTACCATTTATTATCACTTATTTTCTCATATTTTGGGAAAACGCATTGTTGTGTGCAAGTCTTGTCAGAAATAGTTTGCTCGTGTGTCATTATATGACCAGCTGAGGAAATTTTGGAAATTGATTTAAAGAATTTCACCTTTTGAAATTTTGATGTGAACTATTTGGTGCATGTATGTCATTACAAGAAAATGTTAAGGAAGTGTTACAAGCTTGCGTGCCTACCCCAATTTGAGATTCCCTTATGATGTTTTAGTCGATATTTTCAAATGATGGAAACGCATTGGTTTTGTCTTTAAATATGGAACTAGCACAAGTCATTTTGTGTTTTGACTAAGGTGTATTTATGAATCGTTTCATTGTTTTTGTATAATAAACTGACGCGCGCAAATCTTGTTGGTAAACCTTGTTCCATGCCATTTTTATGGTTAGAAAGGAATTTTTGAGTCAAAAGTCGTTTGAACTTCTTTTGAAGTACGTGCGAAACTTTTTGTTGCACACCATTTAAAGTGGGCAGTTACTTTACGTGCATGTCATGAATCAATCCATACTAGAACCGTGGCGGTTCATTTTAAAGAAGTTGTTTATTACACTTTTGCGTTTTGTTGATAAACTGAACTGCAATGAAATGATTTTCAATATGATTTTCAATATGATTTTTCATATGTGGGACGAGCGTGTCCATTTTTGCACAACTACCAAACTGATATTAGTAGTTTTTATACGTACGATTAATTTGACATGAAAATCCTTGTGTTGAAAATTTCTATGAAAAGTTTTGTTGATTGGCATATTTGTTAAATAATTCACTTGAAAACCTTGAACTCATTAGGACCTTGGAAAGGTTAAGTAACCCAGTTAAGAGTAAGTGCGTGTAGCACTTCGGCGGTGGAAGGTTGGGTATTCCACGCGTGATAGTACTGTAGGCCGAATGGTATCGGTTGAGGGGATGATGCACTCTGTAATTACGAGAGTTGATTCGCGGTAACCTATATTGAGGTTGGTGGTAACCATTCTTGTTGGGAATCTTATTTTGGGATCTTAGTCAACTTTCGTATGTGAGACCCTTTAGACACCATATCGATAATTTTGGTTTTGATGAGAATGCTCGACGAGTGAAACTCGAGTGTTGAGTCTGGTGTGACTCAAAGTTTGGTGGTATATTTAGGTGTCGACTTTTGGGCTTGAGGCCAAGCACCGTTAGTGTAATCGAGGGATTGTAGTCCGATTTTAAAGAAATGACGGTAATGGTTGTAGTAATCTTAAGATGCTCATTGATAATAATGGGATTTAGGGAAATGATTTTCTTTGTGTGATTAGATAATCTGTCGATTGGATGATTGTTAATTGAGCACATCTTTGGGATTGTGCAATTAATGAGTCAGTAATGACCGTTTGGGTTGGAATTGATGAAACCCGTTGAGAGTAAATACTAGTTCGGTAGCGGGACTATTTGGGGAGTTTGAATCTGTCGTTGGGAAAGTATGGATCACTTAAGGTTGGGAGACAACTTAAGTCTGGTGGTCGAAAGCCACTCTAGCAGCTTAGGCCTTCAATCGGATGTGGGTGTTATGCCTAAACGGGGAATTGTTGTGAGTAACATCAAGAAGTCGTTGGGAGCAATTCCGTAGGAAATAAATTTGAACCTAGTTGTAACCGGGGGAAATTGGAGTGTGTCGGGCACGGTGGACATTAAGCTTGAGAAAACTAGATTTCGAGGACGAAATCTCTTTAAGGTTGGGAGGATTGTAACACCCCGAAAATTGGAGAACCAAAACAGGGTTCACGGACGTCCGCGAGGGGTGCATGTCGGACGTCCGTGAGGCGCGGAAATCTGCAGGTCATCCGCGGAAGCAACAGAGAAATGGGTGGTTTTGAGTTCGGCCGAGGTCGGACGTCCGCGAGGTACCATGCGGACGTCCGCGACCTGTCTGATAAAATAACTTGGGTATTTTAAGCCATTTTCTCCCTCTCTCTCCTCATTCCCATTTCTAAACCCTAAAACACTCTCCCTCTCCCTCTTTCTGCCGATTTTCTTCAAGAGAGCACAAACCCAACCTCTTCTTCCTCATTTCTTCACCAAACTAAACCCACTTTTCACCATTGTTGAAGTAATGGAAGCTAGGAGCTTTTGTGGGTGATTAGAGCTTTTGGTTGGAGATTCATGTGATAAAGGTAATATTCCTCTACCCAAATGATAGGTTGTTATTGATTTCATCTTCTTTCTATCTTGTGGTGTTGTAGGATGATTTTAGTGATGATTGGTTAAGGAAACCTTGTTTTCTTCATCTATAAGAACTAGGGTTTTGGTATGAGTTGGGGGTTTTGATGTGTTGGTCCCGAAGGGCTATACAAGTTTGTAGAAGGGGGGGTTGAATACAAACACACGTTTTTACTTTTCTAAATTGTTTATTGATAAATCAAGACAATTTACAACTTGTTGCTGAACAAGATTAAGGATAAACCTAATCTAAACAAGTCTTGAGAAACACTAAGTTTCTTGCACTAGAAAGAGTTAAAGAAATTACGAATAATAACTTAACAAGAAGAAATAAGAAGATGGTCCGAGCACACTTCAAAACTGAAGTAAGGTTCTTCTTATATACTGCATGCATTTAATGCATGGCAGTATGGCTTTACACGTGGCAGCAGCTGAGTGGTTGCATGTCGTTGACCTTTGTAGACAACCTTAGTAGCCGCATGGTGCACAGTGTAGAATCAGAGTTGTTGTACGATTACAGACAAAAGGGATGTCCGTTCTGACTGTTCGTACGGAGACGTGCAAGGGAGGTAAGACAATAGTAACATACAGGGAGACTTCATGATCAGCTTTCGTTGAGTCAGATCTTTATCAGCGAATGATAAAGTTCAGCGATTGCTGAAGTCTTCTACTTGATACTTCACGTTGAATGGACAGGTCTTGCTTCGCTGATATCTGCATCAGTTCATGAGTAGACTTGTCGCTGGTTCTTGAGCTTGATCTTCGACTTCAGCGTGGAACTTTGGTTGACGTGAAACTTGTCTTCAGGGATCATAAGTAAACAACTAACTTATCAGCGATCATCTCATAGACTGAACAGGCTCAGAGCTATAAGATGATGAACAGTGTTCGCTGAGTATCTAATCTAAAGAGTGAGAGTTCCTATCAGCGGTACTGTAAAGTCTTGGTACTTATTAGCGATAGTGAAACTCCGATACATATTGTTTACTTACAATTTTCACTAAGTGTTTAAGAGAGGGTCATTATCAAATCACTGAGGGTTTGGATCAACAATCTCCCCCTATTTGATTATGACATAGCAATAGAGAAAATTGCTATTTAATGAAAACATAAGGATAAAAAGAACTCATAAAATATTTGTCCTTTTTATTGTTTTCTGGGATCTTTTCAGTACTGATGGAGTAAAGTACATTCGCTGAAATTTTTCTTTAAACTTCGTGAAGATTACACAGGGAAGTGGAAAAATTACAAGTACATCAAATAAAATTACAAGTACAAAAGATGTAGACAGATAAGGATAGAAAGAATTACAAGGCGATCCTATCCGTCAAAAGGTTCTTCCTTGATGAGAAGTTCATCGAGGGTCTTTGATGTGGGAATCATCCAGTCAGGGACATTTACTCCTTGATTCTTTTTGTTCAGAGCTTCTTCAAAAATCAAGGGCTTCAGGTGTCTAGCTTTAATGCCGCGTCTGACTTCACACCAGTATATGAGATCTCTGAGTTGTTCGATGGGAGTGATTGAAAGCTCAGAGATGCGTTGAAAGTGATGATTTCCTTGGTAGTCTAGAAAGAATATACCATAAGGATCACTTACAACTTTGCCAGGAATGAAAGTTTCTCCAGGTGGTAGGGAGGTGTCAAGCGCTGAGAGATCAGCATCAGGGCCAAGAACTTCAGCACGAGAGAAACCAATACCTGTTTCATTTCGTATAGGAGGACCTGAGTCTGAGACTTTCTTTTACTTTGCAGATACTCTTCTTTGTTGAGGAGGAAGAAGAGTGGAAGGAGGAATATCCACAGCAGAAGAAACCAAGTCGATCTGAGTATTTAAAATTTTCTCGACATGGCTCTTGAACTTTGAGCGCGATCCCTGAATGGCTAATTTCACTTCCAACCATTCAGAGAAACCAAACTTCTCTAAAGTAGTAGCATAGAAGGTTTGCTTGGTTTTGTCTTCTCTGAATACATCAATTTCAACAACAGGAACGTCAACGAACAGTCTTCCTCTGATGTTTACTTTGATGATTTTGGATGGTCGAGATCGATAATTCAGCATTTCTTTACACCATTTCAAAGTCGTATCAGATACTTTCGTCTTTTCTTCAACGATCCTTTGGGCATCATCCCATAGCTGACGTTGGACATCAATGGGAGTTCTTTTCAGCGCGGGGTCTTTCACCGATTGTTGGACAAGCTGGATGGCGAGTTCTCTGTCTTTTTCTTCAGCTTCCCTTCTTTCAGCGATTAACCTTTCAGCTCTGAGGTGATCCTGGTATTCCTTTTGTGAAAGTCTGAACTTTGGAGGAATAGAAGGAAGTTGATCACGGTTCAGGATGATTCACTGATCTTCGAATCTCTTGATCATTGCATCTATTTTTTCTTGATCCTCTTCACTCATCTTTTGAGGAGCCAAGGAAAGTCTGTTTTGGTGAGAGAGCAACTGTTCTTCAGGTTCATCAGTCTCAGTGGTTAAATCCAAGACTGGGATTATTTCTTCAGCTCATGTGGCTGGGATTATTCCTGGTGTTGTCGAAGGAGCTTCAGCGGGATCCTCAAACAGGGGAGAGGACTAGCTGAAACACAGCGATCGTTTAAGTAAGCAGAGTTGGGAAAGAAAGAGATAGAGAAAAGAATGTGGTTAAGTGTATAGAGGTTTTATGGATAGAAGGATTGAGATTGAGAAGGGATAGAGGAGGGATGCGGTGTAAGGGAATAGGAGGTAGTGTACCTGACAAACTGGCTTTTGAAGCAAGATCATCAAATTGTCTTCTGCAGCAAGGCCTTTGTTTTTGCCTTTGTCAGCTTCAGACGCTGCAGGCTTTGTCTTGGTCCGCTCCCCTGAAGGTTCGTTTATCAAAATCCCTTTGAGAGCTGTAGTCTTCTGAACAGGCTTGACGATAAAGGAGTCATCATCATCATCATCATCATCGTCATCATCATCATTCTTTGGAGAAGAAGATGGTTCATCATCAGAGATGTTGACAGCTTCATCGTCTTCAGCTTCGTCTTCATTAGATTCAACTTCTTCAGCGTAGGGTGAGGTTACATCAGCAGCAGCTTCAATGTTCTGCTCTTCGAGTTGCTCCCCCTCAGATACAGAGGAAGGTTTCTCGGTTCCCTCAGGGTTTTCAACTCCCTGAGGTTTTGAAGAAGTAGCATCAGCTTCAGTCTCAATACCCTCCCACTCAGCATGGGGAAGGTCTTCTTTATTTTTCATCTCCCCCTCATCATTATGGGGAAGGTCTTCTTTAGGCTTCTCCCCCTCTTCCACATCATGGTTGGGGGAGGTAACGGACTTTTCAGCAGCAGCAGCAGCAATAGGATTACTGTCTTCTTGGCCAGTAATTCTTATGCAGTTTTCAATCGCTGCTACTTTGTCTTCTAGGCCAGTAATAGCAGGACTGATCTTTTTGAAATCATCTCGATCGGCCTGAGTGAAATGAGAAGTTAGGGTGTTCAGGCGATCGAGCACTTTCTGAACAATCTCTTTGACCGCAGAGACTTCAGTCTTGATCGTGGAAACTTCACACTTAAGAGAACCAACCTCTGTCTTCAATAATGTGACTTCATTGGACAGAGAGGTGAAGTTTGTTGAGAGAGTGGTTGTGGCGGTCGAGTTTTCAGCAAGGGTGGTAGCAAATTTAGCAATGCTACCATCCACCTTCTCCAGATCAGCTTTGGAGGCTTTCTTTTCGACCTCAGTGGTCAAAGTCTTCAAGTTCTCTCCAGCGTTTGTAACCGCTGAAGAGTTGGCAGTTAGAGTTTTGTTGAAAGACTCCATCTTTGTTTCCAGGGCCGTCGGGGAGGTGTTGATATCCCCCAAATTAGGACCTGAAAAAGTTATAAACTTATGAACAGAGGAAAGCTCAGAAGTTTGGGGTTGAGAGAGAGAAGTGTGTGGGATTTTATGTATACATGCAGGCGGGTTAGCGAAGTTGTCGAAACCTCGATGTCCTGAAAAAGTTTCGTAGTCGTCTTCAATATTTCCTAGACGACTGGAAGTACCTGCAGGTCCTGTGGTGTGTCCTATCATCCTCTGAAAATGTTTAGCAGTAGTGTCGCTGAGGATGACGGTTGTTGAGGAGAATAGGGGAATAGATTGAGTGACCAAAGAAGAGGTGGGAGGAATGGAGGATGAGAATGATGGTTGGGTGCGGGGTTCAGCGTTGGATCCGCTGAGAATCACTTCAGTCTGTAGAGAGGCTGAAGGATGTGGGTTTATTTCCAAGTTTACAACTTCAGCGTTTAGAGACGCTGAAGCTGGGATGGAAGGGGTGGTTTGTTCAGCTGTGGCAGATCGTACCACTGAACTTTCCATCAGCTCTTCAAGATGAGCTGAGGAGTCTTCAGCATGTAAATGCTGGGTAGGTTGCTCCTTGGTTTTCTTGATTCTTTTGGAACCAAGTTGGGTAGTAGATTGTTTCCTTTTTCTAGAAGGAGTGGAGGTTGCAGCTGGGGTATCAGCGGTGGGGATTTCCACTGAATGAGCCGCCGAAGTAGAAGAAGGAGGATTGAGAATAGATAAGAGAGTAGAGAGACGTACCTCGTTTGGTAGGGGCTTGAAGTCGAGCACCTTAGGGCCAACCTGAGAGAGTTTCAGGTCTCCTACTATTGGGTAGTTATCCTTAAGGCCGGTTTGGAAGATGGCGCTGAGGAATCTTGGGTATGGAACCCATGATGGTCTATCAGCAAAATCTACTCTGAGCGCAAGATCGTCGTAGATTATCGAGGCCCAGTCAACATGGAGACCCTTCAGCAATGCATAGCCCATGGCTTGCTTAGGTTGAGCAGCTTGATCAGAGGAGCCACTCTTCGTTGTCATGCAGCTTATCAGGTGTGCGTAGATGAAGTTCATCTCGCTGGGCATTTTTGACTTCTTGATTGCAGTCAGTTTCTTCTCGGCTTTTTCATCTCTCCCTTGATCCCAAACGTACTTCATTGCATCAAAGAATGCAATGAGTGTTTCTCTATCAGCATGTCTCTTGGGATCAGGAAAAGGAACAAATAGTTTATCTTTGGTGGCAACAGGGAGAGTCAGTGCTTTTCGAATGATAGCATGGTTGATTTTGATGGTGCCAAAATCAGTGTCACAGAGTATGACATCAAGTAGTTTGGTAGGGTCTTTGGATGATGGTAGCTGAGTGTGTCTGGCGGTATACCAAAATTGAGATAATAGTAACTGATGAGCAGGGGGTGTTATGGTCAAGGCTGTAGAGAGGCAACATGTTTTTAGAAAATTCACAGCGTCGTCTAGATGTTTGACTTGTTTCTTCGGAGGAAAATCGAACAGCGCGTGGAGGTTGTTTGATTTTGTAAAAGAGATATCCTCAATTTTGAACTTGACCTGAGGAGCCTTGGTGATTTCAAGTTCCTCAGCAGCAGTAGTGTTCTCAGCAGTTGGAATACCAGTAGAAGGAGCACCATTTCTGTAATCAGCTCAACCAAAGATCAACAAAACAAATGGTCTTAATGTGGAAATATTTTCCAATAAGATGTTTTTGAATTTTGTCCATTTCATTCGGCCAAAAATCCCTTTGAGAAAGATTAGGGTTTTTCTTGTTTTGAGAAAGAGTTACAAAACGTAGAGATTATGTGTTTTCCAGTTTTCATTTGAAGAAGGAATTCTGGAAAAACATATGAAGAACAAGTTTACGAGTTTTGATATAAACTTGAAGAACAACCATGAAGGTTGTATTCATAAAATCATGAATAGAAAATGATTTCATTTTATAAAAGTTCTTTTGTTTGATCTGTTAAAAGCAAAGAATAAGATCATGAACAAGTAATGTAGGTAAATAATAAGAGTATTAACCTGGTTCGTCAAAGAAGAAGATGAACAGTTTCTGGAAATTTTGAGAGCTCAAAATGCAACAGTAAATCTTTTTCTTGCTTGGAGGAGAAGTTTTTTTTTTCGCGTAAAGAGAAAAATATAAACCCAAAATGGTTTGTATAGAGAGAGTAGAGAGAGAAAATCTTGAGCGGGAAAAGATTTTCATCATGACACCGACACGTGTTTGCATTTGATTGGAAGGTAAACGAAACGTGCAATCGTGTGTCAGAAAAAGAACGTGCCAGGGCTTATCCGTTGCGATGACATCATAACTGTCCTTTCATATTTTAGGATGTCTCTGAGGTTTTGAAAGCTCAGTGACACTTTTGAAAATATGAAGCACTGAATAGAAATATCAGTGTTGGTTTAAGAAATTTCAAAGTATCGTTGCTAAGGAACAGATATTCAGCGATGCAATTTGTTTTGAAATCTTACATTCACATGCGAACGTCAGCGAGTAAGAGAGAAAACATACCTTGACATCAGCGAATCAATTATGTTCAGAGAGAGAATGATAGAATGGGTTATACAAGTTGATTTTATCCTATCGCTGATCAAATGTGAACCGCTGAAGATTTTACTCTTCAAAGTTCAGCATTCCAAGCTCGCTGATGAGAAAGTTGAATCTTGTCTCATCAAGAGGTTTGGTGAACAGATCAGCTAACTGATAGTCAGTTGGGATAAAATGAAGTTCTATATCACCATTCATCACATGATCTCTGATAAAATGATACCTGATTTCGATGTGTTTTGTCTTGGAGTGTAGCACTGGATTGTTGGCTATAGCAATGGCACTTGTGCTGTCGCAATAGATTGGAATTTTCGAGAGTTGAAGGTCATAGTCTAGTAGTTGATTTCTCATCCACAAGACTTGAGAACAACAGCTTCCAGCGGCTACATACTCAGCTTCAGCAGTTGAGGTGGACACTGAGTTTTGCTTTTTACTTGTCCAACTCACCAGCTTTCCACCCAGGAGCTGACAGCCTCCTGTGGTGCTTTTCCTATCCAATTTGCAACCTGCAAAATCACAATCTGAATAGGCGATTAGATCAAACCCTGAGTCTTTGGGATACCAAAGACCTAGGTTCATAGTACCCTTAAGGTAACGAAAGTTTCGCTTTACAGCGATCATATGAGATTCCTTAGGTTCAGCTTGATATCGTGCACACAAACAGGTTGCGTACATAATATCGGGTCTGCTAGCTGTAAGATACAAGAGAGAGTCGATCATCCCACGGTACAACGTGACATTAACAGGTATTCCATTTGAATCCTTGTCTAGTGTCAGCGGTGGTGCCATTGGGGTTTTCATAGCTGAACTCTGAGTTAAATCGAATTTCTTCAGCATATCTTTAACATACTTTCCCTGATTAATGAAAGTTCCTTTTTCATTTTGCTTTATCTGAAGACCAAGAAAATATGTTAGCTCACCCATCATGCTCATTTTATACTCTTCTTTCATTCTATCAGCGAAACGAGTACAAAGGTCAGGGTTAGTAGAACCAAATATAATGTCGTCAACATATATCTGAACAAGAATAATATGACCTTTTACTTTCCTGAAGAATAGAGTCTTATCGATTTTACCACGCTCAAATTTTTCAATATGGAGATAAGTAGAGAGAGTGTCATACCATGCACGAGCAGCTTGCTTTAAGCCATAAAGTGCCTTATCCAGTTTATAAACATAACCTGGACGCTTAGGATCTGAGAATCCTGGAGGTTGTTCCACATAGACTTCTTCATTCAGCTTTCCATTTAGAAATGCTGACTTAACATCCATCTGATATACTTTGAAGTCTTTGTGTACAGTGTATGCTAAGAATAGACGAATAGATTCTAGTCTTGCTACTGGAGCAAATGTTTCGTCGTAATCTATGCCTTCCTCTTGTCTGTGTCCCTGAGCAACAAGACGAGCCTTGTTGCGGGTTATAGTTCCATGTTCGTCCAACTTGTTTCGATAGACCCATTTAGTGCCTATCACTGTTTTGTCAGTTGGTCTTCGAACAAGTTTCCAAACTTTGTTTCTTTCGAATTCAGTCAGCTCTTCTTGCATGGCGCTGACCCAGTTTGGATCTTTGAGGGCATCATCTATTTTCTTTGGTTCAATCAGAGAAATAAAGTTAACAAATAAACAAATATTACCTGCACTTCGTCGAGTCTGAACACCAGCGTTTGGATCACCAAGAATTTGATCAATTGGGTGATTTACAGTCCATCGCTGAGCAGGAGCATAAGTCGCTGACTCAAATTGAACTGGAGGAGCTGAAGATGAAGTTTCAGCAACTTCTGGCAAATCAGCCAAGAGAGGAGTAGGTGCAGATGTCATCTCATTTACTGATTGCTGAGAAGTAGATGGAATGTCTGAGACATTTGGTTCAGAATCAGGTATAGTGTTTAAAGGAACTGCTAAGACCCATGATGTTTCAGCTTCACTATTCTGAATGTTTGGGATGATAGTAGGACTATCATCTTCAACTGTATGAGTTTGAGGAGTGGGAATATCTTCTGAATCACCAAGATGAGAAAACATCCATTGATTCAGTTCTTTAGTATCAGCAGAAGGTCGAGAATTCGCTGAACGGGATTCGTCAAAAGTGACGTGAATAGTTTCTTCAACAGTTTGTCTTCTTCGATTGAAGACTCTGAAGGCTTTGGAGATTGAAGAATATCCAAGAAAGATTCCATCATCAGCCTTAGGATCAAACTTTCCAAGGGCATCTCTGTTGTTCAATATGAAACACTACATCCAAAGATGTGAAAAAAGCTAATTGAAAGCTTTCTCCCATGAAAAAGTTCATAGGCTGTTTTATTAAATCTTTTGACTATCAGCGACCTGTTTTGCGTAAAACAAGCAGTGTTGACAGCTTCTGCCCAAAACTGAGTAGGCATGTGAGAATCGCTGAGCATTGAACGTGCAGCTTCAATAATAGTTCTATTTCTTCTTTCAGCGACTCCGTTTTGTTGCGGTGTTCTCACTGAAGAAAAGTTGTGAGAAATGCCCTTACTCTCAAAGAAGGAATCAAGAGAACTATTTTTGAATTCAGTCCCATGATCACTCCTTATTGAGCGAACGATCAAGTTGTTCAGGGTTTCCATTTTCCGAACAAAGGTGATGAGTTCTTCAGGGGTGTCACTCTTAGAACGGAGAAACATAACCCATGTATATCGATAGAATTCATCAACTATGACCAGTGTATATTTCTTTCCAGCGATGGATTTTTTGCTAACAGGGCCAAACAAATCCATATGGAGAAGTTGTAGAGGAGATGATACTGAGGAAACTTGCTTTGACTTAAAACTTGCTTTGGTCTGCTTGCCTTTCTCACACGCTGAACATAAGGATTATTTGGCGTATGAGTGCTGAGGTAGACCAGTGACTAACTCTTTTGAAGAAAGAGTGTTCAGTGTCTTGAAGTTTAGATGAGAGAGCCTCTTATGCCATAGCCAGTTGACATCAGATGAGGCTTTTGAGAAGAAACAGGAGTTCTCAGTGGTTGTTGAGTCCATGTTTATTACATAAACATTTTCCAAACGATAACCGCTGAGAGCTATCTTCTCCTTTTTTTCAGCGACAAAGCAGGATTCCTTAGTAAAGATTACTTTGTTATCCTTGTCGCAAAGCTGACTGATGCTTAAAAGATTATGCTTCAGCCCTTCAACGTATGCGACTCTTCTGAAGGTTGTTGTACCATTAGATAGTACACCAAACCCTCGGGTATGTCCTTTTCCATTTCCACCGAAAGTTACAGAGGGACCCTTCTCTTCTTTGTACTCAGTGAGCGGGTTCTTCATACCAGTCATGTGTCTAGAGCATCCGCTATCGAGATACCAGATACCCTTCTTAACCTGCATTACAAAGGAAGATTAGTTTTTCATGGGTACCCACTTAACCATGTGTACACACTTGTCAGTGGGGGTAGAAGAAGAGGTGGAAGGTTCAGCAGTCTTCGCAGCATTTGAAGATTCACCTTTGTCAGTCTTCACTTTGGTTAATTTCTTAACCTCAGTGGTCTTCTTTGCCTTGGGGGCAATGATCTTCACCTTAGCTATCTTTTCAGCTTGGGTGGCTGTGGGGCACTTACTAGCAATATGATTTGTAAGTCCACAATGATAACATTTCCTATAACCAAAAGTAGTTCTAGGACCATTTGCATGCTGAGCTTTAGATTTTGAATTAGAAGGACCAGCACCAAGTAAGCTATTGGTTTTTGAAATGGGAGGAACATTTAGTTCTTCGGATTTCTTACCAATGATTTCCACTTTGATTCTAGGAGTAGATCGTTGAATAGATCCACGCTGAATAAATCCAGAGATCTTATTCTTTGAATTAGAGGGATAAGTCACTGAAGCTTTAGAAGCGTTCAGCTTTGGTACAGAGGTACCCTTCTGAGGATTTTGGTTAAAAGCAATTCCTTTACCTTTGTCTTTAAAGACTAAGGTAGGTTTTGGATAAATAACTTTTTCTTTACATTTAGAAGTTAAGGTAGAGATTTCCTCAGGGATGGGCGGTTTAGAAGAGGAACACTGAGAGGATGAAGTATCAACGACTGAGGATACGAAAGTTCCAAATAAGAGCATGGAACGATCAGTGGTTGGTTCTAGAGTATCAGCTTTGTAACCAAGACCACGTTTATCACTCAGGGGAATCTGAGACTTAATTATCTCAGTGATCTTTGTTGAGGAATTATACCATCCATCAACAGTAGTTTTTTCAGCTTTTAATGCAGCGATAGCTTCTTCGCGCTCGATTTTGACTAGCTGATTTAGGTGAACTTGATCTTTAAAATCTTCTTCAATTTTAGAAATATTTTCTATTTGAAGGTGACAATTTTTAAGCTGTTCAGCGAGATCAAGGTTTTGATTTTCAACTACAGTTTTGCCATTCATGGCTTCATATAAACTTCTAGTCAAGAGATCGATCTTTCGAAGACTATCAGCTTCATCAATATTTGCAATATTGGTAAAGAAGGAAGGTGATACCTGAGTTGCAGAGGTTGAAGTAGAGGGAATGTCAGAATTGTCTTCCTCATTTTCAAGTTTGGCCATGAGACATAGATTGGCTTCATCATCATCTTCAGAGTCAGATGATTCTTCTTCGTCAGAGGCAGCCCAATCATAGTCAGCCATGAGGCCTTTGCCTTTCTTCTTAAAGGTTTTCAGCTTTGCATACCTTTCTTTCAGCTTTTTATATTTTTCATCTCTATTCCTGGGAATAAAGTTTTTCTTGGGAAAAGCTGAGGGTCTAGAGACTTTCCTTGACCTGCACTCGCTAGCAAAATGTCCTATCTTTTCACAGTTATAGCAAGTAGCAGTAGCCTTATCAACAGGGGTTGATGATCTTGGCTTGTCAGTAATAGCAAGAGGTTTATTCTTCTTGAAATTACTTTTTCTATCAAATCTCCTGAACTTATTAGCCAGGAATGCCAGAGTTTCATCATTATCTGAAACGTCAGAGTCTGATGATCTTTCAGAGTTAGTTTCCAACTCAGTGACAGTGATAGTCGATCGTTGAGTGGAAGGTGACTCTGAGATTAAAGCAACAGGGGTGCTTTTGGAATCTTTTACAAGATTCTTCTTAAGATGACTCGATTGCTCATGATTCAGCATCGTGCCATATAAGTTAGAAAGGGTCATTGATTTTAGATCCTTTGACAGCTTGAGACAAATAGAATAACTGTCCCAGCTTTCAGGTAAACATTCTAAGAACTTTGTCAGTACTTCAAAGTTAGAATATTCCTTACCAACAGTTTTTAGATCTATTATTAAGCAGTTAAAACGTTGGTGTACTTCAGAGAGAGTTTCATTCTTACCACAAATGAAGCTTTCATACTGTCTTACCAGGTTGATCTTTCGAGAGTCCTGGACTTCAGAAGTACCTTCATACTGAACACAGATTGTGTCCCACATAGCTTTTGAGGTTTTCAGGTTCATGACGGAATGGTAGACTTCGTCAGGAAGAGCCATGGAGAGTATGGATCTGGCTTTGGTGTCGATAGCCACTTTCTTCTTATCTTCATCAGTCCACATATGAATTTCCTTAGGAATTAGCCTTTCTGGAATAGCATGTCTATTCTCAGCGGCTGGAACTGCAGCATCAATTCTTACAGGAATATATGGGCCGTTTTCAAGATAATAAGGCATAGTAGGGTCTACACCTTCTAAGAAGAGAATCATCCTATTTTTCCATTGATTAAAATTATCTCTAGAGAATCTAGGGGGTTTTGCAAGAGAACCGTTGTCAATATAGTTTGTGTTTGTGTTGGTAGCCATTTTAAGAAATAGCTAGGAAGAGAAATCTTAGTATAGATCAGATCTTGTTTATGAGATTACACAAATCCGCTCTGATACCACTTGTTGGTCCCGAAGGGCTATACAAGTTTGTAGAAGGGGGGAGGGGGGGTTTGAATACAAACACACGTTTTTACTTTTCTAAATTGTTTATTGATAAATCAAGACAATTTACAACTTGTTGCGGAACAAGATTAAGGATAAACCTAATCTAAACAAGTCTTGAGAAACACTAAGTTTCTTGCACTAGAAAGAGTTAAAGAAATTATGAATAATAACTTAACAAGAAGAAATAAGAAGATGGTCTGAGCACACTTCAAAACTGAAGTAAGGTTCTTCTTATATACTGCATGCATTTAATGCATGGCAGTATGGCTTTACACGTGGCAGCAGCTGAGTGGTTGCATGTCATTGACCTTTGTAGACAACCTTAGTAGCCGCATGGTGCACAGTGTAGAATCAGAGTTGTTGTACAATTACAGACAAAAGGGATGTTCGTTCTGACAGTTCGTACGGAGACGTGCAAGGGAGGTAAGACAATAGTAACATACAGGGAGACTTCATGATCAGCTTTCGTTGAGTCAGATCTTTATCAGCGAATGATAAAGTTCCGCGATTGCTGAAGTCTTCTACTTGATACTTCACGTTGAATGGACAGGTCTTGCTTCGCTGATATCCGCATCAGTTCATGAGTAGACTTGTCGCTGGTTCTTGAGCTTGATCTTCAACTTCAGCATAGAACTTTGGTTGACGTGAAACTTGTCTTCAGGGATCATAAGTAAACAACTAACTTATCAGCGATCATCTCATAGACTAAACAGGCTCAGAGCTATATGATGATGAACAGTGTTCGCTGAATATCTAATCTAAAGAGTGAGAGTTCCTATCAGCGGTACTGTAAAGTCTTAGTACTTATCAGCGATAGTGAAACTCTGATACATATTGTTTACTTACAATTTTCACTAAGTGTTTAAGAGAGGGTCATTATCAAATCACTGAGGGTTTGGAGCAACATGATGTTTTATGTTTGGGGAATGTTTCTACATGGTTAGATCTTGGTATTGATGGTTGGGAACTTATGGATCTAGGTTTGGAAGATTTGGACTTGAAGATTCAAGTTCTTCAAAGGAGCTTACGTTTATGGAAAATCTAGATTTAGCCTAAATCTAGCAAGGTGAGTTCAAGTTACTTTGTGAAAACTTTGTACTTGCCAAAAATGTTATTTTCCAAGCATTTATGTGTTTACATGAAAATTATCAAATGTTGGGTTATTTGGTGGATTTTAACCTTTGAAATGTTTAACTTGGTAAATATGGTAAAATACCCATATTTGGGATTGTTAGGACACTATTGTTGTCCTAAATATATTAGAAAGTTTTGTAAAGCAAAGGCTTTGTATATGGGCTTAGGCTTAACTGTTGTAACAAGTGAGGAAGTATAAATAGCATTTGTAATGTAGTTTGTAACTAACACTTTCCATAATTCAAGATGTAGCCATTAAACAATCTTGTTCTCTCTAGATTAGTTTTCTCTCTATAATAAATTGTTCTTCCTCTTCTTGTTACATAATTCTTGGATTGTTGAAGATCATGGGCCTAACAATTGGTATCAGAGCCAAATTGACGAATTTTTCATCGATACGATCATCGGATCTCATCAATTCAAGTGATTTTAGCCCATTTATGCACTGATTTCGGATCCTTATAGTTGTTTGTTCGAAAAATGTCGAACTCACTGTTTTTGGATCAAAACTCTATCAAATCGATCGAATTAGATCTTGTAATCAACTAGAAATCTGTGCACCTTCATTCTGCGAATCATTCTGTGCAAGAATCACTGAAATTGGTCAAGAATTGAAGAAGTTATGATGATTTTTGTGATTTTCAGATGCTGCTGCATGGTTTCGGATCATTCATCATGGTTTCGGATCATTCATAGATGGTTTCGGATCACTCATATGTTGGTTTCGGATCATTCATAGATGGTTTCGGATCACTCATATGTTGGTTTCGGATCATTCATAGATGGTTTCGGATCGTTCATAGTTGGTTTCTGATGATTCTTGATGGTTTCGGATCACTCTTTAATGGTTTCGAATTGTTCAAAGTTAATGGTTTCGGATCATGTGAAGTCTGAAATGTTGCTGAATTTGGTTATCTTAGTTCTGAGCGTCTCGGAATGTGCTTACACCTAAAAGTTCAACAATGTGGATGGTTTTGCATCATACTGATATGAATTCTAATGGTTTCGGATTCCATTTATTCAAAATTGGCATGGTTTCGCACTTGCCTTGGTACGAATTCTCTTGGTTTCGTATCCTTATGATCCGACTTCTATTGGTTTCGCATTCAACATGATATGAATCCATGGTTTCGTATCCTTATTGTTCCGAATTCTGGTGGTTTCGCACCATTCTTGTTCCGAATCCATGGTTTCGCATCCAACTACATCCGAATCCCCATGGTTTCGCATTCTTCTTGATCCGGATTCCATGATTTCGCATCCTTCTTGATACGGATTCCCATGGTTTCGCATCAGCCCGATCCGAATTCTGATGGTTTCGGATCCAAGAAATTTATTGAAAAATATTTCTAATTAAAAAAAACCGCTAACGTGGTAAGTCTCAGGAGGGGGACATTGTTCATGAATTTTAGCATAAAGCGTGTGTGACATCATTCTCATATACAATTTGCCACATACTTTTAGCAATTGTCAAAGTTTAAAAGGGCTCAGTCTTTCAAGATTTTCAGAAGATGAGTGTTGGAATTCAGTCTTTGATTGGATTGGAAGAGACGCTTGAGTATTTGCAATCATTATTCTGAAGTTTTGTTGACGATGCTAGACCGTTGAGTGATCTTAATCATTTTTCTGACCTAGTCAATCAGAATTGTGAGTGCTTGCAATCATTGTTCTGGTGCTTTGGTTGTGATTCAGACTTTTGAGTGCTTATAATCATCCAGCTATTTCTTGAAGATTAAAGTTCTGGATTCTCTTCATTCAGTGGTTTGAAGTATTTTGAAGATGAGCGTTTCTCTACAGTTGCTGAACAATGTTATTTGCTTGGGTTGTCTCATCCCTACCGAGTAGCGCATGCTTTTTACCGTTCCTTCTTCGGGCAAAGTCAGACCAAGCTCTTAAGCCGCTATAATTGATCAGGATTGATTTGAATTATTTCTAGAGTTGATGTGGGACTTTGACTAAATGCATTCAGAATCCAAAAGTTCTGACTAAGTGCATTCAAAGATCTACGTCCTTGATTTTAAAATTCTGACTAAATGCATTCAGAATTCAATGTTCTGACTAAGTGCATTCAGAATTGTGATCGTATGTATTCAGAATTCAAATCAAGAGTGATCAGATTTAGACTTGGTTTATCAAAGAGCAACTTTCAAGGGGGAGCCGAGCCTACATTTGAAGAAGGCACAGCTAAAGTTGATCATGATTGATCTGAATTATCTTTAAGTTGATTCAGAACTCTGACTAAGTGCATTCAGAATTCTATGTTCTGACTAAGTGCATTCAAAGTTCTAAGTCCTTGATTTTAAAATTCTGACTAAGTGCATTCAGAATGCATAGTTCTGACTAAGTGCACTCAGAATTGTGATCTCCTGTATTCCGAATTCAGATCAAGAGTGATTCGCTAAAGTTTTTTCAAGGAAAATCAAGGGGGAGATGAGCTTAAGATTTGAAGATGATTTTGCTTTCCAAAACTTTAGGGAGAGAATGTTAGGACACTATTGTTGTCCTAAATATATTAGAAAGTTTTGTAAAGCAAAGGCTTTGTATATGGGCTTAGGCTTAACTGTTGTAACAAGTGAGGAAGTATAAATAGCATTTGTAATGTAGTTTGTAACTAACACTTTCCATAATTCAAGATGTAGCCATTAAACAATCTTGTTCTCTCTAGATTAGTTTTCTCTCTATAATAAATTGTTCTTCCTCTTCTTGTTACATAATTCTTGGATTGTTGAAGATCATGGGCCTAACAATTGGTATCAGAGCCAAATTGACGAATTTTTCATCGATACGATCATCGGATCTCATCAATTCAAGTGATTTTAGCCCATTTATGCACTGATTTCGGATCCTTATAGTTGTTTGTTCGAAAAATGTCGAACTCACTGTTTTTGGATCAAAACTCTATCAAATCGATCGAATTAGATCTTGTAATCAACTAGAAATCTGTGCACCTTCATTCTGCGAATCATTCTGTGCAAGAATCACTGAAATTGGTCAAGAATTGAAGAAGTTATGATGATTTTTGTGATTTTCAGATGCTGTTGCATGGTTTCGGATCATTCATCATGGTTTCGGATCATTCATAGATGGTTTCGGATCACTCATATGTTGGTTTCGGATCATTCATAGATGGTTTCGGATCGTTCATAGTTGGTTTCTGATGATTCTTGATGGTTTCGGATCACTCTTTAATGGTTTCGAATTGTTCAAAGTTAATGGTTTCGGATCATGTGAAGTCTGAAATGTTGCTGAATTTGGTTATCTTAGTTCTGAGCGTCTCGGAATGTGCTTACACCTAAAAGTTCAACAATGTGGATGGTTTTGCATCATACTGATATGAATTCTAATGGTTTCGGATTCCATTTATTCAAAATTGGCATGGTTTCGCACTTGCCTTGGTACGAATTCTCTTGGTTTCGTATCCTTATGATCCGACTTCTATTGGTTTCGCATTCAACATGATATGAATCCATGGTTTCGTATCCTTATTGTTCCGAATTCTGGTGGTTTCGCACCATTCTTGTTCCGAATCCATGGTTTCGCATCCAACTACATCCGAATCCCCATGGTTTCGCATTCTTCTTGATCCGGATTCCATGATTTCGCATCCTTCTTGATACGGATTCCCATGGTTTCGCATCAGCCCGATCCGAATTCTGATGGTTTCGGATCCAAGAAATTTATTGAAAAATATTTCTAATTAAAAAAAACCGCTAACGTGGTAAGTCTCAGGAGGGGGACATTGTTCATGAATTTTAGCATAAAGCGTGTGTGACATCATTCTCATATACAATTTGCCACATACTTTTAGCAATTGTCAAAGTTTAAAAGGGCTCAGTCTTTCAAGATTTTCAGAAGGTGAGTGTTGGAATTCAGTCTTTGATTGGATTGGAAGAGACGCTTGAGTATTTGCAATCATTATTCTGAAGTTTTGTTGACGATGCTAGACCGTTGAGTGATCTTAATCATTTTTCTGACCTAGTCAATCAGAATTGTGAGTGCTTGCAATCATTGTTCTGGTGCTTTGGTTGTGATTCAGACTTTTGAGTGCTTATAATCATCCAGCTATTTCTTGAAGATTAAAGTTCTGGATTCTCTTCATTCAGTGGTTTGAAGTATTTTGAAGATGAGCGTTTCTCTACAGTTGCTGAACAATGTTATTTGCTTGGGTTGTCTCATCCCTACCGAGTAGCGCATGCTTTTTACCGTTCCTTCTTCGGGCAAAGTCAGACCAAGCTCTTAAGCCGCTATAATTGATCAGGATTGATTTGAATTATTTCTAGAGTTGATGTGGGACTTTGACTAAATGCATTCAGAATCCAAAAGTTCTGACTAAGTGCATTCAAAGATCTACGTCCTTGATTTTAAAATTCTGACTAAATGCATTCAGAATTCAATGTTCTGACTAAGTGCATTCAGAATTGTGATCGTATGTATTCAGAATTCAAATCAAGAGTGATCAGATTTAGACTTGGTTTATCAAAGAGCAACTTTCAAGGGGGAGCCGAGCCTACATTTGAAGAAGGCACAGCTAAAGTTGATCATGATTGATCTGAATTATCTTTAAGTTGATTCAGAATTCTGACTAAGTGCATTCAGAATTCTATGTTCTGACTAAGTGCATTCAAAGTTCTAAGTCCTTGATTTTAAAATTCTGACTAAGTGCATTCAGAATGCATAGTTCTGACTAAGTGCACTCAGAATTGTGATCTCCTGTATTCCGAATTCAGATCAAGAGTGATTCGCTAAAGTTTTTTCAAGGAAAATCAAGGGGGAGATGAGCTTAAGATTTGAAGATGATTTTGCTTTCCAAAACTTTAGGGAGAGAATGTTAGGACACTATTGTTGTCCTAAATATATTAGAAAGTTTTGTAAAGCAAAGGCTTTGTATATGGGCTTAGGCTTAACTGTTGTAACAAGTGAGGAAGTATAAATAGCATTTGTAATGTAGTTTGTAACTAACACTTTCCATAATTCAAGATGTAGCCATTAAACAATCTTGTTCTCTCTAGATTAGTTTTCTCTCTATAATAAATTGTTCTTCCTCTTCTTGTTACATAATTCTTGGATTGTTGAAGATCATGGGCCTAACAATTGGTATCAGAGCCAAATTGACGAATTTTTCATCGATACGATCATCGGATCTCATCAATTCAAGTGATTTTAGCCCATTTATGCACTGATTTCGGATCCTTATAGTTGTTTGTTCGAAAAATGTCGAACTCACTGTTTTTGGATCAAAACTCTATCAAATCGATCGAATTAGATCTTGTAATCAACTAGAAATCTGTGCACCTTCATTCTGCGAATCATTCTGTGCAAGAATCACTGAAATTGGTCAAGAATTGAAGAAGTTATGATGATTTTTGTGATTTTCAGATGCTGCTGCATGGTTTCGGATCATTCATCATGGTTTCGGATCATTCATAGATGGTTTCGGATCACTCATATGTTGGTTTCGGATCATTCATAGATGGTTTCGGATCGTTCATAGTTGGTTTCTGATGATTCTTGATGGTTTCGGATCACTCTTTAATGGTTTCGAATTGTTCAAAGTTAATGGTTTCGGATCATGTGAAGTCTGAAATGTTGCTGAATTTGGTTATCTTAGTTCTGAGCGTCTCGGAATGTGCTTACACCTAAAAGTTCAACAATGTGGATGGTTTTGCATCATACTGATATGAATTCTAATGGTTTCGGATTCCATTTATTCAAAATTGGCATGGTTTCGCACTTGCCTTGGTACGAATTCTCTTGGTTTCGTATCCTTATGATCCGACTTCTATTGGTTTCGCATTCAACATGATATGAATCCATGGTTTCGTATCCTTATTGTTCCGAATTCTGGTGGTTTCGCACCATTCTTGTTCCGAATCCATGGTTTCGCATCCAACTACATCCGAATCCCCATGGTTTCGCATTCTTCTTGATCCGGATTCCATGATTTCGCATCCTTCTTGATACGGATTCCCATGGTTTCGCATCAGCCCGATCCGAATTCTGATGGTTTCGGATCCAAGAAATTTATTGAAAAATATTTCTAATTAAAAAAAACCGCTAACGTGGTAAGTCTCAGGAGGGGGACATTGTTCATGAATTTTAGCATAAAGCGTGTGTGACATCATTCTCATATACAATTTGCCACATACTTTTAGCAATTGTCAAAGTTTAAAAGGGCTCAGTCTTTCAAGATTTTCAGAAGGTGAGTGTTGGAATTCAGTCTTTGATTGGATTGGAAGAGACGCTTGAGTATTTGCAATCATTATTCTGAAGTTTTGTTGACGATGCTAGACCGTTGAGTGATCTTAATCATTTTTCTGACCTAGTCAATCAGAATTGTGAGTGCTTGCAATCATTGTTCTGGTGCTTTGGTTGTGATTCAGACTTTTGAGTGCTTATAATCATCCAGCTATTTCTTGAAGATTAAAGTTCTGGATTCTCTTCATTCAGTGGTTTGAAGTATTTTGAAGATGAGCGTTTCTCTACAGTTGCTGAACAATGTTATTTGCTTGGGTCGTCTCATCCCTACCGAGTAGCGCATGCTTTTTACCGTTCCTTCTTCGGGCAAAGTCAGACCAAGCTCTTAAGCCGCTATAATTGATCAGGATTGATTTGAATTATTTCTAGAGTTGATGTGGGACTTTGACTAAATGCATTCAGAATCCAAAAGTTCTGACTAAGTGCATTCAAAGATCTACGTCCTTGATTTTAAAATTCTGACTAAATGCATTCAGAATTCAATGTTCTGACTAAGTGCATTCAGAATTGTGATCGTATGTATTCAGAATTCAAATCAAGAGTGATCAGATTTAGACTTGGTTTATCAAAGAGCAACTTTCAAGGGGGAGCCGAGCCTACATTTGAAGAAGGCACAGCTAAAGTTGATCATGATTGATCTGAATTATCTTTAAGTTGATTCAGAATTCTGACTAAGTGCATTCAGAATTCTATGTTCTGACTAAGTGCATTCAAAGTTCTAAGTCCTTGATTTTAAAATTCTGACTAAGTGCATTCAGAATGCATAGTTCTGACTAAGTGCACTCAGAATTGTGATCTCCTGTATTCCGAATTCAGATCAAGAGTGATTCGCTAAAGTTTTTTCAAGGAAAATCAAGGGGGAGATGAGCTTAAGATTTGAAGATGATTTTGCTTTCCAAAACTTTAGGGAGAGAATGTTAGGACACTATTGTTGTCCTAAATATATTAGAAAGTTTTGTAAAGCAAAGGCTTTGTATATGGGCTTAGGCTTAACTGTTGTAACAAGTGAGGAAGTATAAATAGCATTTGTAATGTAGTTTGTAACTAACACTTTCCATAATTCAAGATGTAGCCATTAAACAATCTTGTTCTCTCTAGATTAGTTTTCTCTCTATAATAAATTGTTCTTCCTCTTCTTGTTACATAATTCTTGGATTGTTGAAGATCATGGGCCTAACAATTGGTATCAGAGCCAAATTGACGAATTTTTCATCGATACGATCATCGGATCTCATCAATTCAAGTGATTTTAGCCCATTTATGCACTGATTTCGGATCCTTATAGTTGTTTGTTCGAAAAATGTCGAACTCACTGTTTTTGGATCAAAACTCTATCAAATCGATCGAATTAGATCTTGTAATCAACTAGAAATCTGTGCACCTTCATTCTGCGAATCATTCTGTGCAAGAATCACTGAAATTGGTCAAGAATTGAAGAAGTTATGATGATTTTTGTGATTTTCAGATGCTGCTGCATGGTTTCGGATCATTCATCATGGTTTCGGATCATTCATAGATGGTTTCGGATCACTCATATGTTGGTTTCGGATCATTCATAGATGGTTTCGGATCGTTCATAGTTGGTTTCTGATGATTCTTGATGGTTTCGGATCACTCTTTAATGGTTTCGAATTGTTCAAAGTTAATGGTTTCGGATCATGTGAAGTCTGAAATGTTGCTGAATTTGGTTATCTTAGTTCTGAGCGTCTCGGAATGTGCTTACACCTAAAAGTTCAACAATGTGGATGGTTTTGCATCATACTGATATGAATTCTAATGGTTTCGGATTCCATTTATTCAAAATTGGCATGGTTTCGCACTTGCCTTGGTACGAATTCTCTTGGTTTCGTATCCTTATGATCCGACTTCTATTGGTTTCGCATTCAACATGATATGAATCCATGGTTTCGTATCCTTATTGTTCCGAATTCTGGTGGTTTCGCACCATTCTTGTTCCGAATCCATGGTTTCGCATCCAACTACATCCGAATCCCCATGGTTTCGCATTCTTCTTGATCCGGATTCCATGATTTCGCATCCTTCTTGATACGGATTCCCATGGTTTCGCATCAGCCCGATCCGAATTCTGATGGTTTCGGATCCAAGAAATTTATTGAAAAATATTTCTAATTAAAAAAAACCGCTAACGTGGTAAGTCTCAGGAGGGGGACATTGTTCATGAATTTTAGCATAAAGCGTGTGTGACATCATTCTCATATACAATTTGCCACATACTTTTAGCAATTGTCAAAGTTTAAAAGGGCTCAGTCTTTCAAGATTTTCAGAAGGTGAGTGTTGGAATTCAGTCTTTGATTGGATTGGAAGAGACGCTTGAGTATTTGCAATCATTATTCTGAAGTTTTGTTGACGATGCTAGACCGTTGAGTGATCTTAATCATTTTTCTGACCTAGTCAATCAGAATTGTGAGTGCTTGCAATCATTGTTCTGGTGCTTTGGTTGTGATTCAGACTTTTGAGTGCTTATAATCATCCAGCTATTTCTTGAAGATTAAAGTTCTGGATTCTCTTCATTCAGTGGTTTGAAGTATTTTGAAGATGAGCGTTTCTCTACAGTTGCTGAACAATGTTATTTGCTTGGGTCGTCTCATCCCTACCGAGTAGCGCATGCTTTTTACCGTTCCTTCTTCGGGCAAAGTCAGACCAAGCTCTTAAGCCGCTATAATTGATCAGGATTGATTTGAATTATTTCTAGAGTTGATGTGGGACTTTGACTAAATGCATTCAGAATCCAAAAGTTCTGACTAAGTGCATTCAAAGATCTACGTCCTTGATTTTAAAATTCTGACTAAATGCATTCAGAATTCAATGTTCTGACTAAGTGCATTCAGAATTGTGATCGTATGTATTCAGAATTCAAATCAAGAGTGATCAGATTTAGACTTGGTTTATCAAAGAGCAACTTTCAAGGGGGAGCCGAGCCTACATTTGAAGAAGGCACAGCTAAAGTTGATCATGATTGATCTGAATTATCTTTAAGTTGATTCAGAACTCTGACTAAGTGCATTCAGAATTCTATGTTCTGACTAAGTGCATTCAAAGTTCTAAGTCCTTGATTTTAAAATTCTGACTAAGTGCATTCAGAATGCATAGTTCTGACTAAGTGCACTCAGAATTGTGATCTCTTGTATTCCGAATTCAGATCAAGAGTGATTCGCTAAAGTTTTTTCAAGGAAAATCAAGGGGGAGATGAGCTTAAGATTTGAAGATGATTTTGCTTTCCAAAACTTTAGGGAGAGAATGTTAGGACACTATTGTTGTCCTAAATATATTAGAAAGTTTTGTAAAGCAAAGGCTTTGTATATGGGCTTAGGCTTAACTGTTGTAACAAGTGAGGAAGTATAAATAGCATTTGTAATGTAGTTTGTAACTAACACTTTCCATAATTCAAGATGTAGCCATTAAACAATCTTGTTCTCTCTAGATTAGTTTTCTCTCTATAATAAATTGTTCTTCCTCTTCTTGTTACATAATTCTTGGATTGTTGAAGATCATGGGCCTAACAATTGGTATCAGAGCCAAATTGACGAATTTTTCATCGATACGATCATCGGATCTCATCAATTCAAGTGATTTTAGCCCATTTATGCACTGATTTCGGATCCTTATAGTTGTTTGTTCGAAAAATGTCGAACTCACTGTTTTTGGATCAAAACTCTATCAAATCGATCGAATTAGATCTTGTAATCAACTAGAAATCTGTGCACCTTCATTCTGCGAATCATTCTGTGCAAGAATCACTGAAATTGGTCAAGAATTGAAGAAGTTATGATGATTTTTGTGATTTTCAGATGCTGCTGCATGGTTTCGGATCATTCATCATGGTTTCGGATCATTCATAGATGGTTTCGGATCACTCATATGTTGGTTTCGGATCATTCATAGATGGTTTCGGATCGTTCATAGTTGGTTTCTGATGATTCTTGATGGTTTCGGATCACTCTTTAATGGTTTTGAATTGTTCAAAGTTAATGGTTTCGGATCATGTGAAGTCTGAAATGTTGCTGAATTTGGTTATCTTAGTTCTGAGCGTCTCGGAATGTGCTTACACCTAAAAGTTCAACAATGTGGATGGTTTTGCATCATACTGATATGAATTCTAATGGTTTCGGATTCCATTTATTCAAAATTGGCATGGTTTCGCACTTGCCTTGTTACGAATTCTCTTGGTTTCGTATCCTTATGATCCGACTTCTATTGGTTTCGCATTCAACATGATATGAATCCATGGTTTCGTATCCTTATTGTTCCGAATTCTGGTGGTTTCGCACCATTCTTGTTCCGAATCCATGGTTTCGCATCCAACTACATCCGAATCCCCATGGTTTCGCATTCTTCTTGATCCGGATTCCATGATTTCGCATCCTTCTTGATACGGATTCCCATGGTTTCGCATCAGCCCGATCCGAATTCTGATGGTTTCGGATCCAAGAAATTTATTGAAAAATATTTCTAATTAAAAAAAACCGCTAACGTGGTAAGTCTCAGGAGGGGGACATTGTTCATGAATTTTAGCATAAAGCGTGTGTGACATCATTCTCATATACAATTTGCCACATACTTTTAGCAATTGTCAAAGTTTAAAAGGGCTCAGTCTTTCAAGATTTTCAGAAGGTGAGTGTTGGAATTCAGTCTTTGATTGGATTGGAAGAGACGCTTGAGTATTTGCAATCATTATTCTGAAGTTTTGTTGACGATGCTAGACCGTTGAGTGATCTTAATCATTTTTCTGACCTAGTCAATCAGAATTGTGAGTGCTTGCAATCATTGTTCTGGTGCTTTGGTTGTGATTCAGACTTTTGAGTGCTTATAATCATCCAGCTATTTCTTGAAGATTAAAGTTCTGGATTCTCTTCATTCAGTGGTTTGAAGTATTTTGAAGATGAGCGTTTCTCTACAGTTGCTGAACAATGTTATTTGCTTGGGTCGTCTCATCCCTACCGAGTAGCGCATGCTTTTTACCGTTCCTTCTTCGGGCAAAGTCAGACCAAGCTCTTAAGCCGCTATAATTGATCAGGATTGATTTGAATTATTTCTAGAGTTGATGTGGGACTTTGACTAAATGCATTCAGAATCCAAAAGTTCTGACTAAGTGCATTCAAAGATCTACGTCCTTGATTTTAAAATTCTGACTAAATGCATTCAGAATTCAATGTTCTGACTAAGTGCATTCAGAATTGTGATCGTATGTATTCAGAATTCAAATCAAGAGTGATCAGATTTAGACTTGGTTTATCAAAGAGCAACTTTCAAGGGGGAGCCGAGCCTACATTTGAAGAAGGCACAGCTAAAGTTGATCATGATTGATCTGAATTATCTTTAAGTTGATTCAGAACTCTGACTAAGTGCATTCAGAATTCTATGTTCTGACTAAGTGCATTCAAAGTTCTAAGTCCTTGATTTTAAAATTCTGACTAAGTGCATTCAGAATGCATAGTTCTGACTAAGTGCACTCAGAATTGTGATCTCCTGTATTCCGAATTCAGATCAAGAGTGATTCGCTAAAGTTTTTTCAAGGAAAATCAAGGGGGAGATGAGCTTAAGATTTGAAGATGATTTTGCTTTCCAAAACTTTAGGGAGAGAATGTTAGGACACTATTGTTGTCCTAAATATATTAGAAAGTTTTGTAAAGCAAAGGCTTTGTATATGGGCTTAGGCTTAACTGTTGTAACAAGTGAGGAAGTATAAATAGCATTTGTAATGTAGTTTGTAACTAACACTTTCCATAATTCAAGATGTAGCCATTAAACAATCTTGTTCTCTCTAGATTAGTTTTCTCTCTATAATAAATTGTTCTTCCTCTTCTTGTTACATAATTCTTGGATTGTTGAAGATCATGGGCCTAACAGGGATTTTGGATATTTAATGTGTAGAAATCATGAATATATCCTTAAAAGATTTATTGTTCAAAATGAAGTTTATTTAATGGTTTAATCATATTAGTATAAATGATTTTATAAACCATTTGGGAGAATGCACGTTTTAGTGTCATCAATCATTTTGAGAATTATAAGGGTATGAGTCCTTTTGGGAAAAACCCTTTTGTTTAACCTGTGTCTAGTTTTGGGTTAATAATGATTTTGTGGTACTTGTTTACCTAATTGATATTTAAATGCATTTATGGGTCTAATGAGTATTTATGCATTTTGGCTCGGTTTTGACCCCGTTGGGTCTTGGGGACATATGTCCGATTTTGATAGCTCGATGTTGGGCGTTTGGTTATGTTTTGCATTTAATGCATTTTATTTGAGAATTACATGTTTTGAATGCACTAGTTCATTCGTTTGGGGTCATGTAATGTTATTTTAGTAATGCAATGGATCCATAAGCATTATAGTTATTATGCCGATGTTGGGACGATAGTTTTCCATATTGCGGCACGGTTAGGCATCGACAGTATGGTATAAGTCCTACGTGCGAATACGTTTTAGTTATTATGTCGATGATGGGACGATAGTTTTCCACATCGCGGCACGGTTAGGCATCGACAGTATGGTGTAAGTCCTACGTGCAAATATGTTATGGATGTTGCCCCAAATTGGGTGTGGTTTTAAGTGGCCACACCCGGCATCCGTTATGTGTCTTGTTAAGAGTTTGGCTTTATCAACTTGTCAAGTGGCTTACTTTTGTGTTCCGTCACTTGCGTTGGTAAGCGGGTCTCCCCCGTCGCCGAAAGGTGTTGTTTCGGGTAATTACTTTTATCCATGTTTTCTGTGACGTAATTATATGTTTAAATGGATTGTTTTCCATGATTTATGGGCAATGTATTATGTTTAATCCTAGTTGGGATGTTTTGAATAATGGAGTTTTATTCATGTTTATACTATTTGGAGATTTAATGTTTATTCACATTTTGGGTGAGTTTTGGGTACGAGCTTGCATCGCAAAGAAATGTTTTACGTGACGTTGCCATCGTCTAAAATACGTATTCTTGGAAATCAGAGTGTCGTCATACTTTAATGCAAATCATTTAGAGAATCACGTTATATTAAAGATTTCAGCATGAGAATTGTGTGAGTTGGAAAATGGCTGATTTGCACTTAAAGTAAACTCTTTTGAAATCATGACTAAAACTACATCCATCTCGATTTATGAATTTATATAGTCATGATAAAATGCTTGAACTCACTAGGCGTTAGCCTAACCATTTTTATTTGTCGGCATGTGCAACAGGCTCAGGTTAGGAGTAGCTTTAGCTACACTGTGAAGTGGCGAGTGCTAGTAGAGTGCACGAGAGATGATTGTAATTAGTGAACCTTCCGCATTTTATTTGGGACTAGCAACTTGTGTTGTGATAAGTAACGCCCGTCTTAAGTTATTAGTTGTGGAAATTTTAATGTTTAAATTCTGAGGTACTTTCAGGAATGATTTGTAGAAACGATTTTATCTTCTTTCGATTATTTTATTGAAATTAAAGTTAGTTGCTCGTTCCAATTTTGAGGGTGTTACACCCACGATCTCTAGAACTGGGACTCTTTAGAACCAGGAGTCTTACTCAAAAGCAATCACTCATCCTCTTCGAACCCACGAAGATCTACATCTAGACGGCTCATAACATTCCAAACATCATTTCCTTCTCTACGATGTATACATACATCACATCATACATGATTTCTCACGATACTTCCCCAACAATGGGCCTCAATCTACCCCTCAGGGATCTTGCTAACATTCTAGATTACTGGAATACGTCATATAAGCTAGCTTAAGACTACAACTTCGAAATAATAAGGCAGATTAAGCACATACATGTACCTGTAAGCTCGCAATTACACTGGCCAGGTGTAATCCCAACTTACCTTACATGACTATCCTCGATACTTTATTAGTTCTATTTCTACAATAGTGCCCTCCTAACGCATTTCCTGATTCTCAGTTGTGATTTCTACTCCCAAAGTTTAAGTTTAGGCCCGTCCGGTCACCTAAATCCCTTAAACTATGGCTCTGATACCAATTGTAACGACTCAGTCTAAATAAAGCATACATAGCATTTAAATTTAAAGAATTACAAAACTGGGTCCCAAAAATTTCGTTACATTTGTCTCAAAACTTAGGTTGGCGGAAACAACCTATACACAACTGAGAACATACTGGTCTCTATAAGTGTCAATGGCACTGTCTCTATCTGCATGTGTACTCTACTCTGCTCTTGCTCACTTACCTGAGCCTCCTATTATCTGCTTACTGTTTGGGCAAAAAATCACGTCGCTCGACCGCGACCAGAACAAGTAAGACGTATGATTAAGCACTATATCTTGTATTAAGATAAGGTCTCGACAAAGACCCAGAACACCATCGTCGTCCCTCATAAAAGGTAAGTCGAGAGATCCTTACGACGCTCGACCATAGCGTCGCCCGATCCGCACGACTATTACATAAGGACGTGCGACCTCGACCAAAACTAACGTTAACCATGACTGTTACGTTTGTTAAGTGTTTAATGCAGGAGTCATAGCCATTAACAGTGAGCAGCCGTAACGGACGAAGATCATTATGGATATTCACTCCGGCAACCGTTTCCAGCCGTTTATCAAAGCATTAATGGAGCTAATTAATGACGCGAAGACTATAAATACTAAGCTAAGCCTTCACATCAAAGGACATGAGTTAACATCCGATACACATCAGCAATCATCGGCGAACATCACCGAACAGTAGAGAAAAACATTCAAGCTCATAGCTAAGAACCCTCAAACTCTGGAAATCAAGTACTGAAAGCCAGAATCCTACAGCAAACTCAAGAACACTCGAAGAAAAGCTCAAGTCATCGCTCTCGACGCACGTCATCAGCTTTCGACCAGCAGTTCATACTTTGTTTCGTACACGACAAACACCTGTTTTTACGTTCAAACACTTGTACTTTACATTTCGAAGTATTTCTTTCATTTGTATTGTAATCATCGTACGACCGACGCCAGTACCAAGGACATCGCCCCTGATTGGCGACCATAGTATAGCGACGACACCCACTGTCGTCCGCAGGTTTTTTCCTCATTTGAGGTTTTTCCTGCGTCATCAAATCCCTTGTTTCTTTATTTTTATCCTCGTCGCACGTCTCGTCGAAAGATTCTTTCTTTAGTTGTTTAAAGTCCACATCGACCTTAAGTTGTCCCTTTGGTGCGCTTTTTGGCATTAACAGTTTGGCGCCATCCGTGGGACTACATCTAGAGAAAATCCTCGACAAACGTGCATTCTACTAATAGTTTCTTGGAGTTTCTTCTATTTTCTGTTGCAGGAAAATGGCAGCCCCTGGAAATCCGCAGCAAGCCGTCGCTCAGATGTATCAGGAGCTCGAGGTTGCCAGGAATCAACTCAATGCAATGGCAGAGCAGAATCGTAGAGCAGCTAAAGAGATCGCGCAGCTAAGAAATCCTTTTGGATCCCAGAATGGTCCTAGACCATTCATCCAGAATCCAGGTCCGGAACCAGGCCCGTCCGCACAGAATCAGCATCCAGGTCCATTCATGCAGAATCAGCAGCCGGGTCCGTTCATTCCGAATCCCCAGTCTGGGCAGATTCCCCCTCAGCGCATCCGACCACCACCCTTGAACAATGGATCCCAACCATTGCAAGGTGGCGCCTAGCCGTTTCAGAATGGATCCCAGCCGTTTTCCCAGCCATTCCAAAGTGGTCCGCAACCTTTCCAGCAAGGATCGCAATCTTTCCAGCAGAGATCGCAGCCATTTCAGCATGGACCACAATCGCTTCAGAATGGACCGCAGCAATTCCACTATGGGTCGCAGCCATATTTTGTTCCATTCAACGGGGACACCAATGGTTCGTCACATGGTAATGGCACTAGTCCAGGGACCAATCCCTCGACAGGGGCAAATCCTGATCTTAACGATCCCGTCGCCCAGCGTTTGAAGATGTTAGAAGACCAAAATGAGCGCGTCCTGTCCTTGCTCGCCAAGTTGCCTGGGGCAGCCGTGCCTGTCGACGTCGAGCCTCGCTCGGGGTATCAGGTGTCGCCTTTCATCGACGAGATTGCCACCGTCGAGGTCCCAAAGAAGTATAACATTCCTGCCTTCACTCCCAAATATTCTGGTGTGGCTGATCCGACTGAGCACGTCGCGTAGTACAAGCAGCTCATGTGGACGATCTCGATCCCATTTATGTACCAGGAAGTATGCATGTGTAAGAGTTTCGGAGCAACTCTCACTGGTCCAGCTCTCCAATGGTTAATCAATCTCAAACCCAAGTCCATCGGGTCGTTTGCTGAGTTGGTTAATCAGTTCTCCCAGCAATTCGCCAGCAGTCGTAAGATGGAGAAGCAGACCAGTGACCTATATTACATCGTCCAGTAAGCTAATGAGTCTATTCGAAGTTATTTCAATAGATTCAATGCCGAAATGATCAGCATCCGCAATTGCGACGTCAAAACCGCGATTGAAGCCTATAAGCGTGGTCTGGACGATAGTTCGGGTCTATACACCGACCTGACCAAATATCCCCCAGAGACTTTCGAAGACGTCCGAGCTCGAACCTTAGCATATATGAGGGTAGAAGATGATGTCGCCTTTCGTCGTAAGCACACTGACGACAAGAAGTCGTTAGGCGTCAGAAAGCCAGAGTTCAAGACAAAGGCTGTTTCCAGAATAGAGCCAGCGCGCCAAATTTCAAATGTTCGTTTCAAGACGAAAGCAGAGGCCAAGACCGCGACTAAGTTCACTCAGTACCCCAAGATATCCTCTTACGGATTCAAAGGATCTGCAAAGGACTTAGTCGGAGCTCTGAAGACCGCTCAAGCTACCATTCGATGGCCAAAGAAGTCTGACCTGGACGATGCTAAGAAAGACAAATCAAGGTGGTGCGACTTCCATGTCGATCATGGTCATACGACAGACGATTGTATCGCATTGAAGAAAAAACTAGCATATCATTTTCCAAAAGGAAATCTAAAAGATATCATCGACGATGTCGCTATTTCAGCTAACGGACATCGAACGACGACCCCCGAGCATGCGAAGGTCGTCAATTGCATTACCGGTGGTTCAGATGTGTGTGGTCTAATGTATTCAGCGGCCAAGCGTCATGCCAGTCAGGCGCCCGATGATCGGCCTATTCCTCGCTCGTCTAGACCCAAAGGAGAATTGGACCTAGAAGCCATGAAGATTATGTTCGACCACGTCGACCTTGGCGACTCGTATTAGAAGCATCACGACGGGTTGATCATTTAGATCACGGTCGGTAACTGTCTAACGCGTCGAGTCTTGATCGACGGGGGCAGCTCAGCAAATGTTATTTTTCTCAACACCATCAAAGCCATGGGAATCGATCGCTCGGAAATCACCCGACGTTCGACGACTTTGGTCGGTTTCAATGGAGAAGCGACGAGCACCTTCGGAGAGATAATCTTGCCCGTCTATGCCGGAGGAGTCAACAAGCAGACCAAGTTCAGTGTCATCGATTGTGCGTCAGCCTATAACATCATCTTAGGTCGACCATGGATCCATGATATGAAAGTCGTTCCTTCGACGTATCATCAAATATTGAAATTCCCTACGCCATGGGGAATCCAGGAGATCAAAAGCGAGCCAAAAGTCGCCCGTGAGTGCTACAAGTCTACCTTGAAGCCGCGGAAATAAACTGAAGTCGCAAGATCAAGCTCTCGACAGGATCGCCGTGTCGTTCTGTCATTTAAAACCTGTCTTTTCCTCCCAAAAAGAATAAGGTAATAAATGACAGGGGGCAAATAGAGAGATTCTGAAATGGTACGTTCTCTAACTCTTTTTCATACGATTATTTCTCACAAAACGTTTAAGCATCGGAGGGTCGTTGGCTAGCCAACGACCAACCACCGACATCGTTTTATCGCAGAATCGCACGACAGATTAACGCAGAATCGCACGGCAATAATCACTAAGTCTACTATATGACTTTAAATTCGCAGGGTCGAACGACATACATGATCAGATCCGTGACTTGATCATCCCTCCATAGGGGCATACGATACGAACTCATTATACGATCTAATCGTACGATCGCAAAGTCTAAACGATTTTACCCCTAAGTCTCTTAACTTAGAAAATGCTTTAATCGCGTGTTCACATATTTGTTTTACTCGTCGTATTACAATGTATGCCTCAGTCGCATGATTTCCTATGTGTCCTATGTTCAAATTCATAATTAAACATGGTTGGGATAAAGCATAAAGTTCAAACAAAAGCTGCGTTCATTATATAAACCATCGAGTACATAATCGACCACTAACGGTCGAGCAGCACAAACAAACAAATACATTTTTTCTAAGGTTGTGGAGGAGCATCGATCACAACCTTGTCCGATACCTCATCCTGAAAACCCTCGCTAGCCACCTCCTCTTCGACCTCCTTCTCGTCATCCAAGTCGAGATCTCTCTCGGTCCCGACTCTCTCATAAAAGAGACGCAGCTCATCTGACGCTGAAGCCAAAGGATCTTTGCCCTACAGGTGACGTCGCATAACTGCCGCACGCGCAGTAAGTCGAGCATAAGAAAAGAAAGACTTATTTTCGTCCTTCAATTCATCAGACTCCTTCTTCAAATTTATCACCTTAGCCTTGATTCCCTTGACTTCCTTCCTCTTCGCGGTTACGGATTCCTTCATCCCCTCCAGCTTCTCTCTCTGGTCTCGTGTTAAAGCCAAAAATCGCACCAAAGGGACAACTTAAGGTCGATGTGGACTTAATCAACTAAAGAAATGATCTTTCGACGAGACGTGCAACGAGGGAAGAAATAAACGAGACAAGGAATTTGATGACGCAGGAAAAACCTCAAACGAGGAAAAAACCTACGGACGACAAGGGATGTCATCGCTGCACTATGGTCGCCAATCAGGGGCGACGTCCTTGGTACTGGCGTCGGTTTTACGATGATTACAATACAAATGAAGGAAATACTTCGAAATGTAAAGTACAAGTGTTTAAATGTGAAAACAGGTGTTTGTCGTGTGTGAATACAAAGTGTAAACTTCTGGTCGAGGACTGTTGTCATGCGTCAAGAGCGATACTTGAGCTTTTCCTTCGAGTGTTCTTGAGTTCGCTGTAAGATTCTGGCTTTCAGTACTTAATCTCCAGAGGTTGAATGTTCTTTGCTATGAGTTTAGATGATTTTCTCTGCTGGGTAGTGATGTTCGCTGGAGTGTATTGGATGTTAACCGATGTTCCCTGAAATGATGCTTTAGCTTGTCTTTTATAGTCTTCGCATCATTAATTAACTCCATTAATGATTCAATCAACGGCTACAACGGCTGGAAACGGTCGCCGGAGTGATTATCCATGATGATCTTCGTCCGTTACGGCTATCGATCGTTGATGGTTGCGTCGGTTATATCCGTTGCTCTTTAATGACTTTGACTCCTGCATTAAACACTTAACAAACGTAACAGTCAAGGTTAACGTTAGCTTTGGTCGTCAGTACAATGATCTTACGCGATGGTCGTACAGGACGGGCAATGCTAAGGTCGTGCGTCATGGGAGACGTACGACTTACCTTTTACGGGAGACGACGGATGTTTTATGGGTTCTTGTCGAGACCTTATCTTAACACAAGATTTAGTTCACAATAGTGCATCTTACCTGTTCTGGTCGCGGTCGTACGACGTGGTTTTTTGCCCAAACAGTTTGCCCCCAAAATTTGAAAGAAGGATAGCAAATCCGAGTTTTAAATTTTGTCAGTCGAAAAAATATGACAAGTGATGGAAATTACCTTGGTTACCTTGGAACTGGGCTGGTCTGCTCTTAACTGAACGAGAAGTCGAAAGGAGAACGAGGTCGTGACATCATGCTGACGTACGATGATGCTTACCAGCTGTCGATGCCAGGTGTCGGTGATTTACTGGGGCATATGAAAGTCGGGGATGCGTGTCGATCTTTTGAAGGGCTCGACCTGTCACGATTTCCTGCATAAATAGAGACCAAAATGGATTATTTTCTTCAATCTTTCGAAAAGTCATCTTTTCCAGAATCTCGACTTTTTCCAAATCTTTAGTGACTGATGATCTACCGTGGGCTGTGATACCCAAATCGATGACGATGTTGGTTGCGATAGACGCGATGTCCGTGGATTCTGCGCATCTGGCGACGATGTTTTCTGCTACCACGTCGACCCTTTCGTTAGCCGGCAGGGGCGAGGGTGTAAAGACGGGAGAGAATGATGGGGATTTTATGGAGATCAACTTTGCGTTGTCTTCATCCCTCTCGACTGACTATGTCCTCGTCAGGACGAAGTCGCTCCCGCTTCTGGGGAAATATCAGCTCTTATATTTCAAGGAGCATTTTCCAGGGATCTCTGTTGAAGTGATTAGACTGTGTTTGGCCGTACTGGCGTCTTTCGTAAGTTTTCCTTTCGAAACTTGTGTTTACCGACGTTTATTCTTTCGATGAGCGTTTTGCTAATACGTCCCTTTTGTAATCATGCAGATGTTTCTGTTTTCCTTCACTAAACACGTGAGGAAACTGGGGGTATTGGAGTGGAGGTCAATTGTCGAAGAGGAGATATTCCTTCCTCCAACCTTAACATTAATCTTAAGAGCCACATTCTCGGAATGCCATGGCGCGAAAGGTTGGGAGACGACTCCGGCTATACTCGTTTGATCCTTGCATCAGCTCTTTAGGATTGTCAGGATTCCGAAGGCTGAGTTTTCTTTGGGCAGAATTTACGATTGCCATGTTTCCTTAGATCTTAGGGTAGTTTCTTTTTTCTAGTTTTATGAATTAGGCTTTTCATGCTTGACCGTTGGTGGTCGGGTCATTGGTATGCAACAACTTTTGACTTTGTATTTACTTGTCCGACTATTGGTCGTTCATATGTAATCGTTCAATGAAGTTCCTTCTTTTGCTGAACCTGTGTTTTTAATTACATATGTCGTGGATAAATGTAATACTGATCATGACAGTACTAAATAAACGGAGGATCGTGCGACTTAGGCTTTTATTGCAATATAGCGGTTGAAATATATATCATCGATGTGTTAGAACATACAAAGTATTTCTAAGTTCCAGAAACTTAGATCGAGGGACCGTTTAGACCTTACGTATGACTGTATCGTATCACGAAACTTTAGAATATATGCCCCTGTGATCAAACAATCGAATCATGCACTGAGATACCCATGTCGCGCGTTCCTGCGATAAAGTTCATTAGAGGTCGGTCGTGGTTTTTCCAACGATTTTGCGATGCCTACCGTCGTGCTGAACACTTTGTATGATAGGAAGGCGGTTTTAAAAGAAATATTTTTTCAAGTGTGTCGCATTCCAACTTCGTGGGATTTCCTGATTGTCGAGGGTTCGAAGTCGATAGGCTCCTTTACCAACGACTTCAGAGATACGATAGAGACCTTCCCACTTGATAGAAAGTTTACCTGCGTTGAGCTCCTGGGTATTCGGGAATACTCGACGGAGGACGTAATCGCCTTCTCGAAAGATTTTAACTTTGACGTGCTTATTGAAATGTCGCTCGACTGCCTGCTTCTGTGATGCCATTCTGATCAAGGCCAATTCTCTAAGCTCTTCAAGGGCGTCGAGGTCATAACTTAAATCAACCATGTTGTGGTCGATGGATGTGTGCCTCGAAGTTGGGAGATGAACCTCGATCGGTAGGACGGCTTCGCAACCATAGACGAGAGAGAAGGGGGTTTGCCCAATGGACGTGCGTGGCGTCGTGCGATTTGCCAATAGGACCGAAGGAAGTTCTTCAACCCACCTTCCTTTTGCGGCTTTTAATCGTTTCTTGATCGAAGCTATAATAGTCTTATTGCTTGACTCGGCAAGTCCATTAGCTTGGGGATATCTGGGAGTCGAGGTTGTTAGTTTGATATTCCTATCGTCGCAGAACTGTTGGGTCCTGTCGCTTATGAATTGGGATCCATTGTCGCAGACAATTTCGGATGGAATTCCAAACCTGCATATGATGTTAGTCTGGATAAAGGAGATAACTTCTTTATCCCTAATTTGGGAGAAGGCAGCTGCTTCGACCTATTTATAAAAGTAATCCGTGAGTACGAGGAGGAACACTTTTTGCCCCGGAGCAGGTGGTAGTTTGCCGACAATATCCATTCCCCACCTCATGAAAGGCCATGGGACAAGCGTTGAGTGCTCCGAGGGTTTATGAGACATACCTGAGTGTCGTTGACAGGGGTCACAATTTTGGACGTACTTGACGGCGTCTTGTCGCAGTGTCGGCCAAAAATACCCTTGTCGGGAGACACGATTAGCCAAGCTACGACCTCCTGAGTGATTACCACATTCGCCGTCGTGCATCTCTTGGAGGATTTTCTTGGCTTGATTCTTGCTGATGACGCACCTTAAATTTAAGCCCGTCGATGATCGCCGATAAAGCTTATTTTCGATCATGACGTACTTAGATGCTTTGAATCTAATTTTTCGAGCCTCCATTTTGTCTTCGGGGAGTTGGTCGTGTATGAGGAAATTTCGAATGTCGCGTGCCCAATCATCTTCTTCGTCTTCGATCTGGATGACATCTATGTTTCCAATGTACGGCGTTGCCAGGTGAATCATAGGAATAACATCAAATATTGGTTCAACTAAAGCTGACCCAAGGTTCGCCAATGCGTCGGCTTGAGTATTCTGGTCTCGCGGAATCTGTTCAATAGAAAAAGATTTAAAGTTTTGGAATTTTTTTTGCCACGCTTAGATATGCTGTCATTTTTTAATCCTTGGTTGCGAATTCTCCATTGATTTGATTTACTACCAGCAGGGAATCGCTCTTGACATGCAGTGCGGTTGCCCCCGAGTCGTGGGCCATATTCATTCCCACGATCAAGGCTTCATATTCGGCTTCGTTGTTGGTGGCCTTGAAGTCGCATCGGACCGAGTATACCATCTTACCCCCCTGTGGCGACTTTAAGACGACACCCAATCCAGAGCCTCTAATGTTGGATGATCTGTCGACATGTAGGATCCAAGGCACGTCGTCGTGAGTCGCCACAGTGGACACTTCGAGTTCTGCTTCTTTTTCCAACTCAGGGCTGAAATCGGCGATAAAGTCTGCCAAGGCTTGTGATTTGATCGCGGTCCTGGGTTTGAAATCAATGTCGTAACTGTTGAGATATATGCTCCACTTTGCTAAGCGACCTGTCAACTCAGGTTTCCTTAGAACATACTTAAGAGGAAAGTTAGTTACGACAGTAATAGGATGCGATTCGAGGTAGTGTCGTAATTTTTTAGCAGCTGTGACTAGCGACAAAAGCAGTTTTTCCATGGAAGAATACTTGGTGTCTGCGTCCAAGAGAGATTTACTTACGTAGTAGATTAGTAATTGTTGTTTTTCGTCCTCTCGTGTGAGTACGGCGCTTACCGCATTTGGACAGACAGTTAAATACAATTGTAAGACCTCATGATCGTGAGGTTTCGACAACAGAAGAGGCGATGCCATATACTCCTTGAGTTTTTGCAAGGCTTGCTCATGATCGTTGGTCCAGTTGAAACCTTTGTTTTTCCTGAGGACGTTATAAAACAGATGACATCTATCTGAAGATTGCGAGATAAACCTGTTTAGGGCCGCTACTCGACCAGTAAGCCTTTGGACCTCCTTGAAATTTCGAGGAGATTTGATGTCGATGATGGCTTTGATTTGATCGGGGTTAGCCTCGATTCCTTGGCGAGTGACCATGTGGCCTAAGAACTTTCCAGCACTGACTCCGAAGGAACATTTGGTAGGGTTGAGCTTCATGCTATACTCCCGAAGGATGTTGAACGATTGTCTTAGATGCTCGACATGATCGACCGCTTGCTTTGACTTGACGAGCATGTCGTCAATATATACCTCCATTGTGTCGCCGAGATGGTCTTTGAACATTTTATTCACCAGACGTTGATAGGTGGATCCTGCATTTTTTAGTCCGAAAGGCATAACTTTATAACAGTAAATACCTCAGTCCGTCATAAAAGCGGTTTTCTCCTGGTCGTCGACGTGCATTAGGATTTGGTTATACCCTGAATAGGCATCCATGAAGGTCAATAGTTCATGTCATGCGGTTGCGTCGACCATGGCGTCGATATGCGGTAATGGGAAAGGATCTTTCGGGCAAGCCTTATTGAGATCGGTGAAGTCGATACAGACCCTCCACTTTCCATTCTTCTTAGCCACGACCACGACATTAGCAAGCCAGTCGGGATACTTTACTTCTCGGATCTTTCCTGTCTTGAGGAGGTTATCGACCTCATCGTTTATTACCTTATTTCTTTCAGGAGCGAATTTACGGCGCTTTTGCTTGACGGGTTTAAACGATGGATCGATATTGAGCTTATGAGAAATGATGTTAGGGTCAATGCCAACCATATCTTCATGTGACCAGGCGAAGCAGTCAGCATATTCCTGCAAGAAATATATTATCCTTTGCCTAAGATGGGGATCGAGGGATGATCCTATCAAGACTTTTTACTCGGGCTTGCTTGGGTCTAAGACAACTTCTTCTAGGCAATAATCACCGATGGCTTTAGAAGCATCTTGCACCTTTTCAAGCTTTCCATGCGCTGAGTCAGTGGTTTGCTATGAGTTTTCGCTATCTGCCATTTTCCTGTGATAGAGAACAGAAGAATCTCCAAGAAACTATTAGTAAGGTGCACGTTCGTCGAGGAATTTCTCTAGATGAGGTCCCACGGATGGCGCCAAACTATTAATGCCAAAAATTGCACCAAAGGGACAACTTAAGGTCGATATGGACTTAATCAACTAAAGAAAGGATCTTTCGACGAGACGTTCAACGAGGGAAGAAATAAACGAGACAAGGAATTTGATGACGCAGGAAAAACCTCAAACGAGGAAAAAACCTGCAGACGACAAGGGATGTCGTCGCTGCACTATGGTCGCCAATCAGGGGCGACGTCCTTGGTACTGGCGTCGGTTGTACGATGATTACAATACAAATGAAGGAAATACTTCGAAATGTAAAGTACAAGTGTTTAAATGTGAAAACAGGTGTTTGTCGTGTGTGAATACAAAGTGTAAACTTCTGGTCGAGGACTGTTGTCATGCGTCGAGAGCGATACTTGAGCTTTTCCTTCGAGTGTTCTTGAGTTCGCTGTAAGATTATGGCTTTCAGTACTTAATCTACAGAGGTTGAATGTTCTTTGCTATGAGTTTAGATGATTTTCTCTGCTGGGTAGTGATGTTCGTTGGAGTGTATTGGATGTTAACCGATGTTCCCCGAAATGATGCTTTAGCTTGTCTTTTATAGTCTTCGCATCATTAATTAACTCCATTAATGATTCAATCAACGGCTACAACGGCTGGAAACGGTCGCCGGAGTGATTATCCATGATGATCTTCGTCCGTTACGGCTATCGATCGTTGATGGTTGCGTCGGTTATATCCGTTGCTCTTTAATGACTTTGACTCCTGCATTAAACACTTAACAAACGTAACAGTCAAGGTTAACGTTAGCTTTGGTCATCAGTACAATGATCTTACGCGATGGTCGTACGGGACGGGCGATGCTAAGGTCGTGCGTCATGGGAGACGTACGACTTACCTTTTACGGGAGACGACGGATGTTTTATGGGTTCTTGTCGAGACCTTATCTTAACACAAGATTTAGTTCACAATCGTGCGTCTTACCTGTTCTGGTCGCGGTCGTACGACGTGTTTTTTGCCCAAACATCGCGCATCAAAGTCAGGGACTCCTTCAAACGCGAGTTTATCTCGTCTCTTGTATGACCGAGGGCATCCAATTCGTCCAAAGCATGGTCAAGGTGTACCGACATCGCTTCTTCATGCTCCAAAGCAGCTTTCTCTTTAGCTAACGCTGCATCTTCATCTTTGGTAACAGAAGCCGTTGAAACCTCTATATTCGTCGTTTCGGCCTGCAATGCCATGGAAGCTTGGAACGCCTAAAGAATCATAATATGAGCGACATTAGTAAACAACGACAACGACAACGACAAACGACAAGTCTTGAAAGAAAGACTTACCAAGAATAAGAGTCCAACTGCATGGAACTCTTTCTTCTCGAAAGAGAACCCGTCAAAACGCTCCCTGAAAGACGGAAGCAAATATTTTTCCAAATGGGGGAACAACTTCGTCTCGTCCAAGACATTGTCGTCCAGAAAACCCGACGGCAACGTAAAGTTGACCGTCGTTTCCCCCACAGGTCCCTTCTGCGCGCCTTTGCCCCTGTCGGCCGATGAAGGGCCGGATAGGACGACGGGAGACATCGTCGCCAGTTGCGCAGTATCCACAGATTTTGCGCCGGTCGTGTCAAACGCAACCGACGCCTTCGCCTTCCTGGACAAGGCAACCCTCGATGGGTTACCCGTCTTCAAAGACGGTTCCCTCAGAACGGACACCTTTGTCCTCTTTAAGAGGCCCGACCCGGATATCGGGACCTCTTTTCTCTTCAGGACTCCCGACCCAGTTGTCGAAACGTCCTTCTCCCTCGCCTCGCGAGCTACTTCGACTTGGGCCATCTTCCTAGCAACAGAAGATGTCGCATGCGCTTGAGATTCACCTGTACGGTAAAAGAAAGAAATTAGACGATTCAGAACAGAGAAAGACCAGGTCAAGCGAAAAGAAGACAAAAAAAAATACTTACCAATTATCTCTACCTCTGGTTCTTCACTCTTCTCAGAGTCCTCCTCTTCTTCTTTCTTCTTTCTCCTCTCGACCCATCCTCACTCTGTCGCTCAAGAAAACGGTGTCATCATCCTCGTCTATCAAATGACGCGTGACGTACGACCGGTCTTCAGTACTAAATTCTAAGAACTTTTCGATCTTAGCCCGAGAAGCATCATCCGGCTCTACCTTATCGAAATCAATATCTACGCATAAAAAAGAAGATCAGTCGAAAAAACAATCGAGCAACAGAATAACATGAAAACGTACAGTCAAAGGCTCACCCGTCATATTCCAACCCTCCCTAATCCAATCACTATCAGTGTCCAGCGTCGACACCCGTACGAATACGTACCTCTTCTTCCATCCACGGTCGTTGACCGCAGTATTTAAAACCAGGGTACGATCACCCTTGAACCTTGAAAACAAACTATAGCGACGGTACCGGTCATTTTTGACCTTTTACGCCGTCAGAAGGTCCCTCACATTCATCGGTGGATTCCAGTTGGAGGTAAGTCGTTCGATGATCAAGATAACTCGCCAGAACTGGGGCATCAATTGCCCCGACGAAAGATCAAATTCACACATGAACTCTTTGACTAAAGGCGAATATGGCCAGTGAAAGCCTATTTTGAACGGGTATTCGTATATAACAACGTACCCCTCGGGGCACATTTCCGGTCGAACCTTGCCAACCTTGCTTACGGTAATCCCCATGGGAATCCTCGCTAGACTTCTAAAGTCGTCGAGATCTTCTTCGTTTTTAATGGTGTTTCTAGGCTCTGTCGACATTGCCAGCCCCGTTAAATTGATTTGCACTTCTGAAAGGCCCCAAATATCCCAGTTTTTTCTAGGCTTTCTAGCGATAGACTTGCGCCGCATACGCAAACTGGAGAGTCGTATCTTATATGATCTCAGAAAAACTTAAATTAGGTCGAAGATTCTTGCAAGTTTCAATCGAACGGAAATCGCCAAGAAAAGATCCATCATAATCTTTATTTATGCAGTCGATCATGTCAGGTCGAGCTCTTTGATGACCGTCGCGCATCCCCGTCCTTTCGCATGACCGCCCGGATCTTCGACACCTGTCCTCGACAGCTGGTAAGCATCATCGTACGTCAGCGTGACGTCATAACTTTTCAACTTCTCGTTTAGTTAAAGGCGAACCGGTCTAGTTCCACGACAACCAGGTAAGTCCCTCAACCCAGGTCACAAGTCTAAGCGTTCGACAAGCAAAATTTAAAACTTAAATTTAACATTCAAATTTCAAATTTTGGGGGCAAACTGTTTGGGCAAAAAATCACGTCGCTCGACCGCGACCAGAACAAGTAAGACGTATGATTAAGGACTATATCTTGTATTAAGATAAGGTCTCGACAAAGACCCAGAACACCATCGTCGTCCCTCATAAAAGGTAAGTCGAGAGTTCCTTACGACGCTCGACCATAGCGTCACCCGATCCGCACGATTATTACATAAGGACGTGCGACCTCGACCAAAACTAACGTTAACCATGACTGTTACGTTTGTTAAGTGTTTAATGCAGGAGTCAAAGCCATTAACAGTGAGCAGCCGTAACTGTAACAACCCGGATTTCCCAACATACAAGTAACACATATTTTAAACCACAAAATACATACTTTCATTTATGGTCCCAAAACTTAACCAAATAAGTCTTTCAGTACAAACTTTTTCTTGCAAATATTAAAGTACAAAATAACATAACAGATGCAAAACACAACTCTAATCTTCATCATCACGTATCCTCCAAAAAGGCCAAACATGATATATCCTATCACTGTCCCTTATTTGCTTCTTGACCTGGAATACATATTTTAAAACAAAAATGAGGGTTAGACCTTGAGGTCTAGTGAGAAAATCCTCGTTAGTTTAAAGAAAACATTTGCACAACATCATACACATAAGAATACCAACTATGACTCATGCAACATGTATCTTTTCATCTCTTTTTCTTTCTCGTTCTCTTGGCCATATTAATTGGTAGCAAGCCAATTAATTAAATTTCACTGCTGTACTAAATACAGCCAACACCGCTGTCGCTTTATACAGCCAACTTTCACCGGTCCTAAGCCCGACCAACTAGCACTAAGGCAGTGTAATATTCATATAATTACTATATGCACATTATTACACTCATTCACATACATGTATTCCATTTGAAAACATTTTAAGTAAAAACTAACTTGATTCGTTTACTTTCCAAGAACCTTCCCACGCTATTATCAAGTACTCCAATTTCTTCAGTCCCGTTTCACGGAATTTGTACCACAATAATACAAATATTTCTTTTAAAGACTAAAATCTCTAAAATTCTGAAATCCTCGACTCAAGTCGCAATCAACTACTGAAATACCCCATATCGCAATACACTACCCTAAGTCGCAACCAACTACTGTGACACAGTACCAAGTCGCAATCAACTACTGCGACTTATCCCTCATGTCGCAACCAACTGTTGCGACATCCCTCTCAAGTCGCAACCAACTGTTGCGACATAGCACCAAGTCGCAACCCACTATTGCGACTTCATGAGCAAGTCGCAACTCAAGGTTGCGACATTCATGAAGATCATAAATTCAACCATGTCGCAACCCACTGTTGCGACTTCAATGAATGTCTCAGTCCACTGGTTCATACTTAACCCAGAAATCTAAACTTTTAAGCTATGCATGATGCTGTAATTATATAAATATGTTTAAAACTATAAACATAACCTAACCATAAGCTCAGATTTTCCAAATCATCCCTAAATCATCAAAACCCACTTCTAAACTCATGCAAAACTTAATACACATAAAAGTAAGGATTATATAGATTAAATACCTTGGTTGTCTTGCTGTAAATCTTAAAAACTCAGCTGGATCTTGCCTTCTTCTTCTTCCTTCCCTTCTACGGTTCTATCTCTCTCTTCTCTCTCTCAACCGAAAGCATATACACACACACACACACACACACACTTAATTTTTGATATTAGTTAACCAAATGAGGACACCTCCTCCTAGAGGAGTGAATATGGCGGTGGTGGTGTGTGGTTTGGTAAAAAGACCAAGCAACCCCCAAATTTACCCTATTTGGCAAAACATACCCCTAAACTTCCATTATAAAATTAAAACTTACCCCTTAACTCCTAACTCCATAAAATACTAAAAATAAATACTTATAAAATTTCTCAAATCTAAATTAACTAAAATACTACAAGTTAAATTATTAAATAATATACCTGGTTATTACAGTAACGGACGAAGATCATTATGGATATTCACTCCGGCAACCGTTTCCAGCCGTTGTAGCCGTTGATCAAAGCATTAATGGAGCTAATTAATGACGCGAAGACTATAAATACCAAGCTAAGCCTTCACATCAAAGGACATGAGTTAACATCCGATACACATCAGCAATCATCGACGAACATCACCGAACAGCAGAGAAAAACATTCAAGCTCATAGCTAAGAACCCTCAAACTCTGGAAATCAAGTACTGAAAGCCAGAATCCTACAGCGAACTCAAGAACACTCGAAGAAAAGCTCAAGTCATCGCTCTTGACGCACGTCATCAGCTTTCGACCAACAGTTCATACTTTGTTTCGCACACGACAAACACCTGTTTTTACGTTCAAACACTTGTACTTTACATTTCGAAGCATTTCCTTCATTTGTATTGTAATCATCGTACGACCGACGCCAGTACCAAGGATATCACCCCTGATTGGCGACCATAGTATAGCGACGACACCCACTGTCGTCCGCAGGTTTTTTCCTCGTTTGAGGTTTTTCCTGCGTCATCAAATCCCTTGTTTCTTTATTTTTATCCTCGTCGCACGTCTCGTCGAAAGATTCTTTCTTTAGTTGTTTAAAGTCCACATCGACCTTAAGTTGTCCCTTTGGTGTGATTTTTGGCATTAACACTTACCTGAAAAGGTTTAGTTTGGAAAATGCGAGGGTTAGACCATGAGGTCTAGTGAGCTCCCTCCTGATAGTTCTCAAAAATCATTTAAAACGATTTATAACTTTCACATATAAAACTTTCATATATCTTTACATAAAACTTTCACGGATAAATCCGCTCCCGTAAATGGCACCCTGAAGTCACTCAAGAGTGACAACGAGTCAGTCTCACGCTGCCTTACTGGGTCACACCTCCCATGGCATAAACGGAACCTCCCCCCGACGTGAGCACTGGCGGAACCTCCCCCCAACTTAGCCAATTTATGTCTACTACAATGTATGCATACATCTCATATAACTTTCAACAAGTAAACATTCATGTAAAATAACATGGCATTTCTACTCAATCACTTTCTTTAGAAAAAACACGTATAAAATCACGTATTTTTAGTTAGAAAAACTCACCTGGCGCTTTAGAAATTCCTTCTCGCAAAACTTCAGATTTTAAGGTGAACACCTATGATATTAAAATAATATTTATAGTGAGTCTTGGTTAATCTCAGCTCAATCTGAACAAATTTCTATCTAACTCACTCTCGACCACTCTGGAATCAGGACCCAATTAATCGGCCCAACGTTACCGGATCACTTACCAAAAATAAAAACTCCGGATCTGTTACACTTGGCCCTAAATCAATACATTTCGGATCTGACTTTATTTAATCAATACCGGAACTCACTATTCAAAGCCCAACCAAACAAGTTCCGGGTCCTTGATTAAATGAGACCCAAACATGAATATCGGATCTCTATTAAATAATAGATTGCGGCCCAACTAAATAAAATCAATATTGGGTCACGTGATTAGCCCAAAAGGAAACTAGCAACTACGGATCACGTGACATGGAAATAAAAGAATTCCGGATCCACTACTAACCAGCCCAACTCCCGGTAAATTACTTAGACCCAAATACCGGATTACTTAATCTGGTCGGTCCAATAGCTTGATTTAATATTCAAGTTAATTAAGCCTAAGATTCCGTATCCACTTATCGCTGCAAGCCCAACAACAAGGATTCCGGTCCACTTTGACAATACCGGTTCTAACCCAAAAAAAACCAAACACCAGAACTACATAATTTAATTCTGAAACTCATGTAGTGGCCTAATTCTGGTTCATGTTTAAAAAATAAATTCCGGATCTTATGTGGTGGCCCAATTCCGGATCCATTAAAAATCACAATTCCGGATCTATTAAAATCACAATTCCGGATCTATTAAAAATCAAAAACTCCGGATCCGTTTAAAAATCACAATTCCGGACCCGTTTGAAAAACAAATTCCGGATCCGTTTAAATTCACAATTCCGGATCCAAAATAAATCGATCAAGCCCCAAACACACGTTTTCTAGCTGAAGCGATTCACGATAACATCTAAGTGGGATTTCTTTCACATGGAATAAATACATGTTTCATCAAGATATTGCAAGAGATAAACCATTCCTTCAACATTCACCCAGAGCTCCAAATTTTCTTAAATCTTAATTATCCCAAACCCAAATTAATAGGAGGTGAGAATAAACGAGTTCAGATCATTACCTTGAATTTATTCCTTGAAGGTCTCTCTTTCTTCTCCCCAAGATTGATTGCGAATTGCCTTCCCCTTGCTCTGCTCTCATACTCTAGCCGCCTCACACACACACATAGACTAACTCCTAGGGTTTTTACAAATCAGCCCCTAACTTAAAATTATGCAACCTGCTTCACAAAACTTACTCTTGTTTAAATAAAAGTCTCGGTTATTACGTAATCACACCCCCCCCCTTTTTTTCTCACGCCATACTTATCTCATTTAATGTTTTTGATTTGTTCCAATTTTACCCCTAAAATATTTTGACGATAGTGGAAAGTTGGGTTTCATTGCTATTAATTACTGATATTGCCATTATTAATTATAGTCATTGATTTAATCTAACAAGGGGCATAGATTCATCCCTTTATTCTTTTAAATAGATATTATTCTCGTATGATCTTTCATCTCTCTCTCTCTCTCTCTATATATATATATATATATATATATATATTACTCTTCCCTCCAATTTTTTGTTTTACTTAAAAATGTTCTCTAACACTTTAATTGCTAAAACTTTTTTTTTCTGTTTTCAAAGTAAATTACAATTTTCATCACTGTGGTTATATGAAATCTTGGATTAGGTCCCTTAAACAAAATAATTACATCTATATAGTCACTGTGGTTCCATTTTTGTTTTGGATTAGGTCCCTTACCCTAACTTTGTCAACTTTTATTTTGTTAACTCAAGGGTAATTTAGTCAATTTAGTTTTTTTATCTAATTTTTATTTTTGTTAAAGAATAATATCTTACATATTATATTATATTGTGTAATAATATATAATATCATTAAAGTGTTCCCTCCCAAAAAAATCCAACCCACGTGGCTTCTTCTTCCCATCTCAAGAGCTGCAAGTGTGCAAGACTGCAACACTTGCCAGAGAAACCAACTACGAAAAATTAACCTTGTACTAAAACCAAAATCAAAACAACCAAATCCATTTCAAAACCAAAACCAAATTAAACTAGAGTTGGCAACGGCACCGGAGATTCTGGGGATCGCAATCCCCATTTCCATCCCCGCTCCCCACACCCCATCTTCGTCCCCATCCCCGTCGAGGAACAAAATTCCTTCCCCATCCCGAACGGGGAATCGGGGATTTTTCCCCGTTCACAAAACTTAATTTTTTATATAATATATTTATAAATGTCAATTTTACGATTGAATGACGTATTTTTATAAACTTTAGTTAACCAAGTTTTAGTTTGTTGCTTTTGTGAGTTTTTTGGAAATAAATATATTAATTACAATACATAATAATATATATTTTATACATCCACGTTATATAACTAAAAGTTTATCCGAACAATAATACCAATACTATAATATATCTTGAAAGTTTTGTCATAATCGAAGATTGATTATATTGGTGTGTTATATATACTATAAATACTCATTGGATTTATCATTTTTATTATGTTATATATACGTATATATATAAACATAGTATATATAAAAACTTATATTAAATACTCGGGGTCGGGCCGGGTCGGATTTGAGAGGTATCCCATCCCCGGTTAACAAATTCGGGGATTCCCCATCCTCAGTCAACTCTGGGTGTCGGATCCCCGTCGGGGGCGGAGTTTTTTGCAATCCCTAAATTAAACCCTAACATCAACAATCCAATCCACTTATCAAAACCAAGTTAAACCTTAAAATCATCAAATAAAACCCGAACACCATTGATAAAACTGAATCTGAGACGGGAAAGACGGGAGATAAAGCAGAACGGCGAAAGTTGAGAATCCCTGCCAAAAGAACGGTAAAGGTTGGCTATCCCCCTAAGCTCTAGATTTGAAGATCGATTACCACATACGGGAAACAAAGCTAACAGTGAATTCGTCTCCTTATTTGACAATATGTTCTTCTGATTTCTGGGAAATGAAGGTAACCAACTCCGGGTTGTTGATGATGGTGGAGACGATGAGTGGGGTTGGGTGTGTCACGATTTCAAAACCCATCGGCTTCAAAACGCACAGTCGCAAAGATTCGTTGAAACTGTTGTCATCAAAGTTCTACAGAACTATTAAAGTCATCATCTGGGTTCAAAAACTGTAATCACCTTTCTCCATCTCTTTGAAACTTGCTGAAATCTTAATACAAACTACGAGATGTTTCTGATGGCCTGATGGGTTTTCAGATCTTGGATCGGTGGAGATGCAGCCTCAACAATGGTGGCCATTGGCTACGATGGAGATTGAGTGTCATAGTGTTGGCCATTGTTTGAGTTTTCTAGTGATCCATAGTGTAAGGACGGTGGTGAACGGAAGGGGATGTTGTAGTGGGTCGGACTTGAGGGAGGAGGGAGGAGGCCGAAGAAACGTTGGAAAAAAGGTGGTCGTCGTGAATGACCAATGACGTGGTTTCAACATAAATATATAATATTTTATTTATTTAAAAGTTAATGTAAAATGACCAAAAGGCCTGTGACATAATGGAGCGAAGTTAACAGAAATAGAAACATGACCTAATCCATAATAAAATTGAAATCACAATGACCTTACTTGTAATTATTTCATTTGAGGGACCCAATCCAAAATTTCACATTACCACAGGGACGAAATTTGTAATTTAATCAACACATTGATTATTAAAACTTTTTATTATTCTTCTAATTCAAAGAAAGAATAAATAAAAATCATTTGATATATATCCAGTCACATACAAATATAATATATATATATATAATAAGAAAACTTTCATTTTTATTAATTTAAAACTTGATATATATAAAACTTTTTATTTTAATATAAAATCATTAATATATATATAGAGGTTCACTATTTTGTAAACTTTTTTTCGTGTAACTTTGGATTTCATAGGTTTTTTAATGAATTTTTTTTTCATGAAATTGTTTATTTTGATGAAATTGTTTCATATATTTGTGTTTTTTATGTAGTTTCATATATTTTTTTTCATTCTTATGAAACTTGATGAAACTTATTCGTTTTACATAAAAAAGACAAATATATGAAACGATTTCATTAAGAAATGAATGATATAAAACATTTTTATCAAAAAAAACAATTTCATAAAATAATTTCATCAAGAAAACCTATGAAATCCAAAAGTTTACAAGTTTACACACATTTAACGGTTTACAATTTATTATCCCTCTATATATATATATCATTTTATTTAAAAGCAATATCTTCCCCCTCTCTCTCTCTCTCTCTCTTAATAGTTATTGATTAATATTTAAAGACATCTATCCAGCTTAAAAAACTTAACATATTCTTTATAGTAAAATACATTTATTGATTAGTAATTAAATACATTTTACTTACATTAATTTGTAACTAATAATTTGTATTAGTAAAAATCTAATTTTTTATAAACATAATTACTCTTTTAATAATAGAGTATTCCCTAAAGTAATTTATATTGATGATCAATTAATATATTTTCATATTATTCATAGACTAAGGGGCTGTTCGGTAGCGGCTTAATGGGCTGTGTGGGAGATATGGCTGATTCGCTCAGCCATATCTACCCGTTCGGTAGCGGCTTAATGGAGAAATAAGGGGCTGACCGAATCAACCTAAAAAATACACTCATTTACACTCAGCTCTCTTTCTTCCAATTTTACCCCTCCTCCCCTCTTTTCTTTCCATCACCCCTCTTTTCTTTACATCGCCCCTCCTCAATCAAAAAAATACTACTATGGATTAAAGTTCTTCACTGATTCATGTTTGCATCTCCATCATCCAGGAATTTCAATTTCGATTTCTCCATCGATTTCTTTATCGATTTGTCCATGTCAGGTCGATTTTCTCTGTGGGATGAAGAACCCTATTGATTTCTTCTTTCAGATCGATTTTATGTGGGGGATGGAGAACCCATTGATTTATTCTTATGGTTTGTTCAGATCGGTTTATCTCTGTTCTCTATATTTTCTCCACATTTTCTCCATAGATTTGTGTGGACTGATCTGATATGGATGTTCTCCATTGATTTTCTATGTATATAAGCTTTCTCATATGAATACTGTGTATATAGATTTTTTGTGTATTGATTTGAGTGATATTTATATTTTTACATACTGTGAATATGGAATCCATCTTCATCAACTTCAACTTCACCACCACAACCCACAAAACCCCCCATCATCAAGAAATCAATCCCACCCCCTTCATCAAATTCAAAACCCAACTGGGTTCTCAAGCAAAAAATCCCAAACCTTCAACAGTTACACAATTGGGAGAAAGTTGGGGCACAACCCATTTATACACAGAGAAAATCTTTCATCTGGAACGATTACCTTTTTGCCCTTTTTATTGGTTGTTGTTACAAATTTGTGAAAATCTTTCCTCTGGAACGATTGATTAATGGTGTGGACTTGTTTTTATTTAAAAACATTTAAATTGGTATTTTTTTAAATAATTATAAATCTGTAACGTCCCAAAAATTACAAGCAAATTTAAATTTTTTAAATAAACAACTCATTTATAACAACTCATTAAATGAATCCCAACGTTTCGTTTGCAAACTCACAATTATTAACTTTATAATAAAAATACAGCGGAATAGACGTTTAATTAATAAAACCATAAAACAACCAGCTCTCCTCGCGCGCCAGTGTGTACTTGTCACGCCTTGAAGCCGCTCGGACCTGAAACCACAGTTTATTGGGAAAGGGTAAGCACGAAGCTTAGTGAATTCCAACACATGCGCAGATAGGAATTATATACACATCACCCCTATCCGCACATAAGCAACAACATCACAGTTACATAAAACGAGTAAACGTCTACAAGTAATTATGTATCCAACACCTCAGTACCATCGAGGCCTCGGTCCCATCGAATTGTAATGTATCCAACACCTCAGTACCATCGAGGCCTCGGTCCCACCGAATTGTAATGTAACCAACACCTCAGTACCATCGAGGCCTCGGTACCACCGAATTGTAATGTAACCATTTATACCAAGCATTCAAACCAATCAAATATTACACACCGCAAACAACTAGTTCACACCACAAAGACAGTAGTACATACAAACTATTATGACATGCATACAACCCCTAACTACACAGTGAGAGAACTCACCTCGAATGCGCGCCCAGCTTAATAACACAGTTCAAGCTTCACAAATACGGTCACTTCCCGGCACCTAAACGCATGTTAAAACGTGTCAATACGAGACCCGGACCCTATGACTCGACATACGCTTAAACCGTCACTAAAACTAATTTCCGCTCAAACAAAACAGGTCTGTTCGGGACCTGTTTCGACCCCTTTAAAACCAGAAAAATCCCAATATTAATTTATGACCAGAAAGTCCTCTGAGCTAGGGTTCCAAGGACATATTATACGTCTTCTAACTATTTTTCTACAATTTATTATGAATTAAATACGAACGCCTACCAAAACTGCCAGTTTCCGGTTCAGCCTGCACAAACAGCCCAAAACAGCCTAGCTACGGGCTTAATCAGACTTTCGGCAAAACACGAAAAACCTTCCCAACTCGATTAGGGAACTCTGGGCACCAATTTCACCTCAAAACGAGTTACGAGCAGAAAGATATGGTCTATACAAAACGGTGGCAGATCCCAGAAAATTTTACATAAAATGACGAATCACCGAACTTGCGACCACTTTTTCGCCCAGTTAGAGACCGAACCAGTTTTCCGCTAAAACACGGAAAACGTGCTCGATCCCGCACTTGAACCGTGGGCGCCAATTTCGGCTCAAGCGGGGCTACGACCGAAAAGTTATGCTTACGCGAAAACTGGACAGTACCCACAAAAATTTCCATAAAGACGCGATTTATCAAAACGGTTTGAACTTTTCGGCTTAATTGAATAAGTCACGGGTTAAGGGCTCGATAGAGACTAAGGTCTGGCCACACCACGCGCCACCCACTGCCATCTCCGGCAGTGGCGGTCGCCGGTGGCGACCGGCGGCGGCTCTCCGGCGATGACTACACAACACACTCCGCACCCTCTCGCACCTCCGACCTCTCTCTTTCTCGACCGCCTTATTGCAACCCCACAGAGTTCACCACTACATCACCATCTCCGGTGATGATACCACAGTCGCCGCCTACAGCGGCCAAGGCCGCCGCGACGCGGCTGTCACGGGAGAGAACCGACGAGAGACGGAAAACAATCAAGAAAAGGGACGGGACTTACCTCGAACGACCGGATGTCACCCTCTTGCGATCGCACCCACGCCGCTCTCTCTTCCCTCTCGCCGAACGGACCTGTGGTGAAGGCGCCGGCGACTGCAGCGGCGATCTCCGGCAGCTTCCTCTCTCTTCGCCCTTCTCTCTCTCTTCACGGCTCACCTCTATCTCTCTCTCGTTCTTGTTTACTGCCGCACCACACAACCGAGAGAAAGGACAATAGGGTTGAGAAACACGTTTTGGGTTGCTTGGCTAACAAGGAAAATAAGAAAACAAGGGAGGGGTTCGGTTTCTTTCATGGGCCGAGCCCCATGCAAAGACTTTGAGGAAATGACAAAACTGGCCCCTTGACTAACCCAAGACACTCACAACTACAAGAAACTCACAATTTTCAGCAATTTGGTCCTTAACGACATCAAACCCCAAACCAAAACAAATAACGGTAAACACCTTAATTAAATAAAATTAAACAATAACGTACCGGGACTCGGGCTTTACCGGGAACCGGACTGGTGTGCCAGCGTCCTCGCTGGGCTCCCAAGGGGGGTGGATTGTAAGATCCCACATTGGTTGGGGAGGGGAACAAAGGTTGCCTTATAAGAGGAACTTGATACCTCCCCTATCAGACGCGTTTTAAAACCTTGAGTCCAGGTGTGCGGACAAAGCGGACAATATCTGGTACGGTTAGCCTGGGATGTTACAAATGGTATCAGAGCCACTCCTGTGCCGTTCGGGATGGTGGGGCAAACCTCATCGAGGACGATGAGTCCCTAAGGGGGGGTGTGTGTAACACCTTAGGCATATCCCACATCGGCCGTAGACAGGAGAGATGCTGGGTATATTAGTAAACATTGGCCTTACCAGACACAACGCGTTTTGGGGCCACAAGCATGCGGGTTCCTTGGGAACTCTGTGGTTAAGCGTGCTTGGGTGGGAGTAGTACCAGGATGGGTGACCTCCTGGGAAGTCCTTGCGAAGTCCTTGCCAGGTCGCCAAGAACAAAGCCGTGAGCCAGTGGGGCAAAGCGGACAATATTGTGTCGTGGTAAGCGGGGTGTTACAAAATCATTTATTCAATATTTATATCAAACAGTTTATTTATATAATCAAAAATAAAGACGGGGTAAAATGGTCATTTTTGACATTCTGACAGTTTAATCAGCACAACAACCGAACACCAACATATCTGTTAACACTCAGACAACCATATTCATCCAGACTGCTATATCCATTCAGGTCTTAACAGGAAGTGAACCGAACAACACCTAAGTTTTTGTTTGTACATTTCTTATACAATATTAATTACCATACTATTTAGGTGTACATATGTTTATTTCTTAATTAATAAATCGACAAAGGTAGCATCCTGTTTTTAAAATGAAAAAAAAACTTAATGAAGGTCATCAATTATACAAAGTACAAACAATGCATAATTTATCCATGCACCAATCGCTAATGTGACGAATGATCATGTGAGAAGAAGAGTTAAGGTGAGAAAGTAAGAAAATACTTGGACCCTTAATCAATTTTAATCCCAAACACCCTGATGAATTGCAAGAATTGATCCAATGCATCTCATTGGTAACTTTCATTCTCAACGGAATCCAACCCTCTTTAATGTTACATATTATGTATGTATATATATAGAGAGGGATAATAAATTGTAAACCTCTAAATGTGTGTAAACTTTGGATTTCATAGGTTTTCTTGATGAAATTGTTTCATGAAATTGTTTATTTTGATGAAAGTGTTTCATATCATTTGTTTCATGATGAAATTGTTTCATATATTTGTGTTTTTTATGTAAAAAAGATAAAGTTTCATCAAATTGAGAAAAATATATGAAACAGTTTCATAGAAATGAAAAAAATATATATGAAACTACATAAAAACACAAATATATGAAACAATTTCATCAAAACATAAATGATATGAAACAATTTCATCAAAATAAACAATTTCATGAAACAATTTCATCAAGAAAACCTATGAAATCCACAATTTACACGAAAAAAAGTTTACAAAATAGTGAGCCTCTATATAGATATATACACACATATTAAAATTACACTAATTAAATTCTACTAACTTTTAAGAATTCTTGAATATGATTTGTTGATTATATTAACAACTAACATTTATTTTTTAAATAATCTATATATCGCTACTCAACTTAGGGGCTGTTCGGTAGGAGCTTAATGGGTTGTACAAGAGATATGGCTTATTCGCTCAGCTATAAAACTTGTTCGGCTGCAGCTTATTCGCTCAGCCGGTGGCTTAATCACTCAGCTAAAAAACAAAAGTCCTTTACACTCAACCATTTGATTCTACTTTATTTCCCCATCTACCCTTGACTCCCCAACCACCAAATAAATTGTGTTGCCACGGGAGAAGGTGACTATGACGCTGAGTAGCACGGAAATGGTGGTGGATGGCCGTTCGTGAGGTGGTTTCGGTGAGGAGAGTGGAGTTCGATAATAAGGCCATGAGTACCGGTACCCAATGAACCCAATGAACCCGCTTGCCACCTCAGCGCCACATCAGCTTTTCTCTTTCCTACCCTCCTTACCCAATCCTTACCCAAAAGTGGAGTACCACTACCCAATGAACCCAATGAACTCACTTGTCACCTCATCTTTTTTAATTCTTCTATTTATACATTTAATTATTTAACAAAATAAAAATATTTATATATTTTTAATAAATAAAAATAAGATAAATAATAAAAATAAAAATTCATATCATTCATTAAAAAATTAAAAATTACAAAATACAAAACACTAAAAATTATTATATTTTCTAATTTTCTCTTTTCTCGCTAAAGTAGCCCTCAAAACATCTCCCGAAAGGTGATCATGCGGGGCTATGAAAAACTCGAAGTCTTGTTGATATCGTTTTTCTCGTTCGAGATCCAACTTTTGTTGTTCGAGTTCAAATTTTTTTCATTTTGTACTCCATTGTACCCTCAATCTGCTCGTTGAACGAGCTTATGGTCGTCAACAACTGAGTAACACTTTCGTCCGGGTTCGACCCGGTCGTATTACTCGTTGATGTTTTTTTTGCCTTGTTTCTCCCGATGGGTCGTTGAAGTTGCCCGACCTCGTCATCATCGGAAGGTTTGGTACGTTTTGAACCTCGGGATGAATTTGTCGACATCGTTGGAACCGTTGACCATTTTGGACATTTTTTTAGGACATCCCAAGCTTGTTCATGGGTGAAAGCAACCCCAATATCCCCTTGGTACCGGTGGTGTGCCGTTCGTAAAATGTCGGCGTCACTCATTCCACTTGATCTATTATTGACCAAGTTGTTGTAGATGCCGACAAAACACGTAATTTTCTTGTTGAGGTCTTTGAACTTGGTGTTCAGTTGATGAAATGATCTATAATCTTGGCGACTCATAGAATTATAGAACACCTTCGAGATTCGGTTCCAAAAACTGTCTACATTTATGTAAATTCAAGTATAAGAATAATAACAAGAATATTAATAATAATAATAACAATATTAATAATAATAATAATAACAATAATAATAATAATAATAAAAATAAAAATATTACCACCGGTTTGTGCGTTACCGACAACGGGGTCCTCCGAAACGTCAACCCACGCCGACACTAACGCGACTTCCTCCTCTTTAGTCCACATCTGTCGGGTGGCTCTATTTTCATATTTTTTCTTTTTTCCTTTTTGCGCTGGTGTCGGGTTTGATGGTTCCGGGATTGATTGTTGTGTGGAGATCGATTGTGGTGTGTGCGGTTGTTGGGTTTCAGGAACAAAGTCGTCGTCGAGATTGATTGCGGGTTGAGGAAGTTGGTAATTGGCGGGAGTAAAACCTTGTTGAAGCAAACCATGGCGTGTAAATTGATAAGGAATATACGGGTGTTGCGGAACTTGTTGAGAAAACGCTTGTTGCGGAATATAACCTTGTTGAGAAAACGCTTGGAAGCCAAGCTTCGGGTCTTGTTGCGGTGTATCCAATCGGTTACGACGGGATGTAGGTGTGGTGTTTGGATTCATGATGAAATTTGAGAGAAATGGAAGAAGGTATTGAATTTGAGAGAAATGGAAGAAAGTATGTTTTGGTGTGAAAAAATAAGATGGAATAGGTTAACATATATAATGTGTATAATTTGAAGAAAAAAAATTAATTTTTTTTTTGTAATATAGCCGTTTACCAACGGTATTGTTTAAAAAAATAAAAAATTTAAATATGCAACGGGTTGATCGGGTTGGTGAACCCGGTAGCCGAACCCGATTGCTACCCGGCCACCCCCCTTACCGCTGCCCGATGAAACCCGCTGGCCATCTCAGCTGAGCCCGAGCCCGTACCCGATGGCGGTACGGGTGGTCTAAGGACAAGGACAAAAGGGATGCTCATCGGAGACAAAAGGTTGGTACCATGGATGTGAGTCGAGCGATGGAGAGAATTGTGGTGAGGAAAGTCCGGCAGCGATGTGCATAAGTGGCGATATGGTGGTGTGGTGATTTTGATCGGAGCAGATGGAGAGGAGAAGGGGGTAGAGAAAAAGAGGTGGCTGGTGTTTTTTTTTGTTGGTAAATAGGGTTTTACCATTGGAGAAGATGGAAAAACATAGGTCATTAAAATTTAATAGATTGAATTTGTACTATTGTGTTAAATTAATTTATTTTTATGTAAAAAAATGTTTACATTTATACCTTTTTATAATTAAGAGATATTTATTCAACATTTTTATTAAATAATTATTTTATTCAAAAAAAATATAAAATAGTGGTAAAATGGTCATTTCTGACATTCAGACTGTTTATTCAGCACAACAACCGAACACCAACTTATCTGTTAACAGTCAGGCAACCATATCTACTCAAACATCTATATCTATTAAGGTCTTACCAGAAAACGAACCGAACAACATCTTAGCCATGTTATCGCTTAACGCACGAATGTATGAACTCTCATAGGGTTTATTAAGGGTTTAAACACACATCAAATACACACGGCCTTTGTCTCTCTTGCGCCTTCTTCTTCTCACCGGACTTCTTCCCTAATTTTTTCTCTCTCGACGTTGTGTTCTCAATAACGAGTGAGCCAGCCCTCCACCGCTTATCAGTGCCGCCCATTCGCCCAAGACTTCAATACAACAGTAAGCAGCGGCTGACGCCGGATACATCACCGTGACAGTTGCCACCGTCCCCTCCTGTCGTCCACCCCGTAAACAAGTAAGGCTGCTCGATTCAACAGGTTCCCCCTCCAATTTTCAATTTCAACTTTTCCAATTTCAATGCTCTATTTTTTAAGTTTGAATTTTTTTGCTCAAGTTATTTTCTCGAGTATTCATCCTTGATTTCTTGCTACTGTGATTGTTCTTGATTTAAGGTTGATTCACCCTTTCAGCTTGTTTATATTTGATTTATTTATTAGGGAAAAGTTCAAAAAAATCCAATCGACTTTAGTGTTTGAAGTGATTAAATCCTTAGACAATTTTTTTGAATAAATAAATCTTTAGACATTTCAAAATATGTTAAATAAATCCTTGGACTTTAGTGTTCTCTAATTAGGAGAGAAAAGAAAAGAAACGAAATAGATGGAAAAGAAAGGGAGCGAAAAGAAATGAAAGGAAAATAATTTTTTCATTTGTGTTCTCGAAAGTGAAGGAAAGGAAATGAAAGAAAATATTTTTTTCGTGTTCTTGAACAGGAGAGAAAGGAAAGGATTGACGTCATTTATACTAATATACCCTTAAAAATATATATTTTATAATGAAAGATCGAGTAGTTTTGTAATTTTAATAATTTTTTTTAAATGTTTATAATTTCTTTTCTTTTATTTCCTTCTATTTTCTCCCACATTTGGGAGTCAAGTTTTAGAAGGAAACTTATCATTATTTTTCTTTCGTTTCGTTTCCTTTTTCTCCTAAAAAAAAGTTTCGAGAACACGAGTTTTTTTACCTTCCTCATTTTCCCCTCATTTTCCTTTCTTTTCCTTTGTAGAATGAGCTTCGAGAACGGTAAAAAAATATTAGATAAATCTTTGTTAATTAGAATTGTAACCTGCATCTTGTAGAAGAGGTAAAAGTGTAAAACTACAATTTTAGAAGAAAAAAAAACCCTAAAAACTATCCTAAACTTGAATCGTCCCTTGACGCTCCCCCACGCTTGTCTCAATCCCGTGGCCCTACACCACCGGTCGCCACCGCACCGCCCTCAGCCAAGACCGCCGTCGCCACCGTTTCAGGCTGCCGCCACCAGTTTAGGCCGGCTGTGTGGGTCGATTACTCACTGTCGAGACTGTGTTGTTTGATTTCTCAGGTTGGTTCAGCTCTCTTGGATTACTTATTTGGATCAATAAATTCTCAAATTCTACCGATTTCCCTACGTATGTATACATACCTCAAATTCTCAAATCTATTATTTGAGGGAAGATCCTAACAAAATTGCAGATGCATTTAGTTAAATAAACTTTGTAGGATGCCATGTTGTGGTTGAGGTTTTTAATTTGAACACACTTTGTGTTGGGTATGGGCGTTTCTGATTTTAGGATAGAGGTGGGTGCACTGTAGAAGACTTCTGTAACCATATACACAGAAGCCTGGTGAAATATGTGAAGTATGTTCTGTTCTGGGGCTCAAGTGCAAGGCATTACCCCCCAGCATTGTGGGCTTAGTCAAGAAAAAGGGTATAATTCGAGCATATTGCGATGATCAACACCCTACCACATTGTGGGCTTAGGGGCCGCTTACCAAAGGATTACCCGGTAAAAGCGAATGCAAGGACCGAGTCTTATCCGGTAAGTGAGGGTGACGACTCTTACTATGGTTAGTGCTTACCGGGTGAATTGTTGCATACGAAACCGATTTGGTGAACTAAATCTTACACGATACGTAAGTGATAGCGTTAAATTTACTGGTAAGCGCTTACCCTGGTAAGCGTTTGGTAAACGGCCCATAGTCTTGTTAGTATTCTGATATGGGTTTGTTTAAATCAGTCCAGTTAACTTCTGACATAGGTGATGTTTAGTATAAGCCCAAAATCATGTTTAGTATGTGAGGATCTTTTCTGGTTTTCGTTTTAGTCGTTGGCTATGTACGACAAACCAACTGATAAGCGGTATATATATTGCTTTAGGTGTAACTTTTACAGAGTTTTTTCATCATAAGGATGTATTTAACAGGTTTTTAAAAGTCTAGGGATTTATTTAACAGGTTTTAGAAAGTTCAATGACTTATTTGTTCCAAAAATTTGTCCAAGGACTTAATCATTCCAAATACTAAAGTCCATTGGGCTTTTTTGGACATTTCCCTACTTATTATTCATTCCTATACTTTATTTTGGGGTAAAGGTTTATTCTGAAATTTTGTAAAGGCTGATTTGATGTTACTTTGATTAAGAGAGCTTAGGGCTGATTTCTTGTTAGTGCTTAGATAATTAGGCCTGAATAAAAAATAATTAGGCTGTCATTTAGATTTTGAATATTTTCCAAATCAAAGTTTATGCCCCTGTTTCGGGCCATGTCTGAATATGTACATTACATATGCGTAATCATTCAGTTGTGAAGTGTATAGAACAGAAAAAAGGTTCCAGTGGGTTACTACTGGGTATGTTTTGACTCATCACCATTGTCATTTCGCTCAACTTTTTTAAATATAAAATGATGATATTGGATATTGTTTGTTGCTTTTGTTTGACATGTAGACCAAGATGAAATATCAATTTACTTTTCATGGGTTTTTGTTTGAGATTTCATATTTTTGTCTTGTCTGAGTGTTCCGATATGTTGTTCTAACTATGGATAGTGCATTTTCTTTTTGCTTCTAAAACTATACATCTATGTTCTATTACATTGAAGCATGTTAGATTCAATTATGTGACATACTGATATGTTTGTATAAAAACCTAGGTCCGGCTCTTTGGATAAGAAGGCTTGTGTTCTGCCCGTTTCTCTTATCAATCTTCCAAGTATTCTATTGAAATCTTATGGCTAAATCCAGGTTTGGCAAGAAACGAGGTAAGTCTTATACTTCTCTTTCTTTTTGTTGTCTTTCGTTCACATTTGCTTTAATTTGTAATCATGTTATAGGATCCAGCCGTCTAATAACAAATGAATCCACAAAGAAGATTATGACCAAGCGTGCTAGAAGAAATCACGTTGAAGATGAGAAAGTTTCAGATAATCCCTCCTCTCCAAGTGATTCAGGCATGTGACGTAGTTATGTTTAAGATCTTATTTTCGGACTTTAAGGTTTAACTTATTACAATCTAAATATGAAATTGTTATCGATTATGCTATATAGTAGCACATTTTTTTTCTTTTTGTTTTGAGCATGCCTTATAACGCTTTTAGGTGTAATCTAGCTCTTCTTAATTTTTAAATGCTTGGAGGGTAACTTATATAACAATATAACAAATTGCTATTATTGATATCTGAATAAATGAGGAAATGATGTTTACTTAAATTGCTTTCTTTATGCATTGTAGGCAATTCATCTGAGGAACACTCGGATATAGCTTCTGAAGAGGAACAAGACGAGGTGGTTGTTTACAAAGAACCAACAATGTACGGCAGTTTGTTGAAGACACTTGGGTCAGCTAGTGAATCGATTGCTGATGCTTACAAGAGGAGGTACTCTGTTTCTTTTAAAACATTAATTATTTTCTTTTATTTTTTACACTTTCTAGGTGCATCTATATTGATTAAAAAAATGACACTTGTTTTTGCTTTTAAACCACTCATTGCATTCTTTTGGATAAAGACTCGTTCTTTTGAGGATCTGCTAATATTAAACTAACCTTTGTTGGTTGCTTCCACCTTGTGTAGGCAACGTGCAGAAGAAGGTAGAAGTGACACAGATGAAGACCAGGAGGATGATTTGGAATCTTTAAGTGTTTCTGAAGAAGACGAGGATGGTAAGAAGCACCTAATTTAATTTTTAGAAAACTGTAATTTAATTTCAGTTTTCTTTTATGATTAGGAACTGAAAATGGATCTCCTGGAAGCACTTTAGACCTAACTGATATACAAGGATCTAGTTTGGCTGATATCGAAGAACACAGTGAAGATGACGATGATGATGAGGCATCTGATATGGATGGAGAAGAAGAATTTACAACGAATGGTCAAACTATTGCAAAAGAATCGGAAATCTCAAGGTAATTATAATATTTTTGGAGCTCATATTGCATTAGTTTATCTTTCTTTAGTATGTAGTTTTATCACCACAATGTAAAATCTCTGACTGAAAAGGAATATTTGATTAAACGATGTATATATTGAAAGGTTGTTTCTTTGATTATTTTAAATTTTATTGTGAATCGTTATGCAGTTCATTCTCTGCTCACCTGGACTACAAATTATTGAAAGACGAGGTCGAAAATCTTTCAAGAAAAAAAGGGAAATATAAATGGGAGGTTGAAGCGGCTAACTGCAAGTGGGTGGCAACTAGAGAGCTGAATTTAGAGGTATTCTGGTATTTATGCAACAATTTGACATTGAACGTGGTCTGTTAAATCTGTAAGGGTTTTCTTAGATCTTTATTATTATGTTTGCAGGATTCCTACACGAATTCTCCATATGGTCTAAATCTGAAGTTATATGACCATTGGTTGAATAGTTACAAGGCGTCTGGAGGGAATGATCTTCATTCATCAAGACAAAGATCATTCTTCTCCGTTTGTAAGTGAATGATAAATGGGCACTTGGGAACTAATCTTTTGTTGGGTCCTTGGTTATAAATTTACAGAAACTGGCTATATATTTAGCATTATATAACATTACTCCTTTACATGTTACCAACTTATTTATATAGGCAACAGCTATCGGGATATATTGCACTACAACAAAAAGCCATTTTATCTTAAAGGCAGGGAAGAAGACTCGAGTATCATGGATGCTTATTTGTTGCACTCGGTGTGTACATTTTTATATTCATTTTTTAATACTTTCACAAACTCACAAATGAAACATTTTCGTTTATAGCTTGGAAGGGTGACCAAGGGGTTCTTTTTCATTTCTGCAGCTAAATCACGTGTTTAAAACAAGAGATCTTGTGACAAAGAATGATAAAAAGCTGGCAACTCGCAAAGAGGCTAAGGAGGAAATTTTAGACAGCGAGAATTTCCTTGACCAGGGATTCACTCGTCCTAAGGTAATGTATCATTGGTTCTTATGTCATTACTTTTCACAGTTTCGGTTTCTGCTATTTTGTGTTGGCCATTACTTACCGTGACTCATGGAAATCTCACTGCATTTGATATGATTTACGTTCTTAATGATCTATCTGTGCACATTAATCAACTTGTGTACATTATTCTTCGTAGAGGGACACTAAAGAATACATGTAAACTTCTAGTTGCAAGGCATATCCTGTTCCTTTAGGGTGCGTTTGGTACATGGACAGGATAGAACAGAACAGGATGGGACATGACAGAACAGGACATAACAGTTGTTCAGCAGTTTCGTAGACAGAACTGGACAGAACAAAACAAATAACATTAAATAAAATACAATAAATAAAGTTTAAAGAATGAATAAAATATAAAATTGAACGTGTATTTGATGTTTTAGTAGATAATTATATTTTATTTTGAGGTAATATTGGTAAAACATAAGTCTGTTCCACCTTGTTCCATGGGGTGGGGGTGGAACAGGCCTGTTCCACTTTGTTCCACTCTGTTCCTGTCTGTTCCACATAAAAGTCCTGCCAAACGTGGGACAGTGATCCCTGTTCTGTTCTGTCCTGTCCAGTGTACCAAACGCACCCTTAAGGCTGCGTTTGGTGCATGGGACAGGACGGGATAAAATTTACTGTCCCACCTTTGGCACGACATGGGATAAAAACTCACTGTCCCACGTTTGGCGCGACAAGGGACTTGAGTGGGACAAAAAATGTTTTTTTTGTTACATAAAAAATTACAAGGATGGGACAAAACCAAAAAAATTATCAATCTACCCTCATTTGATATAAACCTGATATGCTATTTGGTTTGGTGCTAACCATCACCCATTGCCGCCGTCGGCCACCTCCACCACAATCGGCTACCATTACTACTGCCATCACCTTCTTTTCCACATCCACAATCACCTCCACCTCCACCTCCATATCCACCATGTCGGCGACCGCCGCCACCATTTTCACATTCTTGACAACCACAACACCACCTCCTACCGCTACCACCATCGGCCAGACACCACTGCCGATCGCTGCCGACTCTACCACCACCATTGGCTACCACAACCCACCACCACCTCTACCTCCACCACAATGGCCACCACCACCTCCATATCTATCACCGTTGGCCGCCGCCACCACAACCATCACCGTCCACCATCTCCATGTCCTCTGCAACCACTACATCCACCGCAACATCGTCGGCCGCTGCCGCCTCTACCTCCGTCACAATCACCACCTCCACTTCCACCACCACTACCACTGGTAGCCACCATATCCATCATCACTTCCTCTACCTCAACCGCCACAACCACCATTGTCGCTGGAACAACCTCTACCTCAACCGCCACAACCACCATTGTCGCTGGAACAACCTCTACAACAGTCGGCCACCACGGGCGCCACCGCCATTTCGTGAGAACCTTCCAAATCGAATAAAACACAGTTTTTTCTTTTGTGCGAACCGAGTTCCTTTGAATTACCATCAATTATATCGGATTCTTCGTTCAAATTTAGTACTATTAGATATATGCATGTATCTATGTATATGACAGTTGTGTAATATTGTTAATAAATAAAGTTATCTAAATATTTACTTGGTTTGTTTCATTTGTAACTATTATATGATATAAAAAATCATTAAGCAACATTTTGGGGCAACTTGTCTAACCCAGTTCTGTCTGAGTACTGAGTGCTACAAAACCAAGTTAGTAATTTTGTTTCTGTTCAGCATAAGGGATCCGGTAATACTACAGGCCAAAATGATAATGTTTTTACCTAATCCTGAACAAATGTTCATCTTGAATCACTTGTGCATGTTTAGTGAATTATATTATTTATGCTATATAGAATATAATTTTTTTTTCATGACATTTTTACTTTCACTTATGATGTATTGTATTTAATATGTCAAGCTTTGAGAAATAATTTTTGTGATCAACTTCAGGTATTAATCTTATTACCAATGGCAAGCATTGCATACCGAGTAATTAAGAGGCTGATTCAGTTGACCCCTTCAGGGCATAAGGCAAGTGTAAATGAGTAATTTGTCATATGGCTATAAAGGGAAGATGTGGACAAAGAAAATGATTCGAATGTGATTCTTTCTTTTGACAGGTTAATGTAGAGCACATTGATCGGTTCTCTGATGGGTTTGGGCCTGGACGATCTGATGACCCGCAGGATGAGGATGGTATCTCCAAGTCATGGAAAACCTCAAAGCCATCAGACTATCAGGCACTCTTTGGAGGGAATAACAATGATCATTTCATGATCGGCATCAAGTTTACCAAGTAATTTATGTTCTTGATTTGGTTGCATCAAAAGACTATAATATCCCTATTTATTAGTCTTTAATCTTTGATATCCTTGTTTATTTTGTAGGAAGACCATAAAGTTGTACAGTGACTTTTATACATCAGACATGATTGTTGCTTCTCCTCTTGGTTTGATCACTGTGAGTACTTTTTTTTAAACTGTTCTCCTGTTAAATATTGAAATCTTATTATGCCATATTATGCTCTAGTACTAACATCAGACTTTGGTAACAAGATGTGGATTGTTATCTTGTATTATCTGGCTAAATCCGAATCTTTGATTTGTTTCTTCTAGAAAATTGGGGAGGCTGAAGTGGAAAAGGAAAAAGACGTGGATTATCTGTCTTCTATCGAGGTAATTTCTCTTGCTGTAATGGTCTTTTTTATGTGGTGAAACACACATAAACCACCCACTTGTTTTGTGCTAGCTAATGGAAGGAGCTCATCTTGTGTATAGGTGCTGATTGTTGATCATGCAGATGTGATAGCAATGCAGGTAAGCTGCGAGGATAAAACTTTCGATTTGATATATTGTTTTCTTTTTATTAACGTTTTTAACATCACTTGTGCAGAATTGGTCCCATGTGAATACTGTTGTTGAGCAGTTGAATCGCATACCCTCAAAGCAGCATGGAACTGATATAATGCGCATAAGACCATGGTATTTGTCTTGTATATTTAGTTAACTTCAGTAGCTTAAATTTATATTACAAGCTTGAAGGTTGGAAGTATCATTTTATCCCGTATTCTTAAGCTGTCTTAATGCGTAGGTACCTTGATGGACAAGCTCGGTTTTATAGGCAAACAATCATTTTAGGATCTCATGTAAATCCAGGTAAGCGCGTTATGTTTTTTGTTTCTCATTTTGTTAGCGGTATCGATAAGCGCTTTAGATGGGGGAGACTTGTAGATTTTTTTTAATTTCATCATAGGGTTGGTATCATTGTTGCTCTAAAACATTTAGGACTTAATGTATGCAGTATTATTTATTTATTCTTTGTATTATGATATTTGAATTTATTTTTCTTTTACCAGATATTAATGCTTTGTTCAACAACCACTGCCTCAACTATGAAGGAAGGGTGAAACTGTCATTTGAGCACAAAGGTGTTCTTCCAAAAGTTTTGCTTCAAGTGAGGCAGGTTTGTGTTTCAGAACTATCATGTTAAACATTATGGATTAATAAATCTGCATTTCATTAGCTTTTGTTTATTCGGTGAGTGACTTTCGAGACCTTTTTGTTTTTAACAATTGACATTCAGATTTACGAGCGTATAGATACGGAATCAATAGTGGATGCTGATGATTCCCGCCTTGATTACTTCAAGAAAAAGGTATTATTGGATATTTGTTTGGAAAAAGAACCTTTTGTCTCGTAATAATATATTAATATGTACATTTGACATTTTTCATGTTTCTTGTTGTAGGTCTTCCCGAAAATTAAAGATTCTGTCCAGGGTGGAATTATGATCTTTATTAGTTCTTACTTTGAATTTGTTCGGGTACGCAACTTCTTGAAGTCACAAGATGCATCCATGTGTCTACTTGGAGAGTGAGAATTTGTTTCTCTTCTATCTTATTTCATCGAATCCTTTGTATATATATATATATATATATATATATATATGGTTTCTGAAGATTATTCTGCAACTATCTAGGTACACAAAACAGAGTGATATATCTCGTTCACGAGTTTGGTTCTTTCAAGGAAAGCGGAAGATCATGCTGTACACCGAGAGAGCCCACTTCTACCATCGATACAAGGTAAAATTGAGCTCTCCTTTTTTTTTCACTTATCTGCTCCTAATTGGTCGGAAGCACGAAATTTGATTTTTCATTTTCCGCCTAAATATTATTCAAAATTTTCAAACCAAACCAAAGAAACCCGTAAAATCCCCCGTACGACTCAGGTCACCTAACTGTCACACCCTCTATTATTTAAAATGTTTGATTTTGTGCTGCCAAGATTATAGTTTATAGCCATTTTAAGATGCTCGATTCAAGATTTCTTGACAAATGCCTTGTTTTGTGAACACAGATTCGCGGAATTCAGAATTTAATAATTTATTCTCTTCCTGAGAGGAAAGAGTTCTACCCCGAGGCATGGTCTTCTAACCATAATCTTTCATTAAATTTTGTGAGAATTTAATACTCTCATTTCTCGTAACGTTTTTATTTAGTTTTTGTTTGTGTAACTGCAGATTGTTAATATGCTTGAAGGATCACATAGCATGAACTGCACAGTGCTCTTCTCTCGCTTTGATCTTCTCCGGGTAACCATTTTTCTTTGCCTCTTCCACCCTAAAATAAATGTCTTATGATAAAGATCACACGGTTTTTGAAGATGAAATAATTAAATAGAAATGTGGACAATTATTTTTCGATACGGATGGAGGGAATATTTCCTATTTTCTTTTCTTATGATTGCTATTGTTATACTTGTGTTCAGTTGGAGAGGGTTGTTGGCACAGTCGCGGCAAAACGGATGGTGACATCAGATAAGCGTATCTTCACATTTTGTTAGATAAATACCTACAACAAAATATAGCGTTTGGCTTTTAGCGAGAGTTGGTGAAGTACTTGGAGCAACCATTTTTCGGCTTTTCGAGATGAGATTTTACTTCATTAAGTCGGGAATTTTGTGAATTTATTGCCATGTTTTTGTAGAATATAGAAGTAGTTGTAATATTTAACATACGATATTATGAATTTATTCTCACTTGTCACAGTTGTTGGAAGGCCCATGAAAACATCCGCCTACTCTTTAGATAAATGACATTATGATCCGTGTATGAGTTCTGAAATATGCATGTTCTAATACAAAACTGTGCAAGAGGGGTGGCAAACAAAAATGTCAGGATATGGCATGATGTAAAATTTTATTGGAAAATTAATACAATAAAAATGAATAATGTGGTTTTTTAATAAAAAAGAAATTACAATGATTTATAAGTATGTATAAATACAAAAGGTTGAATTGGGATTTGGACCATTGGATCAATTCTAATCGAAGATCAACACTAATGAGATACACCGAGATTCACTCGATCAATTTCCGTGAGAAGTGTAACTAATGGATGGGTATGAGATTAAAAGTGATCAATGGTCCATATATTTTTTTCAGCAATCCTTCGTTGACGTATATTTGATAATCTGTACGGACATACGTGATTTTGTACGGTGTGTAAATTTAGATGGTTTGTATTTGATTTGACTTTGTACCTAAAGAACGGGATATATATTGACCGCCACAAAAGCCATCTCTATCCCATAGAGAACCTTGTCCCCCCTTGTCACTTGAAAGTAAAGTGGATACAAACTTTTGAATATAAATTTGGTGGGATGGAAGATAAAAAAATTCCTATATTTAAAATACATTCGATTGGGTGTTCTAAAATAAAGTTTTGAACTCCTTTTGTGGATATTGTTAGACAACCTAGGGGGGAGGTTGTATTTAAAACTTTTACTTTCAAAAATTCTTTTATAAAAATATCTTAATAATGTAAATACAACAGAGTATATGAAAACACAACAGATACGTATAAATACAGGATAGTATAAATACAGTAAATAAAGCAGAGTATATATACAATAATTATATAAACAGATATAATTAAATGCACAGCGGAAATATAAAGAGATAAGGGATAGAGATACTTGACACGAAGATTTAGTGATTTACCACAACTTGGTAAATCACTAGCCGAGACACTTCCCGACACGATCCAATAAACGTATTCTTTACGGTAGAATACAAACCAAATACAAAGGAAAGCAATAGGCTCTCAAGCTCTAGCTTATTGAGATATACAGGATCACACACCCGTTATTCAAACACTTACAAGAGGAGTATAACTCACAATGGTAATCACTCTTGTATAATATTTATCACTTGGATATTTTATAAAAACGTTTTATAAAATAAATATGTAGTGATAATATGTAGTATGGAATATTAGTTGGGAGAGATCAGATGGATAGATGGCTGTTGGTTGTATCTGTATGTATTATTCTTCTCCACCATCGCATGCATTATATAGCAACTCTTCCAACGGAAACAATGCATCCGCGGTATACCGCCAAAAGCACGCGGTATACCGTGCAGTAATAAAAGTACTTTTGCAGAAGAGAAAGTCAACCCTGCAAAACAAACGTAAACTTGTACCCGCGGTATACCTGCTAAACACCGCGGTATACCGCCCAGACAAAAGTACGACCAATCAATCAGAGATCTACAGTAAGCCGCCGCGGTATACCTGCTGAACCTCGCGGTATACCTGCGTCAGAAAAGGACAGTTTCTCAAAAACCTTATTTAATTAAAATCATTTATGGTTTTTAGAAATATCCAAGTGGTATATTATTTTAGGGTGTTTATCATTATAAATTATAAACACTAATGACAACGTAAATCTTCCGTCTTGAACTCTTCAATCGTGTTCTTCAAGAACTGTACACTTGGATAGGATTGTTAGATAAACAATAATACGGTGTGTTTGTAATCATCAAAATAAATATATATAAATATATAGAGATGTGGTACACTTGCACCAACAATCTCCCCCTTTTTGATGATGACAAACACAACCGCTAAGCATGAGCATATGCGGTTTCTCTCCCCCGTTTGTCGAAACAAAAAGGGTCAAGAAAGACGGTATGCTTCCCCTCGAGAGATGCTCCCCCTCAAAATATGCATATAATTGAGGTAGCATAAACTCATGGGTAAAGATAATAAAACGCTCCCCCTCAAATTAATAACGATATTAATTGTTGATTTTAAAAAAATTTGAGGGAAAAAAAAATATGCATAAAAAAATACGCATATAATTGACATGAAACAAAATAACCAAAAAGAAACACTTGCACCAAAAAAGGATCTTAAGGTTTCGATTTTTCGGTTAATTTTATGTGAGCAAAAAAATTACCACGTATTATGTCCTCGTCAGGGAACACGTATTATATCCTCGTCAGGAAACACGTATTATATTCTCGTCAGGAAACACGTATTATATCCTCGTCAGAAAAAGCAAAATCTTGCTGGATCTTCTAAAAAAAAAAACTTTATTTAATTAAAATTATTTATGGTTTTTAGAAATATCCAAGTGGTATATTATTTTAGGGTGTTTATCATTATAAATTATAAACACTAATGACAACGTAAATCTTCCGTCTTGAACTCTTCAGATAAAATCTTCGTGTTCTTCAAGAACTGTACACTTGGATAGGATTGTTAGATAAACAATAATACGGTGTGTTTGTAATCATCAAAATAAATATATATAAATATATAGAGATGTGGTACACTTGCACCAACAGATATAAATTTTCACTCTTAACTTTTATTGCTCAAATGCAATCAATACTCAACAACCCACGAGACACCGTTAAAAAAATAGTCCAACTATGTAAATTTGCCACTTTCCTTGTTTCTTATTGCTAGGATCACGTGAGAGGTGACACCAACCACTTTTGGTGCTTTTTCTTGTGAAAGGTTGTTTTTTTCCTTCATGTTTTGCTATAAAGGTTTTCTTTAGATAAAAAAACTTATCCAAATGACCCCAAAGATAGTCTTACATATGAGAGCTAAGAGGCCGTTAACCTAGGTAAGCACTTAACAAGTTATACTACTTTTATCGGAATAATATGTTAAGAACTTAGAATCTTACTTGGTAGAGTGAGGCAATGACCAAGAGTCTTACCTGGTAAGTAAGGGCGACGACTTTTACCACGGTTAACACTTATCAAGTAAATTCTTGCATACAATATCGTTTTGATGGACTAAAATCTTACCCGGTAAGTAAACCATAGTGTTGAATTTGACCATTTTGCGCTTAATGGGTAAATGTTTGGTAAACGACCCCTAAGTTATCTCACGTAATCACAAGTGTAAATCAAATCAAACCAAATGAATCCGATATATCTCACTCAAAGTTTAGGTCAAACCATTTGGGAAGGTAGAGTTGCTATTTTTGTGAAGACTCCTGATTTGTGCAAGAGTGTTCGCATATGGTGAAGGAAGCACAAACAATAAAAAGTAAGAATAATAACAAGATATGTGTATTGAAAACATACAAAAAAACTAAGGCAAACAGAACACGTATAAAATAAATATGGCAAAATCACACATATCTAGTCTATGTTCCAAGCCCTCTTACTTCCCAACCCGACACTCTAGAGTCTTAACCATGATAGCTACAATCTCTAAATTTAGCCGACTGATCTAATCCCAAATGTGTATGTGTGTGTATATATAAATAGACGAAAATTCAATTGAAAATCCAAGTTCTGTTGTGAATCGGGAGACAAAGGAGGACACGACATGCGTTGTCCACATTTATTGATACATGAACCATTCATGATCTATGATGATTGATACAACAGTTATGATAAACAATCCGTAAATGTCTGAGGCACTATCCTACTCTTTTGTTCCCCCATTAACAACGACACTTAGAATTTCAATTGAACATGCCCCCCTCAAACCATGTATATATATATATGTATGTATGTATGTATAGGGGAAAGATCAAATGCAAACCACTCGAATTTTGTAAACCGTGCAAACCATCGATTTTATTGGTTAAGTTAATGAAATTGGTTGATGAAGATGTTTGATTAGATGAAATTGTTTCTTATTTGGTGAAATTGTTTCATATGTTTGTGTTTTTATGTAGTTTCATGCATTTTTCTCATTCTGATGAAATTGTTTCATGCATTTTCTCAGTCTGATTAAACTTTTTCATTTTTACATGAAAACCACAAATATATGAAACAATTTCAACACGAAAAGAATTATATGAAACAATTTCATCAAATTTAACAATTCATGAACAAATTTCATTAACTTAACCAATGAAATTGATAGTTTACACGATTTGCAAAATTATAGTGGTTTGCAAATGAAAGAACCTCTCTATGTATAAACAAAATTTATCAATTAAGAGGACTAAAAGAAGCAATCTTGATTTCCCTTGAGCTTAGATGACAAAATACACAAGTAGAAGGTCAAAATAGAAAATTCCACTACAGCCACTATAAGATAATACTTCATATTTGCGTTAGGGTTTGGGGCAAAACAAAAACGAAGGAAAAAAAAAACTCAGACAATGAAGCGGCGGAAGGAAGGGGTATTTCTGAAGGGTGGTTGCCCCCTTCCGCCGTCCATGATTTTCTATTTTGCCCCCAATCTTCAACAACCCTTTTTGTTTGTGTCCTATAAATAGGCTATGTTTGGCAAACTATAGCTGTTCGTTCGGCTGATAAGCTAGCTTAAGTGCTGTTTGTTTGTAGCTTAATGAGCTGTATAAACGGTATCGTTTGGTAAAAATATCTGTTGATTCTTCTTCTTCTTCTTCTTCTTCTTCTTTTCTTTCTTGATCATCTTCAAACACCACAACTAAACCTTTCGATTTACAGACAGCATTGTCGACTATGAAACTAATCATTTCGTTGGACGATTTATGTAATTTACTCTTTTTCGTTTCTATGAACAAATAAATAATGGAGGCGGTGATGATGAATTTCTGATTGTCTGAGTTGATGGGGCAAAGCTGAGATTTAGCGTATCTTGGCGGGGCATTTTTGCAGCCATGGCGGTTTAATCCTCTTTGTTTTCATTCCTTCATAGATCTGAGCCTCATTCTTCTATCTTTTTTATTTTATTTTTTAATTTCAAGTGATTTCTGGACAATAAATTCGTTTGGTAATTGGATTTAGGGGGTGTTTGGGATTGATTATTTAAACTGCTTATTAATTTATTTTAGTGTTATACCGGTAATAAGCAGTGTTTAGTGTTTGGATGGTTAAAAAAGAAAACTGTTTATAGCGGTTTGACACCGGTTATAAAAGAATTTTTGATAAGTCATTTTATTATAATTTATTGACTTATCTGAAATAGTATCAACTTTTTAGTTATTTTACATGTATAAGTTATCACGAATAGGGGTGTAAATGATGCGAGTCGAGCTCGAGTATCAGGTAACTCGACTCGACTCGTTAGTATGTCGAGTCGAGCTCGAGTTCGAGTCAAGCACATTCGAGTCGAGTGTTGACCGAGCTTTGACCGAGTCAATCTCGAGTCAAGTGTTGACCGAGCTTTGACCGAGTTTTTGATAAACCATCGATGTGGGACAGAAAAAACTGAAAGAGATGCTCCAAGCCTCCCACATCGCTAGACTAAGAAACTTTTAAGACCTCCAAGACACTATATATTTTCTTTCCTTAATATTAAGTTGTTAATTTTTTATATTTGTTAATTTATTTAATTTTAATTTTTCTATTATTTATAATTAATAAATATAATAAGTAATAATATAGACTTTATTATATATAAAATTAATTCGAGTATCTCACGAGCTTATCGAGTCGAGTATCAGGTAACTCGACTCGACTCGTTAGTATGTCGAGTCGAGCTCGAGTTCGAGTCGAGCACATTCGAGTCGAGTGTTGACCGAGCTTTGACCGAGTCAATCTCGAGTAGCTCGCGAGCTGTCTCGTCTCATTTACACCCCTAATCACGAACACTCTAAATAACAATTTGTTAACTTATTACGCTACCACCATAAGCTAATTCAAACACTTTTTATAAAACTTCAGTTTGATACTACATAAGTAAACAAACACTTTTACATAAAAGCATACGTTGTTTTTAATAAGCAATCCCAAACACCCCTTAGGCCATCCGCAGCGCCCACGGGCTCGGGCTCGCTCTCGCTGCGGGCTCGTGCGGGCAGCGGTGGGGGCTGTTCGGGATTCGAGCTCGGGCTCGGCCTCCGGGCTTTCAAACCCGAGGAACCCGAAAGCATTTTGTATTTTTTTTTTAAATCTTAAAAATAAATAAATCCAACAGCTACTTTTATAATTTTTTTTTTCAATTTAATCCCACTATATATATTAACCATCAACCTCTTATTTTTTCACACCAACAATCTCTCAAACTCTCTCATTCTCTATATTTTAAACAATATGGATTCGCCACAACCCGGTTCACCGACCGCATCATCATCATCCGTAGACACCGACGAGTTGTTGAATCTACAAAGAGAAGTTTTTCGACATACTACACAATGGATTTATGGTAGCACCGCCTCGTCGTCAACAACAGAGAGGGCCGCGAACATAGAAAGAGGTCGAGTAGCTGCAAACGAGCGGCTTATGCGGGACTACTTTGGCAACAACCCGGTTTATACACCGGATATGTTTAGGCGGCGGTTAAGGATGAGCAGGCAACTATTCGAACGAATAGTTGAAGATTTAGCAGGAGAGTATCCGTATTTTACACTTCGGGTGGACGGCAGACGCAAACAAGGTTTTTCTCCGATACAAAAGTGTATTTCCGCTATTCGGCAATTGGCGTATGGAGTAACTGCTGACGCACTTGACGAGTACATCCATATGGGAGAGACAACGTCACGAGATTGTCTGTACAAATTCTGCACAAGTATTATTGAACTGTATGGTCAAAAATATTTACGCAACCCTACTTTTATTGATATTCAGAAGTTGTACGCCGCGCATGAAGCTAAACACGGATTTCCCGGCATGCTCGGCAGCATAGACTGTACTCATTGGTCGTGGGCAAATTGTCCGAATGCATGGCGAGGTCAATTCATGAGAGGTGATCATGAGCACCCGACAATCATGCTAGAAGCAGTGGCCTCTCAAGATCTATGGATATGGCATGCATACTTTGGTGTTGCCGGTTCCAACAACGACATCAATGTTCTCAATCAGTCGCCCATCTTCAACGATGTATATGATGGAAAAGCACCCGACTGCCCTTTTGAGGTGAATGGAGCCACCTACGAGCACGGATATTATCTAGCGGATGGGATATATCCGGAATGGGCTACTTTCGTAAAATCATTTACGTGCCCACGGGACCCTAAACGACAAAAATTCAAGCCCGCGCAAGAATCGGCACGTAAAGATGTTGAACGAGCTTTTGGCGTGCTTAAACAAGGCTGCCACTAAGGTGCTCACTAAGGAGAAGGTTTTTTCAAATATGAAAAGACTTCCTAGGGACTCGGAAGGAGTTGACACACCATTGTTCTCTACAATGATGGTTGTGTCCCACACATTTGAAGGTATGGCATCAGGGTCAAGGCCCTCATTAGACACACCCTCTGATGACCAATCCCAACCTTCCATCACAAAAGACATCCCTCAGTCCATTCTTGAACGACCCACTCCCACAATAACCAAAAAGTTTGAAAGAAGAAAGGTACACAAGGTTCCTTCCCTTGATGTATCTCCTAAGAGCCCGAAGCCTTTAAGCCCTCTGTTGGAGCATTCTCCAATGGAGAATATCGAAAGGGAAACCACAGGGGTGTCTCCCAACCCCAAGAAGGTGCTCACTAAGGAGAAGGTTGAGCATGTGAGTCGCAAGGCTGCCACTACTTCTGCTAGCAAAGAGAAGGCCAGTGGTAAAATAACTAAGCCCTTCCTCACGGCAACTCAGGGTGAGAAATCATCCAGAGGTCCCAGGTGCCAAGAAACCAAGGGGTAGGTAGTGGTTTTGCTAGGCAAGAGACACCTGCTAAAACTTCCAATGATCCTTTAAGGGAGGTAAAAACTCCTAAACAGGGTGAGGATAGATATACGTACGAGGAATTGATGGAAACTATTGCAAATATCAACATTGAGGTCATGGATCAGAAAAAGGAGATTGATGAACTCAAGAAAGTGGTCCTCTATCAAAACTCACAGCTTGAGAAGCAAAGGAAGATGATCACTAAGTTGATGCACAGAAAGAAGAAAGCTCAGTTTGTCCTTAGGAGAAGAAATCCTACCAATGATGCTTCCAAAAAGGGGGAGTCAGACTCAGATCTAAACATGGAGGATGCAAACATTGAGGGGGAGTATGAGTATAAGGTTGAGGGGGAGACTGAGGAGGCTGCTGATATTACAAAGGAAGCAGAAACAGAAACAGCACCAGAAACCGTTACTGCTGCTGATCTTACAAAGGAAGCAGAAACAGAAACAGCAGCAGAAACCGTTACTGCTGCTGATCTTACAAAGGAAGTAGAAACAGAAACAGCAGCAGAAACGGTTACTGCTGCTGAGGTTGCAAAAGAAGTAGAAACAGAACCAGCAGTAGAAACAGATAATGCTGCAGTATCTAAGACTGAAGCAGCAGTACCTGAAAGTGAGAAGAAAGCAGAATCTGTTCCTACAGTAATTAAAGCAGAGATTGATGAAGAGATATATGGGATTGTGAAGGACAGTGTCGAAGCAGCAGTATTAAAGGTCATAAAAGAAGCAGTAACAGCTATAGCAGTAGAAATGGTTACTGCTGCTGAAAAACAAAAGGCAGCAGAAACTGTTAGTGCTGCTAAGAGCCACAAAGAAGAAACAGCTGAAACCACTCCTGAAGCTGTCAAATCTTTCAAAAGAATAAAGAGGCCAAGAACAATGACAATAGCCTCAAAGAAGAAAGATGTACGCTGTGTTCTCGAATTTGTTTTATGAAGGAAAGGAACGGAAAGGGGAGGAAAGTAGGAGGAAAATAAAAAATGTTGTGTTCTCGAGTTTTTTTTAAGAGGGAAAAGAAAGGAAGGGGAAGGAAAATATTGCTGATTTTCCTCCCAAAACTTTCCGCCCAAATGTGGGAGGAAACGGAAGGAAAGAAAAGAAATGAAATAAAAAGAATTAAAAATATTTATAAAATTACACATATACCCATTAATTACATTTCATTATGAAATAAATGAGGGTATATTAGTAAAAGTAACATCTTTCCTTTCCTTTCTTTCCTACTCAAGAACATGAAAATTTATTTTCTTTCCACTTCCTTCCTTTCTTTTCCTTCAATCTCAAGAACACAAATACAAATATTTATTTCCTCCCTTTTCCTTTCCTTTCTTTTCTTTCTCTTCCCTTTCTCTTCTTTTCTTTCCTTCTAAAACTCGAGAACGCAACGGTAAAGAAGCCAAGGGTGGATCCAACTGTGGAAGAAGCCCAGGAGGAAGCAGTAAAAGAGAAATCTGATCCAAAAGTTGCTGCAGAAGAAGTGGCAACTTCATCAGGCCAACCAAGCAATGTACAATCACTGCCAAATACTCAAAGTGATTTGTATATTACTGTGGTTGATACTAATCCAATCAAGACTACACCATTGTCTTCCATGCCTCCTGAGATCATCTTCTGGGACACATTGAAAGATGGAAGAAAGGAGTTCATCAGAATCAAAAGGGCAGATGGAAAGTTTGAAGTTTGTCCTACTTGGGGAAAACTTATCAGAACATGCTCTAGATCTGACCTGGAAGAGATGTTCAAGGTGGGAATGAGGCTATATGGAAACATGCTGACAGAGCAAGGTATGTCTATCACAAAGATGGTTCTTGAATACTTGTGCTTAATGATCAAACCAGAAGCAGTTCAGCATTTGATGGCAAGGAATTTTCAAGTCATTACCAACTGGATGCTCATTGAGAATTGTGGAGTGTATGTCATCTCTCTTGACAATACATTTCATGAATATTATTTGGTGGATGTTGTATACAAGCACAGCATGAAAAAGTTGAAAGGAATGCTGCATGCTAAGTTGGTGAGTGACAAAGACTCTAAAATGGCAAGATACCTTGTAAAAAGGATTCTCAATCAAAGTCTGGGATTGGATCCAAATTTATGCGTTGATGACTAGGTTTTGGAAGCATCATCTGAAGAACTTAACTTCTCATCCTGAAAAGTCAAGTTAGGGGGAGATTGTTGGGAACTGAAGATATGCTAAGTATGGTTAGTGCTGCCAGAACAAAGTTACTACTGCCAGATCAAGTTAGTACTGCTAGTTCAAGAGTTAGTGCTGCCAGAACAAAGTTACTACTGCCAGATCAAGTTAGTACTGCTAGTTCAATGTTAGTGCTGCCAGAACAAAGATACTACTGCTAGTTCAAGGTTAGTACTGCTGAGATATTAATACTGCTGGAACATTATTAATACTGCTTATGTGAGGTTAGTACTGCTAGACAAGTTACTACTGCTGGTACATGGTTAATACTGCTGAACAAAGTTAATACTGCTGGTGATTGTTAGTACTGCTCATGAAGAATGAAGGTTAATACTGCTGAGTTCGTTAAGTTTGGTATGCGATACTTTTGGAGACAAAGAAGGAATTGATCAAGATATGTTTAACGAAGATTTAGAAGATCAAGTTACTTTTGATAGTTATCTTGTAATTATTTTTGTATAAATAGACTTCAATAGATAGCTATTAGAACATACATATACACGAGTTAATATACATGAGATACGTGTGAAAAAGGATTCGATATCGTTTTCAGAGAGAATTAACCTCAAGGTGTAAGAACCCTATTTCTAGAGAAGTAGAAGTCGTCTTGTTGAGCCTGTTCAACAAGATTGAGGTTTGGTTGTTAATATTGTGAGTCGAAACAGTGAATACAAAAAGTGGTGAATTTTCTGTTACATTGTTCTTGATTGTGAGAATTAAAGTTCTTTTCCGTAGATTCTTTAATTCTGAATTCTAAGTATTAATTATCTTGTTAAGATTCGATCTTGACAAGTGGTATCAGAGCTTGTGTTTCTTAGAATTCTACAAACATTATGGAAAATTCTATTGAATCAAACGGTACTTTTGATTGGAGTGATCAAGCAGAAGAGGCAATCCAGAATCATGCACTCATGGCAGAAGTCTCAGATATTCCTACGGAGGTAAAATCTAATCTCTGTTCTCAATCTTGTATAGACACTGTTAAAAGGTATAGAGATCACAATCAGGGAATGTGTGATGACCTTAAGAGATTAGAAAAGGACATAAGAGATTATGTATTGATTGTTGAGAGGTTTGAAGAACAAATTAAGGCTTTTCAAGCCAATGAACTTCAACACTCATATGATACAAACTACTGGAAGTGGGAAAAGGGTGGTCTGGAGTTCCAACTGAAAGAGTCTAGGGAAGAGTGTGAGAAACTAAAAGGAGAGCTTGAGAAAGTTAAACTTGATGTAGAAAAGTTTACTTGTGCCTCCAAAGTCATGGACAACATAATCAACTCTCAAATCCATAGTAAGTTGAAACCAGGAATAGGGTACAATGCCACACCCCCACCCTATAACAACAACTACATCCCTCCTAAGTCAGACCTATTAGAAACCAAGGATAGGAAGGACTTACCTAAAGGAGCCACTGAAGTAGATCCTTTAGTAGTTGTTGAGGATGAGACTGACAAAGTAGGATCTGATGAGGAATGTGAAAGTCCATGTGTTAAGAACAATGAGATGAAAAGGACTGACAAGGGAAAGGGAGTTCATTATACACAGACCACTGTTGTGAACTCTAAAACTTGTGAACATTGTTCTTGCAAGAAATCTCAAGAGAATAAACCCCAAAGACATGATAAAAGGAGGGGAAATCAAAGAAATTGGAATAACCAGTGGGCACTAAGGCAAGGAGTTGATCTGCAAAAGATTAACAGACCAAAACCTTGCTTTATTTGTGGCAAACTGAATCATCTTGCCAAATACTGTTTCTTCAATCCTATTAACCAAAAGAGAAGTTTTCAAAGAAGTTATCAAAAACCTTCTGGCTATAGGAAGCCTACAAGAACAAATGTGGCTAAGAAACAAGCTGAACCAAAAAGCCACATGAAGAAAAAGCCTGAAAAGGAATGTGTTACAATGTGGGTTACAAAAGGCACTAAACATAATACTGCTGCTAGCAGTGTTAGTACTGCTAACACTGTTAGTACTTCTTCAAGAGTTAGTGCTGCTAGCAATGTTAATACTGCTAGTAATTCTTCAAAAGTTAGTGCTGTTAGCAGTATTAGTGCTGCTAACACTGTTAGTACTTCCTATTCAGATAATACTGCTGCTAGCAGTGTTAACTCTGTTAATACTGCTTCTAGCAGTGTTAACTGTGTTAATACTGCTAACTCTGTTAGTACTGCTGATATTGCTGCTAGTACTGATAGTGCTGCTAACGATACTGCTGCTCCCAGTGTTAGTACTGCTAGCACTGTTAGTACTTCTGAGGTTAATACTGCTTCTAGTGCTGCTAAACCAATCATATTGACAAAGTACTCCAGTACTGCAGTACCTAAGGTTGAAAATCTCATCAAAACCAAGTGCAAGTACTTTGATGAGCAAGGGAGACCCAAGACCACTTCGGCTTGGGTTCCCAATAAAAACTAACTGATTTATCAGATGTGCAGGGCAACCAAAAGCTTAAGGGGAAGAGCATCTGGCATGTTGATAGTGGTTGCTCCAGGCACATGACAGGTAACATGTCCTGCCTCAAGAATTTCAAAAGAATTGATGGAGGACATGTTGCTTTTGGGAATAATCATGCAGGAGGTAAGATAAGTGGTAAAGGTGATGTGTCAGAAGGTAAGATGACATTTGAGGATTTGAAAAATGCTGCAAAGTGCAAGTATAGTTACTACTGCCAGTGCAGAGTTACTACTGCTAATGCAGAGTTACTACTGCTAGTGCAGAGTTACTACTGCTAGTGCAGAGTTACTACTGCCAGTGCAGAGTTTCTACTGCTAGTACATATTTTCTACTGCCGGTGAGTAGTTAATACTGCTTTGCAGTTAATACTGCTCAGTAGTTAATACTGCTAGTGCACAGTTAATACTGCTTAGCAGTTAATACTGCTTTGTAGTTAATACTGCAGGTGTGGTTAATACTGCTTTGCAGTTAATACTGCTCAGTAGTTAATACTGCTTGTGTAGTTAATACTGCTCAGTCGTTAATACTGCTTATGTCGTTAATACTGCTTTTGAAAATCTAGGGCAAATACTGCTATAAATACCCCTGTTTGCCCGCCAAAGTTCATAACGACTCTTCGCATTAACTTCTTCTCTCTCTCGTTCCTCTCTGTGTTTTCTTTACAAATCCTCAGGAAGCACAACGATTATGGAGTTTGTCGACGAGCATAATGAGATTGCAATGCTTCAGAAGCCGAAGCAGGCCGAAGGATTTCATGAAATTGTGGATTTTCTCAAGTCCACTCATATTTCGTATGCCCTAACGTTGAATCCAACAATATACATCGAGCATCAGACGCAATTCTGGGCCAATGGCACCGTAGAATCCGAAGATGGGCATAAAGTCATTCAAACAAGGGTATGTGACAAACCCTTGAAAGTTTCAGAAGAACTTCTTCGCATCACTCTTCGATTGGATGATGTCTCAGGTATATATTCTATTCCCAATGAAGAACTCTTCTCAACTTTACAAAGAATGGGGTATGAAGGTCCCATTGGAGTTTTTAAATTCTACAAGTCAAAGTTTTTTACTCAATGGAGATTCTTTGTTCATACCCTAATGCATTGTATTTCAAAGAAAACTACTGGATGGAGTGAGTTCAGCAGTACTATTGCTTATGCTCTAGTCTGCTTAGCCACTAACAGGAAGTTTAATTTTTCTAAAATGATTTTCAATGATCTTGTGGCAAACCTGGAATCCAAAAAGCGTTTCTATATGTATCCAAGGTTTGTTCAGGAAGTAATTACCAAGGAATTGACGGATATGCCTCAATTTGATGAGATATATGTGCCAAAATCCCCTAAAGGGAAGGTTTTTTCAAATATGAAAAGACTTCCTAGGGACTCGGAAGGAGTTGACACACCATTGTTCTCTACAATGATGGTTGTGTCCCACACATTTGAAGGTATGGCATCAGGGTCAAGGCCCTCATTAGACACACCCTCTGATGACCAATCCCAACCTTCCATCACAAAAGACATCCCTCAGTCCATTCTTGAACGACCCACTCCCACAATAACCAAAAAGTTTGAAAGAAGAAAGGTACACAAGGTTCCTTCCCTTGATGTATCTCCTAAGAGCCCGGAGCCTTTAAGCCCTCTGTTGGAGCATTCTCCAATGGAGAATATCGAAAGGGAAACCACAGGGGTGTCTCCCAACCCCAAGAAGGTGCTCACTAAGGAGAAGGTTGAGCATGTGAGTCGCAAGGCTGCCACTACTTCTGCTAGCAAAGAGAAGGCCAGTGGTAAAATAACTAAGCCCTTCCTCACGGCAACTCAGGGTGAGAAATCATCCAGAGGTCCCAGGTGCCAAGAAACCAAGGGGTAGGTAGTGGTTTTGCTAGGCAAGAGACACCTGCTAAAACTTCCAATGATCCTTTAAGGGAGGTAAAAACTCCTAAACAGGGTGAGGATAGATATACGTACGAGGAATTGATGGAAACTATTGCAAATATCAACATTGAGGTCATGGATCAGAAAAAGGAGATTGATGAACTCAAGAAAGTGGTCCTCTATCAAAACTCACAGCTTGAGAAGCAAAGGAAGATGATCACTAAGTTGATGCACAGAAAGAAGAAAGCTCAGTTTGTCCTTAGGAGAAGAAATCCTACCAATGATGCTTCCAAAAAGGGGGAGTCAGACTCAGATCTAAACATGGAGGATGCAAACATTGAGGGGGAGTATGAGTATAAGGTTGAGGGGGAGACTGAGGAGGCTGCTGATATTACAAAGGAAGCAGAAACAGAAACAACAGCAGAAACCGTTACTGCTGCTGATCTTACAAAGGAAGCAGAAACAGAAACAGCAGCAGAAACGGTTACTGCTGCTGAGGTTGCAAAAGAAGTAGAAACAGAACCAGCAGTAGAAACAGATAATGCTGCAGTATCTAAGACTGAAGCAGCAGTACCTGAAAGTGAGAAGAAAGCAGAATCTGTTCCTACAGTAATTAAAGCAGAGATTGATGAAGAGATATATGGGATTGTGAAGGACAGTGTCGAAGCAGCAGTATTAAAGGTCATAAAAGAAGCAGTAACAGCTATAGCAGTAGAAATGGTTACTGCTGCTGAAAAACAAAAGGCAGCAGAAACTGTTAGTGCTGCTAAGAGCCACAAAGAAGAAACAGCTGAAACCACTCCTGAAGCTGTCAAATCTTTCAAAAGAATAAAGAGGCCAAGAACAATGACAATAGCCTCAAAGAAGAAAGATGTAAAGAAGCCAAGGGTGGATCCAACTGTGGAAGAAGCCCAGGAGGAAGCAGTAAAAGAGAAATCTGATCCAAAAGTTGCTGCAGAAGAAGTGGCAACTTCATCAGGCCAACCAAGCAATGTACAATCACTGCCAAATACTCAAAGTGATTTGTATATTACTGTGGTTGATACTAATCCAATCAAGACTACACCATTGTCTTCCATGCCTCCTGAGATCATCTTCTGGGACACATTGAAAGATGGAAGAAAGGAGTTCATCAGAATCAAAAGGGCAGATGGAAAGTTTGAAGTTTGTCCTACTTGGGGAAAACTTATCAGAACATGCTCTAGATCTGACCTGGAAGAGATGTTCAAGGTGGGAATGAGGCTATATGGAAACATGCTGACAGAGCAAGGTATGTCTATCACAAAGATGGTTCTTGAATACTTGTGCTTAATGTTCAAACCAGAAGCAGTTCAGCATTTGATGGCAAGGAATTTTCAAGTCATTACCAACTGGATGCTCATTGAGAATTGTGGAGTGTATGTCATCTCTCTTGACAATACATTTCATGAATATTATTTGGTGGATGTTGTATACAAGCACAGCATGAAAAAGTTGAAAGGAATGCTGCATGCTAAGTTGGTGAGTGACAAAGACTCTAAAATGGCAAGATACCTTGTAAAAAGGATTCTCAATCAAAGTCTGGGATTGGATCCAAATTTATGCGTTGATGACTAGGTTTTGGAAGCATCATCTGAAGAACTTAACTTCTCATCCTGAAAAGTCAAGTTAGGGGGAGATTGTTGGGAACTGAAGATATGCTAAGTATGGTTAGTGCTGCCAGAACAAAGTTACTACTGCCAGATCAAGTTAGTACTGCTAGTTCAAGAGTTAGTGCTGCCAGAACAAAGTTACTACTGCCAGATCAAGTTAGTACTGCTAGTTCAATGTTAGTGCTGCCAGAACAAAGATACTACTGCTAGTTCAAGGTTAGTACTGCTGAGATATTAATACTGCTGGAACATTATTAATACTGCTTATGTGAGGTTAGTACTGCTAGACAAGTTACTACTGCTGGTACATGGTTAATACTGCTGAACAAAGTTAATACTGCTGGTGATTGTTAGTACTGCTCATGAAGAATGAAGGTTAATACTGCTGAGTTCGTTAAGTTTGGTATGCGATACTTTTGGAGACAAAGAAGGAATTGATCAAGATATGTTTAACGAAGATTTAGAAGATCAAGTTACTTTTGATAGTTATCTTGTAATTATTTTTGTATAAATAGACTTCAATAGATAGCTATTAGAACATACATATACACGAGTTAATATACATGAGATACGTGTGAAAAAGGATTCGATATCGTTTTCAGAGAGAATTAACCTCAAGGTGTAAGAACCCTATTTCTAGAGAAGTAGAAGTCGTCTTGTTGAGCCTGTTCAACAAGATTGAAGTTTGGTTGTTAATATTGTGAGTCGAAACAGTGAATACAAAAAGTGGTGAATTTTCTGTTACATTGTTCTTGATTGTGAGAATTAAAGTTCTTTTCCGTAGATTCTTTAATTCTGAATTCTAAGTATTAATTATCTTGTTAAGATTCGATCTTGACAAGTGGTATCAGAGCTTGTGTTTCTTAGAATTCTACAAACATTATGGAAAATTCTATTGAATCAAACAGTACTTTTGATTGGAGTGATCAAGCAGAAGAGGCAATCCAGAATCATGCACTCATGGCAGAAGTCTCAGATATTCCTACGGAGGTAAAATCTAATCTCTGTTCTCAATCTTGTATAGACACTGTTAAAAGGTATAGAGATCACAATCAGGGAATGTGTGATGACCTTAAGAGATTAGAAAAGGACATAAGAGATTATGTATTGATTGTTGAGAGGTTTGAAGAACAAATTAAGGCTTTTCAAGCCAATGAACTTCAACACTCATATGATACAAACTACTGGAAGTGGGAAAAGGGTGGTCTGGAGTTCCAACTGAAAGAGTCTAGGGAAGAGTGTGAGAAACTAAAAGGAGAGCTTGAGAAAGTTAAACTTGATGTAGAAAAGTTTACTTGTGCCTCCAAAGTCATGGACAACATAATCAACTCTCAAATCCATAGTAAGTTGAAACCAGGAATAGGGTACAATGCCACACCCCCACCCTATAACAACAACTACATCCCTCCTAAGTCAGACCTATTAGAAACCAAGGATAGGAAGGACTTACCTAAAGGAGCCACTGAAGTAGATCCTTTAGTAGTTGTTGAGGATGAGACTGACAAAGTAGGATCTGATGAGGAATGTGAAAGTCCATGTGTTAAGAACAATGAGATGAAAAGGACTGACAAGGGAAAGGGAGTTCATTATACACAGACCACTGTTGTGAACTCTAAAACTTGTGAACATTGTTCTTGCAAGAAATCTCAAGAGAATAAACCCCAAAGACATGATAAAAGGAGGGGAAATCAAAGAAATTGGAATAACCAGTGGGCACTAAGGCAAGGAGTTGATCTGCAAAAGATTAACAGACCAAAACCTTGCTTTATTTGTGGCAAACTGAATCATCTTGCCAAATACTGTTTCTTCAATCCTATTAACCAAAAGAGAAGTTTTCAAAGAAGTTATCAAAAACCTTCTGGCTATAGGAAGCCTACAAGAACAAATGTGGCTAAGAAACAAGCTGAACCAAAAAGCCACATGAAGAAAAAGCCTGAAAAGGAATGTGTTACAATGTGGGTTACAAAAGGCACTAAACATAATACTGCTGCTAGCAGTGTTAGTACTGCTAACACTGTTAGTACTTCTTCAAGAGTTAGTGCTGCTAGCAATGTTAATACTGCTAGTAATTCTTCAAAAGTTAGTGCTGTTAGCAGTATTAGTGCTGCTAACACTGTTAGTACTTCCTATTCAGATAATACTGCTGCTAGCAGTGTTAACTCTGTTAATACTGCTTCTAGCAGTGTTAACTGTGTTAATACTGCTAACTCTGTTAGTACTGCTGATATTGCTGCTAGTACTGATAGTGCTGCTAACGATACTGCTGCTCCCAGTGTTAGTACTGCTAGCACTGTTAGTACTTCTGAGGTTAATACTGCTTCTAGTGCTGCTAAACCAATCATATTGACAAAGTACTCCAGTACTGCAGTACCTAAGGTTGAAAATCTCATCAAAACCAAGTGCAAGTACTTTGATGAGCAAGGGAGACCCAAGACCACTTCGGCTTGGGTTCCCAATAAAAACTAACTGATTTATCAGATGTGCAGGGCAACCAAAAGCTTAAGGGGAAGAGCATCTGGCATGTTGATAGTGGTTGCTCCAGGCACATGACAGGTAACATGTCCTGCCTCAAGAATTTCAAAAGAATTGATGGAGGACATGTTGCTTTTGGGAATAATCATGCAGGAGGTAAGATAAGTGGTAAAGGTGATGTGTCAGAAGGTAAGATGACATTTGAGGATTTGAAAAATGCTGCAAAGTGCAAGTATAGTTACTACTGCCAGTGCAGAGTTACTACTGCTAATGCAGAGTTACTACTGCTAGTGCAGAGTTACTACTGCTAGTGCAGAGTTACTACTGCCAGTGCAGAGTTTCTACTGCTAGTACATATTTTCTACTGCCGGTGAGTAGTTAATACTGCTTTGCAGTTAATACTGCTCAGTAGTTAATACTGCTAGTGCACAGTTAATACTGCTTAGCAGTTAATACTGCTTTGTAGTTAATACTGCAGGTGTGGTTAATACTGCTTTGCAGTTAATACTGCTCAGTAGTTAATACTGCTTGTGTAGTTAATACTGCTCAGTCGTTAATACTGCTTATGTCGTTAATACTGCTTTTGAAAATCTAGGGCAAATACTGCTATAAATACCCCTGTTTGCCCGCCAAAGTTCATAACGACTCTTCGCATTAACTTCTTCTCTCTCTCGTTCCTCTCTGTGTTTTCTTTACAAATCCTCAGGAAGCACAACGATTATGGAGTTTGTCGACGAGCATAATGAGATTGCAATGCTTCAGAAGCCGAAGCAGGCCGAAGGATTTCATGAAATTGTGGATTTTCTCAAGTCCACTCATATTTCGTATGCCCTAACGTTGAATCCAACAATATACATCGAGCATCAGACGCAATTCTGGGCCAATGGCACCGTAGAATCCGAAGATGGGCATAAAGTCATTCAAACAAGGGTATGTGACAAACCCTTGAAAGTTTCAGAAGAACTTCTTCGCATCACTCTTCGATTGGATGATGTCTCAGGTATATATTCTATTCCCAATGAAGAACTCTTCTCAACTTTACAAAGAATGGGGTATGAAGGTCCCATTGGAGTTTTTAAATTCTACAAGTCAAAGTTTTTTACTCAATGGAGATTCTTTGTTCATACCCTAATGCATTGTATTTCAAAGAAAACTACTGGATGGAGTGAGTTCAGCAGTACTATTGCTTATGCTCTAGTCTGCTTAGCCACTAACAGGAAGTTTAATTTTTCTAAAATGATTTTCAATGATCTTGTGGCAAACCTGGAATCCAAAAAGCGTTTCTATATGTATCCAAGGTTTGTTCAGGAAGTAATTACCAAGGAATTGACGGATATGCCTCAATTTGATGAGATATATGTGCCAAAATCCCCTAAAGGGAAGGTTTTTTCAAATATGAAAAGACTTCCTAGGGACTCGGAAGGAGTTGACACACCATTGTTCTCTACAATGATGGTTGTGTCCCACACATTTGAAGGTATGGCATCAGGGTCAAGGCCCTCATTAGACACACCCTCTGATGACCAATCCCAACCTTCCATCACAAAAGACATCCCTCAGTCCATTCTTGAACGACCCACTCCCACAATAACCAAAAAGTTTGAAAGAAGAAAGGTACACAAGGTTCCTTCCCTTGATGTATCTCCTAAGAGCCCGGAGCCTTTAAGCCCTCTGTTGGAGCATTCTCCAATGGAGAATATCGAAAGGGAAACCACAGGGGTGTCTCCCAACCCCAAGAAGGTGCTCACTAAGGAGAAGGTTGAGCATGTGAGTCGCAAGGCTGCCACTACTTCTGCTAGCAAAGAGAAGGCCAGTGGTAAAATAACTAAGCCCTTCCTCACGGCAACTCAGGGTGAGAAATCATCCAGAGGTCCCAGGTGCCAAGAAACCAAGGGGTAGGTAGTGGTTTTGCTAGGCAAGAGACACCTGCTAAAACTTCCAATGATCCTTTAAGGGAGGTAAAAACTCCTAAACAGGGTGAGGATAGATATACGTACGAGGAATTGATGGAAACTATTGCAAATATCAACATTGAGGTCATGGATCAGAAAAAGGAGATTGATGAACTCAAGAAAGTGGTCCTCTATCAAAACTCACAGCTTGAGAAGCAAAGGAAGATGATCACTAAGTTGATGCACAGAAAGAAGAAAGCTCAGTTTGTCCTTAGGAGAAGAAATCCTACCAATGATGCTTCCAAAAAGGGGGAGTCAGACTCAGATCTAAACATGGAGGATGCAAACATTGAGGGGGAGTATGAGTATAAGGTTGAGGGGGAGACTGAGGAGGCTGCTGATATTACAAAGGAAGCAGAAACAGAAACAACAGCAGAAACCGTTACTGCTGCTGATCTTACAAAGGAAGCAGAAACAGAAACAGCAGCAGAAACCGTTACTGCTGCTGATCTTACAAAGGAAGCAGAAACCGAACCAGCAGTAGAAACAGATAATGCTGCAGTATCTAAGACTGAAGCAGCAGTACCTGAAAGTGAGAAGAAAGCAGAATCTGTTCCTACAGTAATTAAAGCAGAGATTGATGAAGAGATATATGGGATTGTGAAGGACAGTGTCGAAGCAGCAGTATTAAAGGTCATAAAAGAAGCAGTAACAGCTATAGCAGTAGAAATGGTTACTGCTGCTGAAAAACAAAAGGCAACAGAAACTGTTAGTGCTGCTAAGAGCCACAAAGAAGAAACAGCTGAAACCACTCCTGAAGCTGTCAAATCTTTCAAAAGAATAAAGAGGCCAAGAACAATGACAATAGCCTCAAAGAAGAAAGATGTAAAGAAGCCAAGGGTGGATCCAACTGTGGAAGAAGCCCAGGAGGAAGCAGTAAAAGAGAAATCTGATCCAAAAGTTGCTGCAGAAGAAGTGGCAACTTCATCAGGCCAACCAAGCAATGTACAATCACTGCCAAATACTCAAAGTGATTTGTATATTACTGTGGTTGATACTAATCCAATCAAGACTACACCATTGTCTTCCATGCCTCCTGAGATCATCTTCTGGGACACATTGAAAGATGGAAGAAAGGAGTTCATCAGAATCAAAAGGGCAGATGGAAAGTTTGAAGTTTGTCCTACTTGGGGAAAACTTATCAGAACATGCTCTAGATCTGACCTGGAAGAGATGTTCAAGGTGGGAATGAGGCTATATGAAAACATGCTGACAGAGCAAGGTATATCTATCACAAAGATGGTTCTTGAATACTTGTGCTTAATGTTCAAACCAGAAGCAGTTCAGCATTTGATGGCAAGGAATTTTCAAGTCATTACCAACTGGATGCTCATTGAGAATTGTGGAGTGTATGTCATCTCTCTTGACAATACATTTCATGAATATTATTTGGTGGATGTTGTATACAAGCACAACATGAAAAAGTTGAAAGGAATGCTGCATGCTAAGTTGGTGAGTGACAAAGACTCTAAAATGGCAAGATACCTTGTAAAAAGGATTCTCAATCAAAGTCTGGGATTGGATCCAAATTTATGCGTTGATGACTAGGTTTTGGAAGCATCATCTGAAGAACTTAACTTCTCATCCTGAAAAGTCAAGTTAGGGGGAGATTGTTGGGAACTGAAGATATGCTAAGTATGGTTAGTGCTGCCAGAACAAAGTTACTACTGCCAGATCAAGTTAGTACTGCTAGTTCAAGAGTTAGTGCTGCCAGAACAAAGTTACTACTGCCAGATCAAGTTAGTACTGCTAGTTCAATGTTAGTGCTGCCAGAACAAAGATACTACTGCTAGTTCAAGGTTAGTACTGCTGAGATATTAATACTGCTGGAACATTATTAATACTGCTTATGTGAGGTTAGTACTGCTAGACAAGTTACTACTGCTGGTACATGGTTAATACTGCTGAACAAAGTTAATACTGCTGGTGATTGTTAGTACTGCTCATGAAGAATGAAGGTTAATACTGCTGAGTTCGTTAAGTTTGGTATGCGATACTTTTGGAGACAAAGAAGGAATTGATCAAGATATGTTTAACGAAGATTTAGAAGATCAAGTTACTTTTGATAGTTATCTTGTAATTATTTTTGTATAAATAGACTTCAATAGATAGCTATTAGAACATACATATACACGAGTTAATATACATGAGATACGTGTGAAAAAGGATTCGATATCGTTTTCAGAGAGAATTAACCTCAAGGTGTAAGAACCCTATTTCTAGAGAAGTAGAAGTCGTTTTGTTGAGCCTGTTCAACAAGATTGAGGTTTGGTTGTTAATATTGTGAGTCGAAACAGTGAATACAAAAAGTGGTGAATTTTCTGTTACATTGTTCTTGATTGTGAGAATTAAAGTTCTTTTCCGCAGATTCTTTAATTCTGAATTCTAAGTATTAATTATCTTGTTAAGATTCGATCCTGACAGTACGCTTGTGTCATATTACACAATATGATACTCGAAGACGAATATCATGCTATTTGTGGTGGCGATGACCACGGCCTTTTCACGGATGATAACGAAACACAAATCAGTGAGGAACAACGCGCGGCAAATGTTCGAGAAGTCCAAAACCGGGCCACTCATAATAACTTTCGGTCGGATTTGGTCGAACATATTTGGCGTATCCAAGTTCCCAACAATGACGACGAGTAGCTTTTTAAATTTATTTTGTAATTTTTAAATTTATTTTGTAATTTTTATTTTTTTAATGAATGATATGAATTTTTATTTTTATTATTTATCTTATTTTTATTTATTCAAAAATATATAAATATTTTTATTTTGTTAAATAATCAAATGTATAAATAAAAGAATTAAAAAAATGATGTGGCGCTGATGTGGCATTGAGGGCTTGAGGGCTTTTAGTTATGTGCTGGTGGTGTTTAGGGCTTGAGGGCTTAGCTGATGTGGCGTTGAGGGCTTGAAGGCTTTTATCTATGCGCTGTGGATGGCCTTAGGATACGTTTGGTACGTGGATAGGACATAACAACTGTTCCATGTTTGGTAAGACAAAATTGGACAGAACATATAACATTGATCAATTTACCCTTACTAAGTTTATATATTTTGATTAATTATGTAAGTTATTAAATTATAATGAAATAATATTTTTTATAACAATATAAATTATTAGAAAGTTTTTTGTGACACCAAGGTAAAAAAAATTATGTAGTTTCCAATTTTTATTTTTTCTAATATTTTCTATATTTTTTACTATTAATATTTAATAATTTACATAAATTAATCAAAACATAGAAACAATGTAAAAATAGTATTTTGAGGAAAATAAAGTAAAGTTTAAAGAGTATAAAATACAATAAATAAAATTTAAAGATTGAATAAAATATGAAATAGAAGGTTTATTTGATGTTTTAGAAGAGAATTAGATTTTATTTTAATGTTATATTGGTAATACATAAGTCTGTTCCAGCTTGTTCCACGAGGTGGGGGTGGAACATGCCAGTTTTAGTTTGTTCCACCTTGTTCATGTCTGTTCCACATAAAAGTCCTGCCAAACATGGGGCAGTTGACTCTGTCCTGTCCTGTCCTATCTAGTGTACCAAACACAACCTTTGATCATCTTTCCATAAAAAGTTTTTTTTTTAAACGAGACATTATAAGCAACAATTTGAATTTATAATTCACTTTTTTTTATTGTATAAACACTTGTCTTCTTTTATTATCTTTGATCATTTTGTGAAATGACATGTTAGTTTTTCATGTTTCGTTTCGTTCAAGTTGTGATTGTAACCCAATTTGTGGTGGTTCCTGTGTGACATTGTAAAAGCTTTTCGTTCAAGATTAACATGGTTAAAGATTTGGGAACATAATTATAAGATCGAATAATATGTTATTAAATCGTACATATACAATAACATGTTATAAAGTTGAATTTAAATTACGAGCTAAATGTTTGATAATAAGGTACAGGCAACGGAATAAATTGCAAGAAAAAATTAAGTTTATTTACAATTGAAATTGAAATCAAAATCAAAATGGAAGATGGTTATTTTTTTTGATAAGTTAATTGTTATAAAACGATCAAATGAGAACGATAAAAGAGATTTGATTTCATTTTAACCTTTTAATTTCTTATTTTACTTGCACGATATATGGAAGGGTTCAAACAAGAACACCTTTATTTTATAAGAACACGCAACATCCATTAATATAGTCAATCACATGTGATACTATATTTGATCATATGTAAAACTAAATTAGAGACATGGATGACCTTTGATCTCGGCACAGTGGAACATGTAACCCGCCTGCTGTTCCATTCAACTACATTTGTTCCTGTAATCCATAGCCTAACAGAACGCAGCAGCGAGGGACAACCCGCCCATATAGCCAGCGGGGAGGATGGCACTAACGACCTAAGTTGCATACATTGTTTATACACCAACTATGTCAATACCATTTGTGACTACGGTATTGCATAAAGCCACAGGGTAAATATTAGGAATTTTTTAAAAACATACACGGAAGTAGAAATGCACAAAAAAGAATAAATCATTAGGAAGCTGCAACAAAAAGGAAAAAAAAAGAGAAACTCTATAAATCCCAATTTAAATCGTCAAAAGCACCTCCACAAAAATACAAGATCCATTTATGCAAAAGAAAAAACGAGATATCAGAATCCATTGATTAAAAAGTAATAATGATATTTCAACACTATTATTTTATTCTTGCTCTAACTCTTTAGCAATACGACTATATGAGGCCTAGCCCACTTCTGACTTTATTTTAGGACAAATTGCATAAAGAAGGAACATGCTTTACTTTAGTTTTTGCTTTGGGGAATATACTTTTAAAATACGCATTTAAGGGTCTGTAACAAAACTTTACAACAAAAAAAGGACTCATTTGCCTGCTACCCATGTAAAAATAACAAATCAACATTAATATGCCATGTCACTTATAAAATTTTCATGCCATTAAAAGAAATTCCACATCAATAATGTTTTATCACATTTTTCCAAATCCCAATCCACTCCCCCCTCTAGCTATCGTCGTATTGAATTTCCTTTTAAGTCTCACTTCATTTCAATTTTGCTTCTCTTTTTAAGTCTCACACCATTTCCATTTTGCTTATCCTTTTAAGTCTCACGCTCTAAGAACATAGCCATAAAAATCAAGAAAAGGACATGTGAAAGCTTGGAATTTCATGCATTTGTTCTCATAAAAATAACTTGGAATTTCATGCATTTGACACCAAAATAATGTATCATCAGAGCCAAATTTCTTTTTCAAAAAAAGAAAAGAAAAAAAACAACCAATCTTTTTATGTTGCTATTGTTCACAAACGATAATTAACTAACACTACATCTTCAATCTTTTAGTCCTCTAAGATGGAGTTGCAGATGGCATGTCTTGTCCATTTGTTAGTGTTGCATCAAGTTGAACATGATCTTATGTGAACTCTGACAATAATGTATCTACGAACTCTGACCATAATATACCTGCCGGTTCTACCGGTTCATTAACTGATGCCTGTTGGTGCTCCCTCATCAACAAATACTTGTACATCTTTATCAACAATAACTTGTGAACTCTACAAAGTAGAGATGGTGAAGAACTTCAACATAATCATAACAAAATCGTAACACTTAAACTCAACGTATTTATTTCAAAAAGAACGAAAACGATGAGATGATGAAGAACTTCAATATATCTATGCCGTGAAAACTAGGTTTTTTTGGGCGGACGAACATAATCGCAAATAAAAACATAATAAACATGCATGATACGCACTTTGATTTCAACAAGCAAGATTAGAATGAATGGTTTTGATCGATTTCAAGAACCCTAATGAAAATGACGAGATGATGAAGAAGCAGAATGTTGAATCGTCGATTGAAGAGAAGGCATGATTTCTTTTGGGCCGATTTTAGTTTCCACGTAATAGTCTCCAATTAATTAAACAAAATAAATAAAAATACAACACCAACTATTACCGGTTACATGGGTGGGTAGTAGGTAAGTGAGTCATTTTTTTGGTTGTAAAGTTTTGTCATAGACCCTTAAGAGCATCTCCAATGGTTGGTTGAAGAGTGTTTGAGGATAACTTGAAAATAGGTTGAACATGACTTGATCATTGGAGCAATGGGTTGAAGATGACTTTACTCATCAAAGGGTTGGAGTTTCACAAGTCTTTGAAAAATGGATTGTGAGAGGCAAGAGAGAGAGAGAGTGCATTATGGTGGGACCAACATATTATTTATATTTTTTTTATTGTTTCAAGTCTTTGATTTTAATCTACCATTGTGGATGCCCTAAATGTGTATTTTAATAGTACATTCCCCAAAACAGAAACTAGAGTAAAGTACGCTCCCTTTTTACGCAATTTGCCCTTTATTTTATGAGAAGTGACTTGAGCACCCTTTTGTTGTCAGTAATCATTACTGCAATTTGCACAGTCAAATGTTTACATAACACAACTCCAAACTTTAGATTTACAGTTACTCAAGTTGTAAAGATCATCAAAAAGTCTCTAGATAGGCAATAAGATCAAGCCTTGTGGCATGTTTTGGGTCAAGGCATTAGTTAACCAAATTGAGTTGAAAATGCAAGGGCTTGGTCAAAACAAATGAATAAGAAAACAATGAAACTATAATTTCTAACCAAATGCTAAAAGTTCCAAAATATCTCATTCATATTCCCCACTGTTGATAAAAAAACAATAATTGTATCAAAGAGGAAAACCTTTTTAAGGATCCTACTTTGTATCAGAAGGGGCCTAATCTATATAACAATCACTCGACTGAGTATATCTAATGTTGTTCACACCGTAAGCAAATTCATGGACTCACCTTAGCAGTTCGATCTATTTGTATGTAGTAAAATGCATCACATGTTGCTATCCTTGATACGCCTCATCGTGGCCTAAAAAATATAGCATTGCATTCAGTAACTGAAAGATACGAAACCTGGTCACTGATACAAGGGAACATCAACTACACATATATACTAAAAGACATATTGGGATAGAAAAATGACATTTGAGGATTGAATAGTGCATAGTATAAACCGAAACTGCATTAAGATTTTGTTGGCTTGATTCCTTCCTTGTATTCATAACTCTGAAGCTTTGATTGTGCTCAATAAATTTTGAAACCCATGCAGTACAGAAAACTAAGAAAAGGAAGGAAGAAACTAATCCAACTTAAAAGAAAGTTATTCCCTTAACTTTCTGATTCAATTAGTTACATAATGTTTATTAGACACAGAAAACTAGAAGATAGTACTTGTACATGGTGAAAGGCACAGTTGATGCATACATACCTGGGAATTGGGAAATGCAGTAAACAAATCAGACCTGAAGCTATGGTTGTTATATGGAAGAACTCTACCTTTAGAGATGAATTGACTTTAATTAATTTAGTTTCTTGTACAATGCTTTAACTGTGGACATATGAACTGTTAAATCAGTGAAGATGGATTGCTTTATTTGTGAAGTCCTAATTTCTTATTATGAAGAATATGTTCACCAGGTAAAGTTGTGACATAATTTCTTATTATCAAGAAAATTAACAAAATCAAAATATGCAGGCAAGTAAAACCATGTTGTTTGAAACCAAGGTAGCAAAATAAACAGGAACAAATGCACATTTAAAACCATGTAGCCAAACAACTACAACCATGTTTAAATCCACACATATCCATATCTCATTTAGTGCTAAAACCCCCAAATGGTTAAAATCCAATGTCATCAAATCAGCAAAAATTTATAGATGTATAGGGGATTGGTGATCAACAATCTGATTGCTCGAGAATCGTGCGGGTTCACTTTCCGAATTGATATTTCAACCCTATGCCTGGTTTTCACGAAATTCAATCTGGGATAACACTTTTAGGCACAAAAACAAAAGCCATGTTGTAGGAGAGTATTTAAATATTTAGAAAATCCGCGAGTCCCAAATATGTATCTATCTGGTATATATATACTAGTCCCATTCGAAAATAGATGAGAATAGCTGAAATGGTGGTTTTGGCAAGTTACTAGGAGTTCCAGATGGTTGTAACCGTATTTGGATAAGATCACAGGTTGTTTACAACTGCATCAGAGTTCTGAACGTGCAGGTCCAGAGAGGGCTTTGGTCATACATGACCATAGAATAGACTTAGACATCTCAGAAGTACGACCAGAGGTAGCCCGGACCAGTGGTACCACCATGACCAACCTGGTCCATGTTTTTTCAGAACCTAAGTTTGAAAATGCACCACTTAATCGAAGCCTAAAACTGATCAGAACTGAACCATCGCCAGGGGAGTTGCCCTTTGACCCTGCAAGGGGGTACCATTTGGTCATGTCCGAGATCAAACTCGCCTTATGTACAAGTTCCACACAACCTAACTTGTATTAGATCACAGTTTGAAACCCCATTAGCACTCGTGTTAATTCCAATTACACTTAAATCCCCATTGACACTAAAACCACCAACCAAAAATTGGAGTAAGAGTAACTTACTCGATTTACGAATCTTATAATGAGACCAAGAAACTATTTTTTGCAGGTCTGTGACTAGCCCCAAGCAACTCATTACCAGCACCAAACAAAAAACTGAACACTGACTGCCTAGTTTCCTTCTTGATCCGAAATGGTCTCACTCTTGATCCAAAATGGTGTTTGTAGAGAAAAAGAATCAGTAGGAACGGAAAATTCAAAACCTAAAATCAAATAAAAAATGGCACAATTAGGTTTTACCATTAGCAAGCAAAAAGAAGATAAAATAACCGAGAAGAAAAAGAAAGATTACCAGTGAACCATATAGCAACACACATATTGATCGAAACTTCTACCGCCACAAAGTAAAAATTCAGTAGCAAAATTTTTACCTTACAAAAACAAATAGCACAAAATCTTCAATGGAAAAACAAACAAAAAAAGGAATCGATTACGTGGAGAGCGATGGACTAAGGAATCAATACACAATGAGAGTGAATCGTTGTTTGAGGAGTCAATATGTTGAGAATATAATTTCAGATGGATGGAGCCTGGAGGGTGAATAGTTGTTTGAGGGATCAATGTGGTGGGAATTAAACAATTGTTTTATATAGCATTAGTAAGTTGTACATTAAGCATAAAGTGGGAGGGCATGCACTTTAAAAGACGGAGGGTCAAAGTCATCTTCACCTTCTCTAACATTCATCGCCAGCCACTGTAGCCTCCCCCAGTCGGCCACTATAACCTCCCTTGTCGCATTACTCCCCTTCTCGGTGAACCACCACCCTCCCTACACAACCACCACCATAGCACACCCTGTCAACCTACCCACCATCATTGACCCACCACCATGACTGTTTAGGGGGTCGATACTCAAACCTGCAAGGATGATACCACAGGGACGATACCATATAAACGATATCACATGAATAATGTATATATGTAAATTGCAATTGCGGTTTACTAGACCTTATACAAAATGGACTAAAACCCTAAAAAAGATTGACTTACTGTTGCTGTTATTCGAAGTTGGTTTAAGGAGAAGAGAGGCAAAAACAACGGGGTTTAGGAGTAAAAACGGGTCGGTTCGGTCAATGAAGTTGATCTTAATAAGTTGGGCCCAGAAGGAGAATTAGACCCTCACATGGGCTCACAATTCTCCAGGCCCAGCTGATATCTAACCATTAAAAATTGTTACTAAAAGAAGTTTGGTTACTTTTAAAAAATGTGAATGAAAATGGAAATAGAATAGTAGTAATAAAATTTTACATTTCCTTTAACTTGGTCTGGTGTGAAAACTAGTAGGTGTGTAGTAACTAGCATTATATCCGTCTGTTGGTTGGGTATACAACATGACTTTAATCTAGATTCAGTTATTTGATTGACCAATCTTTTTATCATTGCCGAATGCTATTTTTCAATCGAGCAAGAAGCTTAGTCAAACTATAACGGGCTTTATGTGCCTTTGACTCTCGGTTAGGTACCCGTGAAAGGTAGCAAACAATGCAAACCTAATCTAAGCCATTCATTGTGTTCTTGGTTAGATTAATGTTTGTTTATTTAATAAATAACCGTAGGGGTGGTTTATGTATTACGTAAATTTTTTTATTTAAATTAAATAACAATGTAATTCAGTTTCCTTAAATGTAGGGATAATCATTAATTAATATAACTCAGTTAATTATGGAATTTATAATAAAACATTTTTTAGTATCCATCTTTGATTTTTCTGTGGTATTATAGACGAAAGTAGCAGAATCTGTTCATCATACTGCTGATTCGTTTCTTATAATTAATCATCGTGATATCGAGCAAGTATTGAGTTTGGTGATGGATCGTAACAATAAAGGAAAAGCGTCGTTAGTGAATGAAGGTGTTGGTCGTCGGTTGGTGTTTGGATCATTTTCTGGATTTGAGGATATCGTTGATCATGAAATAGGAAATCAGAGTGATGCAGTTGTTGGCAATGAATTTGATCCTTCTTGTTATGTTTCAGATTAAAGTAAAGAAGTAGTCGACAATGGTGGAAGGTATGGTTCATTCACTGGGTTGCTTGCATCTGGAATGAAGGATGTTCATGAAGAGATCAATCAAGATTATGAAGTAGATAAGATTGATTGTTGTGATGTTGATGATGAAGAAGGTATTTAATTTGTGTGTTATATGAGTAGTCTCAAAGTCAGTAATAGTTTAATGAATTAGGGTTAATGTAGTTTAAATCAATTTGTAATTTGTTTATTGTAGATAGTTTATGTTGTTTTAATTCATCAACGGATTCAAACCCATCATGGTTTAATGCAACGTAGGGTATTTAAGCACTGTTTATATTCATCCAGATTGCTATTTATCCAACGTTAAATGTGTTATGCTTAGGTAAAATAGGTTCTGCATGCATATTTCTATATTCCAATAGTTGACGATTCTTTTACAATCAAGGTTGGGGATTCATTCACTACCGCTGAGTTGGCTGAACGTGCACATAAGAAGTATGTTATGACTGTCGGGTTTGATGTGCGTATTTCAAACAAGAAGAAGAACAAACTTGGTGTAGTCACACACAGACAACTAGGTACTTTGTGTGTAATAAGCAAGGTGATGTGTCTAAGAAAACTTATGATTCTTTAGAAGTAACGTCAAGTAAGTGACGTCAACGTAACTCTAATCTCAAGAGGTCTAGTTGTTTAGCATGTTTTAAAATTCATTTTGTTAAAGAAAAAAGCATATACGAGGTATACAGATTCATTGAGAAGCATAACCATTTACTACTTAATGATGATGAAATGCGGATGTCACGTGCAAAAAGTTCACTTACTTATGCAGATCATAGGAATGTTTTTCACATGGGCGGACCTATAGTGTTGCATACGGTGACACGTGCCACCGTATTATTCTTTTGTCGAAGGGTAAACAAATTTAGGTTTGTGAAAGGTGCAACCGTATCACTTTGTTGTGTGCAACCATATATATTTTGAAACTATAATAAAAACACAAGTTTTTCTTGGTAGAGTTGGTTTGCATGGTTTTTCTTTCACTTCATAGTTCAAACTCCCGGTTCGAGTCCCGTTAGAGTCATTTTACTAGTTTTTAGCTTTTAATTTTAGATTTGTTAGGTTTCTAAAAAATTAGAAATAACAGGACTTGATCACGAGACCTCACGTTTGAAAAGCAAGGAACTAACCATCAAACCAATATTGATTTTACAAAAAATATCTCTATCTGTTTCTTATAGTCAAATGGTTCCACCGTATGAAATAAGTTATGGGTCCGCACCTGTTTTTTCATGAATGCAGTTCTACGGTTGGTATAGCTAAGTCTCATATAATGCATAATGCACTTAAGGGTGGTGTAGAATATTCAGGAGGGACTGTTAAGGATTTATCAAAGTTTCAAAAAGGATATGGTTACTTTATTTAGGAATAAGGATGCTCAGATGTTGATTAAAATGATGATTAGTCGGAAAAGTGTTATCCCAAGTTCTTCTTTGAATTCAAGTGCAATGAGAAGGAGTTGTTGGCTATTTTCTGGGCTGATGAGACGGCTAGAATGAATTACCGTGAGTTTGGTGATGCCATTTCATTTGACGCTACATTTCGAACAAATAAGTAATGATTCTTTCTTCATAACTTTTATCTATAATACTTGTTTTTTTTACGTGTATTTTTTTATTGTTAGGCATGCTATGACATTTGTACCGTTTATGGCCGTGGATAATCATAAGAAGACCATTGTCGTTGGGGACGCATTGGTTCGTAGTGAGTCTGTCGTTAATTATACTTGGGTATTAAAGGCTTTTGTTAAGGCTCACGGTCGGCAACCTCGTTTGGTTATTACGGATCAATGTGCATCCATGAAACAAGCAATCTCAATTGATTTCCCGGATAATATTCACCGTTTGTGCATGTGGCACGTTACGAAGAAAATCAAAGCGAAGGTATATAGTTCAAAATTTATATTTAATATCAATCTAATGTTTTTATATATTTTTAATTTAACATGTTTTCACATTGGTTTCATTCTTTTTAGATAAATGTCTACCTACTGAAACAAACATCTTTTGTGGGTGATTTGAGTAAGTTGATTTGGAATCTTCACATAGAGCCGAATGACTTTGAGATGTTGTGGAATGAGTTGATTGTCAGGTTTGGACTTCATAGGGATTCATGGTTTGATGACTTGTATAACATTACGGAGTCTTGGATTCCATCATATTTCAAGGATACTCCAATGTCTATGTTGATGAAGACTACGTCTCGTTCTGAGATCATGAATGCTTTTTTGACTTGTATGCAACCTTTTGGAATGATCTTGTGGTTTTCTTACATTCATTTGGGAAAGGCCCTGCGTAGAAACAGAAATCATTGTCGCGCTTCCATCTTTGCTTGCTTGTTCGTATTCTCGTATATAAATTTGCACCAATCAATCTTCAGAATCATATGTTCATTTTTAATCTTTCCAAACACACTCATATTGTAACATCTCATCGTGCAAAAACTTGATAGCGTGGATCCCAATATCAACTGCAATCAGTGAATCAACACAATAAAATCAACACAAAGCTTAGTTGAATCGATTAAAGCAGAGAGTTTCTTTAAGCAGTACAAAAGTAATTAGGATAGTAATTAGGTCATTAACCCTAAAATCTAACTTGTCATCTCTATTTATACCCCCTAAGGGATATTTACAAGATTAGTTCCTGAACTTCTATTCAATCTATAAAATGAGACCTAACAATATCCCCCTTTGAATTGAAGTTCAATTTCGCGCCAGTTCGGGACGTATCTCTTTCGGATTGCAAATAAGATCTCAAAATGCCGAATGGAGTTCCTGTACTCGAGCCTTTCTTCGATCTCTTTCAGCATCTCTTTGGCAAGGCACTTTCTCAGATTGACAATCTTTTCGGTCAAGTCATTCTCTTCTTCAACAACTATACTTCTCATCACTTTTCGGATTTCCATCAATGTTCCTTCACTGAACTTATGAAGCTCACTGACTCTCATGAAGCGCTTCTCTTCTTTCCCATTCAGGTACACTATTCCAGTTTCGGGCTATGACAAAAGAGTATGTACCTGCAAGAATTCAAGGTCGGGTAAGGACATATTGGGCTTGAGCAAATTAACTTTCTTCTGGTTGCTTTCAATCCCCATCTAAAAATCATTGATGTACGATAGAGTGATAATGCACTTCACGAAGTGTTTGATTGTTTCGAGAGCTTTCGTGTAAGGAAGCGGTCTGATAGTCCGAATTCTCAACTCACGCAGGATAAGTGGAAAGTCTTTGAGCTTCAGATTTCTGAAATCAGCCTCTGAGAAGACCCATTCTTTTCCATCTTCTCTTTTGACAGTGAACACAGGGAACCATGCCATCAAGACTTTGTCAGACACTATTTCAACGATCTCGGTAATCCTGTAATTAGTTCTGACTTCATTCACCATTCGACTCCTCTTCATTACTTCCAGATACTGAGTTTGAACTGGTTCATCCAAGTCTGATACCCCGTAACACATGACTGGGTCGAGCGGCCTAATCCAGTGCACAAATATTTTCTTCTGAGACTCTTCAAGGCAAGGTACCAAAATCCGAACTCTCTCCCAACGTACCGGTTGGTTAGGTTGAGTTTGTGCAATTTCTGGTTCTGGAATTGGTATCTCAGAAGATGTTCCTGCAGTGTCATGTTCCATTTGCTGAGTTTCTGTTACCTGTTCGCTCTGAGAAGGAACTAGTCATAGTCATCGTCATCCATTCCTTCTTCATCTGAGTAGTGCCACAATATATATTGTTAATGCCAAAAAGCGCACACAAGTACAACTTGAGGTTGATTGTGGAGCTTAACAACTAAAGAAAAGAATCTTACGACAAAGCGTGCGACAAAGATAAAAAATTGTAAAGAGACAGAGATTTTGAGGACGCGGGAAAAACCTCAACGATGAAAAAACCCGCAGACGACTGTGGAAGTCGTCGCTGTACTATGGTCGCCAAACAGGGGCGATGTCCTTTGTTTCAGATGTCGATCGTACAGTGATTACAATACAAATGACTTGAAATGTAAAAATAAGAAGTGTATCGAATGTAAGACAAGTGTGTCGTGTGCTAAAAAGTGCTGGTCGAGAGTGTGAGTCGTGCGTCGAGAGCGATCACTGGAGAGAAATTCCTTTGCTTCGGATGTTCTTGAGTACGCAGTGTGATTCTTGAGTTCGCTGGTGTTAGATTGTCCTTCAAATGATAGCTTTTTCTTTGTATTTATAGTCTTCGAATGCTTTAATGACTTTATGATTTCTTCTAGTAACGGTCGTACCGGTCATCGTTGTTTTAATGCTCATAACTGCTCTGTCGGTTTCGTCCGTTGGCTATGAATGAGGTTGACCTGCATTGAATGATAAAAATGTAACATAAATGTTGCGTGTTAGTTGGTCGAGGTCGTATGTTTCTATACGACGGTCGAGTGATCCTTTCGACTATGGCTTCGGTCCAAGGACAAAGTGTTGACGATTTAACTTTACAAGAGAAGTGTAATAAATGTTTTTAATGTCTCGGTCGTGGTCGAGGCTGGTGGATTTTTGCCCAAACAGTTTGCCCCCAAAATTTGAAAAAGTGGAGTGACAAATTCAAATTTCAAAAGTTTTTTAAATTTTGCCAGTGACACGTGTAAAAAAATCCTTTCAGTGGCCTTGGAACTGGATCGGTCCAATTCTAACCGAATGGGAAGTCGAAGAGAGGATAGGGTCGTGATGTCATGCTGACGCACGATCGTGCGTAACAGCTGTATTGGCCAGGTGTCGACAATCTGTCGAGCATTCGAAAAGGCAGGGGCACGTGTCGACTATCGAGGGGTTCGACCTGACACGATTTTTAGCATAAATAGAGATCTTCGACGGATCCTTTCCCTTTACGATTTCGGGGAGTTTTGAGAACGAGATTCTTCTGGGATTCTTTGTTGCTCTTTGTTCAATATTTTCCAATCTTGCAAGAATCTCTGTCTTACTTAGATTTTCATGGCTTTTGAGCACCTATATAGGGTATAGTTTTGAAATCTTCTACTCGTCTTTTAGCTAAGACATTCATGTTTTGGGTTTATCATTGACTCAGCTAATGCCCTGATTCCGAAGACTTTTGGCCTTTTTCGTTTTTTAAGTTTATCTTGTGATGTTCATCTTTTATATATTCTCAGGAGAATCGTAGATGAAGGTGCCGACGATCTCGGCTAAAAGAGCAGCTCAACTCAAGTTCGCCTGTGAGGGCAAAGAGAGAAGACTGCAGGCCTTGACAACTGAGTCGGGGGTTTTACCGAAGACGCGAATGACGATCCTGAGGGAACCGTCTTCGAAGGTTGATGGCTCATCGCGAGTCAATACGCCTGAGAAGGCGAAGGCAACGAGCGTGATTGATGTGATATCGGTGGATCTTGCGCGACTAGCGACGATGTTCCCCTTATCCACGTCGACCCTTTCGTCAGCCGACAAGGGCAAGGGTGTTAAGACGGGAGAGGGTGAGAAGGAAGTCACGATGGTCAACTTTACGTTGCCGTTGGACCCCTTAGTTGACAGTGTCCTTGTCGGGACGAAATTGTTTCCATATCTGGGAAAATATCAGCTCCTATCTTTCGAAGAGCGTTTTTGAGGGATCTCCGTCGAGGAGACGAGATCGCCTATAGCCGGACTGGCGTTCTTAGTAAGTTTCTGTTTTAAAACTTACGTTTCGACGTTTTTCATCGAGCGTTTGTTAATATATTTCTTTGTATTTTACAGATGTTCTACACTTCTTTTGTGAAGATAGAGAAGATGTTGGACTGGTGGTCGACCGTCGAGGGCTACGAAAAATATCGTATTCCTTCCTCCAACCTTAACATTAGTCTTAAGAGCCGCATTCTCAAAATACTGCGGACTCACCTCCGCAACATGTCGCGGCGCATGATGTTGGGAGATAATTCCCATACTCGTTTGATCCTTGCATAAGTTTTTCATCGCGCTTCACGGTTGATGAGGATTCCAAGGTCGAGACTTCGGGCAAAGATGTGATCGACATTCATCTTCATATTTGGGATAGATTTATGATTTATGGACTCTATTTTTTGTGCTCGACTATTGGCGATCGAGTTATCTAATGTAACATTTGTTTTGATGAATGGAATCTTTATCTCGCATACCTCCCTGTTTTACATGCCTTATAAGTAATCATAAGTGTTTAATTGAGAATTTCAATCGTAGAAGAAAACATGCGACTTAGGCATTCACTGTAATACAATGATCAAAACATGTATCATACATTTGAATTATATTAACAATCACATGCGACTGACGTGTTCATCCAGAACTTAGATCGAATGAATATTAAACTCTACGATCGTATAACCAGATCGTACGACGCTCGTGAATCGTGCGTCCCTGCGACAGAGAGAGTCATAGACTTGAACATTTGTATCATGCGACGAGATTTAAAGTCGTATATGTTAATGCCAAAAATCGCACCAAAGGGACAACTTAAGGTCGATGTGGACTTAAACAACTAAAGAAAGAATCTTTCGACGAGACGTGCGACGAGGATAAAAATAAAGGAAACAAGGGATTTGATGACGTAGGAAAAACCTCAATCGAGGAAAAAACCTGCGGACGACAGTGGGTGTCGTCGCTATACTATGGTCGCCAATCAGGGGCGATGTCCTTGGATACTGGTGTCGATCGTACAGTGATTACAATACAAATGAAGGAAATGCTTCGAAATGTAAAGTACAAGTGTTTGAACGTAAAAATAGATGTTTGTCGTGTACGAAACAAAGTGTGAACTGCTGGTCGAGGGCTGTTGTCGTGCGTCGAGAGCGATACTTAGAATAATGGTTCTTCACTTCAGGTGTTCTTGAATATTGCTTCGGTTGTTGATCGCCGGATATTCGATGTGTATCGGATGTTAACTGATCATCCTTGATGTGAAGACTTAGCTTGGTATTTATAGTCTTCGCGTCATTAATTAGCTCCATTAATGCTTTGATCAACGGCTACAACGGCTGGAAACGGTTGCCGGAGTGATTATCCATGATGATCTTCGTCCGTTACGGCTATCGATCGTTGATGGTTGCGTCGGTTATATCCGTTGCTCCTTAATGACTTTGACTCCTGCATTAAACACTTAACAAACGTAACAGTCATGGTTAACGTTAGCTTTGGTCGAAGGTGCAGTGATCTTACGCGATGATCGTACGGGACGGGCGATGCTATGGTCGAGCGTCATGGGGGACGTACGACTTACCTTTTACGGGAGACGACGGATGTTTTCTGGGTTCTTGTTGAGACCTTATCTTAGTACAAGATATAGCTTAGGACAGGCGTCTTAAACAATTTGCCCCCAAAATTTGAAAATTGAATGTCAAATTTAAGTTTTAAATTTTGTCAATCAGACGCATAGGAAATAAGACAAGAGTTAGAAATTACCTCAATCGCCTTGGAACTAGACTGGTCCGTTTCTAACTGAACGAGAAGTTGAAAAGAGAACGAGGTCGTGACGTCATGATGACACACGATTGTGCTTACCAGCTGTCAATGACAGGTGTCGACGATCCCTGCGGTCATACGAAGGGACGAGAGCACGCGGCGGTCATCCAAGGATTCGGTTTGATGCGATTGTTTGTATAAGTAAAGATCACGACGAATCTTTTCTTGCTATACTTCGAAGTGTTTATTTGGGAAGAGATTTCGCCTTGATTCCTTTCCATTCTTCGTCCGAACTTACTCGAATCGTTGCAAATCTTCGGCCTAGTAGAGATTGTTCGAGGTTTAGAGTGTTTATATAACGCATTGCTCTTCCGCTTTGGTTTTTATCGATCATCTTCTTCGTTTGATAAACAATGTCGATTGAACCAGAGAGTTCTATCGTGAGTCAGGAGGATTTAGATGCCTTTAGGCGTCTAGCGAAGATCCCTGCGGAAGTAGAGTTAACCATTCCAGGGGATATACGTCATGAGAATTGTCCCGAAGGATGCTTCGTGATATACGAGTATCCCTTCAAAATAGGGTTTGAGTGGCTGTATTCGGTTTTATCTAAGAATTTCATGCGATATTTTGGCCTGTCACCAGGGCAGTTGATGCCCCAACTTTGGCGGGTTTTTCTGGTTATCGAGCGATTGTCTGCAAAGTGGGATCCACCTATGACCCTGAATGATTTCTGGTTGACTTATCATGTTAAGAGAGACAAGAATTGGCGTTACAGTCCGTATTCCAAGTTTAAGGGTGACCGCACCCTGGTTTTGGGAAATGGCGTCAATGATCGTGGGTGGAAATCGAGGTATGTATTCGTGCGTACTGACTCGCTTGACATCAATAGCAAATGGATTCGTCCTGACTGGAACATGGGAGGTATGCTTTTTCGATATATGTCACTGTTTGGTTCTTCCGCTTTCTATTTACTCATTGCTTTTTGTCGTCTTCAGAGATTCAGTACGATGCCTTGCACCCGAACGAAGGTTCTCGAGCCAAGGTCGACAGATTCCTGAGTTATAGTACCGATGATCGATCTTTCGTCACGTGGCAACCGGTGGCCGAGGACGAGGACGCGATGGGAGATTCTGAAGGAGAGGGAGAGGAGGATGAGAGGGAAGAAGCGACTGGTAAACGTACCGTAGTTTTTATTTTACTTTGTTTACTCTATCCGCCTGACGCTTTATGTATTTCCTGATCAGTGCCGACCAAGAGGAAATCGGTCTCTAGGGCGAGAGGGGAGCAGGTTATGCGTGCCCTTCGGGGTGAAAATGTTTCGACAACTGGGTCGAGCGAAAAGAGAACCAGGAAGACGTTCCTGAGGGAACCGTCATCGAGGGTTGATAACTCATCGAGAGTTGTTCTGCCTAAAAAGGCGAAGGCGTCATCCGGCCGTCCTGGCGCGATGGACGCGATACCGGCAAGTTCGGCGCTTCCGGTGACAATGACGAGACCGGTGTTCAAGATGTCAACCCCATCATCTACCGTCAGGGGCGAGGGGTCGTCGGCCGAAGTCGCGACGGTTAATTTTTCATTGCTGTCGAACTTTATGGCGGATGGTGTCCTAGACGGGACGACGTTGTTTCCTCACTTGGAGAGGTGTTTGCTTCCATCTTTCAGGGAGCGTTTTCACGGGGTTCTGGCCGGAGAGATAGGATCTCAGGTTGCCAGTCTGGCGTTCTCAGTAAGTGTCAATCTTTCATGACTTGTTTCAACGTTCGATGTCGTTTGTTGTCTAACACTTTTTTGTGTATTTGTAGACGTTCCAATCGTCTCTGGCATTGTACGTCGAGATGTCGAAAGCCGAGGAGTTGGTGGCGTCTGCTTTGAAAAGGGAGGAGGCGGCGTTGGAGAGAGAGAAGGCGTCTTTAGATAAGGAGAGGTTTGCCTTGGCGCGTGCTGACGAGCTAGCCATCCAGCTCTTCGATGCTCAGTATGAACTGCAGGAGATTCATGCGGGAGGAGTGGCAGATGAAGGTCCTCGGGTCGGGATACGACCGATGTTCCCCCTGCCGTCTAGAATTTTCCTTTCCTTGTTTGTTTTGCCATTCGACCAATCGAGTATGTATATAATGGTTTACTTAATGAATGTATCTTTTGCTTATGCTTTATTCGACTCATATTTGATTATAAAGTCGAACATAAGATACATATGAAATCATGCGACTAAGGCACTCATTGTAATACGATAATAAGAACGTAAAACAAATAAAAACACGCGATTAAAGCATCCATTCAGGGTATAAAAGCTAAGAAACTTAGATGTAAGTTATTTAGGCTTTGCGATTGTACGACGAGATCGTATGAGGAATTTGCGTCGTATGCCCCTGTGGAGGGATGGTCAGGGAAGAAAATCTTGATTGTTTATGTCGTGCGAGTCTGCGAATTTAAAGTCATCTAGTAGACTTAACGATTACTGCCGTGCGATTCTGCGATAAAACGATGTCGGGGGTTGGTCGTTAGCTAGCCAACGACCCTCCGATGCTTAAGTCAGTAAACGTTTTGTGAGAAAAAATCGTATGAAAAAGAGTTAGAGAACGTACCATTTCAGACTCTCTCTATTTGCCCCCTGTCATTTATTACCTTATTCTTTTTGGGAGGAAAAGATAGGTTTTAAATGACAGAATGACATGGAGAAATATTGTCCTACATTGACTATGTTGTCGTGCGACCGGGCACCATAGTAGACTTATCTCTGTGAAAAAGATATTAATTTAGGGATAGAGGAGCGAACCTGTTGTTAATGCCAAAAATCGCACCAAAGGGACAACTTAAGGTCGATGTGGACTTAATCAACTAAAGAAAGGATCTTTCGACGAGACGTGCGACGAGGGAAAAAATAAACGAGACAAGGGATTTGATGACGCAGGAAAAACTTCAATCGAGGAAAAAACCTGTGGACGACAAGAGGTGTCGTCGCTGCACTATGGTCGCCAATCAGGGGCGACGTCCTTGCTACTGGCGTCGGTCGTACGATGATTACAATACAAATGAAGGAAAAGCTTCGAAATGTAAAGTACAAGTGTTTAAATGTAAAAACAGGTGTTTGTCGTGTGTGAATACAAAGTGAGAACTTCTGGTCGAGGGCTGTTGCCGTGCATCGAGAGCGATACTTGAGCTTTCCTCCGAGTGTTCTTGAGGTCGCTGTAAGGTTCTGGCTTTCATGTTGATCCAAACCCTCAGTGATTTGATAATGACCCTCTCTTATATACTTAGTGAAAATTGTAAGTAAACAAAATGTATCAGAGTTTCACTATCGCTGATAAGTACTAAGATCTTACAGTACCGCTGATAGGAACTCTCGCTCTTTAAATTAAACATTCAGCGAAACTGTTCACCATAATTCTCTGAGTCTGTTCAGTACTTATGGTGATCGCTGATAAGTTAGTTGTTTACTTATGATCCCTGAAGACAAGTTTCACGTTAACATAGGTTCTACGCTGAAGTCGAAGATCAAGCTCAAGAACCAGCGACAAGTCTCCTAATGAACTGATGCGGATCAGCGAAGACTCAGATTTGTCCACTCACGTGAAGTATCAAGTACAAGACTTTAGCTATCGCTGAACTCTATCATTCGCTGATAAAGAATGATAGATCGTTGAATCAACGAAAAGCTGATCATGAAGTCCCCCGTACAAAGTACTTTTGTCTTAACCACCCTTGCACGACTCCGTACGATATGTCAGAAAAAGAACCTCCTTATTGTCTGAAATCGTACAACCACTCTGATACTACACCGTTCAACATGCGGCTACTAAGGTTGTCAACAAAGGTCAATGACATGCAACCAATCAGCTGCTGCCACGTGTAAAGTGTAAACTGCAATGCATTAAATGCATGCAGTATATAAGATGATGAACTCACTTCATTTTGAAGTAACTTGCTAACTCTGGACAAGTTCATCCTTCTTATCTTGAGATAGGTTATTATTAGTAATTTCCTTCTCTTTCTTAGTGCAAGAAACTTAGTGTTCCAACTTGTTTAGATTTAGGTTTATCCTTAATCTTGTTTCCGCAACAAGCTGTAAATTGTTAATGATTTATCAATAAACAATTTAGAAAAGTAAAATCTGTGTGTTTGTATTCAACCCTCCCCGCTTCTACAAACTTGTATAGCCCTTCGGGACCAACAAGTGGTATCAGAGCAGATTTGTTTAATCTCAATAAACAAGATCTAATCTATACTAAGATTTCTCTTCCTTGCTATTTCTGAAAATGGCTACCAACACAAACATAAATTATATCGACAATGGTTCTCTTGCAAAACCCCCTAGATTCTCCAGAGATAACTTTAATCTATGGAAAATGGCCCATTTATTCCTGTAAGAATTGATGCTGCAGTTGCAGCCGCTGAGAATAGACCTGCTATTACAGAAAGGCTGGTACCCAAAGAAGTTCATACATGGACTGACGAAGATAAGAAGAAAGTGGCTATCGACACAAAAGCCAGATCCATACTATCCATGGCTCTTCCTGACGAAGTCTACCATTCCGTCATGAACCTGAAATCCTCAAAATCCATGTGGGACACAATATGTGTTCAGTATGAAGGTACTGCTGAAGTCCAGGATTCTCGAAAGATCAACCTGGTAAGACAGTATGAAAGTTTCATTTGTGGTAAGAATGAGACTCTCTCTGAAGTTCACCAACGTTTTAATTGCTTAATAATAGATCTAAAAACTGTTGGTAAGGAATATTCTAACTTTGAAGTGCTGAAAAAGTTTCTAGAATGTTTACCTGAAAGCTGGGACAGTTATTCTATGTGTCTCAAGCTGTCAAAGGATCTAAGATCAATGACCCTTGCTACCTTATATGGCACGATGCTGAATCATGAGCAATCAAGCCATCTTAAGAAGAATCTTGTAAAAGATTCCAAAAGCACCCCTGTTGCTTTAATCTCAGAGGAATCCTCTACTCAGCGACCCTCGGTCACTATCACTGAGTTAGAGAGTAACTCTGAAAGGTCATCAAATTCTGACTCTTCAGATGATGATGAATCTTTGGCTCTCCTAACTAAAAAGTTCAGGAGATTCGCCAAAAAGAAAATGTTTAGAAAGAACAAACCTCTTTCTATAACTGATAAGCCAAGATCATCAGCTACTGTTGATAAGGCTACTGTACTTGTTTTAACTGCGAAAAGATTGGACATTTCGCTAACGAGTGCAGGTCTAAGAAAGTTTCAAGAAACTCAACGTTTCCCAAGAAATCCTTTATTCCCAGGAATAAAGATGATAAATATGCTAAGCTGAAAGAAAAATATGCGAAGCTGAAAAGCTTCAAGAAGAAAGGCAAAGGCCTGATGGCTTACGATTGGGCTGCCTCTGAAGAAGAAGAATCATCATCTGACTCTGAGGATGATGAAGCCAATCTCTGTCTTATGGCAAAGATTGAAGATGAGGAAGAAAGTTCAGACATTCCCTCGACTTCAACCTCTGCAATTCAGGTATCACCTTCCTTCTTTACAAATATTGCAAATATTGATGAAGCTGATAGTCTCCGTAAAATCGATCTCTTGACTAGAAGTTTATATGAAGCCATGAATGGCAAAACTATAGTTGAAAATCAAAACCTTGATCTCGCTGAACAGCTTAAAAACTGTCACCTTCAAATACAAAAGCTTTCTAAAATTGAAGAAGATTTTAAAGATCAAGTGCATTTAAATCAGCTAGTCAAAATCGAACGAGCAGAAGCTATAGCTGCATTGAAAGCTGAAAAAGCCACTGTTGAAGGATGGTGTAATTCTTCAACAAAGATCACTTAGATAATTAAGTCTCAGATACCCCTGAGTGATAAACGTGGTCTTGGTTACAAATATGAAACTCAAGAACCAACCACTGATCGTTCCATGCTCTTATTTGGAACTTTCATATCCTCAGTCGCTGATACTTCATCCTCTCAGTGTTCCTCGTCCAGACCAACTATCCCTGAGGAAATTTCTACCTCTTCAAAAGGTAAAGAGAAAATGGTTTATCCAAAACCTACCTCTGTCTTTAAAGATAAAGGTAAAGGAATTTCTTTTAACCAAAATCCTCAGAAGGGTACTTTAGTACCAAAGCTGAATGCTTCTAAAGCTTTAGTGATTTATTCCTCTGGATCAAGGAATCAGATCTCTGGATCTACTCAGCGTGGGTCTATTCAGCGATCTACTCCTAGACTCAGAGTAGATGTCCTTGGTAAGAAATCTGAAGAACTAATCGTTCCTCCCATTTCAAAAGCTAAAAGCTTATTTGGTGTTGGTCCTTCAAATTCTAAATCAAAAGCTCAGCATTCAAATAGTCCTAGAACTACTTTTAGTTATAGGAAATGTTATCACTGTGGACTCACTGATCATATTGCTAGTAAGTGCCCCACAGCCACCAAAGCTGAAAAGATAGCTAAGGTGAAGATTGCCACAAGGCAAAGAAGACCACCGAGGTTAAGAAATTAACCAAAGTGAAGACTGACAAAGCTGAATCTTCAAATGTTGCGAAGATTGCTGAACCTTCCATTCCAACTACTTCCACTGACAAACGTGTACACATGGTTAAGTGGATACCCAAGAAAAACTAATCTTCCTTTGTGATGCAGGTTCAGAAGGGTATCTGGTATCTCGATAGCGGATGCTCTAGACACATGACTGGAAAGAAAAGCCGGCTCGCTGAATACAAGGAAGAGAAGGGTCCCTCTGTGACTTTCGGTGGAAATGGAAAAGGACATACCCGAGGGTTTGGTGTACTCTCTAATGGTACAACCACCTACAGAAGAGTCGCATATGTTGAAGGGCTGAAGCATAATCTTTTAAGCATCAGTCAGCTTTGCGACAAGGATAACAAAGTAATCTTTACTAAGGAATCCTGTTTTGTCACTGACAAAAAGGAGAAGATAGCTCTCAGCGGTTATCGTTTGGAAAATGTTTATGTAATAAACATGGACTCAACAACCACTGAGAACTCCTGTTTCTTCTCAAAAGCCTCATCTGATGTCAACTGGCTATGGCATAAGAGGCTCTCTCATCTAAATTTCAAGACACTGAACACTCTTTCTTCAAAAGAGTTAGTCACCGGTCTACCTCAACACTCATACGCCAAAGAGTCTTTATGTTCAGCGTGTGAGAAAGGGAAGCAGACCAAAGCAAGCTTCAAGTCAAAGCAAGTCTCCTCAGTGTCATCTCCTCTACAACTACTCCATATGGATTTGTTTGGCCCTGTTAACAAACAATCCATCGCTGGAAAGAAATATACACTGGTCATAGTTGATGAATTCTCTCGTTATACATGGGTTATGTTTCTCCGTTCTAAGAGTGACACTCCTGAAGAACTCATCACCTTTGTTCGGAAGATGAAAACCCTGAACAATTTGACCGCTCGCTCAATAAGGAGTGATCATGGGACTGAATTCAAAAACAGTTCTCTTGATTCCTTCTTTGAGAGTAAGGGTATTTCTCACAACTTTCTTTAGTGAGAACACCGCAACAAAATGGAGTCGCTGAAAGAAGAAATAGAACAATTATTGAAGCTGCACGTTCAATGCTCAGCGATTCTCACCTGCCTACTCAGTTTTGGGCAGAAGCTGTCAACACCGCTTATTTTACTCAAAACAGGTCGATGATAGTCAAAAGATTCAATAAAACAGCCTATGAACTTTTTCATGGGAGAAAGCCTTCAATCAGCTTTCTTCACATCTTTGGATGTCAGTGTTTCATACTGAACAACAAAGATGCCCTTGGAAAGTTTGATCCTAAGACTGATGATGGAATCTTTCTTGGATACTCCTCAGTCTCCAAAGCCTTCAGAGTCTTCAATCGAAGAAGACAAACTGTTGAAGAAACAATTAACGTCACGTTTGACGAATCCCGTTCAGCGAACTCTAAACCGTCCGCTGATACTGAAGAACTGAATCAATGGATGTTTTCTCATCTTGGTGATTCAGAAGATATTCCCACTCCTCATGCTCACACAGTTGAAGATGATGGTCCTACTATCATTCCAAATATGCAGAATAGTGAAGCTGAAACATCATGGGTCTCAGCTGTTCCTATAAACACTAAACCTGCTTCTGAACCAAATGTCTCAGACATTCCATCTACTTCTCAGCAATCAGTGAATATAATGTGTTGGTCCCGAAGGCCTACACAAGTTTGTAGAAGGGGGGGGGGGGGTTGAATACAAACACACAGATTTTACTTTTCTAAATTGTTTATTGATAAATCATTAACAATTTACAGCTTGTTGCGGAGACAAGATTAAGGATAAACCTAAATCTAAACAAGTTGGAACACTAAGGTTTCTTGCACTAAGAAAGATAAGGAAATTACTAATAATAACCTATCTTGAGATTAAAGATATGAACTTGTCCAGAGTTAGCAAGTTACTTCAAAAAGAAGTGAGTTCATCTCTTTATATACTGCATGCATTTAATGCAAGTCAGTATACACTTTACACGTGTCATCAGCTGGTTGGTTGCATGTCATTGACCTTGGTTGACAACCTTAGTAGCCGTATGGATGAACAGTGTAGTATCAGAGTGGTTGTACGATTTCAGACAGTCGAAGGTTCTTTTCTGACATTTCGTACGGAGTCGTGCAAGGGTGGTTAAGACAAAAGTACTTTGTACGGAGGACTTCATGATCAGCTTTTCGTTGATTCAGCGATTATCATTTTCTATTCAGCGAATGATAAAGTTCAGCGATAGCTGAAGTCTTGTACTTGATACTTCACGTTGAGTGGACAAATCTGAGTCTTCGCTGATCCGCATCAGTTCATTAGGAGACTTGTCGCTGGTTCTTGAGCTTGATCTTCGACTTCAGCGTAGAACCTTTGTTGACGTGAAACTTGTCTTCAGGGATCATAAGTAAACAACTAACTTATCAGCGATCATCATAATGACTGAACAGACTCAGAGCATTGATGATGAACAGTTTCGCTGAATGTTTAACTTAAAGAGCGAGAGTTCCTATCAGCGGTACTAGAAGATCTTAGTACTTATCAGCGATAGTGAAACTCTGATACATATTGTTTACTTACAATTTTCACTAAGTATTTAAGAGAGGGTCATTATCAAATCACTGAGGGTTTGGATCAACAATCTCCCCCTATTTGATTATGACATAGCAACAAAGAAAATTGCTATTTAATGAAAACATAAGGATAAAAAGAACTCATAAAATATTTGTCCCTTTTACTGTTTTCTGGGATCTTTTCAGTACTGATGGAGTAAAGTACGTTCGCTGAAATCTTTCTTTAAAATATTGAATCAGGTTACAATGAAGAACAGAAAGATTACAAGTACAAGCGAAATAATTTACAAGTACAGAAGGATAACTGATACAATAGAGAAAAAGGAGATTATATCAGTTTTCAAAAGGTTCTTCCTTAATGAGAAGTTCATCAAGGGTCGTCTTTTCAGTGGGGATCATCCAGTCAGGAACCGTTACGCCTTGTTTTCTTTTGTTCAGCGCTTCTTTAAAGATCAAGGGTTTTAGGTGTCGTGCCTGAATGTCTTTTCTGAAGTCACACCAGTAGATGAGATCTCTGAGCTGTTCGATTGGAGTGATTGGAAGCTCAGCGATCCGTTGAAAGCATTTACGTCCGTCGTAGTCAAGAAAGAATATTCCATAAGGATTACTGATGACTTTACCAGGGACGAAAAGTTCACATGGTGGCAAAGAAATGTCAAGGGCAGATAGATCAGGATCAGGACCAAGTACTTCAACGCGAGAGAAACCAATTCCAGTTTCATTTCGTATGACAGGACCTGAGTTTGAATCTTGACGTTTCTTCTTTGGAGAGCCCCTTTTTCTTTTCAGCTTTAGATCAGGAAGAGGAGGAAAGTCCACACAAGAAGATATCAAGTCGATCTGTCTGTTTATCAGCTTTTCGAAATGATCCTTGTACTTAGATTTTGACGATTGGATAGCTAACCTCATCTCCAACCATTCAGAGAGACCATACCCTTTTACAGTGTCAGCGCGAAAGGCTTCGGATTGGCCATCTTCTCTGAACAGTTTGATGTCAACAATAGGTACTCCGATAGATGTTCTTCCAGAGATGAATACCTTGTTGATCTTTGCTGGACGATATCTGAAGTGGATTTTCTCTTTACACCAGATCAGGGTGGTCTGAGAAACTTCAGTTTTCTTTTCCACGATCTTCTGGGCTTCTTCCCAAAGCTTTCGTTGGATTTGAATGGGAACACGTTTCAGCTTGGGGTCTTTGACAGATTATTGAGTAAGCTTGATGGCGTATTCTCTGTCTTTTTCTTCAGCTTCCTTTCTTTCAGCGATGAGGCGTTCAGCTCTGAGGTGTTCCTTGTATTCAGCTTTTGAAATTCTGAACTTTGGAGGAACTGAAGGCAGTTGATCACGCCTTAGAATGATTCGCTGATCCTCGAATCGTTTTATCAATTCTTCTCTTCTCTTTTGATCCTCTTCACTCAGCTTTTGAGGTGCTGAGGAAGGTCTGTTTCTGTGCGAGAGAGGTTGTTCATCTGGTTCATCAGTCTCAGAGATCAAATCTAAGACTGGGATTATTTCATCAGCAGCAGCTGGTTTTATTTGTGAAGTCACAGTAGTAGAACCTTCAGCGACATCCTCAAACAGGGGAGAGGACTAGCTGAAACGCAGTGATCTTACAAATAAGAACTGGGTAGAAGAACTTGGGTAGAAAGAGAGATAAATATGTGGATGTGTAGAGGTGTTGAGGAGTAGAGAACTGATTGTGTATGGAGATGTTCAGGGAAGGAATATAAGTAAAGTTTAGTGTACCTGACAAACCAGCTTTTCAAGCAAGATCGCCAGATTTTCATCTTCAGCGAGGCCTTTGCCTTTGCCTTTCTCAGCGCCAGAGGCTGAGGGCTTTGTCTTTGTCTTCTCCCCTGAAGGTTCTTTTATCAGGATTCCCTTAAGAGCTTTGATCCTTGGAGCAGGTTTGACGATAAAGAAATCATCGTCATCTTCGTCATCATCATCATCATTCTTTGGAGAAGAAGATGGTTCATCATCAGGGATGTCGACGGCTTCATCATCTTCTGCTTCGGATTCCTCAGCATCTTCTTCGAGTTGCTCCCCCTCAGATACAGAGGCGAGCTTCTCGGTTCCCTCAGGGTTTTCATCTCCCTGAGGTGTTTCAGCGATCAGATCTTCATTCCTCTCTCCCCTGATAGATTCATCATGGGAAAGGTCTTCAGCGCTCTTGTTCAGATCTTCAACGCTCTTCTCAGCGGTATGTTCAACGCTCTTCTCCCCCTCTTTCTCATGATGAATGGGGGAGGAATGAGTAGACTCAGCGTTGGTGTTATCTCTGTCTTCTGGGCCAGAGATTTTCACACAACCTTCAAGCTTTGCTATTCTGTCTTCTAGGCCAGAAATAGCAGGCGTGATTTTCTTCAGCTCTGTGCGATCCGCCGCTGTGAAAGATTCCAAAATAGGGGCAGGGGCAGGAGCAGGAGCTGGATTATTTGCCTTGTTGACCAGTGTCTCGATCATCGTCTTCATAGAACCAACGTCGGTCTTTACAGAGCCCAAGTCGGTCTTGACCGCTGACATATCACCCTCGAGTTTTCCAACCGATGTCTTCAGCGTTGTTACTTCGCTGGACACAGTCAAAACTGAGTTTTTGAGGCTGGTGTAGTCAGTGTAGATGTCAGAGAGCACCTTGGCAAAATCGCTGAGCGTCTTATCAAGGCCTTTAATGTCATCTGTGAAAGCCTTCTTCTCCACCACCGTAGTCAGCTTCGTCAGATTCTCTCCAGCGTTTGTTACAGCTGTAGAGTTGTTGGAGATTGTGGTGGTGAGATCGGTCAGCTTAGTTTCCACGGACTTCAGAGACTCGTTGATGTCTCCCAAATTAGGACCTGTAACACATAAGTACTTGTGAACAAAGGAAAGCTCAGAAGTTTCAGGTTTAGTTACAGTGTATATGGGTTGATTTGTACCTGCAGGAGGATTGACAAAATCGTCAAAGTTGCGGATTCCTGAGAAATGTTCCATGTCTTCCTCAAAAGTTCGGTGAGGTATGGTGATCTCCGCAGGTCCTGTCTTCATCATTCGTTGAGAAGCGTCAGCGGTGGCTTCTGGAATGATGGCATCTCCAGTGTTAGCTGGAGGAGTGTCCAAAGAAGTGGAGGGAGGAGCGAAGGATAAGAATGGGGTTCGGGTTGCGAGTTCAGCGTTGGATTCGCTGAGAACTACTTCATCAGTCTTTTGAGAGACTGAAGAAGGTTGGGTAGATTCCAAGTTTCTAACCTCAGCGTTTGGAGACGCTGAAGTCTGGATTGGAGGGATGGCTTGAACGGGTGTGGCAGAGCGTACCACGGAACTTTCCTTCAGCTCGTCAGAATGAGCTGAGGAGTCTTCAGCATGGAATTGCTGGGGTTGCTCCTTGGTTTTCTTGATCCTTTTGGAATCAAGTGGGGTGTGAGAGGGTTTCCTTTTCTTAGAAGGAGAGGATTGTGTGGCCGGGGTATCAGCGATGGGTATTGTTGCTGAAGGAGCCACAGAAAGCGGAGAATTTAGAAGAGTGAGAAGAGTAGAGAGACGTACCTCGTTGGCGACAGGTTTGAAATCGAGCACCTTAGGGCCAACCTGAGAAAGTTTCAGGTCACCCTCTTCAGGATAGCTGTCCTTCAGGCCATATTGGAAGATGGCGCTGATGAATCTTGGGTAAGGAACCCATGCTGGTCGGTCAGCGGCAGAATCCACGCGTTGTACTAGGTCATCATATATAATAGAGGCCCAGTCAATGTTTAGACCTTTCAGCAGTGCGTATCCCATAGCTTGCGTAGGTTGTGCGGCTTGATCAGTGGAGCCGGACTTCGCTGTCATGCAGCTGATCAGGTTAGCAAAGATGAAATTCATCTCGCTGGGCATTTTAGATTTCTTTATCAGCGTCAGCTTCTTCTCTGGCTTCTTGTCCCTTCCAGTTTCCTAGATGTAACCCATGGCATCAAGGAAAGCAATGATTTCTTCTTTGTCAGCGTGCTTCTTGTGATTAGGGAATGGAACGAAAGGTTTTTCTTTGGTAGCATGGGGGAGGTTCAGGGCTTTTCGGATTATGGCAGGGGTTATCTTGATGGTGCCATACTCAGTATCGCTGAGTATGCAGTCGATGAGCTTGGATGGATCTTTGGCAGAGGGTAGCTCAGTGTGTCTGGCAGAGTACCAGAACTGGGATAATAGCCGCTGACTTGCAGGAGGTGATATGGTCAGGGCTGTGGAAATGCAGCAGTTTTTCAGAAATTTCACAGCATCATCCAGATGTGTGACTTGCTTCCGAGGAGGAAACTCGAGAAGCGCTGAGAGGTTGTTTGCCTTAGTCCAATCCAGTTGATCCAGCTCGAACTTAACCTGAGGGGCTTTGAAGATTTCCACTTCCTCAGATTCAGAAGAGATGGTTTCAGCGATAACGTTGATCTTGGAAGTTGCCATTTCTCTGTATCAGTTCAACCAAAGATATTAACAAATAAGAATTGTCTTAATATGGAAAGGATTTCCATTAAGATGTTTCGAATTTTGTCCATTTCATTCAGACAGAATGTCTTAATGAAGATTAGGGTTTTTCTTGATTTTGAAAAACTAATTTTACACCCATAAGTTCTTGTATTCCAGTTAAAAAAAAAACTGGATACGAATGAAGAACAAGTTTAAGATTTAGATTTAAAACTTGAAGAACAACCATGAAATGGTTGTGTTCATAAAACCATGAAAGAAAATGATTTTATTTTTAAGTTCTTTTGTTTGATCTTGTTTAAAACAATGATAAGATCAGAAACAAGTTATCTGCATTTGAAAAATAAGAACATATTAACCTTGATGTTTTGATGTTTTGATGATGAACAGTTCTTTGAAGATTTGAGAGCACAAATGCAACAGTAATTCTTTTCTTGCGGAGGAAGATTGTTCGCGTAAAAGACAAATATAAACCAAGAGTTGTTTATATAGGGAGTTTTAGAGAGAGAAAACCTTGAGCGGGAAAAGGTTTTCATCATGACACGGACACGTGTTTGCATTTGATTGGATAGACAACGAAACATGAAAACGTGTGTCAGAAAAAAAACGTGCCTGGTGTTATCCGTTGCAATGACGTCACAACTGTCCTTTCACATTCTTTTAGGATGTCTCTGAGGTTTTGAAAAACTCAGGGACTCTTTTGAAAAACATGAAGCACTGAATAGAAGATATCAGTGAAGGTTTTAAGAATTTTCAAAATATCGCTGTTAAGGAAGAGATATTCAGCGATGCATTTGTTTTTGAAATCTTGCATTTTAATGCGTTTGTCAGAGAGAGAAAACATACCTGGATATCAGTTTAACCAAGTTTATTCAGAGAGAAGATGATTGAATAGGTTATACGAGTTGATTTTATCCTATCGCTGATTAATGTGAACCGCTGAAGATTTTACCCTTCAAAGTTCAGCATTCCAAGCTCGCTGATGAGAAAGTTGAATCTTGTCTCATCAAGAGGTTTGGTAAATAAATCAGCTAACTGATAATCAGTTGGGATAAAATGAAGTTCTATATCACCATTCATCACATGATCTCTGATAAAATGATATCTGATTTCTATGTGTTTTGTCTTTGAGTGTAGCACTGGATTGTTTGCTATAGCGATGGCACTTGTGCTGTCGCAATAGATTGGAATTTTGGAGAGCTGAAGATCATAGTCTAGTAGCTGATTTCTCATCCACAAGACTTGAGAACAACAGCTTCCAGCGGCTACATATTCAGCTTCAGCTGTGGAAGTGGACACTGAGTTTTGCTTCTTACTTGTCCAACTTACCAGCTTTCCACCCAGGAGCTGACATCCTCCTGTGGTGCTTTTCCTATCCATTTTGCAACCTGCAAAATCACTGTCTGAATAGGCGGTTAGATCGAATCCTGAGTCTTTGGGATACCAAAGACCTAGATTCGCTGTACCCTTAAGATATCGAAAGATTCGCTTTACAGCTTTCATATGGGATATCTTAGGTTCAGCTTGATATCGTGCGCACAGACATGTTGCAAACATAATATCGGGTTGGCTAGCTGTAAGATACAATAGTGAGCCGATCATCCCACGGTACAGCGTGACATTGACAGGAACACCCTTTGTGTCCTTATCAAGTGTCAGCGGTGGTGCCATAGGGGTTTTCATAGCTGAACTTTCAGTTAAGTCGAATTTCTTCAGCATATCTTTAACATATTTTCCCTGATTAATGAAAGTTCCTTTTTCAGTTTGCTTAATCTGAAGACCAAGGAAATATGTTAGTTTACCCATCATGCTCATTTTATACTCATCTTTCATTCTATCAGCGAAGCGAGTACAAAGCTCAGGGTTAGTTGAACCAAATATAATGTCATCAACATATATTTGAACTAAAATGATATGACCTTTCACTTTTCTGAAAAAAAGAGTTTTGTCAATCTTACCTCTCTCAAATTTTTCAATATGGAGATAAGTAGAGAGAGTATCATACCATGCACGAGGAGCTTGCTTTAAGCCATAAAGTGCCTTGTCCAGTTTATAAACATAACCTGGACGCTTAGGATCTGAGAATCCTGGAGGTTGTTCCACATATACTTCTTCATTCAGCTTTCCATTCAGAAACGCTGACTTAACATCCATCTGATGTACAGTGAAGTTTTTGTGTATAGCATATGCTAAGAAAAGACGAATAGATTCGAGTCTTGCTACTGGAGCAAAAGTTTCGTCATAATCTATGCCTTCCTCTTGTCTGTATCCCTGAGCAACAAGACGAGCTTTGTTGCGAGTTACAGTACCATGTTCGTCCAACTTGTTTCGATAGACCCATTTAGTGCCTATCACCGTTTTGTCAGTTGGTCTACGAACGAGTTTCCAAACTTTGTTTCTTTCGAATTCAGTCAGCTCTTCTTGCATAGCACTGACCCAGTTTGGATCTCTGAGGGCATCATCTATTTTCTTTGGTTCAGTTAGAGAAATAAAGTTAACAAATAAACAAATATTACCTGCACTTCTACGAGTCTGAATACCAGCGTTGGGATCACCAAGAATTTGATCGATTGGGTGATTTACAGTCCATCGCTGAGCCGGAGCATATGTCGCTGACGCAGTCTGAACTGGAGAAACTGAAGATGAGGCTTCAGCTACTTCTGGATTAACAGCTAAGAGAGGAATGTTTGCATTTGTCACTTCATTCACTGATTGCTGAGAAATAGACGGAATTTCTGAGACATTTGGATCAACTGCAGGTATAGTGTTTATAGGCACAACTGAGACCCAAGATGTTTCAGCTTCACTATTCTGCATATCTGGAATGATAGGAGGACCATCATTTTCTACGGTGTGAGCATGAGGAGTGGGAACTTCTTCTGAATCACCAAGATGAGAAAACATCCATTGATTCAGTTCTTCAGTATCAGCGGACGGTTTAGAGTTCGCTGAACGGGATTCGTCAAACGTGACGTGAATAGTTTCTTCTACAGTTTGTCTTCTACGGTTGAAGACTCTGAAGGCTTTGGAGACTGAGGAGTATCCAAGAAAGATTCCATCATCAGCCTTAGGATCAAACTTTCCAAGGGCATCTCTGTTGTTCAGTATGAAACACTGACATCCAAAGATGTGAAGAAAGCTGATTGAAGGCTTTCTCCCATGAAAGAGTTCATAGGCTGTCTTTTTGAATCTTTTAACTATCAGCGACCTGTTTTGCGTAAAACAAGCAGTGTTGACAGCTTCTGCCCAAAACTGAGTAGGCAGGTGAGAATCGCTGAGCATTGAACGTGCAGCTTCAATAATTGTTCTATTTCTTCTTTCAGCGACTCCATTTTGTTGCGGTGTTCTCACTGACGAAAAGTTGTGAGAAATACCCTTACTCAAGGAAGGAATCAAGAGAACTGTTTTTGAATTCAGTTCCATGATCACTCCTTATTGAGCGAACAGTCATATTGTTCAGAGTTTCCATCTTTCGAACAAAGGTGATGAGTTCTTCAGGGGTGTCACTCTTAGAACGGAGAAACATTACCCATGTGTAACGAGAGAATTCATCAACTATGACCAGCGTATATTTCTTTCCAGCGATGGATTGTTTGTTAACGGGGCCAAACAAATCTATATGGAGTAGTTGTAGAGGAGATGACACTGAGGAGACTTGCTTTGACTTGAAGCTTGCCTTGGTCTGCTTCCCTTTTTCACACGCTGAACATAAAGACTCTTTGGCGTATGAATGCTGAGGTTGACCAGTGACTAACTCTTTGGAGGAAAGAGTATTCAGTGTCTTGAAATTTAGATGTGAGAGCCTCTTGTGCCATAGCCAGTTAACATCAGAAGATGCCTTTGAGAAGAAACAGGAGTTCTCAGTGGTTGTTGAGTCCATGTTTATTACATAAACATTTTCCAAACGATAACCGCTGAGAGCTATCTTCTCCTTTTTGTCAGAGACAAAGCAGGATTCCTTAGTGAAAATCACTTTGTTATCCATGTCGCAAAGCTGACTGATGCTCAGAAGATTATGCTTCAGCCCTTCAACATATGCGACTCTTCTGAAGGAGGTTGTACCATTTGAAAGTACACCATACCCTCGGGTGTGTCCTTTTCCATTTCCACCGAAAGTCACAGAGGGACCCTTCTCTTCCTTGTATTCAGCGAGCAGGTTTTTCTTTCCAGTCATGTGTCTAGAGCATCCGCTATCGAGATACCAGATACCTTTCTTAACCTGCAATACAAAGGAAGATTAGTTTTTCTTAGGTACCCACTTAACCATGTATACACGTTTGTCAGTGGAAGTAGTTGGAATTGAAGGTTCAGCGGTCTTCGCAACATTTGAAGATTCAGCTTTGTCTTTCTTCACTTTGGTTAATTTCTTAACCTCAGTGGTAGAATTCACCTTGACCTGATTTGCACCAGGGTTGGTCTTCTTTGCCTTGGGGGCAATCTTCACCTTAGCTATCTTTTCAGCTTTGGTGGCTGTAGGGCACTTACTAGCAATATGATCGGTAAGTCTACAGTGATAACATTTCCTATAACTAAAAATAGTTCTAGGACCACTTGTATGCTGAGCTTTTAATTTTGAATTAGAAGTGCCAGCACCAAGTAAACTATTGGCTTTAGAAATGGGACGAACATTCAGTTCTTCAGATTTCTTACCAAGGACATCCACTCTGAGTCTAGGAGTAGATCGCTGAATAGATCCAGAGATCAGCTTTCTAGATCCAGAGGGGTTGGTCACTGAGGCTTTAGAAGCATTCAGCTTTGGTACTAAGGTACCCTTATGAGGATTTTGATAAATAACAATTCCTTTACCTTTGTCTTTAGAGACAGAGGTAGGTTTTGAATAAACCATTTTCTCCTTACCTTTTGAGGAGGTAGGAGTTTCCTCAGGGATTGGTGTAATGGACGAGGAGTACTGAGATGATGAAGTGTCAGCGACTGAGGATACGAACGTTCCAAATTTAAGCATTGAACGTTCAGTGGTTGGTTTTGGAGTATCATATTTATAACCCAGACCACGTTTATCACTCAGGGGAATCTGAGCCTTAATTATCTCAGTGATCTTTGTTGAAGAATTAATACCATCCTTCAACAGTAGCTTGTTCAGCTTTTAATGCAGCGATAGCTTCTGCTCGTTCGATTTTGACTAGCTGATTTAAATAGACTTGATCTTTAAAATCATCTTCAATTTTAGAAAGCTTTTCTATTTGAAGGTGGCAGTTTTTAAGCTTTTCAGCGAGATCAAGATTTTGGTTTTCAACCACAGCTTTGCCGTTCATGGCTTCGTATAAACTTCTAGTCAAGAGATCGATCTTACGGAGACTATCGGCTTCATCAATATTTGCAATATTGGTAAAGAAGGAAGGTGATACCTGAATGGCAGATGTTGAAGTGGAGGGAATGTCTGAACTTTCTTCCTCTTCTTCAATCTTAGCCATGAGACATTGATTTGCTTCATTATCTTCAGAATCAGATGATGATGCTTCTTCATCAGAAGCAGCCCAATCATAGTCAGCCATCAGGCCTTTTCCTTTCTTCTTAAAGCTTTTCAGCTTTGAGTATTTGTCATCTTTATTCCTTGGAACAAAGGATTTCTTTGTAAAAGCTGAAGGTCTCATGATTTTCTTTGACCTGCACTCATTAGCGAAATGACCTGTCTTTTCGCAGTTGAAACAAGTAGCAGTAGCCTTATCAACAAAAGCTGATGATTTAGGCTTGTCAGTTATGGAAAGAGGTTTGTTCTTTCTAAACATTTTCTTCTTGGCGAATCTCCTGAACTTTTTAGTTAGGAGAGCCAAGGATTCATCATCATCTGAAGAATCAGAGTCTGATGACCTTTCAGAGTTACTTTCTAACTCAGTGATAGTGACCGAGGGTCGCTGAGTAGAAGGTTCTTCTGAGATTAAAGCAACATGAGTGCTTTTGGAATCTTTTACAAGATTCTTCTTAAGATGGCTAGATTGCTCATGATTCAGCAATGTACCATATAAGGTTGAAAGGGTCATTGATTTAAGATCCTTTGACAGCTTGAGACACATGGAATAATTGTCCCAGCTTTCAGGTAAACATTCTAGAAACTTTGTCAGCACTTCAAAGTTAGAATATTCCTTACCAACAGTTTTTAGATCTATAATTAAACAATTAAAACGTTGGTGAACTTTAGAGAGAGTTTCATTCTTACCAAAAATGAAGCTTTCGTATTGTCTTACCAGGTTGATCTTCCTTGAGTCCTGGACTTCAGACGTTCTTTCATACTGAACACATATTGTGTCCCACATGGCTTTTGATGACTTCAGGTTCATGACGGAATGGTAGACTTTGTCAGGAAGGGCCATGGATAGTATGGATCTGGCTTTTGTATCTATAGCCACTTTCTTCTTATCTTCATCGGTCCACATGTGTATTTCCTTTGGAATCAGCCTTTCTGGAATAGCAGCTCTAGTTGCAGTGGCTGGAACTAAAGGATCAATTGTTACAGGGATGTGTGGGCCGTTTTCAAGATAGTAGGTCATAGTAGGGTCTACACCTTCTAGGAAGAGCATCATCCTATTTTTCCATAAATTGAAGTTATCTCTGGAAAATCTAGGGGGTTTTGCAAGAGAACCATTGTCTATATAATTTGTGTTTGTGTGGGAGGCCATTTTCAGATAATAGCAAGGAAGAGAAATATCTTAGATTAGATCTTGTTTATGAGATTAAACAAATCCGCTCTGATACCACTTGTTGGTCCCGAAGGCCTACACAAGTTTGTAGAAAGGGGGGGGGGGGGTTGAATACAAACACACAGATTTTACTTTTCTAAATTGTTTATTGATAAATCATTAACAATTTACAGCTTGTTGCGGAGACAAGATTAAGGATAAACCTAAATCTAAACAAGTTGGAACACTAAGGTTTCTTGCACTAAGAAAGATAAGGAAATTACTAATAATAACCTATCTTGAGATTAGAGATATGAACTTGTCCAGAGTTAGCAAGTTACTTCAAAAAGAAGTGAGTTCATCTCTTTATATACTGCATGCATTTAATGCAAGTCAGTATACACTTTACACGTGTCATCAGCTGGTTGGTTGCATGTCATTGACCTTGGTTGACAACCTTAGTAGCCGTATGGATGAACAGTGTAGTATCAGAGTGGTTGTACGATTTCAGACAGTCGGAGGTTCTTTTCTGACATTTCGTACGGAGTCGTGCAAGGGTGGTTAAGACAAAAGTACTTTGTACGGAGGACTTCATGATCAGCTTTTCGTTGATTCAGCGATTATCATTTTCTATTCAGCGAATGATAAAGTTCAGCGATAGCTGAAGTCTTGTACTTGATACTTCACGTTGAGTGGACAAATCTGAGTCTTCGCTGATCCGCATCAGTTCATTAGGAGACTTGTCGCTGGTTCTTGAGCTTGATCTTCGAATTCAGCGTAGAACCTTTGTTGACGTGAAACTTGTCTTCAGGGATCATAAGTAAACAACTAACTTATCAGCGATCATCATAATGACTGAACAGACTCAGAGCATTGATGATGAACAGTTTCGCTGAATGTTTAACTTAAAGAGCGAGAGTTCCTATCAGCGGTACTGGAAGATCTTAGTACTTATCAGCGATAGTGAAACTCTGATACATATTGTTTACTTACAATTTTCACTAAGTATTTAAGAGAGGGTCATTATCAAATCACTGAGGGTTTGGATCAACATAATGACAACTGCACCCATTCCTCTCTTGGCTGATATTCCAGACGTCGCTGAAGCTTCATCTTCAGCTCCTCCAGTTCAAGTTGAGTCAGCGTCTCACGCCCCGGCTCAGCGATGGACTGTAAATCACCCAATTGATCAAATTCTTGGTGATCCAAACGCTGGTGTTCAGACTCGACGAAGTGCAGGTAATATATGTTTATTTGTTAACTTTATTTCTCTGACTGAACCAAAGAAAGTAGATGATGCCCTCAAAGATCCAAACTGGGTCAGCGCCATGCAAGAAGAGCTGACTGAATTCGAAAGAAACAAAGTCTGGAAACTTGTTCGAAGACCAACTGACAAAACAGTGATAGGCACTAAATGGGTCTATCGAAACAAGTTGGACGAACATGGAACTGTTACCCGCAACAAGACTCGTCTTGTTGCTCAGGGATACAGACAAGAGGAAGGCATAGATTATGACGAAACTTTTGCTCCTGTAGCAAGACTAGAATCTATTCGTCTATTCTTAGCATACGCTGTACACAAAGACTTCAAAGTATATCAGATGGACGTTAAGTCCGCGTTTCTAAATGGAAAGCTGAATGAAGAAGTCTATGTGGAACAACCTCCAGGATTCTCAGATCCTAAGCGTCCAGGTTATGTTTATAAACTGGATAAGGCACTTTATGGCTTAAAGCAAGCTCCACGTGCATGGTATGACACTCTTTCTACTTATCTCCATATTGAACAATTTGAGCGAGGTAAAATCGACAAAACTCTGTTTTTAAGGAAAGTAAAAGGTCATATCATTCTTGTTCAAATATATGTTGATGATATTATATTTGGCTCTACTAACCCTGATCTTTGTACTCGTTTCGCTGATAGAATGAAAGATGAGTATAAAATGAGCATGATGGGTGAACTAACATATTTCCTTGGTCTTCAGATAAAGCAAAATGAAAAAGGAACTTTCATTAATCAGGGAAAATATGTTAAAGATATACTGAAGAAATTCGACTTAACTGAAAGTTCAGCTATGAAAACCCCTATGGCACCACCGCTGACACTTGATAAGGATACTAAGGGTATTCCTGTTAATGTCACTCTGTACCGTGGGATGATCGGCTCTCTGTTGTATCTCACAGCTAGCCGACTCGATATTATGTATGCAACATGTTTGTGTGCACGATATCAAGCTGAACCTAAGATATCTCATATGAAAGCTGTAAAGCGAATTTTTCGATACCTTAAGGGTACAGCGAATCTAGGTCTTTGGTATCCCAAAGACTCAGGATTCGATCTAATCTCCTATTCAGATAGTGATTTTGTAGGTTGCAGAATGGATAGGAAAAGCACCACAGGAGGATGTCAGCTCCTGGGTGGAAAGCTGGTAAGTTGGACAAGTAAAAAGCAAAACTCAGTGTCCACCTCCACAGCTGAAGCTGAGTATGTAGCCGCTGGAAGCTGTTGTTCTCAGGTCTTGTGGATGAGAAATCAACCACTGGACTATGACCTTCAGCTCTCAAATATTCCAATCTATTGCGACAGCACAAGTGCCATCGCTATAGCAAATAATCCAGTGCTACACTCAAAGACAAAACACATCGAAATCAGGTATCATTTTATCAGAGATCATGTGATGAATGGTGATATAGAACTTCACTTTATCCCAACTGACTATCAGTTAGCTGATCTATTCACCAAACCTCTTGATGAGACAAGATTCAACTTTCTCATCAGCAAGCTTGGAATGCTGAACTTTGAAGAGTAAAATCTTCAGCGATTCACATTTGATCAGCAATAGGATAAAATCAGCTTGTATAACCCATTCTATCATCCTCTCTCTGAATAAACTTGATTCGCTGATATCAAGGTATGTTTCTCTCTCTCTGACAAATCGCATGTAAATGCAAGATTTCAAAATAAATCACATCGCTGAATATCTCTTCCTTATCAGCGATACTTTGAAATTTCTAAAACCAACATTGATATTTCAATTCAGTGCTTCATGTTTTCAAAAGTGTCCCTGAGTTTTCAAAACCTCAGAGACATCCAAGAATATGAAAGGACAGTTGTGACGTCATTACAACGGATAAACCCTGACACGTTCTTCTTTCTGACACACGTTTGCACGTTTCGTTTACTCGCCAATCAAATGCAAACACATGTCCGTGTCATGATGAAAATCTTTTCCCGCTCAAGATTTTCTCTTTCTAAATCTCTCTATATAAACAATTTCTTGGTTTATATTTTCCTTTTACGCGAACTTCTCCTCCAAGCAAAGAAAGAATTCACTGTTGCATTTTGCTCTCGAATTTTTCAAGAACAACTGTTCATCTTCTTCAAACATCAAAGGTTAATATGTTCTTATTATTTACAAATGCAAATAACTTGTTTATGATCTTCTCATTGTTTTAACAAGATCAAACAAAAGAACTTCTTAAAAATAAAATCATTTTCTTTCATGATTTTATGAACACAACCATTTCATGGTTGTTCTTCAAGTTTAAATGCAAAAATCTTAAACTTGTTCTTCATTCGTTTTTCCAGAATCCCAATCTTCAAAGGAAACTGGAAAACAAGATTTTTATTGGGTTTGCATTTCGTTTTTCAAAAACAAGAAAAACCCTAATCTTCATTAAGACATTTTGTCTGAATGAAATGGACAAAATTCGAACCATCTTATTGGAAAATATTTCCACATTAAGATTATTCTTATTTGTTAATCTTTGGTTGAACTGATAATACAGAAAATGGCATCTTCTGACATTCCTAAGAACACCATCGCTGAGAACACTGCTGCTGATGATACTGCTGAGGAAGTGGAAATCCTCAAGGCTCCTCAAGTCAAGTTCTCTCTTGACAAGCTGGATTGGACTAAAGTAAATAACCTCTATGCGCTTCTCGAGTTTCCTCCTCGAAAGCAAGTCACACATCTAGATGATGCTGTGAAATTCCTCAAGAACTGTTCCATCTACACAACCCTGACCATAACACCTCCTGCACATCAGCTTTTGCTATCCCAATTCTGGTACTCTGCCAGACATTCTCAGCTACCATCAGCCAAAGACCCCTAAAAAACAATCGACTGCATCCTCTGCGATATCGAATATGGAACCATGAAGATCACCCCTGCCATCATTCGCAAAGCCCTCAGCCTTCCCATCGCAACCAAAGAAAAACCCTTCGTTCCCCTCCCTGACCCCAAGAAAAACTCAGACAGGGAAGCCATCATTGCATTCTTCGACGCAATGGGCTATGTATGGGAAACTGGAAGGGACATGAAGCCCGAGAAGAAGCTGACCATTATCAAGAAATCGAAAATGCCCAGCGAGATGAATTTCATCTTCGCCCATTTGATCAGCTGCATGACTGCCAAGTCCGGCTCCTCTGACCAAGCCGCAAAGCCTCAACAAGCAATGGGATATGCACTGCTGAAAGGTCTACATATAGACTGGGCATCGATTATCTATGATGACCTGGTACTCAGAGTGGACTCCATCGCTGACAGATCTCCATGGGTTCCCTATCCTCGATTCATCAGTGCCGTATTCCTAAAAGGCCCGAAGGACAGCTACCCAACAGAGGGTGATCTGAAACTCTCTCAGGTCATCCCTAAGATTCTCGACTTCAAACCAGTGGAAAATGAGGTACGTCTTTCTACTCTGTTAACTCTTCTAAACCCTACTTCTTCTACTTCTGCAGCTCCTTCAGCGGACAAACCCACCGCGGATACCCCAGCTGCAACCTCCATTCCTTCTCTGAAAAGGAAACACTCTGACACCCAACTTGGTTCCAAAAGAACTAAGAAAACCAAGGAGCAACCCCAGCAATCTATTGCTAAAGACTCCTCAGCTTCTCTTGATGGGCTGAAGGAAAGTTCAGTGGTACGCTCTGCCACAGCTGAACAAGCCACCCAATCTATCCAAACTTCAGCGTCTCTAGACGCTGAGGTTACAAACTTGGAATCTACCCAACCTCCTTCAGTCTCTCAAAAGACTGACGAAGTGATTCTCAGCGAATCCAACGCTGAACTCAGTAACCAACCTCCATTCTTATCCTTCGCTTCTCCCTCTACTCATTTGGACTCCACTCCAGTAATCACTGAAGCACCTGTCATTCCTCCAGAAACTAATGCTGACACTCAGGGAATGATGGGTACAGGACCTGCAGAGATGACCATACGTCCACGCACGTTATCTCTAGAACCCGAGATTTTGATGAATTCACCAATCCTCCTGCAGGTACACACCAAACCATATACACTGTAACTGAACCCCAAACTTCTAAGCTTTCCTCTGTTCACAAGTTCTTATATGTTACAGGTCCTAATTTGAGAGACATCAACGCCTCTCTGAAGACAATAGAGACGGCGCTGACAGGTCTCACTACTACTCTTTCCGACAACTCTTCAGCTGTAACAAACGCTGGAGAGAATCTTTCAAAGCTGACAACTGTCGTCGAAAAGAATGCCTCCAAAACTGACTTGGAGAAGGTTGATAAATCACTCACCGACTTCGCCAAAGTTCTCTCTGATATCTACACTGACTACCTCGACATCAAGAAATCAGTTGACACCATGTCCAGCGAAGTCACAATGCTGAAGACATCGGTTGGCAAAATCGAAGGTGACATGTATGCTGTAAAGACTGATGTCAACTCCGTCAAGACTGGCATGAATTCTGTGAAGACTGATGTCAATATGATGAAGAATGACATCACTTCTATGAACACTTTGTTGCAGCAGATCCTGACCAACACGACCGCCCCTGCACCTCCATCTTTTACTACGGCGGATCGTGCTGAACTCGTGAAGATCAATCCTGGTATTTCTGGTCTAGAAAACAGATTATCAGCGATTGAAATCTGTGTGGGGATCCCTGGCCAAGAAGACAGGGAAACCACACAAGCTGCTGAATCGTCACATTCCTCCGCACCTCATCATGAAAAAGAGGGGGAGAAGAGCGCTGAAGACCTCTCCAAGAGCGCTGAAGACCTTTCCCATGATGAATCTATCAGGGGAGAGAAGACTGAAGACCTCACCTTTACTGAAGAAGGTGAGAAGACAATTGAAGACGAATCAACCGCTGGACCTCAGGGAGATGAACACCCTGAGGGAACCGAGAAGCTTACCTCTGTATCTGAGGGGGAGCAACTCGAAGAAGAAGCTGAAGAAACTGAGTCTGAAGCTGAAGACGAAGAAGCCATCGACTTGTCTGATGATGAACCATCTTCTTCTCCAAAGAATGATGATGATGATGATGATGAAGATGACGATGATGATGATTCTTTTATCGTCAAGCCTGCTCAGAGATCTAAAACTCTTAAAGGTATTCTGATAAATGAACCTACAGGGGAGCGGACAAAGACAAAGCCATCAGCATCTGAAGCTGACAAGGGCAAAGGAAAAAGTGTCGCTGAAAATGAAAATCTGATGATCTTGCTTAAAAGCCGGTTTGTCAGGTACACTAATCTTACTCCACATCCCTCCTCTATACACTTTATCAGTTCTACTCTCTCTAAACCTCTATACACTCTATCCCATTCTTTCTCCATCTCTGTTCTACCCAAAGTTTTTACTGATGCGGATCAGCGAAGACTCAGATTTGTCCACTCACGTGAAGTATCAAGTACAAGACTTTAGCTATCGCTGAACTCTATCATTCGCTGATAAAGAATGATAGATCGCTGAATCAACGAAAAGCTGATCATGAAGTCCTCCGTACAAAGTACTTTTGTCTTAACCACCCTTGCACGACTCCGTACGATATGTCAGAAAAAGAACCTCCTTATTGTCTGAAATCGTACAACCACTCTGATACTACACTGTTCAACATGCGGCTACTAAGGTTGTCAACAAAGGTCAACGACATGCAACCAATCAGCTGCTGCCACGTGTAAAGTGTAAACTGCAATGCATTAAATGCATGCAGTATATAAGATGATGAACTCACTTCATTTTGAAGTAACTTGCTAACTCTGGACAAGTTCATCCTTCTTATCTTGAGATAGGTTATTATTAGTAATTTCCTTCTCTTTCTTAGTGCAAGAAACTTAGTGTTCCAACTTGTTTAGATTTAGGTTTATCCTTAATCTTGTTTCCGCAACAAGCTGTAAATTGTTAATGATTTATCAATAAACAATTTAGAAAAGTAAAATCTGTGTGTTTGTATTCAACCCCCCCTTCTACAAACTTGTATAGCCCTTCGGGACCAACAAGTGGTATCAGAGAAGATTTGTTTAATCTCAATAAACAAGATCTAATCTATACTAAGATTTCTCTTCCTTGCTATTTCTGAAAATGGCTACCAACACAAACAGAATATGTGTTCAGTATGAAGGTACTGCTGAAGTCCAGGACTCTCGAAAGATCAACCTGGTAAGACAGTATGAAAGTTTCATTTATGTTAAGAATGAGACTCTCTCTGAAGTTCACCAACGTTTTAATTGCTTAATAATAGATCTAAAAATTGTTGGTAAGGAATATTCTAACTTTAAAGTGCTGACAAAGTTTCTAGAATGTTTACCTGAAAGCTGGGACAGTTATTCTATGTGTCTCAAGCTGTCAAAGGATCTAAGATCAATGACCCTTGCTACCTTATATGGCACGATGCTGAATCATGAGCAATCAAGCCATCTTAAGAAGAATCTTGTAAAAGATTCCAAAAGCACCCCTGTTGCTTTAATCTCAGAGGAATCCTCTACTCAGCGACCCTCAATCACTATCACTGAGTTAGAGAGTAACGCTTAGACTTGTGACCTGGGTTGAGGGACTTACCTGGTTGTCGTGGAACTGGACCGGTTCGCTTTTAACTGAACGGGAAGTCGAAAGAGGAACGAGGTCGTGACGTCATATTGACGTATGATGATGCTTACCAGCTGTCGAGGACAGGTGTCGAAGATTTACTGGGGCATATGTAAGTCGGTGATGCGTGTCGATCTTTTGAAGGGCTCGACCTGTCATGATTTCCTGCATAAATAGAGGTCAAAATGAATTGTTTTCTTTAAGCTTTCGAAAATTCATCGACTTTTTCCAAATCTTCGGTGACTGATAATCTACCGGGGGCTATGATACCCAAATCGGTGACGATGTTGGTTGCGATAAACGCGATGTTCGTGGATTCTGCGCATCTGGCGACGATGTTTTCTACTACCACGTCGACCCTTTCGTCAGCCGACAGGGGCGAGGGTGTAAAGACGAGAGAGAATGATGGGGATTTTATGGAGATCAACTTTGTGTTGTATTCATCCCTTTTGACTGACTATGTCCTCGTCAGGACGAAGTCGCTTCCGCCTCTGGGGAAATATCAGCTCTAATATTTCAAGGAGCATTTTCCAGGGATCTCTATCGAAGAGATTGGACTGTGTTTAGCCGTACTGGCGCCTTTCGTAAGTTTTTCTTTCGAAACTTGTGTTTACCGATGTTTATTCTTTCGATGAGCGTTTTGCTAATACGTTCCTTTTGTAATTGTGCAGATGTTTTTGTTTTCCTTCACTAAACACGTGAGGAAACTGGAGGTGTTGGAGTGGAGGTCGATTGTCGAAGAGAAGATATTCCTTCCTCCAACCTTAACATTAATCTTAAGAGCCACATTCTCGGAATGCCATGGCGCGAAAGGTTGGGAGACAACTCCGGCTATACTTGTTTGATCCTTGCATCAGTTCTTCAGGATTGTCAGGATTCCGAAGGCTGAGTTTTCTTTGGGCAGAGTTTACGATTGCTATGTTTCCTTAGATCTTAGGGTAGTTTCTTTTTTCTAGGTTTATGAATTAGGCTTTTCATGCTCGACCGTTGGTGGTCGTTGGTATGCAACGACTTTTGACTTTGTTTTTACTTGTCCGACCATCTGTCGTTCATATGCAATCGTTCAATGAAGTTCCTTCTTTTGCTGAACTCGTGTTTTTAATTACATATGTCGTGGATAAATGTAATATTGATCATAAAAGTATGAAGTAAACGGAAGATCGTGCGACTTAGGCTTTTATTGCAATATAACGGTTGAAACACAAATATATATCATCGATGTGTTAGAACATACAAAGTATTTCTAAGTTCCAGAAACTTAGATCGAGGGATCGTTTAGACCTTATGTGGGACTGTATCGTATGATGAAACTTTAGAATATATGCCCCTGTGATCAAACAATCGAGTCATGCACTTGTATACTCATGTCGTGCGTTCCTGCGATAAAGTTCGTTAGAGGTCGGTCGTGGTTTTACCAACGATTTTGCGATGCTTACCGTCGTGCTGAAAACTTTGTATGGTAGGAAGGCGATTTTAAAAGAAATATTTTTTCAAATGCGTCGCATTCCAACTTCGTGGGATTTCCTGATTGTCGAGGGTTCGAAGTCGATAGGCTCCTTTACCAACGACTTCGGAGATACGATAGGGACCTTCCCATTGGGTAGAAAGTTTACGTGCGTTGAGCTCCTGGGTATTTGGGAATACTCGACGGAGGACGTAATCGCCTTCTTGAAAGATTTTAATTTTGACGTGCTTATTGAAATGTCGCTCGACTGCCTGCTTCTGTGACGCCATTCTAATAAAAGCCGATTCTCTGAGCTCTTCAAGGGCGTCGAGGTCATAACTCAAATCAACTAAGTTATGGTCGACGGATGTGTGCCTCGAAGTCGGGAGATGAACTTCGATTGGTAGGACGGCTTCACAACCATAGACAAGAGAGAAGGGGATTTGCCCAGTGGACGTGCGTGGCATCGTGCGATTTGCCCATAGGACCGAAGGGAGTTCTTCAACCCACCTTCCCTTTGTAGATTTTAATCGTTTCTTGATCGAAGCTATAATAGTCTTATTGCTTGACTCGGCAAGCCAATTAGCTTGGGGATATCTGGGAGTCGAGGTTGTTAGTTTGATATTCCTGTCATCGCAGAACTGTTGGGTCCTGTCGCTTATGAATTGGGATCCATTGTCGCAGACAATTTCGGATGGAATCCCAAACCTGCATATGATGTTAGTCTGGATAAAGGAGATAACTTCTTTATCCCTAATTTGGGAGAAGGCAGCCGCTTAGACCCATTTAGAAAAGTAATCCGTGAGTACGAGGAGGAATACTTTTTGTCCCGGAGCAGGTGGTAGTTTGCCGACAATATCCATTCCCCACCTCATGAAAGGCCATGGGACAAGCGTTGAGTTCAAAGGCTCCGAGGGTTTATGAGACATACCTGAGTGTCGTTGACAGGGGTCGCAATTCTGGACGTACTTGACAGCGTCTTGTCGCAGTGTCGGCCAAAAATACCCTTGTCGGGAGATACGATTAGCCAAGCTACGACCTCCTGAATGATTACCACATTCGCCGTCGTGCATCTCTTGGAGGATTTTCTGGGCTTGATTTTTGCTGATGATGCACCTTAAATTTAAGCCCGTCGATGATCGCCGATAAAGCCTATTTTCGATCATAACGTACTTAGATGCTTTGAATCTGATTTTTCGAGCCTCCATTTTGTCTTCGGGGAGTTGGTCGTGCACGAGAAAATTTCGAATGTCGCGTGACCAATCATCTTCTTCGTCTTCGATCTGGATGACGTCTGTGTTTCCAATGGACGGCGTTGCCAGGTGAATCATATGAATAACATCAAACATTGGTTCAACTAAAGCGGACCCAAGGTTTGCCAATGCGTCGGCCTGAGCGTTCTGGTCTCGCGGAATCTGTTCAATAGAAAAAGATTTAATTTTTTTGGAAATTTCTTTTGCCACGCTTAGATATGCTGTCATTTTTGAATCCTTGGTTGCGAATTCTCCATTGATTTGATTTACTACCAGCAGGGAATCGCTCTTGACATGCAATGCGGTTGCCCCCGAGTCGTGGGCCATATTCATTCCCACGATCAGGGCTTCATATTTGGCTTCGTTGTTGGTGGCCTTGAAGTCGCATCGGATCGAGTATACCATATTACCCTCTGTGGCGACTTTAAGACGACACCCAGCCCAGAGCCTCTAATGTTGGATGATCCGTCGACATGTAGGATCCAAGGCTCGTCGTCGTGAGTCGCCACAGTGGACACTTCGAGCTCTGCTTCTTCCTCCAATTCAGGGCTGAAATCGGCGATAAAGTCTGCCAAGGATTGTGATTTGATCGCGGTCCTGGGCTTGAAATCGATGTCATAACTGCTGAGATATATGCTCCACTTTGCTAAGCGACCTGTCAACTCAGGTTTCCTTAAAACAGACTTAAGAGAAAAGTTAGTCACGACAGTAATAGGATGCGATTCGAAGTAGTGTCGTAATTTTTTAGCAGTTGTGACTAGCGACAAAAGCAGTTTTTCCATGGAAGAATACCTGGTTTCTGCGTCCAAGAGAGATTTACTTACGTAGTAGATTGGCAATTGTTGTTTTTCGTCCTCTCGTGTAAGTACGACGCTTACCGCATTTGGACTGATAGCTAAATACAATTGTAAGATCTCATGATCGTGAGGTTTCGACAACAGAGGAGGCGACACCATATATTCCTTGAGTTTTTGCAATGCTTGCTCATCATCGTTGGTCCAGTTGAAACCTTTATTTTCCAGAGGACATTATAAAATAGATGACATCTATCTGAAGATTGGGAGATAAACCTGTTTAGGGCCGCTACTCGACCAGTAAGCCTTTGGACCTCCTTGAAATTTCGAGGAGATTTGATGTCGATGATGGCTCTGATTTGGTCGGGGTTAGCCTCGATTCCTCGGCGAGTGACCATGTGGCCTAAGAACTTTCCAGCACTGACTCTGAAGGAACATTTGGTAGGGTTGAGCTTCATGCTATACTCCCGAAGGATGTTGAATGATTGTCTCAGATGCTCGATATGATCGACCACTTGCTTTGACTTGACGAGCATGTCATCAATATATACCTCCATTGTGTCGCCGAGATGTCTTTGAACATTTTATTCACTAGACGCTGATAGGTGGATCGTGCATTTTTTAGTCCGGAAGGCATAAGTTTATAACAGTAAATACCTCGGTCCGTCATAAAAGCGGTTTTCTCCTGGTCCTCGACGTGCATTAAGATTTGGTTATACCCTGAATAGGCATCCATGAAGGTCAATAGTTCATGTCCTGCGGTTGCGTCGACCATGGCGTCGATATGTGGTAATGGGAAAGGATCTTTCGGGCAGGCCTTATTGAGATCGGTGAAGTCGATACAGACCCTCCATTTTCCATTCTTCTTAGCCACGACCACGACATTAGCAAGCCAGTCGGGATACTTTACTTCTCGGATCTTTCCTGTCTTGAGGAGGTTATCGACCTCATCGTTTATTACCTTATTTCTTTCAGGAGCGAATTTACGGCGCTTTTGCTTGACGGGCTTAAACGATGGATCAATATTGAGCTTGTGAGAAATGATGTTAGGGTTAATGCCAACCATATCTTCATGCGACCAGGCGAAGCAGTCAGCATATTCCTGCAAGAAAGATATTGTCCTTTGCCTAAGGTGGGGATCAAGAGATGATCCTATCAAGACTTTTTGTTCGGGCTTGCTTGGGTCTAAGATAACTTCTTCTAGGCAATAATCACCGATGGCTTTAGGAACATCTTGCACCTTTTCAAGCTTTCCATGCACTGGGTCAGCGGTTCGTTCTGAGTTTCCGCCATCTGCCATTTTCCTGTGATAGAGAACAGAAGAAACTCCAAGAAACTGTTAGTAGGGTGCACGTTCGTCGAGGATTTTCTCTAGATGAGGTCCCACGGATGGCGCCAAACTGTTAATGCCAAAAATCGCACCAAATAGACAACTTAAGGTCGATGTGGACTTAATCAACTAAAGAAAGGATCTTTCGACGAGACGTGCGACGAGGGAAAAAAATAAACGAGACAAGGGATTTGTTGACGCAGGAAAAACCTCAATCGAGGAAAAAACCTGCGGACGACAAGAGGTGTCGTCGCTGCACTATGGTCGCCAATCAGGGGCGACGTCCTTGGTACTGGCGTCGGTCGTACGATGATTACAATACAAATGAAGGAAAAGCTTTGAAATGTAAAGTACACGTGTTTAAATGTAAAAACAGGTGTTTGTCGTGTGTGAATACAAAGTGAGAACTTCTGGTCGAGGGCTGTTGCCGTGCGTCGAGAGCGATACTTGAGCTTTCCTCCGAGTGTTCTTGAGCTCGCTGTAAGGTTCTGGCTTTCAATACTTGATCTCCAGAGTTTGAATGTTCTTTGCTATGAGTTTGGATGATTTTCTCTGCTGTTTAGTGATTTTCGTCGATGTATATCAGATGTTAACTCCTTTCCCTTGATGTGAAGACTTGGCTTGGTATTTATAGTCTTTGCGTCATTAATTAGCTCCATTAATGCTTTGATCAACGGCTACAACGGCTGGAAACGGTCGCCGGAGTGATTATCCATAATGCTCTTCGTCCGTTACGGCTGCTTGCTGTTAATGGCTTTGACTCCTGCATTAAATATTTAACAAACGTAACAGTCAAGGTTAACGTTAGCTTTGGTCGAAGGTGCAATGATCTTACGCGATAGTCGTACGGGACGGGCGATGCTATGGTCGAGTGTCATGAGGGACGTACGACTTACCTTTTACGGGAGACGACAGATGTTTTCTAGGTTCTTGTCGAGACCTTATCTTAATACAAGATTTGGATTATAACGTGCGTCTTACCTGCTCTGATCGTGGTCGTACGACGTGATTTTTTGCCCAAACACCTGTCGAGAGCTTGATCTTGCGACTTCAGTTTATTTCCGCGGCTTCAAGGTAGACTTGTAGCACTCACGGGCGACTTTTGGCTCGCTTTTGATCTCCTGGATTCCCCATGGCGTAGGGAATTTCAATATTTGATGATACGTCGAAGGAACGACTTTCATATCATGGATCCATGGTCGACCTAAGATGATGTTATAGGCTGACGCACAATCGATGACACTGAACTTGGTCTGCTTGTTGACTCCTCCGGCATAGACGAGCAGGATTATCTCTCCGAAGGTGCTCGTTGCTTCTCCGTTGAAACCGACCAAGGTCGTCGAACGTCGGGTGATTTCCGAGCGATCAATTCCCATGGCTTTGATGGTGTTGAGAAAAATGACATTTGCTGAGCTGCCCCCGTCGATCAAGACTCGACGCGTTAGACAGTTACCGACTGTGAGCTGAATGATCAACCCGTCGTGATGCTTCTGATACGAGTCGCCCAGGTCGACGTGGTCGAACACAATCTTCTTGGCTTCTAGCTCCAAATCTCCTTTGGGTCTAAACGAGCGAGGAATAGGCCGATCGTCGGGTGCCTGACTGGCATGACACTTGGCCGCAGAATACGTCAGACCACATACGTCTGAACCACCGGTGATGCAATTGACGACTTTCGCGTGCTCGGGGGTCGACGATCGATGACTATTAGCTGGAACAGCGACATCGTCGATGATATCCTTAAGATTTCCTTTAGGGAAATGATACGCTAATTCCTTCTTTAATGCGATACAATCGTCTGTCGCATGACCATGATCGACGTGGAAGTCGCACCACTTTGATTTGTCTTTTTTAGCATCGTCCAGGTCGGACTTCTTTGGCCATCGAATAGTCTCTTGGGAACTTTTCAGAGCTTCGACTAGGTCCTTAGCGGTCCCTTTGAATTCGTAAGAGGATATCTTGGGGTACTGAGTGAACTTAGTCGCTGTTAATGCCAAAAATCGCACCAAAGGGACGACTTAAGGTCGATGTGGACTTAATCAACTAAAGAAAGGATCTTTCGACGAGACGTGCGATGAGGGAAAAAATAAATGAGACAAGGGATTTGATGACGCAGGAAAAACCTCAAACGAGGAAAAAACCTGCGGACGACAAGAGGTGTCGTCGCTGCACTATGGTCGCCAATCAGGGGCGACGTCCTTGGTACTGGCGTCGGTCGTACGATGATTACAATACAAATGAAGGAAATACTTCGAAACGTAAAGTACAAGTGTTTAAATGTAAAAACAGGTGTTTGTCGTGTGTGAATACAAAGTGTGAACTTCTGGTCGAGGGCTGTTGTCGTGTGTCGAGAGCGATACTTGAACTTTCCTTCGAGTGTTCTTGAGTTCGCAGTAGGGTTCTGGCTTTCAGTACTTGATCTCCAGAGTTTGAATGTTCTTTGCTATGAGTTTGGATGATTTTCTCTGCTGTTTGCTGATGTATACTGGATGTTTAACTGATGTCCCTTGAAATGAGGCTTTAGCTTGTCCTTTATAGTCATCGCGTCATTAATTAGCTCCATTAATGCTTTGATCAACGGCTACAACGGCTGGAAACGGTCGCCGGAGTGATTATCCATAATGCTCTTCGTCCGTTACGGCTGCTTGCTGTTAATGGCTTTGACTCCTGCATTAAATACTTAACAAACGTAACAGTCAAGGTTAACGTTAGCTTTGGTCGACGGTACAATGATCTTACGCGATGGTCGTACGGGACGGGCGATGCTATGGTCGTGCGTCATGGTAGACGTACAACTTACCTTTTACGGGAGACGACGGATGTTTTATGGGTTTTGTCGAGACCTTATCTTAATACAATATTTGGATTATAACGTGCGTCTTACCTGCTCTGGTCGTGGTCGTACGACGTGATTTTTTGCCCAAACAGTTTGCCCCCAAAATTTGAAAGAAGGATAGCAAATCCGAGTTTTAAATTTTGTCAGTCGAAAAAATATGACAAGTGATGGAAATTACCTTAGTTACCTTGGAACTAGGCTGGTCCGCTCTTAACTGATCGAGAAGTCGAAAGGAGAACGAGGTCGTGACATCATGCTGACGTACGATGATGCTTACCAGCTGTCGATGCCAGGAGTCGGTGATTTACTGGGGTTTATGAAAGTCGGGGATGCGTGTCGATCTTTTGAAGGGCTCGACCTGTCACGATTTCCTGCATAAATAGAGATCAAAATGGATTGTGTTCTTTAAGCTTTCGAAAAGTCATATTTTCCAGAATCTCGACTTTTTCCAAATCTTCGGTGGCTGATGATCTACCGTGGGCTATGATACCTAAATCGATGACGATGTTGGTTGCGATAGACACGATGTCCGTGGATTCTGCGCATCTGGCGACGATGTTTTCTGCTACCACGTCGACCCTTTCATCAGCCGACAGGGGCGAGGGTGTAAAGACGGAAGAGAATGATGGGGATTTTATGGAGATCAAATTTGCGTTGTCTTCATCCCTCTTGACTGACTATGTCCTCGTCAGGACGAAGTCGCTTCCGCTTCTGGGGAAATATCAGCTCTTATATTTCAAGGAGCATTTTCCAGGGATCTCTATCGAAGAGATTGGACTGTGTTTAGCCGTACTGGCGTCTTTCGTAAGTTTTTATTTCGAAACTTGTGTTACCGATGTTTATTCCTTCGATGAGTGTTTTGCTAATACGTTCCTTTTGTAATTGTGCAGATGTTTTTGTTTTCTTTAACTAAACACGTGAGGAAACTGGAGGTGTTGGAGTGGAGGTCGATTCTCGGAATGCCATGGCGCGAAAGGTTGGGAGACAACTCTGGCGATACTCGTTTGATCCTTGCATTAGTTCTTCAGGATTGTCAGGATTCCGAAGGCTGAGTTTTCTTTGGGCAGAGTTTGTGATTGCTATGTTTCCTTAGATCTTAGGGTAGTTTTTTTTTGCTGAACTCGTGTTTTTAATTATATATGTCGTGGATGAATGTAATATTGTTCATAAAAGTATGAAATAAATTGAGGATCCTGCGACTTAGGCTCTTATTGCAATATAACGGTTGAAACATAAATCATGTATTTGGACTGTAATAATAAACACAAATATATATCATCGATGTGTTAGAACATACAAAGTTTTTCTAAGTTCCAGAAACCAAGATCGAGGGATCGTTTAGACCTGACATGTGACTTATCGTATGATGAAACTTTAGAATATATGCCCCTGTGATCAAACAATCGAGTCATGTACTTGGATACTCATGTCGTGCGTTCCTGCGATAAAGTTCGTTAGAGGTCGGTTGTGTTTTTACCAACGATTTTGCGACGCTTACCGTCGTGCTGAAAACTTTGTATGATAGGAAGGCGATTTTAAAAGAAATATTTTTTCAGATGCGTCGCATTCCAACTTCGTGGGATTTTCTGATTGTCGAGGGTTCGAAGTTGATAGGCTCCTTTACCCATGAATTCGGAGATACGATAGGGACCTTCCCACTTGGTAGAAAGTTTACCTGCGTTGAGCTCCTGGGTATTCGGGAATACTCGACGGAGGACGTAATCGCCTTCTTGAAAGATTTTAACTTTGACGTGCTTATTGAAATGTCGCTCAACTGCCTGCTTCTGTGACGCCATTCTGATCAAGGCCGATTCTCTGAGCTCATCAAGGGCGTCGAGGTCATAACTCAAAGCAACCTAGTTGTGGTCGACGGATGTGTGCCTCGAAGTTGGGAGATGAACTTCGATCGGTAGGACGGCTTCGCAACCATAGACGAGAGAGAAGGGGGTTTGCCCAGTGGACGTGCGTGGCGTCGTGCGATTTTCCCATAGGACCGAAGGGAGTTCTTCAACCCACCTTCCCTTTGCAGCTTTTAATCGTTTCTTGATCGAAGCTATAATAGTCTTGTTGCTTGACTCGGCAAGTCCATTAGCTTGGGGATATCTGGGAGTCGAGGTTGTTAGTTTGATATTCCTGTCATCGCAGAACTGTTGGGTCCTGTCGCTTATGAATTGGGATCCATTGTCGCAGACAATTTCGGATGGAATCCCAAACCTGCATATGATGTTAGTCTGGATAAAGGAGATAACTTCTTTATCCCTAATTTGGGAGAAGGCAGCCACTTCGACCCATTTAGAAAAGTAATCCGTGAGTACGAGGAGGAAACTTTTTGCCCCAGAGCAGGTGGTAGTTTGCCGACAATATCCATTCCCCACCTCATGAAAGGCCATGGGACAAGCGATGAGTGCAAAGGTTCTGAGGGTTTATGAGACATACCTGAGTGTCGTTGACAGGGGTCAGAATTTTGGACGTACTTGACAGCGTCTTGTCGTAGTGTCGGCCAAAAATACCCTTGGCGGGAGATACGATTAGCCAAGCTACGACCTCCTGAGTGATTACCATATTCGCCGTCGTGCATTTCTTGGAGGATTTTCTGGGCTTGATTTTTGCTGATGACGCACCTTAAATTTAATCCCGTCGATGATCGCCGATAAAGCTTATTTTCGATCATGACGTACTTAGATGCTTTGAATCTAATTTTTCGAGCCTCCATTTTGTCTTCGGGGAGTTGGTCGTGCACGAGGAAATTTCGAATGTCGCGTGACCAATCATCTTCTTCGTCTTCGATCTGGATGACGTCTGTGTTTCCAATGGACGGCGTTGCCAGGTGAATCATAGGAATAACATCAAATATTGGTTCAACTAAAGCTGACCCAAGGTTCGCCAATGCGTCGGCTTGAGTGTTCTGGTCTCGCGGAATCTGTTCAATAGAAAAAGATTTAAATTTTTTGGAAATTTCTTTTGCCACGCTTAGATATGCTGTCATTTTTGAATCCTTGGCTGCGAATTCTCCATTGATTTGATTTACTACCAGCAGGGAATCGCTCTTGACATGCAGTGCGGTTGCCCCCGAGTCGTGGGCCATATTCATTCCCACGATCAGGGCTTCATATTCGGCTTCGTTGTTGGTGGCCTTGAAGTCGCATCGGACCGAGTATACCATCTTACCCCCCTGTGGCGACTTTAAGACGACACCCAGTCCAGAGCCTCTAATGTTGGATGATCCGTCGACATGTAGGATCCAAGGCACGTCGTCGTGAGTCGCCACAGTGGACACTTCGAGCTCTGCTTCTTTCTCCAACTCAGGGCTGAAATCGGCGATAAAGTCTGCCAAGTCTTGTGATTTGATCGCGGTCCTGGGTTTGAAATCGATGTCGTAACTGCTGAGATATATGCTCCACTTTGCTAAGCGACCTGTCAACTCAGGTTTCCTTAAAACAGACTTAAGAGGAAAGTTAGTTACGACAGTAATAGGATGCGATTCGAAGTAGTGTCGTAATTTTTTAGCAGCTGTGACTAGCGACAAAAGCAGTTTTTCCATGGAAGAATACCTGGTTTCTGCGTCCAAGAGAGATTTACTTACGTAGTAGATTGGTAGTTGTTGTTTTTCGTCCTCTCGTGTGAGTACGACGCTTACCGCATTTGGACTGACAGCTAAATACAATTGTAAGACCTCATGATCGTGAGGTTTCGACAACAGAGGAGGCGACACCATATATTTCTTGAGTTTTTGCAATGCTTGCTCATGATTGTTAGTCCAGTTGAAACCTTTATTTTTCCTGAGGACGTTATAAAACAGATGACATCTATCTGAAGATCGGGAGATAAACCTGTTTAGGGCCGCTACTCGACCAGTAATCCTTTGGACCTCCTTGAAATTTTGAGGAGATTTGATGTCGATGATGGCTTTGATTTGGTCGGGGTTAGCTTCGATTCCTCGGCGAGTGACCATGTGGCTTAAGAATTTTCCAGCATTGACTCCGAAGGAACATTTGGTAGGGTTGAGCTTCATGCTATACTCCCGAAGGATATTGAACGATTGTCTTAGATGCTCGACATGATCGACCGCTTGTTTTGACTTGACGAGCATGTCATCAATATATACCTCCATTGTATCGCCGAGATGGTTTTTGAACATTTTATTCACTAGACGCTGATAGGTGGATCCTGCATTTTTTAGTCCGAAAGGCATAACTTTATAACAGTAAATACCTCGGTCCGTCATAAACGCGGTTTTTTCTTGGTCCTCGACGTGCATTAAGATTTGATTATATCCAGAATAGGCATCCATGAAGGTCAATAGTTCATGTCCTGCGGTTGCGTCGACCATGACGTCGATATGCGGTAAGGATCTTTCGGGCAAGCCTTATTGAGATAGGTGAAGTTGATACAGACCCTCCATTTTCCATTCTTCTTAGCCACGACCACGACATTAGGAAGCCAGTCGGGATACTTTACTTCTCGGATCTTTCCTGTCTTGAGGAGGTTATCGACCTCATCGTTTATTACCATATTTCTTTCAGGAGAGAATTTACGGCTCTTTTGCTTGACGGGTTTAAACGATGGATCGATATTGAGCTTGTGAGAAATGATGTTAGGGTTAATGCCAACCATATCTTCATGCGACCAGGCGAAGCAGTCAGCATATTCCTGCAAGAAAGATATTATCCTTTGCCTAAGGTGGGGATCGAGAGATGATCCTATCAAGACTTTTTGCTCGGGCTTGTTTGGGTCTAAGATAACTTCTTCTAGTCAATAATCACCGATGTCTTTAGGAACATCTTGCACCTTTTCGAGCTTTCCATGCGCTGGGTCAGCGGTTCGCTCTGAGTTTCCGCCATCTGCCATTTTCCTGTGATAGAGAACAGAAGAAACTCCAAGAAACTATTAGTAGAATGCACGTTCGTCGAGGATTTTCTCTAGATGTAGTCCCACGGATGGCGCCAAACTGTTAATGCCAAAAATTGCACCAAAGGGACGACTTAAGGTCGATGTGGACTTAATCAACTAAAGAAAGGGTCTTTCGACGAGACGTGCGATGAGGGAAAAAATAAATGAGACAGGGGTTTGATGATGCAGGAAAAACCTCAAACGAGGAAAAAACCTGCGGACGACAAGAGGTGTCGTCGCTGCACTATGGTCGCCAATCAGGGGCGACGTCCTTGGTACTGGCGTCGGTCGTACGATGATTACAATACAAATGAAGGAAATACTTCGAAATGTAAAGTACAAGTGTTTAAATGCAAAAACAGGTGTTTGTCGTGTGTGAATACAAAGTGTGAACTTCTGGTCGAGGGCTGTTGTCGTGTGTCGAGAGCGATACTTGAGCTTTCCTTCGAGTGTTCCTGAGTTCGCAGTAGGGTTATGGCTTTCAGTACTTGATCTCCAGAGTTTGAATGTTCTTTGCTATGAGTTTGGATGATTTTCTCTGCTGTTTGCTGATGTATACTGGATGTTTAACTGATGTCCCTTGAAATGAAGCTTTATCTTGTCCTTTATAGTCATCGCGTCATTAATTAGCTCCATTAATTCTTTGATCAACGACTACAACGGCTGGAAACGGTCGCCGGAGTGATTATCCATAATGCTCTTCGTCCGTTACGGCTGCTTGCTGTTAATGGCTTTGACTCCTGCATTAAATACTTAACAAACGTAACAGTCAAGGTTAACGTTAGCTTTGGTCGACGGTGCAATGATCTTACGCGATGGTCGTACGGGACGGGCGATGCTATGGTCGTGCGTCATGGTAGACGTACGACTTACCTTTTACGGGAGACGACAGATGTTTTCTGGGTTCTTGTCGAGACCTTATCTTAATACAATATTTGGATTATAACGTGTGTCTTACCTGCTCTGGTCGTGGTCGTATGACGTGATTTTTTGCCCAAACAGTCGCGGTCTTGGCTTCTGCTTTCGTCTTGAAACGAACATTTGAAATTTGGCGCGCGGGCTCTATTTTGGAAACAACCTTTGTCTTGAACTCTGGCTTTCTGACGCCTAATGACTTCTTGTAGTCAGTGTGCTTGCGACAAAAGGCGGCACCATCCTCGACCCTCATATATGCTAAGGTTCGAGCTCGAACGTCTTCGAAATTCTCTGGGGGATATTTGGTCAGATCGGTGTATAGACCCGAACTATCGTCCAGACCACGTTTATAAGCTTCGATCGCAGTTTTGATGTCACAATTGCGGATACTGATCATTTCGGCATTGAATCTTTTGAAATAACTTCGAATAGACTCACTGGTCTTCTGCACGACATAGTACAGATCACTAGTCTGCTTTTCCATCTTACTACTGCTGGCGAATTGCCGGGAGAATTGGTTGACCAATTCGGCGAATGACCCGATAGATTTGGGTTTGAGATTGATCAACCACTGGAGAGCTGGACCAGTGAGAGTCGCCCCGAAACTCTTGCACATGCATACTTCTTGGTACATGTGTGGAATCGAGATTGTCCACATGAGCTGCTTATACTGCGCGACATGCTCGGTTGGATCGGTCACACCCGAATACTTGGGAGTGAAGGCAGGAATGTTATACTTCTTTGGGACCTCGATGGTGGCGATCTCGTCGATGAAGGGAGACGCCTGATACCCCGAACGAGGCTCGACGTCGACAGGCATAGCTGCCCCAGGAAACTTGGCGGGCAAGGACAGGACGCACTCATTTTGGTCTTCTAACATCTTCAAACGCTGAGCGACGGGATCGTTAAGATCAGGATTTGCCCCTGTCGAGGAATTGGTCCCTGGACTAGTGCCATTACCATGCGACGAACCATTGGTGTCCCCGTTGAACGGGACAAAATATGGCTGCGGCCCATAGTGGAATTGCTGCGGTCCATTCGGAAACGATTGTGGTCCATGCTGAAATGGCTGCGATCTCTGCTGGAAAGATTGCGATCCTTTCTGGAAAGGTTGTGGACCACTTTGGAACGGCTGGGAAAACGGCTGGAATCCATTCTGAAACGGCTGGGCGCCACCTTGCAATGATTGGGATCCATTGTTCAAGGGTGGTGGTTGGATGTGCTGAGGGGGAATCTGCCCAGACTGGGGATTCGGAATGAACGAACCCGGCTGCTGATTCTGCATGAATGGACCTGGATGCTGATTCTGCATGAATGGACCTGGATGCTGATTCTGCGCGGACAGGCCTGGTCCCGGACCTGGATTCTGGATGAATGGTCTAGAACCATTCTGGGGTCCAAAAGGATTCCTTAGCCGCGCGATCTCTTCAGCTGCTCTGCGATTCTGCTCTGCCATTGCATTGAGTTGATTCCTGGCAACCTCGTGCTCCTGATACATCTGAGCGACGGCTTGCTGCGGATTTTCAGGGGCTGCCATTTTCCTGCAACAGAAAATAGAAGAAACTCCAAGAAACTATTAGTAGAATGCACGTTCGTCGAGGATTTTCTCTAGATGTAGTCCCACGGATGGCGCCAAACTGTTAATGCTAAAAATCGCACCAAAGGGACAACTTAAGGTCGATGTGGACTTAAACAACTAAAGAAAGAATCTTTCGATGAGACGTGCGACGAGGATAAAAATAAAGGAAACAAGGGATTTGATGACGCAGGAAAAACCTCAATCGAGGAAAAAACCTGCGGACGATAGTAGGTGTCGTCGCTATACTATGGTCGCCAATCAGGGGCGAATTCCTTGGATACTGGTGTCGATCGTACAGTGATTACAATACAAATGAAGGAAATGCTTCGAAATGTAAAGTACAAGTGTTTGAACGTAAAAATAGATGTTTGTCGTGTACGAAACAAAGTGTGAACTGCTGGTCGAGGGATGTTGTCGTGCGTCGAGAGCGATACTTAGAATAATGGTTCTTCACTTAAGGTGTTCTTGAATATTGCTTCGGTTGTTGATCACCGGATATTCGATGTGTATCGGATGTTAACTGATCATCCTTGATGTGAAGACTTAGCTTGGTATTTATAGTCTTCGCGTCATTAATTAGCTCCATTAATGCTTTGATCAACGGCTACAACAACTGGAAACGGTTGCCGGAGTGATTATCCATGAGGATCTTCGTCCGTTACAGCTATCGATCGTTGATGGTTGCGTCGGTTATATCCGTTGCTCCTTAATGACTTTGACTCATGCATTAAACACTTAACAAACGTAACAGTCATGGTTAACGTTAGCTTTGGTCGAAGGTGCAGTGATCTTACGCGATGATCGTACGGGACGGGCGATGCTATGGTCGAGCGTCATGGGGGACGTACGACTTACCTTTTACGGGAGACGACGGATGTTTTCTGGGTTCTTGTTGAGACCTTATCTTAATACAAGATATAGCTTAGGACATGCGTCTTACCTGTTCTGGTCGCGGTCGAGCGACGTGATTTCTTGCCCAAACAGTATAGAAGACTTAATAACTGATATCATGTGATCCTGCGTTAAAACGATGTCAGAGGTTGGTCGTTGGCTAAGCAACGACCCTCCGATGCTTAAGTTAGTAATCGTCGCTATGAGAAAATTGTATGAAAAAGACTCAGAAAAAATACCTTTTCAAATGTGTAGCGTTCCAGCTACGTGGGGCGTCTTGGTTGTCGAGGGTTTGGAGCCGATAGGCACCTTTACCAACGACTTTTGAGATACGATAAGGACCTTCCCACTTGGTGGAAAGTTTACCTGCATTGGGTTCTTGAGTGTTTTGGAATACTCGACGGAGGACGTAGTCGCCTATTTGAAAGACTTTAATTTTGACATTTTTGTTGAAGTGTCGCTTGACCACTTGTTTTTGTGATGCCATTTTGATCAACGCTGACTCTCTGAGCTCTTCGAGGGCGTCGATATCGTAACTTAGATCGACTAGATTGTGGTCGACGAAAGTATGTCTTGATGCCGAGAGTTGAACTTCGACTGGTAGAACTGCATCACAACCATAAACCAAAGAGAAGGGAGTTTGTCCTGTGGACGTACGAGGCGTCGTACGATTTACCCACAGGACTGAAGAAAGTTCTTCGACCCACTTTCCCTTGGCGGTTTGTAGTCTCTTTTTGATAGAAGCAACGATTGTCTTATTGCTTGATTCAGCAAGTCCATTTGCCTGGGGATACCTGGGTGTCGAGGTCGTCAGCTTGATACTACGGTCTTCACAGAACTGTCGAGTCCTGTCGCTTATGAATTGAGATCCATTGTCGCAGACAATTTTGGATGGAATCCCAAACCCGCATATAATGTTAGTCTGGATAAAAGACACGACTTCGTTATCCCAAACTTGGGAAAAGGCTGCTGCTTCTACCCATTTGGAGAAATAATCTGTAAGTATGATGAGGAATACCTTTTGCCCAGGGGCGGGTGGTAACTTACCGACAATGTCCTTACCCCATCTCATGAAGGGCCACGGGATCAGTGTCGAATGCAAGGGTTCAGATGGTTTATGGGACGTACCTGAATGTCGTTGGCAAGGATCACAGTTCTGCACGTACCTGACAACATCTTGTCGTAGCGTTGGCCAAAAGTAACCTTGTCGATAGATACGATTAGCCAGACTACGACCTCCTGAGTGATTACCGCACTCACCTTCATGCATTTCTTGGAGGATTTTCTGGATATGATTCTTATTGACGACGCATCTTAGGTTTAAGCCTGTTGATGATCGTCGATAGAGTCTATTTTCGATCATGACGTACCTGGATGCCTTGAATCTGACCTTTCAAGCTTCCATCTTGTCTTCTGGGAGTTGGTCGTGTAAGAGAAAGTTTCGAATGTCACACGACCAGTCATCTACTTGCTCCTCGATCTGGACGACATCATTATTTTCGGTGGACGACGTCGCTAAGCGGATCAGAGGAATATTGTCGAATATTGGTTCGACTAAAGCGGATCCAAGGTTTGCTAAAGCATCGGCTTGAGTATTCTGATCCCTCGGAATTTGTTCAATAGAAAATGATTTGAACTTTTTTGATTTTTCTTTTGCTATCTTCAGATACGACGCCATTTTTAAGTCTTTGGCTGCGAATTCTCCATTCATCTGGTTCACTACCAGAAGAGAATCGCTTTTGACATGTAGCGAGGTTGCCCCCGAGTCGTGGGCCATATCCATTCCTACGATCAGGGCTTCATACTCGGCTTCGTTGTTGGTGGCTCTGAAGTCACATCGAACTGAATATACCATCTTGCCCCCCTATGGCGACTTTAAGACGACGCCAAGTCCTGATCCTCTGATGTTGGATGACCCATCGACGTGTAAGGTCCAAGGTACGTCTTCGTGAGTCGCCACAGTAGACACTTTGAACTCTGCTTCTTTTCCCAACTCAGGACTAAAGTCGGCGATAAAATTAGCTAGTGCTTGCGATTTGATCGCTGTTCTAGGTTTGAAGTCGATGTCGTAGCTGCTGAGATATACACTCCATTTCGCTAATCGACCTGTCAACTCAGGTTTTCTCAAGACAGACTTGATAGGATAGTTAGTAACGACAGTAATCGGGTCTGATTCGAAATAATGTCGCAATTTCTTTGCGGTTGTAACAAGCGACAAGAGTAATTTTTCCATCGAGGAGTACCTGGTTTCGGCATCCAAAAGAGATTTACTTACATAGTAAATCGGTAGTTGATGCTTTTCATCTTCTCGTGTCAGGACGACACTTACTGCATTAGGACTGACGGCCAAATACAGCTGCAGGACCTCATGATCGTGAGGCTTTGACAGCAAAGGTGGCGACGTCATGTATTCCTTTAATTTTTGCAGTGCTTGCTCATGATCGTCGGTCCAGTTGAAGCCTTTATTTTTCCTGAGGACGTTGTAAAACAAATGACATCTATCCGAGGATCGAGAGATAAACCTGTTCAAAGCCGCCACCCGACCAGTGAGTCTTTGGACTTCTTTGAAATTTCTCGGAGATTTGATCTCGACAATAGCTTTGATCTGGTCGGGATTGGCCTCGATTCGTCGACGAGTGACCATATAGCCTAGGAAATTTCCCAGCACTAACACCGAAGGAACACTTCATCGGGTTGAGCTTCATGCTATACTTGCGAAGGACGTCGAAGGACTGCCTCAAGTGCTCGACGTGGTCGACTGCTTGCTTCGACTTGACGAGCATGTCGTCGATATAGACCTCCATTGTGTCGCCAAGGTGGTCTTTAAACATCTTATTCACCAGACGCTGGTAAGTAGAACCTACATTTTTTAGTCCAAAAGGCATTACCTTATAACAGTAGATACCTCGGTCTATCATGAATGCAGTTTTCTCTTGATCCTCATCGTGCATTAGGATCTGATTGTATCCAGAATAAGCATCCATGAACGTCAGTAGTTCATGCCCCGCTGTCGCGTCGACCATGGCATCAATGTGTGGTAATGGAAATGGATCTTTTGGACAAGCTTTGTTGAGGTCTGTGAAGTCGATACAGACTCTCCACTTGCCATTTTTCTTTGCCACGACCACGACGTTAGCAAGCCAGTCGGGATATTTTACTTCGCGAAATTTTCCTGTCTTGAGGAGATTGTCGACTTCGTCGTTTATCACCTTATTTCTTTCAGGAGAAAATTTCCTTCGCTTTTGCTTGATGGGCTTTAATGACGGATCGACGTTGAGTTTATAGGAGATGACATTAGGATTGATACCGACCATATCTTCATGCGACCAAGCTAAACAATCGGCATGCTCCTACAGAAAGGATATTAATTTGTCTTTAATGCTGGGATCGAGAGATGATCCTATAAAGACTTTTTGATCAGGCTTGCTCTGATCCAGGACGATTTCTTCCAAGCGATAGTCATCGACTATCATAGGGGAATCTTGTGCATCCTAAAGCTCTTCGCGCATCCGGGCCATGATTTGTTCGGAATTTTCGAAGCCTGCCATCTTCCTGAAAAAAGAAATAGAAACTTCCAAGAAACCGTTAGTAGGACGCAAGTTTGTCAAAGATTTTCTCTAGATGGGGCCCCACGGTGGGCGCCAAACTGTTAATGCCAAAAATCGCACACAAGTACAACTTGAGGTTGATTGTGGAGCTTAACAACTAAAGAAAAGAATCTTACGACAAAGCGTGCGACAAAGATAAAAAATTGTAAAGAGACAGAGATTTTGATGACGCGGGAAAAACCTCAACGAGGAAAAAACCCGCGGACGACTGTGGAAGTCGTCGCTGCACTATGGTCGCCAAACAGGGGCGATGTCCTTTGTTTCAGATGTCGATCGTACAGTGATTACAATACAAATGACTTGAAATGTAAAAATAACAAGTGTATCGAATGTCAGACAAGTGTGTCGTGTGCTAAAAACTGCTGGTCGAGAGTGTGAGTCGTGTGTCGAGAGCGATCACTGGAGATAAATTCCTCTGCTTCGGATGTTCTTAAGTACGCAGTGTGATTCTTGAGTTCGCTGGTGTAAGATTGTCCTTCAAATGATAGCTTTTTCTTTGTATTTATAGTCTTCGAATGCTTTAATGACTTCATGATTTCTTCTAGTAACGGTCGTACCGGTCATCGTTGTTTTAATGCTCATAACTGCTCTATCGGTTTCGTCCGTTGGCTATGAATGAGGTTGACCTACGTTGAATGATAAAAATGTAACAGAAATGTTGCGTGTTAGTTGGTCGAGGTCATATGTTTCTATACGACGATCGAGTGATCCTTTCGACTATGGCTTCGGTCCAAGGACAAAGTGTTGACGATTTAACTTTACAAGAGAAGTGTAATAAATGTTTTTAATGTCTCGGTCGTGGTCGAGGCTGGTGGATTTTTGCCCAAACATATATGTTTCTGACTGAATGGCTACTATGGATATTTCCATAGTCTTTTGGTTTCTGGATCAATCTCTGATTCGTTATCTATGAATTCCAGATCCGCTCTTTCAGGAACTGTCAGCGTTAAGGTTTCTTCTGTTTGTCCCTCGGGCTTTTCAACCGTCGGATTTGCTGACTCTGGCACTTGTTCTTCTCTGACTGGTGACACTAACTCCATGTCCTGAACCATATTCTGATCTGAACTTTGGTTGAGTGGCTCATCAGGAGTTGGAGTTTCAGTGGTTAGCTCTGTGGTTGTGGTTGTCAGCTCAGTCATCCTTTGGCGCTTTTCCCCCTCATGTTGATCATGATCATCCTGATCATCATGCTTGTGCTTCAAACCCTGTGCCTGACCCTTACATGTCATTTCAAGATTGGCAACCCTGTCGGATAAACTGGATAGGGTGCGCTGAACATTTTCAAGTGTGTTGGTAAGGTTGTCGAGTTTGGCATTTATCTGGGTTTGGGTATCTGTTGGATTGTTTAGGGGTAGAGCGTGTGATTGGAGGAGGCTCACAAGATCAGTTTCTGTAGAGGTGTCGATGTTGGCTTGGGACATGAGCTTGTCTAGCAGAGCGACTTTTAGAGCGTCGATGCTCATGTCCTGTGTTGTAGGTTTAGGTTGCGGAGGTGGAGTCGGTGCTTGAGTTGGTGGCTCGGTCAGGACCGCTTTCCCGTTGATTGAAGTCCAAATCCTCCTGCAAATTCCTCAAAATCTCGGTTTAGACAACCTTTAAGGCGGTATCCAGGGTTTCCTTCGAGACGAACTCCGGGACACTAACGCATGGCGCATGTAGACTGCCAGTTGTAGTAACTACGGTGGATTGCACCGCAGTACCGCCTGCGCTCACGGTTGGCTTGATGGTAGCTGTGGCAGGACTTCCACCCTGTCCTCGTAATCCACCAAGCGATAGACTTACTCTGGGTGTTCCGGTCGAGTCACGAAGAATCTTGACATTAGCCGTACTGATGGGTAGTGTTCTAGCCAAGAAAATTACGTTCTCAAGTGGATCTAGACTCGATAGTGCATTGAAAGAAGTCGAGAACTGGGGCGGGAGTTCTCTTACTTCAACACCGGAACTCTCCAAGTGTGAGACCGGTGGAAGTTATGCTACGTCCCCGTGTACAATTGAAACAGAAGTCTGTTGAGAGTCTGCTGAGTAGCTAGGGAGGGTGTGCAAGTGCGTCGCTAGGTCCACGAAGTCTTTTTCAATACACAGTCCCAACGAATGAGACTGGATAGTGGATGTGGCTACATGGATTAAAGGAGGCTGGTTGGGGTCAATCTGTGTAGATTGCCTCTTCACTCGATATCTCTCATTGTTTTGTTTGCTCCTCTTTTCCCTCACTCGCTCACTGTCATTTATATTTTCGACTTGAACTTCCTTCGTTCTCCTTATCTCTCCAGACATGGCTTGGGTGGTATGAATGGGTGCAAGACGAAATTGCTCGTCGTTGTGATCATCCGAGTCAGTTGACTCTTCATCTGATCCGAAGGACCCTGATTCAGAACCGGACACAAAACCTGATTCAGAACCGGATTCTGATCCCGATGCTAAACCGAAGCCAGATCCAGAGGCAGAGCCGGATTGGGAGCCGGGTTCACTGCTGGATGATGATGATGGTTCTGCCTGTGCAACCTCATGAGTGATGTCGATGACTTGCTCATCATGTAGGTTTGGGTATTTGTTAATGCCAAAAATCGCACCGAAGGGACAACTTAAGGTCGATGTGGACTTAAACAACTAAAGAAAGAACTTTCGACGAGACGTGCGATGAGGATAAAAATAAAGAAACAAGGGATTTGATAACGCAGGAAAAACCTCAATCGAGGAAAAAACCCGCGGACGAAAATGGGTGTCGTCGCTATACTATTGTCGCCAATCAGGGGCGATGTCCTTCGGTACTGGTGTCGATCGTACAACGATTACAATACAGATGAAGGAAATGCTTCGAAATGTAAAGTACAAGGGTTTGAATGTAAAAACAGATGTTTGTCGTGTGAATACAAAGTGTGAACTGCTGGTCGTGGGCTGTTGTCGTGCGTCGAGAGCGATACTTATAATAATAGTTCTTCACTTCAGGTGTTCTTGAATATTGCTTCGGTTGTTAATCGCCGGATATTCGATGTGTATCGGATGTTAACTGATGATCCTTGATGTGAAGACTTAGCTTGGTATTTATAGTCTTCGCGTCATTAATTATCTCCATTAATGCTTTGATCAACGACTACAATGGCTGGAAACGGTTGTCGGAGTGATTATCCATGATGATCTTCGTCCGTTACGGCTATCGATCGTTGATGGTTGCGTCAGTTATATCCATTGCTCCTTAATGACTTTGACTCCTGCATTAAACACTTAACAAACGTAACAGTCATGGTTAACGTTAGTTTGGTTGAGGTCGCATGGTTCTATGCGACGATCGTGCGGGACGGGCGACGATATGGTCGAGTGTCGCGAGGAACTCTCGACTTACCTTTTAGGAGGGATGACGATGGTGTTTTGGGTCTTTGTTGAGACCTTATCCTAATACAAGATATAGTCCTTAATCATACGTCTTACCTGTTCTGGTCGCGGTTGAGCGACGTGATTTTTTTGCCCAAACAGTATTCATCCTAGATCTGCGTGGATGTGTGGGGTGGGGTGGCAGGGTGACGAGACGAGCTAGCTTCGCGTGTTAATCTTTCGGCATCGCCCGTGTCTGTTCTCCTCACAATATTTTCTCTCGACACACCCTGTCCGGGAGCCCCTGCTCTCCGGGCCCTACCTCCTCTAGTTCTGGGACCCTCACGTCGCTCAGGTCGCGCTCATTGGGCAGGTCCTGCCAGATCTGGCTGGACCATCGGAGCGACTAAGTTATGTTCTCCCTTATAAGCCTCAATACTTTGTGCCGATTGATTCGAGAGAGGTAGCAGGCTTTCAGGTATTAACATAGGACTCACGCCTAGAATTTCCTGCTTATTCTGCACTCTAGTCATTTGAGTAGAAAGTCCTCATGAGCAGAGCGCCGTGGGATTGTCGGGTAAGCCTCGAGAAAGTAGGCGATGAGGAGTTGTAGAAAACGTGGGAATGGAAGGCATGTTAGTCGCTTGTTGCCCTCTTTCAGTTCAACTTCTGGACTAGCTCTTGCCAGAGGATCGATGCGTAGTCTGTGTAACGGTTGTATGCTACACCGTGAATGAGTCTTAGGAGGTTGGTGCTTGTCTGGTCGATTCCTTTTGTGATGGCAGAGAGGCAACGGTTAAGTACGGTGAATAGTGTGTACCACACCGGTGTTATGTGAGCTCGAGTGAAGTGGGATGGGTGTGAGAGCTCCTTTGTGTATCCTAGGGCATGCATCTCCTGGCAGAGAAGGGCATCGAAGACCGCATTGTTAAACCGGACTCTGCCGAGAACGGATGTTGCGTCTGGTAATTGGAGGATCTGGCGGAATAGATCCCTAGTGATGACTACCGGTGTTACATCAATCCGGCCTTCAAGTACGGTCTCGGGCCCATGAGCGAAGGAAGTTAAGGATCTCCAAAGTTGTTGAACGTACACCTTCGGGACCTCCGCAGTTGTCGTCAGTGCATAGTTTAGAGAATGGCCCTTCAGGATTTCGATCATGACCGGACACTGGCTAAGGATGGATACCGTGTCTAAGTGGTAGTTGTTCGGTGTTAATGGTAGGTTTGGCCCGACCAGCAGGAGGGCGGCATCGGCATTGTGATCAGGATTGTTTGGTTGTGCCATTTGAATGCCTGTAATAATTGCACATGTGAGAAAACATACCGGAACTTAAGAATAACACCAACCCTGGGTACACAGTGTCTAAAAAAAGTTTGGATAGAGTTCCCCGGGGTTTAGATTTTCTCGGATTTGATTGAGACCGGGAGACAAAATGCAACCGGGAAACAAACCAACCCGGGAGTCTAAGTGATTCGGGGCCGGGAAACATAACAACCTAGAACAAGAAATAAAGGGTGGGCCCGGGAATGACCTAACCCGGAACTGAGTCCGAGAGTGGTCGTATGTAACACCCTCAAATTTGGAAAGAGCAACTAATTTAAAATTTTCGATATTACATCCGAAACAATAGGTAAAATACCTCCAATTACAAACAATGGTTATCTCCAAGTAATACATACTACACAAGTCTCATTACCAAGACTAAACCCACTTCGGACATCACCTAATCCAAATACAAGTGCTACTTCCCAAGGGTAAATGCGGAAAACATAACTTAAGCTATTCACCTCTCGTGCACATTACTAGCACTCGCCACTTCACAATGTAGCTAGAGCTACCCCAACCTGAGCCTGTTGCACATGCCGACAAATAAAAAGGGTTAGGCTTACGCCTAATGAGTTCAAGCATTTTATCATGACTATATAAAATCATAAATCGGAACTTAGTAGTTATAGTCATGATTTAAATAAATCTTTAAATGAAAGCTTGCGACAAAGACGATCATTTCCAAAAAGATTTCTCAAACGGCATAAACGACTCACTTTCCAACACACTCAAAATCCATGGAAAACCATTCCCGAAAAGTGTAAAGCATTTTCCAATATGAGTTACAAATCATAATTCACCCAATTACGTGAATAATTCTAGTTTAGGCAAAACTTTCAAATACGGTTGACAAATCATACTCAACCCATAAAACATGGAAACCATCCATTCAAATATAACCTTTATTAAAACATAATACGAAGCTAAACTCACGCAAACGTAAAATGTATTAAAATCCCAATACCAGTTAAAACATTCAATAAGAATGTAACATAAATCCGTCCATCAATCCTGGAAAAACAATCCATATACAGGTAATATAACCTCAACAATGGGAATAGATAAAATACCCGAAATCAACACCCTTCGATGACGGGGGAGACCCGATCTCATCGAATGTGGCAACCACATAAATTAAACCACAATTAAATAAATACAAGTAAGCTTCTTGGATGTGGAAAACGGATGACATCAACCATACTAGGTCTTTAGTCAATCCTCGGCATCAACCATACTAGATCTTTAGCCCATCTTAGACATCAACCATACTAGGTCTTTAGTCCGTCTTTGGCATCAACCATACTAGGTCTTTAGCCCCTCTTAGACATCAACCATACTAGGTCTTTAGTCCATTTAAACCACCAAGTTCAACCATACTAGGTCTTTACCTTGGCAAACCCACCATCCAAAACAAGCTTACTTAACTTAAAAACTTATACATGACCTCAAAAGAATAACCAATGCATTCAAATCATGTAAGCCTCAAATATGATGCAACTCATGCAATGCAAACCCCAAGCCCACGTCGAGCTTATTAAAACCGGGCGAATGCCCCCAAGACTCAATTGAGCCCAAAACCGAGCCCTCTGCTCAAAGATCTAATGATCATTTATTGACGTCAAATCATGCAAATAAAAATGCAATTAAGCATATAACACATCCTAGACTCCACCCTGAGCATGTAAAATATCAATAACGTGCAATAATATGCAACACGGTGCAATAAAAGCGACCCATAAATAAGACTCCACATCGAGCCATTTAAACCGGACAAATGTCCCAAGACTAACTCAAAGTCAAACCGACCAAAGTGCTCCAAGCTTGCTAGACCCATAATGTCGGTCAAAAACGCGTTTAAACATTGTTTAGGCAAGCTATACTACAAATTCATCATTAACCCCAAAACTCTTTACGGGTTAAACAAAAAGGGTTTTCCCAAAGGACTCACACCCTTATAATTCTCAAAATGACACATAACACTTAAAAGTGTATTTCCCAATTGGTTTTCAAAATCATTTACACATATATGATTAAACCATCAATTAAACCTCATTTTGAGCAAATAATCTTTTAAAGACAATTTATGGTTTCAACGTTTTCGCAAAGTAACTTGAACTCACCTTGCTAGATTTAAGCTAAATCTAGAGTTCTCCAAACGTATGCTCCTTTGATGAAGTTTGCATCCTCAAGCCAAAACTTCCAAAACCTAGATTTATGAATTCCCAACCATCAATAATACGATCCAACCATTAATATCCAAGTCTAACCATAAGAAAATATCATGCATCCAATATACACCAAAATACCCATCTATACCAAACCCTAGTTTCATACATGAAGGGGATAACGAGATTTCTTTTACAAATCATCACCAAAATCGTCCCACAACAACCCAAGGTAAAAAGAAGATGAAATCAACAACAATAACATCTTTGGGTAGGAATAGATTACCTTATCCACTTGAATCCCCCAAGAGATAGCTTCCTAACTCCCAAAAGCTTCAAACCTTCAAGATGGTCAACAATAGTGGAGTGGGTTTAATTTAGGTGGAGAAAATGAAGAGGAGGGGACAGGGGTTGTAGGGTTTCTAGTGAGAGAAACCAATTTTTAGAGAGAGAGAGAGAGTTTGAGAGAGATGAGTGAAATGGGGAAGAAGAAAGGAGAAAAGGGATTTAAAACACCTTGGAGCCCGTCAGCTATAGTGACACGGCGATAGTGACAGTGTCACTATCGCCAGGGCACAATCGCCAGACATCCCTCAACTCTCGGTACCTCTTGGGCGATAGTGACAGTGTCACTATCGCCGGGCACAATAGCTCAGAGTGTACCGAAACTCGTTTTGGCCATAACTCTCTCGTTCTAGCTCCGTTTTCGCTCCAGAAAGGACAGTTGGACTCGTATTTGAATTCCTCATCCAACAAGACCATAAAATCTAAGATTTGACTCAAAATCTTATTTTCCATATTTTTCTTAGAAGATCGATTCCTCACTGAATCGAAGTTGTACTTATCCGAAAATCACGGGTGTTACAATCCTCCCAACCTTGGAATGATTTCGTCCTCGAAATCTACATCCTTTACAATAATGCTAACCGACTCAACTCCGACCATAAATCATCAATTCCTAACTGGAATCCAAATTTCCCACATAGTCTATAAGGACAATTCCTCGAACAATTTCTTATCAACAGCACCCCTTCAAGTACACCGTACTTATGTCTGGAAGAACATTCCAACCACTGGTAACACTCCTAGTTAAACGACTCCGGTTGTCTCCCAACCTTAAAGTGTTCCATCTTCCTCAATTTTAGTTTTCAACTCTAAATCATTTCACGATTTAATCACTAACGAACCCAACGGAATTATCAATTTCGATCATCCCTACCATTAATTGTCAAATAACTCCACGAGTTCTAATAACTCCAAGAATCCATTCCAAAAAGAACAGTCATAAAACCGACGAGTCCTTTAACCATACACTAAGATTATTCCACCAAAACTACTCATCACAATTGAGCATCTTACGGTTACCACTACCATTGTCGTCATCCTTCAAACTTGGCTACAAACCCCCGTTTACATAACGGTTTCCGATTTCAAGACCACAAAGGTTGACACCTAGTTTTTACCACCTACTCGAAACTCTAATAGGACCCCACACACGAGTTCCATTTACTGAGGTTTCCATACAACTAAGGTTGCCAACAAAACGGCTGTATCAACCTCGAAATACGTTACCGCAAGTCTAATTCTGCAATTACCACAAACACAACTACTTTGCTACCGCTATCCTCCGGCCCATAATACCAACACGCGTGGAATACCCAACCTTCCACCGTCGAAGTGCTACACGCACTTACCCTTAATTGAGGTACATACCCTTTTTCAAGGTCCTAACGAGTTCAAGGTTTTCAAATGCGTTATTCAATAAATATGCCAATTAATCAAAACCATTCACAAAATATTTTCAACACCAAGATTTTCATCTCAAATAACTCGTGCGAAATAAAACTACTACTATCAGCTCGGTAGTTACGCAAAACTGGACACGCTCGTCCCACATAGGAAAATCATGTTGAAAATCATTTCATTGCAGTTCAGTTTACCCACAAAACGCAAAAGCGTAGTAAACAATTTCTTTTAGATGAAACACCACAGTTCTAGTATGAATTGACTCATGACATGCATGTAAAGTGACTGCTCGACCTTAAACGGGGTGCGACACCAGGTGTGCACGTATTTCAAAAGAGGTCTAAACAACATTGACTCCAACATTTCCTCATCAACCATAAAACGACATGAGGCAAGGTTTACCAACAAAATTTTGCGCGCGTCAGTTTATTACACAAAACGATGGAGCGGTTCACCAACATTCTTAGTCAAAACATAAAATGACTTGTGCAAATTCCCTAGTTAATACAAAAACCCATACGTCTCCATCACTTGAAAATATCGACTAAAACATCATACAACTTCACATTGGGGTAGGCATGCAAGCTTGTAACACTTCTAATAGAAATTTTCTTGTAACTAAATAACGTGCATCAAATGGTTCGTGACCAAATTTCGACAAATGAAACTCTTTAAATCAATTTCTCAAAATCTCTCATCCGGTCCTATAATGCCATTTGAGTAAAACGTTTCTGGTAAAACTTGCACACAACAATGCGTTATTCCAAAACATATGAGGAAATAGGTGTTAATAATTATTTGACATCGAAAGGGTTCAACTTATTTTCAAATCCCAAATTGTACTAACGGTGCGTATCAATGTCCAAAACATAAGGAATCCCGCGTACTATAATTTTATGCAAAAACTTTCTAAAATCTTCCTTACGAAGCATTTTCTCAAGGTTTCGTACTTGGGACACAAAACGTCAAAACGTAATTGCTAAAAATGTATTTGTCCAAATACTCCCAACACACATTTCTCCGGAAACCAAAAAGGTTTTCAATTCTTCCAAAATAATCGGCAATTCAAAGTTAACCAAATATCAACGACTAACACATTTTCATTTTCAAAATGCAAAGCATTGCGAACTGTGCATGATTTCTACAACACCAAAACACCCTTTGACCGAATGGTCATCATTTAAACAAGAGTCTATAAAACATTTTCACTCACAATTCGTTCAACAAAGTGACGAGAAACAATGGTTACCAAACTATGCATACCCCTAAGTCGATATAATACGTTTCACATAAAAACGGTAATAAACATTTAACTGACCAAAAGCGCACCAAGCAATTTATTATAAAATGTCACCAAAATGTTCTTTCATGCATTACTTAAGCCACGTATAAATCAACCCATACACCGAACTATTTGCAATGAAATACTTAGTAACACAAACTTTTTGAAAGAAAAGTTACGCGACACTAGAGTTCCAAACTCATCTTTTCTTAGTCGCCTTATGGCATAAAATTAACTTTTCTCAACAAAACTCGAGTGGGACCAAATGCCCAACCAAAACTCGTAAACTTTTCACATAAGCAATTAGAGTATGCACATTGTAAAATTGTACTCACACGACTCAACATGTCGTAAAACCAAACTCCATGAACCTCCATGGACTCAATGACTCCAAGTCAATAAAACGGCGCTAAACACCATGCTTCCAAAGCCAAATTGCTAAAAGCAAAAATCATAGATGAGACGCCAAAAGCCTAAAAATCCCCTTCTAGGGTAATACCACATAAAACGACATTGTTTAACAACTCTCATTAAACAAAATCCCCAAAATAATCTCACATAGACATAATGGAAAAATAACTTTCCGTCCAAACTCTAACATATGTGGAGGAGATCCAATGTTAAAGTCACAAGCCGTAGTTATTGCCCAACATCTCAAACATCATTTATATATGATTATCATTACGTCCAAAACAAATGTTGAACAACGATGAAATAAGGCAAAACAAATCCCGACGGAGTTCGCAACTCCCGCGATAAAACGGTTTCATGCACTTTTAAAACCATAATTTGAAATCTTGTGTGCGTGCCAAACATTTCTCAAAATTTATAACACAGTCCACATAAGGATTGGAAACACAAGAAACAGTTGATGCAATTTATTTCCAAAATAAATTTCGTGCATGATTTAGTCGGCGTACAACGTCTCCACTCATACTCCTCCAAAATCCTCCGGTCTACTATTTTCATCCGGATATTCAAACCTCTTAAGGCAAGTTGGGAAATACATCAATTAACTTTACGGGTTTTCCTCAAATCAAAATCGGCTCAAAAACCTATGGTTCTAGTCCGACCATCAATCTTGACCCGAAACGACCTACATAAAGCAAACATCATGCTTATCTTCACTCCAAGTGACTAATACTAGAATCGTCCATCCATTCCAACAACTACTAGTTCAGAACCTCCTTCACTACCCCAACGATCACCACATGAAAGCAATTCGAACATGCACATGTACTAGTAGGTTCACCATGACACTGGCCAGATGTCACTATGAACGCACTGCATATGATTATCCTTGTTGCTCTCGACGTGATTCTCGCTTCTAAAAGCTCCATCAACTTCAAAACATCTTATCTTAAAGTGCCTAAAGGTGAACTTCACTCTCATTTACTTAAACAAACACTAGTTTGAGTCTAGGTATCCAAAATCAACACCTAATTCTCTCAAACTTATGCTCTGATACCAACTTGTAACACCCTCAAATTTGGAAAGAGCAACTAATTTAAAATTTTCGATATTACATCCGAAACAATAGGTAAAATACCTCCAATTACAAACAATGGTTATCTTCAAGTAATACATACTACACAAGTCTCATTACCAAGACTAAACCCACTTCGGACATCACCTAATCCAAATACAAGTGCTACTTCCCAAGGGTAAATGCGGAAAACATAACTTAAGCTATTCACCTCTCGTGCACATTACTAGCACTCGCCACTTCACAATGTAGCTAGAGCTACCCCAACCTGAGCCTGTTGCACATGCCGACAAATAAAAAGGGTTAGGTTTATGCCTAGTGAGTTCAAGCATTTTATCATGACTATATAAAATCATAAATCGGAACTTAGTAGTTATAGTCATGATTTAAATAAATCTTTAAATGAAAGCTTGCGACAAAGACGATCATTTCCAAAAAGATTTCTCAAACGGCATAAACGACTCACTTTCCAACACACTCAAAATCCATGGAAAACCATTCCCGAAAAGTGTAAAGCATTTTCCAATATGAGTTACAAATCCTAATTCACCCAATTACGTGAATAATTCTAGTTTAGGCAAAACTTTCAAATACGGTTGACAAATCATACTCAACCCATAAAACATGGAAACCATCCATTCAAATATAACCTTTATGAAAACATAATACGAAGCTAAACTCACGCAAACGTAAAATGTATTAAAATCCCAATACCAGTTAAAACATTCAATAAGAATGTAACATAAATCCGTCCATCAATCCTGGAAAAACAATCCATATACAGGTAATATAACCTCAACAATGGGAATAGATAAAATACCCGAAATCAACACCCTTCGGTGACGGGGGAGACCCGATCTCATCGAATGTGGCAACCACATAAATTAAACCACAATTAAATAAATACAAGTAAGCTTCTTGGATGTGGAAAACGGATGACATCAACCATACTAGGTCTTTAGTCAATCCTCGGCATCAATCATACTAGATCTTTAGCCCATCTTAGACATCAACCATACTAGGTCTTTAGTCCGTCTTTGGCATCAACCATACTAGGTCTTTAGCCCCTCTTAGACATCAACCACACTAGGTCTTTAGTCCATTTAAACCACCAAGTTCAACCATACTAGGTCTTTACCTTGGCAAACCCACCATCCAAAACAAGCTTACTTAACTTAAAAACTTATACATCACCTCAAAAGAATAACCAATGCATTCAAATTATGTAAGCCTCAAATATGATGCAACTCATGCAATGCAAACCCCAAGCCCACGTCGAGCTTATTAAAACTGGGCGAATGCCCCCAAGACTCAATTGAGCCCAAAACCGAGCCCTCTGCTCAAAGATCTAATGATCATTTATTGACGTCAAATCATGCAAATAAAAATGCAATTAAGCAGATAACACATCCTAGACTCCACCCTGAGCATGTAAAATATCAATAACGTGCAATAATATGCAACACGGTGCAATAAAAGCGACCCGTAAATAAGACTCCACATCGAGCCATTTAAACCGGACAAATGTCCCAAGACTAACTCAAAGTCAAACCGAGCAAAGTGCTCCAAGCTTGCTAGATCCATAATGTCGGTCAAAAACGCGTTTAAACATTGTTTAGGCAAGCTATACTACAAATTCATCATTAACCCCAAAACTCTTTACGGGTTAAACAAAAAGGGTTTTCCCAAAGGACTCACACCCTTATAATTCTCAAAATGACACATAACACTTAAAAGTGTATTTCCCAATTGGTTTTCAAAATCATTTACACATATATGATTAAACCATCAATTAAACCTCATTTTGAGCAAATAATCTTTTAAAGACAATTTATGGTTTCTAACCATCCAAACATCCAAAAGCCCTAAATATGGGTGTTTTACACATTTATGAAGATAAACACTTCAAAAGAGTTAAATCAATCAAATAACTCAACCACATATATTTTCAATTAAAACACACACATATTTGTAAAATATTCATTTTGGCATGTACAACGTTTTCGCAAAGTAACTTGAACTCACCTTGCTAGATTTAAGCTAAATCTAGAGTTCTCCAAACGTATGCTCCTTTGATGAAGTTTGCATCCTCAAGCCAAAACTTCCAAAACCTAGATTTATGAATTCCCAACCATCAATAATACGATCCAACCATTAATATCCAAGTCTAACCATAAGAAAATATCATCCATCCAATATACACCAAAATACCCATCTATACCAAACCCTAGTTTCATACATGAAGGGGATAACGAGATTTCTTTTACAAATTATCACCAACATCGTCCCACAACAACCCAAGGTAAAAAGAAGATGAAATCAACAACAATAACATCTTTGGGTAGGAATAGATTACCTTATCCACTTGAATCCCCCAAGAGATAGCTTCCTAACTCCCAAAAGCTTCAAACCTTCAAGATGGTCAACAATGGTGGAGTGGGTTTAATTTAGGTGGAGAAGATGAAGAGGAGGGGAGAGCGGTTGTAGGGTTTCTAGTGAGAGAAACCGATTTTTAGAGAGAGAGAGAGAGAGAGTTTGAGAGAGATGAGTGAAATGGGGAAGAAGAAAGGAGAAAAGGGATTTAAAACACCTTGGAGCCCGTCGGCTATAGTGACACGGCGATAGTGACAGTGTCACTATCGCCAGGGCACAATCGCCAGGCATCCCTCAACTCTCGGTACCTCTTGGGCGATAGTGACACGGCGATTGTGACAGTGTCACTATCGCCGGGCACAATAGCTCAGAGTGTACCGAAACTCGTTTTGGCCATAACTCTCTTGTTCTAGCTCCGTTTTCGCTCCGGAAAGGACCGTTGGACTCGTATTTGAATTCCTCATCCAACAAGACCATAAAATCTAAGATTTGACTCAAAATCTTATTTGCCATATTTTTCTTAGAAGATCGATTCCTCACTGAATCGAAGTTGTACTTATCCGAAAATCACGGGTGTTACATCGTATCCCGGTACCGGGACAAGGATTCGGGAAATACTACCCGGACCGATGTTAGCCGTGACCGAGAGTCTCCTAACTGGGAAACGAGCCGGGACCCCGGTACCGAACTACTATTCGGGAAACAAATTGGTCCGGGAATCCTTTGTACCGGGAGACGCAACCCCGGACCCTTGGAGATGGCGAATCCTGGGATTCCTAGGAATCGGGGAAATCGCAACCCCAGGGTCATAACCGGGAGTCGGTGTTTCGGGTTACGACCACACAATCCATAAATCGGACTTAAGAAATGCTAAAATCAGTGCTAAAACACACACAATCGATGTCGTCGGCCACCGTATTGAACATAATCGAGATCGATTGCAAGACAAATCGCGATTGAATGGGTTTCAAACCCTAGTCGGTCGCGATAGTGGCGAGAAACGATCGATCGATCAATTTTGAATGCAAATTTGAGTGGTTCACGAGATCGATTACCGATTAGGGATGTAGAAAACATACCTGAGAGGATTACGTTCGAGAATCGGAACTAAAATCGATGAAGAACAACGAATGTGAGCAGAAGTTCGTCCGGGAGAGGTTTGAGCGCGAAGAATTTGATAAAGTGAGTGAATAGAAAAGGAAATCAGTTTATGTATGGGTCAGACCCGGGAGTGAGTTTCCCGGATCCGGGTCCAGTTCTGAATTTCCCTCTTCCGGTCCGGGACTTCTCTCAAGTTTTGCAAATTGTTGAAAATGGTCCCTTAAGTTATAAAATTTGCACCTCTCCCCCTTAACTTTTGAAATTAACATTTCTCCCCCTTATCTTTTCAATAATTGCATTTCTCCCCCTCAACTTTTCAAAATTGACATTTCTCCCCCTCAACTTTTCAAAATTACCATTTCTCCCTCTAAACTTTTCAAAATTTCCATTCTCCCCCTTAACTTGAGAAACATTCAGAAGACTTACCTTGTTGCCATAGCTTTTGGTGTGGAGTCTTCAGGAGCAGATGTTAGTGTGACATAAAATATAAAAGGAGTACGAAGACAAACATAGAAAAATAATAAGGAAAACATGTAGAAATAAAACTATAAACGAAGTCTATTTTAGAAAATACAGAAGTTAAGACACCGAGAATACACTAAGAAATAAGCGTAACTTGTAAATATCCTAGAGTAGCCAGGATATTAGTAAGGGGTAGTTACATCTTAGTGTATGGAAAGTGTTTCGAGTGCAGTGCAGTGTTAAACTTTTAGATTGAGCATGCCTAGCTTGGACACAAGTTTCATTAAAGCGTTTTTCGTCCAAGGCTTTGGTAAATAGGTCTGCCAGTTGGTTTTCTGTACTTACAAAATAGAGTTCGATCGTACCTCGTTCAACATGATCCTTGATAAAGTGGTATCGAACGTCTATGTGTTTTGTCTTCGTGTGTTGGACCGGATTGCTTGTGATGGCGATGACACTCATCGAGTCACAGTAGATTGGAATCTGCGAGTAGTGGAACCCGTAGTCCTTCAGTTGTGTGCGTATCCAGATAACTGGGGAATAACAACTAGCCGCGATCACGTACTCCGCTTCCACAGTGGATGTGGAGACACATGTTTGTTTCTTGGAGGCCCAGCTAGCCAACTTGGCGCCAAAGAATTGGACGTGACTTCAAGATTCTTGTCGCAAAATTGGCCGATGCTGAAAAGATTGTGACCCAGGCCTTCGACGTAGGACACCCGTTTGATGGTTATGTTGTCCTGAACTAGGTCACCGTGTCCTATTATCGGGGCTACATTATCGTTGCCAAATCGTACATCACCATAGTAGTTATCTTTGAAATTGGTGAGAAGCTCTCGTTACCAGTCATGTGTTTGGAGCATCCTGAATCTAAAAACCACACATGATCGGGCTGCAAAACAGAGATTAAGGGGTCTTAGGTACCCATTTGTAAAGTGGTCCTGATGAGTTAGGTGCAGCGCATGTTCTCGGAGCCCGTCTAGATTTGAGTCCTTTTCGAGATAATGAATACGAGGAACGAGAATTATAAACATGAGATGTACCAAACCAATCAGATGCATGATTATGATCCACAAAATCATTCGATCCACACACAGAACAACAAACACAATCACGAGAAAGTCGAATTAATTGCTGAACCGAATAAAGTGTTAAAGGAAACTGAAAATTGCGTTCAATAGACTTATTAAAATCAAAACCATGATTGTTATTGTTTTTCCTAGATTGCGAAACAGAATTAAATGATTGTGTCTTCTCTGGGCGTATCTTAGGCTTCTTTTCTACCCACATTTGTCTGACAACTTTCCCCCGACCCGATTTATCTGAATAGCATTAAATTCATTGTCAGAGGAACCAGTTTTAGATCATTTCTTTGACCGTCGTTTGGACTTATATTTTGACGAAGTGGTGTGAGAAACGTTTTTGGAGTTAGAACATTCTTCTTTTTCAAAATTTACCGGTGTGGGCATTTTGTCCAGAAATTGAATATGACTTACAAGCTTTGGGGCAAAGTCAATTTTAGAAATGTCATCATCAGGACAGACCATGGAATTCATGAACGCAGAGAACCGGAGTTCAGAGTCAGATGGATCATCATTGTCCGAGTCGAATGAGAAACAATTAAAATTTTGGAAGGAATCAACAGCGAAAGGGTTTTCGAAATCAGAGAGAAGATTCCTTTCACAAAAATCTGTTTTGAAAAACTCAAAGCCTTGTCATTTGTGTCTGAGGACAACACACCTAAGAAGGCTTTGCACGAGGAACTATCTGAGTTAGTTGAAGATTGTTCGACTGAGATTGGTTCAGGATTGCTAATTTTGGTAGGAGTAAAAAAGTTATTAGTATCTGCCTTAGCAACCCCTTCCTGAAGAGCTTATGTCGCCAAAGCAGACAATCTAGACGTGAGTCTAGCAATCTCAGTTTTAAAAGCAGTTCTTTCAGATTCAGATAGAGGCTCGGTTTTGGTTTGTTGAAGCTCATGAAAGGTGGATAAAAATACAGTTCTTTCATAGTCAAAAGTTTTCCTTTCTCTTTCAATTGATTCTTCGAGTTGAAAAATAATGTTTTCCAATATCAGAGGTGGAACATACTGTTTGTACTGATGGTTCCGAAGATCCCTCATCTAGTGTTGCCTCAACCGGAACTGGAGTTTCCATTGCTTTAGCAACCGAACAGCTGTCGAAGTAAACATTTGAAAGATAAGGAGTTTTATTTTTCAAATACGATGCATTTAGCTTTTCATATACAAAAGGAACTTGTACATTTATGTTTTCGAGGTGGTTCATCATTCTTATTTGAATTGACATCGTCAGGCTTTTCCCCTACTTTTGGTAGAGGAATACTAGTTTGTCTTTTTATTGTTTCCTGCTCCTCATCCTCCGGAGACAATTTGGTCCATTTGATTTTGTACTCTGGATACCTCTTATCCAGTCCCAAAAATTGAAACTCATAAAGAGTGTGGACTCTTGATAAGATCTTCTTTAGGTAACATGGATTGTCATATCCAAGTCCCCAAAGGGCATTTTAGTACTTGAATTCCTTCGGTTTGTTCAAATGGATTGTTTGGTCTGTTTGACCTCGCTTGTACATTTTAGATTCAAGATCTTTAAGCTTGTTAGTCAACTCATCATTTTCTTTTTGAACGGTTGAGCGAAGATTGACAATCTGATTATACTCTTCCTGAGACTTATTTAGTTTTTCAGTGAATTCAGATAATTGAGTCTCTAAGGATTCTGTCTTTTTGGAAATGGCTGTACATTCTGCTTTATAATTTTCAATTATGCATTTATGTTCAGCCTTTTTGACAACTAGTTTGCCTATGGTGTCGTATTTCCGTTTAACACCGACTTCTAGGTCCGTGATTAGGGCGTCTTTGGTTTTAACTTTTTTCTTATAAGAATCTAAAGTATGCACCATAACTTGCATCTGGTTGATTAGTTTGTCATGAGAAAGAGCACATACCTGACATTCTGCCTTATCATTGGGCTTTTTAAGAGATTCATCTTCAGATTCGGAATGTTCTGGTTAAGTTCCAGTGTAGCACATGTGTGCTTCGGCATCTTCCTCTTCATCTTCGGAAAGAACGAGGCAGTGATCATCTTCGGCCATCAAAGATTTTCCTGCTTCTTTCTGCCTAGGCAGAAGCATCTTGTTCTTGTAGTACTCAGCATTCCGTACTACAGGTTTCCGACAGTGTCTAGCAAAATGGCCTAGTCTGCCACGGTTGTAACATTTGACTGGTTCGTCTTCTTCCTTCTCTTCAGACTTTCCCTCAAACTTCTTCCCATCATCATTTCACTTTCTTCCTTCATCGCTCTTTCTCTTACCTTCAAACTTATCTCGGTAGTCACGTCGCTTAGTGTTGGTGGAGGACCTTTGATTGTTGTTAGATGGTTTCTTGAAGAACTTCTTCTTGGCGTACTCTCGTGACAGTAAGGCGACTGCTTTCTTGATGCCTTCAAGTTCTGGATCGGAGTTACTTTCAACTTCATCTTCCTCATGCTCGGTCTCACTCTGAGCTTCTTCTCGATAGGAACTGCGCTGGACATTTTTTTTCCTTCTTGTGAGAAATGAGAGCTAGAGGGTCTTCTTTGAGTTTCTCGGTAGATTTCTGATCTCCCATCAGTTCAAGTACCTCATCTTCATCTTGGAGCAGCATCTCGTACAGTTCGTGTAGAGGCACGTTTTTCAAGAATATTATTGTGACAAACATGAGACAGGAACCCCTTCCACTCAGGCTGAAGGTTGTTCATAAACTTGATGTTGTTCTCCGTGTTCGTCTTGGAGATATTGTTCTTCTGGAGGTCGTTGATGAGAGTACAGAACCTTTCATACGTTTCTGTTAGTGACCTTCAGTTGGTTTTTGACTCGACCGCCTTGCATGATCTTTTCCAGTTGATCCCACATTCCTTTTGTTGTATCCTTGTGACTGTCAATACTACAGTAGATGTTGTTCGGAAGGATGTATATCAGATACGTCTTCGCTAGTCTGTCGCCGTCCGCCCTTCTCTTCTTTTCAGCAGTCATCGCGTCTTAGGATATGCGCACTCGTTGACCTGGAGGTAAACCAGCTTGTCCAGGAACATCCATCATTGGAGGCTATTGGGGTCCTTCAGTCAACGAGCGAAGGATCTTGTGATAGAGAGGCTTTGACTCGATAAAGCACATAAAGCGATCTCTCCATAAGTTGTATTCTCCTCTATATAGGATCGGTGGTTTCAGGTCTGATCCATTGGCTAGCGCGTCTTGAGTGTTCATGGCTAAGGCACTTGAGTGATCGTAAGACGAAAGTGGTGATCCAAAGGTAAAAGTGAGTTCTAACGCAAAAAACCTACGAGGAGTGATTAACCTAACGCAACACTAAGTTTGGACTAGATGGAAATGAAAGACTTAAGAAAGCAGGATAGAAGTTGCAGAGAAACACAATCAAGAAAAATTGACAGTAATAGAAAAATACCACAGAACCCCGGAGTTAGAAACCCGAAAGCCGATATTGGAACCGGGATGGGTGAGATACCCGGAACCCGGTATTGGAACCGGGATGGAGATACCCGGAACCCTGTATTGGAAAAGCCGGGAGACAGTAACAACCGGATCCGGTTAAAGACCGGGAACCAGTATTGCTTTCGGGAGCCGGTAAGAACCCGATATAGGTACCTTGAAGCTTCGATTCGGCAAAGGATCGGGATGGAGGAATCCGGTATTGTCCGAATTTGGGAAACTAAAAGTCCCGAATTCAATCAGGTCGGGAAACAAGTCGGGAAAAATTTAGAACTAACGTACCGGGGTTTCGAATAACACGATTTTGGAGTGATTTCTCGAGATAACCTTCCCTGTAAACAACCTTCACAAGCAAAATACCACAATAACATGAGATGCTGATCGAATTGATCCTAAACACACCTTTTGATCAAGAAATCAAGAAAAAATGGGAAACAAAGACCTTTAAGCCCAATTAATCGATTTTTGCGAATTGATGACCAAAAACTTCAAAATCAGTTCCAAAAACTTGTGAAAATCATTAAGAGACTAATACCAACAAACACTCTAACAATAATTTTGTTTTTAACCCATAAATCACAAAATACGATTTTAACCTTAAAGAACAGTGTCGATAAACAAGAAACCTGGAGAATGACTCAAAACCAAAACGATTACCTTTGGATCGTTCATCTTTCTGCTTTGATACCAATTGTGGATCCCAATATCAAGTGAAATAAATGAATCAACACAATAGAATCAACACAATAAAATCAACACAAAGCTTAGTTTAATCGATTAAAGTAGAGAGTTTCTTTAAGCCGTACAAATGTAATTTGGATAGTAGTTAGGTCATTAACCCTAAAATCTAACTTGTCATCTCTATTTATACCCCCTAAGGGATATTTACAAGATTAGTCCCTGAACTTCTATTCAATCTGTATATGAGACCTAACAGATACGTAGGTTTACACCCCCTAATCTAACCGCAAGTGTACGGGTCGAATCAAGTAATAGGTATTGATAAGTATGAGTATTGAACCAAGGGAACTAGAAACTGAGTATCACAATAACTATGTTCACTATTAATTGGACGAATCAATTGTTGAATTGCACGGTTTATGATTAATTAAGTAACTACTAATGATGGCAAACAAGAATGCAAAAATAATGAAATATGGATTTTTCACTGATAAAACAGTTGAGGGTTGGAACTCCTTTGATTATCACAATGAATATTTTATTTCAAATAATTATCAGTCTTTCCCTTTTAATGAATCCAGTCTTTTAAATTCGTTGTTGTTCTTTCTCAAGCAACAACGGTTTTTATCCGTAAAACATAGATTTCATCTCTCGATCTCCACCTATGAATTACAAACACGTTAAGCATAAGACTTCTATTGAATTAGGGTTTACTTGGTATATCTCTATCCAATTTCTCACCCTAGGCATAAGACTCACGTTCTTACTAACAACGAGATCTCTCAAACTTGATTATTAGTTAACAAATCATATGGAAGTTGATCAGACTCACATAAGCATTAAAAACGATCATATGCTTCATTAATTCGGAAACTGATAAAAACTCTAAACTACATATTCATATGCTTAAATCAAAATCAAACCAACCCCCAACATCTATTGATTAGTTCATGTTGGGGGTCATGCAAAATAACAAATTCAAATATAAATTGACTCTACTAAACATCATTTTCTCAAACAAAATCAATATGAATTCAGACTCTCTTTGATATCATTCTCCACGCACTCAAGTAAAGTAGTGTTAATCCGCCTTCATCCCCGATGAATCCTCTGCATTTCCTTCCTAAAAATCCCTTGCAAACCTCTCTCCAATTGCCTCTTCCCAACCTTAGGTCGTATCTCTAATTTCCTTTCCTTCCTTATCATTTAAAAGAGTTGGTGGCCAAAACAGAGGGTTGCACGGCCTTCCCTGCGGCTTGAGGCCGCTTGAGAAGTTGCGCATGTCAAAATAGTGCCCCGTGGCTTGAAGCCGTGTATGCTTCTGTTTGGTCCTTTAATCGTTTGGATTTTTCTCGTTTTCTGCTTATTCTTCCTCAAAACTTCTGATTCATGCTGGTCTCACTGAAATTTAGAGTTTTGCACAAGCTTGACAGAAAATGGTGAAAATACTGTTCGTTTCATTTAAGGATAAGTCATAACACAGAGATTGTGGTATTCGAATAACGCAAGAATTGATGTTATCAAGAACCCCAAACCGAGCGTTGCTTATCCTCAAGCAAAATAGCAATAACTTAAGATTAAAACTTATCAGCACAAGACAGTAACTAATCGCATGATACCCAAAAGGGTGTAATTATTGCACTTATTTTCAATTTATTTTTACTGAGTAACTAGCTTAGGTCTGACTGTGCCCTTGCCACAATCAACGTATGTGTGGATGCTCCGATCATACCGAGTTGTTACTAGTTCAATGTATGTTGGGGATAACATTTCGCCTCGACCCTACCTCACGGGATACTCTCCTTACACTCGAACCCTAGGTTAACACACATGTTGTTCATGCTTTTGGAAGTTATGTACAAAACTTCACGAGATATTATGCATGAACAACTAATATTGAATAACACACATATGTAGAAAGAGATGATCTCAAAATGAATCAAGTAACAAGAATAGAACTATTAGTGTAATTTTGTCTATCCTCTTATACTTTACAAAAGATCATCCAGGTCTTTGTAAGGGTTGTAATGGTACTAGGCTTGTGGCTAAGAAACGAAGGCATTTAGGATCAAATCCTCAATGCGTCGGTAACTGAACATCTGGTTCCAATCTTATTCTTTCCATCCCTGTTCCCTTGGTTGCTTTAGCCAACCATGTGCTTTTTCTTCTATGAATTTCCCTTTTTTCTAGCCCTTTATTTCTTTCTCTGCTGCTGCTATATATAGATGTAAATATTTTTTTGCAACTCCTAGACCCATTTGGTCATTTTTATATCTTTCTCCATCCCTTTCCGATATTCCCCACCGGTTATTCATTACCAAATACATCTTCGGATGCGGGTAGGCTTTTAGTTAGGCTGAGGTCTGTTGAATGTGTTAAGAACTGAATTATTCATTGTATGGCTACAAAGGGTTTTAGGTGCACATATTAAAAAGGTTATCAAGCTAAAAATCAAACGTTGTTTAACACACAGTGCCTAAAATCATTTCTTAAGGTCTATACATTGGATAAACACGAATTTTCACTTAATATCCCGATGGGCGTCTTTGTTACTTAATGCAATATTATAGTGAGACCTTGTAATAATCACGACAAGGGAATACGAATGAGTGTATATGAGTTGAATATATAATTCTCTCGCAATGAATTGCACGATAATGGATTCAACTTCTCTCGGGTGGTCTCCACTAATGTCCCTAGTCACACATATCCCTAATCTTCCCTCGGTGTTTACATTGTCGTCTCAAGCTTTTTTCCACAATGGTCAGTCTCAGTTTTTCAAAACTTGGTTAACAATCAGACTGTTATTAAAAAACAACCGTGACAGTTACTTATGATAGCAATGTGTAAAATATTATGTGCAACAAAAGTACGCCCGATTGGGCAACCCCAAACCTTACCCACACATTGTCGCCAATGTGTAAGTGTTGGACTTGAAGTAGTACACATAGTTATAAGTAATATCATGCGATTATTACAGTCATCCAACATAAAAGTAAACATAATAGTGCATAATGAGAATCCTAAGCGTGGCAAATCGTGATCAATTAGGGCGTGATGAAGATGCACCTCCCGCATGACGGACCCTCACCCGTCTTCTGCCTCTTGGTGGTCTGCAACCTCTGGTATTCCTGCTTGAGTGAGCCTCTCAACAAAGTTATCCAGCCTCTGGTGCACTGCATCGAAGTTCTGCGCCATCTGATTGGCTATTCTGGTGATGTATGGGGGTGTGTCTCCACTATATTCCTCTGGGTCGGCCTAGGGTGCGGTTGGTTTGTAATACGAGTCATTGGACTCACTATCGAAGAGTGCCCTCTCTTACTGGGGTAGGGGATCTCTGCACCACTGTCGCCATTCATTTTTCTCATATTCTCGGCGCTTATCCAATTCCGCGGCGGCACGAATCTGGATGTGATAGTGGCACAGTGAGAAGTCAGGCTTTGAGGATTGCAACCTCCTAATTTCCACACCTGCTTCCCTACAAAAGTGCATGATCATCTAGTAAGGGTAGAATCCTATCTAGAGTGATACCGACATCTAGTAATTCCATCCAAATGATGTGCCCGATATCCATCGATAGGTTCTTTTGGAGAGAGAAGAGCACCTCCGCAACCTGACTGTCATCTGTTCTATTGTGGGAAGATGGTTTGAGACTTACCTTGATGGATAACATGAGAAAGGCTAAGTCGGTGTGTGTTTGGGTAAAAAATCACACCTCACGACCGACGTTAGAAAACCCAGATGACGTTTCTATAAGACCACCCTTGCACTAGGATATGGTCTTACGAGTTGCTCACGGACGTATGCTCGATCGTACATAATTATGTTGGTCGTATGTTCCGTACGACGACGTATGAGACTTAAGACGGTCGTACGCTTTATACTAACCGTTAACAGTCAAAATCGTTTTCTTCTGTTCATTAATGCAGGTCTAAATAGCCTTCATGGTGCAAACGGTCAGTAACGATCAACTCATCAATGGTATTCAAAGCCCGACAGCAGTTACGAAGTACGCCATAAAGGCACCATCAATGGCCAGCGGAAGCTATAAAAGAGCCTGTGCAGCAACAGAAAAAGGGATCCAGTTTTGATCTGATTCAATCTGCTCTGAAATATATTCCAAGCTATTTCGCTCTACTTCATCTACTTTCTAAGCAATTCTACACCAGAAATGCAATAATTCGCAAGGCATTCGAACAAATATCGTTGAAGCTCCTTCGCACGGCAGCAGTTCGGACCGCACAACGACACCTCTTTTCGCACGATTAACGCACGACACATAACTATTAGACACGACTAAGTTCATTTTTACATTTATTTGTAATCTGTTGTACACAAAACACCTGTTACAAAAGGACTTTCTCCCCTGTTTGGCGGCTATAGTGCACCGTCGACTCTCACAAATCGACCGCAGTTTTTTCCCTCATTATGGGGTTTTCCGCGTCAGCAAATCTCTTATTCTGTTTACTTTTTCCTTGCGATTGTGTTGCTTGGCCTTGAGATACGTTTCTTTAGTTGTTAAAAGTCCACACTAACCTCAAGTTGTACTTCTGTGCGATTTTTGGCATTAACAATTTGGCGCCATCCGTGGGACCCCATCTAGATAAAATCTCAAGCCAACGCATATGGTACGTGCGAAGTATGTTATTTAATCGCAGTGGGTTGCAAACTATCCACAGTGGGAAGTACAAGTGTACACTGACCACTATGATCGTCACAGCAAGTAATAGTTGGTAAAATACCAGAATCGTATCCACAAAGACTGGGCAATCAAGACAATATGGTTCTCATGAGCTCCTTTTACAGGTTTCAATTACAGAGGAAGCAATATTTGGGTTTGTTTGGTTAAATGCTACTTTAACGGTTTTACTTAAGATTTAAAAGAAGGAATGTAGGTTAGATCTTCCCTAGATTTTATATTAAATACCTGATCCTAAAAATGATCCTTGTACTTGAAGTAGGCATTTTCACTAGAAAAGTCCGGTTACAAAATACTCACACCTTTAGGTAAAAATCCCATACTCTTAGTATCTATTGTTTTGTCAATGGTAATCTAAAAATGGACCTTTTCAGGCCTCGATGGAATGTGTAGAGACAAATACTCTAAGTGTTTTAAATACACCAACTAGCTTGCCTACTACTCCAGTGGGTTGAGATTAGCTCACTGTGCCGACCTCACTTTCGCAATTGTCATAAGAATTCTTTCGAATCTCCTAGCATCATCCAAGCTCATGTCACTGCGTTCTACTCATTTCGGAGTTAAGAACTAGACTTTAGATCCTTACAAGTGATCGGCTTGTTCACATCATTGGGCAATAATCGAGAGTGAATGACCAAAACAATAAATATTCCAAGTATAAAGATTACTCAAGCATTTTCTCTAAAATCCAGGTACTTTTCTTTCCTACATCCCAGAGGATGCTTAGCCCATAATTACTGAAGTAAAGAAAGCAAAAGATGAAGAGTTGCACATAAGTAAACTGAAAGTGACTTGTATTAAAACCGCAGTGGGGAACGAGGGTACGTCACTGCCACAAATTACTCGAAACTAAAAATTAAACTAGGAATTGAAAATACAGAAATTTAATGAACTGCTGCAGTAAATGATAAGCTAACAACTACACTTGTACTAAATGTGGTAGATGGAGATATGCAAGATGAATTAAATGAAACCGAACACCTCTATTTATACTAAGAGGAAAGGTTGGACTTTATAAAAGATGGGTAAGAACTAGAGAGTAAGGGCTGAAGATAGAAGGCATATAATTCAACTTCTTTGAGTTAACACTTCTATCCACAAGTATGTAGCTCTTTTACCCATGAGTCCCTTCACCTTTTCCAAAAAGTCCACTTATAGTACCATTGGTTTCAATAAACAATTCATCCTGCCATGCTTTTGGGAACATGCTTGTACTTCTCAATCCCATGCCTCATCCAATTGAACCTTCCATTCTCCAGATTTTTACTTTCAAGCTAAGATTTGATTTTCTTTTGTCTTCTTCTCTACTCGATAGTGGGGTCCGGAGTGGGATGTGCAAGTCACTGCAGGTATTTCGTGAAAAAAGCAACAAAACTCCACCAAATAATTTATTAAGACTATGGTTCACTCTTTTTGCTCATTTTTATGAATGTTACCAAGAATGGGGGTTTTGAGAAGTGAAATGGCTAAAATTTGACAAAATAAAATAAAAATAAAAGGAAATAATAACTCTAAAAATAGAGTTATCACAACCTCAAACTTAAACCATTACTTGTCCCCAAGTAATAAAAAGAAATAATAAAAAAATAAAATTATGCACTTTTGAACTTTCAGGGACTTACCGACTTCTCACTCTGAATGGATGTTGATCTCCCTCCATGGATGCTTCCTTCGGTTCCAAGATAGAAACTCCACTTTTGTACTTGACGATATCTTTCCCTTGTTCACATTTGATCAATAGGACTTTCTTGGGTTCGAAGGGTTTGTGGCTTTGAATATTTTTCCCAAGGGTTTTGTAGTAACTACTTCCAAACAATGGACCGAGAATCTCGCTTTGAGATTTTTATTTCAAGAAGTGAGTGTTTTGTATTTTGCAAGGGTAAGTACGTACACTTTCAGGCTTTATTTGGGTATGGCTATTTTTTGTGAGAGTGGGTATTCTGATGGTCCAGAATAGGCACACCATCTTTTTCTTAGAACGAGCACTTTGATGGTCCAGAAAGGCACACCATCAATCGTTTGTAGTGACACTCCAATTTTCTTCTGTTTTTGTGTTTTTTTGGGAGGGGGGTATAGCTTACCCACCTCAAACTTAGGACCTCACAGTGTCCCTACTGTGGAAAGACTGGAAGTCCCACTGGAAGTCCCCACCTCAAACTTAAGATTGCACAATGTCCTCATTGTGACTTGGAATGGGGTGCAGGAGGTATTTGGGGTACAAAAAGTCGAGTTTGGATGCAAAAATGGCCTAAATCATTGCAATGTGACAAGTTGAGAACCGTACTTACAAAAGTGACTTTTTAAGTCGAAATCCGAAAGTTGCACCTTGAAATGGAAAAGGATCAAAAAGCATTCAAATGAGAAGTAAGTTAGTACCCAAAAGACCTACTTAGCAGTAGGTAATGCATCATTCAACCAAAATAAAATAGTAGCAAAGTGTCAAGTGCCTAGCCATAGGCAAACTACCAAACAGACAGAAAATAAAAATTGTTTTTGAGAGCAATTAGAGTGGGAACCACAGTCCCAACAAACCATTCAGCGGACAGGAGTCGCTGGCGGTGAGCTTTCAGCGGAGTCTTCATGGAAACCATCTTCACTATCATTGGATGGACAGATACCTTCTGGGAATTCAGGGAGTTGTGCAGCAAGCAGGGGATCAGCACCCTGATAAATCTGATTGAGGATCACATCCCTATCTCGTGTATACATCCAGAACGATTCTGTGGCCTGGTTCATGTGCTTCTGTTGGGCTTCCATAAGATCGACGCGGTAAGTGAGAGATGTCAATGCGGTCAGAATTGCAGTCATGGGATTGCTTGTGCTTCTTGGATTGGGTTGGCGGAGTGGGGTGCCAGTGGATCTCACTGTGGGTTGTTCATCAGCAGGTTCTTCGTGGGGAGCAGTAATTGCTCTCCCCATCTTCTTGATTGTCATGATGCTGATGTTGTTCATTGAGGTGATCCACTTATCGTCCTGACCAGCTGACACTCCAGCTTCGATTAGTAATGAAGTAATAAGACAAGGGAGAGGGAGGATTACCTTCTTTCGGGTCCGAGCTTGGTAGATGGCGGAGTGCATTATGATTCCCAGATTGATTTGTTTCCCCGCAAGAATGCAGTACAACAGAGCGCACTTGTGCATCGAGAGTGTCGTATCATGAGTAGTCGGGTACAAGGAGGCACGTAGAAATTGGAACCACACAGCGGCCTCAGTAGTGTGGGAGCTAGCGTGTAGGCACCGTCTAATGCCATCTTTATCCCAGGGCTTTCCTTCAACAGCCAGGGTTTTCAAAATAACATCTTCATCTGCTGGGGTCATCTTTTGTAGGAGCCGTGCAAAGGAGCATGTAGTTGGGATCCTTATTCCAAGGACCTGATTAATAGCACTAGCGGTATAATGCACGGTTCGACCCCGGACTTTCACAAATGGGTCCTTCATCTGAGAGGCCTCGGCATAAAACTCCCTAACCAAAGAGGCATTGGCACGACGATTGGCAGACGCCAATGTCGCCCAATCTTGTTGTAAAACCGTATCTTTGATAAACGGGTTGGCCTCTACAAAGTCGAGGTCAAAACCCCTCTCTATGTTCAACTTTTGATTGATAATGCAGTCATAGTGGGCAGCGACTGCTGGAGTCGTGAACTGCCTGGGCACTCTACTGGGGGCATGCTCAGTGCCCACTGTGGACTGATGCGGGTTTTCAGATTGAGTTTGTTCATCCCCAGCATCAGACTCATAAGATAATGAACTTAAAGAGGGTTCGAGACCCTTACCTTTCCCAGATGGTTGTTTCCTTGATTTCTTGGCCGGTGTTTTTTCCGAAATGGTCACCCCAGATCTGGTGACCATTCCTCTCTTCCTCAATGCTCTTTTGATTGGGTTTTCCTCACTGTGGGCAGCCTTTTGAAGTGCCTCCAAATCGATAGTGCTACCGATTGGGAGGTTTTGATCAGTCTGAATCTGCTCCTTGTTTTGAAGTGTCGTAGCCTCGACATCTTTTCTTTGTTGTTCCTCTTCTTGTCTGGTTCGTTTTCTTCTTCCTTTCTCAACCTTTCTTCTTCAGCCCTTTTCTTTTCTTCCTCCAGTAGTCGTTCTTCTTCTGCCCTTTTTTTTTCTTCTTCGACTAACCTCTCCTTATAGGCCCTAACTCTCTCCTCCTCCTCTTTCGCCAACCGTTCGGCTTCTTCTCTTTTTATTCTCTCTTCCTCTTCCTTTGCCAGCCTTTCTTCCTCTTCTTTCCTTTTCCTCTCGACCTCTTCTTTCTTCTTTTTAAGTGCAAGGATCTTTTGGTTGTATTCTTCTTGCAACTTTATCATTTCCTCATCAGTTTGCTGCACTTCGGTATCAAAACCACTCAGACTAGCGTCTGAGGCCTTTGAAGACGAAGCAGCCTTCGACCCTTCTTGCTTTGACGACTCCGCATCCGGTGCGATGGTCGACGTTGGATGTTCGCCGGAGGATGGAGGAAGTTCGTTCAGGTCGTCGGTGATGTTTTCCGGCGGGTTATCGTCGGTGGTGCGGTGGCGGACCACTGCACAACTTGGTTCATTAGGGTTTGGGTTAAGTCTTTTGCTTCTTGCCATTGAAGAGTATGAGTTTTCTGGTTCGTGAGAGAGAAGGAAAGATGAAAGTGTTTTTGAAGTATTTGAGCAAAAGGTGTCTTTTGGCTTTTGGTATGGAAAGGGAATATTTTTTGGGTATTATCTTGGAGGGAACGGTTATTGAGAGAGAGAGAGAGAGAGAGGTTATGATGATTTTTTTTCTTGAAAATAGGAGAGGGTGTGTAAGGTGGCAGAAAAGTAGACACTTGTGTAAGAAAAGGTGATTTGCTTTCAGGTCTTGGGCCCCCAACCGTCCCATCTCAGCGTCAGTCCGGCAGTGGGAAGCGCAGTGACATGCTCGATGTCACTGCGAAGCAATTGTTTGACCTTTTCTTCAAAAATTGGCAATCTCTCCTACACACATTAAAATAAACTACCACACAGAATTAAAAAGACCAAAAGTAATAAAAACACAGCAAATAATTGAAATAAAATATTTACAAGTGGTTTTGACTTTGCTTAACCAGAGTGGGTTGGAGAGTGGGATGGAATGTGATCACTTTCGCTCAGAAAGTGCTTTACTCTCTGTCCATTGACTTTGAATGTTTGACCAGACTGTGGGGACTTCAATTCCACTGTTCCAAAGGGACTAACCTTGACCACGGTATTTGGTCCCGTCCATCGTGATTTTAGCTTACCTGGAAAGAGTTTAAGACGGGAATTGAACAATAGTACCTGTTGACCTTCAAAGAACTCCCTATGGTTGATTCTTCGATCATGCCACATCTTGGTCTTTTCTTTGTACAACTTTGCATTTTCATAGGAGTGGTATCTCAACTTCTCTAGTTCATGCAATTGTAAACACCTCTTAATTCCCACAGCATCCTCACTCATGTTAAGCTCTTTAAGGGCCCAAAACGCCTTGTTCTCTAATTCAATCGGTAAATGGCAAGCTTTGCCAAAAACCAATTTAAACGGAGACATTCCCAAGGGAGTTTTGTAGGCTGTTCGATATGCCCAAAGAGCGTCATCAATTTTGGTTGACCAATCTTTGCGGTGTGGTTTAACGACTTTCTCCAAAATACTTTTGATTTCTCGGTTTGAAAGTTTGGCTAAACCGTTAGTCTGCGGGTGGTATGCGGTGGCCACTCTATGATGTATATCATACTTAGCAAGGACCGAGCTCTTGACTTTGTTCACAAAATGGGTGCCTTCGTCAGTAATCAATGCCCGTGGTGTTCCAAATCGAGTGAAAATGTTTTTATGCAAAAATTTCACCACGGTGTTGGCATCATTAGAGTGACATGCAACAACTTCCACCCATTTCGAAACATAGTCTACCGCAACCAAGATATAAAAATTATTGTTTGAATTTGGGAAAGGACCCATGAAATCGATTCCCCAAACATCAAAAAGTTCTACCTCTAGAATGTTATTAAGAGGCATCTCGTTCCTTTGTGAAATGTTCCCGGTGCGTTGACATTGTTCACAAATTTTCACAAATTCAAAAGAGTCTTTAAACACAGTGGGCCAAAAGAACCCACTTTGCAAATTTTTTGCAGCAGTGCGGTTTCCACCAAAGTGGGATGTGTGACAACCAAGGAGTATTTGATGTTGCTAACTCCCATGGACACAATGCCTCAATATTTGGTCCGTCCCTATATTATATAAGAAAGGGTCGTCCCAAACATATTGTCGTGTATCATGTAAAAACTTTTTAAATGGTTGTCCACTCATCCCGTGGGGCTTTAGTCCACTTGCTAAAAGGTTCGCAATGTCAGCATACCAAGGAGCATTATTATCGTGATGTTGGGCTGCCAACAATTGTTCATCGGGAAAATTCTCTTTGACCGGAGTGGGATCAACAGTGGTCACTATCTTCTCGAGCCTGGACAAATGGTCAGCTACCTGATTGCTTGTTCCTTTTCTATCAACGATCTCAAGGTCGAATTCTTGCAGCAATAAAACCCATCGAATCAAACGTGTCTTGGAATCATCCTTGTTGATCAAGTATTTTATCGCTGCATGATCAGTGTGCACGATGACCTTCGTCCCTATCAAATACGACCTGAAACGATCAAAATCAAACACCACTGCAAGTAATTGTTTTTCAGTAACAGTATAATTAATCTGAGCCTCAATCAGTGTTTTACTTGCATAATAAATTGGGTGAAATATCTTGTTCTTCCTTTATCCGAGAACAGCTCCCACCGCCCACTCGCTGGCGTCACACATCACTTCGAATGGGAGTGACCAGTCAGGAGTGGTCACTATGGGTGCAGTAACTAAGGCTTTTTTGATTGTTTCAAAAGCATCACGGCATTCTTGGGTAAAATTAAATTCTTTTTCATGCTGCAGCAGGATACATAGGGGTTTAGTTATTTTGGAAAAATCTTTGATGAACCTCTTATAAAAACCTGCGTGACCCAAGAAACTTCGAATACCTTTCACCGTTGTGGGTTCGGGAAGTTGTGCCACAACTTCAAGCTTGGCTTTGTCAACTTCCAACCCTTTTTTTGAGACAAGATGACCTAGGACAATACCCTCCTCGACCATAAAATGACATTTTCCCAATTTAAAATAAGGTCGTGGGTCTCACATCTCACTAGGCTTTTCTCTAAATTTCCCAGGCAGTTGTCAAACGATGTTCCTATCACAGAAAAGTCATCCATAAAAACTTCTATGGTGTCCTGAATCATATCAGTGAAAATGGCCGTCATACAACGTTGGAAAGTGGCTGGGGCATTACACAATCCAAATGGCATCCTCCGGAATGCAAAGGTACCGTAGGGACAAGTAAAGGTGGTATTTTCTTGGTCCTCGGGTGCGATATGGATTTTGTTGTATCCGGAGTATCCATCTAGAAAACAATAGAATTCTTTTCCCGCTAACCTATCAAGCATTTGGTCGATGAAAGGTAAGGGAAAATGGTCTTTCTTAGTGGCTAGGTTGAGTTGTCTATAATCCATGCATATCCTCCACCCAGTGACAGTCCTAGTGGGAATGAGCTCGTTCTTTTCGTTCTTCACTACGGTCGTCCCTCCCTTTTTAGGGACACATTGAACGGGGCTCACCCAACTACTACTAGCTATTGGGTAGATAATACCGGCGTCTAACCACTTCAAAACTTCTTTCTTAACTACCTCCTTCATTATGGGGTTCAACCTTCTTTGAGGTTGGACTTTTCCAGGGTGGTCACTCTCCAAGTTAATCTTATGTTGACATAGGGAGGGGCTAATGCTTCTAATGTCCGCTATGGTCCAACCAATTGCCCTCTTATGCTTCATCAACAAATCAATCAGAAGTTGTTCTTGTTTCTCACTAAGTTTGGAAGAGATAATAACGGGAAGTTTATTATCCTTAGCGAGATAAGCATATTTCAAGTGGGAAGGCAATGGTTTAAGCTCTAACTCGGGAGGTTGTTCTATTGAAGGGGGTTGAACATTTCTGTCCTTGAAGTCCAGAGGTTCAAAGGCTGCCACTATTGCGTTACACTCATCCTCAAAAAGTGTCATCACTCTCAGAGTCGGAGTGCTCACTCTCACTCCCCACTGTGCTCATGTATCAAAACTTAGGTTACCATTAATCGAACTCAAAGCAAAACAGTCTTCGGTTTCTATGTACTTAAGGGACTTGAAGACATTGAATGTTACCTCTTGGTCATTGACTCTCATAGTGAGTTCCCCTTTGTGCACATCGATCAAAGTATGTCCGGTTGCAAGAAACGGACGCCCTAAGATGATTGGGATATCTTTATCGGCCTCATAATCTAGAATTAGAAAATCGGTGGGGAAGATAAATTTATCCACTTGGACCAACACGTCTTCTATTTTTCCTTTGGGGTAGACAATGGACCGGTCGGCTAGTTGTAATGTCACAGTTGTGGGTCTAGCCTCTCCAATACCTAACTTGTTAAAAATGGACAGTGGCATCAAGTTGATACTAGCTCCTAAATCACAGAGTGCTTGACCTACTTATTGTCCTCCTATCGTGCATGGAATTGTGAAACTACCCGGGTCTTTCAACTTAGGTGGAATCTTGCTAGTAAGGAGGGCACTACATTCCTTGGTTAAAGCAACAGTTTCAAACTCACCCAACTTTCTCTTTTTGTTCAAAATATCCTTTAAAAACTTAACATAGTTTGGCATTTGCTCGATAGCCTCTACCAAGGGCATGTTAATATGAAGTTGTTTAGAAAATGTCTAAGAATTTTTTAAACTGAACATCGACATTTTTAGTCTTCATTCTTTCAGGAAAAGGTATACTTCGTGGGTCAATTGGAGTTTGCTGTGGTGTTGGCCTTGGAACAGTAGGTTTTGGTATGGGTCTAAAAGTGGGAAGTTCAGTGACATCGGTCCTCACTGTGGGTTTGACAGTGACTTGAGGAGTGGCCACTGTGGTTTTTGGGACAATGGGTATTTGAGGCGAATCATCAGAATAAAAAATGATATCCTTCAGATCCTTTCCACTCCTAATCGTTATGGACTTGATTTGTTCTTTTCCTATTACCTTAGCATGTTCGGTGTCACTAGGTAACGTCCCTGGCTGTCTATTCTTAACTTCGACGGCTAGTTGTCCTACTTGAGTCTCTATGTTCCTAATGGCTGCTTGAGTTTGATTCATGAAACCTTTGAGAATTGATTCGATTGATGGTTGAGTCTCAGCGGAGTGAGTTGGTCGTGGTTGGTACTGTTGCGAGGATTGCCCTTGCTGAAAGTTCTGTGGGTGCTGCCCACTGTGATGTTGGTGAAATCCAGGGGGATTTTGTGGTCTTTGCTAGACATGACTCGTCCCTTGGGGTTGGAGTCCTGGATTACCAGCCCAAGAGAAATTCGGATGATTCCTCCAACCTGGATTATAAGTTTGTGAATATGGGTTGTTCCTCGGGTTGGTCGCTATAACATTAACATATTCGAGATTTGCTGGACAATAGTCAAAAATATGTTCCTCTCCACAGAGGGAATAGTTCTCAGATAGATGTGTTGCGGAATTGACTTGGCCTCTATTTTGATTCAAAACTAATTTAGTTAAGGCCACTAACTGCGCATTCATTGTTTTAAGTACCTCGGAGTCAATGGTGTTGGTCTTTGGTATGGGTGCTCTAGGATTTGACCACTCGGTATTGTTGTTGGACACTTTTTCTAAGATTTGATATCCTTCATTGTAGGTTTTGCTTGTGAATGTTCCACCAGCTATTGCATCTAAGATGATTTTTGCTGCATTGGAAAGACCATTGTAAAAGGTCTCCAATTGGATGCAATGTGGGATGCCGTGATGTGGGCACTTTCGAAGTAAATATTTAAATCGTTCCCATGCATCCGAAACAGCCTCATCTTCTTCTTGTCTGAACAAAATAATATCATTTCGAAACCTTACATTCCTTGTGGGAGGAAAGTATTTTTGTAAAAATTTGTCAGCAAGTTCTTGCCAAGTGGTTATCGAGTGAGGTGCATTTGAGTTCAGCCAAGCCTTTGCCTTATCCCTTAATGTAAAAGGGAAAATCCTTAGTCTTAATGCTTCATCACTCACACCTTGCAATTGAAAGGAATCAGTCATTTCCAAAAAAGATTTTAAGTGTGAGTGCGGATCCTCAGATGGTGATCCTCCAAACTGACCCATGGCTTGGATCATTTGAAACATCACTGGTTTGAGTTCAAAATGCGTTGCAGCAATGTTGGGCCTTAAAATTCTGGAGCTTAAATCACCAACTCCGGAAGTAGCATAGTCCCGTTGGTACGCGCGAAATATGTGTTTTAATCGTAGTGGGTTGCAAACTGTCCACAGTGGGAAGTGCATGTGTACACTGTCCACTATGATCGTTACAGCAAGTAATAGTTGGTAAAATACCAGAATCGAATCCACAGAGACTGGGCAATCAAGACAATACGGTTCTCATGAGCTCCTTTTACAGGTTTCAATAACAGAAGAAGCAATATTTTGGTTTGTTCGGTGAAATATTACTTTTACGATTTACTTAAGATTTAAAAGGAGGATATAGGTTAGATTTTCCCTAGATTTTATATTAAATACCTGATCCTAAAAAAATGATCCTTGTACTTGAGGTAGGCATTTCGCTAGAAAAGCCCGGTTACAAAATACTCACATACTCTTAGTACTTGTTGTTTTGTCAACGGTAATCTCAAAATGGATATTTTCAGGCCTCGATGGAATGTGTAGAGACAAATACTCTAAGTGTTTTAAATACACCAACTAGCTTGCCTACTACTCCAGTGGGTTGAGATTAGCTCACTGTGCCGACCTCACTTTCGCAAGTGTCATAAGAATTCTTTCGAATCCACTAGCATCATTCAAGCTCGTGTCACTGCGTTCTACTTATTTCTAAGTTAAGAACTAGACTTTAGATCCTTGCAAGTGATTGGCTTGTTCGCATCCTTGGGTAATAATCGAGAGTGAATGACCAAAACAAGAAATATTCCAAGTATCAAGATTACTCAAACATTTTTAATAAAATCCAGGTACTTCTCTTTCCTACATACCTAGGGATGTTTAGCCTAACATTTTCGAAGTAAAGAAAACAAAAGCGTAGAAATTGCACATAATTAAACTGAAAGAAACTTGAATTGAACCCACAGTGGGGAACGAGAATTCGTCCCTATCACTGTGTACTTCGAACTACAAATTATACTAAGAATGTAAAATACATAAATTTAATGTTAACTACTGCAGTAAATGAGAGAACTAAAGCTAATACTAATGTAGTAGTTGAGAGATTCTAAAAATTAAGCATGGAATTAATGGAACCCAACACCTCCTTTATATACTAGGAGAAAGGGTTGAGTATTACACAAAAATTGGGTTTGTCTATTGTGTAAGGACTGGAGAACCAAGCTGAAAATCAGCTCTTTGAACAATCCTATTATCCACCATGTTGTAGCTCTTTTACCCAATGGACCCTTCACCAAGTCAACTTCAAAGTACAAAAGGTGTACTTGATGCCATCTAAAAGAAAGATGCCTTGTACTTCTCCAGCCCTTATCTCAGCCAAATGAACCTTCCATTCTCCAGAATAATTACATCCCAACTAGGAGTTTCTTTGTCTTTTGTCTTTTTGTTCAGCTCGATAGTGGGATCCGGAGTGGGGAACGCAAGTCCCTGCGGATAAAACGTGAAAAACACCCAAATTCCACCAAATAATTTATTAAAGACTATGGTTCACTCTTTTTGCTCTTTTTCGTGAAATGTACCAAGAATGGGGGTTTTGAGAAGTGAAATGGCTAAAATTGACGAAATAAAATAGAAAATAAAAGGAAATAATAACTCTAAAAATAGAGTTATCACAACCTCAAACTTAAACCATTACTTGTCCCCAAGTAATAAAAAAAGAAGGAATAAAAAAATGCACTTTTGAGTTTCAGGGACTTACCGACTTCTCACTTTGAACGGACGTTGATCTCCTTCCATAGATACTTCTTTCAGTTCCAAAATTAAAGCTTCACTTTTGTACTTGACGAAATCTTTCCCTTGTTCACATTTGATCAATAGGACTTGGGTTTGAAAGGTTTGTGGCTTTGAATATTTTCCCAAGGTTTTCGGCAAGCAATTTCAAACATGGACCGAAGATCTCGCTTTGAGATTTTATTTCAAGAAGTGAGTGGTTTGTGTTTTGTACGAATAAGTTCATACACTTCGGGCTTTTTATTTGGGTACGGCTATTTTTTTAGAGTGGGTATTCTGATGGTCCAGAATAGGCACACCATCTTTTTCTGGGAGTGAGCACTTTGATGGTCCAGAAAAGGCACACCATCAATTTTGTTAGTGACACTCCGATTTTCTTCTGTTTTTGTATTTTTGTGTCTTTTCTTCTTTCTTTTTTCTTTTTTTTGGAGGTGGGTATGGCTTACCCACCTCAAAATTATGACCACACAGTGTCCCCACTGTGGGAAGACTGGAAGTCACTCTGGAAGTCCCCACCTCAAACTTAAGAATGCACAGTGTCCCCACTGTGACATGGAAATTTGGCGAAGGAGGTGGTTGGGGGTACAAAAAGGGTCGTGTTTGGATGCAAAAATGGCCTATATCATTTCATGGTGCCAAGTTGAGATTCGTACTTACAAAAGGGACCTTTTTAAGTCGGAAGCTGAAAGTTGTACCTTGAAATGGAAACGAGATCAAACAAGCATTCAAACAAGAAAATAAGTTAGTACCCAAAATCACCTACTTAACAGTAGGATTTCATGCATCATTAACAAAATAAAAAGTAGTAGCAAGAGTGTCAAATGCCTAGCCATAGGCAGAATACGAAATCAAACAGAAAAAAATTATTTTTGGGAGCATTAAGAGTGGAACCAAAGTTCCAACAAACCATTTAATGAGTAGGAGTTGCCGGTGGTGAGCTTTCTTGATTGGGTTCTCCTTAATTCTTCTTCTTCTTTGAACAACTCGGCCTCTGCCCTTTTTCCTCTCTTCGTCGATCATTCTCTCCTTCTCAACCCTTTTTCTCTCTTCCTTTTTTCAGCCTTTCCTCCTCTTCTCTTTTCAGCCTTTCCTCCTCTTCCTTCCGTTTCTTCTCAACCTCTTCTTTCTTCTTTTTAAGTGCAAGGATTTTTTTGTTGTACTCCTCTTGCTTCTCGTCATTAAAGAGGATGATATTTTTCTGGTTCTTAAGAGAGAAATGAGAAAAGATGAAAGTATTTTTGAATTTTGAGATGAAAAAGGTATCTTTTGGTTTTTGGTGTGGAAAGGGATTATTTTCTGGGTAATATCCTTTGGAGGGAACGGTTATTGAGAGAGAAAGAGGGTATGATGGCTTTTCTTGGAAAATGGCGGAATAGGTGTAGGGTGGCAGCAAAAGGAGACCTTTGTGTAAGAAAGGTTGATGCTTGTCAGCTCTTGGGCCCCCAAAACCGTCCCATCTCAGCGTCAGTTTCAGCAGTGGGAAGCGAAGTGACATGCGCGAAGCCACTCCGAAGCATTTTCTTGACTTTTTCTTAAAAAATTTGCAATCCCTCCTACACACATGCAAAATAAACTACCATGCAGAATTAAAAATATCTACAATAATAAAAAGACAGCAAATAACTGAAATAAAATATTTACAAGTGGTCCCGATGTTACTTAACCATAGTGGGGTGGAGAGTGAAATGGAATGTTGGCACTCTCACTCAGAAAATGCTTCACTCTCTGCACATTGACTTTAAACGTTTGACCAGACTGTGGGGACTTCAACTCCACTGTTCCAAATGGACTCACTTTGACAATGGTGTATGGTTCTTTCCATCGTGATTTTAACTTTTTCGAAAACATCCTTAACCTTGAATTAAAAAGTAGCACTTTTTGTCCCTCCACTAACTTTTCATGAGTGAGTTTTTGGTCAGGCCACCTCTTGATCTTCTCCTTGTTGGTTTTTGCATTTATGTAGGAGTGGTGACAGAGTTCTTCTAACTCATTGAGGTAGGAATATTTTAAGTGGGAAGGCAATGACTTCAAATTCAAGTCAGGGGGATATTTAGATGGTAGTTTGACATGTCTCTCCTTGAAATCTAGCTGCTCAAAAGCTGCCAAAATTTCGTTACACTCATCCTCAAAAGTGTCATCACTCTTAGAGTCGGAGTGCTCACTCTCACTGCCCACTGTGCTCACTGTGTCAAAACTTTGGGTACCACTAATCGAACTCAAAGCAAAACAGTCTTCGGTATCCATGAACTTAAGGGACTTGAAGACATTGAATGTTACCTCTTGGTCATGGACTCTCATAGTGAGTTCCCCTTTGTGCACATCGATCAAAGTACGTCCAGTTGCAAGAAACGGACGCCCTAAGATGATTGGGATATCTTTATCGGCCTCATAATCTAGGACTAGAAAATCGGGGAGGAAGATAAATTTATCCACTTGGACCAAAACGTCTTCTATTTTTCCCTTTGGGTAGGCAATGGACCGATCGGCTAGTTGTAATGTCACGGTTGTGGGTCTAGCCTCTCCAATACCTAACTTGTTGAAAATGGACAACGGCATCAAGTTTATACTAGCTCCCAAATCACAAAGTGCTTGACCTACTTCTTGTCCTCCTATTGTGCATGGAATGGTGAAACAACCCGGGTCTTTCAACTTAGGCGGAATCTTGCTAGTAAGGAGGGCACTGCATTCCTTGGTCAAAGCCACAGTCTCAAACTCACCCAACTTTCTCTTTTTGTTCAAAATATCCTTCAAGAATTTAACATAGCTTGGCATTTGCTCTAGAGCCTCTACCAAGGGTATGTTAATGTGAAGCTGTTTAAAAATGTCTAAGAATTTTTTAAACTGAACATCGACATTTTTAGTCTTCATCCTTTCAGGAAACGGTACATTTCGTGGATCAATTTGAGTTTGTTGTTGTGTTGGCTTTGGAATAGTAGGTTTTGGTATGGGTCCAAAAGTGGGGAGGTCAGGGATGTCGGACGTCACTTTGGGTTTGACAGTGACTTGAGGAGTGCCCACTGTGGTTTTAGGGACAATGGGTATTTGAGGCGAATCATCAGAATAAAAAATGATATCTTTCAGATCCTTTCCACTCTTCAATGTTATGGACTTGATTTGTTCTTTTCCTATCACCTTAGCATGTTCGGTGTCACTAGGTAACGTCCTTGGCGGTCTATTCTTAACTTCGACGGCTAGTTGTCCTACTTCAGTCTCTATGTTCCTAATGGCTGCTGGAGTTTGATTCATGAAACCCTTGAGAATTGATTCGAGTGATGGTTGAGCCTCAGCGGGCTGAGTTGATCTAGGTTGGAACTGTTGTGAGGATTTTCCTTGGTGAAAGTTCTGTGGGTGCTACCCACTGTGATGTTCCTGAAATCCAGGGGGGTTGTGTGGTCTTTGTTGGACATGACTCGCCCCGTGGGGTTGGAGTCCTGGATTACCAGCCCAAGAGAAATTTGAGTGATTCCTCCACCCTGGATTATAAGTCAGCGAATATGGATTGTTCCTCAGGTTGGTCCCTATAACATTAACGGACTCGGTATTTGCTGGATAATAGTAAAAAACGTGCCCTTCTCCACAGAGGGAGCAGTTTTCGGCGAGATGAGTTGCGGAATTGACTTGGCCTCTATTTTGATTCAAAACTAATTTGGTTAAGGCCACGAGCTGCGCATTCATGGTTTTGAGTGCTTCGGAATCGATGGTGTTGGTCTTTGGTACTATTGCTCTAGGATTGGACCACTCGGTATTGTTGTTAGACACTTTTTCCAAGATTTGATATCCTTCATTGTAGGTTTTACTCGTGAATGTTCCACCGGCTGTTGCATCTTAGATGATTTTGGCTGCATTGGAAAGACTATTGTAAAAGGTTTCCAATTGGATGTAATGTGGGATGCCGTGATGTGGACACTTTCGAAGTAAATCTTTAAATCGTTCCCATGCATCCGAAACAGCCTCATCTTCTTCTTGTCTAAACAAAATAATATCATTTCGAAACCTTACATTCCTCGTAGGAGGAAAGTATTTTTGCAAAAATTTATCAGCAAGTTCTTGCCAAGTGGTTATCGAGTGAGGTGCATGTGAGTTCAACCAAGTCTTTGCCTTATCCCTTAGTGAAAAAGGGAAAAGCCTTAACCTTAATGCTTCATCACTCACACCTTGCAATTGAAAGGAATCAATCATTTCTAAAAAGGATTTTAAGTGCGAGTGCAGATCCTCAGATGGTGATCCTCCAAACTGACCCATGGCTTGGATCATTTGAAACATCACCGGTTTGAGTTCAAAATGAGTTGCAACAATATTGGGCCTCAAAATACCGGAGCTTAAATCACTAGCTCCTGAAGTAGCATAGTCCCGTATTTTTCGATCTTTGCTATCGACAATCGTCACTGTGGTCTCCACTATAGGTGGTGGTATTGCTGCCATGTTTACAGTGGGGATCACAGGGGCTTGTCGATTTGTGTTCTTGTTTTTACGTTTTCTTCGAAAAGTTTTCTCTATTTCAAGATCGATTGGTACCAAAGGTTCGTGTTGTCGCCGTGGCATGCAACACGAACAGCTTAGAAAAACGAGTTACTCGGGCTCGAACAAAAACTAATGTCTTGAGATTAAAAATCACGCCAGTCCCCGGCAACGGCGACAAAAACTTGGTATGCGCGAAATATGTGTTTTAATCGCAGTGGGTTGCAAACTGTCCACAGTGGAAAGTGCAAGTGTACACTGTCCACTATGATTGTCACAGCAAGTAATAGTTGGTAAAATACCATAATCGAATCCACAGAGACTGGGCAATCAAGACAATACGGTTCTCATGAGCTCCTTTTACAGGTTTCAATAACAGAAGAAGCAATATTTTGGTTTGTTCGGTGAAATATTACTTTTACGATTTACTTAAGATTTAAAAGGAGGAATGTAGGTTAGATTTTCCCTAGATTTTATATTAAATACCTGATCCTAAAAAAATGATCCTTGTACTTGAGGTAGGCATTTTCGCTAGAAAAGTCCGGTTACAAAATACTCACACCTTTAAGCAAAAATCCCATACTCTTAGTACTTGTTGTTTTGTCAACGGTAATCTCAAAATGGACCTTTTCAGGCATCGATGGAATGTATAGAGACAAAATACTATAAGTGTTTTAAATACACCAACTAGCTTGCCTACTACTCAAGTGGGTTGAGATTAGCTCACTGTGCCGACCTCACTTTCGCAAGTGTCATAAGAATTCTTTTGAATCCCCTAGCATCATTCAAGCTCGTGTCACTGCGTTCTACTTATTTCTAAGTTAAGAACTAGACTTTAGATCCTTGCAAGTGATCGGTTTGTTCGCATCCTTGGGTAAAAATCGAGAGTGAATGACCAAAACAAGAAATATTCCAAGTATCAAGATTACTCAAGCATTTTTAATAAAATCCAGGTACTTCTCTTTCTTACATCCCAAGGGATGTTTAGCCTAACATTTCCGAAATAAAGAAAACAAAAGAGTAGAAATTGCACATAATTAAACTGAAAGTGACTTGAATTGAACCCACAGTGGGGAACGAGAATTCATCCCTGTCACTGTGTACTTCGAACTACAAATTATATTAAGAATGTAAAATACAGAAATTTAAAGTTAACTACTGCAGTAAATGAGAGAACTAAAGCTAATACTAATGTAGTAGTTGAGAGATTCTAAAAATTAAGCATGGAATTAATGGCACCCAACACCTCCTTTATATACTAGGAGAAAGGGTTGGGTATTACACAAAAATTGGGTTTGTCTATTGTGTAAGGTCTGGAGAATCAAGCTGAAAATCAGCTCTTTGAACAATCCTATTATCCACCATGTTGTAGCTCTTTTACCCAATGGACCCTTCACTAAGTCAATTTCAAAGTACAAAAGGTGTACTTGATGCCATCTAAAAGAAATATGCCTTGTACTTCTCCAGCCCATATCTCAGCCAAATGAACCTTCCATTCTCCAGAATAATTACATCCAAACTAGGAGTTTCTTTGTCTTTTGTCTTTTTGTTCAGCTCGATAGTGGGATCCGGAGTGGGGAACGCAAGTCCCTGCGGATAAAACGTGAAAAACACCCAAATTCCACCAAATAATTTATTAAAGACTATGGTTCACTCTTTTTGCTCTTTTCGTGAAATGTACCAAGAATGGGGGTTTTGAGAAGTGAAATGGCTAAAATTGACGAAATAAAATAGAAAATAAAAGGAAATAATAACTCTAAAAATAGAGTTATCACCCGTATTTTTCGATCTTTGCTATTGGCAATCGTCACTGTGGTCTCCACTAACGGTGGGTTTTCTGCCATGTTTACAGTGGTGTTCACAGTGGCTGGTCGATTTTTGTTTCTTCGTCTTTTTCGAAAAGTTTTCTCTATTTTAAGATCGATTGGCACCAAAGGTTCGTGTTGTCGCCTTGGCATGCAACACGAACAACTTAGAAAAACGAGTTACTCGGGCTCGAACAAAAACTAATGTCTTGAGATTTAAAATCACGCCAGTCCCCGACAACGGCGCCAAAAACTTGGTACGTGCGAAGTATGTGATTTAATCGCAGTGGGTTGCAAACTATCAACATTGGGTAGTGCAAGTGTACACTGACCACTATGATCGTCACAACAAGTAATAGTTGGTAAAATATCAGAATCGTATCCACAGAGACTGGGCAATCAAGACAATATGGTTCTCATAAGCTCCTTTTACAGGTTTAAATTACAGAGGAAGCAATATTAGGGTTTGTTTGGTGAAATGCTACTTTAACGGTTTTACTTAAGATTTAAAAGAAGGAATGTAGGTTAGATTTTCTCTAGATTTTATATTAAATACCTGATCCTAAAAATGATCTTTGTACTTGAAGTAGGCATTTTCGCTAGAAAAGCCCGGTTACAAAATACTCACACCTTTAGGTAAAAATCCCATACTCTTAGTATCTATTGTTTTGTCAATGGTAATCTCAAAATGGACCTTTTCAGGCCTCGATGGAATGTGTAGAGACAAATACTCTAAGTGTTTTAAATACACCAACTAGCTTTCCTACTACTCCAGTGGGTTGAGATTAGCTCACTGTGCCGACCTCACTTTCGCAAGTGTCAAAAGAATTCTTTCGAATCCCCTAGCATCATCCAAGCTCATGTCACTGCGTTCTACTCATTTCTGAGTTAAGAACTAGACTTTAGATCCTTACAAGTGATCGGCTTGTTCGCATCATTGGGCAATAATCGAGAGTGAATGACCAAAACAATAAATATTCCAAGTATAAAGATTACTCAAGCATTTTCTCTAAAATCCAGGTACTTCTCTTTCCTACATCCCAAAGGATGCTTAACCCATAATTACTGAAGTAAAGAAAGCAAAAGATGTAGAGTTGCACATAAGTAAACTGAAAGTGACTTGTATTAAAACCGCAGTGGGGAACGAGGGTACGTCACTGCCACAAATTACTCGAAACTAAAAATTAAACTAGGAATTGAAAATACATAAATTTAATGAACTACTGCAGTAAATGATAAGCTAACAACTACACTTGCACTAAATGTGGTAGATGGAGATATGCAAGATGAATTAAATGAAACCCAACACCTCTATTTATACTAAGAGGAAAGGTTGGACTTTACAAAAGATGGGTAAGAACTAGAGAGTAAGGGCTGAAGATAGAAGGCATAGAATTCAGCTTCTTTGAGTTAACACTTCTATCCACAAGTATGTAGCTCTTTTACCCATGAGTCCCTTCACCTTTTCCAAAAAATCCACTTATAGTACCATTGGTTTCAATAAACAATTCATCTTGCCATGCTTTTGGGAACATGCTTGTACTTCTCAATCCCATGCCTCAGCCAATTGAACCTTCCATTCTCTAGATTTTTACTTTCAAGCTAAGATTTGATTTTCTTTTGTCTTCTTCTCTGCTCGATAGTTGGGTTCGGAGTGGGATGCGCAAGTCACTGCAGGTATTTTGTGAAAAAACAACAAAACTCCACCAAATAATTTATTAAGACTATGGTTCACTCTTTTTGCTCATTTTTATGAATGTTACCAAGAATGGGGGTTTTGAGAAGTGAAATGGCTAAAATTTGACAAAATAAAATAAAAATAAAAGGAAATAATAACTCTAAAAATAGAGTTATCAGCATATATCGCTCTAACGATTTTGCAAAGTTTTTGTTGATTCCAGGATAATGGCAGTCCCATATGATCCTGTAGCACAACAATCACAGGCCCAGAACACCCCTGAATCTGAGGATGTCTATAGTTTGGAAGAAGTCATCCTGGATCAGAGCAAGCCTGACCAGATTGTCTTCATGGGTGCATCATTAGGTCCTGCCATAAAAAGCCAACTAATCTCCTTTTTGCATGAATATGCTGACTATTTCGCTTGGACGCACGAAGACATGGTGGGTATAGACCCCAGTGTCATATCTCACAAGCTGAACGTTGACCCATCTTTTAAACCAGTAAAGCAAAAGCGTCGAAAGTTCGATCCTGAGCGGAACAAAGTGATCGACGATGAGGTCGACAATTTGCTCAAAACCGGGAAGATCATAGAGGTGAAATACTCCGACTGGTTAGCTAATGCCGTGGTCATACAAAAGAAGAATGGGAAATGGCGAGTCTGCATCGACTTCACAGACCTTAATAAGGCCTGTCCTAAAGATCCATTCCCGTTACCTCACATCGACGCTATGGTCGACGCGACAGCAGGAGATGAACTCCTAACGTTACGCCTATTCTGGGTATAATCAAATCTTTATGCACAACGAAGACCAAGAAAAGACTGCCTTCATGACAGACAAAGGCATCTATTGCTACAAAGTCATGCCTTTCGGTCTGAAGAATGCGGGGTCGACCTACCAACGATTGGTTAATAAAATGTTCAAAGAACATCTTAGCGACACCATGGAGGTCTACATTGATGACATGCTTGTCAAGTTCAAGCAGGCTACTGATCATATCTCTCATCTGAAAAATTCCTTCGAGATCTTGCGGAAATATCATATGTTTTTGAATCCTACGAAATGCTCCTTCGGAGTAAGCGCCGGGAAATTCCTGGGCTATATGGTCACACGGCGGGGCATAGAGGCTAATCCAGATCAAATCAAAGCCTTGATTAACATCAAGTCGCCCAGAAACTTTAAGGAGGTCCAACGATTTACGGGTCGTGTGGCCGCCCTGAATCGCTTTATCTCACGATCGTCGGATAAATGTCGTCTGTTCTATAACGTCCTAAGAAAAAACAAGGGCTTCAACTAGACGGACGATCACGAGCAAGTGTTACAACGATTGAAAGAATATATGACCGTCCCATCATTACTTTCGAAACCAGAGGAACACGAGGTCTTACAACCATACCTCGCCGTAAGTCCTCACTCTGTAAGTGCCATCTTAACTAGAGAGGTCGACAGGCAGCAAATGCCGATTTACTACGTCAGTAAATCTTTGTTGGACGCAGAAACACGATATACGTCCATGGAAAAATTACTTTTGTCACTAGTGACAGCGGCAAAGAAGTTACGACATTACTTTGAATCCCATCCCATTACGGTCGTGACGAGCTTTCCTCTTAAGTCGATTCTAAGGAAGCCTGAGCTATCAGGACGACTAGCAAAATGGAGCATATACCTCAGTAGCTACGACATCGACTTTAAACCTCGTACATCAATAAAATCACAAGTCTTGGCTGATTTCGTCGCTGACTTCAGTCCTGAACTAGAAAAAGAAGCGCACACCGAAATTTGTACTGTGGCGACTATAAGCGATACGACCTGGGTACTCCACGTCGACGGTTCCTCGAACTCTAGAGGAGCAGGCCTTGGTGTTGTCTTAAAGTCCCCACAAGGGGGCAAGATGGTGTACTCCATACGATGCAATTTCAAGGCTACCGACAACGAAGCGGAGTACGAAGCCCCGATCGTAGGCATGGATATGGATCGCGACTTGGGGGCAGTGGCACTCCACGTCAGAAGCGATTCTCTACTGGTCGTAAACCAAATGAGCGGGAAATTTTCAGCCAAAGATTCTAAAATGATGGCCTACCTCAGGGTATCCAAAGATAAGTCTAAAATGTTTGATCCGTTCTCAATCGAACAAATTCCCAGAGATCAAAACACTCAGGCGGACGCACTAGCTAACCTTGGGTCAGCACTGAATAAGCCGTCGTTCAACGCTATTCCCATGATCCATCTAGCGACCTCGTCTATTGAAGAATCTAAAGAAATTTGTGCTCTTAGCACTTGTTTGGGTAAAATTTCACCAGCCTCGACCACGACCAAAACAAGGAAAACATTTATTACATTTTTTCATGATGAGACAAAATCATAAGCACTTTATCTTCTGACCAAAATTAAAATCGAAACTTACTCACGACACTCGACCGTCGTATGGAACCTCACGACCTCGACCGACTAACATGAGATATTACTGTTATGTTTTCACTATTTAATGCGGTGTCAATGTCATTAATGACCAATGAACATAACCGACAAGGACAATTATCAACATTAAACTCAGCGTCAGTTACGACCGTTATTTGACGCTTTTAAGGAATCATTAAAGCGCTCGAAGACTATAAATACAAAGCCTCAATAATCATTTCGGATATCTTGAATCATCTGAACTCTAAAGAACACTCGAAGCAAAGATTTCTCTCTCAAAAGATCGCTCACGACGCACGACTTACACGCACGACACTTAGTTTCTACACACGACGCACCAATTTTTACATTCGATACACATGTTTTACTTTACATTTAAAGTATTTCTTTCATCTGTATTGTAGTCATTGTACTCTCGACACCTGAAACATAAGGATATCGCCCCTGTTTGGCGATCATAGTGCAGCGACGACCTTCACAGTCGTCCGCGGGTTTTTTTCTCGTTGAGGTTTTTCCCGCGTCACCAAAAATTTTCGTCTCATTTACTTTTTTATCTTTATCGCATTGCTTTGTCGAAAGTTTCCCATTCTTTAGTTGTTAAGCTCCACAATCAACCTTAAGTTATCCTTCTGGACATTTTTGGCATTAACAGTTTGGCGCCCACCGTGGGGCCCCATCTAGAGAAAATCTTCGACAAACGTGCGTCTTACTAACAGTTTCTTGGAGTTTCCTCTCTTTTTTTCTGTTTGAGGAAAATGGCAGGTAATGGAAACCCAGATCAAGTCATCGCCCAGATGCATTAGGAGCGTGAAAATGCGCTCCTTCAGATCGATGCCCTTGCTGATCAAAGTCGAAGGGCAGCCGAAGAAACCGCGTGGCTGAGAAATCCATTCGGACCGCAGAACGGTCCTAGACCATTCGTTCAGAATCCTGGTCCAGGATCGTTCGGTCAGAATCCAGGATCCGCTCCCTTCATCCAGAATCCATTGGGTCCATTCGTTCAGAATCCGGGACCAGGACCATTCGGTCAGAGTCAGCAGCAAGTTCCATTCGGTCAGAGTCAACAGCAAGTTCCGTTCGGTCAGAACCAGCAGCCGGGATCTTCATCCCAAATCCCCAGTTTGGGCCAGTTCCTCCTCAACATCTGAGACCTCCACCCATGCATAATGGGTCTCAGCCATATTTCGTCCCTTTCAACGGGGACGCCAATGGCTCGTCGTACGGAAACGGCACCAATTCAGGAGTTAATCCTCAAACCGGTGCGAATTCCGACCCTAACGACCCCGTCGCTCAGCGGTTGAAGATGCTGGAAGACCAGAATGAGCGTGTCCTGTCTTTGCTCGCCAAGCTGCCGGGGGCAGCCGTGCCCGTCGATGTCGAGCCTCTTTCGAGATTTCAGGCGTTGCCTTTCGTCGACATGATCGCGACAGTTGATGTCCCGAAGAAATATAATATTCCCTCTTTCACTCCCAAGTATTCGGGAATAACTGATCCGACGGAGCACATTGCGCAGTATAAGCAGTTAATGTGGACGGTCTCAATCCCACATATGTATCAAGAAGTCTGTATGTTCAAGAGTATTGGAGCGACCCTCACAGGTCTTGCCCTCCAGTGCTTGATTAACCTCAAACCCAAATCCATCGGGTCGTTCGCTGAGTTAGTCAACAAATTCTCCCAGCAATTCGCCAGCAGTCGCAAGATGGAGAAGCAGACCAGCGATTTGTACTATGTCGTACAAAAGGCTGGAGAATCGATCCGGAGCTATTTCAATAGGTTCAACGTAGAAATGATCAGTGTTCGTAACTGCGACGTCAAGACCGCGATCGAAGCCTATAAACGCGGTCTGGACGACAGTTCGGGTTTGTACACCGATTTGACCAAGTATCCCCCAATTTTTTTTGAAGATGTCTGTGCCAGAACCCTAGCATATATGAGGGTGGAGGACGACGCTGCCTTTCGTCATAAGCACACCGATGACAAAAGGTCGTTAAGTGTAAGGAAGCCAGAGTTCAAGACAAAGGCAGTATCCAAGCCAGAATCTGCACGACAAATCTCAAACGTCCGATTCAAGACAAAAGCAGAATCCAAAACCGCGACCAAATTTCCCCAGTACCCTAAGATATCCTTCTATGAATTCAAAGGGACTACTAAGGACTTGGTCGAGGCTCTGAGGACCGTCCAGGCGACCATCCGGTGGCCGAAGAAGACCGACAAAGAAGACGATAAGAAAGACAAATCGAAATGGTGCGACTTCCATGTCGACCATGGTCATGCGACAGATGATTGCATAGCTCTCAAAAAAGAGCTGGCATATCACGTCCCGAAGGGCAATCTCATAGATATCATCGATGACGTCGTTACTCCAGCTAACGACGTTCGTCCGCCAACCCCCGAGCATGCAAAGGTCGTCAACTGCATCACTGGTGGTTCCGACGTGTGCGGTCTGACGTATTCCATAGCCAAACGTCATGCCAGCCAGGCGCCTGACGATCGACCTATCCCGCGCTCATCAAGACCCAAAGGAGATCTGGAGTTAGAAGCCATGAAAATCACGTTCGACCAAGATGACCTCGGTAACTCGTATCAGAAGCATCATGACGGGCTGATCATTCAACTCACGATTGGTAATTGTTTAACCCAACGAGTCTTAGTCGATGGAGGCAGTTCAGCGAACGTCATCTTCCTTAATACCATCAAGGCCATGGGAATCGATCGATCGGAAATCACCCGACGCTCGACAACCTTGGTCGGTTTCAATGGAGACGTGACGAGTACTTTTGGGGAGATCACCTTGACCGTCTATGCAGAGGGAATCAATAAGCAGACGAAGTTCAACGTCGTTGATTGTTCGTCGGCCTATAACATCATCTTAGGTCGACCGTGGATCCATGAAATGAAAGCCGTTCCCTCTACGTATCATCAGACCATGAAGTTCCCTACGCCGTGGGGAATCCAGGAAATCAAAAGTGAGCCGAAAGTCGCCCGTGACTGCTATAAGACCACCCTAAAGCCGCAGAAGTAGGTCGTCTAGCAGTTACGGGTCGAGGAAGTCGTCCTAGACCAGAACAAGCCTGACCAGAAAGCCTTCGTAAGTTCGCCTCTCGATCCCTGCCTTAAAGACAAGCTAATATCTTTCGTGCATGAACATGCCGATTGTTTTGCCCGGTCGCACGAAGACATGGTCGGCTTAAACCCTGGCGTCATTTCCCATAAGCTCAATGTCGACCCGTCATTTAAACCTATCAAACAAAAGCGCCAAAAAATTTCTCCTGAAAGGAATGAGGTAATAAATGATGAGGTCGACAACCTCCTCAAGACAGGGAAAATTCGAGAAGTAAAATACCCTGACTGGCTTTTCTAACGTCGTGGTCAATGGAAAGGTCCTAATCGTATCTCAGAAGTCGTGGGTAAAGGTGCCTATCGGCTCCAAACCCTCGACAATCGAGATATCCCACGTAGCTGGAATGCAACACATTAGAAAAGGTATTTCTTCTAAATCTTTCTCCTTCTTTCATATGATTTTTTCATCATAACGATTACTGACTTAAGCATCGAAGGGTCGTTGGTTAGCCAACGACCAACCTCTGACATTGTTTTATCGCAGGGTCGCACGACATCAGTTGTTAAGTCTACTATATGATTTTAGTCTCGCAGGATCGCACGACATAAGCGATCAGGTCTATGACTTGATTATCCTTCCACAGGGACATATGATTCAAGTTCATCGTACGATCTAGTTGTACGATCGTAAGGTCTAGCGACCCCCCCATCTAGGTTTTTTAACTTAGAAGAATTTCATGTTCTGAATGAATGCTTCGATCGCATGTGCCTATATTTGCCTACACGATTTAAAAGTATAAAAGTCTTATGACTTATGTTCTAGTCGTTGTATTACAATGGATGCCTAAGTCGCACGATTTCTTGTTCATTCTATACTTAGTAAATTTCGCAATTGATATTATACCAGTCCACGACACGTGTGAGTCGAAGTAATACACGAGTTCAACAGAAAGGTAAGTTTCATTCATGAAATAACCAATTACATCTAAGTAACTCGACTACCAACGGTCGAGCGCTCAAAAGCAAAACTAAAAATGAAAATTTTTCTAAGGCAAAAGAGGATCGACAGTCGCGTCCTTGCCCGAGGCTTCGCCCTGGAAGCCCTCGTCCACCTCTTCATCCTCAGCCTCCTTCTCATCATCTGAGTCGAGGTCCCTCTCGGTCCCGACAGTCGACAAGAAGAATGCTAGTTCGTCCGACGTTGAGGCTAGTGGATTCTTCCCCGACAGATGCTGCCTCATTATCGTCGGATGAGCGATCAGTTGAGCCAAGGAGAAAATGGACGCCGCCTCGTCCTTGAGGTCCTTCACCTCTTTCTCCAGACTCGCCACCCTGGATTTGGAATCTCCAGCTTCTTTCGCGCTCACAACCAGATATTCCTTAGTCCTGTCCAGCTCCTCCCTTTGATCGGCGATCATGGACAGAGACCGCTTCAGGCGATGGTTCACCTCATCCTTCGCGCATCCGACGGCTTCCAATTCATTCAAGGCGTCGTCCAGACGTACAGACATCCCCTCGGCACGTGCCAGAGCGGACTTTTCCCTGTCCAGATCCGCGTTCTCCCTTACGAGAGCAGAGGACACGAGACCTTCCATCTTCGTCGTCTCGGCGTACAGGGCCAAGGAGGACTGAAGCATCTGAAAAAACATAAGACATACGTTATTAAACATTTGACAAAGTTAGACAACGATAAAATAACCCAAGTCTTGAAAGAGAGACTTACCAGAAACGCCAGTCCGGCAATATGGGACCCCGTCTCTTCAATCGAGACCCCCCTGAAGTGCTCCCTGAAAGACGGGAGCTGATATTTTCCCAGATGAGGAAACAATTTCGTCCCGTCCAAGACATTGTCAGCCAAGAAGTCTGACGGCAATGTAAAGTTGACCGTTGAGACTTCTTCCTCAGCCTCTCCCGTCTTAGGACCCTTGCCCTTGTCGGCCGATGAAGGGGTCGACGTGGCAGTAGGAGACGCAGCCGATTTCGCCGGAGGCGCAGAATTGACAGGTGTCGCATCGATTGCATCAGAAGACGTCCTCGTCTTCTCAGCGGATGCAATCGACGCCTTCGCCTTCTCAGGCGCGACGACTCTCGATGAGCCGCCCGTCTTCGAAGACGGTTCCCTCAGGATGGACATCTTTGTCCTCTTCAGGAGCCCCGACCCAGTTGTTGGGGCCTCCTTCCTATTTTCCCTCGCCTTACGGGAAAGTTCAACTTGAGCTGCCTTCTTGGTCATCGCAGGCGACACTTTCGGCTGGGATTCTCCTATGAAATAAGAAAGGAAGAACAATTAAACAACTGAAGTAGTGGAAAGAGTAAGTCGAGCAGAGTAGGGTACACTTACCATTCATCTCTACCTCCTCCTCTTTCTCCTCTTCCTCTTCTTTCTCCTCTTCCTCCTCTGTCTTCTCTTCTTCCTCCTCTTCCTCTCGACTCTCCTGACGATTCTCACCCAAGAAGACCAAGTCGTCATCTTTGTCTATCAGATGACGTGTGACGAACGATCGATCATCAGTGCTGATCTGCAGGAACTTCTCGATCTTAGCCTTGGAGTCGACGTTGGGCTTCACCTTGTCGAAGTTGATGTCTGGAGGCACATAAGGGAGAATATTAGGCGAAAAGCAAATAAATAAGTACAATAAAAGCGCTCAACCAAAGCTAAAACTCACCCATCATGTTCCAACCGGATCTGATCCAGTCACTGTCGAGGTCCAGCGTCGCTACCCGCACGAATGCGTATCTGGTCTTCCAGTTGCGGTCGTTGACCGCAGTTTTCAGAACCAAGGTACGATCGCCCTTGTGTCTCGAAAAAAGGCTGTAGCCATGGTATGTGTCCTTCTTGATTTGATAAGCCATCAGCTGGTCCGTCACGTTCATCGACGACTCCCAAGTCGAGGTAAGTCGCTCGATGACCTGGATGACACGCCAGAACTGGAGCATTAACTGTCCCGGTAACAGGTCAAACTCGCACGTAAACGCCTTATCTAAAGGCGAATATGGCCATTGGAATCCTATCTTAAATGGGTACTCGTATATCACGACATACCCCTCTGGACACATCTCTGGTCGAATTTGACCGACCTTGATCACTGTAATCCCCGCAGGGATTTTGGCTAAACTTCTAAGGTCGTCGAGATCATCTTGATCTCGAATGGTACTTCTGGGTTCGGTCGACATCGCTAAACCTGTTAACCAAATTTGTCTATCTAAAAAGCCCCAGATATCCCAGTTTTTCCTAGGTTTCCTCGCAATTGACTTACGACGCATGCAAAGACTAAGAAGTCGTACCTTATATAGGCGCTCTAAACCTTGAAAACTCTAAACGGCTCAAAGATTTTGCAGGTTTGGAAGTGATTCGCTGAAGAACGGCAAGGAATCGAAAATAAATCTCTTCCTAAAACTCTCTGAAAGCGTAAATTGAAAAAGATCCACCGTGGGTCTCTATTTATGTAAACGATCGTGTCAGGTCGAGTCACTCGATGATCGACACGTGCCTTCGCCTTTTCGTATGCACAAACGGATCGTCGACACCTGGCAATTACAGCTATTTAGCACGATCGCACATCAGCATGATGTCACGATCTTATCCCCTTTTTCGACTTCCCCTTTAATTGGAATTGGACCGATCCAGTTCCAAGACAACTGAAGAGACTTTCGACACGTGTCACGACCACAGACGTCCGACTGACAAAAATTTAAAATTCGAATTTGCCACTCTATTTTTAAATTTTGGAGGCAAACTGTTTGGGTAAATTTCACTAGCCTCGACCACGACCAAAACAAGGAAAACATTTATTACACTTTTTCATGATGAGACAAAATCATAAGCACTTTATCTTCTGACCAAAATTAAAATCGAAAGTTACTCACGACACTCGACCATCGTATGGAACCTCACGACCTCGACCGACTAACATGCGATATTACTGTTATGTTTTCACTATTTAATGCAGGGTCAATGTCATTAATGACCAACAGACATAACCGACAAGGACAATTATCAGCATTAAACTCAGCGTCAGTTACGACCATTATTTGAAGCTTTTAAGGAATCATTTAAAGCGCTCGAAGACTATAAATACAAAGACTCAATCATCATTTCGGATATCTTGAATCATCTGAACTCTAAAGAACACTCTAAGCAAAGAATTCTTTCTCAAAAGATCGCTCACGACGCACGACTTACACGTACGACACTTAGTTTCTACACACGACGCACCAGTTTTTACATTCGATACACCTGTTTTACTTTACATTTAAAGTCTTTCTTTCATCTGTATTGTAATCATCGTACTCTCGACACCATAAACATAAGGATATCGCCCCTGTTTGGCGATCATAGTGCAGCGACGACCTTCACAGTCGGCCGCGGGTTTTTTCCTCGTTGAGGTTTTTTCCGCATCACCAAAATATTTCGTCTCATTTACTTTTTTATCTTTATCGCATTGCTTTGTCGAAAGATTCCCATTCTTTAGTTGTTAAGCTCCACAATAAACCTTAAGTTATCCTTCTGGACGATTTTTGGCATTAACAGCACTGAAGACAGTTGGTCGATTGACATCAGAAATTACCTTATGCATGACAACTACCTGAAGATCGAATGGAAGCTCGCAAGATTCGATTCAAAGCATCAAAATATCTAATCATTGGCGATAGGCTCTATCGACGCTTGTCGACGGGTCTAAACCTAAGATGCATCGACAATTCCGAACAAGTACAAAGTATCTTAAAGGAGATGCACGATGGCGAGTGTTAATGCCAAAAATCGCACCAAAGGGAAAACTTAAGGTCGATGTGGACTTAATCAACTAAAGAAAGGATCTTTCAACGAGACGTGTGACGAGGGAAAAAATAAACGAGACAAGGGATTTGATGATGCGGGAAAAACCTCAATCGAGGAAAAAACCTGCGGACGACAAGGGATGTCGTCGCTGCACTATGGTCGCCAATCAGGGGCGACGTCCTTGGATACTGGCGTCGGTCGTACGATGATTACAATACAAATGAAGGAAATACTTCGAAATGTAAAGTACAAGTGTTTGAATGTGAAAACAGGTGTTTGTCGTGTGTGAGTACAAAGTGTAATCAACTGTTGGTCGAAAGCTGCAGCCGTGCGTCGAGAGCGATAACTTGAGCTTTCCTTCGAGTGTTCTTGAGTTCGCTGTAAGGTTCTGGCTTTCAGTACTTGAGCTCCAGAGTTCGAATGTTCTTTGCTATGAATTTTGATGATTTTCTCTGCTGCTTGGTGATGTTCGCTGATGTATACCGGATGTTAACTGATGTCCTTTGAAATGAGGCTTTAGCTTGTCTTTTATAGTCTTCACATCATTAATTAGCTCCATTAATGATTTGATCAACGGCTACAACGGCTGGAAACGGTCGCCGGAGTGATTATCCATAATGCCCTTCGTCCGTTACGGCTGCTTGCTGTTAATGGGTTTGACTCCTGCATTAAATACTTAACAAACGTAACAGTCAAGGTTAACGTTAGCTTTGGTCGAAGCTGCGATGATCTTACGCGATGGTCGTACGGGACGGGCGATGCTATGGTCGAGCGTCATGGGAGACGTACGACTTACCTTTTACGGGAGACGACAGATGTTTTCTGGGTTCTTGTCGAGACCTTATCTTAATACAAGATTTGGATTATAACGTGCGTCTTACCTGCTCTGGTCGTGGTCGTACGACGTGATTTTTTGCCCAAACAGTTTGCCCCCAATATTTGAAAATTGAATGTCAAATTTAAGTTTTAAATTTTGCTTGTCGAACGCTTAGACTTGTGACCTGGGTTAATGGATTTACCTGGTTGTCGTGGAACTGGACCGGTTCGCCTTTAACTGAACGAGAAGTTGAAAAGGGAACGAGGCCGTGACGTCATAGTGACACACGATTGTGCTTACTAGCTGTCGATGACAGGTGTCGACGATCCCTGTGGTCATACGAAAGGACGGGGATGCGCGGCGGTTATCCAGGGATTTGATCCAACCCTGTTCCTTGGTCTAAATAGGGATTTTGATGGATCATTTCCTTATTTCGCCCTTGAAGAGTTTGTGCTGTGATTTCCTTGCCATTCTTTGTCTGATACCTTCCGAACTTGTGAAAATCTCTTACTTGGTTAGGTTTCTTCGAAGGTTAACGCGCCTATAAGTAAGGTACGATTTCTCTGACTTCTGCAAATTTTGTTTAGAAATGTCGAGGGATCCTGAGAGTGTTATTCAAGAGTCATCGGACCTCTGGGACTTTAGAAAGTTAGCGAAAATTCTTGCATGGGTCGAACTGATCCGTCCAGGCCCAATCCGATCAAACGAGTGTCCCGAGGGGTACATCGTAATCTATGAATACCCTTTTAAGATAGGTTTCGAATTGCCTTTTTCTCCTCTGGCCAAGACGTTTATGTTAGAGTTTGACTTGGCACCGAGTCAGTTGATGCCCCAGTTCTGACGAGTCGTACGAGTGATCGAGCGTGCTACTAAGAAATGGGATTCTCCCATGAATGTACAGGACCTCCTCTCGGCTTATCAAGCCAAGATGGACGGATGTCATCGATGTAGTTTACATTCTAGATTCAAGGGCGATCGCGTTTTGGTCTTAGGAACGGGTGTGAACGACCGTGGGTGGAAGTCTCGATATGTTTTCGTGCGTAAGTTGTCCCTTGACTCTGAGAGTGAGTGGATTAGGACGAGTCGTAATACGTCGGATGAGCCTCGTCATTTCATCTGGCGTGCGCTGTAGATGATTTACATATGATTTTTAAATTGTTTTTTGTATGTTGACAGCCATAAAATTCGAGGTCGTAAAGCCAGACGCTAACTCTCAAGCGAAGATCAATTCGTTTTTAGAATTTAGCGTCGTCGAGAGGTCTTTCGTCGTGCGACATTCGGCGGATGACGACGATTTAGAATCTTCAGGAGAGAATCAGGGGGAGAAGTGTGAAGAGAAAGGAAGAGAAGGGGAAGAAGATAAGTCGAGAGGAAAGAGAGGGATGACAGGTAAGTTTTACTTTCCTTTTCTTCCTATGTTACCTCGAGTCTTTTTCCTTTGCGTGCTTTATGACATTCCTTTTTTCCAGGAGAGTCTCAACCTAAAGTGTTGAAGGTTTCTTCTAAGAGAGCAGCTGAGCTGGAGTGTGCTCGTCAGGGCAGGGAGAGGAGGCTAAAAGCCATGTCTGCTGGCCCTGAAATTCCGAAGAAGACGAGGACGACGACTCCGAGGGAGTCGTCGTCTGGGGTTAATGACTCGTCGAGAGTCGCTTCACCTGAGAAGGTAGGGGTCAGATCACCTAAGAAGGTGATTGCAGCGACACCCATCAATTCTGCGCCTCCGGCGGAAACGGTGAAGTCCCCGTCTGCCGCGTCGAATCCTTTGTCAGCCGACAAGGGCAAGGATCACTCGACGGGAGGGGAGAAGGTCACGACGGTCAACTTTTCGCTGCCATCGGACTTTATGACAGGTGATGTCCTGGACGGGACGAACCTGTTCCCTCACCTGGATAAATTCCTGCTTCCATCTTTCAGGGAGCGTTTTGAGGGGTTTCCTATCGAGGAGACGGGTGCCCATGTAGCCGGCTTGTCGTTCCTGGTAAGTCTTTCTTTCAAGACATAGTTTGTCTAGGCCCAGACTTCGTTGTCGTTGTCGTTGTCGTTTGTCATTGTCGTCGTCGTTGTCTACTGATGATGTCTGTTTTTATGTTTTCGCAGGCACTTCAGGCTTCGTTGGCCTCGCGAAGTGGAACGGCGAAGGTGAAAGATCTCTTGTCTGCTGCACGTGAAAGAGAGAAAGCGGCGCTGGACAGAGCGAGTGCCTCTATAAGTCGTGCTGAGGATTTTTCGAAGCGGCTTGACGATGCTTTAGAACATTTGAAGATCGTTCATCTTGCCAAGGAAGATCTTAGTCATCGTCTGACGCAATCCTTGTCCATGACTGCTGAACAAAGGGAGGAGATGGAAAAAATTAAGGAATCCTTGGTCGCTGTTTCAAAAGAGGCTGAGGATTATAAATCCAAGGTAGAGAGTTTGGAGAAAGAAGTGCAAGCTGCAAAGGACGAGGGTAAGTCGGTTTTTGCCATAGCTCGTCTGACTGCTCGGGCGGCGATCATGCGACGACATTTGCTGGGGAAAGACCCTCTTGCTTCGGCGAAGGAGGAGCTGGACATCTATCTGAATGGTGTTGGGACCGAGAGGGATCTTGACTCGGACGATGAGAAGGATGCTGGGGAGGAGGTGGCAGGCGAAAGCCTTCAGGACGGGACTTCGGGCATGAATGCGACGGATGCTCTTCATTTAATTTAAAAATTTTATTTTGTTTGCTTTGTTGCTCGATTGTTGGTGGTCGAGCGTGTATCTGACGATTTTTTTAAATGCACTTTTTGTTTGAACTTGTGTTTTCATATACTTGGTAAGCAAATATCACATCGATGGAATGTAAGATACATAGGAAATCATGCGACTAAGGCCTTTATTGTAATACGATGAGAATAACGTAAAACACATATAAGAACACGCGATTAAAGCATCCATTTAGTGTATGTAAGTTAAGAAACTTAGGGGTAAGGTCGTTTAGACTCTGCGATCGTACGACCAGATTGTACAGTGAGTTTGTATCGTACGCCCTTATGGAGGGATGATCAAGTCACATACCTGATCATGTATGTCATGCGTCCCTGCAAATTTAAAGTCATATAGTAGACTTAGTGATTATTGTCGTGCGATCCTGCGATAAAATGATGTCGAGGGTTGGTCGTTGGCTCACCAACGACCCTCCGATGCTTAAGTCAGTAGACGTTTTGTGAGAAAAAATCGTATGAGAAAGAGCTAGAACGTACCATTTCAGACTCTCTCTATTTGCCCCCTGTCATTTATTACCGTATCCTTTTTGGGAGGAAAAGATAGGTTTTAAATGACAGAATGACACGGAGAAATATTGTCATGCGGTCGGCTATGTTGTCGTGCGACGAGGCACCATAGTAGATTTATCTCTGTGAAAAAGATATTAATTTAGGGATAGAAGAAACGAATCTGTCGAGAGCCTGATCTTGTGACTTTAGTTTATTTTCGCGGCTTCAAGGTAGACTTGTAGCACTCACGAGCGACTCCTGGATTCCCCATGGCGTAGGGAATTTCAATTGACAACTTTTGCATGCTCGGGAGTCGACGGTCGATGGCTATTAGCTGGAATAGCGACATCGTCGATGATGTCCTTGAGATTTCCTTTCGGGAAATGATATGCTAGTTCCTTCTTCAATGCGATACAGTCGTCTGTCGCATGATCATGATCGGCATGGAAGTCGCACCACTTTGATTTGTCTTTCTTAGCATCGTCCAGGTCAGACTTCTTTGGCCATCGGATGGTAGCTTGGGTACCTTTTAGAGCTTCGACTAATTCCTTAGCAGATCCTTTGAATCTGTAAGAGGATATCTTGGGGTACTGAGTGAACTTAGTCGCGGTCTTGGCCTCTGCTTTCGTCTTGAAACGAACATTTGAAATTTGGCGCGCTGGCTCTATTCTGGAAACAACCTTTGGCTTGAACTCTGGATTTCTAACGCCTAACGACTTCTTGTCGTTAGTGTGTTTGAGACGAAAGGATGCATCGTCTTCGACTCTCATATATGCTAAAGTTCGAGCTTGGACGTCTTCGAAAGTCTCTGGGGGATACTTGGTCAGGTCGGTGTATAGACCCGAACTATCGTCCAGACCACGCTTATAGGCTTCGATCGCGGTTTTGACGTCGCAATTGCGGATGCTGATCATTTCGGCATTGAATCTATTGAAATAACTTCGAATAGACTCATTAGCTTTCTACGCGATGTAATATAAGTCGCTGGTCTGCTTCTCCATCTTACGACTGCTGGCGAATTGCTGGGAGAACTGGTTAACCAACTCAGCAAACGACCCGATGGACTTGGGTTTGAGATTGATTAACCATTGGAGAGCTGGACCAGTGAGAGTTGCTCCGAAACTCTTACACATGCATACTTCCTGGTACAGAAATGGGATCGAGATTGTCCACATGAGCTGCTTGTACTGCGCGACGTGCTCAGTCGGATCAGTCACACCATAATATTTGGGAGTGAAGGCAGGAATGTTATACTTCTTTGGGACCTCGACGGTGGCGATCTTGTCGATGAAGGGTGATGCCTGATACCCCGAGCGAGGCTCGACGTCGACAGGCACGGCTGCCCCAGGCAACTTGGCGAGCAAGGACAGGACGCGCTCATTTTGGTCTTCTAACATCTTCAAACGCTGGGCGACGGGATCGTTAAGATCAGGATTTTCCCCTGTCGAGGGATTGGTCCCTGGACTAGTGCCATTACCATGTGACGAACCATTGGTGTCCCCATTGAACGGGACAAAATATGGCTGCGACCCATAGTGGAATTGTTGCGGTCCATTCTGAAATGGCTGCGATCCTTGCTGGAAAGGCTGCGATCCACCGTGGAGTGGTTGTGACCCATTATTTATGGGTGGTGGCCTTATGTGCTGAGGAGGAACTGTCCCAAACTGAGGATTTGGGTTGAACGGCCTTGACTGTTGATTCTGCATGAACGGGCCTGGATGCTGATTTTGCGTGGATGAACCTGGATTCGTGACAAATGGTCTAGGGCCATTCTGGTCGAACGATCTTGGAATTGGGTTCTGCACGAACGACCTAGGACCATTTTGAGGCCCAGGAGGATTTCTTAACCGCGCGATCTCCTCAGTTGCTCTGCGATTCTGTTCTGCCATTGCATTGAGCTGATTCCTGGCGACTTCGAGCTCTTGATACATCTGAGCAACAGCTTGCTACGGATTTCCAACGGCTGCCATTGTTCCTGCAATAGAGAGCAGAAAAAAATCCAAGAAACTGCTAGTAGCGTGCACGTTCATCGAGGATTTTCTCTAGATGTAGTCCCACGGATGGCGCCAAACTGTTAATGCCAAAAATCGCACCAAAGGGACAACTTAAGGTCGATGTGGACTTAATCAACTAAAGAAAGGATCTTTCGACGAGACGTGCGACGAGGGAAAAAATAAACGAGACAAGGGATTTGATGACGCAGGAAAAACCTCAATCGAGGAAAAACCTGCGGACGACAAGGGATGTCGTCGCTGCACTATGGTCGCCAATCAGGGGCGACGTCCTTGGATATTGGCGCCGGTCGTACGATGATTACAATACAAATGAAGGAAATACTTCGAAATGTAAAGTACAAGTGTTTGAATGTAAAAACAGGTGTTTGTCGTGTGTGAGTACAAAGTGTAATCAACTGTTGGTCGAAAGCTGCAGTCGTGCGTCGAGAGCGATAACTTTAGCTTTCCTTCGAGTGTTCTTGAGTTCGCTATAAGGTTCTGGCTTTCAGTACTTGATCTCCAGAGTTCGAATGTTCTTTGCTATGAATTTTGATGATTTTCTCTGCTGCTTGGTGATGTTCGCTGATGTATACCGGATGTTAACTGATGTCCTTTGAAATGAGGCTTTAGCTTGTCTTTTATAGTCTTCGCATCATTAATTAGCTCCATTAATGATTTGATCAACGGCTGGAAACGGTCGCCGGAGTGATTATCCATAATGCCCTTCGTCCGTTACGGCTGCTTGCTGTTAATGGCTTTGACTCCTGCATTAAATACTTAACAAACGTAACAATCAAGGTTAACGTTAGCTTTGGTCGAAGGTGCGATGATCTTACGCGATGGTCGTACTGGACGGGCGATGCTATGGTCGAGCGTCATGGGAGACGTACGACTTACCTTTTACGGGAGACGACGGATGTTTTTTGGGTTCTTGTCGAGACCTTATCTTAATACAAGATTTGGATTATAACGTGTGTCTTACCTGCTCTGGTCGTGGTCGTACGATGTGAGTTTTTGCCCAAACAGCGAGTGTGGCAACCACTCAGGTGGTCGCAGCCTTGCAAATCGTATTTCAAGACAAGGCTATTACTGGCCGACATTAAGGCAAGATGCCATCAGGTATGTCCGAGGCTGTGACGCATGGCAACGACATTCATGTATGACCCATCAACCCTCCGAACCTTTACATACGTCCTTAATTCCATGGCCTTTCATGAGGTGGGGAATGGACATCGTTGGAAAATTGCCTCCTGCCCGAGGGCAGAAGGTCTTTCTGTTAGTCCTTACGGATTATTTTTCTAAATGGATAGAAGTAGCCGCTTACTCCCAGATTCGGGACAAAGAAGTTATTTCTTTTATCCAGACTAATATCCTATGCAGGTTCGGAATCCCTTCCGAAATCGTGTGCGACAATGGGTCACCGTTCATAAGCGATCGTACACTACGATTTTGTGAGGATCGTAATATCAAACTTACGACCTCAACTCCACGTTATCCCCAATCTAACGGTCTTGCAGAATCAAGCAATAAAGTCATCATCAATTCAATCAAGAAAAGACTTAAGGCCGCAAAAGGGAAGTGGGTCAAAGAACTCCCGTCGGTCCTATGGCCTAATCGTACGACGCCCAGAACTTCGACATGATAAACATCGTTCTCATTGGTCCACGGTTGTGAAGTCGTCTTACCTATTGAAACTCAGCTCCCGACATCAAGACATACGTCCGTCGATCATAACCTGGTGGACCTGAGCTACGACCTCGACGCTCTTGAAGAGTTAAGAGAGTCTGCTCTGATCAGAATGGCATCTCAACGACAAGTCGTCGAACGACATTTCAATAAAAATGTTAAGGCCAAAATCTTTCAGGTAGGCGACTACGTCTTACGACGAGTGTTCCAGAACACTAAGGAACCCAATGCAGGTAAGTTGTCCACTAAGTGGGAAGGACCTTATCGAATATCTGAGGTTGTCGGGAAGGGTGCTTACAGGCTACAAACCCTCGACGACCAAGACATCCTACGAAGCTGGAATGCAGTTCATCTAAAAAAGTACCTCTTTTGAATTGTTTCGATTTATTTCGACAGACGATTACTAACTTAAGCATCGGAGGGTCGTTGGTCAAACCAACGACCACCCCTGGACCTTATATGACGGTTCGCAGGATCGCACGAACATCAGTCTTACGATCAATATCGTGGGAAGATAAAGTCATGACTTATAATTCATGACTCATACGACGGAAACTGAATCTTACAATTCAGTCTACATAATTTATAATCACAACAGACTTTACAGCGAGAAATCAGTCTCTAAGACTTGCATTTCGTTACACAGGTCTTATGATCGTCACAAGTATTCTTTCAGCTACGTGTCGGAACCAAAGTCTTATGGCTTGAGTTCCACACTCAGAATATTTACGGCCCAGTCGCCCGATTACTTACAAAGGTTATTTACACCTGTATCGTACGATTCTACATTTCGCCTTATCTGTACTAGTTTATTTTGTTTATTTACAACAAAGTAAAATACGCGAAAATATACTTGTATTAATTCCAAAAATAAATACAAGACGAGGCACGACCACCAACGGTCGCCCTAGAACGAAATACAAAAGATCATTGAGGACCCTGGTTAACTCCACCCTCATCTTCCGCACCACCCTTCATGGTCTCCGCGGAGTCAGTATCATCGATCCTATCCTCTTGGTCGAGATCCTCTTCGGTCCCGACGTGTTCGAGGTAGGACGCGACCTCGGCCTCTGCGCCAGCTAGAGGGTTTTTCCCCTGCAGGTGACAGCGCATAATCGCCGCCCTGACCTTCAGACGGGTCAGCGCCTCGAATGAGAGGAGCTTCTCCTCCAAGGCCCATGTCTTGGCCTCCGCAGCCTTAACCAATGACTTAAGCTCCCGCACTTGTTTTTAGTGCACGACGAGGGACGCCTTAGTCGTCGTCACCTCTGCTTCATAAGCAGAGGCCCTTTCCAGCATCCCCTTGAGACAATTTTGGAGCTCCTCCTTCTCCAGCGACGACGTCTCCAGAAGACCCTTGAGATCGTCCACTTGAACGGAGAGAGCCTCCATTTTGACCTTAGCCGCCAGTTCCTCCTCTCGAGCTTTGCGCTCTTCCTCTTACGCTCGCTGATGTTTCTCAGCGATGAAAGGAGCGACCTTCTGGAGCTCCTCCAGTTGGCCGAAAAGGCACAACGATGCCTGGAATGCCTGCAGTCGCACGAAAAGGTAAGTCTTACTTACTAAAGATAGGAAGAGACACACGGCAAAAATAAAAAACTTACCAGGAACGTCATGCATGCGACGTGAAACCCTGTCTCGTCCACGGTAGCGCTACGGTAGCGATCCTTGAACGATGGTAGGAGAAATTTTCACAAGTTAGGGAAAATCTTCGCCCTATCCAAGACGCCGTCCAGCAGGAAGTCCGACGGTTCCCTCGGGAGAACCGACCTAGTCTTCTTCGCAACCCCCGACCCCGAAAACAGAGGATCCTTCCTCTTCAGCTCTTGGGCCTTCTTCGCCAAGACCAGTTGGGCTTCTCTCTTCGCCTTGACCGAAGCAGACTGCATATCAGAACTGCCTATAAAAAATATACATAGGGCTGTCAGAAATCGTCGTACGAATCATAGCAAGCATACGATTGATAAAAACTTACTTGACGAGGTCTCCCGTTGACTTCTTTCCTCAGCTTCTGAGGTGCTGACGGTCGTACAACGAGGAGAGTCTGACTTCTTTCCTCAGATTCTGAGGTGCTGATGGTCGTACGATGAGGAGAGTCAAATAACTCTCCGACCCCACAAGAAAAAAGTATCGCAACCTTTTCTTGAGAGTCCACTGCGGGGCCGAACCTCGCAAAATCGATATCTGAAAACAAATAGCAAAAAAATAGCGAGAGACAAAACTAAGTACTAAAAGACGTACGACAAAACGAAATTTATACCGTTGGTGTTCCACCCAGACGCGACCCAGGAAGTGTCCTCGTCTATACGACCGAGCGTCCGTACACGACCGAGAACATATTTGGCCTTCCACCCACGATCGCGGACCAGGGTGTCAGGAACCAATGTATGTCCTCCTTTTAACCTAGAGGATAGGCTGTAACGGCGATAGTCGTCCGACTTCACGTCAAACGCCATTAACAGATCGCACACCGTGAAAAGGGACATCCCAATTACTGGTGGTCCGGTCAATCTCCTGGAATATTTGCCAAAATTCAGGCAGAATCTGACCAGGAGACAAATCAAAGACGCCCAAAAACTCCCTAACCAGAGGAGTAAATGGCCATCTGAATCCTATCCTAAAAGGATATTCATACATAACGAAAAATCCTCCTAAACACTCTGCCGGCCTAAGTTGGTCAGGAGTGTATAAATGGATTTGGACGGGAATACCCGCCAAATACCTAAAGGATTCCACCTCCTCCTTCTCTTGGAAAAAATCTCGCCGACTCGGAGGAGACGGAAAAATCTGGCACAGAAATCTGTGATACGTATAGGTCCATAAGGTCCTTAGCCCTAAGAGCCTTTTTGGCTATCGACTTGAGTCGCATAATGAGAAGAGGGATAGGAGATTTTACCTTATGTTCCTAAAACCTCGAACGATCGAACGAATTTTGGAAATCCTCTAACTTTTTCTCTCAGAAAACTCTCTCGAAAACGTGATGAAAGCGTAAAAGCAAAACAATTCCAGAAGCATGGTATTTATGGAAAAGATCATGCCAGGTCAACCCACTCGATGGTCGACACATGTCAAACGCCTTTTCGCATGCATCATGCCGATGGGCGACACCTGTCCCTTAAACGTCTCTTCACTACTGGCATGCCGTCGTGACGTCAAGACTACCTCACTTCCTCCAATCCGAAGCGAACCAAGATGGTTGGAATTCAAGCAGACCCTCTCCCCAAGCGACACGTGTCGAGACACCGTCGTCGGATTTAAAATTCGAATTTCACGCCTAAAATTCAAATTTTGGGGCAAACTGTTTGGGTAAAAAATCACACATCACGACCGACGTTAGAAAACCTAGATGACGTTTCTATAAGACCACCCTTGCACTAGGATACGGTCTTACGAGTTGCTCATGGACGTATGTTCGGTCGTACGTAATTATGCTGGTCGTATGTTCCGTACGACGACGTATAAGACTTAAGACGGTCGTACGCTTTATACTAACCGTTAACAATCAAAACCATTTTCCTCTATTCATTAATACAGGTCTAAATAGCCTTCATGGTGCAAACGGTCAGTAACGATCAGCTCATCAATGGCATTCAAAGCCCGACAGCGGTTACGAAGTACGCTATAAAGGCACCATCAATGGCCAGCGGACGCTATAAAAGAGCATGTGCAGCAACAGAAAAAGGGATCCAGTTTTGATCTGATTCAATCTGCTCTGAAATCTACTCCAAGCTATTTCACTCTACTTCATCTACTTTCTAATCAATTCTACACCAGAAACACAATAATTCGCAAGGCATTCGAACAAATATCGTTGAAGCTCCTTCGCACGACAGCATTTCGGACTGCACGACGACACTTCTTTTCGCACGATTAACCACGACACACAACTATTACACACGACTAAGTTCATTTTTACATTTATTTGTAATCTGTTGTACACAAAACACATGTTACAAAAGGACTTTCGCCCCTGTTTGGCGACCATAGTGCACCGTCGACTCTCACAAGTCGACCGCTGTTTTTTCCCTCGTTTTGGGGTTTTCCGCGTCACCAAATCTCTTGTTCTGTTTACTTTTTCCTTGTGATTGTGTTGCTTGGCCTTGATATATGTTTCTTTAGTTGTTAAAAGTCCACACTAACCTCAAGTTGTACTTCTGTGCGATTTTTGGCATTAACAGTGTGCATATCACTTTTTAGAATGTGATTTCTATTCTTGTCCCAACCTTCTTGGCCATTTCGGCGTAATGAGCCCACTATGACTAGGCTTAAGTCTGTGTGGAAAGCTTCGTGTGCGGTCAGGCCATAGGACATGTCGAGCTCTGGGCGTCGAGGGGCCATGTGGTAGGCGAATATGTCATCGAGTGAAATTCTCACCTGCTTCCCTTGGACCATCACAGTGTACCTTTCATGAAAGATTGGGGGGATCATGTTGGCATAGAACTCCTGGACTATCACCTCATCATTCTTAGGTGGTGTCCGAATAAAATGATCCCAACGCGTGCGAGCTGGCAGGTAACTCATCTAGCTTCATCCCACTTTCCCCAAATGTCTGACACTTTTTTCCTTCATATGAGCATGTCGTTTTTTACTGTCCTTGTTCTCTTCGGTCTTCATGAAATCCTTCTGAGTTGTCCGGAGTCATCCATAGTCTAAGTTGAGAAATTATTTGGTTTGGTCAGGTGTGATCTCATGATTTTTGCAAGAGTCCATAGTAAGGTAAGACAATAATATGGGTTTAAATACTAGGCACCCCAAACCTAGGTTGTGGCCTAGGTTGTGTACAGTTGACGACCCCAAACCTAGGTCGTGGCCTAGGTTGTCTATGATTCACTACCCTAAACCTAGGTTGCACCCTAGATTTGAGTTAGTTCTTTTACGACCCGCTGTGGTTGAAATTACAAGGACACATGATAATAATCAATTGAAATTTTGACCCCAATTAAATACTAGGCACCCCAAACCTTGGTCGTGGCCTAGGTTGTGCACAATGCTAAAACATACTGCACCAAGTGGGTCTCATCTTCAAAAATAAAGGGTCAATAAGGTACACTCATGGCATAATGGTCATTGGAATTATAGCTAGTGTGTAGTTGAAAAAACCAAATATGTCATATTCATATAAGTTCATTGAGGATAGTCCCCATATGCCAAAGTGCCCATTTAACCACTGTTTGGGTAAAAAATCACACCTCACGACCGACATAAAAAAACAAAGGACTTGCTTCGCACGACAAGTCTTGGATTAAGATAAGGTCTCTTAAATTATACACGGACGTATCTTTAATCGTCGCCAGTAAAGTACCTCCGCCGTACGACCAAAATATCCGCCGAAACGGACAACCGTCGTACGGTTATCCTCGACACTAACTTACTAACGGTCGAAAAGTGTTTCTTTGATGACTATTTAATGCAGGTCAAGCACCATAAAAGACAACGGTCATAACTGAAGACCACAATCAAAGCATATTCAATGCCAAGGACCGTTTTTTACATTTATGAAAGCCATTAATGACGCCAAAGACTATATATTCCAAGACCGAAGACACATTCAAGGGGAACGATTTCTGAACAATAGACAACATTCTCTGAGCAATAATCAACGATTTGACACAACATCGATAAACAGCTGATTTCTAGTTACACACAAGAACTCTCAGAAACACATTCGAAGCTCTCAAGCAATTACTTACGTTTTTCCTTCGAAGAATCGCACGATGAAGCATTCTTACACCCGACACTTGATAATTTCTTATAATTAAGTATATTTCTTTTTTATTGTAATCGATTGTACTCACGACACCTGTTACTAAAGGACGTCGTCCCTGTTTGACGACCATAGTGCACCGTCGACTTCTATAGTGGACCGCGTTTTTTACCCTCGACGGGGGTTTTCTGCGTCACCAAATTCTCTTGTCTCTTTTTATCTTTGTTATCTGTCGTACGATTTATCGCGTGATTCCTTTCTTTAGTTGTTAAAGCTCCACATCGACCTTAAGTTATCATTTGGGTGATTTTTGGCATTAACAACCACTAGTTCAAAAATCACAATTCTAGTTCATTATTTAGTTCCCAAAATCAAAAACCAGTTACATGGAACTATCAACATCACAACCCTAAATGACTAGCATCAATATTCTAGATAAACTACACAAATTAGGCATACATAACTAATTTCAATCAATTTTGAGCAAAACCTTTGAGCAATTCCACAAATGGGCAAAAATTGGAGAAAACATACCTTGCTTTCTCATGGAAGAGAGAAGAAAAAAGAAATTAGAAGAACATACCTTGAATTTCTTAGACCTTGTGGAAGATTGACGCCTAAAATGGAAGATTTAAGCCACAAAATCGTGTTGCAAGAAGTTGGAAGGTTTTGAAATGGAGAAAAAAATTAGGAAGAACCTGCCCTCAACTAGGGTTCTATTTGCAGATCAGTTAGGCTCGCGGGCTTCCCCGCGGCTTGATCCTGCGTGCGAAGTCGCGCGTGTGCCAATTAGTGTTTATCAAACAGTGGCTTACGTGGTTTCCACCGCGGTTGAAGGCCGCGGGAATACTCGCGCAAGTGTCTGTTCATGAAACCAAATAGTAGGTTACGCGGTTTCCACCGTGGCTTGAAGCTGTGGGAGTTCTCGCGCAACTCTCTGTCTCCCCTGCTCCTTGGTTTTTCTTCATTTAATTCCTTACCTCTCGGGGATTTCGCGGACGACTGATATGCTTAAGAAACGACCAACTAAACATTTGGATCCCAGTAACAGTGCAATTAACAATAATCAATCAACAAAACAATATGATTTGCAATAGAAATTGGTCATATGATTAAATTGCTTAGAGAGGAGTTTATAGATGTAACAACCCAGTTCCCAAACATACATCAAATAACATATATTGCATAACATTGTTTTATAACAAGAGATACATCATATAACATGTACGGTCCCTTAGTCTTTACAACCATAATAAGTATTTCATTACAAACGTTTTGCTACTTAATTTACATTATAACTAATAGCAAAGTTATAAATACAAAATACTTCATGATCTTCAAAACATAAGTCTTCCAAAAGTTATTCACAGTTTACCCTTTTCACTTGCTCTTACTTGATCCATGACCTGGAATACATATTTTTAAAACAAAATGAGGGTTAGACCTAGTGGTCTAAGTGAGAAAATCCCTATCAGTTTAAAATCATTTGTACAAACACCATATATATAAAACAAATTTGAATATCAATTATGACTCATATGCATTGTGTACTTTCCTGTCTCATTCCCATGGCCATATTAGTTGGTTGCGATCCAACTAATCATTTTACTCCGCTGCACTAATATACAGCCAACTCCGCTGTCCCTCCATACAGCCAAACTCCACCGGTCCTAAGCCCGGCCAACGTGCACTCGTGTAGTGTAATGCTCATGTAAACATAATATACACCTCAATATATCATACTTCATACATATGCACATTATTACACTACTTATCACAATCTCAATCCACATATATGTATTCCACTTTGAAAAATAGTTATATTAAAACTCACATGTTTGCTTATCAAAACGCTTCCAAGCTTTTCTCAAAACGATTCGATCTTTCACCCAAAATTCACAGAATCTGAAACAATTTAAATACAATTATCTCTTTACCAATCGAACACATAAAACTTACTAGTAGGCTAAGAACTCCAGAGAAATCTATCTAACTCTTATCCTCAAATGTTCCCTTAAACCCGAACTTAAGTCGAGTACACAGTATTTCCATTCCTCATTCATACTCTATCCAAGGGTCGACAAAACACAAAGTTACCGGATACTCAAAAGTATCTGGAATCTCAAAAGTGACCGGAAAACCAAAGTTTCCGGACACCATGAAACTATCCGGACAACCTACTTTCCGGATACACACATCTTACCGGATACTAGCACTGTCCGGATACTTACCGGAAACATACTCAATCCGGACGACATCCGGAAACCAAGGTAATCCGGATACCACCCGGTATCTAATTTCATCTGGAAACTATTGAAAGAAACTTACCGGATAATTGCCTGTCCGGATACCTTTAGCACAGGGTTTCCGGATACTTCATCTTCCGAACACTATCAAATTTCGTCCGGAAACCTCTGTCTGTTTACCAAAATTCTACCCAGAATCAATTAACTGCTACAAATCGAAAAATTGAGAAATCTAAACCTATAGGAATCTACTACTAACGATTACAAGCATAAAATGAAAAGGAACCATACCTCAAAATTACTTCCAATGAATTCAATTGAAGCCCTAGCCTTACTTCTTCTTCATCTTCTTTTTGTCTTAAAACACACATACACACACTGATTTTACTTTGTGAAAATATCAGGAAACTTAAAGGGTTTAAATATTAGACCCAATTTACAATTTTGGGTTTGAACTATTCAGAAATGACCAAAACACCCTTAACTTATAAATTAACCCAATCTTACCCTAAACATCCAATTTTAAAGTTAAATAAATTTAACGGAAAGAGAATTTAACTAACGAACTTACCCGGGTTATTACATCATCTCACCCTTAAAAGAATTCCGTCCCGGAATTCGGTTAGGCAAAGAGGTACGGGTACTTAGTCCTCATTTCTGATTCTAATTCCCAAGTAGCATCCTGCCCTTTATGATATCGCCACTGTACTTTTACTTGTCTGATCTCCTTATTCCGTAAAACTTTGACTTTACGGTCAACAATGGCTTCAGGTTCCTCCACATAATTAAGCTTTTCATCAACTTGTATATCTGGCAGAGAAACTGCCTGATCTGGCGTAACCAAACACTTTCGAAAATTTGAAACGTGAAAAGCGTTGTGGATACTGCTTAACTCAGACGGAAGGTCTAACCTGTAAGCTACTTCACCGATTCTTTCTGTAATTGCAAACGGTCCAATGTACCTTGGGCTCAGTTTACCTTGTTTCCTAAATCGAATGACACCTTTCCAAGGTGAGACTTTTAACATTACAAAATCTCCAACTTGGAATTCTAACGGTTTTCGGCGTCGGTCAGCGTAGCTTTTCTGTCTGTCTTGAGCCACTTTCAATCGTTCCCGAATCTGAGTAATCTTATCCACGGTTAACTGAACTATATCTGGCCCCGCTAATTGTTTCTCTCCCACTTTGTTCCAACACAGAGAAGGTCGACATTTTCTACCATACAGAACTTCGAACGGTGCCGCTTGTATGCTAGAATGATAACTGTTATTGTAGGCAAATTCAATCAACGGAAAATGCTTATCCCATGATCCTCCAAAATCAACAATGCAGGCCCGTAGCATATCTTCCAAAGTCTGAATCGTTCGTTCACTCTGACCGTCAGTTTGAGGATGATACGCTGTACTTAACTTTATTTGCGTCCCCATTTCTTTTTGAAAACTCCTCCAGAACCTTGAAGTAAAACGATTATCACGATCAGAAATAATCGAGATTGGAACTCCATGTCGAGTTACTATTTCATCGATATAACATTTGGCTAGTCTATCTAATGAATAGGTTTCTTTTATCGGTAGAAAATGAGCAGACTTTGATAATCTGTCAACGATTACCCAAATGGCATCAAACCCTTTCGGAGTCTTTGGTAGCTTCATGATGAAGTCTGTAGTAATCTGATCCCATTTCCACATAGGTATTTCTAAACGTTGTAACTGACCAAAAGGCTTTTGATGTTCAATCTTTACTTTCTTACAAGTAGAACAACCTTCCACATGCTGAGCAATACTTCTTTTCATTCCCGGCCACCAGTAAAATTGTCGTAGATCTTTATACAACTTATTCGTACCTGGATGAATAGAGAAACGAGATTGATGAGCTTCTTGAAGTACCCGATCACGTAAATTACCCAGACGAGGCACCCAAATTCTGTTTCCCAGACACAGTAACCCACGGTCATCTTTTACGAGGGATGCTGATATACCCACTAACCGTTCTGGTTTCAAGTGTTCCTCTTGAAAGGCTTCTACTTGACATTTCTTCAATTCGTCAAAGATGTTAGGTAGAAGTTCAGCTCGTATTGCAATGGCTTTTATTGTTCCACTCCTTTCTTGACGACTCAGTGCATCACTACTACATTCGCCTTTCCCGGATGATAGAGAATTTCATAGTCATAGTCATTCACCAATTCTAACCATATTATTTGTCTCATATTTGTAACACCCTCAAATTTGGAACGAGCAACTAACTTTAATTTCGATAAAATAACCAAAAGTAGATAAATCGTCTCTACAATTCATTCCTTACAATACCTCGGAATTTAAAACATCATAAGTCCACAAATAAATAACCTCCTTCACTACCCCAACGATCATCACATTAAAGTAATTCAAGTATGCACATGTACTAGTAGGTTCACCATGACACTGGCCAGGTGTCACTATGACCGCAACGTACATGATTATCCTTGCTACTCTCGACGTGATTCTCATTTCTAACAGTTCCATCAACTTCAAAACATCCTATCTTAAAGTGCCTAATGGTGAATTTCACTCTCGTTTACTTAAACAACGCTAGTTTGAGTCTAGGTATCCAAAATCAACACCTAAATCTCTCAAACTTATGCTCTGATACCAACTTGTAACACCCTCAAATTTGGAACGAGCAACTAACTTTAATTTCGATAAAATAACCAAAAGTAGATAAATCGTCTCTACAATTCATTCCTTACAATACCTCGAAATTTAAAACATCATAAGTCCACAAATAAATAACTTAATCGGGTGCTACTTAACACCACACAAGTTGCTAGTCCAAAATAATTTGGAATACTTCACTAGTCAAGTCACCTCTCGTGCACTCTACTAGTACTCGCCACTTCGCAATGTAGCTAGAGCTACCCCAACCTGAGCCTGTTGCACATGCCGACAAATAAAAAGGGTTAGGCTTACGCCTAGTGAGTTCAAGCATTTTATCATGACTATATAAAATCATAAATCGAAAGGTAGTAGTTTAGTCATGATTTCGAAAGAGTTTACTTTAATTGCAAATCATCCATTTTCCAACCCACACATTTCCATGGAAAGGTTCCCGAAAGGTATAATACGTTTTCCAAAATGAATTACGTTTCCACTCACTCAAATACGTGAATAAGTCTAGTTTAGGCAAAACCTTCAAATACGGTTGACAATACATACTCGACTCGTAAAACATGGAAACCATCCATTAGATATAACACTTTATTAAAACATAATACGAAGCAGATGTAGCATAAACCCGTCCATCAACCATGGAAAACAATCCTATATGCATAAAATATAACCTCCAAATGCAAATAGATAAAATACCCGAAATCAACAGCCTTCGGTGACGGGGGAGACCCGATCTCATCGAATGTGGCAACACATAAATTAAACCAGGATTAAATAAATGCAAGTAAGCTTCTTGGATGTGGAAAACGGATGACATCAACCATACTAGGTCTTTAGTCAATCCTCGGCATCAATCATACTAGATCTTTAGCCCATCTTAAACATCAACCAAAACTAGGTCTTTAGTCCATTTTAGACATCAACCAAAACTAGGTCTTTAGTCCATCTCCGACATCACCCAAAACTAGGTCTTTAGCCCTTCTTAAACATCAACCATACTAGGTCTTTAGTCCAAGCCATCAAGTTCAATCCTATTGGATCTTTACCTTGGGAAAACCCACCATCCGAAACAAGCTTACTTGACTTAAATATAAATACATGACCCCAAAAGAATAATCAATGCATTCAAATCATGTAAATCTCAACATAATGCAACTCATGTAATGCAAACCCCAAGCCCACGTCGAGCTTAATAAAACCGGGCGAATGCCATCAAGACTCAATCGAGTCCAAAACCGAGCCCTCTGCTCAAAGATCTAATGATCATTTATCAACATCAAATCATGCAAATGAAATGCAATTAAGCATATAACACATCCTAGACTCCACCCCGAGCATGTAAATATCAACAACGTGCAATAATATGCAACACGGTGCAATAAAAGCAACCCGTAAATAAGACTCCACATCGATCCATTTAAACCGGACAAATGTCCCAAGACTATCTCAAAGTCAAAATCGAGCAAAGTGCTCCAAGCTTGCTAGACCCATAATGTCGGTCATAATCGCATAAAACGCGTTTAAACATTGTTTAAGCAAACACGTATCCCAAAATCATCATTAACCCCAAAACTCAACACGGGTTAAACAAAAGGGGTTTTCCCAAAGGACTCAACCCTTAATATTATCAAAATGACCCATAACACTAAAAGTGCATTTCTCAAATGGTTTATTAAAATCATTTACACTAACATGATTAAACCATCAAATAAACCTCATTTTGAGCAATTAATCTTTTAAAGACAATTTATGGTTTCTAACCATCCAAATATCCAAAAGCCCCAAATATGGGTGTTTTACACATTTATGAAGATAAACACTTCAAAATAGTTAAACCATTCAAATAATTCAACCACATATATTTTCAAGTAAAACACATAAATATTTGGAAAATACTATTTTGGCATGTACAAAGTTTTCGCAAAGTAACTTGAACTCACTTTGCTAGATTAGGCTAAATCTAGATTTTCCCAACGTAAGCTCCTTTGATGCAACTCGGATCCTCAAGTCAAATTTTCCAAAAACCTAAATTCATAAATTTCAACCATGAATAACTACATTTAACCATTTAGAATTGTTCTCCAAACATCAACCATCAAAATCTCCATTTATACCCAAAACCTCAATTTGACCTAACTTCTCCAAAATCATCCAAACCGAAATTGGATAAGAAAAATACTAGAAGATCATAAATGGAACATTTCTAACTCATATGAAAGTATAGAAGCTACTAGGATGAACTCACCACTTAGGTTTTGATGAAAACCTAGAAAACCCCAAACATCTCTAGTGTTGTGGATGAAACTTGCTCTTGCATCAATGAATGAAATCACTAGCATAAAGTGGATAAGAAACACATTAATCTCCAAGAAAAGCCCCAAAATCGGTTAGGGTTTGTGAGGAAGGAAGGAAAAACGATTTGGGAGAGAAAGGGAAGAGATTTGAGAGACTTACCACCACCAAACACCCTTGAATCTTCCTATGAACTTCAAAACTCTTTCTAGATCCTTGAAGAGCTCTCAAAATCGGAACCATAGCAACTTGAATGACCAAAATCGGAGTTGAAATGAGAGAGATATGAAGAAATGAAGTTTGAGGGGTGAAATTCGTATTTTAAGCTGAACCAGTACTCCGCGCCAATCTCCGCGCCAGTCCATCGGCGCCAAGATCGGCGCCGAACACTGTTCGTTCGGTTTCTTCTTAAACATTGTTTTGGCCATAACTTCTTCGTTATAGCTCCGTTTTCGCTCCGGAAAGAACCGTTGGATTCGTATTCGAATTCCCCATCCAACAAGACCATAAAATCTAGGATTTAACCCAAAATCCTATTTTTCATATTTTTCTTAAAAGATCGATTCCACACTGATTCGAAGTTGTACTTATCCGAAAATTACAGGTGTTACAATCCTCCCAACCTTAGGATGATTTCGTCCTCGAAATCAACATCCTTTACAACCCAAGGATAACCGACTCAACGCCGACTATAATTTATCAGTTCCTAACTGAAATCTAAATTCCCTCCACACAGTCTATAAAGACAATTCCTCGAACAATTGCTTATCAACAAAGCCCCTTCACGTACACTGTACTTATGTCCGAGAGAACACTCCGAGAACTGGAATAATTCCTAGTCAGACGACTTCGGTTGTCTCCAAACCTTAGATGTTCCATACATCCCGATTTCGATTTCCGACTTTAAGTCAATCCAAGGTTTGTTCGCTAACGAACCCAACAGAATCATCACTTCTGATTATTCCTACCATTACTTGCCATCTACATCCAACGAGTTCTAATAGACTCCAAGAATCCATCCCAACATCAATCATTAAACCGACAGGTTCTGTAACTATACACGAAGGTTATTCCACCAAAACCACTCGTCACAATTGAGCATCTTAAGGTTACTACAACCGTTACCATTATTTCATTTAGAATCAGACTACACCCTCTGAATTCGCTAACGGTCTGCGACCTCATACCCACAAGCTTGACACCTAGTTATACCACCAAGTTTTGAACTCTAACAGGACTCCACACACGAGTTCCGTTTATCGAGTGTTTACACGAAACAAAGGTTGTCAACAAAACGGTTATACCAACCTCAACATGCGTTACCGCAAGTCTAACCCTCCAATTGCCACAAGTACCTCGACTTTGCTGCCGATATCATCCGGCCTATAGTCACAACACGTGCCCGAACGCTCTACTTTTCACAGTTGAGGTTCTATACAACTTACTCTTAATCGGGTTACTTAACCTTTCCCAAGGTCCTAATGAGTTCAAGGTTTCAAGTGCATCATTTAATAAATATGCCAATCGACAAAACTTTTCATAGAAATTTTCAACACAAGGATTTTCATATCAAAATAATCGTACGCACAAAACTACTATTATCAATTTGGTTCGTCCCACATATGAAAATCATGTTGAAAATTATTTCATTGCAGTTCAGTTTACCCACAAAACGCAAAAGCGTAATAAACAACTTCTTTAAAATGAACCGCCACGGTTCTAGTATGGATTGACTCATGACATGCACGTAAAGTAACTGTCCGACTTTAAACAGGGTGCAACAAAAGGTGTGCACGTATTTCAAAAGAAGTCCAACGACATTTGACTCCAAAGTTTCCCTTTTTACCATCAAATGGCGTGGAACAAGGTTCACCAACAAAATTTTGCGCGCGTCAGTTTATTATACAAAACGATGAAACGGTTTACAAATACACCTTAGTCAACACAAGATAACTTGTGCAAATTCCATATTTAAAACAAAACCCATACGTTTCCATCACTTGAAAATATCGACTAAAACATCTTAAAACGTCACATTGAGGTAGGCATGCAAGCTTGTAACACTTCCATTAGCAATTTTTTTTGAACGAAATAACATGCATCAAATGGTTCGCGACCAAATTCCAGAGATGGAATTCTTTAAATTAATTTCCCAAAATTTCCCATTCGGTCCTATAACGACAATTGAGTAAAACGTTTTTGGCAAACTTGAACACAACAATGCGTTTTTCCAAGACATATAAGGAAATAAGTGTCAATAATTTGTTGACACCAAAAAGGGTTCAAACCTATTTTCAAATCTCAAATTGCACCAACGGTGCGCATCAATGTTCAAAACATAAGAATTCCACGCACCATAGTTTTATACAAACCATTTTTCTAAAATCTTTATCACGAAGCACTTTCCTCAAAATTTCATACTTGGAACATAAAACGTCAAAACGTCATTGCTAAAAATGTATTTGTCAAAAATACTCAAAACACACATTTCCTCCAAAACCAAAAAGCTTTCAATTTTTCCAAAATATTCAACAATTCAAAATTGACCAATGTCAATGACTCATACATTCGTGTTTTTCAAATATCATGCATCATAAACCATTCGTGATCCCCACCCCACTAAAACATGCTTTGACCAAATGGTCTCTCATTTAAACAAGGAGTTAATAAAACATTCTCATGCACGACCCGTTTATCAAAGTGTCGAGAAACAATGGTTACCAAGCTACGCATACCCCTAAGTCGATATAGCGCATTTACATAAAATGATAATGAAACATTTAACTGACCAAAAGCGCACCAAGCAAGTCATTATGAAATGTCAACAAAATGTTCCTTCATGCATCACTTAAGCCACATATAAATCAATCCATACACTGAACTATATACAACGAAATACTTAGTAACACAAACCTTTTGAAAGAAAAGTTACGCGACACTAGAGTTCCAAACTCATCTCTTTTTAGTCGCCTTATGGCATAAAATTAACTTTTCTCTACAAAACTCGAGTGGGACAAAATACCCACATAACTTATAAACCTTTCACATAAGTAATTAAAGCATGCACCTTGTGAAATTATACTCACACGACTCAACATGTCGTAAAACAAAACTCCATGAACCTCAATGGACTCAATGACTCCAAGTCAATAAAACAGTGATAAACATTATGCTTTCAAAGCCGAATTGCTATAAGCAAAATCATAAATGAGACGCCAAAATCCCAAAATCCCCTTCTAGGATAATACCATATAAACAACATTGTTTAACAACTCACATTAAACAAATTCTCCAAAATAACTTTACATAGACATAATGGAAGACAACTTTTGGTCCAACTCTAACATATGTGGAGGAGATCCAATGTTAAAGTTATAAGCCGTAGTCACTTGCCCAACGTCTTAAACATCATAAAATATAGATATCACTGTATCCTAAAGTAACATTGGACAATAATAAAACGGAACAATTTCCGACGGGGCTCACAACTCCCGTAATAAAACACTTTCGTGCAGGTTCAAAACCCATGATTTAAAATCTTGTGTGTGTGCTAAACATTTCCCAAAATTGTAACACAATCCATATATGGATTCAAAACACAAGAAATAGTTAATGCAATTTATTTTCAAAAATAAATTCCGTGCATAATTTAGTCGGCACTCAACGTCTCAACTCATACTCCTCCATAATCCTCCAGTCCACCAATTTCACCCGGATATTCAAACCTTGTAAGGCTAAGTCAGAAATTACATCGATTAACCTTACGGTTTTTCCCCCATTCAAAGTCGGCTCAATAAGCCTATAGTTCTAGTCCAACCATCAATCTCGACCCGAAACGGTCTACTTAAAGCAAATATCATACTTATCGTCACTCAAAGTGACTAATACTAGAATCGTCCATCTATTCCAACGACTACTAGCTTAGAACCTCCTTCACTACCCCAACGATCATCACATTAAAGTAATTCAAGTATGCACATGTACTAGTAGGTTCACCATGATACTGGCCAGGTGTCACTATGAACGCACCGTACATGATTATCCTTGCTACTCTCGACGTGATTCTCGTTTCTAACAGTTCCATCAACTTCAAAACATCCTATCTTAAAGTGCCTAATGGTGAATTTCACTCTCGTTTACTTAAACAAACGCTAGTTTGAGTCTAGGTATCCAAAATCAACACCTAAATCTCTCAAACTTATGCTCTGATACCAACTTGTAACACCCTCAAATTTGGAACGAGCAACTAACTTTAATTTCGATAAAATAACCAAAAGTAGATAAATCGTCTCTACAAATCATTCCTTACATTACCTCGAAATTTAAAACATCATAAGTCCACAAATAAATAACTTAATCGGGTGCTACTTAACACCACACAAGTTGCTAGTCCAAACCAATGCGGAATACTTCACTAGTCAAGTCACCTCTCGTGCACTCTACTAGTACTCGCCACTTCGCAATGTAGCTAGAGCTACCCCAACCTGAGCCTGTTGCACATGCCGACAAATAAAAAGGGTTAGGCTTACGCCTAGTGAGTTCAAGCATTTTATCATGACTATATAAAATCATAAATCGAAAGGTAGTAGTTTAGTCATGATTTCGAAAGAGTTTACTTTAATTGCAAATCATCCATTTTCCATTCCACACATTTCCATGGAAAGGTTCCCGAAAGGTATAATACGTTTTCCAAAATGAATTACGTTTCCACTCACTCAAATACGTGAATAAGTCTAGTTTAGGCAAAACCTTCAAATACGGTTGACAATACATACTCGACTCGTAAAACATGGAAACCATCCATTAGATATAACACTTTATTAAAACATAATACGAAGCAGATGTAGCATAAACACGTCCATCAACCATTGAAAACAATCCTATATGCATAAAATATAACCTCCAAATGCGAATAGATAAAATACCCAAAATCAACACCCTTCGGTGACGGGGGAGACCCGATCTCATCGAATGTGGCAACACATAAATTAAACCATGATTAAATAAATGCAAGTAAGCTTCTTGGATGTGGAAAATGGATGACATCAACTATACTAGGTCTTTAGTCAATCCTCAGCATCAATCATACTAGATCTTTAGCCCATCTTAGACATCAACCAAAACTAGGTCTTTAGTCCATTTTAGACATCAACCAAAACTAGGTCTTTAGTCCATCTCCGGCATCAACCAAAACTAGGTCTTTAGCCCTTCTTAAACATCAACCATACTAGGTCTTTAGTCCAAGCCATCAAGTTCAATCCTACTGGATCTTTACCTTGGGAAAACCCACCATCCGAAACAAGCTTACTTAACTTAAATATAAATACATGACCCCAAAAGAATAATCAATGCATTCAAATCATGTAAATCTCAACATAATGCAACTCATGTAATGCAAACCCCAAGCCCACGTCGAGCTTAATAAAACCGGGCGAATGCCATCAAGACTCAATCGAGTCCAAAACCGAGCCCTCTGCTCAAATATCTAATGATCATTTATCAACATCAAATCATGCAAATGAAATGCAATTAAGCATATAACACATCCTAGACTCCACCCCGAGCATGTAAATATCAACAACGTGCAATAATATGCAACACGGTGCAATAAAAGCAACCCGTAAATAAGACTCCACATCGATCCATTTAAACCGGACAAATGTCCCAAGACTATCTCAAAGTCAAAATCGAGCAAAGTGCTCCAAGCTTGCTAGACCCATAATGTCGGTCATAATCGCATAAAACGCGTTTAAACATTGTTTAAGCAAACACGTATCCCAAAATCATCATTAACCCCAAAACTCAACACGGGTTAAACAAAAGGGGTTTTCCCAAAGGACTCACACCCTTAATATTCTCAAAATGACCCATAACACTAAAAGTGCATTTCCTAAATGGTTTATTAAAATCATTTACACTAACATGATTAAACCATAAAATAAACCTCATTTTGAGCAATTAATCTTTTAAAGAGAATTTATGGTTTCTAACCATCCAAATATCCAAAAGCCCCAAATATAGGTGTTTTACACATTTATGAAGATAAACACTTCAAAATAGTTAAACCATTCAAATAACTCAACCACATATATTTTCAAGTAAAACACATAAATATTTGAAAAATACCATTTTCGCATGTACAAAGTTATCGCAAAGTAACTTGAACTCACTTTGCTAGATTAGGCTAAATCTAGATTTTCCCAACGTAAGCTCCTTTGATGCAACTCGGATCCTCAAGTCAAATTTTCCAAAAACCTAAATTCATAAATTCCAACCATGAATAACTACATTTAACCATTTAGAATTGTTCTCCAAACATCAACCATCAAAATCTCCATTTAAACCCAAAACCTCAATTTGACCTAACTTCTCCAAAATCATCCAAACCGAAATTGGATAAGAAAAATACTAGAAGATCATAAATGGAACATTTCTAACTCATATGAAAGTATAGAAGCTACTAGGATGAACTCACCACTTAGGTTTTGATGAAAACCTAGAAAACCCCAAACATCTCTAGTGTTGTGGATGAAACTTGCTCTTGCATCAATGAATGAAATCACTAGCATAAAGTGGATAAGAAACACATTAATCTCCAAGAAAAGCCCCAAAATCGGTTAGGGTTTGTGAGGAAGGAAGGAAAAACGATCTGGGAGAGAAAGGGAAGAGATTTGAGAGACTTACCACCACCAAACACCCTTGAATCTTCCTATGAACTTCAAAACTCTTTCTAGATCCTTGAAGAGCTCTCAAAATCGGAACCATAGCAACTTGAATGACCAAAATCGGAGTTGAAATGAGAGAGATATGAAGAAATGAAGTTTGAGAGGTGAAATTCGTGTTTTAAGCTGAACTAGTACTCCGCGCCAATCTCCGCGCCAGTACATCGGCGCCAAGATCGGCGCCGAACACTGTTCGTTCGGTTTCTTCTTAAATACTGTTTTGGCCATAACTTCTTCGTTATAGCTCCGTTTTCGCTTCGGAAAGAACCGTTGGATTCGTATTCGAATTCCCCATCCAACAAGACCATAAAATCTAGGATTTAACCCAAAATCCTATTTTTCATATTTTTCTTAAAAGATCGATTCTACACTGATTCGAAGTTGTACTTATCCGAAAATTACGGGTGTTACAATATTCAATTCTCGTTGATCAAAAAGATGTTGGAGACTCTTGTGATCGGTATAAATTTGACATCTAGAACCGTATAGATAATGTCTCCAAATCTTTAGCATGAAAACAACTGCTGCAAGTTCCATGTCGTGTGTAGGATACTGTCGTTCATGATCCTTCAGTTGACGAGAAGCATAAGCAATAACTTTCCCACGCTGCATTAGTACACATCCCAATCCTAGTTTGGAAGCATCACTGTAAACAACAAAGTCGTTGGAACCTTCAGGTAGTGACAGTATCGGCGCGCTACAGAATTTCTCTTTCAATATTCGGAATGATTCATCCTGTTCTGCTTTCCAGTCGAACTTTATATTTTTTCGGGTCATCTTGGTTAGAGGCGTAGCGATACGAGAAAAATCTTGTATAAACTTTCGATAGTAGACGGCTAAACCCAGAAAACTTCGTACTTCGGTTGGCATTCTCGGCGGTTCCCACTTTTTAATTGCCTCTACTTTCATCGGATCAACTTGAATGCCTTTTTTTGAAACTACATGTCCGAGAAATTGGACTTCCCGTAGCCAGAATTCACATTTAGAGAATTTGGCATATAACTGTTCCTTTATCAACAATTCCAGAATCATACGAAGGTGTTGTGTGTGCTCTTCTTTGGATCGGGAATAAATAAGGATATCGTCGATAAACACAATAACAAATTTATTGAGATATGGCTTACATACCCGATTTATTAAATCCATAAAGGCAGCCGGGGAGTTCGTCAGTCCGAAAGGCATCACTAAGAATTCATAGTGACCATACCTTGTGCGAAAAGCAGTTTTCAGAACATCTTCTTCTTTAACCTTCAGCTGATGATAACCAGATCTTAGATCAATCTTGGAAAAATAACAAGCTCCAACTAATTGATCAAAGAGGTCATCAATTCGGGGAAGCGGATACTTATTCTTGATCGTACGCTTATTCAGTTCCCGATAATCAATACACATTCTCATCGACCCGTCTTTCTTTTTCACAAACAAGACTGGTGCACCCTACGGCGAAGTACTGGGTCTGATGAAACCCTTATCAGAAAGATCTTGCAGTTGCGTCATCATTTCTTTCATCTCTGGAGGTGCCAGTCGATACGGTGTACGGGCAACAGGAGCGGCTCCAGGAATCAGATCTATACCAAATTCTACTTGTCTATCGGGCGGGAGATTAGTCAAATCTTCTGGGAAAACTTCCGGAAATTCACAAACAACAAAAATATCTTCCAGCTTATTCTTTTCTAGCTTAGCATCTATTATATAAGCCAAATAACTCGAGCAGCCTTTACTAACACACTTACGAGCTTTCATCTTAGAGATAAGGCAAGACTGATGATTTCTACGATCACCATAAATCACTACCGGTCCCGTCTCAGGTAAGACAACATTAATCAACTTCTTATCACAAACTATACTAGCCTGATTCTCGGCTAACCAATCCATTCCCACTACCACATCAAACTCGATTAAATCTATAGGAAATAACTGAATAGGTACTCCACACCCATCTATATTTATAACACAACTATCAAATACCTCTTTAACCGGTACTTGATTATCATTTGAAGTATCTACCATTAATGCATGATCTAACATTTTAGGCTTTAAATGCATATAAGCAGCAAAAGAAGGAGACACAAATGATCGGTTTGCACAGGAGTCAAATAACACTTTAGCACGTGTAGAGTTTATTAGAAATGTACTTGTAACCACATCAGGAGTTTCTTCTGCTTCTTGTGCTGTCATTTGGAAGGCTCGACCCTTTGCTTTCGGTACTTCAGGCCTTTGTATCCCTCCCGGCCTAACACCCGTTGGTCTCACTGTCATACTACCATGTTGTGCTTTCCATTGTGGACACTCGGACTGAATGTGATCAGGGCAATTGCAAGAGAAACAGAATCGGGTTACCCGACAATCTTTAGCGATGTGACCAGTCTTTCCACACTTATAACAAATTCGGGAATCAACATAACAATTTCCCTGATGAATACGGTTGCATTTTGGACATGGTCTTTCAGCTGGTCTGAAAGGTGGACGGCTATCGAATCTCGGAGATTTGGACTTCTTTGGATCATAATGCGGTCCTTCCCATTTCCTCTTTCCCATACTTTTATCACCGGTATCCCTCCCTTTATCTCTTTCTACATTTTCCGCAACATCTATTGCGGCTGAGAAGGTATCTGTTCCCTTTGCAATTACTAGACCTCTGATTTCCGAATTTAACCCAAAGATGAATCTTTCCATTTTGAGTGCTTCAGTAGCAACATAATATTCGGCAAAGCAGGACTTCTCCAGAAAACGTGCAGTATAATCCCGAACCGAGAGTTTACCCTGTTGCAGATTCATGAACTCTTCTTCCAATTGTCTTACAGCAGCTTGAGGACAGAACTGCCTTTTAAAAGCTATGGCAAATTCTTCCCTGGAGAAAGTAGAATACACGTCTGGTCCTTTAGAGGTAATAAGAGCTTCCCACCAATATAACGCATCAGCCTTCAGCATCGCAGTTCCATATAACACTCTATCTTCTTCGGCACATTTGCTGGTTTTGAAGATAACTTCTATCTCTTTTAGCCACCTCATAGCCTTCACTGGATCTCTTTCCCCTAAGTAGGTTGGAGGTTTGCAACTTAAAAACATCTTGTAACCACACTTCTTGGGAACCGATATAATAGTAGGTGTAACAGGCGTCTCTTCTTCCAAATTAGGATCTGGTATTACAGTTTCAATGTGACGAGTACGGTCGAACATAGCTTGTATATTAGTTTGTAATCTTTCCATTTCTGCCATCAAATCATTTCTAGTAACAAATTCCGCGCCGTGGGGATGACCCCTACCTCCAGTTTCACCCCGACCTCGTCCTGCACCTCCTCCTCCGGTTCCGGTCATCATTTCCTGGATATTTCTCATTCTTGGATTCGGCCTGATTGGATTTTCTTCTTCATCTCTATCCATATTTCCAGAACCACTCGCCATTATGTTGATTTCAACAAGGTTAATATACACGTAAGCACATACCCCATATATAATAAGGTATTCCAGTTCAAACATGTACCTGTAAGTTCACAATTACACTGGCCAAATGTAATTTGAAATTACGTTACATGATGTTCCTTCTACCTTTTATATTTAACATCCCATAGGTTCTAAAATATTAGGGACATCTTACTTCACATGCAGTTTAAGTCTAGGTATAGATTCGAATACCTAAACCCCTTAAACCTGGCTTTAATACCATCTGTAACAACCCGGTTCCCACACATACATCAAATAACATATATTGCATAACATTGTTTTATAACAAGAGATACATCATATAACATGAACGGTCCCTTAGTCTTTACAACCATAATAAGTATTTCATTACACACTTTTTGCTACTTAATTTACATTATAACTAATAGCAAAGTTACAAATACAAAATACTTCATGATCTTCAAAACATAAGTCTTCCAAAAGCTATTCACAGTTTACCCTTTTCACTTGCTCTTACTTGATCCATGACCTGGAATACATATTTTTAAAACAAAATGAGGGTTAGACCTAGTGGTCTAAGTGAGAAAATCCCTGTCAGTTTAAAATCATTTGTACAAACACCATATATATAATACAAATTTGAATATCAATTATGACTCATATGCATTGTGTACTTTCCTGTCTCATTCCCATGGCCATATTAGTTGGTTGCGAGCCAACTAATCATTTTACTCTGCTGCACTAATATACAGCCAACTCCGTTGTCCCTCCGTACAGCCAAACTCTACCGGTCCTAAGCCCGACCAACGTGCACTCGTGTAGTGTAATGCTCATGTAAATATAATATACACCTCAATATATCATACTTCATACATATGCACATTATTACACTACTTATCACAATCTCAATCCACATATATGTATTCCAATTTGAAAAATAGTTATATTAAAACTCACCTGTTTGCTTATCAAAACGCTTCCTAGCTTTTCTCAAAACGATTCGATCTTTCACCCAAAATTCACAGAATCTGAAACAATTTAAATACAATTATCTCTTTACCAATCGAACACATAAAACTTACTAGTAGGCTAAGAACTCTAGATAAATCTATCTAACTCTTATCCTCAAATGTTCCCTTAAACCCGAACTTAAGTCGAGTACACAGTATTTCCATCCCTCTTTTCCTACCTCTTCTCACTCACTTTACCAAAACCCTCCCAAAATCGATTTCTCTCTTCCAAGGTGCGATTTTCACCCTCAAATCCATTCTCTCTCTCCATTTAATCCTCCACAAGGTTGAGTTACATTTATTGATAATCCTGAGTCTTTTGGGAGCATTCATTGAAGGATTTCTCTAAGGGACTTGTCACCTACAACTCCAACTCTCCCTTGTATTTCCTCCAAAGCTAGGGTTTCATCCATTTTCTAGGTTTTGGTCTAAAAACCTAGATAATGAGTGTTCTAACCTTCCTTACACTAGATCCATGGTTACATACTTGTTATTTTGTTTATCTCATCATCTTGTTTAAAACCCTAATTTTGGGATGTGTAAGTAGTTGGCTTAATGAGAAGGTTCTTGGGTTATAGAAGTATTGTTAGACTCTAGGTGTCAATACTATTACATGTGGTTTTGGCAAGTTGAAGGTTTCATGCATAAATGCTACAAGTTACTTTATTGGCTTTTAAGCATGTCTTAATGATTAAGCTATTTGGATATATGGCTCATGGAATATATATGATCTTACACGATTTATGCATATCCGTATATATGGTACATGTGTTATTAAGTGGTGAATTATGCACCATGAACTAGAAGCTCTTACTTTTGTTGGGCTTATGGATATAATTATTGGCTAAATTAGGCTTTGAACGAATCAAGTTAAGTGTTCACTAGGAGGACATAGTCTTGGGCACCACCTTTCGGGTAGGTGCCTAGACCCTCGCCACCATGGGGTAATGCTTTCGTTGTATCCCCGGTGTGCCGGGCCTTTGGTGTCGCTTTTATGCGGATGGCACTAAGGTATCTCGACTCTTTGGGTGGAACTTCTTGGTGTTATGGGTCTCCCCCATTGACTTCAAAAGTAATTGTGGAGCACTCTATGATGAATCTTACTCGATTATATTATTACTATTATGTGCTTTAATTGGAATTACTCACCAAGCCTTGTCTTGACACTTGTTTGAATGTTGACTTGGATCTCAGGTTCTAGTGGTGCCGTTTCCAAGAAACATTAGACGGAGCGTGTGAGCCGTGGGGATACTTTTGGTCGCAAGCCATAGAAGAGTTATACAAATAGATATGATAACCCCTTTTGTAATCTTACCTCCTTTTAGGAATTAGATTAGTTGGTTGTTATAATCTATCTTTTATGAACAATTGTAACTTTACCAATGTACTTGATATCCCCCCTTTTTGGGATGGCTCATTTATATTATACCGCTCTTTCGTATTATGAAAGTTTTTGTTTTACCCTATTTTTAGGGTGTTACAGATGTTGAGTCAACAATTGTAGTGCCTACGTTCACAGCTGGCGTAATGATGAATGTGGTAGGACTTCCACCCGATCCTCGTAATCCACCAGGAGGCAGAGTTACTATGGGTGTTCTGGTCGGGTCACTAAGAATCCCAACAGTAGCCGAAGAGAGTTGTTGTGTCCTAGTCAAAAGAAATATATTATCAAGCGACTCTAGACTCCATTGTGCATCCAAAGAAGTCGAGACTAGGGATGTTGTCCTTTTGTTTCAATACTGGAACTCTCCAATTGAGAGACCGGTAGATTGTGAGCTATGTCCTCGTGCGAAATTGAAACAGACATGTGTTGAGAGATGCCTGAGTGGCTAGGGGGGTTGTGCACTTGCGTCGCTAGGTCCACGATGACTTCTTCAATACTATGTTCAAACGAATGAGACGGAGTAGTAAATGTGGCTACCTGGTCGACCCTAGTTTAGGGAAGGCTGACAGGAGGTTGTCTTCTTATCACACTCGTCCTCTCATTATTTCTTTTAGATCTCCATTCCATCCCTCTTACATTTTCTGTATTTTCGACTATATCTCCATCCGCTCTCCTTATGTCTCCCGTATTAGGCAATGGTTCGTAGTTGGTAGATGGTGTGGTTGAGGTAGATGGAGTGTCATCAATAGGTGAGGAGCGACCACCCATGCGAGGTGGAATACGTCTCAGACGTTGTTGTCGCTCGTCATCGGAGTCGGTGCTTTCTGAGGATGATGATGATGATGCTTGGTGGAGGGGTGAGTTGGAGATATTACTTCCGTCATTGAAGTAGTTGATATGTAAAATGTTAGAGATGATTAACAAAAATCAATAATAACATATTAAACAAGATGATTAAGTTAGAGATGTTACTTCCGTCATTGAAGTAGTTGATGCGAAAAATGTATTCTTGTCGGAATAAATTAGAGAGCTTTTTGTGAATGGTTTTTAGTGAGATATTTTTTGTGAAAAGTTTATGGTCCTAACAAGTTAATTTATAGTAAAAATTGGGTGTAATATTTATAGGTGAAAAATTTTGAAAAAAAATTAAAATTTGAAAGATTTGAATTTTGAAATTTTAAATTCAAAATTTTCAAATTTTAAATTTCAAATTTCAAATTTTAAAATTTAAATTTGAATTTTTAAAATTTTAAGGTTTATTATATTAAAAAACCAAAAACAATGAAAATAAAAAGACAAGTGTAAATGTACAATATTCGCATTTTAAAAAATAATCAATACATAAATTGTAGTATTTTTTGAGAAATATTATAAAAAATTAAAGAAAATAAAAAGACAAAAGTAAAATGTACATTTGTGTTGTCAACTCAAAGACAAAAATAAATTTTAGTATTTTACAAAAAATATAGTTTTTGAAAGTTTAAAAATACAAATTTATTTTTTGAGAAACATTAATTTTTAATAAGTTTTTTTTTATTTTTAATATATATTTAATTCTAATTTTTAATAAATTTTAGTATTTGAAAAAAACAAAAAACTACAAATTAAAAAAAGTACAATATACGTTTTTGGTGTATTGTCAACTCACTCTAAAAAGAGTTAACGTGCAATATTCGTATCTAAAAAAATAATTGAATAAAAAACTTCAAAATTATATTTTAAAACTTTACGCAGATGACCGTTGTGTGTAAAATCCTCTGTGTAAGTTTTATTTTTAAATAAATAAATCTGATTTTTAAAAGTTTAAAAAAGGGAGAATTTACGCCGAAAGTCCCTCTACGTAAACCAACGTTGACAACACGTAGATCCTACATGGGAAACTTACGAACATAAACTTTAAGAGGAGAGGTTCTGCGTAAAATCTATAAAAAATATTTATTGATGACAAAACAGGACTTTACGTAAAGTCTGTGCGTAAAGATTGACTATTATGGGAAATGGGGACACAAAGTGGCTAGTTCGTGAAATCGTAGGGTCAAAATGGCTATCTGAGGCAATTTTCCAACAACCGTCAGCTAAAAAGATGTTGTTATTTGCAGACTCCTACGTATAATATTTTCTCCAGTAGTTCATCCTCATTGCCGTTTGTATATATATCGTCTCGAAAGTCTGAATCACTGATTAAAATATTCTTCACCTTCAATTCATTTCTTGCTTCTATCGTTCTCAAATTTATCAATGGCGACTGACGTCCCCAATCGTCGCCAATACAATGGCCTACAGATATTACTCATTGAAGATGATGGTAGTCTAAGGAAGGAGCATTCAAGTTTTCTTCAAGAGAAATATTGTGAAGGTGTGTAGTCTCTTTTTTCTTGAACGGTAACTAATTTAGAGTAAATTAACAATTGTCATTTTACCCTTTTTAAATAAGTTTACAAACTACTTCTGGTGTTCCGCCCCCGTTCTTTAGTCTCCTCCTCTTTCTCCGGCAACTTGCCAATCTCAGGCCCTCCCTTACCAATATCGGATAAAAAATTTGGTCCAAAAATCTACAACCATGAGATTCACATATTTGAGAGAGTCGTCTATTATCACATCTTTAATTGTCCGAAAAATGAATGATCAATCTAACGTTCAAAACAACTATATATAGATATTATAAAATCAACAATGAATTATTTTGTGTCCAGTTAAAGAATGCAATATCCTTCCTTCGTCAACGTTGTTATCCTGGATTTTCCAACAACCACCATCTGTGGTATCAAAACCCTAGCCACCATCAGAGCATTGGTTTAAGTGAACTAGGTGTTGACTATAGTATACCTAGACTTAAACTGAATTTGCCTTTATGAAATTCCGTGACTATGGGTAGAAACCATAGGTGGGGAGAGTATAGGATCAACGGAATTGCAATTGTTAAAACTTGTAGTGATGATGAAAAGAATTCTTATGTGTGATATATTCAAAATTTCACAGGGCTCGTGTTATGGTGAATATATCCATACGTGAGCATGCTTGAATTTGTTATTATGATGCTTAATGGTTGTAGTAGTACGTTACACACTGTTAATCTTTTAAAGAATTAACTGGTATGGTATTTATCATGTGTGGCAGTTACCATGGTAAATACGAGGAGCCATGTGGCAAATCGCGAAGAAGGTCAAGAAAATAGTGTTACGGCGCGAGAGAACCCGACACAACCAAATGCGGGGGGTAATCCCCCTACTCCTCCGGTTCCCCAAATGTTAAGAGGAATCATCGACCATGTTCCTCAAAACAACATCGTAGTGGAGGAGCCGGTTTTGGAAGACGCCGACCCACAATCTGTCATGATGGCAAGTTTTCTGCAGATGATGAACTCTGCCATGGACAAACGCGATGAAAGGTTCCTAAAGCTGTTAGAGGACCGAGATGTCAGTCACCGAAGGAATGAAGCGGTTGTAGAAAATGCCCTACTTGGGTCGGGTGGGATTGTACACGTTGTGGACACCGATGACCGCGTGGTCACCGAAGAAGAGAGGAGGGAAAAGGCTGCTCTTACAAGACGTTTCTCTGTTGTAAACCGCCCGAATTTGCAGGTTCCGATGATCCAGTAGCTTTTATGAACTGGATCCGAGAGATTGAGCAGGCCTTCCGGGCTTGCGATTGTGGGGAAAGCCAAAAGGTAAAGTTTGGTTCTCAAATGTTGAGGGGTGCGGCCCTCACATGGTGGAACATCATCACTTCTACTTTGGAGGCCTCGGTTTTGGCCAAGATGAAATGGAAGACGTTCAAGAAGAAGGTTTTAGAGGAGTATTGCAACGAGAAAGAAATGGACCGGATCGAGGAGGAATTCTGATCACTCAAGAAAGGGGACTCGAATGTGAGAAAGTACACTTGTCTATTCATGGAGAAGCTCAATTTGGTGGGGCATGTGGCCCCGACTGAGAAGGAAAGGGTTAAAGCATACCTCAAGGGGTTACCGGCGGACATGATGGCCATGGTCCGCAACTCTAAAGCGGGTATATTGCGGGAGACGATAGAAGAGGCAAAATTGATGGAGACCGTCTATGAAAAGGGGAATGAAGAGAAGGTAGTTGTTGGTGAAAAAAGGAAATGGGAAGGGTCGACTGGACTCGCTCGACAGTTTAGACCGTTTAATGGGGAAAGAAACGGTGATCCTCGGCGTGAGATGAGGTGGTGTCATAAGTGTAAAAGCAAGCATAGTGGCACGTGCAACTCTAGGCCACGTCACAACCCGACCAAATGTGCTAAGTGTGGAAAGAGAGATCATGTTGTCCGAGATTGCCCTATCCGAGGGCCGGTTTGCTTCGAGTGCCGAGAACTGGGACATATCAAGAGGGATTGCCCGAAGTTGTCGGGAGGGAACCGTGTTGTATCAAGTGGGGTGCCGATCAGGAGGGAGGATCCACCGAGGGCGCCGATCCAAGCTTTTCAGATGACCGCCGAGGAGGCGAGGGAGACCGCCGATGTTTTGACGGGTACGTTCCTCGTAAACTCCTTGCCTGCTCGTATATTGTTTGATTCGGGGGAGAATCTTTCTTTTGTCTCTACTTCTTTTTGCAAGCAATTTACCATTACGATTACTACACTCTCGGACGCCCTAATAGTCGAGGTAGCTAATGGGGAGCAAGTTTTGGTCCGGGAATGTTTTAGTAAGTGTACCTTGGTGATAGATGATAACACTTTTGACGCAAATCTCTTGCCAATGTCGATCAGTGGTTTTGATGTGGTTATGGGTATGGATTGGTTGACCGAGAATAAGGTCGAAATCTTGTGTGCGGAAAAGATGATCCAAATTCCGATGTCAAATGGGAAGGTAGTGACAGTGTATGGGGAAAAAGAGGAAAGACCACTTCGTTAATCTCTTCGTTAAAGGCGCGGAAGTTTCTTGCCAAGGGGTACTCATCATACTTAGCCTACATTATAGACGCGAAGCTAGAAAATAAGAAGTTGGAGGATGTGAGTGTGGTATGTGACTACCCGGATGTTTTCCCGGAGGATTTACCCGGTTTGCCACCTGATCGACAGGTGGAATTTCATATTGACCTTACTCCGGGGGAGCCCCGATTGCACGTGCTCCGTACCGATTGGCTCCAACCGAAATGCAAGAAATGATGTCACCACTACAAGAATTGTTAGAGAAAGGGTTTATTCGGCCGAGCTCGTCGCCTTGGGGAGCTCCAGTATTGTTCGTGAAAAAGAAGGATGGATCGATGCAAATGTGCATTGATTATCGGGAATTGAACAAGGTGACGGTAAAGAATAAGTACCCACTTCCCCGTATTGATGATCTCTTTGACCAACTACAAGGGGCTAGTTGTTTCTCCAAAATCGATTTGAGGTCCGGATACCACCAAGTGAGAGTGAAAGAGAGCGACATTCCGAAGACGGCTTTTCGGACGCAGTATGGGCACTATGAGCTTTTGGTGATGCCATTCGGTTTGACAAATGCACTGGCCGTGTTTATGGACCTAATGAACCGTGTGTGTCGTCCATTCTTGGATAAGTCGGTGATAGTCTTCATCGACGACATCTTGATCTATTCTAGAGACGAGGCCGAGCATATTCAACATTTACGAGCGGTGTTGGAGGTTCTTCGAAAGGAGAGATTATATGCTAAATTCTCCAAATGCGAATTTTGGTTACGGGAAGTCCAATTATTGGGACACGTGGTGTCTCAAGACGGGGTGAAGGTTGACCCGGCAAAGGTTGAAGCCATGACAAATTGGAGATCGCCCACGAGTCCAATGGAAATCCGAAGCTTCTTGGGTCTAGCCGGTTATTACCGACGGTTTATTCAAGACTTCTCAAAGATTACTACGCCGCTTACTTCTTTGACAAGGAAGAATGTCAAATTTGTGTGGACAACCGTTCAAGAGTAAGCTTTCGAAACACTCAAAAAGAAATTGTGCGAAGCACCAATATTATCCCTACCCGAAGGATCGGAAGACTTTGTGGTTTATAGTGACGCTTAAAAAATGGGACTCGGTTGTGTATTAATGCAAAGGGAAAAGGTGATAGCTTATGCGTCACGACAACTAAAGGACCACGAGAAGAATTACCCGACTCATGATTTGGAGTTGGCGGCAGTGGTCTTTGCCTTGAAGTTGTGGCGACACTATTTGTACGGAACGAAGTGCACCTTTTATACCGATCAAAAAAGCCTCAAATATATCTTCGACCAAAAGGAACTAAACATGCGACAACGGAGGTGGCTCGAACTTTTGAAGGATTATGATTGTGACCTACTCTACCATCCCGGGAAAGCTAACGTGGTGGCAGATGCCTTAAGCCGAAAAGACCACGGGGGTGGGATTAAGCTAAACCTCAACTGAATCGATGTGATATCAAGTTTGATGGCAAGCATCAAGGCAAGTCAATCGGAGGCACTTCGGGAAGAAAACCTCAAGGCCGAAATTATGGTGAAGCAATGGGAACTACTAACGGAAGATACTCGCGGCCTTAAGCTCTTCCAAGGTCGGATTTGGGTGCCGAAGATCGGCGGGAATCGTGAGCTACTTCTTAGGAAGCCCACAAGTCTTGTTATTCTATACATCCCGGGAGTACAAAGATGTATAGGGACTTGAAGTTAAATTATTGGTGGCCGGTAATGAAGCTCGATGTGGCTAAATACGTGGAATATTGTGTGACGTGTCTCCGAGTCAAAGCTCAACATCAAAAGCCGTACGAAAGTCTACAATCCTTGAAGATTCCAGAATGGAAATGGGACAATGTCACCATGGATTTCATGACAAAGCTACCAAAGACTTTACGAGGTCATGACACCATTTGGGTGATAGTGGACCGTTTGACTAAGAACGCACACTTTTTGGCAATGAAGGAGACGTTGCCGTTGGATAATCTAGCAAGACTTTACATCAATGAGATCGTGTCGAGGCACAGAGTGCCATTATCCATTGTGTCCGATAGAGATAGCCAATTCACTTTGAATTTTTAGGCTAGCTTCCAAAGGGAATTGGGGACGAAGGTGAAGCTAAGTACGGCCTACCATCCCCAAACGGATGGACAAAGTGAACAAATGATTCAAACCCTCGAAGACATGCTTCGATCGTACGTCATAGATTTTGGTGAAAGTTGGGACACACATTTACCTTTGGTGGAATTCGCATACAATAACAGTTATCACTCGAGTCTTAAGGCCTCACCGTTTGAAGCCTTGTATGGTCGTAGATGTAGAACTCCCGTTTGTTGGCTTGAAGTGGGGGAGAAGCAATCTGCGGGACCGGAAATTGTGCAAGAAACCGCGGACAAAGTAAAGGAAATCCGGGAACGTTTAAAGGAGGTACAAGACCGACAGAAGAGCTATGCGGACAAGAAAAGTCGGCCAATCAAATTTCAAGTGGGAGATCGGGTAATGTTGAAGGTATCTCCATGGAAGGGCATTATCCGGTTCGGAAAGCGAGGGAAACTTAGTCCACGTTTCCTTGGACCCTTCTCAATCTTGGAGAAAGTCGGATTACAAGCTTATAAACTAGATTTACCGCCGGAGATGGATGGGATTCATCCCACAATCCACGTGTGCTACTTACGAAAGTGTTTGACCGAGGAGGAGAACGTGATCCCATTGACGGAGATCCGGGTTGACAATGGGAATCGTTGTATCGAAGAGCCAGAGGCTGTACTTGAATCAAAGACTAAGAAACTTCGTCATAAGGAAGTGACGATGGTGAAGGTTCAATGGAAACATCATCGCGGGGAAAATGTGACTTGGGAGTCCGAGGAGGACATGAGGAAACGCTAGCCTAACCTTTTTGTGTAAAGATGCGATTTCGGGGACGAAATCCTTCCAAGGTGGGGAGGATTGTAACACCCCGGATTTCATTCGGTAGGTAACTTAAATGTTAACGTCGTTTTAACTCTTTTACAAAACCTTGATGAAATTAGTTATCGATTCTATGTGAGAATACTTGTTACCTGTTCTATTAATCTGATATTTGGTACTAGGGTGGGCTGAAACTGAAAATTAGGAATTATGGAAATTAGGGCATCCCGGACGTCCGCAAGCCCTAATGTCGGACGTCCGTGTCGTGTGGACGTCCGCATAGCATCCACAGAAGCAACATAACGATTTGGGGAAAAGTCTGGCCAAGTGCAGGCCGGACGTCCGCATGGTTCTTGGCGGACGTCCGCGAGTGGTCTGACGAAATTTTACCTTTTATCCCTCTTTTCCTACCTCTTCTCACTCACTTTACCAAAACCCTCCCAAAATCGATTTCTCTCTTCCAAGGTGCGATTTTCACCCTCAAATCCATTCTATCTCTCCATTTAATCCTCCACAAGGTTGAGCTACATTTATTGATCATCTTGAGTCTTTTGGGAGCATTCATTGAAGGATTTCTCTAAGGGACTTGTCACCTACAACTCCAACTCTCCCTTGCATTTCCTCCAAGCTAGGGTTTCATCCATTTTCTAGGTTTTGGTCTAAAAACCTAGATAGTGAGTGTTCTAACCTTCCATACACTAGATCCATGGTTACATACTTGTTATTTTGTTTATCTCATCATCTTGTTTAAAACCCTAATTTTGGGATGTGTAAGTAGTTGGCTTAATGAGAAGGTTCTTGGGTTATAGAAGTATTGTTAGACTCTAGGTGTCAATACTATTACATGTGGTTTTGGCAAGTTGAAGGTTTCATGCATAAATGCTACAAGTTACTTTATTGGCTTTTAAGCATGTCTTAATGATTAAGCTATTTGGCTATGTGGTTCATGGAATATATATGATCTTACACGATTTATGCATATCCGTATATATGGTACATATGTTACTAAGTGGTGAATTATGCACCATGAACTAGAAGCTCTTACTTTGGTTGGGCTTATGGATATATTTATTGGCTAAATTGGGCTTTGAACGAATCAAGTTAAGTGTTCACCAGGAGGACATAGTCTTGGGCACCACCTTTTGGGTATGTGCCTAGACCCTTGCCACCATGGGGCAATGCCTTCGTTGTATCCCCGGTATGTCGGGCCTTTGGTGTCGCTTTTATGCGGATGGCACTAAGGTATCTCGACTCTTTGGGTGGAACTTCTTGGTGTTATGGGTCTCCCCCATTGACTTCAAAAGTAATTGTGGAGCACTCTATGATGAATCTTACTCGATTATATTATTACTATTATGTACTTTAATTGGAATTACTCACCAAGCCTTGTCTTGACACTTGTTTGAATGTTGACTTGGATCTCAGGTTCTAGTGGTGTCGTTTCCAAGAAAGATTAGACGGAGCGTGTGAGCCGTGGGGATACTTTTGGTCGCAAGCCATAGAAGAGTTATACAAATAGATATGATAACCCCTTTTGTAATCTTACCTCCTTTTAGGAATTAGATTTGTTGGTTGTTATAATCTATCTTTTATGAACAATTGTAACTTTACCAATGTACTTGATATCCCCCCTTTTTGGGATGGCTCATTTATATTATACCGCTCTTTCGTATTATGAAAGTTTTTGTTTTACCCTATTTTTAGGGTGTTACAGTTGTTGAGTCAACAGTTGTAGTGCCTACGTTCACAGCTGGCGTAATGATGACTATGGTAGGACTTCCACCCGATCCTCGTAATCCACCAGGAGGCAGAGTTACTATGGGTGTTCCGGTCGGGTCACTAAGAATCCCAACAGTAGCCGAAGAGAGTTGTTGTGTCCTAGTCAAAAGAAATATATTATCAAACGACTCTAGACTCCATTGTGCATCCAAAGAAGTCGAGACTAGGGATGTTGTCCTTTTGTTTCAATACTGGAACTCTCCAATAGAGAGACCGGTAGATTGTGAGCTATGTCCCCGTGCAAAATTGAAACATACATGTGTTGAGAGATGCCTGAGTGGCTAGGGGGGTTGTGCACTTGTGTCGCTAGGTCCCTGATGACTTCTTCAATACTATGTTCAAACGAATGAGACGGAGTAGTAGATGTGGCTACCTAGTCGACCCTAGTTTAGGGAAGGCTGACAGGAGGTTGTCTTCTTATCACACTCGTCCTCTCATTATTTCTTTTAGATCTCCATTCCCTCCCTCTAACATTTTCTGTATTTTCGACTATATCTCCATCCGCTCTCTTTATGTCTCCCGTATTAGGCAATGGTTCAGAGTTGGTAGAGGGTGTGGTTGAGGTAGATGGAGTGTCATCAACAGGTGAGGAGCGACCACCCATGTGAGGTAGAATACGTCTCAGACGTTGTTGTCGCTCGTCATCGGAGTCGGTGCTTTCTGATGATGATGATGATGAGGATGATGCTTGGTGGAGGGGTGAGTTGGAGATATTACTTCCGTCATTGAAGTAGTTGATATGTAAAATGTTAGAGATGATTAACAAAAATCAATAATAACATATTAAACAAGATGATTAAGTTAGAGATGTTACTTCCGTCATTGAAGTAGTTGATGTGAAAAATGTATTTTCGTCGGAATAAATTAGAGAGCTTTTTGTGAATGGTTTTTAGTGAAATGTTTTTTGTGAAGAGTTTATGGTCCTAGCAAGTTAATTTATAGTAAAAATTGGGTGTAATATTTATAGGTGAAAAAATTTGAAATTTGAAATTTTGAAAAAATTGAATTTAAAATTTTGAAATTTAAATTTGAATTTTTAAAATTTTAGGGTTTAGTATATTAAAAAACAAAAAACAATGAAAATAAAAAGACAAGTGTAAAATGTACAATATTCGAATTTTAAAAAATAATCAATACATAAATTGTAGTAGTATTTTTTGAGAAATATTATAAAAAATTAAAGAAAATAAAAAGACAAAAGTAAAATGTACAATTGTGTTGTCAACTCAAAGACAAAAATAAATTTTAGTATTTTACAAAAAAATATAGTTTTTGAAAGTTTAAAAATGCAAATTTATTTTTTGAGAAATATTAATTTTTAATATGTATTTTTTTATTTTTAATATATATTTAATTCTAATTTTTTAAAAAATTTAGTATTTGAAAAAAACAAAAAATTACAAATTAAAAAAACTACAATATACGTTTTTTGTGTATTGTCAACTCACTCTAAAAAGAGTTAACGTGCAATATTCGTATCTAAAAAAATAATTGCATAAAAAACTTTAAAATTATATTTTAAAAATTTACGCAGCTGACCGTTGTGTGTAAAGTACTCTGTGTAAGTTTTATTTTTAAATAAATAAATCTGATTTTTAAAAGTTAAAAAAAGGGAGAATTTACGCCGAAAGTCCATCAACGTAAACCAACGTTGACAACATGTGGATCCTACATGGGAAACTTACGAAGATAAACTTTAAGAGGAGAGGTTTCACGTAAAATCTATAAAAAATATTTTTTTGATGAAAAACCAGGACTTTACGTAAAGTCCGTGCGTAAAGATTGACTATTATGGGAAATGGGGACACAAAGTGGCTAGTTCGTGAAATCGTAGGGTCAAAATGGCTTTTTGAGGCAATTTTCCAACAACCCTCAACTAAAAAGATGTTGTCATTTGCAGACTCCTACGTATAATATTTTCTCCAATAGTCCATCCTCATTACCGTTTGTATATATTTATCGTCTCGAAGTCTGAATCACTGATTAAAATATTCTTCACCTTCAATTCATTTCTTGCTTCTATCGTTCTCAAATTTATAAATGGCGACTGACATCTCCAAGCGTCGCCAATACAATGGCCTACAGATATTACTCATAGGGGATGATGGTAGTCTGAGGAAGGAGCATTCAAGTTTTCTTCAAGAGAAATATTGTGAAGGCGTGTAGTCTCTCTTTTCTTGAACGGTAACTAATTTAGAGTAAATAAACAATTGTCATTTTACCCTTTTTAAATAAGTTTTCAAACTACTTCTGGTGTTTCGCCCCCGTTCTCCGGTCTCCGGTCTCCTCCTCATTGTCCGGCAACTTGCCAATCTCAGGCCCTCCCTTACCAATACCGGATAAAACTTTTGGTCCAAAAATCTACAACAATGAGATTCAAATTTTTGAGAGAGTCATGTATTATCACATCTTTAATTGTCCGAAAAATGAATGATCAATCTAACGTTCAAAACAACTATATATAGATATTATAAAATCAACAATGAATTATTTTGTGTCCAGTTAAAGAATGCAATATCCTTCCTTCGTCAACGTTGTTCTCCTTGATTTTTCGGTAGCCACTATCTGTGGGATGAAAACCCTAGTCCCATGCCTCTTAGTGGCAGTCCACAACCTCTCCATCCAACTAGGGACCTCTTCCGGACTACTCCTAAAAACTAAAGTGTATGCCACCGGATGTCAGTAATGATCTAGAACCACTGGAGCCACCAGGAACCAGCGATCTCCTCTGAAACATTGGCTCAAAATTTCTTTAATGAGTTTTGTCACGATCTTCGTCCATAAGAAGCAAAATCTGCCTGAGCTCTGAAAGCAGCAAAGGCCCGATGATGGATATAGGTCGTCGGGGCGACGACCTAGGGCATCAGATGGCCCTTGGGCATCATCTCTTAAGGCCCATATGCTTTTAGGTAGGCTAAGTTTGGCACTTTAGGCTAAAACACATTTACCATTGCTTTTAGGTAGGCTCAGTTTAGAGATGTTACATCTGCCATTGAAATAGTTGATTCGTAAAACGTATGCTTGCTATAATTTCCTTAGCCGGAATATCTTCGTCGCAATAACTTAGAGAGTTTTTTGTGAATGGTTTTAGTGAAAAGTTTTTTGGTGAAAATTTTATGGTTTTAATGAGTTAATTTATAATAAAAATTGAGTGGAATATTTATGGGTGGGAAATTTTGAATTTTAAAGATTTGAAAATTTTGAAATTTGAAATTTGAAGATTTGAAATTTGAAGTTGAGTAAATTACGATTTTCGTCCTTGTGGTTTGCTGAAAATTTCTGTTTTCGTCCTTATGCTTTTAAAATTTTAGTTTGTGTCCTTGTGGTTTGAAATTTGTTTCTGTTTTCGTCCTTGTGATGAACTCTGTTAAAAGCAATCACTAACAGATGGGTGTTTAGGTATTTTCATCTTTTGTTTTATTTTAGAGTAAATTACGGATTTGGTCCTGTGGTTTAAAAAAGAAACGAAAATGGTCCCTACAATTTTTTTATTCCAAATAAGGCCCTGTGGTTCGTATTTTCGTAACGATTTGGTCCCTGTCGCTAACGAGCGTTAACTCCCAACGTTAAGTTATAGACATTTTTAGTCCTTTTGATATGTTTACCTATTCTATTAAATTATAAAACCATAGGGACCCAACTTGTAATTTACTTTATTATTATATAATATAATAAATAATATATTTATACATATATATATATATATATATATATATATTATAACCTGCAACTCTCTCTCTCTCTCTCTCTTCTCTCTCTCTCAACCTGGTAACCCACCTCATACACACAACCCACACATACAATACGATGCATACACACATAACACAACACACACATACACATACACACATACACATACACACATACACATACACACAACACTTTAAGTGGGTTTTGCAAGTGAGGAGATGACCGGAGAAGACAACCCACGCATACAATACGATGCATACACATAACACAACACACACATACACATACACACAACACACACATACACATACACACATACATATACACACAACACGATAATATATCACTTGAAATTATTAACTGAAGTTGTCGACAAACCTATTGTGTGAAAATGAAATTGCTCTCCAGATTGCCCCTAACCTTGTATTTCATCAACAAACCTAACTTATTGAGATCGAGTACCATTTTGTTCGTGAAAAGTCCAATAGAATTTAAATTCTACAAAACATGTAAACATGAAGAACATCTATGCTCTAGGTTAAGGATGAAAATTACAGAACAGGAATGCACATATTTAGAAGGATTATTAGAGGTTTGATTTAAAGAAATTAATTTGATCCCCTTCCTTATTTATAGCCTAGCATGTAAAACCCTCCAATTCTTCAATTCTGGTTGTATGTGTGGGTTATGTGTATGAGGTGGGTTACCAGGTTGTGAGAGAGAGAAGAGAGAGAGAGAGAGAGAGAGAGAGAGAGAGAGAGAGAGGGAGTTGCAGGTTATAATATACATATATATATATATATGTATAAATATATTATTTATTATATTATATAATAATAAAGTAAATTACAAGTTGGGTCCCTATTGTTTTATAATTTAATAGAATAAGTAAACATATCAAAAGGACTAAAAATGTCTATAACTTAACGCTGGGAGTTAACGCTCGTTAGCGTCAGGGACCAAATCGTTACGAAAACACGAACCACAGGGCCTTATTTGGAATAAAAAAATTGTAGGGACCATTTTCGTTTCGTTTTTTAAACCACAGGGACCAAATCCATAATTTACTCTTTATTTTAGAGTAAACTCTACTTTTGGTCCCTGAGGTATAGTGATTTTTTTGAAAGCAACCCCTGTGGTTTCATAAGTCGAGTTGTTGTCCTCATGGTTTTGATTTTACGCTAGATTTGGGACCTGGACACTAACAGGGTTAAATGGCTTCGTTAGTGTCAGGGGCATTTTCGTCATTTCACCATTTTGTCTCTTTTTTGTAATTGTTTTTTGTTTTTTCTTATATTTGTAAAAGTTATCAAACTTTAGGGACCAAATTGTAACACTTCTAATATATATATATAAACCTAAACCCTGTTAATCTCATCACAGGGATCAAACCCGTCTTCCTCCTCCCCCAACTACATCTCCGGCCACCACCAGAAACTCCGGCCACCAGCCACCACTCTCTTTCTCTCTTCATCTTCTTCCCAAAGCACACACTCACATATAATAAAAAGTCAGGTAATCTTCTTCGTCTCTCCTCCGACGAACCACCGCCGCCTCCGCCTCCGCCTCCCTTCCTACCACCGCCGCCTCTGCCGTCTCGACTCCTCTCACCACCGCCGTGTGCTGCCGTAACGCCACCACCCCCTTCCTCTCAAATTCACAGGGTAAGGGCATCCCTTTCATCTAAACACAACCAACCACCGCCGACAACCGCAATCTACCACCGGAGTTTCAAGAACCACAAAACCCCATTGAAATTTCTGAAATCAAAAACAGATTTTGGAAAACAAGATTTCTTAAAAACGCGGTAAATGCATGTGGAAATCAAAACCCATTTCAGAAATTCAAAAAAGAAAACAACTTGTTGTTGTTGTTGTTGATTTCTTGAAGATATATGTGTATATATATATATATATATATATATATATGTGTGTGTGTGTCAGTGTGTGTGTGTGTGTGTGTGTGTGAGTGTGAGTGTTCGTTTGAAAAACAGAGACATCCAAATCGCTAAAGATTGTAATGGTGGGTGGATTGGGATGGTGGATGGTGGTTGTAATGGTGGGTGGTAGTGGTGGTTGTGGATGGTGGGTGGTAGTTGTAATTGTGGGTGGTAGTGGTGGATAGTGGTTGTAATGGTGGGTGGTGGTGGTTGTGGATGGTGGGTGGTAGTGGTGGATGGTGGGTGGTAGTGGTGGATGGTGGGTGATATACTACAAAAGAGTCAATTACAAGTTGGTCCCTAAAGTTTGCTACTTTTGATAGAATTAAGAAGAAACAAATACAATTACAAAAATAGGACAAAATGGTGAAATGACGAAAATGCCCCTGAAACTAACGGGGGTTTTTAACCCTGTTAGTGACCAGGTCCCAAATCTAGCGTAAAATCAAAACCATGAGGACAACAACTCGACTTATGAAACCACAGGGGTTGCTTTCAAAAAAATCACTATACCTCAGGGACCAAAAGTAGAGTTTACTCCTTTATTTTATTAAACATGTTTCCTCTCTTTTTAATCATGAAATGGACCCACCAACCCTCTTTTTCCATTTCCTTCTCTTTCACTTTGTGACTTTCCTCATATTATCACCCACCATTCAAAGTATTCTTTTAATAAAACTTTAATAGATAAGTAAATTCAACTTATTAGGCCATCCGCAGCGCCCTTCGGGCTCGAGCTCGGGCTCGTGCGGGCAAAGGTGGGGGGTCTCAGGCTTTGCGCGGGCTTTGGGGGATCGGGTTTGTAAGCCCGTGGAACCCGTGTGATTTATTGCCAAAATTTAATAATTTTTAATTAAAATTTACACTTTCAACCCCTATACTTATTTACTAAATTTACTTTATACCTTTTAGTTTCATTATTTTAATTTTACATTTAACACATATAATCGTTTATTAACTAAAACACGTTAAAAAATACGTTTTAATTTTAACAAGTTACATCATTATAATCGTCTCTTCGATACGTTCGAAATGAGCCCAACATTTATTTTTTTTGGATTTATATATTTTAATATATATCATATAAACTACATAAAACTATTTTTTGAGTAAACTATGATTTTGGTCCCTGTGGTTTACTGTTAATAACGGTTTTCGTCTTTGATCTTTTAAAACTGCTTTTTTATCCTTATGGTTTCTATTTTTCTTCCATTTTCATCCCTCCATCCAACTTTGTTAAAATTAGAGTTAATTCTTCCAAAAAATAATTGATTACATATTTGGTCCTTGTTTATTGTATATCAAATTTTACATTTTTATCCTTAAGTTACGACATTTTATTTTTATTTTTATTTATTATTTATCTTATTTTTATTTATTAAAAAATATATAAATGTTTTTATTTTGTTAAATAATTAAATGTATAAATAAAAGAATTAAAAAAATGAGGTGGCGCTGATATGGTATTGAGGGCTTGAGGGCTTTTAGTTATGCGCTGGGGTGTTTAGAGCTTGAGGGTTTAGCTGATGTGGCGTTGATGTGGCGTTGAGGGCTTTTCTTAATGCGCTGCGGATGGCCTTAGTATTTGTGATAAAATGATGGAATATCTTTAATACATTTTATTTTTTATTTTTAGTTATCATAGTTTCTGTTTTTTATGAGTTCAAGTTTTTTTTGGATAAGGTTCATCTAGGCTTTGCCTAGACTACATTCTTGGCAATTTGGAAAAAAACAAACAAAGCGGTCGTCTGAGACTAAGCCTGGCCACAGAATGACGCTGATTAATTGCAAGTCGTTAAATACTTTGATATAATTTTTTTGTGTTACATCGTTAGAAATGATATGGATTTTTTTTTATTTGACATTCATATTGTTATATTTTAAAAATAAATGGTCTTTAACCTTAAAGTTTATACGTGCACTAAAATAAAATAGGGTTTATTAAATGTCAAAAAAAATGTCTACATGTGTAAAAAATAATCAAACATTTGTGTGTCATATTTAAAAGGGTTACAATAATTTTATATAATCCTTATAAACATTTCAACAATTTTCTAGAACACGTTTAAAATAAAAACGTCAATTTTATTTTTATACGATACTATTTGATGGCTTACAAAAACAAATGTTCTATACCAAAACTTGTTCATTTGGCATTTCTCAAAAGTGTCATATAGGAAACGTTAATTGGTAAAATTATTTTAAAAATGTCTAAAAGAACCTTAAAAACATTTTATACATTTATTTGAGTTGCGACACTTTTACATAAATATACAATTTTTCGGTATAAGGCCTTCCGTATCGTACGCGGGCTCGGGCTCGGGCTCGGAGCGGTCTCGGCGGGCTCGGAGCGGGTTGCGCTACGGGGGGGAGCGGGCTCGGGCTCGGGTTCAGCCCCGGGTTCCAAAACCCGTTCGACCCGATGCTTTTTTTTTAAATAATTTGAAAATAAATAAATCCAACGGCTATATTTTTATTTTATTTTTTTTATTTTTTTTTCAATTTAATCACACTATATATATTAATCCAAACCCATATTATTTTTCACACAAAACTCTCTCAAACTCTCTTAAACCCTCTCAAATTCTCTCAAACTCTCTCAAATTTCATCATGAATCCAAACAAAACAACTACATCTCGTCGTAACCGACCGGATACACCGCAACCGCAAGAACACCCGGAGCTTGGTTTTCAAGCGTTTGCACAACAAGGTTATCATCCGCACTTTTCGCAACCAATTCCGCCACAATTTTCGCAACAATTTTCGCCACAAAATCCGCCACAATTTTCGCAACAATATCCGCAACAATTTTCGCAACAATATCCGCAACAATTTTCGCAACAATTTCGCCAACAATATCCGCAACAAATTCCTTACCAACTTACACGTCCCGGTATGATTGAACAAGGTTTTACTCCGGCCAACTACAATATTCCTTCACCCGCAATCAATCTCGTCGACGACATTGTTCCGGAAACCCAACATTCTAGCCCGCACACACCACAATCCATCTACACACAACCATCAAACCCGGAACCATCAAACCCGATACCAACGAGAAAAGGAAAAAACAAACAATATGAAAATAGAGCCCCCAAACAGATGTGGAGTAAAGAGGAGGAACTCGCGTTAGTGTCGGCGTGGGTTGACGTTTCGGAGGACCCCGTTATCGGTAACGCACAAACCGGTGGTAATATTTTTATTGTTATTATTATTATTATTATTATTGTTATTATTATTATTATTAATATTATTAATATTATTATTATTATTCTTGTTAATATTCTTATACTTGAATTTACATAAATGTAGAAAGTTTTTGGACCCGTGTCGGGCAATGTTCTTTAGTTTAATGGGGCGCGCCAATTATAGAACAACTCATCAACTCAACACCAAGTTCAACGACCTCAATAAAAGAATAAATTCTTTTGGCGGCATCTACAACAACTTGCTCACTAATAGAGGGAGCGGAATGAGTGAGACCGACATTTCACGAACGGCACACGAACGGTACCGAGCACAACTTGGGCTTGCTTTCACTCACGAACAAACTTGGGAAGTCCTCAAAAAATGTCCAAAATGGGGAGCCGTTCCAACTATGACGACAACTTCATCGTGGGGTTCAAAATGTACCAACCCTTCCAATGATGACGATGACGACAACTTCATCGAGCAACTTCAACGACCCATCGGGAGAAACAAGGCAAAAAAACATCAACGAGTAATACGAGCGGGTCGAATACGAACGAAAGTATTACTCAGTTGTTCACGACGTTCAACGAGAAGATTGATGATACAATGGAGTACAAAATGAAAAAACTCGAACTCGAACGAGAAAAGTTGGAACACGAACGAGAAATCGAACTAGCAAAACGATTTGAAAAAGACTTCGAGTTTTTCATAACCCCGCATGATCACCTTTCGGGCCCCGCTTTGATGGCTACGGTAGCGAGAAAAGAGCAAATTAAAAAATATCATAATTGGTAGTGTTTTGTATTTTGTAATTTTTAATTTTTTAATGAATGATATGAATTTTTATTTTTATTATTTATCTTATTTTTATTTATTAAAAAATATATAAATATTTTTATGTTGTTAAATAATTAAATGTATAAATAAAAGAATTAAAAAAAATGAGGTGGCAAGAGGGCTTCTACGGAGCGCTACGGGTCTTTAGGGCTTGAGGAGAGGGTTAGGAGAAAAGCTGATGTGCCGCTGATGTGGCGCTTGAGGGCTTGAGGGCTTCTACGGAGCGCTACGGAAGGCCTAAGTGTATAAATTTATAAGACCGTTCTAATAATAAAGAGAAAAAAATTAATAATATACTCTTATGAGAAAGTTATTTAATTGTTTACGTTTGATTGTTATTATGACATAAATCAAACTCGTAAAAAAGTTGAAACTATAAAAATATAAAAAATAAATTGTATTGTAGATATATATTTAATTACTAGGTTCGAACCGTGTATTACACGGGATAATTTAAAAAAATTAATCATGTCCAAAAATTTATCAACTATTATGAAAGATTAATTTAAAGTGAATTGACGGGAAGCATAACAATTTGACTTTGAAAATATCATTAACTAACCATCTGTTGATAACTGATATTATGTAGTTCAATTAAAATTAGAGGAAATAATATAATCATGATTAAGAAGGTATAAATAATTAAATATACTATACTAAAATATTTGCATATTTATATTTTGAAAGAGGTTCGAACTCATAATCCAAAAGTCAGTTGATAAGTGATTTTTTTTCCAAGTAATTAAATCTCTTATGATAATTCTAAGGGTGTTTTGTTGTCAGAATGGAATTTGATAGAACTGTAATTCGTCGAAGTAATTCGACTTTGAAGTAAAAATTGATATAGAATTGCAAAAAGAAAATCACGACAATTTAGTGATTATTTGTATCAAATTCCATACTAATTTCAACAAATCCCATACTAATCACGACACATTAATTCGTATATATTTATGATATTTAAAAATATAATTAAATCCAAAAATATTCAATATTGGGATCATTTCGAAGGTATTGACGAAGCGATTACAATGGTATAATTTGTAAAAAATAGAAATGTTTTTTAATGCATTTTAGTTCATATACATTATTTATGCTAATATGATAAGAGTCTAAAATGAAAAATGAAAAAGTAAATTATTAAAAGTAACTACATACCTAATTATAAGGGTAGTAAATGTAACGTATAAATTAAATAAGTTGAATTAAGGAGAGATTTAAGGAGGAGTAATTTTATTACTACAAAATATACATTATTTATGTACTAATTTTATTACTACAAAATATTTTGAACGTTTCAAATATATAGTTAATAACTTAATTAAATGTTAGCTTAAGAATTAAAAAACGTAAAAATAAGAAGGTGAATTGGAGAAGGGATGGGTAAGGGTAAAGGGCGTTATTATTATGGAGGGAGTGTATCAAAAGAAAAAAAAATGAGAAAAGGTTATTTAATAAATCAAAATAGAAAAAATAATACTAAAATGACTAAAATAACCTTAAGTTAAAGGGAAATTAATTAAAATGCCACAAGTTTGAAAGGGACTTACCAAAATACCCCAAAAAATTAATTTCTTACCAAAATGCCCTTTTTCCCTACGATAAGAGCCCGCGATCGCGGGCAGGGACCAATTGTGAAATTTTTTGCAAGATATATATTTACACTTTCATTCTCTGGCCCCCGCGGTGGCTCTATCGTGGCCCGCGATGGCCCGCTATGGGGACTGAAAGTGTAAATAATCTTGCAAAATTTTACATTTTCAGTCCCTGCCCGCTATAGAGGGCTCCCTCCGCAGAAAAAAGGGCATTTTGGTTAGAAATTAATTTTTTGGGGTATTTTGGTAACTCACTTTCAAACTTGTGGCATTTTAATTAATTTCCCTAAGTTAAAGGATGAATTTTAATAGAATTAGTCTTAGAATTAAAATGGCAATAAATTACAAACTATGGGACTGAAAAAAGCAATTTTAAGACCATAGGATGAAAATGGCAATATTCAGCAAACCACAGGGATGAAAATCGTAATTTACTCTTTGAAATTTTATTAGAACTTCAACAAAATAGTTTCAGTTAATAAATCATACAGCCTGATATCATCCATAAACCTTCAATTTTATAACGTTTTGTAGCAACTACAGATACGATGAATGTGTCACCTATCTTATTGATTAACACAGTAGAATTCGCAAAAAAACATCCATCACCTCAGCATATATGAAATTTGAAAACATAATTGCATATAACACATCGAACACTTAACAAAAGCCGTAACGCATAAACCTTCATTGCGATTTACTAGACCTTATTTTTGACTAAAACCCTAAAAGAAATTTGGTTACTTTTAAAAAATGTGAATGAAAATGGAACTAGAATAGTAGTAATACAAATTTACATAGTAGTAATACAAATTTACATTTCCTTTAACTTGCTCTGGTGTGAAAACTAGTAGGTGTGTAGTTACTAGTGTAATATCCGTTTGTTGGTCGGGTATACAACATGACTTTAATCTAGTTAAGTTATTTGATTGACCCATCTTTTTATCATTGCCGAATGTTGTTTTTCAATCGAGCAAGAAGCTTAGTCAAACTATAACTGGCTTTCCGTGCCTTTGACTCTCGGTTAGGTACCCAGTGAAAAGTAGCAAACCATGCAAACCTAATCTAAGCCATCCATTTTGTTCTTGCTTTTGAATAATGTTTGTTTATTTAATAAATAACCGTAGGGGTGGTTTAGGTATTACGTAATTTTTTTTAAATTAAATAACAATGTGATCCGGTTTCCTTAAATGTAAGGATAATCATTAATTAATAAAATTCAGCTAATTATGGAATTTATAACAAAACATTTTTTAGTGATATCAAGCAAGTATTGAGTTTGGTGATGGATCGTAACGATAAATGAAAAGCGTCGTTAGTGAATGAAGGTGTTGGTCGTCGATTTGGTGTCTGGATCGTTTTCTAGATTTGAGGATATTGTTGATCATGAAATAGAAAATCAGAGTGATGTGGTTGTTGGCAATGAACTTGATCCTTCTTGTTATGTCTCAGATCAAAGTAAAGAAGTAGTCGAAAATGGTGAAAGGTATGGTTCATTCACTAGGTTGCTTGCATCTCGAATGAAGTATGCTCATGAAGAGATCAATCAAGATTATGAAGAAGATGACAAGATTGGTTGTTGTGATCTTGATGATGAAGAAGGTATTTAATTTGTGTGTTATGTGGGTAGTCTCAAAGTCAATAATAATTTGTTGAATTAAGTTTAATGTAGTTTAAATCAATTTGTAATTTATTTATTGTAGATAGTTGATGTTGTTTTAATTCATCAACAGATTCAAACCCATAATGGTTTAACGCTAGGGTAATTTAGCATTGTGTATATTCATGCATATTGCTATTTATCCAATGTTAAATGTGTTATGTTTAGGTAAAATAGGTTATGCATGCATATTTCTATATCAATTAATCGTGCTGGAATGTTTTTTTTATATAACATTTCGCAAGTAATGGAATTGAGTCCCCGTGGTTCAAAGTACTATATACCAATAGTTGGCGATTCTATTAAAATCTAGGTTGGGGATTCATTCACTACTGCTGAGTTGGTTGAACGTGCATATAGGAAGTAGGTTATGGCTGTCGGGTTTGATGTGCGTATTTCAAACAAGAAGAAGAACAGGTGTAGTCACAACTCACAACTAGGTACTTTGTTTGTAATAAGCAATGTGATGTGTCTAAGAAAACTTATGATTCTTTAGAAGTAACGTCGAGTAAGAGACGTCAACGTAACTCTAATCTCAAGAAGTCTAGTTGTTTAGCATGTTTTAAAATTCATTTTGTTAAAGAAAAAGGCATATAGGAGGTATACAGATTTATTGAGAAGCATAACCATTTACTACTTAATGATGATCATTGTTCTAAAAAGCTCGCTGCAAAGCCACCATGGCGTGTTATGACTCAAGACTTGTGTCTCACGCCACATTAAGGCTGTGGCACGCCATGGCCTAATGCATGGTTTTTGTTAAACGATATTTGATTTTTCTTTATGTTTGTAATGTTTTATTTGCTAGTTTTTAATATATATATATATATATATATAGCCCAATTTTACTTGTTTATTATCATTGACTCGTTAAGTATGTAATAGTACAAAACATATGTTTTATATGTAAAATTTATATATGATCTAGAGATTTTCCGTCATAAGTCATGCCTTGATAACGTCGTGGCCTCACCATGGCTCCTAAGGCTTGAGGCTTAGCCATGCCGCACGTCACGCCTCACGCCATTTAGAACCTTGATGATGATGAAATGCGGATGTCACGTGCAAAAAGTTCACTTACTTATGCAAATCGTAGGAATGTTTTCACATGGGCGGACCTATAGTGTTGCGAACGGTGGCACGTGCCACCGTATCTTCTTCCGTCGAAGGGTAAAAAAAATTAGCTTTGTGAAAGGTGCAACCGTATCAATTTGTTGTGTGTCACCATATATATTTTGAAACTATAATAAGAACACAAGTTTTTCTTGGTAGAGTTGGTTTGCAAAGTTTTTCTTCCACTTCATAGTTCAAACCCCAGTTTGAGTCCCGTTAGAGTCATTTTTCTAGTTTTTAGCTTTTAATTTCAAATTTATTAGGTTTCTAAAAAATTAGAAATAACAGGACTTGATCACGAGACCTCACGCTTGAAAAGCAAAGAACTAACCATCAAACCAATATTGATTTTATGAAAAATATTTATATTTGTTTCTTATCGTCAAATGGTGCCACCGTTTCAAATAAGTTCTGGGTCTTCCTGGTTTTTCATGCATGCAATTCTAAGGTTGGTATAGCTAAGTCTCATATAATGCATAATGCACGTAAGGTGGTGTATCAAGACATCAACTCATTGATGAAGAAGATGACATTGAGTTGTTAGAGAAGAGCAACACTGAAGAAGATATTGGGGAATATAAATCCGATGAGGATGTTGAAGAATACACACTTGATGATGACGCGGAATGATTATCTACCTATTAGCCAAGACTTTATTGAGATATGTTTGATATTTATATTAATACTTTTTTAAAATGAGATTGAACTATGCTTTATATAGTGGTACTTGAGTTGATATTACTACTTTTTATATAATAGTATTTTAGTTGTGTATTACTATGTGTGTATGTATAGATTATTGTTATTTTTTTATACGATGTGTCTTGCATTTGTGAGGCCTTGTGCCTGTGCCTCGCGCCTAAGCCTTAGGACCCCTTTGCGCTTAAGTGCACATTACGCCTTTTATCAACTTTGGTCTCCTATTATAAACTTATTAGACCATTTGCCTTTAATTTTCTTTTTATATTAATCGTTTACTTAACGTTTTATTCAATATGTTTATGAGGTTATATCATTCATACATACATATATATACATACATATATATATATATATATATATATATATAGGGTTGGGTTATTTTGTTAACCAAAAATTTGGTGCTAACTTTATTAACCGATTAACAACCTTTGATCTTAAAATGAGTGGTTGAGATGAAATACATCTAAATTATTAATTACAAGATGGGGCCATTGAGAAATAAAGATATGAACATGGGTGTTTGAGGGTCATTTTAGTAAAACCAATTCCCTTAGTTTTGTAACCCCCTCAGTTTTGTAACCCCTTCCATAGAATACTCCCAACACAATCAATCCATTACATGAACATCTCTTGCATCCTTGTATCTTACATGCATTTTATGTTCTTTCTTAAACACCGAATCCATGTGCATTTTACATGTATGTGGGGCTGTAAAATAAACCAAACGTCCAGCCGTTTTAAGAAAATGAACGAAAATGAACACGTATTTTTAATTAGGTTAGTTAAATCAGCGAACACCATCGTTCGTTCATATAAGTTTGTGAATGTTTGAACATTCATGTTTGTTAAATGATGGGTCGTTTACGTTCGTTCATTTATGTTCGTTAATGTTCGATTGTTCATTATTCTCTTAGGTAGCGTTTGGTATGCAGACTAGATGGGACGGGATTGGACTGGACTGGACGGGACAGGACAGGACAGAACAAAATTAATAGTCTGTCTTGCGTTTGGTACGCCTAGAACAAGACAGAACTAATTATATGTTTTGCGTTTGGTATGCAGGACTGGACGGGACTGGACTGTTAAAATGACCACATTGCCCCTAACATGTTAGTTTTATATTTTTCTTACCGTATAATAGTTTTGAATTACACCAACCAAATTTTTAGAGTAAATTACAACTTTGGGTGAATTTTTTTATCTTATTTAATTGTGTTATTATTATTTTATTTAGTAAAATAAAACAAACCAAAATAAAAACAAAAGGAAGGTTTAGTCTGACTCTAGTGAATTTTAAGGGTATAATGGTAAATTTGAAAATAGTCCCAACTTGTTCCACATGTTTTGGTGGAACTAAATTTTTTAACTTTTGTCCCAGGAGAAACCATTTTTGTCCCACCTTGTCCCATCTCATTTTTGTTCCACGGCTTACCAAACATGGTACTATTTTTTTTAGTCCCGTCCTGTCCCAAGTAGTCTGCATACCAAACGCAGCCTTATGGTAACAATAGTAAAAAACATTCAACCCGGATATACGTCGAACATGTATGAAACAACTAAAAAACAATAAATGGTTTGTATTAATGAAAGATGAACACGTATGAAACGAGTATGTGTATCAAAAAAATAATATGGATAGCAAAACTAATATATATTATTATTGTTCATAATTGTGCACAGTTGACCATTGGCATTTCACATATGTTCTCAAGTAATATTTATACTCTTATGGTAATAGTAGTAAAAAAACATTCAACCCGGATATACCTTGAACATGTATGAAACAACTAAAAAGCAATAAATGATTTGTGTTAATGAAAGTTGAACACGTGAGAAGGTTGAACACGTGTGAAACGAGTATGTGTATCAAAAAAATAATATGGATAGCAAAACTAATATACATTCTTATTGTCCATAACTATGCACAGTTGACCATTAGATCAATTCTGCACAAACTGTTAATAATGGTTCTACAAAAACGTCCCTCATTAACAAACTATCAAGTGAGAAATGAATCAACAAACTCCAACGGCAACGTCGAACTTTGCGGAATTAGTAGAATATTCCAACATATCGGGGAATATATTCTTGATGACGATGAAAATCCATTTTCATGCAAACCGAACTATGATGAACGAGAGCTCCCTCAAACCAACAACTTATTTTTTTTAAAATTAAAATTACCTATATCAAATTCGTAACTCCCAAATGTAATGAACAATTAATATTTGCGTTTGTAACTCCCATTTTAAAACTCCACCAAAAAAACCCTTTTACAAAATACCAAATGTACCCTTTGGCACTAATTAATATGTTGACACTAACCAACTAGAAATGTGAAATCCTATTGGTCTAAAATGGTTAGTAAAGTTAACACCCTTTGGGAGGTTAACAAAATAACCTCCCTCTATATACATATATATATATATGTATATATATATACATACATACATATATAGGGAGAGGTTCAATAGAGAAGTGCAAAATTTTAGAGAAATAGAGAAGTGATATTGGCCATTTATTCGGTCAAGATCGGCGGCTTTGACCGAGAAGCAGCGGATAAATCCTCGCGTGGTCTGCACAAGATAGATGGGTAGTTTCGTAAAAAATACGCGTGACGAGTTTATATATGAATTTGTGTGATTCATATATGAACCTTTGTGTTCATATATGAACATTTGTAATTCACATATAAACTCTTTTTAACTAATTCATATATGAACCTTTGTGATTAATATATGAATCAGTTTATTTGTTCAGATCAGAAGTAGTTAAAAAAAATTCATATATGAATCACAAAAGTTCATATATGAACACAAAGGTTCATATATGAATTAGTTAAAAAAATTCATATATGAATCACAAAGGTTCATATATGAACACAAAGGTTCATATATGAACACAAAGATTCATATATGAATCAGATAATTGGTTCAACTGATTCATATATGAACCTACAGTTAATTAGTTTCATATATGAAATACAAAGGTTCATATATGAATCACAAGATTCATATATGAATTAGTTATAAAAAGTTCATATGTGAATTACAAAGGTTCATATATGAACGTATAGTTCATATGTGAATCACACAGATTCATATATGAACTCAGCCCGTGTTTTTTGTAAAAGTTACGAAATTGCTCTTCTATTTTTGGAACAGCCGCAACTTTTGACCAATTATAACCGAAAATTTTGCACTTCTCTATTGAACCTAAGGCTACATATATATATATATATATATAAAATATTAATATTTACATAATCAATGTTATGTATTAATTTATAGTAAATATTTAATAACGTAATAATATCTCTTTTTGAACATTCCATGTGGTTATATCATATATATCAAGTCTAGTGATAACTCGTTTTCATTATGTGATAACATGTTTTTACAATAATTTGTAAACATGTGTAAATAATTATGGAGCAAGGTATATTATTAGCATATGTGATAAGTGTAAAACGTCTAGCTTTTTAATCAAACATGAAATTGCAATGCAAGGGAAAGACATTCAAAGATTTACTCTGGAAGTCTGCAAACGACTATTAGTATACCCCATTTTGATCATTCCATGGAAGAGTTGAAATGTTTAAGCAAAGGGGCATATGAGTGGTTGAAGCAAATTGCCCCTCATTATTAGACTAGATCTCATTTCACAGGTAACAACCTAACACATTTAAGGGTTTTAATGTATGTTATTGGTTAAGTTTGTTCTGTTTTAACAACTTATACATTTTCATCAACTTACAGAATGGTGTCATAGTGATATTCTTTTGAACAATATGTGTGAAGTCTTCGACTGGTAGTTGGTGGATGGGAGGGACAAACCCATCATCACATCCTTAGAATACATATGAGAATACTTGATGAAAAGAATAGTTAAGGTGCAGAAGTTGATCGAAAATGTTGATGGTCCACTTACCCCAACAACAACAAAAATGATGAATTCAATCAAGGAGGAAACTCCCAAGTATATTGTTCTATGGAATGGGGATGACAGGTACTAGGTGAGTGGTCCATTAATGGACTAATGCGTAGTTGATTTCAATCGTGTTGGTCCCGAAGGGCTATACAAGTTTGTAGAATGGGGGGGGGGGGGGGGGTTGAATACAAACACACAGATTTTACTTTTCTAAATTGTTTATTGATAAATCATTAACAATTTACAGCTTGTTGCGGAACAAGATTAAGGATAAACCTAAATCTAAACAAGTTGGAACACTAAGTTTCTTGCACTAAGAAGGAGAAGGAAATTACTAATAATAACCTATCTCGAGATAAGAAAGATGACTTGTCCAGAGTTAGCAAGTGCTTCAAAAATGAAGTTGGAGTCCTTCTTATATACTGCATGCATTTAATGCATTGAAGTTTACACTTTACACGTGGCAGCAGCTGGTTGGTTGCATGTCATTGACCTTTGTAGACAACCTTAGTAGCCGCATGTTTGAACAGTGTAGTATCAGAGTGGTTGTACGATTTTAGACAATAAGGAGGTTCTTTTCTGACATATCGTACGGAGTCGTGCAAGGGTGGTTAAGACAAAAGTACGTTTTACGGAGGACTTCATGATCATCTTTTCGTTGATTCAGCGCTTTACCATTGTTTATCAGCGAATGATAAAGTTCAGGGATAGCTGAAGTCCTGTACTTGATACTTCACGTTGAGTGGACAAATTTGAGTCTTCGCTGATCCGCATCAGTTCATTAGGAGACTTGTCGCTGGTTCTTGAGCTTGATCTTCGACTTCAGCGTAGAACCTATGTTGACGTGAAACTTGTCTTCAGGGATCATAAGTAAACAACTAACTTATCAGCGATCACCATAAGGACTGGACAGACTCAGAGCATTATGGTGAACAGTGTTCGCTGAATGTTTAATCTAAAGAGCGAGAGTTCCTATCAGCGGTACTGTAAGATCTTAGTACTTATCAGCGATAGTGAAACTCTGATACATATTGTTTACTTACATTTTTCACTAAGTATATAAGAGAGGGTCATTATCAAATCACTGAGGGTTTGGATCAACAATCTCCCCTTATTTGATTATGACATAGCAACAGAGAAAATTGCTATTTAATGAAAACATAAGGATAAAAAGAACTCATAAAATATTTGTCCATTTTACTGTTTTCTGGGATCTTTTTTGTACTGATGGAGTAAAGTACATTCGCTGAAATTTTTCTTTAAACTTCGTAAAGATTACAGAGGGAAGTGAAAAAATTACAAGTACGGCGAATACAATTACAGGTACAAAAGAATAACTGATACAATAGAAGAATAAGGCGATCCTATCAGTTTATAAAGGTTCTTCCTTAATGAGAAGTTCATCAAGGGTCTTTGATGGTGGAATCATCCGGTCAGGGGCATTTACTCCTTGATTCCTTTTGTTCAGCGTTTCTTAAAAAATCAAGGGTTTAAGATGTCCTGCCTGAATGTCGCGTTTGAATTCACACCAGTAGATGAGATCTTTCAGCTGTTCGATGGGAGTGATGGGAAGCTCAGAGATACGTTGAAAACGTTTTCGTCCGTCATAGTCAATAAAGAATATCCCATAGGGTTTGCTTATGACTTTCCCAGGGATGAAAGTCTCACCAAGAGGAAGAGATGTGTCAAGTGCAGAAAGGTCAGGTTCTGGACCAATGACTTCATCAAGAGAAAAACCAATACCTGTTTCGTTTCGTATACGAGGACCATCATCTGAAGATTTAGACTTTTTCTTTGCAGAGGCCCTTCTTTTCTGACTTTCGAGAGGAGGAGGAGGAGGAGGAATATCCACACAAGAAGAGACTAAGTCGATCTGTTTGTTTATCAGCTTTTCAACATGATCCTTGTACTTAGACTGAGACTTCTGGATGGCTAATCTGATCTCCAACCATTCAGAGAGACCGTACTTCGTGATGGCTTCAGCATAGAATTTTTCGTACTGTCCATTCTCTCTGAATATCTCGATTTCAGCGATTGAAACTTTGAGGGTTGATCTTCCAGCGATGAGTACCTTGATGATTCTGGCAGGTAGATATCTGAAGTGTACCTTTTCTTTGCACCAGATTAAGGTAGATTGAGACACAGTTCTCTTTTCTTCAACGATCTTCTTGGCGTCTACCCATAGCTGACGTTGAACTTCGATTGGAGTTCTTTTCAGCTTGGGGTCTTTCACTGATTGTTGAGTAAGCCGGATGGCGAGTTTTCTGTCTTTTTTCTTCAGCTTCCCTTCTTTCGGCGATTAGACGTTCAGCTCTGAGGTGATCCTTGTATTCCTTTTGAGAAAGTTTGAACTTTGGAGGAATAGAAGGAAGTTGATCACGCTTCAGAATGATTCGCTGAGCATCGAACTTCTTTATTATCTTTTCTCTTCTTTTTTGATCCTCTTCACTTGGTTTTTGAGGAACCAAGGAAGGTCTGTTTGTATGAGAGAGCATCTGTTCTTCAGGTTCATCAGTCTCAGAGATCAAATCCAAGACTGGGATTATTTCATCAGCGTTGGGAGCTGGGATTATTGTTGGTGAAGTCGCAGTTGTAGGAACTTCAGCGATATCCTCAAACAGGGGAGAGGACTAGCTGAAACACATCGATCGTACGAGTAAGAACTTGGGTAGAACAAAGATAGAGAAAGAATGTGGTTGTGTATAGAGGTTTTATGGAGAGGAGAGCTGATAATGTGTATAGATAGAGGAGGGATGAGTGTAAGGAAGATTTAGTGTACCTGACAAACTGGCTTTGGAAGCGAGATCGTCAGATTGTCATTGTCTTCAGCGACACCTTTTCCTTTGCCCTTGTCAGCTTCAGACGCTGAAGGCTTTGATTTGGTCCGCTCCCCTGAAGGTTCGTTTATCACGATCCCTTTAAGAGCTATAGTCCTCTGAGCAGGCTTGACGATAAAGGAGTCATCATCATCATCATCGTCATCATCACCCTTATCACTGGATGATGGTTCATCGTCAGATAAGTCGACGGCTTCATCGTCTTCAGCTTCAGATTCAGATTCTTCAGCATCTTCTTCGAGTTGCTCCCCCTCAGATACAGAGGTAAGCTTCTCGGTTCCCTCAGGGTTTTCATCTCCCTGAGGTCCAGCAGTTGTTTCTTCTTTCGTCTTCTCACCCTCTTCAGTAAGAGTAAGGTCTTCACTCTTCTCCCCCTTGATAGATTCATCATGGGGAAGGTCTTCAGTCTTCTCTCTCCCCCCCCCCCCCTTCCTCATGATGAGTGGGGGAGGAATGCGATGACTCAGCCGTTGGTTTTGGTTCCCTGTCTTCTTGGCCAAGGATCCCCATGTAATTTTCAATCTCTGCTACTCTGTCTTCAAGGCCAGTAATAGCAGGAGTGGTCTTCAAGAGTTCAGCACGATCCGCCGTAGTAAAATGCGAAGGTGCAGGAGCAGGGGTGGTCATGTTGTTCAGGATCTGCTGCATCATTATCTTCATTGAACCTACGTCAGTCTTTACAGAACTCACGTCAGTTTTTAATGAACTTACGTCAGTCTTTAAGGAACTCACGTCGGTCTTTACAGCAGACATATCTCCTTCGAGTTTTCCAACCAATGTCTTCAGCGTTTTGACCTCGCTGGACATGGATTGAACTAATGTTTTGATAGAGAGGTAGTCTGTGTAGATGTCAGCGAGAACTTTGGCAAAGTTTCTGAGAGTATGATCAACCTTCTCCAAGTCAGCTTTGGAGGCATTCTTTTCAACCACTGTTGTTAGCTTTGTAAGATTCTCGCCAGCGTTTGTTACAGCTGAAGAGTTGTCTGAGAGAGTAGTGGTGAGACATGTCAGCTTTGTCTCTATGTTCTTCAGAGAGGCGTTGATGTCTCCCAAATTAGGACCTGTAACATATAAGTACTTGTGAACAGAGGAAAGCTCAGAAGTTTGGGGTTCAGTTACAGTGTATATGGGTTGGTGTGTACCTGCAGGAGGATTGGTGAATTCATCAAAATCTCCGTGTCCTGAGAAGAGTTCCATGTCGTCAGCTAGAGTGCGTGTACGCATGGTCATCTCTGCATGTCCTACATCCATCATTCCTTGAAGAGTATCAACTTTAGCTTCTGGAGGAATGATAGGTGCTCCAGTGGTGACAACTGGATTAGAGTCCAATGGAGTATAGAGAGGAGCGAAGGTTGAGAATGTTGGTTGGGTGCGGGGTTCAGCGTTGGATCTGCTGAGAATCACTTCTTCAGTCTGTGGAGAGACTGAAGGAGGTTGGGTAGATTCCAAGTTTATAACCTCAGCGTTTAGAGACGCTGAAGCTGGGATGGAATGGGTGGCTTGTTCAGCTGTGGCAGAGCGTACCACTGAACTTTCCTTCAGCTCTTCGAGATGAGCTGAGGAGTCTTCAGCAAGAGATTGCTGGGGTTGCTCCTTGGTTTTCTTAGTTCTTTTGGAACTAAGTTGGGTAGAGGAGTGTTTCCTTTTATGAGGAGGAATGGAGGTTGCAGCTTGGGTATCAGCGATGGGTTTGTCCGCTGAAGGAGCTGCAGAAGTCGAAGAAGTAGGGTTGAGAAGAGTTAAGAGTGTAGAGAGACGTACCTCGTTTTCCACTGGCTTGAAGTCGAGTACTTTAGGGCCAACCTGAGAGAGTTTCAGGTCACCCTCTTTTGGGTAGTTGTCCTTCAGGCCTGTTTGGAAGACGGCGCTGATGAATCTTGGATATGGAACCCATGGAGATCGGTCAACGGCAGAGTCTACTCTGAGAACTAGATCATCGTAGATTATTGATGCCCAGTCTATATGTAGACCTTTTAGCAATGCATATCCCATTGCTGAGGTTGAGCGGTTTGATCAGAGGAGCCGGTCTTTGCAGTCATGCAGCTTATTAAGTGAGCGAAGATGAAGTTCATCTCGCTGGGAATTTTTGATTTCTTGATGAGGGTCAGTTTCTTCTCAGGCTTCTTGTCCCTCCTAGTTTCTCAAACATAGCCCATTGCATCAAAGAATGCAGTGATGGCTTCCCTATCAGAATGTTTCTTGTGGTCAGGGAGAGGAACAAAAGGTTTTTCTTTTGTGGCGATGGGAAGGCTCAGGGCTTTGCGGATAATGGCAGGGGTGATCTTTATTGTGGCAAAATCAGTATCACATAGGATGCAGTCAATTGTCTTTGAGGAGTCTTTGGTTGATGGTAGCTGAGAGTGTCTGGCAGAGTACCAGAACTGAGAAAGTAGTAGCTGATGTGCAGGAGGTGTTATGGTCAGGGCTGTAGAGAGGCAACAGTTTTTCAGGAAATTCACAGCATCATTCAGATGTGTGACTTGCTTTCGAGGAGGAAACTCGAGAAGCGCATAGAGGTTGTTGGTTTTTCTCCAATCACGTTCTTCAAGAGTGAACTTGACCTGAGGAGCCTTGATGATTTCCAATTCCTCAGCAGCAGCAACAGTGTTCTCGGCAGTGGAAATGTCAGTAGATGCCATTTCTGTATTATCAGTTCAACCAAAGATATAGCAAATAAGAATAATCTTAATGTGGAAAGATTTTCTAATAATATGGTTCGAATTTTGTCCATTTCATTCGGACAAAAATGTCTTAATGAAGATTAGGGTTTTTCTTGGTTTTGAAAAGAAATGCAAACCAAAAAAAAATCTTGTTTTCCAGTTTCCTTTGAGAATTAGGATTCTGGAGAAACGTATGAAGAACAAGTTTAAGATTTTGCGTTTAAACTTGAAGAACAACCATGAAAGGTTGTGTTCATAAAACCATGAAAGAAATGATTTCATTTGAAAAAGTTCTTTTGTTTGATCTTGTAAAAACAATGAGAAGATCATTAACAAGTTTTAAGAAACAGGTAAATAACAGAAATATTAACCTGGTTCGTTGAAGAATAAGAAGTTCTTGAAAAACTTGAGAGCACAACTGCAACAGTAATTTTCTTTTTCTTGCTTGGAGGAGAAGTTTTTCGCGTAAAGGAGAAATATAAACCCAAAAAGTGTTTATATAGTGAGATTAGAGAGAGAAAAAAACTCGAGCGGGAAAGTTTTTCATCATGACACGGACACGTGTTTGCATTTGATTGGAAGGTAAACGAAACGTGCAAACGTGTGTCAGAAAAAGAACGTGTCGGGGCTTATCCGTTGCAATGACGTCACAACTGTCCTTTCATTTTCTAGGATGTCTCTGAGGTTTTGAAAACTCAGGGACACTTTTGAAAACATGAAGCACTGAATAGAAATATCAGTTGTTTTTAGAAATTTCAAAGTATCGCTGATTAAGGAAGAGATATTCAGCGATGCAATTTGTTTTGAAATCTTGCATTCACATGCGATTGTCAGTGAGAGAAAAAACATACCTTGATATCAGCGAATCAAGTTTATTCAGAGAGAATGATAGAATGGGTTATACAAGTTGATTTTATCCTATCGTTGATCAAATGTGAACCGCTGAAGATTTTACTCTTTATAACTCAGCATTCCAAGCTCGCTGATGAGAAAGTTGAATCTTGTCTCATCAAGAGGTTTGGTGAACAGATCAGCTAACTGATAATCAGTTGGGATAAAGTGAAGTTCTATATCACCATTCATCACATGATCTCTGATAAAATGATACCTGATTTCGATGTGTTTTGTCTTTGAGTGTAGCACTGGATTATTGGCTATAGCGATGGCACTTGTGCTGTCACAATAGATTGGAATATTTGAGAGCTGTAGGTCATAGTCCAGTAGTTGATTTCTCATCCACAAGACCTGAGAACAACAGCTTCCAGCAGCTACATACTCAGCTTCAGCTGTGGAGGTGGACACTGAGTTTTGCTTTTTACTTGTCCAACTCACCAGCTTTCCACCCAGGAGCTGACAGCCTCCTATGGTGCTTTTTCTATCCAATTTGCAACCTGCAAAATCACTATCTAAATAGGCGATTAGATCGAACCCTGAGTCTTTGGGATACCAAAGACCTAGATTCGCAGTATCCTTAAGGTATCGAAAAATTCGCTTTAGAGCGGTCATATGAGATTCCTTAGGTTCAGCTTGATATCGTGCACACAAACAGGTTACATACATAATATCGGGTCGGCTAGCTGTAAGATACAAGAGAGAGCCGATCATTCCACGGTACAACGTGACATTAACAGAAATACCTTTAGTATCCTTATCTAGTATCAGCGGTGGTGCCATAGGGGTTTTCATAGCTGAACTCTGAGTTAAATCGAATTTCTTCAGCATATCTTTAACATACTTTCCCTGATTAATGAAAGTTTCTTTTTCATTTTGCTTTATCTGAAGACCAAGGAAATATGTTAGTTCACCCATCATGCTCATTTTATACTCATCTTTCATTCTATCAGCGAAACGAGTACAAAGATCAGGGTTAGTAGAGCCAAATATAATGTCATCAACATATATCTGAACAAGGATGATATGACCTTTTACTTTCCTGAAAAATAGAGTCTTATCGATTTTACCACGCTCAAATTGTTCGATATGGAGATAAGTAGAGAGAGTGTCATACCATGCATGTGGAGCTTGCTTTAAGCCATAAAGTGCCTTATCCAGTTTATAAACATAACCTGGACGCTTAGGATCTGAGAATCCTGGAGGTTGTTCCACATAGACTTCTTCATTCAGCTTTCCATTTAGAAACGCTGACTTAACATCCATCTGATATACTTTGAAGTCTTTGTGTACAACGTATGCTAAGAATAGACGAATAGATTCTAGTCTTGCTACTGGAGCAAATGTTTCGTCGTTATCTATGCCTTCCTCTTGTCTGTATCCCTGAGCAACAAGACGAGCCTTGTTGCGGGTTACAGTTCCATGTTCGTCCACCTTGTTTCGATAGACCCATTTAGTGCCTATCACTGTCTTGTCAGTTGGTCTTCGAACAAGTTTCCAAACTTTGTTTCTTTCGAATTCAGTCAGCTCTTCTTGCATGGCGCTGACCCAATTTGGATCTTTGAGGGCATCATCTGTCTTCTTTGGTTCAATCAGAGAAATAAAGTTAACAAATAAACAAATATTACCTGCACTTCGTCGAGTATGAACACCAGTGTTTGGATGACCAAGTATTTGATCAATTGGGTGATTCACAGTCCATCGCTAAGCCGAAGCGTGAGACGCTGACTCAAACTGAACTGGAGGAGCTGAAGATGAGGCTTCAGTAGCTTCTGGAGTATCAGCTAAGAGAGGAATGGGTGCAGTTGTCATTATATTCACTGATTGCTGAGAAGTAGATGGAATGTCTGAGACATTTGGTTCAGAAGCATGTATAGTGTTTAAAGGAACAGCTGAGACCCATGATGTTTCAGCTTCTCTATTCTGCATATTTGGAATGATAGTAGGACTATCATCTTCAACTGTATGAGTATGAGGAGTGGGAATATCTTCTGAATCACCAAGATGAGAGAACATCCATTGATTCAGTTCTTCAGTATCAGCGGACGGTTTAGAGTTCGCTGAACGGGATTCGTCAAACGTGACGTGAATAGTTTCTTCTACTGTTTGTCTTCTACGATTGAAGACTCTGAAGGCTTTGGAGATTGAATAATATCCAAGAAAGATTCCATCATCAGCCTTAGGATCAAACTTTCCAAGGGCATCTCTGTTATTCAGTATGAAACACTGACATCCAAAGATGTGAAGAAAGCTGATTGAAGGCTTTCTCCCATGAAAAAGTTCATAGGCTGTTTTATTGAATCTTTTGACTATCAGCGACCTGTTTTGCGTAAAACAAGCAGTGTTGACAGCTTCTGCCCAAAACTGAGTAGGCAGGTGAGAATTGCTGAGCATTGAACGTGCAGCTTCAATAATTGTTCTATTTCTTCTTTCAGCGACTCCATTTTGTTGTGGTGTTCTCACTGAAGAAATTTGTGAGAAATACCCTTACTTTCAAAGAAGGAATCAAGAGAACTGTTTTTGAATTCAGTCCCATGATCACTCCTTATTGAGCGAACGGTCAAGTTGTTCAGGGTTTCCATCTTCCGAACAAAGGTGATGAGTTCTTCAGGAGTGTCACTCTTGGAACGGAGAAACATAACCCATGTATAACGAGAGGATTCATCAACTATGACCAGTGTATATTTCTTTCCAGCGATGGATTGTTTGTTAACATGGCCAAACAAATCCATATGGAGAAGATGTAGAGGAGATGACACTGAGGAGACTTGCTTTGACTTAAAGCTTGCTTTGGTCTGCTTCCCTTTCTCACACGCTGAACATAAAGACTCTTTGGCATATGAGTGTTGAGGTAGACCAGTAACTAACTCTTTTGAATAAAGAGTGTTCAGTTTCTTGAAATTCAGATGAGAGAGCCTCTTATGCCATAGCCAGTTGACATCAGATGAGGCTTTTGAGAAGAAACAAGAGTTCTTAGTGGTTGTTGAGTCCATGTTTATTACATAAACATTTTCCAAACGATAACCGCTGAGAGCTATCTTCTCCTTTTTGTCAGTGACAAAGCAGGATTCCTTAGTAAAGATTACTTTGTTATCCTTGTCGCAAAGTTGACTGATGCTTAAAAGATTATGCTTCAGCCCTTCAACATATGCGACTCTTCTGAAGGTGGTTGTACCATTAGAGAGTACACCAAACCCTCGGGTATGTCCTTTTCCATTTCCACCGAAAGTCACAGAGGGACCCTTCTCTTCCTTGTATTCAGCGAGCATGCTTTTCTTTCCAGTCATGTGTCTAGAGCATCCGCTATCGAGATACCAGATACCCTTCTTAACCTGCATTACAAAGGAAGATTAGTTTTTCTTGGGTACCCACTTAACCATGTGTACACGTTTGTCAATGGAAGTAGTTGGAACGGAAGGTTCAGCAATCTTCGCAGCATTTGAAGATTCAGCTTTGTCAGTCTTCACTTTGGTTAATTTCTTAACCTCAGTGGTCTTCTTTGCCTTGGGGGCAATGATCTTCACCTTAGCTATCTTTTCAGCTTTGGTGGCTGTGGGGCACTTACTAGCAATATGATCAGTAAGTCCACAGTGATAACATTTCCTATAACTAAAAGTAGTTCTAGGACCATTTGAATGCTGAGCTTTTGATTTTGAATTAGAAGGACCAGCACCAAATAAGCTATTGGCTTTTGAAATGGGAGGAACATTTAGTTCTTCGGATTTCTTACCAAAGACATCCACTCTGAGTCTAGGAGTAGATCGCTGAATAGATCCACGCTGAGTAGATCCAGAGATCTGATTCCTTGATCCAGATGGATGAATCACTAAAGCTTTAGAAGCATTCAGCTTTGGTACAGAGGTACCCTTATGAGGATTTTGGTTAAAAGCAATTTCTTTACCCTTATCTTTAAAGACAGAGGTAGGTTTTGGATAAACCATTTTCTCTTTACCTTTTGAAGCGGTAGAAATTTCCTCAGGGATAGGCGGTCTAGAAGAGGAACACTGAGAGGATAAAGTATGAGCGACTGAGGATACGAAAGTTCCAAATAAGAGCATGGAACGATCAGTGGTTGGTTCTAGAAGATCAACTTTGTAACCAATACCACGTTTATCACTCAGGGGAATCTGAGACTTAATTATCTCAGTGATCTTTGTAGAAGAATTACACCATCCTTCAACAGTAGCTTTTTCAGCTCTTAATGCAGCGATAGCTTCTTCGCGCTCGATTTTGACTAGCTGATTTAAGTGCACTTGATCTTTAAAATCTTCTTCAATTTTAGAAAGCTTTTCTATTTGAAGGTGACAGTTTTTAAGCTGTTCAGCGAGATCAAGGTTTTGATTTTCAACTACAGTTTTGCCATTCATGGCTTCATATAAACTTCTAGTCAAGAGATCGATCTTTCGAAGACTATCAGCTTCATCAATATTTTCAATATTGGTAAAAAAGGAAGGTGATACCTGAGTTACAGAGGTTGAAGTAGAGGGAATGTCTGAACTTTCTTCCTCATCTTCAATCTTGGCCATAAGACAGAGATTGGCTTCATCATCTTCAGAGTCAGATGATGATTCTTCTTCATCAGAGGCAGCCGAATCATAGTTAGCCATCATGCCTTTGCCTTTCTTCTTAAAGCTTTTCAGCTTCGCATACTTTTCTTTCAGCTTGGCGTATTTGTCATCTTTATTCCTGGGAATAAAGGATTTCTTGGGAAACGCTGAGTTTCTCGAAACTTTCTTAGACCTGCACTCGTTAGCGAAATGTCCTATCTTTTCGAAGTTAAAACAAGTAGCAGTAGCCTTATCAACAGGAGCTGATAATCTTGGCTTGTCAGTAATGGAAAGAGGTTTATTCTTTCTGAACATTTTCTTTTTGGCGAATCTCCTGAACTTTTTAGTGATGAGAGCCAAAGATTCATCATCATCTGAAGAGTCAGAATCTGATGACCTTTCAGAGTTACTTTCCAACTCAGTAATAGTGACCGAGGGTCGCTGAGTGGAAGGTTCCTCTAAGATTAAAGCAACAGGGGTGCTTTTGGAATCTTTTACAAGATTCTTCTTAAGATGACTCGATTGCTCATGATTCAGCATCGTGCCATATAAGGTAGAAAGGGTCATTGATTTTAGATCCTTTGACAACTTGAAACACATAGATTAACTGTCCCAGCTTTCAGGTAAACATTCTAAAAACTTTGTCAGCACTTCAAAGTTAGAATATTCCTTACCACCAGTTTTTAGATCAATTATTAAACAGTTAAAACGTTGGTGTACTTCAGAGAGACATTCATTCTTACCACAAATGAAGATTTCGTACTGTCTTACCAGGTTGATCTTTCGAGAGTCCTGGACTTTAGAAGTACCTTCATACTGAACACAGATTGTGTCCCACATGGCTTTTGAGGTTTTCAGGTTCATGACGGAATGGTAGACTTCGTCGGGAAGAGCCATGGAGAGTATGGATCTGGCTTTGGTGTTGATAGCCACTTTCTTCTTATCTTCGTCAGTCCACAAATGAATTTCTTTAGGAATCAGCCTTTCTGGAATAGCAGGTCTATTCTCAGCGGCTGGAACTGCAGCATCAATTCTTACAGGAATATATGGGTCGTTTTCAAGATAATAAGGCATAGTAGGGTCTACACCTTCTAAGAAGAAAATCATCCTATTTTTCCATAGATTAAAATTATCTCTGGAGAATCTAGGGGGTTTTGCAAGAGAACCATTGTCAATATAGTTTGTGTTTGTGTTGGTAGCCATTTTCAGAAATAGCAAGGAAGAGAAATCTTAGTATAGATTAGATCTTGTTTATGAGATTAAACAAATCTGCTCTGATACCACTTGTTGGTCCCGAAGGGCTATACAAGTTTGTAGAAGGGGGGGTTAAAAACAAACACACAGATTTTACTTTTCTAAATTGTTTATTGATAAATCATTAACAATTTACAGCTTGTTGCGGAACAAGATTAAGGATAAACCTAAATCTAAACAAGTTGGAACACTAAGTTTCTTGCACTAAGAAGGAGAAGAAAATTACTAATAATAACCTATCTCAAGATAAGAAAGATGACTTGTCCAGAGTTAGCAAGTGCTTCAAAATGAAGCTGGAGTCCTTCTTATATACTGCATGCATTTAATGCATTGCAGTTTACACTTTACACGTGGCAGCAGCTGGTTGGTTGCATGTCATTGACCTTTGTAGACAACCTTAGTAGCCGCATGTTTGAACAGTGTAGTATCAGAGTGGTTGTACGATTTCAGACAATAAGGAGGTTCTTTTCTGACATATCGTACGGAGTCGTGCAATGGTGGTTAAGACAAAAGTACCTTGTATGGAGGACTTCAGGATCAGCTTTTCGTTGATTCAGCGCTTTACCATTGTTTATCAGCGAATGATAAAGTTCAGCGATAGCTGAAGTCCTGTACTTGATACTTCACGTTGAGTGGACAAATCTGAGTCTTCGCTGATCCGCATCAGTTCATTAGGAGACTTGTCGCTGGTTCTTGAGCTTGATCTTCGACTTCAGCGTAGAACCTATGTTGACGTGAAACTTGTCTTCAGGGATCATAAGTAAACAACTAACTTATCAGCGATGACCATAAGGACTGAACAGACTCAGAGCATTATGGTGAACAATGTTCTCTGAATGTTTAATCTAAAGAGCGAGAGTTCCTATCAGCGGTACTGTAAGATCTTAGTACTTATCAGCGATAGTGAAACTCTGATACATATTGTTTACTTACAATTTTCACTAAGTATATAAGAGAGGGTCATTATCAAATCACTGAGGGTTTGGATCAACAAATCATAAAGTTTGCTCTTGTAGAAGGAGGGAGCTAGTTAGGATGCCTTGCAAGCATGTTGTGGCAACTATATGGAATATGGCAACAAATGGAATTGATGTTGACTTACCTGAGCATTATGTTGATCCTTTATATCGGCTATCAACATGGAAGAACATGTATAGTTTCAAGATTCATCCAACACATGGAAGAATTATGTGGCCTAAGTCTGTGTGTACAATAACAATCACTCCACCAAAGCATCATACCCAAATAAGGAGGCCAAAGAAGAAACAAAATAAGACAGTGGAAGAGATGAGTGGAAGCAAGATCACAAGGTTTGGAAAAACTGTGACATATGTGAAGTGCCAAAAATAAGGTCATAATGCCAGAACGTATAAGGGACAAACAAGTAGAAGTCATGTGTAGTTGATGAAGTTTATTGTTGGATTATGCTTCTGAATTATGCTTATGGATTATGCTTTTGGGAATTGTAGTCGACTCTTAGTTTAATAACATTACATTTTTTGTTTAAAATCACAGTTTATGGCCTATGTTTCTGTGTAAAAAATCACAAATTATGTTTCTGTGTAACGATCACAGATTCACAATCTATGTAAAAATCATAAATTGTTCAATTTGAAAGACATACAAATTGTTCAATTTGAGGGACATACTTTTTCAAGTTTGCAATGCACTTTTTTATCAATAAAGTACTTTAGCAATGACACTTTTTTACTCAATTCTTTAATTTGAGGGACATATGGAGCAAGTGATTTTAGCTGTCAAATCTGTTAGGTATTAAGTGCTTTTAGTCAATTGCCATTTGACTTGTCAATTCATCACCTATATTCTAGAAACAGAGTTAAAATTACAAAAAAAAATTATGTCTTGCTCTATTGTACATGATACAAGAACTGTTTTTCTTCTCTCTCCATCTTTTCTTTTTTCCCTTTTTAGTTGATCTTTGGTAGGTTTGATGAGTGTTTAAGGGCGCATGAGATATACACTTGAAATCATTCCTATTTTATCTTTCTTTTCTTTTCTTCTTCTTTGCTAATGCATTTTGTTGGTCCCAGCTATGAAGTAGCACGCAAAACAAGTATTGTAGAAGGGGGGTTGAATACAATGCATAAAAATTTCACTTTAGTTAATTCTTTATTGATATAAAATCAAGAATTACACATAGAAATTTTTTTGATTATTGCGGAAAACAACAAATACATTAGTTCAAACAATCTAACACAAAGAGAATAAAAAACTATTGAAGAACACTTAGACAATCAATAAAACTTCTTGTAGAGAGAGAGATAAATGTTTCTGCCCGTTGAACACTTAGAGAGCTTGAAGCTTGTGAAACTGGTAATCTTTGCATGGAGGAGACTTCCTCTTTATATAGTCCCTCATGCATTAAATGCATGGGACACTTTTCAAGCAGGGGTAGGAGAGCAGGTTCTCAGGTAAGGTATATGGTGTACCTTTTGTCTTGAAGCGTTGAGTTGCAGGGAGGTTGGTGTAGACCTTTCCTTAGAAGGTTGAAAAGGCCAACCAACCTTTTTCTGATATTCTAAAGAATGTCTCTATCATTGCAAGATATTACAAATATACTTTTGCTGGAAAAGTACATTTGTATGTGCAGAAGACAATTCTCACCAAATTATCAAAGACAAATTGGTGAAGACAAATGAAGAATATATCGGCACATTACCTTTCATCAGCATACATATCTTCAGCTAAAGATGTGAGATCGACACTTTTTGTGGTCGATCCCATCATGACCGATAGGTTCATCTAGTCGGCAGGTGTAGCTTGGTTTTTGGCTGAGAAGTCCATCTTCAGTCTGCTTTGTAGATATACTTCTTCTTTTTCGGATGATCTTCGACTTTACCAAAGATTGATGTTATAACCAAGCTACCATAAAGAAATTAAAAAAGTTCTAAGTATGAAATGTGTAAAAATTAAAAGATTGGGAGGTCATCTTCAAATCTTAAGTGACCCAATAATCTCCCCCTATTTGAGGATGACATTAATACTTAAGAACTAAGGAGTAAATATTGAATATTTCATTTTGACCCTTGTTTACTCTTTTTGGGTTCTTTTCACATAATCCATTCTTTTTGTTCTTTTTGGATTTGTTAAGTATATCAGACATTTACAAGTAAAATGAATGAATAAAGTATAGCTGTACAAACTAATAAATGAAAATTGTACTTGTATTAAATACTTGAAAGAAACAAAGTTGAAGTTACAAGTACAGTGCAAAAAGATAGTAAATGAGACAATCCCTTCATCCTTTTCTTATGTTCCGCTATGATATCATTTTTGAAAACGTTACCTTATAGTGAGGTTGGGATGATAGTCAGGATAATCTTCAAGAAGAGATGATCAGCTGCGGAGATTTGATCAGCTCTGAAGAAGCTGAGGATGCCCGTAGAGTCGAGGAAGTCTACGCCCCGTATTGGAGTGGAGATAACCGTAGAAGGGGATAGGAGTCGGGTTGGTGGAGGTTTTAGGTCCAAGTTCTTCGTGTTTGCATGGAAACGTCTTGTAGCAAGATTTCTGAAGATTGATTCTTTATCTGAGGAAGAAGAAGGGATAGGAGAAACAGTGAGGCAAAATTTAAGGTGTCCTTGGATTTGGGCCTTTTCTTCAGGAGTATGATCAAAGTCATACTCTGTCATTATGTTCTTCAGTCGGTCAATAAGTCCCTTCAGGTATTTAGTTGCTTCAGGCTTGTGTGGTTGTTTGAAATTTTCAGGAACTCAGCAACCTCATACCATTCGGAGAGACCAAGATGATCAAGACCAGAAATCTTGATAACTTGGGTTGACTCGTCCGCTCGTTTAGTTATCATTCAAACATCCTTCTTTTTAACTTTGTTGGTACCAAGCTTGACATCAACGATTTTAAACTTATTAAATCGTTTTGTCACCGCCTTTTTGTACCATTCCAAGTTAGCTGCCTTTTCTACAGATTCATTTTTCTTTAAAGCTTCAAATTCTTCACGAAGTTCAGTTGCTTCCATTAATTCTTCTACATAAATACCAAGTACAGAAGATTCCTTGGTAGAAGGGGGTTGAAGCTTGAGTTTGTCAGCTTCAGATATATTGGACTTGTTTCTTGCTTTCTTTTCTTCTTTGGCCAACTTGGCCTCTTCTTTAGGAGAAATTTTGCCTTTCCCTTTATCTTTCTTTTTCTCCCTATTAGATGGAGAATGGGGTTTGCTGGTTTTTGGAGGTGAGGAAATATCTTCGGCGGTGAGGTGGCAATTGCTGATGTCTGGGATGCTCGAATTTGCTTGAATCTGGCAGCTTGAAATTGTCGAGGGGTAAGAGCCAGTTGGTCGCTAGAAAGAACAGGAGGCTTTGTAGGAACCTGTTTAGACTTCTCCCCCATAGCGGTTGACGGGGGGAAAACCCTGAGATGCTCACAAACAACATCAAAGTTAGTATACATACCATCCAAACAGCTGGCCATTTTTTGAAGCATGCTATGTTCGTCTTCTCCAAGCACATAGCCCTCTAATTCAAGATTCAAGTCTTTAGTTTTCGGGATTTCATCCACCTTTGCATGAAGGGACTTGAGGGAAGCTAAGAGCTCAACATTGATATCTTTTTGTGTTTGAGCTTCAGCTTGCATTTTTCTGACTTCAGCATCGCGAGCATCCGAAGCATCCTTTAAAGCTGCCATATAGATGGTAAGGTGAGTGTTGGAGTCCAACAGAGATTTTGTCTGAGAACCCAACGAAGCTACAAAAGCAGTGAGCGGTTCAGCAAAAGTGCAGAGAGAGGCGTCTAGATCGGCAGGAGGGATAAGGTTGGCAAGAGTCGTCTTGAAGGCTTCAAATTGACTTCCCACCATGCGATGTTGCCGATTACTATCACAGATGTCTTCAAGAAGATCGTCGGGGAAGAAATCAACAGTTGGATCGGCGGAACGGATAGGCGGCCCGGATGGCCGGTCTTCGGGTTGAGAGACGATTTGAAGTGTCGGGATCGGCGGGATGGTCGATTGATGAGTTTGTGCGAGATATTCGAGTCGATCGGCGGTTGACAGACCGATAGGCGGCGTCATGTCTGCATGAAAATCTTTGGGAGATTGGTAGGGGGAACCTGCCGATTGGTGTGTAACCGGGGAGGGGTCTCGGTCTTTAAAAGCACGTGAAACCTATGAATTATCTGAAACAAGATAATCAAAGAGAGAGTGGAAACCCTTCAGGCCGGTTTTGGGATGAACCAACCCATCATGGGGTTGTGCATAACAGTTTTGTGTAAGGCCGTGAAGTGAGAAATCGACACCTTGGACCGGAGAGATATCCAAGTCATCTTCATCCACTAAAGAGTAAGTGGGCGAAGGAGTATCGTGGGTCTCCGTATCTTCAACCGTAACCGGTAGAGAGGAAACGGAGGAGCTAGGCTTAGGCTTAGCAGATTCCCTAGGCCTTGTAGGGACAATTTCAACAGTCCTCGATTGTTGAGAATCGGTTGCTGGATGAGAAGGTGTGGCCCTAAAGGATTTCTAAGCCTTTTTGGATAAGACTTAGAAGGGGATAATGAGTGCCTCTGCTTTTTGGAAAGGTTCTTTCGGCGACATGGTCAAATAAGCAAGCGCGGAGGTACCGGGAGCTTTGGATGATTTATTTTTGCTCGTCGGTTTCACTCGGGACTTGGGAGGAGGGTCCACTACATTGGAGGAATCCGATAGGGGGATAGGAATGTCCCGGGCATCACCCCATTATAGATCATTAGAGTTAATGAAAGAAGACATACCTGTTATTAGAGGGTTTTCGGTACCGTTTGGGTCACGTTTGAGAACTTGTTTGCTCACCATTGGATAAGTGTAGTCAAACACAACTTTAGGATTAGCCGACCGTCAATCGGCTTCAAGAGAATCCGCCAATTTGTGAAAGATAATGATAGACATAAACCGCGGATAGGCCACATTTGGCCGTTTGGGAGAAGAGATGACACCAACCAATTCATCAAAGAAGTATTTTGCAAAATCTATCTTCCCTTGGAACATAATAGCATGATCAAGTTGAGTGATATAAGATGGGGATTGGTCGTAACACCCGGTTTGGCGACTTAAACATAAAACAATATGGGCAAAGAAGAAATTCCATATCGGACTCATATTTTTGCGAAGAAGACTGTCGTGACTTCTATTGGTTTCTTTATATTGGTAGTTGATCGCATGCACCACCTCGTCATGTTCCGTACCGAGAGGGAACTTTTCATAAGAAGGAAAAGTTTTAATAAGAAGGAAAAGTTGGTAGATGGAGAGCGAAACGAACATCTTCAACCCTAAAAGTAAGGTCGTATTCGTTTGAGTCAGAGAGAACGGAGGCCGAGATTTGGTCGGTTCGATCGTTGTAGATACAAGAGAGCCAAAAGTTGCAAAGGAGCATTTTGCTCATTTTTAGATTTTTGGTAAAAGTGTACTGTAGAGGTGATTTTTGCAGAAAGAAGGAGACTTGATTATGGTCACTATGATCTGGGTCATTTGCAAATCTTGCAAGATGGTTACATGGGTTGAAGACTAAATCTTCATGGGATAAATGAGGAGGAATGTTGGTATTTTTGTGAGGTTTTTTGGTTTTTCACTGGAATGGATGAAGAAGCCATGGTTGAATGTAATACCCCGGGTAAGTTCGTTAGTTAAAATCTCGTTCCGTTAAATTTAGTTAACTTTATAATTGATGTTTAGGGTAAGTTTAGGAGAGTTTATAAGTTTAAGGTGTTTTGGTCATTAGTGAATAATTCAAGGACTAAGATTGTAAATGTAGTTGATAATATCCCTTAGACTATCCAGATATTTTCACAAAACCAGATTAATCAGTTCAAGTGTGTGTGTGTGTGTGTGTGTGTGTGTGTGTGTGTGTGTGTGTGTGTGTGTGTGTTCTTGGAAGAAGAAGAAGAAAAGAAAGAGTTTGTGGTTAAGGCTTCAAGTTGGATTTGTTGGAAGTAATATTAAGGTATGTTCCTTTGTATTTTATGTTTGTAATTGTATTTAGAAGGTTTCTATCAGAGTAGAATCACTGATTTCATGTCTGAGGTTAATTCAGTCGATTTCTGGGTGAAAATTGGGTAAACCGACAGTGGTTTCCGGACAAAAATATGAATGTGTTCGGTAGTTTGTTGAATGTGTCTGGTAGTTTGTTGATAGTATCCGGTAGTTTTGCCTTGCTGGTGTCCGGACGATTCATCTACCCGCTAAGTACCCTTTTCTTTAAGTTTCCGGTTAAATTGAGATACCGGATGGTGTCCGGATTGCTTTGGTGTCCGGATGACGTCCGGATTATTTAGGCTGTCCGGATTGTTTGGTGTTATCCGGAAACTAAGGCTATTTGACCACTTTTGAGAGTTTAGGTGCTTTTGAGTATCCAGTAACCTGTATTTTGTTAACTCTTAGATAGGGAATGAATGAGGACTGACTATTATGTGGACTAGACTTAAGTTCGGGCTTGGGGGTAACATTTGGAGGAATTGAGCTATCTAGAGTTCTTAGCTCTAGTAAGTCTTATGTGTTCTATTTGGTAAAGAGATACTTGTACCTATTTGTTTCAGATTCTGTGGATTTGGGGTGAAGGCTGAACTGTATTTTTGAGAAAGGATTGGAAGCGTTTTGATAAGCGAACAGGTGAGTTTTACTTCAAAATGTTTTCAACTGGAATACATATATGTGCGTATTGGATATGTGATAGATGATGTGATTATGTGCTTATGTTTGAAATATAATGTGTGGAGATGTATATTATATTTACATGAGTATTACACTATACGAGAGTGTGTTGGCCGGGCTTAGGACCGGTGGTGTTGGCTGTAATATTCGTACAGCGGTGTTGGCTGTAATTGTCGTACAGTGGAGTTAGTTTATTAGTTGGCTTGCAACCAACTAATATGGCCATGGAAATGAGACAGGGAAGTACACAATGCATGAGTCCTATTTGGTATTTATACTTGTAATATGTATATGGTGTTTGTGCAAATGGTTTCAAACTAACAGGGATTTTCTCACTTAGACCTCTAGGTCTAACCCTCATTTTGTTTTAAAAATATGTATTCCAGGTCGTGGATCGGGTAAGAGCAAATGAGAAGAGTACTATGTGTTTAGCTTTTGGAAGAAGGATGTTATGAAGACTAAGACGTGTTTTGTTGTTCTAATTTCATAACTAGATATCATGTATTTAGTTAGGGAAAAGTTTGTAATGAAATACCCTATTTTGGATTGTAAAGACTAAAGGGACCGTATTTGTTATATGATGTGTATTGTTATATAACGATGTTATGCAATGTATGTTACTTGTTGTATGTTTGGGAATCCGGGTTGTTACAGATGGTATCAGAGCCCTAGTTTAAGGGATTTAGGTATTCGTATCTGTACCTAGACCTAAACTGCATGTGAAGTAGGATGTCCCTATTATTTTAGAACCTTGGGATATTAAATATAAAAAGGTAGAAGGAACATCATGTAAGGTAATTTCATATTACACCTGGCCAGTGTAATTGTGATCTTACAGGTACATGTTTGAACTGGAATACCTTGTTATATGGGGTATGTGCTTATGTGTATATTAACCTTGTTTGAATCAACAGAATGGTAAGTGGTACTAGACAAACGAATCGAGGGGGAAGAGGAGATCATGATAGAACAAATCCAACAGTTGGGGTAAGAGGAAGAGGGGGAGAAAGAGGTAGAGGCAGAACAGGCGGAAGAGTTCAGCCGCGAGGTACTGAATTTGTAACAAGGGACGATCTAACAACTGAAATGGGAAGGTTACAAGCAAATATTCAAGCCGTGTTTAACCAGACTCGTAATACTGAAACGGAAAGACCAGATCCTAACCAGGAAGATGAGATGCCTATCACACCTACTGTCGTACTAGTAATGAAAAAGTGTGATTATAAAATGTTTCTCAGTTGCAAGCCTCCTACGTACTCAGGAGATCGGGATCCAGTGAAAGCTATGAAGTGGCTGAAGGAAATAGAAGCTATCTTCAAGACTAGTAAATGCGCTGAAGAGGATAGAGTACTTTATGGAACCGCAATGTTAAAAGGCGATGCTTTATACTGGTGGGAAGCTCATATCTCTTCGGGAGGGTCTGACATATATTCTACCTTCTCTTGGGAAGAATTTGTTATAGCTTTCAGGAAACAGTTTTGTCCTCAAGCCGCAGTTAAACAATTGGAAGGGGAGTTTATGAACTTGCAGCAAGGGAATTTGTCAGTTCGGGACTACACCGCTCGTTTTCTGGAAAAGTCTCGTTTCGCGGAATACTACGTTGCCACGGAGGCAATGAAGATTGAAAGGTTTATCTTTGGGTTGAATGCAGAAGTCAGAAGTTTTGTGATTGCTAAAGGACCAGAAACCTTCTCAGCCGCAGTAGATGCCGCGGAAACCGTAGAACAGGATAAAGGGAGGAACATTAGTGATAAAGGTATGGGAAAACGAAAGTGGGAAGGACTACCGTACGATCCAAAGAAATCCAGGTTTCAGAGATACGATAACCGTCCACCTTTCCGACCAGCGGAAAGACCTTGTCAGAAATGCAACCGTATCCACCAAGGAAACTGTCAAGTTGATACTCGGGTTTGTTATCGGTGTGGGAAGACCGGACATGTTGCTAAAAACTGTCGGGTAACGCGGTTTTGTTTCTTATGTAATTCTCCGGATCACATCCAGTCTGATTGTCCGAGGGGAAGAGTACAGCTAGGGGGTACGTCAGGGAAACCAGCGGTTGTCAGGCCAGTAGTACCAAGACTAGAGCCGCCAAGAACAAGAGGTCGTTCATTTCAGATGACAGCAAAGGAAGCAGAGGAAACTCCGGATGTGGTTACAGGTACATTTTTAAAAAACTCTACACGTGCTAAAGTGCTATTTGACTCCGGTGCAAACCGATCGTTCGTATCTCCTGCAATTGCTGCTTATCTGCATTTAAAGCCTAAAGTGTTAGATCATGCTTTAAGGGTAGATACTGCAAATGATAATCAAGTATCGGTTAAAGAAGTTTTTGATAGTTGTGTGATAAATATAGAGGGGTGTGGAGTACCTATTCAACTATTTCCTATAGCTTTGATCGAGTTCGATGTGGTAGTGGGGATGGATTGGTTAGCCGAGAATCAAGCTAACATAGTTTGTGATAAGAAGTTAATAAATGTTGAATTACCTGAGAGGGGACCGGTAGTGATTTATGGTGATCGTAGAAATCATCAGTCTTGCCTTATATCTATGATAAAAGCCCGTAAGTGTGTTAATAAAGGTTGCCCGAGTTACTTAGCTTATGTGATAGATATTAAGCCAGAAAAGAATAAGTTGGAAGATATTCCTATTGTTAGTGAATTCCCAGAAGTTTTCCCCGAAGACTTGAATAGTCTTCCGCCCGTTAGACAAGTAGAGTTTGGTATAGATCTGATTCCTGGAGCCGCTCTTGTAGCCCGTGCACCGTATCGTTTTGCACCTCCAGAAATGAAAGAAATGATGACGCAACTACAAGACCTTTCAGATAAAGGTTTCATCAGACCCAGTTCTTCGCCGTGGGGTGCACCAGTGTTGTTTGTGAAAAAGAAGGATGGTTCGATGAGAATGTGTATCGATTACCGGGAACTGAATAAGCGCACGATCAAGAATAAGTATTCGCTTCCAAGAATTGATGACCTCTTCGACCAATTAGTTGGAGCTTGCTATTTCTCCAAGATTGATTTAAGATCCGGTTATCACCAATTGAAGGTTAAAGAAGAAGACATTTTGAAAACTGCTTTTCGCACAAGGTATGGTCACTATGAATTCCTGGTAATGCCGTTTGGATTGACGAATGCTCCAGCTGCTTTTATGGATCTAATGAATCGGGTATGTAAGCCATATCTCGATAAATTTGTTATTGTATTTATCGATGATATCCTTATCTACTCCCGATCCAAAAAGGATCACGCACAACATCTTCGGTTAATTCTGGAATTGTTGAAGAAGGAACAGTTATACGCTAAGTTCTCTAAATGTGAATTCTGGCTACAGGAAGTTCAGTTTCTGGGGCATGTAGTTTCTGAGAAAGGCATTCAAGTTGATCCGATGAAAGTGGAAGCGATTGAGAAGTGGGAACCGCCGAAAATGCCAACCGAAGTACGAAGTTTTCTGGGTTTAGCCGGCAACTATCGAAAGTTTATAAAAGACTTCTCTCGTATCGCGACGCCTTTGACTAAGCTGACCCGAAAGAATCTAAAGTTTGAATGGAAAGCAGAACAGGATGAAGCATTCCGGATATTGAAAGAGAAACTTTGCAGCGCGCCGATTTTGTCACCGCCTGAAGGTTTCGAAGACTTTGTTGTTTACAGTGATGCTTCCAAACTGGGATTGGGTTGTGTACTAATGCAGCGTGGGAAAGTTATTGCTTATGCTTCTCGTCAACTAAAGGACCATGAACGGCAGTATCCTACACACGACATGGAACTTGCAGCAGTTGTGTTCGCGCTAAAGATTTGGAGACATTATCTCTATGGTTCTAAATGTCAAATTTTTACCGATCATAAGAGTCTCCAACATCTTTTTGATCAGTGGGAATTGAATATGAGACAAAGAAGATGGCTAGAGCTGGTGAATGATTATGACTGTGAAATTCTTTATCATCCGGGAAAGGCGAATGTGGTAGCTGATGCACTGAGTCGTCAAGAAAGGAGTGGAACAATAAAAGCCATTGCACTAAGAGCTGAACTTCTACCTAACATCTTTGACTAATTGAAGAAGTGTCAAGTAGAAGCCTATCAAGAAGAACATTTGAAATCAGAACGGTTAGTGGGGATATCAGCATTTCTTGTAAAAGATGATCGTGGGTTATTGTGCCTGGGAAACAGAATTTGGGTGCCTCATTTGGGTGGTTTACGTGATCGGGTATTACAAGAAGCTCATCAATCACGTTTCTCTATTCATCCAGGTACGAATAAGATGTATAAAGATCTAAAACAATTCTATTGGTGGCCGAGAATAAAAAGAAGCATTGCTCAACATGTGGAAGGTTGTACTACTTGTAAAAAGGTAAAGATTGAACATCAAAAGTCGTTTGGTCAGTTGCAACGGTTAGAAATACCTATGTGGAAATGGGATCATATTACTACGGATTTTATCTCGAAGCTACCAAGGACTCCGAAGGGATTTGATGCCATTTGGGTAATTGTTGATAGATTGACAAAGTTTGCTCACTTCCTACCAATAAAAGAAACTTATTCGTTAGAACGACTAGCCAAGATGTACATTGACGAAATAGTAACTCGACATGGAGTTCCAATCTCGATTATTTCTGATCGTGATAGTCGTTTTACTTCAAGGTTCTTGAGGTGTTTTTAAAAAGAAATGAGAACGCAGATAAAGTTAAGTACAACATATCATCCTCAAACTGACGGTCAGAGTGGGCGAACAATTCAGACTTTAGAAGATATGCTACGGGCCTGCATTGTTGACTTTGGGGGATCGTGGGATAAGCATTTACCGTTAATCGAATTTGCCTACAAGAACAGTTATCATTCCAGCATACAAGCGGCACCGTTTGAAGTACCGTATGGTAGAAAATGCCAAACGCCTCTGTGTTGGAACGAAGTGGGAGAGAAATAGTTAGCGGGGCCAGATATAGTTCAGTTAACCGCGGATAAGATTACTCAGATTCGGGAACGTTTGAAACTGTCTCAAGATAGGCAGAAAAGCTATGCGGACCGACGCCGGAAACCGTTAGAGTTTCAAGTTGGAGATTTTGTAATGTTACAAGTCTCACCTTGGAAAGGAGTCATTCGGTTTGGGAAACAAGGTAAACTTAGTCCAAGGTATATCGGGCCATTTGCAATTACAGAAAGGATTGGTGAAGTAGCCTACAGGTTGGATCTTCCGCCAGAGTTAAGCAGGATTCACAACGCATTTCATGTATCGAATTTCCGAAAGTGTTTAGTTACGCCAAATCAGGCCGTTTCTCTACCAGATATACAGGTTGATGAAAAATTGAATTATGTGGAAGAACCTGAAGCAATAGTTGACCACAAAGTTAAAGTGTTGCGGAACAAAGTAATCAGACAAGTAAAAGTACAGTGGAGACACCATAGGGGTCAGGATGCTACTTGGGAATCAGAATCCGAAATGAGAACTAAGTACCCGTATCTTTTTGCCTAACCGAATTCCGGGACGGTATTCTTTTAAGGGGGAGATGATGTAATACCCCGGGTAAGTTCGTTAGTTAAAATCTCGTTCCGTTAAATTTATTTAACTTTATAATTGATGTTTATGGTAAGTTTAGGGGAGTTTATAAGTTTAAGGTGTTTTGGTCATTAGTGAATAATTCAAGGACTAAGATTGTAAATGTAGTTGATAATATCCCTTATACTATCCAGATATTTTCACAAAACCAAATTAATCAGTTCAAGTGTGTGTGTGTGTGTGTGTGTGTGTGTGTGTGTGTTCTTGGAAAGAAGAAGAAGAAAAGAAAGAGTTTGTGGTTAAGGCTTCAAGTTGGATTGTTGGAGGTAATATTAAGGTATGTTCCTTTGTATTTTATGTTTGTAATTGTATTTAGAAGGTTTCTATCGGAGTAGAATCACTGATTTCATGTCTGAGGTTAATTCAGTCGATTTCTGGGTGAAAATTGGGTAAACCGACAGTGGTTTCCGGACAAAAAATATGAATGTGTCCGGTAGTTTGTTGAATGTGTCTGGTAGTTTGTTGATAGTGTCCGGTAGTTTTGCCTTGCTGGTGTCCGGACGATTCATCTACCCGGTAAGTACCCTTTTCTTTAAGTTTTCGGTTAAATTGAGATACCGGATGGTGTCCGGATTGCTTTGGTGTCCGGATGACGTCCGGATTTTTTAGGCTGTCCGGAAAAGTCATGCTGTCCGGATTGTTTGGTGTTATCCGGAAACTAAGGCTGTTTGACCACTTTTGAGAGTTCAGGTGCTTTTGAGTATCCAGTAACCTGTATTTTGTTAACTCTTAGATGGGGAATGAATGAGGACTGACTATTCTGTGGACTAGACTTAAGTTCGGGCTTGGGGGTAACATTTGGAGGAATTGAGTTATCTAGAGTTCTTAGCTCTAGTAAGTCTTATGTGTTCTATTTGGTAAAGAGATACTTGTACCTATTTGTTTCAGATTCTGTGGATTTGGGGTGAAGGCTGAACTGTATTTTTGAGAAAGGATTGGAAGCGTTTTGATAAGCGAACAGGTGAGTTTTACTTCAAAATGTTTTCAACTGGAATACATATATGTGCGTATTGGATATGTGATAGATGATGTGATTATGTGCTTATGTTTGAAATATAATATGTGGAGATGTATATTATATTTACATGAGTATTACACTATACGAGAGTGTGTTGGCCGGGCTTAGGACCGGTGGTGTTGGTTGTAATATTCGTACAACAGTGTTGGCTGTAATTGTCGTACAGTGGAGTTAGTTTATTAGTTGGCTTGCAACCAACTAATATGGCCATGGAAATCAGACAGGGAAGTACACAATGCATGAGTCCTATTTGGTATTTATACTTGTAATATGTATATGGTGTTTGTGCAAATGGTTTCAAACTAACAGAGATTTTCTCACTTAGACCTCTAGGTCTAACCCTCATTTTGTTGTAAAAATATGTATTCCAGGTCGTGGATCGGGTAAGAGCAAATGAGAAGAGTACTATGTGTTTAGCTTTTGGAAGAAGGATGTTATGAAGACTAAGACGTGTTTTGCTGTTCTAATTTCATAACTAGATATCATGTATTTAATTAGGGAAAAGTTTGTAATGAAATACCCTATTTTGGATTGTAAAGACTAAAGGGACCGTATTTGTTATATGATGTGATTTGTTATATAACGATGTTATGCAATGTATGTTACTTGTTGTATGTTTAGAAATCCGGGTTGTTACATTGAAGAAGATGGAGTTTTGAAAGAGAAGAGAGAGGTTGAAGATGAGATGAAAGGGAAATGTAGGTGAGTTATTTATAGTGGTTTGGGTGGGGAAGGTGAAAAGGTGGGGAGGTGATGGGATGTAGGTAATTATGGTAATGATGTGAAAGAGGAAGGTAGAGTGTTTTTAGGGTATTGGGGAAGTGGGAAAGTTTTATGGGGAAGATGAAAATGTAGGATGGGGATGGATGAGATGAGAAATGTATAACCTTTGAAAAAGGCTTGTGTTGGGTTATTGCTGATCGGCTGAGAAAGGCAGCCGATGGGGAGGACGCGTTGGCGATAAGAAGGAAATCGGCAACAGTACCGCAAGTGATCTTCGGCAGAGAGGTGGTGTCGTCGATGGGGTAGGATCGGTGGCAAAGGGTGTCGGCGGCTGAAGCTGATCGGCAGCTGGGGGTGGGCGGAGATCGGCAATCAGCAGCAGCCGATAGGGTTGTTCAGTCGATAGGCGGGGTGAGCAGCCGATAGGGGCTGTTCGACTTGAGTTGCTTCCGATCGATGAGGTGTTCAGCAGATTAATCAACAGGATTTGGCAGTCGAAGAAGTTGATTTGGCGGAGGTGTCGGCAGTAGGCTGGCAGCCGATGATGTCTTTTCGGCAGAGGCAAGGTCTTCAGCCGATTATGTGAGGAGTGGGAGAGAGATCGGTGGTGAATAAGGGAAAGAGAATAGATGGATTTTTTTAAGATGTGTTTTTGGAGAGGGTATGGTAGCCTATTTATATAAAGTAGGAAGGGAAAGTTGGTTTTGTTGAGATGTTGAAGTATTTTTTATGTAAGGTGAGATGAGTGGTTGAGATTAAATGATATGTAAATATGGTATAGATTGATGAGGTGGAAAGGTAAAAAGGTGTGGATTGATGAGGTGGAAGGGTGAATATGTGAGGGTGGTTTTGTTGTGTGAGGTAAAATGGTAAAGTGTGTTTGTTGTGTGAGGTAAAAAAAATAGAAGGTAACAATTTATAAAGGAAAAAGTATTTGGTTAAACTTTCTTGTACCAAAAATAAATTTCAGGTAATGAAATTGTCAACTGATACAAGAATATAGACAAACATATATATAAATATATATAATTATTTTTTTTATTATACATCAAAATTTAACATACCAAGTTCTCCTAGGAGAAACTTGAATCGAGCTTCTTCTAGAGGCTTTGTGAAGAGACACGTCAGTTGAAGATCAGTAGGAATAAAATGCAACTCAATATCACCTTTAGAGATATGATCTCTTATGAAGTGATATATGATGTCAATGTGCTTTGATCTGGAGTGAAGCACATGGTTATTTGCAATAGCAATTGCACGAGAGTTATCACACAGAGTATATTTGATTGTAGTCTCTGAGTTGATTTTTCATCCAGAGGATTTGAGTACATCAACTACCAGCAGCAACATATTCAGCTTTAGCAGTAGAGGTGGAAACTGAATGCTGTTTCTTGCTAGACCAGCTAACAAGTTTACCACCAAGGAGTTGGCAGCTTTGATCCTGCAAAATCAGAATTTGAATACCCAATTAGATCAAAACCTAAGTCTTTGGGATACCAAAGACCCAGATTCATGGTATCTTTTAGATACTGAAAAATGCGTTTAACCGCAGCCAAGTGAGATTCCTTAGGATTGGCTTGGTAACGCGCACACAGATAAGTAGCAAACATTATATCAGGTCTACTAGCAGTAAGATAAAGAAGTGACTCAATCATACCTCTAAATTTTGTTACATCAACAAATACACCATCTGGATCAGAATCAATTTTTAGAGGTGGTGCCATAGGAGTTTTCATGGGAGAGCAGATGTCAAATTTAAACTTTTTCAGAAGATCACGAATGTATTTACTTTGATTTATGAAAATGCCTTCAGAAGTTTGTTTTACTTGAAGACCCAAGAAAAATGTCAGCTCCCCCATCATGCTCATCTCATATTGACTTTTCATGAGAGAGGCAAACTCATCACATAGTGATTCATCGGGGAATATTTGGTGGTTGAGAAACTGAGGTGTTTCTAAGAGAGTTTTGGTTTTGGGGAAGTTTGGATCGGCTGAGGATGTTCTTCTTGGTTTGGAGAAGGGTTTGAGGATGTGGAAGGATTATTGTTTTGAGAGAGAGGATTTTAAGGAGAATGTATAGGAATAGTTGGGTCTAGTGTAGAGTGAGGATCATCACCAATGCAAGAGGTGATCCAACTGTTCATATCATCATCATCATATGAGAGTGATTATACTTTGAAGTCATCAAACTTAACATGTATCGATTCATCTATACATTTTCTCTGAAGATTATATACCCTAAAAGCTTTAGAAGTAAGAGAGTATCCCATAAAGATTCCTTCATCATCTTTAGGATCAAACTTACCCAAGTTTTCTCTGTCATTCGATATAAAGCAGGCACATCCAAAGACATGAAAAAAAACTGATGTTTGGTTTTCGACCATAAAAGACTTCATAAGGAGTCTTATTATGTCTTTTTACAATGATGGACCTATTTTGGGTAAAGCATGCAATGTTAATTGCTTCAGCCCAAAAATAGGTAGGAAGGTGAGATTCACTAAGCATAGTGTTGGGTCACTTAAGATTTAAAGATAACCTCTAGTCTTTCATTTTTACACATTTCATACTTAGAATACTTCTAGGTTCTATACAAGCAGCTTAATTATATAACATAAAATGTTCGGTGAAGTCGAAGATCAACCGAAGAAACAAAGAAGAAGTGTATCTTCAAAGCGGATTGAAGATGAACTTCTCAACCAAAGGTTAAGCTGCTACTTGAAGACATCTTCATGTCTTCGGCCAGGACAACTTGAAGACGTCTTCGGCCAGGACCACTTGAAGACATCTTCGGCCAGAAGTCTTCGGAAAGTATTGTACTTTCTTTCTAAAGTATATTTGTGATATCTTGCATTGATGGGGACATCCTCCGAAGATCAGGAAAAAAGTTGTTTGGATTTCTTATCACTTTCAAGAAAGGTCAACTACAACACTGCACGTCAACGCTTCAAGACAAAAGGTACATCTCAGTACTTCACAGAAGAACCTGCATTCCTACCCATGTTTGACAAGTGTCCATGCATTTAATGCATGGGGCACTATATAAAGAGGACGATTCCTTCCTTGCAAAGATTACCAGTTTACAATTTCTCAAGGCTCACAAGTGCTGGAAATTCTTTTCTCTCTCAAAGAAGTTCATTGTTTGTCTAAGTGTATTTTCAATTGTTCTTCATTCTCTTTGTGTCTTTGTGTGAGATTGTTTGAACATAGTTTATCTGTTTTGTTCCACAACAATCTGTAGTTTTCTATGTGTAATTCTTGATTTCAAATCAATAAAGAATTAAATTAAGTAAACGTTTTAAAGTATTGTATTCAACCCCCCCCCCCCTTTCTACAATTCTTGTTTTACCTGCTACTTCATAGCTGGGACCAACACATAGATCTGCCAGCTTCACATAGAGTCATGTTCTTTCTTTCCACTACACCATTTTGTTGTGGAGTCCTGACAGCTGAGAAATTCTAGAGATGCCCTTTTCATTGAATTTTGTTTCCAGAGTACTGTTTTTTAATTCAGTATCGCTGTCGCTTCTCACAGACTTTTTGATGAACTTTATAATTTCTTCAGTAGTATGACTTTTGTACATGAGAAAGAATACCCAAGTGTAACGTGTAAATTCATCAACAATAACTAAAATGTAACTTCTTCCACCAAGGCTAGGAGTGCTGACTGGTCCACACAGATCCATGTGCAGCATTTGAAGAGGTAGAGAGATGGAGAAGCACTGGTTGGACTTGAAAGATGATTTTGTGAGTTTTCCTTTCTCACAAGTAGCACACAGCTTTTCTTTCACAAAGGATAGCTTTGGCATTCCAGTGACAAGTTCTTGATTTGACAGAACATTTAGAGTCTTGAAGTTGAGATGCGAGAGACGCTTGTGCCAGAGCCAACTTCTTTTAGCATAGTTTTCAGAGACAAAGCAGGTGTTTGTTCTGAAAGAGGTGCTCTGTCCCATGTCTTTGACATAGAAATTTTATTTTCTGTACCCGGGAAGTACAACTTGCATATCTTTGTCGGTGACAGTGCACATAGATAGTTCAAAAGTGACTTTGTACCCCAGATCACACAGTTGACTTATGCTCAAAAGAGGATGAGGTAGGAGGTTTGGATCCTAGAATTCCTTTGTTAGTGTTGAAGGTTGGAGAAGGAATAGATCCTTTGGAATTTGACTTTTTCAGAATCACAGATGGAGGAATGGGAAGAATGGAAGGTTTGCCATAATCTTTCTTTGAAGTTTTTCTTTTGGGATGTAATTCGACAGCTGATTTTCCTTTGTCAGAGATAGAAAATCTTTTTGATGAGGGTTGAGATTCTCTCTTAGGAATCTTTGAAGGTTTGGGTTCAGAGGAAGAGGCTTCATCTATGGTTAAGGTTTTCATAAGCTCATGAATGGGTTTGGAAGGATGTGGAATATTGCCTTTAACTTTTATGAACATTCCAAACTTCAGAGCTTGAGAGAGGTCAGTAGAGTCCATAGAGTGGGAGTTGTCAGAGTTGTTGTCAGATGATTCATAGAAAGAGGGAAGAGCAAAGGGAGCATGGGTATGGACCTCTAAAGGCAGATCTAGGTCCATTTTTCCAAAACTGAGTCCGAATTTGTCATCACAAGGCAGTTGGTTTTGAAAAATCTTTTCTAAATTCTTAGAAGAACTAGTCCATCTTTTTACAATCTCTTGTTCTTTCTTAAGACGTTTTATCAGTTTGTTTTTCTCTTTGGCAAGAGTAAAGTTGATGGTTTTCAAATCTTCAAGTTCTGCTTTGATTTTATCAAAATGTTTGAGTTGAGAGAGACAGATTTGAAGTTGAGAGGAAAGAGATTTTATCTGAGCATTTGCCTTTTTCTTAGCATTTTTAGCATCATAGAAATCAATAGTTAAAGAATCATAGGCTTCAATCTTTTCAGCATCAGAAAGAGATAGGCAGGGATGTACCTGAGTGGGTGAGGAAGAACATTCTGTAGAAACCAAGGTCGTGGAGGAAGGAGGTTCTTCACAGTCATTTACGTCATTGATTTTTGCCATGAAGCAAATATTGTCCATGTCATTTTCACTGTCAGATGTAGGTTCATCCGCCCTGTCATGAGATGCAGCCAGTAGACCTTTTCCCTTTTTTTGGAAAGAAGTTCGTTTCTTTCTTTTTCTCTCTTATATTTGCTTTGTATTTTTCAGCACAATCAGAGTTCATAGAAGAAACGGATTGACCAAATTTTTTAGACGAAGAAAAATTTGTGTTTGGTCTGGATCAATTAGATTTAGAAGACGAACGACCAAAAGAAATGTTCTTAGATTTTTCAGAAGACTTGCGCCTGCACTCACATGCAAAGTGACATTTCTTTCCACATTTAAAGCATTCCTCCTTTGATTTATCATTTGAAGAGTGCTTGGGGAAATTTTGAGAAGGCTTTCTGCAAAATTTAGATTTACCAGAAGAGAAGCGAGATTTAGACTTGAAATATCCTACCAGCATGGCTATACCATCTAACAGTTGATCAACAGAAGTTTCCTCACATTCATCATCAGCATCACTAAGATATGATTTTGAATGATCATTGGGGTCATCCTGACTATTGTGGTCAGAATCAGAAGGATAAGTGATTCTAGGAATGCACTCAGTTCTTTTGGAAGTATCACTTATGAGAGCTAGAGGATAGCTCTTTATATCCTTGATGATGGACTTCTGTAGCAGCTTAGATTGCTCATAATTAAAGAGAGTACCGTAAAGAGCAGTGAGAGACATAAAGTCAAGATACTTGGTTGTCTTTATGCAAGTGCAGATGTTTTCCCAGAAATCAGGAAGACAATTCATAAACTTGCATAAGACTTCCTCATTATCATAAATGCGACCTAACAGTTTAAGATCATTAAGAAGACTGTTAAAGCGGTTATAGTAGTCTGAAAGAGATTCTCCTTTCTCATAAGAGAAGAGTTCATATTTTCTAACAAGAGCAATTTTTCTGCTCTTTTTCACTTCAGACGTACCTTCATAAAGAACACACAGAGTGGACCACATTTCATTAGGAGTAGAAAAGTTCAGAAGGGAGTGATAAACCTCATCAGGCAGAGAGAGGGCAATGATGGCTTTGACTTTAGTGTCAAGAGCAACAAGACGTTTGTCATCATCATTGTACCTATTGGGATCTTTGATGATATATCTCCCAGTGGCTGTTGTTCTTTCTTCCTCGGAAGAATCATCAGCACCTTCTCCTTTGTCTGCCTTCTAGGCATTATAACAATCCCAGACTTTAGGAATGAGAGGACCTGCATTAAGAATGGTAGGATATCTGTTGTCAACTCCTTGTAAGAAGAGCATCATACGAATTTTCCACAATGAGAAGTTATTGGGGTTAAACTTTGGTGGTTTGGCTATGGAGCCATTGTCGTATGATCCAACATTGGTGTTTTGAGAAAAAAACATTGTTTAAAAATGAAGAGGATGCCATTGCAGATCAAGTTTATTAGATTAAAATGACCTACTCTGATACCACTTGTTGGTCCCATCTATGAAGTAGTAGGCAAAACAAGTATTGTAAAGGGGAGGGGGGTGAATACAATACATAAAAATTTCACTTTAATTAATTCTTTATTGATATAAAATCAAGAATTACACATAGAAAAACTTTTGATTGTTGCGGAAAAGAACAGATAAATCTGTTCAAACAATCTAACACAAAGAGAATAAAAAGCTATTGAAAAACACTTAGACAATCAATAAAACTTCTTGTAGAGAGAGAGAAATGTTTCTGCCTGTTGAACACTTAGAGACCTTGAAGCTTGTGAAACTGGTAATCTTTGCATGAAGGAGACTTCCTCTTTATATAGTCTCTCATGTATTAAATGCATGGAATACTTGTCAAGCATGGGTAGGAGAGCAGGTTCTCAAGTAAGGTACATGGTGTACCTTTTGTCTTGAAGCGTTGACTTGCAAGGAGGTTGGTGTAGACCTTTCCTTAGAAGGGTGAAAAAGCCAACCAACCTTTTTCTGATCTCCTAAAGAATGTCTCTATCATTGCAAGATATTACAAATATACTTTTGCATAAAAATTACATTTGTATGTGCCGAAGACAATTCTTACCAAATTATCAAAGACAATTTGGTGAAGACAAATGAAGAATATATCGGCACATTACCTTTCATCAGCACGCATATCTTTAGATCTTCAGATGAAGATGTGAGATCAACACTTTTTATGGCATATCCCATCATGGCCGATGGGTTCATCTAGTCGGCAGGTGTAGCTTGGTTTTGGCTGAGAAGTCCATTTTCAATCCGCTTTTTAGATATTCTTCTTCTTTTCGTCTAATCTTCGACTTCACCGAAGATTGATGTTATAACCAAGCTACCATAAAGAACTTAAAAAATTTTAAGTATGAAATGTGTAAAAACTGAAAGATTGAGAGTTCATCTTTAAATCTTAAGTGACCCAACACATTTGTCTTTTGATATCCTTCATATGCGTAATTGTCAATTTCAGTTGCTCTTTTATTGTGAATTATGTCTATTTTTTATTAAAGGCTTTTTTGTCTATATATGCATGCCTTTGGGATTTAAAAAAAAAATATTTCAACTGTTAATGAATTCTTTTTTTTTTTTGAAAAACATTCATGCAATGTTTGTAATGGAAAGGCTTTGATCTTGATAGTCAAAGTGTACATCTTTTTGAGAAATAAGGAGTAATGATATGTTTCATCAACCTCGAGAGTACAATATAAAGCCCTTATGTTATTTGCATGTTAGGTTCTGGACAACGAGCTCCTGCTTTGCATCTTCTTCCTTCTGTTCTTTATAAAACGAAAGTATTCGCATAAACTAGACAGGGTCAACTTTGAAAACTAGTAAGCATAATAAGATTGGTGACTGGGAGCATAGACATGTTGCATTGGAATAATCGATGCCAGGATTGGTTTGTGTATTCAACTGATCTTGTAGATACTTGTAATCGCTGTGGATTTCTTTTGTTGTTTCAATCAAAAACATATTTTGTTGTTTCTTTTGTTGCTTTATTGATGTAGTCCATGTGTTATTTTGTCGTTCGCTATGGAGGGACTAGACGGACGATAGGTGTAACTGTTTTGAAGGTACGATCTGTGCAATTGAGGGATGTGAGGGACGACAGGTGCATGGTTGAGAGACTTTTTTTTTACTTTTCCTCTTCTATGTATTCAATTATGGTGATATCGTTCCAACATCAGTGCATTCTGTTAATAGTGGTTCACTATGGAGGGACGAGAGGACAAGAGATGCAACTCAATTTAGAAGGGGCGATGCGTGCAACAAAGCTTTAAGAGACAAAGTCGTTTTGTTGAAGATCACATTCAATTGAGGGACGATAGCTGCAAGTTTGACTAAGGTTTAGGAGGCAAAGTCGTGATCTTGAAGATCAAGTTGATTTGTTTTTAAATAGGTTAATATGTTGTTTTAATTAAATGACTAATTTGCCAAGCATATTAAACAAGGGGTGGATGATACACAAGTTAACAAACATTGTTAACCAAAAGGGCCTTGAGTTAAAGCAAATTAAAAAGTTAAGAACAACAATCGTAGATAGTTTACTTTAAAGAACAAATCCAAAAGTTTACTTTAAACAACAATCGTAGATAGTTTAATTCACTCTTTTTTAATTGTACTATAAAATTATGCTTATGTTTTAATTGTTTCAAATATGTTAACAAAATATATAAATTAACAAAAAAATTAATATAAAAAGGCGAAAATTAATAAGTGATCTGTTTTTTTTATAATTTTATGAAATATACTAAATTTATATAATAATCTTTAGATAAAATTATATGCTATAAATAGAAAAATGAAAAGTGACGTTTTTGTAAGAATTTCTTGTAGGGTGCGTTTGGTACACTGGACAAGATAGGACAAAACAGAACAGGGTCCACTGTCTCACGTTTGGCAGGATCTTTATGTGAAACAGACTGAAACAAGGTGGAACAAACTGGAACAAGCCTGTTCCACCCCCACCCTATGGAACAAGCTGAAACAAGGTGGAATAGACTTATGTTTTACCAATATAACCTCAAAATAAAATCTAATTCTCTTCTAAAACATCAAATAAGCCTTCTATTTCATATTTTATTCATTCTTTAAATTTAGCAAGGGTATATTAGTCAATGTTATATGTTCTGTTCTATCCAGTTCTGTCTTACCAAACGTGGAACAGCTGTTCTGTCCTGTCCCACTTTGTCCTGTCTGCACACCAAACGCACCCGTAGAGTTTTATTGAGATTTTTATGTCATTGAGGTGGCAGTAAAAAATGACAGGTGAGGTTTTTAGAGGTTGCACCACTATGAATGTTCTTATTCACATTACGATATGTCCACCTTGGAAAGGTGGATTTTTATAGTAAAGTTAAATTTTCATCCATTACTAACATCTGCGGGTCGACATGATAAAACCAATATAATATAATGATTACACTACCTCTTTCACTTGAGAATCATTTATCAACTCATTAAGGCATGAGTAAGTTTTTGAGGAAACAACATCATTAAAAGAAATCGTAGAATAAAATAATTGCCCTCCCTCGTATACTCGAAGATCGATTGAAGCTCATTAAGGCACCAAGAAGAAGTTTTATTTGTAATTTGACGGATCAACATGGTAAAAAGCTGGTAGAGTAAAATGATTGCACTCCCTCCTTTGCTCGAAGATCAACTAAAACTCGTGAGAACACCATGTAGAAGTTTCCTCCTAACACCCGAGTGATCGACATAATAAATAAATGTAGAAGTTTCACTCCTAACACTTGAGTGATCGACATAATATAAAAGTGCGTTAAATAAAATGTTAGCACTCAGTTCTTTGCTCGAGGATCAACTCAAGTCATTAAGGCACCATGTGACAGATTCACTCCTAACATCTGAGGGATCGACACGATAAAAAATTGTAGAATAAAATGATTGCAATACTTTCACTCTTCAAGGATCAACTAAAGTTCGTCAAGGCACCATGTGGAAGTTGCATTCTTGACATCTGAGGGATCGACATGATAAAAAACCGGTCGAATAAAATGACTGCACTCCCTCCTTTGCTCGAGGATCAACTCAAGCTCGTCAAGACACCACGTGGAAGTTGCATAGTTCTCCGACAATCCAACTGTCGAAACCCCAGATGCTTTGATTACTCTTACGGTTTTTCGTTTCAGTTTCTCACCTCTCTCAATTTCATTCTCTTTTCTAAAAGCAATAATTCCTGCTTGTATTAACACCACAGAGAGAGGATCCTTAAAAGAACCAGGAGTAACTTCGCCTCTAAAACTTAAAAAGATGTCATTGTTGCTATCATTGCCCCCAAGAGAATCCATGAGACTAGAGAAAGAACCGAAAGCCATTGGAATTAAACAAGACAGTCTTTCAAGGATGAAATATGAAGAAAGATCAAAAGCCTTCATCTCCTGCTAATACCAAAAGCAATCAAATGGTTGATGTCAATGACAAAGTTGTCTAACTTTCTAAGTTGTTTTTTAGAAAATAACACAAAATCCAGGCAATTGAATTTTTAAGATCAGTTCTGCAACTCATTTCTCAATCAGAGCTCAAATACAAAATTTTAAGGTTTTTTTATACTTTTTGAGTAGTAATACTTGGGGACCCCTTTACTAAATGCTTACCCAATTACTTTATCAATTACTTTATCGGATGATCATGACGAGAATTAAGAATATTACCTGGTAAGATGCGGACCAACACTCTTACCCGGTAAGATGCAGACCAAGAGTCTTGCCCATTAAGTGAGACTAACGACTCTTACTCGTTAAGCAATCTTACTCAATGAAAGTGCTGGCTATTACCGGTAAGCGGTCCAGCATTGGGCAAACACCCCTAAAATCCGGACCATAAACATGTTATCCGAAGCTATAGAAGCCATTCTCGAAATTTCCAACAAAATGAAGACAGCATAAGCAACACTTTACTAACAGGCTTGGACCTGCTCTGAAACTATTTTTAAAAATCTTGCGCCCAGAACATAAACAAATAAACTTCCAACCTAAAACTAGTGTGGCCAAAATGTCAAAACCAAAAGTTCAATAGAAAAGAAAAAAAACTGTTCAATTGTTCTTCTAGATCATCTTCTTCACAGGATTTCACTGGAATCAAATCCGACTCCATTATGCTACCAAACTCGATTGTTGATAAAATCTTCCACAATTTTATATACAATTTGTATCGATTAGTTGGCTCAAACCGACCGATGTTGGATTTTAGGTGTTCGGCGATCGACGACCACCGTGACGACGGTGGTGATCACGATGTACTGTTTTCTACTACGAACTGAAATGTAATTTTTCTTCCAAGCAACTTCATTTTGCTATGTAACAAAGTTTTAAGTAATAAAATTAAAGTAAAGAAACATATAATACCTTGAATTCGTGATTTCTGAGACTGAAATCTCCTATCCACACCGCCGCCCTCACATGCTTGCTTCGTATATTGGGGGCTATTTCTCAAAATAGCACACCCCACAATTGTCTAGGTTTAACATACCTATATATTTTCTCCTTAGCGGCGTATCAACTTTAGAAACAACCCGACCCAAGCCCAACTTAACCTAACCGGAGTACTTGGCCCTTCTTTTATCATAGAGGTGGTTTTTGATGAAAATCTTTCTTGAAACAATACAAAAATAAGAGGAAGGGGTTGTTTACCAATCGATTACTTGGATAAGCGCTTATCAAGTCAAATTATCTAACGAATTAATATGGTAAGGACCAAAAATCTTACCTGGTAAAAGCGATTGCAACGACCAAAAATCTTACTCGGTAAGTGAGGGCGACGACTCTTACCACGGTTAGCACTTAGCAGGTGAATTGTTGCATACGAAACCGATTTAATGGACTAAAATCTTACCCAATAAGTAAGTGATAGTGTTAAATTTTACTGGTAAGCGCTTACTCTTACCTCGGGTAAGCGTTTGGTAAACGTCCATTTAATTTTAAATTTGGTTCATGTGGTTTGTTGGTATAACATTTTTCATCCCTATAGTTTTGAGTTTACGAAAGGTGATTGTGGTTTGTAAAATCGATCGGATCTGATCCCCCTCTAATGATTGTGAAAAAACACGTTAGGTGAGAGAGTGTTTTCGTCTTTTATCTCATATTTATTTTAATAAATAAATGAATAAGTAAATTACACGGAGCAAAAATGTAAATCAGTCTAATATATGATTCTACGCGTATTTATATAATATCATCCCTTACTAACCTAAAATAAGATAAAGTATCATCGTTGGTCGCTCCCTCTTCTCGGGCGGCCTCCTTCACTGTCAACCTCCCTCCAATGAACGACACACAACCAATAAATCCCCTGCCTAAAATTATTCTTCAACAACTATTCGTCGGCGTGTCTCTTGCGACCATCTCCCCGACGTCTCCTTCAATAACCGTCTCCTCCAGCAATCGTGCACTTGCATCCTTCTCCTCCTTCAACCATTTGATGAAGCCCAAACTCCATGAAATACCCCTAAATTTTGAAAATAGCAGGCAACTAAAAACTTTCAAATTCCTTCAAAATAACACGATTTTAAAACCAAAATACTTAAAGTTCACATATGAAAAGGAACAAAATATGCATCAACGTTCTAAAGAGAACTATCTAGTCCTCAACGGAACTAGAACAGTGTCTGATATCTTCAAAAGTGGATAACGCCTTTAAGGTCATCCTACTAGAACCTGTACATAGCTCCAAACACCAAGAGCTTATATACTTGTTGATAAGAAAGAAAGAGTTAGGCTTAACGCCCAATAAGTTAAAAACAATTTATCATATAAACATAAAAGGTTAAACATAACAATTTCTTTTAAACAATGACTCGTTTATTTAAATCACAAATCGTTAAAAGAAACATCATTCCAAAACTCGTTACTTCCAAATCAAGTAACCGTTTTAAATGACATCCGATATGTCAAACTCATCCAAAACGTGCGTAAGACTCATACTCCAAAACATCATATATATATATATATATTAATTCCCTATATCCAAGGCACCAAAATTATATGTAATAAAAGCCTAAAACAACACTTTTCGTTGATGGGAGAGACCTGTTTCCATCAATTGTGGAGGGAACACAAAAGTAAGTCACTTATCAACATTCTCGAGTTTCACATCGGGACATGGATCTCCGTATACGACTCCTTTGAGTACCAAGAGAAGATTCCCATGTGACCTTAATGTCTACTCGACCTCTAGATAAGTTTCACCACAAAAGTCAACGGTCTCCATATACGACTCCAACGAGTACCACCACAAGACCCTAACTCCGTATATGACTCAATTGAGTACCACCACAAGCTCCTACTACGTATACGACTCAATAGAGTGCCACCACGGTCCTCAAACCATGACTTGGTGTCCACATTCTAGACTTAAGTGAGGACATCAAAACTCTGCACTTAACAACACGACATACCCATAACTATGGATCTTACGCATTACAATCTAAAGAGTGAATTGCATTTTTGGTCCCTGTGGATATATGTTTTCTTTGAAAGAGGGACATGTACTTCAATATCTCAAGTTGTGGTCCCTCAGGTTTGGATTTTGCTTTGAAAGTAGGACCCGGTCACTAACTTCATTAAAAACTCAGTTAAAGTCAGGGGTATTTTCGTCCAAACATATTTTCCATCCCCAGTTGCAACTTTTTTTGTTTCTCCTTGTATTTGTAAAATCCATCAAAGTTACGGGACCAAATGAGAACTAGTTAGTTTGTGGTAATTGTGAGATCCAATGTGAGCCAATCATTTTATTATATTAATTTTATTTATTTAATTAATATGTAAGGGTGTAACACCCTAAAAACTGGATACAATGTAAACTTTGCAACTTCCGGAATTTTCTTTACTTCTAAAAATTTAAACAAACCGCCCAAGGAATGGGGGTAATACAGCATGGTGTATACAAAATTAAGGAATGAGCAATCAACGATCCAACAACCTAATAATCTAAATTAACAATTCTTAGATTACATTCGGGTGTTGTCTAAATTGCTACCAAAAGAATCGTCGTTTAAATTATATCAAGTACGCCTCCAAATACTCCCAAAAATGCTATCCATTCAATCCAAGACTCTTCGCTCAAACCCGAGGAGCCCCACCGCTTGAAGACCCTAAGCATGTACCCAAGAGAAGAAGTGTTAGTCTTTTTATGAGAAGAGTGAGAACTAACAATTCATTATAATAAGAAATAATTCAAGGTACAATGATATCATATTAAAACCCATGGTGGAGGTCACTTGGTATCCAATGCTCCAACTGATGATGGAAGCTTGATACATAACAACAATTACATGAGACAAGGTAATTACATATCCGTTAGTAGCAATAATCCCATAACAATGATAATACGGAACCAAGCACAACTCCGAGAATTCTATAACTTGTGAGCCCCAATTTCAACCACTCCAGGTCTATACATTGGGTCACTCTAAATCCACAACCAAGCACTTAGGAATTACACCTTACTACCTATGAGACGATGCCCGACCATATAGGCCCACATCTTACTTATCATGGATCTCGATGCCTATTACGTGCTATGACTCTAGTGCCTATGGATCCATTACACTCAAACTACAAGTCCCGACTCTTAAATAAAACAATATCATATCACCAATAACAACTTTATAATTATAGATAATAATAAACTCTTATCGAATGTGGAGACGATTCATCGAGTCACAATAATAATCATTGGAGTATCATGATATTTCCAAGTAAACATTTAACCCATAATCCAACACCAAATCTCCTTTTATTTAACATTTTCCTTAAAATCCCCAATTTATCAAAACCCTAGATTTTGACCTAAAATGGTCAAAATTGTTTCATCAACCCATAATATAAAATGGAGGTGACAAATCATAATCAAACCAAGAAGAACTACATACTTCAAGTTTTTCTAATCCTTTTACACAACAAAGATTTAAGTCGTCAAATCTCTTTTAGGTCAAAAGTAAAGTCGCAGATATGAGAAGTAGAAAGCATAAATAAGTTAGAATCATTTATAATGGCATGTATATACGAGTTGAGGTTGGGGATAACTCACCTTAGAGGGTTTTATAGGAAACCCAAACCCTAGGAGGTGGAAGAGAGGATTTCTTGGGCACTTGAGTGAAACCACCACTTAACAACCTAGAGATGGAGGAGGTTTTCTCATAAATGTGGTAGATGATATCATAAATAAGGAGAGATAATGAGAGGAGGAACTTACCAAGCTATGGAGAGCCAAAATCGTCCCAAGATGGAGAGGAAGAGGGTGAGACCAGATTTGGTAAAGTGAGAGAGAGAAGAGTGAAATTTAGGAGAAATAGGTTAAAAGTTCGTCAGGCGCGTCGCGGACGTCTGGCAAGTTCCATGCGGATGCCTGTCCCCAAAAACCCAAAACTCGGCCGAACTTCTGTTGCTTCCGCGGATGACGCACGGATGTCCACACGCCACGGACGTCTGGCAAGCATCATGCGGACGTCCGCCAAACCCGATTTCTAAATCCTTTCTTCTAGAATTCCAAACCCAAAAACTATGACTTTATTGGCTATCTTATTCACAAAATTTTGGGGTGTTACAATCCTCCCCAACTTGGAGAAGATTTCCTCCTCGAAATCTTAGGCTAACCAAACAAATGAGGGTATTGGTGCCTCATGTCTTCCTCCGATTCCCAAGTCACGTTGGCGCCCCGGTGGTGCTTCCATTGCACTTTGACCCTAACCACATCCTTGTGTCGAAGTTTCGTAGTCGCTCTATCCAAAATAGCTTCGGGTTCATCGATACAACGGTTGTTCTCTACCCAGATTTCCGACAATGGTATTACACTTTCTTCCTCAGCTAGACACTTCCGCAAATAACATACATGGAATGTCGGATGGATTCCGTCCATTTCCGGTGGTAAGTCCAACTTGTAAGCTTGCGAACCCACGCGTTCCAAAATGGTGAAGGGTCCAAGGAAACGGGGACTCAACTTCCCTCGCTTCCCTAAACGAATTAATTCCTTCCAAGGAGATATCTTTAACATCACCCGTTCTCCCATTTGGAACTCTACCGGTTTCCTTTTTTTTGTCGGTGTAGCTCTTTTGTCGGTCTTGGGCCGCTTTCAAACGTTCTCTAATGATTTTGACTTTATCGGACGTTTCTTGCACAATTTCTGGTCCGGCGAATTGTTTTTCTCCCGCCTCTAACCAACACGCGGGAGTCATACATTTTCTCCCATACAAAGCTTCAAATGGTGCCGCTTTCAAGCTCGAGTGATAACTATTGTTGTAAGCAAACTCTACCAACGGTAGGTGAGTGTCCCAATTGCCCCCAAAATCAATTACACAATCCCTCAACATGTCCTCCAAGGTTTGAATAGTCCTTTCGCTTTGTCCATCTGTTTGTGGGTGATACGTCGTGCTCAAGTTCAACCTCGTGCCAAGTTCCTCTTGTAGTGCTTGCCAAAACCTCGATGTGAACCGACTATCCCGATCGGAGACTATGGACACGGGTACCCCGTGCCTCTAAACCACTTCATTAATGTAGAGCTTTGCCAATTTGTCCATCGGCAAGGTTTCCTGCATCGCCAAGAAATGTGCACTCTTCGTCAACCGGTCCACTATTACCCAAATGGTGTCGTGACCTTTCAAGGTCTTCGGCAACTTAGTCACAAAATCCATAGTGATTTTCTCCCACTTCTACTCGAGGATTTCCAAGGGTCGTAAATTGCCATAAGGTAGTTGATATTGAGCCTTTACTTGTGAGCAAGTCGTACACCGCTCCACATAGTGCGCCACATCCAACTTCATGACTGGCCACGAATAATATAACTTCAAATCCCGATACATTTTGGTACTTCCAGGATGAATGGAGTACTTGGACTTATGAACCTCGTCCATGAGTAGTTTCCGATTCCCACCTAACTTGGGCACCCACACGCGCCCGTTGAACAACTTAAATCCATGACTATCTTTCGTTAACAGTTGATTTTGCTTCACTATTACCTCATCCTTGAGGTTTTCTTCTCTTAAGGCTTCGGATTGTGCCGCTCTAATCCGCTCCACTAAGCTTGACACTATGTCGATCCTTGAGAGGTTGGTGCGTAAGCTTCCACTATACTCCTTTCGGCTCAAGGCGTCGGCGACCACATTGGCTTTACCCGGGTGGTAAAGCAACTCACAATCATAGTCTTTGAGTAATTCCAACCATCTCCGTTGCCTCATGTTCAACTCCTTTTGATCATATACATATTTCAAGCTCTTGTGATCCGTGTACAACGTACATTTCGTGTCGTAGAGGTAATGACGCCATAACTTCAACGCGAATACCACCGCGGCCAATTCCAAATCGTGCGTAGGGTAGTTCTTTTCGTGCACCTTGAGTTGCCTCGAAGTATAAGCGATCACCTTTCCCCGTTGCATTAGCACACATCCCAAGCCCATCTTGGATGCGTCGCTATAGACTACAAAATCTTCCGATCGGGTAAGGATAGAATTGGTGCTTCACACAATTTCTTTTGTAGAGTACGGAATGCCTTCTCTTGCGCTTCGGTCCAAACAAACTTCACATTCTTCCGAGTCAATGCCGTCAATGGAGAAGCAATCTTAGAAAAGTCTTGAATGAATCTCTGGTAGTAACCCGCCAAACCCAAGAAGCTTCGGATTTCCCCCGGACTCTTGGGAGGTTCCCAATTCATCATTGCCTCGATTTTGGAAGGATCCACCTTCACTCCGTCTCGGGTAACTACATGACCCAAGAACTGGACCTCATCCAACCAAAAGTCGTACTTAGAGAACTTTGCGTAAAGTTTTTCTTTCCTTAGGACCTCCAACACCTCTCGTAGATGAGACTCGTGGTCCACTTCGTTCTTGGAATACACCAAAATATCATCTATGAAAACAATCACCGACTTATCAAGAAAGGGTCGGCACACCCGATTCATAAAATCCATGAACACCGCTGGCGCATTCGTCAACCCAAACGGCATTACTAGGAACTCATAATGACCATACCGCGTCTGGAACGCCGTTTTTGGAACGTCATATTCTCTAACCTTCACTTGATGATAACTCGAACGTAAGTCGATCTTCGAGAAGCATCCCGCTCTTTGAAGTTGGTCGAACATATCGTCGATTCTAGGAAGTGGATACTTGTTCTTCACGGTCACCTTGTTCAACTCCCAGTAGTCGATACACATTCGCATGGTGCCATCCTTCTTCTTAACAAACAAAACCGGTGCTCCCCAAGGAGATGAACTCGTCCTCACGAACCACTTCTCCAAAAGCTCTTAGAGTTGCCATCATCTCTTGCATTTCGGACGGAGCCAAACGGTAGGGGGCCCTAGCTATCGGACCCGCTCCCGGTACCAAGTCTATCTTAAACTCCACTGGACGATCTGGTGGCAAACCCGGCAAGTCTTCCGGAAACACGTCGGGAAACTCGCGTACCACCTTCACGTCCTCGAGCTTCTTCTTTTCCAACTTGCCATCGATTACGTATGCTAAGAAGGACGTACACCCCTTAACTAAGCATTTGTGTGCCTTTAACATGGAGATGATTGCTACATCTCCTTTCCTTCGTTCTCCATAGATAACCACACTATCTCCCTCTGAAGAAGGTATGCGAATCAACTTCTTTGCGTATAGAATCTCGGCATGATTCCCGGCTAACCAATCCATTCCAACCACCACATCAAATCCTCCGATTACCATTGGCATTAAGTCGATTGAAAATTTCTTTCCTTCAATTTCTAACATGCAACCCCGCAAAATATCCCGAACTACCACTTGTCCACCGTCGGCTATTTCTACCACTATGGATTCTTCTAAACAACTAGTGGGCATAGACAACTTTTGACAAAAGGAGGTCGACACAAACGAAAAACTTGCACCCGAATCGAATAACACACGCGTAGGTACGGAGTTTAGAAGATACGTACCCGACACCACGTCCGTCGAAGCCTTCGCTTCCTTGGTTGTCATCTGAAAAGCTCTTCCCGTTGCCCTCGAAGGTTCCACCTTGGGTCCTCCGCTTCTGATAGGCGGGTTTACACCCCCCCTAAATCTAACCGCAAGTGTACGAATCGAAGTCAAGTAATAGTACAAAAAGTACGAGTATCGAACACATGGAACTAGGAACTAAGTATCACAATGACTATAAGATCTGTTAACTGAACTGTCGCAATTGGAGGATGGTTTGAAAATTGTTTAAAAACTAATTAGAACTAAAATAATACTAGAATCGCTTAACGGAAGGTTTTGGAAGAACTTTGATAGAGAAAAGGTTGAGGGTTGGACTTCCTATGGCTATACTATTGATGAACGAATACCCGAACAATGATTATTACTGATTGTCTTTATGAACCCTAGTTTGTAAAAGTCACTGTTATTCTCTCTCAAGCAATAACAGATTTTATTTCAAGACACGTAGGTTTTATCTCTCGATCAACACCTAAGGTTTAAAATTCATTAGGTCAAACTATTTCGAGCAGAAAGTGATTCGGCTATCTCTACCCGAATCTCCTTTCCGGCACTTAATTACTTGATCTAGTTCTTAATTAATTTTCTCAAACTTAATCAAAAACCATGAAAGTCAATTGAAGGTGATCAGACGACAATTGATAATTAAAACCGAATTCAAATGCTTCATTCATCAAATCAGGTCAAAAGAATCATTCGATTACACGTCATCCATCGTAAAATCCATAGTTGTTCCAACCCCCAACATCTAAGGATTAGTTCATGTTGGGGTGGATAAAAACACTAGAAAAAGGGTAGAAAGTGGTGTGTGAAATCATAGTGATCGTAAACGGTAATAATGTACGATGAATCCCTTCTCTCTCGGCTCTAATCCACTTCGCGTGGTGAACTGTCTTCAATCAATGCTCTATCGTGGCTCCAAAATACGTGAAAGTGCTCTGAAAATCGCCCTCTCGCTGCCTACCGTCGCACGTGTCGAGATAATGACCTAATTCCGGAAAACACAAAGGTATAGGCACGAAACAGTGACACCCGCGGTTTTGGCCGCGGTTTGTAAACCGCGGGATAAACCGCGCGGTTTCTGAAAGTTGCCCGAGTCAGGTTCTGGTGTGCGGATCTGGGTACGGGTCGTGGGCTTGGATCTCGGGCTTCTGTTGGGCTTCGATATGGACTCTATTTTGGCTCTTTTTTGCTCCTTTTCTTGATGACTGTCTTCTCTCGGATAACCTGCACCTCTCACTAGATAAACCGTAAAATCTCGCCTTTTTGCTTCAATACAAGCCAATCTCATTGGTTTATGGACTGAAAATAACGCCAAAAAGTGGCGTTATCAACAACCCCAAACCGAACGTTGCTTGTCCTCAAGCAAATTAGCGATAAAATAGAATTAAAGCATATATCCGTGAAATAATAACAACACAACTCTCAATCGGTACCACGTTATGCACTGGTGATTTCCCATACTCGCGAATGCTTATCTCATCCTGGCCTCATCCTTATTCTATTTGATCTATGACCTTCAATTGCGAGCTGAACTCGTGACTGCTCCGATTACATTAAGGTCGCACTAGGTCAAAACATACTAGGGAAAACATTTTGCCTCGACCCTACCTCACGGGATACTCTCATTTCACTCGAACCTAGGCTGTCGCACATGTTGTCATGTATAAGGAAGTTATGTACAAGAATACTCAATAATCACATGACAACTCTAATGAAAGACGCACAATTGTTCAAAAGGTTGATCTCAGAAGGGAATCAAGTAGCAAGACAGGGACTATCGGTAAAGGTGGTCGTATACCCTAATCACATTTTCCAAAAGATCATCCAGGTCTTTACAAGGGTTGTAACGGGGTTAGGGTTATGGCTAAGAAATGAAGGGTAAAAAGGATCAAAAATCCTCGGCGTGTCAATCTTCAACAACTCTGAACTTTTCTAGCTTCAAATTCTATCATTTGGCCCTTTTTGTCACTATTGGAGTCACTTTGACTCTCTTATTTAGCTGCTACCAATACTATCTAACTAACTATTTTTTTTTTGGGGGGGGGGGGGCGTCATTGGCCTTCTTTATTTAATTGGGGCTGCATTGGCCCTCTTTTCTAGCTCTTGGGTTATACTGACCCAATATATTTTCATGGCTGGCCTGTATTTTTCTTTTCTGTTCTATATTCTGCTGTTCATTACTGCTTCTGATTGACACACTTTCGGATAAGGGTTGGCTAAGGTTTTTGGCTAGGGTTTCATGGTGGGTTTAGAAACGACCAAGGTGAGTGTTTGGCTGCAAAAATGGGTTATGGTTACACACATAATGGGTCGAAAGGAGCGATAGCTAAAAATGGTTAAACATACACACATTGCCTGAAATCATCTCTTAAGGTCCACACGATATGGTCTACTATACCCTTACCCAATATCCCGATGGCCGTCTTTGCTACTTTATGCAATATTATAGCGAGATCACTCTATAATCACGACAAGGAATTCGAAAAGTGTATATGAATTTCGTGTTTAAATACCTCGAAATGAAAAACGTCTTTTAGGCTCAATCTCGCTATTGGGTGGTCTGCACTAATGTCCCTAATCATGTCTTTTCCCGGTCCTTCCCTAACGGTCACGTTACTATCACAAGGTTCTCCCCACAATGGTCGGTCTCAATCATCCAAAACAACAAATATTGGCTACAATAATCTACCCATTCATAAGCGTGGGACGTCAACGTGCATACACGGGGGCCCGATTGGCAACCCCAAACCTTACCCACACATTGTCCCCAATGTGCAGGCAAGTGGTACAAAGTGCAGATACATATTGTGTGTTGTTATTACAGTCATCCAACAGAAACAAATAAAATAGTACAGTACATCATCAAGAACAATCAAACAAGAGAGCATGAAAACAAACCCATCTACCGGCGGGATGATGATGAAGCACCCCCGTCTCGCCGTCCTCTCACTCTCCTCCTTCCTTCGGGTTGCACCAGCGGTGCCTGTGGTGCTGGTGGAGCTAGAAAGCCGGCTTGGGTGAGACGCGCGTCAAACCCATCCATGCGTAATGTCATGTTTTGGAAGTGACGATCCATCCGCTCATCCGATTGCCTCCTCTCGGTCGTCATCTAATCCATAAATCGGCGCATATAAGGAGGTGTATCGCCGTCGTGCACCGCTGCCTCTGCTGGTGGTGCCGTCGGGTCGAAGTCGGGATCACTGTCCGAGGCACTCTCGGACGACATATGGACCAGTTCGGCAAGACGCCGCCTTTGGTGATCTGGATCTACTCTCCTCCTCTCCTCTAACTTTCCCGCCACCGTAATCTGGTGCTTATACTGTGTCTTCGTGAAGTCCTTCTTCGAAGCAGTGAGGTGTCCGATTGGGACACCGGCTTCCCTACAAAAGTGAGTTATCAAGCACGGGAACGGTAAAACATCGTCGAGGGTCATACCTGCGTCCAATATCTCCATCCAGATGATGTGTCCGATGTCCATCGGAAGATTGTTGTGCAATGAATAGAGGACCTCCGCCACTTGGCTGTCAGCGGTGGTATTGTGAGACGAAGGCTTTAGAGAGGCCTTGACGAAGAGCATGAGGAAGGCTATATCAGTATGCATCTCGCTCTTCAAAATCTGTTGATCCATTGTGTCCCACCCCGTGTGTCCATTCCGCCTTAGAGAGGCGGCGATGACTGGACTCAACTGCTCTCGGAACGCCGGGTGGGGAGATAACCCATATGTGGCACTAAGCTCGGCCCGGCGGGGGGCGTGGAAATATGCATCTATGTCTTCCGGAGAGATCCAGACTTCCTTGTCGCCCATTTTGACCACACCGCGGTCGTGGTATACAGCAAGGATCATATACGCATAAAAATTTCTGACGGTTGCAATGCAGTACATGGGAGGGGTTCGGATGAACCTCTCCCAAGACTGTTGCTGTATGATCTCCGTCACCCTTGAACCGGTCGGAAGGGTCGCAATCTTGATGCCTCATTCTCCGAATGGATTGCATACATTATCTCTCATCTGATCGTGGCGCTCATCTCTATCCGGGTTTTCCTGGTCGAACATCTGGCGTCTTTGGTTTGGGTGGATGCGGTTATATTGAGGGAAAGAGATGTGCGTGCTTGGATGGTGCCTCATATCTGCACAATAAAGAATAAACTCAACTGAGTTATCGCGCTCATAGCCACCCCAAACCTTGGTAAAACCGAGGTTTGCAAAGGGTTAAACTTGAGTGTGTGAATGTGGGAAAAGAAGGCACCCCAAACCTAAGTGAAACTTAGGTTTGTTGCATCTCATTTTCCTTACGTGTACGTACAGCTAAAACTGAAAAATCCCATGCATGTAGAATACCAATAAAATACTGTTTAGCTCATGCATTTTGACCACAGTCACCACAAAATTCCCTAGTGCATACATCTAAAATCCATCAACAGTTTTCACCATTGGACAATAAATCGAACCCCAAACCTAAGTGAAACTTAGGTTTGGCTATGTTTGCAATAAAAGACAAAACCCACAAAATTAACGTAGGGACTTCATGTTGCCAAGAAATCTCGTACGTAACATTATGCACAAAAGTGGGAGTATTCCACAAAAATCACAGATCCCAACATTTAACCCCCATTTTGCTTCCCACAAATTTTCCCATCAGAAATATTAAGAACATAATCCCACAAAAGTTACATACTCAGGGCATAAAGGTATAGAATATCAAAATCTGAGCATACAACGAGCATGTAGTCACAATCTAACCATAAAACATCATCAGCAAACATTTTTGTGAGAAATCTAGACAATGGGATAGTACCATACAATACTTGGAAGCAAGAAATGAGAGAAATAAGAACATACCTACACCACTTAATCGCAAATGAAAACCCAAAAGAAATCAGATTAAGAGTACATACCTTGGTCTTGAAGGATGGAGAAGCAAATACTGAAACTGGAGAAGAAAGCTCTTGAAATCGATGGAGACAAAGAGAGAATTTGAGATGAGAGAGAGAGGATTGCAGAAAAATGAAGAAGAAAGGAATAAGAAAAGAAGGAATAAAGCAAGAAAAGACATAAAGGAAAGACAAACTGCACACAAAACAAAGCACAGACCCTAATCGACCAGTGGACACGCGCGATATGTTGAGCGGTATGTAAATGTTGGTCCCGAAGGGTTATACAAGTTTGTAGAAGGGGGGGGGGGGTTGAATATAAACACACGTTTTTACTTTTCTAAATTGTTTATTGATAAATCAAGACAATTTACAACTTGTTGCGGAACAAGATTAAGGATAAACCTAATCTAAACAAGTTAAGAACACTAAGTTTCTTGCACTAGAAAGAGTTAAAGAAATTACGAATAATAACTTAACAATAAGAGAGAAATAAGAAGATGGTCCGAGCACACTTCAAAACTGAAGTAAGGTTCTTCTTATATACTGCATGCATTTAATACCTGGCAGTATTGCTTTACACGTGGCAGCAGCTGAGTGGTTGCATGTCATTGACCTTTGTAGACAACCTTAGTAGCTGCATGGTTCACAGTGTAGAATCAGAGTTGTTGTACGATTACAGACAAAAGGGATGTCTGTTATGATAGTTCGTACGGAGACGGGCAAGGCAGGTAAGACAATAGTAACATGCAGGGAGACTTCATGATCAGCTTTCGTTGAAACAGTTCTTTATCAGCGAATGATAAAGTTCAGCGATTGCTGAAGTCTTCTACTTGATACTTCACGTTGAATGGACAGGTCTTGCTTTGCTGATATCCGCATCAGTTCATGAGTAGACTTGTCGCTGGTTCTTGAGCTTGATCTTCGACTTCAGCATAGAACTTTGGTTGACGTGAAACTTCTCTTCAGAGATCATAAGTAAACAAACTAAACTATCAGCGATCATCAATAGAACTGAACAGGCTCAGAGCTATATGATGATGAACAGTGTTCGCTGAATATCTAATCTGAAGAGTGAGAGTTCCTATCAGCGGTACTATAAAGTCTTAGTACTTATCAGCGATAGTGAAACTCTAATACATATTGTTTACTTACAATTTTCACTAAGTGTTTAAGAGAGGGTCATTATCAAATCACTGAGGGTTTGGATCAACAATCTCTCCCTATTTGATTATGACATAGCAACAGAGAAGATTGTTATTTAATGAAAACATAAGGATAAAAAGAACTCATAAAATATTTGTCCCTTTTACTGTTTTCTGGGATCTTTTCAGTACTGATGGAGTAAAGTACATTCGCTGAAATTTTTCTTTAAACTTCGTAAAGATTACAGAGGGAAGTGGAAAAATTACAAGTACAGCAAATAAAATTACAAGTACAGAAGATGTAGACAGATAAGGATAGAAAGAATTACAAGGCGATCCTATCCGTCAAAAGGTTCTTCCTTAATGAGAAGTTCATCAAGGGTCTTTGATGTGGGAATCATCCAGTCAGGGACAGTTACACCTTGATCCTTTTTGTTCTTTGCTTCTTCAAAGATCAGGGGCTTGAGGTGACGTGTCTGAATGTCGCGTCTGACTTCACACCAGTATATGAGGTCTCTGAGTTGTTCGATGGGAGTGATTGGAAGCTTAGAGATGCGTTGAAAGTTTTGATTTCCATAGCAGTCTAGAAAGAATATACCATAGGGATCACTTAGTACTTTTCCAGGGATGAAAGTTTCACCAGGTGGTAGGGAGGTGTCAAGCGCTGAGAGGTCAGCATCAGGACCAAGAACTTCAGCACGAGAGAAACCAATACCTGTTTCATTCCGTATAGGAGGACCTGAGTCTGAGGTTTTCTTTTCCTTTGCAGAGGCTCTTCTTTGTTGAGGAGGAAGAAGAGTGGAAGGAGGAATATCCACAGAAGAAGAAACCAAGTCGATCTGAGAATTTAAAATTTTCTCGACATGGCTCTTGAACTTTGAGCGAGATCGCCGAATGGCTAATTTCACTTCCAACCATTCAGAGAAACCAAATTTCTCTAAAGTAGCAGCATAGAAGGTTTGCTTGGTTTTGTCTTCTCTGAATACGTCAACTTCAACAATAGGAACATCTACGAACAGTTTTCCTCTGATATTTACCTTGATGATTTTGGATGGTCGAGATCGATAGTTCAACATTTCTTTACACCATTCCAAAGTCGAATCAGATACTTTAGTCTTTTCTTCAACGATCCTTTGGGCATCATCCCATAGCTGACGTTGGACATCAATGGGAGTTCTTTTCAGCGCGGGGTCTTTCACCGATTGTTGGACAAGCTGGATGGCGAGAGCCTTATCTTTTTCTTCAGCTTCCTTCTTTTCGGCGAGTAATCTTTCAGCTCTTAGATGATCCTCGTATTCTTTCCTTGTCACGAGGAAGAATGATTCGCTGATCTTCAAGCTGTTTGATCATTGCATCTCTCTTTTCTTGATCCTCATCACTTAGCTTTTGAGGAGCCAAGGAAGGTCTGTTTTTGTAAGAGAGCAGCTGTTCTTCAGGTTCATCAGTCTCAGTGGTTAAATCCAAGACTGGGATTATTTCTTCAGCTCTTGTGGTTGGGATTATTTCTGGTGTAGTCGTAGGAGCTTCAGTGGGATCCTCAAACAGGGGAGAGGACTAGCTGAAACACAACGATCGTTTAAGTAAGAAAAGTTGGGAAGAAAGAGATAGAGAAAAGAATGTGGTTAAGTGTATAGAGGTTTTAAGGATAGAAGGATTGAGATTGAGAAGGGATAGAGGAGGGATGCAGTGTAAGGGAATAGAAGGTAGTGTACCTGACAAACTGGTTTTTGAAGCAAAATCGTCAGATTGTCTTCTTCAGCGAGGCCTTTGTTTTTGCCTTTGTCAGCCTTTGTCTTGGTCCGCTCCCCTGAAGGTTCTTTTATCTCGATCCCTTTTTGAGTTGGGGCTTTGGCAACAGGCTGGACGTAGAAGAAGTCGTCATCATCATCGTCATCATCATCATCTTTGGGGGATGATGATGGTTCTTCATCAGAGATGTCGACAGGTTCATCGTCTTCAGTTTCTTCTTCAGACTCGACCTCTTCAGCATAAGGTTCGGTTACGTCAGCAGCAGCTTCCTTAAGTTGCTCATCGAGTTGCTCCCCCTCAGATACAGAGGGAGGTTTCTCGGTTTCCTCAGGGTTTTCAACTCCCTGAGGTTGTGAAGTAGAAGTAGCAGCAGCAGCAGTTTCAATACCCTCCCCCTCAGCATTATGGGGAAGGTCTTCTTTAGTCTTCTCCCCCTCTTCCACATTATGGTTGGGGGAGGTAACATATTGTTCAGCAGTAGCAGTGTGTATTTGGTCCTTGTCTTCTAGGCCAGAGATCCCAACACAGTTCTCAATCTTTGCTAATCTGACTTCCAGGCCAGTTATAGCAGGATTGATCTTTTGAAGATCCTCTCGATCGACCTAAGTAAAATGAGAAGTTGGGGCGTTCAGGCGATCGAGTACTTTCTGAACAATTTCTTTGACGACGGAGACCTCAGTCTTGATCGTGGAGACTTCACCCTTAAGATAACCAACCTCTGTCTTCAATGATGTGATTTCATTGGACAGAGTGGTGAAGTTTGTTGAAAGAGAGGTGGTGGCGGTTGAATTTTCAGCGAGGGTGGTAGCAAATTGAGCAATGCTACCATCCACCTTCTCCAGATCAGCTTTAGAGGCCTTCGTATCAACGATCTCGGTCAACTTTTTGAGTTTCTCTCCAGCGTCTGTAACCGCTGAAGAGTTCGTGGAAAGAATGGTGTTGTAATTTTCCACCTTTGTTTCCAGGGCCTTCAGGGAGGTGTTGATATCCCCCAAATTAGGACCTGAAACAGATATTAACTTATGAACAGAGGAAAACTCAGAAGTTTGGGGTAGAGAGAGAGGAGTGTTTTGGATTATGTGTATACCTGCAGGCGGGTTGGCGAAGTTGTCGAACCCTTTGTGTCCTGAATGATATTCCATGTCGCCTTCAAGAGTACCTTGGCGCATGGAGGTGCCTGCAGATCCTAAGTTTGCATCCATCATCGTATTTAGAGTGTCTGCAGCTGAGTCATGTACGATGAAGGGTGTCCCTGAGAAGGTTGGAAAAATTGGTGGAGAGACCAAAGATTGAGTAGGAGGAATGAGGGATGAGAATGATGGTTGGGTGCGAGGTTCAGCGTTGGATCCGCTGACAATCACTTCAGTCTGTAGAGAGGCTGAAGGAGGTGGGTTCATTTCCAAGTTTATAACTTCAGCGTTTAGAGACGCTGAAGCTGGGATGGAAGGGGTGGCTTGATCAACTGTGGCAGAGCGTACCACGGAACTTTACATCAGCTCTTCAAGATGAGCTGTGGAGTCTTTAGCGTGTGACTGCTGGGGGGGTTTCTCCTTGGTTTTCTTGATTCTTTTGGAACCAAGTTGGGAAGATGAGTGTTTCCTTTTTCGAGAAGGAGTGGAGGGTCCAGCGGTGGGGATTTCCACTGAATGAGCTGCCGAAGTAGAAGAAGGAGGATTGAGAAGAGATAAGATAGTAGAAAGACGTACCTCGTTTTCCAGCGGCTTAAAGTCGAGCACCTTAGGGCCAACCTGAGAGAGTATCAGATCACCCTCTTTTGGGTATTTGTCCCCAAGTCCAAGTTGAAAGATGGCGCTGATGAATCTGGGATAAGGAACCCATGAAGGTCTTTCAGCCATATCCACTCTGAACGCAAGGTCGTTGTAGATGATTGAGGCCCAGTCAACATTTAGACCTTTCAGCAATGCATAGCCCATTGCTTGCTGAGGTTGAGCAGCTTGATCAGAAGAGCCACTCTTCGCTGTCATGCAGCTTATTAGATGTGCGAAGATGAAGTTCATCTCGCTGGGCATTTTGGACTTCTTGATCAAGGTCAGTTTCTTCTCAGGCTTCTTGTCCCTTCCAGTGTTCCATGCGTAACCCATTGCATCGAAGAATGCAGTGATGGCTTCCCTATCAACATGGTTTTTGTGGTTTGGGAGAGGGACAAAGCGGTTTTCTTTGGTAGAGGTAGGAAGACTCAGTGCTTTCCTAATAATGGCAGGGTTGATTTTGGTGGTGCCAAATTTGGTGTCACACAGAATGGAGTCAACGATCTTCGTTGGGCCTTTGGCATGGGGTACCTGTGCTCTTTTGGCAGTATACCAGAACTGAGATAGTAGGAATTGATGAGCAGGGGGTGTAATAGTCAGGGCTGTAGATAAGCAACATGTTTTGAGGTAATTAACAGCATCGTCCAGATGTGTGATTTGCTTTTGAGGAGGAAACTCGAAAAGCGCATGGGGTTGTTCGATTTTGAAAAATCGACTTCCTCAAGCTTGAACTTGACCTGAGGAGCTTTGACGAGAGTCATTTTCTTTGCAGCAGTGGATTTCTCAGCGGTAGGAGCAGGAGTAGAAGATGCCATTGCTGTTTAACATATCAACCATGAACATAGATAAAGAATAGTCTTAATGTAAAAGATTTTCCAATAAGATGTTTTCCGATTTTTGTCCATTTCATTCAGACAGAAATGTCTTAATGAAGATTAGGGTTTTCTTGTTTTGAAAAAGAAAAACAAACCCGGTAAAAGTCTTGTTTTCCATTTTTCTTTAGATAAGGATTCTGGAAAAACGAATGAAGAACAAGTTTAAGATTTTGAGTTTTAAACTTGAAGAACAACCATGAAAAGGTTGTGTTCATAAAACCATGACAAAAATGATTTCATTTTAGAAAAGGTTTCTTTTGTTTGATCTGTTAAAAGCAACAAGAAGATCAGAAACAAGTTATGCAGGTGAATAATAAGAATATTAACCTGGTAATCCAAGAAGAAGATGAACAGATTTCTGGAAATAAGCAACAGTAAGTCTTTTCTTGCTTGGAGAAGAAGTTCGTGTAAAGAAAAAATATAAACTCGAAATAGTTTATATAGTGAGATTTGAGAGAGAGAAAAACTCGAGCGGGAAAGTTTGTCATCATGACACGGACACGTGTTTGCATTTGATTGGATGGTAAACGAAACGTGCAAACGTGTGTCAGAAAAATAACGTGCCAGGGTTTATCCGTTGTGATGATGTCACAAACGTCCTTTCATATTTTAGAATGTCTCTGAGGTTTTGAAAGCTCATGGACTATTTTGAAAAACATGAAGCACTGAATAGAAATATCAGTGTTAGTTTAAGAAATTTCAAAGTATCGCTATTAAGGAAGAGATATTCAGCGATGCAATTTGTTTTGAAATCTTACATTCACATGCGAACGTCAGCGAGCAAGAGAGAAAACATACCTTGATATCAACGAATCAATTATGTTCAGAGAGAGAATGATAGAATGGGTTATATAATTGTTTTATCCTATCGCTGATAAAATGTGAACCACTGAAGATCTTTACTCTTCAAAGTTCAGCATTCCAAGCTCGCTGATGAGAAAGTTGAATCTTGTCTCATCAAGAGGTTTGGTGAACAGATCAGCTAACTGATAGTCAGTTGGAATAAAAAGAAGTTCTATATCACCATTCATCACATGATCTCTGATAAAATGATACCTGATTTCGATATGTTTGGTCTTTGAGGGTAGTACTGGATTGTTGGTTATAGCGATGGCACTTGTGCTGTCGCAATAGATTGTAATTTTCGAGAGCTGAAGGTCATAGTCTAGTAGTTGATTTCTCATCCACAAGACCTGAGAACAACAGCTTCCAGCGGCTACATACTTAGCTTCAGCAGTTGAGGTGGACACTGAGTTTTGCTTTTTACTTGTCCAACTCACCAGCTTTCCACCCAGAAGCTGACAGCCTCCTGTGGTGCTTTTCCTATCCAATTTGCAACCTGCAAAATCACTATCTGAATAGGCGATTAGATCAAACCCTGAATCTTTGGGATACCAAAGACCTAGGTTCATAGTAACCTTAAGGTAACGAAAGATTCGCTTTACAGCGATCATATGAGATTCCTTAGGTTTAGCTTGATATCGTGCACACAAACAGGTTGCGTACATAATATCGGGTCGGCTAGCTGTAAGATACAAGAGAGAGCCGATCATCCCATGGTACAGCGTCACATTAACATGTATTCCATTTGAATCCTTGTTTAGTGTCAGCGGTGGTGCCATAGGGGTTTTCATAGTTGAACTCTGAGTTAAATCGAATTTCTTCAGCATATCTTTAACATACTTTCCCTGATTAATGAAAGTTCCTTTTTCATTCTGTTTTATCTGAAGACCAAGGAAATATGTTAGCTCACCCATCATGCTCATTTTATACTCTTCTTTCATCCTTTCAGAGAAACGAGTACAAAGATCAGGGTTAGTAGAACCAAATATAATGTCATCAACATATATCTGAACAAGAATGATATGACCTTTTCACTATTCTGAAAAATAGAGTTTTGTCGATTTTACCTCGCTCAAAATTTTCAATTAGGAGATAAGAGGATAGAGTGTCATACCATGCACGTGGAGCTTGCTTTAAGCCATAAAGTGCCTTATCCAATTTATAAACATAACCTGGACGCTTAGGATCTGAGAATCCTGGAGGTTGTTCCACATAGACTTCTTCATTCAGCTTTCCATTGAGAAATGCTGACTTAACATCCATTTGATATACTTTAAAGTCTTTGTGTACAGCGTATGCTAAGAATAGACGAATAGATTCTAGTATTGCTACTGGAGCAAATGTTTCGTCGTAGTCTATACCTTCCTCTTGTCTGTATCCCTGAGCAATAAGACGAGCCTTGTTGCGGGTTACAGTTCCATGTTCGTCCAACTTGTTTCGATAGACCCATTTAGTGCCTATCACTGTCTTGTCAGTTGGTCTTCGAACAAGATTCCAAACTTTGTTTCTTTCGAATTCAGTCAGCTCTTCTTGCATAGCGCTGACCCAGTTTGGATCTTTGAGGGCATCATCTATTTTCTTTGGTTCAATCAGAGAAATAAAGTTAACAAATAAACAAATATTACCTGCACTTCGTCGAGTCTGTACACCAGCGTTTGGATCACCAAGAATTTGATCAATTGGGTGATTGACAGTCCATCGCTGAGCCGGAGCATGAATCGCTGACTCAAATTGAACTGGAGGAGCTGAAGATGAAGCTTTGTTGGTTCCCGTTTTGTTTAAACAAGATTATCAGATCTATTAGTTCAGGTTTGAGTTTGATGCGGAAGCGTATTTGAAGAACTAATAGATATGATTGATAGATTTAGAACACAATATAAATAGACAGTGAACAGGAAATAATATCTCAAAGTTTACTGAATATATATATTAAGAACAGATTCAAGAACAGTGAGTAAGCAAAGCTTTAAAACAGATATGACTCTCAAAGTGTTTAAGCTATGTGTTCTTGTGATATTTTTCTCTCTTGATTTCTTGTTTTCGATTGTTCGATCGATCGATGGATAGATAGGAAGAACTCAACATGAGTCTTCCTTATATACTACTCTAAGGGGACCATAAAGCATAAGCTACTATTCGTAAAGGACGGTATGAATAGTTGGACGGATGGCATGAACAGTTGGACGTGCTGTATTGCATTTAATGCAGCAGACGTCTATTATGTACTAAGCCCTATTGAATCCAATCAGAGTTTGACACGTTGCAGTTGGACAGGGCATGCTACCATGCAAGTTGATGAACAGGTCCTGTAACAGTAGCAAGATATTATAAATATCTTCAAGCCTTTTAGAGAGGACCACAGAGGCTCTGTAAAGAGTTATAGAGGTTCTGCGGTCTGGTCCTTTGTAGAGCAGTCTTCCCCGGATTCCGAGTCATTGGTCTTCTTTGTGCGTATGACAGAGCTTCTGTAGGGCGCCTCTTTAGCTTCTGTAGCTTCTTGACCTTGATCTCTTGGTAAGATCGGCAGAGCCTCTGTAAGAGGCTTTCTTCACTTAGCCTATTTTTCACTACTTCTAAATACTTCTATGATTAGGAAGATTGAAGCTAACAATTGTTAGCTTTAATTAGCCCCTAATTTACATGAATGTTTTATTAAGAAATAGTGTCAAGGATTTATTTGTATTTGTTGAGTGTCAAGGGCTAAAAGTGTAAATAACCAATTGTTGTATTGGTTATAAAGTCTTGTTAAAAAGATATTTTAGAAAATATCTCTAAATATCTCTAAATATCTCAAAGTATCTCTTTGTTAGTTTATATATACATACAAAAAGAGAGAGTGAAAAAAGTTGTAAGAAAGAGTTGTTCTTCATTTCATATATTGTAAACTCTTCTCTTTATCAATCAAATACAAGGATTATTGCTATTATTGTTGTTACTTGTTATATCTGGGTTCCTACAATTGGTATCAGAGCAAAGCTTGATTTTCAATATCAAGTGATCCTCTTTATTACAAGATTGGTGATAGACATCATTCCTCTTTTAACCTATTCCTCATTTCTAGGTTAAAACTCCATTAAAGTGTACTCTGGGAACTGTTCAAACCCAGAAAACTTTCCAGATCATCAGACTCATACTCTTTAATCATTCTATCTTTTCAGAACCTTAACAATGACAAATACAAACATCTTCTTTACTGCTGGTTCACTCACCAAGCCTCCTACTCTCCTACGAGATGAGTATCCTCAATGGAAAATAAGAATGGTTCATTTCTTTGAGGGTACTGAAAAAAATCTAGTACAATATCTTTACAACCTTCCTCCTGTTCCCATGATAGCAGTACCACGAGTACCAGCTACTGCTGAATCTCCTGAAATCCCTGAACATCAAAAACCAAAGCCAAAAGAAGAATGGTCAAATGAAGATAAGGCAGAAGATGAAGTTGCACAGAAAACAAAAAGAATCCTGATAATGGCTATCCCCAACGAGCTTTTTCAATCCTTAGATGCATGCGAAACTGCGCACGATCTTTGGAAAGAATTAGAAAGACAGTTGGAAGGGGGTGCTAAAACACAGAAGAACCGAAGGGCACAATACATAAATGAATATCATGCATTCAGAGCCTCTGCAACAGAATCTCTGCAAACAACGTACGACAGGTTCAACTCTCTCATAAACAAATGTAGAAAGTCTGACATTCACAGAACCTCGGAAGAAAATAACGTCATGTTTCTAAAGAGTCTGAATGATGAGTGGCTTCAACTGTCTATGTCTTTACAAACAAACCAAGATCTAGACTCATGGACACTCTCTGATCTCTATGGAACACTAGCCGCACAAGAGCCTCAAATAGCACAGGCTAAAACAATAGCCATTTCACCATACGCACTGGTTAGTAAATCAACAGAGGCTACAGAGAGACCAAGAAATGAGAGAGCAACAGAGGAGAAGAAGAAGGAGAAGAAGAAGATAGTGATGGTTGATAGCGAAGAAGACGAGCTGATAGAGGAAGAAATAACTCTTGCGTCATTAGCTAAATCATTGGCTCTATTGACAAGAGAGTTCAGAGGTAACCAAAGAAATTTTGGAAATGACAGATATAGCAGAAACAACCAGAGAGATAGAAGAGATGATGAAAGAAGAGAAGAATCAAGTGACCGACAGAGGTCAGACTACAGAAGTGACCGACAGAGGTCGAGCGACAGAAACTACAGAGGAAATGACCGACAGAGGTCAGATGACAAGGTAGGCCACACACAAGAATGCTACAAATGTGGTAAGCCTGGTCATTACGCAAACGAATGCCGAACAGAGAAAGGTGGAGACCAACAGAAGTCCGACGATCGAACTGGAAACACCTCCCAAGGATGCTTCAACTGCGGCAAGCCAGGCCATTTCGCAAAAGAATGCAGAAGTAGACAAAATCGCCCACAGAAGGACTCAGCTTTTTACAAAAAGAAGGCTGAATATTATGCGCAAAAATCCTTAATGGCGAACAAAGGGCATTCTGAAGCAAATAAGGAGGACTTCGAGTCAGACTCTACCTCTGATGATGAATTCACCACCAATGCCCTGTTCTGTGGCATGGCAGAAGTCGACTCCGGCACTGACAATGAGGTATCCATTTCAAACTCTACCTCTTGTATTAAATATGTAGAAAATGATTCAATTAGACTTAACATTGAACTGATTGAACTAAAAGAGATAAATGAAAGCATTCAGAAAAGACTCACCTTTAATGAGAGAGAAGTAAGGCTTCTCACTCAAGAAAAAGCCAAAATTTTTGAAGAAAAGGAAAGAGTAGAAAAATATTGGAGCAAAAATGTAGATCCTTTAAAAAGGCAAATTTCTGAATTAACCTCTGCTTTAAAAGTCAAAACTAAAGAGCTTTCAGTTTCTAGGAGTGAAACAACTGACATAAGAGCTCTCAAAGAATACTTTCAAAAAAAAAAGGTACTTTGGCAAGATCTACTCAGAAAAGAGGTTTTACTTAAAAACTATAAAGATGCACAGAAGGTGTATGAGAAAGTAAACTCACAAATAGGAAGACGAGGTATAGGGTACGATGATATTACTCTAGGTGTTGAAGGCAAAAAACTTAAACCTCTGTCTTCTTTGTTTGCAATAGGAAATACAAATAAACCATCTTTTCCAAACTTACTCTCTGTAAGTAAAAGGGTTAAAATCTCTGAAGAACCTCACTTGAGGAAACATACAAAGATGATCAATGTGTGGTTTGAAAACACAGATTCATCATCTTCAACCTCTGTCAATAGAGAAATCAAACCAAAGAAATATCTGAAAACACAAGATCAGATTGGTATCTTTAAGTTTGGTAAACCAGAGACTCAAACACAGGTCGCTTTTGTCTGTATGATAGATGTCAAAAAGAAATTATCTACAAAAGCTCCTTAGTTTAAACCCATCTTTTCAGAAGAAAATCTTAAAAGATCAATTGAAAAAGAAATTTTAGAAGTTTTGAAATCAAATGTTTTAGAAAATCTCTGTACATCTTCTATAGATCAAATTCTCGCTGAAAATATCTCATCAGAAACCTCTGCCATCTATGAAAGTTTTTCTACAGAGGAAGAAAACTCGTACGATACATGCTCAGAAAATCCAGCCTCTGTCGAAGGAGATGACTCAACCTCTGTATATGAGGACGATTCATCTTCTGACGACTCAGAGACTGATTCTAAATCAGGGATAATTCACTGTGACACAGAGGATGTTAAATTCTCCTCTGAGGTTCTTAACAGAACAATTTCTCCAAAAGAGAAAATCACAGAGATACCTATCTGTCCAGATTTTCTAAAAATGTGTATACAAGTCAAAACCTCTACAGAGCTTGATAATTTGAAAAAGGCCTCTGAAAATCCTAAAAGCTCAAAATTTTCAAAACCTTTAAGGCCTGAAGCTAACAAATATCTTTCCTCTGTGACAGTGAAGACAGACGTTCACCACAGAAGAGACTCACAGAAGGCAGGACCTAAACAAGATTTTTGCAAAAAACATTCTAGTATTCATAGATCTTCTTGTAATAGGAAATCTAATGTTAAGAACGAATGTAATGCCTCTGTGACTCAGTTCAACGAATTCAATGAAAAGTTCAAACAAATCACGTCTCATATTAAATACTGTCATTGTTTTGATCTTATGTTCAAATTGAAAAATCACTTCTCAAGTCCAGATTGCTTACTCTCTACTAAAATTCAAACTCCAAAGTCAAAACCTAGAGAGAAACAATCTGATCTTTCTACAAAAGATAAAATGTATTTCAAGAATGCTAAGGCAAACTTGAAAAATTCTAACAATATTGGACCCATATGGATATGGGTACCTAAGTCTCTGTGATTGTCTTACAGAAGCGGTATGTGCCAATTTGGTATCTTGACTCCGGATGCTCAAGGCACATGACTGGCGACATAAGTTTACTATCCACGTACAAAGAAACACACGATGGTGGATCTGTAACTTTTGGAGACAACAAGAAGGGACACATCAAAGGCTATGGAGTCATAAAGAAGGAAAACGTCTCTGTATACAAAGTTGCATATGTGAATGGCCTTAAACACAACCTACTCAGTGTAAGTCAACTCTGTGATACAGGATTTGATGACTTGTTCAAAAGAACTTTCTGCTCTCTGCAAAGTGAAGACACAGGAATGGAACTTTTGCGAGCCGAAAGAAGAGGTGATCTGTATCTGATGAATTTTTGTTCAAAAACCAAGGACAAAGTTTGTCTTGTAGCTTGCGTGTAACGTCCCAAAAATTACACGGAATTTAAAAATTTTAAAAGTAATACATTTCATTATAATCGAACCAAAAGTTAACAAATCCCATTACAATAAGAATAAACGTCGTTATTTAAAACCGTCAACAAAGTTTAAGCAGCGGAAAAGTTATATAATTCAATCCCCATTTACTAAAAATCAATTTAGACAATCTTTGCCTTGCGCCCGTGTGTACCGTCATGCCCGACTGCTACTCGCACCTGAAAACATAAGATTTTGGGAAGGGGTAAGCACGAAGCTTAGTGAATTCAATCCTTACATAGGATCGCAATTATATCAGCATCACCCTTAAACATACCAGCACATAAATTTCTTGGAACATCCATCAAGAAAATATATCACGATTAATAATAATCCTTATGCTCCTTGGAACCACCATCAAGAAGACATAATCACAACACCTTATACCAATACACCTACTCCTTGGAACAACCATCAAGAAATGGCCTTATACTTCTTGGAACAACCCTCAAGAAGATATAATCACAACATATTATACCAATACACCTACTCCTTGGAACAACCATCAAGAAGTGGCCTTATACTTCTTGGAACAACCCTCAAGAAGATATAATCACAACACATTATACCAATACACCTACTCCTTGGAACAACCATCAAGAAGTGGCCTTATACTCCTTGGAACAACCCTCAAGAAGATATAATCACAACTCATTATACAAACGCATATACCTCTTGGAACATCCATCAAGAAGTACATCAATCACAGTTCAATATATACACACAAATATATATATTCCACACCGCAATAATATCAACAAACAATCATAATCAACACACTCGAACTATAGCAACACAAATTTAATTCCCATCCTACATAGTGAGAGAACTCACCTCAAACGCAAAGCTTATGACCTCAACAGCAACACGAACCGGCCAACACCAGTTCACCTTTTTCCACCTAAATAAGTGTTAACAATTGACAAAGTGACGCCCAAACCCAAAGTCACGACTACTAAATTATAAAATACATTTTCCAGCTTTTTACTCTCAACACACAGGTCTGTTCGGGACCTGTTTAACCCCTTATAAACTGATAAAACCAGAATTAATTTTCCATAATCACAAAGTCCCATGTCTTAGGGTTCCAGGGACATATCGCACGCGCTCTAACGATTTTTCTACAATTTACTATGGATTTTACAAAACCGACTTGCTGCACAGAGAAAAACAGTACCTTTCAGTACAAAACAGCAGTTTGACACTAGCTATGGTCCGAACTGGTTTTTCCGCAAAACATAAGAAACTTACTAGACTCAGAATGGGAGCTTTTGGCACTGGTTTCACCCCAATACGACGTTCCTATGAAAAGTTATAGCTTTCCCAAAACAGTGGCAGAAACTGTGACTTTTAAAACGGGACGCGAACTGACACATCCGGACCTGCTGTATAAACAGCCAATTTACGCCTAGCTAGAGGCCGAACCGGACTTCCGCTAAAACATGAAAAGTGTGCCCGGCACAGAATGTAAACCGTGGGCACCGGATTCGCCTCAATCCGAGCTACGACGGAAAAGTTATGGCCGTCGCAAAACAGTAGCAGACAAACGTTTTCACATGAAATGACAAATATTGTTTATAAACCCATTAAGACATAGCTTAACCCAAACAGACCCGAACAGCCTACAAGCTTACTGGAAAGGGCTGTACTACGCTGGACAACAACCGTGCACTACCCACTGCCGCCTCCGGCGGTGGTGGTGGTTGGCGGCGGCGACGGTGGTTACGGTAACACCCTCCGGCGGAACCTCCCAACATCCACCGAAACGACACACTCGCAACCTCACCCCGCACACACCCGCGCCTGCACACACCTGCACCCACCCCTCTGCCGCCACCCCGGCGGCGTGCAGTGGCGGACCCACCGCCGGCAGCCGTGGCTGCGGCGGTGGTGGTGGCGGTTTACGGCGTTCCGACAACGAAAACACAACGAAAAAGAACGGGAACACGGGATTACCTCGACGTGACTTCTCCTCCATCCTTTTCCGGCAGAAACGACGGCGACTCTCTCCTCTTTCCGGCGAACTATCTTTCTCTCTCTCCGGCGACTCTCTCTCTCTTACTCCGGCCGACGACAACGCAAGGGGAATGGGGGAAGAGAACGTAGGGTTTTTCTTGGTTGCTTGCTTGATACTCACGGAAAGGTCACACTTAAACTAGCCGTGAGTTTTGGTTTGGGATGCATGGGCTATGTCAGGAAACAAGCACACAAACACCTCAAAGAAACATGGATTCGGTTATGAGTTGGCATGGGCCGAAACCAAGACTTTTGGCCCTTTAACACTTTTGGCCCCTCAACTAACTCCATCTCGCACTCTAACCAACGATTGACATAATTAACTATTGGGTCCAAATCGTCTAGCCCCGTTACTGGAAACCCCGTTAAATCAAACTTAAAAGAAAAGAATTAATAAAAAGAAATTACGTACCGGGATACGGGCTTTACAACTCTCCCCCACTTGGATTAGACTTCGTCCTCGAAGTCTAGACCGGCGAATAACTCGGAAAAGTTTTCGCGCATCCCCGCTTCGGGTTCGCACGTCCACTCGAACCCCTTCGGTGCTGCCACTGGACTTTCCTCAACTAGAATCTAAATTTCTCACCCCGTCTAGAAATTCTCGAATACTTTTCTTACTAACAAAACTCTTTCAAGGACACTTAAATTATGATCGGAAGAACACTCCAACAACTGGATTCATTCCTAGTCAAACGACTTCGGTTGCCTCCCAACCTTAGATGTTCCATACATCCTGATTCAATTTTCAAGCTCTAACCATTCTAAAGGTGCTCACCGATAATTCCTACCATTACTGCCGATTAACTTCCACGAGTTCTAATAGACTCCCGAAATTTATTTCACGCGAATCATCAAACCAGTAAACTTATAATCACCCACGAAAGTCATTTCACCATAACCATTCATCACAATTAAGCATTTCAGGGTTACTACTACCATCGCCATTATTATTTCAAAATCGGCTACAAATCTCCGATTACACTAAGGGTGTTTGGCCTCAAGCCCAAAAGTCGACACCTAAATATACTACTTACCTCAAAAAGGATACTGCGCATTTATTCTCTTAATTACAAAGGGCATCATTCCCTTAACCGACACTATTCGGCCTACATTACCAACACGCGTGGAATACCCAACCTTCCACCGTGTACTTATCCTCCACGCTCGCTCTAGGAAACCTAGTTACACTGTATCAAGATACGCCTTAACGCCTACCTCCCAGGTACGTCTCAAGGCCCGACACATCGGAACTACCTCTAAGGTAAGTGCCCAAGACTGTATCCTCTTAGTGCCTACTGGAAAGTCAAGGTCATAACACATGAATACCGGGGTCCCACCCCGAAATACTCAACCGACCATTACCAACGACTGACTGACATGACCAAGGATCCAATGCAAAACAGTCTACCAACAACATGCCTATCCCAGAATGACTCACTCACCCAACATGTAAATACTCAACGTGCAATAAGTGCAAAACTGTGCAACAAAACAACCCATCAACAAAACTCCACATCGAGCCATTAAAAACCGTGCAATTGACCCATGACTATCTCAAAGTCAAAACCGAGCAAAATGCCCCACGCTTGCTAGACCCATAAGTCGGTCAAAAACACGTCTAAATAAAGTTTAAGCAAGCAATACTCTAAAATAACATTAGTCCCAAAGGCGACACGGGTTAAACAAAAGAGTTTTCCAAAAGGACTCACACCCTTAAAATTCTCAAAATGACACATAACACTTATAAGTGCACTTCCCAAATGGTTTACAAAATCATTTACAAAATATTTTCAACGTCAAGATTTTTCATTTCAAAAAGACCGTAAGCAATAAAACTACTATTACCAGGTCAGTAGTTACGCAAAAATGGACACGCTCGTCCCACATATGAAAATCATGTTGAAAATCATTTCATTGCAGCTTAGTTTACTCACAAAACGTAAAGCGAAATAAATGATTTCTTTGAAAATGAACCGTCACGGTTCCAGTATGAATTGACTCATGACATGTATTTTAAGTAACCGCTCGACCTTACACCGGGTGCGACAAAAGTGTGCACATAATTTCAAAATCAGTTCCACGACATTTGACCCCAAAATTCCTCTTTTTCAACATAAAATGTCGTGGCACAGGGTTCACTAACAAATCTTACGCGCGTCGGCGAGTCATACAAAACGATGAAACGGTTTACAATTATATTTTTGTTAAAACACAACTGTCTCGTGTAAGTTTCAAACTTAAAGATAAAAATCAACCCGTTTCCATCATTTGAAAATATCGACTAAAACCTCATAAAATCTCAAAATGTGGGGTTATTTAAATTGATTTCCAAGATTTCCCCAAATGGTCACATAAACAAATAAGATATGCACCTCGTGAAATTAAACCCACACGACTCAACATGCCGTAAAACAAAACTTATTTTAACCAAATCACTCAAATAGCTTTATACAGACATCGTGGAATATAACTTTTCGTCTCAACTCTAACATATGTGGAGGAGTTCCAATGTTAAAGTCACAAGCCGTAGTCACTTGCCCAATATTTTAAACACCACAAAACACGGATATCATCTTACCCGAAAGAACCGTTGGAAAAATAACGAAATGAGACAAATTCTAACAAAGTTTGCACTCCCGTGATAAAACGATTTCATACACTTTCAAAACCATATTTCAAAATCTTGTGTGTGTGCTGAACATTTCCTAAAATTCCAAAACACCATCCATAAAATGATTTTAAACACAAGAATTTGTTAATGCAATCTATTTCAAAATCAAACTTTGTGTATGACTTAATCGGCATTCTACGCCTCGACTCCTACTCCTCCAAATCTCTCCGGTCCACTAATCCGGACATTTAAACCTCTTAGGCAAGTTGGGAAATTACGTCAAATAATCCCTACGATTTTTCCTCAAATCGAAGCCGATTCTATAAGCCTATGATTCTAGCACAATCATCCATCTTGGCCCGAAACAAACATCATCCTCATCGCCACTCCAAGTGATTAATACTAGAATCGTCCTTTTATTCCAACGACTACTAATTTACAACCTTCGTCACTACCCCAACGATCATCCCATCAAAGCAAATCAAGTACACACCTGTACTAGTAGGTTTACTATAGTCGTTCCTCCTTGTGATGGCTATTCTGGGTAGATATTACAACGGGTTATTAGCACATAATAACTCACACTAACAACGCTCACGCTCAACTCCTTGGATTCCTCGTGACATCCCCCGACTCGAGCATTGATCCTGTGTTTCCGATAGTAGGAGCTCTTCTACTACCTTCCACACCTATCATCACTCGTTCCGAGTTCCATCCGATGTGTCCAAGTAGTTCCTTGCCGAAACTATACACATATGCCCGCACCGGCATATGTACGCACTCTTCCTAGCTCCCTAGGAATTCCACTACCCTTGCCATGACGAAATCCCCACTAGTCGTGACGAGTCGCCTCGCGAATGCACAGTCGCATACAGTGTAAAACCAGATAGACATTCGAATATCAGATTCTATCCTACAACGGTTGGACTCAAACAAGAGTTGCGCAATAGAACTAAATCCGACATCCTAGGGCTATTCGGTTCCTACCGCATACAACCTATAGTGCATTCTCTTAACAACCTATCAAGGCTAGCATAAACTCCTATTAGAAAGCAACAAACATGCAGTACAGTGTAATAAGCACCAAGCAATCTAGCATACATACTCCTATGTTCTAGAAAGCAATCTAGCATACATACTCATATGTAAACACTATTCCCAGCTCACTAGGAATTTCATTTCATCCCACTACCCTTGCTACAACGGAATCCCTATTAGCCATAACGAGTTGCCTCGCGAATACCCAGTCGCATGCAACGCGAATCAAATAGACATTCGAATACAAGATTCTACCCTAGAACGGTTGGACTCAAACAAGAGCTGCGCAATAGAACTAAATCAAATATTCTAAGGCTATATGATTCTTACTGCATACAACCTATAGGGCCTTCACTTAACAATCTACTATAACTAGCATTGATTCCTACTAGCAAGCAATACAGTGTAAACCACATACGCAGTCTAGCATGCATACCCTATGAACTAGAAAGCGATAAATACACTAAGTACTGTACCTTCCCAATCGGCGTCGGCTGACTGTACACACTGCGCCCTCAATCACCGTTTCCCAAACGGGTTTTCCTTTTTCCTTTATTCTCAAAGATTTTAGTAAAAGAGTTTAAAACTTCATAGCCGCAACTTGAGACCAAACACACCGAGATGTGTTTGATTCACTCAAGCCGTGCTCTGATACCAAGTTGTAACGTCCCAAAAATTACAAGGAATTTAAAATTTTTAAAAGTAATACATTTCATTATAATCGAACCAAAAGTTAACAAATCCCATTACAATAAGAATAAACGTCGTTATTTAAAACCGTCAACAAAGTTTAAGCAGCGGAAAAGTTATATAATTCAATCCCCATTTACTAAAAATCAATTTAGACAATCTTCGCCTTGCGCCCGTGTGTACCGTCATGCCCGACTGCTACTCGCACCTGAAAACATAAGATTTTGGGAAGGGGTAAGCACGAAGCTTAGTGAATTCAATCCTTACATAGGATCGCAGTTATATCAGCATCACCCTTAAACATACCAGCACATAAATTTCTTGGAACATTCATCAAGAAAATATATCACGATTAATAATAATCCTTATGCTCCTTGGAACCACCATCAAGAAGACATAATCACAACACCTTATACCAATACACCTACTCCTTGGAACAACCATCAAGAAGTGGCCTTATACTTCTTGGAACAACCCTCAAGAAGATATAATCACAACACATTATACCAATACACCTACTCCTTGGAACAACCATCAAGAAGTGGCCTTATACTTCTTGGAACAACCCTCAAGAAGATATAATCACAACACATTATACCAATACACCTACTCCTTGGAACAACCATCAAGAAGTGGCCTTATACTCCTTGGAACAACCCTCAAGAAGATATAATCACAACTCATTATACAAACGCATATACCTCTTGGAACATCCATCAAGAAGTACACCAATCACAGTTCAATATATACACACAAATATATATATTCCACACCACAATAATATCAACAAACAATCATAATCAACACACTCGAACTATAGCAACACAAATATAATTCCCATCCTACATAGTGAGAGAACTCACCTCAAACGCAAAGCTTATGACCTCAACAGCAACACGAACCGGCCAACACCAGTTCACCTTTTTCCACCTAAATAAGTGTTAACAATTGTCAAAGTGACGCCCCAACCCAAAGTCACGACTACTAAATTATAAAATACATTTTCCAGCTTTTTACTCTCAACATACAGGTCTGTTCGGGACCTGTTTAACCCCTTATAAACTGATAAAACCAGAATTATTTTTCCATAATCACAAAGTCCCATGTCTTAGGGTTCCAGGGACATATCGCACACGCTCTAATGATTTTTTTACAATTTACTATGGATTTTACAAAACCGACTTGCTGCACAGCGAAAAACAGTATCTTTCAGTACAAAACAGCAGTTTGACACTAGCTATGGTCCGAACTGGTTTTTTCGCAAAACATAAGAAACTTACTAGACTCATAATGGGAGCTTTTGGCACTGGTTTCACCCAAATACGACGTTCCTATGAAAAGTTATGGCTTTCCCAAAACAGTGGCAGAAACTGTGACTTTTAAAACGGGACGCGAACTGACACATCCGGACCTGCTGTATAAACAGCCAATTTACGCCTAGCTAGAGGCCGAACCAGACTTCCGCTAAAACACGAAAAGTGTGCCCGGCACAGAATGTAAACCGTGGGCACCGGATTCGCCTCAATCCGAGCTACGACGGAAAGGTTATGGCCGTCGCAAAACAGTGGCAGGCAAACGTTTTCACATGAAATGACAAATATTGTTTATAAACCCATTAAGACATAGCTTAACCCAAACAGACCCGAACAGCCTACAAGCTTACTGGAAAGGGCTGTACTACGCTGGACAACAACCGTGCACTACCCACTGCCGCCTCCGGCGGTGGTGGTGGTTGGCGGCGGCGACGGTGGTTACGGTAACACCCTCCGGCGGAACCTCCCAACATCCACCGAAACGACACACCCGCAACCTCACCCCGCACACACCCGCGCCTGCATACACCTGCACCCACCCCTCTGCCGCCACCCCGGCGGCGTGCAGTGGCGGACCCACCACCGACAACGAAAACACAACGAAAAAGAACGGGAACACGGGATTACCTCGACGTGACTTCTCCTCCACCCTTTTCCGGCAGAAACGACGGAGACTCTCTCCTCTTTCCGGCGAACTCTCTCTCTCTCTCTCTCTCTCTCTCTCCGGCGACTCTCTCTCTCTCTCTTACTCCGGCCGACGACAACGCAAGGGGAATGGGGGAAGAGAACGTAGGGTTTTTCTTGGTTGCTTGCTTGATACTCACGAAAAGGTCACACTTAAACTAGCCGTGAGTTTTGGTTTGGGATGCATGGGCTATGTCAGGAAACAAGCACACAAACACCTCAAAGAAACATGGATTCAGTTATGAGTTGGCATGGGCCGAAACCAAGACTTTTGGCCCTTTAACACTTTTGGCCCCTCAACTAACTCCATCTCGCACTCTAACCAACGATTGACATAATTAACTATTGGGTCCAAATCGTCTAGCCCCGTTACTGGAAACCCCGTTAAATCAAACTTAAAAGAAAAGAATTAATAAAAAGAAATTACGTACCGGGATACGGGCTTTAAATTGCGAAAGTAAAGAAGCCTGGTTATGGCATAACAGGTTCTGTCACTTGAACTTTCACACATTGGATAAACTGGTCAAACTTGATCTAGTTAAAGGTTTGCCTAATGTTAAATTTAACAAGGATCACTTGTGTTCTGCCTGTGAAATGGGAAAACTCAGAAGAGCTTCCCACAGAGGCAAAACAGATGTGTCTTGCACTAGGCCTCTGTACATGCTTCATGTCGACCTCTGCGGTCCCATTGCCATACATAGCCTAGGTGGCAAGAAATATATACTTGTCTTAATTGATGAGTATTCGCGCTTCGCATGGGTTGAATTTATTCGAAAGAAATCGGATGTTCCAATCATCTTGATTAATCTAATGAAAAGAATCCAAGTTCTTTATGAATGCAGAATACAGAAGTTAAGAAGTGACAATGGCACAGAATTTAAAAACTCTGTCATTGAAGCCTATCTTTCTACAGAAGGAATATCACAGAACTTCTCTGCCGCACGCACTCCACAGCAGAATGGCGTAGTAGAAAGAAAGAATCGAACGCTCATGGAAGCTGCAAGAACTATGCTATCAGCATGCGGATTACCGATAAACTTTTGGGCAGAAGCGATTTCTACCGCTTGTTACACACAGAATCGGTCAACGATTGTGAAAAGACACATCAAGACTCCTTACGAACTGATCATGTAGATGGCTACACACACTGCAGACCTTTGTCAAAGAAACTTCTGAAGTATGCCTCGAATAAAACCCTTAAAAAGGAGTATATACGCGATCATAGAACTCCTAAACCGAGTCCTATGACACCCCCGCGTTTAGGTGTCCCTCTAGGAACAATGATTGCAGAACCTCTTTCCAATCAAGAAGAAAAAGATCACAAATTAGCAAAACACATGGCTATTCAACTTAGCTTCATAGCCAAACCTGCAGAGCTCATGGGAAAGAAGTCCTCTTCAAAACCTTCTGCCTCTACTCCAAAATCAAAAAGGAGGAAAACTGCAGAAGGCACCTCAACAAGCGCCGCAGAAGATCAACCTTCACCTCCTCATGCCACAGAAATTGGCTCCTCTGCTCCTCCCTCTTCTCCAAAACAGAAGAAGAAAAGAAAATCAAAAACCACAGAGGAAGGGGCACCAAAACCTAAGAGGAGGAAAACCAAAAAGAAGCATGGCAAATCACTTGAAAAATTGGTTACCATAGAAGAGGAAGCAATCGCAGAAGAAAGAACTGCAGAAGAAGAAGATGCAGAAGTAGAAATGACAGAAGAGGGATATCAATCGCCCCATCAATCCCCAGATCGATTTGCTCACCAAGGAAACTTAAACGATTTCCTACAGAACCCTGACATTGCCAACACTTTAAATACAGCAGGGTGGACGGCACAACCTCTCGACCACCACTCCCTAGAAGAACAATACTTCTCTATTTCCGGCATTGACACACATCTGCAAGAAAATGATCAAACACCCATAGATCAATCAGCTGAAACACCTATTATTCTACAGAACCCCTTCATTCAGCAAGGATTGGACGTTCACAGAAGGAGTCCAAGCCCAACTTCAGAAGAAATAGGACAAACAGAAGCTCAGTGGAATAGAGATGAAGTAACAGAGACAAGAATGGAGGTCTCAGAGGTAGATTCAGACGAAGAAGAAGCTGTCTGGATACGAAAAGGTCTCTATCATCCACATGTCATGAAGTTATACGGCTCTCATCAAATGTATGACTTCTTAGGCACAGAGCAAGGAACTTCTACAGAGGATAGGGCAGAAACATCTGGAGGAAAAGAAAATGTAAAAGAAAAAGATGCCGAAAATGAAGAAGGCACACATCCCTCACCCCCTCCCAGTGCAACCCACACATCTAACTCCGCAGGTCTAGCTGCAAAAGGAGTTATTGAAAAAGAGCAGCACAGCTCGATCCAAACCCAACCCTTCCAGCCAGAAGTCACTCTTTCGACTTCTGCGCCCACAAAAACCGGGGAATCCATTCCTAGGAAGTCTCCTCAGAGAGACTCACCTATAGTTCGTGATCAATCGCCCCAGATCACAACAGAACACACTACAGAGGAATTCGTTTCCTCTGCCACGCACGAAATAGGGCCAACCCTTCTTTCAGAGAGAAGTAGTGAGCACAACGACGAAGAGACTCTAGACAAGTCTCCGAGTCAACAGAAGGATAATCTAGTACCCACCTCTGAAGTGGATCTAGACAATGTCGTTCACAGAACTTCTGTAGAGTTTGAAGCACTAGATGCTTCTGCTCGAAGATCAGATGGAAATACTTCCACCCCCAACGTACAAACAAGGGTGAACGAAGGTGTCCCAGGAGCAGGGACTCACTCTGGAGACGAATGTGTTCCTCCAGAGGTTACACCAGGAACACAAGTATCAAGGGATGTGTTCCAAACCCTTGTCACCTCTGTGAACCAAACCATGAAAGAGTTGCAAAGCTCTTTCACATCTTTTGCAGAGAAAACATCAACGGCCATGCTGAATCTGAACACCAAAATGGACAATCTGTCCACAGAGGTGAAAACAGCCATCACAGAGATGAAATCTTCTGCTCAAACAACCGCCACAACTACAGCCACTTCTGCTGCTAAAGATTTTGGAATAGCTGCAACTTCTGCATTCAAGGAATCAGTAAAACATTTCCTTGAACAAATGAACAAGCAATCCAACAAATCACAGAGCATCACACCTGCAGAACTACAGAAGGCTCTGCAAAATGTTCAAGAAGAGGCAATGCGCAACACTACAATAATGCAGCCTAAAGACTACATGACCAGAGCACAGCTAACAGAGCTCGGCCAGAATGTCATAAACCAGGTCACAAAAGTCATTGTCTCCTTCACCACTGCAAATGCCAATTACGTCAAAGAGTTCAGAAAAAGTGTCGCCAAAATGCGTTTCAACACAGAAGCAGAGCTTGCAACTCTATTCGGCCTCTGTGATGATGTATGTGCAAAGTTGATGGCCGCAGGAGCAGAACTACCAAAGAAACCCAAAGCTTCCTGCAGAGCAGAGGGTACTTCTGATGAACGTCAAGATGATTCTGATGATGACCATCCTGGTCCATCAGATAATCCTGAGGGGGAGAATATAAGGGAGAAAGCTACGAGCAGAGGATTACAAGCTCCACCAATCGCAGCAGAACCAATCAGTCAAGCCCCTCCAGAACAAACCCAAGATCAACAACAAAATCAACAGACCACAGAGACAACACCCATCTCTGTGGAATCAACTCCTGAAGAAACCAATATTCCAGAAGCTGATCAGCATACCACAGAGGCAACAACCACCCCTGTGGTAATCAACTTGGAAAAGAGTCCTTCAACAAAATCAACAGAAAAACCCCAAACCATACCAAGAAGAAAGTCGATTGCCACCAAACCAAAAAGAGCAACGACCTCTGCTTCTTCTATTCTGAGAAAGATGCACAATACAATGACTGATCGAATGTCACAGAGAGAAGAAGAACGGCACAAGTTCACATTAGCTTTCAAAATGGCAAGAAGATTCGACATACCTCAATCTACAGAAACCGAGCTTACAGAAGAAGTCACCAAAGAACCTCCAACAGAGGTTACAGAGCAAAGAAAGCCAACAGAACCAACGCCACAAAAGTCCTCTCAAACACAAGTGTCAAAACCTACAGAGGCAACCCCCATCAAGCCAACAGAAGCACCAACCTCCAAACCTACAGAAGAAACAGGTTCTGCCCCACCAAAAGTCAAAGACAAGGGAAAAGGGATACTGACAGAAGAACCAAAGAAAAAATCATTGCCCAAACCTACAGAAAATTGATGAAGAGCGCTTTTGATGCCTTCCAAACTCCAAAACCTGAAGAAGAGGACTGGGCATATGGATTGAAGCCTCTGTCAGACATTCCACTAACAGGTAGAGCTGCAGAAGTTGTTCAACAAATGGATAGTCTCAGAAGACAAGTACCACAACCTGGTCCAACACATGAAGAGATGGAAGAAGTGGTATACAAATACCTCTACAAACAAACCTTTCAGACCAATCACCCAACAGATCATGTGACAGATCCAAGGATCAGAGAAGAATTTGAGAACATTTTCAGCAGAACAAAGCCAAGAACTAAAGCAGAAGTCTTCTCTATCCACAAGATCAAAAAGGTAATCTTCTGCAGATTCTCCTTCACAAGAACCTATCCAAGAGTCAGGTACAATCTTTACAGAGTCAAAAGGGTAAATAATTCAGAAACCACCTTCGCTGATGCTGACATAAGGAATCTGAATCCCTATGATCTACCTGAACTTCTGCAATGGACAAAGGACAACTATAACACAGAGCCAAACACCAGAGCCTATCAAGTGCTGAGAAAAGCAATTAGGGAAAAGCTTCTGATCTTCAGTATGATAGATTTTCAACTGGGAAAGGATCTTGGTCTCAAACATCTAAATTTACGACCACCAGAAGATCGCTGCCCACCCGACGTCGTGCCCAACTCTATCATTACAGAACCAAAATTCGGGTTAGTATTTCAAAACCCACAAGGCGAAGTCAAACTGTTTGTGTGCATGGACTGTCAGGAGTACGCAACTAGTACTCTGAACAAGTTCAGAGCAAGCCTTGTAAAATACAGAGGTACAGAGAAAATGGATAAAGATGCTGCAGATACTTTCATCAGAGAGATTGATGCCACAATCCGCCTAAGAGAACTCTGCATCAGTTTCTACAAAGAAATCAGAAGAATCGGAAGAGACAACAGAAGCTACAACGATTTCAAAGATGCCAAAATCTGATTCTCAAACCTCAAATCTCTGCAAACCAAGTCAAAGTTTATCTTTCATTGTACTCAAATGTAAAATGCCTCTGGCATATTTTCTAAATGAAAGAACTTTCGAGGTATTGTTTAACCTCTGTCTTATCTAACTTAGCCTAACTAAACTCAAGTTCAATTTTTTATTTTTCACTACTTAGGGGGAGATTTTTTTTTTGGTTTAAACATTGAAATTTTCATATGAAAAAGGAGAACAGGGTACCTCAATAGCAAAAGCTCCATTACAGCAGAATGTTATGTCCCCTAAAGGGAAGTGGGTTTGAGTTTTCATACCACCACAAGATTACAACTAAGCTTACATCAATGGGCATATATACGTAGTCATTAGCGTTTTGGTGGAGCATATTGCACCTGCTCTTCTTCATAAATAGACTGCAGATCCTCCGGTAGTGCTTCTGAGACCGCCAGTGTGTAGCAGCCAGGAACATATCTTCCAATTCGAAGCCATCTAGCGGCCCAACTTCTGGCAGGATCCATTACCGAGATGATACCAGTAAAATTAGGTGTAGTACAATCAGCGACTCTTTCATGATCTTCATCCATCTTAAAGAAAGGACAGTTCTCACACCCTGATTCTCGAAACTGATCGTAGGTTTTGACGAGGCGGCAACGAAGACATGCTCGAAGTTCATGGACCGAAAGCATTGCATTTAATTCATGCTCCTTCCGCTTTCAAGAACGGTGTTCTCTCGATGCTTCTACACACAGCAGTGTAGAACCAGTACCTCATCAGAATGTTTGTTTCTACACATAAAAGTGTAGGACCAGTACCTCAACTGATCAGACTTTGACTGGTATTTCTAATCTCTAACCCCAGCACCATGTTTCCTTTTTAATTTGAATTAAATGTGCTTCTGGATATTCCTAACAAATGTGGAATCATCAAAGATGATTACCAACACTTTTTTCTTACAAGATATCTGATTACAAATTGAGCCTAAATGAAATTTACTGCTCAATTTGAGGGGGAGAAAACAAATCCGATCTGACCATGTTCGTATAAAGGTAAAATTTCTAAACCTTTAAACTCATTATCATTTTTAGAGAAAGGCCATCTTTAGAATGATAAAACCTCTTTCAAATGGTCAAACCACTTCTACATGCTAAAATGCTTTATCTGCTATAGAAGTTTGGTTTTTAAATGCTTTTCTGAGACTTCAAAGAGTCAGTGTGTGGAACAATACAATCTTTAGGACAACAATTTTCACGGGATCAATGTGTGAGCATATATAGCACTTCTATGGATTCACTTAAACCTGTGTTTCCTACCAAAGAAGTAAATCGTGAGTGTTTAAGAGGTGAAGGGTCTACATCAAAGAGTGGGGGAGATAACTCTCTGAGTTTTTCTCATTGTGCTTAAGAGGTAAAAATTGAAAAGAGAGTTTGGTTAGATGTGAGTTACATGATAAAAAGAAAGAGGGTGTGAGAACAGAGTCAAAAGAAATATACAACTCTGCACTATCTTTTTCTGAGCCGGGCAAGCCACATTACTGATTTATCATGACTCTTTGGTGATTATCATTGAAACATGCAATTAGCCCATGCCAACTCTTGTATTAACCCCACTAGCTACTTATTTCCTTCTCAACAGGGAAATACTTCACTTTTCCACGGGGAAGCAGCACATATGCTATCTGATATTTATTTGGAAGGTTGAATATTGAAAAGAAGGAAATTTGCCCCACCTTCACACTTCACTCATGCACATTGAGTCTGTGGACACCTGTTATGTCCAAACAATTTACACACTTTTGAGCCTAATAGATAATATTCTATTTTTCTTCCACACAATATCACGAATCTTTGTGATTCCACATGCATATCTATGTGATATTGCCAGAACAGTTTGAGAAGTTTAATTTTATAATTCTACTTCTATGATAACTGGAAGTCCTATCAGAGCTTCATAAATGCCAACTCTGAATATAGGCCACACAATTATTTTAATTGTTGTGATAACAGTTGCTATGTGCTTCTGTGTTAGCTGTTACCCCTGGTTACTTATTGTCTTTTGAAAGCAGATCTTCATGAGCTGACTATGCTTGCTACTCAACCACCTTATCAGTTTATCTACCAACGATTTTTACTCAAGCTGGTTATACAAGCTTCCGCACTTTAAATCGTTCTCTGATTGTTTGAGTTTAATCTATGGGAGGTAACTGGGATCTGAAAAGTAAAGCAACATTCAAGGGGGAGTAGGCAACGATTAAGGGGGAGTTAAAGAAAGAATTGAAGCAATTGAAGTTGTGGAAGATCAGGAAAAGAAGACTCTTACAAGAGTTGAAGATTGACACTCCAACGCCTCTAAAGAAAGCAAGGGGGAGACTACAAGATGATGATTTCTTTATAAAACATTAGGGGGAGATTGTTAGCTTTAATTAGCCCCTAATTTACATGAATGTTTTATTAAGAAATAGTGTCAAGGATTTATTTGTATTTGTTGAGTGTCAAGGGCTAAAAGTGTAAATAACCAATTGTTGTATTGGTTATAAAGTCTTGTTAAAAAGATATTTTAGAAAATATCTCTAAATATCTCTAAATATCTCAAAGTATCTCTTTGTTAGTTTATATATACGTACAAAAAGAGAGAGTGAAAAAAGTTGTAAGAAAGAGTTGTTCTTCATTTCATATATTGTAAACTCTTCTCTTTATCAATCAAATACAAGGATTATTGCTATTATTGTTGTTACTTGTTATATCTGGGTTCCTACAAGCTTCAGCAACTTCTGGAATATCAGCCAAGAGAGGAGTAGGTGCAGATGTTATATCATTTACTGATTGCTGAGAAGTAGATGGAATGTCTGAGACATTTGGTTCAAAAGCAGGCATAGTGTTTAGAGGAACAGCTGAGACCCATGAAGTTTCAGCTTCACTATTCTGCATGTTTGGGATGATAGTAAGACCATCATCTTCAACGGTATGAGTATGAGGAATGGGAATATCTTCTGAATCACCAAGATGAGAAAACATCCATTGATTCAGTTCTTCAATATCAGCAAAAGGTCGAGAATTCGCTGAACGGGATTCGTCAAATGTGACGTGAATAGTTTCTTCTACAGTTTGTCTTCTTCGATTGAAGACTCTGAAGGCTTTGGAGATTGAAGAATATCCAAGAAAGATTCCATCATCAGCCTTAGGATCAAACTTTCCAAGGGCATCTCTGTTGTTCAGTATGAAACACTGACATCCAAAGATGTGAAGAAAGCTAATTGAAGGCTTTCTCCCATGAAACAGTTCATAGGCTGTTTTATTAAATCTTTTGACTATCAGCGACCCGTTATGCGTAAAACAATCAGTGTTGACAGCTTCTGCCCAAAACTGAGTAGGCAAATGAGAATCGATGAGCATTGAACGTGCAGCTTCAATAATAGTTCTATTTCTTCTTTCAGCGACTCCGTTTTGTTGCGGTGTTTGTAACACCCTCAAATTTGGAACAAGCAACTAACTTTAATTTCAATAAAAAAAATCAAAAGGAGATAAAATCACCTCTACAATTCATTCCTGAAAATACCTCAGAATTTAGACGTTTCGATTCTACAACTAAAACTTAATACGGGCGTTACTTAATACAACACAAGTTGCTAGTCCCAATTAAATGCGGAAGATTCACTTAATCAAAAACCATCTCTCGTGCATTCTACTAGCACTCGCCACTTCGCAGTGTAGCTAAAGCTATTCCCAACCTGAGCCTGTTGCATATGCCGACAAATAAAAAGGGTTAGGCTAACGCCTAGTGAGTTCAAGCATTTTATCATGACTATATAAAATCTTAAAGCGAAAGGTAGTAGTTTAGTCATGATTTCGAAAGATTTTACTTTAATTGCAAATCATCCATTTTCCAACTCACGCATTTCCATGGAAAGGTTCCCGAAAGGTATAATACGTTTTCCCAAAATGAATTACGTGTCCACTCACTCAAATACGTGAATAAGTCTAGTTTAGGCAAAACTTTCAAATACGGTTAACAATACATACTCGACCCATAAAACATGGAAACCATCCATTAGATATAACACTTTATTAAAACATAATACGAAGCAGATGTAGCATAAACCCGTCCATCAACCATGGACAACAATCCATATGCATAAAATATAACCCCTAAATGCGAATAAATAAAATACCCGAAATCAACACCCTTCGGTGACGGGGGAGACCCGATCTCATCGAATGTGGCAACACATAAATTAAACCACGATTAAATAAACGCAAGTAAGCTTCTTGGATGTGGAAAACAGATGACATCAACCATACTAGGTCTTTAGTCAATCCTCGGCATCAATCATACTAGATCTTTAGCCCATCTTAGACATCAACCAAAACTAGGTCTTTAGTCCATTTTAGACATCAACCAAAACTAGGTCTTTAGTCCATCTCCGGCATCAACCAAAACTAGCTCTTTAGCCCTTCTTAAATATCAACCATACTAGGTCTTTAGTTCAAGCCATCAAGTTCAATCCTACTGGATCTTTACCTTGGGAAAACCCACCATCCGAAACAAGCTTACTTGACTTAAATATAAATACATGACCCCAAAAGAATAATCAATGCATTCAAATCATGTAAATCTCAAACATAATGCACCTCATGTAATGCAAACCCCAAGCCCACGTCGAGCTTAATAAAACCGGGCGAATGCCATCAAGACTCAATCGAGTCCAAAATCGAGCCCTCTGCTCAAAGATCTAATGATCATTTATCAACATCAACTCATGCAAATGAAATGCAATTAAGCATATAATACATCCTAGACTCCACCGCGAACATGTAAATATCAACAACGTGCAATAATATGCAACACGGTGCAATAAAAGCAACCCGTAAATAAGACTCCACATCGAGCCATTTAAACCGGACAAATGTCCCCAAGCTTTCTCAAAGACAAACCCGAGCAAAATGCTCCAAACTCGTTAGACCCATATATAACGGCCATCATCGCATAAAATGAGTTTAAACGTTGTTTAGGTAAACAAATACCACAAAATCGTTATTAACCCAAAAACCGACATGGTTAAACAAAAGGGTTTTCCCAAAAGGACTCACACCTTTAAATCATCAAAATGACCCTTGGCACTAATTTGTGCATTTTCCCAAATGGTTTATAAAATCAATTACACTACATGATTAAACCGTTAAATAAACATTATTTTGAGTGATTAATCATTTAAGGACATATTACTATTTCTACACATCAAATATCCCAAAAATCCCAAATATGGGCGTTTTACAACATTTATGAAGATAAATACTTCAAAAGGGTTAACCTAACCAAGTACCTCAACAATTGGTATTTTCAAGTAAAACACACAAACATTTAGAAAATACTATTTTTGGCATGTACAAAGTTTTCACAAATCAACTTGAACTCACCTTGCTAGATTTAGGCTAAATCTAGAATTTCCCCAAACGTAAGCTCCTTTGACGAATTTGCATCCTCAAGCCAAAACCTCCAAAAACCTAAATTCATAACTTCCAACCATGAATACATATTCAACACTTTAAAACCATTCCCCAAACATCTTATAACAAAATCTCCATTTCGACCAAAACCCCCAATATTAACCTAACTTCTCCAAAATCATCCAAACCGAAATTGGAGAAAGAAAACACTAGGATATCATCAATGGAACATTTATAACTCATATAAAAGTATAGAAGCTAGGAGGATGAACTCACCACTTAGGTTTTGATGAAAACCTAGAAAACCCAAAAAATCTCTAAAATGTTGTGGATGAAACTTGCTCTTGCATATATAGATGAAATCAATAGCATAAAATGGGTAAGGAACGCATCAATCTCCAAGAGAAACCCCAAAATCGGTTAGGGTTTTGTGAGGGAGAAAAGGGAAAACGATTTGGGAGAGAAAGGAAGGAGATTCGATACTTACCACCACCAAACACCCTTGAATAATCCAATGATCTTCCAAACTCTTTCTAGATCCTTGAAGAGCTCTCAAAAACGGAACCATAGCAAGTTGAATCATCAAAATCGGAGTTGAAACGAGAGAGATATGGAGAAATGAAGTTTGAGGGATGAAATTCGTATTTGACAGCAACCACGTATCCGTCCGTGACAATGACACGGTCATTGTCGCTGGTCATAGTCGCACAAGGTGTACCGTAGGTTGTACCCTTTTCGCGACAATGACACGCGACAATGACACGGTCATTGTCGCTAGTCATAGTCGCACAAAGTGTACCGAAACTGTTTTGGCCATAACTTTTTCGTTATAGCTCCGTTTTCGCTCCGGAAAGAACCGTTGGACTCGTATTCGAATTCCTCATCCAACAAGACCATAAAATATAGGATTTAACCCAAAATCCTATTTTCATATTTTTCTTAATAGATCGATTCCACACTGATTCGAAGTTGTACTTATCCGAAAATTACGGGTGTTACAATCCTCCCAACCTTAGGATGATTTTGTCCTCGAAATCTACATCTTTTACAACCCAAGGCTAACCGACTCAACGCCGACTATAATTTATCAGTTCCTAACTGGAATCTAAATTCCCTCCACACAGTCTACAAAGATAAATCTTCGAACAATTGCTTATCAACAAAGCCCCTTCACGTACACTGTACTTATGCCCAGGAGAACACTCCGACAACTGGAATAATTCCTAGTCTAACGACTTCGGTTGTCTCCTAACCTTTGATGTTCCATACATCCCGATTTCGATTTCAGACTCTAAGTCAATCCAATGTTTGTTCGCTAACGAACCCAACAGAATCATCAATTCTGATTATTCCTACCATTAATTGCCATCTACACCCAACGAATTCTAATAGACTCCAAGAATCCATCCCAACATTAATCATTAAACTGACAGGTTCTGTAACCATACACGAAGGTTATTCCACCAAAACCACTCGTCACAATTGAGCATCTTAAGGTTACTACAACCGTTACCATTATTTCATTTAGAATCGGACTACACCCTCCGAATTCGCTAACGGTCTCCGACCTCAGACCCACAAGGTTGACACCTAGTTATACCACCAAGTTTTGAACTCTAACAGGACTCCACACACGAGTTCCGTTTACCGAGTGTTTCCACGAAACTAAGGTTGTCAACAAAACGGTTATACCAACCTCAAAATGCGTTACCGCAAGTCTGACCCTCCAATTGCCACAAGCACCTCGACTTTGTTGCCGATATCATCCGGTCTATAGTCACAACACGTGCCCGAACTCTCGACTTTTCACAGTTGAGGTTCTATACAACTTACTCTAAATCGGGTTACTTAACCTTTCCCAAGGTCCTAATGAGTTCAAGGTTCTTCAAGTGAATTATTTAATAAATATGCCAATCAACAAAACCTTTCACAAAAAATTTCAACACAAAGATTTTCATGTCAAATTAATCGTACGCATAAACTTCGACTATCATCAATTCGGTAGTTACGCAAAAATGGACACGCTCGTCCCACATATGAAAATCATGTTGAAAATTATTTCATTGCAGTTCAGATTATCAACAAAACGCAAAAGCGCAATAAACAATTTTCTTTAAAATGAACCGCCACGGTTCTAGTATGGATTGACTCATGACATGCACGTAAAGTAACTGCTCGACTTTAAACAGGGTGCAACAAAAGGTGTGCACGTATTTCAAAAGAAGTCCAACGACATTTGACTCCAAAATTTTCCTTCTAACCATAAAATGGCATGGAACAAGATTTACCAATCCAAATTTGCGCGCGTCTGTTTATTATACAAAACAAGGAAACTGTTAGGATCCAAGCGCTTACCACTACGCCAAAAGCAATTGCTGGTGGAGAAGGCGCAACTTATTTCCATATAGCGTAGCAGCCAGCGCCACGTTTCGATTTAGGGAGATGCTGGTCAATGACCCAACAATCCCCCCCCCCCAGCATCTGCCAGCACTCTTGGCTGCACAACATGCCTTTGGCATTATAATGCACTCCATGGGATTCGAACCCGTGACCTGCTCTGATACCACATGTTAGGATCCAAGCGCTTACCACTACGCCAAAAGCAATTGCTTCAGCCCATAGGAAAGTAGGAAGATTTGCATAAGCCAGCATTGTTCTCGCAGCCTCAACTAGAGTTCTATTCTTCCTTTCAACAACACCATTTTGTTGAGGAGTTCTGACAGCAGAAAAATTGTGAGAAATCCCAGAACTTTCTAAAAAATTCTGAAGAGTCTCATTTCTGAACTCCGTTCCATTATCACTTCTGATTTTCTGAACTTGAAGTTGTAAGAGAACTTGAATCCTTTTGATAAAATTTATCAATGTAGTAGCAGCTTCTGACTTAGCTCTTAGGAACTCAACCCACGTGTATCTGGATAATTCATCAACAATCACAAGCATATATTTCTTTCCTCCCATCGATTGAACTGAAATTGGACCACAAAGATCAGTATGAATCATTTCTAATGGTGCTTTGCAAGATGAGTCCATTTTTAATTTGTGAGAACTCTTTTTCATCTTGCCCATTTCACAAGCTGAGCATAATGATTCTTTTTCAAATTTAAGCTTTGGTAAGCCTTTAACCAAATGTTTTGCAACAAGATTATTAAGATCTTTGAAATTCAGATGAGAACATCTTCTGTGCCAAAGCCAGCATTCATTTGCAGTTGATTTTGATAAAAGACAAACTGTATTTAAAGTTTTCAATTTTGAAAAATTAACTACAAATAAGTCCATATGTCTTTTGGCCCAGAAGACTTTGACATCATTTTCAGTTAGAATCATGCAACCTGTTATTTGAAACTTAATTTGACAAAGACTGTCTAAAAACTGACTTATGCTGAAAAGATTGTGTTGTAATCCTTCAACATAGAAAACCTTTTGGATAGTTAGATCCCCTTTAGTTAAATCCCCATAACCTTTGACTTGACCTTTGCTATTGTTTCCAAAGTTTACTGCTCCTCCAGCCTTTTCTGTGAAGTTTGATAGAAAAGACTTCTGACCTGTCATGTGTCTTGAAGCTCCTGAATCTAAAAACCACACATGACAGCCCTGCAAAAGGATCAGTTAAGTTTAGGTACCCATTTTGGAATGGGTCCATCTTTGTTAGCTTTGTCATTGGATTTAACATTAGTACCTTTTACTCTCCACTCAAAATCTTTCTTCAAACACCACTTTCCTTGAACTTTTATGAAGTCAGAACATTTTCTGCTTACAAGTTTGTTCAAATTCTTTTTGAGAGTTGTAACTTTTGGTTTTGCTATGTTTTCAACTTTCTTTTCTTTTATCTTTTCTTTCTTCTGAGTCTGAGGAACAGAAATTTTCTTCTTTTCTGTATTTTGAGAAACAGAAACTTTTTGAATATCTTTTCTTATGTATGAAACAGAAGTTATTTTGACTTGACATTTGTGAGAATATTGGAATGAATCATTTTTACATCTAACACAAACAAGATTTTTCTTTGCAAGTGACAATAAATCTGAAACATAGATCATTTCATTTTTATTTATACTGTTCAGAGTACAATTGCCCTTATTACAAGAATTTCTAGCGTTTAGTTCAGAAGTAGATTTCATTCTAAGCTTCTCAAGTTCCCTTTTCAGATCATTCAACTTTGCAAGATCATCTTTCCTTTTGCTTTCTTCTTTTTCTGAAAAATTCAAGTTCTTTTTGTTAGAAGAATTAGATGATTCACCTTTTTCATATGTACTTGATTCATTAAAGAATTTATCATTTTCTCTTGAAGCATTAATTTTAAAAAGATCATACTCAGTCTTCAGTTTTTCAAGCTCTGTTATTTTCTGAATAAAAATATTCTTGTCTTTCAAAGCTTCTTTAAGTTTAATATCCACCTCACAGAAATCATTTTCAAGTTCATCATAAGCTTTCCTTAAATCCTCAAGTTCTTGACTCACAAGATTAAATCTCTTTTCAAGTTGCAAAAATTCATCTGATTTTGTTTCAGAAAATCCAGTTGAATCAGACTTCTGACTACCTGAGTCAGAGTTCTGATTTACAGACTCAGATGTCTGATCTTTAGACTCAGAATTCTGACTACAAAGTTCAGAATCCTGACTAGAAGTTTCAGACTTCTGATTGACTGTTTCAGAATTTTTACTTGTATCAAATATGCTCTCAATGTCATGATATGAAAAACTTGGTTGTTTATTTTTGTAGCTGACATTTAAGGAATCATACTTGAATTTAGTATCATTGTATCTTGGCTTTTCATCTGTTGGTTTAGAAACTTCTTTCTTAACCTTTTCTTCTGAACCAACTGACTTTTCTGTTTTAGACTCAGAAATTGTCTCATCTGACTTTTTAGAGTTTGGTCTTTGCAAATTGTCAGAACTTGTTATAGAACTAGCAGGTCTTATGAAAACTTCAACAATTTCTGGGATTTTTGGCTTAGAAACTTGAAGTATTGGAGCTCTTTTTAAAATGACATTTTCTTCCAATCCCAATCCCTTCTTTGGATTGTAAAATCTTGTATCTTTAACATTGCTTAATAAAAGATTTAATGTTTGCTGAGTCTGACCTCTTTTCAAATTCAAATCTTCCAATTCTTTGATTTTGGTGTATAAATTCTTTCTTTCTTCAAATAACATATCAAATTTTATTTGTAAATCACCTTTTTCATCCTTTATTTTTGAAAACTCAACTTTTAGTTCAGAAAGCCTTTTCATCAATTCAGAATTTTCATCTTTAACTTTCTGTTTCTCAGCCTCAGATTCTTCATATTGTTCTTTTATTACTTCTTTTTCAATTCTGAATTTGTTAACCAAAGTTCTTTCTCCTTTTATCTGTTTTCTTAGATTAGCAAATTCAGTTTTCATTTCACCAATCTGTGTCATTAACTCTAATTCAAGTGAAGAATGTACCTCAGCAGATGACTCAGAATCAGCATCTTCAAAATCAGAATCATCCTCATTCCTCATTTTTGCCATATAGCTTCGCATCTGTGGAAAGTTGATATGATCATCTTCATCAGAAGTGTAGTACAGCCAATTCTCCTGTTCAGCCAATAGCGCACTTTCGTCATCTCTCTTCTTTGCAAGATGAGCCTTCTTCGTGTAGTATTCATAATCTTTCACAACTTTAACTCTGCAATCCTTGGCATAATGGCCAGATTTTCCACACTTGAAACACAGATTCTTTTCTTTTCTCTCTTCCTTCTCTTCCTTGTTTTCTTCACTTCTCTCTATTCTCTTTTCAATCTTATTTTCTTCTCTGTCATCTTTCTTCTTATAATCTGAACTTCCAGCTCTCTTATAATTTCCTTGAAATCTGCCCTTCCCATACCTTTTGTTGAAAGTATTTGTCAGCAAAGCTAGCTTTTCAGCCATTATCTTGATATCTTCATCATCTTCTGATCCTTCTTCTTTGTCAGATTCCTCCAGACTCGGTATTTCTGATAGATATGCAGTCTTTTTGGGTGCTTTGATTGCTTTGGACTTTGATAAGAACGCTAACTGATCAGCAACATTTTTCTTTTCTTCCACAACTAACTTGACAGAGTCTTCATGTTGATTAAGAACACAGAACAAATCATTTAAGTCTTCTTCACACATATCCTTGTTCATTTGCAGACTTATGGCAAATGATGACCATTCTGAATTTAGACTGTTCAGAAATTTGTAATTTATTTCTGATTTTGTTTTCTTCAGTCCATTTCTTCTCAAGTCATTTAGAATAGTGCAAAATTTACTGTATGTCTGTGTCAAACTTTCTGACTCTTTTGCTTTGAACCTTTCATAAGCATTTATGCTTTGATTTAACTTTGCCTGAATAGATCTCACAGTTCCTAACATTTGCCTTTCCAATTCGTCCCACATTTCTTTAGCTGATGATCCACTGTCAATCCTGTTAAGAACCTCATTCGGGACAGCCAAAGTCATCAAAGTAATTGCTCTTTTGTCAATAGCATGCCTATTTTTCTGTTCAGCAGTGTATTGGGAATAATTCTTCTTTACTCTGGTCGCTGGAATTTCTGGAGTTGTCTCTGTAGCAGGGGTTGCGGCGACATCGATATATACTTCGATTGGACCTTCTCGAATAGAAATCATAAGATTTTCATCGATGTTATCAAGGAATTGGATCATACGAGTTTTCCATTGCTGATACTCTTCTGGTATAAGAACAGGCGGTTTGGTTTCGGATCCCATGGCTAGATATTCTTTAGAAGACATGATTGTAAGAAAATTCAACAGAAAGACAAATTCGATTTTCTTGATCGAAAAGTAGCAGGTAATTCAAGAATTGCTAAGAATTCAAGAACTAGCCCTAGCAGCGGAATCGAATTTTGAATGAATCAAGAAATCTTCAAGAAATTGATCAATCGATCTTCGCAATCACAATCTTGAACGAATTTGTTTGTTGGTTAAGCTCTGATACCAATTGTAAGTGCAGGATCTATTCTTACAATCAATATAGAAAGAAGTAATTGAGAAATTGTATGATCAAGCCCAATTGTATTCAATGATGCACAGAATTACAGATCTAAGAGAGAGATAACCTCAAAGATTACAAGGAATGAATACAAGTAATATGGGAAAATCAATCAGTTAGCAACGTAGTGCTAACCACTCTATTTATACTGCAACAAACATCTTAAAGCTACAGTACAAATAAGAAAGACTAATAAGAACATAACACGTGTCCTAATTAGTTTACACATTACTAAATAACGAAACTCGTCATAAGTTCTGAACAGGTAGTTCAGAACTTCTGAACATTCTTCTGATCACGCTTCTCAGAACTTCTGACTTCTCTTTCTCAGATCTCTGACTCTTCTTCTCAGAACTTCTGACTCTTCTTCTCAGAACTTCTGAACCTTCTTATCAGATCTTCAACACTTGGTTTATTGACAAAACTTCAGATCTAACAGAAACGATTCATAATTACACCTCAATCAAAACACAAAACAACTTGTGCAAGTTCCATATTTAAGACAAAACCAATACGTTCCCATAATTTGAAAATATCGACTAAAACATCATGAGAAAATTTCAAATTGGGGTAGACATGCAAGCTTGTAACACTTCTTAGAAATTTCTTGTAATGACACACATGCACCAAATAACTCACACCAAAATTTCAGGAGATGAAATCCTTTAAATTGATTTCCCAAGATTTCTCATCCAGTCCTATAATGACATTTGGATAAAACGTTTTTGGCAAACTTGCACACAACAATGCGTTTTTCCAAAACATACGAGGAAATAAGTGTTAATAATTTATTGACACCAAAAAGGGTTCAAACCTATTTTCAAATTCTAAATTGCACCAACGGTGCGCATCAATGTTCAAAACATAAGAATTCCACGCATCATAATTTTATACAAACAAGTTTTCTAAAATCTTTATCACGAAACACTTTCCTTAAAATTTCGTACTTGGAACATAAAACGTCGAAACGTCATTGCTTAAAAAGTATTTGTCAAAATACTCAAAATACACATTTCCTCCAAACCAAAAGGTTTTCAATTTTCCAAAAATATTCGGCAAATCAAAATTGACCAATGTCAACGACTCATACATTCGTGTTTTTCAAATATCACGTATTGTAAACTATCCGTGATCCTCACACCTCTAAAACATGCTTTGACCAAATGGTCTCTCATTTAAACAAGGAGTTAATAAAACATTTTCTTGCACGTCTCGTTTAGCAAAGTATCGAGAAAACAATGGTTACCAAGCTATGCATACCCCTAAGTCGATATACGTATTTACATGGAAATAATACTAAAACACTTAACTGACCGAAAGCGCACCAAACAAATTATTATGAATGTTACCAAAATGTTCTTTCATGCATTACTTAAGTCACGTATAAGTCAATCCACACACTGAACTATTTGCAACGAAATACTTAATAACACAAACTCTTGAAAGAAAAGTTACGCGACACTAGAGGTCCAAACTCATCTCTTATTAGTCGCCTTATGGCATAAAATTAACTTTTCTCACCAAAACTCGAGTGGGACCAAATGCCCAACATAACTCGTAAACTTTTCACATAAGCAAATAGAGTATGCATATAGTAAAATTGTACCCACACGACACAAAACGTCGTACAATAAAACTCCATGAACTTCAATGGACTCAATGACCTCAAGTCAATAAAACGACACTAAACATCATGCTTCCAAAGCCAAATCGCTATAAGCACAATCATGAATGCGACGCCAAAATCCCAAAAAAATCCCCTTCTAGGGTAATATCATATAAACAACATTGTTTAACAACTCACATTAAACAAATTCCCAAAATAACTTTACATAGACATAATGGAAAATAACTTTCCGTCCAAACTCTAACATATGTGGAGGAGATCCAATGTTAAAGTCACAAGCCGTAGTTATTGCTCAACATCTTAGACATCATAAAATATGATTATCATTATATCCAAAACAAATGTTGAACAACAATGAAATAAGGCAAAACAAATCCCGGCGGAGTTTGCGACTCTCGCAATAAAATGGTTTCGTGCACATTAAAACCATGATTCAAAATCTTGTGTGTGTGCCAAACATTTCCCAAAATTCATAACACAGTCCATATAAGGATGGGAAACACAAGAAATAGTTGATGAAATTTATTTTCAAAATAAACTTTGTGCATGACTTAGTCGGCATTCAACATCTCAACTCATACCCTTCCAAATCCCTCCGGTCCACTATTGTCATCCGGATGCTTTAACCTCTTAAGGCAAGTTGGGAATTACATCAATTAACTTTACGGTTTTTCCTCAAATCAAAGTCGGCTCAATCAGCCTATGGTTCTAGTCCAACCATCAATCTTGACCCAAAACGGTCTACTTAGAGCAATCATCATGCTTATCGTCACTCTAAGTGACTAATACTAGGATCGTTCATCTATTCCAACGACTACTAGCTTAGTACCTCCTTTACTACCCCAACGATCATCACATTAAAGTAATTCAAGTATGCACATGTACTAGTAGGTTCACCATGACACTGGCCAGGTGTTACTATGAACGCACCGTACATGATTATCCTTGTTACTCTCAACGTGATTCTCGTTTCTAATAACATCCATCAACTTCAAAACATCCTATTTTAAAAGTGCCTAAAGGTGAATTTCACTCTCTTTTACTTAAACAAACACTAGTTTGAGTCTAGGTATCCAAAATCAACACCTAAATCTCTCAAACTTATGCTCTGATACCAACTTGTAACACCCTCAAATTTGGAACGAGCAACTAACTTTAATTTCAATAAAAAAATCAAAAGGAGATAAAATCACCTCTACAATTCATTCCTGAAAATACCTCAGAATTTAGACGTTTCGATTCTACAACTAAAACTTAATACGGGCGTTACTTAATACAACACAAGTTGCTAGTCCCAATTAAATGCGGAAGATTCACTTAATCAAAAACCATCTCTCGTGCATTCTACTAGCACTCGCCACTTCGCAGTGTAGCTAAAGCTATTCCCAACCTGAGCCTGTTGCACATGCCGACAAATAAAAAGAGTTAGGCTAATGCCTAGTGAGTTCAAGCATTTTATCATGACTATATAAAATCATAAAGCGAAAGGTAGTAGTTTAGTCATGATTTCGAAAGAGTTTACTTTAATTGCAAATCATCCATTTTCCAACTCACGCATTTCCATGGAAAGGTTCCCGAAAGGTATAATACGTTTTCCCAAAATGAATTACGTTTCCACTCACTCAAATACGTGAATAAGTCTAGTTTAGGCAAAACTTTCAAATACGGTTAATAATACATACTCGACCCGTAAAACATGGAAACCATCCATTAGATATAACACTTTATTAAAACATAATACGAAGCAGATGTAGCATAAACCCGTCCATCAACCATGGACAACAATCCATATGCATAAAATATAACCCCCAAATACGAATAAATAAAATACCCGAAATCAACACCCTTCGGTGACGGGGGAGACCCGATCTCATCGAATGTGGCAACACATAAATTAAACCACGATTAAATAAACGCAAGTAAGCTTCTTGGATGTGGAAAACAGATGACATCAACCATACTAGGTCTTTAGTCAATCCTCGGCATCAATCATACTAGATCTTTAGCCCATCTTAGACATCAACCAAAACTAGGTCTTTAGTCCATTTTAGACATCAACCAAAACTAGGTCTTTAGTCCATCTCCGGCATCAACCAAAACTAGGTCTTTAGCCCTTCTTAAATATCAACCATACTAAGTCTTTAGTTCAAGCCATCAAGTTCAATCCTACTGGGTCTTTACCTTGGGAAAACCCACCATCCGAAACAAGCTTACTTGACTTAAATATAAATACATGACCCCAAAAGAATAATCAATGCATTCAAATCATGTAAATCTCAAACATAATGCAACTCATGTAATGCAAACCCTAAGCCCACGTCGAGCTTAATAAAACCGGGTGAATGCCATCAAGACTCAATCGAGTCCAAAATCGATCCCTCTGCTCAAAGATCTAATGATCATTTATCAACATCAACTCATGCAAATGAAATGCAATTAAGCATATAATACATCCTAGACTCCACCACGAATATGTAAATATCAACAACGTGCAATAATATGCAACACGGTGCAATAAAAGCAACCCGTAAATAAGACTCCACATCGAGCCATTTAAACCGGACAAATGTCCCTAAGCTTTCTCAAAGACAAACCCGAGCAAAATGCTCCAAACTCGTTAGACCCATATATAACGGCCATCATCGCATAAAATGAGTTTAAACATTGTTAAGGTAAACAAGTACCACGAAATCGTTATTAACCCAAAAACCGACATGGTTAAACAAAAGGGTTTTCCCAAAAGGACTCACGCCTTTAAATCATCAAAATGACCCTTGGCACTAATATGTGCATTTTCCCAAATGGTTTATAAAATCAATTACACCACATGATTAAACCGTTAAATAAACATTATTTTGAGTGATTAATCATTTAAGGACATATTACTATTTCTACACATCAAATATCCCAAAAATCCCAAATATGGGCGTTTTACAACATTTATGAAGATAAATACTTCAAAAGGGTTAACCTAACCAAGTACCTCAACAATTGGTATTTTCAAGTAAAACACACAAACATTTGGAAAATACTATTTTTGGCATGTACAAAGTTTTCACAAATCAACTTGAACTCACCTTGCTAGATTTAGGCTAAATCTAGAATTTCCCCAAACGTAAGCTCCTTTGACGAATTTGCATCCTCAAGCCAAAACCTCCAAAAACCTAAATTCATAACTTCCAACCATGAATACATATTCAACACTTTAAAACCATTCCCCAAACATCTTATAACAAAATCTCCATTTCGACCAAAAACCCCAATATTAACCTAACTTCTCCAAAATCATCCAAACCGAAATTGGAGAAAGAAAACACTAGGAGATCATCAATGGAACATTTATAACTCATATAAAAGTATAGAAGCTAGGAGGATGAACTCACCACTTAGGTTTTGATGAAAACCTAGAAAACCCCAAAAATCTCTAAAATGTTGTGGATGAAACTTGCTCTTGCATCTATAGATGAAATCAATAGCATAAAATGGGTAAGGAACACATCTATATCCAAGAGAAACCCCAAAATCGGTTAGGGTTTTGTGAGGGAGAAAAGGGAAAACGATTTGGGAGAGAAAGGAAGGAGATTCGATACTTACCACCACCAAACACCCTTGAATAATCCAATGATCTTCCAAACTCTTTTTAGATCCTTGAAGAGCTCTCAAAAACGGAACCATAGCAAGTTGAATCATCAAAATCGGAGTTGAAATGAGAGAGATATGAAGAAATGACGTTTGAGGGATGAAATTCGTATTTGACAGCAACCACGTACCCGTCCGCGACAATGACACGCGACAATGACACGGTCATTGTCGCACAAGGTGTACTGTAGGTTGTACCCTTTTCGCGACAATGACACGCGACAACGACACGGTCATTGTCGTTGGTCATAGTCGCACAAAGTGTACCGAAACTGTTTTGGCCATAACTTCTTCGTTATAGCTCCGTTTTCGCTCCGGAAAGAACCGTTGGACTCGTATTCGAATTCCTCATCCAACAAGACCATAAAATCTAGGATTTAACCTAAAATCCTATTTTTCATATTTTTCTTAATAGATCGATTCCACACTGATTCGAAGTTGTACTTATCCGAAAATTACGGGTGTTACAATCCTCCCAACCTTAGGATGATTTCGTCCTCGAAATCTACATCTTTTACAACCCAAGGCTAACCAACTCAACGCCGACTATAATTTATCAGTTCCTAACTGGAATCTAAATTCCCTCCACACAGTCTATAAAGACAAATCTTCGAACAATTGCTTATCAACAAAGCCCCTTCACGTACACTGTACTTATGCCCGGAAGAACACTCCGACAACTGGAATAATTCCTAGTCTAACGACTTCGGTTGTCTCCTAACCTTTGATGTTCCATACATCCCGATTTCGATTTCAGACTCTAAGTCAATCCAATGTTTGTTCGCTAACGAACCCAACAGAATCATCAATTCTGATTATTCCTACCATTAATTGCCATCTACACCCAACGAATTCTAATAGACTCCAAGAATCCATCCCAACATTAATCATTAAACTGACAGGTTCTGTAACCATACACGAAGGTTATTCCACCAAAACCACTCGTCACAATTGAGCATCTTAAGGTTACTACAACCGTTACCATTATTTCATTTAGAATCGCACTACACCCTCCGAATTCGCTAACGGTCTCCGACCTCAGACCCACAAGGCTGACACCTAGTTATACCACCAAGTTTTGAACTCTAACAGGACTCCACACACGAGTTCCGTTTACCGAGTGTTTCCACGAAACTAAGGTTGTCAACAAAACGGTTATACCAACCTCAAAATGCGTTACCCCAAGTCTGACCCTCCAATTGCCACAAGCACCTCGACTTTGTTGCCGATATCATCCGGTCTATAGTCACAACACGTGCCCGAACCCTCGACTTTTCACAGTTGAGGTTCTATACAACTTACTCTAAATCGGGTTACTTAACCTTTCCCAAGGTCCTAATGAGTTCAAGGTTCTTCAAGTGAATTATTTAATAAATATGCCAATCAACAAAACCTTTCACAAAAAATTTCAACACAAAGATTTTCATGTCAAATTAATCGTACGCATAAACTTCGACTATCATCAATTCGGTAGTTACGTAAAAATGGACACGCTCGTCCCACATATGAAAATCATGTTGAAAATTATTTCATTGCAGTTCATATTATCAACAATCAACATAACGCAAAAGCGCAATAAACAATTTTCTTTAAAATGAACCGCCACGGTTCTAGTATGGATTGACTCATGACATGCACGTAAAGTAATTGCTCGACTTTAAACAGGGTGCAACAAAAGGTGTGCACGTATTTCAAAAGAAGTCCAACGACATTTGACTCCAAAATGACAGCAACCAGGTACCCGTCCGCGACAATGACACGCGACAATGACACGGTCATTGTCGCTGGTCATAGTCGCACAAGGTGTACCGTAGGTTGTACCCTTTTTGCGACAATGACACGCGACAATGACACGGTCATTGTCGCTGGTCATAGTCGCACAAAGTGTACCAAAACTGTTTTGGCCATAACTTCTTCGTTATAGCTCCGTTTTCGCTCCGGAAAGAACCGTTGGACTCGTATTCGAATTCCTCATCCAACAAGACCATAAAATCTAGGATTTAACCCAAAATCCTATTTTTCATATTTTTCTTAATAGATCGATTCCACACTGATTCGAAGTTGTACTTATCCGAAAATTACGGGTGTTACAGTGTTCTCACTGAAGAAAAGTTGTGAGAAATACCCTTACTCTCAAAGAAGGAATCAAGAGAACTGTTTTTGAATTCAGTCCCATGATCACTCCTTATTGAGCGAACGGTCAAGTTGTTCAGGGTTTCCATCTTCTTGACAAAGGTGATGAGTTCTTTAGGGTTGTCACTCTTAGAATGGAGAAACATAACCCATGTATATCGAGAGAATTCATCAACTATGACCAGTGTATATTTTTCCAGCGATGGATTGTTTGTTAACAGGGCCAAACAAATCCATATGGAGAAGTTGTAGAGGAGATGACACTGAGGAAACTTGCTTTGACTTAAAGCTTGCTTTGGTCTGCTTGCTTTTCTCACACGCTGAACATAAGGATTCTTTGGCGTATGAGTGCTGAGGTAGACCAGTGACTAACTCTTTTGAAGAAAGAGTGTTCAGTGTCTTGAAGTTGAGATGAGAGAGCCTCTTATGCCATATCCAGTTGACATCAGATGAGGCTTTTGAGAAGAAACAGGAGTTCTCAGTGGTTGTTGAGTCCATGTTTATTACATAAACATTTTCCAAACGATAACCGCTGAGAGCCATCTTCTCCTTTTTGTCAGTGACAAAGCAGGATTCCTTAGTAAAGATTACTTTGTTATCCTTGTCGCAAAGCTGACTGATGCTTAGAAGATTATGCTTCATCCCTTCAACATATGCGACTCTTCTGAAGGTTGTTGTACCATTAGAGAGTACACCAAACCCTCGAGTATGTCCTTTTCCATTTCCACCGAAAGTTACAGAGGGACCCTTCTCTTCTTTGTACTCATTGAGCAGGTTCTTCATACCAGTCATGTGTCTAGAGCATCCGCTATCGAGATACCAGATACCCTTCTTAACCTTAGTAGCAGAGGTTGAAGTAGAGGGAATGTCAGAATATTCTTCCTCATCTTCAAGTTTGGCCATGAGACATAGATTGGCTTCATCATCATCTTCAGAGTCAGATGATTCTTCTTCGTCAGAGGCAGCCCAATCATAGTCAGCCATAAGGCCTTTGCCTTTCTTCTTAAAGGTTTTTAGCTTTGAATACCTTTCTTTCAGCTTTTTCTGTATTTTTCATCTCTAGTCCCGTGAGTAAAGTTTTCTTGGGAAAAGCTGAGGGTCTAGAGACTTTCTTTGATCTGCACTCGCTAGCAAAATGTCCTATCTTTTCACAGTTATAGCAAGTAGCAGTAGCCTTATCAATAGGGGTTGATGATCTTGGCTTGTCAGTAATAGCAAGAGGTTTGTTCTTCTTGAAATTACTCTTTCTAGCAAATCTCCTGAACTTATTAGCCAGGAATGCCAGAGTTTCATCATTATCTGAAACGTCAGAGTCTGATGATCTTTCAAAGTTAGTTTCCAACTCAGTGAGAGTGATAGTCGATCGCTGAGTGGAAGGTGACTCTGAGATTAAAGCAACAGGGGTGCATTTGGAATCTTTTACAAGATTCTTCTTAAGATGACTCGATTGCTCATGATTCAGCATCGTGACATATAAGGTAGGAAGGGGCATTGATTTTAGATTCTTTGACAGCTTGAGACACATAGAATAATTGTCCCATCTTTCAGCTAAACATTCTAAGAACTTTGTCAGTACTTCAAAGTTAGAATATTCCTTACCAACAGTTTTCAGATCTATTATTAAGCAGTTAAAACGTTGGTGTACTTCAGAGAGAGTTTCATTCTTACCACAAATGAAGCTTTCGTACTGTCTTACCAGGTTGATCTTTCGAGAGTCCTAGACTTCAGAAGTACCTTCATACTGAACACAGATTGTGTCCCACATAGCTTTTGAGGTTTTTAGGTTCACGACGGAATGGTAGACTTCGTCAGGAAGAGCCATGGAGAGTATGGACCTGGCTTTGGTGTCGATAGCCACTTTCTTCTTATCTTCATCAGTCCACATATGAATTTCCTTGGGAATCAGCCTTTCTGGAATAGCAGGTCTATTCTCAGCGACTGGAACTGCAGGATCAATTCTTATAGGAATATATGGGTCGTTTTCAAGATAGTAAGGTATAGTAGGGTCTACACCTTCTAAGAAGAGAATTATCCTATTTTTCCATAGATTAAAATTATCTCTGGAGAATCTAGGGGGTTTTGCAAGAGAACTGTTGTCAATATAATTAGTGTTTGTGTTGGTAGCCATTTTAAGAAATAGCAAGGAAGAGAAATCTTAGTATAGATCAGATCTTGTTTATGAGATTAAACAAATCTGCTCTGATACCACTTGTTGGTCCCGAAGGGTTATACAAGTTTGTAGAACGGAGGGGTTGAATACAAACACACGTTTTTACTTTTCTAAATTGTTTATTGATAAATCAAGACAATTTACAACTTATTGCGGAACAAGATTAAGGATAAACCTAATCTAAACAAGTTAAGAACACTAAGTTTCTTGCACTAGAAAGAGTTAAAGAAATTACGAATAATAACTTAACAATAAGAGAGAAATAAGAAGATGGTCCGAGCATACTTCAAAACTGAAGTAAGGTTCTTCTTATATACTGCATGCATTTAATGCCTGGCAGTATTGCTTTACACGTGGCAGCAGCTGAGTGGTTGCATGTCATTGACCTTTGTAGACAACCTTGGTAGCCGCATGGTTCACAGTGTAGAATCAGAGTTGTTGTACGATTACAGACAAAAGGGATGTCCGTTCTGACAGTTCGTACGGAGACGTGCAAGGGAGGTAAGACAATAGTAACATGCAGGGAGACTTCATGATCAGCTTTCTTTGAAACAGTTCTTTATCAGCGAATGATAAAGTTCAGCTATTGCTGAAGTCTTCTACTTGATACTTCACGTTGAATGGACAAGTCTTGCTTCGCTGATATCCGCATCAGTTCATGAGTAGACTTGTTGCTGGTTCTTGAGCTTGATCTTCGACTTCAACGTAGAACTTTGGTTGACGTGAAACTTGTCTTCAGAGATCATAAGTAAACAAACTAAACTATCAGCGATCATCAATAGAACTGAACAGGCTCAGAGCTATATGATGATGAACAGTGATCGCTGAATATCTAATCTGAAGAGTGAGAGTTCCTATCAGCGGTACTGTAAAGTCTTAGTACTTATCAGCGATAGTGAAACTCTAATACATATTGTTTACTTACAATTTTCACTAAGTGTTTAAGAGAGGGTCATTATCAAATCACTGAGGGTTTGGATCAACAGTAAACCGCGGGTAATCCCGCGTAAGTCTCTGTTTGCAAAACACCTCAGAGAGGCCCGCGGTTTGTTGCGTGATTTAGAACCCGCGGGTAAACCCGCGTATGTCTCTGTTTGCAAATCCTACCAGAGGCTTGCGCGTTTGTTGCGTGGCTTAGAAACCGCGGGTAAAACCACGTATGTCTCTGGACACTTTTCAAAAAAAAAGTGTAAATAAAAACACTCTAAAAAAACGTAAATTAAAACGAAAACAAACCTCGGTGGGTTGCCTCCCACCCAGCGCCTTGGTTTCGGTCGTGGCTCGACCTTCCTTCCGATCACTCCTTCGGATCATCCAAGTACATGGCTTCAGATGCCATTGTGTCTCCTCCATAATACGGCTTCACTCGCTGGTCGTTCACTTTGAAGGTCGTCCCGTCGTTTCCATGTAGCTCAACTGTTCCATACGGGTATACCTCCTTGACGGTGAACGGACCAGACCACTTGGGTTTCAGCTTTCCTAGAAATAAACGCAAACGTGAGTTAAATAAAAGAACTTGCATTCCAGGAATAATTACCTTCTCACGGAGTCGCTGGTCATGGAATCTTTTGGTCCGCTCCTTGTAGATTAACGTGTTCTCGAATGCGTCTAGCCGGATTTCCTCTAATTCACACAGCTGTAACAATCTCCTCTTTTTGGCTGCATCCAGCTCCATGTTCAGCTTCTTTATCGCCCAGAACGCTCTACACTCGAGTTCCACTGGTAGATGGCATGATTTCCCAAACACCAACCGGTAAGGAGTGGTACCAAGAGGGGTTTTGAACGCCGTTCGGTACGCCCACAATGCGTCATCTAACTTCAAAGACCAATCCTTCCGGGATGAGTTCACCGTCTTTTCCAATATCTGTTTCAGCTCTCTATTGGAAACTTCCGCTGGGCCGTTGGCTTATGGGTGATATGGTGTCGTGACCTTGTGCTTCACCGAGTATTTCTTTAACAGCGCTTCCAAATACCGATTACAAAAGTGACTTCCACCATCACTGATCAGTGCTCTCGGAACTCCAAACCTCGCAAATATATTCTTCCGTAGGAAATTAATCACTACTTTAGAATCGTTCGTAGGAGTCGTGATCGCTTCCACCCACTTGGACACGTAATCCACCGCTACTAAGATATACTCATTTCGGTACGAGTTCGGGAATGGACCCATGAAATCTATGCCCCACGCGTCGAAGAGTTCGACTTCCATGAAAATCTGCATCGGCATCTCATCCCGCTTGGATATGTTCCCCGTTCTTTGGCACCGATCACACTTAGCTATGAAATCTCGAGTCTCTTTGATCATAGACGGCCAGAAGAAACCCGACTGAAGAATCTTTGCCACTGTTCTATCAGTGCTAAAGTGGCCCCCACATTCCAATGTGTGACAATGGTTTAAAATATCGGCCTTCTCTTCCTCCGGGACACATCTCCGGATCATACCGTCGGCACATGACTTATACAAGTACGGCTCGTCCCAATAATACCTTTTTGCCTCAAAGAGAAATCTCTTCTTTTGGTGGGAGTTCATCTGATAAGGCACTACTCCTCCCACCAAGTAATTTACCATGTCCGCGAACCAAGGCTCAGAATGACTAACCTTGAAAAGTTGCTCATTCGGAAACGAATCATTGATGATGGTCTTATCCTTCCTTTGCTCTTCACCTCCCTCAAGTCTCGAGAGGTGATCCGCCACAGTGTTCTCTGATCCCTTCTTATCCAGAATTTCCATGTCGAATTCTTGGAGCAAAAGTACCCAACGGATGAGTCTTGGTTTAGCATCCTTCTTGGCCATTAGGTGCTTTAAAGCGGAGTGGTCGGTGTAGACGATTACCTTGGCCCCCACTAGATATGACCGGAACTTCTCGCAAGCATAGACTACCGCTAACAGTTCCTTCTCGGTGGTCGCGTAGTTGAGCTGAGCATCATCCAAGGTCTTACTCGCGTAGTAGATCACATGCATCCGCTTATCTTTCTTTTGACCCAATACCGCTCCAACCGCGGTGTCACTCGCATCGCACATCAAAATAAATGGCAAACTTCAATCGAGAGCCGTGAGAATCGGTGCGGATATCAACTCCTTTAACCTGTCAAAAGCAGATATACAATCATCAGTGAAATCGAATTTAGCATCTTTAAGCAATAATAAACACAAAGGTTTAGTAATTTTAGAAAAATCCTTAATAAACCGCCGGTAGAACCCGGCATGCCCCAAGAAGCTTCGGACTCCCTTGACGGAGTTCGGGTAAGGAAGATTCTCAATCACTGCTACTTTTGCCTTATCCACTTCAATCCCAGACTTTGACACCTTATGACCAAGTACGATCCCTTCGGTCACCATGAAGTGACACTTCTCCCAATTCAAGACAAGACTTGTCTCTTTGCATCTCTGTAATACGACTTCTAGGTGTTCCAAACATGTGTCAAAAGAAGGTCCGAACACCGAGAAGTCATCCATGAAAATCTCTATGGTCCGCTCCACCATATCTGAAAATATTGCCATCATGCATCGTTGGAAAGTGGCTGGAGCATTGCACAAACCGAATGGCATCCGGCGATATGAAAATGTTCCGTACGGACAAGTGAAATTTGTCTTGTCTTGGTCCTCGGGCGCAATAGGAATCTGGTTGTACCCGGAATAACCATCTAGAAATCAGTAGTATTCGTGCCCGGATAACTGCTCCAACATTTGATCAATGAATGGGAGAGGGAAGTGATCTTTCTTTGTCGCATCGTTCAGCTTTCGGTAGTCAATACACACTCTCCAACCGGTAACTGTTCGGGAAGGGATCAGCTCATTATTGTTGTTCCGAACAACGGTTATACCACCCTTCTTTGGCACTACTTGGACCGGGCTAACCCATGGACTATCCGGAACCAGATAGATAATTCCAGCATCAAGGAGTTTTAGAACCTCCTTTCGGACCACTTCTTTCATATTCGGGTTGAGCCGACGTTGATGTTGAACTACCGGTCGATGCCCTTCTTCAAGATTGATGCGGTGCGAGCAAAATGTTAGGCTTAAGCCCTTCAGATCAGCTATCGTCCAACCAATAGCAGTTTCTCTCAAAACTCTTAGTAGTTTCTCTATATTCTCATAATTCAGCTTAGACGATATGATTACCGGAAGCGTGTCTTTTTCTCCCAGGTATGCATACTCGAGATGATTGGGTAACGGTTTGAGCTCGAGCTTTGGTGGTGTCTTCGATGAAGGTTCGGACTTAGGAATCGGTTCTCCCAAATCTTCAATGACCGGTCTTCTCGGGCCTTTGTATGATGGCGATGCATTTAATTGCATCACAATCTCACTTTCCGGATCAGTATCGGTACCCATCAAGACATTGTTCAATTGGTCCTCGGAATCTTGCATGCCACACGTTTCTTTAATCAATGAGTCCATCACATCTACCCGGTAACATTCATTTGGTCCCATGCCTTGCTTGGCTACCCGGAAAACATTGAAGACAACTTCTTCGTCACCCACTCTCAAGGTGAGCTTTCCCCCTTTCACGTCAATAAGTGCTCCTCCCGTGGCTAAAAACGGTCGACCCATAATCAATGGTATCTCTTTATCCTCATCCATGTCAAGGATCCCGAAGTCGACTGGGAGATAAAACTTGTCCACCTTGACCAGCACATCTTCAATGACACCATATGGGTACTTGATGGATCTGTCGGCAAGTTGCAATGTCACATTGGTCGGTTGCACCTCTCCAAGTCCGAGTTTCCTGAAAATAGACAAAGGCATTAAATTAATACTCGCTCCAAGATCACACAAAGCCTTACTAAATTCAGAATTGCCTATATTAACAGGGATAGTAAAACTCCCTGGATCCTTAAGCTTCGGGGGAAGCCTATGCTGGATGATTGCACTGCACTCCTCAGTAAGTGCAACTGTCGCATGCTCCTCAATCTTTCTTTTGTTAGAAAGAATATCCTTCAAAAATTTCACATATGAGGGCATTTGTGCCAAGGCATCTGCAAAAGGGATGTTAATATGCAATTTCTTAAAAACATCAAGAAATTTAGAAAAGTTAATGTTGATCCAAACCCTCAGTGATTTGATAATGACCCTCTCTTTTATACTTAGTGAAAATTGTAAGTAAACAATATGTATCAGAGTTTCACTATCGCTGATAAGTACTAAGATCTTACAGTACCGCTGATAGGAACTCTCGCTCTTTAGATTAAACATTCAGCGAACACTGTTCACCATAATACTCTGAGTCTATTCAGTACTTATGGTGATCGCTGATAAGTTAGTTGTTTACTTATGATCCCTGAAGACAAGTTTCACGTCAACATAGGTTCTACGCTGAAGTCGAAGATCAAGCTCAAGAACCAGCGACAAGTCTCCTAATGAACTGATGCGGATCAGCGAAGACTCAGATTTGTCCACTCAACGTGAAGTATCAAGTACAAGACTTTAGCTATCGCTGAACTCTATCATTCGTTGATGTAGAATGATAGATCGCTGAATCAACGAAAAGCTGATCATGAAGTCCTCCGTACAAAGTACTTTTGTCTTAACCACCCTTGCACGACTCCGTACGATATGTCAGAAAAAGAACCTCCTTATTGTCTGAAATCGTACAACCACTCTGATACTACACTGTTCAAACATGCGGCTACTAAGGTTGTCAACAAAGGTCAATGACGTACAACCAATGAGCTGCTGCCACGTGTAAAGTGTAAACTGCCATGCATTAAATGCATGCAGTATATAAGAAGAAGAACTCACTTCATTTTGAAGTAACTTGCTAACTCTGGACAAGTTCATCCTTCTTATCTTGAGATAGGTTATTATTAGTAATTACCTTCTCTTTCTTAGTGCAAGAAACTTAGTGTTCCAACTTGTTTAGATTTAGGTTTATCCTCAATCTTGTTTCCGCAACAAGCTGTAAATTGTTAATGATTTATCAATAAACAATTTAGAAAAGTAAAATCTTAGTGTTTGTATTCATCCCCCCCCCCTTCTACAAACTTGTATAGCCCTTCGGGACCAACAAGTGGTATCAGAGCAGATTTGTTCAATCTCATAAACAAGATCTGATCTATACTAAGATTTCTCTTTCTTGCTATTTCTGAAAATGGCTGCCAACACAAACACAAATTATATCGACAATGGTTCTCTTGCTAAACCCCCTAGATTCTCCAGAGATAATTTTAATCTATGGAAAAATAGGATGATTCTCTTCTTAGAAGGTGTAGACCCTACTATGCCTTACTATCTTGAAAACGGCCCATATATTCCTGTAAGAATTGATGCTGTAGTACCAGCCGCTGAGAATAGACCTGCTATTCCAGAAAGGAGGATACCCAAGGAAGTTCATATGTGGACCGACGAAGATAAGAAGAAAGTGGCTATCGACACAAAAGCCAGATCCATACTATACATGGCTCTTCCTGATGAAGTCTACCATTCCGTCATGAATCTGAAAACCTCAAAAGCCATGTGGAACACAATATGTGTTCAGTATGAAGGTACGTCTGAAGTCCAGGACTCTCGAAAGATCAACCTGGTAAGACAATACGAAAGTTTCATTTGTGGTAAGAATGAAACTCTCTCTGAAGTTCACCAACGTTTTAATTGCTTAATAATAGATCTGAAAACTGTTGGTAAGGAATATTCTAACTTTGAAGTGCTGACAAAGTTTCTAGAATGTTTACCTGAAAGCTGGGACAGTTATTCTATGTGTCTCAAGCTATCAAAGGATCTAAGATCAATGACCCTTGCTACCTTATATGGCACGATGCCGAATCATGAGCAATCGAGTCATCTTAAGAAGAATCTTGTAAAAGATTCCAAAAGAACCCATGTTGCTTTAATCTCAGAGGAACCTTCTACTCAGCGACCCGTGGTCACTATCACTGAGTTAGAAAGTAACTCTGAAAGGTCATCAGAATCTGACTCTTCAGATGATGATGAATCTTTGGCTCTCCTCACTAAAAAGTTCAGGAGATTCGCCAAAAATAAAATGTTCAGAAAGAACAAACCCCTTTCTATTACTGATAAGCCAAGATCATCTGTTATTGTTGATAAGGCTACTGCTACTTGTATTAACTGCGAAAAGATTGGACATTTCGCTAACGAGTGCAGGTCTAAGAAAGTTTCGAGAAACTAAGCATTTCCCAAGAAATCCTTTATTCCCAGGAATAAAGATGACAAATACGCTAAGCTGAAAAGCAAGTATGAGAAGCTGAAAAGCTTTAAGAAGAAAGGCAAAGGCCTGATGGCTTATGATTGGGCTGCCTCTGATGAAGAAGAATCATCATCTGACTCTGAAGATGATGAAGCCAATCTATGTCTTATGGCCAAGATTGAAGATGAGGAAGAAAGCTCAGACATTCCCTCTACTTCAACCTCTGCTATTCAGGTATCACCTTCCTTCTTTACAAATATGCTAAATATTGATGAAGCTGATAGTCTTCGTAAAATCGATCTCTTGACTAGAAGTTTATATGAAGCCATGAATGGAAAAATTGTAGTTGAAAATCAAAACCTTGATCTCGCTGAACAGCTCAAAAACTGTCACCTTCAAATAGAAAAGCTTTCTAAAATTGAAGAAGATTTTAAAGATCAAGTGCATTTAAATCAGCTAGTCAAAATCGAGCGAGAAGAAGCTATCTCTGCTTTAAGAGCTGAAAAAGCTACTGTCGAAGGATGGTGTAATTCTTCAACAAAGATCACTGAGATAATTAAGTCTCAAATTCGCCTGGGTGATAAACGTGGTCTTGGTTACAAAGCTGATAATCTAAAACCAACCACTGATCGTTCAATGCTCTTATTTGGAACATTCGTATCCTCAGTCGCTGATACTTCATCCTCTCAGTGTTCCTCGTCCCGACCGCCTATCCCTGAGGAAACTTCTACCTCTTCAAAAGGTAAAGAGAAAATGGTTTATCCAAAACCTACCTCTGTCTTTAAAGATAAAGGTAAAGGAATTGCTATTTACCAAAATCCTCAGAAGGGTACCTTAGTACCAAACCTGAATGCTTCTAAAGCTTTAGTGATTCATTCCTCTGGATCAAGGAATCAGATCTCTGGATCTACTCAGCGTGGATCTATTCAGCGATCTACTCCTAGAATCAGAGTGGATGTCTCTGGTAAGAAATCTGAAGAACTGAATGTTCCTCCTATTTCAAAAGCCATCAGCTTACTTGGTGCTGGTACTTCTATTTCAAAATCTAAAGCTCAACATTAAAATGGTCCTAGAACTACTTTTAGTTATAGGAAATGTTATCACTGTGGACTCACTGATCATATTGCTAGTAAGTGCCCCACAGCCACCAAAGCTGAAAAGATAGCTAAGGTGAAGATTGCCCCCAAGGCAAAGAAGACCTCTGAGGTTAAGAAATTAACCAAAGTGAAGACTGACAAAGCTGAATCTTCAAATGCGGCGAAGATTGTTGAACCTTCCATTCCATCTACTTCCACTAACAAACGTGTACACATGGTTAAGTGGGTACCCAAGAAAAACTAATCTTCCTTTGTGATGCAGGTTAAGAAGGGTATCTGGTATCTCGATAGCGGATGCTCTAGACACATGACTGGAAAGAAAAGCATGCTCGCTGAATACAAGGAAGAGAAGGGTCCCTCTGTGACTTTTGGAGAAAATGGAAAAGGACATACCCGAGGGTTTGGTGTACTCTCTAATGGTACAACAACCGTCAGAAGAGTCACATATGTTGAAGGGCTGAAGCATAATCTTTTAGGCATCAGTCAGCTTTGCGACAAGGATAACAAGGTAATCTTTACCAAGGAATCCTGCTTTGTCACTGACAAAAAGGAGAAGATAGCTCTCAGCTTTTATCATTTGGAAAATGTTTATGTAATAAACATGGACTCAACAACCACTGAGAACTCCTGTTTCTTCTCAAAAGCCTCATTTGATGTCAATTGGCTATGGCATAAGAGGCTCTCTCATCTGAATTTCAAGACACTGAACACTCTTTCTTCAAAAGAGTTAGTCATTGGTCTACCTCAACACTCATACGCCAAAGAGTCGTTATGTTCAGCGTGTGAGAAAGGGAAGAAGACCAAAGCAAGCTTTAAGTCAAAGCAAGTCTCCTCAGTGTCATCTCCTCTGCAACTTCTCCATATGGATTTGTTTGGCCATGCTAACGAACAATCCATCGCTGGAAAGAAAATATACACTGGTCATAGTTGATGAATTCTCTCGTTATACATGGGTTATGTTTCTCCGTTCCAAGAGTGACACCCCTGAAGAACTCATCACCTTTGTTCGGAAGATGGAAACCCTGAACAATTTGATCGTTCACTCAATAAGGAGTGATCATGGGACTGAATTCAAAAACAGTTCTCTTGATTCCTTCTTTGAGAGTAAGGGTATTTCTCACAACTTTTCATCAGTGAGAACACCGCAACAAAATGGAGTCACTGAAAGAAGAAATAGAACAATTATTGAAGCTGCACGTTCAATACTCAGCGATTCTCACCTGCCTACTCAGTTTCGGGCAGAAGCTGTCAACACTGCTTGTTTTACGCAAAACAGGTCGCTGATAGTCAAAAGATTCAATAAAACAGCCTATGAACTTTTTCATGGGAGAAAGCCTTCAATCAGCTTTCTTCACATCTTTGGATGTCAGTGTTTCATACTGAACAACAGAGATGCCCTTGGAAAGTTTGATCCTAAGGCTGATGATGGAATCTTTCTTGGATATTCTTCAATCTCCAAAGCCTTCAGAGTCTTTAATCGAAGAAGACAAACTGTTGAAGAAACTATTCACGTCACGTTTGACGAATCCCGTTCAGCGAACTCTAAACCGTCCGCTGATACTGAAGAACTGAATCAATGGATGTTCTCTCATCTTGGTGATTCAGAAGATATTCTCACTCCTCATACTCATACAGTTGAAGATGATAGTCCTACTATCATCCCAAATATGCAGAATAGTGAAGCTGAAACATCATGCGTCTCAGTTGTTCCTATAAACACTATACTTGCTTCTGAACCAAATGTCTCAGACATTCCATCTACTTCTCAGCAATCAGTGAATATAATGACAACTGCACCCATTCCTCTCTTGGCTGATATTCCAGACGTCGCTGAAGCTTCATCTTCAGCTACTCCGGTTCAGGTTGAGTCAACGTCTCACGCTCTGGCTCAGCGATGGACTGTAAATCATCTAATCGATAAAATTCTAGGTGATCCAAACGCTTGTATTCAGACTCGACGAAGTGCAGGTAATATTTGTTTATTTGTTAACTTTATTTCTCTGACTGAACCAAAGAAAGTAGATGATTCCCTCAAAGATCCAAACTGGGTCAGCGCCATGCATTAAGAGCTGACTGAATTCGAAAGAAACAAAGTTTGGAAACTTGTTCGAAGACCAACTGACAAAATAGTGATAGGCACTAAATGGGTCTATCGAAGCAAGTTGGACGAACATGAAACTGTAACCTGCAACAAGGCTCGTCTTGTTGCTCAGGGATACAGACAAGAGGAAGGCATATATTACGACGAAACATTTGCTCCAGTAGCAAGACTAGAATCTATTCGTCTATTCTTAGCATACGTTGTACACAAAGACTTCAAAGTATATCAGATGGATGTTAAGTCAGCGTTTCTAAATGGAAAGCTGAATGAAGAAGTCTATGTGGAACAACCTCCAGGATTCTCAGATCCTAAGCGTCCAGGTTATGTTTATAAACTGGATAAGGCACTTTATGGCTTGAAGCAAGCTCCACGTGCATGGTATGACACTCTATCTACTTATCTCCATATTGAACAATTTGAGCGAGGTAAAATCGACAAAACTCTATTTTCAGGAAAGTAAAAGGTCATATCATTCTTGTTCAGATATATGTTGATGACATTATATTTGGCTCTACTAACCCTGATCTTTGTACTCGTTTCGCTGATAGAATGAAAGATGAGTATAAAATGAGCATGATGGGTGAACTAACATATTTCCTTGGTCTTCAGATAAAGCAAAATGAAAAAGGAACTTTCATTAATCAGGGAAAGTATGTTAAAGATATGCTGAAGAAATTTGATTTAACCCAAAGTTCAGCTATGAAAACCCCTATGGCACCACCGCTGACACTAGATAAGGATACTAAGGGTATTCATGTTAATGTCACGTTGTACCGTGGGATGATCGGCTCTCTCTTGTATCTTACAGCTAGCCGACCCGATATTATGTACGCAACATGTTTGTGTACACGATATCAAGCTGAACCTAAGATGTCTCATATGACCGCTGTAAAGCGAATTTTTCGATACCTTAAGGGTACTGCGAATCTAGGTCTTTGGTATCCCAAAGACTCAGGATTCGATCTAATCGCCTATTCAGATAGTGATTTTGCAGGTTGCAAATTGGATAGGAAAAGCACCACAGGAGGATGTCAGCTCCTATGTGGAAAGCTGGTGAGTTGGACAAGGAAAAAGCAAAACTCAGTGTCCACCTCCACAGCTGAAGCTGAGTATGTAGCCGTTGGAAGCTGTTGTTCTCAGGTCTTGTGGATGAGTAAACAACTACTGGACTATGACCTTCAGCTCTCAAATATTCCAATCTATTGCGACAACACAAGTGCCATCGCTATAGCAAATAATCCAGTACTACACTCAAAGACAAAACACATCGAAATCAGGTATCACTTTATCAGAGATCATGTGATGAATGGTGATATAGAACTTCTCTTTATCCCAACTGATTATCAGTTAGCTAATCTGTTCACCAAACCTCTTGATGAGACAAGATTCAACTTTCTCATCAGCGAGCTTGGAATGCTGAACTTTGAAGAGTAAAATCTTCAGCGATTCACCTTTGATCAGCGATAGGATAAAATCGACTTGTATAACCCATTCTATCATCTTCTCTCTGAATAAACTTGATTCGCTGATATCAAGGTATGTTTTTCTCTCTGACAATCGCATGTAAATGCAAGATTTCAAAATAAACTGCATCGCTGAATATCACTTCCTTAACCAGCGATACTTTGAAATTTCTAAAACCAACACTGATATTTCTATTCAGTGCTTCATGTTTTCAAAAATGTCGCTGAGTTTTCAAAACCTCAGAGACATCCTGAATATGAAAGGACAGTTGTGACGTCATTGCAACGGATAAGCCCCGGCATGTTTTTTTTTTCTGACACACGTTTGCACGTTTCGTTTATCTTCCAATCAAATGCAAACACGTGTCCGTGTCATGATGAAAATCTTTTCCCGCTCAAGATTTTCTCTCTCTCTAATCTCACTATATAAACTCATTCTCGGTTTATATTTTTCTTTTACGCGAACTTCTCCTCCAAGCAAGAAAAAGAAAAATTAATGTTGCATTTGTGCTCTCAAGTTTTTCAAGAACTTAAGAACTTCATCTTCTTCAACGAACCAGGTTAATAATTTTTTTATTTTACCTGTTTCTTCAAACTTTTTAATGATCTTCTCTTTGTTTTCACAAGATCAAACAAAATAACTTTTTAAAATGAAATCATTTCTTTCATGGTTTTATGAACACAACCTTTCATGGTTGTTCTTCAAGTTTAAACGCAAAATCTTAAACTTGTTCTTCACACATTCGTTTTTCCAGAATCCTTATTCTCAAAAGAAACTGGAAAACAAGATTTTTATTGGGTTTACATTTTTTTTCAAAAACAAGAAAAACCCTAATCTTCATTAAGACATTCTTGTCTGAATGAAATGGACAAAATTCGAACCATCTAATTGGAAAATCTTTCCACATTAAGATTATTTTTATTTGTTAATCTTTAGTTGAACTGATATACAGAAAATGGCATCTACTGACATTTCCAAGAACACCATCGCTGAGAACACTGTTGCTGATAATACTACTGAGGAACTGGATATCATCAAGGCTCCTCAGGTTAAGTTCTCTCTTGAAGAACTGGATTAGACAAAGTCAAATAACCTCTATGCGCTTCTCGAGTTTCCTCCTCGAAAGCAAGTCACACATCTGGATGATGCTGTGAAGTTCCTAAAGAATTGTTGTCTATCCACAGCCCTGACCATAACACCTCCTGCACATCAGCTACTGCTATCCCAATTCTGGTACTCTGCCAGACACTCTCAGCTACCATCAACCAAAGACTCCTCAAAGACAATCGACTGCATCCTCTACGATACTGACTATGGCACAATGAAGATTACACCTGCCATTATTCGCAAAGCCTTGAGTCTTCCCACCGCCTCAAAAGAAAGACCTTTTGTTCCTCTCCCTGACCACAAGAAACACTCAGATAGGGAAGCCATCACTGCATTCTTCGATGCAATGGGCTATGTATGGGAAACTGGGAGGGACAAGAAGCCCGAGAAGAAGCTGACCCTCATCAAAAAGTCTAAAATGCCCAGCGAGATGAACTTCATCTTCGCTCACTTAATCAGTTGCATGACTGCAAAGACCGGCTCCTCTGATCAAGCCGCTCAGCCTCAGCAAGCAATGGGATATGCCTTGCTGAAAGGTCTACATATAGACGGGGCATCGATAATCTACGATGATCTGGTACTCAGAGCAGACTCCGCCGCTGACAGATCTCCATGGGTTCCTTATCCTCGATTCATCAACGCTGTATTCCAAACAGGCATGAAGGACAGCTACCCAAAAGAGGGTGACCTGAAACTCTCTCAGGTTGGCCCTAAGGTTCTCGACTTCAAGCCAGTGGCAAATGAGGTACGTCTTTCTACACTTTTAACTCTTCTCAAAACCACTTCTTCGACTTCTGCAGCTCCTTCAGCGGACAAACCCACCGCTGATACCCAGGCTGCAACATCCATTCCTTCTCTTAAAAGGAAACACTCCTCTACCCAACTTAGTTCCAAAAGAACTAAGAAAACCAAGGAGCAACCCCAGCAATCTCTTGCTGAAGACTCCTCAGCTCATCTCAAAGAGCTGAAGGAACGTTCAGTGATACGCTCTGCCACAGCTGAACAAGCCACCCATTCTATCCCAGCTTCCGCATCTCTAAACGATGAGGTTACAAACTTGGAATCTACCCAACCTCCTTCAGTCTCTCAAAAGACCAACGAAGCGATTCTCAGCGAATCCAACGCTGAACTCCGCACCCAACCTCCATTCTTAACCTTCGCTTCTCCCTCTACTCCAGTTGTCACTGAAGCACCTGTCATTCCTCCAGAAGCTAAAGCTGACACTCAAGGAATGATGGGCGTAGGACCTGCAGCGATGACCATGCGTCCACGCACTTTAGCTGACGACATGGACTTTTCTCAGGACACCGTGATTTTGATGCATTCACCAATCCTCCTGCAGGTATACACCAACCCCTATACACTGTAACTGAACCCCAAACTTCTAAGCTTTCCTCTGTTCACAAGTTCTTATATGTTACAGGTCCTAATTTGGGAGACATCAACGCCTCTCTGAAGACAATAGAGACGACGCTGACAGGTCTCAAAACTACTCTTTCCGACAACTCTTCAGCTGTAACAAACGCTGGAGAGAATCTCACAAAGCTGACAACCGTGGTCGAAAAGAATGCCTCCAAAGCTGACTTGGAGAAGGTTGATAAAATGCTCAGCAAGTTTGCCAAAGTTCTCGCTGATATCTACACAGACTACCTTGCCATCAAAACTTCAGTTGACACCATGTCCAGCGAGGTCACAACGCTGAAGACATCGGTTGGCAGAATCGAAGGAGATGTGTCTGCTGTAAAGACCGACATGAGTTCTGTAAAGACTGGCGTGAATTCTATGAAGAAAATGATGCAGCAGATCCTGACCAACACGACCGCCCCTGCCCCTGCACCTTCATCTTTTACTCCGGCGGATCGTGCTGAATTCGTGAAGATCAATCCTGGTATTTCTGGTCTAGAAAACAGATTATCAGAGATTGAAATTTGTGTGGGGATCCCTGGCCAAGAAGACAGGGAACCGACACAGGCTGCTGACTCATCGCATTCCTCCCCCACTCATCATGAAAAAGGGGGGGAGAAGAGCGCTGAAGACCTTTCCCATGATGAATCTATCAGGGGAGAGAATACTGAAGACCTCACCTTTACTGAAGAGGGTGAGAAGACAATTGAAGCAGCCGCTGGACCTCAGGGAGATGAAAACCCTGAGGGAACCGAGAAGCTTACCTCTGTATCTGAGGGGGAGCAACTCGAAGAAGAAGCTGAAGAATCTGAGTCTGAAGCTGAAGATGAAGAAGCCATCGACTTGTCTGATGACGAACCATCCTCTTCTCCAAAGAATGATGATGATGAAGATGATGATGATGATGACTCTTTTATCGTCAAGCCTGCTCAGAGGACCACAGCTCTTAGAGGGATTCTGATAAATGAACCTACAGGGGAGCGGACAAAGACAAAGCCATCAGCGTCTGAAGCTGACAAGGGCAAAGGAAAAAGTGTCACTGAAGACGATGAAAATCTGATGATCTTGCTTAAAAAGCCGGTTTGTCAGGTACACTAATCTTCCTTAAACTACATCCCTCCTCTCTATACACATTATCAGTTCTACACTCACTAAAACCTACATACACTTTATCCCATTCTTTCTCTATCTCTGTTCTACCCAAGTTCTTACTCGTAAGATCGCTGTGTTTCACCTAGTCCTCTCCCCTGTTTGAGGATATCGCTGAAGTTCCTACAGCTGCGACTTCACCAACAATAATCCCAGCTTCCAAAGCTGAAGAAATAATCCCGGTCTTAGATTTGATCTCTGAGACTGATGAACCTGAAGAACAGATGCTCTCTCACAAAAGCAGACCTTCCTTGGCTCCTCAAAAGCTAAGTGAAGAGGATCAGAGAAGAAGAGATGAGATGAGATGATAAAGAAGTTCGAGGATCAGCGGATCATTCTGAAGTGTGATCAACTTCCTTCTATTCCTACAAAGTTCAAACTTTCAAAAAGGGAATACAAGGATCACCTCAGAGCTGAACGCCTAATCGCTGAAAGAAGGGAAGCTGAAGAAAAAGACAGAGAATACGCCATCCAGCTTACTCAACGATCAGTAAAAGACCCCAAGTTGAAAAGAACTCCAATCGAAGTTCAACGTCAGCTATGGGAAGAAGCCAAGAAGATCGTTGAAGAAAAGAGAACTGTGTCTCAATCTACCCTAGCCTGGTGCAAAGAAAAGGTACACTTCAGACATCGACCTTCTAGAATAATCAAGGTACTCGTATCTGGAAGATCAACCATCAAAGATTCTATTGCTGAAATCGAGATATTCAGAGAAGACGGAATGTACGAAAAATTCTATGCTGAAGCTATCACGCAGTACGGTCTCTCTGAATGGTTGGAGATCAGATTAGCCATCCAGAAGTCTCAGTCTAAGTACAAGGATAACATTGAAAAGCTGATAAACAAGCAGATCGACTTAGTCTATTCTTGTGTGGATATTCCTCCTCCTCCTCCTCTCGAAAGTCAGAAAAGAAAGGCCTCTGCAAAGAAAAAGTCTAAATCTTCAGAAGGTCCTCAGATACGAAACGAAACAGGTATTGGTTTTTCTCTAGCTGAAGTCCTTGGTCCAGAACCTGACCTTTCTGCACTTGACACATCTCTTCCTCTTGATGAGACTTTCATCCCTGGGAAAGTCTTAAGCAAACCCTATGGGATATTCTTTATAGACTTGGATGGACGAAAGTGTTTTCAACGTATCTCTGAACTTCCCATCATTCCCATCGAACAGCTGAAAGATCTCATCTACTGGTGTGACTTCAAGAACGACATTCAGGCACGGCATCTCAAACCCTTGATTTTTTAAGAAGCGCTGAACAAAAGAAATCAAGGAGTAAATGTCCCTGACTGGATGATTCCCACATCAATGACCCTTGATGAACAACTCATTAAGGAAGAACCTCTATAAGCTGATAGGATCGCCTCATTCTTCTATTGTATCAGTTATTCTTTTGTACTTGTAATTGTATTCGTTGTACTTATAATTTTTCCACTTCCATCTGTAATCTTTACGAAGTTTAAAGAAAAATTTCAGCGAACGTACTTTACTCCATCAGTACAGAAAAGATCCCAGAAAACAGTAAAAGGGACAAATATTTTATGAGTTCTTTTTATCCTTATGTTTTCATTAAATAGCAATTTTCTTTGTTGCTATGTCATAATCAAATAGGGGGAGATTGTTGATCCAAACCCTCAGTGATTTGATAATGACCCTCTCTTTTATACTTAGTGAAAATTGTAAGTAAACAATATGTATCAGAGTTTCACTATCGCTGATAAGTACTAAGATCTTACAGTACCGCTGATAGGAACTCTCGCTCTTTAGATTAAACATTCAGCGAACACTGTTCACCATAATACTCTGAGTCTGTTCAGTACTTATGGTGATCGCTGATAAGTTAGTGTTGGTCCCGAAGGGCTATACAAGTTTGTAGAAGGGGGGTTGAATACAAACACACAGATTTTACTTTTCTAAATTGTTTATTGATAAATCATTAACAATTTACAGCTTGTTGCGGAAACAAGATTAAGGATAAACCTAAATCTAAACAAGTTGGAACACTAAGTTTCTTGCACTAAGAAGGAGAAGGAAATTACTAATAATAACCTATCTCAAGATAAGAAGGATGAACTTGTCCAGAGTTAGCAAGTTACTTCAAAATGAAGTGGGTTCTTCTTCTTATATACTGCATGCATTTAATGCATTGCAGTTTACACTTTACACGTGGCAGCAGCTGAATGGTTGCATGTCATTGACCTTTGTTGACAACCTTAGTAGCCGCATGTTTGAACAGTGTAGTATCAGAGTGGTTGTACGAATTCAGACAATAAGGAGGTTCTTTTCTGACATATCGTACAGAGTCGTGCAAGGGTGGTTAAGACAAAAATACTTTGTACGGAGGACTTCATGATCAGCTTTTCGTTGATTCAGTGATCTATCATTCTTCATCAGTGAATGATAGAGTTCAGCGATAGCTAAAGTCTTGTACTTGATACTTCACGTTGATTGGACAAATCTGAGTCTTCGTTGATCCGCATCAGTTCATTAGGAGACTTGTCGCTGGTTCTTGAGCTTGATCTTCGACTTCAGCGTAGAACCTATGTTGACGTGAAACTTGTCTTCAGGGATCATAAGTAAACAACTAACTTATCAGCTATCACCATAAGTACTGAACAGACTCAGAGTATTACGGTGAACAGTTTCGCTAAATGTTTAATCTAAAGAGTGAGAGTTCCTATCAGCGGTACTAGAGGATCTTAGTACTTATCAGCGATAGTGAAACTCTGATACATATTGTTTACTTACAATTTTCACTAAGTATATAAGAGAGGGTCATTATCAAACCACTGAGGGTTTGGATCAACAATCTCCCCCTATTTGATTATGACATAGCAACAGAGAAAATTGCTATTTAATGAAAACATAAGGATAAAAAGAACTCATAAAATATTTGTCCCTTTTACTGTTTTCTGGGATCTTTTCTGTACTGATGGAGTAAAGTACATTCGCTGAAATTTTTCTTTAAACTTTGTAAAGATTACAGAGGGGAAGTGGAAAAATTACAAGTACAGCGAATAAAATTACAAGTACAAAAGATGTAGACAGATAAGGATAGAAAGAATTACAAGGCGATCCTATCCGTCAAAAGGTTCTTCCTTAATGAGTTGTTCATCAAGGCTCATTGATGTGGCAATCATCCAATCAGGGACATCTACTCCTTGATTCTTTTTCTTCAGAGCTTCTTCAAAAATCAAGGGCTTCAGGTGTCTAGCTTTGATGTCGCGTCTGACTTCACACCAGTATAAGATATCTCTGAGTTGTTCGGTGGGAGCGATGTGGAGCTCAGAGATACGTTGAAATTGATGGTTTCCATCGTAGTCTAGAAAGAATATACCATATGGATCACTTACAACTGTGCCAGGGATGAAAGTTTCTCCAGGTGGTAGGGAGGTGTCAAGCGCTGAGAGATCAGCATCAGGGCCAAGAACTTCAGCACGAGAGAAACCAATACCTGTTTCATTCCGTATAGGAGGACCTGAATCAGAGACTTTCTTTTTCTTAGCAGAGATTTTTCTTTGTTGAGGAGGAAGAGGAGGAATATCCACAGCAGAGGAAAGCAGGTCGATCTGTTTGTTTAAGATCTTCTCGGCATGGCTTTTGAACTTTGAGCGTTATCCCTGAATGGCTAATTTCGTTTCTAACCATTCAGAGAGACCAAACTTTTCTAAGGTAGCAGCATAGAAAGTTTGCTTGGTTTTGTCTTCTCTGCAGACATCCACTTCAACAACAGGAACGTCGGCATAAAGTCTTCCTCTGATGTTTACTTTGATGATTTTGGATGGTCTAGATCGATAGGTCAGCATTTGTTTAGCCCATTCCAAAGTCGTGTCAGAGACCTTAGTCTTTTCTCTAACGATCTTTTGAGCATCATCCCATAGCTGACGTTGAACATCAATGGGAACTCTTTTCAGCTTGGGGTCTTTTATTGATCGTTGAGTAAGCTTGATGGCGTATTCTCTATCTTTTTCTTCAGCTTCCTTTCTTTCAACGATTAAGCGTTCAGCTCTGAGGTGTTCCTTGTATTCCTTTTGGGAAACTCTGAACTTTGGAGGAACGGAAGGAAGTTGATCACACTTCAGAATGATTCGCTGATCTTCGAGTCTCTTGATCATTGCATCTCTCTTTTCTTGATCCTCTTCACTTAGCTTTTGAGGAGCCAAGGAAGGTCTGTTTTTGTGAGAGAGCATCTGTTCTTCAGGTTCATCAGTCTCAGAGATTAAATCTAAGACTGGGATTATTTCTTCAGCGATGGGAGCTGGGATTATTGTTGATGAAGTCGCAGCTGTAGGAACCTCAGCGATATCCTCAAACAGGGGAGAGGACTAGCTAAAACGCAGCGATCTTACAAGTAAGAACATGGGTAGAACAGAGATGGAAAGAATGGGATTGTGTATAGAGGTTTTCGGAGGTAGAGAACTGATAAAGTGTATAGAGGAGGGATTTTGTGTAAGATTAATGTACCTGACAAACCGGCTTGTTAAGCAAGATCATCGGATTTTCATCTTCAGCGACACCTTTTCCTTTGCCTTTGTCAGCTTCAGATGCTGATGGCTTTGTCTTTGTCCGCTCCCCTGAAGGTTCATTTATCAGAATCCCTTTAAGAGCTTTAGTTCTCTGAGCAGGCTTGACGATAAAAGAATCGTCATCATCGTCATCTTCGTCATCATCGTTCTTTGGAGAAGAGGATGGTTCAGCATCAGACAAGTCGATGGCTTCTTCATCTTCAGCTTCAGACTCAGATTCTTCAGCTTCTTCTTCGAGTCGCTCCCCCTCAGAAACAGAGGTAAGCTTCTCGGTTCCCTCAGGGTTTTCATCTCCCTGAGGTCCAGCAGTTGCTTCAGCTTCAATAGTCTTCTCACCCTCTTCAGTGAAGGTGAGGTCTTCATTCTTCTCTCCCCTGATAGATTCATCATGGGAAAGGTCTTCAGCGCTCTTGGAAGGGTCTTCAGCGCTCTTCTCCCCCTCTTTTTCATGATGACTAGGGGGAGGAATGTGAAGATTCAGAAGCTCATGTGGTTTTCCTGTCTTCTTGGCCAGGGATCCCTATATACATTTCAATCGCTGATAATCTGTTTTCTATGTTAGAAATACCAGGATTGATCTTCACAAGTTCAGCACGATCCGCCGTAGTAAAAGAAAGAGGTGCAGGGGTGGTCGTGTTGGTCAGAATCTGCTGCAACAAGTTCTGAATAGAAGAGATGTCATTCTTCATCGTGTTGACATCAGTCTTCACAGAACTCATATCAGTTTTTACTGAACTGACATCAGCCTTTACAGCAGACATATCACCTTCGAGTGTGCCAACCGATGTCTTCAGCGTTGTGACTTCGCTGGACATGGTGTCAACTGATTTCTTGATGTCGAGGTAGTCTGTGTAGATGTCAGCTAGAAATTTGGCAAAATCACCGAGTGATTTATCAACCTTCTCCACATCAGCTTTGGAGGCATTCTTTTCGACAACGGTTGTAAGCTTTGTAAGATTTTCTCCAGCGATTTTTACCGCTGAAGAGTTGCCGGAAAGAGTAGACGTGAGACCTATCAACTTTGTCTCTACAGTCTTCAGAGACGCGTTGATGTCTCCCAAATTAGGACCTGTAACATATAAAAACTTGTGAACAGAGGAAAGCTCAGAAGTTTGGGGTTTAGTAACAGTGTATAGGGGTTGGTGAGTACCTGCAGGAGGATTGGTGAATTCATCAAAATCACGGGTTCCTGAGTAAAGTTCCATATCGTCAGCGAGAGTACGTGGACGTATGGTCAGCTCTGCAGGTCCTATGCCCATCACTCCTTGAAGAGTATTTTCTTTAGCTTCTGGAGGAATGATAGGTGCTTCAGTGATAACTGGAGTTGTGTCCAAATGAGTGGAGGGAGAAGCGAAGGGTAAGAAAGGAGGTTGGTTACTGAGTTCAGCGTTGGATTCGCTGAGAATCTCTTCATCAGTCTTTTGAGAGGCTGAGGGAGGTTGGGTAGTTTCCAAATTTGTAACCTCAGCGTTTAGAGACGCTGAAGTTTGGATATAAGGGGTGGCTTTTTCAGCTGTGGCAGAGCGTACCACTGAACTTTCCTTCAGCTCAACAGGAGGAGCTGAGGAGTCTTTAGCAGGAGATTGCTTGGGTTGCTCCTTGGTTTTCTTAGTTCTTTTGGAACCAAGTTGGGTGTCAGAATGTTTCCTTTTAAGAGGAATGGAGGTTGCAGCGGGGGTATCAGTGGTGGGTTTGTCCGCTGAAGGAGCTGCAAAAGTAGAAGAAGTAGAAGGATTTAGAAGAGTTAAGAGTGTAGAAAGACGTACCTCATTCGCCACTGGTTTGAAGTCGAGTATCTTAGGGCCAACCTGAGAAAGCTTCAGGTCACCCTCTTGAGGATAGATGTCCTTCAGACCCTTTTGGAATATGGCGCTGATGAATCGAGGATACGGAACCCATGGAGGTCTGTCAGCGACGGTGTCCACTCTAAGTACCAGGTCATCATAGATGATCGATGCCCAGTCTATATGTAGACCTTTCAGCAATGCATATCCCATTGATTGCTGAGGTTTAGTGGCTTGGTCAAAGGAGCCGCTCTTGGCAGTCATGCAGCTGATCAGATGAGCAAAGATGAAATTCATCTCGCTGGGCATTTTCGATTTCTTTATAATGGTCAGCTTCTTCTCGGGCTTCATATCCCTTCCAGTTTCCCATACATAGCCCATTGCATCAAAGAATGCAATGATGGCTTCCCTGTCTGAGTTTTTCTTGGGGTCAGGGAGGGGAACGAAGGGTTTTTCTTTGGTTGCGTTGGGAAGGCTGAGGGCTTTGCGAATGATGGCAGGGATGATCTTCATGGTGCCATATTCGATATCGCAGAGGATGCAGTCAATTGTTTTGGAGGGGTCTTTGGCTGATGGTAACTGAGAGTGTCTGGCAGAGTACCAGAATTGGGATAACAAAAGCTGATGTGCGGGAGGGGTTATGGTCAGGGCTGTGGAGATGCAGCAATTCTTGAGGAATTTCACAGCATCATCTAGATGTGTGACTTGCTTTCGAGGAGGAAACTCGAGAAGCGCATAAAGATTGTTTACCTTAGTCCAATCCAGTTTGTCAAGAGAGAACTTGACCTGAGGAGCCTTGAGGATTTCCATTTCCTCAGCAGTATCATCAGCAGTAGTGTTTTCAGCGTTGGTGTTCTTGGGAATGTCAGAAGATGCCATTTTCTGTATTATTTGTTCAACCAATGATTAACAAATAAGAATAATCTTAATGAGGAAAGGGTTTTTCAATAAGATGGTTCGAATTTTGTCCATTTCATTTAGACAGAATGTCTTAATGAAGATTAGGGTTTTTCTTGTTTTTGAAAAACAAAATTTCAAAACCAATAAAAGTCTTGTTTTCCAGTTTCCTTTGAAGATTGGGATTCTGGAAAAACGAAAGAAGAACAAGTTTAAGATTTTTGCATTTAAACTTGAAGAACAACCATGAAATGGTTGTGTTCATAAAATCATGAAAGAAAATGATTTCATTTTTAAGAAGATCTTTTGTTTGATCTTGTTAAAACAATGAGAAGATCAGAAACCAGTTATTTGCATTTGGTAAAAAAATAAGAACATATTAACCTTTGATGTTTGAAGAAGATGAACAGTTGTTCTTGAAAAATCGAGAGCAAAATGCAACAGTGAATCCTTTTTTTGCTTGGAGAAGAAGTTCGCGTAAAAGGAAAATATAAACGAAGAATTTGTTTATATAGAGATTTTAGAAAGAGAAAATCTTGAGCGGGAAGAGATTTTCATCATGACACGGACACGTGTTTGCATTTGATTGGCGAGTAAACGAAACGTGCAAACGTGTGTCAGAAAGAAGAACGTGTCAGGGCTTATCCGTTGTAATGACGTCACAACTGTCCTTTCATATTCTTGGTTGTCTCTGAGGTTTTGAAAACTCAGGGACACTTTTGAAAACATGAAGCACTGATTTTAGAAATATCAGTGAAGGTTTTTAGAAATTTCAAAGTATCGCTGATAAGGAAGAGATATTCAGCGATGAAAATTATTTTGAAATCTTGCATTTACATGCGATTGTCAGAGAGAGAAAAACATACCTTGATATCAGCGAATCAAGTTTATTCAGAGAGAAGATGATAGAATAGGTTATACAAGTTTGTTAGACAACCTAAGGGGGGGGGGTAAGGTTGTATTTTAAATCTTTTACTTTCAAAAATTCTTTTACAAATAAATATAGTACAGAAACAGTATAAATAAATCAGAGTATACAAATAATAAATATACAACAATTATATAAACAGATATAATTAAAAGCACAGCGGAATAAATAAAGAGATAAGGGATAGAGATACTTGACACAGAGATTTACTGATTTACCACCAACTGTGATAAACCAGCAGCCGAGACACTTCTCGACACGATCCAATAAATGTATTCTTTACGGTAGAACACAAACCAAATACAAAGGAATTTGTAATAGTTTCTCAAGCCTCTGCTATGAGATAAACAGGATCACACACCCGTTATTCAAATACTTACAAGAGGAGTATAACTCACAATGGGTAATCACTCTTGTATAATAATCACTTGGATATTTTATAAAAAAGGTTTTATAAAATATATAAATTAAATAAGTGAGAGAGCTGAGAAATGGATGGAGTTGGTTGCTTGCTGTTGTTGTTTGTGTGGTCTTTTTTTGTTGTCTCTTCTCCACCAGCATGCATGTATATATATCAGCTCTTCCAACGGTAACATGCAATCCGCGGTATACCGCCTAGCTCCACGCGGTATGCCGCCTGAAAAGGTGATCTGACACAAGAAACGTAAACCTGCAAGCTCCTGACACCAGACATCCAGCCGCGGTATACCGCGGTGTCCTTGGCGGTATACCGCCTGACACATCGTACAAGGGGAGCATGGCAGCGCTGGTTGCTTTCGGCTGAAACTCTTTCACAATTAATGAATGAACAGTAAAAGAAGATGTGAAACCAGATTTGAGGTTGACAAATTATTTTAAAGGATTATTTTAATAATTTTAATAAAACTTTAGTTTTAAATAAAATTTAAATATCTTTAATTTAAAAACAGTATTTAAGGTTTTATAAATATCCAAGTGGTATATTATTTTAGGGTGTTTATCATTATTAGATATAAACAATGATGACGACGTAAAGCACCAGTCTTGAACTCTTCAGATAAAATCTTCGTGTTCTTCAAGAACTGCACACTTGGATTAAATTGTTAGATAAACAATAATACGGTGTGTTTGTAATCATCAAAATAAATATATAAAATATATTGAGATGTGGTACACTTGCACCAACAATCTCCCCCTTTTTGATGATGACAAACACAACCGCTAAGCATGAGCATATGCGGTTTCTCTCCCCCGTTTGTCGAAACAAAAAGGGTCAAGAAAGACGGTATGCTTCCCCTCGAGAGATGCTCCCCCTCAAAATATGCATATATTTGAGAGAGCATAATCTCATGGGTAAAAGATAAAAAGCTCCCCCTCAAATTAATAACGATATTAAATTGATGATTTTATAAAATTTGAGGGATAAAATAAGCATAATAAATGACATGAAACAAAATAACCAAAAAGAAACACTTGCACCAAAAAGAAAAAATCTTAAGGCTTCGATTTTTCGGTTAATTTTATGTGAGCAAAAAATTACCACGTATTATGACCTCGTCAGGGAACACGTATTATATCCTCGTCAGGAAACCACGTATTATAACCTCGGCAGGTAACCACGTATTATAACCTCGGCAGGTAACCACGTATTATAACCTCGGCAGGTAACCACGTATTATAACCTCGGCAGGTAACCACGTATTATAACCTCGGCAGGTAACCACGTATTATAACCTCGGCAGGTAACCACGTATTATAACCTCGGCAGGTAACACCTACAAAAGGTAAAGAAAATTTTCGTGGTACCCTTTTCATATGGGTCCTTTTAACAGTTAGTATAAAACATAAACTGCAAAAATAAATAAAGAACATGTTGTCGACATAAAACAAACACGACAAACATACAAAGCCATATAAATGGTTTAAAACCATAAACGCATTCCACCCGGATTATCAACATTAAACATTCCTTTCGGAATCCATTTTCTAACCATTTTAATTTTACGATTGTATTTATCATACACATAAAATGAAGCATTTATATTCACATTATTGTTAGGTCTAGAAAAATTACCATTATACATACGAGCATGCGGTTTCCTTCCATAATTCACATTTTTCATTTTTGACATATATGGAGGTTTTCTCGTATCAACTTTAGGAGATGCAAAAAATCTTTTAATGGGTTTACACGAACATTTATCAACACATGTATCGGAACCAATGCCTTTACGACAATTTATACGATTAGGCATATTTAGCATTTTAAGCACTTTATCATTGCTACTATTAAAAGCATTTGCTAATAAGTCATTTTTCTCATGCGATTTACATTTTGCTTTTAAACAAGCAATTTCATTTTCAAGGATATCGCATTTTGTACATAAAATATTTTCACATGTTCTTTTCTCTAAACATGCAATTTTATCATTTAAGACAATGCAAGATTTGCAAACAATATTTTCGCATGCTTTCTTTTCTAAAGTGATAACTTTATCATTTAACTCATTTTTGATTTTATTATCACATGCAATGGTTTGTTTACAATTATTCAACTCATTTTGACATAATAATAATTCTTCTTTTAATTTAGCATTCTCATTTTTATAACTATTTACGAGAACAATCAATTTTTGAAAAGAGACATTTAGCATATCAATATCATCATCGTTATCACTACAACTAGAATAACTTGAGTATGAAGTACATACCTCTTTCTCGCAGTCGACGATGAGACAAGTTTCTTCATTTCTTTGATCTCGGGTTTCGTCTCTCTTTTCTTTTGAGTTTTCACCATAGGTGATGTTCAAGTTCTCCCAAATATCACGAGCAGTTTCAAAGAGATAAACACGCTCAATATCATCGTTAGTAAGAACCGAAAAGAGAAAATTTTTGGCTTCATAATTTAAACAACAATTATCCTTATCTTCGTCGGACCATTCCGAGCTAGGTTTTTCAACAACTTTGTTGTTTTGAAATTTTGTGGGTTTGAAATTTCCTTTAATAATAATATCCCAAATATTTTGATTTATCCCACGAACATAACGTTCAAAAGAATTTGCCCAAAGATCAAAATTTTCGAAATCAATAAGAAGAGATTTAGAAAACCAAGCATTTTGTTGAGCCATTAAATAAAAGCTATAACTTTAAAAATTTAAACAGATAATTTTTGAAAGCCCCGCTCTGATACCAATTGTTAGACAACCTAAGGGGGGGGTAAGGTTGTATTTTAAATCTTTTACTTTCAAAAATTCTTTTACAAATAAATACAGTACAGAAACAGTATAAATAAATCAGAGTATACAAATAATAAATATACAACAATTATATAAACAGATATAATTAAAAGCACAGCGGAATAAATAAAGAGATAAGGGATAGAGATACTTGACACAGAGATTTACTGATTTACCACCAACTGTGATAAACCAGCAGCCGAGACACTTCTCGACACGATCCAATAAATGTATTCTTTACGGTAGAACACAAACCAAATACAAAGGAATTTGTAATAGTTTCTCAAGCCTCTGCTATGAGATAAACAGGATCACACACCCGTTATTCAAATACTTACAAGAGGAGTATAACTCACAATGGGTAATCACTCTTGTATAATAATCACTTGGATATTTTATAAAAAAGGTTTTATAAAATATATAAATTAAATAAGTGAGAGAGCTGAGAAATGGATGGAGTTGGTTGCTTGCTGTTGTTGTTTGTGTGGTCTTTTTTTGTTGTCTCTTCTCCACCAGCATGCATGTATATATATCAGCTCTTCCAACGGTAACATGCAATCCGCGGTATACCGCCTAGCTCCACGCGGTATGCCGCCTGAAAAGGTGATCTGACACAAGAAACGTAAACCTGCAAGCTCCTGACACCAGACATCCAGCCGCGGTATACCGCGGTGTCCTTGGCGGTATACCGCCTGACACATCGTACAAGGGGAGCATGGCAGCGCTGGTTGCTTTCGGCTGAAACTCTTTCACAATTAATGAATGAACAGTAAAAGAAGATGTGAAACCAGATTTGAGGTTGACAAATTATTTTAAAGGATTATTTTAATAATTTTAATAAAACTTTAGTTTTAAATAAAATTTAAATATCTTTAATTTAAAAACAGTATTTAAGGTTTTATAAATATCCAAGTGGTATATTATTTTAGGGTGTTTATCATTATTAGATATAAACAATGATGACGACGTAAAGCACCAGTCTTGAACTCTTCAGATAAAATCTTCGTGTTCTTCAAGAACTGCACACTTGGATTAAATTGTTAGATAAACAATAATACGGTGTGTTTGTAATCATCAAAATAAATATATAAAATATATTGAGATGTGGTACACTTGCACCAACAAAGTTGATTTTATCCAGAAGGCTATACAAGTTTGTATAATCGTATCGCTGATCAAATGTGAACCGCTGAAGATTTTATTCTTCAAAGTTCAGCATTCCAAGCTCGCTGATGAGAAAGTTGAATCTTGTCTCATCAAGAGGTTTGGTGAACAGATCAGCTAACTGATAATCAGTTGGGATAAAGTGAAGTTCTATATCACCATTCATCACATGATCTCTGATAAAATGATACCTGATTTCGATGTGTTTTGTCTTTGAGTGTAGCACTGGATTATTGGCTATAGCGATGGCACTTGTGTTGTCGCAATAGATTGGAATATTTGAGAGCTGAAGGTCATAGTCCAGTAGTTGATTTCTCATCCACAAGACCTGAGAACAGCAGCTTCCAGCGGCTACATACTCAACTTCAGCTGTAGATGTGGACACTGAGTTTTGCTTTTTACTTGTCCAACTTACCAGCTTTCCACCCAGGAGCTGACATCCTCCTGTGGTGCTTTTCCTATCCATTCTGCAACCTGCAAAATCACTATCTGAATAGACGATTAGATCGAATCCTGAGTCTTTAGGATACCAAAGACCTAGATTCGTTGTACCCTTAAGATATCGAAAAATTCGCTTTACAGCTTTCATATGAGATATCTTAGGTTCAGCTTGATATCGTGCACACAAGCATGTTGCAAACATAATATCGGGTCGGCTAGCTGTAAGATACAAAAGAGAGCCGATCATCCCACGGTACAAAGTGATATTAACAGGAATACCCTTAGTATCCTTATCAAGTGTCAGCGGTGGTGCCATAGGGGTTTTCATAGCTGAACTTTCAGTTAAGTCGAATTTCTTCAGCATATCTTTAACATACTTTCCCTGATTAATGAAAGTTCCTTTTTCATTTTGTTTTATCTGAAGACCAAGGAAATATGTTAGTTCACCCATCATGCTCATCTTATACTCATCTTTCATTCTATCAGCGAAACGAGTACAAAGCTCAGGGTTAGTAGAGCCAAATATAATATCATCAACATATATTTGAACAAGAATGATATGACCTTTTACTTTCCTGAAAAATAGAGTTTTGTCGATTTTACCTCGCTCAAATTTTTCAATATGGAGATAAGTAGAAAGAGTGTCATACCATGCACGTGGAGCTTGCTTTAAGCCATAAAGTGCCTTATCCAGTTTATAAACATAACTTGGATGCTTAGGATCTGAGAATCCTGGAGGTTGTTCCACATAGACTTCTTCATTCAGCTTTCCATTTAGAAACGCTGACTTAACATCCATCTGATATACTGTGAAGTTTTGTGTACAGCGTATGCTAAGAATAGACGAATAGATTCTAATCTTGCTACTGGAGCAAATGTTTCGTCATAATCTATGCCTTCCTCTTGTATGTATCCCTGAGCAACAAGACGAGCCTTGTTGCGGGTTACAGTTCCATGTTCGTCCAACTTGTTTCGATAGACCCATTTAGTGCCTATCACTGTTTTATCAGTTGGTCTTCGAACAAGTTTCCAAACTTTGTTTCTTTCGAATTCAGTCATCTCTTCTTGCATGGCGCTGACCCAGTTTGGATCTTTGAGGGCATCATCTACTTTCTTTGGTTCAGTTAGTGAAATAAAGTTAACAAATAAACAAATATTACCTGCACTTCGTCGAGTCTGAATACCATCGTTTGGATCACCAAGAATTTGATCAATTGGGTGATTTATAGTCCATCGCTGAGCCGGAGCGTGAGACGCTGACTCAACCTGAACTGGAGGTGCTGAAGATGAGGCTTCAGCGACGTCTGGAGTATCAGCCAAGAGAGGAATGGATGCAGTTGTCATTATATTCACTGATTGCTGAGAAGTAGATGGAATGTCTGAGACATTTGGTTCAGAAGCAGGTATAGTGTTTATGGGAACAGCTGAGACCCATGATGTTTCAGTTTCACTATTCTGCATATCTGGAATGATAGTAGGACCATCATCTTTAACTGTGTGAGCACGAGGAGTGGGAATATCTTCTGAATCACCAAGATGAGAAAACATCCATTGATTCAGTTCTTCAGTGTCAGCGTTCGGTTTAGAGTTCGCTGAACGGGATTCGTCAAACGTGACGTGAATTATTTCTTCAACAGTTTGTCTTCTTCGATTGAAGACTCTGAAGGCTTTGGAAACTGAGTAGTATCCAAGAAAGATTCGATCATCAGCCTTAGGATCACACTTTCCAAGGGCATCTCTGTTGTTCAGTATGAAACACTGACATCCAAAGATGTGAAGAAAGCTGATTGAAGGCTTTCTCCCATGAAAAAGTTCATAGGCTGTTTTAATGAATCTTTTGACTATCAGTGACCTGTTTTGCGTAAAACAAGCGGTGTTGACAGCTTCTGCCCAAAACTGAGTAGGCAGGTGAGAATCGCTGAGCATTGAACGTGCAGCTTCAATAATTGTTCTATTTCTTCATTCAGCGACTCCATTTTGTTGCGGTGTTCTCACTGAAGAAAAGTTGTGAGAAATACCCTTACTCTCAAAGAAGGAATCAAGAGAACTGTTTTTGAATTCAGTCCCATGATCACTCCTTATTGAGCGAACGGTCAAATTGTTCAGGGTTTCCATCTTCCGAACAAAGGTGATGAGTTCTTCAGGGGTGTCACTCTTGGAACGGAGAAACATAACCCATGTATAACGAGAGAATTCATCAACTATGACCAGTGTATATTTCTTTCCAGCGATGGATTGTTTGTTAACAGGGCCAAACAAATCCATATGAAGTAGTTGTAGAGGAGATGACACTGAGGAAACTTGCTTTGACTTAAAGCTTGCTTTGGTCTGCTTCCCTTTTTCACACGCTGAACATAGAGACTCTTTGGCGTATGAGTGTTGAGGTAAACCAGTAACCAACTCTTTTGAAGAAAGAGTGTTCAGTGTCTTAAAATTCAGATGAGAGAGCCTCTTATGCCATAGCCAATTGACATCAGATGAGGCTTTTGAGAAGAAACGGGAGTTCTCAGTGGTTGTTGAGTCCATGTTTATTACATAAACATTTTCCAAACGATAACCGCTGAGAGCTATCTTCTCCTTTTTGTCAGTGACAAAGCAGGATTCCTTAGTAAAGATTACTTTGTTATCCTTGTCGCAAAGCTGACTGATGCTTAGAAGATTATGCTTCAGCCCTTCAACATATGCGACTCTTCTGAAGGTGGTTGTACCATTAGAGAGTACACCAAACCCTCGGGTATGTGCTTTTCCATTTCCACCGAAGGTCATAGAGGGACCCTTCTCTTCCTTGTATTCAGCGAGCAGGCTTTTCTTTCCAGTCATGTGTCTAGAGCATCCGCTATCGAGATACCAGATACCCTTCTGAACCTGCATCACAAAGGAAGATTAGTTTTTCTTGGGAACCCACTTAACCATGTGTACGCGTTTGTCAGTGGAAGTAGTTGGAATGGAAGGTTCAGCAATCTTCGCAGCATTTGAAGATTCAGCTTTGTCAGTCTTCACTTTGGTTAATTTCTTAACCTTAGTGGTCTTCTTTGCCTTGGGGGCAATTTTCACCTTAGCTATCTTATCAGCTTTGGTGGCTGTGGGGCACTTACTAGCAATATGATCAGTGAGTCTACAGTGATAACATTTCCTATAACTAAAAGTAGTTCTAGGACCATTTGAATGTTGAGCTTTTGATTTTGAATTAGAAGGACCATCACCAAATAAGCTTTTGGCTTTCAAAATGGGAGGAACATTTAGTTCTTCAGATTTCTTACCAAGGACATCCACTCTGAGTCTAGGAGTAGATCGCTGAATAGACCCACGCTGAGTAGATCCAGAGATCTGATTCCTTGATCCAGAGGAATAAATCACTAAAGCTTTGGAAGCATTCAGCTTTGGTACTAAAGTACCCTTCTAAGGATTTTGGTTCAATGCAATTCCTTTACCTTTATCTTTAAAGACAGAGGTAGGTTTTGGATAAACCATTTTCTCTTTACCTTTTGAAGGGGCAGAGATTTCCTCAGGGATAGGCGGTCTAGAGGACGAACACTGAGAAGATGAAGTGTCAGCGACTGAGGATACGAAAGTTCCAAATAAGAGCATGGAACGATCAGTGGTTGGTTCTTTAGTTTCATATTTGTAACCAAGACGACGTTTATCACTCAGGGGTATCTGAGACTTAATTATCTCAATGATCTTTGTTGAAGAGTTACACCATCCTTCAACAGTAGCTTTTTCAGCTTTCAAAGCAGCAATAGCTTCTGCTCGTTTGATCTTGACTAGCTGATTTAAATGCACTTGATCTTTAAAATCTTCTTCAATTTTAGAAAGCTTTTCTATTTGAAGGTGACAGTTTTTAAGCTGTTCAGCGAGATCAAGGTTTTGGTTTTCAACTATTTTTTTGCCATTCATGGCTTCATATAAACTTCTAGTCAAGAGATCGATTTTGCGGAGACTATCAGCTTCATCAATATTTGCAATATTTGTGAAGAAGGAAGGTGATACCTGAATTGCAGATGTTGAAGTAGAGGGAATGTCTGAACTTTCTTCCTCATTTTCAATCTTTGCCATAAGACAGAGATTGGCTTCATCATCCTCAGAATCAGGTGATGATTCTTCTTCTTCAGAAGCAGCCCAATCGTAAACCATCAGGCCTTTGCCTTTCTTCTTGAAGCTTTTCAGCTTTGCATATTTTTCTTTCAGCTTAGAATATTTGTCATCTTTATTCTTGGGAATAAAGGATTTCTTGGGAAACGATGAGTTTCTCGATACTTTCTTAGACCTGCACTCGTTAGCGAAATGTCCAATCTTTTCGCAGTTAAAACAAGTAGCAGTAGCCTTATCAACAGTAGCTGATGATCTTGGCTTATCAGTTATAGAAAGAGGTTTGTTCTTTCTGATCATTTTCTTTTTGGCGAATCTCCTAAACTTTTTAGTTAGGAGAGCCAAAGTTTCATCATCATCTGAAGAGTCAGAATTTGACGACCTTTCAGAGTTACTCTCTAACTCAGTGATAGTGACCGAGGGTCGCTGAGTAGAGGGTTCCTCTGAGATTAAAGCAACAGGGGTGCTTTTGGAATCTTTTACAAGATTCTTCTTAAGATGGCTTTATTGCTCATGATTCAGCATCGTGCCATACAAGGTAGCAAGGGTAATTGATCTTAGATCTTTTGACAGCTTGAGACACATAGAATAACTGTCCCAGCTTTCAGGTAAACATTCTAGAAACTTTGTCAGCACTTCAAAGTTAGAATATTCCTTACCAACAGTTTTCAGATCTATTATTAAGCAATTAAAACGTTGGTGAACTTCAGAGAGAGTCTCATTCTTACCACAAATGAAACTTTCATACTGTCTTACCAGGTTGATCTTTTGAGAGTCCTGGACTTCAGCAGTACCTTCATACTGAACACATATTGTGTCCCACATGGCTTTTGAGGATTTCAGGTTCATAACGGAATGGTAGACTTCGTCAGGAAGAGCCATGGATAGTATGGATCTGGCTTTTCTATCGATAGCCACTTTCTTCTTATCTTCGTCAGTCCACGTATGAACTTCTTTAGGTACCAGCCTTTCTGTAATAGCAGGTCTATTCTCAGCGGCAGGTACTGCGGCATCAATTCTTACAGGAATAAATGGGCCGTTTTCAAGATAATAAGGCATAGTAGGGTCTACACCTTCTAAGAAGAGAGTCATCCTATTTTTCCATAGATTAAAATTATCTCTGGAGAATCTAGGGGGTTTTGCAAGAGAACCATTGTCGATGTAATTTGTGTTTGTGTTGGTAGCCATTTTTCAGAAATAGCAAGGAAGAGAAATCTTAGTATAGATTAGATCTTGTTTATGAGTTTAAACAAATCCGCTCTGATACCACTTGTTGGTCCCGAAGGGCTACACAAGTTTGTAGAAGGGGGTTTGAATACAAACACACAGATTTTACTTTTCTAAATTGTTTATTGATAAATCATTAACAATTTACAGCTTGTTGTGGAAACAAGATTAAGGATAAACCTAAATCTAAACAAGTTGGAACACTAAGTTTCTTGCACTAAGAAGGAGAAGGAAATTACTAATAATAACCTATCTCAAGATAAGAAGGATGAACTTGTCCAGAGTTAGCAAGTTACTTCAAAATGAAGTGGGTTCTTCTTCTTATATACTGCATGCATTTAATGCATTGCAGTTTACACTTTACACGTGGCAGCAGCTAAATGGTTGCATGTCATTGAGTATATAAGAGAGGGTCATTATCAAATCATTGAGGGTTTGGATCAACAGTTAGTTGTTTACTTATGATCCCTGAAGACAAGTTTCACGTCAACATAGGTTCTACGCTGAAGTCGAAGATCAAGCTCAAGAACCAGCGACAACTCTCCTAATGAACTGTTGCGGATCAACGAAGACTCAGATTTGTCCACTCAACGTGAAGTATCAAGTACAAGACTTTAGCTATCGCTGAACTCTATCATTCGCTGATGTAGAATGATAGATCGCCGAATCAACGAAAAGTTGATCATGAAGTCCTCCGTACAAAGTACTTTTGTCTTAACCACCCTTGCACGACTCCGTACGATATGTCAGAAAAAGAACCTCCTTATTGTCTGAAATCGTACAACCACTCTAATACTACACTGTTCAAACATGCGGCTACTAAGGTTGTCAACAAAGGTCAATGACGTACAACTAATGAGCTGCTGCCACGTGTAAAGTGTAAACTGCCATGCATTAAATGCATGCAGTATATAAGAAGAAGAACTCACTTCATTTTGAAATAACTTGCTAACTCTGGACAAGTTCATCCTTCTTATCTTGAGATAGGTTATTATTAGTAATTACCTTCTCTTTCTTAGTGCAAGAAACTTAGTGTTCCAACTTGTTTAGATTTAGGTTTATCCTTAATCTTGTTTCCGCAACAAGCTGTAAATTGTTAATGATTTATCAATAAACAATTTAGAAAAGTAAAATCTTAGTGTTTGTATTCATCCCCCCCCCCTTCTACAAACTTGTATAGCCCTTCGGGACCAACAGTTAAGATCCTCCCTGTGGCCTTTAAGCCTATTTGGATATGGCACTTTTGGTGCTGCCGGCTTGATCGGTGGTTGCTTTGGAATGGTAGGCTGCTCTTGCTTCTTCTTCTCACTATTCGATTTCTCTTCAATCACGACCTCTTCATCGGCCTCCAACTCATCCATGTCTATAATCTCAACCTCTTGCCTTTTGGGCTCGGTTTCCTTTGATGATTCTCGGGTCGGGTCTCCAATCAGATCCTTGCCACTCCTCAGATGAATGGCCTTGCAATCTTCCCGGTTTTTCCTTTCGGTTTGACTCGGAAAGGTTCCGGGAGCTCGGTTTTGTAGGGCTTCAGAAATCTGCCCCACTTGCCTTTTAAGAAGCTTTATAGATGTTGTGTTCTGATCAGTAGCCGCCTTGACTGTGTTGACCGTACCGGCTAATCCCTCAACCATGTTGTCCATTTTAGACATGAACTTCATCATCATGTTCTCTAGCCCCGGCTTCTTCTCTCCGGATTGTCCTTCCTCGTATTTCCGTTGGTTGTAACCTGGAGGACGATAAACATTGTTGGTATTAGAGGAATTAGAAAAGTTGGAGTTATTACCGTATTGTTGCTGCTGTTGTTGGGCCATGGTTTGTTGCCCTTGCGGTTGACTCCATGAGAAATTCGGGTGCTTCTTCCAACCCTCGTTGTACGTGTTCGAGAATGGATCGTTCCTTGGCCGATTGTTCCGATTTTGCAGAAATTGAACTTGCTCCGGCTCATTCATGGGTGTTGCCATATCCGGCATACCCTCGTCCATCATAAATGCGGATTGAAGAGAAGAACCTTTCATCTAACTTGTGAGTGCGTTTAATTTAGCCTTTATGGCTTTCAGCTCGTCATTCTCTTGCACGCTCGCAACTCTTCTAACTGCTGATCTCGGAGTAGAAAAACTGTGCTCGGCCAGATTATCGATCAGCTCACATGCGTCCTCATAGGACTTATCCATTAGGGCTCCACCCGTCGCAGCTGTGATGTCGTTTTTGAACTGCGGGTGAAATCCACTGAAGAAGGTTTGGATGATGACCCAACCTTGTAACCCATGGTGAGGGCACTTCTTGATCATATCTTTATACCTTTCCCAAGCTTCGTATAATGTCTCTTGATCCCATTGAGCGAAATGGGTGATTTCAGCCATGAGTTGGGCAGTTCTGTTCGGTGAAAAGAATTTCTGGAGAAAAGCATCTTTCAGCTGTGCCCAGGTGGTGATCGAGTCTGGTTGGATACTTTCAGTCCAAGTTATGGCTCTGCCTTTGAGTGAAAAGCTGGACAGCCTCAGCTTGATGGTATCCTCGTTCACCCCATTTATCTTGAATGTGTTGCAAATCCTCTCAAATGCACGAAGATGTGCATGAGGATCTTCAGTTGGTGCTCCTCCAAACTGGTTCTGCTGTACCATCAAGATGGTACTCGGTTTGATCTCAAAGTAGCTCGCCCCAGTAGTGGGCACTTGAATGCCTATGCGTGCGGCTGCCACGTTTGGATCGGCAAACGATCGCATAGGGCGTCTCTCTGGAGGAGCTTCGTCACCCATCTCGATCTTGATATGTTTTTTAGCTTTTGATTCTTTGCGTAATCGACGAGCGGTTCTTTCAATCTCCGGATCGATCGGTTCGATTTTCTCCCCTCGGGTTTTTCTTGGCATAAACCATTTAGTACCTGAAACGGAGAGTAAACAAAATTAGCAATCCAAAAACTGAAAGTGATGAAATAAAATAAAAAAAATAAAAAATGTTCAATCTAATAGCGCTTATAGCTGGTAGTGCTATTAGTTGCAACTAGTTACTCGGCAACGGCGCCAAAAACTTGATAGGCGGGTTTACATCCCCTTAAATCTAACCGCAAGTGTACGGATCGAAGTCAAGTAATAGTACAAAAAGTACGAGTATCGAACACAGTGAACTAGGAACTAAGTATCACAATGACTATAGGATCTATTAACTGAACTATCGCAATTGGAGGATGGTTTGAAATTTGTTTAAAAACTAATTAGAACTAAAATAATACTAGAATCGCTTAACGGAAGGTTTTGGAAGAACTTTGATAGAGAAAAGGTTGAGGGTTGGACTTCCTATGGCTATACTATTGATGAACGAATACCCGAACAATGATTATTACTGATTGTCTTTATGAACCCTAGTTTGTAAAAGTCACTGTTATTCTCTCTCAAGCAATAACAGATTTTATTTCAAGACACGTAGGTTTTATCTCTCGATCAACACCTAAGGTTTAAAATTCATTAGGTCAAACTATTTTGAGCAGAAAGTGATTCGGCTATCTCTACCCGAATCTCCTTTTCGGCGCTTAATTACTTGATATAGTTCTTAATTAATTTTCTCAAACTTAATCAAAAACCATGAAAGTCAATTGAAGGTGATCAGACGACAATTGATAATTAAAACTGAATTCAAATGCTTCATACATCAAATCAGGTCAAAAGAATCATTCGGTTACACGTCATCCATCGTAAAATCCATAGTTGTTCCAACCCCCAACATCTAAGGATTAGTTCATGTTGGGGTGGATAAAAATACTAGAAAAAGGGTAGAAAGTGGTGTGTGAAATCATAGTGATCGTAAACGATAATAATGTACGATGAATCCCTTATCTCTCGGCTCTAATCCACTTCGCGTGGTGAACTGTCTTCAATCAATGCTCTATCGTGGCTCCAAAATACGTGAAAGTGCTCTGAAAATCGCCCTCTCGCTGCCTACTGTCGCACGTGTCGAGATAATGACCTAATTCCGGAAAACACAAAGGTATAGGCACGAAACAGTGACACCCGCGGTTTTGGCCGCGGTTTGTAAACCGCAGGATAAACGTCACGGTTTCTGAAAGTTGTCCGGGTCAGGTTCTGGTGTGCGGATCTGGGTACGGGTCGTGGGCTTGGATCTCGGGCTTCCGTTGGGCTTCGATATGGACTCTCTTTTGGCTCTTTTTCGCTCCTTTTCTTGATGACTGTCTTCTCTCGGATAACCTGCACCTCTCACTAGATAAACCATAAAATCTTGCCTTTTTGCTTCAATACAAGCCAATCTCATTGGTTTATGGACTTAAAATAACTCCAAAAAGTGGCGTTATCAGCTTCCTCCCGACTTCAACTTCGGGCAATCTCTTCTAACATGACCCGACTCCTTGCACTCGAAGCACATTATCCCTCGAACGGGGCAAGAGTTGATAGAATGTCCGGTCTTGCCACACTTGTAGCACTTCCCCGGCACAAAGTTACACGGGCCGAAGTGCTTGCTCCGACACTTGGAACACCATCTAGCTTCCCGCTTCGGATCGGATCCCCGGTAGTTGTTATCAAATTCTCTCGGTTTCTTGAAGGGTGCAGATTGCCCTTCCCATCTCCTCTTTTTCGGCACTCTAGCAACTTCTTCCTTGCCTCGACCGTAGGCATCTTCCACTAATTGGGCTTCTTCCACCGCCTCACGAAGGGTAGAGGCCTTAGATACTCGGACCATAGTCATCATGTCCGATGGGAGGCCCTTGAGGTAGGCCTTAATCTTTTCCTTCTCTGTCGGGACCAAATGCCCCACCAACCCCATCTTGTCCATAAACAATCGGTTGTAGTCTTTAACTGCCAAATTTCCCTTCTTCAAATTCCGGAATTCTTCCTCGATCCTGTCCATAGCTCACTCATTGCAATACTCTTCCAACAACTTTTCTTTGAAGGTCGCCCAACTCAGTTTGGCCAACACCGTGGCCTCTAGAGACGCGGAGTAGACATTCCACCAAGTAAGAGTCGCCCCTCTTAACATTTGAGAACCAAACTTTGCCCTTTGGCTCTCCCTACATTCATTAGCACGAAAATCTTGCTCCATTTCTCTTATCCAGTTCATACAGACAACTGGATCATCTGCCCCTTTGAACTCGGGCGTTCTACAGCTTAGAAAAGTTTTGAAAGAACAAGCTTTCCCTACTTGCCCAGTTTCTGTTGTCCCTAAACCATCCGTAGGGTTTCCATTGCCATTGCCCCCAGACCCGACCACTACAATGTTCTCGGCGACCACCTTGTGCTTACGGTTGCTAGCATCCCGGTCCTCTATAAATTTCAAAAACTGCTCTTGTTGTTGATTCATGGCCTTGTTCATGGCCGCCATCATTCTGTCCATCATTCATGTCTCAGCTGTTGCCTCCTCCAGAACGGGATCAGATGTTTCCAGATTACGTCGAGGGATATGCTCAAGTCCCCCTCCCAAAACGGTGTTATTCAATGGAGGTACCGTTGTCGTTGTCACCCTTGGCTGATCAGCTGTAGATGATGTAGCATCATGACCTTCCACCCTACTACGAGTATTAACCATCGAAGTCTGCCACACATTCGAGAGTGAGGTGAGAAATAGGCTATATGAATTTAAACATAATGTAGAATCCAGATCCGTGCAACAAATGTGAAATCGAAATAGTAAGCAATACGAACAATGATTTCAACTTGTCATCCCTTTCATTAATCTTTCAGAGAGAATATTACAATAAGAGTTGAAAGTAAAAGAGATGATTAGCTTGTTTTTCCAAGCTAATCAACATTAAATACAATGGGCCCGTGGTTAACAAGCCCACGGCCCGTTCACTAAAAGACTCAAAATAAACTATTACAAAACAACCCTTAAACTTTAAATCAACTATTAAAACCTGCCCTAACAATCTCCCCCTTTGATTTGAAGTTCGAGTTCGCGCTCTAGCTCTTGCCAGTTGAATACATATCGTTTGCGCAACGCGAAGTGAACCTCAAAGAATCTGATAGCACGGCGATAGTCGATGCGGTCTTCAATCATTTCCAAAGCTTCCCGAGCAGTTGTTTCATTAGGATTTGGGACATACGAATGCTTTGGATTCTCAGACTCGTGTTGAATAATCTTTCGAAGAGCATCTCTGACTTTTAGAAGTGTGCCGTCACAAAATCTGTCTACCTGACTGAAATGCAGAAACTTCTTTTCGTTCTGTTCGTTGTTGTAGACTATCCCGAATTCAGGTAGAAGCAGAGAGTTCTCGGGATACATCTTCAGTTCAGGAGCTTTCAGATTTGGTTTTATCAGATTGACTTTCTTAGCCCTGTTCTCGATAGCCATTTGAAAATCCGTTAAGTATGACATCATGATAGTACGGACCAGGTGTCGACGAACGGCTTCGAGCGCCTTTGTAATCTCTAGCGGTCGGACGGTTATTGAACGTAAGTCTTTCAATAATAACAGAAAGTCGAGCGGTCGGAGGTTCTTGAAGTCGGCTTCAGAGAATATCCATTCATTACCATCTTCGTGGCGAACGGTGAAGACTGGATAGACGATCCTCATGATGCGGCGTGAATGGATGTTAAGAACCTCTGTGATCTGATGCTTTGTTCTGACTTGACTGACTGGAAGGCACCGCTGCATTGCAAGTATATAACACCGTTGGTATTCGGGGTCGACGTTGTAAATACCAAGGCAAAAGGTTGGCTCGATCGGGCAAAGTTTGTGGACGAACAGCTTTTTCAAAGATTCCTCCAGATGAGGGATAAGTACCTTGATCTTCTCCCAACGGTTTTGTTGCTGTTGAGGAAGGGGAGGAAGATCAGAAGCTGTCGTAGGAGGAGTAGTTGTCGGTTGATCGGAAGTAGTAGACTCGGGTCTAGTTGATGATGTTCCGGCGGGTTGAGCATAGTGAACGGGAGTTGCTCCATATAAATTTTGGAGGAGGAACTGATCGTATTCAATATTGTCGTCCTCATCAGTAGGGAAGACCAACTTTACCTGGAGGTTTACGGCACTGGCGGCTTTTTCATACCATGCGTCTTCGATCTCCGGGTTGGTCTCACACTCTGGATCTATCATGTCCAGTATCGTTCTGTTTGACGAGTCAAAATCGACCAGTTCCTGTGTTGAACCCTCGGGCTTTTCAACCGTCGGGTCTTCTTCATCTGAAATATCCATATCTATGACCATATCTGCTAGTGGCAACTCGGCTTCGGGTGCTTCTGATGTAGTTGCCGCAGTTGGGGGTTCCTGTTGAACCACTGTTGTAGTTTCGGCAGTCACGATCTGGGCGGTCTTGGTTTGGCGTAGACGCTTCTCCCCCTCACGGTGATCAGGATCATCCTGGTCATCGTGCTTGCGTTTGAGACCGTCGGCTTGACTCTTACAAGTGTCTTCTAGTGAGCGGACCCTCTCAGACAGCGTGGCGAGCGCTTTGTTGTAGTCGTTGAGGGTCGAGTCAATGGAGTCGAGGCGAGACGTGATAGATGAAGATGGAGCAGTGACCTGGGATCGGAGAACTGAGATCATGTCTGCTTCAGTCGAGGCGGTTGTATCGGATTCCTGGAGCAGTTGGGCCAATAGCATCGTCTTTAAGGTATCCACCGAATAAATAGGTTGAGCAAATGTCGGTGGATGTGGTGGTGCGGTTTCGGCTTCAATGATCGTTGCTTTGCCTTTGATGGCTTTGGCGATCTCGTCGGTGACATGCTGTTCCAGTGCCTCGCGGACAGCCTTGAGGGTGCTGTCCAGGGACCCTTGCGACACAAAGTCGGGGTGAATAACTTTGGGACCACTTAGGTTACCCGTTGAGGCGTCTACCACAGGGGTAGAGCCACCTACGTTCACAGTTGGCGTGATGTTAGCTGTGGTAGGATTTCCCGCCGATCCTTGTGTTTCACCAAGAGGTGAAGACACTACGGTGGTTTCGGTCGAGTCACGAAGAGTCTCGACTTGGTGTTGCTCAGCTTCGAGTGTCCTAGCCGAAGAATGTTCAATATCAAAAGGAGCTAGACTCGATGGTGCACGAAATGAAGGCGAGACCGGGGCTGCTGGTCTCTTATTTCAACACCAACACTCTCCGAATGAGAGGCCGGTGGAAGTTGTGCTTGTTCCCCGTGTAATATTGAAACATCCGTCTGTCGTGAGACGGATGAGTGGATGAGTGGGTCGTGCAACTGCTCCGCTGGGTCCACGGAGTCTTCTTCAATACCCCGTCCCAACAGATGAGACGGTGTAGTAGATGTGGCTACCCGGATATCGCTCGTTTGGGGTCGCTCAGGAGCCTCGTTATCTTTACGGCTCAATCTTTCCTGGTTCAACTTTGAACGCAGTTCTCTCCGGCTCGCATGTCCTAACTCCTCTACTTGTTCTCCCTCAGATGTCCTAATGGGTTCGGTTCCAGTATGTGGAGGTGAATCAAGTGGGATTCCAACGGTAAAATCAGGGTTGGATCCAATACCACGAGGTATATGTGTCAGGCGTATGGTACGGGTGGTATCGGAGTCCGTGGAGTCAGATTCCACGTCTTCAACATTGTGAGATGGTGAGGGGGTTCAGTGATATACGGCTCGGTCGAGTGATGTAGTATCGGTCTAGAGGATGGACCGGCTTGGGCTGAGCTGGAACCGGGTTGCGATTCCACTGCACCACCTACTCTCGTTCCCCTTTCTCTCACACTAACGTTCCCCGCCCGACAGCCCCTGCTTGGCGGGCCCTTCCACCTCTCACTCTCGGACCCTCACGTCTCTCGGGTCTAAGTCCCTGGACAGGTCCCTCCGGCGCTGGCTGGACCATGGGATTACCTAACGCTTCCCTATATGCTACTACCCCTGGTGCAGTGGGATCGGCGATGGCTAGTAGTGGTTCAGGGATGGGCATTGCTACCGCATCAGATGGATTGCGGATAACCATGAATTGTAAGTGGTGATGGGGACATACCGGATGGTTCAGGCGGAGAGGAATGGCAGGATTCGCGTCCATGTGTTGACGCACAGCCAGCGAAAGGAAACGCGGATACGGAAGAAATTTCTTCTGTTTGGAACCTCTGATTTGGCGAATAGCCGCGACGAGCTCCCTCCAGATAATCATCGCAAAGTCTATGTGGCGGTTGTAGCACACAGCATGAACTAGGCGCAGGAAGTCGCCGGTGCACTGATCAATTCCTCTCCATCTCGATGAAAGGCAGCGGTTTAGGATTGTAAAGAGTGTGTACCATATCGGAGCGAGGTACTTGCGATTGAAAGCGCATGGTCGGTTTAGGTCATGATTGTATCCAAGTGCGCGAATTTGAGCGCAAAGCGTATCATCATTTATGGCAGGATCGTACCGTTCATGATTGTTGGCGGTGGCTTCCGGAAGAGACAGAAGGCGGCGGAATGAGTCCGGTGTGAGAATGAAAGGTTGGTTATCGATCTGAGCGGTGATCGACTATGAGTTACCGGCTGTGACGGCTCGGGCGGTGAGCCATACATGTAGAACGTACAGAACTGGGACGTCGGCTGTGCTGGTAAGGGCCTCACGGAGAGGGTGATTCGTGAGAATGTCCAGGAGCACTCATTGAAGTGGTTGGGGCCTGAACAAGGTCGTGTCCAGGTGGTGGTTGTTGGCCTCCAGTTCAGTGCCATGGTCAGGGTGAACCAGGGCAGCATCGGCTTCCTCGTCAATGACATCCGCCTCTTGAGGTACTTGCTCTTGAGGAGGCGGTTGTTGGTCTCCTGGTTGTTCGTGAGGGTGTTGTTGGTGATCCGCCATAGATAATATGTGGAAAATAGCACAGTTAGTAATTAAGTTGGAGAAACAAGTGACGGCGCGTACCTTTGCTGTGATCGGCTCAATCTGAGATAGATCGAGGACTAGTAGTGACAAAACAGGTACAGAATGGACACAACAGCAGAGTTTTCCGGATGAATGTGCCAAGGAGTCCGGACAACTCATGGTGTCCGGGTACATGGGTTTTCCGGATAAGATAAGCAAGTTTCCGGATATGAATGGGTAGGCCAAGTTTTCCGTACCTAGTTGTTTCCGGACAACACATGTGTCCGGATGTCAGAGGTATTCGGATGAAAAAGGGGAGTGTCCGGATAAAGTGGGGACTCCGGACAAGAGAGTCCGGGTGTCAAGGGTGTCCGAGTACACTCTTCTTTCGGATAACATTAGTGTCCGGACACCAAACTACCTGGTAGTTGAACTAACCGGAAACCCTAAGGTTTCCGGACAACTAGGTCTCCGGGTGATAGTAGTGTCCGGATGGATCATCATGTTGGTGAAGGTGTCCGGACACGACGAATGTGTCTGGACGAAGCCTCAATCTTCATATTGGCAAACAGGTGATCCCAATCAAGTGGTAGGTGCGTAAGGGTTGTCCAGAAGCAAAGAGCAGCGTAATGGAGTATTAACAACCCTTGAATCGCAACCATTGAAACTAAACCGACGAAAGAACCCTTGAGGGTTTCGGTCACTGTTGGATCGACCCAATTAGAGGTCGGTTTGCGGTGCAAAGTGTGTGAAACGCGAGGATATATGAATAGTAGTGACAATCGAGGAACATAGCTGATTTTGGAAACGGAAAACACTGTGAAACTTCGATCCGAGAGGAGTCCGTGTGCGAGAGAGAGAGAGAGAGAGAGAGAGAAAAGGGTTTAGGGTTTTGCGATATCCGGATAAGTGAGGTATGAGAAGTATGGATACCAATATATACCCGGGTGGGATCCGGGACTTATCCGACCCGGAGAGCTATCCGGTCCAGATTGTGTCCGGAAACCAAGAGTTTTCCGGGTGCGTGAGGTGTCCGGATAACTCTGGGTAGTTCTGGTCTGTGAAGAATTGCACTGAATAGTACTGGAAAAGAACTTCCTCTCGCTCCCCCTCAAGCAGAGCATAGGTATATCCTTGCTCCCCTCGGATTGTGCAGTAGAGTGCAGGGGAGAGTTCCGGCACACAAAAACTTTTAGATTTTGTAAGAAAAAACTGTGCCGCTCCCCCTCAAACGATGACCATAACGTGCACACAGGAGTGCCCACACACACGAAAACTTTCGACATGTAAGAGAAAAACTGTGTGTGACGCTCCCCCTCAAAGCTTGAGGAAACTTACCTAATATTGCATTATGCTCCCCTTGAACAAGAGAAAATATGGTGAAAGCACAGAGATAGTGAAAGAGAAAATATAGACGACAGTATGAAATATTGGAAACACGCGAAGAAAGAATGAAAAACAAACGAGATCTACTTAATAAATACCTAGACTAAATCTAGCTGTGTAACTAGAACAAGTAGAATACAAGTGCGAGGAAGTGTGTGCTCATGCATCAGGAGGTTAAACACCGGATGATGAGTAGACAGTTTCTCGTATATGTATGGAACTTGTAACGGGCACACAGTTGGATTACGTCTTCAGATTTAGCATACCTAGCTTGAACACAAGAGTTTTAAAGCGTTTTTCGTCCAAGGCTTTGGTAAAAAGGTCTGCTAACTGATGTTCAGTATTTACGAAGTAGAGTTCGACTGTACCTCTTTCGACGTGATCCTTAATAAAATGATATCGAACGTCGATGTGCTTCGTCTTGGTGTGTTGGACCGGGTTGCTTGATATGGCAATTGCGTTCTTTGAGTCACAGTAGATCGGGACTTTGACATACGTAAAGCCGTAGTCTTTGAGTTGTGTCCTCATCCAGATTACTTGCGAACAGCAACTTGCGGTGGCTACATACTCCGCCTCAGCAGTTGACGTTGAAACACATTGTTGTTTCTTCGAAGCCCAACTTACCAGGCTATCTCCCAAGAACTGAATGTGTCCCGAGGTGCTCTTGCGGTCCAACATGCATCCCGCGTGATCCGCATCAGAGTAAGCGGAGAGGCCAAAACCTGTCTCTTTCGGGTACCAAAGGCCAAGATCAGCAGTACCACGTAAATAAAGAAAAATTCGTTTAACAGCATTGTAATGAGACTCTTTAGGGTTTGACTGATAATGGGCGCAAAGAAATGTCAAGAACATGATGTCCGGTCTACTAGCAGTGAGGTACATTAAAGAACCGATCATTCCCCGATACAATTTGGCGTTGACAGTCTTTCCGTTAGGATCGGCGTCTAGCTTTGTATTGGTTGCCATGGGAGTTTTCATTGGTGAGGACTGGTCCAATTGGAATTTCCGAAGGATATCCCAAATGTATTTGGACTGGTTTATGAAAATTCCTGTCGACAGTTGTTTAACTTGAAGACCAAGGAAAAAATTCATCTCACAATGCATACTCATTTTTAAAAAATTTCCCATAAGAGTGGCAAAGTTCTTTGCATATAAAGGACTAGTAGAACCGAAAATGATGTCATCGACATATACCTGGACTAGAATTATGTGACCCTTTTCGTTCTTGATAAACAGTGTAGAATCAATTGTACCTCGAGTGAACTCGGCTTCTAACAAGAACTTTGATAGTGTGTTGTACCATGCTCGCGGTGCTTGCTTCAAGCCGTATAGTGCCTTGTCTAAGATGTAGACATGATCAGGCTTCGAGTCATCTACAAATCCGTCGGGTTGCGACACGTAAACTTCTTCTTGGAGGTCGCCGTAAAGAAAGGCTGTCTTCACATCCATTTGGAAGACTGTGAAGTTCTTGTGCGCGACATAAGCGAGAAACATACGGATTGCCTCGATTCGCGCTACCGGAGCATAGGTCTCATCATAGTCAATCCCCTCTTGTTGTCGGTACCCTTTGGCCACAAGACGCGCCTTGTTGCGAACAACGATACCATCTTCGTCCTTTTTATTCTTGAAGATCCATTTGGTCCCGATTACCGTCTTGTGCTTAGGACGTGGAACCAGGTGCCATACCTTTAGAGCCTCGAATTTATTTAGCTCTTCTTGCATGGCGATGATCCAGTCTGGATCTTCGAGCGCTTCGCGTACGCTCGTTGGCTCAATCGTGCTCAAGAAGCCCGAGAATAGGCAGAAGTTGGCAGAAGCGCCTCGTGTACGAACAGGAGTCGAGGGATCACCGATGATCTGATGTAGGGGATGGGCCTTCGTCCATTTGGTGGAGTACGGAAGCGGCTGCTGAGTAGAGTGAGATATGTCCGGATCCATGTATGAACCTAATGGAAGGTCTTGAGCTTGTTCAAGAGTAGCAGTCGTGTTTCTTGGAGGAAGTGGGGGAGGATTCGTCGATGATTGAACAACTTCTGGTTCCGAGGTCGTCAGAGGTTGAGCATCGGTTGTAGCAGATGACGAATCAGTAAGAGCGATCTCCGAGAGTATGGGCTCCTCCGGGGGGGTTACAGTACCAGGTGCAGTCGTATCAGATGATGACGGTTGGGCTGTCTCTATAGATGTTGACGGCGTACTCGTAGACGGGGGCGGACCAGATAAAGCGGCCGAATCCGTATTGCGAGCAGCCTCAAGTCGCGGTTGCGCTGAGACAGATGTGGAAGAATTAATAGTGTCATCATAAAAATATTGAAACAGTAAATCTAAATCAGAAGAGTCAGCATTCGATGAAGATGCATGATTCGGATTTACTGTGGCTTTTGCAGATCCCGAACTTGAAGGTCCGGAAGCTAGCACTCCAGTTAAACCGGGTTCTGAACTGAGTTGTTCAGAAGCCAAATCTGCGGCTTCGTCGAATGTCACGTTTATGCTTTCAACAACGGATTTGGTCTGTTTGTTGTAAACGCGATACGCCTTAGCCTGCATGGAGTATTCGATGAAAACTCCTTCGTCCGCTTTGGGGCTGAATTTCCCGAGATCATCCTTGTCGTTTAGGACATAGCAAGTGCATCCAAATGCATGGAAGTAGCCGATGGTTGGAACGTGATTATTCATGATCTCGTAGGGTGTTTTGTTAAACCGCTTGAGAAGGATAGAGCGGTTTTGCGTGTAGCATGCCGTAGACACCGCCTCAGCCCAGAGATATAGCGGTAGATTTGCTTGGGATAGCATTGTTCGAGCAGCTTCAACGAGGGTACGGTTCCGTCTTTCCACTACTCCGTTTTGTTGTGGAGTGCGTGCTGCAGAGAAAGTGTGTGTGATGCCCACAGTTCTTAGATAGTCATCCACCTTTTGATTCTTGAACTCCGTCCCGTTGTCAGTTTTGATGGACTGAACGTGTTGAAGCTTGTTTTGCTGGACAGTCTTCAGGTGATCAATGATGAGCTCCGGAGTTTCGTCCTTCGAGCGTAAGAACCTCACCCAAGTGTGGTGCGAGTAGTCGTCCACCATCACGAGCACGTATTTGCGTTTATTGATGCTAGGAACACGCATTGGACCACACAAATCCATATGAATGAGGTCGAGAGTCTGGGTCGTGCTCGGAGTTGCCTTCGGCGGATGTGATGCGCGCGTCATCTTTCCCTTTTCGCATGCTCCACATAGACGATCCTTCACGAACGGAAGTTGTGGCACGCCTCTAACGTGTTTGCCTAGCACCAGTTGATTTATACTTCTGAAGTTGAGGTGCGAAAGACGTCTATGCCAGAGCCAAACTTGGTCGGAGTCGGCTTTTGACAAGAGACATACTGGTTTATCTGTCTTGAGAGCGGCGAGATCAATGGTGTAGAGATTGGTCATGCGAGTTCCAACCAGAAGTTCCTCTCCTTCGTTGTTGAGGATTCTACACCTTGTGGCTTTAAAGCTGACCTCGAGATCCTTGTCGCAGAATTGACCGATGCTGAATAGATTGTGTCCTAATCCTACGACGTGGGATACCTTCTTGATTGTTATCTTGTCTTGGACGATGTCGCTGTAGCCCACGATCGGCGACTTCTCGTTATTCCCAAATCTCACGTCTCCGCAGTATTCTTCCTTGTAATTCGTGAGAAGCTCCCTTCTTCCGGTCATGTGCTTGGAGCATCCAGAATCTAAGTACCACACATGATCGTTCTACAAAACAAGATTAGTGACGTTTAGGTACCCAAATTTGTTTGGGTCCTGGGGGTTAGATTTGGCACTGCTTGGAGAAATTTGCTTTGACTCAGCTTTCCCTTTAGGTGTAGATTTTACACCGTTGGAGGGAACTGGTTTTGGCACTTGTTGCCTCTTGGTTGCAGAATTTACACCTTTTGGAGGAACAGATTTTGGGGCAGATTTCCACCTGGGTGTCGGTTTAACCTCAGTAGGAGCAGCCCGTGTAGGAATGGGTCGGGTCTCCCGCTGTGGTTTAACCGTTTGATTGAAACCCCTTTTGAAATGATGTTGTTGCTTGTTATTATGGAGTTTGCGCTTATGAAATAGGTTACCAACAAAGTAAGGCGCATACCAATCATTATTGTGAATATCATCAAAATCATTCCAACCACAATTAGAACAACATAAACAATCATGCGATAACTGAATCAATTGATTAAGAGAGTTAACTTTAATGGGAAAAGAAACATCAAAATGGTTCCAATGATTCCAAGCATAATTGTCTTTGTCTATTCTAGAATTGAAAACAGGTGGGGAAGACTTTGACGCATCCTTCTTGACTGATTCCCTTTTTAGCCACTTTGGTGTTTCTTTATTAGCGCGGCCATTTTTATCTGAAACAGCAGGGACAGTATGAGCAGTGACTTTTGAGGAAACAGGAGTCTTAGTGGTCGGTCGTTCGGTCTTTTGCTTCGGTTGTGACTGTTTTTGAGAATTGGAAACATTTTGAAGAATCTTGATCACAGCCGGAGTCTTAGGTTGAGAACAGTCGCCCTTTAGAAAATGGACCGGACGATTAACCACTAGAGACAAAAAATCAGGTTGACTTGGAGAAATAGTAGTGTTGGCAGTCAATGGTCCGGTCGTTTGCCTTGGTTGTGATTGCCTTTTGGAAACAGGTTTCGAGGTTGGTTTTGACTGGGAAATCTTGATCACAGCTGAGGCCTTTGTTTGAGAACAGCTTTCTTTTAAAGAATTAATCGGATGATCGACCACGGGGGATAAAAAATCAGTATGACTTGGAAGAGGTTTGTCGAAGGGAAACGAATCAAACTCTTCTTCACTGTTACCTTCGGAGTTCATGTACTCTGAAAAATCTATTTTTGGAATATCTGGAATGGGATCATGTGTGGAAGGCGAGGAACATTTTGTGCTTTCGGTTGTGTGCTTTGGGGAATTCGGTGCGGAAGCGTATGAAAAATCAGAATTTAAATTCCTTTTAACACACTCATCTTGAGAAACTTCATTTTCTTGCAAAGAGATATTTCCGATGAAGGCTTTACACGAGGATGAGTCAGATGAGTTAGAGGAAAGTTCAGGTGAAAATTGCTTCGCAGTTTGGAGCAAGTCAAGCTGCACTCGGAGTTGACTATTTATCAAATGCTCTTTCATCGTTTTTCTTGTCATTTAAGACAGTTTTGATGAGAGCGTATTGATTTCCCACTAAAATTTTTCCTTTTCCTCACTTGACACACCATCGGTTTTCTCAGATTTGAGTTTCTCAATCTCAGAGATGAGTACTTTCTTTTCGTTTTGAAAGGTGGACCTTTTTTCTCAATCGACTCCTCCAACTCGACAATTTTTTCTTCCAAGATGAGAGGAGGAACATAGAGTTTAAACTCATCCGTCTCAGTCTTGGTTGCAGGTGTTACATCCTCATCCTTCTTGGAGGAATCCTTGGGTGTAGCTACCTTGTAGGGGTCGAAGTAGTCATTGGAAAGATACTTTTTGTCCTTTTAATATGAGTAGTTTAAAGGTTCATAACAAAATGGAAGTTGAATTCCTCGTTTTTGTGTGCGTTTATGTTCCTCGGTTTCCTCCTCCTTTTCTGGTTCAAGAGGACCAGTCCATTGAATTGCGTACTCTGGATATTTTTTATCTAATCCATAGCAAGCAAAATCATACAGAGTAGGGACTTGATACCTTCCCTTTTTCAGATAATGTGGGTTGTCATATCCGATTCCCCATTCTTTGTTAAAGTACGTGAACTCTTTGGGTTTGTTCAAAAAAAAAATGGTTTGATCAGTTTGACCCCTTTTGTGGAGTTTGGTTTCAAGATCTAAAATTTTAGTTACATACTCCTTGTGTTGAATTTGAAGAGAAGCACATTTATAAGTAATGTCTTCTTTCTCATTCAAGCACTGATCAAACTGACGTTGGAGATCAGATAATCTGGCCCTTAAGTCTTTAGGTGCTAATGAAAGAATTTTGCATCTGTCTTTTAAATCAGCATTTTCAGACTTATACTTCTCAGTTAATTTCATTTGAACATTAAGCTTTGCAGTTATTGAAATAATTTCAAGCTTTTGTTCTTCATTTGTGGCTTTGAGGGAGTTTGCCTTTTCTGTGATGGTTTGTAGTTGAAGTATGAAGTTTTGTAAGCAAGAGTCACATACCTGGTTTGTTGTTGCCTTGTCTTCATCCGTAGACGATTGATATCCCATGAAAGCATCAGCACCTTCATAATCTTTCTCATCATCAGATCTGCCTAGCCAATACTCATTTTCAGCGAACATTACCTCCCCAGCCTCCTTCTGTCTGGCCAGTGCTAGCTTAGCCTCATAATAGTGAGAGTTCTTCACTGTAGGTTGACGGCAATCTTTAGCGAAGTGACCGAGTTTCCCGCAGTTGTAGCATTTCACAGGTTCATCTCGCTTCTTCCGGTCACCTTTCTCTGTCTTCTCCTTCTTCTCAGATCTATCTTGCTCCTCTACCTTCTTCTTTCCTTCATACTGGTCCTTATAGTCGTGACGCTTATTGGAGGAGGTGGAGTAGCGTTGACTATTGGAAGAAGGCTTCTTGTAAAACTTTTGTTGTTGAAAGGATTTAGTCAGAAGGGCAATAGCTTTCATTAAGTCTGATGCTTCATCATCATCATCATCGCCGTCTTTCTCGTCTTCAGATTCTGACTCTGAGGAGCTGTGTTGTGGACCGCGTCTGGATTGACTGCTTGAAGATTTCCCTTGTTTGGAAGTGATGAGGGCAATTGGATCAGCAGATGGTTTTGGCTCATTCTTCTTTTCTCCCAGAAGCTCATTCACTTCATCTTCGTCTTGGAGAAGTGTCTCATACAGTTCATTGATGCTGATGTTCTCTATCAAGTTGTTGTGCTTGACATGAGAAGCATACACTTTCCATTCAGGTAGCAAGTTGTTGAGGAACTTTAGTGCATTCTCAGTATTGGAACGAACAATTTTATTCTTGTTCAGTTCATTGAGGAGTAGACAAAACCGTTCATAGGTCTGGGTAAGGGACTCACCGTTGCGCTGCTTGAACCCATCGAACTTGGTTATCGCACTGTTTATCTTCAGCTGATTTCCTACAACGCTCCCTCGCATCATTTTGGCTACTTGGTCCCACATGCCTTTAGCCGTGTCTTTGTAACTGTCTATGGCAGTGTAGATAGAATTAGGAAGGGCTTGAATCAGATATCTCTTTGCATGCTTTTCACCTTCAGTCATGCCTCTTTCAAATTCTGTCATCTCAGCAAGAGTCTTCTTCTCACGTCGAGCTAATGCAGTTGCAGTTGCAGCTATGTCCTTCATTGGCTCGGCAATTGGGCCATGATCCAGAGCTCTCTTGATGTACTCATAGTTGTCCTTGGACTCTATGAAGATCATGAACCTATCTCGCCATTGGCTGTACTCGTTCGGATAGAGACACGGTGGCTTGGTGTCAGTGCCAATTGCGAGAGCATCACGAGAAGTAGACATCTTCGGTTGCAACAGAGTGATCGTCAGACGTGTAGATTGATTCAAAGTTTAAAACCTAACGCAAGGAACTAAGAGTGGAGTCCTAACGCAGGTTCTATGAGTGGTTAGACAATAACTTAGTTTACTGGATAGGAATCCAAATAAGTGATCTGATCTGGAAGTGTCCGGATCAGAATCGAAGAAAGCAGTTCAAATATGCAGAGTTGTCCGGATAAGCAAGGGAGTCCGGATAACTTGAGTTGTCCGGATAACCAAGGTTACCGGATGGTCTTAAGTTACCGGATAGAGATCAATTCAAACAGAAGCTTACCGGATGCTGTGGATTCCGGATAGTATTAGGTTTCCGGGTACGATGGAGTTTCCGGATACTGTGAAGTTTCCGGATACCACGAAGTTTCCGGATAAAATTAATTTCCGGATACTTTGATTTATCCGGAACAATATTACCCGGATAGGTTTGAGATTATGGGATACTTACCCGGATGGATGACTTACCCGGAAGGAACTGGTTGTCCGGAAAAGTTGGAAGAATCCGGATGGAAACACAAACGTCCGGACGAAATGAACTTGTCCGGAAACTGCGGCTGGGTTTGTCCGGACACTGCGCTGTTTACTCAGTTCGATCGATTTCTCAACTAGGGTTACTCAAGATTGTTCCTGAAAGATTAGAAACAATACCAAACACAAAACTAACACTAACCCAATCAATTTCTAAGCAAAAAGAACACGTTTTGATGGTAAAAATTCGATTTTTGTTGAAGAACACTACCAAAAACTTTGATCTTAAATTGCTAAATTGACCAATCAAACGAATGAATTAGGATGTGAAAATTTGCAGAAACACTTATAACGATAATGCTAACACAACCCAATAAGCAAAAACAACCAATTTCGACAGAATCAAATTTTCAAGAATTCAATAAAAGTCAGACGGGTAAAAGTCAAACTAACCAGAATTTGATGAATGAAGCTTTGAATCGAATCCGTCTGTCAGCTCTGATACCAATTGTAGAATCCAGATCCGTGCAACAAATTTGAAATCGAAATAGTAAGCAATACGAACAATGATTTCAACTGGTCATCCCTTTCATTAATCTTTCAGAGAGAATATTACAATAAGAGTTGAAAGTAAAAGAGATGATTAGCTTGTTTTTCCAAGCTAATCAACATTAAATACAATGGGCCCGTGGTTAACAAGCCCACGGCCCATTCACTAAAAGACTCAAAATAAACTATTACAAAACAACCCTTGAACTTTAAATCAACTATTAAAACCTGCCCTAACACATAAGGAAACGTACTAATACATGCATCAATCATCATAACAATAGTAATCTAAGCATACTCACGTAATGATACATTCATAATAGCAGTAGCTAATTGAAATTATGAACATACTTCACATAAGGATTCTCGTTACCAAGGCCACAACTTTCAACTGATGTACTTCCGTCGACTCTAAGACCATCCTATCTTAGGAGTCCTACCCAAGCTCACAAATCCATACTTAATCCTTTCAGCTTATGTCTAGGTACTTTAACTACATACCTAGTTCACTTAAACTACTGCTCTGATACCAATTTGTAACACCCTAAAAACTGGATACAATGTAAACTTTGCAACTTCCGGAATTTTCTTTACTTCTAAAAATTTAAACAAACCGCCCAAGGAATGGGGGTAATAAATTATGGCGTATACAAAATTAAGGAATGAGCAATCAACAATCCAACATCCTAATAATCTAAATTAACAATTCTTAGATTACATTCGGGTGTTGTCTAAATTGCTACCAAAAGAATCGTCGTTTAAATTCTATCAAGTACGCCTCCAAATACTCCCAAAAATGCTATCCATTCAATCAAAGACTCTTCGCTCAAACCCGAGGAGCCCCACCGCTTGAAGACCCTAAGCATGTACCCAAGAGAAGAAGTGTTAGTCTTTTTGTGAGAAGAGTGAGAACTAACAATTCATTATAATAAGAAATAGTTCAAGGTACAATGATATCATATTAAAACCCATGGTGGAGGTCACTTGGTATCCAATGCTCCAACTGATGATGGAAGCTTGATAAATAACAACAATTACATGAGGCAAGGTAATCACATATCTGTTAGTAGCAATAATCACATAACAATGATAATACGGAACCAAGCGCAACTCCGAGAAGTCTATAACTTGTGAGCCCCAATTTCAACCACCCCAGGTCAATTCATTGGGTCACTCTAAATCCACAACCAAGCACTTAGGAATTACACCTTACTGCCCATGAGACGATGCCCGACCATATAGGCCCACATCTTACTTATCATGGATCCCGATGACTATTCCGTGCTATGACTCTAGTGCCTATGGATCCAGTACACTCAAACTACAAGTCCCGACTCTAAATAAAACAATACCATATCACCAATAACAACTTTATAATTATAGATAATAATAAACTCTTATCGAATGTGGAGACGATTCATCGAGTCACAATAATAATCATTGGAGTATCATGATATTTCCAAGTAAACATTTAACCCATAATCCAACACCAAATCTCCTTTTATTTAACATTTTCCTTAAAATCCCCAATTTATCAAAACCCTATATTTTGACCTAAAATGGTCAAAATCGTTTCATCAACCCATAATATAAAATGGAGGTGAGAAATCATAATCAAACCAAGAAGAACTACATACTTCAAGTTTTTCTAATCTTTTTACACAACAAAGCTTTAAGTCATCAAATCTCTTGTCAAAAGTAAAGTCGCAAATATGAGAAGTAGAAAGCATAAATAAGTTAGAATCATTTATAATGGCATGTATATACGAGTTGAGGTTGGGGATAACTCACCTTAGAGGGTTTTATAGGAAACCCAAACCCTAAGAGGTGGAAGAGAGGATTTCTTGGGCACTAGAGTGAAACCACCACTTAACAACCTACAGATGGAGGACGTTTTCTCATAAATGTGGTAGATGATATCATAAATAAGGAGAGATGATGAGAGGAGGAACTTACCAAGCTATGGAGAGCCAAAATCGTCCCAAGATGGAGAGGAAGAGGGTGAGACCAGATTTGGTAAAGTGAGAGAGAGAAGAGTGAAATTTAGGAGAAATAGGTTAAAAGTTCGCCAGGCGCGTCGCGGACGTCCGACAAGTTCCATGCGGACGTCCGTCCCCAAAAACCCAAAACTCGGCCGAACTTTTGTTGCTTCCGCGGATGACCCACGAATGTCCACACGCCACGGACGTCCGGCAAGCATCATGCGGACGTCCGCCAAACCCGATTTCTAAATCCTTTCTTCTAGAATTCCAAACCCAACAACTATAACTTTATTGGCTATCTTATTCACAAAATTTTGGGGTGTTACAAAGGGTGTATAAGTAATTTGATTAGTTATAATTTAAATATTATATAATTTCTTTGGCAGTTATCAATCTAACATAGTTTCCTTCATTATCTCAACAAATTGATTTGTGATTATCCATTACTGTATATAGCTATGTCCAACTTAAACCCTTTGAATAATGGCTCCCCATCAAGTACAACGACGCCAATGTTAAAGAAAAGTCGAGAGCATGCATCGGCCTTCTCCGGTCATCTTCATCCACTTTCCATATTTTCTGGCAAACTATCGAAAGTCATCTTTGACCCACTTTGCAGGAGGCAGTACGTGGTGGTTATAGAGGCGGTGGATACGTCCGCTTCTTCTTCTTCTTGTTGTTGTTCTTCTTCTTAATAAGTGATATGAAAGTAGTAATGAATGTGATGATGAATTGGATGAAAATATGTATCACAATGGGTATCACATTGGTATCACAGAAGTTCTTGGGTATTACCAAAGTAATGAATGTGATGATGAATTGGATGGCAGTAGGTATCACAATAGGTATCAAAGTGGTATCACAAAAGTTCTTGGGTATCACAATAGTAACGAACGTGATTATGAAATGGATGGTAGTATGCATCACAGTGGTATCACAAAAGTTCTTGGGTATCGCAATAGTAACGAACGTGATTATGAAATGGGTGGAAGTATGTATCACAATTGGTATCACGGTTGATATCACACTGGTATCACATTCGGTATCTCACTAGTATCAATATTGGTATCACAATGTATCTTGTATGTATTTTGGGTATCACATTGAAGATTGTGTATATTATTTTTACTTGGTGTTCGCCGAAATAAGTTGGGGAGAGAGGAGAGAGGAGAGAGGATATTTTACAATACCTAAAATGCCCCTTAATTAAAATCTAAAGTAAAAAATACCAAAATTAATAATTTCCTAATTTATGGGTTGATTTGTAGTTGAGATTGAATCTCACGGTTATCACAAACTAACTAGTTCTCCCTTGAATGGCCCCCTATATATATACACACACACACATATACATATTCATGGTTTATCACAGGGACCAAACCCAGTTCATCTCCGGCCAAATGCTCATTCACAGTTCATCACCGGCAGCCACGTACAAACCTAAACATTAGCATCACTCTTTGTGGATTTTTGTTTCTGCAATAGTCCTTACTTGCAAAGTAATTGTAGATCACATTAATTCGACTATATATATTCATGTTTTAAGAAGTATCAGAGATGGTGCAATAATAAGAAACTAAATTGCTTTGTCAAATGTTGCTCATAAAACTCTTTCAATCAAGCACATCACCATTTCTTGCTTCGACTCGAATTATGAGCATTTTCTATAAGACGTCTTTTATTTACAACTTACATAAACATTTCAAAGGGCATGAATACGGATAGAACAGAGAACATATAAAGGGGTTATTTCAAATATATATAAAATTGAAGCTAATATTATTACCCTGTTTTCTTCCAAGAGAGAAAGTTTTCTAAGTGATGATGCAGTCATTTGTTATCGTTTGAGAAGTCTAATTAAAGTCTCTTGTTTTCATGTTGTTTTGCTTTTTAGTTGGTTGATTCAGTTAAAGTTCCATTTTTATAGTAGTTATTGATGCCTAACAGCTTAAATTGCAAGCAACTTATATCTGAATTCTGAATACTCCCTGCTTTAAAAATGCAGAGCCACATCAATGGAGTTATTGCAGTTTTTATGTATCTCAAAACATGACTCCATTTTACCTTGAAAAAAATCAGTTATTTTGCCACATAGAGTGATGCTAATGTTCAGAAACACAATACCCTACACATGAATTTCCCTAGAGGACTATTGCATAATTGATTCAAATTCTTGTGGATTTTTGTTTCTATCATGAAACGGGAAATAGAGGACTAAGCAGAACCCCCTCCGACTTCCCGGTTCCAAGAGAGACGATATCACACACAGGGACGACATCACACATGGGGACTTGTAATCACACCACCTCCGGCATACCTCCGAGCAAACCTCCCCATCAACTTAGACTTCATCGTCCTGACTCCTCCATAACCCACCTTCCACCATTATCACCCGCATCCCACGTTGCCATCACCACCTCTCAAGTGGGATTTCACCATCGATTAAGCCCATCGAACATTATAAAGGAATCAAATCACATGAAAGAAGGGGGACGATGGTTTATGTTTTCCATTTTCCATTTTGTTTTCTTGCAGCGGTGAGATCTTGGTAAGGAAGACGGGGGACAAAGGGATTTCGCCGGAGAAGATGGTGGGATGGTGGTGTTGGTAACCAGATGAGTTCTGAAATGAGTGGAGATGGCTACCTGTGTATCGTCCCTGTGATTTGGTGATGGTGAAAAAGGAAGGTGAGACTATTCCACCGTTTGGTCGGAGATGAAGATCTCATCCCTGTGAGATATAGATATATTATATAATTAAGTTAATTATGTGTTTGGTCCGTGTAATTTTATGGTTTTAACAAATATATAGAAAGACAAATTGAATTGCAAAAGGATTCAAAATATGGTTGGACAAAAATACCCCTTACTCTAACTGAGTTTTTTTAACGAAGTTAGTGACCAGGTCCTTCTTTCAAAGCAAAATCCAAAACTGAGGGACCACAACTTAAGATATTGAAGTACAAGTCCCACTTTCAAAGAAAACATATAACCACAGGGACCAAAAATGCAATTCACTCCAATCTAAATTACATGACTCTAACTGAATGACCGATGCACTCACAACATGTAATTTCCAAATAAATATGCAATAAATGCAAACCATGTCCAAAGCTCAACATTGAGCAATTTAAATTGGACAAATGTTCCAAAACTCATTTGAGTTAAAATCAAACCAATACCTCTACAACTCACTTGACTATTCAAATAAAGTAAATATAAACCAACGTAAGCCAAAAAGGTGTGTTTTCCAAACATTAACCAACCCATTACACCTATAACATGAATCGGTTCATAAATCATAATTTTGTTGAAAAAAAAACAAAAGGTCCAAAACCGCATGGTTTGCACTTTCATAGTTCTCACAAAGCCGATGTTAGGACTTAGGAGTTTACTAAAGGTTCATACACTTATGACCCAAAAGGGCTCAAGGGCGACCATTAATAGCTCATAAGTTGGATAAAATCCTAAAACAACATTTGACCCAAATACTCTTCAACTTGTTTGACTATTTCAATAAAATCACTAATAACCCAAAGATACGTTTTCTCAAGAATCAAAATAATATCTTGTCCTAAATCATCGAAATATTCAAGAAACTTCATTTGATGCAATAAATATCATTTGGAACAACCATTTTACGGAAATGGTGAAGGAGAAGGGTGAAGGTGAAGAAATGAGGAGAAAACGCTAGAAAATCGGGTTTTTAGGCATGTAAAGGAGCCACACAATCTAGTCCTCGACCAAAGTCACGTGGCGGGTCGCCCGCTTGTAGAGAGTAAGCAACAATGGCTCATGTGACCTAGGTCGCCAATGAAGTTGTGGAAAGGTCATTTTCGTCCTAAAGCTTCATTTTCTTCGCTCTTTCGACTTCCACACACCCTATGACAACTTATAAGCAACCTCTTTATAAAAATGAGCACTTTAAAGCCACACAACCACAAATAGGCTTCCAACGAAGACTCTGAAATCATGGGTGTTACATATTGGAATATGAGAGCCATTCACTCTAACGGAAAATAATTGTATTCCTGTAAGAATCCAGATGAAAGGGAGTAGGATTGGTATTTTACAACTTTACCAGAACGAGCAACAAGTATTTGATGTCGTATTTGAATCTAAGCAAACAAACTCAGCTCGTTGCCTCGATGATATCTACACAAATGTTCTAAATCCAGGTGACGTCCTAAGCCAAGAGAAGAGGTGTTTTTATCTCTGAATGCTAGATACGATTTCCAACTCCCAGAGAAGAGAAAAGGAAAGTTGGGGAATATAGAGAAAAAAATTGATCTAGATGAACAATTCTTGCAACCAACATAACCATTGTCTCACACTAGGTCACTATTTATATAAGTGTAATGATGGTTCTTGTAATAAACAAGTATTATAATTACCATGTCAAGAAGAGTAGTTGATGCTTTTAGAAGATCTCATATCTTCTAAAGGCATGTTTGTGTTTTTACACATATTTTAATCTTGACAAGTCACTACTTGTCTTTTCCAGTTCCACGCTTGTCTAACATAGACAAGCTTTGATATGATTTTATTTAATCAGAGTATTATGACAAAATTATATATAATAATTAAACACTTTAACCATCTATTCTCCCTATTCAGATATACATTTTATGTGTGTGACCCATTGATATTTTATTATGTTGGCAATAATTATAAACGAAAAGCGTCATCTAGCAAATATATAAGTGTTTCCCACATGATAAAGTTTGGTGATTCAGCTAATTAACAAACTGTGTGATCATATACACATTTGATGTCCCTTTGTCCTGGATATCCAGATTAAACACGAGACATGGACGTGTCATCCTCGTTATGTATGATCTTTAGTTTCTGTATATTGATAGACATATATCAGTATCTTATACTAACTATCTGAACATGCATACACTTTCTCGGTACCATTCAATCGAGAGGTCAACTGATATCACTTTTTTCATCCAAAAGAAACAAATCATATCTTTATTTGTTCTAGTAGTACTAAGTGACATATGATATACCTAACAACCATTTATGTGACCAATTACGGAATAATTAGAATCAAAATTATCAAAATCACCGCCCACACAGAGAAAACTCCATGATCTCAAGTCAAGTGATCATATGTACAACAACCACATGAGAAACGTTTATAACACTCATATGGCATCCAATGAAACATTCTTATAAGGAGTCACGTCATGTACATAAGATTTTATCTTGTACCCATATGTGGATTCTATATCTCCATATGAACATATACTAGTCATACTAGATTAATTAAACCTAGACCCAAATTACGATTTGATGAGGGACATTACAGAGTATAGTATTCTAAGGTTATTATTATGTTTAAATATAACACATAATAATACATATGTATAATACCAAAGATGTTGTAGCCCAGTGGTTCGGTAACATCCTGGGAGGGTAAGTGGTGGAAGCCCTTACTACCTGGGTTCGAACCCCGTGGTGATCATGCGGAGGTATCCCCGAATCAAGGGGCAGATCGTTGGCCTGCTGTTTGGGCCGGGTCGTGGGTCGTGGGGGGATTAGTCTGGACTTATTCAGGACACCCCCTGAAGTGCAAAATGCCTTTCAAAAAAAATACATATGTATAATAATTGGATAATGTTTTTTAATTAATATTATGACACAATGTCCAAACATAATCATATGATGATTGGCCTTTGAACATATATACTAACATTACACCACCACCATCCAACTTAAATTATCTTCTCAAAGATATCTCCACACACTCATAATAGAAGGTACCGAATAAATAATTGTCGCTTAGGGGTTTTATTTTGGTTCATCTATTAGGTTTGACTTTGATATTGGTGTTTGGAATTGGATTTGATTTTGATATTGGATTTTGGTTTGATTTGATTTTGATGTTGAATTTTGATTTTGTTGTTTGTGTTGGATCCGAGATTCAATAAGTAACAATAATAATAGCAATGATCTTTGTATTGACTGATAAAGAGGAGTTTACAAGATAGGATTGAAGAACACTCTCTTACAAATGAAGCTCTCTCTCTCTCTCTCTATTCTCTATACGTATCAGTGTAAAATGAGACTTGGAGGCTTAACCTAAAATCTCTCTAAAACAAGACTTTATAACCAATACAACAACTGGTTATTTACAATTTTAGCCCTTGACACTCAACAAATACAAATAAGTCCTTGACACTATTTCTTTATAAAACATTCATATAAATTAGGGGCTAATTAAAGCTAACAGTCTCCCCCTAATGTTTTATAAAGAAAGCCTCATCTTGTAGTCTCCCCCTTGCTTTCTTTAGAGGCATTAGTGTGTCAATCTTCAAGTCTTGTAAGAGTCTTCTTTTCCTGATCTTCTACAATGTCAGTTGCTTCAATTCCTTCTTTAACTCCCCCTTGATCGTTGCATACTCCCCCTTGACTGTTGCTTTACTTTTTTTTTATCTCGGTTGTCTCCCAAAGATTAAACTCAAACAATCAGAGAACGATTTGATGTGCGGAAGCTTGTATAACCAGTTTGAGTAATAACCGATGGTAGAAAAACAGCTAGGAGATGAAGAGTAGCGAACACATTCGGCTCATGAGAATCTGCATTAAATAATAAGTAACCAGGGGTAATCATCTAACACAAAAGCACATAGCAACTGTTCAGAGTTGACAAATATAAAGCTCTGATAGGACTTCCAGTTATCATAGAGGTGAAATTATAAAAATTAAACTTCTCAAACTGTTCTGGCAATATCACATAGATATGCATGAGGAATCACAAAGATTCGTGACATTGTGTGGAAGAAAAATAGAATATTATCTATTAGGCTCAAAAGTGTGTAAACTGTTTGGACATAACAGGTGTCCACAGACTCAATGTGCATGAGTGAAGTGTGAAGGTGGGGCAAATTTCCTTCTTTTCAATATCCAACCTTCCAAATAAAGATCAGATAGCATATATGCTGCTTCCCCGTGGAAAAGTGAAGTATTTCCCTGTTGAGAAGGAAATAAGTAGCTAGTGGGGTTAATACAAGAGTTGGCATGGGCTCACTGCCTGTTTCAATGATAATCACCAAAGAGTCGTGATAAATCAGTAATGTGGCTTGCCCGGCTCAGAAAAAGTTAGTGCAAAGTTATATAATTCTTTTGACTCTGTTCTCACACTCTCTTTCTTTTTATCATGTAGCTCACATCTAACCAAACTCTCTTTTCAATTTTTTTACCTCTTAAGCACAATGAGAAAAACTCAGATGAGTTATCTCCCCCACTCTTTGATGTAGACCCTTCACCTCTCAAACACTCAAGGTTTACTTCTTAGGTAGGAAACACAGGTTTAAGTGATCCATAGAAGTACTATAAAGCTTACACAACGATCCCATGAAATTGTTGTCCTAAATATTGTATTGCTCCACACACTGACTATTTTTAGTCTTAGAAAAGCATTTAAAATCCAACTTCTATATCAGAAAAAAGCATTTAGCACCTAGAAGTGGTTTGATCAATTTAGAAAGGTTTTATCATTTTAAAGTTAGTCTTATTTAAAAATGATGATGAGTTTAAAGATTTAGAAATTTACCTTTGGATGTACATGGTCAGATTGGCATTCTCCCCCTCAAATTGAGCATTAAATCTCATTTAAGCTCAATTTGAAATCAGATATCCAGTAAAAACTAAAAAGGTGTTGGTAATCATCTTTGATGATTCCTCATTTGTTAGGAATATCCAAAAGCACTGATAATTCAAATTAAAAAAAATTGCAGGGGGTCAGAGTTTAGAAATACCAGTAAAAACTTTGAACTGAACATATCTGAGGTACTGGTCCTACACTGAGTTATGTAGAAGCAATAATTCTGATGAGGTACTGGTTCTACATTGCTGTGTGTAGAAGCACAATTTTCTCCTTTTGAGCACTGGTTCCACCCTTTGGATGTAGAAACGTCGAGAGAACACCGTTCTTGAAAGCGGAAGGAGCATGAATTAAATGCAATGCTTTCGGTCCAGCACCTTACAGCAGACTTTGAATCTGATTTTGGCATATCAGCACACATAATTTGAGAAAACTCAGAGCATCAAAGGCGTGCGTCTGTGAATTATCTTTCCAATGCAACTGGACTCGTGTAATTTGGAGCGCCGAGTCAAACGTTATGCGCATGTTTCTGAAGCAGCGCAAAGCTGTCAAACAAACTGAAAATTTTCGGGCTCTGGGCATTTTGGCTTGTTTTGATGGCTTAATACTTTTGGACAACCTCTGACAAATCAACAGAACTCTGGTAGATGTCAAAAAAAATCAACAGAGCTCTGGTAGATGTCTCTGAAAAATCAACAGAGCTCTGGTAGATGTGTTCAGAGAAGTACAACTTTATGTCCAGCAGATATATACCGACTTTAACAGAGATTCTGACCAAGAATATCACTGATTCAGACCAAGATCAAAACACAAAACTTGTTCACCATTGTCTTAGGAATCCAACGCATCTAGACTCATCAAATTTGGAGCTTCGAGGAGGGAGTTCTGTTGAAAATACGACAGGTGCGCAAAGCTGACAGCAAGTACCTCTGCTCTGGTGCCTCTGCTCTGGTGGATGTACCTCTGCTCTGGTGGATGACCTCTTCTCTGGTGGTTATCTCTGGTGGAACAGAAGAAGTTTCTGCCAGAGCTCTGATGAGGTCTAACAGAGCTCTGGTGAACTCTTGCTGATTTCTTCTAAGTCCTCTGCCAGCAGTTTTACACCAACTTCGACACTACTTTACACCATGATAGCTCTCTGGAGTTTGCAAAAACTCAAAACATAAAGAGTGTGCATTGGTTTGTTATCTTTTCAGAGCATCTGGAATCACCTCTTTTGGAGCTCGTAGGAATAAGATACGGTTGATTTACCATAGTCGCGCAGTTCTGTCCAACGGCTTTGCATCAGCACACTGTTGTCTACTTCAACGATGCATATGACCCTTATAAATTTCGATCTCTGAAATCTTAAAACACAAAATCTGTCCATCAATGTGTTTTCAATCCAGGGCCTTTTGAATTGCATCAATTGGTGTCTTGATCAGTGAGATATGATCAATTTGCTACAGCATCGCAAATCTGTCAGCATGCTGTCATATTACTTAAGTTCTGTACTGTTGTGCACAGAAATTAATTGCCTTTGAAGGATGAGTCTTAAACTGAGTGTTTAAGAGTCCATTATCCGCTTAAGTGTGAGTCCTTAACAGATGTATTAAGGAGTCCATGTACCTGCAAAACAGATTAAAGAAACTCATCTCATATTCAAATCCACCAAAGCTGACAACTCTGAGATACCCAAAGAGTCTAACACCTATACCAGAGCCACCAGAGACTTTCTGTGCTCTGACAGTGACTCTGACTCTGAGGTAGATGAGCAAATTTTCTGTGCTCCTAAGACTGCTTTACACAAACCTAAACAGGCAATTGTTGAATCTGGATCTCTGAAAAATGTCTCATTCTTTAAGAAACAGAACAGATTTATACCTTTGCCAAATTTGAAAAATAAGGGTATCAAAATTCTCTCTTCTAATGAGATAGAAGAGAAGAAAAGAGGGAAAGCTAAAATTATTCATGAAGACTATACCTCAGTTCCATACGCCTATGATCAAGTCAAATTTACAACAGAGCAGAAAGGAATATGAGATGAGTTTCTTTATGATTGTTCTTATTGTTCATCTTATCTCTATTTATATATGAATTGTTCTTCTATTGTTTGCTTGTCCTAAATGGGACCAACAGTTTGGATTTTGGGTTTGGTCGGAAGTGGGAAAACATACCAAGGAAGGTGAGCATGAAAAGAACCGAGAATCTAATCCGGCACTTGAGGATGTGGGTAATTGACGTTTACCAACAATCTTATTGTGTTGTTTTGATAGTTCAAAATCTTACCCAATAAGATAAGTGTTGATGGTGACTCTTACCCAATTAGCATTGGTAAACGGCTCGGATAAAATACATCAAAATGAACCAATTAGCGTTTATTCGTATTCGTATCTACTACATTTCAGTTTCTAAATTAAGTTCAGATTTGTTAATCCCTGTAAACAATACTTAACATTTCAACGGAGAATGCTCAAACACTACTAGATGACCAGGAGTCGGGGATAGCAACAACGATAGCGATATTGGGCGACCCTTTTATGTGTGTATACGTCTATATATATATATATATATATATATAGAGAGAGAGAGAGAGAGAGCTAGCTGTATTCAGACGAGAACATAGTCAAAATAAAGAACACTAATGACCAAATCACATGTGATTTTACACTGAAATCACATGTGATCAGGGTCCAACTTTGGCCGCGACATGGGTCGTGGGTCAAGTCACCCGCACACCCTCATTTCATAAATCACATGTGATTTGGTAATTCTTGTGTTCTCTTATTTTAACCTTGTTCTCGTTTGAACCTTCCTATATATATACACACACAATGAAACAGAACAAACATAGACATCCTTTTTTTGGTAATTTCTAAAGAATAGTTGAACAACCACACACTTAACTTAAACATGTAATTCAGCTATATACAGCACTAAGAAGGATCTCTATTCTGCATAATCCCCCTTATTATGCATCAAACCCAACAACATTGCAAATCTAACCAACTCTAAAACCCTACCACTGCTGCTTCAGACGTTCGTTCGTAAACCAACTTTCTGAGAAATCCCGTTGAAATATATCTTTTCAGTTCTTCAGGATCAGTATGCCAACGATGAAACACTTCCACAGATAATCTTACCGATTGTGATCACTAATCAGGTGCAACTTATAAACCCGAGGCTTCAATTTCTGCATGTCATGATATATAACAAAAAAATCAAAATCTATCGATCTCTTTTTGTAGAGCGGCTGTTTTTGTGAGTATAGTGGCTGAATTTGCTAACCACAAACAAGAAAATGATTCACAGATACGTACCTTCACCGTATAGTTGTTCAAAGCGAGCGACAATATGCTTCCCATAAGTATATTTCTTCAATGAATTGAGATGAATCTTTATACGGCCAAGTAACACTTCCCGTTGGTGGCCACTACATGTTTGAAGAACCTTTTGGACCACATAATTTGCAAATTGGTCCTTCACCATCACCTAAGCCATCAATAGTTGAAAAAACGATAGTTCAGAATCGCTAGTCGATTAGGGTTTGTAAGTTAATGGTGATATTAGGATGAATCTTTAACTAAATGACAGTTTTACCCTTAATATAGACGAAGCATGAATTTCTTCATCTCATAATCAAGAGTAGAATTGGAAAGTAAGCACTTACTTTGGAAACAAACTAAAATAGAAATGTGAAGATTTATTTTAGAAAAGAGGGAGTAATTCGACTCACTAATAAGTTATCGCTGCCATCATCATATCCAATAATCTCTTCGATCATGATTTCCCTTGTGGATGAGTCGCTATATTCCAGACATTTCTCAATAACATTCGACGCAAATTTATGTTGGCTTAGTTGTAGTATATGGCCTGCCAACTTGTGTACGATTTGGCTTCTTTCCTCAGGTTTTCCCCCCTCCAACACATACTGTGAGTACGATAATCAAACATGTGTACATAAGTCACAAAGAACACTTAGATAGAGCAACGTTTTATCACTCCGTCCCAAAATAGACGTCCACGATGAAAAAGACAAAACAGTTTTAGAAATGTGTAATTATTACACTTTTTAATTAACTAAATGACAATTTTACCCTTGGTAATAGAGTGAGTAATGAACTTCTACATCTCATAACTAAGAATAGAATTGGAAAGTAGACGCTTAACATAAAACTTGAAATCAGAATACATTGGAACGAACCTGCGTTACATAATTGCCATACTGATCTTGTGCAAGATCATAAACAGAGTCCAAAATCTCATCAACTATAAATTGGCTGTGTAGTTCGTCCGTAGAATGTTCTAGTACCCTCTATAAAATAAAGAAAATAGATTTTAAGTATCAACAACGAAATAAACAAGAAATAAAAGAACAGTAATAAATAAAGGTGCATTTGTACCTGTATCACACGGCAACCATATGGATGTTTTGACAAGGCTGCAACTTGACCACGAAAAGAAGATATCACAAACTTTATTTTGTCTGTCGGAATACTCTCGATACACTTCTGTATTACGTGATTTCCGTTTTGATCACGAACGCACTGTAAAACATGTCCATCCAGTTCATGGACAAGCTTCGTTTTTTGTTCTAGCTCGATAGCATCAAGGGCCTACGGTAGATTTAGCTCAACGGGATGAAAAAGATGCAAATAAATGGTTGAAAATTGAAATGAAAACACAATTGAACCATGCAACATTCAACACAGTTAACCAAACGAGCTCAGTATATCTCATACAGAGGTAGGATGTGCGCAGTAAAGAGAGAAAAGAAAAGAAAAAAAATAAACTTGAAATTTACGGCAATGGAAAACGTCAAGAAAAGGTCTAAAATACTTGCTATATATATATACCTTTTGGATTACACGGCAGCCGTACATCTGCAGACTTAAAGGCAATATTTGACCTTCAAGCTGGTTCCCGAGCTCCCTCCTCTGCTCAGCGCTTCCATACTCAAAAAACTAAAATACACCAAATACGAGAATTAAGCTACTCCTTCCATTTTACTCTCTCTCGTCCGGAAATAAATGTCCACAATGAAAAAGGCATAATTATATAGAAATGTGAGATCATTATCACAATTTTTAATAAGCTAGAAGACAATTTTACCCTTAAAAGATAGAGGAAGTGATGAATTTCTCCATCTCATAAATAAGGGTAGAATTGGAAAGCAGGCACTTAAATAAGCTGTGACACCTCACCTTTTGAATAACATAGTTACCAAAAACATCGATCATTAGTCTCGAAGCATGAGGAAGAACTTCTTTAAACACGGACTCCTTCTCCTCATTGCTACAAACTTCCAACTTCTGTTGAATGAATCGACTTCCATGTTGATCAACACTGCACCGAGTGTTGTAAAGAAGAATTGCTTCATTTAAATAAATAAATAAAAAACAAAACTCCCTCCGTCCCAAATAAATGTCCACAATGAAAAAGACACACAATTTTAGAAATATATGATCATATAATACTTATTAACTAACTAAATGACATTTTACCCTTAATAATAGAAGGAATAATGAATTTCCCCTTTCTCATAATTAAGGGTAGAATTGGAAAATAGGCATTTACTTTTGAAAGTGGACATTTATATTTCGGACAAACTATAATTTAAACATGGACACTTATTTTGGGAGTAATCAATCGGCTTAGAACTTGCCTGAATTCAACAATGTGTCCAGAAATGTCTAATAGCTCTAACCTGCGACCTTTACCAGATTTCAACTCTTCAAGAAAAGAATATGTTTTCGGATCATCAATAACCTGATTTCCCGTATGAACTTTCCATCCACCATACAGGCCTTCGTTTCTCCTACCATGATAACTGGGCCCACCTATTGGAGACCCCGGCATTACTGGAGTAGCAAAGGGCGAGGATGGAAATTGCAAGAAATCCATATTTGTTGGGCTCCCAAAATAGTAAGGGCTCGGATTATGTACCCTTCTTGAGTTCAAGTTAATATGGCCCAAAGACTGCGGTTTCGGCTCTTCTGAAAACGAAGGTTGAATGGATAACCCAAGGTGTCCGTAGAAATTGTTAAAATGGTGCAAATTGAGTCCAGAAGTTTGACTTTGACTTTGACCACTGAAGCTCGGAACAGGACTATTAGAAAGATATCCAGTTGCATATGGTGAAAGAGGTGATGGATTGAAAGCATATCCACCTATGGTGTATTGTTGAGGGAAGTATCCGGTTGGAGGTGGCATCATATTTGGGTACACAGGGTGGTTCACAGGCGGCAGATAGGCGGCATCGGTTGCATAAGGTGGTGGGGTGAATCCAGAGGATTGAAGTATCGGTTGTACCTCAAAATGGGTCGGATTTTGAAGAAATGAATTCACGCCAATTTGCATGCGGGCATTCTGAACATGAAACGTGTTTCTTGGTTGTCTGTATACCTGTTCTTGCTGCGGGTCCCTTTGGTGTCGTTCACTTTCTAATTTTGGAATGTTGGATATATCAAGAGCAACTATTCCGTTTCTTAAAGCGGAAACATTAGAATCAGCAACACCGCTAATTGAAACATCATCTTCTGAATGACCATTTTCGTTCAAAGGTGGCTTAATCGGCATATTGGCCCGTCTACCATCTATAGATGATGAACTTGAAACATTAGCAGTTGTAGGGTCGGATTCATCATGATTATCTGCTTCCTCATTTGGTTCATTTTTCAATGGGGTAGACTGATTATATGCAGGTGAATGAACTCGAGGAAGATCTTCCTGTATCGAAATATATACTTTGCATTTATAACCATAATCTTTGTAGGGTCAGGTTCAGGGAAAAACCACAAAAAAATGAAAAACTAAGGAATACCAACCATTCATCTAGACGGTATGCACATGTGCATACAAGTAATTTGTAACATGCACACGTGCATAAAAACCAAAAAACAACTTCAACTACTTGTATGCAAATGTACCGTTCAGATGGACGGGTACCATGGTGTTCCTTAGTTTTTTGTTTTTTTTGAGGTTTTCCCCTGGACCTCCCAATATTTGTATGTATATAAATAGGCAAAATGCATCAAAATGTGACAAAGTTCGGCTTAGTCCCTTTTAGTGTAATGAATAACTTTTTTTTCTCAACGAATATAACGAAATTTTAAATCTCCTATTTTGACCACTAACGTGCTAATTTGGTAACATTTGATGACGTGGATACCCTTTTATGAAAGGGTTATGGCTAAGTGGACAATAAACTTAACATCCACTTCATCAGATGTTACAAGATTAGCAGGTTAACGGTCAAAATGGGTAAAAAAAATAAGAAATCTTGAAACTTTGTTACATTAAATAGAAAATTTTGAAACTGTTTTACATTGATTGAGAACAAAATTCTGTGTTGCACTAGATAGGAACTAAAGAAAACTTTGTTACATTTTGATGCATTTTGCCCATTAATATTTATACATATACATATACACACAGGTAATGTCTCTAGAAATGGCAAAAACTGAAAACTGGTAGCAAACGGTGTGAAAAAAGAAAATTCTAGCAACGTGACATAAGAGGATACAATCTTGAAAGCTCAGTAAAAACTCGACACCAGAAAAAATTTCCATCTCTTTCGCATTTTCTCATGAAAAATAACATTTTACCTGTTTTGGCGATCTATCATCATCGGACTCTTCCTTATGAGTAGAAAGATTACTGTGAGCCAGGTGGGAAGAACTGCTGAAAGAATCATCAAAAGACGTTAATCTCCGATTACTTCCACTACTTCGTACATTGCGAAAGAGATTTATGTTTTCTCCCGAAATCAACGGCGGAGGGAGCCTCGGATTTAAATTTACGTGGGCCCAGTAATACGCAAAATACGTTGGGTCGGCACGAAGCTGCTCTTCAGACTCACACGCATCACTGGCATTGTTTCGACTTGGTAAACTTGCATCTGCCGCAAAGTTTTGCCTAAAAATGAGGTTCTCGATGGCTGCAAACGAACCTTCCATGCTTGGTGGTGCACTTCCGCTTCGATTTGGAGCTACATTATTACTCTTTCTTTCTTGAAATCTTTGGCCCTTTAAAACCAACCCCAAATCCTCAATGCCCATACTTGTGGATGGTTTCGCAAGCCATTTTCCACTTGTTTCAATTATTCGAATTGGGCTTTCGGTTGCCATTTGTAAATGGTATTAGAAAGTTCAAAACTTTCCCATTCTTTTGGCTGAAAGGCAGAGCCGCTGATGAAAATATGTGAAATAAAAGCAAAGTTTTGTAAAAGAAATATAAAACGAAACCATATACGCAAATTAGCACAGACTATATTTGGAAATTCTATATAATTCTAGAGAATCAAATGCAGCCGTTGGATCGAATTGATCTCCATCATACGTTAATGACGCGGAATCCTATAAATAGGTTAGAGGTTCATCTAGCCAAACCATCCACGCAAGTGTTGGACACTATGAACACTTATCTTATCCCCTTCTTTAATGCCATTTTGGAGTATGCATACTATGTATGGTTTTTCATGACAATAGCGCTTATAATAAAGTATATTTGTCTATATTGTTTGACTGAGAATAAACATGATTAACGGTTTCCTCTGTTAGAAACTTAGCATTTGATTACTATAATTGATCCTTCCATAATTCTACGTTTCTACCCTTTCAAGAATTCTATTACTCTAAAGCCTCACGTGGAAATTGCAATTATTTCTTATTTGGCAAACTTCTGTGTTAAAATTACCTATTCGCCATCACCGTCATTATGAATAAAGCGATGGTATTGATTTTAGGTGCACACGATTCCTCTGGCTTTTCTTTTTAAGGCGTATTTCAGATATTTCACAAATAATCAAACAATTTTGTAAGAGGCTGTAAACTATCTACAATCCCCACAAAAATCTGTTGGTGGTCGTCCAAATTGTGGATTGAGACATACGCTTTAAGGTTTTAATTTGACATGGGTGGTTTAGTAATTTATCAATCTTGTGTCATCTAATTGATTTTGTCCACCTATTTTAAACAACTTTAGAACCCTAATATAATCAACTCTCCTCCATTGCAAGTCACTAACAATCCATACCAAAAAAAACAAAAGAAATCATATGAAACTCTATTAAATTTCAGAAAAATTGTTTGTTTGCCTTGGTTGACTTCAGTTATTCATGATCACCCTTACACAAAGCTTTAAAATACACAGTTATTTTCACTTCATTACCTTAAATTTCTCAGCAGTGCTTATATTTTTAACTTATGCTTATTTGCTTATGTGGTGAGGAAAAGCAGTTTTTAAAAAGTGTTTGTTAAAAATCGAGGGTAAAAAGGTAATTTGGATAGATAAGGAAATAAGGAGAAGGAAATAAGGAGGGAGAAGCTCTAAGCAAATAAGTCAAAAATATAAGCACTCCCAAACACCCTAAACAAACAAACAAACAAAAACCAACCAGAATTAGCAACAAACTCAATTGCTTCCATGAATAAACAAACTCAACCCACATATGAAACCATGCTTTCTTTTCAAGATAACAAAAACCCCTACGCAAACAAACACAAAGATACAAGCTTTATCAATCAACACTAGTTTCTAACAATTACTAACTTCAAATTCTTCAGATTAACAAATACCCATATGAAAAAGGATGCAGTATTTGGAAATCATATGCAAACAAACAAAGAAACAAACAGAAGGGTAGAATCTTTATTGAGCAAGGGAATTGAACAACTTATAGCTTCAAACTGACAGAACCCTAAATCAAAAAACACTATTTTTGGGGCAACTTTTAAAGAAACATTTCAAGAAACAAAAATTCTCACCTGGGTTTTGTCTAAAACAGCTGAAATATCAAATCTTGGAAACCCTAGATTCTCTTGAACAGGTGTTGACGATGATGATGAACAAGAGTGATCAGAGAGAGAGAGAGAGAGAAAAGGGAGTTGAAAATGAAGTAGGGTGGGGCTTGATATTTGGTATTTGGAGTTGTATGAAATAATAATAAAAAGAAGGTGAAAAAAGAGGTGATTCAAAGCTCTGTTTATGCAATTTTGTGAAATAGTGCCAGAAAAAGGCAGAAAACGACAAGCAAGAAACTTGGCAAAAGGAATTTTCGTTTAAAAATGGGAATTCATATAATCCATTAGATGGTTGAATTTGAGCATGGGCAGTCGGCAGAGGCAGGGAAACACATACACTCAACCTCTTTTATTCTCAGGTTTTTACGTTTAAATATAGTAAAAAACACTCAACATCTTCTCTTCCAATCTACTTCCAATATCTTTTTAGCATAAATTTGTGTCTACGTCACATTTTTGTTTTGGTTATAATCATTGTTGCTTGGTTTTCATTTCTTTTGTTTTTATTGTTTCAAATTACTTATGGGTACAACAAAATTAAAAGAATGTAGATAAAAGTGGGTAAAAAGACCAAATGAATTAAGATGGAAATTGGATAAAAGAACAGTCTAATATTAATAGAGATCTTCTCAAAATTTCATAACAATAAATTGCACAAAGATAATTTACTTTTTTCAGCAATAAATTCTTTATATCTCAATTCTTTTTATTTAAATGATAATCTACTTTTATCATATTACCTAATATATAATACATTAGAAGTTAGGGAAATTGACTCAAATAACCATTTTTATCAACGGTGTCTTATCCATTTCTTTCCCTAATATATCAAAATGTCAATATGTCCGGCTAAAAGACCATTTTTTTTCAAGAACTACCACCTACACAAATCTAAAAGACAGAAAAAATTCAAAGAAGCTGCGTCCATAATTACCGACCCATGGCATTTTTTGAATTTTTCTTTTTTGTCCTTTAGCTAGGTCCATAATTGCGGACCTAGATTTTACGGTCATAGTGACATTTCGGTAAATTAAGGAAGAAATGATTAAAACCAATTTGCATGTTTGAAATGACTATTTGGATCAATTTCTCTAGAAGTTAATTGTCATTCTTTGGGGAAAGAAAAGGTAAATTGTAATGGTGGGAATTGAGGGAAAATAAATTGCTCTTATATGCGATGGGGTATTGGGTTCCCTTTGGGGCCTTGGAAAGAATGTCTCTTGATATTTTAAATTTTCACTACTGATATCCACCTATTATATTATCTAAAGTTTATACAACAAATTAACACATAAGCATTACGCCCCTTCACTCTTTGGTAATTTGAAAATTGAGAGCCTAAGTTTGTTTTTCATGGGCTCTACTACGCTAAGCACGAGCAAATTAGCAAACAAATTAACAAATGCAGAACAAACAAATTAGCAAGAACATAGGCGGAATACACCGACATATGTAGTTTATACATTTACTTACGTATTCGACTACCTATTTTGCAGCCTTGTTGCATAAACATGTTTGTTTGAATGAGATTTGAATCAAATTCTAGATTTTAGGTCATAAACTTGTTGAATTTGCTAGTTCTAATATTCATTAGCCTCTAGGTCAAACTTGGATATGACTTGAACTCTAGTCTTTGGGTCAAAATATATTAAGATTTAAACAGTTGTAGATTATAATCAACTTTGATTTGGTCTTTTGGTTGCACAAGGTCACAAAATGATTTGTTCACGAGTGGTTAAAGTGGTTAGACATAGATGATGGATGTGAAGCAAAAATTATAAGTTAACCCTTAAATCTTGATGATTGTTTGAAGGTATGCTCTTACAATCACAAACTAATTAACCTTCACTTTATGCAATAAATGTTTTGCTTGATTACTTGTGTCTTGATGAGTTGATTATTGGTATTTGAATATTTATATTTGACATGTAGCTTAACATGAAAAAACAATCTATTATTCATGTATTTTTAAAAAGAAAATATACAAGATCTTCTCAAGAGCTCGAAGAGAAGAAAGAGATTGTTTCGGTTATTGAGAATATCTCTACATCCAATGTTCTGGTTATTGAGAATTTGATATCATTGTAAAAGACTAAAACTACTTTTGTCTTCTTTATCGAGTAGTTAGTCTCATATTTAGGTGACGTTTGTTTTTTAAGAGGTGCTAAAGTCTGAAGTTTGATTTTGTTTATGATTTCTAAGAGGTGGTGCTGAAGTCTGAAATCTGAATCAATAAGATTGTTTGTTTTTGTAAACTGAAAAACGTCTGAATATATATTTGTTTATTTTATCCCTCAAAAATTCGACTTAAATACGTCAATCGAAATGAGCATCGATGATCGAATGATAGAACGAAAAAAAGAAGGATGTTGATAGATTTGCAATGTTGTGGAGTTTTAATCATATCTCACACCGAAACCCCAATTTAAGAGATTCAAGATGTGCTGGAAAACAACACACAGATCTTCAATCTTCGCTTTTTGCGTTTTTGCAAATTCAGGGTGCATCTGGGCTAATACCGATGTTGAAATCAAAAATGGTTTTGGACGAAAAAAAGAGGTAATTAAGTGGCTAGGTTATCACTTAATTTATCAGAGGATATTAAGGGTTAAGAGGCTCTGAAAAGGGAAAACACAGTTTGAATAGTCTTATGTCTGACCTAATCAGACATAAGTGGCAAATTGAAAAAACAAACACCACTTTACTCTCTCTTACAGTCATAATTTGCTAAGGGATGATTAGTCTAGGCATTGCCTATGACACTCTTCCAAAAAAAATGGCGTTTTAGCAATAAATATTGTGAGAACTATAATATGAACTAAATTCGAAGATGAATTTTTGAATGACTTATTGGTTTTGTTTATCGAAAGAGAAATTGTTGAAAAGATTATACAATTTAGAGAAAGTTATGCAAGACTTCAAAGATGAAATAGATCAACAGATTTCACTTTGATGAACAATTTTTGAAGTTTTGATTTTCTTTTGTCTTACTTTGCGGTTTTAATATGTTAAAACTTTGTGTCTTTTTTAATAATATATCTATTATATTGAACCAAACTAGACTTAAGAGTCATTTAGTAAACGCCTATCTAATAAGTGCTTATCGGCTCACATTACCTTGTCAAATAAACATGACGAGAATTATTTTACCCAGTAAGAGCGATGACAAGGATCGGGAGTCTTACTCGGTAAGTGAAAGTGACCACTCTTACCTGGTAAGCGCTTACCAGATAAAAATGATGCATACTATATCTTTTTAATGGACTAAAATCTTACGTGGTAAGTTAAGTGAAAGTGTTGATCATTACCGTCAAATACTTACCTGACAAGAATTGGGTAAACGACCCCTTAGCGTATATTACACACTTGTATTGAAGATTAGCTTCAACCCTTATAAGGTATGTGTTCTAGCGCTCATTATATGCAATTTATTCTTTCCATAACGTCTTTCTTTAATATTATATTATTAAGGGAATGTTTTAATATGTTGCAAATCTGATTGGTACAATTTGCAAAATTTGATTTTGATTATGTTTCTTTGGGTCAAAACAATTAGATTTGGAAAATCATACATATATTCTTTTTGGAATAAAATTGAATTTGAAGAATATATAGAAACTATCGCAATTGTAGTTAACTTAAATTCAAATTGATCATCTTATAATGTTTTTGATTTTGAAGTCATTATATGGTCTTAATTCATGTGGTAGAACCACTAGTAGACACAAAATCATCATTTTTTTGGTTCTTTATATGTTCGAATAAAACATGTTACCCAATTTCACGTACCTAATAATCACCTGAAAACATAGATTCAAATACTACCCTTTCAATTAAATATAATATAATATTTCATTTTGATTATCAATATATGTGATAAGGTTGTTGGTTATAGATTTTTCTTGTTAATTGTAGGTGTCTCGGTTAGCTTGTATATACCTCGACTAATCTTAGGGGTTCTGGAGTATAACAATCCGGAAAATCACAATGGTCTTATAGGATTGGAATGGTGACCTCTAAGTAAAATTTCCTTAACACCAAATTTTAGGAGTTAAGCTAACCGACAAAATTTTTATTATGAAATTAGAGCTATATATAAGAGATTTCTCTTAGAGCATCTCTAACCTTGGCACCAAAAAATACATCAAAAACACCAATTTTGGTGGGCCCAACAACAACAAAAAAACCCCTTAACTCCAACCATACTCCAAAAAAAACACCAAATTTGTGGACCCCACATTAAAATAACATATTTTATTTACTATTAACTATTTTTAATAAGGCCATCCGCAGCGCCCTTCGGGCTCGAGCTCCGGCTCGTGCGGGCTCGGGCGGGCAGCGGTGGGGGTGTTGCGGGCTTAGGCCTCGGGCTCGGCCAGCGGGCTTTCAAACCCGAGGAACCCGAAAGCTCCAACGGCTATTTGGCATTTTTTTTTAAATCTTGAAAATAAATAACTCCCAACGGCTACTTTTATAAAAAAAAATCAATTTAATCACACTATATATATTAACCCTCAACCTCTTATTTTTTCACACCAACAATCTCTCAAACTCTTTCATTCTCTTCCATTCTCTATATTTTAAACAATATGGATTCGCCACAACCCGGTTCACGGATGATAACGAAACTCAAATCAGTGAGGAACAACGCGCGGCAAATGTTCGAGAAGTCCAAAACCGGGCCACTCATAATAACTTTCGGTCGGATTTGGTCGAACATATTTGGCGTATCCAAGTTCCCAACAATGACGACGAGTAGATTTTTAAATTTATTTTGTAATTTTTAAATTTATTTTGTAATTTTTATTTTTAATGAATGATATGAATTTTTATTTTTATTATTTATCTTATTTTTATTTATTAAAAAATATATAAATATTTTTATTTTGTTAAATAATTAAATGTATAAATAAAAGAATTAAAAAAATGAGGTGGCAAGAGGGCTTTTAGTTATGCGCTGCGGGTCTTTAGGGCTTAGCTGATGTGGCGCTGATGTGGCGTTGAGGGCTTGAGGGCTTTTAGTTATGCGCTGAGGATGGCCTAACAATAATTATAATTTGTAAATATAATAATAAATAATCAGTAATTAATTTATTTAATGAAGACCGATAAAAATAAAAACGATAATTTTTTAATTGATAATACATTTAAATAAAATTACATCAATTCAAATAACACAAATTAAAAAGCATAATTAAATAATACTAATGCTCCGAGTTAGTATACTCGTCCCACAAATGATCAATTAATGCATCTCGAAGTTCAAAGTGAGCGGTTTTGTCTTTGATCTTTTTATGTTGAGCAAGAAATTGTTCAAGTCCATCATTATTATCGTTCACCATCTCAACTCTCACATTTGTCCCCACAATTGGCTTCTCGTGTCGTTTTTCAATTGGTGCATTAATATCACGTTGATCTTCAATGATCTTAAATGTTAAACTTCTTTCTCTTATTTAAATTTTAATAACAAGAATACACTTTTTTAATCAGTATTACATTTAAAGAATTAATTGAAAAAATAAAGAATTAATTGAATTAATTGAATTATAAATTATTAAATATTAATATAAAAAACACTAGTGGTGGGCCCTCTTAAAAATGGAGTGTGCAATTACACGCCAAATATGGCGTGTTCCTTTCTCCTCCGGCAAAAAATTTTGACGTTTGGCGTGTGGTTGGAAGGAAACAAACTGCAAAAATGGAGAAATGGCGTATGGTTGGAGATGCTCTTAGTCATGACTTCAAGATCTTTAATAGGGCATGTATTCTAATAATAATTTCCTTTTTCAAATGATATATTTTAATAACAATTTTCTTACTTGTTTTTACGTTGCAAACCTTTTATAAGGCGTGAATGTGGTGAATGTAGATGTCAGTTGTAACACCCTAAATTTGAAACTAGTTTATACATAGGAGAGCAGCTACTTCTGAACTTTCTAGTAGCAAGCCCCCTAAGGGGGGCGGTAGTCTCCCTCCTAAGGTCGGTCAGCTATTCCAAATTTCTAATTGGGGGGGCTAAATGTCATTTATTGCAAGCTTAAGGGTTGGCATGGCATTAATTGAATGCTTTAGGCCCTTTACCATACACTTAAAAAGGTAAACGCTAACCTACAGAAACGCCACCCACACTTACCTTTCCGGATAACATTATTGGTCATCAAAATAGATTGTTGATGAGCAACTTTTACCCGATAAGCGACCAAGACATAAGAGTTTTCTCACTCACTTAGCGGGTAAGAGTCTAAGTCAAGATTTTAAGTTCTTGCCATGCTCACCCGGAAAGTTTGCGACACTCGGTAAATATATGGTAAATGACTCTTAATTCAAACACATCTCAAGAGCCTTTGATAAGCGTATGTTTCCATCACAATTCACAAGGATCAATAATTTTTTTACAAGTGACACAAAATAATCACAGTAAAATAAAATAAAATTTGGTTAATTATAATTATCAAATTCCATATTAAACACCACGAAATCAGTTTCAATGTCAATGATCTACCGTTTGGGTCTTTTTGTTACGTTATTGCTAATCATTAAAACTACAATTTAAATTTTGGTGTGCTATCATAGTTTCTTAATGGTAGTAAAGTTTCACACTAGGACAGACAAATTCAATGGTGGGATCGACGTGCCACCACAAGCTCCTTATGGCACGTTTAGCTTGTATGATTTGATGATGTTTGGAATCAGATTTCATTACAATTTCACATTTGGTTTAAAGGAAACTCCGAATGAAATCCCGCAAACGTAGTATTTTGAAATCCCTAAGGGTGGATCATGCTATACGAGATTTCGTAGGGTTTATTTGTAATAATATTTTAAAATATGTTTAAAACATTTGTTTTGTATTAATCAATTAATAAAAGATAATTATATTATTTTTATAATTTGTTTTTATAAATTATTTATAAACAATTCAATTCAATTTCAAATTCTACAAACCAAACACACCAAATATTCCAAATCCTGTCCATTTCAAATTCTTCTACTGAATCCAAATCCCTTAAAAACATATGTCAAACCATACGCCCCTTAATGAATGAGCCTTGATTGCTATTTAAGTACGAATGGAGTTTAAGAGGAATTCAAATCCCGTCTGTTAAGAAATTAGCAAATCAAAAACTCTCTCATAATGCTCTCATGAACACAGAAGAACTCCCACAGTTTAAATTGCCATAGATATGATTGATCTGGCTTTGGTATCAATGGCAACCTTCTTCTTGTCATCTTCAGTCCATTGAGAGACATCTTTGATTAGTTGTCTTTCAGGGATGGCTGGAGTGGTGGCAGTGGCCGCAACAGTAGAAGAAAGAATGTAGGGGATATAAGGTCCATTTTCCACGTACTGAGGTATAGTAGGATCTACACCTTCTAGGAAAAACATTATTCGATTTTTCCAGAGATTAAAGTTATCTCTACTAAATCGAGGAGGTTTAGCAAGAGAACCATTATCAATATAGTTTGTGTTTATGTTTTGTGCCATTTGGAGAATAGCAAAAAAAAGATTATTGTAAGTAAGATCTTGTTTATGGAGATTAAACAATCTGCTCTGATACTATTACTTTACCACAGTTATTGTGAGTTAGTATAGTCCTTTCATTTACCCATGTTTATTACTGTGAGTCCTTTCATGTACATTTGTAATCCCTATTTATTTGTACTTTGTATGTAAATGTTCTGTGTGAAATAGAGAATACTCTTCTTCTAGAGTCCATATGGTATCAGAGCGATCGGTCCACTCTCTCTCTCATTAATCCCTTCCACACCTTTCTCCTTCCTTTCTTCTTACTCCCTCCTCCTCCATTGCCATGGCTGCCTCCTCCTCCACCACTGATGCCACTCTTCCCCACTCACTTGCTCACTTGATCCCTATGAAACTTTGCTCCTCCAACTATTTACTATGGAAAAACCAAATGATTCCTCTCCTAATCAAAATCTCATCTCCCATGTAGATGGTTCATCCTCTGCCCCTGTCGCAACCCTCACTAGCGATGAAAAAACAACCGAAAATCCCGCATATGCTGCTTGGATTGCCGCCGATCATCGCACTATCATTACTATAAACGCTACCTTATCCGAAGAGGCTGTCTCGGCTATCATCGGTCTATCCACTGCTCGTCAAATTTGGGTAGCATTGGAGACTGCTTATGTTAACTCGTCTATTGAACGGGTTCACAATCTTCGCGATCAACTTCGCTTGGTTCAAAAAGATTCAAAAACCGTTGCTGAATATGGTCGTCATTTTAAAACCCTATGCGATCAGTTAGCCGCCATCGGTTATCCGGTTGACATCAATGACCAAATTCATTGGTTTCTCTACGGTCTTGGACCCTCTTTTGAGACATTCTCCACCGTCATCCGCTCGTCTCGACCCGCACCAGCCTTTGCCGATCTCTTGGCTAGGGCTGAAAGCCACGAGTTGTTCATTCGTGCCCTTCATGGTAGTTCTACACCACCAGTGGCTTTCTCGGCTCGCACCTACCGGCCCTTATCTCCTTCTCGTGGACGTGGAGGTCCGTTTTCTCGTGCTCCCAGCACCACCGGTGGACGTAGTGGACGGGGTCGGGGTCGTCGTCCTCTGCATTGTCAACTTTGTCGCCAAGATGGCCACTACACCAACGCCTGCCCGCGTCTTGCATCTTATGCTGCACAGGCCATCCCCTTCGATGACAACTTGGCTAGTGCGTTTCTTACTCAATGCCATGTCTCATCCTCCAGACCCGATTGGTATGTGGATTCGGGAGCCACGGATCACATGACCCCATCTACTCAAACCGTTACCAATCCTTCATCCACCACAGGTAACAATTCAGTCACATTCGGTAATGGTAATACTCTCCCCATCACTCACAAAGGACACTCTTTCGTTTCTGATAACATTAAATTAAATGACATCCTGGTTGTGCCCAATCTCACCAAGAATCTCTTGTCCATAAGCAAATTAACCAAAGATAATTATGTGGATGTCTTATTCTCTTACCCTTCTTTCTACATTCAGGATCGCCAAACAAAACTGGTCCTAGCCCAGGGACGATGTGAAAATGGTCTTTATGTCTTACAAGCAGGTCATCATGCTCTCGTTGCCTCATCCTCAAAACCCAAAGCATCTTTTGAAGTCTGGCATTCCCGCCTGGGACATGTCCATTTTGATACTATTGTTAATTTACAAAAACTTGGTCATTTATCTATTTCTGCTCTTTTACCTAAACCAGGTACTTGTTTGCCGTGTCATCTTGCTAAAAGTCAACGTTTATCGTTTGATCTTAATAATAAACGGGCCTTGAACCCACTTGACCTTATTCATTGTGATTTATGGGGTCCCTCTCCGGTTGTGTCCGTTGACAATTACCGGTATTATGTTGTTTTTGTTGATGACCATTCTCGGTTTTGCTGGCTCTACCCATTAAGATTGAAATCTGACTTTTATAATATCTTGATGGTGTTCATGAAACTCGTTCAAACTCAATTCTCTCGCAAAATTAAAATCTTTCAGAGTGATGGTGGAACCGAATTTGTCAATCATAAAGTTCGATCTTTATTTGAAGAAAATGGGACACTTCATAGGTTATCATGTCCGTATACACCGCAACAAAATGGCAGGGTGGAACGCAAACATCGACACATCGTCGAAACCGGGTTGGCGATGTTATTTAATGCAAAACTCCCTCCTTCCTTTTGGGTAGATGCATTCTCATCGGCCGTTTACATTATCAATCGCCTACCTACACAAATACTTGATGGTAAGTCTCCATTTGAAGTCTTATACTTACAACCGCCCAACTATAAAAAAATTTGGGCTTTTGGTTGTCGTGCGTTCCCTTATCTGCGGGATTATTTGGAACACAAACTTGCCCCACGCATCATACCATGTATTTTCGTAGGTTATAGCCCCATCTACAAAGGATATCGTTGCCTTGACCCTATTACCTCACGAGTTTATATAACCCGCCATGCTAGGTTTGATGAAGAGGCGTTTCCATTCCTTGCTACTGGAGAAAATAAACCCATCACAACCCTTCAATTAAGTACATTTGATGACAATTCAGTCCATTCATCAATTCCCTCTAACACTCCCTGCTCAAACCCATTGCCAACTCCTTCATCCAATCCATCTTACCCTCCATGCCACCTTTGCATGGACTTCCTCACATCACCTAAACCTCCTGTTCCAACCAACCATCCTCCATCCGACTCGCCTCCATCACCTGAACCCACCTCAGCCGATCCCAGTTCAGAAGGTCTCGAAGGGTTTATACAAAGTAAACAATTTGTAGAAGGGGGGAGGGGGGTTGAATACAAACACAAGATTTTGGTTTTCTAAATTGTTTATTGATAAATCAAATACAATTTACATTTTGTTGCGAAATAAGATTAAGTAAACCTAATCTAAACAAACTTGAGAATCACTAAGGGTTCTTGCACAAGAAATAGAGAGAAAATGAGGTATAGAAAAATGAAGATATTTTTCTATGCACTAAGTTGTTGAGGGAGAGACCACCTTCAAACTGAAGGGGTATTCCTCTTATTTATACCCAATGCATTCAAGGCATGGCAGGAGGACTTTACACGTGTCTTCATATGGTTGGAAGCATGCTTCTGACTTTTTGGCAAGACATGCTTTGGGTCGTATGGTGAACAGTGTAGTGGCAGAGTGGTTGTATGATCCTGGACAAAGGCATGTCCCTTCTGACAAATCGTACGAAGTTATGCAAGTAGATAAGACAAACATTTATTGAAGTAGAAGCTTCATGATTAGCGATCGTTGAGTAGAACGTCGTGTGTGTGGACTTGTCTTGGTTTCACTGATGTCCGCATCAGATCATTAGTAGACTCGCCACTTGTTCATTAGCTTTGTCTTCGATGTCAGCGATGAACTCTTTGTCGCGAAACTTGTCTTCGGGGATGACAAACAACATTTATTACATGTGAAACTATCAGCGATCATCAGTGATAAGTGAACAGGCTCAGGTTATCATTGATGGACATTCATCGCTGGGTTTATAAAGTTAAAACAGTGAGTACTATCAGCGATACAGAACAGTCTCAGTATTGTATTGTTGATGGTGAAGCACTAATACATACAGATGCTATTTGTAATTTTCACTAAGTATTTTAAGGGTCATCATCAAATCACTGAGAGAGTTTGGATCAACACTTCTTTTCCATGGTTTTAAACCATCTAAGCTAGGTTTTTAGTTCTTGTTCTCCATGTAATCGTGTTCCATCTAGGCTATGTTTCTTCTCCATCTATGTTTTGCATCCATTGTTTCAATTGGAAAAGCAAATGAACTACATCTCCCCTTTAATTTGATAACATGTTAATTTCATTGACATCTTTGTGATGCAAACTTGATATTCTCCATCAAGCATGCTTACCCCCGAATATATATTCTCTATGTAGCAATGGGTTTTCAGAAAAAGAAAAGTTCAAACGATGACCATATTTTGTGTAGATTCAATCACAAGTTCACAACATTATATCTAAAGAGAAACAAGTCTCAGATATAAACTGTCCAAATCTGCAGAGCTTAAGTATGTATTGAAATAAGATGTCCCTTGGCACGATTTTTCAAACCTTTATCAGATCCACTAAGTCTCTGTATCTGATGAATCTCAATAATATAATTCTTTGTAACTGTTCATCACCATCATCATACACATTCTTATTTTGCGTCATCAGTTTTCTTTGCTTCTTGCGGTATCCGTTTTCAAGTAAGGCTAATTGTGACAAAGTTATACACGGGCTTGATAGGGAATTCGTCTGTGAACTTGTTAAGAATGAGCGTTGGGATGATTATAGGTGTAACATCCCAGTTTTCATGAATAAAACGTCCCAAATTCATTAACATGCAATTAGTCATCAATAAGTTTGGAATTACGGATAATCTTGTCTTTACATCATTAATAAAGTGTACTACACAAAATTATGACAGCGGAAGTCTCTAAAAATCCACAGCCGAGTACTATCTATAGCTATTAAAACCAAAATGGAGTGTCTCTAAGCTCCAAGTCCTCCTCGTCATCTTTCTTAGTTCTTACTACAAGAACCCATTAGCGCGCTTACCTGAAAATGGGTTAGTTTTGAAAAGCGAGGGTTAGACCAAAAGGTCTAGTGAATTCCCTCAGAGAACAACATGTAACCAGTATAAAAGCCTTTATGAAAACATTATCGTAAACCTTATCATACCTCAAGCATGGTACTACACTGTGTATGGATCACATATCATCTTACGATCAGGGTTCCATTAGGTTCCCCTCTCGTCCTCTTTGGAGCCCCCACGGACTCCCCTCTACCGAATAGGAGGGAAACAAATTCCAACCTACCAGTCTATCTTACATATCCAAGGGACCCTCAGGTCCCGAGGATCCATCCTTGATCCCACAGTGCAGACCGACTCCACATATCACGTCAATCATTTCACAAACATGCATCTTTAAAAACCCTTGTAAATCGTCATTCTCAGTTCATCAAGTACAATACATTTTCCTCAAGTAAAAATAGGTATTTCATGGAAAACATGCGTAACAGTTATAAACATTTCACGCTCGTAAATGAAACCATAATCAGTCAAAATCATTCAACACTTTAAGTCATAAAAGGTTTAGGGAACTCACCTTGCTTGACGTATAACGCACTCCTAAAATACTTCCAAGCTAACCCCGACGAACGCCTAAAGGAAATAAATTCACATCAGATTAACCGATCAAGAACTGTTATCCGGACACCACTGACTATCCGGACACAATCACTTTTCCGGACAAACTACCCGGACACTAATTCCACCCGGAGACCTCGGTCACCCGGATACGAAGAAGCACCCGGACACTCTCACAGGGTACTTACCCGGACACCGACAACAATCGTCCGGACATTACCGAATACGACGTCCGGACTCTACGGCTGTTCGAACTTAGGATTCTTAAAAGTGATTTACAACTCGATTGCAGCCACTGGTTCGATTAGATAACCACAAGGGTTCATCCACCAATCCCAAAAACTCATTTAATACACTTATAGCCTCTTAAATCGGTTCATTAGGACAACACCCACAAAAACCCATTTCAAAGGGAAAAGGATGGAAACTCCAAGAATCTCCACATTCAGGCTTAGAAATCAGCTTATAGAAGAAAGGAAACACTAACACAACAAGGAAAACGAAATTGAAGAGGTTTACCTTGCTGATTTCTTCTTCGATTCCTCCTTTCCTCTTGAATCTCCTCTCAAACTTAGCTTTCCTTCTTCCTTTCTCTCTTCTTTCCTTAGCCGCCAAACACAAATGCCAAATACTGATTTGTTGCAAAAGAGAGCTGACCTAGGGATTTGTGCCCTACCTCTCTATCACCAAATGACAACTTAGTCCCTCAAGTTAACCTTCACTTAGCCAAATAGCACTAAACTTCCTTACTTGTAATTTAGAACCCGGTTGTTACAACACTCCCCCCTTAAAAGAATTCCGTCCCCGGAATTCCTTCATCGAAGAGGTGCGGGTATCTAGCTTTCATTTCCGACTCCAACTCCCAGTCGCCTCCGGACCCTTGTGGTGTCGCCATTGTACCTTAACCAACTTAGTCTCCTTATTCCGTGACTTCCTCACTTTAACATCCGTGATCGCTTCAGGTTCCTCTACAAAGTTCAATTTCTCGTCCACCTTTATGTCATTCAACGGCACCGCTTTGGTTACGTCGGCGAGATATTTCCTTAAGTTGGACACGTGAAACGCATTGTGGATGCCACGCAATTCTTCCGGTAGGTCCAACCTATACGCCACCTCCCCAATACGTTCCGTAATCTCAAATGGCCCGATGTAACGTGGGCTTAGCTTCCCACGTTTTCCAAATCGTACCACTCCCTTCCAAGGAGACACCTTTAACAACACATGGTCTCCGACTTGGAATTCTATGTCCTTTCGTCTCTTATCCGCATAACTTTTCTGCCGATCGCGAGCGACCTTCAGTCTTTCTCGCACTTGGACTATCTTGTCCGAGGTCAGTTGTACCAATTCTGGTCCGGCTAACTGTCGTTCTCCCACCTCGTTCCAACACAACGGTGTCCGACATTTTCTACCATAGAGCGCCTCGAACGGCGCTGCCTTGATGCTCGAATGATAGCTGTTATTGTAAGCAAACTCGATCAATGGTAGATGCTTTTCCCAAGAACCTTGGAAATCTAAAGCACATGCTCTTAACATATCCTCCAACGTTTGGATCGTTCGCTCACTCTGACCGTCGGTCTGCGGGTGATAAGCGGTACTCATCTTAATCTGCGAACCCATCTCTCTTTGGAAACTCCTCCAAAATTTGGAAGTAAATCTGCTATCTCGGTCGGACACTATAGAGGTCGGCACTCCATGGCGGGTTACGATCTCGTCGATGTACAACTTTGCCAACCGCTCCAACGAGTAGGATTCTCGTATAGGTAAGAAGTGGGCTGATTTCGTGAGTCGATCCACAATCACCCAAATAGCGTCATAACCCCTTGGAGTCTTAGGCAAGTGAGTTACAAAATCTATTGTAATCTGATCCCACTTCCACAACGGTATCTCTAATGACTGCAACTTCCCGTACGGCCTTTGATGTTCGATCTTTACGCGCGAACACGTTGCACAGGTCTCTACAAAATGAGCAATGTCATTTTTCATTCCGGGCCACCAATAGTCTCGACGTAGATCTCCATACATCTTGTTTGTCCCCGGGTGAATTGAGTACTTAGACTTGTGGGCTTCTTCTAGAATTAACCTCCTGAGCCCCCCGAGTTTTGGGACCCAGATTCTCCCCCTAAGACACTTCACCCCTCGACCATCTTCTAATAATGAGGATGCTTGCCCTACCATTCTCTCCTTTTTGAGATTATCAACTCCAAGCGCCTCATCTTGACTCTTCTTTATCTCATTTAACAAATTGAACGTTACTTCAGCCCTCATGGCTACAATACTGGGGGTCTCGCTTCTTTCCTTACGGCTCAGAGCGTCCGCCACAACATTTGCCTTACCCGGGTGATAATCGATCTTACAATCGTAATCTGTTAGCAATTCAATCCATCTCCTTTGACGCATGTTCAATTCCTTTTGATCGAAGAGATGACATAAGCTTTTGTGATCCGTGAAAATCTGGCACTTAGTCCCATAAAGGTAATGTCGCCAAATCCTTAGAGCAAAAACCACTGCCGCCAATTCTAGATCGTGAGTGGGGTAACGAGCCTCGTGATCTTTTAACTGCCGGGAGGCATAAGCGATCACCTTCCCTCGTTGCATGAGTACGCAACCCAAACCGAGCTTCGATACGTCGCTGAACACCACGAAATCATCCGATCCGTCCGGTAAAGACAGCACCGGAGCGCTGCTCAACATCTCCTTTAACTTTTGGAATGCTTCTTCCTGCTTTTCTGACCATGCGAATTTGACATTCTTCTTGGTTAAGGACGTTAATGGCGTGGCAATACGCGAAAAGTCCTTGATGAACTTCCGGTAGTAACCTGCCAGTCCAAGGAAACTCCGAACTTCTGACGGATTCTTGGGCTGCTCCCAATCTCGGATAGCTTCAATCTTAGACGGGTCCACCATGATTCCCTTCTCGGACACCACGTGTCCAAGGAACTGCACCTCTCTAAGCCAAAACTCACACTTGGAAAACTTCGCATACAGCCCCTCTCGCTTTAACAGTTCGAGAATCTTTCGAAGGTGGCTCTCGTGATCCACTCCCGATCTTGAAAATATCAGGATATCATCTATGAACACTATCACGAACTTGTCTAAATAAGGTTGACACACCCTATTCATTAAGTCCATGAATGTTGCCGGGGCATTGGTCAGCCCGAACGGCATCACCAAAAACTCGTAGTGTCCATACCTGGTTCTGAAAGCGGTCTTCGGCACATCCTCCTCCCTTACCTTGAGTTGGTGATAACCCGACCTCAAGTCTATCTTGGAGAAGTAATTTGCTCCTTGCAATTGATCGAACAGGTCGTCAATCCTCGGTATCGGATACTTGTTCTTAATCGTGACCTTGTTGAGTTCACGGTAGTCGATACACATCCGCATAGTACCGTCCTTCTTCTTCACGAAGAGCACAGGTGCTCCCCACGGAGACGTACTCGGTCTAACGAACCCTTTGTCTAACAACTCCTGCAGCTGAGTCATCATTTCCTTCATCTCGGACGGCGCCAATCTATAAGGTGTGCGGGCAATTGGTGCAGCCCCGGGCATCAAATCAATTCTAAACTTGATCTGACGATCCGGAGGTAGACTTGTCAAGTCATCCGAAAATACTTCCGGGTACTCATTTACTACTCGTACATCACCTACCCTACGCTTCTCTTTCTTGGCATCCAACACGTACGCCAGAAATCCGTGGCACCCCTTCTTTAGGCACTTAGCAGCCCTAATCATAGAGATGAGACTATTCTTTCTATCACGACAGTTCCCATAAATCACTATGGGATCCCCATCAGGTGATTGAATCCTGATTAGCTTTTTGTTGCAAACGATATTCACATCATTCGCGGCTAACCAGTCCATATCTAACACCACATCAAACTCTCCCATTGCCATGGGATATAACTTCATAGGCATTAACCTCCCTTCTATCTCTATGACACAACCTTCTACCACCTCCTTAACATACACCAGACTATCATTAGCGGTTTCCACTTTCCACCTCTAGAGCTCTTTCCAAACGTCTAGGCCTCACCCCCAAACATTTCATAAAAACATGTGATACAAAAGAGCGATTTGCTCCCGAATCAAATAACACTTTGGCACAGAGAGAGTTCACTAGAAATGTACCTGCCACAACATCAGGGACTTCCTCCGCCTCTTCCGCAGTCATGCGGAACGCACGTCCCTTCAGACGCGCTGACTCCGCCCCTTTATCACTGCCTCTTCCTCCCTGACGATTTCCATACTGAGCTGGCCCATCCTTCTTTAACTGTGGGCAGTCATACCGCATGTGACCCACCGTTCCGCACTGATGACAGGTCTTCCCCTTGGGACAATCCCTTGACATATGACCTGGCAAGCCACACCGGTAGCATGAGTTTGAACCTGCCATGCATTCTCCCCGGTGTACCTTGTCACACTTGTTGCACGGCTTGCTAGTTGAATCCTTACTAGCACGAGCTTCCGGTCGGAACACCTTCCCTCTTTTGGAGTCGTTACTTGGACCATCCCATTTGCGCTTCTCCCCACCCTTCTCAGTCGTCTGACGATTCTTTTCTTTCTCAATCAGCTCGGCCGTGTTGATGGCCTCCTGAAAAGTGGTGGGGTTCCTGGTCAGGACCAATTCTCGAACACTGCTCTTCAACCCATGAATGAATCGTTCTACCCGACGCTCTTCCGTCGGCACATACAGATCAGCAAAACGGGACTTCTCAATGAACTTAGAAGTATACTCCCGCACTGTCATCCCTCCCTGATCCAGGCTCAAAAATTCTTCTTCCAACCTTTTCACTGCCGCGAGTGGGCAGAATTGAGCTTTAAACCTGTCAACAAACGTTTCCCACATCATCCCCTTAGCCGCTGCCGAACCCTTTCCCCCAGTCTCAGCCTCCCACCAGTAAACTGCATCAGATTTCAACATGGACAGAGCAAACATTACCCTATCCCCGTCAGCACACTTGCATGTATCGAAGACCAGTTCCATTTCCTTCACCCACTTCATTGCCAAGATAGGGTCATATTCGCCCTTAAAAGTTGGGGGCTTGCATGAGGCAAAGGCCTTGAAATTGCATCCCTTAGCTGCTAACTCATTCATCACTTGAGGGTTTGAATTCAAGTGGCTCCCAGTACCGGTCACTAGTGGACTAGACAGTTCCACGCTTTCTCGGTTCTCACTTGCTTCTTTGCTTCCCGAAGCTGACTCATTCTGCTTGGTGAGGAGAGCCTGCAAAGTTTCTTGAATCTTACCCAATTCAGCGACTAGGTTCTCTCGAGTGACGAATGCAGAGCCACGGCCTCGACCACGTCCCCTTGTCGGATTTCCCCTTCTCACCGAAGCCGTACTTTCCTAGATTGAGTCCTCGTGGTGGACGGGGATTTCCACGCTATGAGCCCTTCGAGCCACACAGGTCGTCCTTCGAACCGGAATCTCTCTGTTCTCTTCCACTTGTGTAGTGGCTCGGCGGGGCGTCCTTCCTCGACCCCTACCACGACCCCTTCCGCGGCCTCTTCCGCGGTTAACAGTTTCCCTTGTCGGTTCCACCGGTCCGTTCTCTAGGTTCTCCTCGTTCCGGTTCCTGGGTGCAGCAGGCACTGACTTGCTTCTCAACGATCTTCCAGCCATGACGCTCAACTGAAAGAAAATAACCGTCAACCTTTGCTAAACCCGACACACTGATTGCTATATAAGGTATTTTAAGTACGCACATGTACCTGTAAGTTCACAATTACACTGGCCAGGTGAAATTCCAAACTTACCTTACACGCTTGTTCTCGGCACCTTATTCTTACGCGCACCTATAGTGATCGTTCCTAGAGGCAATCCTATGTCTCGGCTGTGTTCCTCACCCTACAGTTTAAGTTTAGGCCCTAATGGTCACCTAAATCCCTTAAACTAAGGCTTTGATACCATTTGTAACATCCCAGTTTTCATGAATAAAACGTCCCAAATTCATTAACATGCAATTAGTCATCAATAAGTTTGCAATTACGGATTATCTTGTCTTTACATCATTAATAAAGTGTACTACACAAAATTATGACAGCGGAAGTCTCTAAAAATCCACAGCCGAGTACTATCTATAGCTATTAAAACCAAAATGGAGTGTCTCTAAGCTCCAAGTCCCCCTCGTCATCTTTCTTAGTTCTTACTAGAAGAACCCATAGCGCGCTTACCTGAAAATGGTTTAGTTTTGAAAAGCGAGGGTTAGACCAAAAGGTCTAGTGAATTCCCTCAGAGAACAACATGTAACCAGTATAAAAGCCTTTATGAAAACATTATCGTAAACCTTAGCATACCTCAAGCATGGTACTACACTGTGTATGGATCACATATCATCTTACGATCAGGGTTCCATTAGGTTCCCCTCTCGTCCTCTTTGGAGCCCCCACGGACTCCCCTCTACCGAATAGGAGGGAAACAAATTCCAACCTACCAGTCTATCTTACATATCCAAGGGACCCTCAGGTCCCGAGGATCCATCCTTGATCCCACAGTGCAGACCGACTCCACATATCACGTCAATCATTTCACAAACATGCATCTTTAAAAACCCTTGTAAATCGTCATTCTCAGTTCATCAAGTACAATACATTTTCCTCAAGTAAAAATAGGTATTTCATGGAAAACATGCGTAACAGTTATAAACATTTCATGCTCGTAAATGAAACCATAATCAGTCAAAATCATTCAACACTTTAAGTCATAAAAGGTTTAGGGAACTCACCTTGCTTGACGTATAACGCACTCCTAAAATACTTCCAAGCTAACCCCCGACGAACGCCTAAAGGAAATAAATTCACATCAGATTAACCGATCAAGAACTGCTATCCGGACACTACTGACTATCCGGACACAATCACTTTTCCGGACAAACTACCCGGACACTAATTCCACCCGGAGACCTCGGTCACCCGGATACGAAGAAGCACCCGGACACTCTCACAGGGTACTTACCCGGACACCAGCAACAATCGTTCGGACACTACCGAATACGACGTCCGGACTCTACGGCTGTTCGAACTTAGGATTCTTAAAAGTGATTTACAACTCGATTGCAGCCACTGGTTCGATTAGATAACCACAAGGGTTTATCCACCAATCCCAAAAAACTCATTTAATACACTTATAGCCTCTTAAATCGGTTCATTAGGACAACACCCACAAAAACCCATTTCAAAGGGAAAAGGATGGAAACTCCAAGAATCTCCACATTCAGGCTTAGAAATCAGCTTATAGAAGAAAGGAAACACTAACACAACAAGGAAAACGAAATTGAAGAGGTTTATCTTGCTGATTTCTTCTTCGATTCCTCCTTTCCTCTTGAATCTCCTCTCAAACTTAGCTTTCCTTCTTCCTTTCTCTCTTCTTTCCTTAGCCGCCAAACACAAATGCCAAATACTGATTTGTTGCAAAAGAGAGCCGACCTAGGGATTTGTGCCCTACCTCTCTATCACCAAATGACAACTTAGTCCCTCAAGTTAACCTTCACTTAGCCAAATAGCACTAAACTTCCTTACTTGCAATTTAGAACCCGGTTGTTACAATAGGATCAACAACTTAATTGGTTCGTCTTTAGCTCCCATTTGGGTTTCGACGGTATTGTTACAACTGAAGGAAGAGCCTATGTTAGCTTTGAAGCTCTTCAAATGGGCCGATACTCGACCCAAGTTTTGTCATATTAGCGAGAGCTATTGTATTCTTGCCCACATTTTGTTTTTTCACAGGCTTTATAATGATGCTCATGATATATTGAAATAGTTGCTTAGTTCAAGCCTTATCTTGTCTGGTTGTGATGTGTTTGATATAATGTGGTCAACTAGGAATGTATGTCATTTTGGGTGGGGGAGTGTTTGACACATTGTGTAATGTATTGGGGGAGTTAAAGAGATATGAAAAGCTAACAATTGCTTTTTATGGATGAAATAAGATGTCCTTTGGCAAGATTTTCAAACCTTTATCACATCCAATTGCCTCTCAACAAGTTCCTGGACCTCGGGAGTGGTAAGATTTCCGATCCATGAAAAGACAGAAGAATCGCAGGTGTAGTATGTAACAATAGGAGGAAGTTCCATTTTTGCTTGCTTTCTCATCTCTAGATGCATTTTCTCTTGGCTAATACCCAGATCGATCTTTGACACCCACCACATCAAGATATTGGGTCGGGTCGGAAACATATAAGAACGGGGTCGAAAACACAAAAGAAGGAAGTTTCACCGGGAACTGGAAGGCGATGGCGGGGGTGGGATTTTCTGGTCTAAACAAATGGGTGGGGGGGGGAGGGTTGTGTTCAAGTAGAAATGTGTGGTTAAATGATATACACATTAGAGTTTAAATTTATTTAATATTTTAAAATAAAAATTGGTAATAAAGATGAAAGACAAAAATACCCCTTTCTCGAACAGAGAAACTTAACGGAGTTAGTGATCAGTGACCATTTTTTTAGAGTAAAATGAGAATTACAAGTATACTTTTTAGACTTATCAAATTTCAGGCCCGCTTTCAAAGTTTTCACTAAACCTTAGGGACCAAAATTAGAGTTTAGTCCTAACTCTATTAGAAAGAGGACACCATTATTTATACACATGTGGAAAGACCATTGAGCTAGGGCTATACTAACACTTTGCAAGTATAGGAAGCAATAAGGTACAAGTATGAATAAGAGGAATACACATACTAATAGTAAACACACAAAATAAATATTTTTGTAACTTGGGTTTTTATGTTCTTCATGTTGTTCTTTATAATAGGGTTCATTTATAGTTTTGTATCACCAATTTTAAATGAATTTGTGCAATTTTTGTGAATGATGTTTATTGTATATGTTCTTTTATTTTTTGGGTTGAAGGGGGGAGGGAGTAATTGGGATAGAAGAAAAATATTATATTACAAAATTGTTTTTATGTAAAATAACACAAATATCCTCATATGACTTATATAGGTGGGTTCAAACGAGAACGCTAACTATTTAAGTAAACACGAGAACAATCGTCCATGTAAAAAATCATACATGATTCACGTACAAAATTCTATATGATTCACACGACTTGCCCCACGACTTTTAAGTTGCGGCCAAAAGTCGTCTGCATCCAGTTTTTTGCGCTTAGTGTAAAATCACATATAATTTTGTACATGGACGATCGTTCTCGTGTTTTTTCATATAATTAGTATTCCTGTTTAGCGAAACTTAACGATTGGTCTAAACATTCTTAAAATTCAGATATAAAATTTGTATAAAATGTAAACCACAGGTTTACTAATTTTATTATTGAAATGTTCCCCAAACCACATGAACATTTTTTAAAATTTACGCAATTATTATCAAACGTGTTAATGTCAAGGAAGGTAGGGCAAGTAAGCATAGGTTACCTACACAGGGGGTTTATGATTTTATTATATTAAATTAAAAGAATCTAATAAATGAGATATAATCATATATTATTTGTTCCTAAGATAATTCTCTAATATAAAATATTTCACTAATCAATTAAAAATTAATTTAATTAGAATTATTTTAAAACAGTTTTATCGAGTATATTGAGTGTTTAAGAATATAAGAATGTATCTCTTTTGGTATTTTATCTATTAGCTTTTTAAGAAATTAGAATATTTTATATACATAATTGGTTTATTTAATTATGGTAATTCTAAACTGTAAAAACACAACCAATCAATTCATATTCGTATTTAATGACGCATATTGAATGTTTTATTAAATTTTATTATTTAATATAGGATAAATTGCATGAAAAATAAACATATTTTAGTTTAATTTCTATTTTGGATAACGAACTTTCAAAACTTTCATTTTGATACCTAAGATGTAATATTTCATTCATTTAAGTACCTGGGTAACTTGTTTAGTCCTTAACAGGTTGCAATGCTTACATGGCATATAACCAATTATAATTCTTGCTGATGTGGTCGATGACATAGATTTTTTTTGTAAAAAATAATTTTATAATATATTTCTCTTTTATTTCTTTTTTCATTTTTTATGCTTTTATTAAATGATCATCTTCCTCGTCTCATCAACAACAATGAAACCCTAAAATCAATCAAAAATCTTAAACGCATATTCAGAAATCGTAAATCAAATCAAGATACAAAAACATAAATTGCTTATTAAATCAACCCTTCATAATGTTCCTCATGTGATAACCGATGTTGCTGAGATGAGGAAGATGAACATTCAATAAAAAACATAAAAAATGGAAAAATAAATACAAGAGAAATATATTCTAAAATTATTTTTTACAAAAAAATCTATGTCATCGACCACATCAACAAGAATTATAATTGGTTAGATCATCCACACCCCTGCAAGACAATACCATTTTCTAAAGTGCCACACCAGCTTTGCAATAACACCTTCCACACCTATGCAAGCCCAAACTCTTTTCTAAAGTAATAAAGTATAATATAAATAATATAGATAATTATAATATAACTAATAAATTAATTATAAAATAATTTGTTTTGATGCTTGTATAGTGTATACGTTTATCTATTAGTAGCTATATTTTCGTAATTTTTATATTAATGTACTTTTGTTTTAGTAGTTTAAATAAAAAACATTGCATAAAAATATCAGTTTTTTAAATAAAGCGTGGGTAAGAAATGTTTAAAAAATAATAATAAAATAATGTTTAAATAAACTTTTTTATTTGAAAGGCAAGGAATATTTTATTACAAACAGAAGGGCTAAAACACCCACCATCCATGCTTACAAACACAAAAAGCCAAACAACCTTAACAAATGAAAAAGCCCCACACACAACAACCAAAATGAGCCAACTAGGCAGCCAACGTTGCTGGGCAATTGAGCAGCAGCACAACGGTTAGACGACAACGTTTACGAGGGTTAAACCACCACCCTCCCTGCCGTGACAGTGCCCGCAGACCCGATCGAACGAACCCTGATCATGACCCCTTAATCTTTCGTGTTACCCCACCAATGACGGCTCCACAAGCCAATTTTTCCAATCCACTTGAAGCTTCTTACCACGACCTTTGATCCATTCGAACGTTTTCACTTGAAACTCGAATAGCTTGTCGCATAATCTTCTTTTATCTTTATCGAAGATAACTTTATTTCGATGGCACCACATAAGATAAATCATTGTCCATTTCACACCGATCCACACTTCCTCTTTTTGGCCGGTGTTCCCCGCTACCACCTCGTCCGTCAATAAATCTTGGAATGTTTCTACATTTTCAAGATTTTCCAGCCACCATTTGCTAATCAATTTCCACATGATTTTAACTTCCGGGCACTTTACAATTGCATGATCTAGCGATTCTGGTTCCTCTCCACACATCGGACTAAGGATGGAATCCAAGTCAATACCCATATTATCAAGTATTGTATGGCATGGAATCCTCCCTTTTTTGGCCCTCCAAATTGTTGATCCAAACCCTCAGTGATTTGATAATGACCCTCTCTTATACTTAGTGAAAATTGTAAGTAAACAATATGTATCAGAGTTTCACTATCGCTGATAAGTACTAAGATCTTCCAGTACCGCTGATAGGAACTCTCGCTCTTTAAGTTAAACATTCAGCGAAACTGTTCATCATTAATGCTCTGAGTCTGTTCAGTCATTATGATGATCGCTGATAAGTTAATTGTTTACTTATGATCTCTGAAGACAAGTTTCACGTCAACAAAGGTTCTACGCTGAAGTCGAAGATCAAGCTCAAGAACCAGCGACAAGTCTCCTAATGAACTGATGCGGATCAGCGAAGACTCAGATTTGTCCACTCAACGTGAAGTATCAAGTACAAGACTTCAGCTATCGCTGAACTTTATCATTCGCTGAATAGAAAATGATAATCGCTGAATCAACGAAAGCTGATCATGAAGTCCTCCGTACAAAGTACTTTTGTCTTAACCACCCTTGCACGCCTCCGTACGAAATGTCAGAAAAGAACCTCCGAAAATCTGAAATCGTACAACCACTCTGATACTACACTGTTCATCCTTACGGCTACTAAGGTTGTCATCAAAAGTCAATGACATGCAACCAACCAGCTGATGACACGTGTAAAGTATATACTGACTTGCATTAAATGCATACAGTATATAAAGAGATGAACTCACTTCTTTTGAAGTAACTTGCTAACTCTGGACAAGTTCAAATCTCTTATCTCAGATAGGTTATTATTAGTAATTTCCTTATCTCTCTTAGTGCAAGAAACCTTAGTGTTCCAACTTGTTTAGATTTAGGTTTATCCTTAATCTTGTTTCCGCAACAAGTTGTAAATTGTTAATGATTTATCAATAAACAATTTAGAAAAGTAAAATCTGTGTGTTTGTATTCAACCCCCCTTCTACAAACTTGTATAGGCCTTCGGGACCAACAAGTGGTATCAGAGCAGATTTGTTTAATCTCATAAACAAGATCTAATCTAAGATATTTCTCTTCCTTGCTATTATCTGAAAATGGCCACCAATACAAACACAAATTATATAGACAATGGTTCTCTTGCAAAACCCCCTAGATTTTCCAGAGATAACTTCAACTTATGGAAAAATAGGATGACACTCTTCTTAGAAGGTGTAGACCCTACTATGCCTTACTATATTGAGAATGGTCCATTCATCCCTGTAAGATTTGATGCTGCAGTTCCAGGCACTGAGAATAGACCTGCTATTCCAGAAAGGCTGGTACCTAAAGAAATCCATCAATGGACTGACGAAGATAAGAAGAAAGTGGCTATAGATACAAAAGCCAGATCCATACTATCCATGGCTCTTCCTGACGAAGTCTACCATTCCGTCATGAATCTGAAAACATCAAAAGCCATGTGGGACACAATATGTGTTCAGTATGAAGGAACGTCTGAAGTCCAAGACTCAAGAAAGATCAACCTGGTAAGACAATACGAAAGCTTCATTTCTGGTAAGAATGAAACTCTCTCTGAAGTTCACCAACGTTTTAATTGTTTAATTATAGATCTGAAAACTGTTGGTAAGGAATATTCTAACTTTGAAGTGCTGAGAAAGTTTCTAGAATGTTTACCTGAAAGCTGGGACAATTATTCCATGTGTCTCAAGCTGTCAAAGGATCTAAGATCAATGACCCTTGCTACCTTATATGGCACGTTGCTGAATCATGAGCAATCAAGCCATCTTAAGAAGAATCTTGTAAAAGATTCCAAAAGCACCCCTGTTGCTTTAATCTCAGAGGAACCTTCTACTCAGCGACCCTCGGTCACTATCACTGAGTTAGAGAGTAACTCTGAAAGTTTATCAGATTCTGATTTTTCAGATGATGAATCCTTGGCTCTCCTAACCAAAAAGTTCAGGAGATTTGCCAAGAAGAAAATGTTTAGAAAGAACAAACCTCTTTCCATAGCTAACAAGCCTAAATCATCAGTTTTGTTGATAAGGCTACTGCTACTTGTTTTAACTGCGAAAAGATAGGACATTTTGCTAACGAGTGCAGGTCTAAGAAAGTTTCTAGACCCTTAGCTTTTACAAAGAAATCCTTTGTTCCAAGGAATAAAGATGACAAATACTCAAAGCTGAAAGAAAAATATGCGAAGCTGAAAAGCTTTAAGAAGAAAGGCAAAGGCCTGATGGCTGACTATGATTGGGCTGCTTCTGATGAAGAAGCATCATCATCTGATTCTGAAGATGATGAAGCAAATCAATGTCTCATGGCCAAGATTGAAGAAGAGGAAGAAAGTTCAGACATTCCCTCCACTTCAACCTCTGCTATTCAGGTATCACCTTCTTTCTTTACCAATATTGCAAATATTGATGAAGCCGATAGTCTCCGTAAGATCGATCTCTTAACTAGAAGTTTATACGAAGCCATGAACGGCAAAACTGTGGTTGAAAACCAAAATCTTGATCTCGCTGAAAAGCTTAAAAACTGCCACCTTCAAATAGAAAAGCTTTCTAAATTGAAGAAGATTTTAAAGATCAAGTATATTTAAATCAGCTAGTCAAAATCGAACGAGCAGAAGCTATCGCTGTATTAGAGGCTGAAAAAGCTACTGTTGAAGGATGGTGTAATTCTTCAACAAAGATCACTGAGATAATTAAGGCTCAGATTCCTCTAAGTGATAAACGTGGTCTGGGTTTTAAATATGATACTCCAAAACCAACCACTGAACGTTCAATGCTTAAATTTGGAACGTTCGTATCCTCAGTCGCTGATACTTCATCTTCTCAGTGCTCATCGTCCATTACACCAATCCCTGAGGAAACTCCTACCTCCTCAAAAGGCAAGGAGAAAATGGTTTATTCAAAATCTACCTCTGTCTCTAAAGACAAAGGTAAAGGAATTGTTATTTATCAAAATCCTTAGAAGGGTACTTTAGTACCAAAGCTGAATGCTTCTAAAGCTTCAGTGACCCATCCCTCTGGATCAAAGAAGCTGATCTCTGGATCTATTCAGAGATCTACTCCTAGACTCAGAGTGGATATCCTTGGTAAGAAATCTGAAGAACTGAATGTTCGTTCCATTTCTAAAGCCAATAGTTTACTTGGTGCTGGCACATCTAATTCAAAATTAAAAGCTCAGCATTCAAATGGTCCTAGAACTAATTTTAGCTATAGGAAATGTTATCACTATGGACTCACTGATCATATTGCTAGTAAGTGCCCCACAGCCACCAAAGCTGAAAAGATAGCTAAGGTGAAGATTGCCCCCAAGGCAAAGAAGACCAACCCTGGTGAAAATCAGGTCAAGGTGAATTCTACCACTGAGGTTAAGAAATTAACCAAAGTGAAGAAAGACAAAGCTGAATCTTCAAATTCTGCGAAGACTGCTGAACCTTCCATTCCAACCACTTCCACTGACAAACGTATATACATGGTTAAGTGAGTACCTAAGAAAAACTAATCTTCTTTTGTATTGCAGGTTAAGAAGGGTATCTGGTATCTCGATAGCGGATGCTCTAGACACATGACTGGTAAGAAAAGCATGCTCGCTGAATACAAAGAAGAGAAAGGTCCCTCTGTGACTTTCGGTGGAAATGGAAAAGGACATACCCGAGGGTATGGTGTACTTTCAAATGGTACAACCTCCTTCAGAAGAGTCGCATATGTTGAAGGGCTGAAGCATAATCTTCTGAGCATCAGTCAGCTCTGCGACATGGATAACAAAGTGATTTTCACTAAGGAATCCTGCTTTGTCACTGACAAAAAGTAGAAGATAGCTCTCAGCGGTTATCGTTTGGAAAATGTTTATGTAATAAACATGGACTCAACAACCACTGAGAACTCCTGTTTCTTCTCAAAGGCATCTTCTGATGTTAACTGGCTATGGCACAAGAGGCTCTCGCATCTAAATTTCAAGACACTGAATACTCTTTCCTCCAAAGAGTTAGTCACTGTCTACCTCAGCATTCATACGCCAAAGAGTCTTTATGTTCAGCGTGTGAAAAAGGGAAGCAGACCAAGGCAAGCTTCAAGTCAAAGCAAGTCTCCTCAGTGTCATCTCCTCTACAACTACTCCATATGGATTTGTTTGGCACTGTTAACAAACAATCCATCGCTGGAAAGAAATATACGCTGGTCATAGTTGATGAATTCTTACGCTTCACTTGGGTAATGTTTCTCCGTTCTAAGAGTGACACCCCTGAAGAACTCATCACCTTTGTTCGGAAGATGGAAACCCTGAACAATCTGACCGTTCGCTCAATAAGGAGTGATCATGGGACTGAATTCAAAAACAGTTCTCTTGATTCCTTCTTTGAGAGTAAGGGTATTTCTCACAACTTTTCGTCAGTGAGAACACCGCAAAAAAATGGAGTCGCTGAAAGAAGAAATAGAACAGTTATTGAAGCTGCACGTTCAATGCTCAGCGATTCTCACCTGCCTACTCAGTTTTGGGCAGAAGCTGTCAACACTGCTTGTTTTACGCAAAACAGGTCGCTGATAGTTAAAAGATTCAAAAAGACAGCCTATGAACTCTTTCATGGGAGAAAGCCTTCAATCAGCTTTCTTCACATCTTTGGATGTCAGTGTTTCGTACTGAACAACAGAGATGCCCTTGGAAAGTTTGATCCTAAGGCTGATGATGGAATCTTTCTTGGATACTCCTCAGTCTCCAAAGCCTTCAGAGTCTTCAACCGTAGAAGACAAACTGTAGAAGAAACTATTCACGTCACGTTTGATGAATCCCATTCAGCGAACTCTAAACCGTCCGCTGATACTGAAGAACTGAATCAATGGATGTTTTCTCATCTTGGTGATTCAGAAGAAGTTCCCACTCCTCATGCTCACACCGTAGAAAATGATGGTCCTACTATCATTCCAGATATGCAGAATAGTGAAGCTGAAACATCTTGGGTCTCAGCTGTTCCTATAAACACTATACCTGCAGTTAATCCAAATGTCTCAGAAATTCCATCTATTTCTCAGCAATCAGTGAATGAAGTGACAAATGCAAACATTCCTCTCTTAGCTGATAATCCAGAAGTAGCTGAAGCCTCATCTTCAGTTTCTCCAGTTCAGACTGAGTCAACGACGTATGCTCCGGCTCAGCGATGGGCTGTAAATCACCCAATCGATCAAATTCTTGGTGATCCAAACGCTGGTATTCAGACTCTAACTGAACCAAAGAAAATAGATGATGCCCTCAGAGATCCAAACTGGTTCAGCGCTATGCAAGAAGAGCTGACTGAATTCGAAAGAAACAAAGTTTGGAAACTCGTTCGTAGACCAACTGACAAAACGGTGATAGGCACTAAATGGGTCTATCGAAACAAGTTGGACGAACATGGTACTGTAACTCGCAACAAAGCTCATCTTGTTGCTCAGGGATACAGACAAGAGGAAGGCATAGATTATGACGAAACATTTGCTCCAGTAGCAAGACTTGAATCTATTCGTCTTTTCTTAGCATATGCTGTACACAAAAACTTCACTGTACATCAGATGGATGTTAAGTCAGCGTTTCTGAATGGAAAGCTGAATGAAGAAGTTTATGTAGAACAACCTCCAGGATTCTCAGATCCTAAGCGTCCAGGTTATGTTTATAAACTGGACAAGGCACTTTATGGCTTAAAGCAAGCTCCTCGTGCATGGTATGATACTCTCTCTACTTATCTCCATATTGAACAATTTGAGAGAGGTAAGATTGACAAAACGCTATTTTTTAGAAAAGTAAAAGGTCATATCATTCTAGTTCAAATATATGTTGATGACATTATATTTGGTTCTACTAACCCTGAGCTTTGTACTCGTTTCGCTGATAGAATGAAAGATTAGTATAAAATGAGCATGATGGGTGAACTAACATACTTCCTTGGTCTTTAGATTAAGCAAACTGAAAAAGGAACCTTTATAAATCAGGGAAAATATGTTAAAGATATGCTGAAGAAATTCGACTTAACTGAAAGTTCAGCTATGAAAACCCCTATGGCACCACCGCTGACACTTGATAAGGACACAAAGGGTGTTCTTGTCAATGTTACGTTGTACCGTGGGATGATCGGCTCACTATTGTATCTTACAGCTAGCCGACCCGATATTATGTTTGCAACATGCTTGTGTGCACGATATCAAGCTGAACCTAAGATATCTCATATGAAAGCTGTAAAGCGAATCTTTCGATATCTTAAGGGTACATCGAATCTAGGTCTTTGGTATCCCAAAGACTCAGGATTCGATCTAACTGCATATTCAGATAGTGATTTTGCAGGTTGTAAAATGGATAGAAAAAGCACCACAGGAGGATGTCAGCTCCTGGGTGGAAAGCTGGTAAGTTGGACAAGTAAGAAGCAAAACTCAGTATCCACTTCCACAGCTGAAGCTGAGTATGTAGCCGCTGGAAGCTGCTGTTCTCAGGTCTTGTGGATGAGAAATCAGCTACTAGACTATGATCTTCAGCTCTAAAAAATTCCAATCTATTGCGACAGCACAAGTGCCATCGCTATAGCCAACAACCCAGTGCTACACTCAAAGACAAAACACATAGAAATCAGATATCATTTTATCAGAGATCATGTGATGAATGGTGATATAGAACTTCATTTTATCCCAACAGATTATCAGTTAGCTGATTTATTTACCAAACCTCTTGATGAGACAAGATTCAACTTTCTCATCAGCGTGCTTGGAATGCTGAACTTTGAAGGGTAAAATCTTCAGCGGTTCACATTTGATCAGCGATACAATTATACAAACTTGTATAGTTCTCAGGATAAAATCAACTTGTATAACCTATTCAATCATCTTCTCTCTGAATAAACTTGGTTAAACTGATATCCAGGTATGTTTTCTCTCTCTGACAAACGCATGAAAATGCAAGATTTCAAATCAAATGCATCGCTGAAAATCTCTTCCTTAACAGCGATATTTTGAAAGTTCTTAAAACCTTCACTGATATTTTCTATTCAGTGCTTCATGTTTTTCAAAAGAGTCCCTGAACTTTCAAAACCTCAGAGACATCCTAAAAGAATGTGAAAGGACAGTTGTGACGTCATTGCAACGGATAACAACAGGCACGATTTCTTTCTGACACACGTTTGCACGTTTCGTTCAAACTTCCAATCAAATGCAAACACGTGTCCGTGTCATGATGAAAACCTTTTCCCGCTCAAGGTTTTCTCTTTCTAAACTCCCTATATAAACAAACTCTTGGTTTATATTTGTCTTTTACGCGATCAATCTTCCTCCGCAAGAAAAGAATTATTGTTGCATTTGTGCTCTCAAATCTTCAAAGAACTGTTCATCATCTTCTTCATCAAACATCAAGGTTAATATGTTCATATTTTTTTTCAAATGCAGATAACTTGTTTCTGATCTTATCATTGTTTTAAACAAGATCAAACAAAAGAACTTCTTAAAAATAAAATCATTTCTTTCATGGTTTTATGAACACAACCATTTCATGGTTATTCTTCAAGTTTTAAATCTTAATCTTAAACTTGTTCTTCATTCGTATCCAGTTTTTTTTGAAACTGGAATACAAGACTTTATGGGCTTTACATTTCGTTTCAAAAATCATGAAAAACCCTAATCTTCATTAAGACATTTATGTCTGAATGAAATGGACAAAATTCGAACCATCTTAATGGAAATTCTTTCCATATCAAGACAATTCTTATTTGTTAACATCTTTGGTTGAACTGATAATACAGAGAAATGGCAACTTCAAAGATCAATGTTACCGCTGAGACCATCTCCACTGACTCTGAGGAAGTGGAAATCATCAAAGCCCCTTAGGTTAAGTTCAAGCTGGATCAACTAGATTGGACCAAGGTCAACAACCTCTCTGCGCTTCTCGAGTTTCCTCCTCGAAAGCAAGTCACACATCTGGATGATGCTGTGAATTTCCTGAAAAACTGCTGCATTTCAACAGCCCTGGCCATCACACCTCCTGCAAGTCAGCTACTACTATCCCAGTTCTGGTACTCTGCCAGACACACTCAGCTACCCTCCGCCAAAGATGCATCCAAAACCATCGATTGCATACTCAGCGATACTGAGTATGGCACAATTAAGATAACCCCCGCAATCATTCGAAAAGCCCTGAACTTTCCCAATGCTACCAAAGAAAAACCGTTTGTTCCATTCCCTGACCATAAGAAGCATGCTGACAGAGAAGAAATCATTGCTTTCCTCGACGCAATGGGTTACATCTGGGAAACTGGAAGGGACAAGAAGCCCGAGAAGAAGCTGACCCTGATCAGCTGCATGACAGCGAAGACCGGCTCCTCTAATCAAGCCGCTCAACCTCAGCAGGCTATGGGATACGCACTGCTGAAAGGTCTACATATTGACTGGGCATCTATCATTTATGATGACCTAGTACAAAGAGTAGATTCTGCTGCTGACAGACCTGCATGGGTTCCCTACCCCCGTTTCATCAGCGCTATCTTCCAATATGGCCTGAAGGACAGCTATCCTCAAGAGGGTGACCTGAAACTTTCTCAGGTTGGCCCTAAGGTGCTCGATTTCAAACCTGTCGACAATGAGGTACGTCTCTCTACCCTTCTCTCTCTTCTTAACCCTAATTCTTCGACTTCTGTGGCTCCTTCAACGACAATACCCATCGCTGATACCCCGGCCACATAATCCTCTCCTTCTAAGAAAAGGAAACACTCTTCAACCCAACTTGATTCCAAAAGGATCAAGAAAACCAAGGAGCAACCCCAGCAATCCCATGCTGAAGACTCCTCAGCTCATTCTGAAGAGCTGAAGGAAAGTTCCGTGGTACGCTCTGCCACACCCGTGCAAGCCATCCCTCCAATCCAGACTTCAGCGTCTCCAAACGCTGAGGTTAGAAACTTGGAACCTACCCAACCTCCCTCAGTCTCTCAAAAGACTGATGAAGTGATTCTCAGCGATTCCAACGCTGAACTCAGTACCCGAACCCCATTCTTATCCTTCGCTTCTCCCTCCACTCACTTGGACACTCCTCCAAAGAACACTGGAGATGCCATCATTCCAGAAGCCACCGCTGACGCTTCTCAACGAATGATGAAGACAGGACCTGCAGAGATCACCATACCTCACCGTACTTTTGAGGAAGATATGGAACATTATTCAGGAACCCGCAATTTTGACGAGTTTGTAAACCCTCCTGCAGGTACACACAAAATCCTATACACTGTGACTAAACCCCAAACTTCTGAGCTTTCCTCTGTTCACAAGTTTTTATCTGTTACAGGTCCTAATTTGGGAGACATCAACGAGTCTCTGAAGTCCGTGGAAACAAAGCTGACCGGTCTCACCACCACACTCTCCAACAACTCTACAGCTGTAACAAACGCTGGAGAGAATTTGACAAAGCTAACTACGGTGGTGGAGAAGAAAGCTTCCACAGATGACATTAAGGGCCTTGATAAGATGCTCATCGATTTTGCCAAAGTACTCTCTGACATCTACACTGACTACACCGGCCTCAAAAACTCAGTTTCGACCGTGTCCAGCGAAGTTACAAAGCTGAAAACATCAGTTGAACATCTCGAGGGGGATATGTCAGCTGTCAAGACCGACTTGGGTTCTGTAAAAACCGACGTTGGTTCTATGAAGACGATGATCGAGACGCTGGTCAACAAGGAAAATACTCCTGCTCCTGCCCCTGCCCCTGTATTGGAAACTTTCACAGCGGCGGATCGTAAAGAGCTGAAGAAGATCACTCCTGCTATATCTGGCCTTGAAGACAGATTAGCAGCGATTGAAAGTTGTATTAAAATCTCTGGCCAAGAAGACAGAGAAAATACAAATGCTGAGTCTACCCATTCCTCCCCCAATCATGAGAAAGAGGGGGAGAAGAGCGCTGAACATACCGAGGAGAAGAGCGCTGAGGATCTTGAAAAGAGCGCTGAAGACCTTTCCCATGATGAATCTATCAGGGGAGAGAAGAATGAAGATCTTATCGCTGGACCTCAGGGAGATGAAAACCCTGAGGGAACCGAGAAGCTCGCCTCTGTATCTGAGGGGGAGCAACTCGAAGACGAAGCTGAAGAATCCGAAGCAGAAGATGATGAAGACATCGACATCCCTGATAATGAACCATCCTCCTCTCCAAGGAATGATGATGATGATGACGAAGATGACGATGACTTCTTTGTCGTCAAACCTGCCCCAAAGATCAAAGCTCGTAAGGGAATTTCAATAAATGAACCAACAGGGGAGCGGACAAAGACAAAGCCCTCAGCCTCTGGCGCTGAGAAAGGCAAAGGCAAAGGCGTCGCTGAAGATGAAAATCTGGCGATCTTGCTTGTAAAGCCGGTTTGTCAGGTACACTAATCATATCTCACTCCATCCCTCCTCTATAAGTTCTACTACCCTAGCCTACACCTGAACATATTTCTCTTTCTCTTTCTACCCAAGTTCTTCTACCCATGTTCTTATTTGTAAGATCGCTGTGTTTCAGCTAGTACTCTCCCCTGTTTGAGGATGTCGCTGAAGGTTCTACTACTGCGACTTCACAAATAAAGCCAGCTGCTGCTGATGAAATAATCCCAGTCTTAGATTTGATCTCTGAGACCGATGAACCAGAAGAACAACCTCTCTCGCACAGAAACAGACCTTCCTCAGCTCCTCAAAAGCTGAGTGAAGAGGATCAAAAGAGAAGAGAGGAAATAATAAAGCGATTCGAGGATCAGCGAATCATTCGAAGGCGTGATCAACTTCCTTCAGTTCCTCCAAAGTTCAAAATCTCCAAAGCTGAATACCATGAACACCTTAGAGCTGAACGCCTTATCGCTCAAAGGAAGGAAGCTGAAGAGAAAGACAGAGAATACGCCGTCAAGCTTACTCAACGATCAATCAAAGACCCCAAGCTGAAAAGAGTTCCCATTGATGTTCAACGTCAGCTCTGGGATGATGCTCAAGAAATCGTTAGAGAAAAGACAAAGGTCTCTGATACAACTTTGGAATGGGCTAAACAAATGCTGACCTATCGATCAAGACCATCCAAAATAAGCAAAGCCAACATCAGAGGAAAAATGTACGCTGATGTTCCTGTTGTTGAAGTGGATGTCTACAGAGATGACAAAACCAAGCAAACCTTCTATGCTGCTTCATTAGAAAAGTTTGGTCTCTCTGAATGGTTAGAAACGAAATTAGCCATTCAGGGATCACGCTCAAAATTCAAAAGCCATGTTGAGATGATCTTAAACAAACAGATCGACTTGCTTTCATCTGCTGTGGATATTCCTCCTACTCTTCCTCAACCGAAGAAAGCCTCTGCTAAGAAGAAGAAAGTTTCTGATTCAGGTCCAATCATTCGAAATGAAACAGGTATTGGTTTCTCTCGTACTGAAGTTCTTGGCCCTGATGCTGATCTTTCAATGCTTGACACCTCCCTACCACCTGGAGAAACCTTCATCCCTGGCACAGTGGTAAGTGATCCATATGGTATATTCTTCTTAGACTATGATGGAAATCCTCACTTTCAACGTGTCTCCGAGCTCCACATCGCTCCCATCGAACAACTCAGAGATCTCGTACACTGGTGTGAAGTCAGACGCGACATCAAAGCTAGACACCTGAAGCCCTTGATTTTTGAAGCTGCTCTGAAGTTAAAGAATCAAGGAGTAAATGTCCCTGACTGGATGATCCCCACTAAAAAGACCCTTGATGAACTTCTCATTAAGGAAGAACCCTTTGAAAACTGATATAATCTCCTTTTTCTCTATTGTATCAGTTATCCTTCTGTACTTGTAAATTATTTTCGCTTGTACTTGTAATCTTTCTGTTCTTCATTGTAACCTGATTCAATATTTTAAAGAAAGATTTCAGCGAACGTACTTTACTCCATAAGTACTGAAAAGATCCCAGAAAACAGTAAAAGGGACAAATATTTTATGAGTTCTTTTTATCCTTATGTTCTCATTAAATAGCAAATTTCTTTGTTGCTATGTCATAATCAAATAGGGGGAGATTGTTGATCCAAACCCTCAGTGATTTGATAATGACCCTCTCTTATACTTAGTGAAAATTGTAAGTAAACAATATGTATCAGAGTTTCACTATCGCTGATAAGTACTAAGATCTTCCAGTACCGCTGATAGGAACTCTCGCTCTTTAAGTTAAACATTCAGCGAAACAGTTCATCATTAATGCTCTGAGTCTGTTCAGTCATTATGATGATCGCTGATAAGTTAGTTGTTTACTTATGATCTCTGAAGACAAGTTTCACGTCAACAAAGGTTCTACGTTGAAGTCGAAGATCAAGCTCAAGAACTAGCGACAAGTCTCCTAATGAACTGATGCGGATCAGCGAAGACTCAGATTTGTCCACTCAACGTGAAGTATCAAGTACAAGACTTCAGCTATCGCTGAACTTTATCATTCGCTGAATAGAAAATGATAATCGCTGAATCAACGAAAGCTGATCATGAAGTCCTCCGTACAAAGTACTTTTGTCTTAACCACCCTTGCACGCCTCCGTACGAAATGTCAGAAAAGAACCTCCGAAAATCTGAAATCGTACAACCACTCTGATACTACACTGTTCATCCTTACGGCTACTAAGGTTGTCATCAAAAGTCAATGACATGCAACCAACCAGCTGATGACACGTGTAAAGTATATACTGACTTGCATTAAATGCATGCAATATATAAAGAGATGAACTCACTTCTTTTGAAGTAACTTGCTAACTCTGGACAAGTTCAAATCTCTTATCTCAGATAGGTTATTATTAGTAATTTCCTTATCTCTCTTAGTGCAAGAAACCTTAGTGTTCCAACTTGTTTAGATTTAGGTTTATCCTTAATCTTGTTTCCGCAACAAGTTGTAAATTGTTAATGATTTATCAATAAACAATTTAGAAAAGTAAAATCTGTGTGTTTGTATTCAACCCCCCCTTCTACAAACTTGTATAGGCCTTCGGGACCAACACAAATGAAGATGCAGATTTTCCTCGGAATGAGCTTAGTCCACCATGTGTGTTCTCTCGCATTCGTTGGAGCTTCGCCACCTTCCTCGATCAAAACCCGAAGCCTCTTTGTGCAAAAAGTGCTTGATGGGGCTAATGTCCATTCCACCTTGTCTTCACGTCCCCTTATCGGTTGGAACTCCTCTAGACATGCTCGTAACGCCCCTTCTTCTCCCACCTCTCTACCCCTAGGTGGTCTTCGCCAATTCCATGCCCAACTACACTTCCCATCTATCCACGATCCTCTTTGTGCTATCGTTACATTTGGTTCATTCTCGAGTCTATACATTCTTGGAAACTTGGTCTCGAACGGTTCTTCTCCTAACCAACACTCTTTCCAATACTTTGTTCCGCTTCCATCTCCGATCTTCTTAGAAAAAGACCCTGTGAAATTCAATCCCGAGTTGTCCAACTCCGGTCCCATCCTCGCTATGCTCCTCCAAATCAAACCTGCACCACCATGAGAAAAAGTCTCTCCCCCGAAACCCCCCTCTTCCTCAAAAATACTTTTTATAACCCGAACCCAAAAGGAGTTATTTTCAGTTTTAAAACGCCACCACCACTTCCCCAATAATGACCAATTTAGGAATTTTAGACTCTCTATATTAAGCCCACCCTTAGAAAAATTACTCAACGTCTTTACCCAATTTACCCATACCAATTTTTTCCTCTCGATCTCACCCTCTCCACCCCCCCCCCCAAAAAAACGACACCTCACTTTTTCTAGCTCTTTAATGACACCACTCGGGGCACGAAATAGAGAAAAGAAATATAATGGTAGGCTTCCCAATATCGATTTTACCAACGTTAACCGACCGCCAAAGGATATAAATCTCGTTTTCCACGATGCAAGTCTTTTGTTTATTTTTTCAATTGCCGGTTTCCAAAATTCTAACAAGGCTCATTGTCGCCCCGACCGGGAGACCCAAATAGACGAAAGGTAAAATTCCGGATTCACATCCCACGCCTCTTGCCTATTCGTTCACCTCATTCATCGGAACACCCACACCGTACATTTTTCTTTTAATCATATTTATTCTCAAGCCGGACACTTCATAAAAACATTTTAGAATTTTGATAAGGTTTTTTATGTTACCAACCGACCACTTACCGAAAATGATTATGTCGTCCGCATATTGAAGATGCGAAATCACCACATTATTTTCACCAACTTTTAACCCTTCAAATAAATCTTTTTTCATCGCTTCTTCCATAAGAACATGAAAGCATTCAGCCACCAATAAGAAGAGGAAAGGGGCAAGGGGATCCCCTTGTCGCAAACCTTTTCCCATTGCGAATTCTTTTGTCGGACTCCCATTTATTAGAATCGACATAGTTGATGATTTGAGGCATGCTTTAATCCATCGAATCCATCTATTCCCTAACCCCATCTTATCCATAACAGGAAGTTCCAATCCACGCTATCGTAGGCTTTTTCAAAGTCTACTTTAAATATTAAAGCTTTGTTCTTTCTCTTCTTGATGTAGTCTACTACCTCGTTAGCAATTAAGACCCCATCCAAAATGGACCTTCCTTTAAGGAATGCGCTTTGTGTATCACTGATAACCTTGCCTAATACCATCTTTAGTCTCTCCGCCAACACCTTTGAGATAATTTTATAAAAAATACCGATTAAACTAATAGCTCTAAATTCCCCAAAATTTGTTGGATTTGGGACTTTGGGGATCAAAGTAAGGAATGATGGATTGCATCCCCCACTTATTTCCCCTCTTTCACCGAACCAACGCACCCCCTTTATAAGATCATCTTTATTTGTTCCCCAAAATTTCTTCACGAATCCAAACGTAAACCCGTCCGGACCCGGTGATTTATTACTTCCACAACACTTTATTGCTTGAAACACCTCTTCTTCTTCAAACGGTTTCTCCAAAAATTCGGCATCTTCGTTAGACAGTTTTTTGAACAAATCTCCATTTACTACCGGGCCATCGATTTTTGATGAAGAGAATTTCTCCTTGAAAAAGTTGAAGGCGTGTTCTTTTATTTCCTTTGCGTCGTCCGACCAACCCGAATTGGTTGTTATACCCCTTATCGCATTCCTCTTTTCTCTATACTTAATCGACGCATGGAACAACTTGGAATTTTCGTCCCCCTCCACCGTCCAATTTAATTTTGCTTTTTGTCTCATCATTCCCAAATTTTTATCTTCCAAATCTAGCCATGTGTTCCTTTCTTGAAGCCATCTTAATCTATCATCGTCATTCCAACCAAATTCTTCCGCTTCCTTTTCTTTTTCAACACTTTACCTTTAACTTCCCCCAAATCTTTCTCCAAGTTTCCGAATCTAACTTTGCTCCAAACCTTAAGCGCTTCCTTTACATTCTTCATTTTGTCTCTAAAGATGCAGTCCGATCAAGAGGACCGAACCTCTAAGTTCCACGCCTTGCTTACCACCTCTTCAATGCCCTCTTCCTTAAACCAAGCATCAAAGAATTTGAAGGGCTTGGGGCCAAAATCACACTTATCTTCAAATAACATAAACGGAAGATGATCCGACCATCTTCTTTCCAAAGCTTTCACCCCCAAATTATGAAGAAAAGTGCCGAACTCATTCGTTACGAGAAAACGATCAAGCTTGCTAAACTTTAGCCCATCGTCACTAACACGGGTGAATTTTCTACCGATCATTGGTACTTCCACTAACTTGTTCCTTCGGATAAAATCGTTAAACTCATCCGCCCCCCGATTACTAGTGGCCGAATTGAGTCTCTCCATTGGTCCCCTTACTTCATTGAATCACCGAAGAGACACCAAAGTATCTCCTCTTTATCAACTACCAAGCCGAGTCTTCCCCAAAGTTCATAACGAGCTTTAATATCGTTTCGGCCATAAATATTAATTAAACCCACCTTCTCATTTATTCCTTCCCATTTACCGATCAAGGCCAAGAAAGAATGGTCTTCTATTTTTTCTTCACAATGAAAAACCTTTTTGTTGAACATCGTGATTTACCCCCCCCCCCCCCCCCCCCCGAGTTTCTCGTTGCTTTTACAAATGCAAATTCGACATCATCGCTCCCCCACAGGCTTCCAATTTTATTTGCGTTCAACTTACTTAATTTTGATTCTTGGATCCCAATTACATCCGGTTTTTCAGACTTGCACAACTCTTTTACCCACGCCATTTTATTTCCCGACCCCAAACCCCTCACATTCAAAGATACAATTTTCATTTAAAAACCGAATTAACTCGAGACATACCTGAACCGTTGGTGTTTCCGTTCCCTGCATTGATCTCCTGACCACTTCTTCCTGTCGAATTCTGTTCCTTCCAAATCAGCCCAATGTTCTGACTGAAGTCTTTCAATCCTTCTGTCCTGTCTTTACTTTTCAATTCATTTGACATAGAAACCGTATTTGCCGACGAAGAATTCCCTTTCCTTTTCATACCCTTTTTACCCGATACTTCACCTAGGTTGTGTTTGCAACTTCTTTTAGGGGCACCTTTCTTCCCACTGGATCACGCCAACTGCTTTATAAGATGGAAGCTCACTTTTCCACGACCGAAATTACTATTTTCTACTTTTTTCCCTTTGTCAGCTGCGTTTCTTTTCCTGCTTTCGTTGATCATGCTCTTCGACCTGCGGGTTTTTTTTAATTGACCTGCCTCTTTTATTGGGATCTCGTTGGACAGATTCCCACTTGGGCCTCCCACCTCCACTGGTATAGTTGGAGCTATTGGGCCTCCATTTTGATTCTCAAGGCCCACTTCTAATTCATCTGACAACCCATTATTTTTTATAGAATTAGGACTCCTCCCATCCTTATGCATGTGCAAAGTATCACTGACTCCTTCCTCTGTGGGCCCCCCTCCTACCATGTTTCCAAAGCAATCTACTCCATTATGCCTTAGATTATTAAGGTTATCACCCCTATATGGCTGTTCAACTTCCTCCTCAACTACTTTTTCCGGTGAGACCTCCGGTGACCGATTACCGTCTTTACCTTCCCTTCTACCTTCTTGATTGGATTTATTCAATCCTTTGTTCACACATTCGGCTTCTTCTCCAAACCAGCTTTCCTCAACCCCCCATTCACTACCGGTGTTATCTTCTTCTTCCGACCAAATGGATGGAATCTCGGAGTTGTGCTCGTTTTCTTCATCAGACCGTGGTACATCTAATTCCTCCCAACTTTCATCAAGCACTTCCAGTAGACTACTCTCTTCTTCTTCTATTTTTATTATATAATAAAGCTCTCTAATCTTTATGCATTTGAGACAATCTAACGAGGATTTTATTGATGTACTGATTAGAACCTTTCCTCATGTTAAATTATTGGATTCACGTAATTCGCAATTCAACAGTTTTACCACCTTGCCCCATTTTTGGCCAATTGATGAGAAGATTGTACCATTCCAGCTGTGTAGAGGAACCCCCATAATTTTCAACCAGGTCAATCTTTCCGACTTTCTAAATCCTTTGGACCAACCGCGGAGATCACTAATCCAATAACGGATTCCATGGTCTTTGTTGCCAAGAACCTTCCTCATAGCGTTGTGGTTTTCGAACTTGATCATAACGTGTCTTCCTCCCAAGTACTTGACTTCATTCACTTCAAGTGTTTGTTCATTACAGAGTTTTTTTATCGAACCTAGGTACTCTGTCGATTTAGCTTCCCCCACCAAGAAATTTTGGAGATATTCTAATCCATTATCATCCGGTGGCCACTCCCCCAATATTTCCTCTACTGCATCTTCTTCCCTCTGTGCTCCCTCCGCTGTATCACGTTTTCCCCCTTTTACTACATCTACATATGACTTGCTGCCCCTTTCTCCCATACCAGATTTGTTTTTTTATCCCTTATTCCAACCTTTCTTCCCCACCCACGTGAACACGTCTACCGCCGGTGTTGCCTCCGAATATTGACCTTTTGTCTTCCTTTGCCAAGAAGACCCTCATTTTAAATGACCCTACCCATATCTTGTTTAGATCTTTCTCCAACAACTCTACATCTGTGCTTCCCTTAAATCGTATGAACCCGAATGTCTTTCCACATATGAGTCTTTTATGCGCCACATACAGGTCTGACACTGTCCCATATCTTCTAAAAATCTTCCAGAGGCCTCCCACTTCCATCGATTCAGGGAAATTGAAGAATAGGAATGAAGCCTCCTTAGGCTTACTGTTGACGATTGGTTCACGGAACTAGTTGCCACCATTGCCTCTCTGTCTCCGATATCCGCCCCCCTCTCCCCTCTCTCTCACGCTCTCTCTCTCCATCTCTCCGCTCTCTCATGGTTTTTAGAAATAATATTCAAATAAACTAATAAATGAATTAAATTTAATAAACATATTATTAATTAATGTTTAAACAAACAAATTAATTAATTAAATTAAACAAAAATGGATTTATTTAATATATATGTGTTTGTGAAAGATCTTTCTAATTGTGAAAGAAGTGGCTACACTTGCAAGACCTTGCAAGCCACATGGCATGCCATGTCATTTTGCAAGACCTTGTGCAAGACGTGTGTGGATGCTCTGATATGCCACATCATTTGTCATGTAAGCATTGCAACCTGCTAAGGACTAAACATGTTACCCAAATACTTAAATGATTGAGATATTACGTCTTAGATACCAAAATGAAAGTTTTAAAACTATATTATCTAAAATAGGAATTAAACTAAAATACGTAACTTTTTCATGCAATTTGCCCTTTAATATATCAATCATTTTCAAAATACACATCAATACATCTTTATTTAGGAAAAGATAAATCATTGTTTAGTTAAATAATTAGTTTTCGTAAAGATGTTTATTTTGCAAATATCAGTGGATGATTTATTACAAATTAATAAAAAAAATTCAAAAAAATATAAAAAAAAACGTATCTATATTATATTATAAAGCATTTATGAAAAACTCTTTAAAACAACCCTAAAGCTTCATGTACCGCTATTTAATGCTAATTATTTAAAATCTCTTAAAACAACTAATGAAGCTTTATTTACCGATTTTAATGCTAATTATTTGATTAATACTTATCTCTAACAACCTTCAAAATTCTTAACTCGTGGACTCTTATTAATTAATCCTTATCTCTAACCACTTTCAAATCCTCAAATCATGAACTCCTCAAAAAACGTCATTCTTTAAATAAGTTTATAAAAAAACTTTGACTGTTTTTCTCAATACCACACATTAAAATAAATTAGAACATTAAAATCGAGATATATCGCGCTGCATTGCACGAGTAGACTTCTAGTTTATGAAAACGAGTGAAATAATACAAAAGGCGATGAAATATCTTCAATGAAACTATAATATATCTATACTATATTATAAAGCATTTGAAAAACTCTTAATAACAATCTTTTATGCATCATGTAGTATTTATTGATACATATTACTTAAACTTTAAGATTACAAGTAAATAGGGGTGAGCAAAACCCGAACCACCCGACCGACCCGCCCGAACCCGACCCCCGAACAAGCCGAAAAACGCCTACCCGAGAACCCGCCACCGGAACAACCCGAACCCGAGGAATTTGATCGGGTATTTCGGTTCGGGTTGGGTCTCCGTTTCCCACACCCGAACCCGTCCGAAACCCGAATAGTTTTAAAAAAATAGATTTTTATCTAATAAATATTTAATATAAAAGGCTTAATATTAATAGTTTAAGTGTTTCAGAATTCAGACGAGGTTTATACTTTTAGTCGTTCTAGAGTTTCAGACGATAGACGAGTCACGGAGGGCGACGAGGACGAAGCTGTCAATTAGGGTCAGTGTAGAGCACGACGAGGAGTCGAGGAGAGATGTCGAGAAAAGAAAGTCACCTTGCAGAATCAAACCAAAAATAAAGAGCTTGATAGTTCTGAGCACAACTTTCTTGGTTGCTGCTGGTAATTTGCTAGAAACTTTCTGCATTGCAGTAGTAAATATTAAAAACGATCAGACGTACTGATGCTGGTAGTTCAATTATGAGCTTGTAAGTTACTACTAAAATCCATTATCCAGGTGCAATAATTTAACAAAATATAATCAAAATCAAAACATAATGGCTTTTAATTGTGTCTTCCATAAAAACATTTTGGTTTTGGGATCTGTAAATGCGAAAAGAGAAAACAGTAGTATCTGTAAATGGGAGACCCGACCTCACCCGACCCGAAAACCCGAAACCCGAACTCTGCTTAGGACGGGTTTCGGGTTCCACAATTTCCACCCGATACCCGATCGGGTTTGAGTTTTTGGGCTCCGACCCGCCCGTTGCACACCTGTACAAGTAAACGATGCATGAGTACAAATTTTTAAAGCTGGATTTTTGAATTCAAAACTAACTAATAAACATAATCAAATACAGGATAAACATCTCATTTTAAATATAAAGAATAAAAAATATAATTAGGATAATCATTGAAAATAACAAAATACTTAATTGCTATTTTGTAAAAACTTACATTGTTAAACTTAAAATAAATTACATCATTATTAAAGTTAATAATAATAATAATAATAAATTAAATACAGACATTTATAAAAAACATTATCGATTTCTCAAAACCACATAAAAACCGTATTATAAAATCGACAAAGACAGAAAATAAAGCAAAACATTAAAATCGAGATGTACCGCGCTACGTTGCCCGGGTACACTTCTACTATATATATATATATATAAACAGAGAGAGAGAGAGATAAGATCATGTTAGATAAGTTGTTTTCGACTTTTCACGAGATTCCTAACGATTTTGATTCAGAAATGATAAATGGATTTATCAAGACCTTCAATAATTATGATACACTTGAAATTTCATAAGAAAGCATTGTGAAGGAAACCTTTACATTTTTTTGCCGTTAAAGTTCAATTTTTTACTTTCGTAATATTTTGTTGTGAAGTTTCAAGTATATAAATGAAATTAAATTCTTGAATTTTTAATTTTCTTAGAAGTATTTGATGTTATAAAGAATTATTGTGATGAAATAATAAGTCATAATTATAATTTATTTATGAACAAATTAATAATAAAGTCTTTTTACTAAATTATAATGAAAAAGCATCAATTTTATGGAAGATTGGGCCAAGAACAGGTTACGTATGCGTGATAGCCCATTGCAAAATTAGTTTTCAGAGCCCATTTGTAGTTCGTAGAGGTTTTGTTTAGCAGCTTTAAGGGGTTGTTTGGAATTGGTTTAATAGGTTGTATGGCAGTATGGCTAGGTATCGGAATGTCTCTCGACTCGTTGGGGAACTTGGTCCATCCGTCCCGACCAGGGATGGGAATTATCTACTATATCAAGGATAGGGATGAGGATCCCTGATAGCAAAAATACACACATAATATGTGACACGATAAAGGTGCAAGTATACATCAAATATTACGTTCGATTTACAAGTAATATAATGATAAGGACCAAATATCGTATCCATGGGGATTGGACTACTAAGAATCGGAGACTTCTACGAACTTCTAGTGCAAAGTTAAGAGTTTTAATGGTTTGTTTGTTTTGAGAAATATATTAATTGTGTAATTAACAAGATAAGTAAAAGGCGGGTACATGTGTAAGTTCTCCCCGTCGTATAGGTTGCGATATCGATTTTATAATAAAGTTTCCACAAATGCCAACTTTCGGTTTACCAACCTCACTAAGTAGATCTCGAAGATCTTAGCCCCGTCGGATGTGGAGGGATGTGCATATCTCTATGGCACACCCACTCGACCGACATCTAGACCTTAGTTTGATTATGCAACAACCGAGATCTCTATGTGATTATTGAAGATATTCCCAAACCTCATTGCAACATTTAAGCAGTATTTCGGATCCGCCTCTCTCGAGGTCTAAAATCTAATTTTAACACGCACAAGTGATCAACTTGTCCGCGTTGAGTTGTGCATTGGCTCGAATGACTAAACCGAGAAATTAGCAAAATGTGGTAACACCCAAGTGTTACGTTTTTAGCCTCTCTGGTTTGGCTTACACCCGCACACAAAGGGGGGTTTAGCTACAACTCATAAGTAAAAATATAATGACATAAAAGAAATACCGAAACATAAATTACATTAAACTGAAACTGGTCACTGTGGTCACAAGGCTCACCACAATGGTGACGGAAATTAAAAGTGCATAAAATTAACTAAACAAAAAATACAAGAGAAAGATAAGTTCCAACTGATTTTTCAAATGCTTGAAGACTTGAATCAAGTTGGATAGGATGCCCTCAAATGCTTGGGGTGAAGCTTCTTTATATATGGGAAAAGTTAAAAGTGACTTAAGGAGAGAAAGGGACTTGAACAAGCTTGTCATCTTCTTCTTTTGTCTTCATTTAAATTGTTTTCTTCTTTCTCCTTTTTCATGTAAAGTTTCAGTATTGACCAAGCCCTCAACCTGCAACTATCCTTCATAATTTTGGCAATAAAATTCCCATAAAGATTTTCCAGCTACTGATTACCACAGTAGTGACTTGCCACAATGACTTCCAGCGCCAAAATCCGATTTTTTAAACATTTCTCAATTTCAATAGAAGGCTTAAATGGATATTTAGAGTGGTTAAAAGGGTGAAAATTACTTTAAAAGGTACAAATAATATTAAGAAATGAGGGTTAAACACAGAAACAAGGAACAGTTTCATTTTCCAGGGCATAAATTAAAAAGGGGAAATATGGCTCTATTAGGTGAGAAATTGCACGTAAATTGGAAGATGAAGCAAGGAAATCCAACCATTAGGGTTTTGTGTATGGATGATTCAAGATTGAAGGTGTTGATTGTTGATGTATCGATCATCGTCTTCCACCATCAGAATTCTGAATCGACCATCATCTATTAAGTTTTCTTTCTTCTACTTGTCTGCAATCACTAGAGTTCTGAATCGATCGATCGTCGTCTTCAACAATTGCTATCTGATGCGATCAATGCTTATGTAGTGATAGGCGGGTATCACCCCCCTAAATCTAACCGCAAGTGTACGGTGTCGAAATCAAGTAATACGTACGAAAGTACGAGTATCGAATCCACAGGAACTAGGAACTAAGTATCACAATTACTACAATTGCTATTAACTGAATGTCGCAACTTTGAGTGGTTGGTATTAACAAATCAAATGCAAATAAAATAAATCAACACAAGACAGTAGACAACTTAAGAAACTTTGATAGAGGAAACAGTTGAGGGTTGGAAATCCTAAGACTTTCACATACAAACATTTGACTCAAAACAGTTACCGGTTATTCCGTATAATGAATACCCAATCTTGTACAAATCACCGTTGTTCTCTTTCGAGCAACTACGGGTTTTATCTTGAAAAGCACAAGTTTATCTCTCGATCTCACCTATGGAATTCAAAATACATTAAGCTCAAGATTTTAACGGGACTAAGGCTTACTCGGAATATCTCTATCCCCCTTCTCACCTTAGGCATGCGATTCCTAGTTCTAGTTAACAATTAATTCTCTCGAACTTAATTGAAAACGACAAAACAATTGAAAGCTAGCTAGACTCACAAAAGCATTAACAACCAAATCACATGCTTCATTAAGATAGGAAAAACTGATAAAAGTCACTAATCACATGTTTGTACACTTAAATCGAATTCATTCCAACCCCCAACATCTAAAGATTAGTTCATGATGTTGGGGGACAAAAACGCAAGAAAAGGGGATGAAAAACTGTATGTAAACATGATAAACGTAAACGTGAAAGATGTAGTGATAAACTCCCTTCTCCCGGCTCTAATCCGCGTCGCGTCGTGACTTCCTCTTCGATTGATCCTCTCTCGTGGCTCCAAAAGCTCCGAAAAACCTCTGAAAATCGCCCCTCAACTGCTGCCGTTCGTCGTGTGCTGAATAATGACCTAAAACCCGGAAAAACTAACTTTAAAAACGAAACAGAGGGTTAGGCGACCTTCCACGCGACTTGCAAGTCGCGTGGAAAGTCGCGCGCTTTCCAGAAGACTTCTGGGTCGGTTTCTGGTTCACGGTTCGGGTCCTGGTTCGGGCGCGGGTCTTGGGCTTGGATCTCGGGCTTCGTTAGGCTTCATTTTGGACTTTTTTTTGGGCTCTTTTCCGCTTCTTTTCTCGATGTTCACTGCCTTTTAGATAACCTGCACATTTCACTCAATAAACCATAAAATCCCGCTTCTTTGCTTAGTTACAAGCCAATCTCATTGGTTTCAGAGCCGAAAATAACGCCAAAAAGTGGCGTTATCATGTAGCAGCAAAAGTTGAGGTTGGATTGATTAATTAAATGAAATTAGAATAGGATAGTAGCAAATATTAAACATAGGATGGAAATATCAAATGATAATTTGTGTTGATATTTGATTGGTTCTTGAAATCAATTTATGGAATACAAAGGAGAAATCAAATCTTACCTAAGCAAAAACATCGAGTTTAGTACAAAACAAAGATAATGGATAAATTTGGGGTATTGCTATTGGCACCCTTAATACAGGGTGTTGAATGCATTAACTGAGAAATTTTTTAAAGCCATCAAATGTCACAATCATTATATAATATAATATATTTTTTATTATTCTTGTTTTATATCAAATATATGTATATAAATATACATCTCTTATATATATGTGTTTAAATGCATATATTATGTTTTATTTATATTATTATATATAAGTTAAATTAATAATTATTAAATACATATATAGGATGCGTTTCTTTTGCAAACCAAACAGTTTGTACAAACTTTGCAAACCGCTATATTAGGCAACAACAGATATATTTATGGTAATTATTATCATTCATTAATAATGATTGTGATATATATGGAAGATGATTAAGTTCATTAATTATGATCATGACTTTGGATTAGGAAACATAATAAAATTAGATATTTATTAGACTTGATAAATGGCTAAGATTGGTTTGTATAGTTTGTACGAATTGCTTGGTTTACAAAATAAACACATATATATATATATATATATATATATAGAGAGAGAGAGAGAGGTGGTTTCACTTGCAAACCACATTTATAATGAAAACTCTGCAACCCATCTAACTACCATAGATTGTATCAATCAAGGGTCAAATTTGATTTGAGTTATTTATGTTAACAAAGGTTAAAATTTAATATTTTTAATTAATAAAATTATCTAGAAAGGACAAAATCGTCCAAAGCCAATTAATATTTTTAATTAATGCAAATTAATATTTCTTATTAACAAAAAATAATATTTTTAATAAACAAAAACTAGTATTTTTAATAACGAAAGTTAATATTTTCAAGGATGAAATTATTTTTCACCTTATTAGAGTGAACATGTTTCATGAATCCAGTTTCACATGTTTTACGGGTTATTTCAAATCAATAGTTCATCAATTGCATCAAAAGAATATATCCATGAAACAGTTTCATCAATAGTTTCATCAATTTCACATGTTTGATGGGTTATTTTAAATTAATAGTTCATCAATTGCATCAAAATAATAAATCCATGAAACAGTTTCATCAATTATATCAACAATTTCATCAATTGCATGGACCCATGAAAAAATTTCATCAATTACGTCAATAGTTTCATCAAATGCTTTCACTATAATTCTTTCATGAAACAACAACTATTATAATTTTTTACAGCAATAACAAAAAATTATAAAACACGAAACTAATAAAATTCTATATAAATTTATAAGCATTTGAATATTTTTTGACTTGTAACCAAATATTTTTTGACTTGTTTACCACAATTCGAAATTGTTTAATTAATTTTCTATTTCAATAAAAGAATACCATAAATCCGTTTAATATTGGAAACTATCCATAAATAACCCTTTAATATAACTACCATATATAAACGGATTAAATAGAAAATGGCAAACATGTCCTTATAATTAAAATAAATTAGAAAATAAAAGAAATTCATTCATTGGTTGAAATTGGTGTGCAAAGTTTGCACTACAAGGGAGGTTTGCAAATGATCCATGCTCTCTCTCTCTCTCTCTCTATTTATATATATATACATACATATATTATATATTGTTTTTATTTTTATTAAACCGACCCTTATAGTGATATATATAGTAGTTTTAGATTTTTTTAGAGTGAATTACACCGGTGGTCCCTGTGGTTTACCCAAATTTTGGATTTGATCCCTAAAGTACACTATCTACGGTGGTGGTCCCTAACCTTTTAATTTACTTTCACTCATGGTCCTTCTATGTTTAATTTACTTTCATTCATGGTCCTACTATGTTTAATTTACTGTCACTCATGGTCCTCCTATATTTAACATAGAAGGATCATGAGTGAAAGTAAATTAAGAAAGTAGGGACCACCACTGTAGATAGTGTACATTAGGGACCAAATTCAAATTTTGGGTAAACCACAAGGACTACCGGTGTAATTCACTCTTTTTTTTATGTTATAGAGGTACAATTGTAATTTTGTATTTGTCGAATGTTGTTCCACTTTTTGGGTGGATTAAATTAATTCTAGATTTATCTAATGAAATTGGGGGTTCTGTAACAACCTTAAAAGTTATAGAATAGAAAACAATGTTTTCATGTTTTATTCTATATTTTGTATTAAAACAAGAATTACAGATTTGTTGCGGAAGCTAGGAAGGTAAGAACTGATCCTAAACAATCTGATTGGTGACAAATTTGCTAACAATTGAAAGAGTGGGAGAATAAGATACTTTGTTAGATCTGAAGAATTAAAACTACTCATGCAGATCATGACGCCATTCCCCCCTAAAAACTATCACTTAGAAGTTGTTTCAAAATAGGTGAATAACAACGAATGACAAGAATGACCTAGCCACCACTGCATTAGATGTTTCTATCTAACTTTAACTCGTGTTTTTATTTGATTTAATTGTTGATCTGTGCATGATTATACTATTCATTTCGGCCATTGATGTTGATGTAGTCACTTGTTAACTCAATCCATTCTTTTGTATGCAGATGGAACAGTAAAAAAAGTAGGACACTAATAAAGTAGTAATTTGAAACTTACTTTGACTGACATGTTGGGCATGTTCACATACCATGCCAGGATGAGAGTTGACAGTGTTGGTGAGCCAAACTTGTTGGGTAAGTTTGTACTCAAAGTCGGCTTGCCAAGTAGTATTATTTATCAGACTACTATTTGAATTTATCTTGCATTAATCTTTTTTGATTAGATGACAAACCAATTCACTTTGATGATCAGTGACAGATAAACTTGGGGGCATGCATAGACATGACCACTGTGCTTTTTCCTCTCTTAAGTAGGTTTGCTAGTGTTTTACATATCACAAAAGAGAACTGTTTGACTTGGGCCCCTCTGTCAGGACTCATTCCATCTATCTAGATTCAATCTTATTAAAATAAAAAATATCGTTTACTTTGTTTTAATTAAGAGTTATACTATAGGGAAATTAATTAAAATACCCTAAGTTCAAAAATTTCTTACCCAAATACCCCAAATCTCTCTAATTTTTCCGAAATACCCCTCCATTCCGCGATTTGGGCCTTTATCGCGGACCCGGCCAAATTGGCCCATGTTTTTGGAGTTTTCACGTGTTTTTGCATACTTTTACTGTTTTTTTCCACACTTATTGTCTGAGTTGTTTCAATTATGTTCAATTATTGTACTGAATTTTTGATCTTTTTCAAGTATTTATTTAAAGTAATGTTTTCCATTTTAAGTTATTTAATAGGGAAATTAATTAAAACATCAATTATTGCAATTCATCTTCCCCACTGAAACGGATACAATGCATCTAAACAGAGAAATCTATTACGGGTAGGCGTCCTAGACGCAGTGATCCAGTTAACCTTTTCCTTGATCATCTCCTCCATTCCCGTGTAGCTTTCTTCGATTTCTGTTAGTTCCTCTTCTACTTCCTGAATCTGTCGTTGCACATACCGAACGTGAGCACTAGTCATTGCCAGTTCTCGTTTCTTCTCCTCTAGATACTCCATTTTCCCCTGCCGAAGCTCCCTGTTATGGTTCCACATAACTTTTACCCTCCGGATATCGGCGTTCGCCTCATCATTGGACGCTTGCACTGTGGGAGGAATTCGTTGAGTTTCTGGAAGACCCTCCGGCTGGTACAATGATACGTTGTTGGGGAGTTTCATCAATTATTGAGGTAGTATTTCTCCCATGCCTCGCACCATTCTTCTTCCTCCTCAGCCGTGAATGGATCATCGGCCGCAGTTCGCCCATGTTGTCTTCATTCCTCATTTGTTTCCGGTACCTTCCAGGTACTCCGGAAAGCTCCATCGTTCAGTGGTTGGGTGGCTGCCGAACGTGAAGTGCCAGCCCCATTCGTCGACCTTTTCCTTTTAGATCTTGAACCTCCAGCCATAGTGTTAATAAAAGCGAGAGAATGTTTGTAAACGGTGTAGAGGGTAGAAAGGATAGATAGCAAGTTGTGAATTACTAATTCATCAGGCCATCTACTTATAGTCGTGAAAATGTAGGTTCTTGATCACGGATGTGGATATGGTCAAAAATTTCGTCTGAAAAGTTACCTGCATGATTTGACTGAATAGTTCACTGCAAGATTCGACTGAAAAGTGACTGCAAGATTCGACTGGAAAAGTGACTGCAAGATTCGACTGAAAAGTTGATGCAAGATTCTCCTGAAAAGTTGCCTGCAAGATTCTTCTAAAAAAATGATTGCAAGATTCGCCTGAAAAGTAGAAGGTTTCTGTTGAGCCATTTGCTCCTTATGGCTATAAATACCTGTGTTAGTTCCAACTGTAAAACTCACAACATCAATACAAATGGCATCATCTTCTAATCCATCGTCTTCACAAGAAATGCCCAAGCGACTCAAACTGGCGATAGCAACAAGGGAAACGGAGATAGCGCAACTGACAAAAGAGTGGAAACAAATGATAGCCAGGAAAGATGCACACCTGAAAAGGATCAAATAAGAAGAAAATGAGATCAAAAGGATGAAGATGGAGATAAAAGACAAGGAGTCCCGTATTCATCAAGAAAACTTAGAAGTTCACCACATTATGCAAGACTTCGCAGTTCTTCAAGCGAAGGTAACCGCGAAGCAAACCTGGATTGATCAATGTAAGGAACTTTATCTTTAGGTGGTGCTACAGGTGTTGGTTTCGTACTTTATTGTTTATATGTTGTTGTTTTCTACTTTCCAGTTTCTATGTTGTTGTTTTGTACTTTCCAGTTCTATGTTGTTGTTTCGTTCCTTTCCAGTTTCTATGTTGTTGTTTCCTTCTTGTTTCCTTCCTGTTGTTTCTATGTTGATGAAGTCTTTAAGTATTCTGAAAAATAGTATTTAAGTAGTCTGAAATGTAGTCTTTAAGTAGTCTCAAAGGTAGTCTGAAAAGTACTCTTTAAGTAGTCTGAAATAGTAGTCTGATAAATACTGCAAGATTCGTTAGAAAAGTGATTCATATTAAAAATAACAAGTCATAGATGTTATACAAGATTATTTCATAACAAACACATACTAATCAATACAGTACACAATTATTCAAATGTCAAGCTACGGCTACACGATGCTTAGGTTTTTGACAATCCCCGTCGACTTCTTATATGCTCTGGCGAGACGAGTCTGGAAGTGTTAAGCTCCACTTTCTCGCTATACACTTCAATCACAGTATGGCCGTCAACATACTGACGTATGTTGGCTACATCTTCATCGGTAGTCAATTATACCAGTCGAGTCAAGAAGTCTGCATTCGGCCTCTTAAAATAGAACCTATAATATTTTGGTTCTTCGTAGTCCAACTCTTTCATGATCTGTTCAAGTAGTTGCATAGAAAGATCGTCCACGTCTAACATGTCAACATAAATTTCTAGACCACAGAAATAATGTCTTGTAGGTGGTTCTGTGAAGTACCCACCATGGTGGACTTTCATGGTGAACAACTGTGGATATGCATATGTTCATGAACATTAATAAAGTTAGCATCAGACAACGGTACTAACAAGCAAAACCCAAAGAAACATACATACTAACCATTTAACTCTTTGCAGTGGCTGAAAGCAATTCAGATAAACACCTAAAGCACCAAACATGCAGATTTGGGGATGCCATGTAAGAAGACGTTAATAAATACTATGTTCCCGTATATGTGTTTTATGACTAATCTAGCGTGGGGTATTTATATCCAAATGTGGGTGCCGGTTCGCATTGAAAAGTGTGAAAAACATGAAAAGTATGAAAAAGTGAAAAGTATGAAAACGTGGAAAGTGAGTTGTCTTGTCCTATCATGCTTTTGTTTTGGTTCAAGTGTTCATATGTGCCTTTTAATATATACTTTGTTATAAAAACTTAAAGGTACACGACTTTAACAAAATAATAAACAAAGTTATAAGTTCAAGTTAAATACTTTAACAAAATAATTAAGAAAGTTAACACTTCAAAGTTAACACTAAAAATAATAATACTTTAATGTTACATACTACATAATATTAAAATATAAACAACCTACTAATCTAACCGGAAATACAAAGCGAATAAATGGTCTCCACCATATGGTGCCGCTAGTTTAACGCCTCTTGTTCGGTGGCATCCGGTGCATATGCTGGTTTAACGCCGTCAATCCAGTTGTTGAGGTTACGACATACCCAGATACCACAATCCGCATTGATCCCCCTCTGTTGCGGTGCATTTGCTACGAACTTATGCGTGAATCTCCCTGCACTCTCGTAACGTCTACGGTCGTTGATCTGTCTAAGTAACTTCGACAGCTGAGCCTTAAAGGTGCCAATGAGCTGCTTTAATGATAGGTCATAGACCGTGGCACGAAAGCTTCCATATATAACCATCATCATATGTTCAAGCCTCAGGATCCCGAGCACCCAATGAAGGGGATGAATGCAGATGTGGATGTACACCTGAAATATTACAATAACAGACAAATAGTTAGTAACAAACAAGTTAAATAAAATAAATGTAAATTGATTTACATACCGTATCGAGGTGCTCCCAATGCGTCTCTTCCTCACAATTGCAGAGCCGATACACGGATTCAGCACCTTGATCCGGCCGGACCATCATCTCAAAAAAGTTACTTATCATGAACGTCCACTTCGCGGATGGAGGACGGTGTGATTGGAGCATGTTGACCCAACAATCGATATGCTATACACAAAACATAGATTGTTAAACCTGTAATAAGAAATATATTTGATTATATGACTATATTTAAATTTTAAACTTCAATACTAAGCAGATCCTCCAGTTCAGAGTGAGTGGGGTCGGCTGCCAGGAGTACTTTGAAAAACCTGTCGTTGATGTTCAGGTTGGCGTAAAAGGGAAATAACAGGGGGGGGGGAGTTCACCTTTGCGGCATTTTCCAAGATATTCGACGCCGAAACGCGCGTCAACAGCGCCGATGAAGTCAACTTTCCCTTTCCCTGTCCCTTTGCATTCACCCTTGGCCTAGTTTTTTTCGCAGGGACTGTGTAGTATCTTTTTGTCTTGTCCATGGGTTACCAAAAATTGCCGCCAAAAACTTCTTCCGAACCGGCCTAGAAGGTCCTGCCACCTCCGTCTGTGGTGCTACCACATCCATCGAGTCAACTTCCGGCTCCATGAAGTAGTCTTCGTCAATTTCCGGCTCACTAAAGTGCTCTTTGTCAACTTCCGCCGGGATGGTGTCAATCCCCGACCCCATCGACTGGGAGGTTGGGAACCCCGAAGACCTAACGGAAGAGGGAAAAAACCCATGCGTGACCTCCGACATCCAAGAAGACCGCGCATCATAATGAGATGTCGTCTGAAAGTTAAGATTCTATATTTTAAGTACAATTTCATCATTTTCACAATTAAACCAAAACTACCAAGATAACTTACATTTTGCGGTCTGTAAGGTGGCGGTGTGACGTACGACGACCCCGACATATCGTAGGTCGTCGTCATTTCCGGCCTGTAATAGTCTACGGCCGAAATCCCAAGGAGCTCCATGAATGATGGAGTGGATGTAGTGCCGAACGTCGTCATTTGGGGTCCGTAACACCCTGCCTCGGACATCCCAAACTGCGTGACATTGGTCATTATAAGATTTTCAAACTTAAGAACGAAAATATAACTATAACTATAATGAGTTTTCGTTGTGACTTACACTGTGCGGGAATGATGTGGTGGATGTAGCGCCGAACGTCGTCATTTGGGGTCTGTAACACCCTGCCTCGGACATCCCAAAATGCGTGACATTGGTCATTATAAGATTTACAAACTTAATAACGAAAATATAACTATAATGGGCACTCGTTGTGACTTACACTCTGCGGGAATGATGGATAGGATGTAGTGCCAAAGGTTGTCATTTGGGGTGTGTAACCCCCTGCCTCCGACATGCCAACCTGCGTGACATTGGTCATTATAAGATTTTCAAAATTAACAACGAAAATATAACTATAATGGTTATTCGTCGGGACTTACACTCTGCGGGAATGATGGATAGGATGTAGTGGCAAACGTCGCCGGTGCGCCCTGTCCGAACGCAGCGTAGATCGGCGTCGTACTCGACAACTAAAACAAATTTGGAACGTAATATTAATATACAAACTAAAAGACCGTGGGCGACAATATTCTAAAAATAACACATTCAAACATTCAAACACATTGAAACACATTTGCTAAAATAACCACATATATAACATATATTTAAAAAAAACTACAACGGGGTTATGAAAACATACCAAACGTACAACACGAGACATCTTCAAAATCACGAACCGAGATCCAAGCGCGTATGAAGCACGAGAGAGTTTGAGAGAATTTGAGAGTGGTGGCCGGAAGTGGTCCCAAACCACTCTCATATATAGCCGCGAAATCGAGGGTTGGGGGTGGTTGGAATGCATTAAAAATTAGGGTTTCACCCCTAGCCGACACATGGTGCGGCAATCCCGCGATCGCGGCCTGGGGGTAGAAAGTGTAAAAAAAATTCGCGAACCAAAGGTCATCGAGGACATTGCGGGCAAATTTCGAGGGGGTAAATGTCAGGGTCCGGGATCGCGTGAAAAATCGCGAAATGGAGGGGTATTTTTGCAAAATCAGAGAGATTTGGGGTATTTGGGTAAGACATTTTTGATCTTAGGGTATTTTAATTAATTTCTCTATACTATATAAATATACATATATATACAGTTAAATTAGAATCTTATATATTGTAATAATTGTGAGAACTTTTATCTTAAGATATTGTTTTTCATGATTTTTTTTCCATCTAAGGTTAGTATTTAAGGTATTTGATTAACATATATTTCTTTTAGAATTGTGTTTGTTTCATATGTATTCGGTTCATAATGTCAAACATGTTTACATGTATTTTTGGTTTCATAAACAAGTCAAAAAGTTTCACATTATGAAACAAATATATGTGGACACCATAAATCCTAACCTTAGATGGATAAAGATCATATAAAATAGCACATGATGCATTGGTTCTTAGAGTCCTCGCAATTATGCAGGTTCTCAAATGATTAATCTCAAATGTTATATATATATATATATATAGGGTCAGGTTTAGGGGAAAACCTCAAAAAAACCGAAAACTGAAGAACACCCTGGTAGCCCTTCATCAGGACGGTATGCACTTGTGCATACAAGTAATTTGTAACATGCACAAGTGCATAAAAACCAAAAAACAACATAATTTACTTGTATGCACAAGTGGATACCGTCCAGATGAAAGGCCACCAAGATGTTCTTCAGTTTTTCGTTTTTTGAGGTTTTTCCTTGAACCCCCCTCCCTCTCTCTCTCTCTCTCTCTCTCTCTCTATATATATATATATATATATATATATATATATATATATATATATATTAGCAGTTTACCCGCGCGATGCAGCGTGGGTGAATCACAACTCTAAAGCAATAACTTAGGGGCCGTTTACAAAACGCTTACTCGGGTAAGTGCTTACCAAGTCACATTAGCTTACCGGATGAATATGGCAAAGACCAAACATCTTACCCGATAAGAGCGAAAGCAAGGACCGAGAGTCTTACCGGGTAAGTGAGTGCGACGACTCTTACCACGGTTAGCGCTTACGGCTAAATTGTTGCATATGAAGCCATTTTGGTGGACTAAATCTTATCCGGGAAGTAGGTGATAGTGTTGAATTTTACCGGTAAGCACTTACCCTGGTAAAGAATGATGAAGAGATGAAGCATGGTATCGATAAATCATAGAAACTTAATGAGATTCTAAAACAACAATTAACAAAATAACCAGATCGTGAGGTACAAACTAAATCCGAAGATCCAAATCCAAAATTGAAAATGGTTTGGGAAATTTTAATGAGAGCGGGAGAGAATCCATGCTTGATTGACGACATGACTAAAATAACTTTTTAAAATAAAATATTACCAGATTGATAAGAGAATGAACAAATCCCATCCCTAAACCCCAAAATCTCCTAGTTCTTGCAGGAATATTTCGATCTTAATAAATGCACCTGGAAACAAACCATAGAAAATTAAAGAAAAATGAAATCCCGAGTCCCATTGTTTGGACGCTATCAGTTCTAATAAGCACCTTCCTCTCTACAATAACAATCAAACACCTAGACCTTCAATTGTGTGATGACAAAAAGAAGATTTTTCTATGTTACATACATGTTAAACCTGCCATCAATGAGATATTGGATAGCTAATTGTTGGTTTGCCAACCAACATTATCAGAAACCATGTATATCGTCAAAACATCTCCTGTTTGTGCCCAATGCATATCAACTCATAATGGAGTTGTTGCCTAAATAAGAAAGCCTTGTTCCACATCAAAAAGAAGGGAAAAAAATAGTTTTTACTCAATATACTTTTTGGGTGTGTTTGTACAATCACCAAAAACTTTTGAACAAATATAACTTGAAAATTTTGAAAAAACCTCATTACAAATATCACTATCCTCACTTGTGAAATTAAAGTGTTTAATTTATACCCATTCAAATAGTGTCATATCTCTTACCGTTGAAAATGCAGAAAACACACAACTGAAACCAGAAAACATGTATGGGAGCATTGTCATAACAGAATAAAGTTGCATGAAAGAAGCGGAACTTTTTAGCTCCAGTTAAAATTAACTAAAGAAGAAAAATAAGATCATACTTAATCAAGATACATCAGCGACAAAGTTGATGTTTGTAGTGTTCTTACCCTAATGCAGCTGTTGAAGCTGCCATTCCATTTAATAGTGCATATAAAGCATCATCACTTTTAGAAATTATCTATCAAAGTCAAGACCATTTTCAATATTAGCAATTAAGAACTTGGTTTTCAAAACTTAGGATTACAAAAAAAATACCAGACAATAGATTCGCGTACCTTGGAGTGGACTCTGAGATATGAAGCTCTAGACTGTCAGGTTGGACTCAAATACAAACACCCAAATGAAAACAAAGATATCAGATGGACCATTAACAAAGTCTTTTTTTTAAATGAATTAAAATCAGAAGTGGAAACCTGCAGTAACAAAATCAACGTTCAAGTGAATCGAAATCGATATGTAATTAAACCAGAAATAGAAGCAGAAACCAAAGTTCATGTAATAACATAAATCCAAATCAGTGAACATAAGAAAACATTTTGATCTTATCTAAGAAGTGCAGGTAAACATCGTTACCTGAAGAATCATATCTAACCCCTTGATACCAAACTCCGAAAGATTGCAATATATCAAGTGGATTTATGTATTGAACAGTAAATCATGCACATCTCGGTGAAAAAGATGAACCTGGTGTTTGAAGTGAACGCAGAGGAGCCGAATAGCCTCAAATTATAAGGTAGCCAGCCACATTGGCAGATAGACAGTAAGTAGCCCAAAATCCATTTTGCAACCTGCATTGCATTAGGTGGGTATACATGTAATTTGCATTAGATCGTCACAACTATAGCATGTATGTTCTTAATGCATATGCCAATGCCATTTCATTCATCATTATTGTTGCAATAGATTAAAACATAGAATCAATTATTGTAGATTTTTTGTTTATCGTAGAAATTGAACCATAGATTCAATTACTGTAGAAATTTGATGGTGAGTTTCAAATGGAAAAATCAATAGAAAAATGGAACCAACCGATTATCTCATAACTCACCATCAAGTTTGGAAAAAGTGATTCCAAACAAAACACAAAGAGAGGCGTCTTCAGTTCCCATCTCCTGCTTTTAACAGCTTTATACCTTAAATGAAATATAGACAGATCCATTACTACAAGAGAGGCAAACATTATTGCACACGGTGCTTCTAGAAAGAACCTTGACCGTCTTTTCCATGAGTTCCACAGTGGAAGAACAAATTTGAAAATCAAAACAGGTGCTCCATCTGGAATGTATCAAAACTGAGCCAATAAAATTGAAGCACGGAGATGCCATTGTAGTAGAAAATGGAAAAGGGTTGGAGTCTATTTTACCTTTAGCAAGTTGATGTAGTACTTGTACCGTAGACAAGAAGGGGAGAGATTGATTACAAAAATAACTACAAGTTAGAATTGTTACAAAGATAACTTTAACAAATACCTCACAATATACACACAAAAAAACCCAAATTCGAGCATGATAAACATTATCTGAAGAAACATAACAAGAGATTAGAGAATACAGAGTAATAACCTCAACTTAGAACAATCTCTGAAATTTCCATAAATCAGAGAATATTGAAGCTTCCATTAGAATCTAGGGTTTCGTTTGTTACCTGCATTTGACGCAAGAGGAATAGATGAAGGAGAACTCGAGATGAAGGAAACCTAAGAAAACAAATAAGTGTTTACCCATTGAAACTGCGTATCTATACATCATCAATGTTTACCGGTTGAAGCTTCATACCCATCAATCGAGAAAGGTTAGGGAAACCAACATACTTTTGAGCTTGATATCTATTTGGCTACCAATAAGCTCCTTTTCACCTGATAAGCAAAATTTAAAGATCAAACTAAAAACATGACAACAGAAGAGATCAAACGAGCATATATGGATATACAATAAACAACACATATATACCATTTTTAAAGAAAAAAGCAAAAGAAAGAACAGGAAGAACTTGATTAACGGGAAAAACGTATTTCACGGAGAGGATATCGTTCAGAACATAGGTTTTAGAGATGGAATATTTCATTCACAGCAGATCTTATGGTCGGCTATCGAAATGAATATCGTTTCTAGGGTTGAAAATGAAGCAAACACCCATCTAGGATTGAAGAGAATCAAATAAGATATAGATCGTGGATACACCATAAACCCTAACTTTTTATCATAAGCTTCAAATTTCTTACCCGGTACAGATCAATTTGAAGACGAAGAGATGCGCCAGCAGAGGTGGGATAGGATGGAACGCCTGGCATTGAAAATTTCAACTTTCAAATAAGATATAGATCGTGGATACACCAAACTCGGTGAAACGTGAAGTATTTGTACAGGGTTGCAGTCGATGCTCGACCATGAACAAAAATCTGAACAACGTTAGAATACGAAGGAGAGATGGTAGCAGGAGATGTAGAGTGAAGGAGAAGACTGGACCAGATTCAAAATTTGAAATTTTTGGATCCATTTGAAATTTTGAAATGCCTCTTATCAAATGGCAGAAGGGATACTGTTCTGCAGAAAGAAAGCTATTGAGATACCTATTTCAATCGTGGTGGGTGGTGTGAGTGCTTTAAGAAGTCTGCATAAATAACTTGTACATTATGCTTCCTTGTAATTCATAGTTTTTCAACTTTTTTGCATGAAATAGCAATACCTTGTGCATTGTGACTTGTAATTAAGAGTTTTGCATATATGTTTATTAAGGTAGTAATAGATATATAGGGGTGCTATAATCTACAACCCATCAAAAGGTGACAACCCATAGAACCCAATCTCTAGCCCTTGATTTACAGATCAACGGTTATTATTGATTTACCCAATTTACTACTATTTATATTATATTAATATTATTTTATTAATAAAAAAATGGTGAATCAGGGGCATTCTCGGGAATTCAGATTCACCTTCAATCCCTATATTCATGGTAACCATGATTCGTGCCAAATATTATCCCTAAAATCACTCCACATCTTCAAAATTAGTTTTTGATTAAATGTACCCTAATCTAGTGAAATCGAAATGCAAGATAATCGAAAAATTCAAGCAACCATTTCAATGGCAGAGCCGAACAGAGGTAGGCAACCAAATTTCATTAGTTCCTAACCCTAGAATTCATCGTCTTACAATTTCATCTTCTGATTATATGCAATACGATGGAGAAGCGAACATCTTAGGCTACAACACTCTTTTTCGAACTTCACAAACACCGCTGAAACCCCCATCCTTCTGCATTTGGATGCTGAGGAAAACCCCGTTACCGGGCAAGAACCAGTAACGCAACCAATCGGGGAAGAAACATCGGTTGAAAGCGACGTACATGGTTCAGGAAGTGAAAACGGTTCGAACACAAAATTGATTCTCAAATGTTTGGAATTTTTTATTGTCATTCATTAGTGTAGTATATAAAGAATTCTGTTGGTGGGAATACAAGCATTGTTGGTAACCCAAAATTCTGTTAGTGATTTACTCTTTCCCATTCATCAATTTTATGTTTATGCATGTCATTTTTTGGCGATTCATGGACAAGTACTCTATACATGACAGTCAAATCATACACTGAATTGTGTATTTTGGTTGTTTCATTTGGGAGAATGTGGTAATTGAATCTTATGGTGCACATTGAATCATGTGGTGAATTATGTGGTTTACTAGTTATGCTTAAATTTTGGATAATGAGTTAATTAGAGTGTGTGAAATGAATCATGTGATGTATATTAAATCATACAGTGAATAATTTGTTATGAATTATTATTCATGTGATGCATCTTGGTGATTGTGAATTCATCACTTCCAATCATTGGATGAAAATTGTTTCATAAACTGAATTGATACAATGGTGAAAATTGCTAAAAATTAACCTTCATTATCGGAATCCTTATAATTTGGTTGCAGTTCGTCCTTCAAAACATCAACACTCCTTTCTCCAATCACCACGTTGTTATCAGGCATACTAGATGAAGACCCAAACTCGAAAACAACATCAGAATTCCCAGGGTTAGTTGAAGCCATTGAATTGCATGAAAAAAACACTAATCTATGGAAGAATGATAAACCGCCGATATAGAGGTTCAAATCTTGAATATCGTATGAATATTCAAATTCAGAGAAAGAAGATAACCACCATGAAAAAATAAAAAATAAAAAAATAAGTCCTTCCTAAAAATCCGCCAACTCCTACGAAAATAATCAAATTATAATATTTTCCATAAATATGAAATTATGTCAAAATTGCACTGTTACCCTTTTAATTTATTAATTAATAAAATCAAAATAAAAAAAGCAAGATTAGATCTAACGGCTAAGAATAGGATTGTAGGGGTTGTTAGATTTGTGTAGGTTGTATTTTAACCTTCCAATATATATATATATATATATATATATATATATATATATATATATATATATATATATATATATATATTTCTTTTTGATATTACTATACCATTCTTTTTTATTTCTTCGAATATTTGCTGTAGATGTTTTTCGTGTTCCTGTAATCCTTTCTTGGCCTCGAAATTGGCAATGGAAAGATAGAGCTACAATCACATATCTCTACAAAAATATTAGTTTTTCCAGAAAAAATCGAAGGCCTTAAACAAATACAAGCCTTTTTAGGACTGATAAATTATGCTCGAAAATTTATCCCAAATCTTTCAAAATTAGTAGGACCTCTATACAGTAAAACAACAAAAAATGGTCAAAGACATTTTAACATAGAAGACATGAAACTTGTTAAAGCAATTAAAGAACAAGTCAAAAATATTAAACCTATATATATATATATATATATATATATATATATATATATATATATATATATATATATATATATATATATATATATACGAAGGTGTGGATCCCAGATTAATGCAATACAGTAGAAATCACGAACAATAATCAATAAACGCAGTATGATTTTAACTTGTCATCCATCTATTTCATAACCATTCAGAGAATTCAGAGAATATGTTTACAATGGTTAAATGGACGATTTAGCACGACTCACCTACAAATGAGGCTAAACCAACATTAAATACCTAGGCCTAAACAACTAAGGCCCAAACCCATTAATCTAAACTAAGCCCAATTGACAGTTAAAGGCCTTTTACAATAAATAAATAACTCTAATCTTTTCTTTATATCACTTTCTATATTATAGGACATTTATGGTCCTAACAATCTCCCCCTAAAGTTATATAAAGAAAAAAAACGGCCTTGAAAACTTTAGGTCTTGATCTTCTCTTCCTCTTGAATCTTTGAAGCACTTTGGTGTTGCTTGTCTTCATGTCTTTCCAAGCTCCCCCTTGAATAAAGCTCTTATCTTCATATCTTCAACTTTAAGAACTTGTAGAACCAATATGATCGAAGGAGGAAATAATGATTTGTAGCGAACACCAATTAGAAGAATTGATCACGTGTAAATAGTTTGAACTCTTTTTCAGAACTGATCAACTAACAGTTACTCCCCCTCAGCTTTTGCTAACTCCCCTCAACTTGATAATCCATGTCTTTGAATCTGTGCCATTTCTCCCCCTCATGATGAGTAGGAGCATCCGGAGCATCATGTAATTTCAAAGACGAAACTTATGAGTAGCAAAAATATCAGACAAAACATTTTAAGTAGCCAAGATGGGTAAGAATCTAACACAGAAACACGATAGTAATTGTTATGCCACAATTAAGATAATTGTGTGGCCTATGTTCAGAGTTGACATTAGGGTATCTCTTATAGGATTTCCAGTTATTACTGAAGTAAAATTTTAAAAACTACTTCTCAAACTGTTCTGGCAATATCACGAAGATATGCAAATGGAATCACAAAGACTCGTGCATGTGTGAAAAAATTAATTTATATCGATTTGGCTCAAATATTGAGTTAACTTGGGACTCAAGTTAAAATCAATTGACTCAGTGATTAGAATATGAAGTTCGGAGACCGGAGCCGATGTCTTCCTTTTTCAATATCTAAGACCTCCGAGTGAGGAATAGATAGATTATATGCTAATTCTCCGTGAATATATGAAACAAGAATCTTTTGAGAGATACTTGAGTGGCTAGGTGGGGTGACACGAGTTATCGACACTGGGTCCATGTCTGTTTCAATATTCATCTCCAAAGAACGAGAATGAATAGATTGTGTGGTTACCCGGATAACTGACTCGGTTTGGTAAGGACCAATAATTCTTTTAAGTCCTGTCACAGCCTAACCATATTCTTTTCACTCCGAACTCATCTATCAATCTAGACACCTCACTGATTTCTATAATTGGATGTGTTTCTTGGGTAGGTCCTTCCGGTTCTGGATAGACCCTAAAAACAAAATAAATCCTATCACTCCTTTCACACTCTTTTCATTCACCAAATATGACAGTGAAGTAAATTGAGGTACGAGTTCTAAACTGAAGTGTTTAGAAGTCAAAGCTTTTAAGAACGAGTCCTGATCTAAGATGATCAGAAGTCATACTTCTAAGAACGAGTTCTGAACTGAATTATTCAGAAGTCATCAAAATTGTTTGAAATAAAGAATTTCAATAAACAATATCAAGCGCTAAACAAAATGACTCAGTAAGCACATTACAGTCAAAGAGTAGAAAGTTTAATTGTGAAGAACAAGTCACAATTAATATGTTAGATAAAAAGTGAATCATTAGCAAGAGATGACGCACTTTGAGAAATAAATAGGAATTCAGACGAGTGTATTTCCATCGAAAAATCAACAAAATATATGAGACATGGAAATAACTAAGTCAAGGAAAAATAACACGTGGCAATCATGGAAGTTAAAATTGGAGAATAACAAACACAAGTATGTTATTCAGAATGAATTACCACGATCTTTGAATTCAGTTAAAGTTCACTTACCTTTCATAAAATAGTACTCCCCCTCAAAATTGGCATAGCCTTTGAATGTTCGTCATGTGATGTGAATAATATGAATTAAAACGCACATGACATTCCTGCAAAATAGATTAGAAGGATTTTGGTATCCATCCTTTGATGGATCCTTGACGGTTAGATGCCCTATTATAGTGAGGACCGGGGATACTATAAGTACCATACCAATGAGATTCATATTTTCGATCAACAAAATCATTCAAACCACACGCAGAACAACAAATACAATCATGAGAAAGTTGAAGCAACTGTTGAATTGAGTAAACTCTTAAAGGAAATATCACATTTTGTTCAACAGAAGTACGAGAATTAAAAGCATCATGATTACTATTGTATGTCCTAACCTGCGAAAATGAATTTGTATTCGCTTTGCTTTCATTTGACTTTTTCACTACCCAAACTTGTTTGAACCTTTTTCTCCGGCCATTAATATCTGAGATGTCGTTAAAGGTATGATCAGTAGAGTTTGAATAGTAGGGATGTCTATCATCGGGTCAACCGGTCTGTTTCCGTGTCTGTGAACGTTTTTGGGATTTTGAATTGTATCCCTTAAGAAATTTGAGCGGTCGATTTACTGATTTTTTAAAGAAAATCGGTGTGATTTGGAAGCAGTTTGTCGAATTCAAACTTAGCAAACTCCTCATCTGAACTTTCATCGGAATTCATAAAAAGCTGAAAAATCAATATCAGGCACAGATGGAACAAGATTGGTTGAGGGAGGTGAGGAACACTTTAAATCTTTGTTTTTAGAAGAATCTGTTGCGGAAGCTTTTTGAAATTCAGAGATAACATTCTTTAGACCACAGTCATCTTGAGACTTTTTCCTTTTCTCGAAGAAGTTTTGCCAATAAAGGTCGTACACGAAGATGTATCCGAGGAGTCCGAGGAAGGTTCGGGTAGCTTCACCTTTTCTTTTTGGAGTTGGTCAAACTTCTCTTGGAGTTGACTTTTACTCACTTGCTCGTGCATCAATTCTGTTGCCAAGGCAGCCAGTTTTGATGTGAGCCGATTGATTTCTACCTGAAGGAGTTCCTTTTCCTCAACAGATACAGATTCGGTTTTGGTGGTTTTGAGTTCCTCAAGTTCAGTTAAAAACTCTTGTTTTTCCTTTTTAAAATTAGTCCTTTCCTTTTCTAGTGTCTCCTCCAACTCGACTATTTTTTATTCCAAAACAAGAGGAGGAACATAGCGTTTAAACTCGTCCGTCTCAGTTTTGGATTCAGGTACCGGGGCCTCATCCTTTTTAGAGGAATCCTTGGGCTTTGCAACCTTGTAGCCGTCAAAGTAGTCATTCGAAAGGTACTTGGATTTATTTTTCTTGTAAGAATAGTTAAGAGCTTCATACGCAAAGGGTAATTGCATTTTCGAAGTGTGTTTGCGTTTGTATTCCTTAGTTTCCTCTTCCTTTTCCTCGAGAGGTCCAATCCATTTGATTTTGTATTCGGGAAACGTTTTCTCGAGACCAAGAAAGTTAAATTCGTAAAGAGTATGTCTCATTGTCAAAATCGTTTTCAAGTACTATGGGTTATCGTACCCAATTCCCCATTCTTTGTTAAAATACGTGAATTCCTTAGGTCTGTTCATATGAATCGTTTTATCAGTTTGACCTCTTTTATGAAGTTTAGTTTTAAGATCAGTTATTTTAGAAACAAACTCTTTGTGTTGAATTTGAAGAGAGGAGCATTGATAGATAATCTCTGCTTTCTCATTCTCACACTGAACAAGTTTTGAGGTTAGATCAGATATCTTAGCCCTAAGATCTTTGGGTGCAATGGAAAGATTTGCACACTTTTCTTTCAGATTGGCATTGTCAGACTTAAGCTTTTCTGTGGTCTTTGTTTGAACATCTAACTTTTCTTTTAGCGAATTAATTTCAAGTAGTTGTTCATTAGAGGTAAATATATGGGACTCTACCTTTTGACCAAGCAGTTGAATCTTATCAACTAAAGCATTATGATTTGGCAGACATACCTAACAAGCTGCTGCAGATTGATATGGGCAAGACTTTTTTGTTGCACTTAAATGATCGTCAGACAATTGAAAATATTGATTCAAGGAAAAAACAGAAAATATCAAGAAAACTCAAATGTCCCCCTCCTACGACTTAGAATGGGGGTCCCGGATATGTAATCCGAGTGGTTTCCGGATAGGGAATCCGGAAAAGTGTAAGTGTCCGGGATATGAGCAAACTTACCGGGAAAATGAGTGTTCGGATAATCAGACTTACCGGGAAAGAGAGGTGTCCAGGTGAGCGAAATCCGGATAGGTTGGCGTCCGGGAAGTGAAGTGTCCGGCAAACTGGCGTCCGGGAAGAGCTGAGCTTACCGGATGATGGATGTCCGGAAATTTGGTCTGAAAAGCTATGAGATCCGGGAAGAATGTGCTTACCCGGGAATTATTACGATCCGAGAACTGGAAATACCCGGATATGAGTGTTGTCCGGATAGAAGGTACTTACCCGGAAAGATGGACTTTACAGAATGGATTTCGTCCGGACAGGTAGACGTCCGGATTGACACGTGAAATAGGAAACTTACCTGGAAAAATTAAGGATGTCCCGGACACTGCGGCTGCTCTTGAAAATCGGATCAGACTTGGAATAGGGTTGACTTTTGAAAACAAATTTTGCTTAAAAACACTTCAAACGATCGGATTGGATTCTTAAATGTAACCAAAATGGTTTCATCCAAGAAATTGACCACAAATATGTAAAATAAATCACATTTTACAACTCAAACCATGAAACCTTTCATATCCAAAAATGGTAGAAACCCTAAAATCTCCAAAATACCAAAGTTATGTCAAATCTTTCAAACGAGAAAATGTAAATAAGGAGATGTTATAGGAGTTCAAAATGTATAGTTTGACATGTATAAAGTTTTAAAAGTAAGAATGAACTCACAATAATATGTTTTGATGAAAACCTATAAAACCCTAGAAATTTCATTGTTGTAGAAGATGGTGTGGTGAAGAACTCTTGATCCTAGTCTTCAAATCCTAACTTGATGAAGAAGAATCCTTTCAATCTCTTAAGATTGGTGACCTAAATGCTCAAAGATCACAATAAATGAGAAGGGCTCGGTTTTTGGGAGAGAAAGAGTGGGTTGATGAAGTATTAAATGAGAAAGGGTTGGAAAACGGTTTTAAAAGCCACTGCACCCCGTGCACAATTGTGACCATGCGATAGTGAGAGTGTCGCTATCGCCGGTCACTCTTGCTGAGAATGTATCGAATGGTCGAGGCACACGACGATTGTGACACGACGAAAGTGACACTGTCACTCTCGCGGTCACTTCCGCAAAAAATGCTCCGAGAGGGTTTTCCAGCTCCCACGATTGTGACCCGCGACTTTGACCTTTGGCATTGTCGTCGGACACTATCACACGAAAGGTACCAAATGCCAAAAGATGGTTTTTTCGTCTAAATGGGCTACTACTTCTCAAGACGATAAATCTTAGGATAATTTAACTTAAATGAGTAGATAAAATGTCGGACCCAAAGTTATACATACTAAAATTTCTGGGTGTTACATCTTTTCTCTGTGCATCTAATTCTAATTCTAATGTGTGTTCATTTCTCATCCAACGTGTAACACGCCGATTTCTGGAAGGTATCGATCTTTGGTGATAAACATGAAAAATAGAATTTTGGAATAAATTCTAGATTTTATTGTCTTGTTGGATGGAGAATTCAAATACGAACCCAACGGTCCTTTCCGGAGCGAAAACAGAGCTAAAACGAAGAAGTTATGACCAAAACAGTTTTGGTACCCTTGAGCTACTATGACCAATGTAAAAGTCGCTGTCATAGTCGCATACGGGTACCTGGTTGCTGTCAAATGCGATTTTTCAGCTTTCTTCTTCATTTCTTACCTCACAACTTTCCTTTTCTCTCCCAAACCGATCTCCCACCCTATCCTATGAACCCTAACTCATTTTTGGAGCTTTTCTCTTAGAAATCAAGTGTTCTCTCATCATTTATGCTTGTGATTTCATCTCTTGGTGCAAGATTCAAGTTCCTCCTCCAGTTTCTTGAGATTCTAGGATTTTGAGGTTTTACTCAAGATCCATGGGGTAAGTTCATCCTCTTCTTTTCTAAATACTTATTTGAGTTATAAATACTACATTGATGATTTCCTAGTGTTTTATTTCTCCAATTTCCCTTTTGGATGATTTTGGAAAAGTTAGGTCAAACTTTGGATTTTGGTATAATTAGAGATGTTGGTGTGAAATGTTTGGGGGAAACGATTCTAAATGGATATTAATGGTTGGGAACGTGTGGATCTAGGTTTTTGGAGGATTTGGCTTGAAGATTCAAGTTTCTTCAAAAGAGCTTAAATTGGTGAAAATCTAGATTTAGCCTAAATCTAGTAAAGTGAGTTCAAGTTGATTTGTGAAAACGTTGTACATGCCAAAAATGTTCTTTTCCAAGTATTTATGTGTTTTATATAAAATTATCAATTGTTGAGTTATTTGGTGAGTCTTGATCATTTGAAGCATTTAACTTTATAAACATTGTAAAATACCCATATTTGGGGTTTTTGGGAAATTTGATAAATGAAACATAAATGAAAAGGTTTTGATGATTTAATTGCCTAAATGGAAGTTATTTGGTAAAAATGCATTTTTGTATTTGTTGAAAATATGCATAGTTTTTGTTAAGGAATGTTTTGAAAATACCGACGTATGGGTTATTGGATTTTGGTCATTCCCGACCTTGCGAACATTTTGGAAATTGTAAACCTTTTGGTTTTGGGGAAAAGATGTATTTTGAGTATTTTGATGAGTAAATCTTAGGTATTGATACATTTTAACGATTTATCTTACGAGTGTAAGTCTTTTGGTATAAATGCACATCGATAGGTGTTTTGGAAAATGATTTGTTTTAACCTAGATGGTATGGAGTTGTTTATGTTTATGGAGCATGTTTCGCATAAACGGAGAGTGTTTACGTTTTATTTCATTTTATGACTTTTAACATATGGTCTTTTAATTTGTTGAGCTGGTGGCTCGGTATTTGATTATGTTGGGTTTTGGGGCATTTGTCCAGTTTTGATAGCTCAACGTAGAGCTTTGGTCACGATTTATATTTATTTGAGAATTACATGTTTTGAATGCGCTAGTTCATTCATTTGGAGTCATGTAATGTTTTAGACCTTATTGCTATGGATCCATAGGCACTAGAGTTTTACGTTCAATGTTGGGACGCTAGTTTTCCACATTGTAGCACGAAATAGGCATCGAGGTAAGGTGTAAGTCTTATGTGCTAGTATGTTCCACTCGAGATTTACGTTCAATGATGGGACGCTAGTTTTCCACATTGCCGCATAAAATAGGCATCGAGGTAAGGTGTAAGTCCTACGTGCCTAGTACGTTTCTTAGATATGGATAACTTAATGTATAGACCTAGAGGGGCTGAAGTTGATACTCCATGGGTGTACGCTTTAAGTAGTCGAGATCGACATCCAATACGTGAATCTCGATAACATTGATAAGTGACCTAACTTTGTGTGCCCGTCATATTCGATGGAACCGGGTCTCCCCCGTCACGAAAGGTGCTGTTTTGGGTATTTATTTTTATCCATGTTTTCGGTGGCGTGTTATATTTAATTGGATTTTTTTCATGACTTATTGACGGTGTATTATGCCTCATCCTTATTGGAGTGTTTTGAATAATGGAGTTTTGTTCATATATATATATATATATAATTTGGGAAAGTTAATATTTAACCACGTTTTGAGTTTTGGAATTAAGTTCATTTTTGGGATATGGTTTATATGAAAGCTTTCGTCACAGGATTTGCGTGTGTTGAGAAAATGGGTTGTTTGCATAATTATTATAAATCCTTTTAGGAAATCATGTTTTCAAGCTACATCCTCCTCGCTTATTGAATTTACACAATCATGATAAAACTCTTGAACTCGCTAGGAGTTAGCCTAACCTTTTTATTTGTCAGCATGTGCAACAGGTTATAGTTGGGGAATAGTTCTAGTGACACTGTGAAGAGTGGAGAGCTAGTTGTGTGTTCAAGAAGTGAGTGGCTTGGTGAAGTCTTCCGCTTTATGGGAATAGCAATTTTGTATTGGGTTTGAGTAGCACCCGTTCTCTTTAGTCGTAGTATGTGACTTAAGCTATGGAATGGTGGCATTATTTTTATGTTTTAAAGTTGAAGTTTTCTTTAAGATGGATTTATAGAAAGGAATTTATCCTCATTTGGTTATTTTATTGAAGTTTTTATTTAGTTGCTCTTTCCAAATTTGAAGGTGTTACAAGTTGGTATCAGAGCTTAAGTTTGAGAGAATTAGGTGTTGATTTTGGATACCTAGACTCAAACTAGCGTTCTCTTAAATGAATGAGAGTGAAATTGCACCACGAGGCACTCTAAGATAGGATATTTTGAGGTTGATGGAGTCACTAGAAACGGGAATTACGTCGAGTGTAGCAAGGATGATCATGTACGGTACGTTCATAATTGCACCTGGCCAATGTTATGGTGAACCTACAAGTTACATGTGAGTACTTGGACAACTTTGATGTGTTGACCGTTGGGGTAGTGAAGAAGTTTCTAAGCGAGTAACCGTTAGAAGAGGTTGATGATTTTAGCCTTTGCCATTTGGAGAGGCAATAAGCATGGTGATTGCATTAAGTGGATCGTTTCGGGTCGAAATTGATGGTCGGATTAGAACCATAGGCTTATTGGATCGACTTTAATTCGAGGAGAAAATGTAAGGCTAACCGTTGTAGCTTTCAATTTGCCTTAAGATGTTTGAAACCTCTGAATGATGATAGTGTGACCGGAGGGATTAGAGGAGTGTGGTTTGAGACGTTAAGTGCCGACTAAGTCATGCACAAAATTTAGTTATTTATTTATAAATAAATTGCATCAATTGTTTCTTGTGTTTCCAATCGTCATGCGGATTGTATTGAGAAATCTTGAAAAGACGTTTAGCACACACAAGGTTTTAACCATGATTTTTAGCATGCATGAAATTCTTTTATCGCAGGAATTTGCAAACTTTGTCGAGACTTGTTTTACTCCTTGTTATTGTCCAAAGTTACTTTAGGATACTATGACTTCCATATTTTAATGTCGTTTATGGTTTTGGACAAGTAACTGCGACTTGCGACTTTAACATTAGATCTCCTCCACATATGTTAAAGTTGGGACGGAGAGTTACCTCTCCTTGTTTTGGTGTTTGAGTCTTGTTGAGAAATTTTATTTCATGCGAGTTTTGTTGAAAGGTGTCTCTTTATATCGTATTGAAATAAAAGAGGATTTTTTGGGAATTTTGACATTTTGGTCATAACCTTGCTTTATACAATTTGATTATTGGCAACGAAAACTTTGGCACCATTTGATTGATTGGATGTCGTTTAGTTTCATCGAGTTTTATGGAAGTTAGTTGGGGTATTATGAAGTTTTGTTTTATGACGTTTTGTGTTGCATGGGTGACACTTTGTAATGTGTATACTTGAATTATTGTGTGCGTTAATCTATGGGTTTTATTGAGTATTGTGTCTCATACGAGTTTTGTTGAGAAATATTACTCTATGTCGTATTGCACCAAAAGAGTGGTTTTCGGAGTTTTAATATCACATGGTTTATCTTTTGAGGGTTATAGTAGCATATTTTGTTGCAACTTGTTAGGTGTACGAATTGACTTTTATGGGGCGTGAGCAATGCATATGAGAACATCATGATAGTTTATAGTAACGTTTTGCCTTATGCATTTTCGACTAATTGGTTCTTCTGTTATCATTTCACGCAAATGCATTATGTTGATTTATTGATTTGCATATCATTGTAGCCACTATTTTTAGAGCATTAATGTGCATCGTTTGTACGGTTCGAAATCTAAAGTTGATTTAAAATCTTTTAAGTGTCAACCAAGTTACATGCACTCACTGTTTTCCTAAGCTATGGGAAATTACTTTAATGTGTGTGTGAGCCTTGTCAAAAGAAATTTTACTCCTATGTCATTATATGACTAAATGAGAAAACTTTGAAATTTGATCTGATGAATTTTCTACTTTGAAAGTTTAGTATGGACTACCTGATATATGTTTTATTATTTCAGAAAAACTACTAGGAGAGTATTACAAATTTGCATGCATATTATGATTTGAAATTTCTTCACGGTGTTTTGAATGATATTTTCGAATGATGAAAACATACTATTATTTGGCTTTGAAACTTGGAACCGACGCACATCACTTTGTATTTTAACCAAAGTGTATATATGGATCATTTCACCATTTTTGCAAAATAAACTGACGTATGTAAATCTTGTTGGTGAATTTTATTCCATGTCATTTTTGGGCTAACGAAGAAAATTTTGGAGTTGATGTCTTGTAATTTATCTTTTTGAAGTTTCGTACAACATTTTGTGGCACACTTTTTTTATGCAAGAAATTACTTACGACTCATGGCATAAATAAATTCGTGCTAGGACCGTAGCGGTTCATTTTAAAAGCATGTTGAGCATACATTTGCATTTATTAGTAAATCGAGTAGTGATTGAGTAATTTTCAAATGATTTTCATATGGGGGATGAGTGTGCCCATTTTGCATAATCACCGAGTAAGTAGTAGTAAATTTTTGCACGTACGATAAATTGTTATAAAAATATTCGTGTTGAAAGATTTTATAAAATTTTCAATTGGCATAATTGTTGAGCCTGTCACCTAAAAACCTTGAACTCATTAGGCTTTGAAAGGTTAAGTAACCCCGGTAAGAGTAAGGGCGTATAAAACCTCGACAATGGAAGGTTGGGTATTCCGACGTGTATTGGTTCCGTAAGTTGAGTAATATCGTTTGCAGATTCGGTGTATTTTTGTAACTGGAGGGTTAGAATCACAGTATCTTTTAATAATGCTTATGGTAACCATTCTATCCGGCAACCTTGTTTTGGGTTTGTTAGTTTTTGCATAAAGAGCGTGTAGGACCCTTTCAGCACCATGTGGATAACCTTGGTTTTGTGGGAATGCTCGGCGAATGAAACTCGTGTTTGGAGTTCTGTAGTGGTTCGGTTCTTGGTGGAATGATTAAGTGTCAACTTTTGGATTTCGAGGCCAAGAACAATTAGAGTATGTGAAGTGTTATAGACCAATTTTAAGAGATAATGGCATCGCTTGTAGTGGTTTTAAGAAGTTTGAATTGTGATAAGTGGATTTAGTTGAACGACTCTACTTGAATGGTGAAAGAATCTGTCGATTGGTTGATTGGTGATTAGACGTATTCGTAGAGCCGTATAATCGATGGGTCAAGGACGACCGTATATTTAGGAGTCTGATAGTATTTGTTAGAGTTAGATGTCAGTTCGATAGTGGGAACGACTGAACTTGGGAATTTATTGTTATTTTCAGTGGTGATCGTACTCTGGGATGGTTGGAGAAAGAGCTTATAAGAGTGTAGATCTGGACTGATTAGTAATCGGAATCTGCCATTGGGGAAGTATGAATCACTTAAGGTTGGGAGACAAACAAAGTCTTTTGGTTTGAAGTTACTCTAATGAGTTAAGCGTTCACTAGGGCGTATGAGAACTAGATTTCGAGGACGAAATCTATTTTAAGGTTGGGAGGATTGTAACACGCCGATTTTTGTAAGGTATCGATCTTTGGTGATAAACATGAAAAATAGATTTTTGCAATAAATCCTAGATTTTATAGTCTTGTTGGATGGAGAATTCAAATACGAACCCAACGGTCCTTTCTGGAGCGAAAACGGAGCTAAAATGAAGAAGTTATGACCAAAATAGTTTTGGTACCCCTGAGCTACTATGACCAGTGTCAAAGTTGCTATCATAGTCGCAGACGGGTACCTGGTTGCTGTCAAATGCGATTTTTCCGCTTTCTTCTTCATTTCTCACCTCACAACTTTCCCTTTCTCTCCCAAACCGATCTCCCACCCTATCCTATGAACCCTAACTCATTTTTGGGGCTTTTCTATTAGAAATCAAGTGTTCTCTCATCATTTATGCTTGTGATTTCATCTCTTGGTGCAAGATTCAAGTTCCACCTCTAGTTTCTTGAGATTCTAGGATTTTGAGGTTTTACTCAAGATCCATGGGGTAAGTTCATCCTCTTCTTTTCTAAATACTTATTTGAGTTATAAATATTCCATTGATGATTTCCTAGTGTTTTATTTATCCAATTTCCCTTTTGGATGATTTTGGGAAAGTTAGGTCAAACTTTGGATTTTGGTATAATTAGAGATGTTGGTGTGAAATATTTGAGGGAAACGATTCTAAATGGATATTAATGGTTGCGAACTTGTGGATCTAGGTTTTCGGAGGATTTGGCTTGAAGATTCAAGTTTCTTCAAAGGAGCTTAAATTGGTGAAAATCTAGATTTAGCCTAAATCTAGCAAGGTGAGTTCAAGTTGATTTGTGAAAACGTTGTACATACCAAAAATGTTCTTTTCCAAGTATTTATGTGTTTTATATAAAATTATCAATTGCTGAGTTATTTGGTGAGTCTTGATCATTTGAAGCATTTAACTTTATAAACATTGTAAAATACCCATATTTGGGGTTTTTGGGAAATTTGATAAATGAAACATAAATGAAAAGATTTTGATGATTTAATTGCCTAAATGAAAGTTATTTGGTAAAAATGCATTTTTGTATTTGTTGAAAATATGCATAGTTTGTGTTAAGGGATGTTTTGAAAATACCAACGTATGGGTTATTGGATTTTGGTCATTCCCGACCTTACAAACATTTTGAAAATTGTAAACCTTTTGGTTTTGGGGAAAAGATGTATTTTGAGTATTTTGATGAGTAAATCTTAGGTATTGATACATTTTAACGATTTATCTTACGAGTGTAAGTCTTTTGGTATAAATGCACATCGATAGGTGTTTTGGAAAATGATTTGTTTTAACCTAGATGGTATGGAGTTGTTTATGTTTATGGAGCATGTTTCGCATAAACGGGGAGTGTTTACGTTTTATTTCATTTTATGACTTTTAACATATGGCGTTTTACTTTGTTGAGCTGGTGGCTCGGTATTTGATTATGTTGGGTTTTGGGGCATTTGTCCAGTTTTGATAGCTCAACGTAGAGCTTTGGTCACGATTTATATTTATTTGAGAATTACATGTTTTGAATGCACTAGTTCATTCATTTGGAGTCATGTAATGTTTTAGACCTTATTGCTATGGATCCATAGGCACTAGAGTTTTACGTTCAATGTTGGGACGCTAGTTTTCCACATTGTAGCATGAAATAGGCATCAAGGTAAGGTGTAAGTCCTATGTGCTAGTATGTTCCACTCGAGATTTTTGTTTAATGATGGGATGCTAGTTTTCCACATTGCCGCACGAAATAGGCATCGAGGTAAGGTGTAAGTCCTATGTGCCTAGTACGTTTCTTAGATATGGATAACTTAATGTATAGACCTAGAGGGGTTGAAGTTGATACTCCATGGGTGTACGCTTTAAGTAGCCGAGCTCGACATCCAATACGTGAATCTCGGTAACATTGATAAGTGACCTAAATTTGTGTGCCCATCACATTCGATGGAACCGAGTCTCCCCCGTCACCGAAAGGTGCTGTTTTGGGTATTTATTTTTATCCATGTTTTCAGTGACGTGTTATATTTAATTGGATTTTTTTCATGACTTATTGACGGTGTATTATGCCTCATCCTTATTGGAATGTTTTGAATAATGGAGTTTGTTGATATATATATAATTTGGGAAAATTAATATTTAATCACGTTTTGAGTTTTGGAATTAAGTTTATTTTTGGGATATGGTTTATATGAAAGCTTTCGTCACAGGATTTGTGTGTGTTCAGAAAACGGGTTGTTTGCATAATTATTATAAATCCTTTTTGGGAAATCATGTTTTCAAGCTACATCCTTGTGGATCCCAGTTTAACAAGTAACAATGATATAACGAAACGATTAAGCTTTATTGAATGATTAGAGAGTGTTACAATATTGGAATGATGAACACCACTCTCTCTCTCTCTCTCTCTCTGTAAGCCGTATGAAACTAATCTGATTAAACCTCTAAGCCCTTAACCTAATTCATCTCTAATCACACATTAAATACCAAGGCTTGACAGGCCAAATCCCATTAACCTTAAAGCCCATTTACTTTTTGAGGCTTTACAAACAAATAAATAAACTTATTCTTTTCTTTATATCACTTTCTATTTTATAGGACTTTTAGTCCTAACAATCTCCCCCTAAAGTTATATAAAGAAAAAATGATCTTGAAATCTTCAGGACTTGATCTTCTCTTCGTCTTGAATCTTTGACAGATGTTGGCGTTGCTCGACTTCATGTCTTTCACACCCCCCTTCAATTATGCTCTTACTCTTCATAGTATCACGAGTTGAATTGGCTTTCAACTTGAGAACATGTAGCGAACACTGCTTGGTAAGGGATAGAAGAATCATGCACTTGTACTCTTTTATGCACAGATCATAACAGTTACCCCCCCTCAACTTTTGCTTACTCCCCCTCAACTTGATAATCTGGGTCTTTGAACTTCTAAAACGTTTCTCCCCTCATGATGATGATATGTGTCTTTGAATCTGTATCAGTTCTCACCCTCATGATGATTAGAAGCAACCTGAGCATCATGTAACTTCAAAGACAACACCGATGAGTAGCAAAATATCAGATAAAATGTTTAGTAACCAGAATGGGGTAAATATCTAACACAAAAACAAAATAGTAACTGTTATCACAACAATTAAGATAATTGTGTGGCCTATGTTCAGAGTTGGCATCGGGGTATCTCTGATAGGACTTCCAGTGATCACTGAAATAAAATTTTAAAAATTACTTCTCAAACTGTTCCGGCAATATCACAAAGATATGCAATTGGAATCACAAAGACTCGTGCATGTGTGAAAGAAATAAATTATATTTGTTTGGCTCAAAAAATTGATTTAACCTGGGACGCAAGTTAAAAATCAATAAACACAGTGAGTAGAAAATGAAGTTCGGAGACCGGAGCTGATGTCTTCCTTTTTCAATATCTAAGACCTCCGAGTGAGGAATAGATAGATTATGTGCTAAATCTCCGTGAATATATGAAACAAGCATCTTTTGTGAGATACTTGAGTGGCTGGGTGGGGTGACACGAGTTATCGACACTGGGTCCATGTCTGTTTCAATATTCAACTCCAAAGAACGAGAATGAATAGATTGTGTGGTTACCCGGATAACTGACTCGGTTTGGTAAGGACCAATAATTCTTTTAAGTCCTGTCACATCCTCACCATATTCTTTTCACTCCAAACTTGTCTATACATCTAGACCCCTCACTGTTGTCTATAAATGGGATATGTTTGTTGGGTAGGTCCTTCCGGTTCTGGATAGACCATAGAAACAAAATAAATCATATCCCTCATTGCATACCTTTTTTTTCATGCTCCAATTATAACAGGGAATTCAACATTTAAGTACGAGTGCTAGACTGAAATGTGTAGAAGTCGTAACTTTTAAGAACGAGTCCTGATCTGAGTTGATCAGAAGTCATTGAAATGAAGTCCGAGTTCTGATTTGAGGTAATCAGAAGTCAAAAAAATGATAAAGAATCAAAGGACAAATTCAAGTGCGAACTAGGAATGACTCATTACGCACAGTGTTTGCAACAAATGAAACAATTGATCAGAAAGTTTAATTGTGAAGAACAAGTCACAATTAGTGTGTCAGATAAGAATTGAATAATTCACATGAAATGACGAACTTTGAAACACAAGTAGGTATTCAAGCGAGTGTATTTCCATCGAAAAATCAACAAGTATATGAGACATGGAAATAACTAAGTCAAGAAAATATAACACGTGGAGTTCATGGAAGTTAACATTGGAGAATAACAAACACAAGTAAGTTATCCAGAATGAATTACCACGGTTCTTTGAATTCACTGAAAAATTCATGTATATGTCAAATACCTGATGCTCCCCCTCACAATTGGCGTAACCTTTTATTGCTGTCATGTGAAAGGACTATTCTGAATTGTGTTACACATGACATTCCTGCAAAACAAATTAGAAAGATTTTGGTATCCATGCTTTGATGGATCCTTGATGGTTAGATGCCTTAACTGTAAAATGGGGATTGGGGATGCTATAGGTACCATACCAGTTGTTCACATACCTTGGATGTACGAAGTCACTCTTTCCACAATAAGTGCAGCAGAGCTTTGCTCGATTTAGACTGATTAGCTGAACTATAAGGTAAACATGAGCACGTGAACCAGTCTTGGAAATAAAAGACTTTGTATCAACTACAGGAGAATCATGAAACTTGTTTCTAGCACAGTCTTCTGTAGTTGATTTCTTTCTCAAACCATTATAACTTTTTTGAAAACATGATTATCTGAAGAATCATTAAGCTCACTATCAGAAGAACTAGAGTAATAAGATTGTCTTTTGTGAGAAATACCGGTTTTTGAGCGTTTCTTTGACCGTCTTTTAGATTTAGACTTTGAAGAAGTGGTCTTCGAAACATTTTTGGAGTTAGAACATTCCCCCTTTTCAAAATTTACCGGTGTGGGCATTTTCTCCAAAATTTGAATGTGACTTACAAGCTTCGGAGCAAAATCAATCTTAGAAATATCATCATCGGGACAAGCCGAGGAATTCATAAACTCAGAAAACCGTCGTGTAGAGTCAAGTGGGGTTTCGCCATCAGAGTCGAACAAGGAGTTATTCCCAAAGGGATTGTCAAAGACTGGAAAAAGATTCTTTTGAATAGAATCGGGTTGAATCGCCTTACCGTTATCTTTGAAGCTCAAAATCTGATCATTTGTGTCATTAGACACTCCTAGAAAATCTTTACACGAGGAACTATCCGAACAAATAGGTGATGAGTCAACCGAGATGGTTTCAGGAGTGACAGGCATCATTGGAGTATCCACTTGACTTTCCTTAGCCATCCTTCCTGTTAAAGCTTCTACCGCCAGGGCGGACAGTTTAGAAGTCAATATAGCAATCTCGGTTTTATAACTCGTTCTTTCTGATTCGGATAATGACTCGGTTTGGTTCTTTTTGAGCTCGTTTATTGTAGATAAAAGTACAGTTCTTTCGGTTTCAAAAATGACCTTGTCCCTCACAATTGATTCTTCGAGTTTGAAAATGATGTTTTCCAAAATCAGAGGTGGAATATAACGTTTAAACTCTGATTGATCATGAGATCTTACATCTGGTGTTACCTTAACTGGAACTGGAGTTTCCACAGTTTTGGCAAGAGAACAGATGTCGAAGTAATCATTTGAGAGGTAGGGTATTTTGGTTTTCAAAAAAGATGCATTGAGGGTTTCGTACACGAAAGGAACTTGTACATTTATATTCTTTCTAGGTGACTCATCTTCCGATTTAGGTTCAATATTTTTAGGCTTTTCCCTTACTTTTGGTAGAGGAATTCCTGTTTTTCTTTTAAGGTCTTCTTTTTCCTCATCCTCCCGTGACGGTTTAGTCCACTTGATCTTATACTCAGGGTAAGTCTTATCTAGCCCCAAAAAGTTGAACTCATAAAGGGTGGGAACCTTAGATAAGATTTTCTTAAGGTAACACGGATTATCGTATCTGAGTCCCCAAAGAGCGTTATAATACTTGAATTCATTCGGTTTGTTCAAATGAATCGTTTGGTCTGTTTGACATCGTTTGTAAAGTTTGGATTCAAGATCCTTAAGCTTGTTAGTCAACTTATCAATTTCATTTTGAACGGTTAAGCGAAGATGTACAATCTTATTATTCTCTTCCTGAGACTTACTGAGCTTTTCGGTGACTTCAGTTAATTGGGTCTCTAGGGTTTCTGCTCTTTTTGAAATGGCTGAGCATTCAGATTGATAATTTTCTATCACACATTTATCCTCAGCCTTTTCAATAGCTAGTTTTCCTATAGTGTCGTATTTGATTTTGGCATCAGCTTCTAGCTTAGTGATTTGGGCTTCTAAATGAGAAACTTTCTCTTTGAGCTCAGAGTAAGTCGGGTAAGACATTGTTACTTGAAAGAAATGATCGTGAGAAAATTCAAGATATCGATCTAAAACTGAAGGGTCTGAACACTCCCGGATTTGTGATCCGGGTGTGGTTTCCCGGATAGACAGTCCGGGAATTGGGATCTAGGAAAGAAATTCCGGTGTGGGAGATCTAGTATGTGAGATCCGGTATGGGAGTCCGGGAAAGGAAACCGGGAATCAAAATCCAGCATGGAAGATCCGGTACAAGGGAATCCAGAACCGGTATGGAAGACCGGGAGTCGGTGAGATCCGGATCCGGGATAAGCCGGAAGTCGGTAGGATCGGGATTTGATAAATACCGGAACCGGGTTTGAATCCCGGTATGGTCCGGAACCGGGTATAATCCGGTGTCTTCCAGAACCGGAAGTGAGATCCGGTAATGACAGAACCGGTATTAATCGGAACCGGAATTGAGATCCTGTACGGGAAACAAAGGAACCGGAACTCAAGATTGAGTCTCGTATTCAATCAATTTGCAGAAAAAGAACGTATCTGGAGTCCCAAAATCTCAACTTTAAGGCTGGAATGCTTCGGGGAACTTCTGCAAACACTTAAATAATACACCCAACAGCCACAAAGCAAAAACAACTAACCAATTCGAACTTTAAACCACTTTTGAGCAAAAAATTAAGATTTTTCAAGAAACGGAGTGCAAAAACCCAAAATTGAAAAAATCTAAAAATTGATGATAAAAGACTTCGAATTCGACCCAGAAAATTTGTAGAAATCGGTTTAAGATAATATAGAATGGATTAGAACAAACCAATTTTAATACAATTGCACAAATCAAAAACCAAAAAAAAAGGATGAACACAACGCCGTTTTTTTTCCAGATTTAAAGAACACAGAATCAAAGATTGATACCTTTGTCCCTCTGTTCTGATACCAATTGTGGATCCCAGTTTAACAAGTAACAATGATATAACGAAACGATTAAACTTTATTGAATGATTAGAGAGTGTTACAATATTGGAATGATGAACACCACTCTCTCTCTGTAAGCCGTATGAAACTAATCTGATTAAACCTCTAAGCCCTTAACCTAATTCATCTCTAATCACACATTAAATACCAAGGCTTGACAGGCCCAAGCCCATTACCCTTAAAGCCCATTTACTTTATGAGGCTTTACAAACAAATAAATAAACTTATTCTTTTCTTTATATCACTTTCTATTTTATAGGACTTTTAGTCCTAACAATCCTTCTCGCTTATTGAATTTACACAATCATGATAAAACTCTTGAACTCGCTAGGAGTTAGCCTAACCTTTTTGATTGTCGGCATGTGCAACAGGTTCCAGTTGGGGAATAGTTCTAGTGACACTGTGAAGAGTGGAGAGCTAGTTGTGTGTTCAAGAAGTAAGTGGCTTGGTGAAGTCTTCCGCTTTATGGGAATAGCAAATTTGTATTGGGTTTGAGTAACACCCGTCCTCTTTAGTCGTAGTATGTGACTTAAGCTATGGAATGTTGGCATTAATTTTATGTTTTAAAGTTGAAGTTTTCTTTAAGATGGATTTATAGAAATGACTTTATCCTCATTTGGTTATTTTATTGAAGTTTTTATTTAGTTGGTCTTTCCAATTTTGAGGGTGTTACACAACGGTTCATAACCACTTCTCACGCTTGTCACGTTAACCTAGACTTGTCACCGGAACCCAGTTCTATATATATATATATATATATATATATATATATATATATATATATATATATAAGGAGAGGTTCATTTGAGAAGTGCTAAATATATGAGAAATAGAGAAGTAATCTTGGCCATTCATTCAGTCAACATTTGCGGCTTTGACCGAGAAGCAGCCGATAAATCCTCGCGTGGTCTGCACACAATATAGAGGGGTAGTGTAACAACCCAAATCCCATATACACAACAAATCACATAATGTAACATAACATTGATTAATCAAACGAAACATCATATTACAAGTACGGTCGCTTCCCTATTACAATCAAAAGAAGACATTCTACTACAAACTTTTTACTTAATACATACATAACGTTTAATCATTATAATACAACTGCTAAACATGCCAAAATCTTCGTCACATAATCCTTCACATAAGCCATCCATCGATTACTCTAATTACATGCTCTTACGCGATCCACCACCTGGAATACATATTTTTAAAACGAAAATGAGGGTTAGACGCGATGGTCTAAGTGAGATAAATCCCTGTTAGTTTGAAATCATTTATATAAACCTTATTCATATAAATCATTCAACACAATCAAATATATCAATTTGAACTCACACATCGTGTACCTTCCTTTCTCATTCCTCCTGGCCATATTAGTTGGTTGCAAGCCAACTAATAATTTACAACGATGTACAACATCTACAGCCAAACAACGCTATACAGATTCTATAGCCAAACACACCGGTCCTAAGCCCGGCCAACGTATTATAACACATTATAATACTCATGTAAACATAATACCTCAATATATTATAATTCACATATACCATACATATAAACACATAATCACTAATGATCACATTCCCAAACCATACGTATGTATTCCAGTTGAAAATACTTTTTAAAGTAAAACTCACCTTATTGCTTATCAACACGTTTCCAAGCCTTCTAAACAGGTTCAGTCCTTTACCCAGAATTCACAGGATCTGTAACACATAGATACATATATCTCTTTACCACATAAAACACATAAGTCTTACTAAGGCTAAGAACTCTAAAGAACTCAAATCCTCAAATGTTCCCCTAAGGCGACTTAACACGGGGGTTCCGCTACCCGGCTAGCGGATGGGGTTAAGGGGCAACGCCCTTGCGGGGTCTGGGGGCAGCGCCCCAAGAAAATTTTCAGAAAACCTTATTCAGTCCTCATTCGAAAACTAGTTAAAAATAACCAAACAACTGAAGTATCCGGATACCACAAGTTACCCGGACAACACTACTTTTCCGGACAACATGACTTTTCTGGACAACCTATATAATCCGGACGTCATCCGGACACCAAGGTAATCCGGATACCATCCGGTATCCAATTCTATCCGGAAATCATAGGAAAAAGGAACTTACCCGAATAAAAGATTCGTCCGGACTCCAACAAAGAACTACCCGAATACCATCAAAGGACTACCCGGACACCTTCAACAAAGCTACCCGGACACATTCAACTTGTCCGGATACCTCTGATGTTCATCCTAATTTCTACCCAGAATTCGGCTGAGGTTTACACCAGTTCGATTTTGCTGATTCTAAACCGACAGAAACAATCTAATAGCAGTTATAAACATAATTTGTAAAGACACATACCTTAATTTCACTTCCAAATACCCAATTGATGTCTTAACCTAGCCTTCTTCTTTTTCTTCTCCTTTTTGCTCCCAAAACACATACACACCCTTTGATATTTTTGCTGAGTAATTAAGATTATCTGAATATTCTAAGGATAATATCTATCCACATTTACCCTTTTAGCCCTTACACTAATCAATAATAGCCTAAACACACTTAACTTACAATTTAACCAATTTTTACCCTAAATATTTTATTATAAACTTATTCAATTTAACGATAAGAGGGTTTAAATAACGAACTTACCCGGGGTATTACATCATCTCCCCCTTAAAAGAATTCCGTCCCGGAATTCGGTTAGACAAAAAGGTGAAGGTATTTGGCTCTTATTTCCGACTCTGATTCCCACGTAGCATCCTGACCTTTATGATGCCTCCACTGAACTTTTACTTTCCTAATCTCCTTGTTCCGTAGCACTTTGACTTTATGATCAATTATAGCTTCCGGTTCTTCCACATAATTCAATCTTTCATCGACTTGTATCTCGGGTAGGGAGACCGACTGATCTGGAGTAACCAAACACTTTCGGAAGTTCGATACGTGAAATGCATTTTGAATTCTGCTCAACTCCGGCGGAAGATTTAATCGGTAAGCCACTTCACCGATCCTTTCTGTAATTGCGAACGGTCCGATATACCTTGGGCTAAGTTTACCTTGTCGTCTAAATCAGATGACTCCTTTCCACGGCGAAACTTTTAACATTACGTAATCCCCAACCTGAAATTCCAATGGCTTTCGGCGTCGGTCAGCGTAGCTTTTCTGTCTGTCTTGAGCCACTTTCAATCGTTCACGAATCTGAGTAACCTTATCGGCAGTTAACTGAACTATTTCCGGCCCCGCTAGCTGTTTTTCTCCCACTTCGTTCCAACACAGAGGCGTTCGGCATTTCCTACCATACAGTACTTCGAACGGTGCCGCTTGTATGCTGGAATGATAACTGTTGTTGTAAGCAAATTCGATTAACGGTAAATGCTTATCCCATGATCCCCCAAAATCAACAATGCAAGCCCGGAGCATATCTTCTAATGTCTGAATCGTTCGTTCACTCTGACCATCTGTTTGGGGATGATACACCGTACTTAACCTTATCTGTGTCCCCATTTCCCTTTGAAAACTTCTCCAAAATCTTGAAGTAAAACGACTATCACGATCAGAAATGATCGAGATTGGAACTCCATGTCGAGTTACTATTTCATCAATGTACAACTTAGCTAATCGCTCCATGGAATCGGTTTCCTTTATCGGTAGAAAGTGTGCAGACTTTGTCAACCTTTCGACGATCACCCAAATAGAATCAAATCCTTTCGGAGTTCTTGGTAGCTTCGTGATGAAGTCTGTAGTAATCTGCTCCCACTTCCACATAGGTATTTCTAGTCGTTGTAGTTGCCCAAACGGCTTTTGGTGTTCGATCTTTACTTTCTTACAAGTATCACATCTTTCCACATACTGAGCAATCCCTCTTTTTATCCCCGGCCACCAATAGAATTGCTTCAGGTCTTTATACATCTTGTTTGTACCTGGGTGAATAGAGAAACGGGATTGATGAGCTTCTTGTAAAACACAATCACGTAACCCACCCAAACGAGGTACCCACACTCTGTTTCCCAGAAACAATAACCCACGATCATCTTTTACTAGCAATGCTGACATCCTCGCTAACCGTTCTGATTTCAGATGTTCATCCTGATAAGCCTCCACTTGACACTTCTGTAATTCGTCAAATATGTTGGGTAGGAGTTCAGTTCGTAACGAAATAACTTTTATTGTCTCACTCCTTTCTTGACGACTCAATGCATCAGCTACCACATTTGCCTTTCCCGGGTGATAAAGGATTTCGCAGTCATAATCGTTCAGCAATTCTAGCCATCTCCTTTGTCTCATATTCAGTTCCTTCTGATCAAAGAGGTGTTGGAGACTCTTATGATCAGTATAAATCTGACATTTGGAACCATACAGATAATGTCTCCAAATCTTCAACGCGAAGACAACTGCTGCAAGCTCCATATCATGCGTAGGATACTGTCTTTCATGATCCTTTAATTGACGAGAAGCATAAGCAATAACCTTTCCCCGCTGCATAAGTACACATCCCAATCCCAGTTTTGACGCATCACTATAAACAACAAAATCTTCCGAACCTTCAGGTAGTGATAGAATCGGTGCGCTGCATAGTTTCTCTTTCAATATCCGGAAGGCCTCGTCTTGTTCTGCTTTCCACTCAAACTTTAGGTTCTTCCGGGTCAGCTTAGTTAAAGGCGTCGCTATACGAGAGAAGTCTTTTATAAATTTTCGATAGTAGCCGGCTAAACCCAGAAAACTACGTACTTCGGTTGCTGTCTTCGGCTGCTCCCACTTTTCAACTGCTTCCACTTTCATCGGATCAACTTGTATACCTTTCTCAGAAACGACATGCCCCAGAAACTGAACTTCTCGCAACCAGAATTCACATTTAGAGAACTTAGCGTACAACTTTTCTTTCTTCAGCAACTCCAGAACCAAACGAAGATGTTGTGCGTGATCCTCTTTGGATCGGGAATAGATAAGGATATCATCGATAAATACAATAACAAATTTATCGAGATACGGCTTACATACCCGATTCATTAAATCCATAAAAGTAGCTGGAGCGTTCGTCAGTCCGAACGGCATCACTAAGAATTCGTGATGTCCATACCTTGTTCGAAAGGCAGTCTTGAGAACGTCTTCTTCCTTAACTTTCAACTGGTGATAACCGGATCTTAGATCAATCTTGGAGAAATAGCAAGCTCCAACTAACTGATCAAAGAGGTCATCAATTCGGGGTAACGGATACTTGTTCTTTATCGTGCGCTTATTCAGTTCTCGGTAGTCGATACACATTCTCATCGAACCATCCTTCTTTTTCACAAATAACACTGGTGCTCCCCACGATGAAGAACTAGGTCTGATGAAGCCTTTATCGGATAGATCTTGCAGTTGTGTCATCATTTCTTTCATCTCTGGAGGTGCTAGTCGGTATGGTGCACGAGCAATAGGAGTGGCTCCAGGAATTAGGTCTATCCCGAACTCTACTTGTCTAACGGGCGGAAGACTATTCAAGTCTTCAGGGAATACTTCTGGGAATTCACTAACGATAGGGATATCTTCCACCCTGCTCTTTTCCGGCTTAATATCTATCACGTAGGCCAAGTAACTCTGACAACCCTTATTAACACAACTACGTGCTTTCATCATCGATATAAGACAAGACTGATGATTCCTATGATCACCATAAATCACTACCGGTCCCCTCTCAGGTAATACAACATTTATTAACTTTTTATCACACACTATATTAGCCTGATTCTTGGCTAACCAGTCCATTCCCACTACTACGTCAAACTCTATCAAAGTTATAGGAAACAATTGTATAGGCACTCCACATCCCTCTATATTAATCACATAACCATCAAATACTTCACTAACCGACACTTGGTTATCATTTGCAGTATCTACTAATAGAGCATGTTCTAACAATTTAGGTTTCAAACACAGACAAGCAGCAAATGTAGGTGACACAAACGATCGGTTTGCACCGTAATCAAACAACACCTTAGCACGTGTAGAGTTTATCAAAAATGTACCTGTGACCACATCCGGAGTTTCCTCCGCTTCTTTCTCAGTCATTTGAAAGGCGCGACCCCTGGTTACTGGCGGTTCCAGTCTTGGTATTACTGGTTTAACAATTGCTGGCCTGCCCGACGACCCACCTTGTTGTATCCTCCCCCGCGGACAGTCCGACTGAAGGTGATCCGGAGAATTGCATAAGAAACATAACCGCGTTACCTTACAATCTTTAAGGACGTGCCCGGTCTTCCCACACTTATAACACGCTCGTAAATCGCCTTGGCAATTTCCTTGATGAACACGGTTGCACTTCCGACATGGTCTTTCCGCTGGTCGAAACGGCGGACGGTTATCATACCTCTGAAATCGGGACTTCTTCGGATCGTATTGTGGTCCTTCCCACTTTCTCTTCCCGATACTTTTATCTCCAGCATCTCTTCTCATATCTCGTTCAACATTCTCCGCGGCATCCACTGCAGCTGAGAAGGTATCGGGTCCCTTTGCAGTCACTAGCCTTCTAACCTCCGAGTTCAGCCTGAAGATAAACCTTTCCGTCTTCATCGCCTCCGTAGCAACGTAGTATTCTGCGAACCGAGACTTTTCCAGGAAGCTAGCGGTGTAGTCTCGAACGGATAAGTTTCCTTGTTGTAAGTTCATAAATTCCCCTTCCAGTTGTTTGACGGCTGCTTGGGGACAGAATGCGTTCCTGTAGGCTATCACAAATTCTTCCCAAGAGAGGGTAGAATAAATATCAGATCCTTTAGAATGAATAAAGGATTCCCACCAATACAAAGCATCCCCCTTTAACATTGCGGTCCCATACAACACTCTATCTTCGTCAGCGCACTTACTCGTCTTAAAAATGGCTTCTATTTCCTTCATCCATCTCATTGCTTTCACTGGATCCCTGTCTCCTGAGTAGGTCGGAGGTCTACAGCTTAAAAACATTTTGTAGTCGCACCTCCTTTATACTGGTACAACAGTCGATGTGATTGGCATTTCATCTTCCGGTCCGGGATCCGGTATTCCAGTTTCACTATGACGGTTCCGATCAAACATTGTTTGTATGCTAGCCTGCAATCTTCCCATTTCTGCCATTAGATCATCCCTGGTAACAAACTCTGTACCCTGTGGCTGGACTCTGCCTCCGGCTCGACCTCCAGCTCTACCCCTGGTTCTGCCCCCAGTTCTGCCTCCCCTGTCCCCCGTTCCTATCGGCGGATTCGTACTATTCGGATTTCTTCCTCCGCCTCGATTCGAATTCCGTGTACCGCTTGCCATTCTGTAGATTTAACAAGGTTAATATACACATAAGCACATACCCCATATAACAAGGTTTTCCAGTTCAAACATGTACCTGTAAGATCATAATTACATTGGCCAGGTGTAATATGAAATTACCTTACATGATGTTCCTTCTACCTTTTATACTTCATCATCCCAAGGTTCTATAATGATAGGGACATCCTACTTCACATGCAGTTTAAGTCTAGGTACAGATACAAATACCTAAATCCCTTAAACTAAGGCTCTGATACCATTTGTAACAACTCAAATCCCATATACACAACAAATCACATAATGTAACATAACATTGATTAATCAAACAAAACATCATATTACAAGTACGGTCCCTTCCCTATTACAATCAAAAGAAGACATTCTACTACAAACTTTTTCCTTAATACATACATAACGTTTAATCATTATAATACAACTGCTAAACATGCCAAAATCTTCGTCACATAATCCTTCACATAAGCCATCCATCGATTACTCTAATTACTTGCTCTTACGCGATCCACCACCTGGAATACATATTTTTAAAACGAAAATGAGGGTTAGACGCGATGGTCTAAGTGAGATAAATCCCTGTTAGTTTGAAATCATTTATATAAACCTTATTCATATAAATCATTCAGCACAATCAAATATATCAATTTGAACTCACACATCGTGTACCTTCCTTTCTCATTCCTCCTGGCCATATTAGTTGGTTGCAAGCCAACTAATAATTTACAACGCTGTACAACATCTACAGCCAAACAACGCTATACAGATTCTATAGCCAAACACACCGGTCCTAAGCCCGGCCAACGTATTATAACACATTATAATACTCATGTAAACATAATACCTCAATATATTATAATTCACATATACCATACATATAAACACATAATCACTAATGATCACATTCCCAAACCATACGTATGTATTCCAGTTGAAAATACTTTTTAAAGTAAAACTCACCTTATTGCTTATCAACACGTTTCCAAGCCTTCTAAACAGGTTCAGTCCTTTACCCAGAATTCACAGGATCTGTAACACATAGATACATATATCTCTTTACCACATAAAACACATAAGTCTTACTAAGGCTAAGAACTCTAAAGAACTCAAATCCTCAAATGTTCCCCTAAGGCGACTTAACACGGGGGTTCCGCTACCCGGCTAGCGGATGGGGTCAAGGGGCAACGCCCTTGCGGGGTCTGGGGGCAGCGCCCCAAGAAAATTTTCAGAAAACCTTATTCAGTCCTCATTCAAAAACTAGTTAAAAATAACCAAACAACTGAAGTATCCGGATACCACAAGTTACCCGGACAACACTACTTTTCCGGACAACATGACTTTTCCGGACAACCTATATAATCCGGACGTCATCCGGACACCAAGGTAATCCGGATACCATCCGGTATCCAATTCTATCCGGAAATCATAGGAAAAAGGAACTTACCCGGATAAAAGATTCGTCCGGACTCCAACAAAGAACTACCCGAATACCATCAAAGGACTACCCGGACACCTTCAACAAAGCTACCCGGACACATTCAACTTGTCCGGATACCTCTGATGTTCATCCTAATTTCTACCCAGAATTCGGCTGAGGTTTACACCAGTTCGATTTTGCTGATTCTAAACCGACAGAAACAATCTAATAGCAGTTATAAACATAATTTGTAAAGACACATACCTTAATTTCACTTCCAAATACCCAATTGATGTCTTAACCTAGCCTTCTTCTTTTTCTTCTCCTTTTTGCTCCCAAAACACATACACACCCTTTGATATTTTTGCTGAGTAATTAAGATTATCTGAATATTCTAAGGATAATATCTATCCACATTTACCCTTTTAGCCCTTACACTAATCAATAATAGCCTAAACACACTTAACTTACAATTTAACCAATTTTTACCCTAAATATTTTATTATAAACTTATTCAATTTAATGATAAGAGGGTTTAAATACAAACACGCTATTTTACTTTTCTAAATTGTTTATTGATAAATCATTAACAATTTACAGCTTGTTGCGGAAACAAGATTAAGGATAAACCTAAATCTAAACAAGTTGGAACACTAAGGTTTCTTGCACTAAGAAGGATATGGAGATTACTAATAAAATCCTATCTTGAGAGAGATTTGAACTTGTCCAGAGTTAGCAAGTTACTTCAAATGAAGTGAGTTCATCTCTTTATATATTGCATGCATTTAATGCAATTCAGTATACACTTTACACGTGTCATCAGCGGATTGGTTGCATGTCATTGACCTTTGTTGACAACCTTAGTAGCCGCATGAATGAACAGTGTAGTATCAGAGTGGTTGTACGATCTCAGATTTTCGGAGGTTCTTTTCTGACATTTCGTACGGTGGCGTGCAAGGGAGGTTAAGACAAAAGTACTTTGTACGGAGGACTTCATGATCAGCTTTCGTTGATTCAGCGATTGTCATTTACTATTCTGCGAATGATAAAGTTCAGCGATATCTGAAGTCTTGTACTTGATACTTCACGTTGAGTGGACAAATCTGAGTCTTCGCTGATCCGCATCAGTTCATTAGTAGACTTGTCGCTGGTTCTTGAGCTTGATCTTCGACTTCAGCGTAGAACCTTTGTTGACGTGAAACTTGTTTTCAGGGATTATAAGTAAACAACTAACTTATCAGCGATCACCATAAGGACTGAACAGACTCAGCGCATTATGGTGAACAGTGTTCGCTGAATGTTTAATTTAAAGAGCGAGAGTTCCTATCAGCGGTACTGTAAGATCTTAGTACTTATCAACGACAGTGAAACTCTGATACATATTGTTTACATACAATTTTCACTAAGTATTTAAGAGAGGGTCATTATCAAATCACTGAGGGTTTGGATCAACAATCTCCCCCTATTTGATTATGACATAGCAACAAAGAAAATTGCTATTTAATGAAAACATAAGGATAAAAAGAACTCATAAAATATTTGTCCCTTTTACTGTTTTCTGGGATCTTTTCAGTACTGATGGAGTAAAGTACATCCGCTGAAATCTTTCTTTAAATCTTTGAATCAGGTTACAATGAAGAACAGAAAGATTACAAGTACAAGCGAAATAAATTACAAGTACCGAAGGATAACTGATACAATAGAGAAAAAGGAGATTATATCAGTTTTCAAAAGGTTCTTCCTTAATGAGAAGTTCATCAAGGGTCGTCTTTTCAGTGGGAATCATCCAGTCAGGAACCGTTACACCTTGTTTTCTTTTCTTCAGCGCTTCTTGAAAGATCAAGGGTTTTAGGTGTCGTGCCTGAATGTCCTTTCTGAAGTCACACCAGTAGATAAGATCTCTGAGCTGTTCGATTGGAGTGATTGGGAGCTCAGCGATCCGTTGAAAGCATTTACGTCCGTCGTAGTCAAGAAAGAATATTCCATAAGGATTACTGATGACTTTACCAGGGACGAAAAGTTCACATGGTGGCAAAGAGATGTCAAGGGCGGATAGATCAGGATCAGGACCAAGTACTTCAGCGCGAGAGAAACCAATTCCAGTTTCATTTCGTATGACAGGTCCTGAGTTTGAATCTTGACGTTTCTTCCTTGGAGAACCTCTTTTTCTTTTCGGCTTTAGATCAGGAACCGGAGGAATATCCACACAAGAAGATATCAAGTCGATCTGTCTGTTTATCAGCTTTTCGAAATGATTCTTGTACTTAGATTGTGATGGTTGGATAGCTAACCTCATCTCCAGCCATTCAGAGAGACCATACCTTTTTACAGTGTCAGCGCGAAAGGTTTCAGATGTGCCATCTTCTCTGAACAGTTTTATGTCAACAATAGGTACTCCGATAGATGTTCTTCCAGAGATGAATACCTTGTTGATCTTCGCTGGACGATATCTGAAGTGAATTTTCTCTTTACACCAGATCAAGGTGGTCTGAGAAACTTCAGTTTTCTTTTCCACGATCTTCTGGGCTTCTTCCCACAGCTTTCGTTGGATTTGAATGGGAACACGCTTCAGCTTGGGGTCTTTGATAGATTCTTGAGTGAGCTTGATGGCGTATTCTCTGTCTTTCTCTTCAGCTTCCTTTCTTTCAGCAATGAGGCGTTCAGCTCTAAGGTGGTCCTGATATTCAGCTTTTGAAATTCTGAACTTAGGAGGAACTGAAGGCAGTTGATCACGCCTTTGAATGATTCGCTGATCCTCGAATCGCTTTATTATTTCTTCTCTTCTCTTTTGATCTTCTTCACTCAGCCTTTGAGGAACTGAGGAAGGTCTCTTATTGTGCAAGAGAGGTTGTTCTTCTGGTTCATCAGTCTCAGAGATTAAATCCAAGACTGGGATTATTTCATCAGCAGCAGCTGGCTTTATTTGTGAAGTCGCAACAGTAGAACCTTCAGCGACATCCTCAAACAGGGGAGAGGACTAGCTGAAAAGCAGCGATCTTACAGATAAGAATTGGGTAGAAGAACTTGGGTAGAAAAGATAGAAAAAATAATGTGGATGTGTATATAGGTTTGGAGAACTTAGTGAGTTGTTGAGAAGTTCAGGGAAGGAAAAAGTAAAGATTTAGTTTACCTGACAAACCGGCTTTTCAAAGAGAATCGCTAGATTTTCATCTTCAGCGAGGCCTTTGTCTTCTCCCCTGATGGTTCTTTTATTGAGATTCCTTTAAGAGCTTTGATCCTTGGGGCAGGTTTGACGATAAAGAAATCATCGTCATCTTCATCATCATCATCATCCTTTCTTGGAGAGAAGGATGGTTTGTCGTCAGGGATGTCGATGTCTTCATCTTCTTCTGCTTCGGAATTCTCAGCATCTTCTTCGAGTTGCTCCCCCTCAGATACAGAGGCGAGCTTCTCAGTTCCCTCAGGGTTTTCATCTCCCTGAGGTCCAACGGTCAGATCTTCATTCCTCTCTCCCCTGATAGATTCATCATGGGAAAGGTCTTCAGCGCTTTTGTTGTTCAGATCTTCAGCGCTTTTCTCAAGATCTTCAGCGCTTTTCTCCTTGGAATGTTCAGCGCTCTTCTCCCCCTCTTTTTCATGATGACTGGGGGAGGAATGGGCAGACTCAGCATTGGTGTTATCTCTGTCTTCTGGGCCAGAGATTTTCACACAACCTTCAAGCTTTGCTATTCTCTCTTCTAGGCCAGAAATAGCAGGCGTGATTTTCCTTAGCTCTGTGCGATCCTCCTCTGTGAAAGATTCCAGAATAGGGACAGGGGCAGGAACAGGAGCTGGACTATTTGCCTTGTTTACCAGCGTCTCGATCATCGTCTTCATAGAGCTAATGTCGGTCTTTACAGAGCCTAAGTCAGTCTTGACCTCTGACATATCACCCTCGAGTTTTTCAACCGATGTCTTCAGCGTTGTTACTTCGCTGGACATGGTCGAAACTGATGTTTTGAGGCTTGTGTAGTCAGTGTAGATGTCATAGAGCACCTTGGCAAAATCACTGAGCGTCTTATCAAGACTCTTGATGTCTTCAGTGGAAGCTTTCTTCTCCACCACCGTTGTCAGCTTTGTCAAGTTCTCTCCAGCGTTTGTTATAGCTGTTGAGTTGTTGGAGAGTGTGGTGGTGAGACTGGACAGCTTTGTTTCCACGGACTTCAGCGAGGCGTTGATGTCTCCCAAATTAGGACCTGTAATATATAAGTACTTGTGAACAAAGGAAAGCTCAGAAGTTTCAGGTTTAGTTACAGTGTTTAAGGTGGGATTAGTACCTGCAGGAGGATTGATGAACTCGTCGAAGTTGCAGGTTCCTGAGTAGTGTTCCATATCCTCTTCGAAAGTACGATGAGGTATGGTGAACTCTGCAGGTCCTTTCTTCATCATTAGTTGAGAAGCATTAGCGGCGGCTTCTGGAATGATGGCATCTCCAGTGTTTGCTGGAGGAGTGTCCAAGTGAGTGGAGGGAGAAACGAAGGTTAAGATTGGGGTTCGGGTTCTGAGTTCAGCGTTGGAATCGCTGACAATCACTTCATCAGTCTTTTGAGAGACTGAGGGAGGTTGGGTAGTTTCCAAGTTTCTAACCTCAGCGTTTAGAGACGCTGAAGTCTGGATTGGAGGGATGGCTTGCACGGGTGTGGCAGAGCGTACCACGGAACTTTCCTTCAGCTCTTCAGAATGAGCTGAGGAGTCTTCAGCATGGAATTGCTGGGGTTGCTCCATGGTTTTCTTGATCCTTTTGGAATCAAGTTGGGTGTGAGAGGGTTTCCTTTTCTTATAAGGAGAGGATGTTGTGGCCGGGGTATCAGCGATTGGTATAGTCGCTGAAGGAGCCACAGAAAGCGGAGAATTTAGAAGAGTGAGAAGAGTAGAGAGACGTACCTCATTGGCGACAGGCTTGAAGTCGAGAACCTTAGGGCCAATCTGAGAAAGTTTCAGATCACCCTCTTCAGGATAGCTGTCCTTCAGGCCATATTGAAAGATGGCGCTGATGAATCGTGGGTAAGGAACCCATGCTGGTCTGTCAGCGGCAGAATCGACACGTTGAATCAGGTCTTCATAAATAATGGAGGCCCAGTCAATATTTAGACCTTTCAGCAATGCGTATCCCATGGACTGCTGAGGTTGGGCGGCTTGATCAGAAGATCCGTATTTCGCTGTCATGCAGTTGATCAGGTGAGCGAAGATGAAATTCATCTCGCTGGGCATCTTGGATTTCTTTATCAGCGTCAGTTTCTTCTCAGGCTTCTTGTCCCTTCCAATATCCCAGATATAACCCATTGCGTCAAGGAAAGCAATGATTGCTTCTCTGTCAGCATGCTTTTTGTGGTCAGGGAATGGAATGAAGGGTTTTTCTTTGGAGGCATTTGGGAAGTTTAGGGCTTTGCGGATAATTGCGGGTGTGATCTTGATGGTGCCATACTCAGTATCGCTGAGTATGCAGTCTATGGTTTTGGATGGATCTTTGGCAGAGGGTAGCTCAGTGTGTCTGGCAGAGTACCAGAACTGGGATAAGAGCCGCTGACTGGCAGGAGGTGTTATGGTCAGGGCTGTGTAGATAGGGCTGTTCTTCAGAAAATTTACAGCATCGTCCAGATGTGATACTTGCTTCCGAGGAGGAAACTCGAGAAGAGCTGAGAGGTTGTTGGCCTTAGTCCAATCGAGTTGATCCAGCTCGAACTTCACCTGGGGGGCTTTGAAGATTTCCATTTCCTCAGAGTCAGTGGAGATGGATTCAACGGTAACATTCAGCTTTGAAGATGCCATATCACTGTATTATCAGTTCAACCAAAGATGTTAACAGATAAGAATTATCTTAATGTGGAAAGAAATTTCCGTTAAGATTTTTCGAATCTTGTCCATTTCATTCAGACAAAAAAAAAATGTCTTAATGAAGATTAGGGTTTTTCTTGATTTTAAAAAAAAAGTAAAACCCATAAAATCTTGTATTCCAGTTTCTAAAAGAAAAATGGATACGAATGAAGAACAAGTTTAAGATTTAGATTTAAAACTTGAAGAACAACCATGAAATGGTTGTGTTCATAAAACCATGAAAGAAATGATTTTATTTTAAAAAGTTCTTTTGTTTGATCTTGTTAAAACAAAGAGAAGATCGAAAACAAGTTATACGCATTTGATAAAAAATAAGAACATATTAACCTTGAAGTTGAATACCAAGATGATGAACAGTTCTTGAGGTTTTTGAGAGCACAAATGCAACAGAGAATTCTTTTCTTGCGGAGAAAGATTGTTCGCGTAAAAGACAAATATAAACCAAGAGTTGTTTATATAGGGATTTTTAGAGAGAGAAAACCTTGAGCGGGAAAAGGTTTTCATCATGACACGGACACGTGTTTGCATTTGATTGGAAGTTTGAACAAAACGTGCAAACGTGTGTCAGAAAGAAATCGTGCCGAGTGTTATCCGTTGCAATGACGTCACAACTGTCCTTACACATTCTTTTAGGATGTCTCTGAGGTTTTTAAAAAAAAACTCAGGGACTCTTTAAAAAAACATGAAGCACTGAATAGAAATATCAGTGAAGGTTTAAGGAATTTTCAAAATATCGCTGTTAAGGAAGAGATATTCAGCGATGCAATTTATTTTGAAATCTTGCATTTACATGCGATTGTCAGGGAGAGAAAACATACCTGGATATCAGTTTAACCAAATTTATTCAGAGAGAAGATGATGAAATGGATTATAAAAGTTGATTTTATCCCGAAGCCTATACAAGAATGTATAAACGTATCGCTGATTAAATGTGAACCGCTGAAGATTTTATCCTTCAAAGTTCAGCATTCCAAGCTCGCTGATGAGAAAGTTGAATCTTGTCTCATCAAGAGGTTTGGTAAACAAATCAGCTAACTGATAATCAGTTGGGATAAAATGAAGTTCTATATCACCATTCATCACATGATCTCTGATAAAATGATATCTGATTTCTATGTGTTTTGTCTTTGAGTGTAGCACTGGATTGTTTGCTATAGCGATGGCACTTGTGCTGTCGCAATAGATTGGAATTTTGGAGAGCTGAAGATCATAGTCTAGTAGTTGATTTCTCATCCACAAGACTTGAGAACAGCAGCTTCCAGCGGCTACATACTCAGCTTCAGCTGTGGAAGTGGACACTGAGTTTTGCTTCTTACTTGTCCAACTTACCAGCTTTCCACCCAGGAGCTGACATCCTCCTGTGGTGCTTTTCCTATCCATTTTGCAACCTGCAAAATCACTGTCTGAATAGGCGGTTAGATCGAATCCTGAGTCTTTGGGATACCAAAGACCTAGATTCGCTGTACCCTTAAGATATCGAAAGATTCGCTTTACAGCTTTCATATGGGATATCTTAGGTTCAGCTTGATATCGTGCGCACAGACATGTTGCAAACATAATATCGGGTCGGCTAGCTGTAAGATACAGTAGTGAGCCGATCATCCCACGGTACAGCGTGACATTGACAGGAACACCCTTTGTGTCCTTATCAAGTATCAGCGGTGGTGCCATAGGGGTTTTCATAGCTGAACTTTCAGTTAAGTCGAATTTCTTCAGCATATCTTTAACATACTTTCCCTGATTTATAAAAGTTCCTTTTTCAGTTTGCTTAATCTGAAGACCAAGGAAATATGTTAGTTCACCCATCATACTCATTTTATACTCATCTTTCATTCTATCAGCGAAACGAGTACAAAGCTCAAGGTTAGTAGAACCAAATATAATGTCATCAACATATATTTGAACTAAAATGATATGACCTTTTACTTTTCTAAAAAACAAAGTTTTGTCAATCTTACCTCGCTCAAATTTTTCAATATGGAGATAAGTAGAGAGAGTATCATACCATGCACGTGGAGCTTGCTTTAAGCCATAAAGTGCCTTGTCCAGTTTATAAACATAACCTGGACGCTTAGGATCTGAGAATCCTGGAGGTTGTTCCACATATACTTCTTCATTCGGCTTTCCATTTAGAAACGCTGACTTAACATCCATCTGATGTACAGTGAAGTTTTTGTGTACAGCAAATGCTAAGAAAAGACGAATAGATTCAAGTCTTGCTACTGGAGCAAAAGTTTCGTCATAATCTATGCCTTCCTCTTGTCTGTATCCCTGAGCAACAAGACGAGCTTTGTTGCGAGTTACAGTACCATGTTCGTCCAACTTGTTTCGATAGACCCATTTAGTGCCTATCACCGTTTTGTCAGTTGGTCTACGAACAAGTTTCGAAACTTTGTTTCTTTCGAATTCAGTCAGCTCTTCTTGCATAGCGCTGACCCAGTTTGGATCTCTGAGGGCATCATCTATTTTCTTTGGTTCAGTTAGAGAAATAAAGTTAACAAATAAACAAATATTACCTGCACTTCTACGAGTCTGAATACCAGCGTTGGGATCACCAAGAATTTGATCGATTGGGTGATTTACAGTCCATCGCTGAGCCGGAGCATGCGTCGCTGACTCAGTCTGAACTGGAGAAACTGAAGATGAGGCTTCAGCTACTTCTGGATTATCAGCTAAGAGAGGAATGTTTGCATTTGTCACTTCATTCACTGATTGCTGAGAAATAGATGGAATTTCTGAGACATTTGGATCAACTGCAGGTATAGTATTTATAGGAACAGCTGAGACCCAAGATGTTTCAGCTTCACTATTTTGCATATTTGGAATGATAGAAGGACCATCATTTTATACTGTGTGAGCATGAGGAGTGGGAACATCTTCTGAATCACCAAGATGAGAAAACATCCATTGATTCAGTTCTTCTGTATCAGCGTTCGGTTTAGAGTTCGCTGAACGGGATTCGTCAAACGTGACGTGAATAGTTTCTTCTACAGTTTGTCTTCTTCGGTTGAAGACTCTAAAGGCTTTGGAAACTGAGGAGTATCCAAGAAAGATTCCATCATCAGCCTTAGGATCAAACTTTCCAAGGGCATCTCTGTTGTTCAGTATGAAACACTGACATCCAAAGATGTGAAGAAAGCTGATTGAAGGCTTTCTCCTATGAAAGAGTTCATAGGCAGTCTTTTTGAATCTTTTAACTATCAGTGACCTGTTTTGCGTAAAACAAGCAGTGTTGACAGCTTCTGCCCAAAACTGAGTAGGCAGGGGAGAATCGCTGAGCATTGAACGTGCAACTTCAATAATTGTTCTATTTCTTCTTTCAGCGACTCCGTTTTGTTGTGGTGTTCTCACTGACGAAAAGTTGTGAGAAATACCCTTGCTCTCAAGGAAGGAATCAAGAGAACTGTTTTTGAATTCAGTTCCATGATCACTCCTTATTGAGCGAACAGTCATATTGTTCAGAGTTTCCATCTTCCGAACAAAGGTGATGAGTTCTTCAGGGGTGTCACTCTTAGAACGGAGAAACATTACCCATGTGTAACGAGAGAATTCATCAACTATGACCAGCGTATATTTCTTTCCAGCGATGGATTGTTTGTTAACGGGGCCAAACAAATCCATATGGAGTAGTTGAAGAGGAGTTGACACTGAGGAAACTTGCTTTGACTTAAAGCTTGCCTTGGTCTGCTTCCCTTTTTCACACGCTGAACATAAGGACTCTTTGGCGTATGAATGTTGAGGTAGACCAGTGACTAACTCTTTGGATGAAAGAGTATTCAGTGTCTTGAAGTTGAGATGTGAGAGCCTTTTGTGCCATAGCCAGTTAACATCAGAAGATGCTTTTGAGAAGAAACATGAGTTCTCAGTGGTTGTTGAGTCCATGTTTATAACGTAAACATTTTCCAAACGATAATCGCTGAGAGCTATCTTCTCCTTTTTGTCAGAGACAAAGCAGGATTCCTTAGTGAAAATCACTTTGTTATCCATGTCGCAAAGCTGACTGATGCTTAGAAGATTATGCTTCAGCCCTTCAACATATGCGACTCTTCTGAAGGATGTTGTACCATTTGAAAGTACACCATACCCTCGGGTGTGTCCTTTTCACCGAAAGTTACAGAGGGACCCTTCTCTTCCTTGTATTCAGCGAGCAGGCTTTTCTTTCCAGTCATGTGTCTAGAGCATCCGCTATCGAGATACCAGATACCCTTCTTAACCTGCAATACAAAGGAAGATTAGTTTTGCTTGGGTACCCACTTCACCATGTATACGCGTTTGTCAGTGGAAGTAGTTGGAATGGGTTCAGCAGTCTTCGCAGCATTTGAAGATTCAGCTTTGTCTTTCTTCACTTTGGTCAATTTCTTGACCTCAGCGGTAGGAGTCACCTTGACCTGAATTGCAACTGGTTTGGTCTTCTTGGGTGCTATCTTCACCTTAGCTATCTTATCAGCTTTGGTGGCTGTGGGACACTTACTTGCAATATGATCGGTAAGTCCACAGTGATAACATTTCCTATAACTAAAATTAGTTCTAGGACCACTTGAGTGCTGAGCTTTTAATTTGGAATTAGAAGTGCCAGCACCAAGTACACTATTGGTTTTTGAAATAGGACGAACATTCAGTTCTTCAGATTTCTTACCAAGGATATCTACTCTGAGTCTAGGAGTAGGTCGCTGAACTGATCTAGAGGTCTGATTTCTAGAACCAGATGAATGAATCACTAAGGCTTTGGAAGCATTCAGCTTAGGTACTAAGGTACCCTTCTGAGGATTTTGATAAATAACAATTCCTTTACCTTTGTCTTTAGAGACAGAGGTAGGTTTTGAATAAACCATTTTCTCCTTACCTTTTGAGGAGGTAGGAGTTTCCTCAGGGATTGGTGTAACCGACGAGGAGTACTGAGATGAAGAAGTGTCAGCTACTGAGGATACGAACGTTCCAAATTTAAGCATTGAACGTTCAGTGGTTGGTATTGGAGTATCATATTTATAACCCAAACCACGTTTATCACTCAGAGGAATCTGAGCCTTAATTATCTCAGTGATCTTTGTTGAAGAATTACACCATCCTTCAACAGTAGCTTGTTCAGCTTTTAATGCAGCGATAGCTTCCGCTCGTTCGATTTTGACTAGCTGATTTAAATGGACTTGATCTTTAAAATCTTCTTCAAATTTAGAAAGCTTTTCTATTTGAAGGTGGCAGTTTTTAAGCTTTTCAGCGAGATCAAGATTTTGGTTTTCAACCACAGCTTTGCCGTTCATGGCTTCGTATAAACTTCTAGTCAGCAGTTCGATTTTACGGAGACTATCAGCTTCATCAATATTTGCAATATTGGTAAAGAAAGAAGGTGATACCTGAATGGCAGATGTTGAAGTGGAGGGAATGTCTGAACTTTCTTCCTCTTCTTCAATCTTGGCCATGAGACATTGATTTGCTTCATCATCTTCAGAATCAGATGATGAGGCTTCTTCATCAGAAGCAGCCCAATCATAGTCAGCCATCAGGCCTTTTCCTTTCTTCTTAAAGCTTTTCAGCTTTGCATACTTCTCTTTCAGCTTTTGATACCTGTCATCTCTATACCTGGGGTTAGAGGATTCTTTAGGAAAAGTTGAGATTATCATCCTATCGTTCCACAGATTTAAACTATCTTTGGAGAATTTAGGGGATTGTGCAAAAGAACCATTATCTACATAATTTGTGTTTGTGTGGGAGGCCATTTTCAGATAATAGCAAGGAAGAGAAATATCTTAGATTAGATCTTGTTTATGAGATTAAACAAATCCGCTCTGATACCACTTGTTGGTCCCGAAAGGCCTATACAAGTTTGTAGAAGGGGGGGGGGGGGGGGGGGGTTGAATACAAACACGCTATTTTACTTTTCTAAATTGTTTATTGATAAATCATTAACAATTTACAGCTTGTTGCGGAAACAAGATTAAGGATAAACCTAAATCTAAACAAGTTGGAACACTAAGGTTTCTTGCACTAAGAAGGATATGGAGATTACTAATAAAATCCTATCTTGAGAGAGATTTGAACTTGTCCAGAGTTAGCAAGTTACTTCAAATGAAGTGAGTTCATCTCTTTATATACTGCATGCATTTAATGCAATTCAGTATACACTTTACACGTGTCATCAGCGGATTGGTTGCATGTCATTGACCTTTGTTGACAACCTTAGTAGCCGCATGAATGAACAGTGTAGTATCAGAGTGGTTGTACGATCTCAGATTTTCGGAGGTTCTTTTCTGACATTTCGTACGGTGGCGTGCAAGGGAGGTTAAGACAAAAGTAATTTGTACGGAGGACTTCATGATCAGCTTTCGTTGATTCAGCGATTATCATTTACTATTCAGCGAATGATAAAGTTCAGCGATAGCTGAAGTCTTGTACTTGATACTTCACGTTGAGTGGACAAATCTGAGTCTTCGCTGATCCGCATCAGTTCATTAGTAGACTTGTCGCTGGTTCTTGAGCTTGATCTTCGACTTCAGCGTAGAACCTTTGTTGACGTGAAACTTGTCTTCAGGGATTATAAGTAAACAACTAACTTATCATCGATCACCATAAGGACTGAACAGACTCAGCGCATTATGGTGAACAGTGTTCGCTGAATGTTTAATTTAAAGAGCGAGAGTTCCTATCAGCGGTACTGTAAGATCTTAGTACTTATCAGCGATAGTGAAACTCTGATACATATTGTTTACATACAATTTTCACTAAGTATTTAAGAGAGGGTCATTATCAAATCACTGAGCGTTTGGATCAACAGTATATATATATATATATATATATATATATATATATATATATATATATATATATATATATATATAGGGAAGGGTTCAATTGAGAAGTCTAAATATTTTGAGAAATAGAGAAGTAAAAAAACACGGGAGTGTTCATATATGAACGTTCATATATAAACAGTCATATATGAACGTTCATATGAACGTTCATATATGACTGTTATATGAACGTTCATATATAAACAGTCATATATGAACATTCATATATGAACACTCCAACGTTCATATATGAACGTTCATATAACAGTCATATATGAACGTTCATATATGAACGTTCATATATAACAGTATATGAACATTCATATATGAACACTCCCGTGTTTTTTTACTTCTCCATTTCTCAAAATATTTAGACTTCTCAAATGAACCTAACACTATATATATATATATATATATGCATAGGGATGGAAACGAGCCGAACATTCAGCGAACTGTTCTTGAACCGTTCGGCGAGAAGGTCGTTTATTTAATAAATGAACGAACATGAATATGTTTTTTTGTTCGTTTAGTTAATTAACGAACATGAACAAGGCTCTCGTTAATTCATTTACATTGGTGAATGTTCATTCATTTATGTCCGATTATATATAACTATTTTTATATATGCTGACATTAATATGTAAAATTATTAACAAAATTAACTTTTTAGAATTTCTTTCTTATCCCTCCTAAGTTTAGTTGCTTTCATTTTGTTATGTTGTTTTTTGGGAACGAAATGATGAAGCATGGTGGTTGTTTTTTCTTCATTTGTATTCGTTCGTTTACGTTTCTTTAGCATCTTACGAACGAACTTGAACAAACACATTTTCTTAACGATCATGAACACAAAAAAAAATCGTTTGTTTAGCGGTCGTATTCGTTTGGTTCATTTACAGTGCTATTTGCAGGTGGTGTTTTTTTTTGTTTTTTAAACATATATATTTATTACATTGAAGCAAATTATACTCATTTATATGACAAATTTATAGAATTTAGGCTCGTCCCCTCAGTTAAAAAGCTCGTTTTCCACCTCTGTTGGTGACGATCTTGATCTCAGTTCAACTTGTTGGTCCCAAAGGGGTTATACAAGTTTGTAGAGGGGGGGGGGGGAGGGGTTGAATACAAACACACAATTTTTATCTTTCTAAATTGTTTATTGATATAATCAAACAATTTACAGTTTGTTGAGGAATAAGATTAAAGAATAAACCTAATCTAAACAAACTATGAGAACACTAAGAATTTCTTGCACTAGAAATAGAGATTTAGAAAAACAAGAATACTAAGGATAGTATTCTTTCACACAGTAGTTTAGCGAAGAGAGGAATGACCGATCTTCAATAAATGAAGAGGAGTTTCCTTTATATACTGCATGCATTAAATGCATGTCAGTATGCCTTTACATGTGGCAGCCTCTGGTTGGTTGCATGTTTTGACTTCAGTAGACAACCTAGTGGCCGCATGATGAACAGTGTAGAATCAGAGTTGGTTGTACGATTATGGACAAAAGGGATGTCCGTTCTGACAAAATCGTACGGAGGCGTGCAAGGGGATAAGACAAAAGTTACTTGTAGAGGAGGCTTCATGATCAACGTTCGCTGAATGATTTCTTTATCAGCGAATGATAAAGTTCAGCGTTCGCTGAAGTCTTCTACTTGAAACTTCACGTTGAGTGGACAAGTCTTGGCTTCGCTGATATCCGCATCAGGTCACTAGTAGACTTAGTCGCTGGTTCTTTGTCTTGATCTTCGACTTTAGCGTAGAACATGGTTGACGTGAATCTTGTCTTCAGGGATCATAAGTAAACAACATAACTATCAGCGATCATCAGTGAGACTGAACAGACTCAGGGCTCACTGATGAACAGTGTTCGCTGAATACATAATTTAATGCGTATGTTTTCATCAGCGATACTAAACAGACTTAGTATATTTTCTTTGATGACAAAACGTTAATACATATTGTCTACTTACAATTTTCACTAAGTGTTTCTTAGAGTCATTATCAAATCACTGAGGGTTTGGATCAACAATCTCCCCCTGTTTGATGATGACATAGCAATAAAGGAAAATTGATAAGTAAGGAAACACAAGGATAAAAAGGACTCATAAAATAATTGTCCCATTTACTGTTTTCAGGGATCTTTTGAAGTACTGATGGAGTAAAATACATTCACTGAAAATTTTCATTTAACTTCGTATAGATTACAGAGGGAAGTGGAAAAATTACAAGTACAATGAATAATAATTTCAAGTACAAAAAGTTATAAGCTGATAAAAGATAGAAGAATTACAAAAGGGATCCTATCAGCTATTCAGGTTCTTTCTTAACGAGGAGTTCGTCAAGAGTATCAGTTTGAGGAATCATCCAATCAGGGACTTTAACTCCATGATCCCTTCTTTTCTTTGCTTGTTTGAAGATCAAGGGCTTCAGAAAGATTTCTTGGAGATCCTTTATGTAGTCACACCAATAAAGTAAATCTCTAAGCTGTTCGATGGGAGCTTTGTGTAGCTCAGAGACTCGTTGAAAACATGGGCGACCAGTGTATTCGTAGAAGAAAATGCCGTAAGGGTTACTGATAACCTTACCAGGGATGAATGTTTCAGCGGGAGGTAGGGAGACATGGAGTCCAGAGAGACCAGCATCCGGACCAAGAACTGCTTCACGAGAAAAGTCGATCCCCGTTTTATTCCTTATCGGAGGACCTGAAGTTGAGGGTTTCTTCTTCTTAGCAGTAGGTCGCTTGGACTGGATTGGAGGAGGTTTTGAGATGTCAACAGCTGAAGCTACCATGTCGATCATCCTGTTAAGAGTTTTCTCGATATGGGTATTGTATGTTGAACGCGATCGCTGAATAGCTACCCTCATCTCCAACCATTCAGGGAATCCAAGCTTATCAATATTTGACAGGTAGCGAATTGACTTGAATCCGTTTTCTCTGATGATTTCAGCGTCGACTATTGGAACATTTCTTGCCATTCTCCCTTTCAGGAACACATATTTATTCTTTGAAGCGTGACTTCTGTAATGTCATTTCTCTTTGCACCAGGCCAGAGTGGAATCACTGACCTTTGTTTTCTCTTGACTTCTATTCTGTGCGTTCTTGATCAGCTTTCGTTGGACATCTAAAGGGAACCTTTTCAGTTCAGGATCTTTTACCGAACGTTGAACGAGTTCGATGGAATATTCTTTGTCTTTTTCTTCAGCTCTTTTTCGTTCGGCAAGGAGTTTTTCAGCGTTGAAGCCTTCAACGATTTCCTTTCTTGATAGGATGTTGAGATGAGGAGGAACGATGCGCTGAGCCTCAGGCTTTTGAATCATGGCTGCTCTCTTTTTCAGTTCTTCTTCACTTGGCTTTCGAGGAACCAAGGAAGGTCTTTTATTGTGCGAGAGCAATTCTTCTTCTTTTTCAATAGCTTCATCAGTCTCAACAAAAAAGACTGGGATTATTTGTAAGTCATCAGCACTCGGGGCTGGGATTATTGGAGATGTAGGATCTTCAGCTTGACCCTTAAGCAGGGGAGAGGACTAGCTGAAACAAAATGATCAAAGAGGTAAGATCATTTGGGAGAAGAGATAGAGAAAGGATGGGTTTAAGTGTTTAGAGGTTTGAGTGTGAGTAGAATGGATATTGAGAAGGGGTAGAGGAGGGATGCAGAGTAAGGGAATAGAATATAACATACCTGACAAACTGGCTTCTTGAGGAGAATAGCCAGGTTGTCCTCAACGAGACCTTTGTTCTTTCCTTGATCCGTCGGATTCGCTGGAGGTTTGGTTTTGGTCCCCTACCCTTGTTCAGTGATAACGACCCCTTTCAGAGCTGGGGTCCTCTTGGGTTTCGGCTGAAAAACGAAGCCTTCAACATCATCATCATCATCATTTTTGGGTGATGATGAAGGTTCATCATCCTAGAGATCCAGGTCTTCCTCTTCTTCTTCTTCTTCTTCTTCTTCTTCTTCTTCTTCTTCATCTTCCTCAAATTCAGCATTTTTGTCGGAGTCAACAAGCACTGGAGATTTTGCCTATTCTTCGACATTCTCCCCCTCAACACTTGCGTGTATGGAGAATTCGGTTCCTCAGGGTTTTCAACTCCCTGAGGTTTATTTACAATATCCTCCTCCTCAGAAACATGGGGAAGGCCTTCATCTGTATCCTTCTCCCCCTCTTCCACATGTTGGATGGGGGAGGCAACAACAGCAGTATCAGTGGTAGCAGCAGCAACTACATTTTCAACATTCCTGTCTTCTGGGCCAGGAATGATGAAACGGTTTTCAACCGCTGCTAATCTGTCTTCTAGGCCAGATAAAGCAGGGTTGGTCTTCTCAATGAGTTCCACCGCCTTCTCCAAATTTTCCCGATCCACCTGAGTAAAGTGGGATAGAGGGACGATGGGAGCGTTGAGATGATCAAGGATCTGTTGTAGTAGATCAGTGGAGGAGCCAACCTTGTAACCGAGATCGTCCATTGCAGTCTTCAAAGAACCCACCTCTCCCTTAAGATTTGAAACCTCTGTCTTCAGCGTTGTGACCTCGCTAGACAAGGCTTTGAAGTTGGAGGAGAGGTCAGTGTTGGTGTTGTTGAGGGCGCTGAGTGTGGAGTAGTTAGTCGAGAGAGCCTCAGCAACAGAAGACAAGCTGCCTTCGACGTTGGACATAGAAACATTGGAGGCTTTGTCAGCGACAACCTCAACCAACTTCTTTAAACTCTCCCCAGCGTTTATAACTGCTTTGGAGTTCGAGGAGATGGTGGTGGTGAGAGTTTCCACCTTAGTAGCAATCTCCGTGAGGGAATGGATAATTGTGCCCAAATTAGGACCTGTAACAGAAAATAACTTATGAACAAAGGAAAGCTCAGAAGTTGGGGGTTCAGAGAGAGAAGTGTTTAGGTTACCTGGAGGCGGATTGGAAAAAGTGTTGAAGTCACGATATCCTGACACGTGTTCCATGTCATCTTCCAGCGTGCGGTGGGAGGAAGCGCCTCCAGGTCCTTTATTTTGATTCATCAATTTCTGTAGCTCAGTGGCAGAGCTGTCATCCAAATGGATGACATGTGAAGGTGATGCATAGGAAAAAATGAATGTAGAAGAGACCAAAGAACGAGTGGGAGAAGCGAAGGTTGAGAAGAGGGTGTAGGTAGCAGATTCAATGTTGGATCCGCTGAAAAATATTTCACAAGTACATTGAGGTGCTGAGGAAGGGGGGTTATGTTCCATGATAACATCAGTGTCTTGAGGCACTGAAGTCGGTATAGAAGAGGTTGGCTCAGCGGATGTGGCGGAGAGTGCCACGAAACTATTCAGCGTCTTCTGTAGAGAGACAGACGCGGAGTCTTCAGCCTGGGAAGGCTTGGGTTTCTCCTTGGAGATCTTCTTGGTCTTATGGATGCCAAGTGGGGAGTCAGAGGGTTTTCTCTTTCGAGATGGAGTGGTGGTTGCGACTTGGGTACCAGCGGTTGGGACGACCGCTGCCGAGGGGGTAGCCGCAGAAGTAGAAGAAGTAGAGGAGCGAATAAGAGGTAAGAGAGTAGAGAGACGTACCTCATTAGCAATCGGTCTGTAGTCGAGCACCTTCGGGCCAACCTAAGAAAGTCTCAGGTCTCCCCCGATGGGATACCTTTCTTTCAGTCTATGCATGAATAGGGCACTGAGGAATTGCGGGTAAGGGACGTTCGCTGGCCTATTAGGGAGTTCAACCTTCTCCATCAGATCTTCAAAGATGAGGCGTGCCCAGTCCACGTGCAGGCCTTTCATCAAAGCACAACCCATGGAAGATTGGGTCTTCGAGGCCTGCTCAGTAGACCCGACTTTTGATGACATACAGCTGATGAGATGAGCAAAGATGAAGTTCATCTCGCTGGGCATTTTGCTCTTCAGCACGGTGGTTATCTTCTTCTCAGGTTGGTTATCGCGCCCTGTGTTCCAGTTATACTTCATCGCGTCTAAGAAGGAGATAATTTAAGCCTTTCCTTCGTTGGAGGTTGGATCAGGGAAATGGACGAGCTTGTTGTCCGGTGAGCTGGAAGGGAGGTTCAGGGCATGTCTGATAACTCCAGGGGTGATTTTTGCTTCGCCTAGGTCAGTCTCGAAGGCGATGGCATCAATCTTCTTGTTTGGGTTTTTTTTGGAGGAGATCTGGGTATGATGAGCTGTGTACAAGAACTGAGCTAAGAGGTTTTTGTGAGCAGGAGGCCTGATAGTCATAGCTGTTTCTAGAGGACAGGTTTTATTGAAGTTCACGACATCGTTTAGATGAGTGACCATTTTCTTCGGAGGGAATTCCAGCAAAGCATAGGGATTGTTTGAGTGGAACGTGATCTGGTCCAGTGAGAGTTTCATCATTGGAGCCTTGGTAAGTTCATATTTGTCAGAAGTTGTAGGAGATGCAGCGTTGGAAGCCATTTCTGTTTCAGAGATTAGAACAAAGTAACAAAAAGATGAGGAAAAGACTTAAGATGGAAAAGATTTCCAAAATAAGGGTTTTTAGGGTTTTCCAGTTTTGAAAAGAGGTACAAAACTAGTGAAAGTTCTTGTTTTCCAGTTTCCTTTTATGGAAAGGATTATGGAAAAACGTATAAAAAGTGTAAGTTTACGATTCTTTGATTAAACTCACAAGAACAACTTGAAAGCAAGTTGTGTTTGTTAAAACCATGAAGAAGATGATTTCAAACTTTAGAAATGTATATTGTTTGATCTTGTAAAAGCAAGAATAAGATAAAAAATGTTGTTTAAGATGGATTAAAGAAGAGAAATGTAACCTGTTTCATGAATGGAGAGGATGATTAACACAAGTTCTTGAAAAAAATAATCCGAATGCAAGAGAGTTCTATTGCTTTAGAGAGTATACTCACGTAAAAGGTAAAAATATAAACTCGAATGGTTTATATAGTGAGAGTAGAGAGAGAAAAACCAAAAAACCAAGAGCGGGAAAAGTTTTTCATGATGACACGTGACACGTCCCTTGAATCTTGTTGGACATGGAAACGAAACGGGCGAACGTGTCAGACGAAAAGGCGTGCCATGGTTTATCCAAAGGATGACGTCACAAACGTCCTTTCATATTTTAAGGTGTCTCTGAGGGTTTTAGAAAAGCTCTGGGACATTTTGAAAATAGAGAAGCACTGATTAGAAGTATAAGTGTGATTTAAGAGTTTCAAAAGAATCACTGAAAGGAAAAGATATTCAGCGATGTAATTTATTTTGAAATCTTGCATGCTGAGGCGAGTGTCAGCGATTAAGAGAGAACATACCTTGACATCAGCGAATTAATTTTGTTCAGAGATTAAATGATTAATAGGGTTATACAAGTTCATTTTATCACTGATCTAATGCTAACCACTGAAGATTTTATTCTTCCAGATTCAGCATTCCAAGCTCGCTGATAAGAAAGTTGAATCTTGTCTCATCAAGAGGTTTAGTGAACAGATCAGCTAACTGAAAGTCAGTTGGAATAAAATGAAGTTATATATCACCATTCATCACATGATCTCGGATAAAATGATACCTGATCTCGATGTGTTTGGTCTTTGAGTGTAGCACTGGATTGTTTGCTATAGTGATGGTACTAGTGCTGTCGCAATAGATTGGATTTTTGGAGAGCTAAAGGTAATAGTCCAATAGTTGATTTCTCATCCATAATACCTGAGAACAACAGCTTCCAGCGGTTACGTACTCAACTTCAGCGGTTGAGGTGGACACTGAGTTTTGCTTTTTACTTGTCCAACTCGCCAGCTTTCCACCCAGGAGCTGACAGCCTCCTGTGGTGCTTTTCCTATCCAATTTGCATTCTGCAAAATCACTATCTGAATAGGCGATTGGATCAAACCCTGAGTCTTTGCCAATTTCCCATACATAGCCCATTTCCCATACATAGCCCATTGCATCGAAAAATGCAATAAGAGCTTCTTTGTCAGCGAGTTTCTTATGGTCAGGGAAAGGAACAAAAGGCTTTTCTTTTGTAGCGTTGGGAAAGTTCAGAGCTTTGCGAATGATGGCAGGTGTGATCTTTATCGTGCCATACTCAGTATCGCTGAGGATACAATCAATTGTTTTGGAGGGATCTTTGGCGGATGGTAACTGAGAATGTCTGGCAGTGTACCAGAACTGGGATAGTAGTAGCTGACTTGCAGGAGGTGAGATGGTCAGGGCTGTTGAAATGCAGCAATTCTTTAGGAAATTCACAGCATCTTTCAGATGTGTGACTTGCTTTCGAGGAGGAAACTCGAGAAGCGCAGAAAGGTTGTTCGTTTTGGTCCAATCTAGCTGTTCCAGAGTGAACTTAACCTGAGGAGCCTTGATAAATTCCACTTCCTCAGAATCAGCGGAGATGTTCTCAGCGGTAGCAGGAATGTCAGACGATGCCATTTCTCTGTATTATCAGTTCAACCAAAGATGTTAACAAATAAGAATTATCTTAATGTGGAAAGATTTTCCATTAAGATGGTTCAAATTTTATCCATTTCATTCAGACACAAATGTCTTAATGAAGATTAGGGTTTTTCTTGATTTTAATAAACGAAATGTAAAACCCATTTATTCTTGTTATCCAGTTTTCTATGAAGAAATAGATTCTGGAAACGAATGAAGAACAAGTTTAAGATTTTTTCATTTAAACTTGAAGAACAACCATGAAATGGTTGTGTTCATAAAACCATGAAAAAAATGATTTCATTTTAAGAAGTTCTTTTGTTTGATCTTGTTAAAACAAGGAAAAGATCGGAAACAAGTTATACGCATTTGGTAATAAATAAGAACATATTAACCTTGATGTTTGATGAAGAAGATGATGAACAGTTCTTTGAAGTTTTAGAAAGCACAAATGCAACAGTGAATTCTTTCTTGCGGAGGAAGATTGATCGCGTAAAAGAAAAATATAAACCACGAGTTTGTTTATATAGAGAGATTAGAGAGAGAAAATATTGAGCGGGAAAAGATTTTCATCATGACACGGACACGTGTTTGCATTTGATTGGAAGTTTGAACGAGACGTGCAAACGTGTGTCAGAAAGAGAAAACGTGCCGGGGTTTATCCATTGCGATGACGTCACAACTGTCCTTTCATATTCTTTTAGGATGTCTCTGAGGTTTTGAAAGCTCAGGGACTCTTTTACAAACATGAAGCACTGAATGAAAATATTAGTGAAGGTTTTAAGAAATTTCAAAATATCGCTGTTAAGGAAGAGATATTCAGCGATGCATTTTGTTTTGAAATCTTGCATTTTCATGCGATTGTCAGAGAGAGAAAACATACCTTGATATCAGCTTTAACCAAGTTTTATTCAGAGAGAAGATGATTGAATAGGTTATACGAGTTGATTTTATCCTATCGCTGATAAATGTGAACCGTTGAGGATTTTACCCTTCAAAGTTCAGCATTCCAAGCTCGCTGATGAGAAAGTTGAATCTTGTCTCATCAAGAGGTTTGGTAAATAAATCAGCTAACTGATAACCAGTTGGGATAAAATGAAGTTCTATATCACCATTCATCACATGATCTCTGATAAAACGATATCTGATTTCTATGTGTTTGGTCTTTGAATGTAGTACTGGATTGTTTGCTATGGCGATGGCACTTGTGCTGTCGCAATAGATTGGAATTTTGGAGAGCTGAAGATCATAGTCTCGTAGCTGATTTCTCATCCACAAGACTTGAGAACAACAGCTTCCAGCAGCTACATATTCAGCTTCAGCTGTGGAAGTGGACACTGAATTTTGCTTTTTACTAGTCCAACTTACCAGCTTTCCACCCAGGAGCTGACATCCTCCTGTGGTACTTTTCCTATCCATTTTGCAACCTGCAAAATCACTATCTGAATAGGCGGTTAGATCGAATCCTGAATCTTTGGGATACCAAAGACCTAGGTTCGCTGTACCCTTAAGGTATCGAAAAATTCGCTTTACAGCTTTCATATGAGATAGCATAGGTTCAGCTTGATATCGTGCACACAAACATGTTGCATACATAATATCGGGTCGGCTAGCTGTAAGATACAAGAGAGAGCCGATCATCCCACGGTACAGCGTGACATTAACAGGTATTCCCTTTGAATCCTTGTCAAGTGTCAGCGGTGGTGCCATAGGGGTTTTCATAGCTGAACTATGAGTTAAATCAAATTTCTTCAGCATATCTTTAACATACTTTCCCTGATTAATAAACGTTCCTTTTTCAGTTTGCTTAATCTGAAGACCAAGGAAATATGTTAGTTCACCCATCATGCTCATTTTATACTCATCTTTCATTCTATCAGCGAAACGAGTACAAAGCTCAGGATTAGTAGAACCAAATATAATGTCATCAACATATATTTGAACTAGAATGATATGACCTTTCACTTTTCTAAAAAATAGAGTTTTGTCAATCTTACCTCGCTCAAATTTTTCAATATGGAGATAAGTAGAAAGAGTGTCATACCATGCACGAGGAGCTTGCTTCAAGCCATAAAGTGCCTTATCCAGTTTATAAACATAACCTGGACGCTTAGAATCTGAGAATCCTGGAGGTTGTTCCACATACACTTCTTCATTCAGCTTTCCATTCAGAAACGTTGACTTAACATCCATCTGATGTACTTTGAAGTTTTTGTGTACAGCATATGCTAAGAATAGACGAATAGATTCAAGTCTTGCTACTGGAGCAAATGTTTCGTCATAATCTATACCTTCCTCTTGTCTGTATCCCTGAGCAACAAGACGAGCTTTGTTGCGGGTTACAGTTCCATGTTCGTCCAACTTGTTTCGATAGACCCATTTAGTGCCTATTACTGTTTTATCAGTTGGTCTCCGAACAAGTTTCCAAACTTTGTTTCTTTTAAATTCAGTCAACTCTTCTTGCATGGCGCTGACCCAGTTTGGATCTTTGAGGGCATCATCTATTTTCTTTGGTTCAATTAGAGAAATAAAGTTAACAAATAAACAAATATTACCTGCACTTCGTCGAGTCTGAACACCAGCGTTTGGATCACCAAGAATTTGATCAATTGGGTGATTTACGGTCCATCGCTGAGCCGGAGCATAAGTCGCTGACTCATCTTGAACTGGAGGAGATGAAGATGAGGCTTCAGCTACTTCTGGAGTTTCAGTTAAGAGAGGAATACTTGCATTTGTCATTTCATTTACTGATTGCTGAGAGATAGATGGAATGTCTGAGGCATTTGGTTCAGCGGTAGGTATAGTGTTTATAGGAACAACTGAGACCCATGATGTTTCAGCTTCACTATTCTACATGTTTGGAATGATAGGACTATCATCTTCTACTGGATGAGCATGAGGAGTGGGAATATCTTCTGAATCACCAAGATGAGAAAACATCCATTGATTCAGTTCTTCAGTATCAGCGGACGGTTTAGAGTTCGCTGAACGGGATTCGTCAAACGTGACGTGAATAGTTTCTTCTACAGTTTGTCTTCTACGATTGAAGACTCTGAAGGCTTTGGAAACTGAGGAGTATCCAAGAAAGATTCCATCATCAGCCTTAGGATCAAACTTTCCAAGAGCATCTCTGTTGTTCAGTATGAAACACTGACATCCAAAGATGTGAAGAAAGCTGATTGAAGGCTTTCTCCCATGAAAGAGTTCATAGGCTGTCTTTTTGAATCTTTTAACTATCAGCGACCTGTTTTGCGTAAAACAAGCAGTGTTGACAGCTTCTGCCCAAAACTGAGTAGGCAGGTGAGAATCGCTGAGCATTGAACGTGCAGCTTCAATAATTGTTCTATTTCTTCTTTCAGCGACTCCATTTTGTTGCGGTGTTTTCACTGAAGAGAAGTTGTGAGAAATACCCTTACTCTCAAGGAAGGAATCAAGAGAACTGTTTTTGAATTCAGTCCCATGATCACTCCTTATTGAGCGAACGGTCAGATTGTTAAGGGTTTCCATCTTCCGAACAAAGGTGATGAGTTCTTCAGGAGTGTCACTCTTAGAACGGAGAAACATTACCCAAGTGAAGCGAGAGAATTCATCAACTATGACCAGCGTATATTTCTTTCCAGCGATGGATTGTTTGTTAACAGGGCCAAACAAATCCATATGGAGTAGTTGTAGAGGAGATGACACTGAAGAAACTGGCTTAGATTTAAAGTTTGCTTTGGTCTGCTTCCCTTTTTCACACGCTGAACATAAAGACTCTTTGGCGTATGAATGCTGAGGTAGACCATTGACTAACTCTTTTGAAGAAAGAGTGTTCAGTGTCTTGAAATTTAGATGAGATAGCCTCTTATGCCATAGCCAGTTGACATCAGATGAGGCCCTTGAGAAGAAACAAGAGTTCTCAGTGGTTGTTGAGTCCATGTTTATTACATAAACATTTTCCAAACGATAACCGCTGAGAGCTATCTTCTCCTTTTTGTCAGCGACAAAGCAGGATTCCTTAGTAAAGATTACTTTGTTATCCATGTCGCAAAGCTGACTGATGCTTAGAAGATTATGCTTCAGCCCTTCAACATATGCGACTCTTCTGAAGGAGGTTGTACCATTTGAAAGTACACCATTCCCTCGGGTATGTCCTTTTCCATTTCCACCGAAAGTTACAGAGGGACCCTTCTCTTCCTTGTATTCACCGAGCAGGCTTTTCTTTCTAGTCATGTGTCTAGAGCATCCGCTATCGAGATACCAGATACCCTTCTTAACCTGCAATACAAAGGAAGATTAGTTTTTCTTGGGTACCCACTTGACCATGTATACACATTTGTCAGTGGAAGTAGTTGGAATGGAAGATTCAGCAGTCTTCGCAGCATTTGAAGATTCAGCTTTGTCTTTCTTCACTTTGGTTAATTTCTTAACCTTAGTGGTAGGATTCACCTTGACCTGATTTGCACCAGGGTTGGTCTTCTTTGCCTTGGGGGCAATCTTCACCTTAGCTATCTTTTCAGCTTTGGTGGTTGTGGGGCACTTACTAGCAATATGATCGGTAAGTCCACAGTGATAACATTTCCTATAACTAAAAATAGTTCTAGGACCATTTGAATGCTGAGCTTTTGATGTCGAATTAGAAGTGCCAGCACCAAGTAAACTATTGGCTTTAGAAATGGGACGAACATTCAGTTCTTCAGATTTCTTACCAAGGACATCCACTCTGAGTCTAGGAGTAGATCGCTGAATAGATCCAAAGATCTGCTTCCTTGATCCAGAGGGATGAGTCACTGAAGCTTTAGAAGCATTCAGCTTTGGTACTAAGGTACCCTTCTGAGGATTCTGGTAAATAACAATTCCTTTACCTTTGTCTTTAGAGACAGAGGTAGGTTTTGAATAAACCATTTTCTCCTTACCTTTTGAGGAGGTAGGAGTTTCCTCAGGGATTGGTGTATTGGACGAGGAGCACTGAGAAGATGAAGTATCAGCGACTGAGGATACGAACGTTCCAAATTTAAGTATTGAACGCCCAGTGGTTGGTTTTGGAGTATCATATTTGTAACCCAGACCACGTTTATCACTTAGGGGAATCTGAGACTTTATTATCTCAGTGATCTTTGTTGAAGAATTACACCATCCTTCAACAGTAGCTTTTTCAGCTTTTAATGCAGCGATAGCTTCTGCTCGTTCGATTTTGACTAGCTGATTTAAATATACTTGATCTTTAAAATCTTCTTCAATTTTAGAAAGCTTTTCTATTTGAAGGTGGCAGTTTTTAAGCTTTTCAGCGAGATCAAGGTTTTGGTTTTCAACCACAGTTTTGCCGTTCATGGCTTCGTATAAACTTCTAGTCAAGAGATCGATCTTACGGAGACTATCAGCTTCATCAATATTTGCAATATTAGTAAAGAAGGAAGGTGATACCTGAATAGCAGAGGTTGAAGTGGAGGGAATGTCTGAACTTTCTTCCTCTTCTTCAGTCTTGGCCATAAGACATAGATTTGCTTCATCATCTTCAGAGTCAGATGATGATGCTTCTTCATCAGAAGCAGCCCAATCATAGTTAGCCATAAGGCCTTTATTCTTCTTCTTAAAGCTTTTCTACTTAGCATATTTTTCTTTCAGCTTTGAATATTTGTCATCTTTATTCTTTGGAACAAAGGATTTCTTTGTAAAAGCTGAGGGTCTAGAAACTTTCTTAGACCTGCACTCGTTAGCGAAATGTCCTGTCTTTTCGCTGTTAAAACAAGTAGCAGTAGCCTTATCCACAAAAGCTGATGATCTAGGCTTGTCAGTTATGGAAAGAGGTTTGTTCTTTCTAAACATTTTCTTTTTGGCAAATCTCCTGAACTTCTTAGTTAGGAGAGCCAAAGATTCATCATCATCTGAATAATCAGAATCTGATGACCTTTCAGAGTTACTTTCTAACTCAGTGATAGTGACCGAGGGTCGCTGAGTAGAAGGTTCCTCTGAGATTAAAGCAACAGGGGTGCTTTTGGAATCTTTTACAAGATTCTTCTTAAGATGGCTCGATTGCTCATGTTTCAGCAACGTCCCATATAAGGTTGAAAGGGTCATTGATTTTAGATCCTTTGACAGCTTGAGACACATAGAATAATTGTCCCAGCTTTCAAGTAAACATTATAGAAACTTTGTCAGTACTTCAAAGTTAGAATATTCCTTACCAACAGTTTTCAGATCTATAATTAAACAATTAAAACGTTGGTGAACTTCAGAGAGAGATTCATTCTTACCAGAAATGAAACTTTCGTATTGTCTTACCAGGTTGATCTTTCTTGAGTCCTGGACTTCAGACGTTCCTTCATACTGAACACATATTGTGTCTCACATGGCTTTTGATGTTTTTAGATTCATGACGGAATGGTAGACTTCGTCAGGAAGAGCCATGGATAGTATGGATCTGGCTTTTGTATCTATAGCCACTTTCTTCTTATCTTCGTCAGTCCATTGAAAGATTTCCTTAGGGACCAGCCTTTCTGGAATAGCAGGTCTATTCTCAGCGGCTGGAACTGCAGCATCAATTCTTACAGGGATGAATGGACCATTTTCGAGATAGTAAGGCATAGTAGGGTCTAAACCTTCTAAGAAGAGTGTCATCCTATTTTTCCATAAGTTGAAGTTATCTCTGGAAAATCTAGGGGGTTTAGCAAGAGAACCATTGTCTATATAATTTGTGTTTGTGTTGGTGGCCATTTTCAGATAATAGCAAGGAAGAGAAATATCTTAGATTAGATCTTGTTTATGAGATTAAACAAATCCGCTCTGATACCACTTGTTGGTCCTGAAGGCCTATACAAGTTTGTAGAAGGGGGGGGGGGGGGGGGGTTGAATACAAACACACAGATTTTACTTTTCTAAATTGGTTATTGATAAATCATTAACAATTTACAGCTTGTTGCGGAAACAAGATTAAGGATAAACCTAAATCTAAACAAGTTGGAACACTAAGGTTTCTTGCACTAAGAGAGATAAGGAAATTACTAATAATAACTTATCTTGAGATAAGAGATTGAACTTGTCCAGAGTTAGCAAGTTACTTCAAATGAAGTGGGTTCATCTCTTTATATACTGCATGCATTTAATGCAAGTCAGTATACACTTTACACGTGTCATCAGCTGGTTGGTTGCATGTCATAGACCTTGGTTGACAACCTTAGTAGCCGAATGGATGAACAGTGTAGTATCAGAGTGGTTGTACGATTTCAGACAGTCGGAGGTTCTTTTCTGACATTTCGTACGGAGTCGTGCAAGGGGTGGTTAAGACAAAAGTACTTTGTACGGAGGACTTCATGATCAGCTTTCGTTGATTCAGAGCATTATCATTTTCTATTCAGCGAATGATAAAGTTCAACGATAGCTGAAGTCTTGTACTTGATACTTCACGTTGAGTGGACAAATCTGAGTCTTCGCTGATCCGCATCAGTTCATTAGGAGACTTGTCGCTGGTTCTTGAGCTTGATCTTCGACTTCAGCGTAGAACCTTTGTTGACGTGAAACTTGTATTCAGGGATCATAAGTAAACAACTAACTTATCAGCGATCATCTTAATGACTGAACAGACTCAGAGCATTAATGATGAACAGTGTTCGCTGAATGTTTAATTTAAAGAGTGAGAGTTCCTATCAGCGGTACTGTAAGATCTTAGTACTTATCAGCGATAGTGAAACTCTGATACATATTGTTTACTTGCAATTTTCACTAAGTATAAGAGAGGGTCATTATCAAATCACTGAGGGTTTGGATCAACAATTAGTAATTAAAAACCACAAAGGATGAATTATCATATTGCTATCTCTAATTCACCCAAGACATGTAAGATTCATCAAATCTCAAAACGTTTCTCAAAGATTAAAGATTCATAAAATCGAATAATAGTTGATCAGACTATTACAAGCATTAAGAATAATCTCACATGTGTCATCCATCTATATCATATCAATCATGCCTCTCGTAAAGCAAAACAAGTATCCAACCATGATTCAAACCAACCCCCCAACATGAACGGGTTAGTTCATATTGGGGGTTTCAAAACTCTGAAATGAAAAGATGAAAATGAAAGTAAACATGTTTTTAACTAAGAAATGAAATCTAAGAACTCCCTGCAAAAGTCTAAGACGCCGATGAACGTACTCGATTCGCCTTTCGATCCTTGTTAATTGATGTTTCTTGCCTTCTATTCGCCTTCAAAAATCGCCCTCGTGCTCCAAAAATCGCCCAGAAAGAGTCCCAAGCCGTAACTGATGAATAATGCCCTCAACCCTAGCCGAAAAATAGAATAAAAACGCTCAGGTCTTCAGCGCGTTTGGCGACGCGTGTGGAAACGCGCAGAGAGGCGAGCAGCACACTGGAATGTTTGCGAAATTAACACTGCGCGGATGTGGGTGCGTTTGGAAACGCGCCTAGAGGCGCGCACAACTCTGTTTGGCCCAAAAATCTGATTTTCTCGATTTCGCTCCGGACCGTTGTCAACTTGCTCCATTTTATCTCAAAACTCTTCCTTCATCGTCCTTTCATAAAAACCTGTATTTCCTCATCAAAACCATTAAATTCTACTTTTTTACTTGGAAACTTACAACTAACTGACCGATTTCGGGATCAAAATAATGTCGTGAAACGGCATTATCAACAACCCAAACCGAGCGTTGCTTGTCCCCAAGCAAAATAGCGACAAAAATAAGCATTTAAACACAACTCAAACAATCGCAATTTCGTGTTGTCGAGGATATCATTTAGATCTCTAGTCAGCTCAACAACTACTATGAATTATCTGTGAGATGGACACCCCCCAGCAGACCGAGCTATGGAATTCTAAACAGCACAACTTTGGGACAAAGAGTTATCAAGGACCACACCGCACTTGAGTGTACCTAACTTAACACACACTTAGAGAGGATTTCGCCTTGACCCTACCTCACGGTTTTCTCTCTTCACTCGAGCCCTAGGTTTCGCACATATTGTCATGCTTTTGGATGGTTGGTACAAGAATTCACAAATCATGCATGAACAACTTTTAACAATAACGCACAATTGTACACAAATTGATCTCAGAAAGAATCCACTTATCAAGACTAGGGCACATGAATGTTGCTCTGCTTCTCTTTTCAAACTCTCCATGCTAATACAGATAAATGGGTCATGGTTGCTGCTTTTGGATGGTGGTCAATGAAAATTGGTTGACCCTCTTATTTTTCTTCGCTCATACTTCCTCAACTCTTCATTTAAACCCCCTGAAATGAACCCTTAGTTTTATATTGATTTTTTATTTTATTTTATTTAAACTGGGGTGCTACAATGGGTACATTTGGGTTCTTTGAGTTCTGAACAGCAGTGGGTATCGCAACAACCAGACAACTTGCACATGGTTTGTTTACAAAGATCGGCAATAACTTCACTCCTATCCCTATGGATGTCGTTGATAATCAGATGCAAGTTATAGCAAGATCAGGCTATAACAACGACCAAAAGACTAAATGAAAAGTGTATCGATTAAGGTATAGTCTCTCAGAATCGAAGTTAGCGATTGTGTGGCTCAACAACTCATGGGTGGTCTCCACTAATGTCTCTATGTATGCATTCACCTAGATCCACCCTCATGCTACATTATCCCTTTTAACTCTTCTCCCCAAAATTAGTGTCCTCGAAAACTCACACTAAGTCATACCAGGAAGGTTGCACATCCGTCACTAAAAACAAGGTGGTTGTTCAATCCACTGAGATCAACAAATGATATAATCGATAAACCACCCCAAACCAGACACAACCATTGTCCCCAATGGACCAAATAACATATAAAAGAAAGAATCACGAAATAGCGAAACGGTACAGCCATCCAACCAAAAGCAGAAAAGAAACGATAAACAAAAATAAAAACAGTTCAACAACAAAACAATTAAAAAAATAAGAAAGGACCAAAAACTTTACCCCACCACGTACTGCTCGATAGGTTGGTGCTCCCTATTGATGCCTCCTTCTTCTCATTGGGTTTGATGGGCCCGCTTCATCTTGATTTGAAGTGGTCGGTGCATTCGAGCGCCCATCATATCTCCTTCCTTCTTCTATTGCCTCCAATCTCCGATTTAACCGCAACTCCATATTGAACATCTGCAATGCTAAGCTCGGTATGTCAGTTCCAAGCACCACTCCCTCCATATCAGTAGCCGGGTTGTAATCGGCATCATCAGCATCATCTGCCTCCATGTCATCCACTCCCGCTGGAATGCGCATACGACCGCTCTCCCGATTAGCAGCTTCCTTTAAATCAAACCGCTCTGCTGCACGGACCTGTGCTCTAAAGGTGTTTTGATCGAACGGTGGCGATGGCGGGGTCGTAACACCCACGTCACATCCAGCTTCCCTGCAAAACCGAGTTATCAAACAAGGAAATGGTAAAATGCCAACATTGTTGGTGTTTGACGCGGCGCCTATCAGATGAAGCTTGATGATGTGGCCTATGTCCATTGGGAGGTTGAACTGTATATGGTAGAGGATCTTGGCAAAATAGGCATCGACTGTGTTATCATGTGAAGATGGTGCCAGGATGCACTTCAAGAATTTCATCCATATGGCAATTTCGGGTCGCAGTTCATATTTTTTTATGTCATGAAGATGGGGGACCCATATTTCTTTGCCACTCCTTCTTAAGCTTGAGGATAGGACCGTGCTGAGATGGTTGTCATTGCGGACACCTTCAATCGGGGTCAAACCAAAAGTGGCATCCACGTTATTGGGGCGAGGCACCCATAGTGGGCACAAATAGCTTCTGCCGGCATCCGCACAATTCTGTCCCGTACTACCACCGAAGAGAATTCATTAAACGCTGGTGGTATCATGGCAGCATAAAAATCTCGGACCAGCTCTTCATCATATGGTTCCGGATCATGCACTTATGTGGTCCAATTACGCTCCATAGAAATCTCTCTAGCTCTGTTGTTTGGTATCTCCTCTAATCTTAGCCCTCTCTCCGACCAGATTTGTCGGTTTCTAAATTGATGTCTTCTTTGCACCACTCGGCCGTTCACGCGCTCAGTTAGAGTTTCCCTCTCCGCCGGTTGTAATGTACTGTAAGCAAAGAAACGTCCGGCTTTGTTGGGGTTAGTGTGCACCATGGTTCCTGAAAGGGTACATTCGTTAGAAACAACAACTTGAGTATGCCACCCCAAACCTAATCTTTTGTTTTCACCCCATAAAAACAGAAAACAATAAGTTACAGGTGAAATCAGGAACCCCAAACCTTGATGAAACCGGGGTTTGCCCTAGGGGTGGTGCGTGAATGGTGAAAAATTGACACCCCAAACTGGAGTTTGGTTAGTCATTCTCATCAGTAAACTGACACAACCCATTCCCCATAGAAAATTTCAAGCACAAACCTTCAACACATTATCATGGATAACACATTAACAAGCACATCAACACATATTAGGCACAATGATAACCCAACTCTTAGCACTTGGTATTTCTTTAACAAAGATACAAGAACCCCAAACCTTGGTGAAACCTAGGTTTGGTTTATCTTGGACAAAAATCAGCATTAAACCACAATCATTCAGAAACTTGAAATATAAACCAAGATTTTTCTCTCAAAGCAAAATACTCACAACTTACCCACAAAAATTCGAAATCATTCATGCCCACAACAAAAATCAGCAGAGTTTTTCACATTATTGGCACATAAACTCATGTATACTTGAGAAAAATTCAGCAAGAAAGCTCATAGAAGAAAAATACCTCAAACTGATGTGCAAAACCCCAACCTATTAAGAACTAGGCAAGAAATCATACCTTTTGATCTTGAAGGATGATAGAATGGTAGAAAAGATTGATGATTCTTGGTGAGATGGAAGCAAATCGGCACTAAGAAGCGATTTTTGAGAGAAAAACGGCTGCAGAGAATGGTAGAGTTTTCCAAAATGAGAGAGTGAGCCGAAAATAGGGTTTTAATACCTGCAGACTGTCGGCGTGGATGGAGGTGCGTGTGAAAATGCGCGTAGAGGCGCGCAACGCACTGAAGTATACGCTTCCATGTTTTGGCGCATTTATGGGCGTGGATGTAGACGCGCAGGCAACCGCACAGTTAAGAAATTGTTAAGGATTCCAGTGCTCTGCGCGGATACGTGAGCGTTTGGAGGCGCGCCTAGAAACGCGCTGGGCTCTGTTTCCGTTTTCCGATTTCGTTTTCCGCTTTCTTTCAGGCATCATCCCGTGCGCTCTCAGGGTTCAAGATTACTCCTAAAACACACAAAAATGGAAACACACAAAAACAAAAGACAATGCACACACAAGAAAATAAAACAAAATCCAAATTGCTAATTAACCTATGGTGGGTTGCCTCCCACCTAGCGCCGTATTTTCTGTCGTGGCACAACGTCTCCATTCACTTACTCTCGCGGCTCGTCCAGATATATGCTTGCAATGCTCGGAATCTCGCCTCCTATGTACGGTTTGACTAGTTGTCCGTTCACCTTGAATCTCTGCCCATCAGCTCCTTCTAACTCTACTGCTCCGTATGGGAATACTTCTGTCACTTTGAACGGGCCGGACCATCTGGACTTTAACTTACCTGGGAACAAACGTAATCGTGAGTTAAACAACAGAACATTCATACCTGGAGTGATTACCTTTTCGCGAAGGTTCCGGTCATGGAACTTCTTGGTCCTCTCTTTGTAGATCAAAGAATTTTCGAACGCATCGAGTCTGAGTTCCTCAAGCTCAACCAGCTGCAATAATCTCTTTTTGCCGGCTGCATCTAATTCCATGTTCAGCTTCTTTATTGCCCAAAAGGCTCTACATTCCAATTCCACCGGTAAATGGCATGAATTCCCATAGACTAGTCGGTATGGTGTAGTTCCCAAAGGGGTTTTATATGCAGTTCGATAGGCCCAAAGAGCATCATCAAGCTTCAATGACCAATCCTTACGTGAAGAGTTCACCGTCTTCTCCAAAATGTGCTTCAGCTCTCTATTTGAAACTTCGGCTAGCCCATTCGCTTGCGGGTGATATGGTGTAGTTACTCGATGCTTGACCGAGTATTTCTTGAGGACCGCATCTAGATACCGGTTGCAAAAATGGCTACCTCCATCACTGATTAAAGCCCGCGGAACTCCAAAGCGTGAAAAAATATGCTTCTTTAGAAATTTAATCACAACTTTGGAATCATTCGATGGCGTTGCAATTGCTTCAACCCATCTTGAGACATAATCGACCGCAACTAGAATATACTCGTTCCCGTATGAGTTTGGGAACGGTCCCATGAAGTCTATTCCACATACATCGAATAATTCTACCTCCATGAAGACCTTCATGGGCATTTCGTCCTTCTTCGTTATGTTGCCCGTCCTTTGACACCGGTCGCATTTGGAAATGAATTCTCTTGTCTCCTTAAACATTGAAGGCCAAAAGAATCCGGACTGTAAAACCTTGGCTACCGTTCTATCAGTACTGAAATGGCCCCCACATTCCAGTGTATGACAATGAGTAAGAATGTCGGCCTTTTCTTCATCCGGTACACACTTCCGAATCATCCCATCCGCACACATCTTGTATAAATACGGCTCGTCCCAGTAGTACCTCTTGGCCTCAAAGAGAAATCTCTTCTTTTGATGGGAGTTCATCTGATAGGGCATTACTCCCCCCACCAAAAAGTTAACTAAATCTGCATACCATGGTTCGGAATGACTAACCTTAAATAACTGTTCATCCGTGAATGTGTCATTGATGGAAGTCTTGTCCTTCTCTTCTTCCTCATTACCCTCGAGTCTCGACAAGTGATCTGCAACTGTATTTTCTGTCCCCTTTTTGTCCAATATCTCTAAGTCAAACTCTTGGAGTAGTAACACCCATCTGATGAGTCTCGGCTTTGCATCTTTTTTAGCCATCAGATACTTCAACGCTGAATGATCCGTGTATACGATTACTTTCGCTCCCACCAAATACGATCTGAACTTTTCACACGCATAAACTACTGCTAATAACTCCTTCTCGGTTGTGGCATAGTTAACTTGAGCTTCATCTAAAGTCCTGCTGGCATAATAAATAACGTGCATTCTCTTGTCTTTCTTTTTCCCCAAGACTACTCCGACTGCTGTATCGCTTGCATCACACATCACTATGAATGGAAGACTCCAATCAGGTGCAGTAAGAATGGGCGCTGAGATCAACTCTTTCTTTAACCTGTCAAATGCCAAAACACAATCATCAGTAAAATCAAACTTGGTATCTTTTAAGAGTAAAGTACATAAAGGTTTAGTGATTTTAGAAAAGTCTTTTATGAACCGCCGGTAGAAACCGGCATGTCCCAAAAAACTTCGAATCCCTTTGACGGAATTCGGATACGGTAAGTTCTCTATCACTGCAACCTTAGCCTTGTCCACTTCTATCCCCTCTTTTGACACTTTGTGTCCAAGCACTATTCCTTCCGTCACCATAAAGTGACACTTCTCCCAATTCAAAACCAAACTCGTCCCCTTGCATCTCTTCAAAGCCTTACTAAACTCAGATTTGCCTATTTGAACAGGGATAGTAAAACTCCCTGGATCCTTAAGCTTCGGGGGAAGCTTGTACTGAATGATAGCACTACACTCTTCAGTAAGTGCAACCGTGGCATGCTCCTCGATCTTTCTCTTGTTGGAGAGAATATCCTTCAGAAATTTCACATAGGATGGCATCTGTGCTAAGGCATCTGCAAAAGGAATATTAATGTGCAATTTTTTAAACACCTCTAGAAATTTAGCAAAATTCGCATCATCCTTGTGGGCTTTTAGCCTACTAGGATATGGTACCGAGGGTGTGACTGGCTTGGTAGGCGCTTTCTTGGGAATGGTTGCATTCTCCTTTATTCTTTCGCTCTCCGTCTTCTCCATCTCCACTTCTTCATCCATCTTCTCTTCTTCCACGTTATCCTCCGGCTCAACATCACTCACCTTGGTATCATTCCTTACCGGTGAAGGATCTCTAGTAGAGTCATTAACCAACTGTTTGCCACTCCTTAGGCTGATGGCTTTACAATCTTCTTTAACTTTCTTTTCGGGTTGACTTGGAAATTGTCCGGGAGGTCGGGTTTGTAAGGCCTCAGAAATCTGGCCCACTTGTCTCTCTAGCATGCGGATTGAAGCGGTATTTTGATCCGTGGTGGATGTCACAGTGTTCACCGTACCCGCTAATCCTTCCACCGCACCTTCCATCTTTGACATGAATTTCATCATCATGTCTTCCAAACCCGACTTCTTTTCTGAAGATTGTCCCTCATCATTTTTCCTCTGATTGTAACCTAGGGGACGATAAACGTTGTTAGATTGAAAAGAAGTTGAAGAATTAGAATTGTTACCATACTGTTGTTGCTGCTGTTGCTGTTGTTGTTGCATTGTTTCCTTGCCTTGGCCTTGTTGAGGTTGACTCCAAGAAAAGTTAGGATGTCGCTTCCATCCCTCATTATAGGTATTAGAAAATGGATCATTCCTCGGCCGATTATTGCGATTCTGAACAAACTGGACTTGTTCCGGCGACTGATAGTCTTGAGAATTCATGAATTGGTCTTGACCACCCATATCATTCTGAACATTCGGTTGCATATTCGCTCCTCTCATTTGGTTGGTCAATGCAGTCAATTGTGCCTTTATAGCCTTCAACTCTTCTGTTTCTTGCACGTTTGCAACTTTTCTAACAGCGGATCTAGGAATGGAATAGCTGTGTTCCGCTAGATTCTCTATCAACTCATACGCATCTTCATATGGCTTGTTCATGAATGCACCACCTGCTGCGGCTGTAAGGTCATTCTTGTACTGAGGAAGCAGTCCTCCATAGAACGTTTGCATAACCATCCATTCATGTAAACCATGGCGGGGGCACTTTTTTAGCATCCCCTTGTACCGCTCCCAAGCATCGTACAATGACTCCTGATCCCACTGGGCGAAATGGGTGATATCCGAAAGCAATTGGGCCGTTCGCCCCGGTGGAAAGAACTTGTTGAGAAAAGCCGTCACCATATCATTCCATGTTCGAATCGACCCCGGTGGTAGATTCTCTTCCCAAGTAGTGGCTCGATCCCTCAATGAAAATGGGAACAACCGTATCTTGATCGAGTCCTGATCTGCCCCATTTACCTTGAAGGTATTGCATATCTTTTCAAATGAGCGCAAATGTGCATGAGGGTCTTCAGTTGCTGCACCTCCAAACATGTTCGATTGCACCAATTGGATAGTGCCAAGCTTGATTTCAAAGTTGTTGGCAGCTATCGGTGGTGCGTATCCACGTTGTGCAGCCCCCATGGTTGGATTGGCGAAATTTCTCATGGGTACCCTGTGTGGTGGTGGTGGTGGTTGATTAAGATTATGATTGATCCCATTGTTGACACCATTATTAGCCCCATTGTTACCACCATTGTTGTTGACGCCATGATTAACGTTGTGGTTGGCATTGGCATTGTTGTGGTTCTGATTGTTCCGATTATTAGGAGGAGGACCATTGTTCGCATTTGCATTTGGAATTGGTTGACCATTACCCATGGGCAACCCTTCTCCCCAATCTTCCCCAACATTGATGTTGTTGTCGGTCATTCTGTTCCGTGCTTGTCTTCTCAGTTCTCTGGCAGTCCGTTCTATCTCTGGGTCAATAGGTACTAATTCCCGAAACAGTCTTCTTCTTGGCATAAACCAAGAGGTAACCTGAAACGGAGAAAAGAGAATCTCGAAACCCAAATATAAATGAACTTTCAAAGCAAAGTATAATTAAATAAAGACAAGGTGTCTAATATAATAACTTCTACAGCTGGTAGTGATATTCACACAAAACAGGTTCCCCGGCAACGACGCCAAAAACTTGATAGGCGGGTTTACACTCCCCCTAAATCTACCGCAAGTGTACGGGTCGAATCAAGTAATAGTACTTTAACAGTACGAGTATCGAACCAAAGGAACCAGGTGTAAAGTACCACAATGACTGTATAGACTATTAATTAGACTAACGCAAATTGATTTGGGTTGTTGTGTATTAAAAACGGATTAAAACTTAATTAATTCAGATAAGATAAAAAGCTGGGGGGTTGGATTCCTCAGGTAGACAAACATTTAACTCACAGATCTGACACGATTGACATAACCTCAAAATTACAGGCATAATCACATTCCATCACTATACTTATTCAAGCTATAGCAATATCATTCAACACATTGTATTTATCATTCGATCTCAACAACAGTAATTGAACAATTAGTAATTAAAAACCACAAAGGTTGAATTATCATATTGCTATCTCTAATTCACCCAAGACATGTAAGATTCATCAAATCTCAAAACTTTTCTCAAAGATTAAAGATTCATAAAATCGAATAACAGTTGATCAGACTATTACAAGCATTAAGAATAATCTCACATGTGTCATCCATCTATATCATATCAATCATGCCTCTCGTAAAGCAAAACAAGTATCCAACCATGATTCAAACCAACCCCCCAACATGAACGGGTTAGTTCATATTGGGGGTTTCAAAACTCTGAAATGAAAAGACGAAAATGAAAGTAAACATGTTTTTAACTAAGAAATGAAATCTAAGAACTCCCTACAAAAGTCTAAGCCGCCGATGAACGTACTCGATTCGTCTTTCGATCCTTGTTAATTGATGTTTCTTGCCTTCTATTCGCCTTCAAAAATCGCCCTGGTGATCCAAAAATTGCCCAGAAAGAGTCTCAAGCCGTAACTGATGAATAATGCCCTCAACCCTAGCCGAAAAATAGAATAAAAACGCTCAGGTCTTCAGCACGTTTAGCGGCGCGTGTGGAAACGCGCAGAGAGGCGCGCAACACACTGGAATGTTTGCAAAATTAACACTGCGCGGATGTGGGTGCGTTTGGAAACGCGCCTAGAGGCGCGCACAGCTCTGTTTGGCCCAAAAATCTGATTTTCTCGATTTCGCTCCGGACCGTTGTCAACTTGCTCCATTTGATCTCAAAACTCTTCCTTCATCGTCCTTTCATAAAAACCTGTATTTCCTCATCAAAACCATTAAATTCTACTTTTTTACTTGGAAACTTACAACTAACTGACCGATTTCGAGATCAAAATAATGTCGTGAAACGGCATTATCAGATGGTCTTGGAACGAGTTTCCAAACTTTGTTTCTTTCAAATTCTGTCAGCTCTTCTTGCGTAGCGATGAACCAGTTTGGATCTCTGAGGGCATAATCTGTTTTCTTTGGTTAAATCAGAGAAATAAAGTTAACAAATAAACAAATGTTACTTGAACCTCGTCGAGTGTGAACACCAGCGTTTGGATCACCAAGAATCTGATCAATGGGGTGATTGATAGTCCATCGCTGAGTCGGGGCATGATTTGCTGACTCAATTTGAACTTCTGGAGGAGCTGAAGAAGAGGCTTCAGCAACTTCAGGTAGAAGAAGAAGAGGTTCAGATGTCATTTCATTCACTGATTGCCGAGAAGTAGATGGGATGTCTGAGATAGATGGTTCAGAAGCATGCATAGTGGTGAGAGGAACAGCTGAAACCCATGAAGATTCAGCTTCACTTGTCTGCATGCTTGGGATGATAGTAGGATCATCATCAGCGGTAGGAGTATTGACTTGAGGGATGGGAGCAGCTTCTGAATCACCAAGATGAGAAAACATCCATTGATTCAGGTCTTCAGTATCAGCAGAGGGTCTTGAGTTCGCTGAACGTGATTCATCAAAAGTGACGTGGATTGTTTCTTCTACAGTTTGTCTTCTTCGATTGAAGACTCTGAAGGCTTTTGAGATAGAAGAGTATCCAAAAAAATTCCATCATCAGCCTTGGGATCAAACTTTCCTAGGGCATCCCTGTTGTTCAATATGAAACACTGACATCCAAAGATGTGAAGAAAGCTAATTGAAGGCTTTCTCCCATGGAAAAGTTCGTAGGCTATTTTCTTGAATCTGTTGACAATCAGCGACTTATTTTGAGTAAAACAAGCAGTGTTGACAGCTTCTGCCCAGAACGTGCAGCTTCGATGATCGTTCGATTTCTTCTTTCAGCGACTCCATTTTGTTGTGGTGTTCTCACTGAAGAAAAGTTGTGAGAAATACCCTTGCTTTCAAAGAAGTTATCAAGGGAACTGTTTTTGAATTCAGTCCCATGATCACTCCTTATTGAGCGAACAGTAATATTATTGAGGACTTCCATTTTCCTGACGAAAGTGATGAGTTCTTCAGGGGTGTCACTCTTAGAACGGAGAAACATAACCTAGGTGTAGCGAGAGAATTCATCAATGACCAGTATATAATTCTTTCCAGCAATGGATTGTTTGTTAACAGGGCCAAACAAATCCATGTAAAGAAGGTGAAGAGGAGATGACACTGAGGAAACTTGCTTAAACTTAAAGCTTGCTTTGGTTGGTTTCCCTTCCTCACACGCTGAACATAGAGATTCCTTAGCGTATGAATGTTGAGGTAGACCAGTGACTAGCTCTTTTGAAGAAAAAGTATTCAGTGTCTTGAAGTTGAGATGAGAGAGCTTCTTATGACATAGCCAGTTGACATCAGATGAGGCTTTGGATAAGAAACAAGAATTCTCAGTGGTTGTCGAGTCCATGTTTATAACATAAACATTTTCCAAACGGTATCCGCTGAGAGCGACTTTCTCCTTTTTGTCAGTGACAAAACATGATTCCTTAGTGAAACACACTTTGTAATCCTTGTCACATAGCTGACTGATGCTCAGAAGATTGTGCTTCAGTCCTTCAACATATGCGACTCTTCTGAAGGTAGTTGTACCATTGGAAAGTACACCAAACCCTCGGGTATAGCCTTTCCATTTCCACCAAAGATCACAGAAGGACCCTTCTCTTCTTTATATTCAGTGAGCAGGTTCTTTTTCCCGGTCATATGTCTAGAGTATCCACTATCAAGATACCAGATACCCTTTAGGACCTGCAAACAAAGGAAGATTAGTTTGATTTAGGCACTCATTTTACTATGGGTCCACATTTGTCAGTGGTGGTAGAAGAAGTGGAAGGTTCAGCAATCTTCGCAGCATTTGATGATTCAGCTTCAGGACAAGTCTTCACTTTGGTTAATTTCTTAACTTCAGTGGTTGTTTTCACCTTAACTTGATTTGCACCAGGATTGGTCTTCTTTGCCTTGGGGGCAGCCTTCTTTACCTTGGCTATTTTTTCAGCCTTGGTAGCTGTGGGGCACTTACTAGCAATATGATCGGTAAGTCCATAGTGATAACATTTCCTATAGCTAAAAGTAGCTTTAGGACCATTGGCATTTTTATTTGAAATTTTCAAATGGGCAGGGCATGTACCAAGAATACCTTTAGCATCAGATCTTGGAGGAACATTAGGTTCATCAAGATTCTTAGCTAAGAAATTAATCCTAATCCTAGGAATTGATCGTTGAGCATGCTCATTGATCTTATCCTTGGAAGTTGAGGGTTGATTAGCTGAAGGTTTAACACTCTTCAGCTTAGGTACTTTGGTACCCTTCTGAGGTTTTTGGAAAATAATTTTCTCTTTACCTTTCAGGTAGAGGTTTCCCCAGGAATGGGATTTTTAGAAGACGAGCACTGAGACGAAGAGGTGTCAGGGATTGATGACACGAACATTCCAAACTTAAGCATGAAACGATCTGTGGTTGGTTCTTCAGCGTCATCTTTGTAACCAAGATCACGTTTGTCATTGAGGGGAATCTAAGCACCTAATATCTCAGTGATCGTTGTTGAGGATTTACACCATCCTTCAACAGTAGCCTTTTCAGCCTTTAATGCAGCGATAGCATCTTCTCGCTCAATACGAATGATTTGATTTATGCAGACCCGATCTTTCAATTTTTCTTCTATTTTTGAAAGATTTTGAATTTCCAAATGACAATTCTTAAGCTGTTCAGCAAGATCAATGTTTAGTTTTTCAGCTTTGGTCTTGCCATTCATGGCATCATATAAATCAATAGTCAAAAGATCGACGGTCCGACGTCTTTCGATGTCACTGAGGGCTGAAGTATGAGTATCAGTGAGAGAGTTTGATACCTGAGAGGTGGAGGTAGAAGTAGAGGGAATTTCAGCTTGTTCTTCCTCTTCTTCTATTTGAGCAATGAGGCAGAGATTGGCCTCATCATCATCTTCAGAGTCAGATGATTCTTCATCATATGCAGCCCAGTCATGATCCTCAGCTATCATGCCTTTACCCTTCTTTTTAAAGTTTTTCAGCTTTGCATATTTTTCTTTCAGCTTCTTGTATTTGTCATCTCTAGCCTTGGGGTTAGAGGATTTCTTGTAGGAAGAACATGAGGGTTTGAAAACTTTCTTTGACCTGCATTCACTAGCAAAGTGTCCTACTTTTTCATAGTTAAAGTAGGTAGTAGTTGACTTATCTACAGGGGTTGAAGATTTTGGCTTGTCAGTGAGTGAAAGAGGTTTATTTCTTCTGAAGTTACTCTTTCTGGTGAATCTCCTGAATGTATTAGTCAGGAGTGCCAGTGACTCATCAATTTCTGAAGGATCAGCTTCTGATGATTCATCAGAGTTAGATTCCAACTCAGTGATAGTAACAGTAGAGCGCTGAGTGGGCATTAACTCTGAGAGTAAAGCAACATGTGTGCTTTTGGAATCTTTTACAAAATTCTTCTTAAGATGACATGACTGCTCATGATTGAGCATAGTGCCAAATAAGGTAGAAAGGGTCATTGATTTCTGATCCTTTGAGAGCTTAAGTCACATAGAATAACTATCCCAGCTCTCAGGAAGACTTTCCAGAAACTTTGTCAGGATCTCAAAGTTAGAATATTCCTTACCAATAGTTTTTAAGTCAATGATTAAACAGTTAAAACGTTGGTGCACTTCAGAGAGAGTTTCATTCTTACCACAAATGAAGCTTTCGTATTGTCTTACCAGGTTTATTTTTCTTGAATCCTGGACTTCAGAAGTACCTTCATATTGAACACATATTGTGTCCCACATGGCTTTAGAACTCTTCAGGTTCATGACGGAGTGGTAGACTTCATCAGGAAGAGACATAGAGATGATAGATCTGGCCTTAGTATCGATGGCCACCTTCTTCTTGTCTTCATCAGTCCCCGTGCTAACTTCCCTGGGAATGATTCTTTCAGGGATGGCAGCTCTAGTAGCAGTGCCTGGAACAGCAGGATCTATCATGAAAGGGACATATGGTCCATTTTCAATGTAGTAAGGTATAGTAGGATCTACACCTTCCAAGAAGAGCATCATCCTATTTTTCCAGAGATTGAAGTTATCTTTGGAAAATCTAGGGGGTTTTGCAAGAGAACCATTATCGATATAGTTTGTGTTTGTGGGGTTTGCCATTATGAGAAATAGCAAGGAAGAGAAAAGAATGTAGTATAAGCAAGTTCTTGTTTATTTGATTAAACAAACTGCTCTGATACCACTTGTTGGTCCCAAAGGGGTTATACAAGTTTGTAGAGGTGGGGGGGGGGGGGTTGAATACAAACACACAATTTTTATCTTTCTAAATTGTTTATTGATATAATCAAACAATTTACAGTTTGTTGCGGAATAAGATTAAGGAATAAACCTGATCTAAACAAACTATGAGAACACTAAGAATTTCTTGCACTAGAAATAGAGATTTAGAAAAACAAGAATACTAAGGAGAGTATTCTTTCACACAGTAGTTCAGCGAAGAGAGGAGTGGCCGATCTTCAAGAAATGAAGAGGAGTTTCCTTTATATACTGCATGCATTAAATGCATGTCAGTATGCCTTTACACGTGGCAGCCTCTGGTTGGTTGTATGTTTTGACTTCAGTAGACAACCTAGTGGCCGTATGATGAATAGTGTAGAATCAGAGTTGGTTGTACGTGTTGGTCCCAGGTATGGATTAGCAATGGTAAATAAGTATTATAGAAGGGGGGTTGAATACAATACACAAAAATTTTCACTTAATTTAATTCTTTTATTGAAAAACTTCAAATAAGAATTACACACAGAAACTATTGATTGTTGCGGAAACAGATAAATCAGTTCAAACAATCTTACACACAGACACACAGAGAATAAGAACAATTGTAAAACATTTTGTACAAACAATGAACTTTTGAGAGAGGAGAGAAATGCCAGCACTTGGAGTCTTGAAGATCTTGTGAACTGGTTGATGTTGCAAGGAAGGAGAAGACCTCTTTATATAATGCCTCATGCATTAAATGCATGGACACTTGTCAAGCAGGGCTTGGAAGGCAGGATGGAAGCAGCTCTTCTGAAAAGTACTGGGATGTACTTTTGTCTTTGCACATTTGTCTTGAAGCGTTGACCTGGTTGTTGAAATTGATCTTTCTTGAAAATGATAAGAAATCCAAATAGCCTTTTTCTGATCCTCGAATGATGTCTCTATCATTGCAGGATATCCAAAATATATTTTGCAGATAAAGTAGAATATACCTGCTGTAAACTGTTGGCCTAGGATGTCTTCAAGGATATCTTCAAGAATTCTTTCTTAAGGAATTCTCTACCGATCATGACTTCAACATATCCTGCCGATCATATCTTCAACATCTTTAAGAGATCCTGCATATCATGTCTTTAACATCTTCAAGAGATCCTGCCGATCAAGTCTTCAACATCTTCAAGAGATCCTAGAGATCAAGTCTTCAACATCTTCAAGAGATCCTGGAGATCAAGTCTTCAAGAATGTTAGGGCAGGTTTTATAGTTGATTTAAAGTTCAAGGGTTAAATTGTAATAGTTTAATTTGCGACTGATTAGTGAACGGGTCGTGGGATTGTTAACCACGGGCCCATTGTATTTAATGTAAGATTAGCTTAGAAAAACAAGCTAATCATCTCTTTAGCTTTCTAACTCTTATTGTAAAATTCTCTCTGAAAGTTAATGAAAGGGATGACCAGTTGAAATCATATTTCTTATTGCTTATCATATTCGATTTCTATATTGTTGCACGGATCTGGATTTATCAATTGGTATCAGAGCGGACAGACGGGTTCGATTCACAGATTCATTCACTGATTTCTGGTTAGTTTGACTTTTTCGCGTCTGACCATTCTTGAATTTTCAAATCTTTGATTCTGGCTAAATTGTTCAATTCTGTTTATTGGGCTGTGTTAGAATTATACTTGTTAGTAATTCTGCAAATTTTCGCATTCCAATTCGATCGTTTGAGTGATTAATTTAGCAATTTAAGATCAAAAGTTTTGGTAGTGTTCTTGACAAAAATCCGATTTTTAACCATCAAAACTTGTTGTTTTTGCATTGAAATCGATTGGATTAGTGTTACTTTTGTGTTTGGCATTATTACTAATCTTCCAGGATCGATTTTGGGCAACCCTAATCGAAAATTCGATCGAGTTGAGCAAACAGCCGTGTTTTCCGGATAACCCAGCCGTGGTTTCCGGACAAGTTGATAGTTCCCGGATAATTGTGTTATTCCATCCGGACTCCTCATTTTTTCGGGTAAGTTCTGCCATCCGGGTAAGTCATTTTTCCTTACACAATCCGGGTAACATTTGTATCCGGAAACCCAGTGTTTCCGGACATATCTTATCCGGACACTCCATTGTACCCGGAAACTTCAGTGTATCCGGAATCATTTCACATCCGGTAACCTCAGTTATCCGGAAAGTGTGTGGTATCTGTTATCCGGAAAACTTACTCTGTCCGGATTCTTTCTGATATCCGGACTCTTTCAGTTATCCGGAATATTCAAGTATCCGGTATCTTCATCTTATCCGGATACTTCTGTTTTTGTTTATTGATCCATTTGCATCAAATATGATCCGGACACTTCCAGATCAGATCACTTATTTGGATTCCTATCCAGTAAGTTCAGGTTAGTCAAATCACTCGTAGACCCTGCGTTAGGATTTCACTCTTACTGCCTTGCGTTAGGTTTACCCTTTGAATCAATCTACACGTCTGACGATCACTCCGTTGCAACCGAAGATGTCTTCTTCTCGTGATGCTCTCGCAATTGGCACTGACACCAAGCCACCATGTCTCTATCCGAACGAGTATAGTCAATGGCGAGATAGGTTCATGATCTTCATAGAGTCCAAGGAAAACTATGAGTACATCAAGAGAGCTCTGGATAATGGCCCAACTCCCAAGCCAATGAAGGACATAGCTGCAACTTCAACTGCAGTAGCTCGACGTGAGGAAAAGATTCTTACTGAAATGACAGAATTTGAAAGAGGCATGATTGAAGGTGAAAAGCATGCAAAGAGATATCTGATTCAAGCTCTTCCTAATTCTATCTACACTGCCATAGATAGTTACAAAGAGACGGCAAAGGGCATGTGGGACCAAGTAGCCAGAATGATGCGTGGGAGCGTTGTAGGAAATCAGCTGAAGATAAATAGCGCGATAACCAAGTTCGATGGGTTCAAGCAGCGCAACGGTGAATCCCTCACCTAGACCTATGAACGGTTTTGCCTACTTCTCAATGAACTGAACAAGAACAAGATTGTTCGTTCTAATACTGAAAACGTGCTCAAGTTTCTCAACAATCTGCTACGTGAATGGAAGGTGTATGCGTCTCATGTCAAGCACAACAATTTGATTGAGAATATCAGCATAAACGAACTGTATGAGACACTTCTTCAAGACGAAGATGAAGTAAATGAGCTCCTAGGCGAGAAAAAGACTAAACCAGTGCCATCTGCCGATCCTATTGCTCTCATTTCCTCCAAGCAAGGAAAATCATCGGGAAGTCACTCAAGACGTGCTCCAAAGCAAAGTTCTTCTGAGTCAGAAGCTGAAGATAAGGAAGACAACAATTCTGATGATGAAAAGGTTTCAGAATTCAAAAAGGCCATAGCTTTGCTTACCAAATCCTTCGAACAACAAAGGTACTACAAGAAGCCCTCATCCAATAGTCAGCGCTACTCCACCTCCTCCAACAAGCGCCATGACTACAAAGATCGATACGAAGGAAAGAAGAAGGTCAGTGAGCACGACAAGTCTGAGAAGAAGGGAAAGTCAGAGAAAGAAGAAGGGAAGAAGAGAGATGAACCCGTAAAGTGTTGCAACTGCGGGAAACTTGGTCATTTTGATAAGGATTGTCGCCAGCCAACAGTAAAGAACTCTCACTACTACGAGGCCAAGCTTGCATTGTCTCGTCAGAAGGAGGCTGGAGAAGCTATGTTTGCTGAAAACGACTACTGGTTGGAAAGATCTGATGATGAAGGCAATTTAGATGTTGCTGATGCCTTCATGGGATATCACTCCTCCGCCGAAGAAGAAACGGCTCCTACAAGTCAGGTAAGTGATTCTTGCCAACCCGAATTCTTGAATAAAATGCAAGCATTTACTGATCAGGCAAATTCCTTCCAGGCCACCTCTAAACAACAAAAGCTTGAAATTAGGTCACTAAATGAAAAGCTTGATGTTCAAAAGAGAAAAACAGAGAAATATAAGTCTGATTGCGCTAACTTAACTGATAAATGTAAAATTCTGTCATTAGCACCTAAAGACTTAAGAGCCAAATTATCTGATCTTCAGCGTCAGTTTGATCGGTGCATGAATGAGAAAGAAGAAATTGTTTATCAATGTTCTTCTCTTCAAATTCAGCACAAAGAGTTTGTTGCTAAAATTCTTGATCTCGAAACCAAACTCCACAAAAGGGGTCAAACTGATCAAACCATTTTTTTGAACAAACCCAAAGAGTTCACGTACTTCAACAAAGAGTGGGGAATCGGATATGATAACCCACACTACTTAACAAAGGGAAGATATCAAGTTCCAACCCTGTATGATTTTTCTTGCTTTGGGTTAGATAAAAAGTACCCAGAGTACGCAATTCAATGGACTGGTCCTCTTGAACCAGAAAAGGTGGAGGAAACCGAGGAACATAAACGCACACAAAAACGAGGAATTTGTTGATCCAAACCCTCAGTGATTTGAAAATGACCCACTCTAATATACTTAGTGAAAATTGTAAGTAAACAATGTGTATCAGAGTTTCACTATCGATGATAAGTACTAAGATCTTCCAGTACCGCTGATAGGAACTCTCGTGCTTTAGATTAAACATTCAGCGAAACTGTTCACCATAATACTCTGAGTCTGTTCAGTACTTATGGTGATCGCTGATAAGTTAGTTGTTTACTTATGATATCTGAAGACAAGTTTCACGTCAACATAGGTTCTACACTGAAGTCGAAGATCAAGCTCAAGAACCAGCGACAAGTCTCCTAATGAACTGATGCGGATCAGCGAAGACTCAGATTTGTCCAATCAACGTGAAGTATCAAGTACAAGACTTCAGCTATCGCTGAACTCTATCATTCGCTGATGAAGAATGATAGATCGCTGAATCAACGAAAAGCTGATCATGAAGTCCTCCGTACAAAGTAATTTTGTCTTAACCACCCTTGCACGACTCCGTACGATATGTCAGAAAAGAATCTCCTTATTGTCTGAAATCGTACAACCTCTCTGATACTACACTGTTCAAACATGCAGCTATTAAGGTTGTTAACAAAGGTCAATGACATGCAACCAATCAGCTGCTGCCACGTGTAAAGTGTATACTGCCATGCATTAAATGCATGCAGTATATAAGAAGATGAACTCACTTCATTTTGAAGTAACTTGCTAACTCTGGACAAGTTCATCCTTCTTATCTTGAGATAGGTTATTATTAGTAATTTCCTTCTCCTTCTTAGTGCAAGAAACTTAGTGTTCCAAATTGTTTAGATTTAGGATTTATCCTTAATATTGTTTCCGCAACAAGCTGTAAATTGTTAATGATTTATCAATAAACAATTTAGAAAAGTAAAATCTGTGTTTGTATTCAACCCCCCCCCCCCCCCCCCCCTTCTACAAACTTGTATAGCCCTTCGGGACCAACAAGTGGTATCAGAGCGGATTTGTTTAATCTCATAAACAAGATCTAATCTATACTAAGATTTCTCTTCCTTGCTATTTCTGAAAAATGACTACTAACACAAACACAAATTATATCGATAATGGTTCTCTTGCAAAACCCCCTAGATTCTCCAGAGATAATTTTAATCTATGGAAAAATAGGATGACTCTCTTCTTAGAAGGTGTAGACCCTACTATGCCTTATTATCTTGAAAATGGCCCATTTATTCCTGTAAGAATTGATGCCGCAGTACCTGCCGCTGAGAATAGACCTGCTATTCTAGAAAGGCTGGTACCCAAAGAAGTTCATACGTGGACTGACGAAGATAAGAAGAAAGTGGCTATCGACACAAAAGACAGATCCATACTATCCATGGCTCTTCCTGACGAAGTCTACCATTCCGTCATGAACCTGAAATCCTCAAAAGCCATGTGGGACACAATATGTGTTTAGTATGAAGGTACTGCTGAAGTCCAGGACTCTCGAAAGATCAACCTGGTAAGACAGTATGAAAGTTTCATTTGTGGTAAGAATGAGACTCTCTCTGAAGTTTACCAACGTTTTAATTGCTTAATAATAGATCTGAAAACTGTTGGTAAGGAATATTCTAACTTTGAAGTGCTGACAAAGTTTCTAGAATGTTTACCTGAAAGCTGGGACAGTTATTCTATGTGTCTCAAGCTGTCAAAAGATCTAAGATCTAAGATCAATGACCCTTGCTACCTTATATGGGACGATGTTGAATCATGAGCAATCAAGCCATCTTAAGAAGAATCTTATAAAAGATTCCAAAAGCACCCATGTTGCTTTAATCTCAGAGGAACCTTCTACTCAGCGACCCTCGGTCACTATCACTGAGTTAGAGAGTAACTCTGAAAGGTCATCAGATTCTGACTCTTCAGATGATGATGAATCTTTGGCTCTCCTAACTAAAAAGTTCAGGAGATTCGCCAAAAAGAAAATGTTCAGAAAGAACAAACCTCTTTCAATAACTGATAAGCCAAGATTATCAGCTACTGTTGATAAGGCTACTGCTACTTGTTTTAACTGCGAAAAGATTGGACATTTCGCTAACGAGTGCAGGTCTAAGAAAGTATCGAGAAACTCAGCGTTTCCCATAAAATCCTTTATTCCCAGGAATAAAGATGACAAATATTCTAAGCTGAAAGAAAAATATGCAAAGCTGAAAAGCTTCAAGAAGAAAGGCAAAGGCCTGATGGTTTACGATTGGGCTGCTTCTGAAGAAGAAGAATCATCATCTGATTCTGAGGATGATGAAGCAAATCTTTGTCTTATGGCAAAGATTGAAGATGAGGAAGAAAGTTCAGACATTCCCTCTACTTCAACATCTGCAATTCAGGTATCACCTTCCTTCTTTACAAATATTGCAAATATTGATGAAGCTGATAGTCTCCGCAAAATCGATCTCTTGACTAGAAGTTTATATGAAGCCATGAATGGCAAAACAATAGTTGAAAACCAAAAACCTTGATCTCGCTGAACAGCTTAAAAACTGTCACCTTCAAATAGAAAAGCTTTCTAAAATTGAAGAAGATTTTAAAGATCAAGTGCATTTAAATCAGCTAGTCAAAATCGAACGAGCAGAAGCTATCGCTGCTTTGAAAGCTGAAAAAAGCTACTGTTGAAGGATGGTGTAACTCTTCAACAAAGATCACTGAGATAATTAAGTCTCAGATACCCCTGAGTGATAAACGTGGTATTGGTTACAAATATGAAACTAAAGAACCAACCACTGATCGTTCCATGCTCTTATTTGGAACTTTCGTATCCTCAGTCGCTGATACTTCATCCTCTCAGTGTTCCTCGTCTAGACCGACAATCCCTGAGGAAATCTCTACCTCAAAAGGTAAAGAGAAAATGGTTTATCCAAAACCTACCTCTGTCTTTAAAGATAAAGGTAAAGGAATTGCGTTGAACCAAAATCCTCAAAAGGGTACTTTAGTACCAAAGCTGAATGCTTCTAAAGCTTTAGTGATTTATACCTCTGGATCAAGGAATCAGATCTCTGGATCTACTCAGCGTGGGTCTATTCAGTGATCTACTCCTAGACTCAGAGTGGATGTCCTTGGTAAGAAATCTGAAGAACTAAATGTTCCTCCTATTTCTAAAGCCAAAAGCTTATTTGGCGCTGGTCCTTCAAATTCAAAATCAAAAGATCCGCACTCAAATGGTCCTAGAACTACTTTTAGTTATAGGAAATGTTATTACTGCGGACTCACTGATCATATTGCTAGTAAGTGCCCCACATCCACCAAAGCTGATAAGATAGCTAAGGTGAAGATTGCCCCCAAGGCAAAGAAGACCACTGAGGTTAAGAAATTAACTAAAGTGAAGACTGACAAAGCTGAATCTTCAAATGCTGCAAAGACTGCTGAACCTTCCATTCCAACTGCTTCCACTGACAAACGTGTACACATGGTTAAGTGGATACCCAAGAAAAACTAATCTTCCTTTGTGATGCAGGTTCAGAAGGGTATCTGGTATCTCGATAGCGGATGCTCTAGACACATGGCTGGAAAGAAAAGCCTGCTCGCTGAATACAAGGAAGAGAAGGGTCCCTCTGTGACTTTCGGTGGAAATGGAAAAGGACATACCCGAGGGTTTGGTGTACTCTCAAATGGTACAACCACCTTCAGAAGAGTCGCATATGTTGAAGGGCTGAAGCATAATATTCTAAGCATCAGTCAGCTTTGCGACAAGGATAACAAAGTAATCTTTACTAAGGAATCCTGCTTTGTCACCGACAAAAAGGAGAAGATAGCTCTCAGCGGTTATCGTTTGGAAAATGTTTATGTAATAAACACGGACTCAACAACCACTGAGAACTCATCTGATGTCAATTGGCTATGGCATAAGAGGCTCATCTGATGTCAATTGGCTATGGCATAAGAGGCTCTCTCATCTAAATTTTAATACACTGAACACTCTTTCTTCAAAAGAATTGGTTACTGGTCTACCTCAACACTCATACGCCAAAGAGTCTTTATGTTCAGCGTGTGAAAAAGGGAAGCAGACCAAAGCAAGATTTAAATCAAAGCAAGTTTCCTCAGTGTCATCTCCTCTACAACTACTCCATATGGATTTGTTTGGCCCTGTTAACAAAAAATCTATCGCTGGAAAGAAATATACACTGGTCATAGTTGATGAATTTTCTCGTTATACATGGGTTATGTTTCTCCGTTCCCAGAGTGACACCCCTGAAGAACTCATCACCTTTGTTCGGAAGATGGAAACCCTGAACAATTTGACCGTTCGCTCAATAAGGAGTGATCATGGGACTGAATTAAAAAACAGTTCTCTTGATTCCTTATTTGAGAGTAAGGGTATTTCTCACAACTTTTCTTCAGTGAGAACACCGCAACAAAATGGAGTCGCTGAAAGAAGAAATAGAACAATTATTGAAGCTGCACGTTCAATGCTCAGCGATTCTCACCTGCCTACTCAGTTTTGGGCAGAAGCTGTCAACACCGCTTGTTTTATGCAAAACAGATCGCTGATAGTCAAAAGATTCAATAAAACAGCCTATGAACTTTTTCATGGGAGAAAGCCTTCAATCAGCTTTCTTCACATCTTTGGATGTCAGTGTTTCATACTGAACAACAGAGATGCCCTTGGAAAGTTTGATCCTAAGGCTGATGATGGAATCTTTCTTGGATACTCCTCAGTTTCCAAAGCCTTCATAGTCTTCAATCGAAGAAGACAAACTGTTGAAGAAACAATTCACGTCACGTTTGACGAATCCCGCTCAGCGAACTCTAAACCGTCCGCTGATACTGAAGAACTGAATCAATGGATGTTTTCTCATCTTGGTGATTCAGAAGATATTCCCACTCCTCGTGCTCACATAGTTGAAGATGATGGTCCTACTATCATTCCAAATATACAGAATAGTGAAGCTGAAACATCATGGGTCTCAGCCGTTCCTATAAACACTATACCTGCTTCTGAAAAGAATGTCTCAGACATTCCATCTACTTCATAGCAATCAGTGAATATAATGTCAACTACATCCATTCCTCTCTTGGTTGATACTCCAGACGTCGTTGAAGCCTCATCTTCAGCTCCTCCAGTTCAGGTTGAGTCAGCGTCTCACGCTCCGGCTCAGCGATGGACTATAAATCACCCAATTGATCAAATTCTTGGTGATCCAAACGCTGGTATTCAGACTCGACGAAGTGCAGGTAATATTTGTTTATTTGTTAAATTTATTTCACTAACTGAACCAAAGAAAGTAGATGATGCCCTCAATGATCCAAACTGGGTCAGCGCCATGCAAGAAGAGCTGACTGAATTCGAAAGAAACAAAGTTTGGAAACTTGTTCGAAGAACAACTGATAAAACAGTGATTGGCACTAAACGGGTCTATCGAAACAAGTTGGACGAACATGGAACTGTAACCCGCAACAAGGCTCGTCTTGTTGCTCAGGGATACAGACAAGAGGAAGGCATAGTTGTTCATCTTCTTCAAACATCAAAGGTTAATATGTTCTTATTATTCACCAAATGCAAATAACTTGTTTCTGATCTTCTCATTGTTTTAACAAGATCAAACAAAAGAACTTCTTAAAAATGAAATCATTTTCTTTCATGGTTTTATGAACACAACCATTTCATGGTTGTTCTTCAAGTTTAAACGCAAAATCTTAAACTTGTTCTTCTCACATTCGTTTTTCCAGAATCCCTATCTTCAAAGGAAACTGGAAAACAAGATTTTTATTGGGTTTGTATTTCGTTTTTCAAAAAAAAAAAACCTAATCTTCATTAAGACATTTTGTCTGAATGAAATGGACAAAATTCGAACCATCTTATCGGAAAATCTTTCCACATTAAGATTATTCTTATTTGTTAATATTTGGTTGAATTGATAATACAGAAAATGGCATCTTCTGACATTCCCAAGAACACCATCGCTGAAAACACTGCTGCTGATGATACTGCTGAGGAAGTGGACATCCTCAAGGCTCCTCAGGTCAAGTTCTGTAACACCCCAAAACAGGGGTTAACAAAAACTTCCATAAAACGGAAGAGTGGTACACATTACTTAAGTAAAAGTATACCTAAATAACATTACATAATCATTAATACAAAGATTTAGTTAATCATAACTACTATTGGACCACTAGCTTATTTGATCACTACTATAGATATCAAATATCCAAAGAATGCCGGAAAGTTGTATCATCAATCTTCCAATCTTTATCTCTCTAACAATGATCCCATGCTCACAACCCCGTTCTAGACCTTCTTGTGTCCGGAACCACTAAAATCTGTAATACATAAAACACATAACAAGTGTTAGGCTTTTAAAGCCTAAGTGAGATTTACACATAGCACATAGAGCATAATCATAGCATGTAGGAATAACAATTCGATACATTCACAAATTGGATTCCATGGAGAAGGTCCATATCGCTACCCGGTTACATCATAATCGAAGATATACCTTGATTGATACCCCACGGTATTGTCACAAGGCATAACACAACGGAAAACCCCACGGTATCCGAAGGTATGAACAAAATACATTTACCCCACGGTATGTATGATTATATCCTCCAATGCCTACTAGGTGCTCCTCCAATTATGTGAATACCAAATATGTTAATCCAAGTAATATTCAAAGCATATTAAGCACTTAACAATGGTCCAACCATTTATCATAATCTATACTACTTCCATGTAGTTCACATACATCCATATGTAATAAATCATATTCTAGATAATATCAAGCATATTTAACACATAACAATGGTCCAACCATTTAACATGATCAATACTACTTCCATGTAGTTCATATACTACCATATGTATCAAATCATATTCTATATGATATCAATAATAAACATCCATGTTTACAATTCAATAATAAGTCCATTTTGACCATTAAGCCATCAATTCATCATTAAGACATCTATTAAGTCATCATCTCAATATCACATACTTTGGATATATAATCCAACCAAACTCTTAACATCAACATTTATTATGGCATACAAAGTAATAAACACAATTAAGCCACATAAACTTACTTGAACTCCTCTTGTTTCCCTCTTAACCATTAAGAGCATTTATTCAAGATTTCCCATTAGCTATACCAAAAATCAAGATGAGGAATAGTATGTAAATGTAATACAAACAATTAATTACAAGTTACTCACCTCAAATCTTCAATTGCTAACACCCTAACTTGAATACTTGAACCTAATTGCTCCAAGAAGAAGAATGAAGATGAAATGCCCTAATTCAAGTTTAAGTGGGTAAGATTCATTTACTAGATGCTTGATTTAGATTTGGATTGATAGAAATGGATTTACCTTAGGTTTAATTGAAGAAATCGTCTGAAGAGTGAAGAGCAGCAGAAATTCTAATTTGAGAGGATGAATGAATGACTAAGGATAAAGAGGTGGGTTTAACCCCCTTTTGGCACGTCAGGTGCTCGGCGCCGATCACCTGCGCCGATGCATCGGCGCCACACCATCGGCGTCGGCTTCTGTTTGCCAATCAATCCAACTTCCACTAATTTAGCCGTAACTTCTTCGTTAGAACTCCGTTTTTACCCCGGAAAGAACCGTTGGACTCGTATTCAAATTACCCATCCAACTAATCCATAAAATCTAATATTTAACTTTATTATCTATTTTTCATTTATTTCCTTAAGGAATAAACTTACTGATTTCTATCGGGAGTTCTCAATTAATAAGTGACAATCACGGAAATTACTTAGGAAATCACTTCTAATCTAAGAAGTCAAAATATAAAGAAATATTAGGACTATTATTACTTACAAGGATTTTCCGGGTGTTACAAGTTCTCTCTTGACAAGCTGGATTGGACTAAGGTAAACAACCTTTATGCGCTTCTCGAGTTTCCTCCTCGAAAGCAAGTCACACATCTAGATCATGCTGTGAAATTCCTCAAGAATTGCTGCATCTCCACAGCCCTGACCATAACCCCTCCCGCACATCAGCTTTTGCTATCACAATTCTGGTACTCTGCCAGACACTCTCAGTTACCATCAGCCAAAGACCCCTCCAAAACAATTGACTGCATCCTTTGCGATATCGAATATGGCACCATGAAGATCACCCCTGCCATCATTCGCAAAGCCCTCAGCCTTCCCATAGCAACCAAAGAAAAACCCTTCATTCCCCTCCCTGACCCCAAGAAAAACTCAGACAGGGAAGCCATCATTGCATTCTTTGATGCAATGGGCTATGTATGGGAAACTGGAAGGGATATGAAGCCCGAGAAGAAGCTAACCATTATAAAGAAATCGAAAATGCTCAGCGAGATGAATTTCATCTTCGCTCATCTAATCAGCTGCATGACTGCTAAGAGCGGCTCCTCTGACCAAGCCGCTAAACCTCAGCAAGCAATGGGATATGCATTGCTGAAAGGTCTACATATAGACTGGGCATCGATCATCTATGATGACCTGGTACTTAGAGTGGACACCGTCGCTGACAGACCTCCATGGGTTCCATATCCTCGGTTCATCAGCGCCATATTCCAAAAAGGCCTGAAGGACAGCTATCCTCAAGAGGGTGACCTGAAACTTTCTCAGGTTGGTCCTAAGATACTCGACTTCAAACCAGTGGTGAATGAGGTACGTCTTTCTACACTCTTAACTCTTCTAAATCCTTCTACTTCTTCTACTTCTGCAGCTCCTTCAGCGGACAAACCCACCGCTGATACCCCAGCTGCAACCTCCATTCCTCTTAAAAGGAAACATTCTGACACCCAACTTGGTTCCAAAAGAACTAAGAAACCCAAGGAGTAACCCCAGCAATCTATTGCTAAAGACTCCTCAGCTCCTCTTGTTGGGATGAAGGAAAGTTCAGTGGTACGCTCTGCCACACCTGAACAAGCCATCCACTCTATCCCGACTTCAGCGTCTCCAAACGCTGAGGTTACAAACTTGGAAACTACCCAACCTCCCTCAGTCTCTCGAAAGACTGATGAAGTGATTCTCAGCGACTCCAATGCTGAACTCAGTAACCAACCTCCATTCTTACCCTTCGCTTCTCCCTCCACTCATTTGGACACAACTCCAGTTATCACTGATGCACCTGTCATTCCTCTAGAAGCTAAAGGAACGACGGAAGTAGGACCTGCAGAGGTGATCATACGTTCAGGTTCTCTCGCTGACGATATGGAACATTTCTCAGGCCATCGAGATTTTGATGAATTCATCAATCCTCCTGCAGGTATACAACAACCCCTAAACACTGTTACTAAACCCCAAACTTCTGAGCTTTCCTCTATTCACAAGTTTTTATATGTTACAGGTCCTAATTTGGGAGACATCAACGCGTCTCTGAAGACAGTAGAGACAAAGCTGACAGGTCTCACGTCTACTCTTTCCGGCAACTCTTCAGCTGTAACAACCGCTGGAGAGAATCTTTTAAAGCTTACAACCGAAGTTCGAAAGAATGCCTCCAAAGCTGATGTGGAGAAGGTTGATAAATCACTCGGTGATTTTGCCAAAGTTCTAGCTGACATCTACACAGACTACCTCGACATCAAGAAATCAGTTGACACCATGTCCAGCGAAGTCACAACGCTGAAAACATCGGTTGGCACACTCGAAGGTGATATGTCTGCTGTAAAGGCTGATGTCAGTTCAGTAAAAACTGATATGAGTTCTGTGAAGACTGCTGTCAACACGATGAAGAATGACATCTCTTCAATTCAGAACTTGTTGACGCAGATCCTGACCAACACAACCGCCCCTGCACCTGCCCCTGCTCCTGCACCTGAGCATTTTACTCCGGCAGATCGTGCTGAACTCGTCAAAATCAATCCTGGTATTTCTGCTCTTCAAACCAGATTATCAACGATTGAGCATTATGTCGGGGTCCCTGGCCAAGAAGACAGGGAGAAAACCACAGCTGCTGAATCATCTCATTCCTCCCCAGTCATCATGAAAAGGAGGGGGAGAAGAGCGCTGAAGACCCTTCCAAGAGCGCTGAAGACCTTTCCCATGATGAATCTATCAGGGGAGAGAAGACCGAAGACCTCACCTTCACTGAAGAGGGTGAGAAGACAATTGAAGCTGAAGCAGCCGCTGGACCTCAGGGAGATGAACACCCTGAGGGAACCGAGAAGCTCGCCTCTGTATCTGAGGGGGAGCAACTCGAAGAAGAAGCTGAAGAAACTGAGTCTGAAGCTGAAGATGAAGAAGCCATCGACTTGTCTGATGCTGAACCATCCTCTTATCCAAAGAATGATGATGACGAAGATGATGATGATGATGATTCTTTTATCGTCAAGCCTGCTCAGAGAACTAAAGCTCTTAAAGGGATTCTGATAAATGAACCTTCAGGGGAGCGGACAAAGACAAAGCCATCAGCATCTGAAGCTGACAAAGGCAAAGGAAAAGGTGTCGCTGAAGATGAAAATCTGACGATCTTGCTTAAAAAGCCGGTTTGTCAGGTACACTAACTCCTTACTCCACATCCCTCCTCTATACACTTTATCAGCTCTCTACCTCCGCAAACCTACATACACTATCCCATTCTTTCTCTCTCTGTTCTACCCAAATTCTTACTTGTAAGATCGCTGCGTTTCAGCTAGTCCTCTCCCATGTTTGAGGATATCGCTGAAGTTCCTACAGCTGCGACTTCAACAATAATCCCAGCTCTCAACACTGAAGACATAATCCCAGTCTTGGATTTGATCTCTGAGACTGATGAACCTGAAGAACAGACTCTCTCTCACAAAAATAGACCTTCCTTGGCTCCTCAAAAGCTAAGTGAAGAGGATCAAGAAAAGAGAGATGCAATGATCAAGAGACTCGAAGATCAGCGAATCATTCTAAAGCGTGATCAACTTCCTACCGTTCCTCCAAAGTTCAGAATTTCCCAAAAGGAATACAAGGAACACCTCAGAGCTGAACGCCTAATCGCTGAAAGAAAGGAAGCTGAAGAAAAAGACAGAGAATACGCCATCAAGCTTACTCAACGATAAATAAAAGACCCCAAGCTGAAAAGAGTTCCCATTGATGTTCAACGTCAGCTGTGGGATGATGCTCAAGAGATCGTTAGAGAAAAGACTAAGGTCTCTGATACGACTTTAGAATAGGCTAAACAAATGCTGACCTATCGATCTAGACCATCCAAAATCATCAAAGTAAACATCAGAGGAAGACTGTACGCCGACGTTCCTGTTGTTGAAGTGGATGTCTACAGAGAAGACAAAACCAAGCAAACTTTCTATGCTGCTACCTTAGAAAAGTTCGGTCTCTCTGAATGGTTAGAAACGAAATTTGCCATTCAGGGATCGCGCTCAAAGTTCAAAAGCCATGTCGAGAAGATCTTAAACAAACAGATCGACCTGCTTTCTTCTGTTGTGGATATTCCTCCTCTTCCTCCTCAACAAAGAAAAGTCTCTGCTAAGAAAAAGAAAGTCTCTGATTCAGGTCCTCCTCTACGGAATGAAACAGGTATTGGTTTCTCTCGTGCTGAAGTTCTTGGCCCTGATGCTGATCTCTCAGCGCTTGACACCTCCCTACCACCTGGAGAAACTTTCATTCCTGGCACAGTTGTAAGTGATCCACATGGTATATTCTTTCTAGACTACGATGGAAACCATCACTTTCAACGTGTCTCTGAGCTCCACATCGCTCCCATCGAACAACTCAGAGATCTCTTATACTGGTGTGAAGTCAGACGCGACATCAAAGCTAGACACCTGAAGCCCTTGATTTTTGAAGAAGCTCTGAAGAAAAAGAATCAAGGAGCAGATGTCCCTGATTGGATGATTGCCACATCAATGACCCTTGATGAACAACTCATTAAGGAAGAATCTTTTGACGGATAGGATCGCCTTGTAATTCTTTCTATCCTTATCTGTCTACATCTTTTGTACTTGTAATTCTATTCGTTGTACTTGTAATTTTTCCACTTCTCTCTGTAATCTTTACAGAGTTTAAAGAAAAATTTCAGCGAATGTACTTTACTCCATCAGTACAGAAAAGATCCCAGAAACCAGAAAAAGGGACAAATATTATATGAGTTCTTTTTATCCTTATGTTTTCATTAAATAGCAATTTTCTCTGTTGCTATGTCATAATCAAATAGGGGGAGATTGTTGATCCAAACCCTCAGTGATTTGAAAATGACCCACTCTAATATACTTAGTGAAAATTGTAAGTAAACAATATGTATCAGAGTTTCACTATCGCTGATAAGTACTAAGATCTTCAAGTACCGCTGATAGGAACTCTCACTCTTTAGATTAAACATTCAGCGAAACTGTTCACCATAATACTCTGAGTCTGTTCAGTACTTATGGTGATCGCTGATAAGTTAGTTGTTTACTTATGATCTCTGAAGACAAGTTTCACGTCAACATAGGTTCTACGCTGAAGTCGAAGATCAAGCTCAAGAACCAGCGACAAGTCTCCTAATGAACTGATGCGAATCAGCGAAGACTCAGATTTGTCCAATCAACGTGAAGTATCAAGTACAAGACTTCAGCTATCGCTGAACTCTATCATTCGCTGATGAAGAATGATAGATCGCTGGATCAACGAAAAGCTGATCATGAAGTCCTCCGTACAAAGTACTTTTGTCTTAACCACCCTTGCACGACTCCGTACGATATGTCAGAAAAGAACCTCCTTATTGTCTGAAATTGTACAACCTCTCTGATACTACACTGTTCAAACATGCGGCTATTAAGGTTGTTAACAAAGGTCAATGACATGCAACCAATCAGCTGCTGCCACGTGTAAAGTGTATACTGCCATGCATTAAATGCATGCAGTATATAAGAAGATGTACTCACTTCATTTTGAAGTAACTTGCTAACTCTGGACAAGTTCATCCTTCTTATCTTGAGATAGGTTATTATTTGTAATTTCCTTCTCCTTCTTAGTGCAAGAAACTTAGTGTTCCAACTTGTTTAGATTTAGGATTTATCCTTAATCTTGTTTCCGCAACAAGCTGTAAATTGTTAATGATTTATCAATAAACAATTTAGAAAAGTAAAATCTGTGTTTGTATTCAACCCCCCCCCCCCTTCTACAAACTTGTATAGCCCTTCGGGACCAACATAATTCAACTTCCATTTTGTTATGAACCTTTAAACTACTCATATCAAAAGGACAAAAAGTACCTTTCCAATGACTACTTCGACCCCTACAAGGTAGCTACACCCAAGGATTCCTCCAAAAAGGATGAGGATCTAGCACCTGCAACCGAGACTGAGAAGGATGAGGTTAAACTCTATGTTCCCCCTCTCATCTTGGAAGCAAAGATAGTCGAGTTGGAGGAGTCCATTGAGAAAGAAAGGTCAATGTTTCAAATGGAAAAGCAAGTTTTACTTACAAAGCTTGAGAATCTAAAATCGGTCAAAACCGACAATGTGTCTGATGAAGGACAGGAAATCCTTCGGTTTGAAATCAATCGACTCACGTCACAACTGTCCGCTTTGGCAACAGAAGTGATGCAAGAGAAAGTGAGTAAAGGTCAACTCCAAGAGCAGTTTGACCAACTCCAATCCGAAAAGACGATTTCACCCGAACTTTCCTCTAGCTCATCGGACACGTCTTCGTCTAAAGATTTCTTAGGAAAAACTTTTTCAACACAAGACGATCAATATTCTCAAGACGAGAGTGTTTTACGGAATTTAAACTCTGATTTTTTCTTAGCTTCCGCACCAAATTCCCCAAAACACTCAAGCACAAAGGGTTCCTCGCCTTCCTCACCTGATCCAAGTCCAGTACTTCCCAAGATAAACTTTTCAGAGTACATGAACTCCGAAGGTAACAGTGAAGAAGAGTTTGATTTGTTTCCCTTCGACAAACCTCTTCCAAGTCACACTGATTTTCTATCCCCCGTGGTTAATCATCCGGTTAATTCTTTAAAAGATAGTTGTTCTCATACAAAGGCCCCAGCTGTGATCAAGATTTCTCAGTCAAAACCAACCTCGAAACCTGTTTCCAAAAGGCAATCACAGCCAAGGCAAGCGACCGGACCATTGATTGCCAACACTACTATTTCTCCAAGTAAACCTGATTTTTTGTCTACAGTGGTTAATCGTCCGGTCAATTTTCTAAAGGGCGACTGTTCTCAATCCAAGACTCCGGCTGTGGTCAAGATTCTTAAAAATACCTCAGCTTCTCAAACACAATCACAGCCAAAGCAAAAGACCGAACGACCGACCACTAAGACCCCCCTGTTTCCTCAAAAGTCACTGATCATACTATCCCTGCTGTTTCAGATAAAAATGATCGCGCTAATAAAGAAACACCAAAGTGGCTAAAGAGGGAATCTGTCAAGAAGGATGCATCAAAGTCTTCCCCACCTGTTTTCAATTCTAGAATAGACAAAGACAATTATGCATGGAATCATTGGAACCATTTTGATGTTTCTTTTCCCGTTAAAGTTAACTCTCTTAATCAATTGATTCAGTTATCGCATGATTGTTTATGTTGTTCTAATTGTGGATGGAATGATTTTGATGATATTCACAATAATGATTGGTATGCGCCTTACTTTGTTGGTAACCTATTTCATATGCGCAAATCCCGTAATAACAAAAGAAAATACTATAAACAACGAGGTTTCCAATCAGAGGTTAAACCATAACGGGAGACCAAACCCATTCCAAAACGGGCTTCTTCTACTGAGGTTAGACCGGTACCCAGGTGGAAAGCTGCTATAAAATTTGTTCCTCCTAAAGGTGTAAATTATGCACCAAAGAGAAAACAAGTACAGAAACCAGTTCCCTCCACCGGTGTAAATCCTACACCTAAAGGGAAAGCTGAGACAAAGCAAGCTTCCCCAAACGGTGCCAAACCTAACCCTCCCGGACCCAGGCAAATCTGGGTACCGAAGGTCCGCTAAACTTGTTTTGCAGGACGGTCATGTGTGGTCCTTAGACACTGGATGCTCCACACACATGACCGCAAGGAGGGAGCTTCTCACGATCTACAAGGAACAATATTAAGAAGACGTGAGGTTTGTCTATACCTGTGCTTTAACAAGCTGCTCATGTGTTTAGGGGGGGCATAATCAGCTATCAGGTATGTTATTCTACTGTTGAGGGGGAGCGTCACACACATTTTTTTCTTAAATATATTAAAAAGTTTTTTGTGTGTGTGGATACTCCCGTGTGCACTTCACTCTACGCGCACATTCTAAGGGGGAGCAAGTTTTTCCCCATTCTCAGTTTGAGGGGGAGCGAGAGATCCATTTTTTCAAAATTCTACAGGTTTCATCTCTTTGAAAAATGGAATTATTCTTTAAAGTGTAAAAGTGTCCGGATTCAGGTTGCATCTTTGGAGGGGCAAGTTGAAACTTGTGTTTGGCTTGAGGATTCTTCATTTTGATCAGCAGTTGTTGATGTGTTGGAGGCCTCTATCTTTCAGGCCAGATGTTCCAAATCTTCAAGCCATTCACTTACCCCAAATGAGTTTGTGGTTTTTGGAAGGAGACAAACCCATAGTGACAATCATTGAGGGAGAGTTGAGGTTAGGTGAATCCGGCTCAGGATGCTTCTGCCCATCTCTTGCATCTTCTTTCTTTCTTTTGGCATCTTCAGCATCATCATCCTTTGTCTTTGTTTTGCTCCCCCTCAGTTAGATCAGCCGGTCTTTGTGTTTCTCCCCCTCAGTTAGATCCGCCCGGACTGATGTACTCCCCCTTGACCGGTCCGCCGATTTTTTTTTGAGTTGGACGCTGGATATGAGTACCGAGGATTGATGTTGCTCCCCTTCAGATCTCAGATGAATTCTCCCCCTCAGCGGCCGACGGAGAAAAACACTAAGAAATATTGAAAAATCGGCCATAGCACAAGACCACCATTTTTTTGTTTTGTGAAGAAATTTATGGGGAAGAGAGAAGGAAGGTTGAGTGTGATGTGAGATAAGGGTATAGGGCTTAGGAAAGGTGAGAGATTTATGGGGAAGAGAGAGAAGGAAGGGAGTCTATAAAATTTACCTAAAAAATAGAGAGGAGAGTTATGGGAAGGGTGGGTTTCGGTGGGTGGGTGGGGGGGGGGGGGGGGGGGGGGGGGGGAGGGGGGTCTTCGGCAGAAAGTTGAAAGGAGAGAGGGGGAATTATTGGGGGGGGGGGGGGGGTGGTTGTCAAAGGCATCGGTGGGGGTGGGTGTGTGGTAATCGGCAGCCGATGGGGTTGCGTGCTGTTGGGTGTGTGTCAGCAAGAAAAAGAAGGGATATTGGCAAAGGGAAAAAAAATTTAACCAAAAAATAAAATTAAGAGATGTAGTCTTTCGGCAGAAAAATAAATGAAGAGAAGCAGCATATTGATGCTGTGTGAGTGGGCATCAGCAAAAACAATTAAGAGGGGTAGGTTCAGCAGCCGATAAAAAGTGTATGGGAGAGTGGGTTTTAAAAAATTTACAAAGAAAAAGTGTTGGAGGGATTGATGATGTCAACAAGATGACATCATCTTGATGATGTCAACAAGATGACATCATCTTGATGATGTCATCAAGATGGATTTTCAAAGGGGCTGCTAAATGCACCCTAAAATTACTTAATGCACCCTTAAAATAAGTTTTTAATTGCTAAAAATTCCGAACCAATCATTACTTTATTTAAATAATATATATATAATATATATTTATATTATTATTTATTTGTTTTATATATATATATATATATTAGAAATATAAATATATATATATATATATATATATATATATTTATTTATATTATTATTTATTTGTTTTACATATATATATATATATATTAGAAATATAAATATAAATATATATATATATATATATATATCGTAATATATATATTACTATCCGACAAAATTGTGATTTTTATTTGAATTTTACATTTTCACCCCCTATACTTATTTACTTACTTTGCTTTATACCCTTAACTTTCATAATTTAAATTTACATTTAACACATATAATCGTTTATTAACTAAAATACGTTAAAAAAATACGTTTTAATTTTAACAAGTTACACCATTATAATCGTCTATTCGATACGATCGAAATGAGCCTAATATTGAATTTTTTTAATTTATATATTTTAGGGAAATTAATTAAAAAGCCAAAAGTTTGACCATCTCTTACCGAAATACCATAATTTTTTTCCATTTTGCAAAAATGTCATAATCCCCCGCGATATACTCTTAATCATCCCGCGATCGCAAATTACTTTATGAATTTTAAATATAAAAAATATTTTTATTTAGTTTATATGATATATATTAAGATATATAAATCCAAAAAAATTTAAGATTTGGCTCATTTCAAACGTATCGAAGAGACGATTATAATGGTGTAACTTGTTAAAATTAAAACATATTTTTTAACATGTTTTAGTTAATAAACGATTATATGTGTTAAATGTAAAATTTAAATTATGAAAGTAAAAGGTATAAAGTAAACTAAATAAATAAGCATAGGGGTTGAAAGTGTAAATATCAATTTATTATTAGATTTTTGTCAGACGTCTTTTATCTCCCTTTATCTCCCGATTCATTTCTTTTCTCTCATAGTTCTTCTTCTTTTCTCTTCTGATTCATTTTCTTTTCTCTCATACTTCTTCTTCTTTTCTCTCATACTTCTTCCTCTTTTCTCTCTTGATTCATCTTCTTCTTTTATCTCCTTAAAAACCTCGACTGAATTCTTCCAACGTCTGTAAGTTACTTCTTGATTTATTACTTTTCTTTTCGTTTTACAGTTTACAAATGTGAGTTGGCCTCAAAACTTCAAGATTCTCATCTCCACTTTAATTTCCAGTTGATGCTAATTTTGTGTTAATTACTAGTTTATTCTTCTAAGATAGGTACATTTTATTTTTAAACATAATATCAGTATTATCGAAGTACATTTATGATAAACTATCGATCAAATTATTCATGTTACTATTCATGTCACTATTCATGTCACTATTCATGTCACTATTCATGTCACTATTCATATCACTATTTATGTTTTATTATTCAGATCGACATTCGAATTTACTGGTATAAGATTTATAAAATGGCTAATTGGGGAGAAGATTTTTCAGCGTATCACAATTCAACCCCTATACTTTTTATTTATTTTACTTTATCCCTTTTACTTTCATAATTTAAATTTTACATTTAACGTTGAACCGTCTTTTACAGCTCATGGTGAACCGTCCTTTACGACTCAAGGACCCCTTAGACGTAGTTCTTCGAACGCATCAACATTTGTGGGAAAGAATTATAATGTACATCCATACGTTAATCAATTTCCAGAAATGTTTCACCGTTACATCACACATGTACATGATGTGATAGGGGATGGAAATTGTGGATTCCGAGCAATAGCTGTATGGCTGGGTCTTCATGAAGATGCATGGCCCACAATTCGGTTTCAATTGATGGAAGAGTTGGACGCATACAAGGCAGAATACCTCGACATGTTTGGAAGTGAACATTGGAATACAACTTATAACACTTTAAACTTCTTTCGAACAGATCAAGGTGCACCATTTGACCACTGGATGACAATACCTGAAATACCCGTCTTGATTGCTTGCAAATATAATGTGATATTACACGTTATGTCGTCAGGTTGTCAGACGTACTTACCGCTTAGATCTACTCCGCCGGCGTGGTATCAACATGTTGTTTATATAATTGGGTATGTCAATGGTAACCATTATGTGAAACTAGTTTTAGCAGAAGGATACCCGTTTCCTACCATTTCATCAATTTTCTTCCGTTACAGTTATCCGTGTGCTGCTGCATGGGCTACCCCGTATAAAGATCGAATACATAAGTACAATCGTCTTTTACGTGTTAATTGTACTACAGATAATGTTATTTTAGAATAAGTAAAAATGTAATAAACAATATGTTATGCTTTATTTATATGTAAAATCTCAATGTTTACTTTTTATTTTTCTAATTATTTTAGTTTATGTATGTTGATATGAGAAAGATGTAACATAAAAATGAAAGAAGAAGAGATAAAGTAAATTAAATAACTAATTATAATGGTATAAAATGTAATTTAAAAATAAAAAATTATTTTTAAAAGAGTATATTAGATAAATATAGATAAGAACGTAAAATGTACAAAAAAAGAATAACTATATATATATATTTCTAATATATATATATATATATATATAACAAAATAATAATAATAATAATATATATATATATATATTTAAACAAAAAGAATAACAAAATATATATATATATAAACATATAAAACAAATAAATAATATATATCAAATAATATATATATATATATATATATATATATCTTATTATATTATATATATATATTATTATTTAAATCAATATTATATATATATTATTATTTAAATAAAAAATGATTGGATCAAATGATTGGCACGGAAAAAAAAAACTTTAAGGGTTCATTTAGTAAAATTTAGGGTGTATTTAGCCTCACCCTTTTCAAAATGGGGTTAGAGTTTACGAAAAATATGTAGTTTACCATCATTTTGACTTTTTTTATCTTTATTTTATTATTCTTTTCTCTCTCTCTCTCTTTTTTGATTTTTCTTTTCTCTCTCTCTCTCTCTTTTTTTGGAAGATTTTGACAATGATCTTCGAAAGATTTGAGGAAAGCAAACATCTTCAATCTTCAAGAGTAATCTTCAGATGTGGGTCTTCAAGTCATCTTCAAGAGTGATCTTCAAGCCTAGGAGGTTGTTTCACATAGACCTCTTTCAAATTGAGAGAGTTCTTCTTTCATTATAGTGACCCAACATGGATCGGCCAAGCCTTCTTCAAATTTCTTTGGGTTTTATAAAAGACAAAAGATTCACATAGAAGGGAGAGAAGGGAATATTTGGTGAGTGTGAATATTTAGTGGGATGGAGGAGGGAGGTAGGGTGAGAGGTATGATGGGAAGTTAGGGAAGTTGGTAAAAGGTATGGGAAAAGAGAAGAATAGGAGAGAAAAGTCTGTAGGCAAAGTCCGTAGGCAAGAATTGGTAGGCAAAGAGATAGGCAAGGTGTTAGGCAAGGAGAGGAATAGGTTAGGAAAGAAGTTAGGATGAGGAAGATACCTGAAAGATGTAGGAGGGGATGATGGCAGTCTGTTAATGATAGGATCTCCAGAAGGTGGTAGACTTGAAGAGGAGTCATCATAAGAGGAGCTTTGATGTTCAGTATGGACTTGTGGAGATGTAAGATATATGAAGAAAAGATAGACTTAGGAAATGATACACTTAGGAAAGACATACTTAGGAAATGAGGGTGAGAGTTCAGGTAGAAAGGTGAGAGGGTTAGAGTGTATAGTTAAGAAGGGTAGTGATAAGGGTTGAGAGAAGGTGAGGGAGATTGAACTAGCAGGTAATAATGGGAAGGGTGTTTTTAAGAAAATGGAGGTAGAGTGTTTGAATGGAACAAGAAGGGTGAGGATTAGAAGTAAAGACATCTTTGGTAGATTACATGTCAATTCTATGAAGAAGATGAGAAGCACTTAGCTGGTACTAGAGCAGTTGAGAGGGGGTGACCTTCAGGATCATCCATGTCATTTATCTGGGCCATGAAGCACAAATTTGAAATGTCCTTCTCGCTTTCAGATGTGGGTTCATCTGCCAGATCATGAGTTTTAGCAGGCAGACCCTTTCCCTTTCTGACTAGTCTTTCGTTTCTTTCCTTTTCTCTCTTGTATTTTTCTTTGTATCGTTCAGCCTGGTCAGAATCATATTTGGATCTTCCCGGTTTTGAAGAAAATCGGCCTGAGGAAGAAGTTCTGGGTTTTTCAAAACGTTTACTTCTACACTCAGAAGAAAAATGACCATTTTTACCACAGTTAAAACATTCCTCATTAGATTTGTCTGAGGAGGAGTGTTTGGAGAGAGAAGAGGAGGGTTTTCGACTAAACTTAGATTTTTCAGAAGAAAAGTGAGATTTGGATTTAGAATACCCATCCATCCTGGCCATTCCATCTGATAATTTGTCAACCGAAGTTTCCTCACATTCATCATTAGCATCACTAAGATATGCTTCTGAATGCTCATTGGGATCTCCTTGACTATCATGGTCAGAGTCAGATGGGTAGGTGATTCTTGGAGTACACATAGTTCTTTTGGAATAGTCACTTAAGAGAGCTAGAGAAGAGCTCTTTATATCCGTGATGATAGACTTCCTTTGCAGCTTAGTCTGCTCATAGTTGAAGAGAGTTCCATAAAGAGCAGTGAGAGGCATGTGATCAAGATCCTTGGTTGTCTTTATACAAGTGCAAATGTTTTCCCAAAAATCAGGAAGACAATCCATAAACTTGCACAGGACTTCCTCATTATCATACATGCAACCCAACAGTTTAAGATCATTGAGAAGACTGTTAAAGCGATTATAGTAGCCTGAAAGAGATTCTCCTTTTTCATAAGAGAAGAGTTCATATTTTCTAACAAGAACAATCTTTTTGCTCTTTTTCACTTCAGGCGTACCTTCATAAAGAACACACAGAGTAGACCACATTTCCTTAGTAGTAGAAAAATTTACAAGAGAATGATAAGCCTCATCAGGCAAAGAGAGGGCAATGATGGCTCTGACTTTAGTGTCAAGAGCTACAAGACGTTTATCTTTATCATTGTACTTACTGGGGTCCTTTACAATGTATCTCCCAGTAGAAGGTGTTCGTTCCTCCTCATCAGAAGAAGAATCATCACCATCCTCATCTTTGTTTTTGGCATTATAACGATCCCAAATTCTAGGGACAAGAGGTCCCTCAAGGAGTATGGTGGGATATCTACTGTCAACTCCTTCTAGAAAGAGCATCATACGACTTTTCCACAGAGAGAAGTTATTAGGGTTAAACTTTGGTGTTTGGCTATGGAGCCATTGTCGTATGATCCAACATTAGCAGTAGTGTTTTGAGAAGAAACATTGTTCAAGGAAGAATATGAAGCCATTGCAGATCAGATCAAGTTTATTAGATTAAACTGACCTGCTCTGATACCACTTGTTGGTCCCAGCTATGGATTAGCAATGGTAAACAAGTATTGTAGAAGGGGGGGTTGAATACAATACACAAAATTTTCACTTAATTTAATTCTTTTATTGAAAAACTTCAAATAAGAATTACACACATAAACTATTGATTGTTGCGGAAACAGATAAATCAGTTCAAACAATCTTACACACAGACATACAGATAATAAGAACAATTGTAAAACATTTTGTACAAACAATGAACTTTTGAGAGAGGAGAGAAATGCCAGCACTTGGAGTCTTGAAGATCTTGTGAACTGGTTGATGTTGCAAGGAAGGAGAAGACCTCTTTATATAGTGCCTCATGCATTAAATGCATGGAGACTTGTCAAGCAGGGCTTGGAAGGCTGGATGGAAGCAGCTCTTCTGAAAAGTACTGGGATGTACTTTAGTCTTTGCACATTTGTCTTGAAGCGTTGACCTGGTTGTTGAAATTGATCTTTCTTGAAAATGATAAGAAATCCAAATAGCCTTTTTCTGATCCTCAGATGATGTCTCTATCATTGCAGGATATCCAAAATATATTTTGCAGATAAAGTAGAATATACCTGCTGTAAACTGTTGGCCTAGGATGTCTTCAAGGATATCTTCAAGAATTCTTTCTTAAGGAATTCTCTGCCGATCATGACTTCAACATATCCTGTCGATCATATCTTCAACATCTTTAAGAGATCCTGCATATCATGTCTTTAACATCTTCAAGAGATCCTGCCGATCAAGTCTTCAACATCTTCAAGAGATCTTGGAGATCAAGTCTTCAAAATCTTCAACATCTTCAAGAGATCCTGGAGATCAAGTCTTCAAGAATATCCTTGCTCTTCAAGTGTACTGGCCTAAGACCTTAGGATGGTCTCAAGTAGCAGCTTAATCTTTGGTTGAGAAGTCTATCTTCAATCCGCTTTGAAGATATACTTCTACTTTGTTTATTCGGTTGATCTTCGACTTCACCGAACATTTTTATACAATTAAGCTGCTTGTAAAGAACCTAAAATTATTCTAAGTATGAACTGTGTAAAAATGATAGACTGAGGTCATCTTCAAATCTTAAGTGACCCAACAGTACGATTCTGGACAAAAGGGATGTCCGTTCTGACAAAATCGTACGGAGGCGTGCAAAGGGATAAGACAAAAGTTACTTGTAGAGGAGGCTTCATGATCAGCGTTTGCTGAATGATTTCTTTATCAGCGAATGATAAAGTTCAGCGTTCGCTGAAGTCTTCTACTTGAAACTTCACGTTGAGTGGACAAGTCTTGGCTTCGATGTTATCCGCATCAGGTCACTAGTAGACTTAGTGGCTGGTTCTTTGGCTTGATCTTCGACTTCAACGCAGAATATGGTTGACGTGAATCTTGTCTTCAGGGATCATAAGTAAACAACATAACTATCAGCGATCATCAGTGAGACTGAACGGACTCAGGGCTCACTGATGAACAGTGTTCGCTGAATACATAATTTAAAGCGTATGTTTTCATCAACGATACTAAACAGACTTAGTATATTTTATTTGATGACAAAACAATAATACATATTGTCTACTTACAATTTTCACTAAGTGTTTCTCAGAGTCATTATCAAATCACTGAGGGTTTGGATCAACACAACTAGCCTTCAATTTTGTTTAAGGCCTTTTGTTTTTAGATCAATACAGATAGTTATAAAACCTTTACCAAAAAATCTCATCTAATCTAATCCGAAATATAAACTATTGATCATATTCCAACTTAGTTTATTTATGAAGCATGGGGGTTCAAATGTTATATTTATACTTAGAGTATTTATAGGTCTATAAGATTGAAAAACCATGTTTATGATTAATCGGATTCATGTATTCTGATGACGACTTATCAAATCCGAGATTTGATTCCAAAATACTATCTAAGACATAAAATCCAAAGGTGATTATGAAATCCGTAACCTGACAATGATAAATCCTTTTTGTAGAACTTTGTATACGAATTTCCCCTTTCTGCTAGTTATATCCATTGAATGTTATTTTTCAGATATAACAATGAACTAAGAATTATTCTTCCAATCTATTTATAAGAAAAATACTAATAATTATAACTAACAATACTTATCCTAAGTTAATTAGGAAACAAAATAATTAAATAAACAGATAAAAGCAATCTGTGCAGAAATCGTCAGGAGACGTGTGATGGGTCGCGTAAATGATTGTGGTACGACTTTTGATCCGGGTATTTGGTCTTCTTTCGAATTTGTTTTCTTCTTTTCCAAATATCAACGGAAAACCTTATTAACTGTTGAATTCTCCATACATCAATAAAATGATCAATACCTACCATTTTAATTTAGATAGAATTCAAGTTTAGTCGGAATCCAGGCACTGCCAAAACTCTTGGCCATGGAGGTTCACATGTGTAACTCTAGGTCATTCATGGTCGCTCGAGGATTAGTCGATGCACATAAGCTGACTCGAAAACTCACAGTTACCAAAATAAGTTCAGATGGAATTATTCTTTTGCAAGTTGCCAAATCTTGTTGTTGTTGTCGTCGTTGTCCATTATAGTGTAAACTAATTTAATTAAAGATATCAATTACCATAAAAAACCATATGAAATTTGTCCTTTTGGTTAAAATTCAAAGATGCCAACAAGAAATGCACAACTAATGCACTAGATATAATTTTATATGGTTCACAATAAATAAAATTAAAAATATTTCGCACTTGTTTGATAAATAAATAGATAAAGTTAAGAATAAAGCAAACCATTATAGATGGCAAGACTAATTTAACAAACTAATTAATTATTCGTGTTTAGTAAAAGTAACTGAGAAGCTAAATGATAATATAATCTTAATGATAAAAATTCAGGAGCCATTTATTAAACACTTTTCGAGTAAGCGCTTTCCGATATTGTTTACTTTACTGATTAAGCATGGCAAATACTGAAAATTTTGCCCGGTAAGAGACATAGCAAGGATCGAGAGTACTCTTACTTGACACATGAGGGAATAGACTCTTACTCATTATGCACTTACGCTGTGTTCTCGAGTTTTTTTTTTGGAAGGGAAGGAAGGGAAAAGGAAGAAAAGTAGGAGAAAAATAAAAAATGTTGTGTTCTCGAGTTTTTTTTAAGGAGGGAAAGAAAATGAAAGGGAAGAAAAATATTGCTGATTTTCCTCCCAAAACTTTCCGTCCAAAAATAGGAGGAAATGAAAGGAAAGAAAGAAATGAATTTAAGAATTATTGAAATTATTTATAAAATTGGTAAAAGTGATTAGAGCATCCACAACAAGGATTTCATTACAATTTCATTTGTATTGCAAAAGTGACACGTAAGATTGCTAAATTAGAAATTGTAGTGGTTGTGAGTATGATTGCAAAATTAGAAATTGGTTTTGGTAATTTGCAAATGTCAAATTAGTACTTTTTGCTGATGTGGCAGTGAATAGTATATGAAATTATAGGGAATAATTTCTAAATTAGAAATTGCTTTATGTCAAATCATGTTTTGTGATGTTTTGTAGAGAGTATTTAATTGTAGTTTTTTTAGAGAGTATTTAACTATAGTTATTTAATTAATAAAATATTTCATATTAAATTATAGTAAAAAGTATTTAATTGTAGTTTTGTTGTTATTTGATTAAAATATAGTTTTTTATGATGAGGTGTCACTTTAGAAAGTGAGTGAAATTTCATTGTTGTGGGGGATAATTTCAAGATAATTAAAAAGCTGATGTGGCGCTGATGTGACCCATTTGCAATTGGGATGAAATTTCATTGTTGTGGATGCTCTTACATTCCACAATGAAATAAATAAGGGTATATTGGTAAAAGTAATAACTTTCCTTTCCTTTCTCTCATACTCAAGAACATGAAAATTTATTTTCTTTCCTTCCATTTCTTTTCTTTTCCTACAATCTCAAGAACACAAAAATAAATATTTCTTTCTTTTCCTTCCCTTTCTTTTCTCTTATTTTTCTTCCCCTTCTTTTCTTTTCTTTCTTCCCAAAACTCGAGAACATAACGTTAGTTAAAAGCTCTTGCCAACAATTCATTTTGGTTGTCGAGAATGTTACACGAAAAGATAAGCGATGGTGATTTCTTTTGCTCGTAAGCGCTTAATAAACCACCCCGTATCATTTATGTAAATATTAGGGCACAATTGGAAGAAAACCCCCACTGAATATTATTGAAACGTTACTTGAAGTAAATTTTAGAAGAGGAGAACTTTTAAGCTAGCTTTTGGCTTGCCAAACAGAGATTTTCTCATAAATGCAAAAAAGTAAACTAACTTAGATAAAAACTATTTTATAGTTGCCAAATATGCCTAAATTGAATCTCCTACAAATTTCTCTAGGGCCGACCCTCGCTATAAGCCAAGGGGCGGCGGCCCAGGGCATCAAGAAGCCCATGGGCATCATGTTCTTCAGTCCATTAGCCAAGAGGTAGGCTCAGTTGGACTTTAAAAAAAATACCGTTATCGCCCATTCCAAATTCCACGGCCTTCTTGACATCTTCACCCTTCACGAACGTAAGTCTCGCCTCTCATCTCTGTCTCTGACTCTCGGTCTCTCAACTCTCGCTCGTTGTCTCTAATCTTGGACTCTCGCTCTCTCCCTCTGTGAAGTGACTCTGTGTCTCCGGTGAGTCGGTAACCGGTCTAGGGCAGTAGCCGTGTGGTGGGTGGTGGGAGACTGGTAGTCACCTCTGCTTTTCTTGTGTTTTGACTCTTGCGGTTATTGCTTCTTTCACTCTTAAAATCTTTGTGAAGTAAAATTTTAATTTTAGAATTTAAATATTTAATTTTTGACTTATAATTATTAGGTTTATTTTAAATTCCAAGCAACCAATTTTTTTTATTAGTTTAGGTTTAGTTGATCATTTCATTATTTGCTTAGATTGTCATAGGTTAGTGATAGCTGAAAATCGTATAGTTCCGCACAGTGACCACAGTGGGGACGCAAGTATATACCTCAACTATAATCGCTATAAGTATAAAATGGTAAGTATTTACCAAAGATTGTTTCCATAGGGACTGAGCTACTGAGAATCAGAGAGTTTCATGAACTTCTTGTACATGTTTCGGTTGTGAGAAAAATTATCATTATGTTGGAGGAATAACTTGAAAATAACTCTTAAATTAAAAAATGGGTATGGATGTAAGTTTCCTTGAGATGAACGTAATAACAAAATGGTTAGTTACTTTGTAACACGAAGTGTCTATTAAAAGCCCGATCTCTCGAAATGATGATTTTTATAAACCAGTCCTATAAAGCTCCTATAAAGCTCCTATAAAGTGTCAATTGTTACCGACTCTCAATCTTGTCGATTTAATCAAGTTTGGTTCTTTGTTTATTTGTTTAAATTATGTTTATTTGTTTACTTTTTACGTCAGGTGTATTTTAATTATAGTGTTAAATTAGATTGTTGAATTGATGATATTGTTGTGTCAATTGTCGTTATGCAGAAACATGTTTATTTCAACTTTGAAGTTTCAATCGGTTTCGGTGTCGCAATTTTATGAATAAATCAGGTGTTATCTTTCTATTATCTATATCGTATAACTTGTTTACAATATGCTTCCTACATCAGGACCATCGGGTGCACAAAATAGAAAAAGAAAAAAAAGGACAAGAAGAAATTACTTAAATCTTTGCAAGGATCTTTAATAAGTTTATTGTTAGACAACCAAATGCTTCTAAAAATGTTTGTGATGCAAATGCTTGTGATGCAAATGGAAAAGTGTGTAGGGATGCCAATTCTTTGGTTAATGGTGAGCTTTCAAGTTTTGATTTTATTGTAAGTTTGGTTATTTGGCATGAAGTTTTGTATACAAATAATTTAGTTAGTAAAAAACTACAGTCTAAATATATGCTTCTTGAAATTGCCATTGAAAATATCAAGGGATTAGTTGTCTATTTTGAAAAATATAGAGAAAATAATTTTGGAGTTGGGCTTGAATTTACTGTAAAATTTCTTTCTCTCGAAAAAAAACATTTTGATGAAATTCAAAATACCGAGAGAGAACAACAATCTACTCAAGAGTGTTTTAGAACTAATTACTTTGTTGTTTTAGTTGATATGGCTCTTTCTCAATTACGAACTAGATTTGAACAAATGCAAAAACTTGAATCTATTTTTGGTTTCTTGTTTGACAGACGAAAGTTAGTAACCTTACATGATAAGTTGAAAAAATGTTGTATGAATCTTGAACTTGCTTTAACAAATGATGATGATTCTCATATCAGTAGGGAATATTTGTTTATGGAGTTACATGTTTTGCAGGGAGTGTTACCGGAAGAGGCATCCAAGAGTGGTAATCCTTTGACATCCAAAAAAAAATTAATTTGGAGTTTGCAAAGAAGATGGACATGCTTCCACATGTCTTGGTTGCTTACAGGATTTTGCTGACTGTACCCGTCACCGTTGCATCAGTGGAAAGAAACTTTTCGAAGTTAAAGTTGTTGAAGTCATATCTATGGTCTACCATGAGCCAAGAAAGATTGAACGAGTTTGCAATTCTGAGTATTGAGAGTAAATTTTTAGTAGATATTTAATATGATAAAGTCATTGATACTTTTGCTTCAAAAATCGCACGAAGGCATCATTACAGGTAATATATTTGAAGTTTTATCATACGAGGTTTTGGTTTATACCCCCCATTTTGTATGACTTGTATCATTTTTGTTTTATTTAATAAAGACTTGATGTGGAGATGAGCTTTCTAGCTTGACTACGTTTCCAAACCCTTTAAACTGTTTTTTTATTTGCATGATAAAGGGACAATTTTTGAATCTTTCGCTATGGACATCTAGAAATCTCAGGACTAACCCTGATTCTCTCACACAATAAAATAAAACTCAATTTTACATTTTCATTGTAACAATTTACTCAAAGGGGGATTATTTAGCAACACTTTAACGGGTAATATTTGATCTATAAAATAAAAAATATTTAATTTACGTGCACATGACAATAATTTTAATTGAACAAAATGGTATGAAAGAGAATGGTTTCAAACACGGATTCCATTAGACCATTATTTAATATCAAGCTTGTCTCCATCGAGAACATATGTAAGTCTATGTTATTGAATATATTATATAATCGAATTAACATTATCTAATTTTCAATTAATATATATTTGATTTAAATTCTAAAGCAGTATCATATCAATCCGATTTTGTAAGATTCATTGTTCAAAGTATCGAACCAATGTGAATATGAAGGATTGGATCATCGAATTTGATAAAATAAAAGGTTTAAGTTCAACTAAGAATACTATTAAAATTTAGGGAAATTTACTCAAATAGTCATTTTGCCTCTTATAATTGGTTTACTAGTTATTTCTCTTTCGTTTTTACACAAATGTCACTAATTTCACAATATCCAGGTCCGTAATTTGCGAATCTGGTTAAACAATTTTTTCCCTTCAAAAACTGGTCAATTTTCCTAAAAACTTTACGTGGTCCGTAATTGGCAGATCTGGGTCCGAATTTTATTATGTAAAAATGATCAAATTCGTTTTTTTCATTTGTCGTTTAGCCAGGTCCACAACTAAAGGAAGTAACGATATTTGAGTTAATTTGTTTAGTTGAATCATAGTCTTGGGAAGAATCTGTAAGATTAATTGGTTTAGTTGCCGATTACCGCCTTAAGGTATTTTGGCATTCGATGTCGATAGTGTGACTAGTGGACTTGACGAGCATAGTTCTGAGACTTCGGGTCTCGACCAAAAGCATGCATGATATTTTTCTAAAATGAATTGCATAATTATACCATGTTTTCTCAAATAATTCATATTTGTCACATTACAAAATTTTGGAAAATGTTTTGGGCACGCGCAAGAGTATAACCCATGATTTAATAATGCATGAACTGGTTTATTGCATTTGATTGCAAACTTTGTGTTGGGATAATCCCAATCATACCTCAAGTACTAGATATGTAAATAGGGCAAAGATGAAAATGTGTGACTTTTCATATGAAAAGGTGTGACTTTTCATCCTCCAACCGCCATAACCGAACAGTTACTGTTAGGACAATTATGTCTTCAAGATTTAATATAGAAAGTCAAAGTCAAAGTCATTGTATAAAGTCAAAGTCAATGTATTAGAGTTGTCAATCTTGCTTAATGCCTTGTTAGTCTTAGGTATATAAGCATGTGGCTAGAGTAATCTTGTAACAATTGAGAGAACCATTCCATTGGCTTTTGGTCATAATTCATATCTTGTAAAATGGAGCTTGTTGAATATCTAGATCTACTTTCTCTCTCTACTCTCTCTCTAGAATTTCTCTCTAATCTTGATAGATCTTGGATTAACAATTGGTATCAGAGCTGGATTCAAGAATTAGAGATGGAATTCTACTGATAAAACATTCGAATTTGGGGATTTCACAAGAAAATTTGATTGATTTTCTTGATTTTTCAAGAAAATCGCGTTTTCTTGATTTTTCAAGAAAATCTCGTTTTCTTGAGATTTTATCAAAATTTGGTGTTTTTTTATCGAATTTGTTCAAATCTTAGCTCGTTGGATTCGTTTTTAATAGAGGAACAATTTCTGTTCAAGAATCGAAGGCTAATTTCATCGATTTGGGGTTTGATTTGAAGAATTTTGAAGTTTCTGTTCGTTCGATCATTTCGGTCTGATCATTCTATCAGATTTTGATTTAGTGTTTTTCAACGAAATTTGATTACATCATTGTGTTAGAAACTTGTTTTCTAACATATCTTCAAATTTTGGTTGATTAATTTCAAGATTTTGAGGATCAATTTCAAGTTTTTGAGTTTTCTGTTCGGTTCGTTCGTATCATCTGATCAACCATTCAGATTTTGCATCAGTGATTTTCAGCGAAATTGGATTACATCATCGTGTTAGAAATTGTTTTTCTAACATTTCTGCAAATTTTGGTTGGTTAATTTGAAGATTTGATGGAGATTTGAGAAGAATTTTGAGTTTGATTATCTTGTTCATCAAGATCTCAGTATTGCGCAAGCCATTGAAGGAATATTGCGCAACCAACTGCAGCAGCTTTGCGCCAGTGCCTCTTGCGAGATTCTGACTTAGGATTTGCGCCATAATTAATTTTCACCTACATGCTTGCTTGCAATTAGTTTCACCTTCTTGCTTGCTTGCTTAATTAGTTTAAGCTACTTGCTTGCTTAATTAGTTTAAGCTACTTGCTTGCTTACTAACTAATTGCGCTATTTTCAGAAAAGTTTCAGAGTTTCAATTTTTTCAAGTGAATATCTCGCCAAGCTTTTCGCAACCTTCTATAGAGATTTTTGAAACTTTTCGCAACCATCTGTTGCAAATTGTGAAGTATTTCGCAACCAACTGTTGCGAAATTATTACTTCTCGCCACCTTCAGAAGCCTTTCAGTTTTTCAATTTTTCCCAAGTCTACATTGCGCATTCCTTGGTTGCGCAATTCTCACTTCTCGCGACAGTTACTTGCGAGATTCTCATATTACGCTTCTTTGGGTTGCGAGTTTCCGACTCATATATTTTTTTTTTTCGAATTTTTACTAGTTAATTGTTTGAATTTTTCAGATTAATTTTTCAAACATGAAGCGGCTTCCAGTGTTGTTCAAAGAATCTGATTTTGAAATATGGAGAGTCTCGTTCATCGATTTTATTGAAAGTAGAGAAAATGGTGAAAACATGATAAAATCTTTCACTGAAGGCCCAATGATCAGAACTGGCAAAGATTATACAGAAGAAGAGATTAACAGAATGAAAGCCGACAAGGAAGCTTCATCCAACTTGATCTTCACACTTTACAAACTTCCACAACACATCTTCAAACGCGTTGAATGTTTCAAACAAAACCCAATGCAGATGTGGAACGAGCTATCCAAACAAATGCTTGGATCTGAAGTTGCTTTTAAGAGAAAGGAATGAAGAAAAGAAAGGTGAAAAAGAGGATATGGAACAGAAATTATCAAATGCTGAAATTGAAGAACTTAAGGAAAAGGTTATCAAACTTTCAAAGAGATTATCTGACACAGAAAAGCTACTTAAAGAGGAAAAAGAAAAATACAGCAAAGAAAGAGTTGCTCGTTCAGATGACAAAAAGCAAATTCTTTCTCTTTCCCAGAAAGTCTCTGAACTAGAAAAGGCTTCATTTTTTGAGAAGAAAGAAAATGAAGAAAAGAAAGCCCTTGTACTCAAATGCTTAAGACTTTCTAAGCAGAATTCAGATTTTGAGAAAGTTTTATTTCTTGAAAAGGAGAAGATGGAGAAGGAAAGGCTTGAATTTGAAGATAAAAGAAAAGAGTTTGAAGCGAAGAATGGGAAATTGTCAGAGAAAATATCTGAACTTCAGAAGGACTTTGAAAAGGAAAGACAAGAGATAGATAAAGAAAGTCAAGAGCTAGAAAATATGAAGAAAGCTGACTTTCAGGCTAGGTGCGTTAAAGACGAATTTTCTAAAGAAAGGAAGATATTTCGGCAGGAAATTCATAAATTGACAATGAATTTGGCTGCATTATCGACTGACATCATGAAAGAGAAGAGGGTCAAGTCTAATATTCAGAAGAAGCTAGATTTGGTGACCAAGGAACGGAACGACTTATCCTACAAAGTGAAGTCACTTAACAAATCCAAACGCTATTCTGAATGTCCGATTCGTCCGTCTAATCTTTTCTATGATACTTCAGTGGATAATTCTTCCAAATTTCAATCTGCTGATCTTCCTACATACAAGAAAGTAAACATGCAATGGAGAGTAAAAGGTACGTCTCCTAGAACAGAGTTACCAAAATCATCTGTTCACAAAAAGAACACTAATCTGAAAGCTAAATCTTTTGCTAATCCTGATTCATTCTATTCCGCAAATCATTTAATCAGATTAGCATAAAAGAATATTTGCTGTTCTTTTTGTGAAACTAATGATTTTGTTAAAAATGAGAGTGTTCAATATTGGTATGGTACTTATCATTTTCCTTCCTATAGAACTCCGCTAAACAAGCCAGGACCCAAGACACGTTGGGTACCAAAATCTACTTAATCTGTTTTTGCAGATTTAGAAGCAAAGCGTTGAACTCTTGGAAGAAGATTACTTGTGCCATTAAGGGGGAGTAAAGAGAATTGGTTTCTAAACATATCAGTTTAGAACCCGCATTTCACAGTTAATGGTTTCTGGACAAATCAGTTCAGGACCCGTGCTTCAACGACTATGGCTTCTGAACAATTCAGTTCAGGACCCGTACTTCAAAGACTAAGACTTCTAAACAAATCAGTTTAGAACTCATACTTATCAGGTGATATCCTTAATTGTCACATCTTTCAATTCAAGGAACAAGTGGTGAAAGGTAACATTGCATTATGTTTCATTTCTACTGCTTTGAAAATTTGAATCTTAACAAATTTAATTCAATGAGATGAAATTTTTCAATTTTCATTCAATGAATTAAATGTGTGCTAAAAGATGATTTTACAAACATTGTTGTATTATTTGAGTTTTATTTGCTTCAACTTTCGCTTCTGAAATAAATCGAAAGGTCAGCAAAACATGAATGAAATTTTGATATATGCGCGAAATTGTGTAAATCTAGACTTATATAGAATACGATGCTCACAAAGCCTTTATGTCAGAATGACGGATAGAAATGAAAATATAAGGGAAGCACAACGTTTTAGAACCAAGTGATTGAGATGCAATAAAAAAAACAAATCATTAGGTTTGAAAGTTTGTGCCTGTGGCCTATCTGGTTTGGGAGATTAAGTCCCAAGGGGTACTCGTTACCTAGCCCCTAAGATCAACTGGTCTGGGATTGGCTGACCCAAATCCTGCTATAGAACCAGATAGAAAGCCATGTTCTACTGGTACAGATGGGATTAGGATATATCAATGTAGCCTTTCTGGTTTGGGAAAGTAAGTTCCAAGGGGTGCTCGACACCTAGCCCCTAAGGCCAACTGGTCTGGGATTGGCTGATCCAAAATCCTGCTATAGAACCAGATAGAAAGTTACGTTTACGGTGTATCTTAGTCTTAATAAACCTTTGATAAAAAGATGCCAATGTGCACAAAATAAAAAGATGCCAATGTGCACAACTTAAAAGATGCCTATGAGCACACATCTCTTATATCTTGGGGAAATAACAATGTCGCGATAAACTTATAAATTTGTGAAAATTCTGATTTCAGTCATATAGTGTGAGTAAGAGCAAAGTATTCTTATAGGTTTCAGAAGTACATTTGATTGTTGCAAATCATATTTCACATGCTAGCACACCAAATAGATTTAATAAAGGGGTTGAAACTGAACATTTTTAACTTGATATGCAATGATGTCTTGTATTTGAATCCAAACACATGCATTTGATTTTATTTGATTGAAAAATCTGTTAAATTTCATTAAGTTGGATTTCTTTTGTAAAGCTTTCAAATGATCAAATGGTAGTAGTTATAAAATGTAGTTCAATGAATTTTATTTTCTTTGTATAAAATTTCAACTATTGTGCCTAAATGAAATATATGCATACTTTCAGGGGGAGAAAACAAATTGCTCCAGAATTCTTATTTTGAGGGGGAGCAAGGTTATTCATTAAGGAGGAGATTGTTAGTGAGAATCAGAGACGCGACTGAAATTGAAGAAGGTTTTCGATGATCATGATGCCCTCTTTCATCGAAAAAGGGGGAGAAATGTTTAGTTCAATTTCATGTCAAATCTTTCAAGTCAAAGATTCGATTTCATGACAGGGGGAGAAATATTTAAAGAAGACTTCGTCTCAAGAAAGGAAAGGGGGAGATTTCTTCTTCAAGAGTTTAAGATAAATCGATTGATCATCTTGTGATCTTTTTTTCTTAAAACTTGTGCTATATGGTGAATATCTTTACTGAAGATTGAAGTTCTCAAGTCAAAGAAAGAAAAAGGGGGAGAATTCTTCAAGAGTTTAGGAAAAATCGATTGATCATCTTGGTTTCTCAAGAAGATCTCTTTTTCTTAGATTTGCGCTACATTGTATCAAAATACCTTGTGTGAAGAAACAAATTCTCCATATCTTTTAAAGAAAGAAAATCTCCGTCAGTTCCCCATCTGAAGTTTTTGTGACAATTTGACTTTGACAAGCCTGATAAAGACCGAAGATTTTGAAGATTCAAGAAGCCGAAGACTGCTGTTCTCAAATGTTTAAATCTTGAATCCAAGGGGGAGATTGTTAGGACAATTATGTCTTCAAGATTTAATATAGAAAGTCAAAGTCAAAGTCATTGTATAAAGTCAAAGTCAATGTATTAGAGTTGTCAATCTTGCTTAATGCCTTGTTAGTCTTAGGTATATAAGCATGTGGCTAGAGTAATCTTGTAACAATTGAGAGAACCATTCCATAGGCTTTTGGTCATAATTCATATCTTGTAAAATGGAGCTTGTTGAATATCTAGATCTACTTTCTCTCTCTACTCTCTCTACTCTCTCTCTAGAATTTCTCTCTAATCTTGATAGATCTTGGATTAACAGTTACAATGGTTCATTGGCACCGGTTGATCTAGTATAAATAAGAAGCATATGTAACAGATTATGATAGACAAAAACACATATTCTCTTAAATTCTCTCAAAGTTCTTCATTGTTCTTCATCATGGAAGCATAGTTTGATTCGTCGGGTTCGAGAGTTCGATTCTTGAACGGGTTGTTGTATCCTCTAGATAGACGTCCAATCGATATGGTACGAGGGACAAATTTCTCTCTAAGGACACTGCTTAGCAGGCCTCAATCCAAATAACGATCTTCTTCAACTTCGTGATCAAGAAAGTCGAGTTAGTATTTTATCTTGAACTTTTGATTATGTATTTTCATTGATATGTAAATTTCGGATATATATATATATATATATATATATATATATATATATATATATATATATGTACATATAAATAATTCAGTATTTCCATTTGATTCAATATTGTGTGTTACGAATTTCAATTCGTGTATCTAAGGTCTAACAATCTTAGACAGAAATTACATTGACGATGGAAAACTCTTCTTTGTTGAAATCAGATGTGGAGAAACCCGAAAAATTTAAGAGTTCCGATTTTAGAAGATGGCAACAAAAGATGCTCTTCTACTTGACGACGTTGAAAGTGTCTAACGTGCTTACCGATCAAGCACCGACACCACCGGTTGGAGAGGGAGAAAACGCCCCATCCCAAATTGAATTGGCTATGTTCCAACGATCCTTGGATATTTGGAACGCAAACGAATATAATTGCCGGGATTTTATCCTTAATGGTTTGGATGATGGTCTTTATGACATTTATTCATCCTTCAATACGGCAAGAGAAATTTGGGAGTCGTTGGAATCAAAGTACAAGACGGAAGTCGCTTGTTCCAAACGATTTATCGTGGGCAAATTCCTGAACTTTAAGATGACGGATTCCAAACCGGTCGTGAAACAAGTAGAAGAAATGCAAATCTTGGTCCATGAATTGGAAGTCGAAGGTATGGGCATCAACTCTAATTTTGTTATTGGTTCAATAATTGATAAGTTACCTCCATCCTGGAAAATTTTTAAACTCTATCTTAAACATTTGTCCGAGGATATGAGTTTCGAGCAATTGATACTCAAATTGCGGGTGGAGGAGGACAACCAGATGAACGAGAAGGCGGATGCAATCTCGTTGGAACCAAATGCAAACATGGTTACCGGAAACTCATCAAAGTCAAAGTTCCAAAAAGGAAAGGGAAAGGCGATGGGTTTCAAGCCTAATCTCAATGCTTCAAACTCACTATCCGTACAACGAAGGCCTTTCAAGAAGCGTGTGATGAGTTGTTGGGTATGCGGAAAGCCGGGTCATCGAGCGAAGGATTGCCGCCATAGAAGAGACCATGGTGGTCCCGGAGGAGGAGGCGCCGGAGGAGGAGGTGCCGGTGGAAACCCCCATCAAGCAAATGTGGTCAATGCTCCAAATCAATTCGTTGGAGTAATTGAGGCTTTTATGGTTACAAACGTGACCGATTGGTGGGTTAATACCGGTGCCACCAAACATATTTGTAACTCCAAGAACATGTTTGCTACATACCAAAAAGTTGATGATGAAGAACCCATGTATATGGGTAATGCCACGACCGCGAAAGTTGAAGGGAAGGGGAAGGTGAATTTCAAGCTTACATCGGGAAAGGAACTTGTGGTCACCAATGTCTTGCATGTACCGGCTATTTGATAACGCCACTTTTTGGCGTTATTTTCAATTCTCAAACCAATAAGATTGGCTTGTATTCAAGTAGAAAAGCGGAATTTTATGGTTTTATCTAGTGAAATATACAGGATATCTAAAAGGCGGCAATCATCGAGAAAAGAAGCTAAAAAGAGCCTAAAACGAGTCCAAACGAAGCCTAACGGAAGCCCAAAAGTCAAGCCCAAGACCCACAACCGAACCAGGACCCGATCCGCAAACCAGAAATCGACCCATGCAGCCAAAAAGACACGCGCGACTTACCACGCGACTTGCAAGTCGCGTGGCAAACCGCGTAAGCCACTGTTTGTCGAAAATCAGCTTTATTAATCGGGTTTTAGGTCATTCATTCGATACGCAACTTTCACACGACGGCCAGGGGCGATTCCTGGAAACTTTTCGGAGCTTTCAGAGTCACGATCGAGAGCCGATCAAGGAGACGTTCAACACGCGAAGTAGAGACGAGCACGAGAGAAGGGAGTTCATCATCTTACTGTTTACGATTGCATTTTTTACGCTTAGTCATGTTTACATACACTTTCGCATCTATTTCTCTTGTGTTTGAATCCACCACCGACATGAACTAACCGGTTCGTGTTGGAGGTTGGAATGAATTCGGTTTATTAAGCATGTAAACAATTGACTTGATATTTTATCAGTTTGTCCGTTATTAATGAAGCATGTGATTTTGTGTTTAATGCCTTTGAGAGTCTAGCTAGCTTTCAATTGATTTATTATTTTCAGTTGAGTTCGAGAGAATTAACTGTTAAAAAGAACTAGGAATTGCATGCCTAAGACGATAAATCGGTGATAGAGATATATCGAATAAGTCTTAGTCCCAATTGAACCGTTAGGTTGAAATCGAGAGATGAAATCTAGCCGTTTAATATAAATCTGGTGCTTAATGTGTTTTGGAATCCATAGGTGAGATCGAGAGATTAAACTTGTCCTTTTCAAAATAAAATCCGTTGTTGTTCGAAAGAGAACGACGGTGATCTTAAAAGATTTGGGAATCATTAAAGGGATAAATTGGTAATTGTTTTGAGTCAAGCGTTTGCATGTGGAAAACCTTAGGATTTCTAACCCCCAACTTTCTCTCTATCGAAGTTTCCTAAGTCGTTATTTGTTTCGTTTGTGTTTGAGTTGTAATTTACTTTCTGCAATTAAGTAGTTTTAAATCAAACCAATCTTCCAATATTCGACAGCTCAGTTAATAGCGATTGTAGTAATTGCGATACTTAGTTCCTAGTTCCCATGGATTCGATACTCGTACTTACCGTACGTTATTACTTGATTCGACACCGTACACTTGCGGTTAGATTTAGGGGGGTGTAAACCAGTCTATCAAGTTTTTGGCGCCGTTGCCGGGGAACTAGTTGTAGCTAATAGCACTACCATCTATAAGCGCTATTAGATTGAGCATTTTTTTTTATTTGCTTTATTCCACCACTTTCAGTTTTTTTGGATTACTGACTTTACTTTCTTTCTTTTCAGGTACCACTTGGTCTATGCCAAGGACGACCCGAGGAAAAGAGATTGAAGAATTCGATCCGGAGATTGAAAGAACCGCTCGTCGCCTACGTCAAGAGACCAAAGCTAAGCGACAGTTACAAATGGGTGACGAGAGACTTGTAGGCGAGAGACTTGTAGGCGAGAGACCACCGTGCAACGATCCTCCACCTCTTCGCAATAATCCTCCACCACCTCCGGAGAGGGTACCTATGCGGTCATTTGCCAATCCAAATGTGGCAGCCGCACGTATAGGGATCCAACCTCCTACCACCGCGGCTAATTACTTCGAGATCAAGCCGAGTACCATCGTCATGGTACAACATAACCAATTTGGGGGAGCACCGACTGAAGATCCCCACGCGCACCTACGAGCATTCGAACGAATCTGTAATACGTTCAAGATCAACGGGATGGAGGAGAACGCGATCAAGCTAAGACTCTTCAGTTTTTCCCTAAAGGGTATAGCTGAAATTTGGATAGAGGGCTTACCATCGGATATTATCACCACATGGGCAGACCTGAAAGCTGCATTCCTCCAGAAATTCTTCCCACCGGGAAGAACCGCTCAACTGATGGCCGACATTACCCACTTCGCGCAATGGGACCAAGAGACACTCTACGAGGCATGGGAGAGATATAAGGACATGTTGAAGAAGTGTCCACATCACGGGTTACATGGTTGGGTCATAATCCAAACGTTCTTTGGAGGCCTCCACCCGCAATTCAAGAATGACATCACTGCTGCCGCGGGTGGGGCACTAATGGATAAGTCCTATGAAGAAGCGTGCGAACTGATCGAGAATTTAGCGAAGCATAGTTTTTCCACCCCGTGATCAGCCGTGAGACGGGTATCAAGTGTGCAGGAAAGTAATGAGCTGAATGAACTGAAAGCTCAACTAGCCTTTATCACGAATCATTTGAATAGAGGTAATCCGGGAGAACCTGATCAGGTTCAGTTTGTGCAAAACCGGAACCAACCGAGGAACGATCCTTTCTCGAACACTTACAATGAGGGGTGGAAAAAGCACCCTAATCTTTCATGGGGTCAACCTCAACAACAACCAGGTAATTCGTCTAACTCTTTTAATTCTTCTCATACTAACAATGCTTACCGTCCTCCAGGTTTCAACCAAAGGAGCGAAGGACCATCCGGAGAGAAGAAGTCGGGACTTGAGGACATGATGATGAAGTTCATGACGAAGATGGAAAGCACGGTTGAGGGATTAGCGAGCACGGTGAGTACAGTCAAAGCTGCAACCGATCAGAATACGGCTTCAATTAAGATTCTCGAGAGGCAAGTGGGGCAGATTAGTGAAGCTCTACAAAACCGACCTCCCGGAACCTTTCCCAGTCAAACCGAAAGGACTAACCGGGAAACATGCAATGCCATTTATCTGAGAAATGGCAAGGAGCTGCATGGAGAGCCATTACGAGAGTCGTCATCAAGGGAGACCGGTCCGAAAGAGAAAGAGATCGAGAGCATTAAAGTGACTGAACTAGAAGCTGATAAAGTGTGTGCAATAAAAGAGAACTCGGAGGGTGAAGAGAGAAACCAGTGTGAAGAGAACAAGCTAAAGCAACCACCGGTCAAGCCGGAAATTCCGAGAGTGCCATACCCGAATAGACTGAAAGAGCATAAGGACGATGTTAATTTTTCGAAATTTATTGATGTATTTAGAAAACTAACTATTAACATCCCTTTTGCAGATGCCTTAGCACAAATGCCCTCTTACATGAAGTTCATGAAAGAGATCTTATCCAAGAAGAGGGCAATCGACCACCAGTCTACAGTTGCACTTACTGAGGAGTGCAGCGCGATCATTCGGAACAAGCTTCCCCCGAAGCTTAAAGATCCAGGGAGTTTTTCTATCCGTATTCAAATTGGGAAGTTTTCTTTTAATAAAGTATTATGTGATTTAGGGGCGAGTATTAACTTAATGCCTCTCTCTATTTTCAGGAAACCCGGATTGGGGGAAGTGAGCCCAACATACATGACGCTGAAGCTCGCAGATAGATCAATCGTGTACCCGTACGGAGTAGTGGAGGATGTGCTGATCAAGGTCGGAAAGTTCTACTTCCCGGTGGACTTTGTGGTGCTGGATATCGATGAAGATGAAGAAGTCCCGCTTATTTTGGGAAGATCATTTTTAGCCATGGGCCGAGCGTTGATTGATATGGAGGAAGGTGAGATAACCTTCAGAGTTGGAGGCGAAAAGGTCAATTTCAAGATGTTCGAGAAGACGAGAGGTCGGAGTGAAGAGGCATCCAGATCTGGTCATGGAAGGCCAATTTCGAGAGAATCCGCGAAGAACCGCAAGTGTGGGCGGTTCGAGTCAGCGGATACGGAGCCAAGTTGAAAACCGCACAGTCGTGCCACGACTTTAAATAAGGCGCTGGGTGGGAGGCAACCCACCAAGGTTTGTTTCCTTTTATTATTTTTAGTTTGAGTGTGTTTTTATTTCTGAAAAAACCATAAAAATCGAAAAATCGAAAAATAAAAAATAGCCGGAACAGGGACATACGCGGCTTATGCCGCGGTTTACATACCGCGTGTCAAGCTGCGGGACTCCTCTGACTGTTTGTGAAACAGTGGGTTACGCGGGATGTGGCGCGGCCTGCAAGCCGCGCAGCAAACCACGGGTGTCCCCTGTTCGTTTTTCGTGCAGTTTTTGTTTCCTTTCTTGCTTTGTGGGTTTCATCTTCCTGCATTTTGTCTTGTGCTTTGATTTCCTTTGTTTTGCATGTTCTCCCTATCTCCTCCGATTGATGCTCAACCTTTCAAGAATCCTCCTTCATCCGGGCAAAACAGGTACGCTCTCAACTTTGTCTGTTTAACGAGTGGTGTATGATGTATGGTCTTTATTAGTTAAGCGAAATGCCACAAACCTAAGTTTCACTTAGGTTTGGGGTGCCTCCTTTTTCATCATCTACACACTCAACTCTTTACCCTGTGCAAACCTCGCTTTCACCGAGGTTTGGGGTTGGCTTTTATTTGGCAAACGTAGGCCACAGCCTAGGTTTGGGGTGCCCATATTAGAAACTTTGGGATTCCTTTTTGATGTTTTGTAATGCCTTGCCCGTCCTTTTGATAACTGTAATAACTGCACAATGATTCGAGTCGCATCACCTACGACTTTACTTGCACATTGGGGACAATGTGTGGGTAAGGTTTGGGGTTGCCCAATCGGGCCCAAGTTATGCACGTAGATTTCCTGCACTTCTGAGTGTCTAGATCATAATAGCTAAATTTTTTTGTTTTGAATGATTGAGACCAACCATTGTGGGAAGAATCTTGTGAGAGTGACGTGACCGTTAGGGAAGGACCGGGAAAGGACATGACTAGGGACATTAGTGGAGACCACCCGATAGTGAGTTTTGAGCATAAAAGACGTTTTTCATTTCGAGGGATTCATACACCTAATTCTTATACACTTTTTCGAATTCCTTGTCGTGAATGTAGAATGATCTCGCTACATTATTGCATTGAGTAGCAATGACGAACCTCGGGATATTGGGTAAGGGTATAGTAGACCATATCGTGTGGACCTTGAGATATGATTCCAGGCATTATGTGTTTTGTTTTTAACCATTTTAGCTATCGTTCCCTTTCACCCTTTTGTGTGTATCCATAGCCCTTTTGCAGCCAAACACGCACCCTATTCGTTTCTAAACCCATCATTAACCCATTAGCCAAAAGCCTTAGCCAACCCTTATCCGAAAGCGTGTAAATCAAAGGCAGTGATGATCTACGAAAGATAGAGCAGAAAAGAATAGAACAGGCCAGTCTTGAGAATAAAACGGGTCAATGTAACCCGAGAAATAGAAAAGATAGAAAAGAGGGCCAATGCTGCCCCAATCAAATAAAGAGGACCAATGAAGTCCCAACAAAAAAAAATAAAAAAATAAAATAAAATATAGTTAGTCAGATAGTATTTATAGCAGCTGAATAAGAGAGTCAAAGCGACTCCAATAGTGACAAAGAGGGCCAAATGATAGAGGTTGAAGTAGAAAAGTTCAGAACTGCCAATGATTGACACGCCAAGGATTTTTGATCCTCTTACCCTTCGTTTCATAGCCTTAACCTTAGCCCCATTACAACCCTTGTAAAGACCTGGATGATCTTTTGGAAGATGTGATTACGGTATACGACCAACTTTATCGATAGTCCCTGTCTTGCTACTTGATTCCTTCTGAGATCAATCTTTTGGACACTTGTGCGTCTTTCATGTTAGTTGTCATGAAATTATTGCATATTCTTGTACATAACCTCCATAACATGACAACATGAGCGATAACCTAGGTTCGAGTGCAAAGAGAGTAACCCGTGAGGTAGGGTCGAGGCGAAATGTTTTTCCTAGTATGTTTGGACTTAGTCTAACCCTAATGTAATCGGAATGGTCACGAGTTCAACTCCCAATGGAAAGTCATAGATCAAACAAAATAGAGATGAGGCGAGAGTGAGATAGATATTCACGGGTATGGGAAATCACCGATGCATCACTTGGTACCGATTGGGAATTGTGCAGTCATTATTATTTTATTGTGTGCTTTTATTCTATTTTTATCGCTAATTTGCTTGGGGACAAGCAACGCTCGGTTTGGGGTTGTTGATAACGCCACTTTTTGGCGTTATTTTCAATTCTCAAACCAATGATATTGGCTTGTATTCAAGTAGAAAAGCGGAATTTTATGGTTTTATCTAGTGAAATATACAGGATATCTAAAAGGCGGCAATCATCGAGAAAAGAAGCTAAAAAGAGCCTAAAACGAGTCCAAACGAAGCCTAACGGAAGCCCAAAATTCAAGCCCAAGACCCGCAACCGAACCAGGACCCGATCCGCAAACCAGAAATCGACCCATGCAGCCAAAAAGACACGCGCAACTTACCACGCAACTTGCAAGTCGCGTGGTAAACCGCGTAAGCCACTGTTTGTCGAAAATCAGCTTTATTAATCGGGTTTTAGGTCATTCATTCGATACGCAACTTTCACACGACGGCCAGGGGCGATTTTGGGGCGATTCCTGGAAACGTTTCGGAGCTTTCGGAGTCACGATTGAGAGCCGATCAAGGAGACGTTCAACACGCGAAGTAGAGACGAGCACGAGAGAAGGGAGTTCATCATCTTACTGTTTACGATTGCATCTTTTACGCTTAGTCATGTTTACATACACTTTCGCATCTATTTCTCTTGTGTTTGAATCCACCACCGACATGAACTAACCGGTTCGTGTTGGGGGTTGGAATGAATTCGGTTTATTAAGCATGTAAACAATTGACTTGATATTTTATCAGTTTGTCCGTTATTAATGAAGCATGTGATTTTGTGTTTAATGCCTTTGAGAGTCTAGCTAGCTTTCAATTGATTTATTATTTTCAGTTGAGTTCGAGAGAATTAACTGTTAAAAAGAACTAGGAATTGCATGCCTAAGACGATAAATCGGTGATAGAGATATATCGAATAAGTCTTAGTCCCAATTGAACCGTTAGGTTAAAATCGAGAGATGAAATCTAGCCGTTTAATATAAATCTGGTGCTTAATGTGTTTTGGAATCCATAGGTGAGATCGAGAGATTAAACTTGTCCTTTTCAAAATAAAATCCGTTGTTGTTCGATAGAGAACGACGGTGATCTTAAAAGATTTGGGAATCATTAAAGGGATAAATTGGTAATTGTTTTGAGTCAAGCGTTTGCATGTGGAAAACCTTAGGATTTCTAACCCCCAACTTTCTCTCTATCGAAGTTTCCTAAGTCGTTATTTGTTTCGTTTGTGTTTGAGTTGTAATTTACTTTCTGCAATTAAGTAGTTTTAAATCAAACCAATCTTCCAATATTCGACAGCTCAGTTAATAGCGATTGTAGTAATTGCGATACTTAGTTCCTAGTTCCCGTGGATTCGATACTCGTACTTACCGTACGTTATTACTTGATTCGACACTGTACACTTGCGGTTAGATTTAGGGGGTGTAAACCCGTCTATCACTATTACAAAGAACTTGATTTCTGGACCCACACTTAGTAACAAAGGATTCAAGATGGTGTTTGAATCTGATAAATTTGTGATTACTAAGGGTGGGATGTATGTTGGCAAGGGCTACCTTAATGAGGGGCTCTTCAAACTTAGTGTGATGAACAATGACGATGTAAATACTGTAAGGAACTTTTGAGTGTTCTAACTAGCATGCATGTGTTCTTCTTCAAAATCTACCTTTGATGTTCTAAAACGTTCTATGAAAACCTTTCTATTTCATCAAATACATATTTTAATCCTCATGCATGTGGTGTAAACCTTGTATTTTATATGGCAAACACAAACTCTAGGCTTGAATAAAAAGAAATCTTCAAAAAGACCCATTTTCAATTTCTACAAAAGATGAGTTTGATAGATAGCATGCATGTGGTTTAAATGGCTTAAAAATATGTTTTAAAACTGAAAATATCTGTATGGGGAAGTGTCAAATCGGATTCAAGGCAAAAGGAGTAAAATCATTGCAAAACTTAAAGTTAAATGCAACTTCCAAGTAGCTATCTTTAACAACAATCTGCCAGATTTCTACCTCTCTCTTCAAATGACCATAACTCTCTCATCATTTAACCAAATAAGGTGTAATTGCTTCTGGAATTTATGTTTATGTGTTAAGATTCGAACCCAAGTAGTTTCACCCAAAAACTCAAAGTTTTCGACCTTCAAACAGACGTCACAAAAACAGTGTGCAAACAGCTATGTTTTCTGTAATAGCTGCTTTATAAAAATTATTTGATGGACTTATCTACCTTCAAAAATTATGGTTTTTATATCAAACGTTTCCTAACACATTAAGTTATATGGACATAAAATATCTTAACCTAAATGCCTCTGGAAGATATCCAAAAACGAACTGAAAGTGACAATAAATTCTGGATAGCAAAGGATAACTTTCTGCTATGGTTAAAAACTAACTCTTAGACCCTTTTCACCACTTCTTGTGATGAAATTGCGGTGATACTAACATATTTAAGTTAATATAACCTACGTACTATATGTATATGCATTTTATATATTTTAACTTTTCATTTTGAACCCTTTTCATCATTCTTGTGATGAAATTGCGGTATATATATATACTATATGTAACTTCTAACCTTAGACCCTTTTCGTCACTCGTCATGACGAAATTGCGGTATCTTCAATCTAACATATGTAATGTATTATATATTGATTACTAACTTCGGTTAATTCCTTATAACTTATAAACTTAATCACAACAAAGGCATTTTATGATGATTTGGATAACTAAGCGATATCAAGGACTAAGGCTTAAGCATAGAATCTTACTAGTGTCCTTACCTTCGTAGGATCGAAGTAGGATCGTTGTACGGGTTGCATCGTGAACCTCTTGGAAACATCTTCGCTTACCACCGTGAGTTTTCACAGCCCCTTTTTACTATTTTGTACATTTTGGGGTGAAAAGCATGTTACAATTTACTTACGCATCGGTTGTACTATTTACTCAAATGATTTACATTACTAAGAACTTTTATGCGCTATGGTATGTATGTTTATGTTAGTTGATTCTGAGTTTCACATTCATTTTAAGTCCCCGGTACAAACTACATTACCCATTAGCTCATTGTGCGAGCCATTGGTATATTATGGATAACGTTATTTGGTTGACACCCCACTCACCTCGCGAGTGCATGGTTGTCGTCTTCTTTATCATGTTTGTGAGGAACATGTGTCTTTGGGGCGTGTACTGTCAGTAGGTTTGGGTAGTGGGCTCATTACTTTAACATTTAGCATACGGACATACCTTGTGCATTGTGAACAACTGGATTTTGCATACAACATTATACTTTGCGCATGTTGACAAACGAATTCTTTATCCACTGTACGGATCTACAAAGATGCTTTATAACTACAACCGAATACTCAATCCACTGTGCGGATTTACAAGCTGGCATTAAAACTGTTATGCATACCGAAAACCTGTGAACTCACCAACTATTCAATAGTTGACCCTCTCCTTTACATGCTTTTTAGGAAATATCAAGTAAGGTCGGACTTTAGAAGGCACCACAAGTAGCGGCATCCAACATTTTTATTTATCATGTCAATTTCTGTTTTTGGACGAGTTTGTATTTTGGAACAAGATGTACTTTTGTAAACTTTTTATGATATGATGATTGTGTGTTGTCTTCTACCTTACGCAATGAAATCTTGAACTGTGACATCCCGTACTTCCGCTTTAGTGGGGTGTGACAATGTGTGTCCGTGTGAGTGTTAGTACCTCTCGGTCACCTTTCCCCTCCTCCTTCTTTCTCGTTGAGGTACCTACGGGCAATCGTGACCCACAAATATGCAAGAGAGAGAGTGTGTGTGTGTGTGTGTTTCTGCAACAAGCCACAAATATACCAATGGGTATACATGTATGTAAGGAGGGTGGGGAGATGTGGTCCCCGGAGGGGCTCGCGTTCAAGACCGTCGAAGATATAACGTGTTTGTGTTCGTATGTATATATGCATGAGATATAAATATAATATTAATATAAATTAGACTAAATTACAGTTTGGTCCCCTTGGTTCAAACAACATTATAAAACTTATCCTTGTAAAATAAAAAATGAAAATGCCCCTTAACTTAACTGAGTTTTTTTAACGAAGTTAACGCCAATGGACGATTTTCAAAGCAAAATGCAAACATTAGGGATGTTCCCTGCACTTATTGAATTTTAGTGATTTTCGTAGAAACATGTAAACCTTAGGGACCAAAATTGTAGTTTACTATAAAGTAAATTACATTCTTGATCGGTGTGGTTTTGAAATCAAAAAATAAGTTTTTAAAAGAAAATTAAAAAGCAATGAAATGACTAAAATACCCTTAGAGTTAACTCATTTAACATATGATTTTAACCAAAGGAGTATGAAATTGTAAACCACATGGACGTTTTCCATAATTATTTTAAATTAGGGATGCACAATACAATTTTGTATAAACCACAACGATCAATCATATAATTTACTCTAAAAATAAATAAATAAACATAAATATTTCATATTTGGTCCCCTACTTATAATGCTTGTGAGAGCATCCACATTCGTCTTGCTAGAGACCTTGCAAGATGACATGATTTGTCATGTGGACAGCAAGGTCTTGCATGATACTTCTAAACTTGCTAAAAGATAATGACGGAAATACTCATTTTATGATAAATATTTGAAATTTGGGCATTCATAAAAATCATCCGTAATTTTGGATGATTTCCCTCTTTTAAAACGAAAAACATAATTCTCATTTATTATAAACATTTTGCATTAGAATGCGAAATAAATATTTTATATTATTTTATAAAAACACATATTGTTTTTGTTATAATTTTTAAATTTTGACTTTTGACAAATTCGAACAATGTAATATTTGTTATTAGTATGGGGAAATAACTTTGGCATTATTCAATATTTTGCAAAAAAATTAAAATATATATAAGATTATATTTTACTCTAACAATTTTTCCATTTTACATATTATAATACTAGTTATATTATTAAAATCTTTAATAAAATATTATTTATCTTCTTTATACATTTTACCCCTAATTATTATTGGATCACATAATAAAAGGAATAGATTTATCTACAAATTTCTCTAAATTTGCAGGAAAAAAAAGTTTACCTTTTCTCTCTTGCTTTCTTCTTTTCAAAAAGAAGTTTTAGAAAATCAAAGGTCAATAAAAAAACAAAAAATCCCTAAAATTCTTATTCTTGAAAACTTATTTTTAAATTTTTAGGGTTTATATTCTAGAACTCAATCCTTAATCATGATTTTTATTTTGTTATGTTATCCGTTTTTCTCAATTTTATCTTACGAATTTAAGAAAGCTAGAAATCAATAGATTAATTTTTTTTAGAGTAAATTACGGATTTGGCCTCGGTGGTATCTTGATTTTTACGGAATCGTCCCTAAACTTCATTAAATATGGAAATGGTACCAATGGTATACAATTTCTGTTTTTTTAGTCCCTAGCCCAAACGGCCATCCAACTACTCTGTTAACTCTAAGGACATTTTCGTCTTTTAACTATTTAACTATTTTAACATTATGTTTAATTACTTATTTGTCTTTTTCCGTTTTGTCCTTTTCTATATTTATTATTATATTTAAATTTTAATATTATATTATACTTAATAATATTCAGGGTTCTAAAAGGCGCGCCATGGCGCGATAGGGCGTGAGACGCGTCTCCGCCGTTACGATATGGGCCATAACGTTTCTGTAAGGCGTGGCTCACGATATGGAGGCTTAAGGCGCGATATGGAGCGCCATAGCGTCAGTTTTTTGTAAGGCGTCCTTGTATTTTTTACAATTTGTATTTTTTTTGTCTTTTTTTAAAACTTAAATTTTGTTAAAAGTAAGAGAGTAAAAACTAAAAAGTTAAAACTTAAATTTGTTGACTTATTTAGAATTGAGGTTCAGTCAATGTTTTTCAAATTGAAATCACGATTGCACAATTAGGCGATTACACAATTAGGCGATTACACGAGCAGCGGAAGATCATTTCTTCCGGCGATTACACGATTACACACACACACACACACACACACACACACACATATATATATATATATATATATATATATATATATATATATCTATACATATAATAAATAAGTAACTAGCATGCCACATGTCGTCTTCTGGTTAGCCGACTTCAGTATTTTCCCGCCTAAACATGTATCTGGACGCAGTTTACATTATAAGTTCAATTAGCACACCCACATTCACTCCTCCTTAAATCTCTTCTTAATTCAATTTTTTTAATTTATACGTTACAATTACTACCCTTATAATTAGGTATGTAGTTTACTTTTAATCTTTTACTTTTTTATTTTTCATTTTAGACTCTTATCATATAAACATAAATAATGTGTATGAACTAAAATGCATTACACAAACATTTCTATTTTTTACAAATTATACCATTGTAATCACTTCGTCAATACCTTCGAAATTAACCCAATATTGAATATTTTTTGATTTAATTATATTATTAAATATCATAAATATATACGAATTAATGTGTCGTGATTAGTATGTGATTTGTTGAAATTAGTATGGGATTTGATACAAATAATCACTAAATTGTCGTGATTTTCTTTTTGCAATTGCATATCAATTTTTACTTCAAAGTCGAATTCCTTTGACGAATTACAATTCTATCAAATTTCATTCTGTCAACGAAATACCCTTAGAACTATCATAAAAGATTTAATTACTTGGAAAAAAAAGATATCACTTATCAACTGACTTTTGGATTATGAGTTCGAACATTTTAAAAAAATATGAGTTCCAATTGCTGTATGTTTTGCCATGACCATAAATAAAAACCACGGACAGTCATTATCGAAGGTTGGTTTGTTTTTTAGACAACCAGTCTTCACCCACGGTCAGTTGTATGTTGCTTTATCTAGAGTAAAAAGTAGGCAAGGTTTAAAAATATTAATTATAGATGATGAAGGTATATTTAGCAATAGAACAAAGAATGTTGTATATAAAGAAATATTTGGTAATTTATGATACGTGGTTCTTATTTTATTAATATTTTAACTATGTACTTTTCCATTATTTCATTTACGTTATATTATAAATTTTGTTTTATAAATTCTTAATATTCATTCATATTTTTTATTAATTTTTTGCAAAACTGCCTAAAACAAGAATATTTTGTAACCAGCTGCAAAAAAACAACTCTAAAGGGAAAAAAGTTTGGAAAAGTAGCATCGTACTTTCGATGATCATTCATATCTGTAAGATAAGTTTTCTGGCATGATTTAAGTTGTTTAAATTACCCCGTCTAATACACGGTTCGAACCTAGTATATATATATATATATATATATATATATTAAATTGTTGGATATAATTGTATTCATTGAATAAAAACATATAACATCTATTTATACATATATAATAATATATAAGATATATTAATTTGCCGCCTTAGTTCACGCCTTAAAAAACGTCGCGTCCTCGCCATATCTTGTAAGGCTTGAGGCTTGACCTCGCCGCCACTCCACGCCACGCCTTACGCCTTTTTGAACCTTGATAATATTATATGTATATATATATAGAGACAAATACAATTATAGCCACAAGGGACCTCGTCTTTCTGTCTTCTCCGGCGACTAAGAACTCCACCACGCCACCGCACCACCACACCACCTGCACCACATAAATTTATGTACTTTTATATATCTATATATACATATATATTATATATGTATCACAGGACAAATTCTGAACTTCACCATCTTCATGAAACAACCATGAAACCACCATTATGTATACATAAAACCAAATCTTCATGAAACCACCGCCGCCATAAACCCACCACCTGGTTTCACGGTGGTTGTGGGTTCGCGATAGTGGTTGTGGGTTCACGACGATGTTGTCGGTTGCGTTGCCGGTATGGGATGAGGACCAAGGTAGTATAATGGCGGTTGTGGGAGTTACTACGGCGCTTAATAACGTAGGTCAGCTTAGGAAAGAATTAGTTGAGCTCCATAGTGGACATATTTATTCAAAGGGTGTGGAGAGGGGAGTTCGTCTTCTTGAGATGGACAGTCCGAGATCGTCGACGGTAGGAACTTTCATAGTCGGAGATGGTGACGATGGGGAAGGAGCCTATCTCGTAGAGACCTCAATAAATCCTTATAAAACAGATGGTGACGATAGAAAGTTTCACAGTCGGAGATGGTGACGATGGTTCACACAAAATGTTGATATTGTAAATCTGAGCCTGAAATTAGAGATCATTGAAGAGGGAAATCGTGGATCTGGAACCTAACGGGGACAATGATATGTGGGAGTTCACCGGGGTTTTGGCTGGAAGAAACAGAAGAAGGAGGAGGGATTAGGGGGAAGGAGGTTCACACTTCACAGTAGAAAAAAGCCGGTGGTGATGGAGCAAGGGATGAATGGGGTGGCGATGGTGATAGAGGGAGGGAAGAACGGGGTGGCGGGGGGTGAAAAAATATGGCGGTCGTATCTTTTCCTTCAGGACTGGTTTCTTACATATGTGTATATTATATATGTATATTTGTTCCATGTTCTATATAGATACTTAAAGTAAAGAGTAAATTACAATTTTGGCCCCTGAGGTTTACACGTTTCTATGAAAATCGTCCCTAAACTTCAATAAGTGCAGTGAACATCCCTATTGTTTGCATTTTGCTTTGAAAGTAGCCCCTCATCGTTAACTCTATTAAAAACTCAGTTAAATGAGGGGTATTTTTTTCTTTTATACCTTTAATACCTTTTTTTGTTAAAATAAAATAATTTATATTTTATATATTATATTTTATAGGTAAAATATGTGGATCCCAGATTAACAAGTGTAATTAACAGAATCAACACAATAGCATTCAATTGTCATAAATCTCACTTTGATTAATTTGCAGAAAAGATGAATACTTAGTAGCCGTACATGGTAATTAGCATAAGCAATTAGGTCATCAACCCTAATTCTAAAGCAAAAGCTAGTATTTATATCCCATAAGGGATAGTTACACAAGTTTTCATAAAAGGTCCCTGAACTTCTATTCAACTGACTTTTGAGACCTAACAATCTCCCTTTGAATTGAAGTTCGATCTCACGCCAGTTGGGGACATAACATTTTCTGATAGCAAAAAGAATCTCAAAGTGTGGAGCTCCTGTATTCCAGCCTATCTTCAATCTCTTTGAGTAGCTCTTTGGCGAGATATTTTCTTATGTTGACGTACTTCTCTGACGAGTCTCTTTCTTCTTCTTCAATTATCTTTATCAGCACGTCAGGTATCTTCATCAAAGTCCCTTCACTGAATTTGTGCAACTCACCGATCCTCATAAACCGCTTCTCTCCCTTATCGTTCAGATACACAATCCCTGTCTCTGGTTTGAGTTAAAGAGTATGTACGTGTACGTCTTCAGCATCCGTAAGAGTCAGATTGGCCTTCAACACATTTACTTTTCTCTGATTGCTTTCTATTCCCATCTGAAAGTCATTGATGTACGAGAGGGTAATGCTGCACTTCATGAATCTTTTGATTGTTTCAATGGCTTTGGTATAAGGCAGTGGTCGGATGGTACGGGTCTTTAACTCTTATAGAAGAACTGGGAAGTCCTTCAAGTTCAGATTTCTGAAGTCGGCTTCCGAGAATACCCATTCTTTCCCATCATCTAGTTTAACTGTGAACACCGGGAACCATACCTGCAGGACTTTGTCGGACACGATCTCTACGATTTCAGTGATCCTGTGGTTGGTTCTAACTTCATGTACCATGCTGCTTCTTTTCATCACCTCCAAATACTGAGAAAGAATCGATTCTGCCAGATCTGAAACCCCGTGACACATAACCGGGTCAAGTGGTCTAATCCAGTGAACGAAGATCTTCTTTTGCGATTCTTCTAAGTATGGGACCAGGATTCAGACTCTCTCCCAACGAACTGGTTAAATAGGTTAGGGTTGAGCCGTTTCTGGTTCAGGAATTGGTATTTCAGAGGTACCTGCGGTGTCGTGTATGTCATGCTGAGAATATGTTACATGTTCACTTTGAAGGAGGAACTGATCATAATCTTCATCATTCATAAACTCGTCATCTGAGAAATCCCACAGAGCGTCTGTCTCAGATTGAATGGCCAAAACCGCTTTCTCTCTCCATACTAGTTCAGTTTCCGGATTACCCTCTGAGTCTTCATCGATCAAATCCATAACTGGTCTTTCCGGAACTATTAGCATCAGGTTTTCTTCTGTTTCTCCCTCGGGCTTTTCAACTGTCGGGTCTGCTGATTCTGGCACTTGATCTCTGACCGGTGTAGATAAATCCATATCCTGAACCATGTTTTGATCTTCAGGCTATTGGTGTGGTTCAGTTTCAGCTGAAGTTTTGGTTAACGATTATGTCGCTGAGGTTGACAGCTCGGTCAGTCTATGTGTCTTCTCCCCATCATGCTGATCAGGACCTTCCTGGTCATCATGTTTACGTTTCAAGCCCTATGCCGGACCCTTAAACGTGTTCTCTAGGCTGACAACCCTCTCGGATAAGGTTTCAATGGTTCTTTTGACGTCGGTTAAGGTTCAGGTAAGGGTATATTGTTTTGTGTGTATCTGGGCTTGGTAGTCAGGTTTAGTGTTTGGGGGTTGTGTTTGTGAGCATAGAAGGCTCACGAGGTCAGCTTCAGAGGATGTGTCGGTGTTTGATTGGGACAAGAGGTTATCAAGTAAAGCAGCTTTGAGGGCGTCGACTCTCATGTCCTGAGGGTTCGGTGTTGGGTGGGGAAGTTATATTGGTGTTTGCACGGGGGGATCTGTCACTACTTCCTTACCCTTTATGGACTGTTTGATGAAGTCCAAATCCTCTGACAGCTTATTTAGTATATCAGTTTGGACAGCCTTTAAGGCGCCGTCCATAGTTTCCTTGGAGACAAACTCCGGGATGCTAACACCTGGAGCACTTAGCTTACCAGTTGTGGAAACTACGGTGGATTGCACCGAAGTACTACCTGCGCTCACGGTTGGCGTAAGGATAGTCGTGGCAGAACTTCCACCCTGTCTTTGTAAGCCACTGAATGGTAGACGCACACGGGGTGTTCCGTTCGAGTCCCAAAGAATCTCGACATTAGCAGCAGAGGTGTTTTATCTCCTAGCCATGGAAAGAATATCATCAAGTGGCTCTAGACTCAATCGTGCATCCAAAGAAGTCAAGAACCGGGGAAGGATTTCTCTAGTTTCAACACCAGAACTCTCCAAGTGAGAGACCGGTGGCAGATGTGCTATTGAGAAGACACTGAGTGGCTGGTGAGGGTGTGTGATAGCATCGCTAGGCCCACGACGTCTGTTTCAATACCCTGTCCCAACGAATGAGACAGGGTAGCGGACGTAGCTGTATGGCTTTGTGGAGGCTGGGTGGAGGCAACCTGAGTAGGTGGCCTCTGCTCTCTATATCGCTCATTATTTTTCTTACTCCTCCTTTCCCTTACTTTCTCACCAATACTTTCATTTTCAACTAATACCCCCTCCGCTGTCCTTGTCTCTCTAGTTTCGTCTTGGGTGCAGGGAATTGGTTCCATGCAGAACTGATCATCATTTTTGTCATCCGAGTCCGTTGATTCATCGTCTGGTCCCGAGGACCCTGATTCGGAACCGGATGACGAACCTGATTTAGAACCAGATTCGGAACCCGACTCCGAGTCAGAGCCCGACTCGAAGGCTGATCCGGAGGCTGAGCCGTATTTGGAGCTAGAAGAGGAGGCTGCCTCTTCATGAGATTGGTCACGCATGATATCGACCACTTCCACCTCATGTAATTCAGGTTCATCGTTTGGTGGTTGAGGAGGTGGAGTGGGTTGGCGTTGGGACGAGCTAGCTCCGCGTATCGACCTTTCAGCACCGCCCGCGTCATGTCCCCTCAAGATATTTTCTCTCAACACGCCCTGTCCGGGAGCCCCTGCCATCCGGACCCTACCTCCTCTAGTTTAAGGACCCTCACGTCGCTCGAGACGCGCTCCTTGGGCAGGTCTGCCGGATCTGGCTGGACCATCAGAGCGACTAAGTTGTTCTCTCACCTATAGTCTATCACACTCGGTGCCAAAGGGTCTGCGAGAGCTAGCAGGTCAGCGGGTAGTACCATTAGGACTAGGTCAGGTAAAGGTTGTTTATTCTGGATCCTAGTCATGTGTGTAGAGATGAGTACCTCGTGGTCAGTACGTCGTGGAATGGTCGGGTAGGCGGCCATGAAATGTGCAACGATGAGCTGAAGGAATTTAGGGAACGGGAGGCACGGTAGTCTTTTGTTGTCTTGCTTCTTTTGAACCTTGTCGAGCAGCTCGGTCCATAGGATGGATGCATAGTCTGTGTGTCTGTTGTAGGCCACACCGTGGAAGAGACATAGAAGGTTCACAGATGTTTGATCGATTCCCTTGATGATGGATGATAGACACCTGTTGAGAATGGTGAACATCGTGTACTATAATGGTGTCAGATGAACTCTAGAGAAGTGAAATGGGTGATTGAGCTCCCTAGCATAGCCGAGAGCACAAAGTTCTTGGCAGAGCACAGCGTCAGACACAACAACATCAAAGCTAATTCTGCCTGGAACTGATGTCCCCTCTGGAAGATCTAGAATCTGACGCAGGTGATCTTGAGATATGACCACCGGTGTGTCAGCAGTGCGACCGTGAAGGTCGATGTTATGGCCACGTGCAACTGAGGTGAGAGACCTCCAAAGTTGTTGCACGTATACAGTCGGAACATTTGCAGTTGCCGTCAATGCATGTTTGAGTGGGTGGCGTTTGAGAATCTCCACGATTACCGAACATTAACAGGTTATGGAAGTCGTGTCCAAGTGAACGTTGTTCGGTTGAATTGGCAGATTTGGGCCACCAGGAAGGAGTGGGACATCGGCTTGTGGAGCCGGTTGGTTAGGTTGAGCCATGAGTGTACCTGTGAGAAATTGATGATAAGTGATCGCTCGTAATTCCAAACCAAAACCAAGTTTCGGGTTTCGTATTCTCGGATTTAAGAGGAACCAAGAGTCGGATTCGATCCGAAACAGGTCACTGACCGGGTCTTGACAGACCCGGAGTGAGGGCATATCAACAAGCGGATATATAATCAAGCAGACAAAAAAGGACTCTCCCGGAATAACCCAAATTCGGAACCGGAATGAAATTCTGTGGATCCCAGATACATAAGCAATCAACACAATCAGCAATAATCAGCCATAAATCTCACTTGTATTGATGAATTGAATGAACAAGATTCAGTGGCAGACTGTGTAGCCGTACAAAGGTTTTCCTAACAATAATAATGATCATTAACCTAAAACTAGGTTAAACACAAACTACTTATACCCAAAGGGTATTTACAAGAAGTGACAAGATAAGTCCCTGAACTTCTAATTCCACACATATTAAGACCTAACAATCTCCCCCTTGGAATAGAAGTTCGCGTTCACGCCAGTCTGGAACATAGCGCTTTCGGATAGCAAAGAGCACTTCAAAATATCTGATGCAACTTCTGAATTCAAACCGGTCTTCTATGGCTTTGAGAAGATCTTCGGCAAGGTACTCGCGAAGATTGACATACTGCTCTGGAGGAGCATTCTTGACTTCTTCTTCTAAAATCTTCTTCAGATCAGACTGAATTTTCACCAATGTTCCCTCGCTAATTTTATGCACTTCACTTTTTCTGATGAACCGTTTCTCCCCTTTTCCGTTCAGATACACGAACCCTGTTTCTGGTTTAGAAAGTAAAGAGTGTACCTGTGCGTCTTCAGGGAGGGTCAGATTGGGCTTTAAGATGTTGATCTTTTTCTGATTACTTTCGAGTCCCAACTGAAAGTCTTCAATGTAGGATAATGTGATCGTGCACTTCATGAATCTTTTGATAGCTTCGAGGGCTTTGGTATAAGGTAGAGGCCGAATAGTAAGAGTCTTCAAAAATCTGAGTAGAATTGGAAAATCTCTCAGGCAAAGATGTTTGAAATCGGATTCTGAGAATGTCCAAATATTTCCGTCATCCCTTTTTACTGAAAAGGTCGGGAAGACGACTTTTACGATTCTGTCTGATTCAATACTCACGATTTCGGTGATTCTGTGCTTAGAGTAAACCTGATGTCTCATTCTGCCTCTTTTCATAACTTCCACATACTGCGATCTGATCGGCTCATCAAGGAACGTGGCCCCATGACATTGTACAGGGTCAAGAGGCCTTATCCAGTGAGCGAAGATTTTCTTCTGAGATTCTTCCAGATACGGTACTAAGATTCGAAACCTTTCCCAACGAGCTGGTTGAGGATGTTGGGGTGGAACCGCTTCTGGAATTGACACAATAGTTTCAGATGAACCTGCGTTATCAGTAAGATCAGCCGAAGCGGTAGATACCTGTTCACCCAGAAGAAGAAGTTGGTCATAATCAAACTCTGTCATCAAATCGTCATCGCCCTGTATTTCCCACAAGGCATCAGTTTCTGTCTGAATAGCAACAATCGCTCTTTGCCTCCAATCGGTTTCAAGTTCCGGATCGCCGACCGAGTCCTCATCAATAAGTTCTAGGACGGGCCGCTCCAAAACTGTTGGCATTGACGTGTCTTTCGATGGACCTTCAGGCTTTTCAACCGTCGGGTCTGCTGACTCTTCTAAGATATCTCTGACCGGTGAAGAAATCTCCATGTCCTGAACCATTTCGGACTCTGACGGTTGTTGTTGTTGTGGTTAAGTTGGAGTTACCGTTGAAGTTTCTGCCGCCGCGGATGACACCTCGGTCAGTCTTATTCTCTTCTCCACCTCATGTTGATCACGGTCATCCGGATCATCATGTCTTCGTTTGGTACTTTGGACCTGACCCTTACAGGTGTCTTCAAGGCTGGCGACCCTCTTGGTTAGCCTGTCGAGGGCCTGCCTGACATCGGATAGTTGGGCTGTAATTGAGTCGGTCGGTGCGATAGGGGGCGGTGGTTGGGTTTGCGAGCGGAGAATGCTCACTAAATCTGCATCAGCTGAGGCGGAAATGTTGGAGTCGGTCAACAACTTGTCCAGTAAGGCGGCTTTGAGATCATCAACGGACATGTGCTGGACAGCCGAAGCGGTTGACGGTCGGGATAGGTGGAGTTGGGGAGTCGGATGAGGAACCGAAGATGCCGTGGCTTTACCAGTGATAGATCGACGAATGAACGCCAAGTCCTCGGAAACCTGCTTCATAATATCCGATTGGACAGCCTTTAAGGCACCGTCCACATATTCCTTGGAGACGAACTCCGGGAAACTAACTCCGGCGGCACTTAGCCCTTCCGTTGTAGTAGCTGCAGTGGATTGCACCGCAGTACCGCCTACGTTCACGGTTGGCGTGATGATAGCCGTGGTAGGACTTCCGCCCTGTCCTTGAGAACTACCAAAAGGTAGAGTCGCTCCGGGCGTTCCGATCGAGGCACGAAGACTCTCGACGTTAGCAGAATCAATGACCCGTGTCCTAGCCAAAGAAATGTCAGAATCAAAGGGATCTAGACTCAATTGTGCATCCAAAGAAGGCGAGACCGTGGGAGGCTGGTCTCTAGTTTCAACACCAGAACTCTTCAAGTGAGAGACCGGTGGAAGTTGTGTTTGATCCCCGTGAGAAGTTGAAACCGGATCCTTTTGAGAGGAAACGGAGTGGCTAGGGGGGTTGTGCAAGTGCGTCGCTAGGCCCACGACGTCTTCTTCAATATACCGATGCAACAAATGCAAAGGAATAGTAGATGTGGGTGCCCGGTCAGATGAAGGCTGGTTGGGGGTAACCTGTGAAGATTTCCCCATCACTCGCTCTCGGTCATTTTTTAACTTACTTCTCCTTTCACGCACAGGCTCACTTTCAATTTCTTTTTCAACTAAAACTCCCTCCGCTCTCCTTATGTCTCCAGTAATGGTTTGGGGGATAGTTGCATCATCATCATCGTCGTCAGATTCGGTTTCCTCACTGTCGGATTCCTCAGACCCTTCTTCGTCACCAGAGACCGAGCCTGATTGAGACTCGGATCCGGTACCGATTCGGAGCCAGAGGCGGTGCCGACAGTTGTTCCGGAGGAAGAACCGGATTCGGAGCTGGAAGAGGAGGCTGCCTCTTCGGCTGTGTGTACTCGAGAAACTCCTTCCACCTCCACATCGTGTAGGGCGGAGCCTTCAGCAGGCGGTGAATGAGGTCTAGGTCGAGACATACTAGCATCGCGTGATGACCGCCCGACACTACCCACGCCTGAACCCCTCACTACATTTTCTCTCTGCGCGCCCCGTCCGACAGCCCCTGCTGGTCGAACCCCTCGTCCTCGCATACATGGACCCTCACGTCGCTCGGCTCGCGCTCCTTGGGCAGGTCCAGCCGGATTTGGCTGGACCATAGGAGCGACTATGTTGTTCTCTGTCCTATATGCTAACACACTCAGTGCCGATTGGTCCGCGATAGCTAGTAAGGCAGCAGGAATAACCATAGGAACTATACCTTCTAAGACTCGAATATTTTGAATACGAGTCATACGAGTAGCAACAAGTACCTCGTGATCAGCGCGTCGAGGAATGGTGAGATCGGATTCCATGAAATGTGCGACAAGCATTTGAAGAAAGCGTGGATACGGAAGAAATGAGAGTCGTCTATTACCTTCGATCTTCTTTTGCACTTGTGCCACGAGTTCCGCCCAAAGCATCGCCGCGAAGTCAACATTGCGACTGTAGATAACAGCATGAAATAAGCGAAGCATGTTGACTGACGTACGGTCAATGCCTTTCGTCACTGCAGAGAGACACCTGTTCAGGATGGTGAACAGAGTGTACCATACAGGCTGGAGGTTAGTTCGAGTGAAGCTCGAAGGTTGATGAAGGCCACCTCGATATCCGAGAGCCTGAATGTCTCGGCACAGGTCTACATCAGTGACATGCCCGTCGAAAGCTTCTGGAGCTGGAGCTGCATTTGCGGCCTGAAGACCAAGGATGGTGCGGAAGGTCTGGACCGTGATAGTGAACGCTGAGTCGCCGATACGAGCGCGAAGTTCATAGTGTTGGCCGTGAGCTATAAGTTCGAGAGACCGCCAAATTTGATGTACGTAAACAGTCGGAACCGAAGGATGAGCTGTTAACGCCTGGTTAAGCGCATGTCGCTTCAGAATCTCCACTATAACAGGGCATTGGCAGTTGAAATTCGTCGGGACAAGGTGATAGTTATTTGCAACTAGAGGAAGGTTTGGACCCGCAGGGAGTAATTGAGCGTCGGCTTGAGGTGGATTCGGATTTGGCTGCGCCATGTACCTGTAAGAGCATCCGGATTGTTAGTTACGAGCCCATTGAGTGACATATACCCCAGTCTCGAGGCCCGTATTCTCGGATTTGGAACACCGAGAGTCGGTGCAGTGCAAGACCGTTCACAACTCGAGTCTTGGAGGATCCGAGTTTAATGAAAGCAAGAAAGAACAGTTAAGGTGCATATAGGCAAATCGCGAATCTTACGGAGCTTGCAAAGAGCAGTACTCGAAAATTGGAAATACCAGGCCAAGAGCACCGGGAGTTTCAAAAACTTAAGGTACCGGGACTTGGAACTACCGGTACATGGAACTACGGGACTTAGGACTACCGGGACTTAGAACTACCGGTACATGGAACTACCGGTACATGGAACTACCGGTACTTGGAACTACCGGTACTTGGAACTACCGGGAGCCGAGACTACCGGGAGTCGAGACTACCGGGAGTCTTAAAAACCCTAACAGTCGCGCGATTTAAAATCGATGAAATCGATCGTGTGTGGTGTTCTAAGGCTCGATCTAAGTGATTAAACGCAATAATAATAGAGATTAGGATGCATACCTGAAGATTGGTGAGGATTGGAGTCTGATTGTGGAAGAAATCGCAAGCCAGAGGAGTATTGGACCGGGAGTTTTTGGGTGCGGGAGATTTTGGGTGCGGGAGTTAAGAAAATTATGAAAAGGTTTAAGAAAAACCTTGTTTATATACTCCGGTCCCGATACCGGTTGAGGTTGGTACCGGGTCCCGTAACTCTCCCGGTTCCATACATTCCAACTGCTAATTCTAAAAAAAAAGTGACACACCAAAAAAAAAATTCTCTTCTCCCCCTCAGATTTTCAACCTGACATCGCTCCCCCTCAACTTTTCAAAAATAGCAGCCGTTTTTTTTTAAATAAAGAAACAAAACACACAAGTGAAAGAAAAGACTAACTTAACAAATAACTTTGACAAACTGACAAAACTCCCCCTAGACATATGAGACTGATATTTCTCCCCCTTGATTTCTCAAAAATTATAGCTTTTCCTCGCAGAGATAGAATACGTACCTTCGGAACTAGGCATTCAAGGAATCATCTTGAAAACACACATTTAGAAGCACGGGAATAACAAAGACAATACGAATAACATAAAGACAGATGTAAAACTGGAAAAACGAAAGGAAACACTACCCTTGAATGTACAGAAAACGAGTGACGATGTGCTTGAAACACCCAAGCCACGCGGCGTGATAAGTATATCTGTAAGAGATATAGTTATCCCGTTGTGTGGAAAAGGTGAGACAAGTACAACTGAGACTCAAACTTTCAGATTAAGCATACCAAGCTTGGACACTAGAGCGAAAAAACGTGTTTCGTCCAACGCCTTGGTAAACAAATCTGCCAGTTGATTTTCCGTACACACAAAGTAGAGTTCCACGGTACCTTTCTCCACATGATCTTTGATGAAGTGATAGCGCACGTCTATATGTTTCGTCTTTGTATGCTGCACCGGATTGCTCGTGATGGCGATAGCACTTTTGGAGTCACAATAGATGGGGATGTTCGAGTAGTTGTACCCGTAATCCTTCAGTTGAGTCCGCATCCAAATCACTTGGGAACAGCAGCTGGCCGCGGCTACGTACTCCGTTTCCGCCGTGGAGGTGGAGACGCAGGTCTGCTTCTTTGAGGCCCAGCTAACCAGCTTGTCACCTAGGAACTGAACGTGTCCCGTCGTGCTTTTCCGGTCAAGCATGCTTCCCGCATGATCAGCATCAGAATACGCTGTAAGCTCGAATCCTGTGTCCTTCGGGTACCAAAGGCCAAGATTAGCAGTACCTTTCAAGTAACGAATTATACGCTTAACTGCTATCATGTGAGACTCTTTAGGATTAGACTGAAATCTAGCACACAGAAAAGTAGAAAACATTATGTCCGGTCGACTTGCCGTCAAATACATTAGCGAACCAATCATTCCTCGATAGGTAGTAGGGTTAACAGCCTTTCCGTTAGGATCAGCGTGTAACTTCGTACCGGGGGACATAGGAGTACGCATGGGTGAGCACTGTTCCATCTGGAATTTCCGAAGAATATCCGCGATGTACTTAGATTGATTGATGAATATTCCGGTCGACAGTTGTTGAACTTGAAGACCGAGAAAGAAATTCATCTGACCCATCATACTCATTTTAAAATGCTTTTTCATGAAGAACGAAAAGTTGCGACAGTATTGTGGGCAAGAGGAACCGAAGATGATGTCATCGACATAGACTTGAACAAAAAGAATGTGCTCACCTTCCCTCTTTATAAAAAGAGTTGTGTCGATCTTACCTTTCGAGAAGCCGGAAATTAGAAGAAAAGTTGACAGTTTATCGTACCAGGCTCTCGGTGCTTGTTTTAGTCCGTATAATGCTTTGTCGAGTCGATACACATGGTTCGGGTGATCCGGATCTATGAAACCCTCTGGCTGAGAGACGTATACCTCTTCTTTTAGATCTCCATTCAGAAACGCCGTCTTCACATCCATTTGATAGATCGTGAAGTTTTTGTGGGCGACGTACGCGAGAAACATCCGAATGGCTTCGATTCGGGCCACTGGTGCAAACGTCTCTTCGTAGTTGATCCCCTCTTGTTGTCGATACCCCTTAGCGACCAAACATGCCTTGTTTCGAACCACCACACCATTCTCGTCCTTTTTGTTCTTGAAGATCCACTTCGTTCCAATGATGGTTCAATTCTTCGGGCGAGGGACCAGACGCCATACTTTGAGACTCTCGAACTCGTTGAGCTCATCTTGCATGGCTATTATCCAGTCCGGGTCGTGTAGGGCATCTTTCACGGAGGCAGGTTCGACGTTGCTCAGGAAAACAGAGAATAGACATTCATTTCCGGTTGCCGCACGTTTTTGAGTATTACTCAGCAATGCAGGTGCGACGTCGTCTCCAGCTTCCGTGGTAGTCCGAGTCTGAACGGGGGCATTCGGATCATCGATGATTTGTTCCGGAGGATGTGCTCGAGTCCATTTCCTCGTATGGGGAAGAGGCTCCGAAAGAGGTTCTGAATTATCCGCATCGACATAGGACCCAAGGGGTAGATTCTGAACAGCTTCAAGGGATGGAACTGGATGTAGTCTTGGAACGGCCACAGGTGGAGATACAACAGCGGTGGACGAAGATGTGGCAGTGGCGTCCGAGCCGTTGCTCGCTCCAGAGGAAGGAGTGGTAGGAACCACTGATGAGGGAGGTGCCGTCGTCGCAATTACTGGTGAAGTAGGTGAGTCCTCCGTGGAAGTATCATTGGGGGTTGGAGGAGGACCGGACATGTCGGTCGACACCACTATAGTTCCATCTGCATTCAAAGAAGCATCGGTAGAAACTGGGGGAAAAAATAAATCATTATAAAAATCTTGAAACAAAAGATCTAACTCAGAAGGTTGTGACTTCGACGGATTGGACGACGAAGGATCAACTGTTTTGTGCTTGGGTTCCGATCGAGAGAAATCAGAAGCCAGCACTCCAGTAAGTACGGGTTCCGAACTGTTATGTCCAGAAGCCAGGTCGACCAATTCGTCGAAGGTCACGTTAATACTCTCGATCACACTCTTGGTCCTTTTATTATAGACGCGGTATGCTTTGGAAGATGTCGAGTAGCCAATGAAGATCCCCTCGTCCGCCTTCGGCTTGAGCTTGCCGAGATCATCCTTATCGTTCAGAACGAAGCATTTGCACCCAAACGCATGAAAGTATCCGATGTTGGGAGTGCGCTTATTGATGACCTCATAAGGCATTTTGTTGAAGCGCTTGTGGATGATGGATCTATTTTGAGTGTAGCACGCCGTCGCGATAGCCTCGGCCCATAGAAACAGAGGAAGTTCGTACTGTGACAACATGGTGCGCGCCGCTTCCACTAAAGTGCGGTTACGACGTTCCACCACGCCATTTTGTTGTGGGGTCCTGGCTGCCGAGAATGTGTGTGAGATTCCCTGAGAAGTGAGGAAGTCACTGATGGTACGATTCTTGAATTCCGTTCCGTTGTCCGTGCGAATCGTGATTACGGTCAGCTGAAGGTTGTTTTGAACTCCCTTTAAGTGATTGATGATAACATTGGGCGTCTCGTCCTTTGAACGAAGAAACTTGACCCAGGTGTACCTTGAGAAGTCATCCACCATCACTAATACGTACTTCTTGTGACTCATGCTTTGAACGCGCATAGGGCCGCATAGATCCATATGGATCAGCTCTAATGGTCGAGACGTGCTTGGCATCGGTTTTGGTTTGTGAGACACCTTCTTCATCTTGCCCATTTCGCATGCAGAGCAAAGATGTTCTTTCGCGAATTTCAGCTCTGGCATACCCTTGACGAGTCCTCCCAGCACCAGCCTATTGATGTTCTTGAAGTTGAGATGCGATAGCCGTCGATGCCATAGCCAGTTCTGTTGAGTAGTAGCTTTGGACATCAGGCACACCGCTTTATCAGTCTTGATTGTGGCGAGGTTGATGGTGTACAAGTTCGTCCGTCGAGTACCGACGAGAATTTCCGCCCCATCGTCAGCTAGAATACTGCATCTCTTCGCTTTGAATCGCACCTCAAGATCCTTGTCACAAAACTGGCCGATGCTGAAAAGATTGTGACCAAGGCCTTCTACATAGGACACCCGCTTGATCGTGAGTTTGTCCTGGACTAGATCGTCGTAGCCCATGATCGGGGCCACATTATCATTCCCAAACCGAACATCACCGCAGTACTTCCCCTTGAAGTTGGTGAGTAGCTCCCTTCTACCAGTCATGTGCTTGGAGCAACCAGAATCGAGAAACCACACATGACCGGGTTGCAAAACAGAGATTAAGCGCGTTTAGGTACCCATCTGGTAGTGGGTCCTTGGGTGTTAGGTGCAGCACCATTGTTTGAGACCCGTTTAGAGCTGGGTCTTTTGGGTTTGGATTTGCGTGAACCATGAGAATTAAAAATATGATATGAGCCAACCCAATCATTTGCATATCTAGAGTCAATCAAGTCATTCACACCACAAACAGAACAACAAACATATTTACGCGAAAAACCAATCAATTGATGAACATTGTCAAGTTTAACAGGAAATTTAAAACCATGTTCAACAGAATTGTTCCAACCAAATTCATGTTTGTTGTTATTATTCCTATTATTCAAAACAGAAGTAAATGACTTGTTCTTCTCAGGGCGCATCTTAGCATTCTTCTCTACCCTCTCTCTTCGAGCCGCATTCCCCCGACCCGTACTATCTGAAATTACATTAGTCTGAGCGTTAGAGAAGTTTGAGAAAATGGGTTGTTTAGAGGAGCCTTTACCGGTTGTACCACGTTTTTTAGACCGACGTTTAGATTTGGTTTTTGAAGTGGTCTTGGAAACGGTTTTCGAATTCGAACATTCGCCCGTCTCAAAATTAACCGGTTCTGGCAAATTTTCTAAAAATTTAGAGTGACTAGGAAGCTTCGGATCGAAGTCAAATTTAGAAAAATCATCGTCATGACAAGGAGTGGAGTTCATAAACTCAGAAAATCTTCTTGCAGAATCAGGTGAAGTGTCTCCATCAGAGTCAGATAAGGAGTTATTCGCAAACGGATTGTCAAAAATTTGTAAAAGATCCTTTTGAACAAAATCGGACTGGATGGCCTTACCTTTATCTTTAACGCTCAACTTCTTAGGGATAGTGTTGTCAGACACTCCGATAAAAGCCTTGCACGACGAACTATCCGAAATGATCTGAGCATCATCAAACGAGATTGTTTTAGTAGTGACGCGTCATTGGGGTATCCATAGAGTTCCCCTTAGCCATTCTCAGTGTTAGGGCTTCAGATGCCAAAACAGCCAGTTGAGACGTCAACTTAGCAATCTCAGTTCGATAAGACTCTCTTTCAAATTCGGGTAGCGTGTCGGGTCTATTCTGTTTGAGCGTTTCAATAGAATCCAAAAGAACAATCCTTTCGGTTTCATATTTCACCTTATCTCTCACAATTGACTCTTCAAGTTTAAAAATAATGTTTTCCAAAATCAGAGGTGGAACATACCGTTTCAACTCTGTTTGGTCATTAGAGTCTTCATCTAAGGTTGCTGGAACAGGAGGCGGAGTCTCAACCGTTTTATCAAGAGAGCAGATGTCAAAGTAGTCATTGGGGAGATAAGGAATTTTGCTTTTTAAATACGATGCATTAAGCGTTTCATACACAAAAGGGATTTGTACATTTATGTTCTTTCTAGGCGGCGCATCATCCGATTTCGTGTTATTTTCCGAAGAGGGATTATCCGTCTTAGGTTTTGCATCTATTGGTGGTAGAGGTATGGCTGTTTGTCTTTTAAAATCCTCAAACTCCTCATCTTCCTTAGATGCTTTAGTCCACTTGATTTTGTACTCTGGATATATCTTATCTAAGCCAATGAAATCAAATTCATTGAGTGTGGGAACCTTAGACAAGACCTTCTTTAGGTAGCACGGATTATCGTATCCGAGGCCCCAAAGTGAGTTGTAATATTTGAACTCCTTCGGCTTGTTCAAGTGGATGGTTTGTTCTGATTGACCAAGTTTATAAAGTTTGGATTCAAGTTCCTTAAGCTTTGTGGTCAATTTTTCATTTTCCTTTAAGACATTGTCTTGAACCAAGATAGTTTTTGAAAATTCCTCTTGAGATTTCTCTAACTTTTGAGTGTATTCAGATAGTTGGGTCTCGAGGAGTTTAGCTCTTTCTGAATAGGCCGAGCACTCAGTTTGATAATTATCTATCACACATTTGTCCTCAGCCTTTTCAATAGCTAGTTTGCCTATGGTATCATATTTTAACTTAACCTCGGCTTCTAGTTTAGAGATGTGGGCGTCTTTGGTCTTAACCTTGTTTTTAAAAGAATCTAAAGTGCGCACCATTTCATGCATTTGATTTAACAAGCTAGCATTGGAAGAACCACATACCTGGCACTCATGTTTGTCTTTCTGCTCGTCGGAGGAGTCATTTTCGGAATCAGTATCTTCCGGATTCAGACCAGTGTAGCACATATGAGCTTCTTCTTCCTCATTTTCATCATCCGTATTGAGCAGCCAGTGATCGTCTTCCGCCATTAATGCTTGACCAGCCTCTTTCTGCCTTGCGAGAAGCATTTTGTTCTTGTAGTACTCAACATTACGTACTACAGGCTTTCGGCAATCTTTGGCGAAATGACCTCTCTTCCCGCAGTTGTAGCATTTTATAGGTTCATCATCATCTCGATTTTCAGACTTTCCTTCACTTCGCTTCCCATCATTGCTCTTTCTACCATCATCCTTCTTGCGTTTCTCATCGTGCTTGTCCTTGTAATCCCGACGCTTAGCATTAGTGGAGTATCTTTGGTTGTTATTCGTCGGCTTCTTGAAAAACTTTTTCCGAGCATATTCTCGAGTTAATAAGGCGACAGCTTTCTTAATGCTATCTAGCTCGGGATCGGAATCACTTTCTGGTGCATCATCTTCATGTTCGGATTCACTCGGAGCTTCTTCACGATGAGAACTTCGTGACGACTGTTTATCCTTCTTGTGAGAAATTAACGCGAGAGGATCTTCATGTACCTTCTCCTTAGATTTGCTATCTCCCATCAGCTCAATAACTTCTTCTTCATCTTGAAGCAACATCTCGTATATCTCGTGCAGCGGAACATTTTCGAGAGAACGGTTGTGGCGGACATGAAGTACAAAACCCTTCCATTCAGGTTGAAGATTCTTAAGAAACTTGATGTTGCACTCTAAGTTTGACTTGAAGATATTGTTCTTGTGCAAATCATTTAGAAGAGTACAGAAGCGTTCATATGTATCAGTTAGAGATTCGCCTCGCTTAGCTTTGAAAGATTCATACCTAGTGAAACAGTTTGTGATCTTCATTTGATTTCCCTCTCGACTGCCTTGCATTATCTTAGCCAGTTGATCCCACATTCCTTTTGCAGTCTCCTTGTAGCCGTCTATGCTACAATAGATGTTGTTTGGAAGATTGCAAACCAGATAGGTTTTTGCTAACGTGTCACCATCAGCTCTACGTTTCTCGTCAACTGCCAGTTTGTCATATGGTTTTGGCACTTTGTGGGCAGGAGGTCCACCTTCAATAGCAGGAACATCCATTAACGGTTGAACAGTGGGGCCCTCCTTGAGCGAACGAAGTATCTCCTCATAAAGAGGTTTGGTTTGAATGAAGCACAGAAAGCTGTCTTTCCAGACACTGTATTCCCCACGATATAGTACAGGAGGCTTGAACTCAGATCCGATAGCGAGTGCGTCTTGTGAAGCCATTGAGATTGCAGTGGTGATCTTAGGACGTGAGATGATTCAAAGGATTTTAAGACACGAAACACACTTACTAATGCAAAGTCTAACAGAATAAAGCCTAAGACAGTTCTACTGGATGACACAGTACCGGGAGTTGAAGTACCGGGAGTTGAAGTACCGGGAATTGAAGTACCGAGAGATGACAATACCGGGAGTTATTACTACCGGGAGTTATTACTATACCGGGAGTTATCACTACCGGGAGATACCTATACCGGGAGTTATCACTACCGGGAGATATCGGAATAGACACTACCGGGAGATATTAGCACCGGGAGTTATTACTACCGGGAGTTATTAATACCGGGACTTCGAAACCAAATCAGAAACAAGAAAAACTTACCCGGTTCGATGAATTTCTGCAGAGTTGATGAGATGTAATCTGCAAGAACTTAGTACTGACAAAGAAACTAACCCAAAAACTCACAAAAACATTACTAAAACGAATCAACTAGCACTTTTGTCAAGAAAAATTAGTAATTTTCACGAGCAGGGAGCAAACACCAAAAAGATCAAGAATTTTAAAAATCAGGAATTTTTACTCAACCAGATGATTTGAAAACACATATATATCTTAGAAAACTTATGAGAAGAATTGATCAAGCCTCAATTTTAGGTTTTAACACCAAAATCGAAGCAATAAAATCCTTTATATGAACACAGTGCGAGTGATGAATGATCAAGAAAAATACAGAAAAATACCTTTGAATCAACGTCCTTCTGCTCTGATACCAATTGTGGATCCCAGATACATAAGCAATCAACACAATCAGCAATAATCAGCCATAAATCTCACTTGTATTGATGAATTGAATGAACAAGATTCAGTGGCAGACTGTGTAGCCGTACAAAGGTTTTGCTAACAATAATAATGATCATTAACCTAAAACTAGGTTAAACACAAACTACTTATACCCAAAGGGTATTTACAAGAAGTGACAAGATAAGTCCCTGAACTTCTAATTCCACACATATTAAGACCTAACAAATTCGGAACCGGTGGGGGTCGTGACCGGGACTGGGAATAACCTATCCCGGTAGACGACCCGGGAGGACGAATCCGAGATTCGATCGACCCCGGTGCCGCAACCCGGTGTCTAACCGGAACCAAATCTAAGTGGTACCGGGACTTGTCCCAAATGGTACCGGGAGATGACACAACCCAGAAGCCGATCCGGGAGAAGGCGGAACTCGAAAGTCGTAACACACTGGGACCACGCAACCCCGAAATCGGTACCGGGAATCCCAAAAACGGGAATCGGTCGCGATTAAGTCCAAATCGGCCCCTTTCGACTCCAAATCGATAGTCGATTTTGATGACGGATGAGTATGAACTTGTGAAATCGATCAACACATAGTCGAATGGAAGAAAATTTGGCGAACTGATGGGTTATAAAACCCTAGCGGCGCCGACTACGAAACGTCGATGAAATTGATCGAATTTTGCGTCTGAGTGATCGATTTTGAGCCACAATCCGGATTAAGCTAAGTTTAGAACACAAACCTGGTGATTGGAGAGAAGATCTGAGACTGAATGGAGCACAAACAAAGGATTGGAGATGAATGTGAGAAGAAGTTGGTCCAGGAGAGGTTTGAGAGCGAACTTTTGAAAAAATTATGAGGAATACTTAAAGAAAACCGGTTTATATACCCGTCGATACCGAGAGTGAAACCCGGTACCGGATCCTTACTCTCTCCCGATTTCAACTTATCTCATATTTAGGAAATTGGCAAAATTAACCCCCGTAGTTTAAGAAAACTTTAAAATTAACCTTTAAGTTATGGAATTTACTTTGCGCCCCCTCAGGTTTGGAAAATTTTCAATTCTCCCCCTCAACTTTTCAAAATGACACTTCTCCCCCCTTAAATTTTCAAACTTGCCTTTCTCCCCCTCGACTTTTGAAATTTACATTTTCTCCCCCCTCAACTTTTGAAACCTGACTTTCTCCCCCTCAGCTTTACAAGAATCAACTTTGCTCCCCCTTAAACTTTCAAAGGAGGACGGGGAACTTACCTTGGTGACTTGGACTTTGGTGGACACCCTTCAGAACAACACGTTAGTAGCCCAGGAAATGTAGACGAACATAGAGACTAAAATAATAAAAATAAAGAAACATGCAGAAAATCGAGAAACATGCAGAAAATCGAGAAATAAACGAAAACTATTAAATAAATACAGAAGACGATGCACCAATGTGATTGAAACACCGAGACTACACTACGAGACAAGTGTATCTTACGGAGATACAGTTAACCCATAGTGAAGAGAGGGTGTGACACGCACAAGGGTGGATTTAGACTTTCAAGTTCAGCATACCAAGTTTGGATACGAGTTCATTGAACCGTTTTTCGTCCAAAACTTTTGTAAACAAATCTGCCAATTGATTTTCTGTACTTACAAAATAGAGTTCAACCGTACCTCGTTCCTCATGATCTTTGATGAAGTGATAGTGCACGTCTATATGTTTGGTCTTCGTATGTCGGACCGGATTACTGGTGATGGCTATAGCACTCTTTGAGTCACAATAAATTGGAATTTGTGAGTACTGAAACTTGTAATCCTTCAGTTGAGTGCGCATCCAGATGACTTGGGAACAACAACTAGCCACGACCACGTATTCCGCTTCCGCCGTGGATGTGAAGACACACGTTTGCTTTTTAGAGGCCCAACTAACCAATTTGTCACCAAGAAACTGGATGTGGCCCGTTGTGCTCTTCCGGTCAAGCATGCTTCCTGCGTGATCAGCATCCGAGAATGTTGTGAGTTCGAAAACTATGTCCTTAGGATACCAAAGGCCAAGCATGCTTCCCGCGTGATCAGCAGTACCTTTTAAATAACATATAATGCGTTTAACTGGTATAAGGTGTGACTCCTTCGGTTTAGACTGAAACCGAGCACACAAAAAGGTGGAGAACATTATATCCGGCCTACTTGTCGACAAATACATCAATGAACCTATCATTCCTCTATAGGTACTAGTATTCACATCCTTTCCGTCAGGATCAGCTTGTAACTTTGTACCCGGTGACATGGGAGTCTTCATGGGTGTACAATTTTCCATCTGGAACTTCCAAAGAATATCCACGATGTACTTAGATTGATTGATGAATATCCCGATCGACAATTGTTTAACTTGAAGACCGAGAAAGAAATTCATCTGACCCATCATACTCATTTTAAAATGTGATTTCATGAGGACTGAAAAGTTATGATAGTATTGTAGGTTCGTAGAGCCGAAGATAATGTCATCGACGTAGATTTGAATTAAAATGATGTCCTTACCTTCCCTTTTAATGAAAAGAGTAGTGTCGATTTTACCTTTCGAGAAGCCTGCGTTTATGAGAAATGTAGATAAGGCATCATACCAGGCTCTCGGTGCTTGCTTCAGGCCGTAAAGTGCTTTGTCGAGAAGGTAGACATGATTGGGGTGAGTGGTACTGAAGAAACCGTCTGGTTGGGAGACGTACACCTCTTCCTTGAGTTTGCCGTTGAGAAATTCCGTTTTCACGTCCAGTTGGAAGACCGTAAAATTCTTGTGAGCGGCATACGCGAAGAACATCCTGATGGCTTCGATTCGGGCGACTGGTGCAAACGTCTCTTCATAGCCAATCCCTTCTTGTTGTCGGTACTCTTTAGCTACTAATCTTTCCTTGTTCCAAACTACGATCCCGTTCTCGTCCTTCTTTTTCTTGAATATCCATTTAGTTCCGATAATCATCTTGTTTTTCGGGCGAGGGACCAGGCGCCATACCTTGAGACTTTCAAACTCGTTCAGTTCTTCTTGCATGGAGATCACCCAGTCTAGATCGTTCAAGGATTCGTTAACTGTTGAGGGTTCAACATTGCTGAGGAAATGGAAAAGAGACACTCATTTCCCGTTGCCGCCCGTTTTTTAGTGTTGCTTAGTGGTAAGGGGTGGCGTCTTCGGATTCCACCGTAGCTCTAGTCTGAACTGGAGCGGATGGATCATCGATGATTTGTTCAGATGGGTGTGCTCGAGTCCACTTTCGTGTGTGAGGTAGCTGGTCTATGGACGGGTGAGAATTGTCGAGATCAACATAGGAACCTAGGGGTAATTCTTGTACCGCCTCTAGAGATGGAGTCGGATGTAACGGTGTGGCGGTCCCTGGTTGTGTAGGAACAACGGTTGACGAAGATGCTTCTGTTGTGTCGGTGTGAGAGAAACAGTTGCTTGATTTGGGGGATGACGGTGTGAGTTGAACCACTGGGGATGCGGTCTTGGAAACCGTATTCGTGCTTGAAGATGGCGTCGTCTCTATCGCGGGTGATGAGGGTGAGTCCTCCGACAATGTTGTGTTGGGGGATTACTGGAGGACCAATAATTTGCGAAGATACCACCACAGCTCCATCTACATTCAAAGAATCATGAGTAGATACAGGGGAAATATAGAGATCATTATAAAAGTGTTCAAATAGTAGATCTAATTCAGAACGGTGTGACTTCGACGTATTAGACGAAGAAGGATCTACTAGAGTGTGCTTGGTTTCCGATCTAGTATGATCGGATGCCAGCACTCCTGTGAGCACGGGTTCTAAACTGAGGTGTTCAGAAGCCAAATCGACCAATTCGTCGAAGGACACATTGATGCTCTCAATAACGGTCTTCGTCCTCTTATTATAGACTCGGAATGCCTTTGAAGAAGTCGAGTAGCCGATGAAGATCCCTTCGTCTGGCTTTGGGTTGAGCTTGCCAAGATCATCCTTGTCATTCTTCACGAAGCACTTGCACCTGAACGCATGGAAGTAGTTGCTGTTGGGGGTGCGATTTTTGATGAGCTTGTACGACGTCTTGTTAAAGAGTTTGTTGACGATGGATCTGTTCTGAGTATAGCAAGTCATGGCGACAGCTTCAGACCATAGAAACATTGGAATGTTGTACTGGGTTAGCATAGTCCGTGCCGCTTCCACCAAGGTGCGATTGCGACGTTCCACTACGTCGTTCTGTTGAGGAGTCCTAGCAGCAGAGAAGTTGTGTGAAATCCCGACCGATGTGAGATATTCACCTATAACGCGGTTCTTGAACTCGGTGCCATTATCAGTGCGAATGGATATGACAGTCAGCTGCATGTTGTTTTGAACACCTTTCAGATGGTTGATGATTAACCCGGTAGTCTCATCCTTCGAGCAGAGAAATTTGACCCAGGTGTATCTCGAGAAGTTATCAACCATCACCAGTACGTACTTCTTATGATTGATACTTTGTACTCGCATAGGGCCGCAGAGATCCATGTGTATAAGCTCCAATGGCCTGGACGTGCTTGGAACCATTTTCAGCTTGTGAGTCGCCTTCGTCATTTTACCCATCTCGCATGCGGAGCAGAGATGTTCTGTTGGTTCCATATGCTCAAGAATGATTATAAAATAATATTACCGGTAATATGTGATCCTATAGGGTCACACCATACAACAAGTAGACACCGAATTGATATTTATAAGAATTTGATTATTGATAAATATTAATTATTTCTTGAAAATATTATTGAATATGATTCATAATATTATATGCAAATAAAAGGTTCTAGTTTATTAATAAATATGATGGACTCATATGTAACTAGAATTATAAGGAGGGACTTTAATGATAAAGTTTAAAATAGTTGAAATTGTGATTTTAACCATTTTAAACTAGGAGGGTTAAAATGAAATATTGCATGGCTACCTCTTCTCTTATTGGCCTTCTTGGGTGGCAAGATGATGGTGGTTGTGTTTATATTTTCAACTTGGTCATACATGCAAATGGTGTGACAAAACAACAAGCTAACACTCTCCTCTCTCCCTCCTCTCTCCTTTCGGCCGAAACCACCAAATTGGTGGTGGTTTTGGTTCTTTTCTATTCAAATCTATTGTAGATTTGAACAAAGAGCTCTCTTTTGCATCATAGAAGAAGAAAGAACTAGCATTCAAGGTGTTAATACTTGTGGTGGATACCAATAGTGAAGCTCTACCTTGGGTTAGTGTCTTCATCAACATCCCTCTCTTCATTAAGACCAAGGACTTCAAAGGTTATCGTTTCTTCATCCTTCTTGTTAAATTTATTTTATGATCTTACATGTTGCATGCAAAGTGATCCTTGTGGGATTAAAAGTGTTTTACATGATCAAAATTTTTAAAGCTTCCGTTGTGGTTTTATTTTTATTATACTTGGCTAAAAAAACCCTTTTTGATCTAGAGATCCCATCAAGTGGTATCATAGCCATCTTTGCATGCATGTTTAGATCTTTCATCTTGTTGTGAATTTTTGGTTTTTTGAAGCCATGGATGAATTTCATATTGCATGAAAAGTTCATTTTTTATTTTTGGCAACTTGTGTTATTGTTAAAATTTATGATTTTATGTGACCAAAATTTTGCATGCATTTTGGTCATGAAAGTTGCTTTTAAAATAAAAATACAAAAGAGATGTTTTGTGTTTTTGTGAATGTTTGTGCATAAACAAGCCATGGACCCTTTTGTTGTTGGTTGTGTTGATTATTATAAAATATGTAATATTTATTATTCATAAGGTATGTAATAGTAAATAGGCATTCTTTCTTTTTGTAATTTTTTTATATGTAAAAGTTAATGTTAGATTAGTATTTTTCATTAAATGTAAAAAGATTGGAGAATGGAAGCCTCTTGATGGTGCATTGGAGGCTACCGTGTTGGTGAAGTTCACCACCATCTCTCAGTATCGATGAGGAGCAACACAACACTTCATGGAGTCTTGAATATTTTGCATGCATTGGATGTTTTTGCAAGTGGGAGCATGAAGACTTTTCTTTTTTGGTCCTTGTCCCTTAAGAATGGACTTGATGATTCATGCATATGGCTTGCATGAATTGTCATTAGTCATATGGCTTGTTTATTGCACTTTTACATTATGTTTGTTGATTGTTTGCATTATTATTATCTGGCATGGTTGAAATAGGATTTTAAATGCTAGATAATAATTAGTACGCAATTGGAAATCAACATATGGAGTTTGTTTTTTCAAAATGTAACATTTTAAAGGTAAAATGGTTATAAATGGGTTTTATAAATAAAATAAGTTTTATCCTAAGACCCGTAAATTTTGAAATATCAAAATGAGTTAAAATGGTGATTTTAAAATCTCATACAAACTCCAAGTGTCATGTATTTTTTGTTGCATGCAATATACATGACATAATATGTTTATAAAACTGGAATTATAATACATCTAAAATCCCTTTTATGAATGCAAGTTTATGCCGTCCTTTTTTAAAACACTCGCACGTCACTTGTATGATCCTTGTGGGATAAAGGTCACCTAACTGCTTGGATCGTCTTTTGATGGCCGTGATGGTTTCGTGATTTCTAGTGGGATAAAGGTCACCTAACCGCTAGTTATGTGCCGATTCCACATGTTGTTCAAGTTGGATGACTTGATCGGGAATCTTTTGTGATAAAGGTCACCTAAGCATTAGAAACCCGAGGCATAGATGGGATCAAACATGTCAATTAACAAACGTTGTTAAGGATCCCATATTACTAGGAATTACATTTGGATGTAATTGGTAAACGTCACCTACCTTGTTGAATTAAATAGATGGGATAAAGGTCACCTAACCATCTATTTGTTTTGCAACATTGGATCCTAGATTTTATTTTATTAATGTTTAAAGTACATAAAGGGTATTAATAAATAAAGTTTAAAAAATTGAAAATGCTAAATAGAACATTCTTAAATTTTTTAAATGGCCCAAAGTGCGAACCCTCACACCAATTACCTTCGATCCATCCTTGAAAAGGAAAAACTTAACCACACCAACTTCCTGAACTGGCGCCGAAACCTAAGAATTGTTCTCAAGCCAGAAAAGAAGTTGTATGTGTTGGATACCCCAATTCCCGATGAACCTCCTGTTACTCCTAGGGCTCCTCACGTTGAATGGTCGAAACATGTGGATGATTCGGTCGAAGTGTCGAGTCTCATGCTGGCATCAATGATCTCCGAACTTCAAGAGATTTTCGAGAATCACACGACATATGATATGATCAATCAGTTGAAGGAAATGTTCCAACAGCAAGCCCAAACAGAACGCTTCGAAACTGTCCATCGTTGCACGCATGTAAGATGGAGGAGGGAGGAAATGTGAGCAATCACGTCCTCGTGATGAAAGGTCATTTGGATCATTTGGAGCGTCTTGGCTCTAAATATCCAACGGATATAATTCTGAACTCTTTACCCAAATCCTATGACCCCTTCATCATGAACTTCAACATGAATGGTTGGGAGAAACCTATCTCAGAACTGCATCAGATGCTCAAAACTGCTGACAAAAATCTCCCTAAGAAAACCCCTCATGTGCTCATGATTCGGGAAGGTGGAACCAAGAAACCCAAAACCCCTAACTCCAAAACTAAAAACAAGTTTTTTAAGGTCAAAGGCAAAAAGGTTGCCCGAACCCCACAAATGAAAAAGAAGGAGAAAGTGGCCAAAGAAGACGCATGTTTTGAATATGGCGCGATTGGTCACTGGAAAAGGAACTGTCCTACTTACCTGGCAGAGTTGAAGAAAAAGAAGGCCGAGGCAGGGTCATCAGGTATCTATGTGATAGAATTAGATCTATTTACTTTTTCACCTAACACTTGGGTATTTGATACTGTGTGTGGAACTCACATATGTAACATGTTACAAGGGTTCAGAAAAAGTAAGCAACTGAAGACAGGCGAAATCGTACTCCACGTGGGAAATGGAGCAAGAGTTGAAGCTCAAGCTTTAGGAGATTACGATTTGCATTTACCAAATGGCCTGTATTTGACATTAAACAATGTGTGTTATGTCCCTGGCTTGACCAGGAATATTATTTCAGTTGCTCGTTTAAAACAATCTGGTTTTACTTATCGTTTTAAAGACGATTTTATTCATGCTTATAAGAATGATATACTCTATTTCGAGGCTAGACCTCTTAATGGAATATACTAAGTAAAACTAGATAGTTCAATAAAAGATAGTTCTATATACCATGCTAACACCAAAAGACTTAAGAATGATTTAAGCGATTCTTATCTATGGCATTGTCGTCTTGGCCATATAAACAAGAAACGCATATCCCAACTTCAAAAGAGTGGTATTTTGAAGGCAAATGAGGATGATTCATTTGATATATGCGAATCTTGTCTATGTGGGAAGATGACCAAAGCTCCTTTCTTTGGTTCTAGTGAAAGGGCTAAAGATCTGTTAGGAATCATACATACTGATGTATGCGGTCCTTTTAGAACCATATCAAGAGATGGTACTAGATTCTTCATCACCTTCACTGACGACTTCAGTCGATATGGTTATGGTTATGTTTATTTGATGAAACATAAACATGAAGCATTTGAAATGTTCAAATTGCTTCAAAGTGAAGTTGAAAATCAACTCGATAAAACCATTAAAGTCCTTCGTTCCGATAGAGGAGGTGAATATCTGAGTGATGAATTCCTAAATCATCTAGAGAATCGTGAGATTATTTCACAACTTACTCCACCTAGAACACCACAACATAATGGTGTGTTTGAGAGGAGGAACCAAACTTTACTAGATATGGTTCGCTCTATGATGAATAGGAGTACTCTTCCTTTATCATTTTGGAGTTACGCCTTAATTACTGCTACCCGTATTTTAAATATGGCTCCAACCAAGAAAGTAGATAAAACACGTTATGAGATTTGGCATGGAAAGGTTCCATCCTTATCCTATTTAAGGGTATGGGGATGTGAGGCTTATGTGAGACAAGAAGCTTCAAACAAATTAGATCCCAGATCTACTAAATGCGTCTTTGTAGGATATCCTAAAGATTGTATAGGATATTATTCCTACAATCCCGCCGAGAATAAAGTTTTTATTGCTCAGAAGGCTGAATTCCTGGAAACCAAGTTTCTAATAGCGGAAGCCAGTGGGAGGCAAATGGTACTTGAGGAAGAACCATTAGCTGATGCAACTGAGGTTGGCACTATTACACAACAATAGGATGTTGAACCTGAATAAATGGTTGGTCAGGAGACAAATGAGACACAAAGTGTTCGCAAATCTGGTAGAATACGCCAGGAACCAGAAAGATATGGTTTTTCCATATCTTAGGATGAATGTTGTTTCTTGGTGGATTCTGATGAGCCCACCAACTACCAAAGTGCCGTGACAAGTTCTGAATCTGATCATTGGCTCGAAGCCATGAACATTGAGATGCAATCCATGTATGATAATCAAGTATGGGACTTGGTTGATCTTCCTCCCAACGGCAAGTCTGTAGGAAGTAAATGGGTTTTCAAGAAGAAACCCGACATGGATGGAAATCTGCACACATATAAAGCAAGACTCGTGGCGAAAGGTTTCACTCAAACTCATGGTATTGACTATGATGAGACCTTCTCTCCTGTGGCTATGATCAAGTCTATTAGAATATTGTTTGCCATTGCTGCATATTATGACTATGAGATATGGCAAATGGACGTCAAAACGGCTTTTCTAAATGGACACTTAACTGAAGATGTCTATATGGTTCAGCCTGAAGGTTTTGTCGATCCAAAGTATCCTAAAAGGGTGTGTAAGCTTAAGAGATCCATTTATGGACTAAAACAAGTATCTCGAAGTTGGAATCTTCGTTTTAATGAGAAAATCAAAGAGTTTGGTTTCATTAAAAATGAAGATGAACCATGTGTTTTCAAGAAAACTAGTGGGAGCATTGTAACGTTCCTAGTGTTGTATGTGGATGACATACTGCTCTTTGGAAATGATATTCCCTCTATGAAAGAGGTTAAGGCTTGGCTTGAGAAATGTTTCTCAATGAAAGATTTAGGTGAAGCAGCCTATATTCTTGGTATAAAGATCTATAGAGATAGATCAAGAAGACTTATAGGTTTAAGTCAAAATGCATACATTGACAAAATCTTGAAAAGGTTCAAGATGCAGGACTCTAAGAGAGGGTCATTGCCGATGCCATCTGGTACCATATTGAGCAAGTCTCAATGTCCTAGCACAAAGGCTGAGCGAGACAAGATGGATGGCATTCCATATGCTTCTGCAATTGGATCCATCATGTATGCTATGATATGCACGAGACCGGATGTATCGTATGCCTTGAGCATGACGAGTAGATACCAAGAAGATCCGGGAGAAGGTCATTGGATTGTTGTGAAGAACATTCTAAGGTACTTACGAAGAACTAAAGAAATGTTCCTTATTTATGGAGGTCGGGAAGAAAGTCTTAGTATAAAGTGTTATACTGATGCTAGCTTCCAGACGGATAGAGATGATTGTAAGTCACAGTCTGGTTTTGTCTTTATTATGAATGGAGGCGCCGTCTCTTGGATGAGTTCCAAGCAGAGCGTGGTTGCACAATCCACTACAGAGTCAGAGTACATCGCTGCTTCACAGGCTGCACAAGAAGCTGATTGGATGAAGAAGTTCATTGAAGATCTAGGGGTGGTCCCTACCATTCAGGATCCCCTAGAAATCCTTTGTGATAATGAGAGTGCCATAGCCATAGCTAATGATGCCATGTCACAGAAAAGGACCAGGCACATTCACCGGAAATTCAACTATATATGTGATGAAGTTGAAAGCGGTGAAATAAGTATTCGCAAAGTTCATACAGATCAAAATTTAGCGGACCCATTCACGAAGTCTCTTCCACCAGCTAAGCATGAGGATCACACTAGAGCTATAGGACTTCGTTACTCTAGTGAATGGATTTGATTTGGTTTAGTATTTGGATTTTGGAACAATGAAAAGCAACAACTATTAAAATGAATCATTTTGTGCAGATGTTTTCGTTAAATACTTGTTTAGTTCCGTATTAGCATGTTTAATCCTTGAATAAATCAGTTATTCTAAATGTCCATAGTCGATCATAGTTGTGGGAGCAACTATGAAGTAAGACTAATATGAATTGGATCGGTTGACTTTTAAGAGTAAAAGTGGCAAAGTGTTGCAACCAAGTTCATAGGTACTTGCTAGGGAACAAGTACTGGACATGACCCATTTCAAGATCACTTCATGGATCGTCGTCATAAGTGACACTTGAATAAAGGTATTTATCTTTGTATCCTTAGACCTGAGATGCATATTTGGTACTCAAGTGTAGGGAGTGATATGCTTTGATATGGTTAACCGTTATTCTTGAAAAAGGCAGCTATAAAGGCCATCATTGGGCATGGCATGAACTGCATGAGAGGCGTATGTAGTCAAGATGGGATTTGTTTCTCTAAATGTGTTAAGAGTGAGACATCTAAGGCGCCTTACCAAAAGTTGAACAATAGATGAGAATGATAGTGATCCATGTCTCATGTTCAACATGATGTCCAAACAAATGGATAACTGATACCACACCTTATACATCAATTGAAGCTATGAGCTTGGTGGAATTGGATGTTGTTGAATGGCATTTACAGTCATATGTTGCTGGGGGCAGTGAGATGTTGCTAGACGTCCACCACTGTCTATATCATTCTATAATACAATCTTGAGCAAGTGGGAGATTGTTGGTTCCATATGCTCAAGAATGATTATAAAATAATATTACCGGTAATATATGATCCTAGAGGGTCACACCATAAAACAAGTAGACACCGAATTGATATTTATAAGAATTTGATTCTTGATAAATATTAATTGTTTCTTGAAAATATTATTGAATATGATTCATAATATTAGATGCAAATAAAAGGTTCCAGTTTATTAATAAATATGATGGGCTCATATGTAGCTAGAATTAAAAGGAGGGACTTTAATGATAAAGTTTAAAATAGTTGAAATTGTGATTTTAACCATTTTAAACTAGGAGGGTTAAAATGAAATATTGCATGGCTACCTCTTCTCTTATTGGCCTTCTTGGGTGGCAAGATGATGGTGGTTGTGTTTATATTTTCAACTTGGTCATACATGCAAATGGTGTGACAAAACAACTAGCTAACACTCTCCTCTCTCCCTCCTCTCTCCTTTCGGCCGAAACCACCAAATTGGTGGTGGTTTTGGTTCTTTTCTATTCAAATCTATTGTAGATTTGAACAAAGAGCTCTCTTTTGCATCATAGAAGAAGAAGGAACTAGCATTCAAGGTGTCAATACTTGTGGTGGATACCAATAGTGAAGCTCTACCTTGGGTTAGTGTCTTCATCAACATCCCTCTCTTCATTAAGACCAAGGACTTCAAAGGTTATCGTTTCTTCATCCTTCTTGTTAAATTTATTTTATGATCTTACATATTGCATGCAAAGTGATCCTTGTGGGATTAAAAGTGTTTTACATGATCAAAATTTTTAAAGCTTCCGTTGCGGTTTTATTTTTATTATACTTGGCTAAAAACCCCCTTTTTGATCTAGAGATCCCATCATGTTCTTTCTCGAATTTTAATTCTGGCATTCCTTTGACAAGTCCACCGAGCACTAGCTTGTTGATGGTCATGAAGTTAAGATGGGAAAGTCGTCGATGCCACAGCCAGTTTTGTTGAGTAGTGGCTTTGGACATGAGGCACACAGCTTTGTCGGTCTTTAGTAAGGGGAGGTTGATTGTATACAGATTCGTGCGTCGAGTTCCCGCGAGGATCTCATTTCTGTCTTCGTTACGAATGATGCATCACTTCGCCTTGAAGTTGACTTCAAGATTCTTGTCACAGAATTGGCCGATGCTAAAGAAGTTGTGTCCCAAACCTTCGATGTAGGACACTCGCTTAATGGTAAGGTTGTCTAGAACTAGATCTCCATAGCCCATAATCGGGGCTACATTGTCATTCCCGAAACGAACGTCACCGCAATACTTCTCCTTAAAGTTGGTGAACAGCTCCCGTTAACCAGTCATGTGTTTGGAGCAACCGAAATCAAGAAACCACACATGACCGGGCTGCAAAACAGAAATTAGGGGTTCTTAGGTACCCATTTATAAATGGGTCCTGATAAGTTAGATGCAACACCTTTTCTCGGGGCCCGTTTAGATTTAGGTCCTTTTGGGGATTTAGAATAACGTGAATTAAACACATGATATGTACCAAACCAATCAGATGCATGTTTAGAATCGACAAAATCATTCATTCCACACATAGAACAACAAACATAATCACGCGAAATCTGAATCAATTGTTGAACTGAAGTAAGTTTAAACGAATATTGAAAACCATGTTCAACAGACTTATTAAAAGCAAAATCATGATTGTTATTGTTCTTCCTAATATGCGAAAATGAATTAAAAGATTGAGTCTTCTCGTGGCGTAACTTAGGCTTCTTTTCTACCCACTCTTGTTGAACAGCTCTCCCCCAACCCGTTCTATCTGAAATGGCATTAAAGTTATTGTCAGAGGAGCTGGAGTAATAGGGTTGTCGTATAGATCTTTTACCGGTTTTAGATCGTTTGTTGGACCTTCGTTTGGAATTAAATTTCAAAGAACTGTGTAAAGCCCGTGTCCCGGTATGGTTTTAAAAATTCTTAATGTATTTATTTTATTATCGTTTAAAGTGTGATTCATTAACGGAAGTTGTCAAGGGAGGGACCTCAAATGTTACACGTGGCAACCTTGCTTATCTTTTTGTTTATGACGAAAAACCAGGGACCGGAAATGCCAAGGGTGGGAACAAGGAGGGGTTAATGGGAAATGAGGGGTGTTTGGTGGTTTTGAACGGCTAAGGAGAGGGGGACCGACCCCCCCCCCCCCCTCTTCCTCTTCTCGTCGGTTTCCAAACAGCATCAACAAACAGCCCTTTCGTTTTTGTTCTTTTCTTTTCTTCATTGTTTCATTTGGCCAAGAGAGAGGGTGATCGTGAGTGTGAGAAGCTGAGAGAGGAAGAAAGTGAGGGAGTTAGGGAGAAAACGTGAGAGAGAGAAGTCGCCGGAGAAACGCCGCCACGGTCGCCGGAAAACCACCGGTGTCAACGTCCTTCGTCGGAGAGGTCGAGAAGAAGGGATTTCAGGCACGGTTGCGAGTCGTCGTTGTAAGGTATGGTTCTCGTTATGTTTCTGTTTTCGTTTTTGGTTTCCGGCGAAAGGGCAGCGGCAGCGCCGCCGCGCGCCGCCACTGTGGTGGCTGGGTGTCGGGTGGTGGTGGTGGTGTGAGTCATATATGTGCATGCGGTAAGGTGATCGAGAGAGTAGGGATTTCACGGTGGTTTGCGGCTCGTTTTATTTGTTTCGTCGAAGGACCGCCGCCGGCCGCCACTGGCGACCACCACTGCCGGAGGTGGCAGTGGGTGGTGCGTGGCTGTGACCTGTTAATAATCATAGAGCCCTTTAAGTCGTGACTTAATCGATTAAGCCGATTCGATAAAACCGTCGTTTTCTTTATAATCATCATTTCATGAGAATAATTGTTTAGTCACTGTTTTTGCGACGGCCATAACTTTTCCGTCATAACTCCGATTGAGCCGAAACTGGCACCCACGGTTCAAGTTCGGGGTCGGTCACGTTTTCCGTGTTCTAGCGGAAAACTGGTTCGGCCTCTAGCTAGATGAAAAAGTGGTCGCAAGTTCGGTGATTCGTCATTTCATGGAAAACAATTCTGGAATCTGCCTTGGTTTTGCGAAAGCCATAACTTTTTACTCGTAATTCGTTTTGACGTGAAATTGGTGCCCAAAGTTCCCAAATTGAGTTGGGAAGGTTTTTCGTGTTTTGCTGAAATTCTGTTTAAGCCTGTAGATAGGGCGAAGTTGCCATGTTGTACTGAAAGGTCCGGGTGTTCGCTGTTCTGCGAATCATTCTTGTAAAATCCATGGTAAATTATAGAAAAATCGTTAGGACGCGTGCGATACGTCCCTGAAATCGTAAGACTTAGAACTTTGTAATTATGGATTTTGATTTCTGTATTTATCAGTTTTAAGGGGGTAAAACAGGTCCCGAACAGACCCGTATTTTTTTAATAAAAAGCTGGAATATTTAGTCTTTTGAAAGCTAGTAAACGTGTTATGGGTCGGGACTTTCCTTTGACTTTTTATACGTATTTAGGTGGGAAAAAGTGAAGAAGATTGCCGTGTTGGTGTTGCGATTCGTGAGAACATTGCTTAGCCTTGAGGTGAGTTCTCTCACCGAGTAGTTAGGAATTTCATGTATGTTGTTCTTGGGTGTTACGTGTTATTACGTGTATTTATGTGCTTACATGAATTAGCTGGGACGTGATAATTGGTTACGATTTGTTGAATTCTTGAGTGGAATATTTATGCCTGTGTACACCTCGGTGGGACTGAGGGGCTCGGTGGGACCGAGGGCTCGGTGGGACTGAGCTAGTACAATTACCTTTACTCGGTGGGACCGAGGGCTCGGTGGGACTGAGCTTGTATTAATATATTTGGTGTACTCGGTGGGACCGAGGTCTGTATTTATATAATAATTAATTGGTGGCTTGTAGCTATGGTGTTAGTGATGTGGCCTACATGCGAGAAGGGGCGATGTGCATGGGGTTGCTACATACGTGTGTGGTTGGATTCACTAAGCGTTTCGCTTACCCTTTCCCAATATGTTGTGATTTCAGGTGCGGGCGGCAGTCGGGCGTGACCGTACACACATCAAGCGCAGAGTATCAAAGATTGTTAAATTTTCACTTTCGAACCCTTTGAGTTTAATTATATAATTTTCCGCTGCATAATTTTGTTTGACGGTTTGAGTCAACGACGCTAATTTCAATTAAGACATGAGTTACTAGATTATGGTCGTTTTATAATGAAATGTATGTTTTAAAAAAATTTAAATTTCCTTGTAATTTTTGGGACGTTACAACTTGGTATAAGAGCACGGCTTGAGTGAATCAAGCACATCTCGGTGTGTTTGGTCTCAAGTTGCGGCTAAGAGATCTTTAAATTCTTTTACCAAAATTTTTGTTTTTTAAATGAAAAGAGAAAACCCGTTTGGAAACGGTGATCGTGGGCGCAGTGTGTACAGTCAGCCGACGCCAACTGGGAAGGTAAGGAACTTAGTGTATTTATCGCTTTTCAGGTATAGTGTATGCATGCTAGATTGCTTATGTGAACTGTATGGTACCGTATGCTGGTTTTATCGCTTATAGGAACTCATGCTAGCTTTGATAGGTTGTTAAGCGAATGCACTCTAGGTTGTATGCAGTAGGAACTGAATAGCCTTAGAATATTAGATTTAGTTCTATTGCGCAGCTCTTGTTTGAGTCCAACCGTTCTAGGATAGAATCTCTTATTCGAACGTCTATCTGGTTTTACACTGTATACGACCGTGCATTCACGAGGCGACTCGTCAGGGTTAGTGGGGTTTCCGTGTTAGCAAGGGATAGTGGGTGATATGACCTTTCTAGGGAGTTAGGAAAGGTGTTTGTATGGACTGGATTGGCTATATGTGTTTATTTGTGGTAATCAACTACTTGAATGCCCCGGGACAGGACTCGAAACGAGTAAGGATAGGTGTGAAGGGTAGTAGTAGAGCTCCTACTATCTAAAGCACAGGATCCATGCTCGAGTCGGGGAGAGTCACGAGGAAGCCAAGGAGTGGAGTATGAGCGTGGTAGGGTGAGTTTTATGTGCTTATAGATCTCTGAAATTTCTCTTTCTAGAATGGTCAATACTAGAAGGAACAACGCGGCGGAGCCGCGAGCCGAGACGGGGATTACTGAGGAGCGTATTAGGGAACTGATTGCTACTAAGGTTTCCCACGCGGTCGGGGAAGCGATCCCCGAGATCATCACCGCTATTCGAGAGGAGGTGGTGATCCTACTGGAGGAGCGTATTGCAGCTATTCCACTGCCTGCGGAGGGTCATCTCCGTAACCGAGAGTTCCAGTACCGGGATCTCTCCGCTTGTTCCCCGCCAGAGTTTAAGGGAGACCTGGATCCGATTACCAGCATGCGATGGGTATCTGACATGGAGTTCGCCTTTTTGACCAGTGGCTGCCCGGACAACCTAAAGGTCCGTTTTGCAGTAAATCTACTTCGTGACGGCGCGAAGGATTGGTGCGCCACGGCATTGACGCCTGCCGAGCGCACTACTTTGACTTGGGACGAGTTTGTCACTTGTTTCCGTGCGGAGTATGTACCGCCAGTAGAGATGGAACGAATCGCTAAAGAATTCCTAGAGCTCACACAGACAACAGAGACGGTAAAAGAGACGAACAGGAAATTTACCGAGATGGCATTATTCTGTCCCCAGTATGCCGCCTCGGAAGAGATGAAGATGTCAAGGTATAAAGATATGTTACGCACGGAGATCCGAGAATTTGTTAGAACGGCACAGTATACTTCATTATCCGCCATGATGGACGCCGCTCGAAGGAGGGAGCTTGAGCTGGAGATCCAAGCTAAGAAGCGGAAGGCGGCACAGCCAGTGACGCCCATCTCGGCAGTGCCGAAGCGTTCGAGGTTCACAGGTACGCGCACGGGTTCTAGGAGTGGCGGGTTTAAGCCCCGTGATACCGGAGCAAGGAGAATGGAGGGGTGCTTTAAGTGTGGTCAACCCGGTCACCTTAGCCGGGATTGTAAGACGCCGTTAATGGTCTGTTTCAACTGTAATCAGACGGGCCACGTAAGGGCCAACTGTCCTAGAGCAGGGGTAACTGCTGGGGGTGGAGCTCAGAGGGTGCCTGGGAATGCCCCGTTGCGTATTACTGATGGTCGGGCTGGTCAGCCAGGGGCGGGAACGGCCCGAGGTAGAGTTCACCAGTTGACGGTGGATGAGGCACATGCGACGCCTAAAGTGGTTACAGGTATATCCCTTACTTCTTTCCTTTTGTCTTTCCTTTCCATGTCATGTATTTATTTGTGGTTGAATTATATGTTAGGTACATTCCTAGTTAACTCGGTGCCTGCAGTTGTGATGTTTGATAGCGGGGCTACTCACTCTTTTGTGTCTCGCACTTTTAGCGAGGGTTTAGGCCGAGTTGTAGGACGCTTGAGTTATCCTCTGGTTGTTGAGGTGGCTGATGATAGGAACTTGACGGTCACATACGTGTTTCGCGGGTGCACCTTAGAGATCTCAGGGGTGAGGTTTCCCATTGACCTGATCCCGATTGCTATGCGGGAGCTTTGTGTGATTGTGGGCATAGATTGGATGGATAAGTTCGACGCGGAGATCGTTTGCCGTCACAAGCAAGTGCGAGTTCGAACCCCAAGCGGGGGAGAACTGTTAGTGCAGGGAGATTCGTCTAGACGGTCTACGACCATATGTTCGGCTGCGAGAGCTCGGAGGTACCTTCAGCATAGTGGGCAAGGATTTTTAGCATACGTGATAGACACGAGGGTTGGGGAAACGAAGAAGTCTGCGGAAGACGTACCTGTGGTACGGGAGTTCACCGACGTGTTTCCCGAGGAATTTCCGGGGATACCTCCCGAACGACAGGTAGAGTTTCGGATCGATCTGATCCCGGGTGCGGCTCCGGTGGCCAAGGCACCCTACCGCCTGGCTCCACCGGAAATGAAAGAGCTGTACGCCCAGCTGCAAGAACTACTCGAAAAGGAGTTCATTAGACCGAGCTGTTCGCCGTGGGGAGCACCTATCTTATTCGTGAAGAAGAAGGATGGATCACAACGGATGTGCATAGACTACCGAGAGCTGAATAAGCTTACGGTAAAGAATCGTTATCCTTTGCCAAGGATTGACGATTTGTTCGACCAGCTTCAGGGGGCCTCAGGTTCTCCAAGATTGATCTACGGTCTGGGTACCACCAGATGCGGGTCAGGAGTGAGGACACGGAAAAGACGGCTTTCCGTACGCGATACGGTCATTACGAGTTTGTGGTGATGCCTTTTGGACTCACCAATGCACCTGCAGCGTTCATGGACCTCATGAACCGAGTGTGTAGTCCGATGTTGGACCGTTCGGTGATTGTGTTTATCGATGACATTCTGGTGTATTCGAAGACCAAGGAGGAGCACGAGATGCATCTTCGAGAAGTGTTGGAAGTATTGAGGCGAGAGAAGTTATACGCTAAGTTTTCCAAGTGCGAATTCTGGTTACGAGAGGTCCAGTTCCTAGGACATGTCGTGAATCAGGATGGTATTATGGTTGACCCAGCTAAGATTGCAGCTGTGATGCGGTGGGAGGTGCCGAAGACTCCTACTGAGGTGCGAAGCTTTCTGGGATTAGCGGGGTATTATCGAAGGTTTATTCAGGATTTCTCTAAGATCACGTTACCCATGACGCGATTGACAAAGAAATCTGCGGCTTTCAGTTGGGGTGAGGAACAACAGAAGGCGTTCGAGGAGCTACGCAGGCGGTTGTGTGAGGCTCTTGTGTTAACCTTGCCCGAGGGCATGGAGGATTTGGTAGTATATTGTGACGCCTCACATCAGGGTTTGGGTGCCGTGCTTATGCAGCGCGGCAAGGTCATAGCCTACGCTTCTAGACAGCTGAAGCCTCACGAAGCAAATTACCCGACTCATGACCTGGAGTTGGGAGCGGTAGTGTTTGCCCTTAAAATTTGGAGGCACTATCTCTATGGTGTCAAGTGTACGATCTACACTGACCATAAGAGCCTCAAGTACTTGATGGATCAACAGAACCTTAATATGCGTCAGCGAAGGTGGCTCGATGTGGTTAAGGATTATGACTGCGAGATACTTTACCACCCGGGTAAGGCGAACGTGGTCGCGGACGCACTCAGCCGACATCCGGTCGGTGAGCCACTGAGGGGTTATTGTCAGCGATTGACAGTGGTTACACCTATCCTGGAGTCGATAGGAAGCGCTCAAGAGGTGGCTGTCTTGGAGGAAAATGCAAAGCGGGAAAGAGTGTCGGGGGAAATCTCGAATTTTGTTCGTGATAGTCGGGGGTTGTTAACTCGACATGGTAGGGTTTGGGTTCCATTCATCGGTGGGAACCGGCAGGTACTAATGGATGAGGCGCATAAGTCCAAGTTCTCGATTCACCCGGGGGCTACAAAGATGTACAGGGACTTGCGCGAAGGTTACTGGTGGCCCGACATGAAGCGGGATGTTGCTAGATGTGTTGAGGTATGTATGACCTGTCGGAAGGTCAAAGCGGAACATCAACGACCTCATGGGAAATTGCAACCGTTGGAGGTCCCGGTTTGGAAATGGGAAGAGATTACTATGGACTTCATAACAAAACTCCCAAAGACTCCCCGTGGGAACGATGCCATTTGGGTGATCGTTGACCGTCTGACCAAGAGTGCTCACTTCTTGGCCATCAGGGAGAGCTCCTCGGCGGAGAAGCTTGCGGAGGTGTTTGTGCGTGAGATCGTGGCCAGGCACGGGGTGCCAGTTTCGATTGTCTCCGACAGGGATACTCGTTTTACCTCTCGGTTTTGGGAGAAGTTCCAGTCGAAGATGGGTACACGGTTACACTTTAGCACGGCCTTTCATCTACAGACGGACGGACAGAGCGAGCGAACCATTCAGACCCTCGAGGATATGCTTCGAGCTTGTGTCATGGATTTTGGAGGTAGTTGGGATCAGTACCTACCTTTGGCGGAATTTTCCTACAACAACATCTACCACTCTAGTATTGGCATGCCGCCATACGAGTTGTTGTACGGTAGGAAATGCAGGACGCCCGTTTGTTGGGGCGAGGTTGGGCATCGGGTGTTAGGGAGTACTGACATCGTGTTGAAGACGACCGAGACAATTCAGATGGTGCGGGACCGTTTGGTTACTGCACAGAGTCGGCAGAAGAGCTACGCCGACAAAAGGCGATCCGACTTGGAGTTTCAGGTGGGTGATTATGTATTGTTGAAGGTTTCACCCTGGAAAGGGGTGATCCGGTTTCGTAAGCGGGGGAAGCTAGGGCCTCGTTATATCGGGCCTTACCGGATCATCGCCCGCGTGGGGAAAGTGGCTTACCGGTTGGAGCTACTGGAGGAACGGAACTTGATTCACAACACCTTCCACGTTTCACAATTGCGGAAGTGTGTGATGGATGAGTCTGCAGTAGTACCGCTCGAAGATATTCAGATCGACGAGCGGCTTAATTACGTGGAAAAGCCAGTTGCTATTCTTGACAGGAGGACGAGAACCTCGCGGAACAAGGTCGTTGGTTTGGTGAAGGTTCAATGGAGACACCGAAAGGGTTCCGAGTGGACTTGGGAACCTGAAGCGGAGATGCGAGAAAATTATCCGGAGCTGTTTGCGGGTGTAGACTTCGGGGACGAAGTCTAATTCAAGCGGGGGAGAGTTGTAAAGCCCGTGTCCCGGTATGGTTTTAAAAATTCTTAATGTATTTATTTTATTATCGTTTAAAGTGTGATTCATTAACGGAATTTGTCAAGGGAGGGACCTCGAATGTTACACGTGGCAACCTTGCTTATCTTTTTGTTTATGACGAAAAACCAGGGACCGGAAATGCCAAGGGTGGGAACAAGGAGGGGTTAATTGGAAATGAGGGGTGTTTGGTGGTTTTGAACGGCTAAGGAGAGGGGGACCGACCCCCCCCCCCCTCTTCCTCTTCTCGTCGGTTTCCAAACAGCATCAACAAACAGCCCTTTCGTTTTTGTTCTTTTCTTTTCTTCATTGTTTCATTTGGCCAAGAGAGAGGGTGATCGTGAGTGTGAGAAGCTGGGAGAGGAAGAAAGTGAGGGAGTTAGGGAGAAAACGTGAGAGAGAGAAGTCGCCGGAGAAACGCCGCCACGGTCGTCGGAAAACCACCGGTGTCAACGTCCTTCGTCGGAGAGGTCGAGAAGAAGGGATTTCAGGCACGGTTGCGAGTCGTCGTTGTAAGGTATGGTTCTCGTTATGTTTCTGTTTTCGTTTTTGGTTTCCGGCGAAAGGGCAGCGGCAGCGCCGCCGCGCGCCGCCACTTTGGTGGCTGGGTGTCGGGTGGTGGTGGTGGTGTGAGTCATATATGTGCATGCGGTAAGGTGATCGAGAGAGTAGGGATTTCACAGTGGTTTGCGGCTCGTTTTATTTGTTTCGTCGAAGGACCGCCACCGGCGACCACCACTGCCGGAGGTGGCAGTGGGTGGTGCGTGGCTGTGACCTGTTAATAATCATAGAGCCCTTTAAGTCGTGACTTAATCGATTAAGCCGATTCGATAAAACCGTCGTTTTCTTTATAATCATCATTTCATGAGAATAATTGTTCAGTCACTGTTTTTGCGACGGCCATAACTTTTCCGTCATAACTCCGATTGAGCCGAAACTGGCACCCACGGTTCAAGTTCGGGGTCGGTCACGTTTTCCGTGTTCTAGCGGAAAACTGGTTCGGCCTCTAGCTAGGTGAAAAAGTGGTCGCAAATTCGGTGATTCGTCATTTCATGGAAAAACATTCTGGAATCTGTCTTGGTCTTGCGAAAGCCATAACTTTTTACTCGTAATTTGTTTTGACGTGAAATTGGTGCCCAAAGTTCCCAAATTGAGTTGGGAAGGTTTTTCGTGTTTTGCCTAAAATCTTTTTAAGCCTGTAGCTAGGGCGAAGTTGCCATGTTGTACTGAAAGGTCCGGGTGTTCGCTGTTCTGCGAATCATTCTTGTAAAATCCATGGTAAATTATAGAAAAATCGTTAGGACGCGTGCGATACGTCCCTGAAATCGTAAGACTTAGAACTTTGTAATTATGGATTTTGATTTCTGTATTTATCAGTTTTAAGGGGGTAAAACAGGTCCCGAACAGACCCGTATTTTTTTAATAAAAAGCTGGAATATTTAGTCTTTTGAAAGCTAGTAAACGTGTTATGGGTCGGGACTTTCCTTTGACTTTTTATACGTATTTAGGTGGGAAAAAGTGAAGAAGATTGCCGTGTTGGTGTTGCGATTCGTGAGAACATTGCTTAGCCTTGAGGTGAGTTCTCTCACCGAGTAGTTAGGAATTTCATGTATGTTGTTCTTGGGTGTTACGTGTTATTACGTGTATTTATGTGCTTACATGAATTAGCTGGGACGTGATAATTGGTTACGATTTGTTGAATTCTTGAGTGGAATATTTATGCCTGTGTACACCTCGGTGGGACTGAGGGGCTCGGTGGGACCGAGGGCTCGGTGGGACTGAGCTAGTACAATTACCTTTACTCGGTGGGACCGAGGGCTCGGTGGGACTGAGCTTGTATTAATATATTTGGTGTACTCGGTGGGACCGAGGTCTGTATTTATATAATAATTAATTGGTGGCTTGTAGCTATGGTGTTAGTGATGTGGCCTACATGCGAGAAGGGGCGATGTGCATGGGGTTGCTACATACGTGTGTGGTTGGATTCACTAAGCGTTTCGCTTACCCTTTCCCAATATGTTGTGATTTCAGGTGCGGGCGGCAGTCGGGCGTGACCGTACACACATCAAGCGTAGAGTATCAAAGATTGTTAAATTTTCACTTTCGAACCCTTTGAGTTTAATTATATAATTTTCCGCTGCATAATTTTGTTTGACGGTTTGAGTCAACGACGCTAATTTCAATTAAGACATGAGTTACTAGATTATGGTCGTTTTATAATGAAATGTATGTTTTAAAAAAATTTTAATTTCCTTGTAATTTTTGGGACGTTACAAACTGGTTTTAAAAACGGTTTTGGAGTTAGAACATTCTCCCTTTTCAAAATTACCGGTGTGGGCATTTTCTCTAAAAATTGAGTGTGACTTGCAAGCTTTGGAGAAAATCAATTTTTGAAACATCATCATCATGACAAACAGAGGAATTCATATACTCAGAAAACTGTCGTGCAGAATCAAATGGGGTTTCACCATCAGAGTCGGATGAGGAGCAGTTAAAGGAATCATCCGCAAAGGGATTATTAAAGTCTAGAAAAAGATTCCTTTGAACAGATTCGGTTTGAACCGCCTTACCTTTATTTTGGTAACTCAAAATCTTATCATCGGTGTCAAGAGACATTCCTAGAAAAGCCTTGCACGAGGAACTATCCGAACAAGTAGTTGACGGGTCAACCGAGATGGTGTCAGGAGAGGCAGGCTTCATTGGAGTATCCACGGGACTTTCCTTAGCCATCCTTCCTGTTAAAGACCTTGCCGCCAAGGCGGACAGTTTAGAAGTCAATTTAGCAATCTTGGTTTTATAACTCGTTCTTTCTGATTCGGATAATGACTCGGTTTTATTCTGTTTGAGCTCGTTTATAGTGGATAAAAGTACAATTCTTTCGGTCTCAAAAATAAAATTGTCCCTCACAATTGATTCTTCGAGTTTGAAAATGATGTTTTCCAAAATCAGAGGTGGAACATATCGTTTGTACTCTGTTTGATCATGAGATCCTACATCTGGTGTTGCCGTAACTGGTACTAGAGTTTCCACAGTTTTGGCAAGAGAACAGATGTCGAAGTAATCATTTGAGAGGTAAGGTGTTTTGCTTTTCAAATAAGACGCATTAAGGGTTTCATACACGAAAGGAACTTGTACATTTATATTTTTTCGAGGTGGCTCATCTTCCGAATTAGTGTCAACATTTTTAGGCTTTTCCCCTACTTTTGGTAGAGGAATTCCTGTTCGTCTTTTATGGTCTTCCTTTTCCTCATCTTCTTGTGACGATTTAGTCCACTTGATCTTATACTCAGGGTATTTCTTATCTAGTACCAAAAAGTTGAACTCATAAAGGGTGAGAACCTTTGATAAGATTTTCTTAAGGTAACACTGATTATCATATCTGAGTCCCCAAAGAGAGTTGTAATACTTGAATTCCTTTGGTTTATTCAAATGAATGGTTTGTTCCGATTGACCAAGTTTATAAAGTTTGGATTCTAGATCCTTAAGCTTGTTAGTCAACAAATCATTTTGTTTTTGAACGTTTTCTTGAAGAACACCACTCTTGGAATACTCCTCCTGAGACTTTTCTAACTTTTATGTGAATTCATATAGTTGGGTCTCTAGGGATTCTGCTCTTTTTGAAATGGCTGAGCATTCGGATTGATAGTTTTCTATCACGCACTTATCTTCAGCCTTTTCAATAGCTAGCTTTCCTATGGTGTCGTATTTGATTTTAGCATCGGCTTCTAGCTTAGTTATTTGGGCGTCTTTGGATTTAATCTTTTGTTTAAAAGTGTCTAAGGTACGCACCATTACTTGCCTCTGATCGATACCTGGCATTCGGCTTTCTCCTTATTCTTGCTGGAGGATTCATCTTCAGTGTCAGATTCTTCTAGCTGAGTGCTAGTGTAGCACATATGAGCTTCAGCTTCTTCCTCTTCATCTTCAGTCAAGACGAGCCAGTGATCGTCTTCTGCCATCAACGCTTTACCTGCTTCTTTCTGCCTTGCCAACAGCCTTTAGTTCTTGTAGTACTTAGCATTGCGCACTACAGGTTTTCGGCGGTCTCTGGCAAAGTGCCCACGCCTTCCGCAATTGTAACACTTTACCGGTTCGTCACTATCTCGCTCGTCAGACTTTCCTTCTGATTTCTTGCCTTCATCATTCTTCTTCCTGCCTTCATCTGTCTTCCTTTTCCCTTCATATTTGCCTTTGTAGTCTCGGCGCTTCGTGTTGGTGGAGTAACGTTGGTTGTTGTTGGATGGTTTCTTGAATAATTTCTTCCTTGCGTACTCTCTGGTAAGTAGGGAAACAACTTTCTTGATTCCATCAAGCTCAGGGTCAGAATCACTTTCAGCTTCCTCATCCTCATGCTCAGTCTCACTATGAGCTTCTTCTCGATAAGAGCTTCGTTGGGTGTGTTTGTCCTTTTTGTGAGATATGAGAGCTAGCGGGTCTTCTTTACTCTTTTCACCAGACTTCTGATCTCCCATGAGTTCACGAACATCATCTTCATCTTGTAACAGCATCTCATAGAGTTCGTGCAGCAGAACATTCTCTAAAGAACAATTGTGACGAACATGGAGGACAAATCCCTTCCATTCAGGCTGAAGGTTGTTCAAGAACTTGACGTTGTTCTCTGTGTTCGTCTTAAAGATGTTTTTATGAAGATCGTTGATGAGCGTGCAGAATCTTTCGTAAGTCTCGGTTAGTGATTCCCCTCGTTTGGCCTTGAACGCTTCATATCGAGTGAGGCAATTGGTTATCTTCATCTGGTTCCCCTCTCGACTACCTTGCATAATTTTCGCCAGTTGATCCCACATTCCTTTGGTCGTGTCTTTCTGACTGTCGATGTTGCAGTAGATATTTATTTACAAGACTGTAGATGAGGTACGTCTTAGCCAGTCTATCGTCATCTACTTTCCTCTTTTCTTCAGGAGTCAGCTTGTCATATGGTTTGACCACCCGTTGAGCTGGGGGTCCGCCTTCTTGCGCTTGGATCTCCATCATTGGAGGAGGAACTAGTCCGTGGGTCAATGATCGTAGGATCTTATCGTAGAGAGGCTTGGTCTCGATGAAACACGTGAAGCGGTCTTTCCATACGTTATACTCCCCTCGGTACAAGATCGGTGGTTTGAGTTCAGATCCTATCGCTAGCGCGTCTTGAGTGTTCATGATTCGGGCATTTGTGTGATCGTAAGACGATTTTAGTGATCCAAAGGTAAAAGGAGTGATCTAACGCAAAAACCTAAGGGAGTGAGTGGACTAAGGTGATCCTAAGTTCAAACGGGTAACAACGAGTAACTTAAAATAAATAACGAAAGCAAAGACTGAGGTATAAAGAAGAAGAAAAATGCAGAAACTAAATCCGGAACAGGGGAGATCCGGAACCGGAAAGATCCGAAACCGGAATGGATCGGGACAAGATTCGGAATGGATCGGGACTTGTGTAGTCCGGAACCGGAACCAGTATAGTCCGGAACCGGTGAAATCCGGAACCGGATGAAAGCGAATTCGATAAACACACCGGAACCGGTATTAGTCCAAAATCGGAATGAGTTCTGGTATAGACCCAAATCTGGTATGAGACCGGAATCAAAGGACGGACCCGGTATTGATCCGGGTTCCGGTACACTAAAGCGAGAAACAAGATAATCCAGGACTCAAGATTTTAAGTCTCGTATTCAAACGGAGTTCAGGAAAAATACGTACCTCGAAGTGCAAAAACTCACTTTTGGACTGGATTACTTCGAGAGACTTCTGCAAACACTTTAATACCACAAAAGACAACCAAAGAATGCACAAACAACTAACCAATTCGGATTTTAGCCCACTTTAGAGTAAAAATTAAGAAATTTTCAAAGAACGGAGTGCAATAAACCCATAATTGCAAAACCACAAAATCGATGAACAAATAATTAACCAAAAGTGTTTCAAGAATTAATAAAACTCTAGAAACACAAGGAGAACACTTTCTTTAACATCAATTTTGATTTTAACACATAAATCAAAAACAAAGAATGGACCTTTTCAAAGAAACAGTCAACAAACTAGAATGACTCTAAATTGAGAGAATTTACCTTTGGATCGTTCGTCTTTCTGCTCTGATACCAATTGTAGATCCCAGATTAACAAGTGAAATTAACAGAATCAACACAATAGCATTCAATTGTCATAAATCTCGCTTTGATTACTTTGCAGAAAAGATGAATTCTTGAGTAGCCGTACAAGGTAATTAGCATAAACAATTAGGTCATCAACCCTAATTCTAAAGCAAAAGCTAGTATTTATATCCCATAGGGGATAGTTACACAAGTTGTCATAAAAGGTCCCTGAACTTCTATTCAACTGACTTTTGAGACCTAACAAAATATATGTACATATACACACACATATATACATACACACACGGTGAACCATCTCCATCGTGACCTCCTCCCGTGAACCACCTCCGTCGGCCCTCACCACCGTCGGTCCTCTCCCACCATTGAGTCTTTGATGTACATCTCCAGCAGCCCCATTTCCCTTCTCACTTTCCACTCCGTCCCATATACACAGAACCACCACCTGAAGCTAGAGCCATCGTCCTGTTTTTCCAACCACACTCAACACGGACCAAATCAAAATCAAAACCCACATGAATTCAACAGAGGTGTCGTTGGCTCCACGAACGAAGAAAAATATGATTCACAGCTGAATGCTTCACAGATCATCGGTGATCCCACCCCAAAACTCATGTCTTCGTTTCTAGCCATGAACAACGTAGAAGACGGACTTCCTGCTATCTCCAGCTTTCCACAACTTACCAGTGATTTAGGGACCAGATTTGTGTCGTAAGTCCATAAATACCAATGATTTGTGCCATTAGTCCAGTTCTCCGATTATATCATATTGATTTTCATTTTCAGCTCTCCACAACTTTCTCAAAATCAGACCACAAATACCCCATTAATAATCCTTTGTTTTCCAATTCAAATTATGTATCTAGAACCTCCATTCCTCACTGATTCTGACAATCAAAGATAAAAGCCTCAGTCTTTAACCAAATCCACAAGTGAGGTCGCCGGAGCATACGATGTTGCTGGGGGTGGGATCGAACAGAGATGATGACCAGAGCATACAATGTCGTCGGAGATGGTGAATGAAGAAGGTGAGGTCGCCGGAGATGGTTTATGTGTGTCCGTGTGAGTGTTAGTACCTCTTGGTCACCTTTCCCCTCCCCCTTCTTTCTCGTTGAGGTACCTACCGGCAACCGTGACCCACAAATATGCAAAAGAGAGAGAGAGAGAGAGAGAGAGAGAGAGAGAGAGTGTGTGTGTGTGTGTGTGTGTGCATGTGTGTGTTTCTGCAACAAGCCACAAATCTACCGATGGGTATACATGTGTGTAAGGAGGGTGGGGAGTTGTGGTCCCCGGAGGGGCTTGCCGTTCAAGACCGTCGAAGATATAACGTGTTTGTGTTCGTATGTATATATGCATCAGATATATAAATATAATATTAATATAAATTAGACTAAATTACAATTTGGTCCCTTTGGTTCAAACAACATTATAAAACTTATCCTTGTAAAAGAAAAAGATGAAAATACCCCTTAACTTAACTGAGTTTTTTTAACGAAGGTAACGCCAAGGGACAATTTTCAAAGCAAAATGCAAACAGTAGGGATGTTCCCTGCACTTATTGAATTTTAGTGATTTTCGTAGAAACATGAAAACCTCACAGACCAAAATTGTAGTTTACTATAAAGTAAATTACATTCTTGATCGGTGTGGTTTTGAACTCAAAAAATAAGTTTTTAAAAGAAAATTAAAAAGCAATGAAATGACTAAAATACCCTTTGCGTTAACTCATTTAATATATGATTTTAACCAAAGGAGTATGAAATTGTAAACCACATGGACGTTTTCCATAATTATTTTAAATTAGGGATGCACAATACAATTTTGTATAAACCACAAGGATCAATCATATAATTTACTCTAAAAATAAATAAATAAATAAACATAAATATTTCATATTTGGTCCCCTACTTATAATGCATGTGAGAGCATCCACATTCATCTTGCTAGAGACCTTGTAAGATGACATGGTTTGTCATATGGACAGCAAGGCCTTGCAAGATACTTCTAAACGTGCTAAAAGATAATGACGAAAATACTCATTTTATGATAAATATTTGAAATTTAGGCATTCATAAAAATCATCCATAATTTTGGATGATTTCCTTCTTTTAAAATGAAAGACAGAATTCTCTATTATTATAAACATTTTGCATTAGAAATGCAAAATAAATATTTTATATTATTTTATAAAAACACATACTGTTTTTGTTATAATTTTTAAATTTTGACTTTTGACAAATTCGAACAATGTGATATTTGTTATTAGTACGGGGAAATAACTTTGGCATTATTCAATATTTTGCAAAAAAATAAATTTTATATATGATTATATTTTACTCTAACAAATTTTCCATTTTACATATTATAATACTAATTATATTATTAAAATCTTTAATAAAATATTATTTATCTTCTTTATAATTTTACCCCTAATTATTGTTGGATGAGATAATAAAAGGAATAGATTTATCTATTATTAGTAATCAAATCAAATTTCTCTAAATTTGGAAAAAAAAGAATACCTTTTCTCTCTTGTTTTCTTCTTTTCAAAAAGAAGTTTTAGAAAATCAAAGTTCAATAAAAAAAAATTATTAAAATTCTTATTCTTGAAAACTTATTTTTAAGTGTTTTAGGGTTTATATTCTAGAACTCAATCCTTAATCATGATTTCTATTTTGTTATGTTATTCGTTTTTCTCAATTTTATTTTATGAATTTAAGAAAGCTAGAAATCAATCGATTAATTTTTTTAGAGTAAATTACAGATTTGGTCCCCGTGGTATCTCGATTTTTACCGGATCGTCCCTAAACTTCATTAAATATGGAAATGGTACCAATGGTATGCAGTTTTTTGTTTTTTTAGTCCCTAGCCCAAACGGCCATCCAACTACTCTGTTAACTCTAAGGGCATTTTCGTCTTTTAACTATTTAACCATTTTAACATTATGTTTAATTACTTTTTTGTCTTTTTCCGTTTTGTCCTTTTCTATATTTTATTATTATATTTAAATTTTAATATTATATTATACTTAATAATATTATATGTATAAATAAATATATATATATATATATATATATATATATATATATATATAGAGAGAGAGAGAGAGAGAGAGAGAGAGAAATACAATTATAGCCACAAGGGACCTCGTCTTTCTGTCTTCTCTAGCGACTAAGAACTCCACCACGCCACCGCCCACCAGCACCACCATGCCACCTGCACCACATAAATTTATGTACTTTTATATATCTATATATACATATATATTATATATGTATCACAGGACCCAATTGTGAACTTAACCATCTTCATGAAACAACCATGAAACCACCATTATGTATACATAAAACCAAACCTTCATGAAACCACTGCCACCATAAACCCACCACCTGGTTTCACGGTGGAATGTAGTGACGGCTACAATCACTGCTCCAGTCTTGGCTGCTATGACTTGGGAGTCATTCAAGAAAAAGATATTGGAAGAATACTGCAATGAAAACGAAATGAATAGGATTAAAGAAGAGTTTCAGACTCTTAAGAAAGGTACTTCATCTGTTTGGAAGTACACCGAATCCTTCATGGAGAAACTAAACTTAGTGGGGCATGTGGCTCCGACTGAGAAAGATAAGATTAAAGCTTATTTAAAGGGTTTGCCAGCGGACATGATGTCCCGCGTAAGAAATGCTAAAGCTACAACGTTGAGAGAGACAATTGAGGAAGTTAAGGTTATGGAAGAGGTCTATGCTAAAGACAAAGAAGAAAAGAAGCAAGTGGGAGAGAAACGGAAATGGGAAGGCCGGTCAGAGTCTTCTCAGAAATCAAAAGCATTTGGTAAAAGTACTCGTTATGACTCTCGTCGGGAGCCAAATTGGTGCCCAAAGTGTCGGAGTAAGCACCTTGGTTCGTGTCGGGTGACTACGTTGGAATGTTATAAATGTGGTAAAAGTGGGCATACTATGAATAACTGTCCTGTTCAAGGATCTACATGCTACGAGTACAAACAACCCGGACATTTCCGTCGGGATTGCCCAAAGCTGAAAAAGGGTGGAGACCAAAGCAAGAAATTAGATATTCCTAAACCAACGGGTCGTGCGTTTCATATGACAGCTGACGAAGCCAAAGAATCGAAAGACGTCGTTTCTGGTACATTTCTCGTTAATTCTATTCTCGCGCGCATTTTATTTGACTGTGGTGCAAATTTGTCATTTGTGTCCAAGTCGTTCTATCACAAGTTAGCTATACCTGTCACTACCTTGGAAGATGCCTTAGTAGTCGAGATAGCTAAATTAGGTCAAGTTTTGGTTCGTGAAAGACTCGAGAGTTGTTTTATTTCAGTAGGGGAAACGAAATTTCCGATCGACTTATTGTTGATGGAAATTGGGGGGTTCGATGTGATTGTGGGTATGGACTGGCTGACAGTCAACCAGGCAGAAATACATTGTGCAAAGAAATTAATTCGAATTCCGGTGGCCGATAAGGATGGTGTACTCATCTTTGGAGAAAAGCAAAAAGGGGAAGTTCCGTTAATTTCTGTTGCTAAAGCGCGTAAGTGTCTGGTTAAAGGATGTTCATCCTATTTGGCGTATGTTTTAGATGTAAATGCAGAAAAGAAACAAGTGGAGGATATAAGGGTGGTACGTGATTTTCAAGACGTATTTCCCGATGATCTTCCAGGTCTACCATCTGAACGACAAGTTGAATTCCGAATTGATCTCGTTCCGGGAGCGGCACCGATCGCGCGTGCACCGTATCGCTTAGCGCCGGCCAAAATGAAAGAGATGATGTCTCAGCTACAAGAGCTATTAGACAAGGGTTTTATAAGACCAAGTTCTTCACCTTGGGGAGCTCCGGTATTGTTTGTTAAGAAAAAGGATGGCACTATGAGAATGTACATCGACTATCGTGAGCTGAATAAGGTGACAATTAAGAACAAGTATCCGCTTCCTAGGATTGATGACCTGTTCGATCAACTCCAAGGTGCGGGATGCTTTTCCAAGATTGATTTGAGGTCGGGGTACCATCAAGTTCGAGTAAGAGATGAAGATATCCCGAAGACAGCGTTCAGAACGAGGTATGGGCATTATGAATTCCTTGTAATGCCATTTGGGTTGACTAATGCTCCAGCCATGTTCATGGATCTGATGAACAGAGTATGTCGACCATTCTTAGATAAGTCTGTCATTGTATTCATTGATGACATACTTATTTATTCGAAGAATGAAGAAGATCATGAACGCCATCTTCGTGAAGTCTTAGAAGTGTTGAGAAAAGAGAATTTATACGCAAAGTTCTCGAAATGTGAATTCTGGTTAAAAGATGTACAATTTCTAGGGCATGTAATTACTTCGGAAGGAGTCAAAGTAGATCCAGCAAAGATCGAAGCAATGACGAACTGGGAGACACCGAAGAGCGCGTCTGAACTAAGAAGTTTCTTGGGTCTAGCGGGCTATTACCGAAGGTTTATTAAAGACTTCTCAAAGATTGCTTCTACTTTGACCTTATTGACTCGAAAGAACGTGAAGATTGTTTGGACTGAAAAACAAGAATCGGCTTTTAGAACTTTACGTCAAAAGTTATGCGAAGCTCCTATTCTTGCCTTACCAGAAGGAACAGAAGATTTGGTTGTATATAGTGATGCATCAAAGATGGATTTGGGGTGTGTGTTGATGCAACGAGACAAAGTGATTGCTTATGCATCAAGACAACTCAAAGAACATGAGAAGAATTACCCTACCCATGATTTGGAATTGGCAGCGGTCGTGTTTGCATTAAAACTATGGCGTCATTATCTGTATGGAACCAAGTGTACTCTCTTCACTGATCATAAGAGCTTACAACATGTCTTTGATCAGAAAGATTTGAATATGAGGCAAAGGCGTTGGTTAGAACTACTTAAGGACTATGATTGTGAATTGCATTACCATCATGGTAAGGCAAATGTTGTAGCCGATGCTTTAAGTAGAAAAGAATACATTGGGTGCTTGAAAACGACTAACGCCAGGATTGATGTGACATCAAGTTTGATTAAAAAGATAAAAGAGGCACAAGCGGAAGCCTTATTGACAGAAAATCTGAGAGAAGAAGTCATGAGCAAACAACATCTTCAACTGACTGAAGATAGCTGTGGAATTAAATTATTTCAAGGTCGTGTTTGGGTGCCAAAGATTGGAGGAAATCAAGAGTTAATTCTTGAAGACGCCCATAAATCTAAGTATTCTATACATCTTGGGAGTACTAAGATGTATAGGGACTTTAAGCTACACTATTGGTGGCCGGCTATGAAAGTAGATGTAGCACGAATTGTAGAAAAGTGTAGGACATGTTCATTAGTAAAAGTTGAACATCAATAGCCTTACGGAAGTTTTCAATCTTTGGAAATTCCGGAATGGAAATGGGACAAGATTTCCATGGATTTCGTGGCGAAGTTACCGAGAACGCAAAAGGGTAACGACACTATATGGGTAATCATGGGTCGATTGACCAAGAGTGCTCACTTTCTGGCTATGAAAGAAGCGTCACCAATAGATAAATTGGCGAAGCTGTATATTGATGAAGTGGTGTCAAGGCATGGTATACCGGTGTCTATAGTGTCGGATCGTGATAGTCGGTTTACCTCGAGGTTTTGGCAGTCACTACAAGAAGAATTGGGTACGAGAGTCAATTTGAGCACTGCTTATCATCCACAAACGGATGGGCAAAGCGAAAGAACTATTCAAACTTTGGAAGATATGCTCAGGTCGTGTGTGTTAGACTTTGGAGGTAACTGGGATACGCATCTACCGTTAGTAGAATTTGCGTATAACAATAGTTATCATTCCAGTATTGGAAGAGCACCTTTCGAAGCTTTGTATGGTCGGAAATGTAGAACTCCGGTGTGTTGGTTAGAAGCTGGAGAAAAGCAATTTGCTGGTCCGGAACTTGTGCAACAAACGGCTGATAAGGTGAAAGAAATTCGGAAGCATATGAAAGCGGCTCAAGATCGACAAAAGAGTTATGCTGATCCGAAAAGAAGACCAAAAGAATTCCAAGTTGGGGAGCGCGTGATGCTTAAGGTATCCCCATGGAAAGGTGTGATAAGGTTTGGTAAACGTGGAAAGTTGAGTCCTCGTTTTCTAGGACCTTTCACCATCACTAAGAGAGTTGGATTGCAAGCATATCAGTTGGATCTTCCATCTGAATTGGAAGGAATCCACAATACTCTTCATGTTTGCTATCTTCAGAAATGTTTAGCCGAAGAGAATGATGTGATTCCACTTACTGATGTAAGAGTGGATGAAAAAAGTCGCTGTGTGGAAGAACCAGGGGCGATTTTGGAAAGATCGGTTAGAAAGTTACGTAATAATAAATAAGTAGTTATGTTAAAAGTACAATGGAAACATCATCGAGGTACTAACGTGATGTTAGAGTCGGAAGAGGATATGAAGATTAGATATCCACACCTGTTTACCTAACTTTGATTTCGAGGACGAAATCATTTTCAAGTTGGGGAGTATTGTAACATCTCGATTTTTGTATAAAGTGTTAAGGTGGGTTTTATTGATAAATTTATGATTTATTATGTGATAGATTAATTTTAGAGTTTAACCCCGAGTAAGTTACGTTATTTGTTTTACGGAATTATAAGTTAAGGGGTAAACTTTAATTTTAATTTATAAGTCGGAGGGTATAAATTGTCATTTGATGATAATTGAGGGACTAGTTTGGTTAAGTGATAAAAGATGTGTCATCACCACCGCCTCATTTGATTAAGAGGGGTGAGGTGTTCTTCATTTAGCATTTTGTGTCTTAAGTGTGTGTGTTGTCTACGGAAAAAGAAAGAAAGAGAGAGAGAGAGAGAGAGAGAGAGAGAGAGGGAGAGAACCGAGAAAAGGAAGAAGGAGAAGAAGAAAACTAATTCAGCATAAATTAAGAGTACAAACTGGTGTTAACAAAGGTATGATTCTCACTTGAATTAGTTCTTTTATATAGTTAAATTTTTCTATGGGTTTAGAAAATGGGTTATGATGTTTTTGAATGTTAAGAGAAATCTGGGTTTATGATTATGTTCTATTGGTAGTCTTAAACATATCTGGAAATTTATAGGATCATACATGGCTTAAAAGTATAGATTCTGGCTTAAATACGTTTTCAGTTGGTTGAGACAATGATGAACTCAGTTAGTTGCGATAAGGTTGATAGCTGCGATAAGATTGAATGTCGCAACTTTCGGTTGGGACAAGATTGATTGTATCGAAATAGTAAATTGCGATAAGATGTATATCGCAACAGTTGGCTGCGATAAGTTGCATGTCGCAACAGTTGGTTGCGAAAAGAAGGGGATATCGCAACAGTGGGTTGCGATAAGTACTGTGTCGCAAGTAGTAGGTTGCGACAAGTGTTATCGCAATTAGTGGGTTGCGATAAGTGACGAGAATGTTGGGTTATTTAGGATTCTTAGTCTTTTAAGAGTCCTATTTAGTAGATTAATATAAATGCCATTTGTATTTGGGTATTTCAGACTTTGTGAAGTTTGGTGACGGAATTCCTTACAAAAAGTAAAGTAATAGTGACGCTACTTCTATCAGGTGAGTTCATTCTTACCTTACCCTTTTATAATGTTTTTAAATTATGGTAAGGTGCATTTTTATAATGAAATGTTTTGGATGGATTTTGGAAGAATGATTTTATGAAGTAAAATCGGTTATCTTAAATTGATGGTTTTGCTTAATTTCATTAACGATATTTGAAATTGATTTATATTAAGCAATAACCTGCACGAGTACAAATAAGTGTAATGGATCCATAGACACTAGTTTTATAAACACATGGAATAGGCATGGACTAATTCTAATTCCAGTGTGTGTGATAAACGTGGAATAGGTGTGGACTAATCGTAATTCCCGTTTAGGTGAAATGAGGAATAGGCGTGGACTAATCGTAATTCCCATTTCTAAGGAAGTAAATAGATTGACATGTGTAATTGTAATCCCTACTTCCTTTCCAAGAAATGGACATGTGTAATTGTGATTTCTTGGATATGAGCATTAATCTAGAATCCGTGGAGATTCATAGTGGGCTCTGGAACATGATATCATGACTGACTTGGTGTCGGTCATAATCATGGAATCGGGTTTAATCCCGTCATCGTAAGATGTTGATACATACGGTAAGAAAAAGGTAAACCAGGTTTGTTATGCCTTGTTTACATTGATTTTAAAGTATTATTTTGAAACCGAATGTTCTCACTAGGCGTTAGCCTAATCGTTTCAAATTATATTTTTCTTATCAGGTACTAGCTCCGGGAAATAAAGGGATGTGGGACGAGAGCTTTTGGATTAGCGGAGAAGTTAATGAACATTGAGGCTTTTTGATGGACTACTTAGATGACCTAGTTAATATGATTATAGTGACATGATTAGATTAATAGGTTATTTGAAGAATTCGATATTTGTAAATATGACCCTCATAGTTAATTCTCTGCTTATGTATAAAGTTTAGAAGGCTTATGTTTAAATCTTGTTATAAATTGAGGTTTAAATTAGCCCTGATTTTTAGGGTGTTACACACGTGATCGGCACCCATTAAATTTCAATCCAAATTAGCTTAAGTCACGTGACCGATATTGCATTCAATATGGATCCAGAATTTACCTTTTTAAAATGCAAACTGGTTTTGGTTAGGCCATGTGGTTTGGTAGAAATTATTAAAGGATCCGGTTAGTAAACAAAACCTGTAGTGGGCCTTATCAAGACCCGGAATCCATTTCATTTGGGTAATTAATTGTTTAGCCCAAGAACCCGAAAGTGGTTTTAATTGTTTGAGATCCGATATTTAATTATAGAACCGGAATACTATTTCACTTGGGCCGGGTAGCAAAGTTCAGAACCCGATTTTTGGACTAGAAGAGTGTCTTATCAATTAGATAAATTTGGGTTAAGTTCGGGAGCAAGCTCGAGTAATAAATTAAAGATTTATGACACGCGTTTATTAACATTATAGGTGTTCCATCTAGAGATCGGAAGCCTACGTAAGAGGTCGTGAAACGAGAAGAACAGGTGAGTTCCCTTAACCCCCTTTTACGTGGAATGAAAGTTAAAACGTTTTTACTGATTATGGTTCACTTATGAGCATGAATTGTTTACAACTGTTACGTATGTTTTCCCATGTAAAGTATGTTTTAATTAAAGGACTATTTAGCAACGCGGAATGATTTATAAAGATTTATAAAGGTTTCACGTTTCATGATTTATGATGAGCTATGTGTTTGTTATGTGGAGTCGGTCTGCACAGTGGGATCTGAGTACCTCGGGATCCGATGATCCCTTGGGCATTTGTGACGAGCTTGTAGGAGGAAATTCGTTTCCTTCCTACTCGGATTTGTGACGAGCTTGTAGGAGGGAATTTGTTTCCTTCCTAGTCGGATAGAGGGGAGTCTGCTTGGGCCCTGATATGAGGCGAGAGGGGAGAGAAACTTGGGCCCCGATCGCGGTTAGCTAATGAGATCCTTGAACACTCTGCAGTACCATGATTGATGCTTGTGTGGAGAATGTTGATGAGTTTTATAAAATGATTTTATACTGTTGATATATGTTGTTTACGGAGGGAATTCACTAGACCTTTTGGTCTAACCCTCGCTTTTCAAAACTAAACCATTTTCAGGTAAGCAAATAGTAGGAGGCTCAGGTAAGTGAGCAAGAGCAGGATAGAGTACAGATGCAAATAGAGACAGTGCCTGTGCCACTTATAGAAGCTAGTATGTTCTCAGTTGTGTATAGGCTGTTTCCGCCAACCTAAGTTTTTGAGACTGATCTAATGAATTTTTGGGACCCAGTTTTGTAATGTTTATGAGTTAATGATATGCATGTCCTGTTTATTTTTGGGCTGTTACAAGTATCGAACCAAGGGAACTAAGAACTAAGTATCACAATGACTACAATTGCTATTAACTGAACGGTCGAAATTTTGATTTGTGGCTTAGAAATTGTTAAAAACTGAATAAAACTAAAATCGATTAACGGAAGATTTGGAAAAGACTTTGATAGAGAAAAGGTTAAGGGTTTGATTTCCTATGGGTATACTATCGATGAACGAATACCCGAACACTTATTACCGATTATTTCTATGAACCCTAGTTTTGAAGTTCACCGTTATTCTTTCTCAAGCAATAACAGATTTTTATCTTAAACTCACTAGTTTTATCTCTCGATCTCCACCGGTGATTTTAAAACACGTTAGGTTAAACTTTTCAAAGCAAAAAGGTGATTCGGCTATCTCTACCCGAATCTCCTTTCCGGCACCTGATTACCTGATCTAGTTATTAATTAATTCTCTCGAACTTAATCAAAAACCATGAAAATCAATTGAAGGTGATCAAGCTACAATTGGGTATGAAAAAACTGAAATCAAATGCTTCATAGATCAAATCGCTAAAATCCTTCGGTTACACGTCATCTATAATAAAAACCATAGTTATTCAACCCCCAACATCTAAAGATTAGTTCATGTTGGGGGTGGACAAAAACACAAGAAAAGGGTAGAAAATAATGTGTAAAAACATCGCGATCATGAACGTGAAAGATGTACTGATGAAATCCCTTCTCTCGGCTCTAATCCGCTTCTCGTGGTGAACTCCTCTCCAATCGGCTCTCTATCGTGGCTCAAAAGTAGTGAAAACACCTCTGAAAATCTCCCTTCGTCGCCTCCCGTCGCACGTGTGAGAATCCTGACCTAATTTCCGGAAAATGTCAAAAGTAGCACTGGAACAGGGGGTTACGCGACCTGGCTCGCGGCCTCAGGTCGCGGCGCAGGCCGCGCGTTTTTCTGAGTGGCCCAGATCAGGTTTTGGGTCATGGGATGGATCTGGACTTTGGGCTTGGATCTTGGGCTTCGTTTTATGCTTTCTTCTGGACTCTATTCTAGCCTTTTTCCGCTTTGTTTCTCGTGGATCGTCTTCTTTCGGATTACCCGCGCATTTCACTGGAAAAATCATAAAATTCCGCCTTTTTGCTTCAACACAAGCCACTCTCAGTGGTTTGTGGACCGAAAATAACGCCAAAAAGTTATCAATATTATACTTAATAATATTATATGTATATATATATATAGACAAATACAATTATAGCCACAAGGGACCTCGTCTTTCTGTCTTCTCCGGCGACTAAGAACTCCACCACACCATCGCCCACCAGCACCACCACGCCACCGCACCACATAAATTTATGTACTTTTATATATCTATATATACATATATATTACATATGTATCACAGGACCCAATTGTGAACTTCACCATCTTCATGAAACAACCATGAAACCACCATTATGTTTACATAAAACCAAACCTTCATGAAACCACCGCCACCATAAACCCACCACCTGGTTTCACGGTGGTTATGGGTTCACGACGATGGTGGGTTACGTTAACGAAGGGTGATTTCACGGTGGTTGTGGGTTCACGATGGTGGTGGTGGGTGGGTTCGTGAAGATGGTGGTTTCACGGTGGTGTGGGTTAGGTGTGATATATACATCTATATACATATGTGTGTGTCTGATATGTGATATATATACATATATTTGTGTGTATAGTGTATATATACATATATTTGTGTGATATATATACATATATTTGCTTTGCTCTTTCCCTTAACCCACGTGCACCATTCACCATGAATGAGAAGAAAGAAAGAGAAGGTGGGTGAAAGGATGAAAGAGGAACATACAAGTTTTTTTTAAATCTATTGACACGTGTCATTTTTTAAATGATCAATTAAAAATAAGAAATAATAAAATAATAAAAACTCATTAAAACTTAATTCTAAAAAGAAAGAAATATAAAAAGACAAAAATGCCCTTAATGATAACTGAGGTAATAGATGGCCGTTAGGGCTAGAGACCAAAAAAAAGGAAACTGCATACCACTGGTACAATTTCTATAATTATTGAAGTTTAGGGACGATTTCCGTAAAGATCGACATATCACGGGGACCAAATCCATAATTTACTCATTTTTTATCTTAAGATATATATAACAATATGACTTTCAAATTAAAAAAAAATTAAAATTCTTATTTTCTGTTTTAATTTATTTAATTTAATTTTTGTTATAATCTATATTTAAAATAAAAATGTAGCTTAATACGATAAACTGTGATTTTTTTAGAAAAATAATGACAAAATATTTTGTTAGAGCTCAAAGATCGTTTAACTTAAATGATAATTATATCTATAATATTTTAATGCGAAAGTTAAAGAAATAACATATTTTAATTAAAAAAAACTATTTAGATTCAAACATTGAGTTTAAAATTTTAGATATTTAGATTTAAAATAAATTGTTTATCATGTAATTGATTATTTTTTGATGTTAGTTATATAAATTTAAACATGAAATTTTAATAAATTGCATTTATGTATTATCAACTTGTAATCTTGAATTTTAAATATTAGGTAGAGATAGAACTCGATTGGTTATTATTTTATCCTAAAATATAAACCGATATGAGTTTCAAACAAACATTTGTAAAATTTTATTTTTTGATTTAGTTTATGGGCTTATCATAACTTAGATTTAAAGCATAAATGTAATTTATTATAGTCTTAACTATGATTCTTTTTTTATAAAAAGTAGAGTAACTTATGTTTTTCGTCCCTAAGGTTTGTTAAAAGTTACAAATTTCATCCATGTGGTTTTAAAATTTGGGTTTCGTCCCTATAGTTTGCAATTCATTTCTATTTTTGTCCTCGAGGCTAAAACAGTACTTTTATGTATGAATGACTAAATAGAAATTAATTGTAAACCTTAGGGATGAAAAAAGCTAGAGTAAATTATGGATTTGGTCCCTGTGGTATGTTCAAAATTACATATTTCGTCCCTAAACTTCATTTATTATGAAAATGGTCCCAGAGGTTTCCATTGGATTTGGTCCCTATCCCTAACGTCCGTCTATTTGATCCGTTAAAAGTGAGGGCAAAATGGTCTTTTTCGAAAATTTTCAATTATAACATTTTTTAAAAATTAATCTTTTTCTTGAATCTTCATCTTCTTTATGAAGAACATGAAACCGTCTCATCTTGAATCTTCATATTTTTCTTGAATTTTAACAAAACCCATCTTATCCAACCAAAAAAATACATAAAAAATGAAAATTCAAAGATGTTTATTACCTAAACTAACCCTACTAACATGATGATGAGATTGATGTGTAGTTGAACCCTCTTTCCAAGAATCCTTTTTCACCACTTCTTTTACACCATTTCCTTCTTTGTTTGATAACCCAAAGCATGGAAAACACCCACCCAAAATAGAGAGTTTGGATCTAAGAATGAGACCGGTGAGTGGGTGGTTGCCCTTCTCCCTGTCGGTGATTTCCCCAAACTAGATTCAGACAAGTTCGATGGATTTGCAGGTTTTCATCGATGGATTTACAGGTAGGGAGGGAGAGAGAGATGAAGATCTAGATGCCATCGATTGTTTTTGAGATTTAGTCCCAATGAAATCCATATGCCATCAAGAGAAGAGATAGAGATCGAGAGAAGAGAGATGGACTGATCTGCTTTGATTTCAGGGATGAAGATATGCGTCCCTCGATGCTTTTGATTTCGTCGACTGGTCTATGTTTCGCCGGAGCTGGAGATGCATAAACAGCAGCCATTTTTGGCGAGTAGAAGGAGAAATTGAAATCAATCAAGGGCAGGATTAGGGTTTTTGAAGCGAGGAAGATGTAGATCCGAGATTGATCAAGTAACAATGAATATGAAGCGATTAATCCTTTAGTGATTGAATGCAGAGAGTTACAAGATTAGAATGATGAACAAACTCTCTCTCTAAACTTTGTTAAGCACACGACTAATCTCACCACTACTAACCTAAAGATTGGAAAAACAACTTTATATACCAAGGGCTTTAAGCCTAAGCCCATGGACCACAAACACTAATCTAAGCCCATTTAGCATAAAAGGCTTTTACAAACAAATAAAGAAAACAATTCTTTTCTTTATATTACTTTCTATTTTATAGGACTTTTTAGTCCTAACAATCTCCCCCTAAAGTTATATAAAGAAAAAAATATGATCTTGGAATCTTCAGGTCTTGAAATTCTCTTTCTCTTGAACCTTTGACAGATGTTGTCGATGCTTGGCTTTAGGTCTTTCACGCTCCCCCTTGAATTATGCTCTTGGTCTTCTTAGTATCACGAGTTGAACCACGAGTTGAATTAGCTTTGAAAACTTCAGCACTTTGTTAAACGGATAGAAGAACCATGCACGTTGTAATATTTTCAGCACAGGTTATAACAGTTACTCCCCCTCAACTTTTGCTTACTCCCCCTCAACTTGATAGTCTGGGTCTTTGAACTTTTATAACGTTTTCCCCCTCATGATGATGATATTTGTCTTTGAATTTGTATCAGTTATCCCCCTCATGATGATTAGGAGCATCCCGAGCATCATGTAACTTCAAAGACAACACTGATGAGTAGCAAAAGTAACAGATAAAACGTTAAGTAACCAAAATGGGGTAATCATCTAACACAGAAACACAATAGTAACTGTTATCACAACAATTAAAATAATTGTGTGGCCTATGTTCAGGGTTGGCATCAGGGTATCTCTGATAGGACTTCTAGTTATCACTGAAGTAAAATATTAAAACAGACATGCGGGACATTGTTACTTTTAGTGTCTACTCCCGATATCTCCTGGTATTACATCTCCAGGTACCTAACTTAGTCCCGGTATTACTCAGTTGTGGGACTCGGTTTGCCAGTCCCGGTATCACAACTCCCGGTATTTCTCTGTGACTTCCCAGTTGCGGGACTTCTCAATTGCGGGACTTTCCATTTGCGGGACTTGCTTCTAATACCGGAAGCTGTAAATTTCGGATTTTTAGGTTTTGTGATTTTTGAGTTTTCATAACTTCAAATCATCATAACTCGCTCAAAAATCAGTATTTTGCAATGAAATTTTACAGGGTTACTCAAAATGTGATTCTGAACATATTCTCTAGGAATGTTTTCTGCTAAAAACATCTACAACTATGAGTTCGATCACACCACAGTAAACTGAACAGGCTTTCAATTCCGGATCTGTAAACCCTGTCTGCTTTTGATCGATATCTTGAATTGTCTCACGATCACTTCTGTCAAGTAACAATGTCTTATCCGACTTACTCTGAGCTCAAAGAGAAAGTTTCTCTTTTAGAAGCGCATATCTCTAAGCTAGAAGCCGAGGCTAAGATCAAATATGATGCCATAGGCAGGCTCGCAATTGAAAAGGCTGAGGACAAATGTGTGATAGAAAACTATCAAACTGAGTGCTCGGTCTATTCAGAAAGAGCTAAACTCCTCGAGACCCAAATATCTGAATATACTCAAAAGTTAGAGACGTCTCAGGAGGAGTATTCTAAAAGCATCTTAGTTCAAGAAAATGTTTTAAAAGAAAATGAAAAATTGACCACTAAGCTTAAGGAACTTGAATCCAAACTTTATAAACTTGGTCAATCTGAACAAACCATCCACTTGAACAAGCCCAAGGAGTTCAAATATTACAACTCACTTTGGGGACTCAGATATGATAATCCGTGCTACCTAAAGAAGGTCTTGTTTAAGGTTCCCACTCTTTATGAATTTGATTTCCTGGGCTTAGACAAGATATATCCAGAGTACAAAATCAAGTGGACTAAGGCATCTAAGGAAGATGAGGAGTTTGAGGATTTTAAAAGACAAACCGCCATACCTCTACCTCCAATAGAGGCAAAACCTAAAACGGATAATCCCTCTTCGGAAAATAACACGAAATCGGATGATGCGCCTCCTAGGAAGAACATAAATGTACAAATTCCTTTCGTGTACGAAACGCTTAATGCATCGTATTTAAAAAGCAAAATTCCTTATCTCCCCAATAACTATTTTGACATCTGCTCTCTTGCCAAAACGGTTGAGACTCCGCCTCCTGTTCCGGCAACCGCAGATGAAGACTCTAATGATCAAACAGAGTTGAGACGTTATGTTCCACCTCTGATTTTGGAAAACATTATTTTTAAACTAGAAGAGTCAATTGCGAGAGATAAGGTCAGTTATGAAACCGAAAGGATTGTACTTTTAGATTCTATTGAAAAGTTCAAACAGAATAGACCCGACACACTACCCGAATCTGAAAGAGAGTCCTATCGAACCGAGATTGATAGGTTGACGTCTCAACTTGCTGTTTTGACATCTGAAGCCTTAACGCGGAGAATGGCTAAGGGGAATTCTGTGGATACCCCAATGACGCCGGTCACTACTGAATCAATCTCGTTTGATGATGCTCAGATCTTTTCGGATAGTTCGTCGTGCAAAGCCTTTATGGGAGTGTCTGATGACAACATCACTAAGGATCTGAGCTTTAAGGATAAAGGTAAGGCCATCGAACCCGATTCTGTTCAAAAGAATCTTTTTCCGGTTTTTGATAATCCCTTTGCGAATGACTCCTCGTCTGACTCTGATGGCGACACTCCACCTGATTCTGCAAGAAGATTTTCTGAGTTTATGAACTCCACTCCTTGTCATGAAGATGATTTTTCTAAGATTGATGTTGCTCCTAAGCTTGCAAGTCACATTCAACTTCTTGAGAAAATGCCTTCACCGGTTAATTTTAAAAAGGGAGAATGTTCCAACTCCAAATATGTTTCTAAGACCAATTCTTCAAATTCAAAATCTAAAAGACGGTCAAAGAAACGCCCGAAAACCGGTAAGTCTCACAAAAGACAATCTTATTACTCTAGTTCTTCTAACAGTGAGCTTCATGATTCTTCAGATAATCATGTTCTTAGAAAAGTAAAATGGTTTGGAGAAAGAAATCAACTACAGAAGACAGTGATGGAAACAAGTCTCATAATTCTCCTGTAGTTGATACAAAGTCATTTACTTCCAAGACTGGCTCACGTGCTCATGTTTACCCTATAGCTAAGCTAATCAGTCTAAACCGAGCAAAGATCTGCTGCACTTATTGTGGAAAAAGTGACTTTGTACATCCAAGGTATGTGAACAACTGGTATGGTACCTATAGCATCCCCAATCCCCATATTAAAGTCAAGACATCTAACCACCAAGGATCCATCAAAGCATGGATACCAAAATCTTTTTGATCTGTTTTTGCAGGGATTTCATGTGTTTAAAACTTTCAAAACAGATCTCCGACTTTGAAAGGGTTTTAATTTCAAAAAGAGAGAAGTTTGAAATAGAACGCAATTCTTTTACTAAAACGAATGGAGAACTTTCTTTGAAAATATCTGATTTAGAAAAAGAATTAGACGTTCTAATCAAAGAATCTGAGAAAGGGAAAGTTGAAGGTTTTAGATCAAAATGCTTAAAAGATGACTTTTCAAGAGAGAGAAAGAGTTTGCAATCCGAGATTTCTAAACTTACACAGAGATTATCTGGATTAGCAACCGAGACTTTGAAGAAACAAATGGGTAAATCTGATTCAAAGATTTTTGTCAAATCAAATGATTTTCCAAAAGATCAGATTCGACCTTCCAATCTCTTCTATAATTCTCGTGTTGATAACACAGATAATCAATTTTTCAAGAAAGTAAAAATGGAGTGGAGAGTTAAAGGAACCACTCCTGCTCCAAAGTCATCCGTCCCTGTAAAGAATGCCAAGAACAACACAACTTTCCACGCTAAACCTTTTGTGAAAACTGACCGAGTTTACTCTGTTAATAAACTGATCAACTTATCTACACAGAAGCTGTGTTGCTCTTATTGTGGAACAAGTGACTTTGTAAAGAAAGACCATGCTCAGTATTGGTATGGTACTTATAGTATCCCAGGTCCTCATAGGGCATCTAACCGTCAAGGATCCATCCCAAGATGGATACCAAAATCCCTCTAATCTGTTTTGCAGGAACGTCATATGCATTTAAATTAGAAGATTCTTTTCACATGACGAACATTCAAAGGTTAGGCCAATTTTGAGGGGGAGTACTATCGTATGCAAGGTATGTGAACTCTAACTGAATTCAAAAACCATGGCAATTCATTCCGAATAACTTACTTGCGTTAGTTATTATCTAAGTTTAACTTCCATGTTTGCCATGATCAAAACTCTCTTGATTTAGTTATTTCCATGTCTCAAATGTTTGTTGATTTTTCGATGGAAATACACTCGGTTTTTGAATTCCACTTTGTGTTCATAGTTCATCATTTCATATTAATGATTCAATTCTTATCTGATATATTAATTGTGACTTGTTCCTCACAATTAAACTTTCTAATCATTGATTGATTTTTTGAACACACTGTGCTTATTGAGTCAATCTGTTTTGCACTTGATCTTGTTTCTTGAAACTCTGTGACTTCATTTTGATGACTTCTGAATAATTCAGTTCAGAACTCGTACTTAATTTTTATGACTTCTGATCAACTCAGATCAGGACTCGTTCTTAAATGTTTTGACTTCTAAACATTTCAGTTTAGAACTCGTAGTTCAACTGTTTTACTCGATGCATGAAAGGAGTGTTAGGTCTTACATTGTTTCCATGGTCAAGCCAGAACCGGAAGGACCTACCCAAGATACACATCCTTTATAAACAACAGTGAGGGGTCTAGCTTGATAGATGAGTTTGGAGAGAAAAGAATATGGTGAGGCTGTGACAGGACTTAAAAGAATTAATTGGTCCTTACAAAACCGAGTCAGTTATCCGGGTAACCACACAATCTATTCATTCTCGCTCCTTGGAGATGAATATTGAAACAGACATGGACCCAGTGTCGATAACTCGTGTCACCTCACCCAGCCACTCAAGTATCTCCCAAAAGATGCTTGTTTCATATATTCACGGAGAATTAGCACATACTCTATCTATTCCTCACTCGGAGGTTTTAGATATTGAAACAGGAAGACATCAGCTCCGGTCTCCGAACTTCATATTCTTATCACTGAGTCTATTGGTTTTTAACTTACGTCCCAAGTTAAATCAATATTTTGAGCCAAAAAGATATAACTTCATTCTTTCACACATGCACAAGTCTTTGTGATTCAAATCGCATATCTTTGTGATATTGCCGGAACAGTTTGAGAGGTAATTTTCAATATTTTACTTCAATGATAACTGGAAGTCCTTTCAGAGATACCCCATTGCCAACTCTGAACATAGGCCACACAATTTTTTAAATTGTTGTGATAACAGTTACTAATGTGTTTTTGTGTTAGCTGATTACCCTGGTTACTATCATGTTTTGATCTGGAATTTTTGCTACTCATCACTATTGTCTTTGAACGTGCATGATGCTCCGGATGCTCCTACTCATCATGAGGGGGAGAAAGGGTACAGATTCAAAGACACCGTTTTTCAAGTTGAGGGGGAGTATGCACAAGCCGAGGGGGAGTAAAGAAGTCCCCATGCAAAAGTCGAGGGGGAGTATCAGCCGAGGGGGAGTAACAGTTCCGAAAAGAGCTCAAAGCGAAAAGAGTTCAAAGTGCCTACTAGTGGTAAATTCTTCTCATCCTTCATCAAGTGGTGTTCGCCTCTATTTCCTCCATCGAGCATATTGGTTCTACAAGCTGAAGCTGAATGCAAAGTCAACTCGCGGTTCAAAGACAAATTCGTTGTTCACCGAATCTGGTTACAAAGTTGAAGATATGAAGACCAAGAGCTTTATTCAAGGGGGAGCGCTGAAAAGACATGAAGACAAGCAACACCGAAGTTTTCAAATATTCAAGAAGAAGAGAAGATCAAGACCTGAAGGTTTCAAGTCCAATTTTTATTTATATATCTTTAGGGGGAGATTGTTAGGACAATAAATGTCCTACATATTTGAAAGATATATAAATAATTATATAGTGCTTAATTAGTTTATTTATAGAGGTTAATTATTGTAAAAGCCTTAAATATTGTTAATTGGGCTTAGTTTGTTTAATGGGCTTGGGCCTTGTGTGTTTAAGGCCTGTGTATATAAGGTTATGTTAACCTTTAGTTTTAGGTCAATCGATTCACATATTCATCGAGAGCTTAGTTGTTTAGAGAGATATAGTTTGATTTCCATTCAAACCTTTTGTAACTATCTTGATTATTGAATATGAAAGGGATGACAGCTTGAAATCATTATCTGTTATTGTTATTCATCATTGAATCGTTGTTACCTGATCAATCTAGGACTAACAATTGGTATTAGAGCAGGAAGGACGTTGATTCAAAGGTATTTTTTTTATTTTTCTTGATCATTCATCGCACGCACTGTGTTCATCTCAAGAATTTGATTGCTTCGATTTTGGTGTTAAAACCTAAAATTGAGGCTAGATAAATTCTTCTTATAAGTTTTCTAAGATATACAAGTGTTTTCAAATCGTCTGGTTGAGTAAAAATCCTTGATTTTTAAAATTCTTGATCTGTTTGGTGTTTGCTCCCTGTTCGTGAGAAGTATTAATTTTTCTGGTCAAAAGTGCTAGTTGATTCGTTTCTAGTATTGTTTTCGTGAGTTTTTGGGTTAGTTTCCGTGTTAGTACTAAGTACATGCAGGTTATCTCTCATCAAGACTGCAGAAATTCATCGAACCGGGTAAGTTTTTCTTGTTTCTGATTTGGTTTCGAAGTCCCGGTATTAATATCTCCCGGTAGTAATAACTCCCGGTGCTGATATCTCCCGGCAGTGAATATTCCCGATACTGATATCTCCCGGTAGTGTGTAACTCCCGGTGTAGTCATCTCCCGGTAGTGATAACTCCCGGTGCTGATATCTCCCGGTAGTATTAACTCCCGGTGTAGTCATCTCCCGGTAGTGATAACTCCCGGTGTTGATATCTCCCGGTAGTGTTAACTCCCGGTGTAGTCATCTCTCGGTAGTGATAACTCCCGGAACTATTTTCTCCCGGTACTTCAACTTCCGGTACTATTTTCTCCCGGTACTTCAACTTCCGGTACTGCCATCTCCCGGTACTATTCGGTGTCATCCAGTAGAACTGTCTTAGGCTACACTCTGTTAGAATTTGCGTTAGGTTTCTCAAAATCCTTTGAATCACATCACGTCCTACGATCACCACTACAATCAATGGCTTCACAAGACGCACTCGCTATTGGATCTGAGTTCAAGCCTCCTGTTCTATATCGCGGGGAATACAATGTATGGAAAGACAGATTTTTGTGCTTCATTCAAACCAAGCCACTCTACGAGGAAATTCTTCGCTCGCTCAAGGAGGGCCCCATTGTTCGACCATTAATGGATGTTCCTGCTATTGAAGGTGGACCTCCTGCCCACAAAGTGCCCAATCCGTATGACAAACTGACGGTAGAAGAGAAACGTAAAGCCGATGGTGACACATTGGCGAAAACTTATCTGGTATACAGTCTTCCCAACAACATCTATTGTAGCATCGACAGCTACAAGGACACGGCCAAAGGAATGTGGGATCAGCTAGCCAAGATAATGCAAGGCAGTCGAGAAGGAAATCAGATGAAGATCACTAATTGCTTCACTAGGTATGAATCCATCAAAGCTATGATACCAATTGTTAGTCCTAGATTGATCAGGTAACAATGAATATGAAACGATTAATCCTTTATTGATTGAATGCAGAGAGTTACAAGATTATAATTATGAACAAACTCTCTCTCTAAACTCTGTTAAGCGCACGGCTAATCTCACCAAGTCTCACCTAAAGATTGGAAAAACAACTTTATATACCAAGGGCTTTAAGCCTAAGCCCATGGACCACAAACACTAATCTAAGCCCATTTAGCATAAAATTCTTTTACAAACAAATAAAGAAAATAATTCTTTTCTTTATATTACTTTCTATTTTATAGGACTTTTAGTCCTAACAATCTCCCCCTAAAGTTATATAAAGAAAAAAATATGATCTTGGAATCTTCAGGTCTTGAAATTCTCTTTCTCTTGAACCTTTGACAGATGTTGTCGATGCTTGGCTTCAGGTCTTTCACGATTGTAGATCCCAGATTAACAAGTAACAATGAATATGAAACGATTAATCCTTTATTGATTGAATGCAGAGAGTTACAAGATTATAATTATGAACAAACTCTCTCTCTAAACTCTGTTAAGCGCACGGCTAATCTCACCAAGTCTCACCTAAAGATTGGAAAAACAACTTTATATACCAAGGGCTTTAAGCCTAAGCCCATGGACCACAAACACTAATCTAAGCCCATTTAGCATAAAAGGCTTTTACAAACAAATAAAGAAAACAATTCTTTTCTTTATATTACTTTCTATTTTATAGGACTTTTAGTCCTAACAATCTCCCCCTAAAGTTATATAAAGAAAAAAATATGATCTTGGAATCTTCAGGTCTTGAAATTCTCTTTCTCTTGAACCTTTGACAGATGTTGTCGATGCTTGGCTTCAGGTCTTTCACGCTCCCCCTTGAATTATGCTCTTGGTCTTCTTAGTATCACGAGTTGAACCACGAGTTGAATTAGCTTTGAAAACTTCAGCACTTTGTTAAACGGATAGAAGAACCATGCACGTTGTAATATTTTCAGCACAGGTTATAACAGTTACTCCCCCTCAACTTTTGCTTACTCCCCCTCAACTTGATAGTCTGGGTCTTTAAACTTTTATAACGTTTTCCCCCTCATGATGATGATATTTGTCTTTGAATTTGTATCAGTTCTCCCCCTCATGATGATTAGGAGCATCCTGAGCATCATGTAACTTCAAAGACAACACTGATGAGTAGCAAAAGTACCAGATAAAACGTTAAGTAACCAAAATGGGGTAATCATCTAACACAGAAACACAATAGTAACTGTTATCACAACAATTAAAATAATTGTGTGGCCTATGTTCAGAGTTGGCATCGAGGTATCTCTGATAGGACTTCTAGTTATCACTGAAGTAAAATATTAAAAATTACCTCTCAAACTGTTCCGGCAATATCACGAAGATATGCAATGGGAATCACAAAGACTCGTGCATGTGTGAAAGAAATAAATTATATCGATTTGGCTCAAAAATTGATTTAACCTGGGACTCTAGTTAAAAATCAATTGACACAGTGAATAGAATATGAAGTTCGGAGACCGGAGCTGATGTCTTCCTTTTTCAATATCTAGGACCTCCGAGTGAGGAATAGATAGATTATGTGCTAAATCTCCGTGCATTTATGAAACAAACATCTTTTTTGAGATGCTTGAGTGGCTAGGTGGGGTGACACGAGTTGTCGACGCTGGGTCCATGTCTGTTTCAATATTCATCTCCAAAGAACGAGAATGAATGAAAGGTGATTCTGAAGAACAATCAAATGGATTTTTGGTGGTTTATGGATTTTTGGTGGTTTCCAATGGATTTGATTATACTTTTTGATGATAATGGTGCTTTCCAATGGATTTTTGGTGGTTTCCAATCCATTTAATTAATTTGGTGTTCTCCATGTTCTTCAACTTAGGGTTCATGTTCATGTTCATGTTCATGTTGGAGAAGATGAAGATTTAAGAAAAAAAAGAAAAAAAGAAAAGGAAAAATGGTTAAATAGTGAAAAGACAAAAATACCCTCGAGCTTAACGGAGTAGTTGGATGGACGTTACGTTGAGGGACCAAATCCAATGGAAAGTGCAAACCTCTGGGACCATTTCCGTAATAAATGAAGTTTAGGGACAAAATCTGTAATTTTGAACAAACTACATGGACCAAATCCGTAATTTACTCAAAAAGCTATAACATTTAAATCATAAGAAAAAAAAGTAATTAATTACAAACCATAGGGATAAAAGTTGTAATTTATAAACCATAAGGACGAAAATAAAAAAATTCAACAATTTAAGAAAACACGAGAACAGTCGCATATGTAAAAAATCATACATGATTCACGTACAAAATCATAAATGGTTCACGCGACTTGCCACACGACTTGTAAGTCGCGGCCAAAGTCTCCCGCGTCCAGTTTTTTTACTTATAGTGTAAAATCACATATGATTTTGTACATGAACGAATGTTTTAATGTTTTTCTTAAATAGTTAGCATTCTCGTTTGAACATTTCTCTGTCTCTCTCTCTCTTTATATATATATATATATATATATATATATAGTATTGTAGTGTTAAACAAATTAGATTCCAATTAAACCGTAACAATTTAAATGATTGGGTTATTATCCAACTTACTAAAAATACAAATGTTTAAAACAAAATGTCCTTTTATGTCTTTTTCCTTAGACAAAATATACAAATAGTTAAAGGTAGATATTTTGTTTAAAATTCAAGATTTCTGAAATTTGCCGATTTTATTTATGATAAAACAAATACATAAGTCTATATTTATTTACAATTCGTATTTTTATATCAATCTATATGACCATATTTTTAATGTGTATGACCCGTGATATATTAGCAATCTAAGCTAGTATCGTAGTTTTGAAGTCTGCTTTTTCTCTTAATGGTAGGATTATTTCAGTAAGTCGGGCAAGACTAACCCCAGTGTCCGTAGAGTGTTGAGTATGTTTGAAAGATGATTACTTGGATAGAGTTGATTGTATTCAAGACCAAACGTCACTATAGGTAGAGCTTGAAGAAGTGGAAGAAAACATAGAAGAAAATGAAATCGCCATGGGACTAAGTACACCGCCAAGTACCGATAACGAAAGTAGTGTCTCACAATACGACGACGATGAGACACTTGACATTGATGACCTCAATGAAATAACGTCTCTTCAAAGATTTCAATTAACATGAACTCTTCAATACAATCAACCATGAAAATAACCGAATAAATTTAATTTATAATAATTCAATCAATGTAATTTTAAATGTATTGTTAAATCAAAATTACGATAAAACATATTTTTAAAATATATTTGAGTGGCCCAATTACGGATTTAGAAAAATAAATAAAAAATAGTTTTTCTTTTGTACATGACTAATTTTAGACTAGAACCGGGACCGATTATGGACCGGGACCAAGACCGGTTATCCCGAACCGATTACACACTACACTAACCGGTCCTCCTATTTTCGACCTAGATCGGGACCGAGACCGTGTAATACCCCGGGTAAGTGCGTTAGTTAAATTTCCCTTTCCGTTAAATTTAGTTAACTTTAAAATTGGATGTTTAGGGTAAGTTTGGGTTAATTTATGAGTTTAGGGGTGTTTTGGTCATTAGTGAATAGTTTAGGTCCAAAATGGTAAAATTAGTTTGATATTACCCTTTTAGCTTCAGATATTTTCATTCAGCAGAAATATCAGATTTCAAGTGTGTGTATTGAGACAAAAGAAAAAAAAAGGAAGAAAAGAAAGGTTAGGGCATCATTTGGATTCATTGGAAGTGAAACTAAGATTCTGTGGATTTGGGGTGAAAGCTGAACTGTTTTTGAGAAAGGATTGAAAGCGTTTTGATAAGAAATCAGGTAAGTTTTACTTTAAAATGTTTTTAAACTGGAATACATATATATGTGGAATGAGAATGTGATAAAAAGTGTAATAATGTGCATATTATGTTTATATGAGTATTACACTACATGAGTACAAGTTGGTCGGGCATAGGACCGGCGGAGTTGGCTGTACAGAGGGACAGCGGTGTTGGTTGTATTTAGTACAACGGAGTAAAATTATTAGTTGGCTCGCAACCATCTAATATGGCCATGGAAATGAGACAGGAAAGTACACGTTGCGTGAGTTATAATTGGTGTTTATAATTGAATGATGTATATGGTGTTTGTGCAAATGGCTTTAAACTAACAGGGATTTTCTCACTTAGACCACTAGGTCTAACCCTCATTTTGTTTTAGAAATATGTATTCCAGGTCGTGGATCGGGTAAGAGCAAGTGAATAGAGTAATCGGTGGCTAGCTTTTGGGAAGACTTATAATTTGAAGACTATGATGTGTTTTGTAGTTATAACTTCGTTATTAGATATCATGTAATTAATTAGAAAAAAAGAATTTGAATGAAACGCCTTATTTTGGTTGTAAAGACTAAGGGACCGTATTTGGTATATGATGTATCTCTTGTTATGTAACGATGTTATGCAATATATGTTAATTGATGCATGTTTGGGAATCCGGGTCGTTACAGATGGTATCAGAGCCCTAGTTTAAGGGATTTAGGTATTCGTATCCGTACCTAGACTTAAACTGCATGTGAAGTAGGATGTCCCTATTATATTAGAACCTTGGGATGTTAAATATAAAAGGTAGAAGGAACATCATGTAAGGTAAATTCAAATTACATTTGGCCAGTGTAATTGTGAACTTACAGGTACATGTTTGAACTGGAATACCTTATTATATGGGGTATGTGCTTATGTGTATATTAATCTTGTCTGAATCTACAAAATGGCAAGCGGTACTCGAAATACGAATAGAGAGGGAGGAGGAAATCCTAATAGAACGAATCCAACAGTCGAGACAAGGGGAAGAGGGGGAGAACGAGGTAGGGGCAGAACTGGAGGCAGAGTTCAGCCGCGAGGTAATTAATTTGTTACAAGGGACGACTTGACGGCTGAAATGGGAAGACTGCAAGCAAGTATACAAGCGATGTTCGACCGAACTCGTCATAATGAAACTGAAATGCCAGATCCTAGTTTGGAAGATGAGATGCCCATTACACCTACTGTAATACCGGTGCCAAGGAAGTGTGACTATAAGATGTTTTTAAGTTGCAAGCCTCCGACATACTCAGGAGAAAGAGACCCAGTAAAAGCTATGAGGTGGCTTGTAACGACCCGAAATCCCATACATAGTTCAAATAGAATACATTGCATAACGTCGTTAAAACAAGAGATACATCATATATCCAATATGGTCCCCTAGTCTTTACAAACATTCAATACATCATTACAAACGTTTACTTAATAAATTTACATCATTACTAATAACATTCTATATCTGCTAAACACATCATAGGCTTCAACTACATAGTCCTCCAAAAGCTATTCGCGGTTTAACCTTCTTATTTGCTCTTACTCGATCCACGACCTGGAATATGTATTTTTAAAACAAAATGAGGGTTAGACCTTGAGGTCTAGTGAGAAAATCCCCGTTAGTTAAAAACCATTTGCACAACATCATACACATAATTCACATAGGAATACCAATTAAAACTCATGCATCATATATCTTTCCATCTCATTCTCTTGGCCATATTAATTGGTTGCGAGCCAATTAATTAATTTACACCACTGTACTGAATACAGCCAACACCACTGTCCCTCTGTACATCCAACATACACCGGTCCTAAGCCCGGCCAACTAGCACCCATGCAGTGTAATACTCATATAAAAATAATATGCACATTATTACACTCATTCACATATATGTATTCCAGTTAGAAAACATTTTAAGTAAAAACTCACCGGTTTGCTTTGTCAAAACTCTTTCCAGTTCTCCACAAAGAACTCTGCTTTCACCTTCGATTCACAGTATCTGAAACAAATAGATGCAGATATCTCTTTACCATATAAAACACATAAGTCTTACTAAAGCTAAGAACTCTAAAGAACTCAAATCCTCAAATGTTGCCCCCAAACCCGAACTTAAGTCAAGTCCACAGTACATTCAGTCCTCATTCATTTCCTATCTACGACTTAACAAAACACAGGCTACTGGATACTAAAAAGCATCAAAACTCTCAAAGTTTGACTAATCAGCTAAAGTATCCAGACAACACAACCTTTCTGGATAGCACCCATATTTCGGACAAGATACACAATCCGGATTACATAACTATCCGGACAACATCAATAATCCGGATAACACCCGGACACCAAATCAATCCGGATACCATCCGGTATCTCATTTTAACCGGACACTTATGGAAAAGAGGAACTTACCAGGTAAAGGACCTGTCCGGACACCACTAGAACACTTCCAGACACCATCAGCTCAAACTACCGGACACATTCATCAAAACTACCTGGATACCTTCATCCTATCCGGAAACTTCTGTCGGTTTGCATATTTTCAACCCAGAATTCAACGGAAATCATCTCCAGTCCAGATGTGATAATTATAATCCGATAGATACTTCCTAATAGCAATTACAAACATAAAATGTAAGGTAACATACCTCAATTCCTCTTCCAAGTACACCAATTTGAGTCTTTTAGCCACAACCCTTCTTTCCTCTTTTGGTCTCAAACACACACACACACACACTGAATTTTCTGTTATGAAATATCTGATTCCATTAAGGGATAATATCTATCCATATTTACCACTTTAATCCTTTAACTATCCACTAATGACCAAAAGACCCCTAAACTTATAAATGAACCCAAACTTACCCTAAACATCCAATTTAAAGTCACTAAATTTAACGGAAAGAGATTTTTAACTAACGGACTTACCCGGGGTATTACATGGCTAAAAGTGATAGAAGCCATCTTCAAAACCAGTAAATGTGCCGACGAAGATAGAGTGCTATATGGAACTGCAATGCTGAAGGCGGATGCGTTATATTGGTGGGAAGCCCTCATTACCTCTAGAGGATCTGATGTGTATTCTACTTTCTCTTGGGATGAATTCACAATAGCTTTCAAACGACAATTTTGTCCTCAATCAGCAGTTAGACAACTAGAGGAAGAGTTCATGAACCTGCAACAGAGAAGTTTATCAGTTAGAGATTACACTGCTCGTTTTCAGGAGAAGTCTCGTTTCGCAGAGTACTATGTTGCCACGGAGACACTGAAGATGGAAAGGTTTATCTTCGGGTTAAAGTCAGAAATCCAAAGTCTAGTGATTGCAAAGGGACCGGAAACCTTCTCAGCCGCAGTAGATGCCGCGGAAAATATAGAACGGGATAGAGGAAGAGATGTTGGTGATAAGAGTACTGGAAAAAGAAAATAGGAAGGACCACAGTATGATCCAAAGAAGTCCAGATTTCAGAGATTTGATAGTCGTACACCTTTCAGACCAGCTGAAAGACCTTGCCAAAAATGCAACCGTTTTCATCAAGGAAATTGTCAAGTTGATCTTCGAGTGTGTTACAAGTGTGGAAAGACCGGCCATATTGCTAAAGACTGTAGAGTAACTCGATTATGTTTCTTATGCAATTCTCCTAATCACATTCAGTCTGATTGTCCACGGGGGAGAATACAACAGGGTGGTACTTCAGTGAGACCAGCGGGTGTAAGACCGGTAGTACCAAGGCCAGAGTTACCAAGAGCTAGGGGTCGTGCCTTTCAGATGACAGCACAAGAAGCGGAGGAAACTCCTGATGTGGTTACAGGTACATTTTTAATAAACTCTACACGTGCTAAAGTGTTATTTGACTCCGGTGCAAACCGATCGTTTGTGTCTCCTTCGTTTGCTGCTTATATGCATTTAAAGCCTAAAGTGTTAGATCATGCTTTAATGGTAGATACTGCAAATGATAATCAAGTACCGGTTAAAGAGGTATTTGATAGCTGTGTTATAAATATATATGGGTGTGGAGTACCTATTCAGTTATTTCCTATAGCTCTAATTGAGTTTGATGTTATAGTGGGAATGGATTGGTTAGCCGAGAATCAGGCTAGTATAGTTTGTGATAAGAAATTGATCAATGTTGTTTTACCTGAGAAGGGACCGGTAGTGATTTATGGTGACCGTAGAAATCATCAGTCATGCCTTATATCTATGTTAAAAGCTCGTAAGTGTATCAGTAAAGGTTGTCCGAGTTACTTAGCTTATGTGATAGATACTAAGCTAGAAAAGAATAAATTGGTAGATATTCTGGTTGTTTGTGAATTTCCGGAAGTTTTCCCTGAATACTTGAATAGTCTTCCGCCCGTTAGACAAGTAGAATTTGGTATAGATCTGATTCCTGGAGCCGCTCCTGTTGCTCGTGCACCGTATCGTTTGGCACTTCCAGAGATGAAAGAGATGATGACACAACTGCAGGATCTTTCCGATAAGGGCTTCATCAGACCCAGTTCTTCGCCGTGGGGTGCACCGGTTCTGTTTGTGAAAAAGAAGGATGGTTCGATGAGGATGTGCATTGATTATCGAGAACTAAAAAAGTGCACGATCAAGAACAAGTATCATCTTCCCAAAATTGATGACCTCTTTGATCAACTAGTTGGAGCTTGCTATTTCTTCAAGATTGATCTAAGATCTGGTTATCACCAACTGAAGGTCAAAGAAGAAGATGTCCTGAAAAATGCCTTTCACACAAGGTATGGTCATTACGAATTCTTAGTGATGCCCTTCGGCCTGACGAACGCCCCAGCTGCTTTTATGGATTTAATGAATCGAGTATGAAAGCCGTATCTCGATAAGTTTGTTATTGTGTTTATCGATGATATCCTTATCTATTCCTGATCCAAAGATGAGCACGCACAACATCTTCGTTTAATTCTTGAATTGTTGAAGAAGGAACAGTTGTACGCCAAATTTTCTAAATGTGAATTCTGGCTACGAGAAGTTCAATTTCTTGGGCATGTAGTTTCCGAGAAAGGTATTCAGGTTGATCCGATAAAAGTAGAGGCAATTGAAAAGTGGGAACCGCTGTGGATGCCAACTGAAGTACGAAGTTTTCTGGGCTTAGCCGACTACTATCGAAAGTTTATACAAGATTTCTCTGGTATCGCTACGCCTCTAACCAAGCTAACCCAAAAGAATATAAAGTTTGAATGGAAAGCAGAACAGCATGAAGCGTTCAGAATTTTGAAAGAAAGACTTTGTAGCGCACCAATTCTGTCACTACCTGAAGGTTCCGATGACTTTGTTGTTTACAGTGATGCTTCCAAACTAGGATTGGGATGTTTACTAATGCAGCGTGGGAAAGTTATAGCTTATGCTTCTCGTCAATTGAAGGATCATGAACGGCAATATCTAACACACGATATGGAACTGGCAGCAGTTGTTTTCGCGCTAAAGATTTGGAGACATTATCTCTACGGTTCTAAATGTCAAATTTTTACCGATCACAAGAGTCTCCAACATCTTTTTGATCAACGGGAACTGAATATGAGGCAAAGGAGATGGTTAGAATTGGTGAATGACTACGACTGTGAAATTCTCTATCATCCGGGAAAAGCAAATGTGGTAGCTGATGCACTAAGTCGTCAAGAAAGGAGTGGAACAATAAAAGCCATTGCACTACGGAACTTCTACCTAACATCTTTGACGAATTGAAGTAATGTCAAGTAGAAGCCTTTCAAGAAGAACACTTGAAACCAGAACGGTTAGTGGGTATATCAGCATTACTCGTAAAAGACGATCGTGGGTTACTGTGTCTGGGAAACAGAATTTGGGTGCCTCGTTTGGGTGATTTGCGTGATTGGGTACTACAAGAAGCTCATCAATCTCGTTTTTCTATTCATCCAGGTATGAATAAGATGTATAAGGATCTACGACAATTTTACTGGTGGCCGGGAATGAAAAGAAGTATCACCCAGCATGTGGAAGGTTGTACCACTTGTAAGAAAGTAAAGATTGAACATCAAAAGCCTTTTGGTCAGTTACAACGTTTAGAAATACCTATGTGGAAGTGGGATCAGATTACTACAGATTTCATCACCAAGCTACCAAGGACTCCGAAAGGGTTTGATGCCATTTGGGTGATTGTTGACAGGTTGACAAAGTCTGCTCACTTTCTACCGATAAAAGAAACATATCCGTTAGAAAGACTAGCCAAATTGTACATCGACGAAATAGTAACTCGACATGGAGTTCCAATCTCGATTATTTCCGATCGTGATAGTCGTTTTACTTCAAGATTCTAGAGGAGTTTTCAAAAAGAAATGGGAACGCAGATAAAGTTAAGTACAACGTATCATCCTCAAACTGACGGTCAGAGTGAACGAACGATTCAGACTTTGGAAGATATACCACGGGCCTGCATTGTTGACTTTGGGGGATCATGGGATAAGCATTTGTCGTTGATTGAATTTGCCTACAACAACAGTTATCATTCCAGCATACAAGCGGCACCGTTTGAAGTTCTGTATGGTAGAAAATGTCGAACGCCTCTGTGTTGGAACGAAGTGGGAGAGAAACAATTAGCGGGGCCAGATATAGTTCAGTTAACCACGGATAAGATTACTCAGATTCGGGAACGATTGAAAGTGGCTCAAGACAGACAGAAAAGCTACGCTGACCGACGCCGAAAACCGTTAGAATTTCAAGTGGGAGATTTCGTAATGTTAAAAGTCTCGCCTTGGAAAGGAGTCATTCGATTTGGGAAACAAGGTAAACTGAGCCCAAGGTACATTAGACCGTTTGCGATTACAGAAAGAATCGGTGAAGTAGCTTACAGGTTAGATCTTCCGCCAGAGTTAAGCAGGATCCACAACGCTTTTCACGTATCAAATTTTCGAAAGTGTTTGGTTACGCCAGATTAGGCAGTTTCTCTACTAGATATACAAGTTGATGAAAATCTGAATTATGTGGAGGAACATGAAGCCATTGTAGACAGTAAAGTCAAAGTCTTGCGGAATGGTAAGGAGATCAAGCAAGTAAAAGTTCAGTGGCGACATCATAAAGGGCAGGATGCTACATGGGTATCAGAATCAGAGATGAGAACTAAGTACCCGTACCTCTTTGCCTAACCGAATTTCGGGACGGAATTCTTTTAAGGGGGAGATGATGTAATACCCCGGGTAAGTGCGTTAGTTAAATTTCCCTTTCCGTTAAATTTAGTTAACTTTAAAATTGGATGTTTAGGGTAAGTTTGGGTTAATTTATGAGTTTAGGGGTGTTTTGGTCATTAGTGAATAGTTTAGGTCCAAAATGGTAAAATTAGTTTGATATTACCCTTTTAGCTTCAGATATTTTCATTCAGCAGAAATATCAGATTTCAAGTGTGTGTATTGAGACAAAAGAAAAAAAGGAAGAAAAGAAAGGTTAGGGCATCATTTGGATTCATTGGAAGTGAAACTAAGATTCTGTGGATTTGGGGTGAAAGCTGAACTATTTTTGAGAAAGGATTGGAAGCGTTTTGATAAGCAATCAGGTGAGTTTTACTTTAAAACGTTTTTAAACTATAATACATATATATGTGGAATGAGAATGTGATAAAAAGTGTAATAATGTGCATATTATGTTTATATGAGTATATAAACATCGGAGAAGGCGGAGAAGGGAATTGGATCGCCCGGTTGGAACACATCGGAGAAAGCGGAGAAGGGAATTGCAAAAACAAAAGAAACAAAGCAAAAGACGAGAGAAAGCACGGAAAACTAAAACACAAAGCAAGATAAGGAAAACACTGCACGAGAAACGACAAAAAGCACAGGAAGCCGCGCGGTTTGGCGCGCGGTTTGGAAACCGCGGCACAAACCGCGTAAGCTCCTGTTTAGAAATCCTCCAGAGACACCCGCGGTTTTCCGCGCGGTATGGAAGTCGCGGGATATACCGCGTATGTCCCTGTTTCAACAAAAAAAAATTAATTTTTTTATTATTATTTTTATTCAAATAAAAACACACCAAAAGCAGAAAATAAAGAAACACAAACGTTGGTGGGTTGCCTCCCACCCAGCGCCGTAGTTAAAGTCGTGGCACGACTGTGTGGCTCTCAACTTGGTTCGGTATCTGCGGAATTAATTCGCCCACACTTGCGATTCTCCGCGGATTCTTCCACATCTGGCTTTTCATGACCATCTCCGTCTCTACGCCTTCCACTCTCGAACATCTTGAACACTACTTTCTCGCCACCAACCCTCAGGGTCGTTTCTCCTTCCTCCATATCTATCAGTGCTCTGCTCGTGGCCAGAAAGGATCTTCCCAATACCAGTGGGACTTCTTCATTTTCATCTATGTCGATCACCACGAAGTCCACCGGAAAGTAGAACTTGCCAACCTTGATCAATACGTCCTCTACCACTCCATACGAATATATTATCGATCTGTCCGCGAGCTTAAGGGTCATGTACGTTGGTTTCACCTCTCCCAAGCCAAGTTTCCTGAAAACAGATAAAGGCATTAAGTTAATACTAGCTCCTAAATCACACAATACCTTATCAAAAGAAAGATTCCTAATTTGAATAGGGATCGAAAAACTCCCTGGATCTTTGAGCTTCGGGGGAAGCTTGTTCTGAATGATTGCACTACACTCTTCAGTGAGTGTAATGGTAGACTGATGCTCGATTCCCCTCTTCTTTGATAGGATGTCCTTTATGAACTTGAGGTATGTCGGCATTTGAGCGAGTGCTTCTGCGAATGGGATGTTGATGTGAAGCTTCATGAAGATGTCGAGGAATTTCTTGAACTGTTCCTCATCTTTATGTGCCTTCACTCGATTAGGGAATGGTAGTGGTGGCACAAACGGTTTAATCACCGGCTTTGGTGGAGGTGTCACTTCTTTTTCCTTCGGTTCTTCTCGATCAGCCATATCCTTAGCAATACCGTCTTTCAGCTCGACATTCGGCTTCTTGATCAACTCCTTGCCATTTCTTAGATAAATGGCATTACAATCTTCTCTTGGCTTTCTCTCAGTTTGGCTCGGGAATGTCCCGGGAACTCGGTTTTGTAGGACATCAGAAATTTGTCCCACTTGCCTCTCGAGAAGCCTAATCGATGTCGTATTCTGGTCAGTAGCTGCTTTTACCGTGCTCATCGTGTTTGCCAATTCGCCAACCGTGCTGTCCATCTTGGTCATGAACTTCATCATCATGTCTTCCAGTCCCGGTTTCTTCTCCATGGATGGCCCCTCATTGAAATTCCTTTGGTTAAAACCTGGAGGACGATAAACATTGTTAGTATTGGAAGAATTAGAAAAGTTAGAAAAATTACCTTGCTGTTGTTGACCGGGTTGACTCCAAGAGAAGTTCGGGTGCTTCTTCCACCCCTCATTATAGGTATTCGAGAAAGGATCATTCCTCGGTTGGTTGTTCCGGTTTTGTAAAAATTGAACTTCTTCGGGTTCTTCCGGGCTACCTCTCTTCAAGTGGTTCGTGATCGCAGCTAGTTGAGCTTTGATTGCCTTCAGCTCCTCATTCTCTTGAACACTCGCTACCCGTTTGATGGAGGATCGCGGAGTGGCGTAGCTATGCTCGGCTAAGTTCTCGATCAACTCGACTGCTTCTTCATACGTTTTGTTCATGAGAGCTCCACCCGCTGCAGCCGTGATTTCATTCTTGAACTGCTGGTGCAGTCCTCCAAAGAAAGTCTGGATAATCACCCAGCCGTTTAACCCATGATGAGGACACTTCTTCAACATATCTTTGTATCTCTCCCACGCTTCATACAAGGTCTCTTGATCCCATTGCGCGAAATGAGTAATGTCAGCCATTAATTGAGCGGTTCTTCCCGGTGGGAAGAATTTCTGGAGGAATGCGGCTTTCAGGTCTGCCCATGTAGTGATCAGATCCGCTGACAAACCCTCTATCCAAATTTCAGCTCTACTCTTTAGGGAGAAACTGAATAACCTTAGTTTGATCGCATTCTCCTCCATCCCATTAATTTTGAACGTATTACAAATCCGTTCAAACGCGCGAAGATGTGCATGGGGATCTTCAGTTGGCGCTCCCCCGAACTGATTCTGCTGTACCATCACAATGGTACTCGGCTTGATCTCAAAAGAGTTCGCCCAGTAGTGGGCGATTGGACGCCTATCCGTGCGGATGCCACATTAGGATTGGCAAACGACCGCATAGGACGTCTTTCCGGAGGTATTTCATCACCCATCTTCAGATGTCTTCTAACTTTAGATTCCTTGCGTAATCGACGGGCGGTTCTTTCGATTTCCGGATCGAGTGGTTCGATTCCTTCCCCTCGGGTTTTCCTTGGCATAAACCAATTAGTACCTGAAAAGAAAGTAGGCGAAGTTAGCAATCCAGAAATTGAGAGTGATGGAACAAAGTAAATAAAAAAAAATGTTCAATGTAATAGCGCTTATAGCTGGTAGTGCTATCAGTTGCAACTAGTTCCCCGGCAACGGCGCCAAAAACTTGATAGGCGAGTATCAACCCCCTTAAATCTTACCGCAAGTGTACGGGTCGAAGTCAAGTAATAGTACTAGAAAGTACGAGTATCGAACACAGGGAACTAGGAACTAAGTATCACAATTACTACAATTGCTATTAACTGAACGATTGATATTTTGAGTTGTGGTTTATAACTAATTAATTGCAAACAAACTAAATCAAACACGGAACAATAAACAACTTAAGAAACTTTGATAGAGAAAACAGTTGAGGGTTGGAAATCCTAAGACTTTCACATACAAACACTTGACTCGAAACAATTACCAGTTATTTCCCTTAATGAATACCCAATCTTAAAGTCACCGTTGTTCTTTCTCAAGCAACAACGGGTTTTTTTTAAAAGCATGGTTCTTTCTCAAGCAACCACGGGTTTTATCTTGAAAACACAAGTTTTATCTCTCGATCTCAACCTATGGAGTTCAAAACATATTAAGATTAAGATTTCAACAGGACTAAGGTTTACTCGGTATATCTCTATCCCCTTTCTCACCCTAGGCATGCAATTTCTAGTTCTAGTTAACAATTAATTCTCTCGAACTTAATTGAAAACAACAAAACAATTGGAAGCTAGCTAAACTCACAAAAGCATTAAAAACCAAATCACATGCTTCATTAATTAGGAAAACTGATAAAAGTCTCAAGTTACATGTTTATAAGCTTAAACCAAATTCATTCCAACCCCCAACATCTAGAATTTAGTTCATGTTGGTGGTGGATTCAAACACAAAGAAAGAAGATGGGAAAACGTGTGCAAACCTAATGAATATGGAAACGATGAATGTAATGGTGACTCCCTTCTCGTGTGATCGTATCTACTTTACGTGTTGAACGTGACTCCAATCGATCCTCTATCATGGCTCCAAAAGCTTCGAAAAACCTCTGAAAATCACCCCTTAACTGCTCCCGTTCGTCGTGTGAGAGTTGTATCGAGAATGACCACAAATCCGGAAAAACGCCAAACTTAAAGGCTGGAACAGTGGGTTAGGCGACTTGTGCCGCGACTTGCAAGTCGCAGCGCAAGTCGCGGCGCAAGTCGCGCGTGTTTTTGATGGCCTCCGGGTCAGATTCGGGTCCTGGTTCGGGCGCGGGTCTTGGGCTTGGATCTCGGGCTTCCGTTGGGCTTCGTTTTGGCTCTTTTTGGGCTCTTTTCAGCTTCTTTTCTCGATGATTACTGCCCTTTTAAAATACCTGTACATTCCACTAGATAAACCATAAAATTCTGCTTCTTTGCTTAAATACAAGCCAATCTCATTGGTTTCAGGACCGAAAATAACGCCAAAAAGTGGCGTTATCAGGCCCGGCCCGGGATCAAAATCTGGCCACCTCTAATCATAGGTGTGAAGACTGACCATGGCTTGGATAATGACCTGATTGGGCCTAGTTTTTGTAATAACCGAGATCCTTATTTGAACATAATAAGTTTTGTGAATGAAGTTGCATAATTTTAAAGTCTAGGGGCTGATTGGTAAATTGATAAGAGGGTATAAAAGCTCTCATATTGAGCTCAAAACCCTAGAAGCAATCTTTGTGAGTGTGAGAGTGTGTGCGGATGGCGGCTTGGAGAAAAGAAGCTCACCAACCATCAAATTGGGAGAACATGTAACATTAAGTTCAATTTCTACACTGATTTAGCCGGTAATCCTTAATCTCAATCCTTCTTTTAGAGTTTTGCTGAATTGTGTGAGTTGTCTGAGAGTTTTTATTTAAGAGTTTAAAAGGGTGTTTTTTTAAAGGAATTAAATTATACAAAGAGGATTGACAGAGTTAGATTAATCACTTTGTTGGAAATGAATCTTGGTAATCGATCGAAATGGAGTAATTCCAGTCCTATTAATAATCAGTATCGCATCGCTTTTTGGCGAGATTCCGGAATATATTAAGTCCCCGAATAAAGAACTCGATGTGATCCGGAATTTATTTTAAGGCGTTTATGTCAGGATCGAATCTTAACAAGACTAATAATACTTAGAATTCAGAATTAAAGAATCTGCGGAATAGAACTTTAATTCACACTATCAAAGAACAATATATCAGAAAACACACAGCTGTTTGTATTCACTAATTCGACTCACAAGCTTACAACCAAACCTCAATCTTGATGAACAGGCTCAATCAAGACGACTTCTACTTCTCTAGAAATAGGGTTCTAAACCTTGAGGTTAATTCTCTCTAAACAAAATCGAATTCTGTATCTCACGAATATATGTTTTTCGTATTTCTAATAGCTATCTATCAACAACTATTTATACACAATAAGTACAAGATAACTATCAAAAATAAATTGATCTTCTGAATCTTCTTTAAGCATATCTTCATCTATTCCATCTTTATCTCCAATATCTTCGCATTCCAAACTTATCACATCAGCAGTATTAATCTTCATTCAGCATGAGCAGTACTAATATTCTCCAGCAGTACTAATTCATTCCAGCAGTATTAACTCATTCCAGCAGCATTAACTTGTTCCAGCAGCATTAACTTGATCCAGCAGCATTAACTTGACTAGCAGTACTAACCTTGTTCCAGCAGCATTAATGTATCAGCAGTACTAACAGACAAGCAGTACTAACTTCACTCTAGCAGTATTAATTATGCTCTGGCAGTATTAATATTGTTCTGGCAGTAGTAATCATACTTAGCAAATCTTCAGTTCCCAACAATCTCCCCCTAACTTGACTTTTCAGGTTGAGAAGTCAAGTTCTTCAGATGATGCTTCCAAAACTTAATCATGAACACACAAGTCAGGATTCAATCCCAAACTTTGATTGATGATCCTTCTTACCAGGTATCTTGCCATCTCAGAGTCTTTGTCACTCACTAACTTAGTTTTTAGCATTCCATCCAACCTTTTCATGCTGTGCTTGTATATTTTATCCACCAAATAATACTCATGATATGCATTGTCAAGAGTTATGACATACACACCACAGTTTTCAATAAGCATCCATTTGGTAACAACTTGAAATTGCCTTTCTGTCAAATACTTAACTGCTTCTGTATTGAACATTAGACACAAGAATTCAAGTACCATTTTGGTGATGGACATTCCATTCTCAGTCAGCATATTTCCATAAAGCTTCATTCCCACCTTGAACATCTCTTCCAAGTCTGATCTAGAGCATATCCTTAAAAGTCTTCCCCATGTAGAACTGACCTCAAACTTCCCATCTGCTCTTTTTACTCTAATGTACTCCTTTCTCTGATCTTTCAAAGTATCCCAGAAGATGATTTCAGGAGCCATAGAAGCTAATGGTTTAACTTTGATAGGACTAGAATCAACCACAGTAATATACATATCACATTGAGTATTTGTTGGTGATTGTACATTGCTTGGTTGACCTGATGGAGTTGCCACTTCTTCTTCAGCAACTTTATGATCAGCTTTCTCTTTCACAACTTCCTCCTTAGCTTCTTCTACACTGGGTTCCACTCTGGGCTTCTTTACAACTTTCTTCTTTGAAGCTATAGACTTTGTTCTTGGTCTTTTGTTTGACATCATCTTGGTTCTTTTGAGTGATTTAACAGCTTCAGGAATGATTTCAGCTGTTTCCTTTGTTTCTGTTGCTTCCGGAATGGTTTCTGCTGCTTGAATGGTTTCTGCTGCTTTTTGACTGGCAGCATTAACCATTTCTGCTGCTCTTCCTGTTACTGCTTCTTTTAATATCTTTGATACTGCTGCTTTCACCATCTCAAATACCTCTGCTTCAATCTCAGATTTAGTTACTGTCAAAACAGATACTGCTTCCTTCTCACTGTCAGAAACTGCTGCATCAACAAGACTATGTATAATTTCAGTTACTGCTGCTTCAATCTCAGATACTGTAGCATTAACTGTTTCTACTGCTATTTCTGTGGTTTCTGCTGCTTCAGTTACTGCTGCTTTCTCACTTTCTGCTTCCTTTGCAACTTCTGCAACCTGCTCAGCCTCCCCCTCAACCTTATGCTCCTTCTCCCCCTCAACCTTTGCATCTTCCATGTTTAGTTCAGTTTCTAACTCCCCCTTTTTGGAAGCATCAGTGGTTGATCTTCTCCTTCTCAGAACATACTGAGCTTTCTTTCTTCTTTGCAGCAACTTGGTGATCATCTTCTTATTTTTCTCTATCTTGGTGTGTTGATAAAGAATCACCTTTTTAAGCTCATCAATCTCCTTCTGCTGATTCATGACATCAATATTGATGTTGGCAATGGTTTCCATCAATTCCTCATAAGTATATCTATCCTCACCCTGTTTAGGAGTGTTTACCTCCGTTAAAGGATCACTGGAAATTTTAGTAGGTGTCTTTTGCCTAGCAAAAGCACTGCCTACTCCCATGGTTTCTTGGCGCCTGGGTCCTCTGAATGTTTTCACATTCTGAGTTGCCGTGGGGAAGGTCTTATTGATGTTACCACTGTCCTTCTCTTTGCTAGCAGAAGTAGTGGCAGCCTTGCAGCCCACATGCTCATCCTTCTCCTTAGAGAGCACCTTCTTGGGGTTGGGAGACACCCCTGTGGTTTCCCTTTCGATATTCTTTAATGGAGAATGCTCCACTAGAGGGCTTAACGGCTTTAGGCTTTTAGGAGGTACATCAAGGGAAGGAACCTTGTGTACCTTTCTTCTTTCAAACTTCTTGGTGATTTTGGGATTGGGTCTTAAAAGAATGGACTGTGGGATGTCTTTGGTGATGGAAGGTTGGGATTGGTCATCAGTGGGTGTGTCTAATGGGGGCCTTGACCCTGATGCCATACCTTCAGTGGTGTGGGACACAACCATCATTGTAGAGAACAATGGTGTCTCAACTCCTTCCGAGTCCCTAGGAATTCTTCTCATATTTGAGAAAACCTTCCCTTTAGGGGGTTTTGGCACATATACCTCATCAGACTGAGGCAAATCCGTCAATTCATGGTTAAGTACTTCTTGGACAAACCTGGGATACATGTAAAATCTCTTTTTGGATTCTAGGTTTGCCACAAGATCATTAAAAATCATTGCTGAAAAATTGAACTTTCTGGCAGTGGTTAAGCAGACCAAGACATAAGCAATGGTACTGCTAAACTCACTCCATCCAGTTGTTTTCTTTGAAATACAGTGCATAAGAGTATGAACAAGAAATCGCCATTGGGTGTAAAATTTTGACTTGAAGAATTTAAAAACGCCAATGGGACCTTCATACCCCATTCTTGGTAAGGTCGAGAAAAGTTCATCATTAGATAGATAGGTTATACCTGAGGCATCATCTAAGTGAAGAGTGATGCGAATAACCTCCTCTGTGACCTTCAAGGGTTTTTCACAAACCCTTGTTCGAATGATTTTCTGCCCATCTTCGAATATAACAGTGGCATTCTCCCAAAATTGCTTTTGATGCTCGATATATATGGTTGGGCACACTGTTAGGGCATGAGAGATGTGTGTGGACTTGAGAAAATCCACAATATCATGAAATCCTGCGGCCTGCTTTGGCTTTTGAAGCATCGCAATCTCATTGTGCTCATCGACAAACTCCATTGTCGTCATTCTTCCTGAGGATTTGGATAGAAAACACAGAGATTCTAGGGAGAATAGGTTAGAACGAGAGAGAGAAAAAAATTTAATGCAAAGAGACGTTATGAACTTTGGCGGGCTGAAAGAGTATTTATAGCAGTATTAGCCCTGATTTTCTTTAAAAGCAGTATTAACAACTTAGCAGTATTAACGACTGAGCAGTATTAACTGCGAGGCAGTATTAACTACACAGCAGTATTAACAACTTAGCAGTATTAACGACTGAGCAGTATTAACTGCAAGGCAGTATTAACTACACAGCAATATTAACTACTTAGCAGTATTAACGACTGAGCAGTATTAACTGCAAGGCAGTATTAACTACACAGCAATATTAACTACTTAGCAGTATTAACGACTGAGTAGTATTAACGACTGAACAGTATTAACTACACAGCAGTATTAACTACACAAGCAGTATTAACTACTAAGCAGTATTAACTACTAAGCAGTATTAACTTCAAAGCAGTATTAACTACTAAGCAGTATTAACTTCAAAGCAGTACTAACTACTAAGCAGTAGAAAATATGTACTAGCAGTAGTAACTCTGCACTGGCAGTAGTAACTATACTTTACACTTTGCAGCACTTGTCCATCTGAGTCATACTGAGGTTATGAGAAAGCTAGTTAGTAACACTTATCTTACCTTTACCACTTATCTTACCTTTACCTCTTATCTTACCTTTACCACTTATCTTACCTTTACCTCTTATCTTACCTTTACCTCTTATCTTACCTTTACCACTTATCTTACCTCTTGCAGGATTATTCCCAAAAGCAACATGTCCTCCATCAATTCTTTTGAAATTCTTGAGGCATGCCATGTTACCTGTCATGTGCCTGGAGCAACCACTATCAACATGCCAGATGCTCTTCCCCTTGAGCTGTTGGTTGCCCTGCACATAAGATAAATCAATTAGTTTTTATTGGGAACCCAAGCCAAAGTGGTCTTGGGTCTCCCTTGCTCATCAAAGTACTTGCACTAGGTTTTGATGAGATTTTCAAACTTAGGTACTGCAGTACTGGAGAACTTTGTCAATATAATTGGTCTAGCAGCACAAAAACTAGAAGAAGTATTAACCTTAGAAGAAGTACTAACAAAGTTAGCAGCACTAACAGAGTTAGCAGCACTAACACTGTTAGCAGCACTAACAGAGTTAGCAGCACTAACAGAGTTAGCAGCACTAACAGAGTTAGCAGCACTAACAGAGTTAGCAGCACTAACAGAGTTAGCAGCACTAACACTGCCAGCAGCAGTATTGGCAGTAGTATTGCTTCTAGCAGCACTGTCCTTGTCAGCAGTACTATCTGAGGTAGCAGTACTGACATTAGTGCTTTTGGGGACCCACATATTGACACATTCCTTTTCAGTCTGTTTTCTCATGTGGCTTCTTGATTCAGCTTGTTTCTTAGCCACATTATTCCTTGCAGGCTTCCTATAACCAGAAGATTTTTGAAAACTTCTTTGAAAACTTTTCTTTTGGTTAATAGGATTGAAATAACAGTATTTTGCAAGATGATTCAATTTGCCACAAATAAAACAAGGTTTTGGTCTGTTAATCCTTTGCAGATCAACTCCTTGCTTTTGTGCCCACTGGTTATTCCAATTTCTTTGATTTCCCCTCTTTTTATCATGTTTTTGGGGCTTATTCTCTTGAGATTTCTTGCAAGAACAATGTTCACAAGTATTAGAGTTCACAACAGTGGTCTGTGTATAATGAACTCCCTTTCCCTTTCCAGTCCTTTTCATCTCGTTGTTCTTAACACATGGACTTACACATTCCTCATCAGATCCTTCTTTTTCAGTCTTATCCTCAACAACTACTTTATCTAATGGATCTACTTCAGTGGCTCCTTCAGGTAAGTCCTTCCTATCCTTGGTTTCTAATAGGTCTGACTTAGGAGGGATGTAGGTGTTGTTGTAGGGTGGGGGTGTGGCATTGTACCCTAGGCCTGTTTTCATCTTACTGTGGATTTGAGTATTTATTATGGTGTCCATGACTTTAGAAGCTTTTGAAAACTTTTCAACATCAAGTTTTACTTTCTCAAGTTCTTCTTTTAATTTCTCACATTCCTCCCTAGACTCTTTCAGTTGGAACTCCAGACCATCCTTTTCCCACTTCCAGTAGTTTGTATCATAGGAGTGTTGAAGTTCATTGGCTTGAAAAGCCCTAATTTGTTCTTCAAACCTCTCAACAATTACTACATAATCTCTTCTATCCTTTTCTAATCTCTTAAGGTCATCACACATTCCCTGGTTGTGATCTCTATACCTTTTAACAGTGTCTATACAAGCTTGAGAACAGAGATTAGATTTTACCTCAATAGGAATATCTGAGACTTCTGCCATGAGTGCATGATTCTGAATTGCCTCTTCTGCTTGATCACTCCAATCAAATCCCATTCCTTGTTGTGAAACAAGAGTACTGTTTGATTCAACTGTGTTGTCCATAATGATTGTAGAATTCTAAGAAACACAAGCTCTGATACCACTTGTCAGGATCGAATCTTAACAAGACTAATAATACTTAGAATTCAGAATTAAAGAATCTGCGGAATAGAACTTTAATTCACACTATCAAAGAACAATATATCAGAAAACACACAGCTGTTTGTATTCACTAATTCGACTCACAAGCTTACAACCAAACCTCAATCTTGATGAACAGGCTCAATCAAGACGACTTCTACTTCTCTAGAAATAGGGTTCTAAATCTTCAGGTTAATTCTCTCTAAACAAAATCGAATTCTGTATCTCACGAATATATGTTTTTCGTATTTCTAATAGCTATCTATCAACAGCTATTTATACACAATAAGTACAAGATAACTATAAAAAATAAATTGATCTTCTGAATCTTCTTTAAGCATATCTTCATCTATTCCATCTTTATCTCCAATATCTTCGCATTCCAAACTTATCACATCAGCAGTATTAATATTCATTCAGCATGAGCAGTACTAATATTCTCCAGCAGCACTAATTCATTCCAGCAGTATTTACTCATTCCAGCAACATTAACTTGTTCCAGCAGCATTAACTTGACTAGCAGTACTAACCTTGTTCCAGCAGCATTAATGTATCAGCAGTACTAACAGACAAGCAGTACTAACTTTGTTTCAGCAGTACTAACTTCACTCTAGCAGTATTAATTATGCTCTGGAAGTATTAATATTGTTCTGGCAGTAGTAATCATACTTAGCAAATCTTCAGTTCCCAACAGTTTAGGATCCGGAATGGACTTTAATTAGAGGATCCGAAAGTATTGGGCTTGCATGTTCCGGAATTTTAATTGTAGGATCCGGAAGCTATTAAAACCGGAATTTAAATCATGTGGGATCCGGAATGTTTGACTAACCAAAAAGATCCGTGTTGGTCCCGAAGGCCTATACAAGTTTGTGGAAGGGGGGGGGGGGGGGGTTGAATACAAACACACAGATTTTACTTTTCTAAATTGTTTATTGACTAGTAGTGTACCCGCGCAATGCGGCGGGAGCCGTAAAAGTAAACGATTTTGAATTTTGGAGGTTTACCGAATGAACTTGGCAAGGGTCGTGGTTCTTACCTAATAAAAGCAATGTTAAGAATTAAAAGTCTTACTCGATGCTTTAGGAAAACGAAACAAATTGATACACTCGCCCAAAAATCTATACATATGTCCACCAGCATCCATAAAAAGGGAGATTACGTAATCCAGACATTGATGAACAAGAGTTTATAATGCCTAAATGATGAAAGCGGGCATATCGATTGATCGAGAAGAGTTTAGGTTTTGCGATCGACTTATGCCAATGGATGAGGTTAATCGATTGAGAGGGTGAGATCAATAAATCATTTGAATCATACATCGGTTGATTCATTGAGCGATTGACGATGGGTTTTAGGATAAGAGGTAAATAAGAGTGTAGTTCCCGCTGTTTATCCTTTTCTTTGAACAATTTAATCACTTATGCCATGCTGTTTGCTTTGACCCAAAGGGTGCACCCGTCGTCCCCCGTTCGTCTACGCATACAAGTTATACCTGATGGCTAAAATCACAGCCAGGATAGAAGAAGCAGTAGCAGCATAATAATACATATAGTAGTTCGACTTTTTGCGGTTTCAGCATAACTTTCGAGATCGATTCGGGTCCTTTCCCCTTGATGTTTTTGCTTCTAACTCTCGTGGTCTCCTTCTGAATCGACTTCTTTGTCGTAATCTTGACGTTTTCATCGATCTTTTCTTCCCAAGGAGTGTCGGTCGAAGCATATCCTAAGATGAGTTGGTTCTGGTTTCAAGAGCAACTTGTTCAATTTATGGTTTTCTTAACACAACGCCAAATTCAGCTTACCTTCTGCTTTCAGTGCTCTAACATCTTGATACTCTCGAGACTGAAAATGTTTTTTCGCATCCTCTGTTCGAGAATCCCCTGATACAAGGTTCAAATGCTTAAATTTCAAATCTTCACACTTCAAAGTTGCAAGTCTTAAGATAAAAGTAGAATCATAGATATATAAATTAACATATACACTACTCAGTTGTCCTCATAAGAGTCTAAATTAGCAGACATCGGTTGATAACTGTTACAAAACCCATAACAAAGAACTATGGATAGATTTAAGGATGTGCACCACGGGATGGGGTATCGCCAACATGCTATGTTGGTAGATAAATTTACTGCTACTTGTAGTAATATATATCAGATAAGATTTTAAAGAAAAAATTAGTTTAGACAATCAGATACAATAATTAGCTAAGAAAATCAAATGTAATGTCAACGAACTAAAAAAGTAATCAACCATACTTGGTCTGCCTCCATTATAATATTGTAGTTGATGAAGTACATACCTGAAATTTTGCAACCGTATCTGGTGCGGAGAATGCCTTGAGGAAACATTTCTTGAAAGTAATTCACCTTGGGACTGAAACAAAGGCTTGATGCAACATCCGTAAGAGATGATACAACCTATATAAGACCAATAATCGTCACATTGATTACTCAAAACTCGAAACCATAACATAAACAATCGATAAGAAAGCATACACAACGAACCACCATAACATACAACCACATTTGTCGAACATGACACTTTATTTCTAAAGAAGATTCCTCTTTGTCGAACATGACACCTTTGGGTGTGTTCCTAATCAAGAACCATTATCTGCATTGGATGAACCATTAACAAACATAACAACAATAAAATAGCAAAACACATGAATGTTAGCTCAAATTAAACAAAACCCACTAAAATCCCTAAAGTAAGCAAACCCAATCTTTAATCCTGAAACCCACTAAAATTAACTCAAATTAAACAAAACCCAAACCAAAATGATCGAGAAAGAGAGAATAATTCATAGAAAGAATCGCTTCAAATCCAAAAACCCAAAATCACAAAGAGATAATAGATGAATAGATTTTTTGACAAAAAAAGAGATTACATCGACAAAAAAGAGATTACAGAGACCATTCTCCAAAAATCTTACTAACCTGCAAACTGGTAACAAGTAGGTGAAACCCCATCTACACAATGAAGTTGAAATGTGAAAGAAAAACAAAACCCATCGTCAGTCTTTTTATCAGGGATTACAAAACCAAATAGAGGTTGCCAGAACCAAACATGGATTTGAATTTATCAGGGAGTTGGAGACGGAATCGTCGTTCTCGGGACATGAATCGCCAGTCTTTGGAGAGGTCTCTCTCGGAGGCATGAATCGCCTATCTCGGGAGAGGAGCGAAAATCATTTACCAGAGATACTCAAGTAAATTAAAGCCTGCAATCTTGAGTTGTACTGACGTTTGAACCGGTGTCTGAATTTTGATTGGAGGGATAAGGAGGCGGTTCTTGGGAAGATGTAAGTCTTGTTATAAGGGAAATGGAGAGAGAGAGAGAGATTGATTTTAAGTAATTATGCATTAAAGTGTGGTTCATATAGCTTGAAAGGTTGTTTTTAAGAGTTTGGGGGTTAAATGTATTATAAGATAGTATAGAAAAGAAAATGTTTTAAGACTTTAAGACTTTAAGACAAAAGTCTTACATGCTTTATAAGGTAGTATAGATACATCATTAACAATTTACAGCTTGTTGCGGAAACAAGATTAAGGATAAACCTAAATCTAAACAAGTTGGAACACTAAGGTTTCTTGCACTAAGAGAGATAAGGAAATTACTAATAATAACCTATCTTGAGATAAGAGATTGAACTTGTCCAGAGTTAGCAAGTTACTTCAAATGAAGTGGGTTCATCTCTTTATATACTGCATGCATTTAATGCAAGTCAGTATACACTTTACACGTGTCATCAGCTGGTTGGTTGCATGTCATTGACCTTTGTTGACAACCTTAGTAGCCGCATGGATGAACAGTGTAGTATCAGAGTGGTTGTACGATTTCAGACATTCGGAGGTTCTTTTCTGACATTTCGTATGGAGTCGTGCAAGGGTGGTTAAGACAAAAGTACTTTGTACGGAGGACTTCATGATCAGCTTTCGTTGATTCAGAGCATTATCATTATCTATTCAGCGAATGATAAAGTTCAGCGATAGCTGAAGTCTTGTACTTGATACTTCACGTTGAGTGGACAAATCTGAGTCTTCGCTGATCCGCATCAGTTCATTAGGAGACTTGTCGCTGGTTCTTGAGCTTGATCTTCGACTTCAGCGTAGAACCTTTGTTGACGTGAAACTTGTCTTCAGGGATCATAAGTAAACAACTAACTTATCAGCGATCATCATAATGACTGAACAGACTCAGAGCATTAATGGTGAACAGTGTTCGCTGAATGTTTAATTTAAAGAGCGAGAGTTCCTATCAGCGGTACTGTAAGATCTTAGTACTTATCAGCGATAGTGAAACTCTGATACATATTGTTTACTTACAATTTTCACTAAGTATATAAGAGAGGGTCATTATCAAATCACTGAGGGTTTGGATCAACAATCTCCTCCTATTTGATTATGACATAGCAACAAAGAAAATTGTTATTTAATGAAAACATAAGGATAAAAAGAACTCATAAAATATTTGTCCCTTTTACTGTTTTCTGGGATCTTTTAAGTACTGATGGAGTAAAGTACATTCGCTGAAATCTTTCTTTAAAACTTTGAATCAGGTTACAAAGAGAAATGGAAAGATTGCAAGTACAAGCGAAATAAATTACAAGTACAAAAGAATAACTGATACAATAGAGAAATAGGCGATCATTTCAGTTTGTAAAGGGTTCTTCCTTAATGAGAAGTTCATCAAGGGTCATTGATGTGGTGGGAATCATCCAGTCAGGAACGGTTACACCCTATTTTCTTTTGATCAACGCTTCTTAAAAAATCAAGGGTTTCAGATGTCGTGCCTGAGGGTCATTCCTGAAGTCACACCAGTAGATGAGATCTCTCAGTTGTTCGATGGGAGTGATGTGAAGTTCAGAGATGCGTTGAAAATGCTTTCCACCATCGTAGTCATGGAAAAATATCCCGTAGGGTTCGCTTATGACTTTGCCAGGGATGAAAGTCTCACCAGGAGGAATAGATGTGTCAAGCATGGAAAGATCAGGATCAGGACCAAGGACTTCAGCACGTGAAAAACCAATACCTATTTCATTTCGTATGACAGGGCCATCAATTGAAGATTTAGATTTCTTCTTCTTCGCTGAGGCCTTTCTTTTCTGACTTTCGAGAGGAGGAGGAGGAGGAATATCCACACAGGAGTAGACTAAGTCGATTTGTTTGTTGATCAGCTTTTCAACATGTTCCTTGTACTTTGACTTGGACTTCTGGATGGCTAACCTGATCTCCAACCATTCAGAGAGACCGTACTTCTTTATGGCTTCAGCATAGAATTTTTCATACTTCTTATCTTCTCTGAATATCTCGACTTCAGCGATTGAAACAAGGGTTGTTCTTCCAGAGATGAATACCTTGTTGATTTTGGCAGGAGAGAGTCTATAGTTGACATTTTCTTTGCACCAGGCTAAAGTGGACTGAGACACAGTTCTCTTTTCTTTAGTTATCTTCTTGGCGTTTTCCCAGAGCTGACGTTGAACATCAATGAGAACTCTTTTCAGCTTGGGGTCTTTTATTGATCGTTTAGAAAGCTGGATGGCGTATTCTCTGTCCTTTTCTTCAGCTTCCTTTCTTTCAGCGATTAATCTTTCAGCTCTGAGGTGATCCTTGTATTCCTTTTTGGAAATTCTGAACTTTGGAGGAACTGAAGGAAGTTGATCACGCCTCAGAATGATTCGCTGATCCTCGAATTGCTTTATTATCTCCTCTCTTCTTTTCTGATCCTCTTCACTTAGCTTTTGAGGAGCTAAGGAAGGTATGTGTCTGTGCGAGAGTAGCTGTTCTTCTGGTTCACCAGTCTCAGAGATTAAATCTAAGACTGGGATTATTTCTTCAGCAGCAGCTGGTATTATTGGTGAAGTCGCAGTTGTGGAACCTTCAGCGATATCCTCAAACAGGGGAGAGGACTAGCTGAAACACAGCGATCTTACAAGTAAGAACTTGGGTAGAATCAGAGAGAGAAAATTTGTTCAAGTGTATAGGCTTGGATAGTAGAACTGATAGTGTATGATAGAGGAGGGATGGAGTGAGAGATGTTTAGTGTACCTGACAAACCGGCTTTTCAAGCAAGATCGTCAGATTGTCATCTTCAGCGACGCTTTTGCCTTTTCCTTTCTCAGCTCCAGAGGCTGAGGGCTTTGTCTTTATCCGCTCCCCTGAAGGTTCATTTATCGAGATTCCCTTAAGAACTTTGATCCTCGGAGCAGGTTTGACGATAAAGAAGTCATCGTCATCTTCGTCATCATCATCATCATTCTTTGGAGAAGAGGATGGTTCATTATCAGGGATGTCGACGGCTTCATCATCTTCTGCTTCGGATTCGGTTTTATCAGCTTCTTCTTCGAGTTGCTCCCCCTCAGATACAGAGGCGAGCTTCTCGGTTTCCTCAGGGTTTTCATCTCCTTGAGGTCCAGCGGTGGTTTCTTCAGCATCCTTCTTCTCTCCCCTGATAGATTCATCATGGGAAAGGTCTTCAGCGCTCTTGGAGAGATCTTCAGCGCTCTTCTCCCCCTCTTTCTCATGATGATTGGGGGAGGAATGGGTTGACTCAGCAGCGTTGGTAGGTTCTCTGTCTTCTTGGCCAGAGATACCTATACAACATTCAATCTTTGCTATTCTGTCTTGAAGGCCAGAAATAGCAGGATTGATCTTCTCCAGCTCAATGCAATCCGCCGCTGTGAAATTGTCAGATGCAGGGACAGGGGCAGGGGCAGGAGCAGGAGTATTCGTTTTGTGTAGTAGCTGCTCGATCATCGATTTCATCGAACTAACATCGGTCTTTACAGAGCCTAAGTCAGTCTTTACAGTAGACATATCTCCCTCTAGTTGTCCAACCGATGTCTTCAGCGTTGTGACCTCGCTGGACATGGATGAAACTGAATTTTTGAGAGAGGTGTAGTCTGTGTAGATGTCAGCGAGCACCTTGGCGATGTCGCTGAGAGTTTTATCAACCTGCTTCATGTCATCCGTGGAAGCCTTCTTCTCCACCACCGTTGTCAGCTTTGTAAGATTCTCTCCAGCGTTTGTTACAGCTGTAGAGTTATTTGAAAGAGTAGTGGTGAGACCTGTCAGCTTTGTCTCCATGGACTTCAGAGAGGCGTTGATGTCTCCCAAATTAAGACCTGTAACATATAAGAACTTGTGAACATAGGAAAGCTCAAAAGTTTGGGGTTTAGTGACAATGTTTATGGGTTGGTGTGTACCTGCAGGAGGATTGATGAACTCGTCAAAATTACGGGTTCCTGAAAAATGTTCCATGTCATCTTCAAAAGTGCCCATGGATTGTCCTGCAGGTCCTGTCTTCATCATTTCTGGAGAATCAGCTTTAGTTTCCGTAGAAATGATGGCAGCTCCAGCGAAATCTGGAGGAGAGACCAAATGAGTAGAAGGAGGAGCGAAGGATAAGAATGGAGGTTGGGTTCTGAGTTCAGCGTTGGATTCGCTGACAATCACTTCATCAGTCTTTTGAGAGACTGAAGGAGGTTGGGTAGGTTCCAAGTTTGTAACCTCAACGTTTAAAGACGCTGAAGTTGGGATGGAATGGATGGGTTGTTCAGGTGTGGCAGAGCGTACCACTGAACGTTCCTTCAGCTCTGCAGAAAGAGCTGAGGAGTCTTCAGCATGAGATTGTTGGGGTTGCTCCTTTGTTTTCTTAATCCTTTTAGAACCAAGTGGGGTAGATGATTGTTTCCTTTTCTTAAAAGGAGAGGATTTTGTGGCCAGGGTATCAGCGATGGGTATTGTCGCTGAAGGAGCCACATAATTAGAAGAAGAAGGGTTGAGAAGAGTTAAAAGGGTAGAAAGACGTACCTCATTTTCAACTGGTTTGAAGTCAAGTACCTTAGGGCCAACCTGAGAGAGTTTTAGGTCACCCTCTTGCGGGTAGCTGTCCTTCAGGCCATATTGGAAGATGGCGCTGATGAATCGGGGGTAAGGAACCCATAGAGGTCTGTCAGCGGCAGAGTCTACTCTTTGCAACAAGTCATCATAGATAAGAGATGCCCAATCAATGTGTAGACCTTTCAGCAGAGCGTATCCCATTGCTTGCTGAGGTTGAGCGGCTTGGTCAGAGGAGCCGGTCTTGGCAGTCATGCAGCTGATTAGGTGAGCGAAGATGAAGTTCATCTCGCTGGGCATTTTCGACTTCTTTAGCAGGGTCAGCTTCTTCTCGGGCTTCTTGTCTCTGCCAATTTCCCATACATGGCCCATTGCATCGAAAAATGCAATAAGAGCTTCTTTGTCAGCGAGTTTCTTATGGTCAGGGAAAGGAACAAAAGGCTTTCTTTTGTAGCGTTGGGAAAGTTCAGAGCTTTGTGAATGATGGCAGGTGTGATTTTTATCGTGCCATACTCAGTATCGCTGAGGATACAATCAATTGTTTTGGAGGGATCTTTGGCGGATGGTAATTGAGAATGTCTGGCAGAGTACCAGAACTGGGATAGTAGTAGCTGACTTGCAGGAGGTGAGATGGTCAGGGCTGTTGAAATGCAGCAATTATTTAGGAAATTCACAGCATCTTTCAGATGTGTGACTTGCTTTCGAGGAGGAAACTCGAGAAGCGCAGAAAGGTTGTTCGTTTTGGTCCAATCTAGTTGATCCAGAGTAAACTTAACCTGAGGAGCCTTGATAATTTCTACTTCCTCAGAATCAACGGAGAAGTTCTCAGCGGTAGCAGGAATGTCAGACGATGCCATTTCTCTGTATTATCAGTTCAACCAAAGATGTTAACAAATAAGAATAATCTTAATGTGGAAAGATTTTCCATTAAGATGGTTCAAATTTTATCCATTTCATTCAGACACAAATGTCTTAATGAAGATTAGGGTTTTTCTTGATTTTAGGAAACGAAATGTAAAACCCATTTATTCTTGTTATCCAGTTTTCTATGAAGAAATAGATTCTGGAAACGAATGAAGACCAAGTTTAAGATTTTTGCATTTAAACATGAAGAACAACCATGAAATGGTTGTGTTCATAAAACCATGAAAAAAATGATTTCATTTTTAAGAAGTTCTTTTGTTTGATCTTGTTAAAACAAGGAAAAGATTGGAAACAAGTTATACGCATTCGTTAATAAATAAGAACATATTAACCTTGAAGTTTGATGAAGAAGATGATGAACAGTTCTTGAAGTTTTAGAAAGCACAGATGCAACAGTGAATTCTTTCTTGCGGAGGAAGATTGTTCGCGTAAAAGAAAAATATAAACCACGAGTTTGTTTGTATAGAGAGATTAGAGAGAGAAAATCTTGAGCGAGAAAAGATTTTCATCATGACACGGACACGTGTTTGCATTTGATTGGAAGTTTGAACGAGACGTGCAAACGTGTGTCAGAAAGAGAAAACGTGTCGGGGTTTATCCGTTGTAATGACGTCACAACTGTCCTTTCATATTCTTTTAGGATGTCTCTGAGGTTTTGAAAGCTCAGGGACTCTTTTACAAACATGAAGCACTGAATGAAAATATCAGTGATGGTTTTAAGAATTTTCAAAATATCGCTGTTAAGGAAGAGATATTCAGCGATGCATTTTGTTTTGAAATCTTGCATTTTCATGCGATTGTCAGAGAGAGAAAACATACCTTGATATCAGCTTTAACCAAGTTTTATTCAGAGAGAAGATGATTGAATAGGTTATACGAGTTGATTTTATCCTATCGCTGATCAATGTGAACCGTTGAGGATTTTACCCTTCAAAGTTCAGCATTCTAAGCTCGCTGATGAGAAAGTTGAATCTTGTCTCATCAAGAGGTTTGGTAAATAAATCAGCTAACTGATAATCAGTTGGGATAAAAATGAAGTTCTATATCACCATTCATCACATGATCTCTGATAAAATGATATCTGATTTCTATGTGTTTGGTCTTTGAATGTAGTACTGGATTATTTGCTATGGCGATGGCACTTGTGCTGTCGCAATAGATTGGAATTTTGGAGAGCTGAAGATCATAGTCTAGTAGCTGATTTCTCATCCACAAGACTTGAGAACAACAGCTTCCAGCAGCTACATATTCAGCTTCAGCTGTAGAAGTGGACACTGAATTTTGCTTTTTACTTGTCCAACTTACCAGCTTTCCACCCAGGAGCTGACATCCTCCTGTGGTGCTTTTCCTATCCATTTTGCAACCTGCAAAATCACTATCTGAATAGGCGGTTAGATCGAATCCTGAATCTTTGGGATACCAAAGACCTAGGTTCGCTGTACCCTTAAGGTATCGAAAATTTCGCTTTACAGCTTTCATATGAGATAGCATAGGTTCAGCTTGATATCGTGCACAAAAACATGTTGCATACATAATATCGGGTCGGCTAGCTGTAAGATACAAGAGAGAGCCGATCATCCCACGGTACAGCGTGACATTAACAGGTATTCCCTTTGAATCCTTGTCAAGTGTCAGCGGTGGTGCCATAGGGGTGTTCATAGCTGAACTCTGAGTTAAATCAAATTTCTTCAGCATATTGATATGCATTAATTATTTAATGCATATTAGGTCTTTTTCTTTCCAATTTGAGTCATTTTATTTCTAATATCCCTAACTTTGAGTCATTTTAATTACTTATTTTCCTTTTTATTGTTTATTGGAGCTAGAGTAGTGAATGACCTGTTTTATGATTGAGAATGGCTGATTTTGTTCATTTTGGCAGAATTGTCTTGTACAGATCCATGCTGCAGCATGCTGCAGCACAGCATGCCTGAGCTGATTATTTTTGTGGGACGTGAAGCTGATGTTTTTAGCAAGGAGACACTTTTTGTAGGAGCTTCCTGGAATGTTTAAAGGCTGGAAATATTTAGTTGTACTCTCTTTTTGGAATTACTTGGCTTTTTGACCTTTTTGTACTAGGTTGACTAAAACTTTGGGGCCAAGTCATTGTAATTTACCTTTTTGCCCTTCCTCTTCCTTCCTATATAAGGAGAGGTTGGGGTTAGTTTTATGCACACTGACTTACCCAATTACCTAGTGACTTAATTTCCTAGTGATTAACTCTCTTGTTATTATTCTATTTGGAGTGGAAGTATTTCGAGAATTCTCTTGAGATCTTACAACATCAAGTTCTATAATTCAAGTGCTTTTGTTAACAACTCTTGTTCTTCTTGCTTTCCATCTTCTAATTCTTGAAATTTACATTCCTAGTTAATTATTATTCTTGCAATTTACATTACTAGTCATTTACTATTCTTGCAATTTACATTCCAAGTCATTTACATTTATGCAATTTAATTTACGTCATTTATTGCTTTCTTTACTTTCCGTTATGAGTAGCTAAATTTATTAGTTCGGGTGTTAAACGGAAAGGTGGGATTTTAAACCAAAGAAAGGTGGACATTGTTTTGCAATAACAATGTTCCATCATTTCATTCAAGTTTTATAAAAACCTATGACACTTCTTGACGAATTGATCACTTGCTAAAGTGTTAAAGTGCCGTGGACTTAGAGATAAGCCACTGAATGCACGTCAGTTTGAATGATATGGGAAGTAGACTTGAGAGAGTTACTGATAAAGTGACAATTATCATCCATGTTTTTCTAAACTAATTTATTCTCGACAAGTGGTCACTAATCTAAAGTGTTAAAGTGTAGTGGACTTAGAGATAAGCCACTTGGAACACACCAACTTGAATGATATGGGAATCGGCTCGAGAGAGCGGTTTTTGATACAAAGAGATTTGGTCGTCCATATATTTTGAGAACTTTATCCCCCACTATAAATAGTTGGAGACTACACCGAGAGGTGTCTAGTTGAATCTAAACAGTAGTGGGAATACTGAAGTCCGAGAGGAATACTCTCAAAATAGATGGTGGATCTAATTATGATAAAAACAACCCACTAGAATTTGTGTTTAAGTCCCACCTTGAAGTTTTACACCCGTACTTGCTTTATTCTCTGTTAACAACATCAAAGTGACAATCCAAACAAAACAAATCAATCTCTTCCAATTCGCCATCTGAAATCATTTCCTTCTTCTACTTTTTATTTAACTTTTTACTCCAATCTCTGTGGGACGATATCTGGTATCTTACCATTTTATTACTTGAAAGACGATATTAGATCTCATTGTATACTTGCTTTGAGGTTTAATTAGCACACGTCTATAGGTGTATTCTAAGCACTGTCAAGTTTTTGGCGCCGTTGCCGGGGATTGGCAAGCTAAAAGTTATAAAAAGTTTTAAAAAGAATTGATTTTTCTAACACCGTTCGTTGTGAGTATAGTGTATGCCAAGGATACCACGTGGGGAATTTTTTGACTTAGATCCGGACATAGAAAGAACCTTTCGTCATAGAAGGAGAATTCAAAGAACCATAAACTCTAGGAATCTTCCTGATATGGATGCACCGCCCGGATATGAAGTCAGACCACCAATACAACCAGGTAGTCCGCCAAGACCACCAATCCTAGATAACCTGAGAAGACCGCAAAACCAGCCGAGACCACCACGGGTAGAAAATCAGGTGAGACCCCCGATCTTGGAGAATCCTTGGGCACCACCAAATCATGGTAATCCGCCGCCACTTTTTGGAAATCATCATGGTCATAATTTTCAAGAACAACAACTTAATAATCATAATGAACATGATGATGAAGAATCACATGGTGATAATGAACGACTAAATATCATTGATCTTGCAAACTCTAAATATGGGAGAATCATGGACTATGCAGTTCCTAATTTTGAGCAATTAAACTCAGGAATTGTAAAGCCTACCATGAACACTTTACATTTTGAACCAAAACCCATCATGTTTCATATGTTGCAAGCCAATGGTCAATTTGCTGGATTACCATCGGAGGATCCCCATTCTCATTTGAGATCTTTTATGGAGATCACCGATGTTTTTCTAATCCCTGGAGTTTCTCCTGAAGCCTTAAGGCTCACCTTGTTTCCATTTTCTCTAAGGGATAAAGCAAGAGTTTGGTTCAATTCATTAACACCAGGTTCTGTTCATTCATGGGCCGACATGGCTGAAAAGTTTTTGCGAAAATATTTTCCACCTAACCGGAATGCTAAGTCCAGAAATGAAATTTGCATGTTTAAACAAATGGACGATGAAGCAATTCCCGATGCTTGGGAAAGGTTTAAGGAATTATTGAGGAAATGCCCTCACCATGGCATTCCCTACTGTATTCAACTTGAGACATTTTACAATGGGCTTGATCCCAATGCAAAACAAATGCTCGATGCGACATCAGGAGGGGCCTTTACTTCCAACACCTACAATACCGGTTATGAGATTCTTGAAAAGATTTCAACAAACAATGGACATTGGGCCGATCCAAGAGCTCCAACTCAAAAGAAAACATCTGGAATGCATGATTTAAATGCATATACTGCTTTGACAGCTCAGCTTGCTTCCATGACCAATAAGCTTAAAAACATGACTACTGGTCAAGGAACACAGCCGACTGCCACTACGCCAACTCCAGCTGTCCTCTCAGTGCAATGTGTTTGTTGTAGTGGGGACCATTCTTATGAATTGTGCCCTCATAACTCTGAATCTGTGAACTATGTTCAAAATAGATCAGGATACAACTCCAACAATTACAATGCCAGTTGGAAGCAGCATCCAAATTTTTCATGGACCAGTCCTAGTTTGAATCCGCCTCCACCAAAGCAACAAGGGAACTCAAATTTTCAAAATCAAGCAAGCAGTTCTCAAAACCATTATCAAGGAAATCATCATAATCAAAACCAAAGTTTTCAAAATAATCAACCACCTTTTCAAAACAAAACCTCCTCACAAGCTGAACCTTCCTTGGAAGCAATGCTGAAGAGTTTCATCACCCAAACCAATGCTTCAATCAACCAAACCAATGCTGCTTTAAGAAATCTGGAGACACAGGTCAGTCAAATTGCTCTTAACCAAAATCACAGACCTACCGGGACTTTGCCAAGTAACACTGAGGTCCCAAAATTTCCAGGAAAAGAACATGTCAAGGTTGTGACCCTTAGAAGTGGGAAGGACTTAGATGTAGCCTTAGACAAAGAGAGTGGACCAATAGTCAAGACCAATTCTGAAAAAGGCTCATTGTCTAAACCACAAGCTGCAGCACTGCCTACTATTGTTGAAAAGCCATTTCAAACCATAGAGGGATTAGAACCTGAGACCCCTAAGGAAAAGACAATAGAAGGTAAAGAGTCCAACCCTAAGTGTCCAATCAAAGATGGTATAACAAAAGTCATAAAAGATCATAGTTTGAGGGTGGAGGAAGTCCACCCACCCAGCTCAACACAACCAAAGAAAGCCATAATTGAACCAATTCCTCGTTATGTTCCTTATCCTCAAAGGTTAAAGAATGATAAAGAAGAATTACAATTCAAGAAATTTTTGGATGTGTTTAAACAATTGCATATCAACATACCCCTTGTTGAAGCAATTGAGCAAATGCCTAGTTATGCCAAGTTCCTTAAAGACATCTTAAGCAAGAAGAAGAAGTTGACTGAGTATGAAACTGTTGCCATGACTGAAGGTTGTAGTGCCCTCCTAACCAACAAAATTCCCCCTAAACTCAAAGATCTAGGGAGTTTTACTATTCCTTGTTCAATAGGTGGGAAAGAAGTTGGAAAAGCCTTGTGTGATTTAGGAGCTAGTGTCAATCTTATGCCCTTGTCCATTTTCAATAGCCTAGGCATTGGAGAGGCTAGACCCACCACTGTCACACTCATCCTAGCTGACAAAACAGTTGCATATCCCAAAGGAAAGATTGAGGATGTTTTAGTCCAGGTTGATAAGTTCATCTTTCCAGCAGACTTTATCATTTTAGACTTTGAGGCTGACCAGGATATTCCCATTCTCTTAGGAAGACCCTTCTTAGCCACAGGTAGAACTTTGATAGATGTCCAAAAGGGAGAGTTGACCATGAGACTCCAAGACCAAAAAGTCACATTTAATGTCTTCAATTCCTTAAAGTACCCAGATTACTTGGAAGACCGTTCTAGTTTAAGTGTGATTGAATCATCATGTCTTGAGGAAGGAGTTAGGCAGACCTATAGGATGGAGGAATCTGATGAGGAATATGATGATGATGATGATGATGATAGGAAGATAGATGAGACTGTACCCTTACAAGTTGCCAAGTTTGAGTCTTTGGAAAATACCGAGCAAAAGAATTTCACACCATCTGTCATATCACCACCTGACCTGGAGTTGAAACAACTCCCATCTCATTTGAAATTTGCTTTTCTAAAAGATGAAAACAAATTGCCTGTTATCATTTCATCAACTCTAGAATTGCATCAAGAAAAGAAACTTGTGGAAATGTTGAAGTTACACACCAAGGCCTTAGGATGGACCATTGCTGACCTTAAAGGGATTAGCCCCTCTATTTGTCAACATAAGATCATTCTAGAAGACAAGAACTTCACATCTGTTGAACCACAAAGAAGGCTAAACCCTGTCATGAAAGAGGTAGTAAAAAAGGAAGTTTTGAAATGGTTAGATGCAGGAATTATATTCCCAATAGCTAGTAGTTCTTGGGTTAGTCCAGTCCAATGTGTCCCAAAGAAGGAGGGTTTACTGTTGTCCCAAATGACAAGAATGAACTTATCCCAACTAGGGTAGTGTCCGGATGGAGAATTTGCATGGACTACCGTAAACTGAACAATGCTACCCAAAAGGACCATTTTCCCTTACCTTTCATTGACCAGATGTTAGATAGGTTAGCCGGTAAGGAATATTACTGCTTTTTGGATGGATACTCTGGTTACAATCAAATAGCCATATCACCGGAGGACCAAGAAAAGACCACCTTCACTTGTCCCTATGGTACTTTTGCTTTTAGGAGAATGCCATTTGGACTTTGCAATGCACCTGCAACCTTTCAAAGATGCATGATGTCCATATTTTCTGACATGCTTGAAAAGTCCATAGAAATCTTTATGGATGATTTTTCTGTTTATGGTTCATCTTTTGATCAATGTTTGGAAAATTTGAAAAAGAGTCTTGAAAGGTGTGAAGAAACTGATTTGGTTCTCAACTGGGAAAAGTGTCATTTTATGGTTACAGAAGGTATTGTCCTTGGACATGTAGTTTCCAAGAGAGGGGTTGAGGTAGACAAAGCAAAAAATTGAAATAGTTGAAAAACTACCTGAACCCACCACTGTTAAAGGAATCAGAAGCTTTCTTGGTCATGCCGGATTTTATAGAAGATTCATTAAAGACTTTTCAAAAATTTCAAAACCATTGTGTCTTCTATTACAGCATGACCACAAATTTGATTTCAATGAGGAATGCAGAAATGCATTTCACACTTTAAAGAAAGCTTTGATAACTGCTCCAGTGGTTATTACTCCAGATTGGGAAAAACCTTTTGAAATCATGTGTGATGCCAGTGATTGGGCTGTAGGAGCAGTCTTAGGTCAAAGAAAAGAAAAGATTTTTCATTCAATTTATTATGCAAGTAAGACTTTGAATGACGCTCAAATTAACTACACAACCACTGAAAAAGAATTATTAGCTGTTGTTTTTGCATTTGAAAAATTCAGATCATATTTAATGGGTGCAAAAGTCATTGTTCACACTGACCATGCTGCCATCAAATATTTGATTTCAAAGAAAGATGCTAAACCAAGGTTGATAAGATGGGTTTTGTTGTTACAAGAATTTGACCTAGAGATTGTGGATAGGAAGGGAGTTGACAACCAAGTGGCAGACCATTTGTCTAGGTTAGATAAACCTAAAGAGAATAAGGGAGAAGGAGACATTGTTGAGACCTTCCCTGATGAGAGGATTCTTATGCTACAACATACTGAACCATCATGGTTTGCTGATATAGCAAATTACTTGGCTTGTGGCATAAGACCCTCTGGAATCACTGGCCAAATGTTTAAGAAATTTCTCCATGATACTAAGACTTATTTGTGGGATGACCCTTTTTTGTTTAAAATTGGTACAGATCAAGTTTTAAGAAGGTGCATTCCTGAATCTGAAGTGGCAGCAATCTTGCAGCATTGCCATCAATCACCTTATGGAGGACATTTTGGAGGCCAACGAACAGCAGCTAAAGTACTTCAATCAGGATTCTATTCGCCAACTCTCTTCAAAGATTCCCATAACTTTGCACAAAGATGCAATGAATGTCAAAGAAGTGGCTCTATTTCCCAAAGAAATGAGATGCCATTAAATGGGATCTTGGAAGTAGAGTTGTTTGATGTGTGGGGTATAGACTTCATGGGACCCTTTCCTCCATCAAACCAATACCAGTACATACTAGTTGCTGTTGATTATGTATCAAAGTGGGTAGAGGCAGTAGCATGTGTTTCAAATGATGCTAAAACTGTGGTGAAATTCCTTCAGAAGCAAATATTTACAAGGTTTGGTACCCCCAGGGCACTAATTAGTGATGAGGGTACCCACTTTGTAAACCATTTGTTACAAAAAGTTCTTGAAAAATATAACATTCACCACAGGATTGCTACTGCATACCATCCACAAACCAATGGGTTGGCTGAGCTCTCTGACAGAGAAATAAAGGGAATTTTGGAAAAGGTAGTCAAGCCAAATAGAAAAGATTGGGCCTTACATTTAGATGATGCTTTATGGGCATACCGGACTGCTTTTAAAACACCAATTGGTATGTCTCCATATAAGCTAGTCTTTGGCAAAGCTTGTCACCTCCCTTTAGAATTGGAACACAAATCATTTTGGGCTATCAAAGAATTAAACATGTGCTTAAATGATGCTGGAACCAAAAGGAAACTGCAACTCTGTGAAATAGAGGAACATAGGAACATGTCCTATGAAAATGCCAAGCTCTATAAAGAGAAGACAAAAAAATGGCATGACAAAAGAATCCTTCACAGAGATCTGAAAGTTGGGCAGCAAGTCCTCTTGTTTAATTCTAGGTTGAAGCTTTTCCCTGGAAAACTGAAATCTAGATGGTCTGGGCCCTTTGTTATTCATCATGTTTACCCTTATGGTGCCATAGACCTAGTCAACCCTGAGGACAACACTGTGTTCAAAGTTAATGAACAAAGAGTCAAAGCCTACCATGATCCTGTGACCATCCCAGAGCCTAGCTCTGTGGATTATGTCACAATGTGCTAAAGCTTCAAAACCTTGTTTGTAAATAGTTTCTGATTATTTAAATGCTTTCTAGAATAATTAAGTTTAATTGTGTGTTTAAGTTTGCAGCCTGGATCAAAGAAGGTAAAGACTGGTCTGATTGGGAAATTCAAGAAAAAGGCTAAGAAGATGAAAGCTCAGATCAAGAAGCTAAAGGCAGAAAACAAGGCTTTAAAAGAGAAATTAGTTGAACAAGCCAGTGCTGCAGCAGTTCAACAGCATGACACACAGCCTACTCCTCAGGAGTAGGACAGGTCCATTCACATCCCTTTAGCTCCAAAATTTCCTGTTTCTTTTACACTTTTTGAGTCTGGGATTGTCTTTATATTTTTAGATTTTATTTTCTTGCAAGATGAGCATATGTGATAGTTGTCAGCATGCATACATAGCCACAGTAATTTCTAAAGTCACAACCCCTAATCTAATGGTGTAGTTCTTGCTAAAACTAGCATCATTTTACTTGGGAACACATTTTGATCCACATCTCACGAATCTAAGAAGTGATTAAGGCCATCATTTGTTACCTACATAAGCCACTTGCTATCACCCATACACTTTAAACTTTTATAACAATGAGGACATTGTTGAGTCCTAGTTTGAGGGTGGGATGTCAATCATGGCAAGAAAACATACACAAAGAAGTCATTAAAAGAGCATAGCTCTTCAAAGTTGCCATGATTGGACCATAAGCACTAAAAAAGTCCCATAGGGGCTAAGTGCATTGCTTTCAACACAAAAGTGCCAACAATTGAAAAAAAATTCATACATGTTGAAGCAAAAAGAGAGGAAAAAGGCAAAGTGAGACAAAATGCGCCAAAAAGAGTGAAGCTTTCATTTCAAAGTCCTTTTGATCTTAGATGTGAGATGTGTAGAGCATAACAAAGAGAAACTTTTTCTAGCTTATGGTTCATACTCACTGTTAGACTAGGATTGTGTTACTTGGGATTTATGAATGGCTATGTTTTGTATCCTTGCATCTATCATGACATTGTGTGCACTTATTGCTCTCATTTTGCAAATCTTACCAACTTGAGTCATTTTTTTTGTGTGTCTTAGTTGCTTGGGGACAAGCAACAGTTCTAGTTTGAGGGTGTGATATGCATTAATTATTTAATGCATATTAGGTCTTTTTCTTTCCAATTTGAGTCATTTTATTTCTAATATCCCTAACTTTGAGTCATTTAAATTACTTATTTTCCTTTTTATTGTTTATTGGAGCTAGAGTAGTGAATGACATGTTTTATGATTGAGAATGGCTGATTTTGTTCATTTTGGCAGAATTGTCTTGTACAGATCCATGCTGCAGCATGCTGCAGCACAGCATGCCTGAGCTGATTATTTTTGTGGGACGTGAAGCTGATGTTTTTAGCAAGGAGACACTTTTTGTAGGAGCTTCCTGGAATGTTTAAAGGCTGGAAATATTTAGTTGTACTCTCTTTTTGGAATTACTTGGCTTTTTGACCTTTTTGTACTAGGTTGACTAAAACTTTGGGGCCAAGTCATTGTAATTTACCTTTTTGCCCTTCCTCTTCCTTCCTATATAAGGAGAGGTTGGGGTTAGTTTTATGCACACTGACTTACCCAATTACCTAGTGACTTAATTTCCTAGTGATTAACTCTCTTGTTATTATTCTATTTGGAGTGGAAGTATTTCGAGAATTCTCTTGAGATCTTACAACATCAAGTTCTATAATTCAAGTGCTTTTGTTAACAACTCTTGTTCTTCTTGCTTTCCATCTTCTAATTCTTGAAATTTACATTCCTAGTTAATTATTATTCTTGCAATTTACATTACTAGTCATTTACTATTCTTGCAATTTACATTCCAAGTCATTTACATTTATGCAATTTAATTTACGTCATTTATTGCTTTCTTTACTTTCCGTTATGAGTAGCTAAATTTATTAGTTCGGGTGTTAAACGGAAAGGTGGGATTTTAAACCAAAGAAAGGTGGACATTGTTTTGCAATAACAATGTTCCATCATTTCATTCAAGTTTTATAAAAACCTATGACACTTCTTGACGAATTGATCACTTGCTAAAGTGTTAAAGTGCCGTGGACTTAGAGATAAGCCACTGAATGCACGTCAGTTTGAATGATATGGGAAGTAGACTTGAGAGAGTTACTGATAAAGTGACAATTATCATCCATGTTTTTCTAAACTGATTTATTCTCGACAAGTGGTCACTAATCTAAAGTGTTAAAGTGTAGTGGACTTAGAGATAAGCCACTTGGAACACACCAACTTGAATGATATGGGAATCGGCTCGAGAGAGCGGTTTTTGATACAAAGAGATTTGGTCGTCCATATATTTTGAGAACTTTATCCCCCACTATAAATAGTTGGAGACTACACCGAGAGGTGTCTAGTTGAATCTAAACAGTAGTGGGAATACTGAAGTCCGAGAGGAATACTCTCAAAATAGATGGTGGATCTAATTATGATAAAAACAACCCACTAGAATTTGTGTTTAAGTCCCACCTTGAAGTTTTACACCCGTACTTGCTTTATTCTCTGTTAACAACATCAAAGTGACAATCCAAACAAAACAAATCAATCTCTTCCAATTCGCCATCTGAAATCATTTCCTTCTTCTACTTTTTATTTAACTTTTTACTTCAATCTCTGTGGGACGATATCTGGTATCTTACCATTTTATTACTTGAAAGACGATATTAGATCTCATTGTATACTTGCTTTGAGGTTTAATTAGCACACGTCTATAGGTGTATTCTAAGCACTGTCACATATCTTTAACATACTTTCCCTGATTGATAAAAGTTCCTTTTTCAGTTTGCTTAATCTGAAGACCAAGGAAATATGTTAGTTCACCCATCATGCTCATTTTATACTCATCTTTCATTCTATCAGCGAAACGAGTACAAAGCTTAGGGTTAGTAGAACCAAATATAATGTCATCAACATATATTTGAACTAGAATGATATGACCTTTCACTTTTCTAAAAAATAGAGTTTTGTCAATCTTACCTCGCTCAAATTTTTCAATATGAAGATAAGTAGAAAGAGTGTCATACCATGCACGAGGAGCTTGCTTCAATCCATAAAGTGCCTTGTCCAGTTTATAAACATAACCTGGACGCTTAGAATCTGAGAATCCTGGAGGTTGTTCCACATACACTTTTTCATTCAGCTTTCCGTTCAGAAACGCTGACTTAACATCCATCTGGTGTACTTTGAAGTTTTTGTGTACAGCATATGCTAAGAATAGACGAATAGATTCAAGTCTTGCTACTGGAGCAAATGTTTCGTCATAATCTATACCTTCCTCTTGTCTGTATCCCTGAGAAACAAGACGAGCTTTGTTGCGGGTTACAGTACCATGTCCGTCCAACTTGTTTCGATGGACCCATTTAGTGCCTATTACTGTTTTATCAGTTGGTCTCCGAACAAGTTTCCAAACTTTGTTTCTTTCGAATTCAGTCAGCTCTTCTTGCATGGCGCTGACCCAGTTTGGATCTTTGAGGGCATCATCTATTTTCTTTGGTTCAGTTAGAGAAATAAAGTTAACAAATAAACAAATATTACCTGCACTTCGTCGAGTCTGAACACCAGCGTTTGGATCACCAAGAATTTGATCAATTGGGTGATTTACGGTCCATCGCTGAGCCGGAGCATAAGTCGCTGACTCATCTTGAACTGGAGGAGCTGAAGATGAGGCTTCAGCTACTTCTGGAGTTTCAGCTAAGAGAGGAATACTTGCATTTGTCATTTCATTTACTGATTGCTGAGAGATAGATGGAATGTCTGAGGCATTTGGTTCAACGGTAGGTATAGTGTTTATAGGAACAGCTGAGACCCATGATGTTTCAGCTTCACTATTCTGCATGTTTGGAATGATAGGAGGACTATCATCTTCTACTGGATGAGCATGAGGAGTGGGAATATCTTCTGAATCACCAAGATGAGAAAACATCCATTGATTCAGTTCTTCAGTATCAGCGGACGGTTTAGAGTTCGCTGAACGTCCGCTGAACGGGATTCGTCAAACGTGACGTGAATAGTTTCTTCTACAGTTTGTCTTCTACGATTGAAGACTCTGAAGGCTTTGGAAACTGAGGAGTATCCAAGAAAGATTCCATCATCAGCCTTAGGATCAAACTTTCCAAGAGCATCTCTGTTGTTCAGTATGAAACACTGACATCCAAAGATGTGAAGAAAGCTGATTGAAGGCTTTCTCCCATGAAAGAGTTCATAGGCTGTCTTTTTGAATCTTTTAACTACCAGCAACCTGTTTTGCGTAAAACAAGCAGTGTTGCCAGCTTCTGCCCAAAACTGAGTAGGCAGGTGAGAATCGCTGAGCATTGAACGTGCAACTTCAATAATTGTTCTATTTCTTCTTTCAGCGACTCCATTTTGTTGCGGTGTTCTCACTGAAGAGAAGTTGTGAGAAATACCCTTACTCTCAAGGAAGGAATCAAGAGAACTGTTTTTGAATTCAGTCCCATGATCACTCCTTATTGAGCGAACGGTCAGATTGTTCAGGGTTTCCATCTTCCGAACAAAGGTGATGAGTTCTTCAGGGGTGTCACTCTTAGAACGGAGAAACATTACCCAAGTGAAGCGAGAGAATTCATCAACTATGACCAGCGTATATTTCTTTCCAGCGATGGATTGTTTGTTAACAGGGCCAAACAAATCCATATGGAGTAGTTGTAGAGGAGATGACACTGATGAAACTTGCTTAGACTTAAAGCTTGCTTTGGTCTGCTTCCCTTTTTCACACGCTGAACATAAAGACTCTTTGGCGTATGAATGCTGAGGTAGACCAGTGACTAACTCTTTTGAAGAAAGAGTGTTCAGTGTCTTGAAATTTAGATGAGATAGCCTCTTATGCCATAGCCAGTTGACATCAGATGAGGCCTTTGAGAAGAAACAGGAGTTCTCAGTGGTTGTTGAGTCCATGTTTATTACATAAACATTTTCCAAACGATAACCGCTGAGAGCTATCTTCTCCTTTTTGTCAGCGACAAAGCAGGATTCCTTAGTAAAGATTACTTTGTTATCCATGTCGCAAAGCTGACTGATGCTTAGAAGATTATGCTTCAGCCCTTCAACATATGCGACTCTTCTGAAGGATGTTGTACCATTTGAAAGTACACCATACCCTCGGGGTATGTCCTTTTCCATTTCCACCGAAAGTTATAGAGGGACCCTTCTCTTCCTTGTAATCAGCGAGCAGACTTTTCTTTCCAGTCATGTGTCTAGAGCATCCGCTATCGAGATACCAGATACCCTTCTTAACCTTCAATACAAAGGAAGATTAGTTTTTCTTGGGTACCCACTTGACCATGTATACACATTTGTCAGTGGAAGTAGTTGGAATGGAAGATTCAGCAGTCTTCGCAGCATTTGAAGATTCAGCTTTGTCTTTCTTCACTTTGGTTAATTTCTTAACTTCAGTAGTAGGATTCACCTTGACCTGATTTGCACCAGGGTTGGTCTTCTTTGCCTTGGGGGCAATCTTCACCTTAGCTATCTTTTCAACTTTGGTGGCTGTGGGGCACTTACTAGCAATATGATCAGTAAGTCCACAGTGATAACATTTCCTATAACTAAAAGTAGTTCTAGGACCATTTGAATGCTGAGCTTTTGATTTCAAATTAGAAGTGCCAGCACCAAGTAAACTATTGGCTTTAGAAATGGGACGAACATTCAGTTCTTCAGATTTCTTACCAAGGACATCCACTCTGAGTCTAGGAGTAGATCGCTGAATAGATCCAGAGATCTGCTTCCTTGATCCAGAGGGATGAGTCACTGAAGCTTTAGAAGCATTCAGCTTTGGTACTAAGGTACTCTTCTGAGGATTTTGGTAAATAACAATTCCTTTACCTTTGTCTTTAGAGACAGAGGTAGGTTTTGAATAAACCATTTTCTCCTTGCCTTTTGAGGAGGTAGGAGTTTCCTCAGGGATTGGTGTATTGGACGAGGAGCAATGAGAAGATGAAGTATCAGCGACTGAGGATACGAACGTTCCAAATTTAAGCATTGAACGCTCAGTGGTTGGTTTTGGAGTATCATATTTGTAACCCAGACCACGTTTATCACTTAGGGGAATCTGAGACTTTATTATCTCAGTGATCTTTGTTGAAGAATTACACCATCCTTCAACAGTAGCTTTTTCAGCTTTTAATGCAGCGATAGCTTCTGCTCGTTCGATTTTGACTAGCTGATTTAAATATACGTGATCTTTAAAATCTTCTTCAATTTTAGAAAGCTTTTCTATTTGAAGGTGGCAGTTTTTAAGTTTTTCAGCGAGATCAAGGTTTTGGTTTTCAACCACAGTTTTGCCGTTCATGGCTTCGTATAAACTTCTAGTCAAGAGATCGATCTTACGGAGACTATCAGCTTCATCAATATTTGCAATATTGGTAAAGAAGGAAGGTGATACCTGAATAGCAGAGGTTGAAGTGGAGGGAATGTCTGAACTTTCTTCCTCTTCTTCAATCTTGGCCATAAGACATAGATTTGCTTCATCATCTTCAGAGTCAGATGATGATGCTTCTTCATCAGAAGCAGCCCAATCATAGTTAGCCATCAGGCCTTTATTCTTCTTCTTAAAGCTTTTCAGCTTAGCATATTTTTCTTTCAGCTTTGAATATTTGTCATCTTTATTCCTTGGAACAAAGGATTTCTTTGTAAAAGCTGAGGGTCTAGAAACTTTCTTAGACCTGCACTCGTTAGCGAAATGTCCAGTCTTTTCGCAGTTAAAACAAGTAGCAGTAGCCTTATCAACAAAAGCTGATGATCTAGGCTTGTCAGTTATGGAAAGAGGTTTGTTCTTTCTAAACATTTTCTTTTTGGCAAATCTCCTGAACTTTTTAGTTAGGAGAGCCAAAGATTCATCATCATCTGAATAATCAGAATCTGATGACCTTTCAGAGTTACTTTCCAACTCAGTGATAGTGACCGAGGGTCGCTGAGTGGAAGGTTCCTCTGAGATTAAAGCAACATGGGTGCTTTTGGAATCTTTTACAAGATTCTTCTTAAGATGGCTCGATTGCTCATGATTCAGCAACGTGCCATATAAGGTTGAAAGGGTCATTGATTTTAGATCCTTTGACAGCTTGAGACACATAGAATAATTGTCCCAGCTTTCAGGTAAACATTCTAGAAACTTTGTCAGAACTTCAAAGTTAGAATATTCCTTACCAACAGTTTTCAGATCTATAATTAAACAATTAAAACGTTGGTGAACTTCAGAGAGAGATTCATTCTTACCAGAAATGAAGCTTTCGTATTGTCTTACCAGGTTGATCTTTCTTGAGTCCTGGACTTCAGACGTTCCTTCATACAGAACACATATTGTGTCCCACATGGCTTTTGATGTTTTCAGATTCATGACGGAATGGTAGACTTCGTCAGGAAGAGCCATGGATAGTATGGATCTAGCTTTTGTATCTATAGCCACTTTCTTCTTATCTTCGTCGGTCCATTGAAAGATTTCCTTAGGGACCAGCCTTTCTGGAATAGCAGGTCTATTCTCAGCGGCTGGAACTGCAGCATCAATTCTTACAGGGATGAATGGACCATTCTCGAGATAGTAAGGCATAGTAGGGTCTACACCTTCTAAGAAGAGTGTCATCCTATTTTTCCATAAGTTGAAGTTATCTCTGGAAAATCTAGGGGGTTTAGCAAGAGAACCATTGTGTATATAATTTGTGTTTGTGTTGGTGGCCATTTTCAGATAATAGCAAGGAAGAGAAATATCTTAGATTAGATCTTGTTTATGAGACTAAACAAATCTGCTCTGATACCACTTGTTGGTCCCGAAGGCCTATACAAGTTTGTAGAAGGGGGGGTTGAATACAAACACACAGATTTTACTTTTCTAAATTGTTTATTGATAAATCATTAACAATTTACAGCTTGTTGCGGAAACAAGATTAAGGATAAACCTAAATCTAAACAAGTTGGAACACTAAGGTTTCTTGCACTAAGAGAGATAAGGAAATTACTAATAATAACCTATCTTGAGATAAGAGATTGAACTTGTCCAGAGTTAGCAAGTTACTTCAAATGAAGTGGGTTCAAATCTTTATATACTGCATGCATTTAATGCAAGTCAGTATACACTTTACACGTGTCATCAGCTGGTTGGTTGCATGTCATTGACCTTTGTTGACAACCTTAGTAGCCGCATGGATGAACAGTGTAGTATCAGAGTGGTTGTACGATTTCAGACATTCGGAGGTTCTTTTCTGACATTTCGTACGGAGTCGTGCAAGGGTGGTTAAGACAAAAGTACTTTGTACGGAGGACTTCATGATCAGCTTTCGTTGATTCAGAGCATTATCATTATCTATTCAGCGAATGATAAAGTTCAGCGATAGCTGAAGTCTTGTACTTGATACTTCACGTTGAGTGGACAAATCTGAGTCTTTGCTGATCCGCATCAGTTCATTAGGAAGCTGGTTCTTGAGCTTGATCTTTGACTTCAGCGTAGAACCTTTGTTGACGTGAAACTTTTCTTCAGGGATCATAAGTAAACAACTAACTTATCATCATAATGACTGAACAGACTCAGAGCATTAATGGTGAACAGTGTTCGCTGAATGTTTAATTTAAAGAGCGAGAGTTCCTATCAGCGGTACTGTAAGATCTTAGTACTTATCAGCGATAGTGAAACTCTGATACATATTGTTTACTTACAATTTTCACTAAGTATATAAGAGAGGGTCATTATCAAATCACTGAGGGTTTGGATCAACAATCCGGAATGCGAGTTATAAAGTAAAGGTTCTGGAAGTGCCCTTGGGTCGTGGACCCGGAATGGGCCTTAAATAACACAAGTTCCGGAAATTTTAAAGGTGTGATCCGGAGTTAAATAAATGGTTTTGGAATCCGGAATTTAAAGATTGAAGCTGATCCGGAATTATCTTGGGTCGTGAGCCCGGTGTGTAGTTTAAATTGGAATTGGTTGTTTTGGATAATTAAAAAAATGAAATCCGGAAGTTCCTTTGACTTTGGGACGTGGATTGGATTTAAGTTAGTGGACCGATTTGTTAATTATATGATCCGGTAATATTTTATTTATGGAGCTAGAGTAGTGAATGACATGTTTTATGATTGAGAATGGCTGATTTTGTTCATTTTGGCAGAATTGTCTTGTACAGATCCATGCTGCAGCATGCTGCAGCACAGCATGCCTGAGCTGATTATTTTTGTGGGACGTGAAGCTGATGTTTTTAGCAAGGAGACACTTTTTGTAGGAGCTTCCTGGAATGTTTAAAGGCTGGAAATATTTAGTTGTACTCTCTTTTTGGAATTACTTGGCTTTTTGACCTTTTTGTACTAGGTTGACTAAAACTTTGGGGCCAAGTCATTGTAATTTACCTTTTTGCCCTTCCTCTTCCTTCCTATATAAGGAGAGGTTGGGGTTAGTTTTATGCACACTGACTTACCCAATTACCTAGTGACTTAATTTCCTAGTGATTAACTCTCTTGTTATTATTCTATTTGGAGTGGAAGTATTTCGAGAATTCTCTTGAGATCTTACAACATCAAGTTCTATAATTCAAGTGCTTTTGTTAACAACTCTTGTTCTTCTTGCTTTCCATCTTCTAATTCTTGAAATTTACATTCCTAGTTAATTATTATTCTTGCAATTTACATTACTAGTCATTTACTATTCTTGCAATTTACATTCCAAGTCATTTACATTTATGCAATTTAATTTACGTCATTTATTGCTTTCTTTACTTTCCGTTATGAGTAGCTAAATTTATTAGTTCGGGTGTTAAACGGAAAGGTGGGATTTTAAACCAAAGAAAGGTGGACATTGTTTTGCAATAACAATGTTCCATCATTTCATTCAAGTTTTATAAAAACCTATGACACTTCTTGACGAATTGATCACTTGCTAAAGTGTTAAAGTGCCGTGGACTTAGAGATAAGCCACTGAATGCACGTCAGTTTGAATGATATGGGAAGTAGACTTGAGAGAGTTACTGATAAAGTGACAATTATCATCCATGTTTTTCTAAACTAATTTATTCTCGACAAGTGGTCACTAATCTAAAGTGTTAAAGTGTAGTGGACTTAGAGATAAGCCACTTGGAACACACCAACTTGAATGATATGGGAATCGGCTCGAGAGAGCGGTTTTTGATACAAAGAGATTTGGTCGTCCATATATTTTGAGAACTTTATCCCCCACTATAAATAGTTGGAGACTACACCGAGAGGTGTCTAGTTGAATCTAAACAGTAGTGGGAATACTGAAGTCCGAGAGGAATACTCTCAAAATAGATGGTGGATCTAATTATGATAAAAACAACCCACTAGAATTTGTGTTTAAGTCCCACCTTGAAGTTTTACACCCGTACTTGCTTTATTCTCTGTTAACAACATCAAAGTGACAATCCAAACAAAACAAATCAATCTCTTCCAATTCGCCATCTGAAATCATTTCCTTCTTCTACTTTTTATTTAACTTTTTACTCCAATCTCTGTGGGACGATATCTGGTATCTTACCATTTTATTACTTGAAAGACGATATTAGATCTCATTGTATACTTGCTTTGAGGTTTAATTAGCACACGTCTATAGGTGTATTCTAAGCACTGTCAAGTTTTTGGCGCCGTTGCCGGGGATTGGCAAGCTAAAAGTTATAAAAAGTTTTAAAAAGAATTGATTTTTCTAACACCGTTCGTTGTGAGTATAGTGTATGCCAAGGATACCACGTGGGGAATTTTTTGACTTAGATCCGGACATAGAAAGAACCTTTCGTCATAGAAGGAGAATTCAAAGAACCATAAACTCTAGGAATCTTCCTGATATGGATGCACCGCCCGGATATGAAGTCAGACCACCAATACAACCAGGTAGTCCGCCAAGACCACCAATCCTAGATAACCTGAGAAGACCGCAAAACCAGCCGAGACCACCACGGGTAGAAAATCAGGTGAGACCCCCGATCTTGGAGAATCCTTGGGCACCACCAAATCATGGTAATCCGCCGCCACTTTTTGGAAATCATCATGGTCATAATTTTCAAGAACAACAACTTAATAATCATAATGAACATGATGATGAAGAATCACATGGTGATAATGAACGACTAAATATCATTGATCTTGCAAACTCTAAATATGGGAGAATCATGGACTATGCAGTTCCTAATTTTGAGCAATTAAACTCAGGAATTGTAAAGCCTACCATGAACACTTTACATTTTGAACCAAAACCCATCATGTTTCATATGTTGCAAGCCAATGGTCAATTTGCTGGATTACCATCGGAGGATCCCCATTCTCATTTGAGATCTTTTATGGAGATCACCGATGTTTTTCTAATCCCTGGAGTTTCTCCTGAAGCCTTAAGGCTCACCTTGTTTCCATTTTCTCTAAGGGATAAAGCAAGAGTTTGGTTCAATTCATTAACACCAGGTTCTGTTCATTCATGGGCCGACATGGCTGAAAAGTTTTTGCGAAAATATTTTCCACCTAACCGGAATGCTAAGTCCAGAAATGAAATTTGCATGTTTAAACAAATGGACGATGAAGCAATTCCCGATGCTTGGGAAAGGTTTAAGGAATTATTGAGGAAATGCCCTCACCATGGCATTCCCTACTGTATTCAACTTGAGACATTTTACAATGGGCTTGATCCCAATGCAAAACAAATGCTCGATGCGACATCAGGAGGGGCCTTTACTTCCAACACCTACAATACCGGTTATGAGATTCTTGAAAAGATTTCAACAAACAATGGACATTGGGCCGATCCAAGAGCTCCAACTCAAAAGAAAACATCTGGAATGCATGATTTAAATGCATATACTGCTTTGACAGCTCAGCTTGCTTCCATGACCAATAAGCTTAAAAACATGACTACTGGTCAAGGAACACAGCCGACTGCCACTACGCCAACTCCAGCTGTCCTCTCAGTGCAATGTGTTTGTTGTAGTGGGGACCATTCTTATGAATTGTGCCCTCATAACTCTGAATCTGTGAACTATGTTCAAAATAGATCAGGATACAACTCCAACAATTACAATGCCAGTTGGAAGCAGCATCCAAATTTTTCATGGACCAGTCCTAGTTTGAATCCGCCTCCACCAAAGCAACAAGGGAACTCAAATTTTCAAAATCAAGCAAGCAGTTCTCAAAACCATTATCAAGGAAATCATCATAATCAAAACCAAAGTTTTCAAAATAATCAACCACCTTTTCAAAACAAAACCTCCTCACAAGCTGAACCTTCCTTGGAAGCAATGCTGAAGAGTTTCATCACCCAAACCAATGCTTCAATCAACCAAACCAATGCTGCTTTAAGAAATCTGGAGACACAGGTCAGTCAAATTGCTCTTAACCAAAATCACAGACCTACCGGGACTTTGCCAAGTAACACTGAGGTCCCAAAATTTCCAGGAAAAGAACATGTCAAGGTTGTGACCCTTAGAAGTGGGAAGGACTTAGATGTAGCCTTAGACAAAGAGAGTGGACCAATAGTCAAGACCAATTCTGAAAAAGGCTCATTGTCTAAACCACAAGCTGCAGCACTGCCTACTATTGTTGAAAAGCCATTTCAAACCATAGAGGGATTAGAACCTGAGACCCCTAAGGAAAAGACAATAGAAGGTAAAGAGTCCAACCCTAAGTGTCCAATCAAAGATGGTATAACAAAAGTCATAAAAGATCATAGTTTGAGGGTGGAGGAAGTCCACCCACCCAGCTCAACACAACCAAAGAAAGCCATAATTGAACCAATTCCTCGTTATGTTCCTTATCCTCAAAGGTTAAAGAATGATAAAGAAGAATTACAATTCAAGAAATTTTTGGATGTGTTTAAACAATTGCATATCAACATACCCCTTGTTGAAGCAATTGAGCAAATGCCTAGTTATGCCAAGTTCCTTAAAGACATCTTAAGCAAGAAGAAGAAGTTGACTGAGTATGAAACTGTTGCCATGACTGAAGGTTGTAGTGCCCTCCTAACCAACAAAATTCCCCCTAAACTCAAAGATCTAGGGAGTTTTACTATTCCTTGTTCAATAGGTGGGAAAGAAGTTGGAAAAGCCTTGTGTGATTTAGGAGCTAGTGTCAATCTTATGCCCTTGTCCATTTTCAATAGCCTAGGCATTGGAGAGGCTAGACCCACCACTGTCACACTCATCCTAGCTGACAAAACAGTTGCATATCCCAAAGGAAAGATTGAGGATGTTTTAGTCCAGGTTGATAAGTTCATCTTTCCAGCAGACTTTATCATTTTAGACTTTGAGGCTGACCAGGATATTCCCATTCTCTTAGGAAGACCCTTCTTAGCCACAGGTAGAACTTTGATAGATGTCCAAAAGGGAGAGTTGACCATGAGACTCCAAGACCAAAAAGTCACATTTAATGTCTTCAATTCCTTAAAGTACCCAGATTACTTGGAAGACCGTTCTAGTTTAAGTGTGATTGAATCATCATGTCTTGAGGAAGGAGTTAGGCAGACCTATAGGATGGAGGAATCTGATGAGGAATATGATGATGATGATGATGATGATAGGAAGATAGATGAGACTGTACCCTTACAAGTTGCCAAGTTTGAGTCTTTGGAAAATACCGAGCAAAAGAATTTCACACCATCTGTCATATCACCACCTGACCTGGAGTTGAAACAACTCCCATCTCATTTGAAATTTGCTTTTCTAAAAGATGAAAACAAATTGCCTGTTATCATTTCATCAACTCTAGAATTGCATCAAGAAAAGAAACTTGTGGAAATGTTGAAGTTACACACCAAGGCCTTAGGATGGACCATTGCTGACCTTAAAGGGATTAGCCCCTCTATTTGTCAACATAAGATCATTCTAGAAGACAAGAACTTCACATCTGTTGAACCACAAAGAAGGCTAAACCCTGTCATGAAAGAGGTAGTAAAAAAGGAAGTTTTGAAATGGTTAGATGCAGGAATTATATTCCCAATAGCTAGTAGTTCTTGGGTTAGTCCAGTCCAATGTGTCCCAAAGAAGGAGGGTTTACTGTTGTCCCAAATGACAAGAATGAACTTATCCCAACTAGGGTAGTGTCCGGATGGAGAATTTGCATGGACTACCGTAAACTGAACAATGCTACCCAAAAGGACCATTTTCCCTTACCTTTCATTGACCAGATGTTAGATAGGTTAGCCGGTAAGGAATATTACTGCTTTTTGGATGGATACTCTGGTTACAATCAAATAGCCATATCACCGGAGGACCAAGAAAAGACCACCTTCACTTGTCCCTATGGTACTTTTGCTTTTAGGAGAATGCCATTTGGACTTTGCAATGCACCTGCAACCTTTCAAAGATGCATGATGTCCATATTTTCTGACATGCTTGAAAAGTCCATAGAAATCTTTATGGATGATTTTTCTGTTTATGGTTCATCTTTTGATCAATGTTTGGAAAATTTGAAAAAGAGTCTTGAAAGGTGTGAAGAAACTGATTTGGTTCTCAACTGGGAAAAGTGTCATTTTATGGTTACAGAAGGTATTGTCCTTGGACATGTAGTTTCCAAGAGAGGGGTTGAGGTAGACAAAGCAAAAAATTGAAATAGTTGAAAAACTACCTGAACCCACCACTGTTAAAGGAATCAGAAGCTTTCTTGGTCATGCCGGATTTTATAGAAGATTCATTAAAGACTTTTCAAAAATTTCAAAACCATTGTGTCTTCTATTACAGCATGACCACAAATTTGATTTCAATGAGGAATGCAGAAATGCATTTCACACTTTAAAGAAAGCTTTGATAACTGCTCCAGTGGTTATTACTCCAGATTGGGAAAAACCTTTTGAAATCATGTGTGATGCCAGTGATTGGGCTGTAGGAGCAGTCTTAGGTCAAAGAAAAGAAAAGATTTTTCATTCAATTTATTATGCAAGTAAGACTTTGAATGACGCTCAAATTAACTACACAACCACTGAAAAAGAATTATTAGCTGTTGTTTTTGCATTTGAAAAATTCAGATCATATTTAATGGGTGCAAAAGTCATTGTTCACACTGACCATGCTGCCATCAAATATTTGATTTCAAAGAAAGATGCTAAACCAAGGTTGATAAGATGGGTTTTGTTGTTACAAGAATTTGACCTAGAGATTGTGGATAGGAAGGGAGTTGACAACCAAGTGGCAGACCATTTGTCTAGGTTAGATAAACCTAAAGAGAATAAGGGAGAAGGAGACATTGTTGAGACCTTCCCTGATGAGAGGATTCTTATGCTACAACATACTGAACCATCATGGTTTGCTGATATAGCAAATTACTTGGCTTGTGGCATAAGACCCTCTGGAATCACTGGCCAAATGTTTAAGAAATTTCTCCATGATACTAAGACTTATTTGTGGGATGACCCTTTTTTGTTTAAAATTGGTACAGATCAAGTTTTAAGAAGGTGCATTCCTGAATCTGAAGTGGCAGCAATCTTGCAGCATTGCCATCAATCACCTTATGGAGGACATTTTGGAGGCCAACGAACAGCAGCTAAAGTACTTCAATCAGGATTCTATTCGCCAACTCTCTTCAAAGATTCCCATAACTTTGCACAAAGATGCAATGAATGTCAAAGAAGTGGCTCTATTTCCCAAAGAAATGAGATGCCATTAAATGGGATCTTGGAAGTAGAGTTGTTTGATGTGTGGGGTATAGACTTCATGGGACCCTTTCCTCCATCAAACCAATACCAGTACATACTAGTTGCTGTTGATTATGTATCAAAGTGGGTAGAGGCAGTAGCATGTGTTTCAAATGATGCTAAAACTGTGGTGAAATTCCTTCAGAAGCAAATATTTACAAGGTTTGGTACCCCCAGGGCACTAATTAGTGATGAGGGTACCCACTTTGTAAACCATTTGTTACAAAAAGTTCTTGAAAAATATAACATTCACCACAGGATTGCTACTGCATACCATCCACAAACCAATGGGTTGGCTGAGCTCTCTGACAGAGAAATAAAGGGAATTTTGGAAAAGGTAGTCAAGCCAAATAGAAAAGATTGGGCCTTACATTTAGATGATGCTTTATGGGCATACCGGACTGCTTTTAAAACACCAATTGGTATGTCTCCATATAAGCTAGTCTTTGGCAAAGCTTGTCACCTCCCTTTAGAATTGGAACACAAATCATTTTGGGCTATCAAAGAATTAAACATGTGCTTAAATGATGCTGGAACCAAAAGGAAACTGCAACTCTGTGAAATAGAGGAACATAGGAACATGTCCTATGAAAATGCCAAGCTCTATAAAGAGAAGACAAAAAAATGGCATGACAAAAGAATCCTTCACAGAGATCTGAAAGTTGGGCAGCAAGTCCTCTTGTTTAATTCTAGGTTGAAGCTTTTCCCTGGAAAACTGAAATCTAGATGGTCTGGGCCCTTTGTTATTCATCATGTTTACCCTTATGGTGCCATAGACCTAGTCAACCCTGAGGACAACACTGTGTTCAAAGTTAATGAACAAAGAGTCAAAGCCTACCATGATCCTGTGACCATCCCAGAGCCTAGCTCTGTGGATTATGTCACAATGTGCTAAAGCTTCAAAACCTTGTTTGTAAATAGTTTCTGATTATTTAAATGCTTTCTAGAATAATTAAGTTTAATTGTGTGTTTAAGTTTGCAGCCTGGATCAAAGAAGGTAAAGACTGGTCTGATTGGGAAATTCAAGAAAAAGGCTAAGAAGATGAAAGCTCAGATCAAGAAGCTAAAGGCAGAAAACAAGGCTTTAAAAGAGAAATTAGTTGAACAAGCCAGTGCTGCAGCAGTTCAACAGCATGACACACAGCCTACTCCTCAGGAGTAGGACAGGTCCATTCACATCCCTTTAGCTCCAAAATTTCCTGTTTCTTTTACACTTTTTGAGTCTGGGATTGTCTTTATATTTTTAGATTTTATTTTCTTGCAAGATGAGCATATGTGATAGTTGTCAGCATGCATACATAGCCACAGTAATTTCTAAAGTCACAACCCCTAATCTAATGGTGTAGTTCTTGCTAAAACTAGCATCATTTTACTTGGGAACACATTTTGATCCACATCTCACGAATCTAAGAAGTGATTAAGGCCATCATTTGTTACCTACATAAGCCACTTGCTATCACCCATACACTTTAAACTTTTATAACAATGAGGACATTGTTGAGTCCTAGTTTGAGGGTGGGATGTCAATCATGGCAAGAAAACATACACAAAGAAGTCATTAAAAGAGCATAGCTCTTCAAAGTTGCCATGATTGGACCATAAGCACTAAAAAAGTCCCATAGGGGCTAAGTGCATTGCTTTCAACACAAAAGTGCCAACAATTGAAAAAAAATTCATACATGTTGAAGCAAAAAGAGAGGAAAAAGGCAAAGTGAGACAAAATGCGCCAAAAAGAGTGAAGCTTTCATTTCAAAGTCCTTTTGATCTTAGATGTGAGATGTGTAGAGCATAACAAAGAGAAACTTTTTCTAGCTTATGGTTCATACTCACTGTTAGACTAGGATTGTGTTACTTGGGATTTATGAATGGCTATGTTTTGTATCCTTGCATCTATCATGACATTGTGTGCACTTATTGCTCTCATTTTGCAAATCTTACCAACTTGAGTCATTTTTTTTGTGTGTCTTAGTTGCTTGGGGACAAGCAACAGTTCTAGTTTGAGGGTGTGATATGCATTAATTATTTAATGCATATTAGGTCTTTTTCTTTCCAATTTGAGTCATTTTATTTCTAATATCCCTAACTTTGAGTCATTTAAATTACTTATTTTCCTTTTTATTGTTTATTGGAGCTAGAGTAGTGAATGACATGTTTTATGATTGAGAATGGCTGATTTTGTTCATTTTGGCAGAATTGTCTTGTACAGATCCATGCTGCAGCATGCTGCAGCACAGCATGCCTGAGCTGATTATTTTTGTGGGACGTGAAGCTGATGTTTTTAGCAAGGAGACACTTTTTGTAGGAGCTTCCTGGAATGTTTAAAGGCTGGAAATATTTAGTTGTACTCTCTTTTTGGAATTACTTGGCTTTTTGACCTTTTTGTACTAGGTTGACTAAAACTTTGGGGCCAAGTCATTGTAATTTACCTTTTTGCCCTTCCTCTTCCTTCCTATATAAGGAGAGGTTGGGGTTAGTTTTATGCACACTGACTTACCCAATTACCTAGTGACTTAATTTCCTAGTGATTAACTCTCTTGTTATTATTCTATTTGGAGTGGAAGTATTTCGAGAATTCTCTTGAGATCTTACAACATCAAGTTCTATAATTCAAGTGCTTTTGTTAACAACTCTTGTTCTTCTTGCTTTCCATCTTCTAATTCTTGAAATTTACATTCCTAGTTAATTATTATTCTTGCAATTTACATTACTAGTCATTTACTATTCTTGCAATTTACATTCCAAGTCATTTACATTTATGCAATTTAATTTACGTCATTTATTGCTTTCTTTACTTTCCGTTATGAGTAGCTAAATTTATTAGTTCGGGTGTTAAACGGAAAGGTGGGATTTTAAACCAAAGAAAGGTGGACATTGTTTTGCAATAACAATGTTCCATCATTTCATTCAAGTTTTATAAAAACCTATGACACTTCTTGACGAATTGATCACTTGCTAAAGTGTTAAAGTGCCGTGGACTTAGAGATAAGCCACTGAATGCACGTCAGTTTGAATGATATGGGAAGTAGACTTGAGAGAGTTACTGATAAAGTGACAATTATCATCCATGTTTTTCTAAACTGATTTATTCTCGACAAGTGGTCACTAATCTAAAGTGTTAAAGTGTAGTGGACTTAGAGATAAGCCACTTGGAACACACCAACTTGAATGATATGGGAATCGGCTCGAGAGAGCGGTTTTTGATACAAAGAGATTTGGTCGTCCATATATTTTGAGAACTTTATCCCCCACTATAAATAGTTGGAGACTACACCGAGAGGTGTCTAGTTGAATCTAAACAGTAGTGGGAATACTGAAGTCCGAGAGGAATACTCTCAAAATAGATGGTGGATCTAATTATGATAAAAACAACCCACTAGAATTTGTGTTTAAGTCCCACCTTGAAGTTTTACACCCGTACTTGCTTTATTCTCTGTTAACAACATCAAAGTGACAATCCAAACAAAACAAATCAATCTCTTCCAATTCGCCATCTGAAATCATTTCCTTCTTCTACTTTTTATTTAACTTTTTACTTCAATCTCTGTGGGACGATATCTGGTATCTTACCATTTTATTACTTGAAAGACGATATTAGATCTCATTGTATACTTGCTTTGAGGTTTAATTAGCACACGTCTATAGGTGTATTCTAAGCACTGTCACATATCTTTAACATACTTTCCCTGATTGATAAAAGTTCCTTTTTCAGTTTGCTTAATCTGAAGACCAAGGAAATATGTTAGTTCACCCATCATGCTCATTTTATACTCATCTTTCATTCTATCAGCGAAACGAGTACAAAGCTTAGGGTTAGTAGAACCAAATATAATGTCATCAACATATATTTGAACTAGAATGATATGACCTTTCACTTTTCTAAAAAATAGAGTTTTGTCAATCTTACCTCGCTCAAATTTTTCAATATGAAGATAAGTAGAAAGAGTGTCATACCATGCACGAGGAGCTTGCTTCAATCCATAAAGTGCCTTGTCCAGTTTATAAACATAACCTGGACGCTTAGAATCTGAGAATCCTGGAGGTTGTTCCACATACACTTTTTCATTCAGCTTTCCGTTCAGAAACGCTGACTTAACATCCATCTGGTGTACTTTGAAGTTTTTGTGTACAGCATATGCTAAGAATAGACGAATAGATTCAAGTCTTGCTACTGGAGCAAATGTTTCGTCATAATCTATACCTTCCTCTTGTCTGTATCCCTGAGAAACAAGACGAGCTTTGTTGCGGGTTACAGTACCATGTCCGTCCAACTTGTTTCGATGGACCCATTTAGTGCCTATTACTGTTTTATCAGTTGGTCTCCGAACAAGTTTCCAAACTTTGTTTCTTTCGAATTCAGTCAGCTCTTCTTGCATGGCGCTGACCCAGTTTGGATCTTTGAGGGCATCATCTATTTTCTTTGGTTCAGTTAGAGAAATAAAGTTAACAAATAAACAAATATTACCTGCACTTCGTCGAGTCTGAACACCAGCGTTTGGATCACCAAGAATTTGATCAATTGGGTGATTTACGGTCCATCGCTGAGCCGGAGCATAAGTCGCTGACTCATCTTGAACTGGAGGAGCTGAAGATGAGGCTTCAGCTACTTCTGGAGTTTCAGCTAAGAGAGGAATACTTGCATTTGTCATTTCATTTACTGATTGCTGAGAGATAGATGGAATGTCTGAGGCATTTGGTTCAACGGTAGGTATAGTGTTTATAGGAACAGCTGAGACCCATGATGTTTCAGCTTCACTATTCTGCATGTTTGGAATGATAGGAGGACTATCATCTTCTACTGGATGAGCATGAGGAGTGGGAATATCTTCTGAATCACCAAGATGAGAAAACATCCATTGATTCAGTTCTTCAGTATCAGCGGACGGTTTAGAGTTCGCTGAACGTCCGCTGAACGGGATTCGTCAAACGTGACGTGAATAGTTTCTTCTACAGTTTGTCTTCTACGATTGAAGACTCTGAAGGCTTTGGAAACTGAGGAGTATCCAAGAAAGATTCCATCATCAGCCTTAGGATCAAACTTTCCAAGAGCATCTCTGTTGTTCAGTATGAAACACTGACATCCAAAGATGTGAAGAAAGCTGATTGAAGGCTTTCTCCCATGAAAGAGTTCATAGGCTGTCTTTTTGAATCTTTTAACTACCAGCAACCTGTTTTGCGTAAAACAAGCAGTGTTGCCAGCTTCTGCCCAAAACTGAGTAGGCAGGTGAGAATCGCTGAGCATTGAACGTGCAACTTCAATAATTGTTCTATTTCTTCTTTCAGCGACTCCATTTTGTTGCGGTGTTCTCACTGAAGAGAAGTTGTGAGAAATACCCTTACTCTCAAGGAAGGAATCAAGAGAACTGTTTTTGAATTCAGTCCCATGATCACTCCTTATTGAGCGAACGGTCAGATTGTTCAGGGTTTCCATCTTCCGAACAAAGGTGATGAGTTCTTCAGGGGTGTCACTCTTAGAACGGAGAAACATTACCCAAGTGAAGCGAGAGAATTCATCAACTATGACCAGCGTATATTTCTTTCCAGCGATGGATTGTTTGTTAACAGGGCCAAACAAATCCATATGGAGTAGTTGTAGAGGAGATGACACTGATGAAACTTGCTTAGACTTAAAGCTTGCTTTGGTCTGCTTCCCTTTTTCACACGCTGAACATAAAGACTCTTTGGCGTATGAATGCTGAGGTAGACCAGTGACTAACTCTTTTGAAGAAAGAGTGTTCAGTGTCTTGAAATTTAGATGAGATAGCCTCTTATGCCATAGCCAGTTGACATCAGATGAGGCCTTTGAGAAGAAACAGGAGTTCTCAGTGGTTGTTGAGTCCATGTTTATTACATAAACATTTTCCAAACGATAACCGCTGAGAGCTATCTTCTCCTTTTTGTCAGCGACAAAGCAGGATTCCTTAGTAAAGATTACTTTGTTATCCATGTCGCAAAGCTGACTGATGCTTAGAAGATTATGCTTCAGCCCTTCAACATATGCGACTCTTCTGAAGGATGTTGTACCATTTGAAAGTACACCATACCCTCGGGGTATGTCCTTTTCCATTTCCACCGAAAGTTATAGAGGGACCCTTCTCTTCCTTGTAATCAGCGAGCAGACTTTTCTTTCCAGTCATGTGTCTAGAGCATCCGCTATCGAGATACCAGATACCCTTCTTAACCTTCAATACAAAGGAAGATTAGTTTTTCTTGGGTACCCACTTGACCATGTATACACATTTGTCAGTGGAAGTAGTTGGAATGGAAGATTCAGCAGTCTTCGCAGCATTTGAAGATTCAGCTTTGTCTTTCTTCACTTTGGTTAATTTCTTAACTTCAGTAGTAGGATTCACCTTGACCTGATTTGCACCAGGGTTGGTCTTCTTTGCCTTGGGGGCAATCTTCACCTTAGCTATCTTTTCAACTTTGGTGGCTGTGGGGCACTTACTAGCAATATGATCAGTAAGTCCACAGTGATAACATTTCCTATAACTAAAAGTAGTTCTAGGACCATTTGAATGCTGAGCTTTTGATTTCAAATTAGAAGTGCCAGCACCAAGTAAACTATTGGCTTTAGAAATGGGACGAACATTCAGTTCTTCAGATTTCTTACCAAGGACATCCACTCTGAGTCTAGGAGTAGATCGCTGAATAGATCCAGAGATCTGCTTCCTTGATCCAGAGGGATGAGTCACTGAAGCTTTAGAAGCATTCAGCTTTGGTACTAAGGTACTCTTCTGAGGATTTTGGTAAATAACAATTCCTTTACCTTTGTCTTTAGAGACAGAGGTAGGTTTTGAATAAACCATTTTCTCCTTGCCTTTTGAGGAGGTAGGAGTTTCCTCAGGGATTGGTGTATTGGACGAGGAGCAATGAGAAGATGAAGTATCAGCGACTGAGGATACGAACGTTCCAAATTTAAGCATTGAACGCTCAGTGGTTGGTTTTGGAGTATCATATTTGTAACCCAGACCACGTTTATCACTTAGGGGAATCTGAGACTTTATTATCTCAGTGATCTTTGTTGAAGAATTACACCATCCTTCAACAGTAGCTTTTTCAGCTTTTAATGCAGCGATAGCTTCTGCTCGTTCGATTTTGACTAGCTGATTTAAATATACGTGATCTTTAAAATCTTCTTCAATTTTAGAAAGCTTTTCTATTTGAAGGTGGCAGTTTTTAAGTTTTTCAGCGAGATCAAGGTTTTGGTTTTCAACCACAGTTTTGCCGTTCATGGCTTCGTATAAACTTCTAGTCAAGAGATCGATCTTACGGAGACTATCAGCTTCATCAATATTTGCAATATTGGTAAAGAAGGAAGGTGATACCTGAATAGCAGAGGTTGAAGTGGAGGGAATGTCTGAACTTTCTTCCTCTTCTTCAATCTTGGCCATAAGACATAGATTTGCTTCATCATCTTCAGAGTCAGATGATGATGCTTCTTCATCAGAAGCAGCCCAATCATAGTTAGCCATCAGGCCTTTATTCTTCTTCTTAAAGCTTTTCAGCTTAGCATATTTTTCTTTCAGCTTTGAATATTTGTCATCTTTATTCCTTGGAACAAAGGATTTCTTTGTAAAAGCTGAGGGTCTAGAAACTTTCTTAGACCTGCACTCGTTAGCGAAATGTCCAGTCTTTTCGCAGTTAAAACAAGTAGCAGTAGCCTTATCAACAAAAGCTGATGATCTAGGCTTGTCAGTTATGGAAAGAGGTTTGTTCTTTCTAAACATTTTCTTTTTGGCAAATCTCCTGAACTTTTTAGTTAGGAGAGCCAAAGATTCATCATCATCTGAATAATCAGAATCTGATGACCTTTCAGAGTTACTTTCCAACTCAGTGATAGTGACCGAGGGTCGCTGAGTGGAAGGTTCCTCTGAGATTAAAGCAACATGGGTGCTTTTGGAATCTTTTACAAGATTCTTCTTAAGATGGCTCGATTGCTCATGATTCAGCAACGTGCCATATAAGGTTGAAAGGGTCATTGATTTTAGATCCTTTGACAGCTTGAGACACATAGAATAATTGTCCCAGCTTTCAGGTAAACATTCTAGAAACTTTGTCAGAACTTCAAAGTTAGAATATTCCTTACCAACAGTTTTCAGATCTATAATTAAACAATTAAAACGTTGGTGAACTTCAGAGAGAGATTCATTCTTACCAGAAATGAAGCTTTCGTATTGTCTTACCAGGTTGATCTTTCTTGAGTCCTGGACTTCAGACGTTCCTTCATACAGAACACATATTGTGTCCCACATGGCTTTTGATGTTTTCAGATTCATGACGGAATGGTAGACTTCGTCAGGAAGAGCCATGGATAGTATGGATCTAGCTTTTGTATCTATAGCCACTTTCTTCTTATCTTCGTCGGTCCATTGAAAGATTTCCTTAGGGACCAGCCTTTCTGGAATAGCAGGTCTATTCTCAGCGGCTGGAACTGCAGCATCAATTCTTACAGGGATGAATGGACCATTCTCGAGATAGTAAGGCATAGTAGGGTCTACACCTTCTAAGAAGAGTGTCATCCTATTTTTCCATAAGTTGAAGTTATCTCTGGAAAATCTAGGGGGTTTAGCAAGAGAACCATTGTGTATATAATTTGTGTTTGTGTTGGTGGCCATTTTCAGATAATAGCAAGGAAGAGAAATATCTTAGATTAGATCTTGTTTATGAGACTAAACAAATCTGCTCTGATACCACTTGTTGGTCCCGAAGGCCTATACAAGTTTGTAGAAGGGGGGGTTGAATACAAACACACAGATTTTACTTTTCTAAATTGTTTATTGATAAATCATTAACAATTTACAGCTTGTTGCGGAAACAAGATTAAGGATAAACCTAAATCTAAACAAGTTGGAACACTAAGGTTTCTTGCACTAAGAGAGATAAGGAAATTACTAATAATAACCTATCTTGAGATAAGAGATTGAACTTGTCCAGAGTTAGCAAGTTACTTCAAATGAAGTGGGTTCAAATCTTTATATACTGCATGCATTTAATGCAAGTCAGTATACACTTTACACGTGTCATCAGCTGGTTGGTTGCATGTCATTGACCTTTGTTGACAACCTTAGTAGCCGCATGGATGAACAGTGTAGTATCAGAGTGGTTGTACGATTTCAGACATTCGGAGGTTCTTTTCTGACATTTCGTACGGAGTCGTGCAAGGGTGGTTAAGACAAAAGTACTTTGTACGGAGGACTTCATGATCAGCTTTCGTTGATTCAGAGCATTATCATTATCTATTCAGCGAATGATAAAGTTCAGCGATAGCTGAAGTCTTGTACTTGATACTTCACGTTGAGTGGACAAATCTGAGTCTTTGCTGATCCGCATCAGTTCATTAGGAAGCTGGTTCTTGAGCTTGATCTTTGACTTCAGCGTAGAACCTTTGTTGACGTGAAACTTTTCTTCAGGGATCATAAGTAAACAACTAACTTATCATCATAATGACTGAACAGACTCAGAGCATTAATGGTGAACAGTGTTCGCTGAATGTTTAATTTAAAGAGCGAGAGTTCCTATCAGCGGTACTGTAAGATCTTAGTACTTATCAGCGATAGTGAAACTCTGATACATATTGTTTACTTACAATTTTCACTAAGTATATAAGAGAGGGTCATTATCAAATCACTGAGGGTTTGGATCAACAATCCGGAATGCGAGTTATAAAGTAAAGGTTCTGGAAGTGCCCTTGGGTCGTGGACCCGGAATGGGCCTTAAATAACACAAGTTCCGGAAATTTTAAAGGTGTGATCCGGAGTTAAATAAATGGTTTTGGAATCCGGAATTTAAAGATTGAAGCTGATCCGGAATTATCTTGGGTCGTGAGCCCGGTGTGTAGTTTAAATTGGAATTGGTTGTTTTGGATAATTAAAAAAATGAAATCCGGAAGTTCCTTTGACTTTGGGACGTGGATTGGATTTAAGTTAGTGGACCGATTTGTTAATTATATGATCCGGTAATATTTTATTTATGGATCCGGTATGTGTCTTTTCGAGTTCCAGTATTACAATGGATCCGGGGTTGGGCTTCATAGTGGATCTGGTGTTTTGCAATCTTTAAGATCTGGTATTATTTCTATTGGATCCGGAAGTCAAATTGCTTTGGGCTTAGGCTTTAATTATAAAGGTCCGATATTAAATATACAGATCCGGAATTCATTAATTTAATTTAGAGTCCGAGACTTAGGATCCGGTATTTTTCCAGCTGAGACTTTTTCAAGTTAGTAAAACTCAGTAGGATCCAGTGTGTCTTACCCGGTATGTGTGATGGGTTTAATTTGTAGGTGCGTGTAGAGATGATCGGTGCGATTAAGAACTTCTAAGCAGGACTCCAGGTGAGTCTTTCTAAACCTAAATTTCATACAAGTGTGGTTGATGGTTATTATTTAACTGTGTGCTTTTCAACTGTTTTTATTTCAAAACGAAGGGTAAGTGTGTGGCATGGTTATTATCTAACTGTGTGCTTTTCAATTGCTTCTGTTTCAAAGCGAAGATTAATTGTGCGACAATACGTGTGATTTAAATGTGTGTGACCATGATCTGGCTTTTGTGTGAAATGGGGGTGTGTCCCATAACAATTATATATGAATTTGTTTCATATATGGGCGGTGTGTGCCCTATTGCGCTGTCACGGTGTGTCTGACTATAGCGTATGTGTGCTCTATTGCGCTGTCACGGTGTGTGTGACTATAGCGTACGCCAGTAGCATGTGTCAATGTGTGCATATCATTTTAACTGTGTTTGTTATGATTTGTATAAACTCTTTCATAACTGATTTATAAATTGCGATTTTTATGGTGTGACTTGGTGTGGAGGGAACTCAATAGACCTCATGGTCTAACCCTCGTTTTTCAAAACTAAAACCTTTTCAGGTAAGCAGGTAGTCAAATGCTTGCTTAGAAGTCGACTAGGCGTGAGACGGAGGTTGCATATAGAAGGATTAGAAGTCTCTCCTTTTATTTTGTAGTTACGATCTCAGCTATAGTTAGGGTTATTTCCGCAAACCCAGTTTGTAACCTAGATAGTGTGAATACGTTGAGCCATATTTGGCGTTTTAAATTAAAGATGTGGCTTTTAGCATGTTAGTTTGGTGTGGGTTATTACAGTTTTGAATTTTTAAAATTTTATTAATAGTTTAACAAATATTTTATTAACTATATTTGTAATTTTCTTTTTGGATTAACAATATTTGTGATTTTACTTCATACAATACATTTAAATTATTAATATAAAAATGAAATTTGCATCATAGTAAACAGAAATGTACCCGCATAATGTAACATATATAATATGTCTTATTTTAAAGTTTCGTTTTATTCTTTTTTATTTTTGTGTCTGCATAAAATAAATTACAAGAAGTAGTTGAACATATATTATTAAAACTTGAAAAAAATATCAATATTAGTACAAAAATACTTTTTTGACTAGCTTAAATTTTCTATTTTCACCCTTATCTTACATGGTTTCCCTTGAGTCCCATATAAGATGCCCCAATTCCAACCTCTCTAGATTATGTATTGTGCTTTGTTATAGAATTTTTTCATTTCCATATACTTTTTTCCAGAATTTTGAATTCAACATATTTTTGTTCCAAATTTATTTTTGAATGTTTGCCTATGTTGTGTATATATATATTTATGGAGAGTTTCAAAAGAGAAGTGCAATTATTTTGAGAAATAGAGAAGTGGCGTTGGCCATTTATTTGGTCAAGATCGGCGGCTTTGACCGAGAAGCAGCGGATAATTTCTCGCATGGTCTGCGTGTGGTCTGCACAAGATAGAGGGATAGTTTCGTAAAAAATACACGGGACGAGTTCATATATGAATATGTGTGATTCATATATGAACCTTTGTGTCCATATATGAACCTTTGTAATTCACATATAAACTCTTTTTAACTAATTCATATATGAACCTTTGTGATTCATATATGAATCAGTTAATTTGTTCATATGAGAAGTAGTTAAAAAAAATCATATATGAATCACAAAGATTCATATATGAACACAAAGGTTCATATATGAATTAGTTAAAAAAATTCATATATGAATCACAAAGGTTCATATATGAACACAAAGATTCATATATGAATCAGTTAATTGGTTTAACTGATTCATATATGAACCTACGGTTAATTAGTTTCATATATGAAATACAAAGGTTCATATATGAATCACAAGATTCATATATGAATTCGTTATAAATAGTTCATATGTGAATTACAAAGGTTCATATATGAACGTATAGTTCATATGTGAATCACACAAATTCATATATGAACCCAACCCGTGTTTTTTGTAAAAGTTACGAAATTGCCCTTCTATTTTTGGAACAGTCAAAGCCGCAACTTTTGACCAATCAAAAGCCACAACTTTTGACCATATATAACCGATCTTAACCAAATAAATGGTCAAGATCACTTCTCTATTTCTCAAAATATTTGCACTTCTCTTTTGAACCTATGGCTATATATATATATATATATATATAGCGGAGCGTTATTATGAAAACCTACCTATGTTTGAAAACTTTGAAAACTCCCTTCAACCAATCAGATTTTTTCTTAATTATTATTTGATAATTATAATTAAGAGGGCAGTTTTGTCATTTGACTAATCCTTTGTTAATTACGATTTCCTTATTGATATTATCCAGGGAAACTAAATTTTCTGGATAATTGAAGAAACAAAAAGACTCTGGTATATGGAAAAAACCCAAGCTGTCATCCTCTCAGCCGCCACCACCTAGCCATCGTCGGCCACTGCTGTTCAGGAGATGCTCCAGTCGGGGATGATTCAGTCGTGTTCTCTCTCTCTAAACGCCACCATCTAGCCGCCAAACAGCTTAGTCGCCACCACCTAGCCGCAACCATCTTGGTTGCTTCCAACGCCGGGAAGCCCGCCGGTCTATGCTGCTCAGTCACTACCACCTTAGCCGCTACCAACGCCGGGAAGACTACCACCGACACTGATACTCAGGCGTTGCTCCATCCATCCTTCAATATCTTGATTCTCACGTTTGCCCCACCATCGAGAACCACCAGGCGCCGCCATCATCTTCAGCCATCACCATAAACCGCCGCTCTCTTCCCCACTACCACCGGCCGTTTTGTTCCTGTTCACGGCGATGAACGGAGATGAACGACGATGAGAGGAGGTGAAACCGATATGACACGGCGATGAACGGAGATGAAACCGAGATGTCACGGCGATGAACGGAGATGAAACCGACGATGACCGGTGACCGGAACAATCTTACGGAGATGAACGACGATAAGAGGAGATGAAACCGATATGACAGCGCTGAACGGAGATGAAACCGAGATATCACGACGATGAACGGAGATGAAACCGATATGACACGGTGATGAATGTAGATGAACGACGATGACGGGAGGGTATCCATATCCATTCACTATCGTGGCTGGAAAATAGGAGATGCAGTTTCCTTATTTGAAATATGAGATGAAATTACCTAGATACCCTCCAATCCTAATTTCGGTGCATTAAAAATAAAAAATAAAAATTATTATTTCCATCAATATCTCAGATTCATCCTAGCCGTAGATGATTTGATCTATGGTGTTAGGATGGGTTTCATAGTTTTCAAAATAAGAGAGGTTTCTACATGAAATTGCCTCTCTCTCTCTCTCTCTCTATATATATATATATATATATATATATATATATATATATAATGGTTCTATATTACCTGTTGTGTATTAGTTGATTTGGGCATATTTGTAGGCATGTAATTTTGATTTCTTGTTGCAGAAAACCACAACTTAACCTTTTTTGTTGGTTTGTAATTTCTACAATGCTATGTTTTGATACAAGTTATAAAATTCTAACTTGGGCCAAATACTTAAGTAGATAATAAGATAAACTAAGGGGATGTTTACCAAACACTTACGCATGCAGGGACGGATGCATATGGTTGGTTGTAGGGGGAAGGGCCCCCATGAAAAGGAAAAAAAAGAATTTTTTAGGGTAAAAAATCGGGTTTTCAGTTTTATACCTTAATGTCCCCCCAGTAATTTATTGTCCGGGACCCCATAAACCAAAAAATGTGTCCGGAAATCAACCAAAAAACCAAAATTAACTTTCGAAGTCGACGAAAAAACCAAAAAAAATCCCTTGAAATCGACCAGAAAAACTTAAAAATCTCCTAAAATCAACCAAAAAAAACTTTAAAAAACCCTCGAAACGTTGGATTTAAGATAAAAATACATCGGACAACTTTACGGGCATTTACGCTACCTTAAAGGTGCCCCCATGAGAAAAAAATCACGGATCCGCCAATGTACGCGGGTAAACGCTTAACAAGTCACATGCATTACCTATTGGATTGATATGACAAAGACCAAAATCTTACCCGGTAAGAACGAATGAAAGGACCGAGAGTCTTATCCCGGTAAGTGATGGCGACGACTCTTACCACGGTTAGCGCTTACCGGGTGAATTATTGCATACGAAACCGAATTGGCGGACCAAAATTTTATCCGGTAAGTAAGTGATAACGTTTTATTTGACTAGTAAGCGCTAACTCGGATAAACATTTGGTAAACGGCCCCTAAGTATTAATTAAGTATGTAATAATTTCTTTAATTATTTGTTAGAAAATCCAAAAAAAAAATCCAAAAAAAGTTATCAATACATGGATCCAATATTGTCAGTACCTGAGGGGAATCTTCAACCGAAAACCTCTTGCGTATTATTTCCCAACCTATGTATTTTTAATGATACGATACTTGTTACATGCCCCCAGCCGATTAATTTTCTGGATTTGCCACCTTTTGCTTTTACCGCATTCACGTAAACTCTGTAAACTGGATTTTCAAATTAAAAAAAAACCTCTGGGACCATTTCCGTAATAAATGAAGTTTAGGGACGAAATCCGTAATTTTGAACAAACTACAGGGACTAAATCCGTAATTTACTCAAAAATCTATAACATTTAAATCATAAGAATAAAAAAGTAATTAATTACAAACCATAGGGATAAAAGTTGTAATTTATAAACCATAAGGACGAAAATAAAAAAATTCAACAATTTAAGAAAACACGAGAACAGTCGCATATGTACAAAATCATACATGATTCACGTACAAAATCATAAATGGTTCACGCGACTTGCCACACGACTTTTAAGTCGCAGCCAAAGTCTCCCGCGTCCAGTTTTTTGATTATAGTGTAAAATTACATATGATTTTGTACATGAACGACTCTTTTAATGTTTTCTTAAAAAGTTAGTATTCTCGTTTGAACCTTTCTCTCTCTCTCTCTCTTTCTCTCTCTCTCTCTCTATATATATATGTATATATATTATTGTAGTGTTAAACAAATTAGATTCCAATTAAACCGTAACAATTTAAATAATTGGGTTATTATCCAACTTACTAAAAATACAAATTTTTAAAACAAAATGTCCTTTTATGTCTTTTTCCTTAGACAAAATATACAAATAGTTAAAGGTAGATATTTTGTTTAAAATTCAAGATTTCTGAAATTTGCCGATTTTATTTATGATAAAACAAATACATAAGTCTATATTTATTTACAATTCGTATTTTTATATCAATATATATGGCCATATTTTTAATGTGTAAGACCCGTGATATATTAACAATCTGCTTTTTTTCTTAATGGTAGGATTATTTCAGTAAGTCGGGCAAGACTAACCCCAGTGTCCGTAGAGTGTTGAGTATGTTTGAAGGATTACTTGGATAGAGTTGATAGTATTCAAGACCAAACATCACTAAAGGTAGAGCTTGTAGAAGTGGAAGAAAACATAGAAGAAAATGAAATCGCCATGGGACTAAGTACACCGCCAAGTACCGATAACGAAAGTAGTGTCTCACAATATGACGACGATGAGACACTTGACATTGACGACCTCGATGAAATAACGTCTCTTCAAAGATTTTAATTAACCAGAACTCTTCAATACAATCAACCATGGAAATAACTGAATAAATGTAATTTATAATAATTCAATCAATGTAATTTTAAATATATTGTTAAATCAAAATTACGATAAAACATATTTTTAAAATATATTTGAGTGACCCAATTACGGATTTAGAAAAATAAATAAAAAATAGTTTTTCTTTTGTACATGACTAATTTGAGACCAGAACCGGGACCGATTTGGGACCGGGACCAAGACCGGTTATTCCGAACCGATTACACACTACACTAACCGGTCCTCCTATTTTCGACCTAGATCGGGACCGAGACCGATCCAGAAAGTTACTGTTACGGCTCGGGACCGTTTGGGCCCGGCCCGGGACCAAAATCTGGCCACCTCTAATCATAGGTGTGAAGACTGACCATGGCTTGGATAATGACCTGATTGGTCCTAGTTTTTGTAATAATCGAGATCCTTATTTGAACATAATAAGTTTTGTGAATGAAGTTGCATAATTTTAAAGTCTAGGGGCTGATTGGTAAATTGATAAGAGGGTATAAAAGCTCTCATATTGAGCTCAAAACCCTAGAAGCAATCTTTGTGAGTGTGAGAGTGTGTGCGGATGGCGGCTTGGAGAAAAGAAGCTCACCAACCATCAAATTGGGAGAACATGTAACATTAAGTTCAATTTCTACACTGATTTAGCCGGTAATCCTTAATCTCAATCCTTCTTTTTAGAGTTTTGCTGAATTGTGTGAGTTGTCTGAGAGTTTTTATTTAAGAGTTTAAGAGGGTGTTTTTTTTAAAGGAATTAAATCATACAAAGAGGATTGACAGAGTTAGATTAATCACTTTGTCGGAAATGAATCTTGGTAATCGGTCGAAATGGAGTAATTCCAGTCCTATTAATAATCAGTATCGCATCGCTTTTTGGCGAGATTCCGGAATATATTAAGTCCCGGAATAAAGAACTCGATGTGATCCGGAATTTATTTTAAGGCGTTTAGGATCCGGAATGGACTTTAATTAGAGGATCCGGAAGTTTTGGGCTTGCATGTTCCGGAATTTTAATTGTAGGATCCGGAAGCTATTAAAATCGGAATTTAAATCATGTGGGATCCGGAATGTTTGACTAATCAAAAAGATCCAGAATGTGAGTTATAAAGTAATGGTTCCGGAAGTGCCCTTGGGCCGTGGACCCAGAATAGGCCTTAAATAACACAAGTTCCGGAAATTTTAAAGGTGTGATTCGGAGTTAAATAAGTGGTTTTGGAATCCGGAATTTAAAGATAGAAGCTGATCCGGAATTATCTTGGGCCGTGAGCCCGATGTGTAGTTTAAATTGGAATTGGTTGTTTTGGATAATTAAAAAAATGAAATCCAGAAGTTCCTTTGACTTTGGGCCGTGGATTGGATTTAAGTTAGTGGACCGGTTTGTTAATTCTATGATCCGGTAATATTTTATTTATGGACCCGGTATGTGTCTTTTCGAGTTCCAGTATTACAATGGATCCGGGGTTGGGCTTCATAGTGGATCCGGTGTTTTGCAATCTTTAAGATCCGGTATTATTTCTATTGGATCCGGAAGTCAAATTGCTTTGGGCTTAGGCTTTAATTATAAAGGTCCGATATTAAATATACAGATCCGGAATTGATTAATTTAATTTAGAGTCTGAGACTTAGGATCCGGTATTTTTCCAGCTGAGACTTTTAAGTTAGTAAAACTCAGTAGGATCCAGTGTGTCTTACTCGGTATGTGTGATGGGTTTAATTTGTAGGTGCGTGTAGAGATGATCGGTGCGATTAAGAACTTCTAATAGGACTCCAGGTGAGTCTTTCTAAACCTTAATTTCATACAAGTGTGGTTGATGGTTATTCCGAAATTTTTTTCTATAGTGTATTTTATACACTTTAAGAGTTTTTCAAGAAAAAGTTTTATATAATTTTTTTTTATATAGTGTATTTCATACACTTTCTGCTTGATTTTCTGAAAGATCCATCTAGCAATATTAAAGATGCCTACTTATACAGAAGATGGGGTAAGGTTAAAGCAAACTCTTATAACAGAAATACCTCCAACTCCACAAGTTTATGTTAAATCAAATAATGAAATTTTGCAACAAGTTCTTATAACAGAATTACCTCCAACTCCACAAGTTTCTGTTAAATCAAATAATGAAATTTTGCAACAAGTTCTTATAACAGAAATACCTCCAACTCCACAATTTTTTGTTAAATCAGAAAGTGAAGGTTTGAAGCAAACTTTTGTTAAACCTAATACTTCAAATCCTTCATTTCCTGTTTTAAATAAAGCATTGGAGGAAGAAAATGTTGATCTAAAGAGACAGATTTTAGACATTTCTTCTTCAAATGCTAAACTTACTAAAAGAATTACTGATCTTGAAGTATATATTGCAGGTCTTGAAACAAAGAAAGACAACTCAAGTCTGCACGATCAAATCAAGAAACTTCAAGAGAAAGTAACAACTCTTCAAAGTGAAAATGCTTATATGAAAAGTAGAGAAATCGAGAGAGAGAAGGGGAACTCATATCTACAAGATCAAATAAAAAGAGTTCAAGAGAAAAGAACAACGTTGGAAAGTGAAAACGTTGAATTGAAGAAGAAACTTTATGAACGTGAAATAGAGTCTTCTTCTTCAAAGAAAGTTCTTAAAGAAAAGGACGCATTTGAACTGAGAAGTATAAAACTTTCAAAACAAGTTTCTGACTTTGAGAAAGTTTTATTTTTTGAAAAAGAGAAGCTTGAGAAAGAAAGAGCTATTTTTAAAACTGAACGCAAATCTTTTGAGATTAAAAGTTCTGAACTTTCCGTGAAAATCTCTGATTAGAAAATCTTTTGGAAAAGGAAAGAAAAGATTTCACGGAAAAGAAAAATCTCTTTGAAAAGGAAAATAAAACTCTTAAAAAGAAAAATATGGAAACTTTCAAAGAGATTACTGATAAAAGAAAGTTTTTGGAAAAAGATTTTGAATCGGAACGCAAACATTTTGAAGATGCGATTCTTAATCTTACCAAAAGATTATCTGGTTTATCAGCTAATATTATGAAGGACCAATTGATCAAATCTGATCTCCAAAAGAAACTTGATCTAATTTCGAAAGAGAAAAATGTTTTGATAAACAAAGTCAAAGAACTTGAAGACATCATTTTTAAATTTGATGTCTCAAAGCAGGCCAGTCATGATACTATCTTTCAGACTCCATTTGTTAATTCAAATGATTCTGAATGCTCTTTTAAAACTGCTTCAAGTTCAAGCTTTAAAAACATTCCTTCCAAACAATTTAATAGATCAACTGACTTATCAAAAGATCAGATTCGTTCAACAAATCTCTTCTATAATCCTCTGCTTGATAAATCAGATAACAAAACAAATGTGCCTACAGTTAATACTTCCAAACCTAAAGAAGTTCCAGTCTTCAAAAAGGTGAAGATGGAATGGAGAGTCAAAGGCACAACAGTTCCAAAGAAAGATGTACCAAAATCATCTGCTTCCACATCAAATGCCAAGAAGAACAATGCGCCAAAAGGTAAATCTTCTGCTAAACCTAATCCTATTCATTCTGTAAATCATCTGACTAGGTTGGCACATAAGAAAATTTGTTGTTCTTATTGTGGGTCAAATGATTTTGTGCATAAAGATTATACTTCTTATTGGTATGGTACTTACAGTATTCCTTTTAAGAAATCTACACCTAACACACTAGGACCCAAGTCCCGTTGGGTACCAAAATCTGCTTAATCTGTTTTGTAGGTTCTTCATGTGTTGTGCTGAATGTTACATATATACCACACACATGATTGAAAACAGAAGAGAAGCGGTAAATTTTTTTGAAGAGGATATGTACCATTAAGGAGGAGCAAAGATTTTTGGCTTATTGAACATATCAGTTCAAAACCCGTGCTTCAACGACTATGGCTTCTGAACAATTCAGTTCAGGACCCGTACTTCAAAGACTAAGACTTCTAAACAAATCAGTTTAGAACTCATATTTCTCAGGTGATATCCTTAACTGTTACATCTTTCTGTTTCAAGGAACAAGTGGTGAAAGGTAACATTGCATTATGTTTTATTTCTACTGCTTTGAATGTTTGAATCTTTACAAATTTAATTCATTGAGATAAAATTTTCAATTTTCATTCAATGAATGAAATGGGTGTCAAGGGTGATTTTACAAGTGTTTTTGTATTATCTGAGTTGCATTTGTTTCAACTTTCACTTCTGAAAGAAATTGAAAGGTCAGCAAAACATGAATGAAATTTATGTTGAATGCTCAAAATTATGGAAATCTAGACTTATATAGAATATAATGCTCAAAAAGCCTATATGTCAGAATGATGAATGGAAACGAATATATGGGGGAAGCACTATATTTTAGAACCAAGTGATTGAGATGCAATAAAAAAATAAAATATATATATATATATATATATATATAATAATAATAATAATATCATTTAGTTTGAAAGTTTGTACCTGTGGCCTTTCTGGTTTGGGAGATTAAGTCCTAAGGGGTGCTCGACACCTAGCCCCTAAGACCAACTGGTCTGGGATCGGCTGACCCAAATCGTGCTATAGATACAGATAGAAAGTCATGTTCTACTGGTACAAATGGGTTTAAGATATATCGATGTGGCCTTTCTGGTTTGGGAAAGTAAGTTCTAAGGGGTGCTCAACACCTAGCCCCTAAGGCCAACTGGTCTGGGATTGGCTGACCCAAATCCTGCTATAAAACCAGTTAGAAAGCCATGTTTAACGGTGTATCTTATTCTTACTAAACTTTTTGATTAAAAGGGGCCAATGAGCATAAAATAAAAGATGCCAATGCGCACACATCTCTTGAAACTTGGGGATAATACAAAGTCGCGATAAACCAGTAAATTTGTGAAAATCCTGATTTTGGACAAATAGTGTGAGTAGAGCAAAGTATTCTTATATGTTTTAGAATTGCATTTGCTTGTAGCTAATCATATTTCGCATGCTAGCACACCAAATAGATTTAATAAAGGGGTTGAAACTGAACATTTTTTAACTTGATATGCAATGATGACTTGTATTTGAATCCAAACACATGCATTTGATTTCATTTGATTGAAAAAACTGTTAAATTTCATTAAGATGGAGTTCTTTTGTAAAGTTTTCAAATGATCAAATGTTAGTAGTTATAAAATGTAGTTTAATGAATTTTATTTTCCTTGTATAAACTTTTTTAAAAATTTGTGCTAAAATTTGAAATAATGTGCTTTAATGAAATATATGCATACTTTCAGGGGGAGAAAACAAATTGCTCCAGAATTCTAATTTTGAGGGGGAGCAAGGTTATTCATTAAGGAGGAGATTGTTAGTGATACTCAGAGACGGGACTGAAATTGAAAAAAGTATTTGATGCTCACTATCATCAAAAAAGGGGGAGAAATGTTCAATTCAATTTCATGTCGGAGACAATTCGAGGTCAAAGAGATGAAGATACTAAGTTCAAGAAATCATTGGTTTCAGATCATGTGAAGTCTGAAATGTTGCTGAATTTGGTTATCTTAGATCTGAGAGGTATTATTCTCGGATTGTGCTTACACCTAAAAGTTCAAAAATATGGAGATTTCGCATCCAACTTGATCCGAATTGATGGTTTCGCATCTGCCTTGATCCGAATTCACCTGGTTTCGCATCCTACATGATACGAATTGATGATTTCGCATCCTTCTTGTTCCGAATTCTCTTGGTTTCGGATCTGTCTACATCCGAATTCTATTGGTTTCTGATCTGCCTACATCCGAATTGATGGTTTCAGATCCTTTTAATATGAGAAAATTAATATGAGAACTAAGGTTCTTGCATCAAGAAGGATACGAGAAGTTACTGTTTGTCAAAGACTGATAAAGCTGCAAAGATCTGTTTTTCATGTACAAGACTTGTAGATGATTTGATAGAGTGTCTATTTGAGAAGATTGACTTTACAAAGGGCAAATTGAAGATTATTCTGTGTTTGAAGATGGTAAGAGCTTCAATGTTTAAAGCGGTCATAGTTAAAGTTTTGAAGATCAAGAGCTGAAGACTGCTGCCATATTTTTTTTAAAATCTTGAATCCAAAAGGGGAGATTGTTAGAGCATTATTGTATTCAAGATTTACTGTAAAGTCAATGTACTGTAATGAGTCTATGCTGTATTGCTTTGCCTTTATACCTTGTATGTTATGGGTATAAATAGGCATGTCTAGTTCATTAGCTAGTAACAATCTAGAGAAACACTTTCATGATTAATGTCATTTGTAATCTTTGTTCAATATATGGATGACACATTTGCTCTCTAGATTCTCTCTACTTGACATTGTTTTGTATTGCTAGATATGGGTTTATCAGTGACTATAGCGTATGTGTGCTCTGTTGCACTGTCACGGTGTGTGTGACTATAGCGTACGCCAATAGCATGTGTCAATGTGTGCATATCATTTTAAGTGTGTTTGTTATGATTTGTATAAACTCTTTCATAACTGATTTATAAATTGCGATTTTTATGGTGTGACTTGGTGTGTAGGGAACTCACTAGACCTCATGGTCTAACCCTTGATTTTCAAAACTAAAACCTTTTCAGGTAAGCAGGTAGTCAAATGCTTGCTTAGAAGTCGGCTAGGCGTGAGACGGAGGTTGCATATAGAAGCATTAGAAGTCTCTCCTTTTATTTTGTAGTTACGATCTGAGTTGTATTTAGGGTTATTTCCGCAAACCTAGTTTGTAGTTACGATCTGTGCCTTTTAGCATGTTAGTTTGGTATGGGTTGTTACAGTTGGTACCAAAGATCTTGTTTAAGGGATTTAGGTGACCGGATGGGCCTAAACTTAAACTGTGGAGTAGGAGGACACAGCTGAGATATAGGAAGCCTTTAGGGAAGACCTTAATCACTGAGGATTTAGGACGAAAGTAGTGAGGACTCTCATGTAAGCTAAATTCAAATCACATCTGGCCAATGTCATTATGAATTTACATGTGCATGGGTGTGCTTGATTACCGTTGTTCTGATATTGGTAGTATGGTGGATTGAGTGTGGAGAGTATCGGTAGCATGTGGAGTGTGGTGATTAGTGTGTGGGGAGTAACAGTAGTGTGTAAAGTTTAACCTTGTCATGATGACAACGATTTAATGTGCCGTGCAGATTATTTTTAGTGCGATTGGCGATTCTATCTAGAAGAAGCATTGTTTGAATGTTTGGTGTGAGTGCCCGTGTGAAGTAGAATCTTTAGGGTTCTTAAGGAAAATAATTGGTTGGAAGTGAGTTCCTAATCCCTAATGAGTCTTTATTCTGGAAGTTTCTGATGTCAGTAAATGCAGATGTTGAGAGTTCCAACTCAAGGATCGGATGATAGAGATGTGTTTTCTTACTCTCTAGTTAGTGGAAGAGTGGTAAGGGTGGTCGAGAAATGATAGAAGTATGGATTGTTAACACGAATGTTAGTTAACCTATTTTGGGTCAAGGTGAAGCCGTATATTTTACAAATTAGTAGGCAGGTGGTAACTGTGAGGATTGAACCTCTAGTGTGTGGGGGTGGTGTGGATAAGTTGGTGGTAACTTATACTTAGTGAGCATGCGAGGCACAGTGGTAATAAGTTGTTGCGAAGTTAAGTGTTGGACTAGTGTTGATATGGGGTGAGCGTAAGTGGAGATCTTTGCTCGGGATTTGCTTATAAGTTGTTCAGATGTGATAAAATTATGTGTGGAGAGGCATGGATGTCTAAGTGGCGTGTGGTATCGTTATCCGAGAATGAAAGGATGGGGTGACAGTTGGTGACTAGCTAAGAAGGAAACTGTGTGCTTTGGATTGGTTAGTTTATGATGTTTCGTAGTAGATACGAAATCTTTGGGAATGTTGAGGTAATCCTTGTATGTAAAGGGAATGCAGAGGAGTGGGTTAATATCTGTGAGTTCCAGATCAGTGCAACGAACAATAGAAATCAATAGATATGAAACAAGTATTATGATTTCAAATGGTCATCCAATTCACTTTCAAAATAGAGAGTATTACAATATGGTTTCTGAAAGTGTAAAGTGATAACTAGCTTAATTTTCTAAGGTAAAACATAATATATACTATGGGCCTATGGTATGTAAGCCCATGGCCCGTTTACACTTTAAGGCTCAAAATACAAGAATACCAGTTTAGCCCTTGAACTTCTATTCAACCTCATTTTGACCCTAACAATCTCCCCCTTTGAATTGAAGTTCGAGTTTGCGCCAGTTCTCGACATATCTCTTTCGGAGCGCAAAGTGGATCTCAAACATTCTGATGGCTCGGCGGTAGTCGATGCGGTCTTCTATCACTTCTAATGCATTTCGAGTGATTGTCTCATTAGGGTTGGGAACATACGAAACCTTTTGATTTCCAGATTCGTAAGTGATGATGTTACGAAGAGCATCTTTGACTTTGAGAAGTGTGCCATCGCAGAATCTTTCGACCTGACTGAAGCGAAGAAACCTATTTTCTTTCTGATCGTTGAGGTATACTATCCCAAATTCCGGTTCTAGAAGTAGTGCGTTCTCGGGATACATCTTTAGTTCGGGCGCTTTCAGATTCGGTTTCAACAGGTTTACCTTCTTTGCCCTGTTATCGATTCCCATTTGAAAGTCTGTTAGGTAAGACATCATGATTGTGTGAATCAGGAATCGACGGACAACTTCGAGCGCCTTTGTTACTTGAAGTGGTCGGATGGTTCTGGTTATGAGGTCTTTCAGTATAGCGAGGAAGTCGAACGGTCTAAGATTCTTAAAGTCAGCTTTGGAAATTCTCCATTCATTACCGTCTTCGCGACGGACGATAAAAACTGGAAACATGACCCTAAGGATTCGGCCGGTTTGTATGTTGAGCCCTTCAGAGATCTTGTGCTTGGTTCGGGCTTGGCTAACTGGCAGACATCGCTTCATGGCATTTAAGTACTGACCTTGGTATTCCTTGTCGAAATGGGAAATCCCATGGCAGAAAGTTGGCTCGATGGGGCATAACCTGTGGACGTATAGCTTATTCAGTGATTCCTCCAGGTGAGGAATAAGGATCATGATTTTCTCCCATTGGATTTGTTGTTGTTGAGGAGGAGGATGATCTGAAGCTGTTGGTTGTTGAGGAGATGTCGGATTTGCAGCAGTTGAAGTCTCGGGTATCATAGAAGTCTCGGGAGCCTGAGCAGTGTGAACGGGTGTACCATATAGGTTTTGTAGCAGAAACTGGTCACAGTAAACGTTGTCGTCTTCATCAGTAGGAAAGATCAAGTTTACCTGGAGATTTATTGCACTGGCGGCTTTTTCGTACCATGCATTTTCGGTCTCGGAGTCGATCTCGGAATCTGGATCAATTAGTTGTAGTGCAGGCCTATCTGATGCATCATAATTGACCAATTCCTGTGTTATTCCCTCGGGCTTTTCAACCATCGGGTCTTCGTCGTCAGAGATGTCCATGTCTTTGACCATCTCGGCTAAGCTCAACTGGGCTTCAGGTTCGTCTTCGATTGCAGTTGCCGCAGTTGATGGTTCCGGTTGAACCACGGTTGTTTCAGTCATGATTGAGGCGGACTCAGACAATCGTAGTCTCTTGTTCTCCCCTTCACGGTGATCAGGATCATCTTGGTCATCGTGCCGTCTCTTGAGTCCGCCAGCTTGACTCTTGTAGGTGTCTTCGAGTGAGTCGACTCTTTCGGACAGCGTTTTGAGCGCTTGTTGAACGTCCTTGAGAGTCGTGTCAAGCTGTTCTAATCTGGTGGTAATGGATGACGAAGGAGCAGATACCTGTGATCGTAGATTTGAGATCAGGTCCGCTTCAGTAGAGGCATCGGTGTCGGTGTGCTGGAGCAGTTGAGCTAGAAGCATATTCTTCAGGGTGTCCACCGTGTAAGTTGGCTGACCGGGAGCCGGTGGAGGTGTTGATGTGGTTTCAGCTTCGACTACCTTCTCTTTACCTTTGATCAAGCTCTTGAGTTTGTCAAGCTCGATGGTGAACTGCTGCTCCATTGCCTCGCGGACATCCTTTATGGTGCTGTCCAGAGATACCTTTGACACGAAGTCGGGTAATATAACTTCGGGATCACTTAGATTTCCCGTTGGGGAATCTACCTTAGAGGTAGAGCCACCTACGTTCACGGTTGGTGATGGTGTGGCCGTGGTAGGATTTCCTTCCGATCCTCGCATTCCGCTTAAAGGCGGAGACACTACGGAAGTTCCGATCAAGTCACGAAGATTATCGATTTATAGAATCTCATCTTGTGTCCTAGCCGAAGAATGTACTATTTCAAGTGGCTCTAGACTCGATGGTGCTCTGAAAGAAGGCGAGACCGGGGGAGGCTGGTCTCTTGTTTCAATACCCATACTCTCTATGTGAGAGATCGGTAGAAGTTGTGCTGAGTCCCCGTGCAAAAGTGAAACATCCGTCTTTTGAGAGACGGATGAGTGGCTATGGAGGTTGTGCACTTGTGCCGCTAGGTCCACGGCGGCTTCTTCAATACCCCGTCCCAACGGATAAGACGGGATAGCAGATGTGGCTACCTGGTCGACACTGGTTTGGGGACGCTCGGAAGCCTCTTTGTTTTTACGGCTTTCTCTCTCATGATTCTTTTTCGACCTCAATTCCCTCCATCTCACATGTTCCAATTCTTCAACTAAATCTCCCTCCGCTCTCCTTATGTCTCCCTGAATAGGTTGGGTAGTAGGGATGAGTGGGGGTGTAGGTGAGTCAGATGTGGTTCCTTCGATCAACGGTGGGTGTGGTCCGATACGGGGTGGTATTAAGGATGCGCGTATGGCACGGTCCGTATCGGATTCGGTGGAGTCGGATTCCACGTCTTCAACCTGTCTGGTAGGCGAAGGAGGGTCAGAAATGTATGCTTCCGTATCACAGTGAAGCAATGGTCGTTCGGTTTTAGTGACGACCGGGACCTCGTGTAGGCCAGTCGACGGTCCTGTTTCGGTCGTGGTCCGGGTGATAGGAATGGAAGGTTGTTGGCTTGATCCGGCTTGGCTGGAATGGGCAGTACTGGCTCGCGTATCCAATGCACCGCCAGCGCCTGTTCCCATCCCATGTAATATCAACACACCCCGTCCGGGAGCCCCAGCTGCCCGGACTCTACCTCCTCTAGTCCTCGGACCCTCACGTCGCTCAGAACTATGTCCCTGGGGAGGTCTCTTCGGCTCTGGCTGGACCATGGGATTCCCTAACTCTCTCCTATACTCTATCACACTCGGTGCATTGGGGTCCGCGTGTGCCCGTAGATGTTCTGGGATAGGCATGGCCGGGGTATCAGGGGGTTGCGAATCACCAAGTACTGTAAGTTGAACTGAGGACATACCGGATGATTGATACGCCTCGGGATAAGTGGATTCGCCTCCATGTGTTGACGGATAGCTAGAGAGAAAAAGCATGGAAATGGGAGGAACTTCTTATTGGATCCGCCAGTCTGTCGTATGGCTTGCACCAGTTCACGCCACATGATTGCTGAGTAGTCTATGTGCCGGTTGTAGCACACAGCGTGAAACAGGCGGAGAAATTCTATGGTGCACTGGTCTATCCCCTTCCATCGGAAGGATAGACACCGGTTCAGGATTGAGAACAAAGTGTACCAGACCGGGGCGATGTACTTTCGGTTGAATGCGGATAGACGGTCAAGAGCGTGTTGGTATCCAAGTGCAAGGATATCAGCGCAGAGAGTGACGTCATCGACGACGGGGTTACCGGATGAAACAAGGTTACCGGATAAGATGAACTTACCGGATGAGGTTTCCGAGTGGGATATGGTTACCGGGTACATGGTTATCGGACCTTACCGGATTGTCGAACTTACCGGATACAAAGGTATCCGAACGACATGGGTTACCGGGGGGTCGAGGTGTCCGGGTAGGCTTACCGAGTGATTATAAGGGTTACCGGGTAACTTGCAAGATACCGGGTAACATGAATGTTACCGGGTACAAGCAGGTTACCGGGTGAACTAGGGTTCCCGGACGAATGTCAGTGGAGCTCAAATCGAATTAATCACCATTTAAAATCCGTTTCACGTGGTCTAGATAGTTCTAAACCGAAGTGTATACTCCAAACTAGACTAGAATCGACCAAGATTTGACTGGTAATTGACCCGACCCAAAGTGGGTTTCGAAACCCTCGGTCGATTCAATACAGGACTAAAATCGACGAGTAAAACTAGGATTAAAGAGCAATAAACAAACGAGGGGTGATTAGGAACACATACCGATTACGTTGAACGCGAAATCGATGAAAGATATCAAGAACCGTGGGTTTCCGAGCGTGAGAGAGTCGAGAAGTTTTAAGAGGGTTTTGTGAATTGCTTTCTGGGTAAAGTGAATAAAGAGGTTTCCGGGTGTGTTATTTATATGGGGACACTAACCGGATAAGTTACCCGGTAACTTACCCTGTCCGGTAAGATTACCCGGTAACCATGGTTACCCGGTGACTTACCTGGTAAGTGTCCGGAAAGACTAATTTTGAGAAATTTGAAAAATTTCCCGCTCCCCCTCGACCTTAGCACGGGTATTATCCTGCTCCCCCTCGAAACATGTATGGATATTTCCCTGCTCCCCCTCAGAACGGGAATGTGAGTAGGTTAGGAGACGTCATCACACAAAAACTTTGACACTTTTGAAAGAAAAAAAATTAGACGTCCCCCTCAAATGATTAGCAATTAAGGTTTTCCTCCCCCTTAGAATGTGCACAAAGTGTGATGTGAAGTGCACTCGGGAATGTCCACACACACAAAAAACTTTATGGCAGTTAAAAAAAATGTGTGTGTCACTCCCCCCAACAATAGAAGTAACGTACCAGATACTTGTCCGTGCTCCCCCTGAACACATGAACAATTCTTGAAAGCACAGTTATAAGTGAACGTTGAATAAGACGACAATATTAAACAAAAGGAAACACACGTGGAAAGAAAATAAACAAGCGAAATCTACCTAATAAATACAGAGACGGAACCTAACTATGTAACAGATACAAGTAGAATACAGAAGCGAGAAAGTGCATATTCAATCATCTAGAGTGTGAACACCAGATGATGACTAGACAGTTACTTGTAGATGTATGGAACGTGTATCGGGCACACAAGCAGATCAAGTCTTCAGATTTAGCATACCTAACCTGGACACTAGATAATTAAAGCGTTTTTCGTCCAGGGGTTTTGTAAACAGGTCTGCTAACTGGTGTTCTATATTTACAAAGTATAGTTCGACTGTACCTCTTTCAACGTGATCCTTGATAAAATGGTACCGAACGTCTATGTGCTTCGTCTTCGTATGCTGGACCGGATTACTGGATATTGCAATAGCGTTCTTCGAGTCGCAGTAGATGGGCACCTTGACGTATGTGAAGCCGTAGTCCTTGAGTTGCGTGTGCATCCATATCACTTGTGAACAGCAGCTTGCGGCAGCCACGTTGATAACTCTATTTTTAGAGTTATTATTTCCTAGTATTTCCTATTTTATTCTGTCAAATTTAGCCATTCCGCCTCTCAAAACCCCCATTCTTGGTATAAATCTCGAAAATGAGCAAAAGGAGCGAACCTTAGTGTTTAATAAACTTTTTGGTAGAATTTGGGTGTTTTTCACATTTTATCCTGCAGTGATCACTGTTGTGCCCACTCCGGCTGCCCACTATTCGAGCTGATCAAGAAAGACAAAAGAAACTACTAGTTGGGACTTAATTTGCTGGAGGAAGAAGGTTCATTAGCAGGGAAATGGCTGGAGGAAGTACAAAATGGCATCTACATTGAAGATTGCAACAAGTACTCCTTTATGTACTTGGAGATTGACTTGGAAAAGGGTCCATTAGGTAATTGGTTTGCACAAGGTGCTGATTTCTGCCACAACACATCAGTTTTTACCCATTGGAAGACTCATCTCTTTTGTGTAATACCCAACTCTTTCTCCTAGTATATAAAGGAGCACTTGGGTTCATTTATTAAAAATCTTGGAATCTTACAATCATCTTGGGTTAAGTTTAGATAGTTGAATAGCTTTAATTTCTCTCATCTACCACATTAGTTTTAGTCTCTTATTTACTGCATTAATTTAGCTTTAATTTCTGTAATTTCCTTTCCTAGTTAATTGTAGTTCGTAAAACACAGTGGACAGGGACGAATTCTCGTTCCCCACTGTGAGTACTATTCAATCCACTATCAGTTTTATTATGTGCAAATCTTTATCTTTTGTTTTCTTTACATCGGAAATGTTAGCTAAACATCCTTTGGGATGTAGGAAGGAGAAGTACCTGGATTTTATTAAAAATGCTTGAGTAATCTTTATACTTAGAATATTTGTTGTTTTGGTCATTCATCCTCGATATTTACCCAAAGATGCGAACAAGCCGATCACTTGCAAGGATCTAAAGTCTAGTTCTTAACTTAGAAATGAGTAGAACGCAGTGACACTAGCTTGAATGATGCTAGGGGATTCGAAAGAATTCTTATGACACTTACGAAAGTGAGGTCGGCACAGTGAGCTAATCTCTGCCCACTGGAGTAGTAGGCAAGCTAATTTGTGTATTAAAAACACTTAGAGTATTTGTCTCTACACATTCCATCGAGGCCTGAAAAGGTCCATTTAGAGATTACCATTGACAAGACAACAAGTACTAAGAGTATGGGATTTTTATCTAACGGTGTGAGTATTTTGTAACCGGGCTTTTCTAGCGAAAATGCCTACCTCGAATACAAGGATCATTTTTAGGACCGAGTATTTGGTATAAAATCTAGGGAAAATCTAACCTACATTCCTCATTTTAAATCATTAGTAAAATCGTTAAAGTAGCTATTTCACCAACCAAACCAAAGTATTATTTTCCTCTCTAATTGAAACCTGTAAAAGGAGCTCATGAGAACCATATTGTCTTGATTGTCCAGTCCCTATGGATTCGATTCTGGTATTTTACCAACTATTACTTGCTGTGACGATCATAGTGGACAGTGTACACTTGCACTTCCCACTGTGTACAGTTTGCAACCCACTGCGATTAAAACACATATTTCGTACGTACCAAGTTTTTGGCGCCGTTGCCGGGGACTGGCGTGATTTTAAATCTCAAGACATTAGTTTTTGTTCGAGCCCGAGTAACTCGTTTTTCTAAGCTTTTCGTGTTGCATGCCAAGGCAACAACGCGAACCTTTGTTACCAATCGATCTTGAAATAGAGAAAACTTTTCGAAGAAGACGCAGAAACAGTAATCGACAACCCCCTGTGATCCCCACTGTGAACATGGCTGCAATACCGCCACCTGTAGTGGAGACCACAATCACGATCGCCGATAGCAAAGATCGAAAAATACGGGACTATGCTACCTCCGGAGTTAGTGATTTAGGCTCCGGGATTCGAAGGCCCGTCCTTGAAACAACGCATTTTGAACTCAAACCGGTCATGTTTCAAATGATCCAAGCCATGGGTCAATTTGGAGGATCGCCATCTGAGGATCCGCACTCGCACTTAAAATCTTTTTTAGAAATGACCGATTCCTTTCAGTTGCAAGGTGTTAGTGATGAGGCATTAAGACTAAGGCTTTTCCCTTTTTCATTAAGGGACAAGGCGAAGTCTTGGCTGAACGCACATGCACCTCACTCGATAATCACTTGGCAAGATCTTGCGGATAAATTTTTACAAAAATACTTTCCTCCCACAAGGAATGTAAGATTTCGAAATGATATTATTTTGTTTAGGCAAGAAGAAGATGAGGCTGTTTCGGATGCATGGGAACGATTTAAAGAATTACTTCGAAAGTGCCCACACCATGGCATCCCGCATTGCATCCAATTGGAGACCTTAAACAATGGTCTTTCCAATGCAGCCAAAATCATCTTAGATGCAACAGCCGGTGGAACATTTACGAGTATGACTTACAACGAAGGATATCAAATCTTAGAAAAAGTGTCCAACAACAATACCGAATGGTCAAATCCGAGAGCTATAGTACCAAAGACCAACACCATCGATTCCGAGGCACTTAAAACCATGAATGCGCAATTAGTGGCCTTGACCAAAATCGTTTTAAATCAAAATAGAGGCCAAGTCAATTCCGCAACACATCTCCCTGAAAACTGCTCCCTCTGTGGAGAAGAGCACGTTTTTGATTTTTGTCCGGCAAATCCCGAATCTGTTAATGTCATAGGGACCAACCCACGGAACAATCCTTTTTCGCAAACCTATAATCCAGGTTGGAGGAACCATCCGAATTTCTCTTGGTCTGGAAATCAAGGACTCCAACCCCACGGGGCGAGTCATGGCCAATCAAGACCACACAACCCCCCTGGATTTCAGCAACATCACAGTGGGCAGAACTCACATCACAGTGGGCAGACCCCACCTAACTTTCACCAAGGCCAATCCTCACAACAATACCAATCACGATCTACTCAACCCGCTGAGACCCAACTGTCACTTGAATCAATTCTCAAGGGTTTTATGAATCAAACTCAAGCAGCCATTAGGAATATAGAGACCCAAGTAGGACAGTTAGCCGTTGAAGTTAAGAATAGACCACCAGGAACGTTACCTAGTGATACCGAGCATGCTAGGGTGATAGGAAAAGGATCTGAACATGTTAAATCCATCACACTAAGGAGTGGAAAGGATCTGAAAGATATCATTTTTGAATCTGATGATTCGCCTCAAATACCCACTGTGATCCCCACAGTGGGCACTCCTCAAGTCACTGTGATCCCCACAGTGGGAAACGACATCCCTGACCTTCCCACTTTTGGACCTGTTCCAAAACCTACTATTCCAAACCCAATTCCACAGTCAGCTCAAATTGACCCACGAAGTGTCCCTTTTCCTCAAAGAATGAAGCCTAAAAATGTCGATGTTCAATTTAAAAAATTCTTAGACATTTTTATACAACTTCATATTAACATACCCTTGGTAGAAGCTCTCGAGCAAATGCCAAGCTATGTTAAATTTTTAAAGGATATTTTGAACAAAAAGAGAAAGTTGGGTTAATTTGAGACTGTGGCTTTGACCGAAGAATGTAGTGCCCTTCTTACTAGCAAGATTCCACCTAAGTTGAAAGACCCGGGTAGTTTCACCATTCCATGCACAATAGGAGGACAAGAAGTAGGTCAAGCACTTTGTGATTTGGGAGCAAGTATAAATTTGATGCCGCTGTCCATTTTTAAAAAGTTAGGTATTGGAGAGGCTAGACCCACAACCGTAACATTACAACTAGCCGACCGGTCCATTGCCTATCCCAAGGGAAAAATAGAAGACGTTTTGGTCCAAGTGGATAAATTTATCTTCCCCGCCGATTTTCTAGTTCTAGATTATGAGGCCGATAAAGAAATCCCAATCATCTTAGGACGTCCGTTTCTAGCAACATGACGAACTTTGATTGATGTGCACAAAGGGGAACTCACGATGAGAGTTAATGACCAAGAAGTGACCTTCAATGTCTTTAAGTCTCTTAAGTATATAAATACCGAGGACTGTTTTGCTTTGAGTTTGATTAATGAAATCCACGATTTTGAAACAGTGCCCACAGTGGGCAGTAAGAGTGAGCACTCTGAATCTGAGAATGATGACACTTTTGAGGATGAATGTAACGCCATAGTAGCAGCCTTTGAACCTCTGGACTTTAAGGATAGAGATGTTCAACCCCCTTCAATAGAACAACCCCCCGAGTTAGAGCTTAAACCATTGCCTTCCCACTTGAAATATGCGTATCTCGCTAAGGATAATAAGCTTCCCGTTATTATCTCTTCAAAACTTAGTGAGAAACAAGAACAACTTTTGATAGATTTATTGATGAAGCATAAGAAGGCAATTGGTTGGACCATAGCGGACATTCGAGGAATTAGCCCCTCTTTATGTCAACATAAGATTAACTTGGAGAGTGACCACCCGGGGAAAGTCCAACCTCAAAGAAGGTTGAACCCCATCATGAAGGAGGTAGTTAAGAAAGAAGTCTTGAAGTGGTTAGATGCCGGTATTATCTATCCCATTGCTAGTAGTAGTTGGGTGAGCCCCGTCCAATGTGTCCCTAAAAAGGGAGGGACGACTGTAGTGAAGAATGAAAAGAACGAGCTCATTCCCACTAGGACTGTCACGGGATGGAGGATATGCATGGACTATAGACAACTCAACTTGGCCACTAAGAAAGACCACTTTCCCTTACCTTTCATCGATCAAATGCTTGATAGGTAGCGGGAAAGGAATTTTATTGTTTTCTAGATGGATACTCCGGATACAACCAAATCCACATTGCACCCGAGGACCAAGAAAATACCACATTTACTTGTCCCTACGGCACTTTTGCATTCCGGAGAATGCCATTTGGATTGTGTAATGCCCCCGCCACTTTTCAACGTTGTATGATGGCCATTTTTACCGACATGATAGAAGATACCATAGAAGTTTTTATGGACGATTTTTCTGTGATAGGGACATCATTTGACAATTGTTTGGGAAATTTAGAGAAAAGCCTAGTGAGATGTGAGACCCACGACCTAGTCTTAAATTGGGAAAAATGTCATTTTATGGTCGAAGAGGGTATTGTTTTAGGACACCTTGTCTCAAAAAGAGGGTTGGAAGTTGATAAACCCAAGCTTGAGGTAGTGGCACAACTTCCCGAACCTACAACGGTGAAAGGTATTCGAAGTTTTTTGGGTCACGCAGGTTTTTATAGGAGGTTCATCAAGGTCTTTTCGAAAATTACAAAACCCCTATGTAACCTGTTACAACATGAAAAGGACTTCATTTTTACCCAAGAATGCCGAGAAGCTTTTGAAAAAATCAAGGAAGCATTAGTCACAGCACCCATAGTGACCACTCCTGACTGGTCACTCCCATTCGAAGTGATGTGTGATGCCAGCGATTGGGCTGTGGGGGCTGTTCTCGGACAGAAAAAGAACAAAGTTTTTCACCCCATCTATTATGCAAGTAAAACACTGATTGAAGCTCAGATTAATTACACTGTTACTGAAAAAGAATTACTTGCGGTGGTGTTTGCTTTTGATCGTTTCAGGTCATACTTGATAGGGACTAAGGTCATAGTACACACAGATCATGCAACGATCAAATATTTGATCAACAAGGCTGATTCCAAGCCACGGTTGATTAGATGGGTTTTATTGCTGCAAGAATTTGACCTTGAGATCGTCGACAGAAAAGGAACAAGCAATCAGGTTGCCGACCATTTGTCCAGGCTCGAGAAGACAGTGGGCACTCCTGATCCCACTCCGGTAAAAGAAACCTTTCCCGATGAACAACTATTATCTGCTCAACATCGTGAAAATAATATTCCTTGGTATGCTGATATTGCAAACTTTTTAGCAAGTGGACTTAAGCCCCACGGGATGAGTGGACAACCATTCAAAAAGTTTTTACACGACACACGACAATACGTTTGGGACGATCCTTTCTTGTACAAGATAGGGGCGGACCAAATATTGAGGTGTTGTGTCCATGGGAGTGAGCAACATCAAATACTCCATGGTTGTCACACATCCCACTACGGTGGCCACTTCGGTGGAAAGCGTACCGCTGCAAAAATCTTGCAAAGTGGATTTTTTGGCCCACTGTTTTTAAAGACTCGTATGAATTTGTGAAAAATTGTGAGCAATGTCAACGTACGGGGAATATATCGCAAAGAAATGAAATGCCTCTTAACAACATTTTAGAGGTTGAACTTTTTGATGTTTGGGGGATAGATTTTATGGGACCTTTTCCGAATTCCAACAACAACTTTTATATCTTGGTTGCGGTAGACTAAGTTTCAAAATGGGTAGAAGCCATTGAATGTCACTCCAATGATGCTAACACCGTGGTGAAGTTCTTGCATAAAAATATATTCACTCGCTTTGGAACACCACGGGCATTAATCAGTGACGAAGGAACCCATTTTGTAAACAAAGTCATGGCCTCGGTTCTTGCTAAGTATGATATTCATCATAGAGTAGCCACCGCGTACCATCCACAAACCAATGGTTTGGCCGAACTTTCAAATCGTGAGATCAAAGGAATTTTGGAAAAAGTTGTTAAACCGCACCGAAAAGATTGGTCAACCAAACTTGATGATGCTCTTTGGGCCTATCGAACGGCCTATAAAACTCCTTTGGGAATGTCTCCATTTAAATTGGTTTTTGGCAAGGCTTGCCATTTACCAATTGAATTAGAGCACAAGGCGTTTTGGGCCCTTAAAGAGCTTAACATGAGTGAGGATGTTGCGGGAATCAAAAGGAGTTTATAAATGCATGAGCTAGAGGAGTTGCGATATCACTCCTATGAGAACGCAAAGTTGTATAAAGAGAAGACCAAGATGTGGCACGATCGAAGGATCAACCATAGGGAGTTCATGGAAGGACAACAGGTACTATTGTTCAACTCCCGTCTCAAACTCTTTCTAGGTAAACTAAAATCAAGATGGACGGGACCATACACCATTGTCAAGGTAAGTCCTTTCGGAACAGTAGAGTTGAAGTCTCCACAATCGGGTCAGACCTTTAAAGTCAATGGACAACGGGTAAAGCATTTTCTGCATGAGAGTGCCCACATCCCCGCCCACTCTCCACCTCACTATGGTTAGAGAAAGTCAACGCTGTTTGTAAATATTTTATTTCAGTTAATTGTTGTCTTTTTATTAAATTTGGTATTTTTAATTCTGCATGGTAGTTTATTTCTATGTGTGTAGGAGAATTTTAGCACTTTTTGGAACAAAAAGGTTCGCAGTGGGCAGAGGCTGGTCACTGCGCTCCTCACTCTCGGTCTGACTTATGAAGAGACGGTTTGGGGGGCCCAAGGCTGACACACATCATACTTTGTCTTACACAAATGTCATCCTTTCCTGCCACTTGTCCTCTCCCCACCTATTCCCAAGAGAAACCATCATTGTCCTTCTCTCTCTCTCTCTCCTAAAAACCGTTCCCTCTCAAAAAGCCAAAAACCCCTCCTTTTCAAAAATAAAACCTCTCTCTCTCCATAAACCACCTACACTTTTCATCTTCTTCTTCCTTTTTCACGAACCAGACAAATCCCAAAACCCTAAAATGGCTAGAAGCAAAAGATTAAACTCTCATCCCGAGGCACCCACACGTCCGGCGGTCCGCCGCCGAACCAACGAAGACCAACCACCGGAGGCTGTCACCGGCGATCTCAATAAAACCCCACCGATCTCCGGCGAACCTCCGGTCATCTCCAATGTTGCAGACGCAAGTTCGTCCAACCCAGAGAGTCCAAAAGCCTTATCTTCATCAAAGGTCTCGGACTCTGTTCAAACCCCTTTTGATGATACAGATTTGCAGGAGGATGAGGAAATGCAGAGGTTACGAGAGGAATACAACCAAAGGGTCGCGGAAATCAAGATAAGGAAGGAAGAATCCGAGAGAAAGCGCCGAGAGGAAGAGGAAAGATTAAAACGAGAAGAGGAGGAGAGATTGAAGAGGGAAGAAACCGAAAGATTGGCTAGAGAAGAAGAGGAGAGAAAACGAGTAGAGGAGGAAGAACGAAAGAAGGCTGAGGAGGCAAGGATTCTCGAACAAGAAAAGAAAAAAGCAGAAGACGAGCGATTGGCACGTGAGGAAGAAGAAAGAAAAAGAGTCGACGAAGAAAGGCAGAAAAAGATTAAGGAGCAGACTCAAACTGTAGAAACTCCCCAAGACAGAAATGCTGATATTGTGGAGAATGTCCGAACCACTGGCCACAGTGAGGAAACCCCGACCAGGACACTCCAAAGAAGCAGGGGAGTGGTTACACGATCTGGTGTAACCAAGAAGGCATCATCCGCAAAGCCTAAAAGAAAAGCATCGAGAAAAGGTAAGGGTATTGAACCCTCTTTAAGTTCTTCTTCTAGTGATACTAATACGGGGAGTGAACAAAACCCATCTGAAAATCCACATCTGTCCACTATTTGGACTGTTCATGCCCCCAGTAGGATACCGAGGCAGTTCACTTCCCCCGCAGCTAGAGCCCACTATGAGTGTATTTGCACTCGTAAGTTGAATTTAGAGAGGGGTTTCGACCCCGACTTCGTAGAAGCCAATCCTTTTATCAAAGATAGACTAATAGCGCAAGATTGGGCAACCATTGCCACTACCAATCGCCGTGCTAATGCATCATTAGTCCGGGAATTTTTTGCTGAAGCCTCCCAAGCCAAAGAATCGTTTGTGAAGGTTAGAGGAAAAGTTGTGGACTATACTCCAGGTCAAATAAATCGAGTGTTAGGTAGAGGAGCCCCGGAACCTTATGCTTTCGGACAGTTCCTGGCAAAGATGACTCCGGCTGATGAGGAGTTGATTTTAAAAGAAATAGCAATAGAGGGAAGGCCTTGGAATCAAGATGGCCAGAGGAGGTGTTTATACGCTGGCTCCCTCACAATTGAGGCTGCTGTGTGGTTCCAATTCCTTCGGGCCTCTGTGGCCCCAACATCACACGACACGACTCTCTCCATGCATAAGTGTGCCATACTTTACTGCGTTCTCACTAGAAAGAAGATCAATCTGGGAATCGTTATGCATGGTGCCATCCATCAGGCCCGAACACGAACCAAGGTAATCCTACCCCTTCCTTGCCTTATTACACTATTGCTAATAGATGTCGGAGTGCCCACAGCTGAAGAGGACCAATGGATCGTTTCCACGAAAAACATCAGTGTTCAGACCATTAAGAAGATGAGAAGAGAGATAGGAGGCCAGTTTGACGAGCCTGCCCAGGTACAGCCCAACGTGCGAATAGCCGACGAGCACATAGTGGGCACTGACTCGTCCACTGTGGAGAAGAAGGGTACCCCACTGCGTCCGAAGGCTACAGGAGAAGCAAGCACCAGCACAGTCAACCCGATGACCGCCATTCTGCTCGCCATTTCAGCACTCACGTACAAAGTCGACCTCCTCGCAGCTGAGCAGAGGCATGTCAACCGCGCCCTTGAGTCAGTCTGGATGTACAACCGCGATCGTGATGAGGTTGTGAACCAAATGTACATGGCTGCCGATCCTCTCCTTGCCGCACAAATCCCAGAATTTCCAGAGGGGATCTGCCCCACTGTGGCAAGTGAGGATGATTTTGAGGAAGACTTGGCCGACAGTTCACCAAAGGCAACCCACACGCCGTAATGGTTTGTTTTAAACACTTTGGTTTCATTCCCTATGCTCTCAAAACAATTTTAATTTTTCTGTATGATGCCTATGGCTAGGCTCTTGACACAATTTGCTGCTTTCAATACTTTTGGTTAACAATGCATGGATCGCTGCTATGTTTAGCAGGTACTTTTGGTTACTAACTCACTTCGAATTTGCATGTTTGTTTGATCTCGTTTCCAGTTCTAGTTACAACTTTCGGTTTCCAACATAAAAGGGTCACTTTTGTAAGTACGAATCTTAAACTTGACGCTATGAAATGATTTAGGCCATCTTTACATCCAAACACGACCTATTTTTGTAACACCAAAAACCACCTCTTTGAACCCAATATTCAAGTCACAGTGGGGACATTGTGCAGTTTTAAGTTTGAGGTGGGGACTTCCATAGTGATTTCCAGTCTGCCCACAGTGGGGACACTGTGAAGTCTAAAGTTTGAGGTGGGTCACTAACAAAATTGATGGTGTGCCTTTTCTGGACCAACAAAGTGACCACTCCCACAGAAAAAGATGGTGTGCCTTTTCTGGACCATCAGAATGCCCACTCTCACAAAAACAGCCATACCCAAAATAAAGCCTGAAAGTGTGCGTCCATACCCATGAAAAATCTAAACCACTCACTTCTCAAAATAAAAATCTCAAAGCGAGATCTTCGGTCTATGTTTGGAACTGTGTGCCAAAACCCTTGGGACAAACACTCAAAGCCGCAAAACCTTTCGAACCCAAGAAAAACTCTATTGATCAATTGTGAACAAGGGAAGATTTCGTCAAGAACAAAAGTGAAACTTTAAAGTGTTAGATTTGAAAGAAGTATCCAAGGAGGGAAATCAACGTCCATTCAAGATGAGAAGTCGGTAAGTTCCTAAAAGCTCTAAGTGCATTATTTTTATTACTTGGGGACAAGTAATGGTTTAAGTTTGAGGTTGTGATAACTCTATTTTTAGAGTTATTATTTCCTTGTATTTCCTATTTTATTCTGTCAAATTTAGCCATTCCGCCTCTCAAAACCCCCATTCTTGGTATAAATCTCGAAAATGAGCAAAAGGAGCGAACCTTAGTGTTTAATAAACTTTTTGGTAGAATTTGGGTGTTTTTCACATTTTATCCTGCAGTGATCACTGTTGTGCCCACTCCGGCTGCCCACTATTCGAGCTGATCAAGAAAGACAAAAGAAACTACTAGTTGGGACTTAATTTGCTGGAGGAAGAAGGTTCATTAGCAGGGAAATGGCTGGAGGAAGTACAAAATGGCATCTACATTGAAGATTGCAACAAGTACTCCTTTATGTACTTGGAGATTGACTTGGAAAAGGGTCCATTGGGTAATTGGTTTGCACAAGGTGCTGATTTCTGCCACAACACAGCAGTTTTTACCCATTGGAAGACTCATCTCTTTTGTGTAATACCCAACTCTTTCTCCTAGTATATAAAGGAGCACTTGGGTTCATTTATTAAAAATCTTGGAATCTTACAATCATCTTGGGTTAAGTTTAGATAGTTGAATAGCTTTAATTTCTCTCATCTACCACATTAGTTTTAGTCTCTTATTTACTGCATTAACTTAGCTTTAATTTCTGTAATTTCCTTTCCTAGTTAATTGTAGTTCGTAAAACACAGTGGACAGGGACGAATTCTCGTTCCCCAATGTGAGTACTATTCAATCCACTATAAGTTTTATTATGTGCAAATCTTTATCTTTTGTTTTCTTTACTTCGGAAATGTTAGGCTAAACATCCTTTGGGATGTAGGAAGGAGAAGTACCTGGATTTTATTAAAAATGCTTGAGTAATCTTTATACTTAGAATATTTGTTGTTTTGGTCATTCATTCTCGATATTTACCCAAAGATGCGAACAAGCCGATCACTTGCAAGGATCTAAAGTCTAGTTCTTAACTTAGAAATGAGTAGAACGCAGTGACACGAGCTTGAATGATGCTAGGGGATTCGAAAGAATTCTTATGACACTTACGAAAATAAGGTCGGCACAGTGAGCTAATCTCTGCCCGCTGGAGTAGTAGGCAAGCTAATTTGTGTATTAAAAATACTTAGAGTATTTGTCTCTACACATTCCATCGAGGCCTGAAAAGGTCCATTTAGAGATTACCATTGACAAGACAACAAGTACTAAGAGTATGGGATTTTTATCTAACGGTGTGAGTATTTTGTAACCGGGCTTTTCTAGCGAAAATGTCTACCTCGAATACAAGGATCATTTTTAGGACCGAGTATTTGGTATAAAATCTAGGAAAAATCTAACCTACATTCCTCTTTTTAAATCATTAGTAAAATCGTTAAAGTAGCTATTTCACCAACCAAACCAAAGTATTATTTTCCTCTCTAATTCAAACCTGTAAAAGGAGCTCATGAGAACCATATTGTCTTGATTGTCCAGTCCCTGTGGATTCGATTCTGGTATTTTACCAACTATTACTTGTTGTGACGATCATAGTGGACAGTGTACACTTGCACTTCCCACTGTGTACAGTTTGCAACCCACTGCGATTAAAACACATATTTCGTACGTAACACACGTATTCCGCCTCGGCAGTCGACGTAGAGACACACTGCTGCTTCTTGGATGCCCAACTCACCAGACTGTCGCCCAAGAACTACACATGGCCCGATGTGCTCTTCCGATCCATCATGTTGCCCGCGTGGTCCGCATCAGAGTATGCAGACAACTCAAAACTTGTCTCTTTCGGGTACCACAACCCAAGATCGGCAGTACCGCGTAAATAACGAAAAATTCGTTTGACAGCTATTAAGTGAGACGCTTTCAGTTTTGACTGAAACCGGGCGCAAAGAAATGTTGAAAACATGATGTCCGGTCTACTAGCAGTTAGGTACATTAAAGAACCAATCATTCCCCAGTACGTGTTAGTGTCCACATCCTTTCCGTTAGGATCGGCATGTAACTTTGTACCGGGTGCCATGGGAGTTTTTATCGGTGAGAACTGTTCCATCTGGAATTTCTTAAGAAGATCCTGGATGTACTTGGCCTGATTTATGAATATCCCGGTCGACAGTTGTTTAACTTGAAGACCAAGAAAGAAATTCATCTCACACAGCATATTCATTTAAAAAAAATCCCATTAATTTGGCAAAGTTCTTAGCAAACTGTGGGTTAGTAGAACCAAAAATTATGTCGTCGACATACACCTGAACTAACCCTATATGACCTTTTTCCTTTTTAATAAAGAGAGTAGTATCGATTTTACCTCGTGAAAATTCCGACTTTATTAAAAATGTTGATAACGTATCATACCAGGCCCGTGGAGCTTGCTTCAATCCGTAGAGCGCCTTGTCTAGTACGTAGACATGGTCAGGCTTCTTTTCGTCCACGAACCCGTCCGGTTGCGATACGTACACTTCTTCCTTGAGTTCCCCGTTGAGGAATGCGGTCTTCACATCCATTTGGAAGACCGTGAAGTTCTTGTGCGCGGCGTATGCAAGGAACATACGTATTGCTTCGATCCTCGCCACCAGAGCGTATGTCTCGTCATAGTCTATCCCTTCTTGTTGATGGTATCCCTTGGCCACGAGACGCGCCTTGTTTTGTACGATGATGCCGTCTTCGTCCTTCTTGTTCTTGAATATCCATTTAGTGCCGATCACCGTCTTGTGAGATAGACGTGAGACAAGTCACCATACTTTGAGAGCCTCGAATTGGTTGAGCTCCTCTTGCATGGCCATGACCCAATCCGGATCTTCGAGTGCTTCGCGGACGGTGGTAGGCTCGATCTTACTCAGGAATCCAGAGAAGAGGCAGAAGTTGGCCGATGCGCCTCAAGTTTGGACTGGAGTGGAGGGATCACCGATAATCTGGTGCAGGGGATGAGCTCTTGTCCATTTGGTGGTAAGTGGAAGCGGTTGTTGAGTCGAATGTGAGGTGTCCGGATCCACGTATCCACCAGATGGAAGGTCTTGATCAGCTTCAAGTGTAGTAGGTTGGTTTCTCGGAGGAGACGGGGGAGGATTCATCGAAGGTTGAGCAACTTCTGGTTCCGAGGAATGCAGAGGTTGATCAATGATTGTAGTAGAGGACGAATCTTCAGGAGCGACCTCCGTGTCGTGTACTGGTTCCTCCAGTGGGATGGTTGTATCAGATGATGTGGATGATGAAGGTTGAGGTGTCTCCACAGTGAGTGTTGGACTGCTGGTCGAATGCGGCGGACCGGAGAGATTCGTCGAATCCTCGATTTGAGCAGTATCAATACGTGGTTGCGCTGAGACACAAGGGGTAGATGTGTTAAACATATCATCATAAAAGTATTGAAACAGTAAATCTAAATCAGAAAGATTAGCATTCGACGTAGATGCGTGGTTCGGATTTACTACAGTTTGTGCAGATCCCGAACGAGAAAGTTCAGAAGCTAACACACCAGTTAAACCGGGTTCTGAACTGATATGTTCAGAAGCCAATTCTGCGGCTTCGTCGAATGTCACATTTACACTCTCAGTAATGGTTTTAGTCCGTTTGTTGTAAACGCGATACGCCTTAGCCTGCATGGAGTATCCTATGAAAACTCCTTCGTCCGCCTTCGGGCTGAATTTGCCGAGATCATCTTTGTCATTCAGGACGTAGCACGTGCATCCGAATGCGTGAAAGTACTTGATGTTCGGAATGCGGTTGTTGATGATCTCGTACGGCGTCTTGTTGAACCGCTTGTTGATGATTGAGCGGTTTTACGTGTAGCAAGCAGTTGACACTGCCTCAGCCCAGAGAAATAACGACAGTTTTGACTGAGACAGCATTGTGCGAGAAACTTCGACTAGGGTACGGTTGCGTCTTTCCACCACTCCATTTTGTTGAGGAGTGCGTGCGGCCGAGAAGGTTTGCGAGATATCGACTGAAGTCAGGTATTCGTTCACCGTTTGATTTTTGAACTCCATCCCGTTGTCGGTCCTGATGGTCTGAACTTGCTGTCGAAGGTTCAGTTGTATAGTCTTCAGGTGGTTGATGATCAGTTCTGGGGTTTCGTCCTTCGAGCGTAGGAACTTCACCCAAGTGTAGTGTGAGAAATCATCCACCATCACCAGGACGTACTTGCGCTTGTTGATGCTCTGAACACGCATCGGTCCACACAGATCCATATGGATAAGTTCGAGGGACCGGGACGTGCTCGGAGCGGCCTTCGGTTTATGCGTCGCTCACTTCATCTTACCCATTTTGCATGCCCCACAGGGTCGGTCCTTCACAAATTGAAGGTCGGGCATGTCTTTCACGTGTCCGCCAAGCACTAGTTTGTTGATACTCTTGAAGTTCAGGTGTGAGAGACGTCGATGCCAAATCCATGTTTGTTGGAAATTGGCCTTAGACTTTAGGCAGACAGAATTATCGGTCTTCAGGGCTGCGAGGTTGATGGTGTAGAGGTTGGTCTTTCGCGTTCCAACCAGTAGCTCTGTTCCGGCGTCAGTGAGAATGCTACACCTTTTGGCTTTGAATCTGACCTCGAGATATTTGTCGCAGAATTGGCCGATACTGAACAGGTTGTGTCCCAATCCCGCGACGTATGAAACTTTCTTGATGGTGATCTTGTCTTGGACAATGTCGTTGTAGCCCAAAATCGGCGCCTTGTCATCGTTCCCGAATCTCACGTCTCCGCAATATTGTTCTGTGTAGTTCGTGAGAAGCTCCCTCCTTCCGGGCATGTGCTTGGAGCATCCAGAATCTAAGTACCACACATGTCCGTCTTGCAAAACGAGATTAGCGAACTTTAGGTACCCATATTAAAATAGGTCCTGGAGGGTTAGGTTTTACACCTTTCGGAGGAACTTGTTTTGAAGCAGGTTGCCTCTTGGGTGTAGGTTTAACCTCAGTAGGAGGAGCCCGTTTTAAAATGGGTTTCCTCTCTTGCTTGGGTTTAACCTCTGATTGGGGACCCCGTGTAGATTTAGATTTCTTTTTGTTTTTACGGGGTCTGCATTTGGGTGCATAATTATACATGTGATCTGACCCAAACCAATCATTGTTATTAATGTCATCAAATTCATTCCAACCACAACTAGCCACTTTGGTTTGTCCTGTTTAGCTCGACCGGTTTTATCGGAAACAGCATTGACAGCATGGTCAGTGGATTTTGAGGAAACAAGAATTCTATCAGTCGGTCGATCGGTCTTTTGCCTCGGCTGTGATTGTTTTTGAGAATGTGAAGCAATTTTAGAAATCTTAATCACAGCCGGAGTCTTTGATTTGGAACAATCGCCCTTTTGAGAATTGACCGGTCGATTAACTACTGGCGAAAGAAAGTAAGTATGACTTGGAAGAAGTTTGTTGAAGGGAAACGACTCAAACTCTTCATTAGAATTGCCCTCGGAATTCATGAATTCTGAAAAATCGATATCCGGGATAGTGGGACTTGGATTGGCCGAGGAAGGCGAGGAACACTTTGTGCCTGTGTGTTTTGGGGAATTTGGTGCGGAAGCTAGGAAAAAATCAGAGTTTAAATTCCTTAACACACTCTTATCTTGAGACTCTTTATCGTCTTGAGAAGAGATTTTTCCAATGAAAGCTTTACACGATGATGTATCAGATGAGTTGGAGGAAAATTCGGGTGAAATCTGCTTTTCAGTTTGGAGTAGGTCAATCTGCTCTTGGAGTTGACCATTTCTCGTATGCTCGTTCATCGCTTCTGTTACCAAGGCAGACAGTTTTGATGTGAGCTTATTGATTTCACACCGAAGGATTTCCTGTCCTTCATCCGACACAACTTCGGTTTTAACGGATTTGAGATTCTCAAGTTCTGTGACAAGCGCTTGCCTTTCCTTTTGAAAACAAGACCTTTCCTTCTCAAGTGACTCTTCTAACTCAACTCTTTTAGCTTCCAAGACGAGAGGGGGAACATAGAGTTTGAACTCATCCGTCTCAATCTTGGGTTCGGTTGTTTGGACCTCATCCTTTTTGGCAGAATCCTTGGGCGTCACAACCTTATAGCAGTCAAAATAGTCATTCGAGAGGTATTTCTTTTGTTTTTTTCTCATAATAATAGTTCAAAGGCTCATAACAAAAGGGAAGTTGCATTTTTGTCGTGTGTTTGCGCTTGTATTCCTCAGTTTCCTCTTCCTTTTTAGGTTCAAGAGGACCAGTCCATTTTATCCCATATTTTGGATACTTTTTGTCTATTCCAAGACAGCCAAAATCATACAGTGTAGGTCTTTTGAATATACCCTTTTTCAAGTAGTGTGGGTTATCGTATCCGATTCCCCATTCCTTGTTAAAGTAAGTGAACTCCTTGGGTTTATTCATGTGAATGGTCTGATCAGTTTGACCTCTTTTGTGGAGTTTGGTTTCAAGATCAATTATTTTATTGTCAAGCTCCTTGTGTTGAATTTGAATAGCAGAGCATTAATAAACAATTTATGCTTTCTCATTCTCACAATGATCAAACTGTGACTGTAGTTCAGATATTTTGGCCCTTAAGTCCTTAGGTGCTAGTGAAAGATTTTTGCATTTTTCTTTTAAATTAGCATTTTCGGACTTGTGTTTCTCAGTTATCCGCTTTTGAACATCTATCTTTTCAGATAGTGATTTAATCTCAAGCAGTTGTTCATCAGCGGTGGCCTTGTAAGAATCTATCCGTTCAGCAAGAGATTGCATTTGATCAAAAAAATCTTGATGGATAGGTTCACATACCTGGCATGGCTTTGCCTTTTCTTCATCAGCAGGAGAGTGGTAGCCCATAAAAGCATCAGCACCTTCAGAGTCGCTTTCACTATCAGATCGACCCAGCCAGTGGTCATCTTCAACAAATAGAGCTTCGCCCTCTTCCTTTTGTTCTGCCAGTGCGAGCTTTGCCTTGTAGTAGTAAGCATTCTTAACAACAGGCTTCCTACAATCCTTCGCAAAAATAACCCAATTTCCCGCAGTTGTAGCATGTCACGGGTTCGTCTTTCTTCTTTTCTGGCTTGCGGTCATCTTTCTCAGTCTTCTCCTTCTTATCAGAATGGTTGTGCTCATCGAACTTCTTCTTTCCTTCGTATTTATCCTGATAATCATGACGCTTGTTGGAAGAGGTGGAATAGCGCTGATTATTGGATGTGGGCTTCTTGTAGAACTTCTGTTGTTGGAAAGATTTAGAGAGCAGAGCCATTGCTTTCTTAATGGTTGTTAGTTCAGGATCGGAATCACTGTCCTCCTTTTCCTCAGACTCATGCTCAGATTCACTTGGCTCTTGGGCACGTTTGGAACGTCGGCCGAAAGATTTGCCTCGTTTTGAAGACATAAGAGCTAATGGATCAGCAGGTGCTTTAGACGCGGACTTCTTTTCGTTCAGAATCTCCATCACCTCATCTTCATCTTGAAGAAGCATCTCATAGAGTTCGTGTATGCCAACGTTCTCTATCAAGTGGTTGTGCTTGACGTGAGATGCGTATACTTTCCATTCAGGCAAGAGGTTGTTGAGAAACTTGAGCGCGTTCTCCGTGTTAGATCGAGTGATATGTTTCTTGTGAAGCTCGTTGAGGAGGAGACAAAAACGTTCATAGGTCTGGGAGAGGGATTCGCCGGTGCGCTGCTTAAACCCATCAAACTTAGTGATACAGCTGTTGATTTTCAGTTGATTCCCGACTTGGCTCCCGCGCATCATTTTCGCCACTTGATCCCACATGCCCTTTGTTGTCTCTTTGTAGCTGTCTATGGCTGTGTAGATCGTGTTGGGTAGAGCCTGAACAAGATACCTCTTAGCATGCTTTTCTCCCTCAAGCATGCCTCTTTCGTCGGCAGTCATATCGGAGAGTGTCTTAACCTCATAACGAACTTGACCACCTGCTTCAGTTGCTGGTATAGTCTTCATGGGTTGAGGAATTGGCCGGTCAGTGAGAGCTCACCAGATAAACTCGAAGTTATCCTTTGACTCAATGAAAATTAGAAATCCGTCCCGCCATTGGCTGTATTTACCTTGGTAGAGACAAGGCGGCTTAGAGTCGGTGCCGATAGCGAGAGCGTCGTGCGAAGACATCTTGTGTTGCACTAACGTGATTGTCAGACGATGATTCGATTCAAAGTGAGATCCTAACGCAAGGCACTAAGAGTGAAGTCCTAACGCAGGTTCTAAGAGTGGTTTATGCTAAAACATGTAAGAGATTGACTAAGCAGAACTTATCGGATAGGAATCCGGATATCAGTTGTCTGATCTGGAGGTGTCCGGATCAGATTGGAAAAATAAGTCAATAAGCAGAAGTGACCGGATGAAGTAGAGTTACCGGTAACCTGGGGGTTACCGGGTATATCAACTTTACCGGATGAGATAATAAGAAGCAAAAACTTACCAAATGAATAAACAAGTATCAAACTTACCGAGTAGAAGAGCTTACCGGATGACTAGAAGTTACCGGATGAATCAACTAAATCACAAAACTTACCGATAACAAAATCAGACAAGTAACTATCTTACCGGGTGAGAAGACTTACCGGATGAAAAGAGTACTTACCGAGAATTTGTCCGGATAGATGTGCTTACCGGATGCGAGGGCTGACCGGTATCTGGTACTTACCGAGAGGGATGTCCGGTAAGTATTGAAATAACCGGTATGATGTAAGGTTACCCGGTAACTTTGAGTTACCAGGTAACAAGTGACAGATATAGAAACTTACCCGGTAACACTGGTATGGGATCCGGTAACCACGTCTATGGTTTCCAAAAATGCAGGAATTCGACTAGGGTTCTTTGGAGTTGTTCCTGAAAGGTTAGGAACTCGAACAAACATAATAATAACAATACCCAAATCGCATTTGAAGCCAAATAACACGTTTTTGATAGAAAAAATTGGATTTTCGCAAGAACCAGAGACAAAAACTTGAAAATTTGATTTTGCTTAAAACCAACTAAGATGATCGAATGAGACTATGAAAACTTGCAGAATCGTTTATAATGATGATGCTAACGGAATGCAATAAACGAGAATAATCAATTTTCACAGAATCAAAATATGGGTTTTAATGCCAAGAACACAGTCGACTATTTGAACAAAATTCTTACCAGAAATCCAAAAGTCACTTTGAATCGATTCGTCCGTTGGCTCTGATACCAATTGTGAGTTCCAGATCAGTGCAACAAACAATAGAAATCAATAGATATGAAACAAGTATTATGATTTCAAATGGTCGTCCAATTCACTTTCAAAATAGAGAGTATTACAATACGGTTTCTGAAAGTGTAAAGTGATAACTAGCTTAATTTTCTAAGCTAAAACATAATATATACTATGGGCCCATGGCATGTAGGCCCATGGCCCGTTTACACTTTAAGGCTCAAAATACAAGAATATCAGTTTATCCCTTGAACTTCTATTCAACTTGATTTTGACCCTAACAATATCGTTTGGGGAAATGAGAAGTGTGTGATCGCTTCGAGCATTGGGTATTATTTTGGATTAACTTGATTGATTTTCTCGTATGATATGTGGTGAAACTGTTGGTTAGGCGTAGTAACCGTTGAAATTGTGTGCATGGAGTGGTCAATGTTGGATGAGGAATGTTCCATTCTAGCCTGAGGCAATCGGGACGGTAGGTTGGAATAAGTGAGTAAACGGGAAGTAGAAAGAGTGGCAAGTGGCACGAAAAGTGTGAAGAAATGTTTTTAGAACGTCATCGTCGGGTGTATGAACTTCTAGCGGGAGTATGAGAAAGAGTATTGGCGTGTATATGATTGGTTTAAGCGTTGAGGAAAGCTAACTTGTGTGATTGGTCAAGAGTGTGCACCTTCTAGTGAGTCGTTCTTTGGAACCGTGTTTTATGTTCGAGAAGAAAGGGAAGAAGGTAGTCGAACGTAGTGCTCGGGGTGAAGGACCATTGGTTTGGACTTGGTAGTAGTATGTGAGTGACGTTGTGGTAAAAGCGTGTGAATTGATTGTCACCAATGAACTGTGGTCAGCATAATTAAGTTGAGAAAGGGATTAGAAGTTTTGTGTGAGGAACGTGATTGTAGAATTGTGTGTAATCAGTTGGCGAATTGAGCGTCGTTATTTTATTAAAGGATTCATGTTGTCGTGACGATAACTTCGGTAGAATTCGTCCTTTTAAGAAGGTGGAATTGTGTGTGAAAACCTTAATTTGGCGCGTTGTAAAACCGTGAGTCTAGAGGTGTGGATGATAATGACACGGTTGGCCTGAGGCATTTTCTTTATATTGTGAATTTGGGGAAAGGGTTGTAGATAACCGTAAGTGTGTTAATTCGTTGGTTTACGCTCTATTGTTGAAAGGTTTTGTATAGTGGGAGCTCATTCGACATCCCACGTGTCGAATCTTCGGAAATGCTTAGCCGAGGAAGGCATGGTCGCATTGTTAGAAGACACTCGCGTGGATGAAAGTTGGATTATGAGGGGGAACCGTCGGCGATTATAGATCGCAAGGTTAGAAAGCAGAGGAACCGCTTCCTCGTTTGTTCGAAGATGGAATTCCGGGGACAGAATTCTTTTGAGGGGGGAGTGTTGTAATAACCGAGATCCTTATTTGAACAGAATAAGTTTTGTGAATGAAGTTGCATAATTTTAAAGTCTAGGGGCTGATTGGTAAATTGATAAGAGGGTATAAAAGCTTTCATATTGAGCTCAAAACCCTAGAAGCAATCTTTGTGAGCGGGAGAGTGTGTGCGGATGGCGGCTTGGAGAAAAGAAGCTCACCAACCATCAAATTGGGAGAAGATGTAACATTAAGTTCAATTTCTACACTGATTTAGCCGGTAATCCTTAATCTCAATCCTTCTTTTTAGAGTTTTGCTGAATTGTGTGAGTTGTCTGAGAGTTTTTATTTAAGAGTTTAAAAGGGTGTTTTTTAAAGGAATTAAATCATACAAAGAGGATTGACAGAGTTAGATTAATCACTTTGTTGGAAATGAATCTTGGTAATCGGTCGAAATGGAGTAATTCCAGTCTTATTAATAATCAGTATTGCATCGCTTTTTGGCGAGATTCCGAAATATATTAAGTTCCGGAATAAAGAACTCGATGTGATCCGGAATTTATTTTAAGGCGTTTAGGATCCGGAATGGACTTTAATTAGAGGATCCGGAAGTTTTGGGCTTGCATGTTCCGGAATTTTAATTGTAGGATCCGAAAGCTATTAAAACAGGAATTTAAATCATGTGGGATCCGGAATGTTTGACTAATCAAAAAGATCCGGAATGTGAGTTATAAAGTAATGGTTCCGGAAGTGCCCTTGGGTCGTGGACCCGGAATGGGCCTTAAATAACACAAGTTCCGGAAATTTTAAAGGTGTGATCCGGAGTTAAATAAGTGGTTTTGGAATCCGGAATTTAAAGATAGAAGCTGATCCGGAATTATCTTGGGCCGTGAGCCCGGTGTGTAGTTTAAATTGGAATTGGTTGTTTTGGATAATTAAAAAAATGAAATCCGGAAGTTCCTTTGACTTTGGGCCGTGGATTGGATTTAAGTTAGTGGACCAGTTTGTTAATTCAATGATCCGGTAATATTTTATTTATGGATCCGGTATGTGTCTTTTCGAGTTCCAGTATTACAATGGATCCGGGGTTGGGCTTCATAGTGGATCCGGTGTTTTGCAATCTTTAAGATCCAGTATTATTTCTATTCGATCCGGAAGTCAAATTGCTTTGGGCTTAGGCTTTAATTATAAAGGTCCGATATTAAATATACAGATCCAGAATTCATTAATTTAATTTAGAGTCCGAGACTTAGTATCCGGTATTTTTCCAGCTGAGACTTTTTCAAGTTAGTAAAACTCAGTAGGATCCAGTGTGTCTTACCCGGTATGTGTGATGGGTTTAATTTGTAGGTGCGTGTAGAGATGATCGGTGCGATTAAGAACTTCTAAGCAGAACTCCAGGTGAGTCTTTCTAAACCTAAATTTCATACAAGTGTGGTTGATGGTTATTATTTAACTGTGTGCTTTTCAACTATTTTTATTTCAAAACGAAGGGTAAGTGTGTGGCATGGTTATTATCTAACTGTGTGCTTTTCAACTGCTTCTGTTTCAAAGCAAAGATTAATTGTGCGACAATACGTGTGATTTAAATGTGTGTGACCATGCTCTGGCTTTGGTGTGAAATGGGGGTGTGTCCCATAGCAATTATATATGAATTTGTTTCATATATGGGCGGTGTGTGCCCTATTGCGCTGTCACGGTGTGTGTGACTATAGCGTATGTGTGTTCTATTGCGTTGTCACGGTGTATGTGACTATAGCGTACGCCAGTAGCATGTGTCAATGTGTGCATATCATTTTAAGTGTGTTTGTTATGATTTGTATAAACTCTTTCATAACTGATTTATAAATTGCGATTTTTATGGTGTGACTTGGTGTGGAGGGAACTCACTAGACCTCATGGTTTAACCCTCGCTTTTCAAAACTAAAACCTTTTCAGGTAAGCAGGTAGTCGAATGCTTGCTTAGAAGTCGGCTAGGCGTGAGACGGAGGTTGCATATAGAAGGATTAGAAGTCTCTCCTTTTATTTTGTACTTACGATCTCAGCTGTAGTTAGGATTATTTCCGCAAACCCAGTTTGTAATCTAGATAGTGTTAACACGTTGAGCCCTATTTGGCGTTTTAAATTAAAGATGTGGCTTTTAGCATGTTAGTTTGGTGTGGGTTGATACAGTTTTGAATTTTTAAAATTTTATTAATAGTTTAACTAATATTTTATTAACTATATTTGTAATTTTCTTTTTGGATTAACAATATTTGTGATTTTACTTCATACAATACATTTAAATTATTAATATAAAAATGAAATTTGCATCATAGTAAACAGAAATGTACCCACATAATGTAACATATATAATATGTCTTAATTTTTAAAGTTTCGTTTTATTCTTTTTGAATTTTGTGTCTGAATAAAATAAATTACAAGAAGTAGTTGAACATATATTATTAAAACTTGAAATTTTTTATCAATATTAGTACAAAAATACTCTTTTGACTAGCTTAAATTTTCTATTTTCACCCTTATCTTACATGGTTTCCCTTGAGTCCCATATAAGATGCCCCAATTCCAACCTCTCAAGATTATGTATTGTGCTTTGTTATAGAATTTTTCCATTTCCAGAATTTTGAATTCAACATATTTTTGTTCCAAATTTATTTTTGAATGTTTGCCTATGTTATATATATATATATATAGGGACTTAATCAAATGAGAACTGTTTATTTTGTGGTAACCGTAAGAACCAATGTGAGCCACATATTTAAAATAACAAATATAAATTTTAAATAAATTCAAAAGGGTGTTTTAGTAAATTTGTTTCCTAGATCTAATTAAATAATTAAATCCTAAAATATCTCCCTATATTCACTATTCAGTGTACGTCTCTCTCCTCTCCCTCACTTTTTCTATCTACCAAATAACAAAACCCTAAGAGCCTCCATACCTTCATCATAGTCGTCGCACACCCCCTCCCCACCGGCGATCGTCTCTATCCTCTCCCTCACTTTTTCTCCTTCACTGTCGTCGTTGGCGGCAGTGGTGGTTGTGTTGTCGTTGGTGTTGCTTTTGATTGGGAGGAGTGTGGGTGGTTGGAGGTGGTGGTAGTGGTGGTGGTTTTGGGTGGTGAAGATATGGCATCACAGTTTGCTTTCTTGACGGGGATGACGTTGGTGCTTTCATGGTCCTCGTCGGCACCGTTTTGGTTTACAACACCTCCGCAAATAGTTCTTTTACCACCGGCGGCCATTCTCGTCCCCCTCCCTCGACCACCATCACCAACGGTATGTCAACCTCGTCTCGTCCACCTCTCTATCTCTACCCCAGAAACAGATCTGGGTATCACAACGGGTATCACAACAACGTATAGTGGGTATCACATCTGGTATAACAGTAGAGTATCACAATGTATTTTCTTTTTTTACAAAGTGTATCACAAAATATCATGTGGTATTGCTTTACTAAGTGTATCAAATTATGTTTTTTTCTATAGTTTCGTTATGTTGTTAAGGGTATCACAGTATATGAGGTTTGTTTGTTTTGTAGATCTATGTTTTATGGTTTTCATGTATTATGTTCAAAGGCAACACATGGTTACAGTGGGTATCACATTGGTATCACAGATGTTCTTGGAGTATTACCAAAGTAATGAATGTGATGCTGAATTGGATGGCAATGGGTATCACAGTGGTATCACAAAAGTTCTTGTATGTATTTCGGTATCACGATTGGCCGGAGAGAGAGGAGAGAGGAGAGAAGATATTTTACAATACCTAAAATGCCCTTTTATTTAAATTTCAAACAAAATTACCAAAATTAATAATTTACTAATTTATAGCTTAATATGTGGCTCACATTGGTTCTCACAGTTACCACAAAATAACTAGTTCTCCCTTGAATGACCCCTATATATATATATATATATATATATATATATATATATATATATATATATATAGGATGGGTATCAAATACAAACCAAATGGATTGTACAAACCCTACAAACTCAATCTGGCTTCATGAATCTGTAATCTGGCTTCATGAATCTATATTTTGGCTTCATGAATATATAATTTGGCTTCATGAAACTATATTTTCCGGTCGTCGGTGCCGGACGATGAATTTAGTTTTTCATCTAACAGGTACAAAGGGTAAAATAATATATTTAAAAAAAATAAATTTAAAAATATGCTAAAAGCCCTAAAATACCCTTATGGATATAAAAAAAGAAGTTACGTGATTGGTGGAGATGGGTTTGTACAGTTTGTACAATCTATTTGGTTTGTACCCGATACCACCCCTATATATATATATATATATATATATACATATATAGGGGTTAAATCACGTGAGAACCACAAATATGTTATAAACCGTGAGAACCAATATAAAAAATATTTTTTTACATGAAATTTTTTCATCAAATGCTAGGATTTATTATATTCTACTTCAAATATATGTGTTTCATAATATGATAGTTTCACATTGATTTGTTTCACCATATGAATATTTTTTACGAGTATTTTTCATTTCACTAGGTGAAACAAAATTCGTTTTTCACATGTAAACTTATCATATGGTGAACACGAACATATGTGTAACAATATCTTAAATCATAGGTTTTGAGGAAAAAAATCATGTAAACAAAATTTTTTACATTGGTTCTCACGGGTTTATAACCTATTTGTAGTTTTCATATGATTATTGTCCTACATATATATATACATATATATATATATATATATATATATATATATATATATATATATATATATATATATTGGTTCTATATTTCCTGTTGTGTATTTGTTGATTTGGGCATATTTGTAGGCATGTAATTTTGATTTCTTGTTGCAGAAAACCACAACTTAACCTTTTTTGTTGGTTTGTAATTTCTACAATGCTATGTTTTGATACAAGTTATAAAATTTTAACCTAGGCCAAATACTTAAGTAAGTAGATAATAAGATAAACTAATGGGACGTTTACCAAACCCTTACGCGGGCAGGGACGGATGCATATGGTTGGTTGTGGGGGGAAGGGCCCCCATGAAAAGAGAAAAAAATGAACTTTTTAGGGTAAAAAAATCGGGTTTTCAGTTTTATACCTTAATGTCCCCCCAGTAATTTATTGTCCGGGACCCCATAAACCAAAAAATGTGTCTGGAAATCAACCAAAAAACCAAAATTAACTTTCGAAGTCGACGAAAAAACCAAAAAAGTCCCTTGAAATCAACCAGAAAAACTTAAAAATCTCTTAAAATCAACCAAAAAAACTTTAAAAGCCCTCGAAACGTTGGATTTAGGCTAAAAATACATCGGACAACTTTACGGGCATTTACGCTACCTTAAAGGTGCCCCCATGAGAAAAAAATCATGGATCCGCCAATGTACGCGGGTAAACGCTTAACAAGTCACATGCATTACCTATTGGATTGATATGACAAAGACAAAAATCTTACCCGGTAAGAACGAATGAAAGGACCGAGAGTCTTATCCCGGTAAGTGATGGCGACGACTCTTACGACGGTTAGCGCTTACCGGGTGAATTGTTGCATACGAAACCGAATTGGCGGACCAAAATTTTATCCGGTAAATAAGTGATAACGTTTTATTTGACTAGTAAGCGCTAACTCGGATAAACATTTGGTAAACAGCCCCTAAGTATTAATTAAGTATGTAATAATTTCTTTAATTATTTGTTAGAAAATTCAAAAAAAAACCCAAAAAAAGTTATCAATACATGGATCCAATATTGTCAGTACCTGAGGGGAATCTTCAACCGAAAACCCATTGTGTATTATTTCCCAACCTATGTATTTTTAATGATACGATACTTGTTACATGCCCCCAGCCGATTAATTTTCTGGATTCGCCACCTTTTGCTTTTACCGCATTCACGTAAACTCTGTAAACTGGATTTTCATATTAAAAAAAACCTCTGGGACCATTTCCGTAATAAATGAAGTTTAAGGACGAAATCCATAATTTTGAACAAACTACAGGGACCAAATCCGTAATTTACTCAAAAAGCTATAACATTTAAATCATAAGAACAAAAAAAGTAATTAATTACAAACCATAGGGATAAAAGTTGTAATTTATAAACCATAAGGACGAAAATAAAAAAATTCAACAAACTACAGGGACTAAAAACGTAGTTTACTCTAAATAATAATGAAAGAAAGTTATGGTGAGAAAGGTAAGAAAGAATTTCCACATTTGGATGCACTTTCCCTTGAAATGCACGGAAATGAGATACACATATCAATTCCTGTGAAAAGTAAAGTTCATAAATAGAAATGAGATTAAGAGGGTGTCTGGGATTGCTTATTTTTTTTACTTATGCTTATTTTTAAAAGTGTTTATCAACTTATGTGGTGAGAAAAATGAGTTTTTTAAAAAGTGTTTGGATTAGCTTATCGTGGTGTGGAAACGTGATAAGCAAATAAGGAGTTTTTAAGTATTTGACAAATTTTGCTTATATATGTAAAATAACCAAAAAGGGCATTCTTCTAGTGTGTCTTGTGTAGGGTTTAAAAAAAGTTGGGGTAAAAATGTAATTTGGATAAATAAGTTGATAAGGAGAAGCAAATAAGTTAGTATGAAATAACTTATCAAAAACAACTTATTTGTGGTGAGGAAAAATCATAAGCAATTTTGTATTTTTTTTCAATCCAAACACTAAATATAACTTATTTGCGATAAAAAAAAACTTTAATCAAATAAATCAAAAAAAAACAATCCGAGACACCCTTAAAAATGATCATGGATCAAGGTTCTTTTTCCTTACATTCTTGCCTAACTTTTTTTTCTCACACAACGTCTTTAAAACTTTACTTTAAATATTTTATAATATAAGTATTTTTTTATTAATATAATTCCTCTTAATGAGTATGAAATAAAAAGTTTCTAAAATAAACATATTCTTAAAAGTTGAAACGGATGCTACAAATAGCCACCCTCTCTATTCCCACCGCTACCAGTTGTTTCATTACTCTCAGTTTTTTACCCCAAAAATCGGAGATTTTTAATATACAGAGAGATGAAGGGAGAAAAGGATTTGGAGAAAAGCTATTTCGACGTGTTGGGTTTATGTTGTTCATCAGAGGTGCCACTGATCGAGAAGATTCTTAAACCTCTCGAAGGCGTTCACCATGTCTCTGTACTTGTTCCATCAAGGACCGTAATCGTCCTTCACGACGCCTCCCTAATTTCTCAGTTTCAAATCGGTAATCCATCTCTCTCTCTCATATCAATGTCGTATACATGCGTCTGTTTCAACATTTGATTTACATTTTTCCGTTTAACTGTAAAACGGATCGTTTCAGAAGTTCGAAACAGAAGCTGATTTGATTCTGTTTTCATGATTAAACAAATTGATTCATTGTTGCTTAGATACAATGCGTTTCTTAACCTTTTGTTACTTTTTCGGTGGTAAAATAAGACCCACAAAGTAACGAATCAATAAATTAACGAATCAAACGCACAAATAGACAAAAGGTATGATTGATTCTATTTGAGAGGAGTCCTGCATCTTTTTCCATAGTCTGATTGCTTTATAATGTGTAATCGTTGTGTTCATACTTTTTTGTCGTCAGAGAATGTAATTGATAAGATAAGGTTTTGGGGGATCGAAACCTCACAGGAGAATAACACCATAGAATAATCTAGACGCATAACTAAAGTATTGATGATAACGGTTTGCGCCTCGGAGATAATTAACATGATTACGAAGTGTCCAAGTCTACAAGCAACTTAAAACACTTGGAGACATCCTCACGTCTACTCGATCGTTTAAAGTGTTTTGACTCATGCATTCACATTCCCACCATATGTAGAAAAACCATTAAGGCTATGTATTTTTTTTTGAAAGGCATAGTGGCATCGATCCTTTCGACCAACTACCACGAACACACGCACACACGCACGCAAACCTCCCCGGCGGTATCGGGCATCCAAGGGCAGCCCACTAATCCGCCGCTGTCCCGGCCCAGCCCATTAAGGCTATGTATGTGTTTGTAAAACTAACTGATAAGCTAGCTGATAACTATAAACTAGTTGGTAGCTGATGAAGAAATCACATTTGATAAAAACTAAAATGATCAAAAAGAACATCTTCAAAGAATTATTAAGTACAATATTTAATTATATAATTAAAACAAATTTATAGTAATATAATATGTTAATTAATACAACTAATGTAGTAAAGAAAAATTAAATAATATAACATGTTAATTAAAAGAATTTAAAATTTATTATTACATATATATACTATAAATTTTGAATTTAGTAAAACAAGTTTTAGAAAAAATACATATTAACTTATGATTTTAAATAAACGTTACATATAATATGAAAAACAAATATCAAATAATAATTAAAAAGATAATAGTAATTGATAATTAAAATATATTAATTAATATTGAAAAATATATAAAAACAATTTATATGATTAACAATAACTATAAACAATTAAAAGTTAATATCAATGTATAATTAAAATTTCAATTAATATTAATTAATAATAATTAAATTTAAAAAATTAATATTTATGACAGCAATATTGGAATATTTACAAAAAGTTATTCAAAAGCTACTCCAAGTAGCGTTTCAAAAAACTAGCTCACCCGTATGGTCATCCAAACATGTACCCAAAAAATAAGTTAATTTTTTTTTGCCAAACGATGCCTAATTACAAGATAGAATACATAATTTAATAAAAAAAGAATGAGAGTAATAATTAAGGGGGATTGGGTTCCGATGAGAAGTGGAGGTTAAAGTGAAAAACGTGATAATGTGGTTATCAACCGTTGGATGAGAAATAAACGCACAATGAGAGGCACCAAGATAAGATACACCGAGATGCACTAGATCAATTCTCTTATAAGCCGCAATTTATGGGAGGGCACGAGATTAAAAGAGATTAAGGGTTCATATTCACTTCTCACCGTTAACTCAACTTTCTCACACGATCATGCGCCTAATTAAGGGTCTTAAATAGTCTCAGCAAAACATAATTGGTTATGGACCATAATTAACTTCACAAATATTTTTTTAAGTGTGATAAATGTGGATCCCAGGTTAGACCACTTTTCGAAAAAAAAATCTTGAAGAGAGAAGGGTAACGAACATATATTGTCCAAGTCTAGCTAGTTGATATACGACTCCAACATGCCACCTCGAACGAAGGACACAGATTGTCTTGACTGTTGAGATGGACGGAATGAATGAAGTGGCTAGATGAGTACAAATTGCTCTAGAGGGTCATTGTGGAGATTAAACTCCCAAAGAATATGTAGAACTCCATTAGATTGTTTTTCAAACATATCATTGAGAAGGAAACCGAAATCACAATATGTATTAAGAAAACTTAATCAGAGTCTAGCCGATTTGTTAATATGTTAACAAATAAAGAAATAAAGTTTTATACTTTTTATGTTTTTTATATTAAAGACAGCTTAAATAAAAAAGTGTTATATTTGATAGGACGAGATTAAGAAAATAGTAGTCTTATGGGGCGTTTGGTTCGTTTCAATGAATAAGAATGAAAATGAAAATGAAAATGGGAATGTAGGACAATGGGAATTGGAATGAGCATTCCATTGATGTTGTTTGGTTAAACCAATATAATTAATAAAAAATGTTTTATATAATATTTTTAATGCAAACATATGACGTCCAACATGAAAATAAAAAATATTTTTCATTCAACATCGAGAAATGAAAGGATGCATAAGAAAAAATGACTTAGCATGAATAAAATTTTCATTCCCCCCAATTTGGTCAGGAATGAAAATTAATGGGTTTGAGATAATGAGTCCATTATATTATATCAAACAAAACAACAGTTTTCATTATCATTATTATTTCTTACCCCTCAATACCCTCTGTTGCTGGTTTCACAACTTGGAGGTTCTTTTAATCGTCAAAAGGAAAAAAAAAAGGTGCCACCTTGGCGATTAAAAGAAATAAAGTTAATGGAAAAAACGTCACGTTTCTGTCGAAAAGTGGAGGATGAATCACGCTGTCGAAAAGTGGAACCACCCATTAACTTTTTATGAATGTTATTTTTGGTGGAGAAAAATACGTGTGTATTTCTTTAATATTACAGTAACCTATAAGAATATAGTGCTTAATCGTTAACTTTGAAATTTGTGATATTCATAAAAACTTTTATCTTACAACTTTGTTTTATATGATTTTTTTTATCTAGATATAGTATTTAAAGTATTGATTAAATCTATTTAATTTACAAATGAATTCTTTTTTTTTGTATTTTTGATTTCATAAACACACAAAAAAGTCCATATTATGAACCGAATATGTGGAACAAATATATATTAACCACTACATTAAATTCTAGCCACAAATAAAAAAAATTGATATGAAATAACACATGATGCACTGGTTCTTAAAGATATTACACTTTAGAGATTTCTCAAAAATAGGTCCCCTAAAAATACATTTCTAAATATAATTTTAAAAACGTTTTTTAAATGTTTATAATAGTTTGAAAACTTCAATTTTTGAAAAAGTTAATTATTCTTGTTGAAAAAATTATACAATTTTTTTCTTCCAAATTATAGATTTTTTTAAAAATGATTTTTAAATTATGCTCTTCAAAAAGAACAATTAAATGAGCATATGTGTTTTTTAAACTTGATTTATTTAAAAGCATATGTAAAACATTCTGTATTATGGACTAGCTAGGATAACTTTTATGCTTTGTTTATTTTCTGTATTTCATGTTTTGGTGATTTGTTTGCTGGACTATTGGTTTAATATTTTTATAGAAAATAGCTAGATTATTTTTGTTTCCATTAGAATACTTTTATGCTAATCAGTTAATATTTACTAAAAATAAATACTTCAAAAATTTATAGTTACCACTAAAAACTACCTTTTCAATTTCTATACATATAATAAATAAGTAACTAACATGCTACGTGTCGTCTTCTGGTGAGCTGACTACAGTATTTTTCCACACTAAACATGTATCTAGACGTAGTTTACATTATAAGTTCAATTAGCACACCCACATTCACTTCTCCTTAAATCTCTCTTTAATTCAATTTTTTTTTAATTTATATGTTACATTTACTACCCTTATAATTAAGTATGTAGTTTATTTTTAATCACTTACTTTTTTTTTCATTTTAGACTCTTATCATATAAACATAAATAATGTATATGAACTAAAATGCATTAAAAAAACATTTCTATTTTTTACAAATTATACCATTGTAATCGCTTCGTCAATACCTTCGAAATGAGCTCAATATTGAATATTTTTGGATTTAATTATATTATTAAATATCATAAATATATACGAATTAATGTGTCTTGATTAGTATGAGATTTGTTGAAATTAGTATGAGATTTGATACAAATAATCACTAAATTATCGTGATTTTCTTTTTGCAATTTCATATCAATTTTTATTTCAAAGTCGAATTCCTTCGACGAATTACAATTCTATCAAATTTTATTCTGTCAACGAAACAACCTTAGAATTATCATAAGAGATTTAATTACTTGAAAAAAAAAGATATCACTTATCAACTGACTTTAGGATTATGACTTTGAACCTTTTTAAAAAATATAATATGCAAATGTTTTAGTATAGTATATTTAAGGGAATTTAATTAAAATACCCCAAGTTTGATATTGACTTACCAAAATACCCCAAAAAATGAAAAGTTTACCAAAATGCCATTTTTTTCCGAGAAGGAAGCCCGCTATCGCGGGCAGGGACCAATTGTGAAAATTTTTGCAAGATATATTTACACTTTCAGTCCCTGGCCCGCGATCGAGGCCCACGATGGGGATTGAAAGTGTAAATAATGTTGCGAAATTTTTCACATTTGGTCCCTGCTCGCTATAGAGGGCTCCCTCCGCGGAAAAAAATGCCATTTTGGTAAACTTTTCATTTTTTGGGGTATTTTGGTAAGTAAATTTCAAACTTGGGGTATTTTAATTAATTTTCCTATATTTAATCATGATTATATTATTTTCTCTAATTTTTTTGACCAATTAACCATATTGACCTTTAATTTTATACATCCGATATGCGATTTAAAAGCGTATAAATATGAACATGAAACAAAATTATTTTTTCGAATTCTCAGCTTTAGATTTGAGATATATTTCGCGCCGCATCGCACGCAAGTACTTATCTAGTTTTAGTATAAAAGTTTATCTAATACTTTTTCTTTCTAAATGTAGTGACACTATTTATTTCATTGTCTTAAATGAACAGGATATTTATTTTGTGAATTTTTTAATTCTATTTACTATTTCGTTTGGTCATTCTTACTTGAAATTAATAATTCGAATATCGTTTATAAGTTTTACGTATTTTTCTTATATTATAAGATCTTTTAAATATTTCATCAATAGCTAAATGTTTTTATTAGATTTTAGAGTCGATTAGCTGTTATAACAGAAGAATGAGTAGTTTTTATGCGGTGAGTTCAAACCAGAACGCTAACTATTTTGGAAAACACGATAACACATGTTAATGTACAAAATCATACATGATTCTGTACAAAATCAATTCACACGACTTTGCCTCACGGCTTAAGCGCGGCCAAAGTCGTCCGTGTGCAGCTTTTTATCGTTAATGTAAAATCATATATAATTTTGCACATGAATTGTTGTTCTCGTGTTTTTCCTTAAATAGTTAGCGTTCTCGTTTGAACCTTCCTCTAATTTTTATTTGTCCCGATGAGATTTTATAATTTATATAAAAATATTCAATTACAAGAAATAGGATATAATAAATAATTTATAAACACTTTATGACATTGAAATAGTGGAAATCGTCACTTGATAAACACAGTTCGGACTTCGGAGTGATTTCTCCTTGATAAACACTTTGTTGTGAAAAGATATAAATCAAGAGGATAATTTAAAATCCTTAAAAAAAATTACATTCAATTTCTCCGTTTTAAAAATTACAAATCTAATTATATTAATTTTCTTTTCTCAACATTTAACTTCAAAATTTATTATTAATGAAAATATAATAAAAAAATAGTTCAGTCTCTGATGAAACTCAATTTTAAAAAGTTTGAAAATTTCAGGCTTTCTTTCCTACTCTATGTATCTTGGAGAATATGTTGTAAAAAACTTGCTTATAATTTTAATTTTCTCCATTTTAAAGTGCTCTAAATAGAATACTTTGTCTAAAGGAGATAGGAATGTATGATCTTTCTTATTTCACATGAGAATGTCTTGTTTTTTCTTTTAAAAAAAGGGTTTTTGTTTGTCTATTTGTTTTTTCCCCCTTCATGATTAATTCATGTTTATCTTGTAATGGTTCTACTTTTTGTTTATTTTACCCTTGTTCGAGTTTAGTTAAGGCGCTAAACCAAGCTCGGTTAGAGGCAAATGTGAGAATGAAAGGAGATCAAAGCTACCGAAACAAGTGGCCAAGTCCGTATGCAGGCTTGTGCGGTGTGCTACTTCTGCTATCATTTTTGAAATATGTTTATCCACCATTTAAATGGTTGGCCCTTGGAGCGGTCGCAGTCGGCATCATACCCTTAATTCTGAAAGCTATTGCATCACTACGAAGCCTTAGATTCGACATCAACGTTCTCATGCTCATTGCAGGTACACAACAGGATATCAATCATTTTCTCCCTAACCATTGGAAAGCTAATTAATGAACTTAACTTTGAGGGCAAGCTTAACCGGAAAATAACGGGTAGGCCTTGAGGTCCCTCCACTATGACAACTTTTAAGTTTATAGGATACATAAAATATCCAAGTGTCCTAATAAATTGCTTTATAGGACCTCACATAAAAGCATCCAATCTAGAAGTGATATAATAGTTTTATAAGACGTTTTTGGTGTTTTAACAAGTTCTTATGTCGCTTTTAAAATAAGGTGTCGTTTATTTATTTTATATTATTTGGAAGAAAAAATGTCATATAAATATAATTGTCCTATAAAAAAGATGGGTTTATAAGACATTTTTCAAAATTGTTACCATATTTTAAAAGTGTCGTAAAAAACTTGGTAAAATGCCCAAAACGTCCTATAAATTTATTCTAACACTTTTAGATAGGACTCTTTATAGTTTATTACTATAAACTTAAGTTCCAATGTTTAGACATTTTAGGAGTCTTGTAAACCCAATTTGTTGTAGTGTCCCCATATGGTTGCTAGTTGATTTGAGTCTCTATAGAGCTACTCCCATGAGATTAGTCGAGGTGGCAAGCTGGCCAAACACCCACGGTTACCAACCAAAAAAAAGCTAATTTAATGAACCTTGGTGCATTTGGTTGCGATGTTATATTAATCGGTGTTTATTTGCAGTTGGAGGATCAATTTTCCTAAAGGATTACTGGGAAGCTGGCACAATTGTGTTTTTATTGACTATATCAGAATGGCTCGAGAGAAGGGCAAGTCACAAGGTTACTTGCATCCTCTCTCTCTCTCACACACACACACACACACACACACACAAAGGCAGACAAACAGTACTATTAAGTTCATGCAAATTGTCCTCTATATATATAAGAATTCTAATGTTGGAAGTGGATCATGCAAATTTTATATGTACTGTAGGCCACTGCTGTAATGTCATCATTGATGAACATAGCTCCTCAGAAGGCAGTATTAGCCGACACTGGTGAGGAAGTCAATGCTAATGAAGTGATGGTCAACACAAGACTCGCGGTTAAGGCGGGGACCATGATCCCTATTGATGGAGTAGTCGTGGAAGGAAATTGTGAAGTTGACGAGAAAGCTCTAACTGGGGAATCATTTCCTGTGTCTAAACAAGTAGATTCCATTGTTTGGGCAGGCACGCTCAATCTAAATGGTATGAAAACGGTGCTTAAATGCCCTTTTATGTTTTAGATCATTAAAGTTGATCACATGAAATACTAGAAAGCTAGTCTTTCAATTTCATGGTCAACTAGGCTGCCTCAAAGGTCACTGTTTAGACGTCGGTAATTTGAGTTTGACTCTATTTTTCTAGGTTATATTAGTGTTAAAACTACTGCTCTAGCTGAAGCTTGTGTGGTGGCAAGAATGGCAAAGCTTGTTGAAGAGGCTCAGAGTAATAAATCTAAAACTCAGAGATATGTAGACAAATGTGCCAAGTTTTACACTCCAGGTAAAATTTTCAATCTTGTCTTCTATTTTATGCTTCTCATTGTTAGGAACATAGGATATGTGGAACTCCTTTGAAAAACTCTATGAAAGAACCTTATATATATATAGGGTCGGTTCAGGTGAAAACCGCAAAAAACGAAAAACTGAGAAACACCTTGGTAGTCATTCATTTGGATAGTATGCACATGTACATAAAAGTAATTTGTAGCATGCACACGTGCATAAAAACAAAAAAAAAACAGCTCAATATACTTGTATGCACATGTGCATACCGTCCAGATGAACGGTTATCAGGGCGTTCCTCATTTTTTTTTGAGGTTTTCCCTTGAACCTCCTCTCTCTCTCTATATATATATATATATATATACACATACACACATATATATATATATATATATATGGGTCGGTTCAAATAAGAAGGTTAAATATAGCGCAAAGGTTAAAGGAAAATTCATATGTGAATCCAAAAATTCTATTTGAAGATGCAAATGTGAGTTTTCCAATGATTCACATATGAACCTTTTTTTAACCTTTCCTTCTTACCTCGCGATATTTAGCATTCTTATTTGAATCTTCCAATATATATATATATATATAGAGAGAGAGAGAGATAGAGAGAAGAGAGAGATAGAGAGAGAGAGAGAGAGGGAGAGGGAGGGAGAGGAGGTTCCTACATATATATATATATAGTTTGATGATTAATGAGTAGCCGACATGAGACTCCAGCATGCTCCTTCAAATGGAGCTTAAAGTGCCGCCAAGAACAGAGGCGAATGGCGCTGATCCCACTAGTGATTTTGTGGTTTTGCAGCTGTTTGTGTAGTAGCCGCCTGCTTGGCTGCAATACCAGCTGCTATGCGAGTTCATAACGTCGACAAATGGTATCACATGGCATTGGTCGTTTTGGTAAGCGCATGTCCGTGTGCGCTTATTTTGTCAACACCAGTTGCAGCATTCTGCGCATTGTCAAAAGCAGCTACATCCGGACTTTTAGTTAAAGGCGCTGAATACCTTGAAACACTTTCTACAGTCAAAGTTATTTGCTTCGACAAAACCGGCACTATCACTAAAGGAGAGTTCTCCGTCTCCAACTTTCATCCACTCATTATTGACTCCGACAAATTGCTCTATTGGTAAATCATGCACAAGATTTTTTAAAGCGTTTTTCAATGGGCAAAATGCAACAAAGTATGCCTTAATTCCTATTTAGTGAAACACAAAAGTTTCAAAATCATATTTTGTACCCATTTTGATCTTGTAACATTCGATAATTTCATAGACCTTTCTTAAACGGGTATCCATGTCGTCAAATGTTGCAAGATCAGCAAGTTAGCGGTTAAAATGGTACAAAATTAAGAAACTTTAATACATCAATCGAGAAGGGAAAAATCTTTGTTGTTACACTAAGTAGGAACTAAATCAAGTTTAGCTACATTTTGATGCATTTTGCGTTTTTTACTACATGGGGCTATGTGAGTGATTGTTTTCGGGTTGTTTAAAGGGTTTCGAGCATAGAGAGCAAGTCTAGTCATCCAATGGCTGCAGCACTTGTGGACTACGCACAATCTCGTTCAGTCGAACCACAACCAGACAATGTGGAGGAATTCAAAGATTTTCCCGGTGAAGGAATTTACGGAAAGATTGATGGGAAGGATGTTTATATTGGAAACCAAAAGATTGCCATTAGAGCAGGGTGTTCGCAAGGTGATCAAAATATTCACAACACTAAATTTTAAATTTCATAATTCTTCTTATGTTTTCTAACTTGATTTCTGAAATATCAGTTCCAAGAAATGGGAGTGATGAAAACAATGAAGGAAAGTCGATTGGGTACATATTTTTGGGGTCTTCACCTGCTGGAATCTTTAGCCTCTCTGATTCTTGTCGAATCGGAGTCAAGGAAGCACTCGAAGAACTCAAATCTATGGGAATTAAAACAGCTATGCTCACAGGAGATTGTCAAGCCGCAGCCAATCATGCACAAAATCAGGTAAAATGTATCAAACAAAATACAACAAAGTTTGGTTTAGTTCCCATTTAGTGTAGCAGAGAATATTCTTTTTCCTTGTTAACAAATTTCCAAAATTTTATATTTTGTATTCATATTGATAGGTAACCTGTGGATTTTGTAACATATGATAACGTGAATATGCCACCCATTTAAGAACAATTAACAAAAAGGTTACAGCAAAGTGAACAATAAACTTGACATCTACGTAATCAAATGTTACAAAATGAACAGATTACTAGCCAAAATGGGTACAAATTAGAAAATTTTGGAACTCCTGTACTAAATAGAAAATTTTGAAACTTTGTTACATCGATTGCGAACAAACTATTCTTTGTTACACTAAATAAGAACTAAACCAAACTTTGTTGGATTTTGATTCATTTTGCCCTTCTACAATTATCATTTTTATGCTGCTTTTTTGCTTAATCTCATCTTGATTTTGCAGTTAGGGGGTGCATTAGAGGTGGTTCATGCAGAACTTCTACCCCAAGATAAAGCCAGAATCATCAAAGAAATGCAAAGGGAATTCCCAACAGCTATGGTTGGAGATGGACTCAATGATGCTCCTGCTTTAGCCACTGCAGATATCGGGATCTCAATGGGGGTTTCTGGATCAGCGTTGGCTAACGAAACCGGACAAGTGATTCTTATGTCGAATGATATCCGGAAAATCCCAATAGCTGTGAAACTCGCCAGAAAAACCCGCAGAAAAATATTCGAGAATATCTTTATCGCTATCGTTACCAAAGCCGCTATAATCGGCTTGGCCATTGGCGGTCACCCGCTAGTTTGGGCGGCAGTTCTTGCCGACGTTGGGACCTGCTTGATAGTGATCTTTAACAGCATGCTTCTGCTACATGGTACAAACTTAAAAACCATGAATAAACACGCGGGTGTTCCACATGATCACGCGAAATGCTCGTTGGGTTCTAAGGTTCAAGACAAGTGTTCGGATTTGGGCAAAAAACACGGTGGTTGTTGTGGTCATGATGATGATGTACAAGAAAAGAAGCACTTGGTACAAGACAATGAGAGTTGTTGTAACTCGGTCCGAGAAACGGAAGATAATGATGGGTGTTGTGTCCAAGATGATCATTGTGTACAAGAAATGATTGATGAATGTTGTGCTCATGATGTTGACGAGGTACACGACGTGAAGCACTCAGAACACGAAAAAGAAAAACACGGGTGTTGCGCTCATGATAACGATCACAATGAAATACACGAGGTAAAAAACGTAAAAATCAGTAAAGATTTGGAATCTTGCGATAATTTGGTTAAAAAGAGAGGCGAATGCAGTCATGAGGAAGTGAATCATGAGACTCCGTCAAGTTTAAAGCCAAGCAACGATCATGATCATGACCATGATCATGGTCATCAACATCATCATCATCATGATCATGACCATGGTCATCAACATCATCATCATCAACATGATCATGATCATGATCATGATCATGATCAGCACCATGTGAAAGAGTACATCACAGGGGAGGAGTTGGGGAAAATTGTGAGAAATTGTTGCAGGAGCCATGGATTGAAAAAGAGGAACGTAGGTGGGTGTTGCAGGAGCTTTAGTTTCAAATGCTGCGGGAACCAACGATTTGGAGTTGGTTTTAACGGAAAGAGAGGATACTTAGCGGAAATCGTGATCGAGTAAACGTCTAATTAAGTCAAAAAAAAAGTTAGAAGTTATTGGCAGGCACATTAGCATTTAGCTAAAGGTTAGCTTTGTCTAGTACTTTGATATATGATATGTAGACGTATTGAAACGTACTTTTGATATATGATATATATCTATAAAACATGTTGATATCTGATATGTAGACGTATTGAAACGTACTGATACGACGGTAACACGGCCGTTACTTTGGAAAGACCATTAAGGTTTAAAAAGTCGTTAGGGTTTGAAAAGTAGTTGAGGAGGAACCGCCACCTAAGGGTTTACTTAGGATAAGGTTGACACGCCACACAAAAGGCCCTCACCTCTCGTGATAAGTGTAAGAAATTTGAGTTCACTCAAATTCAGAAATTCTTATTCAAAAGTAAAGTGCCTTACAAAATAGCTGAAAGGGGTTTTTATAGGCAAGCCAAACCCTTAAAAGAAACCAACTGACCTACGGAAACTTGAAAAGGAAACTTAAAGAAATAACTAATCTTCTAGGATAAGAATAAAATCAAAAGACTTGATCAAACTAGGAAGCTAAAGAAAAAGGAAATTTAATCTGGAAACTTAATCTTTTAGAAAAGAACTTTCCTTATTGAATATAACTGTCTTGACTTGCGCCCCAAGTGTCGTCCCGGTGTTGCTACATGCCGTTGCACACAAATTCATTTCTTCGTCTATTGCACCCGCATCAATCCCCCATATTTGGGAAAAAAGACTTGTTCTCAAGTCTTCTCCGTGATAAGGTCGTAGATCTTTGACATTGAAAGTTGGCGATGTTTCATATTCTTTCGGTAATTCCACTTTATAAGCGTTCTCGCCAATTCTTTCTAGTATTTTGAATGGTCCGTCTACCCTTGGTTTCAGTTTCCCAAACTTCCCTGGAGGAAACCGATCTTTCCTTAGATAAACCCATACGAAGTCTCCGGGGGTGAACTCCACGAATGTTTTTTTCTTGTTGGCTTGCTTAACGTATTGGGCATTTTGTTTTTCAATCTTTGCACGCACTTCTTCATGAAACTTTTTGATCTCTTGAGCCAATATGTCGGCATCTCCACTAAAGCCCTTAATTGTTGTTTTTGGGGCTAAGTCCATGGGTCCAATTGGTTGTAGTCCATATACGCACTCGAATGGACTTTTGCCCGTCGTTTGATGAACAGACCGATTATAGGCAAATTCTAGTTGGGGCAGCAGCAAATCCCATTGTCGTAGATTACTTCCCACGTAGCTTCTAAGTAGATTACCGAGTGTCCTATTTGTCACCTCGGTTTGGCCATCAGTTTGTGGGTGATAGGCACTTGAGAAAAGCAATGTCGTTCCCAACTTCCTCCATAAGGTTCTCAAAAAATGGCTCATGAACTTGACGTCTCTATCACTTACCATACTTCTTGGGATGCCGTGTAGCCTAACAATCTCCTTGAAATACAAGTCGGCAATACTGGAAGCGTCGCTCGTTTTATTGCATGATATGAAGTGGGACATCTTTGAAAATCGATCAACCACCACCATGATGGAATCCTTGTGTCGCTGCGTTTTTGGTAGCCCCAAAACAAAATCTAAGCTCACTTCGTGCCATGGTGCCATAGGAATCGGTAACGGGGTGTAGAGGCCTGCTCTGTTTGCTTGAGTTTTTGCCATTATGCAAGTGGTGCACCGCTCCACAAACTTATTTACATCTCGTTCCATTTTCGGCCAAAAGAGATGATGAAGTTTCAAAAATTTATTTTCTTGGAAAAACACTGCACTTTCGGCTGTGGGCACCGGGCTCCTCACTGTGAGCACGGACGGATCTTCCCATTGAACAACGGATAATGCAATTCTCTAGATAGAAGAAAAGATTAAAATAATGGCATGCTTGAGATTGCAAGATCTAGAAATCCCAGAAAGCAAGGGAAGCATGGGAGGCATGGTGAAGGTCTTTGCCTTTGAGATAATGTGAAGTTTAGTCCAATGGTTTGTTCACCTTTTTGGGACTATATTATAGAAGGCTTAGATCAGTTTTCTTTCATAGTTTTTGAGTTGTAGTTTACTTCAAGTTCCAGTAGCTTAGTTCTTCTTCTTGATTCTTAAAGACTTAAAGATTTGTAGCATTTACTTCCTTGTTTGTAATTTCAATTATGTCAACAGTGACCCACTGTGGGCACGTCTTTAATTTTATTCAAGTAAGTTTTATGAATTTCTTCTACATTGTTATGTCTTCTAATTTTATTATGAGCTAAGCACCCCTTTGGGCGTGGATGTGAGCAAACTTGAGACTAGTAGGCAACATTTGGGTGTGGCCATTTGTTACTAACTCTCGAGATTGGTCACTTGAATCGAGACTTAAACTCAACGCGGATAAGCTGATCACTTTGATGTGTTAATATTAGATCTTAGACCTCGAGAGGGGCGGATTCGAAATACGGCTTAAGTGATGCACAAAGATTTGAGAGTGTCTTTGATAACCACATCGAGAGGCAGGTTTTGTATGATTTATTAAGGTTCAAACGCCGGTCGAGATTTATATCACAAAGAGATTTGGGTGTAAATCTCCATATTGGTAGAACTTGACGTTTAGAGTCAAACTTAATTAAATCGGCAAGATCGAGAGTCGGTAACAATGGACACTTTATGGAAACTTTGTAGGACCGGTTTATAAATTGCATCATTTCGAGAGATCGGGCTTTTTGTGAACTTTTCGTGCTACAAAGCAACTAACCATCTTGTTACTACAAAAATCTCAAGGGAACTCACATCCATACCCATTTTTAATTATTCAAGAGTTTAATCATTTCCAAACAAAACAACAATATTTTCAAACCGAGACTTGTGCAAGAAGTTCGTGACATTCCTTGATTCTCAGTAGTTCAGTCCTCGTGGGTACGATACTTGGTAAATATTTGCCATTTTATTACTTATAGCGATCATAGTTGCGGTGTATACTTGCGCCCCCACTGTGGGAACACTGTGGCCACAGAGTGGAACTATACAGTGTTCCGCTATCAAGTTTTTGGCACCGTTGTCGGGGACTGGCACGATTTTACATCCTGAGATATTGAATAATCACTTGAGCATGTGTCACTTGTTTCAAAAACAAAATCTTTGCGTTGTATGCCAAGGTTGCAACGCGGAGAACTTTTACCTCTTGATAACGAAATCGAAAGAACTATTGCTAGACGTAGAAGAGGTAATCGGCAAAACCCACCTTTAAACCGAAACATGGCGGCTCCACCTCCGCCACCTCCACCGGTTGAAACAACGGTAGGTATTGCCGATAGTAAAGATAGGAAAATAAGGGACTATGCAACACCCGAGTTTGAACAATTAAAATCGGGAATTATTAGGCCCAACATGAATACGCAAGCTTTCAAATCCGAACCCGTAATGTTTCAAACGATCCAAGCAATGGGTCAGTTTGGGGGATTACCTTCGGAGGATCCTGACTCACACTTGAAATCATTTATAGAAATGACGGATCATTTTCGTATTCCCAGAGTAACACCGGAAGCCTTACGGTTGACACTCTTCACTTACACGTTAAGAGATAGAGCTAAAGCCTGGCTAAATTCACAACCACCGGAATCCATCGATACTTGGTTGGGTCTAGCTGAAAAGTTTCTTAAAAAATATTTTCCTCCAACAAGAAACGTAAAGCTTAGGCACGATATCATGAACTTTCGGCAAGAGAATGACGAGGCAGTATCAGATGCATGGGAAAGATTTAAAGATTTACTTAGAAAATGTCCTCATCATGGAATTCCCTATTGCATCCAATTAGAAACATTTTACAATGGTCTTTCTAATGCTGCTAAAATTATTCTCGACGTTACGGCCGGTGGTGCTTTTGTTTCAAAAACATACAACGAGGCATTTGATATTTTGGAAAAAGTTGCCAACAATAACACCGAGTGGAAAAATACTCGTGCCATCACCACACAAAACGCATCGGGAGTTCATGAAATTGATGCCATCACTTCTTTAAATGCACAAATTGTAGCTTTAACTAACTTGGTAAAAAATAACTTAAACATCAATGAGAAAAACCAAGTGCAAGCAATTAATGAATCTTGTGTATTTTGTGGGGAAAGTCATAATTATGAGAATTGTACGGGAAATCCCGCTTCGGTAAATTATTTGGGGTATGCTAAGAATAGCCCTTTTTGTCAAACTTATAACGCGAATTAGCGGAATCACCCAAAATTTTCTTGGTCGGGCAATCAAGGACTTCAAGCCCCCGGGGCAAGTCAACCACAAAATCGACCACAAAATCCCCCGGCATTTTATCAAACTCAACAACCCACGTACCAACATGGTCAATCTTCACAATCACATACACCTAGGCAACAAAATGCATCGGAAGGTAACGGTTCACTCGAATCGTTACTTAAAGGTTTTATCAACCAAACCAATGCAACCTTGAGAGGGTTTGAGACCCAACTTGGTCAATTTGCGACCGAGCTCAAAAATATACCACAAGGGACTTTGCCTAGTGACACCGAGAATCCAAAAGGACCATGCAAGGAACATGTCAAGGCCATAACCATAAGAGAAATAGGTAACATAGAAGACTCTCGTGAAAACGGTAAATCTTCTACCACACCTAACGTGCAAAAAGATTCACATCTCTTCGATAGAGAAAATTTTCCTGGACTGTTCCCTGCTGTTGAAAAAACGCAAGACCCTGTTTTTGTGTCTAAAACAACAGAATCTTCTGGTATTGTCAAAAATTCAGAGCAGCGTGCTCACAGTAGGCAGCCCATGCCCACACCCAGTAAAAAGCAAACAAGCTTGGATCTACGTGAGTTGCCTTTTCCTGAAAGATTCAAAGTTAAAAAGATGGATGTTTAGTTTAAAAAGTTTTTAGACATTTTCAATCAACTCCATATTAACATTCCTTTGGTAGAAGCTCTCGAGCAAATGCCAAACTATGTTATGTTTTTAAAAGACATTCTCAACAAAAAAAGGAGACTAGGAGAATTTGAGACGGTTGCTTTAACTAAGGAATGTAGTGCAATTCTTACATGTAAAATCCCTCCGAAACTCAAGGACTCGCGAAAGTTTCACCGTCCCATGTTCCATTGGCGGTCAAGAGGTCGGACATGCACTATGTGACTTAGGTGCAAGCATAAATCTCATGCCCTTGTCAGTTTTCAACAAATTAGGAATTGGTGAAGTAAGACCCACTACTGTCACTTTGCTACTCGCGGATAGATCCATAACTTATCCGAAGGGAAAAATTGAAGACATTTTGGTTAAAGTCGATAAATTCATTTTTTCGGCCGATTTTCTAGTTTTGGACTATGAGGCCGATAAGAATATCCCCATCATTTTAGGAAGACCTTTTCTTGCGACCGGCCGAACCTTAATTGATGTCCAAAAAGGTGAGCTAACTATGAGAGTGAATGACCAACAAGTAACCTTTAACGTCTTTAAGTCACTAAAATTCACCAGTGATTTAGAAGATTGTTCCGCCTTTGACACTTTAGGTGATGATTTGGAACTTAGCCTTTTAGAAGACTTTCATGAAGAACCAATTATAGGCTTTGAAAACGATGTTTCGGAAGAAGATTTGAAGGAGGTTATAGATGCCTTTGAACATTTAGATTTTAATGATCGACCTCCACAAATGCCATCAATTCTTAAGGCTCCGGAATTGGATTTGAAACCTCTCCCTAGTCACCTTAAGTATGCTTATCTCATGGAAGAAGAAAAATTACCCGTAATCATTTCTTCCAAGTTAAGTGATTGTTAAGAGGAGAAATTGTTAGAATTGTTGAAAAATCACAAGAAAGCCATAGGATGGACCTTAGCGGACATTAAGGGGATTAGTCCATGTATTTGCCAACACAAGATTATTTTGGAAGAAAATAGTATTGGCAAAGTGCAACCATAAAGGCGATTAAATCCCATCATGAAAGAGGTCGTTAAGAAAGAAATTTTAAAATGGCTTGACGCGGGTATTATTTACCCCATTTCAAGTAGTGGTTGGGTTAGCCCGGTGCAATGTGTTCCGAAAAAGGGAGGTACCACGGTGATAACAAACAAGAAAAACGAACTCATCCCTACTAGAACCGTCACCGGGTGGAGAATATGCATGGACTATAGACAATTGAACCTAGCCATGAAAAAAACCATTTTCCTTTGCCTTTTATAGACCAAATGCTAGATCGATTGGCCGAAAAAGAATTTTATTGCTTTTTGGATGGATACTCGGGCTATAATCAATTTCACATAGCTCCCGAGGATCAAGAAAAAACAACTTTCACATGTCCTTTCGGAACTTTTGCTTTTCGGCGAATGCCATTTGGGTTGTGCAATGCTCCCACGACTTTTCAACGTTGCATGATGTCTATTTTCTCGGACATGATTGAGGACACCATGGAAGTTTTCATGGACGATTTTTCGGTAATTGGGACGTCTTTTGATAATTTTCTTGATAATTTGAGAAAAAGTTTAGAAAGATGTGAAACGCACGATTTAATCTTGAATTGGGAAAAATGCCATTTTATGGTTCAAGAGGGAATTGTGTGACAACCGTCAATTTTGCGTTTCAGGATAGAACTGCACTGAACGTTTCAGTTATTCACATTATAGGTCACACAGTTCAATTTTAGCAATAAACCCAGTACATTAGGAAAAATCTGAGGATTTTTTCCTAGAACCCCTCAAACTAGGGAATTATCCATAAATCTCATAAAATGCCAATATAAAATACTTTAAATATATTTGTATATATATATATATATACCTTGCATTGTAAATGCTAGTAAATAAAACAAGTACCTTTATTTATATAAACTAGTATTAATTAACAAATTAAAAATAAAATCAAAATAAATCAAAAATCAAAATTTGTCAATAATTCAAACCCAATACCACTCTCCATCTCACCCTCTCTCTCCCTTCCCAAAACGGTCCAACCTCTCACCCCTTTTTATTATTTCCTCTTCTCAATACAACCTCATTTGTATATTACACATCTCTCTCTAGTTCTCACTCTAGATTTCCTCTTTACTTTTCTCTCTTTTCCTCTCAAGAACATCTTCAAAAACTCATCACATTTCAGCCCCTAACACATCTATCTCCAAGAAGATTCAAGTGTTTAAGGTAAATGCATGGGTGTTGGATGAAATCCACACACCCTTTTCTTACTCTTTTTGCTTTTCTTAAGTAAATTTTCTTCTTCTTCTACTCTTTCTTTAAAACTTTTGTTAAGAACCATCTACATACATCTTAATGTTTGTAGATTTACCACCATAACACTTGCATGTTATTAAAAAGGTGGTGAATCCATAATCAAACCGATGTTAAGATCAAAGATGGGTTCATAGCTTGCATGCATGTAGTTTTCTTAAAGATCCATACTTTTTGATCCAAAAGTTGTATGGAAAACTCTTTGATTTCACCAAAAACATGTTTTAATCAACATTGCATGTGCCAAAAAGCTACTATTTTATGTTATATGGAAAAGTTCTTGGCATAAAACACCCAAAAATCTTTAAAAAATACCCATTTTCAAATTTCTACAAAAGATGATTTGATAGATAGCATGCATGTGGTTTAAATGGTTTAAAAATATGTTTTGGAACTGAAAATATCTGTATGGGGATGAGTCAAGTGGGATTGCATGCAAGAAAAATAAAAATATTGCTAAAGGAACAAAATGATGCACATGCATAAAGTTTGGTTTTGACAGCATGCAGCCAAATTTTACCTCTCTCTTCAAAAAGTCATATCTCACTCAATAATGCTCCAAATGAGGTGATTCTTTTCTGGGATTTGTTTTTATGAGTTAGGATTCAAACCCAACTGAAATTATTGAAAAATATTAAGATTTCGACCTTCAAACATTTTTCATAAAAACAGTGCGCGAACAACAACGTTTTTTTGTAGCAGTTGACGTCAAGTATTATTTTATGTACTTAAACTCCTCTAAAAATTATGAAGCTTATGTCAAAAGTTTCCTAACACATTGAGTTATCTGGACATGAAATATCATAACTTAAATTTCTTTGGAAGATATCCAAAAACGAACCAAAAGTGACAACAAATTCTGGACAACAAGATTAACTTTCTGCCTTGGTTAAAAACAAATTCTTAGACCCTTTTCATCACTTCTTGTGATGAAATTGTGGTGATACTAACATGTCCATACTAATATAACTTACATACTATATGTAAACGCATTTTACATATATTATAACCTTTCGTTTTGAACCCTTTTCATCATCTTTATGATGAAATTGCGGTATATGCATATATGTACTATATATGACTTCTAACTTTATATATACTATATAACTCCTAACTTTAGACCCTTTTCGTCACTCGTCATGACGAAATTTCGGTAACCTCATTCTATCATATGTAATGTATTAAATATTGATTACTAATATCGGTAAATTTCTTATAACATACAAACTTAACCTCAACAAATGCATTTTATGATGATTTGGATAACTAAGCGAAATCAAGGACTAAGGTTTAGAACATAGAATCTTACTAGTGTCCTTACGTTCGTAGGATCGAAGTAGGATCGTGTGACGGATTGCATTACGCACCTCTTGGGAATATCTCCGCTTACCACCGTGAGTTTTCACAGCCCCTTTTTACTATTTTATACGTTTTGGGGTGAAAAGCATGTCACGATTTTATTACGCATCGATTGTACTGTTTACTCAAAATACTGAATATTGCTCCGTATACTTATGCGCTATGGTATGTATGCTTATGTTAGTTGATTCTGAGTTTTGCTATTAAGTCCCCGTTTACTCTACATTACCCATTAACTCACGTTTTGAGCCGTTAGTATTATGGATAACGTTATTTGGTTGACACCCACTCACCTCGCGAGTGCATAATTACTATTTTCCGTAATTCCGTAATTCCGTAAGCATGTTTGTGAGGAACATGCAGTTTGGGGCATTCCGTAATTAGGTTTGGGTAGTGGGCTAATTTCTTAACATATAAATGCATACGATACTATACCTTGCGCATTTTGACAAACGAACTCTTAACCCGTTATGCGGATTTACAAAAGTGTGTTTTACTACAACCGAATACTTATATCCACTTGTGCGGATTAAAACTGTTTCGATGACAAACTTATATCCACTTGTGCGGATTAAAACTGTTTCTATGAAAAACTTTGTTGTACTCATAAAAACCTGTGAACTCACCAACTATTCAATAGTTGACCCTCTCATTTACATGTTTTTCAGGAGATAGCAAGTAAGATTGGAACTTTAGAAGACACCACAAGTAGCTGCATCCAACACTATTTTCCTTATCATGTCAATTTTTGTTTTGGACATTTTGTATTTTTGAACAAGATGTAACTTTTGTAAACCTTTTAAGCTATGATGATTGTGTGTTGTCTTCCACCTTATGCAATGAAACCTTGAACTGTGACATCCTGTATTTCCGCTTTAGCGAGGTGTGACAGAAATGGTATCAGAGCCGAAGGTTATAGAGAATACCGGTCTTTCATTGGAAAAACCCAACTATAACCAAAATCCAAAATTGACATGAAAACAACTGAACCTACTACTAGTATAACTAAGTCTAGAATGGTATTAACAGACTTTAATTAAACATAGCCTGATCACCTATGTTCGATTAAGGAAGGTTAATGCGAGACTAGAAATGGTTATAGTAGGAGTATGTCGATTTTTACTTGCACTCTCTAGTAGCATGCATAATGCGTAGACATTGCGTAGGAGAGACACTACACTTATGCGATTAGTAACTAAGTACACTTTTGCCTCAGTTTCACTATGTCATCATCATCATCCCACTCTCTCTCTTCTTACTCGGCCGATGAGTCGGGTTATGTCACCGGTCGTCCCCAAGTGAATTCGTCTAGTATCCGGGAGGATGAGGACCCCAGAAACACCGAATCGGATCTTGAAGTATCGAACAAGCGAGCTACCAACAATGGACCGAGAGTGTCACCGACTTCGGTACTACCCCGACCGACCCCAATAATTGTCCAACCGAACCCTAGAGGGCCCCGTATTAGGCAAACGGCGAGAAAAAGCGTCCCGATCCCGAGACGAGTAACGCTTAGGTCAGAACGTCCGGAGGCGCCGGAGCTGCCGCGTATAATCACCGGCATGCCAATCGGACGAGTGTCCGGAATGCCCTGGGCGGAAGAGCAGCACTTAAGGGCAATGACGACCGAACTACACGGCTGTCAGGTGAGGGTAACTTACCAAGGACAGGTCTTAACAAAACTGGTGGAGCTAACACACCTATTGTCCAATGTTTCGACCCAGGTTTTGGAGAGCGTTAAGACGGTTAGGCGGACCGCGATGAGGGCGGAGCTTGCATGAGTGATTGGAGGAGTAGTACTCGCTATGCTTGTGTTGATGATCTTGATAGTTGTGTATTTGGGATGGTTTTAATTAGGATGATTGATAGTTTGGCAGCTTTTGATAAGACTATTAGGTTCAGAGGAAAATATTTTCTTGTGGTTATTATGAACTAAGTATTTTGGGTAATTTTAAGTGATTGATTGTATTAGATCTAAAAACTTTAGTATTAATGTAGGATGAACCTCGAAATTTTGGTATTGGTGGCATTATCTAAAAATAGGAATGAATTTTTATTGATGTTATCGGGATCACGGATAGGAGGATAGTGAGAATATCGGAGAAAAGGCTCAAGACTCTAGGCAGTTCAATGGTCCACACCCAAAGTGTAACAAATGTAACTACCATCATGAAGGAGCCTGCCCTGTTGTGGCGATTGTAAACGAGTGGGTCATTACACCAAGTACTGTAGGATGGAAAAGGGTGTCAATGAAGGAAGAAGGGTATGCTTCGAGTGCGGAAGTCCGGATTACTTCCGGAATACGTACCTAAGATTGGGTAGGAGGCCGAGCAATAACAATAATGGGAATCAGGCAAGATAGGCCAATCAGGGAAATCAAGGAGGCCAAGCTCGAGGACGGGCATTTGTCATTAGAGCTGACGAAGCATGTCGCGACCCCAATGTGGTGACAGGTACGTTTCTTCTAAACAACCAATACGCATCAGTACTATTTGACACTGGAACGGATAGAAGTTTTGTTTCATTGAAATGTAGGCCACTAATTAACTTGGAATCTAGGAGAATGTCGGATGCTTATATTATTGAGGTTGCTAATGGTCATAAATTTGAGGCTAAGGATGTAATTATAGATTGTACCTTGAATCTAGCAGATAAATTGTTTAGCGTTAATCTTATTCCTATTGAATTGGGGAGTTTTGACGTAGTAATAGGCATGGATTGGTTATCCAAGAATCGAGCGGAGATCTGTTGTTTTGATAAGACGATTAGAGTACCGTTGCTAGACGGAGAAACCCTCGTTATACAAGGAAACAAAGTTGGAAGAAGCCTAGAGATAGTGTCAAGTGTGAAAGTACATAAGTATTTGAGGAAGGAGTGCGTTAAATTTTTGGCACTCATAGTTGAGAAGAAGTCCGAGGAAAGGCGAATCCAAGACATTCCGGTGGTGAAGAATCACCCGGAGGTGTTCCCCGACGATTTGCCTGGACTTCCCCCATTTAGACAAGTGGAATTTTAAATTGACCTCATACCTGGAGCAGCACCTGTAGCCAAGGCACAGTACCGCTTAGCACCTGCCGAAATGCCAGAGTTGTCAAGCCAACTCCAAGAACTTCTGGATAAGGACTTTACTAGGCCAAATTCCTCACCTGGGGGAGCCCCAGTCCTGTTTGTCAAGAAGAAGGATGGATCGTTTCGAATGTGCATCGATTAGGGAGCTAAATAAGTTGACAATCAAGAACCGACATCCTCTCCTGCGAATAGACGATTTGTTCGACCAGTTGCAGGGTGCAACTTACTTCTCAAAAATTGACCTTCGATCAGAATACCATCAGTTGAGAGTCCGTGAGGAGGACATTCCTAAAACAGTGTTTAGGACTCGCTATGGACACTATGAGTTTTTAGTCATGCCATTCGGATTGACGAGCGCGCCAGCTGTGTTTATAGATCTAATGAATAGGGTATATAGACCATATCTTGATAAGTTTGTAATTGTATTCATCGACGATATATTAATCTACTCTCGGAGTAAGAAGGATCACGAGCAGCATCTAAAAGTGATTCTAGAACTTCTCAAGGAGCAGAAACTGTATGCCAAATTCTCTAAGTGCGGATTTTGGATTCGAGAAGTACACTTCTTAGGTCACGTGATTGGGGAGAAAGGGATTCACGTGGACCCGGCTAAAGTGGAAGCCATTCGGAAATGGGAAGCCCAAAGACTCCAACGGAAATTCGCCAATTTCTAGGTTTGGCAGGTTATTATCGGCGTTTCATCGAGAATTTCTCTAAGATTGCTAAACCACTCACCGCGTTAACACAAAAGGATAGGAAATTCGCTTGGGGAGTTTCGCAAGAGGAAGCGTTTCAACTTTTGAAGAAGAAGTTGTGCAATGCACCGATCTTAGCTTTACCGGAAGGAACGGAAAATTTTGTGGTGTATTGTGATGCATCACATCAGGGATTAGGTTGTGTGTTCATGCAAAATGATAAGGTGATAGCATACGTCTCGAGACAATTAAAAGTTCATGAGAAGAACTATACCACACACGATTTAGAGCTTGGAGCTGTGGTGTTCGCGTTAAAGATTTGGAGACATTATTTGTACGGCACTAAATGCACCATCTTCACCGATCATAAGAGTCTTCAACATATCCTAGACCAGAAAATGCTCAACATGAGACAAAGGAGATGGGTAGAACTACTCAGCAATTACGATTATGAAATTCGCTATCATCCAGGCAAGGCCAATGTAGTAACTGATGCCCTGAGTAGGAAGGAATGGGTAAAACCTTCACGTGTACGAGCAATGGGAGCGCTTGTACGAACGAGTTTAAAGACTCGAATTCTTGAAGCTCAGACCGAAGCAATGAAAACGGAAAACTTGAAGGACGAAACCCTTCACGTCATAGAAAGTAGATTTGAAGCTAAGGTTGATGGAGTACGTTATTTCAAGGACAGAGTTTGGATTCCAGAAACTAACAACGTACGGGAAACGATTTTGAATGAAGCCCACAAGTCTAGATATTCAATTCATCCGGGAGCGGATAAGATGTATAAGGACTTAAGGAAAAAAATTATTGGTGACCAGGAATAAAGAAATATATCGCCTTGTACGTAGGGAAATGTTTAACTTGCTCAAAGGTCAAAGCTGTATATCAGAAACCATCTGGTCTGTTACAACAACCAGAGATTTCCTAGTGGAAATGGGAACAAATAACCATGGATTTTATAACCAAGCTTCCGAGAACTGCCAAAGGGCACGACTCGATTTGGGTTATAGTGGATCGATTTACGAAGTCTGCACATTTCTTGCGTATTCTGGAAGGCTATAAGATGGAGAAGCTTGCTCAAATCTACATCAAGGAAATCGTCACGCGACATGGAGTCCCAATTTCCATCATATCAGATAGAGATAGGCGCTTCACATCACGATTTTGGCAGTCACTTCAAAGAGTGTTAGGTACGCAGTTGAATTTGAGCAATGCCTATCATCCTCAAACGGATGGCCAGAGTGAGCAAACCATTCAGATGTTGGAGGACATGCTTCGGGCATGTGTGATAGACTTCGGAGGAAGTTGGGATAACCACTTGCCTTTGGTCGAGTTTTCTTATAACAATAGCTATCACACCAGTATTCAGTGTGCGCCATTTGAAGCTTTGTATGGACGCAAGTGTCTTTCACCCCTTTGTGGGTTAGAAATTGGAGATAGACAGCTATCTAGACCCGATATTGTACAGGAAATTACCGACAAGATTGCAACCATTTGAGATCTCCTAAAGGATTGGTCCAGTAGCGTATAGACTCAATTTGCCTAAGGAGAAAACTGTTATCCATGATACGCTTCATGTGTCAAACCTCAAGAAATATCTAGTTGACGAATCATTAATCATACCTCTAGAAGAAGTTCAAATTAATGATAAGTTGCATATCATAGAAGAACCAAGTGAGGTCCTCGGTAGAGAAGATAAGCGTCTTAGGCGAAGTAAAATTCCGATTGTGAAAGTTCACTGGAACACAAGGCGTGGGCCTGAGTATACATGGGAACGAGAGGATTGCATGATGCATAAGTATCCTCACCTCTTTGCTAACAAACCGGTTAAGGACGAAAGTTCTTGAATTTCGGGATGAAATTCTTTTAACCGGGGAAGACTGTGACAACCGTCAATTTTGCGTTTCAGGATAGAACTGCACTGAACGTTTCAGTTATTCACATTATAGGTCACACAGTTCAATTTTAGCAATAAACCCAGTACATTAGGAAAAATCTGAGGATTTTTGCCTAGAATCCCTCAAACTAGGGAATTATCCATAAATCTCATAAAATGCCAATATAAAATACTTTAAGTATATATATATATATATATATATATATATATACCTTGCATTGTAAATGCTAGTAAATAAAACAAGTACCTTTATTTATATAAACTAGTATTAATTAACAAATTAAAAATAAAATAAAAATAAATCAAAAATCAAAATTTGTCAATAATTCAAACCCAATACCACTCTACATCTCACCCTCTCTCTCCCTTCCCAAAACCGTCCACCCTCTCTCTCCCTACCCCTTTTTATTATTTCCTCTTCTCAATACAACCTCATTTGCATATTACACATCTCTCTCTAGTTCTCACTCTAGATTTCCTCTTTACTTTTCTCTCTTTTCCTCTCAAGAACATCTTCAAAAACTCATCACATTTCAGCCCCTAACACATCCATCTCCAAGAAGATTCAAGTGTTTAAGGTAAATGCATGGGTGTTGGATGAAATCCACACACCCTTTTCTTACTCTTTTTGCTTTTCTTAAGTAAATTTTCTTCTTCTTCTACTCTTTCTTTAAAACTTTTGTTAAGAACCATCTACATACATCTTAATGTTTGTAGATTTACCACCATAACACTTTCATGTTATTAAAAAGGTGATGAATCCATAATCAAACCGATGTTAAGATCAAAGATGGGTTCATAGCTTGCATGCATGTAGTTTTCTTAAAGATCCATACTTTTTGATCCAAAAGTTGTATGAAAACTCTTTGATTTCACCAAAAACATATTTTAATCAACATTGCATGTGCCAAAAATCTACTATTTTATGTTATATGGAAAAGTTCTTGGCATAAAACACCCAAAAATCTTCAAAAAAGACCCATTTTCAAATTTCTACAAAAGATGATTTGATAGATAGCATGCATGTGGTTTAAATGGTTTAAAAATATGTTTTGGAACTGAAAATATCTGTATGGGGATGAGTCAAGTCGGATTGCATGCAAGAAGAATAAAAATATTGCTAAAGGAACAAAATGATGCACATGCATAAAGTTTGGTTTTGACAGCATGGTGCCAGATTTTACATCTCTCTTCAAAAGGTCATATCTCACTCAATAATGCTCCAAATGAGGTGATTCTTTTCTGGAATTTGTTTTTATGAGTTAGGATTCAAACCCAACTGGAATTATTGAAAAATATTAAGATTTCGACCTTCAAACATTTTTCATAAAAACAGTGCGCGAACAACAACGTTTTTTGTAGCAGTTTACGTCAAGTATTATTTTATGTACTTAAACTCCTCTAAAAATTATGAAGCTTATGTCAAAAGTTTCCTAACACATTGAGTTATCTGGAAGTGAAATATCATAACTTAAATGTCTTTGGAAGATATCCAAAAATGAACCAAAAGTGACAACAAATTCTGGACAGCAAGATTAACTTTCTGCCTTGGTTAAAAACAAATTCTTAGACCCTTTTCATCACTTCTTGTGATGAAATTGTGGTGATACTAACATGTCCATACTAATATAACTTACATACTATATGTAAACGCATTTTACATATATTCTAACCTTTCGTTTTGAACCCTTTTCATCATCTTTATAATGAAATTGCGGTATATGCATATATGTACTATATATGACTTCTAACTTTATATATACTATATAACTCCTAACTTTAGACCCTTTTCGTCACTCGTCATGATGAAATTTCGGTAACCTCATTATATCATATGTAATGTATTAAATATTGATTACTAATATCGGTAAATTTCTTATAACATACAAACTTAACCTCAACAAAGGCATTTTATGATGATTTGGATAACTAAGCGAAATCAAGGACTAAGGTTTAGAACATAGAATCTTACTAGTGTCCTTACGTTCGTATGATCGAAGTAGGATCGTGTGACGGATTGCATTACGCACCTCTTGGGAATATCTTCGCTTACCACCGTGAGTTTTCACAACCCCTTTTTACTATTTTATACGTTTTGGGGTGAAAAGCATGTCACGATTTTATTACGCATCGATTGTACTGTTTACTCAAAATACTGAATATTGCTCCGTATACTTATGCGCTATGGTATGTATGCTTATGTTAGTTGATTCTGAGTTTTTCTATTAAGTCCCCGTTTACTCTACATTACCCATTAACTCACGTTTTGAGCCGTTAGTATTATGGATAACGTTATTTGGTTGACACACACTCACCTCGCGAGTGCATAATTACTATTTTCCGTAATTACGTAATTCCGTAATTCTGTAAGCATGTTTGTGAGGAACATGCAGTTTGGGGCATTCCGTAATTAGGTTTGGGTAGTGGGCTAATTTCTTAACATATAATTGCATACGATACTATACCTTGCGCATTTTGACAAACGAACTCTTAACCCGTTATGCGGATTTACAAAAGTGTGTTTTACTACAACCGAATACTTATATCCACTTGTGCGGATTAAAACTGTTTCGATGACAAACTTATATCCACTTGTGTGGATTAAAACTGTTTCTATGAAAAACTTTGCTGTACTCATAAAAACCTGTGAACTCACCAACTATTCAATAGTTGACCCTCTCATTTACATGCTTTTCAGGAGATAGCAAGTGAGATTGGAACTTTAGAAGACACCACAAGTAGCTGCATCCAACACTATTTTCCTTATCATGTCAATTTTTGTTTTGGACATTTTGTATTTTTGAACAAGATGTAACTTTTGTAAACCTTTTAAGCTATGATGATTGTGTGTTGTCTTCCACCTTATGCAATGAAACCTTGAACTGTGACATCCTGTATTTCCGCTTTAGTGGGGTGTGACAAATTGTGTTGGGTCAAATGGTTTCTAAACAAGGTTTGGAAGTTGATAAAGCTAACCTAGAAGTAATAATGCAATTATCCGAACCCACTTCGGTTAAACGCATTAGAAGTTTTTTGGGACATGCAGGATTTTACCGACGTTTTATAAAGGACTTTTCAAAAATTGCAAAACCATTGTGTAATTTACCGCATGTTGATCAAATTTTGATTTTACTTCCGAATGCAAAACGGCTTTTTCAAAAATCAAAGAAGCTCTTGTCTCTGCACCTATTGTAATAGCACCGGATTGGACAAGACCTTTCGAGGTAATGTGCGATGCTAGTGATTGGGTAGTAGGTGCCGTTTTGGGGCAAAGAAAAGAGAAAAAATTTCACCCCATTTACTATGCAAGTAAAACTCTTATCAAAGCTCAAATAAATTATACAACAACTGAAAAAGAGTTACTTGTCGTAGTATTTGCTTTTGACCGTTTTCGTTCTTATTTGATCGGCACAAAAGTCATTGTTCATACTATAACAACCCAACCAAAAATAATCAAACATGATTTCCATAGATAACTGTAACGACCCGGATTCCCATACATAGTTCAAATAGCATACATTGCATAACGTCGTTAAAACAAGAGATACATTATATAACAAATACGGTCCCTTAGTCTTTTACAAACATTCAGTACATCATTACAAACGTTTACATAGTAAATTACATCATTACTAATAACGTGCTATAACTACTAAACACAACATAGTCTTCAACTACTTAGTCCTTCAAAAGTTATTCGCAGTTTAACCTTCTTGTTTGCTCTTACTCGATCCGCGACCTGGAATACATATTTTTAAAACAAAATGAGGGTTAGACCTTGAGGTCTAGTGAGAAAATCCCCGTTAGTTAAAAACCATTTGCACAACATCATACACATAATTCACATAAGAATACCAATTAAGACTCATGCATCATATATCTTTCCATCTCATTCTCTTGGCCATTAATTGGTTGCGAGCCAATTAATTAATTTACACCACTGTACTGAATACAGCCAACACCATTGTCCCTCTGTACAGCCAACATACACCGGTCCTAAGCCCGGCCAACTAGCACCCATGCAGTGTAATACTCATATAAACATAATATGCACATTATTACACTCATTCACATATATGTATTCCAGTTAGAAAACATTTTAAGTAAAAACTCACTTGTTTGTTTAACAAAACTCTTCCCGGTCTTTTCCAACAGATTTAGCTTTCACCTCCGATTCACAGTATCTGAAACAAATAGGTATAGACATCTCTTTACCAAAATAGAACACACACGTCTTACTAAAGCTAAGTACTCTAAATAACTCAAATCCTCAAATGTTACCCCCAAACCCGAACTTAAGTCGAGTCCATAATGCATTCAGTCCTCATTTATTCCCCATCCAATAATTAATAAGACACAGGTCATTGGATACCCAAAAGCATCTAAACTCTCAAAATTGATCAAACAGCCAAACTATCTGGACAACACAAAACTATCCGGATAACAGGGCTTTCCGGATAACCCCAACTTTTCGGACAGCATGTTCAATCCGGACGTCATCCGGAAACCACAGTGATCCGGACTCCATTCGGTATCTAAAATCGTCCGGAAACTTAATGAAAAAAAAGAACTTACCGGATGCAAGAATCGTCCGGACACCTTTAGAACACTATCCGGACACTGCCAACAAAACTACCCGGATACCTTCATCCTATCCGGAAACCTCTGTCGGTTTGCATATTTTCAGCCCAGAAACCGACTGAATCAACCCCAGATATGAAATCGTTTATTCTACTCCGATAGAAACTACCTAATAGCAATTACACACATAAATTGTAAAAGAAACATACCTGAAATCACTTCCAAGTACACAAATTCGAAGCTCTAACCTCCTTTTTCTTCTTTTGCTTCCTTTCTCTCCAAAACACACACACTCTCACCTTAAATCTGGATATTTGCTGTTATGAAATATCTGATTCCATTAAGGGATAATATTTATCCATATTTATCACTTAAATCCTTTGACTATTCACTAATGACCAAAACACCCCTAAACTTATAATTTAAACCAAACTTACCTTTAACTTCAAATTTTAAAGTTAACAAAATTTAACGGAACTAACATTTAACTAACGAACTTACCCGGGGTATTACATCATCTCCCCCTTAAAAGAATTTCGTCCTGGAATTCGGTTTAAGCAAAAAGGAACGGGTACTTAGTTCTCATTTCTGATTCTGATTCCCAAGTAGCATCCTGACCTCTATGATGTCGCCACTGTACTTTCACTTGTCTGATCTCCTTATTCCGCAACACCTTAACTTTACGGTCCATAATGGCTTCTGGTTCTTCTACATAATTCAACTTTTCATCAACTTGTATATCGGGTAGAGACACTGCCTGATCTGAGAGTAACTAGACACTTTCGAAAATTCGATACATGAAACGCGTTGTGAATCTTGCTTAACTCTGATGGAAGATCCAACCTGTAGGCTACTTCACCAATCCTTTCTGTAATTGCAAACGGTCCAATGTACCTCGGGCTCAGTTTACCTTGTTTCCCAAATCGGATGACTCCTTTCCAAGGAGAGACTTTTAACATCACAAAATCTCCAACTTGGAATTCTAATGGCTTTCGGCGTCGGTCGGCGTAGCTTTTCTGTCTGTCTTGAGCCACTTTCAAACGTTCCCGAATCTGAGAAATCTTATCCGCGGTCAACTGGACTATATCTGGCCTTGCTAACTGTTTCTCTCCCACTTCGTTCCAACACAGAGGCGTTCGGCATTTTCTACCATACAGAACTTCAAACGGTGCCGCTTGTATGCTGGAATGATAACTGTTATTGTAAGCAAATTCAATCAACGGTAAATGCTTATCCCATGATCCCCCAAAATCAACAATGCAAGCCCGAAGCATGTCTTCTATAGTCTGAATCATCCATTCACTCTGACCGTCAGTTTGAGGATGATACGCCGTACTTAGCTTTATCTGTGTACCCATTTCTTTTTGAAAGCTCCTCCAGAATCTTGAAGTAAAACGACTATCACGATCAAAAATAATCGAGATTGGAACCCCATGTCAAGTTACTATTTCGTTGATGTACAACTTGGCTAATCATTCCAACGAATCAGTTTCTTTTATTGGTAGGAAGTGAGCAGACTTCGTCAATCTGCCAACGATCACCCAAATGGCATCAAATCCTTTCGGAGTTCTTGGTAACTTCGTGATGAAATCTGTAGTAATATGATCCCATTTCCACATCGGTATTTCTAAACGCTGTAATTGCCCAAACGACTTCTGATGTTCAATCTTCACCTTCTTACAAGTAGTACAACCTTCCACATACTGAGCAATACTCCTTTTTATTCCCGACCACCAATAAAATTGTTTCATATCTTTGTACATCTTGTTCGTACCTGGATGAATAGAGAAACGAGATTGGTGAGCTTCTTGTAGTACATGATCACGTAAACCACCCAAATGAGGCACCCAGATTCTGTTTCCCAAACACAACAACCCACGATCATCTTTTACAAGCAATGCTGATATACCCACTAACCGTTCTGGTTTCAAGTGTTCTTCTTGAAAAGCTTCTATTTGACACTTCTGCAATTCGTCAAAGATGTTAGGTAGGAGTTCAGCTCATAGGGAAATAGCTTTTATTGTTCCACTCCTTTCTTGACGACTTAATGCATTAGCTACCACATTCTCCTTTCCCGGATGATAAAGGATTTCACAGTCGTAATCATTCACCAATTCTAGCCATCTTCTTTGCCTCATATTTAGTTCCTTCTGATCGAAAAGATGTTGGAGACTCTTATGATCAGTATAAATTTGACATTTAGAGCCGTAAAGGTAATGTCTCCATATCTTCAATGCGAAAACAACTGCTGCCAGTTCCATGTCGTGTGTAGGATACTGTCTTTCATGATCTTTTAACTGACGCGAAGCATAAGCAATAACCTTTCCTCGTTGCATAAGTACACAACCCAATCCCAATTTGGATGCATCACTGTAAACAATAAAGTCATCGGAACCTTCAGGTAGTGACAAAATCGGCGCACTGCAAAGTTTCTCTTTCAATACCCTGAATGCGTCATCATGTTCTGCTTTCCATTCAAACTTTAGATTCTTTCGAGTCAGCTTAGTCAAAGGCGTCGCGATACGAGAGAAATCTTTTATAAAATTTCGATAGTAACCGGCTAAACCCAGAAAACTTCGTACTTACGTTGGCGTCTTCGGCGGTTCCCATTTTTCAATTGCTTCTACCTTTGTCGGATCAACTTGAATACCTTTCTCGGAAACTACATGCCCCAGAAACTGAACTTCCCGTAGCCAGAATTCACACTTAGAGAACTTAGGGTATAACTGTTCCTTCTTTAACAATTCCAGAATTAACCGAAGATGTTGTGCGTGATCCTCTTTGGATCGGGAATAGATAAGTATATCATCGATAAATACAATAACAAATCTATCGAGATACGACTTACATACCCGATTCATTAAATCCATAAAAGCAGCTGGAGCGTTCGTCAATCCAAAAGACATCACTAAGAATTCATAGTGACCATACCGTGTGCGAAAAGCAGTTTTCAGAACGTCTTCTTCTTTAACCTTCAGTTGATGGTAGCCAGATCTTAGATCAATCTTGGAGAAATAACAAGCTCCAACTAATTGATCGAAGAGGTCATCAATTCTGGGAAGCGGATATTTGTTCTTGATCGTGCGCTTATTCAGTTCCCGATAATCAATACACATCCTCATCGAACCATCCTTCTTTTTCACAAACAGAACCGGTGCTCCCCACGGCGATGAACTGGGTCTGATGAAGCCTTTATCTGAAAGATCATGCAGTTAAGTCATCATCTCTTTCATCTCTGGAGGTGCCAAACGATACGGTGCACGGGCAACAGGAGCGGCTCTAGGAATCTGATCTATACCAAACTCTACTTGTCTAACGGGCGGAAGGCTAGTCAGATCTTCTGGAAAAACTTCCGGAAATTCACAAACAACCGGAATATCCCCCAGCTTATTCTTTTCTAGCTTAATATCTATCACATAAGCTAAGTAACTTGAGCAGCCTTTATTGATACACTTACGAGCTTTCAACAAAGAGATAAGGCAAGACTGATGATTTATACGGTCACCATAAATCACTACTGGTCCCTTCTCAGGTAAGACAACATTTATCAACTTCTTATCACAAACTATATTAGCTTGATTCTCAGCTAACCAATCCATTCCCACTACCACATCAAACTCGATCAAGACTATAGGAAATAACTGAATAGGCACTCCACACCCATCTATGTTTATCACACAACTATCAAATACCTCATTAACCGGTACTTGATTATCATTAGCCGTATCTACCATTAACGTATGATCTAACACTTTAGGCTTTAAATGCATATAGGCAGCAAAAGAAGGCGACACAAATGATCGGTTTGCACCGGAATCAAATAACACTTTAGCACGTGTAGAATTTATTAAGAATGTACCTGTAACCACATCGGGAGTCTCATCTGCTTCTTGCTCTGTCATTTGGAAGGCACGGCCCCTTGCTCTTGGTACTTCTGGCCTTGGTACTACCGGTCTAATACCCGTTGGTCTTACTGACGTACCACCCGGTTGTAATCTCCCAAGTGGGCAATCGGACTGAAGGTGATCAGGAGAATTGCACTGTAATACCCCGGATAAGTCCGTTAAATTTATTTAACTAAGGGGTTTTGATATTAAGGGGAAATTTGAGATAAGTTATAAGATTTGGGGTGGGTTGGTAATTAGTGAGTAGTTTGTGCCAAAAGTGTAAATGGAGATATAAATATCTCTCACACTTTAGTTATCCCTTAAAAAACCTAAAAATAGAAAGACAGTGTGTGTGTGCGTGTTCGTGAGGCGAAAAAGGAGCAGAAGTGAAAATACCCGGTTTGAGCATCGATTGAACGGGTTTGAGACGATTTTAAGGTATGTATCCTTTAGGCTTTATGTTTGTAATCATCAATAGACAGTTTCTATCGGATTAGAAAGTTTAAATCATAGCTGTATAGATTTGATTTGGGTTCTGGATTGGAAAAGCGACCGAATGTGTTCTTGAGAGTCCCGGGGAAGTCCCGGTAGACTCCCGATAATGTGAGTCCCGATATTGCAGACTTCCGGTAGTGTAGAGTTCCGGTAATGTGAACTCCCGGTATAGGAACTCCCGGTACCATGAAGTCCCGGTAGTGTTGTCTCCCGGTACTCTGGGTAGTCCCGGTACCTTGTTATGTTTTGTTGTTAAGTCATAAGGGTAAGAGTATAAGTGAAACATTGGAGGGCCGGAACTTAGTAGGCTTTATGTGTTTGGCTAGTAAAGCGATATATGTATCTTAATTGGTTTCAGATTATGTGGAGTCAAGGTGAAGGATAGGATCTTTTTGAAAGGAACTTGCAAGTGTTTTTGGATAAGCGATCGAGGTGAGTTTTACTTTAAAACGTTTTCAACTGGAATACATATATGTGTTTATATGTGTATGTGAGTATGTGTGAAATATATATATTGTATTTATATTGCACGAAACAAGTATAGGTGAGCCGAATTATTATTCGGCGGGGCTGTATTGAAATACAGCGGGGCTGCACGAAATTGCAGTGGAGCTGTAGGTAATTGCAGCGGGGCTGTATGTAATTACAGTGGAGTCGACTGTATTGTACAGTGACGATAATTAGTTGGCTTGCTACCGACTAATGTGGCCAGGGGAAAAAAGATGAGATGAGGAGAGATACACGGTGCACGAGTCCTAATGTGGTATTTATATACGTGTGGTATATGCGTGCTTATATGAAAGGTTTTATGTAAACTATTTTGATACAAAGTATTATGTGAAAAGAGTTTTATATTGATTTTGGAAAAGATCAGGATTAACTCACTAGACCCGTTTGGTCTAACCCTCATTTTGTTTTCAAAAATATGTTTTCCAGGTCGAGGAATTGATAGCGGCAAAGGAAAGAATAAGGCGTAGACTGCTTTCGTGGACCGATGATGACTAGGAAGATGTTATGTATTTTGTAGTTACGAAACAAAAAGACCGTACTTAGTTTATTATGTAACTTTTGTTGTAATTCAATGATATGCATGTATGTTATGTTAATTGTTGTATGATATGGGTAATCGGGTCGTTACAAATGGTATCAGAGCCCTAGTTTAAGGGATTTAGGTATTTGTACCCATGCCTAGACTTAAACTGCATGTGAAGTAGGATGTCCTTGATATATTAGAACCTAGGGATGCTAAGTATAAAAGGCAGAAGGAACATCGTGTAAGGTAATTTCAGATTACACCTGGCCAGTGTAACTGTGATCTTACAGGTTCATGTTTGAACCGGAACACCTTATTATATGGGGTATGTGCTTATGTGTATATTAATCTTATTTGAATCTACAGAATGGCAAGCGGTACTAGACGCACGAATCGGAGAGGGGGGAATCCGAATAGTACAAATCCGCCGATAGGAACGGGGGAAAGGGGAGGCAGAACTGGAGGCAGAACTGGAGGCAGAACTAGAGGTAGAACAGGAGGTAGAGCTGGGGGCAGAATTCAGCCACAAGGAACTGAGTTTGTCACGAGGGATGATTTGTTGGCAGAGATGGGAAGGCTACAAGCTAGTATACAAGCAATGTTTGACCAGAATCGTCATGGTGAAGCCGAAACACCGGGCCCCGAACCGGAAGCGGAGATGCCAATTACACCAACTATTATACCAGTACAAAGGAGGTGCGACTACAAAATGTTCTTAAGCTGTAGACCTCCGACCTACTCAGGAGACAGGGACCCCGTGAAAGCAATGAGATGGATGAAAGAGATAGAAGCTATTTTCAAGACAAGCAAGTGCGCTGACGAAGATAGAGTATTGTATGGAGCAGCAATGTTAAAAGGGGATGCTTTGTATTGGTGGGAATCTTTTATTCATTCTAGAGGATCTGATGTGTATTCTACTCTCACTTGGGAAGAATTTGTGATAGCTTATCAAAAACAATTTTGTCCCCAAGCAGCAGTTAAACAGTTGGAAGGAGAGTTTATGAATTTGCGGCAAGGAAATTTATCAGTTAGGGACTATACTGCCCGTTTTCTGGAAAAGTCACGCTTCGCGGAATACTACGTTGCCACGGAGGCGATGAAGACGGAAAGGTTTATCTTTGGATTAAATTTGGAAGTCAGAAGGTTAGTGACTGCAACAGGACCTGATAACTTCTCAGCCGCAGTAAATGCCGCGGAAAATGTAGAGCGAGATATTAAGAGAGATGCAAATGATAAGAGTGCTGGGAAAAGAAAATCGGAAGAGATGACGCATGATTCAACGGGGTACGAAATTCAGAGGTTCGATAGTCGCCTACCTTTTATATCAAATGAAAGACTATGTCCAAAATGCAACCGCGTATATCAAGAAAATTGTTATGTTGATCCTAGAAGTTGTTACAAGTGTGGAAGGGCTGGACACGTCGCTAAGAATTGTCGCGCAAATCGATTCTGTTTCGTTTGCAATTCCCCTGATCATATTCAGTCAGACTGTCCACAAAGGAAAATACAACAGGGTAGTACGACGGGGAAGCCAATAAGCGTCAGGACGGGAGAGATACAAAGGTCTGAAGAACCGAAAGCAAAGGGACGAATATTCCAAATGACAACGCAAGATGAGGAGGAAATTCCGGATGAGGATACAGGTACATTTCTAATAAACTCTATACGTGCTAAGGTGTTATCTGACTTCGGTATGAAGTGGTTCTTGGTATTTCTATGCTTATATTGCTGATCTGTGTTAGAGACATATGTGGGTGTGGGGTGGCTATTCAGTTAGTTTCTATGGTTTTGATTGAGTTCGAGGTAGTAGTGATAAGTATTCGTATCTTTTCGCTTAACCGAATTCCGGGACGGAATTCTTTTAAGGGGGAGATAATGTAATACCCCGGATAAGTCCGTTAAATTTATTTAACTAAGGGGTTTTGATATTAAGGGGAAATTTGAGATAAGTTATAAGATTTGGGGTGGGTTGGTAATTAGTGAGTAGTTTGTGCCAAAAGTGTAAATGGAGATATAAATATCTCTCACACTTCAGTTATCCCTTCAAAAACCTAAAAATAGAAAGACAGTGTGTGCGTGTTCGTGAGGCGAAAAAGGAGCAGAAGTGAAAATACTCGGTTTGAGCATCGATTGAACGGGTTTGAGACGATTTTAAGGTATGTATCCTTTAGGCTTTATGTTTGTAATCATCAATAGACAGTTTCTATCGGATTAGAAAGTTTAAATCATAGCTGTATAGATTTGATTTGGGTTCTGGATTGGAAAAGCGACCGAATGTGTTCTTGAGAGTCCCGGGGAAGTCCCGGTAGACTCCCGGTACGGACGACTCCCGATAATGTGAGTCCCGATATTGCAGACTTCCGGTAGTGTAGAGTTCCGGTAATGTGAACTCCTGGTATAGGAACTCCTGGTACCATGGAGTCCCGGTACCATGAAGTCCCGGTAGTGTTGTCTCCCGGTACTCTGGGTAGTCCCGGTACCTTGTTATGTTTTGTTGTTAAGTCAGAAGGGTAAGAGTATAAGTGAAACATTGGAGGGCCGGAACTTAGTAGGCTTTATGTGTTTGGCTAGTAAAGCGATATATGTATCTTAATTGGTTTCAGATTATGTGGAGTCAAGGTGAAGGATAGGATCTTTTTGAAAGGAACTTGCAAGTGTTTTTGGATAAGCGATCGAGGTGAGTTTTACTTTAAAACGTTTTCAACTGGAATACATATATGTGTTTATATGTGTATGTGAGTATGTGTGAAATATATATATTGTATTTATATTGCACGAAACAAGTATAGGTGAGCCGAATTATTATTCGGCGGGGCTGTATTGAAATACAGCGGGGCTGCACGAAATTGCAGTGGAGCTGTAGGTAATTGCAGCGGGGCTGTATGTAATTACAGTGGAGTCGACTGTATTGTACAGTGACGATAATTAGTTGGCTTGCTACCGACTAATGTGGCCAGGGGAAAGAAGATGAGATGAGGAGAGATACACGGTGCACGAGTCCTAATGTGGTATTTATATACGTGTGGTATATGCATGCTTATATGAAAGGTTTTATGTAAACTATTTTGATACAAAGTATTATGTGAAAAGAGTTTTATATTGATTTTGGAAAAGATCAGGATTAACTCACTAGACCCGTTTGGTCTAACCCTCATTTTGTTTTCAAAAATATGTTTTCCAGGTCGAGGAATTGATAGCGGCAAAGGAAAGAATAAGGTGTAGACTGCTTTTGTGGACCGATGATGACTAGGAAGATGTTATGTATTTTGTAGTTACGAAACAAAAAGGACCGTACTTAGTTTATTATGTAACTTTTGTTGTAATTCAATGATATGCATGTATGTTATGTTAATTGTTGTATGATATGGGTAACTGGGTCGTTACATGCACGAGTAACAAAATCTAACTACTCGACAGTCTTTAGCACTATGACCGATCTTTCCACACTTATAACAGTTTCTAGGATCCACTTGACAACTTCCTTGATGAAAACGGTGGCACTTTGGGCAAGGTCTTTCAACTGGTCGGAAAGGTGGACGGTTATCAAATCGCTGAAACCTAGACTTCTTCGGATCATACTGCGGTCCTTCCCACTTTCTTTTTCCCACATTCTTATCACTAGTACTTCTCCCTTTTATCTTGTTCCATGGTTTCCGCAGCGTCTACGGCGGCGGAAAAAGTTTCTGGTCCTTTAGCAATCACAAAACTTCTGACCTCTGCATTCAATCCAAAGATAAACCTTTCAATCTTCATGGCCTCCGTAGCAACGTAGTATTCCGCAAAACGAGACTTTTCCAAGAAATGAGCGGTGTAGTCCCGAACTGAAAAATTCCCTTGCTGCAAGTTCATAAACTCCCCTTCCAATTGTTTAACTGCGGCTTGAGGACAAAACTGTTTCCTGAAAGCTATCACGAATTCTTCCCAAGAGTAAGTAGAATATATATCAGATCCTCCCGAGGTCATATGTGCTTCCCACCAGTATAGGGCATCGCCTTTCAACATTGCAGTTCCATAGAGTACTCTATCTTCTTCAGCGCGTTTACTAGTCTTGAAGATAGCTTCTATTTCCTTCAGCCACTTCATAGCTTTCACTGGATCCCGATCTCCCGAGTAAGTTGGAGGCTTACAACTTAAGAACATTTTATAGTCACACTTTCTTAGTACTGGTGTGATTGTAGGTGTAATAGGCATCTCGTTTTCCTGACCAGGATCTGGTGTACCAGCTTCATTATGACGAGTTCGATCAAATATGGCTTGTATACTGGCCTGCAGTCTTCCCATTTCGGCTGTTAAATCGTCCCTAGTAACAAATTCATTACCTCTCGGCGGAGTTCCACTCCCAGATCTACCCCCAATTCTGCCTCCAATTCTGCCTCCACCTCTTTCTCCCCCTCTTCCCCTTCCTCCGGCTGTTGGGTTTGTTCTATTCGGATTTCCTCCTCCATCCCGATTCGTTTGTCTAGTACCACTTGCCATTCTGTTGATTCAGACAAGATTAATATACACATAAGCACATACCCCATATAACAAGGTATTCCAGTTCAAACATGTACCTGTAAGATCACAATTACACTGGCCAGGTGTAAAATGAACATACCTTACATGATGTTCCTTCTACCTTTTTATATTTAACCCCCAAGGTTCTACAATAATAGGGACATCCTACTTCACATGCAGTTTAAGTCTAGGTACAGATACTAATACCTAAATCCCTTAAACTAGGGCTCTGATACCATCTGTAACGACCCGGATTCCCATACATAGTTCAAATAGCATACATTGCATAACTTCGTTAAAACAAGAGATACATTATATAACAAATACGGTCCCTTAGTCTTTTACAAACATTCAGTACATCATTACAAACATTTACATAGTAAATTACATCATTACTAATAACGTGCTATAACTACTAAACACAACATAGTCTTCAACTACTTAGTCCTTCAAAAGCTATTCGCAGTTTAACCTTCTTATTTGCTCTTACTCGATCCGCGACCTGAAATACATATTTTTAAAACAAAATGAGGGTTAGACCTTGAGGTCTAGTGAGAAAATCCCCGTTAGTTAAAAACCATTTGCACAACATCATACACATAATTCACATAAGAATACCAATTAAGACTCATGCATCATGTATCTTTCCATCTCATTCTCTTGGCCATATTAATTGGTTGCGAGCCAATTAATTAATTTACACCACTGTACTGAATACAGCCAACACCACTGTCCCTCTGTACAGCCAACATACACCGGTCCTAAGCCCGGCCAACTAGCACCCATGCAGTGTAATACTCATATAAACATAATATGCACATTATTACACTCTTTCACATGTATGTATTCCAGTTAGAAAACATTTTAAGTAAAAACTCACTTGTTTGTTTAACAAAACTCTTCCCGGTCTTTTCCAACAGATTTAGCTTTCACCTCCGATTCACAGTATCTGAAACAAATAGGTATAGATATCTCTTTACCAACATAGAACACACACGTCTTACTAAAGCTAAGTACTCTAGATAACTCAAATCCTCAAATGTTACCCCCAAACCCGAACTTAAGTCGAGTCCATAATGCATTCAGTCCTCATTTATTCCCCATCCAATAATTAACAAGACACAGGTCATTGGATACCCAAAAGCATCTAAACTCTCAAAATTGATCAAACAGCCAAACTATCCGGACAACACAAAACTATCCGGACAACAGGGCTTTCCGGACAACCCCAACTTTCCGGACGTCATCCGGAAACCACAGTGATCCGGACTCCATCCGGTATCTAAAATCGTCCGGAAACTTAATGAAAAAAAAGAACTTACCGGATGCAAGAATCGTCCGGACACCTTTAGAACACTATCCGGACACTACCAACAAAACTACCCGGATACCTTCATCCTATCCGGAAACCTCTGTCGGTTTGCATATTTTCAGCCCAGAAACCGACTGAATCAACCCCAGATATGAAATCGTTTATTCTACTCCGATAGAAACTACCTAATAGCAATTACACACATAAATTGTAAAAGAAACATACCTGAAATCACTTCCAAGTACACAAATTTGAAGCTCTAACCTCCTTTTTATTCTTTTGCTTCCTTTTTCTTCTTTTGCTTCCTTTCTCTCCAAAACACACACACTCTCACCTTAAATCTGGATATTTGCTGTTATGAAATATCTGATTCCATTTAGGGATAATATATATCCATATTTATCACTTAAATCCTTTGACTATCCACTAATGACCAAAACACCCCTAAACTTATAATTTAAACCAAACTTACCTTTAACTTCAAATTTTAAAGTTAACAAAATTTAACGGAACTAACATTTAACTAACGAACTTACCCGGGGTATTACAATAACAATAATATCTGCCAAAACCTGGCCCACACCAAAATTCAACAAATTCGACAAAGGGTTTGCGGAATACAACCCTAATTACAGCTGAGAATAAAGGTCTAAGATGCAAAAATGGAAGTCTTCTACTTTTAAGATACAGGCTCCAGTTCACACCTTCCCTTTCCCTTTACCCGAGCCTTCTACCACCTGTTTACCAGAAAGATTTTTAGTTTTGAAAGCGAGGGTTAGACCATGAGGTCTAGTGAGTTCCCTCAAAAACCACACCACAAATACACAGTTTATGTAAAACTTTCAGTAAGTAATGATTGTACAAAACTTTTTATGAACACACATAAATGATCAACACGCTATGACAAGCTAATGGCACACGCTATGGTCACACACACCGTGACAGCGTAAAAAGGGCACGCATCGCCCTTATATGAAATGGATTCATATATTTAATAATATGGGACACACCCCCATCTCACCCAAATGCCATAGCTTGTCCACACGAAAGTAGTTTATATCCACACGATTAAATCACACTTTTCATACGTGAGTAAACAATAGTACGAACACTTACCAACATAAACATGCATAAGGTTCCACACTTTAAAAGGGATTAGGATCAGAAAACTCACCTGTCGTCCTGTTTAATCCTCCTACTAGATTGATTCTCCCTTCAACCGCACCTATAAAGATACACACTACTGCGATGAGTCACCTGATTGAACTACACTCTCACACGGTTAACACCTCGAACTAACAGACTACACCACAGGGTCACACAGTCACTTTCTGGAAGACTTATCCAGACAGCCATACTATCCGGAAGATTGTATCCGGACAGTCTGAACTATCCGGATGATTCTACTCGGTTAGTAGGTATTAGCGATTACAAGAACTCTCCGGGTGGCATTTCGGACACTCCCGGATTCCCAAGGGTTTCCGGTTAACTACCGGAAACTACCACTATCTGGACAAACCTTTCGTCCGGACACTACAACATTCGGATACCACTCGTCCGGATACTCCAAACCTTCCGGATACTAACCTGATGGCGAAGTTTCCGGACGCGACGATTTTGCATAAATCGCAGGGGATTAAGCACATGTCGCCCTAAATCCCCCCAACACTTCCAGATAACAAATATGGGTCGACGATTGGCACAATAACCCATTCTTAAACCCTTTTTAAACAATTTAATGATGAAACACAAGGAATTCCATAACAATCAAGTTTCTCCTCACAAACCCAACACATTTCACCAAAACTAAAGGAGAGGAAAGATTAGTAGTTACCTGAAGATTCTACTGATTAAATGCAAAGGTTCAGTTGCCAACACTCCTTTCTCCTCTTCAATTGCCAATACTTCCTTCTCTTGCACTCTCTCTTAGCCGCACACACATACACACACTGGGACAATTGCTAAATGAATAAATTAGGGTTTTTCCCACCCCTTTTATACTTTTCTCACTAAACACCAAACTTTTAATTTCTTTACACTTAGACCACAAAACTTTCTTATTTCGAATTTCTTCCACAATTTCCAATTACCGACTAAAAATACAAATCTTGGTTATTACAACATCCTCCCCTCAAAAGAATTATGTCCCCAAAATTCCATTTTCAAACAAACGAGGATATCGAGTCCTCATGTCCGATTCCAATTCCCAAGTTGCCTCTTGCCCCCTATGGAATTGCCAATGAACTTTCACTAGTGACACTTCTTTATTCCTTGTCTTTCAGACTTTGCGATCCGTGATTGACAACGGTTCTTCTTCATAACTTAACTTCTCATCCACACGAATGTCTTCCAATGACACCGCCATACTTTCTTCGGCTAGACATTTTCTTAAATTCGACACATGAAAGGTCGGGTGCACTCCCCGAAGCTCCTCGGGTAATTCTAACTTATACGCCACCTCACCCACACGTTCGGTGATGGCGAACGACCCGACATACCTAGGCCTTAGTTTCCCTCTCTTCCCAAAACGTACGACTCCTTTCCACGGTGACACCTTAAGCATCACTTTATCTCCTACCATAAACTCGATCGGTTTCCTTCTTTTATTTGCATAGGCCTTCTAACGGTCTTGAGCTACCTTCAACTTATCTCTTATCACACAAATTTTGTCAGCCGTCAACTGTACTAATTCCGGCCCCGCTAACTGCTTCTCTCCCACTTCATTCCGACACAAAGGTGTCCTGCACTTACGCCCATAAAATGCCTCAAACGGTGCTGCTTGAAGACTGGCGTGATAACTATTGTTATACGAGAACTCGATCAATGGCAGATGGGATTCCCACGAGCCTTTGAAGTCAATCACACAAGCACGCAACATGTCCTCCAAGGTTTGTATAGTTCTCTTGCTTTGCCCATCCGTCTGAGGATGATAGGCAGTGCTCATCAATAGCTGCGTTCCTAACTCCCGTTGAAGACTTCACCAAAAAGAGGACATGAAACGGCTATCGCGATCCGAGACTATGTATAAAGGCACCCCGTGTCTCGTTACTATTTCATTCATGTACAACCTTACTAGCCTCTCTAGCGAATCTTTCTCCCGAATAGGTAGAAAGTGAGCCGACTTGGTGAGACGGTCCACGATCACCCAAATGGCGTCATACCCTTTCGGGGTCCTTGGTAACTTCGTGACGAAGTCCATGGTGATACAATCCCACTTCCACACGGGTATCTCTAAGGGATGTATCTCCCCGTACGGTCTCTGATGCTCTGCTTTGACCTTCAAACAGGTCACACACCGCTCAACAAGATAAACGAAGTCCTTCTTCAACCCCGGCCACCAATACATTTGTCTCAGGTCCCGATACATCTTATTGGTTCCCGGATGAACCGAATACCGCGACCTATGTGCCTCCTCTAAAATACGTTCCTGCAAGCCTCCCAGCTTAGGAACCCACACTCGGTTCCCCAAACATTTCACACCACTACCGTTAGACACTAAGGATGTCACATAACCAACAATCCTCTCACTTTTCCACTTCTCTTCCACTAGAGCTTCCTCCTGGAATTTCTTAATCTCTTTCAACAGATCAGGAATCACGTTGACTCGAAAGGCTACCACTTTAGTTGGTTCTCTTCTTTCCTTCCGGCTCAACGCGTCAGCCACAACGTTCGCCTTTCCTGGATGGTAAAGGATCTCACAATCGTAGTCGCTTAACAATTCCTCACAACGGCGTTGCCTCATATTTAACTCCTTTTGATCGAACAAATGCTTAAGACTTTTATGATCGGAATAAATCTGACACTTAACCCCGTAAAGGTAGTGCCTCCAAATCTTAAGCGCAAACACCACCGCTGCCAACTCCATATCGTGCGTGGGGTAACTCTTCTCATGCTCCTTCAGCTGACGGGATGCATACGCGATTACCTTCCCATTCTGCATTAGCATGCATCCTAGTCCCAGCTTGGATGCATCGCTGTAGATTACGAATCCTTCCGATCCACTAGGAAAGGAAAGGATCGGAGCGCTACTCAGCTTGTCCTTCAATTTGCTAAATGCTTCTTCTTGAGCCTTCGCCCACTCGAACTTAGCACTCTTCTTGGTTAAGGCGATCAATGGTGTAGCTATCCGAGAAAAGTCCTGGATGAACTTCCGATAGTAGCCCGCTAAACCAAGAAAACTCCTAAATTTCGATGGCGACCTTGGTTGTTCCCATTCCCTAATAGCCTCCACTTTGGATGGATCCACTTTGATGCCTTCCCCTGACACTACATGGCCCAAAAATTGGACTTCTCGAAGCCAGAACTCACACTTGGAAAACTTTGCATACAATTTCTCCCGTCATAACAAATCTAACACCACGCGGAGATGCTCTTCATGCTCACTCTGAGATCGAGAGTAGATGAGGATATCGTCTATGAACACGATCACGCACTTATCCAACCACGCGCTGCACACACAATTCAACAAATCCATGAAGACTGTCGGAGCATTAGTCAAGCCAAAGGGCATGACTAAAAACTCATAGTGGCCATACCTCGTGCGAAATGCCGTCTTCGGCACATCTTCTTCCCTTACCTTCAACTGGTGATACCCGGATCTTTGATCTATCTTCGAGAATAAGCTCGCTCCTTGCAACTGGTCAAACAGATCATCGATCCTTGGAAGTGGGTATCTGTTCTTGATGGTCACCTTGTTAAGCTCATGGTAGTCTATGCACATCCGCATAGACCCATCTTTCTTCTTGACGAAAAGTACTGGCGCTCCCCAGGGTGAGGAACTAGGGCGTATAAACCCCTTATCCAACAACTCCTGTAGTTGCGTCATTAACTCCTTCATCTCCGCCAATGCTAACCGATATGGCGCACGCGCTATCGGGGCCGCACCCGGCATCAATTCGATTCTGAATTCGACTTGACGATCCGGGGGTAAACCTGTCAGATCATCAGAAAACACCTTCGGAAACTCTCTCACCACAGGGACATCTTCTAATCCCTTTTTCTCCTTCTTAGCGTCTAACACATACGCCAAAAACCCCTGACACCCCTTCTCTAGACAATGCCTCGCTTTTATTACCGAAATAAGGCAAGACTTACGCTCTCGCCTATCTCCATAGATTACCACCTCCGACAAATCTGGAAAAGTCATACGGATCATTTTCTTATTGCATACAATGCTAGCATTATTAGTAGCCAGCCAATCCATTCCTACGACAACGTCAAATTCTCCCATGCCCATGGGGTACAATCGCAATGGGAAAAAGTGACCCTCTACCTCGATATTACAGTCCTCAAACACCTCTCTCACCAAGACTCGCCTATCATCGGCAATCTCTACTTCGAATCCACACCCCAAACGTTTAGGCTTAACACACAGACGTCGGGCAAATTCTGGCGATACAAACGAACGATTTGCACCCGAGTCGAACAACATTTTTGCAAAAATAGAATTAATAAGAAAGGTGCCTGTCACCACATCAGGTATCTCTACCGCCTCATCAGCCGTCATCCGAAAAGCTCTCGCTCTTGTCTGAGCTAGTTCCACTTTCTTTTCCCCCACTCTTCCTCCTTGTCTACCACCGAAACCACCCGAATCCCCTCTCTTCAATTGGGGGCAATCCGGTCTCAGATGTTCCACATACCCGCACTGGTAACATGCTCTGGGGTTCCGACAATCGCGCGCCATATGCCCAATATTTCCACACTTAAAACACCCCTCAGGTTCACCCACACATTCCCCACGGTAGACTCGGTTACACTTTCCACAAGGTTTCTCTCCAAATTTCGACCCTCCTCGGAACTCTGGCTTGAACACTTTAGCCCATTTCGAGTCACGCACAGGCCCTTCCCACTTTCTCTTCTCTTTACCCTTTTCCTCATCTTGTCGGTTCTTCTCCTTTTCAACCATTTCAGCCACATTGATGGCTGCCTGAAAGGTAGTTGGGTTCCTAGCCGTAACCAGTTCCCGCACACTGCTCTTTAAACCGAAAATGTACCTCTCAATTTGGCGCTCCTCATTTGGTACGTACAACTCAGCAAATCTCGCCTATTCAATAAACTTCGAGGTATATTCTCTCACCGACATCCCATCTTGTTCTAAGCCCATGAACTCTTCCTCCAATCGTTTTATTGCCGCCAGAGGGCAAAACGACGTCTTGAACTTTGAGACAAAGGTCTCCCACGTCATATTCTTTGCAGCCTTTGACCTTTCTCCCACGGTTTCTGCATCCCACCAAAACACCGCTTCCGACTTCAACATGGACATAGCAAACATCACCCTGTCACTATCGGCACACTTACAGGTATCGAACACCAGTTCCATTTCCCTGATCCACTTTATCGCCAACACGGGATCGCATTCTCCCTTGAAAGTGGGTGGCTTACAAGAAGCGAATGCCTTGTAACTACAACCTCCACCCAGCACCCGGTCATTTACTGCCAACGGATTCGACTGAGAAGGACTCCCCGAAGCAGAACCATGTGAGCTAGTCGCCCCTTCATTACTACCACTTGCCTCTTTGCTCCCCGATGCTGACTCGTCCTGTTTTGCCAACACGGTTTTCAATGTATCCTGGATTTCACCCAAGGCAGTGGCGAAATTTTCTTGAGTCACAAAAGTTTGAGCACCACCACGCCCACGACTACCACCTCGACTCGCTCCCCGCCTGGACGCAGAACTCTCCTGATGAGACGCCTCTGGTTCTTGCGGAACCCTCGCGCTCCTTGTTCCACGAGTAACACGAGCCCTCACTACAGCTCTTCCCACGTTTTCATTCACTTGAGTAACCGCTCGCCGGGGTACTCTTCCACGACCCCTTCCGCGGCCTCTACCCCTACCGCGGGTGGCCGCTAGCACAGGTGGTGCTTCCATCTCAATCTCTTCATCAACAGGTTCCGATGCACCTCTCATGGATCTCCTCAACATGATTACCGACTATCAAGGAAACACCAACAACGTTAACCTACAATTCCAAAATAATAAGGCAATTAAGCACATACATGTACCTGTAAGTTAGTAATTACACTGGCCAGGTGTAATCGCCAACTTACCTTACATGACAGTTCTCACTACCCCATTAATCGCTCTACCCAGTCTCACTAAGGTCCTCCTAGTTCTCAGTTGTACTACTTAACTCTTACAGTTTAAGTTTAGGCCCATCCGGTCACCTAATTCTCTTAAACTAAGGCTCTGATACCAACTATAAAAACCCAACCAAAAATAATCAAACATGATTTCCATAGATAACAATAATATCTGCCAAAACCATGCCCACACCAAAATTCAATAAATTCGACAAAGGGTTTGCGGAATACAACCCTAATTACAGCTGAGAATAAAGGTCTAAGATGCAAAAATGGAAGTCTTCTACTCTTAAGATACAGGCTCCAGTTCACACCTTCCATTTCCCTTTACCCGAGCCTTCTACCACCTGTTTGCCTGAAAGATTTTTAGTTTTGAAAGTGAGGGTTAGACCATGAGGTCTAGTGAGTTCCCTCAAAAGCCACACCACAAATACACAGTTTGTGTAAAACTTTCAGTAAGAAATGATTGTACAAAACTTGTTATGAACATACATAAATGATCAACACGCTATGACAAGCTAATGGCACACGCTATGGTCACACACACCGTGACAGCGTAAAAAGGGCACACACCGCCCATATATGAAACGAATTCATATATTTAATAATATGGGACACACCCCCATCTCACACAAATGCCATAGCTTGTCCACACGAAAGTAGTTTATATCCACACGATTAAATCACACTTTTCATACATGAGTAAACAATAGTACGAACACTTACCAACATAAACATGCATAAGGTTCCACACTTTAAAAGGGATTAGGATCAGAAAACTCACCTGTCGTCCTGTTTAATCCTCCTACTAGATTGATTCTCCCTTCAACTGCACCTATAAAGATACACACTACCGCGATGAGTCACCTGATTGAACTACACTCTCACACGGTTAACACCTCGAACTAACAGACTACACCACAGGGTCACACAGTCACTTTCTGGAAGACTTATCCAGACAGCCATACTATCCGGAAGATTATATCCGGACAGTCTGAACTATCCGGACGATTCTACTCGGTTAGTAGGTATTAGCGATTACAAGAACTCTCCGGGTGGCATTCCGGACACTCCCGGATTCCCAAGGGTTTCCGGTTAACTACCGGAAACTATCAATATCTTGACAAACCTTTCGTCCGGATACTACAACATTCGGATACCACTCGTCCGGATTATCCAAACCTTCCGGATACTAACCTGATGGCGAAGTTTCCGGACGCGATGATTTTGCATAAATCGCAGGGGATTAAGCACCACTCGCCCTAAATCCCCCCAACACTTCCAGATAACAAATATGGGTCGACGATTAGCACAATACCCCATTCTTAAACCCTTCTTAAACAATTTAATGATGAAACACAAGGAATTCCATAACAATCAAGTTTCTCCTCACAAACCCAACACATTTCACCAAAACTAAAGGAGAGGAAAGATTAGTAGTTACCTGAAGATTCTACTAATTAAATCCAAAGGTTCAGTTGCCAACACTCCTTTCTCCTCTTCAATTGCCAATACTTCCTTCTCTTGCACTCTCTCTTAGCCGCACACACATACACACACTGGGATAATTGCTAAATGAATAAATTAGGGTTTTTCCCACCCCTTTTATACTTTTCTCACTAAACACCAAACTTTTAATTTCTTTACACTTAGACCACAAAACTTTCTTCTTTCGAATTTCTTCCACAATTTCCAATTACCGACTAAAAATACAAATCTTGGTTATTACACATACGGACCACTCCGCTATCAAATATCTTTTTAACAAAACCGACGCTAAGCCAAAGCTTATCCGGTGGGTTCTTCTTTTACAAGAATTTGACATAGAGATAGTTGCTAGAAAGGGAGTCAATAATCAAGTCGCCGATCATCTTTCAAGAATTGAAATGAACGTGTCGAGTGGGGGAAGTCATGAAATCAAAGAGGTTTTTCCGGATGAGTGTATTTTAGCAATACAACATGTTGACAAAGAATTGCCGTGGTATGTCGATATTGCAAATTATCTTGCAAGTGGAATTAGGCCATACCACATGAACGCGCAAAAGTTTAAAAAGTTTCTTCATGATTGTAAACACTATTTTTGGGATGATCCTTTTTTGTATAAATTAGGATCGGACCAAATTTTGAGGAAATGTGTTCCGGATTTTGAAATGAAAAATATTTTACGGGATTGTCATGCTTCACCATACGGGGGCCATTTCGGTGGTCAACGTACGGCCGCAAAAATTCTTCAAAGTGGTTTCTTTTGGCCTACCATTTTTAAAGATTCATTTGAGTTCGTAAAGAGTTGTGACCAATGCCAAAGGATAGGGAACTTGTCCCAACGAAATGAGATGCCCTTAAATAATATTTTGGAAGTTGAAATTTTTGATGTTTGGGGCATCGATTTTATGGGACCATTTCCTATGTCTTTTAATAACCAATATATTTTGGTGGCCGTAGATTATGTCTCAAAATGGATAGAAGCTATCGCTTGTCCAAGAAACGATGCTAAAACTGTGATTAACTTCCTTCAAAAAAATATTTTTGTTCGTTTTGGAACTCCTCGCGCTTTAATTAGTGATGAGGGAACTCATTTTTTCAACAAAATGTTAAGCACAGTTTTGAGCAAATACAACATCCATCATAAGGTATCAACGGCATACCATTCTCAAACAAACGGACTTGTCGAACTTTCAAATCGGGAAATTAAGCGAATTTTGGAAAAAGTGGTAAAACCCGATAGAAATGATTGGTCCCTTAAGTTGGATGACGCACTCTGGGCATACCGAACAGATTTTAAAACACCACTAGGATTGTCACCATATAAACTGGGTTTCGGTAACATGTCACTTACCCTTGGAACTTGAATACAAGGCATTTTGGGCTGTAAAGGAATTAAATTTGAATGAAGAAGTGGCCGGAAAGAAGAGAAAACTTCAACTAAACGAGTTAGAGGAGATACATCATCATGCCTATGAGAACGCCAAAATTTATAAAGAAAAGACAAAAGTGTGGCATGATCGGCGTATTAACCAAAGGAATTTTGAAAAAAGTCAACAAGTGCTCCTTTTTAACTCTCGTTTGAAGTTGTTTCCCGAAAAATTAAAATCACGTTGGTCGGGACCTTTTACCATAGCGGATGTGGGAAAGTTTGGAACAATCGATTTAATCAACCCACAAGACGGAAGCCTTTTCCGAGTTAACGGTCACCGGGTCAAGCACTTTATTCCAAATGAGGTGCCCATACCCACTGGTGGTGACGAGTGAATTTTGATGGAAACACTGTGTATATATTGTATATATCACTTTCTTAACCTTTGTTTTATTTTTTTAAGAATTAATCTTGCAGGTTGCTCACTGTGGGAATTCCGTGCCCACGGACTTCAAATTTCCGATAAAGTCAGTCATGAGGGGAGGAAGTGTAAATTTTCAAAAGTTGTGGGGCATATTTTTTTAAGAAACAACTGGTTGGTAAACATGCAGAATAAAAAAAAACTTATCAAGTACACCAAGTACTCACATGCTTCAAAAGAAATATTTTTAAAATAAAGAGTTGGTGTACTTGAGTTTTTTTTTCCATCATGACTTGTATTCTCAAGGCTGAAAAGTGGATAGTCTTTGGGTCTTTTACCCTTGTGCTAAACCCAACGGATCATCCTCAAAATAACCAAGAGTCTTCCATTTTTCTTGTAGTTTTGAAAATACATAGACCACCCTTTTGATCTCCATGGCCAGAAAAAAGTCACTAGTCCACATCCCTGATAGACCCACACGACGGTCCCTCCGCCATGCCGCCATCGTCGCCGGTCAACCCATCGCCACGACCGCCGCTGTCACCGGTCAACCAACCGCCACCAACGCTGTTGTCACCGCCGTTGTTGTCACTGCTGCGGTTGACACTCCGGCAGCCATAAATATCGCTGCTACTCCATCGCCGGCCGCCTCCATGGTCGCCAAAACCCAAGCTCTAAGCCCCGCCTCCTCTACGATGGCTGTCTAGACCACCGCCGGCGTCTCCTCCGACGCACCCACCACCGAAGAACCCACAACCCCATCCTCACCAAGGTATGTCCATTCCTTCCTTGAAACTCATGAGGTGCTCACCATAATACCCGACCCACCAAACCCTAACCCGCCTATTACCATACCTACCACCATCCACATACCTTTCACTCAACCCCTTTTTGTGTATATTTCACCACCCACAATACCCATTACCATTCCCCCCATCCACCTTAGAATAAACCCTAACAACCCTCTTGGAGACTTTATAAATCCTTACTACCTTCAAACCCCAACCACCTCTGCACCACAATCAACCCCCCTAAAACCCCTTTTCATCACAGCCCTACCTTCAGTATCTACCACCATCGCCATTGACCCAAAAAATAAGCCCTCATATTCCAAATCAAAACCCTTTGATTTAAACGAAAAGGGAGATTTGGAAGATGAAAACCTTGGTGACGACCTCTGGTTCGATTTTGAAGGAACTCAGCCGCAACAAACCACTCCCCCTACCCATTTGAGGACCCTCTAAGCCCAGAAGCCATAGATGACCCAAACCCCACAAAGCTCGATACTGCCCACAGTGGGCAGTTGGTTCCCACAGCGGGTATGAATTCCACGTCTCGGAGTGCTGAAAAAATAGCCACAGCAGGTCCTTCTGAGCAACAAACTGCCACTGGAATGCCACCATCGGATTCTAGTTCATCCGAGGACTCCTCTTCTTCAGAATCTGATGCGCCATCACCACCGTCGAAAAAAGCCAAGAAAGCGGAGGCTTCCGACAGCGATTTCGAAGAAGAGATAAAAGTTGACGATAAGGGCAAGAAACCAGTCGTAGCACGCCACCTCGCAGATCCTCTCGCAAGAAACTGATCGCTACTGTGGATGACGCAATGGTAAAAGCAAGGTATGAGCTTATCAAGAAACAAAAAATCTTGCTAGAACGAGCTTTTGCACCTGCGTTAGTCAATAGTTTGGCACACGTAAAGCAGCATCTGTTCGCAATGCATTGAGAGAAATTAATTTCGATCCCATGCAAAGCTAATGAAACATGGGTCGCCGAATTTTTTGCGGCTGCTGCGTTTGCCAACCACAGTCCTTTGCGGATTCATGGCCGTATGGTTGACTGGTCTGGGCCTGCGATAAACAAAGCTTTAAAACTTGTGGCCCCATTTGTGTGTTCGTAAAGCCAACTTTCAAAAAAATTACTTATTGTTTCGGAAGAGAAAATCGTTGCCACGTTGGCGCGTACGGGTTGTGGTTGGTCTTTGGACAACAACCGATCTATGATACGGGCCAATCACCTCATGGAAGAGGCAGCCATTTGGTTTCAGTTTTTGAGGCACAACTTAATGCCCACAGCCCACGACGGTACAGTTTCCTATGATCGATGTATTCTGCTTTACTGTATTCTAAAGGAGTGCCCGATCGATCTCGGGCCGATTGCTCATGAGGTGATTGCTAAGGCAGCCACACGGGTCCAAAGCCGGCTCCTTTTTCCCGGTTTGATCACGAAACTTTGTGCCAAAGCCCATGTTCCAACATACAAACATGATGTGATAACGTTTGGTCAAGCCCACATAAATAACGACACCATCTCCCGCCGGAAGAGTGCAACACGAACCCCTATTATTTTGCAGGAACCAGTCGCACCTCCACAGCCTCCGAGACAAGATCCTACTATTCCTCCACGGCCACCGCAGCAGCCGACTGCCACCATAGATTCCGCCTACGCAGGCTACGGCACGGTCGAATGGCTGGCAGCCTTGGTGTTGCAAAAGGAGGAGGCAAATCAAACATCAAAACATATCCTTGCCAAGCTCAGTGCCCTTGAAGAACGCGTCGCACGGTTAGAAGGTGGATCCACATCTGCTCCTGCTCCACCAGTTGACGACGACGAGCGTCCCCCACGATTTCCAGCAGGGCCTGTGCCCACAGATTCCCACAGTGGGCAGCAGCCTCCAAAATTAACTTTTGGTTCATCATCATCCTCTTTAAACATTATTACTCTTATCTGTTCTTTTGGGTTTGTCTAACACTCTTAACTGCTCATTCCCGCCTTTTGTGTAATATTTGCGGGTTATGGTTGATTTGCGATAATCATTTGTGTTTGCTTTAATTTTTGTTGTGATTTCCTATCATTTTCAGGTACTTCAACTTTGATTGACTATTTTTAGGTAACTTTGAGAGGACGTAGGCCCTCTTGTGTGGCCTAAACACTTTTCCCTTCGTTCCTACAACCGAGTCGTTTACAAAGCCAATGTGGACATTGTCCATCTTTAAGTTTGGGGGTGGGGAAATTGCATGATCGTTACTTTTATGATCCAAAAAAAAAGTCTTCGAAAAATTGGAAGACCACCTTCGAAAAATCAGAAGGAAAAACATAACCCAAAAAGCTCTTAGAAAAATGAAATATCAAAAAGCTTGGGTTTTTGTGACTGAAATAGAACTCAAAGGAAAAGCAACAAAAATATATCCAAATTCCTTTTGTAGTTTAGTTCAAGTTTGGGGGGGGGGGGGGGGGGGGGGTTTAGCCACAAACACTAACCCGAAAAGTCCTACCGATCAAGTTCCGACAAATAGTCAAGAAAGGAAGAGGTACAAATTCCGAGGAAACATTCAAGCATGTTTGTAAGTTTCGTCTTCTTTCCCTCCGTAAAAATTCTTTTTCCTTCATTTCTTTTACTTGAGGACAAGCAAAACCTTAAGTTTGGGGGTGTGATAACTCTCATTTTTTAGAGTTTATTATTACTCTTTTTCTAGGCTTTTATATCATTTTTATACCCACTTTGCTTCTTTTCCTTTTATTTTGTCTAAAATGTGATAAAGAGATGATGAAGTTTCAAAAGTTTATTTTCTTGGAAAAACACTGCACTTTCGGTTGTGGGCACAGGGCTCCTCACTGTGAGCATGGACGGATCTTCCCATTGAACAACGGATAATGCAATTCTCTAGATAGAAGAAAAGATTAAAATAATGGCATGCTTGAGATTGCAAGATCTGGAAATCCCAGAAAGCAAGGGAAGCATGGGAGGCATGGTGAAGGTCTTTGCCTTTGAGATAATGTGAAGTTTAGTCCAATGGTTTGTTCACCTTTTTGGGACTATATAAGATAAGGCTTAGATCAATTTTCTTTCATAGTTTTTGAGTTGTAGTTTACTTCAAGTTCCAGTAGCTTTGTTCTTCTTCTTGTTTCTTAAAGACTTAAAGATTTGTAGCATTTACTTCCTTGTTTGTAATTTCAATTCTGTCAACAGTGACCCACTGTGGGCACGTCTTTAATTTTATTCAAGTAACTTTTATGACTTTCTTCTACATTGTTATGTCTTCTAATTTTATTATGAGCTAAGCACCCCTTTGGGTGTGGATGTGAGCAAACTTGAGACTAGTAGGCAACACTTGGCTGTGGCCATTTGTTACTAACTCTCGAGATTGGTCACTTGAGTCGAGACTTCAACTCAACGCGGATAAGCCGATCACTTTGATGTGTTAATATTAGATCTTAGACCTCGAGAAGGGCGGATACGAAATACGGCTTAAGTGATGCACAAAGATTTGAGAGAGTCTTTGATAACCACGTCGAGAGGCGGGTTTTGTATGATTTATTAAGGTTCAAACGCCGGTCGAGATTTATATCACAAAGAGATTTGGGTGTAAATCTCCATATTGGTAGAACTTGACGTTTAGAGTCAAACTTAATTAAATCAGCAAGATCGGGAGTCGGTAACAATGGACACTTTATGGAAACTTTGTAGGACCGGTTTATAAATTGCATCATTTTGAGAGATCGGGCTTTTTATGAACTTTTCGTGCTACAAAGCAACTAACCATCTTGTTACTACAAAAATCTCAAGGGAACTCACATCCATACCCATTTTTAATTATTCAAGAGTTTAATCATTTCCAAACAAAACAACAATATTTTCAAACCAAGACTTGTGCAAGAAGTTCGTGACATTCTCTGATTCTCAGTAGTTCAGTCCTCGTGGGTACGATACTTGGTAAATACTTGCCATTTTATTACTTATAGCGATCATAGTTGCGGTGTATACTGTTAATGCCAAAAATCGTCCAGAAGGATAACTTAAGGTTGATTGTGGAGCTTGACAACTAAAGATAGGAATCGTTCAACAAACAGTGCGACGAAGACAGAAAAATGTAAATGAGATGCAAGATTTTGGTGACGCGAGAAAAACCTCAACGAGGAAAAAACCCGCGAACGACAGTGATGATGTCGTCGCTGCACTATGGTCGCCAAATAGGGGCGATGTCCTTGTGTTTCAGGTGTCAAGAGTACAAAGGTTACAATACAAATGAATGAAAGACTTTAAACGTAAAGTAAACAAGTGTATCGAATGGAAAAACAAGTGCGTCATGTATAGAAACTAAGTGTCGTGCGAGTATGTCGTGCGAGTAAGTCGTGCGTCGTGAGCGATCTTTTAAGAGAGAATTCTTTGCTTCGAGTGTTCTTGAGAGTTCAGATGATTCAGGATATCCGAAATGATGATTGAGGCTTTGTATTTATAGCCTTCGAACGTCTTGAATGATTCCATAAAAACTTCTGATAACAGTCGTAACGGCCACTGGGTTTAATGCTCATAATTGTCCTTGTCGGTTATGTCTGTTGGCCATTAATGACATTGACCCTGCATTAAATAGTAAAAGCGTAACAGAAATGTCATATGTTAGTCGGTCGAGGTCGTGAGGTTCCATACGACGGTCGAGTGTCGCGAGTAACTTTCGATTTCAACTTTGGTCAAAAGATAAAGTGCTTATGATTGTATCTCATTATGGAAAAGTGTAATAAATGTTTCCTTGTTTAGGTCGTAGTCGAGACTGGTGAAATTTTACCCAAACAGTTTGCCCCCAAAATTTGAAAATAGAGTGGCAAATTCGAATTTTAAATTTTTGTCAGTCGGACGTCTAGGGTCGTGACACGTGTCGAAATTCGTTAGTCAGGAAACTGAATCGGTTCGATTTGAACTATGGAAGTTGAGAAGGCGCTAAGATCGTGACGTCACGCTGACGTGCGATCATGGCTAACACCTGTCAACGCCAGGTGTCGACGATCCGTGTGTGTGTACAAAAAGGAGAAGGCACGTGTCGATCATCGAGTGACTCGACCTGACACGATCGTTTACATAAATAGTGACCCATGGTGGATCTTTTCCTTTCTACGCTTTTCAGAGAGTTTAGAAAGATATTTCTTGCCATTCTTCAGCGAATCACTTCCAATCCTGCAAAATCTTCGAACCGATTAGGCAATTCAAGGTTTTAGAGCGCCTATATAAGGTACGACCTCTTAGTCTTTGCATGCGTTGTAAGTCAATTGCGAGGAAACCTAGGAAAAACTGGGATATCTGGGGCTTTTCAGATAGACAAATTTGGTTAACAGGTTTAGCGATGTCGACCGAACCCAGAAGTACCATTCGAGATCAAGATGATCTCGACGACCTTAGAAGTTTAACCAAAATCCCTGCGGGGATTACAGTGAGCAAGGTCGGTCAAATTCGACCGGAAATGTGTCCAGAGGGGTATGTCGTGATATACGAGTATCCATTTAAGATAGGATTCCAATGGCCATATTCTCGTTTAGCTAAGGCATTTATGTGTGAGTTTGACCTGTCGCCGGGGCAGCTAATGCCCCAGTTTTGGCGTGTTATCCAGGTCATCGATCGACTTAACTCGAATTGGGAGTCGCCGATGAACATGATGGACCTGCTGATGGCTTATCAGGTCAAGAAGGATACATACCGTCGCTACAGCCTGTTTTCGAAACACAAGGGAGATCGTACCTTGGTTCTGAAAACCGCGGTCAACGACCGCAAATGGTAGACCAGGTACGCACTTGTGCGGGTAGCGACGCTGGACCCCGACAGTGACTGGATCAGGTCCGGCTGGAATATGGCGGGTGAGTTTCTAGCTTTGGTCAAGCGCTTTTGTTGTATTTGTTTATTTACTTTTTGACTAATCGTCTCCCTTATGCGCCTTCAGATATCAACTTCGACAAGGTGAAGCCCAACGACGACTCCAAGGCCAAGATCGAGAAGTTCCTGGAGATCAGCATTGACGATCGATCGTTCGTCACACGTCATCTGATAGACGAAGACGACGACTTAGTCCTCTTGGGCGAGAATCGTCAGGAGAGTCGAGAGGAAGAGGGGGAAGAAGAGAAGACAGAGGAGGAAGAGGAGAAAGAGGAGGAGGTAGATATGATGGGTAAGTGTACCCTACTCTGCTCGACTTACTCTTTCCACTACTTCAGTTGCTTAACTGTTCTTCCTTTTTTACTTTACAGGAGAATCTCAGCCGAAAGCGCCGTCTGTGATGTCTAAGAAGGTGACTCAAGCCGAGTTGGCTCGCAAGGCGAGGGAGAAGAGGAAAGAGGCCCTGACAACTAGGTCGGGAGTCCTGAAGAGGACGAAGATGTCTGTCCCGAGGGAACCGTCTTCGAAGACGGGCGGCTCGTCTGGAGACGCCACTCCTGAGAAGGCGAAGGTGTCGATTGCATCCGCTGAGAAGACGAGGGCGTCTTCTGATGCGATCGACGCAACACCTGACGATTCTGCGCCTCTGGTGACATCGACGGTATCTCCGTCCGCAACATCGATCCCTTCATCGGCTGACAGAGGCAAGGGTCATACGACCGGAGAGGCTGAGGTCACGACGGTCAACTTTACGTTGCCATCAGACTTTATGGTCGACAACATCCTAGACGGGACGAAACTTTTCCCCCATCTGGGGAAGTACTAGCTCCCGTCTTTCAAGGAGCGTTTCCAAGGGGTCTCCGTCGAGGAGACGGGATCACATGTTGCCGGACTGACGTTCTTGGTACGTCTTTCTTTAATGACTCATTCATCTTTTGTCGTTTAGATTTTTATCGAGTGTTTACTAACATGTTCTTGTGTTTTTCAGACGTTCCAGTCTTCTCTGGCTCTGCACGCCGAAATGGCGAAGATTGAAGGTTTAGTGTCCTCTGCTCTGGTAAGGGAGAACGCGGCCTTGGAGAGGGAGAGGTCAGCTCTGGCACGTGCCGAGGGGATGTCCGTACGGATCGACGATGGCCTGAACGAATTGGAGGCCGTCGGACGCGCGAAGGATGAGGCGAACCACCGCTTAAAGCAATCCATGTCCTTGATCGCCGACCAAAGGGAGGAGCTGGACCGGACGAAGGAGTCCTTGGCTGTGAAGGAAAAAGAAGCCAAGGAATCCAAGTCCAAGGTGATGAGCCTGGAGAAAGGGGTGAAGGAGCTGAGGGACGAGGCTAAGTCCGTCTTCGGCTTGGCTTGATTGATCGCACGGGCGGCGATAATGAGGCAGCACCTATCAGGGAAGAATCCTCTCGCCTCAGCGTCGGACGAATTGGCATTTTTCTTGTCGACTGTTGGGTCCGATAGGGACCTCGACTCAGACGACGAGAAGGAGGCTGAGGAGGAAGAGACGAACGAGGGCCTCCAGGGCGAAGCCTCGGGCAAGGATGTGACTGACGATCCTCCTCAGATTTAAAAGATTTTATTTTTTGTTGTTTATCGCTCGACCGTTGGTGGTCGAGCTATTTGGATGTAAGTGACCGAATATTCTATGAATGAAACTTACATTTCTTTTGAACTCGTGTCTTATACATTTCGCGAATACTATCAACGGTGAAATTCACTAAGTATAACATGAACAAGAAGACATGCGACTTAGGCATCCATCATGACACAACAATTAGAACATAAGTCGTAAGGCTTTTATATTATTAAACCATGTAAGCAATCATTGGTACATGCGATCAGAGCATTCATTCAGAACATGAAATTTTTCTAAGTTAAAACACTTAGATCGTGGGTCAATCGCACAATTAAATCGTGCGGTGAATCTGAATCACGAGTCCATGCGATAATATAATCAAATCATATAATAGACCCGATTACTTATGTCATGCGACCTTGCGAAGGTATACTGATGTCATGTGATAGACTTAGTAACTTATGTCGTGCGATCCTGCGATAAACAATGTCAGAGGTTGGTCGTTGGCTAACCAACGACCCTCCGATGCTTAAGTCAGTAATCGTCGTGATGAATAAAAATCGTATGAGATAAAAGGGTTTAGAAGAAATACCTTTTTAGATATGTTGCATTCCAGCTACGTGGGACATCTCGACCGTCGAGGGTTTGGAGCCGATAGGCACCTTTACCCACGACTTCTGAGATACGATAAGGACCTTTCCATTGACCACGACATTAGTAAGCCAGTCGGGGTATTTTACATCTCGAATTTTCCCTGTCTTGGGGAGGTTGTCGACCTCATCATTTATTACCTTATTCCTTTCAGGAGCAAAATTCCGACGCTTTTGTTTGATAGGTTTAAATGACGGGTCAACATTGAGCTTATGGGAAATGATGCCAGGGTCTATGCCGACCATGTCTTCGTGCGACCAGGTAAAACAATCGGCATGTTCCTGCAAGAAAGATATTAGCTTGTCTTTAAGGCAGGGATCGAGAGACGAACTTACGAAGGCTTTCTGGTCAGGCTTGTTCTGGTCCAGGACGATTTCCTCGACCCGTAACTGCTAGACGGCCTACTTCTGCGGCTTCAGGGTGGTCTTATAGTAGTCACGAGCGACTTTCGGCTCACTTTTGATCTCCTAGATTCCCCACGGCGTAGGGAACTTCATGGTCTGATGATACGTCGAGGGAACGGCTTCATTTCATGGATCCACGGTCGACCTAAGATGATGTTATAGGCCGACGAACAATCAATGACGTTGAACTTCGTCTGCTTATTGATTCCCCCTGCATAGATGGGCAATGTGATCTCCCCAAAGGTACTCGTCGTGTCTCCATTAAAACCGACCAAGGTTGTCGAGCGTCGGGTGATTTCTGATCGATCGATTCCCATGGCCTTGATGGTATCAAGGAAGATGACGTTCGTTGAACTGCCTCCATCGACCAAGACTCGTCGGGTTAAACAATTACCAATCGTGATTTGAATGATCAACCTGTCATGATGCTTCTGATACGAGTTACCGAGGTCATCTTGGTCGAACGTGATTTTCATGGTCTCTAACTCCAGATCTCCTTTGGGTCTTGATGAGCACGGGATAGGTCGATCGTCGGGTGCCTGGCTGGCGTGACGTTTGACTACGGAATACGTCAGACCGCACACGTCGGAACCACCAGTGATGCAGTTGACGACCTTTGCATGCTCGGGGGTTGGTGGACGAACGTCGTTAGCTGGAGTAACGACGTCATCGATGATATCCTTGAGATTGCCCTTCGAGACGTGATATGCTAGCTCTTTTTTAAGAGCTATGCAATCATCTGTCGCATGACCATGGTCGACATGGAAGTCTCACCATTTCGATTTGTCTTTCTTATCGTCGTCTTTGTCGGTCTTCTTCGGCCACCGGATGGTCGCCTGAACGGTCCTCAGAGCCTCGACCAAGTCCTTAGTGGTCCCTTTGAATCCGTAGGAGGATATCTTAGGGTACTGGGGAAATTTGGTCGCGGTCTTGGATTCCGCTTTTGTCTTGAATCGGACGTTCGAGATTTGTCATGCAGATTATGGCTTTGATACTGCCTTTGTCTTGAACTCTGGCTTCCTTACACTTAACGACCTTTTGTCATCGGTGTGCTTACGACGAAAGGCAGCATCGTCCTCCACCCTCATATACGCTAGGGTTATGGCACGGACATCTTCAAAATTTTCTGGGGGATACTTGGTCAAATCGGTATACAAACCCGAACTGTCGTCTAGACCGCGTTTATAGGCTTCGATCGCGGTCTTGACGTCGCAGTTACGGACACTGATCATTTCTGCGTTGAACTTATTGAAATAGCTCTGGATCGATTATCCAACTTTTTGTACGACATAGTACAAATCGCTGGTCTGCTTCTCCATCTCGCGACTTCTGGCGAATTGCTGGGAGAATTGGTTGACTAACTCGGCGAACGACCCGATGGATTTGGGTTTGAGGTTAATCAACCACTGGAGGGCAGGACCTGTGAGGGTCGCCCCAAAACTCTTGCACATGCAAACCTCTTGATACATATCCGGGATCGAGACCGTCCACATTAACTGCTTATACTGTGCGATGTGCTCCGTCGGATCGGTTATCCCCGAATACTTGGGCGTGAAAGAGGGAATATTATATTTTTTCTGAACGTCGACTGTCGCTATCGTGTCGATGAAAGGCGACGCCTGAAATCTTGAGCGAGGCTCGACGTCGACAGGCACGGCTGCCCCCGGCAGGTTAGCGAGCAAGGACAGAACACGCTCGTTCTGATCTTCTAGCATCTTCAACCGCTGAGCGACGGGGTCGTTAGGATCGGGACCAGTTGGAGGAATGACTCCTGAACTGGTGCCATTTCTGTACGACAAGCCATTGGCGTCCCTATTGAAAGGGACGAAGTATGGCTGGGACCCATTGTGCATGGGTGGTGGCCTTAGGTGCTGAGGAGGAACTGACCCAAACTGGGGATTGCCACCGAACGATCATTGCTGATGGTTCTGCATGAATGGACCTTACTGCTGATTCTGACCGAATGGTCCTGGTCCTGGATTATGGACGAATGGAGCGGATCCTGGATTCTCATCGAATGATCCTGGACCTGGATTCTGAACGAATGGTGTAGGACCATTCTGCGGTCCGAACGATCCATTTGGATTTTGATTCCTCAGTCGCGCGTTTTCTTCAGCTGCCCTTCGACTTTGATCAGTAAGGACATTGATTTGATTGCGCGCAACTTCCAGCTCATGATACATCTGGGCAATGAGCTGCTCTTGATTTCCATGGGCTGCCATTTTCCTGAAACGGAAACAAAAGGAAACTCCAAGAAACCGTTAGTAAGACGCACGTTTGTCGAAGATTTTCTCTAGATGGGGCCCCACGATGGGCGCCAAACTGTTAATGTCAAAAATTGTCCAGAAGGATAACTTAAGGTTGATTGTGTAGTTTAACAACTAAAGATAGGAATCGTTCGATAAACAGTTCGACGAAGACAGAAAAATGTAAATGAGACGCAAGATTTTGGTGACGCGGGAAAAACCTCAACGAGGAAAAAAAGCACGGACGACAGTGATGATGTCGTCGCTGCACTATGGTCGCCAAACAAGGGCGATGTCCTTGTGTTTCAGGTGTCGAGAGTACAAAGGTTACAATACAAATGAAGGAAAGACTTTAAACGTAAAGTAAACAAGTGTATCGAATGAAAAAACAAGTGTGTCGTGTATAGAAACTAAGTGTCGTGCGAGTAAGTCGTGCGTCATGAGCGATCTTTTAAGAGAGAATTCTTTGCTTCGAGTGTTCTTGAGAGTTCAGATGATTCAAGATATCCGAAATGATGATTGAGGCTTTGTATTTATAGCCTTCGAACGTCTTGAATGATTCCATAAAAACTTCTGATAACGGTCGTAACAGCCACTGGGTTTAATGGTCATAATTGTCCTTGTCGATTATGCCCTTTGGCCATTAATGACATTGACCCTGCATTAAATAGTAAAAGCGTAACAGAAATGTCATATGCTAGTCGGTCGAGGTCGTGAGGTTCCATACGACGGTCGAGTGTCGCGAGTAACTTTCGATTTCAACTTTGGTCAAAAGATAAAGTGCTTATGATTGTATCTCATTATGGAAAAGTGTAATAAATGTTTTCCTTGTTTTGGTCGTGGTCGAGACTGGTGAAATTTTACCCAAACATATACTTGCGCCCCCACTGTGGGAACACTGTGGCCACAGAGTGGAACTACACGGTTTTCCGCTATCACTGCCGCCAGCGGGCAGAACGATGCCTTAAACTTTGAGACAAAGGTCTCCCACGTCATACTCTTAGCAGCCTTTGACCCTTCTCCCGCTGTCTCTGCATCCAACCAAAACACAACTTCAGACTTCAGCATGGACAAAGCAAACATCACCCTATCGCTATCAGCACACTTACAGGTGTCGAACACCAGCTCCATTTCTCTTAGCCACTTTACAGCCAGTACGGGGTCACATTCTCCCTTGAAAGTGGGCGGCTTGCAAGAGGCAAATGCCTTGTAGCTACACCCCCCGCTCAACATCATGTCATTTACTGCTAACAGGTTCGATTGAGAGGGACTCCCCGAAGCAGACCCATGCGAGCTAGACATCCCTTCCTTACTACCACTCGCTTCTTTACTCCTCGACGCTGACTTCTCCTGAATTGCCAACAGAGTTTTCAACGTATCCTGAATTTGACCCAAAGTAGTGTCAAAGTTCTCTTGGGTCACAAAGGTCTGAGTACGACCTCGCCCACGGCCTCCCCCTTGACCCGCTCCCCGCCTGGTCGCGGAGCTCACCTGTTGAGACACCTCCGGTTCTGGCTGAATCTCGGCACTCCTCGTTCAACGGGTAACGCGTGCCTTTACTACAGCTCTTCCCACATTCTCATCCACCTGAATAACCGCTCGCCGGGGTATTCTTCCCCGTCCCCTTCCTCGGCCTCTACCCCTACCATGGGTGGCCGCCCGCACAAGTGGATTCATCGGTGCCTCCATCTCGATCTCTTCGTCGACTGGTTCTGATCCACCCCTCGTGGATCTTCTCAACATGATTACCGACTGACAAAGAAACACCAACAACATTAATCCTAGAATTCCAAATTTAATAAGGCAAATAAGCGCCTACATGTACATGTAAGTTCGTAATTACACTGGCCAGGTGTAATCGCCAACTTACCTTACATGACAGTTCTCACTACCCTATTAATCATTCTACCCAGTCTCACTAAGGTCCTCCTAGTTCTCAGTTGTACTACTTAGCTCCCACAATTTATGTTTAGGCCCGTCCGGTCACCTAAATCTCTTAAACTAAGGCTCTGATACCAACTGTAACAATCCAGCCAAAAGTAGCCAAACATGGTTTCAATAGATAATAATAATAACTGCCAAACTTGGCCCACACCAAAATTTAACAAAAAAATCATCAATGGGTTTGCGGAATACAACCCTAATTACAGCTGAGAATATAAGTCTATAAATAAATAAAGCGGGAGTCTTCTAATCCTTAAGATGCAAGCTACGGCTCACATCTTCCCTTTCCCCTTAACCGAGCTTCCTACCACCTGCTTACCTGAAAGGTTTTTAGTTTTGAAAGCGAGGGTTAGACCATGAGGTCTAGTGAGTTCCCTCAAAAGCCACACCACAATAACACAGTTTAAATAAATTTTTCAGTAAGAAATGATTATACAAAACTTGTCATAAAACACACATATATAATCAGCACACCATGACATGCTAATGGCACATGCTTTGGTCACACACACACCGTGACAGCGTAAAAGGGCACACACCGCCCATATATGAAACGAATTCATATATTTAATATTATGGGACACACCCCCATCTCACACCAATGCCATAGCATGTCTATACGTAAATAATATTTCCACATTATTAAATCACACCTTTGAAGCACAATTTGAAAGCAGTACGAACATTAGCCAATATAAGCATGCATAGAGTTTCACACTTAAAAAGGTTTTAGGATCAAAAAAACTCACCTGGCGCTTTAGCAATCTCTTCTCACGAAACTTCAGATTTTAAGGGAAACAAACCTATTAAGTTAAAAAGTATAGGAATAGTGAGTCTTGAGTTACCCTTAAACCACCCTGAACAATTTTTCTACTTAACTACTCGGTCTCAATCCATTAATTGGTCTCCATTAATGTTTTCTACCCAAAACAAATTTCGGATCCATCCACTGGATTCCGGGTCTACGGTCCAACATTAATAAGTTCCGGATCCTTAAGACAATACCGGATCCACGACCCAAACATTTATTAATTCCGGATCCTTAATACAATACCGGGTCCACGGTTCAACACAAACATATTACGGATCCTTGTATTTCCGAATTCACGGCCCACATAGAAAGATTCCGGATTCTTTGCATTTAAGCCCAATTTCGGATTTTGTTAATTAAGTCCAACACCGGATCTTCCCTATGGCCCGATCACAATTCCGGATCCTTAATTGGATTCCGGATCTCATGGCCCAAACTACAATTCCGGATCATTACTTTAATTACGGATCTCTTAGGCCCATCGTAAAAAAATTCTGGATCATTACTTAAATTCCGGATACACTCCGGTTCCCATTGGGTTCCGGTATGAATTCCGGTTCCACCCAGTTCTGGTATGGAATTCCGGTTTCCATACAGATTCGGTTTTAATACGCTAACTTACGAACACTAATATTTACCCCAATACGAAACCAAAATTTGGTATTAAGCCATTAACATTAAGAGGACTCTAGTATCAACTAATTGATAGTTAAACCTTCCGATTACTCTAAGCGAAATAAGAAGATTGCACACAGTAGCCAATTCATTTCTTTCTGATCGATAAACAAAGTTTAACCCTAACTCTCCCAAATCTTCTAATTAAATAAGTAAGCGATAAGAGGAGAAGATTACCTCTAGAGCAGTTGAACTTTCCACTCCAATGTCTGTGATTCCACTTCTGCTTGAAATCTCCAAATGTGTTTATCACACACACATACACAAAATCGCACAGTAGCCACCCTGATTGATTGAGAAGAAGAATGATGGAGTCTCTAGGGTTTTTACCCTTTTTATACTTCCCACAACCAACCACCGACTTATTCCTATTTCTCACTTGAACCACGAAACTTCGAAATTTTCAAACTTCTGCCACACACCTTATTTATCGACTAAAAATAAAACCCGGTTATTACAGTTACTGAATAAGTATAATCCGTGATGTTTCTCATCAACAAAAAAGAACTATAACATGTACAATACATAACATAATCAACTCCTATAATCACAAATATCATAATCAATTCCTATGATTACAGAGATCCTAACAACCAATTATACATAGTTCTAAATGATTTACATAATCATAAATATCCATTCTAACACACCCTAACAGTCGAAGCGAGAGATAACCGAACGCTGAAACAGTCTCAGAATTCTTCAAATAATATATATGGAAGCCCCTTTGTAAATATATCGAAAATTTGAAATTGGGACGGTACCTAAACTTGCCCACGAGCAACTTTTCCCCTGACAAAATGTATATCCATTTCAACATGCTTGGTTCGCTAATGTTGCACCGGATTTCCCGACAAGTAGATGACGCTTCACAATATACCAAAGTAGCTTTCTGAATAGGACAATGAAGTAACAAAAGAAGGTTGCATAACCAACATGACTCCGAGACCACATTGGCCACACCACGGTACTTGGCCTCCGTACTAGAGCGGGATAATGTAGCTTGCGCTTAGCCGGCCAAGAAATAAGGTTATCGCCCAAGAAAGCGCAGTATCCAGATGTGGAGCGACGGGTGTCTGGACACCCACCCTAATCGGCATCCGTGTAAGCAATAAGAGTGGTTGGGGTGACGGGTTTATGTGGAGACCATGATCTAATGTCCCTTGAAGATAATGAACCATACACTTGAGAGCATTCATAGCACAGTGAAGTAACAAAAGAAGGTTGCATAACCAACATGACTCCGAGACCATATTGGCCACACCAGGGTACTTGGCATCCATACTAGAGCGGGATAATGTAGCTTGCGCTTAGCCGACCAAGAAATAAGGTTATTGCCCAAGAAAGTGCAGTATCCGGATGTGGAGCGACGGGTGTCCAGACACCCACCCTAATCGACATTCGTGTAAGCAATAAGAGTGGTTGGGATGACGAGTTTAGGTGGAAACCATGATCTAATGTCCCTTGAAGATAATGAACCATACGCTTGAGAGCATTAATATGAGCCTCCTGAGGCTAATGCATGAACAAGCAAAGTTGTTGAACGACGTACATAATATCGGGGCAGGTGAAGGTAAGATACTGAAAAGCCTCAACCAAACTACGATAATGAGAAGGGTTGGCATACGAATAATTAGAAGAAGCGCCAAGTTTAGGCTTGGTATCAACCGGTGTAGCACATGGTTTACAAGCTTCCATGCCAACCCTTTCAATAATCGCGGTCGGATATTTTCGTTGAGACAAAAATAGACCACCTGGATGATGGGTTGCCTCAATCCCCAAAAATAGCTTATTTGGCTGAGATCTTTCATCGCAAATTTTGTGTTGAGCCGAGAAATAATAGTGTGGCGAAGAGCATCTGAAGATGCCGTAAAGATTATGTCATTCACATAGAGAAAAAAATAGGTCGTTCCTGATCATCATTTAAAGATGAACAATGAATGGTTGGATGTGCTATGAATGAACATACAGGTAGCTAGAAAGTCGACAAACTTTGGTTGCCTCCATAGCCGAGGTTGTTGCTTCTTGGACAGTCTGACTTATTCGAGAATCAACAGCGATTTGGCATGATAAAACATGGGGAGGGGGTTAGTTTTACTAATAACCGTTCATACCCCATTGTATGCCTTGAACCTTGGTTAGACCGACCACCATCTGTAACACCAACCAATCATTAGTAACCGTAGCACAAACGCTTTTTAGTTGGTCAGCTAAAACCTTTAGTCGTTGATAGTAGGCGGAAGTCGTCGTAAATCTTCCATGTTAGTATGGGAGAATTCTTGTTCCAACATGACATCTCGAGAATTTTTGTTTTGCTGAAAAATGTCCCGCAACCGGTTCCATGCCTCCATTAACGTGGAATCCGGTTCCAGAATGGTGTGGAAGAGATCATGAGAGATGGTTGCGTAGATCCATTGAAGGACCGTACCATCCAACGTAGCCCATAGTTCTTTTTCACTATCCATGGCCAGTTCTTTCACCTTACCAACCTTTGGTTTGATTATATGAATCACCTTTATGGGATATGGCATGCATTTTAAACAACTCAACCCATGTGGAGTAGTGGATGTTCTTCATTTCGAGAATGATAGAGTTATGGTTTTTGGTTGTTGGTTGTGGTGGGTGGACAATTGTGTTGATAACAACGAAATGTCAAAACATGAGTTGTGGTTAGAGATGGTTTAACTGAAGATGGAGGTCGTGGGATAGTGGGAAGCAACAAAACATGGCTTCTTCTTTAGTTAAATAAGGAAACATCAAAACAAGAGGTGTGGCGGGAGAAGACGGTGGTTGGAGGTGTGGGCAGAAAAGACGATGGCCTAGAGGGTGTGGTTGGAGACGATGATACACACACACACACACATACACACACACACACACACACACACACACATATATATATATATATATATATATATATATATATATATATATATATATATATATAACAATTGCTTCTTCTTTTTAACGAAAATTAAAGAAAAAAGAAATAGACCGCAATACCCTTGATTTAACAAATACTTTTTAACGGTGTTAGGCTATGTTTGGCAAACTAGTTGATAAAGCTGATGAAGAAGTCACGTTTGACAAAAAAACTAGCTTATAAGCATGTAAAATGACCAAAAATGACATCTTAAAAAAATTATCAATTATAATATTTAATTATATAATTAAAACAAATTTATAGCAATATAATATGTTAATTAATACAACCAATGTAGTAAAGAAAAATTAAATAATATAACATGTTAGTTAAAAGAATTTAAAATTTATTATTACATATATACTATAGATTTTTAATTTGTTAAAACAAGTTTTAGAAAAAATATTTATTAAGTTAAAATTTTAAATAACCGGTACATATAATGAAAAAGTAATCATAATAACTAAAAAGATAATAGTAATTGATAACTAAAATATATTGATTGATATTAAACATATATAAAGATAAATAAAAATAATTTATATGATTAATAATAACTCTAAATAATTAAAAATTAATATTAATGTATAATTAAAAGTTAGTTTAATAATTTTTAGTTAATATTAATTAATTAATAATAATTAATTTAAACAATTAATATTTATAATAATAATTAATATTAATGAGAGCAATATTGGAATATTTACAAAAAGTTACTTAAAAGTTACTTCAAGTAGCGTTTCAAAAAGCTAGCTTATGGTTATCCAAACATGTACCCAAAAAATAAGTTAGCTTATAAGCTAGTTTTTTTTTTGTCAAGCGATGTCTTAGCTAGCTTATAAGCTAGTTTTTTTCTGGTTACATGTTTGGATGACCATAAACTAGCTTTTTGAAACGCTACTTGGAGTAGCTTTTGAGTAGTTTTTTGTGAATATTCCAATATTGCCCTAGTTATTATTAATTAACTATTATTTTAAATAAATATTAGTTTTTTAAATTTAATTATTATTAATTAGTAAATATTAACTAAAAATTATTAAATTTTTAATTTTTAATTATTTAGAGATGTTATTGATCATATAAGTTATTTTTATATATATTTTTAATATTAATCAATATATTTTATGTTAGGGTCATATTTGGTTGAATAGAAGTTCAAGGTCTAATATGTTATTTTCTATATTTGAGCCTTAATTGTGTAAACGGGCCATGGACCCATAGTATTTAAAGTTCATTAGCTTAGAAAAATAAGCTAGTTGTATAATCATACTTTCTTGAACTTATTGTAATTCTCTCTCAATATTGAAAGTAATTGGATGACCATTGGAAATCATATTGTCTTGTTCTACATCTATTGATTTCTACTGATTGTTGCACTGATCTGGAACTCACAATTGGTATCAGAGCGAATGGACGAATTGATTCAAAGTGTCTTTTGGATTTCTGGTAAGGTTTCTGTTCATAAAAATCGACTGTGTTCTTGCCTTTGAAAACCCATATTTTGATTCTGGGAAAATTCCTTATTCACGTTTATTGCATTCCGTTAGCATCATCATTATAAACAAATCTGCAAGTTTTCATCATCTAATTCGATCATCTTAGTGGTTTTTAAGCAAAATCAAAGTTTCAAGTTTTTGGTCTATGTTCTTGCAAAAATCCAATCTTTTCAATCAAAAACTTGTTATTTGGCTTCAAAATCGATTTGGGTATTGTTATTATTGTGTTTGGTCGAGTTCCTAACCTTTCAGGAACGATTTTGAGCAAACCTAATCGATTTCCAATCGAATTGGAAACCACAGCCGCAGTTACCGAATACCACAGTCGTGGTTACCGGGTCCATCAACTAGTTACCGGGTAAGTTTTCTATTCCTTCGATTGTTACCGGGTAACTCCAAGTTACCGGGTAACATATCTCTTACCGGATAAATTTCACACTTACCGGACAAGTTCCTGGTAAGCTCATCCGGTAACTTACTTTCTCATCCGGTAAGTTATCTCATCCGGTAAGTTTATCATCAGTTTCATTTTGTTATCGGTAACCTTTAAATTTAATTGCCGCATCCGGTAAGTAACCACATCCGGTAACTACACCAACACCCGGTAAGCTCTTTCATCCGGTAAGCTTCCTCATCCGGTAAGCTCCTCCACCAGGTAAGTTTCTTTTTTTGCTTAGTTTTAATTCATCCGGTAACTTGTCTCACCCGGTAACCCTCTGTTACCCGGTAACTAAAGCTTATCCGGTAACCTTTACAAATTTACCTGTTTTCACAATCTGATCCGGACACTTCCAGATTAGATATATTCCATCCGGATTCCTATCCGGTAAGTTCAGTCTAGTCGATTTCTTACCTGATTTAGCATAATCCACTCTTAGAACCTGTGTTAGGATATCACTCTTAGTGCCTTGCGTTAGGTTATCACTTTGAATCGAATCAATCGTCTGACGATCACTCCAGTGCAACTTAAAATGTCTTCGCACGACGCTCTTGCTATCGGCACCGACTCCAAACCACCTTGCCTCTACCAAGGTGAGTACAACCAATGGCGGGACAGATTTCTGATCTTCATTGAGTCAAAGGATAACTTCGAGTATATCTGGCGAGCTCTATCTAACGGGTCGATTCCTGAACCCATGAAAACTATACCCGCAACTGAAGAAGGTGGTCAAGTTCGTTACGAGGCTAAGACACTCTCCGAGATGACTGCCGACGAAAGAGGCATGCTTGAGGGAGAAAAGCATGCTAAGAGGTATCTTGTTCAGGCTCAACCCAACACGATCTACACAGCCATAGACAGTTTCAAAAAGACAGCAAAGGGTATGTGGGATCAGGTGGAGAAAATGATGTGCGGGAGCGAAGTCGGGAATCAACTGAAAATCAACAGCTCCATAACCAAGTTCGATGGGTTTAAGCAGCGCAACAGCGAATCCCTCACCCAAACCTATGAACGCTTTTGTCTCCTTCTCAACGAGCTTCACAAGAACCAAATCACTCGTTCTAACACGGAGAACGCACTCAAGTTCCTCAACAACCTGTTGCCTGAATGGAAGGTATTTGCATCTCACGTCAAGCACAATCACTTGATGGAGAAAGTTGGCATACACGAACTCTATGAGATGCTTCTTCAAGACGAAGATGAGGTGATGGAGATTCTGAATGATAAGAAGACTGCATCCAAGCTACCTGCTGATCCACTTGCTCTCATGTCCTCCAAACGAGGGAAATCTTCCAGCCGTCATTCTAGACGTGCCAAAGAGCCAAGTGAATCTGAGCCTGAGTCTGAAGAAAAGGAGGATAGTGATTCTGATCCTGAAGTATCTGCCATTAGGAAAGAAATGGCCCTGCTCTCCAAATCCTTCCAACAACAGAAGTTCTACAAGAAGCCGACGTCCAATAATCAGCGCTACTCCACCTCCTCCAACAAGCGCCATGATTATCAGGACAAATATGAAGGAAAAAAGAAAGCTGATGAGCCCAACCAGTCTGACAAGAAGGATAAGACAGAGAAAGATGACCGCAAGTCTGAATCAAAGAAGAAAGATGAACCCGTGACATGTTATAACTGCGGGAAGCTTGGTCATTTTGCCAAAGACTGTAGAAAGCCTGTTGTGAAGAACGCTCATTATTACAAGGCTAAGCTCGCTCTGGCAGAACAAAAAGAAGCAGGAGAAGCTCTATTTTTTGAAGATGACTACTGGTTGGGTCGTTCTTATGATGAAAGCGAATCTGATGGTGCTAATGCGTTTATGGGCTACCACTCTCCTGCTGATGAAGAAAAGGTAAAGCCATGTCAAGTATGTGAACCTATCCATCAAGATTTCTTTACTCAAATGCAATCTCTTGCTGAACGGATAGATTCCTATAAGGCCACCTCTAAAGAACAACTGCTTGAGATTAAATATTTATCTGAAAAGCTAGATGTTCAAAAGTGAATAACTGAGAAACACAAGTCCGAAAATGCTAATTTAAAAGAAAAATGCAAAAATCTTTCAATAGCACCTAAGGACTTAAGGGCCAAAATATCTGAAATACAGTCACAGCTTGATCAGTGTGAGAATGAGAAAGCAGAAATTGTTTATCAATGCTCTGCTCTTCAAATTCAACACAAGGAGTTTGTCACTAAAATAGTTGATCTTGAAACCAAACTCTATAAAAGAGGTCAAACTGATCAGACCATTCACATGAATAAACCCAAGAAGTTCACTTATTTTAACAAGGAATGGGGAATCGGATACGATAAACCACACTACTTGAAAAAGGGTATATTCAAAAGACCTACACTGTATGATTTTGGCTGTCTTGGAATAGACAAAAAGTATCCAGAATATGGGATTAAATGGACTGGTCCTCTTGAACCTGAAAAGGAAGAGGAAACTGAGGAATATAAGCGAAAGCACACTACAAAAATGCAACTTCCTTTTTGTTATGAGCCTTTGAATTATTATTATGAGAAAAATCAAAAGAAATACCTCTCGAATGACTACTTTGACTGCTATAAGGTTGTAACGCCCAAGGATTCCTCCAAAAAGGATGAGGTCCAAGCAACCGAACCCAAGTCTGAGACGGATGAGTTCAAACTCTATGTTCTCCCTCTCATCTTGGAAACAAAAATAGTCGAGTTAGAGGAGTCACTCGAGAAGGAAAGGTCAAGTTTTCAAAAGGAAAAGCAAGCGCTTATCACAGAACTTGAGAAACTAAAATCCGTGAAAACCGAAGCTGTGTTGGAAGAAGGACAGGAAATCCTTCGGTGTGAAATCAATAAGCTCACATCACAACTATCTACCTTGGCAACAGATGCGATGCAGGAGCATACGAAAAATGGTCAACTCCAAGAGCAGATTGACCTACTCCAATCTGAAAAGCTGATTTCACCCGAATCTTCCTCCAACTCATCTGACACGTCTTCGTGTAAAGCTTTCATTGGAAAAATCTCTTCCACAAACGGTAATGAGTCTTAAGATAAGAGTGTGTTAAGGAATTTAAACTCTGATTTTTCCTAGCTTCCACACCAAATTCCCCAAAGTACACTGACACAAAGTGTTCCTCGCCTTCCTCGGCCAATCTAAGTCCCACTATCCCGGATATCGATTTTTTAGAATTCATGAATTCCGAGGGCAATTCTGATGAAGAGTTTGAGTCGTTTCCCTTCGACAAACATCTTCCAAGTCATACTGACTTCCTTTCACCAATGGTTAATCGACCGGTCAATTTTCTAAAGGGCGATTGTTCCAAAATAAAGACCCCGGCTGTGATTAAAATTTCTAAAACTATGCCAGATTCTCAAACACAATCACAGCCGAGGCAAAAGACCGATCGATCGACTGCCACAAATCTTGCCTCCTCAAAAGCCACTGACCATGCTGTCAATGATGTTTTAGATAAAACCGGTCGAGCTAAACAGGACAAACAAAGTGGCTAGCTAAGGAATCTATCGAGAATGCTGCGTCGAAGTCATTTAATACCGTTTTCTACCCTAGAATGAACAAAAATGATTGTGCTTGGAATCATAGGAATGATTTTGTTAAACAAGATGTTAAATTTCCGATTAAACTTTATTCCATTCAGCAATTGATTCAATTATCGCATGATTGTTTGTGTTGTTCTAGTTGTGGTTGGAACGACTTTGATGACATTAATAATAATGATTGGTTTGGGTCATATCATATGTATAATTCTACACCCAAACGCAAACCCCGTAAAAACAAAAAGAAATCTAAATCTACACGGGGTCCCCAATCAGAGGTTAAACCCAAACAAGAGAGGAAACCCATTCCCAAACGGGTTCCTCCTTCTGAGGTTAAACCTACACCTAAGAGGCAACCTGCTTCAAAACAGGTTCCTCCGAAAGGTGTAAAACCTAACCCTCCAGGACCCATGCGAATATGGGTAACTAAAGTCCGCTAATCTCGTTTTGCAGGACGGTCATGTGTGGTACTTAGATTCTGGATGCTCCAAGAACATGACCGGAAGGAGGGAGCTTCTCACGAACTACAAGGAACTATATGGCGGAGACGTGAGATTTGGGAACGACGACAAGGCGCCGATTTTGGGCTACGGCGACATTGTCCAAGACAAGATCACCATCAAGAAAGTTTCATACATCGCGGGATTGGGACACAACCTGTTCAGTATCGGCCAATTCTACGATAAAGATCGCGAGGTCAGATTCAAAGCCAAAAGGTGTAGCATTCTCACCGATGATGGAACGGAGCTACTGGTTGGAAAGCGAAAGACCAACCTCTACAGCATCGACCTCACAACCCTGAAGACCGATAATTTTGTTTGCCTGATGTCAAAGGCCAATTCCCAACAAGCGTGGATTTGGCATCGACGTCTCTCGCACCTGAACTTCAAGAGTATCAACAAACTGGTGCTGGGCAGACACGTAAAAGGCATGCCCGACCTTCAATTCGTGAAGGACCGACTCTGCGGGGCATGCGAAATGGGAAAGATGAAGCGAGCTACGTACAAGCCGAAGGCCGCTCCGAGCACGTCAAGGTCCCTCGAACTTATCCATATGGATTTGTATGAACCGATGCGTGTTCAGAGCATCAACAAGCGTAAGTATGTTCTGGTAATGGTGGATGATTTCTCACGGTACACTTGGGTGAAGTTTCTACGCACGAAGGATGAAACCCCAGAGCTGATTATCAACCATCTGAAGACCATCCAACTGAACCTTCAACAACAAGTTCAGACCATCAGAACCGACAACGGGACGGAGTTCAAGAATCAAACGGTGAACGAATACCTGACCTCAGTCGGTATTTCGTAAACCTTCTCGGCCGCACGCACTCCTCAACAAAACGGAGTGGTGGAAAGACGCAACCGTACCCTCGTCGAAGCTGCTCGCACGATGCTTTCTCAGTCCAAACTGCCTTTGTTTCCCTGGGCCGAAGCGGTGTCTACTGCATGTTACACGCAAAACCGCTCCATTATCAACAAGCGGTTCAACAAGACGTCGTACGAGATCATGAACAACCACATTCCGAACATCAAGTACTTTCACTCATTCGGATGCACGTGCTACGTCCTCGACGACAAAGATGATCTCGGCAAATTCAGCCCGAAGGCGGACGAAGGAGTTTTCATTGGATACTCCATGCAGGCTAAAGCGTATCGCGTTTACAACAAACGGACTAAAACCGTTACTGAGAGTGTAAACGTGACATTCGACGAAGCCGCAGATTTGGCTTCTGAACACATCAGTTCAGAACCTGGTTTAACTGGCGTGTTAGCTTCCGAACTTCCACGTTTGGGATCTGCACAAACGACAGTAAATCCGAATCATGCATCTACGTCAAATGCTGATCTTTCAAATTTAGATTTACTGTTTCACTATTTTTATGATGATATGCTTAACATTTCTACCCCTCGTGTCTCAGCGCAACCAATACTTGAAGCTGCTCAAATCGAGGATTCGGCGAATCTCTCCGGTCCGCCGCTCTCGACCAGCACTACAACACTCACAATGGAGGCACCTCAACCATCTTCATCAACATCATCTGATACAGTCACCCCCCATAGGAACCAGTACACAACACGGAGATCGCTCATGAAGCTTCGTCATCTACTACAATCATTGTTCAGCCTCTGCATTCCTCGGAACCAGAAGTTGCTCAACCGTCGACGAATCCTTCACCGTCTCCTCCGAGAAACCAACCTGCTACACTTGAAGCTGTTCAAGACCTTCCAACGGGTGGTTACGTGGATCCGGACACTTCACACTCAACTCAGCAGCCGCTTCCACACACCATCAAATGGACCAAAGCTCATCCCCTACACCAGATTATTGGTGATCCCTCCACTCCAGTCCAAACGCGAGGCACATCGGCCAACTTCTGCCTCTTCTATGGATTCCTGAGTAAGATCGAGCCTACCACCGTCCACGAAGCACACGAAGATCCGGACTGGGTCATGGCCATGCAAGAGGAGCTCAACCAATTCGAGGCTCTCAAGGTATGGCGACTTGTCCCACGTCCTTCTCACAAGACGGTGATCGGCACTAAATGGATCTTCAAGAACAAGAAGGACGAAGACGGCATCGTCGTACGCAACAAGGCACGTCTCGTGGCCAAGGGATACCATCAACAAGAAGGGATAGACTATGATGAGACATACGCTTCGATGGCGAGAATCGAAGCAATACGTATGTTCCTTGCATACACCGCGCACAAGAACTTCACGGTCTTCCAAATGGATGTGAAGACCGCATTTCTTAACGGCGAACTCAAGGAAGAAGTGTACGTTTCGCAACCGGACGGGTTCGTGGACGAAAAGAAGCCTGACGATGTCTACATTTTAGACAAGGCGCTCTACGGTTTGAAGCAAGCTCCGCGAGCCTGGTATGATACTCTATCAGAGTTTTTAATAAAGTCGGAATTTTGACGAGGTACAATCGATACCACTCTCTTTATTAAAAAGGAAAAAGGTCATATTGTATTAGTTCAGGTGTATGTCGATGACATAATTTTTGGTTCTACTAATCCTCAGTTTGCTAAGAACTTTGCCAAGTTAATGGGGAATTTTTTTAAAATGAGTATGCTATGTGAGATGAATTTCTTTCTCGATCTTCAAGTTAAACAACTGTCGACCGGGATATTCATAAATTAGGCTAAGTACATCCGGGATATTCTTAAGAAATTCCAGATGGAACAGTCCTCACCAATGAAAACCCCTATGGCACCCGGTACTAAGTTACACGCCGATCCTAACGGAAAGGATGTGGACACTAAAACGTACCGGGGAATGATTGGTTCTTTAATGTACTTAACTGCTAGTAGACCGGACATCATGTTCTCAACATTTCTTTGCGCCCGGTTTCAGTCAAAACTGAAGGAGTCTCATTTAATAGCTGTAAAACGAATTTTTCGTTATCTACGCGGTACTGCTGATCTAGGCTTGTGGTACCCGAAAGAGACAGGTTTTGAGATGTCTGCATACTCTGATGCGGACCACGTGGGCAGCATGATGGATCGGAAGAGCACATAGGGTCATGTGCAGTTCTTGGGCGATAGCTTGGTGAGTTGGGCATCCAAGAAGCAGCAGTGCGTCTCTACGTCGACTGTCGAGGCGGAATACGTGGCCGCCGCAAGCTGCTGTTCTCAAGTGATATGGATGCGCACGCAACTCAAGGACTACGGTTTCACATACGTCAAGGTGCCTATCTACTGCGACTCGAAAAGCGCAATTGCAATATCCAGCAATCCGGTTCAGCATACAAAAACGAAGCACATAGACGTTCGATACCATTTTATCAAGGATCACGTTGAAAGAGGTACAGTCGAACTCTATTTTGTAAATACAGAACATCAGTTAGCAGACCTGTTTACAAAACCCCTGGACGAAAAATGCTTTAATTATCTAGTGTCCAGGTTAGGTATGCTAAATCTAAAGACTTGATTTGATTGTGTGCCCGATACAAGTTCCATACATCTACGAGAAACTGTCTAATCATCATCTATTATTCACACTCTAGATGATTGAGTAGCCACTTTCTCTCATTTGTATTCTACTTGTATCAGTTACATAGTTAGGATTGAGTCTCTGTATTTATTAGGTAGATTTCGTTTGTTTACTTTCTTTCCACGTGTGTTTTGTTTAATACTGTCGTCTAGTTTATTTAGTTATATTTGTGCTTTCACAAGTGTTCATGTGTTCAGGGGGAGCACGACCAGCTATCAGGCGTTTGGGTAAAAAATCACACCCTCGACCGACTTGGGAAATCCCCTCGACATGACCCATGGACATTGGTTACCCCCGACCGACAATGATAATACCCATTATTATCATATCCCCGACATACTTTAAATAACCACGATAATTGACATCTTGCGTCAATAGTCATCTTACATCTAATGATCGCACGTCACGTATCACACCTCGCACATCGTTAATCTTACGTTACTAGTCGTATGTCGCCAGTTACGTGTCGCCAGTTACGACTCGTTGGTCTTACGTCGACAGTCTTCTGTCGTCAGTCGTATACTAACCGTTAACAGTCAAACATCTATTTCTGTTGTTCATTAACGCAGGTCCACAAGCATTATGGCACAACAGTCAATAACGGCCAAGCTCATCAATGACATTAAAGACTCGACAGCGGTTACAAAGCCAAGTCATCAATTCGCATTTAATGCCCGACAACGGTTACAAGACCAGCCATAAAGCTCATTTATTACCAGTCGAAGCTATATAAAGGCCTTCGGACATCAAAAGAAGGGGGACATCACACAATTCCAGAACCACACGGTGAACTCAAGAACACACGAAGCAAAGAGTTTCTCTCTCGAAGAAACGCTCTCGACGCACGACATTCGCTCTCGGCGCACGACAACAGCCCTCGACCAGCAGTTCACACTTTGTTTCGTACACGACATACACCTGTTTTACATCACAAACACTTGTACTTTACATTTCGAAGCATTTCCTTCACTTGTATTGTAATCATCTGTACGATCGACGCAAGGACATCGCCCCTGATTGGCGACCATAGTACATCGACGACATCCACTGTCGTCCGCAGGTTTTTTCCCTCGTTCGGGGTTTTTCTTGCGTCATCAAATGCTCTTGTCTTGTCTACATTTCCTTCGTATTTTTTCTTGCTTATTCCAATGGTTCAATCTTTAGTTGATAAGGTCCAAAACCGTACCTTAAATCGTACTTTTATATGATTTTCGACATAAGACAGTTTAATGCAATTTTTGTCATCTTTGGTGCGATTTTTGGCATTAACATCAGGTATGTTACATCTACTGTTTTGTGGGAGTGTCGCACATAATTTTTTTTTAACTGTCATAAAGTTTTTTTGTGTGTGTCGACATTCCCGAGTGCACTTCACATCACACTCTATGCACATTCCGAGGGGGAGCAAAACCATTGGTGTTCATCATTTGAGGGGGAGCGTCACATATTTTTTTCTTAAACGTGTAAAAGTTTTTTTTGTTGACGTCTCCCAACTCACACACATTCCTGTTTCGAGGGGGAGCAGGGATATACCCATACATGTTTCGAGGGGGAACACTTACCTGGTAAGTTACCGGGTATACTTACCGGACCGAGTAAGTTACCGGGTAACCTTGTTACCGGGTACACTTACCGGACCGTGTAAGTTACCGGGTACATCATCCGGTAAGTGTCCCCCTTATATAAATAAACATCCGGAAAGCATCACTCTTCACTTATACCCGGACACTTCTTAAACCCTCTCGCCTCTCCAGCACTCGGTATCTCGCGATTCTCACTCACCTTGCTCGATTTTAGATTCCACATCACAGGTACGATTTCTCTATCGCATCTCCTACGTTTCGGTACCACTCACACACGATTTGACTGCGAAATCGACCCGATTAGGGTTTCTCGGAAACCCATTTTCACGTCGCACCAGCGTCGATTTAATTTTGTCTTACACGGGTTGTTTAGGCTCCATTTCCTAAGATGAATACTTGATTGTGGCATATGTTTGCATTTAGAACGATTCAATCCGTGTTGATTCCATTTTGAGTGGTGTTTTGGTTCGATTCGGGTACCCCGTAACTCGCTCAGAAACCCTAAAATACCTGGTAACACTCATGTTACCCGGTAACATTCATCCTACGCGGTATGCTTCATCAGATCCGGACACCTCGATTCCCGGTAACCTATGTCGTCCGAATACTCACGTATCCGGTAAGTTCGGCAATCCGGTGAGTTTGGTGTCCGGTAACCTTTCGTGTCCGGAAACCATACTTTACCCGGTAAGTGCTATCTTATCCGGTGAGTTCAATTTTTACCTGGTCACCTACACTTAATCGGTAACCATCTCTTACCCGGTAACCTTTCCCATCCGGTAAGACTTATCTACCCAGTAACCTTTGTGTACCCGGTAACCTCTATCTATCCGGTAAGTTATACTTGTCCGAATACCCTGTTTATCTGGACACTGCTCGAGTCCAATACCTCTGCATTTTTCAAACATTGGCAGTCCCAAGGTCATGCTTTATCAGCCTGTCCTCAATCAACCGCTGATTGAGCCATTCAAATGCTAAGGTGCGCATTGAAGTTGGTGTTATCCCGTCCATGATCTGACACTGTGTTTTGCAGGTATCCTAAATGGCGGATCAACAAGATAACCCACTGCAGAACATCCCACCTTAGGAGGATATTATAGACGATGAGGCCAACATTGCCTTGGTTCCCGAGGACCATGGCATTGAGATCAATCCGAACAACCACCATCTTGACGCCGCCGAATTCTGACCCACACATCGAGTGGTGGTTGATATCATGCTCGGCCACCAACTTCGCCGAGCACTCACTGCCACAACTAATGTGTCGGTAATCTACGTTTACCAAGTGTGGCGCACGGCGAGAGTTGTCACTGTCCACAACATCCAGACGATCACGACAAACATCGACAATCATCCGTTCACCCTCACACTGGAGTCATTCCGACGACTCTTATCACTTTCGGAACTGACTAACGGAGGCCATGTCGTGTACGCACCCACCATCGATGACGCCACACTCTGTACTGACATACGTGCGCTTGGATATCACCACGATCTCGACCGCTCGTCCGCATTCAACCGTAAACACATCGTTCCCGTTTGGTACACACTATTCACCATCTTGAATAGATGCCTGTCCTCTCGATGGAAGGGGATCGACCAGTGCACCATCGACTTCCTGCGCCTATTTCACGTTGTGTGCTACAATCGACACATAGACAACTCGGCGATCATCTGGCGAGAACTTGTACAAGCCATCCGACAGACTAGCGGCTCCAAGAAGAAGTTCCTCCCGTTTCCACGATACTTTTCTCTGGCCATCCGACAACACATGGATGCGAATCTACTAATCCCGTGACGTATCAACCATCCGCTATGTCCTCATCATAACTTGCAGTACCTAGTGATTCGTAACCCACCTGATACCCCAGCCATGCCTATACCAGAACATCTACTGGGATACGCGGACCCCAATGCACCGAGTGTGATAGAATATATGCGAGCGTTAGGGAATCCCATGGTCCAGTCAGAGCCGGAGGGACCTCCCCAGGGACATAGAACTGAGGGACGTGAGGGTCCGAGAACGAGAGGTGGTAGAGTCCGGGTAGCTGGGGCTCCCGAACGGGGTGTGTTGAGATTAGATGGGAGGGGAACAGGCGTGGGTGGTGCATTGGATACGCGAGCCAGTACTACCCAATCCAGCCAAGCTGGAACAAGCCAACAACCCCCCATTCCCATCACCCGAACGACGAACGAAGCTGGAACGTCGTCTAGACCAATGCTTCACGTTTAGGAGCCATACATATCTGACCCTTCACCACCCAGACAGGTTGAAGACGTGGAATCTGACTCCACCGATTCCGATACGGACCGTGCCATACGCGCATCCTTAATACCACACCGTATCGGCACACACCCAACATTGATCGAAGGCACCCCATCTGACTCACCCACAACCCCTCTAATCCCTACTACCCAGCCTGATACGGGAGACATAAGGAGAGAGGAGGGAGTAATAGTTGAAGAATTGGAACATGTGAGACGGAGGGAATTGAGATCGAATCAAATCAAGAGAGAATAAGCCATAAAAATACAGAGGCTTCTGAGCGACCCCAAACCAGTGTCGACCAGGTAGCCACATCTGCTATCCCGTCTCATCTGTTGGGACGGGATATTGAAGAAGCCATCGTAGACCTAGCGGCGCAAGTGCACGACCTCCCAAGCCACTCATCCGTCTCTCAAAAGATGGGTGTTTCAATTTTGCATGGGGATTTAGCACAACTTCTACCGATCTCTCACTTGGAGAGTATGGGTATTGAAACAAGAGACCAGTCTCCCCCGGTCTCGCCTTCTTTCAGAGCACCATCGAGTCTAGAGCCACTTGACATAGTACATTCTTCGGCTAGGACACAAGATGAGATCCTACAAATCGATGCTCTTCGTGACTCGATCGGAACTTCCGTAGTGTCTCCGCCTTTAAGCGGAACGCGAGGATCGGAAGGAAATCCTACCACGGCTACACCATCGCTAACCGTGAACGTAGGTGGCTCTGCCTCTAAGGTAGATGCCTCAACGGGTAATCTAAGTGATCCTGGAGTTATTTTACCCGACTTTGTGTCAAATGGATATCTGGACAATGCCCTAAAGGCTGTCCGCGAGGCCATGGAGCAGCGCTTCACCAACGAGCTTGACAAACTGCAAAGCTTGATCAAAGGTAAAGAGAAGGTAGTCGAAGCTAAAACCGCACCAACACCTCCACCGGCTCCTGTTCAGCCAACTTATTCGGTGGACACCTTGAAGACTATGCTCCTAGCTCAGATGCTCCAACACACTGATACCGATGCCTCTACCGAAGCAGACATGATCTCTGTTCTACGATCACATGTCACTGCTCCTTCGTCATCCATAACCACCAGATTGGACCAGCTTGACACGACTCTCAAGGACGTTCAGCAAGCACTCAAAACGCTGTCCGAAAGAGTCGGCTCACTCGAAGAAACCTGCAAGAGTCAAGATGGCGAACTCAAGAGATGGCACGATGACCAGGATGATCCTGATCACCGTGAGGGGGAGAACAAGAGACTACGATTGTCTGAGTCCGCTCCAATCATCCCTGAAACTACCGTGGTTCAACCGGAACCATCAACTGTGGCAACTGCAACCTCGCTGAGATGGTTATAGGCATGGAAATCTCAGACGACGAAGACCCGACGGTTGAAAAGCCTGAGGGAGAAACACAGGAATTGGTCACATATTCTGCATCAGATAGGCCCGCACTTGATCTAATTGATCCAGATTCCGAGATCGACCCGGAGACCGAAAATGCATGGTACGAAAAAGCCGTTAGTGCAATAAACCTCCAGGTAAACTTGATCTTTCCTACTGATGAAGACGACAACGTTGACTACGACCAGTTTCTGCTGCAAAATCTATATGGTACACCCGTTCACACTGCTCAAGCCGCCGAGACTTCTACGATACCCGAAGCTTCAACTGCTGCAAATCCGACATCTCCTCAACAACCGACAGCTTCTGATCATCCTCCTTCTCAACAGCAACAAATCCGATGGGAGAAGATCATGATCTTCATTCCTCACCTGGAGGAATCTCTGAAGAAGATGTATGTTCACAGGTTACGCCCTATCGAGCCTACTTTTTGCCTTGGAATTTCCAGCTTCGACCCGGAATACCAAAGTCAGTACTTAAATGCAATGAAGCGGTGTCTGCCAGTTAGCCAAGTCCGAACGAAGCACAAGATCACCGAAGTGCTTAACGTCCAAACAGGCCGAATTCTTAAAGTCATGTTTCCAGTATTCACCGTCCGACGAGAAGATGGTAATGAATGGAGATTTTCCGAAGCTGACTTCAAGAACCTCAGACCGTTTGACTTCCAAGCTATACTGAAAGACCTCCGAACCAGAACCATCCAACCGCTGCATGTAACCAAAGCGCTCGAAGTTGTTCGTCGATTCCTAATTCGGACAATTATGATGTCCTATCTTACAGACTTTCAAATGGCAATCGAGAACAGAGCAAAGAAGGTAAACCATCTGAAACCGAATCTGAAAGCGCCCGAACTGAAGATGTATCCCGAGAACGCACTGCTTCTAGAACCGAAATTTGGGATAATCTACCTCAATGATCTGAAAGAAAAGAGGTTTCTTCGCTTCAGTCAGGTCGACAGATTCTGCGATGGCACACTCCTCAAAGTCAAAGATGCTCTTCGTAACATCATCACTTATGAACCAGAAAATCAAAAGGTCTCGTATGTTCCCAACTCGAATGAGACAACCGTACGAGAAGCCTTAGAAGTGATAGAATACCGTATCGACTACCGCCGAGCCATCCGAATGTTCGAGGTCCATTTTGCGCTCCGAAAGAGATACGTCGAGAACTGGCGCGAACTCGAACTTCAATTCAAAGGGGGAGATTGTTAGGGTCATATTTGGTTGAATAGAAGTTCAAGGTCTAATATGTTATTTTCTATAGTTGAGCCTTAATTGTGTAAATGGGCCATGGGCTTGTAGCCATGGGCCCATAGTATTTAAAGTTCATTAACTTAGAAAAATAAGCTAGTTGTCTAATCATACTTTCTTGAACTTATTGTAATTCTCTCTCAATATTGAAAGTAATTGGATGACCATTGGAAATCATACTGTCTTGTTCTACATCTATTGATTTCTACTGATTGTTGCACTGATCTGGAACTCACATTTTAAATATCAATTACTATTATTTTTTTTCTTTTTTTTTGACTAATTTTTTTCATATTATACGTAACGGTTATTTAAAATCATAAGTTAATATATTTTTTTTCTAAAACTTGTTTTAACATATTCAAAATTTATAGTATATATGTAATAATAAATTTTAAATTCTTTTAATTAACATGTTATATTATTTAGTTTTACTTTACTACATTGGTTATATTAATTAACATATTATATTGCTATAAATTTATTTTAATTATATAATTAAATATTGTAATTGATAATTTTTTGAAGATGTCATTTTTGGTCATTTTACATGTTTATAAGTTAGTTTTGCCAAACATGACTTCTTCATCAGCTACCAGCTAACTTATGAGTCAGCAACTAGCTTATCAACTAGTTTGCCAAACATAGCCTTAGTGGGTAGGGACCAAAACCAAGCATTTTTGCATATATACGCAAGGGTTTTCTTGCAATAAGAACTAGTGTATGCATCGTGCGTTGCGCGGTAACGATGTTTTGTTGTCATCAAATATTAAACTTAAATATAAGAAATATGCCTTTTTGATTAACTAATAAAATATAATATAAAACAATTAATGTACTAAAAACGTTTTAGATATAAAATACTTTTATCGATTAGATTTTTGAATATGAAATTTATTAGGTTCCTTATTCATAGATTGACACTCGACCATCAATTTAATCTTAATCATAATGTGAAGTCTGTTAGTTTAAAGATCATAAATAAAACACAGAATATTTTTATTCATAAAATTAATGTGAACAAATTAGAATTTTATGCATTCTTTTATTTATTCTATTAAATAAATTAATTTTTCGAAGTGAGATTTTTTTAGACAAAAGGATATACCAATACTCCCCCAATAATATTTTATTTCAAACAAAAAACAACTATTTCTAAAGAAAAATAGGCATCCTCAAGCAAAATACATGTCTTACAAAAACATAATTTGACAATGATAAATTTTTAAATGTATACCGTTTTACATTTTTTAAATCCAATCATCCAAATGTAAAAACGTAAATTTTATTAGCCGACCTCTATATCACCAATTGAGCCAACAATTTGAAATTAAAAAATGTATTAACGACCGCCCATTTTGTTTATTCAATCCCTCGTAGTAACATTTTCGTCAAACATTTCCGAGAATAAATACACCACTTACAATAAAATTCTTATCCCACCCACGCCCAAATAGACCTCATGCATAGCCCAAAAAACCAATTATCACCAAAGTAAATCTTTCAATAAAAAAGTTCATTGCGTTTGCATCTTCTTTATATAATTAAACAAAAGATATCAATACTTGCATATTCACTCATGCTCCCTTCCACCCATGTTTAGAAGGATCATAAAAAAATAGAACTATATAAGATCAAAGCAAAGAGATGCACCAAAACATAAGTTGAAGGACAAAAATACACAAACTTAACAACAAAGATAATACAACAACTTTTATTGGGCTTTAAACTAAAATAAGTAAATTCCAAGTGAGGATTGACAGAACCATTATGCAAATATGCAAATAAACCCTATGAAGAAAAACAATCACGTCATATCACTTTGAGAAAAAAGTTAACATATTTGCAATTTCTTTATCACCAATTGTCGTCAATACTTCGATCATCAAAGCTTTATCCAAAATATTCAGTTAATAACCCTAAAAAACGAACAAAAACTGTTCAACTCATCATTGATAAAAAGAATAACAAATCTCAATTCGTGATCCAACTCAAAATACAAAATCCATAAAAAAAATCAAAGTTCATAAAATGGAACAAACTTAGTTCACGATTCACCATAAGAAAAAACTTCAATTTTAGTTTATCAAACAAATACTCAATTCTTGAAATCTGAAAAAATATAAGAAATCTAGAATAGACAATATATTTGTTCTTATAAATATTGCTAAAGTTGTGACATGTGGGGATAAAGATCTTTCATCCCAATCTGAAAACTTGTTTTCAAGTAGGAATCCAATTTGATCATAGCCCTATATAACATATATGTTGTAACAACCCGAATTTCTAATAAGTAGTGAAAGTTAGTGGCTAAAGTCTAAGAACTTAAAGTTAAGTGAAGGGGCCTTTGTGAAAATGTTGGAAGGTATAAAAGGGTGCCAATCCCTAGGTTTAATGAAATTATTCATTTGTGTTGGTGTTTGGCGGCTGGAAAGGAAGAAAAGAAGAGAAGAAGGAGTTTTTGGGAGAAGGCTTGATTGAGGAAGAAATCAGTAAAGGTAATCATCCAAAATCGTTCTCCTGGTTATTTCAAGCTTCCCTTTCTATTTTGTTTAAGAATTTGGGGTTGAAATCATAAGGGCTTAGTGTATTCTCCACCTAAATAACCCTTAAAAGAGTATTTTGGGTTTTGGTAGTAACGCTTCGATTTTACGGATTAAAAATGGATTTATTTGATGTTTATTGATTAGGGAATGAAACCGAGTAATTGTCTAAGCAAACCTTTGATTAAGAAATCGGATTTTTACCATTTTGGTAAGTGGGTTTTCGTCCAGTCCGTAGTTACCGGATACTGGAAGCTTCCCGGGTGTTTCATTAGTTACCGGGTAGTTTGTAAGTGTCCGGGTATAATTTATCGTGGAAGTTATCGAATACGTAGTCTTACCGGGTAAGTTGGGTTACCGTGTGCATAGTACCCGGTAAGGAGTGTGTTGTCCGGAAAGTCCTAGTACCCGGTAAGTTGTGTGATCCGGTAAATGGAGTTCCGGTAAGTGTAAGTTACCCGGTAAGTGTAGATTACCCGGTAAGTATAGATTATCCGGTAAGTTGAATCCGGATGGTGTCTGGATTATTGGTTTTAGGCATCTGAGTAGTTTGTATCTCATCCAATTCTCAGGTAAATCGATTGGAGGTCAAGAACAGAGTAGGAAATGAACGTAAGCGCAGCAGGTGAGTTTTTCTAACTAAAATACGTGATTTTACGTGTTTTCCAAAGAAAATGATTATGAAGAGATGTCATGTTATTTTACATGATTTTCTTTACTTAAATGAATGTTGAACGTTTTCTGATTTTGATTCGTTTACGAGCTTGAATTGTTTTACAATTGTGACGCATATTCTCCATGAAATGTACGTTTTACTTTAAAGAACGGCTTTTAGCAATATGAAATGAAGTGCGCTGATTTCACGCTTGTGATTTACGTTAAGCTATGTGTATGTTATGTGAAGTCGGTCTGCACAGTGGGATCTGAGAACCTCGGGATCCGATGATCCCTTGGGCATTGTGATGAGCTTGTAGGAGGGAATTCATTTCCTTCCTACTCGGATATGTGATGAGCTTGTAGGAGGGAATTCGTTTCCTTCCTACTCGGATAGAGGGGGTCTGCTTGGGCCCCGATATGAGGCGAGAGGGGAGTCTGCTTGGGCCCCGATATGAGGCGAGAGGGGAGTCTGTTTGGGCCCCGATCGCGGTTAGCTATGCGATCCTTAAACACTGTGCAGTACCATGTTTGATGCTTATGTGGAAAATGTTAAGAGTTTTATAAAAATGATTCTTTATAATGTTGATGTACACTGTTTATGGAGGGAACTCACTAGACCTCATGGTCTAACCCTCGCTTTTTAAAACTAAAACCTTTTCAGGTAAGCATATAGTAGGAGGCTCAGGTAAGTGAGCAAGAGCAGGATAGAGTACAGATGCAGCTAGAGACAGTGCAAGTGCCACTTGTAGAAGCTAGATTATTCTCAGTTGTGTATAGGTTGTTTCCGCCAACCTCAGTTTTAGATTAATGTAATGAAATTTTGGGACCCAGATTTGTAAATGTTACGACTTAATGCTATGTATGTTTTATCTAGATATGGGATGTTACAAATGGTATCAGAGCCATAGTTTAAGGGATTTAGGTGACCGGATGGGCCTAAACTTAAACTTTGGAGTAGAAATCACAACTGAGAATCAGGAAATGCGTTAGGAGTGCACTATTGTAGACACAGAAAATGCGTTAGGAGGACACTGTTGTAGAGATAGGACTAATAGGGTACTGAGGACTGTCATGTAAGGTAAGTTTGAGGTTACACCTGGCCAGTGTAATTGCGAACTTACAAGTACATGTATGTGCTTGACCTGCCTTATTATTCCGAAGTTGTAGTCTTAAGCTAGTTTCTATGTCGTGTTCCAGTAGTCTAGAATGTCAGCTAGATCCCTGAGGGATAGATTGAGACCTATTGTATGGGAAGTATCATGAGGAATCAGATATGATGTGATGTATGTATACATCAAAGAGAAGAAATGTTGTATAGAATGTTATGAGTCGGCTAGAGGTAGCTCTTCGTAGATTCGAAGAGGATGAATGTTGAGTTTGAGTAAGACTCATGTTTCTAGAAAGTCCCAATTCTAGAAATCGTGGAATAAGATCAGTTAGAATGGTAAGGAAGAACAGTGTTGAAATCTTGAATGTATCAATAGAGCCCTGACCTCTTAGTCGAGCTTTTCAATGGCAGGATAAACGAGATAAGATACCTATAGTGAAATGAAAGCGTGTAGAAGTAAAAAGTGAGATAGTTGATCAAAACGAAAATAGTATGAAATGGTTGAGTAAGCGAGATGTGGAACACATGTATAGCAAGATATTGCATGACCGAGAGGGCGATCGTTGGTCGAAGGTAAAGTGTCAAGGATGAGCGGCGTGAGTAAAGTGATTTGCCTTGTTAGAGTAAGTAGCCTTCAAGTGCAAGTAGAGTCTCATGCATGGCGTTCTTTTATGTAACATGAAATTTTCACGATTTAAAGTAAATATGTAAATATCGATTTTGATCGAAAATGAGTCAGCCTGTACGAGCGTATGTTTAAAGAAAAAATTGATTTCAGTTACGCCGCACAGTGGAATTTTGAGCTTAACGATTTGCAAAATATTTTACAGTTTTCATGATAAGTCAATTTTGTTGCATAAGGTCAAGAAAATGTTTACATGCAAATCTTTTATAACCAAAATGATTATTGACCTATTGATATCATACAAGAGAGTGTGAGAACCGACTGGTTTACTTGGTGTCAGTAATTTCTTTCAGAATTGTGTCGTATGAAAGGATTTTCATTCAGTGTATTACTGTCGTAATAGCATCGTTCGGATTAAGTAAGATTAAGGTACACGAGAAGATGCATGCAAACGATTCTCGAGTCGTTGTGCAGGGCATCGAAGTTATAAGAGTGATGGGGTCATGTGTACCCAAGTTGTTTCCAATTATTGTTTATTTAAAATGATAAAATGTGTGAAATGATTTATTTACTGCGTTGTCATGTATGAAGGCTATGAACCCACTAGGTCGTAGAGTATTACACTTTAAGCTAAGGAAGAACTCCGAGAGTGGAGAGGTGTTGGACAAATCAGGGGAGAACGTTTGTAGTTTTGGTATATGTGTTCAAGAGGAGAGTTGGACAGTGGAAAAGTCGGGAGTGGATTATAGTATCGGTTGTATGAGGGTCTGCACCCTTGTTCGGTAACCGGAAATACAGTTGCCAAGGGACGATGGTGTCCGGAGGAAGGACTAGGAGTCATCAAGGTGTTGGTTTTAGCAACTCGTTATGAGTAGTGTTGTGAGGCAGAAGTGAAATGTCCATGGCGTGGAATATGAGTTTTGAGGTAAGCTTGAAATATTGATGTTACATGGGTAAATTTTGAAACAAAGACGACGAGATGTGAATTTGATTATGACATGTTGGAAGGATTAGGTTCAATAAGGGACCCTTGTTTAAGAATAGGTTAAGAAAGTATCCACCAGTTGTCTGTTGCTGTCGAAGTCGGCCACTGTGTAAGGTGGTCGAGGCCAAAGCTTAAACCAAGAGGTTGAAAGTTGATAGTGCACCTTGTAGGGGTGTTAAGTGATGAGAGACTGTTGTCTTGGATACCGTGGTATGGAGGGTTCGTAGAAGGATAAGGTATGTAGCACGAGCGAAGCGAGTGTGTAGATTTTATCGTTCAGTTAGGGACTGTGTCCTGCTTATGTAAGGGCTCGGATCGTAAAGAGCTAGCTAGAATGTTTGTGTTTGAGCTAATTGAGAATTCGTGAGATATAGTTCAACAAGTTGGGAAAGGACCAAGTAGCGAGACTGACTCGATTTTGGTTACGGGAGGATATGAAGGCAGGTTCGAATTGTGTGAATGACCATGAGAGATCTGGTCTGCAGTGTGACGTTATGGGCAAAGAGTGTACGGATGTGTAGTGACAGTAGTTGTCAAGCTAAATGTTGATGTACACTGTTTATGGAGGGAACTCACTAGACCTCATGGTCTAACCCTCGCTTTTCAAAACTAAAACCTTTTCAGGTAAACATATAGTAGGAGGCTCAGGTAAGTGAGCAAGAGCAGGATAGAGTACAAATGCAGCTAGAGACAGTGCAAGTGCCACTTATAGAAGCTAGATTATTCTCAGTTGTGTATAGGTTGTTTCCGCCAACCTCAGTTTTAGATTAATGTAATGAAATTTTGGGACCCAGATTTGTAAATGTTACGACTTAATGCTATGTATGTTTTATCTAGATATGGGATGTTACATATGTATATAATACAAACACACATATATTTTATACAACACCAAACCACTTTTTAACAAACAAAAATTACATCATATGAAAGCAATATATTTTACGTCTTCAACTATAGAAACAAAATGATTCTCCTAATTTGTACATTTTTTTTGTTCAAATTGAAAGTGTTCATTATAATATATAACCCTTTAACTTTCTATATTATGTTTTATTTATATAACTATTATTTATTCAACATTTAATATAATTAAAAACTTTTACTTTTATTTACCTTGTATTTTATTAGTTTAACATTTTTTTACAAAAGTCATATTAATTTTCTTTGGGCAATCCTTTTACGACCTTGTTCCTAAATGAGCTTGTTGCAAAAGAAACTGTTTGAGCTTGGAAAGTGAACTACTTCGTGAAACTTTTGTCAACACTTAATTAACACTTTTGCAAATCCTAATATAACCCATTTTGGGTTAAAAAATTTATGTTAAGTTACAAAAAATACATATTTTAAGACACAAAAGAACATTACAATTTGAATAGGTATGTGCATGATAGCATAATATAGTAAAAGACACTTCACCTGAATAAACATAGTTGTAAAAGAAACTTCGGCCATAAAGTAGTCTAGGTTGAACTTGGGTGCATGTGAATGTTTTGAAAACATAATCTATTGTTTCTTGATATCAATTATGCCAAAACTAAATGAAGAGAAATAGAATGAGAAATAAAGAGATTGAGAGATCAAAATTATAACAACCAAGAGAAAAAAAACATAAAAATATAAAATAACCATTCTCGGCAAAATATCACCGTGTACTAATCTTCCGATATGAAGTAGTCCGGGTTGAACTTGAGTGCGTGTGAATTTTTTGAAGAACATAACCGATTGCTTGGCAACCCTTTTACGACCTTGTTTCTAAATGAGCGTGTTGCAAAAGAAATTGTTTGAGCTTGGAAAGTGAACTACTTCGTGAAATTTTTATCAACACTTAATTCATACTTTTGCAAATCCTAATATAACCCATTTTGGGTTACAAAAAATTTATGTTAAGTTACAAAATCTACTAATTTTAAGACACAAAAGAACATCACAAGTTGAATAGGTATGTGCATGATAGCATAATATAGTAAAAGAAACTTCACCTGAATGAACATAGTTGTAAAAGAAACTTCCGCCATGAAGTAGTCTCGGTTGAAATTGGGGGCGTGTGAATGTTTTCAAAAACATAATCGATTGTTTCTTGTTATCAATTATGCCAAAACTAAATGAAGAGGAGTAGATTGAGAAATAAAGAGATTGAGGGATCAAAATTATAACAACCAACAGAAAAGAGCATAAAGATATAAGATTACCATTCTCGGTAAAATTTCACCGTGTACTAATCTTCCATATGAAGTAGTCCGGGTTGAAATTGAGTGCGTGTGAATTTTTTAAAGAACATAATCGATTGCTTCTTGATAGCAATTATGCAAAACTAAATGGAGATAAGGAGATTAAGAAATAAAGAAATGAATAGATGAAGAGTTGGAGAAAATAAATTATTTGCACCAAAACATTAAAGGGAATTTATATCAAGAAGTTGAATAGTTTGAGAAATTAAACTCAAGTTGAATGTTTATCAAGAAGTTGAATAGTTTATTAAGGTGAATGTAAGGGGCTGTTGGCAGTTGCTGAATGGTTTAGTGCAGAATGATTAAGTGGTCAGAATGATTAATAGGCTTTTATGATATAGTGCAAAATGAAATATGGTTGTTTTGTAATTATTTAGAATGAAATCAGGGTGCTGAATGGTTAAGGGAGACCCATGATGCTAAATCATTCAGAGGGTTTTAGAACCATTAAGAGGCAGACATTTTTTTTGCCAAACAGGATTTACCTCTTAGCGATTTAGAGGTTGGCTCTTAATGGAACCATTAAGAGGTAAACAAACAGCCCCTAAAATTACTAAATATCCCATTTATTATGAAGCATACAATTTGTCTATAGGGCATAGAGGCATAAAAATCTTTAACTTAATTGATATTTTAACAAGTTGAAAAAAGGAGAAAAAAGATAAAGATGTTCCTAGCCTTTAGAAGATGCCACACCATGAATAGTGGTTTCTTCTTTAAAATATATACTAGTGTGGAAACCGCGCGTCGCGCGGTAGTATGGTTAAGTTAGGTATTGATATGTGGATTGTCTAAATAAATAAATGTTAGTTGTTAATATAATCAACGAATCATATCCGAGTGATTTCTAAAAGGTAGTATAATTTAATTAGTGTAATTTTAATATGTGTGTATATATGTATATATATATATATATATATATACATAATATGTAACATTAGTAAGGGTTGGATTTCGTTGAGAATGAAAGTTACCGAGTGAGATGCACCGAGATGCAATGGATCAATTCTCGTATCAAACACGATTCATGAGTGAGGTTGAGATTAGAAGTGATTAAGGGTACAAATATTTTCTTACATTCTCACATTAATTCTTTTTCTCACACGATTTTTCGTCACATTAGTGATGGGTGTATGGATAAATTCTGGATTATTTGTATAATCGATGACCTTCATCAAGTTTTTTTTCATTTGAAAACACGATGGTACGTTTGCCGACTTATTAATTAAGAAGGGAACATATGTACACCTTAATAACTAATATTGTGTAAAAAATGTGCAAACAAAAACTTAGTATATAAATAATATAAAAATATTTTAGTTGATCATCAATATAAATTACTTTAGGGAATACTCTATTGTTAAAAGAGTGATGATGTCTATAACTAACATAAACAAATATTAAAATTTTATTAATACAAATTTATATGTTACAAATTAATGTAAGTAAATGTGCTTAAATCTAATCAATAAATGTCATTTACTATAACTAATATGTTTATTTTTAAGTTGATTTTAGTTTAATATAACAAATATATATATATATATATATATATATATATATATATATATATATATATATATTTGTTATATATATATAGAGAGAGGCGGGTTCAAACGAGGAGCGTAACAATTTAAGAAAACGTGAGGAGCACCTCCCATGTACTGGATCACATGTGATCCACAACACAAACCGCGCGCTTTTTGCAAACCGCGGGACAAACCGCGCGTGTCCAGATTTTTATTTTAGTTGTGAATCACATGTGATCCACTACATGGGCGGAAGCCCCCCGATCAGTTGTGAATCACATGTGATTCGGCAGTTGTGAATCACATGTGATTCAGTACATGGGAGGTGCTCCTCACGTTTTCTTAAATTGTTACGCTCCTCGTTTGAACCTTCCTCTCTCTCTCTCTCTCTATATATATATATATATATCGAGATTTACATTAATAAAAATGAAAGTTTTAGTATTATATATAGGGAAATTAATTAAAATACCCCAAGTTTGACCAACTGTTACCGAAATACCCTAAAATTTTTCCATTTTGCAAAAATGCCCTAAATACCCGCGATGGATCCCGTGATCGCGGGCTAGGGCTGACGTGGCACATACTTTGGGTACAAATGCCCCGCGAAGCCCCTCAACTTTGGCCGCGGTGCACTTTTGGTCCCTGCCCGCGATCGCAGCCCGCGATGGACCAAAATTTACAGTTTTGGTCCCTGAAAATTTACACTTTTGGTCCCTGTACTTAGACGAATCTTGCATGCTTTTACTGTTTTTTTCCACAATTATTGTACTTTGAAGACCGATTTGTGGTTGAAATTCATTTGCATGTTTGAGATTTCATCCATAAATATCAGTAATATGCAATTCACAATTCACACTTGTTCTTGCTTTCTTTCTTGATTTCTCTCTTGCTTTCTTTCTTTGAATTGCTTTCTCTCTTGATTTCTCTTCTCTCATTTCATCCACAAATGGCATCGTCATCAAACCCTAAGTCTACTCCTGAAAAAATGCCACCTCAAATCGAGGTCGCCATAGCAAAAAAGGAAAAGGAGATAGATGAACTAACAGAAGAGTGGAAAAAAATTATGGACAGGAAGGCAGTCCAATTGAGAAAGATCGAAGAGGAAGACAGGGAGATCAAAAGGATGAAAGGGGATATAAAAGCTAGGGAGGCTCGTGTTCGTCGAGAACAAGAAGCAATTCACCATATTCTGCAAGACTTTGCAATTATTCAAGCGAAGGTAAACGAGAAGCAAGCTTGGATTGATGAAACTAAATCAATTTTTAAGTAGGTGGTGGTTGTTTTAGTTGTTTTGTATTTTTTTTCTTGTTTTGTATTTTTTACTGTGTTGTTGTTTTGTATTTTTTGTTGTTGTTAATTTCTCTGAAAAGTAGTTTTTAAGCCGCTGAACCACGGTTAGGTTGGATACATCATGCAAGGTCAAGTCAGAGGTTACCTCATTCGTGGGCCTACTCCTCTTGTAGAATATATGACAACCCTCAACTCATTTGTTAAAGTGTGTGCGGGTTGTGGTACACAATGGCCATACGTGGTTGCAAAAGCAGAAGCCGTTGAAGAAGGGTCAGAAAGATTGAAGATGAAGAGCATGTTGGATGAAATACAAACTAGCTGTGTTATCAATGTTTATTTAAAAGCATATGTATGTGTGTATATATCTAATATGAATATATTTATCATTTACAAACTAGCTGTGTTATCAATGTTCATTTAGAAGCATATGTATGTGTGTATATATATCATTTACAAATCAGTGTTTAGATCAACAGTATCATATGTGTTTGTTCCAACAAAAATGTCAAGAAATGATCATTTCCAGATCTTACAAATAAAGGTCTCCTTTTTTAAGTCTTCTTCTTCTTCATATATACATATAATATATATATATATATATATATATATCTAAAAAGCTAGAAACCTGCTTCCATTCTTGCTACTAATCTTTCTTGCTATATAAACAGACATGTGTACTCAGAGTTAACATTCACTACCATGGTAACAATCAACCTTTCTTCTTTCTTTCGCTTATCATATCAAACTCCTATTTTCTTTATGTGTGTAAATATATAATACGAATATATATATCATTTACAAACTAGCTGTGTTATCAATGTTCATTTAGAAGCATATGTATGTGTGTATATATATCATTTACAAATCAGTGTTTAGATCAACAATATCATATGGGTTTGTTCCATATGGTTCAAGCTGTGATGGGCCCGGGGTGTGACTGACAGAATGTCTCCTTGGCACGGTTGAAGGGGCGGGATTTGGACACTCTCCACGAGTGTGTCCTACGCATTGGCACCGAGTACATCTTCGTTGTATCGAACTTTCACCACGTGATGGACGTCGGTCGTTCTTTCTCGGTCTCCCGGCCCTGTTCTTATCCATTAAAGGTGGATAGCATGGTGGAAGCGGGTCGGGTGGATACACCCATGCTGCAGGGGGTCCAGCTGGGTTTATTACCTCCACGTATGTTTTCCGGTAATATTCGGACGTAAAGAAAGGTACAGCCAAGTCGCTGCAATCTGTACGACCCATATATGTTGCTGCAGCGATGGCATGGCCGCACGGTAACCCAGATTTATCCCATTCGCGACACGAACAAAGGTGGTCTTCCATATTCACAATCGCGTGAATATAGTCATCATGCACCTCGTACTTCCCATACCCGATTGCTCTTACCGGCCATGTCGCCGCACGACGCGCCCTGTACTGAACGATATTCTCCGTCGTTGGTGTGAGTGCATTTTGCATCTCAGCTCCTTTTAGGCGTCGAATTTGGTACCACTCTTGTTGAAAGGCCCGAAAGTAGTCTATAAGATTAACAATCGGACATCTACGCGCAAAACGGGAGAGTGCATTCACAGACTCTGCACTATTCGAGGTCAGAATGTCATACCGTTGTCCAGGAAAATGGGCCGCGGACCACCTCTCCGGTCCAGCATCGTCAAAGACTTTGGCTGCTTCCTTGACACTGTATCGTAGCATATTCATGTACTTGTTAAACTCCCGATCCGTATATGCTCTGCATGCCGCCCAATAGACATCCTTGTAGGTGGTAATACGTTTGTCCTTGGATTTGGCGTTCATCTCCAAATGTCGACAGCATATGGCGTGAGGGGCGTTTGGGTACATGGCAGAGATTGCGGCGCTTATGGAAGGAGCCCTGTCAGACATAAACACCAACCCTTGCGGGTCTCCGATAGCTTGTCTCAACATGGACATAAACCAAGTCCACTCGTCCCCGGTTTCAGACTTGCCTACGCCGAAAGCTACTGGAACGATGGAGTTATCCCTGTCCATGGCAACCGCCAGGAACATCATACCCAAGTAACGACCCTTTAAATGGGTTGCGTCTATTATCAGGACACGACGTAGATTTGCCAGAAATGTGCGGATCTGCAAAAACATAGGTTAAAATGTTATAGTTTATAATGTGTAAATGTTATAGTTTATAATGTGTAAACATATGACGTGTTAAAGTACGTACCGCGGGTCCAAGGGCCACGAAGCACATCTCAAACCGTCCACGTGAATCGGTCCATAGCTGCGTGACAGTACCAGGGTTCTGCAGCTGCAAATTATATAAATATGTCGGGAGTCGTTCATACGACTCCTCGAACGTGCCTCTCACCATAAACAGTGCATGACAGCGCGCACGCCACGCTTGGTGGTAATCAATCGTGACGCCGAACTGCCGGTGAACGTCGTGGACGATGTCCTTTGGACGCAATGACCTGCTAACATCAAGAAATTTGTTTTTCAGGATCGCACCCAAAGTCTTTTTGTCGGCTTGTTTGTGGTGGGGATTAAGTTGCGTCCTCGTACAAGTGTGTACGCCGTGCAACTTTCTAATCATTATCGCCCCTCCTTTGGGACCCGTGTGAATCGCGTACAACCTCCACTCACACTTTTCTCTAGCACATTCAACTACGTATTTGCTTTTGTTAGATGCCCGCACGCGACTTTGGAAACCCTCTTCCAAGAACTTGAGTCTGATCTGACTTGCTAAGAGATCCTTCGAATCGAATATCTGACCTGCTGTTAAACTTTCACTGCGAATATAAGGTGTAGGTTCGTAGCATTGTGTCTGGGTATGGGAGTTTGGAAGAATAGGGGGCATATCAAAAAAGTCATTTATCTGACTACATGATTTTCTACTAGGGGTATATTCTTCGTGATCATCATTATCGGTGTCTGATCTGTCTATTTCAGAATTACCCGTTCTGAAAACGTGGGTTTCGTCATCAGCAACTCCAGCAGTACGCCATTCGTGTGGTTGTGGTGGTTGTTGTTGTTGAGAATCAGGCTGCTCTATTTGGAGGTCTTCGTCGTCGTCACCCTCCTCGTCACCGTCGTCGTCACCGTCGGATACGCCGAGATACACAAAGAGTAATGAGGGTCTTTCTGAATCGACTGCAAGGTGCAGAAAAGTAGAGATATCCCCATCGTTGGATAAATCCACAAATGACCCATCGCCATTTTTAAACACTAACTTGCAAACATCAGAAGAGTTGATTCCACATTTTTGCATGGCGTATGCAACAAACTTCTGATAAGTATAGTTTACTGACACTTTTACACCATGCTTAAATTTATAAGCAAAATTCCACTCATTGTTATCTTGCACCCATTCACCATCAAAACAGAAATATAGCTTATTTTTGGCAACAGATGAACTCATTTTTTCAGTAGTATCTCAAACACAAAATATTGCAGAAAGAAATATTGCAACAATGAAATCGTTGTGTGGGCATTATGGCTTGCATTTTACGTCTATTTATCAATGAAACAACCAACATATCAGAAAACCAATCTCTCATTTCATCCACAAACTGGTATTCCAAAAACATTGATTTAACATTGATTCAAACATGCAAATGAATTTCAACCACAAATCGGTCTTTAAAGTGCAATAATTGTGGAAAAAAAACAATAAAAACATGCAAAATTCGTCTAAGTTTAGGGGCTGAAAGTGTAAATTTTCAGGGGCTGAAAGTGTAAATTTCAGGGACCAAAAGTGTAAAATTCGGGCCATCGAGGGCAGGGACCAAAAGTGCACCGCGGCCAAAGTTGAGGGGCTTCGCGGGGCATTTGGGGCCAAAATACGTGCCACGTCACCGTATCCCGCGATCGCGGGACCTCATCGCGGGTATTTTGGGTATTTTTGCAAAATTGAAAAAATTTAGGGTATTTTGGTAACTCAATGTTTGACTTAGGGTATTTTAATTAATTTCCCTTATATATATGTTATATTTGTGTGTAAGATAATATATGAACTGATTTATATTTAATTTTTATTTAAATTAAAAAAGATAATAAATTTTTTAATAATCAATGCCTTGATATTTTTTTAAGTAAATAGAAAATAAAATAAAAAAGAAAAAAAGTTTTAGCAAACAAAATTAGAGGTATATCTATATCTATATCTATACTACCTTAATATTGGTTTTGGTCAAAACTCTTAAAGCCAACTCACAATGCATAATGTACAACTATTTTAAGCATTAAATAATAAAAACTCTTAATTACAACTATTGAAGCTTAAAGTACAAGTTCTTAATACATACATTATATCCTTCCCTTTTTATATTTGTGACTTTTCTCCTTTTTGCCTATAAAAATCTGACTTTCCCTCTTTTGACTTTTGAGTTGTAAAAAGTTACTTTTACATATATACCGTAGATGTAGGACTCCTTTTGCAGACATCTTTTGAAGTATTATCAGGTGCTTTGGAGTATGAGAGAAAGCACATCACACGGATCACAATCCAGAAGACGCATTCACCATCCGATTAAAATCAATCAACGACTCCCATTAACTCTAAATCTTTCCACAGGGATCGCCACTCTCTCCAAGAACACATCAACCCAAAAGTTTCAAATCCCCTACTACCAATAAAACGCAAAACCTCCCAACCACACCCTCTTCCACGATCTCTTTCATCCCCAAAAAACTCAAACTCTAATATGAAATCTCACATCCACTTGATAAAGTCACCAAAAAGTTCTTCGACATAACATTCAGGGGATCACCAAGCCCGCTTTTCGAAGGCTGATCCATAGAGGTGGTGTTAAGCGTATCAGAGATGCCATGAAATACACCGACCACACTCGCCGGAAAACTGTAACCACCATGGATGTGGTTTATGCTTTAAAGAGGCAGGGTCGTACCCGTTACGGGTTCGGTGGCTAAGTTGAGAAATAGTGTTCGCTATCGCAATAGTCAACTTAGATCTTGTAGGTTTTTTTTTTAATTTTTTTTGTTGGATTACAATCTAATCCGATGCATTCTTCTTGTGTGTACGGTATTATGTTGTCATGAATTGTTTGTGTAATCAATTGAAATATATGGTTCAAGTTACCGTAATCTTTATATACGTGTGTGTGGACTGCTCAATTGTGTGTGTTGGTGTTCTTGATATAGGTTTATGGTTTTCGTTGGTTCGGATGCACATTATCTGTTATTGAATTTGTACCCAGTTTTCACAGGGAACTCAAAGGTTTAATCGCTGGAGAAAATAATTGTATCTAGACAAGTTTAGATATGGGTTTCAATCTGAGATGGGGGGTGTATCGCTGGATTTTTTTTGAGGAGAATGCAGTCACAGATGGGGTGACAATAATGGCAAGCAAGTAATAATTGAATCAAAACCACAAGTTTTATGTATATATTGCAGCAGTCACTAACCCATTTGTCGGTTTTTGGTTTTCTTTTTTCTCAGTGAACCGGGCACAAAATCTTACGAGGATACGTTAGCTTATTGGGATGAGAAGGTGGCCCGTTCAGAACCTCAAACAGTAACAACAACCTATCTTTCAAATGGAAGGCAATCTACTAAAAAAAGATCATAAGTTCCCTAGGTGTGGAAATGTACTCAAGAACCATAATATATTTGTTTGTATGTTTGACATGCTTATTTTAGGCCATCTTCTTGTAGTTTTTAAGTTGTAGCTTTTGATGATACCAAACATATTATGTATATATATATATGTATATAATTTTTCAGATAGACTTGGATGGAGTTGTTTTAAACCAACTAATTTTCACAGTTGATCAACCATAGATTAGTTGGTTTGGTTTGGTTTCAAAAGGATAAATATATATATATATATATAGGACGGTAATCAAATGAGAACCGTAAAAAGGTTGAGAACCATGAAAACCGATCTAAACCACTGATTGATTGAATTAATTATGGGTTAGATCGGTTCTCACGGTTCTCAATCTTTTAATTATAACCATGTGATCAAAATTTTAATTATAACCATTGGATCAAAACTAAATTACGGCTTAGATTGGTTTTCATAGTTCTCAGTCTTTTTCTAGTTCTCACATGATTTAACCCCTATATATATATATATATATGTATATATATGTATATATATATCTGAAAAAGCAAACCAAACCGTAGATGATTAAATTGGTTTGGTTTCATCCAATATTTTGATCAACATCCATCGAATCATTTTAATTATATTGATACTCCAAGATACAAAATACAAATGTTAAATAAAATAAATTTTTTTATTAATTGAGTCGTAATTAGCTTAGATTAGATTAGATTTGGTTAATCTATTATATTTTTATATTGTCATACATTTTTGTGTGGATCAGCTCCAATTGAAAACATGCTAATAGTTGACGATGGCTTTAAAGTTATTATGTGTATGTCATGGAAATAAAGATACATAATATTAATAAATTAAAGCATTTTAGAAAGAAGATAATTCAATTATCATTTTGATCTTATTATAATACGTATTTTGTCTAGACCCATGTGAACATGACAACACAAGAAAGATGTAATGCAAATTAATCAATAGTAAAAAATTATTGATACTCATGCTGCCCAAAGCGACTGTTTATTCGTGAGATCTATAATTCAAGTTCTCTTTTAAGAACAAACCGATCTCTATTCTCACATTGATTGTAGTTGATCGTTCAACATCACCAATAGTTCAAAGCCACGGTTGGACCCACTCAAATCGTTGCATTCGTCAAGAAATGGTCTAACAAATGGAAATCTATTCTCACATTGACTGTAGTCGATCGTTAAACTTCTGATGGTCCAACAAATGGAAATCAAGAAGCTAAAAGAAAATGTGTCATGACAAATGTTTATAGGTTGACTTGCAAATAAGCCATGTAAAACCATGAAATAAAATTGAAAAGGATGCATAACAAAAACATGATTGAAGGCGAAGTTATTGGCTTTAAAATTGTGATTCACCTGCGCTGCATCGCGCGGGGTACACAACTAGTATATATATATAAGATTTCTAACTTAAAATATAAGTAGACAAAGTATAAAAAATACGTTTAAGTTTGATGAGGTTATATCAAAGATTGTAATATTTCAAGATTTTGTTATCAAACTATTGTTGTCAATCAAAACTCTAAAAACGTTGTCATAAACAAACCATTAGCTCCATTGGAAAAAAAAAACGTAGGAAAAATATGGAAGAGATAAATTAAAAAAAAAAACTCTAAAATTCAAACAAAGTTCATAAGAAATATACATCCAAATTAGTTCTCGAAGTGACCTAAAAAAATAAAAATAACTTTTAAAAAATGACATGTTGAAGTTTGGTGAGACTACATCAAATATTGTAATACTTTCAAGATTCTATCATCAAATTGTTGATGCCATCAAAACTCTAAAAACCCTGCAAAAAACAAACCCTCGCCCTCAGTTCCATCATTGGAAAAAAAGAAACTTAAAAAAATATAGAGGACAATGAAAATTTAAGATCTCAACAAAAGTAAAAATGAATACATACCCGGATTAGTTCTCGAAGAATACTTGAAAAAAAATAAAAATCACAATTGATAATGACATGTTGAAGTTTGTTGAGGCTACATCATATATTGTAACACTTTTAAGATTCCATCATCGAACATTGGTGTCATAAAAACTGTAAGAGTCCTGCAAATAACAAATCATCGGTTCTATCATTGGAAAAAAGAAACTTCAAAAAAATATAGAAGACAAAAATGGAAAGAAAAAACTTTAAAATCTCAACAAATGTCAAAATGAATACATACCTATATTAGTCTTCTCGAAGAATACATGAAAAAAATAAAAATAATCATTGAACCTTGTTGCCATCAAAACTCTAAAAATGTTGCAAAGAACTAACCATTGGTTTCATTGGGATTACTTAGTGTTCTTGAAAATGTTGTTCTCCAAGGTTGTTGTCAACCAAAGATTGGAGTTATGTAGCTTTAAGCCTTTAACATAAAAGAAGATCATTAGTTGGAGGTGATTAATGGTTTGGAGTTATCTCATTTGAGTTAATATAGAATGAGATGAATGGTTTGGAGTTGAATGCAAATATTTAAAGGGAAAACATAAATTGGTAGAAAAACAAATATAGGAGTGGATATTGAGAATGAAAGAGGAAAAATAAAAATAAGGTTATAGGCTTTAGGAGGCTCCACGTCATCACACGTGGTTTTTGTTTTAATATATATATATATATATATATATTGATGATTGATATATTGATTGATTGATTTTGTATGGACCAAAACCAAAAAACAACAAGCTACAAGAACCAACATTGCAATTTATTCAAAATATTATAGCGACTATCCCAATCGAACTTCTAAATCTTATGTTTATGAAATTTCATCGGATTCTCTAAATTTCAAATCCATATATTCCTTCAAACCAAATAAAATGGTTTATATCTTTTGGTTGGTATTTTAATAATGGGGTTACTTTGGGAAAAATCGGTTTTGAAGTATAACCTATATCACCACGTTGGGCTGTGCATTTTTCTAAAAAGAATTGGCAAATTTTTGACATAGGCTCTTTTTAGGGCCTGTTTGGAAACGGCTTAATGAGCTGAATGACATCTTCAGCTTATTCGGTCAGCTCAATGGGAGTGTTTGGTACTGGCTTAATGGAATAGACAATGGCTTATTCGCTCATATTTTAAGAGGTACCTTTATGGAGACAAACCTATTATTTCCCTTAATACCCCTTCTCAAGAAACACACTCCATCCTTGAAACCCCACCTATTTCCACCAAAAACCCACTTCTTCCTCTGCGATTTGGAGCTGCCTTCGAAGATCTGAGCTGCTGGTCGACGATTTGGAGTTGCCGTCGACGGGGTGGAGGAGCTGCTGGTCGACCATTGCTCTTCTCCCCATTGCTCAGCTGGCGACTTGAAGGTTTCCTTAACCCCATTCCTCTCTGTCGCTTTCCGTCGCCTTCATGCTCCTCCACCTCGCTTTCCTGCTCCTCATCCCTGCTGTGGAGTCCTGCGTTGAAATAATTTCTGTTGCAATCGCCGCCAATAGCTCCCACAGTGCAGATTCAAGGTTTTAGAATATTTCTTTTTGTGGCTACATTTCTCATAATATTATATTTTGTTTTGTGGATTTTTCACCATCCGTGAAGATAAGGTTTGATTTTTCATATTTAGTTTTTAGTTTAAAAAAATAGATTTTGTTTGATTTTAGAGATTTGATGTGTCAAGACATTGATTTTGTATTTGGATCTTCCATTGAGATTTTTAATCAAAATTTCAAATTGTGTATTTGATTTAAGGATTCATTTTCTTGATGTTCTAAAGAATTTTTTTATTGAATTTGTGTGTAGATTCTTATGGTTGGAGATCTTTATTGAACTTTGTTTTGGTCATCTTAATCTGTAATGCAATGCAGTGGTGTGTGAAGATGAATATAAAAGTGTAAAATGGTCATTTTTATCGTTCAAACAGTTTATTTAGTACAATAAACAAACACCAGTTTTATTAATACATACCGACAACTTTATGGATAAAGCTAACTTTATCCATACATAACTTAACGAAAAACCAACCAAACAGCCCTTAATCTATTTATAACTATTATATGATGACAAGGTGTTTTAAATATAATTTTAAAAGAATTTATATCAAAGGTTACTTTATTAAATCGTAGACCATCCACACACCTGCAAGACCTTACTTCTTTCACAAATGCCACATCAGCTTTGCAATAACACCTTCCACACACATGCAAGACCAAACTTCTTTCTAAACTAATAAATTATAATATAAATAATATAAATAATATAAATAATTATAATATAAATAATTATAATATAACTAATAAATTAATTATAAAATATAGATAACTAAAATTTTACTTTTGTTTTATTTTATTATATTTTGTGTAAATATAATTTAGCAGTTTAAATAAAAAATATTGCACAAAAATATCATTTTTTTAAAATAAATCGTGGATAAGAAATTTTAATAAAAATATTAAAAAAAATAATGTTCAAATAAACTAATAAATAAATTAAATTTAATAAACATATTAATAATAATTAATGTTTAAACAAATAAACAATTATTATTAATTAAACTAAAAAATTTGTTTGTTTAATATATTTAATTTGTTGAAAGACCTTGCAAGTTTAGCAAGATGGTGGTGGTTTTGCAAGATCTTGTAAGACACATGGCATGTCATGTCATCTTACAAGGGCTCTTGCAAGTGTAGCATGGATGCTCTTACCATATTAACTTTATTATTAATTTAAATACAAATAGTAAATATTTATTTATCATTGATTAAAGTATATTTGTTTAAACATAATATGATATTTAAAGAAAATATTGATCTAAATATTACTACAGTAACTGTTAAAATTAATGTGAAATTCTAATTAAGACACTCAAATGAGATATCGGTATCATTCAAACAACACCTTCATTTGGTTTTCATTTCTGAGCTCGAATTTTACTCCAATGGCGGCCCCAAAACAACGGCTCTTCTTCTTTATCACCCTAATTCTCTTTCTCTTTGCATCTTCTGAAACTCTTCATGATTACGAAGCAGAATACTCGGATGATTCATCTCTAAAAATCAAGCACGAACAGCTCCTAGCAAAGATTGACAATTTAGGTCTCGCCTTTTCTTCTTAATTTGTGCATTTATGTTGCATAAGATTTTAGTTGTGTAAAATTAACTATGAAATTGGTGATCGTATGTGTCATAAGACGAAATCATGTGGTATTGTTTCTTGGTTATTTTTAGTAACCAATTTATTGGCTTAACTGATATTGTGAACTATAGGGTTTAGTTATATATCTTTTCTTAGGGTATAAATTTTTACAAGTTTATTCAAATATTTTCAAATGATGACTGATTGACTGACGGTTCTTTTGCATCTTCATCATTTGAAAAATACTATGGAATTGTATCATTTTGCTGTTTATTGTCTTCTTTGTCTCCCATTTACTCAAGATTTTGAAGGTTAATGATTCTTGTGTTTTCTTGTTTCTAACTTGACATGTAGTTGCTGCTTTCGTTTTCTCTTTCATATGGTGTTTTTACAAGTACATGAAGTTTCATTGGCACTAAGCTTTTTATTCTCAGAGTCCAGCATTGAAAAGAAGATCCATGAAATTAATGCCAAGGATGAAAATATTAAAATACTGGAGACGACTGTGGTTGAGAAATCAAATAGTTTGGCCTCCTTGCATGGTGAAATTCTCTCTCTCCAGGTCAGCTTTTGCAGACATTTTACTTACAGACTACTATTGTTTACAAGTAAAGTAAATAAAAATGTGTAGATTCTTTGATGGTGTTTTAGCATAGTAATGGCATTTTCATTGCTCTATTATGATTTCAAACATTAATGGTTTAATGATGCGCCAACCACCAATTTCATATCAAAGTTGCCTATGACTTTATTGTTTTCATCAATAGATAGTTGTATAGCCGGGGTAATGTTACCGACAGATTTTGCATATAAATCTCAGAGAAAGGGGAATGTTTTAGACATTTTGCTGTATCATTCTGCCATAATAGTAGAAAATGGGTCAAATTTACTTCAGAAGGTGGTGGATTACCATTGAGGTTAGTTTTAGTTCACTAACTAAGTGTGACTTATGGCGGCAAATATATAATTTTATAGATAAACATATGTTTTGTACTATTACTCAATGAGTCCATGATAATAAACAAGTTAAATTAGGTTATATAAGAAACTAGCAAATAAGACATTGAACGCGTAAAGAAAAACCAAATATCACGTAACAAAAACCGTGCATTAGGCCTGGGCGTGCCACGGGCTTAACGTGGCGTGAGACACAAGCCATGACAAGCCATGGCGGCAAGCCTTATAGAACAGTGGTTTGAACCCTTCCCTGTGTCTAAACCCACTTTTAGAAAACATTAGGTATATATGATATTTCCTTAATGGCTTACATATTCACCTCTCGTCTCTCTCACAGCCCACTTTCTGCGTTTTTTTTGGGTTAGTGGAGTGGCTGACCAGCAGTGCCTGTGCATATATATATATATATATATATATATGTGTGTGTGTGTGTGTGTGTGTGTGTGTATATATATACATATATTTATTATGTCCAGTGGGAGTATATATATAGTGTGTATATATGTGTATTTATGTATATTGTGTATATATTTGATATTTATGTGTTTTGTATATATACGGTGTCTACTGATAATAATTGTGTATATGTATTATTTGTGAATTAATTATTTTTGTCTCAAGGCTTAAGCCTCGGACCGCCTTGCCTCGTCGAGGGAAAACGCCTCACCTCGCATTTCCGCACTAAAAAGCCTTGCATGTATCAAGCCATCAGTGTTTTTTTTTTTGGGAAATGGTGCTTGTTCTATGTCCCTTTTAGCTGATACTTCTTGTGCAGAGCTTGTCTTGTTCCGTTCCTTTTGCAATGCTTTCTTATTAGATATTCCGAAATGCTGTGCGCATTTGGGGTTGGAACTGCTTTCTTTTAATTAAAATAATGTTTCCATCAAACAACAGCAAATGGAAATGCCTTTGGAGGAGATTATAGAATAAAACTTCAGGCAACATGGAAACATATAGTAGAGCACCAGACTGTCAATAACAAAAAAGGTTATGCCATTGGTGTTGATGGCAATGTTATATGTATATAAATCTGACATATGTTAGACCTTAGTAGTTGCGGAAATATATTTCTAATGGGTGCATGAACTATTAGTCAGTCGGGTTTCGAAAGGTGTGGCTGGCTAAATGTTTCTATGGATGTATGATCATTGATTTCTGTTGACACCAAGTTGATTTGGCGAGACATGATGTTTAGATGACCTTTTTTTAGCAGAAAAAGGAATCTTCTGATGCCAAGGATCAAGTGGGTGAGGCTCATGCATGGGCTGGTGAACTTGAAAAACAGGTGATGTTTATATAAAATAACATCAACAGATATATTCTCATCGATAGATTTCTCTAACAAAGTGCTTTATGATAGGTTGAAAATCTTAAAAAGGAAATAGCAAGGCAAAAAACTGAAAAGGATTTATTGGAAGCTCGAATAAAGGTTGCTGAGACAAAAATTGAGGAATTGAATGTGAAACTTGAAAAGGTAACCATGAATTCCTGGACCTTGAGGTGCGATATCACTGAGCAGCAGATGACATCGTGACATTACTATTTTCATACACACCTCTCTCCAGACAAAAATTGCAAATGTTAATTCTTTTTCAAATATATTTTTCCAGCTCCAGATGATAAATAATGAACAGAAGATCAGAATTCGTAACACAGAAAGCGCTCTACAGAAGGCTGAGGTTTGTTGACAACTTGATTTTCTATCCTTCCAAAATGTTACCTTTCTTCAGATAATTGCAATGACTCCAATATGTCTTCAGGAAGAAAGAACCAGAGTCCAATTTAAAGCAGCACACTACTCTAAAGAACTGGCAGAGGTATAACTGTTGGTATTATTACTTTCAAAGTTTCAATTATAACCAAGAAAATGAAACTTTCTCCATGGACATTATATATATACTCTGTTTGTGCATCAGGTCCATGAGTCATGGCTTCCACCTTGGCTAGCAGCTCATTTAGTTCACTGTCAGGTATATTCCATTCTTCTTCTTTCTGTTATTCTAATTATTATCATTTTATGTATCTTTTTCTTAATGTGCAGTCCTTCATGGTAATTCATTGGAATGTGTATGGAAGACCAGCTCTCGATTTTGCAATTCAAAAGGTTTTCTACTTATTCTGATGCAATCAGTATCTTACAGATTATAATCATTACAGCTAACTACTTATTGTTAGCAAGCGATTCTTTCTTATACTTATTATATGTATGTTTTTAAAATTTGTTTAGGCACTGGAAACAGAAGCTCGAATTCGAAGGTGGGCATGGCCCTATATTGATATGGTGCACACAGTAAGTTGGTCCCCATAAAGTTATATACGGCCTAATGCTCTGAAGGGTTGGGTTCCGGTGAGAAACGGAGGTTATCGTGAGAAGTGGTTATCAACCGTTGGATGAGAAATGGACGCACATTAGAATGAGATGCACCGAGATGCACCGTATCAATTCCCTTCTAAGCTGCAAATCATGGGAGGGCATGAGATTAAAAGAGATCAAGGGTTCAGATCCACTTCTCACGCTTCTCACGCGATCCTTCGCCATGCTCTGAATATGTTTTAAAGTTATTCCTCTGAAAATTTTATTAATATTTTTGTTACAAAGTGATTGATCTATTTATGACGATATCTAATGTTGTCTCCTATATTTTGCAGAAGTGGATCCCTATCATCAAGGAACAGTGGCTTACATTTGTGACGGATATGGAACCACACGCACAAATACTTGCTGCCAAAACTCTTGAAATTTACGATGATTCTAAGAAAACTTTAAGGCCCCACATTGCCAACATACAAACTATTGTCGACCCATACATTAAGGTCTTGTAGGTTTTGGCCGTTCATGAATTTCTGCAAGTATTTATATATATATGAAAATCGGGATTCCATTTACCCATTGCAGGAAGCCAAGAAGCTCATGCAGCCCTATATCAATCAGCTTTCGAAGACACTGAAACCTCATCTTAATAAAGCACACATTTTCTTGAAGCCTTACACAAAGAAATTACTCCGTGGTTATAGAAGGTTTTCTAAGGCCACCCTAAAACACCATCACCGGGTAAAATTGTCGCTTTTTTGTTATTTTTTAAGTTAATCTTAATGTTTCATTTGTTTAGATTGTTGCTGTTATGCTTCTCAAGAAGTTAATGCGTAGAGATGTCATATCATTAAGCCATATGAATTTTTTCATCCGGAAATTTTGACATTCAAACTGGATGCCATTAAGGCCATGTTTGGCAAACTTGCTGATTAACTAGTCATGCTTTCTAAAAGCTAGTTGATAAGCTTGATGACATTTTTAAATTAAACTTAATGGATATGTTGAAAAATTAATTGGAAGATATGTGCAACTTGAAGTAGGGACTTAAATACTTGTAATTAAATTTGATTTGGGATTGACAAGATTGCTGCATCCTGTGTTTTAAAAACCGTTAAATGGGAGCTAGTCAATCGAGTGGCCTAGTGCTTAATCACCTAAACACGGATTATTTGGTTTTATTTTTAGAACAGAAGTAAAAAAGAAATTATAATATATTATTTAGATGAAGCAACTTTATTTGATTGATTACTTGGTGTGTGGAAATAATGATTACTCTATGAACCTTGGTTTTGGTAATATATTAAATTGCTGGTCTTCTATGAAACGATTAGTTGGTTTTGTTGAATAATACTTGGTGAGTGGCTGATCTTGCTTCTTCTACTCTGAAAGGTTCGTGCTAACATTCATGAAATGCTGATGAACAATGAGTTTACACGTCCTTTTGCAAGTAATGAGCTGGTGTGGTTTATGGTATGTACCTCTTATTATGCATTGAAGATTGAAGTATTATAATTTGAACATAAACATATGGTTGTATTGTATAATGAGGAGTTCATCATTTAACTGGTGCAGGCCTCCGCTTGTATGGTCTTTCCTGTGATGGTTCTACTTACAATGGTGTCAGCTTTATTCAGGTTTGTTCCATTGCTGTATAAAACTCGTTTTTTATGTTGTTCCAACTTTAGCTAAATATTCAGATACTCCACACCAAACAAACAAACCCCGTATTTCCCTAAAGGGGTAAGCAGTTGTTTTCGTGAAATATTCAGATATGTTTAGTTTGAATATGGTGTATAAAATTGGGTTGTTGCAGTAAAAAATCGAGAAGGCGTAGCCGCACGTCCCATACAAACCATCAAAGACGTAGGGCAAGACGGGTGCATCATGACAAGGCAAACACTTCAAGATAGTTACCATCAGGTGTGTGTGTGTGTGATGTACATTTGTTGTTCATATGGTCTAATTCCTATTTTGTGTACACTGTATTTTGGTTTAAATGTCACATTTGAGGTATCATAATGAAGGTTCTGAAATTACGTTACAAAATAGGAATCAAACCAAAGTACATTTGCAAAGAACTCCATTTTGCTGCCTAACTTCAAAAGCCTGCTTGTAAGAACTCTATGGTCCTATAGGTTTCGGGTATTTTAACATGATCATTTTGTGGGTCCCATATATGATATATGTGTGATTTGACTAGAGTCAAAATATGGTTGTTGGTCTTGACATGTTTGGTAATGAAGATCGAAATCCACAAAGGGGGAGAACGAAAATGGATGAAAATGACCTAAACAGAAGAATTCTTTATCTTTTCTTTTTCGTTTGAATTAGTGTGGTTTGATTATCCTGATCATTTCATGTGTTTCTAAAATGAACAGATAGATTGTAGCAGCAGCAGCAGCAGCAGAAAGGTGGCATCAACATATGGTAGAAGTTTAGAATCAGAAATCAGCAGTATGTCAATACTTGGATGTTTAGAAACACGAAATATGTGGGGAATGATGGTAGTTAGTAATCAATACTGAAACATCAATGAATGTAAACTACATGGATGAAAAAGACAATGAATTGTAAACTATATGGACGAAAACCATAATTTCTGAGAGCATTGGGATGAAAATAGCAATTTTCAACAGAAAAACGTAGTTGATTTTATTATTTATATGCATTTTTGGTTCAAGATGGTCATTTTTCCTCATCTTATCATCAATCCATTAATGTAAGACCATCTCTAACCCAACACTAAGGGTGCGTTTGGTACAGAGAATGGAATTGCAGAGAAATGATTCCAGAGAAATGATTGCAGAGAAAGAGAATTGGTCAGGAGAATAGGAATTGACTATCCTGTTTGGTAGCACAGAGAATTCAGCAGAGAAATGCAACAGAGAATCATTTCTCTTGTTTGGTTGCACAGAGATTTCAATAGAGAATTGTACCAACCTTGTCATTTACACCCATATTTTTATATTTACAAATCAATTATTTAAACCCAAACAAAAAAAAAGATGCATAAATTAGTAATTAAAATGCATTAATCATACCAAAAAGACTACCAAATATAGTTTTTAATAAAACCAAAAAGAGTACAAACATTGTTTTTAATCAAACCAACTAGAAACATAGTTTTTAAACAAACCAAAAGGACTACAAACATAGTTTTAATCAAACCAAAAACAACAGTTCAACCGTAGTCATACAAAAAAAATAACCATAAACTTTTAATCCAAATCTAACCATTGGTAGACGATTCTACCATGTCAATCTTCTCTTCTTCTGTCAACCCAAGAAATAATCGTCCTAGAAGCACATCCTTACCAATCAACTGAGTTGCTTTAAAACGTTGGATACCAGTAATACCCGGCAAAACTTTCAACTCGTCACTAACCTTCTCAAAGATTTCACGAGCCTCCAAACTTTTTTCACGAGCCTCCAAACTTTCTTTATTCAAGCTTTCCCCCACGATCTCTCCAAATCTAACCAATACCTCCTTCATCTCTTTGCATGACTCCCGATAAATGTCATCTCCATCTATACTTTTGCGTTTGGTACGTTTGCTTGTTACACTACTTGTTGGTCCTTCAGATCGACTAGCACCTTGAACATCATCTTCTTCTCCAAGATCAATCGGGGAACTTTTTTGAGTCTCTGGAACGACATCATCTTCTTCTCCAAGATCAATCGCTTTACTACCCGTTGCTCTATCCTTACCATAGATGATACACAACTTGTCATAGAAAGGAAATGGCTTGCCTCGAAAATTTGCGGCACCTTTGTGAGACTACAAGGCAATTAGAAACAAATTTAGTACAAACTTTTGTAAAAAAAAATACCAATTTAGAATAAATTTAGCATGTACCTTGACGTATTCATCCCAAACACTGTCCTCAGCTACCACACATTTTTTTTCTTCATCCCAACCGAACCCACTTGTATGCACCATATCATAAACAATGCTAAAGTGTGTCTTCCATGTCTTCATCCGAGACTTTATATGTGGTTCTGCTTTGAGGCCGGAGTTAGGAAGACTTACATCTAGCAATTGTTGAACGCCATTTAAATAGCCCGGTTTGAAACCATTGTCAGCACCGACATACTTTCCAGATGCATGTAACTCCATTAATGCATCAATTAGCTTTGCGTCTTGATCTTCTTTCCAAGTATGTTTGGTCCGTACAGTACCTTTCACTTCATTTGACTCTGCCATGTCTACAAATAATACATACAAATAGTAGATACAAAATAAAGAGTACAAATAAAGAGTACAAATAAAGAGTACAAATATAAATGAAAAATTAAAATTAACTCGATCATAATTCATGGTTCTACAAATAAAGAGTACAAATACAGAGTACAAATAACATTAACGATCATAATTAATTAATTGTAGATACGCCTAGCATTCCAATTGTTAAACATTTCGTTAGCAAGAGCGTCTCTACGATCGGTCCATTCTTGTGAGGGCTCAACCGTAGAAATAACATTATCATGATCGTAGCCTGGTTGTGTGTGATTTGTTGGGACTTCGTTATCAATAGGGTCTTCACTCATTGTTTGTCGTATGAAATTGTGTAACAAACAACAAGCAATGATGATACGTGGCATGGACTCTATGGGATGATATGAGTTATCACGCAAAATAGCCCATCTAGCTTTAATTAATCCGAAGCATCTTTCTATAACATTCCTTGCCGACGAATGTCTCATATTAAATAACTCCTTGGCATTGGTAGGCGGCCGAGACCAATCATTAAGATGGTAACGTTGACCTCGATAAGGAGTTAGAAATCCTTCACCATTCGTATAACCGGCATCACAAAGGTAGTATGTTCCTACATTAACCATAAACTCTACGTTAATTAACATATGTAATTATATGTTTACTATTTGAAGACTATATATCACATACCCTGAGTTACTTTAAGACCGTTAGGTCTACTAATTGCATCTCGTAGAACTCTACTATCAGCTGCAGAACCCTCCCATCCCGCTAATACATATGTAAATAAAAGGTCTCTCGTACATACTCCGAGTACATTCGTACAAATCTCCCCCTTTCGTGTCCGATAAGGTTTTCGATCAACAGCGGGGACTTTAACTTTAACATATGTTCCATCTAATGCTCCTAGGCAACCCTTCATAAAAAGAAAACATCATTAAAGTGTTCTATTAACAAAGAATATATTTAATAAAAACTTATGTGTTTGACTAACCTTAAACCATTTCCATCTCTCGTCGGTTTCATTATCTGGCACTGGTACGGGTGACTTGTAGAATTCTTTGTGTAATCGACATACAACATTTAAGACTAACTTGAAATACCGACTTATAGTTTCTCCAGATCGATGAAATCTATTGACTAGTATCCTATTCTTAGCATTATGAGCAAGGGTATGTAAAAACATAGCAACTTGCTCATCTACTAGCATGTTTTTACTAGCCTTTAACCCCCCTCTACTTTCTAGCATATCACAAAGTGTTGAAAACGCATGTATATTCATTCTTATGTTGACAGCACTAGTAACATCACTTTCATAAACCATCCTCATCATGTTTTCACGCCTATTATGGTAACTCATTAAATATCTTGTACGTAATGTTCTAGATTCAATCGAACGACGTCTACGATAACTACACATCACCCACCAACGAATCATAACATACATGGCATAAAATGCACCTATGGCAACTATTCTTTGTCTCAACGGTGATCTTGCCATCTACACATACAATTATATAGTTAATACTAGATATATATATATATATATATATATATATATATATATATATATATATATATATATATATATATATAAAGGAAACATAACTATTTCATATAATACACCACCCTAAATGCTAAATGGTTGCCAAACACATAAATCATTAAAAAGTTGTTAAAGAGAAGAGATATATATAGTCATTTAACCATATATATATAATCATCTAATGTTATGAAAATTGTGTGTGTTGTTCACTAGTATATTTACAAATCAATTATTTAAACCTGTCAGCAGTAGTAATATACCAGCAGTATTAACTTTGTTCAGCAGTATTAACTTTGTTCAGCAGTATTAACCATGTACCAGCAGTAGTAACTTGTCTAGCAGTACTAATCATGTTCTTGCAGCATTAATGACTCAGCAGTACTAACCTTGAACTAGCAGTAGTATCTTTGTTCTGGCAGCACTAACATTGAACTAGCAGTACTAACTTGATCTGGCAGTACTAACATGTTCTGGCAGCACTAACATTGAACTAGCAGCACTAACATTGAACTAGCAGCACTAACATTGAACTAGCAGTACTAACTTGTTCTGGCAGCACTAACATTGAACTAGCAGCACTAACATTGAACTAGCAGTACTAACATTGAACTAGCAGTACTAACTTGTTCTGGCAGCACTAACATTGAACTAGCAGCACTAACATTGAACTAGCAGCACTAACATTGAACTAGCAGTACTAACTTGTTCTGGCAGCACTAACATTGAACTAGCAGCACTAACATTGAACTAGCAGCACTAACATTGAACTAGCAGTACTAACTTGATCACGCCTATTATGGTAACTCATTAAATATCTTGTACGTAATGTTCTAGATTCTACATATGAAGCATGTATGATGAATTAAAGAGACCATATTGAACCCAATAATATCCAATTTCTACATTCATTCCAGTAAGATGTTTAGAATTTTGATGAAAATTCCAGGCCAGGCTTTTGAAACAATTTTCTGTTCCTTGTTATTATAATCATCTAATGTTATGAAAATTGTGTGTGTTGTTCACTAGTATCAACGCAAACAAAGTGTTTAATCATGCAAACCTCCATAACCTAATCCTAATTTATCCAAACAGAAAACGGAATCCAAATTTTACCTGATAGTTACTTGTGAAAAATGGAATCCAAACAGCAGATCGTCGACTGGATTGAAAAGATGTTCCAAATCGAAGTTTATAAGTCACATAATTAGACAGAAAAAGAAGGCTGTAATTAGAAGATGATTAACCTGATGGGCGAAACACAAAGACAGAACCCTAGACAGGGCGAACGAGAGAGAGAGAGAAGACGAGACAGAGAGAGAGGAGACAGGGAAAGACGAGACAGAGTGAGAGAGGAGACGGGGATACCTAGACAGGGCGAACGGCGGTGGTGGGCGGCGGTGGTGGGCGGAACCCTAGACAGGGCGAACGAGAGAGAGAGAAGCGAACGCGAGAACAATTCTCCGTGTTTTCCTATTCTCTCCATTTCTCTTCCTAAATCAGAGAAATCAAATACAAAGGGAGTCAATTCTCGGGAAATACCAACTCTCCGTGTTTTTATTTCCCTTACCTACCAAACAAGAGAATTCAAATCCATTTCCATTTCTCTCCTCTCATTTCTCTCTACCAAACAGGCCCTAAAAACATTAAGAACACAAAAAATAATGTGTTTTCCTCTCCAACCCAACCCTAAGGGGGTGTTTGGGATTGCTTATTTAAAGTGCTTATTAACTTATTTCGGTGTGGTACCGGTAATAAGCAGTTAAAAAGAAAACTGCTTATAGCGGTTTGGCACCGGTGATAAGGAGTTTTTGATAAGTCATTATATTATAACTTATTGACTTATTTGAAACAACTTATCAACTTTTTGGTTATTTTACATGCATAAACAGTCTCAAACACTCTCTAAGTAACAACTTATTAGCTTATTATGTTTTGGCACCATCATAAGCTAATCCAAACACTTTTTACAAAACTTCGGTTTCACACCACATAAGTTAATAAGCGCTTTTACATAAAAACATAAATTGTTTTAAATAAGCAAATCCCAAACACCCCCTAAAACACAAAAAATGGAGGTACCTCTCTATATTTGAAGGCCAATAAAGTAGACCTCTAAAGCTAAATAATAATATTTTATTTAATTTTTATACATTTTATATATAGATTAATAGTTTAATACATTAGATAATATTATTTTGTCATTATTATAACATCAAAGATGTTCTTAGTGTTTTTTTAGTGTGTGGTTGGAGTTGAATTTTTTTAGTGTTCAATGAACTCATCATTTTTAGTGTTCTTTTTATAGTGGTTGGGTTGGATATGCCTTAAGGGTATGTTTAGTATACTAGACAAGACAGAACAAAACATAGATCATTGTTTTACGTTTGACAAGACTTTTATTTTTTGAAAAAAGAAATATAGAACATACAAGAATAAGGTGGAATAAACTCATATTTTACTAATATAACCTCAAAATAAAATTCATTTCTCTTTTAAAAACATCAAATACGTCTTTCTCCTTACATTTTATTCATTTTTAAATTTTAATTATTAAATTTTATGTTATTTAACCCTTCACTTATTATCCTCAAAGTATTATTCTATATGGTTTTGATGTCTTGGTTAATTTATATAATTTGTTAAATTTTAGTAATAAAAGAAAATAGAAAACGTACAAATAAAAATTGAAAACTACATAAACTTTTATTTTAATGTCATTTTAATCGTTTTGATAAAAACTTTGTAATGATTTTTTTTTCTTAAAAAGATGCATTTTATTTTAACTTGATAAATTATACAAATTAATCAAAAAATATAAATAACTCAACAGGGGAAAAATCGGTCATATCTCGATACCAAACAGACCTTAAATGATATCTTTTTAAAGCTCTTTAAACCCTATAATTCATTATTCAAATATAGGTTAATTATTGAGTCATGTGACAATATTTTGTATTATTTTTATGCACATGAAAAACTATATTTTATCGTCATGACAAATAAATTACATCTTTATTTCAAATCTAAAATACCTAAATTCTGATAGAACTTTTAATTAAACAAATTATACCAACAACAATAGATTATACCAACAACAATAGTTTTATAATATTTAATTTGACATCAAATATAAATTTATGTGGGGTTTTTACCATCTCTTCAAATTATCAATACTTGTTCAACATTAATATGGTTTTCCTTTTAGTGTCACCACCCTAGTCGCGGCTGCCACCACCACCGGTAGTCACCGTTGACCACTTCCACCTTCTCTTCCACTACAACAACCTCCCTATCAAGTATCAACCTCTGCAACCACCGTCTGTCACCACATCCACGAACATTGTCGGCCATCAACCATAACTGTCCATCTCCACCGTCACCATCGTTGGCCACCCTCACCACTTCCACAACCACTGTCGGCCACAGACAACCATCATCCATAGCCACCACCACCACTAGTGTTGGCCAACCCGCTTCCTCATCTATCACAATAACCTCCACAGCTACCATCGACCACCAACCACCACCGTTCATCGCCACCATCACTACTACCGCTATCGGCCTACCACCCATTGCCAAACTCCACCAGTACCGTTGGCCATCACCACTGATATGCATTAATTATTTAATGCGTATTAAGTCTTTTGCTTTTCAATTTGAGTCATTGTATCTTTAATATCCCTAACTTTGAGTCATTTTATTTACTTCTTTTCCATTTTACTGTTTATTGGAGCTAGAGTAGTGAATGGTTTGTTTTATGATGGGGAATGACTGATTGTTGTTCATTTTGACAGATTTCATAGTGCAGATCCATGCTGCAGCATTCGTGCAACATGACTAGCCTGGACAGATTACTTTTTGGACGTGGAGCTGAACTTTTGAAGACTAAGTGGCTTTTTGGTGCTGAATGAAGAAGCTTCCAAGATCATAAATCCGACTAGAGTTAATTAAGTGCAAACCTCTTTTGTATTTTCAAGACTTTTCACATTACTTTATGTACTTTGTCTTTTAAATACTTTGGGACCAAGTTAGTGTAATTTTACTTTTGTGCCCCTCCTCTTCCTTCCTATATAAGGAGAGGTTGGGTTAGTCATAAAAGATCCTTGTTATTATTCTTAGTGATTGCAAGTCTTTAGAGATTTTTGCTCTTGAAGTCTTACAACATTAAGTATTATAATCCAAGTGCTTTTGTTTACAACTCTTGCTCATTTACTTTCCATCTCTTAATTCTTGCAATTTACATTCCAAGTCATTTATTATTCTTGCAATTTACATTCCAAGTCCTTTATTATTCTTGTAATTTACATTTCAGTCATTTACATTTATGCAATTTAATTTACGTCATTTATTGCTTTCTTTACTTTCCGTTATGAGTAGCTAAATTTATTAGTTCGGGTGTTAAACGGAAAGGTGGGATTTTAAACCAAAGAAAGGTGGACGTTGTTTCGCAATAACAATGTTCCACCATTTCATTCAAGTTTTATAAAAACCAATGACACTTCTTGACGAATTGATCACTTGCTAAAGTGTTAAAGTGCCGTGGACTTAGAGATAAGCCACTGAATGCACGTCAGTTTGAATGATATGGAAAGTAGACTTGAGAGAGTTACTGATAAAGTGACAGTTATCATCTATGTTTTTCTAAACTGATTTATTCTCGACAAGTGATCACCAATCTAAGGTGTTAAAGTGTAGTGGACTTAGAGATAAGCCACTTGGAACACACCAACTTGAATGATATGGGAATCGGCTCGAGAGAGCGGTTTTTGATACAAAGAGATTTGGTCGTCCATATATTTTGAGAACTTTTTCCCCCACTATAAATAGCTGGAGACTACACAGAGATGTGTCTAGTTGAATCTAAACAGTAGTGGGAATACTGAAGTCCGAGAGGAATACTCTCAAAATAGATGGTGGATCTAGTTATGACAAAATTGCATGCTGCAGCATTCTTGTAGCATGGCCCGCTGGAATTTGTGTTTAAGTCCCACCTTGAAGTTTTACACCCGTGCTTGCTTTATTCTCTGTTAACATCATCAAAGTGATAATCCAAACAAAACAAATCAATCTCTTCCAACTCGCCATCTGAAATCATTTCCTTCTTCTACCTTTTATTGAATTTTTACTCCAATCTCTATGGGACGATATCCGGTATTTTACCACTTTATTACTTGAAAGACGATATTAGATCTCATTGTATACTTTCTTTGAGGTTTAATTAGCACACGTCTATAGGTGTATTCTAAGCACTGTCAAGTTTTTGGCGCCGCTGCCGGGGATTGGCAAGCTAAAAGTTGTAAAAAGTTTTAAAAAGAATTGATTTTTCTAACACCGTTCGTTGTGAGTATAGTGTATGCCAAGGATACCACGTGTGGAACTTTTTGACTTAGATCCGGACATAGAAAGAACCTTTCATCATAGAAGGAGGATTCAAAGAGCCACAAACTCTAGAAATCTTCCCGATATGGATGCACCACTAGGATTTGAAGTCAGACCACCTAGACAACCAGTTGTAGACATACGGCCTCCAGGTAGTCCACCAAGACCACCAATCATAGACAACCTTAAAGGGCCGCAAAATTTTGTAAATCCATCGCTAGTAGAGAACCAAGTGAGAATCACATGGTGATAATGAACGACTTAATATCATTGGGAAATCCTAGGGCACCGCTAAACTTTGGAAATCCACCAAATTTTGGAAACCTACCAAACTTTGGAAATCATCATGTTCATAATTTTCCAGAACAACAAATAAATAATCATAATGAACATGATGATGAAGAATCACATGGTGATAATGAACGACTTAATATCATTGATCTTGCAAACTCTAAAGATGGGAGAATCATGGACTATGCAGTTCCTAATTTTGAGCAATTAAACTTAGGAATTGTAAAGCCAACCATGAACACTTTACATTTTGAACCAAAACCCATCATGTTTCATATGTTGCAAGCTAATGGTCAATTTGCTGGATTACCATCGGAGGATCCCCATTCTCATTTGAGATCTTTTATGGAGATCACCGATGTTTTTCTAATCCCTGGAGTTTCTCTTGAAGCCTTAAGGCTCACTTTGTTTCCATTTTCTCTAAGGGATAAAGCAAGAGTTTGGTTCAATTCATTAACATCAGGTTCTGTACCATCATGGGCCGACATGGCTGAAAAGGTTTTGCGAAAATATTTTCCACCTACCCGGAATGCTAAGTCCAGAAATAAAATCTGCATGTTTAAACAAATGGACGATGAAGCGATTCCCGATGCTTGGGAAAGGTTCAAGGAATTGTTAAGGAAATGCCCTCACCATGGCATTCCCTACTGTATTCAACTCGAGACATTTTACAATGGGCTTGATCCTAATGCAAAACAAATGCTCGATGCGACATCAGGAGGGGCCTTTACTTCCAACACCTACAATACCGGGTATGAAATTCTTGAAAAGATTTCAACAAACAATGGACATTGGGCCGACCCAAGAGCTCCAACTCAAAAGAAGACATTTGGAATGCATGATTTAGATGCATATACTGCTTTGACAGCTCAACTTTCTTCCATGACCAATATGCTTAAAAACATGACTACCGGTCAAGGAACACAGCCGACTGCCACTACACCCACTCCAGCTGTCCTCTCAGTGCAATGTGTTTGTTGTAGTGGGGAACATTCTTATGAACAGTGCCCTCATAACTCTGAATCTGTGAACTATGTTCAAAATAGATCAGGGTACAACTCCAACAATTACAATGCCAGTTGGAAGCAACATCCAAATTTTTCATGGACCAGTCCTAGTTTGAATCCACCTCCACCAAAGCAACAAGGGAATTCAAAATTTCAAAATCAAGCAAGCAGTTCTCAAAACCACTATCAAGGAAATAATCATCAATAAAAAAAAGTACACTGAAATCAACAGAAAAACCAAAAAAGTCTCGAAATTAATAAAAACCCTGACAAAGTCTCTCGAAATAGACGGGAAAAAACTTAAAAATTCATCGAAATCAATCAAAAAACTTTAATAATCCATCGAAACGGTTAAAATAGGCTAAAAACACATCGAACGATTCAACAGGTTTAATCTATCTTAAAGGTACCTCGACTATACAAAATTTCTCGATCCGCCACTGCATTCAAGTACACGATAGTTATTGAGAACTTACTAAATTGTATAAATCTCCATCTTTAACTTTATTCCAAAACAATACTTCATCGATAAACCTAAAATAAATTGTATCCTTATAATAAAAACTTGAATCAAACAAAGTATACCTATAAAACGACAATTTTTATAATCTTTGATTTAACACCGACATTACTATACTTTTTTGTGGGTTCTTTCGCCCGGTCATCATACTAACAAAACATGTTAAATCATCTAATTCTAATATTCTCAAATATAAAAGAGTTAAATGTGAATTTGGTCCTTGTGGTTTACAAAAGTTAATGACTAAGGTTCCTGGAATGAATTGTTAACTAACAAGGTGTAATACCCTCAAATTTGAAAAGAGCAACTAAATAAATACTTCAATAAAATAAACAAACAAAGAATAAAATCTTTTCTACAAATCCATCCTTGGAAGTACCTCAATTATAAAACATATAATTAACTCAACAATCATTAATCTTAAGTCATACACCAAGACCACATAGAGTCGGGTGTTACTCAAACCAAATACAAAGTTGTTATTCCCAATATGCGGAAGACTTCATCAAGCTATTCACTTCTTGAGCACACATCTAGCTCTCAACTCTTCACAGTGTCACTAGTGCTACTTACCAACAGAACCTGTTGCACATGCAGACAAATAAAAAGGTTAGGCTAATGCCTAGTGAGTTCAAGAGTTTACCTCATGATTAAAATAACTTGTTAAATGAAAGATTGCAACTTAAATCATGATTTCCAAAAGGGTTTATGATAAAAATGTAAACAACTCATTTTCCCAACACACACAAATTCTATGACGAAAGTTCCAAAATGTGTATAGCGTTTTCCAAAATGAATTCCGATCCAAACTCTCTCAAAATGTGAATAATCTATATTATTCAAAACATTCAAACATGGATGAGGCATAATACTCCACCCATAAATCATGAAAGAACAATTAATATAAATATAATACGTCACCGAAAACATGGTACTAAACTCAATACTCACGTGAGCATAAAGTGAAATGAAATCCAAATACTAAAATATGGAAATGACATGCTTCATTCAACTTTAATATACACGGAGGGAATTCCAATATTAAAGTCATCATTTGCAGTCAATCGCACAAGACCAACAATAATAAAACAAAGATTTTATAATATCCAAAATAATGTTGGCCGACAACGGGGGAGACCTGTATCCATTGAGAGTGGGGGAACACAAAAGTATGCTACTCATACAACGTTAACCGTATGACACTTCACGACATGAAAGCCTAAGTGCGTCTATGACTCCCCTCAAGTTTCACCTAAAGAGACAACTAACCTCAGCGAGTATTACCATGAATACCACAAAAGGCCCGACACATTCGAGCACTACAACCATGACATTACCCTCGAATGACGGAGATCCCAAACGCCCATCTACACGATAGCATAACCGGACTCAGCCCTCCTAGTGTACACGTGAACGGTTAAGGTCATAAAACATAGGCCTCCGGGTCAAATCCCGCAACACCCAATTGACCATCAAATAAAGACTGACTTATGTGTCTATGGATCCAATGCAACACGGTCTAAAATTACATGACTACACATGAATGACTAAAGCACTCGAGCATGCAATTATAAATAATATGCATTAAGATGCAATGAATACAAATCATATATGGGGCTCTACGTTGAGCCATTAAAATCGAACAAATGTCCTCAAGACTCTTTTAAGTCAAAACTGAGCTAAAATGCTCAAAACCAATAGACCAACAAATAAGGGTCCTCATATAATAATAAGCATTTAAACGTCATTTATGTAAACGTATACATCAAATATATGATTAATCCAAAACTCGTCACAGGTTGGGACAAATGATTTTTTCAAATGGACTTATACCTTTAAAATTCCAAAATGTCTCATAACACGAAAATGTGCATCTTCCAAATGGCTTATAAAATCAATTAAACAAAATATGCATAAATAAACCACAAGGGTTGTGGCGTACTGGTTAAGTGTAACACCCGAGAATTTTTTGGTAATTAAATTTCGAGATATTAGGTTAGTTGTGTTTTATTTATTTATTTAATAATTTCTTTATTTGTTAAAAAGCCTAATCAATTAAAATGCTGGCTTAAAGTTTTATAATAAATAAATAAGAAGGTTAGGCATGGAATTGTAGGATGATAGTGGTCAATTTTGGTCAAGAAGGAATGAGGCATGGAACCCTACGTGCTACCCCTCCTCCCCACTTATTTGTTGACTATCTTTTACTTTGAACCCCCCCTTCTTTATGCTTTGACTGCATTTTTCATCTCCATCCCTTTTATTTCCTTCTTTCTCTCTCTTTCACTCTTCATTGTCTCTCTGTCACGACATCCCTCACCTACAACCCATTTCTCAAGTTTTTTCCCTTTCAAACAATTAGGGAAGATCTTCTCCAAATTATTTTAGAGGAACACTCAAGCCACCCTCTCAAGATCTTCATCTTCTTCATCTCCTCCAACCATCTTTCCACCATTGTTGATATAGTTTTGAGGCTTTCTTAAAAACTCATTGTAAGTTCATCTTAACCTTCTAAACCTTTATTCTTGTTAAAACCTTCTATTTTCTCTTAGAACATCCCTTTTGAAGTATCTTCCATATTTTGAAGTTCTGACTATTTTTTTGGTATTTTTGATGATTAGAGGATTTGACAAAGGTATGTTATGAATCTGAGTTTGAGGTTACTTTTGGTGCATCTCTAGGATTTGGTTGTGACCCACATAAATTTTCAAAATGTGGGTGTTGGTGGATCTAAAGTCTTCACTAAAGGAAGCTATCCTATTTATGCTTTGCGTGAGTATGGGGTTAGTTCCATGTTTTGGTATAATTCTATCTAAACGTTTATCACAAAGGTGGGACTTTTGGAAAAGACATCACTATACATTCAATACTGTTACTTATTGACAACCGTGACTTAAGAAATCTTCCTTCTGTTTTATTTATTGTATAGTGATGAAAACTCTTGAACTCACTAGGCGTTAGCCTAACCTTTTTATTTGTCGGCATATGCACCGGTTCCAGTTTAGGGATGGTTTTAGCGACACTGCAAAGAGTTGAGTGTGAGTATGTACGAGAAATAATAGACTTTGGATTAGGCCTTCTGCACGTTGGGATTAGTAACTGGCATTGGGTTTAGTAACACCCGACCTTGACTTAGTCTTGATGTATGGTTGGGTTACCTATTGTTGATGTTAAATCCAGTTTTGTTATTTGAAGTTAATTAAATTATTGAGTTCTAGAAATGGAATTACCTTCCATTTGGTGTAATATTAAAAGTTTTAAATTAGTTGCTTTTTCCAAATTTGAGGGTGTTATGTTGGTATCAGAGCTTAAGTTTGAGAGAATTAGGTGTTGATTTTGGATACCTAGACTCAAACTAGCATTCTTCTAAGTGGATGAAAGTGAGATTGTACTATTAGGCACTTTAAGATAGGATTCTTTGAGGTCGATAGAGTCACTATAATCGGAAATCATTACGAGGGTATTAAGGATGATCATGTACGGTACGTTCATAATTGCACCTGGCCAGTGCATTGGTGAGCTTACATGTTACACGTGTATGCTTGAATCACCTTCATGTGATGATCGATGGGGTAGTGGATATATTCTTAAGGAATAGTCGTTAGAAGCAGTTGATGCTTATAACATTGTCACTTTGAGTGACAATTAAGCATGATGAGTATAGTAAGTTGACTATCTTGGATCGGAGTTATTGGTTGAATTAGAATCATAAACGAATTGAATCGACCTTGTTTCGAGAAGAAAGTTATAAGGTTAACCGATTTAGTCGCCGATTATTGCCCTATGGTGTTTGAATATTTGGGTGTCGGTAGTGTGACCGGTGAACTTGGTGATCTTAGTTCTAAGGCTTTGAATCTCGACCAAATTCAAGCACAAAATTTATTTCTAAAATAATTGGCATAAATTATATCATACTCTTCCAAATCAACGTGTGTGTTGTATTACAAAATTTTGGAAAGACGTTTAGCACGCACACGATTATAAACCATGATTTTAAACACGCATAAAATTGTTTTTGTTGCATAAGATTTGCATACAATTGTTTTGGGAATCTTCTCCATACTGTTTTGCCAGAATTGCAAATTATTGAAGCACGATATTTTATGACCGGTTTTGAGAAATCATTTGGTGCTCATGAAATCGGGATCAAGTTTTAAATTTCAAGAAACTACGTTAGTTCGTGCTTTTGCACACAAGGCTTTGATGGGATTCTATTTTATGTCACTCTATTGTCAAATGAGATATTTGGGTCGACTTAAATACATGAAACTATTTTATCTCATGCGTTTATTTGCAAGTTTTAATTGAATTATACTTCATGACGTTTTATGGCTGAAGGATGGAATTTTGAAACGCGTTAGCTTGCTTGGTTGCGTGTGTTTGTGTATAAGAATTATTTAGGATTTTATCCTATGCCATTTTCTTGTTAGAAATGAAGATTTTGATAACGTTCATTTCCATGGTTATATCTTGATGTTTTGGTACGAACGCTTTTGTTGCACATTATTTTAGTGCAACAGTTGATTTACATACATGGTGTAAGTAAGTACATGTTAGGACTGTAGCGGTCCATTTGAAGAGTTTTGTTACATATACTTTCAATATTGTCGTTATTATTTCAAGTAACAGTCACATAACTTTCAAGCTTTCAAGCTGGTTTTATATGTGTGGCATTTGTAGCCACTTTGCACAACTACCTAGTTTTGGTGGTATTTTTTTTATTATACGTGCGTAAGGTTGATTATAAAGATTTTCTGTTCGGTAAATCTTTTAATATTGTAAATTGGCATATTGGTTGAGTCGTGAGCTTGGAAAACCTTGAACTCATTAGAAACATAGATTGAGACCTTTTATTGAAGGATGTGTATTTAAGGACTAGAGAGGTCTTTAAGAATTGAAGTGTTGGATGATCCGGCTGGTGACTAGTTTCATTATGCAATGTTCCAACTTGAAAATCGGGCGAGCTTTTGATTTTGAGGTATTAGACTTACGAGTTATCCCGTTATTTAAGTAGTGATCTTTCCATTTTAGTAAATCTTCGGGCAAAAGCTTTTTGTGGTTGTTTGCACATAATTGGATTTGAATTGATGGATCATTTTATAGACATCGTATTAAGTGTTAATATTGCTCCCTCTTGGTTGGCCTTCGATAATGATGAAGGTTTTGAAGTTCGTTCATTAGAGTTGTATAGTTTAGGATTCTAGTTTTGGTGTCAATATGGTCCATATATGTTAGTATGGTCCACATCTGATTTCTACTCATTGTTGTTTCTTCCTTACTCCTACCCCTGGCTATTGATAAACGATGGCTCCTAGTATTCTTTAATTAATTTAATATCCTTTGTAATCTTTTGTAATTATTAGTTGATTTTCCTTCGTTAGGTTATGGCTATAAAAGCTTTGGTTTGTTCTAGTTGAATGTAAAGAATATTATTCATTTTATAAAGAATAATATTCATCTTCTAAAGAATACTATCCATCCTGTAAAGAATATTATTCATTTTGTGAAGAATAATATTCATCTTATAAAGAATATTATTCAATTTGTAAAGAATATTATTCATTTTCTAATATTCATTTTGTAAATTCATCTTGTAAAGAATATTATTCATCTTCTCATAAATTTCTTCACCTTTTGAGGTCAATGACTCATTTGGAGTTTGGGTATCATCCATGTTGAATTCCTTAGGAAGTTTGGAAAGCAAACAATGACTCTACGGATATTTTATTTTGGCAATTAGTGATTGATGATAAAAATCATCTTGCCCTGCTAAGGATTTCAGTTTTAGATGGATAATGTTGCGGTGTGCATTGAGATGAGTTAGAGTACTTGTGTATACTTCCCATGAGTTCTAAGAAACATTGCAATATAAATGATAAATCTGAGGAGACAAGTTTTTTGGTGACTAGCAGTTGATTATTGATATCTTTTGACTTGCTAGAGATTTTATTTTGAATGATCAATGTTCAGAGGAGTTTAGAAAATTGTGAAATGGTTGAATTTGGGATAACTTGCTCTCTGAAGAAATATTATGATGCGTTCTTGAATAGAACGTTGGGCCAACATCAAGATTTATTGATTTAGGACCTTTAAGAACTCTTGTAGTTGGCATGCATTGTATTAGTTTGGGGTTGTTAGAAAATATAAGAGTGAATTCCCGGCCACGAATCACTTAGGAAGTGATTAACTAATGTCATAGACCATTCTTGAAGTAGCACAAGTCACCTAAGGTTGGGAGACAACCGATACTGTATTGTTGGAGATTGCTCAAACCAGGTTTAATGTCTACACCTGATATTGATGTAATGTTTTGAAGTACGGTCAAATGTAGAGACCAACATGGAAATCGATGTGACAGTTAGGGCATGGAGGTATCGAGTACCGGTTAGAATTAAAACTTGTTTGGAGTATTCCCCGTGCCTCTTATGGTTCAAGTGCGTTGCGGAAAAAAAATGTGAGTTGTCGATATCGGAGGAACTTTTGAGTCGAATTTGCTTAAGTCAGAGAAGGATCGAACTATTGAGAGTCGAGCAATCCGTTGTGAACGACATTCGAGTTATCGATTGGCACTAGATTTCAAGGACGAAATCATTCTAAGGTTGGGAGGATTGTAACACCCGAGAATTTTTTGGTAATTAAATTTCGAGATATTGTGTTAGTTGTGTTTTATTTATTTATTTAATAATTTCTTTATTTGTTAAATGTAACGTCCCAAATTCATAACATGCATTACTAACGGATAAGCATACAAATTTCATAGATAAACTTGTCTTTACATCATTAATAAAGTATACTTAAACAAAAATTGACAGCGGAAGTCTCTAAATTCACAGCCGAGTTCTATCTATAGTCATCTGTCAAAATCTTGGAGTCACTAAGAGCTCCACATCCTCCTTGCCTTCTCCTAGTTCTTACTAGAAGAACCCACGATATGCTTACCTGAAAATGGTTTAGTTTTTGAAAAGCGAGGGTTAGACCAAAAGGTCTAGTGAATTCCCTCCATAAAACATTTATCACAGTATAAAATCATTTCATTGAAAATACATTCACATCTTTCTCATAAACATCATCCAAGGTTCAACACAGGGTTCAGGGATCGCATAAGCTACTCTGATCGGGGCCTAACGTACACCCTCTCGTCTACACCGGAATCCAAGTGGACCCCCTGTTCCTTCATGTAGGAGGAAACGAATTCCAACCTATAAGCTAACCTCCATATGCCCAAGGGATTAGAAATCCCAAGGTACCCTGACCCCACTTTGCAACCGACTCCACATAGCATGCACATACATTTGAAATCATATTCATGAAAACCTTAATCATCATTTAATTTGCAAATAAACATGCAAATCTTGGAAACATGCATAACTTTTATAAATCAGTTCATGCTCGAAAAAGGAAGCATATTCAGTAAAACATGGTACGTCATAAAAAGGTTGAGAGAACTCACCTGATAGCAATTTCCTTATTAACCACGTGCCTCGTTCTTGTTCGTACACCTACTAATTTAAATTTGTAAATTAATTAGATGCGACTAAATTTCTAATCCTAAACTCTCCTTTTTAACTCGGTCTTAAGAGTAGTCAATTGAGTCCCCTTAACGACACAAGTGTTTAGATTGGTAAACTAGGCCTAAAATAAAAGGTTAGGCCCAAGCTACACCCTAATAGCCTTGGCCCAACAACACTCGGCCCATCCGAGAAAAGGCTTCGACCCAAAGCGCTGGATTGCGGGACTTTAATCCCGGTGCCGAACATTACGGGACTCCGAGTCCCGGTACACGACGTGCTGCGGGAGTTCAAATCCCGGTATCTCCCTCTCTTCCCGGTAATACTTTGCAGCAAGACTACGGGACTTCCTCGTCCCTGTGTTTCATTCCCGGTATGACCTCCCATGCACCGGTACTCAACTGAGTCCCGGTGTCGACCCAGTCTCGGTGTCCTACGAACAGCGATGAAAACCCAAAAACCCTTACCCTCGATTTCTTTCTATCCAATCGATTAGCTAGGTTAATACTACAACATTCTTACTCACCAATTTCTTCATAAAACCTTTGTAACAATTATCGACCAAAAATCGATTTGGGTTGCCCGATTATAGTCCGAACAAAAGATGAAGAACTAAGAACAACGTTCTTACAATTTCTCACATCTAAAGCATGAATACTAATAGAAATCTAACTTATCTACTATACTTCGCAATAAATACATTAAGGGATGAATTACTTACCAGTTCTGAATTCCTCTACAAGCCAAGAATCGATGCCCAATTTCTCTCTTGCACCTTTCAGCTGCCACAGTAATTGATCAGTGACCAAAACCTAGGGATCTGGCCCATTTAAATATGTTTCACAAGTTACACTTTAGTCCCTAAGCCAAACTTTGATTTCTTTCGCTTTGACCACCAAACTCCATTCCCTACTAAAAGTTGGGTCGTTACAACACTCCCCCCTTAAAAGAATTCTGTCCCCGGAATTCCTTGTTGGAAAAGATGCGGGTAACTTGCTCACACCAACACTGACACTTCCCAGAGATAGTGCCTCTTCTAACTCAGTCAACCACCTCATTACATTCAAAACATGGAGTCTTGGATGCAATCCCTTCAATTCTTACGGTACTCTAACCCATAATCTACTGTTCCTATTCGATCGGTCTTAACCATAGAAGATTAAATAAGGTTTCTCATGCATCTATACTTCCTTTAAGGAGGAACTCGACGGAATCCCCCTCTACAACACGAGGTTCAGTTGCTAAGAAACAACCACTCACTTGACAGCTTGGCACGAGGCCAACCCTGTACCTCCCGATAACTCACAATTTCGAGTTCCTTCATGTATCACACTCACAACCTTGCACCACCCAACAATCGTCTATGCACAAACGTTTCCCTTTCCTCGGACCACCTAGACCACAGTTCGTCAATCATCTCTCCCATCCTCACCACTTCACCACCTCATACTTAAATGTAGCTAAGAGTAGGAACCTCCAACCCGTCGTTGAAGTGTTCACCTACTCAAATTAAACTTATCCTGAAACACATCAATTCCTCCCAGATTTCCACATTCGTTCATTCATATAAAACATAACACCGGTTATCCTCACACCACTGGGAGGAGTAACCATGGTCACACCATACTATTCTCACTAGCTTAATCACTGCAAGACCAAATCGTTTAAACATTTCTCACAAAGTCACTAACTTAACTCATTTCGTTGTCTTATCCACTCATTTCCTACACAAACTCATACACAATTCTCTTCCTCAATACTCTTACCGACGGTTCGCACACCTATCAAAGACAATCTACACAACACTGCACCATTCGGCATTGCTGTCAAGATTACTGCTTCCAATTTACTCACTTATTCTGACATACGATCTTCACCTTCCCACATTAGCGTGGAGCACTGCCCACTAAACATCACTTGCCCCTCTCTCCCGACCTTTCCACACGCTGATAACACTTCCTTAAAATACACATAACCAGACTGTTGCACCAAGATCCTAACTTAAGGCATTCAACCAAGTCGTCATGAAACGACACCAGTGATCGACGTCACTACACATTCTTTAATCTCCAACTTTCACCTTCTCGGACATTTCTTTCACACATAAGCGGCAACTCACATTCTTTAAGGATTTCACATCTATCCCACCACATTTTGACTCACACAGCCATCATCCTCTTTAAACTTCCAATGACCCCAAAATATGCTTACTTAGCGACTCTTACAGCTAAAACACTTGGTTTCTCCCTTGGGTAACCATCCACCACCACTCCATCATTTCATCCCGAACATGATCATCCCATAACGTCTACTTACACTTTGCATGCTCCCACAATCTGGTTAAGAATTCGTACACCTCTTCCGAAACCCCCAAAAGCTTCTATCTGGTGTTTCCTCTCTCTCTAACATCACATCACCACGACACTAGCTGGCACAATTATCTTGATAGTTACTGTCACTACACATCCGTACACTCTTTGCCCATCACATTACACTGCAAACCAGATCTCTCATGGTCATTCACCCAATTCAAACTTGCCTACATATCCTCCCGTATACATAATCGAGTCTATCCCGCTACTTAGTCCTTCCCAGCTTGTTGAACTATAACTCACGAGTTCCCACTTAACTTAAACATAATCATTCTTGCTGGCTCCCTATGATCCGAGCCCTATCACAGACACAACACAATTCCTTACTGGCTGATATAGTATACACTCACTTCGTTTGTACTACCCATCCTATCCTTCTATGGACCTTCCACACCTCGTAAATGGAACGCTTATTCAAAACAATAACTTCTCATCCTCCTATCACCCCTACAAGGTGTTCTATCAGCTTTCAACCTTCTGGTTCAAGTATTCGGCATTGGCTACCTTACACAGCTGCTGACTTCTGTATCTACTTTCTTAACTTATTCTTTAACATAGGTCCCTTACGGAGCCTAGTCCTTCTAACATATCATAATCAACTTCATGATCTGTCTCCCTCTTTTCGAATCCTACTCATGTAGCATCAACATTACAAGCTCGCCTCGAACCTCATAATCCCACGCCATAGACATTTCATTCTTCCTCACCACACTACTCCCAACGAGTTGCTAATACCAACACCTCGATGACTTCTATTTCTTCCCTTGGGCCCAACAGTCCCTCGACAACCGTACTTCCAGTTACCGAACAGGGTACAGACCCTCGTACGATCGACACTATAATTCACTTCTGACTCTACCACTGTTCACCTTTCCTCTTGGATACAAACACTAAAGCTACAACATTTATTCCTGGTTTGTCCGACCCTTTTCCCCTCTTGAAATTCTTCCTTAGCTTTATGTGTAATACTCTATGACCTAGTGAGTTCATAGCCTTCATGCATGACAATGCAGTAAATCAATCATTTCGTACCTTCTATCATTTTAAATAAACAACATTTATAAACTACTCGGGTACACATGCCCCCATCACTCTTATAACTTCAATGCCCTACACAACGATTCAAGAATCGTTTGCATGCATCTTCCCGTGAACCTCAATCTTGCTCAATCCGTACAATGTTATTATGACAGTGACATACTGCATGAAAATCTTTTCATATGACACGATTCTGAAAGAAAATGCCGACACCAAGAAAACCGGTCAGCCCTCACACTCATTTGTATGATATTGATAGGTCAATAGGAATTTTGGTAATAAAAGAATTGCAGGTAACCATTTTCTTGACCCTTTTGCAGCAAATTTGGCTTATCATGAAAAGAATGGGATATTTTGCAAATTGTTAAGCTCCAAATTTCAATGTGCAATATAAATGAAATCGCCTTTTCTTTAAACATACGCTGGTGCATACTGACTCATTTTCGATCAAAATTTGTATTTACAGATTTGACTTAAACCGTGAAAGTTTCATGTTACAAAAGATCGCCATGCATGAGACTCTACTTACAACTGAAGGCTACTCACTCTAACAAGGTCACCCGCTTTACTTATGCAACTTATCCTTGACATTCCATCTACGACTAATGGTCGCCCTCTCGGTCATGCAACAACTTGCTGAACACGCTTTCCTCATCTCACTTACTCAACCCTTTCATACTATTTCGTTTTAATCAACTATCTCACTTTCCACTTCTACATGGTTTCATTTCTCTATAGGCATCTTATTTCATTTACCCTGCCATTGAAAAGCTCGATTAAGAATCTAGAGCTCCATTGATACTTCCAAGATTTCGACACAGTCCTTCCTTACCACCCCGACTGATCTATTCCATGATTCCTAGAACTGGGACTCTCCCGAAACAGGAGTCTTACTCAAACTCAACATTCATCCTCTCCGAATCTATGAAGAGCTACCTCTAGACGACTTATAACACTCTATCCAACTCTTCCTCTCTACGAAGTGTACACACCTCACAACATAAGTGACTTCTCATGAAACCTCCCCAAACAAGGGGCCTCAGGCTACCCCTCAGGGACCTTACTGACATTCTAAAGTACTAGAACACGACATAATCACTAGCTTCTGACTACCACTTCGGAACAATAAGGCAGGTTAAGCATGCAATAGTGTAATAGATAAGTTTGGTATGGTTGCGCCGACCCATCATTCAGGACCTCCTCATCTAGGTTTCTTGAAACACCCGGTACTGACCTTCCCCACAAGGTTCTCCCAGTCATAGTGCTAAACTGAAAGGAACCGACACTTAATTCTTGCTAGACATGACACAACAGATTTGCTATAAGTAAGGTATTGTAAGCACGCACATGTACCTGTAAGTTCGTAATTACACTGGCCAGGGGTAATCCAAAACTTACCTTACACGTTTGTCCTTGGCACCTTATTCCTAAGCGCATTTATAGTGATCGTTCCTAAAGGCAATCCTATGTCTCGGCTGTGTTCCTCATCTTACAGTTTAGTTTAGGCCCGATTGGTCACCTAAATCCCTTAAACTAAAGCTCTGCTACCATTTGTAACGTCCCAAATTCATAACATGCATTACTAACGGATAAGCATACAAATTTCATAGATAAACTTGTCTTTACATCATTAATAAAGTATACTTAAACAAAAATTGACAGCGAAAGTCTCTAAATTCACAGCCGAGTTCTATCTATAGTCATCCGTCAAAATCTTGGAGTCACTAAGAGCTCCACATCCTCCTTGCCTTATCCTAGTTCTTACTAGAAAAACCCACGGTATGCTTACCTGAAAATGGTTTAGTTTTTGAAAAGCGAGGGTTAGACCAAAAAGTCTAGTGAATTCCCTCCATAAAACATTTATCACAGTATAAAATCATTTCATTGAAAATACATTCACATCTTTCTCATAAACATCATCCACGGTTCAACACAGGGTTCAGGGATCGCATAAGCTACTCCGATCGGGGCTTAACGGATACCCTCTCGTCTACACCGGAATCCAAGTGGACCCCCTGTTCCTTCATGTAGGAGGAAACGAATTCCAACCTAAAAGCTAACCTCCATATGCCCAAGGGATTAGAAATCCCAAGGTACCCTGACCCCACTGTGCAACCGACTCCACATAGCATGCACATACATTTGAAATCATATTCATGAAAACCTTAAACATCATTTCATTTGCAAATAAACATGCAAATCATGGAAACATGCATAACTTTTATAAATCAGTTCATGCTCGAAAAAGGAACCATATTCAGTAAAACATGGTACGTCATAAAAAGGTTGAGAGAACTCACCTGATAGCAATTTCCTTATTAACCACGTGCCTCGTTCTTGTTCGTACACCTATTAATTTAAATTTGTAAATTAATTAGATGCGACTAAATTTCTAATCCTAAACTCTCCTTTTTAACTCGGTCTTAAGAGTAGTCAATTGGGTCCCCTTAACGACCCAAGAGTTTAAGATTGATAAACTAGGCCTAAAATAAAAGGTTAGGCCCAAGCTACACCCTAACAGCCTTGGCCCAACAACACTCGGCCCATCCGAGAAAAGGCTTCGGCCCAAAGTGCTGGATTGCGGGACTTTAATCCCGGTGCCGAACATTACGGGACTCCGAGTCCCGGTACACGACGTGCTGCAGGAGTTCAAATCCCAGTGTTTCCCTCTCTTCCCGGTAATACTTTGCAGCAAGACTACGGGACTTCCTCGTCCCGGTGTTTCATTCCCGGTATGACCTCCCATGCACCGGTACTCAACTGAGTCCCGGTGTCGACCCAGTCTCGGTGTCCTACGAACAGCGATGAAAACCCAAAAACCCTTACCCTCGATTTCTTTCTATCCAATCGATTAGCTAGGTTAATACTACAACATTCTTACTCACCAATTTCTTCATAAAAGCTTTGTAACAATTATCGACCAAAAATCGATTTGGGTTGCCCGATTACAGTCCGAACAAAAGATGAAGAACTAAGGACAGTGTTCTTACAATTTCTCCCATCTAAAGCATGAATACTAATAGAAATCTAACTTATCTACTATACTTCGCAATAAATACATTAAGGGATGAATTACTTACCAGTTCTGAATTCCTCTACAAGCCAAGAATCGATGCCCAATTTCTCTCTTGCACCTTTCAGCCGCCACAGTAATTGATCAGTGACCAAAACCTAGGGATCTGGCCCATTTAAATATGTTTCACAAGCTACACTTTAGTCCCTAAGCCAAACTTTGATATCTTTCGCTTTGACCACCAAACTCCATTTCCTACTAAAAGTTGGGTCGTTACATTAAAAACCCTAATCAATTAAAATGATGGCTTAAAGTTTTATAATAAATAAATAAGAAGATTAGTCATGGAATTGTAGGATGATAGTGGTTTATTTTGGTCAAGAAGGAATCAGGCATGGAACCCTACGTGCTACCCCTCCTCCCCACTTATTTGTTGACTATCTCTCACTATGAACCCCCCTTCTTTATGCTTTGACTGCACTTTTCATCTCCATCCCTTTTATTTCCTTCTTTCTGTCTCTTTCACTCTTCATTGTCTCTCTGTCACGACATCCCTCACCTACAACCCATTTCTCAAGTTTTTTTCCCTTTCAAACAATTAGGGAAGATCTTCTCCAAATTATTTTAGAGGAACACTCAAGCCACCCTCTCAAGATCTTCATCTTCTTCATCTCCTCCAACCATCTTTCCACCATTGTTGATATAGTTTTGAGGTTTTCTTAAAAACTCATTGTAAGTTCATCTTAACCTTCTAAACCTTTATTCTTGTTAAAACCTTCTATTTTCTCTTAGAACATCCCTTTTGAAGTATCTTCCGTATTTTGAAGTTTTGACTATTTTTTTGGTATTTTTGATGATTAGAGGATTTGACTAAGGTATGTTATGAATCTGAGTTTGGGGTTACTTTTGGTGCATCTCTAGGATTTGGTTGTGACCCACACAAATTTTCAAAATGTGGGTGTTGGTGGATCTAAAGTCTTCACTAAAGGAAGCTATCCTATTTATGCTTTGCGTGAGTATGGGGGTAGTTCCATGTTTTGGTATAATTCTATCTAAACGTTTATCACAAAGGTGGGACTTTTGGAAAAGACATCACTATACATTCAATACTGTTACTTATTGACAATCGTGACTTAAGAAATTTTTCTTCTGTTTTATTTATTGTATAGTGATGAAAACTCTTGAACTCACTAGGCGTTAGCCTAACCTTTTTATTTGTCGGCATATGCACCGGTTCAAGTTTAGGGATGGTTTTAGCGACACTGCAAAGAGTTGAGTGTGAGTATGTACGAGAAATAATAGTCTTTGGATTAGGCCTTCCGCACGTTGGGATTAGTAACTGGCATTGGGTTTAGTAACACCCGACCTTGACTTAGTCTTGATGTAAGGTTGGGTTACCTATTGTTGATGTTAAATCCAGTTTTGTTATTTGAAGTTAATTAAATTATTGAGTTCTAGAAATGGAATTACCTTCCATTTGGTGTAATATTAAAAGTTTTAAATTAGTTGCTCTTTCCAAATTTGAGGGTGTTATGTTGGTATCAGAGCTTAAGTTTGAGAGAATTAGGTGTTGATTTTGGATACCTAGACTCAAACTAGCATTCTTCTAAGTGGATGAAAGTGAGATTGTACTATTAGGCACTTTAAGATAGGATTCTTTGAGGTCGATAGAGTCACTATAATCGGAAATCATTATGAGGGTAGCAAGGATGATCATGTACGGTACGTTCATAATTGCACCTGGCCAGTGCATTGGTGAGCTTACATGTTACATGTGTATGCTTGAATCACCTTCATGTGATGATCGATGGGGTAGTGGATATATTCTTAAGGAATAGTCGTTAGAAGCAGTTGATGCTTATAACATTGTCACTTTGAGTGACAATTAAGCATGATGAGTATAGTAAGTTGACTATCTTGGATCGGAGTTATTGGTTGAATTAGAATCATAGACGAATTGAATCGACCTTGTTTCGAGAAGAAAATTGTAAGGTTCACCGATTTAGTCGCCGATTATTGCCCTAAGGTGTTTGAATATTATGGTGTCGGTAGTGTGACCGGTGAACTTGGTGATCTTAGTTCTAAGGCTTTGAATCTCGACCAAATTGATGCACAAAATTTATTTCTAAAATAATTGGCATAAATTATTTCATACTCTTACCAATCAACGTGTGTGTTGTATTACAAAATGTTTGGAAAGACGTTTAGCACATCTAGCTCTCAACTCTTCACAGTGTCACTAGTGCTGCTTACCAACAGAACCTGTTGCACATGCAGACAAATAAAAAGGTTAGGCTAATGCCTAGTGAGTTCAAGAGTTTACCTCATGATTAAAATAACTTGTTAAATGAAAGATTGCAACTTAAATCATAATTTCCAAAAGGGTTTATGATAAAAATGTAAACAACTCATTTTCCCAACACACACAAATTCTATGACGAAAGTTCCAAAATGTGTATAGCGTTTTCCAAAATGAATTCCGATCCAAACTCTCTCAAAATATGAATAATCTATATTATTCAAAACATTCAAACATGGATGAGGCATAATACTCCACCCATAAATCATGAAAGAACAATTAATATAAATATAATACGTCACCGAAAACATGGTACTAAACTCAATAATCACGTGAGCATATAGTGAAATGAAATCCAAATACTAAAATATGGAAATGACATGCTTCATTCAACTTTAATATACACGGAGGGAATTCCAATATTAAAGTCATCATTTGTAGTCAATCGCACAAGACCAACGATAATAAAACAAAGATTTTATAATATCCAAAATAATGTTGGCCGACAACGGGGGAGACCTGTATCCATTGTGATTGGGGGAACACAAAAGTATGCTACTCATTCAACGTTAATCGTATGACACTTCACGACATGAAAGCCCAAGTGCGTCTACGACTCCCCTCAAGTTTCACCTAAAGAGACAACTAACCTCAGCGAGTATTACCATGAATACCACAAAAGGCCCGACACATTCGAGCACTACAACCATGACATTACCCCCGAATGGCGGAGATCCCAAACGCCCATCTACACGATAGCATAACCGGACTCAACACTCCTAGTGTACACGTGAACGGTTAAGGTCATAAAACATAGGCCTCCGGGTCAAATCCCGCAACACCCAATTGACCATCAAATAAAGATTGACTTATGTGTCTATGGATCCAATGCAACACGGTCTAAAATTACATGACTACACATGAATGACTAAAGCACTCGAGCATGCAATTATAAATAATATGCAATAAGATGCAATGAATACAAATCATATATGGGGCTCTACATTGAGCCATTAAAATCGAACAAATGTCCTCAAGACTCTTGTAAGTCGAAACTGAGCTAAAATGCTCAAAACCAATAGACCAACAAATAAGGGTCCTCATATAATAATAAGCATTTAAACGTCATTTATGTAAACGTATACATCAAATATATGATTAATCCAAAACTCGTCACAGGTTGGGACAAATGATTTTTTCAAATGGACTTATACCTTTAAAATTCCAAAATGTCTCATAACACGAAAATGTGCATCTTCCAAATGGCTTATAAAATCAATTAAACAAAATATGCATAAATAAACCACAAGGGTTGTGGCGTACTGGTTAAGTGTAACACCCGTGAATTTTTTGGTAATTAAATTTCCAGATATTAGGTTAGTTGTGTTTTATTTATTTATTTAATAATTTCTTTATTTGTTAAAAAGCCTAATCAATTAAAATGCTGGCTTAAAGTTTTATAATAAATAAATAAGAAGGTTAGTCATGGAATTGTAGGATGATAGTGGTCAATTTTGGTCAAGAAGGAATGAGGCATGGAACCCTACGTGCTACCCCTCCTCCCCACTTATTTGTTGACTATCTTTTACTTTGAACCCCCCCCCTTCTTTATGCTTTGACTGCATTTTTCATATCATTCCCTTTTATTTCCTTCTTTCTCTCTCTTTCACTCTTCATTGTCTCTCTGTCACGACATCCCTCACCTACAACCCATTTCTCAAGTTTTTTTCCCTTTCAAACAATTAGGGAAGATCTTCTCCAAATTATTTTAGAGGAACACTCAAGCCACCCTCTCAAGATCTTCATCTTCTTCATCTCCTCCAACCATCTTTCCACCATTGTTGATATAGTGTTGAGGTTTTCTTAAAAGCTCATTGTAAGTTCATCTTAACCTTCTAAACCTTTATTCTTGTTAAAACTTTCTATTTTCTCTTAGAACATCCCTTTTGAAGTATCTTCCATATTTTGAAGTTTTGACTATTTTTTTGGTATTTTTGATGATTAGATGATTTGACTAAGGTATGTTATGAATCTGAGTTTGAGGTTACTTTTGGTGCATCTCTAGGATTTGGTTGTGACCCACATAAATTTTCAAAATGTGGGTGTTGGTGGATCTAAAGTCTTCACTAAAGGAAGCTATCCTATTTATGCTTTGCGTGAGTATGGGGTTAGTTCCATGTTTTGGTATAATTCTATCTAAACGTTTATCACAAAGGTGGGACTTTTGGAAAAGACATCACTATACATTCAATACTGTTACTTATTGAGAATCGTGACTTAAGAAATCTTCCTTCTGTTTTATTTATTGTATAGTGATGAAAACTCTTGAACTCACTAGGCGTTAGCCTAACCTTTTTATTTGTCGGCATATGCACCGGTTCCAGTTTAGGGATGGTTTTAGCGACACTGCAAAGAGTTGAGTGTGAGTATGTACGAGAAATAATAGACTTTGGATTAGGCCTTCTGCACGTTGGGATTAGTAACTGGCATTGGGTTTAGTAACACCCGACCTTGACTTAGTCTTGATGTAAGGTTGGGTTACCTATTGTTGATGTTAAATCCAATTTTGTTATTTGAAGTTGATTAAATTATTGAGTTCTAGAAATGGAATTACCTTCCATTTGGTGTAATATTAAAAGTTTTAAATTAGTTGCTCTTTCCAAATTTGAGGGTGTTATGTTGGTATCAGAGCTTAAGTTTGAGAGAATTAGGTGTTGATTTTGGATACCTAGACTCAAACTAGCATTCTTCTAAGTGGATTAAAGTGAGATTGTACTATTAGGCACTTTAAGATAGGATTCTTTGAGGTCGATAGAGTCACTATAATCGGAAATCATTACGAGGGTAGCAAGGATGATCATGTACGGTACGTTCATAATTGCACCTGGCTAGTGCATTGGTGAGCTTACATGTTACACGTGTATGCTTGAATCACCTTCATGTGATGATCGATGGGGTAGTGGATATATTCTTAAGGAATATTCGTTAGAAGCAGTTGATGCTTATAACATTGTCACTTTGAGTGACAATTAAGCATGATGAGTATAGTAAGTTGACTATCTTGGATCGGAGTTATTGGTTGAATTAGAATCATAGACGAATTGAATCGACCTTGTTTCGAGAAGAAAGTTGTATGGTTAACCGATTTAGTCGTCGATTATTGCCCTAAGGTGTTTGAATATTTGGGTGTCGGTAGTGTGACCGGTGAACTTGGTGATCTTAGTTCTAAGGCTTTGAATCTCGACCAAATTCATGCACAAAATTTATTTCTAAAATAATTGGCATAAATTATTTCATACTCTTCCAAATCAACGTGTGTGTTGTATTACAAAATTTTGGAAAGACGTTTAGCACGCACACGATTATAAACCATGATTTTAAACACGCATAAAATTGTTTTTGTTGCATAAGATTTGCATACAATTGTTTTGGGAATCTTCTCCATACTGTTTTTCCAGAATTGCAAATTATTGAAGCACGATATTTTATGACCGGTTTTGAGAAATCATTTGGTGCTCATGAAATCGTGATCAAGTTATAAATTTCAAGAAACTACGTTAGTTCGTGCTTTTGCACACAAGGCTTTGATGGGATTCTATTTTATGTCACTCTATTGTCAAATGAGATATTTGGGTCGACTTAAATACATGAAACTATTTTATCTTATGCGTTTATTTGCAAGTTTTAATTGAATTATACTTCATGACGTTTTATGGCTGAAGGATGGAATTTTGAAACGCGTTAGCTTGCTTGGTTGCGTGTGTTTGTGTATAAAGAATTATTTAGGATTTTATCCTATGCCATTTTCTTGTTAGAAATGAAGATTTTGATAACGTTCATTTCCATGGTTATATCTTGATGTTTTGGTACGAACGCTTTTGTTGCACATTATTTTAGTGCAACAGTTGATTTACATACATGGTGTAAGTAAGTACATGTTAGGACTGTAGCGGTCCATTTGAAGAGTTTTGTTACATATACTTTCAATATTGTCGTTATTATTTCAAGTAACAGTCACATAACTTTCAAGCTTTCAAGCTGGTTTTATATGTGTGGCATTTGTAGCCACTTTGCACAACTACCTAGTTTTGGTGGTATTTTTTTTATTATACGTGCGTAAGATTGATTATAAAGATTTTCCGTTCGGTAAATCTTTTAATATTGTAAATTGGCATATTGGTTGAGTCGTGAGCTTGGAAAACCTTGAACTCATTAGAAACATAGATTGAGACCTTTTATTGAAGGATGTGAATTTAAGGACTAGAGAGGTCTTTAAGAATTGAAGTGTTGGATGATCCGGCTGGTGACTAGTTTCATTATGCAATGTTCCAACTTGAAAATCGGGCGAGCTTTTGATTTTGAGGTATTAGACTTACGAGTTATCCCGTTATTTAAGTAGTGATCTTTCCATTTCAGTAAATCTTCGGGCAAAAGCTTTTTGTGGTTGTTTGCACATAATTGGATTTGAATTGATGGATCATTTTATAGACATCGTATTAAGTGTTAATATTGCTCCCTCTTGGTTGGCCTTCGATAATGATGAAGGTTTTGAAGTTCGTTCATTAGAGTTGTATAGTTTAGGATTCTAGTTTTGGTGTCAATATGGTCCATATATGTTAGTATGGTCCACATCTGATTTCTACTCATTGTTGTTTCTTCCTTACTCCTACCCTTGGCTATTGATAAACGATGGCTACTAGTATTCTTTAATTAATTTAATATCCTTTGTAATCTTTTGTAATTATTAGTTGATTTTCCTTCGTTAGGTTATGGCTATAAAAGCTTTGGTTTGTTCTAGTTGAATGTAAAGAATATTATTCATTTTATAAAGAATAATATTCATCTTCTAAAGAATACTATCCATCCTGTAAAGAATATTATTCATTTTGTGAAGAATAATATTCATCTTATAAAGAATATTATTCATTTTGTAAAGAATATTATTCATTTTCTATTATTCATTTTGTAAATTCATCTTGTAAAGATTATTATTCATCTTCTCATAAATTTCTTCACCTGTTGAGGTCAATGACTCATTTGGAGTTTGGGTATCATCCATGTTGAATTCCTTAGGAAGTTTGGAAAGCAAACAATGACTCTACGGATATTTTATTTTGGCAATTAGTGATTGATGATCAAAATCATCTTGCCCTGCTAAGGATTTCAGTTTTAGATGGATAATGTTGCGGTGTGCTTTGAGATGAGTTAGCGTACTTGTGTATACTTCCCATGAGTTCTAAGAAACATTGCAATATAAATGATAAATCTGAGGAGACAAGATTTTTGGTGACTAGCAGTTGATTATTGATATCTTTTGACTTGCTAGAGATTTTATTTTGAAAGATCAATGTTCAGAGGAGTTTAGAAAATTGTGAAATGGTTGAATTTGGGATAACTTGTTCTCTGAAGAAATATTATGATGCGTTCTTGAATAGAACGTTGGGCCAACATCAAGATTTATTGATTTAGGAACTTTGAGAACTCTTGTAGTTTGCATGCATTGTATTAGTTTGGGGTTGTTAGAAAATATAAGAGTGAATTCCCGGCCACGAATCACTTAGGAAGTGATTAACTAATGTCATAGACCATTCTTGAAGTAGCACAAGTCACCTAAGGTTGGGAGACAACTGAGACTGTATTGTTGGAGATTGCTCAAACAAGGTTCAATGTCTACACCTGATACTGATGTAATGTTTTGAAGTACGGTCAAATGTAGAGACCAACATGGAAATCGATGTGACAGTTAGGGCATGGAGGTATCGAGTACCGGTTAGAATTAAAACTTGTTTGGAGTATTCCTCGTGCCTCTTATGGTTCAAGTGCGTTGCGGAAAAAAATGTGAGTTGTCGATATCGGAGGAACTTTTGAGTCGAATCTGCTTAAGTCAGAGAAGGATCGAACTGTTGAGAGTCGAGCAATCCATTGTGAACGACATTCGAGTTATCGATTGGCACTAGATTTCGAGGACGAAATCATTCTAAGGTTGGGAGGATTGTAACACCCGAGAATTTTTTGGTAATTAAATTTCGAGATATTGTGTTAGTTGTGTTTTATTTATTTATTTAATAATTTATTTATTTGTTAAATGTAACGTCCCAAATTCATAACATGCATTACTAACGGATAAGCATACAAATTTCATAGATAAACTTGTCTTTACATCTTTAATAAAGTATACTTAAACAAAAATTGACAGCGGAAGTCTCTAAATTCACAGCCGAGTTCTATCTATAGTCATCCGTCAAAATCTTGGAGTCACTAAGAGCTCCACATCCTCCTTGCCTTCTCCTAGTTCTTACTATAAGAACCCACAGTATGCTTACCTGAAAATGGTTTAGTTTTTGAAAAGCGAGGGTTAGACCAAAAGGTCTAGTGAATTCCCTCCATAAAACATTTATCACAGTATAAAATCATTTCATTGAAAATACATTCACATCTTTCTCATAAACATCATCCAAGGTTCAACACAGGGTTCAGGGATCGCATAAGCTACTCTGATCGGGGCCTAACGGACACCCTCTCGTCTACACCGGATTCCAAGTGGACCCCCTGTTCCTTCATGTAGGAGGAAACGAATTCCAAACTACAAGCTAACCTCCATATGCCCAAGGGATTAGAAATCCCAAGGTACCCTGACCCCATTGTGCAACCGACTCCACATAGCATGCACATACATTTGAAATCATATTCATGAAAACCTTAATCATCATTTCATTTGCAAATAAACATGCAAATCTTGGAAACATGCATAACTTTTATAAATCAGTTCATGCTCGAAAAAGGAACCATATTCAGTAAAACATGGTACGTCATAAAAAGGTTGAGAGAACTCACCTGATAGCAATTTTCTTATTAACCACGTGCCTCGTTCTTGTTCGTACACCTATTAATTTAAATTTGTAAATTAATTAGATGCGACTAAATTTCTAATCCTAAACTCTCCTTTTTAACTCGGTCTTAAGAGTAGTCAATTGGGTCCCCTTAACGACACAAGTGTTTAAGATTGGTAAACTAGGCCTAAAATAAAAGGTTAGGCCCAAGCTACACCCTAACAGCCTTGGCCCAACAACACTCGGCCCATCCGAGAAAAGGCTTCGGCCCAAAGCGCTGGATTGCGGGACTTTAATCCCGGTGCCGAACATTACGGGACTCCGAGTCCCGGTACACGACGTGCTGCGGGAGTTCAAATCCCGGTATCTCCCTCTCTTCCCGGTAATACTTTGCAGCAAGACTACGGGACTTCCTCGTCCCGGTGTTTCATTCCCGGTATGACCTCCCATGCACCGGTACTCAACTGAGTCCCGGTGTCGACCCAGTCTCGGTGTCCTACGAACAGCGATGAAAACCCAAAAACCCTTACCCTCGATTTCTTTCTATCCAATCGATTAGCTAGGTTAATACTACAACATTATTACTCACCAATTTCTTCATAAAACCTTTGTAACAATTATCGACCAAAAATCGATTTGGGTTGCCCGATTACAGTCCGAACAAAAGATGAAGAACTAAGAACAATGTTCTTACAATTTCTCCCATCTAAAGCATGAATACTAATAGAAATCTAACTTATCTACTATACTTCGCAATAAATACATTAAGGGATGAATTACTTACCAGTTCTGAATTCCTCTACAAGCCAAGAATCGATGCCCAATTTCTCTCTTGCACCTTTTAGCTGCCACAGTAATTGATCAGTGACCAAAACCTAGGGATCTGGCCCATTTAAATATGTTTCACAAGTTACACTTTAGTCCCTAAGCCAAACTTTGATTTCTTTCGCTTTGACCACCAAACTCCATTCCCTACTAAAAGTTGGGTCGTTACAACACTCCCCCTTAAAAGAATTCCGTCCCCGGAATTCCTTGTTGGAAAAGATGCGGGTAACTTGCTCACACCAACAATGACACTTCCCAGAGATATTGCCTCTTCTAACTCAGTCAACCACCTCATTACATTCAAAACATGGAATCTTGGATGCAATCCCTTCAGTTCTTACGGTACTCTAACCCATAATCTACTGTTCCTATTCGATCGGTCTTAACCATAGAAGATTAAATAAGGTTTCTCATGCATCTATACTTCCTTTAAGGAGGAACTCGACGGAATCCCCCGCTACAACACGAGGTTCAGTTGCTAAGAAACAACCACTCACTTGACAGCTTGGCACGAGGCCAACCCTGTACCTCCCGACAACTCACAATTTCGAGTTCCTTCATGTATCACACTCACAACCTTGCACCACCCAACAATCGTCTATGCACAAACGTTTCCCTTTCCTCGGACCACCTAGACCACAGTTCGTCAATCATCTCTCCCATCCTCACCACTTCACCACCTCATACTTAAACGTAGCTAAGAGTAGGAACCTCCAACCCGTCGTTGAAGTGTTCACCTACTCAAATTAAACTTATCCTGAAACACATCAATTCCTCCCGGATTGCCACATTCGTTCATTCATATAAAACATAACACCGGTTATCCTCACACCACTGGGAGGAGTAACCATGGTCACACCATACTATTCTCACTAGCTTAATCACTGCAAGACCAAATCGTTTAAACATTTCTCACAAAGTCACTAACTTAACTCATTCCGTTGTCTTATCCCCTCATTTCCTACACAAACTCATACACAATGCTCTGCTACCATTTGTAACGTCCCAAATTCATAACATGCATTACTAACGGATAAGCATACAAATTTCATAGATAAACTTGTCTTTACATCATTAATAAAGTATACTTAAACAAAAATTGACAGCGAAAGTCTCTAAATTCACAGCCGAGTTCTATCTATAGTCATCCATCAAAATCTTGGAGTCACTAAGAGCTCCACATCCTCCTTGCCTTATCCTAGTTCTTACTAGAAGAACCCACGGTATGCTTACCTGAAAATGGTTTAGTTTTTGAAAAGCGAGGGTTAGACCAAAAGGTCTAGTGAATTCCCTCCATAAATAATTTATCACAGTATAAAATCATTTCATTGAAAATACATTCACATCTTTCTCATAAACATCATCCACGGTTCAACACAGGGTTCAGGGATCGCATAAGCTACTCCGATCGGGGCCTAACGGACACCCTCTCGTCTACACCGGAATCCAAGTGGACCCCATGTTCCTTCATTTAGGAGGAAACGAATTCCAACCTAAAAGCTAACCTCCATATGCCCAAGGGATTAGAAATCCCAAGGTACCCTGACCCCACTGTGCAACCGACTCCACATAGCATGCACATACATTTGAAATCATATTCATGAAAACCTTAAACATCATTTCATTTGCAAATAAACATGCAAATCATGGAATCATGCATAACTTTTATAAATCAGTTCATGCTCGAAAAAGGAACCATATTCAGTAAAACATGGTACGTCATAAAAAGGTTGAGAGAACTCACCTGATAGCAATTTCCTTATTAACCACGTGCCTCGTTCTTGTTCGTACACCTATTAATTTAAATTTGTAAATTAATTAGATGCGACTAAATTTCTAATCCTAAACTCTCATTTTTTACTCGGTCTTAAGAGTAGTCAATTGGGTCCCTTTAACGACCCAAGTGTTTAAGATTGGTAAACTAGGCCTAAATTAAAAGGTTAGGCCCAAGCTACACCCTAACAGCCTTGGCCCAACAACACTCGGCCCATCCGAGAAAAAGCTTCGGCCCAAAGCGCTGGATTGCGGGACTTTAATCCCGGTGCCGAACATTACGGGACTCCGAGTCCCGGTACACGACGTGCTGCGGGAGTTCAAATCCCAGTATCTCCCTCTCTTCCCGGTAATACTTTTCAGCAAGACTACGGGACTTCCTCGTCCCGGTGTTTCATTCCCGGTATGACCTCCCATGCACCGGTACTCAACTGAGTCCCGGTGTCGACCCAGTCTCGGTGTCCTACGAACAGCGATGAAAACCCAAAAACCCTTACCCTCGATTTCTTTCTATCCAATCGATTAGCTAGGTTAATACTACAACATTCTTACTCAGCAATTTCTTCATAAAACCTTTGTAACAATTATAGACCAAAAATCGATTTGGGTTGCCCGATTACAGTCCGAACAAAAGATGAAGAACTAAGAACAATGTTCTTACAATTTCTCACATCTAAAGCATGAATACTAATAGAAATCTAACTTATCTACTATACTTCGCAATAAATACATTAAGGGATGAATTACTTACCAGTTCTGAATTCCTCTACAAGCCAAGAATCGATGCCCAATTTCTCTCTTGCACCTTTCAGCCGCCACAGTAATTGATCAGTGACCAAAACCTAGGGATCTAGCCCATTTAAATATGTTTCAAAAGTTACACTTTAGTCCCTATACCAAACTTTGATATCTTTCGCTTTGACCACCAAACTCCATTATCTACTAAAAGTTGGGTCGTTACATTAAAAAGCCTAATCAATTAAAATGATGGCTTAAAGTTTTATAATAAATAAATAAGAAGATTAGTCATGGAATTGTAGGATGATATTGGTTTATTTTGGTCAAGAAGGAATCAGGCATGGAACCCTACGTGCTACCCCTCCTCCCCACTTATTTGTTGACTATCTCTCACTATGAACCCCCCTTCTTTATGCTTTGACTGCACTTTTCATCTCCATCCCTTTTATTTCCTTCTTTCTCTCTCTTTCACTCTTCATTGTCTCTCTGTCACGACATCCCTCACCTACAACCCATTTCTCAAGTTTTTTTCCCTTTCAAACAATTAGGGAAGATCTTCTCCAAATTATTTTAGAGGAACACTCAAGCCACCCTCTCAAGATCTTCATCTTCTTCATCTCCTCCAACCATCTTTCCACCATTGTTGATATAGTTTTGAGGTTTTCTTAAAAACTCATTGTAAGTTCATCTTAACCTTCTAAACCTTTATTCTTGTTAAAACCTTCTATTTTCTCTTAGAACGTCCCTTTTGAAGTATCTTCCATATTTTGAAGTTTTGACTATTTTTTTGGTATTTTTGATGATTAGAGGATTTGACTAAGGTATGTTATGAATCTGAGTTTGGGGTTACTTTTGGTGCATCTCTAGGATTTGGTTGTGACCCACACAAATTTCAAAATGTGGGTGTTGGTGGATCTAAAGTCTTCACTAAAGGAAGCTATCTTATTTATGCTTTGCGTGAGTATGGGGTTAGTTCCATGTTTTGGTATAATTCCATCTAAACGTTTATCACAAAGGTGAGACTTTTGGAAAAGACATCACTATACATTCAATACTGTTACTTATTGACAATCGTGACTTAAGAAATTTTCCTTCTGTTTTATTTATTGTATAGTGATGAAAACTCTTGAACTCACTAGGCGTTAGCCTAACCTTTTTATTTGTCGGCATATGCACCGGTTCCAGTTTAGGGATGGTTTTAGCGACACTGCAAAGAGTTGAGTGTGAGTATGTACGAGAAATAATAGTCTTTGGATTAGGCCTTCCGCACGTTGGGATTAGTAACTGGCATTGGGTTTAGTAACACCCGACCTTGACTTAGTCTTGATGTAAGGTTGGGTTACCTATTGTTGATGTTAAATCCAGTTTTGTTATTTGAAGTTAATTAAATTATTGAGTTCTAGAAATGGAATTACCTTCCATTTGGTGTAATATTAAAAGTTTTAAATTAGTTGCCCTTTCCAAATTTGAGGGTGTTATGTTGGTATCAGAGCTTAAGTTTGAGAGAATTAGGTGTTGATTTTGGATACCTAGACTCAAACTAGCATTCTTCTAAGTGGATGAAAGTGAGATTGTACTATTAGGCACTTTAAGATAGGATTCTTTGAGGTCGATAGAGTCACTATAATCGGAAATCATTACGAGGGTAGCAAGGATGATCATGTACGGTACGTTCATAATTGCACCTGGCCAGTGCATTGGTGAGCTTACATGTTACATGTGTATGCTTGAATCACCTTCATGTGATGATCGATGGGGTAGTGGATATATTCTTAAGGAATAGTCGTTAGAAGCAGTTGATGCTTATAACATTGTCACTTTGAGTGACAATTAAGCATGATGAGTATAGTAAGTTGACTATCTTGGATCGGAGTTATTGGTTGAATTAGAATCATAGACGAATTGAATCGACCTTGTTTCGAGAAGAAAATTGTAAGGTTAACCGATTTAGTCGCCGATTATTGCCCTAAGGTGTTTGAATATTTTGGTGTCGGTAGTGTGACCGGTGAACTTGGTGATCTTAGTTCTAAGGCTTTGAATCTCGACCAAATTGATGCACAAAATTTATTTCTAAAATAATTGGCATAAATTATTTCATACTCTTACCAATCAACGTGTGTGTTGTATTACAAAATGTTTGGAAAGACGTTTAGCACATCTAGCTCTCAACTCTTCACAGTGTCACTAGTGCTGCTTACCAACAGAACCTGTTGCACATGCAGACAAATAAAAAGGTTAGGCTAATGCCTAGTGAGTTCAAGAGTTTACCTCATGATTAAAATAACTTGTTAAATGAAAGATTGCAACTTAAATCATAATTTCCAAAAGGGTTTATGATAAAAATGTAAACAACTCATTTTCCCAACACACACAAATTCTATGACGAAAGTTCCAAAATGTGTATAGCGTTTTCCAAAATGAATTCCGATCCAAACTCTCTCAAAATATGAATAATCTATATTATTCAAAACATTCAAACATGGATGAGGCATAATACTCCACCCATAAATCATGAAAGAACAATTAATATAAATATAATACGTCACCGAAAACATGGTACTAAACTCAATAATCACGTGAGCATATAGTGAAATGAAATCCAAATACTAAAATATGGAAATGACATGCTTCATTCAACTTTAATATACACGGAGGGAATTCCAATATTAAAGTCATCATTTGTAGTCAATCGCACAAGACCAACGATAATAAAACAAAGATTTTATAATATCCAAAATAATGTTGGCCGACAACGGGGGAGACCTGTATCCATTGTGATTGGGGGAACACAAAAGTATGCTACTCATTCAACGTTAATCGTATGACACTTCACGACATGAAAGCCCAAGTGCGTCTACGACTCCCCTCAAGTTTCACCTAAAGAGACAACTAACCTCAGCGAGTATTACCATGAATACCACAAAAGGCCCGACACATTCGAGCACTACAACCATGACATTACCCCCGAATGGCGGAGATCCCAAACGCCCATCTACACGATAGCATAACCGGACTCAACACTCCTAGTGTACACGTGAACGGTTAAGGTCATAAAACATAGGCCTCCGGGTCAAATCCCGCAACACCCAATTGACCATCAAATAAAGATTGACTTATGTGTCTATGGATCCAATGCAACACGGTCTAAAATTACATGACTACACATGAATGACTAAAGCACTCGAGCATGCAATTATAAATAACATGCAATAAGATGCAATGAATACAAATCATATATGGGGCTCTACATTGAGCCATTAAAATCGAACAAATGTCCTCAAGACTCTTTTAAGTCGAAACTGAGCTAAAATGCTCAAAACCAATAGACCAACAAATAAGGGTCCTCATATAATAATAAGCATTTAAACGTCATTTATGTAAACGTATACATCAAATATATGATTAATCCAAAACTCGTCACAGGTTGGGACAAATGATTTTTTCAAATGGACTTATACCTTTAAAATTCCAAAATGTCTCATAACACGAAAATGTGCATCTTCCAAATGGCTTATAAAATCAATTAAACAAAAAATGCATAAATAAACCACAAGGGTTGTGGCGTACTGGTTAAGTGTAACACCCGTGAATTTTTTGGTAATTAAATTTCCAGATATTAGGTTAGTTGTGTTTTATTTATTTATTTAATAATTTCTTTATTTGTTAAAAAGCCTAATCAATTAAAATGCTGGCTTAAAGTTTTATAATAAATAAATAAGAAGGTTAGTCATGGAATTGTAGGATGATAGTGGTCAATTTTGGTCAAGAAGGAATGAGGCATGGAACCCTACGTGCTACCCCTCCTCCCCACTTATTTGTTGACTATCTTTTACTTTGAACCCCCCCCTTCTTTATGCTTTGACTGCATTTTTCATATCCATCCCTTTTATTTCCTTCTTTCTCTCTCTTTCACTCTTCATTGTCTCTCTGTCACGACATCCCTCACCTACAACTCATTTCTCAAGTTTTTTTCCCTTTCAAACAATTAGGGAAGATCTTCTCCAAATTATTTTAGAGGAACACTCAAGCCACCCTCTCAAGATCTTCATCTTCTTCATCTCCTCCAACCATCTTTCCACCATTGTTGATATAGTGTTGAGGTTTTCTTAAAAGCTCATTGTAAGTTCATCTTAACCTTCTAAACCTTTATTCTTGTTAAAACTTTCTATTTTCTCTTAGAACATCCCTTTTGAAGTATCTTCCATATTTTGAAGTTTTGACTATTTTTTTGGTATTTTTGATGATTAGAGGATTTGACTAAGGTATGTTATGAATCTGAGTTTGGGGTTACTTTTGGTGCATCTCTAGGATTTGGTTGTGACCCACACAAATTTCAAAATGTGGGTGTTGGTGGATCTAAAGTCTTCACTAAAGGAAGCTATCTTATTTATGCTTTGCGTGAGTATGGGGTTAGTTCCATGTTTTGGTATAATTCCATCTAAACGTTTATCACAAAGGTGAGACTTTTGGAAAAGACATCACTATACATTCAATACTGTTACTTATTGACAATCGTGACTTAAGAAATTTTCCTTCTGTTTTATTTATTGTATAGTGATGAAAACTCTTGAACTCACTAGGCGTTAGCCTAACCTTTTTATTTGTCGGCATATGCACCGGTTCCAGTTTAGGGATGGTTTTAGCGACACTGCAAAGAGTTGAGTGTGAGTATGTACGAGAAATAATAGTCTTTGGATTAGGCCTTCCGCACGTTGGGATTAGTAACTGGCATTGGGTTTAGTAACACCCGACCTTGACTTAGTCTTGATGTAAGGTTGGGTTACCTATTGTTGATGTTAAATCCAGTTTTGTTATTTGAAGTTAATTAAATTATTGAGTTCTAGAAATGGAATTACCTTCCATTTGGTGTAATATTAAAAGTTTTAAATTAGTTGCCCTTTCCAAATTTGAGGGTGTTATGTTGGTATCAGAGCTTAAGTTTGAGAGAATTAGGTGTTGATTTTGGATACCTAGACTCAAACTAGCATTCTTCTAAGTGGATGAAAGTGAGATTGTACTATTAGGCACTTTAAGATAGGATTCTTTGAGGTCGATAGAGTCACTATAATCGGAAATCATTACGAGGGTAGCAAGGATGATCATGTACGGTACGTTCATAATTGCACCTGGCCAGTGCATTGGTGAGCTTACATGTTACATGTGTATGCTTGAATCACCTTCATGTGATGATCGATGGGGTAGTGGATATATTCTTAAGGAATAGTCGTTAGAAGCAGTTGATGCTTATAACATTGTCACTTTGAGTGACAATTAAGTATGATGAGTATAGTAAGTTGACTATCTTGGATCGAAGTTATTGGTTGAATTAGAATCATAGACGAATTGAATCGACCTTGTTTCGAGAAGAAAATTGTAAGGTTAACCGATTTAGTCGCCGATTATTGCCCTAAGGTGTTTGAATATTTTGGTGTCGGTAGTGTGACCGGTGAACTTGGTGATCTTAGTTCTAAGGCTTTGAATCTCGACCAAATTGATGCACAAAATTTATTTCTAAAATAATTGACATAAATTATTTCATACTCTTACCAATCAACGTGTGTGTTGTATTACAAAATGTTTGGAAAGACGTTTAGCACATCTAGCTCTCAACTCTTCACAGTGTCACTAGTGCTGCTTACCAACAGAACCTGTTGCACATGCAGACAAATAAAAAGGTTAGGCTAATGCCTAGTGAGTTCAAGAGTTTACCTCATGATTAAAATAACTTGTTAAATGAAAGATTGGAACTTAAATCATAATTTCCAAAAGGGTTTATGATAAAAATGTAAACAACTCATTTTCCCAACACACACAAATTCTATGACGAAAGTTCTAAAATGTGTATAGCGTTTTCCAAAATGAATTCCGATCCAAACTCTCTCAAAATATGAATAATCTATATTATTCAAAAACATTCAAACATGGATGAGACATAATACTCCACCCATAAATCATGAAAGAACAATTAATATAAATATAATACGTCACCGAAAATATGGTACTAAACTCAATACTCACGTGAGCATAAAGTGAAATGAAATCCAAATACTAAAATATGGAAATGACATGCTTCATTCAACTTTAATATACACGGAGGGAATTCCAATATTAAAGTCATCATTTGCAGTCAATCGCACAAGACCAACGATAATAAAACAAAGATTTTATAATATCCAAAATAATGTTGGCCGACAACGGGGGAGACCTGTATCCATTGAGATTGGGGGAACACAAAAGTATGCTACTCATTCAACGTTAACCGTATGACACTTCACGACATGAAAGCCCAAGTGCGTCTACGACTCCCCTCAAGTTTCACCTAAAGAGACAACTAACCTCAACGAGTATTACCATGAATACCACAAAAGGCCCGACACATTTGAGCACTACAACCATGGCATTACCCCCGAATGGCGGAGATCCCAAACGCCCATCTACACGATAGCATAACCGGACTCAGCCCTCCTAGTGTACACGTGAACGGTTAAGGTCATAAAACATAGGCCTCCGGGTCAAATCCCGCAACACCCAATTGACCATCAAATAAAGACTGACTTATGTGTCTATGGATCCAATGCAACACGGTCTAAAATTACATGACTACACATGAATGACTAAAGCACTCGAGCATGCAATTATAAATAATATGCAATAAGATGCAATGAATACAAATCATATATGGGGCTCTACGTTGAGCCATTAAAATCGAACAAATGTCCTCAAGACTCTTTTAAGTCGAAACTGAGCTAAAATGCTCAAAACCAATAGACCAACAAATAAGGGTCCTCATATAATAATAAGCATTTAAACGTCATTTATGTAAACGTATACCTCAAATATATGATTAATCCAAAACTCGTCACAGGTTGGGACAAATGATTTTTTCAAATGGACTTATACCTTTAAAATTCCAAAATGTCTCATAACACGAAAATGTGCATCTTCCAAATGGCTTATAAAATCAATTAAACAAAAAGGGCATACATAAACCACAAGGGTTGTGGCGTACTGGTTAAGTGTAACACCCGAGAATTTTTTGGTAATTAAATTTCGAGATATTGGGTTAGTTGTGTTTTATTTATTTATTTAATAATTTCTTTATTTGTTAAAAAGCCTAATCAATTAAAATGCTGGCTTAAAGTTTTATAATAAATAAATAAGAAGGTTAGTCATGGAATTGTAGGATGATAGTGGTCAATTTTGGTCAAGAAGGAATGAGGCATGGAACCCTACGTGCTACCCCTCCTCCCCACTTATTTGTTGACTATCTCTCACTTTGAACCCCCCCTTCTTTATGCTTTGACTGCATTTTTCATGTCCATCCCTTTTATTTCCTTCTTTCTCTCTCTTTCACTCTTCATTGTCTCTCTGTCACGACATCCCTCACCTACAACCCATTTCTCAAGTTTTTTTCCCTTTCAAACAATTAGGGAAGATCTTCTCCAAATTATTTTAGAGGAACACTCAAGCCACCCTATCAAGATCTTCATCTTCTTCATCTCCTCCAACCATCTTTCCACCATTGTTGATATAGTTTTGAGGTTTTCTTAAAACTCATTGTAAGTTCATCTTAACCTTCTAAACCTTTATTCTTGTTAAAACCTTCTATTTTCTCTTAGAACATCCCTTTTGAAGTATCTTCCGTATTTTGAAGTTTTGACTATTTTTTTGGTATTTTTGATGATTAGAGGATTTGACTAAGGTATGTTATGAATCTGAGTTTTGGGTTACTTTTGGTGCATCTCTAGGATTTGGTTGTGACCCACATAAATTTTCAAATTGTGGGTGTTGGTGGATCTAAAGTCTTCACTAAAGGAAGCTATCCTATTTATGCTTTGCGTGAGTATGGGGTTAGTTCTATGTTTTGGTATAATTCTATCTAAACGTTTATCACAAAGGTTGGACTTTTGGAAAAGACATCACTATACATTCAATACTGTTACTTATTGACAATCGTGACTTAAGAAATCTTCCTTCTGTTTTATTTATTGTATAGTGATGAAAACTATTGAACTCACTAGGCGTTAGCCTAACCTTTTTATTTGTCGGCATATGCACCGGTTCCAGTTTAGGGATGGTTTTGGCGACACTGCAAAGAGTTGAGTGTGAGTATGTATGAGAAATAATAGTCTTTGGATTAGGCCTTCCGCACGTTGGGATTAGTAACTGGCATTGGGTTTAGTAACACCCGACCTTGACTTAGTCTTGATGTAAGGTTGGGTTACCTATTGTTGATGTTTAATACAATTTTGTTATTTGAAGTTAATTAAATTATTGAGTTCTAGAAATGGAATTACCTTCCATTTGGTGTAATATTAAAAGTTTTAAATTAGTTGCTCTTTCCAAATTTGAGGGTGTTATGTTGGTATCAGAGCTTAAGTTTGAGAGAATTAGGTGTTGATTTTGGATACCTAGACTCAAACTAGATTCTTCTAAGTGGATGAAAGTGAGATTGTAATATTAGGCACTTTAAGATAGGATTCTTTTAGGTCGATAGAGTCACTATAATCGGAAATCATTACGAGGGTAGCAAGGATGATCATGTACGGTACGTTCATAATTCCACCTGGCCAGTGCATTGGTGAGCTTACATGTTACAAGTGTATGCTTTAATCACCTTCATGTGATGATCGATGGGGTAGTGGATATATTCTTAAGGAATAGTCGTTAGAAGCAGTTGATGCATATAACATTGTCACTTTCAGTGACAATTAAGCATGATGAGTATAGTAAGTTGACTATCTTGGATCGGAGTTATTGGTTGAATTAGAATCATAGACGAATTGAATCGACCTTGTTTCGAGAAGAAAATTGTAAGGTTAACCGATTTAGTCGCCGATTATTGCCCTAAGGTGTTTGAATATTTGGGTGTCGGTAGTGTGACCGGTGAACTTGGTGATCTTAGTTCTAAGGCTTTGAATCTCGACCAAATTCATACACAAAATTTATTTCTAAATAATTGGCATAAATTATTTCATACTCTTCCAAATCAACGTGTGTGTTGTATTACAAAATTTTGGAAAGACGTTTAGCACGCACACGATTACAAACCATGATTTTAAACACGCATAAAATTGTTTTTGTTGCATAAGATTTGCATACAATTTTTTTGGGAATCTTCTCCATACTGTTTTGCCAGAATTGCAAATTATTGAAGCACGATATTTTATGACCGGTTTTGAGAAATCATTTGGTGCTCATGAAATCGGGATCAAGTTTTAAATTTCAAGAAACTACATTAGTTCGTGCTTTTGCACACAAGGCTTTGATGGAATTCTATTTTATGTCATTCTATTGTCAAATGAGATATTTGGGTCGACTTAAATACATGAAACTATTTTATCTCATGCGTTTGTTTGCAAGTTTTAATTGAATTATACTTCATGACGTTTTATGGCTGAAGGATGGAATTTTGAAACGCGTTAGCTTGCTTGGTTGCGTGTGTTTGTGTATAAAGAATTATTTAGGATTTTATCCTATGCCATTTTCTTGTTAGAAATGAAGATTTTGATAACGTTCATTTCCATGGTTATATCTTGATGTTTTGGTACGAACGCTTTTGTTGCACATTATTTTAGTGCAACAGTTGATTTACATACATGGCGTAAGTAAGTACATGTTAGGACTGTAGCGGTCCATTTGAAGAGTTTTGTTACATATACTTTCAATATTGTCGTTATTATTTCAAGTAATAGTCACATAACTTTCAAGCTTTCAAGCTGGTTTTATATGTGTGGCATTTGTAGCCACTTTGCACACTACCTAGTTTTGGTGGTATTTTTTTATTATACGTGCGTAAGATTGATTATAAAGATTTTGTGTTCGGTAAATCTTTTAATATTGTAAATTGGCATATTGGTTGAGTTGTGAGCTTGGAAAACCTTGAACTCATTAGAAACATAGATTGAGACCTTTTATTGAAGGATGTGTATTTAAGGACTAGAGAGGTCTTTAAGAATTGAAGTGTTGGATGATCCGACTGGTGACTTGTTTCATTTTGCAATGTTCCAACTTGAAAATCGGGCGAGCTTTTGATTTTGAGGTATTAGACTTACGAGTTATCCCGTTATTTAAGTAGTGATCTTTCCATTTCAGTAAATCTTCGGGCAAAAGCTTTTTGTGGTTGTTTGCACATAATTGGATTTGAATTGATGGATCATTTTATAGACATCGTATTAAGTGTTAATATTGCTCCCTCTTGGTTGGCCTTCGATAATGATGAAGGTTTTGAAGTTCGTTCATTAGAGTTGTATAGTTTAGGATTCTAGTTTTTGTGTCAATATGGTCCATATATCTCAGTATGTCCACATCAAATTTCTACTCATTGTTGTTTCTTCCTTACTCCTACCCCTGGCTATTGATAAATGATGACTCCTAGTATTCTTTAATTAATTTAATATCCTTTGTAATCTTTTGTAATTATTAGTTGATTTTCCTTCGTTAGGTTATGGCTATAAAAGCTTTGGTTTGTTCTAGTTGAATGTAAAGAATATTATTCATTTTATAAAGAATAATATTCATCTTGTAAAGAATAATATTCATCTTGTAAAAAATAATATTCATCTTCTAAAGAATACTATCCATCCTGTAAAGAATATTATTCATTTTGTAAAGAATAATATTCATCTTATAAAGAATATTATTCATTTTGTAAAGAATATTATTCATTTTCTAATATTCATTTTGTAAATTCATCTTGTAAAGAATATTATTCATCTTCTCATAAATTTCTTCACCTTTTGAGGTCAATGACTCATTTGGAGTTTGGGTATCATCCATGTTGAATTCCTTAGGAAGTTTGGAAAGCAAACAATGACTCTACGGATATTTTATTTAGGCAATTAGTGATTGATGATCAAAATCATCTTGCCCTGCTAAGGATTTCAGTTTTAGATGGATAATGTTGCGGTGTGCTTTGAGACGAGTTAGAGTACTTGTGTATACTTCCCATGAGTTCTAAGAAACATTGCAATATAAATGACAAATCTGAGGAGACAAGATTTTTGGTGACTAGCAGTTGATTATTGATATCTTTTGACTTGCTAGAGATTTTATTTTGAATGATCAATGTTCAGAGGAGTTTAGAAAATTGTGAAATGGTTGAATTTCGGATAACTTGCTCTCTGAAGAAATATTATGATGCGTTCTTGAATAGAACGTTGGGCCAACATCAAGATTTTGTTGATTTAGGAACTTTGAGAACTCTTGTAGTTGGCATGCATTGTATTAGTTTGGGGTTGTTAGAAAATATAAGAGTGAATTCCCGGTCACGAATCACTTAGGAAGTGATTAACTAATGTCATAGACCAATCTTGAAGTAGCACAAGTCACCTAAGGTTGGGAGACAACCGAGACTGTATTGTTGGAGATTGCTCAAACAAGGTTCAATGTCTACACCTGATATTGATGTAATGTTTTGAAGTACGGTCAAATGTAGAGACCAACATGGAAATCGATGTGACAGTTAGGGCATGGAGGTATCGAGTACCGGTTAGAATTAAAACTTGTTTGGAGTATTCCCCGTGCCTCTTATGGTTCAAGTGCGATGCGGAAAAAAATGTGAGTTGTCGATATCGGAGGAACTTTTGGGTCGAATTTGTTTAAGTCAGAGAAGGATCGAGCTGTTGAGAGTCGAGCAATCCGTTGTGAACGACGTTCGAGTTATCGATTGGCACTAGATTTCGAGGACGAAATCATTCTAAGGTTGGGAGGATTGTAACACCCGAAAATTTTTTGGTAATTAAATTTCGAGATATTGTGTTAGTTGTGTTTTATTTATTTATTTATTTAATAATTTCTTTATTTGTTAAAAAGCCTAATCAATTAAAATGATGGCTTAAAGTTTTATAATAAACAAATAAGAAGATTAGTCTTGGAATTGTAGGATGATAGTGGTCAATTTTGGTCAAGAAGGAATCAGGCATGGAACCCTACGTGCTACCCCTCCTCCCCACTTATTTGTTGACTATCTCTCACTTTGAACCCCCCTTCTTTATGCTTTGACTGCACTTTTCATCTCCATCCCTTTTATTTCCTTCTTTCTCTCTCTTTCACTCTTCATTGTCTCTCTGTCACGACATCCCTCACCTACAACCCATTTCTCAAGTTTTTTTTCCCTTTCAAACAATTAGGGAAGATCTTCTCCAAATTATTTTAGAGGAACACTCAAGCCACCCTCTCAAGATCTTCATCTTCTTCATCTCTTCCAACCATCTTTCCACCATTGTTGATATAGTTTTAAGGTTTTCTTACAAACTCATTGTAAGTTCGTCTTAACCTTCTAAACCTTTATTCTTGTTAAAACCTTCTATTTTCTCTTAGAACATCCCTTTTGAAGTATCTTCCATATTTTGAAGTTTTGACTATTTTTTGGTATTTTTGCTGATTAGAGGATTTGACTAAGGTATGTTATGAATCTGAGTTTGGGGTTACTTTTGGTGCATCTCTAGGATTTGGTTGTGACCCACATAAATTTTTAAAATGTGGGTGTTGGTGGATCTAAAGTCTTCACTAAAGGAAGCTATCCTATTTATGCTTTGCGTTAGTATGGGGTTAGTTCCATGTTTTGGTATAATTCTATCTAAACGTTTATCACAAAGGTGGGACTTTTGGAAAAGACATCACTATACATTCAATACTGTTACTTATTGACAATCGTGACTTAAGAAATCTTCCTTCTGTTTTATTTATTGTATAGTGATGAAAACTCTTGAACTCACAAGGCGTTAGCCTAACCTTTTTATTTGTCGGCATATGCACCAGTTCCAGTTTAGGGATGGTTTTAGCGACACTGCAAAGAGTTGAGTGTGAGTATGTACGAGAAATAATAGTCTTTGGATTAGGCCTTCCGCACGTTGGGATTAGTAACTGGCATTGGGTTTAGTAACACCCGACTTTGACTTAGTCTTGATGTAAGGTTGGGTTACCTATTGTTGATGTTAAATCCAGTTTTGTTATTTGAGGTTAATTAAATTATTGAGTTCTAGAAATGGAATTACCTTCCATTTGGTGTAATATTAAAAGTTTTAAATTAGTTGCCCTTTCCAAATTTGAGGGTGTTATGTTGGTATCAGAGCTTAAGTTTGAGAGAATTAGGTGTTGATTTTGGATACCTAGACTCAAACTAGCATTCTTCTAAGTGGATGAAAGTGAGATTGTACTATTAGGCACTTTAAGATAGGATTCTTTGAGGTCGATAGCGTCACTATAATCGGTAATCATTACGAGGGTAGCAAGGATGATCATGTACGGTACGTTCATAATTGCACCTGGCCAGTGCATTGGTGAGCTTACATGTTACATGTGTATGCTTGAATCACCTTCATGTGATGATCGATGGGGTAGTGGATATATTCTTAAGGAATAGTCGTTAGAAGCAGTTGATGCTTATAACATTGTCACTTTGAGTGACAATTAAGCATGATGAGTATAGTAAGTTGACTATCTTGGATCGGAGTTATTGGTTGAATTAGAATTATAGACGAATTGAATCGACCTTGTTTCGAGAAGAAAATTGTAAGGTTAACCGATTTAGTCGCCGATTATTGCCCTAAGGTGTTTGAATATTTGGGTGTCGGTAGTGTGACCGGTGAACTTGGTGATCTTAGTTCTAAGGCTTTGAATCTCGACCAAATTCATGCACAAAATTTATTTCTAAAATATTTGGCATAAATTATTTCATACTCTTCCAAATCAACGTGTGTGTTGTATTACAAAATGTTTGGAAAGACGTTTAGCACATCTAGCTCTCAACTCTTCACAGTGTCACTATTGCTGCTTACCAACAGAACCTGTTGCACATGCAGACAAATAAAAAGGTTAGGCTAATGCCTAGTGAGTTCAAGAGTTTACCTCATGAATAAAATAACTTGTTAAATGTAAGATTGCAACTTAAATCATAATTTCCAAAAGGGTTTATGATAAAAATGTAAACAACTCATTTTCCTAACACACACAAATTCTATGACGAAAGTTCCAAAATGTGTATAGCGTTTTCCAAAATGAATTCCGATCCAAACTCTCTCAAAATGTAAATAATCTATATTATTCAAAACATTCAAACATGGATGAGGCATAATACTCCACCCATAAATCATGAAAGAACAATTAATATAAATATAATACGTCACCGAAAACATGGTACTAAACTCAATACTCACGTGAGCATAAGGTGAAATGAAATCCAAATACTAAAATATGGAAATGACATGCTTCATTCAACTTTAATATACACGGAGGGAATTCCAATATTAAAGTCATCATTTGCAGTCAATCGCACAAGACCAACGATAATAAAACAAAGATTTTATAATATCCAAAATAATGTTGGCCGGCAAAGGGGGAGACCTGTATCCATTGAGAGTGGGGGAACACAAAAGTATGCTACTCATACAACGTTAACCGTATGACACTTCACGACATGAAAGCCCAAGTGCGTCTACGACTCCCCTCAAGTTTCACCTAAAGAGACAACTAACCTCAGCGAGTATTACCATGAATACCACAGAAGGCCCGACACATTCGAGCACTACAACCATGGCATTACCCCCGAATGGCGGAGATCCAAAACGCCCATCTACACGATAGCATAACCGGACTCAGCCCTCCTAGTGTACACGTGAACGGTTAAGGTCATAAAACATAGGCCTCCGGGTCAAATCCCGCAACACCCAATTGACCATCAAATAAAGACTGACTTATGTGTCTATAGATCCAATGCAACACGGTCTAAAATTACATGACTACACATGAGCGACTAAAGCACTCGAGCATGCAATTATAAATAATATGCAATAAGATGCAATGAATACAAATCATATATGAGGCTCTACGTTGAGCCATTAAAATCGAACAAATGTCCTCAAGACTCTTTTAAGTCGAAACTGAGCTAAAATGCTCAAAACCAATAGACCAACAAATAAGGGTCCTCATATAATAATAAGCATTTAAACGTCATTTATGTAAACGTATACCTCAAATATATGATTAATCCAAAACTCGTCACAGGTTGGGACAAATGATTTTTTCAAATGGACTTATACCTTTAAAATTCCAAAATGTCTCATAACACGAAAATGTGCATCTTCCGAATGGCTTATAAAATCAATTAAACAAAAAATGCATAAATAAACCACAAGGGTTGTGGCGTACCGGTTAAGTGTAACACCCGAGAATTTTTTGGTAATTAAATTTCGAGATATTGGGTTAGTTGTGTTTTATTTATTTATCTAATAATTTCTTTATTTGTTAAAAAGCCTAATCAATTAAAATGTTGGCTTAAAGTTTTATAATAAATAAATAAGAAGGTTAGTCATGGAATTGTAGGATGATAGTGCTCAATTTTGGTCAAGAAGGAATGACGCATGGAACCCTACGTGCTACCCCTCCTCCCCACTTATTTGTTGACTATCTCTCACTTTGAACCCCCCCCCTTCTTTGTGCTTTGACTGCACTTTTCATCTCCATCCCTTTTATTTCCTTCTTTCTCTCTCTTTCACTCTTCATTGTCTCTCTGTTACGACATCCCTCACCTACAACCCATCTCTCAAGTTTTTTTCCCTTTCAAACAATTAGATAAGATCTTCGCCAAATTATTTTAGAGGAACACTCAAGCCACCCTCTCAAGATCTTCATCTTCTTCATCTCCTCCAACCATCTTTCCACCATTGTTGATATAGTTTTGAGGTTTTCTTAAAAACTCATTTGTAAGTTCATCTTAACCTTCTAAACCTTTATTCTTGTTAAACCATTCTATTTTAACCTCTTATAACAACCTTTTTGAAGTATCTTCCATATTTTGAAGTTTTGACTATTTTTTTTGGGTATTTTTGATGATTAGTAGATTTGACTAAGGTATGTTATGAATCTGAGTTTGGGGTTACTTTTGGTGCATATCTAGGCTTTGGTTGTGACCTAGATAAATTTTCAAAAGGTGGGTGTTGGTGGATCTAAAGTCTTCACCAAAGGAAGCTCAAGATTTGGGGTAAAATCTATATTTAGCCTAAATCTAGCAAAGTGAGTTCAAGTTGCTTTGTGAAAACTATGAACATGCCAAAATGTGTATTTTTGAAGTAATAATGTGTTTACTTGGTATTTATCAATGTGTTGAGTATTTGTCAAAGTTTTCATATTTGGTAACTTTAGGTTGATTTATCTTATGAAATGCTCATATTTGGATTTTTAGATATTTTGACGAGTAAACCTCATAAATATGTTTTTATTTGGTGATTTATTGTACAAATGGAGTCTTTTGATGATTTATGCATTTTTGGTATATTTGGTTTTATAAATTATTTGGAAAAATGCACGTTATTGTGTCGCGAAACATTTTAGAAATATAAGGGTATGAGTTAATTTGGAAGCTGATTTAACTCAACTAACGATGAGATTTTGGGTTCATCATATCTTTGAGGTATGTGTTTGCATAAACACCAGTTAAATGCATTTTATTATTTGAGGACTGTTATTCGATGGTCAATTGAGTTTTTTGAGCAGTTTGGCTCGATTTTGACTTAAAAGAGTCTTGTGGACATTTGTCCGGTTTTACTAGCTCAATATGGAGCTCCGTTTATGATTTGCATTTTATTACATCTTATTTGGAATTTCATGTTTGTGTGCGTTAGTCATTCATTTGGAATCATGTGATTTAGACTGTGTTGCATTGGATCCATAGGCACGTAAGTCAGTCTTTTGGTGATGGTCGATTGGGTATTTCGGGGTTGGACCTCGGGACCCATGTTTTAGCTTTTCAAGTAGGCACTAGGATGGTTGAGTTTGGGAGTGCTATCTTAGAGGTAGGCACTAGGACCTCTGCCAGGTCGGGGCAATGCCTTTATTGTAACCCTCGAATGCGCCGGGCCTTGCGGTGGAATTCTTGGAATTGGCCACTAAGGTCAACCGACTCTTGAGGTGAAACTTGTTAAGGAGTCGTAGGAACATTTGGACGTCTAGTCGCGAAGTGTTATACGATTAACGGTGTACCAGTGGCTTACTTATGTGTTTCCTCCACTCTCAATGGATACGGGTCTCCCCCGTTGTTGTCAAACATTATTTTCAGATATTGTAATATCTATGCTTTATTATCGTTGGTTTTGTAAGGGTAATTGCAGTTGATGGCTTTAATACTGGAAACCCTCCACGTGTATTAAGGTTTGAATGATGCACCTACTTCCATGTATTTGGTAATTGGATTTCTATCCTATTTATGCTTTGCGTGAGTATGGGGTTAGTTCCATGTTTTGGTATAATTATATCTAAACGTTTAACATAAAGGTGGGACTTTTGGAAAAGACATCACTATACATTCTAAACTGTTACTTATTGACGATCGTGACTTAAGAAATCTTCCTTCTTTTTTATTTATTATATAGTGATGAAAACTCTTGTACTCACTAGGCGTTAGCCTAAACTTTTTATTTGTCGGCATGTGCATCAGTTCCAGTTTGGGGATGGTTTTAGCGACACTGCAAAGAGTTGAGTGTGAGTATGTACGAGAAAAGAATAGTCTTTGGATGAGGCCTTCCGCACGTTGGGATTACTAACTTGCATTGGGTTTAGTAACACCCGACCTTGACTTAGTCTTGATGTAAGGTTGGGTTACTTATTGTTGATGTTAAATCCAGTTTTGTTATTTGAAGTTAATTAAATTATTGAGTTCTAGAAAGGGAATTACCTTCCATTTGGTGTAATATTAAAAGTTTTAAATTAGTTTCTATTTCCAAATTTGAGGGTGTTACATTAAGTCCCTGGGATGTGGTGGAATATCCCATCTATCCAGGGTTCGAATCCAGACGTACACAACATTTGTGGCCACTGAGGTTTAATCATGTCTTACAGTCATAATTTGCCAAGGGATTAGTCTAGTCATAGCCTAGGACACCCTTCCCAAAAAAATGCATAAACCATTGAATAGACTTCATTTGAACCATAAATCATCACAGGGACATATTTATGATGTTTACTTATCAAAATATCCAAAAATCCCAAATGTGGGTGTTTTACAATGTTTATAAAGTTAAATGCTTCAACAAATCAAAACCCACCAAATAACTCAACAATTGATAATTTCATGTGAAACACATAAATACTTGGAAAGGGACATTTTTGGCATGTACAACGTTTTCACAAATCAACTTGAACTCACCTTGCTAGATTTAGGCTAAATCTAAGTTTTCCCTAAATTTGAGCTCCTTTGAAGAAACTTGAATCCTCAAGTCAAATCTTCCAAAAACCTAGACCCATGAGTTTCCAACCATCATTAATCATATTCAACCATATAGGATCATTCCCCAAACATTTTACACCAATATCCTAACTCATACCAAAACCCTAATTTCCATAGATGAAGGAAATAAAAGATTACCGTAACTACTACTTGAATCCACCCACAAAACACCTTTAGGGTTTCCAAAAATAAAGGTTTGGGAAGTGAAGATGAACATACAAATGGGTTCTTAGGAAACCAATAAATTTCTCAACAATGGAGCAAATATGATGGAGAAGATGAAGAAGGTGAAGGTCTTGAAGCTTGTTTCATCAAACCCACCTTAGCATTCTTGGGGAAGAGGGAGTTGGAAGAGAATAAATGGTGGATTTAGGGTTTCTTGAAGAAGAGGTCGAATGAGAGAGAGAGAGAGAGAGAGGGAGATCTGAATTTGAAATAAAGTAGGAGAGAAATGATAAGGTCTTATAAGCAAATAGGGACAAAAATCCGTCAGACGCTATGTGGACGTCTTGCGGACTTTCGGCTAGGCACGGACGTCCGACCTCAGCCCTATGCGGGCGTCCGCAAGCCCAAAAACTGAAATGGCAGAAAACTTGGGGTGTTACACAAGGTCCCTCTTCTTTCAGTTTTGATAACACATAAGGTCCCTATTATTAACACCGTTAAATAAAATGAAGTTAAGAAGGGGAAATTTCGTTGATTCACTTTTTCCATCCCTTTAAATAAGGAGTTAGATTTATACTTGGTCCCTGTGGTTTTCCAAAAATAACAAGTAACGTCCCTAAAAAACATGGATATAAGTATGAACACAATGCCTTGTTTGGTTAAAAAAAATAAAAACTCATATTTAAAAACTTAAAAAGATGTTGGATGGTGACCCAAAACTTAACTAACGATATATATATAATATTTGGTTCAAACATATTAGTTCAAGTATGGTGATTTACTCGCTGGACATATCCAAAAACTGACTATATCCTGAAATACCCTTCTTTCACTTTTATTAGTTTATTACAAACCTAAATGATAATGGCCTAGAACTTTGACCCTTTTACAGTTCCATCACTTCTAATTTACTTTTAATAGTTTTTTTACTTATAAACCTACATGACACTTCCATCACTTCTAATCAATCAATATATATATATTAAAAGAAACCACAGATGTTGACGTGGCCTCTCCTAAAGCCTAGAAAGTCATTTTTCTTTTTCTCCTTAATTCTCTCAATTTGTTATTTATGTTTTTTTATTAAGTTTTTGCATTCAACTCTAAACCTATCATCTTCTTCTATATTAATTCAAGTGACATAACTCCAAACCATTCATCTCTTCCAACTATTGATCTTATCTTATATTAAAGTTATATGTAACACCTCATGTCCTCAAAATCTGAAATAGTTGGGAGTTTGGGGGTCAATGTGTAAAAAAGTGGAACTTATGGATTTAGTGGCAAAATCTGAGAAATAAAATGGGGTAAACCCCCTAAACCCTTTTCATTCATCATTGTGGACGCCTAGTGTAATAACCGTGTTCTTCTTATGATTAAATACGAGTTTTGGTGTGAAAAATGTGAAAAGAGAAAAGTTTGGTGTGCTTGTGGTCAGGTATAAAAGGGTGGAAAACCCTAGGGCTCCTTAATTTGTTCCTGTTGGTGGAGGCTGAGAGAGAGAAAGGTGAGGGCAGAGCAAGAAGAAGTAATTTCTATCGTTTTGGGAAAGAAGGAAGAGGAAGTGCAAGCATACAAGTTAAGGTATTGATCTGAACTCTTTAATTCTCATCTCCTATCAATTTGAGTTGGAATAATTAAGATGATTGGTTCACTGGAGGTTAGATGTTGGGGTAAGTTCTGCCCTAATGTAATAACCTCGTGTAGAGGCTTGTTAATTGAGAAGAATGTTCATGTTTGCTGTTAATCGAAACTGTGTAATCGGTACTCTGAAATAGAGATTTGTAGTACCGACTCTAACACTCAGATAGAGAAGATCCGGAATTGGGTCTTGTATTAAAAGGTCCGGTATTTAAAAGTTAGTGGATCCGGTATCATAATTCAAAGATCCGGTAAGGTTTTAATAATGGAAGTTCCGGTATTGCTCGATTAAATGGTTCCAGAAGTATTTTATTAATTGGGTCCCGGAGTTGGGCTTAAAAAAAAGACCCGGAACTTGTTTTGTGGGATCCGGTGTTCCATAAGGAACCGGAGTTTAACATGTTGGGCCTTGTGAATTAAAGAACCGGAATCTAATTAAGTCTGGGCCTAGGTATAAGACCCGGAATTGGGTTTAAAAATTTGAAATGAATTCCAGAACTTTATTCCAACTGGGCCGTATAGTTAGATCCGGAAAATAAATTGTGAACCAGAATTGAGTAACAAATAAGGATCCGGTATTATTAAATAAACTAATCCGGAAGTGGGACTATTTTGGTAGGAATTGGAAATTGGGCCTAATTAGTTTTAGAATCCGGAAATTTTGCATTAATATGGGATCCGGTATTTATTAGCTTGGGCCGGTATTTAATTAATGATTGGGCTGATCCAGTATTGTAACAAAGAGAACCGGTATTTAATTAATTGTCTTGGGATTTAATTAATAGGATACGGAAATTAGTGGTTGAGTCGACTGTATCCGGAACCCGTGTATTTTCGGTTGAGACTTTTCAAGGCAGTAAAATTCAGTAAACCTAGTGTGTCTTACCTGGTATGTGTGTGGGTTTAAATTGTAGGTGCGAGTAGAGAGGATTGGTGCGAGTAAGAATTTCTAATCAGGACTCCAGGTGAGTCTTTTTAAACCCAAATTTTATACAAGTGTGGTTGATGGTTTTTATCTAACGGTGTGTTTTTCAACTGCTTTTTATTACAAAGCGAAGAATAAGTGTGTGGCATGGTTATTATCTAACAGCGTGTTTTCAACTGCTTTTATTACGAAGCGAAGAGTAAGTGTGTGGCAAAATGTGTGTGACCATGCTCTGGCTTTGGTGTGAAATGAGGGGTGTGTCCTATAATAATTATATATGAATTTGTTTCATATATGGGCGGTGTGTGCCTGATTGCGCTGTCATGGTGTGTGTGACTATAGCGTGTGTGCTCTATTGCGCTATCATGGTGTGTGTGACTATAGCGTGTGTGCTCTATTGCGCTGTCACATTGTGTGTGACTATAGCGTGTGCTAGTAGCACGTGCCATTGTGTGCATATCATTTTAAGTGTGCTCGTTATGATTTGTATAAACTCTTTCATAACTAATTTATAAATTGCGAGATTTATGGTGTGACTTGGTGTGGAGGGAACTCACTAGACCTCATGGTCTAACCCTCGCTTTTCAAAACTAAAACCTTTTCAGGTAAAGCAGGTAGTCGAAAGCTTGCTTAGAAGTTGGGCAAGGCGACGGAGGTTGCATATAGAAGGATTAGAAGGCTTTCCTTTTATTTTGTAGATATGATCTCAGCTGTAGTTAGGGTTATTTCTGCAAACCCAGTTTGTAATCTGGATAGTGTGATCACGTTGAGCCATTTTTGGCGTTTTAAATTAAAGAAGTGGCTTTTAGCATGTTAGTTTGGTATGGGTTGTTACACCTAGAACTTTGTGAAGAGGAGAAGAAGAGAGCAAAAATCATTGTGGAAGGTGGGGAAGAAGAATAGTGTAACACCCTCGAATTTGGAAAGAGCAACTAATTAAAATTTTCGACATTACATCCGAAATAATAACATTTATCCCTATGTAACAACCCAAAATTACAATAGAGCAAACATAGCATTTAAACATAAAATTTAAAAAAAACTGGGTCCCCAAAATTTCGCATTACATCCATCTACACTTAGGTTGGCGGAAACAACCTATACACAACTGAGAATAATCTAACTGCTACAAGTGGCACGTGCACTGTCTCTAGCTGCATCTGTTCCCTATCTTGCTCTTGCTCACTTACCAGAGCCTTTTACTATATGCTTACCTGAAAAGGGTTTTAGTTTTGAAAAGCGAGGGTTAGACCATGAGGTTATCAGAACTTGCAATTCTCTAATTTCTCAAAAGTGTCCGGACAACGGAGGTTACCGGATACCCCTAAACTGTCCGGACAACACAAGTTTTCCGGATACCCAAGACTTACCGGATACACCAACTTTCCGGATACCCTCATCTTTCCGGATACATCAACTTTCCAGGTATTTCACTAATCCGGATGACACCCGGAAACCAAGGTAATCCGGATACCATCCGGTAACTATATCCATCCAGAAACTTACGAGAAAACAATACTTACCGGATACTTTGCTGCGTCCGGGGACATTCATCACCACGGTTTCCGGATACATGGTTTTATCCGGAAACCTTCGACCTGCAGCTTAAAATTCGATCTAAATACATATCTGTTCGATTCAGCTCATTCCAGACCATTCCATACAGTTCATAACCAATTTATACAACTATTTCAAGGTTTAATTTAACATATAAACACTGATTTGCACAAACCACAAATGAACTCACCTTTTTGAAGAAAACCCACTTTAATCACAATTTGTTGCTCCAATCTATTGTAAACGATTTTGAGAACCTATTCAAAACACAGATTCGTTTACCACTATGCATCTACAACAAATTTATCTGAAAACATGATCAATTTCCTTACCAATTTAAGCCAAAACCTTGCTTTCTTCCTTTTTCTCTCTATTCCTCTCTCTGCCTTCTAAACCGACCCAGATCAAAGAAATAACACAAATATCTGATTTATGCTATTTCATCCATACATACTTTCCAAAATGACCAATAACCCCTCCAAGTTTCATTATTTCCAAAATAGCACCAAACTCTAATCACTTGCATTTTAACCCCATTTGAATTATAAAAATACAACATAATTCAAGGTTAAAACTAAAATACAAATATATCCTAATTCTCATTAAAATACTATTTCTGAAAATTCAGAATGTTACAATACTCCCCAACTTGAAAATGATTTCGTCCTCGAAATCAAGAATCAGGTAAACAGATGGGGATACCTATCCTTCATATTCTCTTCCGACTCTAAAGTCACATTAGCACCTCGATGGTTTCCACTGTACTTTCAACATAGCTACTTCCTTGCCATTACGTAGCTTTCTAACCGATCTTTCCAAAATTTCCTCTGGTTCTTCCACACAACAATTCTTCTCATCCACTCTTACTTTAGTAAAAGAAATCACATCATACCAACATGAAATATTTTGTACATCTCTTCCCTTTAAGTCTTACATACTTAATCACAATATAAAAGTCCAGAAAGAACAAGAATTCATCTTTTCATTTTTTCTGAACCTTACCTCTTTCATTAGTATCCGCTCCCCAACTTGGACTTGCAAACCTCTTTAGAGTAACTGTTCATCATCAAATCTTTATCCGACTATTTCTTGGTCTACCATACCGACATTAACCGTAACTCGATCTCCGGGTCTCAAAATAACATTACCATCTACTGATTGAAAACCTATACTCACCTTAAATTGAGTATACTCACCACTTTTGAATACTCCGATAAATACGACAAACCTTTGTTACATCCATGACTCACACGTTTCTTTAGTACAAACTGCTACCATTTCCTCACACCACTATCGCACTATGCGACCATATTGCAACCAAATACTAAAGTGTTGTATAACAAGGGTGATAATTCCATTGAACCTGTAGTATAACTACATTCTTAGGTCCGATCTTTTTATCATTTCTTCCCACGTTAGCATGGAGTACTACCCTCCAAACATTACTTGTCTCTTTCTCCCAACTTTTCCACATACTGATAACATTTTCTCATTACTATACATAACCATACAGTTGTACCAAAATTCTACCTTAAGGCAATCAACTAAGTTATCTTGAAACGACATACCATCCCAAGTTACTACACATTCTTTAATCTGCAACTAATACTTCCTCGGACAATTCTTTCACACATAAGGAGCAACTCATATTCCTTAAGGATTTTGCATCTTTTACATCACATTTTGACTAACATATCCATCATCTTCGTTAACTTCCAATGATTCGAAACGTAACTTACTTAGTGACTCACACAACCAAAATCGCTTTGGATAAACACCCACTACCTTTCCGCCATTCTATTTCGATATTAGCCATATCACTACGCCATCTTACAAACCACATACTCCAACAATTTTATTGACAAAATCGTACTCTTTATCTGAAATCCCCGAAAAGACTTCCATCGGATGCTTCCTCTTTCTAACTTCACATTACATACTAGTTGACACACTTATCTTGGCACTTGATGCCACTACTCGTTCGTACATTCTCCACCTATAACATCTCACAGCAGACCAGGTCTCTCATGATCATTTGTACACAATTCAACTTACCTTCATGTTCTTCCGCATATTTAACTGAGTCTATTTCGCTACTTTATCCCTTCCCAACTTCAGTTGGACCACAACTCACGAGTTTCTAATTAACTCATACCTACTCGTTACTTGCTAATTCTTTGTGATTCCAAACCTTTACATAAACCGGACATACTCCTTCACAGATCAACACAATCTATGTACTCCTTTCGTTCGTGTCAATTACTTCAGTCCTTACTAACCACCCACTTAGTAAATAAAGCACTTATTTAAAACCACAGTATTTCAAAATTCTAACACCTTTACAAGGTGGTCCTTTAACTTTTAATCTTCTGACTCCAGGCTTAATATTCATACATGACCTCAGAAATAATCAATGTATTCATATCATGTAAACTTCAATTATAATACAATTCATATAATTCCAACCCCAAGCCCACGTCGAGCTTATTTACACCAGGCGAATGCTCTCAATACTCAACCGAGTCCAAAACCGAGCCATCTGCTCAACGGATCTAATGATTATTTATCAACCTCTACTCATGCAATTAAATACATCTAACTCACATCATGCAACACACGCTCTGAGGCGTGATAATCTCACAACCCCTTCATTGCTACCTTCCTAATGAAGTCAATTCATATATGTATCTATATGTATACGTATATGCAACTCTTTTATACTCAACAATGTATATCACTCACCAAGGTTCCTTAGTCCCAAAGGTACTAAGAATACAAGATCATCAAACGGTCCTCACACATGAGACCAATACTTAAAACGACACTCATTTAAATAAAACGCAATTAAGCACATAACACATCATAATTATTGTACAACCATAATAACTCTAAAAGCGTATTTTGACCACATAGCTTTCTCTTATGCAATAAATTAATCAAAATTTCTTTCATTCGCAATTTATTCGCCAATCACTCAAATTCCCCCAAAATGGGTGTTTCACAAAATATAAACCATTCTGTAACATCCCCAGTCTACCGTACACGATAACGTCTGCTTTGCGCATACCCTCTGCATAACAGCATACCGGTACCGCTCACGGTTTTGTTCCTGCCCGCACAGGCATACGCAGGACGCACCCAGACCGCACCCAGTGACAGGCAAAAGGCCTCATGCACCATACACAACTGTCGACTTCAAAGTCAATAGTCGACCTGTCAATACTTCCTTAACCTATTCTTTAACAAAGGCCCCTAACTGAACCTAATCCTTCCAACATATCATAATCTAATTCACATCCCATCGTCTTCATCTCCAATTTATTCGTGCACGTTAATATCACAAGATCACCATAAATTCTCATTTGACGTCAAGGATGTTTCTTTTCTGTCTCACCACACTATTCCATCACCTTGATGACTTCTAGTCCTTCCTCCGGACACAATCGTCCCTCGGCAACTGTTTTTCTAGTCATCTGTAATAACCGGGTATATTATTAGTTTATTTAATTTTATAATTTTAGTTTTATGGAAAGTTTGGGTAAATTATAAGTTTAGGGGTGTTTGGGTCATTAATGAGAAGTTCAAGGTCTAAATGGTAAGTATGGGATTGATATACACCCTTAAGATATTCAGATATTTCATTCAGCAGCAACATCCAGATATTATCAGTGTGTGTGTGTGTGTTCCTGAGGCGAGAAGAAGCGGAAAAAGGATTCGTACGGTTAGGGCTTCGATTGATTCGTTTGGAGTCGTTATTGAGGTATAGTTTCTTTACATATTATGTTTGTAATCGGTTATAGCAAGTTTCTATCGGTTTAGAAAGTTTAATTTTAGTGATTTGTGTTAGTTTCAATTGAATCTGAGAAATTAGAACCGACTGTGTTTTTTAGAGTCCCGGGGAAGTCCCGGTAGACTCCCGGTATTATCGACTCCCGGTAGTGTAGAGTCCCGGTATAGTCAACTCCCGGTAGCGTGAACTCCCGGTATTGTGAACTCCCGGTGATCGAGACTCCCGGTACCAAGGAGTCCCGGTACTGAGAAGTCCCGGTACTGTGTAGTCCCGGTAGTGGGTTAAGTGCAGTGTGTAATGGGACAGCTGAGGATAGGAACTTGTTAGGCTTCATGTGTTTGGCTAGTAAAGCGGTATATGTATCTTAAATTGTTTCAGATTCTGTGGATTTGGATTGAAAGACTGAATCTTTTGGAGAAAAGCTTGGAAGTGTTTATGGATAAGCGATCGAGGTGAGTTTTACTTTAAAAGTAATTTTTACTGGAATACATATACGTATGGTTTGGGAATGTGATAATTGGTGATTATGTGTCTATATGTGCGATATATGTGAATTATAATATATTGAGGTATTATATTTACATGAGTATTATAATGTGTGATAATACGTTGGCCGGGCTTAGGACCGGTGTGTTTGGCTATAGAATCCGTATAGCGTTGTTCGGTGAGTAGCCGGGTTCCGGTGAGCGGACCGGTGAGTATCCGGGTTCCGGTGAGCGGACCGGTGAGTAGCCGGGTTCCGGTGTGCGGACCGGTGAATTAGTTGGCTTGCTACCAATTAATATGGCCAGTTGTGGAGTAATAAGGTGGGATGAGATGCATGAGTCTTAATGTGGTGTTTATACGTGTGGTATATGTGGTGTTTGTATACTTACGGTATATGTATGATTTGACACGAAGGTTGTATATAAACTATTTTGAAACATGGTTTTATATAAATTGGTTTTATAACGAATTTGAAACGACAGGGATTAACTCACTAGACCCGTTTGGTCTAACCCTTATTTTGTTTTCAAAAATATGTTTTTCTAGGTTAAGGATCGGCAAAGGAGAGGATAAAGTGAAGGACGCTTTTATATATATTTTGTAATTTAAGAGACCGAAGGGACCGTACTTGGTTTGTTATGTAACTTTCGTTGTAAATCAATGTTATATATGCATGTTATGTTATATGTTGTATGTTATGAGAACTGGGTTGTTACAAATGGTTTCAGAGCCCTAGTTTAAGGGATTTAGGTATTGGGATTTATACCTAGACTTAAACTGCATGTGAAGTAGGATGTCCCTATTATTTTAGAACCTTGGGATGTTAAGTATAAAAAGGTAGAAGGAACATCATGTAAGGTAATTTCAAGTTACACCTGGCCAGTGTAATTGTGAACTTACAAGTACATGTTTGAACTGGAATACCTTAGTATATGGGGAATGTGCTTATGTGTATATTAACCTTGTTGAATCAACAGAGTGGCAAGTCGGACTCGACGTATGGATATAGACGAAGACAGGTATATTGCTATAAACTCTACACGTGCTAAAGTGCTATTTGATTTCGGTGCAAACCGATTAATTGTGTTTTCATTCTTTTGTTGCTTATTTGCATTAGAAAGGAACTTGATAATTGTGTTGGCAATATAGATGGGAGTGGTGTGCCTATTAAGTTATTTTCGATAATCTTGTTGGAATTCGAGGTAGTAGTAAGCATAGGATGGTGTTGGAACTTGATCTTGTTAAAACTTTTGATTAGGTAATGATAAGTGACCCTCGGTAATTCGGTATTGATTAGGTTATGATGAAAGTAAGGAATTGTTGGGGGATTGATTTAAAGTTTTCAATTGTTGGCAAATTCAATTGGAAGTATAAAGGAAGAGTTGCAGCATGGTATGAGTCATCTTCTTCAAAGTTTGATTTCTTCTTCTTTTCTTCTCTTTATTGATTAGGCAAGTTTATGGTTGGGGATTTGATAAATCCAATTGTTGGATGAGTTTTAATCCATAAGAAAGAAGGCAAATGATTTGGGAATATTTTGGGGATGTAATTATCAGTTTAACACTATTTTGGTGGCGCCAATTTAGGTGTTCGGTTTGAACTAAAGTGTATCTCGGAGCGTGTGTCGAAATGCTTAGGCTAAGCTGAATTCCCTTACCTACTTTGTATGAATGAAAAGTTTTACGAAAGGTTTTCGTAACTAATTATGGTTACGAGCATATTGATCGGATTAAATTATTTAAAAGATTTTATATTACGCGATGTGAAAACGCTTATTAAAGCATACGAGTTGTTTACATGTTCAATTCTACGTAATTGTTGATTGCATGCTGTTGTGATGTTGTGGAGTCGGGTTGCACAGTGGAGAACAATTATGAATGTCGTACTTGGCTTAATAAGGTGATGAAAAGTTGAGACCACTGTGCAATACCCTTATGTGGAGTCGAGCTTTTGAATTCGGAATGTCGGTATGATTGTAGTTTGAACTATTGCTTGGTTATGTAAGAATGGTTTTATTTACGGTAAGATTTGAAAGGGTCGAAGTGAATCCTTGTGGTGGAATGGTAATAAGTAGCGTTATGTTACTTGATGTAATATTATCGGCGATGGTACTGGGTACTGGATAGGTTGAAAATTTGATTTTTACACTATGAAAAGTCTTGTGTTTTTCCTCAAGTGAGAACGGTGGGGGTATAAGTTGGTTATGAAGCTTTGGATGAAGTAGGTTTTGTTAGGAAGTGTGATGGGTGTGCTTAATTACTGTTGTTCTGATTTTGTTAGTATGTGAAGTGTGATGGCCTGAGTGTAAAAAAATAGTAGTAGTGTGTGGAACGTGAGGATTATGTGTGGAGAGTAACGGTAGTGTGTGAAGTCTTGACCTGGTCATGAAGGTGACAGTTTAGTGAGTTGTGTAGATTATACTTATTGTGATTGTTGACACTATCTAAAAAGAGTATTGTTTAAAGGTGTGGGGTGATGTGGATAAGATGGTGGCAGTTTATAATTAGTGAGCGTGCGAGGTGTGGTAGTAATGAATTTTGTAAGGTTAAGTGATGGATTAGTAATTATATGTGGTGAGTATAAGTGGAAACCTTTGCTAGGGATTCTGTTTATAAGTTGTTCAGATGTGACAAAAGTATGTGTGGAGAGGCATGGATGTCTAAGTGGTGCATAGTATTGTTATTCGAGAATAAGAGAAGGGAGTGGCAGTAGATGGTTAGTTAAGGAGTGGAGTATTACCGTTTTGAGAAAAGTGTGTGGTTGTTTCGAGCATTGAGTGTGATTTCGGATTAACTCGGTTAAGTTCCTAGTATGAGGTGTGGTGAAATTGTTGGTTAAGTATGGTAATCGTTGAAATTGGGTGTGTGCGGTTGGTTTGGAAGTGAAAGAAAGCTAGCTCGTGGGTGAGCACCTCCTAGTGAGCTGTCCTTGGGGAAACATGTTTTATGTTGAGAAGATAGTGGAAGAAAGTAGTCAAACATAATGCTCAGGGTGAAGGACCATTGGATAGGACATGGTAGTAGTGCGAGAGTGATGTTGTGGCAAGTGTGGGAATCAATTGTTATCTATGGTTCGTGATCGGGGTAATTCATGCAAGAAAGTGTTGCCTGTCTTAGACATATTTTGGGATAGAGAAGCGACGATAGAGTGGTGTATAGTCTATGGAGAAAAGTTTAACTGCGGGTTAAGATGATACTCCAAGTTGATTATGTGATTTATGAGAGAGTAGAGTGTCGTTATTTTTGGAGTGTTGGATTGTTATTGCAATTTTAGTGGAACTGTTTGATTAGACTTGGTCTTGCATGTGTGAATATGATTTCGATGAATGATTTAGTGTCAAGTGTATTTAAGTATTGATGTGTGATTATCATGATTATACTATGCTAGCATAAGAATTGGGAATGGTAGAATGAGGTATTCGGGTTTGATAAAATTAAGAAACTTACCCATAATATAAAATGATTTTTGTTGAGTATAATTTTATTTCATGGAAGAGTATAAGAAATAGATTGTACTTGCTAAACAAGTTTTATATGGAAAGTGTATGTTTATGATTTCGAATTAGTATTGTAAAAGTGTAGAACACGACGTTTGTCGTGAAAGACTGATGGAGTAAAAAGTAGTATTAGCGTAGTAAATGTTCAGAGTAAGCATAAAATGTGGTCTATCGAGTTATTTTGAGCATTCGGGGGATTTTATTTTTGGGTGATTCGGCAGAAAATTTCGATTATGGTTATTTTAATATTTGGATCGACTTTGTAGGATGGATTAATTGAGTAAATTGCGGATGATGTGTGTAAAGTGCGGTTAGTATTAATACGTTGGTGGTTATCGTTGTTTTAAAAGGGGTGGAATTTTTGTGTGGAATTAAAATTATTGATGTTTTGGTAATATTGAGAATAGCATACTTGTTCTTCAAAGGGTTATTAGTTTTGACTCTAAGTGGAAAAGAAAATGGAGGGATGATCTTATTTTAAGATAGTAGGATATATGGTTTTGATTGAGTATAGTGAAAACTAAGTTTTCATACCTTTTCGTCTAACCGAATTCCGGGACGAAATTCTTTTAAGGGGGAGATGTTGTAATAACCGGGTATATTATTAGTTTATTTAATTTTATAATTTTAGTTTTATGGAAAGTTTGGGTAAATTATAAGTTTAGGGGTGTTTGGGTCATTAATGAGAAGTTCAAGGTCTAAATGGTAAGTATGGGATTGATATACACCCTTAAGATATTTAGATATTTCATTCAGCAGCAACATCCAGATATTATCAGTGTGTGTGTGTGTTCCTGAGGCCAGAAGAAGCGGAAAAAGGATTCGTACGGTTAGGGCTTCGATTGATTCGTTTGGAGTCGTTATTGAGGTATAGTTTCTTCTCATATTATGTTTGTAATCGGTTATAGCAAGTTTCTATCGGTTTAGAAAGTTTGATTTTAGTGATTTGTGTTAGTTTCAATTGAATCTGAGAAATTGGAACCGACTGTGTTCTTGAGAGTCCCGGGGAAGTCCCGGTAGACTCCCGGTATTATCGACTCCCGGTAGTGTAGAGTCCCGGTATAGTCAACTCCCGGTAGCGTGAACTCCCGGTATTGTGAAATCCCGGTGATCGAGACTCCCGGTACCAAGGAGTCCCGGTACTGAGAAGTCCCGGTACTGTGTAGTCCCGGTAGTGGGTTAAGTGCAGTGTGTAATGGGACAGCTGAGGATAGGAACTTGTTAGGCTTCATGTGTTTGGCTAGTAAAGCGGTATATGTATCTTAAATTGTTTCAGATTCTGTGGATTTGGATTGAAAGACTGAATCTTTTGGAGAAAAGCTTGGAAGTGTTTATGGATAAGCGATCGAGGTGAGTTTTACTTTAAAAGTAATTTTTACTGGAATACATATACGTATGGTTTGGGAATGTGATAATTGGTGATTATGTGTCTATATGTGCGATATATGTGAATTATAGGTATTATATTTACATGAGTATTATAATGTGTGATAATACGTTGGCCGGGCTTAGGACCTGTGTGTTTGGCTATAGAATCCGTATAACATTGTTCGGTGAGTAGCCGGGTTCCGGTGTGCGGACCGGTGAATTAGTTGGCTTGCTACCAATTAATATGGCCAGTTGTGGAGGAATAAGGTGGGATGAGATGCATGAGTCTTAATGTGGTGTTTATACGTGTGGTATATGTGGTGTTTGTATACTTACGGTATATGTATGATTTGACACGAAGGTTGTATATAAACTATTTTGAAACATGGTTTTATATAAATTGGTTTTATAACGAATTTGAAACGACAGGGATTAACTCACTAGACCCGTTTGGTCTAACCCTCATTTTGTTTTCAAAAATATGTTTTTCCAGGTTAAGGATCGGCAAAGGAGAAGATAAAGTGAAGGACGCTTTTATATATATATTTTGTAATTTAAGAGACCGAAGGGGCCGTACTTGGTTTGTTATGTAACTTTCGTTGTAAATCAATGTTATATATGCATGTTATGTTATATGTTGTATGCTATGGGAACTGGGTTGTTACATCATCGAACAATGGGTACAGACCCTCATACATCCGACACTAAAGTCCACTTTCGACTCTCCCACTGATCACCTCTCATCTTGAACACAATTTCCAAAACTACGAACATTCTTCCATGGTTTATCCAGCACCTCTTCGCTCTCGGAGTTCTTTCTTAATTTATAGTGTAATACTCCATGACCTAGTGAGTTCATAGCCTTCATGCATGACAACTTGATAAATGAATTATTTCGCACAATTTCTCATTTTAAAGAACAACACAAGGAACAACTTGGGTACCAATGACCCCAACATTCTCATAACTCCATGTACTGCACAACGATCTCAAAAATCGTTTGCATACAACTTTCCGTAACACTTAATCTTTCTCAACCAAACGATATTGTTACGACAGTAATAAAATGAAAATCTTTTCATGCGACAAAAGTTTAAAAGAAAGTTACCGACACGAAGTAAGCGAGTCGGTTCTCACATTCGTTTATATAATATCATCAAGTTAATGCTCGTTTTGGTTATAAAAAGTTTTGCTGGCCAACGCTTTCTTGACCTTTTTGCTACCATTCAACTTTTCAGGTAAAATACGAAGTATTTTGCAATTTGCTAAACTCAAAATTTCATTGTGTGCCGTAAATGGAATTTCCTTTTTTCCTTAAATACACACTTGCACATGCTGACTCGTCCTCGACTAAAATTGTTGTCTATGCATTTGTTTTGAAATCATATAAACTCATGTAACACACACTAAAACACCATACATAAAACTCTATTCGCAAATGAAGGCTACTCACTCAAACAAGGTCAATCGTTTTACTCACGCGACTTATCATTGACACTCTACTTCCGACCCGTGGTCGCCCTCTCGGCTTTATAACACTTACTATTCATGCATTCCATGGCCCACTTACTCAACCATTTCATACTATTAAAGTTTGCCTCGGCGGACTTTCATGAGTCCCGCCAGTTCCAGGTTGTCTTTCCAACCCCCAATCGTTTACTGATCTAATCTCCAAAGAATTGAAGGACCTTGGGCGCGTATCCACCATTGTTCTACTATAACACAAAGAGATAACCATAAGAAATGGTTATACGAGTATAGACATGCAAAATGTACTTTACCGATCATTAGTCATTGTAACAATTTAGAAACAAGCATGCTTATGTAACAATATATTCATAAATAACAGTAGCTAATTGAAATTGTGAATATATCATACAGGAGAGTCCTCGTTACCATCGTTACAGTACTAATTTCACGTATTTCCGTCAACTCTTAAGACTATCCCGTCTTATTGTTTCTACCCATTTCTCACGAATCATAACTTAATTCATCACAGCTTAAGTCTAAGTATCTCCTCAGCATACTTAGTTCGCTTAAACTATTGCTCTGATACCATATTGTAACACCCCAAAATTCTGGGCTAATTTGAACCTCAAATTTCCACAAGCTATGATAATATAAACTTCAAACTTACATAAATAGCAAGTGAATTAATCATCAAGAGTACATTTACAGATACAGGATCCTACAAATAACTTATTAATCTAATTATGTCACTATAATCAGATTAACTAAGTTATCTAAGCAATCCCTCAAAATCTCCTTCTGTTAATTGACTTCCTTGTTATTCCAAAACGCTCGTCCCACAACCCTTATTTTCCCGAGCCGGTACCTGGTAAGAAAACATCATTTGAAACGATTAGGCCAACGCCTAGTGAGAACATTCGTTTCCATAATAATATTTGCAAAATCAATGTAAACAAGTTATAACAAACCTGATTACCCTTTTTCTTACCATACGTATAACTCTATTCCGTTAACATGATTTTCATCCAATCCCATGAATATGACTGACACACATTCCATCATCATATCATGTCTCAGAGCTACACTACGAATCTGCACTGATTCTAGAGTAATGTTTCTATTCCGGAAATCGCAATATACACATGCCCAGTTCCGTACACATCTATTCCAGAGCCACACTACGAATCTTTCTCAGATTCTAGATTAATGCTCCCACATAAGAAATCGCAATATACACATGCCCATTTCTTAGAAAAGGAAGTAGAGATTACAATTACATATGTCAATCCCTCTTCTTCCTTAGAAACCGGGAATTACGTTTATTCCAGGGTTTTTCACACACATTAGAATAATGATTAACTTCATCTATTCCACATGCACATAACCATTAGTACTACACACATCAGAATAATGACTAACTTCATCTATTCCACGTGCACATAACCATTAGTACTACACACATCACTGGAATAACGATTATTACCACACGCCTATTCCATGTGATTACCAAACACTAGTGCCTATGGATCCATTACACTTACTATACCCCTGCCTAGTATTAAACCAGCACAGTCTATAGGCCTAACATACTACCATGATTATCAGAACCTGCAATTCTCTAATTTCTCAAAAGTGTCCGGACAACAGAGGTTACCGGATACCCCTAAACTGTCCGGACAACACAAGTTTTCCGGATACCCAAGACTTACCGGATACACCAACTTTCCGGATACCCTCATCTTTCCGGATACATCAACTTTCCGGGTATTTCACTAATCCGGATGACACCCAGAACCAAGGTAATATGGATACCATCCGGTAACTATATCCATCCGGAAACTTACGAGAAAACAATACTTACCGGATACTTTGCTGCGTCCGGGGACATTCATCACCACGGTTTCCGGATACATGGTTTTATCCGGAAACCTTCGACCTGCAGCTTAAAATTCGATCTAGATACCTATCTGTTCGATTCAGCTCATTCCAGACCTTTCCATACAGTTAATAACCAATTTATACAGCTATTTCAAGGTTTAATTTAACATATAAACACTGATTTGCACAAACCACAAATGAACTCAACTTTTTGAAGAAAACCCACTTTAATCACAATTTGCTGCTCGAATCTGTTGTAAACGATTTTGAGAACCTATTCAAAACACAAATTCGTTTACCACTATGCATCTACAACAAATTTATCAGGAAACATGATCAATTTCCTTACCAATTTAAGCCAAAACCTTGCTTTCTTCCTTTTTCTCTCTATTCCTCTCTCTGCCTTCTAAACCGACACAGATCAAAGAAATAACATAAATATCTGATTTCTGCTATTTCATCCATACATACTTTCCAAAATGACCAATTACACCTCCAAGTTTCATTATTTCCAAAATAGCACCAAACTCTAATCACTTGCATTTTAACCTCATTTGAATTATAAAAATACAACATAATTCAAGGTTAAAACTAAAATTCAAATATATCCCAATTCTCATTAAAATACTATTTCTGAAAATTCAGGATGTTACAATAAGGTACCCTTCACACCCAACTGAAACTATTGGGCTTCTATTAACTTAAAACTTTCGGTTAAATTCTTAAACGATACCGGGTTCTATAATAATTAAACCCAGCACCGACTTTTCTAATAATCATTAATAGTTAATAATTAAAATAACAAATCCATAATTGTTATCCTAAATTCCTAATATGTCGGCCAAACAAACTACAAAATTTCGGTCCAAAAGTATATCGAATAAAAAGTCCATGAATTCATGAATTGCATTATGGCACACGTGGACCAACAAAACAAACTCCAACTTACTTAATTTAAATCGGTCCACCTCCTTGGTCCAAACAAACACACACACACACACACACACACGGCCCAACATAAATTTTATAGAGGTCACGTGACTTGGCTATGCTAACCACATAAAGGATTCCGTCCATACTAAACCAGACACCTTCCGGCTTCCGGCCATTGCAGAACACATTCCGGCTCTGTTTGTTTAAACAATTTAACTTCCGGAATGCAAAAACGCCGGTTCCTATACAACGCAATTTTAGTGTGATTACTAAGTTCATTACCAACAGAATTGGTGATTCTAACATTACTACTCCACTTTTTAGGATTATGCAGCTCCTATAATTAACACACTCTTTCTCTCCTTCAAGCAGAGATTTCATGAGAGCTAATATTCAAAGACAACTAAACTGGGTTTTAGATGAGGGGTTACCTGGTATAATTTTCTTTCAGAAAGGATTTCAATCTTTCTTCCTCATCCATTGAAATCGATGGTGTCTTCTCCAGGATGGAAATCTTGCCCAAATTCTTCTCTGATCTTTCTCTCAGCCGACAACTCACCCACAAGATTGCAATTGATACTAGACCTTAATTTCAGATCAGATTAAATAAGCTTCTAACCTCATATGAACATGAATTGAGAGAAAACATACCTCAAAAAATGATGCATTCAACCCCCCATGGATTTAGTCGATATCGCAAGGTTCCCCTCTTTTCTCTTCCTTTGTTTCTCTCTATCTCTCGTTATCTCAATCTCTCCCTGTCTCTTCACGAATCAACTCACAGGACCTTCCATGGCTTTTTCCTCTTTTCTGCCTTCCTTTCGATGAATAGCAGCAACACATTCCACTAACAAAAAGTGGTGCTCAAAAGAAGGAATTAATTTCCCATTTTTCTCTTTTAACCTTATACTTTTTCACAATATATAACTTATACCCCTTAACTTCCATTTAAATCACAATACTCATTTTGGGGTATTACAATCTCCCCTCCTTAACAGAATTCCGTCCCGGAATTCACTCTAATAATAGCCGGTGTAATCGATTATTAAAACTTACATCTCAACTCTCGGAATAAAATTTTTCTAATAACAAACAATAACAACAAAATTACAAGTTTTCGCTGCGCAACTCTGATTAAACTCACAATCTCTGTTCATAACAGGAAAACACAATCATCTTATCATTATTATTTTTTTCCAATCAAATCTATTACTTCAGGAACACCACGAAACTCGGGTTCCATAATTCTTTCGACTAACCACAATGACCATAAAAAAATTTGATATCCTTATATAAAGTCATCCCGACTTTCTTACTTAGGTTTACCTTAAATAATTCTTTAACGGTCAGTGTGTTATTCTCACTAGCACTTCCTCAAGAATTCTCGTAATCCATCTTATAAATCACATTAAGCAAATAGAGGTTGTAAGCATCTCAATGCTTACAAATCCCTAATCATCCTTATCTGATTCCTGACTACAATAACAGTTTCCACACTCAACTGCCTTTCTCGAATAGTGCGATATATTACCACCGATCCTTACCGCATAAAACAATACAATTCATTCTCTTTATCACAAGCAACCTCAACTTGACCAACTCATTTCAAATGATAAACTCCAATTGAGATGTAGTTCATTTCTTTCTATCAACCATAAATTATCATATTTAATAACTTATATCAATATCTCGCTATTTTGGTATTCATAAAATTCCTCAGTCAAAACCGATTCCTTAATTGACAACTTCCACCGAGTACTCCATCAATCCACAATTTCCCAAAATAATTTGAAAATTACTTATTCCATCATACTACCATCAACTTCTCACTTTAGCATATCGATTCTCCCTTATTAGTACTTAGTAAGAATCTCGATAGAATCATAACGCATTCTGTAATAACAAATAAAAGTCATTACTTAACAAATCCATAAAATTTTTTGCAACCAACAAAGGCTTATACATCTATCATGACATTTCCAATCAACTAATGATCATGCTACAACTCCAATCCATAATCATCATCATGTCATTCATTAAACATAACCAAAATTCCAACTATTTCCTTCTAGGATCATTCCCTCACACATAAGAAACAATTCACACTCTTTCGAGATTTAGCATTTACTATAACACATTTTGGCTAATCCATCCCTCATCTTCCTTTAAACTTCCAATGATTCCAAAACATAATTACTAAGCGGCTCTTACCACCAGAAACACTTGGTCCTTCATGGTTATTCGTACACCATTCAAACTTCCCTTCAGATTCTCCCGCACACTTAATCGAGTCTGTCTCTCTACTTTGTCCTTCCCCAACTCTAGCTCAATAGTTCACGAGTTCCCGACTAACTCAAACATATTCAATCCTTGCTAGTTCAAAACGATTCTAAACCATACTTAGACAGGGCACATTCTTTCACATATCGGTATAATCTCTACACTCACTTCGCTAGTGCTACAAACCTTATCCTTTTTACGAACCCTCCATACCTCGTAAGTAGAACTCTATTCAACAACAGCGGTCTCTCACTAACTTAGCACCCCCACAAGGCGTTCTATCAACTTTCGCTCTTCTGGTTCAAGCCTTCGGCCTTAACCATCTTGCACGGTTGCCGACTTCAACATCAATAGTCGACCTGTAATTACTTTCTTAACCTATTCTTTAACATGGGTTCCCTTACGGAACCTAATGCTACCAACATATCATAATCAACTTCAAGATCCGACGCCCTTATTTCAAAACTTACTCATGTAACATCATTATTACAAGCTCACCTCAAAACTCATATCCCACGTCGTGGATTTTTTTTTTCATTTCTGCCTCACAACACTACTCATAACGAGTTGGTAATACCAACACCTCGATGACTTCTACTCCTTCTCCTGGACCCAACCGTCCCTCGACAACCTTACTTCCAGTTACCTAACAAGGGTACAGACCCTCGTACAATCGACACTATAATTCGCTTCTGACTCTTCCACTGTCCAACTCTCTCCTTGAACACATACCACAACTACATACGCCCCCCTGATTTGACCAACGCCTCTCCACTCTCGGAGTTCTTCCTAAGCTTAAAATGTAATACTCTATGACCTAGTGGGTTCATAGCCTTCATGCATGACAATACAGTAAATAAATCCTTTTACACATTTTATCATTTTAAATAAACAACATTTAGAAACAACTCGGGTACACGTGACCCCATCACTCTTATAACTTCAAAACCCTGCACAACGATTCGAGAATCGTTGGCATGCATCTTCCCGTGAACCTCAATCTTGCTCAATCCGAACAATATTATTACAATAGTAATATATTGCATGAAAATCTTTTCGTATGACACAATTCTGAAAGAATTACCGACACAAAGTAAACCAGTCGGTTCTCACACTCAATTGTATGATATCAAAAGGAAAAATAATCATTTTGGTTATCAGTGAATTGCAGGTAACCATTTTCTTGACCCTTTTTGTAACAATTTAACTTATCATTAAAAGTGTGGAATACTTTGCAAATCGTTAAGCTCAAAATTTCAATGTGCGACGTAACTGAAATCGCTTTTTCTTTAAACGTGCATTCGTACAAGCTGACTCATTTTTGTTCAAAGTTGACATTTACGTTTTTATTTTAAATCGTGAAAATTTCATGTTACATAAAAGAACGCCATGCATGAGACTCTATTTGCAATTGAAGGCTACTCACTCAAACAAGGTCAACCGCTTTACTCACGCAGCTTATCCCTGATACTCTACTTACGACCAATGGTCGCCCTCTCGGTCATGCAATAACTTGTTGTACATGCGCTCCACATCTCACTTACCCAACCATTTCATACGATTTTCGTTTTGATCAACTATCTTACATTTTACTTCTACATGCTTCCATTTCACTATAGAAATCTTATTTCATTTACCCTGCCATTGAAAAGCTCGACTAAGAAGTCAGGGCCCTATCGATACATTCGATATTTCAACATTGTTATTCCTTACCATTCTAACTGATCTCATCCCACGATTTCTAGAATTAGGACTTTCTAGAAACAGGAGTCTTACTCAAAATCAATCATTTTATCTCTTCGAACCCACGAAGATCTATCTCTAGACGACTCATAACATTCTAAACAACATTTCGTCTCTACGATGTATACATTCTTCACCTCATAAATGATTTCTCATGAAATTTTCCCAACAAGGGGTCTTGCTGACCTTCTAGGTTACTAGAACACGACACATGACTAGCTTCAGACTACAACTTCGGAATAATAAGGCAGGTTAAGCACATACATGTACCTGTAAGTTCGCAATTACACTGGACAAGTGTAATCTCAAACTCACCTTACATGACAGTCCTCAGTACCCTATTAGTCCTATCTCTACAACAGTGCCCTCCTAACGCATATCTGATGTCTACAATAGTGTCCTCCTAACGCATTTCCTGATTCTCAGTTGTGGTTTCTACTTCCAAAGTTTAAGTTTAGGCCCGTCCGGTCACCTAAATCTCTTAAACTATGGCTCTGATACCATTTGTAACAACCCAAAAATACAATAGAGCAAACATAGCATTTAAACATAAAATTTAAAAAAAATTGGATCCCCAAAATTTCTCATTACATCCATCTACACTTAGGTTGGCGGAAACAACCTATACACAACTGAGAATAATCTAACTGCTACAAGTGGCACGTGCACTGTCTCTAGCTGCATCTGTTCCCTATCTTGCTCTTGCTCACTTACCAGAGCCTTCTACTATATGCTTACCTGAAAAGGGTTTAGGTTTTGAAAAGCGAGGGTTAAACCATGAGGTCTTGTGAGTTCCCTCCATAAACAGTGTACATCAACATTATAAAAATCATTTATAAAACAGTTCACATTCTTCACATAATCATCATTCATGGTACTGCACTGTGTAATGGATCACATAAACATTCCGCGATCGGGGTCCCAACAGGTTCCCTTTTCGCCTCTTCCGGAGCCTACGCAGACTCCCCTTCCCGGAGCCTACGCAGACTCCCCTCTACTCGAAATAGGAGGAAACGAATTCCAACCTACCAGTCTGTCATACATATCCAAGGGATCATCAGAACCCGAGGATCTATCTCTGATCCCACAGTACAGACCGACTCCACATAGCATTCACATAAACCATCATAGTCATAAAACATGAGATTTATAATACACTTTACAATTCGTTTCATTGCTGAATAATCTTTTTAGTAGAGCATAATTTTCATGGGAAAGCATTCGTAAAACTGTAAATAAATCATATTCATAAACATACCCTGGTCTGGGAAATAATAAACGTTCGTTTACGTAAGAATCATGTAAAACAACAGAGTAATTCCACATAACAACTTTCCTTGGAAAAACACACACAATCACGTATTTTAGTTAGAAAAACTCACCTGCTTGCTCGTTCCAAAGCTTCTCACTTATACTTCCGATCTCAAGGTGTAACACCTATTATTTAGGAAATGTACATCAATAACTAATAATTTACATTCGAGCTTACTTCCGAATGTACCCTCAATTATTTATCGATAAGGTACCCTTCACACCCAACTGAAACTATTGGGCTTCTATTAACTTAAAACTTTCGGTTAAATTCTTAAACGATACCGGGTTCTATAATAATTAAACCCAGCACCGACTTTTCTAATAATCATTAATAGTTAATAATTAAAATAACAAATCCATAATTGTTATCCTAAATTCCTAATATGTAGGCCAAACAAACTACAAAATTTCGGTCCAAAAGTATATCGAATAAAAGTCCATGAATTCATGAATTGCATTATGGCACACGTGGACCAACAAAACAAACTCCAACTTACTTAATTTAAATCGGTCCACCTCCTTGGTCCAAACAAACACACACACACACACACACACACGGCCCAACATAAATTTTATAGAGGTCACGTGACTTGGCTATGCTAACCACATAAAGGATTCCGTCCATACTAAACCAGACACCTTCCGGCTTCCGGCCATTGCAGAACACATTCCGGCTCTGTTTGTTTAAACAATTTAACTTCCGGAATGCAAAAACTCCGGTTCCTATACAACGCATTTTTAGTGTGATTACTAAGTTCATTACCAACAGAATTGGTGATTCTAACATTACTACTCCACTTTTTAGGATTATGCAGCTCCTATAATTAACACACTCTTTCTCTCCTTCAAGCAGAGATTTCATGAGAGCTAATATTCAAAGACAACTAAACTGGGTTTTAGATGAGGGGTTACCTGGTATAATTTTCTTGCAGAAAGGATTTCAATCTTTCTTCCTCATCCATTGAAATCGATGGTGTCTTCTCCAGGATGGAAATCTTGCCCAAATTCTTCTCTGATCTTTCTCTCAGCCGACAACTCACCCACAAGATTGCAATTGATACTAGACCTTAATTTCAGAACAGATTAAATAAGCTTCTAACCTCATATGAACATGAATTGAGAGAAAACATACCTCAAAAAATGATGCATTCAACCCCCCATGGATTAAGTCGATATCGCAAGGTTCCCCTCTTTTCTCTTCCTTTGTTTCTCTCTATCTCTCGTTATCTCAATCTCTCGCTGTCTCTTCGCGAAATAACTCACAGGACCTTCCATGGCTTTTTCCTCTTTTCTGCCTTCCTTTCGATGAATAGCAGCAACACACACAACCCTAGATGCTTTTTATTCCACTAACAAAAAGTGGTGCTCAAAAGAAGGAATTAATTTCCCATTTTTCTCTTTTAACCTGAACCCGAAAAGGCATCTCCTTTCCTTTGATTGGTGTAAGGTTACATAAACCGCGCATTCTAGCAGCCCTAAAAAAAGCAGGTTGAAGAGAGCTCTAACAGGCCTTGGAGGACCGAACCCCCAGTATTCTTTTTTACGCAATTCTGTTGCTTTATTTATCCTATGGGAAGTTTGGAAACCCGGCCACCTATTTCATTCGACGTTCCGGGGCAGGGGCCCGACCGATTCGACCGACTTTTGCTTTTGGATAACAAGAAGGCGAGCTTCTCTGCTTTGAACATGATCCCCCATGTGCTCTCTTCTTGACTCTGAGCTAAGTCTCTGCCACTGTCATCGCTCTCTCCTTGAATCGACTCCTCGAATACAATGGGATTTCACACCTGGCGAATCTTTCACTCTACCTCCTCTTATTAAGACTATAGAATGTTCCTGCGAATTATGACCTTCAAATCCTAGCATTCATACTTACCTAGCATTCATGCCTTCCCCTTCATTTCTGATTTCAGATATCATTTCTAATTTCAGATTGACAACAGCCCTAACAGCAGATGAAGACTAACTATAGGCCGTCAGCTGTGGATATAGACTAGGCTAAGGGGCGGACTTCATCTCTTCTATTCTCTTCACTTATCCCTTCAGATGGCTTACGGAGGTATTCCGAAGCCACCCGAATTGTTGCCTGTACCAGTCTCCCTCAATCGATCAGGGTATCCTCGTATCAAGCACTTGTACAATGCTTCAAGTCAAGGCTCCCCCCCACTCGTTGAAAGAGTGCCTCGAGAATAGGCTTTTGGGATTTTTACTGAAAGCAGAGGAAGCATTCGATGCATCATATAAAAAAAAGTGCAGCTGCCAGAGCCCCGTATTTACCAGCGGGGGTCCCGAGATATTCTATGATCAAAGGCTTTGTGGTTGTCACGAACTGGATTCCCGCTCATCCAAGAATATAATTGATCGGTAATTCGACCGACGACTCTCAAGCTAAAAAAGACAAGAAAGCAATACGCGCCTAGTAAGGCTCGGAAAAGATAAAGTCCGAAATCATTGTGTTCTCAAGGCCGAAGGCCAAGTCAAAGACAGAGACCGTGCCCCTCGGGCACCTCTGTTCTTTATCACGGCTCTTCTGAGGCTTTCCAACCAACCCTGTTGACTCGGAGTAGAATCACTGACAAAGTACTTTGGTCTCTATTTGTCGCTACACAACGAATATTTAGTCTCACATACTTTTTCACAATATATAATTTATACCCCTTAACTTCCATTTAAATCACAATACTCATTTTGGGGTATTACACCCTATAATTCAACAGGTGAAATACCCCAAATTTATAATCTATGGTTAACCTCAAACAATATACAATTCAAGTCTTGTTACCAAGACTAATAACCACATCGGGTGTTACTTAACACAAGTATAAATTGCTAATCCCAAAGATGAATGCGGAAAAATTCACTTAAGCAATTCACCTCTCGAACACTTTACTAGCACACGACCTTTCACACGTGTCACTAGAACTACTCCCAACCTGAGACCTGTTGCACATGCCGAAAAATAAAAAGGGTTAGGCTAACGCCTAGTGAGTTCAAGAGTTTATAGCATGATTTAAATAATCTTTTAAATGGAAGTTTGTAACATAGATTATGAATTCCTTAAGAGTTTACCAAAAAGGATTTAAACGACTCATTTTCCCAACACACCCAAATTATTTAAGGAAAGTTTCCAAAAGGCATAAAGCGTTTTCTAAAATGAATTCCAATCCAAACTCACTCTACAGTTGACAACAAAATACTCAACCCGTAAATCATGGAAAACCATCCATTTAATTATAACCCTTCATTGAAAACATAATACGAAGCAATACTCACGCAAACGTAAAATGTAATGAAGTCCAAATACCATAAACGGGGGAGACCCATATTCGTTGAAGGTGGAGGAAACACATAAGTATATCACCCATACAACGTTAATCGTACAACCCTCGCGACTAGCCATCCAAGGGTTCCTACGACTTCCCAACAAGTTCCACCTCAAGAGACGGTTGACATTAGTTTCTGTCTCCAAGACTCCACCTCAAGGCCCGACACGCTTAGGACCACCTCCAAGGCATCCTCTACAAGCGGCGTGGGTCCTAGTGCCTACCTCCAAGGTAGCACCTCCGGACTCAACCCTCCTAGTGTCCACTTGAAAAGTTAAGGTCATAAAACATGGGCTTTGAGGTCCAACCCCGAGATACCCAATCGACCATCATCAACGACTGACTTACGTGCCTATGGATCCAATGCAACACAATCTACAACAACATGCCTATCCCGGAATGACCAACGCACCCAAGCATGTAAATATCAACAACGTGCAATAATATGCAATACGGTGCAATAAAAGCAACCCATAAATAAGACTCTACATCGAGCCATTTAAAACCGGACAAATGTCCCCAAGACTTTCTCAAAGTCAAAACCGAGCAAAATACTCAAAGCTCACTAGACCCATAAATAACGGTCATCATCACGTAAAATGCATTTAAACATTGTTTAGGTAAACAAGTACCACAAAATCATCATTAACCCAAAACTCGACACGGGTTAAACAAAAGGGTTTTCCCAAAGGACTCATACCCTTATAATTCCCAAAATGATTATTGACACTAAATCGTGTATTTCCCAAATGGTTTATAAAGCCAATTACACTAACATGATTAAACCACCAAATAGACATCATTTGAGCAATTAATCTTTTAAAGACATATTATGATTTCTACACATCAAAATATCCGAAAGCCCCAAATATGGGTATTTTACAACATTTATGAAGATAAACATTTCAAAAGAGTTAAACTAACAAAATAACTCAACCATCGATATTTTCAAGTAAAACACACAAATATTTGGAAAATAACATTTTTGGCATGTACAAAGTTTTCACAAATCAACTTGAACTCACCTTGCTAGATTTATGTTGGGTTTTGTTCAAAAAAACGATTTCTTTAAAGAAAACATTTGCAACGGAAGCTTTTAAAATGAACAACATTAAATCAAGTTTAATACCCACCAAGGATCCATTTGCATGAAAAACATGAAAGATTTAAAATAAACAAGAAGGTTTAGAAAGTACAACCTTTGTAGACTTTGGAGATGGTTAGTTGAAGAAGGCAAGAACTCAAAAAGAGTTCCTCTTTAGTTGTCCACCAACAAGTTCCAACACTATAGTATGCTAGTACTTCTTCTTTGAGGATTGATGCAAAACCTTTTCAAGTCCAAGAGATCAAAACTCTAAAAGGAGTTGTTAAAATCAAAAGCACAAAACACACACACTAGGTGTGTGTGTTCGGCCGAAAAGAGGAGAGGGGAGGGAGAGAGAGAGCAAGTTCAAAAGTGTTCAAGTGTTTTCATTTTGGAAGACTTTTCTTCTTTTTAATCTAAACCACAACTTTTGTTGGTCCAATGAAAAGAGAGCCTCACATGCAAAATTACATTTGAAGTCCTTTTAGATTATAATTGTTAAAATCTTTATTTTAACAATTCAAAACTTGCTATATTTAATCCCTCCTCATATCTACTAGTTATTAAAATCATCATATTTTAATAAACTAGATTTCCTTTTGCATCTTATATTAAAATTATATTTATTAATATAATTAATAATATTTATCAAGAATCAAATTCTTATAAATATCAAATTAGTGTCTACTTGTTGTTCGGTGTGACCCTATAGGATCATATATTACCGGTAATATTATTTTATAATTATTCTTGAGCACATTTAACCAACAATCTCCCACTTGCTCAAGATTACATTATAGAATAATATAGACAGTGGTGGACGTCTAGCAACATCTCACTGCCCCCAGTAATGTATGATGTTAAGTGCCATTCAACAACATTCAATTCCCACAAGCTCATATCTTCAATTGATGTATAAGGTGTGGTATCAGTATTTCCCTTTGTTTAGACATCATGTTGAACATGAGACATGGATCACAATCATTCTCATTTATTGTTCAACTTTTGGTAAGGCGCCTTAGATGTCTTACTCTTAACATATTAAGAGAAACAACTTCCATCTTGACTACATACGCCTCTTATGCAGTTCATGTCTTGCCCAATAATGGTTTTTATAGCTGCCCCTTTTCAAGAACAACGGTTAACCATATTAAAACATAACACTCCCTACACTTGAGTCCCAAATATGCATCTCAGGCCGAAGGATACAAAGATACTACCTTCTATTCAAGAATCCCTTATGACGACGATCCATGAAGTGATCTTGAAGCGGGTCAAGTCCAGTATTTGTTCCCTTAACAATCACCTATGAACTTGGTTGCAACACTTTGCCACTTTTAATTTTAAAAGTCAACCAATCCAATTCATATTAGTCTTACTTCATAGTTGTTCCCACAACTATGATTGACTACGGACATTTAGAATAATCAATTTATTCAAGGATTTAAACATGCTAATATAGAACACAACGAGTAATAAGATGATCATATCTAATATATATCTAATTGAATATAATACTTGTTGTTTTTCATTGTTCCAAAATCCAAATACTAAACCAAATCAAATCCATTCACTAGAGTAACGAAGTCCTATAGCTCTAGCGTGATCCTCATGCTTAGCTGACGGAAGGGACTTCGTGAATGGGTCTGCCAAGTTCTGATCTGTATGAACTTTGCGAATACTAATTTCACCGCTTTCAACTTCATCACGTATGTAGTTGAATTTCCGACGAATGTGCCTGGTCCTTTTCTGTGACATGGCATCATTAGCTATGGCTATGGCACCCTCATTATCACAAAGGATTTCTAGGGGATCCTGAATGGTAGGAACTACCCCTAGACCTTCAATAAATTTCTTTATCCAAGCAGCTTCCTGTGCAGCCTGTGATGCTGCGATGTATTCTGACTCTGTAGTGGATTGTGCAACCACACTTTGCTTGGTACTCATCCAAGAAACTGCACCTCCATTCATTATAAAGACAAAACCAGATTGTGACTTACAATCATCTCTGTCTGTCTGGAAGCTAGCATCAGTATAACATTTTATATTAAGGCTTTCTTCCTGACCTCCATAGATAAGGAACATATCTTTGGTTCTCCGTAAGTACCTTAGAATGTTTTTCACAGCTATCCAATGACCTTCTCCCGGATCTTGTTGGTATCTACTTGCCATGCTCAAAGCATACGATACATCCGGTCTTGTGCATATCATAGCATACATGATAGATCCAATTGCCGAAGCATATGGAGTGCCATTCATTTTCTTTCTCTCAGCTTCTGTGCTAGGACATTGAGACTTGCTCAAAATGGCACCAGATGGCATCGGCAATGACCCTTTCTTAGAGTCCTGCATATTGAATCTTTTCAAGATTTTGTCAATGTATGCATTTTGACTTAGTCCTATAAGTCTTCTTGATCTATCCCTGTAGATCTTTATACCAAGAATATAGGCTGCTTCACCTAGATCTTTCATTGAGAAACATTTCTCTAGCCAAGCCTTAACCCCTTTCATAGAAGGAATATCATTTCCAAAGATCAGTATGTCGTCCACATACAACACAAGGAATGTTACAATGCTCCCACTAGCTTTCTTGAAGACACATGGTTCATCTTCATTCTTAATGAAACCAAACTCTTTGATTTTCTCATTGAAACGAAGATTCCAACTTCGAGATGCTTGTTTTAGTCCATAAATGGATCTCTTAAGTTTACACACTTTATTAGGATACTTTGGATCGACAAAACCTTCAGGTTGAACCATATAGACATCTTCACTTAAGTGTCCATTTAGAAAAGCCGTTTTGACGTCCATTTGCCATATCTCATAGTCATAGTGTGCCGCTATGGCAAACAGTATTCTAATAGACTTGATCATAGCCACAGGAGAGAAGGTTTCATCATAGTCAATACCATGAGTTTGAGTGAAACCTTTCGCCACAAGTCTTGCTTTATATGTGTGTAAATTTCCATCCATGTCGGTTTTCTTCTTGAAAACCCATTTACTTCCTACAGACTTGTTGTTTGGAGGAAGATCAACCAAGTCCCACACTTGATTAACATACATGGATTGCATCTCAGTTTTCATGGCTTCGAGCCAATGATCAGATTCAGAACCTGTCATGGCACTCTGGTAGTTGGTGGGTTCATCAGTATCCACCAAGAAGCAACATTCATCATAAGATATGGAAAAACCATATCTTTCTGGTTCTTGTCGTACTCTACCAGATTTGCGAAACCTTTGTGTCTTATTTGTTTCCTGATCAACCATTTGTTCAGGTTCAACATTTTGTTGTTGAGTACTAGTGCCAACCTTAGTTGCATCATCTAATGGTTCTTCCTCAAGTACCATTTGCCTACCTCCGGCTTCTTCCATTAGGAACTTAGTTTCCAGGAATTCAGCCTTTCGAGCAATAAAGACTTTATTCTCGGTGGGATTGTAGAAATAGTATCCTATACAATCTTTAGGATACCCTACAAAAATGCATTTAGTAGACCTGGGATCTAATTTGTTTGAAGCCTCTTGTCTCACATAAGCCTCACATCCCCACACCCTTAAATAGGATAAGGACAGAACTCTTCCATGCCAAATCTCATAAGGTGTCTTATCTACTTTCTTGGTTGGAGCCATATTTAAAATACGGGTAGCTGTAATTAAGGCGTAACTCCAAAATGATAAGGGAAGAGTACTCCTATTCATCATAGAGCGAACCATATCTAGTAAGGTTCGGTTTCTCCTCTCAGACACACCATTGTGTTGTGGTGTTCTAGGTGGAGTAAGTTGTGAGACAATCCCACGTGCTTCTAGATGATTTAGGAATTCATCACTTAGATATTCACCTCCTCTATCGGAACGAAGAGCTTTAATGGTTTTATTGAGTTGATTCTCAACTTCACTTTGAAACAATTTGAACATCTCAAATGCTTCATGTTTATGTTTCATTAAATAAACATAACCATATCGACTGAAGTCGTCAGTGAAGGTGATGAAGAATCTAGCACCATCTCTTGCTATTGTTCTGAAAGGACCGCATACATCAGTATGTATGATTCCTAACAGGTCTTTAGCTCTTTCACCAGAACTAGAGAAAGGGGCTTTAGTCATCTTTCCACATAGACAAGATTCACATATATCAAATGATTCTTTCTCATTTGCCTTCAAAATACCACTCTTTTGAAGTTGGGATATGCGTTTCTTGTTTATATGGCCAAGACGACAATGCCATAAATAAGAGTCGCTCAAATCATTCTTGAGTCTTTTGGTGCTAGCATGGTATATAGAACTATCATTTATGGAACCATCTAGTTTTACTTCATATATACCATTTAGAGGTCTAGCCTCGAAATAGAACATATCATTTTTGTAAGCATGAATAACATCGTCATTAAAACGATAAGTAAAACCAGATTGTTTTAAACGAGCAACTGAAATAATATTCCTGGTCAAGCCAGGGACATAACACACATTGTTTAGTGTCAAATACAGGCCATTAGGTAAACGTAAATCGTAATCTCCTAAAGCTTGAGCTTCAACTCTTGCTCCATTTCCAACGTGGAGTACGATTTCACCTGCCTTCAGTTGCTTACTTCTTCTGAACCCCTGTAACATATTACATATGTGAGTTCCACACCCAGTATCAAATACCCAAGTGTTAGGTGAAAAAGTAAATAGATCTATTTCTATCACATAGATACCTGAAGTGCCTTCGCCGGCCTTCTTCTTCTTCAACTCCGCAAGGTAAGTAGGACAGTTCCTTTTCCAGTGACCAACCACACCACATTCAAAACATGCGTCTTCTTTGGCCACCTTCTCCTTCTTTTTAGTTGGTGGAGTTCGGGTAACTTTCTTGCCCTTGCCTTTCACAAACTTAGCCTTGGAGTTAGTAGTTTTGGGTTTCTTGGTTTTGCCTTCCCGAATCATGAGCACATGAGGGGTTTTCTTTGGGAGATTCTTATCAGCAGTTTTGAGCATCTGGTGCAGCTCTGAAATAGGTTTCTCCCAACCATTCATGTTGTAGTTCATGATGAAGGGGTCATAGGATTTGGGTAAAGAAATCAGAATAATATCCGTAGCCAAATCTGTTGGATATTTAGAGCCAAGACGTTCCAAATGATCCAAGTGACCTTTCATCATGAGTACGTGATTGCTCACATTTCCTCCATCCTCCATCTTGCAGGCATGTAACGATCGAACTGTTTCGAATCGTTCAGTGCGGGCTTGTTGCTGGAACATATCTTTTAGCTGATTGATCATGTCAAATGCCGTGTGATTCTCGAAAATCTCTTGGAGTTCGGGAATCATTGTGGCTAGCATGAGGCTCGATACTTCTATCGAATCATCCACATGTTTTGACCATTCAGCGTGAGGAGCCCTAGGAGTAACGGGAGGTTCATCGGGAATAGGGGCATCCAACACATACAACTTCTTTTCCGGCCTAAGAACAATTCTTAAATTTCGGCGCCAGATTAGGAAGTTGGTGTGGTTAAGTTTTTCCTTTTCTAGGAGAGATCGAAGGTAATTGGTATGGTGGTTCGCATTAGTTGCCATCTACAAAATTTTAACAAAATTTTATTTAGTATTTTCGATTTTTAAACTTTATTTATTAATACCCTTTATGTTTTTAAAACATTAATAATATAAAGTCTAGGATCCAACGTTGCAAAACAAATAAATGGTTAGGTGACCTTTATCCCATCTATTTAATTCAACATGGTAGGTGACGTTCGCCAATTACATCTAAATGTAATTCCTAGTAACATGGGATCCTTAACAACGTTTATTTTGGCATGTTTGATCCCATCTATGCCTCGGGTTTCTAGTGCTTAGGTGACCTTTATCACAAAAGATCCCCGATCAAGTCATCCAATTTAAACAACTTGTGGAATCGACGCATAACTAGTGGTTAGGTGACCTTTATCCCACTAGAAAACGCGAAACCACCTCGGTCATCAAAAGATGATCCAAGTAGTTAGGTGACCTTTATCCCACAAGGATCATACAAGCGATGTGCGAGTGTTTTCTAAAAGGACGGCATAGACTTGCGTTTATAAAAGGGATTTTAGATGTTTTATGATTCTAGTTCTATAAACATATTGTATCATGTATATTGCATGCATTCAATATCACATGGTACTTATAACTTTTAAAAAAAAATTCTTTAATTGGTTCTCTAAAATAAAATCTCCATTTTATTAACTATCTTGTTGCGGTCAAAATATTAATATCCTATATTAAGGTTTTAGTTTGAGCGCGTTAGAACCAATTTTAGTTCCTTTAATAAACAACCTTTTATTATATGAATTGGAGTTTGGATGAGTTTTAAAACAACTTAAACTCATTTTTTTTTAGTATTTCAAAATTTTAAGAGTTTTATAAAATACTCCTTTTAATTTAAAACTCATTTTTATCATTTTACTTTAAAATGTTATTTTGAAAAAAAAAACAAAACTCCAAAAAATTACTTTATGTTCAAAATATTATCTAGCATGCAAGAACCTATTTCAACCATACATGATAATATGAATAAAATTAACCAAAAATAAACAACACAAACATCACAAAAGGTCTTTGGCTTGTTTATATCCAACAATTACATATAATAAAAATAAACAAACACTTTGTTTTTCTAAGGCAACTTTTATGACAAAAAATGCATGTAAAACTTTGGTCACATAAAATAACAATTATAGACTAAAAATTGCCAAAGATGCCATGTATGAACTTCTTCATACAAAATGAAAAATCATCCATGGCTTCCAAAAACCAAGCATTTTTCATATAATCAAAAATCTAAACATGCATGCAAAAGAGGCTCTGATACCACTTGTTGGGTTTTGTTCAAAAAAACGATTTCTTTAAAGAAAACATTTGCAACGAAAGCTTTTAAAATGAACAACATTAAATCAAGTTTAATACCCACCAAGGATCCATTTGCATGAAAAACATGAAAGATTTAAAATAAACAAGAAGGTTTAGAAAGTACAACCTTTGTAGACTTTGGAGATGGTTAGTTGAAGAAGGCAAGAACTCAAAAAGAGTTCCTCTTTAGTTGTCCACCAACAAGTTCCAACACTATAGTATGCTAGTACTTCTTCTTTGAGGATTGATGCAAAACCTTTTCAAGTCCAAGAGATCAAAACTCTAAAAGGAGTTGTTAAAATCAAAAGCACAAAACACACACACTAGGTGTGTGTGTTCGGCCGAAAAGAGGAGAGGGGAGGGAGAGAGAGAGCAAGTTCAAAAGTGTTCAAGTGTTTTCATTTTGGAAGACTTTTCTTCTTTTTAATCTAAACCACAACTTTTGTTGGTCCAATGAAAAGAGAGCCTCACATGCAAAATTACATTTGAAGTCCTTTTAGATTATAATTGTTAAAATCTTTATTTTAACAATTCAAAACTTGCTATATTTAATCCCTCCTCATATCTACTAGTTATTAAAATCATCATATTTTAATAAACTAGATTTCCTTTTGCATCTTATATTAAAATTATATTTATTAATATAATTAATAATATTTATCAAGAAATAATATTTATCAAGAATCAAATTCTTATAAATATCAAATTAGTGTCTACTTGTTGTTCGGTGTGACCCTATAGGATCATATATTACCGGTAATATTATTTTATAATTATTCTTGAGCACATTTAACCAACAATTTAGGCTAAATCTAGAATTTTCCCAAACGTAAGCTCCTTGAAGCATCTTGCATCTTCAAGCTAAAACCTCCAAAAACCTAGATCCATATGTTTCCAACCACAATAATTAGATCTAACCACATACAAACATTCCCCAACATTTATCATCCAAAACCCCAAACATAACAAAACCCCAATCTTCATAAATAAAGAAGGAAACGATTATCTCAACCAATCACCACTAAAATCCTCCAACAATACCCCAAAGTAGAAGAAAGATGAAATCAACAACAACCTAACACTTGGGTAGAGGGATATTACCTTTATCACAAGAATCTCCAAACTAAAGCTTCTAATCACCCACAAAAGCTCCAAACTTCCATATCTTCAACAATGGTGGGAAGTGGGTTTAATTTGGTGAAGAAATGAGGAAGAAGAGGAGAGGGGTTTGGGTTCTTGAAAGAAAATGGCTGAGAGAGGGAGAGAAAGATAGAGTTAGGGTTTGAAAGTAAAATGAGGAGAGAGGAGGAAAAGGGCTTAACATACTCAAATTATTCCATCAGACAGGTCGCGTACGTCCGCATGGCACTTCGCAGACGTCCGGCCTCGGACGAACCAAAATCCTCCAAAAGCTCTGTTGCTTCCGCAGACGACCCGCGGGTTTCTGTACCTCGCGGACGTCCGGCATGTCCCTCGCGGACGTCCGTGGCCCAAACTTTGGTCCTCCAATTTTCGGGGTGTTACAAATAGCATCAAGGAGCTTGAAGACTCCATCTTCTAGGTGCTCAGTTGGTTCAAAAGTGAGTTTCGGTTTGGTTGTTGGTTAACCAAAACTTCAGGTGAGTTCCCTTATACCCTACTTAAATCGAAAATGACATGGCAATGTTTTAAATGACTGAACTTGGTATCATGATGACAATATGCATATGTAACATTTGAAATGAAACATGATCTTTTATGCATTATGAAAGTGTTTTCCTACGTACGCAATGATTGCATGTTCTTACAAGTTACTGCTTATATGTGGAGTTGGGTTGCACAGTGGGGAGGTGGACCTTAGATTGTTGAGAATCCTTAGAGAGTTGATTAGACCGTGTGCCTCGAATCCGTTTCTTGTGCACACGGGCATGGCATCTTCTGGGGGCCTTGGGGATCTACTGGTAGCCCCGAGTGTTGACATCACATGAGGTGATGGGAGTTGATACCACTGTGCAAATACCCTTGTGTGGAGTCGAGCTTTTAAACTGTATTTACATCTCTTAATGTACGTTTTAAAGTTGGCTTTGTGTGGAATTGTTTTAAAGAGGGAATTCACTAGACCTCGTGGTCTAACCCTTTGTAACGTCCCAAAAACTTACTAAGCAATAAATCACAGAACTGAGTGTTTTATATTACAAAAGTTTAACTTGTTCAATACATCAATACACGAGCTTAACAAAAATGACAGCGGAAGTCTACAAAATCCACAGCCGAGCTCTATCTATGTCAGTAGTCTAAATCTTGGAGTCGCTCTAATCTCCAAGTGTGCTATGTCCCTCCTATTTCCTCCCCGAGGAACTTGCGGAACGCTTACCTGGAAATGGTTTAGTTTTGAAAAGCGAGGGTTAGACCAAAAGGTCTAGTGAATTCCCTCCGTAAAAGAACATGCATAAACAATATGAAATCCTTTCGTTAAAATGCATCATAAATCATCACATATGGTACTGCACTGTGTAATGGATCCCTTAACCATACGCGATCGGGGCCCAAGCAGACTCCCCTTTCGCCCTCCTCGTATCGGGGCCCAAGCAGACTCCCCGATACCCGCCTAGGAGGAAACGAATTCCAACCTACCGTCTCGTCAAACATATCCAAGGGATCATCAGATCCCGAGGCTCATTGATCCCACAGTACAGACCGACATCACATAGCATGCACATACGTTTCATAAAAGCATTTGACCCTTTTATAAATCATGCGCATCGTTTCAACATATCAAACATTCCTTTTTCCTTTCATGCATATCAGTTCATAAATATTTCATGCTTGTTAAAACCATAATCAGTAAAAGAATCATTTAACATTTTCGGCGTAAAAGAGGTTTAGGGAACTCACCTGAAAAGCGAATCTTCTCCTTAGCTTCTTGTCTCGCTACGCTAATACACCTAATAATTAACTCATAGGACAATTAGATGCACTACACTTTCATTCTAATTTCCTCTCTTTATTCGATTCTATCTATTACTACTAGGCCCGCAATACGGTTTAGTTCTTACATTGGTCTGGCCCAAAGTCTCTGAGTCCAATAGTGAACTAGGCCCAACCACAGGAAAGTCCCGGTAGTCCTCAACTCCCGGTACAGGGAACTCCCGGTCTCACTCGACTCCCGGTACGGGGAACTCCCGGTACGGGCGACTCCCGGTACGGGCGACCCCCGGTAAGGGCGACCCCCGGTACGGGCGACTCCTGGTACGGGGAACTCCCTGTACGGGGAACTCCCGGTACGGCGAATCAGTAGCAAAGCCTTCGCTCGTCAAAACTCGATTTCTTTCGTACCATAAGATTTGTGAAGGTTAATAGCCATAACATTTTCATCCCATACCGATACAAACGACATTCTTAGCCTAATACATTCCTTCGTTTAGCAATCCCAGTACTAATTTAAAAGAAATCCTTCAGGGTGTTCTTAGAACTCATACAGTTACCAAAACAAGAATCACAAATTGAGTCTAACTTGTCTATTGCTATGAATGCATAAGATAACAACCATGAATGAATCTCCTTACCAGATTAATGGCTCTTCACAGCAATTCAACACTGCAACTCCTTCCTTGTCGTTCTCTTTTCTTCCCAGCCGCCAAACAATAAGGAGAATGATCAGTGATAACCCTAGGGATCTGTTCCTATTTAATATTTCCACACTTTGCAAGTTAGTCCCTGGGATACAACTTTCTTTCCATATGACACTAAACTTTCAAGTCTTTCACATTTTGGGTTATTACAACACTTCCCCCCTTAAAAGAATTCCGTCCCCGGAATTCCTCATTGGAAAAGATGCGGGTACCTCGCCTTCATAACCGATTCTAATTCCCACGTAGCCTCCGGGCCCTTGTGATGGCGCCACTGCACCTTGACCAGTCTGGTTTCCTTGTTTCGGAATTTCTTACCTTAACATCCGTAATGGCCTCCGGCTCCTCAACGCAATTCAATTTCTTATCCACTGTAATGTCGCTTAACGGAACTACTTTAGTCACGTCGGCTAAACATTTCCTTAGATTAGACACATGGAACGCATTATGAATACCTCGCAATTCCTCCGGTAGATCCAACCTATAGGCCACCTCTCCAACTCGTTCCGTAATCTCGAACGGTCCGATGTAACGTGGGCTTAGATTCCCACGTTTTCCAAATCGCACCACTCCCTTCCAAGGAGATACCTTTAACAAGACATGATCTCCGACTTGAAATTCAATGTCCTTCCGTCTCCTATCCGCATAGCTTTTCTGTCGGTCGCGGGAGACCTTCAGTCTTTCACGCACTTGGACTATCTTGTCTGAAGTCAGTTGCACTAACTCTGGCCCGGCTAACTGTCTTTCCCCGACTTCATTCCAACACAACGGTGTTCTACACTTTCTACCGTAAAGTGCCTCAAACGGCGCTGCCTTGATACTCGAGTGATAGCTGTTATTATAGGCGAATTCGATCAATGGTAGATGTTTTTCCCAAGAGCCTTGGAAATCTAAAGCACATGCTCTCAACATGTCTTCCAATGTTTGGATCGTACGCTCACTCTGACCGTCGGTCTGAGGGTGATAAGCGGTACTCATCTTGATCTGCGAACCCATTTCTCTTTGGAAGCTTCTCCAAAAGTTGGATGTAAACCTGCTATCTCGGTCGGAAATTATTGACGAAGGCACGCCATGGAGGGTTACGATCTCATCAACGTATAGCTTGGCTAGCTGCTCCAACGAGTAAGACTCTCGTATAGGCAAAAAGTGGGCTGATTTCGTGAGTCGATCCACGATCACCCAAATAGCATCATAACCCTTCGGAGTTCTAGGCAAATGGGTCACGAAATCCATCGTGATCTGATCCCATTTCCATGTTGGTATCTCTAACGACTGGAGCTTCCCGAACGGTCTTTGATGTTCGATCTTTACACGCGAACACGTCATACAGGTTTCTACAAGGTGAGCCACGTCTTTCTTCAATCCGGGCCACCAGTAGTCTCGTCGTAGGTCTCCGTACATCTTGTTAGTTCAGGGGTGAATCGTGTACTTCGATTTGTGAGCTTCTTCGAGAATCAGCTTTCAGAGCCCTCTGAGTTTCGGAACCCAGATTCTCCCATTCAGACACCTCACCCCTCGACTATCTTCCACTAATATGGACGCTTGCCCCACAATTCTCTCCTTCTTAAGATTTTCAGTCTCGAGCGCCTCAGCTTGACATTTCTTTATTTCAGCTAACAGGTTGAAGGTGACCTCGGCCCTCATAGCCACAATTCTGGGGATTTTGCTTCGTTCCTTACGGCTCAAAGCGTCCGCCACCACGTTTGCTTTCCCCGGATGATATTCGATCTTACAGTCGTAGTCCGTCAACAATTCAATCCACCTTCTTTGGCGCATATTCAATTCTTTTTGGTCAAAGAGATGACATAAGCTTTTGTGGTCCGTGAAGATCTGGCACTTCGTCCCATACAGGTAATGTCGCCAAATCTGTAGAGCGAAGACCACTGCCGCCAGTTCTATATCGTGAGTGGGGTACCGAACTTCATGATCCTTTAATTGCCGCGAGGCATATGCGATCACCTTTCCCCGCTGCATTAGTACGCAACCCAAACCGAGCTTCGATGCGTCACTGAAAACTACGAAGTCGTCCGTACAGTCAGGTAATGACAACACCGGAGCACTGCTCAACATCTCCTTTAGCTTTTGAAAGGCTTCCTCCTGCTTCTCCAACCAAGTGAACTTGACATTCTTCTTGGTTAGAGAGGTCAGTGGCGTGGCGATACGCGAAAAGTCCTTGATGAACTTCCGATAGTAACCTGCCAGTCCGAGGAAACTTCGAACTTCTGACGGATTCTTGGGTTGCTCCCAGTCTCGAATGGCTTCAATCTTAGCCGGATCGACCATGATCCCCTTCTCAGACACCACGTGCCCGAGGAACTGTACTTCCCTCAGCCAAAACTCGCACTTGGAAAACTTCGCATACAATTTCTCTTGCTTCAATAGCTCGAGGATTGTAGGAAGGTGGCTTTCGTGCTCCTTTTCCGTTCTCGAAAATATCAGAATGTCATCTATGAACACTATCACGAACTGATCTAAATAGGGTTGGAACACCCTATTCATTAAGCCCATGAATGCTGCCGGGGCGTTGGTTAATCCAAACGGCATCACCAGAAATTCGTAGTGTCCATATCTAGTTCTGAAGGCAGTCTTCGGCACATCCTCCTCCCGTACCTTGAGCTGATGATAACCTGACCTCAAGTCTATCTTGGAAAAGTAATTGGCTCCTTGTAACTGATCGAACAGGTCGTCAATCCTAGGTATCGGGTACCTGTTCTTGATCGTGACCTTGTTGAGTTCTCGGTAATCAATACACATCCACATAGTGTCGTCCTTCTTCTTCACGAAGAGCACAAGTGCTCCCCATGGTGATGTACTTGGTCGGACAAATCCCTTGTCTAACAGTTCTTGCAACTGAGTCGTCATTTCTTTCATTTCGGACGGTGCCAATCTATAAGGTGCGCGGGTAATCGGTGCAGCTCCGGGCATCAAATCGATTCTGAACTCGATCTGACGATCCGGGGGTAGACTGGTCAAGTCGTCCGGAAATACTTCTGGGTACTCGTTTACTACCCGTACATCGCCCACCCCACGCTTCTCTTTCTTGGCATCCAACACATACGCCAAGTATCCCTTGCAACCTTTCTTCAAGCACTTAGTAGCCCTAATCATAGAGATCAGGCTATTCTTTCTATTACGACGGTCCCCATAAATCACTATGGGCTCCCCATTCGGTGATTGAATCCTGATCAGCTTTTTATTGCAAACGATGTTCGCATCGTTCGCGGCCAACCAGTCCATACCTAACACCACATCGAACTCTCCCATTGCCATGGGATATAATTTCATAGGTATCAATCTTCCTTCTATATCTATGACACCATCCTCTAATACCTCTTTAACAAACACCAAACCATCGTTGGCAGTTTCCACTTCTAGAGCTCTCCCTAAACGCCTAGGCCTCACCCCCAAACATTTCATAAATTTATGCGATACAAAAGAGCGGTTTGCTCCTGAATCAAATAACACCTTGGCACATAGAGAGTTCACTAGAAACGTACCTGCCACAACATCTGGAGTTTCCTCCGCCTCATCCACAGTCATGCGGAAAGCACGTCCCTTCGGACGCGTCGGCTCTGCTCCTTTATCACTGCTCTTTCCTCCATGACATTCCCCATACTGAGTTGATCCTCACTTCTTTAACTGCGGACAATCATACTTGGTGTGACCAGTAGCTCCACATTGAAAACATGATTTCCCTTTGGGACAGTCCCTTGACACGTGACCAGGCAAGCCGCACCGGTAGCATGAGTTTGAACCTACCATGCATTCACCCCGGTGCACCTTGTTGCATTTCGTACACGGTTGTACCACGGTATCCTTATTTGCCTGGTTATCTGGTCGGAACACCTTCCCCTTCCTGTAGTCACTGCCCGACCCATCCCATTTTCGCTTGTCGCCACCCTTTTCAGAAGTCTGACGGTTCTTTTCCATCTCAATCAGTTCGGCCATATTGATGGCCGCCTGAAAGGTAGTGGGGTTTCTCGTCAGGACCAGCTCCCGAATGTTACTCCTCAGACCATGGATAAAGTGGTTCACCTTTCGCCCTTCCGTTGGTACATACAAATCAGCAAAACGGGACTTCTCAATAAACTTAGAAGTGTATTCCCGTACCGTCATTCCTCCTTGTTCCAAACCCAGAAACTCTTCTTCTAGCCTTTTCACTGCCGCGAGTGGGCAGAACTGTTCTTTAAACCTGTCAACAAACGATTCCCACAACATCCCCTTGGCCATCGCTGAACCCTTTCCCCCAGTTTCGGCTTCCCACCAATACACTGCATCAGACTTCAACGTAGACAAGGCAAACATCACCCTGTCCCCATCAGCACATTTACAAGTATCGAAAACCAGCTCCATTTCCTTCACCCACTTCATTGCCAGAACCGGATCACACTCGCCCTCGAACGTAGGGGGCTTGCATGAAGCAAAGACTTTGAAGTTACAACCCTTAGCTGCTGACTCATTCACCACCAAGGATAAAGCTTTCGAGTGACCCCCAGTGCCAGTCTCTACCGGGCTTGTCACATCTGCACTCTCCTTGTTCTCAGTCGGCTCTTTGCTCACCGAAACCGACCCATTCTGTTTAGTAAGAAGAGTCTGCAAGGTTTCTTGAATTTTTCCCAGCTCGGCAGCCAAATTCTCTCGAGTGACAAATGTGGAACCCCGGTCTCGACCACGACATACGTTTCATAAAAGCATTTGACCCTTTTATAAATCATGCGCATCGTTTCAACATATCAAACATTCCTTTTTCCTTTCATGCATATCAGTTCATAAATATTTCATGCTTGTTAAAACCATAATCAGTAAAAGAATCATTTAACATTTTCGTCGTAAAAGAGGTTTAGGGAACTCACCTAAAAAGCGAATCTTCTCCTTAGCTTCTTGTCTCGCTACGCTAATACACCTAATAATTAATTCATAGGATAATTAGATGCACTACTAGGCCCGCAATACGGTTTAGTTCTTACATTGGTCTGGCCCAAAGTCTCTGAGTCCAATAGTGAACTAGGCCCAACCACAGGAAAGTCCCGGTAGTCCTCAACTCCCGGTACAGGGAACTCCTGGTCTCACTCGACTCCCGGTACGGGCGACTCCCGGTACGGGGAACTCCCGGTACGGTGAATCAGTGGCAAAGCCTTCGCTCGTCAAAACTCGATTTCTTTCGTACCATAAGATTTGTGAAGGTTAATAGCCATAACATTTTCATCCCATACCGATACAAACGACATTCTTAGCCTAATACATTCCTTCGTTTAGCAATCCCAGTACTAATTTAAAAGAAATCCTTCAGGGTGTTCTTAGAACTCATACAATTACCAAAACAAGAATCACAAATTGAGTCTAACTTGTCTATTGCTATAAATGCATAAGATAACAACGATGAATGAATCTCCTTACCAGATTAATGGCTCTTCACAGCAATTCAACACTGCAACTCCTTCCTTGTCGTTCTCTTTTCTTCCCAGCCGCCAAACAATAAGGAGAATGGTCAGTGATAACCCTAGGGATCTGTTCCTATTTAATATTTCCACACTTTTCAAGTTAGTCCCTGGGATACAACTTTCTTTCCATATGACACTAAACTTTCAAGTCTTTCACATTTTGGGTTATTACACCCTTGCTTTTCAAACTAAAACCATTTTCAAGTAAGAGCGTTGTAGGTGCTTCCTCTAAGGGAAAGGAGAAGGCTTGATGTCTAGAGGCGGATAGCTAGAGACCATTACCCCCTTTTATTTCTTGTTAGACATCTCTGTTGTATTTGTATGTGAACCGCTGCATTTTGAGAATGTTGTTAACCTTTTGAGATTGTTGGGACCCTTATGGGTTTTTTGTTATGAATTTGTTCTCTGGTAAATTTTGGGTTGTTACAATAATAACTCCAAATGTTCCTATTTAAGGATGTTGATAGCAACCTTGAAGAACAACATGTTAAGGGGTTTGCATAGTAAAGCTTTGATGACCTTCAAGAATACATGTTAAGGCTTCAACAACATCCTTTAACAACAAAGGAACCATATATATATATATATATTTGATTTCCTATATACTTTTTTATTTTAAAATTTTGGTTTTGTTCATTTGATAAATTATAAAACGTAGTTTGTGTTTTCAATGAATCACGTTGTTAGGTTAGTTTCATTTGATGAACGTTGAAATGGTTTTTCTATTGGTTTTGTGTTTTAGTTGCATCATGGACCATGTATTGTGATTTTATCATTGATGTGTTGGGTGCTTTTTGTTTGTTTGAAGTTAACAACTAAAACTTTTGCATATTAAAGGCTTTGACAACCATAATATTGTTTAACCAAATTGCAAGTTACCATCATGTCTATTTTACCATCTTCATGATAAGTGTTTGAATTAACTTTTTTGAAGTTATGTTTATTGACATATGTCGGCAACGAATCACATTAAAACAAAATTTACCTCATTTTTCTTTTTTCTCAATTCTCTCAATATCCATATAATATTGTCAATTTAAATTTTTTGCATTCAATTCCAAACTGTTCATCTCCTTCTATATTAATTCAAATGACATAACTTCAAACCATTCATCTCTTCCAACGATTGATGTTATCTTATATTAAAGCTACATAACTCCAAGCGTTATTATTTAAGGATGTTGATAGCAACTTTGAAGAACAACATTTGCGAGGAAACGATCCTGAAAATCAGGTAGAAAGGGTCGTGTACAATTATAAATTATAGCTTGTTCTTTTAATAAATCATGATCCTACGTTTGTTTTATTTGATGAAATTTGAAATGTTTTTTCTATTGATTTTTATGGTTTTAGTTGGATCATGAGTATTATGATTTTTGATAATACGATGAGCTGAATGTTTTTGTTTGTTTGGAATTAGCAACTAAAATATTTGCATAGTAAAGACTTTGATGACCTTCAAGAATACATGTTAGGGCGTCAAAACATCTTTTAACAACAAAGGTACTATATATATTTAATTTGCTATATATTTTTTCATTTCACAAATTTCGTTTTGTTCATTTGATAAATTAGAAAGTGTTGTTTATGTTTTTGATGAATCATGGTATTAGGTTCATTTCATTTGATGAGCGTAGAAATATTTTTTCTATTGATTTTGTGTTTTAGTTGCATCATGGACCATGTATTATGATTTTATCACTAATGAGTTGGGTGTTTTTTGTTTGTTTGAAGTTAACAACTAAAACTTTTGAGTATTATTAAAGACTTTAACAACCATAATATTGCCAGTGTTTACAAACTAAAGTTGATATTTTTGAGGATGTTTTGTTTAGCCAAAATGGAAGTTATGATCATGTCCACTTTACCCATCTTCATGATAAGTGTTTGAATTAAATTTTCAGAAGTTATGTTTATTGACATTATGTACGCAACTAATCACACTAAAACAAACTTTATTTCATCATGTATTTTCACTCGAGTTTTTCTTTGATTATGTAAGTTAAATTCATAAACACCATTTATTACAATTGATCTCACCGTTTATTTTTTATTTTGTGAAGAAATATCACCATTTACTATAATTGATGTACCTTTATGTGTCTAAACGTATGCTTATTTATATGAAGTGGTGTGTATTTATAGAGAAATAGGGAGGTTTTATTGTTTGTATTCTTTTTGCTAATTAATTATGTAAAGTGAAAAGATTTGAAAGACATAAATGATTATTAGATGTTAAGACATTTTTATGTTTTTACCATAGATCAATATGCAGCTAAAAGTTTAAATTACAATATTATATATAGTGGGTTTATAGTGACTTGCTTCATTCTTTCACTTTTTTTAAAGTAACCCTAATGGCTACAAAGCCTGGAGTTTGTGACAAAGGAACATCTTGTGAATTTGATGTCTCAAAGAAGCTTCCTGACCATAATGCTTTGATTGATGAGAAGATAATTGTTTTGGAGAACGAAAAGAAAGTTCTTGAACTTAAATGCATAAAACTTTCAAAACAAATCTATGATTTTGAGTGTAACAACCCAAAATTCTAGTGAGTTTTAAAGTTGGTGGTCAAAGTGAAATAAATGGAAGTTAACTTGAGGGACTAGATTGTCAATTTATGAAGTGTATATATAGACACCAATCCCTAGGGCAGCCTCCATTTGGCTGAAATTAGTGTTGTGTGGGAGTGCTCTTGGTGTTGGTGGCTAAGGAAGAAAGAAAGGAAGAAAGGGAGAAGGCTTGAGAAGAAATCAAGAGTGAAAGGGAGAATCAAGCTAGAATCTGAAGGTAAAACATCCTAATTCGTTCTTCTGATTAGGGTAGTGCTCCTCCTTCTCTTTGTTATGGATTCTTAAGACTGATGTTATAGATTAATGGATTTTCACCATATTTTCCTTGAAAATGAGTTTTATGGGTTTTGTATTAATGAATCGATTTAAGAGATTTAAAGTGGGATTAATTGGGTGTTTGGGGTTGGTGGATGAACCCTTATGGTTATCTAATCAACTAATGGCTAAAATCGGGTTAGAAATCACTTTTAAGAAGTTTATTTTCGGACAGCAGTCGTACCCGGACACCTTCAACTCATGATGATATGGTGGTTTCAGGATACGGATGCTAGTTTCCGGGTAAAGCTCTATGGTAGTTTCCGGGTGGGGGGTTTTCCGTGTAGTATCCGGACAAGTATGGTATCCGGACAAGTGTAGCATCCGGACAAGTGTGGTATCCGGACAAGTCAGTACCCGGAAATCATGTGCTGGACAGTAGGTTGAGCCGTTTTATCTGATGTGGATCTATTGCCTTAGGTGTTCGTTTGGGTTAGCTTGGAAGTATTTAAGAAGTGCGGTGTACGTCAGTCAAGGTGAGTTCCTAAACCTTTTACGACTTAAAGTGTTGAATGATTTTGACTGATTATGGTTTCATTTACGAGCATTAAATGTTTATAACTGTTACGCATGTTTTCCATGAAATACCTATTTTTACTTGAGGAAAATGTATTGTACTTAATGAACTGAGAATGACGATTTATGTGATCCCTACAATAACAAGTAATCAAATGACAATAACAATAATATCAACAAATATGCTCACCTCTATATATGATTGATGATCTCGCAGTCTACTACACATGAAGATGGAGAGTTTTTCTCTTGGTGTATGCTGCGATGGTTTTACAAATAGAGGCTTAACCTAAATAAAAGGAAAAGCAAACTATATATACTAAAGACAAGTTTGGCAAACTTGTCACATTTGGTCCCTCTACTTGTTATCTACTTGGTACAACAAATATAGCACTAACAATCTCCCCCTTTGTACCAATGTAGAGCCATAAGCTTTAGATGTCCATCGGGACCACATGTCTCTTCTGAAATCCCGAATATGAGCTCGAATCTCTTTAGTTCATTCCTGTACTGCCTTCGGTAAGTGATGGCATCCAGGACTTCCTTGATCAGCTCTTTCTCTTTGTCTTTCAGCTTCACTTCCCCGTTTTTGATGATTGTGAGCATCATGATCATCAAAATTCTTTACAAATTCAACAGTCTTTGAAAACGAGAAACAATCTCCTCCTTTGATCTGTATAACCGTCAATTCCAGAAATGTTTATCCGAATCTTTTCAAATTCAGATAATATAAAAGTGGTAACCCTGAAACAACGGATGAAACAGTTAAAATGCCTGTAAGTTGCACAAAGCCACTTAGTACAACGGATGTACTTTGGAAATGAGCTTTTTGATGATCACTCCTCCAGGGCTTCCATTCAATAATCGAAAAACACAAAGGAATTTCTATGAACGTTATGACAAGAAAACATATTCCTTGTGTGTACGTGCAAGTGTAGAAATGATTGAAGCAACTTATGCTTGATTATAGGCTCAAATTGTGTAAACTGTTGAGACAGCAACAAGTTTTCCACGGACTCAATGTGCATGATTGAAGTGCGAAGGTGGGGCAAACTTCCTTCTTTTTCAATATCCAAACCTTCCGAGTGAAGATTAGATAGATTATACGCTGCGTCCCCAAGGAAATTGAAACATTTCTTTGTTGAGAAAGAAATGAGTAGCTGGTGGGGTTAAAGTAAGAGTTGGCATGGGCTAGTTGCCTGTTTCAATAATGGTCACCAAAGAATGTGAACCAATCAGTAATGTGGCTGCCCGGCTCAGAAATTGGTTAGTGCAGAGTTCTCGTATTCTTTTAACTATGTTCTCACATACTCTTTCTGTTTTTCATCAGCTCACTGCTAACCAAACTCTCTTTTTCATTTTATCTCAGCACAATGAGATTACTCAACCAGATGAGTTATCTCCCCCACTCTTTGATTTCGACCCCTCACCCCTCAATCACTCAAGGATAACTTCTTGGGTAGGAAACACTGGTTAACGTGGATCCATAGAAGTTCTTTTAAGCTCTCACACTGATTCCCATGAATGTTGTCCTAAAAGATATGTTGTTCAACAGTTTATCTTAAACAATTATAAATCTCAACTTTTTGAAAACATTGTCATCAAAATGTATGCTCCTCAATAATATCATGAAATATTTGAGCATTTGAACGTTGAAGATTTCTCACAACAAGAATATTGAATGAATGAAATGAATTTGAAAGACTTGTTTGAGAATCTGACAATGTATCAATCAGATCAAAATATGAAAGATATTCATTAACGGTTAGGGTATCAAAGAATTGGATCTTTTGTTTATATGAACAAATATAAACAATCTTTGAATGAAACGGTTATGCTCTTACGCTGAAATGAAAATGATGCTCAACACAATGTTGGAAATTCAAACGGGGGTATTACCATCGAAAAGTTGGTTCGTTTTAAGACATGGTAATAACAAAGTCAAAAAGAAGTCGAACCGGTGTGTATGAATACTTGAAAGTATATAGATAAGATAATACGCAAGTATTAATCTTTGGAAACACACGGTCAGAAACAATGATATAATAACCCGAGATATACATGAAAACATTTAAAACATACTTCTAAAATTATATAAATCTTTTTGAAATAGAGAAGCGGTTTGAACATTTAAGAAAACAATTTTTCGTGTTTGAAAGTCGTTCTTCTTTCAAACAGTCTCAAGTTAAGTTCAGAAGATACTTACAGTCATCAGTACTATCTCCCCCTCAAATTATGATCGGCTGATTTAAAATCGAATAAGCTCCCCCTCAAAATCTGCAAAGATCTTAATTTGACAAAATCAGCACATTTAACAGTCAAAGGCTATTTTTTTTAATTTATTTATTTATTTATTTATTAAAGATTAAGAACGAGTCCTGATCTGATATGATCAGAAGTCAAACACATTGAAAGCTCGGGTTCTAAACTGAAGTGTTTAGAAGCCATTAACATGTTGAAATGCGGGTTCTGAACTGTTATGGACAGAAGCCATCAGCTCATTGAAATCCGGGTTCTAAACTGACATGTTTAGAAACCATTAATCTCTTTGAAATGCGGGTTCTAAACTGAAGTGTTTAGAAACCACTAATCTTAAACATTTTAGAAAGATATATCAATAAGCACAAATGTATCAAAAGTTTAGAAATTCTTTCCCCCTGAAATTATGCATGTTGTTCAGCATAGGTACTCTTCTTCAAATCTGCACAGTTCTCATCTGTTTCCAGTCATGTGTATGGTATAGTTATGACAATCAGCACCACACATGATAAACCTGCAAAACAAATTAAGTTGATTTTGGTACCCAATGGAACTTGGGTCCTGGCTTGTTATGTGCAGTTCGATTTGAAGGAATATTATAAGTACCATACCAGTACTGAACATGTTCTTTCTTCACAAAATCATGAGTTCCACAATAAGAACAACATATGTGCTTTTGTGCTAACCTAATCAAATGATTTGTAGAATAAACAAGATTAGGTTTAACAAAAGACTTACCTTTTGGAGCGTTGTTCTTCTTGTTGGCTGGTGTAGGAACATATGACTTTGGGGCATCTCTTTCAGGAGTTGAGCCTTTCACTTTCCAAACCATTTTTACTCTTTTGAAAACAAGATTTTCTGAAGGTTTGGAGGTAGAAGCATCTGACTTATCAACAGAATGATTATAAAAGAGATTGGAAGGACGAATATGATCTTTTGAAAAACCCTTTGATTTGTCAAATCCCTTGGAAGAAACATCAGTATTTATTGAACTTGAAGCCGTTCTAAATGAACATTCAGAACCAGTTGAGGCAACAAGTGGAGTCTGAACCATCGTGTCAGGACTTGCTGGTTTTGAGATCTCAACTTTAAAAATAATGTCTTTAAGTTCTTGGACTTTGTTAGACAAAATGTTTCTCTCTTTTGATAACAAATCAAATTCTCGTAGAAACCCAGATTTGACCTTATTCTCTATCATAATAGTAGATAAACCAGATAAATTCTTTGTCAGCCTTTTTATTTCATTCTGAAAAATCTTTCTTTCTTTCTCAAAATCATCTTTCAAACACTTTGTTTGAAATCCTTCAACCTTCAACTTTTCAGACTCTTTTCTTTCAAAATCATGCTCTCTCCTCTCCTTTTCAAGAGTCTTTTCTAAATCAGACAATTTGTTAGAAAGCTTAACAAACTTTGATTCAAAAGATTTTCTTTGAATATCAAACTCAGACGTCTTTTTCTCAAGCTTTTCCTTTTCTAAAAATAAAACTTTTTCAAAATCTGAGTTTTGATTTGAAAGTTTTATGCATCTGAGCTCGATAGCTTTCTTTTCCTCATCAACTTGATCAAGATCAAATATTTTCTTTGTTAGCTCAACGTTCTTTTCCTCTAAAGAAAGCATGAGATTTGCTTTAGATTCACAATCACACTTCTCCACACCAACTTGTGTTTTCAGATAGTCAAACGTGTTTAAATAAACGGCAATAAGCTTTTCTTGTTCTCTAATTTTAGCCATATATTTAGAATTATCGCTCTGAATTTTGCTAGCTGTCATTTTAAATTACTTGTAATGATCGTATAATATCAAACTGTTCGGATTAGAAAAATTAAAATTGTTCACTTTTGCAACAACACTCTATCGCAAAAAAAATTGAGATACCACGAACCGTCGCAAATGATACTTGAGATTCCAACCAAAAAGTTTCTAAGCCTTTGATTTAATTAAAAAATATGCAACTTGATTTTTAAAAAAATTTGCAATATTTAATTAATAAAAAAATTGCCAAACTAACCAAATTCTCTTGTTGATTGCGAAGCTCACCAAACAATCACCAACTATAGATTTAATAATAATAAAAAACATGTGATTTGATAAGTTGTAGTTGATTGCGATGCAAATTTGACCCAAAAAAAAATGATGGTTGCGATCCTCACCAACAAGCCAAAATAGAAGGTTGCGATCCTCACCAAAAAGCCAAATTAGAAGGTTGAGAGGCAAAGATTCAATCGCAATGAAGGGTTGCGAGGGAAATTAAAGATGAAGGTTGCGAGGGAATCTTTTCTTCGCAATAAGAGGCTGCGAGGGAATCTTTCCTTCGCAATGGTCTGTTGCGAGGGGTATGAACTGGATGATTTTTCAGGAGTTGAATCTTCAATACACCTCGGAATTGGCTGAAAATTTGAACGAGTGTTCCTCACAACATTCTGGGCACTTTTATAACTTGGAGTTTTGTCTAAAAACCAACAAAAATGTGATTTTTGAAGCAACCCAGTACGTGAAAACAAAACAGAGACTTTTTGAAAAATATAGAAAATTGCACAAATTGAGCTACACTCCTGGTGATATGCGGAATTAAGTACACAGGAAATTTTTACTAACACTCTTTGATAGATTCCAACCACTAGAAGAACTCTAGAGGCCAAAATCAACCAAAAAATGATGAACTTTAAGAACACTCAATATTTGCACAAAAACTCATATAATTCTAATCTGAACAATATGATAATCTGCTCTGATACCAATTGTGATCCCTACAATAACAAGTAATCAAATGACAATAACAATAATATCAACAAATATGCTCACCTCTATATATGATTGATGATCTCGCAGTCTACTACACATGAAGATGGAGAGTTTTTCTCTTGGTGTATGCTGCGATGGTTTTACAAATAGAGGCTTAACCTAAATAAAAGGAAAAGCAAACTATATATACTAAAGACAAGTTTGGCAAACTTGTCACATTTGGTCCCTCTACTTGTTATCTACTTGGTACAACAAATATAGCACTAACAATTTACAAGGGTTTTTAATGATGCATATTTGTGAAATGAATGACGTGCTATGTGGAGTCGGTCTGCACTGTGGGATCAAAGATGGATCCTCGGGATCTGAGGGTCCCTTGGATATGCAAGATAGACTGGTAGGTTGGAATTTGTCTCCCTCCTATTCGGTAGAGGGGAGTCCGTGGGGGCTCCAAAGAGGACGAGAAGGGAACCTAATGGAACCCTGATCGTAAGATGATATGTGATCCATACACAGTGCAGTACCATGCTTGAAGTATGTTAAGGTTTACGATAATGTTTTCATAAATGCTTTTATATTGGTTACATGTTGCTTTCTGAGGGAATTCACTAGACCTTTTGGTCTAACCCTCGCTTTTCAAAACTAAACCATTTTCAGGTAAGCATGTTAAGGGTTCTTCAAGTAAGAACTAGGAGGCGATAGGAAGAACTGGAAGCATAGAGTAATTTCAAGTTTTGGTTGCGATGACTATAGAATAGCTCTCGGTTGTGGAATTTAGAGACTCCCGCCATCAATTTTGTTTAGTATGAATTAGTGATGCTGTAAAGACAAGGTTTTATGTAATTCAAATGCTTATTTATGGTTGTTTGCTTGCGATGAAATTTGGGACGTTACAAATGGTAGCAGAGTCTTAGTTTAAGGGATTTAGGTGACCATTCGGGCCTAAACTTAAACTGTAAGATGAGGAACACAGCCGAGACATAGGATTGCCTCTAGGAACGATCACTATAAATGCGCTTAGGAATAAGGTGCCAAGGACAAACGTGTAAGGTAAGTTTGGGATTACACCTGGCCAGTGTAATTACGAACTTACAGGTACATGTGTGTGCTTACAATACCTTACTTATAGCAAATTTGTTGTGTCACGTCTAGTAAGGACTAACTGTCGGTTTCTTTCAGTTTAGCGATATGGCTGGGAGAGCGTTGAGGAATAGGTCAGCAAGATCCCTGAGGGATAGATCGAGCTCCATTGTCTAGTGAAGTGTCGTGTAAGAGTCATTATGATGTGAGGTATGTAGACATCGTAGAGAAGCAACGTTGTAAAGGATGTTATGAGTCGTCTAGAGGTAGCTCTTCGTGGATTCGGAGAGGATGAATGTGTGAGTTTGAATAAGACTCCAGTTTCGGGAGAGTCCTAGTTTTGGAAATCATGGGGTAGATCAGTTGGAATGGTAAGATAGAACAGTATAAAAACCTTGAAAGTATCAGTGGAGCCCTGACTTTTTAGTCGAGCTTTTCATTGGCAGGACAAATGGAATAAGATACTTATAGTGAACTGAAAGCATGTAGAAGTAGAAAGTGAGATAGTCGATCAAAGCGAAAATAGTGAGAATTGGTTGAGTAAGTGAGATGTGGAACGCATGTACATCTAGTTAGTGCTTGACCGAGAGGGCGACCCTTGGTCGAAGGAAGAGTGTCAAGGATAAGTTGCGTGGGTAAAGCGGTTGACCTTGCTAGGGTGAGTAGCCTTCAATTGCAAGTAGAGTATCATGCATAGCTTTCTTAAATATAACATAGAAATTTTCACGATTTAAATTAAATGTGTAAATATCAATTTTGATCGAAAAGGAGTCAGAATGTGCAAGTGTATGTTTAAAGAAAAGGTTATTTCATTCACATTGCACTATGAAACTTTGAGCCTAACGATTGCAAAGTATTTCACACTTTTCATGATAAGTTAAATTATTACAAAAGGGCGAGAAGACGTGTGCCAGCAAAACTTTTACAATCAAATGAATTTAACCGAATGATATCATATAAAAGAGTTTGAGAACCGACTGGTTTACTTGGTGTCTGTAATCTCTTTCGAAATTGTGTCGTATGAAAGGATTTTCATTCAACGTAATACTGTCGTAATAACATCGTTCGGAATTGAGTAAGATTAAAGTTCACGGAAAGATGCATGCAAACGATTCTCGAATCGTTGTGCAGGGCGTTGAAGTTATGAGAAAGATGGGGTCATGTGTACCCAAGCGTTTTCCAAACATTGCTTATTTAAAATGATCAAATGTGCGAAAAGATTTATTTACTGTATTGTCATGCATGAAGGCTATGAACCTACTAGGTCGTAGAATATTACGTTATAAGTTAAGAAAAGACTCCGAGAGTGGAAAGGTGTTAGACAAATCAGGGGAGAACGTATGTGGTTGCAGTATATGTGTTCTAGAGGAAAAGGTGAACAGTGGTAGAATCGGATGTGGGTTATAGTATCGGTTGTGTGAGGGTCTGCACCCTTATGCGGTAGCGGGAAGTACGGTTGTCAAGGGACGGCCGTGTCCGGAGGAAGGATTTGAAGTCTTCAAGGTGATGGTTTTAGCAACTCGTTCTGAGTAGTGTGGTGAGGAAGAATGAAATGTCTATGGCGTGGGAATACGAGTTCCGAGGTAAGCTTGTAATGTTGATGTTACAGGAGTAAGTTCAGAAAAGAGAGAGGCGTATTATGAGGTGATTATGATATGTTGGTAGGATTAGGTTCCGTAAAGGACCCTTATTAGAGAATAAACTAAGAAAGTAGTTACAGGTTATCTGTTGTGGTAGAAGCCGACGGTTGTGTAAGGTGGCCGAGACCGAAGTCTTGAACTAGAAAGTTGGAAGTTGATAGAACACCTTGTAGGGGTGTTAAGAGGAGGAGAAGTTATTGTTTTGAGTAAGCATTCTATTTGCGAAGTATAGAGGGTTCATAGAAAGATGAGGTAAGTAGCACGAGCGAAGCGAGTGTGTAGACTTTATCGCTTAGTGAGGGACTGTGTCCAGCTTACGTAAAAGCTCGAATCATAAAGAGCTAGCTAGGATGTTTGTGTTGGAGCTAAGTGTGAACTCGTGAGTCATAGTTTAACAAGTTGGGAGAATATGAAGGAAAGTGTGAATTGTGTACGGATGACCATGAGAGACTTGGTCGGTAGTGTGATGATAGGAGTGGTGAATGTACGAATGAATAGTAGCTTCAATTGCCAAGATATCTGTGTCAGCCGACGATGTAGTAAGGCGATGTTAGAAAGATGAAGGATTAGAAGGAAACCCTTATGGGGTTTCGGGTAGAGTGTACATTTTGCAATCTCAGTTGTTAAAGTACGTGGTTTAGAAGTTGGTGTTTATTTTGACTGTTATCGGAATGGAATGCCGGGACAGAATTGGGTGATTGCCCAGTTGTGAGACCAAGCTTTGTGGTCATGTATGTTGTTAAGTATATTCTTGAAGGCAGAGTAAGTTTAAAGAAGATGATGAATAGATTAGTCAAGCTGTAGTATAGTAGGTGAGATGAAAATTGTTCCTTGTGCGTGAGGGAATGATCCTAGAAGGAAATAGTTGGAACTTTGGTTATGTTTAAGGAATGACATGATGATGATTGTGGGTCGGAGTGGTAGTATGATCTTTAGTGATTTGAAACGTCATGATAGAGGTATAAGCCTTTGGATGGTTGATTAAAATTTTATAGATTTGTTAAGTAATGACGTTCATTTGTTATTACAGGGTGTGTTACAATTCTTGGGGAAGTGTTTTTGGGATTAGCACACTGAGTGTTAAAGAATTATTTAAGGTAAATCTAAGTAAGAGAGTCGGGATGACGGTATATATGCATTTGTCTGATTTTATGATCATGGTGGTTAATCGAAAGAACTGTGGAACCCGAGTTTCGGGGTGTTCCTAAATTAATAGATTCGTTTGTAATAGGGAATCCAAGGATGGAGTGATGAAGTGGTGGAGATATGTGTAATGGTTGGCGAACCGTGGTCTAGGTGGTCCGAGAAAGGGGAAACGTTATCTGCATAGACGATTGTTGGGTGGTATAGGGTTGAGAGTTGTGATACGATGAAGGAACTCTGGGTTATGAGTTGTCGAGGTGTACAGGGTTGGTCAGGTGCCAAGCTGTCAAGTGGGTGTTTGTCTCTTGGTAAATGAACCTCGTGTGGTGGCGGAGGATTTAGCCAAGTTCCTTCTTAAAGGAAGTATAGATGCTTGAGAAGTCTTGGTTAATCTTCTGTTGTCTAGACCAACCGAGTAGGAACAGTAGCCTTCGAGTTAGAAGTACCGTAAGAACTGAAGGAAGTGCACACAAGGTTTCTTGTTTCGAATTTAATGAGATGGTTGACTGAGTCAGAAATAATTTTGCCTTAGGGGAAGTGTCAGATTTGGTGTGGGCAAGATACCCGCATCTTTTCCCAATGAGGAATTCCGGGGACGGAATTCTTTTAAGGGGGGAGTGTTGTAACAACCCAAAATTCTAGTGAGTTTTAAAGTTGGTGGTCAAAGTGAAATAAATGGAAGTTAACTTGAGGGACTAGATTGTCAATTTATGAAGTGTATATATAGACACCAATCCCTAGGGCAGCCTCCATTTGGCTGAAATCAGTGTTGTGTGGGAGTGCTCTTGGTGTTGGTGGCTAAGGAAGAAAGAAAGGAAGAAAGGGAGAAGGCTTGAGAAGAAATCAAGAGTGAAAGGGAGAATCAAGCTAGAATCTGAAGGTAAAACATCCTAATTCGTTCTTCTGATTAGGGTAGTGCTCCTCCTTCTCTTTGTTATGGATTCTTAAGACTGATGTTATAGATTAATGGATTTTCACCATATTTTCCTTGAAAATGAGTTTTATGGGTTTTGTATTAATGAATCGATTTAAGAGATTTAAAGTGGGATTAATTGGGTGTTTGGGGTTGGTGGATGAACCCTTATGGTTATCTAATCAACTAATGGCTAAAATCGGGTTAGAAATCACTTTTAAGAAGTTTATTTTCGGACAGCAGCCGTACCCGGACACCTTCAACTCATGATGATATGGTGGTTTCAGGATACGGATGCTAGTTTCCGGGTAAAGCTCTATGGTAGTTTCCGGGTGGGGGGTTTTCCGTGTAGTATCCGGACAAGTATGGTATCCGGACAAGTGTAGCATCCGGACAAGTGTGGTATCCGGACAAGTCAGTACCCGGAAATCATGTGCTGGACAGTAGGTTGAGCCGTTTTATCTGATGTGGATCTATTGCCTTAGGTGTTCGTTTGGGTTAGCTTGGAAGTATTTAAGAAGTGCGGTGTACGTCAGTCAAGGTGAGTTCCTAAACCTTTTACGACTTAAAGTGTTGAATGATTTTGACTGATTATGGTTTCATTTACGAGCATGAAATGTTTATAACTGTTACGCATGTTTTCCATGAAATACCTATTTTTACTTGAGGAAAATGTATTGTACTTGATGAACTGAGAATGACGATTTACAAGGGTTTTTAAAGATGCATATTTATGAAATGAATGACGTGCTATGTGGAGTCGGTCTGCACTGTGGGATCAAAGATGGATCCTCGGGATCTGAGGGTCCCCTGGATATGCAAGATAGACTGGTAGGTTGGAATTTGTTTCCCTCCTATTCGGTAGAGGGGAGTCCGTGGGGGCTCCAAAGAGGACGAGAAGGGAACCTAATGGAACCCTGATCGTAAGATGATATGTGATCCATACACAGTGTAGTACCATGCTTGAAGTATGTTAAGGTTTACGATAATGTTTTCATAAATGCTTTTATATTGGTTACATGTTGCTTTCTGAGGGAATTCACTAGACCTTTTGGTCTAACCCTCGCTTTTCAAAACTAAACCATTTTCAGGTAAGCATGTTAAGGGTTCTTCAAGTAAGAACTAGGAGGCGATAGGAAGAACTGGAAGCATAGAGTAATTTCAAGTTTTGGCTGCGATGACTATAGAATAGCTCTCGGTTGTGGAATTTAGAGACTTCCGCCGTCAATTTTGTTTAGTATGAATTAGTGATGTTGTAAAGACAAGGTTTTATGTAATTCAAATGCTTATTTATGGTTGTTTGCTTGCGATGAAATTTGGGACGTTACATTGAGAAAGTTTTATTTCTTGAAAAAGAAAAGCTTGAGAAGGAAAGAGTAGATTTTGTTATAGAAAGAAAAGCTTTTGAATCAAACAATGCTGAGCTTTCAAAGAAAATATCTGACTTGGAAAAAGATTTTGAATCGCAACGCAAATTTTTTGAAGATGCGATTCTTAATCTTACCAAAGGATTATCTGGTTTATCAGCTGACACTATGAAGGATCAAATGATCAAATCTGATCTCCAAAAGAAATTTGATCTAATTTTTAAAGAGAAAAGTGTTTTGATAAACAAAGTTAAAGAACTTGAAGACATCATTTTTAAAATTGATATTTCAAAGCAGGTCAGTCCTGAAACTATCATTCAGACTCCATTTGTTGATTCAAATGATTCTGAATGCTCTTTTAAAACTGCTTCAAGTTCGAGTTTTAAAAACATTTCTTCTAAACAATGTAATAGATCAAATGATTTCTTTAAAGGTCAGATTCGTTCTACTAATCTCTTCTATAATCCTCTGCTTGATAAATTAGATAATAAACCAAAAATGCCTAAAGTTAATACTTCCAATCTTAAAGAAGTTCCAGTTTTTAAGAAGGTGAAGATGGAATGGAGAGTTAAAGGCACAACACCTTCAAAGAATGATGTACCAAAATCATCTGCTTCCACATCAAATGCCAAGAAGAACAACACTCCGAAAGGTAAATTTTCTTCTATTAAACCTAATCCTATTCATTCTGCAAATCATCTGATTAGGTTGGCACATAAGAAAATGTGTTGTTCTTACTGTGGATCAAATGATTTTGTGCATAAAGATTATACTTCTTATTGGTACGGTACTTATAGTATTCCTTCAAAGAGATCTGCACCTAACACACTAGGACCTAAGTCCCATTGGGTACCAAAATCAGCTTAATCTGTTTTGCAGATTCATCATGTGTTGTGCTGAATGTTACATATATATCACACATATGACTGAAAACAGAAGAGAAGCGGGACAAATCTTTGAAGAGTATATATACCATTAAGGGGAAGCAAAAGAGATAATGGTTTCTAAACACATCAGTTTAGAACCCGAGCATAAAGAGATAATGGATTCTAAACATATCAGTTTAGGACCTGTACTTCAACGAGTTTGACTTCTAAACACATCAGTTTAGAACTTGTACTTCATTGTTTTATACTTTGACTGTTTCATATACTAATTTTGTTTCTTTAAGATCTTTTGCATATTTTGAGGGGGAGCTTATCTGATTGTTAATCAGTCTATCATGTTTTGAGGGGGAGCTTAAACATATAATTGTAAGTATCTTCTGAACCTAATCTGAGATTGTTTGAAAGAAGAACGACTTTCAAACATGAAAAATGTTTTCTTAAATGTTCAAACCACTTCTCGATTCTCAAACAGACTATATGAATTTTAGAAGTGCGATTTTAAATGTTTTTCATATATACATACATATATATATCTCGGATTCTCGTTACATCCTTTCTGACCGTGTGTTTCTAAAGATTAATACTTGCGTATTATCTTTTCTATATACTGTCAAGTATTCACACACACCGGTTCAGCTTCTTATTATTGACTTTGTTATTACCATGTCTCAAAACGAAACATTTTTCGATGGTAATACTCCCGTTTGAATTTTCAAAGTTTGTTGAGCATCATATTCATTTCAGCGTAAGAACTTAAACGTCTCATTCAAAGATTGTTTATATTTGTTCATATAACCAAAATATCGAATTCTTTGATACCCTTAACCTTACATGATTATCCTTCATGAATATAATTCATTTTTGATCTGATTGATACATTGTCAGATTCTCAAACAAGTCTTTCGAATTCATTTCATTCTTTCAATATCCTTGTTGTGAGAAATCTTCAAAGATCAAAATGCTCAAATCTTCATGATATTATTCAGGAGCATACATTCTGATGGCAATGTTATCAAATGCCGATATTCTTAATTGTTCAAAATAAACTGTTGAACAACACATCATTTTAGGACAAAATTTTCATGGGAATCAGTGTGAGATATTACAGAACTTCTATGGATCCACGTTAACCAGTGTTTCCTACCCAAGAAGTTATCCTTGAGTGATTGAGGGGTGAGGGGTTGAAATCAAAAAGTGTGGGAGATTACTCATATGGTTGAGTATCTCATTGTGCTGAGGTAAAATGAATATGAGAGTTTGGTTAGAAGTGAGCGGATTAAAAACAGAAAGAGGGTGTGAGAACAGAGTTAAAAGAATAAGAGAACTCTGCACTATCCATTTTTTGAGCCGGGTAGCCACATTACTGATTGGTTCACATTCTTTGTTGACCATCATTGAAACAGGCAACTAGCCCATGCCAACTCTTGCATTAACCCCACCAGCTACTCATTTCTTTCTTAACAAAGGAATGTTTCATTTTTCTTGGGGACGCAACATATAATCTATCTGATCTTCACTCGGAAGGTCTAGATATTGAAAAAGAAGGAAGTTTGCCCCACCTTCGCTCTTCATTCATGCACATTGAGTCTGTGGAAAACTTGTTGCTGTCTCAACAGTTTACACAATTTGAGCCTATAATTTTCAAGCATATGTTGCTTCATTCTTTCTACACTTGCACGCACACACAAGGAATATGTTTTCTTGTCATAACGTTCATAGAAATTCCTTTGTGGTTTTTCGATAATTGAATGGAAGCCCTGGAGGAGTGAACATCAAAAAGCTCCTTTCCAAAGTGCATTCATTGTACTAAGTGGCTCCGTGCAACTTACAGGCATTATAACTGATTCATTCGTTGTTTCAGGGTTACTACGTTACTATTGTCTGAATTTGAAAAGATTCGGATAAATATTTTTGGAATTGACGGTTATTCAGATCAGAAGGAGGAGATTGTTATTGATATATTCCAAGACTGCTGAAATTGAAAAGGATTTTGATGATCATGATGCTCACAGTCATCAAAAAGGGGGAGAAACTATGAAAGTTTCAATTTCAAGATAAAGAGAATTTTTGTTAAAGTCAAGATGCTCGAGATAAAGTGTCAAGATGGTTTCAAGATACTTCGAGATGATTCGACAAAGATTCAAAGTTCAAAGATTGTTCATTGTTCAAGAGATGAAGATACGCAATTCAAGATATTCGAAAAGCTCAAAACCCCGTTAAAGCTCAAAAGCCATTTCATGTTCAAAGACCGAAGATATATTTCAAATCTCAAAGATGCAAAGATCCGTGCTACAATTATTCAAAGACCAGTGATACGAAGATTCAAAAAGATGAAGATTTTGTTTGAAGACTTTGACCAACACCACAAAGATTTGAAGATTGTGTTTCTATACTTTGATGACTATTTGATTTTGAAGATCCAGTTGAAGACTAAAGCAGTCAGATTGGATTTCTGAAGACAACGCCTACTTGAAGATTCTTTAGAGTTATTTTTCAAAGATTGTTCTTCCTTCAAAGCGAAGAGGGAGATTGTTCAAAGTGCTTAAAGTGTTGAAGATTTGAAGATCACAAAGAGCTGAAGACTATCGTCATCAATTTTTTAAATCTTGAATCCATAGGGGGAGATTGTTAGTGCATAAAATGTATTCAAGATTTATTGTATATTTGTACAATTGTAAAGAGTCAAATATCTAGTCAATAGTCAAAGTAAGGGTGTTGGGAGTCAAAGTCAAAGTAACTAATGTGAAAAGTCAAGGAGTATATAATGTGTGTGTAATAGAGTTGTAATTCAAGAAGTCTCATTCTAGCAATTCATACGTGAGAGAGAAATAGGAAGTGTGTAGTGAGAGGGATGACATTCTAGAGAGAGAGTTTAGAGAGAGAAAGTAGATCCCAATCCTATCTTTGTATTCTTTCTCTATTCTATGAAGAAGATCATTGTTCTTGCATTGTTACTTGATTAGATTTGGGATTACAGTGTCCAAATTCAAGCATTTGTTAAAGCAATGCGAATATATTTACAGTTGTTGCGTGTTCGGAAAGTTGTAGGGTCGTTAATTCGAAGTTAAAAATCATAATTGAAGATCGATGTTGATTTCAAAAACATTGCACATTCTTGATCAATTATGAGGATACCTTTGTTCTAAAAAGAAACATCAATAATTTTGAATGTATTTAGTGTCATTTGAACTTTGGATAGTTAATTGCCGTGTATTTGTTTGATAATTTTATTCATTTAGTAATGACATTTATAATAGGTATCAAACTTAATAGACATATTTTTATGTTCAAGATAAAATTCTTTTTTGTGGAATTTTTGTTTTCTTTTTATCAGTTATTGTAAGTATCTCAAAGTTATTCAACAACTATTAAACATCAAATAATTAACTTAAAACACAAATTTGATTGTCGCGCAACGCGTGAGCTAAAGACTAGTTTACTTTTATTAGTTTTTTAGTTACAACCTACATGAGAGTTTCTTTTAAGTTATTTTACTTTCCAATATGAAACCAAAGTGAGTGTCATCATTCAACATCTTTTTTATGTTTTGGGTTTTGGTGTAGATTAGATATTTAATGAGTTTTTTTTAATCAAACGAGACATTGTGTCCATGATTATATCCATGTTTTTAGGGACGTTATTTTGTTATTTTTTGTAAACCACAAGGACCAAGTATAAATCTAACTCCTTATTTAAAGGGATGGGAAAAGTAAATAGAAGAAATTGCCCCCTCTTAACTTCATTTTATTTAACGGTGTTAATAAGAGAAATCTTATGTGTTATAAAAACTAAAGGTAGAAGGACCTTGTTCATTAAAAAATTCTTCAAGGGACCTTCATTGTTAAATTTTGTGAACCATAAGGACCAACGTTGAATATAAAATTCTAATATTACTTTTGAATGAGAAGTTGTATTAATTTTTCATTCTCATTTTACCATAGACTAGTGTTCGACATCGTGCGTTGCGCGATGACCAAATTTTATGTTAATAAAACTATAAAAATTGTTTTTATTATTTTCATAGATATGGGATATGTTGCAAATTCATATACAACAATTTATTTTAGGTAAAGATTGACATTGAGCATATTCGGTTAATTGAATTATGAAATACATGTTGGATGTGTGATGAAAAGCGTTAGTTATAACTGTAATTTAATTATTTATATACAATATTAATGAACGTCGTTTAAAATAAATCAATATAAAAAATAATATAAATTGAAAAATAAATGAAAGGTCACCAACGTAGTGGAAGATATCGGATAACCACGACTCAACACTACAATAAATAAATGTCATATGACACAACATGATTAAATGTAATAAAGTGTTTATATTTATCAATATTATTAATTTTTTATAAGAAAAGTGTAGAAGTCTTTAGAATCTAAGAAATGGTTTTATCAAATATCCATTTCGTTTAGTCACTGATTTTTCTTCCAATATTTTCTTCTCCTTTATCATCAATTCCTTGATTTTTTTGGCAATTTGGGTCAAAGTTTGTATCGATGCATGAGTCACACAAACACGATTACATAGCATTGTTAATCAGTTTTCACTTTTCTTGTTTAAATGTGATTCATTAGCTTCATTTTTCTAAATTGAATGTCTTAGATACATTGTTACCAGTAGTATCAATCTCCTTAATGTAGCAAAAATTTTATGCTGAAACTTATAAGTTGTAAATTCACAAAATGAAATCGATCTAAATTTGAACATAATTCAAAATAGTTGAAGGCCAAGAGAACAAATTTGAAGAATATTAGTCAGTTTACATTTTAGTGGAACATTGAATTTTCAAATGATGACTCAAAACATATTAGTATATATCAAACCAAGAAGCGAACATAAAAATGAATATTTATTGTCCTTTGCGAGTAATAATGTAATATCAAAGTAACCAATACTCAAATGTTCTTTTAACATTGTGCGTTACATTCATGGAAAAAAGACATAGAAATGAGAATTAAGGTAGCAATAAATCACGAAATTACAAAATAGCTAGGCAAAATCAAGAATACATTGATATTAAAGGAGTACTCGAATGAAAGACTTACATGTAATAATAATGTGTATGCCTTGATGATATAGTTTGGTGTTCTTCGGCACTTTTAGATAGCTTGTTTTCCTTGTCACTTGCTACAAAAAATTGTCACTTGCTACAAAAAAAGTCAACATAAAAAAAAGCGTATAGGAGTGGAAAGTGAGATAGTAGAAATGAGAATTAAGGTAGCAATAAATCACGAAATTACAAAATAGCTAGACAAAATCAAGAATACATTGATATTAAAGGAGTACTCGAATGAAAGACTTACATGTAATAATAATGTGTATGCCTTGATGATATAGTTTGGTGTTCTTCGGCACTTTTAGATAGCTTGTTTTCCTTGTCACTTGCTACAAAAAATTGTCACTTGCTACAAAAAAAGTCAACACAAAAAAAGCGTATAGGAGTGGAAAGTGAGATAGTTGTTCAAAGCGAAATAGTATGAAAGGGTTGAGTAAGTGAGAGGTGGAAAGTGTGTTCAGCAAGTTGTTGCGTGACCGAAAGGACGACCATTGGTCGTAGGTGGAGTGTCAAGGATAAGTTGCGTAATTAAAGCGGTTGACCTTGTTAGAATGAGTAGCCTTCAATTGCAAATAGAGTCTCATGCATGGCGTTCTTTTATGTAACATGAAATTTTCACGATTTAAAATAAGAATGTAAATGTCAACTTTGAACAAAATGAGTCATCTTGTACATTGAAATTTTGAGGTAAACGATTTGCAAAGTATTCCACACTTTTAATGATAAGTTAAATTGTTACAAAAATGGCCAAGGAAATGGTTACCTGCAATTCACTTATAACCAAAATGCTTATTGACCTTTTTGATATCATACAATTGAGTGTGAGAACCGACTGGTTTACTTTGTGTCGGTAGTTCTTTCAGAACTGTCTCATATGAAAAGATTTTCATGCAAATTATTACTCTCGTAATAACATTGTTCGGATTGAGCAAGATTGGGGTTCACGGGGAGATGCATGCCAACGATTCTCGAATCGTTGTGCAGAGTTTTGAAGTTATAAGAGCGATGGGGTCACGGGTACTCGAGTTGTTTCTAAATGTTGTTTATTTAAAATGATAAAATGTACGAAATGATTTGTCTTTTGCGTTGTCATGCATGAAGGCTATGAACTCACTAGGTCGTAGGATGTTACATGTTAAGCTAAGGAAGAACTTCAAGAGTGAAGAAGTGTCGGACAAATCAGGAAAGAATGTTGTAGCCTTAGTATTTGTGTTCAAGAGGAAAGGTGAACAGGGGTAGAGTCGGAAGTGGATTATAGTGTCGGTTGTATGAGGGTTTGCACCCTTGTTCAGTAGCTGGAAGTACGGTTGTCAAGGGACGGTTGTGTCCGGAGGAAGGACTCGAAGCCTTCTAGGTGATGGTTTTTTTGCAACTCGTTTTGAGTAGTGTGATGAGGAAGAATGAAATGTCTATAGCGTGGGAGTATGAGTTTTGAGGTGAGCTCGTAATGTTGATGTTACATAAGTAGGTTTCGAAAAGAGGGAGGCAGATCATGAAGTTGATTATGATATGTGGAAGGATTAGGTTCCGTAAGGAACCCCTGTTATAGAATAAGTTAAGAAGGTAGTTACAGGTTGTCAGTTGATGTAGAAGTCGACTGTTGTGTAAGATGGTTGAGGCCGAAGACATGAACCAGAAGGTTGAAAGTTGATAGAACACCTCGTAGAGGTGCTAAGAGGATGAGAAGTTATTGTTGTGATTAAGCGTTCTATTTACGAAGTATGGAGGGTTCGTGGAATGATGAGGTATGTAACACGAGCGAAGTAAGTGTGTAGATTCTATCGTCCAGTGAGGGACTGTGTCCAGCTTATGTAAGGCCTCGGATCGTAAAGAGCGAACAAGAACGCTTACATTTGAGCTAATTGGGAACTAGGAAGTTATAGTTCAACTAGAGTGAGAAAGGACAAAGTAGCGAGATAGACTCGATTGTGTATGCGAGAAAATGTGAATGCAAGTTCAAATTGTGTACGAATGACCATGAGAGACTTGGTCGGTAGTGTGATGATAGGAGTGGTGGATGTACGAGCTAATAATAGAAAGATGAAGGATTAGAAGGAAGTCCGTTTGGGATTTTCGGGTGGAATGTACGTTTTGCAACCCCAGTTGTGAAGTACGTGGTTTGTAAGTTGGTGTTTATTTTGACTGTTATCGGAATGGAATGTCGGGGCAGAATTGGGTGATTGCCCAACTGTGAGACCAAGCTTTGTGGTTATGTATGTTGTTAAGTATATTCTTGAAGGCAGAGTAAGTTTAAAGAAGATGATGAATAGATTAGTCGAGTTGTAGTATAGTAGACGAGAAATTGTTAAAGAATGTGAATTGTTGCTTATGTGTGAGAGAAATGTCTGAGAAGGTAAAAGTTGGAGATTAAAGAATGTGTAGTGATGTCGAACACTGGTCTTGTTTCAAGAAGGCTTGGTTGAATGCCTTAAGATAAGATCTTGGTGCAACTGTTTGGTTAGGCGTGAGGGAATGATCCTAGAAGGAAATAGTTGGAAATTTTGGTTATGTTTAAGGAATGACATGATGATGATTGTGGGTCGGAGTGGTAGTATGATCATTAGTTGATTTGAAATGTCATGATAGAGGTATAAGCCTTTGGTTGGTTGATTAAAATTTTATAGATTTGTTAAGTAATGACGTTCATTTGTTCTTACAGGATGTGTTACAATTCTTGGGAAAGTGTTATTGAGATTAACACACTGATTATTAAAGAATTATTTAAGGTAAATCTAAGTAAGAAAGTCGGGATGACGGTATATATACATTTGTCTGATTTTATGATCATGGTGGTTAATTGAAAGAATTGTGGAACCCGAGCTTCGGGGTGTTCCTGAGTTAATAGATCCGTTTGTAATAGGGAATCCAAGTGGGTGGATTATTAGAATGAATAGGGGACGTTACTAAGCAACACACTTTGGGGTCATTGGAAGTTTAAAGAGGACGAGGGTTGTGTTAGTCAAAATGTGGTGGGATAGATGTGAAATCCTTAAAGAATGTGAATTGTTGCTTATGTGTGAAAGAAATGTCTGAGAAGGTAAAAGTTGGAGATTAAAGAATGTGTAGTGACGTCGAACAATGGTCTTGTTTCAAGACGGCTTGGTTGAATGCCTTAAGATAAGATCTTGGTGCAACTGCTTGGTTATGTGAGTATTGAGAAAGCGATACCAGCATGTGGAAAGGTCGGGAGAGAGGGGGAAAATAATGCTCGATGGGCAATACTCCACGCTAACGTGGGGAGGTGAAGATAGTATGTCGGAATAAGTGAGTAAGTTGGAAGTAGTAAACCTGACGGTGATGCCGAAAGGTGCAGTGTTGTGTAGATTGTCATTGATAAGTGAGCGAACTTTGGAAAAAAAATTGAGGAAGGAGATTTGCGTATGATTTTGTGCAGGAAAGAAATGGATAAGGCAACTGAATAAGTTAGGTTAGCGATTTGTGAGGAATGTTTGAATGAATTGGTTGTGCAGTGATTAAGTTAGAGAGAATAGCATGGTGTGACCAGGGTTACCCCTCCCAGTGGAAGTGAGGATATCCGGGGTTATGTTTTATCCGAATGAACGAACGTGGTATCCGGAAGGATTTGATTTATTTCAGGATAAGTTTAATCTGAGTAGGTGAACACTTCAACGATGGGTTGGAGGTTCCTACTCTTAGTTACGTTTAAGTATTAGGTGGTGAAGTGGTGAGGATGGGAGAGGTGATTGTCGAACTGCGGTCTATGTGGTCCGAGATAAAGGAAATGTATCTGTATAGACGATTGTTGAGTGGTGCAAGGTGGTGAGTTATAATACGATGAAGGAACTCGGGGTTGTGAGTTGTCGGGATGTATAGGGTTGGCCCTGTGCCAAGCTGTCAAGTGAGTGACCGTTTCTTAGTAAATGAATCTCGTGTTGTAGTGGAGGATGCCGCCAGGTTCCTCCTTTTGGGAAGTAAATATGCTTGAAAAGCCTTATTTATTCTTCTATGGTTAACACCGATTGAATAGGAACAGTAGCCTGCAAGTTAGAGTATCGTAAGAATTGAAGGGTTTGCATCTAATGATCCATGTTTCGAATCTAATGAGGTGGTTGACTGAGTCAGAAGCGGCTTTACCTTGGGGAAGGGTCTTTTGGGGTGTGGGCATGATACCCGCATCTTTTCCAATAAGGAATTCCGGGGACGGAATTCTTTTAAGGAGGGAGTGTTGTAACAACCCAAATTCTTGTGGATTTAAGAGTTTGGTGGTCAAAGTGAAATAAATGAGAGTTAACTTGAGGGACTAAGTTGTCATTTGGAGAAAGAGGGGTAGGGCACAAATCCCTAGGGCAGCCCCTATTTCACTAATCAGTATTTTGGTGTTGGTGTTTGGAGGCTAAGAGAGGGAGCAAAAGAAAGAAAGAGAGAAAGAAAGGGTTTGAGAAGAAATCAAGAGAAAAGAGGAATCAAGCTAGAATCTGCAAGGTAATACTTCCTAATTCGTTCTTCTAATTAGTGTGGTGCTTCTCCTTCTTATTGTTTTGGATTCTTAAGACAGATGTTGATGATTCTTGAGTTTTCACCACATTTTCTTGAAAATGAGTCTTATGGGTTTTTGTCTCTATAAACCGATTTAAGGGAGTATTTATGGTTTAAATTGGGTATTTGGAGTTAGTGGATGAACCCTTGTAGATATCTAATCAAACTAATGGCAAAAATCGGGTTAATGACCACTTTTAATAGGTATGGGTTCGAACAACCGTGTTTTCCGGACACCAGTTTTCGGCGGTGTCCGGATAGGTTACAGGTATCCGGGTAAGTGCCCATGAGGGTGTCCGGGTGTTTCTTAGTCTCCGGATAAGCTTAGTGTCCGGGTAGTTTTGCCCGGATAAGTCTAGCGTCCGGATTGTTGTGTCCGGACAATGCGGTGTCCGGAAAACTGTTGTGTCCGGAAAACTGTTGTGTCCGGAAAGGGGTATCCGGACAGTAGGTCTGAGCTATTTATCTGATGCGAATCTATTTCCTTAGGTGTTCGTTTGGGTTAGCTTGTAAGTATTTAAGAAGTGCGTTGTACGTCAAGCAAGGTGAGTTCCCTAAACCCTTTTACGACTTAAAGTGTTACATGATTTTGACTGATTATGGTTTCATTTACGAGCATGAAGTTTTTATAACCGTTACGCATGTTTTCCATGAAATACCTATTTTTACTTGAGAAAATGTATTGTACTTGATGAACTGAGAATGACGACTTACTAAGGTTTTAAAGGTGCAAGTTTTATGAAATGAATGACGTGCTATGTGGAGTCGGTCTACACTGTAGGATCAGAGATAGATCCTCGGGGTCTGATGATCCCTTGGATGTTTATGACAGACTGGTAGGTTGGAATCCGTTTCCTCCTATTTCGAGTAGAAAGGGGGTCTGCGTAAGCTCCGGGAAGGGGAGTTTGCATAGGTTCCGGTTGAGGGCGAGAGGGTAACCCATTGGGCCCCGATCGCGGAATGTTTATGTGATCCTATATACAGTGTAGTACCATGCCTGATGTTATGTTAAGGTTTACGTTGATATTTTTTTATAAACGATATTATACTGTGTACATGTTGTTTTCGGAGGGAATTCACTAGACCTTTTGGTCTAACCCTCGCTTTTCAAAACTAAACCATTTTCAGGTAAGTGTGCCATGGGTTCTTCAAGTAAGAACTAGGGGCGATAAGAAAGGACTTGGAGCTTAGGGCGTCTCCAAGATTTTGCCTACGATAATTATATAATAGTTCTCGGCTGTGGAATTTAAAGACTTCCGCTGTCAATTTTGCTTAGTATGAATTATTGATAATGTAAAGACAAGATTTTATGTAATTCGAATGCTTATTTATGGTTGTTGCATGTTATGAAATTTGGGACGTTACAATAGATTTATTATATATATATTAGCCTATAAATTCATAAAATAAAGTTTTACTTGAAACTTGTAAAAAGTATATGAAATGTTCATTCATTTAATGTTATATTTTATTTTGAAATAACTCAAAAATCAAAGAAAATACAACTAATAGTTCAAGCTCTACCAAGACGTCACATCATCTTTTGATGACTCTTTTTTATATAGTTATATAGATATAGATTATAATCATATAAATTTAATTGAAAGATGGTGAATTCATTTAATAAAATGTTTGGTTAATTTAAAATAATGTAAGGTAAACATAAACTATATTTGTTGATGCCTTTATGTTGTGCAAATAAAAATAATTATAAAATAACAAAGAAAATTAGATGTCAGATAAAAATAAGGTAAATAAAAATTATATTTGTTGATATCTTTATGTTGTACAAATAAAAATAATTCTAAAATAATAAAGAAAATTAGATGTTAAATGAAACTTGTAAAAAGTATATGAAATGTTCATTCATTTAATGTTATATTTTATTTTGAAATAACTCAAAAATCAAATAAAATACAACTAATGGTTCAAGCTCTACCAAGACGTCACATCATCTTTTGATGACTCTTCTTTATATAGTTATATAGATATAGATTATAATCATATAAATTTAATTGAAATATGGTGGATTCATTTAATAAAATGTTTGGTTAATTTAAAATAATGTAAGGTAAACATAAATTATATTTGTTGATGTCTTTATGTTGTGCAAATAAAAATAATTATAATTAATAGAGAAATTAGATGTTAGATAAAAAATAAAGTAAATAAAAATTATATTTGTTGATGCCTTTATGTTGTACAAATAAAAATAATTCTAAAATAATAAAGAAAATTAGATGTTAAATGAAAAGTCAAGGTCATTGAACGAGAAGCTTGTCTTTTATTAAAAAAATTCAAAATTAGGAGAAAATAGAAAAAAGTGAATGAAGGCTTCTTATTATGCCACTTAAGCATCTCCACATTTTACTTTTAGATATATATAGATATAGATTCTAGTATCAAACAAAAATAAGCATAAATATGTAGATATTGCCAATTTTAAAATCGGCTAAAGTCTAAACTTTATCAATTTACTTTTTCTAAAAAAAATCAAATATTGATAAACGGATATTACATATTTTCAAAATCATTTTTATGAATTAAGTGGAAACATTACTAACATTATCGTAAAATAATATTTCATAACTTGTTCGATGTTTACGCATCGTTTGGCAAAAAAAAGCTAGCTTCTTTTTTGGGTATGTTTGGATAAGCTAGCTTTTTGAAAATATTATTTGGAGTAGCTTTTCATAAGTTTTTTTGTAAATATTCCAATATTGCCCTCATTATTCTTAATTAACTATTATTATAAATAAATATTGATTTTTTAAATTTAATTATTACAAATTAATAAATATTAATTAATATTAACTGAAATTTATTAAATTAACTTTTAATTATACATTGATATTAATTTTTAATTATTTAGAGTTATTGTTGATCATATAAATTATTTTTATATATATTTTAATATTAACTAATATATTTTAATTATCAATTACAATTATCTTTTTTAATTATAATTTTTATATTATTTATAACAATTATTTAAAATCATAAGTTAATATATAATTTTTTTCAAAAACTTGTCTTTAACAAATTCAAAATTTATAGTATATATGTAATAATAAAATTTAAATTCTTTAAATTAGCATGTTATAATATTTAATTTTTCTTTACTATATTGGCTGTATTAATTAACATATTATATTGCTATAAATTTGTTATAATTATATAATATAATATTATAATTGATAATTTTTTGAAGATGTCATTTTTGATCATTTTACATGTTTATAAGCTAGTTTTGTCAAACGTGACTTCTTCATAAGCTAGTTTATCACTTACCAGCTAGCTTATGAGTCAACAACTAGTTTATCAGCTACCAGCTAGCTTATCAACTAGTTTGCCAAACATAGCCTTACTCAAAAAGTTGTGTGCAAATAGAAAATAATAATTGTAACATCTCAGGCCAACCGTACCAGATATTGTCCGCTTTGTCCACACACCTGGACTCACGGTTTTAAAACGCGTCTGATAGGGGAGGTATCAGGTCCCTTATCAGGCAACCTTTGTTCCCCTCCTCAACCAATGTGGGATCTTACAATCCACCCCCCTTGGGAGCCCAGCGTCCTCGCTGGCACACCAGTCCGGTTCCCGGCTCTGATACCATTTGTAACATCCCAGACCAACCGTACCAGATATTGTCCGCTTTGTCCACACACCTGGACTCACAGTTTTAAAACGCGTCTGATAGGAGAGGTATCAGGTCCCTTATAAGGCAACATTTGTTCCCCTCCTCAACCAATGTGGGATCTTACAATAATAATTAAAACCGTCCATATACAATAAAATTATAATTTAACAGTTGGAGATCATAAGAACCTCATCTCTCTGTCGTTTTTCAAAATATGCATCGTCAATGTCATATTAGTACTATATGACGAAGAATAGTGTGAAAATAGGAATAAGGTGAAAAGTGTAAAAAAGTTTTGGAATTTTGATTACAATAGTGTTGATTTAATGGTACATAATAAATTGAAAATAAAACCCCATAAATTAGCTTAAATAGTATTCTCAATTGATCTTCAATTAGGATTAATTCAATGGTGTAGATCACTTCTTATCACTCTCACGATAACTACTATTCTTACCATAAACCAACTCTACTGTATTATACAAAAGAGTTGGGTTCCAATGAGAATGACAGTTATGGTGAGAAGGTATGAAGAGATCTCGACCCGTGAATGCACATTAGATAAGACGCACCAAGATGTACCAGATCAATCCTCATATCAAGTTCAATTCACGGGTGAGTTTGAAATTAAGAGTGATTAAGGGTCCACATATTATTTCTCACCTTAACTCTTCTTCTCACACGATCTTTTGTCTTATTTATGTTTTATCTATTAAAACACTTTTAATTTTTTTTAAGTATACAAGTACTAAAACATTATGAACAATTGGTAACGCATATAAAGTTTTTCAATTTTTTCTTTTTATTTTTGTAAATAATAAGAATGGAACCTCAAAGAGCTTTTAGAAACTTATATCACTCTTTTATGTAAGGATTAAGTTTTGGAAACTCAGATTTATTTAAATTATAAGAAATATCCAAATTATATTATCTAGCTATACTATATTATAAAGTATTTATGAAAAACTCTTAAAAACAACCCCTAAAGCTTCATGTACCGCTATTTGATGTTATTTATTTAAAATCTCTTAAAAACAACTAAGGAAGCTTTATACTGCTTTTAATGTTAATTACTGATTAATACTTATCTCTAACAACTTTTAAATCCTTAAATCGTGGACTTATTAATTAATCCTTATCTCTAACCACTTTCAAATCCTCAAATCATGAACTCTTAAAAACGTCATTCTTTAAACAAATATATAAAAAAAACTTTGACCATTTTCTTAAAACCTGTAACGACCCAGACCATTTTGAAAGGTTTTATGTCTTATGTTAAGTTTGAATAAAAGTGGAAGTTGAGGGGCTAGTTGGTAAATATGGGATAGAGTATAAAAGGGCACAAAACCCTAGGTGAACATTCTATTTTCCTGATTGGGAATTGTGTTTGGCGGCTGATTAGAGGAAGAAGAGAGAAAGAACAAGAAGAGAAAGAAAGAAGAAAGAGTGATAGATCAAGTAAGAAGAAACAATTCCAGTTTATTGGAGAAGAAAGGAAGGTGTTCTTTATTTTGATCCAAGCAGGTAATCTCTTCTCCTCATCTCCAATCCTTGATTCTTGCTGTTGATTTAGTTATTTTGGGGGTTTTGTTGAAAAGTTGAGTTTGAAGCTAAATGGGAGAGATTAGGCATCAAATAGTGTTTTCGCAGCTAAGATTTCAATATGTGTTGAACATAGTGGTCCTAATATTGATGCTAATCTTTAATCCGTGAGATTCGATCGTATCTGTGATTTCTCGGACCAATTAGGAGTCAGGTCGGCGTCCGGAAAGTCCTCTGGACGTCCGGACACATCGAATCGTTTGAATGTTTCCGGATGCGGAAACTGTCCGGATGAGAAGAGTATCCGGTATGTAATTGTCCGGTAAGTATAAGCGTCCGGTAAGTCTAGTGTCCGGTAAGTAGGAAGTACCCGGGACTTAGTGTTGTCCGGAATGTTGCGTCGTCCGGAAAGAAGGGTTGTTCGGAAAGGGTCGTGTCCGGAAAGTTGGGTGATTAGCTTATGATTTGTCTGTTCATTCAGGGAAATTGAGTGGGAGTCGAGATGTGATAACCAAGACTAATTTTGTTGGAGTTTCAAGCCTTGTGGAAGAATTTAATAATTTTGGAAGTTGAGGGACTAAAAGGTAAATAAAGGCTAGGGTATAGGAACTCAAGGGTTGGCACAAAAACCCTAGTTTTGGGCAATCATTTGGTATTTTTTGGCTGGATATTTGAGAGAGAGAGAAAAAGGAGTTTTTGGAGGTTCTTGTGGGATTGAAGAAAAGGATTGTCGATCCTTGAAGTCAGAAGAAGGGTGGAGCAGGAGTTTGCCTTCTACAAGAAGTCTATCAGGTAATCCCTTATGCCAAACCCTATTCTGATTGTTTAGTTGGATTGTCAAGCTACTTGGGAGTTTTGTTGAGAGTTATTTATGTTATTCAAAGTGGTGGTTTAAGCACCTTTTAGTGATTAAATAGCTAAGAGTTAAGTATAATCTTGAGGTAAATAAGTTATGTAGTTGTATGACTCGTTTCGATTTGGTTTAAGGACACTGTAACAGGCTTCGACCCCAATCTGGGTATCACAGCCGTCGTCCGGAAAGTTCTGGGCAAGTATCCAGGTAGGTTTCCGATCCTTAATGGTTTCCGGGTAAGAGTCCGAATGTTTGGAGTTTCCGGATAGTTCCCGGATAACTATCCGAGTAGAGTGTTGTCCGGTAAGCCAGTAGTGTCCGGAAAGCTAGTGGTGTCCGGAAAGCTAGTTGTGTCCGGAAAGCTAGATGTGTTCGGAAAGCTAGATGTGTCCGGAAAGAGTAGTATCCGGAATGTGGTGACCGGTAAGTGAGCTGTGTCTGGTACGATTAGTATCCGGAAGTGGTATAGGATCTGAGCAGTATACCTCTTATCCTTTTCTCGGGTAATTCGACCGTAAGCTAGAAATAACGTAAGAAAAGATCCCAAAAGCCTCAGGTGAGTTTTCTAACTAAAATACGTGACTTTACAACATGTTTTCTAAAGTAAGTACATGATGAGAAATGCCATGCTTTATTTATATTCGTTTAATTGCATGAAAGCTTGTTTGAAAGTTTATGTGAGATGTATGCATACATTGTGTAGACGTAGACTGGCTAAGTCGGGAAGGGCCCGCCAGTGCTCATGCCGGGAAGGTGACCCGTTTATGCCATGGAAGGGAGTATCCAGTAAGGCAGTGTGAGACTGACTCGTTGGCACCTTCGGGTGACTTCAGGGTGCCGTTTACGAGTGCGGATTTATCCGTGAGGGTTTTACGTGAAGTTATGTGAAAGTGTTTATGGAAAGTTATGTGAAAGTTTTATGCAAAGATATTTAAAAGTTATAAACTGTTTTCAAATGCTTTTGAGAACTGTTAGGAGGGACTCACTAGACCTCATGGTCTAACCCTCGCATATTTCCAAACTAAATCTTTTCAGGTAAGCAAATAGTAGAAGGCTCCGGTAGGTGAGCAAGCGCGGGATAGAGCACAGATGCAGATAGAGATTGTGACACTCATACTTTTAGTGGTAGATATTCTCAGTTGTGTATAGGTTGTTTCCGCCAACCTAAGTCTTGAGACAGATGTAAAGAATTTTGGAACCCGACCTTGGGATGTTTCATTTTATATATGTAATGCAATGCCTTAATTTAGATTGGGTTGTTACAATTAGTATCAGAGCCATAGTTTAAGGGATTTAGGTGACCGGACGGGCCTAAACTTAAACTTTGGTGTAGAAATCACAACTGAGAATTCGGAAATGCGTTAGGAGGGCACAATAGCAGATATAGGACTAATGGGGCAGCGAGAACAGTCATGTAAGGTAAGTTTGGGATTGCACCTGGCCAGTGTCATTGTGAACTTACAGGTACATGTATATGCTTAAATTGCCTTATTATTCCAAAGTTGTAGTCTTGAGCTAGATTATATGTCGTGTACCAGTAATCTAGAATGTCAGCAAGATCCCTGAGGGATAGATTGAGACCCATTGTTGGGAAAATATAATGAGAGATCATTTATGATGTGATGTATGTATACATTGTAGAGAAGAAATGTTGTGTAGAATGATATGAGTCGTCTAGAGGTAGATCTTCGTGGATTCGAAGAGGAGGAATGATTGATTTTGAGTAAGACTCCTGTTTCTGGAGAGTCCCAGTTCTAGAAATTGTGGGATAGATCAGTTCGGATGGTAAGGAAGGACAATGTCGAGATCTTGGAAGTGTCAATCCAAGAGTGAGCAGAGGATTAGAGCCCTGACTCTTTAGTCGAGTTGTTCAGTGGCAGGATCATTGAAGAGAGATTTCTGTAGAATACTGAAAGCGTGTAGAAGTATAATATGAGATGAATTGGTCAAGACCAAAATAGTATGAAATGGTTGAGTAAGTGGACCGTTGAATGTATGTATAGCGAGTGTTGCAAGACCGAGGGGGCGACCACTGGTCGAAAGTAGAGTGTCAATGATAAGTTGCGTGAGTAAAGCGATTGACCTTTTTTGAGTGAGTAGCCTTCAATTACAAGTAGAGTTTCATGCATTGAGTTCGTATATGTGCATATGAGATTTTTCATAAGTAAAGTAAATGTGTAAATATCAAATTTGATCGGATATGAGTCGGCGTGTGCAAGCGTATGTTTAAAGAAAAATGCAAATCCTTTTGCATCGCACAATGAAGTCTTGAGGGTTACGATTTACAAAATATTCCACTCTTTTCATTATAAGTTATATTGTTGCAAAAAGTCAATAAAACGTTTGAATGCAAAACTTTTATAACCAAGATAAGTATTGACATGTTGAAGTTATAAAAATGAATGTGAAAACCGACTGGCTTACTTTGTGTCGGTAATTCCTTTCAAAATTTTGTCGTATGAAAAGATTTTCATCCAATATTTATTTATGTCGTAATAACATATTTTTGGTTGAGTAAGATTAAGTTTTACGGAAAGTTGCATGCAAACGATTCTCGAGATCGTTGTGCAGGGCATTGAAGTTATGAGAATGTTGGGGCGAGTGTGCCCAAGTTGTTTCCAAGTGTTGTTTCTTTAAAATGATCAAAAGTGTGAAATGATTTACTTAACGCGTTGTCATGCATGAAGGCTATGAACTCACTAGGTCGTAGTGTATTACATTTAAGCTAAGAAAGAACTCCTAGAGTGGAGAAGTGTTGGACAAATCAGGGGAGAATGTTTGTAGTTTTGGTACTTATGTTCAAGAGGAGAGGTGAGTAGTGGAAGAGTCGGAAGTGGACTTTAGTGTCGGTTGTATGAGGGTTTGTACCCTTGTGCGGTGACTGGAAATACAGTTGCCGAGGGACGGTTGTGTCAGGAGAAGGACTAGAAGTCATCAAGGTGTTGGTATTAGCAACTCGTTATGAGTAGCGTGGTGAGGCAGAAATGAGATATCCTTTACGTCGAATAAGAGTCTTAAGGTGATCTTGTAATATTGATGTTGCACGAGTAAGTATGAAATGAGGACGGCGGGATGTGAATTTGATTATGATATGTTGGAAGGATTAGGTTCAGTAAGGGACCCTTGTTGAAGAATAGGTTAAGGAAGTATCAACAGGTCAACTATTGACGTGAAAGTCGGCAGTTGTGTAAGGTGTTTGAGGCCGAAGACTTGAACCAGAAGGTTGAAAGTTGAAGGATCACCATGTAGGGGTGTTAAGATGGTGAAAGACTGATGTTTTAGATAAGCGTTTTACTTTCGAGGTTTGGACGGTTCGTAAAGGATGAAGTATTTAGCATGAACGAAGTGTGTGTATAGATTATGTCGATCTGCGAGGGATTGTGCCCTGTCTATGTAATGGTTTGGAATCGCAAAGAGCTAGCAAGAAACAAGTATGTTGGAGTTAATCAGGAACTCGTGAGTTGTTGATTTAGAATTGGCAAATGACAAAGTAGCGAAATAGACTCGATTATTTATGCGGGAGAATATGAAAGCAAGTTTGAGTTGTGTACGAATGACCATGAGAGGCCTGGTGGGCAGTGTGATGTTATAGGTGGAGAATGTACGGATAAGTAGTGGTATCAATTGCCAAGATAAATGTGCCAGCCAGTGTCGTAGTAGCGTAATGTTAGAAAGAGGAAGTATTAAATAGAAGCCTTTTCGGGGAATTCGGATGAGGTGTACGATTTGTTAATCAAGTTATTGGAGCACGTGGTTTGGAAGTTGGCGTTGTGATATGGCTATTATCGGAATAGAATGTCGGAGCGGTAGTGGGTGGTTACCCAGATGAGAAACCAAGTGTTTTCGGTTGTGTAAGTCGCTAGGTAAGTATAATTTCAGAATCATTGGAAGTTTAAAGAGGATGATGGGTGTGTTAGTCAAAATGCAGTGTAAGAGATGCGAAATATTTAAGGAATGTGAGTTGCTTCTTATGTGTGAAAGAATTGTCCGAGAAAGTAATAGTTAGAGATCAAAGAATGTGTAGTAACTTCGAACACTAGTGTCATTTCAAGATGACTTGGTTGAATGCCTTAAGTTAGAATTTTGGGGGGCAACCGTTTAGTTATGTATAATTTTTAGAATGTGTTATCAGCATGTGGAAAGATCTGAAGATAGGGGCAAGTGACGTTTGGTGGGCGATGCTCCACGCTAACGTGGGGAGGTGAAGATCGTAGGTCGGAATAAATTAGAAGGTTAGAAGTAGTAAACTTGACAGTAACACCGAGAGGTGAAGTAGTGTGTGTAGATTGCCATCAGTAAGTGTGCGAACTTCTAGAAAGAGTATTGAGGAAGGGGATTTGTGTAAGTTTTTGTGCAAGACATAAGTGGATAAGGCAGTTGAATGATTTGAGTTAGTGTCGTTGTGGGAAATGATCAAACGAATTGGTCGTTCAGTGTAAGGTATTAAGAACAATAGGGTGTGATTTTGGTTACTCCTCCTAGTTGAGTGGGGGTGACCGAAGTTGTGTTATATGACTGGACGCTTGTGGCAAGCAGTGAGAAATAAATGAACCTTTAGGATAAGTTCAATTTGGATAGGTGAACACTTCAATGAGGAATCATGGAAGTTTTCTGCTTTTGGTCACGTATAAGTGTGGAGTGATAAAGGGGTGAGAACGTATAAATTAGTTGTCGAGCTGTAGCCGATGTGATTCGGGAGGGGAGTATTGTAACTGTTGGGAACTGAAGATTTGCTAAGTATGATTAGTACTGCCAGAACTACATTACTACTGCCAGAACAACCTTAATACTGCTAGAGCATAATTAATACTGCTAGAGTGAAGTTACTACTGCAAGACAAAATTAATACTGCTGGAACACTGTTAGTACTGCTGATGCATTAATGCTGCTGGATCAAGTTAGTACTGCTGGAACAAGTTAATGCTGCTGGAATGAGTTAATACTGCTGAGTGAAGTTACTACTGCAAGACAAAATTAATACTGCTGGAACACTATTAGTACTGCTGATGCATTAATGCTGCTGGATCAAGTTAGTACTGCTGGAACAAGTTAATGCTGCTGAAATGAATTAGTGATGCTGGAGAATATTAGTACTGCTCATGCTGAATGAAGATTAATACTGCTGATGTGATAAGTTTGGAATGCGAAGATTTTGGAGATAAAGATGGAATGGATGAAGATATGCTTAAAGAAGATTCAGAAGATCAATTTATTTTTGATAGTTATCTTGTACTTATTGTGTATAAATAGATGTTGATAGATAGCTATTCGATATAGAAAATATACAAGGGATATACGAGAGTCTAAGAATACGTTTTTGTTTTTAGAGAGATTTAACCTCAAGGTTTAGAACCCTATTTCTAGAGAAGTAGAAGTCGTCTTGATTGAGCCTGTTCATCAAGATTGAGGTTTGGTTGTAATCTTGTGAGTCGAAGCATTGAATACAAACAGTTTGTGTTCTCTGATATATTGTTCTTTGATTGTGTGAACTAAAGTTCTTTTCCGCAGATTCTTTAATTCTGAATTCTAAGTATTATTAGTCTTGTTAAGATTCGATCCTGACAGTAACAACTCATCCCACATGGATAGAAAATGGGATAGGTGAGCTCCTTATAAGCCTCAAGTTGTAGGCTACCAATAACTTCCACCATGGTTTTAAGTTGGACTTGAAGTTATCGGGTTAGCCTATTGCTTTGGGCTTTGGGGGTGTTACAAGTATAGTCGACTCAGTCGTCTGCCGAGTGGAAGAAGTAATCTAGAAAATTTATGTAACCTGAGGAGGGAACTCCTAGGTGTGAGTTCGTCAGGATGTGCAAGAGTGGCCTTGTGTTAAGTGGTCAAGTGAGTGATTGTTCCTGGTTTGTAGATTCTCGTTGTAGTGGCGGAGAATTTCCGCCAAGTTTCTTCTTTTAAGGAAGTAAGAGGTATGAGAGACCGTAAGCAGACGTATTGTAAAATAGTGAGTCCCGATGTGAGAACGGAAACGAACAAATTGAGGTGCGACTGGCCTTGGAAATATCAGATGGGATTTAAGCGAGTATAGTATTCGGAGAGGTTGCAAGTAAATAGTGCAAGATGGCACGATTTAGAAAAGTGGTGACTCGCCGAGGGCGGTTTCAAGGTATGGGGTGCAGTTATGTTTCCCATCGGAACGATTTGAGGCAACCGAGTAGAACTGAGTGGTTGGATTGAAAAACATAAGGCTTTTGAGCCTTGAAGTTTGAGAGGAAGGTAAGGTGGACTAAGTCTGTGGATCCGTCGAAGTTGTGAAAGTGGAATAGATAGTGCGCGATCTCGAGGTACTCGATGAGATTTTGAGAAGAAATTCATAGTGTGATGCACGTCTCTTTTGTGGAGAACCGATGTGGGGAGTGAGATGATGGCGACCTTGCAAGAGATGCAGACGATAAGAAGTTGACTTTTGTCATTAGTGAGCGAGTTAGGGCAGTGACATACAAGTAAGACTGGTCAGAGGAATTAAAGAATGTTCATCCGATATTCATGTCTCGGACTTAATGAAGTGTTTGTCAGATGCCGAGGTGGCTGTTCCTTTGGGGGACATCAGTATAGATGAGAGGTTGTTTTGTGTTGGAGAACTGATTGAAACCGTGAGCCGTAAGGTTTGCAAAATGAGGAACAAAGAGGTTTGGCTAGTAAAAGTCCAGTGGGGGTATCATAAAGGACGAGAGGCGACGTGTGATGTAGAATCAGATATGCAGACCAGTTACCCGCACCTTTTTGTAAACGGAATTCCGGGGACGGAATTCTTTTGAGGGGGGAGTATGGTGATAACCAAGACTAATTTTGTTGGAGTTTCAAGCCTTGTTGAAGAATTTAATAATTTTGGAAGTTGAGGGACTAAAAGGTAAATAAAGGCTAGGGTATAGGAACTCAAGGGTTGGCACAAAAACCCTAGTTTTGGGCAATTATTTGGTATTTTTCGGCTGGATATTTGAGAGAGAGAGAGAGAAAGGAGTTTTTGGAGGTTCTTGTGGGATTGAAGAAGAGGATTGTCGATCCTTGAAGTCAGAAGAAGGGTGGAGCAGGAGTTCGTCTTCTACAAGAAGTCTATCAGGTAATCCCTTATGCCAAACCCTATTCTGATTGTTTAGTTGGATTGTCAAGCTATTTGGGAGTTTTGTTGAGAGTTGTTTATGGTATTCAAAAGTGGTGGTTTAAGCACCTTTTAGTGATTAAATAGCTAAGAGTTAAGTATAATCTTGAGCTAAATAAGTTATGTAGTTGTATGACTCGTTTCGATTTGGTTTAAGGACACTGTAACAGGCTTCGACCCCAATCTGGGTATCACAGCCGTCGTCCGGAAAGTTCTGGGCAAGTATCCGGGTAGGTTTCCGATCCTTAATGGTTTCCGGGTAAGAGTCCGAATGTTTGGAGTTTCCGGATAGTTCCCGGATAACTATCCGAGTAGAGTGTTGTCCGGTAAGCCAGTAGTGTCCGGAAAGCTAGTGGTGTCCGGAAAGCTAGATGTGTCCGGAAAGAGTAGTATCCGGAAAGTGGTGACCGGTAAGTGAGCTGTGTCCGGTAAGATTAGTATCCGGAAGTGGTGTAGGATCTTTGCAGTATACCACTTATCCTTTTCTCAGGTAATTCAACCGTAAGCCAGAAGTAACGTAAGAAAAGATCCCAAAAGCCTCAGGTGAGTTTTCTAACTAAATTACGTGACTTTACAACGTGTTTTCTAAAGTAAGTACATGATGAGAAATGCCATGCTTTATTTATATGCGTTTAATTACATGAAAGCTTGTTTGAAAGTTTATGTGAGATGTATGCATACATTGTGTAGACGTAGACTGGCTAAGTCGGGAAGGGCCCGCTAGTGCTCATGCCGGGAAGGTGACCCGTTTATGCCATGGAAGGGAGTATCCAGTAAGGCAGTGTGAGACTGACTCGTTGGCACCTTCGGGTGACTTCACGGTGCCGTTTACGAGTGCGGATTTATCCGTGAGGGTTTTACGTGAAGTTATGTGAAAGTGTTTATAGAAAGTTATGTGAAATTTTATGCAAAGATATTTAAAAGTTATAAACTGTTTTTAAATGCTTTTGAGAACTGTCAGGAGGGACTCACTAGACCTCATGGTCTAACCCTCGCATATTTCCAAACTAAATCTTTTCAGGTAAGCAAATAGTAGAAGGCTCCGGTAGGTGAGCAAGCGCGGGATAGAGCACAGATGCAGATAGAGACTGTGCCACTCATACTTTTAGTGGTAGATATTCTCAGTTGTGTATAGGTTGTTTCCGCCAACCTAAGTCTTGAGACAGATGTAAAGAATTTTGGAACCCGACCTTGGGATGTTTCATTTTATATATGTAATGCAATGCCTTAATTTAGATTGGGTTGTTACACGAGAACAAACTAGAAAAGAGAAGTAAGAGCATCAGTTGAGTTTTCTAACTAAAATGCGTGACTTTTAATGTGTTTTCTAAAGTAAGTACATGATGAGAAATGCCATGTTTTATTCTTATGCTTTTAATTGCACGAAAGTTGTTAAAGTTTTATATAGGATGTATGCATACATTGTTTGAGTTGTAAATTGGCTAAGTCGGGGGGTGTGGCCCGCCAGTTCATGTCGGGGGGTGTGGCCCGTTTATGCCAGGGAGGTGTGACCCTATACGGCAGCATGAGACTGACTCGTTGTCACCCTAGGGTGACTTCAGGGTGCCAATTTACGAGGGGCGGACCTTTATCCGTCAATGATTTTATATGAACAGATTTATGGATGATTTATGTTGAAAATTATAAAGTGTTTTTAAATGCTTTGATAACTGTTAAGAGGGACTCACTAGACCTCATGGTCTAACCCTCGCATTTTTTTTCAAATTAAAACCTTTTCAGGGAAACAGGTAATGAAAGGCTCTGGCAAGTGAGCAGGGCGGTTAGCGAGGAAGCTCAATAGTGTAGCGACACTCTAGTTTCGTTTAGTATTATTCTCAGTTGGGTATGTTGTTCCGCCAACCAAATTTTGGATATTATGTAAGAAATTTTGGGACGCGATTTTGGGATGTTTCATTTTATATAAATTGCATGTTTAAAATTGTTGGGTTGTTATAGTTGGTATCAGAGCCATAGTTTAAGGGATTTAGGTGACCGGATGGGCCTAGACTTAAACTATGAGGAGTAGAAATCACAACTGAGAATCAGGAATGCGTTAGGAGAGCACTAATATAGAAATAGAACTAATAGGGTACCAAGGACGGTCATGTAAGGTAAGTTTGGAGTTACACCTGGTGATAACTCTATTTTTAGAGTTATTATTTCCTTTTATTTTCTATTTTATTTCGTCAATTTTAGCCATTTCACTTCTCAAAACCCCCATTCTTGGTACCAAGGACGGTCATGTAAGGTAAGTTTGGAGTTACACCTGGTGATAACTCTATTTTTAGAGTTATTATTTCCTTTTATTTTCTATTTTATTTCGTCAATTTTAGCCATTTCACTTCTCAAAACCCCCATTCTTGGTACATTTCACGAAGAAGAGCAAAAAGAGTGAACCATAGTCTTTAATAAATTATTTGGTGGAATTTGGGTGTTTTCACGTTTTATCCGTAGGGACTTGCGTTCCCCACTCCGGATCCCACTATCGAGCTGAACAAAAAGAAAAAAAGGCAAAGAAACTCCTAGTTGGAATGTTAGTATTCTAGAGAATGGAAGGTTCATTTGGCTGAGAAAAGGGCTGGAGAAGTACAAGGCATCTTGCTTTTAGATGGCATCAAGTACACCTTTTGTACTTTGAAGTTGACTTGGTGAAAGGGTCCATTGGGTAAAAGAGCTATAACATGGTGGATAAAAGGATTGTTCAAGGAGCTGATTTCTATCATGATTCTGCAGTCCTTACCCTTTAGACATACCCATCTTTGTGTAATACCCAACCATTTCTCCTAGTATATAAAGGAGGTGTTGGGTGCCATTAATTCCATGCTTAATTTTTAGAAAAATCTCTACTACTACATTAGTGATAGCTTCAGTTCTCTCATTTACTGCAGTAGTTATCTTTAACTTTCAGTATTTTAATTTCCTTAGTGTAATCGCTAGTTTCTCGTAATCAGTGGCAGTGGCGTACCTTCGTTCCCCACTGCAGTTTTTAATACAAGTCACTTTTAGTTTATTTATGTTTATCTCTTCATCTTTTATTTTCTTTACTTCGGAAATGTTAGGCTAAACATCCCTTGGGATGTAGGAAAGAGAAGTACCTGGATTTTATTAAAAATGCTTGAGTAATCTTTATACTTGCAATATTTATTGTTTTGGTCATTCATTCTCGCTTATTACCCAAGGATGCGAACAAGCTGATCACTTTCAAGGATCTAAAGTCTAGTTCTTGACTTAGAAATAAGTAGAACGCAGTGACACGAGCTTGAATGATGCTAGGGGATTCGAAAGAATTCTTATGACACTTGCGAAACTGAGGTCGGCACAGTGAGCTAATCCCAACCCACTGGAGTAGTAGGCAAGCTAGTTGGTGTATTTAAAAACACTTATAGTATTTGTCTCTACACATTCCATCGAGACCTGAAAAGGTCCATTTTGAGATTACCATTGACAAAACGATAAATACCAAGAGTATGGGATTTTAGCTTAAACGTGTGAGTATTTTGTAACCGGGCTTTTCTAGCGAAAAGACCAACTTCAAGTACAAGGATCATTTTTAGGATCAAGTATTTAATATAAAATCTAGAGAAAATCTAACCTACATTATATCTTTTAAATCTTTAGTAAAATCGTTAAAATAGCATTTCACCAAACCAAACCAAACCAAAATATTGCTTCTTCTGTTATTGAAACCTGTAAAAGGAGCTCATGAGAATCGTATTGTCTTGATTGCCCGGTCTCTGTGGATTCGATTCTGGTATTTTACCAACTATTACTTGCTGTGACGATCATAGTGGACAGTGTACACTTGCACTTCCCACTGTGGACAGTTTGCAACCCACTACGAATAAAACACATATTTCGCACGTAACAAGTTTTTGGCGCCGTTGCCGGGGACTGGCGTGATTTTAAATCTCAAGAAATTAGTTTTTGTTCGAGCCCGAGTAACTCGTTTTTCTAAGCTGTTCGTGTTGCATGCCACGGCAACAACACGGACCTTTGTTACCAATCAATCTTGAAATAGAGCACACTTTTCGAAGAAGACGCAGAAACAGAAATACAAATCGACAACCCCCTGTGATCCCCACTGTGAACATGGCAGAAATACCACCACCTATACTGGAGACCACTGTGACGATTGCCGATAGCAAAGATCGAAAAATACGGGATTATGCTACTTCCGGAGTTGGTGATTTAAGCTCGGGGATTTTAAGACCCAACATTGTTGCAACTCATTTTGAACTCAAACCGGTGATGTTTCAAATGATCCAAGCCATGGGTCAGTTTGGAGGATCACCATCTGAGGATCCACACTCGCACTTAAAATCTTTTTTGGAAATGACTGATTCCTTTCAATTACAAGGTGTGAGTGATGAAACGTTGAGACTAAGGCTTTTCCCTTTTTCGCTAAGGGATAAGGCAAAGTCATGGCTGAACTCGCATGCACCTCACTCGATAACCACTTGGCAAGAACTTGCTGATAAATTTTTGCAAAAATACTTTCCTCCCACGAGGAATGTAAGATTTCGAAATGATATCATTTTGTTTAGGCAAGAAGAAGATGAGGCTGTTTCGGATGCATGGGAACGATTTAAAGATTTACTTCGAAAGTGCCCACATCATGGCATCCCACATTGTATCCAATTGGAGACCTTTTACAATGGTCTTTCCAATGCGGCCAAAATCATCTTAGATGCAACAGCAGGTGGAACATTCACGAGTAAAACTTACAATGAAGGATATCAAATCTTAGAAAAAGTGTCCAACAACAATACCGAGTGGTCCAATCCTAGAGCAATAATACCAAAGACCAACACCATCGATTCCGAAGAACTCAAAACCATGAACGCGCAGTTAGTGGCCTTAACCAAATTAGTTTTGAACCAAAATAGAGGCCAAGTCAATTCTGCAACACATCTCCCTGAAAACTGTTCGCTCTGTAGAGAAGAACATGTTTTTGATTATTGCCCAACAAATCCCGAGTCCGTTAATGTTATAGGAACCAACCCGAGGAACAATCCATATTCGCAGACTTATAATCCAGGGTGGAGGAATCACCCAAATTTCTCTTGGGCTGGTAATCCAGGACTCCAACCCCACGGGGCGAGTCATGTCCAGCAAAGACCACACAACCCCCCTGGATTTCAGCAACATCACAGTGGGCAGTCCCCACATCACAGTGGGCAGAACTCGCAGAACTTTCACCAAGGACAGTCCTCACAACAGGTCCAACCGCGAGGAACTCAAGCCGCTGAGGTTCAACCATCACTTGAATCAATTCTCAAAGGTTTCATGAATCAAACTCAAGCAGCCATTAGGAACATAGAGACTCAAGTAGGACAACTAGCCGTCGAAGTTAAGAATAGACCACCAGGGACGTTACCTAGTGACACCGAACACGCTAAGGTGATAGGAAAAGAGCATGTCAAGTCCATAACACTTAGGAGTGGAAAGGATCTGAAAGATATCGTTTTTGAATCTGATGATTCGCCTCAAATACCCACTGTGGTTCCCACAGTGGGCACTCCTCAAGTCACTGTCATTCCCACAGTGGGGACCGACATCCCTGAGCTTCCCACTTTTGGACCTATTCCAAAACCTACTATTCCAAAGCCAATACCACAGCAAACTCAAATTGACCCACGAAGCATACCTTTTCCTGACAGAATGAAGCCTAAAAATGTCGATGTTCAATTTAAAAAATTCTTAGACATTTTTAAACAGCTTCACATTAACATACCCTTGGTAGAAGCTCTCGAGCAAATGCCAAGCTATGTTAATTTTTAAAGGATATTTTGAACAAAAAAAGAAAGTTGGGTGAGTTTGAGACTGTGGCTTTGACCGAAGAATGTAGTGCCCTCCTTACTAGCAAGATTCCACCTAAGTTGAAAGACCCGGGTAGTTTCACCATTCCATGCACAATAGGAGGACAAGAAGTAGGTCAAGCACTTTATGATTTGGGAGCTAGTGTCAATTTGATGCCACTGTCCATTTTTAACAAGTTAGGTATTGGAGAGGCTAGACCCACAACCGTGACATTACAACTAGCCGATCGGTCCATTGCCTACCCCAAGGGAAAAATAGAAGACGTTTTGGTCCAAGTGGATAAATTTATCTTCCCCGCCGATTTTCTAGTTCTAGATTATGAGGCCGATAAAGAAATCTCAATCATCTTATGGCGTCCGTTTCTTGCAACCGGGCATACTTTGATCGATGTGCACAAAGGGGAACTCACTATGAGAGTCAATGACCAAGAGGTAACTTTCAATGTTTTCAAGTCCCTTAAGTACATAGAAACCGAAGATTGTTTTGCTTTGAGTTCGATTAGTGGTGCCCACAGTTTTGATTCAGTGACCACAGTGGGGAGTGAGAGTGAGCACTCCGATTCTGAGAGTGATGACACTTTTGAGGATGAGTGTAACGAAATGGTAGCAGCCTTTGAACCTTTGGACTTTAAGGATAGAGATGTTCAACCCCCTTCAATAGAACAACCTCCCGAGTTAGAGTTTAAACCATTGCCTTCCTACTTAAAATATGCTTATCTCGCTAAGGATAATAAACTTCTCGTTATTATCTATTCCAAACTTAGTGAGAAACAAGAACAACTTCTGATTGATTTGTTGATAAAGCATAAGAAAGCAATTGGTTGGACCATAGCGGACATTAGAGTTATTAGCCCCTCCCTATGTCAACATAAGATTAACTTGGAGAGTGACCACCCTGGAAAAGTCCAACCTCAAAGAAGGTTGAACCCCATCATGAAGGAGGTAGTTAAGAAAGAAGTTTTGAAGTGGTTAGACGCCGGTATTATCTATCCCATTGCTAGTAGTAGTTGGGTGAGCCCCGTCCAATGTGTCCCTAAAAAGGGAGGGACGACCGTAGTGAAGAACGAAAAGAACGAGCTCATTCCCACTAGGACTGTCACGGGGTGGACAATATGCGTGGACTATAGACAACTCAACCTAGCCACTAAGAAAGACCATTTTCCCCTACCTTTCATCGACCAAATGCTCGATAGGTTAGCAGGAAAAGAATTCTATTGTTTTCTAGATGGATACTCCGGATACAACCAAATCCACATCGCCCCCGAGGACCAAGAAAATACCACCTTTACTTGTCCCTACGGTACTTTTGCATTCTGGAGGATGCCATTTGGATTGTGTAATGCCCCAACCACTTTCCAACGTTGTAGGATGGCCATTTTCACCGACATGATAGAAGACACCATAGAAGTTTTTATGGATGACTTTTCTGTAATAGGGACATCGTTTGACAACTGCCTTGGAAATTTAGAGAAAAGCCTAGTGAGATGTGAGACCCACGACCTTATTTTAAATTGGGAAAAATGCCATTTTATGGTAAAAGAGGGTATTGTCCTAGGCCATCTTGTCTCAAAAAGAGGGTTGGAAGTTGACAAAGCCAAGCTTGAGGTAGTGGCACAACTTCCCGAACCCACAACGGTAAAAGGTATTCGAAGCTTTTTGGGTCACGCAGGTTTTTATAGGAGGTTCATCGAAGATTTTTCAAAAATAACAAAACCCCTATGCAACCTGTTACAACATGAAAAAGACTTTATTTTTACCCAAGAATGCCGAGATGCTTTTGAAACAATCAAAGAAGCCTTAGTCACAGCACCCATAGTGACCACTCCTGACTGGTCACTCCCATTCGAAGTGATGTGTGACGCCAGCGAGTGGGCGGTGGGGGCTGTTCTCGGACAAAGAAAGAACAAAGTTTTTCACCCCATTTATTATGCAAGTAAAACACTGATTGAAGCTCAGATTAATTATACTGTTACCGAAAAAGAATTACATGCGGTGGTGTTTGCTTATGATCGTTTCAGGTCGTACTTGATAGGGACGAAGGTCATAGTGCACACGGATCATGCAGCGATAAAATATTTGATCAACAAGGCTGATTCCAAGCCACGTTTGATTAGATGGGTTTTATTGCTGCAAGAATTCGATCTTGAGATTGTTGATAGAAAAGGAACAAGCAATCAGGTAGCTGACCATTTGTCCAGGCTCGAGAAGATAGTGGGCACTGTTGATCCCACTCCGGTCAAAGAGAATTTTCCCGATGAACAATTGTTATCAGCCCAACATCTCGAAAATAATATTCCTTGGTATGCTGACATTGCAAACCTTTTAGCAAGTGGACTAAAACCCCACGGGATGAGTGGACAACCCTTTAAAAAGTTTTTACATGATACACGACAATATGTTTGGGACGACCCTTTCTTATATAAGATAGGGACGGACCAAATATTGAGGCATTGTGTCCACGGGAGTGAGCAACATCAAATACTCCATGGTTGTCACACATCCCACTACGGTGGCCACTTTGGTGGAAACTGCACTGCTGCAAAAATCTTGCAAAGTGGGTTCTTTTGGCCAACTGTGTTTAAAGACTCTTACGAATTTGTGAAAAGTTGTGAGCAATGTCAACGCACCGGGAACATTTCGCAAAGGAACGAAATGCCTCTTAACAACATTCTAGAGGTAGAACTTTTTGATGTTTGGGGGATTGATTTCATGGGACCCTTTCCAAATTCCAATAATAATTTTTATATCTTGGTTGCGGTAGACTATGTTTCGAAATGGGTGGAAGCCATTGCTTGTCACTCTAATGATGCCAACACCGTGGTGAAATTTTTGCATAAAAATATTTTCACTCGATTTGGAACACCACGGGCATTGATTAGTGACGAGGGCACCCATTTTGTGAACAAAGTCATGAGCTCGGTCCTTGCTAAATATGATATACATCATAGAGTGGCCACCGCATACCACCCGCAAACCAACGGTTTAGCCGAACTTTCAAATCATGAGATTAAAGTTATTTTGGAGAAAGTCGTTAAACCACATCGAAAAGATTGGTCAACCAAACTTGATGATGCTCTTTGGGCCTATCGAATGGCCTATAAAACTCCCTTGGGAATGTCTCCATTTAAATTAGTTTTTGGCAAAGCTTGCCATTTACCGATTGAATTGGAGCACAAGGCGTTTTGGGTCCTTAAAGAGCTTAACATGAGTGAGGATGTTGCGGGAATTAAGAGGAGTTTGCAAATGCATGAACTAGAAAAGTTGCGATATCACTACTACGAGAACGCAAAGTTGTACAAAGAAAAGACCAAGATGTGGCATGATCGAAGAATCAACCATAGGGAGTTCATGGAAGGACAACAGGTATTATTGTTCAATTCCCGTCTTAAACTCTTTCTGGGTAAGCTAAAATCAAGATGGACGGGACCATACACCATTGTCAAGGTGAGTCCCTTTGGAACAGTGGAGTTGAAGTCCCCACAGTCTAGTCAAATCTTCAAAGTCAATGGGCAGAGAGTGAAGCATTTTCTGAGTGAGAGTGCTCACATTGTACCCCACTCTCCACCCCACTATGGTTAAGAAACATCGGGATCACTTGTAAATATTTTATTTCAATTTTTTGTTGTCTTTTTATTTTTTTTAGTATTTTTAATTCTGCATGGTAGTTTATTTTGCATGTGTGTAGGAGAGATTCCCATTTTTTGAAGAAAAAGCCAAGAAAGTACTTCGCAGTGGGATGAAGCACGTCCCTGCGCTTCCCACTATCGAACTGACGAGAGAATGGACAGTTTTTAGGGGCCCAAGATGCTGACATACATCAACTTTTTCTACAAATCAGTCACCTTTTGCTGCCACTTGTCATAAGTTTGCCTTTTTCCAAGAAAAACCATCATTGTCCTTTCTCTCTCTCCTAAACAAACGGTTCCCACCATTTTGAAAACCAATTAAACCCTTTTCATCCTAAACATAAAAACCACCTTTACTCCTAAATTTCAAATACACCCTCTCTCCTTCTTCTTTCTTTCTCACGAACCAAACCGCAAACACCCTTCCTAAACCCTAAAAATGGCCAGAAGCAAGCGACTGAACACCCACCCGGAGGAACCCAACCGTGCGGCGGTCCGCCACAGAACCACCGAGGGCCACCCGCCGGAAACCATCACCGGCGATTTAAACGAACCGCCATCGGTCTCCAGTGAACCACCGATCATACCAGATATTCCAGACACGGGTTCATCCAAGCAAGAGAGTCTGAGGGTTGTGTCTTCATCAAAGGTTTCGGACACCAGTCAAAGCCATCTCGATGACGAAGCATTGCAGGCCGAAGAGGAAGAAAGGAGGTTGGTAGAAGAGTATAACCAAAGGATGTCTGCTATCCGAAAAAGAAAAGAAGAAGTCGAGAAGAAGCGACGAGAGGAAGAAGAAAGACTAAAACAAGAAGAGGAGGAAAGGTTAAGAAAAGAAGAGGAGGAGGAGAAAAAACGGGAGGAGGCCGAGAGGTTGGCGAGAGAGGAAGAGGAAAGAAAAAGAGTTGAGGAAGAAAGGCTTCGTGAAGAAGAAAGAAAACGGGCAGAGGAAGAAAAGAAAAGGGCTGAAGAAGAACGGTTGGCAAAGGAAGAACAAGAAAGAATCAGACAAGAGGGGGAAATTCGAAGAAAAGAGAAGGAGCAGATTCAGACTGAGGAAAATCCTCAGGTCACAAACACGGTCGATTTACCGGCACTCCAAGCTGCTGCCCACAGTGAGGAAAACCCCATCGTTCGGGCTCTGAGGAAAAAGGGAATGGTCACCAGGTCTGGGGTGACCATGTTGGAGAAAACACCAACCAAAAAGCCGAGAAGAAAATCGTCTGGGAAAGGTAAGGGTCTCGAACCCTCTTTAAGTTCATCGTCTGTTGAAACTGATGCTGGGAATGAGCAAGTTCCATCTGAAAACCCACACCATTCCACTATGGGGACTGAGCATGCCCCTAGTGGCGTGCCTAGGCAGTTCACAACTCCAGCAGTGGCCGCCCATTATGACTGTATTTTTAAGCAGCGATTGAACGTGGAGAGGGGTTTCGACCCCGAGTTTGTAGAGGTAAACTCGTTTACAAATATCGGGTTTTAGCACAAGATTGGGCGACGTTGGCATCTGCCAATCGTCGAGCAAATGCCTCTCTAGTTCGTGAGTTTTATGCCGAGGCTTCGCAGACCAAAGACCCCTTTGTAAAAGTTCGGGGTCAGACCGTGTACTATCATGCCACCGCCATTAATCAGGTCCTTAGAATAAGGACCCCAACTACATGCGCATTCACACAGTTCTTGAAAAAAATGAGCCCCGCCGATGAAGATGTGATTTTAAGGGAATTGGCAGTAGAGGGAAAGCCCTGGGATATGGATGGCACACGCAAATGTCTACACACTAGCTCCCTCACTACCGAGGCCGCTGTGTGGTTTGCGTTTGTTCGGTCCACTTTATCCCCTACTTCTCATGATACGACCCTATCGATGCACAAGTGCGCCCTGCTGTACTGCATCCTTACGGATAAGCCGATCAACCTTGGGTCCCTCATGTTTTCTGCCATTCACACCGCACGCATACGAAAGAAGGTAATCCTACCCCTCCCTTGTCTTATCACTTCATTATTAATCGAAGCTGGAGTACCCTCAGCTACAGATGATCAGTGGCTCGTTTCAATGAGCAACATTAGCGTCCTAACCATCAAGAAAATGGGGAGAGCACTTGCCGGCCCTTCTGAAGAACCTGCTCGGGACGATCCCACTGTGAGAAACGCTGTTGATCCCACTGTGAGAACCACTGGTACCCCACTACGACAGACCGCTGCTGGAAGCTCAAGCAACCCCATGACCGCCGTTCTGCAAGCAATAACAGCTCTCACTTATAAAGTTGATCTCATGGAAGCCCAACATAAGCATATGAACCGAGCCACCGAGTCGTTCTGGATGTATACAAGGGATAGGGATGCGGTTGTCAACCAAATGTTACAAGGTGCTGATCCCGAGTTGCACGCACAACTCCCTGAATTTCCCGAAGGTATTTGCCCCTCAAATGAAAGTGAAGATGATTTCGAGGAAGACTCCACCGCTAGCTCGCCGCAAGCAAGTCCGAACCGCTGAATGGTTTGTTGGGATTATGGTTCCCACTTTTGATGCTCCCAAAAACAATTTCTATTTTCTGTTTATTTTGGTATTTCGCCTATGGCTAGGCATTTGACAATATTTGCTGCTTTAGTTACTTTTGGTTTATGATGCATGGATCCCTACTACTTTTAGTAGGTGCTTTTGGGTACTAACTCACTTCTTGTTTGAATGATTGTTTGATCTCGTTTTCATTTCAAGGTACAACTTTCGGCTTCCGAATTAAAAGGTCCCTTTTGTAAGTACGAATCTCAAATGAAATGATATAGGCCATTTTTCGCATCCAAACACGACCCTTTTAGTACCCGTAACCACCTCTTTCGCACCAAAATTCAAGTCACAGTGAGGACACTGTGCAATCTTAAGTTTGAGGTGGGGACTTCCAGAATGACTTCCAGTCTTCCCACAGTAGGAACACTGTGAAGTCATAAGTTTGGGGTGGGTAAGCCATACCCCCTCCCAAAAAAAATACAAAAACAGAAGAAAAACGGGGTGTCACTACAAAAGATTGATGGTGTGCCTTTTCTGGACCATCAAAGTGCCCACTCCCAGAAAAAGATGGTGTGCCTATTCTGGACCATCAGAATACCCACTCTCACAAAAAATAGCCATACTCAAATAAAGCCTGAAAGTGTACGAACTTACCCATGCAAAACACAAACCACTCACTTCTTGAAATAAAAATCTCAAAACGAGATTTTCGGTCCATATTTGGAATTGTTTGCCAAAACCCTTGGGAAAATATTCAAAGCCATAAACCTTTCAAACCCAAGAAAGTCCTATTGATCAAAGGTGAACAAGGGAAAGATTTCGTCAAGTACAAAAGTGATATTTTAATTTGGGAACCAAAAGAAGTATCTGTGGAAGGAGATCAACGCCCATTCAGAGTGAGAAGTCGGTAAGTCCCTGAAAGCTCAAATGCATTATTTTTTTTTATTACTTGGGGACAAGTAATGGTTTAAGTTTGAGGTTGTGATAACTCTATTTTTAGAGTTATTATTTCCTTTTATTTTCTATTTTATTTCGTCAATTTTAGTCATTTCACTTCTCAAAACCCCCATTCTTGGTACATTTCACGAAGAAGAGCAAAAAGAGTGAACCATAGTCTTTAATAAATTATTTGGTGGAATTTGGGTGTTTTCACGTTTTATCCGCAGGGACTTACGTTCCCCACTCCGGATCCTACTATCGAGCTGAACAAAAAGAAAAAAGACAAAGAAACTCCTAGTTGGAATGTAAGTATTCTGGAGAATGGAAGGTTCATTTGGCTGAGAAAAGGGCTGGAGAAGTACACGGCATCTTGTTTTTAGATGGCATCAAGTACACCTTTTGTACTTTGAAGTTGACTTGGTGAAAGGGTCCATTGGGTAAAAGAGCTATAACATGGTGGATAAAAGGATTGTTCAAGGAGCTGATTTCTATCATGATTCTGCAGTCCTTACCCTTTAGACATACCCATCTTTGTGTAATACCCAACCCTTTCTCCTAGTATATAAAGGAGGTGTTGGGTGCCATTAATTCCATGCTTAATTTTTAGAAAAATCTCTACTACTACATTAGTGATAGCTTCAGTTCTCTCATTTACTGCAGTAGTTATCTTTAACTTTCAATATTTTAATTTCCTTAGTGTAATCGCTAGTTTCTCGTAATCAGTGGCAGTGACGTACCTTCGTTCCCCACTGCAGTTTTTAATACAAGTCACTTTTAGTTTATTTATGTTCATCTCTTCATCTTTTATTTTCTTTACTTCGGAAATGTTAGGCTAAACATCCCTTGGGATGTAGGAAAGAGAAGTACCTGGATTTTATTAAAAATGCTTGAGTAATCTTTATACTTGGAATATTTATTGTTTTGGTCATTCATTCTCGCTTATTACCCAAGGATGCGAACAAGCCGATCACTTGCAAGGATCTAAAGTCTAGTTCTTGACTAAGAAATAAGTAAAACGCAGTGACACGAGCTTGAATGATGCTAGGGGATTCGAAAGAATTCTTATGACACTTGCGAAAGTGAGGTCGGCACAGTGAGCTAATCCCAACCCACTGGAGTAGTAGGCAAGCTAGTTGGTGTATTTAAAAACACTTAGAGTATTTGTCTCTACACATTCCATCGAGACCTGAAAAGGTCCATTTTGAGATTACCATTGACAAAACGATAAATACCAAGAGTATGGGATTTTAGCTTAAACGTGTGAGTATTTTGTAACCGGGCTTTTCTAGCGAAAAGACCGACTTCAAGTACAAGGATCATTTTTAGGATCAAGTATTTAATATAAAATCTAGGGAAAATCTAACCTACATTCTATCTTTTAAATCTTTAGTAAAATCGTTAAAATAGCATTTCACCAAACCAAACCAAAATATTGCTTCTTCTGTTATTGAAACCTGTAAAAGGAGCTCATGAGAACCGTATTGTCTTGATTGCCCAGTCTCTGTGGATTCGATTCTGGTATTTTACCAACTATTACTTGTTGTGACGATCATAGTGGACAGTGTACACTTGCACTTCCCACTATGGACAGTTTGCAACCCACTGCGATTAAAACACATATTTCGCATGTAACAAGTTTTTGGGATGTTTCATTTTATATAAATTGCATGTTTAAAATTGTTGGGTTGTTATAGTTGGTATCAGAGCCATAGTTTAAGGGATTTAGGTGACCGGATGGGCCTAGACTTAAACTATGAGGAGTAGAAATCACAACTGAGAATCAGGAATGCGTTAGGAGAGCACTAATATAGAAATAGGACTAATAGGGTACCAAGGACGGTCATGTAAGGTAAGTTTGGAGTTACACCTGGCCAGTGTAATTGCGAACTTACAGGTACATGTATGTGCTTAAGTTGTCTTATTATTCCGTTGATGTAGTACTAAATGAGCCTTTAGTATTAAATGAGTCTTTAGTATTAAATGAGTCTTTCATTGTTGTTGTTGTGTATCAGAATGTCTGCAATAGTCTTGAGAAGTAGGTCGATGCCTATGGTGGAGGAAGCGCAAACCAAGAGTACTACGCCGCATGAGGAGGCGGTGAGGGTTAAGGAACTGGCGGAGGATGGACCAGTAGAACCTTCTAGAGTGGCAACCACTCGCGAAAGAGGTAGAGGCCGCAGGAGGGGTAGAGGAACGGTACCGAGAAAGGCCGTTACTGAAGTGGGAGCAACAACCACCAAAGGCAAGGGTAAGAAAAAAAAAACGCCGGTTAAGCGCAAGGCAAGGAGCGTTGGGGAACCAGAAATTCAAGCGATATCCGAACAGGAAAGTTCAGCGCCTGTAAAGAAAACAAATGCTAAAAAAAGGCGTAAACCTGAGGCCACACCGGCTTTCGTGACTGAGGATAAGTTCACAGCGGAGATGGATAAACTGCAAAAGACCCTTCAAGTAGTGTTAGACCACCAGAACAAGACTACGTCTGGGGAAAGAACCAAGAGCAGTACTGGGAAGAAGATTGAGGAAGGTAGTGAACCGCGGACTGAGATAGGAAACAACTCGATGACAACTCCGATTGTCACTAGTGAGCCAAAGACAGTGAAAGGGTGCTCGTTTAAGACATTCGCTTCGTGCAAGCCTCCAACGTTCAATGGGGAGCGCGATGGAGTTAGCATTCGACACTAGCAAGTGCGCTGAGGAAGATAAGGTACTTTTTGCAATGGCAATGATGAAGTCCGAGGCCATCTATTGGTGGGATGTCGAGACGGGAGGAAAGGGATCGGAGATAGCAAAGGGTATGTCGTAGGAATCTTTCATTAAGAGATTCAGAGCACAGTTCTGTCCCTTGGCAGCAGTTAAGAAATTGGAGGAGGAATTTCTGGGGTTAGAGCAAGGAACAATGTCAGTTCATGAATACACATCGAAGTTCATTGAGAAGGCCCGGTTTGCTGAGTTGTACGTGCCTACTGAAGAAAGGCGGATAGAGAGATACATTTATGGGCTAAAAAGCAGCATAAGGGAGTTGGTGCAGGTGAAAGATTCGTCTACTTTTCAGGCCGCGGTAGATACTGCAGAACTTACTGAGAAGGAGAAGACCAGGCAGATGACCGAAAGAGTCGGAGATAAGCGTAAGTGGGACGGGCCGGACCGAGACAGTAAGAGGCCGAATGCAGCCAGACCTGATCTGCGGGTGGGATCTAAGTCAGTGGAGAAACCTTGTGCAAAGTGCAACAAAATGCACCGGGGAGAATGTTGGGCTGAAAAGGAGGGGTGTTATAAGTGTGGGAAAATGGGGCACCTAGCTCGAGATTGTCGCAGCCCGAGGACCTGTTATCAGTGCGGATTGTCGGGTCATGTCAAGTGGGATTGCCCACAACTAAAGAAAGGTTATGCTGGGGGTGAAGGTGGCAGTAGCGGAGGAAGGAGTAATGAGAAAAAAGTGGAGCCGGCTCGCGCCAGAGCAAGGGCTTTCCACATGTCGGCTGAAGAGGCAGAAAACACGCCTGATGTGGTAACAGGTACCTTTCCTATAGACTCGACTTTTGCTAAAGTACTGTTTGATTCGGGGGCCAACCGCTCGTTTGTGTCGCCCAATTTTGTTCAAAAATTGCAAGTGAAACCCAAGAGGTTGAACTTTGGGTTTGAGGTAGAGATAGCATATGATTGTCGAGTCTGGGTGAAGGAGGTCTATTAGGGTTGTAGCATAGACGTGGATGGTCACTTATTTCCATTAAGGTTATATCCTATGGGAATGGGGGAGTTTGATGTAGTTCTAGGAATGGACTGGTTAGCGGAAAATGATGCTAGCATAGTTTGCAATAAGAAACTGATCCGTATCGCCTTGCCCGATAAGAAAGAAGTGGTAATTTATGGAGATCAACGGAATAGGAAGTCGTGTTTGATATCGATGTTGAAAGCTAGGCGATGTTTAGGAAAGGGGTGTCTGGGGTATTTAGCTTGCGTGCTAGATGCTAAGAAGGAGAAGAAGAGTGTGGGGGATGTCCCGGTAGTGAGTGAGTACCCGGAGGTGTTTCCGGATGATTTGACGAGTCTGCCTCCAGATCGTCAGGTAGAGTTCAGAATAGAACTGTTGCCTGGGGCGGCACCGATTGCCCGTGCGCCCTATCGGTTAGCACCAGCGGAGATGAAAGAGATGATGACCCAATTGCAAGAGTTGCTCGACAAAGGTTTTATTCGTCCGAGTTCATCGCCTTGGGGAGCGCCGGTACTTTTCGTTAAGAAGAAGGACGGATCAATGCGAATGTGCATTGATTACCGTGAGCTCAATAAAGTAACTGTGAAGAACAAGTACCCGCTTCCGAGAATCGACGACCTCTTCGATCAGCTACAAGGTGCGAGTTACTTCTCAAAGATAGACTTGAGATCGGGTTATCATCAATTGAAAGTGAGAGAGGAGGATGTGCCGAAGACTTCTTTCCGTACGAGATATGGACACTATAAGTTCTTAGTCATGCCCTTCGGGTTGACTAATGCGCTAGCGGTGTTCATGGATTTGATGAATCGGGTGTGTAACTCATTGTTGGATAAGTGCGTGATCGTCTTCATTGATGATATCTTAATCTATTCTCGTACCCGAGAGGATCACGAGAGGCACCTTCGAGCAACGCTGGAATTGCTTAAGCGTGAGAAGTTATATGCGAAGTTTTCGAAGTGCGAGTTTTGGTTAAGAGAAGTCCAGTTTTTGGGTCATGTGGTGTCGGCAGACGGCATCAAGGTAGATCCTGCTAAGATTGAAGCCATTAAAGATTGGGAGGCGCCAAGAACCCCATCGGAGGTGAGGAGCTTTCTCGGTTTAGCAGGTTATTACCGGAAGTTTATTCAAGACTTCTCTCGGATAGCTTCGCCACTGACCTCCTTGACAAAGAAGAACGTCAAATTCGTGTGGGTTGAAGCGCAAGAATCTGCGTTTGAGAAGTTGAAAGAAAGTTTAAGCAGTGCTCCGATTCTGCCGTTACCTGACGGATCAGAGGGTTTTGTGATATACAGTGATGCTTCTAAGCTCGGGCTGGGGTGTGTGCTGATGCAGAATGGGAAGGTAATTGCCTACGCTTCTTGACAGTTGAAGGAACACGAAAAGAACTACCCCACTCATGACATGTGATAACGCCACTTTTTGGCGTTATTTCCGGTTCTCAAACCAATGAGATTGGCTTGTATTCAAGTAAAAAGGCGTGTATTTTACGGTTTATCTAGTGATTTTCACAGGTTATCTAAAAGGCGGCATTCCTCGAGAAAAGAAGCTAAAAAGAGCCCAATACGAGTCAAAACGAAGCCTAACGTGAGCCTAAAAGCCAAGCCCAAGACCCGCGACCGAACCAGGACCCGATCCGCGAACCAGAAAACGACCCACGTAGCCAAAATGACACGCGCGACTTACCACGCGACTTACAAGTCGCGTGGCAAGTGGCGTAACCCACTGTTTCGCGATTTTCAGTATTTTAATTCGGGTTTTAGGTCACTTTTCGGGATCCAACTTTCGGCAGACGACCAGGGGCGATTTCCGGCAACTTTTCGGAGCTTTCGGAGTCACGTTAGAGGGCCGATCACGGAGACAATCATCACGGAACGTAGATACAAGCACGATTGAAGGGAGTTCATCCCGTTATCTTTCATGTTTTTAATCTTTTGCGTTACCATGTTTACATACGTAGTTTCATCTTTCTCTCTTGTGTTTGAATCCACCACCGACATGAACTAACCGGTTCGTGTTGGGGGTTGGAATGAATTCGGTATAAAGCATGTAACCAGATGATTTGAACTTTTATTGGTTTTTCCTTAATTGATGAAGCATGTGATTTTGTTCTTAATGCATTTGTGAATTTGGCCAATTTACAATTGATGTGTTGTTAGTAATTAAGTTCGTGAGAATTAATTACTATATAGAATTAGGAATTGCATGCCGAAAGCCCAAAACGGTGATAGAGATATACCAAGTAAGCTTTAGTCCCATTTAAATAGTTAGGTTGACATCGAGAGATAAAATCTAGCCAATTTAACTTAAATCGAGTGCTTAATGTGTTTTGGAATCCAGAAGTGAGATCGAGAGATTGAACTAATCCTTTTCAAAATAAAACCCGTTGTGGCTTGAAAGAGAACAACGGTGACCTTAAAAGATTTGGGAATCATTAAAGGGATAAACTGGTAATTGTTTGAGTTGTTTGTGTGCATGTGTAGAACCGGAGGATTTCCAACCCTCAACTTTTCTCTCTATCGAAGTCTTTAAAGCTGTTATGTTTTGTCTTGTGTTGATTTGATCTCATTTATTGCAATTTAATTAGTCTATAAACCAATCTCTAATTTCGACAGTCCAGTTAATAGAATCTATAGTAATTGTGATAATTAGTTCCTAGTTCCCCGTGATTCGATACTCGTACTTCTCCAGTACTATTACTTGACTTCGACCCGTACACTTGCGGTTAGATTCGCGGGGTGTCAAAACCCCGTGTCAGGTTTTTGGCGCCGTTGCCGGGGAACTAGTTGCAAATAATAGCACTACCAGCTATACACGCTATTAGATTGGACATTTTTTTTCATATTCTATTTCATCACTTTGAATTTCTGGATTGCTAAGTTCGTGTAATTGCGATTTCAGGTGCTGCTTGGTTTATGCCAAGGAAAACCCGAGGAAAAGAGCTCGAGCCTATCGACCCAGAGATCGAAAGAACCGCTCGTCGTCTACGAAAAGAAGCAAAAGCGAAAAGGAATCTTAAATTCGAAATGTCAGACGACGAGAGACCACCTCGCCGCAATAATCCACCACCACCTCCGGAAAGGGTGCCTATGCGGTCATTTGCCAATCCGAATGTGGCAACCGCACGGATAGGCATCCAACCGCCCGCTACCGCAGCAAACTACTTTGAGCTCAAATCGAGTACCATTGTCATGGTACAACAGAATCAATATGGAGGAGCGCCGACTGAAGATCCTCATGCACACCTCCGTGCATTCGAGAGGATCTGTAACACATTCAAGATCAATGGCATGAACGAGGATGCCATCAAGCTGAGGTTATTCGGGTTCTCTCTCAAAGGCCGAGCCGAGACATGGACCGAGAGCATCCAACCAGACTCGATTACCACTTGGGCGCAACTGAAGGCAGCCTTCCTTCAGAAATTCTTTCCACCGGGAAGAACCGCGCAGTTAATGGTAGAGATCACCCATTTTTCTCAATGGGATCAGGAAACATTATATGAGGCTTGGGAGCGCTACAAGGACATGATAAAGAAGTGTCCTCATCACGGGCTACAAGGTTGGGTCATCATCCAGACCTTCTTCAGTGGACTCCACCCGCAATTCAAGAACGATATCACTGCTGCCGCGGGTGGAGCATTGATGGATAGATCATACGAGGAAGCATGCGAGCTGATTGAAAACTTGGCCGAGCATAGTTTTTCTACACCGAGATCAGCCGTTAGAAGAGTGGGAAGTATTCAAGAGTCAGAAGAGATGAAGGAACTGAAGGCTCAACTAGCCTTTATCACAAATAGGCTGAATGGTGGAAATCTTCAAGAACCTGATCAGGTCCATTTTGTGGCAAACCGGAACCAACCGAGAAACGATCCGTTCTCGAATACGTATAACGAGGGGTGGAAAAGGCATCCCAATCTTTCATGGAATCGGCCGGGTCAACCACAGTCAGGTAATTTCCCTAACTCTTCTAATTTCTCTAATACTAACAGTGCTTATCATCCTCCAGGTTTTCAGCAAAGAAACGAAGGACCATCCGGGGAGAAGAAGCCGGGACTCGAGGACATGATGATGAAGTTCATGTCGAAAATGGACAGCACAGTCGAGGGATTAGCAAGCACAATCAATACTGTCAAGGCGGCTACCGAGTAAAACACCGCCGCCATCAAGATCCTCGAGAGGCAAGTGGGGCAGATTTCCGAGACCCTACAAAACCGAGCCCCCGGGAAACTTCCGAGTCAACCCGAAAGACAAAACCGGGAGCATTGCAATGCCATCTACCTTAGAAGCGGAAAGGAGTTGACCAGAGATCCGGTAAGCGAGACTTCAGCAAAGGAAACCGAGAATGATGTGGAGATCATTGACATGGATGCGTTAGAGGCTGATGAAGAGCGTAAGAGGAGTGAAGAGAAAAAGAAAGAAGTGACACCACCGGTCAAGCCAGAAACTCCACGAGTGCCTTACCCAAACAGGCTGAAAGCAAACAAGGATGATGTTCATTTTGCTAAATTTCTTGATGTCTTTAAAAAACTAACCATTAATATTCCGTTTGCAGATGCACTCACCCAAATGCCCTCTTACATGAAATTCATGAAAGAGATCCTTTCCAAGAAGAGGGCAATCGACCATCAGGCTACCGTTGCACTCACTGAAGAGTGCAGCGCCATCTTCCAGAATAAGCTTCCCCAGAAGCTCAACGATCCAGGGAGTTTTTCTATCCCTATCCAAATTGGGAAGTTTTCATTTAATAAAGTGTTATGTGATTTAGGGGCGAGTATTAATTTGATGCCCCTTTCTATTTTCAGGAAACTAGGATTGGGAGAGGTGAATCCCACATTCATGACGCTTAAGCTAGCTGATCGGTCGATAAGGTATCCATATGGGGTAATCGAAGACGTGCTAATCAAAGTTGGTAAGTTTTACTTCCCTGTCGACTTCATGGTGATAGACATAGATGAGGACGAAGAGGTCCCGATGATCTTGGGACAATCTTTCCTGGCCACGAGCCGGGCTCTGATTGATATGGAAGAGGGTGAGATCACGTTCCGAGTTGGCGATGAGAACGTGAGATTCAAGTTGCTGGAAAGAGGAAGTGGTGAAGGAGAAGAAGGAGGAGAGAAATCCGCGAAGAACCGTAAGTGTGGAAGGTACAATCCCGCGGACACTAAGCCGAGCTGAAACCACACAGTCGTGCCACGACTTTAAATACGGCGCTGGGTGGGAGGCAACCCACCAAGGTTTGTTTTCCTTTGTTATTTGCTTATTTTGAGTGCGTTTCTTATTCCCGAAAAACCAAAAAAATCGAAAAAAAAAGCGAAAAACGAACAGGGACATACGCGACTTGCCACGCGGTTTGCAAACTGCGCAGCAAGCCGCGGGGCACTCTGTTGGTTTTCTGAGACAGAGAGTTACGCGGTTTGCCACATGTCTTGCAAGTCGCGGGCTAAACCGCGGGAGTCCCCTGTTGGCTATCGTTCGTTTTTCGTGCAAATTTTTATTCCTTTCTTGCATTGTGTGATTCTGTTTTCTTGTTTTTCTTTCGTCGTCTGTTTGTTTCTTTCGAGTGTGCATGCTCTCCCCTCCTTCTCCAAATGCTCAATCTTTCAAGAATCTCCTCTGTCCGGGCAAAACAGGTATGTTCTAATCATTTCTCTGTTAAAAGAGTGGTGCTTGATGGGTTGCTCTATTTAATTGCACGAGATGCAACAAACCTAAGTTTCACTTAGGTTTGGGGTGCCTCAATTTTGAACCATCTACACACTCACATTAGACCCTGTGCAAACCTCGGTTTTACCGAGGTTTGGGGTTGGCTTCTTTTTGGCTTTTATTTGACAAACCTAGGCCACGGCCTAGGTTTGGGGTGCCCACTTTAGAAATTTTGGGTTTTCTTTTGCCTGCTATGTAATGCCTTGCTCGTCCTTTCGATAACTGTGATAACTGCACAATGATTGAGTCGCATCACCTACGACTTTGCTTGCACATTGGGGACAATGTGTGGGTAAGGTTTGGGGTTGCCCAATCGGGCCCAAGTTATGCACGTAGATTTCCTGCACTTCTGAGTGTCTAGATCAAAGTAACTAAAATTTTTGTTATGAATGATTGAGACCGACCATTGTGGGAAGAATCTGGTGATAGTGACGTGACCGTTAGGGAAAGACCGGGAAAGGACATGACTAGGGACATTAGTGGAGACCACCCGATAGTGAGTTTTGAGCCTAATAAGACGTTTTTCATTTCGAGGGATTCATACACGTAATTCTTATACACTTTTCGAATTCCTTGTCGTGAATGTAGAATGATCTCGCTACATTATTGCATTGAGTAGCAAAGACGAACATCGGGATATTAGGTAAGGGTATAGTAGACCATATCGTGTGGACCTTAAGAAATGATTCCAGGCATTGTGTGTTTTGTTTTAACCCGTTGCAGCTATCGTTTTCCCTTTTACCCTTAGTGTGTAACCATAGCCCATTTGAAGCCAAACACTCACCGTATTTCGCTTCTAAACCCATCATTACACCCTCAGCCATGAGCCTTAGCCAACCCTATCCGAGAATGTGTCAATCGGAAGCAGTAATGAACTTAGAGAGATAGAGCGGAAAGAAAGAAATCAGGCCAGTCAAGAAGTAGAAAAGAGGACCAATGAAGTCCCAAAAAAAATTATATATATATATATATATACTTAGATAATAGTTAGAGCCGCAAAATAAGAGAGTCAAAGCGACTCCAATAGTGACGAAAAGGGCCAAGTAAGCGAATGTAAAGCAACGAGAGTTCAGGAATTGCCAATGATTGACTCACCGAGGATTGTTGATCCTTTTTACCCGTCGTTTCTATAACCTTAACCTTAGCCCGTTACAACCCGTGTAAAGACTTGGATGATCTTCTGGAAAACATGATTAAAGTCTATGACCACCTGTACCGATATTCCCTGTCTTGTTATTTGATTCCGTCTGAGATCAAAAGTTTGGACATTTGTGCGTCTTTCTTTAGAGTTGTCATGTAATATTTTGAGTATTATTGTACATAACTTCCATACACATGACAACACGAGCGATAACCTAGGTTCGAGTGCAAAGAGAGTACCCCGAGAGGTAGGGTCGAGGCGAAATGTTTTCCCTAGTATGTTTGGACCCAGTTTAACCCGAACGTAATCGGAACAGTCACGAGTTCAACTCCCAATGGAAGGTCATAGGTCAAACGAAATGAGAATGAGGCGAGAGTGGGATAGATATTCACGGGTATGGGAAATCACCGATGCATCACTTGGTACCGATTGGGAATTGTGCAGTTATTATATTTTCACCGATATGTGCTTTAATTCTGTTTTATCGCTAATTTGCTTGGGGACAAGCAACGCTCGGTTTGGGGTTGTTGATAACACCACTTTTTGGCGTTATTTCCGGTTCTCAAACCAATGAGATTGGCTTGTATTCAAGTAAAAAGGCGTGTATTTTACGGTTTATCTAGTGATTTTCACAGGTTATCTAAAAGGCGGCATTCCTCGAGAAAAGAAGCTAAAAAGAGCCCAATACGAGTCAAAATGAAGCCTAACGGGAGCCTAAAAGCCAAGCCCAAGACCAGCGACCGAACCAGGACCCGATCCGCGAACCAGAAAACGACCCACGGAGCCAAAATGACACGCGCGACTTACCACGCGACTTACAAGTCGCGTGGCAAGTGGCGTAACCCACTGTTTCGCGATTTTCAGTATTTTAATTCGGGTTTTAGGTCACTTTTCGGGATCCAACTTTCGGCAGACGACCATGGGCGATTTCCGGCAACTTTTCGGAGCTTTCGGAGTCACGTTAGAGGGCCGATCACGGAGACAATCATCACGGAACGTAGATACAAGCACGATTGAAGGGAGTTCATCCCGTTATCTTTCATGTTTTTAATCTTTCGCGTTACCATGTTTACATACGTAGTTTCATCTTTCTCTCTTGTGTTTGAATCCACCACCGACATGAACTAACCGGTTCGTGTTGGGGGTTGGAATGAATTCGGTATAAAGCATGTAACCAGATGATTTGAACTTTTATTGGTTTTTCCTTAATTGATGAAGCATGTGATTTTGTTCTTAATGCATTTGTGAATTTGGCCAATTTACAATTGATGTGTTGTTAGTAATTAAGTTCGTGAGAATTAATTACTATATAGAATTAGGAATTGCATGCCTAAAGCCCAAAACGGTGATAGAGATATACCAAGTAAGCCTTAGTCCCATTTAAACAGTTAGGTTGACATCGAGAGATAAAATCTAGCCAATTTAACTTAAATAGAGTGCTTAATGTGTTTTGGAATCCAGAAGTGAGATCGAGAGATTGAACTAATCCTTTTCAAAATAAAACCCGTTGTGGCTTGAAAGAGAACAACGGTGACCTTAAAAGATTTGGGAATCATTAAAGGGATAAACTGGTAATTGTTTGAGTTGTTTGTGTGCATGTGTAGAACCGGAGGATTTCCAACCCTCAACTTTTCTCTCTATCGAAGTCTTTAAAGCTGTTATGTTTTGTCTTGTGTTGATTTGATCTCATTTATTGCAATTTAATTAGTCTATAAACCAATCTCTAATTTCGACAATCCAGTTAATAGAATCTATAGTAATTGTGATAATTAGTTCCTAGTTCCCCGTGATTCGATACTCGTACTTCTCCAGTACTATTACTTGACTTCGACCCGTACACTTGCGGTTAGATTCGCGGGGTGTCAAAACCCCGTGTCAACATGGAGTTAGCGGCGGTGGTGTTTGCTCTGAAAATCTGGCGACATTACTTATATGGGGTAAAGTGTCAGATTTACACTGATCACAAAAGTCTGAAGCATCTATTCGATCAGAAGGAGTTAAATATGAGACAGAGGAGATGGATGGAGCTGTTGAACGACTATGACTGCGAGATTTTTTATCACCCAGGTAAAGCAAATGTAGTGGCCGACGCGTTGAGTCAGAAAGAGCGAGGAGATCAGACCAAAGTAGTGGCTTTCAGAGTTGAGGCAACCTCGAACCTCCTTGAGGAAATTAAGAAATTTCAGGAGGAAGCGTTGCTAGAGGAGAACATAAAGAACGAAAGAGTTGTCGGGGTCACGTCGTTGTTCGAAGTTAACAATGGTGGGCTGAAGTGTATGAAAGACCGAGTGTGGGTTCCTAAGCTGGGCAATCTGAGAGCAAGCATCTTAGAAGAAGCGCACAAGTCACGGTATTCCATGCACCCGGGAACGAATAAGATGTATCGAGACTTGAGACAGTCTTACTGGTGGCCGGGGATGAAGAAGGATATCGCTCATTTTGTGGAGCGGTGTGTGACATGTTTGAAGGTTAAGGCAGAACACCAGCGACCATATGGGGAACTCCAGTCTATAGTAATACCAGTGTGGAAGTGGGATAATATCACCATGGATTTCGTCACAAAGTTACCAAGGACTCCGAAGGGTAATGATGCAATTTGGGTGATTGTAGATATACTTAATAAGTCAGCGCATTTCTTACCTATTAAGGAGTCGGATTCTTTGGAGAAGTTAGCCCAATTGTATATTAATGAGATAGTGTCTAGGCACGGAGTGCCGCGATCCATAGGTTTTGACCGTGATAGTCGGTTCACGTCAGCATTTTGGAGGAGTTTACAATGGGAGTTGGGATCGCAACTAAAGTTTAGCACGGCCTATCATCCTCAAACGGATGGTCAGAGTGAGAGAACCATTCAAACGTTAGAGGATATGCTTCGGGCGTGCGTTATCGACTCTAAGGGGTCGTGGGAGGTACATCTTCTGTTGATAGAATTCTCCTATAATAATAGTTACCATGCAAGCATCCAAGCGGCGCCATTCGAAGCTTTGTATGGACGAAAGTGTCATACGCCGTTATGTTGGAATGAGGTAGGAGAAAGACAGTTGGTCTGACCGGAAATTGTACAATTAACGGCAGATAAGATTGAAGTAATCCGTGAAAGGATGAGAATCGCACAAGATCGTCAAAGAAAATATGCGAATAAGAGAAGGAAACCTATTGAACTTCAAGTGGGAGACAAAGTGATGCTAAAGGTCTCGCCTTGGAAAGGAGTGGTGCGTTTTGGGAAGAAAGGGAAGTTGAGGCCGAGATATGTTGGGCCTTTTGTGATCATCGAACGAGTTGGAGCGGTAGCTTATAAGCTAGAATTGCCAGAAGAGTTGAAAAGGATTCATCCGACCTTTCATGTGTCAAACCTGAAGAAGTGTTTGGCCGAGACCGATGTGGCTATTCCGCTGAAAGATGTCAACATTGATGAGAAATTGATGTTCGAGGAAGAGCCGATCGAGGTCGTAGACAGTAAAGTACGAAAGACGAGGAACAAGGAAGTCCGTTTGGTGAAGGTTCAGTGGAAGTATCACAAGGGACGAGAAGCAACGTGGAAAGTAGAATCCGATATGAAGTCTAGGTACCCTCACCTTTTCGAAAATGGAATTCCGGGGACGGAATTCTTTTGAGGGGGGAGTGTTGTAACGACCCAGACCATTTTGAAAGGTTTTATGTCTTATGTTAAGTTTGAATAAAAGTGGAAGTTGAGGGGCTAGTTGGTAAATATGGGATAGAGTATAAAAGGGAACAAAACCCTAGGTGAACATTCTATTTTCCTGATTGGGAATGTTGTTTGGCGGCTGATTTGAGGAAGAAGAGAGAAAGAACAAGAAGGGAAAGAAAGAAGAAAGAAGAAAGAGTGATAGATCAAGTAAGAAGAAACAATTCCAGTTTATTGGAGAAGAAAGGAAGGTGTTCTTTATTTTGATCCAAGCAGGTAATCTCTTCTCCTCATCTCTAATCCTTGATTCTTGCTATTGATTTAGTTATTTTGGGGTTTTTGTTGAAAAGTTGAGTTTGAAGCTAAATGGGAGAGATTAGGCATCAAATAGTGTTTTCGCAGCTAAGATTTCAATATTTGTTGAACATAGTGGTCATAATATTGTTGCTAATCTTTAATCCGTGAGATTCGATCGTATCTGTGATTTCTCGGACCAATTAGGAGTCAGGTCGGCGTCCAGAAAGTCCTCTGGACGTCCGGACACATCGAATCGTTTGAATGTTTCCGGATGCGGAAACTGTCCGGATGAGAAGAGTATCCGGTATGTAATTGTCCGGTAAGTATAAGCGTTCGGTAAGTCTAGTGTCCGATAAGTAGGAAGTACCCGGGACTTAGTGTTGTCCGGAATGTTGCGTCGTCCGAAAAGAAGGGTTGTCCAGAAAGGGTTGTGTCCGAAAAGTTGGGTGATTAGCTTATGATTTGTCTGTTCATTCAGGGAAATCGAGTGGGAGTCGAGAACAAACTAGAAAAGAGAAGTAAGAGCATCAGGTGAGTTTTCTAAATAAACTGCGTGACTTTTGATGTGTTTTCTAAAGCAAGTACATGATGAGAAATGCCATATTTTATTCTTATGCTTTTAATTGCACGAAAGTTGTTAAAGTTTTATGTGGGATGTATGCATACATTGTTTGAGTTGTAAATTGGCTAAGTCGGGGGGGTGTGGCCCGCCAGTTCGTGCCGGGGGGTGTGTCCTGTTTATGCCAGGGAGGTGTGACCCTATACGGCAGCATGAGACTGACTCGTTGTCACCCTAGGGTGACTTCAGGGTGCCAATTTACGAGGGGGGACCTTTATCCGTCAATGATTTTATATGAACAGATTTATGGATGATTTATGTTGAAAATTATAAAGTGTTTTTAAATGCTTTGATAACTGTTAAGAGGGACTCACTAGACCTCATGGTCTAACCCTCGCATTTTTTTTCAAATTAAAACCTTTTCAAGGGAACAGGTAATGAAAGGCTCTGACAAGTGAGCAGGGCGGTTAGCGAGGAAGCTCGATAGTGTAGCGACACTATAGTTTCGTTTAGTATTATTCTCAGTTGTGTAGGTTGTTCCGCCAACCAAATTTTGGATATTATGTAAGAAATTTTGGGACGCGATTTTGGGATGTTTCATTTTATATAAATTGCATATTTAAAATTGTTGGGTTGTTATAACCACACACTAAAATAAATTAGAACATTAAAATCGAGATATATCGCGTTACATTACGCAAGTAGACTTCTAATATATAAGAAATATCTAAATTGTATTAAATATACTTAATTTATTAATTAAAAAAATTATATCTAAAATCTCACACAAATCTATAAATAAAACTAAAAGAGACAAAATAGAGATCTATTAGACCATCCGTTTGATGAAACTTTAACACAATTTTTAAGGTGTTATATCAGTTTTAAAGTTATCTTGAAATTATAATCATTAGAATAAATTCTAACCATTTTTTAAAGTGTTACATCGTCATAAAAAACTATATTTCAATCAGATAACAACAAAACTACGACTAAATATTGTATAATTTAATAGAAAATAATTTATTAAATAAATAGTTATAATAAAATAAAGGGAAATTAATTAAAATACCCTTAGTTGACTCAAAATTAATGGAAATGCCCCATCTCTCTCCAAATTGGCTAAAATGCCCTGGAAATCCGTGGCCCAACCCGTGGCCCACGGACATTTGCCCAAAAGTCGAATTTGCCCTCAATCCGTGGCCCACGGACATTTGACCCGTGGCCCACGGACAATTGACCCGTGGCCCACGGAAATAATCTGGAAACCCTAATCCGTGGCCAAAGCTGCAGTCCGTGGCCCACGGGATTGGGGCTGGAAACCCTAATCCGTGTTCGTCCCACCTACCCCACGCACACCATTAAATCAATCTGTGGCCATTATAAATTGAAGAGGGGACCACTAGAAAAAAACACACAACTCTCACTCTCACTCTCACTCTCACTCTCACTCTCTCATCATAGTCGTGTGGTGCACGCATTTAAACAACGTGAACGTGATGGCTCGTAACGTGATGGCTCGTAAGGTTAGTTTTGAAACCTCGTTGTTGTATTTATGTGTTATAATAATAAAATGTGTTTGATATATTTATTCGAATATATAAGTTAAGTTTCATAACGTCATTGTGTTATATATAGGGTGTTTTTATTAAAATATGTTTAAACTGTGTTATATATTTGTTAGATTAGAGACTGTTTTTTTTTATAGAAATGTTTGTTAGATATATGATGATTTTTAAAAAAATGTTTGTTAGATCAGAGCCTGTTTTTTTTATAAAATTGTTTTTTCTGCAAAAATGTATTTTTTTATAAAAATATTAGATTAGAGCCTGTTTTTTTTATAAAAATGTTTGTTAGGTATATGATGATTTTTTAAAAAATGTTTGTTAGATTAGAGCCTGTTTGTTAGATATATGATAATTTTTTAAAAAATGTTTGTTAGATTAGAGCCTGTTTGTTAGACATATGATTATTTTGAAAAAAATGCTTGTTAGATTAGAGCATGTTTGTTAGACATATGATGATTTTCAAAAAATGCTTGTTAGATTAGAGCCTGTTTTTTTTATAAAATTGTTTTTTCTGCAAAAATGTATTTTTTTTATAAAAATGTTAGATTAGAGCCTGTTTTTTTTATAAAAATGTTTGTTAGATATATGATGATTTTTTAAAAAATGTTTGTTAGATTAGAGCATGTTTGTTAGACATATGATGATTTTCAAAAAATGTTTGTTAGATTAGAGTCTGTTTGTTAGACATATGATGATTTTCAAAAAATGTTTGTTATAAAATGTTTTTTTATAAAATTGTTTTTTCTGCAAAAATGTATTTTTTATAAAAATGTTAGATTAGAGCCTGTTTTTTTTATAAAAATGTTTGTTAGATATATGATGATTTTTTAAAAAATGTTTGTTAGATTAGAGCCTGTTTGTTAGACATATGATGATTTTCAAAAAATGTTTGTTAGATTAGAGCCTGTTTTTTTATAAAATTGTTTTTTCTGCAAAAATGTATTTTTTATAAAAATGTTAGATTAGAGCCTGTTTTTTTTATAAAAATGTTTGTTAGATATATGATGATTTTTTAAAAAATGTTTGTTAGATTAGAGTCTGTTTGTTAGACATATGATGATTTTCAAAAAATGTTTGTTAGATTAGAGCCTGTTTTTTTATAAAATTGTTTTTTCTGCAAAAATGTATTTTTTATAAAAATGTTAGATTAGAGCTTGTTTATTTTATAAAAATGTTTGTTAGATATATGATGATTTTTTAAAAAATGTTTGTTAGATATATGATGTTATTTATAATTTAGGTCCCTTAAGTTTGCCCAAATTACAACTTAGGTCCGTGAAGTTTGCATAATTACGAATTAGGCCTTTTAAGTTTGCCCAAAACACAACTTAGGTCCTTCAACTTTTCATAATGACAAATGAGGTCCCTTAAGTTTGCATAAATACGATTTGGTCCCATACCTTTTCATTACCATGTAGGAGGATTTTTACTATACGTACTTGACGCTCAAGTGTCGCCTGTCATTTGCAAAAGAAATTAAAACCCATATGGGCAATCTAATTGGACGGGAATTGATCTCAAGATTTCAGCTCACACCTTTCGGTCCATGGCTCCACGTTACCATGACTGATGGCCACCCGACGCTGGTTCACATGTTTTTGCAAAGGGAGGTCATTGTGCGAAACGCAGATCATTACGTGATGTATTTTGATGTGTATGGACGTCACATGCACTTTGGGAGTGCTGAGTTCTGTCTTCTGACAGGACTCCGTTTCGGACCAGAACCCTCTCTTCCTCCCCTACCAACTGACGGGTTCGTTAGTAGGGTTTGGCCCGGAACCAATCCGGAGGACTTGAAGATTGACATGGTGGTTCAGCGGGTTAAGCGAGGTCTTAAAGATTATTCAGACGACGATATTATCCGTGTGTGTATAGTGCTGATGGTAGAGGTCATGTTTATGGGTCGTGAGCTATATTCGATCGTTTCTGAGACAGTCCTTAGAGCCGTCGAGGACTTGGATACATGTAGCAGTTTTCCGTGGGGTAGCTACATCTGGACCCATACATTTAAACAATTGCACCTTGCCATCGTGCGACGCAAAGACAAGCATTCCAAGATGACTTTGTCCGGCTTTGTATACGCTTTTAAGGTTAGATAAGTAGTATAACATAAATTATAATTCGTTTGAGGTTGCCTTTTTATACGTACTTGTTGTGTAATTCCAGATATGGATCGTAGAGATGTTTCCTGTTGCCCAAGGAAATTTTATTCTGCGTAGCGATAGGTTTATTAGAGGAACCCGTTGGGACCGGGTTGCATCAATGAACAAGACTACTTGCCTTGCCGTGTTCAACTCAGTAAATGTAAGTTATTTTACTATTTTATAATTTTAGTCCTGCATATTAATTCTATCATGGTTTTCAATTTATTTAGTCATCGCGTCCGCCGCTTGGTGAGCTTGAGCCTACGGATGCCGAGCTGGCTCAACCCTGGTTTAGCGAGAGTCTCGCCTTCATTCGGAGATCTGTGGAAAGGTCGACGAAGAGGTCACGACGGTCCTCTCCCGTCCAGGATGACGAAGATGACGAAGATGATGAAGATGACGCGCAACCTCAACATCATGTTGGGGTTAACGACCAATATGACGCGCAACCTCAACATCATGTTGGGGTTAACGACCCATATGAGGCGCCCCCGTCCCCTTGCTACTCCCATGATGGTATGTCACATCCTGACCCATATCAAGCGAAGTGGGACGAGCTGACAGCGCTGGGCCGCTATGTACGCGAGGAGCTGTCAGCGCATGGCCGCTACGTACGCGAGGAGCACGAGAAACACGAGAAACGACTAAAAGCTGTCGAGGATATTTGTTCACAGTTTAACGCCGTTCACGTTAGTGTTTAACATAATTTTTCCCCATAGATGTTTTACTTTGTGTATTGATATTATGTTCTATACTTGTATTAGATGTCGATCCCTCAACCGGCCTACGTCCCAACTGGACACACGCAGGCTGCACCGGAGACGTTTGCCACTACGTCGACGTTTACCCCGCAGAATGTAAATAACCACCACTTCTCATTATATTTTTTTTCCTTATTATGTTTGAAATAATCTTATAATGAACAATGTCACCCAGTTTCGGACGTCAGGGGCGGACTGTTACGTACCTCAAATAGAAACGAGCTACGATACACCGCCAGGCTACATGATGCCAGGGTCGTCGGGGTACATTCAAAATGTAAGTTTTTTTAATAGTTTTGGTTTAATTACGTACTTGACAAAAGTATACTTAAAATTAACAATAGTAATTTTTTTAGCCCATCCATCCAACCCAGTTGGGCAGCGGTTTGATGGACCAAATTTTTGGTCAAAATGTGGAGTATTCGCGGGTTGAGCCCTTCCAGGCAATGGGGTCAGGAATTCGCGGGGCTGATATGATTGGAGATCACTTCAGTGATCCATCGAGTTCGAGTGATGACGCGATGGAGGTGGATGCACAAACAAACATACCGCGACCCACGATGGTCGCGGCTTCACCACAACGGAAAAGGACCAAGTTATTTGGAATATTTAAGCGTCATCCATATACAGAACAGGGGCCGACCACACCAATCCCTGTCAAAAAGACGAAGGCACGGACTCAGGCAATTGGAAAAGGTAAGATGAAGTCCACCGTGCCTGGGTCTTACGTGCCTTCTTCCAATATCGAAAGGCGCATTCCGGCTAGCGAAATCGTCATCCAATGTATAAATAAGCAAATCCCCGTAATGGTATTACCATTCTATCAGGTACTCCCCGTCGGAAATGACTTTTTTGCAACTCTGTTGGGGTTAGAGAGCGATGGGAATTTTGAGGACACGGTTAGTATTTAACTTGTTTAACCTATCCATAAAGTAATATAATAAAATATTTTTTAGTTATAGGTCTAACCATCTAATTTTTGTGTATAGCACATCGATGCTTGGGTCAGAATGATCCAAGAAAGTCGCTCTACATCAGCGAGGTGGGGGGTGATGACATCAAATTTCTTCGAACTGATGGTGCAGGAGAAACAAGATGCGAGGGTCGTGTACAAGATGTGCAATTCTAAGTTAAATCCCATTGACCCGCATTGGAGGAACCTTGACCGGGTATGGAAATGAATTTACATGTATTTTATTTAACTTGTTTATTGCTAACTATTTGCTTGTTATTGTAATATTTCAGGTGTACATCCCTATCTGCATTCCACCCCATCATTGGGTGCTCGGGGTTTTTGAGCTTAATGAAATGGTCATGGTTATATACGACAGCCTTAAGATTTCCCTATTCGAGTTAATATTGAAACAAACCTTGTCAATCTTTACAAAGAGGTTGAGAAAGTTATTTCAGCTCATCCACGACACACGACGAAAGGACATGAGCCACAACTTCAAATGGGTGCATGCAGATAATGCACCACAACAGTCTGGACTCCTTGGGGATTGCGGTGTGTGGGTATGTAGTAACCTATCAGCGTTGATTGACGAGCGACTCCCAGCATGTGCTCCAGATGCCGTCGCAGATGAGGCCATGAAGTGGCGACACCATATGGCGGAAACCTTTTATTTTTTCGGACAACCCCCTGTAAACGATGAGTAGTTTATTTTTTTTATTTCTTGTATAACATGTATGGGTTGTATTTTTAATATGAACCACTTTTCAGACTATTTTTAATGTTGTGTGGTGTTGTGAATCCTGTCATCAACTTTTCGAACAACCCCCTGTAAACGTGTTTGCTTTTTATACGAATCCTTTCATCAACTTTTCAGACTGTCAGCAGCTTTCAGGCTTGTCAATGCAGAGATGCTTTTCAGACGAATCTTGTCAGCAGCTTTTCAGACGAATATTGTCATCAGCTTTTCAGACTGTCAACAGCTTTTTGCTTTTCAGACGAATCTTGTCATCAACTTTTCAGACTGTCAGCAGCTTTATTATAGGACAACAACTCTTGCGACTATAAATAAGTGGTATGTTGAAGAAGTAATTCACAACTTCCTACAACTTACACCGTTTACAAACATTTGATAGCTTTCGTTCAACACAATGGTTGGAGGTTCCAGGTCTAACAAGAAGAAGTCAGCGAATGGGGCCGGAACTTCACGTTCCGCCGAGCAGCAAGAGTTGAATGATGGAAGTCAAAGAAGAAACTGGAAGGTCCCAGAAACAACAGAAGAATGGTCACAGTTTGGGAGAACCCAGGCTGATTGGCCAATAACAGATGAGGAGGTAGAACAATGGGAGTATGCATTGGAGTCATACATTTACACACATCACTTCGCTGAACCACCAATGTGGTCTCCCAAGCTGGACGCGAACGACGACTTCATAAGGTGCAAGTCCTGTCAGGAAGCGAACGCCGACATCGACAGGGTCAAAGAGATATGGCGGAAAAACAGGGAAATCCAACTAGAGAAAGAGAAGTTGATAGCTCAAAGGAAGCGGGAGCTAAAAGAGTTGGAGGCCCAGATTGCATTCCTCCAACAAGAGATCTCTGAAGAGGCGATTACGGTGAGAGAGATCAAAGAGAACTACACCGGCCTGGAGCAGATGATCAACGAAAAGTCTGAGCGGATCATCCGATGCCAGGAAATCTACCCGCACTAGGTCATCAGATTTCTCCCAAGTGTTGCTTCTTTTGTTGTCATGCATTAGATCATCAGATTTCTCTTTTGTTGCTTCTTTTGTTTCCATGCATTAGATCATCAGATTTCTTTTTTGTTGCTTCTTTTGTTTTCATGCATTAGATCATCAGATTTATCCCAACTGTTGTTTCTTTACTTTAAATGGAAATCAATGGAAATCAATGTTCAATCAATGAAAATCAATCTTCAGCGCGTGAAATAATAACAAAAGTCGTTACAATCAATGGAAATCATTCTTCAGCGCGTGAACATAATTACAAAAGTCGTTACAATCAATGGAAATCAATGTTCAAGTCAAGAGTATCAGATCTAAGCGTTCCATGTGGTTCTAGCTCCGATGGGCCCCGCGACCAATAGCTTTGGCTACTTGAACTTCTATTATGGGGCACGCTTGAAGGTGCAGGATTTGGAAAATCTGCACGAGTATGTCCTACTAATCCACACCTAGCACAATTTCTCTGTATCGGACCTTCCCCCCGAGATGGACGTCGATCATTCTTTGATGGTCTCCCAGCACGTTTCTTTGTTATTAACGGTGGATAGCATGGCGGAAGGGGGTGGTGTGGCACTACCCATGATTCAGGGGGTCCAGCTGGATGAATTAACTCCCGATATGTAGCTCGGTAATTTTCGGACGTGAAGTAACTTATAGCTAAATCACTGCAATCTCTGCGACCCATTTGTCTTGCAGCAGCGATGGCATGACCGCACGGCAACCCAGAACCTTGCCATTGCAGGCATGTACATTCATGGTTGATCATATCGACAGTCGCGTCCAAACGGTGATCCCGAACCTGGTACTTGTCATGTCCAATGCCGAAAACCCTCCAAGTGGCAGACTTTCCGGCCCTTCTGAGAAGCACCTTCTCCGCCTCTGGTGTGACTCTGCTACGCATTTGATCTACAATTATATGTGTTAATTATGTTAAGATTTATAAACATCACAAAACTTATATATATATACATACATATACATATAGGTTCCAATTTTTAGACTTTATCAACCTCCCTTTAGTCGTCGAAGATAGTACCACTCTTGTTGAAAGGTGCGAAAGTACTCCATAAGCTGCACAATCGGTAATCTACGAGCAAAACGAGAGAGTACATTCACCGACTCTACACTGTTGGAGGTCATAATGTTATATCGTGCACCAGGAAAATGGGCCCTTGACCACCTCTCCTTACCAGCATCGTCCATAACTTTAACTCCATTTGGTACACTAATTCGTAATGCATTCATGTAACGGTCAAACTCCCGAACCGTGTACGCCTTGCATGTCTTCCAGTAGGCCGTGTTGTACGTCGTAATACGTTTGTCCTTGCTCTTCACGTTCATCTCCAAATGCCGACAACATAGGGCATGAGGGGTATTTGGGTACACGGCGGAAATTGCAGCGCTTATGGCCGGAGCCCTGTCGGACATAAACACTAACCCTGTCGGCTCTCCGATACATTCTCTCAACATGGACAAAAACCAACCTCACTCCTCCCCGGTCTCGGACTTTCCTACTCCGAAACCAATGGGCACAATGTTTTGATTTCCGTCCATGGCAACAGCCAAAAACATCATACCCAAGTAACGTCCCTTTAAATGGGCAGCGTCTATCACAACGACACGACGAAGATTTGTCAAAAAGGTTCTGATCTGCAAAAATGTTGGTGGTTTCCATCAGTAAATGCTATAGTTTATAATATTAGTACATATGACGTATTTATATATGTACCGCAACTCCTAGGGCAGCAAAACACAACTCAAAACGTCCATTTGAATCTGTCCGTATTCTGGTGCGTGTACCTGGATTATTCAACTCCAGATTATATAAATATGTAGGGAGTCGTTCATACGACTCCTCAGGAGTGCCCCTCACCAGTAGTAGAGCCCTACATCGCGCACGCCAACTTTGGTGGTAACCGATAGTGATCCCGTACTGGTCGTTTATATCGTTCATGATGTCCTTTGGCCGAAATGCCCTACTAGCATCAAGAAATTTTCCTTTGAGCATATGGCCCAAAGTCTTTTTGTCGGCTTGTCGGTGGTTGGGATTCAGTTGCGTCCTGGAACAAGTGTGTACGTCGTGCAACTTTGTAACGTGAAACATCCCTCCTTTAGCGCCCACGGATCTCGCTGTAAAACGCCAATTACAATTCTTTATTGCACATACAGCCACATATCTTTCTTTGTCAGATTTCTTAACTTTTCTCTCAAAACCCTCTTCAATGCACTTAATGTCGAGCTGTATAACCATTTCATCCTTTGTTTCAAACATCTGACCTTCGCGTATCCTTGAACTACGATTATAAGGTGCAGGTTCGTAGGTTGGTGTAGAGGTCTCTGAGGTTCGAAGGGTAGAAGGCATATCAAAATAATCATTTAATTCACCAAATGATTTATTACTAGGGACATATTCCTCATCATTATCGGTATCTGAGTGGTCAAAATCAGATATACCCACTGTGAAAACATGGGCTTCGTCATCAGCAACTCCAAAAAACTGTCTTCCTTCGTCTTCTACTTCTTCTTCTTCTTCTAATCCTTGCGTCTCCGGAACAAATTCGGTATAACAGTCATTAAGACCATATGTATGATCCGGATTATTTGTTTCGTCATATGACGCCTCAAATTGAGAACACTCACCGACATGGGTTTCGTCATCACCTTCATCCTCACCTTCGTCATCACCTTCATCCTCACCTTCGTCATCACCTTCATCCTCACCTTCGTCGTCACCTTCGTTGCACATCGATGGAACGACATACACAAAAAGAGCTGGAGGTCTGTCTGACTCGACTGCAAATTGCATAAAATCAGAAACATGTTCATCGTTGGTTAACTCGAAGATTGAGCCATCATTCATGTACACTAACTTGGTTTCACCAACAGCCGAGTCAATACCACATTTTTCAATGGCATAAGCAAGCAACTTTTGATGTGTAATGTTTACTTTCAGTTGCACACCATGCTTAGATTTATAAGCAAAATCCCACACATCGTTATGTTGCACCCATTCACCATCGAAACAAAAATATAGCTTAGCTTTTTCAACATGTGAACTCATTTTTCAGTAGAAAGAAAATGATTCAAATGATGAAAACATTCAGAGATGTGATTTAAATGGTGAAGAGATGAAATGAGAAGTAATTGAAATGGCTTACTGATTTTATAGATATAAAAGGATGTGATTCTAACCATACAATTGTGGAATGCATGCCAAAAAATCGTACCCTTTATCCTGTGGAATGCATGCCAAAAACTGCACAAATCCAAATCCAGCTGATTTCCGTGGGCCACGGGTCAAATGTCCGTGGGCCACGGGTCAAGGGTCCGTGGGCCACGGATTGTCGGTCAGAATCCGCTTTTTGGCTTATGTCCGTGGGCCACGGGATGGGCCACGGATTTCCAGGGCATTTTAGCCATTTTAGAGAGAGAAGGGGCATTTTCATTAATTTTGAGTCAACTAAGGGCATTTTAATTAATTTCCCTAAAATAAAACCAACTAATTAAATAACATATTTAATTTAGAAAACATTAATTGAATACAAAGTAAAAATATTACGTTAATAGTCATTTTCTTCTTCCTCAAATCTTTGCCAAATATCTTCAACCAAATCTGATTATAAACAATAATACATTGACCTATTACATACTTGTATGCGATTTTGAAGATTTCGTACTCAAGAAATATGCTATGAAATATTTAAGACATAGTTATATTAAAATTAACATTATCGTCTATATCATCAAATTGACGATTATAAATATGACGTTCATCTTCGACGATCATGTTGTGTATGATTATACATGCTCTCATTATTTCTCCAATTAATTTTTTGCATCACATACGAGATGATCCACATATAATAGCAAAACGTGATTTGAGTACTCAAACGCTCTCTCTACATGAAATACAAGATAAACATCGTAAATAAAAATGTAGTAGAAGAACTCAGATTCCAAATGAACAAATTCAAACTTGAAAATGATATTTCTAACTCTCGAAGAATGAGGTGACCTTTCAGGGTAAGGAGGGGTAAAGAAAATGCCTCGAGCCAATGATTTTAAATATAAAACTTTTAAATATAAGTAGGATAATTATTAAACAAAATACTTAATTATTGTTTTATAAATATATTATTTTATTAAATTTAAAATATGGGGGGTGCTATTGGCACCAAAAAATGCTAATGGCACCAAAAAAGTCAACATTTATTACATTGTTTTCATAAATAATCATTTTTTTATTTAAATATATATATAATATATATATGTATATATAATATATATATATTATTATTTATTTGTTTTATATATATATATTTAGAAATATAGAAATATATATATATTATTATTATTATTCTTTTTGTTTATATCTATAGGGGTGTCAATTTTGTATCGAGACAAACCAACCAATTTTCATACCAACCGTACCAATTTAGTTGGTACCGACCTAATTGGTTGGTATACCGTACCAACTATTTAAACTTGGTTGGTACGTGGTATTAGAAGTCGTGTACCACGGTAATACCGTACCGTACCGACTTATTTTTCTAAATATTTATTAATTAAAGTTTAACAATAATATTGTATATTTTGATTTATAAAATTTTAAATTATCTTGTTTTACGTTTTGTTAAATTGTAATACAAATTGATATATAGAAGTTGATTGAATTCATTCGCTTATCCTTAATAACTTTGATAACTCGCCTACATCTTCACTCTTCATGGTCCATTCTCGCTCATTAATTGTCGTTCGTAATTTTTGACATACCTTAGGGACCAAAAAATTAATTTACCCGTGTTTTTTTTTAAGGAATAGATAGCATCTTGTTTTTTTTCAAGAAAAATACAAACATCCGTGATATATATCGTCCTTTTCCCCTTTATAGGCCCTAGTTTCGACAAAATTGTGATTTTATTTGATATTTACACTTTTAACCCCTATACTTATCTACTTATTTTACTTTATACCTTTTACTTTTATAATTTAAATTTTACATTTAACACATATAATCGTTTATTAACTAAAATACGTTAAAAAATACGTTTTAATTTTAACAAGTTACATCATTATAATCGTCTCTTCGATACGTTCGAAATGAGCCCAATATTGAATTTTTTTGATTTATATCATATACACTATAAATAAAAAAAATCAATATTGGGCTCATTTCGAACGTATCGAAGAGACGATTATAATGATGTAACTTGTTAAAATTAAAACGTATTTTTTTAACGTATTTTTTAACGTATTTTCCAAGAGTATGAGCGAGCTCAATCTGTTGGCTTATTTTCTGAAAATTGTAGTTGTCTACTACGTACAAGTTATGGGTTGCCATGTGCGCACGAACAAATGCAATACTTGAACAAAGGTCATCCTATCCCAATTGATTCAATTGATGTATTTTGGACGACGCTTGATTTATCACCGTGCCGCTTAGGTCCACTCCGCCAGCGTGGTATCAACATGTTGCTTTTACAATTGGGTACGTTAATGGTAACCATTATGTGAAATTAGATATGGCAGAAGGATACCCGTTCCCTACTATTGTACAACATTTTGGCCACTACAGTTATCCGTGTGCTGCAGGATGGGCTACCCCGTATTCAGATCGAATACAGAAGTACGAGCGACTTTTACGTGTTAATTGTACTACGGATAATGTTATTTTAGAATAATCGAATGTAATATAGATTATTTTATGTTCTATTTATATGTTAAATCGCAATGTTTATGTTTTATTTTTATAATTATATAATTGACACCCCTATATATATAAACAAAAAGAATAATATATATATATATATATATATTTCTAATATATATATTTCTAATATATATATATATATAAAACAAATAAATAATATATATATATATCAAATAAATCGAATGTAATATAGATTATTTTATGTTCTATTTATATGTTAAATCGCAATGTTTATGTTTTATTTTTATAATTATATAATTGACACCCCTATATATATAAACAAAAAGAATAATAATATATATATATTTCTATATTTCTAATATATATATATAAAACAAATAAATAATATATATATATATATATCAAATAATATATATATACATATTATATATATATATATATATTATATAAATAAAGGGGTGGTATTTTTTACAAACCAGTGTATTTGTACAAACTCGTACAAACCATACCTACCTTCATGATTTTGTAAATTTGGCTTCATGAATATATATATATATATATATATATATATATTGGCTTCATGAATATATAATTTGGCTTCATGAATATATCATTTGGCATTTTTAACTAATTTTTTTACAAAAATAAGGGTATTTTAGCGCTCCACCGAAAAAAATTAGTTAAAAATGCCAAATGATATATTCATGAAGCCAAATTATATATTCATGAAGCCAAAATATATATAAATATATTCATGAAGCCAAATTTACAAAATCATGAAGATAGGTATGGTTTGTACGAGTTTGTACAAATACACTAGTTTGCAAAAGATACCCAGCCTATAAATATATATATTATATATATATTTTAATCAAACAATGATTATTTATGAAAACAATGTAATCAATTTTGACTTTTTTGATGTCATTAGCCTCCTTAAAATAAACTACATCAGTATTAAATTTAAATTGACAAAATCATATTATAAAATCGAAAAAAAAAGTTAAAATTAAAATTGGTCAGGCACTAATATACTACAATAGCTATAAATATTTTTAAAAGTTAGTAAGAAATATGTTTTGAATATAGATAGACTTGAAAATTTATAGATATTTAGATTTGTATAAACATTTTTTGTCAAGATCTCTTAAAATAATAAATAGAAAGACTTTTTGGAAGACTATAATATAGAGTCGAATAATTTGATAGTTATTGGCGAATGAATTTAAGCCAAAATTGAAATTTATGTGTTTGACCAGTTGCGACCCACCATCGACTGACTGACTCTAATAAAATTCGCCGGCTGAAACTTGTTGGAGTCTGTTGACGAAGCAATTACACCACACCATTCTTGTTTTTCTTAATCCTTCTCGCACGCACACACACACATACTCAATCCAATTATTATCCCTACAGTCAACTCTGTTTCTTAACTCTTTCTTTCCAGATCTTGATACCCATTTCAAATTAAAAGAAGAAAAGAGTTTTTATTCCAGATTCAGATAAACATCGCTTGAATCAATCAGGTACTGCCAATTGCCCCTTTTCTTTCCCCCAAATTTCAAAGTGATTTCGAATTCAATTTCAATTAATCAGTGAATGTGAATGATTTCATCTTCTATCTTGGGTATATGATATCATACATGTGTACTGCGTGGCATTTACGGATTTTATCACATGAATGTTTTGTGTTTATGTACGCATTTGGGAGTTGGATATGGTGGCGTTGACTTAGATAGGTTGGTTTGACTTCCATCTTTTTTAAATAAATTGTTTATGTACAATATCAGTTGGCTTTCATTCTGTGATCTCAATCAATAACTACCTTCTTTTCTAATTCATTTATTTATTTATTTATTATCCTTCTTGTTGGCTTTTTATATATACCTCTTACTTTTTAATCATGAATTTAATGCTTTCATAGTTTTGAATTGATCAAAATAAGTGATGTTGATTTATGTTGGTTCTTTTGGGATCATTTTGTTTGATTCTTGTTTTTGCATACATCAAGAACTACAATCATGGGAGTAAAATAAGTTTTTAACCCATTTTCATGTGTTTTGATGTAAACCTTTGGTGACGTTTGTTTTTTAAGAGGTCTGAAGTCTTATTTCACTTCCGATTAATAAGAGGTGGTGCTTTACGAGGTTATATAAGACATTAGGTTACGTCTTCTAATTTCAGACGTGTTTCAGACTTAAGAGCCTCTGAAATCTGAATAAAAAACAAACTGTCTGAACGTAAAAACTCCTGACTGATTCAGACTTCAGAGGTATTAAGAGGTTAAAAAAAACAGCCCCTTAACCTCAATTCACAGAATTCCCAATTCAAAACAATTGTTGATGATTTCTCTTTTCTTGGTTGCAGGTTCAGATTCTGAACCTGAAAAGTTTAAATGAATGCAGTTGGTGAATGGGCATAAAAGAGATGAATATTGCGGGTCGCCAACGGCCTCAATTGAAGAAACCCACATGGATTATCATATTAGTTTCAATTCTTTGCATATTCTTAGTTGTTGTTTATGTTCATCCACCTCAAGATTCTACTGCTTGCTATATCTTTTCGTCTTCTAGTTGTAAGACCATTTCCAGTTGGCTTCCACCTCCTGCAAGACAACTTACTGATGAAGAGATTGCTTCTCATGTTGTAATTAATAGCATATTGAACACTCCTCCAATTCAAACCAAAAATCCCAAGATTGCTTTCATGTTCTTGAGCCCTGGATCATTGCCTCTTGAGAGATTGTGGGATCAGTTTTTTCAGGTACCCTTTTCTTTATTTCTTTTCTTTAGTATTCCTTCTCATAAAAGGTTTTACTCTTCTTTACATGTATTATTATATTGTAGGGCCATGAAGGTAGATTTTCGATCCATATTCATGCATCCAACGTTAAACCACTCCACTCTAGTCGTTACTTCCAAAATCGCGAAATTCGCAGTGATAAGGTTTGTCTGTTTCTATATTCTTAGAAAGTGGGATATACTGGGTTCGTTTGGTTTGGGTTGTAAGTTGATCTTTTGTGCAGGTAGATTGGGGGAAAATTTCAATGGTTGATGCTGAGAAACGACTTTTGGCGAATGCATTGAAAGATCCGAGCAATCAGCATTTTGTGTTACTTTCCGACAGGTCTTTATCTCTCTCTGTACATGTATGATGTATATCTTTCGTGTGCTGATTAGTATCTGATTTTGCGATCAAATTCTCTCTTTTTCAGCTGTGTACCATTGCGGGATTTCGACTATGTATACAACTATCTTATGTACACAAATGTCAGCTTCATTGACAGGTTTGTACAAATATCTTGAATTTACTATTCCCCTGTTCCAAAATCAGAAGAAAACTTCAAAAGCAATGTGCTTTAAACCTTTTCTTGGGGAAAAATTGTTACCCATATTCATAATTATTCAGGGTTATTCATCATGAATAATACATTAAATAGATGGATCCGAGGTTCTCAAAGTATTTATGGTTTTCATTTGAACTTTTTCCCTACGAAAGTTTTGGTTTTATGCTCTTCTATAGGAGCCTTTGAAGCATCTTTAAACAATTTTTAAAGAAATCTGAATACTTTTTTGTAGTTGTAATGTTTTTAAATGGTTTTGGGTGAAGAATTATGTCCTTGTTACTTACTTTTTCCAGCTTTGAGGATCCTGGGCCACACGGAAGCGGCAGGTACTCGGACCTCATGTTACCTGAAGTCGAAAAGAAATTCTTTAGGAAGGGTGCTCAGGTTTCATACATGTCCTTTTAAGTCATTTTACATTGTTCAGCATGTCCTTTTAAGTCATTTTACATTGTCAATCAACCACTCTTTTGGATAATTACGCTTTCATATTGTGCAGTGGTTCACGCTGAAGCGTCAACATGCCATCATCGTTCTGGCTGATAATCTCTGCTATAAGAAATTCAGAGATTATTGTAGGGTGAGGATTTCTTTACGGCTCATCTTTCAAGTTCAAGATTTATATATGATTATTCTAAAATCTCGTCTTCTTGAACCGCAGCCTGGTATGGATGGGCGCAATTGCTATGCCGACGAACATTATTTGCCAACCTTCTTTTACGTGAGAGAATTTGGCGTTTTTATTATCTTTCCCTCTTTCTTATAGTGTCTCCTCCACAAAAAGAGTCAACGTTCGATTTACACTTTCTAGGCCATGTTTGGCAGAAACATAAGCTAACTTATTTTTTGAGCTTATTGAATTTGGTAAGCCATAAACCAGCTTATAAGCTCTACTTAAAGTAGCGTTGCAATAAGTTCCAAATGCTTTTTCACTTATACCCCTTATATTTTACATAAATGACCAAAAACCCTCGTTTTTACCAAATGTGAGTTGACTCGTTTTCTAGGAGGGAGATGATATCTTTAGTGGTAGATATGTTTGAAGTTGATGAATTGTATGATTTAGATGTTTGATCCTACTGGGATAGCTAACTGGTCGGTGACACATGTTGATTGGTCGGAACGAAAATGGCATCCGAAATCCTATGCGAAGAAGGACATCTCTTACCACCTCATCAGAAATCTATCGGTATTTTCACTTGTCCATTTTTCACCAAATTTGTAATAGAAACACCAGAATCCTAAAAGAAAATGTGTTCATTTTTTAAATCCTTGTGTGATTCTTGCAGTCCATCAAAGAAAGTGTTCATGAAACAAGCGATGCGAAGGTGTGTTTCTGCTAAATTCTTCGCCTTTTTCTTTCTTTCTTTCTTTCTTTTTGTTGGGTTTTGGATTACTGAATGTGAAAGATTTGTTGCAGAGGGAAACGACAGTGACACCTTGTATGTGGAATGGTAGGAACCGGGCGTGCTATTTGTTTGCAAGAAAATTCTTGCCGGAGACTTTAGACACGATGATTGATCTTTTCTCCAATTACACAACACTTTGATTGATTGATTGATTGATTCTTTGGTTGGATTGTTGTAAAGCCATCTTACTCCTTTGAAACTTGGCTCCTTTGAAGAGCAACTAACTGTAAACTGTAGTTGAGACAAGTTTGAGTTGATAGTGAGGAAGAAAGGAGTTCAGATTTCTGTTTTTATGTTAATTTGTATCCTACTACTCTTCATTATGGTGTTCAATGTAGAAGCTATGGCTCACTTTTTGTAGGTTGAAACACAATTAATGAATATAATCCCAATCCAAGTACGAATAGTTATTTCATGGCTGTGTGTGTTCTTTTAATGAACATTTGATAATGTGGAAACTCATTTACGAAAGGGTAAAAAAACCATAAAATCTAAAACCCAAAAATCGTATAGAAGAAGGTGGAGGAAAGCCTCCTTGGATATCTTCATCCCAATTGCAAATGGGTGCCACATCAGCTTTGCAATTATCTTGAAATTATACCCCACAACAATTAAATTTCACCCAATTGCAAATGTGACACCTCATCATAAAAAACTATATTTTAATCAAATAACAACAACACTACAATTAAATACTCTTTACTATAATTTAATATGAAATATTTTATTAATTAAATAACTATAATTAAATACTCTCTACAAAACTACAATTAAATACTCTCTACAAAACATGATTTGACATAAAGCAATTTTTAATTTAGAAAATTATTCCCTACCATTTCATATACTATTCACTGCCACATCATCAAAAAGTACTGATTTGACATTTGCAAATTACCAAAACCAATTTCTAATTTTGCAATCATACGTGTCACATTTGCAATCCATATGAAATTGTTATGAAATCCTTGTTGTGGATGCTCTAATGGTATACTCCTACTCCTACTCCTACTCCAACTTATATACCCCAATCAACCTCTAACACCTCGTTCATTTCTTAGACATTGCCAATGGTGTCGTGCTCAAGGGTACTAGGTAGGTTACCATGGCCAACAATTTTCAAATACCATTCAACTTCCCAATTCTTCACTCCTCATGCTTACCTCTCCAATTGAAGAATCATTTTATCCATTGCCAATTTTATAAGGGCGTGATGGTGTCAACTACTTGATTAATGGTGTGAGGGTTTAGGTGGAGGATACACTTTTTATATTTTCGACGGATATTTAAAAAATATATATAATTTCACGTTTGCTGGAAATTCACCGGAAAATATAATATAATTTTTCTATTAATTTTTCGGTGGATTTCCGATGGATTTTAATTTTTTTTAAATAAATTCTAGATTTAAAAAAATTTCCATCATTTAATGATAAATCAAATCAAATTTATTTAATTGATTAATATATCGGTGGATTATTTTTGAAATTAAAATCCATTAGTAGATACGTTCAGTTCACATAACGGTTCACAAACATACATGTATGTTTGTGTTTATATAGTGGCACACATGTATGAGTTCACATGCATTATACATTATATGTTTATGTTTATATGTATAACGAGTCACATGTATCGTTTCACATACCTATAACAGTTCACATACATACATGTTTGTCTTCTGCACTCATTCATACTTCATATATATATATATATATATAGAGAGAGAGAGAGAGAGACGTAAGATCATGTGAGACCAAGCCATTTCCGTGAGACCCGTGAGACCAAAAAAATAACATTAAACCTTCACAGTAAAAGACTGTGAAGGTAAACTTTCACAATGTTTTTGCTGTGAAGGTTCGCTGTTTTGCTTACCTTCACAATGAATCGTTGTGAAGTTTTAGTGTTATTTTGTGGTCTCACGAAAACATGTTGGTCTAACGTGAACCCAACCCTATATATATATATATATATATATATATATATATATATATATATATATATATATACACACACACATTGGTTCATGTAACGCCCCAATTTTCATATCCGAATGACGTTACTTTATTTATATAAATCTTACAATAACCAAATCTTTCATTTATTTCACAATTCATTTATTACATCAAGAGTTAAAACATAGCGGAAACGTAACTAATAGTTTGTAATACTATAAGCACTTTTTATTGAACTTGGTAGCGCTATTTCATGAGGTCCTTCTTTACTCCTTTCCTGAGATACATACATGAAGTATATAAGTTTTAAGCTTACTAAGTAGTCATAGTTTCATGAATAAATAATTTTCATAATGCTTGCCAATAATTTATGAAAATACTTGTCATGCTCATGCATCAAACATTCTTTTGAGATCTCACTTCTCTCACATGTAAGTATGTCATACATTCCTTAAGGTTCAATAACCCTGGGTTCATAATAGGTTGTCCCGTAAGGTCTGTTTGCAAGACGTCTTCATTCTATATCCTGTACGTTGGATATTATGGGCATACATAACATGTATAAAAACTTTTCAAGCCTTGAATGCAAAAATGCATATATTGTATCATAACATGCCATCATATGTCTTGATCATAAAAATGTATCATAATCTCATGTACAATAATCATAACAAAATATCTTATCAAAACTATTATAGTGCATAAAATAGTTTCATATAGCATGTATGTATCTTAGTAAATCTCATGACGTACTTACATTTATTAAGCTTAACTTCTTCCTTGATTTTCTACTTTAAGCTTTGTAGTATTTTGAGAGAGAGAGAGAGAGAGAATTTTGATATGAATTCAAATTATTTGCTTCTACCTCTATTCAGAGCGGTGCATTGGGGTGTGCGGAGTGGTCCTACCGCACAGGGCTCCGCTCGTTGGAGGCCTCCAAATATTTTTTTAATATTTTTACTTACAGTAAAGTTACTATATATTTTATTCAACGCAATATTTTTCCAAAAACCGGCTCTAGTCAGTAGTGGTAATAGTGTAGTGGTAAGGCCATCAGTACCCCATAAGGCCTATCTTTCAAAGATTCCCCTCCACCTCAGCGCCACATCAGCTTTTCTCTCATCCCTCACTCCATCCCTCACGATCCCTAAACACCCGTACCCCATTCCCTCAAACCCTTTTGCCACCTCATTTATTTTAATTCTTTTATTTATACATTTAATTATTTAACAAAATAAAAATATTTATATATTTTTTAATAAATAAAAATAAGATAAATAATAAAAATTAAAATTCATATCATTCATTAAAAATAAAAATTACAAAATACAAAACACTACCAATTATGAAATTTTTGGAGTTGCTCTTTTCTCGCTAAAGTAGCCCTCAAAGCGTTTCCCGTAAGGTGATCATGCGGGGCTATGAAATACTCGAAGTCTTTCTCAAATAGGTTGCTAAAGTAGCCCTCAAAGTGTTCCGAAACGTCAACCCACGCTGACACTAACGCGAGTTCCTCGGCTCTTGTCCACGTTTGTTTGGCGGCTTTCGTTCGTCTCGGATTTGATGGTTCCGGGTTAGATTGTTGTGTCGAGATAAATTGTGGTGAGTTCGGGGTAGAAGGTTGGGTTTCCGGAACAATGTCGTCGTCGAGATTGATTGCGGGTGAAGGAAGATTGTAGTTGGCCGGAGTAAAACCTTGTTCAATCAAACCGGGACGTGTAAATTGGTAAGGAAATTGTTGCGGAAATTGTTGGTGAAATTGTTGGGGAAATTGTTGCGGATATTGTGGCGGATTTTGTTGCGACCATTGTGGCGGATTTTGTTGCGACCATTGTGGCGGAATTTGTTGCGAAAATTGCGGATGATAACCTTGTTGTGTAAACGCTTGGAAACCAAGCTCTTGATCTTCTTGCGATTGTGGTGTATTCGGTCGGTTACGACGGGATGAAGGTGTTCTGTTTGGATTCATGATGAGAGAGGTGTGAAAAATAAGAGGTTGAGAGAATTTGAGAGAGTTTGAGAGGTGTGAGATTGAGAGAATTTGATAGTGTGAAAAATAAGAGGTTGAGAGGTGTGAGAAATAAGAGGTGTGAGAAATAAGAGGTTGAGAGGTGTGAGAAATAAAAGGTTGAGGGTTAAATATATAGTGGGATTAAATTGAGAAATTTTTTTTTTTTTAAGAAAGAGCCGTTCAACGGTAATTTTTTTAAAAATTTAATTAAAATTTTTTTTTTTTTAAAAACCCTCGGGATGGATCGGGATCCCATCCCCGAAAACCATCCCTTCCCGCATTCGATCCCGCCCCGTACCCCATCCCCGCAGCCATCCCGCTGCCACCTCCCCATCCCAAGCCCCTTCCCTGCTATGGCTACGGAAGGCCTAAGAGCCTTCTGTGTCAATGTCTGTTCAAGTTTGTAACAGGGTTTGAAGCATCGTGCAATTTTAATTTTTTCCACCTAATTTTAATTTTATTTAAGAAAAGGTATATTTTTACAATGAATTAAATATATAAACTTTTTAACAATTTTTATTTAATTTTTTTAGGATGACTTCAATATATATTTTTTTAATTGCGTTTTTTTACTATAATAATTAAATTAACTATATGATTGTTTCTTATATGTTTTCTATACAATTTGTCCTCTAAAATTCAAATTTAAAGTTTTTAATTTATATTCTACTTTTTAATTTTGTATAATATTTTTTTTAAATGTTTTAAGATAATAAACTTATAAAATATTTTAATAATATAAATAATGTTGAAATTGTTAAAATAAAATAGTTGTTCGGAGTTAAAGTCATTTTTTTAGAGACTTTAAATTTAAATTGTCAATGTTATAAAAAATTATGAAATAGATGCACTGAATAACTTTAGTTGTTTAGTGTTTTTTTAATGATAATCTTATACTTTCCTTTCAATATTTAACAGAATTAGATTTTTTAACATTTGTTGATTTTTTTCGTATGTTTTTTTGGCACACTTTTAATATTTAATATATTGATTTTTAATGACCATACGTTTTTGCTGATATGAGTTTTGTAATTATCGATAATGGTTGATCAATTCTATAGAAAAATGATTTTTATTCATATCTTCTCTTCACTTTCATACCTCCTACCTCATCATAGACCCCTTATAGGAGGAGTTATGAAAGTTAAAACACTAACATGAAGTTAAAAAATCAATTAAGAATTTTGAATCCACACTAACATAATAACATTCAAAATTAAAATTCAGTGACAAAAGAGAAAAAAAGGACAATTTGATCAAATTCAAAAGTAAGTTATCAATTGATTTATTATAAGATAAATGTAGTAAAAAATAATTTAATGAAGAATATAAAAGCATGTTTAGTTTTTTGCACAGGACCTCCAAAATATCATAAACGGCCCTACCTCTATTTATAGCTAAACATAAGGCATCAATAACTTGTCCCTCTTGTTTTCAAGATTGTACACTTATAAGGTTTTGACACCTTACACTTCCAAGATAAGAGAATAATACACCTCGTACTTCTAGGTTGCTTTGTCGAGCTTCTAGATTACCATGTCATGTATTGTAGGATGTACTTGTTAGTAGGTAGTTTTGCCAATTCATTACTTAGTCTTGACAACACACTATTTAGCCTTCACAACTCATCATTAGAGTGCTTAATCATGTTACCTAGGCTTGCTTTGTCATCCATATAGTTTGCTCCCTCGTGCTTTGGCTTGTAGGACACTTGTAAGCTTCTTATTAGTAATAAATTAATAATATGTGCATTTAGTGAAGGCTAAAGTTGCTGGAAATTTTTAGTGTTTTTAATAGAATTATAACTCTTGTATTCAAAGCTTAAAACATTAAATTTTAACAAAAATTAAAAGCAGGGTGTTACAGTTCACATGCATACATATATGTTTGTGTTCATATATATAATGAGTCCCGTCATGTCCAGTTCTGTCATGTCCCATGCAGTCTGCATGCCAAATGCTACCTAAAGTAACTAAGTTATTTCATTTGACGGATCATATTGGAGGTAGAGATCCAATCCGTAACAAAATTGAAACCACAAAGAACTTGCATGTGACAAAAACAGAAATTTCACCTCGACTAATCCCAAGGGCCCTTATGTAAAAAGATGAATTAGACACTTTCAAAAGACGAAATCAAAGGAATATGTGTAAATGTTCGTATAGATACGTAGATTCAGAAACTGAATTTCATTGTGGTTGAGGTTACCGATGACCCATCTCCAACTTGGGAGTTCAGCATTGTCATCATTGGCCTCCATAGCAATTATAGACTAAAAGACTTGGAAACAAACTTACAGTTTTACAAAAGCAATGTCCGTTGCCATCCGTGAATATGATCTTGCAGCGCCCACAACTTCCATCGAAGATTCCAATCCCATCATCCTTGGTGCCCCCATAGTCTTATTGACCCTAGATCGAGTTTTCATGGCACAAATCATCTCCCTGATATGCCATATTCCATGTTAAATATTGAGAGCAATGTTCGAAAAAGATTGGAGATTAAAAACCAAAAAGATTATGGTTGATTATATGTACCTGTAAAAGTTGATGGAGTGGAATGACGGTAACACCCCATTCCAACACCTTGTATGAGTCGGTGTCTTGAAAATCAGGCTTTATAGGGAGGGGTGAGATAGACTAGTCACCCATTTGGAGCGTCTGCCGAAGCAACTCCATTGAATCATAGACTCCATGCACTGTGAATCCAAAACAAATCTGATAATAAGTTAACAGAAAATATAGCACAAATATAATGAAATGCTTGTGTTCTTTATTCATTAGGTTCATATCGATCCAACTTAAGTTATAGAAAGCATAAGACTTCATACATTCATAAAAAGAACTTCTAATTATAGAATTTGAAAGAACAGAAAGATGTAGAACAATAAATGAAGTTTCGAAGAGTTGAAGAAAAAGATGCAAAAAGAATAAAAGAAAGTACACGAGGACATTAAGGGAATGCGGGAAGGTAACCAATTAACTAACTTAGAGGTTAACTAATCCATTGCTAAATGTAGATGCTAGTTTTTACCAAGGATCTAAATCACGTGAGGCATGGTGGCGAGGTCAAGTCTCAAGCCACGGCGAGGACACGATGTTTCTCAAGCCGTGACATAAGGCAGCAAATTTGTATGTCATATACATAATTATATATACACATACCTATATATACATATATGTTTTCTATTTATTATTCAATGATAAATGATATTTAACAATCTAATTCATGTTAAAAGAAGAAAATTCATATATATATATATATATATATATCATATAAAGAGTTTGGAATCAAAGATTCAAAATAGAACTTGGAAGGTTTTATAACTTTGTTTTAGCTGTGAGTCCTTGACATGCGTGTGTGCATGATGTATGAATCCATGAATCTGTAAGTGCGGTAATTAGGTAAACATGTAAAAGTGTAAGACCTAAAGTTATAAGTAACAAAAGATAAAAGCTAAAAAAGATAAGAACCCATAATTAAAAAAAATGAAAATAGTTGTGCCTAGTAAAAAACGCACGCCGCAACGCGCATGGTGTAAACCGGGCTTCACATAAATGCTATGGGCCTTATCTTGATGGCGGAGACACGTCTCACACCATGGCACACCTTTTAGAACCCTAGTTTTTACATAATTCACCTTCATCCTCTAATTCATGGGTCACGTCTCAATTATCCAGACATCAAGTAAATGTTGAAATGTTAAATGGCCTAGGAGTAGCATCTAAGTGAAATCACAAGCAAGCCTATGATTGACAGTAGAGTTTTAATTAAAGCGGAACTAGATGGTAATGTGACCTTCTAGCCCTAAATTGCCTAAATGGGAAGCTAGATATATAAAATATAATTATTTTATACTATGTGAAAAATATGATGGTTATAATGTCAATGCTATATAAGTTGATACAATAACCTATCAAAATAAAATTTTCCACTTTTCCCTTAACGCAATTACCTAAATTAAAAAAATGATACAAATGGGATTCAAAACCTGGAAGAGGCGAAGAGACCATGCAAACCAAGGGGCTGTTTGTTTACCTCTTAATAGTTCCATTAAGAGGCAGCCTCTGAATCGCTAAGAGGTGAATCTTGTTTGGAAAAAAACGGCCTCTTAATGGTTCTAAAACCCTATGAATGATTTTGTATCTTGGACCTCCCTTAACCATTCAGTGCCCTAATTTCATTCTAAACAATTACCAAACAATCATATTTCATTTTGCACTATATCATAAGAGCCTCTTAATCATTCTGCACCAAACCATTAAGCAACTAACAAACAGTCCCCAACTCTACCAAGAGAAACTTGTGTTATTATTGTTGATTCAAGAAATATATGGTTGCACCGAACAAAATAATTCGGTGGTACCTTTCATGGGCGTAAAATTATTTACACTACGACGGTTGAACGAAGTAGTACCATAGTGGGTCCGCCTAGGGCTGTAAACGAACCGAACGTTCAACGAACCGTTCGTGAACTGTTCGGCGGGAAGTTCGTTTATGTTCGTTTATTTAATAAATGAACGAACATGAACACATTTTTTTGTTCGTTTAGTTAAATGAACGAACATGAACAATGATCTCGTTCGTTCATTTATGTTCGTGAACGTTCGATTATTTATGTTCGTTAATGTTCGTTCGTTTACGTTCGTTTATGTTCGTTTACGTTCTTTTATGTTCATTTATGTTCGTTTATGCTTGTTTATACATAAACATATTTATATAATATGAAATTAATGTGTAAAATCATCAAGTAAATTGATCTTTCAGAATTTATTTTTCATACCTACTAAGTTAACCCGGTTTTTCATTTTGTTAAGGTATTTTTTACGAACGAAATGATGAGTATGGTGGTTTTTTTTGTTCATTTGGGTTCGTTCGCTTATGTTCATTTAAGTTCGTTCGTTTATGTTCATTTAAAGTCGTTCGTTTACGTTCGTTTACGTTCGTTTATGTTCATTTAAATTCGTTCGTTTACGTTCGTTTATGTTCATTTAAGTTCGTTCGTTTACGTTCGTTTAACTCTTAATGAACGAACATAAACGAACACGAACAAACAAAAATTCTTAACGAACGAACATGAACAAAAAAAATCTCGTTCGTTAACCGTTCGTGTTCGTTCGTTTGTTCGGTTAAGTTAAACGAACGAACATGAACAAGCCTCCGTTCGTGTTCGTTCGGTTCGTTTACAGCCCTAGGTCCGCCCCTGACTAGGTGGCTACTTAAGTGATGGCAATAAGACATGCAAGGCCCTCAAAGAATCTAAAATACAAAGATGAAAAGCGTAAAGAAAGAAGACGAATAGAAAAACAAGCAGCAATTCAATCTCATTTATGTGCCTATATAAACAACAAGCTATATGCATTCATAAGTGTTGATCTTTTTCTAAAAATAGCATTTATATGAAACAAAAGCATATTATAGAAGAAGCTTAAAAATACCTGCAGATGTACCACAGACATGAAGGAAAATGACATTTTTAACCTCCATCAAAACCAGCAAGCAACTTTGCAACTTTATTCGCCTTCTTTAGCTCCCCTTTTGAGCATAGAGAAGCAAGTAAGTCATAATAAGCCTCGAAATCATCATATACCACATCATCTTCATGCCCTGAAATCAATGGCTGAGATCCAGCAACGCGAAATTTCCCATCGTCAACCTTCTTTCCAAGAGGAAAAAACATATGCACAATTTCATCAAGAATCATAACGGCTTCTCGAATATTTCCCTGATCACATAAAGAAACAAGAAAATGGTCCACAGACTCTGTTTCAGCCCCTGTATCAACCTTCTTTAGCAATTCAACAATGGTTTCCGTTTGAAGCATATCTCTTAAAATGCTTCTAGATTCTTCCATTCTACCCTTGGAACACAACCCTCTTATCAAATAAAAGAACCCCAATAAATCCGGCAACAATCCCTTCATTCTAGAATCAAAATAGTATTCAAGAGCCCCTTCCATATTACCATTTCGACAAAAACAATTGATCACGGTGCTAACTGTAAATTCATCTGGTTTGACGCCTTTTATATCCAAATCAGCAACAAGCTTCAACACTTCTGGCAACCTGCCAAGCTTACTATACCCATTGATTAATGAGTTTCGTACACGAATATTTGGATTCAAACCCTGCAAAACCATTCTTTCTAGAAGTTTCTCGGCATCAAGCAAATAGCCTTCTTTGCAAAGAGCGTCAATAAGTATAGAATATGTGATTTCCGAAGGAATCACATTAATCGTTGCTAATGAATCGAATAGCCTAAACGCTTTCACAAAACACCCTTGGTGGCACAAGGTGTGAATGACTGAATTATAAGTGACGATGTTGAGGGTAATTCCGTAATTCTTGGCTAAAGTGCATACTTCCAAAGCTTTTTCAATATGTCCCTCTTTGCAGAGACCATCTACAACAATGGTGTAATCAACAACATCCATGAAGGGTAATCTTTCTTTTGCTCCCATCAAAAGTTTAAAAGCACCCTCGGCCCTGCCGTTCTTTATTAGTGTCTCGAGAACGGAGACCGGAAAAGTAAGATTTTGTATTTTAGCGTTTCTTGATTTGAGAAATTTGATGGCAAGGCCCACATCTTTCATACACAAACGATATAGGATGATCTTGCTTACACTAGGCTCAAAGATTCCAATTTCTTTCACAAAATCACTTAAATAAATCTCGGGAAAACACATTTTCCGATCCTTAAGAAGCAAATTCATGAGCGAATAATAAGAAATTGTGGTCAAAACAAAGCCATTCCTTCTCATGAATTCGTATAAGTCACTAGCATGTTCAGAAAAGCCTCCATCACACAAGAAACAAAGAGCATTGTTGCATAGTATATGAAAAACTTCAGTCAACTCCAATTTCTCCATTTTTTGAATAAAATCCAAAATCCCATCTGGGCCTGTTGCTCTTAATATTGACTGTAATAAATTTCGATAACTATGTGGATCTAGAGGCATACCTCTTTCATTAAGCTCTATAAAAACTTGAATGGCCATTTCAATCATACCCTTTTTGCAGAGGCCATTAATGATGCAATTGTAACATGCTTCTGAAGTCATTGATGTCCTTCTAAACTCATCGAATATTTCAAGTGCCTCCTCAATTCGACCAAATTTACAATACCCATCAATCAAAGTACAATAAGTAACATGATTTGGAGTCAAACCCATTTCCGACATTCCCTTATAGATATCATATGCTTCCTCAAATGACCCTACCAAGAATAGTGATTTGATAAGTACGTTGCACATAACAACATCCATAAAAACTCCGGCTTCTTTTAGTCTCTTTTTTGTCATTTCCAACCCCATGGAATCTTTTTCTATGATATACCCATGTAAAAGCGTGCTATAAGTAACAACATCTCCATGAATACCTATTGAAATCTTGTATGCCTCATTTGTCCTCCCGGATTTACACAACCCGTTGATTATCGTGTTATATGTAACAACACTTGGATGAACACCCTTTTCCTTCATTCTGTCAAGCAAACGAAAGACACCATCAAAATCATGAATCTTACAGAAACCATCGATTAAGGTAGCATATGCAAACTCATCCACTTCCATTCCCAAATCCTCTACGATCTTGAAGACTGTAAGAGCTTCCTCTAACTTACATTTCTTGCAAAATCCTAACATGATGGACGTATAAGTAATCAAATTCGGGTTAATTCCTTCTTTTCTCATTTTATGTAGAAAACCCACAGCCTTCTCCGCAAGTCCTTCTTTAGAAAACCCATCTATAAGTATTGTATAACTGATAGTATCCGGTTTTATCTTCTTCTCAACCATCTCTTTATGCTTTTTAAAAGCCTCCATTATAATTCCTACCCTAAAATACTCATAAACCATACTACCATAAAACACAACATCAAATGTTAATCCATCCTTCTCAATCCTACTAACTAAATCAGAAACTTCTTCAAATCTTTCCAATCTACAATAAGCACTCAAAAGACAAGTATATGTGACAACATTCATCTGTAAAGCAGCAGCATATTTTGCAGCATTTTCATAAAACCCTACAGCAAGCTCAGGCTTCCCAATATTAACAAACCCAGAAATAACAGAACTAAACACAAATTCATCAAAAGGGTATTTAAATTTCTCATCAGCCATCACTTCCAAAACTTCAATTGCTCTATCCATCTTACCTTGCCTACTAAAACAGCTAATTAATACACAAAAAGTAAAAGAAGAAGGCAAAATACCATCACTTCTCAAGAAATCTTGCAAAACAGAAAACCCCCTTTCTGGGTCTTGCGCATTTACACATAATCCTTGAATTAACGCATCCAAAATCCGATTTTGTAGAATCTTTGGGGTTTTTCCTATCTGGGTGTTGATAAATATAGCTGTTTTTTCATAAGTGTGTTGTTTGAGAAGAGCCCTTGTGAAGACTGAGTGTGTGATGTGATCTCCTTCGGTTTGGTTCGAGTGTAGTTGAGATATGAAGTGAGTGATGAATCGAAATCTTTTGGTTTTAAAGAGTTGAAGAAGGAAATTGTTGTAATTTTTGAGAGTTGGATTGAAACCGCCTTTCAAAAGGTTTGCGAGAGATAAAGATGATCGATGGTTGCGACGAGAAGAAGAAGATGTGTGAGTAGAGAATTGTTTGAATTTGGGAAGCTTAGAGAGAATCATTTGTTGGGGAACCGCTGTTTTCGATGATGGTTTGATTTGTTCCCACATAAGAATTGCTTTCCAGAGATTTAAACTTTAGGTAAATTACGATTTTTGTACCTGTTGTTTGGTGTTTAGACCATCCAAACACCTGCAAGACCTTACTCCTTTCTTAAGTGTCACATCAGCTTTGCAATAACATCTTCTACACACATGCAAGACCAAACTTCTTTCTAAATAAATTAATTATAAAATATAGATAAATAAATTGTATACGTTTATCTATTAGTATTTGTATTTTCGTAATTTTTATATTAATGTACTTTTAATTTAGCAGTTTAAATAAAAAACATTGCATAAAAGTATAATTTTTTTAAAATAAAACGTGTGTAAGAAATTTTAATAAAAATATTAAAAAAAATAATGTTCAAATAAACTAATAAATGAATTAAATTTAATAAACATATTAATAAAAACTAATATTTAAACAAACTAACTAACTAATTAAATTAAAAAATGATTTGTTTATTAGTTGTAAGGTCTTGCACAATTAGCAAGATGTTGGAAGTTTTGCAAGGCCTTGCAAGACACATGGCATGTCATGTCATCTTGCAAGAGCTCTTGCAAGACGCGTGTGGATGCTCTTATAATGGTTTCCGTCATGATCTATAAAAATTGTTTTTTATTCTTGTAGTTTTATTTTGTTTCTCTTTTCGTCCATCTAACTAACCATGTTAAAAACCCTGTTAAATCAAGGGGTAACTTAGTCTTTTTACTCTTTATATATTTTTCTGATTTTTATTAAACAATTTAATATTATACAACTTGTTAAAAATTATATATAAATAAAATAAGACAACCCTTCCTATCAACATGAACACCCCAGATTAATTAGTTAAACGGTCTTAAATGAGGTCTTAATTAAGTCTATAACCTTTTAAAATTTAAAATTAAATCAGTAACTTTAATAAATGTGTAATTCCTAAACTACCCTTAATGAAAGCTATCAATCCCCCTACCTTCTTCCTTCCAAGATGCGTCTTCCCTAAACCCTAGATCGACTACCTTCTTCTTCTGCTAGCCTTTTCCCCATTGCCTCTTCAGTCTTCCCCAGATCATCTTCCCCCTATCTTCTTCTTCGTCGAACGCCTCCTCTGTTCTTCTTCACCGGACTGTTGTGGTCGGAGTACATAGCAGAGACGACCCAAATCGGCCTTCTCCCTCTTCTTCTTCGCCGGACGGTGGTGGTGGTCGAAACCAGACGTCGAATGGTGGTGGTTGTCGGAACACATAGCAGATGGTGGTCGGAGCACATAACAGAGAGGGTAAGGGTAATATGGTCATTTGCTTCTTAGGAAATAGGAAAAGGTTATTTTGCAAAACCATGGTATCAGAAAGGTTATATAACTAATCACCCTGAACACCCGTCTACTTCCACAAAAAGAACCCATCTTCTAACCCAACACCAAATACTCACCCCTTTGGTTCTCTCTACCTCTCTCCAACCACCAATAGCAGCCCCTCACCCATCTCCTTCAAAATCCACTAAACTTACGATTCATGTTTAACCCAATTGAAACCTAAATACTTTTCTCTTCTGAGTTTGTCTATTTTAATCTAATTGGGCATTAGTGTTTAAATCGAATTCCACTTAATTTTTTGTTGTTTTAGAATTTATGGAGGCATGGTTTGGGGAGGAAACTGATTCACCGGAAATGTCACATGTTGAAGTTTACTAGAGGAAGTGGTTCTCAGTTATGGTTATGATTCACCAAAAAGGGGATTAATATTATGCAAAACTTCAATATAGTCTTTCAAGAATACACCAACAGACCATATGGTTTTGATTATTATTGATTGTTATTTTGATTTTAGGGTTTTGATTATGGTTGATTGTTATATTGATTTTGGTTTTGGTGTTTGTTTTTTATTTTGATTTAAATGGTGAAATCACGGAGTGAGGGGAGGTCAATGGTAGAGGCCATGATGGAGGTCGTTGGAGGGGAGGGGGTAAAGAAGGTGAAGGAAGAAGAGGGGAGAAAGGGTGTTTGGTTCTTTGTAAACTATAATATTCATGGGGAAGAGGGTTGGTGGAATTAGGACAGGATGAGGATAGGGTTGAGGTGGCAATGGAACATACCATATATATACATATAATATAAATTACAATGTTATATAAATGGGACACGTATTTTATGAGTCCTCTTTATACTTATGTTTTTAACTTAACAATTTTTCTTCATTGCTTTATCACCATCAAATAGGGGGAGCTTATTGATCCAAACCCTCCAGTGATTTGATGATGATCCTTAGAATCATTTAGTGAAAACCATAAGTAAACTTTATGTATTAATGTTTCACCATCAAAGAATAAATACTAAGTCTGTTTAGTATCGCTGATGTGAGACATATGTGCTTTAAATATTTATCAGTAATAAATGTACATCAGTGATCCATGAGCCTGTTCAGTCTCGTTGATGATCGCTGATAGTTCATTCTGTAAATTGTTTACTTGTGATCCCTGAAGACAACTAAAAATCAGTTAGAGGAAGAAGTCAAAGGCGGCTCAGATGAATTGCCAATACAGGTAAAACCCTCCTAGTAGAATTTTCTAATGTGGCACCAGATGAGATTCTTACATATTTACCTCCAATGTGAGATATTCAACACCACATTGATGTGCGACTTTACCAAAAAACCCAGCCTATCATATTTCTCCAAAAGAATATGAAGAATTGAATAGACGAGTAGAAGAGTTGTTAGTCAAAGGTTAGATCCGAGAAAGCAAATCACCATGCATCATGCCTGCTTTACTAGTCCCCAAAAAGGATGGAAAAGCATGTGCGTGGATTCAAGAACGGTCAATAAAATCATCGTGGACTATCGATTTCCTATATCTCGCTTAGATGACCTGTTGATCAATTATATGGTTCCCAAATCTTCTCAAAAATCGATCATAAAAGTGGTACCATTAAATTCGAATGCGAGAAGGGGATGAATGGAAAACTACTTTTAAAACAAGGGACGATTTATATGAATGGTTGGTAATGCCATTCAGGTTGTCTAGCACCTTCTACTTTTATGAGGTTTATGACACATATTTTAAAACCATGTGTCGGTTATGGCGTAGTATACTTTGATGAAATTCTCATTTATTCTAAAAGTATGAAATATCATTTTATCCATTTAAGGAGTTTGTTTGATGTGCTTAGAGAGTAGAACCTATACGCGGACTTGAAAAAGTGCAGTTTTTGTCAAAATAGTGTGGCGTTTCTTGGGTATGTAGTGATAAGCAGGGGGTCGAGATGGATCGAGGAAAAGTTGAAGCTATCATGAGTTGGCCAATACCTACAAGCTTACACGATATAAGAAGTTCCCATGGACTCGTATCTTTCTATAGAAGGTTCATAAGAAATTTCAGCACCATCATGGCCCCTATTACCGAGTGTCTCAGAGGAGGTAAATTCATATGGAGAAACACGGCTCAAGAAACGTATGAACTTGTTAAATTGAAGGTAACTCAATCTCCTTGACTAAATCTCTCTGATTTTACTAAGCCTTTTGAAGTAGAATGTGGTGCTAGCTTAGTAGAAATTGGTGCGGTACTAAGCCAAGAAGGGAAGCCCATTGCTTTTTTTTAGCGAAAAACTGAATGAGGCCAAATGCAACTATAGCACTTACGACAAATAATTCTACGCCATCTACCGAACCCTTAACCATTCGAACCAGTATTTGTCATGCAAGCCTTTGTCCTTTACTCGGATCATGAGCCATTAAAGTTTATCTATCCATAACAAAAGTTGAATAGCAGACATGTTATTTTGGTCGAGTTTCTTCAATCTTACATTTTCACACTCAAACACAAGGCGGAAAGTCAAAACATCATGGCTGATGCTTATAGTCGAAGACACACCTTGTTGAATTCCATGAAGAATAAAGTCACCAGATTTGAAACGGTAAGAGATTTGTATGAAGCGGAACCAGAATTTGGAACCATTTGGCAAGAATGGAAAGCAGGACCAAAGGAAGATTATTTGATGCATGATGGGTATCTTATCAAAATAAATACCTTATGCATTCCTCAAGGCTCTTTAAGACTGATAGCAAAAAACCGTATAGGTCCACGAAGTGGCCATATTGTTATCACAGTGGTGGTGCAAGTGCACCACCAGACATTATGATCGCTATAAAGTAATAAAGTGGTAAAAATACCGAGATCGTATCCACAGGGATCAGACTTCAGAGTTTCGAGTAGTAGGTCAAGATTACATCGATTTCAATTAGAGAAGAAGAAAACATTTTTAGCGAGTTTGGTGATTTTAACAATTAAGTAAAGAAAAAATAAATTAAAGAAAAGGGTATGAGTGTAAACACTATCTAAGACATTTGTAGTAACCTCATGGTCAGAAGCAAGTGCCATAAAATATCTATAAGAATCCCTTTCTCTCGAAAGTGAACTCTTATGGTTATAGAGAGTGGCCACTTGTCCCACAAAGTCACCACTATTGCCAACTTAAGACTTGTCGATTTATTAAGTAGACCTCTAAGGATCTTAGTTCAACCAATATGGAAATAGATGCCCAAATCTCTTTGTGACACCTATATCGACCCAACATCTTGAACCTGAGTTGAAATCGTGCAAAAACCTGCATCTCTACGTGGTTATAAAAGACTCTCTCAAATCTTCTTGCATCACTCAAGCCGTATTTCCAGATCCGCCCATCTGTGGGTCTAAGATCTAATATTAACACTTACAAGTGATTGACTTGCCCGCATTGGGTTGGAGTCCCGACTCAAGTGACCAAGTCTAAGAGTTAGCAAAGATGGCAACACCCAAGTGTTGCCTACTAGTCTTAGAGTTGTCTCATACCCACTCCTAAAGGGGTGTTTAGCTCACAATGGAAGTAAAAGACATGGTAAAAGAAGAAGAATACATAAAGATTACTTGCATTGAGAAATAAACTACAAACCGTGGCCACTTATGTCGCCACAGTGTCCAACAATGCTGGAAATTAATACAAGAAAGTAAATTACAACTACAAACTATCTAAGAAAATAAAATAGAAGAGATAGGTGGCTGAAGTGTTCTACATTGTTGGAGATCCTCTCAAAATGAAATACAAGGCCTCTATTTATAAGGGAGGATGAAAAAGGTGATGGAGGCTTTTACCCATAAGGGTTTTTTAAAGAGCTCAAGCATCAATTGACCCAAAGGTTGGTTTGTTTCTTCCTCCACTCTTTTATGAAAGCTCAACCTTTGCTTTATCTTCTTTAAGCTTTTAGTAGTCATTTTGGGTAAACAAATCCTTACACCAAAATATGGGTTTTTCTTTTGTCTTTTCTTCATTTTCTTTGGTCTCTAGAGTTTGACCTTCAAGAATGTCATAATGCAACTGAAATGGGCAGAAGAATACATGCAAAAAATGATATTTCTCAGTTGTCCTCGGATTTACGACACTCGCTACAGTGGAGAACAAAGTGGTCACTTTCTGTAGTCCAACATTTAACCCAAAAATGATGCCTTCAACCATAAAAACACAAACTTTTATCCTCAACAGAGCGTCACTTGCATAATAGCAAAAACTCAAGCAAACCGAGCAGACCTCTACACCCCGTTACCGGTTCCGAATGAGCCTTGGCACGAAATGAGCTTAGATTTTGTTTTAGGGTTGCCAAGAATGCAGAGGCACATAGATTCCACCATGGTGGTGGTTAATCATTTTTCAAAGATGTCCACTTCATATGATGCAATAAAACTAGTGATGCTTTCAATATTCTCGGCTTGTATTTCAAGGAGATTGTTAGATTAGACGACATTCCAAGAAGTATGGTATGTGATAGATACGTCAAGTTCATGAGCCATTTTTGGAGGACGTTATGGAGGAAGTTGGAAACGACGTTGCTTTTCTCAAGTGCCTATCATCCACAAACTAATGGCCTAACCGAGGTGACAAATAGGATGCTCGAGAATATACTTAGAAGCTACGTGGGAAATATTTGCTGCTACCCCAATTAGAGTTTGCTTATAACCAATTTGTTCATCAAACAATAGGCAAAAGTTCATTCGAGTACATATATGGGCTACAACCAATTGGACCCATGGACTTAGCCCCAAAAACAACAATTAAGAGCTTTAATGGAAATGCTGAGATGTTGGCCCAAGAGATCAAAAAGTTTCATGAAGAAGTGCCTGCAAAGATTGAAAAAAAAAGTGCCCAATACGTCAAGCAAACCAGCAAAAAGTAAAGAGTTCACCCCAGAGACTTAGTATGGGTTTATCAAAGCAAAGACCGGTTTCCTCCACGAAACATTGGGAAACTGAAACCAAGGGTAGACGGACCTTTCAAAATACTAGAAAGAATTGCTGAAAATGCTTATATAGTGGAATTATCGGAAGGATATGAAACATCACCAAATTTCAGTGTCAAAGATCTAGGACTTATCACGGAGAAGACTTGAAGACAAGTATTTATTCTCAAGTGTGGGGAACTGATGTGGATGCAATAGAGGAAGAGTTGGATTTGTTTGCATCTGTGGCAATACCGGGAAGACCGTTATCTTCAATCAGGAGACTTTAAATTAAATAAGCAAGAGGTCTTGATTTATTTTATTATCTTTTCTGGAAGATTAGATTTCTTTTAAGGTCTCCTTATTAGTCTCCTTTTTTTTAGCTTCCTAGGTTGATTAAGGTCTTTTGATTTTGTATCCTTATTCTAGAAGGTTAGTTATTTTCTTTAAGTTTCCTAAGGTCAATTGGTTTCTTTTAAGGGTTTGGTTTAAACATAATGGTGGTTGTAAAACCCAAGAAACCTCTGTTTCTTTCTTGACTGCTGTCAAAAAATGATGTTCTTCAAGGTTGTTGTTTTGCCCTAAAACCCAACAAATTTACTCTTACTCACTCACAACTATTACAGATGAAAATGACGTCCCTTTCACAGACTCTTGATATATAACATTGTTGCCCTATAAAAAAACACATTATAACCCGGAAATTAGACTTCTCATGGTTCTACAAGAAAAGACTAATGCAAACTACGATATTCATACAATCACTGCAATTAGAACATCGAAACATAAAACTAATTGATAAGCAAGGTTGTCATACCTTAAGGTATTTAGGCTTGAAGCTTCCATAATATTTAGGCTTGAAGCTTCCATAAAACAATCCAATAGAGAAAAGGCTAACACATGAGGCACGCTACCTGTAATATCAAAACCCATATTAGTACCATGAGAAGAAAAGGAGAAAAACAAATTAAAAGTCAAAAAAGACAAAAGCATTGATTTAACATGTTGGTTGATTATTATTGGTCCCAGCTATTGATTAGCAATGGTAAACAAGTATTGTAGAAGGGGGGGTTGAATACAATACACAAAAAATTTCACTTAATTTAATTCTTTTATTGAAAAACTTCAAATAAGAATTACACACAGAAACTATTGATTGTTGCGGAACAGAACAGATAAAATCTACTCAAACAATCTAACACACAGTCACACAGAGAATGAAGAACAATTGTAACACACTAAGAAAACAAATGAACTTCTTGAGAGAGAAAGGCCAGCACTTGAAAGCTTGAGAGTCTGTAAAACTTGTTATTTGCAAGGTTGAAGATGATCTCCTTATATAGTGCCTCATGCATTAAATGCATGGACACTTGTCAAGCAGGGCTTGGATGGCAGGATGGAAGCAGCTCTTCTGAAAAGTACTGGGATGTACTTTTGTCTTTGTATGTTTTGTCTTGAAGCGTTGACCTCTTGTTGTATCTGAACTTTCTTGAAAGAGATAACAAATCCAAAGACCTCTTTTTCTGATCCTTGGATTATGTCTCTGTCATTGCAAGATATCTCAAATATTTTGCAGATAGAGCAGAATATACCTGCTGTAAACTGTTGGCCTAGGATGTCTTCAAGGATATTTGAGATATCCTGCCGATCATGACTTCAACATATCCTACCGATCATATCTTCAACATCTTCAAGAGATTCTTCAGATCAAGTCTAGGAGATCCTGGAGATCAAGTCTTTAACATCTTCAGGAGATCCAGATCCTGCATATCATGTCTTCAACATCTTCAAGAGATCCTACCGATCAAGTCTTCAAGATTTTCCTTGCTCTTCAAGTGTACTGGCCTGAAACCTTAGGACCTTGTACTGGCCTGAAACCTTAGGACCTTGTACTGGCCTAAAACCTTAGGACGTCCCAAGTAGCAGCTTAATCTTTGGTTGAGAAATCTATCTTCAATCCGCCTTGAAAATATACTTCTACTTTGTTTCTTCGGTTGATCTTCGACTTCACCGAACATTTTTATACAATTAAACTGCTTGTAAAGAACCTAAAATTATTCTAAGTATGAACTGTGTAAAAGTGAGAGACTGAGGTCATCTTCAAATCTTAAGTGACCCAACAATCTCCCCCTATTTGAGGATGACATCCATACTTAGAATCTGAGAGGTAAACACTGAATAGTTCATTTTTGACCCTTGTTTACTCTTTTGGGTTCTTTTCACATAGTCCATTCTTTTTGGATTTTTTTTAATTGTATCCGACATTTACAAGTAAAAAAAATGGTAAAGTGTACTGTACAAACGAATGAAAGAAAAAGAAAAGAAATATAGACAATATGAACAGAACAAAAATTACTTACAAGTTGAAACATGTGTCTGCTTGAGGATTCTTCATTTTGATCAGAAGCCTTGAGGATTCTTTGAGGGAGGGTTGAGTTCGAGTGAATCAGCCTCAAGATGCTTATGGCCATCTCTTGCATCTTCTTTCTTTTGTCATCCTTTGTCTTTGTTTTGCTCCCCCTCAGTAGATCAGTCGGTCTTTGTGTTCCTCCCCCTTAGTTGGATCCGCCCGAACTGATGTGCTCCCCCTCAACCGGTCCGTCGATTTTCTCATTTTTTTTTCGAGTTGGACGCTGGATATGAATAGCAGGATTGATGTTGCTCCCCCTCAGATGAATTCTCCCCCTCAGCGGCCGACGAGGGAAAAACACTAAGATGAAATATCAGCCATGAGGTAGAAAAATCGGCAGCTGAGGCGTATTTTTTTTTTAAAGCTATAAAGTAGGAAGAGAGAAAGATGGAAGATGAGAGATGTGAAGAAATGAGAGGAAAAAAATGTTGGGTAATAAGATGCAGAGAAGGTTGAGTGTGATAGGAGATAGAAGGTTTAGGGTGTAGGATGAGATGTATGGAGAATAGAAAAAGTAGGAGAGAGAGTGTGGATGAAAAAAATAGAATTTTTTTTTTTTGGGGGGGGAGGGGGGGTTCGGGAAGGGGGGGGTAGCGGGAAGGGGGGGGGGGGAAGGGGGGGGGGGGGGGTCGGGAAGGGGGGGGGGTCGGGAAAGGGGGGGTAGCGGGAAAGGGGGGGGGTTCGGGAAGGGGGGGGGGGGGGTCGGGAAGGGGGGGGGGTTCGGGAAGGGGGGGGGTAGCGGGAAGGGGGGGGTCGGTGGGGTAGAGGTTCGGTGGGTAGGGGGTCGGTGGGGTAGAGGTTTCGGCAGCCGACCGCGTCAAGGGAGGAGGGAGGTGGGGGAAGGCGAGATCGGTGGAAAGGGGAGGAGTGTCGGCGGGATCGGTGTCGGCGGCGGGATCGGTGTCGTCGGCGGGGTGGTGTCGGCGGCGGGGTGGTGTCGGCGGCAAGGAGGCTGTCGGCGTGAGGGAGACAGCCGATGAAGAGGGTGTTTGGGTTGCTTGTTGTCGGTGGTTTGAGAGGCTCTTTGGTATCGGTGGAGATTCGGAGATGGAAGGAGTGTGTGAGGTTTGTCTTAGTTGGTTGGTTAGGGATCGGTGGAGATGCTCTTTGGTTTGGGTTAAATCTTAGATTGTGTGTGTATAGGGTAAGGATGTGGTAAAGTGAAGGTAAGAAAAAGGTTGAAGGTAGGATAGAAGTATGTTGTGTTTGTATAGGGTAAGGTTTGAGGGTAGGTTGTTTTGTATAGATGGAAAAATGATGGTGTGGATTAAAAGTAAAAATGGATAGGTAAAGAAAAGGATGGTTAGGATTGAGAGTGACTTGGATTGAGAGAGGTAAAAGTTGTGTGTGTTGTGTGAAGTAAAAAGAGTTGGGTTGTATTGGAAGGGAGGAATAGAAAAGAAGAGTATGCACTTTTCTTGTAACAAATAAATTATCAGCATTTGAAAAGTCTAACTGATAAAATAATAAACAGTATTATTTTTTTTGATTTTTTTTTTTATTATTCTTTTCTCTCTCTCTCTCTCTCTCCTTTTTTTTAATTTTTCTTTTCTCTTTTTTTTTTTTGTTTTTGATTTTTCTTTTCTCTCTCTCTCTCTCTTTTTTGGAAGATTTTGACAATGATCTTCGAAAGATTTGAGGAAAGCAAACATCTTCAATCTTCAAGAGTAATCTTCAGATGTGGGTCTTCAAGTCATCTTCAAGAGTGATCTTCAAGACCAGGAGGTTGTTTCACATAGACCTCTTTCAAATTGAGAGAGTTCATCTTTCATTACAGTGACCCAACATGGATCGGCCAAGCCTTCTTCAAATTTCTTTGGGTTTTATAAAAGACAAAAGATTCACATAGAAGGGAGAGAAGGGAATATTTGGTGAGTGTGAATATTTAGTGAGATGGAGGAGGGAGGTGTGATGGGAAGTTAGGGAAGTTGGTAAAAGGTATGGGAAAAGAGAAGAATAGGAGAGAAAAGTCTGAAAGATGTAGGAGGGGATGATGGCAGTCTGTTAATTCTGTAAAGAGGAGGAGAAGCACTTAGCTGATATAAGAGCAGTTGAGGAGATGTGGCCTTCTGGATCCATGTCATTTATCTTGGCCATGAAACAGACATTTGAGATGTCCTTCTCGCTTTCAGATGTGGGTTCATCTGCCAGATCATGAGTTTTAGCAGGCAGACCCTTTCCCTTTCTGATTAGCCTTTCATTTCTTTCCTTTTCTCTCTTGTATTTTTCTTTGTATCTTTCAGCCCGGTCAGAATCATATTTGGATCTACCCGATTTTGAAGAATATCGGCCTGAGGAAGAAGTTCTGGGTTTTTCAAAACGTTTACTCCTGCACTCAGAGGAAAAATGACCCTTTTTACCACAGTTAAAACATTCCTCATTTGATTTGTCTGAGGATGAGTGTTTGGAGAGAGAAGAGGAGGGTTTTCGACTAAACTTAGATTTTTCAGAGAAAAAGTGAGATTTGGATTTAGAATACCCATCCATCCTGGCCATTCCATCTGATAATTTGTCAACTGAAGTTTCCTCACATTCATCATCAGCCTCACTAAGGTATGCTTCTGAATGCTCATTGGGATCTCCTTGACTATCATGTTCAGAGTCAGATGGGTAGGTGATTCTTGGAGTACACATAGTTCTTTTGGAAGAGTCACTTAAGAGAGCTATAGAAGAACCCTTTATATATGTGATGACAGACTTCCTTTGCAGCTTAGTCTGCTCATAGTTGAAGAGAGTTCCATAAAGAGCAGTGAGAGGCATGTGATCAAGATCCTTGGTTGTCTTTATACAAGTACAGATGTTTTCCCAAAAATCAGGAAGACAATCCATAAACTTGCACAAGACTTCCTCATTATCATACATGCGACCCAACAATTTAAGATCATTGAGAAGACTGTTAAAGCGATTATAGTAGCCTGAAAGAGATTCTCCTTTCTCATAAGAGAAGAGTTCATATTTTCTAACAAGAGCAATCTTCCTGCTCTTTTTCACTTCAGACGTACCTTCATAAAGAACACATAGAGTGGACCACATTTCCTTAGCAGTAGAAAAATTTACAAGAGAATGATAAACCTCATCAGGCAAAGAGAGGGCAATGATGGCTCTGACTTTAGTGTCAAGAGCTACAAAACGCTTATCTTTATCATTGTGCTTACTGGGGTCCTTTACAATGTATCTCCCAGTAGCAGGTGTTCGTTCTTCCTCATCAGAAGAAGACTCATCACCATCCTCATGTTTATTTTTGGCATTAAAACGATCCCAAACTCTAGGAACAAGAGGTCCTTCATGAAGTATAGTAGGATATCTGCTGTCGACTCCTTCTAGGAAGAGCATCATACGACTTTTCCACAGAGAGAAGTTATTAGGATTAAACTTTGGTGGTTTGGCTATGGAGCCATTGTCGTATGATCCAGCATTAGAGTTTTGAGAAGAAATATTGTTTAAGGAAGAAGATGAAGCCATTGCAGATCAAGTTTATTAGATTAAACTGACCTGCTCTGATACCACTTGTTGGTCCCAGCTATTGATTAGCAATGGTAAACAAGTATTGTAGAAGGGGGGGGTTGAATACAATACACAAAAAATTTCACTTAATTTAATTCTTTTATTGAAAAACTTCAAATAAGAATTACACACAGAAACTATTGATTGTTGCGGAACAGAACAGATAAAATCTACTCAAACAATCTAACACACAGTCACACAGAGAATGAAGAACAATTGTAACACACTAAGAAAACAAATGAACTTCTTGAGAGAGAAAGGCCAGCACTTGAAAGCTTGAGAGTCTGTAAAACTTGTTATTTGCAAGGTTGAAGATGATCTCCTTATATAGTGCCTCATGCATTAAATGCATGGACACTTGTCAAGCAGGGCTTGGATGGCAGGATGGAAGCAGCTCTTCTGAAAAGTACTGGGATGTACTTTTGTCTTTGTATGTTTTGTCTTGAAGTGTTGACCTCTTGTTGTATCTGAACTTTCTTGAAAGAGATAACAAATCCAAAGACCTCTTTTTCTGATCCTTGGATTATGTCTCTGTCATTGCAAGATATCTCAAATATTTTGCAGATAGAGCAGAATATACCTGCTGTAAACTGTTGGCCTAGGATGTCTTCAAGGATATTTGAGATATCCTGCCGATCATGACTTCAACATATCCTACCGATCATATCTTCAACATCTTCAAGAGATTCTTCAGATCAAGTCTAGGAGATCCTGGAGATCAAGTCTTTAACATCTTCAGGAGATCCAGATCCTGCATATCATGTCTTCAACATCTTCAAGAGATCCTACCGATCAAGGCTTCAAGATTTTCCTTGCTCTTCAAGTGTACTGGCCTGAAACCTTAGGACCTTGTACTGGCCTAAAACCTTAGGACGTCCCAAGTAGCAGCTTAATCTTTGGTTGAGAAATCTATCTTCAATCCGCCTTGAAAATATACTTCTACTTTGTTTCTTCGGTTGATCTTCGACTTCACCGAACATTTTTATACAATTAAACTGCTTGTAAAGAACCTAAAATTATTCTAAGTATGAACTGTGTAAAAGTGAGAGACTGAGGTCATCTTCAAATCTTAAGTGACCCAACAATTATACTAAGGGGGCGTTTGGTTCGCAGAATGTTTTTTGATGGAATGGAATCTGTCAAAGGAATTTGACTTTGAAGGAATTGGAATGGAATGTTGTCAGGTTTGACCAGCTGTTTGGTTGACAGAATTGGAATGGAATCTGTTAAAGGAATTGGAATCTATCTGTTTGGTTCACAGAATGTAGCTTTGGAATTGGAATGAAATTTTGGTAAATGACCAAAATACCCTTTTTGATAATTTTAATTGTTTTTTTCAAAATCACACCAAATTACCCCATCGATTCAGCCACCAAACATCCGATCGATCACAACAAAACTCGATCAAATCCAAAAACCTTCGATTAGGGCTCCAATCGATTACCCCTTGTTTTTTTCAAAATCTGTTTCTTCCATGCTTAGAGCACCATTCGATCAAATCCAAAAACCTTATTCGATTAGGGCTCTAATCGACCACAAAAACCTTGCTGTTCTTGTTGTCAAAATCGAACTCGAACTCGACACAAATCAAAATCGAAATTGTTGTTCTTGCTGTCAAAATCGAACTCGACACAAATCAAACTCGCACACCTCCAATCGATCCAAAAACCTTCTTCGATTAGAGCACCATTCCAGGTTCTTGCTGTCAAAATCGAATAGATGGATAAAAGCGAACCATTACCTATTGAAGAGAGGTGTGCGATGGAGATGAGTGTTGACTAAGATGGAGGTGTGCGATGGAGAGATTGCAGAACCTGGCAATCGTGTAAATGGAGGTGTGCGATGGTGACCTTCTTGCTGTGTGCAATGGAGAAGACGAAGAGAGAGCAGATCAGGTACAAAGGGTAGTTTTGGCATTATGAAAAAAATCAATTCCATTCCATTGAAATCCATGGTTTAAGTGATGGAATGTTAAATGGCTAAATAATGGAATTCAATGGAATTGTAGGGATTCCATTTGCCCAAAAGATTGAACCAAACACTAGAATGGAATCTGGTCAATGGAATGTCACATTCCAATTCCACCAGATTCCATTACTTTCCAGTGAACCAAACGCCACCTAAAAGTCTAAAACCACTAATAAAACATATAAACATAACCTTAGAACCAACAATATGCCCTTGCAAGAATAAGTGATTGCCAAAGTACTTGGTTTTCATTATAATATGGTTGTTATCCCCTTCATACAGTAGTTCTTACAACAATTTAGAAAGAACACCCAAAAACAATGACTTTAGATTTTAGACAAAAATACCCAAGTACATATACATTTCTATTAGCCATCAAAAATAATCTCACCAAATGTAATTTTATTTTTATTTTTAATGTTGATAACTCCCGTAAAAATAGAGTAGTTCCAATGAAAAGGAAATAAAATGCAAACAAAATATTAGGGTTTTCATACGTAGAAGATTGAACGAAAAATGAAACCCTAACTCATATAATTAAAGAAACAGAACAATCACCCAACTGTAACATTGAAACATAAAATAATCTTACCGAACCCAAGTGTATTGATATTCGGGTTGTTGAATCACGATTTATGATTACGATGGAGATGAATAGAGGGAAATTGTAACACCTCAAATTTCCATTATATTATAGTTTAATATAAATGGGATCGATTTGTAATTTAGTCTAAGTTGTGGACTATTTGTAAATATAAACTCTAGGGTTGATATTGTATTTTGGCCAAAGTATAAAGTTAATGTTGAAAATTAACTTGAGGGGTTGTTTAGTCATTTATTGAAAGTGGAGAATACTTAAAGATGGGGTAAGCTGAATTGAGATATTATCTCAATTCAGTATTACTGGAGTTGGCAAAGAAATACATAGAAAAAGAAAGAAGAAGAAAAGGGAAGAAAGAATTGGAACTGTGTTTTCGTGTGGTAAGGGTTTTGAATTCTTCTTCTTTAATTTCTCAATCAGTTTAGTAACATCAAGTGGATTCCTACTGCAATTAGGTTATTGAGTTAGAACAAGGAAGAAGTTGATTTGCAGAGTTAAAAGCCTCTTTCAGGTGAGTTCATCTCTTCATATTAAGCATTACAGTTGAAATTGAAATATATTATGTATATAAACTGTCTGAATGATTTGGTAAGTAGGTATTGAATTAAAGTGGAGCAACAAACTAAATTTTAGATAAGCTTTTTTAGAAATTTTGACGTAAATCGATTTCACAATATCGCAGTCCCGATATTAAGGTGAATTCAGGAACTGGGCTTGGTGGATCCGGAATTAGGATGAGTTCCGGAATGGGCTTTGTGGGTTCCAGAATTGGTTTCGGTTCCGGAATTGTTTCGGTTCCGGTATAGGGTTCGGTTCCGGTACTTGGGCCAGATCCGGTGTTATGAAATTCCGGAAGTGGGCCTTTGGAACCAGTAGATGGAATTCCGGAATTGGGCTTTTGGTTCCGGTATTTGAGTAATTCCGGAACTTGGGCTTTTGGGCCGGTATTAGTGAGATCCGGAATTGATCCGGATTGTGTTAGGATCCAGACTTATATCCGAAAGATATGTGGTCCGGAATGATATCCGATTTCTTTAGAATTCAGTTAGAGATCTGGGTTTTGGAAAGTTCTGGACTTTGGATTCGAAATGCTTTTCCGATTATAATATTTGGAAGGGAAACAATTGAGAGGCGATACATTGTTTAATATTCTTAGAGTTAAGAATATGTTATGAGAAGTAGTGTGATATGTTATTATACATATACACTAGTAAGTGTAATGGATCCATAGGCACTAGTAGTATATGATTACGTGGAATAGACCGGGCTCTTAATGGTAATTCCCGTTGATTTGTTAAATGCGGAATAGACCGGGCACTGAATGGTAATTCCCATTTTGTTTTAGATAAACGTGGAATAGGCGGGGCACTAATCGTAATTCCCGTTGACCTGAAACGTGGAATAGGCAGGGCGCTAATCGTAATTTCCGTTTCGTAAAGGTGTTGTGAAATGAGGAATAGGCATAAAGTAAATTGTAATTCCTATTTCATAGTATGACGTAAAGCGAGGGATAGGCATAAAGTAATTTGTAATTCCCGTTTACTTGGAAATGGAGAATATGCATAAAGTAAATTGTAATTCTCATTTCGTATTATGATGTGAAATCATGGAATAGGCGGGGCGCTAATCGTAATTCCCGATTTCTATTGGAAAGTAAGGGATATGACGGGAACTGAATGGTAATTCCTACTTCCACTTCAAGAAATAGGCATGGCGCTAATTGTAATTTCTTGGATACGAGCGATGATCTAGAATGTGCAATGATTCGTAGTAGGCTCACGAATATGATGTTATGACTTTCGGGATGTTAGTCATACTCATGGGATCGGGTATGTTCCCGTCATTATGAGACGAGCACGAGTACGGTAAGAATGGTGGCAAACCAGAGGTTGTTTATATGCTTTGAATTTCTGAGTTTCAAGGTTGTTAATGTTTTAACTTGAATTTGGATGTTCTCACTAGGCGTAAGCCTAATCGTTCAAATTAAATTTTCTTACCAGGTACGAGCTCAGGGAAGTAATGGGATGTGGGACGAGTGCTTTTGGTATTCGACTTTTGATGATAAGCGGAGAAATTAGCTGATACAAGGAGGCTTTGGATGGATTGCTTAGATAACCCATTTAATCTAATTATAGTTGTCATGATTAGATTAATAGGTTATTAAGAGAATTCGATATGTGTAAATATGAATTCTCATAGTTAATTATCTGCTTATATATTTAAAGGTTTGGATGATTTCCTGATATACCTTTTGAAATTTTAAGGTTCAAATTGGCCCTGTTTTTAGGGAGTTACAATATGGTATCAGAGCAGAAGTTTAAGCGAACTAGGTACAATAATGAGATACCTAGACTTAAGCTGAGATGAATTAAGTTATGATTTGTGAGAATTGGGTAGAAGTACTAAGACGGGATAGTCTTAGAGTCGACGGAAATACGTGAATTAAGCACTGTAATGATGGTAACGAGAATACTCATGTATAGTATGTTCACAATTTCAATTAGCTACTGTCATTATGGATATATTGTTACACAAGCATAATTGTTTCTAAATTGTTACAGTGAATAATGAACGCTAAAGTACGTTTCTTGTGTTTGGGTACGTGTAACCATTTTTTATGGTTATTTCTTTGTGCTATATCAGAACGATGGTGAATACACCAATAAGATCCCCTAATTCTTTGGAGAATAGGGCAGTAATTGATTGGGGTTTGGAAAGACAACCTGAAACGGGCGGAACACATGAAAGTCCGCCGAGGCCACCTCTAATAGGAGGAATGGATAGTCAAACGCAAAGAACGAGTACCGGTACCTCTAATCCGGTGACAACTGCGTCTACAATGGAATCTCGCATGATGGAGAATATGATGCGAGTGATGAATACAACAATGGCACAACAATCCGAAATGTTTATGAAAGCGTTAAATGATCGAAGTACTGAGCTACGACGAATGGAGACGGGTACTGGTGTAGTAACTCCACTCCATAATCTTGTAGTGAATGTAAACAGGAGGGTGGAGCGAGTTTGCTCATATAAAACGTTTCTGAGTTGCAAACCGCCATAGTTTACTGGAGCAGACAATCCAGTAGCATGTATGAACTGCCTTAGAGAGATGGAACAGACGTTCCGAGCTTGTGAATGTGACAAGGAATCGAAGGTCAGATTCGGTTCTCAAATGTTAAGAGGCAACGCCTTAACCTGGTGGAACATTGTGACGTCGACAGTAACAGCCCCGGTTTTGGCTGCTATGACGTGGGAGTCTTTTAAGAAAAAGATTCTGGAAGAGTATTGTAATGAAAACGAAATGGATAGGATTGAAGAAGAGTTTCGGACTCTTAAGAAGGGTACTTCATCTGTTCGTAAGTACAATGAATCATTCATGGAAAAGTTAAATTTAGTGGGGCATGTGGCTCCAATCGAGAAGGAAAAGATTACAGCCTATTTGAAGGGCTTACCAGCTGACATGGTGTCGAGAGTACGAAATTCTAAAGCTTCAACGTTGAGAGAGACAATTGAAGAAGCCAAAGTTATGGAAGAGGTTTATGCAAAAGATAAAGCTGAGAAAGCTCAAGTAGGAGAGAAAAGAAAAGGGGAAGGTCGATCGGAATCTCCGCATGGGTTGAAACCCTTTATTGAGAACACTTATTTTGAGCCTCGTCAGGAGCTGAATCGGTGTCAGAAATGTAAAAATAAACACTATTGTCCGTGTCAGGTGACTTGGCTAGAATGTTTCAAGTGTGGTAAGAGTGGTCACACCATTGGGAATTGTCCCATACAAGGACCGACATGTTTTGAGTGCAAACAGCCCGGTCATTATCAAAGGGATTGCCTAAAGCTAAAGAAGAGTGGGAATCAAGAGAAGAAACCCAATATCCCAAGATCAAAGGGCTGAATATGTTATGTGATGGCGAAGGGGACTAAGGAATCGATGGGTGTACTTTTTGATATTTCTTGTTAATCATATACATGCATGTGTATTATGTAATAGTGTGCTAGCTTGTTTTGTTGTACTTTAATCTTTGATTAAAATTAACTATACTAGTTACTATTTTTTTATGATGCTTTAATAGTTGGTATAGTAAAGGAGAGTTTCCAACCCTTGAAATTTCTTGAGTAAAAGCGGGATAATTTAGCAGTTTTTGGATTTTTTTTTACGAGCTCTTCAGATGAAAATTTTAGTGTGGTGATGTGTTCTCGAAGATGAACTAGTACCAAGTAACAGATAAGGTGGACAGTCAGATCCACTACTGGTCTAAAATAAAAAGGCTAGTCTTCAGTAGAGGTTGTGACCCAACCCGATTAGGGACTAGTTTGTCTCCTGGTAATCACGTTTTAGAGATAAGTACTGAGGAATTTCGATTTTAAATTCCGATCAAGGAATAGAGGCTGAACGAGTAGAGCTTTGTCTAATAACCAAAGGAGACCAATAAAATTGTATGTTGTTTCCAAGTTGGGGAGCGAGAAATGGTAAAGGTATCACCATGGAAATATCATAGAAGTGTTAAGGTGGCTTGGGAAACTAAAAGAGGATATGAAGAACAAATATCCTCATCTATTTATCTAGCTTTGATTTCGGGGACGAAATCACTTCAAGTTGGGGATATTTGTAACACCTCGAATTTCCATTATATTATAGTTTAATATGAATGGGATCGATTTGTAATTTAGTCTAAGTTGTGGATTATTTGTAAATATAAACTCTAGGGTTGATTTTGTATTTTGGCCAAAGTTTAAAGTTAATGTTGAAAATTAACTTGAGGGGTTGTTTAGTCATTTATTGAAAGTGGAGAATACTTAAAGATGGGGTAAGCTGAATTGACATATTATCTCAATTCAGTATTACTAGAGTCGGCAAAGAAATACAGAGAGAAAGAAAGAAGAAGAAAAGGGAAGAAAGAATTGGAACTGTGTTTTCGTGTGGTTAGGGTTTTGAATTCTTCTTCTTTAATTTCTCGATTAGTTTAGCAACATCAAGTGGATTCCTACTGCAATTAGGTTGTTGAATCAGAACAAGGAAGAAGTTGATTTGCAGAGTTAAAAGCTTCTTTCAGGTGAGTTCATCTCTTCATATTAAGCATTACAGTTCAAATTGAAATAGATTATGTATATAAACTGTCTGAATGATTTTGTAAGTTGGTATTGAATTAAAGTGGAGCAACAAACTGAATTTTAGATAAGCTTTTTTAGCAATTTTGACGTAAATCGATTTCACAATATCGCAGTCCCGATATTAAGGTGAATTCTGGAACTGGGCTTGGTGGATCCGGAATTAGGATGAGTTCCAGAATGGGCTTGGTGGATCCGGAATTAGGATGAGTTCCGGAATTGGTTTCGGTTCCGGAATTGTTTCGGTTCCGATATAGGGTTCGATTCCGATACTTGGGCAAGATCCGGTGTTATGAAATTCCGGAAGTTAGAATTCAGTTAGAGATCTGGGTTTTGGACAGTTCTGGACTTTGGATTCGAAATGTTTTTCCGATTATAATATTTGGAAGGGAAACAATTGAGAGGCGATACATTGTTTAATATTCTTAGAGTTAAGAATATGTTATGAGAAGTAGTGTGATATGTTATTATATATATACACTAGTAAGTGTAATGGATCCATAGGCACTAGTAGTATATGATCACGTGGAATAGACCAGACTCTTAATGGTAATTCCCGTTGATTTGTTAAATGTGGAATAGACCGGGCACTGAATGGTAATTCCCATTTTGTTTTAGATAAACGTGAAATAGGCGGGGCACTAATCGTAATTCCCGTTGACCTGAAACGTGGAATAGGCGGGGCGCTAATCATAATTCATGTTTCGTAAAGGTGTTGTGAAATGAGGAATAGGAATAAAGTAAATTGTAATTCCTATTTCATAGTATGACGTAAAGCGAGGGATAGGCATAAAGTAATTTGTAATTCCCGTTTACGTGGAAATGGAGAATAGGCATAAAGTAAATTGTAATTCTCATTTCGTATTATGATGTGAAGTCACGGAATAGGCGGGGCGCTAATCGTAATTCTCGATTTCTATTGGAAAGTAAGGTATAGGACGGGCACTGAATGGTAATTCCTACTTCCACTTCAAGAAATAGGCATGGCGCTAATTGTAATTTTTCTTGGATACGAGCAATGATCTAGAATCTGCAATGATTCGTAGTAGGCTCACGAATATGATGTTATGACTTCCGGGATGTTAGTCATACTCATGGGATCGGGTATGTTCCCGTCATTATGAGACGAGCACGAGTACGGTAAGAATGGTGGCAAACCAGAGGTTGTTTATATGCTTTGAATATCTGAGTTTCAAGGCTGTTAATGTTTTAATTTGAATTTGGATGTTCTCACTAGGCGTAAGCCTAATCGTTCAAATTAAATTTTCTTACCAGGTACGAGCTCAGGGAAGTAATGGGATGTGGGACGAGTGCTTTTGGTATTCGACTTTTGATGATAAGCGGAGAAATTAGCTGATACAAGGAGGCTTTGGATGGATTGCTTAGATAACCCATTTAATCTAATTATAGTTGTCATGATTAGATTAATAGGTTATTTAGAGAATTCGATATGTGTAAATATGAATTCTCATAGTTAATTCTCTGCTTATATATTTAAAGGTGTGGATGATTTCCTGATATACCTTGTGAAAATTTAAGGTTGAAATTGATCCTGTTTTTAGGGTGTTACAGAAATGAAGACATGGAGAGGAAGGCATAACATGAGCCTTGAGGCAGATGGAGGGTAGGGAGAGATTTAGAGATGCAAAATTAACCATAAGTTTACTCGTGATAGAACAATTATTGTCCATACACAGGGACAAAAAAGTCTTTAACAAATTTAACATTCTACAAAACCAAAAATTCAGAAAATTCTCATGTGGAATGCTACTCCAACAACGTGCCACTTCAGTGAGTTTAGTTTTTCCTTTTACATAAAAAGATATATATATATATATATATTGCATTTTTTAACAGAGGGGGAGATATTTATTAGATGTTTTTTCCGGCAAATGCCGACAAGTTGACAGAGGTCATACTAAACATCTTTGTTTTCTTCTCAAAACCGAATATGGTTTTGTAATTTTATTTCAAAATGTGTATTTTCGTTCTTTAAATAATATGTAAAGATTTTACATTTGTTCCGGTACTTGTATTTGGTTACTACAAACCACATCATAAATCAGAAGAACAATTTTAAAGATGTTATTAGAAACGAACGAACCTGGATGTGAATCCTGATCAGCTGTTTCCATGCATGGTGAATGGTGGTCTCTGGTAAATTCTCTATCGCATACCACACAACCTCTTTTCTATCTCAAGTTGGTTGATATTACCATTCATATACGAGTGAAGATTCTGAAGTGCAAGATGGATGCGCTCGTAGATAATCTTGACTCCAGACTTATTGACTGCCCTCGCAACATTTTGCGACGGCTCAATGAAATCCTCAACCTGTAGAGTTGGTAAATAAATAACAAGACCTCATTCAAGATCCGTAATCTAGTAGAATGGATATATCCATGAAGTAAAAAAAAGACTTACACTTATGCTTGCTATATGTCTGCCCCAAGGTTTGCATATCCAACATCCTTTATAAGGACTTGCACACAGGCCCTTGGGCCAAATTTTCTCAATATTAGCCAATGGCAACAACGATTATAAGATGAAAGTCAAATATTCAAGCATGTAAGTGCAGGTTGCCAACAACAACACACAACACTATCTATTACCATGAAAAAAAGGATATTACAAGCTTCTCCAATGATTCAAAATTGTAGAGGCCGAAGTCTTAGAAGCGACCAATCGATTTCTTCACGGCTGCAAAATCTTTTCCATCTATAAAGTTTTCATGCAAAAATAAAGGATAAATAGCATTAGTATTTCAAGAAAGATAATTAGTTAATTAGCTTTACAACATTAACTAGAGTTTGGTTTTACCTTCCAATATTGCAAAAAAATGGCGCGAGTATAGGGGGGTCTCGTGTCTACAACCAATACTAAGATGATATCACATTATTGTAGCTTGAATTGTAACTCCCAAATAAACTTGAATTGTAACTCCTATATCACTTGATTCTAATTTTGATAGGATTTCTCTCTAATATGCCCCAACAAGATAGAGGACTGAAGCTTGGTAAAGGCATGTATAGAATTAGGGGAGTTATGGTGTAGAATGTGAGAGTTCCAGATCAGTGCAACAAGTAATAGAAATCAATAGATGTAGAACAAGACAGTATGATTTCCAATGGTCATCCAATTCACTTTAAATGTAGAGAGAGTTTACAATATGCTTCTGAAAGTAAAATGACAACTAGCTTGTTTTTCCAAGCTATTACACAATATATATGCTGGGCTCATGGCCCGTTTACACAATAAAAGGCTCTAATTACACAAATAACAGTTTAGCCCTTGAACTTCTATTCAACTTCATTTGACCCTAACAATCTCCCCATTTGAATTGAAGTTCGAGTTCGCGCCAGTTCTCGACATATCTCTTTCGAAGCGCAAAGTGTATCTCGAACGTTCTGATGGCTCGGCGGTAGTCGATGCGTTCTTCAATCACTTCTAAGGCCTTTTGAGCAATTATCTCGTTGGGGTTGGGAACATACGAGAGCTTTCAATTTTCGGATTCGAAAGTGATGATGTTTCGAAGAGCATCTTGGACTTTGAAGAGCATGCCATCGCATAATCTGTCGACCTGGCTGAAGCGAAGAAACCTCTTTTCTTTCTGATCGTTGAGGTATACTATCCCAAATTCTGGTTCTAGAAGCAGTGCGTTCTCGGGATACATCTTCAGTTCGGGCGCTTTCAGATTCGGTTTCAGCAGGTTTACCTTCTTTGCTCTGTTCTCGATTCCGATTTGAAAGTCTGTGAGATAGGACATCATGATTGAGTGAATCAAGAATCGACGAACAGCTTCGAGCGCCTTTGTCACTTGGAGCGGTTAGATGGTTCTGGTTCGGAGGTCTTTCAGTATAGCAAGTAAGTCGAACGGTCTAAGATTCTTAAAGTCAGCTTCGGAGATTCTCCATTCATTACCGTCTTCTCGTCGGACAGTGAAAACTGGAAACATGACTCTAAGGATTTGGTCGGTTTGGATGTTTAGTACTTCAGTGATCTTGTGCTTGGTTCGGACTTGGCTAACTGGCAGACACCGCTTCATGGCATTTATGTACTGACCTTGGTATTCTTTGTCGAAGAGAGAAATCCCAAGGCAAAAAGTCGGTTCGATAAGGCGTAACCTGTGAACATACAGCTTCTTCAGAGATTCCTCCAGGTGAGGAATAAAGATCATGATTTTCTCCCATCGGATTTGCTGCTGTTAAGGAGGAGGATGATCAGAAGCTGTCGGTTGTTGAGGAGATGTCGGATTTTCAGCAATTGACGTTTCGGGTATCATAGAAGTTTCGGCGGCCTGAGCAGTGTGAACGGGTGTACCATATAGGTTTTGCCGCAGAAACTGGTCGTAGTCAACGTTGTCGTCTTCATCAGTAGGAAAGATCAGGTTTACCTGGAGATTTATCGCACTGGCGGCTTTTTCGTACCATGCATTTTCGGTCTCCGGGTCGATCTTGGTGTCTGGGTCAATCAGATTGAGAGCAGGCCTATCTGATGTGTCATATGTGACCAATTCCTGTGTTTCTCCCTCAGGCTTTTCAACCGTTGGCTCTTCGTCGTCGGAGATGTCCATATCTATGACCATCTCGACTAAGCTCAACTGGGCTTCGGGTTCGTCTTCGGTTACAGTTGCCGCAGTTGATAGTTCCGGTTGAACCACAGTAGTTTCAGTGAGGATTGGGGCGGTCTCGGCTAATCATAGTCTTTTATTCTCCCCCTCACGGTGATCAGGATCATCCTGATCATCGTGTCTTCGCTTTAGACCGCCGGCTTGACTCTTGCAGGATTCTTCCATAGAGGCGACTCTCTCGGTCAAGGTGGTTAGGGCTTGCTGAACATCTTTGAGAGTCGTGTCAAGCTGATCCATTCTTGTGGTGATGGATGACGAAGGAGCAGATACATGGGATCGTAGAACAGAGATCAGGTCTGCTTCGGTGGAGGCGTCGGTGTTGGTGTGTTGGAGCAGCTGAGCGAGGAGCATAGTCTTTAAGGTTTCCATCGAGTAATTTGGCTGAACGGGAGCCGGTGGAGGTGTTGGTGCGGTTTCAGCTTCGACTACTTTCTCCTTTCCTTTGATCAAACTTTTTAGTTTATCGAGCTCGTTGGTGAATCGCTGCTCCATGGCCTCACGGACAGCCTTTAGGGCACTGTCCAGATATCCCTTTGACACAAAGTTGGGCAAAATAACTTCGGGTCACTTAGATTACTCGTTGAGGCATCTACCTTAGAGGTAGAGCCACCTACGTTCACGGTTGGCGAAGGTGTGTCCGTGGTAGGATTTCCTTTCGATCCTCACGTTTTGCTTAAAGGCGTAGACACTACGGAAGTTCCGATCGAGTCACGAAGAGCATCGATGTTCGTTGCCTCATCTTGTGTCCTAGCCGAAGAAATAACATTAGCAAATGGCTCTAGACTCAAAAGTGCATCCAAAGAAGTCGAGACCGGGGGCTGCTGGTCTCTTGTTTCAATATCCGTACTCTCCGAGTGAGAGACCGGTAGAAGTTGTGCTATATCCCCATGCAAAATTGAAACATCCGTCTTTTGAGAGACGGATGAGTGGCTTGGGAGGTTGTGCACTTGCGCCGCTAGGTCCACGGCGGCTTCTTCAATACCCCGTCCCAACAGATGAGGCGGGATAGCAGATGTGGCTACCTGGTCGACACTGGTTTGGGGTCGCTCTGAAGCCTCTTTATTTTTACGGCTTAACCTCTCATGATTTGTTTTCGATCTCAATTCCCTCCGACTCACATGTTCCAATTCTTCAACTAATTCTCCCTCCTCTCTCCTTATGTCTCCTGTATCAGGCTGGGTAGTAGGGATTAGAGGGGTTGTGGGTGAGTTAGAAGGGGTGCCTTCGGTCAACTGAGGGTTTGGTCCGATACGGGTAGGTATTAAGGTAATGCGTATAACACGGTCCGTATCGGATTCGGTGGATTCGGATTCCATGGCTTCAACCTGTCTGGGTGGTGAAGGGTCAGATATATATGGCTTTGGGTCACGTTGAAGCATTGGTCTTGACGACGTACCTGGTTCGCTAGTCGGTCGGGTGATAGGAATGAAGGGTTGATGGCTTGTACCGGCTTGGTGGGATTGGGTAGTACTGGCTCGCGTATCCAATGCACCGCCGGCGCCTGTTCCCCTCCCATGTAATCTCAACACACCCCGTCCGGGAGCCCCAGCTGCCCGGACTCTACCACCTCTCGTTCTCGGACCCTCACGTCTCTCAGGTCTATCTCCCGGGGGAGGTCCCTCCAGCTCTGGCTGGACCATAGGATTCCCTAACGCTCGCCTATATTCTATCACATCCGGTGCATTGGGGTTCGCGTATGCCAGTAGGGCTTCAGGTAAGGGCTTGGCTCTGGAGTCAGATGGGTTGCGAATAACAAGATATTGCAAATGAAAGGGTGGACATACCGGATGGTTTATGCGTCGCGGTATTGCTGGTTTCGCCTTCATATGTTGTTTGACGGCCAGTGAGAGGAATCGAGGATAAGGTAGGAATTTCTTTTGCTTCGTACTGCCGATTTGCCGAATAGCTTGAACCATCTCGCGCCATATAATCATCGCGAAATCAACATGTCTGTTGTAGCATACATCATGGAATAGACGCAGGAAGTCGACTGTGCACTGGTCTATTCCCCTCCATCTGGATGAGAGACACCTATTAAGTATGGTGAACAACGTGTACCAGATGGGGGCCAGATATTTGCGGTTGAATGCTGATGGTCGCTCGAGGGCGTGGTTGTAGCCGAGAGCACGTACTTGAGCACACAGGATTGCATCGTTGACCGTGGGGTCGTAGCGTTCGTGTCCGCCGGCGTTGGCTTCTGGTAGGGATAGCAAGCGACGGAACGAGTCAGGTGTGAGCGTGAAGGGATGGTTGTTGATCCGCGCCGTGATGGTCTGAGAATTGGCAGCCGTGACGACTTGGGCAGAGAGCCATACTTGATATACATATAGCACGGGGACGTCGGCTGTTGCAATGAGGGCCTCACGGAGAGGGTGACCAAGTAAAATATCCACGACCACACGGTGTTGTGGTCGGAACTCAACGACGTCCAACTGATGATTGTTGGCTTCCATCTCAATGCCATGGTCAGGGTGGACCAATGCATTATCGGCTGCTTCGTCTATAAATTCCTCTTGAGGAGGAATTTGCTCTTGGGGTTGTTGTTGTTGATCTTAATCCGCCATGGAAAATAGCTGAAAAAGAATCAATGTTAGAAACCTAGGCGAATGAACAAGTGTAGGCGCGTACCTTTGCAGTAATTGGCTCAATCTAAGACAGATTGAGGACTGGCAGTGAGATAACAAGGTACTGGAATGATGAAAACAGAGATGTCCGGATAAAATCCTTTTGAGACAAAAGTTTCCGGATAAACAAGAGTATCCGGACAACCAAGGTTTCCGGATATACGGTAGGTTTCCGGACAAGGTAGCAATCCGGACAAATTCGGTTTCTGGATAAAACAAGAGTTTCCGGATGACTTTGGTGACCGGACACCTCAACAATCCGAATAGTTGAACTTACCGGAAACCCTTAGGGGACAACTAGGGTTACCGGACGTTGTGGGTGTCCGGATAAAATATCTAGACCATGAAGGTTTCCGGATGATTTTGAATGTGTCCGGATAGTTCAAAACTATCTGGACAACATCCGGATTGTTCCAATCTTGCCACAGATGACCACAAACATGCATATAAGTGTTCTAACAGCATCGATGTAAGCATTACAGCATGTGCAAACATGTAATTCGGTCTAAAAGGTATGGAATAGACCCGAATACATATCGACTCGAAATGGGGTTTTCGAAAACCTTGAATCGACCAAACCTGTGGTCAATTTGAGTGAATGAGTTCATGAATCAGGCATAAATGTAATCAAGGAAGTGAAACTGAGATCATACCTGGTAGTATAACCGAAATGAAGCAAGATTGAGGAGATGTTGATGGTTTCCGAACGAGAGAAAGAACGAGAGGGTTTATGAGAGTTTTGGGAGTTTCCGGATTTGGTAAATAGGGATGTGTTCGAATTTGTTTATAAAGGGACCAATAATCCGGGTGGGTCATCCGGATACCCATCCGGTCCGTATAGGTGTCCTGTCCGGAAACCTATCCGGATAGGGGTATCCGGAGATCTGTCCGGACACTCAGTGTTTCTGAGAAAAGTACCCCTGTTCTTCCAATTTTCAAGAAAAATAGTACTATTAGGATTTTGAAAGAACCTCCTCTCGCTCCCCCTCAAACTGAGCATGGGGATTTCTCTGCTCCCCCTCGGATTGTGCAATTGTGAGCAACAGAGAGACTGACACTTAAAAAAAACTTCTACACAGTGAAAGAAAGAAAAAATATTTTGTGTCGCTCCCCTTCAAATGATGAACATAAAGTTATATGCTCCCCCTCAGAATGTGCACGGAGTGTGTTGTGAAGTGCACACGGGAATGTCGACACACAAAAAAACTTTTATGGCAGTAAAAAAAATTGTGTGTGACACTCCCCCTTAACAATAGAATAAATTTACCTGATACCGGTTCGTGCTCCCCCTGAATACATGAACACTTGTGAAAGCTCAGATATATAGCCAAATAAACTAGACGACAGTAATAAACAAAAGAAACACACGTGAAAAGAAAGGAAACAAGCAAAATCTACCTAATAAATACAGAGACTCAACCTACCAATTGAGAGTTCCAGATCAGTGCAAAAAGTAATAGAAATCAATAGATGTAGAACAAGACAATATGATTTCCAACGGTCATCCAATTCACTTTCAATGTAGAGAGAGTTTACAATATGCTTCTGAAAGTAAAATGACAACTAGCTTGTTTTTCCACGCTATTACACAATATATATGTTGGGCCCATGGCATGGAAGCCCATGGCCCGTTTACACAATAAAAGGCTCTAATTACACAAATAACAGTTTAGCCCTTGAACTTCTATTCAACTTCGTTTGACCCTATCAGAATGATACCATGATTGGTAGTGCCTACAAGATATCATACTAGTGCCTAAAAGTTTTAAGAGGGGTATAAAATAGTAATTTTATTTCTTTTTATATACCATAACTTGCACTACACCGGTAACACGATAGAGATGGAACTCAGTGTTCGATCTCGCGAGCTGTTGATCGCGTGTCCTTTGGCCCACGCTTTCATCTGCATAGATGAATATAATTCTAAACTTACATGCATATATTCATACGACAAACTATATAATGTGGATAAATTTTACCAAGTAGCATAATTGTGTGAATCGTACGTCTATCACATTGACGCACTTGATGATCGTGGACTTGGAAATTCCATCCATGTTGCCAACAGACAAGTCGCAATCGAGGTCATATGCAACAACATAAAACTTAATAATTGGAATACGCGCATTATATATTGATTGTACATCTCGAATTTGGCCTTTAGCTAAAGAACAAAAAGGTCACAAATGGTCAGGTATCTTATAACCGATTACAATACGTTAATAATCAAAAGTGCAATAGCTAGTATAAGTAAAAGCTTAGTTTGCAGCGCAAATAGATTGTAAAGCTCTTACGAGTATCAAATTTCTTTTCTCTTGATATTGCAGTTGAATTGTCGTTGAAACTAATCGACATGTCAAGATCACTTTTAGTAGTAAAGAGATCCATGACAAATGAACCGTGAGGCACAATATCCGGAATATTGAATTTTTCTGTAAATCATATGATATAGAAATAATTACTTAAATTCTGTAAATATAGAAGGTCATAATAGACTAGGTGGGGTGGATTGCCATATAATTTTCTAGAAATAGCATTAAAATCTTCAATAACTTACTCGCGGTTTTGATACTGAATTCCCCTTGCCTACGAATCTCGTAGGCCTTATGAAGAACCCATGGAAGAATAACCCGTTGCTCGCGATTAATTATCATGTCGTTGAGTTCTTGTAGTCCTAGCATGTTCGCCTCTTTTAAGAGGTCTCCAATGTTAATAAAAGAAGTATTAGGAAAAATTCATAATTTGGATTATAAGGGAATAATAAGGTGTTGCAGTATAACGTCGAAGTGCATATTTTGACTTGCATCTTACAAAACTTCAGCCATGGAAATTTGATTAAAATAATGTTACTAACCATTTTGGGGGTGCGTTATAATGTGTTTATGTTCCACGGGCGTAGCTGTCTCATCCTTCCTGAATGGATCGGCTAAACATTGCATTAGGTAGCCTCGATGGCCACATATTGGAATCTTGATAGAGATTCAAGGGGAGATTGTGTTCGAGTGCAATGCAGTGGTATTGGTTCCAATTCGACCAACACACCCCTTTTCTTTCCACCTTCTATTAGTCAAGCTTTGAATCCCCTACTCTTCCCGAGAGCTTAGAAGCACCGTTTGAGACTTTGTCCTCCATTATGAGTCAAGAAGATACGAGAAAGGATCATAGTTTTAAAAAGCGGAATCAGGACTCGATGCATTTTTCATCCATGCCTCGAGGCGTAAGCCTCCAGGTGGTGTGAGGCGTAAGCCCCGAGGCGACAACTAAAAATAATATTTCTATATATATATATATGTAGTACATATTTAATAAATATTTAAAATCATCATTGATAGTTATTGTTTTTAATAAATAATAGGTATTATATATATATATATACTATTATTTATTAAAAACAATAACTATTAATGACGATTTTAAATATTTATTAAATATGTACTACATATATAATATATATATATATTATTTTTAGTTGCCGCCTCGGGCTTACGCCTTACACCACCTGGAGGCTTACACTTCACACCACCTTGAGGCTTACGCCTCGGGGCATGGATGAAAAATGCATCGAGTCCTGATTCCGCTTTTTAAAACTATGATCCTTTCTCTTATCTTCTTGACTCATAATGGAGGGCAAAGTCTCAAATGGTGCTTCTAAGCTCTCGGGAAGAGTAGGGGATTCAAAGCTTGACTAATAGAAGGTGGAAAGAAAAGGGGCGTGCTTGCCGAATTGGAACCAATACCACTGCATTGCGATCGAACACAATCTCCCTTTGAATCTCTATCAAGATTCCAATATGTGGCCACCGAGGCTGCCTAATGGAATGTTTAACTGCTCCATTCACGAAGGATGAGACAGCTACGCCCGTGGAACATAAACACATTATAATGCACCCCCCAAAATGGTTAGTAACATTATTTTAATCAAATTTTTTTGGTTGAAGTTTTGTAAGATGCAAGTCAAAATATGTTGTTCGACATTATAATGCAACACATTATTCCCTTATGATTCTAATTATGTTTTTTACTTAATACTTCTTTTATTAACATTGCAGACCTCTTAAAAGAGGCGAACATGCTAGCACTAGAAGAACTGAACGACATGATAATTAATCGCGAGCAACGGATTATTCTTCGTGAGGTTCTTCATAAGGCCTACGAGATTCGTAGGCCAAAGGGAGTTCATTATCAATACCGCGAGCAAGTGATCGAAGATTTTATTGCTATTTCAAGAAAATTATATGGTAATCCATCCCACCTAGTCTATTATGATCTTCTATATTTACAATATTTAAGTAATTATTTCTATATTATAGGGTTTACAGAAAAATTCAGTACTCCAGATATTGTGCCTTACGGTTCATTTGTCATGGATCTCTTTACTACTGAAAGTGATCTTGACATGTCAATTAATTTCAACAACAATGCAACTGAAATATCAAGAGAAAATAAATTTGATACTCTGAAGTGGTTTGCAGACCATCTATTTGCGCTGCAAACTAAGCTTTTACTTATACTAGCTATTTCACTTTTGATTATTAACGTATTGTAATCGGTTATAAGATACCTGACCATTTGTGACCTTTTTGTTCTTTAGCTAAAGGCCAAATTCGAGATGTACAACCAATATATAATGCGCGTGTTCCAATTATTAAATATTTTGTTGTTGCATATGACCTCGATTGCGACTTGTCTGTTGGCAACATGGATGGAATTTCCATGTCCAGGATCATCAAGTGCGTCAATGCGATAGACGTACGATTCACACAGTTATGCTACTTGGTAAGTTTTATCCACATTATATAGTTTGTTTGATGAATATATGCATGAAAATTTAGACTTATATTCATCTATGCAGATGAAAGCGTGGGCCAAAGGACACGCGATAAACAGCTCGCACGATCGAACACTGAGTAGCATCTCTATCGTGTTACTGGTTGCAGTACACCTGCAGGTATGGTATATAAAAAGAAATAAAATTACTATTTTATACCCCTTTTAATTACAAACGCGCCCTTCAATTGACGCTTCAGTCTTTCACCCTCATGACTCGGTTTCACCCTACCCAAGATGGCGATTCACATTCCCAGACAGAGATAGACCGACTTTGTTATTGTTGGTAAGATTGCACACCTCAGTCTTCATTCAAATTTCTCCTCTCGATCCCCTGTTACATCTCGATTCTCTCTCGATTCTCTCATACACTCGGTTTTCGATTTTGTTTTGGTTTCTGATTGCATTCACTTGATTGCAGTTTGCAAGAACCCTAAAATTTCTTACTTTGCTCTTATGTAGTGTAGATTGATATTTGCTATGAGTCTTCACAAGTATCTTGGTACTTGCAAACAAAAGTTGTTTAGTATTTGCTATAAATCTTCACAGGTTGAAGACCCATCAGTTGCTTGGATAGATGGAGAAGTGTTAGAGATAAAGGGAGAGGAAGTTGAGATCCAAACTACAAATGGGAAGAAAGTAAGTTGATTTGGTTCAATTTTGCAAGTTTTATATTTGCCTTTTGGATTACTGTGAGTTATATTTTTGAATATATCATGTAAAGTGTTAGAAAAGTCCTTAGGTTTTGGTTGAACCATGTTATGAAGGTTCTCATTGGCCTTTTAAAAATCTTTTTTTTTTAAGTTTGGTGATTTGTGTTCGTTTGAATTGTTTATGTGCTCTGAAAGCATTTTACTATTATTTTTTTCTTGATCAGTAATTTATTGCACAATGAATCCAAAGAAGCATTCTGGCCATTTTTTCCCAGTTCCTGAACTTTAAAAGACAGTGTTTGCTTGAAGATTTATGTTTTGTTTACTTTCTTGTTGTCTCCTTGATCTTAAGATCCCTTGAGATTTATATCTATTGCGAATTTTTCTGTTCTCCTTACCAACAGACAACTTGGATTAAATAGATTAATGCATCAAGTATCAAACTCATGTTTTCTTCTTTATATATTTTTCTACAATGATTGTCCGTTCTGTTTCTTCCACTCTATCAGCATTCATCATCAAATTTAATGAGCTTTTCTTCTTCAGAAGTTAGACACTTTTGTATATTGTTGCTTGCTTAATGCGCATCTCCACAACAGAGTGATTGAGGGAGTAAGGTGATTGTTTGGTTGATTACACCTTTAATATCAAATATTCTTTATTCTTTATTTCTTCATTTTACAAAAGCTGGGTAATTTTTTTGGGTACATCGTACATGGAACGATTTAGAAACCATGAATGCTAAAGGCATCTATATGTAGTTCCTATTTATTCTTCTAAGTGCCACCCACTGCTTGTTTCTGATGACATTTTAATCTTGATTTGGGGGTAAATGGATCTTAGGGAATGCATAAAGAAGGCTTTTACACGGGTTTTACATATTATTGACAAGCTACTGTGATTTTTTGCAGGATCGTATATAGTGTACTTGACTTCTGCAAAAAGTTGTGCAGTTTCTTGATTGTTTGAAGGTACCATTGAAGGCAAGTCAGTTTTTAATGATTCTTGTTATGTAAAGGGTATTTCTAAGAAGTTTCATTTTATTATTTTATAATTGTAATCTTAAAAATCTTGATTAATGAATATATAATTTATTTTAGTGTTGTATATTTTGGTATATTACAAACTAATCGGTAAAGAATGTCGTTCATACTTTGTTTAGATTCTTATTTCTAGTTCACAGGACACCGTGAGCCTGTTCATCCTCGGGTTCAATGAGAAAGAAAGCCGTTTTTGTAATCGCCATGAAATATGTCGGAGTTTGATCGGAGGTAAAAAGTCACCGCCGTTGGTCGTTTACGAGGGAAAGAAAACTAGGGTTTCATCAGGGTCATCGAGTTCAAATGAGATTGAATGCCGTCACCGGAGTGAACGATATTTATTAGGAGTAGATCATATGGTCGGAGTTTGATTGGGAATGAAGAGTCAATATCGATCGAATGAAAACTTATTAGGGTTTCATTGGGGTCGTCGAGTTCGATCGAAAAAGAACTTATGCCGGAGAGAATCGAGAGAGGGGTATGTTCTACGGTTCTGGTCGGACGGAGAGATATAGTAGCAGTCGCCATGGTATGGCAAGAGTCAGATAGAAAATGAAGAGACCTAGGGTTTCTTCGGGACGGAATGGATCGAAAGAAGGATACAGCCTATGGTGTCTACGGCGTTTGGTCGGAGATGAAGAGTCCAGGATAGTCTAGGGTTTCTGGTCGGAGTTTGATCGGAGATGAAGAATAGCAGGCGACAGTCGATAACGATGGATTGGAATCCTGGGGTTTATTAGGGTTTCGATGGAGAAAGGCTGATGACAGAGAGAGAGAGAGAGAGAGAGAGAGAAATTGAAAAAAATGAAATGTATGGAATGGGTGCGAAGGGACTTAAATACTCGAGTCCAGGGTAGGTCGGATCCAATAGAGGCTCTGCGTGTTTTTTAAGAGGGGTTTGGGAGTTTGGCTGCCCCACCCCCTGAGGTTTCGGAACTTTATACTCTTGCCATAAAGTTAATAGCTAAGCAAATTAATGTAAAACGTGAACTATAGGGATATTATCTTTGTCTAAATAATTCAAGAGTATTTTACATTTTTTTCTCTTTGTGGTTGTCATGTTTTATCAAGTTCAGTCCCTCTTTAGAATCAATTATGGTTTTGATCGGGAGGTGTTTGAGATTGCTTATTTAAAATAACTTTTTACTTTTTTTTAAAAGTGTTTATTAACTTTTTTTGGATAAGGTTTATCTAGACTTTGCCTAGACTACATCTTTGGCAATTTGGAAACAAACAAACAAAGCGGCCGTCTGAGACTAAGCCTGACCACAGAATGCTGACGCCTGGACTCGAACCCGGGGTGGATGAGATATTCCACCACATCCCCCAAGCCCTTGCCAACACGCCACCACCATTGTGGTTGTGTTTATTAACTTACGTAATGTTAAATTGGAATTTTTATAAAAACTGTTTGGATTAGCTTATGATGGTATCAAAACGTAATAAGCTAATAAGTTATTTTTTAAAGGTGTTTGAGATTGTTTATACATGTAAAATAATTAAAAAAAACTCATAAGTGCATCTCCAACAGCTTCTCTAAAATGCTCCAACAGCTTCTTTATCTCATTCTCTAAAATAGAGAACAATGGGAAAAAATCCCAATATACAAAATTCTCTATATCTCTAAAAAGATGAGAGAGAAATATTATTTTAATGATTTTCCACCAAAAAGAAAAGAGAGAATCATTATTTTAATGATGAAAGAGAAATATATTGAATATTTTAATAATATAAGTAATAATTGGTTCTCTAAAATAGAGAAGCTGTTGGAGTTGGAATAAATTCTTTTTAGAGATTTTTAGTTTTCATTCTTTATTTTAGAGAAATTATAGAGAAGTTGTTTCAAATAAGTTAGGATGAAATGTCTTGCCAAAATTTTTTTATCATCGGTGTCAAATCGGTATAAGCATTTTTCTTTTATTTTTCTCATCCAAACACTAAAACTGCTTATTTTCGATATTACACTGAAATAAGTAACAAGCATTTTAAATAAGCAATCACAAACATCTCCCAACTCCGGTTTAAAATGTTAATTTATTTTATGGCATTTTTGTTTTTTTTTTCCTTTTTTGGTATTAGATTATAGAGTATATTATGATTTTTGTCCCTATGATTTGTTTTTCTCTTTTTCATTAATGTTAATTTCAACTAAAAGTACGTATTTTATTTAAAATTCTTATAAGTACTTTTACTAGGGCTGGTAATGGGTAAGGATAAACCTGTTACCCGTTATGTTTTGACCCGTTGGATAAGGGTATGGATAAAGAAAATTTTATCCATTTATCCACTTATCCACAGGGCCGTGCCTGGTGCTGGGCAAAGTGGGCGGTGGCCCAGGGCAGCAAAGCCCAAGAGGGCATCAAAACCCAACATCCATTAGTCCATTACTAGGTTCAGTTTATACTTTTTTTTAAATTTGTAGCCGGCTGCCTCTCTCTCTCATCTCTCGATCAGATACAAATCCACATCAAAACGAAACGACGATTCTTCTTCTCCTCCTCTCATCTCTCGATCAGACTTCAGAAAATCAGACCGCCGGTGCGCCGGTAGCTGGTGCGGTGACCTGGTGACTTACATTTTATAATTGTTCCCTACGAGTTTTCATTTTCTGAAAGCGATTTATCACATCTTCATTCGTAACATTTGCAAGTGCTTCTCTTTCTACGGCACATATCACACAAGCACTCAAAAAAGCATCCCCAATTCGATTGCGCAAATCAGACTTTACAATCTTCATTGCAGAAAAGCATCTCTCAACACTTGCGGTTGCAACCGGCAAAACCAATGCTAACTTCAATAATCGATAAACCAAAGGAAATGTAAGATGTTTCTTTGTTTCCACCATCACTTTAGCAAGGTCAGATATACCTATAAAATAGTAACGAAAACATAGTTAATGATACATTGGTTATATACTTATATTTGTCACTTTTAGTAAAGAAGACAAAGCTATTCATATCGGATATACCTTTCAAGTTGGTAAATTTCTCATCTTGATGCACATTATGAATGTAAAGTCGAAGCTCTTGCTCAAAAGCTATCTTTTCCTCGCTAGTAAAATCATTCGGATATAACTCACTTAACCTTAGTAACTTTAATTGGTTAAAGTCACAAAATGAATCGCGCAGATTCAATGCCGCCATACAAATAAGCAATTCCGAACTTATCTCACCAAATCTGTCACCAAACTCTTGAATTTGCATATCCACAACTGTATTAAAACAATCATACTCATAATAATGTCGATATGTGATATTGGTCTTTTGTCTCCGGTTCTTTGTATTAACATAAACTTCTTTCATGTTCACCATTTCGATATCATATTTGTCGCAAAAAGAAGTGACTTTCTTCAAAAGTGAATCAAACCCATCAACTCTAAACTCTTTCAATTCTTCCTTGGTTGATTGCACCAATGACATAGCATTCAATATATCTTGATCTCTTTTTTGAAGAGCTTGTGACGATAAATTTGTGACCCCCAAAATACGCAACATCAAGTGTAAATAAAATACAAATTCAAACGATGTAAAATATATTTGAAGCCCGTGCGCTTGACATACACTTGTAGTATTCTCGCAATCATCTTCAATATATTGAAGCACATCCATAACACAAGGGAACAAATCAACCAAACGCAAAAGTGTTTTGTAATGGGAACCCCAACGTGTATCTCCAACTCTTGCAAGAGAAAGCTCTTTGATTCTACCCATTTCCAGTTTCAACTTCACCACTACCAATGAGTTTTTCCAACTTTTCTTTCTGACTTTCTCTGAGCATATCACTTCTTTTGCATGAAGCACAAACAACATTCACCAAAACACCGACCATTTCAAAAAAAATTACAGCACCATGATGTTTTCTTGCCACCGCAACAACAACTAACTGAAGTTGGTGTGCAAAACAATGGACATAATATGCTGAGCTATTCTTGTTCATAATCAAAGTTTTCAAACCATTAAACCTACCACGCATATTGCTTGCTCCATCATAACCTTGACCTCTAACCTTTTTTAAACTCAAACCATATTCAGCAAATAGAGACTCAATAGCATATTTCAGATATAAATAAGAAGTCTCTTTCACATGAACAAGTCCAACCAATCTTTCCTTAACAATTCCACAAGTAACATATCGCAAAACGACATCCATTTGTTCCTTTTTAGATACATCACTAGACTCATCAACTAACAATGCGAACACATCATCACCTATTTCTTCAAAAATGGATTTGAGTATTTCTTGTGCAAAACAATAAGCAATGTCTTTTTGAATATCTGGAGCCACCATTTTATTATTCCCCGGAGCATTTTCTAATGTGACATTACGAACAGTCTCATCACGGTTACGAATCAACTTAACTGTTTCCAAGAAGTGTCCTCTATGAAAAGATTTCTCTGATTCATCATGACCACGAAAAGGTAATTCACCATTCAACAAATGTCTAACAACATCAATTGAAACATTTAATCGTATTCGATGTTTAGTCTTCGCAATATCAGTTTGCTTATGAAAGGCAACAGCAATAGATTGATTCTGTCTCATTAGATCCTCACTTTTCTTAAGTGCTTTATTGTGAAAACTATTAACATCACCCACATGAACACTAAGTCTCTCCTTTTTATTCCATCCATTAAATCCTTCTGTTACAAAAGCATCACTCCCGCCTTGTCCCCCAAACTGTTCTCTAAACAAGTAACAACACAAGCAAAAAACTTTATCGGCTTTTACACTGTACTCCAACCAATTACCGAACTGATCAAACCAAGTCGGAGAAAAACGTCTTCCGTTATTTTTCTTGGGAAAATCATGGCCACGTGGTTGACAAGGCCCTCTAATCAAATACTTTCGCCTGATTTCATCTCTTTGATTAGGATGATAGTCTAAAATTCTTTTCCTTTCGGATGTATCCCAAGGAAGATCATTCAAATCAATTTCCATTGGAATTGAAGGAGTAGAGCTAGGTTGAGGATTGCCACCACTATTGGGTTCAGATGTTGATGCTTTCCTTTTTAAAAAAAATTCCATTGTTTCTAGTGAAATAATAAACCAAATTATATATTAGAATTTAACACAAAACCCTAACTAAAATTTATAATATTTTTGAAAGTTGAATCTTAAGTTCTTAAGTAAACATTATAAACATATTACATACTGCATACTTGTAAAACATAAACATAAATATTAACAATTAGTATTAAACCTTAAACATTATCATTTATCGAATAATATTAACATCTAAGAAAAACAAAATAAAAATACCTTCAAATCATCAAGTGGATAATGGGTTGTTGAAGATTGTTGACTTATTGTGGACCAACACCATTGATTACTGGAGTAGCAGCAAAAAAGAGATTGTTTGAATTTTGAAATCGAAAATCGTAAATCAGTGGGAAATTACCGCCATAGAGGAAAAGGAAAGAGATGGGGCCATGGGGGGTAATAAACTAATAAAGTAAATGGGTTAAACTTGAGTCTTGGGGATAAAGTAATGGATGGAGAATTGGGGATTGGGGATGGCCACGTGGGAAGTCTACAAATACAATCAAATGGATGGAAGTGAGTAGGGTCATTTAGAATGAGATTAAAAAATCTCAGTGGGTTCTTTAATAAAATATTTATAAAAATAATTATTTTTTACACTAAAATAGTGCAATTTTTTGAAATTGAATGGTGTCCAGAGACCCTATAGGCTAGGGGTGGCAAAAAGTGACCCAACCCACCAACCCAACCCGTACCCAACCCAATAGTAGCAGGTTGGGTTTAGATTTTCAACCCATTTAAGTTAAATGGGTCAACCCGCCTAACCCAATTAATAAATGGGTTGGGTTGGGTTGAAATTTCCAACCTGATTTCAACCCATTTACAACCTGATTTCAACCCATTTACAACTTGTTTTTAACCTATTTACAACCTTCTTTCAACTCATTTACAACTTGCTTTTAAACCATTTACAACTTGTTTATAATTTATTATCATTATTTAATTATAATTAATAATTAAAAAGTTAATAAAAAAACTAAATATGATTCCACTAAAGTCTAAACTGAACTCCTTTGGTTCTTCCATTTCAATATTCCATCATTCAAACTTTCGAAGTCTAAACTCTCTAAACCTTAGCCGACATTTCCTTATAATCCAACCAAGAGATCGACGGCGGCCCAAGAAACTTATTTGTTTGACTTTATGGTTGTGTTATTGAAATTTTGAACAATTTATTTCACTTATGGTTGTGTTTTATTGAAACTTTGAACAATTTATTTGGTTTTGTGGTTGTGACTTGTGTATTTGTCATGGAATTATGTTTTAGTTCTTTTTTTATTTTATTAAAGTTTTAAAATTAAGTGGGTCAACCCAGGTTCAACCAATTTATTAAACAGGTTGGGTTGAGAAAATCATAAAAAGGTCAACCCGCTACCAACCCATTTAAGTACCAGGTTGGGTTGGGTTGAAAATCTCAACCCATTTACTTAAACAGGTTGGGTTGGGTTGAGGTTTTCAACCCAATTAATAAATGGGTTGAACCCGAACCCAACCCAACCCGACCTATTTACACCCCTACTATAGGCATCCATGTACCTCCGCCACTGCGTGGTGACTGGTGTGGTGGGCAATGGGCTCGTCGATCAGACTTTTTTCTGCCCGTTTCTCTCTCGATTGTGCAGGGCAGCAGGAAAGTGGGTTTCATATCATTTGAATCATTTCAGAGGATTGCTATTTGCTTTTCAGATTTTGCTACAAATCAGGTGTTTTCCTTCTAGTTCTCACTTCTCATTGATTACTATTTGTCTATTTCAATTTGATTTTGAATATTTGATGTTATTTGCCTATTTGGTAATTGTAGGTTAAAAATGTGCGTAATCTGAGTTGTTATTTCATATTTGTCTATTTGGTACTTGATAGTTGTTAATTGTTATTTGCATAATCTGAGTTGTTATTTGCCGATTTATGAGAATCTGTTATTTGCTTATTTGGTACTTGTCTACTTGATAATTGGTTAAAAATTGTTTCCTAGATCACAACCGTCGGGTGCTCAAAATAGAAAAAGAAAGAAAAAACAAGACGAAATTGCACAATCTTTACAAGGATCGTTAAATAAATTCTTTGTTAGGCAAGAAAAGCCCATTGAAGTCAAAATTAAAGCTATTGAAGTCATATTTGCGGAGTACCATGAGTCAAGAGAGGCTTAACGGATTAGGTGATATTGTATTTGTTTTGTTGTTCGGGGTTTTGGTTTATGTCCCCCCGTTGTAACTTTCTTTTTAATAATAATCGGCGTGGGGATGAGCCGCCTTGCTTAACTAGGTTCCAAACCCCTTTAAAAAAATCGTATTCTTAGTTTATTAATTATTATATTAGGGGCATATTTTTTGCAATTCGCCCCGGGCATCCAAAACCATTGGCACGGCCCTGCTTATCCATTACCCGTTTACCCGAAATTTTAGTGGATAGGATATGGATAAACGGTTTTTTTCGTTATCCATTACCCGTTACCCGATATAATATATATACATATATAATTAAAAATTAGTGTGTATATATATACATAATTATATATTATTAATATTCTTTATAATGTTACCGTATATTAATATGTATTTTAATTTATTTTTTATATCTATCGAGTAAAAGATTTCAAGATGATTAAACGAGAAACAAGACGGGTTAAAGAAATAAATACAATGAAAAGTGCTACTCTTATAATTTTTATATTTTTTAATATTATGCTATGCTTAATCTTTGAAAATAATAAAATGTTTAGTATACTGTATACATATTAAATATAAAATAATAACTATATTTATGTTCTTATGTTTTACTTATATATTTGAGATTTAACGATATCAATTGTAGTTTAAAATAAAATTTTGTTTTACCATTTGTCCATTACCCGTTTCGTTACCCGATATTTTTTATGGGTAGGATAGGATATAGATAAGGGGTTTTATGAGATGGATAATTACCCGTTTCGTTACCCGCTACATTAAATGGATTGAATAACGGATTAACCCTTACCCTACTCATACCCTACCCGTTGCCAGCCCTAACGTTTACCATGTGTTAAGTATTGAATATTTTAAGTTTTTAGGCAATTTATCTGATATATATCTGAAAAAATAAGATATATTTTTTATTAATAGACATAGATAAATTTTGATTTTATCTTACATAAACAAAAAATTAAACCCAACTTAAAGTATAAAATGTTTTTTAGATTAGTATAGACGAATTTACAAATATATATATCAAATAAATTGTATAAAAACTTAAAGATATTTAATGTTTAACTCATTCAGGTGTAATATTCAAATAAAAACTTGTATTTTTAATGTATTTTTAGTTAAAACTAACATTAATTGATTATATATAAGGGATAAAATGAAAATATATATATATATATATATATATATAAATAAATACAAAAGATGAAAAAGACAAACCACATGACCGAAAATCATAATTTACTCTATAATCTAATACAGAAAAAAAGAAAAATCACAAAAAGGTAAAAAGTCCAAAATACCCGAAAAGTTAACTAACATTTTAACTAGAGTTAGACAGAAGGACCAAAATTGTAATTAGTTTTAAAAAATGACCAAACTTAATAAAGAATGACAGTCATAAAGACCAAAAAAAATAGTCTTAATTTAAGGAAGACGTTTAAAATTTTATAATTTGACTGTTTAAAATTTTATAATTTAAGTGATTACATTTGTAGACGGTTCTTTTATATAAATAAATCAATCCAATTTCTAAAGCCTAATAAGATTCTTATGACCTATAAAACCAGTTAAAGATGTCAAAGTATTGAGATAACTTAGGAAAAACTAATTGATTTTTATATTTTGAGCTATTAAGTCATCGGATAATAAATCCTTACATTTATAAAAGGAAATTAATATACCATTTGCAATAAATCTTTTCAAAACATATAAAGTATAAGGCTTTGTTTGTTTTTTTCACTTTAAGCACTTAATTACCACTTATGTATGATTCGATAAGACATTTTATAATTCATATCGTTTGTTTTTATTTTATTTTTAGAGCCTATTATCTCTTAATATGGTCGGTACAAGAATAGATTTAAATATCTCCCAACAATCAACAAAATATAAACTTTGGCGAACGCTAGTCTAATAATCAAGATGGAACGCCACCCACTCAAATACAAGTGGCTGCACAAGAAAGAACGATCGAGGCATGGAGAGCAAACGAATATAATTGTCGTAATTATATTCTGAATGCCCTCGATGATTCCTTATACGATATCTACTCCACCCTTGGTACCGCAAGGGAAATTTGGGAGTCTTTGGACGCAAAATACAAAACTGAAGTTGCGTATTCCAAAAGATTCGTTGTTGGGAAATTTCTGAATTATCGGATGACTGATAATAAATCTGTGTTGAAACAGGTTGAGGAATTTCAAGTGCTTGTCCATGAACTTGATGTGGAAGGCATGGGCTTGAATATCAAGCCGGGACATAAAGCCAAAGTTTGTCGACACAAAAGAGACCACGATGGTGCCGGGGGTAGTGGAGGTGGTGGTGGTGCACGTTTTAGCCACGCCAACCTCACTCACTCTCCTAACCAATTCGTTGGTATGATTGAGACTCACATGGTCTCAAATACTATTGATTGGTGGGTCGACACCGGGGCTACAAGGCACATATGCAATTCGAGGAGCCTGTTTGCAAGCTATCAAAAGATGGATGATGGAGAACCGATGTTCATGGGAAACACTTCGATTGCCAAGATTGAAGGTAAAGGGAAGGTCATATTGAAGCTGACTTCCGGGAATGATTTGATGTTGACGGATGTGTTACATGTACTCTCATTAACTAAAAACTTGATTTCTGGCCCTATTCTTAGTAAGAAAGGGTTCAAAGTTGTTGTTGGACAACCTAGGGGGGGGGGGGGGGGAAAGGTTGTATTTAAAATCTTTTACTTTCAAAAATTCTTTTATAAATAAATACAGTACAGAAACAGTATAAATAAATCAGAGTATACAAATAATAAATATACAACAATTATATAAACAGATATAATTAAAATGCACAACGGAATAAATAAAGAGATAAAGGTTAGAGATACTTGACACGGAGATTTACTGATTTACCACCAACTGTGATAAACCAGCAGCCGAGACACTTCTCGACACGATCCAATAAATGTATTCTTTACGGTAGAACACAAACCAAATACAAAGGAATTTGTAATAGTTTCTCAAGCCTCTGCTATGAGATAAACAGGATCACACACCCGTTATTCAAATACTTACAAGAGGAGTATAACTCACAATGAGTAATCACTCTTGTATAATAATCACACTTGGATATTTTATAAAAAAGGTTTTATAAAATATATATATTAAATAATGAGAGAGAGAGCTGATGGAGTTGCTGTTTGTTGTTGTTGTTGTTTTTGTTGATCTTCACCACCGTCGCATATATATAGCTCAAGACTTCCAACGGCTACATGAGGTGGCGGTATACCGCCAAGAGCAAGGCGGTATACCGCCCATGAATAGTGCATCTGACAAAGGAAGCTTTCGGCTGTACCATCTCCACATTAATGATGAACAGTGCTAAGATATGAAAACCTGATTTGAGATTTTGACAAAATGGTTTAAAGATTATTTTAATAAAAATTAATAAAACTTTAGTTTTAAATAATTTTAAATATCTTTAATTAAAAACAGTTTAGGGTTTTATAAATATCCAAGTGGTATATTATTTTAGGGTGTTTATCATTATTAGATATAAACAATGATGACGACGTAAAGCACCAGTCTTGAACTCTTCAGATAAAATCTTCGTGTTCTTCAAGAACTGCACACTTGGATTAAATTGTTAGATAAACAATAATACGGTGTGTTTGTAATCATCAAAATAAATATATATAAATATATAGAGATGTGGTACACTTGCACCAACAATCTCCCCCTTTTTGATGATGACAAACACAACCGCTAAGCATGAGCATATGCGGTTTCTCTCCCCCGTTTGTCGAAACAAAAAGGGTCAAGAAAGACGGTATGCTTCCCCTCGAGAGATGCTCCCCCTCAAAATATGCATATATTTGAGGTAGCATAAACTCATGGGTAAAAGAGCTAAAACGCTCCCCCTCAAATTAATAACGATATCAATTTGATTTTATAAAATTTGAGGGATAAAATAAAATGCAAAAAGCAATAGAGACAAAAAAAATATACAAACCAATATGAAACACTTGCACCAAAACGGATCTTAAGGCTTCAATTTTCGGTTAATTTTATGTGATAAAAAAAAAACACCACGTATTATGACCTCGTCAGGTAACCACGTATTATAACCTCGGCAGGTAACCACGTATTATAACCTCGGCAGGTAACCACGTATTATAACCTCGGCAGGTAACCACGTATTATAACCTCGTCAGGAAACACGTATTATAACCTCGGCAGGTAACACGTATTATATCCTCGCCAGGAAACACGTATTATATCCTCGCCAGGAAACACGTATTGTATCCTCGCCAGGAAACACGTATTATATCCTCGCCAGGAAACACGTATTATATCCTCGCCAGGAAACACGTATTATATCCTCGTCAGGAAACACCTACAAAAGGCAAAGAAAATTTTTCGTGGTACCCTTTTCTTATGGGTCCTTTTAACAGTTAGTATAAAACATAAACTGCAAAAAAATATGTTGTCGACATAAAACAAACACGACAAACATACAAAGCCATATAAATGGTTTAAAACCATAAACGCATTCCACCCGGATTGTCAACATTAAACATTCCTTTCGGAATCCATTTTCTAACCATTTTAATTTTACGATCGTATTCATCATAGACGTAAAAAGAAGTATGCGGATTAACATTTTTCTTAGGATTCGCAAACTTATTATTATACATAAACGCATGTGATTTTCTCGACATATAATTCACATAATTCATTTTAGGAACATACGGAGGTTTTTGCGTTTTATTTTTAACAACAAATTTAGGTTTTTCAAAAACCTTTTTAATTGGCATACAATCACATTTTTCAGTACACGTATTTGAACCAATGCCTTTTCGGCAATTTATATGATTTGATATATTAAGCATTTTAAGCACTTTATCATTGCTACTATTAAAAGCATTTGCTAATAAGTCATTTTTCTCATGCGATTTACATTTTGCTTTTAAACAAGCAATTTCATCTTCAAGAATATTGCATTTACCACATACAACTTTTTCACATGTTATTTTCTCTAAACATGCAATTTTATCATTTAAGACAGTGCAAGATTTGCAAACAATATTTTCGCATGCTTTCTTTTCTAAAGTGATAACTTTATCATTTAACTCATTTTTGATTTTATTATCACATGCAATGGTTTGTTTACAATTATTCAACTCATTTTGACATAATAATAATTCTTCTTTTAATTTAGCATTCTCATTTTTATAACTATTTACGAGAACAATCAATTTTTGAAAAGAGACATTTAACATATCAATATCATCATCGTTATCACTACAACTAGAATAACTTGAGTATGAAGTACATACCTCTTTCTCGCAGTCGACGATGAGACACGTTTCTTCATTTCTTTGATCTCGGGTTTCGTCTCTCTTTTCTTTTGAGTTTCCACCATAGGTGATGTTCAAGTTCTCCCAAATATCACGAGCAGTTTCAAAGAGATAAACACGCTCAATATCATCGTTAGTAAGAACCGAAAAGAGAAAATTTTTGGCTTCATAATTTAAACAATAATTAGCCTCATCTTCGTCGGACCATTCCGAGCTAGGTTTTTCAACAACTTTGTTGTTTTGAAATTTTGTGGGTTTGAAATTTCCTTTAATAATAATATCCCAAATTTTTTGATTTATCCCACGAACATAACGTTCAAAAGAATTTGCCCAAAGATCAAAATTTTCGAAATCAATAAGAAGAGATTTAGAAAACCAAGCATTTTGTTGAGCCATAACAAAAACGGATTTTAAAAAAAAATAAATAGACGATTTTTGAAAGCCCTGCTCTGATACCAATTGTTGGACAACCTAGGGGGGGGGGGAAAGGTTGTATTTAAAATCTTTTACTTTCAAAAATTCTTTTATAAATAAATACAGTACAGAAACAGTATAAATAAATCAGAGTATACAAATAATAAATATACAACAATTATATAAACAGATATAATTAAAATGCACAGCGGAATAAATAAAGAGATAAAGGTTAGAGATACTTGACACGGAGATTTACTGATTTACCACCAACTGTGATAAACCAGCAGCCGAGACACTTCTCGACACGATCCAATAAATGTATTCTTTACGGTAGAACACAAACCAAATACAAAGGAATTTGTAATAGTTTCTCAAGCCTCTGCTATGAGATAAACAGGATCACACACCCGTTATTCAAATACTTACAAGAGGAGTATAACTCACAATGGGTAATCACTCTTGTATAATAATCACACTTGGATATTTTATAAAAAAGGTTTTATAAAATATATATATTAAATAATGAGAGAGAGAGCTGATGGAGTTGCTGTTTGTTGTTGTTGTTGTTTTTGTTGATCTTCACCACCGTCGCATATATATAGCTCAAGACTTCCAACGGCTACATGAGGTGGCGGTATACCGCCAAGAGCAAGGCGGTATACCGCCCATGAATAGTGCATCTGACAAAGGAAGCTTTCGGCTGTACCATCTCCACATTAATGATGAACAGTGCTAAGATATGAAAACCTGATTTGAGATTTTGACAAAATGGTTTAAAGATTATTTTAATAAAAATTAATAAAACTTTAGTTTTAAATAATTTTAAATATCTTTAATTAAAAACAGTTTAGGGTTTTATAAATATCCAAGTGGTATATTATTTTAGGGTGTTTATCATTATTAGATATAAACAATGATGACGACGTAAAGCACCAGTCTTGAACTCTTCAGATAAAATCTTCGTGTTCTTCAAGAACTGCACACTTGGATTAAATTGTTAGATAAACAATAATACGGTGTGTTTGTAATCATCAAAATAAATATATATAAATATATAGAGATGTGGTACACTTGCACCAACAGTTGTATTTGAATCGGACAAGTTTGTCATCACCAAGGGTGGTGTGTATGTGGGTAACGGCTACCTCAACGAGAGATTCTTTAAATTAAGTGTTGTAACTGACATTGATACCGCCATTGTAAAAAAACAATAAGGCGAGCACTAGCTCTGCTAGTTCTGTGTATATTGTTGATCCTTCTTACCTTTGGCATTCGAGATTGGGACATGTCAACTTTAGGTCATTACAAAGAATGATCAAACTTGACATGTTGCCCAAGTGTTCCTTTGATAATTTATATAAGTGTGAGGTATGTGTAGAAGCAAAATACACAAACCATCCACATAAATCGGTTGAAAAATCAAATGAAGTTCTTGGATTAATCCATAGTGATTTGTGTGATTACAAGGCAACTCCTACAAAAGGAGGAAAGAATTATTACATTTCTTTCATTGATGATTGCAGTAAATATTGCCATGTTTACCTTATACATACTAAAGATGAAGCCTTAAGCATGTTCAAGACTTATAAGGCTGAAGTTGAAAATCAACTTGAAAGGAAAATCAAAATTCTGAGGTCTAATCGTGGAGGAGAATATGAATCCAACGAATTTGCAGAATTTTGTGCAACTCATGGCATTATACATCAAACTACCGCTCCTTACACTCCTCAACAAAATGGAGTGGCCGAGCGGAAGAATAGAACATTGAAGAACATGATGAATTCAATGTTGATTACGTCCGAATCTCCACATCATTTATGGGGTGAGGTGTGCCTTACTGCAAATATGATCCTTAACCGGATCCCCCACAAGAAAAGTGATAAAACTCCATATGAACTTTGGAGAGGAAAGATTCCATCCTACAAAAGGATGAAAGTGTGGGGTTGCCTTGCTAAGGTTCAAGTACCTTTACCAAAAAGGACTAAACTTGGACCCAAAACGGTTGATTGTGTATACATTGGTCCAGCCTATAATAGTGCTGCATATAGGTTCTTAGTTCATAAATATAATGTAGATGGAATAAGCAATAACACGATCATAGAATCTGCTGAAGCGGAATTCTTTGAGACAATCTTCCCTTATAAAGAAAAGGAGGGTAACACCTCTAACCTTGGTAAACGACCGATTGATGATTTGCACTCTCAAGTGAACATTGATTCAACTAAGAGTGGTCAATCGAGGAATGCGGAAACCTCTAAAGTTCAAGAAGAGGTTGAGCCTAGAAGAAGCAAAAGGGGAAGAATCGCTAAAGACTTTGGACCGGACTTTATGGATTTCAATGTTGAAGGAGAACCTCTCTCCTATAAGGCCGCCATGGAATCATCCGAGGCACCTTATTGGGAAGAGGCCATCCACAGTGAGATTGATTCCATTGTGCAAAACAACACATGGAAATTGGTTGATTTGCCTTCGGGTCATAAAGTGATTGGCCACAAATGGATCTTCAAACGGAAATTGAGACCCGATGGCACTATAGAGAAGTACAAAGCTCGACTAGTTGCCAAGGGGTACCGTCAAAAGGAAGGTCAAGACTTCTTCGATACATATTCACCGGTGACTAGGATCACGTCTATAAGGACGTTGATTGCAATAGCGGCTATACATAACTTAGAAATACATCAAATGGATGTGAAAACCGCGTTCTTGAATGGTGAATTAGAAGAAGAGATATATATGCAACAACCGGAAGGTTTTGTTGTTAAATGACAAGAGAACAAAGTCTGTAAGTTGATTAAGTCTCTTTATGGACTTAAACAAGCGCCAAAACAGTGGCATGAAAAGTTTGATAACACTATGTTGTCAAATGGTTATCACAGAAATGAATGTGATAAGTGTGTTTATGTGAAACAATACAAAGATGCTTATGTTATCATATGTCTATATGTTGATGATATGCTCATCATGGGATCAAACTTAGATGTAATAAACCAAACCAAGAAGATGTTAAACTCCGCATTTGATATGAAAGATATGGGAGCTGTTGATGTGATCCTTGGTATAAAGATTCAAAGGAATACAAATGGTGTCACACCCCGCTAAAGCAGAAGTACGGGATGTCACAGTTCAAGGTTTCATTGCGTAAGGTAGAAGACAACACACAATCATCATATCATAAAAAGTTTACAAAAGTACATCTTGTTCCAAAATACAAACTTGTCCAAAAACATAAATTGACATGATAAAGAAAAATGTTGGATGCCGCTACTTGTGGTGCCTTCTAAAGTTCAACCTTACTTGATATTTCCTGAAAAGCATGTAAAGGAGAGGGTCAACTATTGAATAGTTGGTGAGTTCACAGGTTTTCGGTATGCATAACAATTTTAATGCAAGTCTGTAAATCCGCACAGTGGATTGAGTATTCGGTTGTAGTTATAAAGCATCTTTGTAGATCCGTACAGTGGATAAAGAATTCGTTTGTCAACATGCGCAAAGTATAATGTTGTATGCAAAATCCGGTTGTTCACAATGCACAAGGTATATCCGTATGCTAAATGTTAAAGTAATGAGCCCACTACCCAAACCTACTGACCGTATACGCCCCAAAGACACATGTTCCTCACAAACAGGATAAAGAAGACGGTAACTATGCACTCGCGAGGTGAGCGGGGTGTCAACCAAATAACGTTATCCATAATATACCAACGGCTCGCACAATGAGCTAATGGGTAATGTAGTTTATACCGTGGACTTAAAATGAATGTGAAGCTCAGAATCAACTAACATAAGCATACATACCATAGCACGTAAAAGTTCGTAGTAATGTAAATCATTTGAGTAAATAGTGCAACCGATGCGTAAGTAAATTGTAACATGTTTTTCACCCCAAAATGTACAAAATAGTAAAAAGGGGCTGTGAAAACTCACGGTGGTAAGCGAAGATGTTTCCAAGAGGTTCACGATGCAACCCGCACAACGATCCTACTTCGATCCTACGAAGGTAAGGACACTAGTAAGATTCTATGCTTAAGCCTTAGTCCTTGATATCGCTTAGTTATCCAAATCATCATAAAATGTCTTTGTTGTGATTAAGTTTATAAGTTATAAGGAATTAACCGAAGTTAGTAATCACTATATAATACATTACATATGTTAGATTGAAGTTACCGCAATTTCGTCATGACGAGTGACGAAAAGGGTCTAAAGTTAGAAGTTACATATAGTATATATATATATATATATATATATATACTGCAATTTCATCACAAGAATGATGAAAATGGTTTAAAATGAAAAGTTAAAATATATAAAATGCATATACATATAGTACGTAGGTTATATTAGCTTAAGTATGTTAGTATCACCGCAATTTCCTCACAAGAAGTGATGAAAAGGGTCTAAGAGTTAGTTTTTAACCATAGCAGAAAGTTATCCTTTGCTGTCCAGAATTTATTGTCACTTTCAGTTCATTTTTGGATATCTTCCAGAGGCATTTAGGTTAAGATATTTTATGTCCATATAAATTAATGTGTTAGGAAACCTTTGGTATAAAAACCATAATTTTTGAAGGTAGATAAGTCCATCAGATAATTTTTTATAAAGCAGCTACTACAGAAAACATAGCTGTTTGCACACTGTTTTTGTGACGTCTGTTTGAAAGTCGAAAACTTTGAGTTTTTGAGTGAAACCACTTGGGTTCGAATCTTAACACATAAACATAAATTCCAGAAGCAATTTCACCTTATTTGGTTAAATAATGAGAGAGTTATGGCCATTTGAAGAGAGAGGTAGAAATCTGGCAGATTGTTGTTAAAGATAGCTACTTGGAAATTGCATTTAACTTTAAGTTTTGCAATGATTTTGTTCCTTTTGCCTTGAATCCGATTTGACACTTCCCCATACAAATATTTTCAGTTTTAAAACATATTCTTAAGCCATTTAAACCACATGCATGCTATCTATCAAACTCATCTTTTGTAGAAATTGAAAATGGGTCTTTTTGAAGATTTCTTTGTTATTCAAGCCTAGAGTTTGTGTTTGCCATATAAAATACAAGGTTTACACCACATGCATGAGGATTAAGATATGTATTTGATGAAATAGAAAGGTTTTCATAGAACTTTTTAGAACATCAAAGGTAGATTTTGAAGAAGAACACATGCATGCTAGTTAGAACTCTCAAAAGTTCCTTCTTTGATCTTAACATAGGTTTGGTCATGGATTCATCCCCTTTTTAATAACATGTAAGACGTTATGGTGATGAATCTACAAACATTAAGAATCAAAATCGTTTTTCTAGCAAACCATGCTTGAAAATCAAGATAAAAGTAGAAGAACTCAAGAAAATGTAAGAAAACAAAACAAATGATGGAAAATCTTCATCTATAGTGTCATTTACATCTAAGAACACCTTCAATGTCTTGGATATCTTGTTCCAAAGTGGCTGAAATGTGATGGTGTTTGAGAGAAAACTAGAGAGAAAAGTGAGATAAAGTTTGAGTGTTTGAAATGAGAGAAAAATGAGAGAGAGGGGTGATATGGGGAGGGGGGAGGGCCGACCTTGGGAAGAGAGGGAGAGAGAGAGTGGAGTGTGTAGATGTATAAAATGATGGTGTTTTATTTTTTTTATTTTTTTATTTTTATTCTTGAATTTGAATTATTAAATAGACAATTTACTATAATAATAATACTTGTTTTTATAAAATTATGCAAAGTACATATATATATATACATATGTATTTAGGGTATTTTAGATTGACATTTTATGAGATTTATGGATAATTCCCTTATTAAGGCAAATGCTAGGCAAAATTCTCAAATTTTCCTAACACTATCGTTTTTACTGCTAAATTCGACTGTGCTGTCTAAAATATAAATAACTGCAATGTTCAGTATAAATCTAACCTGAAACGAAATTTGACGGTTGTCACAAATGGTTACATCCTTACCCAATCTCACTATGTTGAGAAGGTGTTGCGAAAGTTTGGTCATTATGATAACAAACCGGTTGTGACTCCATTCGATCCTTCAAGTCAATTGAAGAAGAATCAAGGAGATAGTGTTGCTCAGTTGGAATACACTCAAGTTCTTGGAAGCTTGATGTATATCATGAACTGTACACGACCGGATATAGCGTATAGTGTGAGTAGACTTAGTCGGTACTCACGTAACCCGGGAAAAGACCATTGGTATGCACTAGTAAGGGTGCTTCGATATTTGAAATACACAATGGGTTATGGGTTACATTATACGAAATACCCTCCAGTTCTAGAATGGTATTGTGATGCTAATTGGATTTCCAACCATTCGGAGAGTAAGTCCACAAGTGGATATGTATTCACACTTGGTGGTGCAGCGATATCTTGGAAATCTTCCAAACAAACGGTGAATACCAGATCAACTATGGAAGCATAACTTGTCGCATTAGACAAAGCCGCTGAAGAAGCCGAATGGCTAAAAAGCTTCATAGAGGGTATTCCGTTGTGGCCTAAACCGATGACTGCTATTGGTATCCATTGTGATAGTATGTCCTCTCTCACTAGAGCGAAGAATCAGATCTATATTGGAAAGTCCCGACATATACGAAGGCGCCACAACACTATAAAGGACTTGCTGAAAAATGGAATCATTTCCATTGACTACGTAAAGTCAAAGGAGAATATTGCCGATCCTTTGACAAACGGTCTAAGTAGAGAGCAAGTATCCTTCACATCGAGGGGAATGGGCTTAAAGCCAACACAATAAGTTTCCTCGGCAGCAACCTAACCTAGCAAAATTGGAGATCCCATGGTCTAGGTTCAATAGGCAAACTAGTCGGGGATAACTCAAGAAGCAATTAAACAAAGGTATGCCTATTCCTATGATGTTTCCTTTGTGTTTTTCCGTTGATGATATAGGGATGAATATTTTATTCTTAATAATGCTGATAGCTTCTTAGTAGAATACAACATTATATTCTTGATCGGCATTACCTATGTGAGACGGATGTGGGGTCGCATCTTTGAGGACGGATATGGCTACGTCTTCTAAAACTCTTATGAAGAAAGGATATGTTCATGACCGAAATGAATACAACGGTAAAAATTAAATTACGTATAGCTATAATATGTGTGATGCCTATTGTCTCGATTTACTATAAAAAGTGGCTAGTTCAAGACTTTAGTTCACTATCCACGAAGTAGATCCGATAGGCATTCACTAGGAAAGGTTCAAGTCCAAAAGACACCGTTTTCCGATGCATATTATAACTAGCTTGGTGATAGAAACATAAGTTCCATAATATTGCTTATTTTCTATTCAAATGTGGGGTATTATTTGTGTTTGAATAGAAAATGTGGGGTACTGTTGGAACTTAGTGAAGAGGTTAGAAAACTTGTCCCACATAGGAGCCAAGGCAAAGTCTAGACCACTTAATAAACTCCAACCATTGAGCATTAAATGAATCATTTAATTGCTTGGGCTTGGTGTGTGGTGTTCTTGGTGGGCTATCTTTGACATAAATATACATATTTAAATGTCAAAGATTGGGCCTTGGGCCTTGGGTCTCGATGGGGTCGAGAGTTAACGATTGAGGATCGATGTGGTGTAGGCTAACAGCGCTTGGCGCAGTTCACGGCGCGACCAAGGTCGCGTGGGAAAGATTCAAGTATTGACTTGAATAGATTGTTGTATCCTCAAGGCGAATTTTTGTCTTAGGACACTGCTATTCGCATGCCTCAATCTCTTTCGTTGTTACAAGAATCTTCGATATCAAGTAAGGTTTACGATTTCGTTGTAGTTTATGATTGTATCAAAAGATTTGTAAAAGAATTCGTTATTTTGATGAATTTGATTATGTTCTTCTACACAATTCTTAACCGTGATTGATCAGTCCTAACACAAATAAATCCTTACATTTATAAAAGGAAATTAATATACCATTTGCAATAAATCTTTTCAAAACATGTAATACCCCGGGTAAGTTCGTTAGTTAAAATCTCATTCCGTTAAATAAAATTAACTTTATAATTAATGTTTAGGGTAAATTTGGGTTAATTTATAAGTTTAGGGTATTATGATCATTAGTGAAAAGGGTACGGGCTAAAATGGTAATTTTGGTTTGATATACACCCTTAAGAATTCAGCTATTTTGAAAAATCAGAAACAAATCAGTGTGTGTGTGCGTGTGTTTGGGAAGAAAAGAAGAGGAAAAAGAAGCAAAGTTAGGGATTCAAATTTGGAGTATTTGGAAGTGAAATTAAGGTATGTCTCTGTTATGTTTTATGTTTGTAATCAAGAGTACTTCGTTTCTATCGGATTAGATTTACCAATTTCTCGAATATGATGAGATGATTGATTCTGGGTTGAAAAAGGAACCGACTGTGTTCAGGGGTTTCCGGACGAGTTTGCTAGCGTCCGAATGATCTGGGTATCCGGAAACCCTTGTGCAGAGGTATCCGGACGAGGTGAGTTTATCCGGTAAGTTTCTTTTTCTTAGTTTTCCAGATGAAATAAGATACCGGATAATGTCCGGATTAATGAGGTATCCGGGTAATGTCCGAATTGTTGTTGTTATCATCCGGAAAGGTCATGATGTCCAGATACTTTAGCTGATTTGGTCATTTTGAGAGTTTTGGTACTTTTGAGTATCCAGTAACATGTGTTTTGTTAACTTTTAGATAGGGAATGAATGAGAATTGAATATACTGTGGACTCGACTTAAGTTCGGGTTTAGGGGTAACATTTGAGGATAGAGTTACCTAGAGCCTTTAGCTTTAGTAAGTCCTATGTGTTCTATTTGGTAAAAAGATACTTGTACCTATTTGTTTCAGATTCTGTGAATTTGAAGTGAAAGCAGAGTTGTTTTAAGAAAAGCTTGGAGAACGTTCTGATAGACTAACAGGTGAGTTTTACTTAAAAATGTTTTTAAACTGGAATACATATATGTGTGTATTGGATATGTGATTGATGATGTGTTTATAGGCTTATGTTGGAAATATAATATGTTGAGATGTATATTATATTTACATGAGTATTATACGAGAGTATATTGGCCGGGCTTAGGACCGGTGGTGTTGGCTGTAATACTCGTACAGCGGTGTTGACTGTAATTGTCGTACATCGGAGTTAATTTATTAGTTGGCTTGCAACCAACTAATATGGCCATGGGAATGAGGAAGGAAAGTACACGAAGTGTGAGTTCTAATTGATATATGTGATTGTGTTATGTGTATGGGATTTATGTAAATGGTTTCAAACTATCCGGGATTTTCTCACTTAGACCATTAGGTCTAACCCTCATTTTGTTTTAAAAATATGTATTCCAGGTCATGGATCGGGTAAGAGCAAATGAGAAGAGTACTATGTGTTTAGCTTTTGGAAGAAGGATGTTATGAAGACTAAGACGTGTTTTGCTGTTCTAATTTCATAACTAGATATCATGTATGTAATTAGCAAAAAGTTTGTAACGAAATACCTTATTCTGGATGTAAAGACTAAGGGACCTTACTTGTTTTATAATGTATCTTTGTTATGTAAACGACGTTATGAAATATATGTTATTTGTTGTATGTTTGGGAGTTCGGGTTGTTATAGATGGTATCAGAGCCCTAGTTTAAGGGATTTAGGTATTCGTATCTGTACCTAGACTTAAACTGCATGTGAAGTAGGATGTCCCTATCATTTTAGAACCTTGGGATGATTAAGTATAAAAGGTAGAAGGAACATCATGTAAGGTAATTTCTTATTACACCTAGCCAGTGTAATTGTGATCTTACAGGTACATGTTTGAACTGGAATACCTTGTTATATGGGGTATGTGCTTATATGTATATTAACTTTGTTTGAATCAACAGAATGGCAAGTGGTACTAGACAAACGAATCGAGGGGGAAGAGGAGATCATGATAGAACAAATCCAACAGTTGGGGTAAGAGGAAGAGGGGGAAAAAGAGGTAGAGGCAGAACAGGCGGCAGAGTTCAGCCGCGAGGTACTGAATTTGTAACAAGGGACGATCTAACAGCTGAAATGGGAAGGTTACAAGCAAATATTCAAGCCATGTTTAACCAGACTCGTAATACTGAAACGGAAAGACCAGATCCTAACCTGGAAGATGAGATGCCTATCACACCTACTGTCGTACCAGTAATGAAAAAGTGTGATTATAAAATGTTTCTCAGTTGCAAGCCTCCTACGTACTCAGGAGATCGGGATCTAGTGAAAGCTATGAAGTGGCTGAAGGAAATAGAAGCTATCTTCAAGACTAGTAAATGCGCTGCAGAGGATAGAGTACTTTATGGAACCGCAATGTTAAAGGGCGATGTTTTATACTGGTGGGAAGCTCATATTTCTTCGGGAGGGTCTGACATATATTCTACCTTCTCTTGGGAAGAATTTGTTATAGCTTTCAGGAAACAGTTTTGTCCTCAAGCCGCAGTTAAACAATTGGAAGGGGAGTTTATGAACTTGCAGCAAGGAAATTTATCTGTTCGGGACTACACTGCTCATTTTCTGGAAAAATCTCGTTTTGCGGAGTATTATGTTGCCACGGAGGCCATGAAGATTGAAAGGTTTATCTTTGGGTTGAATGCAGCAGTCAGAAGTTTTGTAATTGCTAAAGGACAATAAACTTTCTCCGCCGCAGTAGACGCCGCGGAAACCGTGGAGCAAGATAAAGGGAGAAGTACTAGTGATAAGAATGTGGGAAAAAGAAAGTGGGAAGGACCGCAGTATGATCCGAAGAGGTCCAGGTTTCAGCGATATGATAACCGCCCGCCTTTCCGACCAACGGAAAGACCTTGTCCGAAATGTAACCATATCCACCAAGGAAATTGTCAAGTGGATCCTCGGATTTGTTATAAGTGTGGGAAGACCGGACATATAGCTAAAAACTGTCAAGTGACGCGGTTTTGTTTCTCATGTAATTCTCCGGATCACATTCAATCTGATTGTCCGAGGAGAAGAATACAACAAGGGGGTACGTCAGGGAAACCAACAATTGTCAGACCGGTGGTACCAAGAATAGAGCCACCAAGAACAAGGGGTCGTGCATTCCAGATGACGGCACAAGAAGCGGAGGAAACTCCGGATGTGGTTACAGGTACATTTTTAATAAACTCTACACGTGCTAAAGTGTTATTTGACTCCAGTGCAAACCGATCGTTCGTATCTCCTTCATTTGCTGCTTATATGCATTTAAAGACTAAAGTGTTAGATCATGCTTTAATGGTAGATACTGCAAATGATAAACAAGTGTCGGTTAAAGAAGTTTTTGATAGTTGTGTGATAAATATAGAAGGGTGCGGAGTACCGATTCAGTTATTTCCTATAGCCTTGATCGAGTTTAATGTGGTAGTGGGGATGGATTGGTTAGCCGAGAATCAGGCTAACATAGTTTGTAATAAGAAGTTAATAAATGTTGTATTACCTGAGAGGGGACCAGAATCATCAGTCTTGCCTTAAATATATGTTAAAAGCTCATAAGTGTGTCAGTAAAGGTTGCCCGAGTTACTTAGCTTATGTGATAGATACTAAGCTAGAAATAAAAAAAGTTGGAGGATATTCCTATTGTTAGTGAATTTCCAGAAGTTTTTCCTGAAGACTTGAATAGTCTTCCGCCCGTTAGACAAGTAGAGTTTGGTATAGATCTGATTCCTGGAGCCGCTCCTGTAGCCCGTGCACCGTATCGTCTGGCACCTCCCTAGATGAAAGAAATGATGACACAACTGCAAGACCTGTCCGATAAAGGCTTCATCAGACCCAGTTCTTCGCAGTGGGGTGCACCAGTTTTGTTTGTGAAAAAGAAGGATGGTTCGATGAGAATGTGTATCGACTACCGGGAACTGAATAAGCGCACGATCAAGAACAAGTATCCGATTCCCAGAATTGATGACCTCTTCGACCAATTAGTTAGAGCTTGCTATTTCTCCAAGATTGATCTAAGATCTGGATATCATCAGCTGAAGGTTAAAGAAGAAGACGTTCTGAAAATTGCTTTTCGCACAAGGTATGGTCATTATGAATTCTTAGTGATGCCGTTTGGACTGACGAACGCTCCAGCTGCCTTTATGGATTCAATGAATCGGGTATGTAAGCCGTATCTCGATAAATTTGTCATTGTATTTATCGATGATATACTTATATATTCTCGATCCAAAGAGGAACACGCACAACACCTTCGTTTGATTTTGGAGTTACTGAAGAAAAGAAAAGTTGTATGCTAAATTCTCTAAATGTGAATTATGGTTACGGGAAGTTCAGTTTCTGGGGCATGTAGTTTCCGAGAAAGGTATTCAAGTTGATCCAGCGAAAATAGAGGCAATTGAAAAGTGGGAACCGCCGAGAACGCCAACCGAAGTACGAAGTTTTCTGGGTTTAGCCAGCTATTATCGAAAGTTTATAAAAGACTTCTCTCGTATCGCGACACCTTTGACTAAGCTGACCAGAAAGAATCTAAAGTTTGAATGGAAAGCAGAACAGGATGAAGCATTCCGGATATTGAAAGAGAGACTTTGCAGCGCGTCGATTCTGTCACTACCTGAAGGTTCCGATGACTTTGTTGTTTATAGTGATGCTTCCAAACTGGGATTGGGATGTGTATTAATGCAGCATGGAAAGGTTATTGCTTATACTTCTAGACAACTGAAAGATCATGAACGACAATACCCTACACACGACATGGGACTTGCAGCAGTTGTTTTCGCGTTAAAGATTTGGAGACATTATCTTTACGGTTCTAAATGTCAAATTTATACTGATCATAAGAGTCTCCAACATCTTTTCGATCAGAAGGAACTAAATATGAGGCAAAGAAGATGGCTAAAATTGGTGAATGATTACGACTGTGAAATTCTTTATCATCCGGGAAAAGCGAATGTGGTAGCTGATGCACTAAGTCGTCAAGAAAGGAGTGGAACAATAAAAGCTATTTCACTACGAGCTGAACTCCTACCTAAAATCTTTGAAGAATTGCAGAAGTGTCAAATATAAGCTTTTCAAGAAGAACATTTGAAACCAGAACGGTTAGTGGGTGTATCAGCATTGCTTGTAAAAGATGATCGTGGGTTGTTGTGTTTGGGAAACAGAACCTGGGTGCCTCGTTTGGGTGGTTTACGTGATCGGGTACTACAAGAAGCTCATCAATCTCATTTCTCTATTCATCCAGGTACGAATAAGATGTATAAAGATTTAAAACAATTTTATTGGTGGACGGGAATAAAAAGGAGCATTGCTCAACATGTGGAAGGTTGTACTACTTGTAAGAAGGTAAAGATTGAACATCAAAAGCCGTTTGGTCAGTTACAACGATTAGAAATACCTATGTGGAAATGGGATCAGATTACTACAGATTTCATCACGAAGCTACCAAGGACTCCGAAAGGATTTGATGCTATTTGGGTGATCGTTGACAGGTTAACAAAGTCTGCTCACTTTCTACCGATAAAGGAAACTGATTCGTTGGAACGACTAGCCAAGTTGTACATTGACGAAATAGTAACTCGACATGGAGTTCCAATCTCGATTATTTCTGATCGTGATAGTCGTTTTACTTCAAGGTTCTGGAAGAGTTTTCAAAGAGAAATGGGGACACAAATAAAGCTAAGTACAGCGTATCATCCTCAAACTGACGGTCAGAGTGAAAGAACGATTCAGACTTTGGAAGATATGCTAAGGGCATGTATTGTTGATTTTGGGGGATCGTGGGATAAGCATTTGCCGTTGATCGAATTTGCCTACAATAACAGTTATCATTCCAGCATACAAGCGACACCATTTGAAGTTTTGTATGGTAGAAAATGCCGAACACCTCTGTGTTGGAACGAAGTAGGAGAGAAACAGTTAGCAGGGCCAGATATAGTTCAGTTAACCGCGGATAAGATTACTCAGATTCGGGAACGATTGAAAGTGGCTCAAGACAGACAGAAAAGTTACGCGGACCGACGCCAAAAGCCGTTAGAGTTCCAAGTTAGAGATTTTGTAATGTTAAAAGTCTCACCTTGGAAAGGAGTCATTCGATTTGGAAAGCAAGGTAAACTGAGCCCAAGGTACATCGGACCGTTTGCAATTACAGAAAGAATCGGAGAAGTAGCCTACAGGTTAGATCTTCCGCCAGAGTTAAGCAGGATTCACAACGCGTTTCACGTATCAAATTTCCGAAAGTTTTTGGTTACGCCAGATCAGGCAGTTTCTCTACCAGATATACAAGTTGATGAAAAGATGAATTATGTGGAAGAACCTGAAGCAATAGTTGACCACAAAGTTAAAGTGTTGCGGAGCAAAGTAATCAGACAAGTGAAAGTACAGTGGAGACACCATAGAGGTCAGGATGCTACTTGGGAATCAGAATCAGAGATGAGAACTAAGTACCCTCATCTTTTTGCCTAACCGAATTCCGGGATGGAATTCTTTTAAGGGGGAGATGATGTAATACCCCAGGTAAGTTCGTTAGTTAAAATCTCATTCCGTTAAATAAAATTAACTTTATAATTAATGTTTAGGGTAAATTTGGGTTAATTTATAAGTTTAGGGTATTATGATCATTAGTGAAAAGTGTAGGGGCTAAATGTAACACCCGGAAAATCCTTGTGAGTAAAAATAGTCCTAATATTTCTTTATATTTTGACTTCTTAGATTATAATTGATTTCCTAAGTAATTTCTGTGATTGTCACTTATTATTTGAGAACTCCCGATAGAAATCAGTAAGTTTATTCCTTAAGGAAATAAATGAAAAATAGATGATAAAGTTAAATATTAGATTTTATGGATTAGTTGGATGGGTAATTTGAATACGAGTCCAACGGTTCTTTCCGGAGCAAAAACGGAGTTCTAACGAAGAAGTTACGGCTAAATCAGTGGAAGTTGAGAAGTGTAGCAAATAGAACCCGGCGCCGATGGTTTGGCGCCGATGCATCGGCGCGGGTGATCGGCGCCGAATTCCTGACGTGCCAAAAGGGGGTTAAACCCACCTCTTTACCCTTAGTCATCCACCCTTTTTACTTAGAACTCTCAAATCCGATTTTTTAGTTCTGCTATCTTCTTCTCAAGTGATTCTTCATCAAATCCTAAGGTAAACTTACTTCTCTTAATCCTAATTCCATTCAAACAACAATTAGATGAATCTCACCAATTAAATTTGATTTAGGGCATTATATCTTCATTCTTTTCTTGGAGTAATTGGGTGGAAGTATTCAAGTTAGGGTTATACCAATTGAAGGTTTGAGGTGAGTAACTTGTAATTAATTGATTGTATTACACTTATATACTATTCCTTATCTTGATTTTGGTATAGTTAATATGAAATCTTGAATTATATGCTCTAAATGGTTAAGAGGAAAACAAGAGGAGTTCAAGAAAGTTATGTGGATAATTTGTGTTTATTACTTAGTATACTATGTTAAATGTTGGTGCTAAGGGTTTGACTTTGATTATATAACAATGGTATGTGATATTGAGATGATGGCTTAATAGATGTCTTAATGATGAATTGATGGCTTAATGGTCAAAATGGACTTATTCTTGAATTGTAAACATGGCGGTTTATTATTGAAATCATATAGAAAGTGATTTAAATACATGTGGATGTATATGAACTACATGGAAGTAGTATTGATCATGTTAAATGGTTGGACCATTGTTATGTGTTAAATATGCTTGATATTATCTAGAATATGATTTATTACATATGGATGTATGTGAACTACATAGAAGTAGTATTGATAATGATAAATGGTTGGACCATTGTTAAGTGCTTAATATGCTTTGAATATTATTTGGATTAACATATTTGGTATTCACGTAATTGGAGGAGCACCTAGTAGGCATTGGAGGATATATTCTTACACACCGTGGGGTAAGTGTAATTGATTCATACCTTCGGATACCGTGGGGTTTTCCGTTGTGTTATGCCTTGTGACAATACCGTGGGGTATCGATCAAGGTATATCTTCAATTATGATGTAATTGGGTAGCGATATGGGCCTTCTCCATGGAATCCAATTTGTGAATGTATCGAATTGTTATTCCTACATGCTATGATTATGCTCTATGTGCTATGTGTAAACCTCACTTAGGCTTTAAAAGCCTAACACTTGTTATGTGTTTTATATGTTACAGATATTAGTGGTCCCGGATACAAGAAGTTTAGACTGGGGTTGTGAGCATGGGATCATTGTTGGAGAGTTAAAGATTTGAAGATTATGATAGAACTTTCCGACACCTTTTGTTATCTGATAAGCTAGTGGTCCATTACTAGTCGTAATTAACTAATCTTCGTATTAATGGTTATGTAATGATTTATGTATACTTTTACTTTAGTAATGAGTACCACTCTTCCGTTTTATGGAAGTTTTTGTTAACCCCTGTTTTGGGGTGTTACAAGTTGGTATCAGAGCTTTAGTTTAAGTGAACTAAGTATGATGAGGAAATACTTAGACTTAAGCTGAGATGAATTAAGTTATGAATCGTGAGAGTGGGTAGAAGTATTAAGACGTGATGGCCTTAGGATCGACAGAAATACGTGAAATTAGTACGGTAACGACGGTAATGAGGATTCTCATGTATGATACATTCATAATCGCAATTAGCTACTGTTATTATGAATATATTGTTACATAAGCATACTTGTTTCTAAATTGTTCCAGTGACTAATGATTGGTAAAGTACTTCTCGTGAGTCTACATTCATATAACCATTTCTCAGGGTTATCTTTTGTTTTATAGCATAATATTGGTAAAAACGCTACCAAGGTCGTTCAATTCTTTATAGGACAGATCGGTAAATGATTGAGGGTTGGAAGGACAATCTGTAACTGGCGGGACTCATGAAAGTCCGCCAAGACAACCTTAAGTAAGTGGATTAAAATGTGTGGAAATAGAATGTAAGATGTTTGATTAAGACGGGTATAGCCTGAAATGGTTGAGTAAGTGAGCTTTGGAAGGCATGTATAACAAGTGTTAGAATGTTGAGAGGGTAACCACTGGTTGAAAATAAGGCGTCAATGATAAGTTGCGTGAGTTAAACGATAGACCTTGTTTGAGCAAATAGCCTTCAATTGCAAGTAGAGTTTTATGCATGGTGTCCTCGAGTGTGTGTTACATGGGTCTTTGTGATTTAAAAACAAATGCATAAACAACAATTTAGTTGATGATGAGTCAGTAGGTATACGTGGGTATTTAAAGAAAGAGGTAATACCATTTACGTCGCGCAGTCAAATTTTGAGTTTAGTAATTTGCAAAATACATTATACTTTACAAGAAAAGTTAAATATAGATGAGTGTGAGAACCGACTAGCTTACTTTGTGTCGGTAATTTCTTGCAACTTTTGTCGTATGAAAAGATTTTCATTAAATATACTGCGGTCATAACAATATCGTTTTGGTTGAAAAAGATTAAGTTTTGCGGAAAGTAGTATGCAAATGATTCTCGTGATCGTTGTGTAGTACACTAAAGTTATAAGAATCTTGGGGTCATGTGTACCCAAGTTGCTCCAAGTGTTGTTCTTTAAAAGGAGGAAATGTGCGAAATAATACATTTAATACATTGTTATGTATGAAGGTTATGAACGAACTAAGTCGTAAAATATTACTATAAGCTAAGAAAGAACTCTGAGAATGGAGAGGTGTTGGATAAACCATGGGAGAATGTTTGTAAGTTTTGGTAATGGTGTTTAGGAGGAAGGTGAACAATGGGAGAGTTGAAAGTGGACTTTAGCGTCGGTTGTAAGAAGGTCTATACCCTTGTTTGGTAACTAGAAATACAGTTGGCAAGGGACAGTAGTGTCCGGAGGAAGGATTAGTAGTAATCAAGGTGATGGAATTAGCAAATTGCTATGAGTAGTGTGGTGAGACAGTAAGGAAATACCCTCGACGTTAAATAAGAATTTATGGTGATCTTGTGATATTAGTATTGCACGAATAAGTTTGAAATGAAGACGATGAGATGTAAATTGTATTATGTTTTGTCGAAAGGATTAAGTTCAGTCCTTGTTGATGAATAGATTAAAGAAGTATCGATAGGTCGACTATTGACATTGAAGTCGGCAGTTGTGTTGGATGTATGAGGCCTTTTGCCTGTCACAGGGTGCGGTCTGGGTGCGTTCCGCGTATGCCTGTGCGGACAGAAACTAAACCATGAGCGGTACCGGCATGCTGTTATGCAGAGGGTATGCGCAAAGCGAATATTATCGTGTACGGTGGACTGAGAATGTTGTAGAATGCGGACAATACATATCTTGTGAAACACCATATGTGGGGAATTGAGTGATTGGCGAATAAATCACGAGTGGAAAAGGTTTTGGTTAAATTATTACATAAGTGGAAGTTAGGTGGTCGAAATACGCTTTTAGAAGTTTATTGTAGTTGTGCTATAATTATGGTGTGTTATATGTTTAATCGCATTTTAATAAGTGTCGGTTTAACTTTTGGTCTTATGTGTGAGGACAGTTTGATGGTCTTGTAATTTTAGTACCTTTGGGACTAGTGATCTATGGCAAAATAATAATATATATATATAAATATATATATATATATAAATATATATATATATATATATATATATATATATATATATTGTGGAGTATATAGAGTTGTACATACGTGTACATATAGATACATATATGAATTGACTTCATTGGGAAAGTAGCAATGAAGGGGTCGTGAGATTATAATGTATCGAGGCGTGTGTTGCATGATGTGGGATTAGATGTATTTTAAATTTCATGAGTTGATAATTGATAAATGATCAGTAGAGCGGATGGCTTGGTTTTAGATTCGGTTGAGTCTTAAGGGTATTCGTCGGTTTAAATTAACTTGACATAGGCTTGAGGCTTGGAATTACATGAATTGTATTATAATTAAAGTTTACGTAATGTGAATACATTAATTTCTTCTTTTGAGATCATGTATGAATGTCAAGTTAGAATCGGAAGATTAAAAGTTGAAGGATCACCTTGTGGAGGGGTGTTAGGATAGTGAAAGATTATTGTTGTAGATGAACATTCTACTTATGATGTAGATGGTTTATATATAATGAAGAAATAGGCACGAACATAGTAAGGGTATGGACTATGTCGATTTGTGATGTAGTGTGCACTGTATATATAATAGTTTGGAGTCACAAAGAAGTAATAATAAATGATAAAGATGGGACATTAGATGAAAGTCTTTTCGGGGATTCCAGATGAATAGTGCTAGTTGTCAATAAAGCTGTTGGAATATGTGGTTGTAAGATGGTGTAGTGATTTGGCTATTATTGGAATAGAATGCCGAGCGGTAGTATGAGTTTATCCAAAGTGAATTTGGTTGTGTGAGTCGCTAAATAAGTTTATGATTTTGAATCATAGGAAGTTTAATAAAGATGAGAAAGTGTTATCGGTATGTGGAAAAGTTGGGGGAAAGAGACAAATATTGATTGGAGGGTAGTACTCCATGCTAACGTAGGAAGTAATGATAGAAAGGTCGGACCTAAGAATGTAGTTATACTACAGGTTCAATGGAATTATCACCTTTGATATATAATATTTTAGTGCTTGGTTGCATTGTGGTCACGTAGTGCGATATTGATGTGAGGAAGTGGTAGTACTTTATACTGAAGAAATGTATGGGTCATAGATGTAGTGATGGGTGCTGTAGATATAGAAGTATTCAAAAGTGGTGAGTATGCTCAGTTTAAAGTGAGTATAGACTTTCAAGCAGTATATGTTAATGTTATTTTGAGACCTGGAGATTGAGATGTGGATGACGACGGTATTGAAGACCAAGCAATAGTCGGATAAAGGTTTAATGATAAACGGTTACTTTAAGGAGGCTTACAAATCTAAGTTGGGGAGCGGATAATGGGGAAATAAGTAAGGTTCATGAAATATGAAAGATGAATCCTTGTTCCTTCTAGATTTTTATTTGTGAATGGAATTCATGTGTGGGTTTGGTTAGAGTGCAACGGTTGGTGATAATTAGGTGTCAACTTTTGGGCTTAAGATCAAACACCTTTAGTGTAATCGGGAATTGTAGCCGATTTTAAAAAGAATGATGGTGATGGTTGTAGTAACCTTAAGATACTCATTTGTGATGAGTGGTTTTAGTGAACTAATCTTTGTGTATGATTAGTGAACCTGGCCGTTTGATGATTAATTATTGAGATGGATTTTGGAGTCTATTAGAGCTCTTTGAATGAAAATGGCCGTTAACGATAGGGGCAATTGAAATTAGAGATTCGGTTGGTCTCAGTATTAATTGAGCCTTAAATTGATTTAGAGTTTGAAACTGGAATCAAGATGTATAGAACATTTTAAGGTTGGGAGATGACTGAAGTCGTATGGTTGGGAGTTTCTCTATGGTTGGAACGTTTATCTATACATGAGTACAACGTATGTGTAGGGGCTTTGTTAATAAACAATTGTTCGAAGAATTGTCTTTATAGACCGTGTGGATAGAACTTAGATTCCTGTTAGGAATTGTTGAATTTTGGTCGACAGTGAGTCGGCTGACTTTGGGTAGTAAAGGATATAGATTTCGAGGACGAAATCGTTTTAAGGTTGGGAGAATTGTAACACCCGGAAAATCCTTGTGAGTAAAAATAGTCCTAATATTTCTTTATATTTTGACTTCTTAGATTATAATTGATTTCCTAAGTAATTTCTGTGATTGTCACTTATTATTTGAGAACTCCCGATAGAAATCAGTAAGTTTATTCCTTAAGGAAATAAATGAAAAATAGATGATAAAGTTAAATATTAGATTTTATGGATTAGTTGGATGGGTAATTTGAATACGAGTCCAACGGTTCTTTCCGGAGCAAAAACGGAGTTCTAACGAAGAAGTTACGGCTAAATCAGTGGAAGTTGAGAAGTGTAGCAAATAGAACCCGGCGCCGATGGTTTGGCGCCGATGCATCGGCGCGGGTGATCGGCGCCGAATTCCTGACGTGCCAAAAGGGGGTTAAACCCACCTCTTTACCCTTAGTCATCCACCCTTTTTACTTAGAACTCTCAAATCCGATTTTTTAGTTCTGCTATCTTCTTCTCAAGTGATTCTTCATCAAATCCTAAGGTAAACTTACTTCTCTTAATCCTAATTCCATTCAAACAACAATTAGATGAATCTCACCAATTAAATTTGATTTAGGGCATTATATCTTCATTCTTTTCTTGGAGTAATTGGGTGGAAGTATTCAAGTTAGGGTTATACCAATTGAAGGTTTGAGGTGAGTAACTTGTAATTAATTGATTGTATTACACTTATATACTATTCCTTATCTTGATTTTGGTATAGTTAATATGAAATCTTGAATTATATGCTCTAAATGGTTAAGAGGAAAACAAGAGGAGTTCAAGAAAGTTATGTGGATAATTTGTGTTTATTACTTAGTATACTATGTTAAATGTTGGTGCTAAGGGTTTGACTTTGATTATATAACAATGGTATGTGATATTGAGATGATGGCTTAATAGATGTCTTAATGATGAATTGATGGCTTAATGGTCAAAATGGACTTATTCTTGAATTGTAAACATGGCGGTTTATTATTGAAATCATATAGAAAGTGATTTAAATACATGTGGATGTATATGAACTACATGGAAGTAGTATTGATCATGTTAAATGGTTGGACCATTGTTATGTGTTAAATATGCTTGATATTATCTAGAATATGATTTATTACATATGGATGTATGTGAACTACATAGAAGTAGTATTGATAATGATAAATGGTTGGACCATTGTTAAGTGCTTAATATGCTTTGAATATTATTTGGATTAACATATTTGGTATTCACGTAATTGGAGGAGCACCTAGTAGGCATTGGAGGATATATTCTTACACACCGTGGGGTAAGTGTAATTGATTCATACCTTCGGATACCGTGGGGTTTTCCGTTGTGTTATGCCTTGTGACAATACCGTGGGGTATCGATCAAGGTATATCTTCAATTATGATGTAACTGGGTAGCGATATGGGCCTTCTCCATGGAATCCAATTTGTGAATGTATCGAATTGTTATTCCTACATGCTATGATTATGCTCTATGTGCTATGTGTAAACCTCACTTAGGCTTTAAAAGCCTAACACTTGTTATGTGTTTTATATGTTACAGATATTAGTGGTCCCGGATACAAGAAGTTTAGACTGGGGTTGTGAGCATGGGATCATTGTTGGAGAGTTAAAGATTTGAAGATTATGATAGAACTTTCCGACACCTTTTGTTATCTGATAAGCTAGTGGTCCATTACTAGTCGTAATTAACTAATCTTCGTATTAATGGTTATGTAATGATTTATGTATACTTTTACTTTAGTAATGAGTACCACTCTTCCGTTTTATGGAAGTTTTTGTTAACCCCTGTTTTGGGGTGTTACACTAAAATGGTAATTTTGGTTTGATATACACCCTTAAGAATTCAGCTATTTTGAAAAATCAAAAACAAATTAGTGTGTGTGTGTGTGCGTGTGTTTGGGAAGAAAAGAAGAGGAAAAAGAAGCAAAGTTAGGGATTCAAATTTGGAGTATTTGGAAGTGAAATTAAGGTATGTCTCTGTTATGTTTTATGTTTGTAATCACGAGTATTTCGTTTCTATCGGATTAGATTTACCAATTTCTCGAATATGATGAGTTGATTGATTCTGGGTTGAAAAAGGAACCGACTGTGTTCAGGGGTTTCCGGACGAGTTTGCTAGTGTCCGGATGATTTGGGTATCCGGAAACCCTTGTGCAGAGGTATCCGGACGAGGTGAGTTTATCTGGTAAGTTTCTTTTTCTTAGTTTTCCGGATGAAATAAGATACCAGATAATGTCCGGATTAATGAGGTATCCGGGTAATGTCCGGATTGTTGTTGTTATCCGGAAAGGTCATGCTGTCCGGATAGTTTTGAGTTGTCCGGATACTTTAGCTGATTTGGTCATTTTGAGAGTTTTGGTACTTTTAAGTATCCAGTAACATGTGTTTTGTTAACTTTTAGATAGGGAATGAATGAGAATTGAATATACTGTGGACTCGACTTAAGTTCGGGTTTGGGGGTAACATTTGAGGATAGAGTTACCTAGAGCCTTTAGCTTTAGTAAGTCCTATGTGTTCTATTTGGTAAAAAGATACTTGTACCTATTTGTTTCAGATTCTGTGAATTTGAAGTGAAAGCAGAATTGTTTTAAGAAAAGCTTGGAGAACGTTCTGATAGACTAACAGGTGAGTTTTACTTAAAAATGTTTTTAAACTGGAATACATATATGTGTGTATAGGATATGTGATTGATGATGTGTTTATAGGCTTATGTTGGAAATATAATATGTTGAGATGTATATTATATTTACATGAGTATTATACGAGAGTATATTGGCCGGGCTTAGGACCGGTGGTGTTGACTGTAATACTCGTATGGCGGTGTTGGCTGTAATTGTCGTACAACGGAGTTAATTTATTAGTTGGCTTGCAACCAACTAATACGGCCATGGGAACGAGGAAGGAAAGTACACGAAGTGTGAGTTCTAATTGATATATGTGATTGTGTTATGTGTATGGGATTTATGTAAATGGTTTCAAACTAACCGGGATTTTCTCACTTAGACCATTAGGTCTAACCCTCATTTTGTTTTAAAAATATGTATTCCAGGTCGTGGATCGGGTAAGAGCAAATGAGAAGAGTAATATGTGTTTAGCTTTTGGAAGAAGGATGTTATGAAGACTAAGACATGTTTTGCTGTTCTAATTTCATAACTAGATATCATGTATGTAATTAGCAAAAAGTTTGTAACAAAATACCTTATTCTGGATGTAAAGACTAAGGGACCTTACTTGTTTTATAATGTATCTTTGTTATGTAAACGACGTTATGAAATATATGTTATTTGTTGTATGTTTGGGAGTTCGGGTTGTTACAAAACATATAAAGTATAAGGCTTTGTTTGTTTGTTTTTTCACTTTAAGCTCTTAATTACCACTTATGTATGATTCGATCAAACATTTTATAATTCATATCGTTTGTTTTTATTTTATTTTTAGAGCCTCTTATCTCTTAATATGGTCGGTACAAGAATAGATTTAAATATCTCCCAACAATCAACAAAATATAAACTTTGGCGAACGCTAGTCTAATAATCAGTAAAATAGACCCAATAATAAATAAAGTAACAATAAACCTCTTGGAAAATTTTGAAATCAAAATCCTGATCTACTCTCTTTCACGACGACTTTGCAAACCCCCTTGATTACCTATCCTGAGTAAAGGAAAATAAACACGGGCGAGCCAAATGTTCAGTGCACGTATAAAGAATTATAGGAAGTAAGGTAATACAAACATGGGAAACCAATCTCTAGATATCGGACAATACAAGTACCAGCCTTCTTTCACGTGAGAGAATTTGACGTTTTTTGTTGATATCTTACCCTCTTTCTTATAGTCTCTCCTTCACAAAAAGAGTCAATGTTCGATTTACACTTTCTAGGCCATGTTTGGTAGAAACATAAGCTAACTTGTTTTTTGAGCTTACTGAATTTGGTAAGCCATAAACCAGTTTATCAGCTCTACTTAAAGTAGCGTTGCAATAAGTTCCAAATGTTTTTTCACTTATGCCACTTATATTTTACATAAATGACTAAAAACCCTTGTTTTTACCAAGTGTGAGCTAACATAGCCCTAGTTTGAAGACGTTGACTCGTTTTCTAGGAGGGAGATAATACTTTAGTGGTAGATATGTTTGAAGTTTATGAATTGTATGATTTGATGCAACGTCCCAAAAATTACAATAAATTTGAACTTCTAAAAATAACATTTTATTAAAAATAAACCATAAGTAATTAAATCCAATTAAACGTTTATCAAAAACCTCGTTAAGTTAAACCACCAATCATAAATAAACAGCGGAAATCGTAATAGTTCTAATCATAATGCCTCAAAGTAAAAAGTGGTGAAGGTCTTCACAACGCGCCAGTGTGTACCGTCACGCCTTACTGCCACTCGTACCTGAAATAGTAATTTATAGGGAAAGAGTAATCACGAAGCTTAGTGAATTCAAACACGTACGTAAAATAGCAATCATATGAACACCACTCCTATCAGCAGATAGATATAACAATTAACACATGCCAGTCTAAGAACACAAGCAAACTCAAGCAAGAACACATGTGTATGTATCCATCGGTCTCCCCGAATTCATACAACACCGGTACACGTATCCCTCGGTCTCCCCGAGTTCATACAACACCCATGTACGTATCCCTCGGTCTCCCTGAGTCTTATACAACACTCAAGATATTATACTAGACATTAATTCAGCCTAGTACTACACACAACAATTCAACTAATACACACCAGCTACCGCAACGCACATATAACTCCTATCCTACGCAGTGAGAGAACTCACCTCGAAAAGCAAAGCAGAACTCCACGAACAGCGACAAGGACCCGTCAACTCCAACTCACTTCTTTCCACCTAAAGAAGTGTTATTAAATGTCAAAGTGAAGTCCTAACCCGAAATTACAACTACAAGTCTAAACGAGCATTTTCCAGCTTTTGGTCCAAAACTACAGGTCTGTTCGTGACCTGTTTACCCCCCCTTAAACCCATCAAACCCAAACTATTAATCCATAATTAGAAGGTTCTATGTCTTAGGTTTCCAGGGACATATCGCACGCGTTCATACGAGGTCCCTACTATTTTATATGAATTTTCTAAGACAAACTACCCGAAACAGGAATTCCGGACCAGTCTGTACTAAATGCCAATTTGGCCCTAGCTAGAGGCTTTATTAAATTTTCTGCAAAACATAAGAAACTTACTAAACACAATTTTTGAGATTTGGGCACTTGTTTCACCTCCATCTGAGCTTCCTAGATTATTCTACGGATTTTACAAAACAGGGACATAACAGCGTTTTTCACATAAAATGATAACTTTGGTTCGGTTTAGGTTTAGGGTTTGGCCTATAATAGCTGGGTTAAAAAGACACCATCCACTGCCACCTCGGGCAGTGGTGGTCGACGGCGGCATTGGGTGGCAGCCACCACCGACGGTGGTGGTGGTTCGGTAGCAAGGTCGGCGAGGCCAAAGAAAAGATTCGGCTAACGTTTCATGGACCGCACACACCCACACCCGACCTAGTAGCCACAACCACGCACGGTGCAGCCACCGATTTGGTGGTGCACGGCGGCCACACACCGACGTCAGCCATGGCTGCAGCGGCGGTGGTGGTTTCGCGGCGGCAAGACAACGACAAAAGAAAGAGAAAGAGAAGGAAAAAGGAAAGGAGACCTTACCTCGCAGCAGAAAACCGACGAGATCCCGACTCTCCTCAACCCGATCGCCGACTCTCACTCTCTCTCTCTCTCGCTACTCTTTGCTCTCGCCGGCAAGGGACAGCGGCGGCGGTCTTGGAGTGGTTTAGCGGTGGCAGCAAGAAGGAAAATGGGGTGCTAGGGTTTCCTGTGGGTGGTTCTTTGCGTGCTACGAAATCCAACGAGAGGGGAAGGGTTCAGTTTCTTAAAGCCGATCCCATGCAAACATATACACACAATATCCACTTTTAGTCCCTCTCTTTCCAACCCTTGCAAGATAAGTTAAAGTTTTACCATATAATAACATTTTTGGTCTTCCCTAGCAAAACCCGTTAATAAAATTCGCTTAGAGAAAAATATTAAATAAATAAATAAATCATACCGGGACACGGGCTTTACAACTCTCCCCCGCTTCAATTAGACTTCGTCCTCGAAGTCTCTATCAGCAAATAGTTCCGGATAGTTCTCCCGCATCTCAGCCTCGGGTTCCCAAGTCCACTCGGAACCCTTTCGGTGCTGCCACTGGACTTTCACTAAGCCAATTACCTTGTTACGCAAGGTCTTCGTCTTCCTCTCAATAATGGCAATCGGCTTCTCCACGTAATTAAGCCGCTCATCGATCTGAATTTCCTCAAGAGGAATCACCGCAGACTCATCCACCACACACTTCCGCAACTGAGACACGTGGAACGTGTTGTGGATCAAACTCAACTTGTCCGGTAACTCTAAGCGGTACGCTACCTTTCCTACTCGCGCAATGACCTTGTATGGTCCAATGTAACGGGGTCCCAACTTTCCTCGTTTACGAAACCGAATCACCCCTTTCCATGGCGAAACCTTCAGCAAAACATAATCCCCCACCTGAAACTCCAAGTCTGATCGCCTCTTATCGGCATAACTCTTTTGCCGACTCTGTGCAGTAACTAAACGGTCCCACACCATCTGTATCATCTCAGTCGTCTTCAGTACGATATCAGTGCTTCCCAATACTCGCTGACCAACCTCGCCCCAGCAAATGGGCGTCATGCACTTCCTACCATACAAGATCTCGTACGGCGGCATGCCAATACTGGAATGGAAGCTGTTGTTGTAGGAAAACTCCGCCAAAGGAAGGTACTGATCCCAACTACCTCCAAAATCAATAGCACATGCCCGAAGCATATCCTCGAGTGTCTGAATGGTACGCTCACTCTGCCCGTCGATTTGTGGATGAAAAGTCGTGCTAAAGTGTAACCGCGTACCCATCTCTTCCTGAAACTTCTCCCAAAACCGGGAGGTAAAATGGGTGTCCCTATCAGAGACAGTCGAGACTGGCACTCCGTGCCTGGCTACAATCTCTCGCACGAAAATCTCTGCGAGTTTCTCCGCCGAGGAGCTCTCCCTGATGGCTAAAAGTGAGCACTCTTGGTCAGACGATCGACAATCACCCAAATAGCATCATTCCCACGTGGAGTCCTTGGGAGTTTAGTAATGAGATCCATCGTGATCTCCTCCCATTTCCATACCGGAATCTTTAAAGGCTGCAACTTCCCATGCGGCCGTTGGTGCTCAGCCTTGACCTTCCGACAAGTCAAGCACTCATCTACACACTTGGCGACATCCCGCTTCATGCCGGGCCACCAATAATCCTCCCGCAGGTCGCGGTACATCTTCGTAGCTCCAGGATGAATAGAAAACTTGGACTTATGCGCCTCGTCCAACAATATCTGCCTGTTCCCACCAGTGAAGGGAATCCAAACTCGACCATACCGGTCAATAAACCTCGACTATTACGGGCAAAATTCGGAATTTCACCCGAAACTCTCTCGCGTTTGGCACTCTCGTCCAAAATCGGCACTTCTTGAGCTTTACCTATTGACTCAAGGAGAGGTGTAACCACTGTTAACCGCTGACGCAAACCCCGTAGTGGCTCACCAACCGGATGTCGACTAAGTGCGTCCGCAACAACATTCGCCTTACCCGGGTGGTAAAGTATCTCACAATCGTAATCCTTGACCACGTCAAGCCACCTCCTTTGTCGCATATTGAGGTTTTGCTGGTCTATCAAGTATTTGAGGCTTTTATGGTCAGTGTAAATCGTACACTTGACGCCATACAAGTAATGCCTCCAAATCTTGAGAGCAAACACCACTGCTCCCAACTCTAGGTCATGCGTCGGGTAGTTCGCTTCATGAGGCTTCAACTGCCTCGAAGCGTAAGCTATAACCTTACCGCGCTGCATGAGCACGGCGCCCAATCCCTGGTGAGAAGCGTCACAATACACTACCAGATCCTCCATACCCTCGGGCAAGGTCAACACCGGAGCCTCGCATAAACGCCTGCGTAGCTCCTCAAAAGCCCTCTGCTGCTCTTCGCCCCAACTAAAAGCCGTAGATTTCTTCGTCAATCGGGTCATAGGTAACGTAATCTTGGAGAAATCCTGAATGAATCTCCGGTAGTACCCTGCTAACCCAAGAAAACTCCGAACTTCAGTGGGAGTCTTCGGCACCTCCCACCGCATCACTGCTGAAATTTTTGGTCGGATCGACCATAATACCCTTCTGGTTCACGACATGTCCTAGGAATTGGACCTCTCGTAACCAGAACTCACACTTGGAGAATTTAGCATAAAGTTTCTCCCGCCTCAAAACCTCTAAAACCTCTCGCAAATGCGTCTCATGCTCTTCCCTCGACTTCGAATACACGAGAATGTCGTCGATGAACACAATCACCGACCGATCCAGCACGGGCTACACACCCTGTTCATGAGGTCCATGAACGATGCTGGTGCATTGGTGAGCCCGAAAGGCATCACTACAAACTCGTAATGGCCATAACGTGTACGAAACGCCGTCTTCTCCGTATCCTCACCCCTCACCCGCATCTGATGATACCCCGATCTCAAATCAATCTTAGAGAACCACGAGGCCCCCTGTAGTTGGTCGAACAAGTCATCGATCCTTGGCAGAGGATAACGATTCTTCACCGTAAGCTTATTCAACTCACGGTAGTCTATACACATCCTTTGGGACCCGTCCTTCTTTTTCACAAATAGAATCGGGGCTCCCCACGGTGAACAACTCGGCTTGATGAACTCTTTTTCGATAAGTTCCTACAACTGAGTGTACAACTCCTTCATTTCTGGTGGAGCCAGGCGATAAGGTGCCTTGGCCACCGGAGCAGCACCCAGAATTAAATCAATGCAGAACTCTACCTGTCGCTCGGGAGATATCCCCGGTAAATCATCGGGAAATACGTCGGCAAACTCCCGTACAACTGGCACATCCTCCGCAGTCTTCTTCTCTTCGTTGCCGCTAGTGTCTATTACATACGCTAAATATCCCTGGCCACTGTGCTGTAAGTACCTCTGAGCCCTCGCAGCCGAACATATCGCTGAGGTCCGCCTGGGAGAGTCGCCCTGAATCAACAGTTCTCCCCCGATCAAAACATCCATCCAATCCATGCCCACGATCACGCACAACTCACGCATAGCGATCGGAATCAGATCGATAGGAAATCTCACACCAGAGATTTCCAAAGTACACCCACGATACACGTCGGTAACCGTCAAGGTCCTATCATCAGCAACCTCAACCACGAGTGGACAGCCTAACCGTCCTACACTACGGCCCAAACGCTCACTAAATGTGTGAGACACGAAAGAATGAGTAGCCCCACTATCAAACATCACTACAGCAGGCATCGAGTTAACTAAGAACGTACCTGTCACCACTTTAGGCGTAGCCTATGCCTCATCCACTTTTAGTTGATGAACTCTACCTCAGGCCGCCTCGGTTCTAGCCTGACCCACACGACCATCAGTAATACGCAAAGGAGCAGCCGCAGGAGCTCTTTGTGCCCCACCCCCATCAGAAACCCTCGGGTTCGGGCAGTTGGCCTTCACGTGGCCCGTCTGTTTGCAGTTAAAACAGACCATCAGAGGTACCCTGCAATCACGACCGTAGTGTCCTACCTGGCCACACTTGAAACATTTGTCATCTCTCCTTCCGTTACTATCCCTGGGCTTAAACCCACCGCTTCTTTGACTCGAGCGCGAGTCCAAGAACCTCGTCTTCTTCGGAACAGCCGATACTGGTGCCACGGTCTGCACCACCTCCCTCTTCTTAGCGTGCGTCTCTAACTCAAGTTCCCGTCTCCGGGCAGCCTCCATCATCGCAGAAAGTGTAGCATACTGCGCGGTACTCACGAACTCCCTGATCTCGGTACATAACATATCTTTGTACCGCGTCATCTTCATGTCCTCAGAAGCAGCATACTGGGGACAGAATAGTGCCATCTCCGTGAACTTTCGATTCATCTCCTTCACGGTCTCCGTAGTCTGCGTGAGCTCCAAGAATTCCTTCGCAATCCTCTCCATCTCCACTGGAGGCACATACTCTGCACGAAAATGTACGACGAACTCCTCCCAGGTCAAAGTAGTACGCTCATTAGGCGTCAAAACAGTGGCGCACTAGTCTTTCACTCCGTCTCGTAACAGATTCACCGCGAAGTGAACCTTCAGGTTCTCAGGGCAACCACTGGTAAGGAATGCGCACTCCATATCCGAGATCCAGCGCAGACTAATGATCGGGTTTGAGTCTCCCTTGAACTCAGGAGGAGAACAAGCAGAGAGATCCCGATACTGAAACTCCCTCGCTCGGGGCTGCCTAACCGCAAGGGGGTGGAATCGCCGCGATGCGCTCCTCCATCAACACTACTACCTCATCACGAATGGCGGTAATAATCTCGGGGATCGCCTCCCCAATAGCATGCGTCACCTCGGCCGCAATCATCTCACATATCTGCTCGGCAATAACCCCAGTACCAGCATATGGAGCAGCATTGTTGTTCCTTCTTGTGATGGCCATTCTGGGTAGTTATTACAACGAGTTATTAGCACCCAATAAATCCTGCTATCTACACTCACGCTCAACTCCTCGGATTCCCCGTGACTTTCCCCGACTCGAGCACGGATCCTGTGCTTTACATAGTAGGAGCTCTACTACTACCTTCCACACCTACCCTTACTCAATTCGAGTCCCATCCCGAAGTGCCCAAGTAGTTCCTTGCCGAAAGTTACACCCATATGCCCGTACCAGCATATGTAAACACTCTTCCTAGCTCACTAGGAATTTCACCCCATTCCACTACCCTTGCTATGACGAAATCCCCACTAGTCATGACATGTCGCCTCGCGAATGCACAGTTGCATACAGTGTGAAATCAGATAGACATTCGAATAAAAGATTCTATCCTACAACGGTTAGACTCAAACAAGAGCTGTGCAATAGAACTAAATCCAACATTCTAAGGCTATTTGGTTCCTACTGCATACAACTTATAAGGCATTCACTTAACAACCTATCAGGACTAGCATAAATTCCTACTAGCAAGTAACAAACATGCAGTACAGTGTAATAAGCACCAGGCAATCTAGCATACATACTCTTATGTTCTAGAAAACAATAAATTACACTAAGTACTTCACCTTTTCCCTTGGCATCGGCTGACTGTACACACTGCGCCTTCGGTCACCGTTTCTCAAACGCACTTTTCCTTTCTTTTATTTCTCCAAAAGTTTTAAAAGGAAAAAGATAATCCCGAGCCGCAAACTTGAGTTCAAACACACCGAAATGTGTTTGATTCGCTCAAGCCGTGCTCTGATACCAAGTTGTAACGTCCCAAAAATTACAATAAATTTGAACTTTTAAAAATAACATTTTATTAAAAATAAACCATAAGTAATTAAATCCAATTAAACGTTTATCAAAAACCTCGTTAAGTTAAACCACCAATCATAAATAAACAGCAGAAATCGTAATAGTTCTAATCATAATGCCTCAAAGTAAAAAGTGGTGAAGCTCTTCACAACGCGCCAGTGTGTACCGTCACGCCTTACTGCCACTCGTACCTGAAATAGTAATTTATAGGGAAAGAGTAAGCACGAAGCTTAGTGAATTCAAACACGTACGTAAAATAGCAATCATATGAACACCACTCCTATCAGCAGATAGATATAACAATTAACACATGCCAGTCTAAGAACACAAGCAAACTCAAGCAAGAACACATGTGTATGTATCCATCGGTCTCCCCGAATTCATACAACACCGGTACACGTATCCCTCGGTCTCCCCGAGTTCATACAACACCCATGTACGTATCCCTTGGTTTCCCCGAGTCCTCGGTCTCCCCGAGTCTTATACAACACTCAAGATATTATACTAGACATTAATTCAGCCTAGTACTACACACAACAATTCAACTAATACACACCAGCTACCGCAATGCACATATAACTCCTATCCTACGCAGTGAGAGAACTCACCTCGAAAAGCAAAACAGAACTCCACGAACAGCGACAAGGACCCGTCAACTCCAACTCACTTCTTTCCACCTAAAGAAGTGTTATTAAGTGTCAAAGTGAAGTCCTAACCCGAAATTACAACTACAAGTCTAAACGAGCATTTTCCAGCTTTTGGTCCAAAACTACATGTCTGTTGGTGACCTGTTTAGCCCCTCTTAAACCCATCAAACCCAAACTATTAATCAATAATTAGAAGGTTCTATGTCTTAGGTTTCCAGGGACATATCGCACGCGTTCATACGAGGTCCCTACTATTTTATATGAATTTTCTAAGACAAACTACCCGAAACAGGAATTCCGGACCAGTCTGTACTAAATGCCAATTTGGCCCTATCTAGAGGCTTTGGGCACTGGTTTCACCTCCATCCGATCTTCCTAGATTATTCTACGGATTTTACAAAACAGGGACAGAACGGCGTTTTTCACATAAAATGATAACTTTGGTTCGGTTTAGGTTTAGGGTTTGGCCTCTAATAGCTGGGTTAAAAAGACACCACCCACTGCCACCTCGGGTAGTGGTGGTCGGCGGCGGCGTTGGGTGGCAGCCACCACCGGCGGTGGTGGTGGTTCGGTAGCAAGGTCCGACGAGGCCAAAGTGATGATTCGGCTAACGTTTCATGGACCACACACACACACACCCGACCTAGTAGCCACAACCACGCATGGTGCAGCCACCAAATTGGTGGTGCACGGCGGCCACACACCGACGGCAGCCATGGCTGCGGAGGCGGTGGTGGTTTCGCGGCGACAAGACAACGACGAAAGAAAGAGAAATGGAAGGAAAAAGGAAAGGAGACCTTACCTCGCAGCAGAAAACCGACGAGATCCCGACTCTCCTCAACCCGATCGCCGGCTCTCACTCTCTCTCTCTCTCTCTCTCTCTCGCTACTCTTTGCTCTCGCCGGCAAGGGACAGCGGCGGCGGTCTTGGAGTGGTTCAGCGGTGGCAGCAAGAAGGAAAAGGGGGTGCTAGGTTTCCTGTGGGTGGTTCTTTGCGTGCGACGAAATCCAACGAGAGGGGAAGGGGTCGGTTTCTTAAAGCCGATCCCATGCAAACATATACACACAATATCCACTTTTAGTCCCTCTCTTTCCAACCCTTGCAAGATAAATTAAAGTTTTACCATATAATAACATTTTTGGTCTTCCCTAGCAAAACCCGTTAATAAAATTCGCTTAGAGAAAAATATTAAATAAATAAATAAATCATACCGGGACACGGGCTTTACATTTGAACATTTAGATGTTTGATCCTACTGGGATAGCAAACTGGTCGGTGACACATGTTGATTGGTCGGAACGAAAATGGCATCCGAAATCCTACGGGAACAAGGACATTTACCACCTCATCAGAAATCTATCGGTATTTTCACTTGTCCATTGTCACCAAATTTTTTGTAAAAGAAACACCAGAATCCTAAAAGAAAGTGTTCATTTTGTGTGATTCTTGCAGTCCATCAAAGAAACTGTTCATGAAACAAGCGATGCTTAGGTGTGTTTAATTTGTTTTCAGATGATTTTTTTTCTTCGTTTTTTTGGATTATTGAATGTGAAAGATTTGTTGCACAGTGACACCTTATGTGTGGAATGGTAGGAACCGATCGTGCTACTTGTTTGCAAGAAAATATTGTCAGAGACTTTAGAGATGATGATCGATCTTTTCTCCAATTACGCGACACTTTGATTGATTGATTCTTTGGTTGGATTGTTGTAAATCCATCTCACTCCTTTGAAACTTGGCTCCCTTGTAAGATCAACTAACAGTAGTTGAGACAAGTTTGAGTTGATAGTGAGGAAGAAAGGAGTTCAGATTTATGGTTTTATGTTAATTTGTATCCTACTCTTCATTTTTGGTGTTCCATTTTTAATGTAGAAGCTAAGGCTCACTTTTTGTAGGATGAAACAAACGATTAATGAATATAATCCTAAGTAGGAATAGTTATTTCATGGCTATGTGTGTGCGTGTGTGTTTTCTTTTAACGAACATTTGATAATGTGGAAACTCATTTACGAAAGGGTTACGATGAAGTGGACAGTAAACTTGACATCCGTGTTATCAAATGTTACACGATCAATGGTATGGGTATCGAACTATCAGTCAAGATGAGCAAAAAATAAAATAAAAAATAGAACTTTGTTACATACAATAGAAAATAGTAAATTACAGATTTGGTTCCTATGGTTATGTGAAAATTATAAATTAGATCCTCCAAACGAATTAATTACATGTATAGTCATTGTGGTTACGTTTTTGTTATGGATGAAGGCCCTTCTTTTAATGGCGGCCATTAAATCTCTTTCATGTCAGGGTCATTTTTGTCATTTTACCTTTGAATAAATAGTTTCTTTTAATTGTATAGTTTAGAAAGCTAATGATAGATACACCGGGAAAGAAAACAAAAAACTAAATTAATACACGTATAGCACCGGTGCCCTGATCGCACACCCTCCCTTACATCTTCTCTGGTTGAGATCTCTGGTCATCCCCTCCATTTCAGTTACACTAATAAATACGTTTTTATTTAAAACTATACTTAAAAATATATTTAAAAATATTTTATATAAAAAACGGGGCCGGTTGAGTTAAACCAGGGTCGTCCCTGGGGTAGGGCGGGTCGGGTATACGTCCAGGGACCAAAATTTTTAAGTATGTATTATATAGTAGAGTTAAAAAAAACTATAAGTTAAAAACTTAAAATGACAAAAAAGTTTAGTGTATAATAAGACCCAAAAGAATTTAACATTATATTAAGGGTCCAAACATATATTAATTAATTACATTATACAATACATTTTGTAAAAAGTTAATTGGTCTTTCATTTGCTCATTATTTCTCTAAGTTTTTGTATCTAAAGTTTTTGTATCTAGTACTAATATCTAAAAACTATTTTTGCCTAGAAACTTTGCTATATACTCCATTACTCATCGTCCACATACTCTTTTGATTATTCCTTCCGCATAAATTTTATTTTTGTGTTAGAATTTAGTATATTTCTTGTTATTAACTAAGAAAACTCCTAGCTGTTAGCTCCAATTCTACTATTTATAGAAGTATTGGAAAATAGGCTAAGTGTTGACATCGACAGAGGCCTCTGCCGATTCACCGAGAAGACCGAAGTGAAGAATCAACAGAAGACGCTTCTCAGAGGACAAGGCCACAGAGCCTCTGTCATACTTGACAGAGCCTCTGCGGTATGAAGACCAAAGACTTAGAAGATTTGCCAAAGATCAATACAAAGACAATCGTGCTTCCCACATTTAATGTTGTACGAAGATCTTGAAGATCATTCGTACAAGGCTCGCCCTGCCACCTCCACGTGTCAAACTCTGAGGAGTTACAACCTTTATAGAGTGCGATGCTCTACAATAACATTGTATCTGTTACTGTTCCACGATAGTGTCTTTGTACCTTAGTACTTCTTGTCTCAACCTTGTCTCTGTAGAAGTAGTATAAATAGAAGGCTCATGTTGAGCTATTCTATTAAGCTTTGCACGACATACACACCATTAGAGCAGAATTCTTATAATACCTTTGGTGTTCTTAGGTGTTCTTATTATATCAAATACAGTGAATATCTATCAAGTATTACCTCTTTAGTTCGCTAAAACGCTTCCGCATCCTAATCTGTTTGAACTAATAGGTATATATATATATATCATTGTTAAGCACTATAGGAACCAACAATTGGTATCAGAGCCACCCTTGATTTTCTATATCAAGAGATCCTCTCTTACAATGATTTCTGGTAGAAACTTGGTTTGTCTTTAACCTGTTCTTCATATTTTTCAAACAGACTCTGTTTTTCTGCCATTCTCGACCAGTTCGACTTTGGTAAACTTACAGAACCTGTTTTCTTGGTTAAAACTCTCCATTTTAGTGCATTGCTCAATGTTTTTAAGCTTATAAGCTCTTTCTTACAAATCTGACCCATCATCTGAAAGTTTGCTGTTCATACTCTGTTTTCTGGTATTTTTCAAACCTCTTTCAAAATGGCAAACACGAACAACTTCTTCACCGCTGGTTCTTTAACCAAGCCACCCACTCTACTCAGAGATGAGTACCCTCAATGGAAGATACGAATGATTCACTTCTTCGAGGGTACTGTTGGTGTTGGGAACTGAAGATATGCTAAGTATGGTTAGTACTGCCAGAACAACATTACTACTGCCAGATCAACATTAGTACTGCCAGAACAAAGATACTACTGCTAGTTCAAGGTTAGTACTGCTGAGACATTAATACTGCTGGTACATGGTTAATACTGCTGAACAAAAGTTAGTACTGCTGGTGTCTTACGAAAACTGTTAGTACTGCTTGGGCATATCGAAGATTACTACTGCTGGAAGATTATTAGTACTGCTTGAGAAGAATGAAGTTAATACTGCTTGGGATCAGAACATGGAATGCGAGATTGAAGGAGATAAAGATGGAATGATTGAAGATATACTTAAAAGAATATTCTGAAGATCAATCTTATTTTGATAGTTATCTTGTAATTATTCAGTATATATATTTGTTGATAGATAGCTATTAAAAATAAGAAAACTGATATACGTTTTTGAGAAACATAATTCGATTTTGCTTAGAGAGAATTAACCTCAAGGTTTAGAACCCTATTTCTAGAGAAGTAGAAGTCGTCTTGATTGAGCCTGTTCATCAAGATTGAGGTTTGGTTGTAAGCTTGTGAGTCGAATTAGTGAATACAAACAGTTGTGTGTTTTCTGATATTCTGTTCATTGATTGTGAGAATTAAAGTTCTATTCCGCAGATTCTTTAATTCTGAATTCTAAGTATTATTTGTCTTGTTAAGATTCGATCCTGACAAGTGGTATCAGAGCTTGTGTTTCTTAGAATTCTACAATCATTATGGAAAATTCTTTTGAATCAAACAGTACTCTTGTTTCTAAGGTTCCCATGCTCAGACCCAATGAATTTGACATGTGGAAAATTAGAATCAAGCAGTACATTCTGCTTACTGATTATTCCATCTGGGATATCATAGAGAATGGTCCATGTGCTGAAGGAAGAACTGGACCAGATGGCAAAAGACCTCCTCCAAAGACTGATGCAGAGAGAAAAGTCAGACAAATAGAGATGAAGGCCTTAAGCACTCTGCTTTTGGCTATTCCCAATGAATATCAGCATCAATTTCAACACTGCACTGATGCTCAAATTCTGTGGAATGCATTGGAAAAGAGATTCACTGGCACCAAAAGCACCAAGAGGAATCAGAAGGCAATTCTCAAGCAGCAGTATGAAAACTTTACTTCTACTAAGAATGAGTCCATGACTCAAACTTTTGATAGATTTAATAAGCTGATTGGAGAATTGGCCACAGTAGGAGTCAAGATGGAGGCTGATGATGTTAACAGAAAGTTCTTAAGATCATTGGGTGAAGAGTGGACAATGTATACTGTGTCCTTCAGACAGAATGACCAACTGGAAGATAAAGAGCTTGATGATCTCTACAATGATCTTAGAGTCTTTGAAGCAGAAGTTGAAGCCAAAAAGAAGCCCTCTGGATATGTACATAATGCTGCACTACTTTCAGCATCACCTGATTCTACTGCTAACCCTGAATCAGTTAGTGCTGCTGGAGGAGTCAATCAAGAAAAGGCCACTGAATCTGTACTTGAAGCTTTCTTTTCTAGTCATATTAACTCATCTTTAATTAATGATGACTTAGAACAGATTAATGCTGATGATCTTGAAGAGATGGCTATGCTGTCTATGAGGGTGAAGAAGTTCATAAAAAGGACTGGGAGAAACAACTTTTCCCAAAGAAGAGAAGATGGTGCTGGATTTGATAAGTCTAAAGTTGAATGCTACAAGTGTCACAAGATGGGACACTTTGCCAGGGAATGCAGAGGTGGATCATCTCACAACAGCCATCAACAAACTCAGGCTGGAAGTTCCAATCAAAACAGAAACTCTATTCAAGCTCTTGTCTCTCAACAAGGAATGGGATTTGATTGGAGTGATCAAGCAGAAGAGGCCATCCAAAATCAAGCACTTATGGCTGAAGTTTCAGATCTTCCCACTGAGGTACAATCTAAACTCTGTTCTCAAGCTTGTATAGACACTGTTAAAAGGTATAGAGATCACAATCAGGGAATGTGTGATGACCTTAAGAGACTAGAAAAGGATAGAAGAGACTATGTGTTGATTGTTGAGAGGTTTGAAGAACAAATTAAGGCTTTTCAAGCCAATGAACTTCAACACTCATATGATACCAATTACTGGAAGTGGGAAAAGGGTGGTCTGGAGTTCCAACTAAAAGAGTCTAGGGAGGAATGTGAGAAATTAAAAGGTGAACTTGAGAAAGTAAAACTTGATGTTGAAAAGTTTTCAAAAGCTTCTAAAGCCATGGACACAATAATAAATGCTCAAGTTCAAAGTAAGACAAAAACAGGCCTAGGGTATAATGCCACACCCCCACCCTACAACAACAACTACATCCCTCCTAGGTCAGACCTATTAGACACCATGGATAGTAAGGACTTATCTGAAGGAGCTACTAAAGTAGATCCATTAGATGAAGTTGTTGTTGAAGATAAGACTGAAAAAGAAGAGTCTAAGAAAAAGAACAAGACTGTGAGTGGTGAGATCCCATTAGAAAATCACATCAAGACTAATGAGGATGGTGGAAGTCCCTGGGATAAGAACAATGAGATGAAAAGATCTGAAAAAGGAAAGAGAGTTCACTATACACAGACCACTGTTGTGAAATCCAATACCTGTGAACATTGTTCTTACAAGTTTTCTCAAAAGACTCAGCCCCAAAAACATGATAATAAGAGGGGAAATCAAAGAAACTGGAATAATCAGTGGGCACAAAAGCAAGGAGTTGATCTGCAAAGGATTAACAGACCAAAGCCTTGTTTTATCTGTGGCAAATTGAATCATCTTGCCAAGCACTGTTATTTTAATCCTGTTAACCAAAGAATGAATTTTCAAAGAGCTTTTACAAAACCAAACGGTTATAGGAAACCTGTTAGGAACCATATGGCTAAGAAACAAGCTAAAACCAAAAGCCACATGAAGAAAAAGCCTGAAAAAGAAAGTGTCACAATGTGGGTTCCTAAAAGCACTAAAGAAAGTACTGCTGTCTCAGATAATACTGCTGCTAGCAGTGTTAGTGCTGCTAACACTGTTAGTACCTCTTCAAAAATTAGTACTGCTAGCGGTGTTAGTGCTGCTAACACTGTTAGTACTTCTTCAAAAATTAGTGCTGCTAGCTGTGTTAGTGCTGCTAACACTGTTAGTACTTCTTCAAAAGTTAATACTGCTAACGGTGTTAGTGCTGCTAACTCTGTTAGTGCTTCTTCTAAAGATAGTACTGCTGCTAGCAGTGTTAACTCTGTTAGTGCTGCTAATACTGCTTCCAGTGTTAATACTGCTAACTCTGTTAATACTGCTAACTCTGTTAGTGCTGCTAACACTGTTTGTGCTGCTAACCCCATCATTTTGACAAAGTATTCCAGTACTGCAGTTCCTCAGATTGAAAAGCTCATTCAAACTAAATGTAAGTACTTTGATGAGCAAGGGAGACCCAAGACCACTTTGGCTTGGGTTCCCAATAAAAACTAATTGTTTTATCTAAATGTGCAGGGCAACCAACAGCTCAAGGGAAGGAGCATTTGGCATGTTGATAGTGGTTGCTCCAGGCACATGACAGGTAACATGGCCTGCCTCAAGAATTTCAAAAGAATTGATGGAGGACATGTTGCTTTTGGTAATAATCCAGCAGGAGGTAAGATCAGTGGGAAAGGTGATGTGTCAAAAGGTAAGATGACCTTTGAGGATGTGTACTATGTTGAGCAATTAAGATACAACCTGTTAAGTGTATCACAGGTCTGTGATAAGAAGCATAGTATATTATTTACTGATTCTGAATGCATTATTCTTGCTCCTGGATTCAAGGTAGTTGATGAAAACATGATACTATTGAGAACTCCTAGAAAGGATAATGTATATTGTTTAGATTTAGAAAGTGTTTCATCTGATTCATCCCTAAACTGTTTGGTGTCAAAAGCTTCATTGGATGAATCATCACTTTGGCACAGAAGGATGTGTCATATGAACTTTAAAACAATGAATAAACTTGTTAAACATAATCTTGTTAGAGGTTTACCATCAAAAGTATATTCATGTGATGATCATTGTGTTGCTTGTCTCAAAGGTAAACAACACAAAACTTCTCATAAGTCCAAAGAGATAAACACTATTTCAAATCCTCTTCAATTGTTGCATATGGATCTGTTTGGCCCTACAAATGTGATGAGTATTGGCAAGAAATCATACTGTTTAGTTATTGTTGATGATTACTCTAGATTTACTTGGGTATATTTTCTGAGGACCAAAGATGAGACAAGTGGACTGATCAAATCTTTTATTCTTAGAATTGAAAACCAATCAAATCAAAAAGTAAAAGTCATTAGATCAGATAATGGGACTGAATTTAAAAACTTTGATCTAAACACCTTTTGTGAGGAAAAAGGCATTGAGAGACAATACAGTGCTCCTAGGACTCCACAACAGAATGGTGTTGCTGAGAGAAGGAATAGGACACTGATTGAGGCTGCTAGATCTTTGTTAGCAGATTCCAAATTACCAACTACTTTTTGGGCAGAAGCAGTTAATACTGCCTGTTATGTTCAAAACAGAGTTTTAGTAATAAAACCTAAAAACAAGACACCTTATGAGCTTTTTCATAAAAAGAAACCATTTATTGGATTTTTCAAACCATTTGGATGTCCTTGTACAATTCTCAATACCAAATCTCACTTAGGTAAGTTTGATAGCAAAGCAGATGATGGCTTTCTTGTTGGTTACTCATCTCAGAGTAAGGCCTACAGAGTTTTTAATACCTCTTCTAGAATAATTGAAGAAAGTGCCAATGTCAAATGCAATGAGAACACACCAAATCCTATTGGTTCAGGTCCTGATTGGCTATTTGACATTGATGCACTCACTAATTCTTTGGGTTTCAGAAATGATGTAAATGCAGGACAAAGGGATGCACTTCCATCAGAACACAGAATTCAGTCTGTGATATTTCCATACCCTACCATTGATCCTGTTGGTTTCTGTGAACAAGAAAAGGCAACTGAACCCATTCAGAATGAAGAAGAGAGGAGAGCAGAGGAAAATCAGTCTTCAGGTCCAAATTCTAGAGAATCTGAAGTGACTGAAGAATCCGAAGCAAATCCAGACTTAAATGAGTCAAATCTGGATGTGAACATACAAGAGGAAGCTGGTCATCCAACAAGAACTCAGAAAAATCATCCTCCTGAGTTGGTGATTGGAGATATTGCATCTCCCATGATGACTAGGAAGCAAAGCAGACTTCAAGAGTTGCAGGAGCAGCAAAATACTGTTAACACTGTACTATCTTGCTTTTTATCCCAAATTGAGCCCAAAAAGGCTTATGATGCTATGAAAGATCCAAGTTGGATAGAAGCAATGCAAGAGGAGCTGCTACAGTTTAAATTGCAGGATGTTTGGGACTTGGTGGACCTTCCAAAAGGTCATAGAGCAATTGGCACCAAGTGGATTTTCAGAAACAAGAAGGATGACAGAGGAATTGTGATCATAAACAAAGCAAGGCTGGTTGCACAAGGGTATACTCAGGAAGAGGGCATAGACTATGAGGAAGTCTTTGCTCCAGTGGCAAGAATTGAAGCAATTAGGCTATTTCTGGCCTATGCCTCATACATGAAGTTCAAGGTCTACCAAATGGATGTGAAAAGTGCTTTTTTGTATGGAAGTATTGATGAAGAAGTATATGTCTGTCAACCCCCTGGATTTGAGAATCCATTGCACCCTGACAGAGTGTACAAGTTGAAGAAGGCACTTTATGGTTTACATCAAGCCCCAAGAGCATGGTATGACACCCTGTCTACCTATCTCTTGAAAAAATGACTTTGAAAGAGGAGTGATTGACAAGACCTTGTTCATTAAGAGGAGAAAGAAAGGCACACTGCTTGTTCAGATCTATGTGGATGACATCATCTTTGGATCCACAAATGATCTCATGTGTAAAGAGTTTGAAGAATTAATGCACAAGAGCTTCAAGATGAGTTCCATGGGAGAACTTACTTTCTTCCTTGGGCTTCAGGTGAAACAGAGGAAAGATGGGATTTTCATTAGCCAATCCAAATATGTGAAAGACATCCTGGACAAGTATGGTTTAACTGACTCAAAGCCAGCAAGCACACCAATGGAGACACACAAGCAGATCACTGCAGATCTTGAGGGGGAGGATGTGGATGTCCATCATTACAGATCTATGATTGGATCACTCATGTATCTCACAGCCTCTAGACCAGATATTATGTTTCCAGTATGTGTTTGTGCCAGATTTCAGGTTACACCTAAGCAATCACACCTTCATGCAGTCAAAAGAATTTTTAGATACCTAAGAGGGCTACCTAGATTAGGTCTTTGGTATCCTTATGATTCTTCATTTGACTTGCTTGCATACTCAGACAGTGACTTAGGTGGAGCTAACATGGATAGGAAGTCTACTTCAGGTGGATGTCAGTTTTTGGGTACAAGACTAGTATCTTGGCAGTATAAGAAACAAACCACAGTGTCCTTATCTACCACAGAGGCTGAGTATATAGCTGCTGCAAGCTGCTGCTCTCAGGTTCTATGGATTCAGAATCAGATGTTGGACTATGGGGTAACATTTCTTCACACTCCAATCTTCATTGACAACAACAGTGCTATTAGCATTGTTAATAATCCAGTCAAACACTCAAAAACAAAGCATATAGAGATCAGGTATCACTTTATTAGAGATTGTAATGAAAAGAAATTAATTCAAGTTGCTAAAGTTCACACAAATGACCAGTTTGCTGGTCTATTCACAAAAGCTTTTGATGTGGGTAGATTCACCTTTTTGGTAACAAGTGTGGGCATGATCAACCTTGAATAAATTCATGATTTTCTGTTTTTATACCTGTATTTCTTCATATATTTGGTGCTACTAACTCTCCTTCTCAGAATCTTCTGTTTCCCTCAGATTGACAAATGCTGAAAAGTGCAAGTGTAGTTACTACTGCCAGTGCAGAGTTTCTACTGCTAGTACATATTCTCTGCTGCTGATGAGTAGTTAATACTGCTTAGTAGTTACTACTGCTTCGTAGTTAATGCTGCTTAGTAGTTAATACTGCTTTGTAGTTAATACTGCTTAGTAGTTAATACTGCTTTATAGTTAATACTGCTTAGTAGTTAATACTGCTTAGTAGTTAATACTGCTTAGTAGTTAATGCTGCTTAGTAGTTAATACTGCTTTGTAGTTAATAATGCTTAGTAGTTAATACTGCTTAGTAGTTAATACTGCTCAGCAGTTAATACTGCTTCGTAGTTAATACTGCTGTGTTGTTAATACTGCTTTTGAAAATCTAGGGCTAATACTGCTTTAAATACCTTTGTTTGCCCGCCAAGGCTCATAACGACTCTTTGCATTAACTTCTTCTCTCTCTCGTTCTAACCTTTTCTCCCTAGAATCTTTGTGTTTTCTATCCAAATCCTCAGGAAGAACGACGATTATGGAGTTTGTCGACGAGCATAATGAGATTGCGATGCTTCAGAAGCCGAAGCAGGCCGCAGGATTTCACGACATTGTGGATTTTCTCAAGTCCACTCATATTTCTTATGCCCTAACGGTGAATCCGACTATCTACATCGAGCATCATACGCAATTCTGGGCCAATGCCACCGTGGAATCCGAAGATGGGCAGAAAGTCATCCAAACAAGGGTATGTGACAAACCCTTGAAAGTTTCAGAAGAACTCCTTCGCATCACTCTTCGATTGGATGATGCCTCAGGTATAACTTCTATTTCCAATGAAGAACTATACTCAACTTTACAAAGAATGGGGTATGAAGGTCCCATTGGAGTTTTTAAATTCTACAAGTCAAAGTTTTTTACTCAATGGCGATTTCTTGTTCATACTCTTATGCACTGTATTTCAAAGAAAACAACTGGATGGAGTGAGTTTAGCAGTACCATTGCTTATGCCTTGGTCTGCTTAGCCACTGCCAGAAAGTTCAATTTTTCAGCAATGCTTTTCAATGATCTTGTATCAAACCTGGAATCCAAAAAGCGGTTTTATATGTATCCAAGGTTTGTTCAAGAAGTGATAACTAAGGAATTGACGGATATACCTCTATTTGATGAGGTATATGTACCAAAACCCCCTAAAGGGAAGGTTTTCTCAAATATGAGGAGACTTCCTAGGGACTCGGAAGGAGTTGACACACCATTGTTCTCTACAATGATGGTTGTGTCCCACACAATTGAAGGTATGGCATCAGGGTCAAGGCCCACATTAGACACACCCACTGATGACCAATCCCAACCTTCCATCACAAAAGACATCCCTCAGTCCATTCTTGAACGACCCACTCCCAAAATAACCAAGAAATTTGAAAGAAGAAAGGTGCACAAGGTTCCTTCCCTTGATGTATCTCCTAAGAGCCCGAAGCCTTTAAGCCCTCTGTTGGAGCATTCTCCAATGGAGAATATCGAAAGGGAAACCACAAGGGTGTCTCCCAACCCCAAGAAGGTGCTCACTAAGGAGAAGGTTGAGCATGTGAGTCGCAAGGCTGCCACTACTTCTGCTAGCAAAGAGAAGGCCAGTGGTAAAATAACTAAGACCTTCCTCACGGCAACTCAGGGTGAGAAATCATCCAGAGGTCCCAGGTGCCAAGAAACCAAGGGGGTAGGTAGTGCTTTTGCTAGGCAAGAGACACCTGCTAAAACTTCCAATGATCCTGAAAGGAAGGTAAACACTTCTAAATCAGGTGAGGATAGATATTCTTATTAGGAATTGATGGAAACTATTGCAAATATCAACATTGAGGTCATGGATCAGCAGAAGGAAATTGATGAGCTTAAGAAGGTGGTTCTTCATCAAAACACCAAGATAGAAAAGAATAAGAAGCTGATCACCAAACTGCTACACAGAAGGAAGAAAGCTCAGTATGTTTTGAGAAGGAGAGCAACAACCTCTGATGCTTCCAAAAAGGGGGAGTTAGACTCTGATCTAAACATGGAGGATGCAAACATTGAGGGGGAGTATGAGTATAAGGTTGAGGGGGAGTCTGAGCAGGCTGCAGATATTACAAAGGAAGCAGAAACAGAAAAAGCAGAAGAAACGGTTACTGCTGCTGATATTTCAAAGGAAGCAGAAACAGAACCAGCAGTAGAAACAGTTAATGCTGCTGATATTGAGAAGGAAGCAGAAACAGAACCAGCAGTAAAAACAGTTAATACTGCTGAGATTGAGAAAGAAGTAGAAACAGAACCAGCAGTAGAAACAGATAATGCTGCAGTGTCTGAGACTGAAGCAGCAGTAACTGAAATTTTGAAGAATCTTGTGGAGGCAGCAGTAATTGAAAGTGAGAAGAAAGCAGAATCTGTTCCTACAGTAACTAAAGCAGAGATTGATGCAGAGATATATTGGATTGTGAAGGACAGTGTTGAAGCAGCAGTATTAAAGGTTATAAAAGAAGCAGTAACAGCTATAGCAGTAGAAATGGTTACTGCTGCTGAAAAACAAAAGGCAGCAGAAACTGTTAGTGCTGCTGAGAGCCACAAAGAAGAAACAGCTGAAGCCACTCCTGAGACTGTTAAATCTTTCAAAAGAACAAAGATGATGTCAACCAAAAGGCCAAGAACAAAGTCCATAGCTTCAAAGAAGAAAGATGTAAAGAAACCAAGGATGGATTCAACTGTAGAAGAAGCCCAGGAGGAAGAAGTGAAAGAGAAATCTGATCCAAAAGTTGCTGAAGAAGAAGTGGCAACTCCCTCAGGTCAACCAAGCAATGTACAATCACTGCCAAATGCTCAATGTGATCTGTATATTACGGTGGTTGATTCTAAGCTAATCAATGTTAAACCATTAGCTTCTATGGCTCCTGGAATCATCTTCTGGGATACTTTGAAAGATCAGAGAAAGGAGTACATTAGAGTAAAAAGAGCAGATGGGAAGTTTGAGGTCAGTTCTACTTGGGGAAAACTTATCAGAACATGCTCTAGATCTGACTTGGAAGAGATGTTCAAGGTGGGAATGAGGCTATATGGAAACATGCTGACAGAGCAAGGTATGTCTATCACCAAGATGGTTCTTGAATACTTGTGCTTAATGTTCAAACCAGAAGCAGTTCAGTATTTGATGGCAAGGAATTTTCAAGTCATTACCAACTGGATGCTCATTGAGAATTGTGGAGTGTATGTCATCTCTCTTGACAATACATTTCATGAATATTATTTGGTGGATGTTTTATACAAGCACAGCATGAAAAAGTTGAATGGAATGCTGCATGCTAAGTTGGTGAGTGACAAAGACTCTAAGATGGCAAGATACCTTGTAAAAAAGATTCTCAATCAAAGTCTGGGATTGGATCCAAATTTATGCGTTGATGATTAGGTTTTGGAAGCATCATCTGAAGAACTTAACTTCTCATCCTGAAAAGTCAAGTTAGGGGGAGATTGTTGGGAACTGAAGATATGCTAAGTATGGTTAGTACTGCTAGAACAACATTACTACTGCTAGATCAACGTTAGTACTGCCAGAACAAAGATACTACTGCTAGTTCAAGGTTAGTACTGCTGAGACATTAATACTGCTGGTACATGGTTAATACTGCTGAACAAAAGTTAGTACTGCTGGTGTCTTACGAAAACTGTTAGTACTGCTTGGGCATATCGAATATTACTACTGCTGGAAGATTATTAGTACTGCTTGAGAAGAATGAAGTTAATACTGCTTGGGATCAGAACATGGAATGCGAGATTGAAGGAGATAAAGATGGAATGATTGAAGATATACTTAAAAGAATATTCTGAAGATCAATCTTATTTTGATAGTTATCTTGTAATTATTCAGTATATATATTTGTTGATAGATAGCTATTAAAAATAAGAAAACTGATATACGTTTTTGAGAAACAGAATTCGATTTTGCTTAGAGAGAATTAACCTCAAGGTTTAGAACCCTATTTCTAGAGAAGTAGAAGTCGTCTTGATTGAGCCTGTTCATCAATATTGAGGTTTGGTTGTAAGCTTGTGAGTCGAATTAGTGAATACAAACAGTTGTGTGTTTTCTGATATTCTGTTCATTGATTGTGAGAATTAAAGTTCTATTCCGCAGATTCTTTAATTCTGAATTCTAAGTATTATTTGTCTTGTTAAGATTCGATCCTGACAGTTGGTAAGGGTACATAAGCTAAAGAGAAGCCGGAAAAGGAGAAAGTTGTGGAGGAAAAGAAGGAGAAAAAGAAAAAGGTATTAGTCGTTGATAGTGAAGAGGAGGAGGTGGTGGAAGAAGAGGAGGCAACTATGGCCTCAATAGCTAAGTCTTTAGCCCTTTTGACACGGGAGTTCAACATAGGATACCAGAAGAAGTCTGGTTATGAACGCAACGGAAGAGATGATCATGGTGATTCGAGGAATCAGGGAAGAGAAGGTTCAAATGACAAGAGTGACAGAGCTGGTGACCAACAGAGGACAAACGACAGAGGTGGAAATGCCCCTCAGAACCAGGGTTGTTTCAATTGTGGCAAGCCAGGCCACTATGCTGCTGACTGTAGGAGTAAACCAAACCGCCCTCAGAGGGACTCTGCTTTCTACAAAAAGAAGGCAGAGTATTATGCTCAGAAGTCGCTCATGGTGGAGCAAGAGAACTGGCAGTCAGATGAATCCTCTGACGAAGGAGAAAAGAAGAACGCCCTGTTCTGTGGCATGGCAGAGGTCAGCTCCTCCGACTCTGATAGAGAGGTATCCACTTTTAACTCTTAATCTAATCAAGCAGAAGCTGATTTGCTTAAACTAACCATTGAATACACATAACTTAAAAAGACCTGCGAAAGTGTTCAGAAGAAGCTCACCTTCTTTGAGAGAGAAGCTAGACTTCTCACTCAAGAAAAGGCTAAAAAATTTCAAGAAAAGGAAGAAATCAAAACAAATTGGAACAAACACCTAAATCCTTTGAAAGAAAATATTTCTGAACTCAACTCTGCCTTAAAAGCTAAAACTAAAGAACTTATGGATGTTGAGAGCGACATAATGAATATCCTAGCTCTTAAACATTATTTTCAAAAGGAAAGAGAAGTCATCTGTCAAGATCTACTCAGAAGAGATCTTTTAATTAAGAAATATCAAGATGCACAGAAGGTGTACGAGAAAATTAATACACAAATAGGGAGACGAGGAATTGGCTTCTGTGATATAGATCCATACGCTGGAACCAAAAGAGACAAGTCTCTGTCCTCTCTATTTCATATTGGAAGTACAAGAAAACCTGGATTTCCAAACCTACTCTCTGTAAGTAAAATGCGAAAAGTCTCTGGGCAACCTCATGAGAGGAAACCTCTGAAGATGATAAATGTGTGGTATCAAAACACAGATTTGTCACCTTCAATCTCTGTCAAAAGAGAATCCAAACCTAAGAAGTATCTGAAAACACAAGATCAGATTGGAATCTTCAAGTTTGGTGACCCCGAGACTCAAACACAGGTTGCTTTTGTCTGCACGATAGACTCTGAAAAGAAATTATCGGCAGAGGCACCTGAATTCATGCCTACTTCTTCAGAAGAAAAACTACTTCACATTTCTGAAAATGAGTTAGTGGAAATCGGTAAAAACAACTTCTATGAAAACCTCTGTACATCCTCTGTCAAACAAAAACTCTTAGAGGAAATCTTGATAGACACCTCTGCTGATTTGGAAAATAGTCCCAAAGAAAAGGAAGAAAGTGAGTATGTCACATGCTCTGAAAGTTCAGCCTCTGTCGACCGAGATCTAAACGACTCAATGTTGGTCCCGAAGGGTTATACAAGTTTGTAGAAGGGGTGGGGGGGATGAATATAAATACACTATTTTACTTTTCTAAATTGTTTATTGATAAATCAAATACAATTTACAACTTGTTGCGGAACAAGATTAAGGATAAACCTAAATCTAAACAAGTCTTAAGAAACACTAAGTTTCTTGCACTAGAAAGAGTTAAAGTAATTATGAATAATAACTTAACAATAAGAGAGAAGGAAGAAGATGGTCCGAGCACACTTCAAAACTGAAGTAGGGTTCTTCTTATATACTGCATGCATTTAATGCATGGCAGTATGCCTTTACACGTGGCAGCAGCTGAGTGGTTGCATGTCATTGACCTTTGTAGACAACCTTAGTAGCCGCATGATGCATAGTGTAGAATCAGAGTTGTTGTACGATTTAGGACAAACAGGATGTCCTTTCTGACAGTTCGTACGGAGACGTGCAAGGGAGGTAAGACAATAGTAACATTAAGAGAGATCTTCATGATCATCGATTATTGAGTAGTTCTTTATCAGCGAGTGATAAAGTTCAGCGACCGTTGAAGTCTTCTTTTTGATACTTCACGTTGAGTGGACAAATCTTGGTTTCGCTGATATCCGCATCAGTTCATTAGTAGACTTGTCGCTGGTTCTTGAGCTTGATCTTCGATTTCAGCGTAGAACATATGTTGACGTGAAACTTGTCTTCAGGGATCATAAGTAAACAACTAACTATCAGCGATCACCATACGGACTGAACAGGCTCAGAGCATTATGGTGAACAGTGTTCGCTGAATGTTTAATCTAAAGAGTGAGAGTTCCTATCAGTGGTACTGTAAAGTCTTAGTACTTATCAGCGATAGTGAAACTCTAATACATATTGTTTACTTACAATTTTCACTAAGTGTTTAAGAGAGGGTCATTATCAAATCACTGAGGGTTTGGATCAACAATCTACCCCTATTTGATTATTACATAGCAACAGAGAAAATTGCTATTCTATGAAAACATAAAGATAAAAAGAACTCATAAAATATTTGTCCATTTTACTGTTTTCTGGGATCTTTTCAGTACTGATGGAGTAAAGTACATTCGCTGAAAATTTTCTTTAAACTTCGTAAAGGTTACAGAGGGAAGTAGAAAAATTACAAGTACAGCTAATGAAATTACAAGTACAAAAGATATTGACAGATAAAGATAGAAAGAATACAAGGCGATCGTATCCGTCATAAGGTTCTTCCTTGATGAGAAGTTCATCGAGGGTCTTTGATGTGGGAATCATCCAGTCAAGGACATCAACACCTTGATTCTTTTTGTTCAGAGCTTCTTCAAAAATCAAAGGCTTGAGGTGACGTGCCTGAATGTCACGTCTGACTTCACACCAGTGTACGAGGTCTCTGAGCTGTTTGATTGGAGTGATTGGAAGCTCAGAGATGCGTTGAAAGCGATGTCCTCTATAGTAGTCTAAAAAGAAAATACCATATGGTTCGCTTACGACTTTTCCAGGGATGAAAGTTTTACGAAGAGGAAGAGAGGTGTCAAGTCCTGAGAGATCAGCGTCAGGACCGAGTACTTCTTCGCGTGAGAAACCTATACATGTTTCATTTTATATAGGAGGACCTGAGTCTGAGGCTTTCTTTTTCTTTGCAGAGGCCCTTTCTTGTTGTGGAGGAAGAACAGTGGAAGGAGGAATATCCATAGCAGAAGAAACCAGGTCGATCTGAGAGTTTATAATTTTATCGACATGGCTCTTAAACTTTGATTGAGATCCATGAATGGCCAATCGCATCTCCAACCATTCAGAGAGACCCAACTTCTTGATTTTATCAGCATAGAGGGTTTGTTTGGTCTTGTCCTCTCTGAATACATCAACTGTAACAACAGGAACGTTTGCGTACAGTTTTCCTTTAATATGTACCTTGATGATTTTGGATGGTCGAGATCGATAGTTCAGTCTTTCTTTACACCATTCCAAAGTCGAATCAGATACTTTAGTCTTTTCTTCGACGATCCTTTGGGCATCATCCCATAGCTGACGTTGAACTTCGATGGGAGTTCTTTTCAGCTTGGGGTCTTTCACTGATTGTTGGAGAAGCTGGATGGCGAGTTCTCTGTCTTTTTCTTCAGCTTTCCTTTTCGCAACGGATAGTCTTTCAGCTCTGAGGTGATCCTGGTATTCCTTTTGTGAAAGTTTGTACTTTGGAGGAATAGAAGGAAGTTGATCACGCCTTAGGATGATTCGCTGATCTTCGAATCTCTTGATCATTTTCTCTCTCTTTTTCTGATCCTCTTCACTTAGCTTTTGAGGAGCCAAGGAAGGTCTGTTTTTATGAGAGAGTAGCTGTTCTTCAGGTTCATCAGTCTCAGAGATCAAATCTAAGACTGGGATTATTTCTTCATCGTTGGGAGCTGGGATTATTGTTGGTGTAGCGGTGGAGACTTCAGCTGTGCCCTCAAGCAGGAGAGAGGACTAGCTGAAACACAACGATCGTTTGAGTAAGAAGAATTGGGAATGAAAGAGATAGAGAAAGAATGTGGTCAAGTGTATAGAGGTTTTATGGAGGAGAGAACTGAGATTGAGAAGGGATAGAGGAGAGATGCAGAGTACGGGAATAAGAGATATTGTACCTGACAAACTGGCTTTCGAAGCAAGATCGTCAAATTGTCATCTGCAGCGAGGCCTTTGTTCTTGCCTTTGTCAGCTTCTGACGCTGCAGGCTTTGTCTTCTCCCCTGAAGGTTCATTTATCGAAATCCCTTTGAGAGTTGTAGTCTTCTGAGCAGGCTTGACGATAAAGAAGTCATCATCATCATCATCATCATCATTCTTTGGAGAAGAAGATGGTTCTTCATCAGAGATGTCGATGGTTTCATCGTCTTCAGCTTCAGATTCAACCTCTTTATCATAGGGTTCGGTAACGTCAGCAACAACATCATCTCGTTTCCCTTCGAGTTGCTCCCCCTCAGATACAGAGGGAGGTTTCTCGGTTCCCTCAGGGTTTTCAACTCCCTAAGGATGTGACGTAGAAGCAGCAGCAGCTTCCGTTTCAATCCCCTCCCATTCAGCGCGGGGAAGGTCTTCTTCATTTTTCTTCTCCCCCTCAACATTATGGGGAAGGTCTTCTTCAGCCTTCTCCCCCTCTTCCACATCATGGTTGGGGGAGGTTGCAGACTTTTCAGCAGCATCAACAGTAGGATTACTGTCTTCCAGGCCAGTAATTCCTATGTATGTTTCAATCCCTGCTATTCTGTCTTCTAGGCCAGAAATAGCAGGACTGATCTTTTTAATATCATCTCGATCGGCCTGAGTGAAAGTGGTAGTTGGGGCGTTCAGATGATCGAGCACTTTCTGCATTATTTCTTTGACCGCATAGACTTCAGTCGTTATCATAGAAACTTCAGTCTTGATCGTTGAAACGTCACCCTTAAGAGTACCAACCTTTGTCTTCAATGATGTGACTTCATTGGACAGAGAGTTGAAGTTTGTTGCGAGGGTGGTGTTGGCAGTTGAGTTATCAGCGAGGGTGGTAGCGAATTGAGCAATGCTACCATCCACCTTCTCCAAATCAACTTTGGAGGCTTTCTTCTCGACCTCAGTGGTCAAAATCTTCAGATTTTCTCCAGCGTTTGTAACCGCTGAAGAATTTGCAGAGAGAGTTGTGGTGAGAGCTTCCACTTTTGTTTCCAGTGCCGTCAGGGAGGTGTTGATATCCCCCAAATTAGGACCTGAAAAAGTTATCAACTTATGAACAGAGGAAAGCTCAGAAGTTTTGGGTAGAGACAGAGAAGTGTTTGGGATATTGTGTATATCTGCAGGAGGGTTGACGAAGTCGTCGAAACCTGATTGTCCTGTATGATATTCCATGTCGCCTTCTAACGTACCTTGGCGCATGGAAGTGCCTGCAGGTCCTGTAGTGTGTCCTATCATCCTCTGAAAATGTTTAGCAGTTGCGTCGCCGAGGATGACGGGTGTAGAAGAGAATAGGGGAGAAGATTGAGTGACCAAAGAAGATGAGAGAGGAAAGGAAGATGAGAATGTTGGATGGGTACGGGGTTCAGCGATGGATTCGCTGAAAATCACTTCAGTCTCAAAGGAGGCTGAAGGAGGTGGGTTCATTTCCATGTTTATAACTTCAGCGTTTAGAGACGCTGAAGCTGGGATGGAAGGGGTGGCTTGTTCAGCTGTGGCAGAGCGTACCACGGAAATTTCCATTAGCTCTTCAAGATGAGCTGAGGAGTCTTCAGCAGCCGAGGAAGGCTGAGTGGGTTGCTCCTTGGTTTTCTTGGTCCTTTTGGAACCAAGTTGGGAAGTAGATTGTTTCATTTTACTATAAGGAGTGAAGGTTGCAGCCAGGGTATCAGCGGTGGGGATTACTACTGAAGGAGCTGCAGAAGTAGAAGAAGAAGGATTGAGAAGAGTTAAGAGAGCAGAGAGACGTACCTCATTTGGCAGGGGCCTGTAGTCGAGCACCTTAGGGCCAACCTGAGAGAGTTTCAGGTCACCCTCTTTTGGGTACTTGTCCTTGAGGCCGGTAAGGAAGACGACGCTGATGAATCGGGGGTATGGAACCCATGGTTGTCTATCAGCAGTAGAGTCTACTCTGATCACAAGATCATCGTAAATGATCGAGGCCCAGTCAACATGAAGACCCTTCAGCAATGCATAGCCCATTGCTTGCTGAGGTTGAGCAGCTTGATCAGAGGAGCCACTCTTCGCTGTCATGCATCTTATCAGGTGTGCGAAGATGAAGTTCATCTCGCTGGGCATCTTTGACTTCTTGATAAGAGTCAGCTTCTTGTCAGGTTGTCCACCAGGTTGTTCGCTTCTCTTAGTATCCCAAATGTAACCCATTGCATCAAAGAATGCAATGATAGTCTCTCTATCAGCATGTTTCTTGTGTTCAGGGAGAGGAACGAAAGGTTTTTCTTCTGTGGCAGGGGTGATTTTTATGGTGCCAAAATCAGTGTCACAGATGATGCAATCTTGCAGTTTCTTGGGGTTTTTGGGTAATGGGGGCTGAGTGTGTCTGGCAGAGTACCAGAACTGAGATAATAGTAGCTGATGTGCAGGGGGTGTAATAGTCAGGGCTATGTAGAGGCAACAATTTTCAGAAAGTTCACAGCATCATACAAATGCTTGACTTGCTTCTTAGGAGGAAACTCTAGAAGCGCATACAGGTTGTTTGTTTTTGACCAATCAAGTTCTTCAATCGTGAACTTGACCTGAGGAGCCTTGGTGATGATCAGTTCTTCAACAGCAGGAGTGTTTTCAGCGGTAGGAATATCAGTAGAAGATGTCATTTCTGTTTATCAAACAACCATGAACAAATATAAAGAATACAGTCTTAATGTGGAAGGACATTCCAATAAGATGTTTTCAAATTTTGTCCATTTCATTCAGACAAAAATCCCTTTTAGAAAGATTAGGGTTTTTCTTGTTTTGAGAAAGAAACACAAAACGTAGAGATTATGTGTTTTCCAGTTTTTGTTTTAAAGAAGAATTCCTGGAAAAACATATGAAGAACAAGTTTATGAGTTTTGATATAAACTTGAAGAACAACCATGAAGGTTGTATTCACAAAATCATGAAAGAAAACGATTTTGTTTTAAGAAAGTTCTTTTGTTTGATCCGTTGAAAACAATAATAAGATCATTAACAAGTAATGTAGGTAAATAATAAGAAGATTTACCTTACAATCGTTGAAGAAGATGAACAGTTTGATTCGTAAAACTTTGAGTTCAAGATGCAACAGTATTTCTTTTTCTTGCTTGGAGAGAAAGTTTGTTCGCGTAAAGAAGAAATATAAACATGGAATTGTTTATATAGAGTGAGAATAGAAAGAGAAAATCTTGAGCGGGAAAATATTTTCATCATGACACGGACACGTGTTTGCATTTGAGTGGTTGGTAAACGAAACGTGCAAACGTGTGTCAGAAAAAGGAAGACGTGCCAGGGCTTATCCGTTGCGATGACGTCACAACTGTCCTTTCATATTTTGGGATATCTTTGAGGTTTTGAAAGATCAGGGATACTTTTGAAAACATTAAGCACTGAATAAAAGTATCAGTGTTGGTTTGAGAAATTTCAAAGTATCGCTGTTAAGGAAGAGATATTCAGTGATACAATTTGTTTTGAAATCTTGCATTTACATGCGAACGTCAGCGAGAGAAAACATACCTTGATATCAACGAATCAATTTTGTTCAGAGAGAAGATGATAGAATGGGTTATACAAATTGATTATATCCTATCGCTGATCAAATGTGAACCGCTGAAGATTTTACTCTTCAAAGTTCAGCATTCCAAGCTCACTGTTGAGAAAGTTGAATCTTGTCTCATCAAGAGGTTTGGTAAATAGATCAGCTAACTGATAATCAGTTGGGATAAAGTGAAGTTCTATATCACCATTTATCACATGATCTCTGATAAAATGATACCTGATTTCGATGTGTTTTATCTTTGAGTGTAGCACTGGATTGTTGGCTATAGCGATGGCACTTGTGCTGTCGCAATAGATTGGAATTTTGGAGAGCTGAAGGTCATAGTCCAGTAGTTGATTTTTCATCCACAAGACCTGAGAACAACAGCTTCCAGCGGCTACATACTCAGCTTCAGTAGTTGAGGTGGACACTGAATTTTGCTTTTTACTTGTCCAACTCACCAGCTTTCCACCCAGGAGCTGACAGCCTCCTGTGGTGCTTTTCCTATCCAATTTGCAACCTGCAAAATCACTATCTGAATAGGCGATTAGATCAAACCCTGAGTCTTTGGGATACTAAAGACCTAGGTTTGCAGTACCCTTAAGGTAACGAAAAATTCGCTTTACAGTGGTCATATGAGATTCCTTAGGTTCAACTTGATATCGTGCACACAAACACGTTGCGTACATAATATCGGGTCGGCTAGCTGTGAGGTACAAGAGAGAGCCGATCATCCCACGGTACAACGTGACATTAACAGGTATTCCATTTGAATCCTTGTTTAGTATCAGCGGTGGAGCCATAGGGGTTTTCATAGCTGAACTCTGAGTTAAATCGAATTTCTTCAGCATATCTTTAACATACTTTCCCTGATTAATGAAAGTTCCCCTTTCATTTTGCTTTATCTGAAGACCAAGGAAATATGTTAGCTCACCCATCATACTCATTTTATACTCAGCTTTCATCCTTTCAGAGAAACGAGTACAAAGTTTAGGGTTAGTAGAACCAAATATAATGTCATCAACATATATCTGAACAAGAATGATATGACCTTTTACTATTCTGAAAAATATAGTTTTGTCGATTTTACCTCGCTCAAAATTTTCATCCAAGAGATAAGAGGATAGAATGTCATACCATGCCCGAGGAGCTTGTTTTAAGCCATAAAGTGCCTTATCCAGTTTATTAACATAACCTGGACGCTTAGGATCTGAGAATCCTGGAGGTTGTTCCACATAGACTTCTTCATTCAGCTTTCCATTTTGGAACGCTGACTTAACATCCATCTGATAAAATTTGAAGTCTTTGTGTACAACATATGCTAAGAATAGACGAATAGATTCTAGTCTTGCTACTGGAGCAAATGTTTCGTCGTAGTCTATACCTTCCTCTTGTCTGTATCCCTGAGCAACAAGTCGAGCCTTGTTGCGGGTTACAGTTCCATGTTCGTCCAACTTATTTCGATAGACCCATTTAGTGCCTATCACTGCCTTGTCAGTTGGTCTTCGAACAAGATTTCAAACTTTGTTTCTTTCAAATTCTGTCAGCTCTTCTTGCATAGCGCTGACCCAGTTTGGATCTTTGAGGGCATCATCTATTTTCTTTGGTTCAATCAAAGAAATAAAGTTAACAAATAAACAAATATTACCTGCACTTCGTCGAGTCTGAACACCAGCGTTTGGATCACCAAGAATTTAATCAATAGGGTGATTCACAGTTCATCGCTGAGCAGGAGCATAAGTCGCTGACTCAACTTGAACTGGAGGGGCTGAAGATGAGGCTTCAGCAACTTCTGGAGTATCAGCCAAGGGAGGAGTAGGTGTAGATGTCATTACATTTACTGATTGCTGAGAAGTAGATGGAATGTCTGAAGTATTTGGTTCAGAGGCAGGCATAGTGTTTAAAGGAATAGCTGAGACCCATCAAGTTTCAGCTTCACTATTCTGCATGTTTGGAATGATAGTAGGACCATCATCTTCAACATTATGAGTATGAGGAGTGGGAATGTCTTATCAATCACCAAAATGTGAAAAATCCATTGATTCAGTTCTTCAGTATCAGCAGACGTTTTAGAGTTTGCTGAACGGGATTCATCAAAGGTGACGTGAATAGTTTCTTCAACAGTTTGTCTTCTTCGATTGAAGACTCTGAAGGCTTTGGATATAGAAGAATATCCAAGAAAGATTCCATCATCAGCCTTAGGATAAAACTTTCCAAGGGCATCTCTGTTGTTCAGTATGAAACACTGACATCCAAAGATGTGAAGAAAGCTAATTGAAGGCTTTCTCCCATGAAAAAGTTCATAGGCTGTCTTGTTGAATCTTTTAACTATCAGCGACCTGTTTTGCGTAAAACAAGCAGTGTTGACAGCTTCTGCCCAAAACTGAGTAGGCAGGTGAGAACCGCTGAACATTGAACGTGCGACTTCAATGATTGTTCTATTTCTTCTTTCAGCGACCCCGTTTTGTTGCGGTGTTCTCACTGAAGAAAATTTATGAGAAATACCCTTGCTCTCAAAGAAGGAATCAAGAGAACTGTTTTTGAATTCAGTTCCATGGTCACTCCTTATTGAGCGAACGGTCATGTTGTTCAGGACTTCCATTTTCCTGACAAAGGTGATGAGTTCTTCAGGGGTGTCACTCTTGTTACGGAGAAACATTACCCAGGTATAGCGAGAGAATTCATCAACTATGACCAGCGTATATTTCTTTCCAGCGATGGATTGTTTGTTAACAGGGCCAAACAAATCCATATGGAGAAGTTGTAGAGGAGATGACACTGAGGAAACTTGCTTTGACTTAAAGCTTGCTTTGGTCTGCTTGCCTTTCTCACACGCTGAACATAAGGACTCTTTGGCGTATGAGTGCTGAGGTAGACCAGTGACTAACTCTTTTGAAGAGAGAGTATTCAGTGTCTTGAAGTTGAGATGAGAGAGCCTCTTATGCCATAAGCAGTTGATATCAGAAGAGGCTTTAGAGAAGAAACAGGAGTTCTCAGTGGTAGTTAAGTCCATGTTTATTACATAAACATTTTCCAAACGATAACCGCTGAGAGCTATCTTCTCCTTTTTGTCAGTGACAAAGCAGGATTCCTTAGTAAAGATTACTTTGTTATCCTTATCACATAGCTGACTGATGCTTAGAAGATTATGCTTCAGCCCTTCAACATATGCAACTCTTCCAAAGGTCGTTGCACCATTAGATAGTACATCGAAACCTCGGGTATAGCCTTTTCCATTTCCACCGAACGTCATAGAGGGACCCTTCTCTTCCTTGTATTCAGAGAGCAGGTTCTTCTTTCCAGTCATATGTCTAGAACATCCACTATCAAGATACCAGATGCCCTTTCTGACCTGCAAACAGAGGAAGATGAGTTTGGTTTGGGTACCCACTTAGTTACGTGTACAACACACTTATCAGTGGAGGTAGAAGGAATGGAAGGTTCAACATTCTTCATAGCATTTGAAGATTCAGCTTTGTCATTCTCCACTTGGGTTAATTTCTTAACCTCAGTGGTCTTCTTTGCCTTGGGGGCAATGATATTCACCTTAGCTATCTTATCAGCTTTGGTGGCTGTTGGGCACTAATAGCAATATGATCAGTAAGTCCACAGTGATAACATTTCCTATAACTAAAAGTAGTTCTAGGACCATTTGCATGCCGAGTTTTTCTATTTGAAATAGAAGGACTAGCACCAAGTAAGCTTTTGGTTTTTGAAATAGGAGGAACATTCAGTTCTTCGGATTTCTTACCAAGAAATTCCACTTTGATTCTAGGAGTATATCGCTGAATAAATCTAGGGATTTTATTCTTTGAACCAGAGGGATAAGTCACTGAAGCTTTAGAAGCATTCAGCTTTGGTACAAAGGTACCCTTCTGAGGATTTTGGTTAATAACAATTCCTTTACCTTTGTCTTTAAAGACAGAGGTAGGTTTTGGGTAAACCATTTTCTCTTTTCCTTTAGATGTTAAAGTAGATATTTCCTCAGGGATGGGAGAATTAGAAGAGGAACACTGAGAGGATGAAGTGTCAGCGACTGAGGATACGAAAGTTCGAAATAAGAGCATGGAACGATCAGTGGTTGGTTCTAGAGTATCAGTTTTGTAACCAAGACCACGTTTATCACTCAGAGGGATCTGAGACTTAATTATCTCAGTGATCTTTGTTGAGGAGTTATACCATCCATCAACAGTAGCTTTTTCAGCTTTTAATGCATCTATAGCTTTTGCACGTTCGATTTTGACTAGCTGATTTAAATGAACTTGATCTTTAAAATCTTCTTCAATTTTAGAAAGCTTTTCAATTTGAAGGTGACAATTTTTAAGTTGTTCAGCGAGATTAAGGTTTTGATTTTCAACAACAGTTTTGCCATTCATGGCTTCATATAAACTTCTAGTCAAGAGATCGATCTTTCGAAGACTATCAGCTTCATCAATATTTGCAATATTGGTAAAGAAAGAAGGTGATACCTTAGTAGCAGAGGTTGAAGTAGAGGGAATGTCAGCAGTGTCTTCCTCATCTTCAAGTTTGGCCATGAGACATAGATTGGCTTCATCATCTTTAGAGTCAGGTGATTCTTCTTCGTCCGAAGCAGCCCAATCATAGTCAGCCATAAGGCCTTTGCCTTTCTTCTTAAAGTTTTTCAGCATTGCATACCTTTCTTTCAACTTTTTGTATTTTTCATCTCTAGACCTGGGAATGAAAATTTTATTGGGAAAATCTGAGGATCTAGAGACTTTCTTTGACCTGCACTCGCTGGCAAAATGTCCTATCTTTTCACAGTTATAGCAAGTAGCAGTGGCCTTATCAACAGGGGTTGATGATCTTGGCTTGTCAGTAATGGCAAGAGGTTTATTCCTTTTGAAATTACTCTTTCTAGCGAATCTCCTGAACTTATTAGCCAGGAATGCCAGAGTTTCATCATCATCTGAAACATCAGAGTTTGATGATCTTTCAGAGTTAGTTTCCAACTCAGTGACAGTGATAGTCGATCGCTGAGTGGAATGTGACTTTGAGATTAAAGCAACGGGGGTGTTTTTGGAATATTTTACAAGATTCTTCTTAAGATGACTCGATTGCTCATGATTCAGCATCGTGCCATATAAGGTAGAGAGAGTCATAGATCTAAGATCTTTTGACAACTTGAGACACATTGAATAACTGTCCCAGCTTTCAGGTAAACATTCTAAGAACTTTGTCAGCACTTCAAAGTTAGAATATTCCTTACCAATAGTTTTAAGATCTATTATTAAACAGTTAAAATGTTGATGTACTTCAGAGATAATTTCATTTTTACCGCAAATGAAGCTTTCATATTGTCTTACCAGGTTGATCTTTCGAGAGTCCTGGACTTCAGAAGTACCTTCATACTGAACACAGATTGTGTCCCACATAGCTTTTGAGGTTTTTAGGTTCATGACGGAATGGTAGACTTCGTCAGGAAGAGCCATGGAAAGTATGGATCTGGCTTTGGTGTCAAGACCTACTTTCTTCTTGTCTTCATCAGTCCACATACGCATTTCCTTTGGAATCAATCTTTCAGGAATAGCAGCCCGACCTTCAGCGGCTGGAACTTCAGCATCTATTCTGACAGGAATATATAGACCATTTTCGACATAATAAGGTATAGTTGGATCTACACCTTCTAAGAAGAGTATCATCCTATTTTTCCATAGATTAAAATTATCTCTGGAAAATCTAGGGGGTTTTGCAAGAGAACCATTGTCAATATAGTTAGTGTTTGTGTTGGTAGCCATTTTGAGAAATAGCAAGGAAGAGAAATCTTAGTATAGATCAGATCTTGTTTATGAGTTTAAACAAATCTGCTCTGATACCACTTGTTGGTCCCGAAGGGTTATACAAGTTTGTAGAAGGGGAGGGGGGGGATGAATACAAACACACTATTTTACTTTTCTAAATTGTTTATTGATAAATCAAATACAATTTACAACTTGTTGCGGAGCAAGATTAAGGATAAACCTAAACCTAAACAAGTCTTAAGAAACACTAAGTTTCTTGCACTAGAAAGAGTTAAAGTAATTACGAATAATAACTTAACAATAAGAGAGAAGGAAGAAGATGGTCCGAGCACACTTCAAAACTGAAGTAGGGTTCTTCTTATATACTGCATGCATTTAATGCATGGCAGTATGCCTTTACACGTGGCAGCAGCTGAGTGGTTGCATGTCATTGACCTTTGTAGACAACCTTAGTAGCCGCATGGTGCACAGTGTAGAATCAGAGTTGTTGTACGATTTAGGACAAACAGGATGTCCTTTCTGACAGTTCGTACGGAGACGTGCAAGGGAGGTAAGACAATAGTAACATTCAGAGAGATCTTCATGATCAGCGATTACTGAGTAGTTCTTTATCAGCGAGTGATAAAGTTCAGCGACTGTTGAAGTCTTCTTTTTGATACTTCACGTTGAGTGGACAAATCTTGGCTTCACTGATATCCGCATCAGTTCATTAGTAGACTTGTCGCTGGTTCTTGAGCTTGATCTCCGACTTCAGCGTAGAACATATGTTGACGTGAAACTTGTCTTCAGGGATCATAAGTAAACAACTAACTATTAGTGATCACCATACGGACTGAACAGGCTCAGAGCATTATGGTGAATAGTGTTCGCTGAATGTTTAATCTAAAGAGTGAGAGTTCCTATCAGTGGTACTGTAAAGTCTTAGTACTTATCAGCGATAGTGAAACTCTAATACATATTGTTTACTTACAATTTTCACTAAGTGTTTAAGAGAGGGTCATTATCAAATCACTGAGGGTTTGGATCAACACTCAACCTCTGTATATGAGGATGACTCATCCTCTGATGAATCTGAGACTGACTCAAATGAGTTAGAGATAGTACCTTGTGACACAGAGGATTTTAAGCTACCCTCTGGAGTTCTTAACAGAACTATTCCTCCCAAGGAGAAAATCACAAGTGTTCCTATCTGTCCAGACTTTTTGGACATGTGCATACAAGCCAAAACCTCTCTTGAGCTTGAGAAAATCAAACAACAGAAGAGAGTGTCTTCTCAAAATCCAACAAGTTCTAAAGCATCAAAACCTTTGAGGCCTTTTAAAGAAAAATTAACTTGGCAACAGAAGGGTAAATGGGTTGAAAATAACAAATCTTTTGCTTCTGTGACAGTGAAACCTGAAGAAGTTCACCACAGAAGAAGGGGTCCACGGAAGGCTACTCTCCACAGAGGATTTTCAAAACAACAATCTAGTCTACATAGGTCTTCTTGTAATACGAAGTCAGATGCTAGGATAGATTGTAATAAAGCCTCTGTACCCCTTTTCAGTGTTTTTAATGAAAAGTACAAGTAAATCTCTTCGCATATTAATCACTATCATTGCTTTGATCTCATGTATCAATTGAATCAACATTTCTCAAGCCCACACTCTTTCCTCTCTTTGCCCAAAAGGAATGCTAAATTCAAGGGAAAGAAGAAACAAAATGGTTCTTCAAAAGAAGTTAAAACCAAACCCAAGGATGCTAAGGCAACCTTGAAGACCTCTGACAAAAAGGGACCCATTTGGATATGGGTACCTAAAAATCTCTGATTGTCTTGCAGAAGAAGTATGTGCCGATCTGGTATCTAGACTTCGGATGCTCGCGGCACATGACTGGCGACAGAGGTCTACTATCCACCTACAAAGATAAACTCGATGGTGGATCTGTGACCTTTGGCGACAACAAAAAGGGATACATTAAAGGCTATGGAGTCATCAAGAAGGAAAACATAATCATATGCAAAGTTGCATATGTGGATGGCCTTAAACACAACCTACTCAGTGTTAGCCAACTTTGCGATACGGGTTTTGACGTCATGTTCAAAAGAACTTTCTGCTCTCTGCAAGGAGAAGACATAGGAGTCGAACTTCTGCGGGCCGAACGTAGAAGAGATTTATACCTCATGAACTTCAGTGCCAAGAACAAGGAGGATAACCTCTGTCTTGTTGCTTCTAAGAACGAAGAAGCTTGGTTATGGCACAACAGGTTCTGCCACTTAAACTTTCATACCTTAGATAAGCTTGTGAAACTTGATTTAGTCAAAGGTCTGCCAAATGTCAAATTTAGTAAAGATCATTTGTGCTCTGCTTGCGAAATGGGTAAGCTCAAAAGAGCTTCTCATAAAGGCAAGACTGATGTTTCTTGCCCAAGGCCTCTGTACATGCTTCATGTTGACCTCTGTGGTCCAATCGCTACACATAGCCTAGGTGGTAAGAAGTATATACTTGTGTTGATTGATGAATACTCTAGATTTACATGGGTGGAATTTATCAGAAAGAAATCAGATGTTCCAAACATTCTGATAAACCTAATGAAAAGAATCCAAGTTCTATATGAGTGCAAGATACAAAAGTTGAGAAGCGACAATGGCACAGAATTCAAAAACTCTGTCATTGAGGCTTACCTCACAGAAGAAGGCATATGACAGAACTTCTCTGCTGCACGCACCCCACAACAGAATGGCGTTGTTGAACGAAAGAACCGCACGCTTGTGGAGGCTGCAAGAACTATACTGACAGCATCTGGATTACCAATCTCTTTCTGGGCAGAAGCAGTATCAACCGCTTGCTACACCCAAAATCAATCAACCATAGTAAAAAGGCACATCAAGACACCCTATCATTTAATCAACAAAAGGCGACCAAACATCAAGTTCTTCCATGTATTTGGATGCAAGTGCTTTGTCTTAAATGATAGAGAAGCAAGAGAAAAGTTTGACGTGAAAGCAGATGAAGGCAAGTTCATTGGGTACTCTGCCACCTCAAAGGCTTACAGAGTTTACCTTCTGCGGCCACGAACCATTGTAGAGAGTATCAATGTCTCTTTTGACGATTCCTTTCAGAAGACTTCTGAACAAATCAGTTCAGAACTCGGTCTCAAAAAGGAATCCTCTGGCATCTCCCCTACAAGAGAAGCAGAACTAAATCTGCTATTTGAAGAGATGTTCCACGATGATATTGATCTCTCTGCCGGAGCTGTCAGAGCCTCTGGAGAAACATCTTCTGCAAACCAGATTGAGTCAGGTATATCTCTAACTGGTCCATTAAATACTTCATCCTCTTCTGTGAATCATGCAGATGCTAATGCCGAGGAGGAGCGAACAGAAGATGACTCAAGCAAAGATTCAACAAAGGAGGCACTGGAAACACCAACTCCAGCCACAACAGAGGAACCGATACCAGAGGAAAATGAAGATTCAGTCTCCATCGCATCAGAGGAATCTATTCCCGCTCTAATCCCAATACCTACACAAGCTGAAGAACCAAGTTCAAGCACAGAAGTACCTTCTACCACAGAGGTTGTACAAGATCAACAATGTGCAACCTCAGAAGCTCAACTTGATGACGCTAATGACCATCTTCCAAGGACAACAAAATGGACCAAAAGTCATCCTCAGAGCCTGATAATCGGCGATCCTTCTGAGAAAGTCAAGACAGGATCAACCACTGCCAACTTTTGTTTCTTTACAAATTTTATCAGTGTGATCGAACCAAAACGTATTTCTGAAGCCCTAGATGATCCAAACTGGGTAGATGCTATGCAAGAAGAGCTTCTACAGTTTGAGAGAAACAAGGTATGGACCCTAGTTCCTCTGCCAAAGGGGAAACAAGCAATAGGGACTAAATGGGTTTTCAGAAACAAGAAGGATGAGGACGGGGTGGTCATTAGAAATAAAGAGAGATTGGTGGCCAAGGGATATCGCCAAGAAGAAGGCATTAATTACGATGAAACTTTTGCCCCTGTCGCACGGCTCGAAGCAATAAGAATCTTCTTAGCCTTCGCAGCCCACAGAGGTTTCAAAGTCTTTCAAATGGATGTAAAATCTGCCTTTCTAAATGGTGAAATTCAAGAAGAAGTCTACGTCCAGCAGCCACCAGGGTTTGAAAGTGCCAAGTACCCGAACCATGTTTACTTTCTCGACAAAGCTCTGTATGGACTGAAACAGACTCCAAGAGCATGGTATGAACGCCTTTCAACCTTTCTTCTCGACAATAATTTCGAAAGAGGTACAACAGATAATACTTTGTTTTACAAAAGAAAAGGTGATGAAATTCTGCTTGTACAGATCTATGTGGACGATATTATTTTTGGGTCTACAAAGGCAAAACATTGCACTGATTTTGAAAAACTCATGCAGAGTGAGTTTGAGATGAGTATGATGGGAGAACTAAACTTCTTCCTAGGACTTCAAGTCAAACAATCATCAGAGGGAATTTTTATAAATCAAGCTAAATATGTCTCTGACATTCTTTCGAAATTTAATCTCTCTGATGCCTCTGTCATGAAGACCCCCATGTCAACTGGAAATAAGTTACACTCAGATCCAGGTGGAAAATCTGTAGAGTGCAAGCTCTACAGAGGCATGATTGGGTCTCTTTTATACTTAACCGTGAGTAGACCTGATATAATGTTTGCCACATGCCTCTGTGCAAGATATCATGCCAATCCAAAAGAATCACATCTTCTTGCTGTAAAGAGGATCTTCAGATACGTAAAGGGAACCAAAAAACTTGGCCTTTGGTATCCGAAGAACTCTGGTTTTAATCTAACGGCTTACTCAGATTCAGATTATGGAGGATGCAAACTTGACCGAAAAAGCACCTCTGGGAGTTGTCAATTCCTGGGAGGTAAACTAGTCAGTTGGACCTCAAAGAAGCAGAACTGTGTATCGACATCTACAACAGAAGCTGAATATGTTGCTGCTGCTAGCTGTTGCTCACAAGTTCTGTGAATGAGAACTCAGCTAAAGGACTACGGTCACAATATCTACAAGATACCCATCCTCTGTGATTCCAAAAGTGCCATAGCGATTTTAGCAAATCCTGTACAGCACTCCAAAACAAAGCACATCGATATCCGTTACCACTTTCTGAAACATCATGTTGAACATGGAACAATTGAGATGTACTTCGTGAACACTGAATCCCAGCTTGCTGACTTATTCACCAAGGCACTTGATGAGAAAATATTCCTTTTCTTGGTGGGTAAGTTGGGTATGATAAATATGAGTTGAGACCTCTGTAAGTAAGACTTGATCCTCTTGTATATATGTATATATATTCTTCTACATGTAAATTCTTTCATCACCAAAAGTACAGTAACCTACAGAGTTTCTGTAGGATTGCTCAGAGCCTTTATTGCTCAGAGCCTCTGACGATCTCCACAAAACCTCTGGTAAGTTTGACCTATGTTCTATGCATTACTTATCTTATTTGATCCAAGCATAGGTCAAGGGGGAGCAGAAGGAGACCTTGAATTAATCTACAGAAGGTATTAATTCAAGGGGGAGCCAAAAGAAGAGTAGTGATCAACCATATTCACAGAAGTGAAGGTTTTTGCCGAGCAAATGAGAACCAAAAAGTAAGTATCTCGTACAAATCTTTTCTGAAAACAATTTTTTAGGACACAAATTTCCAAATATGTCCTAGAAACACTGTTTAAGACATTCCAAACCTTTAATGATCAAAAAGATTTGTGAGCCTTCCGTTATTAGAAATTTAAGGTCATAGAGCCTATGTTGAGCTCAACAGAGCCTCTGTCAGTCAGATCCTCTGTGACTGCAAATTCCATACGGGAACTCCATTGATCAACTTCAATGTCTTCAAAGATTCTCTTGTACAAGTACAAGCACCGAGATACTGACAGAAGATTTCTAGTCTCAGAGTTCACTCCACCAAAGAACTTAAGTTGACCAAGCAAAGGTAAACCAAAAGAGGAATGTCTCGCACAAAACCACTTTTCAAAACAGTTTTCTAGGACACCAACTTCGAGAAATACCCTAAAAACAGTGTTTAAAACAATTAAAACTTTGGATGATCAAAAAGCCTTATGAACTTTTAGTTATTAGGAATTTCCACTCATAGAGCCTCTGCTGGCTCCAACAGAGCCTCAAAGTCTCTATGAATGCAAATTTTGCACTGAAGTTCTATCGATCATGCCCAATGCATTTTCAAACGTTTTTGGTAAAGGTGCAAGCTCAGAGGAGACAAAAAGCAGGTTTTAAACCACAGAGCTCATTCCACTACAGAGCTTCTGTCGTTCTGATACTTGGCTTTTTATGGAAATTCTGTAACATGCGGGTTATTTCTGAAGAGTGACAGTCATCTGAAAGTAGAAAAGCCCGCGGGCCAAGCATTAATGGGCCGCACACGACGTCTAATCGTGTTCTGACACCTATGACGTGGCACGTTTGGATTGGCCGTGCGTACCACACGTTCTCCTGAAAATTGAACCCATCTATATGTACTCGAGAGAGGACCCCAAATTTTATTCACTTTCAACTATTTACCTCTTCAGATTCTACTGTTATCTCTTCAGTATAAAACCCCATTCACCATCTCTTCTCCACTTTTACGAATTTTCTCTCCTCATCACCTCCGGCGAACTTTGCAAAACCTGCAACTTCCTCATTCTTATTACTTTACTCAAGTTTTCAAGAAATGGCTTCCACCTCCAATTCTCCGGCGACATCCCCTGCTCATTCTGAGCACTCACAGCAACAGACCGTAGCCGAAAACCTAGAACAAGACGACTCAGGCGAGTCAGTGGCCTTCACTCCGACAACCCACCTTCAAAACTTCATCGAACATGAACACTTTGAACATGTTCTCCCTCTCAAACCCAATAACCATTATCTCGTTCCCTCAAGAACTGCATTCGGGGAGGAACATGCCATCCTCCCCCACATTTTGGAAAACCACTACTTGTTCCCTCTGCTGACTAAGAACGTCAAAAGAATCCATGCCAGATATCTCAATCAATTCTGGCAGAGCTGCAGGTATGACTCAGAAGACAGAAAAATCAAGGGCTACATCTCTAAACCTGACAAATCTGAATCCCTTGAACTCAAGTTCAACAAAACCATGTTCTCACTTAAGTTCAGCCTACCGACCAGAGGACTTCTAGGCATAAAGAAGTACGCAGAGGAACCTACAGACACAGAGCTCTACAGATTTGCTGAAATGTTGGGCTACAATGTTACACTGAAGAAGAGGAATGACTTCAGAAGACAAAGGTTCCCACCTCTGTGGAATACGCTCTTCTTCATCTTCAACAGGTGTTTAACTGGGAAAGTGGGTAGTCCAGATCAAACTTCTCACCAAATCATGGCAATCATGTACGGGGTGTACTATGATTTGCCTCTGGACTATGCCACTCTCATGATGCAAGAGATGGTTAACACCATTGACCGCAAAACATCCTCTTAGAAGGCAAAAGGGAAAACAAGCAAAGATCTCCCTGTACTTCAATTTCAGAGGATTCTAGGTGTCCTACTAGAACCTCCGCTGCTCTTAGAGAAATGGCCAATGGAGGGACCAACGATTAAAACCTACCCTATGGCAAAGAACTCCCCAACAGAACATGAGGTCGGGTACGACTTCTGCAGACCTCTGCCAATCACACTTCTGGGATATGCCACTGATGAGACCCTTAAGTTAGAATACATACGCGATCATAGGACTCCAGACCCAAGTCCTGTGACACCCCCGCGTCTAGGAGTTCCCTTAGAATCTATGGTTGTAGATAGGATGAGTGACGAAGAATGGGTAGCGGCCCTTGCTAAGCATGAGCAGGTACAACACAACTTTCACCTTCTGCGCAGCACAATTTCCTCTGCCTCAACAAGTAAAACCTTTGCCACCCCATACAAACCGAAGAAAGCCACCAAGGCAAAGAAAACCACTGAGCGAACCTCTGCTATTCCTGAACAAACCCAACAATCTCCACCACATGAAACCGTGGTTGGATCCTCTGCACCTCCCCCTCCTCCGAAACAAAAGAAAAAGAAGAGAAAACCAAGTCTTCTGAGGAGGGTGCCCTCAAACCTAAACGAAGGAAGAGCAAGAAGAAGACCAAAAAGCCCCACACTCCTCTGCAATTCATCACAGAGGAAGCCGAAATGGAAGAAGAAGCCCCTGCACAACCTCTGCAATCACCCACTCCCATCAACTATGCAGATCAGGGTGACTTCTCAGCCTTCCTTGAAAACCCCTAGATTGCTAACACCTTGGATACCTCAGGGTGGAACTGTGAAGCCCTATCAAACTGGTCAAGTGAAAACCCAGAATTCAGAGGCACAGAAGTTGACTCTGATTTAGATGAAGATGACAGAACCCCTGCAGGTCCTCAAGGAAAGACCCTAGAAGTAATCCAGAACCCCTTCCTCCACTCAACTCATCCCGGCTATGATGTACATAGAAAGAGCCCAAAGGATATGGACGACTTCGAAAAGATAGAGAGTTGCAGAGAGACCATTAGGCTAGGATGCTCAACAGAGGGTGAAACCTAAAAAGATGTCGTAGATGGAAGAGGCACACAACCCCATCCAACTCCCAGTGCAACCCACATTACTAACACCGCCAGTCTAGTGGCAGAACGTGTTATTGAAAAAGAGAAGCACAGCTCGACCCCACCCCAAACTGACCGGGCAGAGGAAACTCTTTCTTCCTCTGTGCCATTAGAAACCGTGGAAACCATTCCAAGGGAGTCCTCTCTAAAGGACTCACCTTTAGTTCATGATCCTTCGCCCCAGATCACAACAGAAATCTCCGCAGAGGAATTTGTTTCCTCTGCTACACACACACAACTAGGACCCCAAGGCTCTTCAGAGGAGCTTAGTGCGCACAACGATGGAGGGACTCTAGACAAGTCCCCGAGTCAACTTAAGGATAATCTTGTACCCACCTCTAGAGTGGATCAGGACAATGTCCTTAACAGAACCTCTATAGAGTCTGAGGCCCAAAATGCCTCTGCTCGAGGATTAGAGGGAAATCCTTTTGTCCTCAACGTCAATACAGGGACGAAAGAAGGTGTCCAAGGAACACAGACAAACTCTGGGGATGAATGTGTTTCCCCAGAGGTTACCCATAGTCCACATGTCTCAAGGGATGAGTTCCAAACCCTTGTCACCTCTGTGGACAACACGTTGAAGGAGTTGAAAAGCTCTTTTGATTCTTTTGCAGATACAACTTCCAGGGCCCTTACTGATCTGAACACCAAAATGGACAACTTGTCCACAGAGGTGAAAAATGCCTGTGCCCAGATGAAGACAACTACAACAACCTCTGCTACCACAACTGCCGCTGAATTCGAGAAGGCCACAGCCTCTGCCTTCCAAAGCTCTGTTAAAGACCTACTTGAAAAGCTGAAGAAAGAGCAATCCACAACCTCTACGGTCCTTACACCGGAAAATCTGAAGAAGGCCCTCGAGCATGTCCAGGAACAAACTACAAGGCAAACTCTGGCCATGAAGCCCTCCGACTACATGACCAGAGCTCAGCTGACAGATCTTGGGCAAGGGATACTCGATCAAGTGACAGAGTTCATTAAAGCCTTCACTACTGCCAACGCCAATTATGTCAAAGATTTTCGCAGAAGTGTGGGCAAAATGCGCTTCAACACAGAGGTTGAGGTCCAATATCTACTAGGCATCTGTGATGACCTGTGTGCTAAGATGATAGCCGCAGGTGCCTCACAACCCAAAAAGTCTAAAGCATCTTGCAGAGCAGATGGTACGAAGGGTAAGGGTCAGGATGACTCTGATGATGATTCTGATGGATCATCAGGTCATCGTGAGGGGGAGAAAACAAGGGAGAAAGATGCAAACAGAGGTCTACCAGCCCCACCAATATCTGCAAAACCCCTAAACCAAGCTCCTCCAACTGAAACCCAAGGAGGAACCCAACAGAAGACCACAGAGGCAATACCCACCTCTGTGGAAACAACCTCTGTAACCATCGAAGACTTAATATCTCCTACCCCCAAACCAACTGAACAAGTACAAATCCTCACATCCTCAGAAGAAGACCAGCCAACACCCACAACACCTAAATCAACAGAAGACAAACTACCTTCCCCAACACCAAAAACACCAGAAGAACCAAAACTACCATCCCTACACCAGAAGCTGAAACAACAAAATCGCCATCTCCCACACCCAAAACCAGAACCAAGTCTATTGCTCACAAACAAAGGAAATATCTGAGCAAAACCACAGAAGCCTCACCAACCAAACCCACATCTCCAACTAAGTCCCGTGAAAAAACAACAGAGGCAACCCCTACAACTACAGAAGCACCCCCACTTAAGCCCTCTGAAATCCAAAGGTCAAATCCAACAGAGGCAACCCAATCTCAACAAGCAGAACCACAAAAGCCTAAGACCAAGGACAAGGGAAAGTCCATCATGACAGAGGAACCAAAGAAGAAAAAGCCAAAGCATCAACCTGCAGAGAAACTGATGAAAAGCGCTTTTGACGCTTTTGTTACTCCTAAGCCCGAAGAAGAAGACTGGCCTTATGGACTCACTCCTCTGTCAACCACACCTGTCTTGGATCTAAAGGCGAAAGTCACAGAGGACAGGGTCGCCCAAGTAAAAAGACAAATGGACGCTCTGCGCAGGCATATGCCTTTACCTGGTGCACCTCCTCGACAAATGGAAGAAGTAGTGTACAGCTATCTCTACAACAGAACTATCAGAGATTCTCTACCACCAATGATCCAAGATCCAAACTTCCGTGTTGAGCTCGAAAATATCTTCAATAGAACAAGACCCAAACCTGTCAATCAAGTCTTCTCGACCTCCAAAATCGACAAGGTAATCTACTGCAAGTATTCTCGCACCAGAAGCACGAAGATCTACTACAACATCTATAAAGTCAAAAGGGTGGACAGAACCGAGAACCAATTCTCAGATGCTGATCTGAGGAACCTAAGCCCCTATGACTTGCCCGATCTTCTGAGCTGGACAAGAAAGAACTACAACACAGGAGATGCTGTGCAGATGGCATACAGGGTGATCAAAAAGGCCATGCGCGAGAAACTTCTGTTATATAGCCTAATCGACTTCCAAGTAGGACGGGATCTCGGAGTAAGAAACCTAAGTCTCCGACCACAAGAAGATGACTGCCCACCCTCTGCCATACCAAACTCAATCATCACCTTCCCAAAGGTTGGGTACGTCTATAAAGATCCTGCTGGTAAGTCAAGGCTGTTCCTAGAGATTGACTGTCAAAAATACGCAACAAGTACTTTGACAGAGTTCAGAGCTAACCTCATGGAGCACAGAGGTAAGGAGTTCATGGATCAAGCCCTTGCAGATAGATTGATAGAGGTCATCGACTCAGTAATCAACATCAGAACCCTCTGCATCAGAATCTATCATGAGCTTAAAGAAGTAGGAATCGACAACAGAAGTATCAACGACTTCCCAAACGCTAATATATGATGTCATTATCCTAACTCTGCTACTTGTTCTTTCATCATGTAATCAAATGTAAATGCCTCTGGCATAATCTTACATGAAAAGAAAATATTCTACAGAGGTCAAATACCTCTTGTCGTGTACTTAGCCTAGAAAACCATGTACTTTTAAATTTTTTATTTTTCAATACTTAGGGGGAGATTGTTAGCTCCAATTCTACTGTTTATAGAAGTATTGAAAAATAGGCTAAGTGTTGACATCGACAGAGGCCTCTGCCGATTCACCGAGAAGACCGAAGTGAAGAATCAACAGAAGACGCTTCTCAGAGGACAAGGCCACAGAGCCTCTGTCATACTTGACAGAGCCTCTGCGGTATGAAGACTGAAGACTTAGAAGATTTTCCAAAGATCAATACAAAGACAATCGTGCTTCCCACGTTTACTGTTGTACGAAGATCTTGAAGATCATTCGTACAAGGCTCGCCCTGCCACCTCCACGTGTCAAACTCTGAGGAGTTACAGCCTTTATAGAGTACGGCGCACTACAATAACGTTGTACCTATTACTGTTCCATGATAGTGTCTTTGTACCTTAGTACTTCTTGTCTCAACCTTGTCCCATGTAGAAGTAGTATAAATAGAAGGCTCATGTTGAGCTCTTTCATTAAGCTTTACACGACACACACACCATTAGAGCAGAATTCTTATAATACCTTCGGTGTTCTTAGGTGTTCTTATTATATCAAATACAGTGAATCATTGAGTTAATTATCTGTGTTATTTCCACTTCACGTATTTGATATTGTGTGTTTATCTATCAAGTATTACCTATTTAGTTCGCTAAAACGCTTCCGCATCCTAATCTGTTTGAACTAATAGGTATATATATATCATTATTAAGCACTATAGGAACCAACACTAGCTATTGAAAATAATTACCAACTATATGAGACGTCCCAACTTATATTTATATTCAGGATTTCAAAACTATTTTCTTCTTTTTTTCATAGATTATTGACTTCTTATTACCTAATATTGAGTGCATGAATCTTAAGTACTCTTTTACCTCTAAATCGAGAATAGATTCTCAAACTATAACACCAACATGGACTTTTGATTCTAAGATTGATGGTTCTAAAAAAGTTTGTTTCAACTCTAAAAGTTAAAAACGGTGATGAAAACCAATAACACCAGGTCACATGTAGAAACTCAACTGATTTATGTTGATTTACTTAAAGTGTTACCCCGAATGGTCAACATAGTGATCTCAAATGATTTCAATCTATATTATATGATGCTTTTGATGGTGAAACAGATTGATTATGTTATGTAAAAATGATATGGTAGATAATGTTAGTTTTGAAATAATTATTGATTGATCTTGCGCTAGAAATATCGGGAAAACGGTTTTATATAAATTAGTATTTCTTAAACTAAATGTTATTTTTTATGATATCAACAATATATTGAAAAAAATTGTATTTATCGAGGGTCCATTTTTACATCTCGCTCAAAGCCTAAAAAAATGTCAGGAAAGGGCCTGAGTTAAACGAAGGAACACAAACAAGCCTCCGTTCGTGTTCGATTCGTTTACAGACCTAGATGGTAGTTGATTGGGTGGGAATGTGGGACCAGTTATTCATAAACAAAAACATAAAAAAATTGCATGTTATTTTGATTGGGTAAATTACATTACAGGGCCTTGTAATTTTAACTAAAAATAAAGAAATTATAAAATAACTAACCGGGATATGTTAACGGTGTTAGGGCAAAGGGAACAAAGACGTGCGAAAATGTAAACCATAAGGACGTTATCCATTATTATTTCAAATTAAAGAGGCACAATACAAGTTTGTATAAATCACAGGGACGAATCATGTAATTTACTCTAAAAGTTACAGTACAAAATAAAGACATCATATATGAAAATATCCACGCGCTTTCAAATTAAAGATGCGGGGAGGCGATCGAAAACATTGACCACACGTTTGTGGGTTGTGTCGAGGTGAAAAGGATTTGGTCTCAAGTGGGGAGATGGTGGCACAAAGATTTGGACGGGATCTAAACAATTCAAGAGTTTTGCAAGAGGACGTGGAGGTGGTTGGAGCTTCAAAAGGCGTCTCGACTTGGTTGGGGTGAAATGGGCGTTCATGTACTTAATACGGAATCACAGGAACAAATTACTTTTTAAAGGGGAGAAAAGACTGGCAGAAGATCGAAGACTCATAACATGGACTGGTTTGCGTGGTTGTCAGGTTGTTTGAATTACGGTAACAGTTAAGGAAGAGCGGGTGGGTCAGCGGTGCAAAGGTTTTCGAACACAGCGAGTCTCGAGGTCTGCGTGCTTGTGGATAGGTCTGTTAGCAAACAGAGTTCTGCGGCTGTTTGGAGGTGGTGTTCAGGGCTGGATCGGTTTGATTCTCGCAAACCGACTGCTATATTATTAATTTTAATTTTCTGTTGTAATAATCTGTTTTGGTCCAGCTCCTAAGACTGAGTTGTGCAGCTGGATTCAGCTTGTTTGTTGGTGATTTGGTGATGTTTCGTGGACACTCTTGTATTTCTTTGGTGGGTTATAATATATGTTGTTGTTTCAATATATATATATATATATATATATATATATATATATATATATAAATTAGGTGATTCCATTTTTAATCTTTGTTGGTTTGGACAAAAATGCCCCTATGCACTTATGCACAATTGTCAACCTTCTCTTTTTAATTTTAAATAATATTATAATTCTTGATTTAATTATAACCGTTGATCTTAATAATCTATGGTTGTGATCGGTTAGCATGGTTAGTACCAATAGGTTGGTTAGCAAAAGAAGGGGACCCTGGGTTTGTGCCATTTTTTTCTCTTAAATGATAAACAAACTTATCAAAATCCTTGATTTTCAAAATCTGTTTTATTTAAAATAAGTTTTTTAATTTTAAAGAAGATATCGATCAACATAATCTGGTATGATAGTTTATGTGCACATATGCACATAAACAAATATTGTTTATACCACAAGAATAATCAAACCAACATGCCAGAATGCACATATGCACACTTTATGTGCACATATGCACATAAGCAAATTGTTTTATAATCTGGTATGATAGTTTATGTGCACATAAACAAATATCGTTTATACCATAAGAATAATCAAACCAACATGCCAGAATGCACATATACACAGTTTATGTGCACATATGCACATAATCAGATTGTTGAATAAATAAGTACGACAGTTTATGTGCACATATGCACATAATCAGATTGTTGAATAAATAAGTACAACAGTTTATGTGCACATATGCACATAAACAAATAGCGTGTATACCATAAGAATAATCAAACCAACATGCCAAAATAATCATATGCACAGTTTATGTGCACATATGTACATAAGCAAATTGTTGAATCCGATGAATGCTCCGGCGATGGAGCAATAGTCAGATCCGGTGACCTCGTTGGCGGCGGAGGTGGTGGGAGGAAGGCAGAAGCAGCGGAGGTGGTGGGAGGAAGACGGAGGCGGCGTAGGTGGGAGGAGGAAGGCAGAAGCGGCGGTGGTGGTGGGAGGAAGGCGAAGGCGGCGGAGGTGGGAGGAGGAAGGCAGAAGCGGCGGAGGTGGTGGGAGGAAGGTGGAGGCGGCAGAGGTGGAGGAAGGCGGAGGCGCTTGAGATGCTTGTAAACGATGGCGGAGGCGACAGGAGGAAGGCGGAGGCGACAGGAGGAAGGCGGAGGCGGTGGGAGGAATGGTGGAAGATACCCACGATTTTTTTTAAGAGATGTGATAATCATCCCTTAAAATTAGGTTATTCCATTTGTGATAACCATCCCTTAAAATTAGGTGATTCCATTTTTAATCTTTGTTGGTTTGGACAAAAATGCCCCTGTGCACTTATGCACAATTGTCAACCTTCTCTTTTTAATTTTAAATAATATTATAATTCTTGATTTAATTATAACCGTTGATCTTAATAATCTATGGTTGTGATCGGTTAGCATGGTTAGTACCAATAGGTTGGTTAGCAAAAGAAGGGGACCCTATATATATACCATATATTATTAAGATCAACGGTTATAATTAAATCAACAATTATAATATTATTTAAAATTAAAAAGAGAAGGTTGACAATTGTGCATAAGTGTATAAAGGCATTTTTGTCCAAAACAACAAAGATTTAAAAAAAGAATCACCTAATTATCAGGGCATGGTTATCAAAAATAACATCTCTTCCAAAAAAGAAGAAATCTCGGTTATCTTCAATTGATCTTTATTTTTAATTTAAGGATTAAAAAACTAATTTATTTTTAATTCACAGGGAGATCAACGTGATGCTGACGTATGACGCATGTGCACATATGCACATACATGCATATGTATAGATATCCCATTCGTATTCATCACCTGTTTGTAACCTAGATGGTTGATGTGTACATGTGCACAATGTTACTTCTTTACTGGGTTTTGGTCACATATTCAGAACATCCTGAAACATAGTTTATAATGGAAATCAAGTTCATCATATGCATATATGCACATACATACACATGCATATGTGCATGTGCACATATATAAAGATACAAATGCATATATGCATGTGCACATATGCACATATATAAAGATATGTATATGCACATATGCACATATATAAAGATATATATGTGCACATATATAAAGATATGTATATGCACATATGCACATATATAAAGATATATATGTGCACATATATAAAGATATATATGTGCACATATGTACATAACAATTACCAACGGTGAGAGCAATTTGTAAGAAAACTTGAAATAGAGAATCGTATGCAAATTCATATTGGTTTATTGGGTTTTGATAATTATAGTGAAATTATTTAAGAAAATATTGAGAAAAGATAATATTAAAGAATGACAATTAGATAACTACCATCATTATCTAGGAGATAAATAAAGAGATAAACAAGGATTTCCTTAAACGTGGCTATGGAAAAAAAATTCCAATTTTTCCCTCTACTATATTTAAATCTTGTAACTAAACAAAAAGGAAGGAAGCCATCTGATTGGTCCATTTTTGGTTAGCATGGTTAATACAAATGAATTGGTTAGCAAATGAATGAGAATATATATATATATATATATATATATATATGAAAATTTACTTTTTTAATATATATATATATATGAAAATTTACTTTTTGAAAGTGGAGAAATAGTTAATTAATGTAGTCGATATAGGATTCATACACACCCTCTCCAATTAAAGCTGGAGGGACATTTATTAGTGTTAAAAATTTGAGTAAATTACATGATTGGTCCTGTGGTTTACATATAATTGTACTGTTGGTCCCTAAAATAAAATAATTACGTGTTTGGTTCTTGTGGTTTACATTTTCTCACGCCTTTAATCCCTGTGTCTTAACACTGTTAAAATATTCTGTTAAGTAAAGTTTGCTTTAAGGGCCTTTTGGTCATTTTATATACTTCCTATTTTTGATAATATTATTTTTACATCTTCAACATGCTTTACAGGAACCAAGAATTTAATCTATTAATCTCTCATCTCTTCCGCTCTTTAAATACTGTATACACAATCAAAGAAAGAGCTCAATGTCTCTGTGAATCCATTGTCTTCTGCTGAAGAGTCTATAACGAGCTATTCGAATTCAATGGTGAAAAACTAGGAAAAAACAAAGAAAAAGCTTCTTGATTAGTGGTCGGATTCTCGTCCAGCTCCATTGGATGGAATCGACAAGGAGGAGAATCAGAAAAAGGCTAACCGGTTAATTGGAGGTTGGTTCATAAATGGTGAAAAATATGACAATTTTATTACTTGTTGATTATGGTACTCATGATATGGCAGGTTAGAACATTTAAATAACAAATTCATTAAGAACAATAATATTTGTAATACAAAACTATACAATATCAAAACCCTAAATCAAGCTTAGATCTCTAAAATCAAAAGTCTAAATTAAAAAAAAATGAAAGCTTGGATCCCTAAAATCGAAAGAATATAAACCCAGATCTCAATCTAAAAAAATGGGCTTAAAGACATCTCCATAATCACCAAATTTACAGTTCAAAACCCATAACTCAATTTGCTTCAAAAACCTAGATCTTGATCAACCAGAGCTTCAAAAAACTCACAACTCAAAAAACTCATAAATCGGCGTCTTCAAATAACTCAGAAATTGATGCCGTAACTCTTTATCTTAAAAAACCTGGATAAATCGATCTTCAAAACTCATAACGATGGACATCCGTTTGAGACTTTGAGGTGGATCTTCTCCAGCGAACAGTAACTGACGGCCATGGCGGAGATCCACGGCGTGAAGTGGGCACCCCAGTCCCATGGGAGGAGGAGGCCAAAATCGGCAAACCTTGGCTTACCCTTTATCGTGACCGACCGAAAATGCGGAACCGTTGTGTGACTCGTCGTGGAGCCACTGCGTAGCAGTTTCGGATGAAGATTTCCGATCTGGTGTACGCCTCAGCACTGTACCATGACTTGCAGACGAGGAGACGACGTTCCAGTCACGCCGTGATTTCAAGAAAACGATAACGTTTTCGAGAACTTGATCTGGATAGGGGATGAAATACTCTCCGGCTCCAGCGGCGGAGTTTCTTGTTCTAGCGGCGGTTCCAGAGCCATCGTCGGCGTTGTCTTTAGACATTTCCGATCGGTCGTCTGTCATCTGATCTAGATTTTTAATATGGGATGGGTTTGATTATAAAAAGAGGAATCGTTTGTCGAGATCAGAGAGAAAGAATCAAAAGATTAGAGAGAGAAGAGAGTAAAACTACATTCGTGGTGCCTATGGTGTGTACATATTATATAGGGAAATTAATTAAAATACCCAAAGTCAAACCAACTGTTATCAAAATACCCTAAAATTTTTCAATTTTGCAAAAATACCCAAAATACCCGCGATCGCGGGATACGCTGACGTGGCACGTATTTTGGGCACAAATGCCCCGCGAAGCCCTAAACTTTGGCCGCGGTGCACTTTTGGTCCCCGCCCGCGATCGCAGCCTGCGATGGCCCGCGATGGACCAAAATTTACAGTTTTGGTCCCTGAAAATTTCAACTTTTGGTCCCTGAAAATTTACACTTTCAGCCCCTATACTTAGACGAATCTTGATGCTTTTACTGTTTTTTTCCACAATTATTGCAATTTAAAGACCGGTTTGTGGTTGAAATTCAATTGCATGTTTCAATCAATGTTAAATCAATGTTTTTGGAATATCAGTTTGTGGATGAAATGAGAGATTGGTTTTCTGATATGTTGGTTGTTTCATTCATAAATAGAGTAAAATTCAAGCCATAATTCTCACACAACGATTTCATTGTTGCAATATTTCTTTCTGCAATATTTTGTGTTTGAGATACTACTGAAAAAATGAGTTCATCTGTTACAAAAGCTAAGCTATATTTCTGTTTTGATGGTGAATGGGTGCAAGATAACAATGAGTGGAATTTTGCTTATAAATCTAAGCATGGTGTAAAAGTGTCAGTAAACTATACTTATCAGAAGTTTGTTGCATACGCCATGCAAAAATGTGGAATCAACTCTTCTGATATTTGCAAGTTAGTGTTTAAAAATGGCGATGGGTCATTTGTGGATTTATCCAACGATGGGGATATCTCTACTTTTCTGCACCTTGCAGTCGATTCAGAAAGACCCCCATTACTCTTTGTGTATCCCGACGTATTCGACGGTGACGACGACGGTGACGAGGAGGGTGACGACGACGAAGACCTCCAAATAGAGCAACCTGATTCTCAACAACAACAACCACCACCACCACCACCATCACCACAACCACACGAATGGCGTACTGCTGGAGTTGCTGATGACGAAACCCACGTTTTCAGAACGGGTAATTCTGAAATAGACAGATCAGACACCGATAATGATGATCACGAAGAATATACCCCTAGTAGAAAATCATGTAGTCAGATAAATGACTTTTTTGATATGCCCCCTATTCTTCCAGACTCCCATACCCAGACACAAAGCTACGAACCTACACCTTATATTCGTAGCGAAAGTTTAACAGCATGTCAGATATTCGATTCGAAGGATCTCTTAGCAAGTCAGATCGGACTCAAGTTTTTGGAAGAGGGTTTCCAAAGTCGCGTGCGGGCATTTGACAAAATCAAATACGTAGTTGAATGTGCTAGAGAAAAGTGTGAGTGAAGGTTGTACGCGATTCACACGGGTCCCAAAGGAGGGGCGATAATGATTAGAAAGTTGCACGACGTACACACTTGTACGAGGACGCATCTTAATCCCCACCACAAACAAGCCGGCAAAAAGACTTTGGGTGCGATCCTGAAAAACAAATTTCTTGATGTTAGCAGGTCATTGCGTCCAAAGGACATCGTCCACGACGTTCACCGGCAGTTCGGCGTCACGATTGATTACCACCAAGCGTGGCGTGCGCGCTGCCATGCACTGTTTATGGTGAGAGGCACGTTCGAGGAGTCGTATGAACGACTCCCGACATATTTATATAATTTGCAGATGCAGAACCCTGGTACTGTCACGCAGCTACGGACCGATTCACGTGGACGGTTTGAGATGTGCTTCGTGGCCCTTGGACCCGCGGTACGTATTTTAACACGTCATATGTTTACACATTATAAACTATAACATTTACACATTATAAACTATAACATTTTAACCTATGTTTTTGCAGATCCGCACATTTCTGGAAAATCTACGTCGTGTCCTGATAATAGACGCAACCCATTTAAAGGGCCGTTACTTGGGTATGATGTTCCTGGCGGTTGCCATGGACGGGGATAACTCCATCGTTCCATTAGCTTTCGGCGTAGGCAAGTCCGAAACCGGGGACGAGTGGACTTGGTTTCTGTCCATGTTGAGACAAGCTATCGGAGACCCGCAAGGGTTGGTGTTTATGTCTTACAGGGCTCCTTCCATAAGCGCCGCAATCTCTGCCATGTACCCAAACGCCCCTCACGCCATATGCTGTCGACATTTGGAGATGAACGCCAAATCCAAGGACAAACGTATTACCACCTACAAGGATGTCTATTGGGCGGCATGCAGAGCATATACGGGTCGGGAGTTTAACAAGTACATGAATATGCTACGATACAGTGTCAAGGAAGCAGCCAAAGTCTTTGACGATGCTGGACCGGAGAGGTGGTCCGCGACCCATTTTCCTGGACAACGGTATGACATTCTGACCTCGAATAGTGCAGAGTCTGTGAATGCACTCTCCCGTTTTGCGCGTAGATGTCCGATTGTTAATCTTATGGACTACTTTCGGGCCTTTCAACAAGAGTGGTACCAAATTCGACGCCTAAAAGGAGCTAAGATACAAAATGCACTCGCACCAACGGCGGAGAATATCGTTCAGTACAGGGCGCGTCGTGCGGCGACATGGCCGGTAAGAGCAATCGGGTATGGGAAGTACGAGGTGCATGATGACTATATTCACGCGATTGTGAATATGGAAGACCACCTTTGTTCGTGTCGCGAATGGGATAAATCTGGGTTACCGTGCGACCATGCCATCGCTGCAGCAACATATATGGGTCGTACAGATTGCAGCGACTTGGCTGTACCTTTCTTCACGTCCGAATATTACCGGAAAACATACGTGGAGGTAATAAACCCAGCTGGACCCCCTGCAGCATGGGTGTATCCACCCGACCCGCTTCCACCATGCTATCCACCTTTAATGGATAAGAAACGAGTCGGGAGACCGAGAAAGAACGACCGACGTCCATCACGTGGTGAAAGTTCGATACAACGAAGATGTACTCGGTGCCAATGCGTAGGACACACTCGTGGAGAGTGTCCAAATCCCGCCCCTTCAACCGTGCCAAGGAGACATTCTGTCAGTCACACCCCGGGCCCGTCACAGCTTGAACCATATGGAACAAACCCTTATGATACTGTTGATCTAAACACTGATTTGTAAATGATATATATACACACATACATATGCTTCTAAATGAACATTGATAACACAACTAGTTTGTAAATGATATATATATATTCGTATTATATATTTACACACATAAAGAAAATAGGAGACCTTCAATTTTTCTTAGTATTTTCTTGACCTTGTTCTTGCATCCATGGCAGTGAATGTTAACTCTGAGTACACATGTCTGTTTATATATTCATATTAGATACGTTTTAATTTTAACAAATTACACCATTATAGTTAATTATTTAATTTATGGTACATCTCATATTTTTTTTTCAATTTTGTTTTACACTCCTATCGCATTAACATAATAATCATATATTAACTAATTCATTAAATCGTTTTAAATTATTATTATTTGAATGTGTTTATAGATATCGTGAATGGCAATAGGAGAAGGTAGAATTGTTTATAAATGGGGTTTTGACAAGTTGGTATCACTGGACTCATTTAAGAATTGTGAAAATGGGTATTTGGCGAATGATGATTCATGTGTGTTTAAAACACTTCAGCTCCAAACACACATGAATCATCATTCGTCAAATACCCATTTTCACAATTCTTAAATGAGTCCAGTGATACCAACTTGTCAAAACCCCATTTCATATTATATATATACACACACATACATATGCTTCTAAATGAACATTGATAACACAGCTAGTTTGTATTCCATCCAACAAGCTCTTCATCTTCAATCTTTCTGACCCTTCTTCAACGGCTTCTGCTTTTGCAACCACGTATGGCCATTGTGTACCACAACCCGCACACACTTTAGCAAATGAGATGAGGGTTGTCATATATTCTACAAGAGGAGTAGGCCCACGAATGAGGTAACCTCTGACTTGACCTTGCATGATGTATCCAACCTAACCGTGGTTCAGCGGCTTAAAAACTACTTTTCAGAGAAATTAACAACAACAAAAAATACAAAACAACAACACAGTAAAAAAAATACAAATAACAACACAGTAAAAAAAATACAAAAAAAAAATATAACCACCACCTACTTAAAAATTGATTTAGTTTCATCAATCCAAGCTTGCTTCTCGTTTACCTTCGCTTGAATAATTGCGAAGTCTTGCAGAATATGGTGAATTGCTTCTTGTTCTCGACGAACACGAGCCTCCCGAGCTTTTATATCCCCTTTCATCCTTTTGATCTCCCTGTCTTCCTCTTCGATCTTTCTCAAATGGACTGTCTTCCTGTCCATCATTTTTTTCCACTCTTCTGTTAGTTCATCTATCTCCTTTTCCTTTTTTGCTATGGCGACCTCGATTTGAGGTGGCATTTTTTCAGGAGTAGACTTAGGGTTTGATGACGATGCCATTTGTGGATGAAATGAGAGAAGAGAGAAAGCAATTCAAAGAAAGAAAGCAAGAGAGAAATCAAGAAAGAAAGCAAGAACAAGTGTGAATTGTGAATTGCATATTACTGATATTTATGGATGAAATCTCAAACATGCAAATGAATTTCAACCACAAATCGGTCTTCAAAGTACAATAATTGTGAAAAAAAACAGTAAAAGCATGCAAGATTCGTCTAAGTACAGGGACCAAAAGTGTAAATTTTCAGGGACCAAAAGTGTAAATTTTCAGGGACCAAAAGTGAAAATTTTGGTCCATCGCGGGCTGCGATCGCGGGCAGGGACCAAAAGTGCACCGCGACCAAAGTTGAGGGGCTTCGCGGGGCATTTGGGGCCAAAATACGTGCCACGTCAGCCCTAGCCCGCGATCGCGGGATCCGTCGCGGGTATTTTGGGTATTTTTGCAAAATGAATTTTTTTTGGGTACTTTGGTAACAGTTGGTCAAACTTTGGGTATTTTAATTAATTTCCCTATTATATATATATCTATATATATGAATAATATTATTAATATAATATACAAATTAATTATTTTATCAAAAATAGGAAATATATAAAATGACCAAAATACCCTTAAAGCAAACTTTACTTAATAGAATATGTTAATAGTGTTAGGACACAGGGACCAAATGTGTGAGAAAATGTAAACCACAGGGACCAAACTCGTAATTATTTAATTTTAGGGACCAACAGTGCAATTTTATGTAAACCACAGGGACCAATCATGTAATTTACTCTAAAAATTTTAACTTTGATACTATATAAAAATATCTAAAAATATATGACAATCTAAGACCATCTCCAACCATACTGCATATCATCAAATATGCAGTATGGAGGAGTCCAACCACACACCATAACACCATTTTTTTTGCAGTGTGGATTTCTTAAAAAAAAAAACACACCAAATTTGGTGTGTAACTGTAGACACTTCAAAATGAGAGGACCCACCAAATAGTAATTTATTTAATTTATTTTTATGTTTTAAATAATCTAATTATTATTTATGATATTAGTTTTAATAAATATTAATCTAACTTAACATTTTATATGTTTTTGTTAATTCGTTTTTTTATTTAAAATTAATTTATAAATAAAATATACCATTAAAGAAATTTGACAAAATATAATTTCATAAGAAATTAAAATTACATAATACTTGAAATTAAAATTAAAATTAAAATTACTACATACTTGAAATTAAATAACATAAACTAATACATAAATTAAAATACAATTGAAGATCAACGTGATATTAATGCACCAATTGAAGAACGACACGAGGAGCCAATTGTGGGGACAAATGTGAGAGTTGAGATGGTGAACGATAACAATGGTGGACTTGAACAATTTCTTGCTCAACATAAAAAGATCAAAGATAAAACCGCTCACTTTGAACTTCGAGATGCATTAATTGATCATTTGTGGGACGAGTATACTAACTCGGAGCATTAGTATTATTTAATTATGCTTTTAATTTGTGTTATTTCAATTGATGTAATTTTATTTAAATGTATTATTAATTAAAAAATTATCGTTTTTATTTTTATCGGTTTTCATTAAATAAATTAATTACTGATTATTTATTATTATATTTACAAATTATAATTATTGTTATTAATAAAAATAGTTAATAGTAAATAAAATATATTATTTTAATGTGGAGTCCACAAATTTGGTGTTTTTTTTGAAGTATGGTTGGAGTTGAGGTTTTTTTTAGTGTTGGGCCCACCAAATTTGATGTTTTGGTGTGTTTTTTTTGGTGTGAAGGTTGGAGATGCCCTAATAAAAATACATGACACTCTATTTAGATTGCTTTATTGACCACAAGTCCAATCAAATAGTTATTTATGAATCATTAAAACTCGTATTATAATGTTAATTTGTGTTGATCTTATCCTTCCCACACCAAAAAAAATGAATTGATTAGATTAAATTAGTGTAACTAATTGGGTACTCAGACTATCCACATTGGTGATCTCATTTTTGAGATCATGAATAAGACAAAACATTTTTTTTAAAAAATAAATAAAAAAGAAAACCCATGAACCAATCTCAAACAATCCGTATCGTTCAACAAACCAAGATTGGTGAAGATTGTTGGTTTATTTTAAAAAAAATTGACAAATGTCATAATTTTATTGGTTGGCTTAGATTTTTATTAAATAAAACTTATTTTATTAGAAAATTGACTTTAACAAATAAATTAAAAATTAAAAAATATATCAAAATTCATGGTTTTCAATTCCCTACAAATAGAGACCAATGTTGACATATTTTCACCACACCAATTTTTCTCAGATTCACATGCCAATGTCTCCCAATTATTGTATAAAAAATAAAAAATATAATTTTTATAAAATAATATTGTAGATTAGATTGGATTGTAGAGGATTGTGGTTGGAGTATGAAAATTTTGAGATTGGATTGAAGTTGAATATTATGTAAGTGGATGAAAGAGAAAGTAATATTTTAATTGAGATTGGATTGGTTAAGATTGTTGTTGTGGATAGTCTCATGTGTCACATGAACCATTAAATTATGTATGGTTGAGTCTCTTGATAATTTAGCTTTTCAATAATTTATTTACTAAAAATAAGCATAACTTGTCCTAAAACAAATACAATATTATTTAGAAAGATTCGAATTAAAAATTGTCCCCTTGGTATGTATATGTTTTGGTAATGAAAAAGAACCAAGAGAACATACAAGTGCTTTTTTTTCTTTTCACAAATTTCGTAGATTTAACAACCAAAGGAATCCAATTAATTCCAAATCAATCATCAAAATATATATATATATATATATATATATATATATATATATACTAGTTATGTACCCGTGCGATGCAGCGGGGTAAATGACAATTATAAAATAATAACCGATCCGTCAATCATTTTTCCTGTTTCGTTCAATTCTTCTACCCTCTCAGTATAATTTTTATAAGTTTGTGCGGTTAACTTGACAATCAATTACTAAAATAATATATGGTTTATTAAAAAGATGTCTAGAAATTTGAAAGTATGATTGAACAATACATAAATTACAATTGTATGTACCTGCACAATGCAGGGAGCAATGCATTGGGTTCTATATCTGAGAATTTGAACCCTTAATCTTGCTTTGTTTTACTTTTGTCACACTTATATTTTATATTTTTATATTTTTGTGTGCTTTTGAATTGAAAGAGTAAAAAAATCTCAAGTTGTCATCAAATTTATAAGGTATCGGTTTTATTAAATATCTATTTTATTACAAGAAGTTAACAAAATGCATAGCAAACTTTTTATTTTAAATAATTAATTTCTTGAATTTCTTTTTAATAGATAAATGATTTGAATTTTCAATAATTAAATTCCTGAATATTTTTTTAATAAAGAAGTCATAGAACCTTAAAAATTGGGTACCTATTTCATTTTAACCCCCAAACAACACTGTATAACCGGGTAGGAGGCGTTTAAAGGGGAAAATCTAAATTAATTTTGTAGTTCCCAAATCATTAGTCATTCAAAACCCCTTACACCTAACGACATCGCTCCCCCTCGCCAGTCCACCCAACGAAGCATTGAATCTCAGGTCTCATGTGCACCGAATTAGCTAGAGTCGACTTATTACATTTTTATCCCAAAAAATTTCAATACGTCAAAATAACTACACAATAATGAAGACTGAATTCATCTAACCTAATTCTTAAACTCAAGTCATTGTGCAGAAGTTTCAGATAGCCACTTCACAACTATTTCCCGTCCATCTTCCATAAAACCCTATATATATATATATACACACACATAGAGAGAGAGAGAGAGAGAGAGAGAGATATTCAAGGGAAAACCTTAAAAAAACGAAAATGGCCCTCCATCTGGACTGTATGCACTTATGCATATAGGTAAATTATATTATTTTTTTGGTTTTTATGCACAAGTGCATTATGCATTTGTGCATATGCACAAATGCATGTTACAAATAACCTGTATGCATACCGCCAAGATGAAGGGCTACCAGAGTGTTCCTTAGTTTTCCGTTTATTTGAGGTTTTGCTCTGAACCTGACCCTATATATATGAGTGAGCATCAATAATGTTCTATATTCCTTCTAATTATCTCGAAGAATAAATGTTGTTGTTAGTGTTTCTGATGTTTGTTTGTGTTGAGAACATACAACAACGTGAAATAAAAATAAACTATGTGTTATTATGCTACCTTGTAAATGCTTACTAGGTAAGCGTTTGGTGAACGACCCGTTTAAGAGTTATCACCCTCGCCTATTGGGTAAGAAAGACTCTCGATTCTTGTCTTCCCTCTTACCAGGTTAGATGCTCGGTCCTTGTTATGTTCGTCCGGTAAGGTAATTGAACTGGTAAGAGAATTGTCAATAAGTAACAACATTGAGCGTTTCCGGTTAGACACCAGGAAGATCAATGGTAATTGAAGCCACCAATGCCATCCGATACATATGCAGACAATTTGCTTCCAAGGAACTATGTATATTGACTAAAGTTCAAGAATTACTTCAATTACGTACTCATTCTTATAAAAAAATTCAAAATAGATAATGACATCGAACTATAAGCCAACATATATAGCATATACTATAACTTGGAAGATGGATTTTATATGGGCTTCATCTTCTTCTTCAAGCTTGTCCTCCTACAAGCCAATAGATCCATAAACAACATAAATAAACATTCAGAAAATAGTAAAAAATAGTTAAAAAAATAAAACCATAAACATGTGGCTATAGATAAGAACTATGGACTGCTTCAGCATCCCTGTATCTGAGCTGAGCGCTGCAATGCTTCATGCATGGCGTCTACGCTAACAGTGGCATGATGAATTGCATTTTAGAATAAAAAATCATGTAGTGATAGTTATAAAACAGAAAAAGAATCCAAGCCAACCATACAACTATAGAAATTGTAGCTATAACATGCAGACACGTATAAATACACACACATGGATAGATATATGTATATATAGACATGGGATCATGTGAGAAGTGCCATTTTTGGTGAGAAGTACTTTTAAATCATTGATCACTTTTAATCAAATACCCTCCCATGAATTGCGGCTTAGAAGGGAATTGATCTTATACATCTCGGTGCATCTTATCTCGGTGCATCTCATCCTAATGTTCGTTCATCTCTCATCCAACGGTTATAACCACTTGTCACGCTTCTAACCATAAACATAAATCATGACACTTGTATCATGATGTCTCTCAAAAATCTGTGGCTGTGTAAGGGATGAGCAGGTCAATATATGCCACCACATGCCACCTGTTGGAGATGCTATCAATGATATGCCATATTTATCCACAATATATACAAGAATATATTTGCATACTTGCATATCATCCAAGGCCATTACTTATTTTGTTTTAAAAGTCCAATCAAACAAAATAATAAAAGTTTATACAAGAATCTTAGTTGTAGCAAGTCTTGTAATAAAACAAAAAAAATTGTGACAGATAGGGCCGCTATGTTAGGGGCAGTTTTTACCAAAAGCTTATGGGGTATGTGTAACACCCCAAAATAGGGGTTAACAAAAACTTCCATAAAACGGAAGAGTGGTACACATTACTAAAGTAAAAGTGTTCATAAACATCATTACCAAACCATTAATACAAATATTTAGTTAATGTATAACTACCAAAAGACTACTAGCTTGATTGCCCAATACTATAGCAATCCAAGATCCAAAAAGGATGTCGGGAAGTTCTAATGCAAATCTTCCAATTCTTTAACCTTCCAACATCAATCCCAAGCTCACACCCCACACTAAACCTTCTTGAGTCCGGAACCACTAATATCTGTAACACATAAAACACATAGCAAGTGTTAGGCTTTTAAAGCCTAAGTGAGGTTTACGCAAAATACATAGATTATAATCAAAACATATAGGAATAACAATTCGATACATTCACTAATTAGATTCCATGGAGAAGGTCCATATCGCTACCCAGTTACATCATAATCGAAGATATACCTTGATCGATACCCCACGGTATGGTCACAAGGCATAACACAACGGAAAACCCCACGGTATCCGAAGGTATGAACCAAATACTCTTACCCCACGGTAGGTATGGATATATCCTCCAATGCATACTAGGTGCTCCTCCAATTAAGTGAATACCAAATAGGTTAATCCAAATAAGATTCAAAGCATATTAAGCACTTTAACCATGGTCCAACCATTTATCATAATCTATACTACTTCCATGTAGTTCACATACATCCACATGTATAAATTTCCATACCAATTAAACTCATTAATAAATCACCATGTTTACAATCCAAGAATAAGCCCATTTGGACCATTAAGCCATCAGTTCATCATTAAGACGTTTATTAAGCCAACATGTCAAATTCACATACCATTGATATATAATCAAACCAAACTCTTAACATCAACATTTATCATGGCATACTAAGTAATAAGCACAATTAATCCATATTAACTTACTTAAACTCTTCTTGTTATCATCTTAACCAATAAAAACATATCACTCAAGATTTTACCTTCATAATACAAAATCAAGACAAGAAATGGTAGATAAGTATAACAAGAACATTTAGTTACAGATTACTCACCTTTAATTCTTCAATTAGTGTATCCCTATCTTGAAGTCTTGAACACTAATACTTCCAAATCAAGAAGATGAAGAAAGCAAGCCCTAATTGAAGTTTGATGTTAAGATTCATATAACAATTACTTGGATTGGATTTAGATTAATAGATTTGAACTTACCTTAGGTTGAATGAAGAAATCGTCTGAGAGTGAGCAAGAGTAATAGTGAAATTCGTTTTGAGAGTTCTAAGTGATAAAATGAGATAAGTGATGACTAAGGGGTGGGTTTAACCCTCTATTTGGCACGTCAGGCATTCGGCGCCGACCATCCGCGCCGATGCATCGGCGCCACCCTATCGGCGCCAGCTTCTGTTTGACAAAACTCCCAACTTCCACTAATTTAGCCGTAACTTCTTCGTTAGAACCCCGTTTTTACCCCGGAAAGTACCGTTGGCCTCGTATTCAAATTACCCATCCAACAAATCCATAAAATCTAATATTCTACTTTATCTTCTATTTTTCATTAATTTTCTTAAGAATTAAACTTACTGGTTTCTATCGAGAATTATCAAATAGCAAGTCAAAGTCACAAAATTTACTTAAGATATCAATCATAATCTAAAAAGTCGAAATATCATGAAATATTAAACTTACTAATACTTACGAGGATTTTCCGGGTGTTACAATTCTCCCCCACTTGAAATAGATTTCGTCATCGAAATCTTAGACCAGGAAAACAAATGTGGGTATCGCCGCTTCATATTTTCTTCCGTCTCCCAAGTGATATTAGCTCCATGGTGATGTTTCCATTGAACCTTAACCATATTGATCTCTTTTCGTCGAGTTCTCTTAGTCAAACGCTCCAAAATAGCTTCAGGTTCTTCTATACAATGCTTGTTCTCCACTCTTACTTCCGACAATGGTATCACATTTCCTTCATTACCAAAACACTTACGCAAATAACAAACATGAAAAGTCGGGTGAATTCCGTTCATCTCGGGAGGTAAATCTAACTTGTAAGCTTGCAAACCTACACGTTCCAAAATAGTAAATGGACCAAGGAAACGAGGACTCAACTTTCCCCTTTTTCCAAATCGGATCAGCCCTTTCCACGGAGATACTTTTAACATTACCCGCTCCCCCACTTGGAATTCAATTGGTTTCCTCTTCTTGTTTGCATAACTCACTTGTCGATCTTGGGCCGCTTTCAATCGTTCTCTAATAATCTTAACTTTGTCTGCCGTTTCTTGAACAATTTCTGGTCCAGCAAACTGTTTCTCTCCCGCTTCCAACCAACAAGCCGGAGTTCTACATTTTCTCCCATAGAGTGCTTCAAATGGTGCTGCCTTCAAACTAGAATGGTAACTATTGCTGTAAGCGAACTCTATTAACGGTAAATGTGCGTCCCAATTTCCACCAAATTCGATTACACAAGCCCTCAACATATCTTCTAGAGTCTGAATGGTCCTTTCGCTTTGACCATCTGTCTGCGGGTGATAAGCCGTGCTCAGATTCAGTCTAGTACCAAGTTCTTCTTGCAATGCTTGCCAAAATCGTGACGTGAACCGACTGTCCCGATCAGAAACTATAGATACAGGCACACCATGACGTGAAACCACTTCATCAATGTAAAGTTTTGCTAACGAGTCCATTGATGAGGTTTCTCGCATTGCCAAGAAATGCGCACTTTTCGTCAATCGATCCACAATTACCCAAATCGTATTATTACCTTTCAAAGTTCTAGGTAACTTCGTCACGAAATCCATTGTGATCTTTTCCCATTTCCACTCGGGTATTTCCAATGGTTGCAGTTTACCATAAGGTAATTGATGTTGAGCTTTTACTTGTGAACAAGTTGTGCACTCTCTCACATAATGCGCCACATCCAACTTCATAACCGGCCACCAATAATGCGGCTTTAGGTCTCTATACATTTTGGTGCTTCCGGGATGAATAGAGTACTTAGATTTATGAACTTCATCCATAAGTAACTTTCTATTCTCACCGATCTTTGGCACCCATACTCGCCCATTGAACAGTTTAACCCCACGGCTATCTTCAGTTAACAACTGTTTCTGCTTCACCATCACTTCATCTTTAAGATTTTCCTCTTTCAATGCTTCGACTTGCGCGAGTCTTATTCGATCAATCAAGCTTGATACGATGTCAATTTTTGCAAAATTTGCTCGTAGTCCCTTACCACGTTCTTTCCGGCTTAATGCATCTGCAACGATATTAGCTTTACCAGGATGATAAAGCAGTTCACAGTCGTAATCCTTGAGTAGCTCTAACCACCTTCGTTGCCTCATGTTCAACTCTTTTTGGTCAAAAATGTACTTCAAACTTTTGTGATCAGTATACAAAGTACATTTGGTACCATACAGATAGTGTCGCCACAACTTTAATGCAAAAACTACTGCAGCCAATTCTAAATCGTGAGTGGGGTAATTCTTTTCATGCACCTTGAGTTGTCTTGAAGCATAGGCTATTACTTTTCCTCTTTGCATTAAGACACAACCCAAACCCAATTTAGATGCATCACTGTAAACCACAAAGTCTTCCGATCCTTCAGGCAAAGCTAGAACAGGTGCTTCACACAGTTTCTTTTGAAGGGTACGAAAAGCCTCTTCTTGAGCTTTAGACTAAATAAAGTTCACATTCTTCCGAGTCAAAGCTGTCAAAGGAGATGCGATCTTCGAGAAATCTTGGATAAACCTTCTGTAATATCCCGCCAATCCTAAGAAGCTTCGTATTTCACTCGGACTCTTGGGCGGTTCCCATTTCATAACTGCCTCAACCTTCGAAGAATCTACTTTTACCCCATCTCGAGTAACCACATGACCCAAAAACTGAATCTCTTGCAACCAAAAATCACACTTAGAAAATTTTGCATAAAGCTTCTCTTTTCTTAATGTCTCCAACACTTCACGGAGATGAAATTCGTGATCCGCTTCATTCTTAGAATACACCAAGATATCATCGATAAAAACGATTACCGATCTATCGAGAAAAGGTCGACACACCCGATTCATCATATCCATGAATACCGCCGGTGCATTCGTCAAACCGAATGGCATTACTAAGAATTCGTAATGACCATAACGAGTTCGAAACGCCGTTTTTGGAATATCACATTCTTGCACCCTTACTTGATGATAACCCAAACGTAAGTCAATCTTTGAAAAACAGGTCGCTCCTTGCAACTAATCAAATAAATCATTGATTCGGGGAAGTGGATATTTGTTCTTCACAGTTACCTTATTCAACTCTCTATAATCTATACACATACGCATTGAGCCATCTTTCTTCTTTACGAATAAAACTGGTGCTCCCCATGGTGACGAACTTGGTCGCACAAATCCCTTATCTAAAAGTTCTTGCAACTGAGCCATCATTTCTTTTACTTCCAACGGAGCTAAGCGATAAGGTGTTTTAGCAATCGGAGACGCTCCCGGCATTAAGTCTATCCTGAACTCTACTTGACGATCTGGCGGTAAGCCTGGCAATTCTTCAGGAAATACATCAGGAAACTCGCACACTACCTTCACATCCTCCACTTTCTTCTTTTCCATCCTAGCATCAATCACATATGCCAAGAATGCTTTACAACCTTTTTGTACACATTTGCGCGCCTTCAACATAGTCATGAACGCCATTTCTCCCTTCCTCCGATCCCCATATATAACAATAGGGTTTCCGTCAGAAGATGGTATACGAATTAGTTTTTTAGCGCACACAATTTCAGCTTGAAATTCTGCTAACCAATCCATCCCAACTACTATATCAAAATCCCCAATCAGAATTGGCATTAGATCTACCGGAAAGTCTTTCCCTTCTATTTCTAGCGGACAACCCCGCAAAACATCTCTCACCACCACATTTTCACCATTTGCTAATTCTACTAACAAAGCTTCTTCTAACTGACTAATAGGCAAATTCAACCTTTGAATAAATGGTAATGACACAAACGAATAACTTGCACCAGAATCAAATAAAACACGTGCAGGTACGGAGTTTAGAAGAAACGTACCCGACACCACATCTTTTGAATTTCTTGCCTCATCAGTCGACATCTGAAATGCCCTTCCCGTTGCCTTTGGTGGTTCCGACTTGGGTTTTCCCGATCCGCCCGTCTTCAACCTTGGGCAATCTCTCTTTATGTGACCCGACTCGCGACATTCAAAACAAATTACTCCTTTTATGGAGCAATCCCGCATTAAGTGCCCAACCTTTCCGCATTTACTACAAGTTAAAGGACTCTGAAATTGACGAGTGGTACACGGACCCGTATGAGATTTTCTGCACCGATTACACCATCTTGCTTCATTTCGACTCTCTCCACCTTTATTTCCCATGAACGGTCTTTGTTGTCGAACATTTCCCGATGGCCCTTCCCATTTCCTCTTTTCACCTACCGATCCACTTTCTAACTTTCCTTGAACCATATCATCTTCTATCCGTAAGGATTCTTCAATTGCTTCTTGAATAGTTGAAACCTTTGCATTCCTCAAAGCAGTCTTCATACTAGCCGGCAATCCCCTTTGATAAGTCTTTATCTTGGTTTTCTCGTCCGGAGCTAAGTGTTCGACCAAATTTAACTTCTCTAAAAACAATCTAGAGTATTCCATAATCGACATGTCTCCTTTCTTCAACCCACGGAACTCATCTTTGATCTTATCAAGTGCCCGCTCACTGCAATATTTTTCCAAAATCTTCTTTTTAAAAGCTGCCCATGTGAACTTGGCCAATAATGCCGGTGCAATTGATGATCGCGTAAGATTCCACCATGTAAGAGCTTCACCCTTAAGGAGATGAGATGCAAATTTAACCTTTTGAGAATCTTCACATTCACTTGCCTCAAAAGACATCTCCACTTCTCGAATCCAATTCATACACTTAGTAGGATCAGTAGTTCCTGCAAACTCTGGAGGTCTACATCCCAAAAACGTCTTGTATGTGCATCTCCGTTCCTTTCTTCCTTCCCGAATAGTTGTTTCCGTTTCCGTATTCAAAGTATTTTCCAAATTACCTTGCCCATTCAAAGCATTTTCTGCTATCGTCTCGCGTTGCCGAATGCTGTTATCTCTGTCATCCAACATCTTCATAATTCGTTCCTGTTGTTGAGTCATAGCAGATTCCATAGCTCGGAGCATACTATTCCTCAACCGAGTTTCAAGCGCGTCTTCTTCCACTACTGGGTTCGATGGACCGATGTTAAGTCTCGATACATTTTCTGCTCCTCCGCCTAAATTACGTGGTCTCGGAGAATGTCTAACTGTTGCTTGAATTCCAGGTTGGTCAGCAGTAGATTCAGATGCTGACTGACCATCACGCGGCTGCTGTACTTGACTTCGAGTATTTACCATTTCAAACTGTCAAGCACGCGAGAATAGAGTAAGAATTAGACTAATATTGTGCACTAATACACTTATCAATTACCATAATAATAGAGATCAAGTACACTTATATAACAACATATTCATAATAACATTAGCTAGATGAAATTATGAATAAGTAATATACAAGTATTCTTATTACCATCATTACAACATTTTGACCAATGTATTTTCACAATTCCTATCACTCTCCCATCCTATGTTATCTACCCATTTAAAATATTTCAATCTTATTGTTCTCAGCTTAAGTCTAGGCATACTATAGTCATACCTAGTTCACTTAAACTAGAGCTCTGATACCAACTTGTAACACCCCAAAATAGGGGTTAACAAAAACTTCCAAAAAACGGAAGAGTGGTACACATTACTAAAGTAAAAGTGTTCATAAACATCATTACCAAACCATTAATACAAATATTTAGTTAACGTATAACTACCAAAAGACTACTAGCTTGATTGCCCAACACTATAGCAATCCAAGATCCAAAAAGGATGTCGGGAAGTTCTAATGCAAATCTTCCAATTCTTTAACCTTCCAACATCAATCCCGAGCTCACACCCCACACTAAACCTTCTTGAGTCCGGAACCACTAATATTTGTAACACATAAAACACATAGCAAGTGTTAGGCTTTTAAAGCCTAAGTGAGGTTTACGCAAAATACATAGATTATAATCAAAACATATAGGAATAACAATTCGATACATTCACTAATTAGATTCCATGGAGAAGGTCCATATCGCTACCCAGTTACATCATAATCGAAGATATACCTTGATCGATACCCCACGGTATGGTCACAAGGCATAACACAACGGAAAACCCCACGGTATCCGAAGGTATGAACCAAATACTCTTACCCCACGGTAGGTATGGATATATCCTCCAATGCATACTAGGTGCTCCTCCAATTAAGTGAATACCAAATAGGTTAATCCAAATAAGATTCAAAGCATATTAAGCACTTTAACCATGGTCCAACCATTTATCATAATCTATACTACTTCCATGTAGTTCACATACATCCACATGTATAAATTTCCATACCAATTAAACTCATTAATAAACCACCATGTTTACAATCCAAGAATAAGCCCATTTGGACCATTAAGCCATCAGTTCATCATTAAGACGTTTATTAAGCCAACATGTCAAATTCACATACCATTGATATATAATCAAACCAAACTCTTAACATCAACATTTATCATGGCATACTAAGTAATAAGCACAATTAATCCATATTAACTTACTTAAAATCTTCTTGTTATCATCTTAACCAATAAAAACATATCACTCAAGATTTTACCTTCATAATACAAAATCAAGACAAGAAATGGTAGATAAGTATAACAAGAACATTTAGTTACAGATTACTCACCTTTAATTCTTCAATTAGTGTATCCCTATCTTGAAGTCTTGAACACTAATACTTCCAAATCAAGAAGATGAAGAAAGCAAGCCCTAATTGAAGTTTGATGTTAAGATTCATATAACAATTACTTGGATTGGATTTAGATTAATAGATTTGAACTTACCTTAGGTTGAATGAAGAAATCGTCTGAGAGTGAGCAAGAGTAATAGTGAAATTCGTTTTGAGAGTTCTAAGTGATAAAATGAGATAAGTGATGACTAAGGGGTGGGTTTAACCCTCTATTTGGCACGTCAGGCATTCGGCGCCGACCATCCGCGCCGATGCATCGGCGCCACCCTATCGGCGCCAGCTTCTGTTTGACAAAACTCCCAACTTCCACTAATTTAGCCGTAACTTCTTCGTTAGAACCCCGTTTTTACCCCGAAAAGTACCGTTGGCCTCGTATTCAAATTACCCATCCAACAAATCCATAAAATCTAATATTCTACTTTATCTTCTATTTTTCATTAATTTTCTTAAGAATTAAACTTACTGGTTTCTATCGAGAATCATCAAATAGCAAGTCAAAGTCACAAAATTTACTTAAGATATCAATCATAATCTAAAAAGTCGAAATATCATGAAATATTAAACTTACTAATACTTACGAGGATTTTCCGGGTGTTACAGTATGTGTTTACTGATAATAATCACCACCATCACTTAACTATTAGGATAACATTCTCGGCCATCAAAATGGTTATTGGTAAATGCCTCTTACCCGGAAAACGCTAACCGGATAAGAGTCTTCGCCCTCACTTAGGGGTCGCTTACCAGGAAAATCGTTCTGTTTTGGTGGACAAAAATCTTACCCGGCAAGCGCTTCCTTTTTAATTCTTATCATCCTCATCAGGTAAGGTAAATGACACCCAATAAGCTTCTCGTAAACGGAAACTTAGTTATGGTCGGTCCAAACCAAATAATGGATTCACATAAACTTTTACCTTGTTCCCTGACACGCTTCCATGTACACAAGTCTTTGAAGCCAATTTTAGGCTTGTTCATGTTTCCAACTTTCCTGAACAATACAATCAAGTGCAAGCTAGTGAACTACCTGCAGAAAAGAATATTCGGTAAAAGAAACAAAATCCAGGTAAAATTTATTAAACATCAAACAGATCTAATTACGAAAAAAAAGATGGATATACCCTCCCATATATTCATTTTTGGGAAGAACACCAACAAAGAGACCTTTACACACCCAATTGCATTTTTGTATGCCTAACTATCCCAGTGTAAAAAGCTACTTAATACAGTAATTAGCAACGTATCTTCTTTACAAAATCAAGCACATACACATATCAAACAAAAACCAACAGCCCAATAATTGGCAAAAGAACAGAATCATACTCAAGCTGAATTAGCAAAACCAAGAGAATCTAATGCAATTCGGTGCTCATAATTGCTTATCGAGATAAACTTGCTTCCCACAGTCCTTACAGAAATACGTGCACCAAAAAACACAATGTGTGTGAAAAGAAGTTAACTTCAAAGAAACGATTAGCATTATTACATATCAAAAGTTGCAGTTGTGCAAATAACTCACGAATTGCTTCCTGGAAAGAAGCCTCTCTGTCATGAACTTCTTTTTAAGGATAGTCATTGCCTTGGTGTCCGCCATTTTCACTGTTGAATACAAAATAACCAAATAAAAAATGAAAACTCAAAAACCAGTCATCGAATACAATAAGCAACGCAGAAACCCCTAAATTTTTTTACAAAAAAATTGATTTATTACTTGTCAAGAGTCAACCCCTTTCCCTCTATAGGTAGCTTGGTTTATAACATAAATGAATAAATTTAGGAGGATCTGTGGAAGCAGCAGTAACACCAAGAAACAAACGCATTTTCAATTCTTTGTATTGGTCGGTATCTAGGGTTTTAACGAAGTGGGTACAGATGGAAAAATCAAGAGGTTAGATTTTAGTGAATAGAAATCAACGGGTTTGAAGAGGATAGAAACTTACAATAGGTTAACGATCCTCAAAGAATTCTTCTGTTCTTGAACGGTGGTGACAATATGGTAGATTCCAGCCAGTTTAGAGCGTTCTTGACTGAAGGAGAGTTGAGATTAGAAAGCATGGGCTTGAGACATGGTTATCATAAAAAGGTATGGCTTGCGTGTTGAGGTTAGAAAGCATGGGCTTGAAACATGGTTATGATAAAAAGGTATGGCTTGCATGTTGAGGTTAGAAATCATGGGTTGGGCTGCTGTACCTTCACCTCTCTTCATTAGGCCGGTTTTAAAAATCTTAAAAATCTTGCACAAAGAACTTGTACATTGTGATTTAAAAGTAGTAATTAAGAGTTTTTAGAATATAATGCTTTAAATGTAGTACATGATGCTTAAAGACTTGCACTTAAGACTTTTTGCTAGCATGCATATATAAGTAGTATAGATATGTTAAAAGAGAAAACCATAAAAGATGATGTGGCATCATAAGAATTGAGAATTTCTTATTTTTTGAATTGTGATTGCTTCTAAGGTATCCCACATTGATAAAGAGACAAAAGATTGACAATGAATTGTTGATATATAAATGGAGGTTAAGATGTGTTTGTGGTAACTCATAGGATTGACTCATTTTGGTCGATTCTCTAAACCAATGTTGTTGTTGTTGACCTTTTTTGGCCGACCCTCCAAACAATATGTTAGACTCATTTTGGCCAACCTAAAAGTTTAAATCTATATCTATATATTAAAAGAAAAATCCACAAAATATTGGGTGGCATCCTAAGAATTGAGATTTCCCCATTTCTTGAATTGTGTTGCTTCTAAGGTATCCCACATTGATAGAGATACAAAAGAATGACAATAAATTGTGGATATATAGATGGAGGTTGAGATGTCTTTGTGGTAACTCATGGGGTTGACTCATTTTGGCTGATCCTCTAAACCAATATTATTGGCCTTTTTTGCCGACCCTCCAAACAATATGTTAGCTCATTTTAGCCAAACTAAAAAGTTTAAATCTATATCTATCTATATCATTTATCTTTATATCTATAAAAGAAAAAACCTTGGGGTATTGAGGTGGCACCATGAGAATTGAGTATTCTCCAATGGTGAATTGTGGTTGATTTGGAGTTGTCCCACATTGGTAAAAGGTTGAAAAGTTGGAGCAATGTAGTGTGTATAAGAAAGGTAGATGCATGAGATGCATTTGTGTCAATTCATGAGTTTGACTTATAGGGTTGTTTATTTTAGATGACCCTCTTTAAAAAAAAACAAATAAAATAATCTTCTTTATCTTTATATCTATAAAAAAAACCTTGGGGTATTGAGGTGGCACCATGAGAATTGAGTATTCTCCAATGGTAAATTGTGGTTGATTTGGAGTTGTCCCACATTGGTAAAAGGTTGAAAAGTTGGTTCAATGTAGTGTGTATAAGAAAGGTAGATGCATGAGATGCATTTGTGTCAATTCATGAGTTTGACTTATAGGGTTGTTTATTTTAGATGACCCTCTTAAAAAAAACAAATAAAATAATCTTCTTTATATTTATAAAAGAAAAAACTTTGGGGTATTGAGGTGGCACCATGAGAATTGAGTATTCTCCAATGGTGAATTGTGGTTAATTTGGAGTTGTCCCACATTGATAAAAGGTTGAAAATTTAGAGCAATGTGGTGTGTATAAGAAAAGTGGATGCATGAGATGCATTTGTGTCAATTCATTAGTTTGACTTATATGGTTGTCTATTTTAGATGACCATCTTTAAAAAAAACAAATAAAATAATTTGCCTTAAAATGTTATCTTATATTGAATGATTTTGCTTTGCAAAGAAATCATAGTAATCATTATATATATATATATATATATATAAAAGAAGCAATGTGTATTGATTCGGTGTCATTAGAATTGAGTACTTTCAAAGGGTAAATTATGGTTGATTTGTAGGTGTCCCACATTTATGGAAAGTTGAAATATTGGAACAAAGTGATGTGCATAAAGAAATGTGGTTGAAAGACATTTGTGTCAAATTATAGCATTTGACTTTAAGGGTGTCTTATTTTCGATGACCCTCCTCTTGCAAAAGAAATTTGTTGCTTGACTTACAGAATTGTATTATATATATATATAAATATATATATATATATATATATATATATATATATATATATATATATATATATATATATATATATATATATATATATATATATATATATATATATATCAGCAACAATGAAAATTGAGGTGACATCATGAGAATCGAGTATTTTCAAATGCTATATTGTAGTTAAATATTGAGTATCCCACATTGATAAGAAAAATGATACATTAATAGAATAGTTGAGTATATAAAGGATGAGAAGAAGCATTTGAAAGCTAAAAAGTTCATTTGCTACTCATGTCATTTTTAACCCTCAATTTTTAATAAAAAATAGTTATTTTTAGTCTACATGTTGAAACAACAATATATCAATATACATTGATGAGAAAGGTGATATATCAATAGAAAAGTAGGGTATATAAAAGATGAGGAGAAACCTTTAAATACTAAAAGGGTCATTTGATTACTAACCTTCAAATGCCCTCCCATGAATCACAACTTAGAAGGAATTGATTCGGTGCATCTCATTCTAATGTGCATCTATTTCTCATCCAACAGTTGATAACTACTTCTCTCGCTTCTCACGTTAAGATCAATTTCTCACCGAAACCCGACCCATATACACATATAGTCTATCTTGCATATTAATTAACTAATTTGCACATATTTACTATTTTCAATAATAGTGATGTTGTTGTGGGACATGTTTTTTGGATTGTAATAACATAAAAGTATATCCATTACTGGTGCATCTTAAACATTTCATAACTAAAAACTATTATTGATATATGAAAAATTAATCACATTTGAAAATACATTATTATTTTATATTGCGTTCATTTAAAACAATAATCGTCACCGCACAATGCACGGTGACCAACACTAGTAAATATAGGGTTTGAACAGGATAGATCGAGTAGTGGATGTTTCAAGAATCGTGTACAAGTGCTTTAAACCCCATAAAGTTCAAAGTTGCCCGTACATATAATATAACATGTATTAGTGAATATGGTGCGGTACTATAGTTTCTCTCCCGCACCGTATATCAATAATAATTGACACAAAAAATATTATATTATGTACCAACCATCTTTACTTAATACCAACTTAATTTGTAGCAGGTTTTTCCGATCGATATTAGTGTTGTGCCAACATTACAAACACATAAAATTTGAATAGATGTAAATTTGCATACACAATAACATTAAGTAATTGTCCGTTTGACAGATCATCAAAGAACGTCGTAGGAATTGGGCAGTAATAAACATACGCAAGAGGAAGAATGGCCTAAAAACATATTTTTAAGTGATAAATAAATATTTTATCAATTAAAAGTCGGTATGATATGGTATTACCATTGTATATGATTTATAATCACCACATACCAACCAAGTTTTGCATACTTAGTACGGTAGTACCCAACCAATTTAATTGGTACGGTTGGTATCCATGCTGGCTTATTTAATATGGTACAAATTTGACACCCCCTAATAACAATAACAAGCTCTGGTCGAGAAACCATAGTCTGAGTCCAAGGAGCGTCCTGTTTCATTTCTCAACTCGACATAAGAGTATGATTACCGAATTATTGTAGTGCAAAAATCCCAGAATACACGCCAATTTACTTGTGATTGGATGAAAGTATGTTGTGGCGCTTGAAGAACTCTCTAAATCCGCATGCGCTCACATCATAGTTATTCTGAAAGTACAATCAAAGAAATGGCATTGATGATCAGTATAACCATATACAAACTATATCAAATAAGAGTGGATTGAAGTGATTCCTTGCCACATTTACATTTGGACTAAAAACGAGAATCAAGAAAATAGTAGAATAGCCAAACGGTAAATAGCCAAGTGGCATCCCCGGGTTATCGGTAGATCCTAACTACCCTGAAGGGTTCAAGTTTCACCAAAGTTGAGGATATGTATGAGTTTTGCAGTATATAAATATTATATACTTAAAAATGGTTAAATACACATGTATTGATGTTAGATACAAGCATAAGAGTTTATGAGAGGATATTTTTCATGGTTATCATGCAATCAAGTGACTAAACCAAACGCACCCAGTAAGTCCCACATGGAGTAGGGTCTATGATCATGCAATCAGTGACACTTGCCATAAAAAATGATAGCAAGTACATATGTCGAAACCTTGAGAGCCAACTTAACTGCAAAAAAAAAGTCGGGCTTTGGGACTCCTCCCCATAGGCCGCCAATTCGAATCTGCGTATGGAAACTAGAGATTTTCCTAGTTGTTATCTTCAGGGCTCATAAGATTAGTTTAGATGCGTGCAAGCTGGCCCAAACACTATAACACCAGGAATTTTGGTATGTGATCTTGTAGGTTTCTATTTAGTATTTCGACTTATGAATTTCAATTTGACACAAGAATCTAATGCTCTAACCTTCAATAGACTCGAGAACCTTTGATTTGACAAACGGAAGAAATTCGAGGATCGGTACAGAGTAAACGAAAAGGGTCACGGCTATGACAGGGAGTTTATGTCGCGCGTCATAGTCGTGAGTGGGAGGGCAGTACACACTAGAAGTTCTAAGAAAATTGAAGTTGTATGCAAAGTTCTCTAAATGTAACTTTTGGTTGGAAGAGGTCTAATTCTTGGGGCATGCTATTACCCGATACGGGGTGAAAGTGGGTCCTTCCAAGATTGAGGCTATGATGAATTGGGAACCTCTCAAAAGCCCATCGGACATTCGAAGCTTCTTAGGATTAGCGGGTTATTACCGGAGATTTATTCAAGACTTTTCCAAGATTGCTTCCTCATTGACGGCTTTATCCTGAAAGAACATAAAGTTTGAATGGACCCAGGCACAAGGGAAAAGGATTCTGAACGCTACAAAAGTAACTGTGTGAAGCTACAATCTTATCCTTACCCGAAGGATCGGAAGATTTTATGGTCTATAGTGACGCATCAAAGATGGGTTTGGGTTGCGTTTTGATGCAAAGGGGAAAAGTGATAGCCTACGCATCAAGACAACTCAAGGTGCATGAAAAGAATTACCCTAGCGGCGTTGGTGTTGGCCTTGAAGTTATGGCGGCACAACGAAATGTACCCTCTATACGGACCATAAGAGTTTAAAGTACGTCTTTGATCAAAAGGAGTTGAACATGAGGCAAAAGAGGTGGTTGGAACTACTTAAAGATTATGATTGTGAATTGTTCTACCACCCGGGTAAAGCAAACGTAGTAGCTGACGCTTTAAGTCAGAAGGATTATAGTGGGAACCTTCGGCCAATCCTTCGAGGATTGAGTTGATGGCAAGCCTCATAGAGAAATTTAGAACGGCGCAAGCCTAAGCCTTATTGGAAGAGAAGCTCAAAGAAGAAGTGACGATGAAGCAACGATTACTCCTAATGGAGGAGAGTCGTGGAGTGAAATTGTTTAATGGACGTGTGTGGGTGCCCAAAATTGGAGGCAACCAGGAATGTCTTTGAGGATACGCACAAGTCCAAGTACTTCATCCATCCAGGAAGCGCCAAGATGTATAGAGACTTGAAGTTACACTATTGGTGGTCGGTCATGAAGTTAGATGTAACACGCTATGTAGAACGATGTGTGACTTGCTTACAAGTAAAAGTTGAACATTAACGAGCTTATGGAAGTCTTCAATACTTAGAAATACCGGAGTGGAAGTGGGATCATATTACTATGGATTTAGTGACTAAGTTGCCGAAAACCTTATAAGGTCATGATACCATTTGGGTGATAGTCGATCATTTGACCAAGAGTGCTCATTTTCTAGCTATGTGGGAAACGTTACCAATGGATAAGTTGGCAAAGCTATACATTGATGAGGTAGTTTCTAGGCATGGTGTACCTTCGTCTATAGTCACGGATCGTGATAGTCGGTTTACTTCAACATGTTGGGATGGATTACAAAAAGAATTTTGTACAAGGGTGAACTTGAGCACGACATACCATCCCTAGCGTTGGAGGATATGTTAAGATCATGTGTGATCGACTTTTATGGCGATTGGGCACTCATCTACCTTTAGTAGAAATTGGTTACAACAATACTTACCATTCTAGTCTAGCGCGACACAGCTTGAAGCAATGTAAGGCAGGAATTGTAGAACTCCTGTGTGTTGGTTAAAGGAAGGAGAAAAACAATTTGTCGGACCGGAGATTGTCCAAGAGACAAGCGATAAGGTCAAAGCTATAAGAAAACGCTTGAAAGCGACGCAAGATCGGATAAAGAGATATGCCGACAAGAAAAGACGACCGATAGAGTTCCAAGTGGGAGACCGTGTGATGTTGAAGGTATCTCCATGGAAAGATATATTGTAAAAAGTGGGAAGTTGTGTCCGCATTTCCTCTGGCCGTTTACTATCATTAAGTGAGTGGAACTACAAGCTTGTTAGTCCCAGATGGCTAACCAAGTATTGTAGAAGGGGGGGGGGGGGGGTTGAATACAATACTCAAAATTTTCACAATTTTAATTCTATTATTGAAAATCTTTCAACAAGAATTACACATAGAAAACCTAAGACTGTTGCGGAAAAGAACAGATAAACTATTCTAACAATCTTACACAAAGTATACTAACAAAATAACTAAGAACACTTAGAACAAAGCTATAAAGTTTTTCAAGCAAACTGGAAATTCTTGCACTTAGAGAAATCTTCCAGTTTGCGTAGAGCACACAGTAATCTTCAAGTCTCTCAAGATATGTGTCTTTTCTGCATGGAGAGGTCTTCCTTTTATAGTGACAAGGAGTGTGCAAACATTGAATGCTTGGGACACTTGTCATCTTCACACTTGCTGAGGATGTTGACTTCTGGAGAGTTGTGAAGTCCTTGTCACCTTTTACAAGGTACAGTCAGAAGAGCCCATGCATGAGAAAAGAGCTTTGCATGGAAATGGATAACAAGACAAAATGTCACTTTATCCATGTAGAAAATATCTTCTCAATTTGTCTTCTAAAGATTGCACCACCGAAGGAAGCTTGGGATATGTGACACATCTTTGGAGAAAGCATCTTTGAAACTTCTTTGAGATCCCACCGATGATAGCCTTGGGATATGTGACACATCTTTGAGATATGTGACATCATCTTTGGGAAATGTGACATCATCTTTGGAGAAAGCTTCTTTGAGACTTCTTTGAGATCCCACCGATGATAGCCTTGTAATATGTGACACCTCTTTGAGATATGTGACATCATCTTTGGGATATGTGACATCATCTTTGGAGGAAAAACATCTTTGAGACTTCTTTGAGATCCCACCGAAATTGGACTTCCATCGGTGGGATTCTTTGGCCGAAACAGAGAGAAATTTCGGTGGAGATGTGTCCACCGATGTGTGTGAACACCATCGGTGGACAATGACTTGTATGTGATGAGAAAAGATCTTTCACTTCCACAATGAGAGAATCTTCAATCTTGACTTTTGGTTGATCTTTGACTTCACCAAACATTTGCTATCTTGTACAAGCCATTACAAAGAACCATGCATCCAAAATTTCTCTAAGTATAAAATGTTTTTCAAAGTATAAAAGGAGATCATGAGGTCATCTTCAAATCTTGATGACCCAACAATCTCCCCCTATTTGATGATGACATCCATACTTAGAAAAACATGAGTAAGACAGTGAATAATGCATGTTGACCCTTCTTTACTTTTTTGGGTTCTTTTTCACACAGTCCATTTTTTTTTGTGTATGTATATATGATATTTACATATGAGAAAAAATAAAAAGGTATAGCTGTACAAATAATTGAAAGGAAAAGGAAAGAAGTATAAACAGTATAAACAATATGAACAGAATGAATATTACTTGCATCTTTGGAGGGGCGAGTTGAAACTTGTGTCTGGCTTGAGGATTCTTCATTTTGATCAGCAGCCTGTTGATGTGTTGAAGAACTTTATCTTTCAGGCACTTTTGCTTTTCTTCAGATGTTTCAAATCTTCAAGTCATTCACTTACTCCAAAAGATTTCAGCCAAGAGAATCTGTGGGTTTTGATAGGAGACAACCCATTATAGTGACAAACTTTGAGGAGGGTTGAGTTTGAGTGAATCAGCCTCAGGATGCATCTGCCCATCTGTTGCATCTTGGCATCTTTTCCTGTTTAGCATCATCAACTTGTCTTTTATTTGCTCCCCCTCAGTTAGATCAGTCGGTCTTTGTGTTACTCCCCCTCAGTTAGATCCGCCCGGACTGATGTGCTCCCCCTTAACCGGTCCGTCGATTTCCTCATTTTTTCAAGTTGGTCGCTGGATATGAGTACTAAGGGTTGATGTTGCTCCCCCTCAGATGAATTCTCCCCCTCAGCGGCCGACGCAGGAAAAACACCAAGAGAAAATGAAAAATCGGCCGAAAATTGGCAATTTTCGGTAGGAAAATCTGGAGAGATTTTTTTTTTTTTTTGCTTTTCCACCGAAAATGAAGGAGTATCCACCGAAAATTGCCTATTTTCGGTGGAAAATCGGGAGAGATTTTTTTTTTTTTTTTTTGCTTTTCCACCGAAAATGAAGGAGTATCCACCGAAAATTGCCTATTTTCGGTAGGATTTTCGGTGGAAAATTGGGAGAGATTTTTTTTTTATTTAAAAAATATTCCCACCGAAAATTTGCAAGAGTTAGACAAAAATTCGGTGTAATTTCTTGAAGAGGTTGACGGAAAACTTCTAAGACATCTTCAGCAGAGTGTGGAGAAAGTCTTCTAAGGCATTATGGAGAAAATCTTCAAAGTGAAGAAAAGATTGGAATTTCATCTTCCAATTTTGATGACCCAAAAAGATTGAGTTTGAGGATTTGGGGTGACATCTGCAGAAGAGTTTGTATTGGGTGGATTTTATGAAAGGAGAGATGGGTTGCAAACCAAGAGTGAAAAAGATGGAAAAAAGGATGTGATGAGGAGATGACACATAGGAAGTTGGGTTAGGTGAGAGGAAGAGTATATGAGAAGCTAGATAAAATTGGTGGGGAGAGAATCGGTAGAGGAAATGGTAGAGGTCTACAACTTTGGTGAGATGAGATCATGGTGATGACATCATTAAAAGAAAAAGGTGTCTACCATGCATGGGATGACATCATATGGAGGGGTTCTTTCCTATGTTTCTAGATAGGAAAGGAGATTTGTGAGAGAAGAATAGTGTCCACCAATGAGAATTCGGTGGAATCTTAGGACACATAGTTATTGAAGATTACACATGCCAAGTTCATTTATGAGGAAATTAAACCTGGTTTCATCTAGAGATTTGGTGAACAAGTCGGCAAGCTGAAGATCTGTAGGAATGAAGTGTAGCTCAATGTCACCTTTGGAGATGTGGTCCCTGATGAAATGATATCTGATAATGATATCTGATATCTATGTGCTTTGATCTGGAATGAAGAACTGGATTGTTTGCAATAGCTATTGCACTGGAATTATCACACAGAATTGGGATTTTAGAAAAGAATTGATTGTAGTCCCTGAGTTGGTTTCTCATCCATAGGATCTGAGCACAACAGCCGCCAGCAGCTACATATTCAGCCTCAGCAGTAGAGGTTGACACAGAGTTTTGTTTCTTGCTGGACCAACTTACCAATTTGCCACCAAGAAGTTGGCAACTTCCTGTAGTACTTTTTCTGTCACAAACTGGGAACCTGCATAATCTGAATCTGAATACCCAATTAGTTCAAAACCTGAGTCTTTGGTATACCAATGACCCAGATGCAAGGTATCCTTGAGATACCGAAAAATCCGTTTTACAGCCTTTAAATGTGATTCTTTTGGATTGGCTTGATAACGGGCACATAGACAAGCAGCAAACATAATATCTGGTCTGCTAGCAGTTAAGTACAGAAGGGATCCAAACATTCTTCTAAAAAGAGTAACGTCCACAGATTCACCTTTAAGATCATCATTGAGTTTCAAAGGTGGTGCCATGGGAGTTTTCATAGGAGAGCTATCTAAAAAATGAAATTTCTTCAGAAGGTCACGAATATATTTACTTTGGTTTATAAAAATCCCTTCTGAAGATTGTTTGACCTGAAGGCCCAAAAAGAATGTAAGCTCTCCCATCATGCTCATCTCATATTCACTCATCATGAGAGAAGCAAACTCATCACATAGACACTCATCAGTGGCACCAAAAATGATGTCATCAACATAGATTTGGACAAGGATGATATTACCTGAGGTTTCTTTGATGAAGAGAGTATTTTCAATTTTACCTCTGGAATATCCATGCTTGAGAAGAGAGTTGGCAAGAGTGTCATACCAAGCACGTGGAGCTTGCTTGAGACCATAGAGAGCTTTGTCAAGTCTGTACACATAGTCTGGATGATCCGGGTCTTCAAAGCCAGGAGGTTGTTTCACATAGGCTTCCTCTGCAAGTTCCCCATTGAGGTAGGCACTTTTGACATTCATTTGAAAGACTCTGAAATTTCTGTAGGTAGCATGAGTCAAAAAGATTCTTATCGAGGAGGAGAGATCGGTGGGATTTGAGGTGGTGGATCGGTGGAGATTCGGTGGTGGATCGGTGGAGATTCGGTGTAGAATCGGTGTGGGTCGGTGTAGACTCGGTGGTGGATCGGTGTGACGATGTCACCGAGGATTTGAAGTATCGGTGGTGGATCAAGCGTGAGGATTCCACCGAGGAGTTTGAAGGATTGTACCGAATTTAGAAGGGTTTCACCGAATTAGAGGGGTACCACCGAGCTTAGAGATCGGTGGAGATTCGGTGGTGGATCTGTGAAGGGTTCCACCGAATTTGAAGGGTTCCACCGAATTTGAGGGGTACCACCGATCGAGGAGGCAAAACATATGATGGGAAGTAAAGTATGGTGGGATTTGGTTTTGGTTTGTGTCGGCAGCAAGATAGAGAAATTGTGGAAGAAAAATATAGAAAAGAAGAGGTGGTGATTGCATGGTTTGGGATTTCGGTGGAGATGGGTGTCATCACAAAAAGATGGATTGTTATTGTCTTGGAGTTGATTGATGGAGGAGAGAGAAAAGGTGGTGAAAAAGAATATTTGGTGGAAGATGATGAATTTTTGGTTCGGTGGTTAAGGAAAATTTCGGTGGTGAGGTTTAGAAAAGAAATGGAATTTTAAGAGATTGGAGATGGTGATGTCATGAGAATGACATCATCATGCTTATGATGTCATGAGAGTAAAGAATTCTAAGGTTTTGTCAACTTTCTCACTTGTTCACATAGATCCATTTGCCCAGCTCAAAATCTGTAATCACAAAGAATTTATTTTCTAGGTACCCATTTGGAAGGTGGGTCCTTTTGGGTTAGACGGAAAAGAATTGGACGGTCTTTGGCAACATGAGAAGTATCACCACAGAAATAACATTTTCTATAAAGAAAGATCTTTTTAGAATTGTGATATTTTTCTTTATTTTTGCTTTTAAAAAAATGTCCTCAATAATTTGACGAGGAATCAAAGATTTGGGGTGCAGCACCTAAAATACATTTTTCAAATTTTGGGAGGACCAAAAACTTTTCCTTTGAAAAGGACATTTTGAGATACACAGAACTGTGAATAAAATCGGTAGAAGAAGACACATAGGTATTTTTAGAAAAAGTGAAGGATTTCTTTTTAATAAAAAAAATTGGCACCCAGTTACTTTCCTTTTTCAGAGATAGAAAATATTTTGCATGAGTTGGAAGAGAAGGATGCATCATCTAAAGACAATAGATAAGGAATTAAATGCTTCAATCTTTTCAGCATCAGAGAGAGAGATAGAAATGGATGTACCTGTGATGAGGTGGGGAGACACTTAGCTGATACAAGAGCAGTTGAGGAGGTGTGGCCTTCTGAATCATCCATGTTATTTATCTTGGCCATGAAACAGACATTTGAGGTGTCATTCGCTTTCAGATGTGGGTTCATCTGCCAAATCATGAGTTTTAGCAGGCAGACCCTTTGCATTTCTGACAAGTCTGTCATTTCTTTCCTTTTCTCTCTTGTATTTTTCCTTGTATCTTTCAGCCCGGTCAGAATGTGCAGAAGAGAGGTGTTGGCTGAACTTTTGGGAATCAAATTTGGATCTTTCCGATTTTGAGGAAAATCGGCCTGAGGAAGCAGTTCTGGGTCTTTCAAAATGTTTACTTTTACACTCAGAAGCAAAATGACCCTTTTTACCACAGTTAAAACATTCCTCATTAGATTTGTCCAAACAAGAGTGTTTGGAGAGAGAAGAGGATGATTTTCTACCAAACTTAGATTTTCCAGAAGAGAGATGAGATTTGGATTTAGAGTGCCCATCCAACATGACCATTTCATCAGATAATTTATCAACAGAAGTTTCCTCACATTCTTCCTTAGCATCACTAAGATATGCCTCTGAATGATCATTGGGATCTTCTTGACTATCATGGTCAGAGTCAGATGGGTAGGTGATTTTTGGTAAACACTTAGTCTTTTTGGAAGAGTCACTTAGGAGAGCAAGAGAAGAGTTCTTTGAAAACCTATGCAGTTTCGTCTGCTCATAGTTGAAAAGAGTTCCATAAAGAACAGTTAAGGGCATGAACTCAAGGTCTTTGGTAGTTTTGATGCAAGTACATATATTTTCCCAAAAATCTGGAAGACAATCCATGAACTTGCACAAGACTTCCTCATTATCATAGACTCTGCCCAACAACTTAAGATCATTTAAAAGAGAGTTAAAACGGTTATAGTAGCTAGGAAGAGATTCTCCTTTTTCAAAAGCAAAGAGTTCATAATTTCTAACAAGAGCAATCTTTCTGCTCTTTTTAACTTCATTTGTACCTTCGTACAAAACACACAGAGTGGACCACATCTCTTTGGCAGTAGAGAGATTTACCAGAGAGTGGTACACTTCAACAGGAAGAGAGAGAGCAATGATAGTTCTAACTTTAGAATCAAGAGATACAAGTCGTTTTTCCTCATCAGTATATTTCTTAGGATTTTTAAGAATGTAACGACCAGTAGCAGCAGATTTTTCTTCATCAGAGGAATCATCAGAATTATCTTTTTCCATGGTTTCTTTACCAGGCCTCTGCGTTTCATAGCGAGCCCAAACTCTGGGGATAATGGGTCCCTCTGTGAGGATGGTTGGATATCTAGTATCCACTCCTTCCATGAACAGCATCATGCGGCTTTTCCACAAAGAGAAGTTGTTAGCATTAAACTTAGGAGGTTTTGAAATGGACCCATTTTCAGGAAAGTTATTTTGAAAAGAGTTTTCAACAGTAGAAGAAGAAGAGGCAGCCATCGCAGATCAAGTTTATGGAATTAAACTTCCTGCTCTGATACCACTTGTTAGTCCCAGATGGCTAACCAAGTATTGTAGAAGGGGGGGGGGGGGGGCGTTGAATACAATACTCAAAATTTTCACAATTTTAATTCTATTATTGAAAATCTTTCAACAAGAATTACACATAGAAAACTTAAGACTGTTGCGGAAAAGAACAGATAAACTATTCTAACAATCTTACACAAAGTATACTAACAAAATAACTAAGAACACTTAGAACAAAGCTATAAAGTTTTTCAAGCAAACTGGAAATTCTTGCACTTAGAGAAATCTTCCAGTTTGCGTAGAGCACACAGTAATCTTCAAGTCTCTCAAGATATGTGTCTTTTCTGCATGGAGAGGTCTTCCTTTTATAGTGACAAGGAGTGTGCAAACATTGAATGCTTGGGACACTTGTCATCTTCACACTTGCTGAGGATGTTGACTTCTGGAGAGTTGTGAAGTCCTTGTCACCTTTTACAAGGTACAGTCAGAAGAGCCCATGCATGAGAAAAGATCTTTGCATGGAAATGGATAACAAGACAAAATGTCACTTTATCCATGTAGAAAATATCTTCTCAATTTGTCTTCTAAAGATTGCACCACCGAAGGAAGCTTGGGATATGTGACACATCTTTGGAGAAAGCATCTTTGAAACTTCTTTGAGATCCCACCGATGATAGCCTTGGGATATGTGACACATCTTTGAGATATGTGACATCATCTTTGGGAAATGTGACATCATCTTTGGAGAAAGCTTCTTTGAGACTTCTTTGAGATCCCACCGATGATAGCCTTGTAATATGTGACACATCTTTGAGATATGTGACATCATCTTTGGGATATGTGACATCATCTTTGGAGGAAAAACATCTTTGAGACTTCTTTGAGATCCCACCGAAATTGGACTTCCATCGGTGGGATTCTTTGGCCGAAACAGAGAGAAATTTCGGTGGAGATGTGTCCACCGATGTGTGTGAACACCATCGGTGGACAATGACTTGTATGTGATGAGAAAAGATCTTTCACTTCCACAATGAGAGAATCTTCAATCTTGACTTTTGGTTGATCTTTGACTTCACCAAACATTTGCTATCTTGTACAAGCCATTACAAAGAACCATGCATCCAAAATTTCTCTAAGTATAAAATGTTTTTCAAAGTATAAAAGGAGATCATGAGGTCATCTTCAAATCTTGATGACCCAACAAAGCTAATCAATTGAAACTTCCACCGGAAATGAATGGAATACATAATACATTCCATGTTTGCTATCTTCGGAAGTACTTAATGGAAAAGGAGAATGTCATTTCACTTTCGGAAATAAGAGTAGATGAGGGCAACCGTTGTATTGAGGAACCCAAGACGATCTTATAAAGAAAGTATAAGAAACGCTACCACAAGGAAGTCACCATGGTCAAAGTACAATGGAAACATCATTGGGGTTACAACGTTACTTGGGAAGCCGAAGAGGATATAAAGCGGAGATATCCCCACTTATTTGCTTAGTTAAGATTTCGAGGACGAAATCATTCCCATGTTGGGGAGGATTGTAACACCAAAATTTGGTAAGTGATCTTGTAGGTTTCTATTTAGTATTTCAACTTATTTGCATTTTGACACAAGAATCTAATGCTTTAACCTTCAATAGACTCGAGAATCTTTGATTTGACAAACAGAAGAAAATCGAGGTTCGGTACAGAGTGGGCGAAAATGCCCGCGACTATGATAGGGATCCAATCTCGCGGGGCATAGTCGCGATTGGGGAGGAACCCACGGTACACACTAGGCGACAGTGCCCGACGATAATGCCCGGTGTCACTGTCGTGTGATACTTTCGTGCGGGATGTACCAAATGGATCAGGACGCAGGTGACTATGTCGGCGAGAGTGACAAAGTGTCACAGTAGTTGGTCAATGTCACGAAAGAGGCCCCAGGTATAAAATGCTGCCAGACGCGATTTTCAGTCATTTGAGGCATTTTGGAGCTGTTTGGGAGCCGTTTTCTCTACACTTTTGGGTAAGATTTTCCTCCCTTTATCCCTCCTCATTAAATCCCTTTGGAAATGACCATAAATGTTATTTATGGTGGTTCTTTTAGGTGGTTGAGCATTAGTTTTCGGAGCATCTCCCATTGGATTCCAAGCCTCGAGTATCCATCATTTTCATCTAGGGTTTCTAGGTTTTAAATAAAACCTAGAGGCGAGTTCATTCACATTTTAAACTTTATACATGTTAAGATCTATGTGCTTTAAACTTCAAAACATCTCATCACTTGTGATTTCTTGGCTTGATGAATCTTCCTAAACCCGATTTTAGGAGAGTTTAGGGTTTGGTTTTGGTAAAAGTGTTTGGAAATGTGTATGAAATGTAACACCCCGAAGTATTCTGGTAAGCATTCTTCCCATAGTTTCCGCATGGCACAAGTCGATTAATTTATTTCTTGATGTTATGTATTTTCAAGTTTGGATCAAGCATATTAGAGTAGACCTTATCCATTGTTATAAAATTCTATGAGTATGCATGCCTTTCACGTGACAAACTTGGCACTCTCACCTCATTTTTGGGCTGCATGCATGTGTGTCTCGTAAACCAACGTTTTCAGCCGGCGGTACATTCTGGGCGAGAGTGCCCGGCGAGAATGTCGTGGCACTCTCGCGGTGTCAATCTCGCAGAGATGCCCTGCAGCAGATTTCGGGAACTCGCGGTACATTCCCGGTGGAAGTGACCGACGATCTTGCCTTGGTCACAACCGCCCTGTCACTCTCGCCGACGACTTAATTTTTAGGGTTTTATGGCAGCGGCTGGTTTCATTTATTGGTGGGATTCTTTTTCTTTTGTGAGAACCAAAACACTCTCTCTTTCCCTACTGCCGACTCCTCACATCCCTCTCTCCTTGCGATTTTCTTATTTTTACCCCCATCTCTTCTCTCTTCATTTATAGCTTAAGTTTTTAGGCATTAATGGTGGTTGCTAATTGATTAGCTTTGCCTACTTATTGAGAGCTACTACCTCATCTCCTCTCAAGACTTCAAGTAGAGTTCATCCATACATCTAGGGTTTTCATATTTAGAAACTTTAGTTTTCATCATTCCAAGTAAGTCCATTGTTGGGTTGATTTTCTACTCCTCCTTGTAAGATTACCATATTAAGAAGTTGAATCTCTTAATTTTTTTAGGGTTTTCTTCTCCAAGGTCCAAGTAAATACCATTTCTAGGGTTTCTTCAAGTTTGGGGTTTTTCTCCTTACAAAACTCTAATCGGTAAGTTAGTATCTATACTTGTATATTTATGTAACTCTTGAATGCTAACATGAGTTGATATGTTTGATATGTGGAAATCTCGACTAAAAGGACTTGAACTTCTTTATTATTATTAAATGGTTATAAAATGTGGAATATGTGTACATGTGCCTATGCATACGAAATTGTACCCTTATGGGCTATATATATATATATATATATATATATATATATATATATATATATATATGCACCTATATAATTATTTGTATATGCTTATACCTAGTTGGAGTTATAGAAGTATGTGTATGGGTAGTTATGGAATGAGTATGCTACTTGGGTACTTTGTTCATGATAACATGTGAGGTTGAATGTCAAGCTATTTAGTAGACACTTTACGAATGAAATGCAAAAATCTAGATTTGGGTTGGAATCAGTCTGACTCCTTGTGCACGAGGATTCAGACTCTTATGGAATATATGTATGTATCGGTTAAGCCAATGGTGGCTACTAGCGAGTAAGCAATAAGGGACAATCGTTCTTGAGGTGTATGATAATGTCGATTTTCGACATTATTTTTAATCTCAAACTGGGTGGTTCACGCATGTCTTCAAGTGGAATACGAGTATTTAACGGGTTTTTGGTGAAGAAAGTACATGTATAAGCATCGTTGTTCAAAAGAGTAGCAGATTCAAGTTTCGGGGCTTGAGAGAAAAAGAATTAAAGGAAACAATCCAGAAGCTGGCACCAGCCAACTGGCGCCACTATCCGTGCCAACAAATTAAACATAGTCTAGCACCAGTCTCCGCACCAGCCAACTGGCGCCACTATCCGTGCCAACAAATTAAACAGAGTCTGGCACTAGTCTCCGCACCAGCCAACTGGCGTCAGTACTGGCTCCAACGCCCAGTTCTTTAAAACTCCTTTTTCAGCTAGGGTTTTGGCACTTTTGACTTACACACGACGACGGCTGGCCAAGGGGCGATTTTTGGAGCAGAAACAGATATTTTTTAAGAGGAAGACACGAGGGAAACAAATTAGGACGAGAAATCAAAGACGATTGAGCACGTGAGATCGAAGGGGATTCTTCTCAGGGAGTTATTTATCATTACCTCTAGAACTTCTTGAACCATGAATTCTTTGAAGCTTTTTGTAACATTTCAGTTTCTTTTACACACCCCCAACACGAGCTAAACTACATGTTGGGGGGTTGGATGATGTTTGGGTTACCGATGTAGACTTTGGATGATTTATGTTTTGGTTTTAATAGATGGATGACGCTTTTGAACTTATACTCACTGTGTTTAACTAATTGATCACTTGTTAAATGATTTTATCGTCCTTGAGTACGTTCGAGAGAAGTCTCGAGATCTAGGTCGGGTTCAATAGCCACCGAGGGGAATTGGATAGAGATATACCAATTCCTTCGGTGTTGTGTTCTAAATCTTTTTCATTAACTCAATTTATTTGTGAGATCGAGAGATAAACAATTTTAATTGAGTCAATTCTCGTTGTAGCTTGAAAGAGTGCAACGAGACCGGGTTTTGCAATTCATTGATCGTTAGAACTAATCATAAATCACTCTGAATTCTCATTAAATAAGCCATTCAGATTCCAACCCTCCTTCTTCCCTCTTAACTTTTCCAATCAATCAACCATTCCAACGTTTTTGTGTGCTTTTGTTAATTTTGTATTTCAGAAATTCAACCTAACCAACTTTCAACCGTTCAGTTAATAGTAACTACAGTCATTTCAGTACTTTACATCTGGTTCCTTTGGGTTCGATACTCGTACTTCCGTACGTATTACTTGAGATGACACCGTACACTTGTGGTTAGTCAAAGGGGGGTGTAAACCCGCCTATCAAGTTTTTGGCGCCGTTGCCGGGGAACTTATTTTGTGTTAATATCACTACCAGTTGTAGGAATTATTATATTGAGAATTTTTCTTTTAATTGCAATTTTATTTTTGTTTTTAATTTTCTGTATTCACTATTATAACCCAAGTTTCTTGCTACTCCATTGCTACGAGCTCTAATTTGAGATTTATTCTTTATTGCAGATCACTTCTAGTTAATGCTAAGGAGGAGTTTCTCTGGTGAACTCGAACCATTTCATCCTAAGATCGAGAGGACTACAAGGAGAATAAGGAGACAAGCTAGACTCAGACATCAGCAAGAAATGGAGAACGCCGTCAATTGGGAGATCCATGATGATCAAGAAATGCCAATCAACATTGAGAACTCTGGTAACAACGAGATTCCGGTGAACAACAATGAAATACTAGACAATCAGAATCTCAACAACAACAATCTCAACAACAACAATCGCAACAACGAGATTCCGGTGAACAACAATCAAATTCCCATCAATCAGAATCTCAACAACAACAATCTGAACAATGAGATTCCGGTTAATCAAAATCACAACATCCAGAATCCCAACAACCGAGTACCACCACCAAGGGTTCCTATGAGAAATTTTGCCAACCCGAACATGGGGGCCGCACAGAGAGGGCCATATGTTCCTCCGATAGCAGCAAACAACTTCGAAATCAAGACTGGCGCCATCCAATTGGTGAAAGCAAACATGTTCGGAGGAGCAGCAACTGAAGACCCACACAGCCACTTGAGAACATTCGAGAAGATCTGCAACACCTTCAAGGTGAATGGAGTTGACCCGGATGCAATCAAACTCTGACTTTTTCCGTTTTCACTGAGGGGTCGGGCTATTGAATGGGAAGAGGGTCTGCCAGTCGGGAAGATTCGCACGTGGAACGACATGGTGACAGCTTCCTAAATAAGTTCTTTCCACCGGGGCGAATGCCCCAACTGCTATCAGACATCACCTACTTCTCTCAGTGGGATCAGGAGTCATTATACGAAGCCTGGGAGCGGTACAAGGGGATGCTTAAGAAATGCCCCCACCATGGTTTGCAAGAATGGATGGTCATCCAAACTTTCTTTGGAGGACTGCATCCATAGTATAAGAATGACCTCACAGCCGCTGCGGGTGGTGCATTAATGAATAAGTCATACGAGGACGCATATGAGCTGATTGAGAATCTTGCTGATCATAGTTATGCTACACCTCGGGCAGCCACTAGAAGGGTGGAAAGTGTATAAGAAACTGACGAGCTGAAAGTTATCAAAGCACAATTGGCGGCTATTACAAATCAGCTGAAAAGGACGGCGATTCAACCGTCATTCCAAGGAGATATGGGCTGCCAAGAGCCATTTGGTTCGTCTCAAGAAATGACTCCACCAGGGCACATTCCCGAGCCAACCCGAGAAGAAAACAAGAGAGGACTGTAAGGCAGTTCAGCTGAGGAGTGGGAAAGAACTGGTGAAAGACCCACGTTTAGAGCCCATACAGATAGAGGAAGAAGATGAAGAGAAGGTGGATGAGGAAATCGAAATGGTAGACAAGAGAGCTCCGAAAGAAGAAGTGCCAAAGTCTGATTCAAAGACAACCATACCACCGGTGGCACCAAAAGTTCCATTTCCAAACCGTTTAAAATCATAAAAGGAAGAGGTTCAATTTTCTAAATTTTTAGAAGTTTTTAAAAAGCTGCACATTAACATTCCTTTTGCAGATGCCTTAGCTCAAATGCCTTCCTACATGAAGTTCTTGAAGGATATCCTCTCTGACAAGAGGAAAATTGAGGAACACGCAACCGTGGCACTTACTGAAGAGTGCAGTGCAATAATCCAGCACAAACTTCCTCAAAAGTTGAAAGATCCAGGGAGTTTTACGATTCCTGTTCAAATAGAAGGTTCTGATTTTGGTAAGACACTTTGTGATTTAGGTGCGAGTATTAACTTGATGCCTTTGTTCATTTTCAGGAAGCTTGGATTGGGAGAGGTGCAGCCGACGAACGTGACACTCCAACTGGCAGATAGATCCATCAAATATTCGTACGGAGTTATCGAAGACGTATTGGTAAAGGTGGACAAATTCTACTTTCTAGTAGATTTTGTTATCTTGGACATGGACGAAGATAAGGAGGTCCTCTCATTTTGGGCCAACCATTTTTGGCCACCAGAGGTGCACTAATTGATGTGCAAGGAGGAAAGCTTACTCTCCATGTTGGTGCAAGAGTGGTGTTCAATGTTTTTCCAACAACACGGACCGGGGTGGAAAGAGGTACATGTTATCGGTTAGATGTAATAGAAGAGATTGCTGAGGAGACTTCCCAAGTTAATCATAGTGATGATCAACTAGGGAATGCATAGACCGGAATGTGCACCGATAGCGAGAACGAGAGTGTGATGCAACTAAATGCATTTCCCGAGTATCGAGGTCCGAGAAGACCAATGAAAGAGGATTTGGGTGAACCAATTGCCAAATTGTTAATGTTACATTATCTTGTACCATGTAGTATTATAGTTGAGGGACCAAATGTGACATGTTGTGAAACTTTGAATAGTATATATAGTATACTATCTGTATTTTTAGGTCACAACATAGAAGATATTCAACATACAAAATACACACGCCTCTATCTTCGCAGCCTCCTTCCACTTTGTAAACCTCTCAACCTTCTGTGAAGTTGTAAGCTGCAAGTTCTTCAATCATATATAGAGGTGTACTTCTTTGATTCATATATCTTGTGTATTTACTCTTATTACTTGTCATTGAGGGATCACAATTGGTATCAGATCTTAATATCATTTTGTTCAGATTTGTTCTTAAAAGTTGTACGTATCTGTATTCTTCAAGTTCAATTTTTTGGTTGATTTTGGTCTCTGGAGTTCTTCTAGTGGTTGGAATCGATCAAGAAGTGAAAATAGAAATTTCCTGTGTATTTAATTCCGCATATCACCAGGAAATTAGATCAATACGTGCATCTTCTCTGTTTTTCACGAAGTCTCTGTTTTGAGTAAAACTCACTGTTTTGCTCATCAAATCAAGGTTAGGTTGGTTTTTAGACAAAACTCAAGGTTATAAAAGTGCCCAGAAATTACCCAGGAACACTCGTTCAAAATTTCAAGCATTTTTGAGTTCATTTGAACATCTGCTTAAAAATCATCATAACCATCGCAACCATCTAATATTCATATCTCTCGCAAGATTCAAACCCCTCGCAATCTTCTAGAAATTAAGACTGCGAGCCTCGCAACCTTCTAGAATTCTGGACTGCGAGCTTCGCAACTTTCAGGATCTATGGACTGCGATCCTCGCAATTTTTAATTGCGATCTGTTTCTTGCCTCGCAATCTGTTATTGCGATTTGTTGGTTTGGTGTTTGCCTCGCAATTGTTGACTGCGAGACTTAGTTTCGATCGCAATTGTTCACTGCGATCCAATTTCATTGCGATACTTTGTTTGCCTCGCAACAGATTGTTGAGACTTTTTATTGCATCGCAAACAGTAGCCTCGCAACCCATACAAAGGCAGAGACAGAAAGAGTTTGTTGAAAAAGAAAGCTACTGAACAAGAGATAAAACGATCAGACAAGTAATTAAATGACTACAAGAGATGTGCTATCCATTGGTTCCAAAGACAAACCTCCGGTTCTCTTTACATCAGAATTCAAAATTTGGAAAGACAAATTCCTAGACTGGGTAGATAGACAAGAGAACGGAGAATTCATTATCAATTCTCTAGATAATGGACCAATGAAGCCTATAACAAGAAGAGGGATTGCTATTGATGGTGATCCAATTCCAGATATTGTTACTGTTCTACCGATTCACTACTCTGTTGAACAGAAGAAATTGTACCAAGGAGATAAAATGGCGAAATCTCTAATTATTCAGGCCTTGACCGATAATGTCTATCGGAGGGTAGACAGCAAAAATCAATCTGGTAAAGCCATGTTTGATGAACTGATAAAGTTATTTCAAGGATCTGAAGTAGAGAATCAAATGAAAATGTCAACCATTATCAACTCATACGAATGCTTCAAACAGAAAGAAGGAGAGACTCTTGACTCTGCTTATGTACGCTTCACCACAATATTGAATGAGCTAAGCAGATTCAAAATAGAGAGGAAGGTTATTGAGCACAACGTAAAATTCCTGACCGTTCTTCAACCAGAATGGAAGAAGTACGCTCACCGAATGAAGCAGAATGCTAAGCTATCAGAATTACCTCTACAACAGATGTTTGAAACGTTGAAGCAGGATGAAGATGATGCTGAAGCGAAGAAAGTGAAGAAGAATAGGAAAGTGAAGAATGAAGATAAAAGAGGGATGAAGGATGAAGAGCAAGATCCACTTGCGTTGATTTCAAGCAGAGGATACTCCCAGGATGAGGAGAACCAGTCTGAAGGAGAAATGGAGGAAGCAAGTGGGATAGAAGAAATAGAGAGAATGAAGGATTCTCTGGCTCTGCTTACCAGTTCTTTTCAGAGAAAATTTGGGAAAAGTCCTGGTTCTAATAATCAGAGGTATGCGTCGGGCTCAAAGAACTTTGAGCATAGGGCGCATGTTGAATCAAGCAAAAGAGCAGAATACAGGAGGCCGGAAGAGTACAAAAGGCCTACTGAGTATAGACGGCCAAATGATTACAAGAGGCCAGAGGAGAAAAAGATTTTTGAGAAAAAGGAAGAACCACAGACCTGTTACAACTGTGGGAAACCTGGTCATTTCGCGAAGGAGTGCTGGAAGCAGATAGTGAAAGATACCAATTACTACAAAAACAAGTTGTTGCTTGCTGAAAAGAAGCAATCGGGTATTGCACTAAAGGTAGAAGAGGATTACTGGCTTGATCATTCTGATGATGAAGCTAATAATGAGACTACTGCTCAAACAAAGATGTGCTTCATAACCAAAGAAGCCGATGATGAAGGAGCAGAGTCTACTTCAGAACAGGTATATTTCGATTTCTATAATCAATTTATTTCTAAACAAGCATGCTTAACACAAAGGTTAGAAGAATTAAAACCTGATGAGAACATTGCTAATGAAATAATTTCAACTCAAAAGGAAAGACTAATAGAACAAGACAGTCAAATTACTGAATTGAAAAAGAAAAAGACTGAATTCGATATTGGTCATGCGTACTTTCAAGATAGAGTATCTGAACTATCGGAAAAATTAATGAGTTCAGAAATAAAGAATAGCGAGTTTGAAAGTCTTTTACATGCTTATAAAGAAAGAAATGAAGAGCTGAGTGAAAATATCACAGATCTGGAAGATAAACTGTACAAAGCAGGTCAAACAGAACAAACAATTCAAATGAATAAGCCAAACAAATTCAGATACTATAACGCAAAGTGGGGTATTGGATATGACAATCCTCAGTACCTAAGGAATGCCATAACTAAAACTCCCACTCAGTATGAATTTGAATGGTTTATGCCTGTTACACATCCTTGCTATCAAATCAAACAACTTCATGAGGAAGAACAAAAGGCTGAGGAAGAAACAAAAAGAAAAATCACTGTTAGAATGCAACTTCCTTTTTGGTATGGTCCAGAGAATGCCAAGGCATTAGATAATGAAAAAACCTTACCAAATGATTATTTTGAGAGTTATATTGTTAAAGAACCAGAGGAAAAAGAAAATACTCAAAAGGATAATCCTGAAAAATCTGTTTTGGAAGGAAAAAGGTATTTTCCACCAATGGTTCTTGAACAAAAACTCATGGAGCTCGAAAGGAATATAATTTTTAATGTTGAAGAAATCAGAAACGAAGATCAACTTCTTTTTTATATTGAAAAAGAAGTTATCTTTACTGTTTTGTCATATAGCATAAATGATGAACCTGAAAGCTTTGAAGAAAAGAAATCTCTAGAACTTAGATGTTTGGATCTTTCAGATCAACTATTTACTTTTCAGAAAACGCTTTTTCTTGAAAGACAACTAATAGGGAAAGAAAGAGAGAACAGACTTGTTTTTGAGATTGAAAAGGAAGTTGTGATCACAGTTCTTTTAGAAAACTTAATTGATATGAAAAGAAAACTTGAGGAAATATCTGATGAAAAGGTTTCAAACGTAACACATTCTTCTGATTCAGATCTTTCATCATGCAAAGCTTTCATGGGAACAACTGTTTTGAAGGGTTGTAAAATAGATGACCAAGAAAAAGAAATAGATGATTTTCTTAGTAAACCAACATCTCATGGTTATGATTTTTGGAATTTAAAGGAAAAATCTGTTAAACATGCTTCAACAGAATTTAATGAATTTCATTATCCTAAGTCTTATGGTTTCTTTTATGCTTCATCAGAAAGTGATTCTGATATTGATAGTATGGATGTTGGTAAAGGCAAAGGCAAAGTTGAAAATGAATTGCCTGTTCTATTTGACTTCAGTGCAAAACTTCCAGATCACGCTGTTTTTTTGATAAAAGAAGAGGAACCTAAAAAGATCATTTTGGAAGGGGAATCTTCCAAGTCTTCAGAGAAAATTTCTGTCAATGATTACTATTCTAAATCTAAATCAAAACAATCATTTCAGAAAAAGAAAAGAAAACCAAAACAGAAGAAGCATGCTAAATCTCACAACTCTTCTTTGTCTGGTGTTTCAGATCGTAATTTAAGAACCAACAAGAAACTTGAGTGGAAGATAAAAGCATCCACACAAGAAGTGACAAAGATCAAATCATCCAAAGTTCCTTTAAATGTTTTAAATTTCAAGAAGGACAAGTTGTTTTTGAATGTAATTAATCATGCTGTTGACAATAGAAAACTTGTAACACCTTGCAAGATTTATACAATGCAACAACTGATTAACTTGTCTCATGATAAAATATGTTGTGCTTCATGTGGTGTGGATGATTTCATTGGCAAATCTGACTATAACTGTTGGTTGTATACAACTAATTACTCTAACAATGGTAATAGAAAGAGCATTGCCAATTTGAAATGGCTACCTAGAACTACAAAGACTCCTAACCCAAAAGGAACCAATTGGCAATGGGTACCTAAAACTGTTTAAATTCCTTTTTGCAGCTCCGTCATGTGTGGTACTTGGATTATGGTTGCTCAAAACACATGACTGGAAGAAAGGAACTATTGAGCAACTTTGTAGAAAGAGATGGAGGGAGAGTCAAATTTGGAAATGATCAGTACTCTCCTATCTTAGGTTATGGAGACATAGTAACAGACAAGGTCAAAATAACCAAGGTTAACTATGTTGAAGGATTGGGACACAACCTGTTTAGTATAGGTCAATTCTGTGACAAAGACCTAGAAGTACATTTCAAGAAGACTCGGTGTGCAGTTCTAACCGATGACGGAAATGAACTTCTAGTTGGGTCGCGCAATTCAAATCTTTACACCATTGACCTATCCAAGCTAAACCCCAAGATGAATGTGTGTCTGATGTCAAAGGCGTCGTTTGACAAAAGCTGGTTATGGCACCGAAGACTATCTCACCTCAACTTTCGATACATTCAAAAGCTGCAGACAGGTGATTTAGTTACTGGTCTACCAGAACTGAAGTTTGAGAAAGACAACTTCTGTACTGCATGTGAAACAGGGAAGATAAAGCATGCTCCTCACCCACCAAAGCCGGAACCCAGCACAAGCAAAGCACTAGAAATTCTTCATATGGATCTCTGTGGTCCGATGAAGACTCAGAGTATCAATGCCAAACGATATGTGTTAGTTGTTGTTGATGATTTCTCAAGATATACATGGGTCAAGTTTCTTCGTTCAAAAGACGAAACTCCAGACTTGATCATCTCGTTAATCAAACAGATTCAAGTGAATCTACAACTATCAGTTCAGAATATCAGATCAGACAACGGGACAGAATTCAAAAACAGAACTCTTGATGACTTCTTTCAGTCATTAGGAATTTCACATCAACATTCTGCGGCCAGAACACCTCAGCAAAATGGTGTAGTTGAAAGACGAAACCGAACACTCGTTGAAGCGGCCAGAACGATGCTGTCTTATTCTGATCTACCTCTGTATCTGTGGGCTGAAGCTGTTGCAACGGCATGCTACACACAAAACTGTTCCATTATACATCGACGGTTTGGCAAAACACCATATGAATTAATGAATAAGAGAAAACCTGTAATACACTACTTTCGTGTGTTTGGTTGCAGGTGCGTTGTGCTGAACGATAAGGACAAATTGAACAAATTCAGTCCTAAAGGGCTGGAGGGCTTCTTTATCGGATACTCGCTCACATCAAAGGCTTACAGGATCTATCTCAAGTCTTCAAAGAATGTGAAAGAAAGTGTCAATGTCAAATTCGACGAATCTGAAGAAATGGCTTCTGTCCATAACAGTACAGAACCCGCAATATCAGGGATCCTAGCATCCGGACAAATACGTCCGATGGTGACTAGGACATCAAACAAGAATCAAGCTTCCACTTCTAACTCAAAGCCCAGTGATCTTGATTTATTGTTTGAATACTTTTATGATGACTACTTTAATAATGATAACTCTTCGTCATCTTTAAATAACAGGAGTCAGGTTGCAACACCAGCTCAGGCTTCGTTGTCGCGTCCTTCATCGGCACCCTCAACAGATGCAACGACTCAGACAACATCTTCGAGTGACAGGCATTTGGTTTCTACACAAGAAATCATCATGAGAAGTAGACGACAACGTGAATCCACACATGGTGCTTCTTCGTCGGGTACAACTTCAAATGTCAATGATGATGGGTCTGCAAACATACCAGAGTCATCTTCTGAAGCAGAACCGGAGGCAGTTCCTGTTGACACATCTGTCAATGAACCTGTCAAAACACCGGAACCTATCTTGACAATACAGTTGAACTTCGATAAAGACCCTACCTTGGTGGATCCAAATGTAGGTGCTGCATCTCTCCCACACTCAACGAAATGGACGCAGAGTTACCCCATTACTCAGGTTATTGGTCAAGTCAACGAACCAGTCAAAACAAGATCGGCAACGGCAAACGAGGTCCTATTTGCGCTCTTTCTTAGTCAAGTTGAACCTACATCTGTTCAACATGCCTTAGAAGATCCAGATTGGATAATTGCCATGCAAGATGAGTTGAACTCATTTGAAGCTCTAAAAGTATGGAGACTTATTCCTAGACCAAAGGGTAAAACGGTCATTGGTACAAAATGGATCCTGAAGAACAAGAAAGACAGTGAAGGGATTGTGATAAGAAACAAAGCACGCCTTGTAGCGAAAGGGTACAGGCAACAGGAGGGAATAGACTATGATGAGACATACGCACCGGTTGCTCGCTTAGAAGCAATACGGATATTTCTTTCATACGATGCCTACAGAAACTTCACTGTTTATCAAATGGACGTGAAGACAGCATTCTTGAACGGCGTTTTGAAAGAAGAAGTATACGTTTCTCAACCAGAGGGTTTTGTGGACACAGATTATCCAGATCATGTCTACATACTTGACAAAGCTCTCTATGGTCTGAAGCAAGCCCCTCGCGCCTGGTATGAAATCCTATCTACCTACTTACTTGGTGCTGGCTTTCGAAAAGGTAAAATTGACACAACTCTCTTCACTCTGGAACAAGAAGGTGATATTCTTTTGGTACAAATTTACGTCGATGACATTATTTTTGGTTCAACTAACCCTGGATTATGCACGTGGTTTTCGGGTTTAATGATGACCAGATTCCAGATGAGTATGATGGGAGAGATTAATTTCTTTCTCGGATTACAAGTCAAGCAGTTCTCGACAGGTATCTTCATCAACCAATCAAAATACGTGTTTGACATTTTGAAGAAATACAAAATGGAAAACTGTACTTCGATTGGTACACCTATGGCTCACCAATCAAAAGTTGGTCCTGATCCAAACGGTGTAGATGTCGATGTCAAGAACTACCGAGGGATGATAGGTTCATTAATGTACCTCACTGCGAGTCGTCCAGATATAATGTTCTCTACATGTTTATGTGCAAGATTTCAGGCACAACCAAAACAATCACATCGAAGTGCTGTTACAAGGATCTTTCGATATTTGAAAGGGACACCGTACCTTGGACTTTGGTACCCAAAGGGATCAGGATTCGAGCTCACTGCATACTCAGATGCAGATCATGGAGGTAGTTTGCTAGACCGGAAGAGCACTTCTGGTCATGTTCAGTTTTTAGGGGAAAAGTTGGTTAGTTGGTCATCGAGGAAACAGAACTGTGTTTCTACATCAACTGCGGAGGCAGAGTATGTTGCTGCGGCCAGTTGTTGTTCACAAGTTCTGTGGATGAGGACTCAACTGCAGGACTACGGCTTCAGATACGAGAAGATCCCTATCAACTGTGACAGCAAAAGTGCAATTGCCATTACAGCAAATCCGGTTCAGCACACAAAGACCAAACACATAGATGTCAGGTATCACTTCATAAAAGACTATGTGGAAAAAGGTATGGTTGAATTATATTTTGTTCCAACAGAGCATCAACTTGCCGATTTGTTTACAAAAGCCTTGGATGAAAAACGCTTTAATTTCTTAATATCCAAGCTTGGCATGTTGAACATGAAAGTGTAATATCTAATTTGATCACTTAATGGATGGAAATATGTATCTTTCAATCTAGATAAATCTATCTAAATTGATACACTCATATTTTCATCACATTCTATTATCAACATAAGATATTTCAATTTCATGTATTTGTTGTGTTTCAAAGTTTATTTTATCGTAACGATTCAATTGTGATGATATCTATGTGTGCAAAAGACTTGTTCATAGTCTCAGGGGGAGTACAGGAAATGGAGAATGCACAAAAAGAGGGGGAGTGTGCATACATGACAGAGTAAGTAAAAGGTATTTCCAAATACTTACTGCTTGAAGATAACAAGGTAAGTGCTTCTAACTTGTATTTTTTACAAACCCTTATGCATCATTTAAGGGGGAGTGAAAAATAGTCTTGGAAATTACCTAGTTTAAATAAACAATTGGAAGTTGGACATCTTCCAGTGGGCTAAAATTTGGAAAAAGATCAAAAATGTCAAAATTAATCAAAATTCCTCGCAATAGAAGACTGCGATGGAAAGATTCCATCGCAATAAACTGTTGCGATGCGAAGATTCCTTTTATCCAAAGATTCCCTCGCAATTGTTAACTGCGATCCAAAGATTCCCTCGCAATTGTTAACTGCGATCCAAAGATTCCCTCGCAATCTTATATTGCGAGGTTTGGGATTTTTCATTGCGATCCGTTTTGTTTTTAATTTTGGGCAAATCAGGTAGTGACACGTGTCACGGATTTCAAATGCTCATATATACTTGCGATCTTTGACTTAATCTTTATTTCAAAACCTCTCCATAAAAGAACCCTCGTTTTTCTCACGAAACTGAACATTGCGATTCGACCAAAGGAGTATTATTTGTTGATTCTATTCAGTGTAATCGACTACATTCGATTAAGAGGTATGTATTCTCGATTCTTATTACATTTCATCCGATAAAACTCCTATTTTAATCGATTTTGCATCTAGGGTTTAAAGGGTTTTAGGTTAGGTCTCTGTCACATGCTAAAACTTGATTGATTGGTGCTTGTTAGATGTTTTAAATGATTAGGGTTTACTCACAAACTAAAACCGAGCATGCTAGTATCAATTTTAACATCTATACATGCTTATTTCGTAAAATCTGGAAAATCACATGGGTTTTACTGCTAATGTTCATAAGCCTCGCAATCATCTGACATTCAAACGCCTCGCAACACATACTCTTTAAGACTGCGATCCTCGCAACCTTCCAGGTTTTGCGAGCCTCGCAATCTTCTACATCTGTTGACTGCGAGCCTCGCAATCGTGCATTGCGAGGTTTCTTACACTTTGCATTTTTTTGGGATATTTTTTCGAGAAAAATACCTTTCTGTTTGAATTGCTTAAATCTGTTCTAACATGTTAAAATACCTTACAGATGGTTGAACAACCTGCTGAATATGCATCTGATGACAACACCATCATCGCCTCGCAACGCTCTTCACATCCGTCCGTCAATGCCGTTGACCCGGATGAAGAAATCATGCCAAGGGCCAGCTTTCTAGCAATCCGTGAAAACAATCATCACCTGGATCTTGAAAGCAACTTCTCTCACCGGATAATTCTAGAGATCATCCGTGGTCATCCAATTCGCACTGCACTGACAAGGGTCGAGAGAGTGCCTGCCATTTATTTACAACAATTTTGGCACACACTCCGATTCAATCCTACGGCTCGACCACAGCGATTCAATGCAAATATAGACCATTTCGAAGTAAGGATCACACTACAAGGCTTACGTCGTGCTCTCGAACTTCCAAGACGCGACAACTTCGAAGATCCAGCTGTTTCTGAAGAATTATTCACTGATATCCGCAGCCTTGGATATCAAGATCCAAGAGTCCCCGTACTCACCGGTTCATCACAATTCAGAAGACAACATCTACCGCCGGTGTGGTACACCCTATGCTCAATCCTCAATCGCTGCATGACGTCTAAGCATACTGGCCTAGATAAGACGAATCTAGCGATCCTAAAGATGTTTCATGCATTCGCCTTCAACCGCAATATAGACTATGCTGTCCTTATCTGGAATGAAATGGTGGAAATTGTTGCAGATCAGCTCAAACCCAAAATGAGACGCAACTTTGTGCCATTTCAACGGTTCTTCCAAATCCTGATTCATCAGGCTATGCAAGACCGTCCGGAAATCCCAAGAAGAGAGGAAGCTGAGCGAGGACCAGCAAGCTGGATGCACCGCCTTGTACCGCCAGCACATGAACCATTCGTGCATACCGCCGTTATTCGACCAGAGGTACTGAATTATGCCGACCAGGCTAGTTGGGTAGTGATTCAGTATAGGGAGCAAAACGCATTAATGGACCAGCCAGATCCGGCTGGACCTGCCCAAGATGCAAACCCAGTAGGTGGTGAGGGTCCTATTGTCGAGGGGGTTCAGGAACAAGGGGTTCCTGAACAACGAGTGGCGAGAAGAACAACAAGAAAGAGAGTGGGGGGTAGGACTCGAAGTACTGGTCGTGCTACATCTTCACGCTCTGGCGATCAAGCAACATCTTCTTCAAGCCAAAGAACAGAACCATTCAGTCCTCTAGTTGATTTTGGTGATTATGAATATGACTCAGATCCAGATGCAAACTTGTTACCAAGGCAAACAAGAAAAAGGCCTCGAGTTGAAACACCTGGTGCAGGTTCATCTAGACAACCAGAACCTATGGTTACTTCTACAGTTGCTGCTGTTGATACTTCACTTATACACGAAGAAGTAGACGTAGATGAAGAAAACGTACTTAGTGGTGAGGCAAGAGGGAGAAAAGAAATGAGCGAAAATGTGAAAGAGTCGGAAAAAGTTATAACTACCGACTCTTCCCAAGCCGATCCAAGCCGGGCAACCACATCTTCTGCCAACGTGCGTTCGTCGCCGTTGAGCATTGAAACAGCCATGGTCCGCCCAACCATGCAGTGCACACCCCCGCCAAGCCACTCATCGGTCTCTCAACAGGCCGGTGTTTCATTCAGCACAGGAGAATATGCACAAAGTCTATCGGAAACACATTCGGTGTTCGCTGGTATTGAAACAGGTAGGCCCCTGCCCCAGCCACCGACTTCATTTCAGAGCACATCGAGTCTAGCGCCTTTTGGAACAACTTCTTTTCCTAGGTCACCGCTATTTGAACAACACCTTGTTGGGAGCTTTCGTGCCCCAACCGGAACACCCAGAGTGCCACCCTTTGTTGGTGCGTCACGAGGATCGGGTGGAAGTCCTGTCATTGCTAACACTATGCCAGCTTTGATCACAGGCAGTACGGTTGCTTCAACCGATACTTCAACCAGTAACCTAAGTGGTCTGGGTGTTAGTGCTGAACTCGAACGAGCGTTTAGTTTGGTTGGCCCTCCTCCGAATAGATTCGTGCCACTTACTCTACTAAAGCATTTCGTCAGATCTATCGACAACACATATCAGGCTCATACTGACAAAATGAAAGCAGAGTTTCAGAAATTACGTGATGATGTAATCAGAGCGGTGAAAGGTAAAGGACCGGCTGAATCTTCTACATCTGAACCTCAACCGACTAGAGCCGAACCCGTTCAACAAGATCCAACATCGATCCCGTTAAATCTTGCTCCTGAAGATCTACTCAAGTCAGAGCTGCTTGCACGACTTCTTGCCAAACACGATCCAAGACCAGGCGAGGATGTCGATCTTATTAGCTTGCTTCGTCAACAAACCGCACCTCCACCACCGCCTCAAGCTTCATCAACCACCAATCCACTGCTTGTTCCCCAATTTGAGCAGCTAAATACCTCAATCTCCAACATGGCAGATTCCTTTTTGGCTGGCTTTCATTCGATTGTCAAAAGGGTCGAAGTAGTCGAACTGGCTTGTGGTGTTCAAGCTGAAACCGCTCAGAGAAGAAGACATGATGATCAGGATGATCCAGATCACCATGAGGGGGAGAGTACAGGTACAGGTACAGGTGTTGGAACAAGTACAGTTGCTGCTTCTGAGAGCACTGCAGTAGAGAAAGAAACTGAGACATCATCCGGTAAAGCGTCCGAGGATACAAGTAAAGGAGCCACTGACTCAGAGAATCTCGATATTCTAGCTGATGTCATAGCTGGGGTTGAAAAGCCTTCGGCTAGTGACAATAGAACAGAAGATGATTGGACGACAGACGTTATAATCATAGATTCAGATGAAGAGCCCGAACGAACAACGGTGCAGATCAAACAAGAAATTGCAAATGTGTTTGATTCTTCTGATACTATGATGGTTGCTATAGATTCAGAGACTGAAGCTCCAGGATCTTCTATTCAACAAACAGGTACTTCAATAACTCCAGCTCAAGCTCAAGTAATTCAACCGCAAGCTCCGATCGTTATCAACCTACAACCTGCTGAACATCTCAGAGATCCAACGCTTCAAGCAGAAATCAGACTTCTCCAAGACATTATCCAGAATGAACCAGGATTTGTGGCGACTGGCCTACGAGTCAGAATTATGACTCCCTTTCAGGAAATCTTACGAAGCAATATGTTTGTAAGGGTCATGCAGCCAATCTCTTGGGAAAAAGTCTACGGGATTGAAGACTGGCCAGAAAAGCACATAACTGAATATCTCTATTTCATGAGATATGAATCGCTGAACGCCAATGCAATAAAGTCTGACAAACCGATCAGAAGAGTACTGAAGATAGAATCGCGAAAGCTTTCAAAGGTTTGGTACCCAGTATTTACCGTTCAGAGATCAGATGATTCAGAACTAGTCTTTAATGAGGCAGATTTTCAGAAACTACAGCTCAATGACGTTTGCAACTTGTATGAAATCCTGTCTCGAGATCCTAAAAAGAAGGGAGAATGGTCAGATGCTTATCAAAGTCTGAAGAGGTACATGAAGAACATCCTGAAGTTTTCATATCTTAAGGATTTTCAAATGGCCTTGGAAGCGCGTCAAGAACGAGTCAACATCAGACCTCCGAATCTAGATCTGGCAGATATTCAGAGTGTTCAAGCTTACACCGTGCTGAGCAAACCAGATCTTGGAGTTGTGTTCATTGACTCAGCCTCAGAGAAGAAATTCATGAGAGTCACTGATGCAAATAAATTCAGCGACGGAACTTTCAAGATGATTCAGATTCATCTAGTGAGCAGATTACGATTGGATGCTAAAGGAGAAGAGAAGCTGTCGAAGAAACAAAAGGCGTTGATAAAGGAAGTAATGGATGCCGTCAAATATCGAGTAGACTACCGGAACGCGCTAAGAAGATTCGAGTTGATTTTCGGGCTTCGGAAGACACAAGTGGTTCCAATGAATGTCTAAAGCTTATGGCTCTACATTGGTACAAAGGGGGAGATTGTTAATGTTACATTATCTTGTACCATGTAGTATTATAGGTGAGGGACCAAATGTGACATGTTGTCAAACTTTGAATAGTATATATATTATACTATCTGTATTTTTAGGTCACAACATAGAAGATATTCAACATACAAAATACACACGCCTCTATCTTCGCAGCCTCCTTCCACTTTGTAAACCTCTCAACCTTCTGTGAAGTTGTAAGCTGCAAGTTCTTCAATCATATATAGAGGTGTACTTCTTTGATTCATATATCTTGTGTATTTACTCTTATTACTTGTCATTGAGGGATCACACAAATCACAGTCGTCATCAGAATACCACCCACGTTAGAGCTCAAGCAGTTACCAGCACATCTAGAATACGCCTATCTAGGCAGCAACTCGACATTGCCGGTAATCATAGCTGTGCACCTCACTTCGGTAGAGAAAGAAAGGTTGCTCCGAGTCTTGAGGGCTCACCAATCCGCCATCGGGTGGACCACAGCCGACTTGAAGGGGCTGAGTCCAACTTTTTGCATGCATAGAATCAATCTAGAAGAGGGACACAAGCCAACGGTTCAGCATCAACGCCAACTGAACCCAAACATGAAAGAAGTGGTTCGGAAAGAAGTGTTAAAACTTCTAGATGCTGGAATCATATATGCTGTGGCCGACAGTCCGTGGGTGAGTCCGGTACAGGTGGTACCCAAGAAAGGAGGCATTACAGTCGTGAAAAATAACAACGATGAGCTCATTCCATCGCGAACAGTGACTGGGTGGCGTGTATGCATCGACTATCGAAAGTTGAACGACGCCACCAAGAAAGACCACTTACCACTTCCGTTTATTGATCAGATGTTGGAGCGACTTTAGGGCCATGCTTACTATTGCTTTCTTGATGGATATTCGGGATACAATCAAATCCCAATTGCACCGGAAGATCAGGACAAGACAACCTTTACTTGTCCATATGGCACCTTTGTGTATCGGAGAATGCCATTCGGATTGTGTAACGCACCGGCTACTTTTCAGCGGTGCATGATGGCCATCTTATCCGATATGGTGGAGAAAACGATTGAGATCTTCATGGACGATTTCTCGGTCTTCGGAGATTCGTTCGACACATGCCTTGATCATTTAGAGGCGGTTTTGAAGAGGTGCCAAGAGACGAGCTTGGTGCTGAATTGGGAGAAATGCCATTTCATGGTGACCGAGGGGATTGTTTTGGGTCACAAAATCTCGAAAGATGGCATTGAGGTCAATAAAGCAAAGATAGCCGTGATAGAGAATCTTCCGTATCCCACGACGGTTAAGGGAGTGCGGAGCTTTTTGGGTCACGACGGGTTCTACCGGCGGTTCATCAAGGATTGTTCCAAAATTTCTAAACCCTTAAGCTCTTTACTTTTAAAAGATGTCAATTTTGAATTTACTAATGAATGTATTGCTGCGTTTGACATGTTAAAGAAGGAACTCATCTCAGCCCCCATTTTGACCGCACCTGATTGGAGTCTTCCCTTCAAGTTGATGTGCGATGCGAGGGACATTGCTGTTGGGACTGTTTTGGGTCAAAGGAAAGAAAAGAAGCTGCATGTCATCTACTACGCGAGCAAAACTTTAGACGAGGCTCAAGTAAACTATGCAACCACCGAAAAGGAGCTGTTGGCGGTCGTGTACGCGTGCGAAAAGTTCAGATCGTACTTGGTTGGGTCAAAAATCATCGTCTACACCGACCATTCAGCCTTGAAATATTTGATGGCAAAGAAGGACGCGAAACCACGACTTATTATATGGGTTCTCTTGCTTCAAGAGTTTGATATCGAAATCCGAGACAAGAAAGGATCGAAAAACACAGTAGCCGATCACCTGTCCATAACTGGAGAAGAGGAAACAAAGCCACTTGATACTAAGCCGATCAATGACGCGTTTCCTGATGAGCAACTTTTTGCGGTAAGTTCTGTTGACCCATGGTATGCTGACTTGGTTAATTATCTTGCAGGTGATGTGAAGCCTTTTGGGTTAAATTCACACCAATGGAAGAAGTTCTATACGGTCGCAAAAAGATACTATTGGGATGAGCCGTTCTTGTACAAGAGATGTGGAGATGGAAAAATCAGACGCTGCGTACCCGATGAAGAGAAAGAGAGCATCCTCACATTCTGCCACACGTTAGAATGTGGAGGTCATTTCAGCACGGACCGTACGGTTGCAAAGATGTTGCAATCAGGATTTTTCTGGCCAACCATGTTCAAGGACACAAGGAATTTCATATCCAAGTGTCACCGATGCCAACGGAGTGGGAATATTTCGAAAAGGGATGAGATGCCGATGCAAATCTTCGTAGAAGTCAAGCTCTTCGACGTATGGGGCATCGACTTCATGGGTCCATTCCCTCCGTCATACCAGAATGAGTATATCCTAGTAGCTGTCGACTACGTCTCGAAATGGGTGGAGGCTGTAGCTACTCCAGCCAATGACTCGAAGACAGTCATTCAATTCTTGAAGAAGAATGTGTTCACAAGATTTGGGGTACCGAGAGCATTAATCAGTGACAGAGGGAGTCACTTCTGCAACCGTTACCTAGAGGCGTTATTGAAGAAGTATGGAGTCAAACATCGTGTGACTACTCCGTACCTTCCACAAGCCAATGGATTGGCCGAAGTCTCCAACCGGGAATTGAAATACATTCTTGAGAAGACGATGAACGCATCAAGGAGGGATTGGTCGCTGAGATTGGATGACGCCTTATGGACGTATTGGACCGCATTCAAGACCCCCATCGGAACCCCTCCATACCGGTTGGTGTTCGGCAAATCGTGTCACCTACCGGTTGAGTTGGAGCACAGAGCATATTGGGTAGTGAAGCAGTTGAACATGGATGTGGGAAAAGCCGGGCAAAAGCGTCTGTTACAAATGAACGAGCTGGAAGAAATTCGACAAGATGCGTACGAGAGTGTCACAATCTACAAAGAGCGCACCAAGAGATTTCACAACCAACGCTTACGAGAAAAGGTAATTACTCCTGGTATGCAAGTATTATTATTTAACTCTCATTTGCGTTTATTTCCAGGTAAGCTGAAGACCAAGTGGTCGGGACCGTTTAAAGTAGTGGAGGTGTTCCCTTACGGCTCGGTGGAGTTAGAAGGAACAGACTGCCAGAGATTCAAGGTGAACGATCAAAGGGTTAAACCGTATATTGGAGGGGAAGTCACGGGAGTCGCGGGCATCTATCTGAACGAGCCCAAGGAGTGATTGCGTGGGAAGTCGTGCCACGACATTAAATACGGCGCTTGGTGGGAGGCAACCCACCGTAGGTTAGTTTTTCGTTTTAAATTCTTTGCTTGAGTTTTTGTTTTTGATAATTTCTTTGTTTGTTTGTTCCTGTAAGGGTCTCTCTAAGATCATTGCGGTGAAGTTCAGTGAGCAAGGAACGGAAGAAGCGAGAGGAGTGGAAAATAGGCAAACAGTAGCCAGTGCCAGTCATGGCGCGGTGCCACAACTGGTGCGAGAAAACAAACAGAAGCCGGTGCGGTCATGGCGCGGGCCAATCGGTGCCACTACTAGCGCGAAAAAGGGGAACAAAAGTTGGCGCAGGTCATGGCGCGGGCCAATCGGTGCCACCATCGGCGCAGAAAGAAAAAAATCAAATGGGCAGTGCCTGGTGCTGGCCACCGGGCGGCTCCATCAGCGCCGGTACCCGCGCCGACTTCCTGACGAGTATAAAAAGTTCATTTTCAGTTTTTGGCCTCACTTTTGCAAACTCTAGCTCTTGCTCATGCCGACTTGCCCCCAAAGAAACATCTCCCTACTTTGATTTCGACCTCTAAACTCCATTTCTTCCAACTTTTGCTTAGTATCTCTTCTAAAAGACATCAAGGTATAACTCTTAGCCCTAATTTTACTCTTGTTTGTAAGTTTACACACTAAACCGAAGGTATATGCTAATTCTTCTTCATGTTCTTCATTTTCAAGTAAGTGTGCATGATTTTGTGAAGATTGATGCCATGGGTTTGTTTTACGATGTCCGTTTTAGAGTTTTTCCACTTAGGGCTCATAATTTTTGGGGATTTCATGGAAATTCGAATTATGCCTAACATGGGTGATATATTTTTGACTTGGTGCTTATTGGGAGAACTTTTTTGTGCTCATTTGTTGAACAAGTTGGATTGTTGGTTCTTAAATTGAAGATCCATAGTAATGTTGCTGTGTGTTGAGGGATATGCCTTTACGTGGGGTTTTCAGTTAGGGGATAAATTCTGAGGAATGCATGCTAGTTTGGGATAAATGTCTTACAATTGTGAAGATTTATCACGTATATGTTTTGATGTGAACATGAACCTCCTCAGTTTTGGAAATGTCGGTAGACAATCTTTGTTGATTGAGTGATCTGAGTTGTGAATGGACGTGCTTAATGATTGTGCTTAATGATTAAGCTGTTGATTTCTTGTGAGTCTCAAAGATGATTAAGCAAATGTTTGTGGTATATGTGTGTGTGTGGGATTTGTGTGAATCATTATATTAAATAGACTACACAAACCTAAGTTTCTGTAACACCCTAAAATCAGGGCTAATTTGAACCTCAAATTTCACAAGTTATGATACAATAAACTTCAACTTACAAAATATATAGCAAGGTAATTAACCATCCAGAGTACATTTACAATACAGGATTCTTCAAATAACCTATTAATCTAATCACATCACTACAATCAGATTAACTAAGTTATCTAAGCAATCCAACAAAATCTCTTCTGGTTAATTGACACCTCTGCTATTCCAAAAACGCTCGTCCCACAACCCTTTACTTTCCCGAGCTGGTACCTGGTAAGGAAACATCATATGAAACGATTAGGCCAACGCCTAGTGAGAATATTCGTTTCCATAATAACATTTGCAAAATCAATGTAAGCAAGTTATAACAAACCTGGTTACCCTTTTTCTTACCAAACGTGCAACTCTATTCCGTTAACAGGACTTCCATTTAATCCCATGAATATGACTTACACTCATTCCATCATCATATCATGTTTCAGAGCTACCCTACGAATCTGTACTGATTCTAGAGTAATGTTTCTATTCCGGAAATCGCAATATACACATGCCCAGTTCCGTTCACATCTATTCCAGAAACTGCAATGTACACTTGCCCATTTCCCATTCCATGAGTATGACTGACAATAATTCCGTCATCATATCATGCCTAAGAGCCACACTACGAATCTTCACTGATCCTAGAGTAAGACTCTTATTCCAGAAACTGCAATGTACACTTGCCCATTTCCACATTCCAGAAATTGCAATGTACACTTGCTCATTTCCACATATATTTTAGAAACGGGAATTACGTTTATTCCGCGATTTCTCACACACATCAGAATAAAGATTAATATCCATTTATTCTACGTGTACATAACCATTTGTACTACACACATCCGAATAATGACTAACTTCATCTATTCCACGTGCACATAACCATTAGTACTACACACATCATTGGAATAACGATTATTACCACACGCCTATTCCATGTGATCACCAATACTAGTGCCTATGGATCCATTACACTTTACTAACGTATATGCATAACAACATATTACAGCTCATATCATATTCTCAAATCTAAGAATACTAGATAACCTATCGTATCTTCATCCTCAAATGCCCCCCTTCGGCGACTTAGCACGGGGGTTCCGCTAAGTAAACTTTCAGGACAACATGAGTTTTCCGGACAACATGAGTTTTCCGGACAACATGAGTTTTCCGGACAACATGAGTTTTCCGGACAACTAAACTTTCCGGATAAAAGGACTTTTCCGGATAACAACACTTTACCGGATACTATTCTAATCCGGGCGACATCCGGATACTAAAACCATCCGGATACTAAAACCATCCGGATTGTTACAACAAAATAAAACTTACCCGGATAATTGATCACGTCCGGACACATTCATCATCTCGGTTTTCCGGATACGACGATTTATCCGGAAAACTCGGTTCTGCAGCCTAAAATTCGATCCATTTTCATGTCTGTTCGATTCAGCTCTTTCCAAACCATCCCATACAGTTCATAACCACTTTCTACAGCTATTACAAGGTTTAATTTAACATGAAAACACTGATTTAAGCAAACAACAAATGAACTCACCTTTTTGATGTAAAACCCACTTTCTGCACAAGTCTGATTCCTCAATTCTGTTGTTTATGATTCCAAACACCTAATCCATAATCAAAATCGTTTACACCCACATAACTACAACAGATTTTATCATAAACCAACACAATTATCTTACCAATTTGATGACCAAACCCTTGCTTTCCTTCTTTTTCTCCTTTTCTCTCTTTCTCTCTATCTCTATTGAATCTTTCTGCCGACTCCAACAAAACAAGGATAATATCTGATTTTCCAACTACCTTATCCATACATTCTTTCCATTAATTACCAAACACACCTCTAAGTTTCATTATTTCCACAATTGATACCAAACTTTAATCCCTTGTATTTTAACCCTATTGAATTATAAAATTTCTATATAATTCAAGGTTTTAACCAAAATACAATTAAATTCTAATTCTCAAAAAAATACTATTATTGAAAATTCAGGATGTTACAGTTTCACTTAGGTTTGGGGTGCCTACTTTTGATTTGTTTTCCACACCACACCATTGCAAACCTTGGTTTTACCAAGGTTTGGGGTAGCGTGCTGTGTTCTAAATGCATGATTTGGAGTTATGTGACAAACCTAGTCTTGGACTAGGTTTTGGGTAGCCTTCTTAGTTATGTGTTGCTAATTAATTCAATCCCTTTTTGCAGAAACATGGTGCGTTCCAATCCAGAAAACCCGGCAAGGTGGTTCCGTTACTACCAAAGTAACCGAGCTATGCGCGAAGAAGTTGCACGCCATCGGCACCTCCACTTTGAAGAAAGGGTGGCAAAATTCGAAGAGAGACCGATCCATCCTGAAAGAGGAATGAAGATAGACGAGATGCCCAATCTTCGAGTTCATGGAATTGCCACTCAACAGGGATGGCTCAATTATGTGCGAGAACCGGAACCATACGATCAGGAACTCGTGGTAGAATTCTATGCGGCAATGGTGCCACCGGCGTTTGAAGAGTTCCATGTCGTACAAATCAGGGGAGTAGAGGTACGGATCACGATCGATGACATTTGCAGACATTATGGTGTGCCACGACACCAAGAGCTACACGATACAAATGGCATACCACCCATTCCGGGTGTTCGGCAGGATGAGACCCACAATCCCATTATTGCGTCGGCACTGAGACGTAGTGGGAAAGAAGAGTGGGTTGTGAGGATACATGAGATAAAGAAGAGTGAATTGTGGCCAGAAATTGAAGTGTGGCTCAGGTTCATAAAGGGGAGTCTAGCCCCTTCCTCGTATTACACCACAGCTGACCCGTACGTGGCGCGCATCCTCTATTGTATCCATCACGGCATGGCACTAGACGTCGGCCACATTGTCAAACTCCATATGGTGGACGCCGCATCTAAAAAGAACACATGTATCCTCCCTTTTTCTGGTTTAGTGACTAAACTGTGCAGAGACGCTGGGGTCGAGATTGGGGAGACCATAGCCCTTCCCCAACCATTTGATAGAGTCACCTACCGCACACAAGTAACTGCTGCCCGGAAGTTGGATAGGCAAGAGGCAGTTGCCAACGAGGAGATGGAGATACCAAGCGATGCGGATGATGTGGATGTTGACGACGTCAACTATGATCTCGCGACGGATGAGGGCCACCAGCCAGTTGGTGCCAACCCACGGTTGCATGTGCGCATGGAGGCGCTTGAACGAGAGGTGAGGACAGGATTCGAGGAAATAGAAAGGAGGTTCGACACCCTGACTAGATTGGTTACAGGTGAACAAGCCCCAGCCACAGCAGGTCCGGCCAACCCACAAGCAGAACGGAGGGTGAGGAGGCAGCAGCCGGGCGGTGCCAGACGCCGAAACCGTGAGGAATGAAGACGGTTTGTTTTCATTTTCCTTTTGATCTATTTTGCTCTAATTTTGTTGGATAACAGTACATTAATTCGCACAATTTTGTTGGATGACTGTAATAGACTTGTAGGCACATTGGGGACAATGTGTACTCTAGATTTGGGGTGTGGTTGTGGTTTCTGTAGTGATCTTTATTATATTTTGGAAATCGATGGGATAGCGGTTATGATTGAATTTTTTTTCTGAATTACTGTCGGTAGTAAGTAGAACACATCTTCGTGAGGAATGAATATGTAAGGGATAACATAGCGTTGAATGAGACCCGAAGGAGTGTATGCATTAGGGACATTAGTGGAGACCACCCAATAGTGACATTCGAGCCTAAAATGACGTACTTTCATTGCGAGGGAATTAAGCAAACAAATCTAATACACTTTTTCAATTTCCTTGTCGTGATTATAGATTGATCTCGCTATAATTTTGCATTGAGTAGCAAAGACGACCATCGGGATATTAGGTAAAGGTATAGTAAACCATATCGTGTGGACCCTAAGAGATGATTTCAGGCATTGTGTACATATTAAACCAGTTTTTAGCTATCGTCCCTTTTAACCCATTATGTGTGTACCCAAAACCCCTTTGCAACCAAACACTCACCAGTTTTCATTTCGAACCCCGTCATTAAACCCTAGCCAAAAGCCTTAGCCAACCCTGATCCGAAAGTGTGTCAATTATAAGCGGTAATGAACAGCCGAAGATAGAGCAGAAAAGAAAAAAATACAGGCCAGTCAGGAAGATAGAAAAGAGGGGCCAATGTAGCCCCACAAAAAAAATTATCTAGATAGAACAGATACAAATAAATAAGATGGTCAAGCAACCATAGTGATGACAAAAAAGGGCCAAGTGATAGAAGAAAAAGTCAGAAATATTCAGAACCGCTCTAGGATTGACACATTCAGGATTTTTGATCCGTTATACCCTTCCTTTCCGAACCATAACCCTAGCCCCGTTACAACCCATTTTAAAGACCTGAATGATCTTCTAGAAAACGTGATTAGGGTATGCGACCACCTTTACCGATAGTCCTTGTCTTGCTACTTGATTCTTTATGAGATCATTTTCTTGTACATGTGTGCGTCTTTCATGTTTAGTTGTTCATGCATATATCTTGTGAATTCTTGTACATAATCTCCAAAAGCATGAACAACATGTGCGACAGCCTAGGTTCGAGTGAATTGAGAGCATCCCGTAAGGTAGGTTCGAGGCAAAATCCTCTCTGATCATGCATGACTTCAGGCTGAATTTGACGTAGTGTGGTCCTGATCAGTTTTATTCTCAAAAAGTCAGTGTTTCGACCTTTACGAATTGAGAGTTTTTCAGTAAAGGATTCTGATTAATTTGCTAACCCTTTCTATTGACTGAGATCAGTGAGATGTATAAAGATCCTTAAGAAACCACCGACTCCACAATTGTGCGAATTTTGTTATGACCCTGGTTTTTAAATTTTCTATCGCTATTTTGCTTGAGGACAAGCAACGCTCGGTTTGGGGTTGTTGATAATGTCGATTTTCGACATTATTTTTAATCTCAAACTGGGTGGTTCACGCATGTCTTCAAGTGGAATACGAGTATTTAACGGGTTTTTTGTGAAGAAAGTACATGTATAAGCATCGTTGTTCAAAAGAGTAGCAGATTCGAGTTTCGAAGCTTGAGAGAAAAAGAATCAAAGGAAACAATCCAGAAGCTGGCACCAACCTCCGTACCAACCAACTGGCGCCACTATCCGTGCCAACAAATTAAACAGATTCTGGCACCAGTCTCCGCACCATCCAACTGGCGCCACTATCCGTGCCAACAAGTTAAACAGAATCTGGCACCAGTCTCCGCACCAGCCAACTGGCGCCACTATCTATGCCAACAAATTAAATAGAGTCTGGCACCAGTCTCCGCACCAGCCAACTGGAGCCAGTACTGGCTCCGACGCCCAGTTCTCTAAAACTCCTTTTTCAGCTAGGGTTTTGGCACTTTTGACTTACACACGACGACGGCTGGCCAAGGGGCGATTTTTGGAGGAGAAACAGAGATTTTTGAAGAGGGAAACAGATTGGGACGAGAAATCAAAGACGATTGAGCACGTGAGATCGAAGGGGATTCTTCTCAGGGAGTTATTTATCATTACCTCTAGAACTTCTTGAACCATGAATTCTTTGAATCTTTTTGTAACCTTTCAGTTTCTTTTACACACCCCCAACACGAGATAAACTACATGTTGGGGGGTTGGATGATGTTTGGGTTACCGATGTAGACTTTGGATGATTTATGTTTTGGTTTTAATAGATGGATGACGCTTTTGAACTTATACCCACTGCGTTTAACTAATTGATCACTTGTTAAATGATTTTATCGTTCTTGAGTACGTTCGAGAGAAGTCTCGAGATCTAGGTCGGGTTCAATAGCCACCGAGGGGAATTGGATAGAGATATACCAATTCCTTCGGTGTTGTGTTCTAAATCTTTTTCATTAACTCAATTTATTTGTGAGATCGAGAGATAAACAATTTTAATTGAGTCAATTCTTGTTGTAGCTTGAAATAGTGCAACGAGACCGGGTTTCGCAATTCATTGATCGTTAGAACTAATCATAAATCACTCTGAATTCTCATTAAATAAGCCATTCAGATTCCAACCCTCCTTCTTCCCTCTTAACTTTTCCAATCAATCAACTATTCCAACGTTTTTGTGTGCTTTTGTTAACTTAGTATTTCATAAATTCAACCAAACCAACTTTCAACCGATCAGTTAATAGTTACTACAGTCATCGCGGTACTTAACATCTGGTTCCTTTGGGTTTTATATACTCGTACTTCCGTACGTATTACTTGAGACAACACCGTACACTTGCGGTTAGTCAAAGGAGGGTGTAAACCCGCCTATCAGTGTAACTCGTCTAGGATGGATATGTAATATGGTACCCGTAAGTCCTTGAGGTGTAACTCGACGAGGTATGCAATAAAGGAAATTTGTTTATAGTTTAAGGTTGTGATGTCTATATGGCATGGGAACTAAGACCGGGACTTGAGTTGTAATCCATCAACACCAAGGTGACCCCACTCACGTGTTCTCGTCATCTAGGTGGTAATGGGTCTCCCCCGTTTTGGAGAATTGTCTCTTTTATTTTATGACAGGTGCAGATCACAATAACTTGGGGAAAATTGGTAATGTGGGAATTAAGTGGAGCCGGTATCTTTACTTTTGGCATTGTCATAACTCTTTGTTATTGCTCTAATATTTAAATCCTAGACCTATGGTCTAACACTTGTATGGATGCCATGGATTACAGGTTCCACCTAACGGCGTCTAGATCGTTGTGTTGCCGTCCATGCTTCGGAGCTTGGGAAGGACGGGCTTTTTGGGAATCTGGGAATCGAGATGAGAGACTTTTTGGAGATATAGTGACACCCGGATTAATCTAGATTATCATAATTTTAGATTAATAGGTTGTTGTGTATTATGTCTCAAATACTCCAAGTGTTTATACTTTTAGCAACTACCCAATTACATTAAGGGTTTTAGTTGGTTTATAATTTGAGGTTTAAATTTACCCATTTTCCGGAATTTTTCCCTATATTAAATGCTTAAATTTTAGGGTGTTACAAGTTGGTATCAGAGCCGGGAACCGGACTGGTGTGCCAGTGAGGACGTTAGGCTCCCAAGAGGGGTGGATTGTAAGATCCCACATTGGTTGGGGAGGGGAACAAAGGTTGCCTTATAAGAGGAACTTGATACCTCCCCTATCAGACGCGTTTTAAAAACCGTGAGTCCAGGTATGGACAAAGCAGACAATATCTGATACGGTTGCCTGGGATGTTACAAGTTGGTATCAGAGCTCTAGTTTAAGTGAACTAGGTGTGCTAGTGTGATGCCTAGACTTAAGCTGAGACCATTAGGTGATGGAATGTGAGGAAATTGGGTAGAAACACTGAGATTGGGATGTTTCAGAGTCAACGGAAATTACGTTATTGTGAGTTATGAAAGTGGTAACGAGAATCCTTATGTGTAATGTGTTCATAATTTCAATTAGTGTAACAACCCGAATTTCTAGTAATAATTGAAAGTTTAGTGGCTAAAGTCTATGAATTTAAAGTTAAGTTAAGGGGCCTTTGTGCAATTTGTGAAAGATATAATTGGTTGCCAAAACCCTAGAGAAATCAATTCCTCTCTATTGTTGGCGGCTAGCAGGAGTGGAGAAGGAGAGAAATCAGATTTCATTTCCAATTGAAGAGAAGGCTTAAGCAATCAACAAATTGAAAGAGGAGGTAGCATTGGAGTCTAGTTCATCCAGGTAATTCCTTATTTCAATTTTGATCCTTTGTCTTATGGTAGAGTTGAGTTATTTAAGAGTTTTGTTTGAGGGTTGAGAGTAATGTTCTAAGAGGTGGATTAAGCCTCCTTTTGGGGTAATATAGCTAAGGGTTTGGTAAGGAAAAGAGCTGGATAAGTTATGTTGGTGTTTTGCTCAAAATCGTTTTGGATTAAGAGCATTTTAGCAGGTTTCGATCCCAAGAGGGGTATAGCAGCCGCCATACCAGGTAAGTCGCCCTGTGGCGAAGGTTACCGGGAGAGCATCCGGTAAGTTTAATTTGATCCTGTAAGTTTAACTTGATCCGGTAAGTGTAGAGTTCCGGTAAGTTCGAGTTACCGGATAGTTCCGGTAAGGGGTATTTTACCCGGTAAGTGTAGCTACCCGGTAAGTGGTCCGAATTGTGGTGTTGACCGGTAAGTAGTCGTACCCGGTAAGTGTGGGGTACCCGATAAGTAGTAGGCATCCGGTAAAAGTTAGCAGCAGGTAAGTCGAACCCGGATAGTGTCCGGAAAGCTGGTTTAGGATCTGAGCAATGGTACTTCATTTATTTCTCAGGTAAATCGATTGGAAGCCAGGAACAGAGTAGGAAAGGAAAGTAAGCACGCCAGGTGAGTTTTTCTAACTAAAATACGTGATTTTACGTGTTTTCCAAAGAAAGTGATTGTGTAGAATTGCCATGTTATTTTACATGATTTTTACTTAAATGAAAGTTAAATGTTTTTCTGATTATGGTGCGTTTACGAGCATGAACTGTTTTACAACTGTTACGCATGTTCCCCATGAAATGTACGTTTTATTTTAAAAGACGACGTCTAGCAATATGAAATGATGTGCAAAGGTTTCACGCTTGTGATTTACGTTATGCTATGTGTATGTTATGTCAAGTCGGTCTGCATTGTGGGATCCGAGTACCTCGGGATCCGATGATCCCTTGGGCTTTTGTGATGAGCTTGTAGGAGGGAATTCATTTTCTTCCTACTCGGATATGTGACTAGCTTGTAGGAGGGAATTCGTTTCTTCCTACTCGGATATGTGACTAGCTCACGGTTAGCTATGTGATCCTTAAACACTGTGCAGTACCATGATTGATGCTTATGTGGAAAATATTGCGAGTTTTATAAAATGATTTTGTAACGTTGTTGTACGTTGTTTACAGAGGGAACTCACTAGACCTCATGGTCTAACCCTCGCTTTTCAAAACTAAAACCTTTTCAGGTAAGCATATAGTAGGAGGCTCAGGTAAGTGAGCAAGAGCAAGATATAATACAGATGCAGATAGAGACAGAGCTTGTGCCACCCATAGAAGCTAGTACGTTCTCAGTTGTGTATAGGTTGTTTCCGCCAACCTAGTTTTGAGGCTGATGTAACGAAATTTTTGGGACCCAGTTTTGTAATGTTTATGAATTAATGCCATGTTTGTCCTGTTGCATTTTTGGGCTGTTACAAATGGTATCAGAGCCATAGTTTAAGGGATTTAGGTGACCGGATGGGCCTAAACTTAAACTTTGGAGTAGAAATCAAAACTGTGAATCAGGAAATACGTTAGGAGGGCACTATTGTAGGTATAGGAAATGCGTTAGGAGGGCACTATAGTAGATATAGGACTAATAGGGTACCGAGGACAGTCATGTAAGGTAAGTTTGGGATTTCACCTGGCCAGTGTAATTGCAAACTTACAGGTACATGTATGTGCTTGATCTACCTTATTATTCCGATGTTGTAGTCTTAAGCTAGTTATACGTCGTGTCCCAGTAATCTAGAATGATAGAAAGACCCCCGAGGGGTAGTTTGAGACCCATCGTTGGGGAAGTATCATGAGAAATCATTTTGATGTGATGTATGTGTACATCGTAACGAAAAAATGTTGTATAGAATGTTATGAGTCATCTAGGGGTAGATCTTCGTGGGTTCGAAGAGAATGAATGATTGATTTTGTGTAAGACTCCTGTTTTGGGAGAGTCCCAGTGCTAGAAATCATGGGATAGATCAGTCGGGATGGTAAGGAAGGACAGTGTCGAAATCTTGAAAGTGTCAATGGAGCTCTGACTTCTTAGTCGAGCTTTTCAATGGCAGGATCAATGATAGGAGATGTCAGTAGAGGATTGAAAACGTGTAGAGGTAGAACGTGAGGAATTTGGCCAAGATGAAAATAATATGAAATGGTCGAGTATGTGGGCCCATAACCCACAGGTCGAAAGTAGAGTGTCAATGATAAGTTGCGGGAGTAAAGTGGTTGGCCTTGATGGAGTGAGTAGCCTTCAATTGCAAGTATATTCTCATGCATGGCGTTCTTTTATGTAAATTTTCACGATTTAAAGTAAATATGTAAATATCAATTTTGATCGAAAATGAGTCAGCCTGTACGAGCGTATGTTTAAAGAAAAAGCGATTTCTGTTACGTCGCACAATGGAATTTCGAGATTCACGATTTGCAAAATATTTCACACTTTTCATGATAAGTTAAATCGTTGCAAGAAGCTCAAGAAAAAAAAGTTTGCCAACGAAAACTTTATAACAAAAAGGAGTACTGACATACTAATGTCATAGAAATGAGTGTGAGAACCGACGGGTTAATTCCGTGTCGGTAATTCCTTTCAGAATTTTGTTATACAAAAGATTTTCATTCAATGTGCCACTGTCGTAATAACATCGTTCGGATTGAGTAAGATTAAGGTTCACGGGAAGATGCATGCAAACGATTCTCGAATCATTGTGCAGGGCACTGACGTTATAAGAGTGATGGGGTCGTGTGTACCCAAGCTAGTTCCAAGTGTTGTTTATTTTTTTTAAAGGATAAAATGCGTAAAATGATTTATTTACCACGTTGTCATGCATAAAGGCTATGAACTCACTAGGTCGTAGAGTATTGCATTTGAAGCTAAGGAAGAACTCCAAGAGTGGAAAGGTGTAGGACAAATCAGGGAAGAATGTTTGTAGTTGTAGTATTTGTATTCAAAAGGAGAGGTGAACAGTGGTAGAAACGGAAGTGGACCTTGGTATCGGTTGTATGAGGGACCATATCCTTGTACGGTGACTGGAAAGACAGTTGCCGAGGGACGATGGTGTCCGGAGGAAGGATAGGAGTCATCAAGGTGTTGGTTTTAGCAACTTATTGTGAGTAGTGTTGTGAGGCAGAAAAGAAACATCCACGGCGTGGGATATGAGTCTTAAGGTGATCTTGTAATTTTGGTGTTACATGAGTAAGTTTTGGAAACGAGGACGACGGATTATGAAGTTGATTATGATATGTTGGAAGGAATAGGTTCCGTAAGGAACCCATGTTAAAGAATAGGTTAAGAAAGTAGTTACAGATTGACTATTGACGATGAAGTCAACAGTTGGGTAAAATGGTTGAGGCCGAAGACTTGAACCAGAAGAGTGAAAGGTTGTAGAACACCTTGTAGGGGTGTTAAGTTAGTGAGAGACTGCTGTTTTGGATAAGCGTTCTATTCACGAGGTATGGAGGGTTCGTAGAAGGATAAGGTATGTAGCACGAACAAAGCGAGTGTAGATTTTATCATTCAGTGAGGGACTGTGCCCTGCTTATGTAAGGGCTCAGATCGTAAAGAGCTAGCAAGAACGTTGGTGCTTGAGCTAATTGGGAATTCATGAGTTGTTGATCTAGAGTTGGTAAAAGACAAAGTAGCGAGATAAACTCGATTTTTATGCAGGAGATTATGAAGGCAAGTTTGAATTGTGTGAATGACCATGAGATCTGGTCTGCAGTGTGATGTTATGGGCAAAGAGTGTACGGATGTGTAGTGACAGTAATTGTCAAGCTAAATGTGGCAGCTAGTGTCGTAGTGATGTGATGTTAGAGAGAGAGGAAGCATCAGATAGAAGCCTTTTTGGGGGTTTTGGATGAGGTGTTCAATTTGTTAACCAGGTTGTTAGAGCACGTAGGGTGTAAGTTGACGTTGTGATATGATTATGTTCGGGATAGAATGACGGAGTGGTGGTAGGTAGTTACCCAAAGGAGAAACCAAGTGTTTTTGGTTGTAAGAGTCGCTAAGTAAGTATATTTTGGGATCATTGGAAGTTTAAATAAGATAATGGGTGTGTTAGTCAAAATGTGGTGTAGTAGATGCGAAATCCTTAAAGAATGTGAGTTGCTTCTTATGTGTGAAAGAATTGTCCGAGAAAGTAAAAGTTGGAGATCAAAGAATGTGTAGTGACGTCGAACACTGGTGTCGTTTCAAGATGACTTGGTTGAATGCCTTAAGTTAGAATCTTGGTGCAACTGTTTGGTTATGTATAGTAATGAGAAAGTGTTATCAACATGTGGAAAGGTCGGGAGAGAGGGGCAAGTAATGTTTGGTGGGCAGTGCTCCACGCTAACGTGGGGAGGTGAAAATCGTATGTCGGAATAAGTGAGTAGTTTGGAAGTAGTAAGCTTGACAATAACACCGAGAGGTGGAGTAGTGTGTGTAGATTGTCGTTGGTAAGTGTGCGAACTCCTGGAAAGAGTATTGAGGAAGGGGAATTGTGTATGATTTTGTGCAGGAAGGAAGTGGATAAGACAACTGAATGAGTTAAGTTAGTGACTTTATGAGAAATGTTTAAACGAATTGGTCGTGCAGTGATTAAGCTAGTGAGAATAGTATGGTGTGACCATGGTTACTCCTCCCAGTTGGGTGAGGATAACTGGAGTTATGTTTTATATGACTGAACGAATGTGGCAATTAGCAAGGAATTGATGTGTTTCAGGATAAGTTTAATTCGAGTAGGTGAACACTTCAACGATGGGTTTGGAGGTTCCTACTCTTAGTTACGTATAAGTATGGAGTGGTGAAGTGGTGAGGATGTGAGAGATGGTTGATGAACTGTGGTCGAGGTGGTCCAAGAAAGGGAAATGTTATCTGCATAGACGATTGTTGGTTGGGAGAAGTAATCTAGAATTGCTTGTAATACGATGAAGGAACTCTGGGTTGTGAGTTGTCGGGATGTACAGGGTTGGCCTTGTGCCAAGCTGTCAAGTGAGTGATTGTTTCTTGGTAAAAGAATCTCGTGTTGTGGCGGGGGATTCCGCCAAGTTCCTCCTTAAAGGAAGTAAAGATGCATAAGAAGCCTTATTTAATCTACTATTGTCAAGATCGATCGAGTAGGAACAGTAGCCTACGAGTTAGGGTACCGTAAGAACTGAAGGGAATGCACCCAATGTTCCGTGTTTCGAATTTAATGAGGTGGTTGACTGAGTCAGAAGTGGCATTACCTTGGGGAAGTGTCAGTTTTGGTGTGGGCAAGATACCCGCATCTTTTCCCAATGAGGAATTCCGGGGACGGAATTCTTTTAAGGGGGGAGTGTTGTAACAACCCGAATTTCTAGTATGTATTGAAAGTTTAGTGGCTAAAGTCTAAGAGATTAAAGTTAAGTTAAGGGGCCTTTGTGCAATTTGTGAAAGATATAATTGGTTGCCAAAACCCTAGAGAAATCAATTCCTCTCTATTGTTGGCGGCTAGCAGGAGTGGAGAAGGAGAGAAATCAGATTTCATTTCCAATTGAAGAGAAGGCTTAAGCAATCAACAAATTGAAAGAGGAAGTACCATTGGAGTCTAGTTCATCCAGGTAATTCCTTATTTCAATTCTGATCCTTTGTCTTATGGTAGAGTTGAGTTATTGAAGTGTAACACCCCAAAAACAGGGCTAATTTAAACCTTAAAACTTTCCACAAGTTATGACAATAAAACTTCGAACTTTTATAACAAGAGGATCAACAGTAAGGTTCTATGTACAATAAACATCTAATTCAAATAACCTATTAATCAAATCATACATCATAATTAGATTAACTAGGTTATCTAATCATCTGTCCCAAAAGTATCAAAAGAATAACTAGATCCTCTGTTATCTCCAAGTCTGAGTCTTTCCAAAAGCTCTCAACACACTTTCCAGCTTACTTCCCGAAGCTTGTACCTGGTAAGAAAATTCAACTTGAAACATTAGGCTTTCGCCTAGTGAGAATATTCAAATCAAATTAAAATTCAACAATCAAAATCTCAACAGATAAATCAAACCTGTTTCCATCCATCTTACCGTACAACAACTCCTTTCACCACTGGGAATCTACCCCATTCCCAACTTATGACTATTCATCTAGTCATAATAACACTACCAAGAATTTACCATGAATCATCCCAGATTCGAAGTCAAACTCTTAACCAAGAAATTACAAGTCAAAACCTGCCTATTTCTTAACCCGGAATTAGAGATTACATATTACTTTATGCCTATCTCAAATCTTCCTTTCACCATTGGGAAATCTTCGATCTTCCCTTTAATAATGGAAATCTCCGATCTTCCATTTGAAATGGGAATTACAACTCTAAGTCTGTTATTCCTCATTTCATTTCCTCCCCACCTTGAATCACTGGTCCCCCAAATGAGATTTTATCGCGATCAGCAACTACCAGAGACCCTCACAGATGATTCAAGATTCACTCCAACAACTAGAAGTACATCCCAACGGTCCCTGGCTAGTAAACGGTTCTCATTATACCGTACTTTATGCCCACTAGACCAGATGTATATTTCTAGCCAACGCCACACAATAATTGTGTATCATCACTCTTTCTATTGTATGCTAAAGCTATACAATTCAACATATATTCTATACTTCTATGTACAGAATATTAATTTCAACTATTATCCCCACTTTGCCATTTCGCATCGGGAATCAACATCTCAACAATTAACATCAACTCCGGACTTACAACTAAGTCCTTACAATTTAACATAACATGGTTTTTACATCAACAACAGAGTTATAAACATATAACAAATATCATAAAACTATCAGATTGTATTCCACATAAAAGCTTCAAACTACTACTGAAAGTCCAAAACTTTTCGCAAGCCACTGTAGCGAAAAGCTACACTTTTCGCAAGCCAAAGCTGCGAAAAGTTCAAACTCGCAACCCTCTGTTGCGAAAACTTCATAACTCGCAACCCTCTGTTGCGAAAACCCCACTTTTCGTAATCCTCTATTGCGAAAACCCCACTTTTCGTAATCCTCTATTGCGAAAACCCCACTTTGCGCAACCTACTGTTGCGAAAAGTCACTGTTCATCGTCTTCTCTACTGATTCAGCTCACCAGTTTGACTCATTAAGCCTACCATTTCTTAATAAAACCATTCCACTGAGTTTATACACAAGTATAACATATCTATAACAATTTTAATTGCTTAATTTTAATAAGAGTGAATAAACTCACCTGGGTATTTTCTGAACACAGATCACATTCCAGCAGCTTAATCAAACAGCTTAATGAGTATCCTTAGCAACAATCTGAACACTTCTGATCACTTTGTTTTTCATATTCAGTGACTAAATCGAAACAACACAAGATCACCAAATCAGATACTTTTCTTCTGTTTCTTCTTTCTCGATTTCTCTATCTCTTTCTGTCTATATCTCTCGATCTCTATTCTCTGTGTAATCTCATATTACACAACTGAATACTCTTAAGTCCTATAATCAGGACACCTCATCAAAACAAAGATGAGTCATAAGAAAATTCCAAACTACACCCCAATCTTTAAAGAAATAACATAACACACCTCATACATTAATAAAACACATTATAACCCTTAAGTTTAATATTTCTCAAAAGAAATCTTTAAACTTTCAACATTTGTATTTTAACCCTAATTGAATTATAATACTCTATATAATTCAAGGTTACTCCAAATACAAATACATTCCAAATTTTATTAAAATAAATAATAACGAAAATTTAGGATGTTACAATACTCCCCAACTTGAAAATGATTTCATCCCCGAAATCAAAGCCAGGTAAACAAATGAGGATATCTATCCCCCATACTCTCTTTCGACTCTAAAGTTACATTACTACCTCGGTGGTGTTTCCACCGAACTTTCAACATAGCTACTTCTTTACCACTACGTAGCTTCCTAACTGATCTTTTCAAAATTACCTCTGGTTTTTCCACACCGCAACTCTTTTCATCTACTCTCACATCAGTGAGTGAAATCACATCTTCCTCTTCGGCTAAACATTTCCGAAGATAACATACTTGGAAGGTATTATGTACCCCTCCCAATTCTGGCAGAAGGTCCACATGATATACTAGTAAACCAATCCTCTTAGAGTAATTGTTATCATCAAATCCATGTTTGACTACTTCTTAGTCTAGCATACCGTTATCATTTCTCTCTTGGTTACACGGAATCTCCACCACACAGCTACAGTCCAAAAGGGCAGTTTCTCTAAAAACGTCAGTTAAGATCTCTAGCCAAATCCTCGTAACACCGAGAACTGCATTCGATGTATTTCTTTTACATCTACTTAATACTCCAACACTATAGCTTAACGGTTACAGTATTCTCTTCACCTAAAACCAATGGGATTTAGAAGAACAAGAGTCTTCCTTTCACCCCCACCATCATCTCAACTCACTCTCCAGGTCTCAAAATAACATTAACATGTACTACCTGAAATTTCCACGTACACTGTAAATTAGGCATACTCGTTACTATTAAATACTTCAACAACCACGGCAGTCCATTAATACATCCATGACTTACACGTTTCTTCGGTATAGAATGTTATCACTTCCTCACATCACCATCTCATCGCACAACCACAATACAACCAAGCACCAAAGTATTGAACATCAAAAGTGATAACTCTATTGAACCTGCAATATGATTATATTCTTAAGTCCAATTTTTCTATCATAGGAAGCAACTCACACAATCAAAATCACTTTGGGTAAACACCCAATACCATTCCGACATTCTGTTTTGATATTAGCCATATCACTACTCCATCTTACAAACTACATGCCCCAACAACTTTATCCAGAATCCCCGAAAAGACTTCCATCAGATTCTTCCTGGTTCTAACTTCATAATACATACTAGTTGATACATTTATCTTGGCAGTTGATACCAATACTCACTCGTACATTCTCTACCCATAACCTTTCACCACAGACTAGGTTTCTCACAATCATTCATACACATATTAATCGAGTTTATTTCACTAAATATCTCCTCCCCAACTTTAGTTGAACTACCACTCTCGGTTTGCTAAATAACTTGAACTTATTCGTTCATACTAGCTCCCTGTGATTCCAAACCAATACCAAAACACGATACAATCCTTCACAGATCAACATTTTCCATACTTCACTTCATTTGTGCTTAATACTTTCTCCTTTGTAAACCATCCACATCGCAAGTAAAACACTTCTATAACACAACAGTCTTTCATAATCTTAACACTCTTACAAAGTGTTCCTTCAGCTTTTATTCTTCTGATTAAAGGCTTAACAATAATTAAATCCAAAAGAATACCCAAAACATTCATATCATGCAAGCTTATATTTTAATACTATTCATGTAATCCCAACTCAAGCCTACAACGAGCTTATTAAACCGTGCAAATGCCCTCAAGACTCAACCGAGTCTAAAATCGAACTATTTACTCAAAGGATCATTTATCAACATTAACTCATACAATCAAAATGCATCTAACTCACATCATGTATCTATATGTACAAGTGTATACAACTTCTTTTATATCCAACAATATATATAAATATATTTATATACCTTACCAAAGTTCATTAGTACCAAAGGTACTAAGAATACAAGATCATCAAATGATCCTTTCATATAAGACCAATATTTAAAACGACATTTATTAAATAAATGCAATTAAGCACATAACACAACCAAGACTCCATCTTGAGTCATTAAAACTGACAAACATTCAAAAGACTTATTTGAATATCAATCAAGCCTTTAAGGCCAAAATAAACGTTTGGTTAAACTTGTGTCACGCACACGATTACGTAAACCAAAATACATTGTTACCCAATTCTTTACCGATCTGTCCTCCAAAGGATTTTGGTGGCATATTCACCATCGGTCTAATATGACTTAAAGGGATAACCATAAGAAATGGTTATGCACATACCCCTATACAAAACATACTTTACCAATCGTTAGTTACTGTAACAATTTAGAAATAAACATGCTCGCGTAACAATATATTCATACATGAGAATCCTTGTTACCCTTATCACAATACTAATTTCACGTATTTCGTGTTGACGCTAAGACTATCCCGTCTTAGTACTTCTACCCAAATCTCACAAGTCATAACTTAATTCATCACAGCTTAAGTCTAAGTATCTCATCAACATACTTAGTTCGCTTAAACTATTGCTCTGATACCATATTGTAACACCCCAAAAACAGGGCTAATTTAAACCTTAAAACTTTCCACAAGTTATGACAATAAAACTTCGAACTTTTATAACAAGAGGATCAACAGTAAGGTTCTATGTACAATAAACATCTAATTCAAATAACCTATTAATCAAATCATACATCATAATTAGATTAACTAGGTTATCTAATCATCTGTCCCAAAAGTATCAAAAGAATAACTAGATCCTCTGTTATCTCCAAGTCTGAGTCTTTCCAAAAGCTCTCAACACACTTTCCAGCTTACTTCCCGAAGCTTGTACCTGGTAAGAAAATTCAACTTGAAACATTAGGCTTTCGCCTAGTGAGAATATTCAAATCAAATTAAAATTCAACAATCAAAATCTCAACAGATAAATCAAACCTGTTTCCATCCATCTTACCGTACAACAACTCCTTTCACCACTGGGAATCTACCCCATTCCCAACTTATGACTATTCATCTAGTCATAATAACACTACCAAGAATTTACCATGAATCATCCCAGATTCGAAGTCAAACTCTTAACCAAGAAATTACAAGTCAAAACCTGCCTATTTCTTAACCCGGAATTAGAGATTACATATTACTTTATGCCTATCTCAAATATTCCTTTCACCATTGGGAAATCTCCGATCTTCCCTTTAATAATGGAAATCTCCGATCTTCCATTTGAAATGGGAATTACAACTCTAAGTCTGTTATTCCTCATTTCATTTCCTCCCCACCTTGAATCACTGGTCCCCCAAATGAGATTTTATCGCGATCAACAACCACCAGAGACCCTCACAGATGATTCAAGATTCACTCCAACAACTAGAAGTACATCCCAATGGTCCCTGGCTAGTAAACGGTTCTCATTATACCGTACTTTATGCCCACTAGACCAGATGTATATTTCTAGCCAACGCCACACAATAATTGTGTATCATCACTCTTTCTATTGTATGCTAAAGCTATACAATTCAACATATATTCTATACTTCTATGTACAGAATATTAATTTCAACTATTATCCCCACTTTGCCATTTCGCATCGGGAATCAACATCTCAACAATTAACATCAACTCCGGACTTACAACTAAGTCCTTACAATTTAACATAACATGGTTTTTACATCAACAACAGAGTTATAAACATATAACAAATAGCATAAAACTATCAGATTGTATTCCACATAAAAGCTTCAAACTACTACTGAAAGTCCAAAACTTTTCGCAAGCCACTGTAGCGAAAAGCTACACTTTTCGCAAGCCAAAGCTGCGAAAAGTTCAAACTCGCAACCCTCTGTTGCGAAAACTTCAGAACTCGCAACCCTCTGTTGCGAAAACCCCACTTTTCGTAATCCTCTATTGCGAAAACCCCACTTTGCGCAACCTACTGTTGCGAAAAGTCACTGTTCATCGTCTTCTCTACTGATTCAACTCACCAGTTTGACTCATTAAGCCTACCATTTCTTAATAAAACCATGCCACTGAGTTTATACACAAGTATAACATATCTATAACAATTTTAATTGCTTAATTTTAATAAGAGTGAATAAACTCACCTGGGTATTTTCTGAACACAGATCACATTCCAGCAGCTTAATCAAACAGCTTAATGAGTATCCTTAGCAACAATCTGAACACTTCTGATCACTTTGTTCTTCAGATTCAGTGACTAAATCGAAACAACACAAGATCACCAAATCAGATACTTTTCTTATGTTTCTTCTTTCTCGATTTCTCTATCTCTTTCTGTCTATATCTCTCGATCTCTATTCTCTGTGTAATCTCATATTACACAACTGAATACTCTTAAGTCCTATAATCAGGACACCTCATCAAAACAAAGATGAGTCATAAGAAAATTCCAAACTACACCCCAATCTTTAAAGAAATAACATAACACACCTCATACATTAATAAAACACATTATAACCCTTAAGTTTAATATTTCTCAAAAGAAATCTTTAAACTTTCAACATTTGTATTTTAACCCTAATTGAATTATAATACTCTATATAATTCAAGGTTACTCCAAATACAAATACATTCCAAATTTTATTAAAATAAATAATAACGAAAATTTAGGATGTTACATTAAGAGTTTTATTTGAGGGTTGAGAGTAATGTTCTAAGAGGTGGATTAAGCCTCCTTTGGGGTAATATAGCTAAGGGTTTGGTAAGGAAAAGAGTTGGATAAGTTATGTTGGTGTTTTGCTCAAAATTGTTTTGGATTAAGAGCATTTTAGCAGGTTTCGATCCCAAGAGGGGTATAGCAGCCGTCGTACCCGGTAAGTCGCCATGTGGCGAAGGTTACCGGGAGAGCATCCGGTAAGTTTAATTTGATCCGGTAAGTTTAACTTGATCCGGTAAGTGTAGAGTTCCGGTAAGTTCGAGTTACCGGATAGTTCCGGTAAGGGGTATTTTACCCGGTAAGTGTACCTACCCGATAAGTGGTCCGAATTGTGGTGTTGACCGGTAAGTAGTCGTACCCGGTAAGTGTGGGGTACCCGGTAAGTAGTAGGCATCCGATAAGAGTTAGCAGCAGGTAAGTCGAACCCGGATAGTGTCCGGAAAGCTGGTTTAGGATCTGAGCAATGGTACTTCATTTATTTCTCAGGTAATTCGATTGGAAGTCAGGAACAGAGTAGGAAAGGAATGTAAGCACGCCAGGTAAGTTTTTCTAACTAAAATACGTGATTTTACGTGTTTTCCAAATAAAGTGATTGTGTAGAATTGCCATGTTATTTTACATGATTTTTACTTAAATGAAAGTTAAATGTTTTTCTGATTATGGTTCGTTTACGAGCATGAACTGTTTTACAACTGTTACGCATGTTCCCCATGAAATGTACGTTTTATTTTAAAAGACGGCTTCTAGCAATATGAAATGATGTGCAAAGATTTCACGCTTGTGATTTACGTTATGCTATGTGTATGTTATGTCAAGTCGGTCTGCACAGTGGGATCCGAGTACCTCGGGATCCGATGATCCCTTGGGCTTTTGTGATGAGCTTGTAGGAGGGAATTCATTTCCTTCCTACTCGGATATGTGACTAGCTTGTAGGAGGGAATTCGTTTCCTTCCTACTCGGATAGAGGGGAGTCTGCTTGGGCCCCGGTAAGAGGCGAGAGGGGAGTCTGCTTGGGCCTCGCTCGCGGTTAGCTATGTGATCCTTAAACACTGTACAGTACCATGGTTGATGCTTATGTGGAATATGTTGTGAGTTTTATAAAATGATTTTGTAACGTTGTTGTACGCTGTTTACGGAGGGAACTCACTAGACCTCATGGTCTAACCTTCGTTTTTCAAAACTAAAACCTTTTCAGGTAAGCATATAGTATGAGGTTCATGTAAGTGAGCAAGAGCAAGATAGAGTACAGATGCAGATAGAGACAGAGCCTGTGCCACCCATAGAAGCTAGTACGTTCTCAGTTGTGTATAGGTTGTTTTCGCCAACCTAGTTTTGAGGCTGATGTAACGAAATTTTTGGGACCCAGTTTTGTAATGTTTATGAATTAATGCCATGTTTGTCCTGTTGCATTTTTGGGCTGTTACAATTAGCTACTGCTATTATGAATATATTTTTACGTGAGCATGCTTGATTGCTATAATTATGAGGATCAATGATTGTTCTAGTACATTTCTTTATGTATATCTCGTAGTCTATGTTCTTATCTTTAATCTCGGATGTGACAGACAGACATAAATGGTAAATACTCGGTGCAGGACTCAAGAAGATAATGCCGTGACCGAATCCACGGCCGATCAACCGAACATCGATGCATCCGCTTTGCCACCTCCACTCCCGCCTCTGTTGGGCGAAAGAGTAGAGCAAATCCTGAGGAGGAATATTGCCTCTACCAACCCGGTCATAACGGAAGTGACCCCTCAAACGCAAATGATGGACATGTTGCAGGCCATGAACAATACTATGGCTAAGCAACAAGAGTTGTTCATGAAACTTTTCGAGGATAGAGATGCACAACTGCGCCGTCATGAGACGATTGAAGAAAACGTGGGTGTGGGATCCGGGGGAACCGGTGATGAAAACTGGACTGATGGGATAGTTACCTTGGAGGCAAGGCCGGCGGGAAGGGTATGCTCCTATAAAACCTTCCTATGTTGTAAACCGCCGGCGTTTGCCGGTTCTGATAATCCAATTGCCTGCATGAACTGGATTCGGGAGATTGAACAGGCCTTCCGGGCTTGTGATTGTGAAGAGAACCAGAAAGTGAAGTTTGGTTCTCAAATGCTTCGGAGTTCGGTTTTGATTTGGTGGAATGTCTACACTTCCACCATGGAGACTTCTGTTTTGACCAAGATGACTTGGGCTACTTTCAAGAAAAAGATCTTAGAAGAGTATTGCAACGAACAAGAAATGGATTTGATCGAGGAAGAGTTTCGGTCAATCAAGAAGGGAAATTTGTCTGTTAAACAGTATACTCGACTTTTCATGGAGAAGCTGAACCTCGTGGGGCACGTGGCCCCGACTGAGAAAGAAAATATGAAAGCTTATTTGAAAGGATTGCCTGCTGATATGATGGAAATGGTTCGGAACTCCAAAGCTACAAATCTCCGAGAGACGATAGAAGAGGACAAGGTTATGGAAAGAGTCTACGCGAGAGACAAAGAGGAGAAAGCAAATGTGGGAGAGAAGAGGGAGTGGGAGAGCCTACAAAATTCGTTCAAGAGGCCGAGGTTTCAACCAAGTGGTAGATGAGGGGACAACCGCCGTGAAGCAAGGTGGGGTCCTAAATGCAAGAGCAAGCACTTCGGGTCTTGCAATCCGGGTCAATATACTTGTTACAAGTGCGGAAATACAGGGCACACTAGTCTAGAGTGCCATATTAGAGGAACGGTTTGTTTTGAGTGCAAGGAGATGGGGCACGTGAAGCGGGATTGTCCCAAGATGAAACGAGACTCTAGAGGGACCGGTTCAGGAAGTTAACCAAGGCGGGAGGCCATTTCCAAACCACAAGGGAGGGCTTTCCAAATGACGAAGGAAGAAGCGAAGGAAACCACCGACGTGGTGTCGAGTACGTTCTTACTCAACTCTTTAACCGCTAGAGTATTGTTTGATTCGGGTGCAAATTGTTCGTTTGTTTCGAATGTGTTTTGCAAGTCTTTGAATGTGCCTAGTAGTACACTACAAGAGGCTTTAGTCATTGAGGTAGAAAATGGGGAAAAGGTAGTCTTGCGGGAAATCTTGGAAAAGTGTCGCCTTGAGATTAGGGGCAAAATTTTTGAAGTGGACTTACTCCCTATGTCTATTGGGAGTTTTGATGTGGTGATTGGGATGGATTGGTTGGCTAAGCACAAAGCAGAAATCTTGTGCTCAAAGAAACTCATAAGAGTACCCCTCATAAGTGGAGACTTTGTTCTTGTGTATGGAGAAAAGCGTAAGGGTGAAGTGGCTATCATCTCTTCTATCAAGGCGAGAAAGTGCTTAATGAAGAAGTACCCGACGTTCTTAGCCTATGTGGTGGACACCGAGCTAGAGAAAAAGAAAGTGGAAGATGTAAAAGGTTGTCAAGGAGTATCCGGACGTATTTCCCGATAATTTTCCGGGTTTGCCACCCGACCGTCAAGTGGAATTCAAGATCGATTTGGTTCCGGGAGCGGCACCGATAGCACGTGCACCTTACCGCCTTGCTCCGACATAGATGCAAGAAATGATGACACAACTGAAAGAACTCCTAGAGAAGGGATTCGTGAGGCCGAGATCATCGCCTTAGGGAGCTCCGGTGTTTTTCGTTAAGAAGAAATATGGGTCGATGAAGATGTGCATCGACTATCGGGAGTTAAACAAAGTGACCGTGAAGAACAAGTATCCACTTCCCCGAATGGATGACCTCTTTGATCAACTTCAAGGAGCCGGATGCTTCTCCAAGATTGACCTTCGATCCGGTTACCATCAAGTAAAAGTTAAGGAGGAAGACATTCGAAAGACGACATTCAGGACTCAGTATGGGCACTACAAGTTCCTAGTCATGCCTTTCAGATTAACAAACGCGCCGACGATTTTTATGGACTTGATGAATTGGGTATGCCGACCGTTCTTGGATAAGTCGGTTATCGTGTTTATCGATGATATTTTGGTGTACTCCAAAGATGAAGAAGAGCATGAGCAACATCTTCGGGATGTTTTGGAAGTATTAAGGAAGGAGAAGTTGTACGCTAAATTCTCTAAGTGTGAGTTTTGGTTGCGGGAAGTACAATTCCTCGGGCATGTGGTGACCCAAGAAGGTGTAAAAGTAGATCCCGCAAAGATTGAGGCAATGATGAATTGGGAGCCTCCGAAGAGTCCTACGGAAATTAGAAGCTTTTTGGGGCTAGCCGGGTACTACCGTAGATTCATACAAGACTTCTCCAAGATTGCTTCGTCACTCACGGCTTTGACTCGAAAGAACGTAAAGTTTGTGTGGACTATTGTGAAAGAGGAAGCATTTCAGACTTTACAACGAAAACTTTGTGAAGCTCCAATCTTATCCTTACCCGAAGGAACCGAAGACTTCGTCGTGTATAGTGATGCATCCAAGATGGGTTTGGGTTGTGTCTTGATGCAAAGGGAGAAGGTGATAGCATATGCATCGAGGCAATTGAAAGAGCACGAAAAGAATTACCCAACTCATGATCTCGAATTGGCAGCGGTTGTTTTTGCGTTGAAGTTATGGCGACACTACTTGTACGGCACGAAATGCACACTCTACACCGACCATAAAAGCTTGAAGTATGTCTTTGATCAAAAAGAGTTGAACATGCGTCAACGGAGATGGCTAGAGTTGCTCAAGGACTACGACTGCGAACTACTATATCATCCGGGCAAGGCAAATGTAGTGGCGGATGCTTTGAGTCGGAAGGAGTATAGTGGGAAAATGCAAACTTCGTTGGCAAGAATTGAAATCATCTCGAGCTTGATGGATATGATCAAGACCGCCCAATCCGAAGTACTACTTGAGGCGAACCTCAAGAATGAATCTATGGTGAAACACCATCTCTTATTGACGGAAGATGGTAGAGGATTGAAACTTTTCCAAGGACGAATTTGGGTGCCTAAGATCGGTGGATGCCGAGAGTTACTTATGGAAGAAGCCCACAAGTCAAAGTACTCTATACATCCCAGAAGCACCAAGATGTATAGAGATTTGAAATTGAATTATTGGTGGCCGGTCATGAAACTTGAAGTGGCCGGTGTTGTGGAAAAGTGCACTACGTGTTTGCTAGTGAAAGTCGAGCATCAACGACCTTATGGTAGTTTGCAATCTCTCGAAATACCGGAGTGGAAATGGGATCACATTACAATGGACTTTGTAACGAAACTACCAAAGACTTTGAAAGGTCATGTCACCATTTGGGTAATTGTGGATCGGATGACCAAGAGCGCTCACTTTTTGGCTATGCGGGAAACGTTGCCATTGGACAAATTGGAAAGGTTGTATATCAACAAGGTAGTCTCGAGGCATGGAGTGCCATTGTCTATTGTATCCGACCGGGATAGACGATTCACTTCTCACTTTTGGAATGCCTTCCAAAGAGAATTGGGGACAAAAGTAAAATTGAACATGGCTTACCACCCTCAAACTGACGGACAAAGTGAGAGGACGATCCAAACCTTAGAAGACATGTTAAGGTCGTGTGTTATCGACTTCGGGGGAAATTGGGACTCTCATCTCCCATTGGTAGAATTTGCTTACAGTAACAGTTACCACTCGAGTCTAGGTGTGGCACCATTTGAAGTTTTATACGGACGGAAATGTAGAACACCAGTTTGTTGGCTTGAGGCGGGTGAAAAGCAGTTTGTTGGACCCGAACTTGTTCAAGAAACGGCCGACAAGGTAAAAAGTATCCCAGAACGGTTGAAAGCCGCTCAAGACCGACAAAAGAGTTACGCCGATAAGAAAAGACGGCCGATTGAGTTCCAAGTGGGGGATCGTGTATTTTTTAAGGTTTCTCCTTGGAAAGGGATCATTAGGTTTGGAAAGCGTGGGAAGCTTAGTCCCCGTTTTCTTGGGCCTTTTCCAATCGTTGAGCGTGTGGGACTTCAAGCCTACAAATTGGAACTACCGTTCGAGATGAGTGGGATTCACCCCACGTTCCATGTTTGCTACTTACGGAAGTGTTTAGCGGAAGAAGCAGACGTTATCCCTTTATCGTAAATCCGTGTGGACAACAACCGGTGTATAGAAGAGACGGAGGCTATTTTGGAAAGAGAAATAAGGAAACTTCGCCACAAGGAAATAGCGAGAGTGAAAGCGCAATGGAAGCATCACCGTGGCGCAAACGTCACTTGGGAATTGGAAGAGGACATGAAGAGGCGGTACCTTTATCTCTTCGAATAATGCCAATTTCGAGGACGAAATTTTCTCCAAGGAGGGGAGGATTGTAACACCCCGAAATATTCTGGTAAGCATTCTTCCCATAGTTTACGCATGGCACAAGTCGATTAATTTATTTCTTGATGTTATGTATTTTCAAGTTTGGATCAAGCATATTAGAGTAGACCTTATCCATTGTTATAAAATTCTATGAGTATGCATGCCTTTCACGTGACAAACTTGGCACTCTCACCTCATTTTTGGGTTGCATGCATGTGTGCCTCGTAAACCAACGTTTTCAGTCGGTGGTACATTCTGGGCGAGAGTGCCGGGCGAGAATGTCGTGGCACTCTCGCGGTGTCAATCTCGCGGAGATGCCCTGCAGCAGATTTCGGGAACTCGCGGTACATTCCCGGCGGAAGTGACCGGCAATCTTGCCTTGGTCACAACCGCCCTGTCACTCTCGCCGATGACTTAATTTTTAGGGTTTTATGGCAGTGGCTGGTTTCATTTATTGGTGGGATTCTTTTTCTTTTGTGAGAACCAAAACACTCTCTCTTTCCCTACTGCCGACTCCTCACATCCCTCTATCCTTGCGATTTTCTTATTTTCCCCCATCTCTTCTCTCTTCATTTATAGCTTGAGTTTTTGGGCATTAATGGTGGTTGCTAATTGATTAGCTTTGCCTACTTATTGAGAGCTACTACCTCATCTCCTCTCAAGACTTCAAGTAGAGTTCATCCATACATCTAAGGTTTCCATATTTAGAAACTTTAGTTTTCATCATTCCAAGTAAGTCCATTGTTGTTTTGATTTTCTACGCCTCCTTGTAAGATTGCCATATTGAGAAGTTGAATCTCTTAATTTTTTTAGGGTTTTCTTCTCCAAGGTCCAAGTAAATACCATTTCTAGGGTTTCTTCAAGTTTGGGGTTTTTCTCCTTACAAAACTCTAATCGGTAAGTTAGTGTCTATACATGTATATTTATGTAACTCTTGAATGCTAACATGAGTTGATATCTTTGATATGTGGAAATCTCGACTAAAAGGACTTGAACTTCTTTGTTATTATTAAATGGTGATAAAATGTGGAATATGTGTACATGTGCCTATGCATACGAAATTGTACCCTTGTGGGCTATAAATAAATATATATATATATATATATATATATATATATATATATATATATATATATATATATAAATATATATGTTGGAACCCAGATACACTTAATCAAGATTAACAATCTGTTAGTGGAGTTTAGAGTTTGATGCGGAAGCGTATTAAACTAACAGATATGTTTGATAGATATTAGAACGCACATATATAAAGAAAACAGTAAGGAATAAAAAGGATTTCTTGAACAGTTACTGTTATTCAATATATAATAAGAACAACGAAGAACAGATTAATAACTGTTGGTGTGTGTGTGAATATAACACTCAGATATTTGACAATAAAGCTTGAGAGTATTAGTGATTCCTTGTGTATTCGTCGTTAGGAAGATCTCAACATGAGACTTCCTTTTATACTACTCTTAGAAGACTATGAAGTTGGTCACTGTTCCTTTTACGGCATGAATAGTAAACTGGATGGTGTGAACAGTGGACTGGATGGTGTGAGCAGTTGTTTGAGCCATGCGCATTTAATGGAGCAGATGTACTATTGGTAAATGCATTAAATGGCGCAGACGTCTATTTTGTACCATGCCCTATTGAGTCCACTCAGAGCTTGACACGTGTTTTGACAGTACTTTTCCATGCAAGTTGATGAATGTATCCAGTAATATCTTCCAAGTCTTCATAGCAAACCACAGAGGCTCTGTAAGGCATTACAGAGGTTCTGTGGTCTGACCTTCTGTGGAGCAGTCCACTTGTTTCCGAGTTGATCTTCTTCTTGCGCACTACAGAGGTTCTGTGATTACCTCTGTAGCTTCTGTGGCTTTCTGGACTTGATCTTCTGGAAGAAGTGGCAGAGCCTCTGTGAGAGGCTTTTCTATACTTAGCCTATTTTTCACTACTTCTAAGTATTTCTATGATTAGAAAGATTAAAGCTAACAATCTCCCCCTAAGTAGTGAAAAATAAAAATTTGACTTTGTGTTTAGTTAGGCTAAGTTAGATAAGACAAAGGTTAAACAATACCTCGAAATTTCTTTCATTTAGAAATATGCCAGAGGCATTTTACATTTGAGTACGATGAAAGATAAACTTTTGTTTGCAGAGATTGGAGGTCTGAGAATCAGATTTTGGCATCTTTGAAATCGTTGTAGCTTCTGTTGTCTCTGCCGACTTTTCTGATCTCTTTGTAGAATCTGATGCAGAGTTCTCTTAGGCGGATTGTTGAGTCTATTTCTCTGATGAAAGTATATGCATCATCTCTATCCATTTTCTCTGTATCTCTGTATTTTACAAGGCTTGCTCTGAATTTTCTCAGAGTACTGGTTGCGTACTTCTGACAATCCATGAGTACAAAAAGTTTAACCTGGTGTTGTGGGTTTTGAAATACTAACCCAAATCTTGGTTCTCTGATGATTGAGTTTGGCACAGCGTCTGGTGGGCATCGATCTTCTGGTGGTCGTAGATCTAGATGTTTGAGACCAAGATCTTTTCCCAGCTGAAAATCTATCATGCTGTATAGCAGAAGCTTTTCCCTCATCGCTTTTCTCAATACTTGATAGGCTCTGGTGTTTGCTTCTGTGTTGTAGTTGTCCTTTGTCCATTGCAGAAGGTCAGGTAGATCGTATGGATTGATGTTTCTTAAGTCAGCATCAGCGAAGGTAGACTCTGAATTCTTCTCTCTTCTGACTTTGTAAAGATTGTACCTGACCCTTGGATAGGTTCTTGTGAAGGAGAATTTGCAGAAGATCACTTTTTTGATTTTGTGAATTGAGAAGACGTCTGCTTTGGCTCTTGGCTTTGTTCTTGTGAAGATGTTCTCAAATTCTTCTCTGATCCTTGGATCTGTCACATGATCTATTGGATAGTTTGTCTGAAAGGATTGTTTGTAGAGGTATTTGTATACCACTTCTTCCATTTCTTCATGTGTTGGACCAGGTCGTGGAATTTGTCTTCTGAGACTCTCCATATGTTGAACAACTTCTGCAGCTCTACCAGTTAAGGGAGTTTCTGACAGAGGCTTCAATCCATGTGCCCAGTCAACTTCTTCGGGTTTTGGGGTTTGAAAGGCGTCAAACGCACTTTTCATCAGTTTCTCTGTTGGCTTTGACAATGTTTTCTTCTTCTTAGGTTCCTCTGTCAGTATCCCTTTGCCTTTATCTTTTGTTGTCGTGGCATAACCTGTTGCTTCTGTGGGATTTGAGGTTTGTACTTCTGTAGGTTTGATGGAGGTTGCCTCTGTGGATTTTGACGATTGTGATTTAGAGGACTTTTGTGGCGATGGTTCTGTTGGCTTGACTTGCTCTGTAACCTCTGTTGGAGGTTGTTTGGTGACTTCTTCTGTGAGCTCAGTTTCTGTTGATGAAGTGTTTTCATTGAATCTTCTTGCCATTCTGAAGGCTAAGGTGAACCTGTGCCTTTCTTCTTCTCTCTTCACCATTCGATCACTTATTGTTGTGTGCATCCTTTTCAGAATATCAGAAGCAGAGGTCGTTGCTCTTTTTGGTTTGGTGGCAATCGACTTTCTTCTGGGTATGGTTTGGGGTGTTTCCACAGAGGTGGGTGTTTTCTCTGTGGTTGGTTCATCTGTTTCTTCTAAAATGATTACCTCAGGGGCGGTTGTTGCCTCTGAGGTTTGCTTATCTGCTTCTGTAGTGTTGGGTTCTTCAGAGGTTGAATCCACAGAGATGGGTGTATTCTCTGTGGTTTGTTGAGTTTGTTGTTGTCGGGTCTGTTCTGGAGGTGCTTGACTCAGAGGTTCTGCGGCTATTGGTGGACCTGTAAGTTATCTGCTTGCAGTTTTCTCTGTAGTTTTCTCCCCCTCAGGATGATCTGATGGACCAGGATGGTCATCATCATCAGAGTCATCCTGACCCTTGTCTGATGTACCCTCTGCTCTGCAGGAAGCATCAGGTTTCATTGGCATTTTGGCTCCAGCAGCGATCAGTTTCGCGCAGACATCATCACAGAGGCCAAGAAGAGTTGCTAGCTCTGCCTCTGTTTTGAATCTCATCCTTCCTACACTTTCTCTGAAATCTTTGACAAAATTAGCATTTGCAGTGGTGAAGGAAAGGATGACTTCTGTTACTTGATTAATCACGTTCTGCCCAAGTTCTGTCAGCTGTGCTCTTGTCATGTAGTCTTTGGGTTGCATCAGCATGGTATTTCGCATGGCTTCTTCTTGAACTTTTTGTAGGGCCTTCTGTAGATCTGCAGGAGTGATGCCCGTTGACACTGAAGTCTGTTTGTTCAATTGATCAAGAAACTTGTTGATGGAGTTCTCAATCGAAGAAGGAGTAGTTGTTGCGGCAGAAGTGGTGGATGCGGTAGCAGCAGACTTGATCTATGAGATGGCAGTTTTCACCTCTGTGGACAGGTTGTCCATTTTGGTGTTCAGGTTTAGTAGTGCCAGTGATGTTGTCTCTGCAAAAGATTTGAAAGAGCTTTGCAACTCTTTCAAGGTTTGGTTCACAGAGGTCTCAAGGGTTTGGAACTCATCCCTTGTGACTTGTGTTCCGGTGGTAACCTCTGGAGGAACACATTCGTCTCCAGAGTGAATCCCTGTTCCTGGGATACCTTCTTTCATTCCTGTTTGTATGTTGAGAATGGAAGGATTTCCTTCTGATCCTTGAGAAGAAACATGAGTTTCAATCCCTACAGAAGTTCTGAGAAGAACATTGTCCAAATCCACTCCAGAGGTGGGTATTGGAATATCCTTCTGTTGACTAGGAGACTTGTCTAGAGTCTCTTTGTCTTTGTGCTCTCTACTTCTCTCTGAAAGAAGTGTGGGTCTTAATAAGTGCGTGTCAGAGGAAACAAATTCCTCTGTAGGGTGTTCTTGTGTGATCTGGGGCGATTGATCACGAACATTAGGTGAGTCTCTTTGAGGAGACTCCCTAGGAATGGATTCCCCGGTTTCTGTGGGCACAGAGGTTGAAAGAGTAACCTCTGGCTGGATGGGTTGGGTTGGGATCGAGCTGTGCTGCTCTTTTTCAATAACTCCTTCTGCAGCTAGACCTGCGGAGTTAGAAATGTGGGTTGCACTGGGAGGGGGTGATTGATGTGTGCCTTCTTCAACTTCGGCATCTTTTCTTGTTTCTTCTTCTGGTTCTGTGGAAGTTCCTGGTTCTGTGCACAATGAGTCATACATGTGATGAGATCTGTATAATCCCATGACATGCGGATGATAGAGACCTTTTCGTATCCAGATAGCCTCTTCTTCATCTGAATCTACCTCTGAGATTTCTATCCCTTTTTCTGTGGTTTCTTCTACAACCGTTGCCTCTGTAACTTTAGTTGTATTCCACTCAGCTTCGATTTGTTCTGTTTCTTCTGAAGCTTGGTTTGGACTTCTTCTGTGGACGTCCAATCCTTGAATGAAAGGGTTTTGTAAAATCACAGGGGTTTCGGCTGGTTGATTTCTGGGTGTTGTGTCATCTTCGTGTAGATGTGTGTCAATGCCAGAAATGAAGAAATCTTGTTCTTCTGGAGTGTGGTGGTCGAGAGGTTGTGCCGTCCACCCTGCTGTATTAAGGGTGTTTGCAATTTCGGGGTTCTGTAGGAAATCATTCAGGTCTCCTTGGTGAGCAAATCTATCTGGAGATTGATATGGTGATTGATATCCTTCTTCTGTCATTCCTACTTCTGCATCTTCTTCTTCTGCAGTCTCTCCCTCTATGATTTCCTCTTCTGCAATGGTAAACAACTTTTTAAGTGTTTTACCATGCTTCTTTTTGGTTTTCCTCCTTTTTGGTTTTGGTGCCCCTTCCTCTGTTGATTTGGATCTCTTCTTTTTCTGTTTTGTGAAAAGGGGAGGTGCAGAGGAGCCAATCTCTGTGGCATGGGGAGGTGAAGGTCTATCTTCTGCAGTGCTTGTTGATGTGCCTTCTGCAGTTTTTCTCTTCTTAGCTTTTGGAGTAGAAGCAGAGATCTTTGCTGAAGATTTCTTTCCCATTATTTCTGCGCGTTTGGCTATGAAGCTGAGCTGAATAGCCATGTGTTTTGCTAACTTTTTATCCTTTTCTGCTTGAGTGGAAAGAGGTTTTGCTATCATTGTTCCTAGGGGAACACCTAAACGCGGGGGTGTCATAGGACTCGGTTTTGGAGTTCTATGATCGCGTATATACTCTTTCTTAAGGGATATGTTCGATGCGTAGCGCAGAAGTTTCTTTGACAGAGGTCTGCAGTGTGAGTAGCCATCAGCATGATCAGTGGGGGTATTTTTGTTCATCGGGAACTGTTTGGGAGTTGGCCCTTCCATTGGCCAATTTTGGATTAGCAGCAGAGGTTCGAACAGTACTCCCAATATTCTTTGGAATTGCAGAGGTGGTAGAAAGTTGGGATCGTTCTCTTTGACCCTTTTTGAGTTGTTCTTTCTGTCGATGGTGTTTATGATCTCTTGCATCATTATGGTCGCATAATCTAGTGGAAGATCATAGTAAACCCCGTACATGATGCTCAAGATTTGATGTGAGCTCTGGTCAATACTCCCTATCTTTCCTGTCAAGCATCTGTTAAGAATAGAGAACAAAGTGTTCCACAGAGGTGGTAATCGGCCTCTGCGGAAGTCATTTCTCTTCCGTAGTTGGGTGTTGTACCCAAGCATTTCCACGAATCTACAGAGCTCTTCGTCTGTTGGTTGCTCTGCATAACTTTTCAATCCCAGAAGACCCCTTGTTGGTAGGTTGAATTCAAGTGAGAACATTGTTCTGTTGAACTTGATTTCAAGATGCTCAGTTTTATCAGGTCTTGAAATGTACCCTTTGATAAGAGAATCGTCTTTATCAAATCGGCAGCTTTGCCAAAATTGGTTCAAATAACGAACTGGTATTCTGTTAGGGGTTCTTGATAGTAGAGGGAAAAGGATATGGTTTTCCATGATGTTCAGAAGTATGGCATGGGCTTCGCCGAAAGTAGTGGGTGAGGGGACCAAATAGCAGTTGTTGGATTTAATAGGAAGAGTGGCTTCGAAATGATCCTTAGCTATGAAGTTTTGCAAGTGTGTTGTCGGAGCAAAGTCTGCGGAATCCCCGGAATCTTGTTGTTCAATATCTCTTGCAAGGCTAGGGTTTTCAGAATGTTCTGAATGAGCAGGGGAGTTTTCCGTTGAGTTCGCCGGAGAGAGTTCAGAGGATGTAGCTCGAGAAGATGAAGCCATTTGCAAGTGTTTTGCAGGGTATCGCTGGAGAAGAAGATGAGAGTTTGTAAAAGGTTTTATGAGAGGGTAAGGTTTGTTTTTATAGGATGGTAAAACGGTAGACTTCGAAAGGGTAAAGTATATGGCAATGGATTAAAGTTTGGAATCCGCACTCGAGTTTGAGCGGCGGGTTCAACTTACCAAAAAACACGTTCCATGTTTGCCCAATGAAAATGGGACACGTAGGCCATGTCAGAAAATGACAGGACGTCGTGCGCGGCCCATTAATGCTAGGCGCGTGGAGTTGTTCTTAGCCATATGAGTTTCACTCGCAGAAAAAGTAACCGTTAATACTACAGAGATGCCCAAGTAATCAGATTGACAGAGCTTCTGTAGTTTACAGAGGCTCTGTGATCTTGAAAATCTTTGATGTTTATCCCTTTTTCATATATCTCATTGTTATCATGACTTCTGTGGGGTTCTTCTTTAACCAAAACATTTGTAAAAGCATTGGAGAGGATAAAATCGGATTTTTGTGAAGAAATTTGCTTCGCAGAGGTTTTGTGGCTCTGTTGGAACTTGCAGAAGTTCTGTGAGGGCCAGCAGAAGCTCTATGAGAGAAAAAATCTCATAAAAAGAATTTTATTCGTATTTTTGATCATCCAATTTTTGATTTGGTTTAAGAGATGTTTTTCGGACATATTTGAAAGTTTGTGTCCGAGAAAACTGTTTAAAAAAACGGTTTGTTCGAGAAGGTCATGGTCTGCTTTTTCGGTTTCCGAGATAACATTCCAAAAGATCGACAGAAGGTTAATTTGTGATCACAGAGCATATTTCCTGCAGAAGCTCTGTTGAGCTCAGCAGAAGCTCTATGACCTTAAATTTCTCCTAATTCGAATTTTGTGAAACTTTTTGAGCTTTTGATTTTTGAGATGTTATTCACAGTATATTTAGGACATATTTGACAATTCTTGTCCTAGAAAATTGTTTTCCAAAAACCTTTTGTGCGAGAGACATACCTTTTGGTTCTTCTGTTCTCGGCAGTTTTGTCTTTCTTCTGTCGATGGAGAATTATCGACATTCTTCTTCGGCTTTCCTTTGAGAGATTTACCTCTGTAGATCATCTCAGGGCCCCTTTTGCTCCCCCTTGATCTAATCTCTTCTGTAGATCAAGAATTTTCTTTTTGCTCCCCCTTGATCTAATCACCTCTGTAGATCAAGTAATTTCCTTTTGCTCCCCCTTGACCTAATCACCTCTGTAGATCAAGGAATTTCCTTTTGCTCCCCCTTGACCTATGCTTGGATCAAGGAATGATAAGTTTTGCATAGAACATAGGTCATGGTCTTTCAGAGGTTCTGTAGGGGTCGTCAGAGGTTCTTAGTTGACTTACAGAAGCTCTGTGATTTTAAGAACTATTTAAGGTTTTAAGAATTTACATACAGAAGTAGAATCGATCAAAGCAATAAATTAAGCAATGTATTTTACTTATTATTTACAGAATATAAAACTATACTTACTGAGGATTTTCACACCATGTTAATCATTCCTATCTTACCTACCAAGAAGTTGAATCTTTTCTCGTCTAATGCTTTGGTGAATAAGTCAGCGAGTTGATATTTTGTGGGCACAAAATGCATTTCGATTGTACCGTATTCAACATGATGTTTCAAGAAGTGATACCTTATATCGATATGCTTGGTTTTTGAGTGTTGCACAGGGTTGGCAGAGATAGCAATAGCACTTTTGGAATCGCAGAAGATGGGTATTTTGAACAGAATGTGGTCGTAGTCTTTTAGCTGAGTCTTCATCCATAGAACCTGAGAACAACAGCTAGCGGCAGCAACGTATTCAGCTTCTGCAGTGGATGTGGAAACACAATTCTGCTTCTTGGAGGTCCAACTGACTAGTTTACCACCTAGGAATTGACAACTCCCAGAGGTACTCTTTCTGTCGAGCATGCATCCTCCATAGTCTGAATCTGTATAAGCTTTAAGACCAAAACCAGAGTTCTGTGGATACCAGAGACCAAGATTTTTGGTCCCTTTTAGGTATCTAAAGATTCTCTTTACGGCATCATAATGTGATTTCTTTGGATTAGCTTGATAGCGTGCACAGAGACATGTGGCATGCATAATGTCAGGTATGCTTGCTGTTAAGTATAACAGAGATCCAATCATGCCTCTGTAGAGAGTGCATTCTACAGAGATGCCATCTGAATCTAAGAATAACTTGTTTCCAGTGGCCATTGGAGTTTTCATTGCAGAGGTATCAGAGAGGCTATATTTGGAAAGAATGTCAGAGACATATTTAGCTTGATTTATAAAAATTCCCTCTGATGATTGTTTGACTTGGAGTCCGAGGAAGAAAGTTAATTCTCCCATCATACTCATTTCAAACTCACTCTGCATGAGTTTTTCAAATCTTTTACACTCTTCTGAATTAGTAGACCCAAAAATTATGTCATCTACGTATATTTGTACAAGCATTATCTCACTACTTTTGCGTTTATAGAATATGGTAGTATCTGTTGTACCTCTGTTGTAACCATTGACTAGAAGAAAGGTAGAAAGTCGTTCATACCATGCTCGTGGAGCCTGTTTCAGTCCATATAGAGCTTTTTCAAGGTAGTATACATGCCTTGGAAACTTTGAGCTTTCAAATCCTGGTGGCTGATTAACGTAGACCTCTTCTTGGATTTCACCGTTGAGAAAAGTTGATTTTACGTCCATCTGATAGACTTTAAAACCTCTGTGGGCTGCGAAGGCTAAGAATATTCTTATTGCTTCGAGCCGTGCGACAGGGGCAAAAGTTTCATCGTAGTCTATGCCTTCTGCTTGTCTATATCCCTTTGCTACTAATCTTGCTTTGTTTCTGATGACCACTCCATCTTCATCCTTCTTGTTTCTGTAGACCCATTTAGTCCCAATGGCCTGTTTTCCTCTTGGCAGAGGTACTAGAGTCCATACTCTGTTACGCTCAAATTGCAAAAGTTCTTCTTGCATGGCGTCTACCCAGTTTGGGTCATCTAGGGCTTCAGAAATCTTCTTTGGTTCTATCACACTAATAAAATTTGTAAAGAAACAAAAGTTAGCAGTGGCAGACCTTGTTTTTACTGCGTCAGAAGGTTCTCCGATTATTTGGCTTGGAGGATGGCTTTTTGTCCATTGAGTTGTGCGTGGGAGATGATCATCAATGTCATTCAGACTTTCTTTAGAGACTTCTTGTGTTTCTTCTTGTGTAGCCTCTGTTGTTCTTCGTGCCTTGGTAGTTGATTCTACCGTTTGTGGAATGATTGGTATGAGTGGTGGTGGAGTTTGTTCCTCTGAGGACGTATAATCTTGGTCCTCGATTTCCTCTGTAATTGGTTCTTCTGTGGTTTGTGCAGCTTCTGTGGTCGTTTTCCTTGATGTTTCATCTTCTGCTTCGGCAATTGCATCTGTAGTATGTACTGAAGAAGATGAAGCATTATTAGGACCAGTTAGAGACAAACCTGTAGGATTTTGTCCGACAGAGGATGGTTCTTCAGAAACCCTGATTGTTCCAACAGAAGGATCAATGTTTTCGTTGAGCATCTCTAAAAATAGAAGATCCAAGTCTTCTTTTGCTCGTGAGATGACAGGGGATTTCCCTTTAGTTCCGAGTTCTGAACTGATTTGTTCAGAAGTCATTTGGAATGAATCATCAAAAGAAACATTGATGCTTTCTACAATCTTGTGAGACTTTGTAAGGAATGTTCTGTAGGCTTTGGAAGTGGCAGAGTATCCAATGAATTTGCCTTCATCTGCTTTTACATCAAACTTTCCTCTTGAATCTCTGTCGTTTAAGACGAAGCATTTGCATCCGAATACATGGAAAAATTTGATGTTTGGCCGCCGTTTGTTAAGCAATTCGTAAGGCGTCTTGAGGTGTCTTTTCACAATGGTTGATCGATTTTGAGTATAACACGCAGTAGAAATTGCTTCTGCCCAAAAGTTCATTGATAATCCGCATGCTGACATCATAGTTCTTGCGGCTTCCACAAGTGTTCGATTTTTTCTTTCGACAACACCGTTCTGTTGTGGGGTGCGAGCTGCAGAGAAGTTCTGTGATATTCCTTCTGTTGAAAGATAGGCTTCAATGACAGAGTTTTTTAAATTCTGTGCCATTGTCACTTCTTAACTTCTGTATTCTGCAATTATAAAGAACTTGGATTCTTTTCATTAGATTTATCAATATAATTGGAACATCTGATTTCTTTCTAACGAATTCAACCCATGTGAAACGCGAATACTCATCAATTAGGACAAGTATGTATTTCTTGCCACCTAGGCTCTGTATGGCAATGGGACCGCAGAGGTCGACATGAAGCATGTACAGAGGTCTAGTGCAAGATACATCTGTTTTGCCTTTGTGGGAAGCTCTTTTGAGTTTTCCCATCTCACAGGCAGAACATAAATGATCCTTATTGAATTTAACATTTGGCAAACCTTTAACTAAATCAAGTTTGACTAGTTTTTCCAATGTGTGAAAATTTAAGTGACAGAACCTGTTGTGCCATAACCAGGCTTCTTCACTTTTGCAGGCAACAAGGCAAACTTTGTCTTTGTTCTTTGAGTTGAAGTTCATTAGATATAGATCACCTATTCTTTCAGCTCGCAGAAGTTCCATACTTGTTTCTTCACTTTGTAGAGAGCAGAAAGTTCTTTTGAACAACACATTGAATCCTGTATCACAAAGTTGACTTACACTGAGTAGGTTGTGCTTAAGGCCATCCACATATGCAACTTTGTATACAGAAACGTCTTCTTTCCTTATGACTCCATAGCCCTTTATGTGCCCTTTCTTGTTGTCTCCAAAAGTCACAGATCCACCATCTTGTGTTTCTTTGTACGTGGATAGTGCACTTCTGTCACCAGTCATGTGCCTTGAGCATCCGGAGTCTAGATACCAGATTGGCACATACTTCTTCTGCAGGACAATCACAGAGATTTAGGTACCCATATCCATATGGGTCCAATATTGTTAGAGTTTTTCAAGTTTGCCTTGGCATTCTTGAAATACATTTTGTTCTCTGCAGAAGAGTCAGATTGTTTCTTTGTGGGATTTGACTTTTGAATTGTCGTAGAGAGTAAACAGACTTGACTTGATAAATGATTATTAAGTTTAGACATGAGATCAAAGCAATGACAGTATTGAATATGAGATGTAATTTGCTTGAACTTTTCATTGAACTTTTTGAACTCAGCCACAGAGGCATTACATTCTTTCTTTACATTAGATTTCCTATTACTAGAAGATCTATGAATACTCGAATGTTGTTTGCAAAAGCTCTGTTTAGGACCTGCCTTCTGTGGGTTGCTTCTGTGGTGAACTTCTTTCATCACTGTCACAGAAGAAAAAGATTTATTAACCTTAGGTTTTGAAAATCTAGAACTTATAGGATCAATAGAGGTCTTCTGTAACATTTTAAGCTCAGCAGAGGTTTTGATATGTAGATTCAATTTTAGAAAATCTTGGCAGATTGGAATCTCTGTGAGTTTCTCTTTTGGAGAAATAGTTCTGTGAGGAACTTCAGATGAGAATTTGACATCCTCTGTGTCACAGTGAATTATCCCTGATTTGAAATCAGTCTCTGAGTTGTCAGAGGATGAATCGTCCTCGTATACATAGGTTGAGTCAATTCTTTCAATAGAGGCTGGATTTTCTGAGCATGTATCGTACGAGCTTTCTTCCTCTGTAGAATAGTTTTCATAGATTGCAGAGGTTTCTAATAAGATTTCTTCAGTGAGAGTTTTATCTATAGAAGATGTGCAGAAATTTTCTAAAACACTTGATTTCCATATTTCCAAAATTTCTTTTTCAATTAAATTTTTAAAGTTTTCTTCTGAAAAAATGGGTTTAAACTCAGGAGCTTCTGCTGATAATTTCTTTTCAACGTTTATCAAACAGACAAAAGCAACCTGTGTTTGGGTCTCTGGTTTACCAAACTTGAAGATACCAATCTGATCTTGTGTTTTCAGATATTTCTTTGGTTTGATACCTCTATTGACAGTGGTTGAAGATGATGAGTCTGTGTTTTCAAACCACACGTTAATCATCTTCTTATGTTTCTTCAAGTAAGGATCCACAGAGATTTTCGCCCGTTTGCTTACAGAGATTAGATTTGGAAAATCTGGTTTGTTTGTTTTTCCAATCACAAATAACGAGGACAGAGGTTTGTTTCTTTTGCCTTCAACACCTAGGGTGATATCATCATACCCTATACCTCGTCTCCCTATTTGTGAGTTTATTTTTTCATAAACTTTCTGTGCATCTTTATAGTTTTTAAGCAAAACTTCTCTTCTGAGTAAATCTTGCCATAATACCTCTCTTTCTCTTTGAAAGTATTCTTTAAGAGCTCTTATGTCAGTAGTTTCGCTCCTTGAAACTGAAAGTTCTTTTGTTTTATCTTTTAAAGTATTGGTTAATTCAGAAATTTGTTTTTTTAAAGGATCTAGAGTTTTGTTCCAATTCTTTTCTATTCTCTCTTTTTCCTCAAAAATCTTTGCTTTTTCTTGAGTGAGAAGCCGTACTTCTCTCTCATTGAAAGTGAGTCTTTTCTGAATACTTTGATTTATCTCTTTCAGTTCAATTAATTCAATGTTAATTCTAAGTGTATTATCATCTACAGAGGTAATACAAGAGTTGGAATTTGAAGTAGATACCTCAGAGTCAGTGCAGGAGTCGACTTCTGCCATGCCACAGAAGAGGGCATTAGCGGTATGTTCATCGTCAGAAGTAGAGTCTGACTGGAAGTCTTCTGTGTTCTCCTCAGAATGTCCTTTTGCCATTAAGGATTTTTGAGCATAATATTCGGCTTTCTTTTGTAGAAAGCAGAGTCCCTCTGTGGGCGATTTGATCTGCTTCTGCATTCATTCGCAAAATGGCCTGGTTTGCCGCAGTTAAAACATCCTTGAGGAGTGTTTCCTGGTCGATCATTGGACTTCTGTAGGTCTCCGCCTTTCTCTGATCTACATTCATTTGCATAGTGACCAGGTTTGCCGCATTTGTAGCATTCTTGCTGCGTGTGGCTTACCGAGTCATCTGATCTCTGTCGGTCATTCCCTCTGTAATTTCTATCGTTTGACCTCTGTCGGCCACTTGATTCTTCTCCTCTTCTGTCATCTCTTCTGTTGTCTCTTCTGTCATCCTGGTTTTCTCTATCATATCTTTCATTTCCGGAACCTCTTCTGTTTCCTCTGAACTCTTTTGTCAATAGAGCTAAAGATTTAGCTAGTGACGCAAGAGTTATTTCCTTTTCTGCTTGCTCTTCTTCTTCACTGTCAATTATCACCATCTTCTTCTTCTCCTTCTTCTTCTCCTCTGTGGCTTTATCATTTCTTGGTCTCTGTGCATCCTCTTTAGTTTTACTAACCAATGCATATGGTGCAATGGTTAGTGTTTTAGCCTGTGCTATCTGAGGTTCTTGTGCGGCTAATGTTCCGTAAAGATCAGAGAGAGTCCAGGTGTCTAGATCCTGATTTGTCTGTAGGGACATAGACAGCTGGAGCCATTCTTCATTTAGACTTTTTAAAAACATGACATTGTTTTCTTCAGAAGTTCTGTCAATGCCTGATTTTCTGCACTGGTTGATTAGAGAGTTGAATCTGTCGTATGTTGTTTGCAGAGATTCTGTTGCAGAGGCTTTGAATGCATGATATTCATTGATGTACTGTACTCTTCGGTTTTTTTTGTGTTTTAGCACCTCCTTCCAACTGTCTTTCCAGTTCTTTCCACAGATCATGCGCTGTTTCACATGAATCCAAGGATTGAAAGAGTTCGTTGGGTATTGCCATTATTAATGTCCTCTTGGTTTTCTGAGCAACTTCATCTTCTGCTTTATCTTCGGTTGACCACTCCCCTTTTGGCTTTGGTTTTTGATGTTCGGGGATTTCGGCAGATTCAGCAGTAGCAGGTATACGAGGTACTACTGTCATGGGAATAGGAGGAGGATTGTATAGATATTGTACTTGATTTTTTTCAGTGCCCTCGAAAAAATGGACCATTCTTATTTTCCACTGAGGATACTCATCTCGAAGGAGAGTAGGAGGTTTAGTGAGAGAACCAGTAGTAAAGAAATTATTTGTGTTTGTCATTTGAAGATTTTTAGAAAGAAAGTATGATTAAAGAGTTACTTCGATGAGCTTGAAGATTTCCTGGGTTTAAGCAGTTTCCAGACACAATTTTAAATCTCAATAATATCTATCAAGAGTCTTGATAAGTGGATCACTTGATATTGAAAATCAAGGATGGCTCTGATACCAATTGTTGGAACCCAGATACACTTAATCAAGATTAACAATCTGTTAGTGGAGTTTAGAGTTTGATGCGGAAGCGTATTAAACTAACAGATATGTTTGATAGATATTAGAACGCACATATATAAAGAAAACAGTAAGGAATAAAAAGGATTTCTTGAACAGTTACTGTTATTCAATATATAATAAGAACAACGAAGAACAGATTAAGAACTGTTGGTGTGTGTGTGAATATAACACTCAGATATTTGACAATAAAGCTTGAGAGTATTAGTGATTCCTTGTGTATTCGTCGTTAGGGAGATCTCAACATGAGACTTCCTTTTATACTACTCTTAGAAGACTATGAAGTTGGTCACTGTTCCTTTTACGGCATGAATAGTAAACTGGATGGTGTGAACAGTGGACTGGATGGTGTGAGCAGTTGTTTGAGCCATGCGCATTTAATGGAGCAGATGTACTATTGGTAAATGCATTAAATGGCGCAGACGTCTATTTTGTACCATGCCCTATTGAGTCCACTCAGAGCTTGACACGTGTTTTGACAGTACTTTTCCATGCAAGTTGATGAATGTATCCAGTAATATCTTCCAAGTCTTCATAGCAAACCACAGAGGCTCTGTAAGGCATTACAGAGGTTCTGTGGTCTGACCTTCTGTGGAGCAGTCCACTTGTTTCCGAGTTGATCTTCTTCTTGCGCACTACAGAGGTTCTGTGATTACCTCTGTAGCTTCTGTGGCTTTCTGGACTTGATCTTCTGGAAGAAGTGGCAGAGCCTCTGTGAGAGGCTTTTCTATACTTAGCCTATTTTTCACTACTTCTAAGTATTTCTATGATTAGGAAGATTGAAGCTAACAATATATATGGGTGGTATCGGGTACAAACCAAATAGATTGTACAAACTGTACAAACTCATCTCCACCAATCACGTAACTTCTTTTTTTATATCCATAAGGGTATTTTAGGGCTTTTAGCATATTTTTTCATCTCCACCAATCACGTAACTTCTTTTTTTATATCCATAACTTCTTCTTTTATATCCATAAGGGTATTTTAGGGCTCCACTGGAAAATATAGATTCATGAAGCCAAATTATATATTCATGAAGCCAAAATATAGATTCATGAAGCCAAATTATCAGATTATCAGATTCATGATGCTAGATTGAGTTTGTAGGGGTTTGTACAATCCATTTGATTTGTATTTGATACCCAGCCTATATATATATACATGTATGCACCTATATAATTATTTGTATATGCTTATACCTAGTTGGAGTTATAGAAGTATGTGTATGGGTAGTTATGGAATGTGTATGCTACTTGGGTACTTTGTTCATGATAACATGTGAGGTTGAATGTCACGCTATTTAGTAGACACTTTACGAATGAAATGCAAAAATCTAGATTTGGGTTGGAATCGGTCTGACTCCTTGTGCACGAGGATTCAGACTCTTATGGAATATATGTATGTATTGGTTAAGCCAACGGTGGCTACTAGCAAGTATGCAATAAGGGACAATCGTTCTTGAGGTGTAACTCGTCTAGGATGGATATGCAAAATGGTCCCCGTAAGTCCTTGAGGTGTAACTCGACGGGGTATGCAATAAAGGCAATTTATTTATGGTTTGAGGTTGTGATGTCTATATGGCATGGAAACTAAGACCGGGACTTGAGTTGTAATCCATCAACACCAAGGTGACCCCACTCACGTGTTCTCGTCACCTAGGTGGTAACGGGTCTCCCCCGTTTTGGAGAATTGTCTCTTTTATTTTATGACAGGTGCGGTTCACAATAACTTGGGGAAAATTGGTAATGTGGGAATTAAGTGGAGCCGGTATCTTTACTTTTGGCATTGTCATAATTCTTTGTTATTGCTCTAATATTTAAATCCTATACTTATGGTCTAACACTTGTGTGGATGCCATGGATTACAGGTTCCACCTAACGGCATCTAGATCGTTGTGTTGTCGTCCATGCTTAGGAGCTTGGGAAGGACGGGCTTTTTGGGAATCGAGATGAGAGACTTTTTGAAGATATAGTGACACCCGGATTAATCTAAATTATCATGATTTTAGATTAATAGGTTGTTGTGTATTATGTCTCAAATACTCCAAATGTTTATACTTTTAGCAACTATCCAATTACATTAAGGGTTTTAATTGGTTTATAATTTGAGGTTTAAATTTACCCGTTTTTTGGAATTTTTCCCTATATTAAATGCTTAAATTTTAGGGTGTTACATGAAATGTGTTCAAAGGTTTATTTATGGTTTTTGTGTGTTTTGTCACTCTTTCCTCACATTTATGGATTTTAAGAAATCTAGGTCAAATTAGGGGTTTGAAGTACTTAGACGGCGTTTGGTTCGTTTCAAGGAATGAAAATGAGAATTGGAATGAAAACGAGAATGAGAATGAAAATAAAGTAGAATGGGAATGATTACTTTTATTCCATTATATTATATTATTGGTCATTTCCTTTCATTACTAATGCTAAAAGAAAAAGAAAAAGAAACTTTCTATAACTAAGAAAAAAATGGGAGCCTAGCAACCTCTATCGTCTCTATCATCATCTGTAATCCATCACAAGTCACAGAGGACATCTCAAACACGTCTCTATAATTAGGTTGGATACTCCTGATCTTCTGCTTTAATCTCCACCACCATCTTCCCCATTTCATCTCTAACCCACATGATTGGATTTCTAGGGTTATTTGAAAGAAAAATCAAACTTAATTGATTTACTACTCAAAATCGTTTGACTACCCTAAATCGAGTTTGAGGAAGAAAACCATCGACTGCCTTCGAATATGAGGAACAAACCCCATTGACTACTAAAATCGAAGATGAGGAATAAACCGAGATGATAAGGAACAAGATTGATACTTGTGTGTAAAGATTGATTTCGTCTGAATACTAAACAGAGAACATGGCCAGAAGATCGATTGGTTAGGCGTTCGATTTTGTTGATGTATTGAGCAAACATGGTCGAAGCATAAGAAGATTGATCGATTATCACAAGGAAAGGGTTGTGAGGTTGGTATTAATTTGATTCCCCCATATTGTAGTGGAATGGTTTTTACACCTTTCTATTATAATGATTGATTAGATTACTTCTAAACAAGCATCATCAATCATTCCATTTTCATTCCCTTCTTGAACCAAACTAATACAATGGATATCATTCCCTTAATTACCTGTTAATACCCCCAACCAAACATCTCCTTAGAGATTTTGATAAAAGAATTATGAGTGATGGTTTCTCATGTTGAAATAATACCAATAATAGTATTTGGTGAATTTTGGAACTACATGTCTATCTATCAACTTTTAGGGTCAAGGTATTATGATGAGAAAATTATCTATTGGTAGGTTTTGGTACCAAACTTGTCTATCATACTTGGAGTTGGTGTTGTATATCTTGAATTTTCATTTATACTTGGTTTTAGTGTAATGGATCCATAGGCACGAAAGTCTTTATGTTTTGGTTGTTGGGATATTAACTTCCTTTGTTGTAGCACGGAATAGGCATCGAGTCTTCATGGTAAGTAAGATGTGGACCTGTGGTCGGGCATCGCCCCATGAGCAATAAGGCGTAATTCCATTGTGCTTAAATGATTTCTTGGATTTGAATATCTCAAAGTATAGACCTTGAGGGGTTGATATTGAGACTCCACATGCAATAGACTCAGAGGAGTTGAGCCTGATATATCTTATGATCATAATCCATGGGTTTGGCTTCACTAACATGACAGGTGACTTACTTGTGTGTTTCGTCACCGTTTATGGAAATCGGGTCTCCCCCGTTATCATAAGATGTTATGTGTTTTATTTCGGGCTTTTCAATTTTAAAGGTCAATGATTATCGGTATTCAAATTATATTTCCAAAGTTATTTATTATGATTTTGAATTATAAACGTCTATTCTCACTAAGCTCTAACCTAACACTTTTCGTATTCAGGTAAGATTCACTAATTTGGTATGACAGTAAGGTAATTTATTCGATAAACAGTTACCTAATAATTAATCACTTAAACAAGTCTAGTTAAAAACAATGCATGGGTGTGAAGCTAATAGAAAAAAAGAATTTGGAAGGTAGGGCCAGGGATACAATTCCAAAATGAAAATGCAAATTTTGAATGTTTTTCTTTTTGTAATAAATAAATTTTTAGAGACTTGTTTTGTAATAAACAACAAAGCACAAGGCAAATCTTTAACTTATTCTTAATTATATCATTAAAATATAATAAATTAAATGCGATGTAGAATTTTTAAATATTATTTAATGCACCAAAATATACGTTCTCCGAATAAAACTACAAAACCATGTTAGGTCTTGAGAAGAAAACAAAGGTGTTTACCAAGACTTCCAACGTGCCGGCTTTTTCTGGCAGAACATCTCTTAGAATGCGTTTGGTACGTAAACTGGGTGGGATGGGACGGGACAAAAAAAATAGTCTCATGTTTGGTATGTCATGGGATAAAAATTAGATGAGACAACATAGGACAAAAATAAGTTTTCATGGGACAAAACTTAAGATTTTTTGTTCTATCAAAATAGGTGGAACAACATGGAACTAAAACATAAGATTACTAAAATACTCATTTTTTTCCAACATCAGATAACTAAACCTAGATTAAAATCATCTCCTCCAGTCCTGTCCAATCCCGTCCCGTCCCGTCTCGTCCTACCTCGTCTCATCCAGTCTGCATACCAAATGCTACCTTAAAGGAGTTGCTAAGTCTACCCTCAAGAAAGTATACCCCCTCTATTACCTATAAAGTAGCCTACGAAGACCATCATCCCTCTCACAAACCAAATAAATCAATTAAAATTTTAACTTTTATACCTCTGAAATTATTTCATTAGTTTATTTTATATCTTTTACCTTTCTAATTTTTATTTTACACATTTATCATATTAACACATATAATCGTATATTAGCTAAAATACGTTAAAAATACGTTTTAATTTTAACAAATTACACCATTATAATCGTCTCTTCGATACGTTCGAAATGAGCCCAATATTGAATATTTTTTGATTTAATTATTTTATTATATATCATATATACTATATAAAAATATTTTTTATATTTAAAATTCATACTCTTATTGTTAATTATTTAATTTATGGTAAATCTCTTAATTTTTCAATTTTCGTTTTACACTCTTATCACATTAACATAATAATCATATATTAACTAAAATATGTTAAAAAATACGTTTTAACATATCACATTAACATACATAATTATGTTAAAATACGTTAAGAAATTCGATATATGTATATATATCGAACGTAAATTTAATGATTTGATTTGAAATAAAGAAAAGTTATTGATTTGAATTAAAGTAAAAATAATTCGATATATATATCGAACGAATTTCGTTCGTTTCATATCACTCTCACTCTCACTCTCTCCCTATCTCACTCTCACTCTCTCCCTCTATATTTCAAAGTTGCAGATGACAAACATGGGAAAAGATTTGACACCAACATCAGAATTTGTCACCAACAAGGAACAATATTATGATAACTAACATTTAGGTTTATTAATACTTACGTGGACAAGTGAAAGTTATAACAAAATATAATAATTCTTGAGAAGAAATAACTGAATGGGTGCACAATGTGGGACATTCGGTTGGTTGTGTTGTTATTATCAAAATATCAAAGGCTTATCCAAATGGGGATGTTTATAAAGTCGTGTTTATGTGTGAACATGGTGGGGTTTACAAAAGTAAGAAAATTTTCAGTCGTCATACTGGAACAAGAAAGTTTAACTGCCCATTTGAGTTGATAGCGCTACATTCGGCTAAGCATAATTGGTGGACGTTGAGGGTTGTATGTGATACACATAATCATGCCCTTGCACAATATATGGAGGGCCACGCATATGCAATGCAGCTAAACGAGGATGAATTTCAACTAGTTGAAGATTTATCAGCCCAACATGTCAAGCCACGACACATTTTATCCACGTTAAAGGGTAGATATGTGGAAATGCATCTACGTCAAAAACAATATACAATGAAGTTCAAAAGATTAAGACAAGAAACGATGCAGGAAGACCAAAAATGCAGGTTATTTTGGATTTTTTTGTTGAAAATACTTATGATTTTAAGACTCGTGTAAATGACGAAACAAACGAGTTGGAAGATTTATTCTCCATTCATCCAAAATCATTGGAGTTTTGGCGTGCATTCCCACAAGTGTTGGTCATCGATGCCACATATAAAACAAATAGGTACCGTAATATGCATGTGTATTATATTAATGTTAATATTATTATTTTGTTTAATATTATTATTTTGTTTATGATCCAGGTACGAAATACCTCTTCTTGAGATAGTTGGTGTAACATCAACCAACAAGACATTTTGCATAGCATTTGTTTTCATGCTTCAAGAAAAGGTATCAAATTATATTTGGACGTTAGAATGTCTAAAGTCCAAAATATACGATAACCTTTACCCCGATGCCATAGTCACAGACAGAGAGTTGGCTTTGATATATATATATATATATATATATATATATATATATATATATATATATATATATATATATATATATATATATTTGTTATATTTTTCAGGTGTTTTCAATTACCTAGATAGGGTATGGTTGACGCCATATAAGGAAATGTTTGTGTCTGCTTGGGTTGATCATTTTTTTAATTTTGGAAATCACACAACAAATAGAGTTGAAAGCCAACATTCCAAATTAAAAAATTATTTTGAGACCTCACAAGCAGACTTAAAACTTTTTTTATCTCATATTCATCAAGTAATTCAGTCACAAGACACGTCGATCAAAGCAAGTTTTGAAATGAGTAAAAATATTAGGAAACATCGAATTCAAAAACCACACTTTCAAAATTTATGGGGCTTTGTTTCATCTTATGCACTTGATATGATTTACAGTGAATATGAGCGGTCTTTCGAGACTAACGTATTTTCTGAAAATTGTGGTTGTAAACTGCGTACAAGTCATGGGTTACCATGTAAGCATGAACAAGCATTATATACATGTCAAGGTGTTGAATCCAGATCCGTGCAACAAACATGAAATCGAAATAATAAACAATAAGAACAATGATTTCAACTGGTCATCCATGTATTAAGCTTTCAATCAGAGTGTTTACAATATGAGTAGGAAAGCTAATGAGATGATTAACCTCTTTTTCTAGGCTAAAACAACATTATATAGTACGGGCCCGTGGTTAACAAGCCCACGACCCGTTCACTATGGACTAAGTTTAAACAAATACAATTTAAACCCTTGAACTTAAAATCAACATAAATACTACCCTAACAATCTCCCCCTTTGATTTGAAGTTCGCGTTCGATCTCTTGCCAGTTGTAGACATAGCGTTTGCGAAGTGCGAAATGTACTTCGAAGAATCTGATGGCGCGGCGGTAGTCGAGACGTTCATCAACCATATCCAAAGCCGTCTGAGCAGTTCTTTCATTCAGATTGGGCACATAGGATACCTTTGGATTTTCGGATTCGTGCTTGATGATCTTCCGAATAGCGTCTTGAACTTTGAGCAGTGTGCCGTCGCAAAATCGATCTACCTGACTGAACCTCATAAACTTCTTTTCTTTCTGAGCGTTGAGGAAGACGATCCCAAATTCAGGTTGAAGCAGCATTGCATTCTCGGGATACATCGACATTTCAGGAGCTTTCAGATTCGGTTTGAGCAGATTTACCTTCTTTGATCGGTTCTCGATTGCCATTTGAAAATCCGTAAGATAAGACATCATAATAGATCGGACGAGGAATCGACGAACCGCTTCGAGCGCCTTTGTTACAGCAAGCGGTCGGATGGTTCTGGTACGAAGGTCTTTCAAAATGACCAGGAGGTCGAACGGATGGAGATGCTTAAAGTCAGCCTCAGAAAAAATCCATTCTTTTCCGTCTTCACGTCGAACAGTGAATACGGGAAAGACGATCTTCATGATTTTGTTTGACTGAATCTTTAGTACTTCTGAAATTTTATGCTTAGTTCGAACCTGGTCTCTCGGAAGACACCGCTTCATGGCTTCTACATATCGGAGTTGACGTGCTGGTTCAGGACTGTAGATGCCAAGGCAGAAGGTCGGCTCGATCGGGCGAATTCTGTGTACAAACAGTTTCTTTAGAGATTCCTCCAGATGAGGAATGAGGACCGTGATCTTCTCCCAACGATTTTGTTGCTGAGGAGGGTGAGGAAGATCAGGAGCTGTCGTTCGCTGAGGAGATGTCGGGATTTCTGCATTTGAGCTTTCGGGTTGATCTGTAGTCGTAATGGGTTGAGTCGAGTGAACGGGAAACGTACCATAGAAATTCTGAAGCAGAAACTGGTCGTAATCAACGTTGTCGTCTTCATCAGTGGGAAACACCAAGTTTACCTCGAAGTTTACGGCTCTGGCAGCTTTTTCGTACCATGCGTCTTCGATTTAAGGGTTGGTTTCACATGCAGGATCAATCAAGTTGAGCGTCGGCATGTCTGATGGTTCTTGTGCGACCAATTCCTGTGTTGTACCCTCGGGCTTTTCAACCGTTGGGGCTTCATCATCTGAAATATCCATGTCGATGACCATCTGTGCTAATGGCAACTCGGCTTCGGGTGTTTCTGTTGAAGCTGCCGTAGTTGGGGGTTCCTGTTGAACCACAGATGTCGCTGCAGGCTAGATCAGGGAGGCGGTCTCGGTTAGACATTGTCGCTTCTCCCCCTCACGATGATCAGGATCCTCCTGGTCATCGTGCTTGCGTTTTAGACCGCCGGCTTGACTCTTACAAGTTTCTTCAAGTGATCTGAACCTCTCGGATAGAGTGGCGAGTGCACGGTTGTAGTTCTCGAGGGCCGAGTCAATGGCGTCTAGTCGTGCGGTAACAGATGATGGGGCAGTGACCTGGGATTGGAGAACTGAGATCAGGTATGCGTCGGTAGAGGCGGGTGTGTCGGATTGCTGGAGCAGTTGGGCCAATAGCATCGTCTTCAGGGTATCCACCGAATAAATAGGTTGAGTAAATGTCGGTGGAGGTAGTGCGGTTTCAGGTTCGACAATCTTTGCTTTGCCTTTGATGGCTTTGGCGATCTCGTCGGTGACATGTTGTTCCAGTGCCTCGCGGACAGCCTTGAGGGTGTTGTCCAGGGACCCTTTCGACACAAAGTCAGGGTGAATAACTCCGGGACCACTTAGGTTACCCGTTGAGGCGTCTACCACAGGGGTAGAACCACCTACGTTCACAGTTGGCGAGATGTTAGCTGTGGTAGGATTTCCCGCCGATCCTTGTGTTCCACCAAGAGGTGAATACACTACGGTGGTTCCGTTCGGGTCACGAAGAGCCTCGACTTGGTGTTGTACCTCTTTAAGTGTCCTAGCCAAAGATTGATCTATTTCAAGTGGTTCTAGACTCGATTGTGCACGAAATGAAGTCGAGACCGGGGGCTGCTGGTCTCTTATTTCAACACCAACACTCTCTGAATGAGAGGCCGGTGGAAGTTGTGCTTGTTCCCCGTGTAATATTGAAACATCCGTCTGTTGTGAGACGGATGAGTGGCTATGGGGGGTGTGCAATTGCTCCGCTAGTTCCACGGAGTTTGTTTCAATACCCCGTCCCAAAGGATGAGACGGGATAGTAGATGTGGCGACCTGGATATCACCCGGTTGGGGTCGCTCTTGAGCCTCGTTATCTTTACGGCTCGATCTTTCCTGGTTCAACTTTGAACGCATTTCTCTCCGTCTCCCATGATCTAACTCATCACCTGTGACTCCCTCAGATGTCCTAGTGATAGGTCTGGTTCCAGTATGTGGAGGTGATTCAAGTGGGATGCCAACGGTAAAATCAGGGTTGGGTCCGATACCGTGAGGTATTTGTCTCAGGCGTATGTTTCGGTCGGTATCGGAGTCCGTGGAGTCGGATTCCACATCTTCAACTTGCGTACTGGGAGAGGGGGTTCGGTGATATATGGCTCGGTTGAGTGATGTAGGCTTGGTCTCGAAGATGGACGGGCTTGGGCTGAGCTGGAACCGGGTTGCGATTCCGCTGCACCACCTACTCTCGTTCCCCTTCCTCTCACGACTAACGTTCCCCGCCCGACAGCACCTGCTTGTCGGGCCCTTCCTCCTCTCGTCCTAGGACCCTCACGTCCCTCAGGCCTATTTCCCTGGGCAGGTCCCTCCGGCTCTGGCTGGACCATGGGATTTCCTAACTCTCCCCTATAAGCAACTACCCCTGGTGCAGCGGGATCGGCTATGGCTAGTAGGGCGGCAGGAATGGGCGACCGCATCGGATGGGTTGCGGATCACCATGAATTGGAGGTGTCGGATGGGGCATACGGGATGTGTAATTCGTCTTGGAATGGCGGGATTCGCATCCATGTGTTGACGAACAGCAAGCGATAGGAAACGCGGATATGGGAGGAACTTCTTCTGTTTGGTTCCGCCGATGTGTCGAATGGTGGTTACAAGTTCACGCCAGATGATCATGGCGAAGTCGACGTGGCGGTTGTAGCACACGGCATGAACAAGTCGCAGAAAGTCACCGGTACATTGATCAATACCTTTCCATCGGGCGGATAGGCTGCGGTTGAGTATGGTGAAGAGTGTGTACCAGAGTGGTGCCAAGAACTTGCGATTGAAGACTGATGGTCTTTGAAGGTCGGAGTTGTAACCAAGGGCACGCATTTGTGCGCATAGTGTGGCATCGTTAACGGCAGGATCGTACCGTTCATGGTTGTTGGCAGTGGCTTCCGGTAGAGAAAGTAGTCGGCGAAAGGAATCGGGCGTCAGAGTAAAAGGGTGGTTGTCTATCTGCGCCGTGATGGTCTGAGTGTTGTCAATCGTATGGACTTGTGCCGTCAGCCAGACTTGTAGAACGTAGATCAAGGGAACATCGGCGGTGCGAGTGAGTGCCTCATGGATGGGATGGCGCATCAGGATATCCAGAATGACCTGATGTTGCGGGTTAGGTCTGAATAGCGCCTGGTCCAAATAATGGTTGTTGGCTTCCAACTAGATGCCATGGTCAGGATCAACCAAGGCAGCATCTGCTACTTCGTCGATGATGTCCTCCTCCTGAGGAATTTGGTCTTCCGGATGTTGTTGTTCCGCCATGTATAAATCTGTCAAAATGGCACACAGTTAGGAATTTAAACAGAAGAACAAGTGTCGGTGCTTACCTCTGCGTGGAATGGCTCATCCTGAATCAGATCGAGGACGGCTAGGGAGAAAACAGGTACCGATTGGACACAACATCAGGGGAATCCGGATGAATAGACATTGTGTCCGGATAACTCCAAAGAGTCCTGATAACAGGGGTGTCCGGATAAGCATATGCATGTGTCCGGATACAAAAGGATTATCCGGACAAAGGTTCCCGGATACGTTTAGTTTTCCGGATAAGATTGTGTCCGGACCCTCAAGACTACCCGGTAGTTGAACTTACCGGAAACCCTAAGGTTTCCGGACAACTAGGTTTCCGGGAGTATGATGTTGTCCGGATGGAGATGCATGACTTGTGAATGTTTCCGGATAAAACGTCATAGGTTTGAATGTGTCCGGACACGATGAATGTGTCCGGACGAAACCCTTTAGCGACTAATGAAGCAGACTGTGATTCAATGCTAGTGTGAGTGCCCCTAGAAGTGACAAGAATCATTCTAGACTACAAGGAGAGCATTTCCTATCAAGATTACGACTATCTATCTACAAATCTAGTGAACCCAAACCTGGGTTTCGGATCCAAATATTTTGACCAAATCGGGGTCTGTTTGGTATGGAATGTGAACAAAAATAGATTTGAAATGATCGATAAAGAGGGGCAAACAACATACCTGAAGTTGTGAGTGAAAAGAGTCCAAATAGTGAGTTCGGGAGTTGTCCGAGCGAGAGAGAGAAATAGTGGGGGGTTTAGGGTTTAGGCAAGAAGTCCGGATGGTTAAAGGACAATGGCCCGGGTGTCTTATCTAACCCGGGTGTTGTCCGGGTTGATGACCGACCCGGATACCAGAGTATCCGGATAACTGGAGAGTCCGGATAACTGTAGAATCCGGATAATATGATAGTCCGGATAACAAGAGAATCCGGATAACTAGAGAATCCGGATGAGTCCGTTTCGTGAATTTTCAGAAAAACGGGACCTTTTACGAGACCTTTCTCTCGCTCCCCCTCAAATTGAGCATGGGAATGCCATTGCTCCCCCTCGAATCGTGCAGTAGGGTGCAGTGAAGGGGTCTGATATATAGAAATGGTAAGCTTTTAAGAGAATATCGATGTCACTCCCCCTAGAGTGATGACAAAAATTTATACAGAGGAGTGCCCACACACAAAAAAACTGTTGAGATTAAAGAAAACTGTGTGTGACGCTCCCCCTCAAATTATGAGTAAACTTACCTGATGTCGCTGTGTGCTCCCCCTGAACACAATGACTAAAAGTGAAAGCACAGAGATAATGAAATAAACAAACAAACGTTGGTATGAAGTAAAAGAAACACACGAAGAAAGAGTTAAACAGAAAAACAGAACAGACGAAATCTACCTAAAAAATACAGAGACGAAATCCAACGAAGTGACCGAGACAAGTAGAATACCAGTGCGAGGAAGTGTATGCCCAGTCATCAAGAGTGTTAACACTGGATGAGGAGTAGACAGTTACTCGTAGAGGTATGGAACTTGTAAAGGCACACAGTCGGGTTAAGTCTTCAGGTTTAGCATACCGAGCTTGAACACAAGAGTTTTAAAGCGTTTTTCGTCCAAGGCTTTGGTAATGAGGTCTGCTAACTGATGTTCTGTATTGATGAAGTAGAGCTCGACGGTACCTCTTTCGACGTGATCTTTAATGAAATGATACCGAACGTCGATGTGCTTCGTCTTTGTGTGTTGGACCGGGTTACTTGAAATTGAAATGGCGCTCTTGGAGTCACAGTATATTGGGACTTTGACATACGTGAACCCGTAGTCCTTGAGTTGTGTCCTCATCCAGATGACTTGAGAGCAGCAGCTCGCGGCGGCCACGTACTCGGCTTCGGCAGTTGACGTAGACACGCACTGTTGTTTCTTCGATGCCCAACTTACCAGGCTATCTCCCAAGAATTGAATGTGTCCCGAAGTGCTCTTGCAGTCCAACATGCATCCCGCGTGATCCGCATCCGAGTAAGCAGAAAGTCCAAAACCTGTCTCTTTCGGGTACCAGAGGCCAAGATCGGCAGTACCACGTAAATAACGAAAGATACGTTTAACAGCATTGTAATGAGACTCTTTGGGGTTGGACTGATAACGGGCACAAAGAAATGTCGAGAACATGATGTCTGGTCTACTGGCAGTTAGGTACATTAAAGAACCGATCATGCCCCGATACAATTTGGCATTGACAGCCTTTCCGTTAGGATCGGTGTCTAGCTTTGTATTGGTTGCCATGGGAGTTTTCATTGGTGAGGACTGGTCCAATTGGAATTTCTGAAGAATATCCCTAATATATTTGGACTGGTTTATGAAGATTCCGGTCGACAGTTGTTTAACTTGAAGACCAAGGAAAAAATTCATCTCACACAGCATACTCATTTTAAAAACTTTTCCCATGAGTTTGGCAAAGTTCTTTGCATATAAAGGATTAGTAGAACCAAAAATGATGTCATCGACATATACCTGGACTAAGATGATGTGACCCTTTTCGTTCTTGATGAATAGAGTAGAATCAATGGTACCTCGTGTAAAGTCGGATTCTAAAAGAAATTTTGATAGGGTGTTGTACCATGCTCGCGGAGCCTGCTTTAGACCGTATAGTGCTTTGTCTAAGATGTAGACATGATCGGGCTTCGAGTCGTCCACAAATCCGTCGGGTTGCGACACGTAAACTTCTTCTTGTAGATCACCGTAAAGAAAAGCTGTCTTCACATCCATCTGGAAGACTGTGAAGTTCTTGTGTGCAGCATAAGCGAGAAACATACGGATTGCTTCAATGCGAGCGACCGGAGCATAGGTCTCATCATAGTCGATCCCCTCTTGTTTCCGGTATCCTTTGGCCACGAGACGTGCCTTGTTGCGAACCACAATGCCGTCTTCGTCCTTCTTATTTTTTAAAATCCATTTGGTGCCGATCACAGTTTTGTGCGTAGGACGTGGAACCAGTCGCCATACCTTTAGAGCTTCGAATTGATTCAGCTCCTCTTGCATGGCTATGATCCAATCTGGATCTTCGAGCGCTTCGCGGACGTTCGTCGGCTCGATTTTGCTTAAGAATCCAGAAAATAGGCAGAAGTTGGCGGAAGCGCCTCGTGTACGTACAGGAGTGGAAGGATCACCGATGATTTGATGCAGGGGATGTGCCTTTGTCCATTTGGTGGTGTGCGGAAGCGGGTGTTGGGTAGAGTGAGATGCGTCTGGATCCACATATGCACCAGATGGAAGGTCTTGAACTTGTTCAAGTGTAGCAGTCGTGGTTCGTGGAGGAAGTGGGGGAGGATTCGTCGATGGTTGAAGAACCTCTGGTTCCGAGGAGTTCAGAGGTTGAACATCGGTTGTAGCAGAAGACGAATCATTAGGAGCGATCTCTGAGAGTATAGGTTCCTCCGGGGGGGTTGCATTACTAGGTGTACTCGTATCAGTTGAGGATGGTTGAGCTGTCTCCGCAAAAGTTGAGGGCGTACTCGTAGATGGTGGCAGACCAGTTAAGTCAATCGAATCCGCATTGCGAGCAGCTTCAATACGCGGGTGCGCTGAGACATGTGTGGAAGAGTGAGCAGTGTCATCATAAAAGAATTCAAATAGTAAATCTAAATCAGAAAGATTATCATTCGATGATGATGCATGATTCGGATTTACTAATGCTTGTGTAGATCCCGAACTTGGAGGTCCGGAAGCTAACACGCCAGTTAAACCGGGTTCTGAACTGAGTTGTTCAGAAGCCAAATCTGCGGCTTCGTCGAATGTCACGTTTATGCTTTCAACAACAGTTTTGGTCCGTTTGTTGTAAACGCGATACGCCTTAGCCTGCATGGAGTATCCAATAAAGACTCCTTCATCTGCCTTGGGGTTGAATTTCCCGAGATCATCCTTGTCGTTTAGTACATAGCAAGTGCATCCAAATGCATGGAAGTATCCGACGGTTGGAACATGATTATTCATGATCTCGTACGGTGTCTTGTTGAACCGCTTGAGAAGGATAGAGCGGTTTTGCGTGTAGCAAGTCGTAGATACCGCCTCAGCCCATAGAGATAGCGGAAGTTTTGCCTGGGATAGCATTGTTCGAGCAGCTTCAACCAGGGTACGGTTCCGTCTTTCCACCACTCCGTTTTGTTGAGGGGTGCGTGCTGCAGAGAAAGTGTGTGTTACCCTCGGATCGCAGATAGTCATCCACCTTCTGATTCTTGAACTCCGTCCCGTTGTCAGTTCTGATGGACTGAACGTGTTGAAGCTTGTTTTGCTATACAGTCTTCAGGTGATCAATGATGAGCTCCGGAGTTTCGTCCTTCGAGCGTAAGAACATCACCCAAGTGTAGTGTGAGTAGTCGTCCACCATCACGAGCACGTATTTGCGTTTGTTGATGCTCGGAACACGCATTGGACCACACAAATCCATGTGAATGAGTTCGAGGGTCCGGGTCGTGCTCGGAGTTGCCTTAGGCAGATGTGATGCACGCGTCATTTTTCCTTTTTCGCAGGCCCCACAGAGACGGTCCTTCACGAACGGAAGTTGGGGCACGCCTCTGACATGTTTGCCTAGCACCAGTTGATTGATACTTCTGAAGTTGAGGTGCGAAAGACGTCTATGCCAGAGCCACACTTGGTCAGACTCGGCTTTGGACAGGAGGCAGACAGATTTGTCGGTTTTGATTGCCGCGAGATCGATGGTGTATAGATTGGTCTTTCGAGTCCCAACCAGTAGCTCTTCTCCGTTGTTGTTGAGGATTCGACACCGTGTGGCCTTAAAACTGACCTCGAGATCCTTGTCGCAGAATTGACCGATGCTGAAGAGGTTGTGTCCTAATCCTGCGACGTGGGATACCTTCTTTATTGTTATCTTGTCTTGTACGATGTCGTCGTAGCCCACGATCGGCGACCTCTCGTTATTACCAAATATCACGTCTCCGCAGTATTCTTCCTTGTAATTCGTGAGAAGCTCCCTTCTTCCGGTCATGTGCTTGGAGCATCCAGAGTCTAAGTACCACACATGACCGTGCTGCAAAACAAGATTAGTGACGTTTAGGTACCCAAATTTGTTTGGGTCCTTGGGGGTTAGAGATGGCACTGCCTGGGGAAATTTGCTTTGACTCATCCTTCCCTTTAGATGCAGATTTTACACCGTTGGAAGGAACTGGTGTTGGCACTTGTTTCCTCTTGGGTGCATAATGTGCACCTTTTGGAGGAACAGATTTTGGGGCAGATTTCCACCTGGGTGCCGGTTTAACTTCAGTAGGAGCAGCCCGTTTAGGAATGGGTCGGATCTCCTGCTGTGGTTTAACCGTTTGTTTGAAACCCCGTTTATCATGATGTTGTTGCTTTTTATGATGGGGTTTGCGCTTATGGAATAAGTTGTCAACAAAGTATGGCGCATACCAAGCATTATTATGAATGTCATCAAAATTATTCCAACCACAATTAGAGCAACATAGACAATCATGCGATAACTGAATCAATTGATGAAGAGAGTTAACTTTAACAGGAAAAGAAACATCAAAATAGTTCCAATTATTCCAAGCATTATTGTCTTTGTTTATCCTAGAATTGAAAACAGGTGGGGAAAACTTTGACGCATCCTTCTTGACAGAGTCCCTCTTTAGCCACTTTGTTTCTCTTTATTTGCGCGACCATTGTTATCTGAAACAGCAGGGACAGAATGATCAGTGACGTTTAGAGAAACGGGTGTCTTTGTGGTCGATTGTTCGGTCTTTTGCTTCGGCTGTGATTGTTTTTGAACATTTGAAGCATTTTTAAGAATCTTGTTCACAGCCGGAGTCTTGGATTGTGAACAGTCGCCCTTTAGAAAATTGACCGGACGATTAACCACTGGAGACAAAAAAATCAGGTTGACTTGGAGAAACAGTAAGATTGGCAGTCAATGGGCCGGTTTCTGCCATTGGCTGTGATTTCTTTTTAGAAACGGGTTTTGAGGTTGGTTTAGACTGAGAAATCTTGATCACAGCTCGGGACTTTGTTTGAGGACCGCTCTCTTTTAAAGAGTTAGCCGGATGATCAATCACGGTTGATAGAAAATCAGTGTGACTTGGAAGAGGTTTTTCAAAGGGAAACGAATCAAACTCTTCCTCACTGTTACCTTCGGAGTTCATATACTCTGAAAAATATATCTTGGGAATATCCGGAATGGGATCAGGTGTGGAAGGCGAGGAACTCTTTGTGCGTGTGTGTTTTGGGGAATCTGGTGCGGAAGCTTTTGAAAAATCAGAGTCTAAATTCCTTTTAACACAGTCGTCTTGTGAAACGTCACTTTCTTGAGAAGAGATATTTCCAATGAAAGCTTTACACGATGATGTGTCAGATAAGTTGGAAGAAAGATCAGGGGAATTCTGTTTTTGAGCTTGGAGAAGGTCAATCTGTTCTTGGAGTTGAACACTTCTCAGGTGCTCTTTCATCGTTTCTCTTGTCATTTCAGACAATTTTGATGAGAGCGTATTGATTTCCCACTGAAATTTTTCCTTTTCCTCACTTGACATACCATCGGTTTTCTCAGATTTGAGTTTCTCAAGATCCTTAATTAACTCGTTCTTCTCATTTTGAAAAACCGACCTTTCCTTTTCAAGTGACTCCTCCAACTCAACTATCTTTGCTTCCAAGATGAGAGGTGGAACATAGAGTTTAAACTCATCCGTCTCGGTCTTGGTTGCTGGTGCTACATCCTCATCCTTCTTGGAGGAATCCTTGGGTGTTGCTACCTTGTAGGGGTCGAAGTAGTCATTAGAAAGGTACTTTTGGTACGAATAATTTAAAGGTTCATAGCAAAATGGAAGTTGAATTCCTTGTTTGTGTGTGCGCTTGTATTCCTCGGTTTCCTCCTCCTTTTCTGGTTCAAGAGGACCAGTCCATTTAATTGCATATTCCGGATACTTTTTATCTAAACCATAACATGCAAAGTCATACAGAGTGGGTACATGCCATCTTCCCTTTTTTAAATAGTGTGGGTTATCATATCCGATTCCCCACTCTTTGTTAAAGTATGTGAACTCTTTAGGTTTGTTCAAAAAAATGGTTTGATCAGTTTGGCCCCTTTTGTGGAGTTTGGTTTCAAGGTTTAGAATTTTAGCTACATACTCCTTATGTTGAATTTGAAGCGAAGAGCATTGATAAGTAATGTCTTCTTTCTCATTCAAGCACTGATCAAGCTGACGCTGGAGTTCATATATTCTGGCCCTTAAGTCTTTAGGTGCTAATGAAAGGTTTTTGCATCGATCTTTTAAATCAGCATTTTCAAACTTATACTTCTCAGTTAATTTCATTTGAACATTAAGCTTTTCAGTTAGTGAGCTAATTTCAAGCTTTTGTTCTGCATATGTGGCCATGAGGGATTTGCCTTTTCAGTGATGGTTTGCAATTGAAGTGTGATGTTTTGTAGGCAAGATTCACATACCTTATTTGCTTTTGCCTTGTCTTCATCAGTAGACGATAGATATCCCATGAAAGCATCAGCACCTTCATACTTTTCCTCATCATCAGATCTGCCTAGCCAATACTCATTTTCAGCGAACATCACCTCTCCAGCCTCCTTCTGTCTGGCCAGTGCAAGTTTGGCCTCATAATAATGAGAGTTCTTCACAGTGGGTTGACGGCAGTCTTTAGCAAAATGACCATGTTTCCCGCAGTTGTAGCATTTCACAGGTTCATCTTTCTTCTTCCGGTCACTTTTCTCTGTCTTTTCCTTCTTCTCAGATCTATCTTGCTCTTCTACCTTCTTCTTTCCTTCATATCGATCCTTATAGTCGTGACGCTTGTTGGAGGAGGTGGAGTAGCGTTGACTATTGGAAGACGGTTTCTTGTAGAACTTTTGTTGTTGAAAGGATTTAGTCAGGAGAGCAATAGCTTTCATTAATTCTGATGCTTCATCATCATCATCTTCGTCTTTCTCGTCCTCAGGTTCTGACTCGGAAGAGCTATGCTTTGGACCGCGTCTCGAATGACTGCTTGAAGATTTCCCTAGATTGGAGGTCATTAGGGCAATCGGATCAGTAGATGGTTTCGGCTCATTCTTCTTCTCTCCCAGAAGCTCATTCACTTCATCTTCATCTTGGAGAAGCGTTTCATACAGTTCATTGATGCTTATGTTCTCTATCAAGTTGTTGTGCTTTACATGAGAAGCATACACTTTCCATTCGGGTAGCAAGTTGTTGAGGAATTTTAGTGCATTCTCGGTATTGGAACGAACAATTTTATTCTTGTTCAGTTCATTGAGGAGTAGACAAAAACGTTCATAGGTCTGGGTAAGAGATTCACCGTTGCGCTGCTTGAACCCATCGAACTTGGTTATCGCACTATTTATCTTTAGCTGATTTCCTACAACGCTCCCTCGCATCATTTTGGCTACTTGGTCCCACATGCCCTTAGCCATGTCTTTGTAACTGTCTATTGCAGTGTATATAGAATTAGGAAGGGCTTGTATCAGATATCTCTTTGCATGCTTTTCTCCTTCGGTCATGCCTCTTTCATATTCTGTCATCTCAGCAAGAGTCTTCTTCTCACGTCGAGCGTCTGCAGTTGCAGTTGCAGCTATTACCTTCATCGGTGGGTCAATCGGGCCATTGTCCAGGGCTCCCTTGATGTACTCATAATTGTCCTTGGACTCTATGAAGATCATAAACCTGTCTCGCCATTGGCTGTACTCGTTCGGGTAGAGACATGGTGGCTTGGTGTCGGTGCCAATTGCGAGAGCATCACGAGAAGTAGACATCTTCAGTTGCAACAGAGTGATCGTCGGACGTGTAGATTGATTCAAAGAGAAAAACTAACGAAAGGCACTACGAGTGGAGTCCTAACGCAGGTTCTATATCCGTGATTTGTACTAAAATGGTCTTACTGGATAGGAATCCAAATAAGGTTGTGATCAGGAAATGTCCAGATTGGATCAGATAGTAATCAGTTCAAAAATGCAAAAGAGTCCGGAAAGAAATAGAGAGTCCGGACAGATTGAGTTTTCCGGATAACAGAGGTTACCGGATATCAAAGGTGTCCGGATGAATTAAACCAATTCTAACCGGATGACGTGAGTTTCCGGATGAGAATGCTTACCGGATGACTCAGGATTCCGGATAATAAGAATGTCCGGAAACACGGATGTCCGGGGAAAAATTATGACCGGAAACTTTGAGTTTCCGGAAACAAGATTTACCCGGATAAACTGAGTTTGAAATACTTACCCGGAAAGGAGACTTACCCGGAAAGGAGACTTACCCGGAAAGGAGACTTACCCGGAAAGGAGGAGGAGTCCGGATGAGTTTTAACACAAACGTCCGGACAATTTTGACTTATCCGGAAACCACGGCTGAGTTACCCGGACTCTACTGCTGTCTTCTCCAAATCGATTGATTTTCGATTAGGGTTTCTCCAAAATGTTCCTGAATGATTAGTAGCAATGCCTAACACAAAAATAGCACTAACCCAATCGATTTTAGGGCAAAAACAACACCTTTTGATTGCAAAAATTCGATTTTTGATTAAGAACACTACAAAAGGTTTTGAACTTGATTTGCAAAATTAACCAATCAAACGAACGAATTGAGTTGTGAAAATTTGCAGAATTACTTATAAGTATGATGCTAACACAACCCAACAAACGAATTTGAACAATTTAAGCAGAATCACAGATTTGAGGAATCAAGAAAAAGTCAGACGTGAAATAGTCAAACTAACCAGAAATCAATGATTGAGACTTTGAATCGAATCCGTCCGTCTGCTCTGATACCAATTGTTGAATCCAGATCCGTGCAACAAACATGAAATCGAAATAATAAACAATAAGAACAATGATTTCAACTGGTCATCCCTGTATTAAGCTTTCAATCAGAGTGTTTACAATATGAGTAGGAAAGCTAATGAGATGATTAACCTCTTTTTCTAGGCTAAAACAACATTATATAGTACGGGCCCGTGGTTAACAAGCCCACGGCCCGTTCACTATGGACTAAGTTTAAACAAATACAATTTAAACCCTTGAACTTAAAATCAACATAAATACTACCCTAACACAAGGCGTACCATTCCACTTGATGCGATCGACGTATTTTGGAAAAAAACTTGATTTCTCGCCATGGGCGTCCGCACAAGATGATGATATTTAATGTGGCGATGAAGTACAGATGTTTAGAGAAAATTTCAATAAACAATCAATTCCTGGTCGTAAAACCTTGCTAAAAAGGTTAAAAGATATAATAATGCCATCAAAACCGTTGTTTGATGAACCCTCGGCTCATAGAACCACTCGTGGACGTCCTTCTCAAAATAATCAAACTCTAAAGAAAAAGATTCCTGAAGACCATCGTAGACGCAGTTGTTCTAACGCGCCAACATTTATCAACTCTGAAGGTTTTGCTCAACAATAATCAGCGAGGCATAGCTCCTACTTCCCACGAAAACCCACCCCCCAAATCCATATCTTGATCAAATCCCGAGTTTATTTCATCCATACATCACACAAATACAAGATGTATTGGGCGATGGAAATTGTGGATTTCGAGCCATATCTACTTGTCTGGGTGGTCATGAAGACGAATGGGACAATATCCGCAGAGAGTTAATTGTTGAACTAACTGAGTATCAACAGTATTACTCTTATGTGATTGGCAGCGAGTGTGAAAGAATTTACAAAGCGTTGAATTTTTTCCAGAAGGGCGTCTTTGCACCACCTACGCATTGGATCGCTATGCCTGAAATGGAAATTCTAGCTGCTTCAAGGTTCAATGTCATACTACATGTTCTCAATATGGCAGGTAGTGTGACATACTTACCATTCAGGACACAACCGCCATCATCATCCCAACACGTGTCAATTGCAATAGTGCATGTTAATGGTAATCATTACATAAAAGTGGTATTAAACGGAGAATATCCAATGCCCACACTCATACACCATTGGACACGTTATCGACTTCAAGATGCAAGTACATGGATTGTCCCATACAAACGTATATTAGATTTGTATGAAGAATACATAGAGCGTACTTGTACTCATGGGTATATTGATTTAAATGAATAATCAGAGTTGGAATTTGTTGGAATAAAAAGTATTTTTTAACGTATTTTAGTTAATATTGGGCTCATTTCGAAATAATATAATTAAATCAAAAAATAAGAAGGTATCGACGAATAATAATATAATTAAATCAAAAAATAACGTAAACGTATGATATATAATAATATAACTAAATCAAAAAATATTCAATATTGCGCTCATTTCAAAGGTATCGACGAGACGATTATAATAATGTAACTTGTTAAAATTAAAAAATCTTTTTTTAACGTATTTTAGTTAATATACGATTATATGTGTTAATATAATGAAAGTGTAAAATAAAAAATAATAAACTAAAATGTATAAAGTAAATTAATTAAATAAGTATAGGGATATGAAATGTAAATTTCAAATAAAAAATTTAAAAATCAAAGTATGTGAGGGAATAGGGTGTACAAAGTTGCAGTGGGTATATTTAAAATAGGAAATTTAATTAAAATACCCAAAGTTTGACTTTGACTTTCCAAAATACCCAAAAAAAATCAGTTTTACCAAAATACTCATTTTTTCGCGATGGGGCCCGCGATCGCGGGCCAGGGTCTTTTTTGAAAAAAAGTTTACCCCGCGATCACGGGGTGTGTCCCGCGGTGGTTTCATTTTTGTGAGTTTTGAATTCAAATTTACACTTTCAACCCTTATACTTATTTACTTACTTTACTTTATACCTTTTACTTTCATAATTTTAATTTTACATTTAACACATATAATCGTTTATTAACTAAAATACGTTAAAAAATACGTTTTAATTTTAACAAGTTACACCATTATAATCGTCTCTTCGATACGTTCGAAATAAGCTCAATATTGAATTTTTTTGATTTATATATTTTAATATATATCATATACACTACATAAAAATATTTTTTATATTTAAAATTAATATTATTATAGTTAATTATTTAATTTATGGTACTCTTATAGTTAAAATACGTTTTATTTATTTTATTATCGATGGTCCAAGTGTAAGTATTAAAAATTGGTGGAGGGTTTGTGATAGACAGACATCGATCCTTTTGTGCATACTCTGTAACTGCAAATACTTCAACTCCAAACACACATGAATCATCATTCGTCAAATACCCATTTTCACAATTCTTAAATGAGTCCAGTGATACCAACTTGTCAAAACCCCATTTCATATTCTTCTCGTGAAACCTTGTCCTATTGTCATTCACGATATCTATAAACACATACAAATAATAATAATTTAAAACGATTTAATGAATTAGTTAATATATGATTATTATGTTAATGCGATAGGGGTGTAAAACAAAATTGAAAATACGTTAAAAATGAATTTTAAATATAAAAATGTAGTGTATATGATATATAATAAAATATATAAATAAAAAAAATCAATATTGGGCTCATTTCGAACGTATCGAAGAGGCGATTATAATGGTGTAACTTGTTAAAATTAAAACGTATTTTTAACGTGTTTTAGTTAATAAACGATTATATGTGTTAAATGTAAAATTAAAATTATGAAAGTAAAAGATATAAAGTAAGTAAATAAGTATAAGGGTTGAAAGTGTAAATTTGAATTCAAAACTCACAAAAATAAACCACCGACGGGACACACCCCGTGATCGCGGGATAAAAAAATTTCAAAAAAGACCCTGGCCCGCGATCGCAGGCCCCATCGCGGAAAAAATGGGTATTTTGGTAAAACTGAAAAAATGAGTATTTTTGTAAGTCAAAGTCAAACTTTGGGTATTTTAATTAAATTCCCTTTGGAATAAGCCCTCTTAAATATTATCTGTTTCAATAAATTAAAAATTTAACCCCTGTGGTTACATACAAATTATGGTTTGAGGAATGTGGTTTCAATTTTATTACAAGTTAAATCCATATCTCTAAGGCCTTCAGTACCGCCAGCGGGCTCGGCTCGGGCTCCATCGGGTAGTGGTACGGGGGGGGGGGGGGGGAGCGGGCTCGGGCTCGGGTTCAGCCCCGGGTTCCAAAACCCGTTCAACCCGAGGCTTTTCTCTCTCTTTTTTAATTTTTTTTTAAAAATTTTGAAAATTTAAAATTTCCAACGGCTAGAATTTTTTTTTAATTTTTTTTTAATTTTTTTTTAATTTTTTTTTCAATTTAATCACACTATATATATCAACCCAAACCTCTTATTTTTTCACACCAAAATCTCTTAAACTCTTTCAAATTTCATCATGAATCCAAACAAAACACCTACAGCTCGTCGTAACCGACCGGATACACAGACTCGGAGCTTGGTTTCCAAGCGTTTACACAACAAGGTTATCATCCGCAATTTTCACAACAATATCCGCCACAATTTTCGCATATAAGTATAAAAGAACTCATATAAGTAACTTGTATCGTAAAAATAAACAAAAACAGAAAATTAATACATAGTTAATATTGTATCAAGTATTTTCATCTGATAAGTTATTATGTAATATGTATATATAATATATATTTAAAAATCGCAAAGCACACCACAAAATACAAACCATAAACCGCAGTGTGAAAGACTCAAAGTTCCAATCCGTGCATTGTGATACGGTGTGGAAGATGTGTATAGTTTGGCAGTTTAGATGAAGACCCTAATTAATTTTTTTCTACATTTCTTTAAAAGACATCTAAAATTCTTTGGTAATTTTAATAAAAAATGGCAAATTGATATAAAAAAGGCGCCCTCATGTGAGGCATGTGAGGGGGAGTTAGATTAAGGGACTTAATTCATAACAAAAATGAAATAATAGTATTGAAACTTATATTTGAGGGACCCAATATGTAATTCTATAGCTATCTTCATAAAGTTACTTAAACTTCTAAATTTTAAAAGTAAAAAGGAGTGTTAACCGTCTTATGTAAGAGTTATCAATCTTACTTTATCAAAACATTTGAAACCATCCAAACGAATTGTTGATAAATATCTTTTGCCAGATAAATGCTTACTACGTAAGAGTATTCTTCCTTTTTAATCAGATAAGATTGTTGATTCCTTGTTATGCCTCTTATCAATTTAAGATTCTCTGTCTTTAACATATTACTCGATAAAATAACTGACGTCTGATAAACGCGTACCCAGTAAATATTTGATAAATAAACCTTAAGGGTGCGTTTGGTAGGGTGGACAGCATGGGACAGGACAGGACATGACACACCTGTCCCATGTTTGGTGCGACCAAATGTAGAACTAAGTGGAACCATCATGGGACAAGGGTGTTCTATGCTTACCCCCTAGAACTAAGTGGAACAAGGATTTTTTGACAAATATACCCCTTCTTCTTCTTCTTCTTCTTTCTTTCCCACCACCACCACCACCCCCGCCACCGCCACCGCCGTCGTCGCCACCACCACCACCACCACCACCACCGCCGCCGCCGCCGCCGCCACCACCACCACCACCGCCACCACCACCACCGCCGTCGCCGCCACCACCACCACCCCCGTCGTCGCCGCCACCACCACCACCACCGCCGTCGCTGCCGCCACCACCACCCCCGCCGTCGCCGCCACCACCACCGCCGTCGCCGCCACCACCACCACCGCCGCCGCCACTGCCACCGCCGTCGCCGCCACCACCGCCACCACCACCACCACCACCGCCGTCGCCGCCACCACCGCCACCACCACCACCACCACCGCCGTCGCCGCCACCACCGCCACCACCACCACCACCACCGCCGTCGCCGCCACCACCACCACCACCGCCACCACCACCACCACCACCGCCACCGCCACCGTCGTCGCCGCCACCACCACCGCCACCGCCGTCGTCGCCACCGCCACCGTCGTCGCCGCCGCCACCACCACCGCCACCGCCGCCGTCGCCACCGCCACCACCACTAAACAAATCACTAGGGGTAAATGGGTCATTTAACTGGTCCTGTTCTGTCCTGTCCAGTCCTATTTATGTGTTACCAAACACTGAACAGCTGTCCTGTCCTGTCCTGTCCTGTCCTGTCCCATCCTGTCTGCGTACCAAACGCACCCTAAGGCATTGTTTGGCAAAAAAAAAACTAGCTTATTTTTTGGGTACGTGTTTGGATGACCATAAACTAGCTTTTTGAAAAGCTACTTGGAGTAGCTTATGAGTAGCTTTTTGTAAATATTCCAATTATACCCTCATTAATATTAATTATTATTTATTAACTATTTTTTAAACATGTCATTTGGTTATTTAAATGCTTATATGCTACTTTTTGCCAAACGTGACTTTTTCATCAGCTACCAGCTATCTTATCAGTCAACAGTTAGTTTGGCAAACATAGCCTAAGTATTAATAACTTATGACATTGAAAATGATGAACGGATGTTGCACGGGTTTGGAAACCCCACTTCCCTGTTGATCCATTTTCTAAAAGTAATCAAAATATTTTAGCATAAGAATAGAAATCATAATTTTTAACAAACTTGAGGGACAAAAACATAATTTACTCTTAATTTTATTATTATTTTAAATGAAATTTGGATTTAGCGTTCATATTACGTTCTATATAGTGGTTGACCGATTTGCTACACTAGTGGAAGACCAAGTCTTATTGGTGACCTTCCTAAGATATAAATAGAAAGTTATGCCCAACGATATCGGACCATTCGATATAGGGTCCAACCATCGTATGAGTTGGTTGTGTGTGTGTGTGGTGGGTGTAGGTTGGCGTGTTAAACAGATGGGTGTGTGTTGTTCTTGCAGAACGTCAACTGAACGGACACTAAAGACCATCCGAGTGGTTCATTTGGATGGTTTCCTAGAGGTCTACGACGGTCCAACAACAGTTAACCAGGTAATCAGTAATCTTCCGAAACACTTCATGTCTGCTCCGATCCAACTTATTCAAAACGGATTGGTACCGCTTAAGCTCGACACGCAACTCGAACCGGGCAAAGTCTACTTCGTATTACCGTTTTCTATCCTTGGGTTCAACGAGGCTCCGGGAGACTTGATCAATCTTGCAAAGAAGCTCACCAACATAGCGAAAACCCACCGGCCCAAGCCCAAGCTCAAGACGGCCCCTTTGCCTTGCTCACAAGTCAAAGGGTCAACCCCGATTTCACTTGGTGAAAAGAAAAATATGAAAAACTCAACGAAATTGTTGTCGTGGAAGCCGATCTTGGCTACAATTAGAGAGATATCGTTTAATCGGAGAGAATCAGATTTACAATCGTTTAATCGGAGAAGTGAGCCTGATTAACATGTTGGTATTGTCGTATTATAGAGAGTTACAAATTTGTATTGTTGTATGGTATTCTACAAAAATTTCTCTCTCTGTTTTTGTTGAAAACGTTGCATTAGAATGATCCAAAAACAATCGGTTGCCATCCGACACAATCGATGTTAAGAAGATCTGGATTATTATAACAACTTAACAGTTGTTTACTAGATCAGTACAAATCGTATTATAATAATGCTTTTGTCAATCGATCTTATCTTCAACTTAAAAGAAATGACTCGATTGATTTGACATGACAATTTCATATCAACATTTGTACATGTAAACCGTTTAATAAATTATACATGTTATTACAATTTTAAATACATAAAATCCAAGAAAACAAAAAAAATTCACAATTCTTATGGGTCTATACAAATCTTGTGAGCCACCCACCAACCAAAGATGAATATAAGACGTTGGCTAAGTAGATGTTTACTAACATCTTCACTTATCTTATTGGGTATTAATATTTTCAGCCATCAAAATTGATTGTTTGTAAATGTCTCCTACCCAGTAAGCATTAAAAGTCTCATTTCTCCCTCACATACCAGACTCTTATCGGATAAGATTCTTGGCACATGTCATGCTCATCGGGTTAGATAAGTGACACACCAACTTACTTACCCGATAAGTGTTTGATAAACAATCCCTAAGACATGACCCGGCTCGTCACTAGCACTCGACTCAAAATAGACCTTTGAAGAATTTATATATAGCTCAATAACGACGTGATTTTTGTACCAGTTTGACCGTCTGCAAATCGTGTTATTAATCCAAAAATCATAATTGTACCATTAAAGTTATTTATTTAGATAAGTTTCTAAAAGTTATGTGTTTATCGATCTGTCGATCGAATTTAAACTCATATTTATTCTATTATATGAAGAAAAAATAATTAACCACAAGTCCAATCAAACAATTATTTATGAAGCCTCTAATATTAAGATGATAATGTTTATTTATGTTGATCTTTATGCTTCCCACAAAAAAAAATGATTAGATTAATTTAACCTTTTAACTTATTCAAATGGATGGAATCAGTCAGGGTTTTTTAAAATAAAAAATAAAATAACTAATTGGGTACTCATGTATCACATGATCCATTAAAGAATGTGTGGTTGAATCTCTGATAATTTAGCTTTTCAATAATTTATTTACTAAAAATAAATATAATATTATTTAAAAAGATTTCGAATTTTAAAATTTTTCCCCAAGGTATGTATACATTTTGGTAATGAAAAAGGAACCAAGTGTACAAACAAACGCTGAACAGCCAAACGAACCCAATAAATCCGACATAAATATAAGGTTCGATGAGATGAAATGAAATGTATATAAACCTCTACATACCCAATTTGGGATTTATAATACCAAATACCAACCAATTTAATTGGTACGGGTTGGTATCCATGCTGGTTGGTTTAATCTGGTACGAATTTGACACCCCCTAATAACAATAACAAGTCCAGAGAGCGGCCCGTTTCATTTCTCAATTTGACATAAGAGTATGACTACCCGAATTATTGTAGTGCAAAAATCCCAGAATACGCGCCAATTTACTCGTGACTGGATGCACGTATGTTGTGGCGTTTGAAGAACTCTCTAAATCCATATGCGCTCACATCATAGTTATACTGGAAATACAATCAAAGAAATGGCATGGATGATCAGTATAACCCTATACAAGCAATATCAAAGCAGAGTGGAGTGATTCCTTGCCACATTTACATTTAGACTAAAAACAAGAATGAAGAAAATGCTAAAATAGCCAAACGGTCAATAGCCAAGTGGCATCCCCGGGTTGTCGGTAGATCCCAACCTCCTTGGAGGGTTCAAGCCTCACCAAAGGTGAGGAATATGTGTGAGTTTTGCGGTATATAAATATTATATACTTAAAAAATGGTTAAATACACATATATTGATGTTAGATACAAACATAAGAGTTTATGAGAGAATCTTTTTCATGGTTATCATGCAATCAAGTGACTAAACCAAACGCACCCATAGGCCATGGCTATTAGGGATTTTCCTAGCTGTTATCTTCAGGGCTCACTAGATTAGTCGAGGTGCGTGCAAACTAGCCCAAACACCCACAATTACCAAAAAAAAAGGGTCCATACACTGAGAATAGTCTAGAAAGATCTGCGTGAATGTAAATTTGCATCTATCATTAAGCCAAACATTCCTCGTTTAATTTTAATTCAACTTTAAATAGCATCTCTAAGAAAGTAGGTTCATTAGATTGTTTTAGTAATTCTGTAAGATTTCACAAAAATACAATATACCCTACTTATTGTAGTAATTTCCCAATATTCTCTTTGAAATCCACAAGAATACCCTATATTGTAGAAATTAACCAATAAATTGAAACCCTATCCAAGATTTCTTTTTTCCTAATATCCATGAACAAAGGACCACAATCTTAGGATTTTTCAAGATTTCCTGATGATAGGCTGCATGATCATACCAATAATAATAATAATAATGCAATTTAGACCTCTAATGCCACTAGAAAGCCAGGAAAGGATGTAAAAGAACGGAACTACGCCCTCAATCATCCGCTATCAAGCACTGGCATAACAAAGCATTCAGTTTCTTCGGGATTTTTTTCTTTCTACTTGATTGGTATGATGAATTTCCAAATGAGAGAAACTAGAAAACATCAATGTGTTTAATATGAAATACTTCTAATGTTCTTCATATGAAGAACAATATATATGAGTAAACTAAAGAAGTTGAAAGAACTCACAGGTAAAACTTTCACGGCGTATTTTGTAACATTTGGATCAACAGCCCTTCCTTGATTTGATGCCTGCACCAAATTAACAAACGCCACTGAGAACGTGAACTTGACCCACAGCTTATGTAACCACTTGGCCGATATGGTTCTAGGATGTTGTTATAATTATTAAGGGGGCGTTTGGTTCATTTTAAGAAATGGGAATGAAAATGAAAATGGGAATGCCGGAGAATGGAAATAGGAATGAGCATTCCATTGATGTTGTTTGGTTAAACCAATATAATTAATAAAAAATGTTTTATATAATATTTTTAATACAAATATGTGACGTCTAACATGAAAGTAAAAAATATTTTTTATTCAACATGGAGAAATGAAGGGAGGCATGAGAAAAAATGACTGAGCGGGAATAAAAATTTTCATTCCCCCCAATTTGGTCAGGAATGGAAATTAATGGGTTTGGGGTAATGGGCCATTATATTATATCAAACCAAACAGCAGTTTTCTTTATCATTCTCATTCCTTAACCCTCAATACCCCAAACCAAACACCCCCTTTCCAATTCTACCCGTAATAACGGTGCACGTAGGCATGAATATGTTAGGCCCCCGGTGGTGGTGACGTATGCAAGAAAGAAGTTTTCGACTAATAAGCAAGCGGAGGAAAACCATTAGGGAATAGGGTTATGCACCGACCCCATGCCCAAGCCCATTAGAGTTATTAGGGCTGTTAATAAATAGGGGTGAGAACATAGAGTAGGGCATCCAGAAAATTATCGTGTTTGTCCTTGGGAGAGTCTAGCCTCTCAAACAGCTAGTGTCTGATCATTTTCTTGTTAATCAAGCATCCGTCTACCGTTCCTTCAACATTGTTTTTTTATTTTAATTGTCTAGAACTTTTGGTTACTATCAGAATATTTAAGAGTTGATGAGTTGGGGAGAGAGAGAGAAGGTTTGCCTCTATCATTAAGGGGAGAATTGTCATTCAGTTAATTTAGAAGTGTAATACTTACACATTTCTTAAACTATGTGTTTTTTATTGTCTACATTTTCAGGACGGAGGGAATAACATGTTTTGTATCAGTTATGAATGTGAAATACGAGTCCCTCTAAGACCCCCGTATTGGGCTACCTATAATTCTCGTTATAGTTTAGTTGAATCAGATGTTATTCAGGTCAGTTTTGTAGGTTTGGGCTTCAGGCATTACATCTTGCACGAAACTTGGTGTCAACAAGGTAAATTTAGTTTTGTTATCACAAATGTTTATTGTAAAAGATATGAAAATCTGGCAGAGATCTAACATCAATTTATAAATGTACCAAAATGAAAAGCCACGGCTATAGGACACATCTTTAAGCTGACAGGAGACACCATGATCCAAAGGTAAATCGTTTTTTCAAAGCAACAATTCCCAAAACCAGAGCCACTACTGCTAGAGAGAAAGCATCTCATGCACTCCAAGTTGTACATTGCTCTAAAATGGTCTATTTTAGCTCTGTTAAGAAACTAGCACAAATTGGTTATTGACATATGTATAGACTTCTATTCTGAATGTGCATTAAGAACTTGTTTCAAGAAAAAGAAATTTTAAGCCTGCATTTAAGATAGATACAGAATTAAGAAAAAGACCAGTGACTAAAATTAGAACTTACTTGTTCTGGGCTATGAAACATTTCTATAAATGGATAATCCTTCTTTTGCCGTGTCATACAGAATCCAATATATTTTGGACACTCAACCTGAAACACACCATCAAGAAAAACCAGAAAATCATGAGAAGTGGTCCAAAGACTGCTAGAAATTTCAAAAAGTTGGTACCATTTCATCGGCCAAGAATAAATGCACTTTTTTATCAATAAAAATATTATCTTTTCCTAATATATGAATATCTAGAAAAGAAAATGATCCTTTTTCAGTTGATAATCCTACAAGAACCAACTTACACGCATAAACTTAATTTGTGGATAAAACTCAGCAGCAGCTTCCTCCAACACTTTGTCAAGATGTTTGGTATAATTACCCCTACAACAAAAAGAAGACGATCATATGAGGTATTCTTTACAAACAACATAAGCAAGATAATCAGTTAAGATACATAAGGTATGAAAGAATCTTAGATTACTTGATGGTGAACGCAACAACCACCGGGTGACCTTGATGTAGAAGATGAACGAATTCACGCTCTGAAGTAAAATGGATAACCTTTGATGGCCCAAGATCCTTTGGATGTCCAGTATAATACCTTTAAGATAATAATGGCAATGTGATACAATATGAGAGATTTGCAACAAATATCTTTTTCAAGGAATAGAGATTTTTATCACACAATGGTCCTTAAGATTATGTATAAAGATAATCTTATGAACTTGAACTAGTAGCAATGAGCAATGAAAAAATTCTATTGTAACAGTGCATTAAACAGTTCCCTTTATAAATATAATATTTTTTTAGAGGAATCAACTTTGGACATGTAAACTGTTTTACTCATGAACCAATTAATGTCAACCCTGATACTTCTCTAAGGCAAAATCAACAATAAATTTATTTACATATACAACAACAATGTTATATTATGTCAGCTAAAAATTGTAATGTAACAAAACCATTGAGACGTTTAAAAGGGATACAAAAGAGTTTATCATTCAACTCATATTGTAAATTGTTTCTCAAATTGAAGGAGCAGACAACAAGAACACAAAATACAAATAGAAATTCAATATAATTACCAAATACGAAAGAAAACTAACAACTTTAAGACAATATTTGAACACATACTTGCAGGTGGAACGAAGATTAATCATCATTTTATCGAAAAATGATTGCTCCCCCATCTCTATCTGTAGGAATTACAAAAAATACGCTTGCAGGCAGCTTCTAGTAATCTGAAAGAAATCAAACACAACAATTGTAGATTATTCTATTTCGGTATGAGATGGAAAGTCGTAAATCCTAGAAATTACTGGACATGTTGAAGGGATGATTCAAATTTTATGTTATTAACTATGAAAAATGGGCAAAGCAGAGTAGAATAGTATGTGATATAAGATTCATCAAACAGAGGCTTCAAGAAATAAAACATAGCAGGGGTAACTCACATGTTCTTGGAAATAGCATGTCTACAATCCCCAACCAATATGAAACATAAATAAAGTTGGTTCCAATTTGAAAATTGGTTTCCAAAAGAGAGATTTTGAAAGTTGGTACCCGAAAATAAAACAAAGGTAAAGTTGGTTTCATTTTGATACAATTTGTCCTTTAATCAAATTTGATGTAATATCAGCATTTCAGACTTATGTTTGGTCATGGGCTCTCTTGGTCCCAATAAGGTATTTATGGTCAACTTTCAAAGGGACGTTTGACAATCTGCTGATGTGCATTTTCATTGAGAGGTTCTAATCGAAACTGTTTGAAAACCTCTTAATAAGGGGTTGTTAGACAGATTGTGAACGATTTGGTGCAAAATGATTAAGTTGCTTTGTATGATTTAGTGCATAATGAAAAATGTTTGTTTGATACCTGTTCTAGATTACCATTTTAACCCTCTATATGATTTAGTATCAAATGAAATATGAATATTTCACAAGTTTTCTCAATCAATCAAAATCAGAAAATTACAAGCTAAAAAATAAGACATCAAAGAGCCTAAAAATACAACAATAAAAATCCTGCCACAAATTTACAAAACCAAACTATATATCATCTTCTCTTACGTAACGTCCTACTATGTCCCCATGTTAGCGTCCTAAAAATGGTCCTATGTTGATGTCCTCTATGTTCACCATCAACAGTAGGCAGTAGCACAATAGTAGCCCTGAATAAGCTGCCAATCAGGCCTAAATACCTGCCCTAAACTACAAAATTATGTTTTCCAATAGTGACCATTAGCATATTAAATATGTATGTATATGTAAATTATGTATAAATGCATGTATATCCACCAGCAGCAGCATATTTTTGTATGTATGTATTCATAAACAATATTGTTCACTACAACAGATTTAGCATAAACCACAAGTTTAGGTGTTCCAATACATCTATATGTGTCTCAGTAGTTCAGTGCAACAAATTAAGCACCATACATTAATGATCAATTCCACTAATAGCATACACAACAGGTTTATGTGTCTCATACCATTAACATATGTAAATATGTATGTATGCAAAAATTATGTATGAATGGGTGTATATCCAACATCAGTAGTTCCAATGCATCCATATGTGCTTTCTGTCTATATCCTTGTTAACCCTCGTTTATATCGCTGTTATGTCTTTATCTTTGATGATATACCACCATAACGTATACGTAAGCAAACTGCTAATCATAGTCTATAGATGGAATCAAAACAATCGAAGTTACATTACTCCAGCAGCCCATCAACTATGCTTGCTTATTCAACAGAAAGTGAACTGGCTGTAAATTTAAACTATCATCAACAGAATATATACATTAGTACATCTACAATTTCTCTTAAGCATTTCATCGAGTAGGTGGTAGACGAATGACGAATTCCAAAGTAAAAGTTCGGTTAGAGAAACACCAGATGATATTTTGTAACTACGTATAGGCAGCTATCATACCCATATCACTGATTAGAAAAACCCCAAATAGAAAAAACAAACACATGTCACCATTTTCAAAGGAAACAACATAATCATTTTAAAACAAACAAGCCTCCTTTTGTATTTGATCAGGGTTAGCAGATGTGATTTGAACAACAAGAAAGCATCTTCACCTGATGTGCGATTTGAACAAGATTTCTGCTGGGTTACGAGAAAAGAAAGAATCAGTGGCGGCTGCAGCGGCGATGGAGGACAGAAGCAGCAGGGGAGAAGTCGGCAAAGAGGGAGCAGAGAAGCAGCAGAACGAACCAGAGACGAGCGGAGGCAACGAGGGTAATACGGAGAAACCCCAGAAATTCAGCACTGATTAACAGATTCAGATGCTTTCACAAATTTGCCATCGATTCATGAGTTTATTTTTTACAGGTCAAAAACTTTACACACAAAAAACCATCATTTGTTACTGTATTTAACCTTTTGTTATTGTTAATACATATGTAGGTATATACGAATTCTAATTAAGCATCTGCTAGACTTGTTAATTTTCAAGTAATGTGTTTATAGCTTGCTTACTTTGGGGTTTGTATTAATCACGTTTCTCACTTTATTCTCCGATTGGATCCGTGGAAACATATGTGAGTTAATTGTATCCCACCGGCCACTCAACCCAAACCCCAACAAAATTGTAAAAAGGTTGGGTGTGCTTCTGATCTCGTTCATGCTGGCATCAGTATATAGCTTTTTGGCGGTGCCAGATCGAACCAACGCCACAAGTCCTAGGATCGAGAAAATCCCAATGCAGATATTAAAAGAACCTTAGAATCTCAAACACTATGAATAATATTAACATTCTATTGTTTATGAATGCTTGTGATCGGTTGCCTATAACAGATGCATATTGCAATATAATTTGTTGTTTCTATAGGCACAAATTGGGACCTATATACTTGTTTCATTTTGCTTGAATTATCCCTAGCTATCAAATATCCCAACAATTTCCGAAGAATGTCAATTGTCATAAAATCAAACAATTTCATCTACACTGTCAAAATTAACACTTAGGAATGTGCAGATTCTTAGAGATCAAGATAACATAAGCATTAAGCTAAGTTCTCAAACAAATAAACAGAAACATGTCGAAGTTCCCATTTGTAATGTGTTAACCTGATGGAAACTGAATCATTCAAGATAAGAGACAGAAGCATAAGCATATTCGTAACCTAAACTCTAGAAAATTCAACTTACCGACAACAGGTTGCCGGCCGGACGACGAGAGCTTGAAGTCGGGAACGTGGTTGCTTTCAGTGATGTCGGAAACGGGATTCGTGAGACGGTGGGCTTTGGATTGGAAATTGGAATATTGGATACATATAAGTAGAGATGATATTGAGTTTGGGCCTGAACTCTACTTCTCCAGTGTCTAGTTCATTATTATGTGTATATTTTTAATGAGTCGATTACATTGGCGGTTCATGTGGTTTACCCAATTTTTGGATTTGGTCACTATTTTACGGTGGTGATCTTAATTTTTTGATTTATTTTCACTAATAATTCTTCTATGTTTAATTTACTTTCACTCAGTCATTGGTTCACCCATGTTTAAATTACTTTCACTTATGGTTCTCCTATATTTAACATAGAATGACCATGAGTGAAAGTAAATAAAAAGTTAAGGATCACCCCGTGTATAATATATCTTAGAGATCAAATCCAAATTTTAGGTAAACCATCGGGACCATGGTGTAATTCACTCTTTTAATATTGGTTATATTTTACTTATTTTTGTTATTTTTGATCATTTTATCTATCTTTGAAATATATTTTCATATTCTTAAAGTTTTTTTTATTTTAATTTGGACCTCTTTGTAAAGTCAAGGTCAACTCTAGGGGATGAACAATCAAGGGGTCGCCCCATTCATCAAAAAGCCCAAATGAAATTGAGCTTGTGATGCAATTAGAGATGATTAAATGGTCCTGGTTTGTTTAGAGATGGTTAAAAATTAATCTTTGGTCGGAACTGATGGGGCTTGAATTGGTTCCCGGTTATGAGAATCAGTCCCCCGATAACAGGATCAAACTGGTCCCAATTGTTTTTTCTAAATTGATTTTAACTTATAAAAAATATTTTTTGAATAATTTAGTCAATCAAATACACTAACAAATACGTTTTTATTATAATTTGGTCAATCAACTACTAACAAATAAGTTTTATTATAATTTGGTCAATCAAATACACTAAAAATATGTTTTTATTATACTTTGGTCAATCAAATACACTAAAAAATACGTTTTGCTACAATTATATCAATCAAATACACTAACAAATATGTTTTTCATATAAAATAATATGTTTGGTTTGTTTTCATATAAAGTGGGGACATTATTTTGTATTTCTACCCGGAGCATGAAAATCTCAAGACCTTTCAAAAAGAATTATGAGTATGGTCGGGTTTTTTTTCCTACCAAGTTTAATTACAATATAACAACTCACAAGATACAACTAATGTTCTAAAAGAACGCGCCTTGGCGTCGAGATAAGGCGTGGAGCTCGTTATGGCGCTCCATGGCGCGTTATGGCGTTACAAATTTGTGTACTTTCGATTTTTGAATCTATGTATTTTGAAATTCTATTCGCATTTGTTCATTAGTATCGATTAGAATTTAGAATCTCTTTTGTTTATTGTTTTATATGAATTAAAATTGTTAATAACTTAATCATTATTGTTTAAGACACTGACATAAACACACACGCATATATATATATATATATATATATTATATACATATTTGTCGTCTTAAGCCACGTCTTGAAAAACGTCATGGTCTCGCCGTTACTCGTAAGGCTTGAGGCTTGATTTCGCCGCCACGTCACGCCTCACATCATTTAGAACCTTGGATACAACATAGTGCTACAAAAGTGTGGAGATATTAGAAGAAAAAAGAAGTTCTATGAAAATGTGAATGATGATTTAGATGCACCAAATTTTATTGAATGGTAGAGCATAAACCATAATTGGAAACGATGTTCCACCCAACCATTATACTAAACAACAAATGACAACTCCTTTTTGGATAACCATACGTATTTGGACCAGTTTGGGCGTAACTATCTCTGAAGTTAATAGTTAGACAAACTTTCAGACTCCAAACCACAAGGGTGGTGGCATGTTGGCAAGGGCTTGGGGGATGTGGTGGAATATCCCATCCACCCCGGGTTCGAGTCCAGGCGTCAGTATTCTGTAGCCAGGCTTAGTCTCAGACGGCCGCTTTGTATGTTTGCTTCCAAATTGCCAAGGATGTAGTCTAGGCAAAGCCTAGATGAACCTTATCCAAAAAAAAACTTTCAGACTCCAATAGTTCTGAGCGGACTGACGATTATTATGGAGCAAATCCAAGTTTTAACCGGTTGAACTACCTTCAAGATCAATTTGATCACTGTTAAGGCCACTTTGTTATTAAAATTGCAGTTGGTACCAACCATATACATAATATATGTATAGGAGTCTCACATCGGCTATACTTGGACCATGTATCCTCTATATGTGTTGGAACTTTCATTCTCTTCTATTAGGCTCTTTTAAAGAGCAATTTAATAGGGTTTCATATATTCTCAAGTATCATGGTCAAGATCTACCACTCTAGGGACTAAACACTCTGGACAATCAATGCACGTATAGCCTTAACTAAACGTAGCATGTTTGAGTCTCACATCTACAAAATTAGTCAAATATTTCTCAACTTTTAAAGAAGAAATATTTCACTTGTGACGTCTTTAATTTGTATCGTAACTTTTATATTTTTCTATCATAAAGTTATTTGTGATCGAACACTATAATAGTGTCTAGAAATCAATCACTGTACTCTCTCAAACGGGTTTAATATGATATTTTTTATTCGGATCGAAAAAACCAAATGAACAACTCAAATCAAACATTAATATTGACAAACTTAGCTATTGAAACTAATTGATCTTATTCAAATTCAAGTAGCCTCTTCATTACTCGAATCATTAACACCCCTAGATTACCGACAAACACACAAAACACCACAAGTATTTGTTAACGATTATGTGTTCAAACCGCATCCAAAGTCCCAGACCTCGACACTCATAGGCTAAACAAATGAAATCCATCGTTTTCGAAAATAGAATCTATCAAATCGTGAAGAATAGACACCAAAGGATATATCTGACCGTTAACTTCAAGGCCTACCAAAGGAGTTATGGATTGAGTCAAGGTTCAAATCTACATATGAGGAGGGTACATGAGTATTTACCAATATATGAATATGGTTGGGTTCCAATGAGAAGTTAAGGTTAACATGAGAAGCGTGAAAAGTGGTTATCTACCGTTTTATGAGAAATGGATGCACATTAGAATGAGATGCATTGAATCAATTCCCTTCTAAGCCGCAATTCATAGGAAGACATTTGATTAAAAGTGATCAACGGTTCAGATCCACTTCTCACGCTTCTGACAATAACCTCAATTTCTCACATGATCCTTCGCCTATATGAATATATACTTCAAAAAAAAAGTTTAAGGTTGCAAAAAATTAGTGGAAGTAAACATAAGTTGGCTCAAACACCCACGATTATAAGAAAATTACAAATAATATATAAATTCTACTACATGAGATACAAATCATTACAACATTACTACACTAAATTCAACCGCTATAACTCCGAACAACGATTTCAAAACGAAACTCAATCGAGCCGAGCCACTCAAGCTCGCCTGAAAAACTTGCCGACCCGACTCAAATCCAAAGCAAATTCAAGAGATACTCAGTCTCATTGAGCTCGGTACCAAATCGACTTCATTTCTGGGAACCAAAAGATACAACTTCATACCAAAATGCACAGTGTAGGTTTCACCTCTGATAACGTACAATCGAAGAAGCATATGGTACAAGTCGAAGCTGCATTGGAACTGTAACATCGAGAAGTGGCTGTGGCACCACCAAAACTTAATAGTAACGCAAGAAACGCTACATTCTCTTTACACCTACCTTTTTCTACGTCTTATTATTGAACGCTTTTACAAAGAATAAACAGCATACGAGCCATAAATTACCGATCATAACCCATGGCTACAACCGGGATCCGTACCTTATGCCCTCGGCTACCTTTCAACAAAACCTCCCCGAACCCATAGGTTCCAGTGACGGTTCGTACGGTTAGGGTCACAAAAAACTTATGTGATGCACCTGGTTTTAAAGTTATCGCTCGAGGGCTCGTTTTTATGGCTATGGTTGGTGCCATTCTAGCCGTGATCTTGTATGTCTCTTCTTCGTTGACGTTTGTTACGGTTCGTGTGACGGTTTGAGTTCTTACGAGATGTGAAACGGTGATCGAGGGTGAGTTTAGATTGTACGGATGGCCGAGCGTGTAGTTGCACGGCCGGTGGGTGTAGTTTCGGATTTCGTGTGAGTCGAGCCCGGGTGTGGTGCACAAAAACCCTAGATAATCTTCATAACCTTCAAGAAAACATCAAGAAACCAGACATTTCAACATGAAATCACAATAAAGATTTGCAGTTAGGGTGCGTTTGGTATGCAGACAGACAGGATAGGACAGGACGGGACCGTTGTTTAGTGTTTGGTGAGACAGAACTGGACTGAACAGATAACATGACCAATTTACCCCTAGTAAGTTGTTATATATTTTATATATTTTGATTAATTATGTAACTTTTTAAATTGTAATGAAATAAATATTTTTTATAACAAAATAAATTATTAGAAAATTTTCTTCAAGATGATTAAAGTGAGACAAAAATAAAAATAAAAATTAAGTAGTTTCCAGTCTATTTCATTTTCTATATATTTTTACTATTAGTATTTAGTAATTTACATAAATTAATCAAACATAGAAACCATATAAAAATAATATTTTGAGGAAAGTAAAGTAAAAGAATACAATAAATAAAATTTAAAAAATGAATAAAATATAAAATAGAAGGCGTATTTGATGTTTTAGAAAAGAATTAGATTTTATATTGGGGTTATATTGGTAAAACATAAGTCTGTTCCACCTTGTTCCATGGAGTGGGGGTGGAACGGGTCTGTTCCGTTTTGTACAATCATGTTCCTGTCTATTCCACATAAAAGTCCAGCCAGCCAAACGTGGGACAACGACCCCTGTTCTGTTTTGTCCTGTCCAGTGTACCAAACGAACCCTTACTGACTTGTTGATCCATTTTCGCTACAACAAAATTGGTCTTAGTTGTTCATGAAAAGAACGAACCTGCATCAAAAATAAGGCCAGGATCCAAAGCAGCTCGTGGGTTGACATGGCCGCTGCCGTAATCAAACGGTGTGGCCTTGACAAATGTCATTGTTTCAGAACCCGAATATTGTTGGGCTAGAATCGGTCTCGCGCCTCTATCGAGCGTATTTGATGTTGTCATCAAGGCTGATTTGATGGCAGCCGGGCTCCACCGAGGGTGCTTCTGCTTCACAAGAGCTGCAATCCCCGCTATATGTGGTGCAGCCATGCTGGTTCCAGAGATCATAGCAAAGTGTTCTCCTGCTCGAACCAATAATCGATATTTAATTCTACTTTTTTTCAATCATACCGGTATGTGAACAAGTAAACATGAGGTTCTTTTAGACCATTGTACTTGGCTTTTCGTTACAAAATGACCATTATTCTTGCGAGATTGAGGAAAAAAACACTATAGTTTCTGAAAACGAGAGATTTTGGACAATTCCCAGAAATGTAAACGAAAAAAGCCCATCATACTATACGATTTTTGTACAAAATTACTCATTTTCACAAACTAGAGCGTTCTTGCTTGCTGCCTTTTCACTAGAATGATAATTTATTTAGGGCATAATGCATCAAAATGCAACTAAATTTGTCTTAGTTCCTATTTAGTGTAACATATATATATATATATATATATATATATATATATTTCTCAATCTACGTAATAGAGTTTGGAAATTTCCTAATTTTTACCCATTTTGACCGGATCTTATAATATTTGATGGCGTGGATGTCAAGTTTTTCGTCCACTTCCCCGTACACCTTTCATAAACGGGTATCCATGTCATCAAATGTATAAGATCAGCATGTCACCGCTCAAAATGGGTACAAAATAGAAAATTTTGGAAGTGTTTACATCGATAGAGAAAAAAAAATTGCGCTCAATAGGAACTTGACCAAGTTTTGATGCATTTTGACCATTATTTGCAAGGAAAAGCCAAATACGATGATTTGAAAATTGAATCACACCGAAGTATTTACCTATGTAATTAGCCTCATCGGTTCCATTTGGGGACCACGAAGCCCAAATCAAAGAACCAGGTGCTAGAATATCGGGTTTCAAAAGATCCGCATCTCGAAAGCTGTAATCTTTAATATTTGGCCCTCGAGCAGAGAACAATGCAACCATCGGTGCCGATTTGTGAAGGATTGGTTCCAAACCGTCTCCAATGGCTCCTACCGCTTTGAAACTCTTCACTCGGCCCGTCCAGTCCCTTGAAGTCGAGATATTGTAATAATCTATAAGCTCCTATAACAATACACACAAACCTTGACTAAAGATCAGAAAGAAAAAAAAATCATGAAACCGATGCTTTAAACTCGAGACCAATCACACCGAACCATTTCATTCGTCTTTCCATCCATCTTCTTGCAAAAATGCAAAACGAAAGGATTTTGGGCCAAATGCGGCAAGTATAATGGTTCGTTTTGCCTTACACATTTTCGGCAAAATGCAACAATGCTTGGTTTAGTTCCTGTTTAGTGTAACAAATAATATTTTTTCTCAATCGATGTAACAAAGTTTCGAAAATTCCTATTTTATACCTATTTTGACCTGTAACATTTGATGACGTGGATACCCGTTTAAGAAAGGTTGACAAAGTGGACTATAAACTTGACATCCACATTATCAAATGTTACAAGATTAGCATATTGAAATAGATACAAAATAAATAATTTTGTTACATTGATCGAGAAAAAATCTTTTTTACACTAAATAGGAACCAAGGCAAAATTCGTTGCAATTTTAAATCATTTTGCCCATACATTTTCACAAGAATGAAAAGCCAAATATAATGGTTTAAAAAATCAATCACTCTTTAAACTTGCAAAAAAAGGTATATTACCATCGACTTGCTAACATCGGTGATGAGAATTCCGGGCATGCCAGATGGTACGGGATCGAATTTTGTTCCCGGAGAGACGTTTTCGACAGCGAGAACAAAGCCGATTGCACCAAGACTCTTGGTGGTTTCAGAGACCTTAGAAATCGATGCAGTTCCAATGACAAAATTGAAGGAATATCCGCAAAGAAGTATGTTCCCTTTCACCATATTTTTGTTCAAGACTTCGGGCCTCTGGCAATCCGAAGTACTAGATTTTCCGGAAGAATCCAACAAAACATCGTTGGCAGCAACAAGCGTATATCTTTGATTCATCCGCGTAGCAGCTGCAACGATTAACATCAAAAAAAGTAAGTGCCTACTTTCCAATTCTACCCTTTAATTATGAGATTAGGAGAAATTTATAACTATTTACTCGTTCTATTACTAAGGGTAAAATTGTCATTTACTCCCACCGTTACTAATACAATTATACCAGCAATGTTAAAGAGACTTAAACTTACGTGACATGCCGATTCCAGCTAGGATCTTGCCATTTCCGAGTGTCAAATGGTTTTTATATCTCCGATCATCAACAGCGGCAGCTACAGATGCGATCCACGGACTATAAGACACTAAAGTTTTTGCAAACGGGCCTCCATTTCCGGCCGCTTGTGCAACAAAAACTCCGGATCTTACGGCCGAGAGAAGTACAGCATCAAATGGGTTTAAAAAAGTGGTCCTTGTGGTAGCCGGAGGACTGTTCGGCCCAACTGAGAGATTCAAAATGTCGACACCATCATGAACCGCCTGTTAACGGTTTAGTTGGCATCAATATGATCATACCGAATCAAACTAAAGGGTTGTTTACCAACACAAACTGGGTAAGAGTCACCACCCTCACCTTACCTTACCGGGTAAGATTCTTGGTCATCAAAATAGCATAGTAAAGACCATTATCACTGACCGGATAAGTGTCTCTTAATCATAAATAGGTGGTAGTGTTTAGTAAACAACCCGTAAATGAAGATATGTTTTGTTATTTGGGATCGACTACAAAAAGAATGTAATAGATGAACAATTAGTCATTGGTTATCGGGCCTAAACAAACCTGCTCGATGGCAGCAACGACATCAGCAACGAATCCTCCGAAGAGCCTATAGAGCGCCTTGTACACCGCAATCCTATTTAAATTGATCATTGTTCATGTGTTAGAGGAGGATAAACTTTTCACACTTGGTTTTTTTTTTGCAAATGAGATAATTAACATCAGCAGGTTACCAATCAAACAGGGTAAAAAATAGAAATTTTTGAAACTTCATTACATCTATAGAGATATAAAATCTTTGTTACACTAAACAAAGAATGTGTTGCATGTTGCTAAAGTGTTCTTTTTTGCATTTCTGCAAGAATAGTGATAAACCAAGTACTTATATTTTAAGTGAAAATCGTCGCTATTAGAACAATAAAAATGGTGATCAAAGTATCGAAATTTTAATAGATCAAAGGGTACCTAGCACGAGGAGCCATTCCGCTTGCTTTTCCATATTCATAACCATGCACTCGCACAGGAATCCCATTGTTTCCAGCCGCAATCGCTGCAGTGTGACTGTGAAACCATATTAGCACTTCAAAAAACAAATCCATAAACCAAACAAACCCAGAAGCGTAAAAAAGTTGTTTCCACGTACAAAAGAAAAATCAGTACAAATATAAAACGACGACACCAACCTTCCATGCCCATCACCATCCAAAGGAGAAGCAAAATCAATCGAAGGATTAAATGCACCAGCAGCCGTAGCAGCTTTTGCAAAATGTTGAGCCCCAACGATCTTTCCGTTGCAGAAACTTCTCTTTGTTTCAGGATCAACTTCACATTTCCCTCTATATTTTGGCAACGGCTCATAGGGTTCAGTTTTGGTATTTTGAAAGCTCGGATGGTGCGGAAAAATACCCGAATCCACAAACCCGATCACAATATTTTCTCCAGCGCGATCAAATCCGCCACCAGTTGGCCAAACGCCAGTTGGAAGCCCCAGAAACTGTGGTGTGTGTGTGGTAAGTTTTTGCACTTTCCAATCTTGATCCACCGATTTCACACCAGGGGTTCGTCTTAGCGTTTCTGCCTACTAATATTCGTATAAATGTATAAGAAAATAGAATTGCAAGAGTACCCAATTACCAAATTTTTATATTTTTTTATGGGTGTTGTTCGGTTTGTTGGAAACTCGACATAAACAGATGTAAAATGTTCGGATTGTGACCTGTTCAGGAGAAAGATGGGCGGCAAAACCATTGATCAGATGCTTGTAGCTGTACAGTTTCGTGTACGTTTCGTCTTCAAATAGTGTTTCAAGAAGCTTATCGTGGCTTGTTACAAGGTGATCGGAGTAAGACGTAACCAAATCACTGAATAAGAAGCAAAAGAGGAAAAAAACGCAATTAATTTCAGTGTAATGAGATGAAACAAGCTCAGTGGGGTGGCTTAATGGGGACAAGTGAGGGGTCCTGGCTTCTTCTATAGAGACATTTTAGCTTAATGGCTTAACGATTAAGCCGAATAAAAACACTCATGTATGGATGAGCAAATAAGCCGTCCAGACCATTAAGCTCATTAAGCTGTAAGTAAACAGCCTCTGAGTGAGGGTCATGACTCTTGCCGGTAAGCGTTTACAAAGGTGCTGTTTGTTTACCTCTTAATAGTTCCATTAAGAGGCAACATCTGAATCGTTAAGAGGTGAATCTTGTTTGGCAAAAAAATAGAATTTATCTTAATGGCTCTAAAACCCTCTGAATGATTTTGTATCTTGGACCCCCCCCTTAACCATTCAGCACCTTAATTTCATTCTAAACAATTATCAAACAACAATATTTCATTTTGCAATATATCATAAGAGCCTCTTAATCATTCCGGCCACTTAATCATTCAGCACCAGCACCAAACCATTCAGCAACTGCCAAACAGTCTCGCTCGAAAGTAGGGTTTATGTCAAAATGTGGACGGATAACAACAGTAGTGGATATGATAGGGCTCTTAAAGAAACTAAACCATAATAATTAAATAGTTCAAAATTCGACCACGGTGATCCAAATAAAGAAGATTTGAAGAACAATAAACCTGGTGACATCAAGCTTCTGATCGGATTCTACAGCAGTGGCTTCAAAACCATCAATGCCGCCCCTATAACTTATCACTGGATCTCCTTCAATCGTTACGATATAAACCTCGGATTTTGCAATAATATAAAAACCAAATAAAACCGAAATCATAACAATATGCTCAACATTCATCCTCATCATCATCATCATCTAGTCACTGATCCACTGAAAAATCTGTTACAAATCAACCAAATTGTTAATCAAATTGAATTATTCCCAATTTCCTTTTTCTTGATTCAACTTAATTTCTATCAATTTACACACAGAAAACCAGATTGCAGCTCTAAACTTAAACTTTTAGTTCAAATCTAACGAAATCTTCAACTAAAAGGGTTTTAATCTTTGTTTACAAAAGGGTAATTATAATCAAATTCAAGAATCATATAAAAATTGAGAGATAAGATGAGATTCGATTCATACCAGTTTTTTTTAACTCAGTCTGCAACACTCCTTTGGAATTACATCCGATCCCTGGGTTTATATGCAAAAAAGCACATGAATTAAACATCAATGTGCACAAGAAAGGAATCAAGAACACGATTTTTGTGAACTACACTAGTTGAATCAACAGTTAGAAAAGATGGAACCAAAAAAGTGGATAACTTTACTCACATTGATCCAAGAAAAGAATAAAATCACAATGTTTGTGGATCTACAGTAAGTGAAAGTGGATTGGATTGGATTGGAATTGTTTGAGAAACATGAAACAAGTGAAAAGAACAGCTACATTACTACTGTAGATGGATAGAAAGAAAGAAATGATGAAATGGAGTAAAAATGAGAGTAAATGTGAATCAAAAAGTGGGGGAAATTGGTAATGTTTTGGAGGGAGGGAGGGAGGAAGGATGAGTGGAGATGGAGAAAGAACAAAGGACAGTGAAAGCGTGTGTGTATTGGTTAGGGTTTTTCACTTTTTGGGAAGGCGCCAGACAAGGTAGAACAAAACAAAGGTGCAGTCCACTTGGGTAAATTAATTGTCCTCAAAATTCAGATTACTGTAATAATTAGAGGTGAACATGGTATGATATTATCATTTTTTTTTCATATACCATGTACCAATCGGTTACAATTCGTACACAATCTCTTATATCATGTATCAATCAATTATACTTGGTACCAATTAAATTGGTATCAACTTTTTTCGGTTGGTATATGTTGGTACGGTTTTGTACCAACATCTCAAAAATTGAATTATGAATTAATTAGATTGACATCTTTACCAACTAGATCTAGATGCACCAAACACATCGAGCATTTAATAGCATGTTGATATGCGTTTTACCATTTATCATTACTTATACAAACATTCAAATAATCTTCATATAACACAAACATTAACTAATTGTCTAATACAAACGACAATTAAGGAGCGAGAATGGACCATGAAGAATGGAGTTGTAGACGAGTTATCAAAGTTGTTAAGGATAAGCGAATGAATTCAATCAAGTTCTATATATCAATTTGTATTACAATTTAACAAAATGTAAAATAAGATAATTTAAAATTTTATAAATCAAAATATGTTGTATTATTACTTAAACTTTAATTAATAAATAATTAAAAAATAAATCGGTACGATACGGTATTACCGTGGTACACGACTTCTAATACCACGTATTAACCAAGTTTAAATAGTTGGTACGGTATACCAACCAATTAGGTTGATACCAACTAAATTGGTACCAATTAAATTGGTATGGTTGGTACGAAAATTGGTTGGTTTGTCTCGGTACAAAATTAATATCCCTGGTAATAATGTCGTACCATTTTTAATTTAATATCCCTAAAAATTATATTATATTTATTAGTACTATCTCTATGGCATGGGAATGTCATTTTTTGTGAGAAGTACTTTTAAACCATTAACTATTTTTAATCAAATACACTCCCATGAATTGTGGCATAAAAGAGAATTGATCCGGTACATTTCATCCTAATGTTCGTTCATTTCTCTTCCAACGGTTGATAACCACTTCTCACCATATTTAGCACTTTTCACCGCAACTCAACCCTATCCTCTGTAAGTTAAGCTCCGTTTTATATTTATATATAGACTTTAGAATTTAGATACAGGTTAACATATATAGATAGACGTTTTTTAAAAATTATATATGCTTGATAATTAAGCGAAAACTTTATCATTATCTTAAAACTACAAAACTATAAAGTAAAATAAAAAAGACTGGATCAAGTTTTAGGGTTCAGAGTCCTTAATTTGATAATTATAATTATAATTATAATGTATTGCACTGCATATCACAAGTAGACTCTAATTATTTACTCCCTCCGTCCCAAAATAAGTGTCCACAATACAATTGGCACACAGTTTTAGATAAACTAATTATTACAACTTTTAATTTAAAGAATGACAATTTTACCCTTAATATTAAAAGAAACATTTTGTATTTTATTTTTAAGTAAGGGTAATATTGGAAATGTACCAATTACTTTTTGAAACAAGACACTTAATTTGGGACATATATAAATAGCAAAATGGACATTTAATTTGGGACGGAGGGAGTAATAAATTTAAATTTACAAATAATAAATACACACGTTGTCATCTTTTTAAATTCTTTAAACTAAAAAAATAGTTAACAACAAACTAATAAACACGCTTAATATTCAGGATAATCATTTAGCCCCATAATACTTCATCACTATTTTTATTCACAGAAAAAGAAATCGTCATCAAAACCAAATAAGATATATTTTTAAATCTGAACTGAACTAATTAAATTATAATAAGAATATGAATCGAATTAATTATATCAAAAATAATAATTAGAGTTTTATAAATTTAACTTGACATTAATAGTGTCATACTTTCTGGTAATTGTTATTGAATCTCCAATTTAGGAAAGGGATGAAGTGACTCAGACAAAAGAGTATTTCAACAGCTATGCTAAATGGAGAAATAATGATTTTAACAAAAAAAAAATCAACAACTATGTTATATTTTTAATTCAATAATAGAAAAAGGAGAAGAGAGATTGTAAAAATCTCTAAATTTAGGGGTCGTTTACCTAATCACTTACCCGGGTAAGTGCTTACCGGTAAAATTCAACACTATCATTTACTTCCCGAGTAAAATTTTAGTCCACCAAAATGGCATTGTATGCAACAATTTAGCCGCTAAGCGCTAACCGTGGTAAGAGCCGTCGCACTCACTTACCGGGTAAGACTCTCGGTCCTTGCTTCCGCTTTTACCGTATTAGATTCTCAGTCTTTGTCATATTCATCCGGTAATCTAATGTGACTTGGTAAACACTTACCTGGGTAAGCGTTTTGTAAATTGCCCCTTAGATAAATCTCTAAAACTTTATAGAAGAGAGATAAATTATATTATAATTGTTTTCCATCAAATATTAAATTAAATATGTAGGAGAGAGAACCAATATTTTATTATATGTATTGAGTATTATATTAATATAGTTAATGTTAAAATTGCTAAAACAAAGGAGTTGTTGGAGATTTTTTTAGAGATTTTAACTTTTCATTCTTTATCATAGAAAAATCATAGCATAGTTTTCTTGAAGATGCTCTAACAGGTTGTGGGTTCAATCCCAAACCATCCATTAGTCTCAGTCGTTGAGTGAACCAGAAAATGTCATTCATATTGGTGTTATTGGAAGCAGGTTCGTATGAAGTCGGTTAGAGTTGTCAATAATCAACTTTTTGCCTAAAAATCCATAATTTTTATTTCTTTTAAATATATATTTTTAATTTCTGCTTACGAAAAAATCCATCTTACTGTATCACAGAATTACAATTAGTTATATTAAATTTTAAGAATTTTATATATTTTTCAAGATCTTAGGATTTTTGGGATAAAAACAAACAATAAATTCAATATTGAAACATTCAAAGGTGTCGGATTCCATTTTCTTGGTAAATTCGCACCAAAAACACTCAAACAACTGTCACGTGAAATACACACATGTATTTAGTTTTAAATATAAAATAATACTATTTTATAATTTTAAAATATGATATAAATCCTTAAATCGTACATAATTAAATTAATTTAATGAATCTTTAAATGTTTCTTTAATATATTTTAGATGTGTTTTGCAGGTAGTGACTGATCACCACCCACATGAAAACGGAAAAATGAATCCCATGGCTTTGTTCTCAATTGGTTCAACATCATTTAAGATTTGATTGATATAGGTATCTAACTAATTATAATTATTATAAAACTCTATCTAAATCCATAAATTAAAATTTTAATAAAAACAAATTTAATAATATTATTTTGATTTTTATATTTTTAATATTTAAATAAATTTAAATGTGTATTTAGTTATACTTTGAATTTCATTATTTATTTTCATGGTGCTTTTCAAAAAAAAAAATATATATATTTATTTTCATTAAGACAAAAGATTTTTATAGTTGCATAACCTATTGCATACGTAACTAATAATGCTAGTGATGTGAAATGACCATATTACCCTTTTTATTAGTACATGTGATGGGTGGGGTGAGGTGAAGGGGCCACCTTGGTTGGTTGTATTTGGTTTAAAGACAACCATGTGATGATAATAATTATATAGGCATGTCCCTCATACAATATGATATACCAATCCAAAAGAGTGTAGAGTACATATAATTTCATATTCAATGCACACAACATAATTTCTAAATAATCCATGTATGATGTATCATCATTTTTTAATGTCATGTGTCATATGTCATTGGTTATTTAATATATATATATAGAGAGAGAGAGAGAGGTTCAAGGGAAAACTGAAGAACACCCTAGAAGCACTTCATCTAGACGGTATGTACTTATGCATACAGGTAAATAGTTGACTTTTTGGTTTTATGCACAAGTGAATGCATGTTATAAATAACATGTATGCACAAGTGCATACCGTCCAGATGAAGGACTCCTAAGGTGTTCTTCAGTTTTTCATTTTTTAAGGTTTTCCCTTGAACCTGACCCTCTCTCTCTCTATATATATATATATATATATATAATGTTTTAATACGTACTACCTAAGTATATAACTTCTATTTTATCATAAAAATAAAAATAAGGATCAAAGACACTCACAAATTATCAAAGAATATTTATTTTATACATTTTAATTTAGACGTGACAATAATTATATGCACTTTGTGGGTGCATAAAAAACAAGTATGAGGTGTTTAAACGAGTAACAGAAAAATTACATGCATGTTTTTTATATATACTCATGTAAAATAGATCCCTTTTGAGGGACCTATTTTGCAAAACATGGAATTATGAAATGGACAATATTTGGTGTAGTTTATGCAAGATATATTATTTATATACGTCGATAGAACACTTTACAAACATTAACCCTTGGAAGTTAGAAGACAAAATCGAGTTCAGTGAGAGAAATCAATAATGAGGTGTGGGGTGTAATCAAAGGTTCAATAAGTGATTTTGGGTACTATACTAAACCACTCTGGTTAAATTTTTTAAATTAGACATGTCAGTTTTAGTAATATATTAGTTGGTATAACCTTTGAAGGCCAATTGTGGTCACAAGTCATGAATTTTACTATTTTAGACTACTACAACCGCCACATGGTGCTCTGATGTCGGGTTCATAAAACTTGAACTTGAGCTTAATATTTGTGTGTGCATTTCTTATGCCAAACTATACAATAATACGTAAAAAGAATAAACCCAAATGACGTAGATTTGGTCCAATGTACTTGTTCCGTCTAGGATAGCATATTTGTGCCACTAGATGATGTCTTAAATCAAAAGGGCCATGAATTGGATTTTGAGCTGGAATTTGGTTCACGTTCGAAGTAGAAGTAGGCATGACTCGCATGTCTTAGTCTTAGCTTGGGCCTTACTTGTGATTATATCGTGCAGTCACTTGTCCGTATATTAGACTTGCCATATATTTTATCGTTGGGTTTGCTGAAATAGATATAGAATTAGGTCGAACCTGATATGATCAACATGTTTTAATATATTAATATTAAAATATTTTGGTTTCTGTAATTGAACTTTGAAATTTGGTTTACCCTAGTTTAATTAATGCAAAGTTTTGAATTAGCGCTTGGATTTTGTAAATGTAATTTTGACTCAAATTCAATTATTTAAGTTTTTAGAAATTATAAACAACCCCTGTACTTTATAAAATGATATTTTAACTGTTATTTCAATTATTTTAAAGTTATGTTTTGACCGTTGTTTCGAGATCTTGTGACATTATATTCACGATAGCCCAAATCCATGAAATACTTAATGTAACAACCCAACTCAACCAATAAAGCATAACGACAATAAAATAAATAACTTGACGAAACAGCCTTAATATACCATCTCAAATATGTGAGTACAACACCAGGTTTGCGGAAACGATCTATTACACAACTGAGATTTCTAAAGACTATGCTTGATATGCTAAATATCAAGGCATCCTTCTAGTCCAAGGCTCCACACTCGCGCTTTCTCTCTGCCCTTACTAAGGCCTTCTACTAAGTGCTTACCTGAAAATGGTTTAGTTTTTGGAAAAACGATGGTTAGACCATGAGGTCTAGTGAGTTCCCTCTAGAAACAAACATTTGCACCACATAAAACATTTTAAACGGTTTATAAGCATTTACAAACTCTTCTCATCTTTAAAACATTTAAACTTTCACATGCAAGAACTACCCATGTACATGGCACACTGAATCGAATGCAGCCATGTTCACAGTGGGGATCACAGGAGGTTGTCGATTTGTTTTCTTTATTCTTCGTGTTTTTCGCAACGTTTTTTCTATTTCGAGATCTATTGGAACCAAATGTTCGAGTTGTCGCCGTGGCATACAATACGAACAGCTTAGAAAAACTAGTTACTCGGGCTCGAACAAAAACTAATGTCTTGAGATTTAAAATCACGCCAGTCCCCGGCAACGGCGCCAAAAACTTGATACGTGCGAAATGTGTGTTTTAATCGCAGTGGGTTGCAAACTGTCCACAGTGGGAAGTGCAAGTGTACACTGTCCACTATGATCGTCACAGCAAGTAATAGTTGGTAAAATACCAGAATCGAATCCACAGAGACTGGACAATCAAGACAATACGGTTCTCATGAGCTCCTTTTACAAGTTTCAACTAGAGAGGAAAATAATACTTTGGTTTGGTTTGGTAAAATAGCTACTTGAAACGATTTACTAAATGCTAAAAAAGAGGAATGTAGGTTGGATTTTCCCTAAAATTTATCTCAAATACTCGGTCCTTAGAGTGATCCTCGTATTCGTGGTGGACATTTTCGCTAGAAAAGCCCGGTTACAAAATACTCACACCGTTAGATAAAAATCCCATACTCTTAGTATTTGTTGTTTTGTCAATGGTAATCTCTAAATGGACCTTTTCAGGCCTCGATGGAATGTGTAGAGACAAATACTCTAAGTGTTTTTAATACACAAATTAGCTTGCCTACTACTCCAGTGGGCAGAGATTAGCTCACTGTGCCGACCTCACTTTCGTAAGTGTCAAAAGAATTCTTTCGAATCCCCTAGCATCATTCAAGCTCGTCTCACTGCGCTCTACTTATTTCTAAGTTAAGAACTAGACTTTAGATCCTTGCAAGTGATCAGCTTGTTCGCATCCTTGGGTAAATATCGAGAATGAAAGACCAAAACAACAAATATTCTAAGTATAAAGATTACTCAAGCATTTTTGATAAAATCCAGGTACTTCTCCTTCCTACATCCCAAAGGATGTTTAGCCTAACATTTCCGAAGTAAAGAAAACAAAAGATGAAGAATTGCACATAATAAAACTGAAAGTGATTTGCATTAACTGCTCACAGTGGGGAACGAGAAGTCGTCCCTGCACTGTGTATTTCGAACTACAACAGAAAATAAATTACTGAAATTAAATGCTAAGTTACTGCAGTAAATGAAAGCTTACAACTTAAGGAAATGCTAGATAAATTGCAAGATAGATGTATGTAATAAATGAGACCCAACACCCCTTTTTATACTAAGAAGGAGGTGTTGGTCTTTACACAAAAAGGGTTTTCCAAAGTGCAAGGACTGCAGGGAGATGCAGAAATCAGCTCAAAGGATAATACTTCAATCCTCCATGTATAGCCCTTTTTACCCAATGGTCCATTAGAAGTCAACTTTTGCAAGTACAAAGGTACAATCATGATGTGAAGCCTTGAGGAACACTTGTAACAGCCAAATCTCAGCTTCTCTGTCATTGAACCTTCCTCCTCCAGAAAATTAGATCCCAACTAAAAGTTTCTTTTTGATTTCTTTTTGATCAGCTCGAAGAGTGGGGAACCGGAGTGGGCACTGTATACGTCACTACGGATGAAAAATCGAGAAAACACCCAAAACTTCCCCAAATAATTTATTAAAGACCATGGTTCACTCCTTTTGCTCGTTTTCGTAAATCATACCAAGAATGGGGGTTTTTAGAAGTGAAATGGCTAAAATTGACAAAATAAAGTGGAAAATAAATGGAAATAATAACTCTAAAAATAGAGTTATCAATGGCACACTGAAGTCACGCACACCCGTGACAACGTGTCAGTCTCACACTGTCGTATTGGGTCACACCTCCCATGGCATAAACGGAACACTCCCCCCGGTATGAGCACCGGCGGGCCACACTCCCCGACTTAGCCAAAACATGTCCACTTCCAAATGTATGCATACATAATTTCTTAACTTTCTCAAACAAGTAAAACATGCAGTTTCATATAAAGGATAAAACATGCAATATCATCATATCTCATGCATTTCAGGTAAAACGTAAATCAACACATTTTCAGTTAGAAAGACTCACCTGAAGTCCCCCGCTAGGAGTTCTTTCTTGCAACTGTTAATCCTCTACTCGCACCTACATTTGCACCCAACACACAAGGCTAGATAAGTCTCTCGGCACACTCGAATTCTACTGACAACTGAAAGTCCCAGACATGGGGAATTTAGGTCCCGGACTCACTTTCCGGACTAAATTCCGGATTTGGCACTCCCGGATTCTATTCCGGTTTCCGGTACAAATTCCGGACTACATTCCGGATTCCGGAACACTTCCGGATCCAAATTCCGAATTTCGGTACTTCCGGATTCTACTCCGGATTCCGACGCTTTCCGGACAACAGCTTCCGGATTCGCACTCCGGTATCCGGACGCGACACTCTTTCCGGAATGTGCGATTCCCGAACAAATGGGGTTTCTATCGCACTGACAAACCCCTATTCACCCCTCGATATGGCTCTAAAATCGATCATAAGATACGACCACCAAGAAGCCATCGATACCCACGATTAGCGAGTGTTGACATTAGGTTTCCCAATCCAATTTAGGTGGGATAAAACACTCAGTTAAACTTCTCACAGAGTAGGTATCAACCAAAAGGTCTCCAAAACCCAAAACTCCATAGTTCAAAGTCCACACCAAGATTCTAAAATTACTCTACCGAACAACAGGTTAAGGAGAAGGAATTTACCTTAATTAGAGTGATGTTTCTCCTTCCCAGCTTCGATTCTCCAATGCTTCTTCAAGAACAAGGTTTCTCCCAATTCACACAGTAGCCGCACACACTAATTTTGATGAAATCAGGGTAAATAGGGTTTTACCCTTATTTATATCTATCACACTTGAGCACGAAACTTTTGCTTCTTACAATTTGGCCACTAAACTTCATTTTATTTCCTACACTCCAAACTGGGTTATTACAACATCCTCCCCTCAAAAGAATTCCGTCCCCGGAATTCCATCTTCGAACAAATGAGGGAAACGGGTCCTCATATCCGATTCCACTCCCCAAGTTGCTTCTTGCCCCTTATGGAAGCGCCACCGAAATTTCACTAGCAAGATTTCTTTATTCCTCAACTTTCTGACCCTGCGATCCACGATCGCCAACGACTCATCAACACATTTCAACCTCTCGTTCACACGAATATCTTTCAAGGGTACTGCCATTTTTCCCCGGCCAAGCACTTCCATAGATTCGACACGTGAGAGGTCGAATGAACTCCCCGAAGCTCCTCGGGCAACTCCTGCTTATACGCCACCTCACGTACACGCTCGGTGATGGAGAACGGACCGACATACCTAGGCCTTAGCTCCCCTTTCTTTCCAAACACACAATGTCTTTCCACGACGAAACTTTAAACGTCACATTGTCTTCTACTTGGAATTTCAATCGATCTCCTCCTTTTACTCACCTAACCCAGTGGCAGTCTTGAGTCACCCTTAACCTCCCGCGAATCTGGTTGACTTATCAGTGGTCAACCGTGCGACCTCCGGTCTCACCAAATGCCTCTTCCCACGATACATCTTTATTCTTGAAAGAATCCCAGATAACTGCACATGCCAACCTCTTTGCTTCTCTGAGGATTCCATTGCTCCCCTTAAGCATAACCCTTCAACAATAGGGCGTATACCAACGAATTATCACACCTTCGGTTGACTACACTTTAACCCTACAAAATCCGCGTAACGTAAAATAACGCCTCAAGACAGCTGTACCAACTGAACACAATACTTTCCACACACCTAGACCCATGGTTTTAAAACGCGTCAAATTAAGAGTTTCACACACAACTTCACGTCCGTAAAAGAACGAATGTACATAGTGTGAAATCCTAAATCTAGCAATATGTAAAGAACAAATGTAGAGAGAATCTAGATAGCAAACTTGTCATCCATATATTGATATCTGAAGTACAAATGACACAATGCTCAAGAGGTTTCTAAAGGTTCTGTAAAAGGTTACTAGCTAATGATCTAGACAAACCTATTTATACCCATAACATACAAGGTATAAAGGCAATTACAATACAGTATATACTAATACAGAACATTGACTTTATAGTAAATCTTGAATACAATAATGCTCTAACAATCTCCCCCTTTGGATTCAAGATTTAAAAAAATAGCAGCAGTCTTCAGCTCTTGATCTTCAAAGCTTTATCTGTGACCGCTTTAAACTTTGAGGCTCAGATAATCTTCAAATAGCTATATCTCCACTAGTTCACGGCGAACTATATGCTTTGACACTCTTTAAGAACTTAGCTTTGAAGAATCTTCAGACAAACATGAAAAGTCTTTGTCTTTCTCTTTGAAAAGTCAACCTTCTTCAATACAATCTTCAACAGATTGTCTTCAAGTCTTGAACATGAATTTCATATCTTTATATAAAACCATCAATTCGGAACAAGATGAATCAGAAACAATTAGAGTTTGGATCAGAAAGATGTGAAGCCATCCACATTGTTGAACTTTTAGGTGTAAGCGCATTCCGAGAACCACTCAGAACTAAGATAACCAAATTCGGTGTAAGCGCATTCCGAGAACCACTCAGAACTAAGATAACCAAATTCAGCAACATTTGGACTTCACATGATCCTTCTCCCCCTAATCTTCAGTCTTTGTTCACGAATCTTTGACTTGAAAGTTCTTTGACATGAAATATCTTTGACTTGAAAGCTCTTTGACATGAAATTGAATTAAACATTTCTCCCCCTTTTTCGATGAAAGTGAGCATCATTATCATCGAAAACCTTCTTCAATTTCAGTCGCGTCTCTTAGTATTACTAACAATCTCCTCTTTAGTGGATAACCTTGCTCCCCCTCAAGATAAGAATTCTGGAGCAATTTGTTTTCTCCCCCTGAAAGTATGCATATATTTCAATAACGCACAATATACAAATTTTAAAAAAATTTACACAAGGAAAATAAAATTCATTGAACTTCATTTTATAACTACTAACATTTGATCATTTGAAAGCTTTACAAAAGAAATTCAACTTAATGAAATTTAACAGATATTTCAATCAAATGAAATCAAATGCATGTGTTTGGATTCAAAAACAAGACATCATTGCATATCAAGTTACAAACGTTCAGTTTCAACCCCTTTATTAAATCTATTTGGTGTGCTAGCATGCGAAATATGATTAGCTTCAAGCATATGCAATTCTAAAACATATAAGAATACTTTGCTCTACTCACACTATTTGTCCAAAAACAGGATTTTCACAAATTTACGGGTTTATCGCGACTTTGTATTTTCCCCAAGTTTCAAGAGATGTGTGCTCATTGACATCTTTTGATTTTGTGCTCATTGGCATCTTTTGATTCTGTGCTCATTGGCATCCTTTGATTTTGTGCTCATTGGCATCTTTTGATTTTGTGCACATTGGCATCTTTTAATCAAAAAGTTTAGTAAGAATAAGATATACCGTTAAACATGACTTTCTATCTGGTTCTATAGCAGGATTTGGGTTAGCAAATCCCAGACCAGTTGGCCTTAGGTGCTAGGTGTCGAGCACCCCTTAGAACTTAATTTCCCAAACCAGAAAGGCCACATCGATATACCTTAAACCCATTTGTACCAGTAGAACATGGCTTTCTATCTGGTTCTATTGCAGGATTTGGGTCAGCCGATCCCAGACCAGTAGATCTTAGGGACTAGGTGTCGAGCACCCCTTAGGACTTACTCTCCCAAACCAGAAAGGCCACAGGCACAAACTTTCAAACTAAATGATAGTGCAACAATTTTATCTCAATCACTTGGTTCTAAAATATAGTGCTTCTCCCATATTTTCATTTCCATCCATCATTCTGACATATAGGCTTTTTGAGCATTATATTCTATATAAGTCCAGATTCACATAACTTTGAGCATTCAGCATAATTTCATTCATGTTTTGTTGACCTTTCGATTTATTTCAGAGGTGAAAGTTGAAACAAATCTAACTCAGATAATACAAAAATACTTGTAAAATCATCTTTTAGCACACATTTAATTCATTGAATGAAAATTGAAAATTTCATCTCATTGAATTAAATTTGTAAAGATTCAAGTTTTCAAAGCAGTAGAAACAAAATATGATCCAATGTTACCTTTCACCACTTGTTCCTTGAAACAGAAAGATGTAACAGTTAAGGATATCACCTGAGAAGTATGAGTTCTAAACTGATTTGTTTAGAAGTCTTAGTCTTTGAAGTACGGGTCCTGAACTGCATTGTTCAGAAGCCAAAAATATTGAAGCACGGGTCCTGAATTGATGTATTCAGAAACCAAAGTCTCTTTTAAGTGCGGGTCCTAAACTGATATGTTTAGAAACCATGGGTCTTTGCTCCCCCTTAATGGTACAAATGTTCTTCAAAAAAATACGCCGCTTCTCTTCTGTTTTTAGTCATGTGTGTGGTATGTATCTACAAATCAGTACAACACATGAAGAACCTACAAAACAGATTAAGCAGATTTTGGTACCCAACGGCACTTGGGTCCTAGTGGGTTAGGTGTAGATTTCTTTGAAGGAATACTGTAAGTACCGTACCAAAAAGAAGTATAATCTTTATGCACAAAATCATTTGAACTACAGTAAGAACAACAGATTTTCTTATGTGCCAACCTAATCAGATGATTTACGGAATGAATAGGATTAGGTTTAGCATAAGATTTACCTTTCGGCGCATTGTTCTTCTTTGCATTTGATGTGGAGGTAGATGATTTTGACACTTCTTTCTTCGGAATTGTTGTGCCTTTGACTCTCCATTCCATCTTCACCTTTTTGAAGACTGGAACTTCTTCAGGTTTGGAAGTATTAACTTTAGGCATTTTTGGTTTGTTATCTGATTTATCAATCAAAGGATTATAGAAGAGATTTGTGGAACGAATCTGATCTTTTGAGAAATCTGTTGATCTATTAAATTGTTTAGAAGGAATGTTTTTAAAACTTGAACTTGACGCAGTTTTAAAAGAACATTCAGAATCATTTGAATCAACAAATGGAGTCTGAAAGATAGAATTATGACTGGTCTGCTTTGAGACATCACATTTAAAAATGACGTCTTCAAGTTCTTTGACTTTGTTTATCAAAACATTTTTCTCTTTAGAAATTAGATCAAATTTCTTTTGGAGATCAGATTTGAACTGTTGATCCTTCATAATATCAGCTGATAAACCAGGTAATCTTTTGGTAAGATTAAGAATCGTATCTTCAAAATATTCGCGTTCCGATTCAAAATCTTTTTCCAAAAACTTTCTTTTATCAGTAATCTCTTTGAAAATTTCCATATTTTTCTTTTTAAGGGTTTTACTTTCTTTTTCAAAGAGATTTTTCTTTTCCGTGAAATATTTTCTTTCCTTTTCCAAAAGATTTTCTAATTCAGAGATTTTCACAGAAAGTTCAGAACTTTTAATCTCAAAAGATTTTCGTTCAGTTTCAAATTTAGCTCTTTCTTTTTCGAGCTTGTCTTTTTCTAAAAATAAAACTTTCTCAAAGTCTGAAACTTGTTTTGAAAGTTTTATACATTTCAGCTCAGTCTCTTTCTTTTCTTCAAAAACTTTCTTTTCTTCAAAAGAAAAATTAGACAGTTTTCTCTTTAGATCGACATTTTCACTGTCCAAACTTTTTTCTTTAATTTCTTTTAATTGAGCATGTAACTTTAAGTTCCACTTCACTCTCTTTTCTTCTCTTCTCTTTAAATCGGCATTTTCTTTTTGAAGAGTTGTTACTTTCTCTTGAAGATTCTCGATTTGATCGTGCAGACTTGAGTTGTCTTTCTTTGTTTCAAGATCTGCAATATAAACTTCAAGATCAGTTATTCTTTTAGTAAGTTTAGCATTTGAAGAAGAAATGTCTAAAATTTGTCGTTTCAGATCAACATTTTCTTCCTCCAATGCTTTATTTAAAATAGGAACTGAAGGATTTGAAATAGGAGTTGAAGAATTTGAAGCATTGTCTTTAACAGGAGTTTGTGATATTGGAGATGTTTCTGTTAAAAGAACTTGTTGCAAAATTCCATTATTTGACTTAACAGGAACATGTGGTTTTGGAGGTGTTTTTGTTATAATAACTTGTTGCAACACTTCATTATTTGGTTTAACAGAAACGTGTGGTTTAGAAGGTGTTTCTGTTATAATAACTTGTTGCAACATTTCATTTGTTGATTTAACACAAACTTTTGCAATTGGAGGAATCTCCTTTATCAGAGTTTGCTTCAAATCTTCACCATTGATTTTAACAATAACTTGTTGTAAAACCATCTTGAATATTGCTAGAAATTGATCGTTCAGAAGATCAAGCAGAAAGTGTATGAAAATACACTATACAAAAAATTTTATATAAAATTTTTTCTTGAAAAGCTCTTACAATGTATGAAATACACTATAGAAAAAATTTCGGAATAAAAAAATTTCTCAAAAAACTATTTTTTTAAGATTTCGGATGAATAAGGATTCGAAATCAATGAATTCGGATGTAGAAGGATTCGAATTCAAGGAATTCTTATGCAGAAGGGTTCGAATTCAATCAATTCGGATGCTGAAGGATTCGAATTCAATGAATTCGAATGCAGAAGGGTTCGAATTCAATCAATTCGAATGCAGAAGGGTTCGAATTCAAGACTTGTAAAAATTAATAACACTCCGAATTGTCGGAAATCAAGTAGAAAATCCCTTGAATGGTCCGAATTCCGTATGAACAATCCGAATTCCTCAAGAACAATCCGAATTCATCACTTCGAACACGAAAATCATTGATTCTGCCATAACTCTTTCAATTCTTGATCAAATGAGATGAAATTTATATCGATTTGTTCGTAATCAAAATCCGCAAACTTTTCTTGTTGATCACAACTCGCAATTCGATTGATTTAAACGAATTATGATCCAAAATAGTGAACTTAGGGTTTTTGAACAACAATTCAAGAATCAATCAAATAGTATGAATCTGTGCAGTAAATGATGATGATCCAAGAATTAAAAGTGTTCAGTGATCAATTCCGAGTGCAGTAATGCTAAGAAATGATCCAAGAAATCAAAATCTAGAAAAACTCCATGTCTGAATGAAAAGTGTTCAGATGAACAGTGATGAGTGTAGGATCCAAATTCTTCAAATCAGTGCAAAAATTCTTCAATTTGGTCTTTGATCTGCTTGAATCTCCTGTTTAGCTCTGATACCAAATGTGAAATCCCAAATCTAGCAATATGTAAAGAACAAATGTAGAGAGAATCTAGATAGCAAACTTGTCATCCATATATTGATCTCTGAAGTACAAATGACAATGCTCAAGAGGTTTCTAAAGGTTCTCTAAAAGGTTACTAGCTAATGATCTAGACAAACCTATTTATACCCATAACATACAAGGTATAAAGGCAATTACAATACAGTATATACTAATACAGAACATTGACTTTATAGTAAATCTTGAATACAATAATGCTCTAACACATAGGTTAACGCCACAACGACATTAATCCCTTATTAAAATAACGACGCTCAAATCGCCAACTTAACATGAGATCATCCTTGAATATCACCTTAACTCGCAATTATGATCTTCTTCAACAGGTAACACCCAATTGTACAATCTCTTTCCCCAACATGATATACGTCTAAAGCAGATAACACTTCCTTGCCTGAATTGCACTGACTACAATTCATCAATGATAAACAATTCATACGTTCTCACCACATCGTCACCCCACACTATACCTAGCTAAAAGTAGGAAACGTCCACACCCTAACATCTAAAGCAGCCACAACCAAACCGAACCAATCTTGAAAACACGCATTCAAATTCTCATTGCATCCGGCAATCGTCCATCACATAAGAAATAAATTCAAGCTCCACCCACTCACCAGGAAGTAGTGTCTATGCTCGCACAAAAATATTCCCATTAGCTTAACTCCGAACGACAAACTTAATTGGAATGTTTCCCACACTATCACCAAGTCGAACCCAATGGCCCTTCATTCTGAGCACTACATTCAACTTCCTTCTTCCACTTCCTTCTCAAAACATAAAACATGTTTCCAAAGAGCAGCTCACTAGCAGGTGCACACTTTTGACCAACCACGCAAGCTAACTTCACTCGACCCTTGAATCATAACATACACGCAAATCCTCTTTCTTACACTCCCACTAGGAGTTCATGTATCCGACAATGACACTCTGAAAACATTGCTTCTCATCTTCTGCGTCACTTGCCACACTTTCTACCTCCAATTTACTCACTTAATTCAACATACCATCCCCATTTCCTCCGGCTAGTGAAACATTTCTCGTCTAACATTGATCACTCCCTACACGCAATTCAACCAAGTCATTCCAAAATAACACCCAATGCTCGAAGCCACCACACACTTCTCGTTTCACCAAACGAGATTCACCCACCCCCTTGAATTCCCTTTACATACAAGGATTAGCTCAACATTCCCAAAAATTTCGCATCTACTACGAGACATTGTAAACTAACCAATCCAACATCTTCACAAATATTTCAATGACACTAGGCAAACTTACTCATCAACTCATCGCAACCAAAGAGCATATAATTTCTTTCTTAGCTAGTCACCAACTACCACCTCATTCTTTTATTCTCATATGACAATACTACACGCCACTCAAACATATATGCATCTCAACACATATAATTTACCACATTTGAATAACTTATTAGAAAATCTCGAGCAAGAATTCCACTTACGCTCATCCCATAACAACACCAGTCCACCACTTATCCTCAAAACAATTTGTTATCACACCAAAGGCTTGCACGTCTATCTTGCATAAGTTACCACTAACTTATCCACTCAACCACCACACTACAACATCACAGTAAAGGCAAAATCAGGCATTGCTTCTCCATGCCAATCACAACAAACATTTGAAATAAAGCTATCCCACGACTTGGTCTTCTCTTAAACCTAGATGAACCTCCACTTATGATCGTCCACTTCACTCAATCAAGTCTTTGTCTCTATCCGGCTCTTCGGAACCCATATGAAACATGCTCAAATAAACCAAACGATAAAACGCTCCCTCGCAGACCAACATAATCCACGTGTCCCACCTGAGTTGTGCTAACTACTTCCTTCATAAACGAAACATCAACCACACAGAAGAACCACTTATCCAACTAGCGATTCTCTACTTCCATAACACTCACATACGACGGTCCAGTATCCTGTCAGATACATACCTTTCCCAACCGACCTCCTATCTTCGCGTATAAACCTGACAAAATAATCACACCAGGGTTACCTTTTCCAATTCCAACCTCCCGACAACAATACCAAAAACTGACACTGACTTCATCATTGACGCCCGACATAAAGATGATGTTTCAATGGTGCCTCCGACAACGAGAACATCTACCGAAATCTAATTCTTCCCACACATCATAACCAACTTTGTGCCCCACAGTCCTCCCATGCTTGAGCCACATGACTTACCCGACAAATAGCCTAAATACTAGGCCACCTCAGGCTCCGGCTCCACGCCGATACCATTTCATCAATATACTACAACGCTACCTGTTAATGCCAAAAATCTCACCAAAGGGACAACTTAAGGTCGATGTGGACTTAAACAACTAAAGAAAGAATCTTTCGACGAGACGTGCGACGATAAATAAAATAAAGAAACAAGGGATTTGATGACGCAGGAAAAACCTCAATCGAGGAAAAAACCCACGGACGACAGGGGTGTCGTCGCTGCACTATGGTCGCCAAACAGGGGCGATGTCCTTGGATACTGGTGTCGATCGTACAGTGATTACAATACAAATGAAGAAAATGCTTCGAAATGTAAAGTACAAGTGTTTGAACGTAAAAACAGGTGTTTGTCGTGTACAAAACAAAGTATGAACTGCTGGTCGAGGGCTGTTGTCGTGCGTCGAGAGCGATACTTAGAATAATGGTTCTTCACTTCAGGTGTTCTTGAATATTGCTTCGGTTGTTAATCGCCGGATATTTGATGTGTTGAAATGTTGATTGAGCTTGATATTTATAGTCTTCGCGTCCTTAGCTTCATCCATGAATGCTCCTTTAATGGCCTTAACGATTGGAAACGGTCGCCGGAGTAATGATCTTCGTCCGTTACGGTCGTTGCTCCTTAATGACTTTTACTCCTGCATTAAACACTTAACAAACGGTTATGGTTAACGTTAGCTTTGGTCGAAGTCGCACGTCCTTATATAATAGTCGTGCGGATCGGGCGACGCTATGGTCGAGCGTCGTAAGGAACTCTCGACTTACCTTTTATGAGGGACGACGATGGTGTTCTAGGTCTTTGTCGAGACCTTATCTTAATACAAGATATAGTCCCTAATCATACGTCTTACCTGTTCTGGTCGTGGTCGAGCGACGTGATTTTTTGCCCAAACAGTTTGCCCCCAAAATTTGAAAATTGAATGTCAAGTTTAAGTTTTAAATTTTGCTTGTCGAACGCTTAGGCTCGTGACCTGGGTTGAGGGACTTACCTGGTTATCATGGAACTAGACCGGTTCACCTTTAACTGAACGAGAAGTTGAAAAGTTGTGACGTCATTGTTGATCCAAACCCTCAGTGATTTGATAATGACCCTCTCTTATATACTTAGTGAAAATTGTAAGTAAACAATATGTATCAGAGTTTCACTATCGCTGATAAGTACTAAGATCTTACAGTACCGCTGATAGGAACTCTCGCTCTTTTAAATTAAACATTCAGCGAATACTGTTCATCATTAATGCTCTGAGTCTGTTCAGTCATTATGATGATCGCTGATAAGTTAGTTGTTTACTTATGATCCCTAAAGACAAGTTTCACGTCAACAAAGGTTCTACGCTGAAGTCGAAGATCAAGCTCAAGAACCAGCGACAAGTCTCCTAATGAACTGATGCGGATCAGCGAAGACTCAGATTTGTCCACAACGTGAAGTATCAAGTACAAGACTTCAGCTATCGCTGAACTTTATCATTCGTTGAATAGAAAATGATAATCGCTGAATCAACGAAAGCTGATCATGAAGTCCTCCGTACAAAGTACTTTTGTCTTAAACCCCCTTGCACGACTCCGTACGAAATGTCAGAAAAGAACCTCCAACTGTCTGAAATCGTACAACCACTCTGATACTACACTGTTCATCCATGCGGCTACTAAGGTTGTCAACCAAGGTCAATGACATGCAACCAACCAGCTGATGACACGTGTAAAGTGTATACTGACTTGCATTAAATGCATGCAGTATATAAAGAGATGAACCCACTTCATTTGAAGTAACTTGCTAATTCTGGACAAGTTCAATCTCTTATCTCAAGATAGGTTATTATTAGTAATTTCCTTATCTCTCTTAGTGCAAGAAACCTTAGTGTTCCAACTTGTTTAGATTTAGGGTTATCCTTAATCTTGTTTCCGCAACAAGCTGTAAATTGTTAATGATTTATCAATAAACAATTTAGAAAAGTAAAATATGTGTGTTTGTATTCAACCCCCCCCCCCCCTTCTACAAACTTGTATAGGCCTTCGGGACCAACAGTCATACTGACGCACGATGATGCTTACCAGCTGTTGAAGACAAGCGTCGAAGATCCGGGTGGGTATACGAAAGGGCATGGACGCGTGTTGATTATCGAAACACTTGTCCTGATATGATCGGTTGCATAAATAGAGATCACGACGGATCGACCTGCTACCTTAGAAAAGTTTGGTCTCTCTGAATGGTTAGAAACAAAATTAGCCATTCAGGGATCGCGCTCAAAGTTCAAAAGCCATGTCGAGAAGATCTTAAACAAACAGATCGACCTGCTTTCATCTGCTGTGGATATTCCTCCTACTCTTCCTCAACCAAGAAAAGTCCCTGATAAGAAAAAGAAAGCCTCTGGTTCAGGTCCTCATATTCGGAATGAAACGGGCATTGGTTTCTCTCATGCTGAAATTGTTGGCCCTGATGCCGATCTCTCAATGCTTGACACCTCTCTACCACCTGGAGAAACATTCATTCCTGGCACAATTGTAAGTGATCCCTATGGTATATTCTTTTTAGACTACTATGGAAATCATCACTTTCAACGTATCTCTGAGCTAGACATCACTCCCATCGAACAACTCAGAGATCTCGTATACTGGTGTGAAGTCAGACGCAACATTAAAGCTAGACACCTGAAGCCCTTGATTTTTGAAGCAGCTCTGAAGAAAAAGAATCAAGGAGAAGATGTCCCTGACTAGATGATCCCCACATCAAAGACCCTTGATGAACTTCTCATCAAGGAAGAACCTTTATAAGCTGATATGATCACCCTTTTCTCTATTGTATCAGTTATTCTTCTGTACTTGTAATTTATTTCGCTCGTACTTGTAATCTTTCCATTTCTCTTTGTAACCTGATTCAAAGTTTTAAAGAAAGATTTCAGCGAATGTAGTTTACTCCATCAGTACTGAAAAGATCCCAGAAAACAGTAAAAGGGACAAATAGTTTATGAGTTCTTTTTATCCTTATGTTTTCATTAAATAGCAATTTTCTTTGTTGCTATGTCATAATCAAATAAGGGGAGATTGTTGATCCAAACCCTCAGTGATTTGATAATGACCCTCTCTTATATACTTAGTGAAAATTGTAAGTAAACAATATGTATCAGAGTTTAACTATCGCTGATAAGTACTAAGATCTTACAGTACCGCTGATAGGAACTCTCGCTCTTTTAAATTAAACATTCAACGAACACTGTTCATCATTAATGCTCTGAGTCTGTTCAGTCATTATGATGATCGCTGATAAGTTAGTTGTTTACTTATGATCCCTGAAGACAAGTTTCACGTCAACAAAGGTTCTACGCTGAAGTCGAAGATCAAGCTCAAGAACCAGCGACAAGTCTCCTAATGAACTGATGCGGATCAGCGAAGACTCAGATTTGTCCACAACGTGAAGTATCAAGTACAAGACTTCAGCTATCGTTGAACTTTATCATTCGCTGAATAGAAAATGATAATCGCTGAATCAACGAAAGCTGATCATGAAGTCCTCCGTACAAAGTACTTTTTTCTTAAACCCCCTTGCACGACTCCGTACGAAATGTCAGAAAAGAACCTCCAACTGTCTGAAATCGTACAACCACTCTGATACTACACTGTTCATCCATGCGGCTACTAAGGTTGTCAACCAAGGTCAATGACATGCAACCAACCAGCTGATGACACGTGTAAAGTGTATACTGACTTGCATTAAATGCATGCAGTATATAAAGAGATGAACCCACTTCATTTGAAGTAACTTGCTAACTCTGGACAAGTTCAATCTCTTATCTCAAGATAGGTTATTATTAGTAATTTCCTTATCTCTCTTAGTGCAAGAAACCTTAGTGTTCCAACTTGTTTAGATTTAGGTTTATCCTTAATCTTGTTTCCGCAACAAGCTGTAAATTGTTAATGATTTATCAATAAACAATTTAGAAAAGTAAAATCTGTGTGTTTGTATTCAACCCCCCCCCCCCCCCTTCTACAAACTTGTATAGGCCTTCGGGACCAACAAGTGGTATCAGAGCGGATTTGTTTAATCTCATAAACAAGATCTAATCTAAGATATTTCTCTTCCTTGCTATTATCTGAAAATGGCCACCAACACAAACACAAATTATATAGACAATGGTTCTCTTGCTAAACCCCCTAGATTTTCCAAAGATAACTTCAACTTATGGAAAAATAGGATGACACTCTTCTTAGAAGGTGTAGACCCTACTATGCCTTACTATCTAGAAAATGGTCCATTCATCCCTGTAAGAATTGATGCTGCTGTTCCAGTCGCTGAGAATAGACCTGCTATTCCAGAAAGGCTGGTACCTAAGGAAATCTTTCAATGGACTGACGAAGATAAGAAGAAAGTGGCTATAGATACAAAAGCCAGATCCATACTATCCATGGCTCTTCCTGACGAAGTCTACCATTCCGTCATGAATCTGAAAACATCAAAGGCCATGTGGGACACAATATGTGTTCAGTATGAATGAACGTCTGAAGTCCAGGATTCAAGAAAGATCAACCTGGTAAGACAATACAAAAGCTTCATTTCTGGTAAGAATGAATCTCTCTCTGAAGTTCACCAACGTTTTAATTGTTTAATTATAGATCTGAGAACTGTTGGTAAGGAATATTCTAACTTTGAAGTACTGACAAAGTTTCTAGAATGTTTACCTGAAAGCTGGGACAATTATGCTATGTGTCTCAAGCTATCAAAGGATCTAAAATCAATGACCCTTTCAACCTTATATGGCACGTTGCTGAATCATGAGCAATCGAGCCATCTTAAGAAGAATCTTGTAAAAGATTCCAAAAGCACCCCTGTTGCTTTAATCTCAGAGGAACCTTCTACTCAGCGACCCCCGGTCACTATCACTGAGTTAGAAAGTAACTCTGAAAGGTCACCAGATTCTGATTATTCAGATAATGATGAATCTTTGGCTCTCCTAACTAAGAAGTTCAGGAGATTTGCCAAAAAGAAAATGTTTAGAAAGAACAAACCTCTTTCCATAACTGACAAGCCTAGATCATCAGCTTTTGTTGATAAGGCTACTGCTACTTGTTTTAACTGCGAAAAGACATGACATTTCGCTAACGAGTGCAGGTCTAAGAAAGTTTCTAGACCCTCAGCTTTTACAAAGAAACCCTTTGTTCCAAGGAATAAAGATGACAAATATTCAAAGCTGAAAGAAAAATATGCAAAGCTGAAAAGCTTTAAGAAGAAGAATAAAGGCCTGATGGCTGACTATGATTGGGCTGCTTCTGATGAAGAAGAATCATCATCTGACTCTGAAGATGATGAAGCAAATCTATGTCTTATGGCCAAGATTGAAGAAGAGGAAGAAAGTTCAGACATTCCCTCCACTTCAACATCTGCTATTCAGGTATCACCTTCTTTCTTTACCAATATTGCAAATATTGATGAAGCTGATAGTCTCCGTAAGATCGATCTCTTGACTAGAAGTTTATACGAAGCCATGAACGGCAAAACTGTGGTTGAAAACCAAAATCTTGATCTCGCTGAAAAGCTTAAAAACTGTCACCTTCAAATAGAAAATCTTTCTAAAATTGAAGAAGATTTTAAAGATCAAGTATATTTAAATCAGCTAGTCAAAATCGAACGAGCAGAAGCTATCGCTGCATTAAAGGCTGAAAAAGCTACTGTTGAAGGATGGTGTAATTCTTCAACAAAGATCACTGAGATAATAAAGTCTCAGATTCCCCTGAGTGATAAACGTGGTTTGGGTTACAAATATGAAACTCCAAAACCAACCACTGAGCGTTCAATGCTTAAATTTGGAACGTTCGTATCCTCAGTCGCTGATACTTCATCTTCTCAGTGCTCCTCGTCCGTTACACCAATCCCTGAGGAAACTCCTACCTCCTCAAAAGGCAAGGAGATAATGGTTTATTCAAAACCTACCTCTGTCTCTAAAGACAAAGGTAAAGGAATTGTTATTTACCAGAATCCTCAGAAGGGTACCTTAGTACCAAAGCTGAATGCTTCTAAAGCTTCAGTGGCTCATCCCTCTGGATCAAGGAAGCAGATATCTGGATCTATTCAGCGATCTACTCCTAGACTCAGATTGGATGTCCTTGGTAAGAAATCTGAAGAACTGAATGTTTGTCCCATTTCTAAAGCCAATAGTTTACTTGGTGCTGGCACTTCTAATTCAAAATTAAAAGCTCAGCATTCAAATGGTCCTAGAACTAATTTTAGTTATAGGAAATGTTATCACCGTGGACTTACCGATCATATTGCTAGTAAGTGCCCCACAGCCACCAAAGCTGAAAAGATAGCTAAGGTGAAGATTGCCCCCAAGGCAAAGAAGACCAACCTTGGTGCAAATCAGGTCAAGGTGAATCCTACCACTGAAGTTAAGAAATTAACCAAAGTGAAGAAAGACAAAGTTGAATCTTCAAATGCTGCGAAGACTGCTGAATCTTCCATTCCAACTACTTCCACTGACAAACGTGTATACATGGTCAAGTGGGTACCCAAGAAAAACTAATCTTCCTTTGTATTGCAGGTTAAGAAGGGTATCTGGTATCTTGATAGCGGATGCTCTAGACACATGACTGGAAAAAAAGCCTGCTCGCTGAATACAAGGAAGAGAAGGGTCCCTCTGTGACTTTCGGTGGAAATGGAAAAGGACATACCCGAGGGTATGGTGTACTTTCAAATGGTACAACCTCCTTCAGAAGAGTCGCATATGTTGAAGGGCCGAAGCATAATCTTCTAAGCCTCAGTCAGCTGTGTGACATGGATAACACAATAATTTTTACTAAGGAATCCTGCTTTGTCACTGACAAAAAGGAGAAGATAGCTCTCAGCGGTTATCGTTTGGAAAATGTTTATGTAATAAACATGGACTCAACAACCACTGAGAACTCCTGTTTCTTCTCAAAGGCCTCATCTGATGTCAACTGGCTATGGCATAAGAGGCTATCTCATCTAAATTTCAAGACACTGAACACTCTTTCTTCAAAAGAGTTAGTCACTGGTCTACCTCAGCATTCATACGCCAAAGAGTCGTTATGTTCAGCGTGTGAAAAAGGGAAGCAGAACAAAGCAAGCTTTAAGTCAAAGCAAGTTTCCTCAGTGTCATCTCCTCTACAACTACTCCATATGGATTTGTTTGGCCCTGTTAACAAACAATCCATTGCTGGAAAGAAATATACGCTGGTCATAGTTGATGAATTCTCTCGTTATACATGGGTTATGTTTCTCCGTTCCAAGAGTGACACCCCTGAAGAACTCACCACCTTTGTTCGGAAGATGGAAACCCTGAACAATTTGACCGTTCGCTCAATAAGGGGTGATCATGAGACTGAATTCAAAAACAGTTCTCTTGATTCCTTCTTTGAGAGTAAGGGTATTTCTCACAACTTTTCTTCAGTGAGAACACCGCAACAAAATGGAGTCGCTGAAAGAAGAAATAGAACAATTATTGAAGCTGCACGTTCAATGCTCAACGATTCTCACCTGCCTACTCAGTTTTGGGCAGAAGCTGTCAACACTGCTTGTTTTACGCAAAACAGGTCGCTGATAGTCAAAAGATTCAAAAAGACAGCCTATGAACTTTTTCATGGGAGAAATCCTTCAATCAGCTTTCTTCACATCTTTGGATGTTAGTGTTTTATACTGAACAACAGAGATGCACTTGGAAAGTTTGATCCTAAGGCTGATGATGGAATCTTTCTTGGATACTCCTCAGTTTCCAAAGCCTTCAGAGTCTTCAATCGTAGAAGACAAACTGTAGAAGAAACTATTCACGTCACGTTTGACGAATCCCGTTCAGCGAACACTAAACCGTCCGCTGATACTGAAGAACTGAATCAATGGATGTTTTCTCATCTTGGTGATTCAGAAGTTATTCCCACTACTCATGCTCATCCAGTAGAAGATGATAGTCCTATCATTCCAAATATGCAGAACAGTGAAGCTGAAACTTCTTGGGTCTCAGCTGTTCCTATAAACACTATACCTAACGCTGAACCAAATGTCTCAGACATTCCATCTACTTCTCAGCAATCAGTGAATATAATGACAACTGAATCCATTCCTCTCTTGGCTGATACTCCTGACGTCGCTGAAGCTTCATCTTCAGCTCCTCCAGTTCAAGTTGAGTCAACGTCTCACGCTCCGGCTCAGCGATGGACTATAAATCACCCAATTGATCAAATTCTTGGTGATCCAAACGCTGGGATTCAGACTCGACGAAGTGCAGGTAATATTTGTTTATTTGTAAATTTTATTTCACTAACTGAACCAAAGAAAGTAGATGATGCCCTCAAAGATCCAAACTGGGTCAGCGCCATGCAAGAAGAGCTGACTGAATTCGAAAGAAACAAAGTTTGGAAACTTGTTCAGAGACCAGCTGATAAAACAGTAATAGGCACTAAATGGGTCTATCGAAATAAGTTGGACGAACATGGTACTGTAACCCGCAAGAAAGCTCGACTTGTTGCTCAGGGATACAGACAAGAGGAAGGTATAGATTATGACGAAACATTTGCTCCAGTAGCAAGACTTGAATCTATTCGTCTATTCTTAGCATATGCTGTACACAAAAACTTCAAAGTACATCAGATGGATGTTAAGTCAGCGTTTCTAAATGGAAAGCTGAATGAAGAAGTGTATGTGGAACAACCTCCAGGATTCTCAGATTCTAAGCGTCCAGGTTATGTTTATAAACTGGATAAGGAATTTTATGGCTTGAAGCAAGCTCCACGTGCATGGTATGATACTCTTTCTACTTATCTCCATATTGAAAAATTTGAGCGAGGTAAGATTGACAAAACTCTATTTTTTAGAAAAGTGAAAGGTCATATCATTCTAGTTCAAATATATGTTGATGACATTATATTTGGGTCTACTAACCCTGAACTTTGTACTCGTTTCGCTGATAGAATGAAAGATGAGTACAAAATGAGCATGATGGGTGAACTAACATATTTCCTTGGTCTTCAGATTAAGCAAACTGAAAAAAGGAACTTTTATTAATCAGGGAAAGTATGTTAAAGATATGCTGAAGAAATTCGACTTAACTGAAAGTTCAGCTATGAAAACCCCTATGGCACCACCGCTGACACTTGATAAGGACACTAAGGGTGTTCCTGTCAATGTCACGCTGTACCGTGGGATGATCGGCTCTCTATTGTATCTTACAGCTAGCCGACCCGATATTATGTTTGCAACACGCGTATGTGCACGATATCAAGCTGAACCTAAGATATCTCATATGAAAGCTGTAAAGCGAATCTTTCGTTACCTTAAGGGTACTCCAAACCTTGGTCTTTGGTATCCCAAAGATTCAGGATTCGATCTAACCGCCTATTCAGATAGTGATTTTGCAGGTTGCAAAATGGATAGGAAAAGCACCACAGGAGGATGTCAGCTCCTGGGTGGAAAGCTGGTAAGTTGGACAAGTAAAAAGCAAAATTCAGTGTCCACTTCCACAGCTGAAGCTGAATATGTAGCTGCTGGAAGCTGTTGTTCTCAAGTCTTATGGATGAGAAATCAGCTACTAGACTATGATCTTTAGCTCTCCAAAATTCCAATCTATTGTGACAGCACAAGTGCCATCGCTATAGCAAACAATCCAGTACTACATTCAAAGACCAAACATATATAAATCAGATATCATTTTATCAGAGATCATGTGATGAATGGTGATATAGAACTTCATTTTATCCCAACTGATTATCAGTTAGCTGACTTATTTACCAAACCTCTTGATGAGACAAGATTCAACTTTCTCATCAGCGAGCTTGGAATGCTGAACTTTGAAGGATAAAATCTTCAGCGGTTCACATTGATCAGCGATAGGATAAAATCAACTTGTATAACCCATTCTATCATCTTCTCTCTGAATAAACTTGATTCACTGATATCAAGGTATGTTTACTCTTTCTGATAATCGCATGAAAATGCAAGATTTCAAAACAAAATGCATCGCTGAATATCTCTTCCTTAACAGCGATATTTTGAAAATTTCTTAAAACCTTCACTGAATATTTTCATTCAGTGCTTCATGTTTTCAAAAGTATCCCTAAGTTTTTTTTAAACCTCAGAGACAACCAAGAATATGAAAGGACAGTTGTGACGTCATTGCAACGGATAAAACCCCGGCACGTTTTCTCTTCCTGACACACGTTTGCACGTCTCGTTCAAACTTCCAATCAAATGCAAACACGTGTCCGTGTCATGATGAAAATCTTTTCCCGCTCAAGATTTTCTCTTTCTAAAATCTCTATATAAACAAATTATTTGTTTATATTTTTCTTTTACGCGATCAATCTTCCTCCGCAAGAAAGAACTCACTGTTGCATTTGTGATTTCAAAAACTTCAAGAACTGTTCATCATCTTCTTCATCAAACATCAAGGTTAATATGTTCTTATTTATTACCGAATGCGTATAACTTGTTTCCGATCTTCTCATTGTTTTAACAAGATCAAACAAAAGAACTTCGTAAAATAAAATCATTTTCTTTCGTGGTTTTATGAACACAACCATTTCAAAATTGTTCTTCAAGTTTAAATGCAAAATCTTAAACTTGTTCTTCATTCGTTTCCAGAATCTATTTCTTTATAGAAAACTGGAAAACAAGAAAATGGGTTTTACATTTCGTTTCAAAAATCAAGAAAAACCCTAATCTTCATTAAGACATTTTGTCTGAATGAAATGGACAAAATTTGAACCATCTTAATGGAAAATCTTTCCACATTAAGATTATTCTTATTTGTTAATCTTTGGTTGAACTGATAATACAGGAAATGGCAACGTCTAACATTCCTACTACCGCTGAGAACATCTCTACTGACTCTGAGGAAGTGGAAATCATCAAGGCTCCTCAGGTTAAGTTCACTCTGGATCAACTAGACTGGACTAAGATAAACAACCTTTCTGCGCTTCTCGAGTTTCCTCCTCGAAAGCAAGTCACACATCTGACAGATGCTGTGAATTTCCTGAAGAATTGCTGCATTTCAACAGCCCTGACCATTTCACCCCCTGCAAGTCAGCTGCTACTATCTCAGTTTTGGTACTCTGCCAGACACTCTCAGCTACCTTCCGCCAAAGATCCCTCCAAAACAGTTGATTGTATCCTCTGCGATACTGAATATGGCACGATAAAGATCACACATGCCATCATTCGCAAAGCTCTGAACTTTCCCATCGCTACAAAGGAAAAACCTTTTGTTCCTTTCCCTGACCATAAGAAGCTCGTTGACAAAGAAGCTCTTATTGCATTTTTTGATGAAATGGGCTATGTATGGGAAATGGGCAGAGACAAGAAGCTTGAGAAGAAGCTAACACTGCTGAAGAAATCGAAAATGCCCAGCGAGATGAACTTCATCTTCGCTCACCTTATCAGCTGCATGACTGCCAAGACCGGCTCTTCTGATCAAGCCGCTCAACCTCAGCAAGCTATGGGATACGCTCTGCTGAAAGGTCTACACATTGACTGGGCATCTCTCATCTATGATGACTTGCTGCAAAGAGTAGACTCTGTCGCTGACAGGCCTGCATGGGTTCCTTACCCCCGATTCATCAGCGCTATCTTTCAATATGGCCTGAAGGACAGCTACCCGCAAGAGGGCGATCTGAAACTCTCTCAGATTGGCCCTAAGGTACTCGACTTCAAACCTATTGAAAATGAGGTACGTCTTTCTACCCTCTTAACTCTTCTCAACCCTTCTTCTTCTCATTCTGTGGCTCCTTCAGCGACAATACCCATCGCTGATACCCTGGCCACAAAATCCTCTCCTAAGAAAAGGAAACATTCATCTACCCCACTTGGTTCTAAAAGGATCAAGAAAACAAAGGAGCAACCCCATCAATCTCATGCTGAAGACTCCTCAGCTCTTTCTGCAGAGCTGAAGGAACGTTCAGTGGTACGCTCTGCCACACCTGAACAAGTCATCCCTTTTATCCCAACTTCAGCGTCTCTAAACGCTGAGGTTACAAACTTGGAACCTACCCAACCTCCTTCAGTCTCTCAAAAGACTGATGAAGTGATTGTTAGCGAATCCAACGCTGAACTCATAACCCAACCCCCATTCTTATCCTTCGCTCCTCCCTCCACTCATTTGGTCTCTACTCCAGATCTAACTGGCGCTGCCATCATTTCCTCGGAACCTAAAGTTGATTCTCTAGGAATGATGAAGACAGGACCTGCAGAAAAATCCATGGGCACTTTTGAAGATGACATGCAACTTTACTCAGGAACCCGTGATTTCGATGAATTCACCAATCCTCCTGCAGGTAAACAACCACCCATAAACACTGTGACTAAATCCCAAACTTCTGAGCTTTCCTCTGTTCACAAGTTTTTATATGTTACAGGTCCTAATTTGGGAGATATCAACGCCTCTCTGAAGTCCGTGGAGACAAAGCTGACAGGTCTCACCACTACTCTCTCCAATAACTCTACAGCTGTAACAAACGCTGGAGAGAATCTGAACAAGCTGACAACGGTGGTGGAGAAGAAGGCTTCCACAGATGACATGAAGCAGGTTGATAAAACTCTCAGCGACTTCGCCAAGGTGCTCGCTGATATCTACACAGACTACACCTCTCTCAAAAATTCAGTTTCATCCATGTCCAGCGAGGTAACAACGCTGAAGACATCGGTTGGAACACTAGAGGGAGATATGTCTGCTATGAAGACAAATGTCAACACTCTGACGACTGACTTAAGCTCTGTAAAGACTGACGTTGGTTCGATGAAGACTATGATCGAACAGCTGCTGCACAAGGCGAATACTCCTGCTCCTGCCCCCGTTCCTGCATCTGAAAACTTCACAGCGGAAGATCGCACTGAGCTGAAGAAAATCAATCCTGCTATTTCTGGCCTTGAAGACAGATTAGCAAAGATTGAAGTTTGTGTAGGTCTCTCTGGCCAAGAAGACAGAGAACCTACCAACGCTGCTGAATCTACCCATTCCTCCCCCAGTCATCATGAAAAAGAGGGGGAGAAGAGCGCTGAAGACCTCGCCAAGAGCGCTGAAGACCTTTCCCATGATGAATCTATCAGGGGAGAGAAGACGAATACTGAAGAAACCACCGCTGGACCTCAGGGAGATGAAAACCCTGAGGAAACCGAGAAGCTCGCCTCTGTATCTGAGGGGGAGCAACTCGAAGAAGAAGGTGAGAAAACTGAATCCGAAGCAGAAGATGATGAAGCCGTCGACATCCCTGATGATGAACCATCTTCTTCTCCAAAGAATGATGATGATGATGACGAAGATGACGATGACTTCTTTATCGTCAAACCTGCTCCGAAGATCAAAGCTCTTAAGGGAATCTCGATAAATAAACCTTCAGGGGAGCGGACAAAGACAAAGCCCTCAGCCTCTGGAGCTGAGAAAGGCAAAGGCAAAAGCGTCGCTGAAGATGACAATCTGATGATCTTTCTTGAAAAGCCGGTTTGTCAGGTATGATAAATATCTCTCACTCCATCCCTCCTCTATCATACACTATCAGTTCTACTACCAAAGCCTATACACTTGAACCAATTCTCTCTATCTGATTCTACCCAAGTTCTTACTCGTAAGATCGCTGTGTTTCAGCTAGTCCTCTCCCCTGTTTGAGGATATCGCTGAAGGCTCCACAACTGCGACTTCACCAATAATACCAGCTGCTGCTGAAGAAATAATCCCAGTCTTAGATTTAATCTCTGAGACTGATAAACCAGAAGAACAGCTACTCTCGCACAGAGGCAGACCTTCCTTAGCTCCTCAAAAGCTAAGTGAAGAGGATCAGAAAAGAAGAGAGGAAATAATAAAGCGATTCGAGGATCAACGAATCATTCTGAGGCGTGATCAACTTCCTTCAGTTCCTCCAAAGTTCAGAATTTCCAAAAAGGAATACCAGGAACACCTCAGAGCTGAACGCCTACTCGCTGAAAGAAAGGAAGCTGAAGAAAAAGACAGAGAATACGCCATCAAACTTACTCAACGATCAATAAAAGACCCCAAGCTGAAAAGAGTTCCCATTGATGTTCAACGTCAGCTATGGGATGATGCTCAAGAGATCGTTAGAGAAAAGACTAAGGTCTCTGATACGACTTTGGAATGGGCTAAACAAATGCTGACCTATCGATCTAGACCATCCAAAATCGTCAAGGCAAACATCAGAGGAAGACTGTACGCTGAAGTTCCTGTTGTTGAAGTGGACGTCTACAGAGATGACGAAACCAAGAAAACTTTCTATGCTGCTACCTTAGAAAAGTTTGGTCTCTCTGAATGGTTAGAAACAAAATTAGCCATTCAGGGATCGCGCTCAAAGTTCAAAAGCCATGTCGAGAAGATCTTAAACAAACAGATCGACCTGCTTTCATCTGCTGTGGATATTCCTCCTACTCTTCCTCAACCAAGAAAAGTCCCTGATAAGAAAAAGAAAGCCTCTGGTTCAGGTCCTCATATTCGGAATGAAACGGGCATTGGTTTCTCTCGTGCTGAAACTGTTGGCCCTGATGCCGATCTCTCAATGCTTGACACCTCTCTACCACCTGGAGAAACATTCATTCCTGGCACAGTTGTAAGTGATCCCTATGGTATATTCTTTTTAGACTACTATGGAAATCATCACTTTCAACGTATCTCTGAGCTAGACATCGCTCCCATCGAACAACTCAGAGATCTCGTATACTGGTGTGAAGTCAGACGCAACATCAAAGCTAGACACCTGAAGCCCTTGATTTTTGAAGCAGCTCTGAAGAAAAAGAATCAAGGAGAAGATGTCCCTGACTAGATGATCCCCACATCAAAGACCTTTGATGAACTTCTCATCAAGGAAGAACCTTTATAAGCTGATATGATCACCCTTTTCTCTATTGTATCAGTTATTCTTCTGTACTTGTAATTTATTTCGCTCGTACTTGTAATCTTTCCATTTCTCTTTGTAACCTGATTCAAAGTTTTAAAGAAAGATTTCAGCGAATGTAGTTTACTCCATCGGTACTGAAAAGATCCCAGAAAACAGTAAAAGGGACAAATAGTTTATGAGTTCTTTTTATCCTTATGTTTTCATTAAATAGCAATTTTCTTTGTTGCTATGTCATAATCAAATAAGGGGAGATTGTTGATCCAAACCCTCAGTGATTTGATAATGACCCTCTCTTATATACTTAGTGAAAATTGTAAGTAAACAATATGTATCAGAGTTTCACTATCGCTGATAAGTACTAAGATCTTACAGTACCGCTGATAGGAACTCTCGCTCTTTTAAATTAAACATTCAGTGAACACTGTTCATCATTAATGCTCTGAGTCTGTTCAGTCATTATGATGATCGCTGATAAGTTAGTTGTTTACTTATGATCCCTGAAGACAAGTTTCACGTCAACAAAGGTTCTACGCTGAAGTCGAAGATCAAGCTCAAGAACCAGCGACAAGTCTCCTAATGAACTGATGCGGATCAGCGAAGACTCAGATTTGTCCACAACGTGAAGTATCAAGTACAAGACTTCAGCTATCGTTGAACTTTATCATTCGCTGAATAGAAAATGATAATCGCTGAATCAACGAAAGCTGATCATGAAGTCCTCCGTACAAAGTACTTTTTTCTTAAACCCCCTTGCACGACTCCGTATGAAATGTCAGAAAAGAACCTCCAACTGTCTGAAATCGTACAACCACTCTGATACTACACTGTTCATCCATGCGGCTACTAAGGTTGTCAACCAAGGTCAATGACATGCAACCAACCAGCTGATGACACGTGTAAAGTGTATACTGACTTGCATTAAATGCATGCAGTATATAAAGAGATGAACCCACTTCATTTGAAGTAACTTGCTAACTCTGGACAAGTTCAATCTCTTATCTCAAGATAGGTTATTATTAGTAATTTCCTTATCTCTCTTAGTGCAAGAAACCTTAGTGTTCCAACTTGTTTAGATTTAGGTTTATCCTTAATCTTGTTTCCGCAACAAGCTGTAAATTGTTAATGATTTATCAATAAACAATTTAGAAAAGTAAAATCTGTGTGTTTGTATTCAACCCCCCCCCCCTTCTACAAACTTGTATAGGCCTTCGGGACCAACAGTCATACTGACGCACGATGATGCTTACCAGCTGTTGAAGACAAGTGTCGAAGATCCGGGTGGGTATACGAAAGGGCATGGACGCGTGTTGATTATCGAAACACTTGTCCTGATATGATCGGTTGCATAAATAGAGATCACGACGGATCTGTTATTGATACGTTTTCAAAGTGTTTTTTGGGAAGGGATTTTGTTCTGATTTCTTACCAATTTTCACTCGAACTTATTCGAATCTTTGCGAATCTTAAGCTAGCAGTTTAGAGCGTTTATATAAGATCTTGTTCTGTCCTCCGATTCACAATGTCGACGGAACCTGTTAGCCTTATCATGAACCACGTATGTAACACCCCAAAATAGGGGTTAACAAAAACTTCCATAAAACGGAAGAGTGGTACACCTTTCCAAAGTGAAAGTATACATAATCATCATTACATAACCATTAATACAAAGATTTAGTTAATTTTAACTACTAATGGACCACTAGCTTATTTGATCACTACTATCGCAATCAAATATAAAAAGGATGTCGGAAAGTTCTATCATCAATCTTCCAATCTTTAACTCTCCAACAATGATCCCATGCTCACAACCCCTTTCTAGACCTTCTTGTGTCCGGAACCACTAAAATCTGTAACACATAAAACACATAACAAGTGTTAGGCTTTTAAAGCTTAAGTGAGGTTTACACATAGCACATAGGGCATAATCATAGCATGTAGGAATAACAATTCGATACATTCACAAATTGGATTCCATGGAGAAGGTCCATATCGCTACCCAGTTACATCATAATTGAAGATATACCTTGATCGATACCCCACGGTATTGTCACAAGGCATAACACAACGGAAAACCCCACGGTATCCGAAGGTATGAATCAATTACACTTACCCCACGGTGTGTAAGAATATATCCTCCAATGCCTACTAGGTGCTCTTCCAATTATGTGAATACCAAATATGTTAATCCAAATAATATTCAAGTACATTCAACACATAACAATGGTCCAACCATTTAACATGATCAATACTACTTCCATGTAGTTCATATACATCCATATGTAATAAATCATATTCTAATTAATATCAAGCATATTTAGCACTTTAACAATGGTCCAACCATTTATCATAAACAATACTACTTCCATGTAGTTCACATACATCCACATGTATTAATTCACTTTCTATATGATTTCAATAATAAACCACCATGTTTACAATTCAAGAATAAGTCCATTAGGACCATTAAGCCATCAGTTCATCATTAAGACATCTATTAAGCCATCATCTCAATCACATACCAATGATATATAATCAAACCCAACCTTTAACACTAACATTTATCATGGCATTCTAAGTAATAAAACACAATTAATCCACCATAACTTACTTGAACTCTTCTTGTTTCCCTCTTAACCATTAAGAGGTTATTAACCAAGATTTCTCATTAGCAATAACAAAATCAAGATAAAGAATGATAATAAGGTGTAATACAATTAATTAGATACAAGTTACTCACCTCAAATCTTCAATTGATATAATCCTAATCTTGAAGACTTGAACCCAATCACTCCAACAAGAAGGATGAAGATGTAATGCCCTAATTCAAGCTTAATTTGTAAGATTCATCTACTAATTGCTTGAATTGAAGTATGATTGAGAGAGGTGAATTTACCTTAAGCTTAGATGGGAAAATCGCCTGAGAAGTGTAGAGAAAACCCTGATTTACGAACTCTAAATGAAAAGGATAATGACTAAGGACTAAGAGGTGGGTTTTAACCCTTTTTCAACACGTCAGGTGCTCGGCGCCGATCACCCGCGCCGATGCATCGGCGCCAACCATCGGCGCCAGCTTCTGTTTGCTAGCCTTCTCAATTTCTACTGATTTAGCCGTAACTTCTTCGTTAAAACTCCGATTTTATCCCGGAAAGTACCGTTGGACTCGTATTCAAATTACCCATCCAACTAATCCATAAAATCTAATATTTAACTTTATCATCTATTTTTCATTAATTTCCTTAAGGAATAAATTTACTGATTTCTATCGGAAGTTCTCAATTAACAAGTAACAATCATGAAAATTTCTTAGGAATTCAATCATAATCTAAGAAGTCAAAATATAAAGAAATATTAGGACTAATATTACTTACAAGGATTTTCCGGGTGTTACAATTCTCCCCAACTTAAAAATGATTTCGTCCTCGAAATCAAGGTCAGGTAAACAAATGAGGATATCTATCCCTCATACTCTCTTTCGACTCTAAAGTTACATTGCTACCTCGGTGGTGTTTCCACTGAACTTTCAACATAGCTACTTCTTTACCATTACGTAGCTTCCTAACTTATCTCTCCAAAATTTCATCTGGTTCTTCCACACCGCAACTCTCTTTATCTACTCTCACCTCAGTTACATCACATCTTTCTCTTCGGCCAAATATTTCCGAAGATAAAACACTTGGAAGGTATTATGTACCCCTCCCAACTCTGGCAGAAGATCCAAATGATATACCTGCAAACCAATCCTCTTAGAATAATTGTTATCATCAAATCCATGTTTGACTACTTCTTATTCTAGCATACTGCTATCATTTCTCTCTTGTTTACACGGAATATCCACCACACAACTACAGTCCAAAAGGATAGTTTCTCTAAAAACGTCAGTTAAGATCTCTAGCCAAATCCTTGTAACACCGAGAACTGCATTCGAGGTATTTCTTTTACATCTACTAATTACTCCAACACTATAGCTTAACGATTACCGTATTCTCTTCACCCAAAACCAATGGGATTAAGAAGAACAAGAGTCTTCCTTTCACCCCATCATCATCCCAACTCACTCTCCAAATCTCGAAATAACATTATCATGTACTACCTGAATTTTCCACGTATACTGTAAATTAAGCATACTCGTTACTATTAGATTATTTCAACAACCACGTCAGTCCATTATTACATCCATGAATTATGCGTTTCTTCGGTATAGAATGCTATCACTTTCTCACATCAATATCGTACTATGCGACCACATTTCAACCAAACACTAAAATATTATATATCAAAGGTGATAATTCTATTGAACCCGTAGTATAACTACATTCTCAGGTCCGACCTTTCTATCATTACCTCCTATGTTAACATGAAGTATTACCCTCCAATCATTATTTGTCTCTTTCTCCCAACTTTTCCACATACCGATACCGCTTTCTCCTCTTTATTAAACTTCCTATGATTCAAAATCATAAACTTATTTAACGACCCACACAACCAAAATCACCTTGGATGAACTCACTCTACCGCTCGACACTCTATTCCAATTATAGCCAAATCACTACACCATCTTACAACCACATCATCCAACAGCTTCATTGACAACTAGTACTATTTATCTGGTATCCTCGAAAAGACTTCCATCAGATACTTCCTAGTTCTAACTTCATAATACATACTAGTTGACACATTTATCTTGGCAGTTAATACCAATACTCACTCGTACATTCTTCACGTATAGCCTTTCACCACAAACCAGGTTCCTCACAATCATTCATACACATTTTAACCGAGTTTATTTCACTAAATATCTCCTCCCCAACTTTAGTTGAACTACCACTTTCGATTTGCTAATTAACTTGAACTTATTCGTTCATACTAGCTCCTTGTGATTCCATACTAATACTAAAACACAGTACGATCCTTCCCAGATCAACATTTTCCATACCTGACTTCATTTATGCCTAATACCTTCTCCTTTGTAAACCATCTACATCGCAAGTAAAACACTTCTATAATACAACCGTCTTTCATAATCTTAACACTCTTACCAAGTGGTCCTTCAGCTTTTATTCTTCTGGTTTAAGACTTAACAATAATTAAATCCAAAAGAATACCCAAAACATTCACATCATGCAAACTTCTATTTTAATACAATCCATGTAATCCCAACCCAAGCCTATAATGAGCTTATTAAATCGGGTCAATGGTCTTAAAACTCAACTAAGTTCAAAACCTAGCCATCTACTCCAAGGATCAATGATCATTATGCAACATACGTTCCAAGGCATAATAAATCTATGACTCCTTCATTGCTACTCTCCCAACGAAGTCAATTTATATAAGTATACTATACTTCACAATGTATATACCTCGCCAAGGTTCGTTAGTTCCTAAGGTATTAAAACGCGAAAGTTATCGAACAGTCTTTACACTTAAGACCAACACTTATTCAATTAAAATGCAGTTAAGCATATAATACAACCAAGACTCCATCTCAAGTCATTTAAAACTGACAAACATTCAAAAGACTCATTTGAATATCAATCAAGCCTTTAAGGCTAAAATAAACGTTTGGTTAAACATGTGCCACGCACACGAATACATAACCCAAAATACATTGTTACATATCTCAATTCACACATTTTATCATTTTATAAAACAACTTTTGGAATAACTTGGGCACACACGACCCCTACATTCACACGACTCCAAAGTACTGCACAACGATCTCGAGAATTGTTTGCATAATAAATTTTCGTAAACTCAATCTTACTCAATCAAAATAAAGGTGTTACGACGATAATAAAATAAAAATCTTTTCATACAACAATAGTTCGAAAAAGTTTTACCGACTCGAATTAAGCTAGTCGGTTTTCCTACTTATTTATATGATATTATTAGATCAATACTCCTGTTGGTTATTAAATGTTTTGCTGGCCAACGTTTTCTTGCTACAATTCAATTTTTCATGTAAAGTAAGAAATATTTTGTAACAACTCCTAAATTTCGTTGTGCAACGTAAATGGGATTGCCTTTTCTTTAAATACTCACTTGCACATACTAATTCAGCCTTGACTAAAACTGTTATTTATGCAATTGGTTTGAAATCATGAAAATTCATGTAACATACTCTAGAACACCATGCATAAAAACTTTACTCGCAAATGAAGGCTAATTACTCAACGAGGTCAATCGTCTTACTTAAGTAACTTATCATTGACATTTTACCCCCGACCGGTGGTCGTCCTTTCGGCCTTATGACGTTTGCTATACATGCATTCCACGATTTACGTATCAACCATGTCATACTATTTTCGTCTTGGTCAAACATTTCTTATTCTATTTCTACACGCATCAACCACCTATTAAAGGTTACCTTGGCGGACGTTCATGAGTCCCGCAAATTTCCAGGTTGTCCTTCCAACCCTCAATCATTTACCGATCTGTCCTCCAAAGGATTTTGGTGGCATATTCACCATCGTTCTACTATAACCTAAAAGGATAATCATAAGAAAATGGTTATGCACATACCCTAAAACATACTTTACCGATCGTTAGTCACTGTAACAATTTAGAAATAAGCATGCTCGCGTAATAATATATTCATAATAACAATAGCTAATTGAAATTGTGAACATATCATACATGAAAATCCTCGTTACCATTATCACAGTACTAATTTCACGTATTTCCGTTGACTCTAAGACTATCCCGTCCTAGTATTTCTACCCAAATCTCACAAGTCATAACTTAATTCATCTCAGCTTAAGTCTAAGTATCTTCATTAGCATACTTAGTTCGCTTAAACTATTGCTCTGATACCAACTTGTAACACCCCAAAATAGGGGTTAACAAAAACTTCCATAAAACGGAAGAGTGGTACACCTTTCCAAAGTGAAAGTATACCTAATCATCATTACATAACCATTAATACAAAGATTTAGTTAATTTTAACTACTAATGGACCACTAGCTTATTTGATCACTACTATCGCAATCAAATATAAAAAGGATGTCGGAAAGTTCTATCATCAATCTTACAATCTTTAACTCTCCAACAATGATCCCATGCTCACAACCCCTTTCTAGACCTTCTTGTGTCCGGAACCACTAAAATCTGTAACACATAAAACACATAACAAGTGTTAGGCTTTTAAAGCCTAAGTGAGGTTTACACATAGCACATAGGGCATAATCATAGCATGTAGGAATAACAATTCGATACATTCACAAATTGGATTCCATGGAGAAGGTCCATATCGCTACCCAGTTACATCATAATTGAAGATATACCTTGATCGATACCCCACGGTATTGTCACAAGGCATAACACAACGGAAAACCCCACGGTATCCGAAGGTATGAATCAATTACACTTACCCCACGGTGTGTAAGAATATATCCTCCAATGCCTACTAGGTGCTCCTCCAATTATGTGAATACCAAATATGTTAATCCAAATAATATTCAAGTACATTCAACACATAACAATGGTCCAACCATTTAACATGATCAACTACTTCCATGTAGTTCATATACATCCATATGTAATAAATCATATTCTAATTAATATCAAGCATATTTAGCACTTTAACAATGGTCCAACCATTTATCATAAACAATACTACTTCCATGTAGTTCACATACATCCACATGTATTAATTCACTTTCTATATGATTTCAATAATAAACCACCATGTTTACAATTCAAGAATAAGTCCATTAGGACCATTAAGCCATCAGTTCATCATTAAGACATCTATTAAGCCATCATCTCAATCACATACCAATGATATATAATCAAACCCAACCTTTAACACTAACATTTATCATGGCATTCTAAGTAATAAAACACAATTAATCCACCATAACTTACTTGAACTCTTCTTGTTTCCCTCTTAACCATTAAGAGGTTATTAACCAAGATTTCTCATTAGCAATAACAAAATCAAGATAAAGAATGATAATAAGGTGTAATACAATTAATTAGATACAAGTTACTCACCTCAAATCTTCAATTGATATAATCCTAATCTTGAAGACTTGAACCCAATCACTCCAACAAGAAGGATGAAGATGTAATGCCCTAATTCAAGCTTAATTTGTAAGATTCATCTACTAATTGCTTGAATTGAAGTATGATTGAGAGAGGTGAATTTACCTTAAGCTTAGATGGGAAAATCGCCTGAGAAGTGTAGAGAAAACCCTGATTTACGAACTCTAAATGAAAAGGATAATGACTAAGGACTAAGAGGTGGGTTTTAACCCTTTTTCAACACGTCAGGTGCTCGGCGCCGATCACCCGCGCCGATGCATCGGCGCCAACCATCGGCGCCAGCTTCTGTTTGCTAGCCTTCTCAATTTCTACTGATTTAGCCGTAACTTCTTCGTTAAAACTCCGATTTTATCCCGGAAAGTACCGTTGGACTCGTATTCAAATTACCCATCCAACTAATCCATAAAATCTAATATTTAACTTTATCATCTATTTTTCATTAATTTCCTTAAGGAATAAATTTACTGATTTCTATCGGAAGTTCTCAATTAACAAGTAACAATCATGAAAATTTCTTAGGAATTCAATCATAATCTAAGAAGTCAAAATATAAAGAAATATTAGGACTAATATTACTTACAAGGATTTTCCGGGTGTTACAATTCTCCCCAACTTAAAAATGATTTCGTCCTCGAAATCAAGGTCAGGTAAACAAATGAGGATATCTATCCCTCATACTCTCTTTCGACTCTAAAGTTACATTGCTACCTCGGTGGTGTTTCCACTGAACTTTCAACATAGCTACTTCTTTACCATTACGTAGCTTCCTAACTTATCTCTCCAAAATTTCATCTGGTTCTTCCACACCGCAACTCTCTTTATCTACTCTCACCTCAGTTACATCACATCTTTCTCTTCGGCCAAATATTTCCGAAGATAAAACACTTGGAAGGTATTATGTACCCCTCCCAACTCTGGCAGAAGATCCAAATGATATACCTGCAAACCAATCCTCTTAGAATAATTGTTATCATCAAATCCATGTTTGACTACTTCTTATTCTAGCATACTGCTATCATTTCTCTCTTGTTTACACGGAATATCCACCACACAACTACAGTCCAAAAGGATAGTTTCTCTAAAAACGTCAGTTAAGATCTCTAGCCAAATCCTTGTAACACCGAGAACTGCATTCGAGGTATTTCTTTTACATCTACTAATTACTCCAACACTATAGCTTAACGATTACCGTATTCTCTTCACCCAAAACCAATGGGATTAAGAAGAACAAGAGTCTTCCTTTCACCCCATCATCATCCCAACTCACTCTCCAAATCTCGAAATAACATTATCATGTACTACCTGAATTTTCCACGTATACTGTAAATTAAGCATACTCGTTACTATTAGATTATTTCAACAACCACGTCAGTCCATTATTACATCCATGAATTATGCGTTTCTTCGGTATAGAATGCTATCACTTTCTCACATCAATATCGTACTATGCGACCACATTTCAACCAAACACTAAAATATTATATATCAAAGGTGATAATTCTATTGAACCCGTAGTATAACTACATTCTTAGGTCCGACCTTTCTATCATTACCTCCTATGTTAACATGAAGTATTACCCTCCAATCATTATTTGTCTCTTTCTCCCAACTTTTCCACATACCGATACCGCTTTCTCCTCTTTATTAAACTTCCTATGATTCAAAATCATAAACTTATTTAACGACCCACACAACCAAAATCACCTTGGATGAACTCACACTACCGCTCGACACTCTATTCCAATTATAGCCAAATCACTACACCATCTTACAACCACATCATCCAACAGCTTCATTGACAACTAGTACTATTTATCTGGTATCCTCGAAAAGACTTCCATCAGATACTTCCTAGTTCTAACTTCATAATACATACTAGTTGACACATTTATCTTGGCAGTTAATACCAATACTCACTCGTACATTCTTCACGTATAGCCTTTCACCACAAACCAGGTTCCTCACAATCATTCATACACATTTTAACCGAGTTTATTTCACTAAATATCTCCTCCCCAACTTTAGTTGAACTACCACTTTCGATTTGCTAATTAACTTGAACTTATTCGTTCATACTAGCTCCTTGTGATTCCATACTAATACTAAAACACAGTACGATCCTTCCCAGATCAACATTTTCCATACCTGACTTCATTTATGCCTAATACCTTCTCCTTTGTAAACCATCTACATCGCAAGTAAAACACTTCTATAATACAACCGTCTTTCATAATCTTAACACTCTTACCAAGTGGTCCTTCAGCTTTTATTCTTCTGGTTTAAGACTTAACAATAATTAAATCCAAAAGAATACCCAAAACATTCACATCATGCAAACTTCTATTTTAATACAATCCATGTAATCCCAACCCAAGCCTATAACGAGCTTATTAAATCGGGTCAATGGTCTTAAAACTCAACTAAGTTCAAAACCTAGCCATCTACTCCAAGGATCAATGATCATTATGCAACATACGTTCCAAGGCATAATAAATCTATGACTCCTTCATTGCTACTCTCCCAACGAAGTCAATTTATATAAGTATACTATACTTCACAATGTATATACCTCGCCAAGGTTCGTTAGTTCCTAAGGTATTAAAACGCGAAAGTTATCGAACAATCTTTACACTTAAGACCAACACTTATTCAATTAAAATGCAGTTAAGCATATAATACAACCAAGACTCCATCTCAAGTCATTTAAAACTGACAAACATTCAAAAGACTCATTTGAATATCAATCAAGCCTTTAAGGCTAAAATAAACGTTTGGTTAAACATGTGCCACGCACACGAATACATAAACCAAAATTCATTGTTACATATCTCAATTCACACATTTTCTCATTTTATAAAACAACTTTTGGAATAACTTGGGCACACACGACCCCTACATTCACACGACTCCAAAGTACTGCACAACGATCTCGAGAATTGTTTGCATAATAAATTTTCGTAAACTCAATCTTACTCAATCAAAATAAAGTTGTTACGACGATAATAAAATAAAAATCTTTTCATACAACAATAGTTCGAAAAAGTTTTACCGACTCGAATTAAGCTAGTCGGTTTTCCTACTTATTTATATGATATTATTAGATCAATACTCCTGTTGATTATTAAATGTTTTGCTGGCCAACGTTTTCTTGCTACAATTCAACTTTTCATGTAAAGTAAGAAATATTTTGTAACAACTCCTAAATTTCGTTGTGCAACGTAAATGGGATTGCCTTTTCTTTAAATACTCACTTGCACATACTAATTCAGCCTTGACTAAAACTGTTATTTATGCAATTGGTTTGAAATCATGAAAATTCATGTAACATACTCTAGAACACCATGCATAAAAACTTTACTTGCAAATGAAGGCTAATTACTCAACGAGGTCAATCGTCTTACTTAAGTAACTTATCATTGACATTTTACCCCCGACCGGTGGTCGTCCTTTCGGCCTTATGACGTTTGCTATACATGCATTCCACGATTTACGTATCAACCATGTCATACTATTTTCGTCTTGGTCAAACATTTCTTATTCTATTTCTACACGCATCAACCACCTATTAAAGGTTACCTTGGCGGACGTTCATGAGTCCCGCAAATTTCCAGGTTGTCCTTCCAACCCTCAATCATTTACCGATCTGTCCTCCAAAGGATTTTGGTGGCATATTCACCATCGTTCTACTATAACCTAAAAGGATAATCATAAGAAAATGGTTATGCACATACCCTAAAACATACTTTACCGATCGTTAGTCACTGTAACAATTTAGAAATAAGCATGCTCGCGTAATAATATATTCATAATAACAATAGCTAATTGAAATTGTGAACATATCATACATGAAAATCCTCGTTACCATTATCACAGTACTAATTTCACGTATTTCCGTTGACTCTAAGACTATTCCGTCCTAGTATTTCTACCCAAATCTCACAAGTCATAACTTAATTCATCTCAGATTAAGTCTAAGTATCTTCATTAGCATACTTAGTTCGCTTAAACTATTGCTCTGATACCAACTTGTAACACCCCAAAATAGGGGTTAACAAAAACTTCCATAAAACGGAAGAGTGGTACACCTTTCCAAAGTGAAAGTATACCTAATCATCATTACATAACCATTAATACAAAGATTTAGTTAATTTTAACTACTAATGGACCACTAGCTTATTTGATCACTACTATCGCAATCAAATATAAAAAGGATGTCGGAAAGTTCTATCATCAATCTTCCAATCTTTAACTCTCCAACAATGATCCCATGCTCACAACCCCTTTCTAGACCTTCTTGTGTCCGGAACCACTAAAATCTGTAACACATAAAACACATAACAAGTGTTAGGCTTTTAAAGCCTAAGTGAGGTTTACACATAGCACATAGGGCATAATCATAGCATGTAGGAATAACAATTCGATACATTCACAAATTGGATTCCATGGAGAAGGTCCATATCGCTACCCAGTTACATCATAATTGAAGATATACCTTGATCGATACCCCACGGTATTGTCACAAGGCATAACACAACGGAAAACCCCACGGTATCCGAAGGTATGAATCAATTACACTTACCCCACGGTGTGTAAGAATATATCCTCCAATGCCTACTAGGTGCTCCTCCAATTATGTGAATACCAAATATGTTAATCCAAATAATATTCAAATACATTCAACACATAACAATGGTCCAACCATTTAACATGATCAATACTACTTCCATGTAGTTCATATACATCCATATGTAATAAATCATATTCTAATTAATATCAAGCATATTTAGCACTTTAACAATGGTCCAACCATTTATCATAAACAATACTACTTCCATGTAGTTCACATACATCCACATGTATTAATTCACTTTCTATATGATTTCAATAATAAACCACCATGTTTACAATTCAAGAATAAGTCCATTAGGACCATTAAGCCATCAGTTCATCATTAAGACATCTATTAAGCCTTCATCTCAATCACATACCAATGATATATAATCAAACCCAACCTTTAACACTAACATTTATCATGGCATTCTAAGTAATAAAACACAATTAATCCACCATAACTTACTTGAACTCTTCTTGTTTCCCTCTTAACCATTAAGAGGTTATTAACCAAGATTTATCATTAGCAATAACAAAATCAAGATAAAGAATGATAATAAGGTGTAATACAATTAATTAGATACAAGTTACTCACCTCAAATCTTCAATTGATATAATCCTAATCTTGAAGACTTGAACCCAATCACTCCAACAAGAAGGATGAAGATGTAATGCCCTAATTCAAGCTTAATTTGTAAGATTCATCTACTAATTGCTTGAATTGAAGTATGATTGAGAGAGGTGAATTTACCTTAAGCTTAGATGGGAAAATCGCCTGAGAAGTGTAGAGAAAACCCTGATTTACGAACTCTAAATGAAAAGGATAATGACTAAGGACTAAGAGGTGGGTTTTAACCCTTTTTCAACACGTCAGGTGCTCGGCGCCGATCACCCGCGCCGATGCATCGGCGCCAGCTTCTGTTTGCTAGCCTTCTCAATTTCTACTGATTTAGCCGTAACTTCTTCGTTAAAACTCCGATTTTATCCCGGAAAGTACCGTTAGACTCGTATTCAAATTACCCATCTAACTAATCCATAAAATCTAATATTTAACTTTATCATCTATTTTTCATTAATTTCCTTAAGGAATAAATTTACTGATTTCTATCGGAAGTTCTCAATTAACAAGTAACAATCATGAAAGTTTCTTAGGAATTCAATCATAATCTAAGAAGTCAAAATATAAAGAAATATTAGGACTAATATTACTTACAAGGATTTTCCGAGTGTTACAACGTAGACTTAGATGCTTTTAGGAGTTTGGCAAAAATCCCGGCAAATATAGAGTTGCGGTGTCCGGGGGTTGTTCGTTCTATGGACTGCCCAGAGGGATATATTGCTTTGTATGAGTATCCTTTTAAGATAGGGTTTCAGTGGCCGTTTTCTGGTTTATCTAAGTCATTCATGCAGGATTTCGGTGTGTCTCCGGGATAATTGATGCCCCAACTTTGGCGAGTTCTGCTGGTTATTGAGTGAGCGTCCGCAAAATGGGAGTCTCCTATGATCATGAATGATTTCTTGGCGGCGTATCAAGTTAAAAAGGATAGGAACTGGCGTTATAGTCCTTATTCTAAGTTCAGGGGTGATCGTTCTTTGGTTTTGGGAATTGGTGTTAATGATCGTGGGTGGAAGTCGAGGTATGTGTTTGTTCTTGCCAATTCACTGGATTCCAGCAGCGATTGGATGCGGTCAGGCTAGAATAAGACAGGTATGCTTCGCCATTTTATGAGTTTCATTTTTATGGCTTTTACTTACCATTCTTCTCTTGTTATCCTCAGAGATTCAGTTTGACGAAGTGAAACCGACTGCGGATTCCCAGGCTAAGATCAACAAGTTCTTGAGTCTTAGCGTTGACGAACGATCTATCGTTACGTGGCAATTGGTGGCCGAAGACGAGGACATGGCGGTGGACGCTGAACGAGAGGAAACGACCGGTAAACATTTTACGATTGTTGATTTTCACCATTTATATTTTCCATCTGATGTTTCATGTATTTTCTGGTTAGTGTCGACTGAGAGGAAATCAGTCTCTAAGGCGAGAAGGAAGCAGATCATGCGTTCCCTTCGAGGTGAAGACGTTTCGACAGCTGGGTCGAGCCAAAAGAGAACAGGAAGACGTTCATGAGGGAACCGTCATCGAGGGTTGATAACTCATCGAGAGTTGTTCTGCCTAAGAAGGCGAAGGCGTCATCCAGCCGTCCTGGCGTGATGGACGCGACACCGGCAAGTTCGGCACTTCCGGCGACAATGACGAGACCAGTGTTCAAGATGTCATCCCCATCATCTGCCGTCAGGGGCGAGGGGTCGTCGGCCGAAGTCACGACGGTTAATTTTTCATTGCCGTCGGACTTTATGGCGGATGGTGTCCTAGACGGGACGACGTTGTTTCCTCACTTGGAGAGGTGTTTGCTTCCATCTTTCAGGGAGCGTTTTCACGGGGTTCCGGCCGGAGAGATAGGATCTCAGGTTGCCAGTCTGGCGTTCTCAGTAAGTGTCAATCTTTCATGACTTGTTTCAATGTTCGATGTCGTTCGTTGTCTAACACTTTTTCGTGTATTTTTAGACGTTCCAGTCGTCTCTGGCATTGTACGCTGAGATGTCGAAAGCCGAGGAGTTGGTGGCGTCTGCTTTGAAAAGGGAGGAGGCGGCGTTGGAGAGGGAGAGGTTGGCTTTGGCACGCGCCGATGAGTTAGCTATTCAGCTTTTCGATGCTCAGTACGAACTGCAAGCCCTAAGTCGAACGAGGGAAATGGCAGATGATGATCCTCAGGTCGGGACCTCAGGCAATAATGCGATGGATGTTCCTCCTGCAGTTTAGGAATTTTTACTTCCTTTGTTTTTGCTGGCCGTTGGTGGTCAATTTTTTGGATGTAACATATTGACCCGATGAAATGGAAGTTGTTTTTTTATCGAGTTTACAATCTCGTCACATAAATGTTGTTAGTTATGTAACTGATTGTGGAATACATGATAAGTCATACAACTACGTCGCCTATTGTAGAGCAAAAGTAAGAGCGTAATATAAGAGCATGCGATTAAAGCACTCATTGACACATAAATCGTAAGGTTTTTTATTACGCTGACAAACATAAATACACGAGACTAAGGCATACATTCAAAACGCGAAGTTTTTCTAAGTTAAGAAACTCAGACTGCAAAGTCGTTTAGACTATAAGATCGTGCGATTAAGTCATTCGACGAGCTATGAGGCGTGATCAAGTCATGGACCTAATCATCTATGTCGTGCGATCCTGCGATAAAGCGATGTCGGGGGTTTGGTCATTGGCTAACCAACGACCCTCCGATGCTTAAGTCAGTAATTGTCTTGGTAAATAATCATATGTAAAAAATGAAAAAAGGGTAAGGAACGTACCTTCTTATCGAGTGTTCTGAAATACTTTGAATTTTTGGTTTTCATGCTGGGCCTCTGGATATATTGTATCATCTTGCCCCCTTGTGGTGGCTTTGAGACGATATGCTAGATCTGGGACATGTCGTCGCAAGTCACCACAATATACGCGTCACACGACCTGGCAAATCTGTTATTTCAGAAAAAGAAACAAACCTGTCGTGACTCTTATGATCGTGTTTTGCCTTGGGTTGGAGTGACGTTCTTGACGACCTATTTTCGCGGCTTCAAGGTGGCTTTATAGCAATCTCGAGCGACTTTTTGCTCGCTTCTGATCTCTTGGATTCCCCACGGCGTAGGGAATTTCATGATTTGATGATATGTCGAGGGAACGGCTTTCATTTCATGAATCCATGGTCGACCTAAGATGATGTTATAGGCTGACGCACAGTCGATAACACTGAACTTAGTCTGCTTATTGACTCCTCCGGCATAGACGGGCAAAATTATATCTCCAAAGGTGCTCGTCGCTTCTCCATTGAAACCGACCAAAGTTGTCGAACGTCGGGTGATTTCTGAGCGATCATATCCCATGGCTTTGATAGTGTTGAGAAAAATGACGTTTGCTGAACTGCCCCCGTCTACCAATACTCGACGAGTCAAACAGTTACCGATCGTGAGTTGAATGATCAACCCGTCGTGATGCGTTTGGTACGAGTCGCCGAGGTCGACTTGGTCGAACACGATCTTCATGGCTTCTAATTCCAAATCTCCTTTGGGTCTGGATGAACGAGGAATAGGCCGGTCGTCGGGCGCTTGACTGGCATGACGCTTAGCTGCGGAGTACATCAGACCATACACGTCCGAACCAACAGTGATGCAATTTATGATCTTTGCAAGCTTGGGCACTGACGATCGGTGGCTATTAGCTGGAAGAACGACATCATCAATAATATCTTTGAGATTACCTTGTGGAACATGATATGCCAATTCCTTCTTGAGTGCGATACAATCATCTGTCGCATGACCATGGTCGACGTGGAAGTCGCACCACTTTGATTTATCCTTCTTAGCATCGTCCAAGTCAGACTTCTTCGGCCACCGGATGGTTGCTTGGGTGGTCTTCAGAGCTTCGACTAAGTCTTTAGCTGACCCTTTGAACCCATAAGAGGAGATCTTGGGGTACACGGGGAATTTAGTAGCGGTTTTAGCTTCTGCCTTCGTCTTGAAACGAACGTTTGAAATTTGACGCGCTGGCTCTATTCTGGATATGGCTTTCGGCTTGAATTCTGGCTTCTTGACACCTAACGGCTTCTTGTCGTCAGTGTGTTTGAGACGAAAGGCTGCGTCGTCTTCGACCCTCATATATGCTAAGGTTCGAGCTCGGACGTCTTCGAAAGTCTCTGGGGGATACTTGGTCAGATGGATATATAGACCTGAACTATCGTCTAGACCACGCTTATAAGCTTCGATCGCAGTTTTGATGTCACAATTGCGGATACTAATCATTTCGGCATTAAATCTATTGAAATAACTTCGAATATACTCATTGGTCTTCTGCACGACATAGTACAGATCACTAGTCTGCTTTTCCATCTTACGACTGCTGGCGAATTGCCGGGAGAATTGGTTGACCAATTCGGCGAATGACCCGATAGATTTGGGTTTGAGATTGATCAACCACTGGAGAGCCGGACCAGTGAGAGTCGCCCCGAAACTCTTGCACATGCATACTTCCTGGTACATGTGTGGAATCGAGATCGTCCACATGAGCTGCTTATACTGCGCGACATGCTCGGTTGGATCGGTCACACCCGAATACTTGGGAGTGAAGGAAGGAATGTTATACTTCTTTGGGACCTCGACGGTGGCGATCTCGTCGATAAAGGGCGACGCCTGATACCCCGAGCGAGGCTCGACGTCGACAGGCACGGCTGCCCCAGGCAACTTGGCGAGCAAGGATAGGACGCGCTCATTTTGGTCTTCTAACATCTTCAAACGCTGGGCGACGGGATCGTTAAGATCAGGATTTGCCCCTGTCGAGGGATTGGTCTCTGGACTAGTGCCATTACCATGCGATGAACCATTGGTGTCCCCGTTGAACGGAACAAAATATGGCTGCGACCCATAGTGGAATTGCTGCGGTCCATTCTGAAACGATTGCGGCCTATGCTGAAATGGCTGCGATCTCTGCTGAAAAGATTGCGATCCTTGTTGGATAGGTTGCGATCCTTGCTGGAAAGGTTGCGGACCATTTTGGAACGGCTGGGAAAACGGCTGGGATACATTCTGAAACGGCTGGGTGCCACCTTGCAATGGTTGGGATCCATTGTTCAAGGGTGGTGGTCGGATGTGCTGAGGGGGAATCTGTCCAGACTGGAGATTCGGAATGAACGGACCCGGCTGCTGATTCTGCATGAATGGACCTGGATGCTGATTCTGCGCGGACGGGCCTGGTCCCGGACCTGGATTCTGGATGAATGGTCTAGGACCATTCTGGGGTCCAAAAGGATTCCTTAGCCGCGCGATCTCTTCAGCTGCTCTGCGATTCTGCTCTGCCATTGCATTGAGTTGATCCCTGGCAACCTCGAGTTCCTGATACATCTGAGCGACGGCTTGCTGCGGATTTCCAGGGGCTGCCATTTTCCTGCAATAGAAAATAGAAGAAACTCCAAGAAACTATTAGTAGAATGCACGTTCGTCGAGGATTTTCTCTAGATGTGGTCCTACGGATGGCGCCAAACTGTTAATGCCAAAAATCGCACCAAAGGGGCAACTTAAGGTCGATGTGGACTTAAACAACTAAAGAAAGAATCTTTTGACGAGACGTGCGACGATAAATAAAATAAAGAAACAAGGGATTTGATGACGCAGGAAAAACCTCAATCGAGGAAAAAACCTGCGGACGACAGGGGGTGTCGTCGCTGCACTATGGTCGCCAAACAGGGGCGATGTCCTTGGATACTGGTGTCGATCGTACAGTGATTACAATACAAATGAAGAAAATGCTTCGAAATGTAAAGTACAAGTGTTTGAACGTAAAAAACAGGTGTTTGTCGTGTACGAAACAAAGTATGAACTGCTGGTCGAGGGCTGTTGTCGTGCGTCGAGAGCGATACTTAGAATAATGGTTCTTCACTTCAGGTGTTCTTGAATATTGCTTCGGTTGTTAATCGCCGGATATTTGATGTGTTGAAATGTTGATTAAAGCTTGATATTTATAGTCTTCGCGTCCTTAGCTTCATCCATGAATGCTCCTTTAATGGCCTTAACGATTGGAAACGGTCGCCGGAGTAATGATCTTCGTCCGTTACGGTCGTTGCTCCTTAATGACTTTTACTCCTGCATTAAACACTTAACAAACGGTTATGGTTAACGTTAGCTTTGGTCGAAGTCGCACGTCCTTATATAATAGTCGTGCGGATCGGGCGACGCTATTGTCGAGCGTCATAAGGAACTCTCGACTTACCTTTTATGAGGGACGACGATGGTGTTCTAGGTCTTTGTCGAGACCTTATCTTAATACAAGATATAGTCCCTAATCATACGTCTTACCTGTTCTGGTCGCGGTCGAGCGACGTGATTTTTTGCCCAAACACTACCCCCTTCGAAGTATCTTGCCTACTTCGAAGTTACCACACAGAGCGAGGACTACCATAATACAAACATCTCTAAAGTCAAAGACTGAGACTGCAGTTAAACGCCGCCCTCCCTAAAAGGAAACACCAAGGTCACAAATCGACCATCGACGACCCAACCACACATTTCCACTCTTGAAATTTTCCTTAACCCTTAAATGTGATATCTCTCACTACCTAGCGAGTTCATAGCCTTCATGCATGACTACAATGATTTAAATCGTTTCACACATTTGAAAATACACCACGAAATGAGATTAGACATGCACGACATGACACCGCCATAAAATAGCTACACACACATCGATCTCAAGGATCGCTCACACGCAACCCATGATATCTCACCACCTTGTCCATCAATCGAAAGTGCATTCACTAAAACGCTTTTCGTGCAAATTTTTAAAACACGACAAAATCACCCACACTAGGAGAGTCGGTCGACTCTCACACTCGCTGATATGACAACAACGTGTCCATACTGACTCCGCTTATAAAACCATGTGATCAGATGTTTTTATGATTTCAACAACAAAGGTTAACTCACTTGTAAAAGAGGTGTCACAAGTCGCTATTTCGCCAAATTCAAAATTTATCACACAAAGTAAATAAAAGTGTCATTTCCTCCAAACACACGCTTACACGCACCAACTCATATTCAATTCCAGAAACTTACAAGGCACACGCACACACGCACATACACACACACACACACACACACACACACACATATATATATATATATATATATATATATATTTGACATGAAGAACTCATATGACTTGTTTGAAAATACAATGCATGACTCACTTTACATTGAAGGTTATTCGCTCAAGCAAGGTTAACCATTGACATTCACGTCAACTCAACACCGACACTCTACATCCGACTAAACCATTAGGTTTCTCACATCTACAACAACCTTTGGTACCGGTGTCTCCCCCACATACTCGTATGCCCCTTTTCATCCCATCCTCGCTTCATATTACCAACCAACACGTCTACCTTTTCTCAACCACCCTTGCCATTCTTCTACTGACTAGAGAGTAAGAAAACACATATCTATTACCCGATTCTTGAGTTGAAACTCTCAAGATCCCAATTCATCGACATCTAAAACTCCCAGAATGAAGATTCATCAGAAATTAGGAGCTCACCTCCAATCAATTACTCTTCCCTTAAGAACCCAAGAGATTTTACCTCACCCGACCACCCACAATTCAAATAATACTCCTTCTAGACGGTGTCATAACTCACACCATGAACGGTCTCGCACAACACACTAAACCATTGCCATCATGGCAAGGTTAGAACTCTACACACTACCACCACTCTCTACACACTACCCCCTCCATCGATCAACTGAACAACAGTAATCAAGCAAACTCATCCACCTGTAAATTCATAATGACATTGGCCAGATGTGATTTGAATATACCTTACATGAGAGTCCTCACGACCATCGTCTAGAGTTCTCGATGATCAAGGTCTTCCCTAAAGGCTTCCTATTTCTCAGTTGGGTCCTCCTACTCCACAGTTTATGTTTAGGCCCATCCGGTCACCTAAATCCCTTAATCTAAGGCTCTGATACCAACTGTAACAACCCAACTCAACCAATAAAGCATAACGACAATAAAATAAATAACTTGCCGAAACGGCCTCAATATACCATCTCAAATATGCGAGTACAACACCAGGTTTGCGGAAATGATCTATTACACAACTGAGATTTCTAAAGACTATGCTTGATATGCTAAATATCACAACATCCTTCTAGTCCAAGGCTTCATGCTCGCGCTTTCTATCTGCCCTTACTAAGGCCTTCTACTAAGTGTTTACCTGAAAATGGTTTAGTTTTTGGAAAAGCGAGGGTTAGACCATGAGGTCTAGTGAGTTCCCTCTAGAAACAAACATTTGCACCACATAAAACATTTTAAACGGTTTATAAGCATTTACAAACTCTTCTCATCTTTAAAACATTTAAACTTTCACATGCAAGAACTACCCATGTACATGGCACACTGAAGTCACGCACACCCGTGACAACGTGTCAGTCTTACACTGTTGTATTAGGTCACGCCTCCTATGGCATAAACGTGACACTCCCCCTGGTATGAGCACTAGAGGGCCACACTCCCCGACTTAGCCAAAACATGTCCACTTCCAAATGTATGCATACATAACTTCTTAACTTTCTCAAACAAGTAAAACATGCAGTTTTATATAAAGGATAAAACATGCAATATCATCATATCTCATGCATTTCAAGTAAAACGTAAATCAACACAGTTTCAGCTAGAAAGACTCACCTGAAGTCCCCCGCTAGGAGTTCTTTCTTGCAACCGTTGATCCTCTACTTGCACCTACATTTGCACCCAACACACAAGGCTAGATAAGTCTCTCGATACACTCGAATTCTACTGACAACTAAAAGTCCCGGACATGGGGAATTCGGGTTCCGGACTCACTTTCCGGACTAAATTCCGGATTCGGCACTCTCAGATTCTATTCCGGTATCCGGTACAAATTCCGGACTACATTCCGGATTTCGGCACACTTCCGGATCCAAATTCCGGATTTCGGTACTTCCGGATTCCACTCCGGAGTCCGACGCTTTCCAGACAGCTAACTTCCGGACAACAGCTTCCGGATTTGCACTTCGGTATCTGGATTCGACATTCTTTCCGGACTGTACGATTCCCGGACAAATGGGGTTTCTATCGCACTGACAAACCCCGATTCACCCCTCGATATGGATCTAAAATCGATCATAAGATATGACCACCAAGAAGCCATCGATACCCACGATTAGCGAGTGTTGACATTAGGTTTCCCAATCCAATTTAGGTGGGATAAAACACTCAGTTAAACTTCTCACAGAGGAGGTATCAACCAAAAGGTCTCAAAAACCCAAAACTCCATAGTTCAAAGTCCACACCAAGATTCTAAAATTACTCTACCGAACAACAGGTTAAGGAGAAGGAATTTACCTCAATTAGAGTGATGTTTCTCCTTCCTAGCTTCGATTCTCCAATGCTTCTTCAAGAACAAGGTTTCTACCAATTTACACAGTTGCTGCACACACTAATTTTGATGAAATCAGGGTAAATAGGGTTTTACCCTTATTTATATCTATCACACTTGAGCACTAAACTTTTGCTTATTACACTTTGGCCACTAAACTTCATTTTATTTCCTACACTCCAAACTGGGTTATTACAACATCCCCTTCTCAAAAGAATCCCGTCCTCGGAATTCCATCTTCAAACAAATGAGGGAAACGGGTCCTCATATCCGATTCCACTCCCCAAGTTGCTTCTTGCCCCTTTTGGAAGCGTCACCGAACTTTCACTTGCAAGATTTCTTTATTCCTCAACTTTCTGACCCTGCGATCCACGATCGCCAACGACTCATCAACACATTTCAACCTCTCGTCCACACGAAAATCTTTCAACGGTACTGCCATTTTTCCTCGGCCAAGCACTTCCTTAGATTCGACACGTGAGAGGTCGAATGAACTCCCTGAAGCTCCTCGGGCAACTCCTACTTATACGCCACCTCACGTACACGCTCGGTGATGGAGAACGGCCCGACATACCTAGGCCTTAGCTCCCCTTTCTTTCCAAACACACAACGTTGTAAAGCCCGTGTCCCGGTATGGATTTCTTCCTGATTATTTATTTAGTTATTTTATAATTTCCTTTAATCGAATTTTGACGAGAAAAACCAAAAATGATTAAATATCGTGTTAAAGGGGCTAAATGGGTAAAAATCTCAATTTAATTTGCAAGGGTTGAAAGTGAGGGACTTAAAGTGTCAAGTGTGTGAAAGTGTTGCATGGGATCGGCCTTAAGAGACCGACCCCCTCTCCTTATTCTCGTTTTGTTTCGGTTCCAAGCAAGAGCATCCCACGAAAACCCTAGCGCAACCCTACCTCCTTCCCCCTCCCTTCTTGCTGTCGCTACTGTTCCACCAGAGATCACCGGCGCCGTCGCCGCTGGTTCTTGCCGGCGAAGAGTGAAGTGCAGCGGGAGAAAGAGAGAGAGATAGAAAGAGCCGACGATCGAGATCTCTTTGCGACTGCTGAGTTGTTGTCGACATGAGGTAAGGCTTCCTTCTCCGCCTCTTTCGCTTGCTTTCGTCGTTGTCGATCCACCGTGAAAAAACCACCACCACCGCCGCCGCATGCGGCCATGGCGGCTGTCGGCTGTTGCCGCCGGGAACCACCAGTTCGGTGGTTGTGTTGGTGGGTCTGCAGCTGTGCGTGGGTGTGTGTGTGTGGCGAGATGGGTTAGGAGGGTATCCCCTCGCCGGAGTTTTCTTTCAAAACACCACCACCGCCGCTGCAGCTTTGGCTGCCGGCGGTGTTGCCGCCACCGTGCACCACCAGATGGGTGGTGGCATTGTGCGTAGTCGGGGATACCAGGTCGAGAATGGGTGTGTGTGCGGCCGTATAGTTTGATGGTGTACCCGTTGCCTCGTTGGTTTCATATTTCGAACCACCACCACCGTAGGTGGTGGCTGCCGCCGCCGCTGCCGCCGCTGCCGCCGACCACCACTGCCGGAGGTGGCAGTGGGTGGTGCTTGTTAGTCCAGACCCTAGTAACCTAAACCCTAGCCTATGCGTAAACCCTAGTTGCAAACCCGAAAAACCCAAAACCGTTTTAAAAGTTATCATTTTATGTGGAATCGTCTAATCTGTCCCTGTCTTGTAAAATCCGTAGTTTATTCTAGGAAGCTCGGATTGGGGTGAAACCAGTGCAAATATTTCCCAAATTGTGTCTACTGAGTTTCTTATGTTTTGCCGAAAAATCAATTCGGCCTCTAGCTAGGGCCAAAATGGCATTTAGTACAGACTGGTCCGGAATTCCTGTTTCGGGTAGTCTGTCTTAGAAAATTCATATAAAATTGTAGGGACCTCGTATGAACGCGTGCGATATGTCCCTGGAAACCTAAGACATAAAACTTTCTATTTATGGAATAATATTTCTGGGTTGATGGGTCTAAGGGGGGATAAACAGGTCACGAACAGACCTGTAGTTTTAGACCAAAAACCGGAAATTGTGCGTTTAGACTTATAGTTGTATTTTTGGGTTGGGGCTACACTTTGACACTTGGTAACACTTCTTTAGGTGAAAAGAAGTGAGTTGGAGTTGACGAGCTCTTAGTGCTGTTCGTGGAAGTTCTACATTGCTTTTGAGGTGAGTTCACTCACCGCGTAGGATAGAGATTGTATGTGCATTGCTGTAGTTTGTATGTGATATCTGTGTTGTTTGTGTGTAGTACTAGGCCGAGTAGCATCTAGTATAAAGTCTTGGGTGTCGTATAAACCTCAGGGAGACTGAGGACTCGGGGAGACCGAGGAGTACGTGCACGGGTGTGGTATGAACTCGGGGAGACCGAGGGATGCGTACACGAGCGTTGTATGAATTCGGGGAGACCGAATGGTACATGCATAGGTGTTCTTGCATGAGTGTGCTTGTATTATTAAATTGCTGGTGTTGGTTGTTATATCTATCTGCTGGTAGGAGTGGTGTCGATATGATTGATATTGTACGCATATGTTTGAATTCACTAAGCTTCGTGCTTACTTTTTCCCTACAAATTACTGTTTCAGGTACGAGTGGCAGCAAGGCGTGACGGTACACACTGGCGCGTTGTGAAGACTTTCTCCACTTATTTATTTTGAGACATTAAGTTTAGACTTATTACATTTTCCGCTGTGTTAGTTTTGGTTGGTTGTTTAACTTAACGGTTTATTTTTATGAAACGTTTATTTGGGTCTAAACACTTATGGTTTTATTTAAGAAAAATGGTATTTTTAAAAGTTCAAATTTATTGTAATTTTTGGGACGTTACAAGTTGGTATCAGAGCACAGCTTGAGCGAATCAAACACATTTCGGTGTGTTTGAACTCAAGTTTGCGGCTCGGGAGTATCTTTTTCCTTTTAAATTTTTTTTTGAGAAATAAAAGAAAGGAAAAGTATGTTTTAGAAACGGTGACCGGAGGCGCAGTGTGTACAGTCAGCCGATGCCAAGGGAAAAGGTAAAGTACTTAGTGTAATTTATTGTTTTCTAGAACATAGGAGTATGTATGCTAGATTGCTTGGTGCTTATTACACTGTACTGCATGTTTGTTACTTGCTAGTAGAAATTTATGCTAGTCCTGATAGGTTGTTAAGTGAATGCCTTATAAGTTGTATGCAGTAGGAACCAAATAGCCTTAGAATGTTGGATTTAGTTCTATTGCGCAGCTCTTGTTTGATTCTAACCGTTGTAGGATAGAATCTTTTATTCGAATGTCTATCTGATTTCACACTGTATGCAACTGTGCATTCGCGAGACGACTCGTCATGACTAGTAGGGATTCCGTCATAACAAGGGTAGTGGAATGGGGAGAAATTCCTAGTGAGCTAGGAGAAGTGGTTACATATGCTGGTACGGGCATATGGGTTGAAACTGTCGGCAAGGAACTACTTGGGCACTTCGGGACGGGACTCGAAACGAGTAAGGATAGGTGTGGAAGGTAGTAGTAGAGCTCCTACTATCTGAAACACAGGATCTGTGCTCGAGTCGGGGAAAGTCACGGAGAATCCGAGGAGTTGAGCGTGAGCGTAGTTAACAGGATTTATTGTGTGCTAATAAATCGCTGTAATAATTACCAGAATGGCCATCACAAGGAGGAACAACAATGCTGATGCTGGTACTGGATTTACTGCTGAGCAGATTCGTGAGATGATTGCGGCTGAGGTGACGCATGCTATTGGGGAGGCGATCCCCGAGATTATTACCGCCATTCGTAATGAGGTAGTAGTGTTGATGGAGGAGCGCATCGCGGCGATTCCACCCCCTGCCGGTGGGCAGCCCCAAGCGCGAGAGTTTCAGTATCGGGATCTCTCTGCTTGTTCTCCTCCTGAGTTCAAGGGAGACTCGAACCCGAGCGTCAGTATGCGCTGGATCTCGGATATGGAGTGCGCATTCCTTACTAGTGGTTGTCCTGAGAACCTGAAGGTTCGCTTTGCGGTGAACCTGTTACGAGATGGAGCGAAAGATTGGTGTGCTACTGCCTTGACGCTTGTTGAGCGCACTACTTTGACCTGGGAGGAGTTCGTTGTACGGTTTCGTGCAGAGTGTGTGCCTCCAATGGAGATGGAGAGGATTGCTAAAGAGTTCTTGGAGCTCACTCAGACTACGGAGACTGTAAAGGAAATGAACCGAAAGTTCACGAAGATGGCAATATTTTGTCCTCAGTATGATGCTTCGGAGGACATGAAGATGACGCGGTACAAGGATATGTTACGTACCGAGATTAGAGAGTTCGTGAGTACTGCACAGTATGCTTCACTTGCTGCGATGATGGAAGCTGCCTGGAGACGGGAACTTGAGTTGGAGACGCATGCCAAGAAGAGGAAGGCGGTGCAGACCGTGGCACCGATATCGGCTGTTCCAAAGAAGACGAAGTTCTCAGACTCACGCTCGAGCCAAAGGAGCGGTGGGTTTAAGCCCAGGTATAATGGCGGGAAGAGAGATGACAAGTGTTTCAAGTGTGGGTAGGTAGGACACTTTGGCCGTGATTGTAGGGTACCACTGATGGTCTGTTTTAACTGCAAACAGACGGGCCACATAAAGGCTAACTGCCCGAATCCGAGGGTTGCTGACGGGGGTGGGGCACAAAGAGCTCCTGCGGCTGCCCCCTTGCGTATTACTGATGGTAGTGTGGGTCAGTCTAGACCCGAGGCGGACCGAGGTAGAGTTCATCAACTGAAAGTGGAGGAGGCACAGGCTACGCCTAAAGTGGTGACAGGTATATTTCATCACTTGATTCTTTTTGGTTTTTGATTATTGTATGTAATTGTATTTTGCTTAAACTATATGATCAGGTACATTCTTAGTTAACTCGGTGCCTGCTGTGGTGATGTTTGATAGCGGGGCTACTCATTCGTTCGTGTCTCACACTTTTAGTGAGTGTTTGGGCCGAGTTGTAGGACGGTTAGGTTATCCACTTGTGGTTGAGGTTGCGGATGATAGGACCTTGACGGTTACTGACGTGTATCAGGGGTGCACTTTGGAAATCTATGGTGTGAGATTTCCTATTGATTTGATTCCGATCGCTATGCGGGAGTTGTGGGTGATTGTGGGCATGGATTGGATGGACGCTTTTGATGCTGAGATTCTTTGTCGTCGCAAACAAGTACGAGTTCGAACCCCAAGCGGGGGAGAACTGCTGGTTCAGGGCAACTCGCCCAGGCGGACCTCAGCGATATGTTCGGATGCGAGGGCGCGAAGGTACTTACAGCACAGTGGCAAGGGGTATTTAGCGTATGTGATAGATACGCGCGGCGACGAAGAGAAAAAGATTGCGGAGGATGTCCCAGTTGTACGGGAGTTTGCTGATGTATTTCCCGACGATTTACCGGGGATACCTCCCGAGCGACAGGTAGAGTTCCGCATTGATTTGATTCTGGGTGCTGCTACGGTGGCCAAGGCACCTTATCGCCTGGCTCCACCAGAAATGAAAGAGTTGTACACTCAGTTGCAGGAACTTCTCGAAAAGGAGTTCATCAAGCCGAGTTGTTCACCGTGGGGAGCCCCGATTCTATTTGTGAAAAAGAAGGACGGGTCCCAGCGAATGTGTATAGACTACCGTGAGTTGAATAAGTTCACGGTGAAGAATCGTTATCCTCTGCCAAGGATCGACGACTTGTTTGACCAGCTTCAGGGAGCCTCGTGGTTCTCTAAGATTGATTTGAGATCGGGATATCATCAGATGCGGGTGAGGAGTGAGGATACGGAGAAGACGGCCTTTCGTACACGTTATGGCCATTATGAGTTCGTGGTGATGCCTTTCGGGCTCACCAATGCACCAGCAGCGTTCATGGACCTTATGAACAGGGTGTGTATCCCGATGCTGGACCGGTCGGTGATTGTGTTCATTGACGATATTCTCGTGTATTCAAAGTCGAAGGAAGAGCACGAGACGCATTTGCGAGAAGTTTTGGAGGTTTTGAGGCGGGAGAAGCTTTATGCTAAGTTCTCCAAGTGTGAGTTCTGGTTACGGGAAGTCCAATTCCTAGGGCATGTCGTGAACCAGAAGGGTATTATGGTCGACCCGGCCAAAATTACAGCAGTGATGCGGTGGGAAGTGCCGAAGACTCCCACTGAGGTACGAAGTTTTCTTGGGTTAGCAGGGTACTACCGGAGATTTATTCAGGATTTCTCCAAGATTGCATTACCTATGACCCGTTTGACGAAGAAATCTGCGGCTTTTAGTTGGGGTGAGGAGCAGCAGAGGGCTTTTGAGGAGCTGCGTAGACGTTTATGCGAGGCTCCGGTGTTGACTTTGCCTGAGGGTATGGAGGATTTGGTAGTGTATTGTGACGCTTCTCACCAAGGACTGGTCGCCGTGCTTATGTAGCGCGGTAAGGTTATAGCTTACGCTTCGAGGCAGTTGAAGCCTCATGAGGCGAACTACCCGACGCATGATCTAGAGTTGGGAGCAGTGGTGTTTGCTCTCAAGATTTGGAGGCATTACTTGTATGGCGTCAAGTGTACGATATACACTGACCATAAAAGCCTCAAATACTTGATGGACCAGCAAAACCTCAACACGCGTCAGAGGATGTGGCTTGACGTAGTTAAAGATTATGATTGTGAGATACTTTACCACCTGGGTAAAGCGAATGTTGTTGCGGACGCACTTAGTCGACACCCGGTTGGTGAGCCACTGCGGGGTTTGTGTAAACGGTTAACAGTGGTTACACCTCTCCTTGAGTCGATAGGTAGTGCTCAGGAAGTGGCAGTTCTGGATGAGAATGCCAAACGCGAGAGAGTTTCGGGTGAAATTCTGAATTTTGCCCGTGATAGTCGAGGTTTATTGACCCGGTATGGTCGAGTGTGGGTTCCCTTCACTGGCGAGAACAGGCAAATATTTTTGGACGAGGCGCATAAGTCCAAGTTTTCGATTCATCCTGGAGCTACGAAGATGTACCACGACCTGCGGGAAAATTATTGGTGGCCCGGCATGAAGCAGGATGTCGCCAAGTGTGTAGAGGTATGCTTGACATGTCGGAAAGTCAAGGCTGAGCACCAGCGGCCGCGTGGGAAGTTGCAGCCTTTAGAGATTCCAGTGTGGAAATGGGAGAAGATCACGATGGATCTCATTACTAAACTCCCAAGGACTCCACGTGGGAATGATGCTATTTGGGTGATTGTCGATCGTCTGACCAAGAGTGCTCACTTTTTGGCCATCAGAGAGAGCTCCTCGGCGGAGAAGCTCGCAGAGATTTTCGTGCGAGAGATTATAGCCAGGCACGGGGTGCCAGTTTCGATTGTCTCTGACAGGGACACCCGTTTTACCTCTCGGTTTTGGGAGAGGTTTCAGGTGGAGATGGGTACGCGGTTACATTTTAGCACGACGTTGCATCCACAGACTGACGGGCAGAGTGAGCATACTATTCAGACACTCGAGGATATGCTTCGGGCATGTGCCATTGATTTTGGAGGTAGTTGGGATCAGTACCTTCCGTTGGCGGAGTTTTCCTACAACAACAACTTCCATTCTAGTATTGGCATGCCGCCGTACGAGATGTTGTATGGTAGGAAGTGCAGGACGCCCATTTACTGGGGCGAGGTTGGTCAGCGAGTATTGGGGAGCACCGATAATGTACTGAAGACGACGGAGATGATACAGATGGTGCGGGACCGTTTAGTTACTGCACATAGTCGGTAGAAGAGTTACGCTGACAAGAGACGATCAGATTTGGAGTTTCAGGTGGGAGATTTCGTTCTGTTAAAGATTTCACCCTGGAAAAGGGTGATTCGGTTTCGTAAACGGGGAAAGTTAGGACCCCGTTACATTGGACCTTACAAGATCATTGCTCGAGTGGGAAAATTAGCTTATCGCTTAGAGTTATCGGACGAGCTGAGTTTGATCCACAACACTTTCCACGTGTCTCAGTTGCGGAAGTGTATGGTGGATGAGTCTGCGGTGATTCCTCTCGAGGATATTCAGATCAATGAGCGGCTTAAACGTAGAGAAGCCGATCGCCATTATTGACAGGAGGACGACGACCTCGCGTAACAAGGTGGTTGGCTTAGTGAAAGTCCAGTGGCAACACCGAAAGGGTTCTGAGTGGACTTGGGAACCCGAGGCTGAGATGCGGGAGAACTACCCGGAGCTGTTTGCGGACGTAGACTTCGAGGACGAAGTCTAATTCAAGCGGGGGAGAGTTGTAAAGCCCGTGTCCCGGTATGGATTTCTTCCTGATTATTTATTTAGTTATTTTATAATTTCCTATAATCGAATTTTGACGAGAAAAACCAAAAATGATTAAATATCGTGTTAAAGGGGCTAAATGGGTAAAAATCTTAATTTAATTTGCAAGGGTTGAAAGTGAGGGACTTAAAGTGTCAAGTGTGTGAAAGTGTTGCATGGGATCGGCCTTAAGAGACAGACCCCCTCTCCTTATTCTCGTTTTGTTTCGGTTCCAAGCAAGAGCATCCCACGAAAACCCTAGCGCAACCCTACCTCCTTCCCCCTCCCTTCTTGCTGTCGCTACTGTTCCACCAGAGATCACCGGCGCCGGCGCCGCTGGTTCTTGCCGGCGAAGAGTGAAGTGCAGCGGGAGAAAGAGAGAGAGAGAGAGAAAGAGCCGACGATCGAGATCTCTTTGCGACTGCTGAGTTGTTGTCGACGTGAGGTAAGGCTTCCTTCTCCGTCTCTTTCGCTTGCTTTCGTCGTTGTCGATCCACCGTGAAAAAACCAAAACCACCGCCGCTGCATGCGACCATGGCGGCTGTTGCCGCCGAGAACCACCAGTCCGGTGGTTGTGTTGGTGGGTCTGCGGCCGTGAGGCTGTGCGTGGGTGTGTGTGTGTGTGGCGAGATGGGTTAGGAAGGTATCCCCTCGCTGGAGTTTTCTTTCAAAACACCACCATCGCCGCTGCAGCCTTGGCTGCCGGCGGTGTTGCCGCCGCCGTGCACCACCAGATGGGTGGTGGCATTGTGCGTAGTCGGGGATACCAGGTCGAGAATGGGTGTGTGTGCGGCCGTATAGTTTGATGGTGTACCCGTTGCCTCGTTGGTTTCATATTCCGAACCACCACCACCGTAGGTGGTGGCTGCCGCCGCCGCTGCCGCCGACCACCACTGCCGGAGGTGGCAGTGGGTGGTTCTTGTTAGTCCATCCCCTAGTAACCTAAACCCTAGCCTATGCATAAACCCTAGTTGCAAACCCGAAAAACCCAAAACCGTTTTAAAAGTTATCATTTTATGTGGAATCGTCTAATCTGTACCTGTCTTGTAAAATCCGTAGTTTATTCTAGGAAGCTCGGATTGGGGTGAAACCAGTGCACATATTTCCCAAATTGTGTCTACTGAGTTTCGTATGTTTTGCCGAAAAATCAATTCGGCCTCTAGATAGGGCCAAAATGGCATTTAGTACAGACTGGTCCGGAATTCCTGTTTCGGGTAGTCTGTCTTAGAAAATTCATATAAAATTGTAGGATCCTCGTATGAACGCGTGCGATATGTCCCTGGAAACCTAAGACATAAAACTTTCTATTTATGGAATAATATTTCTGGGTTGATGGGTCTAAGGGGGGCTAAACAGGTCACGAACAGACCTGTAGTTTTAGACCAAAAACCGGAAATTGTGCGTTTAGACTTATAGTAGTATTTTCGGGTTGGGGCTACACTTTGACACTTGGTAACACTTCTTTAGGTGAAAAGAAGTGAGTTGGAGTTGACGAGCTCTTATTGCTGTTCGCGGAAGTTCTACATTGCTTTTGAGGTGAGTTCACTCACTGCGTAGGATAGAGATTGTATGCGCATTGCTGTAGTTTGTATGTGATATCTGTGTTGTTTGTGTGTAGTACTAGGCCGAGTAGTGTCTAGTATAAAGTCTTGGGTGTCGTATAAACCTCGGGGAGACTGAGGACTCGGGGAGACCGAGGAGTACGTGCACGGGTGTGGTATGAACTCGGGGAGACCGAGGGATGCGTACATGAGCGTTGTATGAATTCGGAGAGACCGAATGGTACATGCATAGGTGTTCTTGCATGAGTGTGCTTGTATTATTAAATTGCTGGTGTTGGTTGTTATATCTATCTGCTGGTAGGAGTGGTGTCGATATGATTGATATTGTACGCATGTGTTTGAATTCACTAAGCTTCGTGCTTACTCTTTCCCTACAAATTACTGTTTCAGGTACGAGTGGCAGCAAGGCGTGGCGGTACACACTGGCGCGTTGTGAAGACTTTCTCCACTTATTTATTTTGAGACATTAAGTTTAGACTTATTACATTTTCCGCTGTGTTAGTTTTGGTTGGTTGTTTAACTTAACGGTTTATTTTTATGAAACGTTTATTTGGGTCTAAACACTTATGGTTTTATTTAATAAAAATAGTATTTTTAAAAGTTCAAATTTATTGTAAATTTTGGGACGTTACAAACGTCTTTCCACGACGAAACTTTAAACGTCACATTGTCTCCTACTTGGAATTTCAATCGATCTCCTCCTTTGGCTCACCTAACCCCGTGGCGGTCTTGAGTCACCCTTAACCTCCTGCGAATCTGGTTGAATTATCGGCAGTCAACCGCACGACCTCCGGTCTCACCAAAGGCCTCTTCCCACGATACATCTTTATTTTTGAAAGAATCCCAGATAACTGCACATGCCAACCTCTTTGCTTCTCTGAGGATTCCATTGCACCCCTTAAGAATAACCCTTCAATAATAGGGTGTATACCAACGAATTATCACACCTTCGGTTGACTACACTTTAACCCTAGAAAATCCGTGTAATGTAAAAATAACGCCTCATGCCAGCTGTACCAACTGAACACAATACTTTCCACACACCTAGACCCACGGTTTTAAAACGTGTCAAATTAAGAGTTTCACACACAACTACAAGTCCGTAAAAGAACGAATGTACATAGGTTAACGCCACAACGACATGAATCCCTTATTAAAATAATGACGCACAAATCACCAACTTAACATGAGATCATCCTTGAATATCACCTTAACTCGCAGCTATGATCTTCTTCAACAGGTAACACCCAATTCTACAATCTCTTTCCCCAACATGATATATGTCTAAAGCAGATAACACTTCCTTGCCTGAATTGCACTGCCTACAATTCATCAATGATAAACAGTTCATACGTTCTCACCACATCGTCACCCCACACTATACTTAGCTAAAAGTAGGAAACACCCACACCCCAACATCTGAAGCAGCCACCAACCAAACCGAACCAATCTTGAAAACACACATTCAAATTCTCACTGCATCCGGCAATCACCCTTGCCACTCTTCCACTGACTAGAGAGTAAGAAAACACATCTCTACTACCCGATTCTTGAGTTAAAACTCTCAAGATCCCATTTTATCGACATCTAAAACTCCCAGAATGAAGATTCATCAGTAATTAGGAGCTCACCTCCAATCAATTACTCTTCCCTTAAGAACCCAAGAGATTCTACCTCACCCGACAACCCACAATTCAAATAATACTCCTTCTAGACGGTGTCATCACTCACACCATGAACAGTCTCGTACAACACACTAAACCGTTGCCATCATGGCAAGGTTAGAACTCTACACACTACCACCACTCTCTACACACTACCCTCTCCATCGATCAACTGAACAAAAGTAATCAAGCACACTCATCCACCTATAAATTCATAATGACATTGGCCATATGTGATTTAGATTTACCTTACATGAGAGTCCTTACGACCATCGTCTAGAGTTCTCGGTGATCAAGGTCTTCCCTAAAGGCTTCCTATTTCTCAGTTGTGTCCTCATACTCCACAGTTTAAGTTTAGGCCCATCCGGTCACCTAAATCCCTTAAACTAAGGATCTGATACCAACTGGAACAACCCAACTCAACCATTAAAGCATAACAACAATAAAATAAATAACTGGCCGAAACGACCTCAATATACCATCTCAAATATGCGAGTACAACACCAGGTTTGCGGAAATGATCTATTACACAACTGATATTTCTAAAGACTATGCTTGATATGCTAAATATCACGACATCCTTCTAGTCCATGGCTTCATGCTTGCGCTTTCTCTCTGCCCTTACTAAGGCCTTCTACTAAGTGTTTACCTGAAAATGGTTTAGTTTTTGGAAAAGCGATGGTTAGACCATGAGGTCTAGTGAGTTCCCTCTAGAAACAAACATTTGCACCACATAAAACATTTTAAACGGTTTATAAGCATTTACAAACTCTTCTCATCTTTAAAACATTTAAACTTTCACACGCAAGAACTACCCATGTACATAGCACACTGAAGTCACGCACACCCGTGACAACATGTCAGTCTCACACTGCCGTATTGGGTCACGCCTCCCATAGCATAACGTGACACTCCCACCGGTATGAGCACTGGCGGGCCACACTCCCCGACTTAGCCAAAACATGTCCACTTCCAAATGTATGCATACATATCTTCTTAACTTTCTCAAACAAGTAAAACATGCAGTTTCATATAAAGGATAAAATATGCAATATCATCATATCTCATGCATTTCAAGTAAAACGTAAATCAACACACTTTCAGTTAGAAAGACTCACCTGAAGTCCCCCGCTAGGAGTTCTTTCTTGCAACTGTTGATCCTCTACTCGCACCTACATTTGCACCCAACACACAAGGCTAGATAAGTCTCTCGGCACACTCGAATTCTACTGACAACTGAAAGTCCCGGACATGGGGAATTCGGGTTCCGAACTCACTTTCCGGAATAAATTCCGGATTCGGCACTCCCAGACTCTATTCCGGTTTCTGGTACAAATTCTGGACTACATTCCGGATTTCGGCACACTTCCGGATCCAAATTCCGGATTTCGGTACTTTCGGATTCCACTCCGGAGTCCGGCGCTTTTCGGACAACCAACTTCCGAACAACAGCTTCTAGATTCGCACTTCAGTATCTGGACTCGACACTCTTTCCGGACTGTCCGATTCTCGGACAAATGAGGTTTCTATCGCACTGACAAACCCCGATTCACCCCTCGATATGGCTCTAAAATCGATCATAAGATACGACCACCAAGAAGCCATCGATACCCACGATTAGCGAGTGTTGACATTAGGTTTCCCTATCCAATTCAGGTGGGATAAAACACTTAGTTAAACTTCTCACAGAGGAGGTATCAACCAAAAGGTATCCAAAACCCAAAACTCCATAGTTCAAAGTCCACACCAAGATTCTAAAATTACTCTACCGAACAACAGGTTAAGGAGAAGGAATTTACCTCAATTAGAGTGATGTTTCTCCTTCCCAGCTTCGATTCTCCAATGCTTCTTCAAGAACAAGGTTTCTTCCAATTCACACAATAGCCGCACACACTAATTTTGATGAAATCAGGGTAAATAGGGTTTTACCCTTATTTATATCTATCACACTTGAGCACTAAACTTTTTCTTATTACACTTTGGCCACTAAACTTCATTTTATTTTCTACACTCCAAACTGGGTTATTACACTGAAATATATATTTAGCCCATGTGAGTTAAATTTAAATTGTTTAAATATATTTTGGCCACATTTACGATATTTTAGGATAGTTTGTCACTATCTGGCCACGAAAGTTATAAAAATAATAATTCAGTCATTAAAAATAACGACTTATCATGTAAATTAGTAATGTGTCGGTTAGCATATACAATTTTGGATTTTTTTCATGTAAGAATCTAGTTGTTGGACAAGAAAGATAATGATATATGCAAACACAATTTGTAAACGTTGAACACATTGGTTTCAAAGTTTAATAATGGTCTTTTCTTATCAACTTCACACTTACAGTTCAAAAGGTGTTGCAGGAATAAACAACATATCAACAATTGATAGATTGTTAAAGCAGTTTTAACTCTTGAGAAATGTTAACCTAAATCACTTGTATAATATTCAACTTACCAGTCCTATATTGATTTATAACAATCCAAAATCTAAAATCGCATAATTAATAGGTGGGTTTTACACCCCCTAATCTAACCGTAAGTGTACGGGTCGAATCAAATAATATGTACTTGAAAGTATGAGTATCGAACAAGGGAACTAGGAACTGAGTATCACAATTACTATATTCACTATTAACTGGATTGTCTAAAAGGTTAATTGTTGGAAACTAGAATAATTAACTACTAATAAATAAATCAAGCACGAAACAATAAACGACTTAAAGAAACCTTTTATGGAGAAAATAGTTGAGGGTTGTAACTCCTATGGTTTTCAAGTATGAACGCTTTACTTAAAACAATTATCAATCATTCCTTTTAATAAATACCCAATCATCTAAATTAACTGTTGTTTTTTCTTAAGTAACAACGGATTTTATTTTGAAAGTACAAGTTGTATCTCTTGATCTCAACCTACAGAATCAAAACACATTAAAAATCAAGATTTTAACGAGACTAAGGGGCTGTTTGTTTAGCTCTTAATGATACCATTCAGATGCACATGTCTGAATCGGTCAGACCTAATCTTGTTTGGGTGGAAAATTTAATGGTCTGAATGGTTAAATTGCCCCTGAATCGCTACTCTCCCCATTTGCTACCTGTGCGATTCAGACTACAAAATTTTCCAAGTTTGCCCTCGATTCTCCAAGCGACGTTCTTCTCTCTCGATTCCACCATTTGCCTCTGCACTCTCCTTTCAATCGATTGTTGCCTCTGTTGGAATTGGTCGTCTTCCGCTCTCAATCGATTGTTGCATTGTTGGAATCCGCCATCCTCCCTTCTCAGAATCGACCATCTTCCACTGATTTCTCCATAACAGGTACATTCTCATCCATCTCCTTCGATTGATCTGCGTTAATTTAGGGTTTTAAAGTGTTTGGTTTTATTGGTCTAATATGTTGTGCTTAATCGATATATATATATATATAGAGGCGGGTTCAAACGAGGAGCGTACCAATTTAAGAGAACGTGAGGAGCAATTGATAGTTATGAATCACATGTGGCAGTTGTGGATCACATGTGATTCACAACTGATCTGGATGAGAATCGACAGTTATGGATCACATGTGATTGGCAGTTGTGGATCATTAATGATCCGCGACTTGCACGCGTCGCGAACCAAGTCGCGCTACTTTTGCGCGAAAATTCGATTATGTCCGATTTTTTAGCGTTGTAAATCATATGTGATCAGAAGCATGGGAGTGCTCCTCACGTTCTCTTAAATTGGTACGCTCCTCGTTTGAACCTTCCTATATATATATATATATATATATATATATATGTGTGTGTGTGTGTGTGTGTGTGTTAATGGTTACTGAGTTTTTGAATATGTGGTGCTTTTTGCCTCTCAATCAACTCCATTACATTGGTGCTTAATCGATACATACATATATATGGTTATTGAGTTTTTGAATATGTGGTGCTTTTTGCCTCTCAATCAACTCCATTATAGTGATGCTTAATGGTTAGTTTGAGGTGCATAGCAAATGATTTTTTGTGGTTAATAAGTGGTGCATAGCAATGGATTTTATCACAAAAAGGTGTTAAAACAATTTGATATATGGTGAGGGTTCACAACCAAAGAGACGTAGGGTAAATTGGAAAAAAGTGTGGTGCAAACCTTTCTTGAAGCGTGTATACATGAGGTCACTCTACATGGACGAGAAGGCACCAGTCTTAAGTCGCGTTCATGGAAGAATGTTGCGGAGACTCTAAAAAACAAACATAACTTCATAGTTGATCAAAAACAAATGAAAAACCATTATGATTATTTGAAAGCAAAATACAATGCATGGACGAGACTGAAAAACAAAACGGGCAACGTGTATGACCCAACAACCAACACATTTAATTTAACCGATGAAGAATGGGAGATAGAAATTGAGGTATCTTTATAATTTTATCATTTTATATCGTTTTTCATTTGGTATCTCTATAATTTATTTATGTAATCGTTTTTTAAAAACATGGAAGCAAATATGTAGAACGGACCACCCGTTGTACAACGTAGCGACGTTTATCTTTAGTGAAAGTGCCGATTATAGAAAAGTGTGGTTGTGCTTAAAGCCGGAGGGTTGCGAGGGTTGGGTTACAATTATAGGACGAAAGCATGGGATGATATGATGTTAGTTTTTGAATGATGTTTTTGCTTTGGAACATTGTGTTGCTAGCTTTTGGATGATGTTTTGCTTTTGAACATTGTGTTGCTAGCTTTTGAATGATGTTTTGCTTTTGAACATATGACTTTTGGATGATGTAACTTTTGAACATGTTTTTAAATGATGCAACATTTGGATATGTCTTTTATATATTATGATGTAATTTTTTTATTTTCAAGGTGCTATATATGGATGTTGAGGAAGAATTGTTGCTTTTATTACGTTTTTGGTTGTATTTGAAACGAAAAGCTACATCAAGAATCGAAAGGATAAGAGACAATACGTCATCGTTGACCGGACATGCGTATACTCTAGCTATTAAATGGCTCAAATACGCAATGTCTTGAATTGATGCGTCTTTCCCGTGATGCGTATATACTACTATGCAACCATTTTAAAGAAAAGAATTGGTTGCAAAATAGTAGGAATGCAAGTGTTGAGGAGAAGATGGCAATTTTTTTAACAATAATAGGCCACAATGAATGCTATCGAATGATTAAACGGAGATTTCAACATTCAACGGAGACTATCCATAGATATTTCCGTCAAGTACTACGAGCAATGATGGAATTTTCTAGAGAAGTTGTACGACCAATGTCCAATGAAGAAACCTCCAACATGTCAGAACGACAAAGAAATCTTAGAGAAATATTTCCGGTACGTTTTCATTTATATAATTTGCAAAATCAAAAGATAGTTAAAAGGTTTCTTATAGTTTATATTTTTTTAATAAAGGGGGCAATAGGTGTGTTAGATGGGACTCTCGTACATGCAGTTGTGCCTGTTGATCAACAAGCTCGTTATAGCGGCAGAGGAAGAGGTGAATGTTATCAAAACGTTTTAGCGATCTGTGATTTTAATATGGTATTCACTTACGTTTGGGCTGGATGGGAGGGCATAGCACATGATGCTAGAGTTTTAAGAGAAGTTGCATTTAACCCAACTTCCGGCTTTCCATTTCCTCCGCCAGGTATTTATAATTTTTGTTTAATATTAAATATAATTAATTTCTTATACATTTTACTTAAATAACTTTTCTTACATGTTAAATGTAGAAAAATATTATCTTTGTGATGCTGCATATGCCAACACTCGTGGATTTCTGACTCCATATCGCAATACAAGATATTGGCTAGCTGATTTTCGTCGTCGACGTGCCTTGACCAAAGAAGAAAGATTCAATCATGCCCACGCACAACTCAGAAATGTTATCGAGCGTGCTTTTGGTGTATTGAAAGCAAGATTCCCGATTTTGAAGCAAATAGCCCCTTATCCTTTTCGAATACAAAGAAACATTGCAATTGCTTGTTTTGCGATCCATAACTTTATAAGAATGTGCAATATGCAAGATCAGTTATTCATGGATTACGACAATAACCCCATGTTCATTAATGAAGCACAAGAACAAATTGACGGAGGCGAGGAAGAAGAGATGGATGCAACGCATTGGGGTCCCCAAGACAATGAGTACATGGCAAATTTGCGTAATGAGATTGCAAATCAGTTTGTGTTAAATGGTTTAAATTAGATGTTGTACACAAGCTATTGGGTTTGAATTTGCACTTCATGTGATGTTTTGTTATGTTAAAACTTGAACGTACATTGTTATGTTTGTTTGGATTGATATGATATCATGTATTGGCTTGAACCATTAATTATTTTCTATTTTTTATTTCGAAGTTTCAGTCAGAATGCATGCCTAAAATTTAATTTTCATTTAATACTAAACTGGGGGTAAAATGGTAATTTTATGCCATTCAGACGGTTGATTCAGAGCAGTTTCCAAACAATCATTTTTTATATGACACTAAATCATACATAGGGGCTGTTTACCAAATTTTCTTTTAAGTCCTGTATGGATAAACTTGTCTGTCCGATTAATTTTGTCTACCTAGGTAAAAATTATCATTGTTTACTTTTTCAACTGAATCAATGGTCTGAACAATTGAAATGACTATTTTACCCTTGAATATTAATTATAACATCAATTCATCAAACTGAAAGGAATCGATGGAAGAGAAATTGAGAAAAAAAAACAAACAAAGAAGAAATAAGCAAACATCAATTCATTCAAAAGATAAACTTCAACACCAAATGGAGAGAAATGAAAAAAACTTCAACATCAATTCATTCAGGAGATCCAACGGAGCAAACCAGGGAGATGGTCTCTGGTCACGATGGTTAGCCGGAAGATGGTCGCCGATCTCAGGAGGTGCAAGGACGGAGGAAAGAAGCACGTGTCGTCGGAGACGAAGAGATGCGACGGGGAGAGGAGTGCAGGTCGCCGGAGACGAGGAGATGCGACGGGGGAGCGCAGGTCACCGGAGATGCGACGAGGAGAGAAGAGCAGGTCGCCGGAGACGAGATTGGATGGGGAGAGAAGCAGCGATGGGGACAAGGAGGGAGGAGTGTCTTCTTCTAAAGCTAGGGTTTGTGAAGGGAAGCCAAGGAAGGAGGAGGGGCTTTTTTTTTTCTTTTGTTGGAGGAGCGTGAGTTTTTTTCACAGGGGTAGAAAGGTCATCATTTTAGCTTAATGGGGACAACACCTCTTTTCATACTGTGCGAATAAGCTGATTTCTGTATCAATAAGTCACAAGTAAACACTAATATATGGCTGTGCGAATAAGCCAAAACAGCCATTAAGCTGATTAAGTCAAAAGTAAACACCCCCATAGTCTCTTAATCTTTCTGGCCACTTAATCATACTGCACTAAATCATTCAGTTTCTGCCAAACAGCCCCTAAGGCTTAATTGGTATATCTATATCCAATTTCTCACCTTAGGTATGTAATTCTAGTTCTAGTTAACAATTAACTCTTTCGAACTTAATTGATAACAAACAAATTTGATGAAAGTTGATCAGACTCGCAAAAGCATTAAAACCCAAATCACATGTTTCATTAAATAGGAAAAACTGATAAAAATCTCAAGTTACATGTTCATATGTTTAAACCAAAGTCAAACCGACCCCCAACATCTAAATATTAGTTCATTGTAACATCCCAAAAATTGGGAAAAAGCTTCCCTAAAACGGAATTGTGGTTTAAATTGTTATAGCGACAGCCTCCCAAATATGGGGAAAGTAACAAACACGTGGTATAGTATAAATTACAACTAATCGGAAATAAACGACAACCAACTAATCTAATTCCTACACGGAAATAAGATTACAAAAGGGTGTCGCCTCTACTCCAAACATTAATCCTTCAAAGAATAGGTGTCCCACAAGTATGCATCCCCAAGCTCACACTAATCCCACCTAGACCTTCTTAGAGGCAACACCGCTAGAACCTGAGATACACGTCGACACCAAAAAAGTGTTAGGACAAAAAACCTGGTGAGTTTGAACAAGTAATAATCAACAATTTATATGAAGCATGTATGACAATTATCCAAGAAAAAAATTCCACAACCGGAGTCAATAAGGGAGACTCATAGCACCAATCAAATTCCACCCAAAGAGTCGATATACCTAAGTGTCAAGCTACCATGAGCGACACCAAACGACCCAGCATAATCGAGGACTACAACCATGGCATTACCCTAAATTGCGGAGATCAAGGTACATACCCATATGGTGGTACCCAAGAATATATATCCTCCTAGTATATACTTGACTTGGTTCGTCCAATATTCCATTTAGGCAATAAGGAACATTAATCCACGTGATATGTGTACATTGTCAACATAGGCAACTCGTGGTTTCAATACCACATATAACATCAATAGACTCTCACATAGTATTCCACAAAATCCATGATACATAATACAATCCATGCGCGTAAAGGCTCAATACCAAATGCATGAACATAGAATCATCAATAACATCACAGTTGACCAAAACCACAAGTTAGGTCAAAACCCTAGAATATGAATATTCTCATAATAGGGTCAAATACCATTATTTGTTTTACAAACAAGTTATTTTTACCCATCACGATTCCAAATAACACATTTCTCATCCAAAAACCCAAAAGTTCTCCAATCAAGGTGATATGAACATTTTATCACTAAAGAGAGATTTTCACCAAAGAATAGTAGAACAAAGATGGGAGAACATATATTGACATGTATCTAGTTTAACAAAAGGTTTAAGAAACTCACAATCTAGGTTTTGAGCAAAACCTAGAAATTTGGGGAAGACGAGTTATGGATGATGTTGATCGTTGATTGACACTTTGGTAAATGCTTCTAGTGTATACTTGATGATCTCTTTAATGGCTCCAACAACCTTAGGATAGATTTAATGAAGAAAGAGAGGTATAGGAAGAAGACAGAGGAGGATTTTAGGGTTTTAGGAGTAAATGTCGAAGTGAGAAAGAGAGATATGAGTTGGTTTTGCTTTTTTATTAAAGTAGGAGAGAGGTGGTAAAAGTCTTAGAAGTAAAAATCTCAAAATCCGTCAGACGCCATGCTTACGTTCGGTTAGAGGCCTATGCAGACGTCTGATCGTGACCTGACCAAAACCTCAATATCTCTGATGCTTCCGCGGAACAACGCAGACATTCGGCCTCAGCCATACATGAATGTCCTCATACTAAAACCTCAATTTCCCAAAATTTAGATACAAGGAATGAGCATGCATAACATAACAATTCCACATTATTCAAATAACACATTAAATCATGCATAATTACACTTAGCTTATGAAAAGTCATTTTATGAAGAAATGTCTAAGTTCTGCATGCATAGAGTGTGAGTGACAACTTAAGGCATTAGCTATATACCAATAAAAATTTGGGGCGTTACACTGTTGGGGGTATTAACAAACAAAACAAAAGAAGAATCCATGAATCTAAGGAAAATTTCTCTTGATAATTTCGGATTGTAAAACTCCCTTGATTGTATTAACCCACAAAGATCGACAAGAATTCGGTGTTGAAATCGCTTATCCAATCGTTTCCTTGCTTCAATTCGGTGTTTCTTGGTGATAAAAATCACCTTAAGTCATCCCCTCTTATTGCTTGGCCGCTCTCCACTTGATAGAATCAATAATGCCTCACAACCTAAGAAATTAGGCTTTAAAAAAGTGCAACACCTTCAAGTTAGTTGTGAAGTTAGTTGCGGTTAACTAAATTGTAACACCCGTACGTAATTTTCGGGTAAATATAATTTCAAGTCAGTGTAGAAATCGATCTTTCAAGAGAAATAGAAGAAATTGGATTTTGAATTTAATCCTAGATTTTACTGTCTTGTCGGATGGAGAATTCAGATACGAATCCAACGGGCCTTTCTGGAGCAAAAACGGAGTTAAAACGAACAAGTTACGTCCAAAACAAGTTCGGTACCTTCTGGGCGAAAGTGTAATGCGAAAGTGACACTAACACTTTAGTATGTCACTTTCGCAGAGGAAAATTGGACCTCAGTACATTTTGCGCGAAAGTGACATGCTAAAGGGACACTGTCACTCTCGCGGGCGGATGTAGTGCATAAAGTCCGATTTTGAGCCTCTTTCTTCATTTGGTCATATCTCTCTCATTTCTACTCGTTTTTTTGCCATTAAAATTGCTATGGATTCGTTTTTGAGAGATAGAGTGTTACTTTTGGGAAGATCCAAGGTTATTTGGTGGTGGGGTGGAAGCAAAGATCAATAGTTCATCATCATCACCTCCATCTTCAAGAAAATTAGGGTTTTCTAGGTTTTCATCAAAACCTAAGTGGTAAGGTCATCCTCCTAGCTTCTAAATTTTCATATGATTTATAAATGCTCCATTGATGACTTCCTAGTGTTTATGTTTCTCGAATTTTGGTTTGGATGGTTTTGGGGAAGTTAGATCAAATTGGAGTATTGGTCAAAATGGAGATTTTGATATAAGATGTTTGGGGAATGATTCTAAGTGCTTGGACATGTATATTTATGTTTGGAAAAATTTTGAATCTAGGGTTTGAAGGAATTGCTTGTGGATTCGAGTTTCTTCAAGGAGCTCTTATTGGGGTAAAATCTAGATTTAGCCTAAATCTAGCAAGACGAGTTCAAGTTGATTTGTGAAAATGTTGTACATGCCTGTTTGGGTAAAAGTTCACCAGTCTCGACCACGAACAGAAAAGGGAAAGTATTTGTTAATGCCAAAAATCGCACCAAAGGGACAAATTAAGGTCGAAGTGGACTTTAACAACTAAAGAAAGGAATCGTTCGACAAAAGCGTGCGATAAAGACAAAATATAAACGAGACAGAGATTTTGATGATGCAGGAAAAACCTCAACGAGGAAAAAACCTACGGACGACAGTGGATGTCGTCGCTGCACTATGGTCGCCAATCAGGGGCGATGTCCTTTGTGTTACTGGTGTCGACCGTACAGAGATTACAATACAAATGAAGGAAAAAGACTTCGAAATATAAAGTAACAAGTGTTTTGAATGAGAAACAGTGTGCGTCGTGTGTAAAAATTAGGTGTCGTGTGTGATTGTCGTGCGTCGAGAGCGATCTTCGAGAGTGAATTATCTGCTGCGAATGTTCTTCTGAGTTCGAGTATTTGCTTCTGTTGTTCGATGAATCTTCTTCTGATGATATTCGATACCCCGAAAATGATGATTGAACTTGGAATTTATAGTCTTCGGGTGCTTTAATTAGATCATTAAGGATTTTGATGTCTGTTGTAACGGACGTTGTCTTCAATGCTGGAATTGATGCTCTTTAACTGATTCTGTCGGTTATAGCCATTGTCCATTAATAGCGTTGACTCCTGCATTAATCAAAGAATAAACGTAACAGTCGTATAGCGCGTTAGTCGGTCGAGGTCGCATGGTTCTGTGCGACGGTCGTGTGAACTGAGTGATGTCGAGGTCGAGTGTCGAGAGGTAAAAAAAGGCTTTCGATTTTATCTTCAAGCAAGAGTTTAAAGTACTATGATTTTACCTTCGTTATGGAAAAGGGAATAAGTGTTTTCCTTACCTTGGTCGTGGTCGAGACTGGTGAAATTTTGCCCAAACAGTTTGCCCCCAAAATTTGAAAGTAGGATGGCAGATTCGAATTTTAAATTTTGCTTGTCGGGCGCATAAGACTATGACACGTGTCAAAAGTTTACCTTGGTTGTCTTGGAACTGGATCGTCTCGATTCTAACTGAACGAGAAGTCGAAAAGGAAACGGGATCGTGACGTCATACTGACGCACGATTGTGCTTACCAACTGTCGTTGCCAGGTGTCGATGATCCGCGCGATTATACAAAAAGTCGGGGCGCGTGGTGATCATCGAAGGGAGTCGACTTGTCATGATTTCTTCCATAATAGAGACCTTGACGGATCATTTCCCTGCTACGCTTTCGAAGAGCTTACTCAGAGAGATTTTGCCCTGATTTCCTTACCATTCTTCGTCCAAACTTTTCTGAGCTTATAAGAATCTTCGACTTGGTTAAGATCGTTCGAGGTCTAGAGCGCTTATATAAGGTACGATTTCTGTTGATTTCTTTAAGTCTTGTTAACAATTGTTTAGGCAAAAAATCACAGGTCTCGACCACGACCAGAGCAGGTAAGACGCGTGTTATAAGCTGTGCCTTGTATTAAGATAAGGTCCCGACAAAGGTCCAGAAAACCTCCGTCGTCCCTCGTAAAAGGTAAGTCGAGAGTTCCTTACGATGCTCGACCATAGTGTCGCCCGTTCCGCACGACCGTCGCGTAAGACCATGCAATCTCGACCAAAGCTAACGTTAACCATGACTGTTACGTTTGATAAGTGTTTAATGCAAGAGTCAAAGCCATTAAAAGCCGGAAGATGTAACGGACGAAGATCATTATGGACATTCACCCCGGCGACCATTTCTAACCGTTGTAGCTGTTAATAAAAGCATTCATGGAGCTAATTAATGACACAAAGACTATAAAGACCAAGCTAAATCCTCATTCTAGAGGACAATCGATCATCAGCTAACACTATCGAACATCCGACAACCAACATTCGAAGCTAAACTCAAGAAATCGTATACTGAAAGCTATCAACCAACACCGAATTCCAGAATACTACAGCGAACTCAAGAACAGCAGAAGCAAAGAACCTTCACTCGAAGAAAAGCTCAAGTGATCGCTCTTGACGCACGACATCCGCCCTCGACCAACAGTTCGCACTTTGTATTCACACACGACATACGCTTGTTTTTACCTTTCAAACACTTGTACTTTACATTTCGAAGCATTTCCTTCATTTGTATTGTAATCATCGTACGATCGACACCAGTATCAAAGGACATCGCCCCTGATTGGCGACCATAGTGCAGCGACGACACCTATTGTCGTCCGCAGGTTTTTTCCTCGTTGAGGTTTTTCCTGCGTCATTAAATCCTTTGTCTCCTTTATTTTTATCCTCGTCGCACGTTTCGTCGAAAGATCCTTTCTTTAGTTGTTTAAGTCCATATCGACCTTAAGTTGTCCCTTTGGTGCGATTTTTGGCATTAACAGTTTGGCGCCATCCGTGGGACCACATCTAGAGAAAATCCTCGACTAACGTGCACTCTGCTAATAGTTTCTTGGAGTTTTTTATGTTCTCTATTGCAAGAAGATGGCAGATGCTGAAAATCCAAAACAAGCCGGTGTTTTGGTGCATATGGAGCTTGAAAATACGCAAGACTCCCCTGCAATGGTCGACGAGTATCATCTAGAAGGAATCGTTTTGGATCAAAGCAAGCCTGATCAAAAGATTCTCGTGGGATCATCCCTTGATCCCTGCGTTAAAGAGAAACTCGTATCTTTTTTGCAGGAGTATGCTGATTACTTCGCTTGGTCGCATGAAGACATGGTCGGTATCGACCCCAACGTCATGTCTCACAAGCTTAACGTCGATCCATCGTTCAAACCTGTCAAGCAAAAGCGGCGCAAGTTCGCTCCTGAAAGGAATCTATACATATAATAAATAAGTAACTAGCATGCCACGTGTCGTCTTCTGGTGATCTGACTTCAGTATTTTCCCGCCTAAACATGTATCTGGACGCAATTTACATTATAAGTTCAATTAACACACCAACATTCACTCCTCCTTAAATCTCTCCTTAATTCAATTTTTTTAATTTATACATTACATTTACTACCCTTATAATTAGGTATGTAGTTTACTTTTAATCCCTTACTTTTTTATTTTTCATTTTAGACTCTTATCATAAAAACATAAATAATGTATATGAACTAAAATGCATTAAAAAAACATTTCTATTTTTTACAAATTATACAATTGTAATCCCTTCGTCAATACCTTCGAAATGAGCCCAATATTGAATATTTTTGGATTTAATTATATTATTAAATATTATAAATACATACGAATTAATGTGTCGTGATTAGTATGAGATTTGTTAAAATTAGTATGGGATTTAATACAAATAATCACTAAATTGTCGTGATTTTCTTTTTGCAATTTCATATCAATTTTTACTTCAAACTCGAATTCTTCGACGAATTACAATTCTATCAAATTTCATTCTGTCAACGAAACACACTTAGAATTATCATAAGAGATTTAATTACTTGGAAAAAAAGATATCACTTATCAACTGACTTTTGGATTATGAGTTCGAACCTTTTTCAAAAATATAAATATGCAGTTATTGTGTATTCGTTTGATAAATTCATTTAGTAACGACATTTATAATAGGTATCAAACTTATAAAAATATTTCTATCTTCAAGATAATATTCTCTATTTGTGGAATTTTTGTTTTCTTTTTATCAATTATTGTATGTGTCACAAAATTATTCAACAACTATTAAACATCAAATAATTAACTTAAAACACAAATTTCATCGTCGCGCAACGGGCGAGCCAAAGACTAGTAAGGTAATAAATGACGAGGTCGACAACCTTCTCAAGACAGGAAAGATTCGAGAGGTGAAATATCTCGACTGGCTTGCTAATGTCGTGGTCGTGGCTAAGAAAAATGGAAAATGGAGGGTCTGTATCGACTTCACGGATCTCAATAAGGCCTGCCCGAAAGATCCTTTTCCACTGCCACATATCGATGCCATGGTCGACGCAACCGCGGGGCATGAACTATTAACATTCATGGACGCCTACTCCGGGTACAATCAAATCCTAATGCATGTCAAGGACCAGGAGAAAACCGCTTTCATGACGGACTGAGGTATTTACTGTTATAAAGTTATGCCTTTCGGACTAAAAAATGCAGGTTCTACCTACCAGCGTCTGGTGAATAAGATGTTCAAATATCACCTTGGCGACACAATGGAAGTTTACATCGACGACATGCTGGTCAAGTCAAAGCAAGCAATCGACCACGTCGATCATATGCAGCAGTCGTTCGACATCCTTCGAAAATATAGCATGAAGCTCAACCCGGCAAAGTGTTCCTTCGGTGTCAGCGCAGGAAAATTCTTGGGCCTTATGGTCACTCGCCGAGGCATCGAGGTTAACCCCGACCAGATCAAAGCGATTATCGAGATCAAATCTCCTAGAAATTTCAAAGAAGTCCAAAGGCTCACTGGTCGAGTAGCAGCTCTAAACAGGTTCATCTCTCGATCCTCAGATAAATGTTACCTATTCTTTAATGTCCTCAGGAAAAACAAAGGATTCGACTGGACCGACGATCATGAGCAAGCATTGCAAAAGCTAAAAGAATACATGACGTCACCTCCTTTATTGTCAAAACCTCGCGACCATGAGGTCCTACAATTATATTTGGCTGTCAGTCCAAATGCAGTAAGTGTCGTCCTGACACGAGAAGATGAAAAACAACAACTGCCAATTTACTATGTAAGCAAATCTCTTTTAGACGCAGAAACCATGTATTCCTCGATGGAAAAACTACTCTTATCGCTTGTTACAGCCGCAAAGAAATTGCGACATTATTTCGAATCACATCCTATTACTGTCGTGACTAACTTTCCTCTTAAGTCTGTCTTAAGGAAACCTAAGTTGACAGGTCGATTGGAGAAATGGAGTATATCTCTCAGCAGCTATGACATTGATTTCAAGCCTAGGACCGCGATTAAATCGCAAGCCTTGGCAGATTTTATTGCTGACTTCAGCGCAGAGTTGGAGAAAGAAGCTGAACTCGAAGTGTCGATTGTGGCGACTCATGACGACGTGCCTTGGATCCTACACGTCGACGGGTCATCCAACATCAGAGGATCAGGACTTGGCGTCGTCTTGAAGTCGCCACAGGGGGGCAAGATGGTGTACTCAATCCGATGCGATTTCAAAACCACCAACAACGAAGCCGAGTACGAAGCCGAGTACGAAGCCCTGATCGTGGGAATGAATATGGCCCACGACTTGGGGGCAACCGCGTTACACGTCAAAAGTGACTCTCTACTGGTGGTAAATCAGATCAATGGAGAATTCGCAGCAAAAGATTCAAAAATGACGGCATACCTAAACGTAGCAAAAGAAATTTCCAAAAAATTTAAATCTTTTTCTATTGAACAGATTCCACGAGACCAGAACACTCAGGCCGACGCTTTAGCGAACCTTGGGTCTGCTCTGGTCGAACCATTATTCGACGCGATCCCCATGATTCATCTAGCGACATCATCCACTGGAAATATCAATGTCGCCCAGATCGAAGGAGAAGAAGATGATTGGTCGTGCGACATCCGAAATTTCCTTGTGCACGACCAACTCCCCGAAGACAAAATAGAGGCTCGGATAATTAGATTCAAAGCATCTAAGTATGTCATGATCGGAGATAAGCTCTATCGACGATCATCGACAGGCCTAAACTTAAGGTGCATCATTAGCAAGAGTCAAGCCCAGAAAATCCTCCAGGAGATGCACAATGGCGAATGTGGCAATCATTCAGGAAGACGTAGTCTGGCTAATCGTATCTCTCGACATGGGTATTTCTGGCCAACACTACGACAAGACGCCGTCAAGTATGTCCAGAACTGGGACCCTTGTCAGCGACATTCAGGTATGTCCCATAAACCCTCTGAACCCTTGCACTCGACACTTATCCCATGGCCCTTCATGAGGCGGGGAATGGATATTGTCGGCAAATTACCCCCTGCCCCAGGACAAAAGGTATTCCTCCTCGTACTTACGGACTACTTTTCCAAGTGGGTCGAAGCGGCTGCTTTCTCCCAAATCAGGGATAAAGAAGTCATCTCTTTTATCCAGACTAACATTATATGCAGGTTTGGGATTCCATCCGAAATTGTCTGCGACAATGGATCCCAATTCATAAGCGACAGGACCCAACAATTCTGTGAAGATAGAAATATCAAACTGACGACTTCAACTCCGAGATACCCTCAAGCTAATGGACTCGCGGAATCGAGCAATAAAACCATTGTCGCATCAATCAAGAAGAGGTTAAAAGTTGCGACGGGAAGATGGGTCGAAGAACTCCCTTCGGTCCTGTGGTCAAACCGCACGACGCCACGTACATCCACGGGACAAACCCCCTTTTCTCTCGTCTATGGTTGCGAAGCAGTCCTACCAGTCGAAGTTCAACTCCCAACCTCAAGGCATACTTCCATCGACCACAACCTGGTTGATTTAAGTTATGACCTCGACTCTCTCGAAGAATTGAGGGAATCAGCCTTGATCAGAATGGCGTCACAGAAGCAGGCGGTCGAGCGACACTTCAATAAGCACGTCAAAGTTAAAGTCTTTCAAGAAGGCGATTACGTCCTCCATCGAGTATTCCAGAATACTCAGGAGCTCAATGCAGGTAAGCTTTCTACTAAGTAGGAAGGTCCTTACTGCATCTCCGAAGTCGTTGGTAAAGGAGCCTATCGACTACAAACCATCGACAATCAAGAACTCCCGCGAAGTTGGAATGCGACGCATCTGAAAAAATATTTCTTTTAAAATCGCTTTCCCCCAGGAAGATTTTTTCAACACGACAGTAAGCGTCGTGAGGTCATTGGCTGACTAACGATCGACCTATGACGAAATCTTATCACAGGAACGCACGACATAAGTACCCAAGTGTACGACTTGATTGTTTTATCACAGGGGCATATACTCTAAAAAGTCTCATCATGCGATACAATTACATGTAAGGTCTAAACGACCCCTCGATCTAAGTTTCTGGAACTTAGAAAATTTTGTATGTTCCAACACATCGATGACGTATATTTGCGCTTATCAATGCAATTCAAATATATGAATTATGTTTCGATCGTTACATTGTAATGAATGCCTAAGTCGCACGATCCTCCGTTTATTCCATACTTAACGAATTTTGTGATCGATATTACATTTATCCACGACATATGTAGTTAAAAACACGAGTTCAGCAAAAGGAGGAACTTCATTTCACGATTACATATGAGCGACCGACGGTCGAACAAGAAAGGACAAAGACGAAGGTCGTTACATACCAACAGCCCGACCACCAACGATCGAGCATGAAAAACCTAGTTCATAAAACCAAAATCTATCCTAGGATTAAAGAAGAGTGTCGATCGCATACTCTACCCAAAAATCTGGACCTTCGAATCCCCGCTAAAAAGCTGATGCAAGGATCAAACGAGTATGGCAGGAGTTATCTCCCGACCTCTTACGCCACGGCATTCTGAGAATGTGGCTCTTAAGATTAATGTTAAGGTTGGAGGAAGGAATATCTTCTTTTCAACGATCAACCCCCACTCCGACGTCTCCTCTATACTCACGTATTTGATGAGAGGAAACAAAAACATCTGCGAAATTACAAAAGGAACATATTATCAAAAAGTTCATCGAAAGCTATGAACAAACATCGATAACACAAGTTTTGAAAGAAAAACTTACTAAGGACGCCAGTTCGGCTAACCACGATCCAATCTCTTCGACAGAGATCCCTGGAAAACGCTCTTTGAGATATAAGAGCTGATATTTCCCCAGAAGCGGAAGCGACTCCGTCCTGACGAGGACATAGTCAATCAAGAGGGTCGACGACAACACAACGTTGATCGCCATAAACTCCCCCTCATTCTCTCCCGTCTTTACACCCTTACCCCTGTCGGCTGATGAAAGGGTCGACGTGGCAGCAGAAAACATCGTCGCCAGATGCGCAGAATCCACAAACGTCGAGTCTATCGCAACCAACACCGACATCGATATCATGACCCTCGGTAGGTCACCAGTCACCGGAGACATGGAAAAAATCGAAAGAGTTTCACCAAAGACAAAAAGAAATTTTTTTAAAAGCTTAAAGAAAATGATCCCTCATGGTTTCTATTTATGCAGGAAATCATGTCAGTTCGAGTTCCTCAATGATCGACACGCAACCCTGCCGTTTCGCATCACCAAACGAATCATCGACACCTGGCGCGAACAACTGGTAAGCATGATCGTGCGTCATCATGACGTCACGACTTCGTCCCCTTTCCAACTTCTCGTTCAGTTATAAGCGGACCAATCCAGTTATGAAGCGACTAAGGTAATTCTCAAACCCTTGTCATAATCTTACGCAACTGACTAACAAAATTTAAACTCGAATTTGCCATCCTTCTTTCAAATTTTGGGGGCAAACTGTTTGGGCAAAAAATCACAGGTCTCGACCACGACCAGAGCAGGTAAGACGCGTGTTATAAGACGTGCCTTGTATTAAGATAAGGTCCCGACAAAGGTCCAGAAAACCGCCGTCGTCCCTCGTAAAAGGTAAGTCGAGAGTTCCTTACGACGCTCGACCATAGTGTCGCCCATTCCGCATGACCGTCGCGTAAGACCATGCAATCTCGACCAAAGCTAACGTTAACCATGACTGTTACGTTTGTTAAGTGTTTAATGCAGGAGTCAAAGCCATTAACAGCCGGAAGATGTAACGGACGAAGATCATTATGGACATTCACCCCGACGACCGTTTCTAACCGTTGTAGCTGTTAATAAAAGCATTCATGGAGCTAATTAATGACACGAAGACTATAAAGACCAAGCTAAATCCTCATTCCAGAGGACAATCGATCATCAGCTAACACTATCGAACATCCGGCAACCAACATTCGAAGCTAAACTCAAGAAATCGTATACTGAAAGCTATCAACCAGCACCGAATTCCAGAATACTACAGCGAACTCAAGAACAACAGAAGCAAAGAACCTTTACTCGAAGAAAAGCTCAAGTGATCGCTCTCGACGCACAACATCCGCCCTCGACCAACAGTTCGCATTTTGTATTCACACACGACATACACTTGTTTTTACCTTTCAAACACTTGTACTTTACATTTCGAAGCATTTCCTTCATTTGTATTATAATCATCGTACGATCGACACCAGTATCAAAGGACATCGCCCCTGATTGGCGACCATAGTGCAACGACGACACCCACTGTCGTCCGCAGGTTTTTTCCTCGTTGAGGTTTTTCCTGCATCATCAAATCCTTTGTCTCCTTTATTTTTATCCTCGTCGCACGTTTCGTCGAAAGATCCTTTCTTTAGTTGTTTAAGTCCACATCGACCTTAAGTTGTCCCTTTGGTGCGATTTTTGGCATTAACAACAATGTCGATAGAGTCGTTACACCTGAGAAGACGATTTTTGGCACGATTTCGAGGGAATCATCTTCGGGGGTTCACGACTCGTCTAGAGTCGTTACACCTGAGAAGACAGGGGCCGCATCGCCCAAGAAGTCGGCTTCTGATGCGATTGCTGCGACACCTATCAGTTCTACGCCTCCGGCGGAAACAACGAAGTCCCCGTCAGCCACGTCGGATCCTTTGTCGGCCGGCAAGGGCAAGGATCAGCTGACGGGAGGGGCCAAGGTCATGACGGTCAATTTTTCATTGCCTTCAGACTTTATGGTCAGTAGTGTCCTAAACGGGACGAACCTATTTCCACATCTGGGGAAATATCTACTCCCTTCTTTCAGGGAGCGTTTCGTGGGGTTTCCTATCGAGGAGACGGAAGCTCATGTCGCCGGGCTGGCATTCATGGTAAGTCTTTCTTTCAAGACTTGGTTCGTTCGTCGTTGTCGTTGTTGTTGTTCGTTGTCGTTGTTCGTTATCGTTGCTCCTTGTCGTTGTCGTTGTCGTTGTTCGTTGTCGTTGTTCGTTGTCGTATACTTTGCTAATGTGCTTTCATATATTTTCAGACATTTCAGTCGGCTTTGGCGTTATATGCTAAAACGACAAAGGTTGAAAGCTTAATGGCTTCTGTCCTCGAGAAAGAAGATGCGGCGTTAGAAAGGGAAAAGTCCACTTTAGAACGCGAAGAAGCGGCGTCGGAAGAGCTCGACATTTACTTGAAGGGCGTCGGGACCGTGAGAGATCTCGACTCAGATGATGAGAAGGACGTTGAGGAGGAGGTGGTAGGCGAAGGTCTTCAGGGCAAGGCCTCGAGCAGGGATGCGGCCGACATTCCTCCTCAATCTTAGAAAAATATCTCTGTTTATTTCTGTTTCCTTGCTATTCGACCGTTGGTGGTCGAGTTATCTGTAATGACAGTTTATTTCACTGAATGAAACTTGGGCCCCTTTTGAATTCATACTTTGCATATTTCACGAATAAATACAATGTCAATTGTAGAATTCACTAAGTGAAAAATAACCAAGGAATCGTGCGACTTAGGTATCATTGAAACACAATAACTAGAACGCAAGCCATAAGACTTTTAAATCGTGTATACAAACATAAGCACATGCGATCAAAGCATACATTCAGAGTATGAAAATTTTCTAAATCAAGAAGCTTAGGTCGTAAGGTCGTTAGACCTTGCGATCGTATGACTAAGTCGTGCGATGAACTGAGAATCGTGTGTCCCTGTGGAAGGATGATCAAGTCATAGACCTGATCGTCTATGTCATGCGACCTTGCGAAACTAGAGTCGTATACTTATTGTCGTGCGATTCTGCGAAAAAAACAACGTTAGAGGTTGGTCGTTGGCTGACCAACGACCCTCCGACGCTTAAGTTAGTAATCGTTCGTGATAAGAAATCGTATGAAAGAAGAGAAAAGATCAAGAAACATACCTTCTCAGATTCTTCTTTGTTTAACGGAGTATTTGCCCCCCGTCATTTATTACTTTATTCCTTTCAGGAGAGAATAGGTTTTAAATGACGGATCGACACTGAGATCTCGAGAAATAATATCGATGTCTATGTCGACCGTGTTTTCGTGCGACAAGGCAAAAATAATCGGCATATTCCTGCAGGAGAGGCATGAGTTCATCTTTAAGGTTAAAGATAGGAGGATGAACCTGTCGGGACCTTATGGTCGTGCATAATCCTGTGACCGTCAGACAGTTCACTTCCGCGGCTTCAGGGTGGTTTTATAGCAATCAGGAGCGACTTTCGGCTCACTTTTGATTTCCTGGATTCCCCATGGCGTAGGGAACTTCATGATTTGATGGTATTTCGAAGGAACGGCTTTCATTTCATGGATCCACGGTCGACCTAAGATGATGTTATAGGCCGATGCACAGTCGATTACGCTGAACTTGGTCTGTTTATTGACTCCTTCGGCATAGACGGGCAAGATAATCTCTCCAAAGGTGCTCGTCGCTTCTCCGTTAAAACCAACCAAGGTTGTCGAACGTCGGGTGATTTCCGAACGATCGATTCCCATGGCCTTGATGGTGTCAAGGAAAATGACGTTCGTTGAACTGTCCCCATCGATCAAGACTCATCGGGTTAAACAGTTACCAACCGTGAGTTGAAGGATCAACCCGTCGTGATGTTTCTGGTACGAGTCGCCGAGGTCGTCTTGGTCGAATATGATCTTCATAGCTTCCAACTCCAAATCTCCTTTGGGTCTTGATGAATGCGGAATAGGCCGACCGTCAGGTGCCTGACTGGCGTGACGCTTGGCTGCGGAATCCGTTAGACCACATACGTCGGAACCACCGATGATGCAATTGACGACCTTTGCATGCTCGGGGGTTGACGGTCGATGGTCGCTAGATGAGGTCACGACGTCGTCGATGATGTCTTTGAGATTGCCCTTTGGAACATGATATGCTAGCTCCTTTTTGAGGGCTATGCAATCATCTGTCACATGACCATGGTCGACATGGAAGTCGCACCATTTAGATTTATCTTTCTTAGCGTCGTCCTGATCGGACTTCTTCGGCCATCGAATGGTCTCTTGGGCAGTCTTCAAACCTTCAACCAATTCCTTAGTGGACCTTTTGAATCCGTAAGAGGATATCTTGGGGTACTGAGGAAACTTGGTCGCGGTCTTGGCTTCTGCCTTCATCTTGAATCGGACGTTCGAGATCTGGCGCACGGGCTCCACTTTGGAAATTGCCTTCGTCTTGAACTCTGGCTTTCTTACACCCAACGACCTCTTGTCGTCAGTATGCTTGCGACGAAAGGCAGCGTCATCCTCTACCCTCATATACGCTAGGGTTCGGGCTCAGACGTCTTTGAAATTCTCCACGGGATACTTGGTCAGGCCAGTATATAAACCTGATCTATCGTCCAGACCACGTTTATAAGCTTCAATTGCAGTCTTGACATCACAATTGCGAATACTGATTGTTAATGCCAAAAATCGCACCAAAGGGACAACTTAAGGTCGATGTGGACTTAAACAACTAAAGAAAGAATCTTTCGACGAGACGTGCGACGATAAATAAAATAAAGAAACAAGGGATTTGATGACGCAGGAAAAACCTCAATCGAGGAAAAAACCTGCGGACGACAGTGGGTGTCGTCGTTATACTATGGTCGCCAATCAGGGGCGATGTCCTTGGATACTGGTGTCGATCATACAGAGATTACAATACAAATGAAGGAAATGCTTCGAAATGTAAAGTACAAGTGTTTGAATGTAAAAATAGGTGTTTGTCATGTACGAAACAAAGTGTGAACTGCTGGTCGAGGGCTGTTGTCGTGCGTCGAGAGCGATACTTAGAATAATGGTTCTTCACTTCAGGTGTTCTTGAATATTGCTTCGGTTGTTAATCGCCGGATATTCGATGTCTTGAAATGTTGATTGAGCTTGATTTTATAGTCTTCGTGTCCTTAGCTTCATCCATGAATGCTCCTTTAATGGCCTTAACGGTTGGAAACGGTCGCCGGAGTAATGATCTTCATCCGTTACGGTCGCCGGCTATTTAATGATTGCGTCGGTTATAGTCGTTGCTCCTTAATGACTTTGACTCCTGCATAAAACACTTAACAAACGGTTATGGTTAACGTTAGCTTTGGTCGAAGTCGCACGTCCTTATATAATAGTCGTGCGGATCGGGCGACGCTATGGTCGAGCGTCGTAAGGAACTCTCGACTTACCTTTTATGAGGGACGACAATGGTGTTCTAGGTCTTTGTCGAGACCTTATCTTAATACAAGATATAGTCCCTAATCATACGCCTTACCTGTTCTGGTCGCGGTCGAGCGACGTGATTTTTTGCCCAAACAGTTTGCCCCCAAAGTTTGAAAATTGAATGTCAAATTTAAGTTTTAAATTTTGCTTGTCGAACGCTTAGGCTCGTGACCTGGGTTGAGGGACTTACCTGGTTGTCGTGGAACTAGACCGGTTCGCCTTTAACTGAACGAGAAGTTGAAAAGTTGTGACATCATACTGACGTGCGATGATGCTTACCAGTTGTCGAAGACAAGTGTCGATCATCAAAGAAGGTGACGCAAGTTGTTCCTGCCCTTCGAGGCTGGGAAAGGATAAAGAATGCCCCGACAGCTGGGTCGGGAATCTTTGAAGAATACGAAGTTCTGAAGGAACAGTCTTCGAGGGCTGACATTTCGTCGAGAATTGTCACGCCTAAAGAGGCGAAGGCGTCATCTAGCCGTCCAGGCGCGATGGACGCGACACCAGCAAGTTCGGCGCTTTCGACGACAGTGACGAAGCTAGTGTCCAAAGTGTTGTCCCCAGCGTCTGCCGACAAGGGGGACGGGTCATCGGCCGATGGTGTCCTAGACGGGACAACGTTGTTTCCTCATCTGGAAAAATATTTGCTCCCATCTTTCAGGGAATGTTTTCCTATCGAGGAGATAGGGACCTATGTCGCCGGGTTGATGTTCTCGGTCGACGTGGTCCTGTGATCTGGCATTCACAGCCGATACGGTCGTTAGAGACATATGTTCTGGCGTTCCGAGCCGATATGGTTATTTTAAAGACCTATGGTCTGGCGATCCGAGCCGATATGGTCGTTAGAGACCTATGTTACGTTGTGTAGGTTTTGCTTTAGCGATGAAAGGTAAAAAAGTTTACCTTTCTATTGAACCTGAGTATTATTTTGACTCATACATGTCATGGACATATGTAATATCGACTGTAAAGATTCATTAGGTACAAAGAGTCGTGCGACTTGGGCATCCATTGTAATACAACGATTAGAACGTAAGTCATAAGACTTTCATATTTCTATATCGTATAAGCAAACATAAGCGCATGCGATCAAAGCATTCATTCAGAACATGAAATTTTTCTAAGTTGAAGAACTTAGATTGTGGGGTCGTTAGACCTTACGATCGTATGATTTGATCATACGATGAACGTTACGACAGTTATCAAAGCACTTGATGAGCTAATCAAAGCACCCGAAGACTACAAATACTAAGCTCAATCATCATTTCAAAGGACATGGAACATCAGAAGCAACCTTTCGAACTCAGAAGAACATACAAAGCAAAGAACGTTCTCCCGAAGAATCGCTCTCGACGCACGACATTCGCACACGACACTTTATTTTTATACACGACTTACGTTGTTTTCACATTCGAAACACTTGTTACTTTACATTTCGAAATCTTTCTTTCATTTGTATTGTAATCTCTGTACGATCGACACCCGAAACACGAGGACATCGCCCCTGTTTGGCGACCATAGTGCAGCGACGATTTCCACAGTCGTCCGCGGGTTTTTTCCTCGTTGAGGTTTTTCCCGCGTCACCAAAATTCTCTGTCTCATTTATAATTTTTGTCTTTGTCGCATGCTTTGTCGAGAGATTTCTTTCTTTAGTTATTAAGCTCCACAATCAACCTCAAGTTGTACTTTTGTGCGATTTTTGGTATCAACACCCATCAGGACACATCTCCGGTCGAGTCAATGTAATCCCCGCATGGATTTTTGCTAAACTCCTAAGGCTGTCGAGATCATCTTGATCTCTAATGGAACTCGCAGGTTCAGTGGATATTTCTAACCCTGTTAACCAAGTTTGCAGGTCTGAAAAACCCCAAAGATCCAAGTTTTTCCTAGGATTCCTAGCGAAAGACTTACGACGCATACAAGGGATGAAGAGTCGTACCTTATATAGGTGCTCTAAACCTCGAAATACCTAATCGATTTGAAGATTTTTGCAGGTTTGGAAAAGATTCACTGAAAAATGGCAAGAAATCGGGAAGAAATATCTCATTAAACACTCTGAAAGCGTAAACTGGAAAAGATCCACCAAGGGTCGCTATTTATGTAATCGATCGTGTCAGGTCGAGTCGCTCGATGATCGACATGTATCAATGCCTTTTCGAAGACTCGACGGATCGTCGACACCTGGCAATTACAGTTGTTAGGCATGACCGTACGTCAGCATGACGTCACGATCTTATCCCCTTTTCGACTTCCCATTCAGTTGGAATTGGACCGATCCAGTTCCAAGGCAACTGAAACGGCCCCAGACGCCCTGTTGACAAAAAATTAAAAAAGTTTGCAATTTGAATTTGCCACTCTATTTTTAAATTTTTAGGGGCAAACTGTTTGGGTAAAATTTCACCAGTCTCAACCACGACTAGAAAAGGGAAAGTATTTATTACACTTTTTATGAAAAGATAAAATCATAAACACTTTATCGACTGACCAAAAGTTTAAATCTAAAATTACTCACGACACTCGACCATCGTAAGGAACTCACGACCTCGACCGACTAACATATGACAACTGCTATGATTTCTTTGTTTAATGCAGGATCAACACCATTTAATGGCCAACAGACATAACTGATGAGAGTAATTACGAGCATTAATCCCAACAGCCATTACGACCGTTACTCCTACATTCACGAGGGTCATTTAAAGCTACAAAGACTATAAATACAAAGATCCTAGCCTCATTTGCGGACAGCTGATTTCAAGAACAAGAACTATACAATGAAAACCATTTGAAGCAAAACTCTCTCTCTCGAAAGTATACGACGCACGACGCGTGGTTTTCTACGCACAACACTCTTATATTTACACACGACATACCTGTTTACTTTACATTTAAAGTCTTTCTTTCATTTGTATTGTAACCTTTGTACTCTCGACACCTGAAAACAGAAGGACATCGCCCCTGATTGGCAACCATAGTGCATCGACGACACCCACAGTCGTCCACGAGTTTTTTTCCTCGTTGAGATTTTTCCCGCGTCACCAAAATCTTTCTGTCTTAGTCACATTGCTTTGTCGAACAATTTCTATCTTTAGTTGTTAAGCTCCACAATCAACCTTAAGTTATCCTTTTGGATGATTTTTGGCATTAACAATGCCAAAAATGTTTATTTTAAAGTGTTTATGTGTTTCACATGAAAATTATCCATTTTGAGTTATTTGGTGGGTTTTCATTATTTGAAGTGTTTAACTTTACAAATCTTATAAAGCACCCACATTTGAGGTTTTTGGGTAATTTGATAAATGAATCATAAATGAAAGTGTTTTGATGAACTACTGCATAAATGAAGATTATTTGGTATAAATGCACTTTTAGTGTTTGTTGGAAATATGCATAATTTGTGTTATGGTATGCTTTGAAGATATAATCGTGTGAGTCTTTGGATTTTGGTCATTCCCGTCCTTGCGAACAATTTGGAAATTGTAAACCTTTTGGTTTTAGGGAAAAGATGTATTTTGAGTATTTTGATGAGTAAATCTTAGGTATTGATATTTTAACGATTTATCTTACGAGTGTAAATCTTTTGGTATAAATGCACCTTGATGGGTGTTTCGGAAAATGATTTGTCTTAACCAATAGTTGTTTGGAGTTATTTATGTTTATGGAGCATGTTTCGCATAAACGTGGGGTATTTACGTTTTATTTCATTTTATGACTTTTAACAAACTGTCTTTTAATTAATGAGTTTGTGGCTCGGTATTTGATTATGTTGAGTTTTGGGGACATTTGTCCAGTTTTGATAGCTCAACGTAGAGCTTTGGTCATGATTTATATTTATTTGAGAATTACATGTTCTGAATGCGCTAGTTCACTCGTTTGAAGTCTTGTAATGTTTTAGACCTTATTGCTATGGATCCATAAGCACTTGAGTTTTACGTTCAATAATGGTATGCTAGTTTCCCTCATTGTAGCACGTAATATGCATCGAGTTTCATGATAAGTAAGGTGTAGACCTATACGGTCGGACATTATCTCATGAGCAGTAAGGTATAATTCCAATGTGCTAATTGTTTTCTTGGATTTGGATAACTCAATGTACATACCTAGAGGGGTTGAAGTTGATATTCCACGAGCATAAGCTTTAAGTAGTTGAGTTCGACATCCAATATGTGTATAATCTATGCGTCTCGTTTTATTACATAGATATGTGACCTACTTTTGTGTTCCGTCACGTGCAATGTAATCGGGTCTACCCCGTCACCGAAAGGTGTTGTTTTGGGTATTGAGTTTTATCGTTCATGATTTCGGTGATGTTTCATATTTAAAGATTATTATCTAGAAGTTATAAGTTAAGTATTATGCCCCATCCGTGTTGGGATGTTTCGGGACGTAAAGTTTTTCCCATGATTTCATAATTTGGGAGTTCATTTACTATTCACGTTTGTGTGAGTTCCGGGTTGAGTTTACTTAACGAAGGAATGTTTTCTATTGGGGTTTCGTCTTTAAAATGGTGCGTATTGGAAAACGTCTATTTTGGTATTGCGATCACTTAAAATTATTTTTATCAGAAAACAGGTCGTTCTCATATTTAAAGTAAATTATTTTGGATTTCACGATTTAAGTTGCACTCGTTCTTTTAACAATTTATATAAATGATATGCATTGTTTTTTTTGGAAAGGGTTCCTGGGCCTTCGGCCCAGTACATCCCTGGCAAACAACCGACCGCGAAGTAATGCAGCCCTGAGAAAATCCCAGTGGCCACAAGTGTTGCGGGTGGGATTCGAACCCGGGCAAGCGCTATGAACTCCCCAGGTCTTACCACCACACCACAACCCTTGTGGTTTGCATTGGTTATTCAATGCATAAAGTGCCTTTTTACTCTCTTTTTAGATAGATTATTTTACTTTATCCCAACCTTTGAGTCATTTTATTCTTTTATTTTCATCTTTTTGATTCATGGAGCTAAGTATTTGATTTTACCTGTTTTTACTACTTAGAATGACTAACTTGTTCTTAGTTACAAGATGTTGCTACTCTCATTGCTACAACATTGGATGGATGAAGACGGAGAAGGTTGATGACATGGAGACTTATCTTTTGGGAGCAAACTAAGCAATCCAATTCCAACTAGTTAATGACGATATGTTTATATATATAGTAAATGTTAACATATATATATATATATATATATAGTAAATGTTAACATATATATATATATATAGTAAATGTTAACATATATATGCAAATTGAGAAAAACAGTTAATGACGATATGTTTAAGATTTAAGAAATATGCAAATTGGAGACGTCAAGTTATTTGATCATATTTTGCTTAGACATTTTTATATGTAGTACTAAATATTGTCTGAATTATCGGTTGTATTTTAAAGACATGTTTTCTTTATTTTTATGTATTTAATTTTGATTTTACCTTGTTTAAACACAACCCGACTAACCCGATCAACCCGAACGGGTTGGGTTGTATCTTTGTTTGGGTTGGGTTGGGTTGAAATTTTTTCAAACCGCCAACATTGGGTTGATGTGTCGAAATGCCTTCAACCCGATCAACCCAACCCGTGAGCACCCCTACTTTCTATTTTGTTAAGGAAAAGATTTAAGTACAAGTACTGTACTTGTTATGTACTTTTTAGATTTCTTTTGGATATTACTCTGTTGTCATCCCTTCCTTGTATAAATAGGGATGAGTAGTTTGTGTTTAATTCAGTCTTCCATCAGCTCCAAACTGATGAGAATTTCTCTGTAGTTCCATTTTATAATTTATGCAAGTTACTTTTGGATCTTTAATTCTTTTCTCATCTTAATCTCTAGTGGTAAAGTGCTGCAACATTACTAGCAATATTGCTGCTACATTCTATTACTTTTAATTTCTGCACTTCACCTTGTTGTCTTTAATTTCTGTCATTTATATTTATGTTATGCATTTAATTTCTGTTCTTTATAATTGTTGTAATTTACTTTCAAGCATGAGTAGCTAATTTCTATAGCTTGGGTGTGAGGTTGAAGGGTGAAGTTTAAATCAAAGAAAGGTGGACATCGTTTCTCAATAATGATGTTCACCATTTCATGTCATGTTTTATAAAAGATCCAAATTACTCCTTGACGTTTTGATCACTTTGAAAGTGTTAAATTGTCATGGCATCAGGAATGAGCCATTGATATGCACGTCAATCCGAATGACAAAGGAAGTAAGACTTGGAAGAGCTACTGACAAAGGAATTTGTCATCTCTGTCTTCCAGCTTGATTTTGCTCGATAACTTGGTCACTTCTAATGGTGGTAAACGTATTGAGTGAGTACCAGGAATGGACCACTCAGAACACGTCAACTTAACTGATATGGGGTCAACCCGGAATAGTGATTTTTAACAAAGTAATTTGTTTATCCATATACTTGGAAGGCATCATTTGATACTATTGATAGTCCTGATACAACTACAGGAATGTGTTGATTGAAATCTAGATCAGTAGTGCAATGATGAAGATCCAGAAGTGCTTCCCGAAAAGTAGATGATGACCACATCATTGGTCCACTGGAATTTGTATTTAAGCTTCACCCCAAAATCTTGCACCCTTGCTTTCTGTTATTATTGGTGTAATCAATCTGTGACAAATCCAAACAAATCTGTTAGTCCCAGATGGCTTAAATAAGTATTGTAGAAGGGGGGGGGGGGATTGAATACAATACACAATTTTTCACTTAATTAATTCTTTTATTGATATATCAAATCAAGAATTACACACAGAAAATTTAGATTGTTGCGGAAAGAATAGTTAAAACTATTCTAACAATCTTCACAAAGTAAACTGAAAACAAAACAACTTTTAAAACACAAAGATTGAAAGATATAAAGTTCAAAGGGAGAGAAAGCCTTGTTGCACTGAGAAAATCTTCAGGAACGCGTAACCTTGCATAGAGAACTCTCTTCTCTATATAGTACTGGAAGCATTAAATGCTTGGGACACTTGTCATCTGAAGATTCAAGGATAGAGGTTGACTCTAAAAAGTTGACAAGTCCCTTTCACACTTTTTCTCAGTACCAGGAAGAACAAGCATGCTTGATTGAGACATCATCCAAAACTGGAATAACGACAAATAGTCCCTTTTTCCTGTCATTAGATATTGTCCCATAATAAATGATCTTCGTCTTCTAACTTTCACAAAGAAGAATCACACCGATTTTATCTTAAAATCGACAAGATGATTGACCGAAAATATTGAGGAAATCGGCCACGATGTCACCGATTTTCTAAGAATAAAATTGGTGAAGAATATCTTAGTCTTTTTTTGAGAATTGTATCTTCACTTCCACAATGAGAAACTCTTCTGACTTGATTTCAGTTGGTCTTCGACTTCACCGAATGTTTGATATTTTGACTAAGTTATTACAAAGAACCAAAGTAAAATATTCTAAGTGAGATTTCAAGAATAAAATCGGTGGGTCAATTTCAAATCTTTGGTGACCCAACAATCTCCCCCTATTTGAATTTGATCCTTATACTTAGAAATTTTTAAGAGTTTCTGAACTCGTAATGCAATTTGACCCATTTTCATCTTTTTGGGTTCTTTTCACATAGACAATTCTTTTTGTTCTTTTTGGTCTATTTTATCTTTTATGGATTTGTTAAGTATATCCAACATTTACAAAATTAAAGTAAATATGTACACCACAAGAATAAAATCTAAGTTAAGAAAAGAAAGTACTTGCATTTCATATGAAACCTATTACATCGGAGAAAAGAAAAAAATACAAGTTCTTAAAAGATAGTCAAAACACGCCACTTGATTCGTTTTCGACGTTTGATTTCTGAGACGATGTCCTAATAGAAGGGTTGGGCTTCTAGGAGATATAGCATGAGATTGGAGATGCCTTCCAACCGAATCCATCGTTGAATAGGAGACCTGCAATCGATGAGAGTGACAAAGTGGTGAAAGGATATGCTACCGAAGTTGGTATAGTCAAGTCATGATTTTCAACGTAGGAGACTCTTGCTTTGGCAGCCATATCCTTGAAGACTGTGTCCTTCACCGATTTGGTCTTTGTGGCGGGGAGTTTGACTTCTTCTTTCAGAATTCGGACATGAGTAGCTTCTTCGGAGGAAAGGACGATTTGATGCTTCTTTTTTATTTCCTTCATCCGAGTCACCAGCCCACTTATATAATTGATGAAGATTTCTTTCTTTGGATTTGAACATTTGACAAGAAGCTTTGACAGTTCAAGCCATTCGGAGAGACCGAACTGCTTCAGATGATAGTCTTTGATGCTTCTTGAAGATCCATCTTCTCTTTCAATGATTAGCCGAACATCAGAAGGAGTGACTTTTGAGGTTGCAATTTTCACACTTGAAATCTGTGACCTATCAGTTCGGTAAGTCATAGACTTTTTTTACCAGTCAATTTCTCTCCCCCTCAGCTCCTCAGCCTTTTTCGCCGAATCCTCAAGAGAACCCAACTCAGATTTTTCGGCTTCTATCGGATCGGGGATTTTGGCTTTGATAGCTTCCTCCTTAGCTACTTTCAGAGACAGAGCCTTGTCCGCATCCAATATTTTCTAAGCTCGGAGAGCTTCCTCAATTTCTTGAGGAGGGAGCCCCAAATCGGAGACAACTCCTTGGGAAGGGGGTTTAAGTCTCAAAGATTCAGCATCGGTGCGACGTGATCCATACTTTGTAGCTTCTTTCTTTTTCTTTTCCTCCAAGGCTTCAGCCTCAACAAAACGTTTACCTTTTCCTTTGTCTTTAGGGCCATCGGCCGGACCAGATTTCTCCCCCTAAGCTGGTCCGCTGGTTCCCTCCACCGAAGGGTTAGCAATTTCCACCGAAGGAGCCATCGATTTTCGATTCAACAGAGATGTCCACCGATTTTAGAGGTTCAACAAGGATTTTGGTGGCTTTCGGCCGTGTGGAGAACTTGATGGATGGAGTGTCGAAAAGAGGTTTGGTGCTGGAAGCCTGTCTGACAGAAGTTTTTCTCGGAGCCTTTTTCGGACTTTTCTCCCCTCAGTACCAGGCGAAGAGGAGACACCCAGATGATCAGATACCCGATCCATCCTCCGATGAATCTGATGGAGCATTTCCTGATCCACATTATCAAAGGTATAGTCACCTAGATCCAAGTCCCAGTCTAGTTTGTTATTGAAATTATCCACCTTTTGATGAAGGATTTTGAGTAAGTCCATAATTTCATAATTGAGGGATTTTTGTTGAGAGTCCCGATCCCGTAGGCGGAGGATTTCGGTGTCACGAGCATCGGCGGAGGCTTTCAAGGCCCCCAAAGAGAGTGACAAACTGGAATTGGAGGTTGTCAAGTCCTCCAATTTTCTACTAACAATACCGAGGGAATCGATGAGAGGTCGGAGCAGAGCTTGAAGAGTTGTCTCAAAAGAAGGGTGTCGAACCTGATCCTCCAAGACACGAACCCGATCAGCCGTTTGAGATATGAAAGTTAAGGAGGCCTGCTTGAAATCCTCAAATTGAGTTCCCACCAAATGACTTTGTCGAGTACCCTCCTGGATATCGGCGAGATGTTCTGATGGAAAGCGAATGTTGGAACTAGAAGGGGCACCAACATGTATACCAGGGATATTGAATAGGGGAGTTTAGGGGGATAAAGGTGTATGGGGGAGATTTTGTGATTCGGGGATGGTGGAGGAGGATGGTTGATTAGATAAAGGATCAAAGAAGAGGGTCTTTGTGGGTGAGGGAGATGGAGAGGACGAGGAACTGCCCTTAGAAGAAGATTGGGATCGCAGGAAGTGTGTCGGTGAGGGATGCATTGGCGAGGGCACAATTTTCGGTGATGGTGGTGTCGGTGATGAGACATGTTTCGGTGGCGAGAGATGTTTTGGTGAGGATACATGTTTTGGTGGTAAGGGATGTTTCAGTGTGGAGGACGCCTTTTTGGTAGAAACAATCAGTGGTGGTGATGATCCCTGTTGGTGAGGGGTGGTATCCTGTAACAAAAATTCCAGAAAGTCCAAGCCCTCAGGAACGACCGCTGGATCGGCCGAACCTTCACGGGGTTGTGCATCATTGACCGTAAACTGGTTGGGTGGCAGGTCGTGTAGTATGAAATCTGAGCCTTAGAGGGGAGAGACCTCAAAGTCATCTGCACCACCTAAAGATATAGGTGATGAGGAAAGTTGTGGGGACTCCTGTTGTACAACCGAAGTCTTTTAAGAGACATCGGAGGAGGTGGTTCGGGGGATAGCATATTCCCTTGGCCCGGATGGGACAATTTCAACAGTCACCGATTTTTGAGAATCGGTGACCGGTGTGTGTGGCTTGGCCGAAGGTGTCCTAGATCTCTTTAGAGGAGACCTAGGAGGGGATTTGGAGTGCGTCCGTTTGTGTGAAGAGGTGTGGACTTGGGTAGCCTCCGAAGGTGATTTCAGAGGCATAATCCGAGAAACAGATACAAAGGTATCGGGGACCCTAGATTTTTTCTTAGTGCCCCCCGATTTTACTCGGGCAGTGGGGATAGGGGCCACTACAGCTGAGGATCCGCCGAAACCTCTACGTGTACAAACCCAGGGATTTCGGCATCTCCCCAGTGTAGATCAGGAGAATGAGCGAAAGTTATCATACCTCGGCATAGTGGCAAGTCGGAGGCAAGAGGGGGCACATCAAGAACAGTCTTCCCAACCATAGGAGCGGACCAGTCATAGACGAACTTTAGAGACTTCGACTTTTGATCGACATCAAGAGCAACAACCATTTTGTGATTTATGATCATGGAAATAAACCGTGGGTAGGCAACATAGCAGCGTTTGGGATGAGATATGACATTGGTCAATTAAGTGAAGATAAGAGTATGGGCTAAAGAAGTGATGTAGAAGGGAGACTGATCCTGTCCATTGGTCTTGCAAGATAAGCAATAGATGACATGGGTGAAGAAGAAGTTCCATATACCACCCCATGTATTTTCTAAGAAGTGTACCTGGGCATTTTGAGGCTTTGGAAGATGGATCAGGTAGGTAGTTCAAGGCTCGTACAACATCATCATGCTCGGTTCCAAGGTGGAAATCATCATATTCAGGGAAAGATGGAAGGCGGAGAGCATCACGTACATCCTTGACCCCAAAAGTTAGGTCATGGTCTTCATCTTCAGATAGGATGGAAGCATTGATAGAGTAATTGGAAGGGTCATACACAGGTGCGCCAAAATTTGCCAATGAGAAACTTGCTCATCTTGGGATTGCATGTGAAAGCATGGAGAAGAGGTAATCGTGCCAAAAACTTTGAAACAATGTTGAACTCTTGATGGTTTGGATCAATGTCGAATCTGGTGACATGGTTGCAGGGATTAAACTTGAGATCTTCAAAACAGGTGGGAACATCTTTGGAGCTCTTGGGAATCTTGGGAAGTTTGGAAGATATGGTTGAGGATGCCATGGTAAAGTAAGAGAGGTGCATGTTTTTCTAGAGAGAGAGTTTGAGATTTTGTTGCAGGTCGTGAAAAATGAGAAGTGAGGAAGATGATGGGTATTTATAATGGGAGAATTTGAAAAGGTGAAAAGTGGCGGTAACAGTTATGGAAGATATGAACAGTTATGAATTAATAAAAGGTTTTAAAATGGGTAATGATGACAAGGGAAATATGAAACGGTCGCAGAGATGGTTTCATGAAAAAAGGGGTATGGGAAGAGTCAAATCTAGTTGACAGCTGGGTGTAGGGATGATGTCAACATCGATTTGTGTGAAAGGATAAGGGATAGAAAGGGGGGGGGGAGTTGAATACAATACACAAATTTTCACTTAATTAATTCTTTTATTGATATATCAAATCAAGAATTACACACAGAAAATTTAGATTGTTGCGGAAAGAATAGTTAACTATTGTAACAATCTTCACAAAGTAAACTGAAAACAAAACAACTTTTAAAACACAAAGATTGAAAGCTATAAAGTTCAAAGGGAGAGAAAGCCTTGTTGCACTAGAAAATCTTCAGGAACGTGTAACCTTGCATGGAGAACTCTCTTCTCTTTATAGTGCTGGAAGCATTAAACGCTTGGGACACTTGTCATCTGGAGTTTCAAGGATAGGGGTTGACTCTGAAAAGTTGACAAACCCCTTTCACACTTTTCTCAATACCAGGAAGCACAAACATGCTTAATTGAGACATTATCTAAAACAGGAATAACGACAAATAGTCCCTTTTTCCTGACATTAGATATTGTCCCATAATAAATGATCTTCGTCTACCATCTTTCACAAAGAAGAATCTCACCGATTTTATCTTAAAATCAGTGAGGTGATTGACCGAAAATATTGAGGAAATCGGCCACGATGTCACCGATTTTCTAAGAATAAAATCGGTGAAGAATATCTTAGTCTTTTGTTGAGAATTGTATCTTCACTTCCACAATGAGAAACTCTTCTGACTTGATTTCCGTTGGTCTTCGACTTCACCGAACGTTTGATATTTTGACTAAGTTATTACAAAGAACCAAAGTAAAATATTCTAAGTGAGATTTCAAGAATAAAATCGGTGGGTCAATTTCAAATCTTTGGTGACCCAACAAAAACAATATCTTCGACATCGTCATCTGAAATCATTTCTTTTCTTACACTTTTGTTGCACTTTTACTCCAATCTTTGTGGGACGATACGTGGTTCTCACCACTTTATTAATTGAATGACGACATTAGATCTCATTGTATACTTGCTTTGAGGTTTAATTAGCACACATCTATTGGTGTATAAAAAGCACTATCAAGTTTTTGGCGTCGTTGCTGGGGATTGGCACGCTAAAAGTCTGTAAAAGTATTTTAAAAGATTTGGTTTTCTAACACCGTCCAAATCACACCATAAGTGTGGTGTATGCCAAGAATCCAACGAGGGGAATTTGCCGAGTTAGATCCTGACATAGAAAGAACCTTTCGTCATAGAAGGATGATACAAAGAACTTCAAGTTCCATGAATCCTCCCGAGATGGATATACCACCGGGTTTTGAGCATAGACCACCAAGACCATCAGTCTTAGAGGTAAGACCACCAAATCTAGGGAATCAAGTTAGACCACCAATTTTAGAAAACCCTATAGCACCACCAAATTTTGAAAATCCGCCAAATTTTGGAAATCCACCGGTTTTAAAGAAATCCACTCGGACATAATTTTCATCAAGAGCAATTGATAATGAAAATGATGATAAAAAATCACATGGTGATAATGAACGACTTAATATCATTGACCTTGCAAACTCTAAAGATGGGAGAATCATGGATTGTGCAGTTCCTAATTTTGAGCAATTAAACTCAGGAATTGTAAAGCCAACCATGAACACTTTACATTTTGAACCAAAACCCATCATGTTTCACATGTTGCAAGCCAATGGTCAATTTTCCGGACTACCATCGGAGGATCCCTATTCTCATTTGAGATCTTTTATAGAGATCACTGATATTTTTCTAATCCCTGTAGTATCTCACGAAGCCTTACGACTCACTTTGTTTCCTTTTTCTCTAAGGGATAAGGCAAGAATATAGTTCAATTCATTATCACCAGGTTCTGTACCATCATGGGCTGACATGGCTGAAAAGTTTTTGCGAAAATATTTTCCACCTACCCGGAATGCTAAGTCCAAAAATGAAATTTGCATGTTTAAACAAAAGGACGATGAGGCAATTCCCAATGCATGGGATAGGTTTAAGGAATTATTAAGAAAATCCCTCACCATGGCATTCCCTACTGTATTCATCTCAAGACGTTTTACAATGGATTTGATTCCAATGCAAAACAAATGCTTGATGCGACATCAAGAGGGGCCTTTACTTCCAATTAAACTTGGTTCATGAAGTTTTTTGTTTAAGCTTGATGCCAACAAATGACCCAAAAATTGAAGTTTTTTGTTTAAGCTTTGTGATCCGTATTTCTTCAAGATCCAAAAATTGACTTCAAATGGCCGCATCTTCGTACCTACAAAACATATATAAAATTAAATTATTTTGTGATTTTGTGATGTATTTTTGTGATTAAATACATAGTGTACTCAATCTTTATTTTTATTGCAATTAACTAAGTAGTGACTGTAAATAATGCGGTAAAAGTAGGAATTAACTCAAAATTATGGGAAAACATGGCTAAAATAGAGTTAATAAAAATAACCCTATCAGGCACCAACTACAAAGAAGAATCCTGGAATGCATGATGTAGATGCATATACTGCATTGACAGCTCAACTTGCTTCCATGACCAATATGCTTAAAAACATAACTACAGGTCAAGGAGCACATCAGACTGTTACTACACCTACTCCAGTTGTTCTCTCAGTGCAATGTGTTTGTTGCAGTGGGGAACACTCTTATGAATATTGTCCTCATAACTATGAATCATTTAACTATGTTCATAACAGGAATGGTCCTTACTCCAACCATTACAGTGCCATTTGGAAACAACACCCAAACATTTCTTGGATTAGTCCATGTTTAAATCCACCTGCACAAAAGCAACAAGGAACCGCAAATCTTCAACCACAACAACATGCAAGCAGCTCACAAAATCATCACCAAGGTTTTCAAAACAATCAACCATCTTTTCAAAGCAAACCACCTCCACAAGCTAATTCATCATCTTCTATGGAAGCAGTGATGATAGGGTTTATGACCCAAACTCAAGCTCTTTTGACCCAACAACACTCTCAAAACCAAGCTTTGATAGCCCAACAACAGTAAATCAAGTTCAACAGTAACAAAATCAAGCTCTTTTAAATCAACATAGCACACTTCTTAGGAACTTGGAAACCCAAATCAGTCCATTGGCACTCAACTAGATCAACAGGGCCACATGTACTTTACCTAGTAACACAGAAATCCCAAAGGCCCCAGGAAAAGAACATATGAAAACTGTAACTCTTAGGAGTGGGAAAGAATTACCTGAAGCTGTGGAAAAGGAATTTGGCCCTTTAACCAAAATCGATTTTGATAAAATGTCCAAAGCCATTCCTACACTAGAGATTCAGGTTATTCCAAAACCACCAAGTCAAAAAGAAGACCAAGACCCTAAGATCACAAGTTCAAGTCCACCACTGACTGACCCAAAGATCACTGTTGTGACTCCACTCAATGAGACCAAGACCAAAGGCATACATGACCCATCTTGCTCAAACAAAGATGTAATCAAACCAGTTCCTCCTTATGTACCTTACCCCAAAGGTTAAGGAATCAAAAGAAATTATTGCAATTTAAAAAGTTTTTGGATGTTTTCAAAGCATTTCATATTAACATACCTCTTGTTGAATCAATTGAGCAGATGCCCAGTTATGCCAAGTTCCTTAAAGACACTTTGAGTAAGAAAATAAAGTTGACTGTTTCTCTCACTGAAGGTTGCAGTGCTCTCCTGACCAACAAAATACCCCCTAAGCAAGAAGATCCAGAAAGTTTCACTATTCCTTGTTCCATAGGTGGGAAAGAAGTTGGAAAAGCCTTGTGTGATTTAGGTGTCAGTGTCAACCTTATGCCATTGTCAATCTTCAAAAGCCTAGGAATAGGAGAGGCTATACCTACACCTACCACTGTTACACTCATCCTAGCAGACAAGACCATCGCCTACCCAAAAGAAAAACTTGAGGATGTCTTAGTTCAGGTAGATAAGTTCATCTTCCCGGCATATTTCATCATTTTAGACTTTGAGGCTGACAAAGACATTCCTATTTTTTTAGGAAGACCATTCCTTGCCACCGGAAGAACTTTGATAGATGTCCAGAAAGGAGAGTTGACTATGAGACTTCAAGACCAAAAAGTCACCTTTATTGTCTTCAATTCTTTAAAATACCCTAGTGAAGTAGATGATTGCTCAAGTTTAAGTGTCATTGAAACATTGTGTCATGAAGAGGGAACCAAACAAACCTGTAGAATAGAAGGAGGAGAGGAAGATGATGATAGGGACTCTACCTTGAGAAAAGAAGAGATTGTCCCCTTGAATGCTGCAGCATTTGAGATGCTGGAAAATAATGAACAAAAGTCATTTACTCCCTCGATAGTCTCACCACCTGACCTGGAGTTGAAACAACTCCCATCTCATCTGAAATATGCTATTCTAGGAGAAGAAGACAAGTTTTCTGTCATCACATCGTCTACCCTAGATTTGCATCAAGAAAAGAGATTGGTGTAACACCCGTAATTTTCGGATAAGTACAACTTTGAATCAGTGTGGAATCGATCTTTTAAGAAAAATATGAAAAACAGGATTTTGGGTTAAGTCCTAGATTTTCTGGTCTTGTTGAATGGGGAATTCGAATACGAGTCCAACGGTTCCTTCCGGAGTAAAAACGGAGCTATATTGAAGAAGTTATGGCCAAAACAGTGTTAAGAAGAAACCGAAAGAACAGTGCGTGGCGCCGATCTTGGCGCCGATTGACCCACGCGGAGATTGGCGTGGAGTACTGGATCAGCTTAAAACACGAAATTCACACCCCAGACTTCATTTCTTCATATCTCTCTCATTTCACCTCCGTTTTTGGCGATTCAAAATGCCATGGTTTCGGTTTTTAGAGCTTTTCAAGGATAAAGTGTTAGTTTTGAAGTTCATTGGAAGATTCAAGGGAGTTTGGTAGAGGTAGGTCTCTCAAATCTCTTTCCTTTCTCTCCCAAATTGTTTTCCCTTTCTCCCTCACAAACCCTAACCGATTTTGGGGATTTTCTTGGAGATTAATGTGTTCCTTATCCACTTTATGCTAGTGATTTCATTTATTGATGCAAGAGCAAGTTTCATCCACAACACTAGAGATTTTTGGGGTTTTCTAGGTTTTCATCAAAACCTAAGTGGTGAGTTCATCCTCCTAGTTTCTATACTTTCATATGAGTTAGAAATGTTCCATTGAAGATCTTCTAGTATTTTGCCTATCCAATTTCGGTTTGGATGATTTTAGAGAAGTTAGGTCAAATTGAGGTTTTGGGTATAAATGGAGATTTTGATGGTTGATGTTTGGAAAACAATTCTAAATGGTTAAATGTGGTTATTGATGGTTGGAAAATTATGGATTTAGGTTTTTGAAGGTTTTGGTTTGAGGATTCATGTGCATCAAAGGAGCATACATTTGGGGGAAAATCTAGATTTAGCTAAATCTAGCAAAGGTGAGTTCAAGTTACTTTGGGAAAACTTTGTACATGCCAAAATGTTATTTTCCAAGTAATTACGTGTTTTACATGAAAATTATTAATGTTGAGTTATTTGATGGGTTTCAACATTTGAAGTATTTATGGTTGTAAATGTGGTAAAACACTTACATTTGGGATTTGGGAAAATGTGATGAATAAATCATACATGAAAATGAGTTGTCGATTTATGTGATAAATGCAGTCTATTTGTTATTAAAATGCATTTATGAATATTTTGGAATTATGCATATAGTACCTCATGTGATGTTTTGAAAATGTAAAGGTGTGAGTCCTTGGAAAGGAGGGTTTTCCCGATCCAAGGTTTTATTTCGGGTTTTCATGGATTTGAGGTATTTACCGGCAAACGGTGTGTGTTGTTAGATTTGATGTCATTTTATGACCTTCATAAACTATCTTTTGAGTTAGTTGAGCTTGTGGCTCGGTATTGAATTTTATCAAGTCTTGGGGACATTTGTCCAGTTTTGATAACTCAAGGTTGAGTTTTGTTAATGATTTATGTTATTGGGGAATTGCATGTTTTGAATGCATTTGTTTATTCATTTGGGGTCGTGTAATATTTAGACCTTGTTAGCTATGGATCCATAGGCATTTGAGTTTCCCTTAGTCTCGCGGGCAAGAGGTCGGGATTGATTGAGCTCAGTTTACGAGACGTTAGTTTCTTTTGTAGCACGGAATAGGTACCGGATTTTATGATAAGTAAGGCGTGGACCTATACGGTCGGGCGTCGTCTCGTGGGAAGTAAGGTGTAATTCCATATGTGCTTGGCACGGGATAGGCATCGGGTTCCATGATAAGTAAGGCGTGGGCCTATATGGCCGGGCATCGTCTCATGGGCAGTAAGATGTAATCCCGAATGTGCTGTTGTGGATTTGGAGTGACCCAATGTATAGACCTGGAGTGGTTGAAGTTAGGGGCTCCCTGGTCTCGCGGGCAATAGATCTGGAGTGATTGAGCTCAGTTTACGAGAGTAATCCACGTGGGTGTTTTATTGCATAGTAGGTGACCCACTTTAGTGTTCCGTCACGTGCGATGTATACGGGTCTCCCCCGTCACCGAAAGGTGTTGTTTTGGGTATTGGTGTTTATCCATGTTTTTGGTGACGTATAATATTTACGCGAATTACCTCCCACGTTATATGAGTTGTGGATTATGTTTCATCCATGTTTTGGGATGTTTTGGGATAATGGCAAATAATTACGCGTTTAATCATTTTGAGTATCAAATGCTATTTCACCCTTTCGTTGACTTTGTGAATAAGTCTATTTTGGAAAATCATGTTATAATAAAGATTTTAGCATGGGAATTGTGTGAGTTGAAAATGGGTGATTTGTATCTAAAGTAAACTCTTTTGAAGTCATGACTAAAAAAACTACACTCCTCTCTATTTATGAATTTATATAGTCATGATAAAATGCTTGAACTCACTAGGCGTTAGCCTAACCCTTTTTGTTTTTCGGCATGTGCAACAGGCTCAGGTTGGGAATAGCTTTAGCTACACTGTGAAGTGGCGAGTGCTAGTAGAGTGCACGATAGATAGCTTTGATTAAGTGAATCTTCCGCATAGTTTTGGGGACTAGCAACTTGTGTTGTATTAAGTAACGCCCGTCTTAAGTTTTAGTTGTGGAAATTAAAATGTTTAAATTCCGAGGTATTTTTAGGAATGAATTGTATAGATGATTTATCTATTTTTGGTTATTTTATCGAAATTAAAGTTAGTTGCTCGTTCCAAATTTGAGGGTGTTACAAGTTGGTATCAGAGCATAAGTTTGAGAGAATTAGGTGTTAATTTTGAATACCTAGACTCAAACTAGCGATCTTTTAAGTGAGGGAAAGTGAAATTGCACTATTAGGCACATTAAGATGGGATGTTTTGAGGTTGATGGAGTCACTAAGAACGAGAATCACGTTGAGGGGTAGCAAGGATAAGCATGTACGGTACGTTCATAATTACACCTGACTAGTGTTATGGTGAACCTACTGGTTACATGTGCATACTTGAATTACTCTAACGTGAAGACCGTTGGGGTAGTAAAGAAGTTCCTAAGCGAATAGTTGTTGGAAAAGATTGACGATTTTAGTATTAGTCACTTGGGGTGACAATAAGCATGATAATTGTTTTAAGTGGATCGTTTTGGGTCGAAATTTGATGGTTGGATTAGAACCATGGAATTAATGAAACGATTTTAATTCGATGAAGAAGTGTAAGGATAACTGATGTAAATCCCAACTTTACCTTAAGAGGTTTGGACATCCGGATGACGGCAGTGTGACCGGAGTGATTTGGAGGAGTATGGGTTGAGATGTTGAGTGCCGACTAGGTTATGCACAAATTTTATTTTTGAAAATGAATTTGCACCAATTATTTCTTGTGTTTCAAATCCTTATATGGATTGTGTTACAAATTTTGGGAAATGTTTAGCACATGAAATTATTTTGTTGCATGGGTTTTGAACCTACATGAAATTATTTTGTTGCGGGAGTTGCAAACTCCGCCGCGACTGGCTTTATTTTATTATTGTCCAACGTTACTTTCGGATACCGTGATATCCATATTTTCATGATGTTTAAGACATTGGGCAAGTAACTACGGTTTATGACCTTAACATTGGATCTCCTCCACATATGTTAAGGTTTGGACGGAAAGTTATCTTCCATTATGTTTAAGTTGAGTTTTATTGGAAAATTTATTTAATGGAAGTTTTATCGAAAGTGTTGTTTAGATCGTGTTACAACAAAGGGGAATTTTGGGAGTTTTGGCATTTTGGCCAAAGTTTTGCGTTATGCAATTTGATTGTTGGAAGCGAAAGGCTAGGCACCATTTGGTTGAGTTGAGGCGATTAAGCCCATGGAGTTTTACGAAGTTTCGTTTTACGACGTGTTGGGTCGTGTGAGTCAAATTTTATAAGGCACATACCTTAGTTATTGCGTCTATTGCTTTTGGAGTTTATTGGGTATTTTGACTCATTCGGGTTTTGTTGAGAAGTGTTATTTGAGTCGTAAGGCAATCAAATGGAACGTTTTGGGAATTTTGATGTCGCGTAGTTTCTCTTTTAAAGGTTTGTGTTAGCACGTTTTGTTGCAATTTATCTAATTGTACAAATTGACTTATACGTGGCATGAGTAGTGCATGAAAGAATATGCAGATTGTATTTCTTAACGATTTGCTTTATGTGCTTCCGACTAGTTGACTGTTTTATTGTCCTTTCTTGCAAACGCATGGTATTGATCCAAGGGTGTGCATAATTTGGTAGTCACTAACCCTAGAAGGCTTTGATAAATGTGTCGGGAATGAAAATGTTTTATTAGTGCATTGCATGAGCGGGGGTCATATGGTCAAAGATACGTTTTAAGATTGAGAGATTTATGCACGGCTTACGATATGAAACGTTTTGAAAACACGAATGTGTGAGTTGTTGAACTTCGGTCAACCTCGATTTGATGAGCGATTTTGGAAAGTTGTAAACCTTTTGGTTTTGGGAAAAATGGGTATTTTGAGTATTCTAACGAGTAAATTTGAAACATGGTCGTTTCAATATTTTATTTTGCGAGTGTGAAATTTTGGTGTAAATACCTCGTGATGGGAATTTTGGAAAATTATTTATCTAAATATAGAGTGCATGAAACTATTGATGTTTTGGAACACTAATGCACATTGTTTGTTTGATCCGACGTTCGAAGTCGATTTAAACCATTTTTGGTGTCAACCAATTATAAACGCTTATTTTCTCCCAAGTTTTGGGGAAACACGTTAATGCGTGGGCATGGTTAAAAGTGTTTTACTCTTATGTCATTATATGACTAAGTGAGAAGATTTTGAACAATGATATAAAGAATTTCATTTTTGGAATTTGTTACGAATGATTTGATACACGTGACTTCGTTTCAAGAAAATTTATAAGGGAGTGTTACAAGTTTGCGTGCATACTCCCATTTGAGATTTCTTCTTGACATTTTAGTCAATATCTTTGAATGATGAAAACGTATCGATTTTGTCTTTAAACCTAGAACTGGCACAAATCGTTTTATGGTTTAACCAAAGTACATTGATGGGATTGTTTCACCGTTTTGGGAATAAACTGATGTGTGCGCACTTTGCTGGTACTTCTTATCCCATGATATTTCATGATTTAAACAAAAGAATTTTGGAATCGAAATACATTCAGACTGTTTGAGGCACGTATAGACCTTTTGGTTGCACAATATTTAATGTGGGAAATTACCTTACGTGCATGACATAGATCAATCCATGCTAGAACCGTATCGGTTCCTTTCGGAAAAGTCGTTTGTATGCTTTTGCGCTTTGTTAACGATATAAATTTTGATGAAATGATTTTCAATAAGTTTTTTCATATGTGGGACGAGCGTGTCCATCTTTGCGCAACTACAAAAAAATTGATAGTAGTAGTTTATGCGTATGATTATTTTGGTATGAAAATCTTTGTGACGAAAAATTATGTGAAAGGTTTTGCTGATTGGCATATTTGTTAAATAATTCACTTGAAGTCTTGAACTCATAGGAACCTTGGAAAGGTTAAGTAACCCAGTTAAGGGTAAGTGTGTGTAGCACTTTGGCGGTGGAAGGTTGGTTATTCCACGCGTGGTAGTACTGTAGGCTGAATGACATCGGTTCAGTGGATGTTGCACTTTGTAATTAAGAGAATTTATTTGCAGTGATTTATATTGAGGTTGGTGGTAACCTTTCTTGTTGGGGATCTTATTTTGGGGTCTTGGTCAACTTTCGTATGTGAGACCCTTTAGACACCGTATTGATAATTTTGATCTTGATGGGAATACTCGACGGGTGAAGCTCGTGTGTAGAGTCTGTGGTAATTCGACTTGGTGGTATGTTAGGTGTCGACTTTTGGGCTTGGGGCCAAGCACCGTTAGTGTAATCGGATGATTGTAGTCCCATTTTAAAGGAATGATGGTAATGGTTGTAGTAATCCTAAGATGCTCAATTGTGATGAGTAGTTTTGAAGGAACAACCTTCGCGTGCGACTTAAGAACCTGTCGGTTTTATGATTAATGTTGGGATGGATTCTTGAAGTCTATTAGAATTCGTTGGATGTAGACGGCAATTAATGATAGTAATAATCAGAATCGATGATTCTGTTGGGTTCGTTAGCGAACAAACCTTGGATTGACTCAGAGTCTGAAATCGAAATCGGGATGTATGGAACATCTAAGGTTGGGAGACAACCGAAGTCGTCTGACTAGGAATTATTCCAGTTGTCGGAGTGTTCTCCCGGACATAAGTACAGTGTACGTGAAGGGGCTCTGTTGATAAGCAATTGTTCGAGGAGTTGTCTTTATAGACTGTGTCGAGGGAATTTAGATTCCAGTTAGGAACTGATATTATAGTCGGCGTTGAGTCGGTTAGCCTTGGGTTGTAAAGGATGTAGATTTCAAGGACGAAATCATCCTAAGGTTAGGAGGATTGTAACACCCGTAATTTTCGGATAAGTACAACTTTGAATCAGTGTGGAATCGATCTTTTAAGAAAAATATGAAAAATAGGATTTTGGGTTAAGCCCTAGATTTATGGTCTTGTTGGATGGGGAATTCGAATACGAGTCCAACGGTTTTTCCGGAGCGAAAACGGAGCTATAACGAAGAAGTTATGGCCAAAACAGTGTTTAAGAAGAAACCGAACGAACAGTGCGTGACGCCGATCTTGGCGCCGATGGACCTGTGCGGAGATTGGCGCGGAGCACTGGATCAACTTAAAACACGAAATTCACACCCCAAACTTCATTTCTTCATATCTCTCTCATTTCACCTCCGTTTTTGGCGATTCAAAGTGCCATGGTTTTGGTTTTTAGAGCTTTTCAAGGATAAAGTGTTAGTTTTGAAGTTCATTGGAAGATTCAAGGGTGTTTGGTAGAGGTAGGTCTCTCAAATTTCTTTCCTTTCTCTCCCAAATCATTTTCCCTTTCTCCCTCACAAACCCTAACCGATTTTGGGGCTTTTCTTGGAGATTAATGTGTTCCTTATCCACTTTATGCTAGTGATTTCATTCATTGATGCAAGAGCAAGTTTCATCCACAACACTAGAGATTTTTGGGGTTTTCTAGGTTTTTATCAAAACCTAAGTGGTGAGTTCATCCTCCTAGCTTATATACTTTCATATGAGTTAGAAATGTTCCATTGAAGATCTTCTAGTATTTTGCTTATCCAATTTCGGTTTGGATGATTTTAGAGAAGTTGGGTCAAATTGAGGTTTTGGGTATAAATGGAGATTTTGATATTTGATGTTTGGAGAACAATTCTAAATGGTTAAATGTGGTTATTGATGGTTGGAAAATTATGGATTTAGGTTTTTGAAGGTTTTGGTTTGAGGATTCATGTGCATCAAAGGAGCATACGTTTGGGGAAAAATCTAGATTTAGCTAAATCTAGCAAATGCGAGTTCAAGTTACTTTGCGAAAACTTTGTACATGCCAAAATGTTATTTTCCAAGTAATTACGTGTTTTACATGAAAATTATTAATGTTGAGTTATTTGATGGGTTTCAACATTTGAAGTATTTATGGTTGTAAATGTAGTAAAACACTTACATATGGGATTTCGGAAAATGTGATGAATAAATCATACATGAAAATGAGTTGTCAATTTATGTGATAAATGGAGTCCATTTGTTATGAAAATGCATTTATGAATATTTTGGAATTATGCATATAGTACCTCATGTGATGTTTTGAAAATGTAAAGGTGTGAGTCCTTGGAAAGGAGGGTTTTCCCGATCCAAGGTTTTATTTCGGGTTTTCATGGATTTGAGGTATTTACCGGCAAACAGTGTGTGTTGTTAGATTTGATGTCATTTTATGACTTTCATAAACTATCTTTTGAGTTAGTTGAGCTTGTGGCTCGGTATTGAATTTTATCAAGTCTTGGGGACATTTGTCCAGTTTTGATAACTCAAGGTTCAGTTTTGTTAATGATTTATGTTATTGGGGAATTGCATGTTTGGAATGCATTTGTTTATTTATTTGGGGTCGTGTAATATTTAGACCTTGTTAGCTATGGATCCATAGGCATTTGAGTTTCCCTTAGTCTCGTGGGTAAAAGGTCGGGATTGATTGAGCTCAGTTTACGAGACGTTAGTTTCTTTTATAGCACGGAATAGGCACCGGGTTCCATGATAAGTAAGGTGTGGACCTATATGGTCGGGCGTCTGTTAATGCCAAAAATCGTCCAAAAGGATAACTTAAGGTTGATTGTGGAATTTAACAACTAAAGAAAGAAATCTCTCGACAAAGCGTGCAACAATGACAAAAATATAAACGAGACAGAGAAATTTGGTGACGCGGGAAAAACCTTAACGAGGAAAAAACCCGCGGACGACTGTGGAAGTCGTCGCTGCACTATGGTCGCAAATCAGGGGCGATGTCCTTTGGTTTCGGGTGTCGATCGTACAGAGATTACAATACAAATGAAAGAAAGACTTCGAAATGTAAAGCAACAAGTGTTTTCAATGTAAAACAATGTGCGTCGTGTGTAAAAGTTAAGTGTCGTGCGTGATTGTCGTGCGTGATTGTCGTGCGTCGAGGGCGATTCTTCGAGAGGGAACTCCTTGCTATGAATATCCTTCTGAGTTCAGGTGATTGTGCACTATATCGGTCTTGTTTTTTGAAATGATGATTACACTTGATATTTATAGTCTTTGGGCGCTTTAATTGGATCATTAAGGACTTTGATAACTGCCGTAATGATCGTCGTCTTCAATGCGGGGTTAGATGTTCATAACTGACTTCGTCGGTTATGGTCGTTGTCCATTAATAGCGTTGACTCCTGCATTAAACACTGAACAAACATAACAGTCGTATAGCGTGTTAGTCGGTCGAGGTCGCATGGTTTTATACGACGGTCGTGTGAACTAGGCGACGTCGAGGTCGAGTGTCGTGAGGTAAAAGATTTTCGATTTTATCTTTAATTAAGAGTTAAAGTACTATGATTTTACCTTCGTTATGAAAAAGGGAATAAATGTTTTCCTTACCTTGGTCGTGGTCGAGACTGGTGAAATTTTGCCCAAACAGTTTTCCCCCAAAATTTGAAAGTAGGATGGCAAATTTGAATTTTAAATTTTTTCAGTCGGATGCACAGAATTATGAAACGTGTCGAAAGTTACCTTGGTTGTCTTGGAACTGGATCGATCCGATTTTAACTGAACGAGAAGTCGAAAAGGAAACGGGATCGTGACATCATACTGACGCTCGATCGTGCTTACCATCTGTCTCTGCCAGGTGTCGATGATCCGCGCGGTTATACGAAAAGACGGGGGCACGTGGCAATCTCCAAAGGACTCGACCTGACACGATCGACTGCATATATACAGATCACGATGGATCTTTCCCTGTTTACGATTTCAGGGAGTTTCAGGCATAGATCTCTTCTTGATTTCCTTTCCATTCTCCGTCCAATCTTTCCTGAACTCTTAAGAATCTTCGACTTGGTTAATATTGTTCGAGGTTTAGAGCGCTTATATAAGGTACGATTTCTATTGATTTCTTTAAGTCTGCTAGAAATGTCGATGGATCCTGAAAGCACTATTCAAGAACAATCGGACATCGACGAATTTAGAAGTTTAGCTAAAATCCCTGCGTGGAATGAATTAATCTGCGCAGGTCAGATTCGATCAAACGAATGTCCCGAGGGGTATATTGTAGTCTATGAATACCCCTTTAAGATAGGTTTCGAGTGTCCTTACTCGCCTTTAGCTAAGGCTTTCATGCTAGAATTTGATTTAGCACCGAGTCAATTAATGCCCCAGTTTTGGCGAGTCGTGCAAGTGATCAAACGCCATACTGGAAGATGGGAATCCCCCATGAACATACGCGATCTCCTCTTGGCTTATCAAGCCAAGAAGGACGGGTGCCATCGTTGTAGCTTATATTCTAAGCTTAAGGGTGATCGTACCTTGGTCTTAAAGACCGCTGTCAACGATCGTAAATGGAAGACTCGGTATGTTTTCGTGCGTAAGTCGACCCTTGATTCCGAGAGTGATTAGATTAGGACCGGATGGAATACGTCGGGTGAGCTTTGTAATTTCCTTGTCGTACGTCGTTTATGATTTTTATCTGGTTTCTAATTTGCTTTTTGTATGTCGACAGCCATTAAGTTTGAGGACGTGAAGCCTTACGCTAACTCTCAAGCAAAGATCGACGCGTTCTTAAAGTTAAGCACTGGGGAACGGTCGTTTGTCGTACGACAATTGGTGGACGACGATGAGGACTTAGTATATTTAGGAGAGAATCGGGGGGAGAAACGTGAGGAAGAAGAGGAGTCGAAAGAAGAAAGAGAGATGACTGGTAAGCGTACCTTCCTATTTCTTTCTGTGATAATTCGAATCTTTTTCCCTTGTGTTTTTGTAATATTTCTCTCTTTTTGGTTTCCAGGAGAATCTCAACCACAGATGTCGAGCGTCTCCGCTAAAAGAGCAGCTCAGCTTGAGCTTGCTCGTAATGGCAGGGAGAAGAGGCAAAGGGCCATGTCTACTGGTCCTGAAGTTCCGAAGAAGATGAGGACGACGATCCCGAGAGAACCGTCTTTGGGAGTTAATGACTCGTCGAGAGTCATTTCGCTTGAGAAGGCGAAGGTCGCATCGCCTAGGAAGACTTCTTCCAGTGCGATTGATGCGACACCCATCAGTTCTGCGCCTCCAGCGGAAACATCGAAGTCCCCTTCTGCTACGTCGGATCCTTTATCGGCCGGCAAGGGCAAGGATCAGCCGACGGGAGGGGCTAAGGTCACGACGGTGAATTTTACATTGCCGTCGGTCTTTATGGTTAGCAGTGTCCTAGACGGGACGAATCTATTTCCTCATCTGGGGAAATATCTGCTCCCTTCTTTCAGGGAGCGTTTCAAGAGGTTTCCTATCGAGGAGACGGAAGCTCATGTCACCGTGGTGGCATTCATGGTAAGTCTTTCTTTCAATACTTAGTTTGTTTGTCGTTGTCATTGTCATTGTCGCTGTCGTTGTTCGTTGTCGTTGTTGTACATTTACTAACAGTGTTTGTTTTATGATTTTGTAGGCGTTCCAGGCTTCACTAGCTTTGCGGGGTGAGACAATGAAGATAAAGAATCTAATGTATGCTGCACACGAGAGGGAGAATGCGGCGTCGGATAGGGCGAAGGTCGCCGCAGAGCGCAAAGAGGCTCTGTCAAAACGTCTCGATGACGCCCTGAAACATCTAGAGGTCGTCGGTCGTGCGAAGGATGATGCCAATCATCGCCTGACGCAGTCCTTATCCCTGATTGCCGACCAGAGGGAGGAGATAGAAAAGATTAAAGAATCTTTGGCTGCAGCTACAAAGGAAGCTGAGGATTCCAAGTCCAGGGTAGAGGGTCTGGAGAAAGAGGTGCAAGCTGCTAAGGACGAGGGTAAGTCCGTTTTTTCCTTGGCTCGCCTGACTGCTAGGGCGGAAATTATAAGGCGACATCTGTTGGGGAAGGACCCTCTTGCTTCGGCGTCGGAAGAGCTCGACATTTACTTGAAGGGGGTCGGGTCTGTGAGAGACCTCGATTCGGATGATGAGAAGGACGTCGAGGAGGAGGTGGTAGGCAAAGGTCTTCAGGGCGACGTGTCGGGCAAGGATGCGACTGATGTTCATCCCCAACCTTAGAAAAATATCTTTGTTTATTTCTATTTCTTTGCTATTCGACCATTGGTGGTCGAGTTATCTGGATGTAAATGACATTTTATTTACTGAATGAAACTTGGGCTTCTTTTGAATTCATACTTTGTATATTTCATGAATAAATACAATGTCAATTGTAAGATTCACTAAGTAAAGAATAACCACGAAATCATGCGACTTAGGCATCATTGCAACACAATAACTAGAACGCAAGCCATAAGACTTTTAAATCGTGTATACAAACATAAACACATGCGATCAAAGCATACATTCAAAAAAAATTATAATTCAAGAAACTTAGATCATAAGGTCGTTAGACCTTGCGATCGTACGACTAAGTCGTGCGATGGACTTGAATCGTGTGTCCTTGTGGAAGGATGATCAAGTTATAGACCTGATCGTTTACGTCATGCGACCTTGCGAAACTAGAGTCGTTTGATTATTGGCGTGCGATTCTGCGGAATAAACAATGTTAGAGGTTGGTCGTTGGCTAACCAACGACCCTCCGATGCTTAAGTCAGTAACCGTTCGCGATAAGAAATCGTATGAAAGAAGAGAAAAGAGATTAGGGAACATACCTTCTCAGATTCTCTCTTTTTTTAATGGGGTATTTGCCCCCCGTCATTTATTATCCTATTCCTTTCAGGAGAAAATAGGTTTTAAATGACGGATAGACATAGAGATATTGGGAAATACCATCTATGTTTGCGTCGACCGTGTTTTCGCGCGACAGGGCAAGATAGGCGTTTTATTCCTGTAGGAAAGGCATAAGTTTGTCTTTAAGGATAGAAGGACGAACCTGTCGAGACCTTATGGTCATGCCATGACTGCTAGACGGTTTACTTTCGCGGCTTCAGAGTGGTCTTATAGCAGTCACGAGCGACTTTCGGCTCGCTTTTGATTTCTTGGACTCCCCACGGTGTAGGGAATTTCATGATTTGATGATATGTCGAGGGAACGGCTTTCCTTTCATGGATCCATGGTCGACCTAAAATGATGTTATAGGCTGACGCACAATCGATGATGCTGAACTTGGTCTGCTTATTGATCCCTCCGGCGTAGACTGGCAAGATGATATCTCCATAGGTGCTCGTCGCTTCTCCATTGAAACCGACCAAAGTCGTCGAACGTCGGGTGATTTCTGAACGATCGATTCCCATAGCCTTGATGGTGTCAAGGAAAATGACGTTCGCTGAACTGCCCCCATCGATCAAGACTCGTCGGGTTAAACAATTACCAATCGTGAGTTGAATGATCAACCCATCATGATGTTTCTGATACGAGTCACCGAGGTCGTCTTGATCGAACACAATCTTCATAGCTTCCAACTCCAGATCTCCTTTGAGCCTCAATGAACGCGGGATAGGTCAATCGTCAGGTGCTTGACTGGCGTGACGCTTGGCTGCGGAATACGTCAAACTACACACGTCAGACCACTAGTGATGCAATTGACGACCTTTGCATGCTCGGGGGTCGGTGGTCGATGGTCGTTAGCTGAGGTAACGACATCGTCGATGATATCTTTGAGATTTCCTTTCGGGACGTGATATGCTAGCTCCTTTTTGAGAGCTATGCAATCATCTGTTGCGTGACCATGGTCGACATGGAAGTCGCACCACTTCGATTTATCTTTCTTGGCGTCGTCCTGATCGGACTTCTTTAGCCACCGGATGGTCGCCTGGGCGGTCTTCAGAGCTTCGACCAATTCCTTAGTGGACCCTTTGAATCTGTAAGAGGATATCTTGGGGTATTGAGAAAACTTGGTCGCGGTCTTGGCCTCGGCTTTCGTCTTGAATCGGACGTTCGAGATCTGGCGAGCGGGCTCTATTTTGGAAATTGCCTTCATCTTGAACTCTGGCTTCCTTACACCTAACGACCTCTTGTCGTCAGTATGCTTGCGACGAAAGGCAGCGTCGTCTTCTACCCTCATATACGCTAGGGTTCAAGCTCGGACATCTTCGAAATTTTCTGGAGGGTACTTGGTTAAATCAGTATACAACCCTAAACTGTCGTCCAGTCCACGCTTATAAGCTTCGATTGCAGTCTTGACGTCACAATTGCAAATACTGATCATCTCCGCATTGAATCTATTGAAATAACTTCGAATAGACTCATTGGTCTTCTGCACGACGTAATATAGGTCACTGGTCTGCTTCTCCATCTTGCGACTGCTGGCGAATTGCTGAGAGAATTGGTTGACCAACTCGGCGAACGACCCGATGGATTTGGGTTTGAGATTGATCAACCATTGGAGGGCAGGACCAGTAAGAGTCACACCGAAGTTTTTGCACATACAGACCTCCTGATACATGTGTGGGATCGAGATCGTCCACATGAGTTGTTTATACTGCGCGACGTGCTCTGTCGGATCGGTCACGCCCAAATACTTGGTTGTGAAGGCGGGGACATTGTACTTTTTCGGGACCTCGACGGTCGCGATCTCATCGATGAAGGGTGATGCTTGATATCCAGATCGAGGCTCGACGTCGACGGGCACGGCTGCCCCAGGTAGCTTGGCGAGCAAAGATAGGATGCGCTCGTTTTGATCCTCCAACATCTTTAGTCGATGGGCGACAAGATCAGTAGGATCAGAATGCGCACCTGTTTGCGGATTGACTCCCGAACTGGTGCCATTGCCATGCGACGATCCATTGGCGTCCCCGTTGAAAGGGACAAAATGCGGTTGCGCCCCATTCGAAAACGGCTGCGCCCCATTCGGAAACGGCTGCGACCCATTCTGCATGGGTGGTGGCCTTATATGCTGAGGAGGAACCGTCCCGAACTGGGGATTTGGGTTGAATGGCCCTGGCTGCTGGTTTTGCATGAACGGACCTGGATGCTGATTCTGAATGAATGGACCCGATCCTGGACCTGGATTTTGCACGAATGGTCTAGGACCATTTTGGCCGAATGACCCTGGACCTCGATTTTGCATGAATGGTCTAGGACCATTTTGAGGTCCAAAGGGATTCCTCAGCCGTGCGATCTCCTCAGCTGCTCTGCGACTCTGCTTTGCCATGGCGTTGATTTGATTTCGAGCGACTTCGAGCTCCTGATACATCTGGGCAATGACATGCTGCTGATTTCCAGGGGCTGTCATTTTCCTGAAACAGAGAACAAAGGAAACTCCAAGAAACCGTTAGTAAGACGCACGTTCGTCAGAGATTTTCTCTAGATGGGGTCCCACGGATGGCGCCAAACTGTTAATGCCAAAAATCGTCCAAAAGGATAACTTAAGGTTGATTGTGGAATTTAACAACTAAAGAAAGAAATCTCTCGACAAAGTGTGCGACAATGACAAAAATATAAATGAGACAGAGAATTTTGGTGACGCGGGAAAAACCTCAACGAGGAAAAAACTCGCGGACGACTGTGGAAGTCGTCGCTGCACTATGGTCGCCAACCAGGGGCGATGTCCTTTGGTTTCGGGTGTCGATCGTACAGAGATTACAATACAAATGAATGAAAGACTTCGAAATGTAAAGCAACAAGTGTTTTCAATGTAAAACAATGTGCGTCGTGTGTAAAAGTTAAGTGTCGTGCATGATTGTCGTGTGTCGAGGGCGATTCTTCGAGAGGGAACTCCTTGCTATGAATATCCTTCTGAGTTCAGGTGATTGTGCGCTATATCGGTCTTGCTTTTTGAAATGATGATTACACTTGATATTTATAGTCTTTGGGCGCTTTAATTGGATCATTAAGGACTTTGATAACTGCCGTAACGGTCGCCGTCTTCAATACGGGGTTAGATGTTCATAACTGACTTTGTCGGTTATGGCCGTTGTCCATTAATAGCGTTGACTCCTGCATTAAACACTGAACAAACATAACAGTCGTATAGCGTGTTAGTCGGTCAAGGTTGCATGGTTTTATACGACGGTCGTGTGAACTAGGCGACGTCGAGGTCGAGTGTCGTGAGGTAAAAGATTTTCGATTTTATCTTTAATCAAGAGTTAAAGTACTATGATTTTACCTTCGTTATGAAAAAGGTAATAAGTGTTTTCCTTACCTTGGTCGTGGTCGAGACTGGTGAAATTTTGCCCAAACAGCGTCGTCTCATGGGCAGTAAGGTGTAATTCCATATGTGCTTGGCACGGGATAGGCATCGGGTTCCATGATAAGTAAGGCGTGGGCCTATATGGTCGGGTGTCGTCTCATGGGCAATAAGGTGTAATCCCAAATGTGCTGTTGTGGATTTGGAGTGACCCAATGTATAGACCTGGAGTGGTTTAAGTTGGGGGCTCCCTAGTCTCGCGGGCAATAGATCTGGAGTGATTGAGCTCAGTTTATGAGAGTAATCCACGTGGGTGTTTTATTGCATAGTAGGTGACCCACTTTAGTGTTCCGTCGCGTGCGATGTATACGAGTCTCCCCCGTCACCGAAAGGTGTTGTTTTGGGTATTGGTGTTTATCCATGTTTTCGGTGACGTATGATATTTATGCGAATTACCTCCCACGTTATATGAGTTGTGGATTATGTTTCATCCATGTTTTGGGATGTTTTGGGATAATGGCAAATAATTATGCGTTTAATCATTTTGAGTATCAAATGCTATTTCACCCTTTCGTTGACTTTGTGAATAAGTCTATTTTGGGAAATCATGTTATAATAAAGATTTTAGCATGGGAATTGTGTGAGTTGAAAATGGGTGATTTGTATCTAAAGTAAACTCTTTTGAAGTCATGACTAAAAAAACTACACTCCTCTCTATTTATGAATTTATATAGTCATGATAAAATGCTTGAACTCACTAGGCGTTAGCCTAACCCTTTTTGTTTTTCGGCATGTGCAACAGGCTCAGGTTGGGAATAGTTTTAGCTACACTGTGAAGTGGCGAGTGCTAGTAGAGTGCACGAGAGATGGCTTTGATTAAGTGAATCTTCCGCATAGTTTTGGGGACTAGCAACTTGTGTTGTATTAAGTAACGCCCGTCTTAAGTTTTAGTTGTGGAAATTAAAATGTTTAAATTCCGAGGTATTTTTAGGAATGAATTGTAAAGATGATTTATCTATTTTTGGTTATTTTATCGAAATTAAAGTTAGTTGCTCGTTCCAAATTTGAGGGTGTTACAATTGGTGGACATGTTGAAATTGCACATAAAAGACTTAGGAAGGACCATTGCTAACCAAGATGTGATAACTATAATGCAAGACTTGTTTGCGCAAAACAACAGGTACATGAATAGGTTGATTGGTCAAAGAAATGAGTTCATGGACAGAGTAGAGATGATAGAGACTGAGTTGGTGGATAAAGGGCAAAAGAAAGTTAATACAGATGTGAAAGAATTAAAGGTAGAATTACCTGCCAGGAACAACACACTGATGGACACCTTGCTGGAACAAAAGAATGAGTGTTTGGACAAGATTGATAAGTTGAGGACTGAGCTTGTGGATTTGATCAAGGAGAAGAAGCAAAAGAAGAAAGTTAGACCTAAAAGATTGAAGGTGGAAAAGGTGGAAGAGAATGACATGCAGATCAAGAAGCTTGGTCAGGAGTTGAAAGCCATCAAAATGGAGAACGACAGGCTCCATCAAGAAAATGAGAAGTTAAGAGAAGAGGATGTTGCCAAGACCAGTGTTTCATCCACATCTACAGCCACACAGACAGAAGATCCACAGCCTACTCCTATGGAGTAAGACATGTTTAAATCACTTCTTTTGCTTCCATGTTTTTAATTTATTGTGTTTGGGATAATTTTTCATTTTTTTAGGTTTATTTTCTTTTGCAAGATCACACATAGGTAGTTTCATATCTTTATGTGTTCATATCCATAATAAATTTTTGATGCATGTCATTCATTTGGTTGTTGTGTTCCTGTTAGAACTAGCACTTGTCTTCTTGGGACACAAATTGATTCATATGACCTATATACATTTAGGGAATAATTTAGGCCATCTTTTCAATTTCCAATAGTCACTTGTAACCTTGATACACTCATACACTTCATGGGATACAATGGGGACATTGTATATTCTAAATTTGAGGGTAGGAAGGTTACACCCTACAAGGAGGGTTACACCTTAAAGAAAAAAAAGATCAAAACAAAAGAGCAAAGCTCTAATTTGATTTCTTGTAGATAAAGAAGCACACAAAATGTCCGATAGGGGCAAGGTGCATAAAGTTAACAAAAAAGAGCACAAAGTGCCAAAAATTGAAAATTTTTGTGGAAATTTGTTGAGAGATAAGGCTATGTGAGAAAAGATTTGCCAAAAGAGTGACCCTACAGACCCTAGTGATCCTAAATGTAGGTTGTATTGAGTCAAAAAAAGAGAAGAGGGGTGTTAGCCTATGATTCATACACACATCTATGCATGAATGGATACTTAGAGATTTATGAAAGGCTATGAATTGCATGAGATATGTTCTACATTGTGTGGGCACTTATTGCCAAGAACTTGCAAAAAATTTCAAAAATTGAGTCAATTTTATTTTTATGTATTTTAGTTGCTTGGGGACAAGCAACACTTAAAATTTGAGGGTGTGATATGCATTGGTTATTCAATGCATAAAGTACCTTTTTCCTCTCTTTTAGATAGATTATTTTGTTTTATCCCAACCTTTGAGTCATTTTATTCCATTATTTTTCTCTTTTTTATTCATGGAGTTAAGTATATGATTTTACCTGTTTTTACTACTTAGGATGGCTAACTTGTTCTTAGTTGCAGGTTGTTGTTACTCTCATTGCTACAACATTGGATGATTGAAGATAAAGTGGGATTGATGACGAGACTTATCTTTTGGAGCAAACTATGCAATCCAAGTCCAACAAGATTAGTCAAGAATTAAATCTAATGCTCTTTTGAAAGTAATGAGAGTTATACTTTCTAGTTTGTTAAGGATAAAATTTAAGTACAAGCAGTGTACTTGTTATGTACTTTTAGATTTGCTTTTGGATATTACTCTTTTGCCATCTCTTCCTTGTATGAATAGGGATGAGTAGTTTGTGTCTCAATTCAGTCTTATATCAGCTAAAAACTGATATGAATTTATCCATAGTTTAATTTTATAATTTATGCAACTTACTTTTGAATTCTCATTTCTCTTCTCATCTAAATCTCTAGTGGTAGAGTGTTGCAACATTACTGACAACATTGCTGCTACATTCTATTACTTTTAATTTCAACACTTTACATTCTTGTCTTTAATTTCTATCATTTATATTTCTGTTATGCATTTAATTTATGTTCTTTATATTTTTTGTAATTTACTTTCAAACATGAGTAGCTAATTTCAATAGCTTGGGTGTGAAATTAAAGGGTGAGGTTTTGAATCAAAGAAAGGTGGACGATGTTTCCCAATAATGATGTCCACCATTTCATGTTAAGTTTTATAAAAGATCCAATTTACTTTTTGACGTTTTGATTACTTTGAAAGTGTTAGAGTGCCATGGCATCAGGAATGAACCATTGATATGCACGTCAATCCGAATGACAAAGGAAGTAAGACTTGGAAGAGCAACTGACAAAGGAATTTGTCATCTCTGTCTTCCGGCTTGATTTTTCCCGATAAGTTGGTCACTTCTAATGGTGGTAAAAGTGTTGAGTGAGTACCAGGAATGGACCACTCAGAACACGTCAACTTAACTGTAATAACCGTAACTTATTGTCAAGAATAAAAGTATTTGCGAGAGGTTTTCAAGTTTGGGGACCTTATAATAATTAAAAGTTAGAGGACCTTTGTGCAATTAGGAAAAGCTATAAGAACCCCTCTTTTACCTTAATCTCAAGAAATGTGTATCTGTGGAGGCTGGAAGGAACGCGTAGAGCATTGGTAAGAATCGTTTGCATTCAACCAGAAGAAATCAAGGAAAGGAGAGATTGGAAACTAGCTTCTGCATCAATTCTTCCAGGTAATCTCATGATCAGTCCTTTGTTCTTGGCTTATTTTGAGGGAATCAGTCTTTTGGGGTTTTTGTGGTTGAATATTGGTAATAGATGCTCTAAGTGGTTAGTAGGTGTTATTCTTGTGTTAAGCAGAAAAAGGATTGATAAGATATGGTTAAGATTTGGTGTTAATGCAATTTTCATTTATGAAATCAAGCTTGTTTGAGATTAATAGTGGATTTCAAATCCCAATCGGTCATCAGACTTGCGTCCGGTAAGTGACCGTGTATAGGTCTCCGGATTGTTCAGTGTCCGGAAATGTAACACCCCAAAAATTGGAAAACTGAATTAGGGGATCACGGACGTCCGCGGGGCCAAGGGACGGACGTCTGCGACTTACGGAAGTCCGCGGAAGCAACATAGAATATTGGGGTTTTTGGCTTTAGTGAGCCGGACGTCCGCGAGGGTGCATTGCGGACGTCCGCGATGTGTCTGATGCACTTTTTGGTTTTTAAGGAAGACTTTCCCCTCTCTCTTTCCTTATTCCACTTCATAACCCTAACCCATTTCTCTCCCTCCTCTCAGTCGATTTTACCTCAAGAAGTAACACAAACCCTCCTTCTTCTTCATCTTCTTCACCTAATCTAAACCTACCTCCGCCATTGTTGAAGATGTGGAGCTTGAAGCTTTTGTAGATGAGTAGGAGCCTTTGTTTGGGAGATTCAAGTGATAAAGGTAATCTCTTCCTACCTAAAAGTTTTATTGTTGTTGATTTCATCTTCTTTCCATCTTGTGATGTTGTGGGACAATTTTGGGTGATGATTAGATAAGGAAACCTTGTTTTCTTCATCTATAAGAACTAGGGTTTTAGTATAAGTTGGGGGTTTTGATGTTTTATGTTTGGGGAATGATTCTACATGGTTAGATCTTGGTATTGATGGTTGGAAACTTATGAATATAGGTTTTAGAGGTTTTGGCTTGAAGATGCAAACTTCTTCAAATGAGCTTACGTTGGAGAAATACTATATTTAGCTTAAATCTAGCAAGGTGAGTTCAAGTTGCTTTGTGAAAACTTTGTACATGCCAAAAATGTTGTTTTCCAAATATTGTGTGTTTTACTTGAAAATATCTATGGTTGAGTTATTTGGATAGTTTAACTCTTGTGAAATGTTTATCTTTATAAATGTTGTAAAACACCCATATTTGGGGTTTTTGGATATTTTGATGTGTAGAAATCATAAAATGTCTTTGAAAGATTAATTGCTCAAAATGATGGCTATTTAATGGTTTAATCATGTTAGTGTAATTGATTTTATAAATCATTTGGGAAATACACTTTTAGTGTTATGGGTCATTTTGAGAATTATAAGGGCGTGAGTCCTTTAGGAAAACCCTTTTGTTTAACCCGTGTTGAGTTTTGGGGTTAATGATGATTTTGTGGTACTTGTTTACCTAAACAATGTTTAAACGAATTTTATACGATGATGACCGTTATTTATGGGTCTAGCAAGCTTGGAGCACTTTGTTCGGTTTTGACTTTGAGAAAGTCATGGGGACAATTGTCCAGTTTAAATGGCTTGATGTGGAGTCTTATTTATGGGTTTCTTATATTGCACCATTTTGCATATTATTGCACGTTATTGATTTTTTACATGTTTGGGTGCGTGAGTCATTCCGGGATAGGCATGTCATTTTAGACTGTGTTGCATTGGATCCATAGGCATATAAGTCAGTCATTGGTAATGGTCGATTGGGTATCTCGGGGTTGGACCTCGGTACCCATGTTTTATGACCTTAACTTTTCAAAGGGTTGAGTCCGGAGGTGCTACCTTGGAGGTAGGAGCCAGGACCCACGCCGCTTGTGGAGTATGCCTTGGAGGCGGTCCTAAGCGTACCGGGCCTTGAGGTGGAGTCTTGGAGACGAAAACCAAGGTCAACCTGTGATGTGAAAGGAGAATAGGCATAACATAATTTGTAATTCTCATTTCGTAGTGCAGAAGTCGAGGAATAGGCATAACGTAAATTGTAATTCCTGGTTTCTATGGGAGGACAGAGATAGGCATGACGTAACTTGTAATCTCTACTCCAGTTGTACGATTAACGTTGTATGGGTGGTATACTTATGTGTTACCTCCACCTTCGACGGATACGGGTCTCCCCCGTTTATGGTATTTGAACTTTATTACATTTTACGTACGCGTGAGTATTGCTTCGTATTATGTTTTCAATAAAGGGTTGTAATTAAATGGATGGTTTCCATGATTTATGGGTTGAGTATTTGTCGTCAACCGTATTTGAAGGTTTTGCCTAATATAGATATTATTCACGTATTTGAGTGTGTTGGGATTCGTAATTCATTTTGGAAAATGCTTTATACCTTTCGGGAATGGTTCCCATGGATTTTGGGTGCGTTGGAAAATGAGTCATTTATATCCTTTTGGGAAACTCTTTTGGAAATGATAATCTATGTCGCAACTTTCAATTAAAGAATTATTTATATTATGCTATAAACTCTTAAACTCATTAGGCGTTAGCGTAACCCTTTTTATTTGTCGGCATGTGCAACGGGTCTCAGGTTGGGAGTAGTTCTAGTGACACGTGGGAAAGGTCGTGTGCTAGTATTGTGCTCGAGAGGTGAATAGCCTAAGTGATGTTTCCGCATTAAACCTTGAGATTAGCAACTGGTGAATGAGTTAAGTAACACCCGAAGTGGGTTTAGTCTTTGTAATAAGACTTGTATGATGCGTATTGTTGAGGTTAACCATAGTTTGAAATTTGAGGTATTTCATTTATTGAATTATAGGGATAAATGTTATCATTTCGGATGTAATAATGAAAATTTTAAATTAGTTGCTCTTTCCAAATTCGAGGGTGTTACAAGTTGGTATCAGAGCATAACTTTGAGAGAATTAGGTGTTGATTGTGGATACCTAGACTCAAACTAGCGTTCTTTTAAGTAAATGAGAGTGAAATTCACCATTAGACACTTTAAGATAGGATGTTTTGAGGTCGATAAGAGTTGTTAGAAACGGAAATCACGTCGAGAGTGACAAGGATAATCATGTACGGTACGTTCATAGTGACACCTGGCCAGTGTCATGGTGAATCTACTAGTTACATGTGCGTACTTGAACTACTTTAAATGTGATGATCGTGGGGTAGTGAAGAAATTCTAAGCTATTAGTCGTTGGAAAAGATTGACGATTCTAGCATTAGTCACTTGGAGTGTGATAACGCCACTTTTTGGCGTTATTTCCGGTTCTCAAACCAATGAGATTGGCTTGTATTCAAGTAAAAAGGCGTGCATTTTACGGTTTACCTAGTGATTTACACAGGTTATCCAAAAGGCGGCATTCCTCGAGAAAAATAAGCTAAAAAGAACCCAAAACGAGTCCAAACGAAGCCTAACGGAAGCCCACGAGTCAAGCCCAAGACCCACGACCGAACCAGGACCCGAACCGCGAACCAGAAAACGACCCACGCAGCTAATTGGACACGCGCGACTTACCACGCGACTTGCAAGTCGCGTGGCAAGTGGCGTAACCCACTGTTTCGCGTTTTTCAGCTACAAAATCCGATTTTAGGTCATTCGTTCGATATCCAACTTTCGGCAGACGACCAGGGGCGATTTTGGGGCGATTTCCGGCGACTTTTCGGAGCTTTCGGAGTCACGTTAGAGGGCCGATCACGGAGACAATCATCACGGAACGTAGATACAAGCACGATTGCAGGGAGTTCATCACGTTATTTTTCATGTTTTTAATCTTTCGCGTTACCATGTTTACATACGTAGTTTCATCTTTCTCTCTTGTGTTTGAATCCACCACCGACATGAACTAACCGGTTCGTGTTGGGGGTTGGAATGAATTCGGTTTATAAAGCATGTAACCAAATGATTTGAACTTTTATTGGTTTTTCCTTGATTAATGAAGCATGTGATTTTGTGTTTAATGCCTTTGAAAGTCTAGCTAGCTTTTAATTGATTTATTATTTCCAGTTGAGTTTGAGAGAATTAACTGTTAAATAGAACTAGGAATTGCATGCCTAAGACGATAAATCAGTGATAGAGATATACTGAATAAGTCTTAGTCCCATTTAAACCGTTAGGTTGATATCGAGAGATGAAATCTAGCCAATTTAACATAAATCGAGTACTTAATGTGTTTTGGAATCCATAGGTGAGATCGAGAGATTAAACCTATCCTTTTCAAAATAAAACCCGTTGTGGCTTGAAAGAGAACAACGGTGACTTTAAAAGATTTGGGAATCATTAAGGGGATAAACTGGTAATTGTTTGAGTTGTTTGTGTGCATGTGTAGAACCGGAGGATTTCCAACCCTCAACTTTTCTCTCTATCGAAGTTCCTAAATTGTTCTTTGCTTTGTTTGCGTTTAAGTTGTGATTTGCTAGAATTTAGTTTAAAACCCATCTTCCAAATTCGACAGTCTAGTTAATAAAGCTTATAGTAATTGTGATACTTAGTTCCTAGTTCCCCGTGATTCGATACTCGTACTTCTAAAGTACTATTACTTGACTTCGACCCGTACACTTGCGGTAAGATCCTCGGGGTGTGAAAACCCCGTGTCAAGTTTTTGGCGCCGTTGCCGGGGAACTAGTTGTAATTAATAGCACTACCATCTATAAGAGTTATTAGATTGGACATTTTTTTTATTTCGTATTTTGTTCCATCACTTTCAGTTTTTGGATTACTGACCTTGCTTTCTTTCTTTTCAGGTACCACTTGGTTTATGCCAAGGACGACCCGAGGGAAAGAGATTGAAGAACTCGATCCGGAAATAGAGAGAATTGCACGTCGCCTACGTAAAGAATCGAAAGCTAAGAAGAAATTAGAAATGGGCGACGAAAGACCCCGCAATGACCCACCTCGCAATAATCCACCGCCACCTCCTGAAAGAGTCCCTATGCGGTCGTTTGCCGATCCAAATGTGGCAGCGGCCCGCATAGGTATTCAACCACCTACCACTGCGGCTAACTGCTTTGAGATAAAGCTGAGTACCATCGTAATGGTACAACAGAATCAGTTCGGGGGAGCACCAACTGAAGACCCCCACGCGCATCTACGAGCCTTCGAACGGATATGCAACACGTTTAAGATCAACGGAATGGAGGAGAACGCAATCAAGCTAAGGCTCTTCAGCTTTTCATTAAAGGGTAGAGCTGAAATCTGGATAGAGGGTCTACCGTCAGATCTTATCACAACTTGGGCAAACTTGAAAGCAGCTTTCCTTCAAAAGTTTTTCCCACCGGGAAGAACTGCTCAACTGATGGCCGACATTACGCACTTCGCGCAATGGGATCAAGAGACGTTATATGAAGCTTGGGAGCGCTATAAGGAGATGTTGAAGAAGTGCCCGCATCACGGATTGCATGGCTGGGTGATAATCCAAACGTTCTTTGGAGGCCTTCACCCACAATTCAAGAATGATATTACGGCTGCAGCGGGGGGAGCTCTTATGAACAAGACCTATGAAGAAGCAGTCGAGTTAATCGAGAATCTAGCCGAGCATAGCTACGCCACACCACGATCGTCCGTTGCACGAGTAGCGAGTGTTCGGGAATCAGACGAACTCAAAGAGATAAAAACCCAACTAGCAGCGATTACGAGCCATTTGCAAGCCAGCAGCCTTCAAGAACCTGATCAAGTCCATTTTGTGTCAAACCGGAGCCAACCGAGAAACGATCCTTTCTCTAATACTTATAACAAGGGGTGGAAAAGACATCCCAATCTTTCATGGAATCAGCCCGGTCAACCACAATCAGGTAATTTTTCTAACTCTTCTAATTTTGCTCAAACTAATAATGTGTACCGTCCTCCAGGTTTTCAGCAAAGGAACGAGGGACCATCCGGGGAGAAGAAGCCGGGATTAGAAGATATGATGATGAAGTTCATGTCAAAAATGGACAGCACGGTCGGAGAGCTAGCGAGCACGGTGAATACGGTAAAAGCCGCAACTGAGCAGAATACGGCCGCAATCAAAATTCTCGAGAGGCAAGTAGGGCAGATTTCTGAAGCCCTACAAACCCGACCTCCCGGAGCATTTCCAAGTATGGCCGAAAAGAGGAATCAAGAGAATTGCAATGCCATCTATCTGAGAGATGGCAAGGAGCTGAATAAGGAGCCAGCAAAGGAAGCCGAGAATGAGGTGAAGATCAGTGACATGGATGCATTAGAGGCTGATGAAGAGCGTATGAGAAGTGAAGAGAAAAAGAAAGACGTGACACCGCCGGTCAAGCCGAAAATCCCACAAGTGCCTTACCCGAGCAGGCTGAAAGCAAACAAGGATGATGTTCATTTTGCTAAATTTCTTGATGTCTTTAAAAAACTAACCATTAATATTCCGTTTGCAGATGCTCTCACCCAAATGCCCTCTTACATGAAATTCATGAAAGAGATCCTTTCCAAGAAGAGGGCAATCGACCATCAGGCTACCGTTGCACTCACTGAAGAGTGCAGCGCCATCTTCCAGAATAAGCTTCCCCAGAAGCTCAATGATCCAGGGAGTTTTTCTATCCCTATCCAAATTGGGAAGTTTTCATTTAATAAAGTGTTATGTGATTTAGGGGCGAGTATTAATTTGATGCCCCTTTCTATTTTCAGGAAACTTGGATTGGGAGAGGTGAATCCCACATTCATGACGCTTAAGCTGGCTGATCGTTCGATAAGGTATCCATATGGGGTGATCGAAGACGTGCTAATCAAAGTTGGTAAGTTTTACTTCCCTGTCGACTTCGTGGTGATAGACATAGATGAGGACGAAGAGGTCCCGATGATCTTGGGACGATCTTTCCTGGCCACGAGCCGGGCTCTGATTGATATGGAAGAGGGTGAGATCACGTTCCGAGTTGGCGGTGAAAACGTGAGATTCAAGTTGCTGGAAAGAGGAAGTGGTGAAAGAAAAGAAGGAGGAGAGAAATCCGCGGGAAATCGCAAGTGTAGGCGATTCGAGTCCGCGGATACTGAGCCGAGTTGAAACCGCATAGTCGTGCCACGACTTTAAATACGGCGCTGGGTGGGAGGCAACCCACCAAGGTTAGTTTCCGTTCTTTATTATTATTTTTATCTTGTGTGTTTTAATTCCGAAAAAAAACCCCATAAAAATCGAAAAAGTCAAAAATAGCTGAAACAGGGACATACGCGACTTGTCACGCGGTTTGCATACCGCGCAGCAAGTCGCGGGGCCCTCTGTTGGTTTTCTGAAACAGAGAGTTACGCGGTTTGACACGCGACTTGCAAGTCGCGGGCTAAACCGCAGGAGTCCATTTGCCTCGTTTTTCGTTTTGCGTGCAGTTTTTCTTTCCTTTCTTGCTTTGTGTGTTTCTGTTTTCTTGTTTTTCTTTCGTCGTTTGTTTGTTTCTTTTGTGTGTGCGTGCTCTCCCCTCCTTCTCCAAATGCTCAATCTTTCAAGAATCTCCTCTGGCCGGGTAAAACAGGTATGTTCTAATCATTTCTCTGCTAAAAGAGTGGTGTTTGATGTGTTGTTCTATTTTAATTGCACGAGATGCAACAAACCTAAGTTTCACTTAGGTTTGGGGTGCCTCATTTTTGAACCATCTACACACTCACATTAGACCCTGTGCAAACCTCGGTTTCACCGAGGTTTGGGGTTGGCTTTTATTTGGCAAACCTAGGCCACGGCCTAGGTTTGGGGTGCCTATTTTTGGAAACTTTGGGTAGTCTTTTTATGTTATGCTATATGATGCCTTGCCTGCTCTTCTTAATAACTGCACAATGACTGCGTCGCATCACCTAAGACTTTACTTGCACATTGGGGACAATGTGTGGGTAAGGTTTGGGGTTGCCCAATCGGGCCCAAGTTATGGACGTAGAATTCCTACACTTCTGAGTGTCGAGATCAAAGTAGCTAAAATTTTTGTTTTGAATGATTGAGACCAACCATTGTGGGAAGAATCTTGTGATAGTGACGTGACCGTTAGGGAAAGACCGGGAAAGGACATGACTAGGGACATTAGTGGAGACCACCCGATAGTGAGTTTTGAGCCTAATAAGACGTTTTTCATTTCGAGGGATTCATACACGTAATTCTTATACACTTTTTGAATTCCTTGTCGTGAATGTAGAATGATCTCGCTACATTATTGCATTGAGTAGCAAAGACGAACATCGGGATATTAGGTAAGGGTACAGTAGACCATATCGTGTGGACCTTAAGACATGATTCCAGGCATTTTGTTTCTGTTTAAACCCAGTTTGGCTATCGTTCCCTTTTCACCCTTTCATGTATATCCATTAACCACTTTGCAGCCAAACACTCACCTTTTCGTTTCTAAACCCATCATTACACCCTCAGCCATGAGCCTAGCCAACCATATCCGAAAGTGTGTCAATCGGAAGCAGTAATGAACTTAGAGAGATAGAGCGGAAAAGAAAGAAATCAGGCCAGTCACGAGAATAAAATGGGTCAATGCAACCCATGAATTAGAAAAGAGGGCCAATGATGCCCCAAATAAATAAAGAGGACCAATGAAGTCCCAACTTGAAAAAAAAAGTAAATAAATACCGTTAGTTAGATAGTCTCTAGTAGAGGTGCATAATAAGTGAGTCAAAGCGACTCCAATAGTGACGAAAAAGGACCAAGTGAGCAAATGTGAAGCAACGAGAAGTTCGGAATTGCCAATGATTGACACGCCGAGGATTTTTGATCCTTTATACCCTTCGTTTCTTAACCTTAACCTTAGCCCCGTTACAACCCATGTAAAGACCTGGATGATCTTCTGGAAAACGTGATTAGAGTCTATGACCACCTTTACCGATATTCCCTGTCTTGTTATTTGATTCCTTCTGAGATCAAAAGTTTGGACATTTGTGCGTCTTTCTTTATAGTTGTCATGTAATTACTGCGTGTTCTTGTACATAAACTCCATACACATGACAACACGAGCGATAACCTAGGTTCAAGAGCGAAACGAGAGTATCTGTGAGGTAGGGTCGAGGCGAAATGTTTTCCCTAGTATGTTCAGACTTAGTCTAACCCTGATGTGATCGGAACAGTCACGAGTTCAACTCCCAATGGAAGGTCATAGGTCAAACGAAATGAGAATTAGGCGAGAGTGAGATAGATATTCACGGGTATGGGAAATCACCGATGCATCACTTGGTACCGATTGGAAATTGTGCAGTTATTATATTTTCACGGATATGTGCTTTAATTTTGTTTTATCGCTAATTTGCTTGGGGACAAGCAACGCTCGGTTTGGGGTTGTTGATAATGCCACTTTTTGGCGTTATTTCCGGTTCTCAAACCAATGAGATTGGCTTGTATTCAAGTAAAAAGGCGTGCATTTTACGGTTTATCTAGTGATTTACACAGGTTATCCAAAAGGCGGCATTCCTCGAGAAAAAGAAGCTAAAAAGAACCCAAAACGAGTCCAAACGAAGCCTAACGGAAGCCCACGAGTCAAGCCCAAGACCCACGACCGAACCAGGACCCGAACCGCGAACCAGAAAACGACCCACGCAGCTAATTGGACACGCGCGACTTACCACGCGACTTGCAAGTCGCGTGGCAAGTGGCGTAACCCACTGTTTCGCGTTTTTCAGCTACAAAATCCGATTTTAGGTCATTCGTTCGATATCCAACTTTCGGCAGACGACCAGGGGCGATTTTGGGGCGATTTCCGGCGACTTTTCGGAGCTTTCGGAGTCACGTTAGAGGGCCGATCACGGAGACAATCATCACGGAATGTAGATACAAGAACGATTGAAGGGAGTTCATCACGTTATTTTTCATGTTTTTAATCTTTCGCGTTACCATGTTTACATACGTAGTTTCATCTTTCTCTCTTGTGTTTGAATCCACCACCGACATGAACTAACCGGTTCGTGTTGGGGGTTGGAATGAATTCGGTTTATAAAGCATGTAACCAAATGATTTGAACTTTTATTGGTTTTTCCTTGATTAATGAAGCATGTGATTTTGTGTTTAATGCCTTTGAAAGTCTAGCTAGCTTTTAATTGATTTATTATTTCCAGTTGAGTTTGAGAGAATTAACTGTTAAATAGAACTAGGAATTGCATGCCTAAGACGATAAATCAGTGATAGAGATATACTGAATAAGTCTTAGTCCCATTTAAACCGTTAGGTTGATATCGAGAGATGAAATCTAGCCAATTTAACATAAATCGAGTACTTAATGTGTTTTGGAATCCATAGGTGAGATCGAGAGATTAAACCTATCCTTTTCAAAATAAAACCCGTTGTGGCTTGAAAGAGAACAACGGTGACTTTAAAAGATTTGGGAATCATTAAGGGGATAAACTGGTAATTGTTTGAGTTGTTTGTGTGCATGTGTAGAACCGGAGAATTTCCAACCCTCAACTTTTCTCTCTATCGAAGTTCCTAAATTGTTCTTTGCTTTGTTTGCGTTTAAGTTGTGATTTGCTAGAATTTGAATTTAGTTTAAAACCCATCTTCCAAATTCGACAGTCTAGTTAATAAAGCTTATAGTAATTGTGATACTTAGTTCCTAGTTCCCCGTGATTCGATACTCGTACTTCTAAAGTACTATTACTTGACTTCGACCCGTACACTTGTGGTAAGATCCTCGGGGTGTGAAAACCCCGTGTCAGAGTGACGATAAGCATGATGCTTGCTTTAAGTAGACCGTTTCGGGTCAAGATTGATGGTTGGATTAGAATCATAGGCTTATTGAGCTGACTTTGATTCGAGGAAAAACCGTAAGGTTAATTGATGTAATTCCCGACTTAGCCTTAAGAGGTTTGAACATCCGGATGACAATAGTGGACCGGAGGATTTTGGAGGAGTGTGGGTTGAGACGTTGAGTGCCGACTAGGTCATGCACAAAATTTATTTTGGAAATAAATTGCATCAATTATTTCTTGTGTTTCAAATCCATATGAGGATTGTGTTACAATTTTGGAAAATGTTTAGCATACACACAAGATTTTAAATCATGGGATTTGAACCCGCATGAGATTATTTTATTATGGGAGTGGCAAGCCCCGTCGGGACTTGTTCTATTTTGTTGTTGTCCAACGTTACTTTAGGATACAGTGATATCCATATTTTATGATGTTTAAGATATTGGTCAAGTGACTACGGCTTATAACTTTAACATTGGATCTCCTCCACATATGTTAGAGTTTGGACTGAAAGTTATCTTCCACTATGTCTATGTAAAGTTATTTTGGAGAATATGTTTGATGTAAGTTTGTTAAACAATGTTGTTTATATAGCATTACAACGAGAAGGGAATTTTTGGGATTTTGGCGTTTTAGTCATGGTTTTGCTTATTGCAATTTGACTTTTGGATGCATAATGTTTGGTGCCGTTATTTTGACTTGAGGTCATTGAGTCCATTGAATTTCATGGAGTTTTGTTTTACGACGTGTTGAGTCGTGTGAGTGTAATTTCACAATGTGCATACTCCATTTGCTTATGTGAAAAGTTTATGAGTTATGTTGGGCATTTTGTCCCATTCGAGCTTTGTTAAGAAATGTTAATTTTATGCCATAAGGCGACTAAGAAGGGATGAGTTTGGAACTCTAGTGTCGCGTAACTTTTCTTTCAAGAGTTTGTGTTAACAAGTATTTCGTTGCAAATAGTTCGGTGTATGGATTGACTTATACGTGACGTAAGGCATGAAAGAACACCTTGGTAGCACCTTGTAAAATTTGCTTAATACGTTATCGGTCAGTTAAGTGTTTTATTATCATTTCATGTAAATGCGTTATATCGACTTAGGGGTATGCATAGCTTGGTAACCATTGTTTCTCGACACTTTGATAAACGAGTTGTGCATGAAAATGTTTTATTAACTCCTTGTTTAAATGAAAGGCCATTTGGTCAAAGCATATTTTAGTGGTGTGGGGATCATGGATGGTTTACGATACGTGATATTTGAAAAACACGAAGGTGTAAGTCGTTGACATTCGGTCAATTCTGGTTTGCCGAATATTTTGGAAAATTGAAAACCTTTTTGGTTTTGGAGGAAATGTGTATTTTGAGTATTTTTAACAAATACATTTTAAGCATTGACGTTTTAACATTTTACGTTCCAAGTACGAAACTTTGAGGAAAATGCTTTGTGATGAAGATTTTAGAAAATTGTTTGCCTAAAACTATGGTGCGTGGAATTTCTTATGTTTTGAATATTGACGCGCACTGTTGGTGCAATTCGAGATTTGAAGTCGTTTGACCCCTTTTGGTGTCAACCATTTACTAGCACTTGTTTCCTCCTAGGCTTTGAGAAATGTAACGACCCAGTTTCCCAAACATACAACAAATAACATATATTGTATAACATCGTTACATTCATAACAAAGATACATAATAATTCACGTACGGTCCCTTTAGTCTCGAAACTACCAAATACATAAATCTTCCTAATCATCATCAATCACCAAAAGCATCCTACACCTTTTCCTTTCCTTTGCCGCTAAAAGATTCTTGACCTGGAATACATATTTTTGAAAACAAAATGAGGGTTAGACCAAACGGTCTAGTGAGATAATCCCTGTCATTTAAAAATCGTTATAAAACCAATTGATATAAAACCTTTGTAAAAACACGCATATACCAATCAAGACTCGTGTATCGTGCACAACTCCTTATCCTCATTCCCATGGCCATATTAGTTGGTAGCAAGCCAACTAATAAATTATCTCCGTCGTACGACAATTACAGCCAACACCGCCGTATGAATATTACAGCCAACACCACCGGTCCTAAGCCCGGCCAACATATTCTCGTATAATGCAATGTTTTATATAAACACAATATACATCTCAATATATTATATTTCAATATAAGCACATATTCACATTATTTGTCACATACCCAATCATATCATATTTTCATTTATAAACACGTCATCACATTCCTACCACATATCCATCTCAATATAAACACATAATCTCCATATATCATATCATCAATCCATACATATCCATCTCATATATATATAAATATATATATATGTATTCCAGTTTGAAAACGGTTTAAAAGTAAAACTCACCTTGTTGATAGTTTGAAGCCACACACGCGCAAACGATACAACCGAACACCACTATCAAACTTCACTAACGAGGGGCAACCGGGCCTGTAATATATACACATTGATGAAAACCACATACTTATATGTATACAAGACTCACTACGACAATTGAAAACCTTAACAACTCACCGGACACCCCCGAAACGCAATCGGGCTAGAAACCGAACAACCGACATTAAAAACAATACTTGGAGTTGTCATATGCCCAAACTAACATGTTCAAAGTGTTCAAAAGCTATCTTACACTCAAAACGAGTACCTATACGCCTATATTACGCCCTAAAACGACTCCGGTACCAAGAAACAAAAATCAGAAAATGCTGAAACAGAGCTGTGTGCGGATGCTGGCATGCCCCAAGACGCGCCCAGACACGCGCCGACGTCTGTTGGGCAGCAAACAGCCCCTGTTCAGCCCCTTTAACACCCCAACTCAATCCCCACTTGATTAGGTTCATTCTATGGAAGTTTTAGCATCAAAAATAAGGTTTTTAACATCAAAAACATGAAGGAATCCATGTAGCAACTCTATGCACAAAGATATAATCATTATACTCCACAATTCATCACTTGGTTCCATGGTTTATCAAGAAAATAAAGGCATGAAACCATCTTTTTGCTTAAACCCAGAGCTTGGAATTCAAAACCCCTCTATCTTAACATGAAATTAACCTCTAGCAACACACACATACAAAATATAACCATGAACTCTAAACCCTAGCATAAACCTTGTTCCTACCATAAAGTGACAACCTAGAGGATGAAGAAAGAGTTAAAGAATTAAAATAGGCATACCTGCAACCCAACTTGATGTAAGAATCACTTAAATCACCAAGGTTGTCACCAACCCTAACTCTCTTCTCTTGCTTTTCCTTACTTCTCCTTATTTCTCTCTAAAAGTCGACACACACACATACACACTTTACTTCTTCAATTTCCAGCAAATGAGTTGTTATGACTCATCAAATTATCTATGAGTCATATATATCTATGCTTAATTGCATTTAAGGCCAAAAGTATAACCAACTAACCACAAGATCCCTTAACCTATAACTAATAACTAAAATGCCAATAGAATTATCAAACATATAGCATATAACCCTTCCACTTAGCTTAATGCTCACATAAAAACATAAAAGTATAAAAATTAAATAAATCAACAATATACCCGGTTATTACAACATCTCCCCCTTAAAAGAATTCCGTCCCTGAATTCATTCAAGCAATAAACGAGGGTAACTACTATCAAATTAATTTCAAACTCTTTGAACACATCAATGCGTTTACGAAATTCCCAAAGGATTCTTCACTAGGCCAACTGCTTGACTGTTTAAAGTTTACTATTTGTTCCCACTTCAATATTTCAAACCAAAACATAAACACTAACGAATCACCACGCTTTCGCTGCACATTTATGTTAAATTCACCAAACACACGATCTTTCTTATAATTTCAATCTCAATCAACAATCAAGTCAAAATCGTCTTATTAATTCTGTCCAATTGGTTCCACCAAAATTTAGAATCAAAATATTCCACAACCCTAGTACACCAGATCATCACGAAAAAATACTAAATACTTCAAAATTGAACACATTTCTCAATTTCCAAAATAAGCTAATCAAACCATTTGCATTTCTTCATACTTGAGGAATATATTAACATTTCAATTCAAAAATTCTTAAGCAACTATTAAACACTATAACGATTTGAATGACATTTTCAACAAAATTCAATTAAAACAAAAGGAACTCATCTTCAATAGTCTATAAATCCCGACACCTTAATCGAACTTACTATTCAACATTGACTTCCCAAAAAGAACATCTCAAGAGACATTCCAATCCGAAATAAATTTATAAATAAAAAAAATGTTATTAATATCACATACCAAATATATATATATATATATATATATTCGGTCTCTTCTAAAACTCACATCTCCTCACCAATCATACCACAAAATCATGGCACCCTTTAAATATTCATTAGACAATATTTTCTTCACGCCAACCAATATATCAACATCAAATTAAGATATAATCATATCATGACTTAATTTTTCTCAAGTCTATATGAAACACAATCTGAAATAATTGTATTCATCCTAAAGGTATCATAACCATAATTCTTACCAATTTCCATTCTATAATATCATCACAAAATCAAATTCTTAAACGCAACGGCAAACCCATTAACACCTCATTGATTTACACATGAGACTTAACATGCAAAGTCAAACATAAAGTCTAAAACAACTCTTTAACTTAAACAACTCCATAAAGAAAGTTCATCAACATTAACCTCACTTTACTTAACCGTAAAAATCGCCAACTAATCACATAATAAATCTACTACAAACTACACCACATAGTTCATCAAACGCCCATCAAAATATTTATTGAGCATTGTTTCTTCCCGCTAGTCATAACACTAATAATATAAATCCATTTTACAACTTAAATCCTCCAATCCATAGGAAGTATTAGGTAAACACCCAACCCATTTGAACCATTTTTCTATACCAAGAAAACTCTCAAGCATCAATTTCTTATAACATCATTAACATAATATAAATATTCTCTCTCAGCTTAAGTCTAGGTTATCAGCAACCTAGTTTTCTAACCTTGCGACCTACCATCGCCAACGCTTCCCCCACATCATTCCACTTTTGATCCATCCCGGTGTTTTCTAACGGTACAACCATACTTGCTTCGGCTAAGCCCTTCCGCAGAATCGACACGGGAAAGGTCGAATGAACTCCCACTATGCGTAACCCTTCGTTACTAAGGCGCATACAAACAATTTAGTATCCTCCCGACTACAACAACTCTTACTTCAAGAAGAAAACTCACGTGATACAAACAAGGTATAACATCTCAAATCAATCATACCAATATCATTCACACATCTAGACTCCAGATTTTAAATCATGTCCCAAACTAATGGTTTCGCACAGAATTTTATCATTCTTAAAAGAACGCATTCCACCGACGTTAACGTCCCAACAATCCAACACCCCAAAAATAACGACACTCTACTCTCCAATAGATCACAGAATCAACTTGGAGTATCACCTTAACCCGTAGTTAAACTTTTCTCCATAGACTATACACAACTCTACAGTCACTTCTCTAACCCAAAATACGTCTAAGACAGACAACACTTTCTTGCATTAGTTACACCGACCACGAACCATAGATAACAATTGATTTCCACACTTGCCACAACATCACTCTCGCACTACTACGACGTCCTATCCAATGGTCCTTCACCCCAAGCATTACATTCGACTACTTTCTTCCACTCTCTGCTCAACATAAAACACGTTTCCCCAAGTTCAGCTCACTAGGAGGTGCACACTCTAGACCGATCCCACGAGCTAGCTTTCTTTCACTTTCAAACCAACCGCACACACCCAATTTCAACGATTACCATAATTAACCAACAATTTCACCACACCTTATACCAGGAACTTAACCGAGTTAATCCGAAATCACACTCAATGCTCGAAACAACCACACACTTTTCATTTCTCAAACGGTAATACTCCACTCCTTAGCTAACCATCTACTGCCACTCCATTCTCTTATTCTCGAATAACAATACTACGCACCACCTAGACATCCATGCCTCTTCACACATACTTTCGTCACATCTGAACAACTTATAAACAAATCCCGAGCAGATGTTTCCACTTACACTCACCCCATATCATCACTAATCCACCACTTAACCTTACAAAAAAATTCATTACTACCACGCCTCGCACGTCACTAATTATAAACTGCCACCATCTTATCCACATCACCCCACATATTTAAACAATACCCTTCTAGATAGCGTCAACAATCACACTAAGTATAATCTACACAACACACTAAACCGTCGCCTTCATGACAAGGTCAAGACTTCACACACTACCGTTATTCTCCATACATAATCATCACGTTCCACACACTACTATTATTCTTTACACTCTAGCCATCACATTCCACATACTAACAAAATCAGAACAACAGTAGTTAAGCACACCTATCTATATATCTAATATAATTATCAAAATACTTTTCTAATGCAGATATGCAACGAAAGAATGGAAACACAATTGATTGGTTTGCACCGAAGTCAAATAGCACTTTAGCACGTGTAGAGTTTATAGAAATATACCTGTCTTCGCCTCTATCCATACATCGAGTCCGACTTGCCATTCTGTTGATTTTCACAGGGTTAATATACACATAAGCACATTCCCCATATAATAAGGTATTCCAGTTCAAACATGTACTTGTAAGTTTATAATTACACTGGCCAGGTGTAATTCGAAATTACATTACATGATGTCCCTTCAACCTTTTATACGTAATACCCCAAGGTTCTAATATATCAAGGACATCCCACTTCACATGCAGTTTAAGTCTAGGTATAAATCCAAATACCTAAATCCCTTAAACTAGGGCTCTGATACCATCTGTAACGACCCAGTTTCCCAAACATACAACAAATAACATATATTGTATAACATCGTTACATTCATAACAAAGATTTATGTATTTGGTAGTTTTGAGACTAAAGATTCTTGACCTGGAATACATATTTTTGAAAACAAAATGAGGGTTAGACCAAACGGTCTAGTGAGATAATCCCTGTCATTTAAAAATCGTTATAAAACCAATTGATATAAAACCTTTGTAAAAAACACGCATATACCAATCAAGACTCGTGTATCGTGCACAACTCCTTATCCTCATTCCCATGGCCATATTAGTTGGTAGCAAGCCAACTAATAAATTATCTCCGTCGTACGACAATTATAGCCAACACCGCCGTACGAATATTACAGCCAACACCACCGGTCCTAAGCCCGGCCAACATATTCTCGTATAATGCAATGTTTTATATAAATACAATATACATCTCAATATATTATATTTCAATATAAGCACATATTCACATTATCTGTCACATACCCAATCATATCATATTTTCATTTATAAACACGTCATCACATTCCTACCACATATCCATCTCAATATAAACACATAATCTCCATATATCATATCATCAATCCATACATATCCATCTCATATATATATAAATATATATATGTATTCCAGTTTGAAAACGGTTTAAAAGTAAAACTCACCTTGTTGATAGTTTAAAGCCACACACGTGCAAACGATACAACCGAACACCACTATCAAACTTCACTAACGAGGGGCAACCGAGCCTGTAATATATACACAATGATGAAAACCACATACTTATATCTATACAAGACTCACTACGATAATTGAAAACCTTAACAACTCACCGGACACCCCCGAAACGCAATCGGGCTAGAAACCGAACAACCAACATTAAAAACAATACTTGGAGTTGTCATATACCCACACTAACATGTTCAAAGTGTTTAAAAGCTATCTTACACTCAAAACGAGCACCTATACGCCTTAAAACGACTCCGGTACGCAAGAAACAAAAATCAGAAAATGCTAAAACAGAGTTGTGTGCGGATGCTGGCGCGCCCCAAGACGCGCCCAGACATGCGCCGACGTCTGTTGGGCAGCAAACAGCCCTTGTTCAGCCCCTTTAACACCCCAACTCAATCCCCACTTGATTAGGTTCATTCTATGGAAGTTTTAACATCAAAAATGAGGTTTTTAACATCAAAAACATGAAGGAATCCATGTAGCAACTCTATGCACAAAGATATAATCATTATACTCCACAATTCATCATTTGGTTCCATGGTTTATCAAGAAAATAAAGGCATGAAACCATCTTTTTGCTTAAACCCAGAGCTTGGAATTCAAAACACCTATTTCTTAACATGAAATTAACCTCTAGCAACACACACATACAAAATATAACCATGAACTCTAAACCCTAGCATAAACCTTGTTCCTACCATAAAGTGACAACCTAGAGGATGAAGAAAGAGTTAAAGAATTAAAATAGGCATACCTGCAACCCAACTTGATGTAAGAATCACTTAAATCACCAAGGTTGTCACCAACCCTAACTCTCTTCTCTTGCTTTTCCTTACTTCTCCTTCTTTCTCTCTAAAAGTCGATACACACACACACACTTTACTTCTTCAATTTCCAGCAAATGAGTTGTTATGACTCATCAAATTATCTATGAGTCATATATATCTATGCTTAATTGCATTTAAGGCCAAAAGTATAACCAACTAACCACAAGATCCCTTAACCTATAACTAATAACTAAAATGCCAATAGAGTTATCAAACATATAGCATAAAACCCTTCCACTTAGCTTAATGCTCACATAAAAACATAAAATTATAAAAATTAAATAAATCAACAATATACCCGGTTATTACAAGAAAACACATTGTTGTGTGCAAACTTTGTCAGAAAACATCTTACTCGTGTGTCATTATATGACTCGATGAGGAAAATTTTGGAAATCGATTTAAAGAATTCCATCTTTTGAAATTTTGGTGTGAGTTATTTGGTGCATGTGTGCCATTACAAGAAAATTTCTAAGGAAGTGTTACAAGCTTGCATGCCTACCCCAATTTGAGGTTCCCTTATGATGTGTTAGTCGATATTTTCAAATGATGGAAACGTATTGGTTTTGTCTTTAAATTTGGAACTTACACAAGTCATTTTGTGTTGACTAAGGTATGTTTATAAATCGTTTCATCGTTTTTGTATAATAAACTGACGCGCGTAAATTTTATTGGTAAACCTTGTTCCATGCCATTTTATGGCTAGAAACGAATTTTAAAGTCAAAGGCCGTTTGGACTTCTTTTGAAGTAAGTGCGAAACTTTTGTGGCACACCATTTAAAGTGGCCAGTTACTTTATGTGCATGTCATGAATCAATCCATACTAGAACCGTGGTGGTTCATTTTAAAGAAGTTGTTTATTACACTTTTGCGTTTTGTGGATAATCTGAACTGCAATGAAATAATTTTTAACATGATTTTTATATGTGGGACGAGTGTGTCCATTTTTGTGTAACTACCGAATTGATAATAGTAGTTTTATGCCTACGATTAATTTAATATGAAAATCCTTGTGTTGAAAATTTTGGTGAAAAGTTTTGTTGATTGGCATAATTGTTAAAACAATTCACTTGAAAACCTTGAACTCATTAGGACCTTGGGAAAGGTTAAGTAACCCCGATTAAAAGTAAGTGTGTAGAACCTCGACTGTGAAGAGTTGGGCGTTCAGGCACGTGATGTGACTATATGTCGGATGATATCGGTAGCAAAGTCAATGTCTTTGTGGTAATTGGAGGGTTAGATTTGTGGTAACGTATTTTGAGGTTGGTATAACCGTTTGTCAGTAACCCGGTTTTGGGTCTTAGACAATTATCGCATGGAGGACCTTTTAGACACTGTATTGATGATCTTAGTTTTGCGGGAATGCTCGGTAAACGGAACTCGTGTGTGGAGTCCTGTTAGAGTTCAAAGCTTGGTGGTATAACTAGGTGTCAACCTCTTGGATTTGAAGTCGGAAACCGTTAGCGTATTCGGAGGGTGTAATCCGATTTTAAATGAAATAATAGTAACGGTTGTGGTAATCCTAAGATGCTCAATTGTGATGAGTAGTTTTGAAGGAACAACCTTCGTGTGTGAATTAAGAACCTGTCCGTTTTATGATTCTTATGGATTCGTTAGTGAACAAACCTTGGAGTGATTTAGAGTCTGAAACTGAAATCGAGATGTATGGAACATCTAAGGTTGGGAGACAACCGAAGTCGTCTAACTAGGAGTTATTCCGGCGGTTGGAGTGTTCTCCCGGACATCAGTACAGTGTAATTGAAGGGGTTTTATTGGTAAGAAATTATTCGATGATTTGTCTTTATAGACTGTGTGGGGGGAATTTAGATCCCAGTTAGGAACCGATGAATTATGGTCGGCGTTAAGTCGGTTACCTTTGGGTTGTAAAGGATGTAGATTTCGAGGACGAAATCATTTTAAGGTTGGGAGGATGGTAACACCCCGAAATTTGGAAAACTGAATTAGGGGCTCATGGACGTCCGCGGGGCCAAGGTCCGGACGTCCGCGACTTGCGGAAGTCCGCGGGTCGTCCGCGGAAGCAACAGAGAATTTTGAGGTTTTCGGCTTTAGTAAACCGGACGTCCGCGAGGGTGCATTGCGGACATCCGCGATGTGTCTGATGCACTTTTTGATTTTTAAGAGAGACTTTCCCCTCTCTCTTTCCGTATTCCACTTCATAACCCTAACCCATTTCTCTCCCTCCTCTCAACCGATTTTACCTCAAGAAGTAACACAAACCCTCCTCCTTCTTCATCTTCTTCACCTAATCTAAACCTACCTCCACCATTGTTGAAGATGTGGAGCATGAAGCTTTTGTGGATGAGTAGGAGCCTTTGTTTGGGAGATTCAAGTGATAAAGGTAATCTCTTCCTACCCAAAAGTGTTATTGTTGTTGATTTAATCTTCTTTCCATCTTGTGATGTTGTGGGACGATTTTGGGTGATGATCGGATAAGGAAACCTTGTTTTATTCATCTATAAGAACTAGGGTTTTAGTATAAGTTGGGGGTTTTGATGTCTTATGTTTGGGGAATGATTCTACATGGTTAGATCTTGGTATTGATGGTTGGAAACTTATGAATCTAGGTTTTGGAGGTTTTGGCTTGATGATGCAAACTTCTTCAAAGGAGCTTACGTTGGAGAAATACTAGATTTAGCTTAAATCTAGCAAGGTGAGGTCAAGTTGCGTTGTGAAAACTTTGTACATGCCAAAAATGTTGTTTTCCAAATATTGTGTGTTTTACTTGAAAATATCTATGGTTGAGTTATTTGGATAGTTTAACTCTTGTGAAATGTTTATCTTTATAAATGTTGTAAAACACCCATATTTGGAGCTTTTGGATATTTTGATATGTAGAAATCATAAAATGTCTTTGAAAGATTAATTGCTAAAAATTATGGCTATTTGATGGTTTAATCATGTTAGTGTAATTGATTTTATAAATCATTTAGGAAAACCCTTTTGTTTAACCCGTGTTGAGTTTTAGGGTTAATGATGATTTTGTGGTACTTGTTTACCTAAACAATGTTTAAACGCATTTTATGCGATGATGACCGTTATTTATGGGTCTAGCAAGCTTGGAGCACTTTTCTCGGTTTGACTTTGAGAAAGTCTTGGGGACAATTGTCCAGTTTAAATGACTCGATGTGGAGTCTTATTTATGGGTTGCTTATATTGCACCATTTTGCATATTATTGCACGTTATTGATATTTACATGCTTGGGTGCGTGAGTCATTCCGGGATAGGCATGTCATTTTAGACTATGTTGCATTGGATCCATAGGCATATAAGTCAGTCATTGGTAATGGTCGATTGGGTATCTCGGGGTTGGACCTCGGTACCCATGTTTTATGACCTTAACTTTTCAAAGGGTTGAGTCCGGAGGTGCTACCTTAGAGGTAGGAGCCAGGACCCGCGCCGCTTGTGGAGTATGCCTTGGAGGCGGTCCTAAGCGTGCCGGGCCTTGAGGTGGAGTCTTGGAGACGGAAACCAAGGTCAACCTGTGATGTAAAATGGAGAATAGGCATAACGTAATTTGTAATTCTCATTTCGTAGTGCAGAAGTCGAGGAATAGGCATAACGTAAATTGTAATTCCTGATTTCTATGGGAGGACAGAGATAGGCATGACGTAACTTGTAATCTCTACTCCCAGTTGTACGATTAACGTTGTATGGGTGGTATACTTATATGTTACCTCCACCTTCGACGGATACGGGTCTCCCCCGTTTATGGTATTTGAACTTTATTACATTTTACGTACGCGTGAGTATTGCTTCGTATTATGTTTTCAATGAAGGGTTGTAATTAAATGGATGGTTTCCATGATTTATGGGTTGAGTATTTGTCGTCAACCGTATTTGAAGGTTTTGCCTAATATAGAGATTATTCACGTATTTGAGTGTGTTGGGATTCGTAATTCATTTTGGAAAACGCTTTATACCTTTCGGGAATGGTTCCCATGGATTTTGGGTGTGTTGGAAAATGAGCCATTTATATCCTTTTGGGAAACTCTTTTGGAAATGATAATCTATGTCGCAAACTTTCAATTAAAGAATTATTTATATTATGCTATAAACTCTTGAACTCACTAGGCGTTAGCCTAACCCTTTTTATTTGTCGGCATGTGCAACAGGTCTCAGGTTGGGAGTAGTTCTAGTGACACATGGGAAAGGTCGTGTACTAGTATTGTGCTCGAGAGGTGAATAGCCTAAGTGATGTTTCCGCATTAAACCTTGAGATTAGCAACTGCTGAATGAGTTAAGTAACACCCGAAGCGGGTTTAGTCTTTGTAATAAGACTTGTATGATGTGTATTGTTGAGGTTAACCATAGTTTGAAATTTGAGGTATTTCATTTATTGAATTATAGGGATAAATGTTATCATTTTGGATGTAATATTGAAAATTTTAAATTAGTTGCTCTTTCCTTATTCGAGGGTGTTACAGAAAAGGATATCCGGATTTGTTCGGTATTCGGAAGTCTTGTCCGGAAAGAAGAGTCCGGAAGTGTTGTCCGGAAAGTAAAGTCCGGAAGGGTTGTCCGGTAAGCAGAGTCCGGATAGTGTAATATCCGGAGAGTAGTGTCCGGATGAGTTAAAATCCGGGAGAGGTGTCCGGATGAGTTAAAATTCGGGAGGGGTGTTCGGTTAGTTAAAATCCGGTTAGCTTATGTTTCTCATCCATTTACTCAGGTATTTCCTTTGGAGGTCAAGAGTGATAAAAAGATCCGATCCAAAGCAACAGGTGAGTTTTTCTAACTAAATATGTGTTTTAACGTGGTTTCAAAAGTAAGGAATGATTATGAAATGTTATGTTTATATTGCATGATGTTGTGTGTTTGGAAAGTTAGTTTAAAGTGTATGCATACATTGTCATTAGATGTAAGATGGCCAAGTCGGGGGGTGTCCCGCTAGTGCTCATACCGGGGGGGTCTCGTTTATGCCATGGGAGGTGTGACCCAATAAGGCAGTGTGAGACTGACACGTTGTCACTACTTAGTGACTTCAGTGTGCCACTTACATGCGCAGTTTATGTGAAAGATTATTGTTTACAGCTGTTGGTTATAATTGTTATGAAATGTTTTAAATATTTGATAATGAAACAATTTCCATTAGAGGGAGCTCACTAGAACTCATGGTCTAACCCGCTTTTCCAAAACTAAACCTTTTCAGGGAGGCCGTTAGTAAGAAGCTCTGTGAAGGGCAAAGAGAAGAGTTAAGGCGTGGATACTTTTAGACGATAGTTATTTTCCAATTATCTTTTAAACTTTCAATTTATATTCTCAGTTGTGTATAGGTTGTTTCCACAAGCCTAGTTTATTGGAGCAAATTTTGGGACCCCTTTGGGCTGGTTGATTTATATTTGATGTTATGCTTTATATTTTTGTTCGGGCTGTTACAGTTGGTATCAGAGCCATAGTTTAAGAGATTTAGGTGACCGGACGGGCCTAGACTTAAACTGTGGGCGTAGAAATCACAACTGAGAATTAGGAAAGCGTTAGGAGAGCACTATAATAGGAATAAGACTAATAGGGTAGTAAGGAAAGTCGTGTAAGGTAGGTTCGGGGTTACACCTGACCAGTGTAATCGCAAATTTACAGGTACATGTATGTGCTTAATCTGCCTTATTATTCTGGAGTTGTTGTCTTAAGTTGTTTATTTTGGCGTGTTTCAGTAGTCAAGAATGTATGAAATAACTTTGAGGAGTAGATCTTTACAGGTAGTGGGTAGAATCCCGGTTGCAGGGGAGATTCGCATGGAGGAAATTCTGGAGGAGGGACTAGTGGATCCTCCGAGGCGGGCGGCCACTCGCTGAAGGGGCGGAGGCCGAGGAAGAGGACGGGGAAGACCGCCACTACGAGCTACCTCTCAGGCGGTGGGGACTGGCGTGGCAACTCGATGAGGGAAAAAGATGCCGACCACCCATCGGGCTAAGAGTGTGGGGGCACCTGAAGTGTGTGAGCCTTTCCATTAGGAAAGTACCACCTCGGTGGGAGGAGGGAGTCAGTCGAATAGTCCGAGGAGAAACCGGAACCAAGCGTTTGTGACTGAGGAAAAGTTTACTGCTAAAATGGGAAAACTGCAAGAGACTCTGCAAGCATTGTTGGAAAATCAAGTTAAGACCACGTCGGAGGGACGATCTAAGAGTGGGAACGAGACGAAGACCGAGGCGTCTATCCTACCTCCGACTATGGTGGAAGATCATTCGCAGTCGACTCCGTTTGTAGCTAGTGAACCTAAGACAGCAAAGGGATGTACTTTTAAGACTTTTGCATCGTGCAAGCCTCTGTCTTTTAGCGGGGAGTGCAATCCAGTCTTGGCTCTGAGATGGATATGTGAGATGGAACTAGCTTTCGACACAAGTAAGTGTGCTGAGGAAGACAAGGTGTTGTTTGCCATGTCTATGCTGAAGGTAGATGCCATCTTTTGGTGGGATGTCGAGACTGGTGGTAAGGGTTCTGAAATAGCAAAGGTAACTCCCTGGGAATTGTTCACTAAGAGGTTCAACGCTCAGTTTTGTCCGGTGGCGGCAGTTAAGAAACTGGAGGAAGAATTTCTGGGGTTAGAACAGGGGACAATATCAGTACAAGAGTATACGTCAAAGTTTATTAAGAAAGCTCGATTTGCTGAATTGTATGTGCCTACTGAGGAGGGGAGCATAGAGAGGTACATTTGGGGATTGAAGAGCAGTGTGAGAGAGTTGGTTCAGGTAAAGGATCCCGCTACTTTTCAAGCTGCAATAAATACTGCAGAACTCACGGAAAAAGAGAAGAGCAGGCAGATGACAGAGAGAGTCGGGGATAAATGGAAGTGGAAAGGGCCGAATCGTGATGTTAAGAGGCTGAATGCTCCTATACCCGAGCTACGGGTGGAACCTAGAGCATGAGAGAAACCGTGTGGGAAATGTAACCGTATGCATAAAGGGGAATGTTTGGTTGATAAGGAATGGTGTTTCAAGTGTGGGAAGATGGGGCACATGGCACGGGATTGCCGTAGTTCGAGATCATGTTATCAGTGTGGTTCGCCAGACCATGTCAAGATGGACTGTCCGCAACTAAGGAGGGAATTTGATGGTGGCTATAGCGGTAATAGCGGTGGAAGGGACGGAGATAGAAATGTGGAGCCTGCTCGCGCGAAGGCGGGGGCTTTCTACATGTCGGCAGATGAGGCGGTGAATACACCAGATGTGGTGACAGGTATTTTCCCTATTGACTCGACTTTTGCTAAAGTACTGTTTGATTCTGGCGCCAATCGTTCTTTTGTGTCGCCGAATTTTATTCGGAAATTGCAAGTGAAACCCAAGAGGTTGAACTTTGGGTTTGAGGTAGAAGTAGTGGATGATAGTCGAGTCTGGGTGAAGGAGGTCTATGAGGGGTGTAGCATTGATGTAGATGGTCATTTGTTCCCTTTGCGTTTGCACCCTATAGGCATGGGAGAGTTTGATGTGATAATAGGAATGGACTGGTTAGTGGATAACGACGCTAACATTGTATGTAATAAGAAGTTAATTCGTATCGCCTTGCCTGATAAGAAGGAAGTAGTAATTTATGGGGATCGCCATAGGAAGTCGTGTATGATATCAATGATGAAAGCTAGACGATGTTTGGGGAAGGGATGTCTGGGGTATTTAGCCTACGTGCTAGACGCTAAGAAAGAGAAGAAGGGAGTGGAGGATGTGCCTATTGTAAGTGAGTACCCGGAAGTGTTTCCGTATGGCTTGACAAGTCTGCCCCCAGATCGTCAAGTAGAGTTTAGAATAGATTTGATGCCTGGTGCGGCACCGATTGCGCGTGCGCCCTACCGCTTGGCACCAGCGGAAATGAAGGAGATGATGATGCAGCTGCAAGAGTTACTCGACAAGGGTTTCATTCGTCCGAGCTCATTGCCTTGGGGAGCGCCGATACTATTTGTTAAGAAGAAGGATGGGTCTATGCGGATGTGCATTGACTATCGGGAGCTCAACAAGGTAATAGTTAAGAACAAGTACTCGCTTTCGAGGATTGATGACCTCTTCGACCAGTTGCAAGGTGCAAGCTATTTCTTGAATATAGACTTAAAATCGGGTTACCATCAGCTGAAGGTGAGAAAGGAAGACGTGCCTAAGACGACCTTTCACACAAGATATGGACACTACGAGTTTTTAGTTATGCTATTTGGCCTGACTAACGCCCCAGCAGTGTTCATGGACTTGATGAATAACGTGTGTAGTTCGTTGCTGGACAAGTGTGTAATCGTCTTCATTGACGACATCCTGATCTACTCCCGATCTCGTAAAGATCACGAGGAGCACCTCAGGGAGATTTTGGAATTGTTGAAACGCGAGAAGTTGTACGCTAAGTTCTCAAAGTGCGAGTTCTGGTTAAGAGAAGTTCAGTTTCTAGGTCACGTGGTGTCGGCAGATGGTATCAAAGTAAACCGGGCTAAGATCGAAGCAATTAAAGATTGGGATCCGCCAAAGTCGCCATCAGAAGTAAGAAGTTTTCTTGGGTTTGCGGGCTACTACCGGAAGTTCATTCAGGACTTCTCTCGAATAGCCACACCATTGACCGCATTGACGAGGAAGAACGTCAAGTTCGTTTGGACCGAAGCTTAGGAGCCCGCATTTGGGAAGTTGAAGGAAAGTCTGAGCAGCGCTCCAATTTTGTCTATACCAGATGGATCTGAGGGGTTTGTAATTTACAGTGATACATCCAAGCTTGGGTTAGGGTGCGTACTAATGCAAAATGGAAAGGTGATCGCCTACGTGTCTCGACAGTTGAAAGATCACGAGAAGAACTACCCTACGCATGACATGGAGCTAGTGGCGGTGGTGTTTGCTTTAAAGATATGGCGACACTACTTGTATGGAGTTAACTGCCAGATCTATGGCGATCACAAGAGTCTTAAGCATCTCTTCGATCAGAAGGAGTTGAACATGAGACAGAGGAGATGGATGGAGCTACTGAATGATTATGACTGTGAAATCCTTTACCACCCAGGTAAAGCGAATGTGGTGGCCAACGCGTTGAGTCGGAAGGAACGAGGGGAATCGACTAGAGTAGTAGCCTTCAGGATCGAGGTGACTTCAGGTCTTTTGGATGAGATCAAGAAGTCTCAAGAGGAGGCGTTGCTAGAAGAAAATGTAAAGAGTGAAAGAATTGTTGGAGTTACGTCCTTGCTTAGTGTCAACAGTAGTGGGTTGAGGTGCTTGAAGAACCGGGTGTGGGTTCCTAAGTTGGGGGACTTGAGGGTAAGCATTCTAGAAGAAGCGCATAGGTCGCGATATTCGGTACACTAAGGGACGAATAAGATGTACCGGGATTTAAGGCAATTTTACTGGTGGCCAGGAATGAAGAAGGACATCGCTCACTTTGTGGAACGATGTGCGACGTGTTTGAAGGTTAAAGCAGAACACCAACGACCATATGGGGAACTTCAATCTTTAGAGATACTAGTGTGGAAATGGGATAACATAACCATGGATTTTCTCACGAAGTTACCAAGGACTCCGAAGGGTCACGATGCAATATGGGTGATTGTGGATAGTCTCACCAAGTCAACGCATTTCCTACCAATTAGGGAATCTGATCCGCTAGAAAAGTTAGCAAGGTTATATATTAGTGAGATCGTGTCTAGGCACGGGGTGCCGCGATCTATTGTGTCCAATCGTGATAGTCGGTTTACATCGTCGTTCTGGAGAAGCCTTCAGCGAGAGTTGGGCTCGCAAATGAAGTTGAGTACATCATATCATCCCCAAACGGATGGTCAAAGCGAAAGAACTATTCAAACGTTAAGGGATATGCTCCGAGCGTGCGTTATTGATTTCAAGGGTTCTTGGGAAGTACGTCTACCTTTAATAGAATTCTCGTATAACAACAGTTACCACGTGAGCATTCAAGCGGCACCATTTGAGGCATTATACGGACGAAAGTGTCGAACACCGTTATGTTGGAACGTGGTAGGGGAAAGACAACTAGCAGGTCCGGAAATTGTGCAAATGACAACTGATAAAATTGAACTGATCCGTGAGAAAACGAGAGTCGCGCAGGATCGGCAAAGGAAGTATTCTAACAAAAGAAGAAAACATATCGAGTTTCAAGTTGGCGATAAGGTGATGCTAAAAGTCTCACCTTGGAAAGGCGTAGTTTGTTTCGGGAAGAAAGGAAAATTGAGGTCGAGATATGTGGGGCCTTTCGTCATTATTGAACGAGTCGGGGCAGTAGCCTACAAGTTGGACTTGCCGGAAGAATTAAAGGGGGTTCATCCAACGTTTCATGTTTTGAACCTTAAGAAGTGTCTGGCTGAGGCAGATGTCGTTGTTTTATTGGAGGACATCAGTGTCGATGAGAGGCTGACGTATGTAGAAGAACCAGTCGAAATTGTGTACAGTAAAATCCGAAAATTGAGGAATAAAGAGATCAAATTGGTGAAGGTCCAGTGGAGGTATCATAAAGGGTAAGAAGCTACTTGGGAAATGGAAGCGGACACGTTGTTTGGGTAAAAAGTCACACCCTCGACCGACCTGGGAAATTCCCTCGACATGACCCATGTACATTGATTACCCCCGACCGACAATGATAATACCCATTATTATCTTATCTCCGACATACGTTAATAACCAGGATAGTTGGTTATTAAAAGACATCCTGTGTCAATAGTCGCTCAGGATAGTGTCTTTACATCTCGTGATCGCACGTCACGTGTTGCATGTTACACGTCGCACGTCACACATTGCTAGTCTCATGTTATGTCTTACGTTACTAGTCTTATGTCGCCAGTTACTTGTCGATAGTTGTGACTCATCAGTCTTACGTCGACAGTCTCATGTCATCGGCCTTATGTCGCTCTGGTCCTGCGACAACATCGTCCTGACATCATGGTCTTACGGCCTAGTGGTCTTACGACATTTCCTAGTCTAACGATATTTTCATAAGACCATTCTTATATTAAGACAAGGTCTTACAAGACATTTACACTCATATACATGGTCTTACATTTTGGAGATAGTCGTATGTTCCATAAGATCGACATCCGAGACTTAAGACGGTCGTACGATTATACTAACCGTTAACAGTCAAACATTCGTTTTTCCTTTGTTCATTAATGCATGTCTACGGGCATTTATGACACAACGACCAGTAACGGACCAATCATCAATGACATTCAGAGCCCGACAGCGGTTACGAAGTACGCCATAAAGGCACCATTTATGGCCAACAGATGAAACCGACGGAAGCAATTATGAGCATTAACTATTGCGACCGTTATTCATAAGGGACTTTTAAAGCCACGAAGACTATAAAGACCAAGCTAACTCCTCATTCCAAGGGACAACAGCGAGTATCATCGAACATCCGGCAACCAACATTCGAAGCTAAACTCAAGAAATCACATATTGAAAGCTATCATCTAGTATCGAATTCCAGAATACTACAGCGAATTCAAGAACAACGGAAGCAAATAACTTTCTCTCGAAGAATCGCTCTCGACGCACGACATCCGCCCTTGACCAGCAGTTTACACTTTGTTTCACACACGACATACACTTGTTTTACATTTCAAACACTTGTACTTTACATTTCGAAGCATTTCCTTCATTTGTATTGTAACTACTGTACGATCGACACCAGTAACAAAGGACATCGCCCCTGATTGGCGACCATAGTGCAACGACGACTCCCACTGTCGTCCGCAGGTTTTTTCCTCGTTGAGGTTTTTCCCGCGTCATCAAATTATCTGTCTCATTATTTTTTACCTTTGTCGCACGCTTTGTCGAGAGATTCTTTTCTTTAGTTATTTAAGTCCACATCGACCTTAAGTTGTCCCTTTGGTGCGATTTTTGGCATTAACAGTTCGGCGCCATCCGTGGGATCACATCTAGAGAAAATCTCCGACGAACGTGCGTTTCTACTAACGATCTTGCAAAGTTTTTGTTACATTCGGGTACATGGCAAATCTTCAAGATCCCCTGATTCAACTTCAACCAGAATTGAATACGGCTCGAAGCCAAATTCAAGCCCTGAAAAAAAAATGCTCCGTCAAAGTATCGCATGTATCGCGGCATCCAAGGGACTCGGGAGCTCGGAACGCCCGTCACAAAATAGAAAACACCATATTTTGATTTCAAAAGTCCTTGGAAAAAGGTGTTTATCGACTCCAGGTTACGGTAACTGTGACACCCCGCTTGGGTGAAGTATGGTATAACAACTCTATATATATATATATACTCTAAGTATATTCTCCTCGTTAATTATTTTTGATCTAATATATGATCGTTGATTCAAGCATCAGAAGATCATTGGTCAAAACCAACGACCACCCCTGATTTTACATTGCAGGCTCGCAAGATCATATAAATACAGGTCTTGCGATTTATATCGTGAGAAACAAAAGTCTATAGGACTTACATCGCACGTCTTGCGTTTTATGCCGTGAGAGAAAAAGTCTCTACGACTTAAAGCACAGGTCGCAGTTTATAGTCGTCACATTTTTCCTTACGATCGCTAGTCGTGACCTATGCATGACTTGTACATTGAATCTTGCAATCACCAGTCATGGTAAGACGTATATCAAACCGCAAAATTCGTCGATAAATGCGACTCGCACATTTTAATCTCATAATTGCCAATAAAGACAAGTCGCAAGATTAACCGTATAATCACAAGCAAAAGTCTTTTCCAAGAAGGAGACTACGTCCTCCGTCGAGTGCTCAAAGCACTCAAGAGCTTAGTACAGGTAAACTTTTCACCAAGTGGGAAGGTCCTTGTCGCACCTCAGAAGTTGTGGGTAAAGGTGCCTATCGGCTCCAAACCCTCGACAGTCGAGATATCCCACACAGCTGGAATGCAACGCATATGAAAAGGTATTTCTTCTAAATCCTTTTCCTTCTTTCATACGATTTTTTATTCATCACGACAATTACTGACTTAAGCATCGGAGGGTCGTTGGCTAGCCAACGACCAACCTCTGACATTGTTTTATCGCAGGATCGCACGACATTAGTTGCCAAGTCTATTATACGACTTTAGTCTCGCAAGATCGCATGATATATATTGCTAAGTCTATCGTACGACTTCAGTACACTCTCACAGGAGTGTACGACATAAACGAGCAGGTTTATGACTTGATTATCCTTTCGCAGGAACGCATGATCCAAATTCATCGTATGATTTAGTCTCTAACGACTTCACGATCTAAGTTCCTTAACTTAGAAAAAATTTCACATCTTGGACAAGTGCCTAAGTCGCACGTACCTATGTTTGCTTTGCACGATTCAAAGATCTCAAGATCTCGCAGTATACATCTTAACCCTGAAAAGTTGATGTGTTGTAATGAATGCCTATGTCGCAAGTCTTATATTCATTTTTCGCACGATGTGTATTTACTTGATAAATTTCGCAACTGGTATCGTGTCTATTCAAGAAATGTGTAAGACAAAGTGATATGCAAGTTCATAAATTACATTTATCGATCATCGGTTACCTGAAACGACTCGACCACCAACGGTCGATTGACAAAAAACAGGTCACAGGTCTCTAATGACCATATCGGCTGTAAACGCCAGACCACAGGTCGCTAGCGACAGTATCGGCTTGGAACGCCAGATCTTAGGTCTCTAGCGACCGTATCGGCTCGAGCGCCAGAACAAAGGTCTATAACGACCGTATCGGCTCGAGCGCCAGATCAAAGGTCTATAACGACCGTATCGGCTCGAGCGCCAGATCAAAGGTCTCTAACGACCGTATCGGCTCGAGCGCCAGATCACAAGTCTATAACGACAGTGTCGACTCGAACGCCAGATCATTGGTCTATAACGACCATATCGGCTCTAAACGCCAGATCAAAAGTCTATAACGACCGTTTCGGCTCGGAACGCCAAAACATAAGTCTCTAACGACTGTATCACAAGATCCTTAAATTTTATCTTGGTTCGATCATCTTATGATCGCCTCCAAGCTTTATTTCGGACCAATCGTCTTACGATTGACTCCCAACCCATACGTCTCATTTTGATAAAGATCGTCTTACGATCACCATCGGTTCCTTACGTTTTAAGATCGTCTTACGATCATCGGATGAATACCACAAGTATCTTGCACATCAAAGATCATCTTTCGATCGCCGCAACTTACTTAACACTATCGAATGGTCTCGCGATTTTAGCTGACCAAGTCGGTTGTCTTCTAATGATCCAATTAGCGGAAATGATACGACTCATCATTTTGCTTTGATGCGAGATCTAAAATTCAAATGGCTTTGAAATTCAGATCTCGGGGGGCTAACTGTTTGGGTAAAAAATCACACCCTCGACCGACCTGGGAAATTCCCTCGACATGACCCATGGACATTGATTACCCCTGACCGACAATGATAATACCCATTATTATCATATCTCCGACATACGTTAATAACCAGGATAGTTGGTTATTAAAAGACATCCTGTGTCAATAGTCGCTCAGGATAGTGTCTTTACATCTCGTGATCGCACGTCACGTGTTGCATGTTACACGTCGCACATCACACATCGCTAGTCTCATGTTACGTCTTACGTTACTAGTCTTATGTCGCCAGTTACTTGTCGACAGTTGTGACTCATCAGTCTTACGTCGACAGTCTCATGTCATCGGCCTTATGTCGCTCTGGTCCTGCGACAACATCGTCCTGACATCATGGTCTTACGACCTAGTGGTCTTACGACCTGGTCTTACGACATTTCCTAGTCTAACGATATTTTCATAAGACCATTCTTATATTAAGACAAGGTCTTACAAGACATTTACACTCATATACATGGTCTTACATTTTGGAGATAGTCGTATGTTCCATAAGATCGACATCCGAGACTTAAGACGGTCGTACGATTATACTAACCGTTAACAGTCAAACATTCGTTTTTCCTTTGTTCATTAATGCAGGTCTACGGGCATTTATGACACAACGACCAGTAACGGACCAATCATCAATGACATTCAGAGCCCGACAGCGGTTACGAAGTACGCCATAAAGGCACCATTTATGGCCAACGGATGAAACCAACGGAAGCAATTATGATCATTAACTATTGCGACCGTTATTCATAAGGGACTTTTAAAGCCACGAAGACTATAAAGACCAAGATAACTCCTCATTCCAAGGGACAACAACGAGCATCATCGAACATCCGGCAACCAACATTCGAAGCTAAACTCAAGAAATCACATACTGAAAGCTATCATCTAGTATCGAATTCTGGAATACTACAGCGAATTCAAGAATAGCAGAAGCAAATAACTTTCTCTCGAAGAATCGCTCTCGACGCACGACATCCGCCCTCGACCAGCAGTTTACACTTTGTTTCACACACGACATACACTTGTTTTACATTTCAAACACTTGTACTTTACATTTCGAAACATTTCCTTCATTTGTATTGTAACCACTGTACGATCGACACCAGTAACAAAGGACATCGCCCCTGATTGGCGACCATAGTGCAGCGACGACTCCCACTGTCGTCCGCAGGTTTTTTCCTCGTTGAGGTTTTTCCTGCGTCATCAAATTCTCTGTCTCATTATTTTTTTACCTTTGTCGCACGCTTTGTCGAGAGATTTTTTTCTTTAGTTGTTTAAGTCAACATCGACCTTAAGTTGTCCCTTTGGTGCGATTTTTGGCATTAACACATGTAGTCCAAATACCTTCATCTTTTTGCCAAGGGAATTCCGGAGACAAAATTCTTTTTGGGGGGGGGGGTTGTAATAACTGCAACTTTTTGTCAAGAATAAAAGTATTTGTGAGAGGTTTTCAAGTTTAGGGACCTTATAATAATTAAAAGTTAGAGGACCTTTGTGCAATTAGGGAAAGGTATAAGAACCCCTCTTTTACCCTAATCTCAACAAATGTGTATGTGTGGAGGCTGGAAGGAACGCAGAGAGCATTGGTGAGAATCGTTTGCATTCAACCAGAAGAAATCAAGGAAATGAGAGATTGGAAACTAGATTCTGCATCAATTCTTCCAGGTAATCTCATGATCAACCCTTTGTTCTTGGCTTATTTTGAGAGAATCAGTCTTTTGGGGTTTTTGTGGTTCAATATTGGTAATAGATGCTCTAAGTGGTTAGTAGGTGTTATTCTTGTGAGTAGCAGAAAAAGGATTGATAAGATATGGTTAAGATTTGGTGTTAATGCATTTTTCATTTGTGAAATCAAGCTTGTTTGAGATTAGTAGTGGATTTCATATCCCAATCGGTCATCAGACCCGCGTCCGGTAAGTGACCTTGTGCAGGTCTTCGGATTGTTCAGTGTACGGAAAGGATATCCGAATTTGTTCGGTATCCGGAAGTGTTGTCCGGAAAGAAGAGTCCGGAAGTGTTGTCCGGAAAGTAGAGTCCGGAAGTGTTGTCTGGAAAGCAGAGTCTGGAAGGGTTGTCCGGTAAGCAGAGTCTGGATAGTGTAATATCTAGAGAGTAGTGTCCGAATGAGTTAAAATCCAGGAGAGGTGTCCGGATGAATTAAAATCCGGGAGGGGTGTCCGGTTAGTTAGAATCCGGTTAGCTTATGTTTCTCATCCATTTACTCAGGTATTTCCTTTGGAGGTCAAGAGTGATAGAAAGATCCGATCCAATGCAACAGGTGAGTTTTTCTAACTAAATACGTGTTTTAACGTGGATTCAAAAGTAAGGAATGATTATGAAATGTTATGTTTATATTGCATGATGTTGTGTGTTTGGAAAGTTAGCTTAAAGTGTATGCATACATTGTCAATAGATGTAAGATGGCCAAGTCGGGGGGGGGGGGGGGGGGGGTGTCCCGCTAGTGCTCATACCGGGGGATGTATCTTGTTTATGCCATGGGAGGTGTGACCCAATAAGGCAGTGTGAGGCTGACACGTTGTCACTACTTAGTGACTTCAGTGTGCCACTTACATGCACAGTTTATGTGAAAGATTTTTGTATACAGTTGTTGGTTATAATTGTTATGAAATGTATTAAATATTTGATAATGAAATTGTTGCAATTAGAGGGAGCTCACTAGACCTCATGGTCTAACCCTCGCTTTTCCAAAACTAAACCTTTTCAGGGAGGCCGTTAGTAGGAAGCTCTGGGAAGGGCAAGGAGAAGATTTAAGGAGTAGATGCTTTTAGACGATAGTTATTTTCCAGTTATCTTTTAGACTTTATGTTTATATTCTCAGTTGTGTATAGGTTGTTTCCGCAAACCTAGGTTTGAGATAGTTGTATTTGAGCAAATTTTGGGACCCCTTTAGGCTGGTTGATTTATATTTGATGTTATGCTTTATATTTTTGTTCGGGCTGTTACATTAACTGATATGAGGTCAACTCGGAAGAGTGATTTTTAACAAAGTAATTTGTTTATCCATATACTTGGAAGGCATCATTTGATACTATTGATAGTCCTGATACAACTACAGGAATGTGTTGATTGAAAGCTAGATCAGTAGTGCAATGATGAAGATCCAGAAGGGCTTCCTGAAAAGTAGATGGTGAACTTAGTTGTTGCTAGACAAATGTTGTAGCATTGCCATAGCATTGGTCCGCTGAAATTTGTATTTAAGCTTCACCCAACATCTTGCACCCTTGCTTTGTTTTATTATTTGTGTAACCAATCTGTGATAACTCCAAACAAACAATATCTTCGAATTCGTCATCTGAAATCATTTCTTTTCTTACACTTTTATTGCACTTTTACTCCAATCTATGTGGGACGATATGTGCCTCTCACCACTTTTTTACTTGAATGACGAAATTAGATCTCATTGTATACTTGCTTTGAGGTTTAATTTGCACACGTCTATTGGTGTATAAAAGCACTGTCAAGTTCTTGCACTCTTTCTTGACTTTTTCATGGAATAACATAAATCCTGAAACACTTGATTAAGACTATCAAAAACTCGCTTTATTCACATGGAAATAAGCAATATTACTTGGAAAGTGATATGAAAATAACACAAAAAATTGGTGTTATCAATAATTCGTAAATAAAATCAAAAGGTCCCAAACATCTCAATCAAAACAACACAATATTCTCAAGGTTTAGCATCGGGTATACACATCCACAACTGAGATATTAATTAAACTAGCGGAACTAAAAGGGGTCTACCTCTATAGCTCGACACTTCTAGAGCTTCACGCCTTCTCCTTCCCTTTGTAAGAACATCCGATCTTTCTCTTACTTGAAAATGGTTTTTAATTTGGAAAATCGAGGGTTTGACCAAGATGTAGTGAATTCCCTCTCAATAGTTGTTTAACAAAATCCAAATAATAATATTCAATCTTCCATAAAGGCCCAACAATATCAAGTAATCAAATCAACACACAACATGGTTATTAGCACAATGTTCATAGCTACCCATCACTCCACCGTGATGTCTGCATTCGGGGACCTAATAGATCCCCATGGTCCCCAATAGATGTCATCCCCATATGCACGAGAAATAGATTCAAGGCACGGTATAAAATAACCCCCAGGAGATTTCCGCAATCCAGATGTACCCTAATCCCACTGTGCAACCCGACACAAAAACAATACACCAATTCACGAAAATCCACATAAACAATGTATGTGCAATCGTGAACAATTTCATATCATGTGTGATCAAAACTTCCATAAGTGAAAAACATGCCATAATAATCAAAACCATATTCATCGGTTTAAAACATTTGTAAATCATTTAATATGCATAAAAGGTGTTAAGGGAACTCACTTGCGATTCGACGATTCACCTCACGCCCTAAAACTCAATTTTAATCAAACCGAACACCTAAATTGGATGACATAGTATTGGTGTTAAACCATGTAAACACTCCCCAAAACCTTCTATTTCAAACCGTAAGACAATCCCCTAATTGATGCCTTGATCCCAGCCCTCATACGAGAAACGGAACAAAAACCGACAACTCCTAAACATGAGTTGCGCAGCTTAGATCGCGGCTTTAGGTTGCACAGTTTCCCGCGCAACCTGATATCTCCCCTTCTTCATCCAGTTCGATGCTGATAGAGAAAAACTCACAAAAACCCTATGTTAGTCCTAACTATGAAATAATTGTAGAAATGGGTTGAATACAATACTAATGTAACACCCCTTTCCGACTAGTCTTAAGATGGGGTATGTCACAACCGAAAGTGGATCAAAAATCTACCATTCACAGTACAGAGCTCTATCAAAACTACAAAAATATTATAATATAACCATCAGTAATTATAGGATTAACATAATTACATATTTACATAACAAAAGTTTTGATTAAACAACTAGTCTTTAAGCATCCTAAGCCATCTCGCCCGTTCATTCTGCCCCTAGTTTAGATCATGAACATGCCGAGGTAAAACAAAACAAACCTCGGCTGAGCAAATTTGCCCAGTGAACGAAGTGAACGAATAATAACACATGGAATACCGAATAAGAAATAGATGACTGAAAAGAAACATTAAGATAAAAGTTGAAATCGATTAAAGTGTTAATCTCTAAAATTGAAGCGTATATAATTAAAAATCAAGGTAAGAAGGTCATCTGTATCATAAAGATACGTTGTTCCCGATGGATGATCAGTCTTATCAGGCGTCTAAATGGAATGGAAGTGTCGGGCATTACACCGTCTCATTCCTTTCTAACCAGATATATATATATCTGGTATTCGGCTCTATCTGGTAACCAACATAAGTGGTATTCGGATCTATCCGGTAACCAACATAAGTGGTATTCGGTTCTATCCGATAACCAACATAAGTGGTATTCGGCTCTATCCGGTAACCAACATAAGTGGTATTCGGCTCTATCCGGTAACCAACATAAGTGGTATTCGGTTCTATCCGGTAACCAACATAATTGGTATTCGGTTCTAAGAATGCATCCAACGTTCTCTATTTGGCTTGGTCGTAGCCCTTATGAGAACGCCATGACTATTTTAGCCATCATGGAGGTGTCTCAACACCCCTGCCCCAAGTATTGAGCCTATTCAAAGTTAATTCAATAAACTCAAACTCAAATAGCCAAACCAATAAGTAAACATTTGAAACAAGTCTAATAAAATCATTAAGGAATTCAATTCATATAATCGACCATAAATCTTAAAACATACCGGTAATGATTTGAACTTCTCAAGTTCACAAATCGTTAAACCAATATATCACATAAAACATAAACGAATTTCGGATAACAACTTGATACCTTCCACTTTTGTGGATGTATGTCATGTTCAAGACTTCACAGAATTGATAATCACCACAAATGATTACCCATGTATTGAAACGAATTATATATTCGTACCTAGAGATGTTTTATAGATGATCACATGAAACTTGAGGCTTAGGAATGGTTCTCTCCTTTCGGTTACATACATTTATAAATAAAATGATTTTAGACACTTTTCGGTAATAGTTCTCATCAACTTCAAGTTCCTACAAGCCTTTATACTTTAAAAGAGCCTACAAAACTTCAAACATACTTAAAATAACCTTATGTCACTTGATGAAAACTTCACACAATTCTTAGGAGCTTAAACAATATTTGCAAAAATCCAAATTCCACACTTCCAAACAGTAGCTAACTTCTTCTTCATACCAAAAGTTTAAGTATTTTTCTCACGCTTAGAGGCAGAACCAAACTTTCTTGTAAAAATGAAAAATGTACATATACCTTTTAGGATTTTATACCAACTGAATTCACATAATTTGGAGCTCTTCTATATTTTCTACAGAATTTATACTAACAGTGTGCAATTTTAAATGTCTGCAGTACAGATCTGAAAAAACAGTTATTTCGAGCCACCTACAGTCCGAACTGGACTTCCGAGTAAACTACAAAACGGTTCTACACTCGTAGATCTTTCCATCGATATAAATAACGTCTCATTTGGACAAATCGTTGATTTTATACGAATTTTTAAACTTACCACAATGAATCTACCACTTCTCACAGCGCCAACTTGAAGATTTTCCACTTCAATTCTTCAATCTTTCACCTATGATAATCATAGAAAACTTAGGGTTTTAACCCATTTGTTCCAAAACTAAAGAAATCATAAAATTAAACCATGAACATACCTTATTTTGAGCTCCTAATTCCATTTCTAACATCAAATCTTCAAGAACACTAAAGCTTTAAGGAGAAATTTAAGTATTTTGGGGATGAGACAAGGGTTTTCTAGAGTGAAGGAGAGATTGAGAGCTAGAGAGAGAGAATGAAATCTGAAAAATGATATTAATGAATTTCAAAATTTATTTATTCATATATATTTTTTCAATATTTAGAATCTAACACTTGGTCTTTAGCTTATAACAATTTAATCCTACTTTGGAAACCCCTTTAAAGTTTTGGTCCTAACCAAGATTGTTTCATCCAACATTAGTCCTAGATGCAATTTATAATACAAACTTGGCCTTATGTACAACTCTTAAATACTAAGGTACAAGTCATTAAAGCACGATCATATAACTTAAAACACAAATTTGATTTTCGAGCACGAATTTAGATTTACTAAATATGGGATATTATAACTAATTTTTTTAACTTAATTTAATTATTTATTGATTGAAAATCAAGAATTACACACAGAAACTTTTAAAAATTATTGCGGAAAAAACAGATAAAATCTACCATAACAATCTTTCACAAAGAACACAAAACTAAACACACCTTGTAAACGCTTACAACAAAGCTATGGAGTTCTTGAGAGGGAGAGAATGACTTCCGATTTTACTGAATACTTAGGGAAACTTCTGGAAAGCGTCATCTTGCATGAGAGGAGTCTTCAACCTTTTATAGCACCATGTGCATCAAATGCATGGTACACTTGTCATGATGGTATTGAAAGTCAGATTTGTCCTTGATAAGAACAAAATGTCCTTTTTGTCTTAACATGGTACAAAGTTGATTTGTAGACCTTGTTGTGACTTAAGCCGTAGGCGTGGCCGCGTGGGCGTAGAAAGGCCTCTGGGCGATTTTAAACCCGTTTTTTTGTTACGGGAGTATAATATAGACTGTCCATTGGCTTTGTGGACTAAAGTTAATCTCGACGGAAAATTAAACATTACCCTGTAATAATAACGTCCATAGACGAAAAACTGCACAAAATTATTTCCTAACCTTAAAGGTTTTCACGTGTTCTAGATATTAATGCTGAGAGCCTCCAAACATGATAGCCCCAGGATTTGATGCAGTTTACTAAATCGTACGTTGCGACAACAATGTACGAACAAAATGCTTTGGCAATGACAGAAAGTTTATTGTTTTTCACAAAGAATAATACTATGACGAATTAGAAGAGAGAGCAAATGAGAGATTTTGCTTTGGGGTGTAATCAAATGAGGACTACTCTTCTCTACTTATGTTGGAGCTTAATCGTAACCTACAACCTACACTTAATGGAGAATTAACACTATTTTAATTGTCAAATTGTAACTGACGTTGGCTATTAAGCTCTAATAAATTCCATAATTTTAACTCTCGTATCAAATGTCTCAAATCGTAACCGATGTGGGATGGAATAAACTTCCAACCTTTTATATTTTCTAACATCGCTCATCTTTTTAGCTTATAGTAACCTCTCCAATTATTCGTTCAACATGGCCCCAACAACAGTTCCAATCTTCAACCACAAGGCTTGTGGCGTACTGGTTAAGGCCTTGGGGGGATGTGGCTCAGAAACCCATCTACCCCGGGTTCGAATCCAGGCGTTGGCAACTTGTGGACACTGAGGAATTATCTCAGGGCTGCATGCTTAGCAGTCAATAAGTGTCAGGGATTAGTCTAGGCAAAGCCTAGGATACCCTTTAAAAAAAACAGTTCCAATCTTCTCGATCTTGGTCAGTCCTTCTAGAAGCTCAATGGGAGCGAATATGAGCTCCTTTTACTTAGGAAATATTAGCCTATGGTGAAAGGTATAATAGAATATTCCATGTTCGGGTTTTGTATTGACATTCCCTGACTCACTAGTGATCCCTCTATGAGGCATCAGGTTGAGTTGCTTATATGCAACCATGTTATGATTGACTAGAGGCCTATGTCCGGAGGATTCTGATCAATCATGTCTTCTTCCTCTAATCAGCTATTTTGGTATCTTCTTGCTGATCATTCACCTTCCTTTTATTTGTCAACGTTTCCCTTATTCCGCTGAAGATAACGTAGGCATCTTACTCTTGTCTCTTTCAACTTCTCCACCGAGACACTAGAAGCTTTAATGCTCATTAGTGGAATATCATCATGTAGAAGAATTTGTAATGTTTCATCCTTCCTGATTAAAGTGATCTTGACGAGTGTCGGGTCCGACAAATAATAAAATATATAAAGAATCCTATTACCTCTATAACACAAGTTCTGATAGTGATAAGTAAGGTCACCTCCTCAGGGACTCGGTGTCAACCATGCAAGATAAATTAAGATTATAGACAATAAAATGAGGAGTTCTAGTAGTAGCAAACATACTTTTCATTGGACAGTACATCCTTTATTTGTATATAAAATATATATTCACGCCAACTCAAAATGGCTCGAACATTGACATGCATCAGTGTTCCGCTTGCCATAAAGGTTAGACTAGCTTGAGAAGCTCAATGTCTAGTATCTATCTAGCTAATTGAAACTGGTTAAGAACGTGGCAACAATTGCTATATGGCGTAACATTAAACAAACACCATTTCCAGCTGATATTCGCACGTCGAATATGAAGACTATAAAATACAAACTTGCAACACTAAACCATCAACCAAACCGTCAATCAAAGTATTTCTTGCTACTATAATGAAACAAAGAACAATTTCGGATTCCCTATTTCAATTAGCATATCAAAATTAAGTTTAACAAATAGGGGATCCTTTCTAAATCGAAAACATGATGGACATTCCAAATCGAAGTGTGTATAAATGAGTTGATAATGAACTTGAAATCAAACAAATTATCAATACCTTCCAATTCAAAAGTTTGCTTGCTCATCGCTATAAATATAAAATTAACGACTCATATATATCATCTAGAAACTTACAATTTGTTTGAAGTGTAGAAATTGATGAAAAACCCTAGAAACTTTGTCTCCAAAATCGTACTCTCGCATCTGGAAATCAACCCTTGTTAATCTCTCTAATTTCTCGATTGAGTCTCCCAAAAAAATGGTTCCTCCAAACGACGGTTCTTCAACTCCAATTATACCTCCCCTAGAAAAACACTCGAAATTAAACCAAAAAACCCACGACTCGGGTTGCTGCAACTTGGGATACGGCCAACCCGCATGTAATACCCCGGGTAAGTCCGTTAGTTAAAAATCTAATTCCGTTAAGTTTATTTAACCTTAAAGTTTCTATTTAGGGTAAGTTTGGATAAAATTATAAAGTTTGGGATTGTTTGGATTATTAGTGAATAGTGCAAGGTCTAAAGGGTAAAATTGAGTTAGATATTATCTTTTAGACTTGAGATATTTCACAAAATCAGAATTTCAGTGAGTGTGTGTGTGTGTGTGTTTTAAGAGAAAAGGAAGAAGAAGAAGAAGAAAAAGGAGTCTTGTGGCTATAACTTCATTTGGTGTATTTGGAAGTGTTTTAGAGGTATGTTGCTTTACATTTTATGTCTATAATTGCTAGTTGATAGTTCTTATCGGAGTAGAATCATTAAATTCGTGTATGAGGTTAAAATCTGTCGAATCTGGGTAAAAATGGGGTAAACCGACAGAGGTGTCCGGATAAGTTGAATGTATCTGGGTAGTTTTCTTGAAGGTGTCCGGGTAAGTTGTTGATAGAGTCCGGACGATTTGATTGATGGTTTCCGGATGATCTAGAGTCCGGATGGCATCCGGATTCCTTTGTTGTCCGGATTAGTCTGTGGTGTCCGGATTCCTCGTGTTGTCCGGATTCTTTGTGTTGTCCGGAAAGTTGTCCGGATACTTTGAGGTTTCCGGATAACTTGGCTGTTTGGGTAAATTTTGAGGATAAAAGTTATGTAGATGTATCTAGAGTCCATAACCTACTAGTAAGTCTTATACATAAGTTGGTAAGGAGATATTTGTATGTAAATGGTTTCAGATTCTGAGGTATTTGGATAAAGGATCGGATAGCTCGGAGAAAGGCTTGGAAGCGTATTGTAAGCATTCAGGTGAGTTTTACTTTAAACGTTTTCAACTGGGGAACATATATATGTGTTTATATATATATGAGCATGTGTGGATTGAGAATGTGTGGAATATACATATATATGTGTTTATATATATATGAGTATGTGTGTATGGAGAATTTGTGATATATATATATATATATATATGTGTTTATATATATATATGAAAAGGATATGTGTGATGGTGTGGTATATCGTATATTGAGATACGATTGAGTATATGCTTTTAAATATAATATAATGAGACGTTATATTTATGTAAGTATTATACTGCACGAGAGCACGCCGAACTATGCCGGTTGAAGTGTGTGTCGTAGTTGTTGTACGGCGTTGTTGGTCGTAGATGTTGTACGGCGTTGTTGGTCGTAGATGTTGTACGGCGTTGTGTGTCGTAGTTGTTGTACGGCGTTGATTTATTAGTTGGCTTGCTACCAACTAATATGGCCATGGGAACGAGGATGAGGATGAGTGGAGCACGATGCACGAGTCTTGTTTGGTATTTATATACGTGTGGTATATGTGGTATTTATATACAAGAGGTATATGTGTGTATAGGCGAAAGGTTTCATATAAACTATTTTGATACAAAGGATTTACATAAAAGGTTTATAATGATTTTGGAAAAGACCGGGATTAACTCACTAGACCCGTTTGGTCTAACCCTCATTTTGTTTTCAAAAATATGTTTTCCAGGTTAAGGATCGGCAGGAGAGGATGAAGTGTAGGAAGCTTTTGACGGATGTTGATTAGGAAGCTTTTATATGTTTTGTAATGTCAAGACTATTGAGACCGTACTTGGTTTGTGATGTACCTTTTATTATGAATGTAATGAAGTTATGCAATGTATGTTATTTGTTGTATGTTTGGGAAACCGGGTTGTTACAAATGGTATCAGAGCCCTAGTTTAAGGGATTTAGGTATTTGTACCCGTACCTAGACTTAAATTGCATGTGAAGTAGGATGTCCTTATTATTTTAGAACCTTGGGATGTTAACTATAAAAAGGTAGAAGGAACATCATGTAAGGTATGTTCAAATTACACCTGGCCAGTGTAAGCGGGAACTTACAAGTACATGTTGAACCGGAATATCTTGTTATATTGGGTATGTGCTTACGTGTATATTAACCTTGTTGAAATCAACAGAGTGGCAAGTCGAACTCGACGTATGGATAGAGATGAAGACAGGTATATTTCTATAAACTTGATACGCGCTAAAGTGTTATTTGACTTCGGTGCAAACCGAATTAATTGTGTTTTCGTTCTTTTGTTGCTTAATTGCATTAGAAAAGAATTTGATAATTGTGTTAGAGATATAGAAGGGTGTGTTTAATTACTGTTGTTCTGTTTTGGTTAATGTGTGAAGTGTGATGACCTGAGTATAAAGAATAATAATAGTGTGTGGAACGTGAGGATTATGTGTGGAGGATACGGTAGTGTGTGAAGTCTTGACCTGGTTATGAAGGCGACGGTTCAGTGTGTTGTGTAGATTATACTTATTGTGATTGTCGGCACTATCTAAAAGGTTGTGGTTTAAAGGTGTGGGATGATGTGGATAAGATGATGGCAGTTTATAGTTAGTGAGCGTGCGAGGCATGGTAGTGATGAATTATTGTAAGTGATGAATTAGTGATGATATGTGGTGAGTATAAGTGGAATCATCTGCTCGGGATTTTGTTTATAAGTTGTTCAGATGTGACAAAAATATATGTGGAGAGGCATGGATGTCTAAGTGGTGGTTAGCTAAGGAGTGGAGTATTACGGTTTAAGAAATGAAAAGTGTGTGGTTGTATCGAGTATTAAGTGTGATTTCGAATTAACTCAGTTAAGTTCCTGGTATGAGGTGTGGTGAAATTGTTGGTTAAGTATGGTAATCATTGAAATTGGGTGTGTGCGGTTGGTTTGGAAGTGAAAGAAAGCTAGCTCGTGGGTGAGCACCTCCTAGTGAGCTGTCCTTGGGGAAACGTGTTTTATATGGAGAAGAGAGTGGAGGAAAGTAGTCGAATGTAATGCTCAGGATGAAGGACCATTGTATAGGATATGGTAGTAATGCGAGAGTGATGTTGTGGCAAGTGTGGGAATCAATTGTTATCTATGGTTTGTGATCGGTGTAATTCATGCAAGAAAGTGTTGTCTGTATTAGATATGTTTTGGATTAGAGAAGTGACGGTAGAATTGGGGATGACCTATGGAGAAAAGTTCAATTAAGGGTTAAGGTGATACTCCGAGTTGTTGTTGTAACCTATTGGGAAGTAGAATGTTGTTATTTTTGGAGTATTGGATTGTTGGGACATTTTAGAGTCGGTGATTGAAAGCGCGGTGTGTACAATCGGCCGATGCCAAGGGAAAAAGGTAGAGTACTCAGTGTAAATTTTTTCTTTCTAGAACATGGGAGTATGTATGCTAGATTGCCTGGTACTTATTACACTTTGTTGCATGACTATTACTTGCTAGTAGGAATTTATGTTAGTCCTGATAGGTTGTTAAGTGAATGCCTTATAAGTGGTGTACAGTAGGAACTAAATAGCCTTAGAATAATTGATTTAGTTCTATTGCGCAGCTCTTGTTTGAGTCTAACCGTTGTGGGATAGAATCTTTATTTCGAATGTCTATCTGATTTCACACTGTATGCGACTGTGCATTCGCGAGGCGACTCATCATGACTAGTGGAGATTCCGTCATAGCAAGGGTAGTAGGATGAGGTGAACCTGGAGTCTGGATTTGTGAATGATATTGGTATGATTGGTCTGGGATAGTATACCTTGTTTGTATCATGCGGGTTTTCTTCTTGGAGTAAGAGTTGTTTTAAACTTGGTGCAGGACTTTGCATGTTAAGCCGTTAAGGAGTTATATGAGTAGTGACAGGAAATTTTTAACGGAGTTGTGATGAATTCTTTTCGGCTTAGTTTTGTAGTGAAATTATTATATGATGATTTGGTAACTATATTAGTTGGGTAAGGTGAGACCGGTGTTGATAAATTTCAAATTGCGGAATGGTTTAAGTGAAGCAAATGTCTAAAGTTTTGTGTTAGTATTTTTGTGCTAAGTTGGAGATTGTGTTTTGCTGATATTCTATTTAGACTTTATTTTAATTTGATGAATGAATTGGTGTCAAGTGCAATTAAGTATGGTTGTGTGATTGTAGTAATTATGCTATGCTTTTATGAGACATGGAAATGGTAGGATGAAGTTTTCGGGTTTGATAAAATTAAGAAATTTTTCCGTGTTATAAAGTGATTCGTGTTGAGTATATTCTATTCCTTGAAAGAGTATAAGAAATAGGTTGTATTTACTAAGCAAGTTTTTTATGGAAAGTATATGTTTACGTTTTAGAGTTAAAGTATAGAACACGGCGTTTGTAGTAATAGGCCGGTGAAGTTAAAATTTGTATTAGCATGGTAAATGTCCCGAGTAAGCTTATAATGTTGTGTTATTTGGATTAGATTCATATAAGTGTAAGTTATTTATTTCTAGGAGATAAGTGAATTTTTTGAGTTAATTTGAACCTTCGTGGGATCTGATTATTGAGTGTGAATCGTTGGTTTAGATGGGTGGATTTCTTGGGAGAAATTAAAACTCTTGATGATTTGGAATGAAATTGTGAAGTAGGAACAAATGGTAAACTAGAAGCAGTAAAAAGTCCTTTGAGGGTTTCGTAAACACTTTGAGGTGTTCATAGAATTTGATATCTTTTCAATAGTAGTTATCCCAGTTCGTTGCCTAACCGAATTCCGGGACGGAATTCTTTTAAGGGGGAGATAATGTAATACCCCGGGTAAGTCCGTTAGTTAAAAATCTAATTCCGTTAAGTTTATTTAACCTTAAAGTTTCTATTTAGGGTAAGTTTGGATAAAATTATAAAGTTGGGGATTGTTTGGATTATTAGTGAATAGTGCAAGGTCTAAAGGGTAAAATTGAGTTAGATATTATCTTTTAGACTTGAGATATTTCACAAAATCAGAATTTCAGTGTGTGTGTGTGTGTGTGTTTTAAGAGAAAAGGAAGAAGAAGAAGAAGAAAAGGAGTCTTGTGGCTATAACTTCATTTGGTGTATTTGGAAGTGTTTTAGAGGTATGTTGCTTTACATTTTATGTCTATAATTGCTAGTTGATAGTTCTTATCGGAGTAGAATCATTAAATTCGTGTATGAGGTTAAAATCTGTCGAATCCGGGTAAAAATGGGGTAAACCGACAGAGGTGTCCGGATAAGTTGAATGTATTCGGGTAGTTTTCTTGAAGGTGTCCGGGTAAGTTGTTGATAGAGTCCGGACGATTTGATTGATGGTTTCCGGATGATCTAGAGTCCGGATGGCATCCGGATTCCTTTGTTGTCCGGATTAGTCTGTGGTGTCCGGATTCCTCGTGTTGTCCGGATTCTTTGTGTTGTCCGGAAAGTTGTCCGGATACTTTGAGGTTTCCGGATAACTTGGCTGTTTGGGTAAATTTTGAGGATAAAAGTTATGTAGATGTATCTAGAGTCCATAACCTACTAGTAAGTCTTATACATAAGTTGGTAAGGAGATATTTGTATGTAAATGGTTTCAGATTCTGAGGTATTTGGATAAAGGATCGGATAGCTCGGAGAAAGGCTTGGAAGCGTATTGTAAGCATTCAGGTGAGTTTTACTTTAAACGTTTTCAACTGGGGAACATATATATGTGTTTATATATATATGAGCATGTGTGGATTGAGAATGTGTGGAATATACATATATATGTGTTTATATATATATGAGTATGTGTGTATGGAGAATTTGTGATATATATATATATATATATATATATATATATATATATATATATATATGTTTATATATATATATATATGAAAAGGATATGTGTGATGGTGTGGTATATCGTATATTGAGATACGATTGAGTATATGCTTTTAAATATAATATAATGAGACGTTATATTTATGTAAGTATTATACTGCACGAGAGCACGCCGAACTATGCCGGCTGAAGTGTGTGTCGTAGTTGTTGTACGGCGTTGTTGGTCGTAGATGTTGTACGACGTTGTTGGTCGTAGATGTTGTACGACGTTGTGTGTCGTAGTTGTTGTACGGCGTTGATTTATTAGTTGGCTTGCTACCAACTAATATGGCCATGGGAACGAGGATGAGGATGAGTGGAGCACGATGCACGAGTCTTGTTTGGTATTTATATACGTGTGGTATATGTGGTATTTATATACAAGAGGTATATGTGTGTATAGGCGAAAGGTTTCATATAAACTATTTTGATACAAAGGATTTACATAAAAGGTTTATAATGATTTTGGAAAAGACCGGGATTAACTCACTAGACCCGTTTGGTCTAACCCTCATTTTGTTTTCAAAAATATGTTTTCCAGGTTAAGGATCGGCAGGAGAGGATGAAGTGTAGGAAGCTTTTGACGGATGTTGATTAGGAAGCTTTTATATGTTTTGTAATGTCAAGACTATTGAGACCGTACTTGGTTTGTGATGTACCTTTTATTATGAATGTAATGAAGTTATGCAATGTATGTTATTTGTTGTATGTTTGGGAAACCGGGTTGTTACACCGCACCAAGAGTCGCCCAAAATGAGAAAACTAATCGAGATAGTAACTAATGCGGGTTTTAAAGCGACTAAACCCTCCAGAAAAGTCGCTCGATCTGGAACATATCGAAACAATGATTGCAGTGAGTTGGGAGGCGGCTTTGGCTGCTAGAGAAGACATTGACGTGAACATGTTTGGACATGGATTAACATATTTGGGCTTCTTTTCTTGGTTTTTCTTTTCTTCTAAGGCCGTGACTTCCTCTTGGGCTTGACTAGCCTGCTTGATCCTTTTTCCTTTCTTTGATATGTTGTCCACGAAGTACCAACAAACGTGAGTAAACATTTTTTTTGTAGTCTAACCCAATAATATATTAAAGCTCTGGTTTTGTTTTTTTTTTAATTTCTTTCACTTTAATCTAATTCCAAACAATAGAATACAAAACTCAAATTAATTGGGTATTTTAAGCATTTAATCAACAATAATTCTAAGGTAATTCTGACATAAGAATGTATAAAATTGGTACTTATCGGATCTCCATCCAATTGCCAACTTCCTTACCTCGTATTGGCTTTAGCATCAGTTTCTCCATTTTTCCAGGCTTGGATAATTTTGGGCGAGGATTGTATTTCCCTCCAAGCTTCCTCCAACAATTCCTTCTGTTGCTTAATAATTTCGTGCATTACCTTTGTATTATTGGGTGGCTTCATTGGAATTTGCTGCAACAACCATCAAGGGATCCTCGGTGGAGCTCTTGTGGATATGTTCAATCACTCTGGCTTTTTCAACGTCTACCTTTTGTTCGTGCACAGTTCAATAGAGGAACCACTAATGGAGCAACTATTGTGGAAGTGGGAGGTTGAACAATGGAGGAGACCTTGGCTTTGCAAGGCTCAAGAGCGGGTCATTTACCTTTAGCGGTTGTTTGCCTAAGTACCTCTCCCTCAGAAGATGCCATTGCCTCCCCCTAAGTAGTAGACCTCATCTCCAAGACTCCAACCACCAACTTCATGCATAGTGTTCGCGGTTGGAAAAATCAAATGGAAAACTTTTGGATAACATTTTTCATACATAGGTTTTGTGCAAAGGTATTGTTGTGTCGTAAAACTTACGTGTATCCGCTTGATGGTTAAAATAACAACATTGCTTCAGAGACAAAAAACCTATAAAGTATAAAATTACATTAATTATAAAAGCTACATTATTTATATCGAGATTATAAAATATACATTTCAATGAAAAGACGAGTTTCCTTTGGAATGTCATCAACTTGCCACATCTATATCGTTGGACATGGAGAACACCATCTTTTCTCATGCGATCAAACTATTCCCAAATCATTGTCGTACAATCTGATTTGTTAATAATCTTGATATCAGGTTATCCAACGATGTCACCATGCAACCGGAGAGAAGGTGGAATTGAAGAAAAAACGGAAAAAGATATGATAGAGGTGGTCCAGTTCAGTCTAAAAAAACATCTGAATTTATCTAATACATAAATGATCTGACATAGTGATTGTGCTGTCCAAAAAACACCCATCAGACTACGAATTATTTGGACCAATTATGCCAATGATCCTACTTTTGGCTATTTTTTCCTCGAGCATTAGCATTCAAAACGTTACGTCAAAATCTAAACTTTTCGGTATCAATAATTTAGACGTTCTTAGGCCATCAGTACCCCATAAGGCCTATCTTTCAAAGATTCCCCTCCACCTCAGCGCCACATCAGCTTTTCTCTCATCCCTCACTCCATCCCTCACGATCCCTAAACACCCGTACCCCATTCCCTCAAACCTTTTTGCCACCTCATTTATTTTAATTCTTTTATTTATACATTTAATTATTTAACAAAATAAAAATATTTATATATTTTTTAATAAATAAAAATAAGATAAATAATAAAAATTAAAATTCATATCATTCATTAAAAATAAAAATTACAAAATACAAAACACTACCAATTATGAAATTTTTGGAGTTGCTCTTTTCTCGCTAAAGTAGCCCTCAAAGCGTTTCCCGTAAGGTGATCATGCGGGGCTATGAAATACTCGAAGTCTTTCTCAAATCGGTTTGAGCGTTCGATTTCGATTTCGAGATCGAGTTTTTTCATTTTGTATTCCATTGTATCATCAATCTTGTTGTTGAACGTCGTCAACAACTGAGTAACACTTTCGTCCGTATTCGCCCCGGACGTATTACTCGTTGATGATTTTTTTGCCTTGTTTCTCCCGATGGGTCGTTGAATTTGCTCGTCATCGTCATCATCGGAAGGTTGGGTACGTTTTGAACCCCGCGATGAAGTTGTCGTCATCGTTGGAACGGCTCCCCATTTTGGACATTTTTTTAGGACGTCCCAAGCTTGTTCGTGAGTGAAAGCAACTTTATGGCGTGCTACATACCGTTCGTGTGCCGTTCGGGATATATCGGCCTCACTCATCCCGCTTGATCTATTATTGAGCAAGTTGTTGTAGATGCCGCCAAACGAATTAACTCTTTTATTGAGGTCGTTGAACTTGCTATTGAGTTGATGGGTTGATCTATAACCTGGTTCACGACCCATGCGAGTAAAGAACACATGCCCGATTCGGCCCAAAAATTTCCTACATTTATGTAAAATTAAGTATAAGAATAATAATAATAATAATAATAATAATAATAACAATAAAAATAATTACCACCGCTTTGTGCGTTACCGACCACGGGGTCCTCCGAAACGTCAACCCACGCCGACACTAACGCGAGTTCCTCGTCTCTTGTCCACGTTTGTTTGGCGGCTTTCTTTGGTCTCGGATTTGATGGTTCCGGGTTAGATTGTTGTGTCGGGATAGATTGTGGTGTGTTCGGGGTAGAAGGTTGGGTTTCCGGAACAATGTCGTCGTCGAGATTGAAGTTGGCCGGAGTAAAACCTTGTTCAATCAACCCGGGACGTGTAAATTGGTAAGGAAATTGTTGGTGAAATTGTTGGTGAAATTGTTGGGGAAATTGTTGCGGATATTGTGGCGGATTTTGTTGCGACCATTGTGGCGGAATTTATTGCGAAAATTGCGGATGATAACCTTGTTGTGTAAACGCTTGGAAACCAAGCTCTTGATCTTCTTGCGATTGTGGTGTATTCAGTCGGTTACGACGGGATGTAGGTGTTCTGTTTAGATTCATGATGAGAGAGGTGTGAAAAATAAGAGGTTGAGAGAGTTTGAGAGGTGTGAGATTGAGAGAATTTGAGAGTGTGAAAAATAAGAGGTTGAGAGGTGTGAGAAATAAGAGGTGTGAGAAATAAGAGGTTGAGAGGTGTGAGAAATAAGAGGTTGAGGGTTAAATATATAGTGGGATTAAATTGAGAAAAATAAATTTTTTTTTAGAAAGAGCCGTTCAACGGTTATTTTTTTAAAAATTTAATTAATTTTTTTTTTTAAAACCCTCGGGATGATCCGGGATCCCAACCCCGAACCCATCCCCGCCCCGCCAACCCCGCGAGCCCCGTAGCCCATCCCCGCTCGACCCCGAAGCCCTTCCCGAGCCCATCCCCGCCCGCTACGGATGGCCTTAAGGGGAAAAAAATCTTGAATCAAATTATGACCATAGAAAATAGTTGCTAGAATAGAGTTTGATACCATGGGCTTCCCCTGAAATTTTGAAAAAGTGAAGAATATTGAATCTAGGCCCATTTGATTCCTTCACTGGGCTCCCCACTCGGCCCCTCAACGACGAGCGGCGAGGCGACAACTTTTCGGCGTGGCGCCGCTCTCTGGTCTCCATTTCCGCCTCTTCTCGACTGTTCCCCCTCTCTGCTCAGGTTTGGGTTTCTAAATGTCGGAATATTTCAATTTTGAACTGTGAATTTGTTTGTTAGAACCTTGATTCTTTTTCTTTTTTGGTTTGATTTTGTTTGTATGATATGTATAAATGCACCGACTGTAAAATGTGAATGTAGTAATCAAATTATTCCTGCAGATAGGATTATCTTGCAGAAATATTCAATCGACAGACTTTTGGCACTTTAGAAAAGGAATGAACTTCTCAATTTTCAGTATTGTTTTAAGGTACAAATGGGACCTAAAGTTCTTGGTTCAATTTTGCATCAATGCTCCAAAACAAGATCATTTCGACCTGGGTTTTCACTCCATGCTGCTGTTGTGAAGATGGGTCTTGAATCTGATGTTATTATCTCGAATCATGTACTCAATATGTATGCCAAGTGTGGGAAGATTGAATTTGACCGCCAAGTGTTCGACAGTATGCCTGAAAGAAACCTTGTTAGTTGGTGTGCTATGATATCTGGTTACGATCAGGTAGAAAAGCCTTTAGAGGCAGTCGAACTCTTCGCTCGAATGAAAGTTGATCAGGCAAATGAGTTTGTGTTTGCTAGTGCGATTAGTGCATCTGCTAGTCTCTTGGCAGGTAAGATCGGTAAACGTATTCATGCACAGTCGGTTACTCTCGGGTATGTGGATGCTTCTTTCGTTTCTAACTCACTTGTATCGATGTACATGAAATGTGGGCAGTCTACCGATGCATTGTTGGTTTTTAGGAGCATTTCTGAACCAATATAATGCTGTTATTACAGGGTTGATTGAGAACAAACAAGTTCAGAAAGCGTACGAGATGTTCAGACTTATGTGCCGAAAAGGTCTAGTTCCAAATCGATTTAGTTTGGTGGGTCTTTTAGGAAATTGTTCAACTCCAAATGATGTTCAGATTGGGTTGGAATTGCATTGTCTAGCCATCAAACTCAATCTTGATTCCACTGCTTTTGTTGGAAATGTGAAAATACAATGTACTCCAAGTTTAATTTGATAGAGGAATCCGAGAAGATCTTCTGGTCAATTGAGGGAAAAGATACGATTTTCATGGAATACATTGATTGTCGCTTGTTCTCATGCCCTTGATCATTCAAAGGGCTTAAGAATCTTCAAAGAGATGTTAAAAAACTAAAGTTTAGCCCCTGACGACTTCACGTACACCAGTGCCCTTTGCTGCGTGTTCTGGCCTTTCTTCCTCTCTTTTCGGCCGCCAAATTCATGGTAATTTAACCAGAACAAAGGTAAACCGCGATGTGGGTGTTGCTAATTCACTCGTGAATATGTACGCAAAATGTGGTTCTATCAAACACGCGGTTACTGTTTTTAATCGTATGTCATTCCGTAATCTTGTCTCATGGAACACCCTTTTGGCTGGATTCGCAAATCACGGATTAGGGAAACAAGCTGTTGGAATTTTCAACCAAATGAAGGAATTAAACTTGAAACCCGACTCTATCACATTTGTTGCCCTTACAGCAGCTTTGAATCATTCAGGGCTCGTTAACTATGGTAAATTTTACTTAAACGAAATGCAGGAAACCTACGGAATTCCTCCAAACGTCGAACATGTTTCTTGCATTGTTGATTTATTAGGTCGTGCCCGAAGAGTAAAAGAAGCTGAAGAGTATATGGAAAGATTTTCTTTTGGAGAAGATCCTGTTGTTCTTTGGTGCTTATTGTCTGCTTGTCGAATGCATGGTGATCTTGTTATTGGCAAGCGAACGGCTAAACGGGTTTTAAAGATTCAAGAAATCTCTACTTCACCGTATGTGTTATTGTCTAATTTATATGCTTCTGAGAGTTTGTGGGACGGGGTAGCAGAGGCAAGAAAGCAGTTGAAAGATAGTTTATTGAAGAAAGACCCAGGCCATAGTTTGATTGAAGTTAAAGGGATAGTGGAGAAGTTCACTGTTGGCCGAATTTCGCATTCGAGAATAGATGAGATCGTTGGCGTGCTTAAAGTTTTGAGCTTCTCGGAGGATGAGGTTTGTTCGTTTTGCTAATACTTTATCGATACAAATGTGTTATTTTGTGCATTGTTAAATGGTTTAGAGTTAAAATTCATACATTACGATTACGATTTGATGTGTTAGCAGCAGAGTATCTTCCTAAATCGAAACGTGGCGCTGACTGCTACGCTATATGGAAATAAGTTGCGCCTTCTCCACCAGCAATTGCTTTTGGCGTAGTGGTAAGCACTTGGATCCTAACACCCTTAAATCGTGGACTCTTATTAATTAATCCTTATCTCTAATCACTTTCAAATTCTCAAATCATGAAACAAATTTATAAAATAAAAAAAACATGACCGTTTTCTTAAAACCACACATTAAAATAAATTAGAACATTAAAATCGAGATATATATCGCGCTACATTGCACGAGTAAAGTTTCTAGTCATGTTTTAATACTAGAAGTATATTTTATAAATTGTAAAATGAACACTCACAAAATCTTAAGTTTAAGACAATTAAAAAAATGGGATAAAAAGTAAATATAAAAAGTCATTTAGCTATTTTGATAAGTTTTCTAAAAAACAGTAGGTTGAATGGCTCTTTTTTTGTACATTAATATATGTCCCCCACTCCCCCTTTCAACAATAAAAAAAATAACTAGAAATATTTAATTATTACGTTTTGGTATTTGTAATTAAATAAATATGTGATTTTAAACATGGCCCACAAACGTTTAGGGTCTATTTTTACATTTTAGGGCTTTTCATCAAAGAATGCAAAAAACATAGTTCTTTCTTCGTGTTACTCTAATTTCTATCAGAAAACAAAAATAATATCATCGCCTCTGTAATTTGTATATATGTACTTTTGTCGTCTCATTTTGCTGTGCAATCAAATTTTTTAGCTATAATAGGGGCTCTAAAAATTTGAAACATTCCTGATACCGAGACTTTTTAATTAGAATTAGGTCACAATCCGGTTAACTTGGTGTGGTATATAATTAAGGATAGAACTTTCTATAATATATAATTATCTATTTTAAAGTAAACTTTACCTAAAATATGAATTATTATTTTGAAAGTGAAAGAAAGATTTAATTAGAGTATTTTTAATAAATTATTTAAGTGATGAAAACAGGTCTATTTTTTTCTACAACATATCCCTCCTCAAAACATTTTTCTTCAAAATGAAGAGAAAAAGTGCCTGAATTAAATCTGAAGAACTCCCAATAAATGGTTAACAGATAGATATTTTTAGTATGATTCACCATTACAAGATTTAAGTACTAAAATTAGATAAAAATAATATTTTAATAATATAATTATTAATATTGTATATTTAAAATGAAAACTAACAAAGTTGATGTATTTTTTTACTTGAAGATTTTAAATTTTGATCTTCTATTTAAAAGAAAACTTGAAGAATCTACCATAAATGTTCCAAAACTTTAAACGGCATTAAGTTAGTATGGTGAAGTTCCGATGAAAATGAAGTTACGGTAAGGATTAAGAAGGGTAAAAATGATCTCCACTTTAGATAGGAGTATATTCATATTTTTTTTTTCAAACGGTGACACCATTTTTTTTCACAAAATTAATATTGGTATAGTAGATAGTCATTTGTTTTTCAAAGTAAATGTCTCAAGTTCTAGTCATATAATTGCAACTGTTTTAGATTTTAGAAACATAATAAATATGAAATTAAAAGCTAAAATCTACAAATATGACTATAACAAGACTCGAACCTGAGTCTACAGTTGAATAAGAGTGTTTCAAATCAATTCTACGAAGGAAAACTTATGTTTTTATTGTAGTTTCAAAATATATATGATGGCACAAAACAAATTGATACGATTGCATCTTTCACAAACCTAATATTTTTTTACCCGACAGAAGAATAATACGGTGCCACGTGCCACCTTAACCACCTATATAGGTCGCCCATGACCTTAGATGCAAGATGTATCGATATGCACCGGATCAATTCTCATATCAAGCCTGATTCATGCATTGGTTTGAAATTAAAATTGATCAATAGTCATATCTCTTCTTATATTCCCATCTTAACTTTTCTTCTGAGACGATCCTTATTATAAATAATCATTCGTCTAAAGGGCTGTTTATCAATACTTACACGAGTAAGTGTTTATCGGCAAAATTCAGCACTATCACTTACTTACCGGACAAGATTTTACTCCACCAAAAGAGTACCGTATGCAACACTTTACCTGATAAGCGCTAACCGTGATAAGAGTCGTCGATTTCATTAACTAAATAAGACTCTCGGTCCTTGCTTTCACTTTTACCAAATAAATTTTTTAATCCTTGACACATTCTGATAAATTTTTTAGAGCATCTCCAAGAGCTATGCTATATATATATTTTTTTCCCTAAAATAGAGTATTAAGGCCATCCGTACCCCAACGGGTTGGGGGTGCGGGTAAGGCCACCTGGCCAGCGGGTTCGGCGGCTACCGGGTACGGGGGCAACCGGGTTCGTGCGGGTTGGGCACCTCCGGGCTCCAGCGGCTTCCCCACCCCGCTCATACCCGCACGAGATTGTCTCACACTTTAATTTTATTTTGTATTTTTATTTTTATGTGGGTTCAAAAGATTGGGGTACGAGATTTGTGGGTTCAAAAAGGTTCAAGAGGGTTCAAAGTGGAAAGCTGATGTGGCGCTGATGTGGCACAAAGGGTTCAAAAGGTTTGAACCTGGGGTACGGATGGCCTAAGAGTTGAAAATCTCTAAAAAAATCATTTCCAACTCCAACAACTATGCTATTTTAGAAATCATAGTATTATTATATTATTAAAATAATCAATAAATTAATAAAATATTATTTATCTCTCTTAAACATTTTACTTCGATGCTTCTTATTGGTGTGATTGTTAAAATATAATTTTTCTTTCTAAAGAAAGTGGATTATATAGATTTCTTCAAATCTGTAGATTTTTTTCTTCTCTCTCATCTTTTTACTACTTTAAAATACAAAATAGCATAGCTGTTGAAGCAAAAAATTGATAAAAACCCACATTTTTTTATTTTAGCATAGCGGTTGAAGATGCTGTTAGCAAATAAGCATTTGATTACTATTTATAAATGTATATAATTAATGATATATAAATGCATATTATATGGTTAAAGACGTAACGGCGGCTATGCGACGACCTGATAAATTGCCAGCCATTTTCATCCTTATCTCGACATGGTGATTGCTTGTAACCAGGCCCGGCCCTGGCTATGGGCCAGAGGGGTGGCCGCCATGGGCAGCATATCTCCAAAGGGCATCATCGGCCCAACCCAATTTTCACTCTGGTAGATTTTTCACTCCCCCTTCACACCGTTTCATTTTTCATGCCCTAGAATCTAGATCAATTCTCTCTCGACTCTCTCTACCGATCTGCATCATTTCAGCATCTCAATATCATATGCGGTAAGCCCTCTTCTTGATTCCGATTTGCCGTCTGCCCTCTCTCGTATTCTTGATTTGATTTGCCATCTGCCCTCTCTCTTATTCTTGATTTTAATTTTCCATATGCCCTTTCTCTTATTCACAATTCTGATTTACCATCTGCCCTCTAAGGAAGATGACGAATTGGCCTCTACGTTGACGTTGGAACAACAGTTCATTCGGAGGCCGTCTTGCTTTTTCGTCTCCAACATCCCAACATCAATACATCATCACTGTAAGTATACAATGATCTATTCTTATCGTTGTACCAGATACTTACATGTGATGTAAAAAGTTTGTGTTGTATCATAGATTGCTATGTGGATATACAAAGTATGTTGCAGTTTCACTTTCTCGATCATATTGATGGACTTCAATTTAGAATCTTTTGCCTTGCCCACTTATGTATTTGAGCTTATAAAGAAATGTTTAGATGCTTCCAGTGACAGTGAATATTTACTCAAGTTTAAAAAGAATAGTAAGGAACTTCATCCTCTCCTGTGTGATTAAGAAATGTAAGGAGCTTTCTGGTGTGATTAAGAAATGTAAGGAGCTTACAAATAAATGTTTAGAATAGTGAGAAGCTATGCTTCCAGTGAAAATTAATGATTAATGTGGCAAACAAAAAGTATAATAACGATTGCCTAAGTCCTTCAAATGTTGATTTTCCATATGCCCTTCTGTTCCAAACCAATGTTTATGTTGTGGCATGTTTTTAGATATTCTTGTTATGATCATTTCTATAATATTCTTTGTTTTTTGGCACTTCTTGAAACTAGGGATCCCTCACTTAGACTACCATAATTCACTCCAAGCTTGGTTTTAAGTTGAAGCATTGAAGACAACTAGACAAGAGGAGCATTAAAACTATACCTATTCAAAATCTTTCATAGGATATAATGAAGGGTTCTTTCAAATTAAGATTGAGACTTCGTGATGTATTATATATTTTGTTATTCAGGGTTTTGGTTTATGTCCCCCCATTATATCATATTGTTATATTTGATAAAAATAGGTGTCTGAAAGACCCTAACTTGACTAGGTTCCAAACCCCTTAAAGTTGTACATGTCTTTTGCTTTTTTATATTAGGGGCATTTTCTTGGCTTTCCGCCATGGGCATCCGGAATCTTTGGACCGGCCTGCTTGTAACCTACGTTCAAGTGAAATGATACGTGGACAAACCTCATTGGATAGTTCCACGTCATCATGATATGGTTACTTGCCAACTCATGTTTCTTACGTGGTTACGAACTTACGATGAAAAAAATATTTCAGTAAATTTTGGATTTGGTTCTTGTGTTAATTTTATGCTTCTCATCCTTAAACTACATTTATTATGGAAAAACTGCATTGTTTTTTTGGCCCTCGTTTATATATATCTTTTAGTTTTTGTCCCTCAAATTCGTAAAATGCGTTCTTAGTCCAAAATTCGTATTTTTACCTAAAGTGATCCCTTCAACTTAGACTATGTTTGACAAATTAACTGATAAGCTAGTTTGTACCTGATAAACTAGATGATTAATAAGTCACGTTTATCAAAAATTAACTTATGAACATGTAAAATGACCAAAAAGAACATTTAAAAATAATAATCAATTACAATATTAATGATAAAATTAAAACAAAATTATAATACGTTAATTAATACGAACAAAGTAGTAAAGAAAAATGTTAAATAATATAACATATTAATTAAAAGAAATTTAAAATTTATTAGTATCTATATGTACTATAAATTTGAATTTGTTAAACAAATTTTAGAAAAAAATTACATTAACTTATGATTTTAAACATATAACATGAAAAAAGTAATTGAATATTAATTAAAAAATAATAATAATTGATAACTAAAATATTTTAATTAATATTGGAAAAATAATAATAAAAAAATAATTGATATGATTATCAATAATTCTAAATAATTTAAAATTCATATCAATGTATAATCAAAATTTAATTAATAATTTTAAGTTAATAGTTAGAGTAAACTCCAATTTTGGTCCCTGAAGTATAGTGATTTTTTTGAAACGGGGACATATGGTGACTAATGCGCGTTTTAAAGCGACTAAACTCACCAGAAAAGTCGCTCGATCTGGAACATATCGAAACAATGATTGCAGTGAGTTGGGAGGCGGCTTTGGCTGCTAGAGAAGACATTGACGTGAGCATATTTGGGCTTCATTTCTTGGTTTTCCTTTTCTTCTCAGGCCGCGACTTCCTCTTGGGCTTGATTAGCCTGCTTGATTCTTTTTCCTTTCTTTGATATGTTGTCCACGAAGTACAAACAAACGTGAGTAAACATTTTTTTTGGTAGTTTAATCCAATAGTATATTAAAGCTATGGTTTTGTTTTATTTTTTTAATGTCTTTCACTTTAATCTAATTCCAAACAATAGGATACAAAACTCAAATTAATTGGGTATTTTAAGCATTTAGTCAACAATAATTCTAAGGTAATTCTGACATAAGAATGTATAAAATTGGTACTTATCGGATCTCCATCCAATTGCCAACTTCCTTACCTTGTATTGGCTTTAGCATCACTTTCTCCATTTTTCCAGGCTTGGATAATTTTGGGCGAGGGTTGTATTTCCCTCCAACAATTCCTTATGTTGCTTAATGATTTCGTGCATTACCTTTGTATTATTGGGTAGTTCAACATCATTGGTTTCATTGGAATTTGCTGCAACAACCATCAAGGGATCCTCGGTGGAGCTCTTGTGGATATGTTCAATCACTCTGGATTTTTCAACGTCTACCTTTTGTTCGTGCATAGTTCAATAGAGGAATGGAGCAACTATTGTGGGAGTGGGAGGTTGAACAATGGAGGAGACCTTGGCTTTGCAAGGCTCAAGAGCGGGTCATTTACCTTTAGCGGTTGTTTGCCTAAGTACCTATCCCTCAGAAGATGCCATTGCCTCCTCCTAAGTAGCAGACCTCATCTCCAAGACTCCAACCACCAACTTCATGCATAGTTTTCGCGGTTGGAAAAATCAAATGGAAAACTTTTGGATAACATTTTTCATACATAGGTTTTGTGCAAAGATATTGTTGTGTCGTAAAACTTACGTGTATCCGCTTGATGGTTAAAATAACAACATTGCTTCAGAGACAAAAACCCTATAAAGTATAAAATTACATTAATTATAGAGGTGGTCCAGTTCAGTCTAAAAAACATCTGAATTTATCTAATACATAAATGATCTGACATAGTGATTGTGTTGTCCAAAAAACTCCCATCAGACTACGAATTATTTGGACCAATTATGCTGATGATCCTACTTTTGGCTACTTTTTCCTCGAGCATTAGCAAATCAAAACGTTCCGTCAAAATACAAACTTTTCGGTATCAATAATATAGATGTTCTTAAGGGAAAAAAAACTCATGAATCAAATTTTGACCTTAGAAAATAGTTGCTAGAATAGAGTTTGATACCATGGGCTTCCCCTGAAATTTTGAAAAAAGTGAAGAATATTGAATCTAGGCCCATTTGATTCCTACACTGGGCTGGTGGGCTCCCCACTCGGCCCCTCAACGACGAGCGGCGAGGCGACAACTTTCCGGCGTTGCGCCGCTCTCTGGTCTCCATTTCCGCCTCTTCTCGACTGTTCCCCCTCTCTGCTCAGGTTTGGGTTTCTAAATGTCGGAATATTTCAATTTTGAACTGTGAATTTGTTTGTTAGAACCTTGATTCTTTTTCTTTTTTGGTTTGATTTTGTTTGTATGATATGTATAAATGCACCGACTGTAAAATGTGAATGTAGTAATCAAATTATTCTTGCAGATAGGATTATCTTGCAGAAATATTCAATCGACAGACTTTTGGCACTTTAGAAAAGGAATGAACTTCTCAATTTTCAGTATTGTTTTAAGGTACAAATGGGACCTGAAGTTCTTGGTTCAATTTTGCATCAATGCTCCAAAACAAGGTCATTTCGACCTGGGTTTTCACTCCATGCTGCTGTTGTGAAGATGGGTCTTGAATCTGATGTTATTATCTCGAATCATGTACTCAATATGTATGCCAAGTGTGGGAAGATTGAATTTGCCCGCCAAGTGTTCGACAGTATGCCTGAAAGAAACCTTGTTAGTTGGTCTGCTATGATATCTGGTTATGATCAGGTAGAAAAACCTTTAGAGGCAGTCGAACTCTTCGCTCGAATGAAAGTTGATAAGGCAAATGAGTTTGTGTTTGCTAGTGCGATTAGTGCATCTGCTAGTCTCTTGGCACGTAAGATCGGTAAACGTATTCATGCACAGTCGGTTACTCTCGGGTATGTGGATGCTTCTTTCGTTTCTAACTCACTTGTGTCGATGTACATGAAATGTGGGCAGTCTACCGATGCATTGTTGGTTTTTAGGAACATTTCTGAACCAAATCCCGTTGCATATAATGCTGTTATTACAGGGTTGATTGAGAACAAACAAGTTCAGAAAGCGTACGAGATGTTCAGACTTATGTGCCGAAAAGGTCTAGTTCCTAATCGATTTAGTTTGGTGGGTCTTTTAGGAAATTGTTCAACTCCAAATGATGTTCAGATTGGGTTGGAATTGCATTGTCTAGCCATCAAACTCAATCTTGATTCCACTGCTTTTGTTGGAAATGTGCTAATTACAATGTACTCCAAGTTTAATTTGATAGAGGAATCCGAGAAGATCTTCTGGTCGATTGAGGAAAAAGATACGATTTCATGGAATACATTCATTGCCGCTTGTTCTCATGCCCTTGATCATTCAAAGGGCTTAAGAATCTTCAAAGAGATGTTAAAAAATTACAGTTTAGCCCCTGACGACTTCACGTACACCAGTGCCCTTGCTGCGTGTTCTGGCCTTTCTTCCTCTCTTTTCGGCTGCCAAATTCATGGTAATTTAATCAGAACAAAGTTAAGCCACGATGTGGGTGTTGCTAATTCACTTGTGAATATGTACGCAAAATGTGGTTCTATCAAACACGCGGTTACTGTTTTTAACCGTATGTCATTCCGTAATCTTGTCTCATGGAACACCCTTTTGGTTGGATTCGCAAATCACGGATTAGGGAAACAAGCTGTTGAAATTTTCAACCAAATGAAGGAATTAAACGTGAAACCCGACTCTATCACATTTGTTGCCCTTCTAGCAGCTTTGAATCATTCAGGGCTCGTTAACTATGGTAAATTTTACTTAAACGAAATGCAGGAAACCTATGGAATTCCTCCAAACGTCGAACATGTTTCTTGCATTGTTGATTTATTAGGTCGTGCCCGAAGAGTAAAAGAGGCTGAAGAGTATATGGAAAGATTTTCTTTTGGAGAAGATCCTGTTGTTCTTGGGTGCTTATTGTCTGGTTGTCGAATGCATGGCGATCTTGTTATTGGCAAGCGAACGGCTGAACGGGTTTTAAAGATTCAAGAAATCTCTACTTCACCGTATGTGTTATTGTCTAATTTATATGCTTCTGAGAGTTTGTGGGATGGGGTAGCAGAGGCAAGAAAGCAGTTGAAAGATAGTTTATTGAAGAAAGAACCAGGCCATAGTTTGATTGAAGTTAAAGGGATAGTGGAGAAGTTCACTGTTGGCCGAATTTCGCATTTGAGAATAGATGAGATCGTTGGCGTGCTTAAAGTTTTGAGCTTCTCGGAGGATGAGGTTTGTTCGTTTTGCTAATACTTTATCGATACAAATGTGTTATTTTGTGCGTTGTTAAATGGTTTAGAGTTAAAATTCGTACATTACGATTACGATTACGATTACGATATGATGTGTTAGCAGCAGAGTAGTTTGCTAACTAAAGCATTACCAAACTAGCCCAATATACTTCCTAGTTTGTGCAACAAATTAAAAGTTATGATTGATTATGCTAATAGAAGAAATTCATAAATAAATTATTGGAACATACCATAAAATACATTTAAGTTTTCTATAGGCTATATTTGGTTTGCCTGCCATGTTAAAAAAGAAACAAGGAAGTTGATCGAAATAGTCAAATAAATGACTCTCTTCTATTCTATCTACTGATTAGCCCCTAATTGGACCAATAGCCAAGACTTTGCAAGTTGTGTGAAATGAAATGTTATTTTACTGAATTAAAAATATGATTATGATGATGATGATGATGAGATGTTTTGCAAAAATCTCATTAAAATAAACAAATTTATAAAAAAAAAACAAGACCTTTTTCTTAAAACCACACATTAAAATAAATTAGAACATTAAAATCGATATATATATATATATATATATATCATGTTGCATTGTACGAGTAGACTTCTAGTCATATTTTAATACTAGAAGTAGGGATGAGCAAATCGGACCGATTTCCCGAACCGGTATCATGTATTCGGTTCCATAAAATCTGAATATTCGGTACCGTGAATTTCCTGAAAATACCGAAAACCGAACCGGGTATATGAAAAGGTGTTGTCTTTTAAACTTCTTTGATCATCCTTATCTTCTCCTAATAAAGATTATCTTTTCCAAATCAAAGTAAATCATCTCCTAATCTATCCAAACTTTCTCCATAAGTACCATATCTCTTCTCCAAATTTTTTTGCCTAAACAAGCCAAACACATTTGAAACATTATGAATATAATTTTGGTTTGGGATTATTGTTAAACTTTTAATTGTTTGATATTTGTTTATTATTATTATTATTAGAATTGGGTGTATATTTTTTTTGAAAGGCAATATTTCATTACCATCAAAATTAATTTACACAAGATCATAGAATTATAGAAAGGCAATATGGGTGTTACATAACGTTTTTTTTGAAAGGCAATATTAAAACTTGCATAGTTTGCCAGCAGCAAAATTTCGGTCCTAAGTGATATGTTTCCCAAAATTTTGGTTTTGATAGATAGTTGATGTGTTTTACAAAATTTCGGTCCTAAGTGGTGCTAGTCCCGAATTTCCCGTCCCAAAACCGAAACCGAACCGGTACATACGGTTCGGTTTTCGGTACCCCCCAAAAATTTTCGGTACCAACCGGTCCGGGACCGATCTCATCCCTAACTAGAAGGATATTTTATAAATTGTAAAATGAACACTCACAAAATCTTAAGTTTAAGACAATTAAAAAAAATGGGATGAAAAGTAAATATAAAAAAGTCATTTAGCTATTTTGATAAGTTTTCTAAAAAATAGTAGGTTGAGTGGCTCTTTTTTTGTACATTTAATACATGTCCCCCACTCCCCCTTTCAACAATTAAAAAAAAAACTAGAAATATTTAATTATTACGCTTTTGGTATTTGTAATTAAACAAATGTGTGATTTTGAACGGGGTCCACAAACGTTTAGGGTCTATTTTTACATTTTTAGGGATTTTCATCAAGAAATGCAAAAAACATAGCCCTTTCTTCGTGTTACTCTAATTTCTATCAGAAAACAAAAGTGATACGCCTGATATCGCCTCTGTAATTTGTATATATGTACTTTTGTCGTCTCATTTTGTTGTGCAATCAATTTTTTTAGGTATAACAGGGGCTCTAAAAAAATTGAAACATCCCTGATATTGATACTTTTTAATTAGAATTAGGTCTCAATCCGGTTAACTTGGTGTGGTGTATAATTAAGGATAGAACTTTCTATAAAATATAATTATCTATTTTAAAGTAAACTTTACCTGAAATATGAATTATTATTTTGAAAGTGAAAGAAAGATTTAATTAGAGTATTTTTAATAGATTATTTAAAATCAAGATTTTGAAGATTTCTAATAAGTTATATTTTTTTTCTACAACATATCCCTCAAAACATTTTTCTTCAAAATGAAGAGAGAAAGTGCCTGAATTAAATCTGAAGAACTCCCAATAAATGGTTAATAGATAGATATTTTTAGTATGATTCACCATTAAATGATTTTAGTAGTAAAATTAGATAAAAATAATAGGGAATTTAATTAAAATACCCAAAGTTTGACTTTAGCTTACCAAAATACCCATTTTTTCCGCGATATGTCCTGCGATCGCAGGATAGGGTAATTTTCTAAAATTTTGATCCCGCTATAGCGGGATGAGTCCCACGACTACACCACAAATTTGTTAATTTCAATTGATATTTATACTTTTAACCCCTATACTTATTTACTTACTTTACTTTATACCCAGGGACGGAGCCACCTTGGAGCCAGAAGTGGCAGTGACTCTCCCTCACACTTTAAAAATAAAATTTGATATATTCTCAAAACTCAATTACCCACTTAAAACATTATTTATTTATATCAAATTCTTCTTTTTCTTCCTTTATAAATGGCATATTTTCTAAAGACTCTAAAATAAACAAGTAATTTTATTGAATACATAATTTTTTTACTATAAATTTCATGTATTTTCAAATGGTTTTCTTATTTACATGGTTATCTACACACATCTTGTATTTGTTTGTATAAATATAGATATAGTTATGTTGGTTGGGTCACTCGTGCTTTTCAACTTTTTTTTACAACTATTTTCGGGGCAAATATTTAATTAAAAACATGTATATATATATATATATAGAGAGAGGTGAGTTCAAACGAGAACGCTAAGTATTTAAGAAAACACGAGAACGGCCGCACATGTACAAAGTCATATATGATTCACGCGACTTGCTCCGAGACTTTTAAGTTGCGGCCAAAGTTTTCTGCGTCCAATTTTTTGTTGATACTGAAAAATCATATATGATTTTGTACATGGGCGGCCGTTCTCATGTTTTCTTAAATATTTAACGTTCTCGTTTGAATCTCTCTCTCTCTCTCTCTCCCTATATATATATATATATATATATATATATATATATATATATATAGACTTAGGATCATGTGAGACCAAAGGTTTTTCGTGAGACCGGTAAGACCAATTCTTAGCTGTTGGATTAGATCATCAAATTGATCAATGGTCTCAAGTTACACGGTGACACTTTTGTAATTACTTTGAACTCTTGTGGCTTTTATGAAACTTCAAACACTAGTTTTTTCATCGAGTTTCTACTAAGCTATTACTCATCGTCGACTATCTCATCGATTGAAGGGTTTGATTCTCATCGTCGGCTATCTCATCGATTGAAGGGTTTGATTCTCATCGTCGGCTATCTTCTCATCGATTGAAGGGGTTTGATTCTCATCGTCGGCTATCATCGAGTATTACTCAGTTTTTTGCACAAAATAGGGTTTTCATTTCATTCGATTTCCCAAATGGTTTCTGGTAGATGAAATTAGGGTTTTAATCATTCAAAGTCGTTAGCCATTGCAGACGCTGCGTGCTTTGATCGTTTTCTGTTTCGAAAAACACTTTCTAGAACAGGTGGTATGTTAACTTGTTGTTTTCAAACAGTCATCAGATTCGTTTTATTTATGATTTTTTGTGTTTCATGATCGTTAGTGTGTATATGATGGAAACTGATCTCCATGGAATACTAGGGTTTGTTTGAGAATTAGGAACTCCGGTTCCATGAGTTTGATTTGAAGTTAGAGGTAATTTAGTTCACAAATTTGAATCAGAAGCTCTTTGATTCCAGTTCTAGTACCAATTATGAACCTCACATTTCATGCTCATTTTAGTTTTTGTGAGTTTGATTTGAAATTGGACCTAATTTAGTTCATCGATCAGATATGCATCTACAAATTAAACATGATATCAATAATTTTGCTTCACCATCGATCAGATGAATATGCATCGACATGATTTTGATGTGTCGTTTCTAAGAATTTCTCTATGTCTTTGAACAAAATCGGTTAGAGCTCCAAAATAAGTTATTTTCCTTAAACTATATAGTATTTGTTTTTCTTTTTCAAGATTCCAGCAAGCGGCCGGCGTTGACATATTCAAGTAGCTTCCAAGGTTCGTTTCCTCTTTTCTTAATTATTCCGATGATGTTGTTCGTTCTTCACCATTCAATTTCAATATACAATGATTTGGTTGATTTATGATATTATTTGCTAACTAATTGCATCTATAATTCTATTGCTTATCTTCATATCTTTTCCTGGGGATGGGTTTAGTTGCTAATTGCTCCATCTGCCTTTTTTTTATAGTTTGTTAAACAATGGTTTCAATTATTTATATGAGGGCTACTGCTTGACTTGTGCATGCTTTGCAAAAGTTAATTATGCCATGCCACATTTCCATCTTGCAAATGTTTTAATTCTTCTTCTTTTTGTAGGAGTTGCATTGCTAGCCAAGAGTTGGCTTCTATTCTAGGGTGGGTGTTTGTAATGACCCTTCCCAATTTACATCATATAACATACAATACATGCCCAATATTTACAATAAAAGATACATATTATTCATATAAGGTCCGAAAGTCTTAAAACGTACATTACATAAGAACTTCCTAATCAACATTAATCACCAAAAGCATCCTACACCTTATCCTTTCCTTTGCCGCTAAAAGATCCTTGACCAGGAATACATATTTTTTAAAACAAAATGAGGGTTAGACCAAACGATCTAGTGAGATAATCCCTATCAGTTTAGAAATCTTTTTTTTTTGTAATAACACACATATATCACATTTAATTGAATACCAAACAAGACTCGTGCATTGTGTACAACTCATCCTTCACATGGCCAAATTAGTTGGTTGCAAGCCAACTAATAATTTAACTCCGATGTACGACAATTACAGCCAACACCGCTGTCCCTCCGTACAGCCAACAACTCCGCCGGTCCGAAGACCCGGCCACCGTGCTCTCGCGTAGTGTAATGCTCATATAAATAAAATATATATCTCAATATATCATATTTTCATTTATAAACACGTCATCACATTCCTACCACATATCCATCTCATATATATATATATATATATCCCAGTTTGAAAATATTTTAAAGTAAAACTCACCTTGATTGTTTATCAAAACCTTCCAACCCTTTCCCAAAGCAATTCGATCTTTCACCCAAAATTCACAGAATCTGAAATGAATTAAATACAAGTATTCCTTAAAGACTAAGAATCTTAAATAATCCAAAATCCTCGACTGATATCGTAACCAACTAAAATGATATCCCCTAGTCGCAACCAACTACTGCGATACAACACCATATCGCAACCAACTGTTGCGACACAGCACCATATCGCAATCCACTATTGCGATACCACATCATGTCGCAATCAACTACTGCGACTTCTTCTCATATCGCAACCAACTGTTGCGATATCACCCCTTATCGCAACTAACTGTTGCGATATTCATGATGTTCATAAATATCTCAGTTAACTAAGTTCATACTTAACCCAGAAATTATGATTTAAGCTGTGCATGTTTCTGTAATTTTGCAGATATGTTTAAGACTATAAATAACAACTATCTATAAACTCAGTTTTCCCAAAACATCCATAAATCATCAAAACCCATCTCTATACCCATATAAAACTCTATAAACATAAAAGAACTAATTTTAGTGAGAATCATACCTTGGTTAACACTTATTTGCACTCTTAAATTCTGTTGATTTATCTTCTTCTCCTCCTTCTTTCTTCCCTTCGGTTCTCTCTCTTTTCTCTCTTCTCACTTGCCGTGGAAAACCCACACACACAAACATTTTAGATATTTGCTAAGAATGAGATATCTATTCCATCTCATCTCTTTTGTTAATCTAAGGCGGTGGTGTGAGGTGATTTAATCACCTTAACCAAACAAACCCCACACTTTCATCTAATGGCAATTTTAACCCTCTAACTTCCATATTAAAATTACAACTTACCCCTTAACTTCTAACTCCATAAAACTAACTCCATATTTACCTTAGAACCAAAATAATAAAATTAAATAAACCAACAATATACCCGGTTATTACAACATCTCCCCCTTAAAAGAATTCCGTCCCGGAATTCGGTTAAGCTAAAAGATATGGATACTTAGTTTCCACTACTACCTCAAACTCAATCAAGGCCATAGGAACTAATCGAATAGGCACCCCACACCCTTCTATATCTCTAACATATTTATCCAAAAACCTTTCTAATACAGATAAGCAACAAAGAATGGAGACAAAATGATCGGTTTACACCGAAGTCAACTAACACTTTAGCACGTATAGAGTTTATTAGAATGTACCTGTAACTTCATCCGGAATTTCCTCCTCTTCCCGTGTTGTCATTTGGAAGACACGACCCTTTGCTTTCGGTACCTCAGGCCTTTGTATCTCTCCCGATCTAACACCCGTTGATCTCGCTGTCATACTACCCTGCTGTGCTTTCCATTGTGGACAATCGATCTGAATATGATCAGAGGAGTTGCAAAAGAAACAAAATCGAGTTCCCCGACAGTCTTTAGCAATGTGACCAGTTTTTCCACATTTGTAACAATTTCTGGGATCAGCATAACAATTTCCTTGATGAACACGGTTGCATTTTGGACATGGTCTTTCAACTGGTCTGAAAGGTAGATAACTATCAAACCTCGGGGATTCGTACTCCTTTGAATCATACGTAATTTCCTCTAATTTCCTTTTTCTAGTACTCTTATCACCAACATCTCTTCCTCTATCCCGTTCCACATTTTCCGCGGCATCTATTGCTGCTGAGAAAGTTTCCGGTCCCCTTGCAATCACTAGACTTCTGATTTCTGACTTTAACCCGAAGATAAACCGTTCCATCTTAAGTGCCTCCGTGGCATCATAGTACTCTACAAAACGAGACTTCTCTAGGAAACGTGCAGTATAATCCCTAACCGATAAATTACCCTGTTGCAGATTCCTAAACTCCTCTTCCAGTTGTTTAAGTGCTGCTTGATGACAGAATTGACTTTTGAAAGATATGGTGAATTCTTCCCAAGTAAAAGTAGAATACACGTCCGACCCTCTCGATGTAATAAGAGCTTCCCACCAGTACAGAGCATCGACTTTCAACATCGATGTTCCGTATAGTACTCTATCCTCCTCGGCACATTTACTGGTCTTGAAGATAGCTTTTATCTCCTTCAGCCACCTCATAGCTTTCACTGGGTCTCTATCTCCTGAATAAGTCGGAGGCTTGCAACTTAGGAACATTTTATAGTCACACTTCCTTGGCACCGGTACGACAGTAGGTGTAATGTGCATTTCATCTTCCAGACTAGGATCGGGTATTTTGGTTCCAGTATTACGAGTTCGGTTGAACATAGCCTGGATATTTGCTTGTAATCTTCCCATTTCAGCCGCCAAGTCGTCTCTTGTCACAAATTCAGTACCCCGCGACTGAACTCTGCCTCCTGTTCTGCCCCTGCCTCGTTCTCCCCCTCTTCCCCTTGTCCCGACTGTTGGATTCGTTCTATTAGGATTTCCTCCTCCCTCTCTATTCGTATTTCGAGTACCGCTTGCCATTCTGTTGATTTCAACAAGGTTAATATACACGTAAGCACATACCCCATATAATAAGGTATTCCAGTTCAAACATGTACCTGTAAGTTCACAATTACACTGGCCAGATGTAATCTGAAATTACCTTACATGATGTTCTTCCTACCTTTTTATATTTAACATCCCAAGGTTCTAAAATAATAGGGACACCCTACTTCACATGCAGTTTAAGTCTAGGTACGGATACGAATACCTAAATCCCTTAAACTAGGGCTCTGATACCATCTGTAACGACCCTTCCCAGTTTACATCATATAACATACAATACATGCCCAATATTTACAATAAAAGATACATATTATTCATATAAGGTCCGAAAGTCTTAAAACATACATTACATAAGAACTTCCTAATCAACATTAATCACCAAAAGCATCCTACACCTTATCCTTTCCTTTGCCGCTAAAAGATCCTTGACCTGGAATACATATTTTTGAAAACAAAATGAGGGTTAGACCAAATGGTCTAATGAGATAATCCATGTCAGTTTAGAAATCTTTTTTTTGTAATAACACACATATATCACATTTAATTGAATACCAAACAAGACTCGTGCATTGTGTACAACTCATCCTTCACATGGCCAAATTAGTTGGTTGCAAGCCAACTAATAATTTAACTCCGATGTACGACAATTACAGCCAACACCGCTGTCCCTCCGTACAGCCAACAACTCCGCCGGTCCGAAGACCCGGCCACCGTGCTCTCGCGTAGTGTAATGCTCATATAAATAAAATATATATCTCAATATATCATATTTTCATTTATAAACACGTCATCACATTCCTACCACATATCCATCTCATATATCATATATATATATCCCAGTTTGAAAATATTTTAAAGTAAAACTCACCTTGATTGTTTATCAAAACCTTCCAACCCTTTCCCAAAGCAATTCGATCTTTCACCCAAAATTCACAGAATCTGAAATGAATTAAATACAAGTATTCCTTAAAGACTAAGAATCTTAAATAATCCAAAATCCTCGACTGATATCGCAACCAACTAAAATTATATTCCATAGTCGCAACCAACTACTACGATACAACACCATATCGCAACCAACTGTTGCGACACAACACCATATCGCAATCCACTGTTGCGATACCACATCATGTCGCAATCAACTACTGCGACTTCTTCTCATATCGCAACCAACTGTTGCGATATCACCCCTTATCGCAACTAACTGTTGCGATACTCATGATGTTCATAAATATCTCAGTTAACTAAGTTCATACTTAACCCAGAAATTATGATTTAAGCTGTGCATGTTTCTGTAATTTTGCAGATATGTTTAAGACTATAAATAACAACTATCTATAAACTCAGTTTTCCCAAAACATCCATAAATCATTAAAACCCATCTCTATACCCATATAAAACTCTATAAACATAAAAGAACTAATTTTAGTGAGAATCATACCTTGGTTAACACTTGTTTGCACTCTTAAATTCTGTTGGATTTATCTTCTTCTCCTCCTTCTTTCTTCCCTTCGGTTCTCTCTCTTTTCTCTCTTCTCACTTGCCGTGGAAAACCCACACACACAAACATTTTAGATATTTGCTAAGAATGAGATATCTATTCCATCTCATCTCTTTTGTTAATCTAAGGCGGTGGTGTGAGGTGATTTAATCACCTTAACCAAACAAACCCCACACTTTCATCTAATGGCAATTTTAACCCTCTAACTTCCATATTAAAATTACAACTTACCCCTTAACTTCTAACTCCATAAAACTAACTCCATATTTACCTTAGAACCAAAATAATAAAATTAAATAAACCAACAATATACCCGGTTATTACAACATCTCCCCCTTAAAAGAATTCCGTCCCGGAATTCGGTTAAGCTAAAAGATATGGATACTTAGTTTCCACTACTACCTCAAACTCAATCAAGGCCATAGGAACTAATCAAATAGTCACCCCACACCCTTCTATATCTCTAACATATTTATCCAAAAACTTTTCTAATACAGATAAGCAACAAAGAATGGAGACAAAATGATCGGTTTACACCGAAGTCAACTAACACTTTAGCACGTATAGAGTTTATTAGAATGTACCTGTAACTTCATCCGGAATTTCCTCCTCTTCCCGTGTTGTCATTTGGAAGACACGACCCTTTGCTTTCGGTACCTCAGGCCTTTGTATCTCTCCCGGTCTAACACCCGTTGATCTCGCTGTCATACTACCCTGCTGTGCTTTCCATTGTGGACAATCGATCTGAATATGATCAGAGGAGTTGCAAAAGAAACAGAATCGAGTTCCCCGACAGTCTTTAGAAATGTGACCAGTCTTTCCACATTTGTAACAATTTCTGGGATCATCATAACAATTTCCTTGATGAACACGGTTGCATTTTGGACATGGTCTTTCAACTGGTCTGAAAGGTAGATAACTATCAAACCTCGGGGATTCGTACTCCTTTGAATCATACGTAATTTCCTCTAATTTCCTTTTTCTAGTACTCTTATCACCAGCATCTCTTCCTCTATCCCGTTCCACATTTTCCGCGGCATCTATTGCAGGTGAGAAAGTTTCCGGTCCCCTTGCAATCACTAGACTTCTGATTTCTGACTTTAACCCGAAGATAAACCGTTCCATCTTAAGTGCCTCCGTGGCAACATAGTACTCTGCAAAATGAGACTTCTCTAGGAAACGTGCAGTATAATCCCTTACCGATAAATTACCCTGTTGCAGATTCCTAAACTCCTCTTCCAGTTGTTTAACTGCTGCTTGATGACAGAATTGACTTTTGAAAGATATGGTGAATTCTTCCCAAGTAAAAGTAGAATACACGTCCGACCCTCTCGATGTAATAAGAGCTTCCCACCAGTACAGAGCATCGACTTTCAACATCGATGTTCCGTATAGTACTCTATCCTCCTCGACACATTTACTGGTCTTGAAGATAGCTTTTATCTCCTTCAGCCACCTCATAGCTTTCACTGGGTCTCTATCTCCTGAATAAGTCGGAGGCTTGCAACTTAGGAACATTTTATAGTCACACTTCCTTGGCACCGGTACGACAGTAGGTGTAATGGGCATTTCATCTTCCAGACTAGGATCGGGTATTTTGGTTCCAGTATTACGAGTTCGGTTGAACATAGCCTGGATATTTGCTTGTAATCTTCCCATTTCAGCCGCCAAGTCGTCTCTTGTCACAAATTCAGTACCCCGCGACTGAACTCTGCCTCCTGTTCTGCCCCTGCCTCGTTCTCCCCCTCTTCCCCTTGTCCCGACTGTTGGATTCGTTCTATTAGGATTTCCTCCTCCCTCTCTATTCGTATTTCGAGTACCGCTTGCCATTCTGTTGATTTCAACAAGGTTAATATACACGTAAGCACATACCCCATATAATAAGGTATTCCAGTTCAAACATGTACCTGTAAGTTCACAATTACACTGGCCAGATGTAATCTGAAATTACCTTACATGATGTTCTTCCTACCTTTTTATATTTAACATCCCAAGGTTCTAAAATAATAGGGACACCCTACTTCACATGCAGTTTAAGTCTAGGTACGGATACGAATACCTAAATCCCTTAAACTAGGGCTCTGATACCATCTGTAACGACCCTTCCCAGTTTACATCATATAACATACAATACATGCCCAATATTTACAATAAAAGATACATATTATTCATATAAGGTCCGAAAGTCTTAAAACGTACATTACATAAGAACTTCCTAATCAACATTAATCACCAAAAGCATCCTACACCTTATCCTTTCCTTTGCCGCTAAGAGATCCTTGACCTGGAATACATATTTTTGAAAACAAAATGAGGGTTAGACCAAATGGTCTAATGAGATAATCCCTGTCAGTTTAGAAATCTTTTTTTTTGTAATAACACACATATATCACATTTAATTGAATACCAAAAAAGACTCGTGCATTGTGTACAACTCATCCTTCACATGGCCAAATTAGTTGGTTGCAAGCCAACTAATAATTTAACTCCGATGTACGACAATTACAGCCAACACCGCTGTCCCTCCGTACAGCCAACAACTCCGCCGGTCCGAAGACCCGACCACCGTGCTCTCGTGTAGTGTAATGCTCATATAAATAAAATATATATCTCAATATATCATATTTTCATTTATAAACACGCCATCACATTCCTACCACATATCCATCTCATATATATATATATATATATATATCACATATATATATATATATATATATCCCAGTTTGAAAATATTTTAAAGTAAAATTCACCTTGATTGTTTATCAAAACCTTCCAAGCCTTTCCCAAAGCAATTCGATCTTTCACCCAAAATTCACAGAATCTGAAATGAATTAAATCCAAGTATTCCTTAAAGATAAGAATCTTAAATAATCCAAAATCCTCGACTGATATCGCAACCAACTAAAATGATATCCCATAGTCGCAACCAACTACTACGATACAACACCATATCGCAACCAACTGTTGCGACACAACACCATATCGCAATCCACTGTTGCGATACCACATCATGTCGCAATCAACTACTGCGACTTCTTCTCATATCGCAACCAACTGTTGCGATATCACCCCTTATCGCAACTAACTGTTGCGATACTCATGATGTTCATAAATATCTCAGTTAACTAAGTTCATACTTAACCCAAAAATTATGATTTAAGCTGTGCATGTTTCTGTAATTTTGCAGATATGTTTAAGACTATAAATAACAACTATCTATAAACTCAGTTTTCCCAAAACATCCATAAATCATCAAAACCCATCTCTATACCCATATAAACTCTATAAACATAAAAGAACTAATTTTAGTGAGAATCATACCTTGGTTAACACTTGTTTGCACTCTTAAATTCTGTTGGATTTATCTTCTTCTCCTCCTTTCTTCCCTTCGGTTCTCTCTCTTTTCTCTCTTCTCACTTGCCGTGGAAAACCCACACACACAAACACTTTAGATATTTGCTAAGAATGAGATATCTATTCCATCTCATCTCTTTTGTTAATCTAAGGCGGTGGTGTGAGGTGATTTAATCACCTTAACCAAACAAACCCCACACTTTCATCTAATTGCAATTTTAACCCTCTAACTTCCATATTAAAATTACAACTTACCCCTTAACTTCTAACTCCATAAAACTAACTCCATATTTACCTTAGAACCAAAATAATAAAATTAAATAAACCAACAATATACCCTGTTATTACAGTGTTGTTTTCCAAATCCTATATGCAAGTATCCACGTATCTTAATTCAATGTAGTCTAATTAATTAGTATCTATTTTAGTGTCAAATGGTTCTTACCCTCATATAATGAACAAACCTTCACTGCATATCTATTGTGAAGGTTCACTTCATTTCACTCCCGACCAACTTACCTTTTATACATTATTTATAATTTGAGTTATTGGTATTTCAATATCGTAGACAATTATGGTAAGACAATGATGGTATTCAAACTCCTAGATGAAATAGATTGATAATGCTTCACTTGCCTAATAGATCAATAGTACTCCATGTTATAAAATTAAGTGGTTTATAGATTAAGTGGTTTACGATTTCGATCGTTCAGGTTATAAAATTAAGTGGTTTACAATATAGAAGGACCCACGTGATAGACGACTTAGGATCACATGAGACTCGTGAGACCATAAAAATAGCACTGAACCTTCACAGCGAAGCACCGTGAAGGTAAACCTTCACATCGTTTTTGTTGTGAAGGTTCGAGTTTTTTTGTACCTCAACTTGTGCTTCTATATAAGTTTAGTTAAATTTAGGACATAACTCAATAATACTTCATTTCATTCAACATATAACTGTTAATTTCATGAACCTTCACATCCGAGTCGGTTTCTAATCCGTTTTTGCCCTCATCCGAGTCGGTTTCTGATCCGTTTTTAGTTCAACCAAAACAAACCACTTGATAGTTTAACCAACTTTCGTGAGCAACGTCTTTTCTAGTTTACTTCACTTAAATGTATGTCATATACATTAATCTATTGCTTATTCTAAGTGTTTGGTTATTAAAGCTTAAAGTTGAACAAATATAAGTGCACATCCATGCATTTATCCTTCATGAGCATATAATTTATGGGTTTGCATACTTTGTTGCTGAAATCATATTGGGTACAATAATAAAGACAAATGGGCGCAAATTAACAATATAGAAGGACCCACGTGATAGACGACTTAGGATCACATGAGACTCGTGAGACCATACAAATAGCACCGAACCTTCACAGCGAAGCACCATGGGCCATGGTGGGGCTTATGTGAAAACAACGAGTAAAATTGGGCCGAAATACGTATGATTCGCGAGGAGTTCTTCATCGAGACATTAAAACATCGAACATTTTGGTGAATAATGACGGACAAGTGAAGATAGCAGATTTTGGTCTGGAGAATTTTCTTGCGTCAAAGAGCAGGCAACCGTTGACGAATTGTGTAGTGACAATGTGGTATCGTCCTCCTGAGCTCCTCTTAGGGTCAACTGATTATGGGACATATGTAGATATTTGGAGTGTAGGGTGTGTTTTTGCTGAACTTTTTATGGGTAGACCCATCCTCAAAGGAAGAACAGAGGTACTTTATACTTAGATTTAAAAGCTGGTTGTTTGGTTCTTGATTGGTTCTTAATCGAACCACATTTGCAGGTTGAACAATTGCATAAAATATTCATGCTTTGTGGGACTCCCCCAGATGAATACTGGACGAATTCGGCACTTCCTCTTGCTACAATGTTTAAACCCCGTAATGCTTACGAGAGCTCTCTTAGGGAAAAGTTTGAAGAACTCTCGAACAGTGCTGTGAGCCTAATCCAGACTCTACTTTCTGTAGAACCTGATAAGCGTGGGACTGCTACATCTGCTCTTGAATCTGAGGTAACACTTGTACTCTCGATATTAGAATCTCATGAATCAATCGTTTCTAATTGGGTGTGTTGATGTTTTGTTGATCTTTAGTATTTCAAGACAAACCCTTATGCTTGTGATCCTGCAAGATTTCCAAAGTATCCACCAGCAAAGAGATAGATGCAAAGTTTCGAGAGGAAGCACATAGGTGAGTTTTCTTTTTCTTTGCATACAGCCGGGTGAATCTTACCCATAATGTTTTAATATCACACTACACTTGTTGTTACGGTGTTTAAATCTTAATGAACACACATGACGTAAATAGTCATTTTAATGCGTGTTACTTTGTTTGCATTTCAACAGGCTCATTAAAATAGAAAAGTATGTGGTTAACAAAAAAAGTTGTTTCCAAAGTACAAAAATACTCTAGAGGAAGACAATGGAAAATATCTCAAACCTTCTTCTGCTTCTGAATGTTAAAATGAGATGAACGCTAAAGGTAACAACTGAATGAACCCTCACTATAAGTTACTGTGCAGGTTAAGTGGTTTGTTGTTTAGATTTTTTTAACTGCTTCTTTACTTTATCTTTGACGTAACTAGAACAAACATAAGAAAATCATTGAAGTTCCTAAATTGCTTTGTGTCAAATAGTTCTTACCCTCGTATTAAATGAACAAACCTTCACTGCAAACCTATTGTGAAGGTTCACTTGATTTCACTCAGGACCAACTTACCTTTAATACATTGTTTATAATTTGAGTTATTTGTATTTCAATACTGTAGACAGTTATGATGAGACAAGGATGATGTTAAAACTTCCAGTTGAAACAGATTGATAATACTTCATTTTCCTGATAGATCAATAGTACTCCATTTTATATAGACTTGAGATCCTATGAGACCAAGCTATTTCCATGAGACCTATGAGACAACAAAAATAACACTAAACCTCCACAACAAAAGACTGTGAAGGTATTGTGAAGGTAAACCTTCACAATATTTTTGCTGTGAAGGTTTGCTGATTTTCTTACCTTCACAATGAGTTGCTGTGAAGTTTTAGTGTTATTTTGTGGTCTCACGGTCTCACAAAAACAAGTTGGTCTCACGTGAACCCAACCCATTTTATAAAACATATACTTGAGCACTAAATGTTAGATTTCCATGTTTATGTTCATCTTATTAACCAATTATAGTAAATTATATCTCCAAAGGACTAAAAGAATGTTTGTAACTTAAATTGCTTCTCCTTTCATTTGAAACAAATAAACGTGCACATAATCTTTGTTGTGAAGGTTTAGTTTTATTTCTATACTTAGATGATGTCCGAACTTAACCGTCATTTCACAAATGACCTTTCCTTGCTCATGATTCATTTCACGCATGGTCATCAACATATGTAGTGGGATCTCATTACTTGATAGATTGATGATACTTTAATTGATATTGAACGCACACAGTTAGAACTTGGAATCAAGTGGACATGATGAAGAGAAGTTGGAATCAAACGGACTCAAAACAAGCCACAATTCCAAGGGAGCAAAAGGTATTAAATTGTTGAACTTTCCCAAATTTTGTCAAACAACTCTTACCCTCTTATCACATGAACAAACCTTCATAGAAAAGTTATGATAGAGATTCACTTGATTTTATTTAGGACCAACTAATTACCTTTTATATTGAAATTAAATTACGATATTATAACATATAAATTGGTTCTACTCCCTTAAAACAAATGAACCTTCACAACAAAAGTTGTTGTGAAGGTTCAACTTTACCAAGTAATGTGAGCTATATAGAAAAGTTATTGTGAAGATTCATTTGATTATATTTAGGACAAACTAATTACCTTTTATACTGAAATAAATTATGATATTGTAACATATAAATTGATTCTACTTTCCCTTAAAACAAATGAACCTTCACAACAAAAGTTGTTGTGAAGGTTCGACTTTATCAAGTAATGTGAGTTATCATTGTAGTTTGGTTTTAACTTTCTCTGAACTTTTTTTGTGTATTGATATGTAACAAAACAGGTTCTTTTCATAATCTTCAGAGGGGGACAATTACTATTTGGTGGTCTTGAATATCAAAAACCCATCACTTGAGATAAGACAACATTAAGTTGAAGGATACAAAGAGCATCGGAAGATTTCGAAGAATGAGAGAACTTTACCGATGAAGAAAGAAGCTGGATTTGCAAAAGAGCATTGAGAAATTGACGCAACATTTTGTTCATGAAGATATTTTAAATTATTTGTTTGACATTTTCGAATTATCAAATAACCATTTTGATATTTGTACAAAAACTTCATAATATATTTTGATATCAATGTATGTTTTGAATGCATAAAGTGTAGTCAAAGTTCATATAGAACCACAACTAAATAAACCTTCACAATACGTACTATGTGGAGTCATAGCACATTGCTTTGAGGTACTTTATAAGAAAGTCTAGTAGATCGGTTTGATGTTTGTCAACAACTTAATTGTTTGAAATTGTTGTTTACCTTCACATTTAATGGATGAACATTCACAACAAAAAACTAATGTGAATCTTCAGTTCTCTGTTTTGAGTTTTGGGAGCCTCTTGCTTTCTAAATAATTTTATGAGACGGTGATCATAAAATATGTGTACGAAATTGTTTTTTGACTTCACATAAGTTCAATAACATTCCCAAAAAACTTAGTGTGAAGGTCATATTGACAAACAAAAGCAAGAATGTAAAACTTTTATCGCATAAATATGTCAAACACATCCATTACTTCGATTAATAAAATTAGTTAATATTTTATAAACAGTACTTCCATCGTTTCATGGGAATAAGAATGGTTGTTTTCCAATGCTAGACACTTGATGATCTCAAGTCTCGACATGATAAAGCGTTTAAGGCTATCACTTGAACCTATTTGGAACTTTCTTCTTGATAAGTAGCAGTTTTGTCAAAATAAGTGAACCAACGAAATACTCCCGCAAGAAGCATTAAAAATATTCTCTATACTACACTGAACCCAACAAAAATCATACCCAACATCAAATTTAGGGTTTATCTTCCATGATTTTGAATCAATTGGAGACCAACAAGTAAACGATCATTTTATTGAATAAAGAAGGCAGTAAATTAGCCATGATATATGGTGACATCGTGCACATAAAGGTCATGCTTCCTAGCTTGACAGCTACATTACCTGGCACTATATTGTTCAGATCCATGCTCAGCTTCATTGCAATAACTACGACAATGAGAAAAGCAACAATAAGAGTGAATAATTTACAAGGGAACCATAGTTCTTTTATTTCGCGAGCCATGTTATAGATCAACCACCATTGGAAGGATGCAAAACAGAGATACTACTATGATATTGTAGTGATATGTTGTACCTTCTGCATTAGTTCTCAGTTTAGTCAAATGAGCATTCCGATGAACTGAGTGAAAGATTATTTGAAGAAGGTATATTTAAATTAAAACTTCACAATATGTATTTCTTTGAAGGTAAATCTTTTAGATATGAGTAGATAGAATATTGACACTCGTTGTGAAGGTTTAGCTATATTAAGTAACTTGTAACTTGTATGCATGTTGTATATAGTCTAGAGAGAAGAAAGTTAGGTAAAAGAAGGTAAAACGTTTTGATTGTTAGATCTTGAACTCCATAAATAGTCCCAAGCAATGCAATGTGCTCTCTCTTCAAAAGGAATAAGTTAACTCGTCAACCGACTAGCTGCTGGTTATCGGTTTACTTACACGTTTTCCTTTCCCCTTCATTTGACAAAGAATGATAGCACAAAAAAATAGGAAAGAACCAGGAATAATCACATCAACACACATTGACCATGTATTCTACTAATATATCGTTCACCACACCTATATCTGGTATCTTCCTAGCTGCAGCATATATTGGTACAAATGCTCCACTTACCGGCCCAAGATCTTTTATCACATAAACAAGCAAAACCAACAAAAATTTGCTAGCAAAGTCAAAACCAAATAGGAAATTTTCTAATGTCAAGGGAACTCAGTTTCATGCTCAATAGGAATCACTTACAGTTTGCATAAAATCCTATAGATCTTTCAAGGATGCTTGAAACAAATAAATCTTCACCAAAGAGAACTAAAACTTCACAGTCAGTTCACAGTTAAGAGATATTTCAAGGGTGTCAAACTTAAGTTTGTTGTGAAGGTTCATAATAAGTTTGCCGTGAAGGTTCATGTCGTAAAGGTCAGTTTAAATCAAAGAGTAAACTAAGACATGTATTACCTTAAGTTTGTTGTGAAGGTTCATAATAGCATCCTAGAAACAAGCTTTTTGGCTCCATCATCGATTTCATAGTTTATGCTTGAATTTACGTATGGCACGTCCCAATGACCAATGACCAATGTAGGAAACAAAATCCACGATCATTAAGCAGGCAATGTCTTGGGGTTAACAATCATATAACTGAGCATTCCACTCTTTTGTATATCTATTGATCATTCAATGACCTCCCTCAATCTGATAACTTTCCCAGTTCAGTGACCAACAAATGTCATTCATAATCAAGTGTAGAAGATGATCCTGTTTTGTTGGTCCCGAAGGGCTATACAAGTTTGTAGAAGGGGGGTTGAATACAAACACACAGATTTTACTTTTCTAAATTGTTTATTGATAAATCATTAACAATTTACAGCTTGTTGCGGAACAAGATTAAGGATAAACCTAAATCTAAACAAGTTGGAACACTAAGTTTCTTGCACTAAGAAAGAGAAGGAAATTACTAATAATAACCTATCTCAAGATAAGAAGAATGATGAACTTGTCCAGAGTTAGCAAGTTACTTCAAAATGAAGTGAGTTCTTCTTCTTATATATACTGCATGCATTTAATGCATGTCAGTTTATACTTTACACGTGGCAGCAGCTCATTGGTTGCATGTCATTGACCTTTGTAGACAACCTTAGTAGCCGCATGTTTGAACAATGTAGTATCAGAGTGGTTGTACGATTTCAGACAATAAGGAGGTTCTTTTCTGACATATCGTACGGAGTCGTGCAAGGGTGGTTAAGACAAAAGTACTTTGTACGGAGGACTTCATGATCAGCTTTTCGTTGATTCAGCGCTTCATCATTGTTTATCAGCGAATGATAAAGTTCAGCGATAGCTGAAGTCTTGTACTTGATACTTCACGTTGAGTGGACAAATCTGAGTCTTCGCTGATCCGCATCAGTTCATTAGGAGACTTGTCGCTGGTTCTTGAGCTTGATCTTCGACTTCAGCGTAGAACCTATGTTGACGTGAAAGTTGTCTTTAGGGATCATAAGTAAACAACTAACTTATCAGCGATCACCATAAGTACTGAACAGGCTCAGAGCATTATGGTGAACATGGTTCGCTAAATGTTTAATCTAAAGAGTGAGAGTTCCTATCAGCGGTACTGTAAGGTCTTAGTACTTATCAGCGATAGTGAAACTCTGATACATATTGTTTACTTACAATTTTCACTAAGTATTAAGAGAGGGTCATTATCAAATCACTGAGGGTTTGGACCAACAATCTTCCCCTATTTGATTATGACATAGCAACAGAGAAAATTGCTATTTAATGAAAACATAAGGATAAAAAGAACTCATAAAATATTTGTCCCTTTTACTGTTTTCTGGGATCTTTTATGTACTGATGGAGTAAAGTACTTTCGCTGAAATCTTTCTTTAAAACTTAGTATCAGATTACAAAGGGAAGTGCAAAGATTACAAGTACAAGCGAAATAAATTACAAGTACAAAAGAATAACTGATACAATAGAATTATAAGGCGATCCTATCAGTTTATATAGGTTCTTCCTTAATGAGAAGTTCATCAAGGGTCTTTGATGTGGGAATCATCCAGTCAGGGACCTTTACTCCTTGATTCCTTTTGTTCAGAGCTTCTTCAAAAATCAAGGGTTTAAGATGCCGTGCCTGGATGTCGTTTTTGAAATCACACCAATAGATGAGATCTTTCAGCTGTTCGATGGGAGTGATGGGAAGCTCAGAGATACGTTGAAAACGTTTTCGTCCATCATAGTCAATAAAGAATATCCCATAGGGTTTGCTTATGACTTTCCTAGGGATGAAAGTCTCACCGAGAGGAAGAGATGTGTCAAGTGCAGAAAGGTCAGGTTCTGGACCAAGGACTTCAGCACGAGAAAAACCAATACCTGTTTCGTTCCGTATACGAGGACCATCATTTGAAGATTTAGACTTTTTCTTTGCAGAGGCCCTTCTTTTCTGACTTTCGAGGGGCGGAGGAATATCCACACAAGAAGAGACTAAATCGATCTGTTTGTTTATCAGCTTTTCAACATGATCCTTGTACTTAGATTGAGACTTCTGGATGGCTAATTTGATCTCCAACCATTCAAAGAGACCGTACTTCGTGATGGCTTCAACATAGAATTTTTCGTACTGTCCATTCTCTCTGAATATCTCGATTTCAGCGATTGAAACTTTTAGGGTTGATCTTCCAGTGATGAGTACCTTGATGATTCTGGCATGTCGATATCTGAAGTGTACCTTTTCTTTGCACCAAATTAAGGTAGATTGAGACACAGTTCTCTTTTCTTCAACGATCTTCTTGGCGTCTTCCCATAGCTGACGTTGAACTTCGATTGGAGTTCTTTTCAACTTGGGGTCTTTCACTGATTGTTGAGTAAGCTGGATGGCGAACTCTCTGTCTTTTTCTTCAGCTTCTCTTCTTTCAGCGATTAACCTTTCAGCTCTGAGGTGATCCTTGTATTCCTTTTGAGAAAGTCTGAACTTTGGAGGAATGGAAGGAAGTTGATCACGCTTCAGAATGATTCGCTGAGCCTCAAACTTCTTTATTATCTCTTCTCTTCTTCTCTGATCCTCTTCACTTGGTTTTTGAGGAACCAAGGAAGGTCTGCTTGTATGAGAGAGCATCTGTTCTTCAGGTTCATCAGTCTCAGAGATCAAATCCAAGACTGGGATTATTTCTTCAGCAGCAGCTGGTTGTACTTCAGAATCCTCATGCAGGGGAGAGGACTAGCTGAAACACAGCTATCTTATGAATAAGAACTTGGGTAGAACAGAGAAAAGAGATGGGTTTAAGTGTATAGGCTTTTTGTGGAGAGTAGAGCTGATAAAGTGTATAGATAGAGGAGGGATGCAGTGTAAGGAAATAGGTGGTAGTGTACCTGACAAACCGGCTTTTTAAGCAAGATCGTCAGATTTTCATCGTCTTCAGCGACACTTTTTCCTTTGCCCTTGTCAGCTTCAGACGCTGATGGCTTTGTCTTGGTCCGCTCCCCTGAAGGTTCTTTTATCGAGATCCCTTTAAGAGCTTTAGTCCTCTGAGCAGGCTTGACGATAAAGGGGTCATCATCATCATCATCATCATTCTTTGGAGAAGAGGATGGTTCATCATCAGATAAGTCGATGGCTTCTTCATCTTCAGCTTCAGATTCAGATTCTTCAGCATCTTCTTCGAGTTGCTCCCCCTCAAATACAGACGTAAGCTTCTCGGTTCCCTCAGGGTTTTCATCTCCCTGAGGTCCAGCAACAACAGTTGTCTTCTCACCCTCTTCAGTAAGGGAAAGGTCTTCAGTCTTCTCCTCGATAGATTCATCTTGGGGAAGGTCTTCAGAATTCTTCTCCCCCCCTTCCTCATGATGAATGGGGGAGGAATGTGATGACTCAGCAGCTGGTTTTGGTTCCCTGTCTTCTTGGCCAGGGATCCCCATATAATCTTCAATCGCTGCTACTCTGTCTTCTAGGACAGTAATAGCAGGAGTGATCTTCAAAAGTTCAGCACGATCCGCCGTAGTAAAGTGCGAAGGTGCAGGGGCAGGGGCGATCATGTGATTCAGGATCTGCTGCATCGTTATCTTCATTGAACCAACGTCAGTCTTTACAGAACTCACGTCAGTCTTTAGTGAACTCACGTCAGTCTTTAATGAGCTAACGTCAGTATTTACAGCGGACATGTCTCCCTCGAGTTTTCCAACCGATGTCTTCAGCGTTGTGACCTCGCTGGACATGGATTGAACTGATGTTTTGAGAGAGGTGTAGTCTGTGTAGATGTCAACGAGAACTTTGGCAAAGTCGATGAGAGTATGATCAACCTTCTCCAAGTCAGCTTTGGAGGCTTTCTGTTCCACCACTGTTGTCAGCTTGTTGAGATTCTCTCCAGCGTTTGTTACAGCTGAAGAGTTGTCTGAGAGTGTAGTGGTGAGACCTGTCAGCTTTGTATCCAGGTTCTTCAGAGAGGCGTTGATGTCTCCCAAATTAGGACCTGTAACATATAAGTACTTATGAATAGAGGAAAGCTCAGAAGTTTGGGGTTCAGTTACAGTGTATATGGTTTGGTGTATACCTGCAGGAGGGTCGACGAAGTCATCAAAACTTCTGTGACCTGAATAATGTTCCATGTCGTCAGCGAGAGTGCGTATACGCATGGATGGTTCTGCAGGTCCTGTATCCATCATTCCTTGAAGAGTATCAGCTTTAGCTTCTGGAGGAATGATGGTTGCTCCAGTGATCGCGGTGACAACTGGATTAGAGTCCAATGGAGTAGAGGGAGAAGCGAAGGTTGAGAGTGTTGGTTGGGTGCGGGGTTCAGCGTTGGATCCGCTGAGAATTACTTCTTCAGTCTGTAGAGAGATTGAAGGAGGTTGGGTAGATTCCAAGTTTATAACTTCAACGTTTAGAGACGTTGAAGCTAGGATGGAATGGGTGGCTTGTTCAGCTGTGGCAGAGCGTACCACTGAACTTTCCTTCAGCTCTTCAAGATGAGCTGAGGAGTCTTTAGCAAGAGATTGCTGGGGTTGCTCATTGGTTTTCTTAGTTCTTTTGGAACTAAGTTGGGTAGATGAGTGTTTCCTTTTATGAGAAGGAATGGAGGTTGCAGCTTGGGTATCAGCGATGGGTTTGTCCGCTGAAGGAGCTGCAGAAGTAGAAGAAGGAGGATTGAGAAGAGTTAAGAGTGTAGAGAGACGTACCTCGTTTTCCACTGGCTTGAAGTCGAGTACTTTAGGGTCAACCTGAGAGAGTTTCAGGTCACCCTCTTTTGGGTAGTTGTCCTTCAGGCCTGTTTGGAAGACGGCACTGATGAATCTTGGATATGGAACCCATGGAGATCGTTCAGCGGCAGAGTCTACTCTGAGTACAAGATCATCGTAGATTATCGATGCCCAGTCTATATGTAGACCTTTCAGCAATGCATATCCCATTGCTTGCTGAGGTTGAGCGGCTTGATCAGAGGAGCCGGTCTTTGCAGTCATGCAGCTTATCAAGTGATCGAAGATGAAATTCATCTCGCTGGGCATTTTTGATTTATTGATGAGGGTCAGCTTCTTCTCAGGCTTCTTATCCCTCCCAGTTTCCCACACATAGCCCATTGCATCGAAGAATGCAGCGATGGCTTCCCTATCAGAGTGTTTCTTGTGGTCAGGGAGAGGAACAAAAGGTTTTTCTTTTGTGGCGATGGGAAGGCTCAGGGCTTTGCGGATAATGGCAGGGGTGATCTTTATAGTGCCAAAATCAGTATCACAGAGGATGCAATCAATTGTCTTTGAGGAGTCTTTGGTTGATGGTAGCTGAGAGTGTCTGGCAGAATACCAGAACTAAGATAGTAGTAGCTGATGTGCAGGAGGTGTTATGGTCAGGGCCGTCGAGAGGCAACAGTTTTTCAGAAAATTCACAGCATCATTCAGATGTGTGACTTGCTTTCGAGGAGGAAACTCGAAAAGCGCATAGAGGTTGTTTGACTTTGTCCAATCAAGTTCTTCAAGAGTGAACTTGACCTGAGGAGCCTTGGTGATTTCCAATTCCTCAGTAGCAGCAGCAGTAGTGTTCTCAGCGGTAGGAATGTCAGCAGATGCCATTTCTGTATTATCAGTTCAACCAAAGATATAACAAATAAGAATAATCTTAATGTGGAAAGATTTTCCAATAAGATGGTTCGAATTTTGTCCATTTCATTCAGACAAAAATGTCTTAATGAAGATTAGGGTTTTTCTTGGTTTTGAAAAAGAAAAACAAACCCATTAAAATTCTTGTTTTCCAGTTTCCTTTGAGAATTAGGATTCTGGAAAAACGTATGAAGAACAAGTTTAAGATTTTGCGTTTAAACTTGAAGAACAACCATGAAAGGTTGTGTTCATAAAACCGTGAAAGAAATGATTTCATTTTTGAAAAAGTTCTTTTGTTTGATCTTGTAAAAACAATGAATAAGATCATAAACAAGTTAATGTAGGTAAATAACAAGAGTATTAACCTGGTTCGTTGAAGAAGAAGAAGATGAACAGTTTCTGGAAATTTTGATAGTTCGAAATGCAACAGTAAATCTTTCTTGCTTGGAGCAGAAGTTTTTCGCGTAAAGGAAAAATATAAACCCATAATGTGTTTATATAGTGAGATTAGAGAGAGAAAATCTTGAGCGGGAAAAGATTTTCGTCATGACACGGACACGTGTTTGCATTTGATTGGAAGGTAAACGAAACGTGAAAACGTGTGTCAGAAAAAGAACGTGCCAGGGCTTATCCATTGCGATGACGTCACAACTGTCCTTTCATATTCTAGGATGTCTCTGAGGTTTTGAAAGCTCAGGGACACTTTTGAAAACATGAAGCACTGAATAGAAATATCAGTGTTGGTTTTAGAAATTTCAAAGTATCCCTGATTAAGAAAGAGATATTCAGCGATGCAATTTGTTTTGAAATCTTGCATTTACATGCGATTGTCAGTGAGAGAAAAACATACCTTGACATCAGCGAATCAAGTTTATTCAGAAAGAAGATGATAGAATAGGTTATACAAGTTGATTTTATCCTATCGCTGATCAAATGTGAACCGCTGAAGATTTTACTCTTCAAAGTTCAGCATTCCAAGCTCGCTGATGAGAAAGTTGAATCTTGTCTCATCAAGAGGTTTGGTGAACAGATCAGCTAACTGATAATCAGTTGGGATAAAGTGAAGTTCTATATCACCATTCATCACATGATCTCTGATAAAATGATACCTGATTTCGATGTGTTTTGTCTTTGAGTGTAGCAGTGGATTATTGGCTATAGCGATGGCACTTGTGCTTTCGCAATAGATTGGAATTTTTGAGAACTGAAGGTCATAGTCTAGTAGTTGATTTCTCATCCACAAGACTTGAGAACAACAGCTTCCAGCGGCTACATATTCAGCTTCAGCTGTGGAGGTGGACACTAAGTTTTGCTTTTTACTTGTCCAACTCACCAGCTTTCCACCCAGGAGCTGACAGCCTCCTGTGGTGCTTTTCCTATCCATTTTGCAACCTGCAAAATCACTATCTGAATAAGCGATTAGATCAAACCCTGAGTCTTTGGGATACCAAAGACCTAGATTTACAGTACCTTTAAGGTATCGAAAAATTCGCTTTACAGCGATCATATGAGATTTCTTAGGTTCAGCTTGATATCGTGCACACAAACAGGTTGCGTACATAATATCGGGTCGGCTAGCTGTAAGATACAAGAGAGAGCCGATCATCCCACGGTACATCGTGACATTAACAGGTATTCCATTTGAATCCTTGTCTAGTGTCAGCGGTGGCGCCATAGGGGTTTTCATAGCTGAACTCTGAGTTAAATTGAATTTCTTCAACATATCTTTAACATACTTTCCCTGATTAATCAAAGTTCCTTTTTCATTTTGCTTTATTTGAAGAACAAGGAAATATGTTAGTTAACCCATCATGCTCATTTTATACTCTTCTTTCATTCTATCAGCGAAACGAGTACAAAGATCAGGGTTAGTAGAACCAAATATAATGTCATCAACATATATCTGAACAAGAATGATATGACCTTTCACTATTATGAAAAATAGAGTTTTGTCAATTTTACCTCGCTCAAAATTTTCAATATGGAGATAAGTAGAGAGAGTGTCATACCATGCACGAGGAGCTTGCTTTAAGCCATAAAGTGCCTTATCCAGTTTATAAACATAACCTGGACGCTTAGGATCTGAGAATCCTGGAGGTTGTTCCACATAGACTTCTTCATTCAGCATTCCATTTAGAAACGCTGACTTAACATCCATCTGATATACTTTGAAGTCTTTGTGTACATCGTATGCTAAGAATAGACGAATAGATTCTAGTCTTGCTACTGGAGCAAATGTTTCGTCGTAATCTATGCCTTCCTCTTGTCTGTATCCCTGAGCAACAAGACGAGCCTTGTTGCGGGTTACAGTTCCATGTTCGTCCAACTTGTTTCGATAGACCCATTTAGTGCCTATCACTGTTTTGTCAGTTGGTCTTCGAACAAGTTTCCAAACTTTATTTTTATCGAATTCAGTCGGCTCTTCTTGCATGGAGCTGACCCAGTTTGGATCTTTGAGGGCATCATCTATTTTCTTTGGTTCAATCAGAGAAATAAAGTTAACAAATAAACAAATATTACCTGCACTTCGTCGAGTCTGAACACCAGCGTTTGGATCACCAAGAATTTGATCAATTGGGCGATTTACAGTCCATCGCTGAGCCGGAGCATAAGTCGCTGACTCAACTTGAACTGGAGGAGCTGAAGATGAGGCTTCAGCAACTTCTGGAGTATCAGCCAAGAGAGGAGTGGTTGCAGTTGTCATTTCATTCACTGATTGCTGAGAAGTAGATGGAATGTCTGAGACATTTGGTTCAGAAGTAAGTATAGTGTTTAAAGGAACCGCTGAGACCCATGATGTTTCAGCTTCACTATTCTGCATATTTGGAATGATAGTAGGACTATCATCTTCAACTGTATGAGTATGAGGAGTGGGAATATCTTCTGAATCACCAAGATGAGAAAACATCCACTGATTCAGTTCTTCAGTATCAGCGGACGGTTTCGAGTTCGCTGAACGGGATTCGTCAAACGCGACGTGAATAGTTTCTTCAACAGCTTGTCTTCTACGATTGAAGACTCTGAAGGCTTTGGAGATTGAAGAATATCCAAGAAAGATTCCATCATCAGCCTTAGGATCAAACTTTCCAAGGGCATCTCTGTTATTCAGTATGAAACACTGACATCCAAATATGTGAAGAAAGCTGATTGAAGGCTTTCTCCCATGAAAAAGTTCATAGGCTATCTTATTGAATCTTTTGACTATCAGCGACCTGTTTTGCGTAAAACAAGCAGTGTTGACAGCTTCTGCCCAAAACTGAGTAGGCAGGTGAGAATCGCTGAGCATTGAACGTGCAGCATCATTAATTGTTCTATTTCTTCTTTCAGCGACTCCATTTTGTTGTGGTGTTCTCACTGATGAAAAGTTGTGAGAAATACCCTTGCTCTCAAAGAAGGAATCAAGAGAACTGTTTTTGAATTCAGTCCCATGATCACTCCTTATTGAGCGAACGGTCAAGTTGTTCAGGGTTTCCATCTTCCGAACAAAGGTGATGAGTTCTTCAGGGGTGTCACTCTTAGAACGGAGAAACATAACCCATGTATAGCGAGAGAATTCATCAACTATGACCAGCGTATATTTCTTTCCAGCGATGGATTGTTTGTTAACAGGGCCAAACAAATCCATATGGAGAAGTTGTAGAGGAGATGATACTGAGGAGACTTGCTTTGACTTAAAGCTTGCTTTGGTCTGCTTCCCTTTCTCACACGCTGAACATAAAGATTCTTTGGCGTATGAGTGTTGAGGTAGACCAGTGACTAACTCTTTTGAAGAAAGAGTATTCAGTGTCTTGAAATTCAGATGAGAGAGCCTCTTATGTCGTAGCCAGTTGACATAAGATGAGGCTTTTGAGAAGAAACAGGAGTTCTCAGTGGTTGTTGAGTCCATGTTTATTACATAAACATTTTCCAAACGATAACCGCTGAGAGCTATCTTCTCCTTTTTGTCAGCGACAAAGCAGGATTCCTTGGTAAAGATTACTTTGTTATCCATGTCGCAAAGCTGACTGATGCTTAGAAGATTATGCTTCAGCCTTTCAACATATGCGACTCTTCTGAAGGTTGTTGTACCATTTAAGAGTACACCAAACCCTCGGGTATGTCCTTTTCCATTTCCACCAAAAATCACAGAGGGACCCTTCTCTTCCATGTATTCAGCGAGCAGGCTTTTCTTTCCAGTCATGTGTCTAGAGCATCCGCTATCGAGATACCAGATACCCTTCTTAACCTGCATTGCAAAGGAAGATTAGTTTTTCTTGGGTACCCACTTAACCATGTGTACACGTTTGTCAGTGGAAGTAGTTGGAACGGAAGGTTCAGCAGTCTTCGTAGCATTTGAAGATTCAGCTTTGTCAGTCTTCACTTTGGTTAATTTCTTAACCTCAGTGGTCTTCTTTGCCTTGGGGGCAATGATCTTCACCATAGCTATCTTTTCAGCTTTGGTGGCTGTTGGGCACTTACTAGCAATATGATCAGTAAGTCCACGGTGATAACATTTCCTATAACTAAAAGTAGTTCTAGGACCATTTGAATGCTGAGCTTTTGATTTTGAATTAGAAGTACCAGCACCAAGTAAGCTATTGGCTTTTGAAATAGGAGGAACATTCAGTTCTTCAGATTTCTTACCAAGGACATCCACTCTGAGTCTAGGAGTAGATCGCTGAATAGATCCACGCTGAGTAGATCCAGAGATCTGATTCCTTGATCCAGAGGGATAGGTCACTGAAGCTTTAGAAGCATTCAGCTTAGGTACTAAGGTACCCTTCTGAGGATTTTGGTTAAAATCAATTCCTTTACCTTTATCTTTAAAGACAAAGGTAGGAGTTTCCTCAGGGATAGGTGGTCTAGAAGAGGAACACTAAGAGGATGAAGTATCAGCGACTAAGGATACAAAAGTTCCAAATAAGAGCATGAAACGATCAGTGGTTGGTTCTTGAGTATCAGCTTTGTAACCAAGACCACATTTATCACTCAGGGGAATCTGAGACTTAATTATCTCAGTGATCTTTGTTGAGGAATTATACCATCCATCAACATTAGCTTTTTCAGCTCTTAATGCAGTGATAGCTTTTTCGCGCTCGATTTTGACTAGCTGATTTAGGTGAACTTGATCTTTAAAATCTTCTTCAATTTTAGAAAGATTTTCTATTTGAAGGTGACAGTTATTAAGCTGTTCAGCGAGATTAAGGTTCTGATTTTCAACTACAGTTTTCCCATTCATGGCTTCATATAAACTTCTAGTCAAGAGATCGATCTTTCGAAGACTATCAGTTTCATCAATATTTGCAATATTGGTTAAGAAGGAAGGTGATACCTGAGTTGCAGAGGTTGAAGTGGAGGGAATGTCTGAAGTTTCTTCCTCATCTTCAATCTTGGCCATAAGACAGATATTGGCTTCATCATCTTCAGAGTCAGATGATGATTCTTCTTCATCAGAGGCAGCCTAATCATAGTTAGCCATCAGGCCTTTGCCTTTCTTCTTAAAGCTTTTCAGCTTGGCATACTTTTCTTTCAGCTTGGCGTATTTGTCATCTCTATTCCTGGGAATAAAGTTTTTCTTTGGAAAAGCTGAGGGTCTAGAGACTTTCTTTGACCTGCACTCATTAGCGAAATGTCCTATCTTTTTACAGTTAAAACAAGTAGCAGTAGCCTTATCAACAGGAGCTGATGATCTTGGCTTGTCAGTAATGGAAAGAGGTTTGTTCTTTCTGAACATTTTCTTTTTGGCGAATCTCCTTAACTTTTTAGTGAGGGGAGCCAAAGATTCATCATCATCTGAAGAGTCATAATCTGATGACCTTTCAGAGTTACTTTCCAACTCAGTGATAGTGACCGAGGGTCGCTGAGTGGAAGGTTCCTCTGAGATTAAAGCAACAGGGGTGCTTTTGGAATCATTTACAAGATTCTTCTTAAGATGACTCGATTGCTCATGATTCAGCATCGTGCCATATAAGGTAGAAAGGGTCATTGATTTTAGATCCTTTGACAGCTTGAGACACATAGAATAACTGTCCCAGCTTTTAGGTAAACATTCTAAAAACTTTGTCAGCACTTCAAAGTTAGAATATTCCTTACCAACAGTTTTCAGATCTATTATTAAACAGTTAAAACGTTGGTGTACTTCAGAGAGAGTTTCATTCTTACCACAAATGAAGCTTTGATACTGTCTTACCAGGTTGATCTTTTGAGAGTCCTGGACTTCAGAAGTCCTTCATACTGAACACAGATTGTGTCCCACATAGCTTTTGAGGTTTTCAGGTTCATGACGGAATGGTAGACTTCGTCAGGAAGAGCCATGGAGAGTATGGATCTGGCTTTGGTGTCGATAGCCACTTTCTTCTTATCTTCGTCAGTCCACATATGAATTTCTTTAGGAATCAGCCTTTCTGGAATAGTAGGTCTATTCTCAGCGGCTGGAACTGCAGCATCAATTCTTACAGGAATATATGGGCCGTTTTCAAGATAATAAGGCATAGTAGGGTCTACACCTTCTAAGAAGAGAATCATCCTATTTTTCCATAGATTAAAATTATCTCTGGAGAATCTAAGGGGTTTTGCAAGAGAACCATTGTCAATATAGTTTGTGTTTGTGTTGGTAGCCATTTTTAGAAATAGCAAGGAAGAGAAATCTTAGTATAGATTAGATCTTGTTTATGAGATTAAACAAATCCGCTCTGATACCACTTGTTGGTCCCGAAGGGCTGTGTTAATCCCAAATCAATCAAGCAACCAAGAAATCGATAAGAATTCTAGAGAGAGAAAGTAGAGAGAGAAAGTGTCTTCTTATTAAGTCGGCTCTCTGTTTTACAAGATATGAGTTATGCCCTAATTGTTCTCTCAAATTGTTACATGATTAGACTAAACAAAAGCTATTTATACCTAAGGACTAAATAAGGCTAATAAGCAACTTTGACTTTCTCACAAGACTTAATACAATGACTTTGACTTTGACAATAATATTAAATCTTGAAGACATATTTAGACCTAACAGGCTGTACAAGTTTGTAGAAGGGGGGTTGAATACAAACACACATATTTTACTTTTCTAAATTGTTTATTGATAAATCATTAACAATTTACAGCTTGTTGCGGAACAAGATTAAGGATAAACCTAAATCTAAACAAGTTGGAACACTAAGTTTCTTGCACTAAGAAAGAGAAGGAAATTACTAATAATAACCTATCTCAAGATAAGAAGAATGATGAACTTGTCCAGAGTTAGCAAGTTACTTCAAAATGAAGTGAGTTCTTCTTCTTATATATTTCATGCATTTAATGCATGTCAGTTTATACTTTACACGTGGCAGCAGCTCATTGGTTGCATGTCATTGACCTTTGTAGACAACCTTAGTAGCCGCATGTTTGAACAGTGTAGTATCAGAGTGGTTGTACGATTTCAGACAATAAGGAGGTTCTTTTCTGACATATCGTACGGAGTCGTGCAAGGGTGGTTAAAACAAAAGTACTTTGTACAGAGGACTTCATGATCAGCTTTTCGTTGATTCAGCGCTTCATCATTGTTTATCAGCGAATGATAAAGTTCAGCGATAGCTGAAGTCTTGTACTTGATACTTCACGTTGAGTGGACAAATCTGAGTCTTCGCTGATCCGCATCAGTTCATTAGGAGACTTGTCGCTGGTTCTTGAGCTTGATCTTCGACTTCAGCGTAGAACCTATGTTGACGTGAAACTTGTCTTCAGGGATCATAAGTAAACAACTAACTTATCAGCGATCACCATAAGTACTGAACAGGCTCAGAGCATTATGGTGAACAGTGTTCGCTGAATGTTTAATCTAAAGAGTGAGAGTTCCTATCAGTGGTACTGTAAGGTCTTAGTACATATCAGCGATAGTGAAACTCTGATACATATTGTTTACTAAGAATTTTCACTAAGTATTAAGAGAGAGTCATTATCAAATCACTGAGGGTTTGGATCAACATGTTTACAAGCAAGTTCACTGATGTAATCATTATACTTCAGTCTGTAGGAAGTATTAGGGTCAATCTAGGATCATAAACAGCTTCCTGCCATCCTATTGCTTATTCTATAATTCTTCTTTGCAAGAAACAGAACAGTCATCGCATGTTAATAAATCAAACAGTAAAACAACGTAAAAATCTGTCGGAACAAAATTGTATTAGGCAACAGGTAGAACGTAAAGAACGAAAACTATGGAGAAACTTCCAGAAAATTAAACCCTAGATTAAAAGAAAAGAAAGAAGGAGGATAAAAGAAAATCAAATCATGTATAAGATTTACTTACAGTTGAGAAATTAAGCAAAATCTGTAACATCCCAATTTTTGTAAAAGATGATGTTTGGGGTTTATTAAATAAATTGAATAGTTATTTGATAAGTTGTGAATTATATAGTGATAAATTAATTTTAGAGTTTAACCCCGAGTAAGATTCATTATGTATTTTATTGGAAAATTAAGTATGGGGCGAACTTTAATTTAATTTATACATTGAAGGGTGGAACTTGTCAAGAAAGGAAAGTTGGAGGTTGGTTTGGTCAAATGAGGTGAGAGGTGTCAACATCTCAGTAAAAAGGAATTGTTTAGTGAAGAGGTGTCCCTTTTTACTCTTTTGCATCATCTTTTGTGTGTGTGTGTGTGTTGTGATACGTAAGAGAGAAAGAGAGATTTGAGAGAGAAATCCAAGAAGCAGAAGAAGAAAGTTGATGATTCTCAGCTGGGTTTTAGGATTCAAATCAAGAAAACATAAGGTATCAATCCTACATAAACTCCTTCTTTTATGTTTATGTTTATTAGTTTTCAAAGAAGGTTTAGAAATGGGTTTTGGTGAAATATGGATGTTTTTGGAAAACTAAGTTTATGGATAATTGTTATTTATGGTCTTAAACATATCTGCAAAATATCATAAACGTTCATGGCTTAAAACTAGAGATTTCTGGGTTTTTACGTTTTCAGTTAGTTGAGACATGTATGAACTCAGTGGGTTGCGACTTGTATGAACACAGTTGGTTGCGACATTGAATAGTGTCATGTCTCAACAGTTGGTTGCGACTTGGTGCTATGTCTCAACAGTTGGTTGCGACTTGGTGCTATGTCTCAACAGTTGGTTGCGTTTTGAGACAAGAATTTTGGGTATTTAAGATTTCCAGTACTTAAGGGTCCTAAACAGTAGATTAATACCAATATATTATGTAGCAGGGTATTTCAGATCTCTGTGAAGTAGGTGACTGAAGTTCCTTACAACTTTGAGAAAGGAAAAGTAGCTCTACTGCTACCAGGTGAGTTCATTCTTACCTTACCTGTTTTTATAATGTTTTAAATTATGGTAAGGTTTTTTTATAAATGAACTGTTTTGGGTGGATTTTTGGAACAAAGATTTTATAAAGATTTTATAAAGTAAAATCTATTATCTTAAAGTTGATGGTTGTGCTTAAAATCATTAATGATATTGGAAAATGACCTACGACAAGAATATGTACGAGTTGTAATTATTGTGTTTATTGGACAACTGAATTACAATAATATTCATATTAAAGACCGTAAGTGATAATATGGGTGGTTAGACTTTTATTATAAGAAATTAACATATTAAATGTGATTTGTTTATAATAAATGATATGAGGAATTTACGAGGTATAAATATAATTCGCTTATACGCTGCTATGAGGAGTTTATATTGAATAAATACCTGTATGAGTACAATTAGGTGATATGGATCCATGGGCACTAGAGGTTATGTACATGTAGAATAGATGATGGGTTTTCATTATTCTGATGTGTGTGGAATTGGAATATGAGCAACGATTGACTTAATGTCAGATTCGTAGTCATGGAATTGGAATATGAGCAACGATTGACTTAATGTCAGATTCGTAGTCATGGAATTGGAATATGAGCAACGATTGACTAATGGCAGATTCGTAGTCATGTAATCAGGTTTAAACTGATATTGATGAATGGTTTTGCATGTGGTAAGAAAAAGGGTAATCCAGGTTTGTCAGGCCTTGTTTACAATATTTTGTAAATATTATTTTGAAATCGAATGTTCTCACTAGGCATTAGCCTAATTGTTTCAAATAATGTTTTCTTACCAGGTACTAGCTCGGGGAAGTAAAGGGGATGTGGGACGAAAGCTTTTGGATTAGCGTAGGAGTTATTTAATGCTGAGATTTTGATAGATTGCTTAGATAATCTAGTTAATCGGATTATAGTGAAATGATTTGATTAATAGATTATTTGAAGAATTCTATGTTTGAAAATATGACTCTCAAGGTTAAATCTTCGCTTATGTTTAAAGTTTAAGAAAGCTCATGTTTAAATTTTATTATAATTTGAGGTTTAAATTAGCCGTGATTTTAGGGTGTTACAAAATCAATGGCAATTGCAGTCGAAATTGATAGGAGATTAGTGTATGATTGAAACAATCGACGATGTTATATCAATGAATATAGATGGCACTAGTAGAGATGTTCAATCGTCCAACACAATCATGGTTTATCAGAGGAAGACGTTGATCCCATCGGAGGAAGACAAAACGAGAATACCTGATTCAATTGTGTCTATCGTGTTATTTTGCATAAAAAATAAAAATAGATGGTCAAATATACCCCTGCACATTAAAAATCAATAAAGCATTTCTATCATTAGATCATCAGCTTGTAAAAGTGATCAACGGACAGGACTTGGTCTTACGGGTCTCACGAAAAACCCTTGGTCTCGCATGAACCCAACCCTATATATATATATATATATATATATATATGCCAAAATATCATGTGAGAAGTTGAGGTTAACGCGAAAAGCGTGAGAAGTGGATTTGAACAGTTGATCACTATTAATCAAATGTCCTCTCATGAATTGCGGCTTCGAAGCGAATTGATCTGGTGCATCTCGGTGCATCTCATCCTAATGTGCATCCATTTCTCATCAGACGGTTGACAACCAATTCTACGCTTTTCACATTAACCTCAACTTCTCACCGGAACCCAACCACATATATATACATATATATTTAAAAGGGTTTTGGCGACCTTGAAATTGTGAATTTTCTTACATTTTTTTAGGCACTCCCTGGATAAATTTTCTGGCTCCGCCCCTGTTTATACCTTTTACTTTCCTAATTTTAATTTTACACCTTCATCATATTAACACATATAATCGTATTATTAACTAAAATACGTTAAAAATACGTTTTAATTTTAACAAGTTAACACCATTGTACTCGTCTCTTCGATACCTTCGAAATGAGCCCAATATTGAATATTTTTGGATTTATTTATTTTATTATATATCATATATACTACATAAAAATATTTTTAATATTTACAATTCATACCCTTATAGTTAATTATTTAATTTATGGTACATCTCTTATTTTTTTCAATTTTGTTTTACACTCCTATCGCATTAACATAATAATCATATATTAACTAATTCATTAATGTAACGACCTGGTTCTCCAACAAGCGTCAAATAACATATATTGCATAACATCGTTACATAACAAAGATACATCATATAACAAGTACGGTCCCTTAGTCTTTACAATCATATTAGATACTTCATTACAAACTTTTTGCTAACTAAATACATAATATCTAATAACGAGGTTTTAATTGCAAAACACGTCATAGTCTTCAAAATATAAGTCTTCCCAAAAGCTAGCCACTGATTACCCTTTTCACTTGCTCTTACCCGATCCATGACCTGGAATACATATTTTTAAAACAAAATGAAGGTTAGACCTAGTGGTCTAAGTGAGAAAATCCCTGTTAGTTTAAAACCATTTGCACAAACACCATATACATCATTCAATTATAAACACCAATTATAACTCATGCAACGTGTACTTTCCTGTCTCATTTCCATGGCCATATTAGATGGTTGCGAGCCAACTAATAAATTTACTCCGCTGTACTAAATACAGCCAACACCGCTGTCCCTCTGTACAGCCAACTCCACCGGTCCTAAGCCCGGCCAACGTGCTCTCGTGTAGTGTAATACTTGTATAAATATAATATACACTTCAATACATCATACTTTATACATATGCCCATAATTACACCAATTATCACATTGTCAATCCACATATATGTATTCCAGTTTGAAAACATTTTAAAGTAAAACTCACATGTTTGCTTATCAAAACGCTTCCAATCTTTTCTCAAAACGATACAGCTTTCACCCCAAATCCACAGAATCTGAAACAATTAGATACAAGTATCTCTTTACCAAATAGAACACATAAGACTTACTAAAGCTAAAAACTCTAGATAACTCTAATCTTCAATTGTTTCCCCCAAACCCGAACTGAAGTCAAGTCTACTGTATATTCAGTCCTCATTCATAAACTATCCAAGAGTCGACAAAACACGAGCCCCTGGATACTCAAAAGTATCTGAATTCTCAAAAGTGACCAAACAGCTAAGGTTTCCGGACACCACAGAACTATCCAGACAACCCAACTTTCCGGATATATAAACAATCCGGATGACACCACTTACCGGACTACATAAACAATCCGGATAACATCCGGACACCAAAGCAATCCGGACATCATCCGGTATCTCATTTTAACCGGAAACTTATAGAAAAAGGAACTTACCGGGTGCTTAACTCGTCCGGACACTAGCAAGAAGAAACTACCGGACACTACCAAAGAAACTACCGGACACATTCATATTGTGTCCGGAAACCTCTGTCGGTTTACCCCATTTTTACCCAGAAATCGGCTGAATCAACCCCAGACATGAAATATATGATTCTACTCCGATAGAAACTATCTACTAGCAATTACAGACATAAAACACAAAGAAAACCTACCTCAAATCACTTCCAAGTACACCAAATTGAATCCCTAGCCAAATAACTCTTCCTTTTTCTTCTTCTTGTCTCAAACACACACACACACACACCCTTAATCTGATATTTTCTGAGTTTGTAAAATAACTGAAGTTAAAAAGGCTATTTATATTTTTGACTCAATTTACAAATAAGGCTTAAACTATTCAATAATAACCCAAAACCCCTAAACTTATAAATTCACCTAACTTACCTTAAACATTCATTTTAAAGTTAACCAAAATTTAACGGAAAGAGAATTTAACTAACGAACTTACCCGGGGTATTACATCATCTCCCCCTTAAAAGAATTCCGTCCCGGAATTCGGTTAGGCAAAAAGGTACGGGTACTTAGTTCTCATTTCCGATTCTAATTCCCAAGTAGCATCCTGCCCTTTATGATGTCGCCACTGAACTTTTACTTGTTTGATCTCCTTACCATTCCGTAACCACTTTGACTTTACTGTCAACAATGGCTTCAGGTTCCTCCACATAATTCAACCTTTCATCAACCTGAATGTCTGGTAGAGAAACTGCCTGATCTGGCGTAACCAAACACTTTCGAAAATTTGATACGTGAAAAGCGTTGTGGATCCTGCTCAACTCTAGCGGAAGATCTAACCAGTAGGCTACTTCTCCGATTCTTTCTGTAATTGAAAACGGTCCAATATACCTTGGGCTCAGTTTACCTTGTTTCCCAAATCGAATGACTCCTTTCCAAGGCGAGACTTTTAACATTACAAAATCTTCCACTTGAAATTCTAACGGTTTTCGGCGTCGGTCAGCGTAGCTTTTCTGTCTGTCTTGAGCCACTTTCAATTGTTCCCGAATCTGAGTAATCTTATCCGTGGTTAACTGAACTATATCTGGCCTCGCTAATTGTTTCTCTCCCACTTCGTTCCAACACAGAGGCGTTCGGCATTTTCTACCATACAGAACTTCAAACGGTGCCGCTTGTATGCTGGAATGATAACTGTTGTTGTAGGCAAATTCAATCAACGGAAAATGCTTATCCCATGATCCCCCAAAGTCAACAATGCATGCCCGTAGCATATCTTTCAAAGTCTGAATCGTTCGTTCACTCTGACCGTCAGTTTGAGGATGATACGCTGTACTTAGCTTTATCTGAGTTCCCATTTCTTTTTGAAAACTTCTCCAAAATCTTGAAGTAAAACGACTATCACGATCAGAGATAATCGATATTGGAACTCCATGTCGAGTTACTATTTCATCGATGTATAATTTGGCTAGTCTTTCTAACGGATAGGTTTCTTTTATCGGTAGGAAGTGAGCAGACTTTGTCAACCTGTCAACGATCATCCAAATAGCGTCAAACCCTTTCGGAGTTCTTGGTAACTTCGTGATGAAATCTGTAGTAATCTGATCCCATTTCCACATTGGTATTTCCAAACGTTGTAACTGACCAAAAGGCTTTTGATGTTCAATCTTTACTTTCTTACAAGTGGTACAACCTTCCACATGTTGGGCGATACTTCTTTTCATTCCCGACCACCAGTAAAATTGTCGTAGATCCTTATACATCTTATATAGTGGACTGGGGATGTTACGGAATGGTATATATCTTGTAAAACACCCACGTTTGGGAATTTTGGGTGATTGACGAATAAATCACGAATGAAAGAGGTTTTGGTCAATTTATTGCATCAGTGAAAACTATGTGGTCAAATTACGCTTTTAGAGTTTATTATGGTTGTGCAATAATTATGATGTGTTATGTGCTTAATTGCATTTATTTAAATAAGTGCTGTTTTAAGTATTGGTCTTATGTGTGAGGACCGTTTGATGATCTTGTATTCTTAGTACCTTTGGTACTAATGAACTTTGGTAAGATATAAATATATATATATATATATATATATATATATATATATATATTGTTGAGTATAAAAGAGTTGTACATACTTGTACATATAGATATATATATATGAATTGACTTCATTGGGAAAGTAGCAATGAAGGGGTCGTGAGATTATCACGCCTTGGAGCGTGTGTTGCATAATGTAAGTTAGATGTATTTAAATTGCATGAGTTGATATTGATAAATGATCATTGGATCCTTTGAGCAGATGGCTCGGTTTTGGACTCGGTTGAGTCTTGAGGGTATTCGCCCAGTTTAATAAGCGACGTAGGCTTGGGGTTGGAATTACATGAATTGTATTATAACTGAAGTTTTCATGATGTGAATGCATTGGTTATTCTTTGAGGTCACATATAAATGTTAAGTTTTGAATCGAAAGATTAAAAGTTAAAGGACCACCTTGTAGGGGTGTTAGAATAGTGAAAGACTATTGTTTTGGATGAGCGTTCTACTTACAATGTGGATGGTTTATAAAGGATGAAGTATTAGGCGCAAATGAAGTGAGTGTATAGACTGTGTCGATCTGTGAGGGATTGTGCCCTGTCTATGTTATGGTTTGGAATCGCAAGAGCTAGCAAGAAACGAGTAAGTTTAAATTAATTAGATACTCGTGAGTAGTGGTTCAACTAAAGTTGGGGAGGAATATATTAGTGAAATAGACTCGATAAATCATGCGGGAGAACATGAAAGTACATTTGAATTATGTACGAATGACCATGAAATACCTGGTCTGTTGTGAGATGATATGGGTGGAGAATGTACGAATGAGTAGTAGCATCAGTTGCCAAATTAGATGTATCAACTAGTATGTAATGTGAAGTTAGAAAAAGGAAGCGTCCGATGGAAGTCTTTTTGGGGATTTCGGATGAAGTGTATTATTTGTCAATAAAGTTGTTGGAACATGTAGATTATAGGATGGTGTGGTGATATGGCTGATATCGGAATAGAATGTCGGAGCGGTGGTGGGTGTTTATCCAAAGTAATTTTGGTTGTGTGAGTCGCTAAGTAAATTTATGTTTTCGAATCATTGGAAGTTTAACGAAGATGATGGGTGCGTTAGTCAAATGTGGTGTAGTAGATGCAAAATCATTAAGGAATATGAGTTGCTTCTTATGTATAAAAGAAATAAATGAATGGGTCGATCATGTTGGAAAAATAGAAGCTTGTGACAGTTCTAGATGTTACGAGGACTTGGTTAAAGGTCTTGACTGATGATTATAGAGAGACCGTATTTTGGACTGCAACTATATGTTTTGTGTAGGCATAAAGATTAAATGATAAACGGTTACTCTAAGGAGGCTTGCAAATCCAAGTTGGGGAGCGGGTAATGATGAAAGAAGTAAGGTTCAGGAAATATGAAAGATGAATCCTTGTTCTTTGTAGATTTTTAATTGTGATTAAGTATATAAGACTTGAAATGAAGAGATATATACAAAATATTTCGTGTTGTTATGATGTGATGTCACTTATTAAAGTAAGAACGAATGGTATGAGTAGTTGTGTGAAGGAATGGGAAACCATTTTAGAGAAATCTTCGAGAAATTGCAATAGAAGAATGTGGTTATAGGTACAATGGTATTATATCAATAAGGTGTTAATGTGACTTTAGAGTCAGAAGAGGATATGAAGGTTAGATACCCTCATCTGTTTACCTAGCTTTGATTTCGAGGACGAAATCATTTTCAAGTTGGGGAGTATTGTAACATCCCAATTTTTGTAAAAGATGATGTTTGGGGTTTATTAAATAAATTGAATAGTTATTTGATAAGTTGTGAATTATATAGTGATAAATTAATTTTAGAGTTTAACCCCGAGTAAGATTCATTATGTATTTTATTGGAAAATTAAGTATGGGGTGAACTTTAATTAATTTATACATTGAAGGGTGGAACTTGTCAAGAAAGGAAAGTTGGAGGTTGGTTTGGTCAAATGAGGTGAGAGGTGTCAACATCTCAGTAAAAAGGATTTGTTTAGTGAAGAGGTGTCCCTTTTTACTCTTTTGCATCATCTTTTGTGTGTGTGTGTGTTGTGATACGTAAGAGAGAAAGAGAGATTTGAGAGAGAAATCCAAGAAGCAGAAGAAGAAAGTTGATGATTCTCAGCTGGGTTTTAGGATTCAAATCAAGAAAACATAAAGTATCAATCCTACATAAACTCCTTCTTTTATGTTTATGTTTATTAGTTTTCAAAGAAGGTTTAGAAATGGGTTTTGGTGAAATATGGATGTTTTTGGAAAACTAAGTTTATGGATAATTGTTATTTATGGTCTTAAACATATCTGCAAAATATCATAAACGTTCATGGCTTAAAACTAGAGATTTCTGGGTTTTTACGTTTTTCAGTTAGTTGAGACATGTATGAACTCAGTGGGTTGCGACTTGTATGAACACAGTTGGTTGCGACATTGAATAGTGTCATGTCTCAACAGTTGGTTGCGACATTGAATAGTGTCATGTCTCAACAGTTGGTTGCGACATTGAATAGTGTCATGTCTCAACAGTTGGTTGCGACATTGAATAGTGTCATGTCTCAACAGTTGGTTGCGACTTAGGGCCATATCTCAACAGTTGGTTGCGACTTGGTGCTATGTCTCAACAGTTGGTTGCGTTTTGAGACGAGAATTTTGGGTATTTAGGATTTCCAGTACTTAAGGGTCCTAAACAGTAGATTAATACCAGTATATTATGTAGTAGGGTATTTCAGATCTCTGTGAAGTGGGTGACTGAAGTTCCTTACAACTTTGAGAAAGGAAAAGTAGCTCTACTGCTACCAGGTGAGTTCATTCTTACCGTACCTGTTTTTATAATATTTTAAATTATGGTAAGGTTTATTTTATAAATGAACTGTTTTGGGTGGATTTTTGGAAGAAAGATTTTATAAAGATTTTATAAAGTAAAATCTATTATCTTAAAGTTGATGGTTGTGCTTAAAATCATTAATGATATTGGAAAATGACCTACGACAATAATATGTACGAGTTGTAATTATTGTGTTTATTGGACAACTGAATTACAATAATATTCATATTAAAGACCGTAAGTGATAATATGGGTGGTTAGACTTTTATTATAATAAATTGACATATTAAATGTGATTTGTTTATAATAAATGATATGAGGAATTTACGAGGTATAAATATAATTCGCTTATACGCTGCTATGAGGAGTTTATATTGAATAAATGCATGTATGAGTACAATTAGGTGATATGGATCCATGGGCACTAGAGGTTATGTACACGTAGAATAGATGATGGGTTTTCATTATTCTGATGTGTGTGGAATTGGAATATGAGCAACGATTGACTTAATGTCAGATTCGTAGTCATGGAATTGGAATATGAGCAACGATTGACTTAATGTCAGATTCGTAGTCATGGAATTGGAATATGAGCAACGATTGACTAATAGCAGATTCGTAGTCATGTAATCAGGTTTAAACTGATATTGATGAATGGTTTTGCATGTGGTAAGAAAAAGGGTAATCCAAGTTTGTCAGGCCTTGTTTACAATATTTTGTAAATATTATTTTGAAATCGAATGTTCTCACTAGGCATTAGCCTAATTGTTTCAAATAATGTTTTCTTACCAGGTACTAGCTCGGGGAAGTAAAAGGGATGTGGGACGAGAGCTTTTGGATTAACGTAGGAGTTATTTAATGCTGAGATTTTGATAGATTGCTTAGATAATCTAGTTAATCGGATTATAGTGAAATGATTTGATTAATAGATTGTTTGAAGAATTCTATGTTTGAAAATATGACTCTCAAGGTTAAATCTTCGCTTATGTTTAAAGTTTAAGAAAGCTCATGTTTAAATTTTATTATAATTTGAGGTTTAAATTAGCCCTGATTTTAGGGTGTTACAAAATCAATGGCAATTGCAGTCGAAATTGATAGGAGATTAGTGTATGATTGAAACAATCGACAATGTTATATCAATGAATATAGATGGCACTAGTAGAGATGTTCAATCGTCCAACACAATCATGGTTTATCAGAGGAAGACGTTGATCCCATCGGAGGAAGACAAAACGAGAATACCTGATTCAATTGTGTCTATCGTGTTATTTTGCATAAAAAATAAAAATAGATGGTCAAATATACCCCCGCACATTAAAAATCAATAAAGCATTTCTATCATTAGATCATCAGCTTGTAAAAGTGATCAACGGACAGGACTTGGTCTTACGGGTCTCACGAAAAACCTTTGGTCTCGCATGAACCCAACCCTATATATATATATATATATATGCCAAAATATCATGTGAGAAGTTGAGGTTAACGCGAAAATCGTGAGAAGTGGATTTGAACAGTTGATCACTATTAATCAAATGTCCTCTCATTAATTGCGGCTTAGAAGCGAATTGATCTGGTGCATCTCGGTGCATCTCATCCTAATGTGCATCCATTTCTCATCAGACGGTTGACAACCACTTCTACGCTTTTCACATTAACCTCAACTTCTCACCGGAACCCAACCACATATATATACATATATATATTTAAAAGGGTTTTGGCGACCTTGAAATTGTGAATTTTCTTACATTTTTTTAGGCACTCCCTGGATAAATTTTCTGGCTTCGCCCCTGTTTATACCTTTTACTTTCCTAATTTTAATTTTACACCTTCATCATATTAACACATATAATCGTATTATTAACTAAAATACGTTAAAAATACGTTTTAATTTTAACAAGTTAACACCATTGTACTCGTCTCTTCGATACCTTCGAAATGAGCCCAATATTGAATATTTTTGGATTTATTTATTTTATTATATATCATATATACTACATAAAAATATTTTTAATATTTACAATTCATACCCTTATAGTTAATTATTTAATTTATGGTACATCTCTTATTTTTTTCAATTTTGTTTTACACTCCTATCGCATTAACATAATAATCATATATTAACTAATTCATTAATGTAACGACCCGGTTCTCCAACAAGCGTCAAATAACATATATTGCATAACATCGTTACATAACAAAGATACATCATATAACAAGTACGGTCCCTTAGTCTTTACAATCATATTAGATACTTCATTACAAACTTTTTGCTAACTAAATACATAATATCTAATAACGAGGTTTTAATTGCAAAACACGCCATAGTCTTCAAAATATAAGTCTTCCCAAAAGCTAGCCACTGATTACCCTTTTCACTTGCTCTTACCCGATCCATGACCTGGAATACATATTTTTAAAAAAAATGAAGGTTAGACCTAGTGGTCTAAGTGAGAAAATCCATGTTAGTTTAAAACCATTTGCACAAACACCATATACATCATTCAATTATAAACACCAATTATAACTCATGCAACGTGTACTTTCCTGTCTCATTTCCATGGCCATATTAGATGGTTGCGAGCCAACTAATAAATTTACTCTGCTGTACTACATACAGCCAACACCGCTGTCCCTCTGTACAGCCAACTCCACAGGTCCTAAGCCCGACCAACGTGCTCTCGCGGAGTGTAATACTTGTATAAATATAATATACACTTCACCCCAAATCCACAGAATCTGAAACAATTAGATACAAGTATCTCTTTACCAAATAGAACACATAAGACTTACTAAAGCTAAAAACTCTAGATAACTCTAATCCTCAATTGTTTCCCCCAAACCCGAACTGAAGTCAAGTCTACCGTATATTCAGTCCTCATTCATAAACTATCCAAGAGTCGACAAAACACGAGCCCCTGGATACTCAAAAGTATCTGAATTCCCAAAAGTGACCAAACAGCTAAGGTTTCCGGACACCACAGAACTATCCAGACAACCCAACTTTCCGGATATATAAACAATCCGGATGACACCACTTACCGGACTACATAAACAATCCGGATAACATCCGGACACCAAAGCAATCCGGACATCATCCGGTATCTCATTTTAACCGGAAACTTATAGAAAAAGGAACTTACCGGGTGCTTAACTCGTCCGGACACTAGCAAGAAGAAACTACCGGACACTACCAAAGAAACTACCGGACACATTCATATTGTGTCCGGAAACCTCTGTCGGTTTACCCCATTTTTACCCAGAAATCGGCTGAATCAACCCCAGACATGAAATCTATGATTCTACTCCGATAGAAACTATCTACTAGCAATTACAGACATAAAACACAAAGAAAACCTACCTCAAATCACTTCCAAGTACACCAAATTGAATCCCTAGCCAAATAACTCTTCCTTTTTCTTCTTCTTGTCTCAAACACACACACACACACACACCCTTAATCTGATATTTTCTGAGTTTGTAAAATAACTGAAGTTAAAAAGGCTATTTATATTTTTGACTCAATTTACAAATAAGGCTTAAACTATTCAATAATAACCCAAAACCCCTAAACTTATAAATTCACCTAACTTACCTTAAACATTCATTTTAAAGTTAACCAAAATTTAACGGAAAGAGAATTTAACTAACGAACTTACCCGGGGTATTACATCATCTCCCCCTTAAAAGAATTCCGTCCCGGAATTCGGTTAGGCAAAAAGGTACGGGTACTTAGTTCTCATTTCCGATTCTAATTCCCAAGTAGCATCCTGCCCTTTATGATGTCGCCACTGAACTTTTACTTGTTTGATCTCCTTACCATTCCGTAACCACTTTGACTTTACTGTCAACAATGGCTTCAGGTTCCTCCACATAATTCAACCTTTCATCAACCTGAATGTCTGGTAGAGAAACTGCCTGATCTGGCGTAACCAAACACTTTCGAAAATTTGATACGTGAAAAGCGTTGTGGATCCTGCTCAACTCTAGCGGAAGATCTAACCAGTAGGCTACTTCTCCGATTCTTTCTGTAATTGAAAACGGTCCAATATACCTTGGGCTCAGTTTACCTTGTTTCCCAAATCGAATGACTCCTTTCCAAGGCGAGACTTTTAACATTACAAAATCTTCCACTTGAAATTCTAACGGTTTTCGGCGTCGGTCAGCGTAGCTTTTCTGTCTGTCTTGAGCCACTTTCAATTGTTCCCGAATCTGAGTAATCTTATCCGTGGTTAACTGAACTATATCTGACCTCGCTAATTGTTTCTCTCCCACTTCGTTCCAACACAGAGGCGTTCGGCATTTTCTACCATACAGAACTTCAAACGGTGCCGCTTGTATGCTGGAATGATAACTGTTGTTGTAGGCAAATTCAATCAACGGCAAATGCTTATCCCATGATCCCCCAAAGTCAACAATGCAGGCCCGTATCATATCCTTCAAAGTCTGAATCGTTCGTTCACTCTGACCGTCAGTTTGAGGATGATACGATGTACTTAGCTTTATCTGAGTTCCCATTTCTTTTTGAAAACTTCTCCAAAATCTTGAAGTAAAACGACTATCACGATCAGAGATAATCGATATTGGAACTCCATGTCGAGTTACTATTTCGTCGATGTACAATTTGGCTAGTCTTTCTAACGGATAGGTTTCTTTTATCGGTAGGAAGTGAGCAGACTTTGTCAACCTGTCAACGATCATCCAAATAGCGTCAAACCCTTTCGGAGTTCTTGGTAACTTCGTGATGAAATCTGTAGTAATCTGATCCCATTTCCACATTGGTATTTCCAAACGTTGTAACTGACCAAAAGGCTTTTGATGTTCAATCTTTACTTTCTTACAAGTGGTACAACCTTCCACATGCTGGGCGATATACTTCTTTTCATTCCCGACCACCAGTAAAATTGTCGTAGATCCTTATACATCTTATTCGTACCTGGATGAATAGAGAAACGAGATTGATGAGCTTCTTGTAGTACCCGATCACGTAAACCACCCAAACAAGGCACCCAAATTCTGTTTCCCAGACACAGTAACCCACGATCATCTGTTATAAGTGTTGTTGATATCCCTACTAACCGTTCTGGTTTCAAGTTTTCCTCTTGAAAGGCTTCTACCTGACATTTCTTCAATTCGTCAAAGATATTAGGTAGAAGTTCAGCTCGTAGTGCAATTGCTTTTATTGTTCCATTTCTTTCTTGACGACTCAGTGCATCAGCTACCACATTTGCCTTTCCCGGATGATAGAGAGTTTCACAGTCGGTGTCATTCACCAGTTCTAACCATCTTCTTTGCCTCATATTCAATTCCCGCTGATCGAAAAGATGTGGGGGACTCTTATGATCGGTAAAAATTTGACATTTAGAACCGTAAAGATAATGTCTCCAAATCTTTAGTGCGAAAACAACTGCTGCAAGTTCTATGTCATGTGTAGGATACTGCCGTTCATGATCCTTCAATTGACGAGAAGCATAAGCAATAACTTTCCCACGCTGCATTAATACACATCCCAATCCTAGTTTGGAAGCATCACTGTAAACAAACAAGTCATCGGAACCTTCAGGTAGAGACAAAATCGGTGCGCTACAAAGTCTTTCTTTCAAAATTCTAAATGTTTCATCTTGTTCTGCTTTCCATTCAAACTTTATATTCTTTCGGGTCAGCTTGGTTAGAGGAGTAGCGATACGAGAGAAATCTTGTATAAACTTTCGATAGTAGCCGGCTAAACCCAGAAAACTTCGTACTTCGGTTGGCGTTCTCGGCGGTTCCCACTTTTCAATTGCCTCTACTTTCATCGGATCAACTTGAATGCCTTTCTCGGAAACTACATGCCCAAAAAAATTGAACTTCCCGTAGCCAGAATTCACATTTTGAAAATTTAGCATACAACTGCTTCTTCTTCAACAATTCTAGAATCAAACGAAGATGTTGTGCGTGCTTTTCTTTGGATCGGGAGTAGATAAGGATATCATCGATAAACACAATAACAAATTTATCAAGATATGGCTTACATACCCGATTCATTAAATCCATAAAAGCAGCCGGGGCGTTCGTCAGGCCGAAGGGCATTACTAGGAATTCGTAGTGACCATATCTTGTGCGGAAAGCAATTTTCAGAATGTCTTCTTCTTTGACCTTCAGTTGGTGATAACCAGATCTTAGATCAATCTTGGGGAAATAGCAAGCTCTAACTAATTGATCGAAGAGGTCATCAATTCTGGGAAGCGGATACTTATTCTTGATCGTGCGCTTATTCAGTTCCCGGTAATCAATACACATTCTCATCGAACCATCCTTCTTCTTTACAAACAAAACCGGTGCACCCCACGGTGAAGAACTGAGTCTGCTGAAGCCCTTATCGGATAGATCTTGCAGTTGCGTCATCATTTCTTTCATCTCTGTAGGTGCCAAACGATACGGTGCACGGGCAACAGGAGCGGCTCCAGGAATCAGATCTATACCAAACTCTACTTGTCTAACGGGCGGAAGACTATTCAAGTCTTCAGGGAAAACTTCCGGAAATTCACAAACAACCGGAATATCTACCAATTTATTCTTTTCTAGCTTAGTATCTATCACATAAGCTAAGTAACTCGGGCAGCCTTTATTAACACACTTACGAGCTTTCATCATAGAGATAAGGCAAGACTGATGATTTCTACGGTCACCGTAAATCAGTACTGGTCCCTTATCAGGTAGGACAACATTAATCAACTTCTTATCACAAACTATACTAGCCTGATTCTCGGCTAACCAATCCATTCCCACTACCACATCAAACTCAATTAGAGTTATAGGAAACAACTGGATAGGTACTCCACACCCATCTATATTTATCACACAACTATCAAATACCTCTTTAACTGATACTTGATTATCATTTGCAGTATCTACCATTAAAGCATGATCTAACACTTTAGGTTTTAAATGCATATAAGCAACAAATGAAGGAGACACGAACGATCGGTTTGCACCGGAGTCAAATAACACTTTAGCACGTGTGGAGTTTATTAAGAATATACCTGTAACCACATCGGGAGTTTCCTCCGCTTCTTGTGCTGTCATCTGAAAGGCACGACCCCTAGCTCTGGGTAACTCTGGCTTTGGTACTACCGATCTTACTCCCACTGGTCTCACTAAAGTACCACCCTGTTGTATTCTCCCCCGTGGACAATCAGACTGAATGTGATCAGGAGAATTGCATAAGAAACAGAATCGAGTTACTTTACAGTCTTTAGCAATATGGCCGGTCTTTCCACACTTGTAACACATTCGAGGATCAACTTGACAATTTCCTTGATGAAAACGGTTGCATTTTGGGCAAGGTCTTTCAGCTGGTCTGAAAGGTGCACGACTATCAAATCTCTGAAATCTGGACTTCTTTGGATCATACTGTGGTCCTTCCCATTTTCTTTTTCCAGTACTCTTATCACTAGCATCTCTTCCTCTATCCCGTTCCACATTTTCCGCGACATCTACTGCGGCTGAGAAGGTTTCCGGTCCCTTTGCTATCACTAGACTTCTGATTTCTGACTTTAATCCGAAGATAAACCTTTCCATCTTAAGTGCCTCTGTGGCTACATAGTACTCCGCGAAACGAGACTTCTCTAGAAAACGGGCAGTGTAATCTCTAACCGATAAACTTCCCTGTTGCAGGTTCATAAACTCTTCCTCCAGTTGTCTAACTGCTGCTTGAAGACAAAATTGTCGTTTGAAAGCTATTGTGAATTCATCCCAAGAGTAAGTAGAATACACATCAGATCCTCTAGAGGTAATGAAAGCTTCCCACCAATATAACGTATCCGCCTTCAACATTGCAGTTCCATATAGCACTCTATCTTCGTCGGCACATTTACTGGTCTTGAAGATAGCTTCTATCTCCTTTAGCCACCTCATGGCCTTCACTGGATCTCTTTCCCCTGCGTACGTTGGAGGTTTGCAGCTTAAAAACATTTTTAATCACACTTCCTTGGCACCGGTATGACCGTAGGTGTAATGGGCATCTCGTCTTCCAGACCAGGATCTGGTATTTCAGTTTCAGTATTACGAGTTCGGTCGAACATAACTTGTATATTGGCTTGCAGTCTCCCCATTTCAGCCATCAAATCGTTTCTTGTAACAAATTCCATACCTCGCGATTGAACTCTACCTCCTGTTCTGCCCCTACCTCGTTCTCCCCCTCTTCCCCTTGTTCCGACTGTTGGATTCGTTCTATTAGGATTTCCTCCTCCTTCTCTATTCGTATTTCGAGTACCGCTTGCCATTCTGTAGATTCAGACAAGATTAATATGCACATACCCCATATAATAAGATTTTCCAGTTCAAACATGTACCTGTAAGTTCATGATTACACTGGCCAAATGTAATTTGAAATTACCTTACATGATGTTCCTTCTACCTTTTATATTTAGCATCCCAGGGTTCTAAAATAATAGGTACATCCTACTTCACATGCAGTTTAAGTCTAGGTACGGATACGAATACCTAAATCCCTTAAACTAGGGCTCTGATACCATCTGTAACGACCCGGTTCTCCAGCAAGCGTCAAATAACATATATTGCATAACATCGTTACATAACAAAGATACATCATATAACAAGTACGGTCCCTTAGTCTTTACAATCATATTAGATACTTCATTACAAACTTTTTGCTAACTAAATACATAATATCTAATAACGAGGTTTTAATTGCAAAACACGTCATAGTCTTCAAAATATAAGTCTTCCCAAAAGCTAGCCATTGATTACCCTTTTCACTTGCTCTTACCCGATCCATGACCTGTAATACATATTTTTAAAACAAAATGAGGGTTAGACCTAGTGGTCTAAGTGAGAAAATCCCTGTTAGTTTAAAACCATTTGCACAAACACCATATACATCACTCAATTATAAACACCAATTATAACTCATGCAACGTGTACTTTCCTGTCTCATTTCCATGGCCATATTAGATGGTTGCGAGCCAACTAATAAATTTACTCCGCTGTACTAAATACAGCCAACACCGTTGTCCCTCTGTACAGCCAACTCCACCGGTCCTAAGCCCGGCCAACGTGCTCTCGTGTAGTGTAATACTTGTATAAATATAATATACACTTCAATACATCATACTTTATACATATGCACATAATTACACCAATTATCACATTGTCAATCCACATATATGTATTCCAGTTTGAAAACATTTTAAAGTAAAACTCACATGTTTGCTTATCAAAACGCTTCCAATCTTTTCTCAAAACGATACAGCTTTCACCCCAAATCCACATAATCTGAAACAATTAGATACAAGTATCTCTTTACCAAATAGAACACATAAGACTTACTAAAGCTAAAAACTCTAGATAACTCTAATCCTCAATTGTTTCCCCTAAACCCGAACTGAAGTCAAGTCTACCGTATATTTAGTCCGCATTCATAAACTATCCAAGAGTCGACAAAACACGAGCCCCTGGATACTCAAAAGTATCTGAATTCCCAAAAGTGACCAAACAGCTAAGGTTTTCGGACACCACAGAACTATCCGGACAACCCAACTTTCCGGATATATAAACAATCCGGATAACACCACTTACCGGACTACATAAACAATCCGGATAACATCCGGACACCAAAGCAATCCGAACATCATCCGGTATCTCATTTTAACCGGAAACTTATAGAAAAAGGAACTTACCGGGTGCTTAACTCGTCCGGACACTAGCAAGAAGAAACTAACGGACACTACCAAAGAAACTACCGGACACATTCATACTGTGTCCGGAAACCTCTGTCGATTTACCCCATTTTTACCCAGAAATCGGCTGAATCAACCCAGACATGAAATCTATGATTCTACTCCGATAGAAACTATCTACTAGCAATTACAGACATAAAACACAAAGAAAACATACCTCAAATCACTTCCAAGTACACCAAATTGAATCCCTAGCCAAATAACTCTTCCTTTTTCTTCTTCTTGTCTCAAACACACACACACACACCCTTAATCTGATATTTTCTGAGTTTGTAAAATATCTGAAGTTAAAAAGGCTATTTATATTTTTGACTCAATTTACAAATAAGGCTTAAACTATTCAATAATAACCCAAAACCCCTAAACTTATAAATTCACCTAACTTACCTTAAACATTCATTTTAAAGTTAACCAAAATTTAACGGAAAGAGAATTTAACTAACGAACTTACCCGGGGTATTATAATTAAATCGTCAAATTATTTGGATTATATATATATATATATATCGAACACCTTAACATATTTACCGTAATTATGTATGTTAATTTGATATGTAAAAACGTATTTTTTAAAACGATTTTTTAAAACGTATATATATTTATCGAACTCCTTAACATATTTTAACGTAATTATGTATGTTAATGTGATATGTTAAAATGTATTTTTTAAAACGAATAATTTAAAACGATTTAATCAATTAGTTAATATTTGATTATTATGTTAATGCGATAGGAGTGTAAAACGAAAATTGAAAAAGTAAGAAATGTACCATAAATTAAATAATTACCTGTAAGGGTATGAATTGTAAATATTAAACATATTTTTATGTAGTATATATGATATATAATAAAATAAATAAATCCAAAAATATTCAATATTAGGTTCATTTCGAAGGTATCGAAGAGATGAGTACAATGGTGTAACTTGTTACAATTAAAACGTATTTTAACGTATTTTAGTTAATAATACGATTATATGTGTTAATATGATGAATGTGTAAAATTAAAATTAGGAAAGTAAAAAGTATAAAGTAAAGTAAGTAAATAAGTATAGGGGTTGAAAGTGTAAATATCAATTGAAATTAACAAATTTGTGGTGTAGCCGCGGGACTCATCCCTCTATAGCGGGATCAAAATTTTAGAAAATTACCCTATCCTGCAATCGCGGGACATATCGCGGGAAAAATGGGTATTTTGGCAAAAGTTGAATAAAATGAGTATTTTGGTAAGTCAAAGTCAAACTTTGGGTATGTTAATTAAATTCCCAAAATAATATTTTAATAATATAATTAATATTTTAATATTTAAAATAAAAACTAATAAAGTTGATGTATGTTTTTACTTGAAGATTTTAAATTTGGGAAATTAATTAAAATGCCACAAGTTTGACCCAAACTTACCAAAATGCCACAAATCTCGCCCATCTTACCGAAATGCCACAAAAATCCGCGGTGGATCCCGCGATCGCGGGCCCCAGGCCCACGTGGCACCAAAGTTTACCCACTTTGCCCGCGTTGGTCCCTCAAGAATGCCCACGGCCCACCTTCCCCCCTCAAGAATGCCCGTGTTGGCAGTTTTGGTCCCTACCCGCGTTGGGATCCCGCGATCGCGGGCTAACCCGCCACGCGTCGGCCCAGGGTTAACCCTAAATTTTTTTTGAAGACAAAAACCCTAATTTTTACACTTTTGGTCCCTGAAAAATTACACTTTCAGCCCCTGTACTTGCACGAATCTTGCATGCTTTTACTGTTTTTTTCTACAATTATTGTACTTTAAAGACCAATTTGTGGTTGAAGTTCATTTGCATGTTTGAATCAATGTTAAATCAGTGTTTTTGGAATACCAGTTTGTGGATGAAATGAGAGATTGGTTGTCATCAATGTTGGTTGTTTCATTCATAAATAGATGTAAAATGCAATCCATAATCCACACACCGATTTCATACTTCTTTCTTGATTTCTTTCTGCAATATTTTGTGTTTGAGATACTACTGAAAAAATGAGTTCATCTGTTGCAAAAGCTAAGCTATTTTTCTGTTACGATGGTGAATGGGTGGAAGACAACAATGAGTGGAATTTTGTTTATAAATCTAAGCATGGTGTAAAAGTGCCAGTAAACTATACTTATCAGAAATTTCTTGCATACGCCATGCAAAAATGTGGAATCAACCCTTCTGCTGTTTGCAAGTTAGTGTTTAAAAATGGCGATGGTCATTTGTGGATTTATCCAACGATGGGGATATCTCTACTTTTCTGCACTTTGCAATCGATTCAGAAAGGCCCCCATTACTTTTTGTGTATCCCGGCGTATCCGACGAAAACGATGACGACGAAAACCTCCAAATAGAGCAGTCTGATTCTCAATTTCAGGCGTCCAACGCCCCAACGGTTCCGGAGATGCAACAACAACAACCACAACCACACGAAGGGCGTACTGCTGGAGTTGCTGATGACGAAACCCACGTTTTCAGAACGGGTAATTCTGAAATAGACAGATCAGACACCGATAGTGATGATCAGACCCCTAGTAGAAAATCATGTAGTCAGATAGATGACTTTTTTTATATGCCCCCTATTCTTCCAGACTCCCATACCCAGACACAAACCTACGAACCTACACCTTATATTCGCAGTGAAATGTTACATGTAGGTCAGATATTCGAGTCGAAGGATCTCTTGACAAGTCAGGTCGGACTTAAGTTCTTGGAAGAGGGTTTCGAAAGGTGCACGTCGAAATCTGACAAAACTAGATACATAGTTGAATGTGGCAGAAAAAACTGTGAGTGGAGGATGTACGCGATTGAAACGGGTGGCAAAGGAGGGGTGTTCATTATTAGAAACTTGGACGACGTACACACTTGTACGAGGACGCAACTGAATCCCCACCACAAACAAGCCAGCAAAAAGACTTTGGGTGCGATACTGAAAAAATAAATTCTTGATGTTAGTAGGTCGTTGCGTCCAAAGGACATCATCCACGATGTTCACCAGCAGTTCGGCGTCACGATTGATTACCACCAAGCTTGGCGTGCGCGATGCCATGCACTGTTTATGGTGAGAGGCACGTTCGAGGAGTCGTATGAACGACTCCCGACATATTTATATAATTTGCAGCTGCAGAACCCTGGTACTGTCACGCAGCTACGGACCGATTCACGTCGACGGTTTGAGATGTGCTTCGTGGCCCTTGGACCCGCGGTACGTATTTTAACACGTCATATATTTACACATTATAAACTATAACATTTACAAAGGAAAACCACTTATGTTTTTTGCAGATCCGCACATTTGTGGCAAATCTACGTCGTGTCCTGATAATAGACGCATCCCATTTAAAGGGCCGTTACTTGGGTATGATGTTCCTGGCGGTTGCCATGGACGGGGATAACTCCATCGTTCCAGTAGCTTTCGGCGTAGGCAAGTCCGAAACCGAGGACGAGTGGACTTGGTTTCTGTCCATGTTGAGACAAGCTATCGGAGACCCGCAAGGGTTGGTGTTTATGTCCGACAGGGCTCCTTCCATAAGCGCCGCAATCTCTGCCATCTACCCAAACGCCCCTCACGCCATATGCTGTCGACATTTGGAGATGAACGCCAAATCCAAGGACAAACGTATTACGACCAACAAGAATGTCTATTGGGCGGCATGCAGAGCATATACGGATCGGGAGTTTAACAAGTACATGAATATGCTACGACATAGTGCCGACGAAGCAGCCAAAGTCTTTGACGATGCTGGACCGGAGAGGTGGTCCGTGGCCCATTTTCCTGGACAACGGTATGACATTCTGACCTCGAATAGTGCAGAGTCTGTGAATGCACTCTCCCGTTTTGTGCGTAGATGTCCGATTGTTAATCTTATGGACTACTGTAGGGCCTTTCAAAAAGAGTGGTACCAAATTCGACGCCTAAAAGGAGCTGAGATGCAAAATGTACTCACACCAACGGCGGAGAAGATCGTTCAGTACAGGGCGCGTCGTTCGGCGACATGGCCGGTAAAAACAATCGGGTATGGGAAGTACGAGGTGCATGATGACTATCTTCACGCGATTGTGAATATGGAAGACCACCTTTGTTCGTGTCGCGAATGGGATAAATCTGGGTTACCGTGCGGCCATGCCATCGTTGCAGCAAGACATACGGGTCGTAGAGATTGCAGCGACTTGGCTGTTTGTTTCTTCACGTCCGAATATTACCGGAGAACTTACGTGGAGGTAATAAACCCAGCTGGACCCCCTGCAGCATGGGTGTATCCACCCGACCCGCTTCCGCCATGCTATCCACCTTTAATCGATAAGAATAGAGCCGGGAGACCGAGAAAGAACGCCCGACGTCCATCACGTGGTGAAAGTTCGATACAGCGAAGATGTACTCGGTGCCAATGCGTAGGACACACTCGTGGAGAGTGTCCAAATCCCGCCCCTTCAACCGTGCCAAGGAGACATTCAGTCAGTCACACCCCGGGCCAGTCACAGCTTGAACCATATGGAACAAACACATATGATATTGTTGATCTAAACGCTGATTTGTAAATGATATATATATTCATATTATATATATACACATACATATGCTTCTAAATGAACATTGATAACACAGCTAGTTTGTAAATGATATATATATATTCATATTATATATACACACATACATATGCTTCTAAATGAACATTGATAACACAGCTAGTTTGTAAATGATATATATATATATATATATATATATATATATATATATATATATATATATATATTCATATTATATATACACACATACATATGCTTCTAAATGAACATTGATAACACAACTAGTTTGTAAATGATATATATATATATATATATTCATATTATATATACACACACATACATATGCTTCTAAATGAACATTGATAACACAGCTAGTTTGTAAATGATATATATATATATATATATTCATATTATATATATACACACATACATATGCTTCTAAATGAACATTGATAACACATCTAGTTTGTAAATGATATATATATATATATATATATATATATATATATATATATATATATATATTCATATTATATATATACACACATACATATGCTTCTAAATGAACATTGATAACACAGCTAGTTTGTAAATGATATATATATATTCATATTATATATATACACACATACATATGCTTCTAAATGAACATTGATAACACAACTAGTTTGTATTCCATCCAACAGGCTCTTCATCTTCAATCTTTCTGACCCTTCTTCAACGGCTTCTGCTTTTGCAACCACGTATGGCCACTGTGTACCACAACCCGGACACACTTTAGCAAATGAGTTGAGGGTTGTCATATATTCTACAAGAGGAGTGGGCCCACGAATGAGGTAACCTCTGACTTGACCTTGCATGATGTAAAAAAACAACAAAAAAATACAAAACAACAACACAGTAAAAAAAATACAAACAACAACACAGTAAAAAAAATACAAAACAAGAAAAAAAATACAAAACAACTAAAACAACCACCACCTACTTAAAAATTGATTTAGTTTCATCAATCCAAGCTTTCTTCTCGTTTACCTTCGCTTGAATAATTGCGAAGTCTTGTAGAATATGGTGAATTGCTTCTTGTTCTCGACGAACACGAGCCTCCCTAGCTTTTATATCCCCTTTCATCCTTTTGATCTCCCTGTCTTCCTCTTCGATCTTTCTCAAATGGACTGCCTTCCTATCCACAATTTTTTCCCACTCTTCTGTTAGTTCATCTATCTCCTTTTCCTTTTTTGCTATGGCGACCTCGATTTGAGGTGGCATTTTTTCAGGAGTAGACTTAGGGTTTGATGACGATGCCATTTGTGGATGAAATGAGAGAAGAGAAATAAAGAGAGAAAACAATTCAAAGAAAGAAAAAGCAAGAGAGAAATCAAGAAAGAAAGCAAGAGGAAGTGTGAGTTGTGAATTGCATCTTACTGGTATTTATGGATGAAATCTCAAACATGCAAATGAATTTCAACCACAAATTTGTCTTCAAAGTACAATAATTGTGGAAAAAAAACAGTAAAAGCATGCAAGATTCGTCCAAGTACAGGGGCTGAAAGTGTAATTTTTCAGGGACCAAAAGTGTAAAATTTGGCCCATCGCGGGATGCAATCGCGGGCAGGGACTGAACTTGCCAACACGGGCAAAGTTGGGGGGCTCCGCGGAGCTTTTGGCCGAAACAGTTTGCCACGTGGGCCTGGGGCCCGCGATCGCGGGATCCACCGCGGATTTTTGTGGCATTTCGGTAAGATGGGCGAGATTTGTGGCATTTTGGTAAGTTTAGGTCAAACTTGTGGCATTTTAATTAATTTCCCTTTAAATTTTGATCTTCTATTTAAAAGAAAACTTGAAGAATCTACCATAAATGTTCCAAAACTTTAAAAGGCATTAAGTTAGTATGGTGAAGTTCCGATGAAAATGAAGTTACGGTAAGGATTAAGAAGGGTAAAAATGATCTCCAATTCAGATAGGAGCAAATCCATATTTTTTTTCTTCAAACGGTGGCATCATTTTATTATAAAAATAAATATATAAGTGTTTTTCACAAAATTAATATTGGTATAGTAGATAGTCATTTGCTTTTCAAAGTAAGGGGCTGTTTGTTTTGTACAAAAAACCTCTTAGTATGTCTTAAATCTGAATCGGTCAGATTTTTCCTATTTCAGAGCGTTTGTTTTTTTCTTCAAAATAAGAGCTGAAAAACTCTGACCGTGCTCTGAAATCACAAGTGGTAACATAAACCCTTAATCCCTCTTATTAAAGAGCCAAAACCAAATATAAGTACATAAGCACAACCCAACGATCCCCAACGATAACTACATAAACCAACAGGATCAAATGCAAAATATAGCAGAAGAAATGTTGTAGCTAAGCAAACCGTTTGCGAGCAGCAAACTTAGTCAACCGGCTGAATGGGTTCAGCCCCCTCGAACACCTGCATATTTGCGATCACACAGAAGCTGCAACTGCTCGAGACTGTCCAGAATTGCAGCAGTCCGTGGCTCTCCCTCTCGTGACCTCTATGTTCAGCTCACAGCTCATATGGTCCATAAGTGGATGAATTGGTTGAGAATTTGGAGTAGCTATAGCAAAAGATTGTTCTGGGTTTGAAAGAAACGGATGATGGGAAGTATCAGCTAGGAGTCGTCGATTATGGTGACCCAATCCGTGTGGGCTGGTTGTTTCTCTCTTCTATATGAGGTTGGTGAGGAAGATGAATGTAGGGAGGGAGGCTGTAAGAAATGAAAAAAAAGAATAAAACCTAGCAGCTGAAATGGTGTATTTATAGTAGGTTTTTTAAGGTTTTCAGGTCCATTTTGAGTTATGGCATTTCAGCCCTTCAGATTTGGGCTTCTAGTTTTTATATTTTTTTAAATTTGTTAATAATAAAATTATATGGTAGTATAATTTAATTCAGATTCAGACTTCAGGTTACAAAAACAAACAATCTTATAATTTAGATTTCAGACTTTAACACCACCTCTTATAAATCAGAATTGAAATTAGATTTCAGACTTCAGACCTCTTAAAAAACAAACGACACCTAAATGTCTCAAAGTTCGAGTCATACAATTGCAATTGTTTTAGAAACATAATAAATATGAAATTAAAAGCTAAAATCTACAAATATGACTATAACAAGACTCGAACCTAGGTCTACAGTGGAATAAGAGTGTTTCAAACCAACTCCACGAAGGAAAACTTATTTTTTTATTGTAGTTTCAAAATATATATGGTGACACAAAACAAATTGATACGATTGCACCTTTCACAAGCCTAATATTTTTTTACCCTTCGACAGAAGAATAATACTGTGGCACGTGCCACCTTAACCATGACCTTAGATACAAGATGTATCGATATGCACCGGATCAATTCTCATATCAAGCCTGATTCATGCGTTGGTTTGAAATTAAAATTGATCAATAGTCATATCTCTTCTTATATTCTCATCTTAACTTTTCTTCTCAGACGATCCTTATCTCGACATGATATAAATGATCATTCGTCTAAAGGGCCATTTATCAATACTTACACGAGTAAGTGTTTATCTGCAAAATTCAGCACTATCACTTACTTACCGGACAAGATTTTACTCCACCAAAAGAGTACCGTATGCAACACTTTACCTGATAAACGCCAACCGTCATAAGAGTCGTCGCTCTCATTAACCAAATAAGACTCTCGGTCCTTGCTTTTACTTTTACCAAATAAAATTTTTAATCCTTGACACATTCTGATAAAATATTTAGAGCATCTCCAAGAGCTATGTTATATTTGTTTTTCTAAAATAGTATATCAAAAGTTGAAAATCTCTAAAAACAATCCTTTCCAACTCCAACAACTATACTATTTTAGAAATTATAGCATTATTATATTATTTAGAATCAATAAATTAATAAAATATTATTTATCTCTCTTAAACATTTTTACTTCGATGCTTCCTAATGGTAGGAATATTAAAATATATTTTTTCTTTCTAAAGAAAGTGGATTATAAAGATTTCTTCAAATTTGTAGATTTTTTTCTTCTCTCTCATCTTTTTACTACTTTAAAATACAAAATAACATAGCTGTTGAAGCAAAAAATTGATAAAATCCCGTATTTTTCTATTTTAGCATAATTTGACGGGCGTCGAGACCGTCAAATAATAAGTTATTCTAACTATCCCAAATCACAATTTAAATTGTAATAGTGGTAAGTCGGGTCGAATCCACAAAGATTGGTCGTGAGAATTATTTCAACTTCTACACGTTAAGTAAAAGGGGGGGGGGGGGTTGGATTTGATTAACTAAACTAAAAAACGACTAAAATTAGTTATAAACAGTGAAATAAAACCCAACATTAACTTCGATTAAGATGATGGCACCTATCATTGATTCCAAGAACGTAAACATAAAGAACGAACCCAAGTTGATTATAGTCGTTAACAAGCTCTAACGACCTATATTTTTTCTTAATTCACACCGGTTAAAATAAGCTCTTCAACCGGATCTTAATCACAAATAAGAAATTAAATAAGCTCTTAATTTCTTTAGAAGTGATTGATTAGCTTTATCGAACTAGAAAAATACCAACTCAAGGGAATAAGCTCATAAGCTCGGCTTATTATAACATTGATTGCAAGATTTCAAGAACTCAAATTAAAAACCTTATTGAATTCAAAGAGTTCCGTTGTTACTTCATCAAAACCAAAAGACAATTACGTATCTAGTATTTTGACTAACAATTTTTCATAAGAGATTCAACTAATTGATCAAGTTAATTGAAAACCCAAACGAAATTGACATTGAAATTAGAAATCAAGCAAATAGATTTGTCCCAAATGATTACAATGGAATCTCAACGTGCAACCATCAAAATCTAATCAAACTAGTGTTGGAATTAAAACTAGGGTTACAACTACAAAAAGAATTTACCAAAGGTTAAGTGAAATTGATGGAGAAATTGCTCCAAATCGGTCTCATCTTTTCTCTTGTCTTCCCTCAAAACTGATTTTCTGGAATTGACTCCTCTCCAATCACGTTCCCCCTCATTTTTATCTCAAGAAAGAAGAAAAACTGCTCCAAAACGAGAGACGATTTCGGACCCACAAAACGGAAGCGCGCGGTGAAGGTCGCGTATGCGCCTGTTTGTTCAATTGATTTGCTGCCGCTGCTTACGTTCTTCCTCAGCTAGTGAATTGTGCCGAACGTGTTCTTTTCTTGGACCTGGATTGCTGCTGCTGCTTAAGATTGGGCTTCATTCTTCTTTTCCTTCTTTGGATTTGGGCCATAGATTAAACAACACAAAAACACCAAACATTGGCCTTTTGTTTCCCTTTTCTTTTTCTCTATTTGTTTCTTTTCCTGCTGCACCTCACGCCAACCACAAAAACCAAAATTGTATTATTTTTTTTCTTAAATAATAAACATACATATTAAAATATTTATATATTTTTCTTTTATTAAAACTCAATATAAAATAGGTATTTTAGTCACCTAATTAAGACTAATTGTAGGGGAGTTTGACGTAAAAATATATATAAAATGACACTTATCCCTGTTGAAGATGCACTTAGCAAATAAGCATTTGATTACTATTTATAAATGTATATAATTAATGATGTATAAATGCATATTATATGGTCAAAGACGTATCGACGGCTATGCGACGACCTGATAAATTGCCAGCCATTTTCATCCTTATCTCGACATGGTGATTGCTTGTGGACAAACCTCATTGGATAGTTCCACGTCATCATGATATGGTTACTTGCCAACTCATGTTTCTTACGTGGTTACGAACTTACGATGAAAAAAATATTTCAGGAAGGTTCTTGTGTTAATTTTATGCTTCTCATCCTTAAACTACATTTATTATGAAAAAAGTGCATTAATTTTTTGGCCCTCGTTTATATATATCTTTTAGTTTTTGTCCCTCAAATTCGTAAAATGCGTTCTTAGTCCAAAATTCGTATTTTTACCTAAAGTAATCCCTTCAACTTAGACTATGTTTGACAAATTAACTGATAAGCTAACTATGTACCTGATAAGCTAGCTGATTAATAAATCACGTTTGTCAAAAACTAACTTATGAGCATGTAAAATGACCAAAATGAACATTTAAAAATGATAACCAATTACAGTATTAATAATATAATTAAAACAAAATTATAATACGTTAACTAATACAAACAAGGTAGTAAAGAAAAATGTTAATTAATATAACATATTAATTAAAAGAAATTTAAAATTTGTTAGTATCTATATATGCTGTAAATTTTGAATTTGTTAAACAAATTTTAGAAAAAACTTACATTAACTTATGATTTTAAATATATAACATGAAAAAAGTAATTAAATATTAATTAAAAAATAATAATAATTGATAATTAAAATATTTTAATTAATATTGGAAAAATAATAAAAAATAATAATTGATATGATTAACAATAATTCTAAATAATTTAAAATTCATATCAATGTATAATCAAAATTTAATTAATAATATTAAGTTAATATTTAGAGTAAACTCCAATTTTGGTCCTTGAGGTATAGTGATTTCTTTGAAACGAGGACATATGGTTTCATAATTCAACTTTATTGTAACACCCTCAAATTTTTGGAAAGTGCAACTAAATAAAAATCTCAATAATACATCCAAAAGAATAGAATTTCTCTTTATAAGACAATACGGAAATTACGTCAATTTAAAATCTAAGATTTACCCTCAAACAATTATCACTCGAGCCTTATTACAAGGACTAGTTTCACACCGGGTGTTACTTAACACGAGTATAAGTTGTTTTCCCAATTAAGTGCGGAAGATTCACTAATCAAGTCACCTCTCGTGCACTCTACTAGCACTCGCCACTTCACAATGTAGCTAAAGCTACTCCCAACCTGAGCCTGTTGCACATGCCGACAAATAAAAAGGTTAGGCTAACGCCTAGTGAATTCAAAAGTTTACATCATGAGCAATTCATTTGATAAACCAAAAGATTCAATCTTAACAATTTATTTTCAAAAAGGGTTTGTATAAAAGACATCGACAACCCAATTTCCAAACGCAAACAATTCCCGTGAGGAAAGTTTTCAATGAAAATCGTTTCTCTGCAATTGACTCAATTCCAAAACTCGTATCAAGAGTTAATTAAATAATAATTTCTCAAATAATCGACGATGCTAATAAAACTCCAATAGTTAAAACATCCAATAAGGATGAAACATAAATCCGTCCATAAATCATGGAAAACAATCCATATGCATATAATATGACTTCGACAACGCGGATAAATAAAATACCCGAAATCAACACCCTTCGGTGACGGGGGAGACCCGATCTCATCGAATGTGGCGAACACATAGATTAAACCACAATTAATAAATACAAGTAAGATTCTTGGATGTGGAAAACAGATGACATCAACCATACTAGGTCTTTAGTCCGTATCCGGCATCAGCCAAAACTAGGTCTTTAGTCCGTATCCGGCATCAGCCAAAACTAGGTCTTTAGCCCATCTCCGACATCAACCAAAACTAGGTCTTTAGCCCATCTTAGACATCAACCAAAACTAGGTCTTTAGTCCATCTTAGACATCAACCAAAACTAGGTCTTTAGTACAAACCACCAAGTTCAATCCTACTGGATCTTTACCTTGGAAACCCACCATCCAAAAGAATAACCAATGCATTCAAATCATGTAAACATCAAATATAATACAATTCATGCAATTCCAACCCCAAGCCCACGTCGAGCTTATTAAACTGGCACATGTTCAAATAAAATGCAATTAAGCATATAACACACCCAAGACTCCACCTCGAGTCACCAAAACCGGCAAACACTCAAAAGACTCATTTGAGTATAAATCAAGCCTTTAAAGGCCAAAATAAATGTTTGGTTAAATACGTGTCACTCACACGGTTACATAAACCAAAATGCATCGTTACCCAAAATCTTTACCTTTTAATTCCTCAATTGGCCACCGGCCCCAAAATAAAGGTTTATAACTCTCAAAACATTCACATGGTCGGATTGACCAAGATCCCCAACTCACACGTTCACGCTTTAAAATGTGCCACATCATAGTTATCACATAATCACAAAAACACTAAAGTGTATTTTGACCAAATCCTCTTCACTTATGCAATAAATTAACAAAACATCTTTTACTCGTGATTTATTCATCAACCATTCAAAATCCCCAAACATGGGTGTTTTACAAGATATGTAAAGTTCAACACTTTGATTTAAATCAAAACCCACCAAATAACTCAACAAGGGATAATTTCACATAAAGCACACAAATACTTGGAAAATAACATTTTTGGCATGTACAAAGTTTTCACAAAGCAACTTGAACTCACCTTGCTAGATTTAGGCTAAATCTAGATTTTTCCCCAAACGTAAGCTCATTTGATGAAGCTTGAACCTTTAAGCCAAATCTTCCAAAAATCCTAAATCCACAAGTTTCCAACCATCAATCACCACATTTAACCATTTAGAATTGTTCCCCAAACATCAACCATCAAAATCTCCATTTATACCAAAAACCCTAATTTTGACCTAACTTTCCCAAAATCATCTAAACCAAAAACTTGAGAAATAAAACCCTAGGAAGTCATAAATGGAGCATTTATAACTCATGAGAAACTTTAGAAACTTGGAGGATTAGCTTACCACTAAGGTTTTGATGAAAACCTAGAAAACCCCAAAATCTTCAATGTTGGAGATGAAACTTGATCTTTGCATTAAGAGGTGAAACCACTAGTATGAGATGGTGATAGAGCACTCTAATCTTCAAGAAAGGACCCCAAAATGAGTTAGGGTTCGTGAGGGAGGAAGGGAAAACGATTTGGGAGAGAAAGGGGAAAGTTGTGGGGTGAGAAATGAAGAAAAAGGCTGAAAAATCGCATTTGACAGCAATCAGATACCCGTCCGCGACTATGACCAGCGACTTTGACACTGTTCATAGTCGCGGATCACAGTAGCTCCGCGGTACCGAAACTGTTTTGGCCATAACTTCTTCGTTATAGCTCCGTTTTCGCTCCGGAAAGAACCGTTGGACTCGTATTCGAATTCCCCATCCAACAAGACCATAAAATCTAAGTTTTAAACCAAAATCCTATTTTTCATATTTTTCTTAAAAGATCGGTTTCACACCGATTCGAAATTGTACTTATCCGAAAATTACGGGTGTTACAATCCTCCCAACCTTAGAATGATTTCATCCTCGAAATCTAGATCCCTTACAAATAAAGGCTATCCAATTCAACCCTTCCATGTTCCATTAACTCCCAACTGAGAACTAAATTCCCCCATGCATACACAACCTCAAGCAAACCCTTACCAACGATGCCCTCTCGGGTACGTTATACTTATGTCCGGGTGGACGCTCCATCCACAGGAGCAGCTTCCAACTAGACGACTCCGGTCGCCTCCCAACCTTAGGTGTTCCATACTTCCCCAACATCATATTCGAACTCCCAAATAATCCACATCCACGTGTTCTTAAGTTTTCTCTCCAAACCGGCCCAAAGTTTAATCACTACAAAAATCAACCAATATCTCTGAATCCCCAAATAATACTGCTACTGAACTAGCATTTACTCTCAACAATTCCATCAATTCCAACACCAACGGTCATCACTGACTCATCAATTACACAATCGCAAAGGTATGTCTAATTATCAACCGTCCAATCGGCCGGTCCTCTTACCATACAAGGAAAGTCATTTTACCAACTCCTCTTATCACAATTGAGCATCTTAAGATTACTACAACCATTACCATCATTCCATTAAAATCGAACTACAATCCTTCGATTACACTAACGGTGCTTGGCCTCACGCCCAAAAGTTGACACCTAGATATACAACCAAACTTTGAGTCACAACAGACTCAACACTCGAGTCTCACTCGTCGAGCATTCTTACAAAACCGAAGTTATTGACACGATGTCTAGAGGGTCCCACATACGAAAGTTGACCAAGACCTCAAAATAAGATTCCCAACAAGAATGGTTACCACCAACCTCAATATAAGTTACTGTGAATCAATTCCCTTAATTACAAAGTGCATCGTCCCCGCAGCCGATACCATTCGGCCTACAGTACTATCACGCATGGAATGCCCAACCTTCCACCGTCAAAGTGTTACACACACTTACTCTTAACTGGGTTACTTTACTTTTCCAAATTTCCTATGAGTTCAAGGCTTCTCAAGCGAAATATTTAACAAATATGCCTATCGAAAACGTTTATAGAAACTTTCAACATAAAGGTTTTCATATCAATCTAATTGTACGCATAACATCCACTACTATCAATTCAGTAGTTGTGCAAAAGTGGACATACTCGTCCCACATATGAAAATCATCTTGAAAACCATTTCACCAAAATTTACATCGTTAACAAAGCGCAAAAGCACAACAAACAACTTCTCTGAAAGAAACCGATACAGTCCTAGCATGGATTGATCTATGTCATGCACGTAAGGTAATTTCCCACCTTAAATAGTGTGCAACCAAAAGGTCTATACGTGCCTCAAAAGGGTCTGAATGTCACCCGATTCCAAAAATTTCCCTTTTAAATCATGAATAGCAGGAAACAAAATTTACAACTAGAGTACGCACCCGTCAGTTTATTTCACAATTGGTGAAACAATCCCAAAAATGTACTTTGGTTAAAACATGAAATAATTTACGTCAATTCCAAGTTTAAAGACAAACTCAATATGTTTTCATCATTCAAAGATGTCGACTAAAATGTCAAGAGGAAATTTCAAATTTGGAATAAGTATGTGAGCTTGTAACACTCTCTTAGAGATTTTCTTGAAACGAAATTACGTGTATCAAATCATTCGTAACAAATTTCAAAAGATGAAATCCTTTAAATCAATATTCATAATCTTCTCATCTAGTCATATATTGACATAAGAGTGGAACACTTTTGACAATACCCACACATTAATGTGCTTTTCCAAAACTCAGGAGAAAATAAGCGTTCGTAATTGGTTGGCACCGAAAATGTTTTAAATCGACTTCAATTTCAAATTGTACAAACAGTGCGTATTAATGTCCCAAAAATTTAAGCAATCCCACGCACCCTAGGTTAGAACAAATAATTTTCCAAAATCCCCATCACGGAGCATTTATTTCCAAGGTTTACACTTGTAATATAAAACGTCAAAATGACAACGTTTCAAATTTACTCGTTAGGATACTCAAAATACCCATTTTCTCCAAACCAAAAAGGTTTACAATTTCCAAAATGTCCATTAAGCCCAAAAATTGACCAAAGGTCAACGACTCACACGTTCGTGTTTTCAAAATGTTCTATAGTGTAACCCATGCATTATTCACACAACACCAAAACATATCTTGGCAAAACGACCCTTACTTATGTAACGAATTTATAAAACATTCCTATTCACGATACGTTTATCAAAGCTTTCGAGGGTTTGTGACTACAAAATATGCACACCCTTAGATCAATACCATGCGTTTCCAAGAAAGGACATTAAAATAGTCAACTAGTCGGAAGCACATAAATCAAATTGTTCAGAAATACAACCTGCATATTTTTTCATGCATTACTTATGCCACGTATAAATCAACTCGTACAATTAAATAAATTGCAACAAAAGTGCTAACACGATCTTTGAAAGAGAAATTACGCGACATCAAAGTTCCAAAAATATTTCGTTTGGTCGCCTTATGACATAAATAGCAACTCTCAATAAAACCCGAACGAGACAACATGCTCAATATAATCCAAAATCAACACACGCAATAACTAAGGTATGCACCTTACAAAATGTGTACTCACACGACCCAACACGTCGTAAAACGAAACTTCATAAAACTCCATGGGCTTAATTGCCTCAATTCAACCAAATGGTGCAAAGCCTTTCGCTTCCAACAATCAAATTGCATAACGCAAAACCATGGCCAAAATGCCAAAACTCCCAAAATTCCCCTTTGTTGTAATGCGATCTAAACAACACTTTCGATAAAACTTCCATTAAATAAATTTTCCAATAAAACTCAACATAGACATAATGGAAGATAACTTTTCGTCCCAACCTTAACATATGTGGAGGAGATCCAATGTTAAAGTCATAAGTCGTAGTTACTTGTCCAATATCTTAAACATCATGAAAATATGGATATCACTGTATCCGAAAGTAACATTGGTCAACGACAAAACAAAGCAAGCCCCGACAGAGTTTGCAACTCTCGCAAAAAATAACTTTCATGCATGTTCAAAACCATGATTCAAAATCTGGTGTGTGTGTGTTAACCATTTTCTGAGATTTTGTAACTCAATCCACAAGAGGATTCGAAACACAAGAAATAACTGTTACAATTTATTTCAAAATAAGTTATGTGCATGAATTTAGTCGGCAGTCATCATCTCAACCCATGCTCCTTCAAATCTCTCCGGTCACACTACCATCATCCGGATGCTCAAACCTCTTAAGGTAAAGTTGTGTAAAGCCCGTATCCCGGTATGTAATTTATTAATATTAATTCTTTTCTTTCAAGTTTGATTTATTGTGATTTCCGTTAGCGGGGTTAGTCGAGTTGGGTCGAATCGTTAAAGTGTCGGAAATTTTTGTTTAGTGGCGAGAGAGTGGTAAGTGGAGGGGCTATTTGTGCCAAAGGCCCAAAGACCCACATTGGGTTCGGCCCATGCAGTAGGCATCGATACCCATATGTTTTTGTAGTTGTGTGGTGCCGTGAGGGAGAATCAAAGAAGAGAGAACACAACAAACAAACCCTACGGCTCCAATCCTTTTTGTGCGAGTGCTATCTTGTGGTTGCCGGCCGAAGACCCCCCTTCCCCTGTCGCCGCCGCTGCTGTCGCCGGAAGCCACCCGCCACCACTGTCCGCCGGGGATTTCGAGAAGAGAAAGGAGCCGGTGCTGTCGTGTGGCGTCGTCGCAAGGTAAACCTTAACCCTCGTTGTTCCTTCTTGCTTTCTTGCCGCCGGCGACCCTGCACCACCATCGCTGCCGCCGCGTGCGGCCTTGGCCGCTGCCGACGGTGACCACCGTGGACCACCGCGAGCGGTTGCGCGTGGTGTATGTGTGTGTGTGCCCTCGTTCGAGGGAGGTGGACAGCCGAGTGTGGTGGAGGAGAGGGGTGGTTTGGTGATCGAAGGGGAGTGTCCACGTTACGGTTGCCGCCGGGGAACCGCCGTCGCCACCGCCGTGCCCCACTGCCGGAGGTGGCAGTGGGTGGTGCCCGTGGTGGAACCCCGAAACCACCTCTGGCCTAAACCTTAAACCGCTAAACCAAATCTCAAAAACCGTTTTATGATTTCATGTGAGGTTTTGTAATCTGCCACTGTTTTGCGTTAATCATAACCCTTTACTCATAACTCGGATTGGGGTGAAACCGGTGCCAAAAGTTCCCTTTCCGAGTCTAGTAACTTTTCTGTGTTTTGTGCAAAATCCAGTTCGGGACGTAGCATAGGCCAAATCGTCGTTTTATACCGATAGCTTCTGTTTTTTCACTGTTCTGCGAACCGTTCTTATAAATTCCGTAATAAAATGTAGAAAAATCGTTAGGAGGTGTATAATATGTCCTTGGAACCCTAACTCAGAGTACTTTCTAGTTATGTATTTTAATCGAAGATTTTATGGGTTTAAGGAGGTCGAAACAGGTCCCGAACAGACCTGTTTGGCGAGACCGGGAAGTAGTTTTAGTGATGGTTTAAGCGGGTGTCGTGTCGTAAGGTCCGGGTCTCATATTGATACGTTTTAACATGCGTTTAGGTGCTGGGAAGTGAACGTAATTGTGAAGATTGAATTGTATTGTTAAGCTAGGCGCGCGTTCGAGGTGAGTTCTCTCACTATAACTAATGTCGGTTATTTTTACATTACGTTGTGTGTATGTGTGGTAGTTCTATTTGCTTGTGGTGTGGGGTTAAATTGTGGGGTGTCTAGTCGGACCTTTATTGTGTGGCTACGCGGGTGGCGTAGGAGTTCGGTGGGGGCCGAGGATTACATACGCGGGTGGCGTAGTGACTTGGTGGGGCCAAAGGTTGTATACGCGGGTGGCGTATGAACCCGGGGGTGCCGGGTTGCGAAGGTTGTATACGCGGGTGGCGTATGAACCCGGGGGTGCCGGGTTGCGTTTGCACGGTTGTCGTGTGGTCGGTGGGACCGACGTATGCCTATTAGGTGGGTTGGTGTGAGTATGCACGTCTATGATTTGTTCGTAGACTTGTATGCTGTTTATGTGCAATTATCTGTTTATGGTGGTGTGGAAATAACTGTGTTACTTATGGTGTTGAATTCACTAAGCTTCGTGCTTACCCTTTCCCAATAAACTGTGGTTTCAGGTACGGACGGCTCCAAAGCGTGACAGGTACACACTGGCGCGCATGAAGGGTTATTATAATTATGAGATTATTATTATTATTTAAACGATTTAATTCCGCTGTTTATTATTAACGAGAATAATTATTATTAAGTTTGCAAACGAAACGGTTTTGGATATTTAATGAGGTTCCATCTATTAAAATGTTTATTTTTAAAAGTTAAAATTTATTATAATTTTTGGGACGTTACAAGTTGGGAATTACATCGATTAATCTTACGATTCTTCCTCGAATCAAAGTCGTTTCAATAAGTCCATGGTTCTAATCCAACCATCAAATTTTGACCCGAAACTGTCCACTTAAAGCAATTATCATGCTTATTGTCACCCCAAGTAACTAATACTAAAATCGTCAATCTTTTCCAACAACTATTCGCTTAGAAACTTCTTTACTACCCCCAACGGTCATCACATTAGAGCATTTCAAGTAAGCACATGTAACGAGTAGGTTCACCATAACACTGGCCAGGTGCAATTATGAACGTACCGTACATGCTTATCCTTGCTACCCTTGACGTGATTCTCGTTTCTAGTTACTCCATCAACCTCAAAACATCCTATCTTAAAGTGTCTAATGGTGCAATTTCACTTTCTCTCACTTAAAAGATCGCTAGTTTGAGTCTAGGTATCCAAAAATCAACACCTAATTCTCTCAAACTTATGCTCTGATACCAACTTGTAACACCCTCAAATTTTTGGAAAGAGCAACTAAATAAAAATATCAATAATACATCCAAAAGAATAGAATTTCTCCTTATAAGACAATACATAAATTACGTCAATTTAAAATCTACGATTTACCCTCAAACAATTATCACTCGAGCCTTATTACAAAGACTAGTTTCACACCGGGTGCTACTTAACACGAGTATAAGTTGCTATTCCCAATTAAGTGCGGAAGATTAACTAATCAATTCACCTCTCGTGCACTCTACGAGCACTCGCCACTTCACAATGTAGCTAAAGCTACTCCCAACCTGAACCTGTTACACATGCCGACAAATAAAAAGGTTAGGCTAACGCCTAGTGAATTCAAGAGTTTACATCATGAGCAATTCATTTGATAAACCAAAAGATTCAATCTTAACAATTTATTTTCAAAAAGGGTTTGTATAAAAGACATCGACAACCCAATTTCCAAATGCACACAATTCCCGTGAGGAATGTTTTCAATGAAAATCGTTTCTCTGCAATCGACTCAATTCCAAAACTCGTATCAAGAGTTAATTAAATAATAATTTCTCAAATAATCGCCGATGCGAATAAAACTCCAATAGTTAAAACATCCAATAAGGATGAAACATAAATCCGTCCATAAATCATGGAAAACAATCCATATGCATATAATATGACTTCGACAACGCGGATAAATAAAATACCCGAAATCAACACCCTTCGGTGACGGGGGAGACCCGATCTCATCGAATGTGGCGAACACATAGATTAAACCACAATTAATAAATACAAGTAAGCTTCTTGGATGTGAAAAATAAATGACATCAACCATACTAGGTCTTTAGTCCGTCTCCGGCATCAACCAAAACTAGGTCTTTAGCCCATCTCCGGCATCAACCAAAACTAGGTCTTTAGCCCATCTCCGGCATCAACCAAAACTAGGTCTTTAGCCCATCTTAGATATCAACCAAAACTAGGTCTTTAGTCCATCTTAGACATCAACCAAAACTAGGTCTTTAGTACAAACCACCAAGTTCAATCCTACTGGATCTTTAGCTTGGAAACCCACCATCCAAAAGAATAACCAATGCATTCAAATCATGTAAACATCAAATATAATGCAATTCATGCAATTCCAACCCCAAGCCCACGTCGAGCTTATTAAACTGGCACATGTTCAAATAAAATGCAATTAAGCATATAACACACCCAAGACTCCACCTCGAGTCACCAAAACCGGCAAACACTCAAAAGACTCATTTGAGTATAAATCAAGCCTTTAAAGGCCAAAATAAATGTTTGGTTAAATACGTGCCACTCACACGGTTACATAAACCAAAATGCATCGTTACCCAAAATCTTTACCTTTTAATTCCTCAATTGGCCATCGACCCCAAAATAAAGGTTTATAACTCTCAAAACATTCACATGGTCGGATTGACCAAGATCCCCAACTCACACGTTCACGCTTTAAAATGTGCCACATCATAGTTATCACATAATCACAAAAACACTAAAGTGTATTTTGACCAAATCCTCTTCACTTATGCAATAAATTAACAAAACATCTTTTACTCGTGATTTATTCATCAACCATTCAAAATCCCCAAACATGGGTGTTTTACAAGATATGTAAAGTTCAACACTTTGATTTAAATCAAAACCCACTAAATAACTCAACAAGGGATAATTTCACATAAAGCACACAAATACTTGGAAAATAACATTTTTGGCATGTACAAAGTTTTCACAAAGCAACTTGAACTCACCTTGCTAGATTTAGGCTAAATCTAGATTTTTCCCCAAACGTAAGCTCATTTGATGAAGCTTGAACCTTTAAGCCAAATCTTCCAAAAATCCTAAATCCACAAGTTTCCAACCATCAATCACCACATTTAACCATTTAGAATTGTTCCCCAAACATCAACCATCAAAATCTCCATTTATACCAAAAACCCTAATTTTGACCTAACTTTCCCAAAATCATCTAAACCAAAAACTTGAGAAATAAAACACTAGGAAGTCATAAATGGAGCATTTATAACTCATGAGAAACTTTAGAAACTTGGAGGATTAGCTTACCACTAAGGTTTTGATGAAAACCTAGAAAACCCCAAAATCTTCAATGTTGGAGATGAAACTTGATCTTTGCATTAAGAGGTGAAACCACTAGTATGAGATGGTGATAGAGCACTCTAATCTTCAAGAAAGGACCCCAAAATGAGTTAGGGTTCGTGAGGGAGGAAGGGAAAACGATTTGGGAGAGAAAGGGGAAAGTTGTGGGGTGAGAAATGAAGAAAAAGGCTGAAAAATCGCATTTGACAGCAATCAGATACCCGTCCGCGACTATGACCAGCGACTTTGACACTGTTCATAGTCGCGGATCACAGTAGCTCCGCGGTACCGAAACTGTTTTGGCCATAACTTCTTCGTTATAGCTCCGTTTTCGCTCCGGAAAGAACCGTTGGACTCGTATTCGAATTCCCCATCCAACAAGACCATAAAATCTAAGTTTTAAACCAAAATCCTATTTTTCATATTTTTCTTAAAAGATCGGTTTCACACCGATTCGAAATTGTACTTATCCGAAAATTACGGGTGTTACAATCCTCCCAACCTTAGAATGATTTCATCCTCGAAATCTAGATCCCTTACAAATAAAGGCTATCCAATTCAACCCTTCCATGTTCCATTAACTCCCAACTGAGAACTAAATTCCCCCATGCATACACAACCTCAAGCAAACCCTTACCAACGATGCCCTCTCGGGTACGTTATACTTATGTCCGGGTGGACGCTCCATCCACAGGAGCAGCTTCCAACTAGACGACTCCGGTCGCCTCCCAACCTTAGGTGTTCCATACTTCCCCAACATCATATTCGAACTCCCAAATAATCCACATCCACGTGTTCTTAAGTTTTCTCTCCAAACCGGCCCAAAGTTTAATCACTACAAAAATCAACCAATATCTCTGAATCCCCAAATAATACTGCTACTGAACTAGCATTTACTCTCAACAATTCCATCAATTCCAACACCAACGGTCATCACTGACTCATCAATTACACAATCGCAAAGGTATGTCTAATTATCAACCGTCCAATCGGCCGGTCCTCTTACCATACAAGGAAAGTCATTTTACCAACTCCTCTTATCACAATTGAGCATCTTAAGATTACTACAACCATTACCATCATTCCATTAAAATCGAACTACAATCCTTCGATTACACTAACGGTGCTTGGCCTCACGCCCAAAAGTTGACACCTAGATATACAACCAAACTTTGAGTCACAACAGACTCAACACTCGAGTCTCACTCGTCGAGCATTCTTACAAAACCGAAGTTATTGACACGATGTCTAGAGGGTCCCACATACGAAAGTTGACCAAGACCTCAAAATAAGATTCCCAACAAGAATGGTTACCACCAACCTCAATATAAGTTACTGTGAATCAATTCCCTTAATTACAAAGTGCATCGTCCCCGCAGCTGATACCATTCGGCCTACAGTACTATCACGCATGGAATGCCCAACCTTCCACCGTCAAAGTGTTACACACACTTACTCTTAACTGGGTTACTTTACTTTTCCAAATTTCCTATGAGTTCAAGGCTTCTCAAGCGAAATATTTAACAAATATGCCTATCGAAAACGTTTATAGAAACTTTCAACATAAAGGTTTTCATATCAATCTAATTGTACGCATAACATCCACTACTATCAATTCAGTAGTTGTGCAAAAGTGGACATACTCGTCCCACATATGAAAATCATCTTGAAAACCATTTCACCAAAATTTACATCGTTAACAAAGCGCAAAAGCACAACAAACAACTTCTCTGAAAGAAACCGATACAGTCCTAGCATGGATTGATCTATGTCATGCACGTAAGGTAATTTCCCACCTTAAATAGTGTGCAACCAAAAGGTCTATACGTGCCTCAAAAGGGTCTGAATGTCACCCGATTCCAAAAATTTCCCTTTTAAATCATGAATAGCAGGAAACAAAATTTACAACTAGAGTACGCACCCGTCAGTTTATTTCACAATTGGTGAAACAATCCCAAAAATGTACTTTGGTTAAAACATGAAATAATTTACGTCAATTCCAAGTTTAAAGACAAACTCAATATGTTTTCATCATTCAAAGATGTCGACTAAAATGTCAAGAGGAAATTTCAAATTTGGAATAAGTATGTGAGCTTGTAACACTCTCTTAGAGATTTTCTTGAAACGAAATTACGTGTATCAAATCATTCGTAACAAATTTCAAAAGATGAAATCCTTTAAATCAATATTCATAATCTTCTCATCTAGTCATATATTGACATAAGAGTGGAACACTTTTGACAATACCCACACATTAATGTGCTTTTCCAAAACTCAGGAGAAAATAAGCGTTCGTAATTGGTTGGCACCGAAAATGTTTTAAATCGACTTCAATTTCAAATTGTACAAACATTGCGTATTAATGTCCCAAAAATTTAAGCAATCCCACGCACCCTAGGTTAGAACAAATAATTTTCCAAAATCCCCATCACGGAGCATTTATTTCCAAGGTTTACACTTGTAATATAAAACGTCAAAATGACAACGTTTCAAATTTACTCGTTAGGATACTCAAAATACCCATTTTCTCCAAACCAAAAAGGTTTACAATTTCCAAAATGTCCATTAAGCCCAAAAATTGACCAAAGGTCAACGACTCACACGTTCGTGTTTTCAAAATGTTCTATAGTGTAACCCATGCATTATTCACACAACACCAAAACATATCTTGGCAAAACGACCCTTACTTATGTAACGAATTTATAAAACATTCCTATTCACGATACGTTTATCAAAGCTTTCGAGGGTTTGTGACTACAAAATATGCACACCCTTAGATCAATACCATGCGTTTCCAAGAAAGGACATTAAAATAGTCAACTAGTCGGAAGCACATAAATCAAATTGTTCAGAAATACAACCTGCATATTTTTTCATGCATTACTTATGCCACGTATAAATCAACTCGTACAATTAAATAAATTGCAACAAAAGTGCTAACACGATCTTTGAAAGAGAAATTACGCGACATCAAAGTTCCAAAAATATTTCGTTTGGTCGCCTTATGACATAAATAGCAACTCTCAATAAAACCCGAACGAGACAACATGCTCAATATAATCCAAAATCAACACACGCAATAACTAAGGTATGCACCTTACAAAATGTGTACTCACACGACCCAACACGTCGTAAAACGAAACTTCATAAAACTCCATGGGCTTAATTGCCTCAATTCAACCAAATGGTGCAAAGCCTTTCGCTTCCAACAATCAAATTGCATAACGCAAAACCATGGCCAAAATGCCAAAACTCCCAAAATTCCCCTTTGTTGTAATGCGATCTAAACAACACTTTCGATAAAACTTCCATTAAATAAATTTTCCAATAAAACTCAACATAGACATAATGGAAGATAACTTTTCGTCCCAACCTTAACATATGTGGAGGAGATCCAATGTTAAAGTCATAAGTCGTAGTTACTTGTCCAATATCTTAAACATCATGAAAATATGGATATCACTGTATCCGAAAGTAACATTGGTCAACGACAAAACAAAGCAAGCCCCGACAGAGTTTGCAACTCTCGCAAAAAATAACTTTCATGCATGTTCAAAACCATGATTCAAAATCTGGTGTGTGTGTGTTAACCATTTTCTGAGATTTTGTAACTCAATCCACAAGAGGATTCGAAACACAAGAAATAACTGTTACAATTTATTTCAAAATAAGTTATGTGCATGAATTTAGTCGGCAGTCATCATCTCAACCCATGCTCCTTCAAATCTCTCCGGTCACACTACCGTCATCCGGATGCTCAAACCTCTTAAGGTAAAGTTGTGTAAAGCCCGTATCCCGGTATGTAATTTATTAATATTAATTCTTTTCTTTCAAGTTTGATTTATTGTGGTTTCCGTTAGCGGGGTTAGTCGAGTTGGGTCGAATCGTTAAAGTGTCGGAAATTTTTGTTTAGTGGCGAGAGAGTGGTAAGTGGAGGGGCTATTTGTGCCAAAGGCCCAAAGACCCACATTGGGTTCGGCCCATGCAGTAGGCATCGATACCCATATGTTTTTGTAGTTGTGTGGTGCCGTGAGGGAGAATCAAAGAAGAGAGAACACAACAAACAAACCCTACGGCTCCAATCCTTTTTGTGCGAGTGCTATCTTGTGGTTGCCGGCCGAAGACCCCCCTTCCCCTGTCGCCGCCGCTGCTGTCGCCGGAAGCCACCCGCCACCACTGTCCGCCGGGGATTTCGAGAAGAGAAAGGAGCCGGTGCTGTCGTGTGGCGTCGTCGCAAGGTAAACCTTAACCCTCGTTGTTCCTTCTTGCTTTCTTGCCGCCGGCGACCCTGCACCACCATCGCTGCCGCCGCGTGCGGCCTTGGCCGCTGCCGACGGTGACCACCGTGGACCACCGCGAGCGGTTGCGCGTGGTGTGTGTGTGTGTGTGTGTGTGTGTGTGCCCTCGTTCGAGGGAGGTGGACAGCCGAGTGTGGTGGAGGAGAGGGGTGGTTTGGTGATCGAAGGGGAGTGTCCACGTTACGGTTGCCGCCGGGGAACCGCCGTCGCCACCGCCGTGCCCCACTGCCGGAGTTGGCAGTGGGTGGTGCCCGTGGTGGAACCCCGAAACCACCTCTGGCCTAAACCTTAAACCGCTAAACCAAATCTCAAAAACCGTTTTATGATTTCATGTGAGGTTTTGTAATCTGCCACTGTTTTGCGTTAACCATAACCCTTTACTCGTAACTCGGATTGGGGTGAAACCGGTGCCAAAGGTTCCCTTTCCGAGTCTAGTAACTTTTCTGTGTTTTGTGCAAAATCCAGTTCGGGACGTAGCATAGGCAAAATCGTCGTTTTATACCGATAGCTGCTGTTTTTTCACTGTTCTGCGAACCGTTCTTATAAATTCCGTAATAAAATGTAGAAAAATCGTTAGGAGGTGTATAATATGTCCTTGGAACCCTAACTCAGAGTAATTTCTAGTTATGTATTTTAATCGAGGATTTTCTGGGTTTAAGGAGGTCGAAACAGGTCCCGAACAGACCTGTTTGGCGAGACCGGGAAGTAGTTTTAGTGACGGTTTAAGCGGGTGTCGTGTCGTAAGGTCCGGGTCTCATATTGATACGTTTTAACATGCGTTTAGGTGCTGGGAAGTGACCGTAATTGTGAAGCTTGAATTGTATTGTTAAGCAAGGCGCGCGTTCGAGGTGAGTTCTCTCACTATAACTAATGTCGGTTATTTTTACATTACGTTGTGTGTATGTGTGGTAGTTCTATTTGCTTGTGGTGTGGGGTTAAATTGTGGGGTGTCTAGTCGGACCTTTATTGTGTGGCTACGCGGGTGGCGTAGGAGTTCGGTGGGGGCCGAGGATTACATACGCGGGTGGCGTAGTGACTTGGTGGGGCCAAAGGTTGTATACGCGGGTGGCGTATGAACCCGGGGGTGCCGGGTTGCGTTTGCACGATTGTCGTGTGGTCGGTGGGACCGACGTATGCCTATTAGGTGGGTTGGTGTGAGTATGCACGTCTATGATTTGTTTGTAGACTTGTATGCTGTTTATGTGCAATTATCTGTTTATGGTGGTGTGGAAATAACTGTGTTACTTATGGTGTTGAATTCACTAAGCTTCGTGCTTACCCTTTTCCCAATAAACTGTGGTTTCAGGTACGGGCGGCTCCAAGGCGTGACAGGTACACACTGGCGCGCATGAAGGGTTATTATAATTATGAGATTATTATTATTGTTTAAACGATTTAATTCCGCTGTTTATTATTAACGAGAATAATTATTATTAAGTTTGCAAACGAAACGGTTTTGGATATTTAATGAGGTTCCATCTATTAAAATGTTTATTTTTAAAAGTTAAAATTTATTGTAATTTTTGGAACGTTACAAGTTGGGAATTACATCGATTAATCTTACGATTCTTCCTCGAATCAAAGTCGTTTCAATAAGTCCATGGTTCTAATCCAACCATCAAATTTTGACCCGAAACGGTCCACTTAAAGCAATTATCATGCTTATTGTCACCCCAAGTAACTAATACTAAAATCGTCAATCTTTTCCAACAACTATTCGCTTAGAAACTTCTTTACTACCCCCAACGGTCATCACATTAGAGCATTTTAAGTAAGCACATGTAACGAGTAGGTTCACCATAACACTGGTCAGGTGCAATTATGAACGTACCGTACATGCTTATCCTTGCTACCCTTGACGTGATTCTCGTTTCTGGTTACTCCATCAACCTCAAAACATCCTATCTTAAAGTGTCTAATGGTGCAATTTCACTTTCTCTCACTTAAAAGATCGCTAGTTTGAGTCTAGGTATCCAAAAATCAACACCTAATTCTCTCAAACTTATGCTCTGATACCAACTTGTAACACCCTCAAATTTTTGGAAAGAGCAACTAAATAAAAATATCAATAATACATCCAAAAGAATAGAATTTCTCCTTATAAGACAATACATAAATTACGTCAATTTAAAATCTACGATTTACCCTCAAACAATTATCACTCGAGCCTTATTACAAAGACTAGTTTCACACCGGGTGCTACTTAACACGAGTATAAGTTGCTATTCCCAATTAAGTGCGGAAGATTCACTAATCAATTCACCTCTCGTACACTCTACTAGCACTCGCCACTTCACAATGTAGCTAAAGCTACTCCCAACCTGAGCCTGTTACACATGCCGACAAATAAAAAGGTTAGGCTAACGCCTAGTGAATTCAAGAGTTTACATCATGAGCAATTCATTTGATAAACCAAAAGATTCAATCTTAACAATTTATTTTCAAAAAGGGTTTGTATAAAAGACATCGACAACCCAATTTCCAAATGCACACAATTCCTGTGAGGAAAGTTTTCAATGAAAATCGTTTCTCTGCAATCGACTCAATTCCAAAACTCGTATCAAGAGTTAATTAAATAATAATTTCTCAAATAATCGCCGATGCGAATAAAACTCCAATAGTTAAAACATCCAATAAGGATGAAACATAAATCCGTCCATAAATCATGGAAAACAATCCATATGCATATAATATGACTTCGACAACGCGGATAAATAAAATACCCGAAATCAACACCCTTCGGTGACGGGGGAGACCCGATCTCATCGAATGTGGCGAACACATAGATTAAACCACAATTAATAAATACAAGTAAGCTTCTTGGATGTGAAAAATAAATGACATCAACCATACTAGGTCTTTAGTCCGTCTCCGGCATCAACCAAAACTAGGTCTTTAGCCCATCTCCGGCATCAACCAAAACTAGGTCTTTAGCCCATCTTAGATATCAACCAAAACTAGGTATTTAGTCCATCTTAGACATCAACCAAAACTAGGTCTTTAGTACAAACCACCAAGTTCAATCCTACTGGATCTTTAGCTTGGAAACCCACCATCCAAAACAAGCTTACTCGACTTAACATTTATACATGACCTCAAAAGAATAACCAATGCATTCAAATCATGTAAACATCAAATATAATGCAATTCATGCAATTCCAACCCCAAGCCCACGTCGAGCTTATTAAAACGGCACATGTTCAAATAAAATGCAATTAAGTATATAACACACCCAAGACTCCACCTCGAGTCACCAAAACCGGCAAACACTCAAAAGACCCATTTGAGCATAAATCAAGCCTTTAAAGGCCAAAATAAACGTTTGGTTAAATATGTGTCACTCACACGGTTACGTAAACCAAAATGCATCGTTACCCATAATCTTTACATTTTAATTCCTTAATTGGCCATCGGCCCAAAAATAAAGATTTATAACTCTCAAAACATTCACATGGTCGGATTGACCAAGATCCCCAACTCACACGTTCACGCTTTAAAATGTGCCACATCATAGTTATCACATAATCACAAAAACACTAAAGTGTATTTTGACCAAATCCTCTTCACTTATGCAATAAATTAACAAAACATCTTTTACTCGTGATTTATTCATCAACCATTCAAAATCCCCAAACATGGGTGTTTTACAAGATATGTAAAGTTCAACACTTTGATTTAAATCAAAACCCACCAAATAACTCAACAAGGGATAATTTCACATAAAGCACACAAATACTTGGAAAATAACATTTTTGGCATGTACAAAGTTTTCACAAAGCAACTTGAACTCACCTTGCTAGATTTAGGCTAAATCTAGATTTTTCTCCAAACGTAAGCTTCTTTGATGAAGCTTGAACCTTTAAGCCAAATCTTCCAAAAATCCTAAATCCCCAAGTTTTCAACCATCAATCACCACATTTAACCATTTAGAATTGTTCCCCAAACATCAACCATCAAAATCTCCATTTATACCAAAAACCCTAATTTTGACCTAACTTTCCCAAAATCATCTAAACACAAAAACTTGAGAAATAAAACACTAGGAAGTTATAAATGGAGCATTTATAACTCATGAGAAACTTAGAAACTAGGAGGATTAGCTTACCACTAAGGTTTTGATGAAAACCTAGAAAACCCCAAAATCTTCAATGTTGGAGATGAAACTTGATCTTTGCATTAAGAGGTGAAACCACTAGTATGAGATGGTGATAGAGCACTCTAATCTTCAAGAAAGGACCCCAAAATGAGTTAGGGTTCGTGAGGGAGGAAGGGAAAACGATTTGGGAGAGAAAGGGGAAAGTTGTGGGGTGAGAAATGAAGAAAAAGACTGAAAAATCGCATTTGACAACAACTAGGTAACCCGTCCGCGACTATGACCAACGACTTTGACACTGGTCATAGTCGTGGGTCACAGTAGCTCCGCGGTACCGAAACTGTTTTAGCCATAACTTCTTCGTTATAGCTCCGTTTTCGCTCCGGAAAGAACCGTTGGACTCGTATTCGAATTCCCCATCCAACAAGACCATAAAATCTAAATTTTTTTCCAAAATCCTATTTTTCATATTTTTCTTAAAAGATCGGTTTCATACTGATTCGAAATTGTACTTATCCGAAAATTACGGGTGTTACATTTATGTCCTCAGGGTTTGGATTTTGCTTTGAAACAGGGACCTGACCACTAACACCGTTAAAGTTGGTCGTTAAAGCCTGGGGAAATTTCGTGCAATCATGTTTTATCCCCTTTTTTGTAATTTTATTTTATTTTTCTTATATTTGAAAATACAATCAAAGCTTATAGACCTATATGTAATTGACTACTATATAAAAATTATACATATATATATATACACGTATGTATGTGTAAGACCTGAAAATCGAGATTCCTTAATTCCAATATAAAACTCATGTTTTGAATTTTCGGACCCTTTATCGTAATGTAAATTTCTATTTCTATCTCGCGGAAACCAAGTTGAGTCGGGAGGGCACCTCGGATCAAGAGAATGGTGGTGGTACAGGTTGGGCTGTAAAGCCCGTATCCCGGTATGTATTTTCTTATTATTAATCTTTTTTAAGCTATTATTTAACGTGGTTTCCGTTAACGGGATTAGACGATTTGGACCTAACTGTTAAATATGTCAACTATTTTGTTGGTTTGCGAGAAGAGTTTAGTTGAGGGGCCAAAAGTGGCAAGGGGGCCAAACTTGTGCATGGGATCGGCCAAGAGACCGACCCCCTCCCCTTCCCCTTCGTTTTTTTCACTTAAGCAATCCCCCAAAACCCTAGGACACCCTTCCCTTCCCCATTGTGTTGCCACCGCCGAGAGAGAGAGAGAGAGAGAGAGAGAGAGGATGTCGAGAGAGAGAGAGAGGGCGACGCCGTGAGAGAGAAAGAGGGAGCAGCCGGGAGAGAGACCGCCGCTGCCGTCGTCGCCGTTTCTGCCGGAAAAAGGGGGAGAAGAAGTCGCGTCGAGGTAGTCCCGTTTTCTTTCTTTTCGTTGTTGGTCTTGTTGTCGAAACGCCATGAACCACCACCACCACCGCCGCAGCCATGGCTGCCGGCGGTGTGGCTGCCTCCGTGCGCCGCCACGTGGACAGCAGCGGGTATGCGTGTGTGGGTGTGTGTGTGTTCGTTTGTGTGTAGGTGTGTGTGAGGCGGGGTAAGTGGTTTCGAGTGGTTTCGCCGGAAAATTTTAACCCGTAATCGCCGCCAACGACCACCACTACCGGAGGTGGCAGTGGGTGGTGCACGGTTGCACAACTCTAGTAGCTTTAACCCATAAGTCGCAGTTGGGTTCGGGTCTGATTGTGTTAAGTCATGGCTTAATGAAAGTGTAGGCTATAGTTATCATTTCATGTGGAAATTGCCTTTTCTGCCCCTGTTTTGTAAAACCCGTATCTCTTTCTAGGAATATCGGATCGGGGTGAAACCAGTGCCAAAATCTCTCATTTTGAGTCTAGTAAGTTTTGTATGTTTTGCGGAAAAGTCAGTTCGGCCTCTAGCTAGGGTCAATTCATCGTTTTGTACTGACAGGTCCTGTTTTTCACTGCCCTGCGAGTCGGTTTTGTAAAATTCATGTAGGACGATAGGAACATCGTTAGAACGCGTGCGATATGTCCCTGGAACCCTAAGATATGGAACTTTCTGGTTATGGAATAATATTTCTGGATTTATAAGCTTAAAGGGGGTTAAACAGGTCCCGAACAGACCTGTGTTTTTAGTGTAAAAGCTGGAATTTCTCACTTGTAAATTAGTAGTTGTGGTTTTGGGTTGGGACTTCACTTTGACATTTGTTAACACTTAATTAGGTGGAAAAAGGTGAGTGAAGTTGGCCGGCTCGTTTTGCTGTTGCGGATACCTGCGTTGCTTTAAGGTGAGTTCTCTCACTGCGTAGACTAGGAGTTATGTATATATTGCGTTAGTTGTGTGTATTATTGGATGATTATGTGAACTAGTTGTGTTGTGATGGGTAGTAGTAAATTGATGTAATGCCTGGAATGATTGTGTTTTGTATACACCTCGGTGGGACTGAGGGCTCGGTGGGACCGAGGTAGTACGAATAACGGTTGTGTAACCTCGGTGGGATCGAGGGCTAGATGGGACCGAGGTATTTGAGTATATGTTTAAAGTTGTTGTGTTGTGAACTACGTGAATATTGTGTTGGTTGCCTATGTGCGGTTAGGGGCGATATATATATGATTGCTACCTCCGTATGTGTTTGAATTCACTAAGCTTCGTGCTTACCCCTTGCCTATAAATAATGATTTCAGGTACGAGTGACAGTAAGGCGTGACGGTACACACTGACGCGTTGAGAAGACTTTTATTATTATTTATTTTGAGACATCAAGTTTAGATGTATTACAATTTCCGCTGTGTTATTTATAATTGGTGATTTAACTTAACGAGGTTTTGATAAACGTTTAATTGGATTTAATTACTTATGGTTTAGTTTTAATAAAATGGTATTTTAAGAAGTTCAAATTTATTGTAATTTTTGGGACGTTACATGGGCGAGAGTGCCCGTGATTGTGACAGGGCGTCACTATCGCGAGGGGAGGGAAAGCCCTCGGTACACTTTGAGCGATAGTGCCCGACGAGAGTGCCAGGGTCACTATCGCATGTCACTACCGCGCGGAACGTACCGCGGCCTCGTGGGACATGGGCGATTATGCCCGCGAGAGTGACATATGTCACAATCGCATGGCAAGGTCGTCGGGCGTCTGTTTGGATATAAAAAGGGGGAAAACGGGGTTTTTGTCATATTTGCAATCTTGGACTTTTTGGAACTGATTTAGGGCTGCGATTTTGGTAAGAAAAACCCAAAACTTTCCTCTTCATTTATTGTGATGCTTTAATGCATTAATGGTGAATCTTTCTACTTCTAGGAGGTGATTGTTAGGGAGCCTCAAGTGTTCTTCACATCCTCACTCCTCTACACTCTATTAGGGCTTGAGTTTTCTACAAAACTCATCAAGGTGGGTTACTCTAACCCACCAAACTTACATATGTTTGATTTCTTAAGCTTACTTGTGATATTCATTTATGTTTACTTGCTAATCTCTTGTTTTTGGTATAAATGGTCTAACTTTCCATTTATGGAAAGTTTAGGGTTTTGAACTTGTCAAAGATGATGACAAGGGATGAACTTCATTATTTGATGTTATGAGAGTGTGTTCTCGAGTAGGAATCATATCTTTTCTCTTTGTGTAGTTGAGTAAGTTGGGTCAAATCTAGGGTTTGACATAAATGGTGATTTTGAGTAAGGAATGATAATTGTTATCTTCTTATGTGATAAGTGCTTCTCAAAAACTTATATGTGGTGAATTTGGGATTTTGATATTGTGATCGTACTGTGATGCAATTAATTGGGGGAATTTACTCTATTGATGTTGATGAGATTGGAATTCCTTTGGGGGAATTACGGGGCTAAAGATCTAGTTGGGTTGATGCCTTAAGACTAAAGATCCGGATTGGGTTGACGTCTTTGAAAACTAGAGACCCGGTTTGGGTTGATGTTTGAGGTTGACTAGAGATCCGGTTTGGATTGATGTCACTAGACTAGAGACCCGATATGGGTTGATGTCTTATAAAACTAAAGACCCGGTTTGGGTTGATGTTTGAGGTCGACTAGAGATCCGGTTTGGATTGATGTCAGTAGACTAAAGACCCGGTTTGCGTTGATTGTCTTGGAGGACTAAAGACCCGGGTTGGGTTGATGTCCGAGTGGGACTAGAGACCTAGTTTGGGTTGATGTCGTATACGAATGCAATGATGAGGCGGACGGGAAATCGGTAACGGTTGGAGCGTCATCTTAAAGATTGTGTATTCTATATTTGTTATATAATTGCTATTCTTGCTAGGCTTTAGGCTAACACTTCTTCTCATTTTCATGTTGTGTTTAACAGGCCTTCCTAGCGGTGGGACTTCCCGGGGTTGAGGGAAGTGTGGTGAAAAGGGATAGCATTTTTGGATAAAGAGATAGAGATGTTTGATGACCTTAGTCTAGTGTTATTTTGTAATTGGGATAGCGACACCCAAATTTAATCTAAACAATCTTAAGTTGGATTAATAGATTGTTGTTAATGTATCTCATTGTTTTTGTTGTAAACACTTTACTCGCAAACTGTTGGGAAATTAATGTCTATAATTGATAGTTCATTTCGTGAAAACTTCGGCTTGAATTTACCCCGTTTTTAGGGTGTTACAGTATGTGTGAGGGTGAGTGAAACACAGGAACGTTTTTTCCCTTCAATTTCTTCCTTTTCTTGGATTTCACTTTTTTTCTTTTTTGGAATTTTATTTATTGTCTGTTTCTTTTCCAAGAGATTTAACCTCTTTAAGAGATTAAACGTCATCCAAAGAAAGGGTAAATCCATGTCTTTTGTTCCAGAGTATTACGATCAAATAGGGAAAACTGTAATTAATCGGTTTATAATCTGACGGAAATGGAGGCTGGATTTGGGTCGTTTCTTATCAGAAATCGAGCGAGGAAGACGACTGTAAATAGCGGTTTTAGGAGCTCTCGATTAGCAACGAAGAGAGGACAAGAAACAGCGATCGAAGGCTGTTGGGTGTGGAATACAACAGCAGCCATTGCTCGTTGGTTAAAACACTAAAGGATCAGAGATGAAATCGTTGTTTGGGAGTCCAGGGAGGGAAGGAAAGTAGAGTTTATTGAGGATGGGTCTGTGCTTATTTGCTGCTATTTCTCTTGCTCCCATGGCTTCTGCTTCTGGCTTCTCTACTGCTACCTCCTTCTGTTTATAATGCTCACTACATGTTCGATAAAATGCCTGAACCAAAATATATATTGATATAATCAGTGGACTAGTTTCTTTCTTATTTAAGTAAACTTAAAGTAAAATAGAGATGAAAGAGAGGGGGTGGTGGAGAGGCGAGGTAGAGTTTCCGATGAAAGATCGAAGGAGGAGATGAGAGAAAGATCCCCGAGTGTAAACGATTTGGTCCCTGTCGTCCCCGTGTTAATATCGTCCTCATCACCTTCGTTACTGTGTTATGAGAACGTTGGGTGTCCCTGTGGTCTCGTCACTGGAGATGATCACCGGAGTGGTTTCTCCGACGATAAAGGGTGGTGCCGGGAAAAAAGAAGGGGTTGTCCATATGGTTTCTCCGACGATGATCCCTGTGATTTGATGATTGGTCCCTGTGTTATATATATATATATATATATATTCACACACACACACACACATACCCTATATATAATAATATATATTAGAGCTAATTATCTATTTGGTCCATAAAGTTTTATTATTTTTACAACACAAGGAAAAGCAAAAAGAATTACAAAAAGAAGACAAAAACGGGATTGAACGATTTTGCCCCTGACTCTGACGGAGGTTTTTAGCGGTGTTAGTGGTCAGACCCTGTTTCAAAGCAAAATCCAAACCCTGAGGACATAAGGTTGAATTATGAAACCATAGGTCCCCGTTTCAAAGAAATCACTATACCTCAGGGACCAAAATTGGAGTTTACTCTAATATTTATTAATTAATAATAATTAAACTTTAATAATTAATATTTATTTATAGTTAATAGATAATAATTAATAATTAATAGAGTAAATTACTATTTTAGTTCGTGTGGTATGTTGAAAATTTCTATTTTCGTTCTTATGGTTTTGAAATTGCAATTTTCATCCTTATGGTTTATAATTCATAACCTTTTGTTCTTGTGATTTAAGTGTTATTGCTATTTTCATCCCTATGGTTTACAATTCATTTCTATTTTAGTCCTTCATACTTAAAAGTAGTATTTTGTCCTCAAGGACAAAAATAGAAATGAAATACAAACCACAGGGACGAAAACCAAAATTTCTAAACCACGGGGATGAAATCCGCAATTTATAGCAAACCACAAGGACGAAAAACATAATTTACTCAAATTAATATTAATGAGGACATTCTACTAATATTTTATTGATTCCACTTTTATGAAAATAAACCTATCAAAGTACAACAGGGAGAAGATATGTTTTGTATTATGTTTTTGTTATCCCAATGAACATAAAGCCTCACTATTTATAGACCCAATAAACTACCACAAAGATCCTGCACCTTGAGCCCTTTGAGTGTCAAAACCAGTGAGAAAACAGGGAGTCTTCTACCATAATTACCTCACAATCAAGTAGCCCTTACATTAACCCGTAATACTCCCCCTCAAGAGGGACCCGAAAAAATATTTTTGAGGGGCATCTTGGACATGATCGCAGAAAGCCGAACACGATTTAGAGGCTTAGTAAGCATGTCAGCTAATTGATAATTGGTGCGAATAGGAAGAAGTTTAATGGTTCCGTCAAACACCTTTTCCCGGATGAAATGACAATCCAACTCGATGTGTTTTGTCCTCTCATGAAACGTAGGATTGGAAGCAATCTTGATGGCTGAATCATTATCACAGAATAAAAGAGCCGAAGAGGAACTGTAAATATCAAGATCTCGAAGCAAATGTCTTAGCCAAATCAACTCACATGTAGTATCAACCATTGCTCGATATTCCGCCTCGGTGGAGGATCTAGAAGTAACAGATTGCTTCTTAGATCTCCATGAAATCAAGGATTCACCAAGAAAAACACAAAAACCCGTAACAGATCTCCTTGTATCAGTACATCTTCCCCAATCAGAATCACAAAAAGCTTTGAGATGTGTTGATTTTGAGCTGGATAAAAAAATGCCTTGTCCTGGACTTTGCTTGAGATATCTTAATAACTTCTGACCAGCCTCCATATGTGAAGTTCGTGGAGCATTCATGAACTGACTAAGGGATTGTGTAGCAAATGCTATATCTGGCCTGGTAATCGTAAGGTACAATAAACGACCGACAAGACGTCGGTATGGAGTTGGGTCTTGAAGTAAGTCACCATCTTCGTTTGACAAACTAATTGAAGGATCCATAGGATAAAAAATAGGCTTCGCAGCCAACAAACCACTGTCCTCAAGGAGTTGTAAGGTATAATGTCGCTGAGACAAAAAAATCCCGGCTTGAGACCGAGCTACCTCAAGACCCAAAAAGTATTTCAACTCTCCCAAATCCTTGAGTTTGAACTGATGACTTAGACGAGCTTTAATGTCTTCAAGTGCTGCTCTAGAAGCTCCGGTTAGTATGATATCATCGACGTATACCAAGAGGGCCACATAACCGGAACCCGATCCTTTATGGAACAAAGAATAATCAGCTTTAGACTGAACAAAACCTTCCTGAATTAAAAAGGAAGAAAATTTTGCATACCACTGCCGAGACGCCTGTCTAAGGCCATATATTGACTTTTTCAGCTTACATACAAGTTTCCCTTGTGATGCACACTCCCCCTTAACTGAATAACCTTTTGGTAAATCCATATAAACTTCTTCATCTAGGTCACCGTGTAAAAAGGCATTATTCACATCCAATTGGGTTAAAGAGCAATTGTTTTGAGCAGCCAATGACAACATTACTTTGACACTTACCATTTTAGCCACAGGAGAATAAGTGTCAATAAAATCAACTCCTTCTTGTTGGGTAAACCCCTTGGCTACCAATCTAGCTTTGTAACGTTCAATTTCTCCATTGGCCTTGTATTTTATCTTATAAACCCATCGACAACCCAACGAGCGTTTGTTTGTTGGAAGAGAAACAAGTTCCCACGTGTTATTCTGTTCCATTGCATCTAACTCGTGATTCATAGCATTTTTCCATTCTTCATGCTTTGACGCTTCAACATACGACGATGGCTCGATATGAGAAGAAGTCATCAGAACATACTATTTATAAGAGTCAGATAATCGATGATAAGAAAGATATTTGGACAGAGAATAAGGTTGATCTTTCAGCTTGACAGGATGCACATAATTGCAATGAAACTCTCTCAAATAAGATGGAGGACGCCTAGGTTGGGTAGATCGTCTTACGGCTGGAACGGGAGGCACATTTTCAGCGGGTGCAGTTGGAAATGGAGGCATATTTTCAGCGGGTGCAACTCCTTCAACTGAGGATATATCCTCGGTTACCGATTCACCTTCAGGTGACGAAATACCTTCAACTTCAACGGATGACTCGGTTGTTGATGATATACCTTCGGTAGGCGATGATGTTGAATCTGATTCGTTTTGTGCCCTTGGAAGAACTACTAATGGAAAAGAATCAAGTGATAAATCATGTTGGGAATGATGAAATGGAAATATGGTTTCATGGAAAACCACATCCCTTGAGATAAAAACTTGTCTGCTTTCCATATCCAATAGCTTATAACCTTTCATCCCTGGTGGATAACCAAGAAAAACACACATTCGAGCTCGTGGATCAAACTTGGTTCTGTTTGCCATGATTGTAGATGCAAAAGCTAAGCATCCAAATACTTTGAGAGTATCATAATCAGGGGATTTATCAAACAACTTCTGATAAGGAGACAAGTTCTTTAGAACAGAACTAGGAGTCCGATTAATTAGGTAAGTAGCTGTCAAAACACAGTATGGCCAATACCTAATCGGAACTTTTGATTGAAAAAATAATGCTCGAGCCACATTTAACAAATGTTGATGCTTCCGTTCTACAACAGAGTTTGGTTGTGGCCTTTCAACACAAGATCTTTGATGTAAAATACCCTTTTCTAGAAAAAATTCAGCAAAATCCAATTCTCGTGCATTATCTGATCTGAAGGTTTTGATCTTAGTGTTGAATTGTGTAAGAATCATGTTGTAGAAACGAGGAACTACCTGTTGAACTTCAGACTTTTCTTTAAGGAGAAACACCCAAGTGAATCGTGTGCAATCATCGACTATCGTAACAAAGAAACGGTGGTTTGTATAAGACGAAACATGATATGGCCCCCAAATATCACAATGCACCAAATCAAATGGTTTATTTGAAAGATTATTATGGGAAACAAAGGGTTTTTTCGTTGTTTTGCCAAAGGACAAACATGACACACATCATTCTTTACATCTCTTAAACCATCAACTGACAATTCCTTAATAGCTTGTAGTTTCTTATGTGATGGATGTCCAAAACGTTGGTGCCAAACATTCATGATATTGAATTCTTCTAAAACTTGTGTTGCATCTGCCCTTAGCACATAAAGACCATCGAGTACTCTACCCTTGCCAATCATCTTCATACTTGCGGTGTCCTGAATCAACACATCATCACAACCAAATTTCACCTTAATATTGTTGTTATGTGTAAGTGAACTAACAGAAATCAGATTGAACTGAAAGTTAGGAACACATAACACATCTCGAAGCACTAATAATTTACCAAAGTTCACATCACCAATCAAGTGAACTTTTATATTTTGTTTATTTGGTAACACAACAGTAACATCGTCAATTGTTCGTGTATTTACCATTATGCCTACATTGTTGCATATATGTTTCGTAGCTCCCGAATCCAATATCCAATCACGAGATTCATGAATTTTGTCGTTAAACGACATGAAACAACGTATACCTGTCATATCAACTTTTCCAGCTTTTGTAGTTGCCATATTTACAGAAGAAGAGGATGACATACGTCCAGACAAAGCCTCCATGAGTTTTTGACATTGATCCATCATTCCGCTAATATCAGACGTATTGTTGCTTCCGGTTACCGCTGCAGTATTAACCTTTTGTTGTCTCGCTCCAGGTGGAAAACCATGCAACCAATAACATTTTTCTTTTGTATGCCCTGTTTTCTTGCAATTTGTACAAAAAGGAGCTTGATGACTTTTAAATCCTTTATAATATTGACCAGTATTACCTTTCTGCTTACCATTACTAACATTGAACGCCATGGGATGTGATTCAGATACAGAATCAGATATGCTACGTTGTCTTTCCTCTTTCAAAATAAGCATTCATCTCCTTTATTTCTCCACATGTACATGTACACTGAGGCCTATAGTTTGATAATTGTTCCCATAGTGACTTCAATTTTGTGAAATACACACTCACTGTATCTTGTTTTTGTGAGAGATTCATTAAATCTCTCCTAATTTGAAAAATCCTTGGACCATTAGTTTGTTGGAAACGGTCTCGTAAATCAGTCCAGATCTCGAAAGCAGTCTCCGTGAAAATTATACTAGCAGAAATATCTTTTGAAACAGAATTGAGTATCCAAGAAATTACCATGTTGTTACTTCGAGTCCATGAGTTAAAATTTGCTCCATCGGCTTCACTTGGTTTGACCAGGCTTCCATCAACAAAGCCTATTTTGTTCTTTGTAGATAACGCAAGCAACATAGCTCGACTCCATGATGTGTAATTATCACCGACGAGAGGTTGTGTAACCAGAACAAGTCCAGGGCTATCCGAATGATGAAGATACAAAGGATCATTAAGACCATTGGTTGTTACAGTCTGCGGTGGTCGTTCTTCTCCCATGATCGCAGCTCAACAATTTGCGAAAAGTCGCTCTGATACCATATCAAAGTACAACAGGGAGAAGATATGTTTTGTATTATGTTTTTGTTATCCCAATGAACATAAAGCCTCACTATGTATAGACCCAATAAACTACCACAAAGATCCTGCACCTTGAGCCCTTTGAGTGTCAAAACCAGTGAGAAAACAGAGAGTCTTCTACCATAATTACCTCACAATCAAGTAGCCCTTACATTAACCCGTAATAAAACCGAATACTATTATACTATTATTACTTTACTTTTTTATTTTTTTATTTTGCTTGAGATAATATTTTTGTTAGATTATGTTTTTTGCTTGATGTACAACGTCTAGATGAAGAATATGTCTTTTGGTAGATAATATTGTCACTTAAGTTTATTGTTGAGTAAGAATATATGATTCAATTATATATTGTAAGCAATCAAGCAACAAACACTGAATTTGGTAAATTAAATTATTAGAGCAAACGTTCAATGAAAAAAATATGAATTCTTATTTAGTTTAACCAGTTATCGAACATAATAACTCGTACCATTTATGCCGAATGTTATTTGGTTTAGTTAACCGCTCTTAGTTTTAATTTTTTTGAAAATCAATTACCCCAAATCGAATAACCCGAACACTGATTTAACTGACCTTATAACACCCTAGTTAAAAGAACTTTTGTCTTGAGGGAGCTTGGTAGAGAATCTATTGCCAAGATAGGTACTTGTTAAGAAACAATTACACAAATTGAAACAAGAACGTTAGATTGCAAAAAAAAGTGTCTTAGAGGTCAAATGCACCATTCAAGATCAATTCTTGCATCCGGAGATAGATGGGCGAACGAACTCAAAATTTATACTCTAGTGAATGGTGGAATAGAGTCTAGGACATGACTTAAAAGTACGGGTTATATTTTGATATATAGATTGAAAACTTAACATTCAATATTTTATATTTCAATAACAAGATGAATTGAAAAGTCTATTGGTTTCTATGGCATTTTAACCACATTGAAACAATAAAATTAAACTACATCGAAAAAAATTAAAATCGAACTACATAAAAGACTGGTTTAACCCATGAGTTATAATACTTATGTTCTTCCCGTGATGCAAACCCACACATACATCATTTCAATTCGTGCTTGAATTTGATTTTCTTTTATAGGGTCCAAAATAATTAATTGTTTGTCAGGGACGTTCCAATCTTTTTAGAGGTCTTGCTATATTTATAGCTTTTGATTACAGTACAGAAATGGGATAACATATATACATATAAGTTAAGCACAAAAGAGAGTTAAACCTAAGGAATTAACAATTTGAATCATAACCCAAACAACCAACAATCTAAACCTAAACAAATAAAATTTTGAATTTAAACAATTTGAACCAGCTTGAACCCAAACAAATTGGTATATAACTTAACACAATTTGATGAAAGACCCTATACATATGTAAAACTGAGCCCCAAAATTTTGGAAGTCCTGTTCTAAATCCCACATTTAACATGTTAAGGTACGACTTGTTGTTTGTTTAGATAATTACCACTTACTTTTTTAAATGATTCATATATAATAGTAATTTAATGTGTGGCCTTCAATCAATGGTCGGTAGGGTCATGTTAAAAATATTCAAGGAACATAAATCAAACGTGATCGATATTGGCCAAATATGTCTTAACTTTTTGTTGGTCAAAACATTAAAAAAAAAACTTTTAATGAGTAGAAGACGATGTAGAAGAGGGCGGTGATGGATGACATCAATGGAATGAGGAGAGGCCGATGGAGGTAGGCGGTGGGGGCAGGACGTTGTACAATACATTGACAGAGACCTGACAAAAACTGACACAACATGCTAATCCGACATGAACTCGATACGAAATAAACGGGTATTGGGTAATACATTTTAACGCGTTTAAGTAAACGGGTTGACAAGACACGACACGAAAATTAAACGGGTAAGGTCGGGGTCAATAATTTCAACTTGAAATGACCCGAATAACCCGTTTATGTGTGTGTGTGTGTGTATATATATATAAGTTTTCTTTTTAATACTTTGGATTTTTAATGTTTTTGGGTTTGATTAAAACTTATAAGTTTGAACTATAAAATTTAGATTTATAATGTTTTCATTTGAATTTTAAATTTGTAAGGTTTTTGTGAATTTTCGATATTTAATTTTTAGTTTTATAAATGTTAAACGGGTTAGGTATGTCGTGGCGGGTGAGACGGGTCGGGTTAGGATTGAGCTTTTCTGACCCGTTTATTAAACGGGTTGGGTTAGGGTTAGACACCCTCAACACGTTTGACTTTGAACCCGACACGACACGTTTGTCAGGTTTACATTGACAAGCATCTATATTAGCACGAAGGTTTGGGAAACTTATTGTAAATAATTCATATTCAATATTATCAAAAGTTATTGATTTTAACGTTTTTATTTAAAAACATTCATGAGTTGATATACTTGACAACATATCATTATATTTGTATTGTCAGAGAAATTATTAATATTAATTTAAACCAACAAGACATTAGGGGTGAGTATAACCGGGTACCCGAACCACAAGGGTTGTGGTGTGGTGGTAACGCCTGGGGAGTTCATAGCGCTTGCCCGGGTTCAAATCCCACACTCAACACTTGTGGCCACTGGGGATTATCTCAGGGCTGCATTACTTCGTGGTCGGTGTATTTGCCAGGGATGTACTGGGCCGAAGGCCCAGGAACCCTTTCCAAAAAAAAAAAAAAAACCGGGTACCCGGCTAAATTTCATGGAACCGGAACCGGCGGTTCATAGAATGAAGGAACCGAAACCGGAACCGCTTACATCGGTTATCTATATTTTTTAACCGGTCCCGGAACCCAACTCAACACTTGTAAACACAACGAATGGTGAAAAATAATCAGATAAAACTAATTACTACATAAATAAATTAGAAACTTCGGCGTATTGACTCTTGACATCAACAAAACGACTTACATAACACATAACGTCCTTACGTCAAGACCTAACAAATAAAACATTTGGATCAAAACGAATAAAATACCTAACAAAACCTATAACACATCATTAAATATTTAAATATAATAAATATATAAATAATTTTTATAAAAAAATAGCGGGTACTCGTCAGTTCCGGTTCTGGGTACCCAGCGGGTCTGGGTACCCGGTCCCGACGGGTACCAAGCGGGTAACGGTTCAAAAAAATGAGAACCAGAACCGGAATCAGTCCTAATCGGTTCCGTATTTTCTGAACCGGAACCGGAATCATTAATCATATTGGTTCTGGTTTCAAAACCGACAGTTCCAGAGCAGTTCCGGTTTCAAAGACGGGTATCCAGTTCCGATGCTCACCCCTATAAGACATACAAACATAACCCATGTATATATAATTCAATGTCATCACGAATATGATTTATAAGACTTGCATGTCAAATCAATATTAATTTCAAAATAAAAAGTAATTACACTGACTATGATATAAGTCGCACATTTGAATGCTTCATAAATATTCATCATATATTTTATTAAATCGTATACAATATCAAACAATAAAATCGTGTAAAATAATAAAACATTCTAGAAAGGTAATTAAATAAATAATTAAATATTGGAAATAAACCACTAAAAAGAAATTCCTTTAAATATTTATATATTTCCATCATTTTCACTTGATAATAATTTAATTTCTTGTAGTTTCATATGTGGCTTTGAATGAATGGTCTGTTGATCATGTAACTAACTATATATATTATATATTATAATCCAAACGCTATCAACTTCAAATAATTAAAAAAACCTTAAATGAACACAAAATTAAGGTTCCACCTAATTTTCATTTGTGTGCTTTTTAATAATAATAATAATAATAATAATAATAAACAAATTATTATGTTTGGTGGATATATTATGCATATATAAACAAATACACAACCCACCCACCTTCCTTTGTCATATCATCTTTTCGTTATTTTCCTCCGCATTATATTATTTTGGAGATTGTGGCATAGCCCCCACCGATTAAACCATGCACATATTATATATATACATATATAAGCATGCTAGCAAAAAGTCTTAAGTACAAGTCCTTAAGCAAAAAATACAACCAATTTATGCAAGAAATTCAAAAAACTCTTAAAGACAACTTGAAAAGCCTAATGTACAAGTCTCTTTATGCAAGAACTTTAAAATCAAACCAACTGAGAGATTCCATGATAAGCCCATGCTTTTTGACCAAACCCTTCTACCTTTTCCTTCTGAGACAGCCCAGCCATACCAACAACTCTTTCACGCTTTCACTCTTGCGACTGTACCAGTTTGGGATGCTTCACACGCCAAAAACTGATTTCTTCCACCAGTCATACTTGTTCACCATACCTTCAGTACTTCTTCTCCATCTTTCACGCCATCTTGCATATAAATCAAGGGCATGGGTTCAGAGAAAACTCACTTCTCCATCTCCTGTCCGGTTTTGATCGTGTCCGATTGCAAATTGAGGGTTTCGTTGCTATGCAGAAAGCTAACAACAGTCACTAATCAGGTACTCCTTTCCTGTAAATTATATATGTTTTAGGGTTTTTAATCTCAATCTTTGATACCCCAAGTCGATAAATGTTTCCAATACTGAGTTACGTTTAGTTTCTTGGCTGTTAGAGCAGCTATTTCTTTCTCTGGTACATTTTGGTTCTCAATTTTGGTCTCTTATGGTTTTTTGGTTTCAAAATTGGTTGGCAATGGCCACTTTGATTTTAGTCTTGGTTAGAGTGTAGTTGGATTAATTACGGATATGTGGAAAAAGGCATGTCTTTGTTCGAAAGCATTATTCTAATTAGGAGGTGATCGTATTGGCGGCATGGTTTGTATCTACCTTTTATCCTTGTACTCAAATTTCTTTTCCATATTACCTTCATCTTTTCATACATTGTCCAATGTGCATGCAGGTGGCAGTGGCAACTATGATGCGATGATGTAAATCATCATTGTTTTCCATACAATCAACTTGCTTCTGCCTAAAAGTTAGCTGATACAAAACTTTGAGGTCTGACCCTTATCTTTATACTTATTGTTCTCTTGTAGTTAATCTGCATTTGAACACTGTTTTTTTATCCTTTTACATGATACTTAGAAACACCTTCAGCCTTGAGGGCCAAGCCTGCTGTCCTATGCATTGATGCACTCATGATAAACCTATCTGGTTTTACACTAATGCTTTCGAACAAAGATATGTCTTTTTCCACATATCCGTAATTAATCCAACTACACTAACCATGGTTTGATAGATCTGTTGAATACGAAATAACATGATTTTACATTTAGAGAAATGTTTATAAATATGATTTTACATTGAAAGAAATGAACAAAAGATGTTATTTTCTGTAGAAAATTTCTAAGCTTGTGATACTACTGACTCGGGGATTATAATGTCCGAGGTAGTTGTCTTTAAATTACTGCATGAGTAAATTCAATATTTCCGGTTGTTGACAAGAATAACATAACCACCAACTTCCACTATACTCTATTTTCTAAATGTTTGTTCTACATAATTTTTGCTTCTACCGGCATTAGCTTGCACTTCCCAACCTCAAGGCTTTCTCTTTCGGGTTCGATCAATTGGGTCAAAGGCCACTTATTGAGCATAGATGATTTATATGTTTGCTCCATCCATATTTGTGAATACTTGATTCTAATTTCCAATAGTCTAAATCTTGCGGATTGGGCGGAGTCATCCACAGACTAACCAACATTTTGTTAAAGCGTTTTGAGCCACGAACCCCATTGGAGTATTGTTCTGAATTCAGATGCTTTTTACTTAGTTTTGATTTTAGCTTATTTTACTTCTCTTTTTCTTTGACTAAAATTCCAATCGTTGCCTTGAATGGTGACGATTTAAGTGTGATGCCTACTTCGTTCAATATAGTCAACATCTATATATTTGTTTACAATCTTTTGTTAATTGACTTTGGTATTTCGTAATGTAAAAGATTTGTAAACAGATGTATACCAAAACAGATTGGTGAGCATGTATTCACAAAACAGATTTGTAAACATATGTATACCAAAACAGATTTGATGCACATATATATACCAAAGCATTATGTTGTTTTCGAGCAGAATACCAAAGCATTCTACTGTTTTTTGAGCATAAATCGATTAGAATACTTGTGTATTAAAGCATAAATCTAATCATTTGCAGAAATCGAGCAGAATACCAAAGCATTATGCTGTTTTTGAGCATAGATTGACTCCATCTGTTGTTTTCGAGCAGAATACCAAAGCATTACGTTGTTCTACTCTATCTGCTTTTTTTAGCAGAAAACGAGCCATTGTGTGATTTTCAAGCAGAAATCAAGTAGATAAATAGAGCAGAGCTTGGGATTTTACTTTCCAATGCAACTTGATAGCATTTTCAATGTCGCCAACATTCAAAATACCAACTTAATGAAGCTATTTTGGACTAAATATGTTGAGGTGCAAAAGCGGTTTCAAATGGAATTTTGGACTAGGATTGGTATGTTGTTATTCATTGTTGTTGATAGAAATGAATATACAATGGTATGCATTGTCAAAGTTGCCAGAGAGGCTGAATGGATTTGTTTTTCTAATACAAAAGCTTTATCCAAGTTGTGAAGGTTTCAAGGGTTACAACACCAAGTTTATTATGGTTCTTCTAACAAAATTCGATTAGGTTCTTTTTCCAAAAAAAACATTTGATTTGGTTGCATGAGTTTTTGGAATGAAGGTTTTTGGGTGTTTAATGATGTACCTTCATTATCTACAGTCTACTTATAAGTTAACTTACCATTATATTATGTTGTGAATTGTGATAAGATCATTCAACATTTATCATTCGGTTTTATCAAATATTCTTCTTGCTGAAAATGGTTTAGAGTTAAAATGGTAAGTTTCTAGCACCAACAACATTTATCAAATTGTCATTTTCCATTTGGCACTAAGCCACTAATTCAAGACATAGCCTCTAATTCATTCAGACAATTATCCATTCCACTTATCAGATAGATAGATGCTTAAGATTAATGGTGGGTTAAGGGGTCGTCTACTAAACATTTACCGTGGTAAGCTCTTACGAGTTCAATTAAATTACCTTACCGGGTAAATATAACAAGGCCTGAGAATCTTACCCGATAAGAGGGATCGGAAGACAAGGATGAGAGTCTTACCTGACAAGCGCTTACTGAGTTATAAACTCTTACCATCAATCCATTTTTCATGGCCGAGAATTTTACCTCATGAGGTAAATGAAAGTGGTGACTATTGCCGGTGACTATTATAATCCAGAGGCCCCATGTGTTTTATTTGTTTGTTACAATCAGTTGGCTTCTCAATTTGGGAATCACACTTCAAGGCATGACTTTTGCATTTTTTGCTTGTGTGGTGGAGGTTTTTGGTGGGTGGATGGAGAGGGTTGAAAATAGAGGCAAAATTATAAGTAAATTTGGCTGTTAACACTTAACACAAAATACAAGTACGTTTATTGTAAATAAGGATAGGTAAATTTGGGTTGTTCGATTAACTTTGATAGACCACATGTTGCAAATGGTATAAGTTGAATTTTACAAGATTCTCATTTATTTGTTCAATAGGTTTCAAATTTGCATCTACTTGGTGCTGAAAGAAAGTTCTCTGACGAAATAACCTTGCAAAATTAAGGTTCTCTGTTATTACTTTTTAACATTAATCTATATAAGATATTACACAGTTGCTTGTATAATTTCTCATAATCTTTTCTTGTTTGTACTTTTGAGCTAATGGTTCGTATATAGTATAAATTTGTGCATTGTGGTAGTAGGGTTGGGTTCCGGTGAGAAGTCGAGGTTAAAGTGAGAAGCGTGAGAGGTGGTTATCAACCATTGGATGAGAAATTGACTCACATTAGAATGAGATGCACCGAGATGCATCAGATCAATTCTCTTCTAAGGCGCAATTCATGGGAGGGTATTTGATTGATTAAAAGTGATCAACGGTTCACATCTATTTTTCACGCATTTCACATTAACCTCAACTTTTCACACGATTCTCTTGTGGTAGTAATGGTAGCTTTTTTGCAGTCCTCACAACTAAGATGGGTGCAAACTTTCCGTTGTGATCTGCTACTTGTCATTTTTGTTCGTCCTCATGCGACTTCCGTTATTTTCTCTTTATTAAGAGAAGACTTTGTGGTGTGATTTACATGCTACACTTGTTATTTTGGTTTATTTTTAATTAGTTCACTTATTTTGGTTTATTTTTAATTAGTTCACTTCATATATGCCGCTAACCAAGTGTTTTGATGAGGGACTAATGGATTCTCTGTTTTACTTGTGCTGAAAACCAATCTTTTACTTGTGATGTCATGATATGTAGAGCAAAAAAGCAAGGGGGTCGAGGAACTTCAATCAGGATTAGATGATAAATCTGCATTCTTGCTACTTTCTTCCCATAACCTCCTTCATTGATTAGAATGACAATTCGGAATGCAAGTAGTTTTTTATTGTACATTGTAATCGGTATGTTTGCTTACATTTATACAAATTGTACACCCGCCGCATTGCACGGGTACACCACTAGTTATATATATACATATGTAACACCCCATATTTCCTATTCTTGTGATTTTAGATTAAAATGAGAATTTAGTGGCCAAAGTGTGAAATTGAAAACTTATGTACTCAAGAGTGTGTTGTTAGAAGTATAAATCAGATGGAAAACATTTCTTTCTTTCATTATGTCGGCTAGGGATTTGAAGAGTGGAGAAATTGAGAAGAAGCATCTCTTAAAGGATTGGAGTAGGAGGAGTTCATCAAAGGGATTAGAGAGTTCATCTTCAAGGTAAAACTCTCTCCTCAATCTTCACTCTATTGCTTAAATTTGGAAATTTAAGTGTGTGTGATTCAATGATTCTTCCTACCCCTGAGTTTTGGAATGAAATCATTGGGAGTAGAAAGGTTATTGGATCATCGTGTGGGTTGTGAGCCTCTATTGGGAAGCTTGCATCATTTTAATGGAGTTTTGAGTTTTGGGTTTGAAATGACGAATCATTGGTTGAGTTTTAGATGGATTTCGTTAGATTAAATGATGTTTTGATGTTTGGTAATTGAAAGGTTTAGAACATTCATTATTTCATTTTGGAGGCTTAAAATTGATTTGGGATGAGTTGGGGTTGAGAAAGGGTGAGATTTCGGACTGAAAGTGTTGTGCAGAATTGAGAGGGACAAAACAGGAACTTGCGCGGTTTGTCCCGTGGTTTGCAAACCGCGTGACAAGTGGCGCAAGCCCCTGTTTTGTGTACCTTCTTTGGTTTGCTTCGTGTTTCGGGTCTAGAATCGAGGCATCGTTTGGGGGTTTGTCTTAGGGGCTTAATAAGGATGTTTTGGGATGTAATTAGATGGTTAACACCATTCTTATGACGTCCAATTCAGGTGTTCGGTTTGAACTAACGTGGGTTTCGGAGCGTGTGTCGATGTGCTAAGGCTAAGGTGAGTTCCTTTAACTCTTTTGGTGCAAATGAAATGGTTTGCTGAAGTTTTTATAACTGAACTTGGTTTGAGCATGATGGTACGATTTTATAGTATGAAAAGCTTCGTTACTTTATAATGTGGAACTGTTTATGAATATACGCATGTTATGAAAATGTTATAGATGCGCATGTTTGACTTACGTGATGTTATCCATTATGTGATATGATATGTGGAGTCGGGTGCACAGTGGGAGTAGGGTACCTTGGGATATCATATCCCTTGGGAGTTGATTAGTTACCGGTACATATGGAATCCGTTTCCTGTGTACGTGGAGATGGGGAGTCTGCTTGGGCCCCGAGGGCGAGAGGGGAGTCTGCATGGGCCCCAATCGTGGAAATTACCGTGTGGTGGAGAATGTCTACGAACACTGTGCAAATGCCCATGTGTGACGTGGTTTGGTCGAAACATTTTGATGGGCCTTTATGGCGGTTTGTATTTATCTCTTCTAAATTGGGCCTTTATGGAGGTTTGCATTTATATTTTTTTAAATGCTTTATTAAACTATTTCCGGGAGGGAATTCACTAGAGCTCATGGTCTAACCCTCGCTTTTCGAAAACTAAAACCATTTTCAGGTGTTGGACGTGTATGGAGTTTCATCTGATGATGATGAAAGGTCGTGTCGTGGTAGAAGAGCTAGAGGCTAGTGAAGACTTGTAGACTACCGCCGGGTTTCCTGTAGTATCTCGGTTGAGAAGGTGTTTCCGCTGCGAGTTTAGAGTAGAACTTATGTAAATTTCTTGTGTTGGGACTGTTTTTGGTTGTAATTTGGTTTAATATCATTTTAAGGAAATTGGGTTGTTACAAATGGTATCAGAGCCATAGTTTAAGGGATTTAGGTGACCGGATGGGCCTAAACTTAAAGTGTGGAGTAGAGTGGAACACAACTGAGATATAGGAAACCATTAGGAATGACCGTGTTGGTCCCGAAAGGCTTAAACAAGTTTGTAGAAGGGGGGGTTGAATACAAACACACTATTTTACTTTTCTAAATTGTTTATTGATAAATCATTAACAATTTACAGCTTGTTGCGGAAACAAGATTAAGGATAAACCTAAATCTAAACAAGTTGGAACACTAAGGTTTTCTTGCACTAAGAAAGATAAGGAGATTACTAATAAAATCCTATCTTGAGAGATTTGAACTTGTCCAGAGTTAGCAAGTTACTTCAAATGAAGTGAGTTCATCTCTTTATATACTGCATGCATTTAATGCAATTCAGTATACACTTTACACGTGTCATCAGCGGATTGGTTGCATGTCATTGACCTTTGTTGACAACCTTAGTAGCCGCATGAATGAACAATGTAGTATCAGAGTGGTTGTACGATTTCAGATTTTCGGAGGTTCTTTTCTGACATTTCGTACGGTGGCGTGCAAGGGAGGTTAAGACAAAGGTACTTTGTACGGAGGACTTCATGATCAGCTTTCGTTGATTCAGCGATTATCATTTACTATTCAGCAGATGATAAAGTTCAGCGATAGCTGAAGTCTTGTACTTGATACTTCACGTTGAGTGGACAAATCTGAGTCTTCGCTGATCCGCATCAGTTCATTAGGAGACTTGTCGCTGGTTCTTGAGCTTGATCTTCGACTTCAGCGTAGAACCTTTGTTGACGTGAATCTTGTCTTCAGGGATCATAAGTAAACAATTAACTTATCAGCGATCACCATAAGGACTGAACAGACTCAGCGATATGGTGAACAGTGTTCGCTGAATGTTTAATCTAAAAGTGCGAGAGTTCCTATCAGCAGTACTGTAAGATCTTAGTACTTATCAGCGATAGTGAAACTCTGATACATATTGTTTACTTACAATTTTCACTAAGTATTTAAGATAGGGTCATTATCAAATCACTGAGGGTTTGGATCAACAATCTCCCCCTATTTGATTATGACATAGCAACAGAGAAAATTGCTATTTAATGAAAACACAAGGATAAAAAGAACTCATAAAATATTTGTCCCTTTTACTGTTTTCTGGGATCTTTTCAGTACTGATGGAGTAAAGTACATTCGCTGAAATCTTTCTTTAAATCTTTGAATCAGGTTACAATATGAATAAGAAAGATTACAAGTACAAGCGAAATAAGTTACAAGTACTGAAGGATGACTGATACAATAGAGAAAAATGGTGATTGTTGTCAGCCTTCAAAGGGTTCTTCCTTAATGAGAAGTTCATCAAGGGTTGTCTTTTCAGTTGGAATCATCCAGTCAGGAACCTTTTCTCCTTTATTCTTTAGCTTCAGAGCAGCTTCAAAAATCAAGGGTTTTAGGTGTCGTGCCTGAATGTCTTTTCTGAAGTCGCACCAGTAGATGAGATCTTTGAGCTGTTCGATTGGAGTGATTGGAAGCTCAGCGATCCGTTGAAAGCATTTACGTCCGTCGTAGTCAAGAAAGAATATTCCATAAGGATTACTGATGACTTTACCAGGGACGAAAAGTTCACATGGTGGCAAAGAGATGTCAAGGGCAGATAAATCAGGATCAGGACCAAGTACTTCAGCGCGAGAGAAACCAATTCCAGTTTCATTTCGTATGACAGGACCTGAGTTTGAATCTTGACGTTTCTTCCTTGGAGAGCCCTTTTTTCTTTTCGGCTTTAGATCAGGAACAGGAGGAATATCCACAAAAGAAGATATCAAATCGATCTGTCTGTTTATCAGCTTTTCGAAATGATCCTTGTACTTAGATTTTGATGGTTGGATAGCTAACCTCATCTCTAGCCATTCAGAGAGACCATACCTTTTTACAGTGTCAGCACGAAAGGTTTCAGATGAGTCATCTTCTCTGAACAGTTTGATGTCAACAATAGGTACTCCGATGGAGGTTCTTCCAGAGATGAATACCTTGTTGATCTTCGCTGGACGATATCTGAAGTGGATTTTCTCTTTACACCAGATCAGGATGGTCTGAGAAACTTCAGCTTTCTTTTCCACGATCTTCTGGGCTTGTTCCCAAAGCTTTCGTTGGATTTGAATGGGAATACGCTTCAGCTTGGTGTCTTTGACAGATTCTTGAGTGAGCTTGATGGCGTATTCTCTGTCTTTATCTTCAGCTTCCTTCCTTTCAGCGATGAGGCGTTCAGCTCTGAGATGATCCTGGTATTCAGCTTTTGAAATTCTGAACTTAGGAGGAACTGAAGGTAGTTGATCGCGCCTTAGGATGATTCGCTGATCCTCGAATCGCTTTATCATTTCTTCTCTCCTCTTTTGAGGAACTGAGGAGGGTCTGTTTCTGTGCGAGAGAGGTTGTTCTTCTGATTCATCAGTCTCAGAGATTAAATCTAAGACTGGGATTATGTCTTCAGCGGTAGCTGGAATTATTGGTGAAGTCGCAATAGAAGATCTTTCAGCGATATCCTCAAACAGGGGAGAGGACTAGCTGAAACGTAGCGATCTTACAAATAAGAACTGGGTAGAAGAACTTGGGTAGAAAAGATAGAAAAAAAATGTGGATGTGTATGGTGTTTGTGGAATGGATAACTGATTTTTCAGAGATGATCAGGGAAGGAAAAATAAGTTTAGTGTACCTGACAAATCGGCTTTGCAAGTAGGATCGCCAGATTATCATCTTCAGCGATGCCTTTGTCTTTGCTTTTCTCAGCGCCAGAGGCTGAGTGCTTTGTCTTTGTCTTCTCCCCTGAAGGTTCTTTTATTGAAATACCTTTAAGAGCTTTGGTTCGAGGAGCAGGTTTGACAACAAAGAAATCATCGTCATCTTCATCATCATCATCATCGTTCCTTGGAGAGGAGGATGGTTCAGCTTCAGGGATGTCGAAGTCTTCGTCTTCTTCTGCTTCGGATTCCTCAGCATCTTCTTCGAGTTGCTCCCCCTCAGATACAGAGGCGAGGTTCTCGGTTCCCTCAGGGTTTTCATCTCCCTGAGGTCCAGTAATCCGATCTTCATTACCCTCTCCCCTGATAGATTCATCATGGGAAAGGTCTTCAGCGCTCTTATTTAGATCTTCAGCGCTCTTCTCCTGTTCAGCGCTCTTCTCCCCCTCTTTCTCATGATGGGCGGGGGAGGAATGGGTAGATTCAGCATTGGTGTTGTCTCTGTCTTCTGGGCCAGAGACTTTCACACAACCTTCAAGCTTAGCTATTCTGTCTTCTAGGCCAGAAATAGCAGGCGTGATTTTCTTCAGCTCTTGGCGATCCTCTGCGGTGAATGAGTCCAAAACAAGTGCAGGGGCCGGAGCAGGAGCTGGATTATTTGCCTTGTTCACCAGCGTCTCGATCATTGTCTTGACAGAACTAAGATCGGTCTTCACTGAGCCCAAGTCGGTCTTGACCACTGACATATCACCTTCGAGTGTACCAACCGATTTCTTCAGCGTTGTAACCTCGCTGGAAATGGTGGAAACTGATGATTTGAGGTTGGTGTAGTCAGTGTAGATGTCGGAGAGCACTTTGGCAAAGTCGGCGAGAGTTTTATCAAGGTCTTTGATGTCATCAGAGGAGGCCTTCTTTTCCACCACAGTAGTCAGCTTCGTCAGATTCTCTCCAGCGTTTGTTACAGCTGTAGAGTTATTTGATAGACCGGTGGTGAGATCCGTAAGTTTCATCTCCATAGACTTCAGAGACTGGTTGATGTCTCCCAAATAAGGACCTGTAACATATAAGTACTTGTGAACAAAGGAAAGCTCAGAAGTTTCAGGTTTAGTTACAGTGTTTAAGGTGGGATCTGTACCTGCAGGAGCGTTGACGAACTCATCAAAGTTTCGAGTCCCTCCATAGTGTTCCATATTTCCCTCAAAAGTTCCGTGAGGGATGGAGATCTCTGCAGGTCCTTTCTTCGTCATTCGCTGAGAAGCTTCAACGGCTTCTTGAATGATGGCATCTCCAGTTTTGACTGGAGGAGTGTCCAAAGAAGTAGAGGGAGGAGCGAAGGATAAGAATTGGGGTTGGGTTTCAAGTTCAGCGTTGGATTCGCTGAGAAGTACTTCATCAGTCTTTTGAGAGACTGACGAAGGTTGGGTAGATTCCAAAGTTCTAACCTCAGCGTTTAAGGACGCTGAAGTAGGTTTAGAAGGGATGGCTTGAATTGGTGTGGCAGAGCGTACCACGGAACTTTCCTTCAGCTCTTCAGAATGAGCTGAGGAGTCTTCAGCATAGAATTGCTGGGGTTGCTCCTTGGTTTTCTTGATCCTTTTGGAATCAAGAGGGGTAAAAGATTGTTTCCTTTTCTTAGAAGGAATGGATTTTGTGGCCTGGGAATCAGCGAGGGGTATAGTCGCTGAAGGAGCCACAGAAAGCGGAGAATTAAGTAGAGTGAGAAGGGTAGAGAGACGTACCTCGTTGGCGACAGGCTTGAAGTCGAGAACTTTAGGGCCAATCTGAGAGAGTTTCAGATCACCCTCTTCAGGATAGCTGTCCTTCAGGCCATATTGAAAGATGGCGCTGATGAATCGCGGGTAAGGAACCCATGCTGGTCGGTCAGCGGCAGAATCAACACGTTGAATGAGGTCTTCATAGATGATGGAGGCCCAGTCAATGTTGAGACCTTTCAGCAGTGCGTAACCCATGGCCTGCTGAGGTTGAGCGGCTTGATCAGAAGATCCGGATTTCGCTGTCATGCAGCTGATCAGGTGAGCGAAGATGAAGTTCATCTCGCTGGGCATCTTGGATTTCTTTATCAGCGTCAGCTTCTTCTCAGGTAGCTTGTCTCTTCCAGTCTCCCAGATGTAATCCATCGCATCAAGGAAAGCAATGATTTCTTCCCTGTCAGCGTGCTTCTTGTGGTCAGGAAATGGAATGAAAGGGTTTTCTGAGGTAGCGTTAGGGAATTTCAGAGCTTTGCGGATTATTGCGGGGGTTATCTTGATGGTGCCATACTCAGTATCGTTGAGTATGCAGTCGATGGTTTTAGATGGATCTTTGGCTGAGGGTAGGTTGGTGTGTCTGGCAGAGTACCAGAATTGGGATAATAGACGCTGACTGGCAGGAGGTGTGATTGTCAGTGCTGTGTAGATGGGGCTATTCTTCAAAAAATTTACAGCGTCGTCTAGATGGGATACCTTCTTCCGAGGAGGAAACTCGAGAAGCGCTGAAAGGTTGTTTGCCTTTGTCCAGTCTAGTTGATCCAGCTCAAACTTAACCTGAGGAGCTTTGGTGATTTCCAGTTCCTCAGAATCAGCGGAGATGGACTCAGCGGTAACATTCAGCTTTGAAGTTGCCATTTCACTGTATTATCAGTTCAACCGAAGATGTTAACAAATAAGAAATATCTTAATGTGGAAAGAAAATTTCCATTAAGATTTTTCGAATTTTGTCCATTTCATTCAGACAAAAAAAAATCTTAATGAAGATTAGGGTTTTTCTTGTTTTTAAAAAAAAAACGAATATAACACCTATAAGCCTTGTATTCCAGTTTAAAAAAAAATGGATACGAAAGAAGAACAAGTTTAAGATTTTAGATTTAAAACTTGAAGAACAACCATGAAATGGTTGTGTTTATAAATAAAACCATGAAAGAAAATGATTTTATTTTTGAGTTCTTTTGTTTGATCTTGTGTAAAACAATGATAAGATCGAAAACAAGTTATTTGCATTTGATAATAGATAAGAACATAATAACCTTGAGTTTGATGAAGAAGATGATGAACAGTTCTTGAAGATTGAGAGCACAAAATGCAACAGTGTTCTTTTCTTGCGGAGAAAGATTGATTCGCGTAAAAGACAAATATAAACTTTGAGAGTGTTTATATAGGAAGAGAGTAGAGAGAGAAAAACTTGAGCGGGAAAGTTTTTCATCATGACACGGACACGTGTTTGCATTTGATTGGATAGACAACGAAACGTGCAAACGTGTGTCAGAAAAAGAGCGTGCCTGGTGTTATTCGTTGCAATGACGTCACAACTGTCCTTTCACATTCTTTCGTTGTCTCTGAGGTTTTGAAAGAAAAACTCAGGGACTCTTTGGAAAATAAGAAGCACTGAATAGAAATATCAGTGAGGGTTTTAAGAAATTTCAAAATATCGCTGTTAAGGAAGAGAAATTCAGCGATGAAAGAATTTGAAATCTTGCATTTTCATGCGTTTTGTCAGAGAAAACATACCTTGATATCAGTTTAACCCAATTTATTCAGAGAGAAGATGATGAAATGGATTGTACAAGTTTATTTTATCCAGAGCCTATACAAGAATGTATAAACGTATCGCTGATTAAATGTGAACCGCTGAAGATTTATCCTTCAAAGTTCAGCATTCCAAGCTCGCTGATGAGAAAGTTGAATCTTGTCTCATCAAGAGGTTTGGTAAACAAATCAGCTAACTGATAATCAGTTGGGATAAAATGAAGTTCTATATCACCATTCATAACATGATCTCTGATAAAATGATATCTGATTTCTATGTGTTTTGTCTTTGAGTGTAGCACTGGATTGTTTGCTATAGCGATGGCACTTGTGCTGTCGCAATAGATTGGAATTTTGGAGAGCTGAAGATCATAGTCTAGTAGTTGATTTCTCATCCACAAGACTTGAGAACAGCAGCTTCCAGCGGCTACATACTCAGCTTCAGCTGTGGAAGTGGACACTGAGTTTTGCTTCTTACTTGTCCAACTTACCAGCTTTCCACCCAGGAGCTGACATCCTCCTGTGGTGCTTTTCCTATCCATTTTGCAACCTGCAAAATCACTGTCTGAATAGGCGGTTAGATCGAATCCTGAATCTTTGGGATACCAAAGACCTAGATTCGCTGTACCCTTAAGATATCGAAAGATTCGCTTTACAGCTTTCATATGAGATATCTTAGGTTCAGCTTGATATCGTGCGCACAGACATGTTGCAAACATAATATCGGGTCGGCTAGCTTTAAGATACAGTAGTGAGCCGATCATCCCACGGTACAGCGTGACATTGACAGGAACACCCTTTGTGTCCTTATCAAGTATCAGCGGTGGTGCCATAGGGGTTTTCATAGCTGAACTTTCAGTTAAGTCGAATTTTTTCAGCATATCTTTAACATACTTTCCCTGATTTATAAAAGTTCCTTTTCAGTTTGCTTAATCTGAAGACCAAGGAAATATGTTAGTTCACCCATCATACTCATTTTATACTCATCTTTCATTCTATCAGCGAAACGAGTACAAAGCTCAGGGTTCGTAGAACCAAATATAATGTCATCAACATATATTTGAACTAAAATGATATGACCTTTTATTTTTCTAAAAAACAAAGTTTTGTCAATCTTACCTCTCTCAAATTTTTCAAGGTGGAGATAAGTAGAAAGAGTGTCATACCATGCACGAGGAGCTTGCTTCAAGCCATAAAGTGCCTTATCCAGCTTATAAACATAACCTGGACGCTTAGGATCTGAGAATCCTGGAGGTTGTTCCACATAAACTTCTTCATTCAGCTTTCCATTTAGAAACGCTGACTTAACATCCATTTGATGTACAGTGAAGTTTTTGTGTACAGCATATGCTAAGAAAAGACGAATAGATTCAAGTCTTGCTACTGGAGCAAAGGTTTCGTCATAATCTATACCTTCCTCTTGTCTGTATCCCTGAGCAACAAGACGAGCTTTGTTGCGAGTTACAGTACCATGTTCGTCCAACTTGTTTCGATAGACCCACTTAGTGCCTATCACTGTTTTGTCAGTTGGTCTCCGAACAAGTTTCCAAACTTTGTTTCTTTCGAATTCAGTCAGCTCTTCTTGCATAGCGCTGACCCAGTTTGGATCTCTGAGGGCATCATCTATTTTCTTTGGTTCAGTTAGAGAAATAAAGTTAACAAATAAACAAATATTACCTGCACTTCTACGAGTCTGAATACCAGCGTTGGGATCACCAAGAATTTGATCGATTGGGTGATTTACAGTCCATCGCTGAGCCGGAGCATGCGTCGCTGACTCAGTCTGAACTGGAGAAACTGAAGATGAGGCTTCAGCTACTTCTGGATAATCAGCTAAGAGAGGAATGCTTGCATTTGTCACTTCATTCACTGATTGCTGAGAAATAGATGGAATTTCTGAGACATTTGGATCAACTGCGGGTATAGTGTTTATAGGAACAGCTGAGACCCAAGATGTTTCAGCTTCACTATTCTGCATATTGGGAATGATAGTAGGACCATCATTTTCAGTTGTATGAGTATGAGTAGTGGGAACATCTTCTGAATCACAAAGATGAGAAAACATCCATTGATTCAGTTCTTCTGTATCAGCGTTCGGTTTAGAGTTCGCTGAACGGGATTCGTCAAACGTGACGTGAATAGTTTCTTCTACAGTTTGTCTTCTTCGGTTGAAGACTCTGAAGGCTTTGGAAACTGAGGAGTATCCAAGAAAGATTCCATCATCAGCCTTAGGATCAAACTTTCCAAGGGCATCTCTGTTGTTCAGTATGAAACACTGACAACCAAAGATGTGAAGAAAGCTGATTGAAGGCTTTCTCCCATGAAAAAGTTCATAGGCTGTCTTTTTGAATCTTTTGACTATCAGCGACTTGTTTTGCGTAAAACAAGCCGTGTTGACAGCTTCTGCCCAAAACTGAGTAGGCAGGTGAGAATCGCTGAGCATTGAACGTGCAGCTTCAATAATTGTTCTATTTCTTCTTTCAGCGACTCCGTTTTGTTGTGGTGTTCTCACCGACGAAAAGTTGTGAGAAATACCCTTGCTCTCAAGGAAGGAATCAAGAGAACTGTTTTTGAATTCAGTTCCATGATCACTCCTTATTGAGCGAACAGTCATATTGTTCAGAGTTTCCATCTTCCGAACAAAGGTGATGAGTTCTTCAGGGGTGTCACTCTTAGAACGGAGAAACATTTCCCATGTGTAACGAGAGAATTCATCAACTATGACCAGCGTATATTTCTTTCCAGCGATGGATTGTTTGTTAACGGGGCCAAACAAATCCATATGGAGTAGTTGAAGAGGAGATGACACTGAGGAAACTTGCTTGGACTTAAAGCTTGCCTTGGTCTGCTTCCCTTTTTCACACGCTGAACATAAGGATTCTTTGGCGTATGAATGTTGAGGTAGACCAGTGACTAACTCTTTGGATGAAAGAGTATTCAGTGTCTTGAAGTTGAGATGTGAAAGCCTCTTGTTGACATCAGAAGATGCCTTTGAGAAGAAACAGGAGTTCTCAGTGGTTGTTGAGTCCATGTTTATAACGTAAACATTTTCCAAACGATAACCGCTGAGAGCTATCTTCTCTTTTTTGTCAGAGACAAAGCAGGATTCCTTAGTGAAAATCACTTTGTTATCCATGTCGCAAAGCTGACTGATGCTCAGAAGATTATGCTTCAGCCCTTCAACATATGCGACTCTTCTGAAGGATGTTGTACCATTTGAAAGTACACCATACCCTCGGGTGTGTCCTTTTCCATTTCCACCGAAAGTCACAGAGGGACCCTTTTCTTCCTTGTATTCAGCGAGCAGGCTTTTCTTTCCAGTCATATGTCTAGAGCATCCGCTATCGAGATACCAGATACCCTTCTTAACCTGCAATACAAAGGAAGATTAGTTTTGCTTGGGTACCCACTTCACCATGTATACGCGTTTGTCAGTGGAAGTGGTTGGAATGGGTTCAGCAGTCTTCGCAGCATTTGAAGATTCAGCTTTGTCTTTCTTCACTTTGGTCAATTTCTTGACCTCAGCGGTAGTAGTCACCTTGACCTGACTTGCAACTGGTTTGGTCTTCTTGGGTGCTATCTTCACCTTAGCTATCTTATCAGCTTTGGTGGCTGTGGGACACTTACTTGCAATATGATCGGTAAGTCCACAGTGATAACATTTCCTATAACTAAAATTAGTTCTAGGACCACTTGTGTGCTGAGCTTTTAATTTGGAATTAGAAGTGCCAGCACCAAGTACACTATTGGTTTTTGAAATAGGACGAACATTCAGTTCTTCAGATTTCTTACCAAGGATATCTACTCTGAGTCTAGGAGTAGGTCGCTGAACTGATCCAGAGGTCTGATTTCTAGAACCAGATGAATGAATCACTAAGGCTTTGGAAGCATTCAGCTTAGGTACTAAAGTACCTTTCTGAGGATCTTGATAAATTACAATTCCTTTACCTTTATCTTTAGAGACAGAGGTAGGTTTTGAATAAACCATTTTCTCCTTACCTTTTGAGGAGGTAGGAGTTTCCTCAGGGATTGGTGTAATCGACGAGGAGTACTGAGATGAAGAAGTGTCAGCTACTGAGGATACGAACGTTCCAAATTTAAGCATTGAACGTTCAGTGGTTGGTATTGGAGTATCATATTTATAACCCAGACCACGTTTATCACTCAGAGGAATCTGAGCCTTAATTATCTCAGTGATCTTTGTTGAAGAATTACACCATCCTTCAACAGTAGCTTGTTCAGCTTTTAAAGCAGCGATAGCTTCCGCTCGTTCGATTTTGACTAGCTGATTTAAATAGACTTGATCTTTAAAATCTTCTTCAAATTTAGAAAGCTTTTCTATTTGAAGGTGGAAATTTTTAAGCTTTTCAGCGAGATCAAGATTTTGGTTTTCAACCACAGCTTTGCCGTTCATGGCTTCGTATAAACTTCTAGTCAGAAGTTCGATTTTACGGAGACTATCAGCTTCATCAATATTTACAATATTGGTAAAGAAGGAGGGTGATACCTGAATGGCAGATGTTGAAGTGGAGGGAATGTCTGAACTTTCTTCCTCTTCTTCAATCTTGGCCATGAGACATTGATTTGCTTCATCATCTTCAGAATCAGATGATGAGGCTTCTTCATCAGAAGCAGCCCAATCATAGTCAGCCATCAGGCCTTTTCCTTTCTTCTTAAAGCTTTTCAGCTTTGCATACTTCTCCTTCAGCTTTAAGTATTTGTCGTCTTTATTCCTTGGAACAAAGGATTTCTTTGTAAAGGCTGAAGGTCTCATGATTTTCTTTGACCTGCACTCGTTAGCGAAATGACCTGTCTTTTCGCAGTTAAAACAAGTAGCAGTAGCCTTATCAACAAAAGCTGATGACTTAGGCTTGTCAGCTATAGAAAGAGTTTTGTTCTTTCTAAACAATTTCTTCTTGGCGAATCTCCTGAACTTTTTAGTTAGGAGAGCTAAGGATTCATCATCTGAAGAATCAGAATCTGATGATCTTTCAGAGTTACTTTCTAACTCAGTGATAGTGACCACGGGTCGCTGAGTAGACGGTTCCTCTGAGATTAAAGCAACAGGGGTGCTTTTGGAATCTTTTACAAGATTCTTCTTAAGATGGCTAGATTGCTCATGATTCAGCAATGTGCCATATAAGGTAGCAAGTGTCATTGATCTTAGATCTTTTGACAGCTTGAGACACATGGAATAATTGTCCCAGCTTTCAGGTAAACATTCTAAAAACTTTGTCAGAACTTCAAAGTTAGAATATTCCTTACCAACCGTTTTAAGATCTATAATTAAGCAATTAAAACGTTGATGTACATCAGAGAGAGTTTCATTCTTACCAGAGATGAAACTTTCGTATTGTCTTACCAGGTTGATCTTTCTTGAATCCTGGACTTCAGACGTTCCTTCATACTGAACACATATTGTGTCCCACATGGCTTTTGAGGATTTCAGGTTCATGACGGAATGGTAGACTTCGTCAGGAAGGGCCATGGATAGTATGGATCTGGCTTTTGTATCTATAGCCACTTTCTTCTTGTCTTCATCGGTCCAATGATGGATTTCCTTTGGAATCAGCCTTTCTGGAATAGCAGCTCTAGTTGCAGTGGCTGGAACGGCAGGATCAATCGTTACAGGGATGTGTGGACCGTTTTCAAGATAGTAAGGTATAGTAGGGTCTACACCTTCTAAGAAGAGTGTCATCCTATTTTTCCATAAGTTGAAGTTGTCTCTGGAAAATCTAGGGGGTTTTGCAAGAGAACCATTGTCAATATAGTGAGTGTTTGTGTTTGAGTTGGCCATTTTCAGATAATAGCAAGGAAGAGAAATATCTTAGATTAGATCTTGTTTATGAGATTAAACAAATCTGCTCTGATACCACTTGTTGGTCCCGAAAGGCTTAAACAAGTTTGTAGAAGGGGGGGGGGGGGTTGAATACAAACACACTATTTTACTTTTCTAAATTGTTTATTGATAAATCATTAACAATTTACAGCTTGTTGCGGAAACAAGATTAAGGATAAACCTAAATCTAAACAAGTTGGAACACTAAGGTTTTCTTGCACTAAGAAAGATAAGGAGATTACTAATAAAATCCTATCTTGAGAGATTTGAACTTGTCCAGAGTTAGCAAGTTACTTCAAATGAAGTGAGTTCATCTCTTTATATACTGCATGCATTTAATGCAATTCAGTATACACTTTACACGTGTCATCAGCGGATTGGTTGCATGTCATTGACCTTTGTTGACAACCTTAGTAGCCGCATGAATGAACAGTGTAGTATCAGAGTGGTTGTACGATTTCAGATTTTCGGAGGTTCTTTTCTGACATTTCGTACGGTGGCGTGCAAGGGAGGTTAAGACAAAAGTACTTTGTACGGAGGACTTCATGATCAGCTTTCGTTGATTCAGCGATTATCATTTACTATTCAGCAGATGATAAAGTTCAGCGATAGCTGAAGTCTTGTACTTGATACTTCACGTTGAGTGGACAAATCTGAGTCTTCGCTGATCCGCATCAGTTCATTAGGAGACTTGTCGCTGGTTCTTGAGCTTGATCTTCGACTTCAGCGTAGAACCTTTGTTGACGTGAATCTTGTCTTCAGGGATCATAAGTAAACAATTAACTTATCAGCGATCACCATAAGGACTGAACAGACTCAGCGATATGGTGAACAGTGTTCGCTGAATGTTTAATCTAAAAGTGCGAGAGTTCCTATCAGCAGTACTGTAAGATCTTAGTACTTATCAGCGATAGTGAAACTCTGATACATATTGTTTACTTACAATTTTCACTAAGTATTTAAGATAGGGTCATTATCAAATCACTGAGGGTTTGGATCAACAGACCGTAATCATAGGCTATCTTGACAATGGTAGTGAGAACCCTCATGTAAGGTAAATTCAGGTAGCATCTGGCCAATGCTATTATGAATTTACAGGTGCATGGGTGTAATCAATCGCTATTGTCGGGATGAGTGGTGAGTGTGGCAGTATGTGGAAGGTTCTAACCTTGTATTTAATAGCAAATAGTTGATGTGTCATGGGAGATCCCTTGTGATGTAGTGTTTGTAACTTCTAAAAGAAGTGTTGTCTAGAATGTTGATGAGCTGTCTAGAGGTAAACTCTCTGGGATAGGAAGTGAGAATTATGTGGGCATCTTGAAAACCTTCAATTCAAGATCGAGTGAGGGAATCTAGTCTTGGATTCCTTAGTCAAATGGTTTAGTGGCAAGGTTAATGAATGAAGGAGATCAGTGTTGTTTTGAGGTATGCATAAGAGTAGGAAGTGAGATAACTGGTTAGTTTGGTAAACCATGTTGAGCGGTCGATCAAGTGGGTTGTGGAGCACTTGTACTACAAGTTGTAGCATAAGTAAGAAAGCGGTTGTTGGTCTTAGTGAGGTATCAGTGAAGAGTTGAAGTGAGTGCAACGGTTGACTTGGTTAGAGTGAATAGCCTTCAATTGCACATTAAATTTCATGCATTATGTCATTAAACTTATTACACGAGTTCTTTCATGTTAAAAGCATGTACGTGCATGACTGGTTTTCTTGTTTTGGGAAATAAGTTGACGCGTGCGAGCGTGTGTTTCTTTAAAATTAAAGACAAACTTGTTTTCATTATACGATAAAGTTTTGAACGTAGTGATCTACGAACTATTTCACGCTTTTAATTGTGGAAGAGAGCCTTCGTTATGAAAATATTGAAAACGTTGTATTGCGAGGTTTTGTTTATAAACAAAATGAGTATTGACTCGTTATTATTATATGAACGAGTGTTGGAGTTGACAGACCCACTTTGGGTAAGTGATTCCGTTCGAAAAATTTTCAGTCACATGTGAAAGGGCCTCATTGGAGACAACCGTAGTGTCGGCATCGATTTGGATGGACAAGGTTACGATTTATCGTAAGAGTAACTGTGAGCGATCCTTGCGGTCGTTGTGTTTTACTATTCATCTTGAGTGGTGTTGATTCATGCATATTCGAGCGTGTTTTATGATTTTGTATCTATTGCGTTTTTGAAAGAGTGCAAATGATTTCAATCGTTGTGTTATTGTGCATGAAGGCTATGAACTCGCTAGGTCGGGAAGGGTATTACGATTGAGGTTGAGGAAAGGCGTTGAGAGTAGAGTTGTCAGTTGAGTAAGATGTGGTCGAGTTATGACCTTAGTGTTTCCGTTAGAGGAAGTGGATGAATACCGGGAGTCTTGGGCAGTGAATACGGAATGATGGTATGATTGTAGCTTGTACTATTGCTTAGCTATGTAAGAATGGTTTTATTGTGGTAGGATTTGAAATGGTCGAAGTGATTCTGTTGGTAGAATGGTAATAAGTAGCGTTACGTTACTTGATGTAATGCTATCGGCTTTGAGTCGGAGTACTAAGTTGGGTTGTTAATTTGATTTTGCACTAAGAAAGATCTTGTGTTTGTTTTCTCTCAAGTGGGAACGGTGGGGTATAAGTTGGTTATAATGCGTTGAATGAAGTGTGTTCTGTTAGGAATCCTAGATTGTCAGGGAGAAATGGAATTATCATCACGTAGTCTTTTGGTATAGAAGGTTGCGACTGTTTAACATATCTCAAGTTAGGGGTGATGTCAGGAGATTAAAGCGTGAGAGTGAACCCGTTGGGTGTGAACGGATGAGGTCGTTCGAATTGTGTAAATGGTATGGTATAGGAACACCTAGTGAGGGCATTGGGAGAACGGAAGATCACCAATGTGGTTGTGATGTCCATAGAGTTTTTGTATGATTCGCATATGTGTCAGGTGTTTAGCAGTGGAGATAGATCGTAAGGAGTTGGGGAGAAACGAGAATTGTTCGAGGAGTTAGGAGAAGTAGGTCCTTACGGGAACCCTTGTCTGTCATGAGGTGGCTGGACAATTGTATGTCGATTGTCGATGTGGAAATCAGTGACCGTTCGGTTGGACGGTTGTTAGGAGGCTGGTATTGGAGAAGTAACTATAGTGTGGTTATCTTGTTGAGTTTTCTTGCAAAGATGTAAGAAGTTGTTTGGAGAAAGGTATGTATCCGGCATGACGCTGGACCACCTTGTATAAGTGTTACAAAGTGAAAGATCGTGATTGCTTAAGTGATTTTCTTATGGAGTATGATGATCCATATAAGAACGAAAGGTTAGGGTAATCGAAGCGGGTGTACTTTGAATAGTTGACCTTGACATGTGGTTCGTCTAGACCCGGGAAGGGCAAAGTCGAGCAACGTTTTTGGCTTCGTCTGAAATTGCGTTATGGGTGGCATGAAGGAGGTAACATCTTTTGCGTATGTAAAGGCATCATGTTAGCTTGTTGCAATGTAGTCGCGGGGTGCGATAGTGGCGTGAGGAAGTGGTAGCATTTGGTACCGAAGAAACGTGTAAGTCCTAGATGTAATGATGAATTGCCGTAATAATGGAGTAGTCAAAGGTAGTGAGTATGCTTGGTTGAAGTGTGTGGTTTTGCGGGCGGTATACGTTAATACTAGATTGAGATCAAGAGATTAAGTTGCGGTTGGTAACGGGATGAAAGGAGAACCCTTGTTCTTCTCGATCCCATTGGATTTTGGGTGAATTTTCATACTTCACTTGATTGTCGATCAGGATATTGTACTCGTTAAGCTGTAGTGCTTCGTCGTGAAGTTTAGTCAGGAGTGTTGGAGTAGTCCGTGGATGTAATGAAATACAATGAGCGGGTCGGCGGTGTTGGAGAGTTAGGAACTCTTGGAAGTTCTTGGTGTTAAGCACCTTATGAGAACTTGGCTAAAGGTCTTGACTGATAATTTTGGAGAAACCGTTCTTTTAGACTGTAGCGGTGTGTGAATGTGAAGTCTGTGTAAGCATGAGAGAAGATGATGACGGTATGACAGATCAAGTATAGACAGACTCGCGGTAAGAAGATGTCGTGAGACACTGAATAGGCGGACTATAATTAAAGAACTGTTATTTGAAGGGCGTAAGAAAATAAATCGTTGTGTATGTCATGGTTAAAGAGTTGAGAAAGCTAAGCTCGTGCGACCGGTCTAAAAGCTGGCTCATGTTGGCGAGTCATTCTTTTGAGGCATCTTTAATGTATCAAGTTAGGGTGGAAGCAAGTGGTCAAATGTGGTGCCCTGGTCGAGAGACCTTGGGATTAGATTCGGTATTGTCGGGAAGAATGTTTCGCGTGGGCGTGTTGTTCAGCATTCAATTATTTGGTTTAGTTTGAGTAATCCTGGTCACTCCTCCTTGTGGGAGGGCAAGCGAATTTTGGGTGGTAGTTCCTAGTTAGTGGAACCATTCGGTGGTTTTGGCGAAGGATATAATTGTGTAGAGAATTGAATTATGGCTTAGCGATTGTTGTGAGTTGGGACCGTTGATTTGTAACTGTTGAGGCACGTGTGATCGGTGTGACTTTGAGGAAACGCAATTATGCCAGGCGAACGCTATTTTGGTACGAGGGCGTTCTTCCTTTTGATATGAATGTTATATGGTGGTGAGAATGCGGTAACGATATGAGGGTGATAGTGTGTAATGTCGACGAAGGGAGTGATTAGTCTCCGTTTAGAGATTCAGGTTATTGCGGTGTTAACTCGAGTAGAGTCGTTTTCTATTAAAAAGAGTATTTTGGTGTGAGTAGTATGTTTGAGTGAAGAGAGTGCAAGTGTGTATGGTTGGGCATGCTACCGACCTAAGAATGTGGTAGTTGGTCGGGGAGCGATGTCAAAGAATGTTGTACGTTGTCGGTTCTGATCAAGAATGGATGGATAAGCGAATGGAACTAAGATGGCTAGATTGGAAGGTTTGAGCACTTTCAATCTCAAGTCGGAGGAAGTAGTTAGATGAGAATATTTGAGGAGTCAGATTTTGTCACATCGTTGGAGGCAAACATTTGGGGCTGGTTGGTCGAGATTTCGAAAAGCAAAGAAGTTGGCCTTGTAGAGATGGAATTGCAACTCCTTAAGAGTTTTCGGGCAATGTAAGAATTGGAAGCGGAAGTTAATTCCAGGTACAAGCTTGTGTTCTGCAATGGAATTCCGAGGACATAATTCTAATAAGGGGGAGGTGATGTAACACCCCATATTTCCTATTCTTGTGATTTTAGATTAAAATGAGAATTTAGTGGCCAAAGTGTGAAATTGGAAACTTATGTGCTCAAGAGTGTGTTGTTAGAAGTATAAATCAGATGGAAAACCCTTCTTTCTTTCATTATGTCGGCTAGGGATTTGAAGAGTGGAGAAGTTGAGAAGAAGCATCTCATAAAGGATTGGAGTAGGAGGAGTTCATCAAAGGGATTAGAGAGTTCATTTTAAAGGTAAAACTCTCTCCTCAATCTTCACTCTATTGCTTAAATTTGGAAATTTAAGTGTGTGTGATTCAATGATTCTTCCTACCCCCTGAGTTTTGGAATGAAATCATTGGGAGTAGAAAGGTTATTGGATCATCGTGTGGGTTGTGAGCCTCTATTGGGAAGCTTGCACCATTTTAATGGAGTTTTGAGTTTTGGGTTTGAAATGACGAATCATTGGTTGAGTTTTAGATGGATTTCGTTAGATTAAATGATGTTTTGATGTTTGGTAATTGTGGGGAAAGGTTTAGAACATTCATTATTTCATTTTGGAGGCTTAAAATCGATTTGGGATGAGTTGGGGTTGAGAAAGGGTGAGATTTCGGACTGAAAGTGTTGTGCAGAATTGAGAGGGACAAAACAGGAAGTTGCGCGGTTTGTCCCGCGGTTTGCAAACCGCGTGACAAGTGGCGCAAGCCCCTATTTTGTGTACCTTCTTCGGTTTGCTTCGTGTTTCGGGTCTAGAATCGAGGCATCGTTTGGGGGTTTGTCTTAGGGGCTTAGTAGGGATGTTTTGGGATGTAATTAGATGGTTAACACCATTCTTATGACGTCCAATTCAGGTGTTCGGTTTGAACTAACGTGGGTTTCGGAGCGTGTATCGATGTGCTAAGGCTAAGGTGAGTTCCTTTAACTCTTTTGGTGCAAATGAAATGTTTTGCTAAAGTTTTTATAACTGAACTTGGTTTGAGCATGATGGTACGATTTTATAGTATGAAAAGCTTCGTTACTTTATAATGTGGAATTGTTTATGAATATACGCATGTTATGAAAATGTTATAGATGCGCATATTTGACTTACGTGATGTTATCCATTATGTGATATGATATGTGGAGTCGGGTGCACAGTGGGAGTAGGGTACCTTGGGATATCATATCCCTTGGGAGTTGATTAGTTACCGGTACATATGGAATCCGTTTCCTGTGTACGTGGAGATGGGGAGTCTGCTTGGGCCCCGAGGGCGAGAAGGGAGTCTGCATGGGCCCCGATCGTGGAAATTACCGTGTGGTGGAGAATGTCTACGAACACTGTGCAAATGCCCATATGTGACGTGGTTTGGTCGAAACATTTTGATGGGCCTTTATGGCGGTTTGTATTTATCTCTTCTAAATTGGGCCTTTATGGCGGTTTGCATTTATATTTTTTTAAATGCTTTATTAAACTATTTTCGAGAGGGAATTCACTAGACCTCATGGTCTAACCCTCTCTTTTCAAAAACTAAAACCATTTTCAGGTGTTGGACGTGTATGGAGTTTCATCTGATGATGATGAAAGGTCGTGTCGTGGTAGAAGAGCTAGAGGCTAGTGAAGACTTGTAGACTACCGTCGGGTTTCCTGTAGTATCTCGGTTGTGAAGGTGTTTCCGCTGCGAGTTTAGAGTAGAACTTATGTAAATTTCTTGTGTTGGGACTGTTTTTTGTTGTAATTTGGTTTAATATCATTTTAATGAAATTGGGTTGTTACAACATATATATATAGGCTTAGGTATTGGTGAGAAATAAAGTTTAACTTGAAAAGTGATTATCAACGGTTGGATGAAAAATGAACGCATATTAGGATGAGATACACTAAGGCTCTGTTTACTAAGCTCTTACCGGTCTAAGAAAGTCTTTCCCCGGTAAGAGCAAGTGTTTACCAAGAAAAAATTTAACCACTGACCAAGATTGTTGCTGACCGAATCTTTTACTATGGTAAGAAGATGGCATGTTGCTTACCAGCGTCAGTGCTTTCCTATACCGATTTTACCCTTTACATTGTGCTAGACTCTAATTACTCTCCGAGTTTTGGTGTTAATTTTTTTGTTGTTGTTGCAATACTTGTACATTAAGCACAGAAAGTGGTACCCACCCCCTTTTGCTTTTTTTTCATCTACAAAGGAGAAGAAGTCCAGCTGGTGATGGTGGTGGCACAATGGTGGCTTGGGAAAAGTATCAACGGATGGAATGCTACAAAGGTGTGGGTGGGTGGTGGCGGCGACAACCAAATAAAGGGAAAGAAGGGTTTCTCAATTTTGGGAATAAGGGTGGTGGTGGTGGAACTTTTCATGAGTGAGGTCTAATCTGACCCTTATTCTCAAATTAACCAAAAAATAATATTTTATTTTTTATTAAGTAATTAAATATATTACAATAAAGATGAAAGAATTTTTAAAATAGCAACGGAGAAAATAACACAAAACCATTTAGGGTAAGTAAATATTTGATTTTGGATAAAGATATTTATTTGATAATCTTTTGGTTTAACCGAATTCAAAGGTTATGATGGTCTTTTTTTTGCTTGAATATTATACCAAGTTTGATAGTGTTTAAAAATCATAATATGTTGCTTATAATCTTTTTAGATAGAGAATAGTTAAAGTTAGAAAAAAAAACAGCTACAACGATCGGCACATCAACACTTTATTATATACAGGGTTATAATAGTATTTTTTGTCAGTCAGCATCAAATCCTAAATACTTGGTAAACAGTTGTTTTCCAGAAAACACTTATTCCAGACAGAGACGCTTACTTTAGTCAGACATCTTATTCCAGACATCGCTTACCCACATTTGTTGGTAAACAACCCCTAAGATCAAATGTTATAATACACGTAAGGGACCTGGTGGTGTGCGAACGACTTGACCCACGACCTAAGTCACATCAAAAGTCATCATCATCTGTAATTTACTATCACATGTGAGGGATTATAGCGTAACATTGAGAACACTCTTATCACATGTGATAACACACATGGAGGCCTAGTGGTGTGTGGGCAACTTCACCTGCAACCTTGGTCGTTCCAAATGTCACCCATGTTGGAACCACCTTAAAAGTGACCGTCACTGATCGTTTATCATTCCTGATATGATAATTGACAATAACTGAAATCCCTATGTCTGGTAAATATATGATGGGCGTATTTACTATTATTGACATACTATAGGGTTTCCCATTAGGTGATTGAAACTATGGGGAATTATACTGCACACAATAAACACCAAGGGTTAAAAGTGTAAGATACACTTATTATAAATAGGGTACCCTAATCACACTTTAACCCTAATGACATATTACTCATAAACAGCCGTGTGCCTCCCCAAGATCGACTCTCTCAAGATCGATCATCATCCCATCATAATACGATCACCTCGTTCTGGGAACCCGACAATCAATGGCAAATATGTTTAATGCTTTCACTGGATCCTCAGGATCATCGGGTATGTTTTCTTGTCATCTTATTATCTATCAAATACAAATCATGATTATTCCAACCATGTGGTATCAGAGCCCCAGGTTCAAAATTGATTCATGATTTGTATTAGTTTTGATGGCTTTAATTTATCGGTTTACTTCGTGTTTATGTATGCCGCCGCAAACATCAAAACTGCATTGAATTGCAATTTTATCATCTGCGATTATAATGCTATTTTTCCATCGTATTAAACCCTAATTATGCCATGTTAATTGATCAATGTTATTTATCCCGAATTGATCAATGTATAGAATTTTTTTCGGTTGAACCTTACTTTTCGCTACTGTACATAGCGAAAACCTTACTTTTCGCTAATGTACATAGCGAAAACCTTACTTTTCGCTACTGTACATAGCGAAAACCTTACTTTTCGCTTCTGTACATAGCGAAAACCTTACTTTTCGCTTCTGTACATAGCGAAAACCTTACTTTTCGCTTCTGTACATATCGAAAACCTTACTTTTCGCTTCTATACATAGCGAAAACCTTACTTTTCGCTACTGTACATAGCGAAAACCTTACTTTTCGCTACTGTACATAGCGAAAACCTTACTTTTCGCTACTGTACATAGCGAAAACCTTACTTTTCGGTACTGTACATACCGAATTCCTCATTTTTTTTCGGTATGGATCATTCCTATTACTGCCATACCGAAAACCCTTGCACTAATATTTATGGTCTCATCATTTGTGCCCAAAGGTCAAATATGATTCTCATAATGCATTTTTTTTCCTTTTGCATAATGAACACTGAGTATACTAATTCTGCCCAAAGGTGATTTAATATACCTGTGTGTCAAAAGGACTTTCTACATGCATAATTCACACGATGCTCTATTTTGTGCCCAAAGGTCAAAAGATAAGCATTGCGTTGCATAACCCTAACGCTCATGTTTACTTAGATATTAGTTATTTCTGCCCAAAGGTGATGTAACATCTAAGTAGAGCCTCACTTTGACTTATTGTTTTGGTGTTTACAATAGGTATACTCATCACTAGCTTCATCACTAAAATGGTCATAGTTTCATTACTCTAAGGAATATTACTGTTAGGCCTGCTTACTTTAACATTACTTTGATTCCATTACTTTAAGAAACATTACTTTGTCCGCCTTTTATAGCTAACTACGTCACTATGATAGTCTTCTATAACTTATATCCTCCTCCTTTCCTAATTAGTACCTAACTTTGGCATTGAGCCACTTACTGGTGCGAACTTTGCGTCATGGAAGGATCAATTACTTCTTACTCTGGGGATGCTAGCCCTTGACCATGCTATTCGCCATGATGAACCCACTGCTATTACTGCTGCGTCCACAGCAGCTCAGAAAGCGGATTTTGAAAAGTGGGAAAGGGCAAATCGCTTGTCACTAATGATGGTCAAGAACTCCATTAACCTCAGTATCCGAGGAGCTATCCCTGACTCTGATAAAGTCAAAACTTACCTCAAATCTGTTGAGGATCACTTCAAGGGATCGTCTAAGGCTCATGCAAGTAGCTTAATGCTACAGATGCTCACTCTGAAATATGAAGGAAATAGCAGTGTCCGTGAACACATTATGAAAATGATTGATATGGCTCATAAGCTTAAGAGTCTTGAGATGGAAGTCTCTGATAATTTTCTTGTGCATTTCATAATGACCTCTTTGCCTGCTCGGTTCGACACCTTCAAAGTTAACTATAATGCTATGAAGGATAAATGGTCGATAAGTGAACTGATTGCAATGTGTGTGCAAGACGAGGATCGCCTAAAGCTGGTACAACCTGAAGCTGTTCACCTGACAACCACTACTAATTCTAAGAAAAGGAAGGGTAATCACGGTAATCAGACTGGCAATAAAGTCCAAAAGGATAATAATCATGGTGTCATTGCCTCTGGCTCTAAATCCTTGTCTAACAAACCTAGCTGCAAATTCTGTCGTGCCAAAGGGCACGGACAGAAAGATTGCCCTAAGTTCAAGGAATGGCTAGCTAAGAAAGGTAACATTCTTTATGTAATATTTGATTCCTTTACTACTGATGTCCCTATTAATACATGGTGGGGTGACTCTGGTTCTATGGTCCATGTGATAAACTCAATGCAGGGATTCCTTACAATCCAGAAGCTACCAAAGGGCCAAAGAAAACTTAGAGTTGGAAGTGGTGATCTCTTAGATGTCGAAGCCATGGGAACTTTAAATTTACATATGAGTACCGGAAAGTGTATTAGACTAGTGGATACCTTATATGTACCGAGAATTACTCGGAACCTTGTATCCATATCTAGACTAGACCTTGAAGGTTATGTAATAATTCATGGTTGCGGCAAGATTGCTATTACTCATAATAATGAATTACTTGGTCGAGGTTTCTTGGATGGATTACTGTATAAATTGGAACTAGATCATAATTTCTCACAGTCTTTGTTGTCACTTAATATTGATGACGTAACTAAAACAACAAAATCACCTAAACAATTAGAGAATTCCTCCATGTTGTGGCATAAACGTCTTGGCCACATCTCACGAGATAGAATGACTCGACTCGTAAAGGATGGAATCTTACATTCTCTTGATTTTAGTGATTTTGAAACATGTATTAAGTGCCTCAAAGGAAAAATGGCAAAAGGGAATAAGAAAGGAGCTACAAGAAGTTCCAACTTGTTGGAAATAATTCATACTGATATTAGTGGTCCTTATCCCGCATCAATCACAGGACATACATCATTTATTACATTCATTGACGATTATTCGCGTTATATGCACCTATATCTGATTAAGGAAAAATCTGAATCCTTACAAACTTTTATTGATTTTAAAACTTTGGTTGAAAACCAACTTAATCATAAAATAAAAGTTGTGAGATCAGATAGAGGAGGTGAGTATTATGGTAGACATACTGATATTGGTCAAGCTCCTGGTCCTGGTCCTTTCTATAACTTTTGCAAGGAACAAGGCATAATTAACCAATACACCATGCCTGGTTCTCCTCAACAAAATGGTGTTGCTGAAAGGAGAAACAGAACCTTAATGGACATGGTGAGAAGTATGTTTGCTAACACTAACTTACCTACTTTCCTATGGACTGAGGCATTAAAAACAGCCGTTCATATACTCAATAGGGTTCCATCAAAATCTGTCCCTAAAACTCCTTATGAAATCTGGACAGGTAGGAAACCGAGTCTAAAATATATGAAAGTATGGGGATGTCCTGCCGAAGCAAAAGTCTATAACCCTAACTTAAAGAAACTGGATCCTAAAACCCTTACATGTTTCTTTATCGGTTATCCTGATAACTCAAAAGGTTATTGGTTTTACTGTCCTTCCCACACTACGAGCATCATTGACACGCAGCATGCCACATTTCTTGAGAACTCAAAGATCAGTGGGAGCACGACAAATCATGACTCAGATTTGCAAGAAGTACAAGAAGCGGGGGGAAACCATTCTTCCGGTATACTTATTCCTCCGATAATTCCTCTTGTACCCACCGCTGCTCCTAATATCACTGATCCTGCTCCTCCTAACCAAAACGCCGAGGGAACATCATCATCGCCTCTTGTGCCTAACGTTGATCCTAATATCACTGATCCTACTCCTCCCGCTACTGAACCGGAAAATCAACTCAGGAGATCATCTAGGGCACGCAAGGCCACAAATTTTGATGATTTCATAACCTTTTTATCTGAAGTTGAGGACATTGGAAAGCTTACTGATCCTACCTCTTATCGAGAAGCCATTAATAGTGATCAGGCCACTCAGTGGAATGAAGCCATGATTGAAGAGCTTAATTCCATGCAACACAATGATGTTTGGGACTTGGTTGAACTTCCTGAAGGATCCAAAACTATCGGTTGTAAATGGGTCTTCAAAACCAAATTAGACCCGAAAGGAAACATCGAACGCTATAAAGCCAGACTGGTTGCAAAAGGCTTTACTCAAAAGGAAGGAATCGATTATCAAGAGACCTTCTCTCCTGTCTCTCGTAAAGATTCTTTAAGGATTGTTATGGCACTTGTAGCTCATTATGATTTAGAGTTACATCAGATGGATGTCAAGACCGCATTCTTAAATGGAGACTTGCAAGAAGACGTATACATGCGACAACCTGAAGGATTCATTCCAGAAGGTAAAGAGCATATGGTCTGCAAGTTGAAGAAATCCATTTATGGGTTGAAGCAGGCATCACGACAATGGTACCTCAAGTTCCATAAAATCGTAAAAGGGCAAGGTTTTCTAAAGAATCAAGTGGATCAATGCACCTATCTCAAGATCAGTGGGAGTAACTTTATAATCCTTGTCTTGTACGTAGATGACATTCTACTAGCAAGTAACAACTTGGATATGCTGCATGAGTCGAAGCGGATGCTTTCGCAAAATTTCGACATGAAAGATCTCGGTGATGCCTCTTATGTCATTGGTATCGAAATACATCGAGATAGGCATAATGGTGTTTTGGGACTTTCTCAAAAGGCATATATTGAGCGTATCTTAAAACGCTATAACATGCAGCACTGTACACCCACTGTAGCTCCAGTAGTTAAAGGGGACGTGTTTGGTTCTTTCCAAGCTCCGAGCACTGAGATTGAAAAGGAAGAAATAAAGATGATACCTTATTCGTCTGTAGTAGGGAGCATTATGTATGCTCAGGTCTGTACTCGTCCGGATATCGCTTATATCGCTGGTATGCTGGGACGTTACTTAACTAATCCCGGAATAGCACACTGGAAAGCGGCTAAAAAGGTTCTACGATATCTGCAAGGGACCAAAGACTACAAATTAACTTATAGAAGAAGTGACAACTTAGAAGTAGTAGGATATTCTGATTCCGATTTTGCTAAATGCAAGGAAGATAAGAAATCTACTTCTGGGTATATATTTATGTTAGCTGGTGGACCTATCTCATGGCGGAGTCATAAACAGAAGCTGACTACAACGTCCACCATGATGGCTGAATACGTTGCCGTTTATAATGCCATTTGTCATGGGATGTTGTTAAGGAACCTGGTCAGTGGACTCAAAATCGTCAACTTCATTTCTAGACCATTGAAGCTTTACTGTGATAACTCAGCTGCCGTAACTTTCTCGAACAGTAACAGTTCAACTGGCGTTGGGCTGTATCTTGATACAAAGTATCTGTTTGTGCGCGAACGGGTTGAGGAAAATGTCCTTTGTATCGAGTACATAAGTACAAAGAATATGCTAGCGGATCCGATGACCAAAGGTCTTCCTCCTAATGTCTTCGTAGGACACGTGTCGAAGATGGGGCTTACAAAAGACTTAATTTAATAGCATATTGTACTTATTGGTCATTACTATTATCTTAATAAAATTTTCCTCTATATTCAGATTTTGTTTGTCTATTAGTTACGCTTTGAGCTCATAATGGTGTATGGACATTATTATAACGAAATCTGTCTTAGTCAATTGATCATTGCTTATTCAGTTTTAAATTTGAGTCATAGTTTGACTAGTGGGGGTCCTGAGTAGATATTCTTCTCTACGACTGTACTTATTAGCTATGATTTCAGTTTAAAACAAAATGAGTATTATTCCCGGCCGGACTTATTGATACTCATAGATAAAAGATCGCTTGGTCAAGTGGGAGAATGTTGGAACCACCTTAAAAGTGACCGTCACTGATCGTTTATCATTTCTGATATGATAATTGACAATAACTGATAATTGACAATAACTGAAATCCCTATGTCTGGTAAATATATGATGGGCGTATTTACTATTATTGACATACTATAGGGTTTCCCATTAGGTGATTGGAACTATGGGGAATTATACTGCACACAATAAACACCAAGGGTTAAAAGTGTAAGATACACTTATTATAAATAGTGTACCCTAATCACACTTTAACCCTAATGACATATTACTCATAAACAGCCGTGTGCCTCCCCAAGATCGACTCTCTCAAGATCGATCATCATCCCATCATAATACGATCACCTCGTTCTGGGAACCCGACAATCAATGGCAAATATGTTTAATGCTTTCACTGGATCCTCAGGATCATCGGGTATGTTTTCTTGTCATCTTATTATCTATCAAATACAAATCATGATTATTCCAACAACCCATATCTCTGATTTAGTATTACATGTGTATCATATGTGATATACTATAGTATCACATATGATTAACGATAGCAAAAGGGTGTTCTCATGTTTTCGTAACTGAAGGTATTCTTGTTTGAACCATTCCCATATATAATTATTTGAGAACTCTGTAATCTGTGATATCCATCCTAAGCAACTAATTTAAGATAGTAAATGAGATAATTATTTCAGTTTTTAAATTCAAATTCCATAATTATTTATCTATCTATCTAGCCTCTCCTCCCTCCTGTAACATACTAGCGCACGCATTCACAATTAAATATGTACACAAGGTGAACGCATTGTGAACACAATGAAATAACCTTAAAGAATTTTGTACCAGAGTGTTTACAATGTGTTCACAAGTGGTAAGTTTATATTTAGTTTCGTCGTTTTAATTGGTGTTCATAGTATGTTCACAAGCTATACCAAATCTCGTATATTTAGAGAGATGTATTCACAAATTATAATAGTATTTATTAAAAAGCGTTCGCAATGTGTTCACAAATTATAATAGTATTTATAAAAAAATGTTCACAATGTATTCACAAGTGGTAGGTTTTGTTCCGCCAAAAATCCGCCAAAAATCCACTTTTTCGACAAATTTTTCTGTCGGAAAAGGCCCTCTGTGTAGTAGTGATACTTGGAAATGGTACATATGCATATATGCCCAAGGGGGAGGTATACGACTTTTGAGGTTGCGTCTGATCTCATTTACATTGTAGGTGACACACAACTCATATGTCTTGCTCGCCTTAAATTTTCAAAACGACTTCCTAGGTAATTTTAACACTTTTATCTCTTCACGTCAAGTGATTGACTTCCTGACTAGTTCAATGCTCACACTCAGTCATTGCTACTTCGCATATGTCACGTTCAAGGTCGTGTGCATAGCATTGAGGTTGCATTTAACTTCATTTTGCTATTGACAAAGCATTTAACCTGAATCTGATTTGATGCCTAAATCATACGTAAATTCGTTAACTTGATGTTGGAACTTCAAACACACCGTTGCTAACCCCTTGCTTCAAAACATGTCCAAACTATTTATTTCTCTTTGGGTTTTGCTCTTGGGCGTATTGTGAAGCAAATGACAACCTCTTTTTTACCTATAGATCAAAGAGCACTATGATGTCGTAAAAATGTACTTTTTTTCTTTTTTTGGTTGTAAAAATGTAAATTTTTCAGTAAGTTTTATTTATTTATTTATTAATGTTTGTTAATCATTAATAATATTACTTGTTAATGTAATTTTTATTTTCATCCACTAAATATTTAAGATATTAAACTATTAATCAAACAAGTTTGCTAAATTATGAGTCGAAATAAATATTATATTCTTTATTCAATTAATTTAATTTCATATTTTATATATTTTTCTTTTTCCATATGGTTCTTGTTAAACGCTCAAATGATTGTATATAATTTAAAATGCAATTTAAATATTAATATAATTCTTTTTTAATCGTTCTACAAACAAAGACAAATTTAAGTTGCACCCACCATCCAATAATTGACATAAAAAAGTTGTACCCACCCAATAAACTTCCAACAATATTTTATTTTCATACAAAAAATAAATAAGGCCACGTAAATTTTATATAATTATACAGGGTCGGGATCAACTGTAAACTGATTTTAGGTTTGAATACCTTTTCATGAAAATGTGTCAGGTGTCATCATTTATAATATATCATTCATGATGAATCTGTATTATTCGTCAATTAATGTATCAATTAATCATGAATATTATATTATTCATTATAATGCATGAACATTCACTTCCATTATTCATGATGAATGTGAACATCCGAGAACACGTGTCGCGCTCTCCTTTATCCCCCTGTTCAACTGAAAATCGATTTTCTATTGATTTCTCTCTCTCTCTCTCTCCCTATATATATAGACGAAGGATCGTGTAGAAGTTGATGTTAACGTGAGAATCGTGGGACGTGAAGAACTGTTAATCACTTTTAAGCAAATGCTCTCCCATGAATTGCGGCTTAGAAGTGAATTGATTCGGTGCATCTCATCCTAATGTGCATCAATTTCTCATCCAACAGATGATAATCATTTCTCACACTTCTCACGTTAACCTCAACTTCTAACCGGAACCCAACTATATATATATATATATATATATATATATATATATATATAGACTTGAGATCATGTGAGACCAGCTTATTTCCATGAGACCGTGAGACCAAAAAATTAACACTAAACCTTCACAGCAAAAGACTGTGAAGGTGCTGTGATGGTAAACCTTCACAGTGTTTTTGCTGTGAAGGTTTGTTGTTTTTCTTATCTTCACAATGAATCACTGTGAAGGTTTAGTGTTAATTTGTTGGTCTCACGGTCTCACGAAAACAGGCTGGTCTCACGTGAACCCAACCCTATATATATATATATATATATATATATATATATATATATATATATATATATAGAGAGAGAGAGAGAGAGAGAGAGAGAGAGAGAGAGTAGGGTTAGATTCCGGTGAGAAGTTGAGGTTAATGTAAGAATTGGTTATCAACCTTTGGATGAGAAATGGGCGCATTAGAATGAGATGCACCGAGATAAGTTGCATCTAAATGCACTGCATCAATTCCCTTCTAAGGCGCATGTAACGACCCAGACCATTTTGAAGGGTCTTATGTTTTTATGTTAAGATTTGATAAAAGTGGAAGTTAAGGGACTAGTTGGTAAATAAGAGATGAGGAATAAAAGGGCACTAAACCCTAGACAACATTCCATTTTCCTGATTTTGTGTGTGTTTGTCGGCTGGATTCGTGAGAGAGAGAGGAGAAAAGAGTCTTGGTGGGGTTTTTGGTGCAAGTTGAAGAGGAGTATCATCAAGCCTTGGAAATCAGAAGAAGGATTAGGATTGGATTTCAATTCTTGCAAGTAGTCCATCAGGTAATCCTTAATCCATAACTCCACTTAAGATTTCCTGCTGATTGTTGGGTTTTGAAGGTTTTCTCTTGTTCTAAATCATTTGAGGCCATATAAGTAGATTTATACATTTTTAATCGGTGTTATTAGTAAAACTTATGGGGCTTTTGATTATGGATTATTAAATGTTGATTTCTTTCCTTATCTTGCGGTTAGAGAGGCATTTAGTAGGATTTTCGAGTCAAAACTCGTCCAGCGTATCGTCCGAACACCTTCAGATTAAGAAGGTGTCCGGGTAGAACGTCCGGAAAGCTTATTATCCCGATAAGATGAAGGTATCCGGGTGTGGGGTCGTCCGGAAAAGTAGTGATGTCCGGACAAGTAGGGTTACCCGGATTGTGGTGCGACCCGGATAACAGAAGTTATCCGGAAAGGGTAGTCATCCGGACAGAAGCGGCTGTCCGGAAAGTCGTGTTGTCCGGATAAGTTTAGTCGTCCGGATAAGTGTGCCATCCGGATAGGTATATCGTCCGGAAAATAGAAGTTGTCCGGTAGTCTCAATGTGTCCGGATAGGAGAGTCATCCGGAAAAGCGTTGTTGTCCGGAAAAGTAGTGATGTCCGGAAAGTGTGGTTTACCCGGTAGTCTGTCCGGAAAAGTTGTGTGTCAGGTGAGAAGTGTCCGGATAGTCCTAGTCAGCTTATGAATCTGTCCCCTCGTTCAGGTAGACATTTTGGAAGTAAAGAGCAGAGTAAGGAAAAGCAAGCAAACGTATCAGGTGAGTTTTCTAAATCAAAATACGTGGCTTTTACTGTGTTTAATAAAGAAGTTTTATAATGAGAATTGCCATGCTATATTTATGCTTGATTGTATAAATGTTGTTGAAAGTTTTATGATTGAATGTATGCATACATCGAGGAGAAGCAAGAAGAGTCAAGAAGCATAGTGACACTCTAGTTATTAGTTTTTCTCAGTTGTGTAGGTCGTTTCCGCAAACCTATTTGAATGTTAGTAATGAAATTTTGAGACCGTGATTTTGGGATGTTATGAAATTGATGTCTTGCATGTTAATTTCTCACTAAACCTATTCATACTCCTATTTATATATTGAACATGCATGTCAAACCACTAATGAAGATGTCTTCTTATTGGTTGAAAATGGTTAGTAAAGTTAACAAGAATTAGGAGGTTAACAAAATAACCTATCTCTCTCTCCCTCTCTCTCTCTCTCTCTCTCTCTATATATATATATATATATACCTAAACAAACTAAAAACTTTCAACACAACTCAACCAAAAAAAAGTACAACCACGATCTAAACCGTGCGGATTGGATTGAGTTAGTCAGGTTGAAATTTTAGTATCACCACAACAAAATTGAGTTGATAGGGCGCCACCAATTTTCTAAGCGTCCTAATAAACTATTTTATAAGACTTCATTTATAGGACCAAAAACTAAAGTGTCCTATCTAAAAACGTTGTAACAAGTTTATATTTAACAATTTTCTTAGAACATTTTTGATACAAAGTATCGCATTAGATATTTTATAGGACACTTTTAAAAAGTGTTCTATAAAATAGTTAATACAACGTTTTCGTATAAAAAAGTTCTAAACAATTTGTTATGACGCCTAAAAGCGTCCTACAAGTTTATTAGACCACCATTAGATATGATACGTTATTTTTTTGATCCTATAAATTAAGTCTTATAAAAACGGTTTATTGTGACGCTTAGAAGTTTTTGGCATCCAGACCAATAAACCCAATTTTGTTGTAGTCTAAGACTCTACGTACATCCAAATATTCTCATATGTTTGTTAACTTGATGTTTCCTTCACTCATAATTCATTTATATATAATCAATCAATTGATGATTTGATAGAGCTTATCCATATTAATTAAGTAGATCACATTAGTGAACATATAAATGAAAACAAGGACACGAATTACATAGAGATGGAGAAGAAATTAAAATTATATGTATGTGAGGAGGGTGATAACCTAATGGTCTAATGTACATATTAATAAGGGATTTAACAATTACATAAAATCCTAGTAATAGAAGCGTATCGAGTTGGATTGAATTTAAAAAATCATAAACTAACTCTAATCCAATACATACGGTTTAAATATTTTACCACTTAATTAAATATCGAGTAACTTCAAGTTAAGTTATTTCAAGTTGATCTAATTAGTCAAGCTTCTGTACACCCCTACCCCTCAAAAGACATCTGAAGGAGACAACATGGACATTGGATTCCCAAATTTTTTCACAATTATTATATTTCTACAATTAATTTTTAAATTTATTGAAAATACAAGAAAAGATGAGCAGACTCTTGAAAAGGACAATAAAAGGAGTGGATAGGTATGTCTGCCCCACCTTTTAACTTACATGTCAAGTTAAATTCATTCCATCCCGGACGTATAAGTTTGGTTTGTGATATATATATATATATATATGGTTGGGTTTACGTTAGACCAACTTGTTTTCGTGAGACCAATAAATTAACACTAAACATTCACAGTAATTCATTGTGAATGTAAGAAAAACAACAAACATTTACAGCAAAAACACTGTGAAGGTTTACCATATATCAGAGTACATTCACAGTCTTTTGTTGTGAAGGTTTAGTGTTAATTTTTTGGTCTCATGGAAATAGTCTGGTTTCACATGATCTCAAGTCTCTCTCTCTCTATATATATATATATATTATACAACGAGATGTGAGTTTGAGTTTAACACATAAAGTGTTAGAATTTTAATGTTTTTTTGTGTGGGTCACGTCTCGTGTGGAAATTATTGGCAACTAGGTGCGTAAGAGTTAAGTGAATCACCTAGCGGATCGATATATACATGATTTGTTGCCAGATTATGTTTTTTGAGGTGGGTTGGTATAGTCCGCTTCAGAGGTTGTCGGTTACAAACCATTTTGTACAAATTTCAGTAAAATTGATTTGATATTTTATTATAAAAATATATAACCTTGGTACAAAATATACTAATATTCTCTTGCTTTTGTTGGAGAAATGAGTGAATTATTTATATAAACCGAAACACTAGATCACTGACAATATGTAGAATAGTGAAGGATAATCACATTTGGAGGCATAAATCTCAAGGTTTTAAATGACGTGAGGCGTGGCGTAGCGGCGAGGCCAAACCTTAAGCCTTAGGAGCCACAACGAGGCCATGGCGTTTTCAAGACGTGACTTACGGCGTCAAATTTCTAATTCATATATAATATTATATATAAAAACATATGTTTTATAGTGTTACTCAATGAGTCAATAGTAATAAGCAAGTTAAATTAGGTTAAATTAGCAAATAAGACGTTAAAAACGTAAAAACAAATATCAAATATCGCATTACGAAAACTGCGCATTAAGCCATGGCGTGCCACGGGCTTAACGTGGAGTGAGACACAAGCCTTGGTGCCATGGCGCGCCATGGCGGCTGTGCAGCGAGTTTTTTAGAACAGTGATAAATCTTGGATGATCATATTATAGAATGTTTGCATTGAAATCGTCCATCCAGTCACACACACCCGTGGCTTGATCCCAGGGCGCTCAATCACCCTCGTATGGGACACACCCCCATATATCCGTCACACCATGTCATATGGGTCACACCCCCCATAAGCGTCATACCAAATAGCGTATGGGACACACCCCCCATAAACATCACACTACGACATATGGGCCACACCCCCCATAAGCGTCATACCACAACAGATGGGACACCCCCCCCCATAAGCATCACACTATGACATATGGGCCACACCCCCATAAGCGTCATACCACAACATATGGGACACCCCCCATAAGCATCACACCTTAATGATTGGGACACGCCCCCCCCCCCCCCCCCCATATACCTCGCACCAAGCATAAGTAATTTATATGCAACATATATTAAGCAAACGCACATGTACGAGTAAATGAACAAGTACCATCAAGCTTCAGTTAGAAAAACTCACCTGTTACGCTTACGATCCTTTCCTACTCTGACCTGCACTTCCAGATGGTCTACCTGAGCGAAAGGGTAAACGCATAAGTTGACAGCTCAACTATCCGGACACACTACCCTGTCCGGACAACACCTTTATCCGGACAACACTTATCCGGACGGCACCCCTATCCGGACAACACACCTATCCGGACAGCACCCTTATCCGGACAACGCCCTTATCCGGACAACACCCTATCCGGACAACACACCTATCCAGACGACACCCTATCCGGACAACACCCTATCCGGACAACACTCTTATCCGGACAACCCCTATTCCGGACACTTACCCGGAAACCTTCAACCACTCGAATGTATCCGGACGTCCAGGAAGTTATCCGGACGTCGACCTGACCCTTGATTCGACCGAGAAATCACAGGCAAGCTCGAAATCTCGAGAAATAAGGATTAGCAATCACCCCAAGGTCACTAGACTCACCACTTACTGAACTCTTAACAGAAATAACACATTAAAATGCCCAATTTCTCCCATTAAACTCCAAACCCATCTTTAAACAAAAACCCACAAAATACTTCAACCAAACCACAGATTTCTCAGCTGAAAGATGAAGAGAGTGAAGTTACCTGATTGATTCCTTACAGAAAACGAATCCCCAACACACCTCTTCCCTTTGATTCCAAGCTTGATGCTCCTTTCTCTCCCAAAATGCCCAAGAACTCAAAAATGTCTTTCTTCCTCTTCTCTCCCAATACAGCCGCCAACACACACACAAATTCAGTAATATGGAATGTTCTCTAGGGTTTTGTGCCCAATTTATACCCTATCTCACAATTGAAAAATACTCCCCTCAACTTCCACTTTATTAATTTTCCACCACAAGACTTGGAAACTCTTTCTTTTTGGACACGGTTACTACAACACTCCCCCTCAAAAGAATTCCGTCCCCGGAATTCCGTTCTCGAAAGGTGAGGGCACTTGGACATCATATCCGACTCCACTTCCCACGTAGCCTCTTGTCCCTTATGATACTTCCACTGAACCCTCACTAGACGAGTCTCCCTATTCCTTGATTTCCGGACCTTACTGTCCACATTAACTATTGGTTCCTCTTCGTATCCCAATTTCTCGTCGATACGGACATCTTCTAACGGAGTTGCCACATCCGTCTCGGCCAAACATCCCCTTTTTGTGGTCTAGGGCCACCCTTAACTTCCTGCGAACCTAAATGGCTTATCAGTAGCCGACCGCGCGACCTCCGGTCTCACATAACGACTCTTTCCCGCGATACATCTTTACTCACGGAAAGTTCACAGATAACTGCACATGCCAACCCTGTTGGACAACCTAAGGGGGGGGGGAGGTTGTATTTAAAATCTTTTTCTTTCAAAAAAATCTTTGAACAAATAAATACAGTACAAACAATACAGTAAAAATAAAGCAGAGTATAAACAAGTAAATATACAACAATTATATAAACAGATATAATTTAAATGCACAGCGGAAAAGTAAATAGATAAGGGAAAGAGAATACTTGACAACGGTATTTTTAAAGTGGTTCACCAAACACAAAGTTGGCTAGTCCACCTCGAGAAAATAACACTTCTCGGAGATCCAATACGAAACGTGTTCTTTACGGTAGAAACACAAACCTTAATACAACAAACGCGAAACACTCTACTTTGAGAGATTAATGTGGATCACTCACTCTAATTCAAACACTTACAAGAGGGTATAAATTTCAATATGAATAATCACTCTTGAATAAGGTTTATCACTTGGATATTTTTAGAGAGTTTGATCACTTGAGTTGTGTTGCTGATTCAACTAATCGAGAGATTTTAATCTGCTATCAACTCAAGATTTCTTGCTCAAAAAATTAATTTTATCAGTTTAAGTGATTTAGTGTGAGTAAGAAAGCAGCAGAATAATAATCAAATGCTGAGGGAGAATATATTGCTGAAGTTGGTGTAGCATTGAAGGCTGCTGGATGCTTGTATTTATACCGGATGATCATCAGTCTTGAGAGTTTCGCGGTATACCGCCAAACCATCGCGGTATACCTGCGTCAGAAAAAGTGTACTGCAAGGAGAAGGTCAACCTGCAAAAGATCAACGGCTACAAGTACCCGCGGTATACCGCGTTGCACATGGCGGTATACCGCCTGAAAAAGTTGTCTGACAAAAGAAGCTTCATATGCAGATGATGCTGATGGTGAACAGTACCCGCGGTATACCGCGTGGACCTTGGCGGTATACCGCCTGAAAATTTGTCCAATGAGAGCATGGCAACGCAGGTTACTTCGGCTGATCACAATCTTTTTGCAGTTTGATGAACAGTAGCAGACAGCATATTAATATATATATATCAGAAAAATATTATATATATATTTGATTCAAATATATTTATATAGATACGAAATATCCAAGTGATAAAATATTTTAGGGTGTTTATCATTTTAAAATAAAATGACGAAACTCTTCAGACTTGGATTCTTCAGATAAAAAAATATCGAGATCATTTAAATATCTGCACACTCAGATAAAATATTAGATAACAAATAATGCGGTGTGTTTTGTAATCATCAAAATAAATATGGAGATGTGATTTTATGTGTACCAAAAATATATCACAATATTTAAAGCTGGGTACACTTGCACCAACAATCTCCCCCTTTTTGATGATGACAAACACAACGCTAAACACGAGAGCATACTCGGTTTCTCTCCCCCTTTTGTCGAAGCAAAAAGGGTTTAAGAAAGTCGCTTATGCTCCCCCTCGAAAGATGCTCCCCCTCAAAATATGAAATATTTGAGAGTTAGTATTTATCAAGGGTTATACTCAAGCATGCCTAAACCAAGTCTTAATTTAAAGAAGGCTTTTTTGTTAAGAGCTTTTGTGAAAATATCGGCCAAATTATCTTCCGAATCAACCTTTTCAAGCACGATTTTGCCTTTTTGAACATTATCTCGTAAAAAGTGATGTCTCAATTCAATATGTTTGGTACGAGAATGCAAAACGGGATTTTTACTTAAGTTTATGGCACTTGAGTTATCACACATAATTGGAATTTTGGTTAGGTGTACCTCAAAATCGGTAAGTGTGTGTTTCATCCATAGGACTTGAGCACATGCTCTTGCGGCGGCTACATATTCCGCTTCGGTGGTAGACAAAGCTACGGATTGTTGTTTCTTAGAGAACCAAGATACAAGTGAGAGACCTATAAAGGCACATACCCCACTAGTACTTTTTCGGTCAACAATAGATCCACCAAGATCGGAATCGGCGAAACATGTTACTTCTAACTCGGGTTTCTTTGCGTACCATAAGCCAAGATTAGTAGTACCTCGTAAATATCGAAAAATACGCTTGACAGCTTCATAGTGAGATTGTTTAGGTGAAGATTGAAAACGAGCACATAAACATACACTAAACATAATATCAGGTCTACTAGCAGTTAAATATAATAAACTACCAATCATATCACGATAAATCTTTTCATTAAAATCGTTTCCCTCCTCGTCACGAGATAATTGCAAATTTGTGGTCATTGGAGTTTCAACGGGTTTGACATTTTCAAAGTTAAACTTTTTCAACATATCTTTACAATATTTAGATTGACTAATAAAAATACCAGTTTCACATTGTTTTATTTGCAATCCTAAGAAGTATTTTAACTCTCCCATCATGCTCATTTCAAACTCGCTAGTCATTTTCGCAGAAAATTCATTACACAATTTTTCATTAGTGGAACCAAAAATAATATCATCAACATATACTTGCACAACCACAATATCATTTTGAACATATTTCACAAATAAAGTATTATCAATTTTACCCATAATATAACCACTAACAATTAAAAAGGTTTTTAATCTATCATACCACGCACGCGGAGCCTGCTTTAAACCATAAAGCGCCTTTTTCAATTTATAAACATGTGTCGGGTTTTCAAAACTTTCAAAACCGGGAGGTTGAGAAACGTATACCTCCTCATTTATAATACCATTTAAGAAAGCACTTTTAACATCCATTTGAAATAACTTAAAATCTTTAGCATTTGCAAAAGCGAGAAGCATTCGAATAGACTCCAACCTTGCAACCGGTGCAAAGGTTTCGTCATAATCTATACCTTCTTGTTGACTGTACCCCTTGGCAACTAAACGTGCCTTGTTTCGTGTGACTCCACCGTTCTCGTCTACCTTGTTACGGAAGACCCATCTTGTGCCAATAATGGTTTGACTACTAGGGCTAGGCACTAAGTCCCACACATCATTCCTAGTAAATTGGTTTAACTCATCTTGCATGGCCAATATCCAATCCTCATCACCTAAAGCTTCATCTATGGTTTTAGGTTCTATGGTTGAGATAAAGGCATGGAAAGCACAATGGGTAAGGATTTGTGATCTAGTTGTCCTTTGGTTTAGGTCACCTATAATTTGATCTACGGGATGGCCTCGAGCGGTTCTAAGGTTAGGATCATCTATACCTTGTGGAATAAAGCACGGAGGGGCATCACTAGATTCAATATTATTTGTGGAAGGTTGGGTACCTAAATCCAAGGTACTAAGTTGTTGGGCTAAGACGTCTCCTTCACGGATATTATCATTTGCTAAGGGTGCACTCGGTTTGGGAGGACTCTCGTCAAAACTAACATTTAAGGATTCTTCCACTACCATGGTTTCCTTATTTAGGATTCTATAGGCTTTGCTATTCCAAGAATAACCTAGGAAAACTCCCTCATAGGCTTTGGGGTCAAATTTGGTTAGGTAGGATTTGGTGTTTAAAATGAAACATTTACAACCAAAAACTTTTAGGTGAGCTAGGGAAGGTTTTCTACCTCGGTAAAGTTCATAGGGTGTCTTATTTAGGATACCTCTAATTAGGACACGGTTAAGCACATAGGTCGCGGTAGCAACGGCATCACACCAAAACTTTTGGGGAACTTGATGTTCGTTTAGCATAGTTCTACTCATTTCTTGCAACGTTCGATTTTTCCTTTCAACAACCCCGTTAGATTGAGGAGTTCGAGGAGCCGAAAAGTTATGAGTTATACCATGTTTATCACAAAAGGCACCAAATTGTACATCATTATCGAATTCTCGTCCATGGTCCGTACGTATGGAAACAATCGTACAACCTTGTTGGTTTTGAATTCGTTTTCCCAAAATTTTAAACTTTTCAAAAGCCTCATTTTTATGTCTCAAAAATAAAGTCCAAGTATAACGGGAATAATCATCCACAATAACTAAAGTATAAAAATTTCCTCCAAAACTTTGAATAGCCATCGGGCCAAAAAGATCCATATGTAAAAGTTCTAAAACTCTTTGAGTAGAAATAACATTTTTTGATTTATGAGAAACGTGATGTTGTTTGCCGACACGACAAGCATCACAAAAATGATTATCAAACTTTAATTTTGGCAGGTCACTCACAAGCTCCTTATTTTTTAAGTTTTGCATTAATCTTAGATTAGCGTGACCTAAACGCCTATGCCATAAAGTAGAAACATCATTAATAGAAGATAAGCATACATTATCAGATACAACAGTTTTACAAATATATAAATTTCCTTTTACAAAGCCATTTAAAAGAACTTTGCCATTTTTTATGATTTTACAAGAATCTTCTTCGAAGACAACAGTTGTATTATTTTTACACAATTGGCGAACACTCAACAAATTAAAATGTAAATTATCAACATGATTAACATTAAGAAATTGAACATTATTGCAAGAGACTGTACCTCTACCAATTATATTTCCTTTGGAGTTTCCTCCAAAAATTACCTGTCCACCATCACATGACTTATATGATGAAAAGAGATTATTGTTTCCGGTCATGTGACGTGTGCAACCACTATCGAGTATCCAGTCCATATCAAGGTCAATCTACAATAATGAAGATGTAACTTTTATGGTCCCCATTTCTCGTGGGTCCTTGACAATTAGTTTCAAAAGTCAACCAACATACATATATATAAAGTCAAACAGAATATATATATATATATAATACATTACATAATATTAATATATATATATAATACATCAAATCATATTAATATATATATAACACATTAAACAAACAAAGTATATATATATAAGAATTAAAAGAATTAAATAAAATGTATATGTATATGTGCAGTACGTATGTATATATATATATGAATAGTATAAAAAGTACAAATAACAATATTTTACTTATATATAATATATAACACATATACATAACACATTTAAAACCATAAACGCATACCACCGGGATTATCATTACTAAACATTCCTTTTGGAATCCATTTATTTACCATTTTAATTTTGCGATTATATTTGTCATACACATAAAAACAAGCATTTACATTCGCATTATTATTAGGTTTAGAATATTTATCATGGTACATGCGAGCATACGGTTTTCTCGTATTATAATTTACATTATTTATTTTACGCACATACGGAGGTTTTTGCACATATTGATTTCTTGTATTTACTTTAGGTGATTCATAGAACCTTTTGATGGGTATACATGAACATTTATCAACACAAGTATTGGAACCAATGCCTTTTCTACATTTTATACGGTTAGGCATATTAAGCATGTTAAGAACTTTCTCATTGCTACTTTCAAAGGCTTTAGCTAGCATGTTATCTTTTTCATATGAAGCACATTTAGCCTTTAAACATGTAATCTCATTATCAAGAATATCACATTTTGTACAAATAATATTTTCATGTGATTTTTTATTCATGCATGCAATTTCTTTATTTAAAACATCACAAGATTTACAAAAATCTTTTTCTCCTAATTTAGTTTCTAATTTAGCAATTATATCCATATCATTTTCAGATTTTTGTTTAACATTTTTTATTTCCTTTTTACATGCATTTACAGTTTCTTTTAACATAGCATTCTCATCTTGGTAACGATTTGCAAGAGCGGCCATTTTATGAAAAGATTCATATAGTTCTTCAAGATTATTTTCATTATCACTTTCATAATCACTATCGTAATCCGAGTAAGAAGATTTTACCTCGTCGTCGCTATCGGCCATAAGACAAATGGCTTGATAGTCATCTTCTTCTTCACTCTCGCTCCACGCGCCTCCTATGAAGGCTTTCTCCTTCTTCTTTTGGAACTTGTTCTTTTTCGGACATTCATTGGCGTAGTGGTCTTTGTCACCACATGAGTAGCAAAAGCCTCTCTTTGGCTTAGCTTTATCGTCTTCACTCGAGTCGCCATTTTTCTTAACTTTTTCGTCTCGTTTATGGAACTTACGACTTCGATTATCACCACCACGACGGTAGTTACCGTTTCTTTGAAATCTGCCATTGTTAGAAAATTTATTATTATTATTAAGAAATTTGGAAAAGTTTCTTACCAACATGGCGACTTCATCGAGAGTTTCGGATGGATCTTTCGAGGAGCTAGCTTTCTCCTTTTTCCTCTCATCTTTTGGTGTTGAGACATTGAGAGCGATTGATTTCTTTTTAACTTGCTCCCGATCTTTGTTTCTTTTAAGTGCAATTTCATGCACTTTAAGATTACCGATCAAGTCATCTATCTTCATTATGGAAAGGTCACGGGAGTCTTCTAAAGATGTTATCTTTTGCATCCACTCCGAAGGAAGAGCTCGTAGGATTTTCCTTATATAGTCCTCGTTAGGATAAGTGCGATCCAAACCTTTCAAAGTAGTCACAATAAGGTTAAATCTTTTAAACATTGAGTCAATTGACTCATCTTGTTTCATTTCGAATAGTTCATAATCGTGAACTAAAATATTTACTTTACTAGATTTAACCTCCGTGTTTCCACGATGAGTATTATTTAAACTTTCCCATATTTGATTTGCAGTTTTATATGTATATACTCTTTCAATCTCATCAGTTGTTAAAGCAGCATATAATATATTCTTAGCTTCAAAGTTTAAACAAAAATGAGCTTCATCAGAAGTAGTCCAGTCATCTATAGGTTTATCAATATAAACATCATCTTTCACAATGGTGGGTTTAAAATTCCCTTTTTCTATAATATTCCAAATCTTTTGATTTTTGCCACGCACGTGACATTCAAATAGCTCGGCCCAAATGCCAAACTTTTCAGTATCTATCAAAGGAGGTTTTGAAAACACGATATTAGTTTGTTGAGCCATTTAGAAGAATAAGAGAAAAATATGCAGAATATTTTTTGAAAGACCTGCTCTGATACCAAATGTTGGACAACCTAAGGGGGGGGGGGAGGTTGTATTTAAAATCTTTTTCTTTCAAAAAAATCTTTGAACAAATAAATACAGTACAAACAATACAGTAAAAATAAAGCAGAGTATAAACAAGTAAATATACAACAATTATATAAACAGATATAATTTAAATGCACAGCGGAAAAGTAAATAGATAAGGGAAAGAGAATACTTGACAACGGTATTTTTAAAGTGGTTCACCAAACACAAAGTTGGCTAGTCCACCTCGAGAAAATAACACTTCTCGGAGATCCAATACGAAACGTGTTCTTTACGGTAGAAACACAAACCTTAATACAACAAACGCGAAACACTCTACTTTGAGAGATTAATGTGGATCACTCACTCTAATTCAAACACTTACAAGAGGGTATAAATTTCAATATGAATAATCACTCTTGAATAAGGTTTATCACTTGGATATTTTTAGAGAGTTTGATCACTTGAGTTGTGTTGCTGATTCAACTAATCGAGAGATTTTAATCTGCTATCAACTCAAGATTTCTTGCTCAAAAAATTAATTTTATCAGTTTAAGTGATTTAGTGTGAGTAAGAAAGCAGCAGAATAATAATCAAATGCTGAGGGAGAATATATTGCTGAAGTTGGTGTAGCATTGAAGGCTGCTGGATGCTTGTATTTATACCGGATGATCATCAGTCTTGAGAGTTTCGCGGTATACCGCCAAACCATCGCGGTATACCTGCGTCAGAAAAAGTGTACTGCAAGGAGAAGGTCAACCTGCAAAAGATCAACGGCTACAAGTACCCGCGGTATACCGCGTTGCACATGGCGGTATACCGCCTGAAAAAGTTGTCTGACAAAAGAAGCTTCATATGCAGATGATGCTGATGGTGAACAGTACCCGCGGTATACCGCGTGGACCTTGGCGGTATACCGCCTGAAAATTTGTCCAATGAGAGCATGGCAACGCAGGTTACTTCGGCTGATCACAATCTTTTTGCAGTTTGATGAACAGTAGCAGACAGCATATTAATATATATATATCAGAAAAATATTATATATATATTTGATTCAAATATATTTATATAGATACGAAATATCCAAGTGATAAAATATTTTAGGGTGTTTATCATTTTAAAATAAAATGACGAAACTCTTCAGACTTGGATTCTTCAGATAAAAAAATATCGAGATCATTTAAATATCTGCACACTCAGATAAAATATTAGATAACAAATAATGCGGTGTGTTTTGTAATCATCAAAATAAATATGGAGATGTGATTTTATGTGTACCAAAAATATATCACAATATTTAAAGCTGGGTACACTTGCACCAACAAACCCCTTTGCTTTTCTAAGGATTTTCTTACTTCCACTTGCATAACCCTTCAACAACAAAGCGTACGCCAACAATTTCCACACTTTCGAATGATTACAACTCCTACTCTAGGAAATTTGCGTACCACAACTATGACGCCTCAGGTCAACGGTACATGGTACCGTCCACACACTTAGACGCACGGTTGCAACAAATTTAGAATTTTCGTCCACAACTTCACTCCTGTGACAGCACAAGTTACAACGGTTAGAGCCACAACAACATCAATTTCTTAACGAACCTTCAATTCACCAACCTAGCACAAGACCAACCTCGAGTATCACCTTAGCTCACAGACATAATCCTCTTCGACTGATAACACACAATTCTACAATCACTTTCCCCACCTCAATACACGTATAAGGCAGATAACACTTTCTCACCTGAACTGTGTTGCCCACGGTTCATCAATAATAATCAATTCACACCCTTCCGCCATAGCAACACCCCCACACTATACAGAGCCAAAAGTAGAAATCTCCACACTTTAACATCTGACGTACCCATCAATCCAACCCGAACCAAATCTTGAAGTCACGCATCCAAATTCTCCTTGCCTCTAACAGTCGTCCTTCCACATGTGAGATAATTCAGGGTTCACCCGCTACCAGCAAGGAGCAACCATGCTCACACAAAAATATTCTTACTAGCTTAACACTGAACGACAAAGTTTACTTGGAACATTTCTCACACTACTACCAAGTCCACTCCAATGGTCCTTTTCGCGAACACTACTTTCGACTACATCCTTCCACTTCCTTTTCACTCATAAAACACGATTCCAAAGATCGGCTCACGGGAAGGTGCACACTCTTGATCAACCACACAAGCTGACTTTCCTTGACTCGAAAACCAATCACATACATGCCAATCCCCCTTTCTCATACTCCCACTAGGAGTTCATGCACCCGACGGAGACGTTCTTGAAAACATTGCTTCCACTTTTCGTGCCACTTGCCACACCTTCTACTTCACGCTTACGTACCCATCCCAACCTACCGTCCCAATTACCCTATGTACATTTCTCATTCAACATTTACCACTCCATACACGCAATTTCAACGGTTACTATGCCCAACCAACAGTTTCACCATCTTTCATACGAGAAACTCCACCCCGTCAATCCGAAACACACTCAATGTTCGAAGCGACCACACATTTCTCATTCCTCAAAGATATTAACTCACCCCTTTGCATTTCCTTTATAAACAAGGATTAGTCAAGTATACCCAAAGATTTCATATCTACAACGAAACACTGTAAACTACTCAATCCAAGATCACCCCATCTCCCTCTTAGCTAGCCACCAACTTCCACCCCAATCTCTTGTTTTCGGATAAAAGCACCACACCCAACTTTAGCCACATAGAACAACTTATCAAAAAATCCCGGGCAAGGATCTCCACTTACGCTCATCTCATAACAACACTAATCCACCACTTAACCTCACAACACTTCATTCCCACCATGCTTCGCATGCTTACTAAATATAAGTTACCGCCTTCATATCTACACAACCCCACACACTAGAGGTTCAATCCTCACGACTACTGTCCGCTCACTAGGCCATGCTTTCTCCCGCCAAACATCACATATATTTGAAAGAGTTGGCGAAAACATTAAGCAATAACTAATCTTGCAATTCAACATCCTCACACGAATAACGGAAATTCCTGGCTGGTCACTACACACGTGTGACCTGAACCAGCGCTCACACCCGCCCTTGGGAACAGACCAAGTCTATTCGAACAAACCACATGGGACGCACCCCCCATGTATTTTACACCATCAACCTGAGATTTACACACTTATATAAACCAGATGCAAACACACAATAATAAGTATGCACGTTCAACTAACAAACAGGTACTATCAAGCTTTGATTTAGAAACTCCCAACTTTGCCTCCCTCCCATCTAGATGAACCACAAATTTATGACCGTCTACCTCACTCAATCGAGCCCTTAATTCCGACCGACTCTTCGGATCCACTTGAGACACACTCAAGTAAATCAAACTATAAGACACACCCTTGCAATCCAACATAGTCTACTTTTCCCACATTATTTAGCTAACTACCTCCTTCGCAAATGACATAACCGCCATATAGGATGAATCACTTATCCTACTAACACATCTCCACCTTCAGGATATTTACAAAAGGCGGCTCATCCTCTTGACAGATGCATACCTTTCCACACCGACCTCTCATCTCCGCGCACATACCCGACAAAGTGATCACCCAAAGGCAACCTTTCAAATTCAAATTTCTCGACAACGAATTCAACACCCGCCGCTAACTTCAACCTCAATGCCCGACAATTAGTCTAAAGGCAAGTTAACCACGACCCCGACTTCATGCCGATACCGTTTCATTCACATACCACGACGTCACCTTTCAAAGTAATTTGTCTACTTCGAAATCACCCGGGACACACCTCCCCCGTCGACAGTCATATGTCAACTTACCAAAAGAGTAAGGACTCCCACCACACAAGCATTTCCATGGTCAAAGACCAAGACTACAGGTAGACACGGTCCCCCCTATACTGTAACACTAAGGTCACAAATCAACCATCGACGACTCAACCACATTTTTTTCCACTCCCGGAACTTCGCACCTTCTTAGGCTCGATATCGCTTACTACCTAGCGAGTTCATAAAATCATACACGGATATAGGTCCGCCCCTTTATAAAACATCCACGGAATGAGGTCCGCCCCTTTATAAAACAACCACGGAATAAGGTCCGCCCCTTTATAAAACATCCACGGAATAAGGTCCGCCCCTTTATAAAACATCCACGGAATAAGGTCCGCCCCTCGTAAATTGGCACCCTAAAGTCACCCTAGGGTGACAACGAGTCAGTCCCATGCTGCCTTACAGGGCCACACTACCCTTAGCATAAACGGGTCACACCTCCCGACACGAGCTGGCGGGCCACACCCCCCCCCCCCCCCGACTTAGCCAATTTACACCTCGAACAATGTATGACTCACTTAACATTGAAGACTATTTGCTCCAGCAGGGTTAACCTTTTTGCAGTTACAACAATTCGACGCCGACACCCTACTTCCAACCAAACCATTCGGTTCCTTACATTAGAAACAACCTTCGGTACCGATACTTTCCTTCACACTTGGATGCTCCAACCCCACAGTCCACTTGACTATAAATACGGCTTCACCTCGGTCCAAAATGGTTGACCGACACCAGTGTTACCAATCCATGCATCTATCACTTCTCATCCACTCCTGTCACTCTTCCACTAACTCGAGAGTGAGACGACACATCTCCACTATCCGATCCTTGAGTTGAAACTCTCAAGATCTCAATTCGCCGACATCGGGGACTCCCAGAATAAGGACTCATCCGAGATTAGGAGTTCATCTCCAATCATTTATTTCCCTTAAGAACTCTAAAGGTTCTACTTCACACAGACACTCATATCGAATACGATGCCTCTTCTAGGTAGTATCATCAATCACGCCAAGAATAATCTGCACAACACACTAAACCGTTGCCATAATGACAAGGTTAAACTTTACACACAACACATATTAACAACCGTCCCAAAATAACAAGGCAAGAATGATCGCCGTCATGCACCTGTAAATTCACAATTACACTGGCCAGGTGTAATCCTGAACTTACCTTACATGATAGTTTTCATCACCCTGTTATTCACGCTTCCTAGTGAGGTCTTCCTAGGCCTTCCTACATTCTCAGTTGTACTTCTACAGTTTAAGTTTAGGCCCATTCGGTCACCTAAATCCCTTAAACTACGGCTCTGATACCAACTGTAACAACCCACTCCAAGGCATGCCAAATTAAGACATTAATTAATATATTTATATATATATATCGCCAAAACATGACCAAAGGTTCACATCAACAAAATTCCAAAATTTGGGTTTGCGGAAATAACCCTATTCCAACTGAGAGCATCTAAATACTGAAATGTAGGGAAGTCCACTAATGTAAGCCACGCCCGCCCTCACGCCTTCTCTTTACCACTAGAGGAACCGCACTTAACCTGCTTACCTGAAAAGGATTTCAGTTTTGAAAATGCGAGGGTTAGACCACAAGGTCTAGTGAGATCCCTCAGTTACATCCACACCACATATAGCAATTAAAGAGTTATGCGAAACATAAATCAATATGAAGTTTGGTTAATAACATTCACACAATTGACCAAATCGTCCATCCAGTCACACACACCTGTGGCTTGATCCCAGGGCGCTCAATCACCCTCGTATGGGACACACCCCCCATATATCCGTCACACCATGTCATATGGGTCACCCCCCCCATAAGCGTCATACCAAATAGCGTATGGGACACACCCCCCATAAGCATCACACTACGACATATGAGCCACACCCCCCATAAGCGTCATACCACAACAGATGGGACACACCCCCCATAAGCATCACACTATGACATATGGGCCACACCCCCCATAAGCGTCATACCACAACATATGGGACACCCCCCATAAGCATCACACCTTAATGATTGGGACACGCCCCCCCCATATACCTCGCACCAAGCATAAGTAATTTATATGCAACATATATTAAGCAAACGCACATGTACGAGTAAATGAACAAGTACCATCAAGCTTCAGTTAGAAAAACTCACCTGTTACGCTTACGATCCTTTCCTACTCTGACCTGCACTTCCAGATGGTCTACCTGAGCGAAAGGGTAAACGCATAAGTTGACAGCTCAACTATCCGGACACACTACCCTGTCCGGACAACACCTTTATCCGGACAACACTTATCCGGACGGCACCCCTATCCAGACAACACACCTATCCGGACAGCACCCTTATCCGGACAGCACCCTTATCCGGACAACGCCCTTATCCGGACAACACCCTATCCGGACAACACACCTATCCAGACGACACCCTATCCGGACAACACCCTATCCGGACAACACTCTTATCCGGACAACCCCTATTCCGGACACTTACCCGGAAACCTTCAACCACTCGAATGTATCCGGACGTCCAGGAAGTTATCCGGACGTCGACCTGACCCTTGATTCGACCGAGAAATCACAGGCAAGCTCAAAATCTCGAGAAATAAGGATTAGCAATCACCCCAAGGTCACTAGACTCACCACTTACTGAACTCTTAACAGAAATAACACATTAAAATGCCCAATTTCTCCCATTAAACTCCAAACCCATCTTTAAACAAAAACCCACAAAATACTTCAACCAAACCACAGATTTCTCAGCTGAAAGATGAAGAGAGTGAAGTTACCTGATTGATTCCTTACAGAAAACGAATCCCCAACACACCTCTTTCCTTTGATTCCAAGCTTGATGCTCCTTTCTCTCCCAAAATGCCCAAGAACTCAAAAATGTCTTTCTTCCTCTTCTCTCCCAATACAGCCGCCAACACACACACAAATTCAGTAATATGGAATGTTCTCTAGGGTTTTGTGCCCAATTTATACCCTATCTCACAATTGCAAAATACTCCCCTCAACTTCCACTTTATTAATTTTCCACCACAAGACTTGGAAACTCTTTCTTTTTGGACACGGTTACTACACGCTTGATCTCTCCCCGCTATATCTATACTATATTATAAAGCATTTATAGAAAACTCTTAAAAACAAACTTATATGCATCAAGTACCGATTATTGATGCATATTACTTAAAGTTCAATGTTACAAGTAAATGATGCATCGGTATAACTTTTCAAAGTTGCATGTTTAAATTCATAACTAACTGATAAACATAATCAAATACAAGATAAACATATTATTTTAATTATAAAAAATCTTAAATATAATTAGAATAATCATTGAATTCTAACAGAATACTTAATTATTATTTTTAGAAAAAAACATTATATTTTTAAACATAAAATAAATTAAATTGGAGATATTTAAAAAAACATTATCGTTTTCTTAAAAACACACAAAACCGTATTATAAAATCGACAAAAAAAACATTAAATATATGGATCGAGCTACATTGCGCGAGTACGTTTCTAGTATATATATATATACATAGAGAGAGAGCTTCTTTTGTAAACCGGTTTATCTTGTGAACTATGTAAACCAATCTAGGTCATCCATTATCTTTATCGACGGTTGACAAATTTTCGGATTTAAATTTACAAAATAATAGGGAAATGGTAGTTTGAGAAAAAGTTTTAAATATTTTAAATTTAAGTTTTATTAATTAATTTGTATTTATCTAATTATGGTTACAATCTATCCTTAATTATCTCCATATCTCCCTCATTCTCTCTCTCTCTCTCTCTCTCTCTCTCTCTCTCTCACACACACACACACACACACACAATTCCGACGACCACCATCACTACGCCGACGATCGAGAACCACCATCGTTCTCTACTACTCCATTCGACGACCGTCGTGCGCCATCGACATCTGCCGTTCTCGTGATCCCTGCGCTTTTTCTTCCCCCTCTTTCAGTTTCCGGTTCCCTCTCCTATTCATCACAAGCTTCGATGACAACCCACCTCCGACAAAAACTTCGTTTCGTCGTCGTGCCTTTCATTGGTTGCAAGATTCAGAACCTTTAATCAAACATACCCCGATAGAGGATCTGGGTTGTATCTCAGTTGGTGTTCATGTGCATCTTCTCGTGACCCCTACCCTTTTTATTCTCCAGGTCGTCACCACAGTTTCTAGATAACATGAGGTATATCGTCACCACCGTAACCCCTTTCCTTTTTGGATTTTTCATACACGGTTTCATAATATGTTTTGTTGGATTTTTAAGTTTCATATATCTTCTTCCATATGAAATAATCATATATTTTCGAAGGTTATATATTTTTCTCTCATATGAATAATCAAATTTTTAAGTTTCATAGATTTTCTCCCATATGAATAATCAGCTTTTTTCAACATAATCATATTGTTTCAAAGTTTCATAGTTTTTTTCTCTCATATGAATAATCAAAATTTTAAGTTTTATACAATTTTTCCCATATTTTTATTATAAAACTGTTTATGAAACTCGAACGGTTTAAGAAACTCGTCGGAATTAGGGGGAGGTCGCCGGAGTGGGAGGAGGTCGTCGGAGAGAGAGAGAGAGAGAGAGAGAGAGAGAGAGAGAGAGATAACAGAGAAAATTAAGAATGTTTGTTTGTTGCTAAAAATATGAATTATACCTAAAATTACGAATTTAGGGAAAAAGACCCAAATACCCTTGGTTTACAAGTTTATACCATTATTTCGGTTTACAAAATAAGGGACCTCTATATCTATATACTATAAAAAGGTAGCGGGCGTCTGCCTTGCGCGTGCTATCTCACGCAAAGGCGCGTCTCTCTCATTTCTCCCACTCGCATTCCTTTTCAACGATGCTACGATCATAATCAAAATCCAATCAGCCAACACCTTTTTCTCTTCTCATCCATTCATGTTCCACAGCTTCCTCCGGTTCAAGATCTTGAAGAATCCCACTCTGTAAATTTCTCATTTTCCTTGGTTCTTAGTTGTTGTATTTCTTCAATTTTATGCGAAATTGGTTACTGTATGTATTTATGCTTTCTTTCTCGATTTCTTGTTAGGGTTTTTGTTTTTTGTTCTGTATAGGGAGGTTCATGTGATAACCTTAAATAAATGAAAAACTAAAAAACACATTATCAACCGTTAGATTAGATGATCTGATAGATGTGATTAAACGAGCGGTTACAACAATATCTTTTAACATACACGTACACACACATAATCGAATATGAATTCAAGGTGAAGACGTTGTGAACTAGGGATGAGATCGGGACCGGACCGGTTGGTACCGAAATTTTTTGGGACTAAAAAGTGGTGCCGAAAACCGAACCGTATGTACCGGTACGGTAGCGGTTCGGTTTCGGTACGGGAATATCGGTACTAGGACCACTTAGGACCAAAAAATTTAAAATGTATCAAATGTGTCTCAAAACCAATCGCAAACCAAAATACCTCTATATTGATTCAAGTGTGTTTCAAAACCAATCACAAACAATCAAAAAGTTCAAAACAAATCAAAAGTTCAACAATCTTCGATATTCTTTTACGATTTTCGTTTTTCCATTTTGTTCGTTTATCAACTCTTCAATCTCTATATATACAACATGAAACAATAATAATTAATGTTAACAACAATCAAGATAAACTTGATTTAGGAGATGATAAGCATAATTAAAATAATTAAAAAAAACTTTGCTTTTAAAAACTCCGGTTCGGTTTCGGTTTTTTTCGGGAAAATCCTGGTACCGAATACCGATTTTGAGGACTGTTTGGAACCGAATACCGAACCGAATACGTGATACCGGTTCGGCCGGTTCGGTTCGAGAAAACGGTGCTCGATGCTCATCCCTATTGTGAACACATTGTGAACACTTTTCTAAAAACATCATCATAGTTTGTGAATACATTGTTGTAACACCCTCAAATCTAGAAATAGCGACTAAATTAAAACTTTCAATAATACATCAAATAAAAGGTAATTCTCTTTCTATAACTCAACAGTTCAATTAACTTCGAATAACAAAACTGGATTTTACATCAACAATAGGTAACGAGGTCTTACATCAAGACTAAGTCAAGGTCGGGTGTTACTAAAATTACATAATCATCGCTATCTCCGAATGCAGAAACATCACCCAATAGCTACATCATTCTCGTGCATCTAACTAGCACTCAACTCTTCACGGTGTCGCTAATACCATTTTCCCAACAAGGACCTGATGCACATGCCGAAAAATTAAATGGTTAAGTTTAACTCCTAGTGAGTTCAAGAGTTTTCATCACTATAAAAACAATAAAGCGGAAATGATATTATTTAAATAACAATTCCATTATGCAAAATGTTTAGAATAAATAGTGATTAGCTTTTCCAAAATCCCATTTTCGTGATAAACTGATAATACACTTAAATAGAAATGCTCCGAAATCATGGAACTAAGCCCAATACTCACACAAAGAGTGGATAGGATTTAAAATCCAAATATAAAAAACGTGGAAATAACTCCTTCATTCAAAACCTTAATATATGTGGAGGGGATCCAATATCAAAGTAATAAATGACTATTACTTGCCCAAAACCCAAACAATATTAAAGCACATAAATTACAATATCTGCAAAATAAAGTTTGACAACAACGTGGGAGACCCGTATCCGTTGAGAGTAAAGGGAACACATAAGTATGTCACTCGTACAACGTTAATCGTATAACACTTCGCGACTAGACGTCCAAATGTTCCTACGACTCCTAAACAAGTTTCACCGCAAGAGTCGGTCGACCTTAGTGTCTATTCCCACGAATTCCACCACAAGGCCCGACACGCTTAAGGACTACCTCCAAGGAATTACCTTCAAGCAGCGGAGGTCCTAGTGCCTACCTCTAAGGTAGCACCTCCAGACTCAACCCTCCTAGTGCCTACTTGAAAAGTTTAAGGTCACAAAACATGGGTCCCAGAGTCCAACCCCGCAATACCCATTCGACCATCAAATAAAGACTGACTTACATGCCTATGGATTCAATGCAACACAATCTAAATTACATGACTCAAATGCATATAATTTTAATTAAACATGCCTTAATGCATAAAATTCCAAGAGAATGTCCAACACTCTCAAATTATATAATTAACAATAAAATATGTATCAATTGCATATAATTTTAAAAGTTCGATAATAAGGAATTCTAACCGGATTAAAGTCTCCAAGACTCATTTGAGTCAAATCCGAGCCAAAAAGCTCAACAAGTCAACTGACCATTAAATAAAGATCATTAAAACAATAAAACGCGTTTAACCAGTGTTTATGCAAATACATGCCAAAAGCATGATTAACTTAAAAATACATAAGTGGTTGGGGCAAATCATTTTCCAATTAAAACCCCAATTATATTTCTAAAATGCTTCATAACACAATGACGTGCGTTTTCCAAACGGTTTATAAAACCTAATACACAAAAATGCGATAACATCAAATAAACTCTATTTGAGTAATAATTCACCAAAATGACACATTCTTGAGATTTACTCATCAAATATCCAAAAACCAATTATAGAAATTTTATTAGACTTTATCAAGCGAAATTTACCAAATACGAAAATTGCATCAAATACTCAACACAATTGATAAATACCATTGATAGGTGGGTTTACACCCTTAGTCTAACCGCAAGTGTACGAGTCGAATCAAGTAATAAGTACTTGGAAGTATGAGTATCGAACCAAGGGAACTAGGAACTGGTATTACAATTACTATATTCACTATTAACTGGACGATCCGAATTTTGAGTTGTTGATATTAAATCAGTTGATTGCAAGTAAATAAAATGAAAACAAAACAGTAACGGTTTAGAGAAACTTTTTATGGAGAAAATAGTTGAGGGTTGGAAATCATATGGTTATCACTAATGAAAACTTTACTTGAACCATTTACCAATTTCTCTCTTTAATGAACATCTAATCACTAAAATCACCGTTCTCCTCTCTCGAGTGACAACGGATCTTTACTTTGAAAACACAAGTTTCATCTCTCGATCTCAACTCATGAACCCACAATATGGTTAACTTTAAGATTGTATTGATGCTAAGGTTTACTTGGTATATCCCTATCCAATTTCTCACCCTAGGCATACAATTCCTGTTTTGGTTAATAATCACTTCTCTCGAATGCAATTATCACAAACAAATCAATTCGAAAGTTTATCAGACTCACAAAAGCATTAAGACCTAAATCATATGCTTCATTAAAATTAAGGAAAACTGATGAACGTTCAAGTTATAAATTCACAAGTTTAATCCATATTCAAACCAACCCCAACATCTAATGACTAGTTCATGTTGGGGTGGTGGATAAAAACATATTCAATTGGAAATAAAATATGCTAGACACCGTTTTCTCAAACATGAATCAAATATGAATTGAACTCCCTGAGATGTGAATCTCCACGCACTCGAGTACCCCGGGTGTTAACCAAGCTTCTTCCCCGATCAATTGCCTGCGTTTCCATGCTGAAAATCGCCAGAATCTTCTCCCAAAATCGCCTCCAGCTAACCCTAATTCGAAGATGTCTTTTCTCATCTTTTTCCTTAGTCGATTAAAAGTTGCACACGAAACAGGGACTTAAGCGGGATTCCCCGCGGTTTGAAGCCGCGTGGGAAGTCGCATGTGTCATCATGGGGCCCGTGGCTTGAAGCCGCGTGGCAGGCCGCGTAAGTCACTGTTTGGTCCTGCCTTCTCAACTTTTCCTCGTTTTCTCGCTGATTCTTTCGGGTCTTATCGTCTCTCAGAATTTTGCAATTTCTTGATTGAAAATGTGAGAAACACCACTCATTTGCTTAAAGATAAGCCTCACATCATGGATTTGTGGCCTTAGAATAACGCTAAAATCGGCGTTATCAACCATGTAAGCACATTATTACTTCAAAATACACATTTTGGCATGTACATAATTTTCACAAAGCAACTTGAACTAACCTTGCTAGGTTAGGTTAAACCTAGGTTCCAAATCCATCCATAGCTTCCAAATGATGAAGGCTTTAGATCCATCAACACCCACCTCTTGAAACTTTATCTGGGTCACAACCAAAGCCTAGAGATATACCAAAAGTAACCCCAAACTCAGATTCATAACAAACCTTAGTCAAATCCTCTAATCATACAAAATACCTAAAATTGGTAAAAACTTCAAAACATAGCTGATGCCTTAAAATAAATGTTCCAGGAGGTTAAAATGAAAAGTTTTAACAAGAATAAAGGTTTAGAATGTTAAGGTGGACTTCCAATTCATTTATAGGAAGAAACCCAAAAACTAGGTTAACAATGGTAGAAATGGTGATTTGGGGAAGATGACATTTGAATCTTGGATAAACTTGAAATCTTGATGTTTGAAAACTCTTAAATGCTTGGAGATGATAAATAAAAACACTTTCAAGTCTTATAATAGAGTTCAAATGAAGAAGCTAGAAGGTAGGTATGAGAACTAATGGAGAAGATGAATATGAAGATGAAGATGATGAGAAGCTTTAATCATAATATCTAGCTCTTGATCTCACAAAAACTTTTGAAGAAATAGATTGGGTGAAATTGAGATGCTTGGACCAAGTTTGTTTGAGAGAGAAATGAGTTAGGAGATGAGAAATGAGGTAACAAATGAAAAAAAAAATCGTATTTAAAGGGGAACCCTCCAGCTCCAATTTTCTGCCCAAACTCCCAGGGCGTGAAGGATTCACCCCGGGCGGGGAGGACTCCCCGGGCGTGAAACTTCCACAGAAAATTAAATAACTTGATTTTCACCCTAAACATTATACCAACTCCAAAATTCATACCAAGAGTTATACTAAGGTCAAAATATAAATATGGATCTCAAAATAAACATACCGAAAATCCGGATGTTACACTGCTCACTCGATTTCTTCGTTTTTCATGCTCGATCACTGTTTTGTCCATAACTTCTTCGTTTTAGCTCCGATTTTGCTCTGGAAAGAACCGTTGGACTCGTTTTCTAATTCTTCATCCAACAAGACTATAAAATTTAGGATCCAAGCCCAAAATCCTATTTATTCTATTTCTCTTAAAAGATTGATTTTCATACTAACTTGAAGTCATACTTACCTAGAACTCAGGGTGTTACAATTGTGAACACACTTTAAATCTACGAGATCGAGTATAGTTTGTGAACATATTTTGAATACAAACTAAATCTAAACATACTCATTATGAACACGAGTGATCTTTAAATGCTTAAGGTGTAACCTTTCCCCCCTCAAATTTATCTTTTACAATGTCCTCATTGTAACATTGACGTTCATAGGTGTATAAAGGCTACAAGTGGCTATTAGAAATTGAAAAGATGGCCTAGATCATTCTCTAAATGTATATAGGGTGTGTGAGTCAAGTTGTGTCCCAAGAATAAATTTTCTAGTTCTAACAAGAACACAAAACTTAGGTAAATTAGTGATAAAAAATTATTAGGACTATGAACAAAAAACACGGTATGATTTTATGTGTAATCTTGCAAAAGAAAAGTAACCTAAAAATTGTAAAACTATCCCAGACACAAAATAAAACAAAACATGGAGACTAAGGTAAATGATTTGAACCTGCCCTACTCCATAGGAGTAGGTTGTGAACCAAGTGGTTGGAATGAATGTTTCGGCACAAGAATCCGCATTTTCTTCTTTTAACAATATGTTCTTCTTTTTCAACAACCGGATCTCTTGATGACAACTTATTGAGGAATGGTGGAATTTGCTGGAGCACATCAGTATGTTCCTCAGCCCAAATGGTACTCACCAACTTAACTTGGTGTTTCTCTTTCCACGTATGCTTGTACATGTTTCTCATCACGTGTTTCTCTATTTGATCATGGCACAAGATTTTAATGGAACAGATGGGGGAACAGGTCATCCCCCAAAGATTTTTCCACACCACCTCACCAACAATAGAACTTGATTTTATGAAGATTCCCGAGTCCATGGATTGATCATCACGTCCCTTTTCAGAAACAACTTGAATATTTTATGCACAACATTGTTGCGCGAATGCTGCAGCATCCACAACAATATGTTTTTCCTGCGTAGATTCAAAGTAGGGGTTAATGACAATCTTGGCATTGTGTTGCACCTCTTCACTATTTTGAAGTGAAGAAGGATTGCTTAAATGCTCAGGTTCTTCCTCATAACTTTCCATCTCTTGACTATTTTCCAAAGTATCGACCTCATCCTCATCCTTACCAATACACTCAAAATTTTCAATCTCACTTGGTATAGGAATTTGGTTTTGTCTAACGATCACTTCAACATAAGTTGTGATGTTGGTAACAGATGTTTTTATACTTTGTGTGAAATCATTCATCATAGTTTTAAGAGATTCAAAGTTTTCAACTTGTTCTAAAGAGGTTGTAGGGGGTAAAAATGAGTTGTTAAAGTCATCCCCTTGAAAACTCTCAGAAAAAGCAACTTGTTCCTCCCAAGATTGGTCAAAATTATTTGTGTAAGTGTTACTCCAATCTTGGTATGGAGGTGTTGGTGATGTAAAAGTGCCATGATTTTGATTATTTAAAAACAAATTAGGATGATCCTCCCATGATTGAGTATAACCATTGAAGTGTGAGGTATCCCAATTACTATCTCCCATGAAATAATTGGATTCGGGGTTCGAAGGACAATAATATGTGAAATGATTTCCGCCACAGAAGTCACAGAAAACCGTTTCATATGGCCCAAACGAATATCCCATTGAATCTATATTCACAGAAAGATAAACTCAAAGATTTATTACTCGTGCACACATGGAGACGTATGACAAGCAACAAATGTGATAGAAAAATCAAATCTTTTAAAATACTTTTATAGACTTTTAGCGTTCCAATCCCCGGCAACGGCGCCAAAAACTTGATGCGTGCTTTGAATACACCGATAGACGTGTGATAATTATACCTCAACGCAAGTATACATCGAGATCTAATGTCGTCTTTCAAGTAATAAAATGGTAAAATACCAGATATCGTTCCCACAGAGATTGGAGTAAAAGCGCAATAAAAGTCTAATAAAAGAAATGATTTCCAAGGATCAATTCGAAGATGATATTTTTGTTGGATTTGTCATAGATTATATTGAACAATTAATAAAGAAAGCAAGCAAGGATGTAAGATGTTGGGGTGAAGCTTAATTATAAATTCCAGCAGACCAATGCTATGTTAATGCTACAGCATTGGTTCCTCAATACTTAAATTCACCATCTATTTGGTGGGACGTCCTTCCGGATCTTCAACATTATATTATTAATCTAGCTTTCAACAACCCATTCCTGGTGATGTATCAGGACTATTAATAATAAAATGATGCATTTCAAATATATGGATAAACAAATTACTTTGTTAAAAATCACTCTTCCAAGTTGATCCCATATCTGTTAAGTTGACGTGTCTGAGTGGTCCATTCCTGAAACGCACTCTACACTTTTACCATCATCACGATGACCAACTTATCGGGCAAAATCAACCTAGAAAAGACAGAGACGACAAATTCCTTTGTCAGTAGCTCTTCCAAGTCTTACTTTCTTTGTCATTCGGATTGACGTGCATATCAATGGCTCATTCCTGATGCCATGGCACTTTAACACTTTCAAAGTGATCAAAACGTCATGAAGTAAACTTATCTTTATAAAACTTAACATGAAATGGTGAACATCATTATTGAGAAATAATGTCCACTATTCTTTATAATTAAAACTTCACCCTTTAATCTCACACCCGAGCTATAAAACTTAGCTACTCATACTTGTATTTAAATTGCAATAAATGTAAATTACTGAAATTAAATACATAATGTAAATGACGTAAAAGTAAATGACAAGAATGTAAAGAACAATAATTAAAAACAATGAAGAAGTGCAGCAATGTTGTCGGCAATGTTGCAGCAACTCATATGTTTGAACTATAAAAAGAAGAAGATGGAGAAGATAACTTGCATAAAATTAAAGAAAGCATAAAAATGGATTCAAATCAGTTTGTGAACTGATTTCTCCTCTCTTAAAACAACACAAACACCTCCTATTTATACAAAAGAAGTAGAAACCAAGTCATGCCAAAGGACAACAACTACACTATTAATGTACCAAACTTGCTACTATTCATGGTACTAAATTACTATGCTAAGGAGATGTCTTGTGTACTAATGTCATTACACACACAAACTACTTTAGGATGAATCTAAAGCAATGACATTCAGATTGCATGCTGCTGTTTTTCCCAAAAATCGCATTTCCAGCCTTTTTATCCCATCTCGTCGCCATTAGTCTTGGATGCTGCAGCATTGAAGTAGCATTGCCTGCAGTTTTCTTATTTTTAGCCATTCTACTTAGTAAAACAAGTAAAATCCATCACTTAGCTCCATGATTAATAAAGATACAAATAAGAGAATAAAATGACACAAAAGTTGGGATAAAACAAAATATTATATATATAAAAATATAAGAAAAAGACACAATATGTAGGGGTGAGCAAAACCCGACCGACCCGAAGAACCCGCCCGAACCCGACCCGAAATTGTGCCCAAAAACCGCTACCCGAATCCCCGATATCCGATTGGCCCGAACCCGAATATCCGATGCGTTTTTAAAAATCGGGTTGGGTTTGGGTTTAGGCCACCCGACCGACCCGAATATCCGATTTAGGGTTTTAAAAAAATAATTTTTATAAAATTAAAATACAAATACCAATATACCATTCCCAATTTCTCATTCTTCTCATTTCTCAAAACCTAAAAGCGATTGAGACGAGAGTACGACACCACCACCGCACCACCACCACCTGCTGTCCACCACCAGTCCACCGCATCACCGCACCACCACCACCTGCTGTCCACCACCAGTCCACAACGAAGGTCGAAGGTATCCCTCTCTCTCTCTCTCTGAGACTCTCAACAATACCCTAAAAATAGAAATGGAAACAAGATGACAGAGGAGAAGTCGGTGGGGGTTTTCTCCTGTTTCTGTTTTGTTTAAAGTGTTTGAAATATTCAAACAATTGTATTTGGTTTCTCACTCTCAGGTCTGTGGTACATGGCTGCTGAAAACAGGACCGAAATACATGTAAAAGGGGCTGAAAAATGGTTGCTGAAAAATGGGCTAGACTCAGGCCCAACCCGACGGGACCCGATCCGATAACCCGCAACCCGATGCCACCCGAAACCCGAGCCCCGAACCATGGTTTGGACGGGTTTCGGGTTCCACATAACTCACCCGAAACCCGATCGGGTTATGGATTTTTTGGCCCGATCCGACCCGACCCGCCCGATGCACAGCCCTAACAATATGCATTAAATAAACTAGTAGAGTACCCGTGCAATGCACGGAGTGAGAAAGGTGTTGAGCGACTTTTTTCTCAAATACACAATGCGGCGGGAGCCACGAATGTAAACGATGTTGAAGCTTTGGTCGATTTTGTTTTAGTCTTTTTAGCCACAAAAGTTGGACTACTAAAACAGTAGCCAACAGGTAGAAAATCAGATGAAGCAAAAGGGATATCACAGATAAAAATATTGAGCAACGGCGCACATAAACAACCAAGTCAGAATTCCCAAACCAAAACCATTCCAGATAATAAGTTACATAGCTGCTGAACCAAGTAAGAATAGTGATATCAACTCCATAGCTCAGCAAATAGCCAAACAAAATTGATTGGTGTAATCATGAGTCGAGTAGGCATTCCTTTGCAAGCTGCAAATCTATACAACAGATCTATACCATGCTGATCCTTACTGTTGTGATAAAAAAACTAAACCAATAATATTACTCAACAACTTACCAAGTAAACGATGTTTACCAGCAATCCATTTTAAAATGTTACCTATAAGGTAAATGGTATGTGCTTATCCTGTAAGAGTTTGCTAAACCGCCCTAATTGAATTTATAGTTGTAACAAAATATCTAATAAACAAAAATAAGAATCCCAATTTCCAGTGATGAAATCAAACACTTTACATGTAAATTTTTCTGTAAGTGCGTTCTTTTATCCATCTGTGTCCCACTGAATTTTATTTGTGCAATGCTGTAATCTGAAAGGAATTTTTTTACAAAGTTGAAGAGACATCAAGGCATGGGCATGACTTTAGACTGGATAAAAGTAGTTTATAAGCCATATGGATAGATTTATGAACAACGTTAAAGATTTTTAGTGGGTGTACATTGACAATTGGTTCAATTTTAACAGTATATTAAGTGTGGAGAAAAACAATATGTACAGAGTGGGTGCACATCTGCACAATTTCCAAATATAACAACTCATTAGGTGTTCTTATTTTGTTTTCAATGGATTGAACTTAAAAAAACATTAGTAAAAAATAGAAAACCAAGCAAGGATGTCCTAAAAATAGCATAAATGTAAGAAAGTATTGAACCTTGAGAGGACTGGAGAAATAAAGCATAGATGTTTGTATAAAGAAGGTAGAGGGATGTAGATAGAATAAATTTGACGAATCTTTGGGAAATAAAAAATCACTCCCAGAGAATGTAAATGTAATAAAAAAATCACTTCCAGAGAATGTAAAATGCAATAAAAAGATTGTAACAACAATCACATTTTGAATCAGAATGAGTCAATATGCAACAACTTAACCAACTGAAATATAAAACCACTTAATGCATTTATCAATACAAGCATGCTATATTTGAAATGTTGACACCCTTAACTATATAAACTGCAGATGTGTTTATATAAATATTGATAAACATCATATAGGACTAAATCTTGAAAATTGTTGCCACCATACCAATATACAATTGTATGCCTTAAAGACAACAGATCTATTTTTTATAAAACCTTGATTGCATGCCTAGAACAGATAACATACTTAACGAATAGGAGGATGCATTATGCTTCGTCCTTCCATATTTGAAGATTCGGTAAGATCTTGATAATTATTACCTCAAGAACCCATATTTCCATAGATTCACCTTCTGTTGCCCTTGGATCCTGCCAAGCACAAATGTATGAAAACAAATAAAAAAACTGTAAAACATAAATAATGTATTACACTCTCCTATAATACATTATCAAAGAAAGAAAGCAATTAGGGCAAAAGAAAGATGGATGGAAGATAGAACCGGCAGATAAACAGAGTTGTTGAAGACAAAATTAACCACAATAATATTTGTTGATTCGAAGTTGGCATTTTTATTGTATGTTAGTTATAAATAGTTGAGCTAATTCATCAAAGTAAGGACGATTTCCTTCTGCCTTCAATGGAAAGTTCTGTTGAGTAATTATATGTAACCAAAATCTATTCTTGAGAATAGATCAGTCACCAAAATCCATCTTCACAATAATAATTAACAAGTGCAGTCAGCAGCCATAGTTACACACTTATATCACAACCAATTATTAGGAGGAAGTGTAAACACAACCCAAAAAGATGTAATTAATGTAATTAGAATACACAACAATGCATATAAACAAAAAGATGCAATATTATTTTTTAAATACCTTCAATAATGCCCCGTCGTGGAGCTCTTCCCTCTCAAAATCCCTCTTCCATTTTGCTTCTGCGTCGACACCTTGGAGCATCTCAAAGTCCCTCTTCCATTTAAGAATTAAAATGACAGTGGATAAGAGATTGAAGAAGCTTACATGATGGATAAGAGATTGAGGAAGCTTAAGAGATAAGAGTAACGGAGGTGGACACATGCAGAGATTGCAGTTTCTCTTAAAAACGGGAATGAGATTTGGGTTGAAACGCTAAATTCTTCCTTTTTCTAGAGAGATTGCAGGGGGGTATGAGGGATTTGGTAAAAAAAACTGAAACTACGCTGTATATGTAAACTATTTTAACGATTTGCTGACATAAACTATTAATGAAATCCTAAAAATGCAATTTTCCTTTTGTTTGTAATTTTCACTTTTATTAAGATATTACTTGGATATTAAAGACATGATTAAAAACTTCTTTTTTGCCTTTGGGGTCTGATACCACCAAATCTCTTCAAAAAAAAATTAAGACGAACAAAGTACGTAAACCTGCTGTTTTTAGCTGCTTAATGGACAAAGATGAGACCAAGTCCTTGTTGTTGCTAACTGCTTAATGTGTAAACAAGAAATCAAGTTTTTGCTGGCATATAAAGATATGGCTGAAGTATTTACCTTATTTGGAAGAAAACAAAAACGGCCACATACCTTTCTAGAAGTAAATCCAAACTTTGATTACAAAACTACCATTAGCATAGACCAAAATAACTAATTGATCGTACCTGGTGGTAGATCGCAAATCATCATAACAGCCATACACTTACCTTCTGCAAAATCATCTTTCGATATTTAACTTAGTGAGCTCCCTCGATCAGTAAACATTAAAGGAAAGCAATGACTTTAAAAATAGAGAGGGTAGTGGAAATCAAAGTTCAATTGCATTCAAGTTCAAGAATTAAAAGTTGGAAATCAAAGCCCTAATTACTACCTGGATTGGAATGGAACCAGGATTGGAATAAAGGAGAGTGCAAATGAGGTCTGAGAAATAATTTAGGTTAAAAAGTGAACCAAAATTGAGTGATTACCAGAATAGTGAACCCTGAGCGATGGATGGAGAGCGATGAATCTTCTATGAATCCATGAAGAGTGATCAAACGAAAACTTGTAAAAGATGACTAAAGATAAGAGTGTAAAGAAGATCAGGAAACACATAAACCATTAATACCACCTTCGTAACTTATCACCGTCTCTCCATCTGTGGTTACAATATAAACCACTGATTTCACAGTTATCGAAAAACCGAGTAGAATCATAATTAAAAACAGACTCAACAATCGTCATCATTTTCACTGATCCACTTCCCATGTAAAACAACACCTGTAATAAAATGTGAAAAATAGAAGAGAAATCAAATCAAATACAATGATTAAATGATGTAATTACCATTTTATTGGATCTTATACAGAGTTGAAAACCATATTAAATGATGTAATTACCATTAAACAAATGAAGTTCATACCTCCATACAATAATCAACTCATAAATCATCAAATGGCTTATCCTATCTGTAAAACCGATTTAAAAAAAAATACACCCATCAAAATGGATTAAAACATCACAGAATTAGTTGAAAATACTTCATCAAACAGAAAAAGGGCATCAAAATACTTTACCCAATCTCCTTTGGCCCTGTCTCAACAAAAAAATGGCAAATCAAAATATAGACACCAGCAACATACATACCCTTATGCAACAGAAATCCCAGAAGTAGTAGTATCCAAACTCCAAAACCATGAAATATTCATCACAAAGCAATGTTATCTGTAATGTTGGGTTAACAAAACTTCTACTGCATTCTCTCCGAATCAACCTGCTCAAAAGAAAGAAAATGAACTCTCAAGTTACCATAACACAATCTTTTATCGAAACAACAAGAAGATGCATACAGGAGATAATAACAATTAGTTACCGGAAAATAGCACGAAGATGATGATGAGCGGAGGATCTGGACAGAGGAGAGAGAGTAACTTGGTGGAGCTACGGAATCCATGGAAGGGATGAACAATTCCCAACTCTTATGAAATGGGATAATGCAGAAATATCTTAGCTTCATCTAAATAACACCATCAGCCACAAGGGCAAATGCAATACGTAAACGTAAAAACAAAAACAAACCAGATCAGATTCGCAGAACCAAAGTCGAACGATTCACAACACATGCAATTCGTAAACGTAAATCACACTAACTGATGAACTTGATCAGGTCATCTGCAGGCGCCTGATTGAAAAGCAAATTTCCCCTTGTTGCACGGAACAACATTCTCTCAAACAATAATACCTTAGATTTCGGGATAATACCACTTATAAATCTAAGACCAGCTAACCAGTTTTGAGTTTTTACATGATAACATAGAAAGTAGCACTCCAAAATGCAAACACACATAAGATTGCTACCTGCTCAAGTAAAGAGGCTGACTCTGGATAGTCACTGGGGTACACATTCTCTTCTAATTCTCTTCCCTCTGCAGCCTCATAACTCTTACCCGATATAAGGAAGCCCTCCTGCCTGAAGAAACCACAACGGTATTCATAATCTGATTTTAGGAGGTGCTAAATGTTCTGGCAATCAGAAACTTGAAATAAAAAACAAAAGACAAAATAAAGATGTTGGTCATGTGTGAATGATTATGCTGATGAACTAAAACAAATGAGTCTCCGACGAAATAAAACAAGAACAAATGAGTCCCGAAAAACAAACACCGGTTGACAATCTACTGAAACCATTAACATTACCTCTTGAAGATTACCCATTTCACAGAATCTGCATATATAAGCATTGCAATCTGTAATCTGATAATTAGAGGCTGAAATTAGTGAAAAGATTATTCATAAAAATCCAGTAATATGTTCATGAAATCATACCTAGGTATTTCTATGTTGCTACTTTCAAGTATTTCTATGTTGTATAAATTCGAATCTGCAAGCTAATATGTTCATGAAATCATACCTGGGTATCAGCCTGGACCCCACTTCTCCCTAAGAGATTTTGGTGGAACAAAACTTGATTATCCTGCTGAAGATTCATAATCCTCAAGTACTCACCTGGAGTTCCCAAGAGTTGCACATCATCGATCTCAACACAGTGGTATTAAAGATGCTTCTCAAAAAAAATAGTTATATATACATCACTCTCTGCAACTACTCAAGTATAGAAACACATTGATTTAAAAACCAAAATGAAAGCAAGACTCAAAGTGACAAAGAAATCATCAGAAAGACGAAGAAGAAACCAAAATCGATTTCAAAACCAAAATCGATTTCAAAACCAAAATCGATTTCAAAACCAGATTTTTGAAACCAAAATCGATTTCAAAACCAAAATCGATTTCAAAAACGATTTCAAAACCTAAACCGATTTCAAAACCTAAACCGAGAAATATCTTACCTGAGAAGTCGTCGTGGGTGGCGTTCGGTGAGAAATGTTTCAAAACCAAAATCGATTTCAAAACCTAAATCGATTTCAAAACCAAAATCTAGAAATATAGTACCTGAGAAGTCGTCATGTGTGGCGTTACAAACCCCAAGATGACCGGTCACAAGATGGTTCCCGGTTTTATCAAATTTCTCGAGTCATGTTCTAATACCTTATCACGTTGTTTGTACCATATCACGTTGTTTAGAAACCCTAAAACAAGAAATCGAGATTAGAAGCAAAAGATTAGAATCGTCTGAGAAATCAAGATTAGAATCTAGAGCACAAGAATCAAGATTAGGAACCCTATAACAAAACATATACCTGATTTGAATAGTTTGAGAAATCCTTACCCTGTGAATCTTTGAGAGATGAATACTTTGTTCAAACCTAGATCTTGAGGGATAATAGGTGGAAGAAGAAACCACGAAGAAACCCAGATCGATGACTGAGATAATAATCCCATATCGATAATCCCAGATCGCGCATGCTGTTTGTTCAACGTGATGGAGCCTGCATAGAAAGAGACAGAAGGAGAGAGAAGCGGGATTTTAAAACAAATTCTGGGAAGCGGGAGTTAATTTGAAACAAATTTGAGGGATAGGGGAGATGGAGAGAGAGATTTTAAGTAATTATGCATTAAAGGGTGGTACATATTGCTTTTGAGGTTGTTTTTAAGAGTTAGGTGCCTTCATGCTTTATAATATAGTATAGATAATGCATATCAGAACACAATGTGAACACCCTAGTAAAAACATTTATTAAAGTTTCTAACATGTGTTCACCTTGTATGCACGATGTGCATGTTAATACAGATACAAGAGAGAGAGAGATATAGAAAAAAAGATAAGTATGAATTTCCTTAAAAAGTGCATTAATTTTCATTTAATAAATATTGATAATTATTTCATCAACTAATAATATTAATTATCTTAAATTAGTGACTTATAATTGACCTCACAATTCTTACATATTTTAGAGTTCTCAAATGATTAAGCGCACACACACACACACACACACACACACACACACACACACACACACACACACACACACACACATATATATATATATATATATATATTTATATTTAGGTTAAATCATGTGATGACCAAAAAAACATTGAGGACCATAGGGACCAATCTCAATCATCCAAGGTTTTTAATCAAAGGTTATTAAATATGGTGGTAATTTATGTACTATTTGTGAAATTGGGGTCTAATCTCACATCTAATTTAAAAGTTTGAGGGCAAACTTGTAATTTGAGATTAATCTTAGATTACACGACTCTTTCACATCGCCTCCTCCCATCCTTCATCGCTTCATCTTCTCCCCCATACACACATATCACAAGATCAAGAATCACCTCCATTGTGGGCGACCATCGCCATCAACAACACCGGAAAAGCATCAGATTTGGCAGAAAGTATGGTCAGGAAGCACGAAAGGATACGAAATTGGCCACCAGGGTAAACAGATAATCGAAGAAAGGAGGTCATGGCAGTAAGTTCACTTGGTGAGGCGATACTAACTTGTCTCCAACCAAATTAGAAGGATTTGACTGAATCGTTGTTGTTGATGCCAAAGTAGTACCTTTGATGATCTCGAATCAATCAACAACACCACCAAATCTAGTAAAATTTGTGATCGGATCATGATGTAAATAGTACGAATTGTATTGGCTTATGAATAATGATTTCCAGTTCTATTATTTTCATGAATTTAGATGGGTCTAGTGTTTATGTTCGAATCCATCATGATCTGATGTTCTTAACATAATCAAGGAATGATGATGATGATGATTGGGATTCTATTCCATCATAAAAATTTTGCTTAGTTGATTAATATCATAATTCTTGTTTTTTAGGGTTTTGTCAAGAGTAGAAGTGTGTTCCTTGATTTGGGGTCTTTTGTGTTTGATATCCAATATCTGGTGAACTTGTGTGTTTCATGTGGTGAATTTGTGTATTTCATCTAGTGAATGTGTGTGTTTCATTTGTTGAATTAGCATATAGATGAAACGTTGTCATTATTAACCTTATAAATATAATAATTTTTATTTTGATTCAATTGGTGAGTATGTGTTTCATTTGGTGAATCTTTGTTACCAAATGACAATTCTGCCATTTTCATTTGGTGAAACAATTTTCAATTAAAACCATAGGATCAAAATCAAATTATTGCTTAGATCGGTTCTCACGGTTTTCAACATTTTTGTGGTTCTCATTTGATTATCGTTGTATATATATATATATTGAGAACTCAAACTTTATAAATTTAGGGGTCATTTACCCAAATGTATGCCTAGTAAGCGCTCATGGTAAGAATCAACACTTTAACTTACTTTATCAGGTAGGATTGTAGTACATCAAATGGTATAGTATACAATAATTTACCCAATAAACAATTACCAGATAAAAGTCATCATTCTCACTTATCGAATAAAACACTTCATCTTTATTGTTGCTATTATCGAATAAGAATCAATTGTTGCCATGTCATTTTTAAATCAATTTATCCAACATTGAATTTGAAGCCACGCATTTATCTATCATCATCACCAATTTTCTTCTCAATTTATCAATCAAGTTGCTATTTTTCATAAATCATTTCAATCCATATATCATGATAAAATAGAAAAAGAATATTATGAATACCCATATTGATGTGTGCATTACGTGGACCCTTGATATAAATGGGGAAATTAATTAAAATACCCCAAGTTTGACTTTGTTTTACCAAAATACCCTAAATCTCTTTTACTTTACCAAAATGCCACAACTGCTCGCGATGGAGCCCGCGATCGCGGGCTAGGGCGTACGTGGCACCCCGTGTTTGACCAAAGTGTCCCGCGGAGCCCCTCAACTATGGCCGCGGTGACACTTTTGGTCCCTCCCCGCGGTGGAAGCCCGCGATGGGCCCGCGATAGGCCAAAAATTTACAATTTCAGCCCCTGTACTTGAACGAATCTTGCATGCTTTTACTGTTTTTTTCCACAATTATTGTACTTTGAAGACCAATTTGTGGTTAAAATTCACTGGTTTGTTTGAGATTTCATCCATAAATATGAGTGATATGCAATCCATAATTCACACTCATTTCTTGCTATTTCTTGATTTCTCTCTTGCTTTCTTTGTTTAAGTTGCTTTCTCTCTTGATTTCTCTCATTTCATCCACAAATGGAATCTTCATCAAACCCTAAGTCTACTGCTGAAAAAATGTCACCTAAAATCGAGATCGCCATAGCAAAAAAGGAAAAGGGGATAGAGGAACTAACACAAGAGTGGAAACAAATGATGACCAGGAAGGAAGTCCACTTGAGAAGGATTGAAGAGGAAGATAAGGAGATCAAAAGGATGAAATGGGATATAAAAGCTAGGGAGGCTCGTATTCGTCGAGAACAAGAAGCAATTCACCATATTCTGCAAGACTTCGCAATTCTTCAAGCGAAGGTAAACGACAAGCAAAATTGGATTGATGAAACTAAAGCAATTTTTGACTAGGTGGTGGTTGTTTTAGTTGTTTTGTATTTGTTTTTTGTTGTTTTGTATTTTTTTTACTGTGTTGTTGTTTTGTATTTTTTTTGTTTTGTACTTTGTTGCTCATGAATAAAGGTTTTTAATTTGTCTGAAAAGTGGTTCATGTGAAAAATACAACTCATAAATGTTATACAAGATTATTTCATAGCAAACACATACTAGTAAATACAGTACAAATTTATCCAAATTTGAGGCTACGGCTAGACGATGGTTTGGTTTTTGACAACCCGGGTCTACTTCTTACATACTCTGGCGAGACGAGTCTCAAAGTGTTAAGCTCCACTTTCTCGATGTACACTTCAATCACAGTACGGCCGTCAACATACTGGCGTATGTTGGCTACATCTTCGTCGGTACTCAATTCTACCAGTCCAGTCAAGAAGTCTGCATTCGGCCTCTTAAAATACAACCTATTATATTTTGGTTCTTCATATTCCAGCTCTTTCGTGATCTGTTCAAGCAGTTGCATAGAAAGATCCTCCACATCTAACATGTCAACATAAATTTCTAGACCACGAAAATAATGTCTTTTAGGTGGTTTCGTAAAGTAACCACCATGGTGGACTTTCATGGTGAACAACTGTGGATATTTATCTGTTGATGAAATTAATTAATATAGTTAGTTCGTAGAAACAAGCAAAAAACTCAATGAAACATGAACACTAACCATATAACTCTTTGCCAGTGTCTGAAAGCGATTCAGATAAACGTCTAAAGCACCAAACATGAAGGTTTGGGGATGCCATGTAAGAATACGTTAACGAATAATATGTTATCGTTTATGTGTTTTACAACTAATCTATCCTAGGTTATTTATAGGCAAATGTGGATGCTTTTACTGCACTTAGGTCCATGTCTTTGCTCTAACACAACATAGGTCCCTGTCTTTTCTCTAACACAACTTCGGTCCCTATCAACGCTATCGTATGATATAGTTCTATATAACCATTACTATTCTCTCCATTTAGACTACTACCATTATGATCATCATCCCATGTTCTGTTTCAAGTACCTTTCAAAAGATAACTGGTCCCAATCAATGTTCAGATCCTACGCACATAAGTTATGTTTGATAAATTACAACGCACTAAACATACAATATTTATCGTCTCAATCAATGTTCAGATCAACAGTATCATATGATATAGTTCCATGTGGTTCATGTGAAAAATACAACTCATAAATGTTATACAAGATTATTTCATAGCAAACACATACTAGTAAATACAGTACAAATTTATCCAAATTTGAGGCTACGGCTAGTGAATAAAGTTGAACAATGTCCCCACCTAAACAGCCGAGTACATAAGAATTCTGAATCTCTGTGCACTTGACATCCCGTATAGGTTGGCTGATTGGAGTTTTAAGCCGCTGAACCACGGTTAGGTTGGATACATCATGCAAGGTCAAGTCAGAGGTTACCTCATTCGGATAAACAAACATGGGGTTTTGCTTGTTAATGATGCTAGATTTTGGTAGTCGTACTCTATCCATGTAGGCCCGCAACGGGCCTGTTTTTGAATTCTTATGGCACGTTTAGATCAACAGTATCATATGATATAGTTCCATGTGGTTCAAGCTCTAACGGACCCGCGGTGTTACTTAGTTGAGTGCTTATGCGTCTACTCCTTGGCACGGTTGAAGGGGCGGGATTTGGACACTGTCCACGATAGGGATGGTGATTTGGCCCGACCCGACGGGGAACCCGGTTCACCCGACCCGACCGGGTCCGGGTATTACCCGGTTTTGCGGGGCCGGGGACCGGGGCCGGGGATACCCGGTTTTCACCAACCGGGGTTGGGGCCGGGGGCGGGTAAGGTTACTCCAACCGGGGGCCGGGGGCGGGGATACCCGGTTTAGTTATACTATTAATTTATTAATTAATTATATATATATATATATATATATATTTATACATAGTAACTATTACTTTGTTACTTTAGGTTTAGGTTTAGGCGTTTAGCCGTTTAGCTCTCAACTCTCAAGTCAAGTCTCAGCCTCTCTCACTCTCTTCGAGACTTCGACTTCCTCTTCTGCCAACTCGCCGTCGCCGCTCTCCGCTCGTCGCTCGCCGTCGCCGCTCGCCGTCGCCGCTCGCCGTCGCCGCTCGCCGCTCGCCGCACGCCGCTCGCCGCACGCCGACCGCAGTCACGCCGACCACCAGTCCACCACTACTACCTACCGGAGGTATTTTTTAGTCGTTTCCAACTTTCCATTATGAAGTTGTAATTTGTAAACACTGCAGTTTTATTATTCTATATTGCAAATTACAATCAACTTCTTCATGAGAACCCTCCCCCGGAGAAAAGAACAATACTTTAAGGTATTTGAGAAACATATTGCAAATTTGCAATTGGGATTTGGAAACAATTAAAGTTGATAAGCATAATTTAGTAAGTTGCAATAGAATTCTAGGGATTTAAAATAATTTGTAACCTTAAAAAAGGCAGTGGAAAAATTAATTTATAAAAAATGTAATTTAGGTTACTATTGGAATGTTGGAATTTGAAAACAATGACTTAAGTTTAGGATTAATTGTTATTTAATTTTAAACTACTTGTGTGTTTGAAATTGGACTTTTGAAACAATGTTTCTATTATTATGTTTTATTATTTATTGTAATTTGTCAAAATTGGGGAAAAAAACAACCATTCAAGTTGCATAAACCGGGTCTTTGACCGGGTGTTTGACCGGGGTTGACCGGGGTTGACCCCACCGGGGACCGGGGGCGGGTGGCTAATTCCCGTACCCGCCGGGGACCGGGGCCGGGGCCGGGTGGTGGAAGCCGAAACCGGGGCCGGGGCCGGGTAAGGGGATACCCGCCCCAAACCCGCCCCGTTACCATCCCTAGTCCACGAGTATGTCCTACGCATTGGCACCGAGTACATCTTCGCTGTATCGAACCTTCACCACGTGATGGACGTCGGTCGTTCTTTCTCGGTCTCCCGGCTCTGTTCTTATTGATTAAAGGTGGATAACATGGCGGGAGCGGGTCGGGTGGAGACACCCATGCTTCAGGGGGTCCAGCTGGGTTTATTACCTCCACGTATGTTCTCCGGTAATATTCGGACCTGAAGAAAGGAACAGCCAAGTCGTTGCATTCTCTACGACCCATATATCTTGCCGCAACGATGGCATGGCCGCACGGTAACCCAGATTTTTCCCATTCGTGACACGAACAAGTGTTGTCGGTCATATGCACAATCGCGTGAACATGGCCATCCTGAACCTCGTACCTCCCATACCCGATTTCTCTTACCGCCCATGTCGCCGAAAGCTACTGGAACGATGGAGTTATCCCTGTCCATGGCAACCGCCAGGAACATCATACCCAAGTAACGGCCCTTTAAATGGGATGCGTCTATTACCAGGACACGGCGTAGATTTGCCAGAAATGTGCGGATCTGCAAAAACATAGGTGGTTTTCCTTTGTAAATGTTATAGTTTATAATGTGTAAACATATGACGTGTTAAAATACGTACCGCGGGTCCAAGGACCACGAAGCACATCTCAAACCGTTCACGTGAATCGGTCCGTAGCTGCGTGACAGTACCAGGGTTCTGCAGCTGCAAATTATATAAATATGTTGGGAGTCGTTCATACGACTCCTCGAACGTGCCTCTCACCATAAGCAGTGCCTTGCATCGCGCACGCCACGCTTGGTGGTAACCAATCGTGATGCCGAACTGCTGGTGAACATCGTGGACGATGTCCTTTGGACGCAATGACCCGCTAACATCAAGAAATTTATTTTTCAGTATCGCACCCAAAGTCTTTTTGCCGGCTTGTTTGTGGTGGGGATTCAATTGCGTCCTCGTACAAGTGTGTACGTCGTGCAACTTTCTAATCATTAACGCCCCTCCTTTGGGACCCGTGTGAATCGCGTACATCCTCCACTCACAGTTTTCTCTGGCACATTCAACTATGTATCTGCTTTTGTCAGATTTCGGCGTGTGACTTTGGAAACCCTCTTCCAAGAACTTAAGTCCGACCTGACTTGCCAAGATATCCTTCAAATCGAATATCTGACCTACTCTTAACCTTTCACTGCGAATATAAGGTGTAGGTTCGTAGGTTTGTGACTGGGTATTCTGGTCTGGAAGAATAGGGGGCATATCAAAAAAGTCATTTATCTGACTACATGATTTTCTATTAGGGGTATATTTTTCGTGATCATCACTATCGGTATCTGATCTGTCTATATCAGCATTACCCGTTTTGAAAACGTAGGTTTCGTCATCAACAACTCCAGCACAACGTCCTTCTTGTGGTTGTGGTTGTTGTTGTTGCGTCTTCGGAACATAATCAGGAATACAGTCGTTAAGACCATATGCATGATCTAAATGAACTGTTGGGTCGTGGGACGCCTGAGAATTAGTCTGCTCTATTTGGAGGTCTTCGTCATCAGCGTCGTCGTCACCGTCGTCGCCACCTTCGTCATCGTCTTCGTCGGATTCAGCGACATACACAAAAAGTACTGGCGGCCTTTCTGAATCTGCTGCAAAGTGCAGAAAACCAGAGATATCCCCATCGTTGGATAAATCCACAAATGACCCATCAGCATTTTTAAACACTAACTTGCAAACAGCAGAAGGGTTGATTCCACATTTTTGCATGGCATATGCAACAAACTTCTGATAAGTATAGTTTACTGACAATTTTACACCATGCTTAGATTTATAAGCAAAATTCCACTCATTGTTATCTTGCACCCATTCACCATCAAAACAGAAATATAGCTTAGCCTTTGCAACAGATGAACTCATTTTTTCAGTAGTATCTCAAAAACAAAATATTGAAGAAAGAAAGCAAGAAAGAAGTATGGAATCGGTGTGTGGATTATGGATTGCATTTTGCATCTATTTATGGATGAAACAACCAACATTGATGACAATCAATCTCTCATTTCATCCACAAATTGGTATTCCAAAAACACTGATTCAACATTGATGAAAACATGCCAGTGAATTTGAACCACAAATTGGTCTTCAAAGTACAATAATTGTGGAAAAAAACAATAAAAGCATGCAAGATTCGTTCAAGTACAGGGGCTGAAAGTGTAAATTTTCTGCCCATCGCGGGCCGCCATCGAGGGGAGGGACCAAAGATGTCACCGCGGCCATAGTTGAGGGGCTCCGCGGGACACTTTGGCCAAACCTCGGTGCCACATACGCCCTAGCCCGCGATCGCGGGCACTTGTAGCATTTTTGCAAACTGAAAGAGATTTAGGGTATTTTGGTAAAGGGAATTCAAACTTGGGGTATTTTAATTAATTTCCCATATAAATGCGATCTAAAAACAAAAGCCTAACAATATTGACAGGGAATAATCATCGGGGGCCTAGGGCCATATATACCTGCAAGATGAGGCTTTATGAGGTCTCGGAGATCGTAGATCTCATGGCTTGAATACTTCGACACATACGAATAGCGACAATTTATACGTGAAAAATGACATGTTGCATATAAAATGACACGAATTAATTAAATTATTCAGTTTGTTAAAATTGACGTTGAATGTCCATCTTTTTTATAGTCCACTCCCATTCTAGCTACACAATATTAATTGCCATCACAAATCGACTGTTATTTGCTTGCATCATGAGGATATTCTCGTTCATATACAGCTTATCGTCATTTCTACATAAAAGTTGTTATGAAAAGAGAATTGATTATTTTCGAAATGTGTGTTTGATGTTAGGCGCTAAGTGATATTTCTGTAGATTGGAGTCTACTGTCTCTTCAAAGGCGGATCCAGAAAGTTTTTGAAGTGGTTGCACCAACTAACTATCGTAAAATAAGATTTAATCAAAAACCCAGTTTTATTAACCAAAGTTAACCTCAAATATTAATAAATTATTCCTACTTTCAAGAACTTTCCATATTTTTCTTTATAAAATTTCATATAAATTCTTAAACTTTCAATAATTATGATTGCACACAACTAAATCTATGGTTTTATCGTTAACAAACTTAAAAAAAAATATGATTGCATGTGATATCATAATAGCTCGTATGGATCATGCCCATGAGTCTCTTACAAACATTTTAGTGAAAACGATATCAATATGCTAATGAGATAACCACTTGATCAATAGCGACCAACATTGTTATGAAATCACCGTTTGATTATTTTTTTCATATTTGATATGCAGTAATTGCAAGGTTCTAAATAGCGTGATGTGTGGCGTGGCGGCGACGTCAAGTCTCAAGTCTTAGGAGCCACATCGAGGCCATGTTGTTTTTCAAGGTGTGGTTATGGAAATAAACTCTATCTTATATAACATAATAACATTATATATAAAAAATGTGTTACGTATTATTACTCAACGAGTTAACGAAAATAAACAAGTTAAATTAGGTTATATATATATATATATAGGCGGGTTCAAACGAGGAGCGTACCAATTTAAGAAAACGCGAGGAGCACCGCCCATGTACTGAATCACATGTGATTCACTACACAAACCGCGGGACAAACCGCGCGCTTTTGCAAACCGCGGGACAAACCGCGCGTGTCCGAATTTTAATCACATATGATTTTAGTTGTGAATCACATGTGATCCACTACATGGGCGGAAGCCCCCCGATCAGTTGTGAATCACATGTGATTCGGCAGTAGTGAATCACATGTGATTCAGTACATGGGCGGTGCTCCTAGCGTTTCTCGTAAATTGTTACGCTCCTCGTTTGAACCTTTCTCTCTCTCTCTCTCTCTCTCTCTCTCTCTCTTTATATATATATATATATATATATATATATATATATTAAAAACTAACAAATAAAATATTAAACATGTAAAGGAAAATCAAATATCGGGTTACAAAAGACCGCACATTAGGTCATGGCGAGCCACCGACTTAACCTGACATGAGACACAAGTCCTTGAGCCATGGCACGCCATGACGACTGTTGCAGCGAGCTTTTTTAAACATCGAGTAATTGTAAATCTTCAACAGTACTTATAGCCATTATGAAATTACACTACTAAACAAACAATCATTATCGATGGATTTGTGACGGATTTCCCTCAGATTTACGTTGGTGTTGACTTTTCTTTATTCCGTCGGACACATGCGTCGGTAATAGTACTATGTTTTATGGATATGCTGCAATAATGTTGATTTGAAATAGAGGAGTCACAGACAAACGGATCTCGTTTAGCGAACATTTTTTGGTTCCTTATTTTTTTAATAAATGGTCGGTGAGGTCCCATACCAATCAGGAAGGGAAACAAAAGCTGACTTATAAGAGACTGAATAACTCCTCTTATGAAACGTATTTTAGAACAAGAAGTCCAAGCATTAATAAAACAGACAATATCAATACATAGAAAACAATATATAATAGTTAAATTGTATGATAACCTAAGACAAAGAAGCTGAACGAAAAGCCCATAAATAAAACTGTTAATCCTCTCCCTCCGCTCTCGTCCTAAACACGCAACCTATTGCGTATTTTCAAAGCTACTAAAATTCGATGAATGATTAAATGCTTAATAATAGAATTATTAATTTAAATTAGTAAAATAAGACAAAAACTTTCTGAGCATTTTTTGTTATAAATCACAATAGATATATATCGTATATTTTGTAAATAAGAAAGCATTAGTCAAATATATGCATGGCAAATTGTGTTTAAAGAGGAATGTATTTGCTTTGGGTTGTCTTGTCGTGGTGGAAGAACATGTTTGTGGTTCTATTAAATATGTATTAGGCCATGAGTAGCGCAAGCCCTCAATGCCATATCAGCGTCACATCAGCTTTTCTTCTAACCCTCTCTTTAAGCCCTCAAGCCCTAAAGACCCGTAGCGCAAGCCCTCAAGCCCTCTTGCCACCTCATTTTTTTTAATTCTTTTATTTATACATTTAATTATTTAACAACATAAAAATATTTATATATTTTTTAATAAATAAAAATAAGATAAATAATAAAAATAAAAATTCATATTATTCATTAAAAATAAAAATTAAAAAATAAATTTAAAAATTACAAAATAAATTTAAAAATCTACTCGTCGTCATTGTTGGGAACTTGGATATGCCAAATATGTTCGACCAAATCCGACCGAAGGTTATTATGAGTGCCCCGGTTTTTGACTTCTCGAACATTTGCCGCGCGTTGTTCCTCACTGATTTGGGGTTCGATATCATCCGTGAAAAGGTCGTTTTCATCGCCACCACAAATAGCATGGTATTCGTCTTCGAGTATCATATTGTGTAATATGACACAAGCGTACATAATGTTTGTCAATCTTGTCGGTTCCCATCCGCGTGCCGGGTTATGAAGTATATGCCAACGTTGTTTAAGCACGCCAAAAGCTCGTTCAACATCTTTACGTGCCGATTCTTGCGCGGACTTGAACTTTTGTCGTTTAGGGTCCTGTGGGCACGTAAATGATTTTACGAAAGTAGCCCATTCCGGATATATCTCATCCGCTAGATAATATATGTGCTCGTAGGTGGCTCCATTCACCTCAAAAGGGCAGTCGGGTGCTTTTCCATCATATACATCGTTCAAGATGGGTGACTGATTGAGAACATTGATGTCGTTGTTGGAACCGGCAACACCAAAGTATGCGTGCCATATCCATAGATCTTGAGAGGCCACTGCTTCTAGCATGATTGTCGGGTGCTCATGATCACCTCTCATGAATTGACGTCGCTATGCTACCGGACAATTTGCCCACGCCCAGTGAGTACAGTCTATGCTTCCGAGCATGCCGGGAAATCCGTGTTTAGCTTCATGCGCGGCGTACAACTTATGAATATCAATAAAAGTAGGCTTGCGTAAATATTTTTGACCATACAGTTCAATAATACATGTGCAAAATGCGTGCAGACAATCTCGTGACGTTTTGTCTCCCATCCTCAAGTACTCGTCAAGTGCGTCAGCAGCTACTCCATACGCCAATTGCCGAATAGCGGAAATACACTTTTGTATCGAAGAAAAACCTTGTTTGTGTCTGCCGTCCAACCGAAGTGTAAAAAACGGATACTCTCCTTCTAAATCTTCAACTATTCGTTCGAATAGTTGTTTGCTCATCCTGAACCGTCGCCTAAACATATCCGGTGTATAAACCGGGTTGTTGCCAAAGTAGTCCCGCATAAGCCGCTCGTTTGCAGCTACTCGACCTCTTTCTATGTTCGCGGCCCTTTCTCTTGTTGACGATGAGGCGGTGCTACCATAAATCAATTGTGCAGCCTGTCGAAAAACTTCCCTTTGTAGATTCAACAACTCGTCGGTGTCTACGGATGATGATGATGCGGTCGGTGAACCGGGTCGTGGCGAATCCATATTGTTTAAAATATAGAGAATGGAAGAGAATGAGAGAATGAGAGAGTTGTTTGTGTGAAAAATAAAATGGGTTTTAGGATTATATATATAGTGTGATTAAATTGGAATTTTTTTTTAAATAGCCGTTGGCAACGGCTCCTTTCAAATTATTTAACAAAAAAAAACAATCGGGTTTCTCGGGTTTTCAAACCCGCAGCCCGAGCCCGAGCCCCAAGCCCGCAAGGGGCGTACCACAGCCCGCAGTTGCCCGCACGAGCCCGAGCCCGAGCCAAGCCCGAGGGCGCTACTCATGGCCTTAGGCCATGAGTAGCGCTCCGTGAAGCCCTCAAGCGCCACATCAGCGCCACATCAGCTTTTCTCCTAACCCTCTCCTCAAGCCCTCAAGCCCTAAACACCCGTAGCGCTACCCTCAAGCCCTCTTGCCACCTCATTTTTTTTAATTCTTTTATTTATACATTTAATTATTTAACAACATAAAAATATTTATATATTTTTTAATAAATAAAAATAAGATAAATAATAAAAATAAAAATTCATATCATTCATTAAAAAATTACAAAATACTACCAATTATGATATTTTTTAATTTGCTCTTTTTTCGCTACCGTAGCCATCAAAGCGGGGCCCGAAAGGTGATCATGCGGGGTTATGAAAAACTCGAAGTCTTTTTCAAATCGTTTTGCTCGTTCGATTTCTCGTTCGTGTTCCAACTTTTCTCGTTCGAGTTCGAGTTTTTTCATTTTGTACTTCATTGTATCATCAATCTTCTCGTTGAACGTCATGAACAACTGAGTAATACTTTCGTTCGTATTCGACCCGCTCGTATTACTCGTTGATGTTTTTTTTGCCTTGTTGCGAAAATTGTGGCGGATTTTGTGGCGAAAATTGTTGCGAAAATTGTGGCGGAATTGGTTGCGAAAAGTGCGGATGATAACCTTGTTGTGCAAACGCTTGAAAACCAAGCTCCGGGTCTTCTTGCGGTTGCGGTGTATCCGGTCGGTTACGACGGGATGTAGGTGTTTTGTTTGGATTCATGATGAAATTTGAGAGAGTTTGAGAGAGTTTTGTGTGAAAAATAATATGGGTTTGGATTAATATATATAGTGTGATTAAATTGATTTTTTTTTTTAAAATAGCCGTTGGCAACGGATTTATTTTCAAATTATTAAAAAAAAATCACTCGGGTTCAACGGGTTTTGGAACCCGCATGCCAAGCCCGAGCCCTAAGCCCCTCCCCCCCCCCCCCCCCGTACCCCAACCCGCGCGAGCCCGATCGAACCCGCGTGAAGCCCGAGGCGCTACTCATGGCCTTAGTGTGATACAATACGACATAAAACTTTACTTTAAAATGATAACAAAAATTTAATAAATAAATCAAGGTCTTATGTTGAAACAAAATTAAAATTAAAATTAAAATCATTTATAATTGTACACATTTATTTCTGTATTATATTTATATATATATATATATATATAAAGTAAAATTAAAGAGAGATGATGTGGTATAGTTGAAAAGTTTAATCTATTATATTCTTTTTTCTCACATCATTGAATAAAGGGAAATTAATTAAAATACCCTAAGTTTGACCATCTTTTACTGAAATACCCAAAATCTCTCCCATTTTGCAAAAAGGCCCTAAAAATCCGCGATGGAGCCCGCGATCGCGGGCTCCAGGCCACGTGTCACCAATGTTTACCCACTTTGCCCGCGTTGGTCCCTCAAGAATGCCCGCGGTCCAGCTTTCCCCCCTCAAGAATGCCCGCGTGTGCAGTTTTGGTCCCTGCCCGCGTTTGACTCATTGACCCCCGCGATCGCGGGCTACACGTGTCACCAAAGTTTGCCCACTTTGCCCGCGTTGGTCCCTCAAGAATACCCGCGGTACAGCTTTCCCCCCTCAAGAATACCGTTCGGACAGGGGGCACATGCGACGTTTGCCACCACATCCCATCCGTCATTCCCTGAAAATGTAAGTGACATTGAGTAACCATTATAGTTATATGTTTGTTCCTAAGTTTGTAACTCTTATAATGATGATCAATGTCACGCAGGCCGGGATGTCGGGGGTCGGGATGTCCCAAACGCCGTTCGCCACCACATCCTATTCTACTATCCCGGAGAGTGTAAGTGACACTGAGTAACCATTATAGTTATATGTTTGTTCCTAATTTTGTAACTATTTTAATGATCAATGTCACGCAGGCCGGGATGTCGGGGGCATACACCTCGCAGATGCCGCCGCCGTTCGCCACCACATCATATTCGACTATCCCGGAGAGTGTTAGTGACACTGAGTAACCATTATAGTTATATATCGATAATCCTAATTTTGTAACTATTTTAATGATCAATGTCACGCAGGCCGGGATGTCGGGGGCACAGCACATGCCGTCGTTCGCCACCACAGCAATGACAAACATCTTTGGCGGTTCGGCCGATGACTATTACAGGCCGGAAATGCATACTGTAAGTTATTTTGGTAGTTTTGGTTTAATTGTGAACATTTCCTAAATTGTACTTAAAACATTGAGTAACGTAATTTTCAGACGGGGTCTCCTATTATCCAGGATCACTTCTCGGAGCACTTCTCGGAGCCTGACGATGACTCGATGGATGTTGTAGATCCACCACCACAGGTGACCCCGCTCCCTCAAAAACGGCCGCGATCAATTTCACAATGGTTTCGTCACCCGTTTGGCCAACAAAGATCTACGACACCACCGCCCGCTAAAAAACAAGCAAAGAAAGCGAGGGGAAAGAAGGGAGGAAAGAAAAAGGGAAAGGTGCCTTCACCGGAGCCTCAACTGGCATCGAAAATATTGAGGATGTGTCGGACTGGTCACCTCTCCCCCATGATATTCGTCCCTTACTTGAGCCTGGAAATCACCCCCCGCTTTTTCCAAGTATTGCTGGCGGATGACCCTTTGGAGTCTGAGTTACAGGATGTGGTTAGTATGAAGTTTAACTATAGTCATATAATCAAATATGTTTATATTACATGTCTAACCATCTATTTTTTATGTATAGCACATCGATTGTTGGGTCTCGCTGTTGCAAAGACATCGTGGAACAGACACCAGGTGGACCATAATGTATAGTATTTTCTTTGCCTACCTGGTGCTCCCCCATCAAGGTCCCGCCTCCGTGGCCAACTCATGCAACGGCGTGGAAGGGGTTTCTTGGGCTCTCCTCGATGTGGTATGTAAATCGTTTTACTCTTATTTTATTTAAGTTGTTTTGTTGCTAACTAAGTTGTCTAATATTGTAATATTTCAGGTGTACATCCCAATATGCATTCATCCCAAACATTGGTTGCTTGGAGTGTTTGAGCTTGACGCTATGACCATGACCATATATGACAGCGATAGTGCCAATCTCTTCATAGACCAATTGGAAGACCAGATGAGAAGGTTTAAAGATGTGCTATTTGACTTCTTTTGTCGGGTCAAGGACACGAGGCGTCGCGATAGGTCAGAGCTCTTTCGCCATAAGTTCGCCAAGAATACACCCCAGCAGGCCGGGATGAATGCGGATTGCGGTGTCTGGGTATGTCGTAATGCCAGCATCTTGATAAATAACGATGTGGTATTTGTACACCCTGACCAGACCGAGGCCGAGGCCAAGGCATTTCGCATACATATGGCGGAGTCCATTTATGCCCATTGTCAAATAAATCAAAGTTAGGTTGTTTATGTAACATTAAATAATTGTTATTTTTAGTATTAACTTATTTTGTTAAAGTATTGTGATTGACTTACTGTTTACTTCATTTGGTTTTTGCTAATTTCATCCATTTACTCAACTTTGAGTATCGATATCTCTTTCACACATACTCTATTTTGGACGCATTATATATCATTTCGAAGATCTCATATAGAAGAACATAAACCTACTAAAAGTTAGTTATATATAACACATATATATAAATTTAAATGCGTCCAAAGTTTAGTAAAACCCATATTTCCAACACCTAGTAAGTAGGTTTATGAAACTTGCGATAATCCTAATACAGAGATTATTGGATGAACAAGCATTTATTTCTTGATTATTGGGGTATTGGTTCTTGTTGTCTGGAAGTCATTCATATGATGCAAAAATTGGTATCATGTAATGTAGAACAATATCTATATTATAGAAACTTGCATTTGATAGTACCATATAAATCTGATCTAAATTCTCATTAATTAGCTATGTTTGACTACTTAAAGACTAATTTTCTGCCTAATGAAAGACTTTTATTCAAGAGCAGACGAATATTGTAGTTACTTTTTCAGTGGAATCATGCAGACAACTTTTTCAGACGAAATCTATAAACACATTCAAATAATAATAATTTAAAACGATTTAATGAATTAGTTAATATATGATTATTATGTTAATGCGATAGGAGTGTAAAAAAAATTGAAAAAAAAAATAAGAGATGTACCATAAATTAAATAATTAACTATAAGAGTATGAATTTTAAACATAAAAAATATTTTTTTTATGTAGTGTATAACTAACTGTATATGATATATATTAAAATATATAAATCCAAAAAAATTCAAGATTGGGCTCATTTCGAACATATCGAAGAGACGATTATAATGGTGTAATTTGTTAAAATTAAAACGTATTTTTTAACGTATTTTAGTTAATAAACGATTATATGTGTTAAATGTAAAATTAAAATAATGAAAGTAAAAGGTATAAAGTAAATTTAGTAAATAAGTATAGGGGTTGAAAGTGTAACATTTCATTTTAAATTCGTAAAAATGGACGAAATGGGGTGAACAGTGCCAAAATATCAAAATTTTCATAAATGGTCCCTGGAATTTTTCAAAAATGGTCCCTTGCAATTGAAAAGTCACAAAAATAACCCCATCGCGGGATGAGCCCGCGATCGCGGGATTCCATTTTTCAAAAATGGTCCCTGCAAGTTTAAAAAAGTGTCAGAAAAGGTCCCTGGCCCGCGATCGCGGGCTCCCATCGCGGATTTTTGGGGTATTTTTGCAAAGTGGGAGAGATTTTGGGTATTTCAGTAAAAGATGGGTTGACTTAGGGTATTTTAATTAATTTCCCTTGAATAAAATTACTATTAAATGACCAATTCTTTTATTTTCTTTTTAATTTTTCACTTTGTTAATGATATATAACATTCTTATTGATTAATAAAAATGTACTGTGATCTTGGTCAATTCTGTTGGTGGCTGGGTTTGAAGAAAGATATTGCACGATATTTGGAACGTTGTTTAACTTGTTTACAGATTAAAGTGGAACATCAACGACCCTATGGTAAGTTACAATCGTTTCCCGGTTTGGAAATGGGATCACATCACAATAGATTTCATAACAAATTCGCCGAGAACCCCGAAAAGTTTCGATGCTATCTGGGTTATTGTAGATCGACTGTCAAAGTCTGCTCATTTCTTACCGATTGAAGAATCGTATTCGTTGGAAAGGTTAACAAAGTTGTATATCGATGAAGTAGTAACTCGACACGACGTACCACTATCGATTATATCAGATCGAGACAATAGGTTTACTTCGATGTGCTGGAAGAATTTACAAAGAGAGATGAGATCTCAAATTAAGTTGAGTGCTGCTTATCACCCGCAGACTAACAATTAGAGTGAATGAACGATTCAGACTCTTGAAGACATGTTATGTGCTTGTATTATCGACTTTGGTGGTTCTTGGGAAGGACATTTACCTTTAATTGAGTTTGCTTACAATAATAATTATCACTTGGTATACAATCAACACTCTTCGAGGTTTCATACGACATAAAATGTAGAACGCCTTTGTGTTAGAACAAAATGGGAGAGAAACAGTTAGCCGAATTAGAAATTGTTTAGTTAGAGGCATATAATATCAGTCAAATTTGCGAACGATTAAAGAAGGCACGAGAACGACAGAAAAGCTAGGCCAGAAAATGTCGCAAACTGATAGAGTTTCATGTTGGTGACAGTGTGATGTTGAAAGTCTCGCCATAGAAGGGAATTGTTCGTTTCGTAAAAAAGGGTAAGTTGATACTGAGGTATATCGGTCCGTTTTTTTATCATTGACCAAGTCGGTAAGGTAGCTTACCGTTTGGAACTTCTAACGGGTAGAATTGAGCGATATTCAATTAACTTTGTCTAACTTGAGAAAATGTTTAGTTGATCCTGAAAAAGCAATACCATTACCAACAGTTCAAGTTGATTTCGAAATTGAACCTTTTTTAAAGAACCCGAAGCTATCATTGATTATAAGGTTAAAAAGTTGAGAAATAAAGAGATCGGTTTTGGTAGCGGTTCATGTAACACCCGGAAAATCCAAGTACGTAAAATAGAAATTTATTTCGAACTCTCATAGTTATAATCTTAGATTCTCCTAGCTTTGAGACTCAATATTATGACCGTGTTTAGCACGTAATTCGGAAACAAACCTTATTTTGGAAGCCCTCGAATCACCCGAACGACCTGGCCGACATCGGGGACGGAAGAGCTTGAAGTTGGTTGGAAAAGTCGGATTTCGGCAGCAGCCGGTACACCTGCGGCGACATTGACCACGGCTATGTCAATGGGCATAGTCGTCGTGTCATAGTTGCACACATGGGATGGGCTACGGTACACCGACCGCGACAGTGACCGCGACTATGCCCATGGGCAATGTCGTCGGATCATTGTCGCATGTGCCTGGTTTGGGGTATTTAAGGTGCATCTGAGTTCTCTTTCCATTCCTCACCACACAAATTAGTAAAGTCGCGATTTTGGAGCTTTAGGGGCGCTTTCTTCACCTTCCCTAACCCTCCCTCATTAATTGCTAGCTAGGGTTTGGTGAACCTTTGTTTGGAGCATTAAAAACTTCCTAGAAGACATCTAGAGCAAGGAATCAAGTATAAACCAAGCTTTCATCTCACCTTCATCTACCCACTTCTAGGGTTTCATCTACTTTTCTAGGTTTTTGCTAAGAAACCTAGATTGTGAGTTCTCAACACCTTGATAACATTAAATACATGTCTTATATTTGTCACCTTATTAACTAATATTCTCTTGAAAAGCTTCATATTTGTGATATTAAGCTCATACCTCCATACATTTGGAGATTTGGGGCTTAATGGAGAAGAAAAGGTTATGTGGGAGTATATTTTACTTGGATCTTTCATTTTTATGATGATATCTATTTTTGAAGAGATATGTCTTATTTTAAGGTTTTGAGCTTAATGGCTCGGCTTATGGTTTAATGAGAGTATACTTGGCTTAATGAAGAAATTATGCCTTAATGTGAACTATGCTACACGTATTAGTACATTTATTGATTTTGTTCATGTTTATGCACTTTATATATATATATATGGAGTTATGTGCTAAAATACATGTTTAGTAGGGTGGGTGGACCATTTCTTATGAGGATGTTATACATTGTTATATATGTGCTACTTGGAGTAGTTGTTTAATGCAATTTGCAATTTGGTATTACATCATTAAGGTATTATTATGACCTTAGAATTGGAAGAGGATATGAGGATTAAATATCCTCATTTGTTTACCTAGCTTCGATTTCGAGGACGAAATCATTTTCAAGTTGGGGAGTATTGTAACATCCTAAATTTCGATGTTATTATTTTAATAAGATTTAGAATGTATTTGTATTTGGAGTAACCTTGAATTATATAGAGTATTATAATTCAATTAAGGTTAAAATACAAATGTTGAAAGTTTAAAGATTTCTTTTGAGAATATTAACTTAAGGGTTATTATTATGAGTTTTATTTATGCATAAGGTGTGTTATGTTATTTCTTTAAAGTTTGAGGGTTGTAGTGTCATTCTTTAAAGTTAAGGGTTTATTGGGTAGAATGTCAAGTGACTCATGTTGTTAAGAGAGGAGGTGGCAATCATCTAGTAAATATAGACTAATTGTGAGTGTGAGATTAGGTGTTTGTGTGTGTTTCGGTTTTGAGAGAGAGAGAAGCCGAGAGAGAAGAAGGAATCGAGAAAAGAGAAGAAGAAATCAGTTTTTATTTCAGTTGGGAAGCAAGAATCAAACACAGTAAACTGTGGTAGTAAAGAAAGGAGTCCCTACGAGTTTAAAAAGGATTAAAAGAAGTGTGATTTCATATCAGGTGAGTTTATTCAACTCTCTTTAAAATTCAGTAATTAATGTTGAAATAGATGTTTTATATGTATGCATGGATATGTTTATATGGGCTTGATTAAGTCAGAGATAAGCCCAAGAGGGCGATTAAAAGTTGTGCTATGTTGATCCCCATGCTAAAATTGCTAAGAGGGGATAACTATGAAGTTGATGAACTGGTACTTATTAATATTCTTACATGTAAAGTATGATTATCTGCTATATGAAATTTGTTACATGTTTATGAACTCTAAATACGATTTGAAGCCATGTTAAGATAAATTATTAAGGACCTATCTATGAGTCCAAAAATGTAGATTAAACATTTGAGACATTAACTCTCGTGCTAGGTTGCAAAGAAGGGATAGTTAAGAGATTGAGATGAGGAGCTAATAATATTCTTTATTTTTATATATATAGAATATGTTCGGAGAAATGATATATTGTATGCCGGACGCATATAGTAGTATCGATTATTATATTTATATATTATGTGCTATGAGCTTTTACTAAAAATAGGCATCCGGTCACCGAGGGTACTTGGGTACGGTGTAATGCGAACCGATTACTCGCCATAGACCAAAGGGATGTAATTTTTAGTAATTGGGTGTACCTTGAATCATCGTGAGTCCCGTTTGAGTATCGCGATATTATAATCCCATTGGGACCATTGATTCTGAGGTGGAATGTGGAATAGGCAGATTTTGATTGTAATTCCCATTTCGATTTTGGAAGATCGGAGATTTCCATTGTTATAGGGAAGATCGGAGATTTCCCAGTGATGAGAGGAAGATTTGAGATAGGCATAAAGTAATTTGTAATCTCTACTTCCTGATTAAGAAATAGGCAGGTTTTGACTTGTAATTTCTTGTGTTTGAGTATTGACTGTGAATCTGGGATGATTCATAGTAGATTCTTAAAATTGTTGTTATGATTAGATGAGTTAGTCGTAAGTATGGGATCGGGGTAGATTCCCCGATTTGGAGAGGAGTTGTCGTACGGTAAGATGGGTGAGAACAGGTTTGAGTTATATGTTCATGTTTTAATTATTAAATTTTATTTTGATTTGAGTATTCTCACTAGGCGAAAGCCTAATGTTTCAAGTTGAATCTTCTTACCAGGTACAAGCTCCGGGAAGTAATCGGGAATGAGAGAAGAGAACTTTTGAAAGATTCAGACTTAGAGATAACAGAGGATCTAGTTATTCTTTGATACTTTTGGGACGGTTGTTTAGATAACTTAATTAAGCTGATTGTTATGATATGATTAGATTTAATAAGTTATTTAAGTAAAGTCGTTTGTATATAGAAACCTTACATTTGATCCTCGGGTTATATAAGTTTGAAGTTTTTGATCATAACTTGTAGTAATTTTTAAGGTTTAAATTAACCCTGTTTTTAGGGTGTTTCACTGTCCCAACCCCCTTTCCGGTATGAAAATAAATCCTCGTCCCCGACCCATTACCCGTTAACACAAGGAATCTTCGCCCCGTCAGGGTCGGGTTCCCGCGAGTACCAACCCGAACATGTTAATTTTCCATCTCTATTCCCTATTTCTTAGTTCATCTAAGTTCATCTAAGTTCTTGGTTAGTAGGTGTGGGGTTTTATTTTAAGAGTTCTTGTAAAAAAAGAGTGATTTTATGGATTTGGTTATAAGTTATCCAAATTTGTTATGATTTCTTGGATGAAAGTATCTCCTTATATGAGTTGAATTTTTGGTGTTCCTCTATGATTCATTGAGTTATGGATTTGAGTGATGCTCTTTACTTTAATTTTTAAGGGTTTAAGCTTGGTATTGACATTTTAGTGAGGTTTTGGAATCCATCAATGTTAATCTGTGACTTAAGATGTTTTCCAAGTTAAAACTTGTTTATATTGGTGTTTTGTTCATCAAAGAATATGGGTTTCATGTAAGTTTGAGTTAGTTTGAAATCTAGGCAGAGCAAGGTTGTGCAGGTCATTTATGTAAACTCCGATGACAAAAGCGAGTTTTAATTTAACGCTTTAAAAGTCATTTTCCCTTAGGTTTTGCAATTTTTTGACTATTGTCTCGTTTTGTTTTGGGGTCTTTTGAGGTATCGTTTAGGGTCCTTGGGCATTGTAAGAGTTATGGAATAAATTCAATCGACTAGATTGTAACCATTTTTACCTTATTCATATTCAAGTGTTCAGTTTTGAATTCGCGTTCGGTTTCGATATTGTGTGTCGGTTAAGCCTTATATCTTCATTTATCGGATCAAGGTAGTTTCTTATAAACTTTTCAAAATGAAATGCATATGTTATCAAATGTACATTATTGGTTAGGCTGATTTTTTTTATTTACAGTTACATATGTTACAATATTATTTATATTCGGTTGTGCGTGAATGCCAACGTTATAACTAACAACGATGTTGTGCCTAGGTGCCAACTATACGATTAACAGAGTTGTGCCTGAGTGCCAACGGTATGTGTGATTATTCGAAGAGTTATATATGAATTGGCTTTATTACAGTATTGCAATGATAGAGATTATCTTACTAGACCCTATTGTCTAACGCTCATTTTGTTTTTCAAAATATGCATTTCAAGTCAAGAGCGTGGTAGAGGGAAATTGTGAGCTTACCTGTTTGAATGATTGATTATATGTGAGGTTGGCTGAAGTTTATTTGATTGTTGCTTTTGATCGTTGTTAAATAGATCTTATGTAATGTGATAACTTTCGCGAAAAGTTTATAGTGACTTTCATCAGTTGTATGGTTTTGAGGTTTAGAACCCAATGAGTAGCCCAATGTTGTTTGTTTTGTTTGAATTTTATGTTATATGGAATAGCGGATTGTTACACATTTTGTGAAACCAGATAGACATATTTCAATTCCTTTAACATATTTAATTTCAATGTCTGTCAACCAAACAAATGATCAAATCTGGTAACATTTCATTACAATTTCTGCAAAGTTAAATACGTTTGACTAATTTAATGTCATTCAAAAGCATTATGTGAACCAAACACCACCTTAAAATAATGACAAGCAATTATTAGAGAGTAAGAATGATATTTTAATTTTTTCCCTCAAATATTTTCTTTTTCAAAATGTTTAATATGTATGTAATCTATTTACATTAAAAGCAAAGGGCTTTTAATACTTTTATATAAATATTGCAATTTATTTTAACCATTCGATTTTCATTCTTATTTTAATTAACCTTTCATTTTTATTCTTATGTTAATTAATTTTTTATTTTTCATCATTTATGTTAATTAACTTTTCATTTCCCTTATTTATGTCACCATATGGTTCTTGGTGTTCTTTTTTGTCGTCAAACAACAAATTCCCCCTCACATTATCTTTCACTATGTTTTTCTCGCTAAAATATCTTCCAACAATGTGGTTGTAACACCCTGATTCTTATCCCAATTGAAGAAATGTTAAACTGGGAGAAATCAGTAAAGAAAGAACCAATTATGGAGTATGGCTATAGTGTCATGCAGTTGTGACATCTGTCACAATAGCACTAATGGTACTGAAGGTATGGTAGTCTCAGCTATAGTGACATGTGATTGTGACTTATTTCACAATAGCAACGGCGTTACCGAGTGGTTGGTCGTCCCAACGAATGTGCCATGTAATTATGACAATGGGGTAGCACCCGTAATTTTTGGGTAAGCACAATTTCAAGTTATTGTAGAAATCGCTCTTTTAAGAGAGATAGAGGAAATAGGATTGTGGGCTTAAATCCTAGATTTTATGGTCTTGTTGGATGAAGAATTCAAATACGAGTCCAACGGTTCTTTTCGAAGCAAAAACAGAGCTAAAACGAAGAAGTTATGACCAAAAACAGTGTTCGGTACATTCTGTGCTATAGTGCCCGCGATTGTGACACTGTCACTATAGCATGTCACAATCGCCGGAAGCCAAAAAACTCTCGGTACATTCTGTGCTATAGTGCCCGCGATTGTGACACTGTCACAATCGCATGTCACAATCGCACACGGACACCTGAGCCTTAAAAATGCGATTTTCAGCCCCCAAACTTCATTTCTTCATATCTCTCTTATTTCAACTCTGATTTTCTTGATTCAAGATGTTATGGTTTCGTTTTTGAGAGCTCTTCAAGGATGGATTATTATTTTTTATGTTCATTGGAAGATTCAAGAGCATTTGATGGTGGTAAACTTCTCATTTCTCACTCCCAAACTCCATATCTTCTCTCCCAAATCATTTCCTCTTCTTCCCCCTCAAACCCTAATTGATTTTAGGGATTTTCATGGAGATTAAAGTGTTCCTTCTCCATCATATGTTAATGGTTTCATCTATTGATGCAAGAGCAAGTTTTCATCTCCAACACTAGAGATTTTTGGGGTTTTCTAGGTTTTCATCAAAACCTAAGGGGTAAGTTCATTTCCTCCATTTACAATACTTCATTATAAGTTATAAATGTTCCATTGATGATCTCCTAGTGTTTTGTTTCTCCAATTTCGGTTTGGATGATTTTGAGAAAAGTTAGGTCAAATTGGGGTTTTGGGTATAAATGGAGATTTTGATGGTTGATGTTTGGGGAACAATTCTAAATGGTTAAATGTGGTTATTGATGGTTGGAAACTCATGTATCTAGGTTTTTGGAAGATTTGGCTTCATGATTCAATTTCTTCAAAGGAGCTCAAGTTGGGGAAAATCTAGATTTAGCCTAAATCTAGCATGGTGAATTCAAGTTGATTTGTGAAAACGTTGTACATGCCAAAATGTCATTTTTTTAAGTGATTATGTGTTTACATGAAATTATCCTTTGTGGGGCTATTTGGTGGGTTTTGATTATGAAAGTGTTTTAACTTTATAAAATCTTATAAAACACCCACTTTTGGGATTTTGGACACTTTGTTAAGTAAATCATGATTGAAAGTGTTTATTTAACTTATTTTCACAAATGGAGGTCGTTGGGTAAAAACGTGCGTTAGTGTTGTCTTGATTATGCACAAACTATGGTACAGTACGTTTTGGAAAAATACAAATGTGTGAGTTGTTAGAGTTTGGTCAATCTCGACTTTACGAACATCTTGTAAATTGTACATCTTGTAAATTTGGGCCGGAGGCCAGTTGTGTTATATGGGTCAAAGATTTGAGTAAAAGTGTATTTTGGGTTATACAACCGTATGGGCTCGTATAGTTAGCCAAACGTTTGCTTTGCCTTTTTGCGCTTAAACCATACTCAAACAAGTCTCGGGGCACTTACCTAGTTTTAATAGATCGAGATGGAGCTTTGGACGTGTTATGCACTTAATTGCATTTTCAATTGGAGGTTATATGTTTTGAATGCATTAGTTCATTCGTTTTGAGTCATGTAACATTTTTTAGAATGTAATGCGTTGGATACATATGCATGTAAGTCAGTTATACGTAATAGTGATGAGTCCCGATATTCTCACTTTGGGGCTTATGCCAAACTAGCGTTGTTGATGTCTCGTTCCTTTTATGGGGAGGAACCGTTATGGGTTGTACTCCAGGACTATGAGTTATTTTGGCGTCTATCTCTTTGTGCACAAGGAATGGACTATTGGAACGCATGGTTATATGCGGTAGTCCGTTCGGGTCCACTAGCGAGTAGGCAATAGGGGACATTGAAGTCCTTGAGGTGTAACTTGTCTAGATTGGATAGGCAATATGGTCCCATAAGTCCTTGAGGTGTAACTCGACGGAGTAGACAATAAATGCATGTATATGGTTTGAGGTTGTGATGTCGTTATGGCATGGGAACTAAAACCGGGGCTTGAGGTGTAATCCAATAACATCATAAGTGACCTAACTTTGTGTGCCCGTCACGTTTGATGGACCCGGGTCTCCCCCATCACCGAAAGGTGTTGTTTTGGGGTATTTACTTGTATCCATATTTTCGGTGACGTATTATATTTAAATGAGTTGTTTCCCCGTGGTTTATTGGCGGAGTACTATGTCTCATCCTTATTGGATGTTTTGAATATTGGGGTTTTATTCACGTTTATATTACTCGGGATATTTAACGTCAAAGCACATGTTGAGTGAGTTGTGGGGTAAGTTTATTTTGGAAATGTTTAATAAGAAAGCGTTTGGCTCAAGATTTGTGTGTGTGTTGGGAAAATGAGTTGTTCACACAATTGTTATAAATTCTTTTGGGAAATTATGTTTTCAAGCTACATCCTCCTCGTTTATTGATTTACGCAATCATGATAAAACTCTTGAACTCTGTGAGTTCCAGATTAGTGCATATAAACAGTAGAAATCAACAAGTAGAAACAATCAGAATGATTTCAACTGGTCATCCAATTCACTTTCAATAATCAGAGAGAATTACAATACGTGTGATTGAATAATAATGACGATTAGTCTAAATTCTAAACAAAATAGACCATATATACCATGGGCCCTAAACAAGCAAGCCCATGGCCCATTACACAATAAGGCTCATAATACACCATTTACAAATTAAGCCCTTGAACTTCTATTCAACCTTATTTTATCCCTAACAATCTCCCCCTTTGAATTGAAGTTCGAGTTCGCGCTAGTTCTCGACATATCTCTTTCGGAGCGCAAAGTAGATCTTGAAACTTTGGATGGCACGGCGGTAGTCGATGCGTTATTCAATCACTTCTAAGTCTTCTCGTGCGGTTACCTCATGTGAACCGGAGACAAACGACGATTTTTGAAATTTGAATTCTTTGGAGATGATGTTTCGAAGTGCATCTCTGACTTTTAGGAGTGTACCATCGCAGAATCTGTTGACCTGGCTGAAGCGAAGAAACCTCTTTTCTTTCTGTTCGTTGAGGTTTACGATCCCAAATTATGGTTCTAGAAGCAGTGCGTTCACGGGATACATCTTCAGCTCGGGCGCTTACAGATTCGGTTTCAGCAGGTTAATCTTCTTGGTTCTGTGCTCGATTCCCATTTGGAAGTCTGTGATGTAAGAAATCATTACTTTGTATAGCAGGAATCGACGGACAGCCTCGAGCGTTTTAGTAACGTGAAGTGGTCGTATGGTTCTGGTTCGGAGGTCTTTCAGTAGAGTGTGGAAGTCGAACGGTCAGAGGTTCTTAAAGTCAGCTTCGGAAAATCTCCATTCATTTCCGTCTTCGCATCGGACGGTGAATACTGGAAACATGACTCTAAGGATTCGGCCGGTTTGGATATTGAGCACTTTAGTGATATTGTGCTTTGTTCGAACTTGGCTAACTGGTAGACACCGCTTCATTACCTTTACATACTGGCTTTGGTATTCCTTGTCGAACTTGGAAATCCCAAGGCAGAATGTCGGCTCGATCGGGCGTAACCTGTGAACATAGAGCTTCTTCAGAGATTCCTCCAGGTGAGGAATGAGGATCATAATCTTCTCCCATCGGATTTGTGGCGGTGGAGGAGGAGGTTGATCAGAAGTTGTCGGTTGTTGAGGAGATGTCGGATTTGTAGCAGTAGCAGTCTCGGGAATCTGTGAAGTGTGGGAAGGTATACCATACAAGTTTTGCAGCAATAACTGGTCGTAGTTGATGTCGTAGTTGATGTCGTCGGCGGCATCGGTGGGAAATATGAGATTTACCTCAAAGTTTATTGCACTGGTGGCTTTTTGATACCATGCGTTTTCGGCTTCCGGGTCAATCTCTGAGTCGGGATCAATCAGGTTAAGACCATCCCCTTCCGGTGCAGTGTATACGACCAGCGCCTGTGAATCTCCCTCGGGCTTTTCAACCATCGGGTCTTCGTCGTCTGAGATATCCATGTCTATCTCCATTTCAGCTAAACTCAAATGGGCTTCAGGTTCGTCTTCAGTTGCAGTTGCCACAGTTGATGGTTCCGGTTGAACCACAGTTGTTTCAGTGATGATTGGCTCGGACTCAGACAGTCTTTGTCTCTTGTTCTCCCCCTCACGGTGATCAGGATCATCCTGGTCATCGTGCCGTCTCTTGAGTCCGCCAGCTTGACCCTTGCAGGTGTCTTCGAGTGGGACGACTCTTTCGGACAAAAGGTTTAAGGCTTTCTGAACGTCCTTGAGTGTCAAATCAAGTTGGTCCAATCTATTAGTCATGGATGACGAAGGAGCAGATACTTGGGAGCGTAGAACTGATACCAGGTATGCTTCAGTAGAGGCATCGATGTCGGTCTGCTAGAGCAGTTGAGCCAGAAGCATAGTCTTGAGGGTGTCCACCGGATAAGATGGGTGAACGGGAGCCGGTGGAGGTGTTGGTGCAGTTTCAGGTTCAACTATCTTCTCTTTCCCTTTGATCAAGCTCTTGATTTTGTCGAGCTCGGTGGTGAACTGCTGCTCCATGGCCTCGCGGACAGCCTTTAGAGCGCCGTCCAGATATTCCCTTGACAAGATGTCAGGTAACTTAACTCCGGGATCACTTAGATTACCCGTTGAGGTACCTACCGCAGAGGTAGGACCACCTACATTCACGGATGGCAAAGGTGTGGCCGTGGTAGGATTTCCTTCCGATCCTTGTGTTCCGCTTAAAGGCGGAGACACTACAGAAGTTCCGATCGGGTCACGAAGAGCACCGACTTGTGGAGTCTCGTCCTGTGTCCTAGCCGAAGAATGTATAATATCAAGTGGATCTAGACTCGAACGTGGAACGAAAGAAGGCGAGAGCGGGGGAGGTTGGTCTCTTGTTTCAATACCAATACTCTTCGAGTGAGTGATCGGTAGCTTTTGTGCTAAGTCCCCGTGTAAAAGTGAAACACCCATCTGTTGTGAGACGGATGAGTGGCTAGGGAGGTTGTGCAATTGCGCCGCTAGGTCCACGGCGACTTCTTCAATACCTTGTCCCAACGGATGAGACAAGATAGCAGATGTGGCTACCTGGATGATGATGGTTTGGGGTCGCTCTCGAGCCTCACTAGTCCTAATGCTCGTTCTCTCTTGATTCTTTTTAGATCTCCATTCTCTCCGACTCGCCTGTTCAAGATTTTCAACTAATTCTCTCTCCTTTCTCCTTGTGTCTCCCGTAATAGGATGAGTGGTAGGGATGAGGGGGGGGGGGTAGGTGAGTCAGTAGGGGATCCTTCAGTCATCGGAGGGTGACGACCGATACGGGGTGGAATCAAAGAAGCACGGATGGCTAGATTCGTATCGGTGTCAGTACTGTCGGATTCGATAGTTTGGACCTGGGTGAATGGTGAAAGTGGCTCTGTCGTGTCAGTGCCAGGGTCGTCTTCGAGCAATGGGGGTGGCAGAAACAACCGGGACCTCGTGTAAGCTAGTCGACGGTCCGGCTTCGGCAGTCGTTCGGGTGGTTTGTACGGGTGGTTGTTGGCTAGTTTCAGGTCAGCTGGAGTGGGTAGTACTGGCATGCGTATCCAATGCACCATCCGCGCCTGTTCCCCTCCCATGTACTCGCAACACACCCCGTTCGGGAGCCCTAGCTACCCGGACTCTACCTCCTCTCGTCCTTGGACCCTCACGCCTCTCAGGTCTATGTCCTTGGAGAGGTCCCTCCGGCTCTGGATGGACCATTGGAGCACCTAACTCTCTCCTATATTCTAACACACTCGATGCATTGGGGTCCGCGTGAGCCAGTAAGGCTTCAGGTAAGGGCATGGCTCTGGCTTCGGACGGGTTTCGAATCACAAGGTAACGTAAATGAAAAGGAGGACATACCGGATGGTTAATTCGTCGCAGTATTCCCGGATTTGCGTCCATATGTTGTCTAACAGCCAGTGAGAGGAATCGTGGAAATGGTAGGAACTTTTTTTGCTTTGACCCACCTATCTGTCGGATGGCTTGAACTAATTCGCGCCATATCACCATTGTGTAGTCTATGTGCATGTTGTAGCATACGGCATGGAATAGCCGTAGGAAGTCGCCGGTACATTGATCTATGCCCCTCCATCTGAATGAGAGACACCTATTCAGTATTGTGAACAGCGTGTACCAGATGGGTGCTAGATATTTGCGGTTGAAGGCTGATGGACGATCGAGGGCGTGGTTGTATCCGAGTGCTCGGATCTGGGCACAAAGAGTTGTCTCATTGACCGCGGGGTCGCAGGCTTGATGACCGCCGGCGGTGGCTTCAGGTAAAGATAGCAGACGACGGAATGACGCAAGTGTGAGCGTGAAAGGGTGATTGTCGATCCGTGCCGTAATCGTTTGAGAGTTGGCATCCGAGACGACCTGAGCTGAGAGCCATACCTGATAGATGTATAGCACAGGGACCTCGGTCGTTGCGGTGAGCGCCTCGCGAAGAGGGTGACCGAGAAGAATGTCCACGACTACACGGTGTTGTGGTCGGAACTCGGCGGCGTCCAGTTGATGGTTGTTGGCCTCGATTTCAATGCCATGGTCTGGTTGGACCAACGCATTGTCAGCTTCCTCGTCAATAAATTCCTCTTGAGGAGGAATTTGCTCAGGTGGTTGTTGTTGTTCTTGATCCGCCATTTATATCTGAAAAGGAACAGTGTTAGCAAACAGGCGGAAGAACAATTGTTGGAGCGTACCTTTGCAATAATTGGCTCAATCAGGAACAGATTGAGGACTGGAAGTGAGAGAACAGGGTACTGGACTGTTGGAATTGGAAGTGTCCGGACAAATGAATATGGAAACAAAGGTTTCTGGACAAACTAAGGTTTCCGGACAAAGGTATCCGGACAAACCAAGGTTTCCGGATAAAAGGAGTATCCGAACAAAATGTATCCGGACAAGATGGAACATCCGGATAGTTGAACTTACCGGAATAGAATGAAGATACTTACCGGATGAAAGACTTACCGGATGAATTAACTTACCGGGTACTTTACCGGAAACAAAAATTAACTGGAAACTTGGAGTTGTCCGGGTAAATGGAATTTACCGGAAACGTTAGATTACCGGATGAGTTTTGTCCGGAAAGTTGCGAGAAAATGAGACTTACCCGGAAAGTTGAAGCGATGTTCCGGAAACTGCTGCAGTTGTCCGAAAAGTGCGACTGTGGTGTCCGGACACTGCGGCAGTGGTTTCCAATTCTATGGGAATTCAATTAGGGTTGATGGGAATCTTCCTGAAAAGTTAGAAACCTTCCAAAAATGACAAAATAACAATACCCAAATCGATTCTAAAGCAAAATAACACGATTTTAACGAAAATTTTTGATCTTTGATATGAACAGAGACCAAACACCAAACACTTGATTTTGCTTAGAAACTGACCAGATGATCGAATTAGGAGACGAAAACTTGCAGAACCGTTTATAATAATGATACGAATCGAATGTAATAAACGAATACAAGTAATTTCACCAGAATCAAAATATGAGATTTGAAGGCTAAGAACACAGTCGACTAAAGGAATAAATCTTACCAGAAAGCTTTGAATCACCTTGAATCGAATCGTTCGTATGCTCTGATACCAATTGTGCGTTCCAGATTAGTGCATACAAACAGTAGAAATCAACAAGTAGAAACAATCAGAATGATTTCAATTGGTCATCCAATTTACTTTCAATAATCAGAGAGAATTACAATACGTGTGATTGAATAATAATGACGATTAGTCTAAATTCTAAACAAAATAGACTATATATACCATGGGCCCTAAACAAGCAAGCCCATGGCCCATTACACAATAAGGCTCATAATACACCATTTACAAATTAAGCCCTTGAACTTCTATTCAACCTGATTTTATCCCTAACAAACTCACTAGGCGTTAGCCTAACCTTTTATTTGTCGGCATGTGCAACAAATTCAGGTTGGGAACAATCCTAGTGACACTGTGAAGAGATGAGTGCTAGTAGTGTGCACGAGGAGCGAAGTGCTTAGTTAAGTCTTCCGCATTTATTATGGGAATAGCAGCTTGTATTTGTGTTAAGTAATACCCGTCTTCATTTGGTCTTATTATAAGACTTAGATTTGGTTAATGATGGAGTTGTGACGTTTTAAATTTTGAGGTGATTTCTAAGGATGGTTCGTAGTAAGAATTTCATCTCCTTTTGTCTTTTAAATCGAAGTTTTTATTTAGTTGCTCTTCCAATTTTGAGGGTGTTACAAGTTGGTATCAGAGCTTAAGTTTGAGAGAATTAGGTGTTGATTTTGGATACCTAGACTCAAACTAGCGTTCAATTAAGTGAATGAGAGTGAAATTGCACCATTAGACACCTTAAGATAGGATGTTTTGAGGTTGATGGAGTCACTAGAAACGAGGAATCACGTCTAGAGTAACAAGGATGATCATGTACGGTACGTTCATAATTGCACCTGGCCAGTGTTATGGTGAACCTACAAGTTACATGAGAGTACTTGGACAACTCTGATGTGATGACCGTTGGGGTAGTGAAGAAGTTTCTAAGCTAGTAGTCGTTAGAAGAGGTTGGTGATTTTAGCATTTGCTATTTGGAGTGGCAGTAAGCATGGTGATTGCATTAACTGGACCGTTTCGGGTCGAAATTGATGGTCGGATTAGAACCATAGGCTTATTGAATCGACCTTGATTCAAGGAGAAACTGTAAGGTTAGTCGATGTAACTTTCAATATCGCGTTAAGATGTTTGAGCATCCGGATGACGATAGTGTGATCGGAGGAATTGGAGGAGTGTGCCTTTGAGACGTTGAGTGCCGACTAAATTCATGTACAAAATTTATTTTTTAAAATGAATTGCATCAGTTGTTTCTTGTGTTTCAAATCGTCATGTGAGTTGTGTTACGAAATCTCGGAAAAACGTTTAGCACACACAAGATTTTAAATCATGGTTTTGAACATGCATGAAATTATTTTATTGCAGGGGGTTGCAAACTTTGCCGGGACTTGCTTTATTTTGTTGTTGTCCAACGTTACTTTCGGATACAGTAATATCCATATTTTAATGTTGGTTAGGATGTTGGACAAGTAACTACGGCTTATGACTTTAACATTGGATCTCCTCCACATATGTTAAAGTTTGGACGGAGAGTTATCTTCCATTATGTTTATGTTGAGCTTTATTGGAAAATTTATTTAATGCGGGTTTTGCTGAAAAATGCTGTTTATATTGTATTACAACAAAAAGAGAATTTTCGGAATTATGATATTTTAGTCGTGATTTTGCCTTATGCAAATTTGGTTTTGGAAGCGAAAAATGGGGCACCATTTGATTGATCAGATGCCTTTGAGTTTCATTGAGTTCTATGGAGTTTTGTTTTACGACGTTTTGTGTCGTGTGAGTGCAGTTTTGTAATGTGCATACTTTAGTTATTATGCGTGTTAATCTTTGGGTTATATTGGGCATTTCGTCTCATGCAAGTTTTGTTGAGAAATGTTGTTTTATGTCGTAAGGCAACCAAAAGAGTACTTTTTGAAATTTTGATGTCGCATGGTTTTCCCCTTCGAAAATTGTGCTAGCATATTTTGTTGCACCTTGTTAGTGTACAAATTGAGTTATACTCGTGGCGTGAGTAAGCATATTGTTTGGGTAAAAATTCACCAGTCTCGACCACGACCAAAGTAAGGAAAACATTTATTACACTTTTTCATAGTAAGGTAAAATCATAGTACTTTATCCCCTGAGTAAAATTGAAATCGAAAGTTATTCACCTCACGACACTCGACCATGACGTCGTCTAGCTCACACGACCGTCGTATGAAACCTTGCGACCTCGATCGACTAACGTGCAATATTACTGTTACGTTTTTTAGTGTTTAATGCAGGAATCAATGTCATTAATGACCAACGGCTATAACTGACGAAGGCCATTAAACACCATTAAAACCGACGTCTGTTACGTCTGTTACACGAAGCATTTACGGAATCACTTAAAGCACCCGAAGACTATAAATACCAAGCTCAATCATCATTTCAAGGGCAACACACATCATCTCTTACATCTGAACTCTGAAGAACACTCGAAGCAAAGAATTCTCTCTCAAAAGATCGCTCACGACGCACGACTTACACACACGACACATTGTTTTTACACTCGACGCATCAGTTTTTTATATTTGATACACTTGTTACTTTACATTTAAACTCTTTCTTTCATTTGTATTGTAATCATTGTACGATCGACACCCGAAACATAAGGATATCGCCCCTGTTTGGCGATCAGAGTGCAGCGACGACCTCCACTGTCGTTCGCGGTTTTTTTTCCTCGTTGAGGTTTTTCGTGCGTCACCAAAATCTCTGTCTCATTTACATTTTCTTTCTTTGTCGCACGGTTTGTTGAAAGATTCCTTTCTTTAGTTGTTAAATTCCACAATCAACCTTAAGTTATCCTTTTGGACGATTTTTGGCATTAACAGTTTGGCGCCATCCGTGGGACCTCATCTAAACAAAATATTCGACAAGAGTGCGTCTTACTAACGGTTTCTTGGAGTTCCTTCTTTTTCTGTTTGGGAAAAAATGGCAGGCAACGGAAACCAATAGCATATCATTGACCAGATGCATGAGAAGCTTGAGAATGCACAAGATGCTCCTAGGGCAGCCGATGACTATCGCCTGGAGGAAATCATCCTGGACCAGAGCAAGCCTGACCAGAAAGTCTTTGTAGGATCGTCCCTCGATCCCTGCCTAAAAGACAAGCTAATCTCTTTCTTGCAGGAACATGTTGATTGTTTTGCCTGGTCACACGAATACATGGTCGGCATAGACCCTGGCGTTATTTCCCACAAGCTCAATATTGACCCGTCGTTTAAACCTATCAAGCAAAAGCGCCGTAAATTTTCTCCTGAAAGGAATAAGGTGATAAATGACGAGGTCGACAACCTCCTGAAGATAGGGAAGATTCGAGAAGTAAAGTACCCCGACTGGCTTGCTAATGTCGCGGTCGTGGTGAAGAAAAATGGCAAGTGGAGGGTCTGTATTGATTTCACAGATGTCAACAAAGCCTGTCCAAAAGACCCCTTCCCATTGCCACATATCGACGCCATGGTCGACGCGACAGCAGGGCATGAATTATTGACGTTCATGGATGCTTATTCTGGATACAATCAGATCCTGATGCATGCCGAGGACCAAAAGAAAATTGCGTTCATGACAGATCGAGGTATTTACTGTTATAAGGTTATGCCTTTTGGACTAAAAAATGCAGGTTCTACCTAACAGCGTCTAGTGAATAAGATGTTTAAAGATCATCTTGGCAACACGATGGAAGTTTATATCGACGACATGCTCGTCAAATCAAAGCAGGCAGTCGATCACGTCAAGCATTTGAGGCAGTCATTCGATATCCTTCGAAAGTATAGCATGAAGCTCAACCCGACGAAATGTTCCTTTGGTGTTAATGCTGGGAAATTCCTGGGCTATATGGTCACTCGTCGAGGAATCGAGGCTAATCCTGACCAGATCAAAGCTATTATCGAGATCAAATCTCCTAGAAATTTTAAAGAGGTCCAAAAGCTCACTGGCCGGGTTGCAGCCCTGAACAGGTTCATCTCTCGATCTTCAGATAGATGCCATTTATTTTATAACGTCCTCAGGAAAAATAGAGGATTCGACTGGACCAACGGTCATGAGCAAGCATTGTAAAAACTTAAAGAGTACATGACATCGCCTCCTCTGTTGTCAAAACCTCACGATCATCAAGTCTTGCAACTATATTTGGCTGTTAGCCCTAATGCAGTAAGTGTCGTCCTGACGCGGGAAGATGAAAAACAACAGTTGCCGATATATTATGTAAGTAAATCTCTCTTGGACGCCGAAACCAGGTATTCCTCTATGGAAAAGTTGCTTTTATCGCTAGTCACAACTGCCAAGAAATTGCGACACTACTTTGAATCGCATCTTATTACTGTCGTTACTAATTTTCCTCTTAAGTCTGTCTTGAGGAAACCTGAGTTGACAGGTCGTTTGGCAAAATGGAGTATATATCTCAGCAGTTACGACATCGATTTCAAGCCCAGGACCGCGATCAAATCGCAAGCCTTGGCGGATTTCATTGCTGATTTCAGCCCTGAATTGGAGAAGGAAGCAGATCTCGAAGTGTCAACTGTGGCGACTCACAACGACGTACCTTGGACTCTGTATGTCGACGGTTCTTCCAGCACTAGAGGTTCAGGACTAGGCGTCGTCTTAAAGTCGCCACAGGGGGGAAAGATGGTATATTCAGTCCGGTGTGACTTCAAAACCACCAACAACGAAGCTAAGTATGAAGCCCTGATCGTGGGAATGAATATGGCCCACGACTCGGGGGCAACCGCGTTACATGTCAAAAGCGATTCTCTCCTGGTCGTGAATCAGATCAATGGAGAATTTACGGATAAAGATTCAAAGATGACAGCGTACCTGAAGGTAGCAAAAGAAAAATCCGAACAATTTATGACATTCTCCATTGAACAGATTCCAAGGGACCAGAACACTCAAGCCGACGCTCTAGAAAACCTTGGATTTGTCCTAGTCGAACCAATATTCGACAATATTCCCATGATCCACCTAGCGAGTCATCCATCGAAAATGACGATGTCATCCAGATCGAAGACCAAGAAGAAGATTGGTCGTGCGACATCAGAAATTTCCTTATGCACGACCAACTTCCAGAAGACAAGATGGAAGCCCGAAAAATCAGGTTCAAGGCATCCAGGTATGTCATGATCGAAACTAGACTCTATCGACGATCATCGACGGGGTTTAAACCTGAGATTTATCGTCAACAAAAGCCAAGTTCAGAAAATCCTTCAAGAGATGCACGATGGAGAGTGTGGCAATCACTCAGGAGGTCGCAGTATGGCCAATCGTATCTCTCGACAAGGTTATTTTTGGCCAACACTACGACAAGATGCCATCAGGTATGTTCAGAACTGTGATCCCTGTCAACGACATTCAGGTATGTCCCATAAACCTTCTGAACCTTTGCACTCGACACTTATCCCATGGCCCTTCATGAGGTGGGGAATGGATATTGTCGGCAAGTTACCACCTGCTCCAGGGCAAAAGGTATTTCTCCTCGTACTTACGGATTATTTTTCTAAGTGGGTAGAAGCGGCTGCTTTCTACCAAGTTTGGGACAAGGAAGTCGTCTCTTTTATCCAGAGTAACATCATATGCAGGTTTGGGATTCCATCCGAAATTGTCTGCGACAATGGATCCCAGTTCATAAGCAACAGGACTCGACTGTTCTGTGAAGACCGCAACATCAAGCTGACGACCTCGACCCCCAGGTATCCCCAGGCGAATGGGCTTGCTGAGTCGAGCAATAAGACCATCATTGCTTCGATCAAGAAAAGGTTAAAAGCTGCAAAGGGAAAGTGGTTCGAAGAACTCCATTCGGTCATGTGGGCGAATCGCACGACACCGCGCACGTCCACGGGACAAACCCCTTTCTCCTTGGTCTATGGTTGCGAAGCAACCTTGCCGGTCGAGGTCCAACTCCCAACCTCGAGGCATACTTCCATCGACCACAACCTGGTTGACTTAAGTTACGCCCTCGACGCCCTCGAAGAACTTAGGGAATCAGCACTGATCAGGATGGCGTCGCAAAGGCAAGCGGTCGAGCGACATTTCAATAAAAATGTCAAAGCTAAAGTCTTCCAAGAAGGCGACTATGTCTTACGTCGAGTGTTCCAAAGCACTCAAGAGCTTAATGCAGGTAAGCTTTCCATTAAGTGGGAAGGTCCTTATCGTATCTCCGAAGTCGTAGGTAAAGGAGCCTATCGACTCCAAACCCTCGACAATCAAGATATCCCACGTAGTTGGAATGCGACACATTTAAAAGGGTATTTCTTCTAAACCCTTTTCTCTTATACAATTTTTTATTTTTTCATCACAATGATTACTGACTTAAGCATCGGAGGGTCGTTGGCTAGCCAACGACCAACCTCTGACCTTATTTTATCACAAGACCGCACGACATAAGTTGTTAAGTCTACTATACGATTTTAGTCTCGCAGGATCGCACGACATAAGTGATCAAGTCTATGACCTGATTATCTTCTCACAGGGACACATGATCCAAGTTCGTCGTATGATCTAGTTGTATGATCATAAGGTCTAACGACCCCTCGATCTAAGATTTTTAACTTAGAAAAACCTCGTGTTTTGAACGAATGCTTTGGTCGTATATACTTATGTTTGTTTACATATTTTAAAAAATATCAAAGTCTTACGATTTATGTTTCAATCTTCGTATTTCAATAAATGCCTCTGTCATACAACTTATGTTTATTCTCGTACATTCAGTATTGTGCTCGATGATTGTTTATTAATTAGCAATAATACAATGCACAAGTTCAAAGGAAATGTAAGTTTCATTTCATTAAACGGTTAATTACACCAAAATGGCTCGACCACCAACGGTCAAACAGTAGAAAGCAAGGCAAAGGATAAAAATTCCTAGGGAAGAGGAGGATCGACAGCTGTGTCCTTGCCAGCGGCTTTGCCCTTAGAACTCTCTTCCACCTCTTCCTCCTCGACCTCTTTCTCGTCATCTGAGTCGAGATCTCTCGCAGATCCGACGTCGCTCAGGTAGTAGGCAAGCTCTTCCGACGCCAAGACAAGGGGATTCTTCCCCGATAAGTGTCGCCTCATAATCGCCGCCCGTGCGGTGAGTCGACCCAAGGCAAAGACAGACTTAGCCTCGTCCTTTAGGTCCTTCACCTCTTTCTCCAAATTCGCCACCCTAGATTTGGAATCTTCGGCCTCTTTTTCACTTATAGCCAAAGACTCCTTAATCTTGTCCAGCTCTTCCCTTTGGTCGGCGATCATGGACAAGGACTGCGTCAGGCGATGGTTGGCCTCATCCTTAGCACGACCGATGGCCTCTAAATTCTTCAGGGCCTCGTCAAGGCGTTTGGACGTAGCCTCTTCACGCTCTAAAGAGACCCTTTCCCTGTCCAACGCCACATTCCCCCTCTCGTGGGCGGCAGACACCAAACCCCTTATCTTCACCGTTTCAGCATGCAAGGTAAGGGAAGACTGGAACGCTTGTAAAAACATAAACGAGCACATTAGTAAAACGCTCGACAAAGATTGAAAATACTGAAACACAAGTTTTGAAAGAAAAACCTACCATAAACGCCAGTCCGGCTACATGAGATCCCGTCTCCTCGATCGGGAATCCCTCGAAACGCTCCCTGAAAGAAGGGAGCAGATACTTCCCCAGATGAGGAAACAGATCCGTCCCGTCCTGGACATTGGCAGCCATAAAGTCTGACGGCAACGTAAAGTTGACCGTCGTGACCTTATCCTCTCCCGACCCATGGCCCTTGCCCTTGTCGGCCGACGAAGGGGTCGACGCGGTAGACGGAGACTTCGCCATTTTTGCCGGAGGCGCCGAACTGATAGGTATTGCATCGATCGCACCAGAAGACGTCTTCGTAGGTGATGCGACCGACACCTTCGCCTTCTCGGGCATGACAACTCTCGACGAGTCATCAGCCTTTGAAGACGGTTCCCTCGGGATCGTCATCCTCGTTTTCTTTGGAACCTCAGACCCAGTAGTGGAGGTCTTTTGCCTCTTCTCCTGGCCCTTGCGGGCAAGCTCAAGTTGAGATGCTCTCTTGGCACTGGCAGTCGACATCTTTCCTTGAGATTCTCCTGGAAAGAATGAAGAAGAAAACATTACACGATGGACGTAAGAGAAAAGATCGAAGTCGAGTAGCAAGGGATAAAACACTTACCGGTCATCTCTTCTTCTCCTTCTCTCGACTCTTCCTCTTTCTCCTCTTCGTCCTCCTCCTCCTCACGTCTTTCTCCCAGATTCTCTCCTAGATACACCAAGTTTTCGTCGTCGTCGTCCACCAGATGTCGTGTGAAAAACGATCGCTCCACGGTACTGAATTCCAAGAATGCGTCGATCTTTGCTCGAGAGTTGGCGTAAGGCTTCACGTCCTCAAATTTAATATTTGTCGACACATAGAAGACAGGTTAGAAATATGTTAAAATTAACATATGACACGGGACAAAAATCTAGAAAATCTCACCCGACATATTTCAGCCGGCCCTAATCCAGCCGCCCTCAGAATCAATAGTCGGCTTACGCGCAAACGCGTACCTAGTCTTGCACTTACGGTCATTTACGGCAGTCTTTAGGACCAAAGTACGATCGCCCTTATACCTAGAAAATAGGCTGTAGCGATGACATCCATCCTTTTTGACTTGATAAGCCAAGAGGAGGTCACGCACATTCATGGGTGTAACACCCTAAAAATCAGGGCTATAACAAGATTTAACCATACATCTTCCAAACTTTATTCATAAGCAGAGAAATAACTATGAGGGTCATATTTACAAATATCGAATTCTTCAAATAACCTATTAATCTAATCATGACACTATAATCAGATTAACTAGGTTATCTAAGCAATCCATCAAAAATCCTCATTGCCTTAGCTAACTTCTCCGCTTATCTCAAAAGTTGGATGCTCCAAAAGCTCTCGTCCGATATCCCATTACTTCCTTGAGCTGGTACCTGGTAAGAAAATTTAAATTGAACGATTAGGCTTACGCCTAGTGAGAACATCCAAATTCAATTTAAAACATTGACAGCTTTGAAAACTCCAATATCCAAAGCATATAAACAAACCTGGTTCGTCACCATTCTTACCGTACTCGTACTCGTATTATAATGACGGGAACATACCCGCTCCCATGAACATGACTATCATTCAGAAAATCATATCATCAATTTCGAAGGCCTACTATGAATCATCAAGGATTCTAGTTTATCGATCAAGCCTAAACACCTACAATCAATCGCTATGCCTTTTCTAGGAATGGAAGCAGAAATAGCATTTATATATTGCCTATCTCTAACCCACCGAATAGTAAGTGAAAACGACACTTACACTTCATCTAATTCATGTTTCCACATCTCAATCACGAATAGCAACTATATTTTGCCTATTCCACTACTTCAATATGAATAGCAGTTTTACCTTGCCTATTCAATTATTTCATATAGCCTCCCGAAATGAGATTAACAATCCACATTATAGGCTATGAATAGCAATTCTACTTTGCCTATTCAATTATTTCATATAGCCTCCCGAAATGAGATTAACAATCCACATTATAGGCTATCGCCTCCCGAAATGGGATTACAATCCACATTATAGGCTATCGCCTCCCGAAATGGGATTACAATCCACATTATAGGCGAACGGGAATTATCCATTAAGAGCCTGGTCTATTCCACGTTTCTCATTACCTTAGAATCAATGGCCCCAATGGGATCAATAAATCGCGATTCATAACCGGGCCCCCGATGATTCAAGGTACACTCATTCACTAGAAATTACACCATGTGGTCAATGGCTAGTATTCGGCTCCCATAAGACCGTACTAAGTATCCCCCGATGACCCGATGCCTATTTCTAGTTACAACATGAGAACAACCGTCCCATTAAAGACAAATAAGATTAACTTGCATGCCTTATGGATCCATTACAATTTTAAGTGGATATGTATAACAACATATTACCACTTCTTATATCATATTCTCAACTCTAAGAATGCTAGATAACCTATCGTATCCTCATCCTCAATTGTCCCCCTTCGGTGACTTAGCACGGGGGTTCCGCTACCCGGTTAGCGGATGGGGTCAAGAGGCAACGCCCTTGCGGGGTCTGGGGGCAGCGCCCCCAAAAAATTTTCAGAACAACTTAATCCAATAATACATCCTGAAACTATATCCGGACATTTAAAGTTACCGGTCATTACAAGACTTACCGGATACCACTAAGCTTACCGGATACTATAAAAGTTACCGGGTACTCCAAAACTTACCGGATACATAAGACTTACCGGGTGCACAAAACTTACCGGACACTTACAACTTACCGGGTATACAAAACTTACCGGTTATACATAATAATCCGGATGATATCCGGTAACTACAGAATAAATAGAACTTATCGGGTACTTTGCCCTATTCGGACACCTTCATACAGAGGTTACCGGGTACTAACAATTTACCCGGTAACTTCGACCTGCAGCCTAAAATTACAATCCAAACCCATGTTTGTTCCATTCAGCTTGTTTTAAACACATTCATTCAGTCCCACAACAATTTATACAAGTGTCTTAATGTTTAATTTGACAGAAAACATGGATTTAAACAAAAAGAGTGAATGAACTCACCTTGAACTTCTTGACCCAACACAAACCAATATTCAGAATCAAAATTCTTCTTTCCTTGATTTCAACAGCCTATTGGAAAACGATTCCAACTTGTAGTTACCAAAACTGATTAAGAAAATAAGAAGGATGATTCAAAAATCCTTACCATAAGAATCACAAGATCAATTCTTCTTCTCTCTTTTTCTCCTTCTTTCTCTCTATTCTTTCTCTCTGTATCTCTAAACCGACCTCAGACCAAAAAATTGAGATATTTCTCAATTTCATCCCATTTATCCATACCCACTTTCAAATAATAACCAAATAAACCCTCAAGTTCCATATTTCCAAAATTGCAACAAACTTTGGTCATTTGAATTTTAACCCCATTGATTTATATAATTGCAAAATAGTCTCGAGTCTTACACTAAATTACAATTCGACCCCATTCATATTAACTATAATATAATGGAAATTCGAGGTGTTACAATGGGAGACTCCCATTTTTCGGTAAGGCGCTCAATCACTTGTACGACTCGCCAGAACTGGGGCATTAATTGGCCTGGTGCTAAATCGAACTCAAGCATAAAATCCTTGGCCAAAGGCGAATAAGGCCATTCGAAACCTATCTTAAAGGGGTATTCGTATATCACGATATACCCCTCAGGACATTCATTTGGTCGGGTCTGACCTGCTCTAATCAATTTAATCCCCGCAGGTATTTTTGCTCGACTTCTGAGGTCATCGAGATCCTCTTGTTCTCGGATAGAACTTACAGGTTCAATCGACATTTCTAAGCAGACTTACAAAGATCAAGAAATTGTACCTTATATAGGCGCTCTAAACCTTGAACTTCCTAATCGACTCAAGGATCCTTGCAGGTTTAGAAAGGATATGGCGAAGAACAGCAAGAAATCAGGAAATAATCTCTCTCTAAAACTCTCTGAAATCGTAAAAAGGAAAAGATCCATCGTGGTCTCTATTTATGTATAGGATCGTGTCAGGTCGAATCCTTCGATGATCGACACGTGTCCTTACCTTTTCGTATGCACACACGGATCGTCGACACCTGGCAATGACAGATGCTAAGCATGATCGTGCGTCAGCGTGACGTCACGACCTTATCCCCTTTTCGACTTCCTCTTTAGTTAGAATTGAACCGATCCAGTTCCAAGGCAACTAAACTGACTTTCGACACGTGTCACGACCCTAGGCGACCGACTGACAAAATTTGAAATTGCCATTCTATTTTTAAATTTTGGGGGTAAACTGTTTGGGTAAAAATTCACCAGTCTCGACCACGACCAAAGTAAGGAAAACATTTATTACACTTTTTCATAGTAAGGTAAAATCATAGTACTTTATCCCCTGAGTAAAATTGAAATCGAAAGTTATTCACCTCACGACACTCGACCATGACGTCGTCTAGCTCACACGACCGTCGTATGAAACCTTGCGACCTCGACCGACTAACGTGCAATATTACTGTTACGTTTTTTTGGTGTTTAATGCAGGAATCAATGTCATTAATGACCAACGGCTATAATGACGAAGGCTATTAAACACCATTAAAACCGACGTCCGTTACGTCTGTTACACGAATCATTTACAGAATCAATTAAAGCACCCGAAGACTATAAATACCAAGCTCAATCATCATTTCAAGGGCAACACACATCATCTCTTACATCTGAACTCTGAAGAACACTCGAAACAAATAATTCTCTCTCGAAAGATCGCTCACGACGCACGACTTACACACACGACACGTTGTTTTTACACTCGATGCACCAGTTTTTTTACATTTGATACACTTGTTACTTTTCATTTAAAGTCTTTCTTTCATTTGTATTGTAATCATTGTACGATCGACACCCGAAACATAAGGATATCGCCCCTGTTTGGCGATCATAGTGCAGCGACGACCTCCACTGTCGTCCGCGGGTTTTTTCCTCGTTGAGGTTTTTCCCGAGTCACCAAAATCTCTGTGTCATTTACATTTTTTGTCTTTGTCGCACGGTTTGTTGAAAGATTCCTATCTTTAGTTGTTAAATTCCACAGTCAACCTTAAGTTATCCTTTTGGACGATTTTTGGCATTAACACATATAAAAGCATCATGGTAGTTTATCTTACTGTTTTGTTTTATGCATTGTCGGTTGATGATACTTTTGTATCGTTTCACGCGAATATGTTATATTGATTTATTGGTATACTTGGCATTGTAGCCACTATTTTGGGACGTTAAAGCGCATTGTTGTACGGCTTGAGATTGAGGTCGATTTAAATTATTTTGTGTATCAACCAAATTGCATGCACTTATTATTCTCCTAAATTCTAAGAAAACACGTTAATGTGTGTGAGTTTGTCAGAAGATTTTATTTCCATGTCATTATATGGCCAAATGAGAAAATTTTGAAATTTGATTTAATGAATTTCCTCTTTTGAAATTTGATTTAATGAATTTCCTCTTTTGAAATTTCATATGAACTATCTGTTGCATGTTATTTTATTTCAAGAAAACTACTAGGAAAGTGTTACAATTGGCATACATAATTTTGATTTGAGATTCCTTTACGATATTTTAGTCGATATTTCCAAATGATGAAAGTATCTTGTTATTCGACTTAAGACTGGAAAATGACCCAAATCATTTCGTGTTCTTAACCAAGGTGCGCATATGGATTGCTTTGTTTCTCTGCGAACAAACGGATACATGCGAACTTGCTAACGAATTTCAGTTCATGTCATTTTGTGGTTAAAAATAGATTTTTGGTAATTGATGTCGTGTAAATCCTTCTTTTGAAGTTCGTACAAACATTCCGTTGAACACTATTTTAATGTAGGAATTTTCTTTACGTGCATGGCATAAATAAATCCATGCTAGGACCGTAGCGGTTCATTTTAAAAAGTTGTCGTGCATGCTTTTGCGTTTCGTTAGTAACTTGAATTGTCATGAAATAGTTTTCGAAAATGATTTTCATATGTGGGACGAGTGTGTCCATTTTTGCACGACCATCGGGTACGTGATAATAGATTTTTACTCGTACGATTAATTGTTATAAAAATATTCGTGTTGAAAATCGTATGAAAATTTTTATTGGTATATTTGTTGAGTCTTTCACTTGAAACCTTGAACTCATTAGGACCTTGGAAGGTTAAGCAACCCTGGTTAAGGGTGGGGGCGTGTAGAACCTTGACAGTGGAATGTTGGATTTTCTGTCGCATGATGGTACCGTACGTCGAGTGGGACCGTTTTCAAGTCGGTGTACTTTTGGTAACTGGGGAGTGAGGCTCGCGGTATCTCCTAATGCTTATGGTAACCATCCATTTTGACTGCTTTGTTTTGGGTTTTGGTCAATTTTTGCATAAGGGATGTGTAGGACCCTTTAGATACCGTGTTGATAACCTTGGTTTAGGGATATGCTGGACAAATGAAACTCATGTATGGGATTCTGCATTGGTTCGAATCTTGGTGAGTTGGTTAGATGTCGACTTCCGGGTTTCGAGGCCAAGAACCATTAGTGTAATTGGAGTATTGTAGTTCAATCTCAAAGGATAATGGTATCGATTGTAGCAATTTTAAGAAATTCAAATTGTGATAAGTAAATTTAGAGGGATGACTTTCCTTGAATGGTAAACGAATTTTTCGTTTGGATGATTGGTAATTGGGTGTATTCTTGGAGTTGTATAATCGATGGATCAATGACAACCGTCTGTTTTGGAGTCTGATAGTACCCGTTAGAGTTAGGTGGCAGTTCAATACTGGGAACAATTGAAATTGGGAATTTGTTGTTGTTTTCAGTGGCGATCGTACTTTGGGATAACTGGAGAAAGAGTTTATAAGCGTGTAGATTCTAGACCGATTGGAAGTCGGGATCTATCGTTTGGGAAGTATGGATCACCTATGGTTGGGAGGCAGACGAGGTCTTGTGGTTAGGATCTACTCTCGGAAGTTAAGTATTTACTCGGATATAAGTGTAATGTGCCTGAGCGGACATTCGTTGTGAGTATCAACGCGAAGGTTTGTCATAACAGTGCTATCAAGAAGAAAATTTTGAATTTCAGTTGGAAGCCGAGGGAACATGAAAAGCTTTGAGAACAAGAACCTTTGGTTGTATGGGAACTAGATTTCGAGGACGAAATCTCTTTTAAGGTTGGGTGGATTGTAACACCCTGATTCTTATCCCAATTGAAGAAATGTTGAATTGAGGGAAATCAGTAAAGAAAGAACCAATTATGGAGTATGGTTATAGTGCCATGCAGTTATGACATCTGTCACAATAGCACCAATGGCACTGAAGGTATGGTAGTCTCAGCTATAGTGCCATGTTATTGTGACATATGTCACAATAGTAATGGCGTTACCGAGTGGTAGGTCGTCCCAACGAATGTGCCATGTAATTATGACAATTGGGTAGCACCCGTAATTTTTGGGTAAACACAATTTCAAGTTATTGTAGAAATCGCTATTTTAAGAGGGATAGAGGAAATAGGATTGTGGGCTTAAATCCTAGATTTTATGGACTTGTTGTATGAAGAATTCAAATACGAGTCCAACGGTTCTTTCCAGAGCAAAAACGGAGCTAAAACGAAGAGGTTATGACCAAAACAGTGTTCGGTACATTATGTGCTATAGTGCTCGCGATTGTGACACTGTCACTATAGCATGCCACAATCGTCGGATGCCTAAAAAAACCTCGGTACATTCTATGCAATAGTGCCCGCGATTGTGACATTGTCACAATCGCATATCACAATCGCACACGGGCACCCGAGCCTTAAAAATGCGATTTTCAGCCCCAAAACTTCATTTCTTCATATCTCTCTCATTTCAACTCCGATTTTCTTGATTCAATATGCTATGGTTCGTTTTTGAGAGCTCTTCAAGGATGGATTATTAGTTTTTATGTTTATTGGAAGATTCAAGAGCATTTGGTGGTAGTAAGCTTCTCATTTCTCACTCCCAAACTCCATCTCTTCTCTCCCAAATCATTTCCTCTTCTTCCCACTTAAACCCCAATTGATTTTAGGGCTTTTCATGGAGATTAAAGTGTTCCTTCTCCATCATATGTTAGTGGTTTCATCTATTGATGCAAGAGCAAGTTTCATCTCCAACACTAGAGATTTTTGGGGTTTTCTAGGTTTTCATCAAAACCTAAGTGGTAAGTTCATTTGGGGTTTTGGGTATAAATGGAGATTTTGATGGTTGATGTTTGGGGAACAATTCTAAATGGTTAAATGTGGTTATTGATGGTTAGAAACTCATGTATCTAGGTTTTTTGAAGATTTGGCTTGATGATTCAATTTCTTCAAAGGAGCTCACGTTGTGGAAAATCTAGATTTAGCCTAAATCTAGCAAGGTGAGTTCAAGTTTGTTGATCCAAACCCTCAGTAATTTGATAATGCCCCTCTCTTTTATACTTAGTGAAAATTGTAAGTAAACAATATGTATCAGAGTTTCACTATCGCTGATAAGTACTAAGATCTTACAGTACCGCTGATAGGAACTCTCGCTCTTTAGATTAAACATTCAGCGAACACTGTTCACCATAATACTCTGAGTCTGTTCAGTCCTTATGGTGATCGCTGATAAGTTAGTTGTTTACTTATGATCCCTGAAGACAAGTTTCACGTCAACATAGGTTCTACGCTGAAGTCGAAGATCAAGCTCAAGAACCAGCGACAAGTCTCCTAATGAACTGATGCGGATCAGCGAAGACTCAGATTTGTCCACAACGTGAAGTATCAAGTACAAGACTTCAGCTATCGCTGAACTTTATCATTCACTGATAAACAATGGTAAAGCGCTGAATCAACGAAAAGCTGATCATGAAGTCCTCCGTATAAAGTACTTTTGTATTAACCACCCTTGCACGACTCCGTACGATATGTCAGAAAAGAACCTCCTTATTGTCTGAAATCGTACAACCACTCTGATACTACATTGTTCAAACATGCGGCTACTAAGGTTGTCAACAAAGGTCAATGACATACAACCAATGAGCTGCTGCCACGTGTAAAGTGTAAACTGCCATGCATTAAATGCATGCAGTATATAAGAAGTATAACTCACTTCATTTTGAAGTAACTTGCTAACTCTGGACAAGTTCATCCTTCTTATCTTGAGATAGGTTATTATTAGTAATTTCCTTCTCTTTCTTAGTGCAAGAAACTTAGTGTTCCAACTTGTTTAGATTTAGGTTTATCCTTAATCTTGTTCCGCAACAAGCTGTAAATTGTTAATGATTTATCACTAAACAATTTAGAAAAGTAAAATCTGGGTGTTTGTATTCAACCCCCCCCCCCCCCCTTCTACAAACTTGTATAGCCCTTCGGGACCAACAAGTGGTATCAGAGCAGATTTGTTTAATCTCATAAACAAGATCTGATATATACTAAGATTTCTCTTCCTTGCTATTTCTGAAAATGGCTACCAACACAAACACAAACTATATCGACAATGGTTCTCTTGCAAAACCCCCTAGATTCTCCAGAGATAATTTTAATCTATGGGAAAATAGGATGATTCTCTTCTTAGAAGGTGTAGACCCTACTATGCCTTACTATCTTGAAAACGGCCCATATATTCCTGTAAGAATTGATGTTGCAGTTCCAGCCGCTAAGAATAGACCTGCTATTCCATAAAGGCTGATACCCAAGGAAGTTCATATGTGGACTGACGAAGATAAGAAGAAAGTGGCTATCGACACCAAAGCCAGATCCATACTATCCATGGCTCTTCCTGACGAAGTCTACCATTCCGTCATGAACCTGAAAACCTCAAAATCTATGTGGGACACAATCTGTGTTCAGTATGAAGGTACTTCTGAAGTCCAGGACTCTCGAAAGATCAACCTGGCAAGACAGTACAAAAGTTTCATTTGGGGTAAGAATGAAACTCTCTCTGAAGTTCACCAACGTTTTAACTGTTTATTAATAGATCTAAAAACTATTGGTAAGGAATATTCTAACTTTGAAGTGCTGACAAAGTTCTTAGAATGTTTACCTGAAAGTTGGGACAGTTATTCTATGTGTCTCAAGCTGTCAAAGGATCTAAGATCAATGACCCTTTCTACCTTATATGGCACGATGCTGAATCATGAGCAATCGAGTCATCTTAAGAAGAATCTTGTAAAAGATTCCAAAAGCACCCATGTTGCTTTAATCTCAGAGGAACCTTCCACTCAACGACCCTCGGTCACTATCACTAAGTTGGAAAGTAACTCTGAAAGGTCATCGGACTCTGACTCTTCAGATGATGATGAATCTTTGGCTCTCCTCACTAAAAAGTTCAGGAGATTCGCCAAAAAGAAAATATTCAGAAAGAATAAACCTCTTGCCATTACTGACAAGCCAAGATCATCAACCCCTGTTGATAAGGCTACTGCTACTTGTTTTAACTTCAAAAAGATAGGACATTCGGCTAACGAGTGCAGGTCTAAGAAAGTTTCGAGAAACTCAGCGTTTCCCAAGAAATCCTTTATTCCCATGAATAAAGATGACAAATACGCCAAGCTGAAAGAAAAGTATGTGAAGCTGAAAAGCTTTAAGAAGAAAGGCAAAGGCCTGATGGCTAACTATGATTGGGTTGCCTCTGATGAAGAAGAATTATCATCTGACTCTAAAGATGATGAAGCCAATCTCTGTCTTATGGCCAAGATTGAAGATGAGGAAGAAAGTTCAGACATTCCCTCCACTTCAACCTCTGCTATTCAGGTATCACTTTCCTTCTTTACAAATATTGCAAATATTGATGAAGCTGATAGTCTTCGTAAAATCGATCTCTTGACTAGAAGTTTATATGAATCCATGAATGGCAAAATCAGCGAGGACGCTGATCCCACTTAGGTGGGTGGATTGTGAGATCCCACATCGGCTAGGAGGGGGAACGAAGTCTTCCTTATAAGGGTGGATGGATACCTTCCTTGCATGAGGCCTTTTGCCTGTCAAAGGGTGCGGTCTGGGTGCGTCCCGCGTATGCCTATGCGGGCAAGAACAAAACCGTGAGCGGTGCCGACATGCTGTTATGCATAGGGTATCCGCAAAGCGGACAATATCGTGTACGGTGGACTGGGGATGTTACAGAATGGTATCAGAGCCACTCCTGTGCCGTTCGAGATGTGGGGCAAACCTCATCGAGCACGATGAGTCCCTGAGGGGGGGGGGGGTGTGTAACACCTTAGGCATATCCCACATCGGTCGTGGACAGGAGAGATGCTGGGTATATTAGTAAACCTTGGCCTTATCAGACACAACGCGTTTTGGGGCCACAAGCATGCGGGTTCCTTGGAAACTCTGTGGTTAAGCGTGCTTGGGTGGGAGTAGTACCAGGATGGGTGACCCCCTGGGAAGTCCTTGCCAGGTCGCCAAGAACAAAGCCGTGAGCCAGTGGGGCAAAGCGGACAATATTGTGTCGTGGTAAGCGGGGTGTTACAAATGGTATTAGTGTGATACATTACAATTCGGTGGGACCGAGGTGTTGGATACATAATTACTTGTAGATGTTTACTTGTTTTATGTAACTGCGATGTTGTTGCTTATGTGCGGATAGGGGTGGTGTGTATATAATTCCTATCTGCGCATGTGTTGGAATTCACTAAGCTTCGTGCTTACCCTTTCCCAATAAACTGTGGTTTCAGGTCCGAGCGGCTCCAAGGCGTGACAAGTACACACTGGCGCGCGAGGAGAGCTGGTTGTTTTATGGTTTTATTAATTAAACGTTTATTCCGCTGGTTTTTATTTATAAAGATATTAATTATGAGTTTGCAAACGAATCGTTGGGATCATTTAATGAGTTGTTATAAATGAATTATTTATTTAAAAATTTAAATTTGCTTGTAATTTTTGGGACGTTACAACTTGGTATCAGAGCACGGCTTGAGTGAATCAAACGCATTTCGGTGTGTTTGATCTCAAGTTTGCGGCTATAAAAATTTTCTTTAAAGTTTTTGGAAAATAAAAGAAAGGAAAACCCGTTTGAGAAACGGTGATCGATGGCGCAGTGTGTACAGTCAGCCGGAGCCAGGGGAAAAGGTACAGTACTTAGTGTTTTATTGCTTTCTAGATCATAGAGTATGCATGCTAGATTGCCTGTTGTTGACACTATGATGTATGTTGTACTACTTGCTATTAGGAATTTATGCTAATTATGATAGGTTACTAAGTGGATGCCCTCTAGGTTGTATGCAACAAGAGATTTATAGCCTTAGAATATTCGATTTAGTTCTATTGCGCAGCTCTTGTTTGAGTCCAACCGTTCTAGGATAGAGTCTTGTATTCGACTGTCTATTTATTTCGCACTGCATATAACCGGGTATTCGCGAGGTCACCCGTTATAATTAGTAGGGATTCGGTAGTAGCAAGGGTAGTGGGATAAGAGGAAGTTCCTAGAGAGTTGGGAAGGGTGTTTATGTATGAGTACGTGTGCTAGATTGCTTTCTAGAACATAGGAGCATGTATGCTAAATTGCTTGGTGCTTATTACATTGTATTGCATGTCTGCTGCTTGCTATTAGGGATTTGGCAGTAGCAAGGGTAGTGGTTTGGATGGAATTCCTAGGGAGCTAGGAAGAGTGTGTACATATGCCGGTGCGGGCATATGTGTATAGTTTCGGCGAGAAACTACTTGGACCTCTTGGGATGGAACTCGGAACGGGCGATGATAGGTGTGGATGGTAGTAGTAGAGCTCCTACTACCGGAAGCACAGGATCAATGCTCGAGTCGGGGAAGTCACGAGGAATCCAAGGAGTTGAGCGTGAGTGTTGTTAGTATGAGTTATTATGTGCTAATAACGCGTTGTATTGTCTACCCAGAATAGCCATCACAAGGAGGAACAACTATAGTAAACCTACTATTACAGGTGTGTACTCGAAGTGTTTTGAGGTGATGATCGTTGGGGGTAGTGATGAAGGTCCTAAACTAGTAGTCGTTGGAATAGAAAGACGATTCTAATATTAATCACTTGGGGTGACGATAAGGATGATATTTGTTGTAAGCAGATCATTTCGGGCCAAGATGGAAGATTGTGCTAGGGTCATAGGCTCATAGAGTCGACTTTGATTTGAGGAAAACCCGTAAGATGATTTGATGTGATTTCCCAACTTGCCTTAAGAGATTTAAATGTCCGGGTGACGATTGTGGATCGGGGAGTTTTGGAGGGATATGAGTCGAGACATCGAATGCCGACTGAGTCATGCACAGAGTTATTTTGAAAATAGGATTGCATTAACTAATCCTTGTGTTTCCAATCCTTATATGGATTGTGTTTTGAAACTTTGGGAAATGTCTAGCACACACACAAGATTTCGAATTATAATTTTGAAAATGCTTGAAACTGTTTTATCACGGGAATTGAAAACCTTGTAAAAGATTGTTTCATTTGATTATTTTCCAACGGTTCTTTCGGGTACGATAATATCCGTGTTGTGGCGGTTAAGATGTTGGGTAAGTGACTACGGCTTGAGACTCTAACATTGGAACTCCTCCACATGTGTTAGAGTTGAGACGGAAAGTTACATTCCACGATGTCTGTTTAAAGGCTATTTTAGTGATTTGTCTAAAATGAGTTTGGAATTCTTGTGTCGCTTAACTTTTCCTTTCGAGAGTTCGTGTTACTAAGTATTTTTTATTGCAAATAGTTCAGTGTGTGGATTGATTCATGCGTGACATAAGTGGTGCATGGGGGAATTTTGGTAACATTTCATAAGGAGTTGTTTAGTGCGCTTTTTAGTCAGCTAAAGGTTTTATTGACATTTCCATAAAAATGCGATTTATCGACTTAGGGGTATGCATACTGGGGTAACCTTTGTTCTCGACATTTTGACGAACGAGTCGTGCATGAAAATGTTTTAGTTCCTTTTTGTCGAAATGAAAGACCATTTGATCCAAAGAGTGTTTTTAACGTTGTGAACATCATGCATACGATTACAATGTGTTATATTTTGGAAATATAAATGCGTAGATTTTTGACATTCGGTTAATTTAGAATTACCGATCATTTTTTTTGGGAAATTAAAAACTTTTGCTTTGGAGGAAACGAGTATTTTGAGCATTTTCGATAAATACATTTTTAAACTATAATGTTTTGACGTTATATGTCCCAAGTACGAAACTTGAGGAAGTGTTACAAGCTTGCATGCCTGCCCCCAGTTTGAGATTTTATGAGGTTTTAGTCGATATTTCCAATTATTAGAAGCGGACTGGTTTCTGTCTTCAAGTTTGCAACTTACGCGAGACAGTTGTGTTTTAGCAAAAATATATTTGTAAACCGTGTCATCGTTTTGTGTGACTAGCTGACGCGCAAAAGAAAAATTTGTGGCGAACCCTGTGTCACGTCCTTTTATGATCAAAAAGAAGAACTTTTGAATCAATTGTCGTGAAACTTGTTTTGAATTATGTGCACACCTTTGTCGAACCCTGTTTAAGGTCAAGCGGTTACTTTAAGTGCACGTCATGAGTCAATCCATACTGGAATCGAGGCGGTTCATTTTTTTTAAAAGAAATTATTTATTACGCTTGCTTTTGTGTGAGTAAACCGAACTGCAATGGAAAGATTTTCAACATGATTTTCCTATGTAGGACGAGCGTGTCCAGTTTTGCGTAACTATCGATCTGGTAATAGTAGTTTTATTACATACGATCTTTTTGAGATGAAAATCCTGATGTTGAAAATATTTTGTAAAAGTGCTTTTAAGTGTCATGTGTCATTTCGAGAATTTTAAGGGTGTGAGTCCTTTTGGAAAACTCTTTTGTTTAACCCGTGTTGAGTCTGAGACTAAGGTTGATTTCAGAGTATTGCTTGCTTAAACTTTGTTTAAACGCATTTTCCGACCTACGGGTCTAGCAAGCGTGGAGCATGTTTCTCGGTTTTGACTTGGAGTTAGTCATGGGCCAATTGCCCGGTTTTAATGGCTCGATGTGGAGTCTAGTTGATGAGTTGTTTTTGTCGCACCGTTTGGCATTCTTTGCAAATTGAGTGTTTACATGTTTGGGTAAGTGAGACAATCCGGAATAGGCACTTGTGGGTAGGCTGTTTTGCTCTGGATCCTTAGGCACGTTAGACAGTTGTTGGTAATGGTCGGTTGGGTATCTCGGGGTGGGACCCCGGTATTCATGTGTTTTAACCTAGACTTTCCAGTAGGTACTAGGAGGATATAGTTGTGGGCACTTACCTAGGAGGTAGTTCCGGTGTGCGGGGTCTTGAGGCGTTACCTGGGAGGTAGCCGTCAAGGTGTATCCTCGATACGGTGTGACTTGGCTTCGTAGAGCAAGTGGGGATGATAAGTAGACGGTGGAAGGTTGGGTATTCCACGCGTGTTGGTACTATAGGCCGAATGGTATCGGTTAAGGGATTGATGCCCTTTGTTATTAAGAGAATAAATGCGCATCAACCATTTCGAGGTAGTTGGTATAGTTAGGTGTCGACTTTTAGGCTTGAGGCCAAACACCTTTAGTATAATCGGAGAGTTGTAGCCGGATTTAAGATAATCATGGTGATGGTAGTAGTAACCCTGAAATGATCACTTGTGATGAATGGTTATGGTGGAATGACCTACGTGTGTGTTAGTTGATTTGGGTGTGGGGGGTATCTTTTTGTGTTAGTGTCTAGGATAATACCACGCTTATTTGAGTTACTGAAATCGGTTGGACCGATGTTCGGCGGGTGGCCGATGTTTGTTATTGTGATCGGTTGGACCGATGTTCGGCGGGTGGCCGATGTTTGTTATTGTGATCGGTTGGACCGATGTTCGGCGGGTGGCCGATGTTTGTTATTGCAATCGGTTGGACCGATGTTCGGCAGGGGGTCGATGTTTTGTTGATATAATTTATTGAAAGTCTCTGGAGTCTATTAGAATTTGTGGTAGTTAAGCGACAGTTAAGGGTAGGAATGATCGTAGTCAGGTATCCTGTAGGGTATATTGGTGAGCACCATTAGAAGGGTTAGAGCTTGAAAGTGGTTTGAGTTTGGGATATCATCAAATGCGAGAGAATTATTAGAAGTTGTTTGCGGACGTAGACTTCGGGGGCGAAGTCTAATCCAAGTGGGGGAGAGTTGTAAAGCCCGTGTCCCGGTACGTTTATTAATTAATTTTAATAATTTAAAATGTCTACCTTTAATTGTTTTTGGTTAGTGGTTTGGTGTCAAGAAGGACCAAAAATGTTAGCTTACGTGTCGTTTTGAGGTAGATTGTGAGATGAGATGTAGTTGAGGGACTAGTTGTGCAATTCTTGAAACCCTTTGCATGGGTCTCGGCCCATGACCGTTTTCCAGCCTTGTTTTCTCTCTTCCTTGTAATCTAAGCAACCAAACTATTCCTTAACCCTACATTCCTTCCTCTCGTTTCCTGGTGGTGCAGCCGTGAGTGAGAGAAACGACGAGAGAGAGAGTGTTCACGAAGAGAGAGAGGTCGCGAGAAGGAGAGAGAGGAGAAGAAAGAACCTGCAGCAGCATTCGCCGCCGCTACTGCTGTCGCCGGAGACCGCCACCACCGGCTGTCGTCGGAGGAGTCGAGGGTGAGCGGTTTGGTTGTGGTGGTGAGACGCCGTCGTGAGGTATGTGGTTCTCGTTAGTCTCGTTCTTTTCTTTTCCTTTTCGTTTTTCCGGCGAGACCACCACCGCCGCACGCCGCCGCTGCGGTGGCTGTGGGTGGAGGGCGGTGGCAGTGGGTGTCACACTCTTAGCGTAAATCCCGAATCGTTTAAGCCGCGAACCGTTTATAAAGTTATCTTTTTATGAAAATTTTAGTGTGCTGTCCAGTTTTCGCGCGACCATAACTTTTCCGTCGTAACTCCGTTTGAGCCGAAACTGGCGCCCACGGTTCAAGTTCAGGGTCGAGCAAGTTTTCCGTGTTTTAGCGAAAAACTGGTTCGGTCTCTAACTGGGCGAAAAAGTGGTCGTAAGTTCTGTGAGTCGTCATTTTATGTAAAAGAAACTGCAATTCTGTCACTGTTTTGCGTAAGCTGTAACTTTCTGCTCGTAACTCGGTTTGGGGTGAAACCGGTGTCAAAAGTTCCCTTTTTGAGTCTAGAAACGTTTCTGTGTTTTGTGCAAAATCCAGTTCGGAACGTAACTTAGACCAAATCGTCATTTTATACTGATAAGTGCTGTTTTTCGCTGTTCTGCGGGCTGATCTTATAAAATCCGTAATAAATTGTAGAAAAATTGTTAGGAGGCGTATAATATGTCCTTGGAACCCTAACTCAGAGTACTTTCTGGTCATGAGATAATATTGGGAATTTTCTGGGTTTAAAGGGGTCGAAACAGGTCCCGAACAGACCTGTTTTGGGTGAACGGAATTTAGTTTTAGTGACGGTTTAAGCGTGTGTCGTGTCATAGGGTCCGGGTCTCGTATTGACACGTTTTAACATGCCTTTAGGTACTGGAAAGTGACCATATTTGTGAAGCTTGAATTGTGTTATTAAGCTGGACGCGCATTCGAGGTGAGTTCTCTCACTGTGTAGTTAGGGGTTGTATGCATGTCATAATAGTTTGTATGTACTACTGTCTTCGTGGTGTGAACTAGTTGTTGTGGTGTATAATATTTGATTGGTTTGAATGCTTAGTATAAATGTGATACATTACGATTCGGTGGGACCGAGGAAGTGAAATGAAACGTTGTGGGAACTCGGTGTGACGAGTGTGATACATTACGATTCGGTGGGACCGAGGAAGTGGAATGAAACGTTGTGGGAACTCGGTGTGACGAGTGTGATACATTAGGATTCGGTGGGACCGAGGGAGTGGAAAGAAACGTTGTGGGAACTCGGTGTGACGAGTGTGATACATTACAATTCGGTGGGACCGAGGTGTTGGATACATAATTACTTGTAGATGTTTACTTGTTTTATGTAACTGCGATGTTGTTGCTTATGTGCGGATAGGGGTGGTGTGTATATAATTCCTATCTGCGCATGTGTTGGAATTCACTAAGCTTCGTGCTTACCCTTTCCCAATAAACTGTGGTTTCAGGTCCGAGCGGCTCCAAGGCGTGACAAGTACACACTGGCGCGCGAGGAGAGCTGGTTGTTTTATGGTTTTATTAATTAAACGTTTATTCCGCTGGTTTTTATTTATAAAGATATTAATTATGAGTTTGCAAACGAATCGTTGGGATCATTTAATGAGTTGTTATAAATGAATTATTTATTTAAAAATTTAAATTTGCTTGTAATTTTTGGGACGTTACACAAAACTGTAGTTGAAAATCAAAACTTTGATCTCACTGAACAGCTTAAAAACTGTCACCTTCAAATAGAAAATCTTTCTAAAATTGAAGAAGATTTTAAAGATCAAGTACACTTAAATCAGCTAGTCAAAATCGAACGCGAAGAAGCTATCGCTGCATTAAGAGCTGAAAAAGCTACTGTTGATGGATGGTATAATTCCTCAACAAAGATCACTGAGATAATTAAGTCTCAGATTCCCCTGAGTGATAAACGTGGTCTTGGTTACAAAGCTGATACTCTAGAACCAACCACTGATCGTTCCATGCTCTTATTTGGAACTTTCGTATTCTCAGTCGCTGATACTTCATCCTCTCAGTGTTCCTCTTCTAGACCACCTATCCCTGAGGAAATTTCTACCTCTTCAAAAGGTAAAGAGAAAATGGTTTATCCAAAACCTACCTCTGTCTTTAAAGATAAAGGTAAAGGAATTGCTTTTTACCAAAATCCTCAGAAGGGTACCTTAGTACCTAAGCTGAATGCTTCTAAAGCTTTAGTGATTCATCCCTCTGGATCAAGGAATCAGACCTCTGGATCTACTCAGCGTGGATCTATTCAGCGATCTACTCCTAGAATCAGAGTGGATGTCTCTGGTAAGAAATCCGAAGAACTGAATGTTCCTCGCATTTCAAAAGCCAATAGCTTACTTGGTGCTGGTACTTCTAATTCAAAATCTAAAGCTCAGCATTCAAATGGTCCTAGAACTACTTTTAGTTATAGGAAATGTTATCACTGTGGACTTACTGATCATATTGCTAGTAAGTGCCCCACAGCCACCAAAGCTGAAAAGATAGCTAAGGTGAAGATCATTGCCCCCAAGGCAAAGAAGACCACTGAGGTTAAGAAATTAACCAAAGTGAAGACTGACAAAGCTGAATCTTCAAATGCTGCGAAGATTGCTGAACCTTCCATTCCAACTACTTCCACTGACAAACGTGTACACATGGTTAAGTGGGTACCCAAGAAAAACTAATCTTCCTTTGTAATGCAGGTTAAGAAGGGTATCTGGTATCTCGATAGCGGATGCTCTAGACATATGACTGGAAAGAAAAGCCTGCTCGCTGAATACAAGGAAGAGAAGGGTCCCTCTGTGACTTTCGGTGGAAATGGAAAAGGACATACCCGAGGGTTTGGTGTACTCTCTAATGGTACAACAACCTTCAGAAGAGTCGCATATATTGAAGGGCTGAAGCATAATCTTTTAAGCATCAGTCAGCTTTTCGACAAGGATAACAAAGTAATCTTTACTAAGGAATCCTGCTTTGTCACTGAAAAAAAGGAGAAGATAGCTCTCAGCGGTTATCGTTTGGAAAATGTTTATGTAATAAACATGGACTCAACAACCACTGAGAACTCATGTTTCTTCTCAAAAGCCTCATCTGATGTCAACTGGCTATGGCATAAGAGGCTCTCTCATCTAAATTTCAAGACACTGAACACTCTTTCTTCAAAAGAGTTAGTCACTGGTCTACCTCAGCACTCATACGCCAAAGAGTCTTTATGTTCAGCGTGTGAGAAAGGGAAGCAGACTAAAGCAAGCTTTAAGTCAAAGCAAGTCTCCTCAGTGTCATCTCCTCTACAACTTCTCCATATGGATGTGTTTGGCCCTGTTAACAAATAATCCATCGCTGGAAAGAAATATACACTTGTCATAGTTGATGAATTCTCTCGTTATACATGGGTTATGTTTCTCCGTTCCAAGAGTGACACTCCTGAAGAACTCATCGCCTTTGTTCGGAAGATGGAAACCCTGAACAACTTGACCGTTCGCTCAATAAGGAGTGATCATGGGACTGAATTCAAAAACAGTTCTCTTGATTCTTTCTTTGAGAGTAAGGGTATTTCTCACAACTTTTCATCAGTGAGAACACCGCAACAAAATGGAGTCGCTGAAAGAAGAAATAGAACAATTATTGAAGTTGCACGTTCAATTCTCAGCGATTCTCACCTGCCTACTCAGTTTTGGGCAGAAGCTGTCAACACTGCTTGTTTTACGCAAAACAGGTCGCTGATAGTCAAAAGATTCAATGAAACAGCATATGAACTTTTTCATGGGAGAAAGCCTTCAATCAGCTTTCTTCACATATTTGGATGTCAGTGTTTCATACTGAACAACAGAGATGCCCTTGGAAAGTTTGATTCTAAGGCTGATGATGAAATCTTTCTTGGATATTCTTCAATCTCCAAAGCCTTCAGAGTCTTCAATCGAAGAAGACAAACTGTAGAAGAAACTATTCACGTCACGTTTGACGAATCCCGTTCAGCGAACTCTAAACCGTCCGCTGATACTGAAGAACTGAATCAATGGATGTTTTCTCATCTTGGTGATTCAGAAGATATTCCCACTCATACTCATACAGTTGAAGGTGATAGTCCTACTATCATTCCAAACATACAGAATAGTGAAGCTGAAACATCATGGGTCTCAGTTGATCCTTTAAACACTATACCTGCTTCTGAACCAAATGTCTCAGACATTCCATCTTCTTCTCAGCAATCAGTGAATGAAATGACATCTGCACCCATTTCTCTCTTGCCTGACACTCCAGAAACTGCTGAAGCCTCATCTTCAGCTCCTCCAGTTCAGTTTGAGTCAGCGTCTCACGCTCCGGCTCAGTGATGGACTGTAAATCACCCAATTGATCAAATTCTTGGTGATCCAAACGATGGTGTTCAGACTCGACGAAGTACAGGTAATATTTGTTTATTTGTTAACTTTATTTCTCTGATTGAACCAAATAAAGTAGATGATGCCCTCAGAGATCCAAACTGGGTCATCGCCATGCAAGAAGAGCTGACTGAATTCGAAAGAAACAAAGTTTGAAAACTTGTTCGAAGACCAACTGACAAGACAGTGATAGGCACTAAATGGGTCTATCGAAACAAGTTGGACGAACATGGAACTGTAACCCGCAACAAGGCTCGTCTTGTTGCTCAGGGATACAGACAAGAGGAAGGCATAGATTACGACGAAACATTTGCTCCAGTAGCAAGACTAGAATCTATTCGTCTATTCTTAGCATACGCTGTACACAAAGACTTCAAAGTATATCAGATGGATGTTAAGTCGGCGTTTCTAAATGGAAAGCTGAATGAAGAAGTCTATGTAGAACAACCTCCAGGATTCTCAGATCCTAAGCGTCCAGGTTATGTTTATAAACTGGATAAGGCACTTTATGGCTTAAAGCAAGCTCCACGTGCATGGTATGACACTTTCTCTACTTATCTCCATATTGAACAATTTGAGTGTGGTAAAATCGACAAGACTCTTTTCTTCAGGAAAGTAAAAGGTCATATCATTCTTGTTCAGATATATGTTGATGACATTATATTTGGTTCTACTAACCCTGATCTTTGTACTCGTTTCGCTGATAGAATGAAAGATGAGTATAAAATGAGCATGATGGGTGAACTAACATATTTCCTTGGTCTTCAGATAAAGCAAAATGAAAAAGGAACTTTCATTAATCAGGGAAAGTATGTTAAAGATATGCTGAAGAAATTCGACTTAACTCAGAGTTCAGCTATGAAAACCCCTATGGCACCACCGCTGACACTAGATAAGGATACTAATGGTATTCCTGTTAATGTCACGCTGTACCGTGGGATGATCGGCTCTCTTTTGTATCTTACAGCTAGTCGACCCGATATTATGTACGCAACCTGTTTGTGTGCACGATATCAAGCTGAACCTAAGATATCTCATATGACCGCTGTAAAGCGAATTTTTCGATACCTTAAGGGTACTGCGAATCTAGGTCTTTGGTATCCCAAAGACTCAGGGTTCGATCTAATCGCCTATTCAGATAGTGATTTTGCAGGTTGCAAATTGGATAGGAAAAGCACCACAGGAGGCTGTCAGCTCCTGGGTGGAAAGCTGGTGAGTTGGACAAGTAAAAAGCAAAACTCAGTGTCCACCTCCACAACTGAAGCTGAGTATGTAGCCGTTGGAAGCTGTTGTTCTCAGGTCTTGTGGATGAGAAATCAACTACTGGACTATGACCTACAGCTCTCAAATATTCCAATCTATTGCGACAGCACAAGTGCCATCGCTATAGCCAACAACCCAGTGCTTCACTCAAAGACAAAACACATGAAATCAGGTATCATTTTATCAGATATCATGTGATGAATGGTGATATAGAACTTCACTTTATCCCAACTGATTATCAGTTAGCTGATCTGTTCACCAAACCTCTTGATGAGACAAGATTCAACTTTCTCATCAGCGAGCTTGGAATGCTGAACTTTGAAGAGTAAAATCTTCAGCGGTTCACATTTGATCAGCGATAGGATAAAATCAACTTGTATAACCTATTCTATCATTCTCTCTCTGAATAAACTTGATTCGCTGATATCAAGGTATGTTTTCTCTCGCTGACAATCGCATGTAAATGCAAGATTACAAGACAAATTACATCGCTAAATATCTCTTCCTTAATCAGCGATACTTTGAAATTTCTAAAACCAACACTGATATTTCTATTCAGTGCTTCATGTTTTCAAAAGTGTCCCTGAGTTTTCAAAACCTCAAAGACATCCTAGAATATGAAAGGACAGTTGTGACGTCATTGCAACGGATAAGCCCCGGCACGTTCTTTTTCTGACACATGTTTGCACGTTTCGCTTATCTTCCAATCAAATGCAAACACGTGTCCGTGTCATAATGAAAATCTTTTCCCGCTCAAGATTTTCTCTCTCTAATCTCACTATATAAACACATTCTGGGTTTATATTTCTCTTTTACGCGAAAAACTTCTTCTCCAAGCAAGAAAAATTACTGTTGCATTTGTGCTCTCAAGTTTTCAAGAACTTCTTCTTCTTCTTCAACAAACCAGGTTAATAATTTAGTTATTTACCTACTTCTTAAACTTGTTAATGATCTTCTCATTGTTTTTATAAGATCAAACAAAATAACTTTTTCTAATGAAATCATTTCTTTCATGGTTTTATGAACACAACCTTTCATGGTTGTTCTTCAAGTTTAAACGCAAAATCTTAAACTTGTTCTTCATACGTTTTTCCAGAATCCTAATTCTCAAAGGAAACTGGAAAACAAGATTTTTATTGGGTTTGCATTTCGTTTTTCAAAAACAAGAAAAACCCTAATCTTCATTAAGACATTTTTGTCTGAATGAAATGGACAAAATTCGAACCATCTTATTGGAAAATCTTTCCACATTAAGATTATTCTTATTTGTTAATCTTTGGTTGAACTGATAATACAGAAATGGCATCTACTGACATTTCCACTGCTAAGAACACCACCGCTGAAAACACTGCTGCTGCTGCTGCTGCTGCTGAGGACTTGGAAATCCTCAAGGCTCCTCAGGTCAAGTTCTCTCTTGAAGAACTGGATTGGACAAAAACCAACAACCTCTATACGCTTCTCGAGTTTCCTCCTCGAAAGCAAGTCACACATCTGAATGATGCTGTGAATTTCCTGAAAAACTGTTGCCTCTCCACAGCCCTGACCATAACACCTCCTGCACATCAGCTACTGCTATCTCAGTTCTGGTATTCTGCCAGACACTCTCAGCTACCATCAACCAAAGACTCCTCAAAGACAATTGACTGCATCCTCTGTGATACTGATTATGGCACAATAAAGATCACCCCTGCCATTATCCGCAAAGCTCTGAGCCTTCCCTTCGCAACAAAAGAAAAACCTTTTGCTCCCCTTCCTGACCACAAGAAACACTCAGATATGGAAGCCATCACTGCATTCTTTGATGCAATGGGCTATGTATGGGAAACTGGGAGGGACAAGAAGCCTGAGAAGAAGTTGACCCTCATCAAGAAATCAAAAATGCCCAGCGAGATGAACTTCATCTTCGCTCACTTAATCAGCCGCATGACTGCAAAGACCGGCTCCTCTGATCAAGCCGCTCAACCTCAGCAAGCAATGGGATATGCTTTGCTAAAAGGTCTTCATATAGACTGGGCATCAATTATCTACGATGATCTGGTACTCAGAGTAGACTATGCCGCTGACCGATCTCCATGGGTTCCGTATCCAAGATTCATCAGCGCCGTCTTCCAAACAGGCCTGAAGAACAACTACCCAAAAGAGGGTGACCTGAAACTCTCTCAGGTTGGCCCTAAGGTACTCGACTTCAAACCAGTAGAAAACGAGGTACGTCTTTCTACACTCTTAACTCTTCTCAACCCTACTTCTTCGACTTCTGCAGCTCCATCAGCGGACAAACCCATCGCTGATACCCAGCTGCAACCTCCATTCCTTCTCATAAAAGTAAACACTCCTCTACCCAACTTAGTTCCAAAATAACTAAGAAAACCAAGGAGCAACCCCAACAATCTCTTGCTGAAGACTCCTCAGCTTATCTCAAAGAGCTGAAGGAACGTTCAGTGGTACGCTCTGCCACAGCTGAACAAGCCACCCATTCCACACCAGCTTCAGCGTCTCTAAACGCTGAGGTTACAAACTTGGAATCTACCCAACCTCCTTCAGTCTCTCAACACACTGAATAAGTGATTCTCAGCGGATCCAACGCTGAACCCCGCACCCAACCCATATACACTGTAACTGAACCCCAAACTTCTGAGCTTTCCTCTGTTCACAAGTACTTATATGTTACAGGTCCTAATTTGGGAGACATCAACGCCTCTCTGAAGACCCTAGAGACGAAGCTGACAGGTCTCACCACTACTCTCTCCGACAACTCTTCAGCTGTAACAAACGCTGGAGAGAATCTCACAAAGCTGACAATAGTGGTTGAAGAGAAAGCCTCCAAAGCTGACTTGGAGAAGGTTGATAAAACTCTCAGCAACTTTGCCAAGGTTCTCGCTGACATCTACACAGACTACCTCTCCATCAAAACATCAGTTCAAACCATGTCCAGCGAGGTCACAACGCTGAAGACATCGGTTGGAAAACTCGAAGGAGATATGTCTGCTGTAAAGACTGAAGTCAGTTCAGTAAAGACTGACATGAGTTCTGTGAAGACTGACGTCAATTCAATGAAGAATGACTTGACTTCAATGAAGACAATGGTGCAGGAGATCCTGAACAACATGACCGCCCTTGCCCCTGCACCGACGCAATTTAATACGGCGGATCGTGCTGAACTGATGAAGATCAATCCTGCTATTACTGGCCAAGAAGACAGAGTAGCAGCGATTGAAGATTATATGGGGATCCTTGGCCAAGAAGACAGGGAACCAAAACCAACCGCTGAGTCATCCCATTCCTCCCCCACTCATCATGAGGAAGGGGGGAGAAGATATCTGAAGACCTTCCCCATGATGAATCTGTCAAGGGGGAGAAGACTGAAGACCTCACCCTTACTGAAGAGGTTGAGAAGACAAATGAAGAAACAACCGCTGGACCTCTGGGAGATGAAAACCCTGAGGGAACCAAGAAGCTTACCTCTGTATCTGAGGGGGAGCAACTCGAAGAAGATGCTAAAGAATCTGAATCTGAATCTGAAGATGAAGAAGCCATCGACTTATCTGATGATGAACCATCCTCTTCTCCAAAGAATGATGATGATGACGATGATGATGATGATGATTCCTTTATCGTCAAGCCTGCTCAGAGGACTACATCTCTTAAAGGGATCGTGATAAACGAACCATCAGGGGAGCGGACCAAATCAAAGCCTTCAGCGTCTGAAGCTGACAAGGGCAAAGGAAAAGGTGTCGCTGAAGACAATGACAATCTGAGGATCTCGCTTCCAAAGCCAGTTTGTCAGGTACACTAAATCTTCCTTACACTCATCCCTCATCTATCTATACACATTATCAGCTCTCCTCTCCATAAAACCTCTATACACAACCACATTCTTTCTCTATCTGTTCTACCCAAGTTCTTACTCGTACGATCGCTGTGTTTCAGCTAGTCCTCTCCCCTGTTTGAGGATATCGCTGAAGTTCCTACAGCTGCGACTTCACCAACAATAATCCCAGTTCCCAACGCTGAAGAAATAATCCCAGTCTTGGATTTGATCTCTGAGACTGATGAAACTGAAGAACAGATGCTCTCTCATACAAACAGACCTTTCTTGGTTCCTCAAAAACCAAGTGAAGAGGATCAGAAAAGAAGAGAAGAGATAATAAAGAAGTTCGAGGCTCAGCGAATCATTCTGAAGCGTGATCAACTTCCTTCTATTCCTCCAAAGTTCAAACTTTCTCAAAAGGAATAAAAGGATCACCTCAGAGCTGAACGTCTTATCGCTGAAAGAATGGAAGCTGAAGAAAAAGACAGAAAACTCGCCATTCGGCTTACTCAACAATCAGTGAAAGACCCCAAGCTAAAAAGAACTCCAATCGAAGTTCAACGTCAGCTATGGGAAGACGCCAAGAAGATCGTTGAAAAAAAGAGGACTGTGTCTAAATCTACTTTAACCTGGTGCAAAGAAAAGGTACACTTCAGATATCGAACTGCCAGAATCAACAAGGTACTCATCGCTGGAAGATCAACCCTCAAAGTTTCAATCGCTGAAATCGAGATATTCAGAGAGAATGGACAGTACGAAAAATTCTATGCTGAAGCCATCACGAAGTACGGTCTCTCTGAATGGTTGGAGATCATATTAGCCATCCAGAAGTCTCAGTCTAAGTACAAGGATCATGTTGAAAAGCTGATAAACAAACAGATCGACTTAGTCTCTTCTTGTGTGGATATTCCTCCTCCTCCTCCACTCGAGAGTCAGAAAAGAAAGGGCTCTGCAAAGAAAAAGTCTAAATCTTCAGACTCAGGTCCTCAGATACGAAACGAAACAGGTATTGGTTTTTCTCTAGCTGAAGTCCTTGGTCCAGAACCTGACCTTTCTGCACTTGACACATCTCTTCCTCCTGATGAGACTTTCATCCCTGGGAAAGTCTTAAGCAAACCCCACGGGATATTCTTTATTGACTGGGATAGTCGAAAGCGTTTTCAACGTATCTCTGAACTACCCATCACTCCCATCGAACAACTGAAAGATCTCATCTACTGGTGTGACTTCAAATACGACATTCAGGCACGACATCTTAAACCCTTGATTTTTTAAGAAGCGTTGAACAAAAAGAATCAAGGAGTAAAGGTCCCTGACTGGATGATCCCCACATCAAAGACCCTTGATGAACTTCTCATTAAGGAAGAACCTTTATAAACTGATAGGATCGCCTTATTCTTCTATTGTATCAGTTATTCTTTTGTACTTGTAATTTATTTCGCTTGTACTTGTAATCTTTCCACTTCCTTTTGTAATCCGATTCAAAGTTTAAAGAAAGATTTCAGCGAAAGTACTTTACTCCATCAATACAGAAAAGATCACAGAAAACAGTAAAAGGGACAAATATTTTATGAGTTCTTTTTATCCTTATGTTTTCATTATATAGCAATTTCTCTGTTGCTATGTCATAATCAAATAGGGGTAGATTGTTGATCCAAACCCTCAGTAATTTGATAATGACCCTCTCTTTTATACTTAGTGAAAATTGTAAGTAAACAATATGTATCAGAGTTTCACTATCGCTGATAAGTACTAAGATCTTACAGTACCGCTGATAGGAACTCTCGCTCTTTAGATTAAACATTCAGCGAACACTGTTCACCATAATACTCTGAGTCTGTTCAGTCCTTATGGTGATCGCTGATAAGTTAGTTGTTTACTTATGATCCCTGAATACAAGTTTCACGTCAACATAGGTTCTACGCTGAAGTCGAAGATCAAGCTCAAGAACCAGCGACAAGTCTCCTAATGAACTGATGCGGATCAGCGAAGACTCAGATTTGTCCACAACGTGAAGTATCAAGTACAAGACTTCAGCTATCGCTGAACTTTATCATTCACTGATAAACAATGGTAAAGCGCTGAATCAACGAAAAGCTGATCATGAAGTCCTCCGTATAAAGTACTTTTGTATTAACCACCCTTGCACGACTCCGTACGATATGTCAGAAAAGAACCTCCTTATTGTCTGAAATCGTACAACCACTCTGATACTACATTGTTCAAACATGCGGCTACTAAGGTTGTCAACAAAGGTCAATGACATACAACCAATGAGCTGCTGCCACGTGTAAAGTGTAAACTGCCATGCATTAAATGCATGCAGTATATAAGAAGTATAACTCACTTCATTTTGAAGTAACTTGCTAACTCTGGACAAGTTCATCCTTCTTATCTTGAGATAGGTTATTATTAGTAATTTCCTTCTCTTTCTTAGTGCAAGAAACTTAGTGTTCCAACTTGTTTAGATTTAGGTTTATCCTTAATCTTGTTCCGCAACAAACTGTAAATTGTTAATGATTTATCAATAAACAATTTAGAAAAGTAAAATCTGTGTGTTTGTATTCAAGCCCCCCCCCCCCCCCCCCCCCCCTTCTACAAACTTGTATAGCCCTTCGGGACCAACAAAGTTGATTTGTGAAAACGTTGTACATGCCAAAATGTCATTTTTAAGTGATTATGTGTTTACATGAAAATTATCCTTTGTGGAGCTATTTGGTGGGTTTTGATTATGAAAGTGTTTAACTTTATAAAATCTTATAAAACACCCACTTTTGGGATTTTGGACACTTTGTTAAGTAAATCATGTTTATTTAACTTATTTTCACAAATGGAGGTTGTTGGGTAAAAACGTGCTTTAGTGTTGTCTTGATTATGCACAAACTATGGTACGGTACGTTTTGGAAAAATACAAATGTGTGAGTTGTTAGAGTTTGGTCAATCTCGACTTTACGAACATCTTGTAAATTTGGGCCGGAGGCCAATTGTGTTATATGGGTCAAAGATTTGAGTAAAAGTGTATTTTGGGTTATACAACCGTATGGGCTCGTATAGTTAGCCAAACGTTTGCTTTGCCTTTTTGGGCTTAAACCATACTCAAACAAGTCTCGGGGCACTTACCCAGTTTTAATAGCTCGAGATGGAGCTTTGGACGTGTTATGCACTTAATTGCATTTTCAATTGGAGGTTATATGTTTTGAATGCATTAGTTCATTCGTTTTGAGTCATGTAACATTTTTTAGACTGTAATGCATTGGATCCATATGCATGTAAGTCAGTCATACGTAATAGTCATGAGTCCCGATATTCTCACTTTGGGGCTTATGCCGAACTAGCGTTGTTGATGTCTTGTTCCTTTTGTGGGGAGGAACCGTTATGGGTTGTACTCCGGGATTATGATTTATTTTGGCGTCTATCTTTTTGTGCCCGAGGAATAGACTATTGGAACGCATGGTTATATGCGGTAGACCGTTCGAGGCCACTAGCGAGTAGGCAATAAGGGACATTGAAGTCCTTGAGGTGTAACTCGTCTAGATTGGATAGGCAATATGGTTCCATAAGTCCTTGAGGAGTAACTCGACGGAGTAGACAATAAAGGCATGTATATGGTTTGAGGTTGTGATGCCGTTATGGCATGGGAACTAAAACCGGGACTTGAGGTGTAAGTCAATAACATCATAAGTGACCTAACTTTGTGTGCTCGTCACGTTTGATGGAACCGGGTCTCCCCCGTCACAGAAAGGTGTTGTTTTTGGGTATTTACTTGTATCCATATTTTCGGCGACGTATTATATTTAAATGAATTGTTTCCCCGTGGTTTATTGGCGGAGTACTATGTCTCATCCTTATTGGATGTTTTGAATATTGAGGTTTTATTCACGTTTATATCACTCGGGATATTTAACGTCAAATCACATTTTGAGTGAGTTGTGGAGTAAGTTTATTTTGGAAATGTTTAATAAGAAAGCGTTCGGCTCAAGATTTATGTGTGTTGGGAAAATGAGTTGTTCACACAATTGTTATAAATTCTTTTGGGAAACTATGTTTTCAAGCTACATCCTCCTCGTTTATTGATTTACGTAATCATGATAAAACTCTTGAACTCACTAGGCGTTAGTCTAACCCTTTTATTTGTCGGCATGTGCAACAGGTTCAGGTTGGGAGCAATCCTAGTGACACTCTAAAGAGATGAGTGCTAGTAGTGTGCACGAGGAGCGAAGTGCTTAGTTAAGTCTTCCGCATTTATTATGGGAATAGCAGCTTGTATTTGTGTTAAGTAATACTCGTCTTCATTTGGTCTTATTATAAGACTTAGATTTGGTTAATGTTGGAGTTGTGACGTTTTAAATTTTGAGGTGATTTTTAAGGACGGTTCGTAGTAAGAATTTCATCTCCTTTTGTCTATTAAATCGAAGTTTTTATTTAATTGTTTTTTCCAATTTTGAGGGTGTTAGAGTGGTTTTGTTACAATGAAATGAGATCATTACAATTATCACTTAGGGGTTGTTTGGTAGTTGCTAAATGGTTTAGTACATAATGATTAAGTGGTCAAAATGATTAAGAGGCTTTTATGATATAGTGCATGAAATATGGTTCTTGGTAATTGTTTAGAATGAAATCAGAGTGGTTAAGGGGGGCACAGGATGCTAAATCATTCAAAGGGTTTTAGAACCATTAAGAGACAGACATTTTTTTTTGGCAAACATGATTTACCTTTTAGCGATTCAGAGGTTGCCTTTTAATAGAACCTTTAAGAGGTAAACATACAGACCCTTATGTTATATAGAATGGAGTTGTAACTTATAGAATAAATGAAAATGATAAATCATATGTGTACACAAAAAAATTGATAAGATTGAAGGTGTCCGACAATTTTATATGTCCGTCTTCAAGTAGTGAATATATCAATAAAAACCTTGGTTCAAACCATAGTTTTAGAATTCATGGAATTGCTGGAGAAGAAAAAGAAAATAGTAAGTCAATGTTATTTTATTTTGTATTAATTTATTTTTAAAGTTATAACTAGTTCTTATTTATATAGTAGGTATTTAAACATGGGTTATTGTCAATAACTTTCATCTCTCATATGACATATTTTATAACCATATAAATTAAATAAATTCGAAATTAATCATTAATCTTTATAACCTAAACTGAAAATAATATTTTTCATCTACATTCTATTTTATCATTAATAACAATGTAAGTTGTTTCTTTAAATTATTTTCAAAGAATAAAATTCAGTTCTATTACAAATCTTACAAACCAAACACATCAAAAGTTTTAAATAATCCAAATCTAAATTCCTTCGATTCCATCTTTTCACAAAATCTTCTCAAACAGGGACGGACCCCATGAGGGGCACGTGGTGGCACCGTAAGAATTTTCCGACGAAGGGTAAAAAAAATTGTTTTTGTGAAAGTGTCACCGTATCGATTTAGGAGGTACTACCGTATTCATTTGGAAACTACAAGGGGTGCACCTAAACTGAAAAAAGACCCAAATCTTATACCCATTCAACCAAAAAAACCGAAAAAATCTCTCGAAATTGATAAAAAAAACTTAAAAATCCTCTGAAATCAAGCAAAAAACGTTAAAAATCTCTCAAAACGTCAAAATTTGGCTAAAAACACATCAGACGATATTGAACGTTGATAAAAAGATGAAAGACACCTCGATAAAAACCGTATGAAAAAATATGGTGCCACCGTATGAAAATTTGTCTAGGTCCGTCCCTGTTCTCAAATCCATTCATCAAACAAAACGTCCTCCAAACATTTTTTTTAAGTATATAATATTTATATACGGCAAATACTACAAATAAACTATCCCAAACATCTTCAATTAATTAAATAAACAATTTCAAACTATATATATATTTCTTTAAGAAGAACATTTCTCAAGATAACAAATAAATGGAAGTAGATTTTTTGTTGACATTAATTTGCCTAAACACATAATATTAAAGAAATATAATTAATATTTAAAGAAGATACCATGCAAAAAAGCTAAAATACTATGAATCATACTTAAGACAATTATTTTCAAGCAAAATAAGTCTAGAAAATATTGTATAATTTAAAAATAAAACATTTATAATATTAATTATTGTGATCCAATTGGGAGGCCAAAACATAACCTCTTTCATGTTTGACAAAGACTGCCCACTACCTTTATTTTGTTTTTTCTTGGAAACTAAATTCCACAATATGCGAATCATTCCTCTTCAACTTCCATTCAGCTCACGCCTTCTTCCATATCAATTCAATCCCCCTTTTTCTTCGCACAAATCAAATCAAATCAAATCAAAACACTCCAACAAATTCCTTCTAATTCGGTTCTTGGATAACTCTTTCACTTCAAATCTTTATGTATCAATTTTTCCTCTCAATTCTTTGTATTATTTCATGAGATCTAACTTACTCTTTCTAAACAATTTTCCCAAACCCTAATAATTCTTGAGATGGAAGTAAGTTTTTCTGTATAATTTTCCCCAATTTTCTCTCTATCCATTCATAGATTCCCTGATTTATTTCCTGTTTACATAAATAATTTGTTTATTTTTATTTATATATTCACACAACGACGGCTTTGCTGCTCAACTATTTGCTTTTGCTCATCTCAACCAACATTTTTATACAAATTTACCGAATTGGGGGTTTTGGGTTTTGATTGAATTATCAGGGTTTTGTGAAATTTTGGTTAAATAAAATGATGTCACCGGCGGCTCTGGTCAAACCGACGACGAAGACATTGCCGGAATCTTCGAGGTCTTCACCGGAGAGAGGTGATTTGGATAATAATCGCCAGTTTTGGGATCTGAGAGGGGTTCAATGGCGTACTGATTTGGGGGTTTTGCCCTCCTCTTCATCTGCCGATGATGTTCGTCGTGTTACTGCCAATTCCCGTAGAAGGTATATTTAATTTAATTTAATTCTTTTTATATTTTTAAAAATCTCTATAGAATTAATTAGTGAATTTGTGCATTTAATTTAATTCATTTTCAATAAATGAAACTGCTTCATATGCATATCTAATCAACCATATCTTTAAAAGACTTTACATTTTATTATATAATATAATTAAATGCTTTCTTTTCTGTAACTTGTAGTTATTAATTTACTTGATCTGCTATGGAGTTAGTTGGGTTTGAATCAAATTTCTAAAAATCTAAAGTTTTTCTCTGGTGTTGGAATTTGTTTATATATTTTTTTTTTAACTTTTGAACGAATTCATGATCTAATTTCGTTCATGTTGTGTTTTTTCAGCTATGCTGCTTTAAGGAGGAGGCTTCTGATTGATCCTCTTATCCCTAAAGATGGAAGCAATTTTCCCGATCTTGCTATGGACAATCCGTTATCGCAAGACCCAGGTAGAGTTCTTGCCTAAAATAGCACATTCGTCGTCCCCATGTAGAAATGAAGAACTAATATTAGACCATCGACTACAATGAAATTTCAACACAATTTGTAAAGTGTCACATCAGTTTCGAAATTATCTTGAAATTACAATGATTTCTAACCACTTTCTAAAGTGACGTGTCATCATAAAAAACTATATTTTAATTAAATATTATTTACTATAATTAACAAAAACTAAATTATTCATACATTTTTCACAAACATACTCTACATAACATCACAATGCATGATGTGACATAAAACAATTTCTAATTTAGAAATTATATTCTACAATTTCTTATACTATTCACTGTCATATTAGGAAAAGGTATTGATTTGACTTTAGCAATTATCAAAAACCAATTTCCTATTAAAAAAATCATACTCATAAACAACCACCACAATTTCTAAATTAGAAATCCTATGTGGCATGGTTGCAGTTGCTTTGCAATTGTCTTGCAAATTACCGTAGTGGATGGTCTATATGTCCCCAATGAAAGACAAACAGTTCTATAAATTTGTAATTATTACACTTTTTAAATAATTAAATGACAATTTTACCTTTAACCCCATCTCATTGGTAAGTGTAGAATTAGAAAGTATGAAGTTACTTTTAAAAGTGGACACTTATTGATACCGGATGTGTACACAGATAGCATGTGGGGCCGGTTTTTTCAAAAAGCGGAGTTAGAGAAAATGGTTGACCAAGACTTGTCACGCTTGTATCCCGAACACGGTAGCTACTTTCAGACTCCCGGATGCCAAGCCATGTTAAGACGGATTTTGCTGCTTTGGTGTATTCGCCATCCAAACTATGGTTACAGGCAAGGTAATTATCTTTTGTTTCAAGATCAATAATTCCTCCTTAATTATTGCTAGTTTCTTTTAATTTTCGGGTTTATATGCACATGTTTACTTGTCCATTTCTGTAATTTCGCCCCCGTTTTATTTGTAGGGATGCATGAACTCTTGGCTCCGCTATTATTTGTTCTCCAAGCCGATGTAGAGCGTCTTTCAGCAGTGCGAAAATTATACCAACATTACTTCACCGATAATTTCGATGGCATCGAGACGGATTCCGCTTACAAGTCTAATTTAAAACAAATATCTCAACATATTAAAGACGATAGCCGAATCCAAGAGAATCAAGTAACGGGTAATAATAACCTTGACCAACTTGACCCTAAGATTCAAACCATCATTTCGTTTAGTGATGCTTATGGGGCCGAGGGCGAATTGGGTATTGTCTTATCCGAGAGATTTATGGAACACGATGCCTATTGTATGTTTGATGCATTGATGAATGGGGGCGGTGGTGCGGTTGCAATGGCAAACTTTTTCAACCCGTCTCCTTTAAACGGGCCACAAAACGGGCTGCCACCTGTAATCGAAGCGTCTTCGGTGTTATACCATTTGCTTGCGGTGGTTGATTCGTCTCTTTACGCTCATCTCGTTGAGCTTGGAGTTGAACCACAATATTTTGCTCTTCGTTGGTTACGGGTTCTATACGGGCGTGAGTTTGCTCTCGGGGACCTTTTGGTAATTTGGGACGAGATTTTTTCGTTTGACAACCGTAGGCTAAATGGGGTTTCAGAAAACGATCCCGAACAAAGCTTTGGGGGCCTCAATTCGTCACGGGGGGCGTTTATTGCGGCACTTGCGGTTTCAATGATTCTTTACATTCGATCATCGATTCTTGCCACCGAAACTGCTACTTCGTGCCTCCAGAGATTACTGAACTTTCCTGAAGATGTAAATTTGGGGAAATTGGTGAAGAAAGCTAATTCTTTAGTGCCGCTAGCGATCGAAGCTATGAGATCGATGCCGCCAACGATGCATGGTGATGGGCTGGTTTCTGAGCGGAGCAAAGTGGCGGTTTCTCGTGGTCATAGTTTGTCGCTTGATGTGGGAAGCGGAACCCCGATGAGTGTGGTGCGCGATAGCTACTGGGAAGAAAAATGGCGGGTTTTGCATAAGGAAGAAGAAGAAAAGCAAACGACTCCACGGAAACAAGTTGAAAACCGACGGAAAGGTTGGTCGGAGAAAGTGAAGTCGCGTTTGTTGCGAACGGAATCCGACCCGTCTTCTTCGGAGGTGTATCATGAAAAAGCTGGCCCTTCGAGGCCACGCGTTCGGAGAAATTTGCTCGATGATCTAGCGCGACAGCTCGGTTTAGAAGAAGAGATTGAGAATTCGGTGAGCGAAGATGACTCTACGAAGATATTGTTAAGCGGAAACGGTGGGAGTGAAGAGAACTCGTCTATATTCTCCGATCCACCAACCCCGACCGGCGGTGACGCTAATGATAACGACCATGAAAACGATACGGAGCAAAGTAGCGTGGCATCAAATTTATCAGTTGAAGAAAATGAAAACGAAAATGATCCCGAGCCTTGTCCTGTAGTGGAGTCATGTAGTGCTACTACCGCAGAAGTCAGTTCGCCGCCTTTAGCGGTTTCTGATGCCGCCCCATTGCCGGCAGTGCAGAACGAAGATTCTGTCGGAAAGTTGGGATCGAATTTGAAAGAAAGGATATCGTTATCAGGAAAGTTTCAGTGGTTTTGGAAGTTTGGAAAGAATGGGGGAGAGGGTTCGGTGGAGAAAGGCGGCGGCAGTGTTTCCGATTCTACGGAATCTTCAATCGTGGAATGTGATGAGAAAAGCGAAACTGCAATGGATGTTAAATCTGTGAACCAAAATACGACGTGTTTGAAGAATCTGGGCGAATCCATGGTGGAAAATATTGAGGTAATAGCTAGTAACAGGTTTTAATAAATATTCTGAAATTTGTTTTTTTCATGAGCTTATTGAAAAAAGTCTAGGTTTCGTTAGCATAAGCTTTCTTTTTGAAAAACTACTTCAAATACCGTTGCAATAAGCTCCGGTGGTTTTTTTTCTTCCAATTAAGACAAAATGTATTTTTAGGTCATTTTACATTGTCAATGTAACTTATCAGCTAGTAAGTAATTTTTGAATTAGGTTTTCAGCCAAAAGGCATGTTATTGATTTAAGTTAGAAATGCAATGATGCAGGTGATAGAATCAGTGATACAGCAGCAAGAAAAGGGTGAAACAGGGTCAAAGAAGGCACTGCTGGTAGACAGAGGACAGATGACAGCCATGGCAGCTCTGAAAGAGCTTCGTAAGATCAGCAATATCCTCTCAGAAATGTGATGTATGTATGTTCAAGATCTGGAGTAGTGCTATTAATTAACTAGCCTCTATATATATATATATAAATAATAAACGCTCTATCTTCAGTTTAGATTAAATGTAGATATATTCAGATCTTCTTGTTGCTCCAAATAAATCTCGTAATTTTAAAAGTCTTATTGAGATGCATACAGCTTCTACTTGCTTGGCTTACTATTTTGAATCGGTGCATTGGGTTTCGGGAACTAGAGATGCACAAAACAAAACACCCTTTTGGTTTTGCGTTGCTGATGTGATACAACAAACTAATCAAATTTGCTCACGTACACATGTGATACCAAATCAGAGTTATCAAATAAGCGCAATGTAAATGAATCTAGAAAACTATTTATACCCAAAGGGTATTTATACAAAAACCCTTACACTTTGATACAATTACTTTTTGGCACTAACAGCATATGTATTAGAGAGACCAATATGTTCTCATGTCAGTTTGACGCCAATCGGTGGATTTCGGTTTTAGAGTACCTGTGTAGCGCCACTTGTCTGCCGATGGTGTGTGGTGTCGTCAGAATAAAACCCGTGCTTCGTCCCATCATACTTCTCCCCGTCTCCCCACAACGCATATGCCTCCTCTCCATGAACGGCATCATCACCAATTAACAACTGCTCGTCAGACATCCTCAACGGAATCACCAAACGAATGACGATACAAATTATCGACGTAGCCACTATGTTCCACCCGATAATAAACGCACCTCCAACCATTTGTTTCCATATTTGCATTCCACCCGAACCACCATAAACCGCCCCTCTTGAGTTGGTGACGGGTAGGAAGAGCGAGCAGAGGGTGGGCTCCGCAAATATTCCGGTAAGGATGCCACCAAGGTATCCAGCCACCGCATGAGTGTGGACGACGCCTAGGGTGTCGTCCACCTTTTGAAGTAAGGTCCATTTTTTATGGACCACCATCATCGTGAACCATGGGACACTGCCGGAGACGATTCCCATGATGATGGCGGCCCAGCCTTGAACTAGACCGGCGCCAGGGGTGATGCAAACAAGTCCGGTGATCATACCTTGGACTGCACCGATGACGGATGGTTTACCAAAGAAGATGACGTCGAGCCAGGTCCAGACAAGGAGGCTGGTGGCGGCGCAGATGTTGGTGTTGAGAACGGCCATGGAGGAGTCAATGTTGGCGGAGTAAGGATCTCCGCCGTTGAAACCAGCCCAACCCATCCACAACAGCCCTGCTCCGGCCAACGTTAGTAATACGTTGTTTGGTGGAAACCGTTCCCGGTCTATGGTCAATCTTGGTCCCACCTGCGAATCAATTTAGTATCATTTGGAGCATCTCCAACAGTTATCCTAAAATGGATAAAAGATGGATTTTAGCAACCCTTTTGCTCTAACACCTATGTTACCTTGTATGATAAAATAGAAAAATGAGAAGAGAGGTTGTAAAAATTCCTAAATTAAGAGAAATCTCTAAAATTTATATAATAGAGAGAATAATAAAATAATATTTTTCCACCAATAAAATTTTTTAAATTTAATGTGTAGGAAAAAGAAACAATATTTTATTAAATGTATTTATTGTTTTATTAATAAAGTTAACTTAAATAGAGTTACGCTGTTGAAAATGAATGTAATTTTTCTTAAAAGTTTAAACTTTTTTCTATTATATTGTAAAAAGAGTATATCATAGTTGTTGGAGATCATCTTTTCTTAGCAATATACCAAAGAAATCTAATTCTTATATTTAAAACTGATCATGTGATAAGAAATACAGGTCAAATATCATAGTCACGAGTCATGACTGAACATATATGTAATTCTAAATGAAACGAAAAATGTGATAATTTTGATTTATTTATGGAGAAGTAAATTAATTTGAGTTATATATTTTGTTGGTAATATATAATTATATACGATAAAAAGTATAACTAAAAATAAAACAAATCAACTGGTTTAAGAATAATTTACAACTATCAAAATCGTTTCATTCCAGAAATTTGAATTAATATTTAAATAATATTTTCTGCAATCCGTAAGGGGTTGTTTGTTTCTGAATCGAGGTGAATCTTGTTTGGCAAAAAAATAGTCTGCTTCTTAATGGTTCTAAAACCCTTTGAATGATTCTGTATCCTGGGCCTCCCTTAACCATTAAGCGTCTTGATTTCATTCTAAACAATTACAAAACAACCATATTTCACTTTAAACTATATCAAAAGAGTCTCTTAATCAACCAGCAACTGCCAAACAGCCCTAAGACAAACTTTTGTTAAATTGTTTTATTTTTATATAACATAATTGTGATAATATAAATGGTATACAATTTTAGATAGAGAAAGGTCAAGAGTTGAGTCGTCCAAACCCGTTTTAATTGAGCAAAAAGGGGTTTGGGTTAAAAAAGGGGTTGTTTGCCTTTTATCAGCATCTTCAAGGTTGCACTCTTTTCGGTGGGCTTTGGATCAAGCTAGCCTCTAAAATTTCGGCCTCTTGAGTTTTTATGTGCTTCTTTAATTTTAAACATGCATAATTATTATATTTTTTTAGTTAACCAAATAATAACTTTTTCCTTAACAAATTTATTTTATTTTATCACATAAATTTGAAACCTGACATTTATTTTAAGATAAATAGAAATAGAAATGTATATATTTATATTTAGGAGGAAGGGAGTATGAAATTGAAAAATACAAGAAAATATACTAAAAGCTGATATATATATATATATATATATATATATATATATATGTGACAACTAAATAAAAACTTCATAAAATTAAATTCTGTTCACATCATATATTCAATTATATTTCTTTTAAAAATAAATACATTGTGGTTAACTAAAAAAAAGTGCGTTGTAATGATATTAAATTAAAAATATAAAAATACATAAATATAAATGTGCTTACAATCAATTTAATTGCTAATATTCAACAAAAATTCTGATATGACATTTGTGTACCATACAAACATCGTTTTTTCTTTTAGTCATATGTATTTATAACATTTTTAATAATTTCAAAGCTCAAAAACAATAAAAAAAAGGATTAATTTGATTTGTTTAAATTTATCAATTTAGAAACAAATTTTATGACAAATCTAGAAAAACATTTTTATTATAAATGATTTTTAGACATTTATTTAAATAAATAAATCACTAAAAATTTAATATTGAGTAAATTACACCAGTGGTCCCTATGGTTTACCCAAAATTTGGATTTGGTCCCTAATGTACAATATTTACGGTGGTGGTCTCTAACTTTTTGATTAATTTCACTCATTGTCCTTCTAAATAGGAGAACCATGAATGAAAGTAAATTAAAAAGTTAGGGACCATCATCGTAGATAGTATAATTTAGAAACCAAATCTAAAATTTAAGTAAACCACATGGACCACCGATAAAAAGTTAGGGACCACCTTCTTAAGCAATTCTAACGTTAACTTTATTAATAAAACAATAAATACATTTAATTAAATATTGTTTCTTTTTCCTACACATTAAATTAAAATTTTAAAAATTGCAGTTAAAGATGTATCCCATAATTCCATAAAGTCAACCATGATCATGCAGTTAACATAAGGCCATGAGTACCGGTACCCAATGAACCCACTTGCCACCTCAGCGCCACATCAGCTTTTCTCTTTCCTACCCTCCTTATCCAATCCTTACCCAAAAGTGGAGTATCACTACCCAATGAACCCACTTGGCACCTCATCTTTTTTAATTGTTTTATTTATACATTTAATTATTTAACAAAATAAAAATATTTATATATTTTTAATAAATAAAAATAAGATAAATAATAAAAATAAAAATTCATATCATTCATTAAAAAATACAAAATTACAAAATACAAAATATAAAACACTAAAAAAAATTAGAAGTATAGAGAATGAAAGAAAGTATAGAGTTGTTTGGTGTGAAAAAATGAAGATGATAGAAGTTAATATATATAGTGAGTATAATTTAAAAATAAAAATAAAATAATAATATAGCCGTTGGTAAACGGTATTATTTAAAAAAAAATAAAAAAAAATAAAAACTCAACGGGTTGATCGGGTTGGTGAACCCGGTAGCCGAACCCGCTACCTACCCGATCTCCCCCCGTATCGCTGCCCGATGATACCCTCTCGAACCCGATGGCCACATTGGACGAACCCGATCCCGTACCCGAGGCCGGTACGGGTGGTCTAAGAAGGATCTCCATGATCATGGGAACATGAAGTCATGAAGATACTTCAAATGCTACTTTTAACCTTTAGCTAAAAGTCAACCATGAAAGGAAATTATTAATTTAAATATATAAAATAAGAAACATCTAATTAATTAAAATTACTTACAGTACTATAGAAATAATAACATTTGATTAACAATCAAAACCTTAAAAATATCGGTTATACATCTATATGATTTTATTATGGGTGTTGTTTCATGAATTCCAATTAATGCCAAAATCAAATAAGTAATGCATTACCAAAGGGCCTTTAGCCTAACGGTATGTGAATCTTCCTCCTCGTAGGAGATCAGGGGTTCAAACCTCACCAAAGGTGAGGAGGGTGTGTGAGTTTATTTATTACAACATTTGCCGTATTTAAATATTATATATTTAAAAAAAAATAACAGCTAGAAATGCATTTAATTAACAACATATAGAAATGCCTTTAATCTATAATTTACCAGACTTTTATGCAACAAAAAGGTAAAAAAATAAAAAAGGACAAAAACATCAATATGTAACTTTTCTTTCCGAAAATAATATGTCATTTAGTTTTTTATATGGTTTTGATAATCTTTTTAATTAATATAAAAAACATTTAATTCTTTTTCTAATTATGTATCAGTTGTACATAATAAATAGGTTTTCAACTTACGTCTTATGAGTAGATTTTGACATGGTATTTTTCATGTAAGAATTACGATATAACTTGATAATTTGATATTTACATCAACAAATTTTACAAAATCTCCTATTATCATAAAAAATGGTTACACTAATTGGGAATGAAGACTATATTCTATTTTGATGTATTTTGATTGGTTGAAAATGTGGTATAAATGAGTACTAACCCAGTAAGCAGCGGTAAAACCAGCGACACCTGATGAGAGATGAATCACATAACCACCGGAATAGTCCATGACACCCCACTGAAACAAGAAACCGCCGCCCCACAAGCTAAAAGCACCGACGGTGTAAGAAAATGTCAGCCACAACGGCACAAATGCCATCCAAGCCTTGATGTTCATCCTCCCCAACAACGATCCCGCCAACAAGATTAACGCGATCGCCGCAAACACGCATTGAAACCACACCATCGACGCCATCGGATAAAATGGTGTTATCATTGCTGTCTCCAACTAAATCAAACCAAATTCCAATTTATAATCTGTAATCCAAGTTATATTATTGTAGCGGAAAACAATTAATACATACCGTGCCATCAGCGTGAAAGTGGGTGGTGGCGGGGAGGGCGGCCTGTTTGATGAGAAACTTCTGGCCCAGAGCCGGGCCAGCTTTTCCCCAAAACGGGAGGAGTTCCTCCCCAAACGACATCTTGTAGGCCCAAGTGACCCAACAGATGATGACGGCGGAGAAGGCATATAACGCCATGAACGCAGAATTCACGGCCCATTTCTTCTTAACGATGCTGCCGTAGAGGATGACGAGACCAGGGACGCTTTGGAGGCCGACGAGGGTGGCGGAGATCATCTGCCATGCGTTGTCGCCTTTGTTCAGCCACTCCGGCGAGGCTGCCGACAACTGGTAAGCAGATGGCAAGATGGTGGCAGCCATGATCGGAGCGGATATTGTTAATGAAGTGGAAGAGTAGACTTCTCGTGTGTGTGTGTGTGTGTGTGTGTGTGTGGAGATGAATATAAGTAGAATCCACGTTATAGTATCATGTGACTTCGTTTACTTTTTTCTATATCAAGTATTTTCCTAATAAAAGAAATAAGAAATAAATATGTTTTTAATGGAAAATTAATTACCGATCTCCACAAACAAATTTAATTTTTAATCATTTTTTTATCCAAATTCTTATTTAAGCCAGAGACTATACAAAGGGCCGGGTTCCGTAAATCAATCGTTGGATGAAAAATTGATGCACATTAGGATGAGATGCATCAGATCAATTTTCTTTTAAGCCGTAATTCATGGGAGGATATAAGATTAAAAGTGATCAAGAGTTCATATCCAATTCTCACGCTTCTCACATTAACCTCAACTTCTCACACGATAATTCGCCTTATATAGAAGTCTTACGCATTTACGTAAAACCTATTTATAGATTGAAAAAAATTTACGCAAATTTGCGTATGGATGCTTATACAAATTTGCGTAAAGATTTTTTTAATATGAAAATCCAGTTTACAGAGTTTACGCGAATGCAGTAAAAGTAAAAGGTGGTGGATCCAGAAAATTAGTCTGCTGGGGACATGTAACAAGTATCGTATCACTAAAAATACGTAGGTTGACAAATAATATGCAAGGGGTTTTCGGTTGAAGATTCTCCTTAGGTATTGACAATATTGGATCCATATATTGATAACTTTTTTGAAAATCTTTCCATTTTCTAACAAATAATTAAAGAAATTGTGGATCCCAGATTAGTGCAATAGATATGAAATCAGTAATCAATAAGCAATGAACACGTTTGATTTTAATCCGTCATCCATCTCATATTCATTCAATACGATAAACCATTCAGAGTGTTTACAATACGGTTACAATGGTTATGGATGATTTTCTGGCTCTTAAGCTCTCTCTCCAAAACTAGGCTTAAACAAACCTTATATACCAAGGGCTTAAGCTTCAAGCCCATGGCCCATTAAGCTAAACTAAGCTCATTAAACAATTAAAGGCTTTTACAATTAATATAAAACTAATCTTTTCTTTATATCACTTTCTATTTTATAGAACATTTATGGTCCTAACAATCTCCCCCTAAAGTTATATAAAGAAAAAACGGTCTTGAAAACTTTAGGTCTTGATCTTCTCTTCCTCTTGAATATTTGAAACACTTTGGTGTTGCTTGTCTTTATAATTTTCAACGCTCCCCTTTGAATAAGCTCTTGGTCTTCATATTTTCAACTTTATCACCAGATTCAAAGAATTTGTCTTCGAAGTGCGAGTTGAATTTGCTTTCAGCTTCAGTTTTAAGAACTTGTAGAACCAATATGCTCGATGGAGGAAATAGTTTGTAGTGAACACCACTTGATAAGGAATTAGAAGAATTGATCACTTGTAAGCACTTTGAGCTCTTTTCGGAACTGATAAAATAACAGTTACTCCCCCTCAACTTGATAATCGGTGTCTTTGAATCTGTATCATTTATCCCCCTCATGATGAGTAGGAGCATCCGAAGCATCATGTAATTTCAAAGACAATACTGGTGAGTAGCAAAGTGTAACACCCTCAAATTTGGAACGAGCAACTAACTTTAATTTCGATAAAATAACCAAAAGTAGATAAATCGTCTCTACAATTCATTCATGAAAATACCTCAGAATTTAAACTTTTTAATTTCCACAACTAAAACTTAAGACGGGCGTTACTTATTACAACACAAGTTGATAGTCCCACTAAATGCGGAAGAATCACTTAATCAAAATCATCTCTCGTGCACTCTACTAGCACCCGCCACTTCACAGTGTAGCTAAAGCTACTCCCAACCTGAGCCTGTTGCACATGTCGACAAATAAAAAAAAGTTAGGCTAACGCCTAGTGAGTTCAACCATTTTATCATGACTATATAAAATCATAAATCGAGAGAGTGGTAGTTTTAGTCATGATTTCAAAAAGTTTACTTTAAACGCAATTCATCCATTTTCCAACTCATACAATTCTCATATTGAACTCTTTAATATAACACGATTTCCAAAATACTCATTTCCAAAATCAACGTGAAAGGTGAAATAACATTCAATTCTCAAAACGATTGAATTCATAAATATTTGCCACTTTTCCCAAAACATCCCAAGACATGGATGAAACATAATCCACAACTCATGTAACATGGAAAGCAATTCTCATAAATTTGATGCGTCACCGAAAACATGGATAAACACAAATACCCAAAACAACACCTTTCGGTGACGGGGGAGACCCGTATACATTGCACGTGACGGAACACAAAAGTGGGTCACCTACTATGCAATAAAAACACCCACGTGGATTACTCTCGTAAACTGAGCTCAATCACTCCAGATCTATTGCCCGCGAGACTAGGGAGCCCCCAACTTCAACCACTCCAGGTCTATACATTGGGCCACTCCAAATCCACGACAACACATTAGGGATTACACCTTACTGCCCATGAGACGACGCCCGACCATATAGGTCCACGCCTTACTTATCATGGAACCCGATGCCTATCCCGTGCTAAGCACATATATGGAATTACACCTTACTGTCCATGAGACGACGCCCGACCATATAGGTCCACGCCTTACTTATCATAGAACTCGATGCCTATTCCGTACTACAAAAGAGAAACTAATGTCTCTTAAACTGAGCTCAATCAATCCCGATCTCTTGCTCGTGATACTTGGGAAACTCAAAAGCCTATGGATCCATAGCTAACAAGGTCTAATTATTACACGACCCCAAATGAATAAACAAATGCATTCAAAACATGTAATTCCCTAATAACACAAATAATGATCAAAACTCAACTTTGAGCTATCAAAACTGGACAAATGTCCCCAAGACTTAATAAAACCCAATACCGAGCCACAAGCTCAACTAACTCAAAAGGTAGTTCATGAAAGTCATTAAATGACATTAAATATATAACAACACACACCGGTTGCCTGTAATTACTTCCAATCCATGAAAACCCGAAATAAAATCTTGGATCGGGAAAACCCTCATTTCCAACGGACTCACACCTTTACATTTTCAAAACGTCTCATGATGTACTATATGCATATTTCCAAATATCCACAAATGCATTTTCACAACAAATAGACTCCATTTATTACATAAATCAATAACCCATTTTCATATATGGTTTATCTATCTCATTTTTTCAAAAATCCCAAAAGTAGTGTTTTACAATATCTACCACAATTAATACCTCAAAGGTAAAACTCGTCAAATAACTTAACATTGATAATTTTCAGGTAAAACACATAATTACTTGGAAAAATAGCATTTTGGCTTGTACAAAGTTTTCGCAAAGTAACTTGAACTCACCTTTGCTAGATTTAGCTAAATCTAGATTTTTCCCCAAACGTATGCTCCTTTGATGTACATGAATCCTCAAACCAAAACTTCAAAACCTAAATCCATAATTTTCCCACCATTAATAACCACATTTAACCATTTAGAATTGTTCTCCAAACATCAACCATCAAAATCTTCATTTATACCCAAAACCTCAATTTGACCTAACTTCTCCAAAATCATCCAAACCGAAATTAGATAAGCAAAATACTAGAAGATCATCAATGGAACATTTCTAACTCATATGAAAGTATAGAAGCTAGTAGGATGAACTCACCACTTAGGTTTTGATGAAAACCTAGAAAACCCCAAAAATCTCTAGTGATGTGGATGAAACTTGTTCTTGCATCAATGAATGAAACCACTAGCATAAAATGGAGAAGAAACACATTAATCTCCAAGAAAAGCCCCAAAATCGGTTAGGGTTTGTGAGGAAGGAAGGAAAACGATTTGGGAGAGAAAGGGAAGAGATTTGAGAGACTTACCACCACCAAACACCCTTGAATCTTCCTATGAACTTCAAAAATATTTCTAGATCCTTGAAGAGCTCTCAAAATCGAAACCATAGCCACTTGAATCGCCAAAATCGGAGTTAAAATGAGAGAGATATGAAGAAATGAAGTTTGGGGTGTGAATTTCGTATTTGACAGCAACCAGGTACCCGTCCGCGACAATGACACGCGACAATGACACGGTCATAGTCGCTGGTCATAGTCGCATAAGGTGTACCGTAGGCTGTACCCTTGGCGCGACAATGACACGCGACAATGACATGGTCATAGTCGCTGGTCATAGTAGCTCCGCGGTGCCGAAACTGTTTTGGCCATAACTTCTTCGTTATAGCTCCGTTTTCGCTCCGGAAAGAACCGTTTTCAGTAATCAATTGTGGATCCCAGATTAGTGCAATAGATATGAAATCAGTAATCAATAAGCAATGAACACGTTTGATTTCAATCCGTCATCCATCTCATATCCATTCAATACGATAAACCATTCAGAGTGTTTACAATACGGTTACAATGGTTATGGATGATTTTCTGGCTCCTAAGCTCTCTCTCCAAAACTAGGCTTAAACAAACCTTATATACCAAGGGCTTAAGCTTCAAGCCCATGGCCCATTAAGCTAAACTAAGCCTATTAAACAATTAAAGGCTTTTACAATTAATATAAAACTAATATTTTCTTTATATCACTTTATATTTTATAAGACATTTATGGTCCTAACAGAAATTATTACATATTTAATTAATATTTAGGGGCCGTTTACCAATGCTTACACGGGTTAGCGTTTACCAAGCAAATTTAACGCTATCACTTACTTATCGGGTAAAATTTTGGTTCGCCAACAATTCACCCGGTAAGCGCTAACCATGGTAAGAGTCGTCGCCATCACTTACCGGGATAAGACTCTCAATCCTTTCATTCGTTCTTACCGGGTAAAATTTTTGGTCCTTGCCATATCAATCCGGTAGGTAATGTGACTTGTTAAGCGTTTACCCGCGTAAGTGTTTGGTAAACGGCCCCTTAGTTTATCTTATTATCTACTTAAAATTTTACTACGTACAAGCCTATAACTTGTATCAAAACATAGCATTGTAGAAATTACAAACCAACAAAAAAAGGTTAAGTTGTGGTTTTCTGCAACAAGAAATCAAAAATACATGCCTACAAATATGCCCAAATCAACTAATACACAACGGGAAATATAGAACCAATATATATATATATATATATATATATATATATATATATATATATATATAGCCAAAATCCAGATTTCATGTCGAATTTTGAAAATATTTTTGCATCGTAAAGTCTTTTTAATAAATCTCTTTTATTTGGTATTGGATATCGAATCCATTCTAAAACTTTGTTTAAAGGTTTATAATTAATAACAAGTCTTGAAGAACCTCTTTCTAATTCAGCTGCGTTCATAACATAAAAGGCTGAACAAGACCAAGGTGATTTTGAAGATCTTATAAGTTTTTTGTCTAGTAAATCTTGAATTTCTTTTTTGCAATGCTCTTGCAAATCATTTGACATGTGAATAACTTTTGATTTTGAAGGGATATCTCTTTCATTAAAATCTTTTATATAAGGTAATTTAATAATATGTTGTTTTTTTTCCAAAAGGCATTAGGAAAAGTGGAACAAACATTATTTTCAAATCTTTCCTTTAATTTTTTAATCCTATATTGAATATTTTGATTTTGGAGATTATCAAGAATTTCTTATCACTTATTTCATTAATCAAATATTTAGCTTGATTAACTTTGTTGTTTAAAGTATTTAGTTCTGTATGAATAATTGGATCCGTAAATTTAAAAATTATTTCTTTGTTTAAAACTTTTGTACAAATACCTTCTTCATTTACAGTAATTGGGTAAAGTTGAGAAATAAAAGGTGATCCTAGAATTAGAGTAGAAGTTAGGTTTTTGACAAGGACTATGGATGTTTTGTAACAATAATCATCTTTACAAATATATATATAACATAGGCAAACATTCAAAAATAAATTTGGAACAAAACAAAGTATATGGAAATGGAAATTCTGTAACAAAGCACAATACATAATCTAGAGAGGTTGGAATTGGGGTATCTTATATATATGGGACTCAAGGGAAATCATGTAAGATAAGGGTGTAAAATAGAAAATTTAAGCTAGTTAAAAAAGTATTTTTTACTAATATTGATATTTTTTTCAAGTTTTAATGAAGTCTTCGAATTAACAATATATTTAATTTATTTATTTCAGACACAGAATTCAAAAAGAATAAAACGAAACTTTAAAATTAAGACACATTATGTTACATTATGCGGGCACATTTCTGTTTATTATAATGCAAATTTCATTTTTTATATTAATAATTTAAATGTATTGTATGAAGTAAAATCACAAATATTGTTAATCCAAAAAGAAAATTACAAATATAGTTAATAAAATATTAGTTAAACTACTAATAAAAATTGAAAAATTCAAAACTAGGCCCAATCGGGCCATTATCCAAGCCATGGTCAGTCTTCACACCTATGATTAGAGGTGGCCAGATTTTGGTCCCAGGTCGGGCCCAACGGTCCCGAGCCGTAACAATAACTTTCTGGATCGGTCTCGGTCCCGGTCTAGGTCGAAAATAGAAGAACCGGTTAGTGTGGTGTGTAACCGGTTCGGGATAACCGGTCTTGGTCCCGATCCCAAATCGGTCCCAGTTCTGATCTCAAATTAGTCATGTACAAAAGAAAACTATTTTTTATTTATTTTTTTAAATCCGTAATTGGGTCACTCAAATATATTTTAAAAATATGTTTTATCGTAATTTTGATTTAACAATATATTTAAAACTACATTGATTGAATTATTATAAATTACATTTATTCGGTTATTTCTATGGTAGATTGTATTGAAGAGTTCCTATTAATTGAAATCTTTGAAGAGATGTTATTTCATTGAGGTCATCAATGTCAAATGTCTCATCGTCGTCATATTGTGAGACACTACTTTCGTTATCTGTACTTGTCGGTGTACATAGTCCCATGGCGACTTCATTTTCTTCTATGTTTTCTTCCACTTCTTCAAGCTCCATCTTTAGTGATGTTTGGTCTTGAATACTATCAACCCTATCCAAGTAATCCTTCAAACATACTCAACACGCTACGGACACTGGGGTTAGTCTTGCCCGACTTACTGAAATAATCCTGCCATTAAGAGAAAAAGTAGACTTCAAAACTACGATACTAGCTTAGATTGTTAATATATCACGGGTCATACATATTAAAAATATGGCCTTATAGATTGATATAAAAATACGAATTGTAAATAAATATGGACTTATGTATTTGTTTTATCATAAATATAATCGGCAAATTTCAGAAATCCTGAATTTTAAACAAAATATCTACCTTTAAATATTTGTATATTTTGTCTAAAGAAAAAGACATAAAAGGACATTTTGTTTTAAACATTTGTATTTTTAGTAATGTTGGTTAATAATCCAATTATTTAAATTGTTACGGTTTAATTTGAATCTAATTTGTTTAACACTACAATACTATATATATAGAGAGAGAAATGTTCAAACGAGAATACTAGCTATTTAAGAAAACATTAAAACAGCCGTTCATGTACAAAATCATATGTGATTTTACACTATAAGCAAAAAACTGGACGCGGACGACTTTGACCGCGACTTAAAAGTCGTGTGGCAAGTCGCGTGAATCATTTATGATTTTGTACGTGAATCATTTATCAATTTGTACATAGGTGACCGTTCTCGTGTTTTCTTAAATAGTAGCGTTTTCGTTTGAACTCACCTCTCTCTCTCTCTCTCTCTCTCTCTCTATATATATATATATATATATATATATATATATATATATATATATATATATATATATATATATAGAGAGAGAGAGAGAGAGAGAGAGAGAGAGAGAGAGTCTGGTTCAGGAGAAAACCTCAAATAATCAGAAAACTAAAGAACACCCTTACACACATTGATTCAACACAATCCAAATGATATTAATAATCAGCAATTAAAGTAATTAAAATAAATGAAAAGGGTAGTAAAGTAATTTGACCAATATACCCTACCGTCAAAACAAAACAAATCCACCCCAACGAATCACTACTCCCAGTCACAAATCCATCTCCATGAGTTTTCCGGCGAAAACTTGCAGATTCCGGCGAGTTCACGGTTTTCCGGCGATGCTTGTTGTCGACTGCCAAACTTCAAGAAATCACAAATTACTTAGTGGTTTTCAATTCTAAAACTTGCAATCTGATCCAAACTGAAAAACAAACAAGTCTGTGAAAGAAAAACAATAAAAAACAAGTCGATATGCACAAATGCATATATATGCGCTTGTGCATAGCATTTGTAAATGGTTGTTTCCAAGGAGGAAGAAGAATGTGGAGAAGACAAAATCAAAAAGTTTCCAAGAACGTTGACGAACATAAAATCAACCACACAATTTCAGATCTAAACAATCAGTTCATCAAAATCGAATTGTAGATATGCACAGATCTAGAGTTTCAACACCGATGGCTCCCTCCGAATAAATCCATTAGGAACCAAATCCAGATCTGCTTCGATTGTAACGTCCCAAAAATTACAAGCAAATTTAAATTTTTAAATAAACAATTCATTTATAACAACTCATTAAATGAATCCCAACGTTTCGGTTGCAAACTCATAATTAATATCTTTATAATAAAAACCAGTGGAATAAACGTTTAATTAATAAAACCATAAAACAACCAGCTCTCCTCGCGCGCCAGTGTGTACTTGTCACGCCTTGGAGCCGCTCGGACCTGAAACCATAGTTTATTGGGAAAGGGTAAGCACGAAGCTTAGTGAATTCCAACACATGCGCAGATAGGAATTATATACACATCACCCCTATCCGCACATAAGCAACAACATCACAGTTACATAAAACAAGTAAACATCTACAAGTAATTATGTATCCAACACCTCGGTTCCACCGAGCCCTCGGTCCCACCGAATTGTAAGGTAACACACTCGTCACACCGAGTTCCCACCACGTTTCTTTCCACATCCTCGGTCCCACCGAATTGTAATGTAACACACTCGTCACACCGAGTTCCCACAACGTTTCTTTCCACATCCTCGGTCCCACCGAATTGTAATGTAATACATTTATACTAAGCATTCAAACCAATCAAATATTACACACCACAAACAACTAGTTCACACCACAAAGACAGTAGTACATACAAACTACTATGACATGTATACAACCCCTAACTACACAGTGAGAGAACTCACCTCGAATGCGCGCCCAGCTTAATAACACAAATCAAGCTTCACAATTACGGTCACTTCCCAGCACCTAAATGCATGTTAAAACGTGTCAATACGAGACCCGGACCCTATGACACGACACACGCTTAAACCGTCACTAAAACTAAATTCCGTTCACCCAAAACAGGTCTGTTCGGGACCTGTTTCGACCCCTTTAAACCCAGAAAAATCCCAATATTAAATCATGACCAGAAATTCCTCTGAGTTAGGGTTCCAAGGACATATTATACACCTCCTAACGATTTTTCTACAATTTAATATGAATTAAATACGAACGAATACCAAAACTGCCAGATTTCGGTCCAGCCTGCACAAACAGCCCAATACAGCCTAGCTACGGGCTTAATCAGACTTTCGGCAAAACACGAAAAACCTTCCCAACTCAATTTGGGAGTTTTGGGCACCAATTTCACGATAAAACGGGCTACGAGTGAAAAGTTACGGCTTTCGCAAAACCGAGACAGATTCCAGAATTTTCACATGAAATGACGAACCGCAGAACTTGCGACCACTTTTTCTCCCAACTCGAGGCCGAACCAGTTTTCCGCTAAAACACAGAAAACGTGCCCGGTCCCGAGCTCGAAGCGTGGGCGCCAGTTTCAGCTCAATCGGAGTTACGACGGAAAAGTTATTGCCGTCACAAAACAGGGGCTGAACCATATTTTCGCATAAAAAAATGATTTTCGAACCGACGGTTTAAACTACTCGGCTTAATCGATTAAGTTACGGTTTCAAAGGTTCTATGCTGATCATTACTAGGCCATAGCCGCGCACCACCCACTGCCCTCCGGCAGTGGTGGTCGCCGGTGGCGGCCGGCGGCGGTTTATCGACGAAATAAAAGAGCGAACCGCGGACCACCGCGAGACCACAACCCCCGCCTCGATCGGCTGACCGCAAGCATACACACACACGCGGTGCACACAGCCACCACCACCCGACACCCAGCCACCACGGTGGCGGCGCGCGGCGGCGGCGGCGCCGTTGACTCCTTCACCGGAAACGAAAGAACGAGAACAAAAGAAAAAGAACGAGAAGAACCTACCTTAATCCGGCGACTCAAGCGCACCCCAGCCTCCTCGACCTCCGGCGATCGCAGGTAACAGCGGCGACGTCTTCCGGCGATACTTCCTCTTCCTTCTCGCCTTCTCGATCTTCCTCTCTCTCTCTCTCAAAACTCTCTCTCTTCTCGACAGTCTCTCACTCCTCTCGGCAGTCTCTCACTCCTCTCGACAGTCTCTCTCTTCTCCCGACAGTCTCTCACGCCGGCAGCACAGTACCGGTGCTGCACTCTCCGGCGGCAGCAGCAGGAACGAGAAGGTGTAGGGTTTGGGTTGTTGCTTGCATGAAGAGGAACCGAGAGGGAGGAGGGGTGTAGGGTTTGTTCTCTTTTCTTTCTTTCTTAACCACGACACCAACCAATCACCAAGAAAAGATGGGCTCGGTTGTGCATGGGCCGACCCCCCCCCCCCCCCCCATGCTTAAGACTTTCACTTGTTGTCACAATTGGTCCCTGGGTTTATGAGATTTATCCAAACTTCCCCTCCTATCTTAGGATTTAACAAATGACCAAACATCCCCACAAAATAAAACGTTTTAGGTCCTTGACGTTTAACCTCGTTAAGTATATTCGTTAAGAGAAGATAATAACGTAATTAAATTAACTTAAAATAATTCCGCTGAAAAACATTATAACTAAATAAATAAAATGTCTATCGGGACACGGGCTTTACAACTCTCCCCCACTTGAATTAGACTTCGTTCTCGAAGTCTATGCCCGTGAATAGCTCTAGATAATTCTCCCGCATCTCAGCCTCGGGTTCCCAAGTCCACTTGGAACCCCTTCGGTGTTGCCACTGGACTTCCACTAACTGAAACCTAAATTTCTCACATCGTCAAAAATTTCTCTAATACTTTGCTTACCAACAAAACTCCTTCCAGAACACTCCAACAACGGGAATCGTTCTTAGCCAAGCGACTTCGGTTGTTCCCCAACCTTAGACATTCCATGTATCCCGAGTCAAATTTCAAGCTCTAACCATTCTAAAGCTGCTCACAGTATACCCTACAGGATACTCGACTACGTTCATTCCTACCCTTAACTGTTGATTAACTTCCACGAATTCTAATAGACTCCAAAGATTTTCAATAAATTATATTAACAAAACATCGACCCCCTGCCGAACATCGGTCCAACCGATTACAATAACAAACATCGGCCACCCGCCGAACATCGGTCCAACCGATTACAATAACAAACATCGGCCACCCGCCGAACATTGGTCCAACCGATTACAATAACAAACATCGGCCACCCGCCGAACATCGGTCCAACCGATTACAATAACAAACATCGGCCACCCGCCGAACATTGGTCCAACCGATTACAATAACAAACATCGGCCACCCGCCGAACATCGGTCCAACCGATTACAATAACAAACATCGGCCACCCGCCGAACATCGGTCCAACCGATTACAATAACAAACATCGGCCACCCGCCGAACATTGGTCCAACCGATTACAATAATTCACATAAGCGTGGTATTATCCTAGACACTAACACAAATAGATATCCCCCACAATCAAGTCAACTAACACACACGTAGGTCATTCCCTTAACCGATACTACCCGGCCTACATTACCAACACGCGTGGAATACCCAACCCCCCACCGTCGACGTATCCCCCACACTCGCTTCTACAAAGCTAATTTATCTGAACCGAAGATACACCTCGACGCCTACCTCTCAGGTAAGTGCCCACAACTATATCCTCCTAGCACCTACTAGAAAGCGTAGGCTATAACGCCTGTACACCGGGGTCTCACCCCGAGATACCCAACCGACCACTACCAGCGACTGACTAACGTACCTAAGGATCCAAAGCAAAACAGCCTTCCCACAAGTGCCTATCCCGGATTGTCTCCTACACCCAAACGTGTAAATACTCGACGTGCAATGAATGCCAAACGGTGCGACAAAACAATTTATCAACAAGACTCCACCTTGAGTCATTAAAACCGGGCAATTAGTCCATGACTAATTCCAAACCAAAACCGAGCAAAACGCTCCACGCTTGCTAGACCCATAAGTCGGTCAAAAACGCGTTTAAATAAAGTCTAAGCAAGCAATACTCTGAAATCAACCTTAGTCCCAGACTCAACACTGGTTAAACAAAATAGTTTTCCAAAAGGACTCACACCCTTAAAATTCTCGAAATGACACATGACACTTAAAAGCACATTTACAAAATATTTTCAACATCAGGATTTTCATCTCAAAAAGATCGTATGTAATAAAACTACTATTACCAGATCGATAGTTACGCAAAACTGGACACGCTCGTCCTACATAGGAAAATCATGTTGAAAATCGTTCCATTGCAGTTCGGTTTACTCACACAAAAGCAAGGCGTAATAAATAATTTCTTTAAAATGAACCGCCTCGATTCCAGTATGGATTGACTCATGACATGCACTTAAAGTAACCGCTTGACCTTAAACAGGGTGCGACAAGGTGTGCACCTAATTAAAAATAAGTTTCACGACATTTGATTAAAGAAAATTCTTCTTTTTAATCATAAAAATGACGTGGCACAGGGTTCACCACGAATTTTCGCGCGTCAGCTAATCACACAAAACGATGACACGGTTTACAAATATATTTTTGTTAAAACACAACTGTCTCGTGTAAGTTTCAAACTTGAAGACAGAAACCAGTCCGCTTCTATTAATTGAAAATATCGACTAAAACCTCATAAAATCTCAAACTAGGGGCAGGCATGCAAGCTTGTAACACTTCCTCAAGTTCCGTACTTGGGACATATAACGTCAAAATATTATAGTTTAAAAAATGTATTTATCGAAATTGCTCAAAATACTCGTTTCCTCCAAAGCAAAAGTTTTTAACTTCCAAAAAGAAATGATCGGTAATTCTAAATTAACCGAATGTCAAAAATCTACGCATTTATATTTCCAAAATATAACACATTGTAATCGTATGCATGATGTTCACAACATTAAAACACTCCTTGGATCAAATGGTCTTTCATTTCGACAAAAAGGAACTAAAACATTTTCATGCACGACTCGTTTATCAAAATGTCGAGAACAAAGGTTACCCCAGTATGCATACCCCTAAGTCGATAAATCGCATTTTCATCGAAATGTCAATAAAACCTTTAGTTGGCTGAAAAGCGCACTAAACAACTCCTTATGAAATGTTACCAAAATTCCTCCATGCACCACTTATGTCACGCATGAATCAATCCACACACCGAACTATTTGCAATAAAATACTTAGTAACACAAACTCTCGAAAGAAAAGTTAAGCGACACAAGAATTCCAAACTCATTTTAAACAAATCACCAACAAAATTTGTAACTCTCGTTATAAAAAGGTTTCATGCACTTTCAAAACCATAATTCGACATCTTGTGTGTGTGCTAAACATTTCCCAAAATTCCAAAGCACAATCCATATAAGGATTGGAAACACAAAAAAAATTAGTTAATGCAATCCTATTTTCAAAATAGTCTTTGTGCATGACTCAGTCGGCATTCAATGTCTCGACTCATATCCCTCCAAAACTCCCCGATCCACAATCGTCATCCGGACATTAAATCTCTTAAGGCAAGTTGGGAAATCACATCAAATCATCTTACGGGTTTTCCTCAAATCAAAGTCGGCTCAAAAGCCTATGATTCTAGCACAATTGCCAATTTTTGACCCAAAATTGTCTACTTAAAACAAACCACATCCTTATCGTCACCCCAAGTGATTGATACTAGACACGTCCTTCTATCCCAACGACTACTAGTTTAGAACCTTCAACACTACCCCAACGATCATCACCTCAAGCAAATCAAGTACACACTTGTACTAGCAGGTTTACTATAGTTGTTCCTCCTTGTGATGGCTATTCTGGGTAGATATTACAACGCGTTATTAGCACATAATAACTCACACTAACAACGCTCACACTCAACTCCTTGGATTCCTCGTGACTTCCCCGACTCGAGCATTGATCCTGTGCTTCCGGTAGTAGGAGCTCTACTACTACCTTCCACGCCTATCATCGCTCGTTCCGAGTCCCATCCCGAGGGGTCCAAGTAGCTTCTCGCCGCAACTACCCACATATGCCCGCACCGGCATATATACACGCTCTTCCTAGCTCTCTAGGAATTCCATCCAAACCACTACCCTTGCTACTGCCAAATCCCTAATAGCAAGCAGCAGACATGCAATACAGTGTAACAAGCACCAAGCAATTTAGCATACATACTCCTATGTTCTAGAAAGCAATCTAGCACACGTACTCATACATAAACACCCTTCCCAGCTCTCTAGGAACTTCCTCTTATCCCACTACCCTTGTTACTAACGAATCCCTACTAATTATAACGGGTGACCTCGCGAATACCCGGTTATATGCAGTGCGAAATAAATAGACAGTCGAATACAATACTCTATCCTAGAACGGTTGGACTCAAACAAGAGCTGCGCAATAGAACTAAATCGAATATTCTAAGGCTATAAATCTCTTACTGCATACAACCTAGAGGGCATTCACTTAGTAACCTATCATAATTAGCATAAATTCCTAACAGCAAGCAGTTCAACATACCGCATAGTGTCCACAACAGGCAATCTAGCATGCATACTCTATGATCTAGAAAGCAATAAAACACCAAGTACTGTACCTTTTCCCCTGGCTCCGGCTGACTGTACACACTGCGCCATCGATCACCGTTTCTCAAACGGGTTTTCCTTTCTTTTATTTTCCAAAAACTTTAAAGAAAATTTTTATAGTCGCAAACTTGAGATCAAACACACCGAAATGCGTTTGATTCACTCAAGCCGTGCTCTGATACCAAGTGTAACACCCCGCTTACCACGACACAATATTGTCCGCTTTGCCCCACTGGCTCACGGCTTTGTTCTTGGCGACCTGGCAAGGACTTCGCAAGGACTTCCCAGGAGGTCACCCATCCTGGTACTACTCCCACCCAAGCACGCTTAACCACAGAGTTCCCAAGGAACCCGCATGCTTGTGGCCCCAAAACACGTTGTGTCTGGTAAGGCCAAGGTTTACTAATATACCCAGCATCTCTCCTGTCCACGACCGATGTGGGATATGCCTAAGGTGTTACACACACACCCCCTCAGGGACTCATCGTCCTCGATGAGGTTTGCCCCACATCTCGAACGGCACAGGAGTGGCTCTGATACTAAGTTGTAACGTCCCAAAAATTACAAGCAAATTTAAATTTTTAAATAAACAATTCATTTATAACAACTCATTAAATGAATCCCAACGTTTCGGTTGCAAACTCATAATTAATATCTTTATAATAAAAACCAGTGGAATAAACGTTTAATTAATAAAACCATAAAACAACCACCTCTCCTCGCGCGCCAGTGTGTACTTGTCACGCCTTGGAGCCGCTCGGACCTGAAACCACAGTTTATTGGGAAAGGGTAAGCACGAATCTTAGTGAATTCCAACACATGCGCAGATAGGAATTGTATACACATCACCCCTATCCGCACATAAGCAACAACATCACAGTTACATAAAACAAGTAAACATCTACAAGTAATAATGTATCCAACACCTCGGTTCCACCGAGCCCTCGGTCCCACCGAATTGTAAGGTAACACACTCGTTACACCGAGTTCCCACCACGTTTCTTTCCACATCCTCGGTCCCACCGAATTGTAATGTAACACACTCGTCACACCGAGTTCCCACAACGTTTCTTTCCACATCCTCGGTCCCACCGAATTGTAATGTAACACAGTGAGAGAACTCACCTCGAATGCGCGCCCAGCTTAATAACACAAATCAAGCTTCACAATTACGGTCACTTCCCAGCACCTAAATGCATGTTAAAACGTGTCAATACGAGACCCGGACCCTATGACACGACACACGCTTAAACCGTCACTAAAACTAAATTCCGTTCACCCAAAACAGGTCTGTTCGGGACCTGTTTCGACCCCTTTAAACCCAGAAAAATCCCAATATTAAATCATGACCAGAAAGTCCTCTGAGTTAGGGTTCCAAGGACATATTATACACCTCCTAACGATTTTTCTACAATTTAATATGAATTAAATACGAACGAATACCAAAACTGCCAGATTTCGGTCCAGCCTGCACAAACAGCCCAATACAGCCTAGCTACGGGCTTAATCAGACTTTCGGCAAAACACGAAAAATCTTCCCAACTCAATTTGGGAGTTTTGGGCACCAATTTCACGATAAAACGGGATACGAGTGAAAAGTTACGGCTTTCGCAAAACCGAGACAGATTCCAGAATTTTCACATGAAATGACGAACCGCAGAACTTGCGACCACTTTTTCTCCCAACTCGAGGCCGAACCAGTTTTCCGCTAAAACACAGAAAACGTGCCCGGTCCCGAGCTCGAAGCGTGGGCGCCAGTTTCGGCTCAATCGGAGTTACGACGAAAAAGTTATTGCCGTCACAAAACAGGGGCTGAACCATATTTTCGCATAAAAAAATGATTTTCGAACCGACGGTTTAAACTACTCGGCTTAATCGATTAAGTTACGGTTTCAAAGGTTCTATGCTGATCATTACTAGGCCATAGCCGCGCACCACCCACTGCCCTCCGGTAGTGGTGGTCGCCGGTGGCGGCCGGCGGCGGTTTATCGACGAAATAAAAGAGCGAACCGCGGACCACCGCGAGACCACAACCCCCGCCTCGATCGGCTGACCGCAAGCATACACACACACGCGGTGCACACAGCCACCACCACCCGACACCCAGCCACCACGGTGGCGGCGCGCGGCGGCGGCGGCGCCGTTGACTCCTTCACCGGAAACGAAAGAACGAGAACGAAAGAAAAAGAACGAGAAGAACCTACCTTAATCCGGCGACTCAAGCGCACCCCAGCCTCCTCGACCTCCGGCGATCGCAGGTAACAGCGGCGACGTCTTCCGGCGATACTTCCTCTTCCTTCTCGCCTTCTCGATCTTCCTCTCTCTCTCTCAAAACTCTCTCTCTTCTCGACAGTCTCTCACTCCTCTCGGCAGTCTCTCACTCCTCTCGACAGTCTCTCTCTTCTCCCGACAGTCTCTCACGCCGGCAGCACAGTACCGGTGCTGCACTCTCCGGTGGCAGCAGCAGGAACGAGAAGGTGTAGGGTTTGGGTTGTTGCTTGCATGAAGAGGAACCGAGAGGGAGGAGGGGTGTAGGGTTTGTTCTCTTTTCTTTCTTTCTTAACCACGACACCAACCAAACACCAAGAAAAGATGGGCTCGGTTGTGCATGGCCGACCCCCCCCCCCCCATGCTTAAGACTTTCACTTGTTGTCACAATTGGTCCCTGGGTTTATGAGATTTATCCAAACTTCCCCTCCTATCTTAGGATTTAACAAATGACCAAACATCCCCACAAAATAAAACGTTTTAGGTCCTTGACGTTTAACCTCGTTAAGTATATTCGTTAAGAGAAGATAATAACGTAATTAAATTAACTTAAAATAATTCCGCTGAAAAACATTATAACTAAATAAATAAAATGTCTATCGGGACACGGGCTTTACATCGATGGAGGAGAAAACAACAAAACAAGGAGAAGATCTGTTTGGAGCAGACCGAGGAGAAGTTCAGAGATCGATGGTGATGAACGAAGCATAAGGACGAACCACAGAGACAAAAACCCCTATCTCAATTGACTTCTGGTACGTGCGAAATATGTGTTAATCGCAGTGGGATGCAAACTGTCCACAGTGGAAGCGCAAGTGTACACTGGCCACTATGATCGTCACAACAAGTAATAAGTGGTAAAATACCAGAATCGTAATCCACAGGGACTGGGCAATCAAGACACTATTTTTCTCATGAGCTTCCTTTTACAAGTTTCAATTAGAGAGGAAACAATAAGTTGGTTGGTTTGGTAAAATGTTTTTTTTAACGAGTTACTTAAGTTTAAAAGAAGGAATGTAGGTATAGATTTTCCCCAGATTTTATATTAAATACTTGATCTCGAATAGTGCTCACTGCACATGTGTGGAGTGGGCACTCCGCTAGGAAAGCCCGGTTACACAAATACTCACACCTCTTAGTTAAAATCCCATACTTTTAGTCTTTATTGTTTTGTCATTGGTAATCTCAGAATGAATCTTTTCAGGTTTCGATGGAATGTGTAGAGACAAATACTCTAAGTGTTTTTAAGTACACAAATTAGCTTACCTACTACTCCAGTGGGTTGAGATTATCTCACTGTGCAGACCCAACTCTCATTGGTGTCATAAGAATTCTTTCGAATCCCCTAGCATCATCCAAGCTCGTGTCACTACGTTCTACTCATTTCTGAGTTGAGAACTAAACTTTAGACACTCTCAAGTGATTGGCTTGTTCGCATCATTGGGCAATAATCGATTAATGGACGACCAAAACAATAAATATTCAAAATATGAAGATTACTCAAGCATTTGTCATTAAATCTGGGTACTTCTCCTTCCTACATCCCAAAGGATGCTTAGCTCATGTTTAAAGAAGTGAAGGGAATAAAAGATGAGAAGTTGCAAGCAAACATACTAAAATACGAACTTTGATTAAAAACCACAGTGCCCACTGCGGGAACAACACAACTACAAAGTAGTAAATTGCTTCAAAGTAAATGCTACACTAGGAATTTAATGCAGAAATTGAAGAACTAAATTCATGAAAATACTAGAGCTAAGCTAAGAAATTAAGAGCACTAAATGTGAAGTGGTTGTTGTGAAATGAATGCACCAAGTCCTCTTTATATACTTAGAGGAAAAGGTGGATAATACAAAAGTGGGAACATTACCTAAAGGTTAAGGCCAAAAGTGGAAGACTTGAGTATATTTCCATTAAGCAAAATATTCTTCCCAAGGTTTGTAGGTAAGATCCCATGGTTACTTCACCTTTTCCCAAAAAGCAACTTTAAGTACACCTTGGTTTCATTAAAATAATGTCATTGCCATAGTTTAGGGAGCATGCTTCTTTTGCTTTTCCACCCATGATTTCCTATTGCAATCGATGCTTCCATCTCCAGAATTGGCTCCAATGTTGACTTTTGAATACATTCATTCATTTGTCCTCTTCTTGGCTCCTCAATGGACATCGGAGTGGGCCCTCCCAAAGCCACTGCAGAATTTTACGTGAAAGCACAGCAAAAACCCACTAAATGGTTTATAAAAACTATAATTCACTCTTTTTGCTCAATTTTGGGAATAAGACCAAGAATGGGTGATTTAAGAAGCAAAATGGCTAAAATTTGACAAAAGAAAATCAAAAGGAAAGGAAATAATAACTCTAAAAATAGAGTTATCAACTTCCCATAAGGACGAAAATTTCTTGCCTGTGGTAAACAAGGAGGGGGAGAGATGGATAGATCCGGATTTCTTGCCTATTTGACTAACCAGTTTTTTGGAATAAATGACAAAAGAATCGAACCCAATTCGAAAAAGGAAGTTGAAATCGAAGATAGGGCTCGACTAAAACAGAAAAATCGTACAGAACCATGAGAGCATCCCAAAATGAAAGAACATTCGAAGGAAACAGCAGCAGCTCGATCATCTTCAATCGAACTCCAAACCAAAAATCTAAACCAGAAAGAGTTGAGAAGGGGAAATCGGATGATGCAGGGAAGACTTATCCACACCAAAACGAAACTCAAATCGCCATTAATTTCAGCAAAACCAAATCGATTGAGCCCAGAAGAGTGTGGCGGCAACGACACAGTCCAAAAACGAAAATTTCTTGCTTGTGGTAAACAAGGAGGGAGGGAGATGGATAGATCTAGATTTGGTCCTGTGGGAAAGGATTATGTGAAGGGTTGGGGTTTTTGAGTGGTGGAGGTGGGGATGGTGGTGAGAAAGAGGATCACTAGTTGCCAATTTTACCCCTTAACAGCATAACTTGTTATATAATATACCTTCAGCTTCTTTTTATTTACAAAACTGTCATTGAGATAATAACCATTATATTATCTCATCCTATGGGTGTAAGGGTGTTCTTTAGTTTTTCAGTTATTTGAGGTTTTCCCTTGAATATATATATAGGGGTTAAATCATGTGAGAACCAAAAATAGGTTGAAAACCGTGGGAACCGATCTAAGCCGTCATTTGGTTTTGATCATATGGTTTTATAAACATAAAAATTCATTCGTAGGTTCTCGCGGTTCTCAATCTATTTTTGCCTATAATAATATCCATAGATTAAAATCAAATAACGGCTTAGATTGGTTTTCACGGTTTTCAACCTATTTTAGGTTCTCATTTGATTATCGTCCTCTATATATATATATATATATATATATATATATATATATATATATATATATATATATATATATATATATATATATATTATAACTGAAATTACAACTTCAACCGCACCCACTCTCCAAAATAAGCGAAATTCTATTTTAATATCTACCCATCATTGAAAACGTTACTTTATATTATAAAGGGTTTTAAAAAGGGAAATTAATTATTTTAGGGAAATTAATTAAAATACCCTAAGTTTGACCAAGTGTTACCAAAATGCCCTAAATCTCTTCCAGTTTGCCAAAATGCCCTTTTTTCCGCGATGGAGCCCGCGATCGCGGGCTCAGGGACCATTTTTGACACTTTTTTAAACTTGCAGGGACCATTTTTGAAAAATTCAATCCCGCGATCGCGAAGGAATCCCGCGATGGTTTTATTTTTGTGACTTTTCAATTGCAAGGGACCATTTTTGAAAAATTTCAGGGACCATTTTTGAAACTTTTGGCCCGCGTTCGACCACTGTACACCCGCGTGACCACTGTACACCCCGCGTTTGATGAATTTAAAATTAAATGTTACACTTTCAACCCCTATACTTATTTACTAAATTTACCTTATACCTTTTACTTTCATAAATTTAATTTTACATTTAACACATATAATCGTTTATTAACTAAAATACGTTAAAAATACGTTTTAATTTTAACAAGTTACACCATTATAATCGTCTTTTCGATACGTTAGAAATGAGCCCAATCTTGAATTTTTTTGATTTATATATTTTAATATATATCATATATAGTACATCAAAATATTTTTAATATTTACAATTTATACCTTTATAGTTAATTATTTAATTTATGGTACTCTTATAGTTAATGCGATAGGAGTGTAAAACAAAATTGAGAATACGTTAAAAAATGAATTTTCGCAGGTAAAAAATATTTTTATGTAGTGTATATGATATATATTAAAATATATAAATCCAAAAAAATTCAAGATTGGCCTCATTTCGAACGTATCGAAGAGACGATTATAATGATGTAACTTGTTAAAATTAAAACGTATTTTTGTTGATAAACGATTATATGTGTTAAATGTAAAATTTAAATTATGAAAGTAAAAGGTATAAAGTAAAATAAGTAAATAAGTATAGGGGTTGAAAGTGTAAATTTCAATTCGGAATTGTGATTTTGATTTGATATTTACACTTTCAACCCCTATACTTATTTACTAACTTTACTTTATACCTTTTACTTTCATAATTTAATTTTACATTTAACACATATAATCGTTTATTAACTAAAATACGTTAAAAAATACGTTTTAATTTTAACAAGTTACATCATTATAATCGTCTCTTCGATACGTTCGAAATGAGGCCAATTTTGAATTTTTTTGGATTTATATATTTTAATATATATCATATACACTACATAAAAATATTTTTTACCTGCGAAAATTCATTTTTTAACGTATTCTCAATTTTGTTTTACACTCCTATCGCATTAACTATAAGAGTACCATAAATTAAATAATTAACTATAAAGGTATAAATTGTAAATATTAAAAATATTTTGATGTACTATATATGATATATATTAAAATATATAAATCAAAAAAATTCAAGATTGGCCTCATTTCGAACGTATCGAAAGTACGATTATAATGGTGTAACTTGTTAAAATTAAAACGTATTTTAGTTAATAAACGATTATATGTGTTAAATGTAAAATTAAATTTATGAAAGTAAAAGGTATAAAGTAAATTTAGTAAATAAGTATAGGGGTTGAAAGTGTAACATTTAATTTTAAATTCATCAAATTGGTCGAAACGCGGGGTGTACAGTGGTCACGCGGGTGTACAGTGGTCGAACGCGGGCCAAAAGTTTCAAAAATGGTCCCTGGAATTTTTCAAAAATGGTCCCTGGAATTTTTCAAAAATGGTCCCTTGCAATTGAAAAGTCACAAAAATAAAATCATCGCGGGATTCCTTCGCGATCGCGGGATTGAATTTTTCAAAAAAAGGTCCCTGCAAGTTTAAAAAAGTGTCAGAAATGGTCCCTGAGCCCGCGATCGCGGGCTCCATCGCGGAAAAAAAGGGCATTTTGGCAAACTGGGAGAGATTTAGGGCATTTTGGTAACACTTGGTTTGACTTATGGTATTTTAATTAATTTCCCATTATTTTAACAATTTTTTATGGTAGTTTCACCTCCTAACCACTTGCTTTCTATTATTTTTATTGAAATAGCCACCAGGTTCGCAATTCTAGGTCTGCAATTGCAGACCTAACTCAAAAATACAAAAAAAAAACAAATTTGGTCGATTTTCCTTAAAGATTTTTTTTGACCCAGGTCCGCAATTATGGACCCATGTCCGCAAAAAAAATGATTCGGTTTCTTTTTTCCTAAAGTAGGTCCGCAATTACTGGCTTATTTTAAGACTTGATGACTATTTCCATAAGATAGAAAGAAAATGGCTAAGAAATGAAATCACCCTAAAAATATGGCTAAAAATTCATTTACCTTTTAAAAACCAATCTAGTGTTAAAGGAAAAGAGAAATAGAACAATAATAGAATGGAGAGAATGAATCGTAATTCTCATTAATCATAAGCCCTTTATATAGAGATGAGTTACAAGTAGATAACTACAAGATATTTCAATTCTAATATATCTTTATCCCTATTTCTATCGTCATATCCTTTAGACGATGGTACACTTATCCTACAACACTCCCCTTGTGCCGAGTCAAAGGAGTGATGGTGCACAATTGTTGCCTCGTTAAAACCTTACGCCAAAATAAAAACCCAGTGGGAAAAAACAAAAATATGACGAAGGAAAGAGTACAACGCACTAGTTTCTTTGCAACACATAGACTTTTACTTTAGTCTAATTTTCTCTTAGATTCGTACATTAATCATGAGAGTTAAGAAAACATGATGGTATATAAACCGTTGCCTCACTAAAACCTTACACCAAGGAGCAAAACCCAATGAGAAAAATAAAATTTTGGTTGAAAGAAAGAGCACAACATACCAATATTACATATATATAGACTCCCCCTTTTGTCTACCACTCCCCCTGATTCGTGCATTAATCAAAGGAGGTTTAAAACATTTCCATTTTAATATTTTCTACATGTTTCCCAAATATGGTTTTATGTATTGATTTGGTAAACAAACATGTCACATTTTCCTCGCCTTTTATTTAGTTCACTTGAATCTTGAGGAGAATTGATTATATAAAAACTTAAGCAAAGTATGCTTTGTGTTATAACCCTTGATATATCTTACTTTCATTTCTTCGATACATGATGCATTATTTCCATACATGCAAGTTGTATAGTGGTTAGTTAAACTCAAAATTACTAGCTCCTCTTACATGTGTAATGATAGTCCTTAACCATCTACACTCTTGAATAGTCTCATGGAGAGTAAGATTGCTGATAATATAAGAAGATAGCTATTAAGGGTTTGCTTAGTTTACTTCCAAGCAATCGGCATGTTCCATATGATAATTCCTTATCCAGTTTGGGAACAACCTTTATATCAGTCAAACATATACCTAATATCAGCAAATATATACAAACGCATTGTTTGGTGTTTTTCTGTAAGAGTCAGTACTTTTTCCGCTCACAATCTAAGTAGGTATTGAAGTTTCATTATCAATCCATTTATCTTCGTAGGGGAATTATAAGCCCACGTCAATGGTGCCAAAAGATTAATTTGAAATCATTCCAATGACGTTGCGTTGGCGCTGAGCTAAATCTAGCTGACAAGTTCAGTGAGAAGTACAATATACGGTCAAGTGTATTATGTTGAGTACAATAATGCGCCTATTGTACTTAGGTATGGAATTCCAGCTCCTAACACCTCTTCGTCCTCATCCTTTAGACAAAAATGGATCTTTCCTTATATCCAACACTTTGACCGATCATGGAAGTGATAATCGGATGCGCTTTGTCCATATTAGGTCGCCTGATCATTTTCTAGACATATGCGGATCGGTGGATTAATATTCCACAAACTCGGTGTCGTAGCTCAAGTATCTAGACAAAACCAAGTTTTCCCACGATCTTTCATCTCAAATTCAGATTTCAAGTAGCTTGTGTTTTCTCTTATTTCATCAAGAGTGTCTATTATATTCATAACATCGACATATAGAGCTACTATGAAAATCTGGGACTTGTTTTCTTATATAAATACACAAGGGCACAGTTCATCGTTCTTATTTATCGTTTCCCAATCAAGTATTCACTCGTGCGGGTATACCACATCCGCATAGATTGCATTATCTATAAAGTGAGTGTTTCATATTTATTGTAAACGCATTTCATAATTTAAAGTTACTTGATATTGGTATAATGCCATCAAGCACTTTTATATCTCTGAATTTAGATCCCCATAGAGATATGTAGTAACTACATCGTTGAGCTGCAATTTCCAGTCCTTCGGAAACTACTTGGCTAATTTAATTAGCAGAACGTTGTCCATCACGAGAGAGTAAGTCTTATTGTGGTCAATCCAGTGCGTTGTGAGAAACCTTGCGCCAAAGGAGAGCCTTATATGACTTAATTATTCTCATTACGCTTCCCTGACAAATGATTTATCTATGTCCTACAGGCTTTACACTTGGTCGGTTAGCACTACCAAACCAAATACCTGTTCATTTGTCAAATAATTATCCTGGATTGCTTCTTTTCATTTAGGCCAATTTGCTCTTTGTTGACATTCTTTAACTGAGCATGGTTCGATGACATCGTGCTATGTTATCTCATAAGCAACGGTATATGCAAATATATCATCATTGAGTATGTATGATCTGTCCATCGACTCATATTCATTTGAGATTTCTTTGATATCTGGAATCAGTATTAACTTCGGAGCGTCCTTCAGTAATGATTCATAGACATAGATTTAATCAGAGATAATCTCATGTATTGATGATATATAGTTGTGCCTTACTCTTCTCTTCCTTTAGATGAGTATCTATCGAACCAAGTAGCGTCCCCCATTTCCTTTTGGGAGCTACGACCTCAACCACACCTCCACCATGTGTGATTGTAACGTACTTCCAGCGACGTTGTGCCCTTGTTTGGGGACTTTTGACCTTGCGAGTATATTTGCAGCTCGTATATGTGATCTTGTCACTCTAGATAATATTAAACGTATCAGGTATCTGAAAGGTTTTGTTAAACCGTACTACCACATGATATAGGCAACGGAAGCATATTTAAAATTGAATCATCCATGGCAATACTAACAAACAACTTATAAAGATGCATACGTTCTAGATGATTAACTACAATAGAAAGAATCAAGAACACTTACTTGTTTCTTGTGATTGTCGAAAACACAAATATGAATTAAACCTTGTTCTTGCTTCTTGGATGTCAAGGATCAATAGTGTGAATCCCTCTAGTGGCTCACACTTAAGAACACCAAACCAACAATCAAGATTGAAGCTTTAACCCTAAACCCTTGGAAGGGTTTACGATTTTGGGAGGGAGGAGAGGGGAGGCTACGGCCTTGTGAGAGAGAGAGAGATCACGCCAAAAAAAATCATCCTAGGGTTTGATCCCTAGCATCTTATTTATAACCTCTCTATTTACAAGTAGCCCCCTTGAACAGATAAGCTTGATAAAAACTATTTTAACAAGTTATCATTTAGTCCCTATAATTAATCTAATTAATTATATTGTAGCTTGTAATTAATTTATCATCAAATGACAAATTAATAATCTAACTACATTAATTCTCTTTCATTCTTCTGATTGTTTATTTGGGTCTTAAGGGCAACCCAAAATGACCCTGCTATTATTAGAAATATTACCAATAGTTAATGACTCTGGACACTATATCCAACAGTCTCCCACTTGGACAAGTTATTAACTCTATTTGGTTTAACGCTTTCAAATAATCAGCAGAGAGCAAGCCATCCAATGCAGCTGCCGAACTCTGATAAAGATTCGGTCCTAAGATAAGTGATTTAATGCTCCTTTGTTCTACAAGATATCATATGATCCTGAGACATGGATAAACGTCTATCTCGTGGATCAAGGTTATGTTTCCCGATTTCCGATATGTGTTGAATTCATCAGGCTACTCAATTGAACACATCAATTCTAGTCAGGGTTTGGCCAAACACTTAGTGTCAACACAAAATCATCGAGGGGCCCATGGATATCGCTTCTCCTGTTTAGGTAGAAGGAACAAATAAACTTTGACTACACAGTTCATTTCTATTCATCATATTATACATGGACATACCCTGTATAACTGCCAGTCACGGTCAGCGTTGGAGCACACCAAAGCATAACAGAACCCTAGAGCAAAACTCTATGCATCTCTGTTTGAAGAATATAAAATATTATCATCTCAAAATTACTCTGACTTAATCCATGAAGTAAACTTTTGAGTGCGGGTCTTTCCAATACCTAAATCACCATTAGGTACTCATGAGCGTTAGTTGCATTCTCTATGCTTCTAACACTCCATGACAGTCTTGAATCACTACTTACTTCCAGGAGTATGACTGACTGTGGAGGTTTAAGTAAATTAATACTCAGGAAGTTGGTTCTAAACATGCAAAACGAAACAATAATAAATTAAATGTAAATGGACGCAATCCAGCATATATTATAATCTCCATATAATAATCTCCAAATCAAATACAATTTATTACGTTTTAATACATCAAACTAACAACTAAAACATTCAAGATATATTGATAATTCTAACACCTATGGCTTCAGCCCGTGTCCTGTTTGGAACTTTTCTAAGTCACGGCCCCACCATTCAACAAGAACACCCATCTTGACTGCGAGCGGGAATCATCCCGATCTGTCTGGAAACTCGCATCAGTATAACCTGTTACTCGTAATTCATCTTTTCCACCATAGACAAAGAACATATCTTTAGTCCTCCGAAGATACTTAAGAATGTTCTTTACAGCCGTCCAATGACTTCGCCTGGGTTCCCTTGATATCTACTCACCATGCTTAAAGCAAATGAGACATCAGGTCTAGTACATGTCATGGCATACATGATCGATCCTATAGCAGATGCATATGGAATTCGACTCATTCTGTCCAGTTCTTTGCTAGTGTTGGGACATTGATCTTTGCTCAATCTTATGCCATGTTGCATGGGCAAAAACCCTTTCTTGGATTCACTCATATTGAATTTCTTCAATATCTTATCCAAGTATGTACTTTGGCTAAGTCCAATTAAACGCTTGGTTCTATCTCGATAAATTCTTATTCCAAGTATGTATGCTGCATTTCCCAAATCTTTCATAGCGAAACATTTCCCGAGCCAGACCTTTACATCTTGCAACATCGGAATATTGTTTCCTATGAGTAGTATGTCATCAACATACAAGACTAGAAATACAACATTACTCCCACTAGCCTTAACATATACGCAGGACTCATCTTCGCTTCGAGAAAATCCAAATTCCTTGACCTTTTCATGAAAACAAAGATTCCAGCTACGAGACGCTTGTTTAAGTCCATAAATGGATCTTTCAAGCTTACACACTTTATCTGGATACTCGGTATGTACAAAACCTTCAGCTTGTTCCATATACACATCCTCATCAAGTTTCCCATTGAGGAAAGCGGTTTTTACATCCATTTGCCATACTTCATAGTCATGAAATGCAGCTATGGCAAGCAATATCCTGATAGACTTAATCTTTGCCTCTGGTGAGAAGGTTTCATCATAATCAATTCCTTGAGTTTGAGTGTAACCTTTTGCAACCAGTCTAGCCTTGAATGTGTGCACATTCCCATCCATGTCGGTCTTCTTTTTGAAGATCCACTTACACCCAACTGTCTTGCGACCTGGTGTGTGATCAACCAATTTCCAAACTTGGTTATCGTACATAGATTGAATCTCGCTTTCCATGGCCTCTTTCCATTTGGCAGCCTCAGGGTCTGCCATCGCTTCCTCGTAGTTGGATGGCTCATCCGCACTATCAAATGTTTTATCATTGACTAGTGTGTCTCCTTCCTTTGTAATATGAAAACCATAATAAAACTCAGGAGGTTGACTTACTCTACTAGTTCTGCGAAGATGTGGTGGAGGTATGTTGGTTTCCTCAACAGGTGGTTCAACCTCATGTTGAGGGCTAGTGTCAACTATAGGTTCATCATTGGTTGTTTCTTGAATTTCTTCAAGATCAATACTGCTCCCACTATCCCTTTTGGAAATGAGCTCCCTTTCTTGGAAGACTCCCCTTCTAGCTACAAACACTTTGTTCTCCGGAGGTTTGTAAAATATATATCCAAAGGATTTGTAGGGATAACCAATGAACCGAAACTTCTCTGCTCTAGGTTCTAGCTTATCGTTAGTTCCGCGCCGAACGAAGACTTCACAACCCCAGACCTTTATATGTGCTAACGAGGGACGAGTCCCAGTCCACATTTCAGAGGGTGTCTTTGCAACCTTCTTAGTTGGAACGAGGTTTAAGATATGAGCTGCAGTTTCTAAGGCATAGCCCCAGAACGATATTGGAAGTGTAGCACGACTCATCATGGACCGAACCATATCAAGTAGCGTTTGATTTCTTCTCTCAGCAACACCATTGAGTTGTGGTGTTCTGGGAGGAGATAATTGCGAAACTATTCCACAATCCCTTAGATAGTCGTAGAATTCATGACTCAAGTATTCTCCACCCCTGTCGGATCGGAGCATCTTGATCTTCTTGCCCAGTTGGTTTTCTACTTCGTTTTTGAATCCTTTGAACACTTCAAAGGTGTCCGATTTGTTTTTCATCAGATAGATAAATCCATATCTACTGAAATCGTCAGTAAAGGTAACAAATATCTTTCATCGTTTCTCGTGGCAGATCTGAATGGTCCACATACATCTGTGTGGATTAATTCCAACAGATCCTTACCCCTTTCCATTCTTCCTTTGAAAGGTGCTTTCGTCATCTTGCCAAGTAAACAAGACTCGCATGCTTCATCAGACTTTAAGTCAAATAGTTCCAAGACCCCGTCCGATTGGAGCTTGGCGATGCGTTTCTTGTTTATGTGGCCAAGACGATGATGCCATAACGATGATTTATCCAATTCACTATTGGAGGAACCAACATTTAGAGTTAAGTTATTATTATTTCTACCAATCTTGGTAACAGCGGCAGTCATCCTGTTTCTCATGATCAGATTCAGCTCCCCATGCTTCAACGTCCTACTTCCCTTTAGTCCCTGAAAATTAGAGCAAATGTGAGTACCACATCCCGTATCAAGGACCCAAGAGTTAGAAATCGAAGTACTATGGAGTTCAATTGTAAAAATACCTGAGGTGCCACACCCTTTGACCTTGTTCATTTTCAAGTCCTCCAGATATTTTGGGCAGCTTCTCTTCCAATGGCCCTTTCCTTGACAGTAAAAGCATATGGCCTCTTTAGGGTCACTTATGGGTGGTATGTTAGAAGAATCAGCTTTTCTCTTAAGGCCTTGGTTGCGTGGAACAACTTTAGCCTTTCCCTTCCCTTTGGGATGAGAAACTTTCTTCTTCTTATAGCCACCTTCCCTAATGGCCAGGACGGGAGCAGTTGAGTGAGCACTTTGGGTCTTACCCATACTTGCTTCAGCAGATCTCAACATGCCATGGAGCTCCATCAAGGTCTTGTCCATATTGTTCATATTGAAGTTCACTATGAACTGTTTATATGCCCCACTAAGAGAGTTTAGTACCATGTCAATGGCAAGCTCTCTTGGGAAATCGACACCTAGATTGCCTAACCTGTCAATGTATGCTTTCATCTTTTGCACATGCGCACATACAGGGGCACCGTCCTGTTGCTTACATTCCATAAGCGATTTTACGACTTGGAACCTTTCTTGCCTCGCTTGCTCCTGAAACATTTCACGAAGCTGCTCATTTAGTTCAAACGCCCCCATGTTCTCGAAACTCTTTTGAAGTTCCGGGGACATGGACGCCAACATGAGACACGCGACTTTTGTGGATTCCGCGTATTGCTTGTTGTATTCAATTACTGCTTCAGGGCTTGTATCATCATTAAGTATAGGAAGATCCTCGTCGAGCAAATACTCTTTGTCTTCGTACCTCAAGGCAATTCTCAAGGCACGAATCCAATCCAAGTAGTTTGGCCCAGTTAACTTATCTTTACTTAGGATAGAGAGTAACGTAAGGTTGGATGTTGAGTGAGAAGGAGGAGGAGGAGGAGGATTATTTTCAGCCATCTGTAGATATAGATTTTTCGTTAGTTTGATATTTAACCCTTAAAATAATTTTCCAAACAATATTTAACAAGGCTAGGATCCATATTTTATCTTATGATGTGAAAAGGGATGCCGTAATCACATCACAAGGTTATTTTAGGTAAACAAATGCTATTTGTTAATTTCATTCACTATGAAACTCCTAGGTCTTTTGAGATTCATTGACTTATGTCAATGGCATGTTAATCTCGATTATGCTTATCTTCTTTTTGTGACTGGGATGCCGAGGATCACAAACAAGACAGTGAATCGACCATGGAAAAACACATGGACCCCTCGGCTCAAGTACGCTTGAGAATCACGAGCGCCACATCATTTTCAACTATAGTTTCACATTAACGTGCCGGCAAACCGCACACACTCCGTTAACAAACTATAAGATTATGTGTGTTCTTCATCATGGGTAGCATACGACTTTCACATTTCTTAGTATATCTAAAACGGGATTTTCGTTTTATACTTCATAGTTAATACTTTTAACTTGTCACATTGACCTATCAAACCTTTTCGGTAATTCCACTAGTCCACACAAGAGGCGGTGAGTTTGGTAACGCATGGCGTTTTAAAAACCCTTGACTCATTTGGCAACCATTTTATAGGTAACCTCCTTAAACCCGTTTTGAGTGTTTATAGTGAGTACGTCTAGTCTCGGTTTGACTATCAATGTATTATTTAATTATATATATATATAATTGAGGTCTAATATATATATATAAATTGAATGGAATTTTAAACAATTTAAAATTATGATTATCTTGATTAATTCTAATTAACCATGTGAGCACATATTTAACAATTAATATAATTGTTTCCATATTTGATTCCAATTAAACATGTGAGGACACATGCTAATAATTAATGTGAATATTTGACATATAAATTATATTCACTATATAAATAATGTCAATGTTTATCTTACAATATTTATTCAAACTTGAATATATTTGTTTATTGTAAGAAGGTATTTAAGATTATCTTATTCAATTCAAGATTATCCATTCGATATTTGTCATAGCTTATTATTGATGTGTTTTCTTAGGCAAGTTAGGAAACTAGCCATTCACAATTAGGATTATCTATTCAATTTAAGATTATCCATTCAATATTTTTCAAAGCTTATAATTGATGTGTTTTTCTTAGGCAAGTTAGGAAACTAGCCATACACAATTATGGTATAACATGCATAAAAAACGACTACTACGCCATACACAATTATGGTATAACATGCATAAAAAACGTCTACTACCCTATACCCTTTAGGGATACCGATAAACTTTAATCGCTAAAAATAGAAACTTTTTCATGCAAGCAAGAATTTTTTTCAGTTTCCAAAATTATAGCTTTAGAGGTTATGATCATAAAACCCTAATTTAGGGATTAAGCAATCTAATGGTCACAAACTTACTGCACTATGTCGAAAATAAAACAGGGGCCTTCTGGATCTCAAACGATTAATCCAACCGTCCAGAAGGTAAAACAGAATGTCGTGAAATTACTGTCCAAAAAACGCGACGATCCGACGGTCCAAACTCCGGGAATAGAGAAAACGGCTCGTTGCGTTTTCCAGAAAATTCAATACGAATTTTATGCTATTGAGCTAAAATCTAAGAACTTTGGCTCTGATACCACTGAAAGGTTTTGTTAAACCGTACTACCACATGATATAGGCAACGGAAGCATATTTAAAATTGAATCATCCATGGCAATACTAACAAACAACTTATAAAGATGCATACGTTCTAGATGATTAACTACAATAGAAAGAATCAAGAACACTTACTTGTTTCTTGTGATTGTCGAAAACACAAAGATGAATTAAACCTTGTTCCTGCTTCTTGCATGTCAAGGATCAATAGTGTGAATCCCTCTAGCGGCTCACACTTAAGAGCACCAAACCAACAATCAAGATTGAAGCTTTAACCCTAAACCCTTGGAAGGGTTTACGATTTTGGGAGGGAGGATAGGGGAGGCTACGGCCTTGTGAGAGAGAGAGAGAGAGAGAGAGATCACACCAAAAAAAAATCATCCTAGGGTTTGATCCCTAGCATCTTATTTATAACCTCTCTATTTACAAGTAGCCCCCTTGAACAGATAAGCTTGATAAAAACTATTTTAACAAGTTATCATTTAGTCCCTATAATTAATCTAATTAATTATATTGTAGCTTGTAATTAATTTATCATCAAATGACAAATTAATAATCTAACTACATTAATTCCTTTTCATTCTTCTTATTGTTTATTTGGGTCTTAAGGGCAACCCAAAAGGACCCTGCTATTATTAGAAATATTACCAATAGTTAATGACTCTGGACACTATATCCAACAGTATCGAGTCTGATTCGTTTGACTTCAACTTTACGTTGTGAAGTTTTGGGGATCCAAATGAGACACAGTTGAAATATTCAATGACACTTCCTGTCGTTCCCATGGAAAATCCTTTTTTCTATCTCCCCCTAACGACAGGAAGGTTGTCTCATTAAAGTGACAACCCGCAAATCTAGCGGTAAATAGATCACTCGTCAAGGGTTCTAATTAGCGGATAATTGTTGGGGGTTCATATCCAACATTTGATGAATCGTCTTTAAGACCCATTTTGGTACGCTGTGGGGGCGTAATTGGCACATATACAACACAACCAAACATACGTAAATGTAAAACATCAGGCTTATATCCAGTTACCAACCGGTACGCACAAGATTGGTTGGCAGGTTGTGGGTCTAAACACGAATAAGTAAAGTTGCATGTAATATTGCATTACCCCATGCAGATGTGGATAAATTGGTGCGCATAACCAATGCCCTAGCTACCATCTATATTCTTTTGATGACAACTTTTATCATTTTACGAGACCATTTTATATATATACACATGCGGTACAAATGCAATAATCATCAAATCCTTATGATGTAAATTCTCCAGCATTCTAAGTCATGTAGACTTGATGAGAAAAAATCAGGGTGGTGAGTCCTTAATGTATGAGTGTAACATTTCATGTGGACTATAATATGACACGTGTTCATCGTGTCAAAACCAGAACCATAAAGTACTTTAATGGCCCGCATTCTGGATGTTTATGTCCATAAATATCACCTTGTATTCATTGTAAGAATGAAATATTTTTATATTATGTCATTAGCTTTAGGATGGTCTCATTCCTGATTTGGCTAAGGATCAGGGTATATAAAAGTTCTAGGTATTAGAGAGGGCATGTTATGATGGTGGTGTTGCTTCTTGTGCAGTAGAAGTCAACGATTACAATTTGGTTAATTCCCTCGTTTTATCTTTCACTCGAAAGAGAATGTATCTAAGTGTATTTTGCAATACATAGATCACTATGTCATGACCATGGTGTCCCACGTGGTCATGCCGAAACATATATGTGTCATTGTTCCAAAGTTCTTTATTGGTGACAAAATATGATTTACTAACATAGATAATCCATTAATTTGATACATTAATTTCTCTAATATATTTTGCTTTCATATCATTAGAGTTTATGTATATATACCCATTTCCATTCTTATAATATGATTGGTACGAATACTTTAACAAGGTTCATATTGATATAGTGCTCTAGCAACAAGTGACATTCCATCGTCTAAGTGTTTAGAGGAATTAAAATAATTAATTAAATGAAAATAATATATTTCTTAGGATTGTATGAGATGCAACAAAAACAATTAAGTTCTCCTCGATACATTCCTACATGGAACGAAGAACGTTGAGAGTTTTGCATTTGTTTTTGATGTGATCATTTACATCTCTAATGGTTATAAACTCAGGTGTATATATACACAAATGCAATTGATAGTTCAATTATATTTAAATAAACTTATACTTAACCAATCTTAGATATGACATAGCTCATTTACAACTTGTTCCATTTTCTATTGGAAGTTCGTTCCCGACTCTTTCCATGAATTTAACCCTTTCCACAACCTTGTCCATATGGTACATAATGATTAATATGTTCAACTCACTATCCTTTAGTGTTCTTTGCTTGCCTTATTAACCTCAAGAATTTTCTTTATCCGGGTATTCTAGCGTTGTTAAAAAAACATTGTTACAACTCTTAGTCACTTGCATTAAGTTAATGAGTTTGTTAAAGATTATATTGCAGCTTATACTGTTTCATTAGTATGATTGGTGATATAGGAAAGATGAAAAGATGTTATGATTCGCATAATCTTTTGTGAGTTTCTTGCCACAAAGATTGAGATGCATTTTGAGACATGACATTTCTTTGTCAAAATCAATTACCTTCTTGTAATCAAGTAAGTAGGTTTCATTCCACTGTATGATTAGTTTGAGAAATATATGGTACTGAATATTCCCAAATTTCCTTTTTTTGGGACTACCCACGGTTCTTGGGGGTTTCTAGTTATTCTCTCTGAAGTGTATCATCTCAAAAAAATTAAAGTATTTACTTGTATCTGAACATCTAGTGTTTTTTTTCTTTAGGGTCAAAATGGTTCAATGATTTTTGCATATTTTCTTGTGTTTTTCGAACCTATTTTATCGTAATCAAATCCTTCTTATTCAAAGATGTCGTAGAAAATGAGGAATATATTATTTTCTAAAATAGTGAATTATGGTTTATAATTATTCTGTTATGCATGAAATTTCATTATCATAATGATATTGGATTTTTGTATTCTTACATTTTGTTGATAATACTTCATCAATATTTCAATTTGCGAATAAAAACCACTCAATCTATTGGATCTCCAGGTAGTAGGGGAATCACGTGAATTTCTTAAGTCCCTATAAACCTTAGGGCTATTTACATCCGTTTGACAAAATCCAATCGATATCTTGTGGTTTAAATATTTTGAAGATAACATTGTTAATTATAGAGCTTTTGGCAAGAGGCCAAAATGAATACGAGTTTAGCTTATGAAGCCAACTTCAATGTTTCAATACCTTAATAGTATTTTAAGAGATTTTGCCATTAGACAAATCAATATTAGTTTTGACATAAAGTTAAATTCAAAATTTTAACATCTTAATTGTGTTTATGGATCTTTAGGTAAAATACCAAATATAAAGGGGTTGGAAGTGTAACTTCCAAAAATTATTTATAAGATTGGAATGAATGAGTAGGAACTCATGATCAAGATAAGCATTTGAATAATAACAATTAAGAGTTAAAATAAACAATTGAATAAGATAAAACATTTTGAAAGAAATATAACTAGTGTAAGTAAATAATATAAACAATTAAATTAAACATATCCAATAAGACAAGCTAATAAATAACAAATAAGATTCATAAAGCTATAAAAGAATTGTAATATATCAATTGAGAAGCTTTTAAAGATTATGTAGTTTATTAATCTAAAAGATTCACTTTAAATATCATAGGAAAGTTTAAAGACAAATCTTTTAAAGATTTTAGATGAAATTAATTAAACATTTAATGCACAAGATATAACAAATTATTTAATTATATATCATCAAAGTATCTATTGGTTTACCAAATAAATTACCACAAAACACACTTAATATGAGCATAGTATTGGCATGACTACATAATATAGTGATCAAATAATTAAATATGATGGTTAACTGGTTATGATAAGTTTGTAATTTTACTTCAACAATTAGTAATAAAATATAATGTATATTGTCATATACATTATAATCAATAGAATAATAATTAGAAAAAAAATAGTAAAAACATATATGTCATCATTTATATAGGGAAATTAATTAAAATACCCTAAGTTTGACCATCACTTACCAAAATGCCACAAATCTCTCCCATCTTACAAAAATGTCCCAAAAATCCGCGATAGAGCCCGCGATTGCGGGCCCCAGGCCACGTGTCACCAAACTTTGCCCACTTTGCCCGCGTTGGTTCCTCAAGAATGCCCGCGGTCCAGATTTCCCCCTCAAGAATGCCCGTGTTGGCAGTTTTGGTCCCTGCCCGCGTTTGACTTCCTTTGACCCCCGCGATCGCGGGCTGACGTGGCACGAACTTTGGCCAAAAGTGCCCTGCGGAGCCCCTCAACTTTGGCCGCGGTGCACATTTGGCCCCTGCCCGCGATCGCAGCCCGCGATGGCCCGCGATGGACCAAATTTTACAGTTTTGGTCCCTGGAAATTTACACTTTTGGTCCCTGTACTTAGACGAATCTTGCATGCTTTTACTGTTTTTTTCCACAATTATTGTACTTTGAAGACCGATTTGTGGTTGAAATTCATTTGCATGTTTGAGATTTCATCCATAAATATCAGTAATATGCAATTCACAATTCACACTTGTTTATTGCTTTCTTTCTTGATTTCTCTCTTGCTTTCTTTCTTTGAATTGCTTTCTCTCTTGATTTCTCTTCTCTCATTTCATCCACAAATGGCATCGTCATCAAACCCTAAGTCTACTCCTGAAAAAATGTCACCTCAAATCGAGGTTGCCATAGCAAAAAAGGAAAAGGAGATAGATGAACTAACAGAAGAGTGGAAAAAAATTATGGACATGAAGGCAGTCCATTTGAGAAAGATCGAAGAGGAAGACAGGGAGATCAAAAGGATGAAAGGGGATATAAAAGCTCGGGAGGCTCGTGTTCGTCGAGAACAAGAAGCAATTCACCATATTCTGCAAGACTTCGCAATTATTCAAGCGAAGGTAAACGAGAAGCAAACTTGGATTGATGAAACTAAATCAATTTTTAAGTAGGTGGTGGTTCTTTTAGTTGTTTTGTATTTTTTTTTTGTTTTGTATTTTTTTTTACTGTGTTGTTGTTTGTATTTTTTTTACTGTGTTGTTGTTTTGTATTTTTTTGTTGTTGTTAATTTCTCTGAAAAGTAGTTTTTAAGCCGCTGAACCACGGTTAGGTTGGATACATCATGCAAGGTCAAGTCAGAGGTTACCTCATTCGGATAAACAAACATGGGGTTTTGTTTGTTAATGATGCTAGATTTTGGTAGCCGTACTCTATCCACGTGGGCCTACTCCTCTTGTAGAATATATGACAACCCTCAACTCATTTGCTAAAGTGTGTCCGGGTTATGGTACACAATGGCCATACGTGGTTGCAAAAGCAGAAGCCATTGAAGAAGGGTCAGAAAGATTGAAGATGAAGAGCATGTTGGATGGAATACAAACTAGCTGTGTTATCAATGTTCATTTAAAAGCATATGTATGTGTGTATATATAATATGAATATATATATATATATATCATTTACAAACTAGCTGTGTTATCAATGTTCATTTAGAAGCATATGTATGTGTGTGTATATATAATATGAATATATATATCATTTACAAACTAGCTGTGTTATCAATGTTCATTTAAAAGCATATGTATGTGTGTATATATAATATGAATATATATATCATTTACAAACTAGTTGTGTTATCAATGTTCATTTAGAAGCAAATGTATGTGTGTATATATATAATATGAATATATATATATATATATATATATATATATATATATATATATTACAAATCAGCGTTCAGATCAACAGTATCATATGTGTTTGTTCCATATGGTTCAAGCTGTGACGGGCCCGGGGTGTGACTGACTGAATGTCTCCTTGGCACGGTTGAAGGGGCGGGATTTGGACACTCTCCACGAGTGTGTCCTACGCATTGGCACCGAGTACATCTTCGTTGTATCGAACTTTCACCACGTGATGGACGTCGGTCGTTCTTTCTCGGTCTCCCGGCTCTGTTCTTATCCATTAAAGGTGGATAGCATGGCGGAAGCGGGTCGGGTGGATACACCCATGCTGCAGGGGGTCCAGCTGGGTTTATTACCTCCACGTATGTTTTCCGGTAATATTCGGACGTGAAGAAAGGTACAGCCAAGTCGCTGCAATCTGTACGACCCATATATCTTGCTGCAGCGATGGCATGGCCGCACGGTAACCCAGATTTATCCCATTCGCGACACGAACAAAAGTGGTCTTCCATATTCACAATCGCGTGAATATAGTCATCATGCACCTCGTACTTCCCATACCCGATTGCTCTTACCGGCCATGTCGCTGCACGACGCGCCCTGTACTGAACGATATTCTCCGCCGTTGGTGTGAGTGCATTTTGCATCTCAGCTCTTTTTAGGCGTCGAATTTGGTACCACTCTTGTTGAAAGGCCCGAAAGTAGTCCATAAGATTAACAATCGGACATCTACGCGCAAAACGGGAGAGTGCATTCACAGACTCTGCACTATTCGAGGTCAGAATGTCATACCGTTGTCCAGGAAAATGGGTCGCGGACCACCTCTCCGGTCCAGTATCGTCAAAGACTTTGGCTGCTTCGTCGGCACTATATCGTAGCATATTCATGTACTTTTTAAACTCCCGATCCGTATATGCTCTGCATGCCGCCCAATAGACATCCTTGTAGGTGGTAATACGTTTGTCCTTGGATTTGGCGTTCATCTCCAAATGTCGACAGCATATGGCGTGAGGGGCGTTTGGGTACATGGCAGAGATTGCGGCGCTTATGGAAGGAGCCCTGTCAGACATAAACACCAACCCTTGCGGGTCTCCGATAGCTTGTCTCAACATGGACATAAACCAAATCCACTCGTCCCCGGTTTCAGACTTGCCTACGCCGAAAGCTACTGGAACGATGGAGTTATCCCCGTCCATGGCAACCGCCAGGAACATCATACCCAAGTAACGGCCCTTTAAATGGGTTGCGTCTATTATCAGGACACGACGTAGATTTGCCAGAAATGTGCGGATCTGCAAAAACATAGGTGGTTTTCATTTGTAAATGTTATAGTTTATAATGTGTAAACATATGACGTGTTAAAATACGTACCGCGGGTCCAAGGGCCACGAAGCACATCTCAAACCGTCGACGTGAATCGGTCCGTAGCTGCGTGACAGTACCAGGGTTCTGCAGCTGCAAATTATATAAATATGTCGGGAGTAGTTCATACGACTCCTCGAACGTGCCTCTCACCATAAACAGTGCATGGCATCGCGCACGCCAAGCTTGGTGGTAATCAATCGTGACGTCGAACTGTCGGTGAACATCGTGGACGATGTCCTTTGGACGCAATGACCTGCTAACATCAAGAAATTTGTTTTTCAGCATCGCACCCAAAGTCTTTTTGCCGGCTTGTTTGTGGTGGGGATTAAGTTGCGTCCTCGTACAAGTGTGTACGTCGTGCAACTTTTTAATCATTATCGCCCCTCCTTTGGGACCCGTGTGAATCGCGTACAACCTCCACTCACACTTTTCTCTGGCACATTCAACTACGTATCTGCTTTTGTCAGATTTCCGCGCGTGACTTTGGAAACCCTCTTCCAAGAACTTGAGTCCGATCTGACTTGCCAAGAGATCCTTCGAATCGAATATCTGACCTGCTTTTAAGCTTTCACTGCGAATATAAGGTGTAGGTTCGTAGGTTTGTGTCTGGGTATGGGAGTCTGGAAGAATAGGGGGCATATCAAAAAAGTCATTTATCTGACTACATGATTTTCTACTAGGGGTATATTCTTCGTGATCATCATTATCGGTGTCTGATCTGTCTATTTCAGAATTACCCGTTCTGAAAACGTGGGTTTCGTCATCAGCAACTCCAGCAGTACGCCCTTCGTGTGGTTGTGGTGGTTGTTGTTGTTGAGAATCAAGCTGCTCTATTTGGAGGTCTTCGTCGTCGTCACCGTCGTTGTCACCGTCGGATACGCCGGGATACACAAAAAGTAATGGGGGCCTTTCTGAATCGACTGCAAGGTGCAGAAAAGTAGAGATATCCCCATCGTTGGATAAATCCACAAATGACCCATCGCCATTTTTAAACACTAACTTGCAAACAGCAGAAGAGTTGATTCCACATTTTTGCATGGCGTATGCAAGAAATTTCTGATAAGTATAGTTTACTGGCAATTTTACACCATGCTTAGATTTATAAGCAAAATTCCACTCATTGTTATCTTGCTCCCATTCACCATCAAAACAGAAATATAACTTAGCTTTTGCAACAGATGAACTCATTTTTTCAGTAGTATCTCAAACACAAAATATTGCAGAAAGAAATCAAGAAAGAAGTATGAAATCGGTGTGTGGATTATGGCTTGCATTTTACATCTATTTATCAATGAAACAACCAACATTGATGACAACCAATCTCTCATTTCATCCACAAACTGGTATTCCAAAAACACTGATTTAACATTGATTCAAACATGCAAATGAATTTCAACCACAAATCGGTCTTCAAAGTACAATAATTGTGGAAAAAAACAGTAAAATCATGCAAAATTCGTTTAAGTACAGGGGCTGAAATTGTAAATTTTCAGGGACCAAAAGTGTAAATTTCCAGGGACCAAAACTGTAAAATTTGGTCCATCGCGGGCCATTGCGGGCTGCGATCGCGGGCAGGGGCCAAATATGCACCGCGGCCAAAGTTGAGGGGCTCCGCGGGGCACTTTTGGCCAAAGTTTGTGCCACGTCATCCCGCGATCGCGGGGGTCAAAGGAAGTCAAACGCGGGCAGGGACCAAAACTGCCAACACGGGCATTCTTGAGGGGGGAAATCTGGACCGCGGGCATTCTTGAGGGACCAACGCGGGCAAAGTGAGCAAAGTTTGGTGACACGTGGCCTGGGGCCCGCGATCGCTAGCTCCATCGCGGATTTTTGGGGCATTTTTGTAAGATGAGAGAGATTTGTGGCATTTTGGTAACTCGAAGTTGGACTTTTGGCATTTTAATTAATTTCCCTTTATATATGTATGCTCTATAAATCAGGCATACAATAAATAACAATTAAAAAAAATTGCATTAAATTAAATATTTTTTTCATTCTTTAAATCGTAGTTCAAAATAAATGCCTTAAATATAATCTAATATATTTTATTAATATATTCAAGAAATAACCACTTTAATATGTCATCTCCAATGGTCATTTGAAAATAACTTGAAAATAACTTGAACATTGAAGTGATGACTTGAAGATAGCTTTACTTATCAAAGACTTGGTCTTTCTCAAGTCTTTGGAAAATTAAATGTGAGAGGCAAGAGAAAGAGAGAGTACATTATAATGGGACCAACATAACTTTTATATATTTTTTTATTACTTTCAAGTTTCATTTCATTTTACCATTATGGATGCCCTTTTAGTAATTAACTAATTCAATTATTTCTATAGTTGACTAATTGGAACAAATAGAGCAGTTGTTTCTGTAAAGACCCTGGATCATGTTCCTGATAAGAAGTTGGAACTAACTCATCATGTCTTTACAGGACAAACTCAAGAACTGGAGAAAATCTGCTTTGATTTTGAGTTCAATACTGTTTTTGGCGGCTGGAATATGGTTTGCAGGTATGATTACCATCTGCTTATATCGTCATTCTCTCTAATTCTATTAGTTGAATACTTGAGACATTAGACTTGATTGATCGAGACAAAAATGCATCTTTTTGTTCAACCAAAATAAGTGGAACAAATACGAGGAAGATGAAACAACATTGGTAAATTACTGAAATAACCATGTCAAATTAAAACCCTAAAACCTGGCCTTTCATCCACCTACCTCACTCTCGTCTGTCTAATCCAGTCCCATCCGTAAACCAGACGAACCCTAAAAATGATTCAAACCGGCACTTCTTGTAACTAAACACGCGTCTTTGGTGCCTTCCATTTATGCAGGTGTTTTTCTTGGCGGTGCCGTTAGTTATGATGAAGACGACGAGGATCCAGAGACTAGTACTGAGCAGTCAAACACGACAGCCAAAACGACTGGCGAACCATGATCTCTTTAAAGGAATTTTGAGCATAGGTGGTTCTTCCGAACCGAAATAACCAAATGGTGAAAGCTGTAAAAGTTATCCCTTTTTTTGAATAAGTTATCCCTTTTCTTATTTAATAAGAATTACATGAATATCAGATTATGATTTTTATTTTATTTCTTTTTATAGTTAGATTGAAAGATGTATAACAGATCTTATTTTACAAGATACAAGTTAACATGTCAAAGATTGTTATTTGAATTTTCTTTTAAATCTCACATAATGGGACTTGAAGAAGCATAAATATAACAAATGAATTCAAAACTATGTACATACTTGCATGGTTTATATTCATACACACGTCATGATCCATTCATCTTCATGTATTTAAATAAATTCAAAAGAAAAAACATTCATAAATTAAAAAAAAAAGAATCTTAAGAATTTTTACCTCGTTAATAGAAACCGTTTTTTGATTGGTCCTTCAAGGCATCATTCAAGGCCTTACCGAGCATGTTTATGTAATTCTATAATTCAATTGAGGGAGCGATAGCGCAAACAAGCTTCGTGCTGATAACGTGTTAAAAGAAAAGAGAAATAGAACAATAATAGAATGGAGAGAATGAATCGTAATTCTCATTAATCATAAGCATTTTATATAGGGATGAGTTACAAGCAAGGTTCTAAATAGCGTGAGGCGTGGCGTGGCGGTGAGGCCAAGCCTTAAGCCTTAGGAGCCACGGCGAGGCCACGACGTTTATCAAGGCGTGACTTATGGCGGCAAATTTCTATATCATATATAATATTATATATAAAAACATATGTTTTGTACTATCACTCGATAATTCAATGATAATAAACAAGTTAAATTAGGTTATATATTCAAAACTAGGAATAAGACATTAAAAATGTAAAGAAAAAACAAATATTGCGTCATAAAAGACCGCACATTGGGCCATGGCGTGCCACAAGCATAACGTGGCGTGAGGCACAAGCCTTAAGCCACGGCGCGCCATGGTGGCTGTTGCGACGAGCCTTTTAGAACAGTGGTTACAAATAGATAACTACAAGATATTTTAATTCTAATATATCTCTATTCCTATCTCTATCGTCATATCCTTTAGACGATGACACACTTATCCTACAACATCTAGCTTATTAATGAACCTTTTTATTTGTTTCTAATTATTAGTAATTAAAAATTTCAAGATCTAAAATTAAATTTTCAAGAGCCCCCATTAATTAATGATGTAATTAGAAAAACATTAATTATTTTATATAAAATTGGAATCTTTGACATTTTCAAGATCCAATACAAGATTGAATATTTTTTGGCAGCTACAATCCTTGATATGGAATCTAATATATTCATGAGATGGACCAATTATATCCATTCAATTTATTTTTATTTAACTACGTTTATAATTCCAAATTATTTTGTAATTCAATTTATTTTTATTTAATTACTTTTATAATTCCAAATTATTTTGTAATCATGACATCTCATTTTGAGCATCTCCAATAGAGGTTCTTATACCTCCCTTTTACTTTTTTTTTTTGTTGCCAACTCATCAACTTAAGAATTCTCTTAAATTTCTATAATGATAGTTCTTATAAGAACCTACTTTTTGCAGGTTCCATTTGATTTTTTCAACATCAATAATAATTAAATAAGTTATATTAATAACTATAAAGTAAACAAAATAAAATAAAAAATAAAGAAAATGTTACTCCTCACAAACTTCATGGTAAGAACCAAGGTTCTTATTTAAGAACCTAAAGAAGTTTGAGTTCTTATAAGAACTCTCCACAATGCTAGTTTTTACAAGACATTGTACTTTTTGTTTGTAAAAACCTTGCATTGAAGATGCTCTATGTCTGTCTTGGACTCTTGGTCCCCTTTTTGTTACAATTGACTTTTGACGTGTATTTTTTGTCGTTTTAATAAATTTTAACTCGTTATTATAACTTGATATCTTACCTTGTTAGTTTTACATGTTATATCACTGATAAAATAGAGACAATATAAATAGATAAACGTTGTCTATTGTTGAAAGAGAATAAACAAACGGCCACCTCATTTATTAAATGGCAGGGCATGTTCTATGTCAAACTCTACCTACCCCATAAAGTAAATAAACGAAAATGGTTAAATATTCCAAATTTCTTGAATATACAATCGCTTAAAAGAAAAATGTTTTCTGTTAAAACCTGTATGGATATAGTTGTCTGTATGTTAACAGATAAATTGTTGTTCGGTTGTCGTGCTGAATAAACAGTCTGAATGTCAACCATTTTACCGGTCTTTATTTTTGTCTTAATAAAACAATTGTTCGATAAAAATGTAGAATAAATGACTTTTAATTATATAAAAAAAAGTCAATTTAAACATTTTTAAATAAAACAACTTGATTTAACATTTTAAAAAAAAGATATAAATATATAATTTAATCCCAAACCCTTATCCTCCACCGCCCCTCTTTCTGTGATATCTCGATGGAAGTGGGTCGTTCTATATTTGATTTGGTCGGACCGAAATAAGTTGGTATTTAAAGCGGAAAAGAGAGACATCCGGGAGGCTCTATTCGAATTTCAAAGGATAACTTTCGATTGGATCAATCTAAGAAGCTCCAAAACAAACTTGGAGTGGACAAAATGGCTCGGAGATCCTACAAAAAATTAGCGAGAAAAAACTCGGTCTAGTGTGACGAGGGCAAAGGGAGTCAGATCTCTAAAATCCGGGCTAATACTATCGCATCTCGCAATCGGTTAGTTTTCAGATTTTGGTGGGCTTACCTTTCTGCCACCGTAGTTTAGAAACATTCGTGCTGGAAGTTTTTCTTGCTCCCTGTTCATTTGTGGCTCGTGGCTTCTTGTAAAGATGAACCTTGGTTTTGGTATTAATGAAATATCTTTGCTGTGCAAAAAAAAAATCATATAAGGGAATTGTTTACCCTAAATGGAATCATGAAAACAACTCCTTCAAGCATGGACATGGAGGTTCGGTCACTTAAGCAACTCCTTCAAGCATCTCGATGACCTTCCTCATCGTCGGCCTAACACCTGGGTTTTCTTGAACGCACCAAATACCAACCTTCACTAACGTTCTTTTTCTTTAGGGGGAAACAGATCTGTTCTCAAGGGCTAGAAATCGATGGAGAGAAAGATATAATACAAAAATCGATATACAGAAAATCCATATACTAAAATCGATAAACTGATGAAGAATCGATAAACTTTTGAAATCAATATGCAGAAAATCCATGGAGAGAGATCGACATAAGAGACTGGAGAATGATGGAGAAGATTTGATCCAGGAGGAAGGAGCGTCAACGGAGAAGTTGATCAAGTTTAATGTGAGTGGTTAGGGAGAAGGGTAGTTGGGGAAAAGTTGATGTAATTTAATGGCTGAGTGCATAGGACATGGGATTTGTGGCTGACCGAATCAGCCAACGGCTGAGCGAATAAGCTCCCACCGAACAGTTAGGTATGGCTGTGCGAATCAGCCATATCTATTATACAGCTCAATGAGTTGTTACGAACAGCCCCTAAGTGAATACATTTGAAAATAAATAACCAAATTTCCAAATTTATTTTTAATTAATAAGCAAAATTTTAAGAGTTGTAAAGAGATAATCAAGGATAAAGTTGTATGTAGTTAACTAAAAATATATAATAATTATACGTGTTGTGTCATGAAACATGCAAAATATAGAACTACCGACTCAAATGTTTGGGACACCCCCTTTCAACTTTGGTGTTGTTTACCCATTTTTGAGTCAATATTTCCACTTAAAACATATTACATAAAATTTTAGTCCAATATTACAATTTTATCCGGTAAACGCTTAACGTGTAAGAGCCGTCACTCACTTACCATATAAGACTGTCGGTCTTTGACATCGCTCTAACAGGGTAAGATCCTCATCCTTGTAAATGTTCATCCAATAAGGTAAAGCGACCCGGTAAATGTTTACCAAACGCTTATCCTGCGCCACTTGCTTACCGGGTAAGCTTTTAGTCTACGAAAAACGGTATTGTATGCAACAACTTTCATGGGAAGAGCTAACCGTGGCAACAATCTTCACCCTCACTTACCGGGTAAGACTCGCGGTCCTTACCTTACTCTTGACGGATAAAATTCTTGGTCCTTACCATCTATGTTGTTAATATCGGATATCGGTGCGATATCGGTCAAGGTCCGATATTCGATATCTCAAATATATCGGTCCAAGAATATCGGTTCATATAATATTTCTTAGAATTATAAGAATATTGGTTCATTGGTTTCAACCTTTTAAAGGGTTTCAAATTAAAGCACTTCTATATATATATAATTGTATATATTATATATATAGGGTACAAATCAAATACAAACCATGTATTTGTTGCACCCCTTACAAACCACAGTCTGCATATGTGCAGAACCAGTCTGCATATATGCATTATCCCATATGAATGTATGTTCATTATATGTATATTCTTGCACGTATGCATATGCATATGCGCATTGTGCACGTATGCAGACTGGTTCTGCACATATGCAGACTGTGGTTTGCAAGGTGTGCAACAAATGCAAGGTTTGCATTTTACGGAGCCTATATAAACATATGATATGCATTAATTAAAAAAATAGTTCAATATCAAAACATCAACTTAAATAGCTTAATAAGTAAATGAGACACAAAGAAGAACTGAGAAGCAAGAGTCAATCTGTGTGGGCTCACTGTTAATAAGTAACTAAGACACAAAGAAAGTATCAAAGTAATTAAGTCAAAAATAACTTAATAAGTAAATAAGACACAAAGAACTGATGAATAATTAAGAAACTAATAAGTAATTAAGTCGACCAACAGAAGAAGAAAGCTCACTGTGGCCGGAAAAAACGAAGAAGAAAGCAGCAGCTGGAACAAAAAGCCTCTAAAACCGGTAAAATCGGCCGATATTTTGACCTAAATATCGGCGATATATCGCTCAATGACGCCGATATATCGCTGAACAATATTCTACCCGATATTTGCCACCAATATTTACCCTTATGACCGATTTCCGATATATCGCCGAGATATCGCGATTTTAACAGCATAGCTTACCATATTCATCCGGTAAGATAATTTGACTTGGTAAACGCTTACCCGGGTAAACGTTTGGCAAACAGCCCCTTACTCATACTAGGATATGGATGATTACCCACTTTTAAATAATGACTGATAGCATTATGCTGAATCAAACACTATTATTGACTACCAACTTTTACGTTATTGCTATAAGTAGAACCAGAGTTGCGTGGTTTTATCTAGTTTAGGGTTCCATACTTGGTATTGCACACCAGATGATAAATCAAAAGACTGCTAGATGAAGTCTGGAAACAATTATCAAAAGAATACACACTAGGTAATGTAAGACAATCAAACTGTGACTTCAAACCCATATATATATATATATATATATATATATCATACATACATACTTTAAAGCTATATATATATATATATCATACATACATACTTTAAAGCTAAAAAGAACGCATACCTCATACATATAACAGTGGTCAAGTCAAGTGCCTTCAGCTTCATCACCCATCTCATCTGTCTGCTGGAATCTGGTTTCACTGCTTACCCATCTGTTGCTCTTAACCATGTTCATCCAATTAAAATAACCAATATAGTAAAACTAACCACCAAATTATACATTTCAGACACAAGCAGTAAAGGGTTGTACTGTGCAACTTTCATATGCAATGAAGATTGTACCACTGGCTCTGGAGGAATCAAGGTCACAACATGTATCTACTTGTCAAACAAAATACTCCATTTCTATTTCTATTTTAATTAGTCCCTAAATTACCTTCCGGTTCTATCATTTATTATTAGATGGAGAAATTCATTACTTTCTCCATCATTAAGGTAAATTGTGATTTTTAAAACAATGTGCCTTTTTTCATTGTATTTCGGGACTGAGGGATGCAAATGGCTCCAGCAACGACGAAATATAAGAAGACAAGGAGAGAGTGTGTAAAACAACATAACATTCTTTTTATTTAGAAGGTTGAAACAGTATTAACTTACGAGAATGTTTTATAAACGTACAGAAAGCATGAAATTGCAAATCCATAAGCCTTTAATCATCCGCTAGGAAAGTTCAGAAGAAACTACAGTGAGCTGCTACCCCAGCCTCCGTGCAATACACCACGGAAGGTCCAACTGTACAAACAAGTTTGCTTCCCCTTCTTCAAACCCACAGCTCCAGGGCAATTTCGTCTCTCTATATATATCTACAACAGGAAACAAGCCTGTGCAATCCAATCAAACTTCAACAAATGAACTAACCATGATATATCATAAATGTATGTGTATATATATATGAGTAAACTCCAATTTTTGTCCTTGACGTTTATGGATTTCTTTGAAAGTGAGACCTATACTTTCATAAGTCAAGTTTTCGTCCTCAAGGTTTCAATTTTGCTCTGAAACTGGGACCCGGTCACCAACTCTGTTAAAAAGTTCCGTTAGATTCTAGGGCAAAATCGTCCAACCATGTTGTGTCCCCCCTTTTGCACTTTTTTTGTTTTTTTCTTATTTTATATAAAAGCTATCAATCTATAGGGACCTGTAGGTAATTAACTAATATATATGCATATATATATATATGTGTGTGTATTAAAAAAACATAGGGACCTGTTACACCCCGGGTATTATATTCAATAAGTCAACTGTAGTAGGCTAGGGTACAAGTGTTTACTGCTGGGGTACAAGTTGGGAGGTGAACCAGTTAGTATAAATAGGAGGGATGTGATTGTAAGATGGTATGGATTTTGTTTTGTAAACACTTTGGGCTAAAGTCTTGGGAGAGTATTGGCCTCTCGAAAGCCGGCAAATCATTTGAATCATTCGGTTGATTGAAATCAAACCCTAAATCTAACTCTGATTTCTTAGTTGAACGATGAATGCGCATCAAATGGTATCAGAGCAGGAGATAGGAGAACTTGAGGAGTATGCTGTCAACAACCAAAATAATGTTGGAAACCCTCAATTCGATGCAATCAACAATTGGTTCGTTAAAGACGAGTTACATATCGTGATTCGTGAAGAAAGAGAAGAGGGAAGATTATGAAGATGAGATTTATGGAGATGAAGAAGAGGACGATGGTAAGGAATTATAGAGAGAACAGACACAAATGAAAGATGAGGCATGAGGGAAAGGAGTGGGCTACAGAATGGTCACCCCTCACCACTGCCGAAACCCTCACCACCAGCATCACCGCCATCTTCGTTGTCTCCACCGCCAGCAACAACGCTACTGTTGCCTCCGCCATCGCATAAGTCGGGAACAATGGCGCTTCCACATTCAAGGGCTGGAAAGCCCCTTCTAACCCTTCTATGGCCGAACCCTAATCCAGATAATTTTATCTGGCCCAAAACCATTCCTGAGATTACTGTTTGGCCCAAGCCCATGATGGATATAAACTGGTCCATCAATTCCACGTCTATCTTCCGTACGACGACAAGAAATGACGATCTTCATCTGACACTGCAGTCGCTGCGTCTACCACCCCCTCCTCTGCCTCCGCCGCCGTTGCGACGAGTGGTGACATGATTGATACCTAATGCTCAAGATAAATTCTGCAATCTACAATTGGAAAAAGTCGATCCAACTTACTTGTGTGTTCCTGTTAGGAATGAGAAAGGATTTCTTTTGAAGTGGATCTTACGTTTTGATATATGGCCTCACGTAGAAGAAATCGAACAGATAAGTCAAAATAGTGTGGATGAAAATCAAGGGGTGGTGTTTTTTCTAATAGAAGCAAAATCAGGTGGAGGTTCTATAAAAGAGAAAAATCAGGAAGTGGAGGTTTTATTAAAATCAATATTGGGTATTTGGGGGACAAAAACAACACAGTTGAAAGGATTGCCCAGCACATGGTTGGGAGACTTTCACAGGGAATCACGGACTCTACTACCAAGAGACGTTGATGGTAAAGCGGAGTTGAATTTACCAATCAACATAGGATATACTTGTGGCCAATTCATGCTAGGTCACGTGGAAAATTAGAAATTCGGGGAAGAAACTGTGCCGTTTCAGTGTGATACTTTGCCTTGTTACCATGATGCAGTTAGGATGCAATTACGGTTGTGGGGGTATCCGGTTGAAGGAGATGCCATATCAGTGACTGTGAGAGCCCTGAAACCCGAAGGAAAGGGAGTGTTGGTGAAGTTTGGCTTTATGATTATGAGAGAACAGGAAGGAGAGGGAGAAACACAAATTGATATTATCGAATGCTTTTAGAACGCTTCTGACATTCGAGAAGCCAGTACTCTCCCAAGGCTCTAGCCCAAAGTGTTCACAAAACAGAATCGATACCATCACAGAATCACATCCCTCCTATTTATACTAACTGGTTCACCACCCTACTTGTACCCCAGCAGTAAACACTTGTACCCTAGCCTAGCCTACTACAGTTGACTTATTGAGTATAATACCCGGGGTGTAACAGGACTCCATGACCGTCGGCTCCATGATCATTTCCAACACCGTCGGGCCTTCAATAGACCATCTTTTACAGGGACGATCCCACATGACCAACGTTAACATGAAACCGATCGAAACTTGCATCTCCAGTGAGTACTCAAAGCAAAGGAAGGATACTCACAGGGCAAACACTAAAACCACAGGAACGATATCACAGGGACGATTAGAAAGAAACCAGAAAAACGAAATCACAGGGACGATATCCCTCCCGGTGAACCCCCAACAACCCACTCCAGCCATGACATTTCCGACCATGACATCCTCCGGCCATCTTCCTCCATCGAAACAAGAAACTCTGATTTCTGAAGGAGAAATTAGAGGGTCTATGCAAGGTGATTAAGGATGTGTTGGGCACAAGGTGGAGAAAGTGGTCGTATCCGACCGAGTTGTCGATTCTCTGTGCTACTTAGTTACCGGCAAGTATAGATGGATGGCCAAAAAACATGAGGGCCAAAAAACATGAGGGCCAAAAAACATGGGGATGAAACCACAGGGATCAAATTACAATAGTGGGAAGGGGTGGTGTCGAAAGTTTAGGAGGCGAAGATGTGATATCGTTCTTAAGGTTTAGTGAAGTTTTCGTTTTTGCATTCACGGCCAACAATGTGTATGTATATAGAAAACGAAGATGCGGTTTCGTTCATGAGGTTTAGTGAAGTTTTTTTTGCATCCATGGCCACATGGACGATGGAAGGTCGCCGTGGGAGACGAAGATGGTCACGTTTACAGCACCTGGTCACAGCTACAGACTTACAGCACCTCCATCTGTAAGCAATGAACTATAACCACTGGAAACAGCCATATGCAAAGCAGTTGCCCTATCGTTCATAACCTTCTTCTTCATCGTCCCTGTGGTGGGGGTGGTGCCGGAGAAAAAGAAGGGGGAGTGGTGTCGTCATCGCCGGAGATGTCATGGCCGGAGTTCTCAGAGTCTGAAAGCATAATCGTCCCTGTGGTATTATATATATTTAATTATATATATAAGAGTACTTTATGTAGTTGGTCCCTAAAGTTTGATTGTTTTAACAAAAATAAGAAAAAACAAAAAAAGTGCAAACTAAGGGACAATACATGGTTGGACTAAAATACCCCTGGTTCTAATGGAGCTTTTTTTAACGGAGTTAGTGACCAGGTCCCACTTTCAGAGCAAAATCCAAACCTTGAGGACGAAAACTTGACTTATAAAAGTATAGGTCCTACTTTCAAAGAAATTCAGAAACGCAGGACCAAAATTGGAGCTTACTCTCTCTCTCTCTCTCTATAAATATATATATATAGAGAGAGAGAGAGGGGGTTTAGGGTTGGGTTCCCGTGAGAATGAATTTAAACTTTCATCCACCTGCATTTTACAAAATTTCATCTACCTTCATTTACCTATTGCTATCAGTCTATCACCAGGACTAAATCTTACATGATCCCATCTATACACACACACACACACTACAGAGAGAGAGAGAGAGAGAGAGAGAAAGAAAGAAAGTGGAGGGCGTGACTTACTTGAAAGATCAGAAGTTGTGGTATTACACAAGTTCATCCTTCCTCATCCTCAGCATCAGACATGTTCTCATTGCTATGAACCACCTCTGCTTCCAGTGGATGTATACTGGTTGTGCCTGCAAGTACATGGCCAACTCATAAATTGCAATTCTTTTGAGGAAGTTGGGTCAGCTATGTGTAGACTTTTGCATGTCAAGTAGTTGAAGTTCTAAGTTTTCTAACCTGGGTAAGCACTACTGTAGTGGGACAGTGATCTCTAAAAGAAATTGTCAAAATTAAGTAATACAGATGACAGATAAAAGCTAAACTAAAGTCCCTGCTTGAAGTGGTAGGAGTACAAAAGAGAAGTCAAAATGAGAGTAGTGAGCGCTGAAATTGAAGTTGGAAAAACTATTGAAATTTGAAACCAGGGACCCCTACCACACATTTCTATAACCAAGGATTAGAACATAAGGTGGCGCTAATATACAATAATATAATTAAAACTTCGATCAGATGTCTATACCTGTTAACGAACAGTGTTACAAAAATCCTTACCTGGATCCACTTAAGTGTTAAGTGGCCCCCATCACTTCAATCAGTTAGGGCCGCTTGATTAGCCATATAAGAGTCAAGCATAACCTACATCTCTGATTATCAACTATTCATTGAATTAATTGTTTCAACAGATTTAAGGGCCGATCAGCTTCTTTCAACTTGGAGGGGATTTTTTTCATTTTTTCTGTGTATAAACAGAACAAGACAAGACATTTGGAAAAGTACTTCTGTCAGAAAATAGTATTTTATCAAAACTTAAAGTCTAATATGTTTTCCTAAATCCTAATGTTTAAGATGGTTATATGTTATATTGAATATGCATGCGCTTAAGCAATTAAGCACGAGGTCATTCCACCTCCTAGCTCCTTTATGCGTTTGTATAACATTGTCAACGAACTCATTGATCAAAGCCAAGGGGTAAGCAAGGTGGGTAAGACCTGGGACCTTAGTTTAACAGGTCTTAAGTTTGAATACTGGAGGTGCCATCAATACTACGGAGCCACACATGTTGGTAGGGCCGTTCCCGGGGAGGGCGCGGAACAGACAGCTGCCCAGGGCCCAAATGTTTTTTAGTATAATAGTATTCCAAAACAAATAGTAGATAAAGTGTTTTTATTGTATAATAGAAGCCGAAAAATAGTAAATAAAATAAGTAAAAGAAGGGCCCAACTTCTGTTGGCTATTGTTATCTACTTCTTTTATTGGCTATTTCTATTTTTTTTTTTGTTTATTCTGTTGTGTGCTCGATTGCTTCTTTTGTTTGTTTGACTGCTTATGCTTTGCTTGGCTATTGCTATTTGCTTCTTTTGTTTGCTTAACTACTTATGTTGGTTATTGCTACATGTTTCTACTTTTATAGCTGGTACTCTACTATTTATATTTAGGATTTTAAAATTACCCTTGTTTTTTCATACATACTTGGATTCCTAATTACCTGATATCGAGTACCTTAATCTTAAGTACTCTCATATCTATATAAAAAACAAAATAAGATCTCAAGCAATAACAAACATGGACTTTTGATTATGAAACTGATGGTTTCGGAGAAGTTTGTTTTAACCCTAAAATTTCAGAATCCGGTGAAAACATTTAACACATGGATGAGATAGAAACCCAACTGATTTATGTTATTTCACACAAAGTGTTACTCTTAACGGTCAACAGAAAGACCCAAATATATAAGATGTCAATCAATATACGGAGATAGATATATCATAGGATGTCTTTTGACGTTGTATGATGCTATGCATTGGAAATGATATGTAAGATAATAATAATCTAGAAACTATTATTAATGATTTTATGTCTATAAATACTCAAACAAATTATTTTGTATGAATTATTTGTATTTCTTGTATCCAGTTTTGTTTTTAATAATACAAAAATATTTTTTCTCATACTTATAGAGGGCCCTTGTTTTTATGAGCCTATAAAATTTCAGGAACGGACCTATACTTTGTGCTGAAGGCCTGAGTTTGAATGGTCCATGTGGAGGTGGCACTTTGTATACATCCCATGGACCATTCGGGTCAAAATAGCCAGATACCATGTTATTCAAAAGACAAATCTAGCTCATTGATTAGAGGACACGAGGTTATATAAGGTTGGCAATTAGAGAATCAAGTGTGAATGTTAGGATGGCATGTTTGAAGCAACTTTCAGCACGAAGCAACATCAATCAAACTCAATAATGAAGATACATCATAGATGGTGATTGTTGACTTGTTGTTGTGTCTATGTAATAAAGCTCTACCGATGTTGGCATAGGAGTGAAAACTAGGCTCCTAGACCCTCTTTAAAAGACAATTCCTGAGCAACAACATTCATGTCCAAAATGAGATCCTTTTCCTTGAGAAGAAAACCCACTTTTGTCTCGCATACAGTTTTGGGTAATATAAATGCTACAATAGTACAATTTAGAGGAAGAATGGGAGTTAAAAATTGTAGACAAGGTAATCAAACCCTAAGATCGGAATGAGAAGTGAGACAAAGAATAAAAGGATGCTTCAAAAAGCTGAGATGCTTTATTGGTTTCGAATCCACATCCAATACTTGAGGATACATGGGTACTTCAATAGACACCTGTAACCACTTCTGAAGTGATCACAAATAGATATTTTTCAAGATCTCAAGACTTGCGATTTCATCAGTATCAGTTTATATCTTGAGCTACTAGATTACCGGCTCTAAGTCCAAAATATCCAATCCGTGTCCCCGAACTCCATCTAACCATGGATAATAATAACGTTTTACTTCTTTCCAGCTCAAATATCGTAATTTACAGCCTAATTATCAGATCTTCGCTTCATCTTTAATCAAGTTAAGTAAAACATCAATTCGATACCTTCGAAGAAATAAGCGGAAGAAGGCCAGCCACGTGAGGAAGAAACAGCCATGGACTCTTCTGCCTCTTCATCCCTGGATCGTCTGCGAAACTTTCTGAGCACACTAATCATACCCTGAGAATCATGGCGGTGACGGCGAGGAGGGACCCAATAAGATGAACCTGGAACGAAAGGAAGCCAATCAGGCGCCGATTTCCTGACGATGATACTGTGAATAGCATCTTCGAGCTTTCTTAACCCTAAAACCTCCACCTCCCCATCAGATTCAATATCGACCTCGATCAATTGGGCTTTCGATTGACTAGAAAATCGATGCTCCTGCGCTACACCTAATTTGAACGATTGCAAGGAATTCGATGCCGATGTTGTTCGAATTAGGGCTTGTGAGAGGAGACGAGCCATGGATTTGATAAATATCATCGCTGTCGCTGTGTATCGTGTGGGAAATGGATTTTGTGATAAGAATGAAAGTGAGATAATCTGTTTTTAAACACGTATATAAAAAATATTTACATTTTATTACCTTCCAGGTTAAAAATTGTTAATGTTAACCCTTATAATAACATTTCTTTTCACAATTTTTTCATTCAAGTTTTAGAAGTTGGTGACTTGATGTGAACTTTTTTTTTGCCAACTAATAAAGTATGTGTGTGCGATGGTGTGTTATGCATCTTGATTTAGAGTCGAGAACATAAAATGTCAATCATGTTTTATTTGTCTTTTTTTGTATATCATGATATTAGTTGTATACTCGTATAATATAAGTGAGTGTAAATTTTGAAGAGATGTAAGAAAAAATATTTAGTATAAATAGGTTGTTATCAAATACAATATATAAGTTGATTCATTTTATATATTTGTGTAGAATGTGAGATAGAATAAAAAAATTAATGTTAAAGTTATGAAAAACATGTTTCCATGTGTGAAAATTATCAGTAGATGGTGTTGTTTATAGGGATCTTCCTCATAATCATCAACTATAATTTTTCCAAGACTAAGGGGCTGTTTGGCAGTTGCTGAATGGTTTGGTATGACAACCGAAGTGCAATCCAAATTGCTCACAATAATGTTTTCATGAACGAACTAAACACATTGAGTTCGATACATCGATTGTCACTTTATAAGACAACATGTAGTGCGCAAAACGATCCAACTTGTTCATATCCCTACGTCTGATCAACCGGCTGATATCTTCACCAAAGCTTTTCTTTCGGGATGTTTCATTAATCTGGTCTCCAAGCTCAATCTCGTTTATTCTTCCCCGTCTTGAGTTTGAAGGGGGTGTTAAACATGTATTATTTTAGTTCTTCCTTTTTTGTCTTTTTCCAATAGTTCAAGGATCTGTTTTGCCTTTTAGTATATCTTACCTTGGCTTATATATACTTTTGGTTATTTCTTGTTTGAGTTAAGGCCGACATATCAATATTATAAGCAACTTTTGGCTCCAAGCTTCATCTATATTATCATGAATGGATAATCAAATCCGATTCAAACCATAATACTTTTTACTCCCTACACAACCGCCTTCCGGTCAAAGAGAATGGCCTTGCCATCGTTTTCCTCGTAATCGGCATCGTCTATGGCGTCCCCATGTCCATCAATCGGTAGGCGGTGACATTGGTCATGGTAATTGTTTGTTTCGTCTTCTCGCACTACTAAAACAATCTGATATTATCAAAATATTATAGATTATTTAAGGCTATTTTTTGTGATATTATGGGATGTCTTGTTCATACTAGGGTTTATTATACTCGAATTTCTTACTACGCATACAAGAGTTACAAAGGTTTTTCTTTCTCCAACATACCTCTTACATAAGGTTTCAATATAGTCCAACCCCATTAGTTGTTCAAGTATGTACATATGTTTGTCTGTTTTTGTTTGTATACGTTAGTTGGATTTTTTAGGTGTTTTAATATATGGCTGTCAAATAAGATTAGGAATGTAATAGCAACTACTGGTTTTGTTTTTGGAATAAGAAATGTTAAAATTTTAAATGTATTTAGTGGTAATAACTGACATGATCACCTGGAAATCTAGCATTATTGTGGTACCCTCGTGATGAAAAATAATAAAGATAAAGACAGATAGTATTGTAGTAGGCTATCACAAGTAAATCTCATCAGTCACTACCCATGTGGATCCTAATGATCCCACCGGATAAGCTTCGCTTTCTGAGGGGAAAATGGGTGGATGAACTGCCTATACGTGACTAACAAGTTCTCGATTTTGGTTATGTGGTTATTGCTTGTGAACCATATGTAAAGATAGTGAGTTCTTGCTATCACATTATCATTTTCTTCTTTACGTTCCAAAGTCCATTTTTTGATAAATTTGAGATGCATAAAAATAATCCCCATTTGCCATTACCCAACAAAATGGATGTGTTGGACATGTAGAAGCATTTTACATTATGGAGTTAGCTCAAAATCATCTTGGGCAATGGCTTGATAAAGTTCTTGTAGGTTTCATACAACTTGATCCTTGACCACATTCATCTGATCTCGTGTTACATGTAAAATAAATAGATGAGCATAAACTTTTCCCTTTCAGATGACGTATTGTTGTGCTTTAAGTTGAAACATATGTTAAATCAGCTCATAAGGCGCATTTAAATCAAAATTATTAAGGTAATCATTTAATATGAATTGTGGTCAAATTGATAGAACAGTCCCAAATTCGTCGAGATCCTCCATTATGTGTGAAGTTCATTTGTAATGAGCGAGCCATTTTGCACCACAATGGGATATTTAAATTTTCTTGTAGTTTCCTCTGCTGGCAAGTTCATTGGGATCGCTTGCAATCCGAAGTGACTTCTTTTTCCATAATATTGTTTTTGAAGTTAAGGACTAATTGACTATATAGGCTAAGGGGGTATTTACTTTTAACTTAATGGGCTTAATGGCTTGATGACGTTTTAGAGTGTTTACTTAGGGCTTAATGAAAAAAAAACCAACTTATTTGCACGATCCATAATGCTCTCTTGTCCAGATTAAGCTAACAAAATTACTTCCCTTACCCCTGGAATAAAAAACACGCTCATACTACCCTAGTCGCTCTCCATCTTCAACCTCTCCAGATTCTACAAGATTTCGATTTCTACACTTTCGATTTCTCCAAAGGTAACGATTTCTTCCAATCCACTGTCGATTTCGATTTCCTTTCCCAGATTTTGTTTGACTGATTTCTTGCTCATCTTCTTCTTAGATTGGTTTCTCTTCACATACTTTCTTCAACACTCCTGCACTATCACGTCTGTACACCCCTGCACCATCTTCTTCTTTGATGATTTCTTGCTCAGGGTTTCAGTTTGAAGTTAGTAGATACCAATCGAGGGTCAGGTTTCTTTTTTTCCAAGTTTGAAGTTTGAAGCTTGCAGATGTCGCTTTCTCCGGTCATGGATTGAGATTTCGATTTTTCAAAGTTTGATGTTTGCTTATTTAATTCTTCTTTGTAGGTTGAGGATATAGCTGATTTCTCTTCTTTTCGATTAATCATGGGTTGACAATGGGACACTACTGTAATATGTTTTGATTTATCTTCTTTCTGATTTTTTTCCATTTAGGCATCTACTGTAATGTGTTTAGATTTCTGGTGTTGAAATCTATTTTTTGGAGGATGACAGATGCACACCGTGTACAATTCATACTAAGGGTAAAACAGTCATTTTTATCATTTAGACCGTTGATTCAGTGAAAAAAGTTAACAATAACACATTTTTATTCTGAAAGACGAATTTATCCATACAAGAATTAATAGAAAATTTGGTAAACAGCCCCTAATTGGTGGTGGTTGTTGTTGTTGTTTCTCTTCACCCCTACTCTTTTGTGTTTGATGTTGCTCCTTTGAACGAAGTTCATCATGGTATTTGGTGTTCGTCAACGCTTCAAGTAAACTTTTTGAAAGATGAAAATCAGTTCGCTTTACAATAGCAAGTGGAATATTGTTGCGAAAAAGACTCTTCTTTAGGCTTACCTATATTTTACTTGAGCTCGTTCTTCATCTTCTTTGGATTTAACATGCTCTTCAAATATTTTCCACTTGCTTACTTTAAAAGTTTCTTTCTTTGTGTTTTCAACCTCATTTTGAGCAGCTTCTTTATCTGCCTTTGCTTTGTTGATTAATAGTTCCTTTTTGTAAGCTTGTAGTTTAGAATCCATGCTTGCACCTACAACAATCTGGGTTGGTGAATAACCACAAACATTGATACTATCTTTTGTTTGTTTTCTCATTTTAAGCTCTTAATTACCACTTATGTCTGATTTAGTCAAACGCTTTATAATTTAAACCGTTTGTTTTTCTTATTTTTCAGACCCTCTTATCTCTTAATATGGTCTGAACTAATAAGTGGTAACGATATCTCTTAAATCTCCTCTTATTTATGCGCAACGCCATTTTTTGATTTCAACGTCGGTTTTGGTCCAGATGCACCCCAAATTTGCAAAAATGCAAAACATGAAGATTGTAGATTTGTGTGTTGGCTTTCCAGAACATCTTGAATCTCTTAAATCGGGGCTTTGGTGTGTGAGATATGATTAAAACTCCCCAGCCTCGTAGTTCTGCCAACATCATTCTTTTGTTTATTTTTTTCATTTCGTCCTTATATCATCAATGCTCACTTCAATTGACGTATTTAAGTTGATTTTTTTAGGGATAAAATAGATAATTAAACATATTCACACGTTTGTTTTTACAAAAATAGACACTCTTATTGATTCAGTTTTCAGATTATAGCACCACCTCTTAAAAATGAAAAGTAAAATCAGATTTCATACTTGAGCACCTCCTAAAAAACTAACGCCACCCAAATGTTATTGGTAGTGCAAGATGTTCATTTTGAACTAAGCACCTATGGGATGGTATAATAATATGGAACCAGTTGAGGTGTGAGGTTTGCTCTTCCCACAAGCAAATGAGGTATGATATCAAGATTCCACCACTTTGGATACAACAGTTGTGTAAGTATAGAATTTAGAAGGTTGAGGATCTCTATCTAGTATCTAATACTCGGTGAGTTTTGGTATTCCTTGGTCTTTATCTAATATAAATAGCAAGTATCCTAAACTTTAGTTCCCCCTTGTGAATTCTTAGCGAAGTTTTTCTACTTTTGAACTTAAGTAGTTTTGTTACATCATGTAGTTAGTTAGTGGCATATATCTAGAAAAAGTTTAGGTTAGGGGCTGTTTGTTTACCTCTTAATAGTTTCATTAAGAGGCAACCTCTGAATCGCTAAGAGGTAAATCCTGTTTGGCAAACTCTTAAATGGTTCTAAAACCCTCTGAATGATTTAACATCTTGGGCCTCTCTTGACCATTCAACACCCTAATTTCATTCTAAACAATTACCAAACAACCATATTTCATTTTGCATTATATCATAAAAGCCTCTTAATCATTCTAACCACATAATCATTCTGCACCAAACCCTTTAGCAACTGGTTACACTAGTTACATCAGTAGATAAGTGATTGGCATATTGCATATGTCTTCTAAAGAGTCTCCCTCATCTCTTCTAGATAATGATTATGGGGCCGTTTACAAAACACTTATCTGGGTAAGTTTTTACCAAGACACATTAGCTTATCGGATGAATATGGCAAGGACTAAGAATCTTACCTGGTAAGAGCGAAGGCAAGGACCGAGAGTCGAAGGCAAGGACCGAGAGTCTTACCCGGTAAGTGAGTGAGACGACTCATACCACGGTTAGCGCTTACCGGCTAAATTGTTGCATACGATGCCATTTTGGTGGACTAAAATCTTACTCGGAAGTAAGTGAGAGTGTTGAATTTTACCAATAAGCACTTACCCGGGTAAGTGATTAGGTAAACGACCCCTATGTCTTAAAAACCAAAACTCGGTCTACATTCTTCATTCTCTCTTGTCTTCCATTTACTTGTTAGTGCTTTCTTACTTCGAGTCTTAAGTTGTTAATGCATTTCTTCTTGATTACTTGATTATATTTTAGTTTGTTTTAATGACCGACCTTCCTTCTTCTATCTTATTTGTCTTTTGTTTATTCCTCTAATACAATGGGTTTATTAATTATTTTCCTTACCCCTTTTTGTTATAAGAAGAAACATGGCATACATGTTGTCTACTATTTTGTTTTTTTTTGAATGAAAGACTTCCTTTACTTTTAATCATTTCGGTATAATTCAATATATCATTTATTTTAGGTTCCAACATGGGTTGGAACTCCAACTCTATCCTACTTTGAGCTCGTGGGATTTATTGGATCCATTTGGTTTGGTTTGGTTTGGTTTGAATAGAAAACGTGCGTCATCCTAATTGGGTTGTATGTGTAACGACCCAAAACAAACTATCTTACTAGAAGCTACACCTATAATTTAAAACGCCAAAATGGCTCAACGTGTTCACACTATTTAGATTACAACACAGGGTTTGCGGAAATAACCCTAAATACAGCTGAGAAAGTCTAACTAGACATAAAGGAAGTTCTTCGATTCCCTCGAAACGCAAGCTCCGACCCACATCCGGCCATATCTCTAAACGTGCTCTCGACTACTGCTTACCTGAAAAGGTTTTAGTTTTTGAAAAAGCGAGGGTTAGACCATGAGGTCTAGTGAGTTCCCTCCACACCAAGTCACACCAAAAAATATCACAGTTTAAACTCAGTTATGAAAAGAGTTTGTATAAATCATAACAAACACACAAAATTGATATGCACACATTGACACATGCTACTGGCACGCGCTATAGTCACACACACCGTGACAGCGCAATCGGGCACACACGCTAAAGTCACACACACCGTGACAGCGTAAGAGAGCATACATGCTATAGTCACACACACCGTGACAGCGCACCGGGCACACACCGCCCATATACGAAACGAATTCATATATTAAATATATAATGGGACACACCCCCATTCCATAACAACGCCAGAGCATGGTCACACACATTTAAATCACATGTATAGTCACACAATTAGCCATCGCTTTGAAATAGAAACAGTTGAAAAGCACACCGTTAGATAACGTCCACACCACACACTTACTCGTCATTTATCAGTAGAAGTAATTGAAAAGCACACAGTTAAATATTAACCATGTCACACACTAAGTCTTCAGTTTGTAATAAAAGCAGTTGGAAAATCCACAATTAAACAATAATCTTCAACCACACACTTGTATAAAATTTAGGTTCAGAAAGACTCACCTGTGGTCCTTGCTAGGAAATCTTACTCACAACCAACTGCTTCTACTCGCACCTACATTTAAACCCAACACACGTACCGGGTAAGACACACTGGGTTCTTCTAAATTTTCTATCTTGAAAAGTCTCTGCCGAATAAATACTGGATTCTAAATCTCGGTCTAAAAAAACAAGTGGAATTCGGTCCACTAAACAATTTCCAATAACACGGTCCATAAAAAAACTAAAACCAATATTCTTAACTCCCCTACGGCACACACACATCAAAAACTACAACCTTGGGTCAACTACTTAATTAAATAATGGATCATAAGTTGGATAGACTACCAAATTTCGATTTAGGCTAAATCCCACGATGCATTAAATTTCCAGCCCAATCCCCAAAACAATTAAATTCGGTCCAACAATCAAAAGCACCAATCCCAATTAATTTAATTCCAACCGATCCAATTTGCTAGTTCTCGGCCAAGAGAGAGACTTCCGAATTACTTATTTTAAAAGCTGGATTCACTAAATTTCGTCCCACTTACTTTTAAAATTCCAGATTGGGCTTTGCGAGGTCCATTAACCCATAAATTTACCGGACTCTATTTTACATACTACCAGAACTATTTTTTTAATATACTATCAGAACTATCTTTTTAAGCCATATCGGAACCATTTCTTTTAAACACCAGAACACCATTAATAATTGCACTCCGGAACAGTGGAATAAAATCAGTACCTGTAATACCCCGGGTAAGTTCGTTAGTTAAACATTAGTTCCGTTAAATCTATTTAACCTTATAATTGATGTTTAGGGTAAGTTTGGATTAAATTATAAGAAAAAGGTAGTTTGGTCAATTATGGATAGTATAGGGACTAAAGTGGTATTTTGATTTGATAATATCCCTTTTGATGAAATCAGATATTTCATAATTCTAAAAATATCCAGAAATATCCTAGGGTGTATGTGTGTGTGTTTGAGAGAGTAAGAAGAAGAAGAAAGAAAGGGTTTTTGGCTAAGACATCAATTGGTGCACTTGGAACTGAATTCAAGTATGTTTCCTTTACAATTTATGTGTGTAATTGTTATTAGGTAGTTTCTATCGGATTAGAATAGGCAATTACACCTCTGGTAATAATTCAGTCGAATTCTGGGTTGAAAAGATGCAAACCGACAGAAGTGTCCGGACACTATGAATGTGTCCGGGTGATTTTGTTGGTAGTGTCCGGTTAAATTAGCTGGTGGTGTCCGGATGGTGTTCTAAGGTGTCCGGACGAGTCAAGTATCCGGGTAAGTTCCTTTTTCCTATGTTTTCCGGATAGAATTGGATACCGGATAGCATCCGGATTACTTTGGTGTCCGAACGTTGTCCGGACTGTATAGGTTGTCCGGAAAAGTCACGCTGTCCGGAAAAGTTGTGTTGTCCAGATAATTTGAGGTATCCGGATACTTTTGTTGTTTGGTCAAATTGGGGAATTTAGATGCTTTTAAGTATCCAGTAGCCTGTGTTTTGTTAATTCATGGATAGGGAATGAATGAGGACCGAATGTACTGTGGACTTTACTTAAGTTCGGGCTTGGGGAAGACAATTGAGGATAAGAGTTAAATAGAGTTATATAAAGCTCTTAGTCCTAGCAAGCCCTATGTGTTCAAAGTGGTAAAGCAATACTTGTATATGATTGTTTCAGATTCTGTGGAATTGAAGTAAAGCTGAATTGTTTGAGAAAAGCTTGGAGAACGTTTTGATAAGACAAACAAGTGAGTTTTTATTTAAAATGTTTTCAACTGGAATACATATATGTGAATGAGTGTAATAATGTGCATATGTTATTTATATAAGTATTACACTGCATGGGTGCTAGTTGGCCGGGCTTAGGACCGGTGGAAGTTGGCTGTACAGAGGGACAGTGGTGTTGGCTGTATTTAGTACAGTGGTGTAAATTAATTAATTGGCTTGCTACCAATTAATATGGCCAAGACAAAGAGAAAGAGATGGAAAGATACATGGTGCATGAGTCATAGTTGGTATTTTGTTATATGCATTATGTGTACTGAATGTTTGTAAAGATGATTTTGACTAACAGGGATTTTCTCACTAGACCACTAGGTCTAACCCTCATTTTGTTTTAAAAATATGTATTCCAGGTGGTGGAACGGGTAAGAGCAATTGAAAAGAGTACCTGGTGGATAGCTTTTGTGAAGACTTTTGTTATGAAGATTTAGATGTGTTTTTGTACTTATGACTTTGCTGTTAGTCATAATGTAAATTACTTAGTCAAAAAGTTTGTACTGATTTGTGTATTATGTTTAGCAATACTATGGGACCGAATATGAAATATGATGTATTTTTGATCAATTCATGTTGTGAAATGTATGTTATTTGTATATATTGAATTTGGGTTGTTACAGATGGTATCAGAGCCCTAGTTTAAGGGATTTAGGTATTAGTACTTGTACCTAGACTTAAACTGCATGTGAAGTAGGATGTCCCTATTATTGTAGAACCTGGGGATGTTAAATATAAATAGGTAGAAGGAACATCATGTAAGGTAATTTCAGATTTACACCTGGCCAGTGTAATTGTGATCTTACAGGTACATGTTGAACTGGAATACCTTGTTATATGGGGTATGTGCTTATGTGTATATTAACCTTGTCTGAATCAACAGAATGGCAAGTGGTACGACACAAAAAATTGGGAAGGAGGAGGAAGCCCGAATAGAACCAATCCAACAGCCGGAGGAAGGGGAAGAGGGGGAGAAAGGGGCAGGACTGGAGGCAGAGTACAGGGGCGAGGCACATAGTTTGTTACAAGAGACGACTTGACTGCTGAGATGGGAAGATTACAAGCCAATATTCAAGCCATGTTTAACCAGACGCATAATACTGAAACGGAAAGACCATATCCTAACTTGGAAGACGAGATGCCTATCACACCTACTGTCGTATCAGTACCAAGAAGGTGTGACTATAAGATGTTTTTAAGCTGTAAACCACCAACTTATGGAGGGGATAGAGATCCAGTGAAGGCGATGCGGTGGCTGAAGGAAATTGAAGCTGTATTTAAAACCAGCAAATGTGCGGAAGAGGATAAGGTGTTATACGGAACTGCAATGTTGAAGGCAGATGCTTTATATTGGTGGGAGGCCCTTATTGACTCTAAGGGATCTGATGTATACTCAACCTTTACTTGGGGTGAATTATCAAGGGCATTCAAAGAACAGTTTTGTCCTCAAGCAGCAGTCAGACAATTGGAGGAGGAATTCCTGAGCTTACAACAAGGGAATTTATCAGTCAGAGACTATACTGCCTGTTTCCTAGAGAAGTCGCGTTTTGGAGAATATTATGTTGCCACGGAGAAAATGAAGATGGAAAGGTTCATATTTGGATTGAATTCGGAAATTCAAAAGTTAGTGACTGCAACGAGACCTGATACCTTTTCAGCAGCAGTAAATGTCGCGGAAAATGTGGAGCGGGATAATAGGAGGGATGCTGGTGATAAAAGTATGGGAAAGAGAAAATGGGAAGGACCACCACATGATCCGAAGAAGTCCAGGTTTCAGCGATTTGATAGCCGTCCACCTTTTCAACCAGTTGAAAGACCTTGCCCAAAGTGCCACCGTTTTCATCAAGGAAGTTGCCAAGTGGATCCTAGAAACTGTTATAAGTGTGGAAAGATCGGTCACATTGCTAAAGACTGTCGGGTAGTTCGATTTTGTTACTCGTGCAATTCTCCTGATCATCTTCAGTCCGATTGTCCACTAGGGAGAATACAATCGGGTGGTACGTCAGTAAGACCAACAGGTGTCAGACCAGTAGTACCGAGACTAGAACCACCAAGAACGAGGGGTCGTACATTCCAAATGACAGCAAAAGAAGCGGAGGAAACTCCGGATGTGGTTACAGGTACATTTTTCATAAACTCTACACGTGCTAAAGTGTTATTTGACTCCGGTGCAAATCGATCTTTTGTATCTCCTGCATTTGCTGCTTATTTGTGTTTGAAGCCTAAAGTGTTAGAACATGCCTTACTAGTAGATACTGCAAATGATAAACAAGTGTCGGTTAAAGAAGTATTTGATAGCTGCGTAATAAATATAGAAGGGTGTGGAGTATTGATACAACTATTTCCTATAGCTTTAATCAAATTTGATGTGGTAGTGGGGATGGATTGGTTAGCTGAAAATCAGGCTAACATAGTATGTGATAAGAAAATAATTAATGTGGTATTACCTGAAAAGGGACCGGTACTGATTTATGGTGATCGTAGAAATCATCAGTCTTGCCTTATATCTATGATAAAAGCCCGTAAGTGTGTGAATAAGGGTTGTCAGAGTTATTTAGCTTATGTGATAGATATTAAGCCAGAAAAGAACAAGTTGGAAGATATTCCGATTGTTAGTGAATTTCTGGAAGTGTTCCCTGAAGACTTGAATAGTCTTCCGCCCGTTAGGCAAGTAGAGTTTGGTATAGACCTGATTCCTGGAGCCGCTCCTGTAGCCCGTGCACCGTATCGTCTGGCACCTCCAGAGATGAAAGAAATGATGACACAACTGCAAGATTTATCCGATAAAGGCTTCATCATACCTAGTTCTTCGCCGTGGGGTGCACCAGTGCTGTTTGTGAAAAAGAAGGATGGTTCGATGAGGATGTGTATTGATTATCGAGAACTGAATAAGCGCACGATCAAGAACAAGTATCCGCTTCCCAGAATCGATGACCTCTTTGATCAATTGGTTGGAGCTTGTTATTTCTCCAAGATTGATTTAAGGTCTGGTTACCTTCAGCTGAAGGTGAAAGAAGATGTTCTGAAAACTGCTTTTCGCACAAGGTATGGTCATTATGAATTCTTAGTGATGCCGTTTGGATTGACGAACGCTCCAGCTGCTTTTATGGATTTAATGAATCGGGTATGTAAGCTGTATCTCGATAAATTTGTAATTGTATTTATCGATGATATACTTATCTATTCTCGATCCAAGGAAGAGCACGCACAACATCTTCGTTTGATTCTGGAATTGTTGAAGAGGGAGCAGTTATACGCTAAGTTTTCTAAATGTGAATTCTGGCTACGGGAAGTTTAGTTTCTGGGGCATGTAGTTTCCGAAAAAGGCATACAAGTTGATCCGATGAAGGTAGAAGCGATTGAAAAGTGGGAACCGCCGAGAACGCCAACCGAAGTACGTAGTTTTCTGGGTTTAGCCGGCTACTATCGAAAGTTTATAAAAGACTTCTCTCGTATTGCCAAGCCTTTGACTAAGCTGACTCGAAAGAACCTGAAGTTTGAATGGAAAGCAGAACACGATGGAGCATTCCGGGTACTGAAAGAGAAACTCTTTAGCGCGTCGATACTAGCATTACCTGAAGGTTCCGAGGAGTTTATGGTCTATAGTGATGCTTCTAAGTTGGGATTGGGTTGTGTACTAATGTAGCGTGGAAAGGTTATTGCTTATGCTTCTCGTCAGTTAAAAGACCATGAAAGACAGTATCCTACACACGATATATGTAATACCCCGGGTAAGTCCGTTAGTTAAATCCCCTTTCCGTTAAATTTAGTTAACTTTAAAGTTAGATGTTTAAGGTATGTTTGGGTTATTATTGATAAGTTCAAGGTCTAAAGGGTAAATATGGAATTGATATACACCCTTAAGATGTTCAGATATTTTAAAAACAACGGAAACTCAGATATTTCAGTGTGTGTAAGTGTGTGTTTTTTAGAGCAAAAGGAGAAGAAGAAAGGAAAGGTTAGGACTCCTAATAGAACAAATCCAACAGTTGGGACAAGGGGACGAGGGGGAGAAAGAGGTAGGGGCAGAACTGGAGGCAGAGTTCAGGGGCGAGGTACGGAGTTTGTTACACGAAATGATTTGACGGCGGATATGGGAAGACTTCAAGCCAATATACAAGTTATGTTTGATAGAACTCGTCACACTGAAACTGGAATACCAGATCCTAGTCTGGAAGACGAAATGCCCATTACACATACTGTCACATCGGTGCCAAGGAAGTGTGATTAAAAAACGTTTTTAAATTGCAAACCCCCGACATATACAGGAGAAAGAGATCCAGTGAAGGCCATGAGGTGGCTGAAGGAGATAGAAGTTGTCTTCAGGACCAGCAAGTGTGCAGAAGAAGATAAAGTGCTATACGGAAACGCGATGTTGAAGGCAGATGCTCTAATTTGGTGGGAAGCTCATATTACCTGTAGAGGATCTGATGTATACTCAACTTTTACTTGGGACGAATTCACAACAGCTTTCAAAGGACAGTTCTGTCCTCAAGCAGCAGTTAGACAACTGGAAGAGGAATTCATGAACCTACATCAGAGAAGTTTATCGGTTAGGGATTACACTGCTCGCTTTCTGGAGAAGTCTCGCTTTGCGGAGTACTATGTTGCCACGGAGGCTCTGAAGATGAAAAGGTTTATTTTCGGGTTAAATTCATAAATTAGAAAGCTAGTGATTGCAAAAGGACCCGATACCTTCTCAGCCGCAGTAGATGCCGTGGAAAATGTGGAACGGGATAATAGGAGAGACGTTGGTGATAAGAGTGTTGGGAAAAGAAATTTGGAAGAAACAACGTACGATTCGGAAGACTACAAATCCCCGAGGTTTGATAGTTATTCACCTTTCAGGCCAACTGAAAGAAGACCATGTTCAACATGTGACCGTATTCATCAAGGAAACTGCTATGGTGATTCCCAAAATTGCTACAAATGTGGAAAGGCTAGTCATATTGCGAGAGATTATCGGGTAACTCGATTTTGTTTCGTTTGCAACTCCCCTGATCATATTCAGTCTGAATGTCCACAATGGAAAGCACAGCAGGGTAGTATGACGGTGAGACCAACGGGTGTTAGGCCGGGAGAGGAACAAGGGCCTGAGGTACCGAAAGCAAAGGGTCGAGTCTACCAAATGACGACACAAGAACCAGAGGAAATTCCGGATGAGGTTACAGGTATATTCTAACAAACTCTATACGTGCTAAAAGTGTTATATGACTTCGGTGTAAAATGATTATTAGTATTTTCTGTTCTTTTGTTGCTTATATGTGTTAGAAGTATAGATAGGTGTGGGATGTCTATTTAGTTATTTCCTATGGTTTTGATTGAGTTCGAGGTAGTAGTGGAAACTAAGTATTCATATTTTTCGCTTAACCGAATTCCGGGACGGAATTCTTTTAAGGGGGAGATAATGTAATACCCCGGGTAAGTCCGTTAGTTAAATCCCCTTTCCGTTAAATTTAGTTAACTTTAAAGTTAAATGTTTAAGGTATGTTTGGGTTATTATTGAGAAGTTCAAGGTCTAAAGGGTAAATATGGAATTGATATACACCCTTAAGATGTTTAGATATTTTAAAACAGCAGAAACTCAGATATTTCAGTGTGTGTAAGTGTGTGTTTTTGAGAGCAAAGGGAGAAGAAGAAAGGAAAGGTTAGGACTCCATTTGGTGTGCTTGGAGGTGATTTCAGGTATGTTCCTTTACAATTTATGTCTATAATTGATAGTTAATAGTTCCTATCGGAGTAGAATCAATAAATTCGGACCTGAGGTTAAAATCTGTCAAATCTGGGTAAAATTGAGGTAAACCGACAGAGGTGTCCGGATGATATGAAGGTATCCGGGTAGTTTCTTGGGTGGTGTCCGGGTAGTTTATTGATAGTGTCCGAATTCCTTGTGTTGTCTGGAAAAGTCGAGTTGTCCGGATTGGTGCTGTGTTGTCCGGATAATTCATGTTATCCGGGTTAGTTATGTTGTCCGGAAAAGTTGGGTTGTCCGGGTTGCTTTGGGCTGTCCGAAAACTATAGCTGTTTGGTTGTTTTGATGGCGAGAGTTAGGTAGATTTATCTAGAGTTCATGTGTTCAATTGGTAAGGGGATATTTGTATTTTAATCTGTTTCAGATTCTGTGGATTTGGATTGAAAGACTGAATCTTTTGGAGAAAGGCTTGAAAGGGTGTTGATAAGCAATCAGGTGAGTTTTACTTTTAAAACGTTTTCAACTGGGATACATATATATGTGATATATATATGAGATGGATATGTATGGATTGGATACGTGATATATGGTGTGATTACGTGTTTATGATTGAGATGGATATGTGATTGAAATGTAATGAAAGTTTTATAAATGACAATATGATATATTGGTACATATATATTGTATTTATCTGTGCATTACACTACACGAATATACGTTAGCCGAAACTATAGTCGGCGGAGGTGTTTGCTGTAGTTGTTGTACAACGGTGATGTAGTTGTTGTACAGCGGTGTTGTTTGCTCGCAACCAACTAATTTGGCCAGGGGAATGAGGAGAGGAACACGATGCACGAGTCTTACTTGGTAGTTAATATTTGTGGTATATGTGTATTTTATAAAAATGATTTCTAAACTGACAGGGATTATCTCACTAGACCTTTTGGTCTAACCCTCATTTTCCTTTCAAAAATATGTATTCCAGGTTAAGGATCTTTTGTTAGCAAAGGGAAGAATAAAGCATAGGAGGCGGTTGCTAGCTGACGAAGATTAGGATATGTTTACGTTTCTTTTGTATTGTATAGTTTTGAGACTTTGGGACCGAATGTGAATTATTATGTATTTTGTTATGAAAGTAACGACGTTATGTATGACATGTTAAATGATGTATATTATATATGTTATGGGATACCGGGTCGTTACAGATGGTATCAGAGCCCTAGTTTAAGGGATTTAGGTATTTGTACCCGTACCTAGACTTAAACTGCATGTGAAGTAGGATGTCCTTGATATATTAGAACCTTGGGATGCTAAGTATAAAAGGTAGAAGGAACATCATGTAAGGTAATTTCAGATTACACCTGGCCAGTGTAATTGTGATCTTACAGGTGCATGTTTGAACTGGAATACCTTGTTATATGGGGTATGTGCTTATGTGTATGTTAACTTTGTTTGAATCTACAGTATGGCAAGCGGTACTAGACAAACGAACCGGGGAGGAGGAAATCCTAATAGAACAAATCCAACAGTTGGGACAAGGGGACGAGGGGAAGAAAGAGGTAGGGGCAGAACTGGAGGCAGAGTTCAGGGGCGAGGTACGGAGTTTGTTACACGAAATGATTTGACGGCGGATATGGGAAGACTTCAAGCCAATATACAAGTTATGTTTGATAGAACTCGTCACACTGAAACTGGAATTCCAGATCCTAGTCTGGAAGACGAAATGCCATTACACATACTGTCACACCGGTGCCAAGGAAGTGTGATTATAAAACGTTTTTAAATTGAAAACCCCCGACATATACAGGAGAAAGAGATCCAGTGAAGGCCATGAGGTGGCTGAAGGAGATAGAAGCTGTCTTCAGGACCAGCAAGTGTGCAGAAGAAGATAAAGTGCTATACGGAACCGCGATGTTGAAGGCAAATGCTCTATTTTGGTGGGAAGCTCATATTACCTCTAGAGGATCTGATGTATACTCAACTATTACTTGGGACGAATTCACAACAGCTTTCAAAGGACAGTTCTGTCCTCAAGCAGCAGTTAGACAACTGGAAGAGGAATTCATGAACCTACATCAGAGAAGTTTATCGGTTAGGGATTACACTGCTCGCTTTCTGGAGAAGTCTCGCTTTGCGGAGTACTGTGTTGCCACGGAGGCTCTGAAGATGGAAAGGTTTATTTTCGGGTTAAATTCAGAAATTAGAAAGCTAGTGATTGCAAAAGGACCCGATACCTTCTCAGCCGCAGTAGATGCCACAGAAAATGTGGAACGGGATAATAGGAGAGACGTTGGTGATAAGAGTGTTGGGAAAAGAAAATTGGAAGAAACAACGTACGATTCGGAAGAATACGAATCCCCGAGGTTTGATAGTTATTCACCTTTCAGGCCAGCTGAAAGAAGACCATGTTCAACATGTGACCGTATTCATCAAGGAAACTGCTATGGTGATTCCCGAAAATGCTACAAATGTGGAAAGGCTGGTCATATCGCGAGAGATTGACAGGTAACTTGATTTTGTTTCGTTTGCAACTCCCCTGATCATATTCAGTTTGAATGTCCACAATGGAAAGCACAACAGGGTAGTATGACGGTGAGACCAACGGGTGTTAGGCCGGGAGAGAACAAGGGCCTGAGGTACCGAAAGCAAAGGGTCGAGTCTACCAAATGATGACACAAGAACCAGAGGAAATTCCGGATGAGGTTACAGGTATATTCTAACAAACTCTATACGTGCTAAAAGTGTTATATGACTTCGGTGTAAAATGATTATTAGTATTTTCTGTTCTTTTGTTGCTTATCTGTGTTAGAAGTATAGATAGGTGTGGGATGTCTATTTAGTTATTTTCTATGGTTTTGATTGAGTTCGAGGTAGTAGTGGAAACTAAGTATTCATACTTTTCGCTTAACCGAATTCCGGGACGGAATTCTTTTAAGGGGGAGATAATGTAATACCCCGGGTAAGTCCGTTAGTTAAATCCCCTTTCCGTTAAATTTAGTTAACTTTAAAGTTAGATGTTTAAGGTATGTTTGGGTTATTATTGAGAAGTTCAAGGTCTAAAGGGTAAATATGGAATTGATATACACCCTTAAGATGTTCAGATATTTTACAAACAACAGAAACTCAGATATTTCAGTGTGTGTAAGTGTGTGTTTTTTAGAGCAAAAGGATAAGAAGAAAGGAAAGGTTAGGACTCCATTTGGTGTGCTTGGAGGTGATTTCAGGTATGTTCCTTTACAATTTATGTCTATAATTGCTAGTTAATAGTTCCTATCGGAGTAGAATCATTAAATTCGGACCTCAGGTTAAAATTTGTCAAATCTGGGTAAAATTGAGGTAAACCGACAGAGGTGTCCGGATGATATGAAGGTATCCGGGTAGTTTCTTGGGTGGTGTCCGGGTAGTTCATTGATAGTGTCCGGATGATTTGTTTGATGGTTTCCGGATGAATTAGATATTGGATGACGTCCGGATTACTTTGGTGTCCGGATTCCGTGTGTTGTCCGGAAAAGTCGAGTTGTCCGGATTGGTGCTGTGTTGTCCGGATAATTCATGTTATCCGGGTTAGTTATGCTGTCCGGAAAAGTTGGGCTGTCCGGGTTGCTTTGGGCTGTCCGGAAACTATAGTTGTTTGGTTGTTTTGATGGCGAGAGTTAGGTAGATTTATCTAGAGTTCATGTGTTCAATTGGTAAGATGATATTTGTATTTTAATCTGTTTCAGATTCTGTGGATTTGGATTGAAAGACTGAATCTTTTGGAGAAAGGCTTGAAAGGGTGTTGATAAGCAATCAGGTGAGTTTTACTTTTAAAACGTTTTCAACTGGGATACATATATATGTGATATATATATGAGATGGATATGTATGGATTGGATACGTGATATATGGTGTGATTACGTGTTTATGATTGAGATGGATATGTGATTGAAATGTAATGAAAGTTTTATAAATGACAATATGATATATTGGTACATATATATATTGTATTTATCTGTGCATTACACTACACGAATATACGTTAGCCGAAACTATAGTCGGCGGAGGTGTTTGCTGTAGTTGTTGTACATCGGTGATGTAGTTGTTGTACAGCGGTGTTGTTGGCTCGCAACCAACTAATTTGGCCAGGGGAATGAGGAGAGGAACACGATGCACGAGTCTTACTTGGTAGTTAATATTTGTGGTATATGTGTATTTTATAAAAAGGATTTCTAAACTGACAGGGATTATCTCACTAGACCTTTTGGTCTAACCCTCATTTTCCTTTCAAAAATATGTGTTCCAGGTTAAGGATCTTTTGTTAGCAAAGGGAAGAATAAAGCATAGGAGGCGGTTGCTAGCTGACGAAGATTAGGATATGTTTACGTTTCTTTTGTATTGTATAGTTTTGAGACTTTGGGACCGAATGTGAATTATTATGTATTTTCTTATGAAAGTAACGACGTTATGTATGACATGTTAAATGATGTATATTATATATGTTATGGGATACAGGGTCATTACAGGTGGTATCAGAGCCCTAGTTTAAGGGATTTAGGTATTTGTACCCGTACCTAGACTTAAACTGTATGTGAAGTAGGATGTCCTTGATATATTAGAACCTTGGGATGCTAAGTATAAAAGGTAGAAGGAACATCATGTAAGGTAATTTCAGATTACACATGGCCAGTGTAATTGTGATCTTACAGGTGCATGTTTGAACTGGAATACCTTGTTATATGGGGTATGTGCTTATGTGTATGTTAACTTTGTTTGAATCTACAGTATGGCAAGCGGTACTAGACAAACGAATCGGGGAAGAGGAAATCCTAATAGAACAAATCCAACAGTTGGGACAAGGGGACGAGGGGGAGAAAGAGGTAGGGGCAGAACTGGAGGCAGAGTTCAGGGGCGAGGTACGGAGTTTGTTACACGAAATGATTTGACGGCGGAAATGGGAAGACTTCAAGCCAATATACAAGCTATGTTTGATAGAACTCGTCACTCTGAAACTGGAATACTAGATCCTAGTCTGGAAGACGAAATGCCCATTACACATACTGTCACACCGGTGCCAAGGAAGTGTGATTATAAAACGTTTTTAAATTGCAAACCCCCGACATATACAGGAGAAAGAGATCCAGTGAAGGCCATGAGGTGACTGAAGGAGATAGAAGCTGTCTTCAGGACCAGCAAGTGTGCAGAAGAAGATAAAGTGCTATACAGAACCGCGATGTTGAAGGCAGATGCTCTATTTTGGTGGGAAGCTCATATTACCTCTAGAGGATCTGATGTATACTCAACTTTTACTTGGGACGAATTCACAATAGCTTTCAAAGGACAGTTCTGTCCTCAAGCAACAGTTAGACAACTGGAAGAGGAATTCATGAACCTACATCCGAAGGGATTTGATGCCATTTGGGTGATCGTTGACAGATTGACGAAGTCTGCTCACTTCTTGCCAATAAAAGAAACTGATTCGTTGGAACGATTAGCCAAGAAGTCTGCTCACTTCTTGCCAATCTCGACATGGAGTTCCAATCTCGATTATATCTGATCGTGATAGTCGTTTTACTTCAAGATTCTGGAGGAGCTTTCAAAAAGAAATGGGTACACAGATAAAATTAAGTACAGCGTATCATCCTCAAACTGACGGTCAGAGTGAGCGGACGTTTCAGACTTTAGAAGACATGCTCCGGGCTTGCATTGTTGACTTTGGGGGATCTTGGGATAAGCACTTGCCACTGATAGAATTTGCCTACAACAACAGTTACCATTCCAGCATACAAGCGGCACCGTTTGAAGTTTTGTATGGTAGAAAATGCCGAACAACTCTGTGTTGGAACGAAGTGGGAGAGAAACAGTTAGCAGGGCCAGATATAGTTCAGTTGACCGCGGATAAGATTTTTCAGATTCGGGAACGTTTGAAAGTAGCTCAAGACAGACAGAAAAGCTACGCTGACCGACGCCGAAAACCGTTAGAATTTCAAGTTGGAGATTTTGTGATGTTAAAAGTCTCGCCTTGAAAAGGAGTCATCCGATTTGGGAAACAAGGTAAACTGAGCCCGAGGTACATTGGACCATTTGCAATAACAGAAAGGATCGGTGAAGTAGCTTACAGGTTAGATCTTCCGCCAGAGTTAAACAGAATCCACAATGCATTTCACGTGTCAAATTTCCGAAAGTGTTTATGTAACACCCGGAAAATCCTTGTAAGTAATAATAGTCCTAATATTCCTTTATATTTTGACTTCTTAGATTATAATTGAATTCCTAAGTAATTTCCGTGATTTTTACTTGTTATTTGATAACTTTCGATAGAAATCAGTAAGTTTATTCCTTAAGGAAATTAATGAAAAATAGATGATAAAGTTAAATATTAGATTTTATGGATTAGTTGGATGGATAATTTGAATACGAGTCCAACGGTACCTTCCGTGGTAAAATCGGAGTTTTAACGAAGAAGTTACGGCCAAATCAGTGGAAATCGAGAAGGCTAGCAAACAGAAGCTGGCGCCGATGGTGGCGCCGATGCATCGGCGCGGGGATCGGCGCCGAGCACCTGACGTGCTAAAAGGGGATTAAACCCACCTCTTGACCCTTAGTCATTCATCCATTCATTTTTCTCAAATTAGAACTTTGCTGCTGCTCTTCACTTCTCAGACGAATTTTCCATCTAAGCTTAAGGGCATTACATCTTCATCTTTCTTGTTGGAGTGATTAAGTTCAAGTCTTCAAGTTAGGGTAATATCAATCGAAGATTTGAGGTGAGTAACTTGTATCTAATTGTTTGTATTATACCTTATTACCATTTTTTATCTTGATTTTGTTATTGTTAATGAGAAATCTTGGTTAATAAGCTCTTAATGGTTAAGAGGGATACAAGAAGAGTTCAAGTAAGTTATGGTGGATTAATTGTGTTCTATTATTTAGAATGCCATGGTAAATATTAGTGTTAAAGGTTTGGGTTTGATTATACATCATTGGTATGTGATTATGTTGATGGCTTAATTTATGTCTTAATGAAGTAAGGATGGCTTAATGGTCAATATGGACCTATTATTGAATTGTAAACATGGATGTTTATTATTGATATTATATAGAATGTGATTTAATACATATGGATGTATATGAACTACATGGAAGTAGTATTGATCATGTTAAATGGTTGGACCATTGTTATGTGTTAAATATGTTTGAATATTATTTGAATTAATATATTTGGTATTCACATAATTGGAGGAGCACCTAGTAGGCATTGGAGGATATATTTTTACACACCGTGGGGTAAGTGTAATTGATTCATACCTTCGGATACCGTGGGGTTTTCCGTTTTGTTATGCCTTGTGACAATATCGTGGGGTACCGATCAAGGTATATCTTCAATTATGATGTAACTGGGTAGCGATATGGGCCTTCTCCATGGAATCCAATTTGTGAATGTATCGAATTGTTATTCCTACATGCTATGATTATGCTCTATGTGCTATGTGTAAACCCCACTTAGACTTTAAAAGCCTAACACTTGTTATGTGTTTTATGTGTTACAGATATTAGTGGTTCCGGACACAAGAAGGTTTAGACTGGGGTTGTGAGCATGGGATCATTGTTGGAGAGTTAAAGATTTGAAGATTTATGATAGAACTTTCCGACACCTTTTGAAATATGATTTCTATAGTAGAGATTAGATAAGCTAGTGGTCCATTCGTAGTTATAATTATCTAAATCTTAGTATTAATGGTTATGTAAAGATAATTATGTATACTTTTACTTTAGAAATGCGTACCACTCTTCCGTTTTATGGAAGTTTTTGTTGACCCCTGTTTTAGGGTGTTACAAGTTGGTATCAGAGCTTTAGTTTAAGTGAACTAAGTATGATGAGGAGGTACTTAGACTTAAGCTGAGATGAATTAAGTTATGAATCGTGAGATTGGGTAGAAGTATTAAGACGGGATGGCCTTAGGGTCGACAGAAATACGTGAAATTAGTACGGTAACGACGGTAATGAGGATTCTCATGTATGATATATTCACAATCTCAATTAGCTACTGTTATTATGAATATATTGTTACATAATCATACTTGTTTCTAAATTGTTACAGTGACTAATGATCGGTAAAGTACGTTTCGTGTGATTATATTTATATAACCATTTCTCAGGGTTATCTTTTGTTTTATAGCATAATGATGGTAAAAAACGCCACCATGGTCTTTCAATTCTTTGGAGGACAGATCGGTAAATGATTGAGGGTTGGAAGGATAACCTAGAACTGGCGGGACTCATGAAAGTCCGCCGAGACAACCTTAAATAAGTGTATTGAAATGTGTGGAAATAGAATGTAAGATGTTTGATCAAGATGGGAATAGTATGAAATGGTTGAGTAAGTGAGCCTTGGAAGGCATGTGTAACAAGTGTTAGAAGGCTGAGAGGGTAACCACTGGTTGGAAATAGAGCGTCAATGATAAGTTGCGTGAGTTAAACGATAGACCTTGTTTGAGTGAATAGCCTTTAATTACAAGTAGAGTTTTATGCATGGTGTCCTCGAGTGTGTGTTACATGGGTTTTCGTGATTTCAAAACAAATGCATAAATAGCAATTTAGTCGATGATGAGTTAGTATGTGCACGTGGGTATTTAAAGAAAAAGGCAATACCATTTACGTCGCACAGTGAAATTTTGAGTTTAAGCAATTTGCAAAATACTTCATACTTTACAAGAAAAGTTGAATATAAATGAGTGTGAGAACCGATTAGCTTACTTCGTGTCGGTAATTTCTTTCAACTTTTGTCATATGAAAAGATTTTCATTAAATATATTACGGTCATAACAACATCGTTTTGGTTGAAAAAGAGTAAGTTTTTCGGAAAGTAGTATGCAAACAATTCTCGTGATCGTTGTGCAGTACACTAAAGTTATAAGAATTTTGGGGTCATGTGTACCCAAGTTGCTCTAAGTGTTATTCTTTAAAATGAAGAAATGTGCGAAATAATATATTTAATACATTGTTATGCCTGAAGGCTATGAACGAACTAAGTCGTAAAATATTACTATAAGCTAAGAAAGAACTCTGAGAATGGAGAGGTGTTGGATAAATCATGGGAGAATGGTTGTAGTTTTGGTAATTGTGTTCAAGAGGAAGGTGAACAATGGGAGAGTTGAAAGTGGACTTTAGTGTCGGTTGTAAGAAGATCTATACTCTTGTTTGGTAACTAGAAATACAGTTGGCAAGGGACGGTTGTGTCCGGAGGAAGGATTAGTAGTCATCAAGGTGATGGAATTAGCAAATTGCTATGAGTAGTGTGATGAGACAGAAAGGAAATACCCTCGACGTTAAATAATAATTTATGGTGATTTTGTGATATTAGTATTGCACGAATAAGTTTGAAATGAAGACGATGAGATGTAAATTGTATTATGTTTTGTTGAAAGGATTAGGTTCAGTCCTTGTTAATGAATAGATTAAAGAAGTATCGATGGGTCGACTATTGACATTGAAGTCGGCAGTTGTGTAAGATGTATGAGGCCTTTTGCCTGTAACAGGGTGCGGTCTGGGTGCGTCCCGCGTATGCCTGTGCGGGCAGAAACAAAACCGTGAGCGGTACCGACATGCTGTTATGCAGAGGGTATGCGCAAAGCGGACATTATCGTGTACGGTGAACTGGGGATGTTACAAAATTTATAGAATGCGGACAATACATATCTTGTGAAACACCACATGTGGGGATTTTGAGTGATTGGCGAATAAATCACGAGTGGAAGAGGTTTTGGTTAAATTATTACATAAGTGAAAGTTAGGTGGTCAAGGTACGCTTTTAGAAGTTTATTGTGGTTGTGCAATAATTATGGTGTGATATATGCTTAATCGCATTTTTTTTAATAAATGTCGGTTTAACTATAGGTCTTATGTGTGAGGACCGTTTGATGATCTTGTATTCTTAGTACCTTTGGGATTAATGAACTTTGGCAAAATAATATATATATATATATATATATATATATATAATGTGGAGTATATAGAGTTGTATATACGTGTACATATAGATACATATATGAATTGACTTCATTGGGAAAGTAGCAATGAAGGGGTCGGGAGATTATCATGTCTCGAAGCGTGTGTTGCATGATGTGGGATTAGATGTATTTTAAATTTCATGAGTTGATATTGATAAATGATCAATAGACCCTTTGAGCAGATGGCTTGGTTTTGGACTCGGTTGAGTCTTAAGGGTATTCGTCGGTTTAATTAACTTGACATAGGCTTGGGGGTTGGAATTACATGAATTGTATTATAATTAAAGTTTACATAATGTGAATACATTGATTTTTCTTTTGAGATCATGTATGAATGTTAAGTTAGAATCGAAAGATTAAAAGTTGAAGGATCACCTTGTGGGGGGTGTTAGGATAGTGAAAGACTATTGTTGTAGATGAACATTCTACTTATGATGTAGATGGTTTATATAGAATGAAGAATTAGGCACGAACAAGGTAAGGGTATGGACTATGTCGATTTGCGATGGAGTGTGCACTGTATATATAATGGTTTGGAATCACAAAGAATTAGTAAGAAGCGAGTAAGTTTAAGTTAATTAGAAACTCGTGAGTTGTAGTTCAAACTAAAGTTGGGGAGGAATAAAGTAATGAAATAGATTCGGTTAATTGTGCGGGAGAGCATGAAGGTAAATTTGAATTGTGTACGAATGACCATGAGGGATCTGGTCTGCTGTGAGATGTTATGGGTGGAGAATGTACGAACGAGTAGTGACATTAATTGTCAAGATAAATGTGTCAACCAGTAATAAGAAGTTATAAAGAGGGAACATTAGATGAAAGTCTTTTCGGGGATTCCAGATGAATAGTACTAGTTGTCAATAAAGCTGTTGGAATATGTGGTTGTAAGATGGTGTAGTGATTTGGCTATTATTGGAATAGAATGTCGAGCGGTAGTGTGAGTTTATCCAAAGTGATTTTGGTTGGGTGAGTCGCTAAATAAGTTTATGATTTTGAATCATAGGAAGTTTAATAAAGATGAGAAAGTGTTATCGGTATGTGGAAAAGTTGGGAGAAAGAGACAAATATTGATTGGAGGGTAGTACTCCATGCTAACGTAGGAAGTAATGATAGAAAGGTCGGACCTAAGAATGTAGTTATACTACAGGTTCAATGGAATTATCACCTTTGATATATAATATTTTAGTACTTGGTTGCAATGTGGTCGCGTAGTGCGATATTGAGGTGAGGAAGTGGTAGTACTTTATACTGAAGAAACGTGTGGGTCATAGATGTAGTGATGGTTGCCGTAATTATAGAAGTATTCAAAAGTGGTGAGTATGCTCAATTTAAAGGTTGTATGGATTTTCAAGCAGTATACGTTAATGTTATTTTGAGACTTGGAGATTGAGATGTGGATGATGACGGTATTGAAGACCAAGCAATAGTCGGATAAAGGTTTAATGATAAACGGTTACTGTTACGTGCGAAATGTGTGTTTTAATCGCAGTGGGTTGCAAACTGTCCACAGTGGGAAGTGCAAGTGTACACTGTCCACTATGATCGTCACAGCAAGTAATAGTTGGTAAAATACCAGAATCGAATCCACAGAGACTGGACAATCAAGACAATACGGTTCTCATGAGCTCCTTTTACAAGTTTCAACTAGAAAGGAAAATAATACTTTGGTTTGGTTTGGTAAAATAGCTACTTGAAACGATTTACTAAATGCTAAAAAGGAGGAATGTAGGTTGGATTTTCCCTAAATTTTATCTCAAATACTCGGTCCTTAGAGTGATCCTCGTATTCGTGGTGGACATTTTCGCTAGAAAAGCCCGGTTACAAAATACTCACACCGTTAGATAAAAATCCCATACTCTTAGTACTTGTTGTTTTGTCAATGGTAATCTCTAAATGGACCTTTTCAGGCCTCGATGGAATGTGTAGAGACAAATACTCTAAGTGTTTTTAATACACAAATTAGCTTGCCTACTACTCCAGTGGGCAGAGATTAGCTCACTGTGCCGACCTCACTTTCGTAAGTGTCAAAAGAATTCTTTCGAATCCCCTAGCATCATTCAAGCTCGTGTCACTGCGCTCTACTTATTTCTAAGTTAAGAACTAGACTTTAGATCCTTGCAAGTGATCAGCTTGTTCGCATCCTTGGGTAAATATCGAGAATGAAAGACCAAAACAACAAATATTCTAAGTATAAAGATTACTCAAGCATTTTTGATAAAATCCAGGTACTTCTCCTTCCTACATCCCAAAGGATGTTTAGCCTAACATTTCTGAAGTAAAGAAAACAAAAGATGAAGATTTGCACATAATAAAACTGAAAGTGACTTGAATTAACTGCTCACAGTGGGGAACGAGAAGTCGTCCCTGCACTGTGTAATACGAACTACAATTTAAACTAAGAAAGTAAATTACTAAAAATTAAAGCTAGTTACTGCAGTAAATAAAAGACTAAAGCTAATGTGGTAGTTGAGAGAATTTGAGACTAAAAGTATTCAAGGATGATAACCAAGCATGCATTTAATGGCACCCAAGTGCTCCTTTATATACTAGGAGAAGGAGTTGGGTATTACACAAAAGAGGTGGGTCTTCCAATGGGTAAAGACTGCTGAGTTGTGGCAGAATTCAGCTCCTTGTGCAATTCTTTTATCCAATGGTCCCTTCTCCAAGTCAATCTCCAAGTACAAAGAGGTGTACTTGATGCTATCTTCAATGAGAACTACCTTGTACTTCTCCAGCCATTTCTCTGCCATATGAACCTTCCTCCTCCAGAAAATTAGATCCCAACTAAAAGTTTCTTTTTGATTTCTTTTTGATCAGCTCGAAGAGTGGGGAACCGGAGTGGGCACTGTATACGTCACTGCGGATGAAAAATCGAGAAAACACCCAAAACTTCCCCAAATAATTTATTAAAGACCATGGTTCACTCCTTTTGCTCGTTTTCGTAAATCATACCAAGAATGGGGGTTTTTAGAAGTGAAATGGCTAAAATTGACAAAATAAAGTGGAAAATAAATGGAAATAATAACTCTAAAAATAGAGTTATCAGTTACTCTAAGGAGGCTTACAAATCTAAGTTGGGGAGCGGATAATGAGGAAAGAAGTAAGGTTCAGGAAATATGAAAAATAAATCCTTGTTCCTTCTAGATTTTTAATTGTGAATAAGTATATAAGACTTGAAATGAAGAGATGTATACAAAATATTTCGTATTGATATGATGTGATTTCACTAGTTAAAGTGAGAGCGAATGGTATGAGTCGTTGGGTGAAGGAATGGGGAAACAATCTTAGAGAAATCGTTGAGAAATTGCAATAGAGGAATTGGGTTATAGGTACAATAGTATTATATCAATAAAATGTTAATGTGACTTTAGAGTTGGAAGAAGATATGAAGATTAAATATCCACATTTGTTTTCTAAAATCTAAGATTTCGAGGACGAAATCTATTTCAAGTGGGGGAGAATTGTAACACCCGGAAAATCCTTGTAAGTAATAATAGTCCTAATATTCCTTTATATTTTGACTTCTTAGATTATAATTGAATTCCTAAGTAATTTCCGTGATTTTTACTTGTTATTTGATAACTTTCGATAGAAATCAGTAAGTTTATTCCTTAAGGAAATTAATGAAAAATAGATGATAAAGTTAAATATTAGATTTTATGGATTAGTTGGATGGGTAATTTGAATACGAGTCCAACGGTACCTTCCGGGGTAAAATCGGAGTTTTAACGAAGAAGTTACGGCCAAATCAGTGGAAATCGAGAAGGCTAGCAAACAGAAGCTGGCGCCGATGGTGGCGCCGATGCATCGGCGCGGGGATCGGCGCCGAGCACCTGACGTGCTAAAAGGGGATTAAACCCACCTCTTGACCCTTAGTCATTCATCCATTCATTTTTCTCAAATTAGAACTTTGCTGATGCTCTTCACTTCTCAGACGAATTTTTCATCTAAGCTTAAGGGCATTACATCTTCATCTTTCTTGTTGGAGTGATTAAGTTCAAGTCTTCAAGTTAGGGTAATATCAATCGAAGATTTGAGGTGAGTAACTTGTATCTAATTGTTTGTATTATACCTTATTACCATTCTTTATCTTGATTTTGTTATTGTTAATGAGAAATCTTGGTTAATAAGCTCTTAATGGTTAAGAGGGATACAAGAAGAGTTCAAGTAAGTTATGGTGGATTAATTGTGTTCTATTATTTAGAATGCCATGGTAAATATTATTGTTAAAGGTTTGGGTTTGATTATACATCATTGGTATGTGATTATGTTGATGGCTTAATTTATGTCTTAATGAAGTAAGGATGGCTTAATGGTCAATATGGACCTACTATTGAATTGTAAACATGGATGTTTATTATTGATATTATATAGAATGTGATTTAATACATATGGATGTATATGAACTACATGGAAGTAGTATTGATCATGTTAAATGGTTGGACCATTGTTATGTGTTAAATATGTTTGAATATTATTTGGATTAATATATTTTGTATTCACATAATTGGAGGAGCACCTAGTAGGCATTGGAGGATATATTCTTACACACCGTGGGGTAAGTGTAATTGATTCATACCTTCGGATACCGTGGGGTTTTCCGTTTTGTTATGCCTTGTGACAATACCGTGGGGTACCGATCAAGGTATATCTTCAATTATGATGTAACTGGGTAGCGATATGGGCCTTCTCCATGGAATCCAATTTGTGAATGTATCGAATTGTTATTCCTACATGCTATGATTATGCTCTATGTGTTATGTGTAAACCTCACTTAGGATTTAAAAGCCTAACACTTGTTATGTGTTTTATGTGTTACAGATATTAGTGGTTCCGGACACAAGAAGGTTTAGACTGGGGTTGTGAGCATGGGATCATTGTTGGAGAGTTAAAGATTTGAAGATTTATGATAGAACTTTCCGACACCTTTTGAAATATGATTTCTATAGTAGAGATTAGGTAAGCTTGTGGTCCATTCGTAGTTATAATTATATAAATCTTAGTATTAATGGTTATGTAAAGATAATTATGTATACTTTTACTTTAGAAATGCGTACCACTCTTCCGTTTTATGGAAGTTTTTGTTGACCCCTGTTTTGGGGTGTTACAGTTTAGTTACGCCAGATCAGGCAGTGTCTCTACCAGATATTCAAGTGGAAGAAAAGCTGAATTATGTGGAGGAACCTGAAGCCATAGTTGACCACAAGGTTAAGGTGTTGCGAAATAAGGAGATCAGACAAGTGAAAGTACAGTGGCGACATCATAGAGGTCAGGATGCTACTTGGGAATCAGAATTAGAAATGAGAACTAAGTACCCGCACCTTTTTGCTTAAACCGAATTCCGAGACGGAATTCTTTTAAGGGGGAGATGATGTAATACTCCGGATAAGTTCGTTAGTTAAATATTAGTTTCGTTAAATCTATTTAACCTTATAATTGGTGTTTAGGGTAAGTTTGGATTAAATTATAAGAAAAAGGGAGTTTGGTCAATTATGGATAGTATAGGGACTAAAGTGGTATTTTGATTTGATAATATCCCTTTTGATGAAATCAGATATTTTATAATTCTAAAAATATCCAGAAATATCCTAGGGTGTATGTGTGTGTGTTTGAGAGAGTAAGAAGAATAAGAAAGAAAGGGTTTTTGGCTAAGACATCAATTGGTGCACTTGGAACTGAATTCAGGTATGTTTCCTTTATAATTTATGTGTGTAATTGCTATTAGGTAGTTTCTATCGGATTAGAATAGGCAATTACACCTCTGGTAATAATTCAATCGAATTCTGGGTTGAAAAGATGCAAACCGACAGAAGTGTCCGGACACTATGAATGTGTCCGGGTGATTTTGTTGGTAGTGTCTGGGTAAATTAGCTGGTGGTGTCCGGATGGTGTTCTAAGGTGTCCGGACGAGTCAAGTATCCGGGTAAGTTCCTTTTTCCTATATTTTCCGGATAGAATTGGATACCGGATAACATCCGTATTACTTTGGTGTCCGAACGTTGTCCGGACTGTATAGGTTGTCCGGAAAAGTCACGCTGTCCGGAAAAGTTGTGTTGTCCGGATAATTTGAGGAGTCCGGAAACTTTTGCTGTTTGTTCAAATTGGGGAATTTAGATACTTTTAAGTATCCAGTAGCCTGTGTTTTGTTAATTCATGGATAGGGAATGAATGAGGACCGAATGTACTGTGGACTTGACTTAAGTTCGGGCTTGGGGAAGACAATTGAGGATAAGAGTTAAATAGAGTTATATAAAGCTCTTAGTCCTAGCAAGCCCTATGTGTTCAAAGTGGTAAAGCAATACTTGTATATGATTGTTTCAGATTCTGTGGAAATGAAGTAAAGCTGAATTGTTTGAGAAAAGTTTGGAGAACGTTTTGATAAGACAAACAAGTGAGTTTTTATTTAAAATGTTTTCAACTGGAATACATATATGTGAATGAGTGTAATAATGTGCATATGTTATTTATATGAGTATTACACTGCATGGGTGCTAGTTGGCCGGGCTTAGGACCGGTGGAAGTTGGCTGTACAGAGGGACAGTGGTGTTGGCTGTATTTAGTACAGTGGTGTAAATTAATTAATTGACTTGCTACCAATTAATATGGCCAAGAGAAAGAGAAAGAGATGGAAAGATACATGGTGCATGAGTCATAGTTGGTATTTTGTTATATGCATTATGTGTACTGAATGTTTGTAAAGATGATTTTGACTAACAGGGATTTTCTCACTAGACCACTAGGTCTAACCCTCATTTTGTTTTAAAAATATGTATTCCAGGTGGTGGAACGGGTAAGAGCAATTGAAAAGAGTAACTGGTGGATAGCTTTTGTGAAGACTTTTGTTATGAAGATTTAGATGTGTTTTTTGTACTTATGACTTTGCTGTTAGTCATAATGTAAATTACTTAGTCAAAAAGTTTGTACTGATTTGTGTATTATGTTTAGCAAGACTATGGGACCGAATATGAAATATGATGTATTTTTGATCAATTCATGTTGTGAAATGTTTGTTATTTGTATATATGGAATTTGGGTTGTTACAGTACCGGAACTATTTTAAACATAAGTACCGGAACTCCCTTTTTAAAAGATACCGGAACCTCAAAACAAATTCCGTAACCAACGATTTCAGACTGGAAAATTCGATACGAACCAGCTTAAGAGGTTAATTCATTTAGTCGATTTCTAAGTCTCATTCCAACAAGATTAATCTAGCATTTTTGATCGTCTACATTCTTTTTAACCCCATTTTATTCTTAACAGGAAACTCTCAAACAATCTCTATTGAAACAACAGAATCCTTAAAACAATGCTTGAGTTTAAGGATTACCTGATAATCACTGCTGTAGGAACACATTTTATTAATCTTTCTCCTTTGGAATTTGTGGATGCTAGCCTTCTTCTCCAATTGAAATTTGAGAAATTCCTTTTTTGCTCTCTCTCTCTAAATCTCTCAGCCGCCAACACACACCAAGAAATACTGAGTAATTGAAAACCTAGGGATCTACACCAACTTTATATTTTTCAAAAATTTGCCAAGAAGTCCCTCAACTTAAACTTTTGTTTCTTTGACATTGGCCACCTAACTTTCTAACTTGCTAGAAATTCGGGTTATTACATCATCCTCCCCTCAAAAGAATTCTGTCCCCGGAATTTCATCTTTAAACAATCGAGGAAACGGTTCCTCAACTTTCTAACCTTGCGACCTACAAGCACTTCCCTAACACCAAGTACGTCTAAGGCGGTTACCACTTTCTCACATTAATTATACTGACCACAATCCAATAATAGCAACAAGTCACACGCTTATACCACCACGTCACTCTCATACTATTACCAAGTCTAATAGTCCTTCACCCCGAGTACTACCTTCAATTATTTCCTTCCACTTACTTCTTAAACATAAAACATGCTTCTAAAGAACGACTCACTAAAAAGTACACACTCTTGACCAATCACACCAACTAGCTTCCCACCACGCTTAAACCAATTATGTACACACAATTTCAACGATTACTATACCTAACCAACAGTTTCACCACACCTCAAACGAGAACCCAACCAAGTCAATCTGAAACAACACTCAAAGTTCGAAGCGACCACACACTTCTCATTTCTCAACGATATTAACCCACTCATTTGCATTTCCTTTACACACAAAGATTAGCTCAACATTTCCAAAGATTTCGTATCTACTACGAACATCATAAACTAACCAATCCCAGGGCACCCAGTTTCCCTCTTAGCTAATCACCAACTGTCACCCCATCCTTTTATTTTCGGATAACGATACTACCCGCCATTTAGACATCCCTGCCTCTTCATACATAATTTTGTTACAACAGAACAACTTATAAGCAAATCCCGAGCAAAGATCTCTCCTTACGCTCACCCCATGTCAACACTACTCCAGTACTTAACCTCACAACAACTTAGTACCACTGTGCTTCGCATGCTCACTAAGTATAAGTTACCACCAACTTATTAACACAATCTGTTGGTCCCGAAAGGCCTATACAAGTTTGTAGAAGGGGGGGGGGGGGGGTTGAATACAAACACGCTATTTTACTTTTCTAAATTGTTTATTGATAAATCATTAACAATTTACAGCTTGTTGCGGAAACAAGATTAAGGATAAACCTAAATCTAAACAAGTTGGAACACTAAGGTTTCTTGCACTAAGAAAGATATGGAGATTACTAATAAAATCCTATCTTGAGAGAGATTTGAACTTGTCCAGAGTTAGCAAGTTACTTCAAAAGAAGTGAGTTCATCTCTTTATATACTGCATGCATTTAATGCAATTCAGTATACGCTTTACACGTGTCATCAGCAGATTGGTTGCATGTCATTGACCTTTGTTGACAACCTTAGTAGCCGCATGAATGAACAGTGTAGTATCAGAGTGGTTGTACGATCTCAGATTTTCGGAGGTTCTTTTCTGACATTTCGTACGGTGGCGTGCAAGGGAGGTTAAGACAAAAGTACTTTGTACGGAGGACTTCATGATCAGCTTTCGTTGATTCAGCGATTATCATTTACTATTCAGCGAATGATAAAGTTCAGCGATAGCTGAAGTCTTGTACTTGATACTTCACGTTGAGTGGACAAATCTGAGTCTTCGCTGATCCGCATCAGTTCATTAGTAGACTTGTCGCTGGTTCTTGAGCTTGATCTTCGACTTCAGCGTAGAACCTTTGTTGACGTGAAACTTGTCTTCAGGGATTATAAGTAAACAACTAACTTATCAGCGATCACCATAAGGACTGAACAGACTCAGCGCATTATGGTGAACAATGTTCGCTGAATGTTTAATTTAAAGAGCGAGAGTTCCTATCAGCGGTACTGTAAGATCTTAGTACTTATCAGCGATAGTGAAACTCTGATACATATTGTTTACATACAATTTTCACTAAGTATTTAAGAGAGGGTCATTATCAAATCACTGAGGGTTTGGATCAACAATCTCCCCCTATTTGATTATGACATAGCAACAAAGAAAATTGCTATTTAATGAAAACATAAGGATAAAAAGAACTCAGAAAATATTTGTCCCTTTTACTGTTTTCTGGGATCTTTTCAGTACTGATGGAGTAAAGTACATTCGCTGAAATCTTTCTTTAAATCTTTGAATCAGGTTACAATGAAGAACAGAAAGATTACAAGTACAAGCGAAATAAATTACAAGTACAGAAGGATAACTGATACAATAGAGAAAAATGAGATTATATCAGTTTTCAAAAGGTTCTTCCTTAATGAGAAGTTCATCAAGGGTCGTCTTTTCAGTGGGAATCATCCAGTCAGGAACCGTTACACCTTGTTTTCTTTTCTTCAGTGCTTCTTGAAAGATCAAGGGTTTTAGGTGTCGTGCCTGAATGTCCTTTCTGAAGTCACACCAGTAGATAAGATCTCTGAGCTATTCGATTGGAGTGATTGGGAGCTCAGCGATCCGTTGAAAGCATTTTCGTCCGTCGTAGTCAAGAAAGAATATTCCATAAGGATTACTGATGACTTTACCAGGGACGAAAAGTTCACATGGTGGCAGAGAGATGTCAAGGGAAGATAGATCAGGATCAGGACCAAGTACTTCAGCGCGAGAGAAACCAATTCCAGTTTCATTTCGTATGACATGTCCTGAATTTGAATCTTGACGTTTCTTCCTTGGAGAACCTCTTTTTCTTTTCGGCTTTAGATCAGGAACAGGAGGAATATCCACACAGGAAGATATCAAGTCGATCTGTCTGTTTATCAGCTTTTCGAAATGATTCTTGTACTTTGATTGTGATGGTTGGATAGCTAACCTCATCTCCAGCCATTCAGAGAGACCATACCTTTTTACAGTGTCAGCACGAAAGGTTTCAGATGTGCCATCTTCTCTGAACAGTTTGATGTCAACAATAGGTACTCCGATAGATGTTCTTCCAGAGATGAATACCTTGTTGATCTTCGCTGGACGATATCTGAAGTGAATTTTCTCTTTACACCGGATCAAGGTGGTCTGAGAAACTTCAGTTTTCTTTTCCACGATCTTCTAGGCTTCTTCCCACAGCTTTCGTTGGATTTGAATGGGAACACGCTTCAGCTTGGGGTCTTTGACAGATTCTTGAGTGAGCTTGATGGCGTATTCTCTGTCTTTCTCTTCAGCTTCCTTTCTTTCAGCAATGAGGCGTTCAGCTCTAAGGTGGTCCTGATCCTCGAATCGCTTTATTATTTCTTCTCTTCTCTTTTGATCCTCTTCACTCAGCTTTTGAGGAACTGAGGAAGGTCTCTTATTGCGCGAGAGAGGTTGTTCTTCTGGTTCATCAGTCTCAGAGATCAAGTCCAAGACTGGGATTATTTCATCAGCAGCAGCTGGCTTTATTTGTGAAGTCGCAACAGTAGAACCTTCAGCGACATCCTCAAACAGGGGAGAGGACTAGCTGAAAAGCAGCGATCTTACAGATAAGAATTGGGTAGAAGAACTTGGGTAGAAAAGATAGAAAAATAATGTGGATGTGTATATAGGTTTGGAGAACTTAGTGAGCTGTTGAGAAGTTCAGGGAAGGAAAAAGTAAAGTTTTAGTTTACCTGACAAACCGGCTTTTCAAAGAGAATCGCTAGATTTTCATCTTCAGCGAGGCCTTTGTCTTTGCTTTTCTCAGCGCCAGAGGCTGAGGGCTTTGTCTTTGTCTTCTCCCCTGATGGTTCTTTTATTGAGATTCCTTTAAGAGCTTTGATCCTTGGGGCAGGTTTGACGATAAAGAAATCATCGTCATCTTCATCATCATCATCATCCTTTCTTGGAGAGAAGGATGGTTTGTCGTCAGGGATGTCGATGTCTTCATCTTCTTCTGCTTCGGAATTCTCAGCATCTTCTTCGAGTTGCTCCCCCTCAGATACAGAGGCGAGCTTCTCGGTTCCCTCAGGGTTTTCATCTCCCTGAGGTCCAGTGGTCAGATCTTCATTCCTCTCTCCCCTGATAGATTCATCATGGGAAAGGTCTTCAGCGCTTTTGTTGTTCATATCTTCAGCGCTTTTCTCCTTGGAATGTTCAGCGCTCTTCTCCCCCTCTTTTTCATGATGACTGGGGGAGGAATGGGCAGACTCAGCATTGGTGTTATCTCTGTCTTCTGGGCCAGAGATTTTCACACAACCTTCAAGCTTTGCTATTCTGTCTTCTAGGCCAGAGATAGCAGGCGTGATTTTCCTCAGCTCTGTGCGATCCTCCTCTGTGAAAGATTCCAGAATAGGGACAGGGGCAGGAGCAGGAACTGGACTATTTGCCTTGTTTACCAGTGTCTTGATCATCGTCTTCATAGAGCTAACGTCGGTCTTTACAGAGCCTAAGTCAGTCTTGACCTCTGACATATCACCCTCAAGTTTTTCAACCGATGTCTTCAGCGTTGTTACTTCGCTGGACATGGTCGAAACTGATGTTTTGAGGCTTGTGTAGTCAGTGTAGATGTCACAGAGCACCTTGGCAAAATCGTTGAGCGTCTTATCAAGACTCTTGATGTCTTCAGTGGAAGCTTTCTTCTCCACCACCGTTGTCAGCTTTGTCAAGTTCTCTCCAGCGTTTGTTACAGCTGTTGGGTTGTTGGAGAGTGTGGTGGTGAGACTGGACATCTATGTTTCCACGGACTTCAGCGAGGCGTTGATGTCTCCCAAATTAGGACCTGTAACATATAAGTACTTGTGAACAAAGGAAAGCTCAGAAGTTTCAGGTTTAGTTACAGTGTTTAAGGTGGGATTAGTACATGCAGGAGGATTGATGAACTCGTCGAAGTTGCAAGTTCCTGAATAGTGTTCCATATCCTCTTCGAAAGTACGGTGAGGTATGGTGAACTCTGCAGGTCCTTTCTTCATCATTTGTTGAGAAGCATCAGCGTCGGCTTATGGAATGATGGCATCTCCAGTGTTTGCTGGAGGAGTGTCCAAGTGAGTGGAGGGAGAAGCGAAGGTTAAGATTGGGGTTCGAGTTCTGAGTTCAGCGTTGGAATCGCTGACAATCACTTCATCAGTCTTTTGAGAGACTGAGGGAGGTTGGGTAGTTTCCAAGTTTCTAACCTCAGCGTTTGGAGACGCTGAAGTCTGGATTGGAGGGATGGCTTGCACGGGTGTGGCAGAGCGTACCACGAAACTTTCCTTCAGCTCTTCAGAACGAGCTGAGGAGTCTTCAGCATGGAATTGCTGGGGTTGCTCCTTGGTTTTCTTGATCCTTTTGGAATCAAGTTGGGTGTGTGAGGGTTTCCTTTTCTTATAAGGAGAGGATGTTGTGGCCGGGGTATCAGCGATTGGTATTGTCGCTGAAGGAGCCACAGAAAGCGAAGAATTTAGAAGAGAGAGAAGAGTAGAGAGACGTACCTCATTGGCGACAGGCTTGAAGTCGAGAACCTTAGGGCCAATCTGAGAAAGTTTCAGATAACCCTCTTCAGGATAGCTGTCCTTCAGGCCATATTAAAAGATGGCGCTGATGAATCGTGGGTAAGGAACCCATGCTGGTCTGTCAGCGGCAGAATCGACACGTTGAATCAGGTCTTCATAAATAATGGAGGCCCAGTCAATATTTAGACCTTTCAGCAGTGCGTATCCCATGGACTGCTGAGGTTGGGCGGCTTGATCAGAAGATCCGGATTTCGCTGTCATGCAGCTGATCAGGTGAGCGAAGATGAAATTCATCTCGCTGGGCATTTTGGATTTCTTTATCAGCGTCAGTTTCTTCTCAGGCTTCTTGTCCCTTCCAATATCCCAGATATAACCCATTGCGTCAAGGAAAGCAATGATTGCTTCTCTGTCAGCATGCTTTTTGTGGTCAGGGAATGGAATGAAGGGTTTTTCTTTGGAGGCATTTGGGAAGTTTAGGGCTTTGCGGATAATTGCGGGTGTGATCTTGATGGTGCCATACTCAGTATCGCTGAGTATGCAGTCTATGGTTTTGGATGGATCTTTGGCAGAAGGTAGCTCAGTGTGTCTGGCAGAGTACCAGAACTGGGATAAGAGCCGCTGACTGGCAGGAGGTGTTATGGTCAGGGCTGTGTAGATGGGGCTATTCTTCAGAAAACTTACAGCATCGTCCAGATGTGATACTTGCTTCCGAGGAGGAAACTCGAGAAGAGCTGAGAGGTTGTTGGCCTTAGTCCAATCGAGTTGATCCAGCTCGAACTTCACCTGGGGGGGCTTTGAAGATTTCCATTTCCTCAGAGTCAGTAGAGATGGATTCAGCGGTAACATTCAGCTTTGAAGATGCCATATCACTGTATTATCAGTTCAACCAAAGATGTTAACAGATAAGAATTATCTTAATGTGGAAAGAAATTTCCGTTAAGATTTTTCGAATCTTGTCCATTTCATTCAGACAAAAAATGTCTTAATGAAGATTAGGGTTTTTCTTGATTTTAAAAGAAAAGTAAAACCCATAAAATCTTGTATTCCAGTTTCTAAAAGAAAAATGGATACGAATGAAGAACAAGTTTAAGATTTAGATTTAAAACTTGAAGAACAACCATGAAATGGTTGTGTTCATAAAACCATGAAAGAAATGATTTTATTTTAAAAAAAAGTTCTTTTGTTTGATCTTGTTAAAACAAAGAGAAGATCGAAAACAAGTTATACGCATTTGATAAAAAATAAGAACATATTAACCTTGAAGTTTTGATGAAGAAGATGATGAACAGTTCTTGAGGTTTTTGAGAGCACAAATGCAACAGAGAATTCTTTTCTTGCGAAGAAAGATTGTTCGCGTAAAAGACAAATATAAACCAAGAGTTGTTTATATAGGGATTTTTAGAGAGAGAAAACCTTGAGCGGGAAAAGGTTTTCATCATGACACGGACACGTGTTTGCATTTGATTGGAAGTTTGAACAAAACGTGCAAACGTGTGTCAGAAAGAAATCGTGCCGAGTGTTATCCGTTGCAATGACGTCACAACTGTCCTTTCACATTCTTTTAGGATGTCTCTGAGGTTTTGAAAAACTCAGGGACTCTTTTGAAAAACATGAAGCACTGAATAGAAATATCAGTGAAGGTTTAAGGAATTTTCAAAATATCGCTGTTAAGGAAGAGATATTCAGCGATGCAATTTATTTTGAAATCTTGCATTTACATGCGATTGTCAGAGAGAGAAAACATACCTGGATATCAGTTTAACCAAGTTTATTCAGAGAGAAGATGATGAAATGGATTATAAAAGTTGATTTTATCCCGAAGCCTATACAAGAATGTATAAACGTATCGCTGATAAATGTGAACCGCTGAAGATTTTATCCTTCAAAGTTCAGCATTCCAAGCTCGCTGATGAGAAAGTTGAATCTTGTCTCATCAAGAGGTTTGGTAAACAAATCAGCTAACTGATAATCAGTTGGGATAAAATGAAGTTCTATATCACCATTCAACACATGATCTCTGATAAAATGATATCTGATTTCTATGTGTTTTGTCTTTGAGTGTAGCACTGGATTGTTTGCTATAGCGATGGCACTTGTGCTGTCGCCATAGATTGGAATTTTGGAGAGCTGAAGATCATAGTCTAGTAGCTGATTTCTCATCCACAAGACTTGAGAACAGCAGCTTCCAGCGGCTACATTCTCAGCTTCAGCTGTGGAAGTGGACACTGAGTTTTGCTTCTTACTTGTCCAACTTACCAGCTTTCCACCCAGGAGCTGACATCCTCCTGTGGTGCTTTTCCTATCCATTTTGCAACCTGCAAAATCACTGTCTGAATAGGCGGTTAGATCGAATCCTGAGTCTTTGGGATACCAAAGACCTAGATTCGCTGTACCCTTAAGATATCGAAAGATTCGCTTTACAGCTTTCATATGGGATATCTTAGGTTCAGGTTGATATCATGCACATAGACATGTTGCAAACATAATATCGGGTCGGCTAGCTGTAAGATACAATAGTGAGCCGATCATCCCACGGTACAGCGTGACATTGACAGGAACACCCTTTGTGTCCTTATCAAGTATCAGCGGTGGTGCCATAGGGGTTTTCATAGCTGAACTTTTAGTTAAGTCGAATTTCTTCAGCATATCTTTAACATACTTTCCCTGATTTATAAAAGTTCCTTTTTCAGTTTGCTTAATCTGAAGACCAAGGAAATATGTTAGTTCACCCATCATACTCATTTTATACTCATCTTTCATTCTATCAGCGAAACGAGTACAAAGCTCAGGGTTAGTAGAACCAAATATAATGTCATCAACATATATTTGAACTAAAATGATATGACCTTTTACTTTTCTAAAAAACAAAGTTTTGTCAATCTTACCTCGCTCAAATTTTTCAATATGGAGATAAGTAGAGATAGTATCATACCATGCACGTGGAGCTTGCTTTAAGCCATAAAGTGCCTTGTCCAGTTTATAAACATAACCTGGACGCTTAGGATCTGAGAATCCTGGAGGTTGTTCCACATATACTTCTTCATTCAGCTTTCCATTTAGAAACGCTGACTTAACATCGATCTGATGTACAGTGAAGTTTTTGTGTATAGCATATACTAAGAAAAGACGAATAGATTCAAGTCTTGCTACTGGAGCAAAAGTTTCGTCATAATCTATGCCTTCCTCTTGTATGTATCCCTGAGCAACAAGACGAGCTTTGTTGCGAGTTACAGTACCATGTTCGTCCAACTTGTTTCGATAGACCCATTTAGTGCCTATCACCGTTTTGTCAGTTGGTCTACGAACAAGTTTCCAAACTTTGTTTCTTTCGAATTCAGTCAGCTCTTCTTGCATAGCGCTGACCCAGTTTGGATCTCTGAGGGCATCATCTATTTTCTTTGGTTCAGTTAGAGAAATAAAGTTAACAAATAAACAAATATTACCTGCACTTCTACGAGTCTGAATACCAGCGTTGGGATCACCAAGAATTTGATCGATTGGGTGATTTACAGTCCATCGCTGAGCCGGAGCATGCGTCGCTGACTCAGTCTGAACTGGAGAAACTGAAGATGAGGCTTCAGCTACTTCTGGATTATCAGCTAAGAGAGGAATGTTTGCGTTTGCCACTTCATTCACTGATTGCTGAGAAATAGATGGAATTTCTGAGACATTTGGATCAACTGCAGGTATAGTGTTTATAGGAACAGCTGAGACCCAAGATGTTTCAGCTTCACTATTTTGCATATTTGGAATGATAGAAGGACCATCATTTTCTACTGTGTGAGCATGAGGAGTGGGAACATCTTCTGAATCACCAAGATGAGAAAACATCCATTGATTCAGTTCTTCTGTATCAGCGTTCGGTTTAGAGTTCGCTGAACGGAATTCGTCAAACGTGACGTGAATAGTTTCTTCTACAGTTTGTCTTCTTCGGTTGAAGACTCTGAAGGCTTTGGAAACTGAGGAGTATCCAAGAAAGATTCCATCATCAGCCTTAGGATCAAACTTTCCAAGGGCATCTCTGTTGTTCAGTATGAAACACTGACATCCAAAGATGTGAAGAAAGCTGATTGAAGGCTTTCTCCCATGAAAGAGTTCATAGGCTGTCTTTTTGAATCTTTTAACTATCAGCGACCTGTTTTGCGTAAAACAAGCAGTGTTGACAGCTTCTGCCCAAAACTGAGTAGGCAGGTGAGAATCGCTGAGCATTGAACGTGCAGCTTCAATAATTGTTCTATTTCTTCTTTCAGCGACTCCGTTTTGTTGTGGTGTTCTCACTGACGAAAAGTTGTGAGAAATACCCTTGCTCTCAAGGAAGGAATCAAGAGAATTGTTTTTGAATTCAGTTCCATGATCACTCCTTATTGAGCGAACAGTCATATTGTTCAGAGTTTCCATCTTCCGAACAAAGGTGATGAGTTCTTCAGGGGTGTCACTCTTAGAACGGAGAAACATTACCCATGTGTAACGAGAGAATTCATCAACTATGACCAGCGTATATTTCTTTCCAGCGATGGATTGTTTGTTAACGGGGCCAAACAAATCCATATGGAGTAGTTGTAGAGGAGATGACACTGAGGAAACTTGCTTTGACTTAAAGCTTGCCTTGGTCTGCTTCCCTTTTTCACACGCTGAACATAAGGACTCTTTGGCGTATGAATGTTGAGGTAGACCAGTGACTAACTCTTTGGATGAATGAGTATTCAGTGTCTTGAAGTTGAGATGTGAGAGCCTTTTGTGCCATAGCCAGTTAACATCAGAAGATGCTTTTGAGAAGAAACATGAGTTCTCAGTGGTTGTTGAGTCCATGTTTATAACGTAAACATTTTCCAAACGATAACCGCTGAGAGCTATCTTCTCCTTTTTGTCAGAGACAAAGCAGGATTCCTTAGTGAAAATCACTTTGTTATCCATGTCGCAAAGCTGACTGATGCTTAGAAGATTATGCTTCAGCCCTTCAACATATGCGACTCTTCTGAAGGATGTTGTACCATTTGAAAGTACACCATACCCTCGGGTATGTCCTTTTCCATTTCCACCGAAAGTCACAGAGGGACCCTTCTCTTCCTTGTATTCAGCGAGCAGGTTTTTCTTTCCAGTCATGTGTCTAGAGCATCCGCTATCGAGATACCAGATACCCTTCTTAACCTGCAATACAAAGGAAGATTAGTTTTGCTTGGGTACCCACTTCACCGTGTATACGCGTTTGTCAGTGGAAGTAGTTGGAATGGGTTCAGCAGTCTTCGCAGCATTTGAAGATTCAGCTTTGTCTTTCTTCACTTTGGTCAATTTCTTGACCTCAGCGGTAGGAGTCACCTTGACCTGAATTGCAACTGGTTTGGTCTTCTTAGGTGCTATCTTCACCTTAGCTATCTTATCAGCTTTGGTGGCTGTGGGACACTTACTTGCAATATGATCGGTAAGTCCACAGTGATAACATTTCCTATAACTAAAATTAGTTCTAGGACCACTTGAGTGCTGAGCTTTTAATTTGGAATTAGAAGTGCCAGCACCAAGTACACTATTGGTTTTTGAAATAGGACGAACATTCAGTTCTTCAGATTTCTTACCAAGGATATCTACTCTGAGTCTAGGAGTAGGTCGCTGAACTGATCCAGAGGTCTGATTTCTAGAACCAGATGAATGAATCACTAAGGCTTTGGAAGCATTCAGCTTAGGTACTAAGGTACCCTTCTGAGGATTTTGATAAATAACAATTCCTTTACCTTTGTCTTTAGAGACAGAGGTAGGTTTTGAATAAACCATTTTCTCCTTACCTTTTGAGGAGGTAGGAGTTTCCTCAGGGATTGGTGTAACCGACGAGGAGTACTGAGATGAAGAAGTGTCAGCTACTGAGGATACGAACGTTCCAAATTTAAGCATTGAACGTTCAGTGGTTGGTATTGGAGTATCATATTTATAACCCAGACCACGTTTATCACTCAGAGGAATCTGAGCCTTAATTATCTCAGTGATCTTTGTTGAAGAATTACACCATCCTTCAACAGTAGCTTGTTCAGCTTTTAATGCAGCGATAGCTTCCGCTCGTTCGATTTTGACTAGCTGATTTAAATGGACTTGATCTTTAAAATCTTCTTCAAATTTAGAAAGCTTTTCTATTTGAAGGTGGCAGTTTTTAAGCTTTTCAGCGAGATCAAGATTTTGGTTTTCAACCACAGCTTTGCCGTTCATGGCTTCGTATAAACTTCTAGTCAGCAGTTCGATTTTACGGAGACTATCATCTTCATCAATATTTGCAATATTGGTAAAGAAGGAAGGTGATACCTGAATGGCAGATGTTGAAGTGGAGGGAATGTCTGAACTTTCTTCCTCTTCTTCAATCTTGGCCATGAGACATTGATTTGCTTCATCATCTTCAGAATCAGATGATGAGGCTTCTTCATCAGAAGCAGCCCAATCATAGTCAGCCATCAGGCCTTTTCCTTTCTTCTTAAAGCTTTTCAGCTTTGCATACTTTTCCTTCAGCTTTGAGTATTTGTCATCTTTATTCCTTGGAACAAAGGATTTCTTTGTAAAAGCTGAAGGTCTCATGATTTTCTTTGACCTGCACTCGTTAGCGAAATGACCTGTCTTTTCGCAGTTGAAACAAGTAGCAGTAGCCTTATCAACAAAAGCTGATGACTTAGGCTTGTCAGCTATAGAAAGAGTTTTGTTCTTTCTAAACATTTTCTTCTTGGCGAATCTCCTGAACTTTTTAGTTAGGAGAGCCAAGGATTCATCATCATCTGAAGAATCAGAATCTGATGACCTTTCAGAGTTACTTTCTAACTCAGTGATAGTGACCACGGGTCGCTGAGTAGAAGGTTCCTCTGAGATTAAAGCAATAGGGGTGCTTTTGGAATCTTTTACAAGATTCTTCTTAAGATGGCTAGATTGCTCATGATTCAGCAATGTGCCATATAAGGTAGCGAGTGTCATTGATCTTAGATCTTTTGACAGCTTGAGACACATGGAATAATTGTCCCAGCTTTCAGGTAAACATTCTAAAAACTTTGTCAGCACTTCAAAGTTAGAATATTCCTTACCAACCGTTTTAAGATCTATAATTAAGCAATTAAAACGTTGATGAACTTCAGAGAGAGTTTCATTCTTACCAGAAATGAAGCTTTCGTATTGTCTTACCAGGTTGATCTTTCTTGAATCCTGGACTTCAGACGTTCCTTCATACTGAACACATATTGTGTCCCACATGGCTTTTGAGGATTTCAGGTTCATGACGGAATGGTAGACTTCGTCAGGAAGGGCCATGGATAGTATGGATCTGGCTTTTGTATCTATAGCCACTTTCTTCTTGTCTTCATCGGTCCACATGTGTATTTCCTTTGGAATCAGCCTTTCAGGAATAGCAGCTCGAGTTGCAGTGGCTGGAACTAAAGGATCAATAGTTACAGGGATGTGTGGGCCGTTTTCAAGATAGTAGGTCATAGTAGGGTCTACACCTTCTAGGAAGAGCATCATCCTATTTTTCCATAAGTTGAAGTTGTCTCTGGAAAATCTAGGGGGTTTTGCAAGAGAACCATTGTCTATATAATTTGTGTTTGTGTGGGAGGCCATTTTCAGAAAATAGCAAGGAAGAGAAATATCTTAGATTAGATCTTGTTTATGAGTTTAAACAAATCCGCTCTGATACCACTTGTTGGTCCCGAAAGGCCTATACAAGTTTGTAGAAGGGGGGGGGGGGGGGGGGGGGGTTGAATACAAACACGCTATTTTACTTTTCTAAATTGTTTATTGATAAATCATTAACAATTTACAGCTTGTTGCGGAAACAAGATTAAGGATAAACCTAAATCTAAACAAGTTGGAACACTAAGGTTTCTTGCACTAAGAAAGATATGGAGATTACTAATAAAATCCTATCTTGAGAGAGATTTGAACTTGTCCAGAGTTAGCAAGTTACTTCAAAAGAAGTGAGTTCATCTCTTTATATACTGCATGCATTTAATGCAATTCAGTATACGCTTTACACGTGTCATCAGCAGATTGGTTGCATGTCATTGACCTTTGTTGACAACCTTAGTAGCCGCATGAATGAACAGTGTAGTATCAGAGTGGTTGTACGATCTCAGATTTTCGGAGGTTCTTTTCTGACATTTCGTACGGTGGCGTGCAAGGGAGGTTAAGACAAAAGTACTTTGTACGGAGGACTTCATGATCAGCTTTCGTTGATTCAGCGATTATCATTTACTATTCAGCGAATGATAAAGTTCAGCGATAGCTGAAGTCTTGTACTTGATACTTCACGTTGAGTGGACAAATCTGAGTCTTCGTTGATCCGCATCAGTTCATTAGTAGACTTGTCGCTGGTTCTTGAGCTTGAGCTTCGACTTCAGCGTAGAACCTTTGTTGACGTGAAACTTGTCTTCAGGGATTATAAGTAAACAACTAACTTATCAGCGATCACCATAAGGACTGAACAGACTCAGCGCATTATGGTGAACAATGTTCGCTGAATGTTTAATTTAAAGAGCGAGAGTTCCTATCAGCGGTACTGTAAGATCTTAGTACTTATCAGCGATAGTGAAACTCTGATACATATTGTTTACATACAATTTTCACTAAGTATTTAAGAGAGGGTCATTATCAAATCACTGAGGGTTTGGATCAACACAATCCCCTCATAATAGGATGTTTCACCCTCACAGTTACCACTTGCCTACTAATTTGTAAAATACACGGCTTCACTTCGACCCCAATTAGGTTAACCAACTCTAGTGTTACCAATCCATACATCTATCATTTCTCGACCACCCTTGTCACTCTTCCACTAACTAGAGAGTAAGAAAGCATATCTCTACCACCTGATCCTTGAACTGAAACTCCCAAGATTTCAATTTTCCGACATCGGGAACCCCTAGAATAAAGACTCATCATGGATTAGGAGCTCACCTCCAATCAATCATTCTCCTTAAGAATCCTAAAGATTCTACTTCACATGGACACTCACCCCAACCATTCAAAAATGTTTATTCTAGATAATATCATCAATCACACGAGGATAATTTGCACAACACACTAAACCGTTGCTATCATGACAAGGTTAAGAGTTCACACACAACCGTTACTCTCCCCACATTAATCACTACACTTCACACACTACCAAAATCAGAACAACGGTAATCAAGCACACCCATGCACCTGTAAATTCATAATGACATTGGCCAGATGTGATTTGAATTTACCTTACATGAGAGTCCTTACTACCTTTGTCCTAAATTCTCAGTGATCAAGGTCTTCCTTAAAGGCTTCCTATATCTCAGCTGTGTTCTCCTACTCCACAGTTTAAGTTTAGGCACATCCGGTCACCTAAATCCCTTAAACTAGAGCTCTGATACCATTTGTAACGACCCAAAACAAACTATCTTGCTAGAAGCTACACCTTTAATTTAAAACGACAAAATGGCTCAACGTGTTCACACTATTTAGATTACAACACAGGGTTTACGAAAATAACCCTAAATACAGTTGAGAAAGTCTAACTAGACATAAAGGAAGTTCTTCGATTCCCTCGAAACACAAGCTCCGACCCACATCCGGCCATATCTCTAAACGTGCTCTCGACTACTGCTTACCTGAAAAGGTTTTAGTTTTTGAAAAAGCGAGGGTTAGACCATGAGGTCTAGTGAGTTCCCTCCACACCAAGTCACACCAAAAAATATCACAGTTTAAACTCAGTTATGAAAAGAGTTTGTATAAATCATAACAAGCACACAAAATTGATATGCACACATTGACACATGCTACTGGCACGCGCTATAGTCACACACACCGTGACAGCGCAATCGGGCACACACGCTAAAGTCACACACACCGTGACAGCGTAAGAGAGCATACACGCTATAGTCACACACACCGTGACAGCGCACCGGGCACACACCGCCCATATACGAAACGAATTCATATATTAAATATATAATGGGACACACCCCCATTCCATAACAACGCCAGAGCATGGTCACACACATTTAAATCACACGTATAGTCACACAATTAGCCATCGCTTTGAAATAGAAACAGTTGAAAAGCACACCGTTAGATAACGTCCACACCACACACTTACTCGTCATTTATCAGTAGAAGTAATTGAAAAGCACACAGTTAAATATTAACCATGTCACACACTAAGTCTTCAGTTTGTAATAAAAGCAGTTGGAAAATCCACAATTAAACAATAATCTTCAACCACACACTTGTATAAAATTTAGGTTCAGAAAGACTCACCTGCGGTCCTTGCTAGGAAATCTTACTCGCAACCAACTGCTTCTACTCGCACCTACATTTAAACCCCACACACGTACCGGGTAAGACACACTGGGTTCTTCTAAATTTTCTATCTTGAAAAGTCTCTGCCGGATAAATACTGGATCCTAAATCTCGGTCTAAAAAAAATAAGTGGAATTCGGTCCACTAAACAATTTCCAATATCACGGTCCATAAAACAAACTAAAACCAATATTCTTAACTCCCCTACGGCACACACACATCAAAAACTACAACCTTAGGTCAACTACTTAATTAAATAATGGATCATAAGTTGGATAGACTACCAAATTTCGATTTAGGCTAAAACCCACGATGCATTAAATTTCCAGCCCAATCCCCAAAACAATTAAATTCGGTCCAACAATCAAAAGCACCAATCCCAATTAATTTAATTCCAACCGACCCAATTTGCTAATTCTCGGCCCAAGAGAGAGACTTCTGAATTACTTATTTTAAAAGCTGGATTCACTAAATTTCGGCCCACTTACTTTTAAAATTCCAGATTGGGCTTTGCGAGGTCCACTAACCCATAAATTTACCGGACTCTATTTTACATACTACCAGAACTATTTTTTTAATATACTACCGGAACTATCTTTTTAAGCCATACCGGAACCATTTCTTTTAAACACTGGAACACCATTAATAATTGCACTCCAGAACAGTGGAATAAAATCAGTACCGGAACTATTTTAAACATAAGTACCGGAACTCCCTTTTTAAAAGATACCGGAACCTCAAAACAAACTCCGTAACCAACGATTTCAGACAGAAAAATTCGATACGAACCAGCTTAAGAGGTTAATTCATTTAGTCGATTTCTAAGTCTCATTCCAACAAGATTAATCTAGCATTTTTGATCGTCTACATTCTTTTTAACCCCATTTTACTCTTAACAGGAAACTCTCAAACAATCTCTATTGAAACAACAGAATCCTTAAAACAATGCTTGAGTTTAAGAATTACCTGATAATCACTGCTGTAGGAACACATTTTATTAATCTTTCTCCTTTGGAATTTGTGGATGCTAGCCTTCTTCTCCAATTGAAATTTGAGAAATCCCTTTTTTGCTCTCTCTCTAAATCTCTCAGCCGCCAACACACACCAAGAAATACTGAATAATTGAAAACCTAGGGATCCACACCCACTTTATATTTTTCAAAAATTTGCCAAGAAGTCCCTCAACTTAAACTTTCGTTTCTTTGACATTGGCCACCTAACTTTCTAACTTGCTAGAAATTCGGGTTATTACAGTATGTTTGTTTCGAGTGCCGAATTAGGTTTCGTATCTTTAGGTATGTACTTGCTCTCGTAGACTTTCTTACAAGGCTGAATATATGACATGATCATATAAAAGGATTTGGCATGGCTCGACCGGAGAATCTAGTATGACTCCATACATATGTATGTTATTGTGTCGGTGTTTACAAAATATATTTATCGGCCAAGTCAATGACAAGGTTTGACCAAGTTTTTCCCTTGTTTTCTTAAGTTTGAAAGGTTACATTTTTGGAGTGTTGTGTTGTCTTCAATTGGTCCCATGTCATTATGTTATTGTAGCCACATAAATTGAACTTTTCCCCTTGTACTTATTGTTGTTTTCATGGCATTTGATGATTTTAAACTATGTTGGACCAAATCTTTGACCAAGGTTAGATGCCTGTTTTTGTCTTCTGTAATCTCTGGAGCATTCTTATAGCACCGGTCCTACGACCATCATGAAGGAAGTAAATCACGGTATTTTAGAAGTAGGTGGATGGTGGTTGCATTCGAATTCCACTTATTTGTTAGGGCAATTCAACAACGACTCTCTTTCGTAACCATGGTATTTGTTATTTCACAAGTTCATAGAAATTTGAGTCTATCATCAAATACAACTGGCCTGAATAAAAATTTTCGTTACCAAACATTGGTGTAACCCACAACAACAAAATGATAGCATCCATCAAAATCCAACCTATGAATCTATGATATCTCATTTTATGATAGGTATTTAATTGGTAATTATAATGTTTTTATTAACATAAAATCTAAGCATAATTCTATGGATGAAACCTTGAAAGTTAAAGGCATTATCAAGAAGGCCATCGAATTTGTTAAAAATGTGACGTGTCATTATTATAAAAAGAGTAAATTATGTTTTGTCCTTATGGTTTGTTGAAAATTGCTATTTTCATTTATGTGTTTTTAAAATTATGATTTATAAAATACAGTGTTGGTTTCGTTTTTGTGATGTATAATTTATTGTTATTTTCGTTCTTGTGGTTTTTAATTCATTATAATCTTCATCCCTCGTGTTTAAAGATAGTAGTTAACTTCAAGGATGAAATTAGCAATGAAATACAAACCATAAAGATTAAAACCGTAATTTAGAAACCTGAAGGATAAAAGTTGCAGGTTTTAATAAATCATAGAGATGAAAATCCTAATTTGACGTAAAAATGTTAAAAGATATGAAATGTGTCCGTAACTATAAAATTGTTAAAAATGCAAGCAAACTTTTTGTTTGGTATGAGCTATATTAAATTCTAGGTAAAATGATTGTTTTAACATTTGTGTTATAGGGACGGATTCACTAAACCCCAAGGTTCTGTGTATCGGTTTAACTTATTTGCGTAAATAGAATTTTTGTGGTATGAAAGGCGCATTCGTTAAGCTTTGAAGTGTGCCCAAGATATTATAAATACAAGAAACATCAACCCAAAAAAAAAATCCCTCAAATCAACTAAAAACTTAATGTCTTGGGTCAAGTGGAAAAAGGTTATGGCTAGCCTCAAACTCGGAGGACTTGGTACTGGTAGCATTATGAAGTTTAATCGTGCTCTGCTTTTCACGTGGATTTGACGGTTTTGGTTGGAGGATGAGGCACTTTGGGTTAAAATTATTAAATCCATATATGGCGTGAAGGGTTTAATTGGTTCGAATTTCTTAGGCAGAATTCGAACTCCACATGGGTCTATATTATAGAAACAGTCAACTCTCTAAAGTACAAAAGCATTGATCTTTTTTCTTTCTATAAGAAAAAGGTGGGTGATGGTGCATTGACCGCGTTTTGGGATGATGTTTGACTTTGGGACTCTCCTTTTAAAGTTCAATTTTCTAGAGTTTACGCTTTAGAATTGGATAAATCGGCGAACGTCAAGTCTCGTTTGGAGGTAGGGTGTTGGGATGTGTGCCTTCGAAGAGCGCCGAGAGGTGGGGTTGAGGTTGTCCAATTTTGTGAACTTCAACAAATTTTGTCTACCTTTGTGCCCTCGAGTCAAAGGATAGATGGGTGTTGTTGTCAGACGGGTGTGGTGATGACTCAGTGACTTCAGCTAGACGTTTAATTGATTCTAGTCATTTGGAGGTGGATTCTCATCATACTAGATGGAATAGAATTGTTCACATCAAAGTTAATGTGTTCGTGTGGCGGCTTCATCTCAATCAGCTTCATACTCGGATAAAATTGGATAAAAGAGATATCGATGTTTCATCTCTTTTATGTCCTAATTATGATATGGGGTTGGAGGACTGCAATCATCTTTTCTTCTCATGTCCTGTCGCTAAAGTCTTATGGGTTCTTATTAGTCGTTGGTGGCAAATGAATTTTCCAAATCTCCATACTTATTCAGATTGAGTCTCTTGGATTGATTCAATTCAGTTGAAGATGGAGGTTTTTTTGTGCTTTGAGACAATTACGCTTACCACTTTGTGGTCTATATGGGTGTTTCGGAATGGTATTCTCTTTGGCAACCCGAAGCCAAAGAAGGTGGCGATTTTTGAGAAAACTATAACTCGTGCTTATTTTTTGGGTAATCATAAAAGTAGAAATTTGTCTATTATTGGGTTGGTTGGCTTACAAATCATTCTTTAGCCATTATCTCTATGTAATTATTATATTTCTCTAGTTTCTTTCTAGTTTTATAAAATGTCGTCGTTCAAAAAAAACTAAAAAGTCCATTGAAATGGTTGAATTCGGGTAAAACGCATTGGACGACTTTGCAGTACTTTGATCCACCTTAAAGATATACCCGCTCCGCAAAATTCTTAGATCCACCTTTGGTTTTATTATTTAAAATTTACTAGTGTCCATCCCGCGCGTTGCGCGGTAGCGATAAATATTTTAAGTACTTGACCGAGTTGAGTTAAGATAAAACGTAGTTTCTCCATTAATAGTTAATGAGATACAATTTTAAAAATATAATGTATTTTCATAAGTGGTACATTTTCATATAGTATCGACCTTCTCTTTGAGATCCTTCATTCTTGCTAATTTATTATGGATTCAAATCGTGAGCTAAAACATATTTAGCTAACTAAATTTTTGACTATCAAAATTATCCCTTATTTCTTATAATTACCTTTATTTTCCAATCTTATGCCTTTTGAGAATACTGAAATCTCACAATGTGACTCATAATAATGGTTGTTCTTTTCACATAAATGAAGTTATATAAAGGTTAATATTTAATAGAAACTTATTTTTAGCAAAATAGGCCGACTAAAAAAAGACAACCAAATAAGTTATCACAAACTCTTTTAAACTTGTAAGGCATCTTATCCACATTTTCCTTTGCTTGCCTATTGTTCTAAATTTGTTACCAATCTGTAGATGTAGACTTACCAAATAAGACATCTCATCCACCTTTTATATACTAACCACTTCTTTCAAATCTATCGTTTTTCACCGATGTGGGATAAACAAATAAGACATCTCTTCCAGCTTTTATATACTAACACCCTCTTCCAAATATATTGTCTTTCCGTCGATGTGAGATAACTAAATAAGACTCTCATTTACTTTACATACTCACTAATTCTTCCAAATTTATCGTCTTTCTATCAATGTGGATAACACCATCTTAATTCAAGATTTGATAATACTTACATCTTCTTGTGACTTGTGGAATAATAAAAAAAACATCATGGTTCAACATTTGATAATATTATATAATTTGATGAAATATAATGATTTCTATACATTTATCTATCAATTTATTTACTTAAATAAATAGTTTTTAAGAAAAATAAGGTTGGCCATAAAGAATATCTAGCCAAGCAATCCTTTAATTAATCAAAAGCCAAGTCTCTTTGTTTATTATAGTTACTTTCATTCTCCAATCTTATATTACTTATCATTGTGGGATGAGTAAAACACCACCACAATGCTAGATTTTGAAATACACAGATCTCACACTGCCACATTATTATATATTATTATTTATTCTTTAATCTATAAATTTAATTATTTCAATTTTTTTAACTTTCCAACAATGTGAGATAGCTAAAAATCAACCACCCCACCATTTGTAAAATACTCAAATTTCACGGTGTCACATCATGACCTTTAGTTCAATTATTGGGTTTTTAACATTTTAATTAATTGATATATTAATCGATTGATTTTTTATATAATAATAATTTTTATTTGTTTTTCAAAAAATTCATCCAAAATAAAACAATCTATGAATCATGGCCCTATGGATCATGGATGGGCACAAAGGTACCACATTCACATTTTATATTCACATCTTTATTCTAACTTTTCAACTTTTCACCAATGTGGGATAAACAATAACTCAACCACACAATTCACCACTTGAGAATACTCATATCTCATGGTGTCATCTCATAACCTTTTGGTTTTTTTAATATATACATATATATATATAATATTGATAATTGATGATATTTTTTGTAAAAAATGTCATCTAAAATAATACAATTTTATGTGTCAAAACCGACGAATAGACACAAATGCATTACACTCACCTTTCATACACATCTTTATTCTATTTTTCAACTTGTCACCAATGTGAAATACCTAAAAGTAAACTACAATTGAGCATTTGAGAATACTCATTTTTCATGATGCAAAAAAAAGGTCATCCAAAATAAGACAACCATATGAGAATAGACACAAAAGCATCACATCCACCTTTTTATACACATCTTTATTCAAAATTTTCAACTTTTCACCAATGTGGGAGAGCTAAAGCTCAACCACAATCTATCATTTGAGAATAATCTCATGATGCAAAATAAAGGTTATCCAAAATAAGATAACTCTATGAGAATGAAAACAAAGTCATCACATCCAACTTTTTTATACACACATATTTGTTCTAATATTTCAACTTCTCACCAATGTGGGATAGCTATAACTCAACCACAATCCACCATTTGAAAATACTCAATTCTCATGGTGCCACCTCATTCCTATTGGGTTTTCCTTTTATATATATAAAGATTTGATGAACAATGTGTCAAGGTGGATTTTGCAAATTTTAATTTGTTAATAATGAATTAATTTTTCATCTCCAAATAAATGCATACAATATAATTTACGTTATATGTTTTGTACAACACAAGTCACATAACATGAAATTCTGACCGACATATATTTGATACCGTTTAAAAAGATCAATTGTAAACATTTTATGACTCATTTATAGATAATGATACACTAGTACTTAGAATTGGAGGGGTTGTCAAAATATTATTTGGAGAAATAAATTAAAATGAACCAAGTTTAAAATTCGGTTATAAAAATATTCTCTCTCTCTCTCCTACTTTAGAAAAATACCCATTTTTCCCACAATATGATCCTCGATCGCGGACCCAGATAAATATACCCTCGATCGCGGATTAGTTCTCTATAGAGGATGGATGAGTCTTTTTAATTCAATCCGCGATCAAGGGTAAAATCGCGGGAGAAATGGATATTTTTGTAAGGTGGGAGAGAGAGAGAGAGAGTATTTCTGTAACCAAATTTCCATACTATTGAATCCTCGGTTGTATAGAATTTTATTATTTCTTTAACGTTAAAATATTCATCTAATAACGACAGAATTAAAAGAATACAGATGCAATAATAGTTTTTTTTTTTTTGGAAGGGTATCCCAGACCACATTGGGCCCAGACTAATCCCTTGGGTAGGTGTAGTTTCCTACATTAGGTTGTAACCGGTCAAATATTTCAATGAGTTGCCTTTAGTTTTCACGTGCGTTGTAACAATGAATTTGACCATAAGCGTTCTCGAAACATAAATTTTAATAGATCATGTTCCCGACGTCTTAGGTTTAACTGAAGAGGACCCGACCTTTGCACAAGACGAATTTAGTATTTTCAATATGTGTTTAGAGGTTTATATTGGAAATATAATTAAAAAAGTCACTAACACAAGAAATGTCCAGACGAGTAGAAATGGTAGTAAAAAAATTATGTTTTTTTTAAAGGAAAAAAAATGGTAGTAAAAAAATTATGGTTATACTATAAGTGCTTTCTTTATTAAAGCGAGTTTTTCGTTCCTCACTTGTTGAATCAGATAGTTTGCTTACTGATCTAACTAAAGTAGCAAACAATAAAAAAACAACATCCAACCTTTTCGAATTAGGAAATCATATGAGATCAAATTTTGTTATATATATATATATATATATATATAGGGTTTTGGTCAAATCATATGAGAATATGAGAACATGTACCGGATTTTGGTCACAAATTCAGAACATCTTGAAACATACATCAGAATTGAAATCAAGTTATGCATATATGCACATACATACATACAGATCATATGTGCATGTGCACATATGCACATATATAAAGATACAGATGCATATGTCACATATATAAAGATATGTATATGCATATATGTACATAACAATTACCAATGGTGAGAGCAATTTGTAAGAAAACTAGAAATAGAGAATCGTATGCAAATTCATATTGGTTTATTGTGTTTTGATAATTATAGTGAAATTATTTAGGAAAATATTGAGAAAAGATAATTATAAAGAATGACAATTAAATAACTATCATCATTATCTAGAAGATAAACAATGAGATAAACAAGGAATTACCTTAAACGTGGCTATGAAAAAAAAAATCAAATTTTACCCTCCACTATATTTAAATCGTGTAATTAAACAAAAAAGAAGGGAGCCATCTGATTGGTCCATTTTGGATAGCATGGTTAATACAAATGGATTGGTTAGCAAATGAATGAGACTCTCTATATATATATATATATATATATATATATATGACCGTCAAAGGCTTCGTGAATCTTGATATGTTGACGTGGTCGAAAAGAGAGGACCACAATTCCTGATTAATGTCGCCATAACCCGGGATTTATTAATTGTCCAACTTAAGAGACTGTGGTTTCGAAATTTACATTTTTTGGTTTGTATGATTATTTCATATTAAAAACATCGACTTAGACCAGAATTGGTCGAGGTTTGTTGCCTTAAAGATTATATAGATGGTAATGACGGAATACAAGATACTATCTCACTCGAGGTTGAACTTGTCCATGTCACCGATAATATTTTTGTTCTTAAACAATTTTATTACTTAACTTTACGATTTTAAAATAACTTTTATGAGTTCGATTTTTTCGGTATTTATAGTCAAGTAAATAAATAATATTTGATTCAAACAAAGAATATTTTATGGCCTAATGCATTTTTAAATTTAAGCACATTTATTCAATTTTTAAGACAAATTTCATGACAAGATTAATCTATACTATACTATATATATAAGCATGAAACGACAATTAATGTAAGTCGTATGACTTTTGATTGATGCTATATACTAACCTCTCACCTCCCCAATTATACAAAACATCGAGTTACACTTTATACCCTTAGACTTAGTTATTTAATTTACTTTTAATCCCTTACTTTTTTATTTTTTATTTTACACCCTTATCATATTAACATAAATAATCGTATATGAACAAAAATGCATTAAAAAAAATACATGTATTGTTTTACAAATTACACCATTGTAATCGTCTCGTCAATATATTCGAAATGAGCCTAATATTGAATTTTTTGGATTTAATCATATTATTAAATATCATGAACATGTACGAATTAATTTGTTTTATATCCCTTACATTATTCATTTTCATTTTACATCCTTATAATATTAAAAATACATAATCATAGTTTAACTAAAACATATTAATAAATGCATTTTTTTTACAAATTATATTATTACAATATTCTCGTCAACAATTTCAAAATAAGTTTATAATTGAATATTTTTTAACTTAATAATATTGTGAAATATCATAAATACGTATCAAATTTTTCAAGAATGACGTACCGAGATTTTTTTTAAACTTGTACATTTTACGCTCTCAACTATATTTATCTATTTACGGTTATTCTTGAATTTTTAAGAAGTACAAATCTCAATACATCATGTACAAGTTTAAAATTTTTAAAACCTCCAACGTTCAACATGATAATTAAAAATAAAATTATTCTTTATTTTAAGATAACACTTTATACCATTATAATTAGTTATTTAATTACTTTATATTCCTTCTCCTTTCATTTTTTAATTTACATTCTTATCATATCAACATACATAAACTAAAATACATTAAACAAATATGTTTCTTTTTTATAAATTATACCATTATAACCGTTCATCAAAACCTTCAAAATGAGCACAAATGTTATGGTTTGAAGACCCTACTATCGAACGAATATTTTTCAATTTTTTTGACCAATTAACCATATTGACCTTTAATTTTATACATCTGATATGTGATTTAAAAGCGAATAAATATGAACATGAAATAAAATTTATTTTTCAAATTATCGGCTTTAGATTCGAGATAATTCGCGCAGCATCGCGCGCGTATACGTATCTAGTTTAACGATAAATATTTAACATTTCAAAATAAATAGTTAATATTTATGATATTGTTGTAAACGAATAGTCAATATTTAATAAATCAAATTAAACATATCTGGTATATTTTGCTCCAAAATAAAGTGTAACACGTAGATTTTTATGTACATATAATATGAGTACATGACCTTTACTTTAAGAATAGATCGATTGGTTTTTTGAATATTTTTGACTTTTAAGAATAACAAATAAAATTAAATAAAAAAATATTAGAAGGATTAAGGGAACCAATTCTCAAAAATCAATTAGGGCAATTCAACTATTTAATTAATACAACTTATAAGAAAGTCTAGTTACTAACGGTCAAGTGTATGTTTTGCCATGTTTAATTTTTGACCAATTTCAACGCCCACTTTATACATAAACTAATAAAAAATTATTTGACAACATTTTACCAAGACACCAAATTTAGGGGTTGTTTAGCGGTTGCTGAATTGTTTGGTACAAAACAATTAAGTGGTCAGAATGATTAAGAAGCTCTTGTAATATAGTGCAAAATGAAATATGGTTATTTGGTAATTGTTTATAATGAAATTAGGGCGCTGAATCGTTAAAAGATACAAAATCATTTAGAGGGATTTAAAACCATTAAGAGACAGATTTTTTTTTGTCAAACAAGATTTTTACCTCTTAACGATTCAGAGGTTGCTTCTTAATAAAACTATTAAGAGGTAAATAAACAGCTTCTTGATCGCTACATCCAAATAAAAAAAAACTCTATTAACAAGAGACGTGTTCATAGTTTATAAATCAACACATGTCCGTTTATAATTAATTTTTAAACGTTTAATCAAATCTATAATTTATAACGATAGCCATCATAGGCATTGACGAGTTCGCCAGAAATAACAACTCCACTTGAAATTAAAATAATAAATTCACTTATTTTATTTCATAAAATAATAAGGCTCTTTGACTTTGTAAAACTCTTGTTTATTATAAAGTATTTGATGATTTTCCATTAAGTAATTCTGAAATATAAAAATATTTAAATAAAATAACAATTTTATTTGGGTGGGAGAGATATATAAAAAAAAACCGAGAGAAGAAAGTCAGTTCGAACAAAATCGCATTTAGATCTGGGTGGGTGAGGAATCTTTTCATTTTACATTTACACACTTCAACTTTTCCTAATTTACAAATTACACCCTCAACTAAAGTTAAGAATAAAAAAGTCGTTTTCTTTTTCCTACTACACTGTTTTGTTGACCGTAGAAAATTGTGCAAAGTGGTGATGGACCACATGTGTTCCCTCACTTTGACTGAACAGCCAAGCCGGTCAAACTTGTCGGTACCGGCGTTGGAGCGTGATGTTGACGGTGTTGGTGTTCTCCGTCGTATGTTACCACAAGCATCTTTGAATCGTCTAACGCTAACTCCACTCGCTTTCTCGCCGGACATCCTTTTCCGGTACTACACTTGTAATATACTCTGCAAAATCAAATCCAAATCGAAATCAATATCTATGATGATCGCAGAATCCTTTATTATTTTATTATAATCGGTTTTGATTTGAAGAAATCTGTAATCAAATAAATCAATTACCTTGGATATGGTGATCCGTCGATCTTCTTCTCTCCGTACTTCTTCCATGAGTAATTATCGGCCGGAATGCTTGTAACCTTAGATCCGATAATCGGAACTCTCCTTATTTCACGTTTTGATCCGATTTTCCTGAGAAAACGGAAGAGGAAAACGAATTAGGTAATGAATTATAAGGCGTACGATAGATACGTTTTTGCTAACATAAGCCTTGAGCGTATACGCACCTTCTCTTGCAACAATGACAACCGCTTCGTGAAACCGAATGGTTCTCCCTTCCAGATCCGTGTACGGAAGCCGCAGGACGGTCGGCGCTACACCTTTTCCGGTGAGTCGATGGTAGCGGCGGTTTCCTCGATGAAAACGTCGGTGCCGGAGCTACTATACCTAATGAAGAAAACTGTTTACCGTTGGAAACACTTTCTTCTGATCCTCCTCCGGCTAAAGAAGATACAATAGACGACGAGGTCGTAGACCTAGACGACGTAGATTTGTTTGAAAAACACTCCTTCGACACATCCTGTTGTTTCTCTTCCGATTGTGAAGAAGTTGAAGTACCGTGAGAGTCGGTGGATGAGGACGGCGGTCCGCGGCGGAATCGAGCGTGACCAGTCCGCTTCATGGAAGACACCGATTGTTTGAAATTAGACGAAACGTTAAAGTCGTGACCGGTCAACTGAAACATACGACTGAGATGTTCTACAGTTTGAACTCCTACGCAATCGACCGCCATTGTTGTGGAATTTGGAAGCTTCAACCCAAAGCTTAAACTGGATGAGAGAGATTGAGGGGGAGGGGGGATTATAAGGTGCAATTGGGAAAGTGGAGTCAATGGAGATGAGATGTAGATCGGACGGTGGAGAATTGTTTGACTTTTTTAGGTGTGTAATTAATTGGAGGAAAATTCTAGTGGAGGGTAATGGGTATAAAAGTCAAACAAGGACTGAATAATTTCAGAATAAAATTAAAAAAAGACAAAAAAAAAAAATAGAAATTAGAGTAAATCAGTAAACTACCATTTTGGTTCTTGTGGTTTGTTGTTTGTAACTATTTTCGTCCCTTGTTTTTAAAATTTGCTTTTATGGTCATTGTGGTTTGCATTTACTTTCGTTTTTCGTCCCTAAGACTAACCTCGTTAAAAAAAAAGCCAGTTAAAAGAAGGGTCTATTTGTCTTTTTATGCTTTTGTTTTTTTCTTATTAAATAATTTCATTATCACGTTCTTCTTCCCAAGTCTCCACACACCACAAATATTCCCTGCTGCAGGTGAACCTCCTTTCTCCAATCAATGTCAACCCCTCCTCATTGTTTCTGATGAATAACATAGAGCATCATCCCTACCGATTACCATCAATACCTGACTCCATCCCCACCATCACCGGTTTTCTCCATCACTAACCACCGTCTCCGAGCACTGTCCTCCACTATTCCAACCTCCATTCTGTGTCTCTTCCTTTTCACATCACTTCCCAATCCCCCATTTTTTTCAACCGTTTTCAGTACCTTTCGTATATTTTTCAAGATCTCAGATTTTCTTTCGTTCCAAGAGCAACATTGGAAACAGTACGCAAGGACAGACCGGATTGCATGATTCTCAACGGGTGCGGTTGATGTCGGCTACCACCAAGACCGAGATCGAGAAAAATGAAGAAGAAGGGGACTGAAATCGATGGGATACATTCAATTTTTGAGGTTAAAAAACTTATAATCAAGAATTTTATTTTGTCAAACTTTAATAATGGAATAAGAAAATGATTAAAAGTTAAAGTAAAAGACTAAATTGTCCCTAATTTAATGTTTTTTTTAACAAAGTTAGCATCAAGGACGAAAAACAAAATAAACAGAAAATCACGGGGACGAAAAAAACCGTTTTTGAAGACCAAGGATGAAAATAGCAGTACACAACAAACCACAAGGACTAAAACTCTAGAAATTAAATGCAGCGATTGCGTACGTATCTGTAAACCATGCGTTTCGTAATGTCAAAGGAAAACTAAATGTCTGATTGACAAATTAAATTTTCTTTTTATATTGTTTATTAAAACATAATTTAACTTATATTCATTTATATTTAGCATAAAATATTGTTTTTAATTAACCTAATAAATATGTTGTTGATTTTAGTGTCGGTCATTTACGTGTAACTGGAATTAACACGAGTGTCATTGGGGTTTCATACAATACAAGTTACACGATGCGGAGTGCACACTTGTATATAAGACGAGTTTGATACCGAACACACAGAATGACGGGGTCGTGCTGTCTGATCAACAAGTCGTGGGGTTTGGAGCAACGCCCCAAAACCTCTACAGACTTTTGGACTTGGAATGCAGTGGAAAAACGTTATCATAATTAAGCAATACTTCAGTTCCGATCAGTTTTGAGTTTAGAACAAGTAGTGTGTTTTTAGACTTAGATTCTGGAAAAATTAGACCATAGGCTCTGGTTGGTCTTGACTCTATCTCTGGTTCTAGAGGTTATGGTTGGTCTTGACCCTATCTCTGGTCATGTATAGCAAGAACAAGAAGTCTGATGCAGTTGTGACCAAATTGTGATATCATCCAAATACGGTATTAACAATCTGAAATTGCTAGTAACTTGTCATGATCGTCATTTCAATTATATTTTCTTCTTTTTCGAATAGAGCTAGTATATATATATACAATATATTTACGTTTTTGGGACTTACGAAAGTATATGAACCTTCAAAATATTCTCCTGTAATTTTGCTCTCAATTTTGTGCCTAAAATGGAAAGTTTCCTTGATCTTATCCCATATCGAATTTCATGAAACCCAGTCATAGGGTCGAAATACCAATTCGGAAAGTGAACTCATACAATTCTCAATATATTCAGATTCTTGATCGCCATCTATTCCCTGTTTTCCTAACCTAGTTTCTAACAAAACATCTAATTTTTTAATCCCATGTATTAATTGATGGGTTGGATTCCAGTGAGAAGTTGAATTAACATGAGAAACGTGAGAAATGGTTATCACCCGTTGGATGCACATTAGGATGAGATTCACTGAGATAAGAAGCACCAAGATGCACCAGATCAGTCCCCGTATCAATCGCGATTCATGAGTGAATTTGAGATTAAAAGAGATCAAGGGTTCAAATCCACTTCTGATGCATTTTACGTTAACTAAACTTTTCACAAGATCATTCACCTTATTTGAAAGGTGTCTGTTAGATCTTATAATTATTGTTGTTGTAAATATCAATTTATTAAATAACATTGTTTTTTAATTACGTGACAAAATGGCAAATCAAAATTAACAGATGTCATATAAGTTGAATCTTTATTTATTTATAAAATGTGTACAAAATATATAAAAAGTTGAACGATTGCTATATGCCTATATTAGGCGAAGGTTCATGTGAGAAGTTGAGGTTAATGTGAAAGGCGTGAGAAGTGGATATGAACCGTCGATCACTTTAATCAAATATCTTCCCATGATTTGCGCCTTACATCTTATTACAGTGCCTCTCATCCTAATGTGCGGCAGTTTCTCATCCAACGGTTGATAAACAATTCTCACGTTTCTCAGTTAACCTCTGCTTTTTACCGGAACCTACTCTGCTATATTAATATGAGTGTTTATCCAAATTATTGTTTCATTGGATAATTATGACAAAAAACATATAATACATTAGTTAAATTATATATATATATATATATATATATATATATATATATATATATGGAGTTGGGTTCTTTTGTTAACCCGAACTATTGTATTAACTTTATGAAACAACTTATCTACTTTTTAATTATTTTACATGTATAAGTTATCCCAAACGCTCTTTAAATGACAACTTATTAATTTATTATATGTTAATTAATACCTATAAATTAATACAAACACCTTTTATAAAACTCTAATTTTTATTTTTTTTAAAAGTAAAACTTCAATTTAATATCATATAACTTAAAGCAATACCAAACACCAATAAAACTATATAGCTCACGATCGACTAGCAATATTTTAAGAACTAGTGATAGTAGAAATAAAATAAGGTAGGTGCCATATTTCTCTAGGCTAGCATGCATTGACTCTCTCTCTCTCTCTCTCTCTCTCTCTCTATATATATATATATATATATATATATATATAGATTGTGATCGTTTTGGACGTAAATGTAAAAATATATGATTCCATCGACCGTTTTCAAAAGTCCAAACTCTAATTAAGATGCAAAAATATAAAATTCTTTTAACTATTTTCACCCCTGTAGAATAGGTTTGTCTATTTTACACCCTGTTGTAGTGTTGTTTCAAGTAAGAATGATTTTTTCATAAAAGTTCAGTAATTGTTTTATTTATTTTGATGGCTGAACCTATTTGTAAATGTTGGGGATACATTTTTGAAACCAACTATATATATATATATATATATATATATATATATATATATATATATAAATAATATGCGCGAAAGATCGTGTAAAAAGTTGAAGTTAACGTGTGAAGTGTGAGAAGTGGATCTGAACCGTTGATCACTTTTATTCAAATGCTCTCCCATGAATTGCTGTTTATGAGAGAATTGATTCGGTACATCTCAGATTCTTAGTCATCTTATCTCGGTGTATCTCATTCTAATTTGTGTTCAATTCTCATCCGTACGATTGATAACCACTTCTCATGCTTCTCACATTAACCTTAGCTTCTCACTGGAACCCAAGCCTATATGTATATGGTCTAATCAAATGAGAACTAAGTAGTTTGTGACAAATGTGAGCCACATATTTAAGATAATTAGCATAAATTTTAAATAAATATAAAAGAGTATTTTAGTAAATTTGTTTTTCAAATCTAATTAAATTATTAAATCCTAAATTTTCTTCATTATTTCTCTTATATGTCTCCCTCCCACTCTTTCTGGCCTAACCTAATTACTAAAATCTCTGGTTTCCGTCATGAAGTACCTTGCGGCTGAGGTATTGGAGCTAGCCGAAAATGTTGCCATGGATAACATTAAGACTCGAGTTGTGCCACACAAGACATTTTCGACGACGGATGCTCATGCTCCACAACCACCAATGATCGACGATAGGATGGCAGTTTGTTTGGTGGGTGGGGCTCGACGTTTCGAATTGACTGAAACGTTGATCGTTGTGAAGATTCTGCAACAACGATCACTACCGTTCCCACCGTCACCATCAACGTCACCGGTGATTTTTCTGATGATGGAACAAATTCCTCCATTGATGGAAGGGGTTGGCGGCGGCGGTGCCTATGATGGAGACGATGAAACAAATTCCTCCAAGCCCCCCACACTTGCATATCTCCATCTCGGTCACTTGTACATTATCGTCCATCTAACCCCATTATGTTCCGCAACATCGACGATCACCCCAAACCCGTTTTCTCGGTCTCTTATCCAGGTTAAATCTATAAACAAAACCGTCGAAGAAAATATATGGTTCACGGAACACCCACCTCCATACCTTCTTCCCGCTAACAACTCCGTTGATGGTTCCAGCAAATCCATCACTGCCTCCACATCTTCTTCGAGTTCCAGATCTAGGTTTGATTTTGAGATCTAGGTTTGATTTTGATATAGATTTATGATTTTGAGTTTTGATGTTATGGTTTGATTTTGATTTTAGGGTTTGTGTGTAACACAAGGGTATCACGGTGGGCTTGATTTTGATTTTGGGGTTTGGTTGTATCACATTGGGTATCGGTATCATAGTGCATCTTATGTTTACTTAGGTATCATAGTGGGTTTGTTGTATCACATTGGGTATGGGTATCACAATGTGCATCTTATTTATTTTCATTGCTTTACAAAGAGTATCACAACGTACATAATCTTTATTTTTGTTGTTTTACAAAGGTAGCACAATGTGCATCGTCTTTGTTTGTTGCTTTACAAAGGGTATCACAATGTGCATCATCTTTATTTTTGTTACTTTATAAAGGGTATCACAATGGAGGTTAATACAGCAAGAGTAGAAGAATGATGGATTGGTATCACAGTGCATCTTGGAGTCACTTGAAGGAGAATCAAAGATATGTTGTGAAGCAAACCACTTAAAGAGAGCATCATAGTCTTGGTATCACAGTGCATCTTGGTATCACGAGAGGAGAGAGAGAGGAGAGATAGGAGAGAGAAGTTTTTTAAAATATTTTCCTAATTTATTGCTTAATATGTATATCACACTGGATCTCACAGTTATCACAAACAACCAAGTTCTCCCTTGAATGGTCCCCTAGTTTCAAAATCATATATGATTTTGTTGGTTCTCGTGTTCTTTTAAATATGTATTGTTCTCGTTTGAAACCAACTATATAAATAGGTGAAAGATCATGTGAGAAGTTGAAGTTAACGTGAGAAGTGGATCTGAACCGTTGATCACTTTTAATAAAATGTCCTTCCATGAATTGCGGTTTATGAGGGAATTAATCCGATAAATCTCAGTGCATCTTATATCGGCGCATCTCATTCTAATGTGCGTTCATTTCTCATCCAACGGTTATAATTCCACTTCTCATGCATCTCACATTAACATTAACTTCTCACCAGAACCCAACCTCATAGGTACAACATGTGTATATATATATATACACAGAGAGAGAGAGAGAGAGAGAGAGCTAAGATCAAAACGTATATGTTATTTTCTATAACAAATACTAAATATCAAAATCAAGTTATATCGACTTCATACAAATATTCATGGTCGTGGTTGTAGTCATTTAAAATTAGTCGATGCGTGTAAATTAACTAATTTGGAAACTCATAGTTTTTAACAACAGAAAAAAAAAACTCTATATAAATTAAATACGTCACATATTACTGAAATGCTTGTGATAACATTAAAAAAGAATGGATGCAGCATTATCCTAATCGAACTCTAATCGAAAATATATTTATTCTCACTTACTCTCTTCAATGTTCACATTGTCAACGGTCAAAAGGCATCAATCTTGACATTTGTGGAATCCAATACTCTGGATGCAGTAACCAAAGCCATCATTCCCCACCATAAAGCCACCCTCATGTTATCATTCAGCACTTCAAATTTTCTGTATTTCTCAACTTGGCCACAAAAGTTTATGAATGTTGACCCCTAAATGATGGATCCAATGTTGCTTTTGTTTTTTCTTGTTTTGGTTTCTATACTTTATTTATTTGAAAAAACTCGGTCTGGTCCTTAGATTTTTAATGCCCTGTGCTGAAATGCTAAAACTATATCTCCGTGCCTATTTTTTAAGCAAATGAAACGACAAAACATACATTTTCAATGGGATTTTCAGACACAGTTTCATGCCTAACGAAATATATATTTTAGATTTCAGTAAAGATTGAGCAATTTCTTGTTGTCTTTGCATTCTTTTTCTATTTTGAGCACCTAATGTTGTGATCTACGAAACATGTTTAATGTCTTACGAAAATCAACCAAAATATATTCAAACAATACTAGTCCAACTTAGAAACATAAAACCTAGATTAAGATCATGCTTCCTTCTTTTTTTCGATTTCCCCTTTTCCAATTTGAAATTGGCACAATAGAACCTTTATTAAATAATTAGAAGACTGGAACTTAAAATAACAAGAAAAACTATAATTAGTTTTAACTAAAATAGTAAATTACATCAAAGTTTGTGTCATGATAAGCAAAGAGCAAAACTCAATTACAAAGTTTGTTGTTTATAGTTAAAGCTCAATTGTCCAATTCTAGCTTATTAAACTTATAACTAGCAATAGATGAAAACCCGATGCCCTTTTGGACTTGATGCCTTGTGCGGTGGCACTGGCTGCACGTGGTCAAGACCGGGCCTGTGGAAAAACCCTATATATGATATTAAGTTTTTACTTGGTTTCGATCCCTCTCGGGTTTCCATCAACACTGTTTGTCTTCCTCCTGTTAACTTCCTTAAGTGCTTGCACGCAAGGGTAAAAATGTCTTTTTAGGTATTTCCTTCCATTTGAAACCCTAAAACAAGTTTTTCCTTCTCCTATCTCTCTCAACCTCCGTCAGACCTCCACTGATTCTGAAAGTGTAAGACCCGGGAGTTTAAAGTAGTCTTTTATGATTTTTAATTTGTATTTCCAGTTATGAAGTGCAATTTGTCAAATAGATTTAATACTTTAGCCTTTTAGGCTTGAGGATCGTTCACGAGTTAATTCGGACAAGAAATCAGGGTTCAACACAGTTTGGGCGACAATGCCCGCAAAAATGACAGGAAGTCAAGGTCGCAGGGCAAAGTCGCGAGTGGGGAGGAGCCCACGGCACATGTCGAGCGACAGTGCCCGACGATAGTGCCAGGGGTCACTGTCCCATGTCACACTCGTGCGGACCGCATGGGGGTGCAAGGTGCGACTATGCCAAAGGGCATAGTTGAACGTCACTATCGCCGAAGAGCTGAGCGGGTATATAAGGAGGGTCAACCGGATTTTAAGTCATTTTTGTGTTTTTGGAGGGTTTCAACGTGCGATCTTCTCCCAAAGAAGTGGTAAGTTTCCACCCCAACTTCTCTTTATCATTACTCCTCTCAACCACCAAAAGATATGATCATTTATGGATGCTCCTATGTATATTTAAGCTTCAAGTGTAAGGATTCAAGTCTCCACAGGTCTCAAGATTTATCTCATCTTCTCAACTAGTTTTTTTGGATTTGGGTTTTATGCTATAAACCTCCAAGGTGAGTTCATCCGCAATTTTAAACTTTATACATGTCAAAACATTTGTGTTTTAACCTGTAACACCCTAAAAACAAGGCCAATTTAAACCTTAAAAATTCATCAGAGTCAAATCATAATTTCATCCAAACTTTTATATATAAGCGGATAATTAACTATGAGGGTTCATACACACATTTTTGAATTATCAAAACAACCTATTAATCTAATTCTGACAACTACGATTAGATTAAATTGGTTGTCTAGGCCATTCATCAAAAACATCCTCGCATAAGCTAACTTCTCCACTTAGCACCAAAAGTTGAATACCAAAACACTCGTCCCTCTTCCCGTTACTTCCCCGAGCTCGTACCTGGTAAGAAAATGTAATTTTAAACGATTAGGCTTACGCCTAGTGAGAACATCCATTTTCAAATTAAAACTTTAGCAGCTTTGGAAACTCCAGTAATCAAAGCGTATAAACAAACCTGGTTTGCCATCATTCTTACCGTACGTCTACACATCTTACCATGACGGGAACATACCCGATTCCATGAGTATGACTAACATTCAAAAAGTCATATCATCACATTCAAGAGCCTACTACGAATCATTACAGATTCTAGATCATCTCTCATGCCCAAGAAATTATAATTTACTTTATGCCTATTTCTTGGAGTGGAAGTAGAGATTACAATTTACTTTATGCCTATCTCTTACCTTCCCATAGAAATCAGGAATTACAATTTACTTTATGCCTATTCCAAGATTCCTACTCATAATACAAAATGGGAATTACAAATTACTTTATGCATATTCCTCATTTCACGACAACGAGAATTACAAATTACTTTATGCCTATTCCACGTTTCACATCACCTTACGAAATGAGAATTACAAGTTACTTTATGCCTATTCCTCATTTCAGGTCAACGTGAATTACAAGTTACTTTATGCGTATTCCACGTTACTATTACTACCAATGCCTATGGATCCATTACACTTACTAACGTATATGCATAATAACATATCACGCCACATCTCGTATCATATTCTCAACTATAAGAAAACTAGATAACCTATCGCATCCTTATCCTCACTTATCCCCCATTCGGCGACTTAGCTTTTTAGAAAAACTTAATCAGACAACACATCCGGAAACTGTATCCGGACATCAGAAGTTTCCGGACACCACAACTATCCGGACGTCATAACTTACCGGACATCATAACTTACCGGTCATCATAATTTACAGGATACTAAGCCTATCCGGATATTACCGGAAACATATACAATCCGGATGACATCCGGAAACCAACTTGATCCGGATACCATCCGGTATCTATTTTATTCGAAAACTTAAATACTTACCGGATACCTTCACTACCGGACACCACTGATAGGGAACTACCGGACACTTATCAATTTGTCCGATAACTTCGACCTGCACACTAAAACTTCAATCCAGACCCATGTTTGTTCCACCCAACTTATTATACACACATCCATTCAGACCCAAAACAATTTATACTAGCATCTTAATGCTTAATTTGAAAGAAAACATTGATTTAAACCAAAAGAGAGGATGAACTCACCTGTAGTTCTTAGACCCACTTCTTCTGCACAATCCAAAATCCAAGTCAAATACTCCAATCAAACTGTACCTAGTTGGAATCAGATTAGTTTGTAATCACAATCTTCAAACTGAAATCATCTTACAGAAATCTATTGGATTTCTTACCAAAAATCAGATTGGTTTTCTCTTCTTCTTCTTCTCTCTGTTCTTGACCGACTCCAACACAAAAAGGATTGAGATATTTTCTCAATTCAGCTACTCTTCACCTTATCTATATCCAACTTTCCATAAATGACCAATCACACCCTCAATTTCCAAATTTCAACTAATGACCAAACAAAGCTTCAATTTCTAATTTTCATAATTAGTTTAAGCTTTGGTCATTTTAACTTTCAATCCTTTTTGAGTTTTACCTTTTACGAAAAGTCCAATACTTAGATTAAAATACAAATCGACCCCATTCATATTAAATATGATATATAATGGAAATTCGAGGTGTTACATAACCTTCTAAACATCTCCTCACTTATGATTTCTTGATTTGATGAATTTTAACCTAAAACTTGTTTTGGAGATTTTAGGGGTTTGTTTGGATGAAAATGCTTGAAAAGATGAATACATGGTATTTAAGAGTTTATTTATGATTCTTATGTATGTTGGTTGCATTTCCCTCACATTTATGAGTTTGAGAAATCAAGGTCAAAATCTAGGGTTTTGAATTACTTAATGATTTTGATGAAGAATTTATGGATATTGGTTTCCCATGTTGAAATAATGTTTAAAATGGCATTTGGTGAATTATGGGATTTTATGGCTAACTATCAAATGTTGAGGTCAAAATATTATGATGAGAAAGTTTACTTATTGGTATGTTTTGGTACTAAACTTGCCTATCATATTTGGGGTAGTGATTGTACATTTTAAACTTGTTGTTTTACTTGGTTTTAGTGTAATGGATCCATAGGCACTTGAGTCTTTATATTCATTGATGGGACGATAGTTTCCCTCATTGTAGCACGGAATAGGCATCGGGTCTCATGGTAAGTAAGATGTGGACCCGTATGGTCGGCCATTATCCCATGAACAGTAAGGTGTGATTCCAATGTGCTTGTTTGTTTTCTTGGATTTGGACATCTCAATGTATAGACCTAGAGGGGTTGAAATTCGGAATCCACGAGCAATAGACTTAGAGGAGTTGAGCTTGATATCTAATTTGATTATGATACATGTGTTTGGTTTTACTAATATGTCAAATGACTTACTTTTGTGTTCCGTCACTAATTATGGTAAACGAGTCTCCCCTTTCAACGCATGAGGTATTGTGTAAATGTTGATTTTCTACTCAAGGTTAATATTATGATTTTTCCGCATTAAATTCCGACGATTTTATTATAATTATCAAATATGATTGTTTGTTCACACTAGACTTTAGCCTAATACTTTTTCTTAAAATGACATGTATATTAGGTCATTCTAGCGGTAGGACTCCTCGGGGTTGAGCGAAGAGTCGAGAAGTGAAAATAGCATTTTTGGTGGAGTATTTAGAAGCGTACCCTTTTGGTTTTACCCGATATACTTTAGGAGAAGAGATATAGACACCCGTTTATAATCTGTGTCATTATGGTTTAGATTAGTAGGTTATCTAGTGTATCTTTTCATATTTAGTTTTGTAAACGCTATACTATTTCCCCATGTTAGGGTGATTTGCTAAATTATAGAATGTCAGTTTCCGCTTTTATTCATGTTTAAATTTACCCCTTTTTTTAGGGTGTTATAGAAAGTCCCTCCTTTGTTTTCTTCTATCTGTCTTAACTATCAGTTTAATTCTCTTGAGGTTTATTTACGCTCGGTTTTAGGACTTTGAATTTAAGGTTTTGAAACAATATAACTTTAGCTTTAGGTTTGTGATTTTGAGTGACATTAAAATACTTAGGTTTTATTATTGAATACATGTGTTCATCCTCCACCTTATGCTCTCAAAAGGTGATGTTAATGAAGATTGAAAAAATGGTGGTTTTGTGATTGGCGTTGGTTTATTGCTAGGTTTTTTTCTTTCTTTATACTGAAAAATTATGTTGCTGATCTGTCCCAGAAAGTGATTTTTGTCACTAATCCGTCACCATCAGCGTTTGGTTTGAGATATATTCTATTGATTACAAATACTGTTTGGTTTGAGAGGACATGTATTATATCCATATATTTGAATATCCACGAGAATGGTATTTGGATTTTTGAATATCCATTGCTAGCCCTATCAGCGTTTGCATTTTGTGAACCCTATTTACTGCACTGCAGCTAGTTGGCATGGTGATCATTAACTTCTGGATTTCTGGTATACTCTTGCAAGTATCATTTAAAGTGCTCTAGAAGATGAAGTATATATTTTTTCTGTATTTCTTAAGGACTTTAAATGATGTTGTTACTTGTTCTTCTATATTGTGATTTGGTTTCACCTTGGAGCTCATGAGTTTATGGAATAACTTATAGTTTATCTCAAAGAACTTTATATATTTGTTTTTCGTCATAGCAAGTAGATATACCCTGATCCATGTATACATCAACAATCTTACTATATATCCATGTGTAAAATGTGTGATTTTACAGTTTCTATATTTTTTTAATGAATTTAAGATGATGCAACTGAAATGTGGGGGGATAAGTTAAGGGGGAAGAGATTGATGTTTGTTGGAGATTCATTTGAAGGAATGATGACTAGAAGTGTGAAATGCGTTTTTATTTACAGGAGTTTTGTATTTCTACAAGGAAAAATGAGTAAATTTATTTATTTTTAAATCAAGTTTTACCGACGGATTAGTGACACTTCTGTTGGTAATTATATTTTATTTTTCTATTTTTTTGGCAGTCGGTAATCTGTCGGTGATAGGTTCCGTCGGTAACTGGTAACCGTCGGTGATCCATCGGTGAACCTTGTCGTCGGTGAACCCACATTGGTCTGTCGCTATTAGGGGCCGTAGGAGATTCGTCGCTAATATCCGTTGGAGATCCGTTGGAAAGTGTAACATCTCGATTTTCTATATAAAGTGTTACGTTTAGTTTATTGAATAATTTGAGTATAATTATTTGATAGATTAATTTTAGAGTTTATCCCCGAGTAAGTTACGTTATTGGTTTTACGGAATTATAAGTTAAGGGGTAAACTTTAATTTTAATTTATAAGTTTGAGGGTGGAAGTTGTCAATTAATGAAAGTAGAGGGACTGTTTTGGGCAAGTGGTGAAACCACTTAAACACCACCGCCTCTTTTAGATAAAAGAAGGGCGAGGTGTCTTGCTCCTATTATTTTGTGTCTTTTTGTGTGTGTGTGTTTAGGTACGGCAAGAGAGAGAGAGAGAGAGAGAGAGAGAGAACCGAGAAAGAGGAAAGAAGAGGAAGAAAGAAAACAGATTATTCAGCAATAGACTGAAGGTTCAAGTGGTGGAATTAAAGGTATGGTTTCATAAGAATTCTTCCTAACATGTTTACATAGCTTTCGAATGGTTTAGAATTGGGTTTTGATGATTTTGGAAAGATATGAAAAATCTGAGTATATGAGTAGTTTCTGTTAATGTTCTTAAGCATATCTGCAAGTTTGTAGAATTTGTTATGGCTTAAAAATATAGATTTCTGACTTAAATATGATTTATGTGAGTTGAGACAAAGATGAATATCGCAAACAGTTAGTTGCGATAAAGATGATAGTTGCGATAAAGATGAATGTCACAAGCTTTGGGTTGCGACAAGATTGTTGTATCGCAACAGTTGGTTGCGATAAGTTGTTGTATCGCAACAGTTGGTTGCGATAAGATGTTATATCGCAATAGTTGATTGCGATAAGAGGGGGATGTCGCAACAATGGGTTGCGATAAGTATTGTGTCGCAAGTAGTAGGTTGCGACAAGTGTTATCGAAATTAGTGGGTTGCGATAAGTATCGAGAATGTTGGGTTATTTAGGATTCTTAGTCTTTTAAGAGTCCTATTCAGTAAATTGATACAAGTACTATATGTATTTGGGTATTACAGACATTGTGAAGTTTGGTGGCGGAAATCATTACAAACTTAAAGAGTGACGCTGTTGCTATCAGGTGAGTTCATTCTTACCTTACCCTTTTATAAAGTATTTAAATTACGGTAAGGTATATTTTTATAAAGAGCTATTTCCTGAATGAGTTTTGGATGGACGATTATACGAGCTTTAACTATTTGTTCTAATAGGCAATTGGGTACATAGATTTATATCAAGGACCGTGAGTGATGATATTAATTGTTGGACTTATGTTATGAGGAATTGACATATTAAATATGATTTGCTCATACTGAATGATATGAGGAATCTATGTGGTAGAAATGTGATCGGCTCATATTGAATGATATGAGAAATCCATATTAAGCAATAACCTGCATGAGTACGAATAAGTGTAATGAATCCATAGACACTAGTTTTATTTGATAACGTAGGATAGACAAAGTAAAATTGCTATTCCTATTTATAGTGGAATGTAATGAATAGACAAAGTAGAATTGCTATTCATATTAATGAATAGGCAAAGTAGAATTGCTATTCATAATTGAGAAGGAGGAATAGGCAATGATTGAATAGACAAAGTATAATTGTTATTCATGCTGAATGATTGAATAGACAAAGTATAATTGTTATTCATGTTGAATGATTGAATAGACAAAGTATAAGTGTTATTCATATTGAATGATTGAATAGGCAAAGTAAAACTGCTATTCAGGTTAAATGATTGAATAGGCAAAGTAAAATTGCTATTCATGTTGAATGATTGGATAAGCAAAGTAGAATTGCTATTCATGTAGAAATGAGGGAATAGGCAAAGTATAACTGTTATTCATATTGATTGTAGTGAATATGCAAAGTATAGTTGCTATTTATATTTTCGATGTGGAAATATGAATTAGATGAAGTGTAAGTGTTGTTTTCCTGTGTTTTCGGCGGATTAAAAATAGGCAATATATATAAGTGCTATTTCTGTATCCATTCTAAGAAGGAGGTATGGCGATTGAATGTAAGTCTGTAGGCTTGATTTATAAAACTAGAATCTGTGATGATTCGTAGTAGGCTATTGAATATGGTGTTATGACTTTTTGAATGATAGTCATACTCATGGGACTGAGTATGATTCTGTTATTATGAGATGAGTACGAGTATGGTAAGAACGAGGGTAAGTCAAGTTTGATAAACCTTGTTTACATTGATTTAAAAGTATTATTTTGAAACTGAATGTTCTCACTAGGCGTTAGCCTAATCGTTTCAAATTATATTTTCTTACCAGGTATGAGCTCAGGTAAGTAATGGGATGAGTGAAGAGTTTATTGTGACGACAAGTTGATGTAAGTTAACTCTTGTCATTATTTTCACTCGTTAAGAACGTTTATGTTATGGATATTAGATGCGTAAACCCTTTTATTTCAGGTTTAAATTTACCCTGATTTTAGGGTGTTACAATATGGTATCAGAGCATTAGTTTAAGTGAACTAGGTATGCTAGTGAGATACCTAGACTTAAGCTGAGATGGATTAAGTTATGATGTGAGAGATATGGGTAGAAGTACTAAGACGGGATAGTCTTAGAGTCGACGGAAATACGTGAAATTAGTACTGTAGCGATGGTAACGAGGATTCTCATGTATAATATATTCACAATTTCAATTAGCTACCGTTATTACGAATATATTACTACACAAGCATACTTGTTTCTAAATTGTTACAGTGACTAATAAACGGTAAAGTACGTTTTGTATATCTGGTTATGTGTAACCATTTCTTATGGTTATTTCTTTATGTTATATCAGAACGATGGTGAATACGCCACCAATGTCCCCTATTTCTTCGAGGGATAGGGCCGTGATAGATTGGTCAGTGGAAAAGCGACCGGAGATGGTTGGAACACATGAGAGTCCGCCGAGGTTACCTTCTATGGAAGGAGCGGACAATCGGGTACACAGAACGAGTACCAGTACAGTCAACCCGGAAACGTCGGAATCAACGATGGAGTCTCGTATGATGGAGAACATGACGCGAATGATGAATACATCAATGGCACAACAAACAGAAATGTTTATGAAAGCGCTGAATGATCGAAGTTCGGAGTTACGTCGAACGGAGACTGATACTGGGGTAATAAATCAAATTCGTAATCCTATGATAGATGTAAACAGGAGGGTGGAAAGAGTCTGTTCTTATAAGACATTTATGAGTTGCAAAACCGCCAGAGTTCACCTGAGCAGACAATCCCGTGACATGCATGAATTGGCCCCGAGAGATGGAACAAGCTTTCCGAGCTTGTGAATGTGATGAGGAATCGAAAGTCAAGTTCGGTTCTCAAATGTTACGAGGCAACGCGTTGACATGGTGGAATATCGTAACATCTACCGTGACGACTCTAGTTTTAGCTGCTATGACGTGGGAGTCATTTAAGAAAAAGATTCTGGAGGAATATTGCAACGAGAATGAGATGGATAGGATTGAAGAAGAGTTTCGTACTCTTAAAAAAGGTACTTCGTCTGTTCGGAAGTACACTGAATTATTTATGGAAAAACTGAATCTAGTGGGGCATGTGGCTCCAACCGAGAAGGAAAAGATTAAAGCCTATCTGAAAGGCTTACCAGCCGATATGATGTCTAGAGTCAGAAGTTCAAAGGCTTTGACTCTGAGAGAAACGATTGAGGAAGCAAAGATTGTGGAAGAAGTTTATGCAAAAGATAAAGCGGAAAAAGCTCAAGTGGGAGAGAAAAGAAAACTTGAAGGTCGGTCGGAATTTTCGCAAGGATTGAAGCCCCTTACTAAGGACCCTCATTTTGAGACTCGACCGGAACCTGATTGGTGTCAGAAATGTAAGAATAAACATTTTGGGCCATGTCGTGTGATGTCAAGGGAATGTTTTAAATGTGGGAAAAGTGGTCATCAAATAGAGAACTGTCCCATCCAAGGACCGACTTGTTATGAATGTAAGAAACTTGGTCATTATCGAAGGGATTGCCCAAAGTTAAAAGATAGCGGGAATTAAGGGAAGAAACCCAACACCTCAACATCAAAGGGTTGAACATTTCACATGACGATGGAAGACGTTAAGGAATGTATGGTTATGTTTTTTTATACTGTCCTTGTTTATTCTATACATGGGTATATTATGTGATTGTGGTGCTAACTTGTCTTTTGTATTTCAATCTATAGTAAAAGTTAGCTGTACCAGTTGTTATTTTGAAAAATGCTTTAATGATTAAAATAAGATCAAGTTATAGTTGGGTAAAGATTTGATGATTGTACAGTTACCCCAAGGAGATCCACAAAAGTTTTAAGTTGGGGAGCGGGTAAAGTTTAATATTTTAGAAAGATTGATTAAGAAGTTTCGACCTAAGAATGTGGTTATATTGAAAGTACAGTGAAAACATCACTGAGGTGCTAATGTGACGTTAGAGTCGGAAGAGGATATGAAGATTATATATCCTCACTTGTCTACCTAGCTTTGATTTCGAGGACGAAATCATTTTCAAGTTGGGGAGTATTGTAACATCTCGATTTTCTATATAAAGTGTTACGTTTAGTTTATTGAATAGTTTGAGTATAATTATTTGATAGATTAATTTTAGAGTTTATCCCCGAGTAAGTTACGTTATTGGTTTTACGGAATTATAAGTTAAGGGGTAAACTTTAATTTTAATTTATAAGTTTGAGGGTGGAAGTTGTCAATTAATGAAAGTAGAGGGACTGTTTTGGGCAAGTGGTGAAACCACTTAAACACCACCGCCTCTTTTAGATAAAAGAAGGGCGAGGTGTCTTGCTCCTATTATTTTGTGTCTTTTTGTGTGTGTGTGTTTTGGTACGGCAAGAGAGAGAGAGAGAGAGAGAGAGAGAGAGAGAGAACCGAGAAAGAGGAAAGAAGAGGAAGAAAGAAAACAGATTATTCAGCAATAGACTGAAGGTTCAAGTGGTGGAATTAAAGGTATGGTTTCATAAGAATTCTTCCTAACATGTTTACATAGCTTTCGAATGGTTTAGAATTGGGTTTTGATGATTTTGGAAAGATATGAAAAATCTGAGTATATGAGTAGTTTCTGTTAATGTTCTTAAGCATATCTGCAAGTTTGTAGAATTTGTTATGGCTTAAAAATATAGATTTCTGACTTAAATATGATTTATGTGAGTTGAGACAAAGATGAATATCGCAAACAGTTAGTTGCGATAAAGATGATAGTTGCGATAAAGATGAATGTCGCAAGCTTTGGGTTGCGACAAGATTGTTGTATCGCAACAGTTGGTTGCGATAAGTTGTTGTATCGCAACAGTTGGTTGCGATAAGATGTTATATCGCAACAGTTGATTGCGATAAAAGGGGGATGTCGCAACAATGGGTTGCGATAAGTATTGTGTCGCAAGTAGTAGGTTGCGACAAGTGTTATCGAAATTAGTGGGTTGCGATAAGTATCGAGAATGTTGGGTTATTTAGGATTCTTAGTCTTTTAAGAGTCCTATTCAGTAAATTGATACAAGTACTATATGTATTTGGGTATTACAGACTTTGTGAAGTTTGGTGGCGGAAATCATTACAAACTTAAAGAGTGACGCTGTTGCTATCAGGTGAGTTCATTCTTACCTTACTCTTTTATAAAGTATTTAAATTACGGTAAGGTATATTTTTATAAAGAGCTATTTCCTGAATGAGTTTTGGATGGACGATTATACGAGCTTTAACTATTTGTTCTAATAGGCAATTGGGTACATAGATTTATATCAAGGACCGTGAGTGATGATATTAATTGTTGGACTTATGTTATGAGGAATTGACATATTAAATATGATTTGCTCATACTGAATGATATGAGGAATCTATGTGGTAGAAATGTGATCGGCTCATATTGAATGATATGAGAAATCCATATTAAGCAATAACCTGCATGAGTACGAATAAGTGTAATGAATCCATAGACACTAGTTTTATTTGATAACGTAGGATAGGCAAAGTAAAATTGCTATTCCTATTTATAGTGGAATGTAATGAATAGACAAAGTAGAATTGCTATTCATATTAATGAATAGGCAAAGTAGAATTGCTATTCATAATTGAGAAGGAGGAATAGGCAATGATTGAATAGACAAAGTATAATTGTTATTCATGCTGAATGATTGAATAGACAAAGTATAATTGTTATTCATGTTGAATGATTGAATAGACAAAGTATAAGTGTTATTCATATTGAATGATTGAATAGGCAAAGTAAAACTGCCATTCAGGTTAAATGATTGAATAGGCAAAGTAAAATTGCTATTCATGTTGAATGATTGGATAAGCAAAGTAGAATTGCTATTCATGTAGAAATGAGGGAATAGGCAAAGTATAACTGTTATTCATATTGATTGTAGTGAATATGCAAAGTATAGTTGCTATTTATATTTGAGATGTGGAAATATGAATTAGATGAAGTGTAAGTGTTGTTTTCCTGTGTTTTCGGCGGATTAAAAATAGGCAATATATATAAGTGCTATTTCTGTATCAATTCTAAGAAGGAGGTATGGCGATTGAATGTAAGTCTGTAGGCTTGATTTATAAAACTAGAATCTGTGATGATTCGTAGTAGGCTATTGAATATGGTGTTATGACTTTTTGAATGATAGTCATACTCATGGGACTGAGTATGATTCTGTTATTATGAGATGAGTACGAGTATGGTAAGAACGAGGGTAAGTCAAGTTTGATAAACCTTGTTTACATTGATTTAAAAGTATTATTTTGAAACTGAATGTTCTCACTAGGCGTTAGCCTAATCGTTTCAAATTATATTTTCTTACCAGGTATGAGCTCAGGTAAGTAATGGGATGAGTGAAGAGTTTATTGTGACGACAAGTTGATGTAAGTTAACTCTTGTCATTATTTTCACTCGTTAAGAACGTTTATGTTATGGATATTAGATGCGTAAACCCTTTTATTTCAGGTTTAAATTTACCCTGATTTTAGGGTGTTACAATATGGTATCAGAGCATTAGTTTAAGTGAACTAGGTATGCTAGTGAGATACCTAGACTTAAGCTGAGATGGATTAAGTTATGATGTGAGAGATATGGGTAGAAGTACTAAGACGGGATAGTCTTAGAGTCGACGGAAATACGTGAAATTAGTACTGTAGCGATGGTAACGAGGATTCTCATGTATAATATATTCACAATTTCAATTAGCTACCGTTATTACGAATATATTACTACACAAGCATACTTGTTTCTAAATTGTTACAGTGACTAATAAACGGTAAAGTACGTTTTGTATATCTGGTTATGTGTAACCATTTCTTATGGTTATTTCTTTATGTTATATCAGAACGATGGTGAATACGCCACCAATGTCCCCTATTTCTTCGAGGGATAGGGCCGTGATAGATTGGTCAGTGGAAAAGCGACCGGAGATGGTTGGAACACATGAGAGTCCGCCGAGGTTACCTTCTATGGAAGGAGCGGACAATCGGGTACACAGAACGAGTACCAGTACAGTCAACCCGGAAACGTCGGAATCAACGATGGAGTCTCGTATGATGGAGAACATGACGCGAATGATGAATACATCAATGGCACAACAAACAGAAATGTTTATGAAAGCGCTGAATGATCGAAGTTCGGAGTTACGTCGAACGGAGACTGATACTGGGGTAATAAATCAAATTCGTAATCCTATGATAGATGTAAACAGGAGGGTGGAAAGAGTCTGTTCTTATAAGACATTTATGAGTTGCAAAACCGCCAGAGTTCACCTGAGCAGACAATCCCGTGACATGCATGAATTGGCCCCGAGAGATGGAACAAGCTTTCCGAGCTTGTGAATGTGATGAGGAATCGAAAGTCAAGTTCGGTTCTCAAATGTTACGAGGCAACGCGTTGACATGGTGGAATATCGTAACATCTACTGTGACGACTCTAGTTTTAGCTGCTATGACGTGGGAGTCATTTAAGAAAACGATTCTGGAGGAATATTGCAACGAGAATGAGATGGATAGGATTGAAGAAGAGTTTCGTACTCTTAAAAAAGGTACTTCGTCTGTTCGGAAGTACACTGAATTATTTATGGAAAAACTGAATCTAGTGGGGCATGTGGCTCCAACCGAGAAGGAAAAGATTAAAGCCTATCTGAAAGGCTTACCAGCCGATATGATGTCTAGAGTCAGAAGTTCAAAGGCTTTGACTCTGAGAGAAACGATTGAGGAAGCAAAGATTGTGGAAGAAGTTTATGCAAAAGATAAAGCGGAAAAAGCTCAAGTGGGAGAGAAAAGAAAACTTGAAGGTCGGTCGGAATTTTCGCAAGGATTGAAGCCCCTTACTAAGGACCCTCATTTTGAGACTCGACCGGAACCTGATTGGTGTCAGAAATGTAAGAATAAACATTTTGGGCCATGTCGTGTGATGTCAAGGGAATGTTTTAAATGTGGGAAAAGTGGTCATCAAATAGAGAACTGTCCCATCCAAGGACCGACTTGTTATGAATGTAAGAAACTTGGTCATTATCGAAGGGATTGCCCAAAGTTAAAAGATAGCGGGAATTAAGGGAAGAAACCCAACACCTCAACATCAAAGGGTTGAACATTTCACATGACGATGGAAGACGTTAAGGAATGTATGGTTATGTTTTTTTATACTGTCCTTGTTTATTCTATACATGGGTATATTATGTGATTGCGGTGCTAACTTGTCTTTTGTATTTCAATCTATAGTAAAAGTTAGCTGTACCAGTTGTTATTTTGAAAAATGCTTTAATGATTAAAATAAGATCAAGTTATAGTTGGGTAAAGATTTGATGATTGTACAGTTACCCCAAGGAGATCCACAAAAGTTTTAAGTTGGGGAGCGGGTAAAGTTTAATATTTTAGAAAGATTGATTAAGAAGTTTCGACCTAAGAATGTGGTTATATTGAAAGTACAGTGAAAACATCACTGAGGTGCTAATGTGACGTTAGAGTCGGAAGAGGATATGAAGATTATATATCCTCACTTGTCTACCTAGCTTTGATTTCGAGGACGAAATCATTTTCAAGTTGGGGAGTATTGTAACATCTCGATTTTCTATATAAAGTGTTACGTTTAGTTTATTGAATAATTTGAGTATAATTATTTGATAGATTAATTTTAGAGTTTATCCCCGAGTAAGTTACGTTATTGGTTTTACGGAATTATAAGTTAAGGGGTAAACTTTAATTTTAATTTATAAGTTTGAGGGTGGAAGTTGTCAATTAATGAAAGTAGATGGACTGTTTTGGGCAAGTGGTGAAACCACTTAAACACCACCGCCTCTTTTAGATAAAAGAAGGGCGAGGTGTCTTGCTCCTATTATTTTGTGTCTTTTTGTGTGTGTGTGTTTTTGTACGGCAAGAGAGAGAGAGAGAGAGAGAGAGAGAACCGAGAAAGAGGAAAGAAGAGGAAGAAAGAAAACAGATTATTCAGCAATAGACTGAAGGTTCAAGTGGTGGAATTAAAGGTATGGTTTCATAAGAATTCTTCCTAACATGTTTACATAGCTTTCGAATGGTTTAGAATTGGGTTTTGATGATTTTGGAAAGATATGAAAAATCTGAGTATATGAGTAGTTTCTGTTAATGTTCTTAAGCATATCTGCAAGTTTGTAGAATTTGTTATGGCTTAAAAATATAGATTTCTGACTTAAATATGATTTATGTGAGTTGAGACAAAGATGAATATCGCAAACAGTTAGTTGCGATAAAGATGATAGTTGCGATAAAGATGAATGTCGCAAGCTTTGGGTTGCGACAAGATTGTTGTATCGCAACAGTTGGTTGCGATAAGTTGTTGTATCGCAACAGTTGGTTGCGATAAGATGTTATATCGCAACAGTTGATTGCGATAAAAGGGGGATGTCGCAACAATGGGTTGCGATAAGTATTGTGTCGCAAGTAGTAGGTTGCGACAAGTGTTATCGAAATTAGTGGGTTGCGATAAGTATCGAGAATGTTGGGTTATTTAGGATTCTTAGTCTTTTAAGAGTCCTATTCAGTAAATTGATACAAGTACTATATGTATTTGGGTATTACAGACTTTGTGAAGCTTGGTGGCGGAAATCATTACAAACTTAAAGAGTGACGCTGTTGCTATCAGGTGAGTTCATTCTTACCTTACTCTTTTATAAAGTATTTAAATTACGGTAAGGTATATTTTTATAAAGAGCTATTTCCTGAATGAGTTTTGGATGGACGATTATACGAGCTTTAACTATTTGTTCTAATAGGCAATTGGGTACATAGATTTATATCAAGGACCGTGAGTGATGATATTAATTGTTGGACTTATGTTATGAGGAATTGACATATTAAATATGATTTGCTCATACTGAATGATATGAGGAATCTATGTGGTAGAAATGTGATCGACTCATATTGAATGATATGAGAAATCCATATTAAGCAATAACCTGCATGAGTACGAATAAGTGTAATGAATCCATAGACACTAGTTTTATTTGATAACGTAGGATAGGCAAAGTAAAATTGCTATTCCTATTTATAGTGGAATGTAATGAATAGGCAAAGTAGAATTGCTATTCATATTAATGAATCGGCAAAGTAGAATTGCTATTCATAATTGAGAAGGAGGAATAGGCAATGATTGAATAGACAAAGTATAATTGTTATTCATGCTGAATGATTGAATAGACAAAGTATAATTGTTATTCATGTTGAATGATTGAATAGACAAAGTATAAGTGTTATTCATATTGAATGATTGAATAGGCAAAGTAAAATTGCTATTCAGGTTAAATGATTGAACAGGCATAGTAAAATTGCTATTCATGTTGAATGATTGGATAAGCAAAGTAGAATTGCTATTAATGTAGAAATGAGGGAATAGGCAAAGTATAATTGTTATTCATATTGATTGTAGTGAATAGGCAAAGTATAGTTGCTATTTATATTTGAGATGTGGAAATATGAATTAGATGAAGTGTAAGTGTTGTTTTCCTGTGTTTTCGGCGGATTAAAAATAGGCAATATATATAAGTGCTATTTCTGTATCAATTCTAAGAAGGAGGTATGGCGATTGAATGTAAGTCTGTAGGCTTGATTTATAAAACTAGAATCTGTGATGATTCGTAGTAGGCTATTGAATATGGTGTTATGACTTTTTGAATGATAGTCATACTCATGGGACTGAGTATGATTCTGTTATTATGAGATGAGTACGAGTATGGTAAGAACGAGGGTAAGTCAAGTTTGATAAACCTTGTTCACATTGATTTAAAAGTATTATTTTGAAACTGAATGTTCTCACTAGGCGTTAGCCTAATCGTTTCAAATTATATTTTCTTACCAGGTATGAGCTCAGGTAAGTAATGGGATGAGTGAAGAGTTTATTGTGACGACAAGTTGATGTAAGTTAACTCTTGTCATTATTTTCACTCGTTAAGAACGTTTATGTTATGGATATTAGATGCGTAAACCCTTTTATTTCAGGTTTAAATTTACCCTGATTTTAGGGTGTTACAATATGATATCAGAGCATTAGTTTAAGTGAACTGGGTATGCTAGTGAGATACCTAGACTTAAGCTGAGATGGATTAAGTTATGATGTGAGAGATATGGGTAGAAGTACTAAGACGGGATAGTCTTAGAGTCGACGGAAATACGTGAAATTAGTACTGTAGCGATGGTAACGAGGATTCTCATGTATAATATATTCACAATTTCAATTAGCTACTGTTATTACGAATATATTACTACACAAGCATACTTGTTTCTAAATTGTTACAGTGACTAATAAACGGTAAAGTACGTTTTGTATATCTGGTTATGTGTAACCATTTCTTATGGTTATTTCTTTATGTTATATCAGAACGATGGTGAATACGCCACCAATGTCCCCTATTTCTTCGAGGGATAGGGCCGTGATAGATTGGTCAGTGGAAAAGCGACCGGAGATGGTTGGAACGCGTGAGAGTCCGCCGAGGTTACCTTCTATGGAAGGAGCGGACAATCGGGTACACAGAACGAGTCCCAGTACAGTCAACCCGGAAACGTCGGAATCAACGATGGAGTCTCGTATGATGGAGAACATGACGCGAATGATGAATACATTAATGGCACAACAAACAGAAATGTTTATGAAAGCGCTGAATGATCGAAGTTCGGAGTTACGTCGAACGGAGATTGATACTGGGGTAATAAATCAAATTCGTAATCCTATGATAGATGTAAACAGGAGGGTGGAAAGAGTCTGTTCTTATAAGACATTTATGAGTTGCAAAACCGCCAGAGTTCACCTGAGCAGACAATCCCGTGACATGCATGAATTGGCTCCGAGAGATGGAACAAGCTTTCCGAGCTTGTGAATGTGATGAGGAATCGAAAGTCAGGTTTGGTTCTCTAATGTTACGAGGCAACGCGTTGACATGGTGGAATATCGTAACATCTACTGTGACGACTCTAGTTTTAGCTGCTATGACGTGGGAGTCATTTAAGAAAAAGATTCTGGAGGAATATTGCAACGAGAATGAGATGGATAAGATTGAAGAAGAGTTTCGTACTCTTAAGAAAGGTACTTCGTCTGTTCGGAAGTACACTGAATTATTTATGGAAAAACTGAATCTAGTGGGCATGTGGCTCCAACCGAGAAGGAAAAGATTAAAGCCTATCTGAAAGGCTTACCAGCCGATATGATGTCTAGAGTCAGAAGTTCAAAGGCTTTGACTCTGAGAGAAACGATTGAGGAAGCAAAGATTGTGGAAGAAGTTTATGCAAAAGATAAAGCGGAAAAAGCTCAAGTGGGAGAGAAAAGAAAACTTGAAGGTCGGTCGGAATTTTCACAAGGATTGAAGCCCCTTACTAAGGACCCTCATTTTGAGACTCGACCGGAACCTGATTGGTGTCAGAAATGTAAGAATAAACATTTTGGGCCATGTCGTGTGATGTCAAGGGAATGTTTTAAATGTGGGAAAAGTGGTCATCAAATAGAGAACTGTCCCATCCAAGGACCGACTTGTTATGAATGTAAGAAACTTGATCATTATCGAAGGGATTGCCCAAAGTTAAAAGATAGCGGGAATCAATGGAATAAACCCAACACCTCAACATCAAAGGGTTGAACATTTCACATGACGATGGAAGACGTTAAGGAATGTATGGTTATGTTTTTGATACTGTCCTTGTTTATTCTATACATGGGTATATTATGTGATTGTGGTGCTAACTTGTCTTTTGTATTTCAATCTATAGTAAAAGTTAGCTGTACCAGTTGTTATTTTGAAAAATGCTTTAATGATTAAAATAAGATCAAGTTATAGTTAGGTAAAGATTTGATGATTGTACAATTACCCCAAGGAGATCCACAAAAGTTTTAAGTTGGGGAGCGGGTAAAGTTTAATATTTTAGAAAGATTGATTAAGAAGTTTCGACCTAAGAATGTGGTTATGTTGAAAGTACAGTGAAAACATCACTGAGTTGCTAATGTGACGTTAGAGTCGGAAGAGGATATGAAGATTATATATCCTCACTTGTCTACCTAGCTTTGATTTCGAGGACGAAATCATTTTCAAGTTGGGGAGTATTGTAACATCTCGATTTTCTATATAAAGTGTTACGTTTAGTTTATTGAATAATTTGAGTATAATTATTTGATAGATTAATTTTAGAGTTTATCCCCGAGTAAGTTACGTTATTGGTTTTACGGAATTATAAGTTAGGGGTAAACATTAATTTTAATTTATAAGTTTGAGGGTGGAAGTTGTCAATTAATGAAAGCAGAGGGACTGTTTTGGGCAAGTGGTGAAACCACTTAAACACCACCGCCTCTTTTAGATAAAAGAAGGGTGAGGTGTCTTGCTCCTATTATTTTGTGTCTTTTTGTGTGTGTGTGTTTTGGTACGGCAAGGGAGAGAGAGAGAGAGAGAGAGAGAGAGAGAACCGAGAAAGAGGAAAGAAGAGGAAGAAAGAAAACAGATTATTCAGCAATAGATTGAAGGTTCAAGTGGTGGAATTAAAGGTATGGTTTCATAAGAATTCTTCCTAACATGTTTACATAGCTTTCTAATGGTTTAGAATTGGGTTTTGATGATTTTGGAAAGATATGGAAAATCTGAGTATATGAGTAGTTTCTATTAATGTTCTTAAGCATATCTGCAAGTTTGTAGAATTTGTTATGGCTTAAAAATATAGATTTATGACTTAAATATGATTTCTGTGAGTTGAGACAAAGATGAATATCGCAAACAGTTAGTTGCGATAAAGATGATAGTTGAGAAAAATGTTACTTAGAGCATCTTCAACAACTTTTCTATTTTTTCTTTTCAAAATGAAGAATTAAAATTCAAAATCTCCAAAAAAATTACATTCATCTTCAACAATTTTCCATTTTAGAGAATCTAATGTTAAGTATGTGTAACACCTCGAAAATTTCCATTAATTGTACATTATTTTGGAAGTTATGAAAAATATGAAGTCAAGGGATCAAGTTTGTAATTAGTCAAAGTGTGGGGTTAATTATAAAAATTGGATTTTGAGATATTTAAATGAGAAAGATCAGGCTTTGTGTGAGTTATCTGATTTTTGAAAATATCTTTGAGGTCGGTTCAAGGCAGAGAGAAACCGAGTTCTAAAACTCTCGTTCGGTAAGAAATTCGATCGTTTTCTCCAATTAAATTGCTTAAGGATGGATGATTATAAGTCAAATTTGGTTTATGATTAGGTTATTGAATCATTGGAGAATCAGGTTTGAAGTTGGAGTTACTGGGTTGAGTCGATTTGCTCAGATTCTGAATTGAGTTTTGTTTTAAGGTGAGTTCATCTCCTTTGTAAACTTGAGTGTTTTGCATATATTTACCAATTATTACTTGGATCTTAATGGTCTCATAGATATATCTGTACATCTTAAAGATTTGATACAAAAAGTTTGGTTGAAAAATGCATCAATCGGGGAAACAGAGTTCCCGGTCGAATCTGGACAAAGGATTTTCCGGATGAATAGTAATCGGGTGAATAGTAAACGGATGAATAGTAACCGGATGAATAGTAACCGGATGAATAGTAACCGGATGAATAGTAACCGGATTATTGATTTTCAGATGTTACCGGATATTATCGGATTTCGTGATTTCCGGAAGTTACCGGATATCATCCGGACAAATTCTTAAAATTGATTAAATATTTATTTGCTTGGAGAAAATGATATATAAGCATGTGTGAGTACTTATATAAGTAAGTGTAAAGGATCCATAGACACTAGCATTATTTGATAAACGTGGAGTAGGCAAGGTATAACTGCTATTCCTGTTTATATTTGGAAATGAGGAATAGGCAAGGTATACTTGTTATTCCCTTTTCGTATTGTGACGTGAAAATGTGAAATAGGCAAGGTGTAATTGCTATTTCCGTTTTCTATTGGGAGATGAGGAATATGCAATGTATCATTGTTATTTCTATTTATATTTCTACTCCAAGAAATATGCATGGTTTAATTGTAATTTCTTGGATATGAGCTGTAATCTAGAATAATTAGTGATTCGTAGTGTTGCTCTCAAACATGATACTATGACTTACTTAGTATTTGTCATATTCTTGGAATCGGGTATAATTTTCCATCGTTGAAAGATGTTATGTGTACGATATGAAGGTTTGCGAAAATGTTATTTTATATGCTTTGTTTACAAATTTGGTTTTCAAAGCTTATAAAGGTTTTGATTTTAAAATTGAATGTTCTCACTAGGCGCAAGCCTAATGTTTCAAACTTAAATTTTCTTACCACGTACTGGCTCGGGAAGGGATATGAAGTGATGAGCGGATAGTGACTTTTGAGTCATAGCTTTTGGAGATGTAATTGAAGGATTAGTTTATGACGAATATATTTTGGGAGATTACTTAGGCAACCCTTATAGTCTGATCTATTTGTTATGGATTAAATTAGTAGGTTGTTTTTGATAATTCAGTTGTGAATATGAATATTCGTTACTAATTCCCTTTTTATGTATGAAAGTTTTTGGAAGATGTAGTTGTAAATCTTGTTATTAAGATTTAAATTTATTGTGATTTTTATGGTGTTTCAGTTTAATAATAAAATATTGCATTCATTTATTAAAATATTCTTTTTCTCTCTAAATATTTAGTTTCAAAGTTTTTTATTGGTGCTTTCATTTAGTAAATATTTTTTTGGGTTACCTGTATATTTGGAGAAAAACTCTTTCTTTCTCCTATTTTCTCCATCTTTAAGATGATTTTAAAGAAATTGTTGGAGCAAAATTATAGTTTAAAATACTTATTTTTTTATTTTCTATATATTTGTAAAGAAGATGTTGAAAAATGAAAATGTTGTAATGAATTATGAGACATGGACACATGTAATGCCACGTATAGCCGACCTCAATATCTAATGCCACGTTTTAAGAAAATTGAATTCAATTATAAATAAGATTAAAAAAAGGTTGTAAACTAAAGTCAACAATATTGTTAATGATTGAAAACATGTTGGACCCGTCAATAACATGCAAACATATAAAATTTATTTCTCATTTTCAGATGAGGATATCAAGTATCAACACACGTGCACGTATCTCTAGAAATTATTATTATTATTATTATTATTATTATTATCAACTCAAAAATATAATTATTAACTAATTCAATGTAACTTTTTTAAATAAAATTATAGTATCTCCTTTAATTATTTTAAAACATAACTTGTTGCTTATTTATAGATCTTTAAGGCGACGTTTGTTTTTTTAAGTGGTGCTGAAGTCTAAAGTTTGACTTTATTTTTGATTTTTAAGCGATGTTGCTGAAGTCTGAAATCTGAAGAAAAAAACTGATTGTTTTTATAAGTTGAAAACGTCTGAATATGTACTATTGTCTAAAAAAGATATAGTTCTTTTGGGTTGTTTATAGTCAACCAACTTACATTTACCATACAAGCAACTTATCAAACAACCAATCATGGTAAAGAATTCAATTTATGCAAGGGCAAGCATTCCCCATGTAAAGAATCCAATATGTCTTTTTTAGATGAAGAAAAAAATAACGAACATCACTAACTATAGGTTGAAAGAACAAACAAACAACAGTACACTATAATAGCAAGTTTGGCTTAAAAGGAAAAAAAGGCGTGAGGTGGCTGTGATAAAGAAATAAGAGGAAAAAAAGTGTTTAGCTCACCACTTATTGTTCCACTTTAATTTAAGTGATAAGTGGATCTGATTAGATGAAAAAAAACAAATGCATTTATTTTAAAAACATTTGATCGAATAAGTGATAATCAATCAATCAATATCAATATATATATATTAAAGGAGAAACCACCATGTATGAGGTGGCATCCTAAGGAATGAGAATTCTTCATTTCTTGAGTTGTGGTTGAATTTTGTATATCCCACATTGGTGAGATGATAAAAAGTTGGAGTAGAGTGATATGTATAAAAAAGAATGATAGGTTGTGTCAACTCATGGAGTCTGAGTCATAGGGTTATCTTATTTGAATAACCTTTTTTTTGCAAAACAAATTTTATTATAAAAAATAAAAATTAAAAGATAGTTGTGGTTGGGTTTTATATATCACACATCAATCGATCAAAATATATTATAAAGAAGAACCAAAAGGCATTTAAATGACATCATAGGAATTGAGTATTGATGTAATGGTGAATTTTGGTTGAATTTTAGATGTATCCTACATTGGTGAGATGATGAAAGATTGGAGTAGAGTGGTATGTATAAAAAGGTTAGTTGTGGATAGTTTTTGATACCTCACATTGGTAATATGTTGTAAGATTAGAAAAGAGTTTTATGCATATAAAAGAACGATAAAGTATCATTGTGTTAATTCATGGGGTTTGAGTCATAAAGTTATCTTATTTTAATGAAACTATTTAAAAAAAACTTATTATATAAAAATAAAAGTGAATTGTGGCCGGATTTTAAATATCTCACATTTGGGAGAAGTTAAAATATTGGAACAAATGTATGTATAAAAAAAGGATAAGGTGTCATCGTCTCAACTCATGGGGCTTGAGTCATAAGGTTATCTTATTTGAATGACCCTGTTTTTATAAAACAAATCAATATCAGTATATTTATATTAAGGAGAAGCTTTGTAACATCCCAAAAACATAACAGGACATACATATCATTAAATCATAACATTTACAAATCTGAGTCCCAAAATCTCGTTACATCATTCACAAACTAAGGTTGGCGGAAACAACCTATACACAACTGAGAATAATCTAACTTCTACAAGAGGCGCTTGTACTGTCTCTAGCTGCATCTGTACTCTATCTTGCTCTTGTTCACTTACCTGAGCTCCCTACTAATCGCTTACCTGAAAAGGTTTTAGTTTTGAAAAGCGAGGGTTAGACCATGAGGTCTAGTGAGTTCCCTCCGTAAACAGCGTACAACGACATTATGGAAATCATTTTATAAATCGCATTCACATTCTTCACATAATCATTCAACTATGGTACTGCACAGTGTTTAAGGATCACATAACTAGTCACATATCCGAGTAGGAAGGAAACGAATTCCCTCCTACAAGCTGCCCATATATCCGAGTAGGAAGGAAATGAATTCCCCCTACAAGCTGCCCATATATCCGAGTAGGAAGGAAATGAATTCCCTCCTACAAGCTGCCCATAGCCCAAGGGATCATCGGATCCCGAGGTACTCAGATCCCACTGTGCAGACCGACTCCAATAACATACACATAGTTCGTCATAATCATGAAACATGGAATCCGTATAACGCTTTACAATTCATTCCATCTTACTGAATAATCCTTTTAGTAGAACATACTTTTCATTGGAAAACGTTAGTAAAAGCTTGTAAATAAATCATGCTCATAAACACACCCTGATCAGTAAAATATTAAACTTTCATTTTCGTAAAATCATGTAAAAATAACTTTCTTTGGAAAACACGTAAGATCACGTATTTTAGTTAGAAAAACTCACCTGATGCTTATAAGATATTTTCTTACTTTACTTCTGGCTTACGATCAAATTACCTGAGAAATAGATGAGATATAAACTACTCAGATGCCTAAACCAACAATCCAGACACCATCCGGATTCGACTTACCGGATACCTGCTACTTTCCGGGTACTACTTTCCGGACAACCACACTTACCGGACAACTATACTTACCGGACAACTCTTACTTATCGGACAACTATACTTACCGGACAATACACTTTCCGGAAGATTTTATCCGGACACAACACTTACCCGGACAACCAAACTATCCGGAAGATTTTATCCGGACACTGCACAACATCCGGACACTACTTGTCCGGACACTCCAAACCGTCCGGACACTAACCTGACGATGGGAGCTTTCCGGACGCGGCGATTTTTGCAATAATCGCGGGGGATTAAGCACTTTTCGCCCTGAATTCTACCACTTCATCCAGATATCAAAAATAGCTCGACTACTAACATAATAACCCTTTCTTAAACTTTCTTAAACAAAATAGTGAGGAAAGCACCAAGAATTCCACAACATTCAAGTTTCTCCTCACACACCCAACACATTTCACAAAACCTAAATGAGAGGAAAGATTAGCATTTACCTGAAGATTCCACTGATTATCCCAAAGATTCAGCTGCTAACTCTCCTTCCTCTTCTTCAATTGCCAAAAGCCTTCTTCTCTTGCACTCTCTCTTAGCCGCACCCTCACACACATACACACACTGGTAAAGTGCTAAAATGAAGATATTAGGGTTTTTCTACCCCTTTTTATACTTTTCCCACTAAACACCAAACTTTTAATTGCTTTACACTTAGGGTGCGTTTGGTTTACGGGAATGGATTGGAATGGATTGGATTTCAAATCCAAATTTGTTTATTATATATATATATTAAACCAATAGATATTGTTTAATTTATTAGTAACAATAGTTTATTAGTATTAAAACAACTTAATAATAATTAATTATTACTTATCTTTTTTCTATTTTAGTAACAAAGCGATAGTGAAAGAAAATTCAATAAACCTCACATGCTTCTCAAACATGCCTCACAAATCCCGTCCAGATTGGATTTCAAATCCCGGCCTTCACCAAAGGATTTTAAAATCCATCAAACATGGGATTTCTAACAAAATTCAAGGATTCCAAAACCCTCCAATTCCAAATTCTATGGAAACGTGGGATTGAAATGCACTTGAAATCCAAATCCAATCCATTCCCGTAAACCAAACGCACCCTTAGACCACAAAACTTTCTTATTTCGAATTTCTTCCGAAATTTCTAGTTACCGACCAAGATTACAAATCTCGGTTATTACATCTTAAACTTTTATTTCTTTGACATCCACCACCCAGCTTCTCAAAGATTTGACTTTGGCTACCAAACCTTTAAGTCTTAATTATAAATTTCGGGTTATTACAACGCTCCCCCCTTAAAAGAATTCCGTCCCAAGAATTCCTTAAGGGAAAAGATGCGGGTATCTTGTCTATACCCAAAACTGACATTCCCCCAAAGAAAAGCCACATTCTGACTCAGTCAACCACCTCACTAAATTCGATACAAGGAACAATGGGTGCATTCCCTTCAGTTCTTACGGTACTCTAACTCGTAGGATACTGTTCCTACTCGATTAGTCATGACAATAGAAGATTAACTAAGGCTCCTCATGCATCTTTACTTCCTTTTTCTCGAAACACCTCGACCACAGTTTATCAACCAACTCTCACATCCTTACTACTTCACCACTCCATACTTATACGTAACTAAGAGTTGGAACCTCCAAACCCATCGTTGAAGTGTTCACCTACCCGAATTAAACTTATCCTGAAATACAACCATTTCTCACTGATTGCCACGTTCGTTCATTCATATAAAACAAAACTCCGGTTATCCTCACTCAACTGGGAGGAGTAACCATGGTCACACCATACTATTCTCACTAGCTTAATCACTACACGACCACTTCGTTTATACATTTCTCACAAAGTCACTAACTTAATCCATTCAGTTGTCTTATCCATTCCTTTCCTGCACAAAGTCATTCACAATTCCCTTCCTCAATACTCTTTCCAAAGGTTCGCACACCTACCGACGACAATCTACACAACACTGCACCTTTTGGCATTACTGTCAAATTTACTACTTCCAATTTACTCACTTAGTTCGCTACTATCTTCACCTCCCCACGTTAACGTGGAGCACTGCCCATCAAACATTACTTGACCCTCTCTCCCCACCTTTCCACATGCTGATATCACTTTCTCATTACTTACATAACCCAACGGTTGCACCAAGATCCTAACTTAAGGCATTCAACCAAGTCGTCTTGAACGACACCAGTGTTCGACGTCACTACACATTCTTTAATCTCCAACTTTTACTTTCTCAGACAATTCTTTCACACATAAGCAACAACTCACATTCTTTAAGGATTTCACATCTATTCCACCACATTTTGACTAACACACCCATCATCTTCTTTAAACTTCCAATGATCCCAAAATATGCTTACTTAACGACTCTTACAACTAAAAACACTTGGTTTCTCCCTTGGGTAACTACCCACCACCACTCCGTCATGCTATCCCGAACATAATCATGTCACAACGTCAACCTACACTCTACGTGCTCCAACAACCTGGTTAACAACTCGTACATCTCATCCGAAACCCCCAAAAAGGCTTCTATCTGATGCTTCCTCTCTCTCTGACATCACATCACTACGACGCTAGCTGGCCCATTGAGCTTGACCACTACTGTCACTACACATCCATATACTCCTTGCCCATAACGTCACACCGCAGACCAGATCTCTCATGGTCATTCACACAATTCAAACTTGCCTTCATATCCTCCCGTATACATAACCGAGTCTATCTCGCTACTTAGTCCTTTCCCAACTTGTTGAACTATAACTCACGAGTTCTCAATTAGCTCAAACACAAATATTCTAGCTAGCTCTTTACGATCCGAGACCTTACATAAACAGGGCACAGTCCCTCACTGAACGATAAAATCTACACACTCGCTTCGTTCATGCTACATACCTTATCCTTCTACGAACCCTCCATACCTCGTAAATAGAACGCTTATCCAAAACAACAGTCTCTCACCAACTTAACACCCCTACAAGGTGCTCTATCGACTTTCAACCTTCTGGTTCAAGTCTTCGGCCTCAACCATCTTACTCAGCTGTCGACTTCAACATCACGGTCACCCTGTAACTACTTTCCTATCCTATTCTTTACCATGGGTTCCTTACGGATCCTGATCCTTCTAACATATCACACTCAACTTCATAATCCGTCTCCCTCATTTCAAAACCTACTCATGTAACATCAAAATTACAAGATCACCTTAAGACTCTTATTCGACATCGAGGATGCCTCATTTCTGCCTCAGCACACTACTCATAACGAGTTGCTAATACCACACCTTGAAGGCTTCAAGTCCTTCCTCCGGACATAACCGTCCCTTGACAACCGTATTTCCAGTCACTGCACAAGGGTACATACCTTCACCCAATCGGTACCAAGGTCCACTTCCGATTCTACCACTGTTCACCTTTCCTTTTGAACACAAATACTAAAGCTACAACATTCTTTCCTGATTTGTCCGACACTTTTCCACTCTTGAAGTTCTTCGTTAGCTTAACATGTAATATCTTACGACCTAGTGAGCTCATAGCCTTCATGCATGACCACACAGTAAATAAATCATTCCACACATTTTATCATTTTAAATAAACAACATTTGGAAACAACTTGGGTACACACGACCCCATTACTATTATAACTTATATGCCCTGCACAACGATTCGAGAACCGCTTGCATGCATCTTCCCATGAACCTTAATCTTACTCAATCCGAACGATGTTATTACGACAGTGATATGTTGAATTAAAATCTTTTCATACGACACAATTCTGAAAGAAATTACCGACACCAAGTAAACCAGTCGGTTCTCTCACTCATTTATAAGATATCAATATGTCAGTATTCATTTTGGTTATAAAAGACTTGCAGGTAAACGTTTTCTTGACCTTCTTGTAACAATTTAACTTATCATTAAAAGTGTGGAATACTTTGCAAATCGTTAAGCCCAAAATTTCAATGTGCGACGTAACTAAAATCGCTTTTTCTTTAAACATGCACTCGTACAGGCCGACTCATTTTTGATCAAAATTGACATTTACATATTTACTTTAAATCGTGAAAATTTCATGTTACATAAAAGAACGCCATACATGAGACTCTACTTGCAATTGAAGGCTACTCACTCTAACAAGGTCAACCGCTTTACTCACGCAGCTTATCCTCGACACTTTACCTTCTGTAATACCCCGGGTAAGTTCGTTAGTTAAATCCTAGTTCCGTTAAATTTATTTAATTATATAATTAATGTTTAGGGAAAGTTTGGGTTAGTTTATAAGTTTAGGGGTGTTTTGGTCATTAATGGATAGTTAAAGGATTAAAGTGGTAAATGTGGATAGATATTATCCCTTAATGGAATCAGATATTTCACAATCAGAAAATATCAGTTTGAAGTGTATGTGTGTGTGTTCTTGGAGCTAAGAAGAAGAAAAGAAAGAGTCTTGTGGTTAAGACATCATTTGGTGTGCTTTGAGGAAGTATTAAGGTATGTTCCTTTACAATTTATGTGTGTAATTGTTATTAGAAGGTTTCTATCAGATTAGAATGGTCAATTACATAACTGTTTAAGATTCAGTCGATTTCTGGGTGAAATAGGGATAAACAGTCAGTGGTTTCCGAATGATATGAATGTGTCCGATAGTTTCTTGGGTAGTGTCCGGAAAATGTGTTGTTAGTGTCCGGTAGTTTTCTTGCAGGTATCCGGATGAATCGATTAACCGGGTAAGTCCTATTTTCCTTAGTTTCCGGACGAAATGATTTACCGGATAGTGTCCGGATTGGTTATGTTATCCGGAAAGTTGGGGTTGTCCGGATGGGTTGTGTTGTCCGGAAAGCCCTGTTGTCCGGATAGTTTTGTGTTGTCCGGATAGTTTGGCTGTTTGGTCAATTTTGAGAGTTTAGATGCTTTTGAATATCCAGTAACCTGTGTATTGTTTGTTATTGGATAGGGAATGAATGAGAACTGACTATTCTGTGGACTTGACTTAAGTTCGGGTTTGGGGGCAACATTTGAGGATTTGAGTTCTTTAGAGTTCTTAGCTTTAGTAAGACTTATGTGTTTTATATGGTAAAGAGATATATGTATCTATTTGTTACAGATCCTGTGAATTCTGGGTAAAGGACTGAACCTGTTAAGAAGGCTTGGAAACGTGTTGATAAACAAACAGGTGAGTTTTACTGCAAAATGTTTTCAAACTGGAATACATATATGTGTGTATTGGAAATGTGGTAGATGATATGTTTACGTGTTTATGTTGAAATATAATATATTGAGATATTGTATTTACATGAGTATTCTACTATACGGGAATACGTTGGCTGGGCTTAGGACCGGTGTGTTGGCTGTAATATTCGTACAGCGTTGTTGGCTGTAATTGTCGTACAGTGAAGTTAATTTATTAGTTGGCTTGCAACCAACTAATATGGCCAAGGAAATGAGAGAGGAAAATATATGATGCATGAGTCATAACTGGTATTTGTATTTGTGTTATGTGTTGGTACAAGTGTACCCAGCTTTAATATTGTGATATATTTTTGGTACACATAAAATCACATCTCCATATTTATTTTGATGATTACAAAACACACCGCATTCTTTGTTATCTAATATTTTATCTGAGTGTGCAGCATTTAAATAATCTCGATAATGTTTATCTGAAGAATCCAAGTCTGAAGATTTTCGTCGTTTTAATTTTAAAATGATAAATCACCCTAAAATAATATACCACTTGGATTTTTCTAATACTGTCTTTTTAAATAAACCAAGTAACATCTTATCATCTTGCTGGATTGTGAAAGATTTGGTTCTAGAAGACACTGCGCATGCGTACTGCTTCCTGCCCTTTGTTCTGGGCGGTATACCGCGGTGAATAGCCGGTATACCGCGGCGGCCTGCTGTACTTCTCTGACTGATTGGAAGTGTTTTTGTCTGGGCGGTATACCGCGGTGTTTAGCCGGTATACCGCGGGTACCATTTCCGTTTGTTTTTTGCAGGGTTGACCTTCTCTCTGACAAGTACTTTTTCCTCTGCACGGTATACCGCGAGAGTTAGCCGGTATACCGCAAAAGCCTCAGGCCATGTTGCTCATCCAGTATAAATACATGCAAGCACCAGCCTTCAATGCTACAAATTCACAATAACTCTCCCTGCATTTGATAAAGACTCTGCAGCATCCTCTCTTGATATTTAAACTGTTAAAATTATAAAACTCGTTTTTGAGTAAGAAATCTTGAGTTGATAGCAGATTAAAATCTCTCGATTAGTTGAATCAGCAACACAACTCAAGTGATCAAACTCTCTAAAAATATCCAAGTGATAAACCTTATTCAAGAGTGATTATTCATATTAAAATTATACCCTCTTGTAAGTGTTTTAATAGAGTGAGTGATCCACATAAATCTCTCAAAGTAGAGTGATTCGCGTTTGTTGTACTAAGGTTTGTGTTCTACCGTAAAGAACACGTTTTCGTATTGGATCTCCGAGAAGTGTTATTTTCTCGAGGTGGACTAGCCAACTTTGTGTTTGGTGAACCACTTTAAAAATATCGTTGTCAAGTATTTTCTTTCCCTTATCTATTTACATTTCCGCTGTGCTTTTAAATTATATCTGTTTATATAAATTGCTTTGCATTTATATTTATTTATATAATATCTGTGTATCTGTTTGTATTTACACTCTTCTGTATTATTCCGTACTTACTCCGTATTTATTTATAAAAAGAATTTTTGAAAGTAAAAGTTTTAAATACAACCTTACCCCCCCTAGGTTGTCCAACAATTGGTATCAGAGCAGGTCTTTCAAAAATATTCTGCATAAATTTCTTTTATTCCTTTAAATGGCTCAACAAACTAATTTTGTGTTTTCAAAACCCCCTTTGATAGATACTGAAAAGTTTGGCATTTGGGCCGAGCTATTTGAATGTCACGTGCGTGGCAAAAATCAAAAGATTTGGGATATTATAGAAAAAGAGAATTTTAAACCCACCATTGTGAAAGATGATGTTTTTATTGATAAACCTATAGATGAATGGACTACTTCTGATGAAACTCATTTTTGTTTAAACTTTGAAGCTAAGAATATATTATATGCTGCTTTAACAACTGATGAAATTGAAAGAGTATATACATATAAAACTGCAAATCAAATATGGGAAAGTTTAAATAATACTCATCGTGGAAACACGGAAGTTAAATCTAGTAAAGTGAATATTTTAGTTCACGATTATGAACTGTTCGAAATGAAACAAGATGAGTCGATTGACTCAATGTTTAAAAGATTTAACCTTATTGTGACTACGTTGAAAGGTTTGGATCGCACTTATCCTAACGAGGACTATATAAGGAAAATCCTAAGAGCCCTTCCTTCGGAGTGGATGCAAAAGATAACATCTTTAGAAGACTCCCGTGACCTTTCCATAATGAAGATAGATGACTTGATCGGTAATCTTAAAGTGCATGAAATTGCACTTAAAAGAAACAAAGATCGGGAGCAAGTTAAAAAGAAGTCAATCGCTCTCAATGTCTCAACACCAAAAGTCGAGAAGAAAAAGGAGAAAGCTGGCTCCTCAAAAGATCCATCCGAAACTCTCAATGAAGTTGCCATGTTGGTAAGAAACTTTTCCAAGTTTTTTAATAATAATAAATTTTCTAACAATGGCAGATTTCAAAGAAACGGTAACTACCGTCGTGGTGGTGAAAACCGAAGTCGTAAGTTCCATAAACGAGACGAAAAAGTAAAGAAAAATGACGACTCAAGTGGTGACGATAAAGCTAAGCCAAAGAGAGGTTTTTGTTACTCATGTGGCGACAAAGATCATTACGCCAATGAATGTCCTAAAAAGAACAAATTTCAAAATAAGAAGGAGAAAGCCTTCATTGGAGGCGCGTGGAGTGAAAGCGAAGAAGAAGACGAATATCAAGCTATTTGTCTTATGGCCGAAAGCGACGATGAGGTAAAATCTTCTTACTCAGATTATGATAGTGATAATGAAAATAATCTTGAAGAATTATATGAATCATTTCACAAAATGGCTGCTCTTGCAAATCGTTACCAAGACGAAAATTCTAGATTAAAAGAAACGATATCTGCATGTAATAAGGAAATTAATGATGGCAAACAAAAATCTGAAAATGATATGAATATAATTGCTAAATTAGAAACTAAATTAGGAGAAAAAGATTTTTGTAAATCTTGTGATGCTCTAAATAAAGAAATTGCATGCTTAAATAAAAAGTCACATGAAAATATTATCTGTGCAAAATGTGATATTCTTGAGAATGAGATTGCATGTTTAAAAGGAAAATGTGATTCGTATGAAAAGGATGATTTATTAGCAAAAGCTTTTCAAAGTAGTAATGAGAAAGTCTTTAACATGCTAAATATGCCTAACCGTATAAAATGTAGAAAAGGTATTGGTTCCGATACGTGCAAAGATAAATGTTCTTGTATGCCCATCAAAAGATTTTATGAATCACCTAAAGTTAATACAAAAAATCAATATGTGCAAAAACCTCCGTATGTGCGTAAAATGAATAATGCAAATAATATACCAAAAAAACCGTATGCTCGCATGTATAACGATAAATATTCTAGACCTAAAAATGATGCGAATATAAATGCTTGCTTTTATGTGTATGATAAATACAATCGCAAAATTAAAATGGTAACTAAATGGATTCCAAAAGGAATGTTTAATAATGATAATCCCGGTGGTATGCGTTTATGGTTTTAAATGTGTTATATATTATATATATATATATATAGTTTAAATATGAATTCTTGTGTATATGTTATATATAAGTAATATATTATTGTATGTACTTTTGTTTATATATATATATACATACGTACTACACATATATATATATATACTTTCTGTTTGATTCTTTATTATATATATTGTTTGACTTTTTGATATATTATATATATATTTTTTTTGGTTGATTTGTTACATATATATATATTCTGTGTATATTTATATATTTATATATATATTATATATATATATATATATGCTTGTTGGTTTTTTATTAAAACTAATTGTCAAGGACCCACGAGAAATGGGGACCATAAAAATTACATCTTTATTATTGTAGATAAACCTTGATATGGACTGGATACTCGATAGTGGTTGCACACGTCACATGACCGGAAACAATAATCTCTTTTCATCATATAAGTCATGTGATGGTGGACAGGTAATTTTTGGAGGAAACTCCAAAGGAAATATAATTGGGAGAGGTACAGTCTCTTGCAATAATGTTAAATTTCTTGATGTGAATCATGTTGATAATTTACATTTTAATTTGTTAAGTGTTCGCCAATTGTGTAAAAATGGTATAACTGTCGTCTTCGAAGAAGACTCGTGCAAAATCTTGAAAAATGGCAAAGTTCTTTTAACTGGTTCTGTGAAAGGAAATTTATATATTTGCAAAACTGTTGTATCTGAAAATATATGCTTATCTTCTCTTCATGATGTTTCTACTTTATGGCATAGGCGTTTAGGTCACGCTAATCTAAGATTAATGCAAAACTTAAAAAATAAGGAGCTTGTGAGTGACCTGCCAAAATTAAAGTTTGATAATCATTTTTGTGATGCTTGTCGTGTCGGCAAACAACATCACGTTTCTCATAAATCAAAAAATGTTATTTCTACTCAAAGAGTTTTAGAACTTTTACATATGGATCTTTTTGGCCCAATGGCTATTCAAAGTTTTGGAGGAAATTTTTATACTTTGGTTATTGTAGATGATTATTCCCGTTATACTTGGACTCTATTTTTGAGACATAAAAATGAGGCTTTCGAAAAGTTTAAATTTTTAGGAAAAAGAATTCAAAACCAACAAGGTTGTACGATTGTTTCAATACGTACGGACCATGGACGAGAATTCGATAATGAAGTACAATTTGGTGCCTTTTGTGATAAACATGGTATAACTCATAACTTTTCGGCTCCTCGAACTCCTCAGTCAAATGGAGTTGTTGAAAGGAAAAATCGAACGTTGCAAGAAATGAGTAGAACTATGCTAAACGAACATCAAGTTCCCCAAAAGTTTTGGTGTGATGCCGTTGCTACCGCGACCTATGTGCTTAACCGTGTCCTAATTAGAAGTATCCTAAATAAGACACCCTATGAACTTTACCGTGGTAGAAAACCTTCCTTAGCTCACCTGAAAGTTTTTGGATGTAAATGTTTCATTTTAAACACCAAATCCTATCTAACCAAATTCGATGCCAAAGCCTATGAGGGAGTGTTCCTAGGTTACTCTTGGAATAGCAAAGCCTATAGAATTCTAAATAAGGAGACCATGGTTGTAGAAGAATCCCTAAATGTTAGCTTTGACGAGAGTCCTCCCAAACCGAGTGCACCCTTAGCAAATGACAATATCCGTGAGGGAGACGTCTTAGCACAACAACTTAGCAACTTGGATTTAGGTACCCAACCTTCCACAAATAATATTGAATCTAGTGATGCCCCTCCTTGCTTTATTCCACAAGGTATAGATGATCCTAACCTTAGAACCGCTCGAGGCCATCCCGTAGATCAAATTATAGGTGACCTAAACCAAAGGACAACTAGATCACAAATCCATACCCATTGTGCTTTCCATGCCTTTATCTCAACCATAGAACCTAAAACCATAGATGAAGCTTTAGGTGATGAGGATTGGATAATGGCCATGCAAGAAGAGTTAAACCAATTTACTAGGAATGATGTGTGGGACTTAGTTCCTTGCCCTAGTAGTCAAACCATTATTGGCACAAGATGGGTCTTCCGTAACAAGGTAGACGAGAACGGTGGAGTCACACGAAACAAGGCACGTTTAGTTGCCAAGGGGTACAATCAACAAGAAGGTATAGATTATGATGAAACCTTTGCACCGGTTGCAAGGTTGGAGTCTATTCGAATGCTTCTCGCTTTTGCAAATGCTAAAGATTTTAAATTATTTCAAATGGATGTTAAAAGTGCTTTCTTAAATGGTATTATAAATGAGGAGGTATACGTTTCTCAACCTCCCGGTTTTGAAAATTTTGAAAATCCGACACATGTTTATAATTTGAAAAAGGCGCTTTATGGTTTAAAGCAAGCTCCGCGTGCGTGGTATGATAGATTAAAAACCTTTCTAATTGTTAGTGGTTATATTATGGGTAAAATAGATAATACTTTGTTTGTGAAATATGATCAAAATGATATTGTAGTTGTGCAAGTATATGTTGATGATATTATTTTTGGTTCCACTAATGAAAAACTGTGTAATGAATTTTCTGCGAAAATGACAAGCGAGTTTGAAATGAGCATGATGGGAGAGTTAAAATACTTCTTAGGATTGCAAATCAAACAATGTGAAACTGGTATTTTTATTAGTCAATCTAAATATTGTAAAGATATGTTGAAAAAGTTTAACTTTGAAAATGTCAAACCCGTTGAAACTCCAATGACCACAAACTTACAATTATCTCGTGACGAGGAGGGAAACGATTTTAATGAAAAGATTTATCGTGGAATGATTGGTAGTTTATTATATTTAACTGCTAGTAGACCTGATATTATGTTTAGTGTATGTTTATGTGCTCGTTTTCAATCTTCACCTAAACAAACTCACTATGAAGCTGTCAAGCGTATTTTTCGATATTTACGAGGTACTACTAATCTTGGCTTATGGTATGCAAAGCAACCCGAGTTAGAAGTAACGTGTTTCACCGATTCCGATCTTGGTGGATCTATTGTTGACCGAAAAAGTACTAGTGGGGTATGTGCCTTTATAGGTCTCTCACTTGTGTCTTGGTTCTCCAAGAAACAACAATCCGTAGCGTTGTCTACTACCGAAGCGGAATATGTAGCCGCCGCAAGAGCATGTGCTCAAGTCCTATGGATGAAACACACACTTACCGACTTTGAGGTACATCTAACCAAAATTCCAATTATGTGTGATAACTCAAGTGCCATAAACTTAAGCAAAAATCCCGTGCTACATTCTCGTACCAAACATATTGAATTGAGACATCACTTTTTACGAGATAATGTTCAAAAAGGCCAAATCGTACTTGAAAAGGTTGATTCGGAAGATAATTTGGCCGATATTTTTACTAAAGCTCTTAACAAAAAAGCTTTCTTTAAATTAAGACTTGGTTTAGGCATGCTTGAGTATAACCCTTAAAAATACTAACTCTCAAATATTTCATATTTTGAGGGGGAGCATCTTTCGAGGGGGAGCATAAGCGACCTTCTTAAACCCTTTTTGCTTCGACAAAAGGGGGAGAGAAACCGAGTATGCTCTCGTGTTTAGCGTTGTGTTTGTCATCATCAAAAAGGGGGAGATTGTTGGTACAAGTGTACCCAGCTTTAATATTGTGATATATTTTTGGTACACATAAAATCACATCTCCATATTTATTTTGATGATTACAAAACACACCGCATTCTTTGTTATCTAATATTTTATCTGAGTGTGCAGCATTTAAATAATCTCGATAATGTTTATCTGAAGAATCCAAGTCTGAAGATTTTCGTCGTTTTAATTTTAAAATGATAAATCACCCTAAAATAATATACCACTTGGATTTTTCTAATACTGTCTTTTTAAATAAACCAAGTAACATCTTATCATCTTGCTGGATTGTGAAAGATTTGGTTCTAGAAGACACTGCGCATGCGTACTGCTTCCTGCCCTTTGTTCTGGGCGGTATACCGCGGTGAATAGCCGGTATACCGCGGCGGCCTGCTGTACTTCTCTGACTGATTGGAAGTGTTTTTGTCTGGGCGGTATACCGCGGTGTTTAGCCGGTATACCGCGGGTACCATTTCCGTTTGTTTTTTGCAGGGTTGACCTTCTCTCTGACAAGTACTTTTTCCTCTGCACGGTATACCGCGAGAGTTAGCCGGTATACCGCAAAAGCCTCAGGCCATGTTGCTCATCCAGTATAAATACATGCAAGCACCAGCCTTCAATGCTACAAATTCACAATAACTCTCCCTGCATTTGATAAAGACTCTGCAGCATCCTCTCTTGATATTTAAACTGTTAAAATTATAAAACTCGTTTTTGAGTAAGAAATCTTGAGTTGATAGCAGATTAAAATCTCTCGATTAGTTGAATCAGCAACACAACTCAAGTGATCAAACTCTCTAAAAATATCCAAGTGATAAACCTTATTCAAGAGTGATTATTCATATTAAAATTATACCCTCTTGTAAGTGTTTTAATAGAGTGAGTGATCCACATAAATCTCTCAAAGTAGAGTGATTCGCGTTTGTTGTACTAAGGTTTGTGTTCTACCGTAAAGAACACGTTTTCGTATTGGATCTCCGAGAAGTGTTATTTTCTCGAGGTGGACTAGCCAACTTTGTGTTTGGTGAACCACTTTAAAAATATCGTTGTCAAGTATTTTCTTTCCCTTATCTATTTACATTTCCGCTGTGCTTTTAAATTATATCTGTTTATATAAATTGCTTTGCATTTATATTTATTTATATAATATCTGTGTATCTGTTTGTATTTACACTCTTCTGTATTATTCCGTACTTACTCCGTATTTATTTATAAAAAGAATTTTTGAAAGTAAAAGTTTTAAATACAACCTTACCCCCCCTAGGTTGTCCAACATTATGTGTATGATGGTTGTACAAATGGTTTTAAAACTAACAGGGATTTTCTCACTTAGACCTCAAGGTCTAACCCTCATTTTGTTTTACCAAATATGTATTCCAGGTCGCGGATCGAGTAAGAGCAAATAAGAAGGTTAAACTGCGAATAGCTTTTGGAGGACTATGTAGTTGAAGACTATGATGTGTTTAGTAGATATAGCATGTTGTTAGAAATGATGTAATCTACTATGTAAACGTTTGTAATGATGTACTGAATGTTTGTAAAATACTAGGGGACCGTATTTGTTATAAAATGTATCTCTTGTTTTAACGACGTTATGCAATGTATGCTATTTGAACTATGTATGGGAATCTGGGTCGTTACAGATGGTATCAGAGCCCTAGTTTAAGGGATTTAGGTATTAGTATCTGTACCTAGACTTAAACTGCATGCGAAGTAGGATGTCCCTATTATTGTAGAACCTTGAGATGTTAAATATAAAAAGGTAGAAGGAACATCATGTAAGGTAAGTTCATTTTACACCTGGCCAGTGTAATTGTGATCTTACAGGTACATGTTTGAACTGGAATACCTTGTTATATGGGGTATGTGCTTATGTGTATATTAACCTTGTCTGAATCAACAGAATGGCAAATGATACTAGACAAACAAATCGGGAGGGAGGAGGAAATCCGAATAGAACAAACCCAACAGCCGGAGGAAAGGGAAGAGGGGGAGAAAGAGGTGGAGGCAGCATTGGAGGCAGAATTGGGGGTAGAACTGGGAGTGGAGCTCCGCCGCGAGGTAATGAATTTGTTACTAGGGACGATTTAACAGCCGAAATGGGAAGACTGCAGGCCAGTATACAAGCCATGTTTGATCGAACTCGTCATAATGAAGCTGTTACACCAGATCCTGGTCAGGAAGACGAGATGCCTATTACACCTACAATCACACCAGTACTAAGAAAGTGTGACTATAAAATGTTCTTAAGTTGTAAGCCTCCAACTTACTCAAGAGATCGGGATCGAGTGAAAGCTATGAAGTGGCTGAAGGAAATAGAAGCTATCTTCAAGACTAGTAAATGCGCTGAAGAGGATAGAGTACTCTATGGAGCTGCAATGTTGAAAGGCGATGCCCTATACTGGTAGGAAGCTCATATTTCCTCGGGAGGATCTGATATATATTCTACTTACTCTTGGGAAGAATTCGTTATAGCTTTCAGGAAACAATTATGTCCTCATGCAGCGGTTAAACAACTGGAGGGGGAGTTTAGGAACTTGCAGCAAAGGAATCTATCAGTTCGGGACTACACCGCTCGTTTTCTGGAAAAGTCTTGTTTCGCGGAATACTACGTTGCCACGGAGGCAATGAAGATTGAAAGGTTTATCTTCGGATTGAATGCAGAAGTTAGAAGTTTTGTGATTGCTAAAGGACCAGAAACTTTCTCCGCCGCAGTAGACGCCGCGGAAACCGTGGAGCAAGATAAAGGGAGAAGTATTAGTGATAAAGGTGCGGGAAAAAGAAGTGGGAAGGACCGCAGTATGATCCGAAGAAGTCCAGGTTTCAACGATTTGATAACCGCCTGCCTTTCCGACCAGCGGATAGACCTTGTCCGAAATGCAATCGTATCCACCAAGGAAATTGTCAAGTTGATTCTCGGGTTTGTTTTAGGTGTGGGAAGACCGGCCCTGTTGTTAAAGACTGTCGAGTGACGCGGTTTTGTTTCTCATGTAATTCTCCGGATCACATTCAGTCTGATTGTCCAAGGGGAAGAATACAGCAAGGGGGTACATCAGGGAAGCCAGTGGTTGTTAGACCGGTAGTACCAAGACTAGAGCCACCATGAACAAGGGGTCGTGCATTTCAGATGACAGCACAAGAAGCAGAGGAAACTCCGGATGTGGTTACAAGTACATTCTTAATAAATTCTACATGTGCTAAAGTAGGGATGAGATCGGGACCGGACCGGTACCGAACCGGGACAGAACCGGTTGTAACCGAATTTGTTTGGGACTAAAAAGTGGTACCGAAAACCGAACCGTATATACCGGTTCGGTTTCGGTTTCGGGACGGGAAAATCGGTACTAGTACCACTTAGGACCGAAAATATGAAAATGTATCGAATGTGTATCAAAACCAATAGCAAACCAAAACATCTTCGTAATATTTCAAATGTGTTTCAAAGGAATTCCCGAATCCCAAATTTGTCGATTTTTTGATGTGTTTGTAAGGGTACCGATTTTTTGATGGTTATGTATGCGGGGTCGATTTTTTGGGTTTATGGAGAAGGTTTGGTTAGTTTAGAAGATGATATATCTTGATTAGCAAAGATAAGTTTAGTTTATATAGGAGATGATATGCATACTTAAGTTTGTTTTATAAAAACAATGACTTTTAAAATTCCGGTTCGGTTTCGGTATTTTCGGGAAAATCCCGGTGCCGAATACCGAAATACCGAATTTGGAGATTATATGAAACCGAATACCGGACCGAATACATGGTACCGGTTCGGTTCGGGAAATCGGTCCGATTTGCTCATCCCTATGCTAAAGTGTTATTTGATTCCGGTGCAAACCGATCGTTTGTGTCGCCTTCTTTTGCTGCCTATATGCATTTAAAACCTAAAGTGTTAGATCATGCGTTAATGGTAGATACGGCTAATGATAATCAAGTACCGGTTAATGAGGTATTCGATAGTTGTGTAATAAACATAGATGAGTGTGGAGTGCCTATTCAGCTATTTCCTATAGCCTTGATCGAGTTTGATGTGGTAGTGGGAATGGATTGGTTAGCCGAAAATCAAGCTAACATAGTTTGTGATAAGAAATTAATCAATATTGTCTTGCCTGAGAGGGGACCGGTAGTGATTTATGGTGATCGTAGAAATCATTTGTCTTGTCTTATATCTTTGATAAAAGCCCGTAAGTGTGTTAATAAAGGTTGCTCGAGTTACTTAGCTTATGTGATAGATATTAAGCCAGAAAAGAATAAATTGGAAGATATTCCTATTGTTAGTGAATTTCCGGAAGTATTCCCTGAAGACTTGAATAGTCTTCCGCCCGTTAAACAAGTAGAGTTTGGTATAGATCTGATTCCGGGAGCCGCTCCTATAGCCCGTGCACCGTATCATTTAGCGCCACCAGAGATGAAAGAAATGATGACGCAACTGCAAGATCTTTCCGATAAGGGATTCATCAAACCCAGTTCTTCGCCGTGGGGTGCACCAGTTTTGTTTGTGAAAAAGAAGGATGGTTCGATGAGAATGTGTATTGACTACCGGGAATTGAATACGCGCACGATCAAGAACAAGTATCCTCTTCCCAGAATTGATGACCTCTTCGATCAATTAGTTGGAGCTTGTTATTTCTCCAAGATTGATCTAAGATCTGGTTATCATCAGCTGAAGGTTAAAGAAGGAGACGTTCTGAAAACTGCTTTTCGCACAAGATATGGTCATTATGAATTCTTAGTGATGCCGTTTGGACTGACGAATGCTCCAGCTGCCTTTATGGATTTAATGAATCAGGTATGTAAGCCGTATCTTGATAAATTTGTTATTGTATTTATCGATGATATACTTATCTATTCCCGATCCAAGGAAGAGCACGCGCAACATCTTCGTTTGATTCTGGAGTTATTGAAGAAACAAAAGTTGTATGCTAAATTTTCGAAATGTGAATTCTGTCTACGAGAAGTTCAGTTTCTGGGGCATGTAGTTTCCGAGAAAGGCATTCAAGTGGACCCGATGAAAGTGGAAGCGATTGAAAAGTGGGAACCGCCGAGAACGCCAACCGAAGTACGTAGTTTTCTGGGTTTAGCCGGCTACTATCGAAAGTTTATAAAAGACTTCTCTCGTATCTCTACGCTGTTGACCAAGCTGACTCGGAAGAATCTAAAGTTTGAATGGAAAACGGAACAGGATGAAGCATTCAGAATTTTGAAAGAGAAACTTTGCAGTGCACCGATTTTGTCACTACCGGAAGGTTCCGAAGACTTTGTTGTTTATAATGATGCTTCCAAATTAGGATTGGGATGTGTACTTATGCAGCGTGGAAAGGTTATTGCTTATGCTTCTCGTCAGTTAAAAGATCATGAAAGACACTATCCTACACACGACATGGAACTGGCAGCAGTTGTATTCGCGTTGAAGATTTGGAGACATTATCTTTACGGCTCTAAATGTCAAATTTATACTGATCATAAGAGTCTCCAACATCTTTTCGATCAGAAGGAACTAAATATGAGGTAAAGAAGATGGCTAGAATTAGTGAATGATTACGACTGTGAAATCCTTTATCATCCGGGAAAGGCGAATGTGGTAGCTGATGCACAAAGGCGCCAAGAAAGGAGTGGAACAATAAAAGCTATTTCACTACGAGCTGAACTCCTACCTAACATCTTTGACGAATTGCAGAAGTGTCAAATAGAAGCTTTTCAAGAAGAACACTTAAAACCAGAACGGTTAGTGGGAATATCAGCATTGCTTGTAAAAGATGATCGTGGGTTATTGTGTTTGGGGAACAGAATTTGGGTGCCTCGTTTGGGTGGTTTACGTGATCGTGTAATACAAGAAGCTCATCAATCTCGTTTTTCTATTCATCCAGGTACGATTAAGATGTATAAAGACCTGAAACAATTTTATTGGTGGCCTGGAATAAAAAGGAGTATTGCTCAGTATGTGGAAGGTTGTACTACTTGTAAGAAGGTAAAGATTGAACATCAAAAGCCGTTTGGTCAGTTACAACGATTAGAAATACCAATGTGGAAATGGGATCAGATTACTACATATTTCATCACAAAGATACCAAGGACTCCGAAGGGATTTGATGCCATTTGGGTGATCATTGACAGATTGACGAAGTCTGCTCACTTCCTACCAATAAAAGAAACTGATTCGTTGGAACGATTAGCCAAGTTGTACATAAATGAAATAGTAACTCGACATGGGGTTCCAATCTCGATTATTTCTGATCGTGACAGCCGTTTTACCTCAAGATTCTGGAGAAGTTTTCAAAAGGAAATGGGAACGCAGATAAAGTTAAGTACAACGTATCATCCTCAAACTGACGGTCAGAGTGAACGAACGATTCAGACTTTGGAATATATGTTACGGGCCTGCATTGTTGACTTTGGGGGATCATGGGATAAGCACTTGCCACTGATAGAATTTGCCTACAACAACAGTTACCATTCCAGCATACAAGCGGCACCGTTTGAAGTTATGTATGGTAGAAAATGCCGAACGCCTCTGTGTTGGAACGAAGTGGGAGAGAAGCAGTTAGCAGGGCCAGATATAGTCCAGTTGACCGCGGATAAGATTACTCGGATTCGGGAACGTTTGAAAGTACCTCAAACAGACAGAAAAGCTACGCCGACCGACGCCGAAAACCGTTAGAGTTCCAAGTTGGAGATTTTGTGATGTTAAAAGTCTCGCCTTGGAAAGGAGTCATCCGATTTGGGAAACAAGGTAAGCTGAGCCCGAGGTACATTGGTCCGTTTGCAATCATAGAAAGGATCGGCGAAGTAGCCTACAGGTTAGATCTTCCACCAGAGTTAAGCATGATTCATAACGCGTTTCATGTATCGAATTTCCGAAAGTGTTTGGTTACGCCGGATCAGGCAGTTTCTCTACCAGATATACAATTTGATGAAAAGCTGAATTATGTGGAGGAACCTGAAGCCATAGTTGACCACAAAGTTAAAGTGTTGCGGAACAAAGTAATCAGACAAGTGAAAGTTCAGTGGAGACATCATAGGGGTCAGGATGCTACTTGGGAATCGGAGTCAAAAATGAGAATTAAGTACCCTTACCTTTTTGTCTAACCGAATTCCGGGACAGAATTCTTTTAAGGGGGAGATGATGTAATACCCCGGGTAAGTTCGTTAGTTAAATACTAGTTCCATTAAATTTATTTAATTATATAATTAATGTTTAGGGAAAGTTTGGGTTAGTTTATAAGTTTAGGGGTCTTTTGGTCATTAATGGATAGTTAAAGGATTAAAGTGGTAAATGTGGATAGATATTATCCCTTAATGGAATCAGATATTTCGCAATCAGAAAATATTAGTTTGAAGTGTATGTGTGTGTGTGTTCTTGGAGCTAAGAAGAAGAAAAGAAAGAGTCTTGTGGTTAAGACATCATTTGGTGTGCTTTGAGGAAGTATTAAGGTATGTTCCTTTACAATTTATGTGTGTAATTGTTATTAGAAGGTTTCTATCGGATTAGAATGGTCAATTACATAACTGTTTAAGATTCAGTCGATTTCTGGGTGAAAATGGGATAAACAGTCAGTGGTTTCCGGATGATATGAATGTGTCCGATAGTTTCTTGGGTAGTGTCCGGTAGTTTTCTTGCAGGTATCCGGATGAATCAATTAACCGGGTAAGTCCTATTTTCCTTAGTTTCCGGACGAAATGATTTACCGGATAGTGTCCGGATTGGTTATGTTATCCGGAAAGTTGGGGTTGTCCGGATTGGTTGTGTTGTCCGGAAAGCCCTGTTGTCCGGATAGTTTTGTGTTGTCCGAATAGTTTGGCTGTTTGGTCAATTTTGAGAGTTTAGATGCTTTTGAGTATCCAGTAACCTGTGTATTGTTAGTTATTGGATAGGGAATGAATGATAACTGACTATTCTGTGGACTTGACTTAAGTTCGGGTTTGGGGGCAACATTTGAGGATTTGAGTTCTTTAGAGTTCTTAGCTTTAGTAAGACTTATGTGTTTTATATGGTAAAGAGATATCTGTATCTATTTGTTACAGATCCTGTGAATTCTGGGTAAAGGATTGAACCTGTTAAGAAGGCTTGGAAACGTGTTGATAAACAAACAGGTGAGTTTTACTTCAAAATGTTTTCAAATTGGAATACATATATGTGTGTATTGGAAATGTGGTAGATGATATGTTTACGTGTTTATGTTGAAATATAATATATTGAGATATTGTATTTACATGAGTATTCTACTATACGGGAATACGTTGGCCGGGCTTAGGACCGGTGTGTTGGCTGTAATATTCGTACAGCGTTATTGGCTGTAATTGGCATACAGTGAAGTTAATTTATTAGTTGGTTTGCAACCAACTAATATGGCCAAGGGAATGAGAGAGGAAAATATATGATGCATGAGTCATAACTGGTATTTGTATTTGTGTTATGTGTATGATGGTTGTACAAATGGTTTTAAAACTAACAGGGATTTTCTCACTTAGACCTCAAGGTCTAACCCTCATTTTGTTTTAAAAAATATGTATTCCAGGTCGCGGATCGAGTAAGAGCAAATAAGAAGGTTAAACTGCGAATAGCTTTTGGAGGACTATGTAGTTGAAGACTATGATGTGTTTAGTAGATATAGTATGTTGTTAGAAATGATGTAATCTACTATGTAAACGTTTGTAATGATGTACTGAATGTTTGTAAAAGACTAGGGGACCGTATTTGTTATAAAATGTATCTCTTGTTTTAACGACGTTATGCAATGTATGCTATTTGAACTATGTATGGGAATCCGGGTCGTTACACCTTCGATCAATGGTCGCCCTCTCGGTCGTGCAATAACTTGCTGAACCTGCGTTCCACATCTCACTTACTCAACCATTTCATACTATTTTCGTTTTGATCAACTATCTCACTTTCTACTTCTACATGCTTTCATTTCACTATAGGCATCTTATTTCATTTACCCTGCCATTGAAAAGCTCGATTAAGAAGTCAGGGCTCCATTGACACCTTCAAGATTTCGACCTTGTCCTTCCTTACCATCCCGACTGATCTACCCCACGATTCCTAGAACTAGGACTCTCCCGAAACAGGAGTCTTACTCAAACTCAAACATTCATCCTCTCCGAATCTACGAAGAACTACCTCTAGACGACTCATAACACTCTATACAACATTTCTTCTCTACGATGTATACATACTGTAACACCCCAAAATAGGGGTTAACAAAAACTTCCATAAAACGGAAGAGTGGTACACATTACTAAAGTAAAAGTGTTCATAAACATCATTACCAAACCATTAATACAAATATTTAGTTAATGTATAACTACCAAAAGACTACTTGCTTGTTTGCTCGATACTATAGCAATCCAAGATCAAAAAGGATGTCATGAAGTTCTAATGTCAATCTTCCAATTCTTTAACCTTCCAACATCAATCCCGAGCTCACACCCCGTACTAAACCTTCTTGTGCCCGGTACCACTAATATCTGTAACACATAAAACACATAGCAAGTGTTAGGCTTTTAAAGCCTAAGTGAGGTTTACACATAGCACATAAAGCATAGTCATAGCATGTAGGAATAACAATTCGATACATTCATAAATTGGATTCCATGGAGAAGGTCCATATCGCTACCCAGTTACATCATAATTGGAGATATACCTTGATCAATACCCCACGGCACTATCACAAGGCATAACACAACGGGAAACCCCACGGTATCCGAAGGTATGAACGAAATACATTTACCCCACGGTATATATGAATATATCCCCCAATGCATACTAGGTGCTCCTCCAATTATATGAATACCAAATATGTTAATCCAAATAAGATTCAAAACATGTTAAGCACTTTAATAATGGTCCAACCATTTATCATAATCAATACTACATCCATGTAGTTCACATACATCCACATGTACTTTATTCACATTCAATAAGAATTCCATAATAAGCCACCATGTTTACAATTCAAGAATAAGTCCATTAGGACCATTAAGCCATCAGTTCATCATTAAGACATCTATTAAGCCATCATCTCAATTTCACATACCATGGATATATAATCAAACCAAACTCTTAACATCAATATTTATCATGTCATACTAAATAATAACCACAATTAATCCATATTAACTTACTTGAATTCCTCTTGTTTACCTCTTAACCATTGAGAGCATATAACTCAAGATTTTACATTAACAACACAATTTCAAGATAAGAAATGGTAGATAAATAAAATGAAATCATTTAGGTACAGATTACTCACCTTTAATCTTCAATTGGTATAACCTTACTTGAAGACTTGAACCCTAATCTTCCAATAAAGATGAAATGAAGATACCAAGCCCTAATTGAAGTTTAATTGTGTAAGATTCATTTACTAATCACTTGAATTGGTTTAAAAATTGATGGATAAGAACTTACCTTAAGCTTAGGATTGGAAATCGCCTGAAGAGAGTAGCAGCAGTGTTCTAAATTGAGAGAATACTGAATATCAAATAAGAGGTGGGTTTAACCCCCTTTTGGCACGTCAGGTATTCGGCGCCGATCATCCGCGCCGATGCATCGGCGCCACCCCATCGGCGCCAGCCTCTGTTTGCCAAAACTCCCAACTTCCACTAATTTAGCCGCAACTTCTTCGTTAAAACCCCGTTTTTACCCCGGAAAGTACCGTTGGCCTCGTATTCAAATTACCCATCCAACTAATCCATAAAATCTAATATTCTACTTTATCTTCTATTTTTCATTAATTTTCTTAAGAATTAAACTTACTGATTTCTATCGAGAATTATCAAATAGCAAGTCAAAGTCACAAAAATTACTTAAGATATCAATCATAATCTAAAAAGTCGAAATATCATGAAATATTAAACTTACTAGTACTTACGAGGATTTTCCGGGTGTTACAATTCTCCCCCACTTGAAATAGATTTCGTCCTCGAAATCTTAGACTAGGAAAACAAATGTGGGTATCGCCGCTTCATATTTTCTTCCGTCTCCCATGTGATATTAGCTCCACGGTGATGTTTCCATTGAACCTTAACCATATTGATCTCTTTTCGTCGAGTTCTCTTAGTCAAACGCTCTAAAATAGCTTCAGGTTCTTCTATACAATGTTTGTTCTCTACTCTTACTTCCGACAATGGTATCACATTTTCTTCATTACCAAAACACTTACGCAAATAACAAACATGAAAAGTCGGGTGAATTCCGTTCATCTCGGGAGGTAAATCTAACTTGTAAGCTTGCAAACCTACCCGTTCCAAAATAGTAAATGGACCAAGGAAACGAGGACTCAACTTTCCCCTTTTTCCAAAACGGATCAGCCCTTTCCACGGAGATACTTTTAACATTACACGCTCCCCCACTTGGAATTCAATTGGTTTCCTCTTCTTGTTTGCATAACTCACTTGTCGATCTTGGGCCGCTTTCAATCGTTCTCTAATAATCTTGACTTTGTCTGCCGTTTCTTGAACAATTTCTGGTCCATCAAACTGTTTCTCTCCCGCTTCCAACCAACAAGCCGGAGTTCTACACTTTCTCCCATAGAGTGCTTCAAATGGTGCTGCCTTCAAACTAGAATGGTAACTATTGTTGTAAGCGAACTCTATTAACGGTAAATGTGCGTCCCAATTTCCACCAAATTCGATTACACAAGCCCTCAACATATCTTCTAGAGTCTGAATGGTCCTTTCGCTTTGACCATCTGTCTGCGGGTGATAAGCCGTGCTCAGATTCAGTCTAGTACCAAGTTCTTCTTGCAATGCTTGCCAAAATCGTGACGTGAACCGACTGTCCCGATCAGAAACTATAGATACAGGCACACCATGACGTGAAACCACTTCATCAATGTAAAGTTTTGCTAACGAGTCCATTGATGAGGTTTCTCGCATTGCCAAGAAATGCGCACTTTTCGTCAATCGATCCACAATTACCCAAATCGTATTATTACCTTTCAAAGTTCTAGGTAACTTCGTCACGAAATCCATTGTGATCTTTTCCCATTTCCACTCGGGTATTTCCAATGGTTGCAGTTTACCATAAGGTAATTGATGTTGAGCTTTTACTTGTGAACAAGTTGTGCACTCTCTCACATAATGCGCCACATCCAACTTCATAACCGGCCACCAATAATGCGGCTTTAGGTCCCTATACATTTTGGTGCTTCCGGGATGAATAGAGTACTTAGACTTATGAACTTCATCCATAAGTAACTTTCTATTCTCACCGATCTTTGGCACCCATACTCGCCCATTGAACAGTTTAACCCCACAGCTATCTTAAGTTAACAACTGTTTCTGCTTCACCATCACTTCATCTTTAAGATTTTCCTCTTTCAATGCTTCGACTTGCGCGAGTCTTATTCGATCAATCAAGCTTGATACGATGTCAATTTTTGCAAAAATTGCTCGTAGTCCCTTACCACGTTCTTTCCGGCTTAATGCATCTGCAACGACATTAGCTTTACCAGGATGATAAAGCAGTTCACAGTCGTAATCCTTGAGTAGCTTTAACCACCTTCGTTGCCTCATGTTCAACTCTTTTTGGTCAAAAATGTACTTCAAACTTTTATGATCAGTATACAAAGTACATTTGGTACCATACAGATAGTGTCGCCACAACTTTAATGCAAAAACTACTGCAGCCAATTCTAAATCGTGAGTGGGGTAATTCTTTTCATGCACCTTGAGTTGTCTTGAAGCATAGGCTATTACTTTTCCTCTTTGCATTAAGACACAACCCAAACCCAATTTAGATGCATCACTGTAAACCACAAAGTCTTCCGATCCTTCAGGCAAAGCTAGAACAGGTGCTTCACACAGTTTCTTTTGAAGGGTACGGAAAGCCTCTTCTTGAGCTTTAGACCAAATAAAGTTCACATTCTTCCGAGTCAAAGCTGTCAAAGGAGATGCGATCTTCGAGAAATCTTGGATAAACCTTCTGTAATATCCCGCCAATCCTAAGAAGCTTCGTATTTCACTCGGACTCTTGGGCGGTTCCCATTTCATAACTGCCTCAACCTTCGAAGAATCTACTTTTACCCCATCTCGAGTAACCACATGACCCAAAAACTGAATCTCTTGCAACCAAAAATCACACTTAGAAAATTTTGCATAAAGCTTCTCTTTTCTTAATGTCTCCAACACTTCACGGAGATGAAATTCGTGATCCGCTTCATTCTTAGAATACACCAAGATATCATCGATAAAAACGATTACCGATCTATCGAGAAAAGGTCGGCACACCCGATTCATCATATCCATGAATACCGCCGGTGCATTCGTCAAACCGAATGGCATTACTAAGAATTCGTAATGACCATAACGAGTTCGAAACGCCGTTTTTGGAATATCACATTCTTGCACCCTTACTTGGTGATAACCCGAACGTAAGTCAATCTTTGAAAAACAGGTCGCTCCTTGCAACTGATCAAATAAATCATCGATTCGGGGAAGTGGATATTTGTTCTTCACAGTTACCTTATTCAGCTCTCTATAATCTATACACATACGCATTGAGCCATATTTCTTCTTTACGAATAAAACTGGGGCTCCCCACGGTGACGAACTTGGTCGCACAAATCCCTTATCCAAAAGTTCTTGCAACTGAGCCATCATCTCTTTTACTTCCAACGGAGCTAAGCGATAAGGTGTTTTAGCAATCGGAGACGCTCCCGGCAATAAGTCTATCCTGAACTCTACTTGACGATCTGGCGGTAAGCCTGACAATTCCTCAGGAAATACATCAGGAAACTCGCACACTACCTTCACATCCTCCACTTTCTTCTTTTCCATCCTAGCATCAATCACATATGCCAAGAATGCTTTACAACCTTTTTGTACACATTTGCGCGCCTTCAACATAGTCATGAACGCCATTTCTCCCTTCCTCCGATCCCCATATATAACAATAGGGTTTCCGTCAGAAGATGGTATACAAATTAGTTTCTTAGCGCACACAATTTCAGCTTGAAATTCTGCTAACCAATCCATCCCAACTACTAAATCAAAATCCCCAATCAGAATTGGCATTAGATCTACCGGAAAGTCTTTCCCTTCTATTTCTAGCGGACAACCCCGCAAAACATCTCTCACCACCACATTTTCACCATTTGCTAATTCTATTAACAAGGCTTCTTCTAACTGACTAACAGGCATATTCAACTTTTGAAAAATGATAATGACACAAATGAATAACTTGCTCCAGAATCAAATAAAACACGTGCAGGTACGGAGTTTATAAGAAACGTACCCGACACCACATCTTTTGAACTTCTTGCCTCATCTGTTGACATCTGAAATGCCCTTCCCATTGCCTTCGGTGGTTCTGACTTGGGTTTTCCCGATCCGCCCGTCTTCAACCTTGGGCAATCTCTCTTCATGTGACCCGGCTCGCGGCATTCAAAACAAATTACTCCTTTTATGGAGCAATCCCGCATTAAGTGCCCAACCTTTCCACATTTGCTACAAGTTAAAGGACTCTGAAATTAACGAGTGTTACACGGACCCGTATGAGATTTCCTGCACCGATTACACCATTTTGCTTCATTACGATTCTGTCCACCTTTATTTCCCATGAACGGTCTTTGTTGGCGAACATTTCCCGATGGCCCTTCCCATTTCCTCTTTTCACCTACCGATCCACTTTCTAACTTTCATTGAACCATATCATCTTCTATCCGTAAGGATTCTTCAATTGCTTCTTGAATGGTTGGAACCTTTGCATTCCTCAAAGCAGTCTTCATACTAGCCGGTAATCCCCTTTGATAAGTCTTTATCTTGGTTTTCTCGTCCGGGGCTAAGTGTTCGACCAAATTTAACTTCTCTAAAAACAATCTAGAGTATTCCATAATCGACATGTCTCCTTTCTTCAACCCACGGAACTCATCTTCGATCTTATCAAGTGCCCGCTCACTGCAATATTTTTCCAAAATCTTCCTTTTAAAAGCTTCCCAAGTGAACTTGGCCAATAATGCCGGTGCAATTGATGATCGCGTAAGATTCCACCATGTAAGAGCTTCACCCTTAAGGAGATGAGATGCAAATTTAACCTTTTGAGAATCTTCACATTCACTTGCCTCAAAAGACATCTCCACTTCTCGAATCCAATTCATACACTTAGTAGGATCAGTAGTTCCTGCAAACTCTGGAGGTCTACATCCCAAAAACGTCTTGTATGTGCATCTCCGTTCCTTTCTTCCTTCCCGAATAGTTGTATCCGTTTCCGTATTCAAAGTATTTTCCAAATTACCTTGCCCATTCAAAGCATTTTCTACTATCGTCTCGCGTTGCCGAATGCTGTTATCTCTGTCATCCAACATCTTCATAATTCGTTCCTGTTGTTGAGTCATAGCAGATTCCATAGCTCGAAGCATACTATTCCTCAACCGAGTTTCAAGCGCGTCTTCTTCCACTACTGGGTTCGATGGACCAATGTTAAGTCTCGATACATTTTCTGCTCCTCCGCCTAAATTACGTGGTTTCGGGGAATGTCTAACTGTTGCTTGAATTCCAGGTTGGTCAGCAGTAGATTCAGATGCTGACTGACCATCACGCGGCTGCTGTACTTGACTTCGAGTATTTACCATTTTAAGCTGTCAAGCACGCGAGAATAGAGTAAGAATTAGACTAATATTGTGCACTAATACACTTATCAATTACCATAATAATAGAGATCAAGTACACTTATATAACAACATATTCATAATAACATTAGCTAGATGAAATTATGAATAAGTAATATACAAGTATTCTTATTACCATCATTACAACATTTTGACCAATGTATTTTCACAATTCCTATCACTCTCCCATCCTATGTTATCTACCCATTTAAAATATTTCAATCTTATTGTTCTCAGCTTAAGTCTAGGCATACTATAGTCATACCTAGTTCACTTAAACTAGAGCTCTGATACCAACTTGTAACACCCCAAAATAGGGGTTAACAAAAACTTCCATAAAACGGAAGAGTGGTACACATTACTAAAGTAAAAGTGTTCATAAACATCATTACCAAACCATTAATACAAATATTTAGTTAATGTATAACTACCAAAAGACTACTTGCTTGTTTGCTCGATACTATAGCAATCCAAGATCAAAAAGGATGTCATGAAGTTCTAATGTCAATCTTCCAATTCTTTAACCTTCCAACATCAATCCCGAGCTCACACCCCGTACTAAACCTTCTTGTGCCCGGTACCACTAATATCTGTAACACATAAAACACATAGCAAGTGTTAGGCTTTTAAAGCCTAAGTGAGGTTTACACATAGCACATAAAGCATAGTCATAGCATGTAGGAATAACAATTCGATACATTCATAAATTGGATTCCATGGAGAAGGTCCATATCGCTACCCAGTTACATCATAATTGGAGATATACCTTGATCAATACCCCACGGCACTATCACAAGGCATAACACAACGGGAAACCCCACGGTATCCGAAGGTATGAACGAAATACATTTACCCCACGGTATATATGAATATATCCCCCAATGCATACTAGGTGCTCCTCCAATTATATGGATACCAAATATGTTAATCCAAATAAGATTCAAAACATGTTAAGCACTTTAATAATGGTCCAACCATTTATCATAATCAATACTACATCCATGTAGTTCACATACATCCACATGTACTTTATTCACATTCAATAAGAATTCCATAATAAGCCACCATGTTTACAATTCAAGAATAAGTCCATTAGGACCATTAAGCCATCAGTTCATCATTAAGACATCTATTAAGCCATCATCTCAATTTCACATACCATGGATATATAATCAAACCAAACTCTTAACATCAATATTTATCATGTCATACTAAATAATAACCACAATTAATCCATATTAACTTACTTGAATTCCTCTTGTTTCCCTCTTAACCATTGAGAGCATATAACTCAAGATTTTACATTAACAACACAATTTCAAGATAAGAAATGGTAGATAAATAAAATGAAATCATTTAGGTACAGATTACTCACCTTTAATCTTCAATTGGTATAACCTTACTTGAAGACTTGAACCCTAATCTTCCAATAAAGATGAAATGAAGATACCAAGCCCTAATTGAAGTTTAATTGTGTAAGATTCATTTACTAATCACTTGAACTGGTTTAAAAATTGATGGATAAGAACTTACCTTAAGCTTAGGATTGGAAATCGCCTGAAGAGAGTAGCAGCAGTGTTCTAAATTGAGAGAATACTGAATATCAAATAAGAGGTGGGTTTAACCCCCTTTTGGCACGTCAGGTATTCGGCGCCGATCATCCGCGCCGATGCATCGGCGCCACCCCATCGGCGCCAACCTCTGTTTGCCAAAACTCCCAACTTCCACTAATTTAGCCGTAACTTCTTCGTTAAAACCCCGTTTTTACCCCGGAAAGTACCGTTGGCCTCGTATTCAAATTACCCATCCAACTAATCCATAAAATCTAATATTTTACTTTATTTTCTATTTTTCATTAATTTTCTTAAGAATTAAACTTACTGATTTCTATCGAGAATTATCAAATAGCAAGTCAAAGTCACAAAAATTACTTAAGATATCAATCATAATCTAAAAAGTCGAAATATCATGAAATATTAAACTTACTAGTACTTACGAGGATTTTCCGGGTGTTACACATACCTCACAACATAAGTGACTTCTCATGAAACTTCCCCAACAAGGGGTCTCAGTCTACCCCTCAGGGATCATGCTAACATTCTAAAGTACTGAAACACGACATAAACACTAGCTTCTGACTACCACTTCGGAATAATGAGGTAGGTCAAGCACATACATGTACCTGTAAGTTCGCAATTACACTGGCCAGGTGAAATCCCAAACTTACCTTACATGAATGTCCTCGGTACCCTATTAGTCCTATACCTACTATAGTGCCCTCCTAATGCATTTCCCATATCAACAATAGTGCCCTCCTAACGCATTTCCTGATTCTCAGTTGTGATTTCTACTCCAAAGTTTAAGTTTAGGCCCATCCGGTCACCTAAATCCCTTAAAATATGGCTCTGATACCATTTGTAACATCCCAAAAACACAACAGGACATACATATCATTAAATCATAACATTTACAAATCTGGGTCCCAAAATCTCGTTACATCATTCACAAACTAAGGTTGGCGAAAACAACCTATACACAACTGAGAATAATCTAACTTCTACAAGAGGCACTTGTACTGTCTCTAGCTGCATCTGTACTCTATCTTTCTCTTGTTCACTTACCTGAGCTCCCTACTAACTGCTTACCTGAAAAGGTTTTAGTTTTGAAAAGCAAGGGTTAGACCATGAGGTCTAGTGAGTTCCCTCCGTAAACAGCGTACAACGACATTAGGGAAATCATTTTATAAATCGCATTCACATTCTTCACATAATCATTCAACTATGGTACTGCACAGTGTTTAAGGATCACATAACTAGTCACATATCCGAGTAGGAAGGAAACGAATTCCCTCCTACAAGCTGCCCATATATCCGAGTAGGAAGGAAATGAATTCCCCCTACAAGCTGCCCATATATCCGAGTATGAAGGAAATGAATTCCCTCCTACAAGCTGCCCATAGCCCAAGGGATCATCGGATCCCGAGGTACTCAGATCCCACTGTGCAGACCGACTCCAATAACATACACATAGTTCGTCATAATCATGAAACATGGAATCCGTATAACGCTTTACAATTCATTCCATCTTACTGAATAATCCTTTTAGTAGAACATACTTTTCATGGGAAAACGTTAGTAAAAGCTTGTAAATAAATCATGCTCATAAACACACCCTGATCAGTAAAATATTAAACTTTCATTCTCGTAAAATCATGTAAAAATAACATGGCATATCTACATAAACACTTTCTTTGGAAAACACGTAAGATCACGTATTTTAGTTAGAAAAACTCACCTGATGCTTATAAGATCTTTTCTTACTTTACTTCTGGCTTACGATCAAGTTACCTGAGAAATAGATGAGATATAAACTACTCAGATGCCTAAACCAACAGTCCAGACACCATCCGGATTCGACTTACCGGATACCTGCTACTTTCCGGGTACTACTTTCCGGACAACCACACTTACCGGACAACTATACTTACCGGACAACTCTTACTTACCGGACAACTCTTACTTACCGGACAACTATACTTACCGGACAATACACTTTCCGGAAGATTTTATCCGGACACAACACTTACCCGGACAGCCAAACTATCCGGAAGATTTTATCCGGACACTGCACAACATCCGGACACCACTTGTCCGGACACTCAAAACCGTCCGGACACTAACCTGACGATGGGAGCTTTCCGGACGCAGCGATTTTTGCAATAATCGCGGGGGATTAAGCACTTTTCGCCCTGAATTCTACCACTTCATCCAGATATCAAAAATAGGCCGACTACTAACATAATAACCCATTCTTAACCTTTCTTAAACAAAATAGTGAGGAAAGCACAAAGAATTCCACAACATTCAAGTTTCTCCTCACACAACCCAACACATTTCACAAAACCTAAATGAGAGGAAAGATTAGCATTTACCTGAAGATTCCACTGATTATCCCAAAGATTCAGCTGCAAACTCTCCTTCCTCTTCTTCAATTGCCAAAATCCTTCTTCTTTTGCACTCTCTCTTAGCCGCACCCTCACACACATACACACTGGTAAAGTGCTAAAATGAAGATATTAGGGTTTTTCTACCCCTTTTTATACTTTTCCCACTAAACACCAAACTTTAATTGCTTTACACTTAGACCACAAAACTTTCTTATTTCGAATTTCTTCCGAAATTTCTAGTTACCGACCAAGATTACAAATCTCGGTTATTACATCTTAAACTTTTATTTCTTTGACATCCACCACCCAGCTTCTCAAAGATTTGGTTTTGGCTACCAAACCTTTAAGTCTTAATTATAAATTTCGGGTTATTACAGGCTTCCATTGAGGTATATTTTTTTCTCCTAATTTTGAATAGTTTTTAATGATTTTGCTTTGTTGTTTAGATTGTCCCACATTGATAGCCACATAAAAATTGGGAGGTGAATGTGTGTATATAAAGTGTTGATTGGTGTGCATATAATGTGGATAGCTAACATCAATCAATATGTATATATATATATATATATATATATATATATATATATATATATATCAAACTCAACCACAATTCACCAAAACCTCAATACTCAACTCTCATGATGTCAAGTCATTTTTGGTGGTTTCTTCTTTAATATATATATTGATTAAAAGAAGAATCAAAAGGAAATGATGTGGCATCATATGAGTTGAGTATTGATGTATTGGTGAATTGTGGTTAAGTATTGATGTATCCCACGTTGGTGAGAGGATTAAAGGTTAGAGTAGAGTGGTATGTATAAAAAAGGTTAATTATATCAAATCAGAAAAACAAAGAAGGAATCCGTTGAGATTTGCCTTTTCTATTGAATCCTAGGGCAAAAGGTCTTTTACAAATACAAAAGTCTCTTATTTCATCAAGACCATGAATACGAGCAATGTTTGGATAGCTAACATCAATATATAGATATAGATATAGATATATACAGGGGCAGATCTAATAGGTGGTTAGTCAGGGAAGGGCCCCCATGAAAGAAGAAAAAAAATAGGGTAAAAACTTGGATTTTCTAGTTTTATACCTTAATGTCTACCCAATAATTTTTCGTCCGGGACCCCATAAACAAAAAAAAAGTGTCTCGAAATCAACCAAAAAACCAAAATTAACTCTCGAAATCTACTAGAAAACTAAAAAAGTCCTGCGAAATCGACAAAAAACTTAAAAATCCCTTAAAATCAACCAAAAAGCTTTAAACCCCCACCCGAAACGTTGGATTTAGGCTAAAAATACATCTGACAACTTTACATGCATTTAAGTTACCTTAAAGGTGCCCCCACCAGGAAATTTTTTTGGATCCGCCACTGGATATATATAATATTAAAAGAGGAACCAAAAGGTATTGAGGTGACATTATAAGAATTGACTATTGAGTATTGATGAATTGTGGTTGAGTTTTAGATATCCCACATTGGTGAGAGGTTGAGAGGTTAGAGTATAGTGGTATGCATAAAAAGAATGATAAGATGTCATTGCGTCAACTTATGAGGTTTGACTTATAAGGTTATCTTATTTGGATGACCTTATTTTTTGCAAAAAAAATCTTATTATAAAAAAGTTAGTTGTGGGTAAGTTTTAAATATCCCACATTGTTAAGAGGTTGTAAAAGTGGAAAAAAAATATATGTATAAAAAAGATGGATAAAATGTCATTGTGTCAACCCAAGTTATTCACGCTACCGCGCAACGCGCAGTTTCAACACTAGTATATATATTAAAGGAGAAACCACAAGTGTTGACGTGGCCTCTCCTAAATCTTAGAATCCCATTTTTATTTTTTCTAAATTTTTTGATTTTTTAAAAATGTCTAATATAAGAAAAAGACCATGTCGTCCCTATATAATAAATGCAGTTTCATCATGCATAAGATTTTTCTGATAAATTTACATACATCTTCCACCTCTAACTCTTCATATGCTTTTTTGGGAAGGGTGTCCTAGGCTATGCCTAGACTAATCCCTTGGCAAATTATGACTGTAACACATCAGCCCTGATTAAACCTATGTGGCCACAATTGTTGTGTACGCCAGGATTAGAACCCTGGGCAGATGGGATATTCCACCACATCCCCCAGGGCTTTAACCAGTATGCCACAACCCTTGTGGTTAAGTCCTCATATGCTCATGGTAACCTTTCTAACTTCTGTTTTCTTAAATTTATCATGTTAACTCCCAACTTCTCATATGCTAAAAACCATTATAGCTTCCTCTTCTATTAAATTGTGGCTATCTCTTCTCTTTAAATGTAAAAATTTTACATACATCTTGCAATATAGGTTAAGCCAATACTCTTCGATGTAAGTTTTTTTCATTATTCTTACGTGAGGCTAAACAATCTCCCATGAAACTTCGTGCCCTCTAAAGATTCATCGTTTTTTTATCGTGTATTAAAGACACCAAGTGGATCTACTTCAACACCAACTTTCTATTAGACCATGTTTCAAATATGCAAGAAGAACTATTTTAGTTCGCATATGCATAGTAATAGTTTCAATACCCGGTAAACAAATAATATTTGGATAAACGTCATTTGTTATTAGTTGAGAGTGTCAATGTTATATTTTTACAAACATTTATTATTTGAATCCCTTCTACAAATGTACGTCGCAAGGTGTAACACCCCAATTTTTATTAATAAGATAGCCTTTTAGTTCATAGTTTGTGGGGTTTGGATTGTGGATGAGAGAATTGAGAAAATGGAGTTGGCGAACGTCCGCATGGTGTTAGCCGGACGTTCGCGTGATGCGGAAATCCGCAGGTCGTCCGCGGAAGCAACAGAGGTTTTTGGCCGAGTTTGGGATTTTTGGGGGCGGACGTCCGCATGGAGCCAGCCGGACGTCCGCATGGAGCCAGCCGGACGTCCGCATGGCGTCTGACGAATTTCTCACCTTTTTCTCCCCAAATCCCACTCTTCTCTCTCTCACTTTACCAAATCGGGTTTCACACTCTTCCTCTCCATTTTAGGGCGATTTCTCCTCCAAGTAAGGTAATCTCTTGATTTACTTCATCTCTCCTCCATAAATCCTCCCAACTACTTAACCTTATGTTCATTAATGGGTGTTGGTAGGTTAACTTAAGCTTTTGAGCTAAATCCAAGCTTCTCCAAGTACTAGGAACCTCCCATCTCATCTTCTTGGGTTTGGGTTTCACTATAAAACCTTCTAAGGTGAGTTGTTCTTACTCCCAACTCTTTATACATGTTTACCTTGTTAAATCATTATCTTGTTACTTTCACCTACTAATATCTCAAACTTACACATTGTGACCTAAAATGGGTTTTTGAGAAAATACAAGAATTGGTTGAAATGAATAGTAGTAAAGGAGTAATTATGTGATGATTCTTTGACATCTAAATGTTATGGTTCTTAACCTACAAGTTTTATCACTTAGAGTGATTTTGACCATGTTAGGCCAGAAGTATGGTTTTGGAAATATTTGGGGGTTTCAAAGTAATAACTATGAAAAAGAGTTTTTATATCTTAATATGGAGTCCAAGACTTAACTTGAGAAACTATGGTATTTTATAGTCAAATGTGGAAATCCTAAGTTGTCATCTCAAATGGGAAGTACATCTCAATGTTACCATTAAGCTTAAAACGTTATGTTTATTATTGTTGGATGTTGGTCCCAAAGGGGTTATACAAGTTTGTAGAAGGGGGGGGGGGGGTTGAATACAAACACACGATTTATCTTTTCTAAATTGTTTATTGATATGTATCAAACAATTTACAACTTGTTGCGGAACAAGATTAAGGAATAAACCTAATCTAAACAAGCTATGAGAATCACTAAGATTTCTTGCACTAGAAATAAGATAGAGAGAAATTAAGAATACTAAGGATAATATTCTAACACACAGATTAGCAAAGAGAAGGAAATGGCCAAGCACTTTAAAAATGAAGTAGGTTTTCCTTTATATACTGCATGCATTTAATGCATGTCAGTACAACTTTACGCGTGGCAGCCTCTGGTTGGTTGCATGGTTTGACTTCAGTAGACAACCTAGTAGCCGCATGATGAACAGTGTAGAATCAGAGTTGGTTGTACGATTCTGGACAAAAGGGATGCCCATTCTGACATTATCGTACGGAGGCGTGCAAGGGGGTAAGACAAAAGTTACTTGTAGAGGAGGCTTCATGATCAGCGTTCGCTGAATGATTCTTTATCAGCGAATGATAAAGTTCAGCGTTCGCTGGAGTCTTCTACTTGAAACACATGTTGAGTGGACAGGTCTTGGCTTTGCTGATATCCGCATCAGTTCATTAGTAGACTTGTCGCTGGTTCTTCGGCTTGATCTTCGACTTCAACGTAGAACATGGTTGACGTGAAACTTGTCTTCAGGGATCATAAGTAAACAATATAAAGTATCAGCGATCATCAGTGAGGCTGAACATGCTCAGGGCTCACTGATGAACTGTGTTTGCTGAATATGTAAATTAAAGAGCGAGAGTTCCTAGCAGCGGTACTGAACAATCTTAGTACTTATCAGCGATAGTGAAACTCTAATAGATATTGTCTACCTACAATTTACACTAAGTGTTTCTCAGAGTCATTATCAAATCACTGAGAGTTTGGATCAACAATCTCCCCCTATTTGATGATGACATAGCAATAAAAGAAAATTGCTAAATAAGAAAACATAAGGATAAAAAGGACTTATAAAATATTTGTCCCATTTACTGTTTTCGGGGATCTTTTTAAGTACTGATGGAGTAAAGTACATTCGCTGAAATTTTTCATTAAACTTCGTATCAGTTACAAGGGGAAGTGGAAAAATTACAAGTACAGTAAATAATAATTACAAGTACAAAAAGTTTACAAGCTGATAAAGAAAGAAGAATTACATGGAGTCCTATCAGCTATTCAGGTTCATCCTTAATGAGAAGTTCATCAAGGGTATTTGTGGTAGGGATCATCCAATCAGGGACTTTTTCTCCAAGATCCCTTTTTCGCTGTGCTTCTTTAAAGATCAGGGGCTTCATGAAGTGTCCGAGAAGATCATCTCTGAAACCGCACCAATAGACAAGATCTCTGAGCTGTTCGATAGGGGCAATGCAGAGCTCAGAGACGTGTTGGAAGCATTCTCGTCCAGTGCAGTCATTGAAGAAAATACCATGAAAAACCAAGGACTTCTTCTCGTGAAAAACCAATTCCGGTTTCATTTCTGTTAGGAGGACCTGAAACTGAAGATATTATCTTTTTCTTTGCAGCATGCCTTCTTCGTTGAACTGGAGGAGGAGGAGGAGGGATATCAACGGCTGATGTAACCAAGTCGATCTGCCTGTTCAGATCTTTTTCGACAAAGGTTTTGAAGTTTGAACGTGACCGCTGAATGGCTATCCGCATCTCCAACAATTCAGATAAACCGTACTTGGCAATCGACGAAGGGTAGATGGTTTCCTTTTGACCGTTTTCTCTGAAGATGTCGATGTCGATGACTGGAATGTTTATGGCCATCTTTCCCCTGATGTTCACCTTGTTGATTCTGTAACCATGACATCGAAAGTGAAGTCTTTCTTTGCACCATTCCAGAGTGGAGTCAGAGACCTTGGTTTTCTTCTCGATGATCTTTGTGGCGTCCTTCCACAGTTGTCGATGAACAGAGATAGGAGTCTTCTTCAGTTCAGGATCTTTCACCGAACGTTGGACGAGCTCAATAGCATATTCTTTATCTTTTTGTTCAGCTCTCTTTAGTTCGGCGAGGAGTTTCTCAGCTTTGAGGTGTTCAGCGATTTCCCTTTTTGATATGCGAAATCGAGGTGCACGAATGATTCGCTGATCCTCAAGCTGTTTAATCATAGCTGCTCTCTTTTTCAGCTCTTCTTCACTTGGTTGTTGAGGAACCAAGGAAGGTCTATTCTTGTGAGAGAGCAGTTCTTCTTCTTGTTCCTCAGTCTTAGCGAAGTCTAAGACCGGGATTATTTCATCAGCGCTCGGGGCTGGGATTATTTGAGTTGTAGCAGGAGCAGCTTCAGCTTGACCCTCATCATGAAGTTCAAGATCTTCTTCGTCTTCTTCTTCTTCTTCTTCAGCTTCATCTTCAGAAGGGATAAGAACATTAGTTTCTAGTTCTTCATCGAGTTGCTCCCCCTCAGAATCAGCGTCGTGTAGGGATAACTCGGTTCCCTCAGGGTTTTCAACTCCATGAGGTTTTTCAGTAGATTTCTCCTTTTCAGCACTTTTCTCCCCCTCAGAATTATGGGGAAGATCTTCTTGATTCTTCTCCCCCTCTTCCTCATGACGGATGGGGGAGGTAGTAGGTTCAGTAGCAGTATCTTTTGGGTCACTGTCTTCCAGGCCAGTGATCCCAACAGCGGTTTCTACCGCTGCCATTCTGTCTTCCAGGCCAGAAATAGCAGGGTTGATCTTTTCCAGAGTATCCCTATCGACCTGAGTAAAATGTGAAGGAGGACATGTTGGAGCGTCCAGGCGATCCAGGACTTGCTGCAGGAGATTTGTAGCATTACCCACTGATTGGGTTAGGGTGCCCATCTCTGTCTTCAAAGACGTAACCTCTCTCTGAAGATTGCCCACCACTGTCTTCAACGATGTGACTTCGTTGGACAGTGTGGGGAAGTTGTTGGAGAGGTTGTCGTTGGAGGTGTTGAGAGTGTTGATGGAGGTGGAGTTGTCCGTGAGAGCTTGAGCAACATTGGAAAGACTACCTTCCACCTTTTCTAAATCAGCACTGGAGGCCTTATCTTTCACAGCAGAGGTAAGCGTCTTTAGAGCGTCCCCAACGTTTGTAACCGCTGAGGATTTGGAGGAGAGAGTAGTGGTGAGAGATTCCACTTTTGTAGACAAATCCTTGAGGGCGTTGTTGATGTCGCCCAAATTAGGACCTGTAAAAGATGAAAACTTATGAACAAAGGAAAGCTCAGAAGTTGGGGATTTTGAGAGAGGAGTGTTTAGGGTGTTATGTATACCTGCGGGTTGGTTGACGAAGTCATCGAAATTCCGGTGACCTGAAAAATGCTCGTAGTCGTCTTTCAAAGATGGTCGACGCTGAGTGTCCGCATGTCCTTTATTTTGATCCATTAGTCGTTGTAGATCTACAACCGATGTGTCACTCAGGTGAATGACATTTGTTGTAGAGAAGGGGAATAGAGGTGGAGTGACCAAAGAAGATGAGGGAGGAATAAGAGTTGAGAAGAGGGATTGGGTGCCAGATTCAGCGTTGTATCCGCCGAGGAATACTTCAACAGTACTTAGAGGTACTGAAGGAGGGGGGTTATGTTCCAAGACAACTTCAGCATCAAGAGGCACTGAAGTGGGTATAGAAGGGGCTGGTTCAGCAGATGTGGCGGAGCGTGCCACAGAACTTTCCAACGTCTTCTTTGGAGAGACAGACGTGGAGTCTTCAGCCTGGGAAGGCTTGGGGTTGCTCCTTGGAAATCTTCTTGGGCTTATGGGTGCCAAGTGGGGTTTCAGATTGTTTCCTTTTTCTGGAAGGAGTGGATGTTTCAGCCTGGGTACCAACGGTTGGGATTATCGTTGCCGATGTGGTAGCCGCAGAAGTAGAAGAAGGAGGTCTGAGAAGAGGTAAGAGAGTAGAAAGATGTACCTCGTTTTCCAGTGGCTTGAAGTCGAGGATCTTAGGGCCAACCTGGGATAACTTCAGATCTCCCACCTTCGGGTACTTATCCCCAAGTGCTTGTCTGAATAGAGCACTGAGAAAGCGGGGATAAGGAACATTCGCTGACCGCTTTGTTTCTTCGACCCTTAGCATCATGTCGTCGAAGATGATCTTGGCCTAGTCGATGTGGAGCCCCTTCATCAGCGCATACCCCATAGCCTGTTGGGGTTGTGAGGCCTGATCAGTTGACCCGACCTTTGCTGTCATACAGCTGATGAGGTGTGCGAAGATGAAGTTCATTTTGCTCGGCATCTTGCTCTTGAGGACAGAGGTTAGCTTCTTCTCAGGGAGTTTATCTCTCCCTGTGTTCCAGGTGTAGTTCATTACATCCAGAAATGCAATGATTTCAGCTCTACCAGCCTTGGTCTTGACATCAGGTAGAGGAACGAAACATCTGTCCCTTGAGCTTCCAGGGAGGTTTAGAGCAGACCTGATAGCCCCGGGATGTATTTTGGCTTCACCATGTTCAGTGTCCAAGAGAATGACGTCTATCATTTTTTTAGGGTCTTTGGTGGAGGAAACCTGAGATTTTCTGGCAGTATACCAGAATTGGGCAATGAGGTTCTTGTGAGCTGGAGGTTTGATGGTTAGTGCTGTCGCCAGAGGACAGGACTTGAGGAAGTTTACAGCTTCATCCAGATGAGTGATGTTTTTCCTTGGGGGGAAGTTAAAGAAAGCATATGGGTTGTTTCCTTGGAATGTTATTTGTTCCATTCTGAAGTTGACATTTGGGGCTTTGACAATCTTAGTCTTGTCAGAGGTAATAGGAGACTGAGTGTTGGTAGCTTCAGTGGTTGCCATTTCTGTTCATAAAATATAAACATGAAGAAGATGAAGGGAAGTTCTTAAAATGGATAAGTTTCCAAAATAGGGGTTTTTAGGGTTTTCACAGTTTCCATTTAGAGAAAGAAATGGAAATTAGGGTTTTCTAGTTTTGAAAAGAAGTACAAAACATAGTGAAGTTCTTGTTTTCCAGTTTCCCTTTATGGAAAGGATTCTGAAAAAACGTATGAAAATGTCAAGTTTAAGATTTTGATTTTAAACTCGAAGAACAATCTGGAAATAGATTGTGTTCACAAAACCATGAAGAAATGATTTCATTTTGAGAAGGTTCTTTTGTTTGATCTTTTTAAAAAACAATAATAAGATCAAAAACAAGTTTATTGTAGGAAAATAAAAGAAATATTAACCTTTTGTGATGAATAAGATGAAGATGAACAAGTTCTTGAGAAATTTAAATCAAATGCAATAGTTGATTCTTGCTTGAGAGAGATAAGTTCGCGTAAAAGGTAAAAATATAAACTCAAAGGGTTTATATAGTGAGAGTAGAGAGAGAAAAACTATGAGCGGGAAAAGTTTTTCATGATGACACGGACACGTCCCTTGAATCTGATTGGACAAGGATACGAAACGGGCGAACGTATCAGACGAAAAAGCGTGCCATGGTCTATCCGTTGTGATGACGTCACAAACGTCCTTTCACATTTTAAGGTGTCTCTGAAGGTTTTGAAAACTCAGGGACATTTTTAAAACATGAAGCACTGATTAGAAATATCAGTGAGAGTTTTAGAATTTCAAAAGAACCACTGAAAGGAAGAGATATCCAGCGATGTAATTTGTTTTGAAATCTTGCATTCTTAGGCGAACGTCAGCGAGTAAGAGAGAACATACCTTGATATCAGCGAATCAATTTTGTTCAGAGTTTAGATGATCAATAGGGTTATACAAATTCATTTTATCACTGATCAAATGTGAACCACTGAAGATTTTACTCTTCCAGGTTCAGCATTCCAAGCTCGCTGATGAGAAAGTTGAATCTTGTCTCATCAAGAGGTTTGGTGAACAGATCAGCTAACTGAAAGTCAGTTGGAATAAAATGAAGTTCTATATCACCATTCATCACATGATCTCTGATAAAATGATACCTGATTTCGATGTGTTTGGTCTTTGAGTGTAGCACTGGATTGTTTGCTATGGCGATGGCACTAGTGTTGTCGAAATAGATTGGAATTTTGGAGAGCTGAAGGTCATAGTCAAGTAGCTGATTTCTCATCCACAAGACCTGAGAACAACAGCTTCCAGCAGCTACGTACTCAGCCTCAGCGGTTGAGGTGGACACTGAGTTTTGCTTTTTACTTGTCCAACTCACCCGCTTTCCACCCAGGAGCTGACAGCCTCCTGTGGTGCTTTTCCTATCCAATTTGGATCCTACAAAATCACTATCTGAATAGGCGATTAGATCAAACCCTGAGTCTTTGGGATACCAAAGACCTAGGTTAGGAGTACCCTTAAGGTATCGAAAAATACGCTTTACAGCGATCAAATGAGATTCATTAGGTTCAGCTTGATATCGTGCACACAAACAGGTTGCATACATAATATCAGGACGGCTAGTTGTAAGATACAGAAGAGAGCCGGTCATCCCACGGTACGCTGTGACATTAACAGGTTTTCAGAAGGATCCTTGTTTAGTGTCAGCGGCGGTGCCATTGGGGTTTTCATAGCTGAGCTTTGAGTTAAATCAAACTTTTTCAGCATATCTTTAACATACTTACCTTGGTGAATAAAAGTACTTTTTTCATTCTATTTTATTTGGAGACCAAGAAAATATGTTAGCTCACCCATCATACTCATTTTATATTCAGCTTTCTTTCTTTCAGCGAAACGAGTACATAAGTCAAGGTTAATAGAACCAAATATAATATCATCGACATATATTTTGAACAAGAATGATATGACCTTTTACTTTCCTGAAAAATAGAGTTTTATCGATTTAACACGCTCAAAATTTTCAATATGGAGATAATTAGAGAGAGTGTCATACCATGCACGAGGAGCTTGCTTTAAGCCATAAAGTGCCTTATCCAGTTTATATACATAACCTGGATGCTTAGGATCAGTGAATCCTGGAGGTTGTTCCACGTAGACTTCTTCATTAAGCCTTCCATTGAGGAATGCTGATTTCACATCCATCTGATATACTTTGAAGTCTTTGTGAATAGCGTAGGCTAAGAATAGACGAATAGCTTCGAGTCTTGCTACTGGGGCAAATGTTTCGTCATAGTCTATGCCTTCATCTTGTCTGTATCCCTGACCAACAAGACGAGCCTTGTTGCGGGTTACAGTTCCATGTTCATCCAACTTGTTTCGATAGACCCATTTAGTGCCTATCACTGACTTGTCAGATGGTCGTGGAACGAGCTTCCAAACTCCGTTTCTTTCAAAATCTGTCAGCTCTTCTTGCATAGCGCTGACCCAGTTTGGATCTTTGAGGGCATCATCTGTTTTCTTTGGTTCAATCAGAGAAATAAAGTTAACAAATAAACAAATATTACCTGCACTTCGTCGAGTCTGAACACCAGCGTTTGGATCACCAATAATTTGGTCGATGGGATGATTTATAGTCCATCACTGAGCCGGAGCATAATTTGTTGACTCGATTTGAACTTCTAGAGGAGCTGAATAAGAAGCTTCAGCAACTTCAGGTATTTCGGGTAGAAGAGGTAGAGGTTCAGATGTCATTTCATTCACTGATTTGTTGAGAAGTAGATGGGATATCTGAGGTAGTTGGTTCGGAAGCAGGCACAGTGTTGAGAGGAACAACTGAGACCCATGAGGATTCAGCTTCAATTGTCTGCATGCTTGGGATGATAATAGAATCATCATCTTCACCAGTAGGAGGAATAACTTGAGGAATAGAAGCAGCTTCTGAATCACCAAGATGAGAAAACATCCATTGATTTAGTTCTTCAGTATCAGCAGAAGATCTGGAGTTCGCTGAACGGGATTCGTCAAAAGTGACGTGGATTGTTTCTTCCACAGTTTGTCTTCTTCGATTGAAGACTCTGTAGGCTTTGGAGATAGAAAAGTATCCAAGAAAGATTCCATCATCAGCCTTGGGATCAAACTTTCCTAGGGCATCCATGTTGTTCAGTATGAAAAACTGACATCCAAAGATGTGAAGAAAGCTAATTGAAGGCTTTATCCCATGGAAAAGTTCGTAGGCTGTCTTGTTGAATCTTTTGACAATCAGCGACCTGTTTTGAGTGAAACAAGCAATGTTGACAGCTTCTTCCCAGAACTGAGTAGGTAGATGAGAATCGCTGAGCATTGAACGTGCAACTTCTATGATTGTTCGATTTCTTCTTTCAGCGACTCCATTTTGTTGCGGTGTTCTCACTGAAGAAAAGTTGTGAGAAATACCCTTACTTTCAAAGAATGAATCAAGGGAACTGTTTTTGAATTCAGTCCCATGATCACTTCTTATTGAGTGAACGGTATATTATTCAGGACTTCCATTTTTCTGAAAAAAGTGATGAGTTCTTCAGGGGTGTCACTCTTAGAATGGATAAACATAACCCAGGTATAGCGAGAGAATTCGTCAACTATGACCAGTGTATATTTCTTTCCAGCGAGGGATTGTTTGTTAACAGGGCCAAACAAATCCATGTGGAGAAGTTGAAGAGGAGATGACACTGAGGAAACTTGCTTAGATTTGAAACTAGCTTTTGTTTGTTTCCCTTTCTCACACGCTGAACATAGAGATTCCTTAGCGTATGAGTGTTGAGGTAGACCAGTGACCAACTCTTTTGAAGAAAGAGTATTCAGTGTCTTGAAGTTGAGATGAGAGAGCCTCTTATGCCATAGCCAGTTGACATCAGATGAGGCTTTTGAGAAGAAACAGGAGTTCTCAGTGGTTGTCGAGTCCATGTTTATAACATAAACATTTTCCAAACGATATCCGCTGAGAGCGATCTTCTCCTTGTCAGTGACAAAGCAGGATTCCTTAGTGAAACACACCTTGTAGTCCTTATCACATAGCTAACTGATGCTCAGAAGATTGTGCTTCAGTCCTTCAACATATGCGACTCTTCTGAAGGTAGTTGTACCATTAGAAAGTACACCATACCCTCGAGTATAGCCTTTTCTGTTTCCACCGAAGGTCACAGAGGGACCCTTTTCTTCCTTATATTCAGTGAGCAATTTCTTTTTGCCAGTCATGTCTAGAGCATCCGTTATCGAGATACTAGATACCCTTCAGGACCTGCACACAAAGGAAGATTAGTTTGACTTGGGCACCCATTTTACTATGGGTCCACATTTGTCAGTGGTGGTAGAGGAAGTGGAAGGTTCAGCAATCTTCGCAGCATTTGAAGATTCAGCTTCAGGACTAGTCTTCACTTTGGTTAATTTCTTAACCTCAGTGGTTGGTTTCACCTTAACCTGATTTGCACCGGGATTGGTCTTCTTTGCCTTGAAGGCATTGATCTTCACCTTTGGTGGTTGTGGGGCACTTACTAGCAATATGATCGGTAAGTCCACAGTGATAACATTTCCTATAGCTAAAAGTAGCTTTAGGACCATTTGCATGCTTAGCCGAGATTTTTAAATGAGCAGGGCCAGCACCAACTATACATTTGGCATTGGAAATTGGAGGAACAATCAGTTCTTCAGATTTCTTACCAATTATATCCACCTTGATTCTAGGAGTAGATCGCTGAATGAATCCAGGGATCTTGTTCTTAGAAGTAGAGGGACAATTTACTGAAGGTTTAGAAACATTCAACTTAGGTACAAAGGTACCCTTCTGAGGTTTTTGGTTAAAAACTTTTTCTTTACCTTTACCTTTAAAATTTAAGGTAGGTTTTTCCTCAGGAGTGGGATTTTTAGAAGAGGAACACTGAGACGAGGAGGTGTCAGGGATAGAGGATACGAACATTCCAAACTTGAGCATGGAACGATCAGCGGTTGGTTCTTGAGTATCAGCTTTATAACCAAGACCACTTTTATCACTCAGGGGAATCTGAGCACCTAATATCTCAGTGATCGTTGATGAGGATTTACACCATCCTTCAACAGTAGCCTTTTCAGCCTTTAGTGCAGCGACATCATCTTCTCGCTCGATACGAATGAGTTGATTTATACAGACCTGATCTTTTAGGTTTTCTTCTATTGCAGAAAGCTTTTGAATTTCTAAGTGACAATTCTTAAGTTGTTCAGCGAGATCAATATTTAATTTTTCAGCTTTGGTCTTGCCATTCATGGCATCATTTAAATCAACAGTCAAAAGATCAACGGTCCGATGTCTTTCGATGTCACTGAGGGCTGAAGAGTTAGTATCAGTGAGAGAGTTTGATACCTGAGAGGTGGATGTAGAAGTAGAGGGAATTTCAGTTTGTTCTTCCTCTTCTTCTATTCTGGCCATAAGGCAGAGATTGGCCTGGTCATCATCTTCAGAGTCAGATGATTCTTCATCAGAAAGAGCCCAGTCATGATCTTCAGCGATCATGCCTTTGCCTTTATTCTTAAAGCTTTTCAGCTTCGCATACTTTTCTTTCAGTTTCTTGTATTTGTCATCTTTAGCCCTGGGGTTAAAGGATTGCTTGGAAGAATATGAGGGTTTAAAGACTTTCTTTGACCTGCACTCACTAGCAAAGTGACCTATCTTTTCACAGTTATAGCAAGTGGCAGTTGCCTTATCAACAAGGGTTGACGATTTTGGCTTGTTAGTGAGGGAAAGAGGTTTATTTCTTCTAAAGTTACTCTTTCTGGTGAATCTCCTGAAACAATTAGTCAGGAGTGCCAGTGACTCATCAATTTCTGAAGGATCAGCTTCTGATGAGTCATCAGAGTTAGACTCCAACTCAGTGATAGTGATTGTAGATCGCTGAGCAGGCACCAACTCTGAAGAGAGTAAAGCAACATGTGTGCTTTTGGAATCTTTTACAATATTCTTCTTAAGATGACACGACTGCTCATGATTGAGCATAGTGCCATATAAGGTAGAAAGGGTCATAGATTTCAGATCCTTTGAGAGTTTAAGACACATAGAATAACTGTCCTAACTTTCAGGAAGACATTCCAGAAACTTTGTCAGGATCTCAAAGTTAAATTATTCCTTACCAACAGTTTTTAAGTCAATGATTAAACAGTTAAAACGTTGGTGAACTTCAGAGAGAGTTTCATTCTTACCACAAATGAAGCTTTTGTATTGTCTTACCAGGTTAATCTTTCTTGAGTCCTGGACTTCAGATGTACCTTCATATTGAACACATGTTGTGTCCCACATGGCTTTGGAGGTTTCCAGGTTCATGACGGAGTGGTAGACTTCATCAGGAAGAGCCATAGATAGGATGGATCTGGCCTTAGTGTCGATGGCCACCTTCTTCTTGTCTTCATCAGTCCAAGTGTTGACAGCCCTGGGAATGATTCTTTCAGGAATGGCAACTCTAGTAGCAGTGCCTGGAATTTCAGGGTCAATCATAACAGGGACATATGGACCATTCTCGATGTAGTAAGGCATAGTTGGATCTACACCTTCCAAGAAGAGCATCATCCTATTTTTTCATAGATTGAAGTTATCTCTGGAAAATCTAGGGGGGTTTTGCAAGAGAACCATTATCGATATAGTTTGTGTTTGTGCTGTTAGCCATTTTAGAAAATTGCAAGGAAGAGAAAAGAATATAGTATAAGCAAGATCTTGTTTATCAGATTAAACAAACTACTCTGATACCACTTGTTGGTCCTAAAGGGGTTATACAAGTTTGTAGAAGGGGGGGTTGAATACAAACACACGATTTTTACTTTTCTAAATTGTTTATTGATATGTATCAAACAATTTACAACTTGTTGCGGAACAAGATTAAGGAATAAACCTAATCTAAATAAGCTATGAGAATCACTAAGATTTCTTGCACTAGAAGTAAGATAGAGAGAAATTAAGAATACTAAGGATAATATTCTAACACACAGATTAGCAAAGAGAAGGAAATAGACGAGTACTTCAAAAATGAAGTAGGGTTTCCTTTATATACTGCATGCATTTAATGCATGTCAGTACAACTTTACGCGTGGCAGCCTCTGGTTGGTTGCATGGTTTGACTTCAGTAGACAACCTAGTAGCCGCATGATGAACAACGTAGAATCAGAGTTGGTTGTACGATTCTGGACAAAAGGGATGTCCGTTCTGACATTATCGTACGGAGGCGTGCAAGGGGGTAAGACAAAAGTTACTTGTAGAGGAGGCTTCATGATCAGCGTTTGTTGAATGATTCTTTATCAGCGAATGATAAAGTTCAGCGTTCACTGAAGTCTTCTACTTGAAACTTCACGTTGAGTGGACAGGTCTTGGCTTCGCTGATATCCACATCAGTTCATTAGTAGACTTGTCGCTGGTTCTTCGGCTTGATCTTCGACTTCAGCGTAGAACATGGTTGACATGAAACTTGTCTTCAGGGATCATAAGTAAACAATATAAAGTATCAGCGATCATCAGTGAGGTTGAACATGCTCAGGGCTCACTGATGAACAGTGTTCACTGAATATGTAAATTAAAGAGCAAAAGTTCCTATCAGCGGTACTGAACAGTCTTAGTACTTATCACCGATAGTGAAACTCTAATACATATTGTCTACTTACAATTTACACTAAGTGTTTCTCAGAGTTATTATCAAATCACTGAGGGTTTGGATCAACATTGGACTATATGAGAGTCCTTATTTGGTCATTGAGTGTAATGGATGCATAGGCACTAGAGTCATAGCACGGAATAGGCATCAGGATCCATGATAAGTAAGATGTGGACCTATATGGTTGGGCATCGTCTCATGGGCAGTAAGATGTAATTCCAAGGTGCTTGTGTGTGGATTTAGAGTGACCCAATGTATAGACCTGGAGTGGTTGAAATTGGGGGCTCACAAGTTATAGACTCTTCGGGGTTGCGCTTGTTTTCGTTGTATTGTTGTCTTGTGATATGTACTACTAACGGTTATGTGGTTATCTTCTCTTATGCAATTATTGATAATCATCAAGCTTCCACCCGGATGAAGCATCGGATACCAAGTGGCCTCCACTATGGGTTTTATTATGTTTACCATTGTACCTTGAATTAATTCTTATCATAATGAATTGTTAGTTTTCACTCTCATCGCAATAGACTAACACTTCTTCTCTTGGGTACATGCTTACGGTCTTCAAGCGGTGGGGCTCCTCGGGTTTGAGCGAAGAGTCGTGATGGAGCGGTAGCATTTTTTAGAGTATTTGGAGGCGTACATGATAGATTATAAACGTTGATTCTTTTGGTAGCAATTAGACAACACCCGAATGTAATCTAAGATACGTTGGTTTATATTATTAGGTTGTTGGATCGTTAATTGCTCGTTCCTTGATTTTGTATACGCCATATTTTATTTTCCCCCATTCTTTGGGTGGTTTGTTTAATTTAGAAGTATATTTTCCGGAAGTTTGCAGGTTTAAATTTTTACCCAGTTTCTAGGGTGTTACACAAGGTATTCCGCAATTTCTACACATTTAGTGACATCAACATTGAATCAAAAAGATATGTTATGGAAAATACTACTCCAAATCTTTTATTACACAAATGGAAGAATAAGAGTTTAAACTACTTTCAAAGGCTTGAAGTGATACTAATTTGATAAGAGTTTAAACTGCATCCGACGATCTTCTCATAGTTGTTTCACATATCGTAACCCTTTTCTCTTTCTTCAACAACCAATATCACCTTAGATTCTTCAATAACAGAAGTAGATGAATTTGCCGCCAAGAAGAAAGCCCAATTTTATTTTATTTTCCATTTTTTATGTTTTTTCTTTTGATTAAAGGTTTTCTTTAGATTTAAATTTTTAATTCTATATAAGTGTTGTATTATAATTATTTGATTGAATTTGTTATTTATGTTCTTGATATTCATTCAAATGTTCTTGATGGGTTAGTTTTAGAAGATGAAGATTCGACAAAAAATAACTACAAAAGGATATGAATGATAAAATATTTTAAACTTCCTCTATTTAATTGGAGTTAATGAAAATATTAAACGATTGTTAGTTGGTGGGACAAATGTAAAGCGATTTCGCAAACGTGGAGAACAAAGGACGTTTATGAATGGACAAAACTGAAAACTACTCTTATATTTATTCCTTAAAACTATATTTGTAACAATTATAGCATAATCAATATTAATCATGAATGGAATTTTGGTAATATCATTTAGAATGTTTATAAAACGTCTCTAATGTTAATTTTATCATTTGTAAACAAATAATGTGTACGAACAATTGTGTGGAAGCTTAAGAACGTCAAGGTGTCAACTTTGGCGGATGATATTGAGATTCATACCTGAATTGGTAGTAACACCCAAAATAAAAGAACATGTTGATACTTAGCTAACAAATGTTGTTTATGGTTCCGGAAAAAATAAATGGTTACCATGGGTAATTTCCTAGAAAAAAAATTGTATAAAGTAGTTAATAAAAATTGAAATCGTATCTTTTGAAAATTACAACTAGATACTCAGCTCTATTGTTCGACTTTTTCGGTTCAAGATAAATGTACTTTGAGAGATCAAAAGTGTTCGCAAAAAAATGAAGATTGCATTTGCATGCATACCTTATTAAAGAAAACCATATAAATGGTATTTGAACCAAAAGAGTTCCCCATCTTTTGCTAGAAAAGATGTCAACCAAGAGAAATCGTTATCATTAGCTATATTACATATTTTATTTTATTTTATTTTGATTGATGATCTATGACGGAGGTGGCTATATGTTCGTGGAATTATATTTAAAAAAAATCTTTTAATATATTGTGTTTTTAATTTATGTAATTGTTTTTCCCCTATTCAATTGACCAACTTCTTATGATAATTTGTTATAGTTTTCTTTTACGTGCAACTCATTTTAAAATCAGTTTAATAAATTAAGTTGCAAAACAAACATTAAATTACATTGGAAAGATTATTTGTGTTAGGCCAAAATAATTCTTAATAGTGCATAAACATTTGCCACCATACATTTTTATACAAATTTAATTTCAACATTGGAGCATTACTTTTATAAGTACGTTCAGTGTTTTACATTGTATTTCATTAGTTGTCAATGAATTAACAAATTGTTCTTCATCTTAATTATTACATATTTTCTAACAATAAAATTTTATCACCGCGCGTTGCACGATGCCACAAACTAGTAGGTAATTAAGTACTGAAACTGAAAAAACAAACACCCCCTAAGAGTATTATTCCAATTTTACTTGTTCTATCTTCCACAAAAGAATCTGATAAGTGAGATTTCAAGTAAGTGTTTTCATAATCTTCTTATGTCCAAAGAAATGATTCATTGAAATGCATGGCCATGGATTCAACAACAATTTTAAAGGTTAACATATTCGGGAATTATTTGTAATAAAAGTCTCTGATTACCGCAAATCACTTTCATATCCAACGATTCAAGTAGTCAAGTCGAGAAAGAGATCAATAATGATTTTTCTTTAGAATTCAGATACTTGATCATAAATTCTTCTAATTGATGATTTTTTTAATCTTGTCGATCTTGGTTCCATAGTAATCTTTCTCAATAAAGCCAGTTGACTAGGGTCAAATTGTATCCCTTCGGAACCGTACAAGTGTAACAACCTAACTCACCAAAACAAGCATAACATGGCATAATTTAAATAACTCGCCAAAAAAAGCCCACAACGACAAGTGGTACCATACGATTTATATCACTAAGGTTTGTGGAAATATAACCAAATCACAACTGAGAATTTAGAGTATAAACTAGCTCGAAGAGTCTAACATGATCTATCAAAACTTCCTCTATCTACTAGCAACAAGCTTACATCTTCTCTTTGCCCCTTACTTGAACCTTTGTTCACATGCTTGCCTGAAAATGATTTTCTGTCTTATAAAAGCGAGGGTTAGACTGGAGATCTAGTGAGTTCCCTCTAGTAACAAACATCACGCCATAAATATTATTTGAAATGAGTTTGCAAGCATTTATAAACAATTCACACCTTTGAAATACAATGCATACGTACAACACATGTAGATGGCACACACTATGGTTATACACACCCGTGACGTGTTAGGGCTCACACCCGCCCTTAATTGAATCACATGAAATGGATTCATGCATTCGGAATGGGACACACCCACATATAAATAGCCATCACATGTCCACCCCAAATGCATGCATACACACTGAGTCATACTTTATACCATGTTAAAACATGCAATTTAATGAATATCACATGTGTTTAAAGTTCATTTGTCATTAAAAGCAAGTTTAGAAACACTTAGCTCACATTTTACGCTACGTATGTCCCAACCGAACACCTAAATCCCACGAAAAACGAGGGTATTAAACTACTTAATTTTCCCTCAATAATACTCCTTATAATCTCCAGGACAACCTCTAACTGATACCTCGATCCTAGCCTCAAACGATAAACGAAACACGAAACGAAATCGCCCGACAGAGCCTGACGCTCCCGCGCGACCAAACTTGTCGCGACCTTCTACACGGCCTAACCCGCGCTAGAACCCGCGCGAGGGTCTGTTCTATCCCTGCACACATTTTCAGCTGAAAACTCGCCCTTTCTCAATCCCAACACTTCCCAAATCAATTTTAAGCCTCCAAATTGAGGTAATCGATGTTCTAGACCTTTCCCAACAAAATCCCAACAATAAAACCACAATTACACCATGGAAATCCGTCCATTGGAAACCATGCTCTAACAAAAACCTCAATAATGAAGAATGCTGGAAGAAAACACCAACAATGGTGATTCTTAATCAAAAACTCCAAGGGAATAAATCCCTACTCACAAAAATAAGACTCCCACATATCAATACAAACACTCTTAAACAAAGAACTCTCTAAACCTAAACCTTCCCAAAACCCATTAGAAACCAAAGAATACAAGGGGAAGATGGTTAGCTTGAAGAAGAAGAAAATGAACCTTCTCAAAACTGATTTCTTCCTTTGATTTTCTTCAAGAACAGACACTTGCTCTCCAAGCTTCTACTCCAGCCTCCAAACACATACTATGATAAAATGAGGGTTTAGGAAAGGGTTTTACCCTTTTTCATTCAATATTTACACTCTAGACCGTGCAGTTGAGGTTCAGTCAAAACCTACTCCATATTTCCAATTCTCTCAAAATTACAACAGACGCCTTTTTGTTCGAGTCCTCTTTAAGGCATGATATTGAGAATGCTCGTTGAATAATTAATTCGATCCAGTAAAGAGAAAAACTACAACTTTTTAGTTTTGTTATATTTTGTCACCGGTTTAAATCCGTTTAGCCATCTTTAATGGTGACACTATATCTTACATTAAATATTAAACTTTTATACCAAATCATTTCAGTAGTCAGTAGAGATATCAAATTTGGTGTGGTGAATAGTGGCTCACCAAATTTGGTATAACACTATTTATTTACACCGATAAGAAAAGATATTAAGTATACCTAAAATCTAAACAGTTTAGTGTAAGATTTGATTTTATCACTGAAGTAGATTTATTGTTTGCACCAAATTTACTACAAACTAGTATGGGTCTCGCGCATTGCGCGATGGTGATAAGCATTTTAAATAAATAATTGTCGTAGTTAACATAAAACGTAATTCTTTATTTGTTTATTAATAAGATACACTTTAAAATGAAGAATGTATTTCCACAAGTGCTTCATTTTTATATATTGATAAACTGTGTTGTTAGGAAGAGTTTCATATGTATTGGTAACAACTTTGTTATGCTATTTTCAACTCAAACGACATGTCACATAACCCTATCATTATTGTTGTTACGAAGGGTTTGGAAATTTTATTTTTCTTCCAAAAAATGGTTCGACTAAAATTAGTCAAGCCTATAAGTTGCATTAAATAAGCATGAGACAACTTTATTAGTTAACACACAAAAAATTCTTTTAATTTTTTAATATATATAGTCATTTTCTACTTCAAAACATTGATCTTCTCACCAATGTGGAATGATGAAACTAAACCACATTTCAAGAGTTGAGGATTACACAAATTTAATGTTGCCAAATCCTCATCCTCAGTTTTGATTTTTACATATTTTTCAAAAAAGATCACTAAATTATGGCAACTCAATGTTTTGACACAAAAACCTCTCATCTTTATTTCTTATACCCACTTATTTGTTCCAATCTTTCAACTTTTTACCAATGTGGAACAACTTAAATTCAACCACAATCCACCATTTGAGAATACTTAATTCTCATGGTGCCACCTCAGAATGCATTTGCAAAATAGGGTAAGCTAAATTGGGTCAAACACATAAGTTGACACAAATACATCCACCCCTCCTTTCTTATACTCACTTCATCTTTCAAAACTTGCATCTTCAAACCAATATGGGATGATACAAAATAGGATAAACTAAATTGAGCCAACCACATAGTTTATAGAAAACATCCATCTTTCATTTCTTATAGTCACTTCCTACTTCAAAAATTTCAACCACAACAATTTTTTTAACGTTTTTATAATAAGATTTGTTTTGCATAAATAGTGTCATCTAAATAAGATAACCCATGACGCAAACCCCATGAGTTGACCCAATGACATCCTATCATTCTTGGTTTATCTTTCCATCTCTCACCAATGTGGGATCTGAAACTCAACCAAAATTCACCAATACCCCCATACTCTATTCTCATATTGTCAACTCAATACCACTTGGTTTTTCTTTTAAATATATATATATATATATCAATTTTTTATAATAAGATTTGTTTTGCATAAATAAGGTCATCTAAATAAGATAACCCATGACACAAACCTCATGAGTTGACACAATGATATCTTATCATTCTTTTTTATACATACCACTATACTCCAATCTTTCTATCTCTCACCAATGTGGGATATCTCAAACTCAACCAAAATTCACCAATAACCCAATACTCTATTCTTTTGATGTCACCTCAATACCTCTTGGTTATTCTTTTAGTATATAATGATGTTTTGTTTTGCATAAATAGGGTCATCTAAATAAGATAACTCATGACGCAAACCCCATGAATTGACACAATGGCATCATATCATTCTTTTTTATACATAACACTATACTCCAATCTTTCTATCTCTCACCAATGTGGGATATCATCTCAAACTCAACCAAAATTCACAATATATACCCCAATACTCTATTCTCATGATGCCACCTCAATACCTTTTGGTTTTTCTTTTAATATATATATATAGCCTCCGGTTCAATAGAGAAGTCCAAATATTTAGAGAAATAGAGAAGTGATCTTGGCCATTTATTCGGTCAAGATCGGTTATAATTGGTCAAAAGTTGCGGCTTTGACTGGTCAAAAATTGCGGTTTTGACTGGTCAAAAGTTGCGGCTGTTCCAAAAATAGAAGAGCAATTTCGTAACTTTTACAAAAAACACGGGCTGAGTTCATATGAATCTGTGTGATTCACATATGAACTATACGTTCATATATGAACCTTTGTAATTCATATATGAACTCTTTATAACTAATTCATATATGAATCTTGTGATTCATATATAAAACTAACTAACTGTAGGTTCATATATGAATCAGTAAACCAATTAATTGATTCATATATGAATCTTTGTGTTCATATATGAACCTTTGTGATTCATATATGAATTTTTTTAACTAATTCATATATGAACCTTTGTGTTCATATATGAATCTTTGTGATTCATATATGAAAAATTTTTAACTACTTCTCATATGAACAAATTAACTGATTCATATATGAATCACAAAAATTCATATATGAATTAGTTAAAAAGAGTTTATATGTGAATTACAAAGGTTCATATATGAACGTATAGTTCATATGTGAATCACACAGATTCATATATGAACTCAGCCCGTGTATTTTTTACGAAACTATCCCTCTATCTTGTGCAGACCACGCGAGTAATTATCCGCTGCTTCTCGGTCAAAGCCGCCGATCTTGACCGAATAAATGGCCAAGATCACTTCTCTATTTCTCTAAATATTTGGACTTCTCTATTGAACTCTTCCCTATATATATATATATATATATATATATATATATATATATATATATATATATTGACTGGTTGATTATCTTTTTCCCACCAATATGGGATATGGAAACTCAACCACATTTCAAGATTTAAGAAATACACAAACTTTATAATGCCAATCTTAGTTGTATTTTTATACAACCATTCTTGGTTGTTTTTTAACCAATTTTTATGTATATAGAATTATTTACCAAAAAGACATTGTTTTAACAATTTATTACATAAAGAAAACTTTTTTTTGCCAAAAAAAGGTTTACTAATGTGAGCCAAGACTATGACTTACTACAAAAGAATGAGCTCCACATTTCTTATACACATTTCTTTCTTTCAAACTTTTTTTCTCACCAATGTAGGATAGCCAAACACACAATATTTCAAGTTTTGATGAATACTCAAACCACATTATGCCAACTCATACATGGTGGTTTTCTCTTTTAATATATATATATATTGATATATTGATATTGATTTATAGATTTAGTGTTACTCATTGCAAATAATCTTAGGGAACTTTGAGATTTGTTTGGCTAATAACTTAAGATCCCCGAAAAATAAGTTGAAATATGTGTAATATGACTTGAATATCACAACTAATAGAAAATGAAAATTTTGGAACTCCAACTAGAATTATAGAAACATAAATAAAAAAACAATTACAATTAAAAAAAATTAATGTCTCCATTAGAAGGTTCCCTATGACTTTGACTTTTTTTATAGTCAAATGTTTTATATACTTAATATATATATATATATATATATATATATATATATATATATATGAGCTGGGAACACCTATAAGCACTTTGTTTAATGGTCAAAATCAACCATTCAACTCCATTTTATTGCAAAATGTAAGACTAAATTCTCTAATTTTGTAAAAGTCAATTTGTTGACTTTTTAGGCACCATATTCTTGATCCATTTGTGTCACTTCCTAATACACCAACAAAAGAAATTGTCAACTTGTATTATTTAATTTCTTAGATAGATCTCCAGTGGATATGCATATGGTCAAAGTGTATTTTCTTAATTGTTATTCAATGGAAATTTTTAAAATTGTTTGTATACACGTTGAAAAAGAAGGTTCAAAAACCTTCCATTTAATTAAAAGTATAACTTATTATATTTAATTTTGTTTTACAAGTATATGTTGTTAAAAAATTTGTGTTCAATTTTAATGTACAAATAACATAACTTGTATGTGATTCGACAAGATTTAAAAGTTCATTTTATAGATATCATATTTGTATGATTTGGTCGAAACCCGAGTTTTATGATTTAACAAAATGATTGTGATATTCTTACCATGAGTTTATATTTATTAGCAAACCAATCCAATCCAATCTTTATTAAAAAATTCATTTCTCCCTCTTTCATCAACCTAATTTCCAGCCTCAATCTAATAATACATTTTATGGTTCATTAGTGATCCAACCCAATCTCAGATTTATTGTAAAAAAATATTAAACTAACCAATCAAAAACCAACATGTATCAAACTAATTTAATTAACAAAATGAAAAAGATTGCAATCTAAGTTTGGATTGTGATCAAGATTGTGATCTTTTGCATATATATGTTGCTTTTTTATCTTCTTTTTATTTTGTTATTTTGTCCTTTAAGTAAATGGAGATTGGATTGGATTGTTGTTAAAGATAGTTATAGATATATTCTTTTATTCTATTTTATGAGATAAAATAAGGGGTTCACAAAAATCTGAAAAGGTACACAACCTAAGGTAACTTGCGACATAATTAATATGAAATAGTATCAACCTGCTATTATTTAGTTGAGTTGTTCAAACGTCTTTAAACATGTTAATGCAACTGAATTATACGTAACTCTCATCCAAAAGATAGTGGCCTAAGAGGGCAATAACATTCCTCTGCAATCCACTTCTAGGGATGTTGTCTCTTGTCTGACTCCAAGGACTCCTAACGATGAGGTTTACTCCCATGAACAGCATCGCCTTGAATGCAGTGAGGGGCTGGCCAGGTATGAGAAAGAGGTTGGCCCCGAAAACATTTTTGATAAATAGCTCGGAGTTAGAAATGGTATGGTTGATGGTGTTAATAACCTAGTATCTTTATTTCCTAGTCCTTATAATGTCTTATAAAAGCCGACCCAACTTAGTTTGTTTGCAACATTATGCAAATTAAGTGTTTTAAACCGACCAATCCAACCCACATCGTTAGGTTTGGTGGATTTATTCTTTTGAAACAATTTGAATGAGTTGGGATTGTTAGGTTAAGTTGTTCAAATGACTATAAACGATCAACATAACCCACATGCATGATATCGACAAATTTAACATTTTAAATGGATCAAATAAAATATTAATGAAATGTAGGTGTTTTTTATAAGCGACATGATTGTAATTTTAAGTTTCATAAATAATAGAGTCAGGGTCGTCCCTGCGGGCCGGGCGCACGCTCCGGGCCTAAAGGAAATAGGGACCCAAAATTTCTAAGTATGTACTGTTGGATATAGTGTCCAGAGTCATTAACTATTGGTAATATTTCTAATAATAGCAGGGTCCTTTTGGGTTGCCCTTAAGACCCAAAATAAACAATCAGAAGAATAAAAGGGAGTTAAAGCGATTAGTTCAATTGATGATAAGTTGTAATATAATTAATTAGATTAATTATATAAAGTGCAGGGACTAATTGGTTAAAATAGTTTTAACAAGCTTATCAGTTCAAGGGGGCTAAGTGTAAAATAGAGGGTTATAAATAAACTGCTAGGGGTTAAACCCTAATGAGTTTTTTCAATCTCTCTTGGAGCCGTCGATCTCCCTTCTCCCTCTCCCAAAATCGTAAACCCTAATTTAGGGTTTAGTGATTAAGCATCTTCTTGTTGTTGGTATTTTGGTGTTCTTAAGTGTGAGCCACTAGAGGGATTCATACTATTGATCCTTGACATCCAAGAAGCGACATCAAAGGTTTGATTCATCATTGTGGTTTTCGACAATCGCAATAAACAAGTAAGTGTTCTTGATTCAATCTTTTGTAGTTAATTATCTAGAACGCATGTATTCATATAGGTTGATAGTTTGTATAACCATTGATGATAAAATTTTAAAATATGCTTCCGTTGCCTATATCATGTGGTTGTATGTTTACTCAAAACCTTACAGTGGTATCAGAGCCATTGTTCTTAGATATTATCTCAAAAATGTTTCAATTTGATTTGCAAAACTGTTTATGTTGGATTAGGGTTTTTTATAAATTTTGGGTTTGAGGTTACAAAAATCGATTTCAAATTTTTGTGGCCATTGGATTGCTTAATTCCTAAGTTAGGGTTTCATGGTCATAACCTCAAAACATAATTTTTTGGAAACTAATTTTTTACTTGCATAAAAGGTTTGTATTATTAGCGATTAAGTTTTATCGAAATCCCTAAAGGGTATAGGGTAGTCTTTTTTTATGCAATGTTATATCCTAATTATTTTTGGCTAGTTTCCTAACTTGCCTAAAACACAACAATAAACAATTTTGGCAAATATTGAATAGATAATCTTACATATTATCTTATCTTATATAAATATATTTAAGTTGAATAAAATTGTAAGATAAACATTAACATTATTTATATAGTGAATATAAATTGTATGTCAAATATTTACATTAATTATTAGCATGTGTCCTCACATGTTTAATTGGAATTAATTATGGAAACGATATATTAAATTAATTATTAAATGTGCCCTCACATGGTTAATTAAAATTAATTAGATAATCATAATTTTAAATTGTTTAAAATTCCATTCCATTCAATTTATTTATATATATATTAGACCTTAATTATATATATATATAAAATTAAATTATACATTGATAGTCAAACCGAGACTATACGTACTCACTATAAGCACTCTAAGGGGGTTTAAGGAGGTTACCTATAATATGGTTGCCGAATGAGTCAATGGTTTTTAAAACGCCCTGCGTTACCATGCTCACCGCCTCTTGTGTGGACTAGTGGAATTACCGAAAAAGTTTGATAGGTCAATGTGACAAGTTAAAAGTATTAACTATGAAGTATAAAAACAAAATCCCGTTTAGATATACTAAGAAATGTGAAAGTCTTATGATACCCATGAAAAGAACACACATATTCTTATAGTTTGTTAACGGAGCGTGTGCGGTTTGCCGGCACGTTAATGTGAAACTATAGTCGAAAATGATGTGGCGCTCGTGATTCTCAAGCGTACTTGAGCCGAGGGGTCCATGTGTTCTTGCATGGTCGATTCACTATCTAGTTTGTGATCCTCGGCATCCCAGTCACAAATAGAAGATAAGCATAGTCGAGATTAACATGCCATTGACATAAGTCGGTGAATCTCAAAAAAACTAGGAGTTTCATAGTGAATGAAATTAACAAATAGCATTTGTTTACCTAAATAACTTTATGATGTGATTACGGCATCCCTTTTCACATCATAGAGTAAAATATGGATCCTAGCCTTGTTAAATAATTTTGGATAATTGTTTTTAAAGGTTAAATTTCAAACTAACTAAAATAAAACTAAATCTACAGATGGCTGAAAATATTCCTCCTCCTCCTCCTACTCACTCAACATCCAACCTTACGTTACTCTCTATCCTAAGTAAAGATAAGCTGACTGGGCCAAATTACTTGGATTGGATTCGTGCCTTGAGAATTGCCTTGAGGTACGAAAACAAATAGTATTTGCTCGACGAGGATCTTCTTATACTTAATGATGATGCAAGCCCTGAAGCAATAACTGAATACAATAAGCAATTCGCGGAATCCACAAAAGTCGCGTGTCTCATGTTGGCGTCCATGTCCCCGAAACTTCAAAAGAGTTTCGAGAACATGGGGGCGTTTGAACTAAATGAGCAGTTTCGTGAAATGTTTCAGGAGCAAGCGAGGCAAGAAAGGTTCCAAGTCGTAAAATCGCTTATGGAATGTAAGCAACAGGACGGTGCCCCTGTATGTGCGCATGTGCAAAGGATGAAAGCGTACATTGACAGGTTAGGCAATCTAGGTGTCGATTTCCCAAGAGAGCTTGCCATTGACATGGTGCTAAACTCTCTTAGTGGGGCATATAAACAGTTCATAGTGAACTTCAATATGAACAATATGGACAAGACCTTGATGGAGCTCCATGGCATGTTGAGATCTGCTGAAGCAAGTATGGGTAAGACCCAAAGTGCTCACTCAATTGTTCCCGTCCTGGCCATTAGGGAAGGTGGCTGTAAGAAGAAGAAAGATTCTCATCCCAAAGGGAAGGGAAAGGCTAAAGTTGTTCCTCGCAACCAATGCCATAAGAGAAAAGCTGATTCTTTTGACATACCACCCATAAGTGACCCTAAAGAGGCCATATGCTTTTACTGTCAAGAAAGGGGCCATTGGAAGAGAAGCTGCCCAAAATATCTGGAGGACTTGAAAATGAACAAGGTCAAAGGGTGTGGCACCTCAGGTATTTTTACAATTGAACTCCATAGTACTTCGATTTCTAACTCTTGGGTCCTTGATACGGGATGTGGTACTCACATTTGCTCTAATTTCCAGGGACTAAAGGGAAGTAGAACGTTGAAGCATGGGGAGCTGAATCTGATCATGGGAAACAGGATGACTGCCGATGTTACCAAGATTGGAGATTTTGAGCTCATGCTTAGTAGTGGTTTTTCAATAAAGTTATTAGATTGTTGCTACTCGCCAGAAATGGCTCGAAATATTATTTCTTTTCATGCATTGTACAAGGATGGTTTTGAATTTCAATTTGATAATAATAATGGTTGCATTTTGGTTTATAAACATGGTTGTTTTTATTTTAAAGCCTCTCCTTGTAATGGTGTGTATGAAAGTGTGATTTATGTTGGTAGAAATAATAATAACTTAACTCTAAATTTTGGTTCCTCCAGTAGTGAATTGGATAAATCGTTGTTATGGCATCATCGTCTTGGCCACATAAACAAGAAACGCATCGCCAAGCTCCAATCGGATGGGATCTTGGAACCATTTGGCTTAAAGTCGGATGGAGAATGCGAGTCTTGCTTACTTGGCAAGATGGCAAAAGCACCTTTCAAAGGAAAAATGGAAAGGGGTAAACATCTGTTGGACTTAATCCACACAGATGTATGTGGATCGTTCAGATCTGCCACGAGAAACGGTGAGAGATACTTTGTTACCTTTACTGACGATTTCAGTAGATATGGATTTATCTATTTGATGAAAAACAAGTCGGACACCTTTGAAGTGTTCAAAGGATTCAAAAACGAAGTAGAAAACTAACTGGGCAAGAAGATCAAGATGCTTCGGTCCGACAGGGGTGGAGAATACTTGAGTCATGAATTCTACGACTATCTAAGGGATTGTGGAATAGTTCCGCAATTATCTCCTCCCAGAACACCACAACTCAATGGTGTTGCTGAGAGAAGAAATCGAACGCTACTTGATATGGTTCGGTCCATGATGAGTCGTGCTACACTTCCAATATCGTTCTGGGGCTATGCCTTAGAAACTGCAACTCATATCTTAAACCTCGTTCCAACTAAGAAGGTTGCAAAGACACCCTCTGAAATGTGGACTGGGACTCGTCCCTCGTTAGCACATATAAAGGTATGGGGTTGTGAAGTCTTCGTTCGGCGCGAAACTAACGACAAGCTAGAACCTAGAGCAGAGAAGTGTCGGTTCATTGGTTATCTCAACAAATCCTTTGGATACATATTTTACAAACCTTCTGAGAACAAAGTGTTTGTAGCTAGAAGGGGAGTCTTCCAAGAAAGGGAGCTCATTTCCAAAGAGGATAGTGGGAGCAGTATTGATCTTGAAGAAATTCAAGAAACAACCAATGATGAACCTATAGTTGACACTAGCCCTCAACATGAGGTTGAACCACCTGTTGAGGAAACTGACATACCTCCACCACCTCTTCGCAGAACTAGTAGAGATAGTAGAGCTAATCAATCTCCTGATTTTTATTATGGTTTTCATATTACAAAGGAAGGAGATACACTAGTCAATGATAAAACATTTGATAGTGTGGATGAGCCATCCAACTACAAGGAAGCGATGGCAGGCCCTGAGGCTGCCAAGTGGAAAGAGGCCATGGAGAGTGAGATTCAATCTATGTACGATAACCAAGTTTGGAAATTGGTTGATCATGCACCAGGTCGCAAGACAGTTGGGTGTAAGTGGATCTTCAAAAAGAAGACCGACATGGATGGGAATGTGCACACATTCAAGGCTAGACTGGTTGCGAAAGGTTACACTCAAACTCAAGTGATTGATTATGATGAAACCTTCTCACCAGTAGCAAAGATTAAGTCTATGAGGATATTACTTGCCATAGCTGCATTTTATGACTATGAAATATGGCAAATGGATGTAAAAAATCGTTTTCCTCAATGGAAAACTTGATGAGGATGTGTATATGGCACAACCTGAAGGTTTTGTGCATACCAAATATCCAGATAAGGTGTGTAAGCTTGAAAGATCCATTTATGGACTTAAACAAGCGTCTCGTAGCTGGAATCTTTGTTTTCATGAAAAGGTCAAGGAGTTTGGATTTTCTCGAAGCGAAGATGATTCCTGCGTATATGTTAAGGCTAGTGGGAGTAATGTTGTATTTCTAGTCTTGTATGTTGATGACATACTATTCATAGGAAACGATATTCCGATGTTGCAAGATGTAAAGTCTGGCTCGGGAAATGTTTCGCTATGAAAGATTTGGGAAATGCAGCATACATACTTGGAATAAGAATTTATCGAGATAGAACCAATTGTTTAATTGGACTTAGCCAAAGTACATACTTGGATAAGATATTGAAAAAATTCAATATGAGTGAATCAAAGAAAGGGTATTTGCCCATGCAACATGGCATAAGATTGAGTAAAGATCAATGTCCCAGTACTAGTAAAGAACTGGACAGAATGAGTCGAATTCCATATGCATCTGCTATAGGATCGATCATGTATGCCATGACATGTACTAGACCTGATGTCTCATTTGCTTTGAGCATGGTGAGTAGAGTGCCGACTGAAGAAAATCCGGCGGATCCTTTCACGAAAGCATTAACTCGACCCAAACATGAGTATCATACTGAAGCCATAGGTGTTAGAATTATCAATATACCTTGAATGTTTTAGTTGTTAGTTTGATGCATTAAAAACGTAATAAATTGTATTTGATTTGGAGATTATTATATGGAGATTATAATATATGTTGGATTGCGTCCATTTACATTTAATTTATTATCGTGTTTTGTTTTGCATGTTTAGAACCAATTTCCTGAGTATTAATTTACTTAAACCTCCACAGTCAGTCATACTCTTGGAAGTAAGTAGTGATTCAAGACTGTCATGGAGTGTTAGAAGCATAGAGAATGCAACTAACGCTCATGAGTACTTAATGGTGATTTAGGTATTGGAACAACCCGCACTCAAAAGTTTACTTCATGGATTAAGTCAGAGTAATTTTGAGATGATAATATTTTATGTTCTTCAAACGGAGATACATAGAGTTTTGCTCTAGGATTCTGTTATGCTTTGGTGTGATCCAACGCTGACCGTAGCTGGTAGCTATACAGGGTATGTCGATGTATAGTATGATGAGTAGAAATGAACCGTGTAGTCAAAGTTTATTGGTTCCTTCTGCCTAAACAGGAGAAGCGATATCCATGGGCCCCTCGATGATTTGGTGTTGACATTAAGTGTTTGGCCAAACCCTGACTAGAATTGATGTGTTCAATTGAGTAGTCTGGTGAATTCAACACATATCGGAAATCGGGAAACATAATCTTGATCCATGAGATAGACATTTATCCATGTGTCAGGTTCATATGATATCTTGTAGAACAAAGGAACATTAAATCACTTATCTTAGGACCGAATCTTTATCAGAGTTCGGCAACTGCATTGGATGGCTTGCTCTCTGCTGATTATTGAAAGTGTTAAAACCAAATAGAGTTAATAACTTGTCCAAGTGGGAGACTGTTGGATATAGTGTCCAGAGTCATTAACTATTGGTAATATTTCTAATAATAGCAGGGTCCTTTTGGGTTGCCCTTAAGACCCAAAATAAACAATCAGAAGAATAAAAGGGAGTTAAAGCGATTAGTTCAATTGATGATAAGCTGTAATATAATTAATTAGATTAATTATATAAAGTGCAGGGACTAATTGGTTAAAATAGTTTTAACAAGCTTATCGGTTCAAGGGGGCTAAGTGTAAAATATAGGGTTATAAATAAACTGCTAGGGGTTAAACCCTAATGAGTTTTTTCAATCTCTCTTGGAGCCGTCGATCTCCCTTCTCCCTCTCCCAAAATCGTAAACCCTAATTTAGGGTTTAGTGATTAAGCATCTTCTTGTTGTTGGTATTTTTGTGTTCTTAAGTGTGAGCCACTAGAGGGATTCATACTATTGGTCCTTGACATCCAAGAAGCGAGATCAAAGGTTTGATTCATCATTGTGGTTTTCGACAATCGCAATAAACAAGTAAGTGTTGTTGATTCAATCTTTTGTAGTTAATTATCTAGAACGCATGTATTCATATAGGTTGATAGTTTGTATAACCATTGATGATAAAAATTTAAAATATGCTTCCGTTGCCTATATCATGTGGTTGTATGTTTACTCAAAACCTTACATGTACTATATAATAGTATTTTAAAAAAATTGTAAATAAAAAAACAAAAAAAATTAGTATATAATAAGGCCCAAAAAGAATTTAACATTATATTAAGGACCTAAACATGTATTAATTAATTACATTGAACAATAAAATTTATTAAAAGTTAATTGGTCTTTCATTTGGTTATTGTTTCTTAAAGTTCTTTTTTATCTAGTATTAATATATAAAAACTATTTTTGCCTAGATACCTTGATATATACTCCATTACTCATCTTCCACATACGCTTTTGATTATTACATCCGCATTTTTGTGTTAGAATATAATAGACGACTTGTTACGAACTAAGAAAACTCCTAACTAATGAAAACAATTACCAACTATATGACACGACCCGACTTATATCTATATTCATGATTTCAAAACTATGTTCTTCGTTTTTTCATAAATTATTGACTTCTTATTACCTAATATTGAGTGCATGAATCTTAAGTAATCTCTTATCTTTAAAATGAGAATAGATTGTTAAACTATAACACCAACATGAACTTTTGATTTTAAAATTGATAAGTTTGATTTAACTCTAAAAGTTTAAAATGATGATGAAAACTATTAACATCAAGTGACATGTGGAAATTCAACTGATTTATGTTGATTTACTTAAAGTGTTACTCCAAATGGTCAACATAATGATTTCAAATGATTTCAATTTATACATTAAAGGCATATCATAAGATGCCTTTGATGGTGGAACGGATTAATGATGTTATGTAAAATGGTATGGTAGATGATATTAATTTAGAAATAATTATTGATTGATCTCGCGTTAGGAATACCCGAAAAAACAGTTTTATATAAATTAGTATTTCTTGAATTCACCAAATCTCTATCGTCAAATAATATATCACAAAATGTTGAGAAAAAATCGTAGTTATCGAGGGCCCATATTTTTATCTCGCACAGGGCCTAAAAATGTCAGAAACGGGCCTGAATAGAGTAAATTACATTATTGGCTCTTGTGGTTTACACAAAATCACATTGTGCGTTCCTAATTGAAATAGTAATGGAAAATGTCCTCACGTTTTACATTTTCACACGCCTTTAGGTCCTTGCCCCTAACTCTGTTAAAAAGGTTTGTTATCTCGGGGGTAATTTGATCTTTTTACCATTAATTCAAATTCTATAATAAATAAATATTATATATATTACTACTAAATATCTATGTATTATATACATATATAAGATACCAAGATAGGATCCAGAGAGAACCAGAAAAAATGAAAAAACCGAAAAACCCATCCAAGCCGTTAGATTAAGATGATCCAACGGTTATGATTTAAAAGGTAGTTATAACCATTTTTTTTAAAAATAAAATTATTTACCCTCTATTTCTTAAATACAAAAATGGCGGAATATAACAAAAATTGAAGCGAAACAAATTACACCAAAAAATCTATCATTTTATTATCTTTAATTTGACATCCATTTTCATATATTTTTTCATTTGTTTTTTCGTGGTTCTCCGGTTCTTTTTTTTTCAAGGTTCTCCCTTGATCTTTACCCATAAGATACCCGCCCATCTGACTTTGTGATCCCCTCAAATTGGCATCTCCGACGAGACGAACACCGGGACGTATCAAACGACCAATCACTTTTCTTCCACCATCACATGAAAGATTTGTTTCTAGTAGAATTTAAGAATCGAGATGGAGATTGAGATGAATTTAACGTTTGATTAAAGTGTTTCGCACTACAACAAATCGACTCTATTGCGACAACAAAAGTCGTCGCTAATGCTCTAAATGTCGTCGCTATTGATCTATTGCGACGATCGTCGTCGCTATAGATTTTGTTACTAAAAATTTGTAGCAGTAAGCCAAAATAAAAAATAATTAGATTTTTTCTCCATTGCGACAACATGTCGTCGCTATAGGTTGAAAATTAAAAAAAAACTAATTAAATACCTATAGCTACGACTTGTCGTCGCAGTAGATGAAAAATTTAAAAATCAAATTTTTATCTACTGCGATGACTTGTCGTTGCTGTAGGTCAAAAGTAAAAAAAATTAATTAAATATCTACAGCAACGACATGTCATCGCAGTAGATGAGAAATTAAAAAATCAAATTTTTAAATACTGCAACGACTTGTCGTTGCTATAGGTGAAAAATTAAAAACAAATATTTTTACCTACAGCGACGAAATGTTGACGCAATAAGTATGTTAGCTTTTAACAACTAATTTTTTCCCATTTAAATCAAATTATTAAATATATTTTAACCAACTAATTTGATATTCAAATTACTAGAAAATAACTCTATATTCATATAACTAGAAAAATATTTGAAAACCGTAATACAAAATTGATGGCATAAAATAATCATAACATCTTAAACATATTAATACGTAAAAATCTAATCATCGTAAGAGTCAGAATCTGTGCCATCTTCCTCGTCTTCGTCCTCACGTGGTGGCTGTGGCTACTGTGGTGGCTGTTGCGGTTGATGTCCCGCCATAGTGGGTGGTGGATAAAAGAACGTACGTGGGTCTATGTAATAACCGAGATCTTATTTGTCAAGATTAAAGTTATGAGGAGAAAATTGTATGTCGGAAGTTCAAGGGTCAAAACTGTAAATGTTGGAGAAGGTATAAAAGCCCCAATTTTTGGGCTCAAAACCCTAAAATCAATCTTTGTAAGTGTGAGTGTGAGTGTGTGTGTGTGTGGCGGCTCAGAGAGAGAGAACAGAGAAGGAATTTGGGTCTCAGGAGTAAACTGGAGAAGAAAGTTCTTCAATCATCAATTTTGGAAGAGGAAAGAAGAGTGGAATCTGATCCTACATCAATCTTATCAGGTAATCCCTATTCCTAATTCTTATTTTAGAATTTTCCTAGATCGATTGGGTTATTTGAGGGTTTCTATATTTAAGAGCTTGCAAATAATGTTTAAAAGAAATTAGATAATCATTATAGAGTTAGATAAGTCAACTGTGTGGAAAAGAGACTTATTAATCGATGGAAATAGACTAATCGTCGGTCCTAATATTATCCAGTATCGCATCGCCATTAAAGGGATCCGGTATTGATTTTTAGGGGATCCGAAATTGGGCCGAGAAAAGGGATCCGGAACCCATTGGTGGATCCGGAATTTATTTGTAAATAAAGAACCAGAATGGAATTTATTTACAAACATCCGGAATTTGGCTTCATGTACAAAGGAACCGGAATTGATTTAAATGGTTGGGCCGGTGAGTGATCCGGAGTCCAAAATCAAAGGGATCCGAAACTCACCTTTAACGATCCGGTATGTAATGATTTAACCCAGAAATTTATTTATTATTATGTGGAGTGTGGACCATAGTGATTCGGAAAATAATTAAAGAAATCAGATCCGAAGTTATATATTGAGAACCGAAAATGGGGCCTCTGCACGTGACCCGGATTTGAGTTTTAAATTGGGATTCGGAGTCCAAGTCACGTGGATCCGGAATAGTTTAAATTGCTGGACTAAAGTCACATGGGCCTAAATTGTTTAACTCTTGGGCTGAAGGCACGTGACCCAAAATTGTTATTTTTGTGTTGGGCCGTATGATGAGAGTTTAGTGATGGATCCAAGTTTATTATTTTTGGGTCGAATCCGGAATGAGATCCGGTATGGGTGAGAGTCCGGAATGACAGTGGACTTAGTAGTGCTTTGGGACACAAATTTATTTAGAGTCTGTGTAGAGAGCAAGGGGGAAATCAGTTAAGACTTATTATCTCATTTCCTTTGAATCATAGGTGTTCACCTTAAAATCTGAGGTTACGCGAGAAGAAATTTTTAAAGCGCCAGGTGAGTTTTTCTAACTAAAGTACGTGTTTTGAACATGTTTTCAGAAGAAAGTAAATGAGTAGAATTGCCATGTTTAAATTGCATGATTTAACTTGTTTGAAAGTTTATATGAGATGTATGCATACATTGTGTTAGACGTAAACTGGCTAAGTCGGGAGGTAGACCCGCCAATGCTCATGCCGGGAGGAGTGACCCGTTTATGCCATGGAAGGGAGTATCCAGTAAGACAGCATGAGACTGACTCGTTGTCACTCTTGAGTGACTTCAGGGTGCCATTTACGGGAGCGGATTTATCCGTGGAAGTTTTATGTAAAGATATGTGAAAGCTTTTATGAAAAGATATGTGAAAGTTTTATATGTGAAAGTTTTATATGTAAAGGTTATAAATTGTTTTAAAGGATTTTGGAGAACTGTTAGGAGGGAGCTCACTAGACCTCATGGTCTAACCCTCGCATTTTCCAAACTAAACCTTTTCAGGTAAGTAGGTAGTAAGAGGCTCTGGCAAGTGAGCAGGGCAGGATAGTGAATAAAAGCAGATAGAGACAGAGACACTTTTACTTTTAGCAGTTAGTTCATTCTCAGTTGTGTATAGGTTGTTTCCGCCAACCAAATTTTGAGGCAGATGTAAGGAATTTTTGAGACCCTGTTTTGTAATACCTTATATTTATGTTATGCATGCTCTATTTTAGACTGGGTTGTTACAATTGGTATCAGAGCCATAGTTTAAGGGATTTAGGTGACCGGACGGGCCTAAACTTAAACTTTGGGAGTAGAAATCACAACTGAGAATCAGAAAATGCGCTAGGAGGGCACTATTATAGAGATAGGACTAATAGGGTACCGAGGACAGTCATGTAAGGTAAGTTTGGGATTACACCTGGCTAGTGTAATTGCGAACTTACAGGTACATGTATGTGTTTAATCTGCCTTATTATTCCGAAGTTGTAGTCTTAAGCTAGCTTATATGTCGTGTTCCAAAAATCTAGAATGTCAGCAAGATCCCTGAGGGGTAGATTGAGACCCATTGTTGGGGAAGTATCGTGAGAGATCATTTATGATGTGATGTGATGTATGTATACATCGTAGAGAGGAAATGTTGTTTGGAATGTTATGAGCCGTCTAGAGGTAGATCTTCGTGGGTTCGAAGAGGATGAGTGATTGATTTTGAGTAAGGCTCCTAATTCTGGTGAGTCACAGTTCTAGAAATCGTGGGGTAGATGAATTGGAATGGTAAGGAAGAACAGTGTGGAGATCTTGAAAGCGTCAATTCAAGAGCGAGTGGAGGATTAGAGCCCTGACTATTTAGTCGAGCTTTTCAGTGGCAGGATCACTGAAGGGAGATATCGGTAGAGGATTGAAAATGTGTAGAGGTAGAATGTGAGATGATTGATCAAGACGAAAATAGTATGAAATGGTTGAGTAAGTGGGTCGTGGAATGCATGTATAGCAAATTGTTGCAAGGCCGAGAGAGCGACCACTGGTCGAAAGTAGAGTGTCAATGATAAGTTGCGTGAGTAAGCGATTGACCTTGTTTGAGTGAGTAGCCTTCAATTGCAAGTAGAGTTTCATGCATTGAGTTCTTATATGGGTACATGAGATTTTTCGTAAGTAAAGTAAACGTGTAAATATCAATTTTGATCGGAAATGAGTCAGTGTGTGCAAGCGTATGTTTAAAGAAAAATGCAATTCCATGTACGTCGCACAATGAAATCTTGAGGTTTACGAATTGCAAAATATTCCACTATTTTCATGATAAGTTAAATTGTTGCAAAAGTCAAGAAAACGTTTGAATGCCAAACTTTTATAACCGAAAGAGTATTGACATGTTGATGTCATATAAATGAGTGTGAGAACCGACTGGTTTACTTCATGTCGGCAATTTCTTTCAGAATTCTGTCATATAGAAAGATTTTCATTCAATATATTAACGCTATAACAACGTTGTTTTGATTGAGTAAGATCGAGTTTTTCTGAAAGTTACGTGCGAACAATTCTCGAGATCGTTGTACAGGGCATCAGAGTTGTGAGAGTGTTAAGGTCATGTGTACCCCAGTTGTTTCCAAGTGTTGTTTCCTTAAAATGATAAAAAGTGCGAAATGATTTATTTATCGCGTTGTCATGCATGAAGGCTACGAACTCACTAGGTCGTAGAGTTGTTATATTTCAAGATAAGGAAGAATTTCGAGAGTGGGAAGGTGCTGGACAAACCAGGAGAGAATGTAACTTTGGTAATTGTGTTCAAGAAGAGAGGTGGACAGTGGAAGAGTCGAAAGTGGACTTTAGTGTCGGTCGTATGAAGATGATTATGATATGTTGGAAGGATTAGGTTCAATAAGGAACCTTGTTGGCGGAAAAGTTAGGAAAGCATCAACAGGTCGACTATTATTATTAAAGTCAACAACTATTTATATATCTGGAGTTGAAGGTGTTGTCAAGAGGTTGGAAGCGGAGAGAATTACCACGGTGTGGGTAAATGTAGGAGGTCGTTCTAGAAAGATGTGTCCATAATGATGGAACACCTCGTGTGGGCGTATAGATTATATCGCTCTGTGAGGGAATGTGCCATGTCTATGTAATGGTTTGGAATCGCAAAGAACTAGCAAGAATCGAATATGTTTGAGTTAGTCGGGAACTTGTGAGTTGTTGATTTAGAGTTGGTAAAAGACAAAGTAGCGAGATAAACTCGGTTATTTATGCGGAGGAATATGAAGGCAAGTTCGAATTGTGTACGAATGACCACGAGAGACCTGATCTGCAGTGTGATGTTATGGGTGGAGAATGTACGGGTGAGTAGTGGCATCAATTGCCAAGATAAATGTGCCAGCACGTGTTGTAGTAATGTGATGTTAGAAAGAGGAAGCATTAGGTGGAAGCCTTTTCGAGGATTTCGGATGAGGTGTACGATTTGTTAATCAAGTTGTTGGAGCACGTGGTTTGTAAGTTGGCTATTATCGGAATAGAATGTCGGAGCAGCAGTGGGTGGTTACCCAAATGAGAAGCCAAGTGTTTTTGGTTGTGTGAGTCGCTAAGTAAGTATATTCTTGGAATCATTGGAAGTTTAAAGAAGATGATGTATGGGTTAGTCAAAAAATGTGGTGTAGGAGATGCGAAATCTTTAAAGAATGCGAATTGTTTCTTATGTGTGAAAGAATTATCCGAGAAGGTAATAGTTGGAGATCAAAGAATGTGTAGTAACTACGAACACTGGTGTCGTTTCAAGATGACTTGGTTGAATGCCTTAAGTTAGAATTTTGGTGCAACTGTTTGGTTATGTATAGTAATGAGAAAGTGTAATCAGCATGTGGAAAGGTCGGAAGAGAGGGGCAAGTAATGTTTGGTGGGCGGTGCTCCACGCTAACGTGGGGAGGTGAAGATCGTATGTCGGAATAAGTGAGTAGGTTGGAAGTAGTAAGCTTGACAGTAACACCGAGAGGTGGAGTAGTATGTGTAGATTGACATCGATAAGTGTGCGAACTCCTGGAAAGAGTATTGAGGAAGGTGATTTGTGTATGTTTTGTGCAGGAAAGAAGTAGATAAGGCAGTTGAATGAGTTGAGTTAGTGACATTGTGAGAAATGTTCAAACGAATTGGCCGTTCAGTGATAAGCTATTGGGAATGGTTTTGTGTGAGCACGATTACTCCTCCTTGTTGAGTTAGGGTAACCGAAGTTATGTTACATATGACTAAACGCTTGTGGCAAGCAGTGGGGAATTGATGTGTTTTCAGGATAAGTTTAATTCGGATGGGTGAACACTTCAATGAGGGATCATGGAAGTTTTCTGCTTTTAGTTACGTATAAGTGTTGAGTGATAAAGGGGTGAGAACGTAGGAATTAGTTGTCGAGCTGTAGCCGATGTGATTCGGGAAGGGAGTATGATCGGCTTAGTCGTATGTCGATTGGAAGAAGTAATCTAGAATTGCATGTAATCCTATGAAGGAACCCTTGGATGTGAGTTTGTTGGGATATACGAGGTTGGCCTTGTGCAAGTTGGCAAGTGAATGATTTTTGTCATGGTAAAAGATCCTCGTGTTGTGGCGGGGAATTCAGGCAAGTTCCTCCTTTTAAGGAAGTAGAGATGTATGAGAGACCTTAATTAGACGTGTTTTTAAACCGTAAGTCCCGGTGTGTGAACGGAAGCGAGCAAATTGAGGTGCGATTGGCCTTGGATTTATCAGGTGTTATTTAAGCAAGTACAGTGATCAGAGAGGTTACAAGTATATAGTACAAGATGGCACGATATAGCAAAGTGGTGACTCACCGAGGGCGGTTCCGAAGTATGGAGTACAACTATGTTTCCCATCAGAACAGTTTGGGAGGAAAGTGAAGTGGACTACGGTTTTAGGAACCCTTGAAGTTATGGAAGTTGCGTAGATAGTGTACGATTTTGTGGTGCCCGAAAGGATTTTAGAAGAATTCATAGTGTGATACACGTCTCTATTTTGGAGAGCAAATGAGGGCGACCTTGCAGAATTCAAGCGATGAGTAGTTGACCTTTGTCATTATTGAACAAGTAGGAACAGTAGCCTACGAGTTGGAGTTACCGTAAGAATTAAAGGGAATGCACCCAACGTTCCATGTTTCGAATTTAAAGAGGTGTTTGACTGAGTCAGATGTGACAGTACCTCAGGAAGGTGTCAGTTTTGGTGAGGGGCTGACTTACGTAGAGGAAACCGTTGAGAGGGTGGACAGCAAGATTCGCAAGTTAAGAAACAAGGAGATCAGACTAGTAAAAGTTCAGTGGCAGTTTCTTAGAGGGCAAGAGGCAACTTGGGAAGTAGAAGAGGACATTTAAGTCTGGATACCCTCATCTTTTCGATAATGGAATTCCGGGGACAGAATTCTTTTCAGGGGGGAGTGTGGTAATAACCGAGATCTTATTTGTCAAGATTAAAGTTATGTGGAGAAAATTGTAAGACGAAAGTTCAAGGGTCAAAACTGTAAATGTTGGAGAAGGTATAAAAGCCCCAATTTTTAGGCTCAAAACCCTAAAATCAATCTGTGTGTGTGTATGTGTGTGTGTGTGTGTGTGTGTGTGTGTGTGTGTGTGTGTCGGCTCAAAGAGAGAGCAGAGAAAGAATTTCGGTCTCAGGAGTAAACTGGAGAAGAAAGTTCTTCAATCATCAATTTTGGAAGAGGAAAGAAGAGAGGAATCTGATCCTACATCAATCTTATTATCAGGTAATCCCTAATCCTAATTCTTATTTTAGAATTTTCCTGGATCGATTGGGTTATTTGAGGGTTTCTATATTTAAGAGCTTGCAAAGAATGTTTAAAAGAAATTATATAATCATTATAGAGTTAGATAAATCAATTGTGTGGAAAAGAGACTTATTAATCGATGGAAATAGACTAATCGTCGGTCCTAATATTATCCAGTGTCGCATCGCCATTAAAGGGATCCGGTATTGATTTTTAGGGGATCCGAAATTGGGCCGAGAAAAGGGATCCGGAACCCATTGGTGGATCCGGAATTTATTTGTAAATAAAGAACCAGAATGGAATTTATTTACAAACATCCGGAATTTGGCTTCATGTACAAAGGAACCGGAATTGATTTAAATGGTTGGGCCGGTGAGTGATCCGGAGTCCAAAATCAAAGGGATCCGAAACTCACCTTTAACGATCCGGTATGTAATGATTTAACCCAGAAATTTATTTATTATTATGTGGAGTGTGGACCATAGTGATTCGGAAAATAATTAAAGAAATCAGATCCGAAGTTATATATTGAGAACCGAAAATGGGGCCTCTGCACGTGACCCGGATTTGAGTTTTAAATTGGGATCCGTAGACCAAGTCACGTGGATCCGGAATAGTTTAAACTGCTCGACTAAAGTCACATGGGCCTAAATTGTTTAACTCTTGGGCTGAAGGCACGTGACCCAAAATTGTTATTTTTGTGTTGGGTCGTATGATGAGAGTTTAGTGATGGATCCAAGTTTATTATTTTTGGTTATGGATCCAAGTTTATTACTTTTGGGTCGAATCCAGAATGAGATCTAGTATGGGTGAGAGTCCGAAATGACAGTGGACTTAGTAGTGCTTTGGGACCCAAATTTATTTAGAGTCTGTGTAGAGAGCAAGGGGGAAATCAGTTAAGACTTATTATCTCATTTCCTTTGAATCATAGGTGTTCACCTTAAAATCTGAGGTTACGCGAGAAGAAATTTTTAAAGCGCCATGTGAGTTTTTCTAACTAAAGTACGTGTTTTGAACATGTTTTCAAAAGAAAGTAAATGAGTAGAATTGCCATGTTTAAATTGCATGATTTTACTTGTTTGAAAGTTTATATGAGATGTATGCATACATTGTGTTAGACGTAAACTGGCTAAGTCGGGAGGTAGACCCGCCAGTGCTCATGCCGGGAGGAGTAACCCGTTTATGCCATGGAAGGGAGTATCCAGTAAGGCAGCATGAGACTGACTCGTTGTCACTCTTGAGTGACTTCAGGATGCCATTTACGGGAGCGGATTTATCCGTGGAAGTTTAATGTAAATATATGTGAACGCTTTTATGAAAAGATATGTGAAAGTTTTATATGTAAAGGTTATAAATTGTTTTAAAGGATTTTGGAGAACTGTTAGGAGGGAGCTCACTAGACCTCATGGTCTAACCCTCGCATTTTCCAAACTAAACCTTTTCAGGTAAGCAGGTAGTAAGAGGCTCTGGCAAGTGACCAGGGCATGGTAGTGAATAAAAGCAGATAGAGACAGAGACACTTTTACTTTTAGCAATTAGTTCATTCTCAGTTGTGTATAGGTTGTTTCCGCCAACCAAATTTTGAGGCAGATGTAAGGAATTTTTGAGACCCAGTTTTGTAATACCTTATATTTATGTTATGCATGCTCTATTTTAGACTGGGTTGTTACAGTCTATAGTCGGTGGTGGAGGAAACTGAACGTGAGGTTGAAAACTTCTAAATGCATTATACATTTGATGCATGTATTGGTGCATACCATTAAATGCATCGACGACTCTCCCCTCATTCATAGTTGGATGGGGTAGGGGTGGTGGTGGCGAGGGCGGTTCAAAGAAGGTGGAAAAAAACGGAACCCTTCAACTTTCGTCCTATTCCTCAGTTGTGACCGCGGCGCTCCCCGAGTACTTTAGTGATGATTCCCTTCTCGTTTAGGGAAGACGAGGAGGTCGAGCCATCTTGTGTTTGTGAAGCTTGTTCCGCAAGCATCGCCTCCTATATTTGTTGAGAAATATAATTAGTAATAGAAAAAGTAATTTAAGTATATATATATATATACACACACACACATTTATTCAAATTTATACAATTACTTACATGATCTTCTTTAGCAAGGTCGTTTACCCATCCACCATTTGACATGTAATGCATATCACGGAAATTTTCTATCGAACCTTGCAATTATTTTGTTTCCGGGTTTTTCTGCGACAAAAAATTAATAAAACAATTATAGCACCATTGATACATTCTAAAATTGTATACAAGTTTAACTCATTTACCTTCTTATATCTTGTAGCAAAATATGATGTAGACCCATGAAGACTTGGGTACTTCACATGACTCCTATTTTCTGCATTTTTCTTTGAACGGTCTTTAAATTTAGAATCAACAAAAAGATCCAGTCTTTTCCCATTTTTTTTTATCTAGATGGGATGGTGGATTTCTCCTAGCATTTGCAACATTATCATACCCGCCAACTCGATCAAAATGTTGCTTAAGCTTTGCCTTTCTGTCTCTATAAAGATCTTGACAGTCTCGCTCGATGCCAGCTAGAATCCTCGGCCATTCGGGAACCGTTGAGTCAAGAATGAAGAATCTCTTCAAAACAAAAATTGTCAGAAATCATGTATAAATTTTAAATAGTTAAATAATTAATATAATATTTACCCTAAGCCATTTAAGTAGCGACGTCTTGAACCCCAGGGAAACGGCATTCCAACTTGGATGATATGGAGAGGTGCCATGACCGATAATGTTTCCGAGATACCTTGTAAACATACTTGCGTACGGCCCAATTGGTTTGTACGTTTCCTCCGTGAGATCAAACTCGATTGGCAACGGCTTTTTTCCATTAGCCTTAAAATGCAATATCAAGATTTCTACTTCTGCTCATGCCTCGTTTTTTTTCTATTTTTTGCTACAAGATTAAAGCCAAAAAATAAACAGAACATGTTAGAAGATACTACATTCAAACTTTTAAAAGAAAACTGAAAAAGTAATTTACATGTTGCCTCGCATATTGTAGGTATTTTATTTGGATTAGGAGGAGGATCACCCCCGGCATCTCCTCCATGTCCTCTAGCAACGGCCGCAGACATAACTATGTCTAATATGTGATAAACCACCTGTTACATTCAGAAAAAAGGAAAGCAATAACAAATGTACTCTAATACCTATAGTATGTCCGGACTGATTTCTAATTGAAATCAACATTGTAAATATATGCTTAAACTATTTGAGTGGCTGATGTTGTCTGATTGTTACACATAGAAGCATGGATGCATTTACCAATGATGAATGGCACGTAGTCAATACTTAGTGTTTCGAAAATGATGCACGATATATGCTTCGTATACTACGGGGGAAAGGATTCTTCACAACATGTTAAAAATGCAACAAACCAGATGTCATAGAAACTGATTTCCATCAATATTGCCATAAGATAGCTTTCAGAACTAAACTAATATTATTTAAACATACCTCCAAAAGCAGCACTAATTTCCTTCTTCAGTTTTCACCAATTTGGATAAATGCAAACCTGATCATTGAAGCATTGAAGTCACAAATAATGCATTGAAGCCAAATGTTGTGAGTGAGATGAAAACAAGTTGTTCCATTTCTAAATAACAACTATAATTTATCTATTAAATATATAATTTAAGTAAAAATAAAAAATAAATAAATATTATTTATCTATAATAGAAGAATAGTTGTTGAAGGAGAATTAGGTAAAACTCATAATGAAAAAGTGAGAGAGTCAGAGAAGAATATTGTTTATTTCATGCCTCAATAGGTAAACCATATGCCCAGATATATATATAGGAATCTGTAACAGACTACAAAAGCAGTTGGTAATCCATAAAACCTCTTTTATTTTATAGTGTAAAATATACAACATCAATATATAATAGAATCATGTAATTACTGTTGTATCCTGATAACGAAATCCTTTCATGAGAAGCCAGAGGTATTTCTCTTGAGATTCATATAACATAACAGAGGAGGCACTGCAAGATTTCCAAACTCCAACATGTTTATACCATTTTGAGAATATTTTATAACACTTGTGTCAAGAAAAATTGCATCAAAATTTGTGATAAAAAGAACTTTTATTCATAAAAAACTAACTTGTTCTTCAAGAGCAATCTCAAGTTCTTTAAGAAACCTTTAAAGCAGAAGAGTTATATGCAGAAAGTTTAGTCACCCCGTGGAAACTTATTATACACAGAAATAATCATATATAAACTATTATACATATACATAAGGCCATCCGTACCCATGGGTTCAAACCTTTTGAACCCTCAATGCCACATCAGCTCCACATCAGCTTTCCACTTTGAACCCTCTTCAACCTTTTGAACCCTCTAAGGCCATCAGTACCCCATCCCTCCTATCTGTGAAAGATTCCCTGCCACGTCAGCGCCACATCAGCTTTTCTTCCATCCCTCACCCCATCCCTCACGATCCCTAAACATCCGTACCCCATTCCCTCAAACCCCTTTGCCACCTCATTTATTTTAATTCTTTTATTTATACATTTAATTATTTAACAAAATAAAAATATTTATATATATTTTTAATAAATAAAAATAAGATAAATAATAAAAATTAAAATTCATATCATTCATTAAAAAATTAAAAATTACAAAATAAATTTAAAAATCTACTCGTCGTCATTCCAATCATGATATTTTTTAATTTGCTCTTTTCTCTTTAGCGTAGCCATCAAAGCGCGGCCCGAAAGGTGATCATGCGGGGTTATGTAAAACTGGAAGTCTGCATCAAATCGTTTTGCTCGTTCGATTTCTCGTTCGTGTTCCAACCTTTGAAGTTCGACATCGAGTTTTTTCATTTTGTATTCAATTGCACCATCAAACTTGTCGTTGAACGTCGTCAACAACTGAGTAACACTTTCGTCCGTATTCGTCCCGGACGTATGACTCGTTGATGTTTTTTTTGCCTTGTTTCTCCCGATGGGTCGTTGAATTGGCTCGTCATCGTCATCATCGGAAGTTTGGGTACGTTTTGAACCCCGCGATGAAGTTGTCGTCATCGTTGGAACGGCTCCCCATTTTGGACATTTTTTTAGGATGTCCCAAGCTTGTTCGTGAGTGAAAGCAACGTTATGGCGTGCTACATAGCGTTCGTGTGCCGTTCGGGATATATCGGCCTCACTCATCCCGCTTGAAATAGCAACGTTTTTTTGCCTTTTTTTTTTTAAGAAATAGCCGTTCAACGGTTGTTTTTTTAAAAAATTTAATTAAATTTTTTTTTTATTTTATAAAACCCTCGGGATGGCTCGGGAACCCAACCCCGCTCACCATCCCGCCCCGCTAGCCCATCCCGAGCCGTAGCGCCACCCCGCAGCCACCTCAGCCATCCCGAGCCCCTTCCCCGCTGGGGTACGGAAGGCCTAATCCCGTACCCCAACCTTTTGAACCTTTTGAACCCACATGCCACATCATCTAATTTTTTAATAAAAAATCATAACATTCATAAAAATAAAAATAAAATTACAAAATAAAAATAAAATTACAAAATAAAATTAAAAATTACAAAATAAAATTAAAAATTACAAAATAAAATTAAAATTGCCAATTATGTTTTTGTCGAATTCTCTCTTTTCTCGCCAAAGTAACCTGCAAAGCAGCTCCCGTAAGGTGATCGTGCGGGGCAAGGAAAAACTCGCAGTCTTTTTCATATTGCCTTTCTAACTCGATGCGACCCCAGAAGCTATCTATATTTATATAACAATAATAATAATTATGATAATAATAATAATAATAATAATAATAATAATAATAATAATAATAATAATAATATTAATAGTACCTCTGCTTTGTGCGTTACCGGTTTTTGGGTCCTCCGAAACGTCGATCCACGCCTTTGCTAAAGCCGTTTCCTCCTCTCTAGTCCACTGTTGTCGAGTGGCTCTTTTTTCAAACTTTTTCTTTTGTCGTGACGGGTTTGGGCTTGGTTGTCGATCCGGGGATGATTGTTGTGTGGAGATCGTATGTGGTGTTTCCGGAACAATCTCTTCAAGATTGATTCCGGTGTTGAAAGCGGGTTGAGGAAGTTCAAAATTTGGAGGCGCAAAACCTTGTAGGATCATGCCTTCACGAGACATTGGATGAATAGATTGTGGGAAACCAACGTTCGGGGCATATTGCGGATAATAAGGATTATATGGAGTTTGTTGCGGAAAATAAGGAGTTTGTTGAAATGGTTGGAAACCAACGTTTTGGGTTTCTTGCGGTGAACCCGAGCTCGTCGATCGGTTACTACGGGGTGTGGGTGGGGTGTTTGAATTCATGATGAGAGAATTTAGAGGATTGAGAGTGAAAAATGAATTGAGAGAATTTAAAGGATTGAGAGAATTGGTGTGAAAAATGAATGAGATTTGAGGTTAATTTATAGGGTTTGGAAATATAGAAAAAATGACCGTTTGGATTTTTGAATTATTACCGTTTGGAATTAAAAAAAAAATGAAAAAAAAATAATTATATTCGGGTATGCGGGCTGGGGAACCCGAGCCTCGAGCCCGCGCCCCTTACCCGCTCGAACCCGCTTCATCCGTACCCGCTACCCGCCAACCCGCGTGGTGAACCCGAGCCCGAAGCCGCTCCGGTACGGAAGGCCTAAACAGAAACAGAACCCAGAATATTAAACCAAACTATAAAGTGTTACCATACAAAAACAAATATACAGCAAGTTTTCTTTTCCTTCCTCTTGGGTATCTCTCCATCTATATTATCAGTTATCACCTGTGTATATGTATCTATAAATATATAACTTAACCATTCATCATATTTATCAAACAATTATTTTACTCACTGAGAGGTAAAATAGTCATTTATATCATTCAGATTATTTAGCACCACAACCTAACAACAAGTAAGCCTAATCCATATAGACAACTAAATCCATACAGATAGCTTTGAGCCCTGATACTTGCATAAACATCCAATCCTAATCTTCCAGTCATGTATTAATCCTTTAAAACTTAAAATAAATGCAACCCTGTCCTGATCTTCCAGTCATGTATAAGCAATCCCAAACACTTCCAAACACTCCAGCTTATTACGTTTTGGTAACACCATAAGTTAATACAAACATTTTTTTTTTAAAACTCCGGTTTAACACCATATAAGTTAATAAACACTTTTACATAAAAACATAAGTTAATAAACAATCCTAAACACCCCCTTGGTGGTTTCTTTGTATGTAATCCCAAAAAGTCACATTAATAATACAAGTTCTTATTATTATATATGTAATAAATTTCAAATTAATATTTTCAAAATAAATTTTCAATTTTCTATGACTTTTTATTGACAAGTTTTTAAATCGAAAAACGAAATGTAAGAGAGAAAGAAATAGATTAAAGCACGAGAGAAATTTCTTCAAAACCTCGGAGATGGGATGAGGTTAACATCAAGAATCTATATCAGAAGCTCGTTCTCCTTCAGCAAAGTTAACATGTAGAATCTATATCAATAAGTCTTACTAAAAGATATCATGTTCTGTTTATAGAGATATAAAGAAGCTACAAAATTTGATATTTTTAACGAGATATAAAATCCGTAACTTGCAAACAAATATAATTGAAATTACGATATATCAATCAGATTCGTCACTAGAACAATATTGAGCTACAGACTTAGCATTATCATCATCAATATCAACATCCTCATTCTCATCTTCATCCTTGTGCATGGACATCTCACTTTGCCATCACTATTGACATATCTCTTTGCTATCTCGATAAAGGCTTGAAGACCGGTCCAAAACTCATCAGAGTTACGACGTCTACATGTTGTCCAACTCTTATCAATCGTCATAATGTATTGCTTCATCACCACATAGTTAGACTATACTTGTGATTATACTAATAAAATCATTATATTCCAAATTCTTTTTTATATTAATTAACCTACATATAACTAAAACAAGGTAAAGAAACAACTTGACAGAAACGAATGTTAAAATTCAACTTAGAATAAATAGTTATAAGAAATCAGCAGATGCTTTGTCTTGTAAAGCAGATCCTATATACTAAGAATGATTAAGTTCCATAAGAGAACATCAATCATGTATATATGTAAGACAATGACAATCACACCATCTTACTAAACCCTATAGTTGTAAACTAGCCAAAATTGAGTCTAAAGTTTTTCATCAATTCCTATAGTATATATGTAATCTAACTAAATTTTTCATCAATTCCTATTTCATGGGTTATCATCGATCATGCTGCCACAACATGTCGACGCTGATGATATTCTGAATTTTAAAAATAATTTTAACTCTTCAAGTAATTAAAAATCGTAATTTTAAATCTACAACAACGAATTCCTAGTCGTCGCTATAGCTTTTGTTGCTGTAGACATTATTTCAAGTTTTGTTGGGAGCAAGGTCCGAGTGATTGGAGGAAAACGGTCATGCGGTCGGAGCCAACCTTGTCAGAAATGGATTCGAAAGACCCGGACTACGATCCAACCGCATCTCAGGCCAACCCACAGGAGCACACGGGCAACACACCTCCATACATCCGCAGGTTGGCAGAGCAGATGGAACAAGGATTCAGGGCAGTGAATCAAAGGTTGGACGACTTCTCCGAGAGACTCACCCAAGCGGGCATACCGGAGGTCGCAGGCTCATCAAAGGGCCGAAGATGGGTGAGAGGTCTTCATACGGGTGGGGCATCTTCTTCACAACCTAACTAGCATGGTTTTTTTCAGACTTTTTAGTTTCACTGTACTTTACTGCTTTCCGTAAATTTGGGATGACTGTAATAATCGCATGATACTACTTACAACTGTTTGTACCACTCCAAAATGACACTCTCACATTAGGGACAATGTGTGGGTAAGGTTTGGGGTTGCCCAATCGGGCTAACTGATTGCACTCCTTATTTTCTATGCATTTTTGTGATGTTTAGATCAACTTAAATGTAACTCATGTGTTGAATGACTAAGACCGACCATTGAGGGGAGAATCTCACGATAGCAATGTGAGCACTGAGGGAAGACCGGGAAGAGGTATGACTAGGGACATTAGTGGAGACCACCCGAGAGAGACATCGAGCCAAGAATCACGCGTTTCATTTCGAGGGAATTAAAACACATAACTCCTATACACTTCTTCGAATTCTCTTGTCGTAATTATAGAATGATCTCGTTATAATATTGTATTGAGTAGCAAAGACGACCATCGGGATATTGAGTAAAAATGTAGTCACCTTATCGTGTGGACCTTAAGACATGATTTCAGGCATTGTGTGTAGTTATGTTTATTCTTTTAGCTATCCCCATGACTGATTGTGTGCACCCAAGCCCCTTTGCAGCCATACACTGAGACGCGCTTCCTTTTCAAAACCTACCATTTAACCCCATCCTAAACACTAGCCGACCCTTATCCTATGATGTGTCAGTCACGAGAAGTAGTGATCATGGTAATGGAAGAAGGATGGAGGAAACAAAAAGGGGAATAAGAAAGAGAAATCAGACCAAATCGGATTAGAGAGTTGTAAATAAAAAAAGAAAAAAAAAGAGGGTCAATTTTGCCCCACACAAGAAAAAAAAGAGAAATAAATAGAAGGGGAGAAAGAAGAAACGTTAGGAAAGTAAGGTGGAAAAATCTCCGGACCCCACAAAGATTGATACATCTGGGATTTTGTTCCAGTTTACCGTTCGTTTCTTAGCCATAAACCCTAGCTCCATTAGAACCCAATAAAAGAACTGGATGATCTTCTGGAAATGTGATAAAGGTTGACTATTTCTATTACTAATATTCCTTTGTATTGCTACTTGATTCCCTTTGAGATCAATTTTTTTGAACATTGGTGCGTTTTTTTATGTTTAGTTGTCATGCGAATCCTTGTGTGTCATTGTACATAAGTTCTGAATGCATGGCAACATGTGTGACAGCCTAGGTTCGAGCGTAATGAGAGTATCCTGTGAGGTAGGGTCGATGCGAAATGTTTTCCCTAGCATGCCTTAAACTAGTAATAACTTAGTGTGATCGGAGCAGTTGTGAGTTCAACTCACAATGGACAGGTAACAGTCAGCCAAGACAAAGGTACAGTCGGAGTAGAGATAAGCGTTCAGAGGTGTGGGTAAATAGGTGTGCAATAAGTGCGCCCACTTGGGTATCATGCGATCGTTGGTTTGTTTGATTTATGCTTTCATTTATTTTTATTGCTAATTTTCTTGAGAACAAGCAACGCTCGGTTTGGGGTTGTTGATAACGCCAATTTTTGGCGTCATTTTCATACCACAATCCAAAGAGGGTGGCTTGTTTTTTAGCAAACGAGTGGTATTTTCACAGTTTTCAGTCAAGAATTGCAGATATCCAAGAGAAAAGTAAAACCCGAGAAAAGCAGCGAGAAAACGAGAAATAAGGCCCAAATCTCGAAGCCCAAACGGCCAGTTAGGCGGCTCACCCCGCGACTTCAAATCGTGGGCCTTAAGTGACACGCGCGGTTTCCCACGCGACTTTAAGTCGCGGGGAAATCCGCACAACCTTCTGTTCCAGCTTTTATTCTGATTCGACTTGGAGGAAAAGACATCATCACCACTTACGACCTAGGGTTAGCTGGAGGCGGTTTTCAGAGAGGAAAAACCCATTTTCGTCAGAGAAATGGAGAAGATTGAAGAGGAAATAAGATCCATCAACCAATTAGAATCCGAGTGCGTGGAGAATCATACCGAAGGGAGTCAATCTGTACTACTTTCACGTTTGAGAAAACTATGTTTAGCAGATTTGATTTTTTATTTCGATATTTCGTTATTCTTCACCCCCAACATGAACTAATCTTTAGATGTTGGGGGTTGGTTTGATTATGGTTTGATTATGGTTTGAACATGTGACTTTAACACTTTCTATCAGTTGTTTAAATTTATGAAGCATGTGATTTGGGTTAATGCTTTTGTAAGCTTGATCAACTTTCAATTGATTTATTTTGTTCCCAATTAAGTTCGAGAGAATTAATTGTGAACCGGAATTAGAGATTACATGCCTAAGGTGAGATTCTGGATAGAGATATCCAAATCAACCTTAGTCCCGTTAAAATCCTGAACGTAATGTGTTTTGAGTCCATCGGTGGAGATCGAGAGATGATGAAACTTATGCCTTCAAAACAATATTCGTTGTTGTTTGAGAAAGAGCAACGGTGATTCTTTAAAGAATGGGTTTCATAGAAAATAACCGATTGATAGATGTTTCGGGTGTAGTGTTTACTGAAACGAACCATAAGATTTCCAACCCTCAACCCTCCTCTTTATAAAAAGTCTCCTTAAAACTTATCAGTTCGTTCGTGTTTACTTTTCAGCAATTAATTAATTTATCACCAACAACTCTAAATTTAGATAGTTCAGTTAATAGTGAATATAGTAATTGTGATTCTCAGTTCCTAGTTCCTTTGGTTCGATACTCGTACTTTCCAGTACTTATTACTTGATTCGACCCGTACACTTGCGGAAAGATTAGGGTGTGTAAACCCACCTATCATATGCCTACTTATTTTTTCGTACTGAGTTAATACTTTTGAAAATTAAGTTCATACATTTTTCTTCAACAATAGTGAAGGGTGTTCATTCATAAGAACCCAATGAGCAATCGATTCTATAGTAACAGCCGGATCATATTTATCATTACTAAGAATTGGGAGAAAAGTTTCTTGAAGCTCACCTGTATCGGAGACCAGCTGAAAATTAAGCAGTCGCTGTTTATTCACAGCAATCCTCTTAGCTTTGCAGGTTTGCGAATGCCTCTTTAAAGTTGTTGTAATCGCCGTTAAACTGACAACAAAAAGCTCTTTACAATGTATGCACTATATTTTTTCCGTTGTCTATCGTCACTTCAGCATATCTTTCCACACTTCAGCATATCTTTCCTTTTATTGAGTTGATGTTCCTCCTCCGAATTTTGGATTGCAGTTGAATCAACTTCATTTTTGTTAGAAGTTTAATCAACTTCAGCTTGATTGTCTGAAACCATCTATTTATAACAAAAAGCAGTCCCAATAATGGGTAGCAAACAAAATATTTCAATTGTTGAGTTTAGGAAGAAAAACAAAACACCCACCAATTTAGCAAAAGCAAGAGTCGTAGAGGAAGACATATTTACTTTTTATGTATGGGTGAAAGAAATTGTACATATAATTGGTAAAAAAATTCTATATATTGAATTATGTAAAAGACATTTGGGGGATTTGTTCTGTTTCTTGTGTATCTGAAAACATGGCTCCCACAGGGAGGCGAAGGGAACGCCACCATACCCACACATCCCTATTTACTTACTGCACACTCTTTCTTCTTTTTATATACAGACACATATCTTCTTTAGTATGTTGTGATACGCAATGTTATTTCACATGATCTCTCACTTTCTCGATTCGTTTTTTTTGTGGTTTACAATTGCACCTAAAAACGACCTAATCTTGAACCAAGGAACCAGAGGGAGATGACTTCGATTTCTGATGAAACAAGATACTAAAAGAAACAAGAAATTTACTTCGATTTTTGATGCCTTTCGATTTTTGATGCCTTCGATTTCTGATGCCTTTCGGTTTCTAATGCCTTTCGATTTCTGGTGCCTTCAATTTCTGATGAACAACCAAAGAACCGAGGGAGATGGAGCCTTAGAGGGTGTTTGGAGTGCTTTTTTAGTCCAAAAGTGCTTCTGGCCAAAAGTGCTTATTGACTTATTGCTTTTGGAGAAGGAGTTTTAAAAAAAGTGTTTGGATTAGCTTTTGAGATAGAAAAAGTCAATAAGTTATTTTTTAAAAAGTGTTTGGCTTAGCTTATACATGTAAAATGACCAAAAAGGACATGCCTACATAAATCCCTAAAACTCATCATCTTGATTTGGGTTAATTGAAATCGAAACAGTGGAAATCAAAATTCACAAGTAGCATCAGAAATTTGTATATCTTTGGGTTCCATCTCACCAATATACTGTTGGTCCAGTGGAAATCCAAAACCATGGAACCCTCGCCATCGCCGTCCTCCTCCTCCTTCAACCCCAAACCCTCGCCATCTCCGTTCATCTTTTCCTCATCACACAGCTCTCGTTTCTTTGTGTAACCCAGAAATCGATTTCCCAAACCCAGAAATCGATTCCAACAAACCCAGAAATCGATTTCCCAAAACCATAAATCGATTCCAACAAACCCAGAAATCGATTTCCCAAACCCAGAAATCGATTCCAACAAACCCAGACTGGTGGATGATGATGATGATGATGATTTAGGTTATAAAAAGTGAGGTTATTTGTGTAATTTTGTATCAAAACGCGATTTTTCAATCAAAAAGCATCAAACCCCTGACTTTTCCAAAATCGCGTTTGCTGTGGAATCAAAAAGGAATTTTGAAAAGCGCTTTTGATTTGCCAAACACTATTTTTGGCTTATTGGCTTCTTGAAAAGCCAATAAGTCAATAAGCAGTTTTAAAACGCTCATCCAAACACCCTCTTAGAGGTTTGGAATTTTGGATATTCATTGGCGTCGATTCAAAGTTCATTGGTGCTTTGAAAAGAAACCCTGGAGAATATGAATAGTCATCTCAAATATGATTTAATACTTGGTAGTTATTGCCTTATTGGTGCACGTTATATACCTTAAATGTCAACGTTTAAATAAAACAATTTGTTGGATTAGTGGTAAGAGTTGGATTATTTCTACCAAAGATCTCAGGTTCGACTCCCGTTTGTATAATATTTTTTTAACTATAATGTTTAAGAACAACAATAACTCGAAAACTATATGTATATTCGGCTCGACTCGGTTCAACTCAACTCGTTTGAGAACTCGGCTCGACTGGACTCGAAAAAGTTAATCGAGTTTTCGAACGAGTCGAGTTGAGTGCTAGCTTTATGGAGATCGACTCGTTAACTTAAACGAGCATTATTTTACGTTCGAGATCGCCTCGACCTAGAGAATTCTGATGCTCGGGTTCAATATAAACGAGCTCGAGTAGCTCGTTAAAAGCTCGACTCGTTATCACCCCTATCCGCAATACCCAATTGACCATCAACAAAAAACTGACTTAAGTGCCTATGGATCCAATGCAACCCAGTCTAAACCACAAGATTCCAAATGAATGACTAACGCACTTAAACATGTAATTCTCAAATAAAATGCAATAAATGCAAATTGTAAACTGAGCTCTACATTGAGCTATTAAAACCGGACAAATGTCCACAAGACTCATTTAAGTCAAAAATCGAGCCAAACTGTTCAAAACTCAATTGACCCTCGAATAAAGGTCCTCAAATAATTAAACGCATTTAACCAGCTTTTAAGCAAACACATACCTCAAATATATGATTAACCCAAAATCTCAGCATTAGTTGAGTCAAATCATTTTTCAAATAAATTCATACCATTATATTTCCAAAATGTCTCATAACACGATAACATGCATTTTTCCAAATAGTTTATAAAACCAAAAATGCATAAATCATCAAATAGACTCCATTTGTACAACAAATCACCAAAAGAACACATTTATGAGATTTACTCGTCAAAATATCCAAAAATTCAAATATGAGAATTTTATCAGATTTATCAACCCAAAGTCACCAAAGATGAAAACTTAGACCATTACTCAACACATTGATAAATACCAATAAAACGCAGTATTACTTCATAAATACAAATTTTGGCATGTACATAGCTTTCACAAAGTAACTTGAACTCACCTTGCTAGATTTAGGCTAAATCTAGATCTTACCCTAAGTCTTGAGCTTCCTTTAGTGAAGACTTTAGATCCATCAACACCCAACTCTTGAAACCGTATCTGAGTCACAACCAAAGCCTAGATATGAACCAAAAGTAACCTGAAACTTAGATTCATAACACACCTTAGTCAAATCCTCTAATCATCCAAAATACACAAAATTGGTCAAAACTTCAAAACATGGATGATACCTCAAATAAATGTTCTAGGAAGTTAATAATGAAAGATTTTAACAAGAAAAGGGTTTAGATAGGTTAGGATGAACTTACAACTTGTTTTGGAGAAAACCAAAAACTAGGTCAACAATGGTGAAGAGAGGTGAAGACGATGAAGATCTTGAGTTTCAACCCACAAGACTTGAATCTCTAATTGCCAAGCTCTTTGATGCTCTTAAAGAAATCGATTTGGAGAAAGAGGGGTGTTAGAACTGTTAGGACCATAAATGTCCTATTAATTAGAAAGTTATATAAAGTATTATAGAGATTAATTATTATTTGTAAAAGTCTTTAATTGTTAAATGGGCTTAGTTTAGCTTAATGGGTCATGGGCTTTAAGCATTAAGCCCTTGGTATAAATAGTTTGTTCTGTTTAGAGATTAGGGTGGATTAATCACTTTTAGCTCAGTGCGCCTAATTATTTAGAGAGAGAGTTGAGTTCTTCAATTCAATACTTGTAACTCTCTACAATCATTCAATAAAGATTAATCGTTTCGTTACATTGTTACTTGATTATACTGGTATCTACACGTGATATCAGAGCCGAATCGGTGATTTGAAGAAATAGAAGAAGCCAATCGAAAGTGAAAGAAAACAAAGAACAAAAATCGTCTAAGATTTTTTCTGGAAAACGCAGTCGTACAGTTTTGTTTATTCCCGGAGTTTGAACCGTCGGATCGTCGTGAGTTTTGTACAGTAGCATCACGACAATTTGTTCTACATTCTGAACGGTGGAGATCGGCGTTTGAGGTCAGGAAGTTACACGTTTTCTACTCGACATAGTGCAGTTTTTGGGTGAATAAAATTGACCGGCTTGCAAAGTTTTATATTTTTTTCGATATTCGTTGACGTTAAGGTTTAATTTCTTTGTGAGTTTTTGAGAAGTGCAGATGTTGAAGGAAAGAAAAGAGCGGTATATGGTTGTGTTTACAAACCCTAAAATCACAAGAAGTTTGATCTACCCAGGTTTGTTTACCGTACTATAAAAGTATTTTCCGGATAAAAGTTTTCCGGATACAGCTTCCTTCTCCGAATAAAAGTTTTCCGGATACAACTTCCAATTTGTTCTTTATAGTACATCATTTCTTTTAATGATTCAATTTTTATCTGACACATTCATTGTAACTTGTTCTTCACAATTAAACTTTCTGATCAATTGTTTCATTTATTGCAAATATTGTGCTTACTGAGCCCTTCTAGTTAACGTTTGAATTTGTTCTTTGATATTCATTATCATTTTTAATGACTTCTGTTCATCTCAGATCAGGACTCGTTCTTAAATATAATGACGTTTGCTTACCTCAGATCAGGACTCGTTCTTAAATATAATGACTTCTGATTACCTCAGATCAGGACTCGTTGTTAAATGTTATGACTTCTAGACATTTCAGTTTAGAACTCGTACTTCACTGTTTACTAAACTGTTTTATTCGATGCATGAAAGGAGTGTTATACATATATAAGAATTTGGCAATCCGTGTGGTGCGCTCCACACATCACAAGTTAAAGAAACGTTGTTAGACATTTGAGAAAACATGTTTTGCATATAATTTTTAGCATTTTCCACATTTGTAATGCCTCACATCTAAGAGTTTGATGGCTTATCGGAGTGTAGCGAGGTTGTAGACATTTTTGGATCATCTTCGTCATGTAGGGATCGTGAAATGTCCAAATGGCAACCCCATTTGAATGACATATTTAGTTGTCATTTCCCGGGTCAGCATGGTATCGTACGACCATATTTGACATTGGTTGTCAAGTATGGGTTGACTTGAAATACCTCCGGACTTCAACGCCTTGCACGTGGTATCGGTGTGCCTCTTTAAGGTCGAGTTTCCCGAGGTCGCAAGGAGAGCTCCACACCTTTTGCATTGTGCCTTTTTTTCCCGTCGTTGAGAACCACCATAGTGTAACCATTCCAAACTTCGGATTTTCGTCCGTGCTCGGCAAGACTTCTCTAATTTTTCATTTGATGCATTACCGTTGTCCACTTTGATTGAAGGATGGAAGAATTGAGAGATTGAGAAGTTGCGAAAAATGAACACGAGAAAGTGAGAAATCGAGAATTGTGAGCAAGAATTGCGTTTTTTTGCGTTTTTGTAACTTGGTATCTAACCCCATACACTAACTATCCTATTTATAGTGTTGAGGAGCCAAAAACTACAAAAAGGGTCAAAAATGGTGAATAACGGTCAAAAAAGGGCCGAACCGGCTTGGGACTGGGCCGGGCCCAACCTGAGCCTGCAAAATTCCTGAAATTTTGGCCTGTTACGGCCTAGCGGGCATGGGACCGGGCTTATACTGGGTCGAGTTGGACAGGGCTTCGTGCGGGCTGGGCTTCAGCCCCTACCGGGTCGGGCCGGGACCGGGACCGGGCCCATTCACTAGGGGTGTTTAAAAAAACCGTTGGACCGCTCAAACCGGCCGAACCAAGTCAAACTGGACCACTTTTGGCGGTTTGAGCGGCTTGGCGGTCCGGTCTGGTTTTAAAAATTGTCAAACCGGGCAGTACGGTCCGGTCTGCGGTCCGAATGTTTTTTCTGGCTGTTTGGATCAAACTGACCTCCAAATACATACATATATATATATATATATTATATATATAAATCATTTACTTAAGTTAGGCCTATATTTTTGTTATTTTGTGTGGACTTTATTATTCTTTTTGTGGACTATGTTTACTTTTTTGTGGATTTTGTTTACTATTTTGTGGATTTTGTCTACTTTTTTCTGGACTCGAGCCAATGAAACTTTAAAATTCCAGATTATATATGTTTTTTTAGTTTAAGCTTTAAAGCCCATAAAAAGCCCAAACAGCCTAAACTGGTCGGACCAAACCACCTAAACCGCGGTCCGGTTTGACCGGTCTGGGCACTTGATGTCAAACCGCTCGCTTTAAAAAATTAATAAATCGCCATTTGCGGTTTGGTTTGTGGTCTGAGGAGTTAAACCGCCTAAACCGGACCGCGGACACCTCTACCACTCACTATACTCAAGTGTGGACATCAAAACTCCACGTTTAAAATAAACAGACTCCTATGCCTATGGATCCAATGCATTACAGTCTAAAACCTTTCATTACTCAAATGAATGACTAACACACTCAAACATGTAATTTCCATCAAAATGCAATTAAATGCATCATACATCCAAAGCTCCTCATCGAGCTAATAAAACTGGGCAAATACCCCAAGACTCATTGAGTCGTAACCGAGCCAAAAACTCCACAAATCAATTGACCATTTGTTAAATGTCATAAAATGCAATAAAACATATTAACTCACGTTTATGCAAAAACATGCTTCAAAGACATGAATAACTCAAAACACACTTTTAGTTTGGGACAAACCACCTTTTCCAAAGGAACTTACACCATCTACACTTTCAAAACGTCCCATAACACAATTTATGCATTTCTCCCAAACACACGCTAAAATTGCATTTTTATCAAACGACCTCCTTTCAAGGTAAATCATGAAAACATACACACACCTTTATGATTTATTTATCAAAGTACCAAAAAATCCAAAAAAATGGGTGTTTCGCAAGATTTATAAAATCTATCACCTCAAATAAGAAAAACTCTTCGAATATTACAACATTTGATAATAATCATGTAAAACATATAAACACTTCAAAATGGACATTTTTGGCATGTACAACATTTTCACAAAGCAATTTAAACTCACCTTGCTAGATTTAGGCCAAATCTAGATTTTTACCCCCAAAACTTAAGTTTCTTGGATGAAGACTTGAAACCTTCTGGATCTTAACTCCAAGCTCTCTACAAAGATCTTTGACCATAACTGTTTCCAAAGTTACACAAAGTTCTAACAAAATGGAAGAGAAAATGAAGACAACAAAACTCTAGCTTTTAGGTAAAGAGATGAGAAGATTACCTTAACCACAACTCATGAATCCACTAGTATTGCACCTTTAGGGCTACAAGTTTGGACCTCAAACTCCAAATCACCAAAAGAATGGAAAAAGGTTTGGAGAGGGTTTGATGAAACCCTAGAAACTTAAAAACCCTTGAAAATGAGAACAAGATGAAGAGTTCCACACCTTAGCTTCTAAATCCTCTCTAAAATGTGAAGGATCACCTTAAAACTCCAAAGTTGGAGTCTTGGATGCCTCATGAACCGAAATACGGGAAAAGGGTTTGTTTTGAGAGAGAGAGAGAGAGAGAGAGTGGGAATGAGTTGTTGAAGTAACAAATGAAAAGGGACTAAAAACAGGATTTAAACTAGTCTGTGGACGACCGCGATAGTGCCCTGTGGCACAATCGCTGGCACTGTCGCCAGGATTGTACCGAGAGAGACTGCTCCCCCGCGAGAGTGTCCCATGGCACAATCACGGGCATAGTCGCCGAACCCGTACCGAAGCTCGATTTTCCTATTTCACTCGAAACACTTATGACACTCTTAAAGATCAAAAGTAGATTTTCCATACCCAAAGTTTGTATTTGCCATCCTCTAAATGGACATCGGTGCAACTTTTTTCTTACCGGAAATTACGAGTGTTACATTTGTTCCGGCCAATACTCGAAATTGTCCCCGGTTGTATGATAGAAAAGCTAAGTTGAAGGGGCATAAATGCAATTAAGTGGAAAAGAATAAATAAAGATGGAAACCAATAAAACGCTCACTTCTCCACAAACCCAAATCTCTATCGTTCCCTCTTTTCAACGTCATAAAACCCGATTCCCTTAACAATGCTCGTTGATGACCGATAAATTCCCTACAAGCAATTTCCAATCGGTTAATCAAGAAATCGAACAACAAATCCATCGTTTTGGTTCAGGTAACCTTTAATTTAATCCTAATTTCATCGTGATTTCTCGGATTGTTCTTTTTCTAGATGTAATTTCGGTTGATGATAAGAATCTGTAATTCTAACGTTACGCACGATTTCTTGTCAATAAGTGTAATCGGAACGCGGAATTTTATGGATTTGTTTAAGAATTATAGATTTTATGTGATTTTGCAGGGGAGAATTTTCAACTTTTTTGGGGCTGTTTGAACTTCAGAGAAATATGCAGAGCCAAATAGTGTGCAGTGGTTGTAGAAGCATTTTGCTTTATCCGAGAGGAGCTTCAAATGTGTGCTGTGCATTATGTAATTCCGTTACCTCGGTTCCCCCTTCCGGTACGATTTCAAGTATTTATTTTATGTTTTATCATATAAAATAAGTGAATAACCTATTAATATATACAAGCTAGACGAAGATAATTTTGTTCTTTTTCTTTCTTTCTTTTTGTGGTTAATTTTCATTTCCGATTGGTTATAATTTTTGAAAAGGAATTCATATTGAGATATTCCGAATGGAAGCTTTCTTGCTGGTTTTGTTTGAGAAAATATGGATGTTCTGACATTAGATGACCATTGGCTGTGTTGTAACTGTGAATATTCAAGGTTTTGTTTTTGTGGGCTCAGATTACTGTAGTGACATGTTAAAACTATGCCCACTAGAAGGTGAATAAGTTTGTTTCAGATTGACTTATGAAATTAATTACTCCCTCTATCCGAAAATAAGGATCCACATTTCTATGTTTGTTTGTTGCAAATTAAGTTTCCATTTTTAAAACTTAGTGCCTACTTTTCAATTCTATTCTTAAATGTGAGACGAGAATTTTTTTACTCCCTTAATGATAAGGGTAAAATTGTTATTTAGTTGATTAAATTTTTTTTTTACTAGTATACATTCCTAAACTACGTGCGTTTTTCATCGTGGATACTTATCTTGGGACGGACAGAGTATCATCGATCCACTCTTCATTACTTAATTTTGGCCCTCTTTAATATCCACACACACACACACACACACACACACACACACACATATATATATATATAGGGTCTGAACGGATGCACTTGTGCATACAAGAAATTTGTAACATGCACACATGCATATGCACAAATGCATAATGCACATGTACATAAAAACCAAAGAACAACTTAATTTACTTGTATGCACAAGTGCATACCGTCCAGATGAATGGTTACTAGGGTGTTCCTCAGTTTTCCATTATTTTGAGGTTTTCCCCATAACCTCTCTCTCTCTCTCTCTATATATATATACATATATTAGTTTGTATGATTTAAGCCTGGAATAAGTATCACATATGTGTGCATGTTGGATACATTTTTGGTGATTTATGTATGGTATAAAATGATGGTATCTGCTTCTTGTGTTAAGTTCTTTTTCTTGGGGGTAGGGGACTGTTCACCACCTTATAATTATATAGTCTTGCTATACCACCTGAATTTCTTATGATAATTGCATTGCATTCCTTTTTGGGGGAAGTTCCATGAAGATTGCAACATATTCTTTTTTGGAAAATTTTATTTAATCATGGGTGTCCGGGTCAGCTTGCACCTACCTCGACTAATCCCATGGGGCTCTGATCCAGCTAGCCCTCAAGGTTAAAAAAAGTTCCAACCTAAGGTTACTTGTGAACCTGCTATCATCATTGCACACATAAAATTCAGTGTTTCTAGTGCACTTTCCTTAAACTGAGCTTCAATTGAAATGTTTGCAAGTTTAGTGCAATATAGGGATTATATGATTTTATACTTCCCCATAATTTGAAAGCCTACTTCCTTCAAGAAAGAATCTTGATAATTGATGACTTTAAATATTGGTATATGACGCGGATTTGCATTGCATTATAAGATAAAATCACCACACTTGTGACTTGTTTGTATTTCTTCTTATGCCTTTTGTTATTTATATATGTTGGTGGGAAATCTATTAGGGATGGAAATGGCCCAACTGATCTGCGGAGGTTGTCGCACGTTGCTAATGTATACGCGTGGTGCCACAAGCGTTAGATGCTCTTGTTGTCATATAGTGAATCTTGCGCCAGGTATACTTTGATCATTCATTTTCACATTTCTATTTTAGTTTGGTCCAAATAAGTATCTACTTTTAAAAGTAAGTGCCTACCTTCCAATTCTACCCTTCATTATGAGATGGAGAAATTCATTAGCCCCTCTGTTATTAAGGGTAAAATTGTCATTTAGTTAATCAAAAAGTGTATTAGTTACACATTTCAAAAACTCTGCTCTTTTCACTGTGGACAATATATTTTGTGACGGATTGGGGGTACACCTTAATTTCAAAAGGTAACCTGTTGTTGGCTTGTTGCCTTGTTTAGCAGTCACTGATGGGAAGAACACAATGGCATTAATGGGAAATTTAATATCTTAAAATATGTATTATTAATTAAAGAGAAATTGGTATTAGGGAATTGTGGATTCTAAATTGTGTTGTAATTCTCTCGTTAATAGTTTCAAACCAGCTGGCTCAAGTCAATTGTGCAAATTGCCGGACAATGCTGATGTATCCGTATGGTCCACCGTCAGTTAAATGTGCAGTTTGTCACTACATTACAAATGTCAATGTGAGTACAACAGACTACACAAAATATTATATACTTCAAAAAGAAAAAAGAAAAAAGAAAAAAATATGGTTTCTTGTTTTCTCACTGATTATATATGTCTCTATTTGCTGCAGGTGAACAATGGAAGGCTTCCCATTCCAATGCAACCTAATGCAACTACCACACCAGAATCAATGCCTTCTACTTCAACAGTGAGTTCCCTGCTTTTTGGCTTTATTTATTTTATTTTTCTTTTCAAGAATATAGAGGCAAGCCATGAATCTTCATGGAGACACCCGCTTAAGATACATAGTATCATTACAACAATTTAGCAAAAACATGTTAATATCTTATAATAATTTCGTTATATATTCTACAGGGAATGCCCAATTCTCATACTCAAACCGTTGTCGTTGAAAACCCCAATTCTGTTGATGAGAACGGAAAACTGGTATCTTCGTGTTCCTAATCTCTGCCCCATTTTTTCTTTTCTATTTTCCTATCTTGCCCTTGTTTAAACTTGTATCTTTTGTGATGATTTTTAGGTAAGCAATGTTGTTGTCGGGGTTACAACGGAGAAGAAATCAACCGACTGAAAGGATAGGAACGACCGATTGATCTATGTTGGCCTGCAAATTGTTAATGAAAATGGGTGTTTGGAGGTTGAATTTGTATACTATTAGAAAGGAGAAATTATTCATCATATTGACACTAATGTAATTAAGATTGTTCAGAAAATTGGAGGGCTTGATGTGTTTGAGTTGAGAGAGGATATGGTTCATAGAAAAGAGTAGAGTTCTACTAAACAATGTGAATTGTTTGTAAATGATGTGATACAAGGGGTTTCTATTTTATGAATAATGTCAAATTTGGTCCTTGTAGAATTGTCCCAAAGGGGTAGAGTTTTCATAACAAGGCCTCGGATTCAAATGTGGGCTCATAGCGTCTTAAAAGACCGCTATTTGATCTTATTAATAAGGATTTGATTTGAAATCATTATCGAACGTTTTCATTTCCTTTTCGTAAATTGACTAGATGACTAGTAACTAATGTATAAATTTTCAACAAACCAAAGGGTCTTTAGCCTAGCGGTATTGTAGCATTTGGTCTTGTAGTAGGTCATGGGTTCAAACCTCACCAAAGGTGAGGAGGGTATGTGAGTTTCTTTGTTTCATTTGTTGTATATAAATATTATATACTTAAAAAAAAATCAACAATAATCATTTATGCTTCATTTAGGGGGTGTTTGGGAGTGTGTTTGAAAACTGCTTATTGACTTATTGGCTTTTCAAGAAGTCAATAAGTTAAAATGAGTGTTTGGCAAACTCAAAAACACTTTTAAATCTCATTTTCCAAAACCTTGCAAACGTGATTTTCCAAAAGTCAGGAATTCTTGACTTTTGGATTTGAAAACAGCTTATTGAGTTCAAAATTACAAAAATAACCTTCTTTTTTATTATATTTTTTTATATAATAAATTTTATTATATTATATATTTGTAAAAAAATATTTTTTGTCTAAAAATAACTTATTTGTTAAAAAAAATATTTTTTTTGTCTAAAAATAGAGATGTCCTTTTTGATCATTTTACATGTATAAGCTAAGCCAAACACTTTTTAAAAAATAACTTTTTAACTTTTTGACTTATTGATTTTTTCTACCACAAAAGCTAATCCAAACACTTTTTTAAAAACTCATTTTCCAAGAGCAATAAGTCAATAAGCACTTTTAGCCAAAAGCACTTTTGGACTAAAAAAGCACTCCCAAACACCCCCTTAGTAACTTTTGTTATTATAATTTCTTTTAGAGTAAATTACGGATTTGGTCCCTGTGGTTTGGGGATTATTACGAAAATGGTCCCTAATTTTCGTTTATTACGGATTAGGACTTGACCTATGGATTTTTATAACGAGTTGGTCCCTCTGACAAACGGCCGTTTGTCAGCGTCCGTTAGAACCACCCACGTGCTTTGCACACGAGGGTATTTTTGTCCAATCCCTTTTCATCCCCCTTTTTGTCCCTCTTTTAAACGGGTAAAACCCTTATTTCATACAAAACCCTGTGCTTTGGCTATTCATCTTCTCCATAACAAAGCTTCAGTGACGTTCATCTCCATGGTCGCTCCAATGTGGAACATTCGAAGAAGCAATGAAGATGTTGATATGCATTATGTGTATGGTATGTACTCGTAAATATAGATTTTTACATTGTGTGGTACGTACAAAATCAATATAGAGATGATAGTTTTTTTTTGTTTTTTTACAGAGCATTACACGAACCTGATATCAATGAAGGTTCATCACGGTGGGGTTTTTACAAGATCGCCAGGTAGGGAGTACATTAAGGGTAAGATTAATTATGTCGACTTAGTAGATTGTGATGAGCTGAGTGTGCATGAAGTGGATGCCATGATGGTAGATTTAGGTTATAATGGTGAAAACCCAATGTATTATTACTTTTTGAAACCTGAATTTGACCTAGATTTTGGTCTTGAACCTCTAGGCAATGACCAAGATGTTTTGATTTTGTTGAAGTATACCAGTAGCTACAAAGTCATTAACATATATGTTGAACATGGTTTTACCACCTTGAAAACTTATTTCAAGTCTCCTACGTTTAGTCAAATTGTTATTGAAGAAATCCCTGATGATGGACCTAGTGAAGTGAATACAAAAAAAAGATAAATCATCTTGCAAGAAAAGGCTCTGTCTTGAATGGTATAAAACAAGGGAGGGTGAAGAGGCTGTAAGTGGTGATCAAGAGCCTGTAATGGCTGAAGAACAGCCTGTAGTGGCTGAAGAACAACCTGTAAGTGGTGATCAAGGTGACAGAGTACTTGAAGAAGAGACTGTGAGGAGTGAACAATGGCATAGTATTGGTGATGACATGGTTGGGTTAGGTGAGTTCATGGTTGGTGACTTAGAGGACTTTGATCCTTTTAGTGAACCTATTAGTGACAAGAACCTTTTAGTGGATAGGGAGGAAAATATGTGTGAGAATGAGGAATTCTATGATGTTGATCCAATGGATATGGAAGATTTTGACAGTAGTGACGACTCTGATTATGAGAGTGGCAGGAAAAGGTCTTTGCACAGGCTTAGAAAGGAACAACAAAAAACAGAAGCTACTAGTGGTAATTTCTATGTTGGGCAGCATTTTGGAACCAAGGAAGAGGTAAGACATGCAATCACTTTGCATTCCATTGAGTCAAGAAGGGATTTGTGTATAAGAAAAAATGATAAGCACAGAATCAGGGTTGTATGCAAGGGTAGAAGCATTGGGACAACACAAGATGGGCCAACACAGGATGGGCCAACACAGGATGGGCCAAGTTGTCGTTGGGTTTTGTTGGTTTCCACAGTCAAACTGGACCAGACATGGGTGGTCAAGACCTACTTTGATAAACACACTTGTCTTCAGACAAGAAATGTGAGGCATTGCACAGCAACCTTCCTGTCTCAAGAGGTTGTATAAACCATTATTCCAAACCCTGAAATTCCCATTAAAGCTTTGGCAGAGGGACTACAAAGGAAGTTCTCAGTTGGTGTTTCTAACATGAAGGCTTATAGGGCAAAGGTTATTGCAGAAAACATGGTCAAAGGGGATTACACTGAGCAATACAAGGGACTGAGGGACTACATCTTAGAACTTCAGAGAGCCAACCCAGGCACGACAGTGAAGCTTGAACTGGAGGATGAGCCAAATCCAGAGTCAACCACAAGGCAGTTTAAACGAATTTACATTTGCTTGGGTGCTTTAAAAGAAGGATTCAGAGCATGTGGGAAGGATTTGCTTGGTATAGATGGAGCATTCATGAAGGGCCCTTATCCAGGCCAAATCCTAACAGCTGTTGGTGTTGATCCCAACCAAGGAATTTATCCACTTGCATATGCTATTGTAGAGGCAGAGACAACTGATTCATGGAGTTGGTTTCTTGAAACCTTGGGAGATGACCTTGAGTTGGGCAGAAATTCTAATTTCACTTTCATTAGTGATAGGCAAAAGGTATATCCTAATATAATGTCTATTTAATTGTATACAGTTTTAGATTTAGACTAATGTGTATATATAATTATTTGCAGGGGATTCTTCCAGCATTAGCTAGGGTTTTTCCTTGTGCAGAGCACAGATTCTGTGTGAGACACATACATGAAAACATGAAGAAGCATTGGAAGGGAAAATTGTACAAGGACTTGTTATGGAAGTGTGCCACAGCAACAACAGTATCAAGGTTTGATAAGTGCATGGAAGATTTGGAGAAGGTAGATAAAAAAGCTTACCAGTGGTTAAAAGACATACCTTCTAACAATTGGGCTAGAGCACACTTCACTGGTACATGTTTTTAAGATTGAATTCTATGTATGATGTTCACTTACAAGTCACTGATAAGATTGAATTGTGGTATGTTGTTACAGGTAGGGCTCACTGTGATGTTTTGATAAACAATATGTGTGAGGTTTTTAACAGGCAACTTGTAGAAGGTCGTGACAAACCAATCTTAAAGGCATTAGAGTACATACATGAGTATTTGATGAAGAGGATAGTGATTGTTCAAAAAGTAATTGCAAAGAGTGATGGGTATATAACACCTGCAGCTACCAAGATATTGGAGAAGATTAAAAAAGATGCTGCACAGTACATTGTCAGGTGGAATGGAGGGTACAAGTATCAGGTTAATGGTCCATGGCAAGATCAATGTGTAGTTGATTCATCTAAGAAGGTATGCTCATGTAGAAAGTGGGAGTTGTCTGGCATTCCATGTAGGCATGCAGTGGCCACAGTATGGCATATGGCTCTTAATGGAGAACAAGTTGGGCTTCCAGAAAATTGGGTGCATGACAGTTACACAATGGCTACTTGGAAATCAGTGTATGAGTACAAGGTTTGCCCTTTGAATGGGAGGGAGGAATGGCCAAAGAGTGAATGCCCTCTCACATTAACACCTCCAGTCCACCATACACAGGTTGGAAGACCAAGAAAGAAAAGAAGGAGGAATGATGAAGAATTAAGTGAACCAGTTGTAAAGGGGTGTAGACTGTCAAGGGTTTGCAAGACTGTGACTTGTGCAAAGTGCAAAAAGAGAGGGCATAACTCAAGGAGTTGTAATGGACAAGAGGAAAGACCAACATGAAGGGCCAGCTTAATGGGAAATGCATAACTTTTGGTTTGTGTGTTGACTTAAAAACAAGTATTTATTTTTGGTATTTGATGTGTGTGTGCCTTTTGGTATTGGATGTTTTGTGTTAAAAACAATGTGGTAAACTATTAATGTATGTCCCTTTTGGATGTTTATAATCTGTTTGGCTTATTGGTTTCGCATACCAAACTTATCACATTAGCAGTATTAACTTCATTCATCATGAGCAGTACTAATATTCTCCAGCAGCATTAATTCTTTCCAGCAGTATTAACTCATTCCAGCAGCATTAACTTGTTCCAGCAGCATTAACTTGACTCAGCAGTACTAACCTTGCTTCAGCAGTACTAATCTTGACAAGCAGTACTAACTTTACTTCAGCAGTACTAACCTTGACAAGCAACACTAACTTCACTCTAGCAGTATTAATTATGTCTCGCAGTAGTAACTTTGTTCTGGCAGTACTAACCTTTACTGGCAGTAGTAACTTTGTTCTGGAAGTAGTAATGTTGTTCTGGCAGTACTATCCATACTTAGCAAATCTTCAGTTCCCAACAGTTTGGTATCCAATCACATTGTTTGGCTTAACAGAAGTTGGTATCCAATCACATTGCTTACTTGGTAATCTGTTTACTTACTTGGCTTAACAGAAGTTGGCTTAACATTGCTTATAATCTGTTTGCTTACTTAGTAATCTGTTTACTTGTTTACTGGTTTATTGAAGAAGTGCCAAAAACAATGTAAACAACTAAGGAAATTAACTTGCCACAAACCATGATTTAATATTGATGACCAATAAAGATTACATCAAAATGCTCTAAACAACAACTATGTCTAAACAACCAGTACTAGATTACCAAAAACAACTACACCAACGGTTGAATCAACTTCAATCAAATTACCAAAAACAAAATCCAACTGATCACCAACAACTACATCTAAGGGCTTACATCAGCTTGAATCAGAGTACCAAAAACAAAATCCAACTGATCACCAACAATATCTTCAACATTCGATTTTCCACAACTTTTTTCTTCAATTGGTCTTCAATGGCGTTCTTAGACCTTAATAATCCAGGTATAATAGCTGTAGCTCTACGACATAACGGTGGTTCAAACCACGCAATAAACCCACAATATGATCCCTGTACAAATCATTTTGGTTGAGCTTAGGGATTATTCACCAAAATCAATGGACATTAGGGTTAAGAAATTAAACTTACACAACTGTAGAACCTTCTCCCTGGATTAGAGGTTGTCCACGATGTGCGAACCACCATTGAAGCTCCACAGGAACACATACGGTGAGCCATTGAAGAAGGAAGAAGATGATACGAGTTTTGGTCCCTCGTGTGCAACCAATTCCATTTAAAAGGGGGATGAAAAGGGATTGGACAAAAATACCCTCGTGTGCAAAGCACGTGGGTGGTTCTAACGGACGCTGACAAACGGCCGTTTGTCAGAGGGACCAACTCGTTATAAAAATCCATAGGTCAAGTCCTAATCCGTAATAAACGAAGATTAGAGACCATTTTCATAATAATCCCCAAACCACAGGGACCAAATCCGTAATTTACTCTTTCTTTTAAGTATACAATATTGACAACTTAATTCTTTCTAACTTTATGGGTTGATACAAAGCGTTAATTTCATCCGAAAATGCCCCACCTAGATCATGCCAAGTATTTTTATAAGACACGATTAAATGATGATTAGCCTCATTTTCACAACCAAAATCAAACATGGGCTTTTTGAAGGCTCATGCTTTCTTTTAGCATTTAAAAACAGGTCCGAAATATCGCATTAGGGGGTATTTAGAGCCGGAGATGGAATGTGATTTGAAAGTGGTAGTTTCATTGTAATGGAATGAGTCGTTCTCTGGTATCTGGTAATGCATCTTCATTCCAGAATCCCCCACTAGGGGTGTTCCCGATGGCAATTTAGGGTCAAACTACAAACTGCATCGCATATGCAGGTTTAAAAGTTTTCTCAAACTACAAATTGCACCACATATGCCTTAAACCACAAAAAAACGCTCCACAAAATACAGTGTGGCGTTGTACGATTTATGCGGTTTATACCATTTCATTACACCAATAATCATAAAATCACAGCTTCAAAATAAATTTGACAATGACGTTTCCATATCTTGTACAATAAAAGGTCTTAATACGGATGAAATGTGTAAGTAATGTAAATTTAAGAGTTTGGTAAACGATCCAAATACATCTGAAAAATTAATTTGAAAATAAATGTGACTATAATATGACAAAAAGTACAATAGAATCTGTGACATAAAACTTAAAAGGAAAACTGAAATATATATTATATATTATTCATTTACTAAATAAAAATATTATATATATATATATATATTATGTTTAGATAATATATAAAAATATATAGTGTGGTCAGCATGAGAAGTATTCTTAAATCGTTCATCACTTCCATCAAATACATCCCATGAATTGCGATTTAAAAGAGAATTGACACGGTTGCATTTCATCATAATATTTATCAATTCATCCAACAGTAGATAACCAATTTTTCATCAAATTTGACGCTTCTCACCGAAATCCAACCAGGTCTTAGTACAAAGCAAACACTAAACCACTCCATCAAAATTCTAAAAGCTTCAGGTAAAATAAAATAAGCCCAATTTTCTTTCTTCCCTAATTCACACTGTCTTCTGCTTCTTCACTCAAATCGCTGCTGCTCCGTCGACTCCTCGCATCTTCTCTCTTCTACCCTCGTGGTTCAACCACCCGCCTCAAAGGTATCGATTTCATCATTCTATGTTTTCGATTTTGTTCAGCACCTCCTTAGAGTTCATGGTTTTTCAATGTAAAAGGGGGAAATTGTTCTAATGATTATGAAACCTGTTTATATGTTGCTGAAATTTTTTCCACAACCCTACACCTATTTTCGTAATTCGATATGGTCCCTATCCTGAACTTAGTTAGGCAGTGCCGTGATTTGTGACTATTGTTTTTATCTATCAAATGCTTTCATTCGTTGGATACTAGCAGAAATGCAAACCCTTAACCATCCATGTGCCCTTTCCTTTTGAGGTAGATTTCAGTTTCATGCTTTCAAGTATAAAAATATAATTCACTCCAATTTGTATATCCTATACTGATGACAAAAGTTAGGAGACCTTTATATGCTTCTGGTAGCTCAAAACCGTTGGCAGGGTTGAGAAAAGATAGGGGTACAATGATGTTTTGTGGTGCATCTTAGGTGTTCGATAAAATGTCTAGCTTAAAATTTTCGTATGGGAGTTTTATCAGCTATACAAGAGTGATGAATAAAGATAGTTAACAGCAGATTTTCTTTTCTTGGGTAGAAACTAATTTCATGTGAGACGAGACAAGATTGTAAAATTACTAAACTACCCATGTGAAATTAAAACCTTAAAACCTTCCACATGTCTTTCACCCTGCCTACCTCACTTCCGCCAGTTTGTCTGCATACCAAACGCACCTTATTTTCTTTAAAATAAAATAAAAAATACATTTTTAATGATTCTGAGCCTTTTTTCAGGGTCTTGAGAATGTCAATTTTTTGCTGCTACCCATTCTAAAGTCATATCATTTAATCACGCGTTCGGCTGCAATGTGGAGGTCAGCAGTGATGGCTAAAGTTGTTCGACTTTCTGGTTCACTTCAAACCCTTCGGGCTCCAACGGTTCTTTACAGCCATAGCACCATCATGCAAGAAAAAATACCCACCCAGAAAACCGTAACTACAACAGAGATGAATCAATACGCAGATGAACCCATATCCAAACGCCAAATAGGGGAGAATGTATCAAGAAAAGATAAAATCAACTTTTTACTCAAAATCTTGATGAATCTTGACAATAGTAAAGAATCTGTATACAGTGCTCTTGATTCATGGGTAGCCTGGGAACAAGACTTCCCAGTTGGGCCATTAAGGCGGGCATTAATTGAGCTCGAGAAAGAACACCAATGGCATAGAGTTATCCAAGTTATCAAATGGATGTTGAGTAAAGGTCAAGGGACGACAATAGGAACATATGGGCAGTTGGTTCGGGCACTGGATATGGATCATAGGGCAGAGGAAGCACATGAGGTTTGGGTGAAGAAATTGGGTTCAGATTTGCATTCAGTTCCGTGGCAACTATGCCACCAGATGATATCGGTGTATTACAGAAACAATATGTTGGAACGGTTGGTTCACCTTTTTGAGAGTTTAGAAGCGTTTGATCGTAAGCCGAGGGATAAGAAGGTGGTAAAGAAAGTTGGTGATGCTTATGAGGTTTTGGGGATGATTGAAAAGAAAGAAAGAGTGTTGGAGAAATACAAGAGTTTGTTTGATGAGACTTCATCATCCTCCAAAAAATCTACAAGAACTTCAGTAAAAAGGTAATTCTAAGGCTAGGTTGTTTTGGGTTCCTTCCTACGGGTTGTCAGTTCGAGTCTTTTTAGGGATATTGAAGATTTTCTTGATTCATGAGATTAGTTGAGGTGTGCGCAAGCTGACATGTACAACTCATGGTTACCAACAGAAAAGGTAATTCTTCTCATGAGATTAGTTGAGGTGTGCTCAAGCTGACCTGTACAACTCACGGTTACCAAAAGAAAAGGTAATTCTTCTCCATCAGAAGATGGCTTAAATTAGAAGAAAGCTGTTGTGGGTTTTGTTTATATACAAAGCAAGATTCGGAATATATTGGGTTTGATTGGTTTGGTTTTTTTTACCGTAGTTCATCTTTAAACGAAAATTTGAGTTTAAACTGACGACATGAAATTTTATTTTGTATTAAAAAAATAAAAGTGACACCATACTTTACCGGTTCCACGTCATCGTTGATAGGTTCCACGTCGTCATCGTTGATAGGTTATCAGGTAAACTGGTTCCTAAAATAAAATGAAGGTTTTAGAAGTTGGTTCACCAAGGTACGAATAAAGACAATTGGTTTCATTTTGATTTTTTTTCCATTTCCCATTATCTTCACTTTCATAAACGTCCATATAAAGAATGGGGGAGAAAATCATTTATATAAATGACCTTAAATAAGGTGATGTTTGTTTTTTTAGAAAAAAGCTCTTATTGCCTCTTATGTTTGATTCATTAAGAGGTAGGGCTATTCAGGCTCTTTGTTTTTCCAAAATTTCAGAGTCATTTATGTCTTATCGTTCTTTTATCTGGTAAGAGGTAAACCAATATCTTATTTGCTTCTTATTGTTCTTAATGAATTAACTTTAATAGATCTTAATACCCAATCAATTCACTTGGATTAATAAAACTCAAATGTACTATACTTCGGTGACTTTCAAAGTTAAATTTATATAACTTAAATATATTATATCGATTAAACGTATTCGTTTAAATGAATGTTAATTTTAAACTTTAGATGTAAATTATGCATAAGTATGTGAAATTGTATATATATATATATATAGATAGATAGATAGATAGATAGATAGATAGATAGATAGATAGATAGATAGATGTGAGTTCAAACAAGAACGCTAACTATTTAAGAAAACACGAGAACGGTCGTCCATGTACAAAATCATACATGATTCACGTACAAAATCATATATGATTCACGCGACTTGCCACGCGACTTAAAAAAGTCGCGGCCAAAGTCGCACGCTTCCAATTTTTTGCAGTTAGTGTAAAATCACATATGATTTTGTGCATGAGCTTCGTGTATTCTTAAATAGTTAGCGTTCTCGTTTGAACCTTCCCCCCCCTCTCTCTCTCTATGTGTGTGTGTGTGTATATATATATATATTCAACACTATAATATTCTAATTGGTCAAATACATAATTTAAACGAATTCAAACATTTATCACTTTATAAAACAAATAGCCTTATTGATTCAGATTTCAGACTTCAACATCACCTCCTATAAATCAGAAGTGAAATAAGACTTCAGATTTCAACACCTCTTAAAAAACAAACGTCACCTAAGTTTTCAATCAAGTGATTGACCTTCTAATTCTTTTAGCTCAATGCCTATCATCCGACGTGTCATTGGTAAAAAAAGATTGTTTCTAGCTTAAAGCAGTCTTATTCGTAAAAACTTAAAAAATACACTTGAGAATCATTCTGCAGACGATTCCCACCTTGATACTCAAGAACTTCTAAGCAGTAAGATACAAACAAAATGTGATACCCAATAACTTTTAAACAATAAGAAACAAACCCTAAAAATTCGAATAAATTTAAACCTTGAATTTTACAGAGTTTACAACAACATCTTCCAAAACTTTCATTCATAAATGGAGAATTAGTGACCAAGGTTCGCATTTACAAATGAAATATCATAAACAACCTACTAACCTAATCCATAACAAACAAGATCAGACTATAAGGGTTGTCTATGTGATCTCCCAAAATATCTTCGATTCAACTAACTTCTCCATTTCATCTCCAAAAGGTATGATTCTGGTACCCCTCTTCACTCATCCCTTTGATTCCCTGCCCGTGCTAGTACCTGGTAAGAAAATTTGTTTTGGAAATATTAGGCTTGCGCCTAGTGAGAACATCCAGTTTTCAAAATCAAAACATTTATAAGCTTTGAAATCAATTTGTAAACAAAGCATATAAAAGTAACCTTTTTGCAAGTTCCATAACGTACACATAACATCTTTCGATTACGGGAATCATACCCGATTCCATGAGTATGACGAACACCAAGTGAGTCATCGTATCATGTTTAGGAGCGACACTACGAATCACTGAGGATTCTAGATTTCAACTCATGTCCAAGAAATTACAATTAAACCATGCCAATTTCTTGGTGTGGAAGTAGGGATTACAATTAAAACATGTCTATCCCTTATCTCCCAATATAAAACGGGAATAACAATTATACCTTGCCTATTCCACGTTTTCACGTCACAATACGAAACGGGAATTTCAATTATACCTTGCCTATTCCTCATTTCTAAATAGAAAACGGGAATAGCAATTATATCTTGCCTATTCCACGTTTATCAAATAATGCTAATGCATATGGATCCATTACACTTACTAGCATACGTACGTACCAAATCAAAAACATATATCAAATCGTACTATACTCGAATTTGAGTTATAATTATGTTCGTACTGCTAAAGTTAAATCAAAATGATCAAGGAATGTTTCATTTTCGGAAAACACAAGATCAGGAAACCCATACTAAAACTATCCAAGAAAAACTTATCCGGAAAGCATATCCGGTAATATCCGTAAATCAAAGTATTCCGGTAACATACGGAACCAAGGGAATTCGGTACTATCCGGAAATCAAAGTATTCCGGTAACATCCGGAACCAAGGGAAATTCGGTACTATCCGGAAATCTAGTCCGGGAATCATCTGGAAAAAGTATCCGGATTTCGAGTCCGGAACCATCCGGGAAATTTATCCGGAAATCCAATCGGAACCAAATCCGGAAATGATCCGAAAAACACCCGAAAATCAAATCCGGAACTATCCGGAAACACAAGTCCGAACACATCCGAAAAACACAAATCCGAATATACCGGAAAAGCTATCTTCCGGATTCGTTCGATATCCATCTGATTATTTGCGATTTACACCTTATTCCATAAAATTCCTTGTACCAATCCTCTTAAACATACTAGTAAGTTCATAAAACCATTTCAAATTCAGCTAACCACTTTTGAAAGCATAAAAACATACTTTATACAATAGAGATGAACTCACCTTGATCAAACCCTAAAATCCTAGTGAATCCGAATTACTCCAGAATCAATTTCAATCCTTGCTCAGCACAACTGTTTTAACCAAATACGAATTTGAACTTGTGATTATCATTCCTCAAAATAATTGATCGAGAATTACTTGAATTCCTTGCCGAATGAGACTTGAAATCACAATTCTCTCTTTCTGCTTTAAGACCGACTTCAAATTAACATCAGATAATCTTCAACTTTAATTTCTACTAAACTCACCAATAATTAACATTTCTCTATAATAAAACATATATATTAATTATTGAAAATCGAGGTGTTACAAATCTCCCAAACTTGAAAATGATTTCGTCCTCAAAATCTAAATTAGGTAAACAAATGAGGATATCTATTCTTCATATCTTCTTCTGCTTCCCACGTCACGTTGGCACCTCTATGATGTTTCCACTGTACTTTAACCATAATAACGTCTTTATGGCGTAGCTTCTTAGTCGTCCTTTCCAAAATTGCTTTAGGTTCCTCCACGCAACGGTTCTTCTCGTCAACTTTTATTCCAGACATTGGTATTACATTCTCTTCTTCAGCTAGGCATTTTCGAAGGTAGCAAACATGGAAAGTATTATGGATTCCTTCCAATTATGGTGGAAGATCTAACTGGTAAGCTTAAAGCCCTACTCTATTGGTTATAGTGAAAGGTCCAAGAAAACGAGGACTCAGTTTTCCACGTTTCCCAAATCTTATAATGCCTTTCCATGGGGATACCTTTAGCATCACCCGCTCCCCAACTTGAAATTCTTTGGGTCTTCTTTTCTGATCGGCGTAACTCTTTTGTCGATCTTGAGCCGCCTTCAAATGCTTCCGAATCTCCTTAACCTTATCAGCCGTTTGTTGCACAATTTCGGGACCAACAAATTGCTTTTCTCTAGCTTCCAACCAACATATCGGAGTCCTACACTTTCGCCCATACAAAGCTTTGAAAGGTGCCCTTCCGATACTGGAATGATAACTATTATTATACATAAACTCCACTAAAGGTAAATGCGTATCCCAATTACCTCCAAAATCAATTACACAAGATCTTAGCATGTATTTATAAAGTCTGAATTGTTCTTTCACTTTGCACATCCGTTTGTGGATGGTATGCGGTACTCGGATTTACTCTAGTACCCAATTCTTCTTGCAGTGACTGCCAAAATCTTGAAGTGAATCGACTATCACGGTCTGATACTATAGACACATGTATGCCATGCCTTGATACCACTTCATCGATGTATGATTTGGTTAACTTATCTATTGGTGAAGCTTCTCGCATTGGTAAGAAGTGAGTGCTCTTGGTCAAACGGTCTACTATTACCCAAATGGTATCGTTACCTCTCAACGTCTTCGGCAACTTAGTCACAAAATCCATGGTAATCTTATCCCACTTCCATTCAGGAATTTCCAAAGATTGTAGACTCCCATAAGGTCGTTGATGTTCTGCCTTTACCAACGAACGCGTTACACATTTCTCTACACATTGTGCCACATTCAGCTTCATAGTTGGCCACCAATAATGTAGTTTCAAATCTCTATACATCTTAGTACTTCCAGGATGCATAGAATATTTGGATTTGTGGGCGTCTTCAAGAAGTAACTCCCGGTTTCCTCCAATCTTTGGCACCCAAATACGGCCTTGAAAGAGTTTGACCCCTCAACTATCTTCAGTCAATTGAAGACGTTGCTTAATCATAACTTCATCTTTAAAATTTTATTCTAATAAAGATTCCGTTTGTGCCACCTTGATCCTTTCAATTAGACTTGGCATCACATCAATTCTGGTGTTGGTCGCTTTCAAACATCCACTGTATTCTTTTCTACTTAAGGCATCAACTACTACATTTGCTTTACCAGGATGATAATGTAATTCACAATCATAATACTTAAGTAGTTCTAGCCAACGCCGTTGCCTCATATTCAGCTCTTTCTGATCAAAAACATGTTTCAAACTTTTATGATCAGTGAAAAGAGTGCACTTCGTTCCATACAAGTAATGTCGCCATAGCTTTAAAGCAAACACTACTGCTACCAGTTCTAGATCATGGGTAGGATAATTCTATTCATGTTCTTTGAGTTGTCTTGATGCATAAGCAATCACTTTGTCGCGTTGCATCAATACACACCCTAAACCCATCTTTGATGCATCACTATATACAACCAAATATTCTGTTCCTTTTGGTAATGCAAGATCAGGGGCTTCACATAATTTCTTTTGTAAAGTTCTAAAAGCTGATTCTTGCTTTTCAATCCATACAAACTTTACATTCTTCTGTGTTAGAACTGTCAGGGAAGAGGCAATCTTAGAAAAGTCCTTTATGAATCTTCGGTAATAGCCTTCCAAACCCAAGAAACTCCGAATCTCCGATGAGTTCTTCAGTGTTTCCCAATTCATCACTGCTTCTATCTTCGCCGGATCCACCTTGACTCCTTCAGAAGTGATTACATGACCGAGAAATTGTACCTCCTTTAACCACAATTCACATTTTGAGGCATACAATTTCTCTTTTCTTAGAACATCTAAGACTTCACGAAGATGGCATTCATGGTCGGCTTCATCCTTTGAATAAACGAGTATGTCATCTATGAACACAATGACTGACTTGTCTAAGAAAGGTTGACACACCCTGTTCATTAAATCTATGAACACATCAGGAGCATTTGTCAACCCAAAAGGCATCACGAGGAATTCATAATGCCCATACTTTGTTCTGAATGTCGTCTTGGAAATATCTTCATCCCTCACCTTTACTTGGTGATAGCCCGACCTTAGATCAATCTTTGAAAAACAACCCGCACCTTGGAGTTGATCGAATAAGTCATCAATCATTGGGAGTGGATACTTATTCTTAATGGCCACTTTGTTCAATTCTCTGTAGTTAATGCACATTCTCATAGTGCCATCCTTCTTCTTGACAAATAACACAGGAGCTCCCCAAGGTGACGAGCTTGGCCCGACAAAACCCTTTTCAAGCAGTTCTTGCAGTTGAGACATCATCTCCTTCATTTCGGCCGGTGCTAATCGGTACGATGCACGTGCTATTGGTGCCGCTCCTGGAACAAGATCAATATTGAATTCTACTTGTCGTTCTGGTGGTAAGCCTGGAAGATCATCAGAAAATACATCTGGAAATTCACATACTACCTTTATATCCTCTATTCGCTTCTTTTCTACTTTAGCATCCAATACGTATGCTGGATACGATGAACATCCTTTTATTAAACACTTACGCGCTTTGGCTATCGAAATCAACGGAACATCCCCTTTTCTCTTTTCCCCATAGATGAATACATCATCATTTTCGGGCATAGGGATCCGAATTAATTTCTTAGCACAAAGAATTTCTGCCTGATTACTCACCAACCAATCCATACCAACAACTATATCGAACCCACCTATTTCCATTAAAATCAAATCAATTGGGAATTCCTTTCCTTCTACCAAAACTGTACAACCCTCAAGTCCATCCCGAACTAAGACTTGACCCCCATTAGCTATTTCAACTACTAAGGCATCTTCCAAGGTTAGTGACAGACATAGCTAACTTTTGATAAAACGATCGCGATACAAAAGACATGTTGGCACCACAATCAAATAGTACACGTGCAGGTATAGAATTAACAAGGAATGTACCAGAAACTACATCTGTCGATTCTTTAGCTTCTTCCGCCGTCATGTGAAATGCTCGGACCGTTGGTCTCGGGGTATTGGGTTTCCTCTCTTGATTTCCACTATTCTTTAGCTTTGGCAATCCCTTCGGTAATGACCGGACTTCTTACATTCAAAGCAGGTTGGTCCTTGAATGGGACAGTTCCTAATTTGACGACTACTCTTTCCGCATTTAAAGCATTCATTTGAAACCACCCGACACGGCCCAAAATGTTTGCTCCTACACTTCTGACACCAATTCGGTTCTCGTCGAGGCTCAAAACGAGGATTCTTGACAAAAGGCCTAGATTTCTGAGAAGATTCTGATCGACCTTCCATACTTGTGCCTTCTCCACTTTATCTCTGGCATAAACTTCCTCTATTATTTTGGCTTCCTCAATCGTTTCCCTCAGAGTCAGAGCTTTGGAATTTCGAACTCTTGACATCATATTAGCTGACAAGCCTTTCAAATAAGCCTTGATCTTTTCTTTTTCGGTTGGGGCCACATACCCCACTAAGTTCAGCTTCTCCAGGAAGATTCAACTATATTCCCTTACAGACGAATTACCCTTCTTAAGCGTTCGAAACTCTTCTACAATGCGATCCATTTCATTTTCGTTGCAATATTCTTCCAATATTTTCTTTTTGAACGATTCCGAAGTCATTGCTGCCAAAACCGGTGCCGCCACAGTCGATGTCACAATGTTTCACCATGTCAAAGCATTTCCTCTTAGCATTTGGAATCCGAATCTAACCTTTGACTCTTCGTCACATTCACATGCTCTAAACGCTTGTTCCATCTCTCTAATCCAATTCATACACGCAATTGGATTATCTGAACCAACAAATTATGGTGACTTGCAACTTAAAAATGTCTTGTATGAACAAACTTTCTCCATCCTTCTATTAGCATTCATTACTGGGTTAACAGGTGGAGTTACAGTACCGGTACCCATCTCTAGTCCCTGTGACTCGACACTTCTGTCATTCAACACTTTCATAAACATCTCTTGTTGTTGAGTCAGTGCAACATTCATGACTCGCATCATGTTTTCCATCATACGAGACTCCATAGTAGATTCCGTTGTCACCGGATTAGAAATACCGACATTAAGTCGATGAGTTTGACTTCCTCCTTCCCTTAGGATAGGTGGCCTTGTATTAGCCCCACCCCTTCCAGGTTGATTCTCCGCAGATTCATTTGCCACACGATCCTCTGAAGAAGTAGAAGATCCATTTGGTGTATTAACCATCGTATTATGTTAAGCACATAGAGATAACCATAAGAAATGGCTATACACAACCCAAAGACAAGGAAACGTACTTTAACATTCGTTAATCGCCATAACAATTAGAAACAAGTATACTTATGTAACAATTTATTCATAATAAAACATAGCTAATTGGAATTATGAACATACTACACATAAGGATTCTCGTTACCATCATCACAGTTCTTAATTCACGTATTTTCGTCGACTCTAAGACCATCCCGTCTTAGTATTTCTACCCAATCTCACAAATCATAACTTAATCATCAGCTTAAGTCTAGGTATCTTAAGATCATACCTAGTTCACTTAAACTACAGTTCTGATACCAAACTGAAACACTCTAAAAATTCGAATAAGTTTAAACCTTGAATTTTATAGAGTTTACAACAACATCTTCCAAAACTTTCATTCATAAATGGAGAATTAGCGACCAAGGTTCGTATTTACAAATGAAATATCATAAACAACCTACTAACCTAATCCATAACAAACAAGATCAGACTATAAGGGTTGTCCATGTGATCTCCCAAAATATCTTCGATTCAACTAACTTCTCCATTTCATATCCAAAAGGTATGATTCTGGTACCCCTCTTCACTCATCCCTTTGATTCCCTGCCCGTGCTAGTACCTGGTAAGAAAATTTGTTTTGGAAATATTTGGCTTGCGCCTAGTGAGAACATCCAGTTTTCAAAATCAAACATTTATAAGCTTTGAAATTCATTTATAAACAAAGCATATAAAAGTAACCTTTTTGCAAGTTCCATAACGTACACATAACATCTTTCGATTACGGGAATCATACCCGATTCCATGAGTATGACGAACACCAAGTGAGTTATCGTATCATGTTTAGGAGCGACACTACGAATCACTGAGGATTCTAGATTTCAGCTCATGTCCAAGAAATTACAATTAAACCATGCCAATTTCTTGGTGTGGAAGGAGGGATTACAATTAAAACATGTATATCCCTTATCTCCCAATATAAAACGGGAATATCAATTATACCTTGCCTATTCCACGTTTTCATGTCACAATACGAAATAGGAATTTCAATTATACCTTGCCTATTCCTCATTTCTAAATAGAAAAACGAGAATATCAATTATACCTTGCCTATTCCACGTTTATCAAATAATGCTAATGCCTATGGATCCATTACACTTAATAGCATATGTACGTACCAAATCAAAAACATATATCAAATCGTACTATACTCGAATTTGAGTTATAATTATGTTCGTACTGCTAAAGTTAAATCAAAATGATCAAGGAATGTTTCATTTTCGGAAAACACAAGATCATGAAACCCCATACTAAAACTATCCAAGAAAAACTTATCCGAAAAGCATATCCGGTAACATCCGGAAATATATAATCCGGTAATATCCGAAAATCAAAGTATTCCAGTAACATCCGAACCAAGGGAAATCCGGTACTATCCGAAAATCAAATTATTCCGGTAACATCCGGAACCAAGGGAAATCCGATACTATCCGAAAATCTAGTCCGGGAATCATCTGGAAAAAGTATCCGGAATTCGAGTCCGGAACCATTCGAGAAAATTATCCGGAAATCCAATCGGAATCCGGAAATGATCCGGAAAACACGTGGAAATCAAATCCGGAACTATCCGGAAACACAAGTCCGAACACATTCGGAAAACACAAATCCAGGTATACCGGAAAAGCTATCTTCCGGATTCGTTCGATATCTAGAAAAGGTGACTTCCGGATCAGGGATAATAAATAAAATAGAAACAAGATAAAATCGTATATCAAAACGACTTCTGGCATCACCGAAAGGATCGAAACCACATTCGTAGGCCGACAATTTTTCTGGATAGGTCGAACTATTGGAAGCAAATGGAAAAGGAACACCGAGTGGGATCAAAGAAACTAGCGGACTGATCACTAAATAGATAAAAATAGGTGCAAATTCTGACATCACCACAGCCCACTTTGTTTTCTCGCTCCTTGATCGCTGAGCGGCATACCGAAAAAGATAGGATTTGAATCGATGACTTAAGCCCTTGCGCTATTCCCCCTGATCGCATCGTAGATAGCAGTCAGAGTCAGTACGCTTTCTATTCTCTTTCGAAAGTGAGATCACCATCGGCTTGTTTTGTTGAAATCGAGAAAGGTCACTCCTAAAAGCAACCTTTTCGGTTACGAAGTCACTTAGTCGAACTATAAATAAAAGGAGGCTAAGGTTACGAAGTAAGGTCAACTGGTTAAGGAAAGCTCAGGTTATGAAAAAGTTTAGCCGTTAATTAATTAATTAGTAGTGAGACGTCGGTACGGAGTTGCGTCAGCTGTGGATATAGACTAGGCTAAGGGGCGTACTTCATCTATTCTATTCTCTTCACTTACACCTTACACTTCTGTTGAGTCTAACGAGCCTCAGGTGCGGAGCCTTCCACTGTCACTGTGGACCGAGACTACGCAAAGGTAGAACATCATAGAAACTTCGCTGACTTTCTCATAAACCTTGATTTCGCTACGCTCAATAAGAAACCGGAATAGCTGAAATTGGTTCGTGTTCCGTTTCCAAAGTCAGTCGTCTTTACCCAAGTGTGAACTTCAGACACTATGACTCCAAGAAAGTTTACGAGGTCAGTGAGCAGCGTCGGGCTTTCTTTTACCTCCTTTGCCCATTAGTCCGTAGTTAGGGCTTCTTAAGACAAAATAGACTGATACAATTGCATAAAACCTGTAGTAAGGAATAGTTTGATAAGAACTAGAGCGAAGAAGTCCCCCTCCGACAGCCCGACGAGTCATCCACTTAAAAGGACCCTCCATGCGGTGCGCCCTTCCTTGAATTATTCGGTCATGCAATACTTACTGAAGACAAAGAACCAAATGCATTTCTACCCCGTCATAGTTCTCAATCATTTCGTGGAACCGGGCGTGGTTGAACCATCTACCATGGGGGGAGCTAACGCACAGGGAAGAAGCTTAGATAAGAGAATACGTTTCGCTTTTTTTGTCGAAAGCTCGACGAGCGAGAAAAAGTTTTTGGCCGAAGACAAAAAGTTGACCCACTTCATTCACTGGTCGAATCATCCTCGCTTCGCGGGAACAACAAAAACCACCATCTCGCTCTTTCCTTTCTTCGGTGCTACCTTTTTCTTTCCAAGCATGCTAGCCAAGCAAGGACAACGGGGAATGAGAAAGATACATACATCTAGAAGGACTGTATTAGGATGGGCCTTAGCGGTTAGGCATGCAGGTGGGAACACATTAATAGATAGCTGAACGTGGGTGCGATCGTCATTCCCTACTAATAGAAGTCGGAGAGAAGGCTTGGTTAGGGTAATTATTTGCGATTTACACCTTATTCCATAAAATTCCTTGTACCAATCCTCTTAAACATACTAGTAAGTTCATAAAACCATTTCAAATTCAGCTAACCACTTTTGAAAGCATAAAAAACATACTTTATACAATAGAGATGAACTCACCTTGATGAAACCCTAAAATCCTAGTGAATCCGAATTAGTCCAGAATCAATTTCAATCCTTGCTCAGCACAACTGTTTTAACCAAATACGCAATTGAACTTATGATTATCAATCCTCAAAATAATTGATCGAGAATTACTTGAATTCCTTATCGAATGAGACTTGAAATCGCAGTTCTCTCTTTCTGCTTTAAGACCGACTTCAAATTAACATCAAATAATCAAATAATCTTCAACTCTGATTCCTTCCTAATATATATATATATATATATATCTCAAATTTCACTTTTACCCCTACACCATCAAATATAACGTATCCTTCCCTTCAAATTTAATTTCTACTAAACTCACCAATAATTAACATTTCTCCATAATAAAACGTATATATTAATTATGGAAAAATCGAGGTGTTACAGTTCAGCTCAAGAAAAATCTGGGAATCGTTAGATCACTGTTGTTTGGGTAAAAAATCACACCTCACGACCGACGCAGGAAAATAAAGGACTTACTTCGCACGACAAGTCTTGTATTAGGATAAAGTCTCTTAAATCATGCACAACCATATCTTTAATCGTCACCAGTAAGGTATCTCTGTCGTACGACCGAAATGTCTTTCGAAAAGGGCGACCGTCGTACGATTATCCTTGACACTAACTTACTGACGGTCGACAAGTGTTTCTTTTATGACTAATTAATGCAGGTCAAGCACCATAAAGGACAACGGTCATAACTGAAGACCGTAATCAAGTGTATTCAATGACAAGGACCGTTTTCCACATTTATGAAGGCCTTTAATGACGCCAAAGCCTATATATTTCAACACCAAAGACACATTCAGGGCATCGGATTTCCAGAAAGACAGCGAATTCTCATCGATACGCAACAAGGAATTCACAACGATTGAACACAACTGATTCTCAGAGATATACAACTTACACTCGATCACACATAGGAATTTCCAGAAGCATTCTCGAAGCATTCAAATAATCATTCGAAGAAACACACAACGAAGCATTCTTACACACGACGCACGATACTATTTTACAATTAAGTTTATTTTCCTTGTAATTGTAATCTATTGTACCCACGACACCTGTTACTGAAGGATGTCGTCCCTGTTTGACGACCATAGTGCACCGTTGACTTCTATAGTCGACCGCAGTTTTCACCCTCGATGGGGTTTTTCGCGTCACCAAATTCTCTTGTCTCTTTCCATTTTATTATCTGTTGTACGATTTGTCGTGTGATCCTTTCTTTAGTTGTTAAAGCTTTACATCGACCTTAAGTTATCCTTTGGGTGATTTTTGGCATTAACAACTGTCTTAAGCTTACTTTTCTCAACGATTCTGATTTCGTGAGGATGTTAAGCTTAATTTTAAATGAAGGTCTTATCTCTCAACATAAGGGGGTTAGATTCTGTGGATAAACTGGTTTGTGGTCAGGGACATTTGTTGGAAATAAAATCCAAGTTTCCTAGGTCTTCAAGAAACTAAAAGGGATGGTTTTGATGATAATTGGGTGGAAAGGCTCTGGGGATCATCTAACGTAGGTTTCACGTTCGATTCGACGAAAGGGACATCATGAGGGATCCTATCTTTATGGGAATCCAACATCTTTTCTGGTAACCTAGTTTTGGGTGACGAAAACTTTTTGGCCATCAAGGGTTTTTGGAAAAGAATCGAGAGGGTGTTTGTATGATCAATGTCTACGACCCACAGTCGGAGGATAAAAAATTGAGTTTCTGGAATCGGTTAACTATGGAAATGGAGGTCGAGGAAACAAAATGGTGTGTTTTTTGAGACTTCGACGAGGTAAGGGTGGCATCAGAACGTAGAAACTGTTTGTTCAGGGCCAAGGGAGATTCCGATTTTAATAGCTTTATTCGTGCTAACCAACTTTTCGAAGTTCCGTTGGGAGGGAAACGCTTCACCACGATTAGCGACGATGGTAAGAAGTTAAGTAAAATGGACCGGTTCCTGGTCTCGGAAGACTATAGGAAAACCTGGAGCAGTCTAGGTGTCTCAACTTTTGACAAAATTCTATCCGATCATTACCCGATTGTGTTGAAAGACGATATGGCTGCTTTTGGGCCTAAACCATTTCGTATATTTGACGCCTGGCTAGAGGATGAGAGTGTTCAAGAAGTGGTTACTAACGCTTGGAAGCCGATTCTTTAAAGGTGGCCTTTACGGAGGAAGAGATATGAGGGCGGTCAAACTGTGTGGAAGTTCCAAATCACCAAGTCCAGACGACTTTAATTTTAAATTTATCAAGAGGTTTTGGGGAACGATCAAAGAGGATCTGATGGAAGCTCTGAAATGGTTCCACAACACAGGTACGAGGTTGAAACTCGTCCTTCATAACTTTAATACCAAACTCCGTGGACCTAATCGAGTTTCGAGATAATAGATCGATCAGTCTCCTTGGTTGCTACAACAAAATTATTGCCAAAGTGGAGATTGGTTGTGAGTATCCGCATGAAGTTTGTCATAGCCGTTCTGCATGAAGAAATTTGGATTGCTGGAAGCTGAGGGAACATGGAAGGTGTGAGTTCGATAACCTTTGGTTGTAAGGGAACTAGATTTCGAAGACGAAATCTCTTTTAAGGTTGGGAGGATTGTAACACCCCGGTCTTTGGAAGGTATCAATCTTTTAAGATAAATATGAAAAATAGGAATTTGGATTAAATCCTATTTTATGTTCTTGTTGGTTGGATAATTCAAATATGAATCCAACGGGCCTTTCTGGAGCGAAAACGGAGCTAAAACGAGGAAGTTATGACCAAAACAGTGATCGGGCAATAAACCGGGAAACCAGGGTCAAGTGGACGTGCGCATGGTGCAAGTACACGTCTGCATTAGTGAAGTCCGTGTGTGCTTCCGCGGAAGCAACATAAACTTTATCCTGATGCAAGCAGACGTCCGCATAGGACTCCAAGCGGACGTCCGCATTGTGTCTGGCGGGATTTTTCACCCTTTTCACCCTCAACCTTCCCTCCCCTCTCTCCTACCTTTTATAAATCATATTAGATCTGATTCCTCTCCTCTCCCACTCGATTTTTCTCCCCAAGAACCCTAAATCCTCCATTTCTCTCTTCCCATCTCCCTCTTCTCCAAGAATACTAAGGTAGGTTTGCTGAAACAAGCTTCAAGGGTTTTAAAGTTGCAAGATCTTCACCTTCTCCATCTTCTCCATCACTTTTCCTCCATTTTTTTTATCAAGCTTTGGGTTTTATTAAGAACCCATTTGTAAGTTCATCTTAACTTCCCAAACCATTATTTTGGTAACCCTAGAGACGTTTTGTTGGTGGATTCAAGTTGTGGTAAAGGTAATCTCCTCTTTACTTCCATCTAAGAAATTCGGGTTTTGGTATTTTGGTGGATTTGGATGTTTTATGTTGGGGGAAACGATTCTAAGTGTTTGGGGATGATTATTTATGGTTGGAAACTTATGAAAGATTTGGCTTGAGGATTCAAATTTCTTCAAAGGAGCTCAAGTTTGAGGAAAATCTAGATTTAGCCTAAATCTAGCAAGGCGAGTTCAAGTTGATTTGTGAAAACGTTGTACATGCCAAAATGTCCTTTCCAAGTGTGTATGTGTTTTGGTGGGTTTCGGTTATTTGAAATATTTAACTTTATAAATTAACAATTGTTGAGTTATTTGGCGGGTTTTGGTTATTTGAAATATTTAACTTTATAAACCTTGTAAAACATCCTTATTTAGGATTTTTGGATATTTTGATAAAGTAAATATCATAAATTTGTCCTTTAACGATTTATTGTTCAAATGAGGCCTATTCAAGAGTTCTTGCATTTTTGGTATTTGTCTATATAAAATATTTGGAAATGCACATTTTCGTGTTATGAGTCATGATGGAATTTATACGGGTATGAGTTCATTTGGAAAAGAATATATCTCGACCGATGTCGAGTTTTGGGTTAATCATTCCTTTGAGGTATACATTTACATAAGTGTCGTCTAAATGCATTTTATATTATGACGACCGCCATTTATTGGTCTAATGGGTTTTTGAGTATTTAGCTCGGTTTTGACTTTAAAAGAGTCTTGGGGACGTCTTGTCCGATTTTGATGGCTCAATATATAGTTCTATTTTATGGTTTGCATTTATTGAAACTTATTGCATCTTATTGCATCTTATTAATAAGTACATGCTCGAGTGCTTTAGTCATTCCTGTGTAGTCATGTAATCTTAGACTGTGTTGCATTGGATCCATACGCACGTAAGTCAGTCTTTATTTGATGGTCTGCTGGGTGTTGCGGGATTTGACCCGGGCCCCATGTTTTATGACTTTTACCTCGCAAAGGTACACTAAGAGGGCTGAGTCCGGTTGTGCTATCATGATTGACGGGCGTTTGGGGCCTCCGCCATGTCGGGGCAATGCCATGGTTGTACACCGCATGGGCCGGGCCTTTGGTGGTATTCATGGTGATACTTGCTAAGGTCAGCTGTCTCTTTGGGTGTAACTTGGAAGGAGTCGTAGGGACACTTGGGCTTTCATATAGTGAAGTGTCATACGATTAGTGTTGTATGATTGGCATACTTTTGTGTTCCTCCACTCTCAATGGATACGGGTCTCCCTAGTTGTCGGCCAACACTGTTTTGGATATTAATGTCCTTATTTTAATGTCGTTGGTCTTGTGCGGTTGACTGCAAATGATGATTTTAATATTGGAATTCCCTCCACGTATATTAAAGTTTGAATGAAGCATGTCATTTCCATATTTTGGTATTTGAATTTTATTCCATTTCATGCTCGCATGAGTATTGAGTTAGTACCATGTTTTTGGTGACATATTTATGGATTGTTCTTCCATGATTTATGGGTTGAGTGTTATGCCTCATCCATGTTTGAGTGTTTTGAATAATATAGATTTATTCACGTTTTGAGTGAGTTTGTATAGGAATTCATTTTTGGAAAACGCTATATACATTTTGGAACTTTCGTCATAGAATTTGTATGCGTTGGAAAATGAGTTGTTTACATTTCTATCATAAACCCTTTTGGAATTCATGATTTAAGTTGCAATCTTTCATTTAACAAATTATTTTAATCATGATGTAAACTCTTGAACTCACTAGGCGTTAGCCTAACCTTTTTTATTTGTCGGCATGTGCAACAGGTTCCGATTGGGAAATATTACTAGTGACACTGTGAAGGGTTGAGAGCTAGATGTGTGCTCAAGGAGTGAATAGCTTGGTGAAGTTTTCCACATATTGGGAATAACAACTTTGTATTTGTTTCGGAGTAACACCCGACCTTATGTAGTCTTGATGTATGACTTAAGATTAATGATCGTAGGGGTTAACTTCATGTTTTAAAATCTGAGTTATTTCTAAGGATGGATTTGTATAAAGGATTTTATCCTTAAGTGGTTATTTTATTAAAAAATTTATTTAGTTGCTCTTTCCAAATTTGAGGGTGTTACAAGTTGGTGGGTTTTCGTACAGACATGAAATTATCAATTGTTGAGTTATTTGGTGGGTTTTGGTTATTTGAAGTATTTAACTTTATAAACCTTGCAAAACACCCTTATTTGGGATTTTTGGCTATTTTGATAAAGTAAATATCATAAATTTGCCCTTTAACGATTTATTGTTCAAATGAGGTCTATTAAAGGGTTCTTGCATTTTTGGTGTATTTGTCTTTATAAAATATTTAGAAATGCACAGTTTCGTGTTATGAGTCATGATGGAATTTATATGGGCATGAGTCCATTTGAAAATAATATATCTCGATCGATGTCGACTTTTGGGTTAATCATGCCTTTGAGGTATACGTTTACATAAGTGCCGTCTAAATTTATTTTATATTATGAGGATCGTCATTTGTTGGTCTAATGGGTTTTTGAGTATTTAGCTCGGTTTTGACTTTAAAAGAGTCTTGGGGACGTCTTGTCCGATTTTGATGGCTCAATATAGAGTCCTATGTTATGGTTTGCATTTATTGAAACTTATTGCATCTTATTGCATATTATTAATAAGTACATGCTCGAATGCTTTAGTCATTCCTGTGTAGTCATGTAATCTTAGACAGTGTTGCATTGGATCCATAGGCATGTAAGTCGGTCTTTATTTGATGGTCTGCTGGGTGTTGCGGGATTTGACCCGGGCCCCATGTTTTATGACTTTTACCTCGCAAGGGTACACTAGGAGGGCTGAGTCCGGTTGAGCTATCATGATTGATGGGCGTTTGGGACCCCCGCCATGTCGGGGCAATGCCATGGTTGTAACCCCGCATGGGTCGGGCCTTTAGTGGTATTCATGGTGATACTTGCTAAGGTCAGTTATCTCTTTGGGTGTAACTTGGAAGGAGTCGTAGGGACACTTGGGCTTTCATGTCGTGAAGTGTCATACGATTAGTGTTGTATGATTGGCATACTTTTGTGTTTCTTCACTCTCAATGGTTATGGTTCTTGTAACACCCCGATCTTTGGAAGGTATCAGTCTTTTATGATAAAAATGAAAAATAGGATTTTTGGATTGAATCATATATTTTATGGTCTTGTTGGATGGGTAATTCAAATACAAATCCAACGGGCCTTTCCGGAGCAAAAACGGAGTTAAAACGAAGAAGTTATGACCAAAACAGTGATCAGGCAATAAATCGGGAAACCATGGTCAAGTGGACGTCCACATTTGTGGAAATCCGCTTGTGCTTCCGTGGAAGCAGTAGAAAGTTGTCCCGGGTGCAAGTGGACGTCCGCATAGGACTCCAAGCGGACGTCCACATTGTGTGTGATGTGATTTTTCACCTTTTTCACCCTCAACCTTCCCTCCTCTCTCTCTTACCTCTTATAAATCTGATCCAATCCAATCCAATCCCTCTCTTCTCCCACTCGATTTTCCCTCCCCAAAACCCTAACTTCTCCATTTTCTCTCTTCCATCTCTCTTTTCTTCAAGAATACCGAAGTGGGTTTGATGAATCAGGCTTCTAAGGTTTCAAGGCTTCAAGATCTTCATCTTCTTCACCATTTTCCACCATTGTTGAGCTAACTTGGGGTCTCTTCAAATACCCATTTGTAAGTCATTTTTACTTCTCAAACCTTTATCTTTAGTAAACCTAGAAGTATTTTGTTGGTGGATCTAAGTTGTGGTTGAGGTAACCTTCTCTTTCCTTCAACTAAAAGATTAGGGTTTTGGCATTCTTGGTGATTTTGGTGTTCTATGTTGGGGCAAATGATTCTATGTGTTTGGGGATGAATATTGATGGTTGAAAACTTATGGATCTATGTAACACCCGAAGATTTTAGGTACGTAAAATTCTAAGTCCTACATGCATCTTTATTATTAAAAAGGGTCTTATTATCCAATTTATGGATTAAATATGTTTGGTTTGAAAGGTAAAGTAAAATAAAATGAAATAAAATAAAATATGCCAATTATATTTTATTTAAAATCTGCATTAGATTAAATATATGGATCTTGTTTTTAATTTAATTGAAAAGCCTTATCTATTTCATTATATGGATCATTACTTTTACGTATTCATTAATTGATTAAATAGTCTTGTTTTTAATTTAATGAAAAAGCCTTAGGGAAATTAATTAAAATACCCTAAGTCAAATCAAGTGTTACCAAAATACCACAAATCTCTTCCACTTTGTAAAAATACCCCTTTTTTTCGCGATGGAAGCCCGCGATCGCGGGTCAGGGACCATTTCTGACACTTTTTTAAACTTGCAGGGACCATTTTTGAAAAATGGAATCCCGCGATCGCGGGCTCATCCCGTGGGATACTTTTTGTGACTTTTCAATTTCAAGGGACCATTTTTGAAAAATTCCAGGGACCATTTTTGAAAATATGACCCGCGTAGACACTGTAGCACCCCACGTAGTCCACTGTAGCACCCGCGTTCGTCCAATTTGATGAATTTGATTTGGAATGTTACACTTTCAACCCCTATACTTATTTACTAAATTTACTTTATACCTTTTACTTTCATTATTTTAATTTTACATTTAACACATATAATCGTTTATTAACTAAAATACGTTAAAAAAATACGTTTTAATTTTAACAAATTACACCATTATAATCGTCTTTTCGATACATTCGAAATGAGCCCAATCTTGAATTTTTTTGGATTTATATATTTTAATATATATCATATACAGTTATACACTACATAAAAAATATTTTTTTATATTTAAAATTCATACCCTTATAGTTAATTATTTAATTTATGGTACATCTCTTATTTTTTTTTCAATTTTGTTTTACACTCCTATCGCATTAACATAATAATCATATATTAACTAATTCATTAAATCGTTTTAAATTATTATTATTTGAATGTGTTTATAGATATCGTGAATGGCAATAGGAGAAGGTTTCACGAGAAGAATATGAAATGAGGTTTTGACAAGTTGGTATCACTGGACTCATTTAAGAATTGTGAAAATGGGTATTTGACGAATGATGATTCATGTGTGTTTGGAGCTGAAGTATTTGCAGTTACAGAGTATGCACAAAATGATCGATGTATTTCCAGCGTAACTTATATTAAAATTATCTCCTTCAGTTCAGTCCCGTCCCGTCCCATCTAGTTCAGTCCCGTCCAGTTCCGTCGCGTCCCATCTAGTATGCGTACCAAACGCTACCTAAGAGTATCGTAAATTAAATAATTAACTATAAAGGTATAAATTGTAAATATTAAAAATATTTTGATGTAGTGTATAACTGTATATGATATATATTAAAATATATAAATCAAAAAAATTCAAGATTGGGCTCATTTCGAACGCATCGAAGAGACGATTATAATGGTGTAACTTGTTAAAATTAAAACGTATTTTTTAACGTATTTTTGTTGATAAACGATTATATGTGTTAAATGTAAAATTAAATTATGAAAGTAAAAGGTATAAAGTAAAGTTAGTAAATAAGTATAGGGGTTGAAAGTGTAAATTTCAATTCGAAATTGTGATTTTGATTTGGAATGTTACACTTTCAACCCCTATACTTATTTACTGAATTTACTTTATACCTTTTACTTTCATTATTTTAATTTTACATTTAACACATATAATCGTTTATTAACTAAAATACGTTAAAAAATACGTTTTAATTTTAACAACTTACACCATTATAATCGTCTCTTCGATACGTTCGAAATGAGTCCAATCTTGATTTTTTTTGATTTATATATTTTAATATATATCATATACACTGCATAAAAAATATTTTATATTTAAAATTCATACCCTTATAGTTAATTATTTAATTTATGGTACTCTTAGGTAGCGTTTGGTACGCATACTAGATGGGACGGGACAGAACTGGACGAGACTGAACTGGATGGGACGGGACGGGACTAAACTGAAGGAGATAATTTTAATCTAAGTTACGTTGGAAATACATCGATTCTTTTGTGCATACTCTGTAACTGCAAATACTTCAGCTCCAAACACACATGAATCATCATTCGTCAAATACCCATTTTCACAATTCTTAAATGAGTCCAGTGATACCAACTTGTCAAAACCCCATTTCATATTCTTCTCGTGAAACGTTCTCCTATTGCCATTCACGATATCTATAAACACATTCAAATAATAATAATTTAAAACGATTTAATGAATTAGTTAATATATGATTATTATGTTAATGCGATAGGAGTGTAAAACAAAATTGAAAAAAAAAGAGATGTACCATAAATTAAATAATTAACTATAAGGGTATGAATTTTAAATATAAAAAATATTTTTTTATGTAGTGTATAACTGTATATGATATATATTAAAATATATAAATCCAAAAAAATTCAAGATTGGGCTCATTTCGAACGTATCGAAGAGACGATTATAATGGTGTAATTTGTTAAAATTAAAACGTATTTTTTTAACGTATTTTAGTTAATAAACGATTATATGTGTTAAATGTAAAATTAAAATAATGAAAGTAAAAGGTATAAAGTAAATTTAGTAAATAAGTATAGGGGTTGAAAGTGTAACATTCCAAATCAAATTCATCAAATTGGACGAACGCGGGTGCTACAGTGGACTACGCGGGGTGCTACAGTGTCTACGCGGGTCATATTTTCAAAAATGGTCCCTGGAATTTTTCAAAAATGGTCCCTTGAAATTGAAAAGTCACAAAAAGTATCCCATCGCGGGATTCCATTTTTCAAAAATGGTCCCTGCAAGTTTAAAAAAGTGTCAGAAATGGTCCCTGGCCTCGCGGGCTCCTATCGCGGAAAAAGGGGTATTTTTGCAAAATGGGAGAGATTTGTGGTATTTTGATAACACTTGGTCAAACTTGAGGTATTTTAATTAATTTCCCTATATATTAACTAAAACATTTTACGTATTTAACTAAATGAATTTAAATGTTGGGCCTTGGGAATTTAAATGACAATGGATTTAGTCAGTGGATCATAAGAAATTATTTATTTATGGATTAATAGTAGTTGTCTAGTTGGGCCATAAGAGAAGTTTGGAAATAATTGGAATTTGGATCAGGTAGGCATTTTGGGCTCCCCGGGCGTGAGTAAACTGCCCCGGGCGTGAAAACCAAACAGAAAATTGGTTGTGTGTGGCTGGGAGCAACCAGACATGTGCGATTTTTAATCCTATTTTTGCCATTTCTAACATCTTTCTCATTTTCAAACTCACCCCCCACTTCATTGAATGTGATTGAGAAGCATTTAAGAACATTTCCTCATCTTCTCCAAGCATTTAATAGCCTCTAAACAAGAAGTTTCAAGTGATTACATAAAGATCCAACTTCATCTTCTCTAAATCTAGGTTTTGCCATTTTTAGGGTTTTCTCCAAAACCTACCAGGTGAGTTCTAAATGTTTTTGTAAAACTAGATACATGTCTAAATGTGTTCATCTAACTCCATTACATGTTATATTTTAGTTATTCTCCTCTCATTTGGTGATTTGTTCATATTTGCACATTTAGATGACCTATTTGGTATTTTTGGGCATTTTCTAGTATGAACTATCATATTGGTGACTTGATGAACATAACTTTTATACTTAAGAGTATGTTGGGATGATTATATGGAACTTTGTTCATATTTTGGGCGTATATATACAAATTCTCATATTATAGACTTATTGACCTAATTTGGGGATTTTGTCTACATGGGTTATTATCGTGTTTGTAACTACTTGTTCATGATCTTGTACCTTTATTCTATGATATTCGATTTTATATCCTAAAAATGACATATATGGTGTCGTAGGTATTTAACTTAATTGGAGGTCCTTGAATATTTTAGGAATCTCATTCCATGTTGAAATATGGTGGTTGGACCACTAACTTGTCTCTAATGGTTGTATGTACATTTTACTTGGTGTATTTAGTGTATAGTCTTATTAACGAAAATTGTGGATGAATCTTGCAAGTAGGCGCTAGGAGGATTTAGTCTTGTGGTGCCACCTTGGAGGTATGCACTAAGATCCCCGGCATTTGGGTAATGCCTTGGAGGTTAATGTGTCAAGCCTTGTGGTGTTACTCATGGGAGTAGATAGGGCTGTAAACGAACCGAACGAACACGAACGGAGGCTTGTTCATGTTCGTTCGTTTAACTTAACCGAACAAACGAACGAACGGTAAACGAACGAGATTTTTTGTGTTCATGTTCGTTCGTTAAGAATTTTTGTTTGTTCGTGTTCGTTTATGTTCGTTCATTAAGAGATAAACGAACGAACTTAAATGAACATAAGCGAACGAACTTAAATGAACATAAACGAATGAACCCAAATGAACAAAATGAAAAACCGGGTTAACTTAGGAGGTATGAAAAATAAATTCTAAAAGATCAATTTACTTGATGATTTTACACATTAATTTCATATTATATAAACATGTTTATATATAAACAAGCATAAACGGAAATAAATGAACATAAACGAACGTAAACGAACATAAACGAACGAACATTAACGAACATAAATGAACGAACGTTCACGAACATAAATGAACGAACGAGACCATTGTTCATGTTCGTTCATTTAACTAAACGAGCAAAAAAACGTGTTCATGTTCGTTTATTTATTAAATAAACGAACATAAACGAACTTCCCGCCGAACAGTTCACGAACGGTTCGCTGAACGTTCGGTTCGTTTACAGCCCTAGGAGTAGACACTAAGGTAAATCGTCTCTTAAGGTGAAACTTGATAGGTGCTATGGGTCTCCCCCATTGATTCCAAATAATTGATTATTACGATTTAATAAATGATTTTAATCGTTATTCGTTGGTATATATATTGTTTGTTCAAACTCACTAGGCTTTTTGCCTAACACTTGTTTGGTGTCGACATGTATCTCAGGTTCTAATGGCGTGATCGCCAAGAAAGTCTAGTCGGGATAGAAGTGAGCATGGGGAACATTTTGGGATGCCCACTTTATGGACATTATTTTGTGATAGAGATGACACCCAAATTGTAATCTTATTCTTCAGGGAATTAGATTAGTAGGTTGTTATTTCCCTACCCATTTGATTACAAACTTGTAATTAACAGGCATACTTGGTTTCCCCTTTTTGGAATAGCTCGTATCTTGATACTTTATATACTATATTTCCATTTTTGGAAATTTTTGTTTGTCCCAAATTTTTGGGGTGTTACAATCTAGGTTTTTGGAAGTTTGGCTTGAGGACTCAAATTTCTTCAAAGAAACTCAAGTTGGGAAAAATCTAGATTTAGCCTAAATATAGCAAGGTGAGTTCAAGTTGATTTGTGAAAACGTTGTACATGCCAAAAATGTCATTTTTATAGTGATTACGTGTTTACATGACATTTATTCTTTGTTGAGCTATTTGGTGGGTTTTGATTATTGAGGTGTTTAACTTTATAAAATCTTATAAAACACCCACATTTGGGACGTTTGGATATTTTGATAAATAAATCATGATTGAAAGTGTTTATTTATTTATTGCATAAATGGATGTCATTTGGTCAAAAATGCACTTTTAGCGTTTGTTGGAAATATGCACAGTTTGTGTTTATTTGAGAATATGTCTTTTGAGTACGTTGTCTCATAGATGAATATCAGTTGACATTTATGCACTCTTGATGCTTTTGGTGTTATAACCCATTGTGAAAGATATATATTATCGAGTTATAAAGTATTTTGGTATACAAATGGTTTGACTTCATTTGGAAAATGTCAATGAAGGGGTTTTGAGTTAGTCATGTCTTTGGAGCACGTATTTGCATAATATGGGTTAAAAACATTTCATTTGCATGTGTTGATATCTAACAAATGGTCATTTGATCTTTTGAGCTTATGGCTCGGCTTTTAGACTTTGTTGGGTATTGAGAACATTTGTCCAATTTTGATAGCTCAATGTAGAGCTTTGGTTATGATTTGCATGTATTGCATCTTATTCGGGAATTACATGTTTTGAATGCGCTAGTTCATTCATTGGAGTCATGTAATGTTTTAGACCGTAATGCTATGGATTCATAGGCACTTGAGTTTTTACGTTCAATGATGAGATGCTAGTTTCTCTCATTGTAGCACGGAATAGGCCTCGGGTTTCATGGTAAGTAAAATGTGGGCCTATATGGTCGGGCATTGTCCCATGAGCAGTAAGGTGTAAATCCAATGTGCTTGGCACGAGATAGGCATCGGGTTTCATGGTAAGTAAGATGTGGGCCTATATGGTCGGGCATTGTCACATGAGCAGTAAGGTGTAATCCCAATGTGCTTATATGTTTGTGTGGACTTGGACATCTCAAAGTATAGACCTGGAGGGGTTGAATTTGAGTCTCCACATCCAATAGATCTGTAGGGGTTGAGCTCGATATGTCTTATGAGTATAGTCCACGTGCTTGTTGTATTACATAGATATGTGACCTACTTTTGTGTTCCGTCACGTGAAATGTAATCGGGTCTCCCCCGTCACCGAAAGGTGTTGCTTTGGGCATTTAATTTTATCCATGTTTTCGGTGATGTACGATATTTATATGGGTTGTTTTCCATGATATATGAGTTGTGGTTTATGCCTCATCCGTGTTTGGGATGTTTTGAATAATAGCGATTTATTTATGATTTCAATCATTTTGGAACTCAATTACTATTTCACTTTTCAAGTAGGTTTTGGGATGAGCCCATTTTGAGAATCGTTTTATATTAGAGCTTTCAGCACGGGATTTGTGTGCGTTGGAAAATGGGTGATTTGCATCTAAAGTAATTCTTTTGAACTCGTGATTTAAATTGCACTCCTCTCGTTTTACGAATTATATAACCATGATAAAAATCTTGAAACTCACTAGGTGTTAGCCTAACCTTTTATTTGTCGGCATGTGCAACAGGTTCAGGTTGAGAATAGCTTTAGCGACAATGTGAAAAGATGAGTGCTAGTAGTGTGCTCGAGAAGTGAATTGCTTAGTGAAGTCTTCCGCACATATTTTGGGATTAACAACTTGTACTTGTGTTAAGTAACACCCGAATTTATTTGGTCACATAGTATGACTTGAGTTATTAATTGTGAGAGTTGTTATTTTTTTTTAATTTTGAGGTATTTACAAGGATGGTTTGTAGAAAGGATTTTTATCCTCATTTGGTGATTTTATCGAAATTTTAGTCAGTTGCTCTTTCCAATTTTGAGGGTGTTACGAGTTGGTATCAGAGCTTAAGTTTGAGAGAATCAGGTGTTGATTTTGGATACCTAGACTCAAACTAGCGTTCTCTTAAATGAATGAGAGTGAAATTGCACCACTAGACACTCTAAGATAGGATATTTTGAGGTTGATGGAGTCACTAGAAACCTGAATTACGTCGAGGGTTGCAAGGATGATCATGTATGGTACGTTCATAATTGCACCTGACCAGTGTTATGGTGAACCTACAAGTTACATGTGAGTATTTGGACAACTTTGATGTGATGACCGTTGGGGTAGTGAAGAAGTTTCTAAGCGGTAGCTGTTAGAAGCAGTTGATGATCTTAGCCATTGCCATTTGGAGTGGCGGTAAGCATGGTGACTGCATTAAGTGGACCGTTTCGGGTCGAAATTGATGGTTGGATTAAGACCATAGGCTTATTGAATCAACCTTAATTCGAGGAGAAATCGTAAGGTTAATCGATGTAACTTCCAATTTTGCCTTAAGATGTTTGAGCATCCGGATGATGATAGTGTGACCGGAGGAATTTGGAGGAGTGTGGTTTGAGACGTTGAGTGCCGACTAAACTCATGCACAAAGTTTATTTTTAAAATAAATTGCATTAGTTGTTTCTTGTGTTCCAAATCGTCATGTGGATTGTGTTACGAAATCTCATAAAAACGTTTAACACACACAAGATTTTAAATAATGGTTTTGAACATGCACAAAATTATTTTACGACAAGTGATTGCAAACTTTATCGGAGCTTGATTTATTTTTGTTGTCGTCCAATGTTATTCTCGGATACCATGTTATCAATATTTTAATGTTGTTTAAGATTTTGGACAAGTAGCGACGACATATGGCCTTAACATTGGATCTCCTCCACATGTATTAAGGTTTGAACGGAGAGTTACTTTCCACTACTTTGGTGTTTAAGTTTTATTGAGAATTTTATTCCATGCGGGTTTTCTTGAAAAGTGCTACTTTATATCGTATTACAACAAAAAGGGAATTTTCGAAAATATGACATTTTAGTCATGATTTTGCTTTATGCAATTTGATTTTTGGAAGCGAAAAGTTGGGCACCATTCGATTGATTGAATGCCTTCGAGTTTCATTGAGTTCTATGGAGTTTTGTTTTACGACGTTTTGTGTCGCGTGAGTGCAATTTTGTAATGTGCATACTTTAGTTATTATGTGTGTTAAATTTGGGTTATATTGTGTTGGGAACTGAAGATTTGATAAGTATGGATAGTGCTGCCAGAACAACATTAGTGCTGCCAGATCAAAGTTAGTACTGCTTATGCAATGGTTACTATTGCAAGACAAAGTTAGTACTGCTGGATCAAGTTAGTACTGCTAGTCAAGTTAGTACTGCTGAATCAAGTTAGTACTGCTAGTCAAGTTAGTACTGCTAATCAAGTTAATGCTGCTGGAACAAATTAATACTGCTGGAATGAATTAGTGCTGTTGGAGAATATTAGTACTGCTCATGCTGAATGAAGATTAATACTGCTGATGTGATAAGTTTGGGATGCGAAGATGTTGGAGATAAAAGTGGAATGGATGAAGAAGATATGCTTAAAGAAGATTCAGAAGATCAATTTATTTTTGATAGTTATCTTGTACTTATTGTGTATAAATAGATGTTTATAGATAGCTATTGATAATAGAAAAATAAATTACGTATACGTGAGATACAGAATTCGATTTTGTTTAGAGAGAATTAACCTCAAGGTTTAGAACCCTATTTCTAGAGAAGTAGAAGTCGTCTTGATTGAGCCTGTTCATCAAGATTGAGGTTTGGTTGTAAACTTGTGAGTCGAATTAGTGAATACAAACAGCTGTGTGTTTTCTGATATGTTGTTCTTTGATTGTGTGAATTAAAGTTCTATTCCGCAGATTCTTTAATTCTGAATTCTAAGTATTGTTAATCTTGTTAAGATTCGATCCTGACAAGTGGTATCAGAGCGTGTGGTTCTTAGAATTCTACAATCATTATGGACAACTCTTTTGAATCAAACAGTACTCTTGTTTCTAAGGTTCCCATGCTCAGACCCAATGAATTTGACATGTGGAAAATTAGAATCAAGCAGTACATTCTGCTTACTGATTATTCCATCTGGGATATCATAGAGAATGGTCCATGTGCTGAAGGAAGAACTGGACCATATGGCAAAAGACCTCCTCCAAAAATTGATGCAGAGAGAAAAGTCAGACAAATAGAGATGAAGGCCTTAAGCACTCTGCTTTTGGCTATCCCCAATGAATATCAGCATCAATTTCATCACTGCACTGATGCTCAGATTCTGTGGAATGCATTGGAAAAGAGATTCACTGGCACCAAAAGTACCAAGAGGAATCAGAAGGCAATTCTCAAGCAGCAGTATGAAAACTTTACTTCTACTAAGAATGAGTCTATGACTCAAACTTTTGATAGATTTAATAAGCTGATTGGAGAATTGGCCACAGTAGGAGTCAAGATGGAGGCTGATGGTGTTAACAGAAAGTTCTTAAGATCATTAGGTGAAGAGTGGACAATGTATACTGTGTCCTTCAGACAGAATGACCAACTGGAAGATAAAGAGCTTGATGATCTTTACAATGATCTTAGAGTCTTTGAAGCAGAGGTTGAAGCCAAAAAGAAGCCCTCTGGATATGTACACAATGCTGCACTTCTTTCAGCATCACCTGATTCTACTGCTAACCCTGAATCAGTTAGTGCTGCTGGAGGAGTTAATCAGGAAAAGATCAATGATTCAGTACTAGAAGCCTTCTTTTCTAGTCATGTTAATTCCTCATTGATTAATGATGACTTAGAACAGATTAATGCTGATGATCTTGAAGAGATGGATATCAAGTGGCAGATGGCTATGCTGTCTATGAGGGTGAAGAGATTCATAAAGAGGACAGGGAGAAACAACTTTTCCCAAAGAAGAGAAGATGGTGCTGGATTTGACAAGTCCAAAGTTGAATGCTACAAGTGTCACAAGATGGGACACTTTGCCAGGGAATGCAGAGGTGGAACATCTCACAACAGCCATCAAACTCAGGCTGGAAGCTCCAATCAAAACAGAAACTCTATTCAAGCTCTTGTCTCTCAACAAGGAATGGGATTTGATTGGAGTGATCAAGCAGAAGAGGCCATCCAAAATCAAGCACTTATGGCTGAAGTTTCAGATCTTCCCACTGAGGTAAAATCTAATCTCTGTTCTCAAGCTTGTATAGACACTGTTAAAAAGTATAGAGATCACAATCAGGGAATGTGTGATGACCTTAAGAGATTAGAAAAGGATAGAAGAGACTATGTATTGATTGTTGAGAGGTTTGAAGAACAAATTAAGGCTTTTCAAGCCAATGAACTTCAACACTCATATGATACAAACTACTGGAAGTGGGAAAAGGATGGTCTGGAGTTCCAACTGAAAGAGTCCAGGGAAGAGTGTGAGAAACTAAAAGGAGAGCTTGAGAAAGTTAAACTTGATGTAGAAAAGTTTACTTGTGCCTCTAAAGTCATGGACAACATAATCAACTCTCAAATCCATAGTAAGTTGAAACCAGGCATAGGGTACAATGCCACACCCCCACCCTACAATAACAACTACATCCCTCCTAAGTCAGACCTATTAGAAACCAAGGATAGGAAGGACTTACCTAAAGGAGCCACTGAAGTAGATCCATTAGATGACGTAGTTGTTGTGGAGAAGACTGAAAAAGGAGGATCTGGTGAGGAATGTGTAAGTCCATGTGTTAAGAACAATGAGATGAAAAGGACTGAAAAGGGAAAGGGAGTTCATTATACACAGACCACTGTTGTGAACTCTAAAACTTGTGAACATTGTTCTTGCAAGAAATCTCAAGAGAATAAGCCCCAAAAACATGATAAAAAGAGGGAAAATCAAAGAAATTGGAATAACCAGTGGGCACAAAAGCAAGGAGTTGATCTGCAAAGGATTAACAGACCAAAACCTTGTTTTATTTGTGGCAAATTGAATCATCTTGCCAAATACTGTTATTTCAATCCTATTAACCAAAAGAAAAGTTTTCAAAGAAGTTTTCAAAAATCTTCTGGTTATAGGAAGCCTGCAAGGAATAATGTGGCTAAGAAACAAACTAAATCCAAAAGCCACATGAGAAAACAGACTGAAAAGGAATGTGTCAATATGTGGGTTCCCAAAAGCACTAATGTTAGTACTGCTACCTCAGATAGTACTGCTGACAAGGATAGTGCTGCTAGAAGCAATACTACTGCCAATACTGCTGCTAGCAGTGTTAGTGCTGCTAACTCTGTTAGTGCTGCTAACTCTGTTAGTGCTGCTAACTCTGTTAGTGCTGCTAACTCTGTTAGTGCTGCTAACTCTGTTAGTACTTCTTCTAAGGTTAATACTGCTTCTAGTTTTTGTGCTGCTAGACCAATCATATTGACAAAGTACTCCAATTCTGCAGTACCTAAGTTTGAAAATCTCATCAAAACCCAATGCAAGTACTTTGATGAGCAAGGGAGACCCAAGACCACTTCGGCTTGGGTTCCCAATAAAAACTAATTGATTTATCTTATGTGCAGGGCAACCAAAAGCTCAAGGAGAAGAGCATCTGGCATGTTGATAGTGGTTGCTCCAGGCACATGACAGGTAACATGGCCTGCCTCAAGAATTTCAAAAGAATTGATGGAGGACGTGTTGCTTTTGGGAATAATCCTGAAGGAGGTAAGATAAGTGGTAAAGGTGATGTGTCAAAAGGTAAGATGACATTTGAGGATGTTTACTATGTTGAGCAATTGAGATACAACCTGTTAAGTGTATCACAGGTCTGTGACAAGAAACATAGTATATTATTTACTGATTCAGAATGCATTATTCTTGCTCCTGGATTCAAGGTAGTTGATGAAAACATGATACTATTGAGAACTCCTAGAAAGGATAATGTGTATTGTTTAGATTTAGAAAGTGTTTCATCTGATTCATCTCTAAACTGTTTAGTTTCAAAAGCTTCAATAGATGAATCATCACTTTGGCACAGAAGGATGTGTCACATGAATTTTAAAACAATGAATAAACTTGTTAAAAATAATCTTGTTAGGGGTTTACCATCAAAAGTCTATTCATGTGATGATCATTGTGTTGCATGCCTCAAAGGCAAACAACACAAAACTTCTCATAAGTCCAAAGAGATAAACACTATCTCAAATCCTCTTCATTTGTTACATATGGATCTGTTTGGCCCTACAAATGTCATGAGCATTGGCAAGAAATCATACTGTTTAGTTATTGTTGATGATTACTCTAGATTTACTTGGGTATATTTTCTGAGAACTAAAGATGAGACAAGTGGACTGATCAAATCTTTTATTCTTAGAATTGAAAACCAATCAAATCAAAGAGTGAAAGTCATTAGATCAGATAATGGGACTGAATTTAAAAACCTTGATCTAAACACCTTTTGTGAGGAAAAGGGAATTGAGAGACAATACAGTGCTCCTAGGACTCCACAACAGAATGGTGTTGCTGAGAGAAGGAATAGGACACTGATTGAGGCTGCTAGATCTCTGTTAGCTGATTCAAAATTACCCACTACTTTTTGGGCAGAAGCAGTTAATACTGCTTGTTATGTTCAAAACAGAGTGTTGGTAGTAAAGCCTAAAAACAAGACACCTTATGAGCTTTTTCTGAAAAAGAAACCATTTATTGGATTTTTTAAACCATTTGGTTGTCCTTGTACAATTCTCAATACCAAATCTCACTTAGGTAAGTTTGATAGCAAAGCAGATGATGGTTTTCTTGTTGGTTACTCATCTCAGAGTAAGGCTTACAGAGTGTTTAATACCTCTTCTAGAATAATTGAAGAAAGTGACAATGTCAAATGCAATGAGAACACACCAAATCCTATTGGTTCAGGTCCTGATTGGCTGTTTGACATTGATTCACTCACTAATTCTTTGGGTTTCAGTAGTGATTTAAATACAGGACAAAGGGATGCACCTCCATCAGATCACATAATTCAATCTGTGATATTTCCACTTCCTACCATTGATCCTATTGATTTCTGTGAACAAGAAAAGGAAGCTGAACCCATTCAGAATGAAGAAGAGAGAAGAATAGAGGAAAATCAGACTTCAAGAGAGCCTGAAGTGACTGAAGAAGCTGAAGAAGATCCAGACTTAAATGAGTCAAATCTGGATGGGAACTTAGTTGAGGAACCTGGTCATCCATCAAGAACTCAGAAAAATCATCCTCCTGAGTTGGTTATAGGAGACATTGCTTCTCCAATGATGACTAGGAAGCAAAGCAGACTTCAAGAGCTACAAGATCAGCAGAATACAGTTAATACTGTACTTACTTCCTTTTTATCCCAAATTGAGCCCAAAAGGCTTATGATGCTATGAAAGATCCAAGTTGGATAGAAGCAATGCAAGAGGAGCTGCTACAGTTTAAATTACAGGATGTTTGGGACTTGGTGGAACTTCCAAAAGGTCATAGAGCAATTGGCACCAAGTGGATTTTTAGAAACAAGAAGGATGATAGGGGGATTGTGATCAGAAACAAAGCAAGGCTGGTTGCACAAGGGTATACTCAGGAAGAGGGCATAGACTATGAGGAAGTCTTTGCTCCAGTGGCAAGGATTGAAGCAATTAGGCTATTTCTAGCCTATGCCTCATACATGAAGTTTAAGGTCTACCAAATGGATGTAAAAAGTGCTTTTCTGTATGGAAGTATTGATGAAGAAGTATATGTCTGTCAACCCCCTGGATTTGAGAATCCATTGCACCCTAACAGAGTGTACAAGCTAAAGAAGGCACTTTATGGTTTACATCAAGCCCCAAGAGCATGGTATGACACCCTGTCTACCTATCTCCTGAAAAATGACTTTGAAAGAGGAGTCATTGACAAGACCTTGTTCATTAAGAGGAGAAAGAAAGGCACACTACTTGTTCAGATCTATGTGGATGACATCATCTTTGGATCCACAAATGATCACATGTGTAAAGAGTTTGAAGAATTAATGCACAAGAGCTTCAAGATGAGTTCCATGGGAGAACTTACTTTCTTCCTTGGGCTTCAGGTGAAACAGAGGAAAGATGGGATTTTCATAAGCCAATCCAAATATGTGAAAGACATCCTGGACAAGTATGGTTTAACAGACTCTGTTGGTGCAAGTGTACCACATCTCTATATATTTATATATATTTATTTTGATGATTACAAACACACCGTATTATTGTTTATCTAACAATCCAATCCAAGTGTACAGTTCTTGAAGAACACGAAGATTTTATCTGAAGAGTTCAAGACGGAAGATTTACGTTGTCATTAGTGTTTATAATTTATAATGATAAACACCCTAAAATAATATACCACTTGGATATTTCTAAAAACCATAAATGATTTTAATTAAATAAGGTTTTTGAGAAACTGTCCTTTTCTGACGCAGGTATACCGCGAGGTTCAGCAGGTATACCGCGGCGGCTTACTGTAGATCTCTGATTGATTGGTCGTACTTTTGTCTGGGCGGTATACCGCGGTGTTTAGCAGGTATACCGCGGGTACAAGTTTACGTTTGTTTTGCAGGGTTGACTTTCTCTTCTGCAAAAGTACTTTTATTACTGCACGGTATACCGCGTGCTTTTGGCGGTATACCGCGGATGCATATATCCGTTGGAAGAGCTGCTATATAATGCATGCGATGGTGGAGAAGATATACAATACAACTACAACAAACAGCCATCTATTCTCCCAACTAATATTCCATACTACATATTATCACTACATATTTATTTTATAAAACGTTTTTATAAAATATCCAAGTGATAAATATTATACAAGAGTGATTTCCATTGTGAGTTATACTCCTCTTGTAAGTGTTTGAATAACGGGTGTGTGATCCTGTATATCTCAATTAGCTGAAGCTTGAGAGCCTATTGCTTTCCTTTGTATTTGGTTTGTATTCTACCGTAAAGAATACGTTTATTGGATCGTGTCGGGAAGTGTCTCGGCTAGTGATTTACCAAGTTGTGGTAAATCACTAAATCTCCGTGTCAAGTATCTCTATCCCTTATCTCTTTATATTTCCGCTGTGCATTTAATTATATCTGTTTATATAATTATTGTATATTCATTGCATTTATACTCTGCTTTATTTACTATATTTATACTATCCTGTATTTATACGTATCTGTTGTGTTTTCATATACTCTGTTGTATTTACATTATTAAGATATTTTTATAAAAGAATTTTTGAAAGTAAAAGTTTTAAATACAACCTTACCCCCCTAGGTTGTCTAACAATTGGTATCAGAGCGGGGCTTTCAAAAATCGTCTATTTTATTTTTTTTAAATCCTTTTTTTTTGTTATGGCTCAACAAAATGCTTGGTTTTCTAAATCTCTACTTATTGATTTCGAAAATTTTGATCTTTGGGCAAATTCTTTTGAACGTTATGTTCGTGGGATAAATCAAAATATTTGGGATATTATTATTAAAGGAAATTTCAAACCCACAAAATTTCAAAACAACAAAGTTGTTGAAAAACCTAGCTCGGAATGGTCCGACGAAGATAAGGATAATTGTTGTTTAAATTATGAAGCCAAAAATTTTCTCTTTTCGGTTCTTACTAACGATGATATTGAGCGTGTTTATCTCTTTGAAACTGCTCGTGATATTTGGGAGAACTTGAACATCACCTATGGTGGAAACTCAAAAGAAAAGAGAGACGAAATCCGAGATCAAAGAAATGAAGAAACGTGTCTCATCGTCGACTGCGAGAAAGAGGTATGTACTTCATACTCAAGTTATTCTAGTTGTAGTGATAATAATGATGATATTGATATGTTAAATATCTCTTTTCAAAAATTGATTGTTCTCGTAAATAGTTATAAAAATGAGAATGCTAAATTAAAAGAAGAATTATTATTATGTCAGAATGAGTTGAATAATTGTAAACAAACCATTGCATGTGATAATAAAATCAAAAATGAGTTAAATGATAAAGTTATCACTTTAGAAAAGAAAGCATGCGAAAATATTGTTTGCAAATCTTGCATTGTCTTAAATGATAAAATTGCATGTTTAGAGAAAATAACATGTGAAAAAGTTGTATGTGGTAAATGCAATATTCTTGAAGATGAAATTGCTTGTTTAAAAGCAAAATGTAAATCGCATGAAAAAGATAATTTATTAGCAAATGCTTTTCAAAATAGTAATGAAAAAATTCTTAACATGCTAAATATGTCTAATCGCATTAATTGTCGAAAATGCATTGGTTCTGATACATGTGTTGAAAAATGCTCGTGTAAACCCATTAAAAGATTTTTTGCATCTCCTAAAGTTGATACAAGAAAACCCCCATATATGTCAAAAATGAAAAATGTGAATTATGGGAGGAAATCGTATGCTCGCATGTATAACGATAATTTTTCTAGACCTAATGCGAATATAAATGCTTCATTTTATGTGTATGATAAATACAATCGCAAAATTAGAATGGTTAGAAAATGGATTCCGAAAGGAATGTTTAATGTTGACAATCCCGGTGGGATGCGTTTGTGGTTTTAAACATTTTTGTGGATTGTATGTTGTCATGTTTTATTTTATGTCGACAACATATTTTAATTTTTTTATTTGCAGTTTATGTTTTATACTAACTGTTAAAAGGACCCATAAGAAAAGGGTACCACGAAATATTTTCTTTGCCTTTTGTAGGTGTTTCCTGGCGAGGATATAATACGTGTTTCCTGACGAGGATATAATACGTGTTCCCTGACGAGGTCATAATACGTGGTAATTTTTTGCTCACATAAAATTAACCGAAAAATCGAAGCCTTAAGATCCTTTTTTTTGGTGCAAGTGTTTCTTTTTGGTTATTTTGTTTTATGTCTATTATATGCTTTTTATGCATATTTTATTGTCCCTCAAATTTTATAATTTGTTATTAATTTGAGGGGGAGCTTTTTATCTTTTAACCATGAGATTATGCTCTCTCAAATATATGCATATTTTGAGGGGGAGCATCTCTCGAGGGGAAGCATACCGTCTTTCTTGACCCTTTTTGTTTCGACAAACGGGGGAGAGAAACCGCATATGCTCATGCTTAGCGGTTGTGTTTGTCATCATCAAAAAGGGGGAGATTGTTGGTGCAAGTGTACCACATCTCTATATATTTATATATATTTATTTTGATGATTACAAACACACCGTATTATTGTTTATCTAACAATCCAATCCAAGTGTACAGTTCTTGAAGAACACGAAGATTTTATCTGAAGAGTTCAAGACGGAAGATTTACGTTGTCATTAGTGTTTATAATTTATAATGATAAACACCCTAAAATAATATACCACTTGGATATTTCTAAAAACCATAAATGATTTTAATTAAATAAGGTTTTTGAGAAACTGTCCTTTTCTGACGCAGGTATACCGCGAGGTTCAGCAGGTATACCGCGGCGGCTTACTGTAGATCTCTGATTGATTGGTCGTACTTTTGTCTGGGCGGTATACCGCGGTGTTTAGCAGGTATACCGCGGGTACAAGTTTACGTTTGTTTTGCAGGGTTGACTTTCTCTTCTGCAAAAGTACTTTTATTACTGCACGGTATACCGCGTGCTTTTGGCGGTATACCGCGGATGCATATATCCGTTGGAAGAGCTGCTATATAATGCATGCGATGGTGGAGAAGATATACAATACAACTACAACAAACAGCCATCTATTCTCCCAACTAATATTCCATACTACATATTATCACTACATATTTATTTTATAAAACGTTTTTATAAAATATCCAAGTGATAAATATTATACAAGAGTGATTTCCATTGTGAGTTATACTCCTCTTGTAAGTGTTTGAATAACGGGTGTGTGATCCTGTATATCTCAATTAGCTGAAGCTTGAGAGCCTATTGCTTTCCTTTGTATTTGGTTTGTATTCTACCGTAAAGAATACGTTTATTGGATCGTGTCGGGAAGTGTCTCGGCTAGTGATTTACCAAGTTGTGGTAAATCACTAAATCTCCGTGTCAAGTATCTCTATCCCTTATCTCTTTATATTTCCGCTGTGCATTTAATTATATCTGTTTATATAATTATTGTATATTCATTGCATTTATACTCTGCTTTATTTACTATATTTATACTATCCTGTATTTATACGTATCTGTTGTGTTTTCATATACTCTGTTGTATTTACATTATTAAGATATTTTTATAAAAGAATTTTTGAAAGTAAAAGTTTTAAATACAACCTTACCCCCCTAGGTTGTCTAACAGACGCAAAGCCAGCAAGCACACCAATGGAGACACACAAACAGATCACTGCAGATCTTGAGGGGGAGGATGTGGATGTCCATCATTACAGATCTATGATTGGATCACTCATGTATCTCACAGCCTCTAGACCAGACATTATGTTTCCAGTATGTGTTTGTGCCAGATTTCAGGTTACACCTAAGCAATCACACATGCATGCAGTCAAAAGAATTTTTAGATACCTAAGAGGGCAACCTAGATTAGGTCTTTGGTATCCTTATGAATCTTCATTTGACTTGCTTGCATACTCAGACAGTGACTTAGGTGGAGCTAACATGGATAGAAAGTCTACTTCAGGTGGATGTCAGTTTTTGGGTGCAAGACTTGTATCATGGCAGTGTAAGAAACAAACCACAGTGTCCTTATCCACAACAGAAGCTGAGTATATAGCTGCTGCAAGTTGCTGTTCGCAGGTGTTATGGATTCAGAATCAGATGTTGGACTATGGGGTAACATTTCTTCACACTCCAATCTTCATTGACAACAACAGTGCCATTAGCATTGTTAACAATCCTGTCAAGCACTCAAAAACAAAGCACATAGAGATCAGGTATCACTTTATTAGAGACTGTAATGAAAAGAAATTGATTCAAGTTGCTAAAGTTCATACCAATGACCAGTTTGCAGATCTATTCACAAAAGCTTTTGATGTGGGTAGATTCACTTTCTTGGTAGCAAGTGTGGGCTTAATCAACCTTGAATAAATTCATGATTTTTATTTGTTTTGATATACCTGTATTTCTTTGTTTATTTGGTGTTACTAACTAGCTTTCTCAGAATCTCTGTATGACTCAGATTGACAAGTGCTGCAGAGTGTAAGTATAGTTACTACTGCCAGTGCAGAGTTACTACTGCTAGTACATATTTTCTACTGCCAATGAGTAGTTAATACTGCTTTGAAGTTAATACTGCTTAGTAGTTAATACTGCTTTGAAGTTAATATTGCTTTGAAGTTAATACTGCTTAGTAGTTAATACTGCTCAGTAATTAATACTGCTTAGTTGTTAATACTGCATGTGCAGTTAATACTGCTTAGTTGTTAATACTGCATGTGTAGTTAATACTGCTTTGTTGTTAATACTGCTTAGTAGTTAATACTGCTTTGAAGTTAATACTGCTTAGTAGTTAGTACTGCTTTGCAGTTAATACTGCTTAGTAGTTAATACTGCTGAGTAGTTAATACTGCTTGTGTAGTTAATACTGCTGTGTAGTTAATACTGCTCAGTCGTTAATACTGCTAAGTAATTAATACTGCTGTGTAGTTAATACTGCCTTGCAGTTAATACTGCTCAGTCGTTAATACTGCTAAGTTGTTAATACTGCTTTTAAAAGAAAATCAGGGCTAGTACTGCTATAAATACTCTTTCAGCCCGCCAAAGTTCATAACGTCGCTGTGCATTCAATTTATCTCTCTCTCATTCTAACCTTTTCTCCCTAGAATCTCTGTGTTTTCTATCCTAATCCTCAGGAATAATGAAAATATTGGAGTTTGTCGATGAGCACAATGAGATTGCGATGCTTCAGAAGCCGAAGCAGGCCGCAGGATTTCATGAGATTGTGGATTTTCTCAAGTCCTCACACATCTCTCATGCCCTAACAGTGTGCCCAACCATATATATCGAGCATCAAAAGCAATTTTGGGAGAATGCCGCTGTTATTTTCGAAGATGGGCAGAAAATCATTCGAACAAGGGTTTGTGACAAACCCTTGAAAGTCACAGAGGAGGTTATTCGCATCACTCTTAACTTAGATGATGCCTCAGGTATAACCTATCTATCTAATGATGAACTTTACTCGACCTTACAAAGAATGGGGTATGAAGGTCCCATTGGAGTTTTTAAATTCTACAAGTCAAAGTTCTACACCCAATGGCGATTTCTTGTTCATACTCTTATGCACTGTATTTCAAAGAAAACAACTGGATGGAGTGAGTTTAGCAGTACCATTGCTTATGCCTTGGTCTGCTTAACCACTGCCAGAAAGTTCAATTTTTCAGCAATGATTTTTAATGATCTTGTGGCAAACCTAGAATCCAAAAAGAAGTTTTACATGTATCCCAGGTTTGTCCAAGAAGTAATTAACCATGAATTGACGGATTTGCCTCAGTCTGATGAGGTATATGTGCCAAAACCCCCTAAAGGGAAGGTTTTCTCAAATATGAGAAGAATTCCTAGGGACTCGGAAGGAGTTGACACACCATTGTTCTCTACAATGATGGTTGTGTCCCACACCACTGAAGGTATGGCATCAGGGTCAAGGCCCCCATTAGACCCACCCACTGATGACCAATCCCAACCTTCCATCACCAAAGAAATCCCACAGTCCATTCTTTTAAGACCCAATCCCACAATCACCAAGAAGTTTGAAAGAAGAAAGATACACAAGGTTCCTTCCCTTGATGTACCTCCTAAAAGCCCAAAGCCTTTAAGCCCTTTAGTGGAGCAGTCTCCATTAGAGAATATCGAAAGGGAAACCACAGGGGTGTCTCCCAACCCCAAGAAGGTGCTCTCTAAGGAGAAGGATGAGCATGTGGGCTGCAAGGCTGCCACTACTTCTGCTAGCAAAGAGAAGGACAGTGGTAACATCAATAAGACCTTCCCCACGGCAACTCAGAATGTGAAAACATTCAGAGGACCCAGGCGCCAAGAAACCATGGGAGTAGGCAGTGCTTTTGCTAGGCAAAAGACAACTACTAAAATTTCCAGTGATCCTTTAACGGAGGTAAACACTCCTAAACAGGGTGAGGATAGATATACTTATGAGGAATTGATGGAAACCATTGCCAACATCCACATTGAGGTCATGGATCAGCAGAAGGAGACTGATGAGCTTAAGAAGGTGGTTCTTCATCAAAACACCAAAATAGAAAAGAATAAGAAGCTGATCACCAAACTGCTACAAAGAAGGAAGAAAGCTCAGTATGTTCTGAAAAGGAGAGGATCAACCTCTGATGCTTCCAAAAAAGGGGGAGTTAGACTCTGATCTACACATGGAGGATGCAAAGATTGAGGGGGAGTATGAGTATAAGGTTGAGGGGGAGTCTGAGCAGGCTGCAGATATTACAAAGGAAGCAGAAACAGAAAAAGCAGCAGAAACGGTTACTGCTGCTGATATTACAAAGGAAGCAGAAACAGAACCAGCAGTAGAAACAGTTAATGCTGCTGAGATTGAGAAAGAAGTAGAAACTGACCAAGCAGTAGAAACAGATAATGCTGCAGTGTCTGAGACTGAAGCAGCAGTAACTGAAATTTTGAAGAATCTTGTGGAGGCAGCAGTATCTGAAAGTGAGAAGGAAGCAGTACCTGCAACTAAATCCGAGATTGATGCAGAGATATTTTGGATTGTGAAGGATAGTGTTGAAGCAGCAGCATTAAAGGTTATAAAAGAAGCAGTAACAGCTATAGCAGTAGAAATGGTTACTGCTGCTGAAAAACATAAGGCAGCAGAAACCATCCCGGAAGCAGCAGAAACAAAGGAAACAGCTGAAATCATTCCTGAAGCTGTTAAAACTTTCAAAAGAACAAAGATGATGTCAACCAAAAGGCCAAGAACAAAGTCCATAGCTTCAAAGAAGAAAGATGTAAAGAAGCCAAGGGTGGAACCAACTGTAGAAGAAGCCCAGGAGGAAGCAGTGAAAGAGAAATCTGATCCAAAAGTTGCTGAAGAAGAAGTGGCAACTCCCTCAGGTCAACCAAGCAATGTACAATCACTGCCAAATGCTCAATGTGATATGTATATTACTGTGGTTGATACCAATCCAATCAAAGCTAAACCATTAGCTTCTATGGCTCCTGAAATCATCTTCTGGGATACTTTGAAAGATCAGAGAAAGGAGTACATTAGAGTAAAAAGAGCAGATGGGAAGTTTGAGGTCAGTTCTACATGGGGAAAACTTTTAAGGATGTGCTCTAGATCAGACTTGGAAGAAATGTTCAAGGTAGGAATGAAGCTTTATGGAAATATGCTGACTGAAAATGGAATGTCCATCACCAAAATGGTACTTGAATTCTTGTGTCTAATGTTCAATACAGAAGCAGTTAAGTATTTGACAGAAAGGCAATTTCAAGTTGTTACCAAATGGATGCTTATTGAAAACTGTGGTGTGTATGTCATAACTCTTGACAATACATATCATGAGTATTATTTGGTGGATAAAATATACGAGCACAGCATGACAAGGTTGAAAGGAATGCTAAAAACTAAGTTGGTGAGTAACAAAGATTCCAAGATGGCAAGATACCTGGTAAGAAGGATCTTGAATCAAAGTTTAGGATTGAATCCTGACTTGTGTGTTCAAGATTAAGTTTTGGAAGCATCATCATCTGAAGAACTTGACTTCTCTTTCTAAAAGTCAAGTTAGGGGGAGATTGTTGGGAACTGAAGATTTGATAAGTATGGATAGTGCTGCCAGAACAACATTAGTGCTGCCAGATCAAAGTTAGTACTGCTTATGCAATGGTTACTACTGCAAGACAAAGTTAGTACTGCTGGATCAAGTTAGTACTGCTAGTCAAGTTAGTACTGCTGAATCAAGTTAGTACTGCTAGTCAAGTTAGTACTGCTAATCAAGTTAATGCTGCTGGAACAAATTAATACTGTTGGAATGAATTAGTGCTGCTGGAGAATATTAGTACTGCTCATGCTGAATGAAGATTAATACTGCTGATGTGATAAGTTTGGGATGCGAAGATGTTGGAGATAAAAGTGGAATGGATGAAGATATGCTTAAAGAAGATTCAGAAGATCAATTTATTTTTGATAGTTATCTTGTACTTATTGTGTATAAATAGATGTTTATAGATAGCTATTGATAATAGAAAAATAAATTACGTATACGTGAGATACAGAATTCGATTTTGTTTAGAGAGAATTAACCTCAAAGTTTAGAACCCTATTTCTAGAGAAGTAGAAGTCGTCTTGATTGAGCCTGTTCATCAAGATTGAGGTTTGGTTGTAAGCTTGTGAGTCGAATTAGTGAATACAAACAGCTGTGTGTTTTCTGATATATTGTTCTTTGATTGTGTGAATTAAAGTTCTATTCCGCAGATTCTTTAATTCTGAATTCTAAGTATTGTTAATCTTGTTAAGATTCGATCCTGACATATTGGGCATTTTGTCTCATGCAGGTTTTGATGAGAAATGTTATTTTATGTCGTAAGGCAACCAAAAGAGTAGTTTTTGGAATTTTGGTGTCGCATAGTTTCTCTTTTGAAGATTTGTGTTAGCACATTTCGTTGCAACTTGTTCCGTGTACGGACTGATTTATACGTGGCGTGCGTAATGCATATGAGAGCATCATGATAGATATCTTAATGAGTTGCTTTATGAATTTTCGGTTAATTGGTTCTCTTGGTATCATTTCACGCAAATGCAATATACCGAGTTATTGGTATGCATAACATTGTAGCCACTATTTTGGAACGTTAATGTGCATCGTCTATGCGGCTTCAAAATTGGAGTCGATGTAAACTATTTTACGTGTCAACCAAATTACATGCGCATATCGTTTTTCCAAATTTTGAGAAAATACATTAATGTGTCTGTAAGACTTATCAGAAGGTTTTACTTTTATGTCATTATATGACTAAATGAGAAAATTTTGAAATTTGATTTAATGAACTTCTCCTTTGAAAATTTAGTATTGACTATCTGTTAAATGTTATATTGTTTCAAAAAGACTAATAGGAGAGTGTTAAAAATTTGCATGCATAATTCTGATTTGAGATTTTTCACGATATTTTAGTCGATACTTTTGAATGATGAAAACATATTGTTATTTGGATTTAAACTTGGATCCGACACAAATCATTATATATTTTAACCAAAGTGTATGTATGGACCGTTTCACCGTTTTGCGAAATAAACTGACACATGGGAATTTTGGGGTGAATGTTATTCCATGTCGTTTTTTTGGTTAAAAGAGACAATTTTTGGAGTTGATGTCGTTTAATTTTCCTTTTGGAAGTTTTGTACAACATTTTATGGCACCATATTTTAATGTAGGAAATTACTTTACATTCATGGCATAAATAAATTCGTGTTAGGACCGTAGCGGTTCATTGTAAAAGTTTGTTGAACATAGTTTTGTGTTTCCTTAGTAACTTGGGTAGCGATCAAGTAATTTTCAAAATGGCTTTAATATGTGGGACGAGTGTGTCCATTTTTGCACAACTACCAGGTAGGTAGTAGTATATTTTATGTGTACGATTAAATTGATATGAAAACCTCCGTGTTGAAAATTTCTACAAAATTTGCGATTGGCATAATTGTTGAGTCTGTCACTTAAAAACCTTGAACTCATTAGATTGGGATGGTTAAGTAACCCGGTTAAGGGTGAGGGCATGTAGAACCTTGTCAGTGGAAGGTTGGATGTTCCAACGCGTGATAGTACTGTAAGCCAAGTAGTAACACTGCAGAGTCGGTGTACTTTTGTAACTAGAGGGTCAAACTCAAGGTATCTTATGTTGATGCTCATAGTAACCGTTTATTTCGACAACCTTGTTCCGGTTTTGGTCAGTCTTACATAAGGGATGTGTAGGACCCCTTAGACACCGTGCTGATAACCTTGGTTTTGTGGGTATGCCCAACGAATGAAAACTCGTGTATGGAGTTCTGCTCTGGGTCAAATTTTGGAGAATTGACTAGGTGTCAACTTTTGGATTTTGAGGCCAAGAAACGTTAGTGTATTTGGAGGGTTGTAATCTAGTTTTAAAGGATAGCGGTATCGGTTGTAGTGATCTTAAGAAGTTCAATAGGGATCAGTAGATTTGTGGGATGACCTTCCTTGAATAGTAAAAGAATCTGTCGATTGGATGATTGGTAATTGGACGTATTCTTGGAGTTGTATAATCGATGGGTCGGTGGTGACCGTCTGTTTTGGAGTGTAATGGAACTCAGTAGGATTAAGTGACAGTTCAACAGCGGGAAAAATTGGATTTGGAGATTTTGTTGGTTTCAGAGTGATCAACCTTGGACTAATTGAGAGTCTAGATCTGCCGTTGGGTAAGTATGGAACACCTAAGGTTGGGAGACAACCGAAGCCATGCGGTTAGAAATTACTCTAGCTAGTTGGACATTCATTCAGACATAAGGGTGACGTACATGGGTTGACCTTGGTTGTAAGGGAACTAGATTTCGAGGACGAAATCTCTTTTAAGGTTGGGAGGATTGTAACACCCCGATCTTTGGAAGGTATAGGTCTTTTATGATAAAAATGAAAAATAGGATTTTTGGATTGAATCCTATATTTTATGGTCTTGTTGGATGGGGAATTCAAATACAAATCCAACGGGCCTTTCCGGAGCGAAAACGGAGTTAAAACGAAGAAGTTATGATCAAAACAGTGACCGGGCAATAAATCGGGAAACCAGGGTCAAGTGGACGTCCGCATAGTGCAAGTGGACGTCTGCATTTGTGGAAATCCTCTTGTGCTTCCGCGGAAGCAACAAAAAGTTGTCCCGGGTGCAAGCGGACGTCCGCATAGGACTCCAAGCGGACGTCCGCATTGTGTCTAATGTGATTTTTCACCGTTTTCACCCTCAACCTTCCCTCCTCTCTCTCCTACCTTTTGTAAATCAGATCCAATCCAATCCCTCTCTTCTCTCACTCGATTTTCCCTCCCTAAAACACTAACTTCTCAATTTTCTCTCTTCCATCTCTCTTTTCTTCAAGAATACCTAAGTGGGTTTGATGAATCAAGCTTCTAAGGTTTCAAGGCTTCAAGATCTTCATCTTCTTCACCATTTTCCACCATTGTTGAGCTAACTTGGGGTTCTCTTCAAATACCCATTTGTAAGTCATTTTTACTTCTCAAACCTTTATCTTTAGTAAACCTAGAAGTATTTTGTTGGTGGATCTAAGTTGTGGTTGGGGTAACCTTCTCTTTCATTCAACTAAAAGATTAGGGGTTTGGCATTCTTGGTGATTTTGATGTTATATATTGGAGGAAATGATTCTATGTGTTTGGGGATGAATATTGATGGTTGGAAACTTATGGATCTAGGTTTTTGGAAGTTTGGCTTGAGGACTCAAATTTCTTCAAAGAAGCTCAAGTTGGGGAAAATCTAGATTTAGCCTAAATCTAGCAAGGTGAGTTCAAGTTGATTTGTGAAAATGTTGTACATGCCAAAAATGTCATTTTTAAAGTGATTACGTGTTTACATGACATTTATTCTTTGTTGAGCTATTTGGTGGGTTTTGATTATTGAGGTGTTTAACTTTATAAAATCTTATAAAAAACACCCACATTTGGGACTTTTGGATATTTTGATAAATAAATCATGATTGAAAGTGTTTTATTTATTTATTACATAAATGGATGTCATTTGGTCAAAAATGCACTTTTAGTGTTTGTTGGAAATATGCACAGCTTGTGTTTATTTGAGAATATGCCTTTTGAGTACTTTGTCTCATAAATGAATATCAGTTGACATTTATGCACTCTTGATGCTTTTGGTGTTATAACCCATTGTGAAAGATATATATTATCGAGTTATAAAGTTTTTTGGTATACAAATGGTTCGACTTCATTTGGAAAATGTCAACGAAGGGGTTTTGAGTTAGTCATGCCTTTGGAGCACGTATTTGCATAATATGGGTTAAAGACATTTCATTTGCATATGTTGATATCTAACAAATGGTCAGTTGATCTTTTGAGCTTATGGCTCAGTTTTTGGACTTTGTTGGGTATTGGGGACATTTATCCGATTTTGATAGCTCAATGCAGAGCTTTGGTTATGATTTGCATGTATTGCATCTTATTCGGGAATTACATGTTTTGAATGCGCTAGTTCATTCATTGGAGTCATGTTTTAGACCGTAATGCTATGGATTCATAGGCACTTGAGTTTGTACGTTCAATGATGAGACGTTAGTTTCTCTCAGTGTAGCACAAAATAGGCATCGGGTTTTATGGTAAGTAAAATGTGGGCATATATGGTCGGGCATTGTCCCATGAGCAGTAAGGTGTAATTCCAATGTGCTTGGCACGAGATTGGCATCGGGTTTCATGGTAAGTAAGACGTGGGCCTATATTGTCGGGCATTGTCCCATGAGCAGTAAGGTATAATCCCAATGTGCTTGTATGTTTGTGTGGACTTGGACATCTCAAAGTATAGACCTGGAGGGGTTGAATTTGAGTCTCCACGGGAAATAGATTTGGAGGGGTTGAGCTCGATATGTCTTATGAGTATAGTCCACGTGCTTGTTTTATTACATAGATATGTGACCTACTTTTGTGTTCCGTCACGTGAAATGTAATCGGGTCTCCCCCGTCATCGAAAGGTGTTGCTTTGGGCATTTAATTTTATCCATGTTTTCGGTGACGTACTATATTTATATGGGTTGTTTTCCATGATATATGAGTTGTGGTTTATGCCTCATCCGTGTTTGGGATGTTTTGAATAATAGTGATTTATTTATGATTTCAATCATTTTGGAACTCAATTACTATTTCACTTTTCAAGTAGGTTTTGGGATGAGTCCATTTTGAGAATCCTTTTATATTAGAGCTTTCAACATGGGATTTGTATGCGTTGGAAAATGGGTGATTTGCATCTAAAGTAAATTCTTTTGAACTCGTGATTTAAATTGCACCCCTCTCGTTTTACGAATTATATAACCAAGATAAAACTCTTGAACTCACTAGGTGTTAGCCTAACCTTTTATTTGTCGGCATGTGCAACAGGTTCAGGTTGGGAATAGCTTTAGCGACACTGTGAAAAGATGAGTGCTAGTAGTGTGCTCGAGAAGTGAATTGCTTAGTGAAGTCTTCCGCACTTATTTTGGGATTAGCAACTTGTACTTGTGTTAAGTAACACCCGATTTTATTTGGTCACATAGTATGATTTGAGTTATTAATTGTGAGAGTTGTTATTTTTTTTTAATTTTGGGGTATTTCTAAGGATGGTTTGTAGAAAGGATTCTTATCCTCATTTGGTGATTTTATCGAAATTTTAGTCAGTTGCTCTTTCCAATTTTGAGGGTGTTACAGGTCTCCCCCGTTGTCGGCCAACACTATTTTGGATATTAATGTCCTTACTTTATTATCGTTGGTCTTGTGCGGTTGACTGCAAATGATGACTTTAATATTGGAATTCCCTCCACGTATATTAAAGTTTGAATGAAGCATGTCATTTCCATATTTTGGTATTTGGGTTTTATTCCATTTCATGCTCGCGTGAGTATTGAGTTAGTACCATGTTTTTCAGTGACGTATTTATGGATTGTTCTTCCATGATTTATGGGTTGCGTGTTATGCCTCATCCATGTTTAAGTGTTTTGAATAATATAGACTTATTCACGTTTTGAGTGAGTTTGGATCGGAATTCATTTTTGGAAAACGTTATATACATTTTGGAACTTTCGTCAAAGAATTTGTGTGCATTGGAAAATGAGTTGTTTACATTCCTATCATAAACCCTTTTGGAAATCATGATTTAAGTTGCAATATTTCATTTAACAAATTATTTTAATCATGATGTAAACTTTTGAACTCACCAGGCATTAGCCTAAGCTTTTCTATTTGTCAGCATGTTCAAAAGGTTCCGGTTGGGAAATAGTACTAGTGACATTGTGAAGGGTTGAGAGCTAGATATGTGCACAAGGAGTGAATAGCTTGGTGAAGTCTTCAACATATTGGGAATAGCAACTTTGTATTTGTTTCGGAGTAATACCCGACCTTATGTAGTATTGATGTATGACTTAAGATTAATGATTGTGAGGTTTAACTTCATGTTTTAAAAATTGAGGTATTCCAAGGATGGATTTGTATAAAGGATTTTATCCTTAAGTGGTTATTTTATTGAAAACTTTATTTAGTTGCTCTTTCCAAATTTGAGGGTGTTACTAGTTGGTATCAGAGCTTAAGTTTTAGAGAATTAGGTGTTGATTTTGGATACCTAGAATCAAACTAGCGTTTAATAAGTGAATGAGAGTGTACACCATTGGGCACTTTAAGATAGGATATTTTAAGGTTGATGAAGTCAATAAAAACGAGAAATCACGTCTAGAGTAGCAAGGATGATCATGTACGGTACGTTCATAATTGCACATGGTCAGTGTTATGGCGAACCTACAAGTTACACGTGAGTACTTGGACGGCTCTGATGTGATGACCGTTGGGGGTAGTGAAGAAGTTTCTAAGTGAGTGACCGTTAGAAGAGGTTGATGATTGTAGCATTTGCCATTTGGAGTGCCAGTAAGCATGATGATCGCATTAAGTGGACCGTTTCAGGTCAAAATTGATGGTCGGATTAGAACCATTGGCTTATTGAATTGATTTAAATTCGAGGAGTATTGTAAGGTTAACCGATGTAACTTTCAATCTTGCCTTAAGATGTTTAAACCTCCGGATGACGTTAGTGTGACCAGAGGGATTGGAGAAGTGTGGTTTTGAGACATTTGCCGACTAAGTTCATGCACACAAAAATTTATTTTTTTTTTTTAAAATAAATTGCATCAATTGTTTCTTGTGTTTCAAATCGTCATGAGGATTGTGTTACGAAATCTTGAAAAGATGTTTAGCACACACAAGGTTTTAAACCATGATTATTTAGCATTCATGAAATTATTTTTATGCAGGAATTTGCAAACTTTGCTGAGGCTTGTTTTACTCCTTGTTATTGTCCAATGTTACTTATGGATACTATGACATCCATATTTTAATGTCGTTTATGGTTTTGGACAAGTAACTGCGACTTACGACTTTAACATTAGATCCCCTCCACATATGTTAAAGTTTGGACGGAGAGTTACCTTCCCTTGCTTTGATGTTTGAGCCTTGTTGAGAAATTTTATTTCATGCGGGTTTTGTTGAAAGATGTCTCTTTATATCGTATCACAATAAAGGAGAAATTTTTGGGAACTGTGACATTTTGGTCATAACCTTGCTTTATGAGATTTGATTATCGGAAACGAAAACTTTGGCACCATTTGATTGATTGGATGCCGTTGAGTTTCATCGAGTTTTATGGAAGTTTTGTGGAGTATTATGGAGTTTTGTTTTACCACGTTTTGCGGTGCATGGGTGACTCTTTGTAATGTGCATACTTGAATTATTGTGTGCGTTAACCTATAGGTTTTTATTGAGTATTGTGTCTCATGCGAGTTTTGTTGAGAACTATTACTTTATGTCGTATTGCACCAAGAAGAGTGGTTTTCAGAGTTTTAATGTCACATGGTTTCTCTTTTGAGAGTTGTGGTATCATATTTTGTTGCAACTTGTTAGGTGTGCAAATTAGCTTATACGGGGCATGAGTAATGCATATAAGGACATCATGATAGTTTATCTTAATGTTTTGCCTTCTGCATTTTCGATTAATTGATTCTTTTGTTATCATTTCACGCAAATGCATTATGTTGATTTATTGATATGAATAGCATTGTAGCCACTATTTTTGGAGCATTAATGCGCATCGTTTGTACGGTTCGAAATTTAAGTTGATTTAAGTTCTTTTAAGTGTCAACCAAATTACATACACTTACTGTTTTCATGAGTTCTGAGAAATTACTTTAATGTGTGTGAGGCTTTTCCGGAGATTTTACTTGCATGCCATTATATGAATAAACGAGAAAATTTCGGAATTTGGTTTAATGAATTTCCTCTTTTGAAATTTCGTGTGGGCTATCTGTGGCATGTTATTTTATTTTATGAAAACCATTAGAAGAGTGTTACATGCTTGCATGCATATTCTGACTTGAGATTTTTTACGCTATTTTAGCCGATATTTTCAAATGATGAAAGTATACTGTTATTTGGCTTCAAACTGGAAACTGACACAAATCATTTCATGTTTTTTTAACCAAGGTGTATATATGGGTTACTTCGTTTCTTTGCGAACAAACTGACACATGTGAATTTTGCTAACGAATTTCATTTCATGTCATCTTATGGTTAAAAGAGAATTTTGGAAATTGATGTCGTTTAAATTCCTCTTTTGAAGTTTCGTACAGACATGTTGTTGCACGCTATCTTATTGCGGGAAATTATTATACGTACGTGACATAAATAAATTCATGCTAGGACCGTAGCGGTTCATTTTAAAAACTTTTGCACTTATTAGTAACTCGGGTAATGATCAATTAAATTCCAAAGCGAGTTTTCACTTGTGTGTCGAGTGTGCCCATTTTGCATGACTACCGGGTAAATGGTGGTAAATTTTTACATGTACTATTGATTGTTATGAAAACCTTCGTGTTGAAAATTTCTATAAAATTTACGATTGGCATAATTGCTGAGCGTGTCACTTAAAAACCTTGAACTCATTAGGCTTGAGAAAGTTAAGCAACCCCGGTTAAAGGTGATGGCGTATAGAATCCTTTCGATGGGATGATAGGTGTTCCGACACGTATTAGTACCGTAAGCCGAGTGGTATCGTTTGCAAGGTCGGTGTATTTTCGTTGCAACGGACGGGTGAGGCTCGCAGTATCTTATGTTAGTGATGGTGGTAACCGTTCTCTTTGGCAACCTTGTTGTGGGTTTGTTAGTTTTGCATAAAGGATGTGTAGGATCCTTTAGACACCATGTGGATAACTTCGGTTTTGTCGGGATGCTCGGCGAATGTAACTCGTGTATGTAGAGTTCTGTTTTGGTTCAAAGCTTGGTGTTTTGACTAAGTGTCAACTTTTGGATTTTGAGGCCAAGAACTGTTAGTGTAATTGGAGAGTTGTAGTCCAATTTTAAAGAATAGTGGTATCGGTTGTAGTGATCTTAAGAAATTCAATTGCGATAAGTAGATTTATTGGGATGACCTTCCTTGAGTGGTAAAAGAATCTGTCGATTGGATGATTGGTAATTGGACATATTCTTGGAATTGTATAATCGATGGGTCAGTGACGACCGTCTGATTTGGAGACTGATGGAGCTCGTTAGAATTAAGTGACAGTTCAGCAGCGGGAACAATTGGAATTGGGGGTTTTGTTGGTTTCAGTAGTGATCAAACCTTGGGCTAAGTGGAGAAAAAGTTTAAGAGCGTGTGGACATGGACTGTTGGCTTTGAATCTTGCTCTACTAGCTATGTGGTAGTGGCGGTTTGGATATGAAAAGAACTCCTTTACCTAGGTTCCCAACAGAAGGAAATAGAAGGGGGTTTGGGACGGGATGGTATTGGCAGTTTTATAGGACATGGGAGTATTTGGAGCAACATCATTTCCCTGGGTCCGGTTGTAGATTCCCTTGCTCTAGAGTTTTCTTCGCCTCTTATTAAAAAATTGGGTGATGGATTGTCTATTTCCTTTTGGGAGAACTATTGGTCTGGCAATTTCCGTCTTTGTGAGAGATTCCCGCGTTTGTATAGTTTGGAGAGGGACAAAAGGGTAAAAGTTGGTAACCGGGATTGTTGGGTAGAGGACCGATGGACTTGGAAGTGGGAGTGGAAAAGGGATCCCAGGGGACGAGCCATCAATGTGTTACGAGATTTATCTGTGTTAATTGAAAATGTTAACCCAAATCGTGATCACAGGGACAAGTGGTGGTGGCTTTTAGATAACGACGAACAATTTTCGGTCAAAAAATTGAAGGTGCTAGTTGAAGAGAAATCTCCATTTGAAGGCGATATTAGTTCGGAAACTCGTTGGAATTCTCTCCTTCCCGTAAAGATAATCATATTCGTTTGGCGGGCTCTCCGTGGAAGCCTTCCAGTTCGGGTGGCTTTAGAGGATCGAGGGATATATATAGACTTGGTGCTTTGTCCTATATGCAATGTTGGGTCACCAAGATTTGAAATTGACTCACCGATGTTTTTCCCTATATCTTACTTAGAATATTTTAGCATGGTTATTTTATAATGACTTGTACAAAATAGCAATTGTTCGGTGAAGTCAAAGATCAACCGAAACCAAGCTAGAAGACATTCTCATTGTGGAAGTAAGAATAATCTTCTCAACTCTCAGCAAGTCATTGTCCACCGATGGTGTTCCCACACATCGGTGGACACTCTCCCCACCGACCCTCTTATCGTCGGCCAGAAGCATCCCACCGATAAGGATGCTCAAATCGGTGGGATCTTTGTTTGAATGTTTTTCTTTGAAGATTGTTTCAAGGTTCAAGTCAATTATATCGGTGGAACATCATCGGTGCAATTGTCTTGGAAGACACATCAAGAAGATCATTTAATATGGGACAATATCCATTGCCAGGTAAAAGTGACTATTTGTCCTTTTATCTATTTTCAGTTAAAGTCCCTTTCAGCATGGGTATTCTTCCTAGTACACATGAAAAGGTGATAAGGGCATATCAACTTTTCTGAAGTCAAAAGCTACAAGCAAATCTCCTGATGACATGTGTCCCAAGCATTTAATGCTCATCTCACTATAAAAGGAAGAAGAGGCTCCCATGCAAACTACGCTTTCTGAAAGTTTCTCTCAGTGCAAGAATTCTCCATTTTGCTTAAGAACTTTATAGCTTTGTTCTAAGTGTTCTAAGTTGTTTTGTTTAGTATACTTTGTGAAAGATTGTTAGAATAGTTTATCTGTTCTTTTCCGCAACAGTCTTTAGTTTCTATGTGTAATTCTTGTTGAAAGTTTTTCAATAATAGAATTAAAATTGTGAAAATTTTGAGTATTGTATTCAACCCCCCCCCCCCCTTCTACAATACTTGTTAAGCCATCTGGGACTAACAAGTGGTATCAGAGCGGAAAGTTTAATTCATAAACTTGATCTGCGATGGCTGCCTCTTCCTCTTCAACAAATGAAAACTCTCTTCAAAACAACTTTTCAGAAAATGGCTCCATAACCAAACCTCCCAAGTTTAATCCTAACAACTTTTTTCTTTGGAAAAGCCGTATGATGCTATTCATGGAAGGAGTGGATACTAGATATCCAACCATTCTTAAAGAGGGACCTATTATCCCTGGAGTCTGGGCTCGCTATGAAACGTAGAGGCCTGGTAAATAAACCGCTGATAAAGAGGACTCTAGTGACTCTGATGATTCTGAGCCTTCTGACAAAGAGAAATCCAAAGCAACTGGTCGTTATATTCTTAAAAATCCAAAGAAATATACTGTTGAGGAAAAACGTCTGGTTACTCTTGATTCTAAGCTCAGAGCAATTATTGCTCTCTCTCTCTCTCTCTTTCTTCCTGATGAGGTCTATCACTCTTTGGTTAACTTTGAAACTGCTAAAGAGATGTGGACCACACTGTGTGTACTGTACGAAGGTATAGAGGAAGTAAAGAAGAGCAAAAAGATTGGTCTCATTAGAAAATATGAACTCTTTGCTTATTAAAAAGGTGAATCTCTTCCTAGCTACTATAATCGTTTCAACTCTTCTTTAAATGATCTGAAGTTATTGGGCCGAGTCTATGATAATGCGGAAGTCTTATGCAAGTTCATGGATTGTCTCCCAGAATTTTGGGAGAATATGTGCACTTGCATCAAGACTACCAAGGACCTTGAGTTCATGCCTTTAACTGTCTTGTATGGAACTCTCTTCAACTTTGAACAAACCAAGTTACAAAGGAAATCTTTCATCAAAGAGATAAAGGGCTCTTCCATAGCTCTTGTTAGTGAAAATTCCAAGAAATCTCAAAATGTTCCTCGAATCACCTATCCTTCATCAGACTCTGACAATGACAGCCAAAACATCTCTACCCACCAAACGGGGGCATATCTAAGTGATGCTGATGATGAAGGTGAGGAAATCTTGGTTGAGCAGTTGTCTGATGAAATGGATATGATGGCTGGTTTTAAGAACAAATCTCGTCCTTTTAACAAATCCAGAAATTTCAGAAAATCTTCATCTTCCAAGACTCCCTCTTCTGATAAGTCCAATGAAGAGTGTTTTAACTGTGGTAAGAAAGGACACTTTGCTTCTGAGTGTAGGAGCAAACGTGTTGCAAATTCTAGGACCACATCTTCTGACAAATATTCTTCCAAATATGAGAAACCCAAAAACAACTCTTTCAAATCAACCTTTTCCAATAAAGATACTCAATCCTCTTCCCAAGACCATCAGGAACGAGCTGAGAAATATAAGGCAAAATACAAGAAAGAGAAAGAAAGGAGTGAGGGTCTTTTAAGAAAAGGAAAAGGTCTCATGGCAGAAACTCATAATTGGGATGAAGAAACTTCTGATAGTGATTCTCACAACATGTGTTTCATGTCCATATCCGAATATATGGAAGATTCTGAAAAAGCTACCTCTCCAATGGCTCTGGTGTCAACTGGGTGCTCAACATCATACTCTCAGGTACATCCCTTTAATGATATGACTGACAGTGAAAAGATTGATGCTTATGAATCCTTAACTAAAGACTTTTATTCTGTCAAGGATGGTAAGAAAAGAAATTCTGTTCAAGTTAAAGATCTCACCTCTCACCTCTCAACTTGAAATATGTATGTCTAAACTTGAAAAGTTTGAGGAAATCAAAGCTGAGCTTGAGGATCTGAAAACCATAAATCATTTGATTTCAAAAGAGAAAAACAAACTTTTTAAGAAATTAAAAAGAGAACAAGAGACCGTTAGGAAATGGACAAGTTCATCAAAGAATCTTGAACAAATCTTTAAAGATCAAATTTCTGGTGACAACAAATATGGTTTAGGCTTTGGAAAAACCATTCCTGACATTTCTTCTCAAGTTCTTGTCTCTACCTCTAGTGTATGGGATGATGCCTCAGAATCAAGCTCTTGTGATTCTATTTATTTAAACTCTTTAGATCTAGGTGAAGCTTTAAAGTTTGGAATGTTTATAAAAGCAAAAGAGTCTTCGTCTGTTCAAACCAGGAAAAAGAGGATTACAATGATGTTTCAAAACCCATCCATGATCTTTTAAAAGATTTAACCATTGATGAAGCCTCATCTTCTAACTCTTCAAAAGCTAAGTTTCTCAAAAGAGCTAATGACACCGATCTTCCTTTCAAAGAAAATCCTCAGATCTTGGGAAAGAACATTTCAAAAACACTTCAAGAAATCTTTCCAAATTTGCTTCCACCTCTGGTAATGGGATTTTAAGTTTTCCTCCTCTCATCTCATCCTTTGGTCCAAAAGCTATTCAAGTTAATGTCATAGGAAAAGGAAAAGAGAAATTGCAAAAACCCAAAAAGACTTTTATCTACAGAAAGTGTTATAATTGTGGTGATACTTTCCATCTTGCAAAGGATTGTCCTAAGGATAGAATTGACAGAACCAAACCTAAGGACTCTTCCTCTCCTAACCCCAAAGGACCCACCACCAAATGGGTACCTAGGAACTAATCTGTGTTTGCATGCGGGTTTTTGAGCACCATCAAATCTTGGGTGCTCACGTCACATGACAGGAAACAAATCTCTTCTTATTAACTATGTGTCTGAAAAGGGTCCTTCTGTAACATTTGGAGATAATTATAGAGGCTACACCAAAGGTTATGGAACTCTCACAAACAGATCTGTCACCTTCAATAAAGTGGCATTCGTTGAAGGTCTCATGCACAATCTCCTCAGTATCAGTTAACTGTGTGATCTAGGATATAAAGTTATCTTTGAATTTTGTATCTGTACTATGGTTGACAAAAACATGAAAGTAGTTCTTTCTGGAAGAAGGATGGAAAATGTATATATCATTGATATGGGACAAAAATAATAGTTCATCCAATGTTTGCTTTGTGTCAGATGACACAGCCAAAAGGAACTGGCTGTGGCATAAACGTCTATCTAATCTTAACTTCAAAACTCTCCACAAAATCTCAAACAAAGATATGGTGATTGGCATGCCAAAGTTGAACTTTGTTAAAGAAAAGCTGTGTGATGCATGTGAAAAAGGGAAGCTCACCAAAACTTCCTTCAAGACCAAGCAATGCTCCTCCATTACTCTTCCTCTCCAAATGCTGCACATGGATCTATGTGGTCCAGTCAGCACTCCCAGGCTTGGAGGCAAAAGGTACATTCTTGTAATTGTTGATGAATTTACTAGATATACTTGGGTGTCTTTTCTCATGTATAAAAGTGATGCAACTGAAGAAATAATCAACTTTGTCAAGAAAAATGAAGTCCTAAATGGGCAACTTGTACGATCGGTGAGAAGTGACAATGGCATTGAATTCAGAAACAGTGCTCTTGAAAACTTCTTCAATGAGAAAGGAATTTCTCAAAATTTCTCTGCCGTTAGGACTCCTCAGTAAAATGGAGTCGTGGAAAGGAAGAACAGAACTCTATGTGAGGCTGCTAGATCAATGCTAAGTGAATCAAATCTTCCTACCTATTTTTGGGCCGAAGCTGTAAATACTGCTTGCTTTACCCAAAATAGGCTGGTGATCTCCAAAAGGCATGATAAGACTCCTTATGAAGTTTTCCATGGCAGAAAACCAATTATAGGTTTTCTTCATGTCTTTGGCTGTGTGTGCTTCATCCTTAATGATCGTGACAATCTTGGGAAATTTGATCCCAAAGCTGATGAAGGAATCTTTGTTGGATACTCTCTATCCTCCAAAGCATATCGTGTGTACAACCTCGGGAGAAAATGCATTGATGAGTCTATTCATGTTAAATTTGATGATCTAAGATCATCATCTCTTTCAAATGATGATGATGAATTACACAGGTGGATTTCCTCATGCATAGGTGATGCTCCCATAGTCAATCACACCGATGCATCCTCCACTTCTTTAACTCCATCAAATCCGTCTCCCTCAAATAACCAAGTTGGGTCACCTTCCATAGTACCTAATACCTCTTCTACCGAAATTGACCATATCCCCACCGACATGAACTCTCCCACCGATATGCATTCTCCCATAGATATGCACCCTACCACCGAAATACAGCCTTCCACTGATCCTGTACCTACCACCGACATTTCTGCTTTCTACCGAACCTCTGATCCCACTCCATCAACTTACTCTACATAAAACATTCCACCACCTTTGCCTCCTGCCACAAAATGGACCAAAGATCACCCCATAGATCAAATCATTGGTGATCAACAAGCTGGTGTCCAAACACGTAGAGGAGTTAGAAATATTTGTCTCTATGTGAACTTTCTCTCTCTTATTGAACCCAAGAAGATTGATGAAGCTCTTGCAGACCCCTGTTGGATCACTGCCATGCAAGAGGAGCTTTCTCAGTTTGAAAGAAATAAAGTTTGAAGATTGGTTCCCAGACCTCCAAAGAAGACTATCATTGGAACCAAATGGATCTTCAGAAACAAAATGGATGAAGAAGGTACAGTTGTCAGAAACAAGGACAGACTGGTAGCTCAAGGATACAGACAGGAAGAGGGCATTGACTATGATGAAACATTTGCTCCTGTTGCAAGACTTGAAGCCATAAGAATCTTTCTGGCTCATGCTGCCTACCGAAATTTTAGGGTCTTTCAGATGGATGTCAAAAGTGCTTTCCTCAATGGGGAGCTTGTAGAGGAAGTCTATGTGAAACAACCACCTGGCTTTGAAGACCCAGCTCATCCAGACTATGTGTGCAGACTTGACAAGGCTCTCTATGGTCTCAAGCAAGCTCCACGTGCTTGGTATGACACCCTTGCTGACTTTCTTCTAAAGAATGGATACTCCATAGGTAAAATTGACAACACTCTCTTTATCAAGAAGACCTCAGGTAATCTCATTCTTGTCCAAATCTATGTAGATGACATCATCTTTGGTGCCACTGATGAATCACTATGTGATGAGTTTGCTTCTCTCATGATGAGTGAATATGAGATGAGCATGATGGGAGAGCTTACATTCTTTTTGGGTCTTCAGGTCAAACAAACTTCAGAAGGGATTTTTTTAAATCAAAGTAAATATATTCGTGACCTTCTGAAGAAATTCAACTTTTTAGATAGCTCTCCTATGAAAACTCCCATGACACTACCTCTAAAAATTCATGCTGATCCAGATGGTCAATCTGTTGATGTTTCGAATTATCGAGGGATGATTGGCTCTCTTCTTTATTTAACTGCTAGCAGACCGGATATTATGTTTGCTACTTGTCTTTGTGCCCGTTATCAAGCCAATCCAAAAGAATCTCATTTGGCTGCTGTAAAACGGATTTTCCGGTATCTAAAAGGTACCTTGCACCTGGGTCTTTGGTATCCCAAAGACTCGGGGTTTGAACTAATTGGGTATTCAGATTATGCAGGTTCCACAATTGACAGGAAGAGTACCACAGGTAGCTGCCAACTTCTTGGTGGTAAATTAGTCAGTTGGTCCAGCAAGAAACAAAACTCTGTATCAACTTCTACTGCTGAGGCTGAATATGTTCCTGCTGGAAGTTGTTGTGCCCAGATCGTGTGGATGAAAAATCTATTAAGGGACTATAATCAAATCTACTCAAAGATTCCCATTCTGTGTGACAATTCAAGTGCAATAGCTATTGCAAACAATCATGTTCTTCACTCCAGATCAAAACACATAGACATCAGATATCACTTCATCAGGGATCACATCTCAAGAGGTGACATTGAGTTGCATTTCATTCCTACTTATCTACAGCTTGCTGATTTGTTCACCAAACCCTTAGATGAAGCCAGGTTCAATTTTCTAATAAGTGAACTTGGAATGTGCAATCTTCAGTGATGGTGTTTTCCCATTCTTCACCGATATCTCATCGGTACCCACTCTCTTCCTTCTCACCGACCTATCTACACCGATGACATCATATTGATGATGTCATCATTTTTGATTTTATCTCACCAAAGCCTTTACCTATTTCCTCCATATAAATCTACATTTTCACCGACGATCGTTTCCTCTCCACAACACCGACATCTACGTCGGTGTCCTACATCGTCTCCGACACCTCAAACCGAAGTCCCAATTTGGTGTCCCAATTCCACCGATACCTCCACCAAGTCCACATCGGTATCCTAATCTCACCGATCACCAATCCCAATACCACCGACCCTATTGCTTCTCATCGGTAAGACTAACCCCCACCGACATCCATTGGTCCACCCTCGTCGGTATCGATCATTCCACTGAAACCTCATAACGGTGGATTCTCTCATTTTTTATACCCTTCGTCGGTGAATATTCTTCGGTGGTTCAAATCGGTAGAAATCCTCAAGATATCACTGGTCCCTTGCCACCGACCCTTGTCTATCTTGTCCTATACACTTCCACATGATCACATCACCCCTAAAACCCTATGTGTCAGTCAACTTTTGACCTTCCCCATTCCTTACCATCCCTATTAGCCACATATTTCAAGATTATCATCATTACCCTTTTTGAATAATTTTATTTTATTCGACCATCCCTCTTTCTTCCTTTCATATCCATTACCGCCTTAATTCAAAACTCGCAACCTTCCATCTTCCCACGATCTCTTTCCTATATAAACCCATCTTCTCCATCCTACTTCCATTTCAAACCTACAACTCTCTCTCTGTATCCAAAGTCTTTCAAACCTGCAACTCTCATCATCTCTCTCTCCTATCATCGATGGCTTCTTCGAAGGTCTCAAAGTCTACAAAGAGTGTCAAAGATATCCCTACATGTTTTTCCGATTTGAAGTTCAACCCGTGCAATCACGTCGCAAGATTCGAATCCGATCCCGCACATCCCGAGTTCAACACAATCATAAAGTTCTTAACCCGCTCTCCTCTTCTTCATGCTTTCTCATGCAACCCGGAGATGAGCAAGATGCTCATTGGCAAATTTTGGCTATCTTGTGTGTATGATCCATCAAATGAAGCCATTCATGCCTCTATCTCTTCTGATGAGGAGGGTGATCACGACGTCACATTCGGCGTTGATGATGTTCGTCGTGCCCTCAAGAGCGATGCCTTCTCCACTTATGAAGACATGCACGTAGACAACCTCCATGAAGCTGTAGTCAACACCCTTGGCTATATCCACCAATCTGATGACAAAGCCTCAAAATCTTCAAAAGGCCCAGGTACTCTCACTCGCAACAAAATGGGTGGTGTGTGGAACTTCTTTTTCGCACACGTGATCCATTGTCTTTCTCGAAAGACAAGTGGTCAGGATAAATCCCTTTCGTATATTACAAAGTTTGCCCATGCACTTATTTTTCAAAGAAAGATCGATTTCGCTCAGTATTTCTTTACTGAGCTGACTGAAGTGATTAAACACCCAAAACGCTGCCATGTGGCATATCCTCGATTCATCTCTATGATCCTACAACATAAACTCGGTTCGGCGTTGGATGCGGATCGCAAGTCTTTATCTCCTAGATTTGTTTATGACTGGTCATCACCCATGGTCGGCCAAAAGACTCTTGACGTCGGCCGCCTAGCTACTGATCATCCTCTACGTTAAGGTATGATCTCTTTTGCTCACACTCCCAATCTTCACTTGGGTGAGGCGGAAGCTCCCGGGTTTCAACACCCGGAAGTTCCCGAGGAACCCCAAGTTGTAGTGGCCCCTTCTCCCCGTCCCCGAGTGCAGTCGGGTGGCGCTAAAAAGAAACAACGAAAGGCCACTGACACCTCCGCACCCGCTTCTAGAACTACGCCACCGAGAGATACCTCGGAGGCTTCCCCGGTTCACATCTCATCTCAAAAGCGGAGGCACTCACAATCCCCTCCGAGATCTCCTTTAAAGAGGTATCGGAAACCTTCGGCCAAGCCATCTAAGCCAACTGTCGATTCTATAAAATATACAGTTGTTGAAATTCTCTCGACCGGGCTAAGGGAATCCATTACTACCCCTATCGACTCCTCCGTTGCCTCTCCACAGTCTTCGGTTGTATCCTTGGAGAACCCACAACTTCCCTCCCCACTCGCTTCTTTGGGTGGTGGAGATGACTTCGAGGTCTCTCCCCTCGAAGGTACAAAATTCACACTTCACAGCCTTACACCCGATCATTATATGATCGATGATGCACAACCCGCTAAGGGTTCCCCCACAGAAAAATCCCCCCCAAGAGATTTCTTTGCTTTCCTTTTGGAAGACACTGGTTCTCCCCGAACCAAGCTCACCACCGATGCTATCATCACCGATCCACCATCTCCACCGACACCACATTCTCCCTCCCCGAAGACAGTCTCACCGACTCCACCCTCCCCTACACCAAAAAATCCAACACCGATTTCCTCACCTCACCGATCTCCCACCCCCCACCGATCTGGCTCATCTGAGGGTAGTTCTTCCTCATCACAATCCCCTCCCCGACGATCACCATCTCCCCCACCGAGGCCACCTTCTCCCCCAAGAAGACTCCTTTATCCCGATCCCTCATGCACTCACTCAACCTCATCTACCTTTGTTGAAGAACGATTGCTACCACATACCCCGTTATCACCGACACATCCCCGATTCCATCTACCCGAGGTTCGTGCTCCTCCTATTGCAGGTATTCGACTGCCGAGTGACTTAATAGCTGAGGTTCAAGAAAGTGTCCGTCAGTGTAGGTTGGTCGGTACTCAATTTGAATCCTTCAAACAGGCCACGGTCTCCATAATGGCTCACACAAATGACAGGGTATCTGTGCTCGAGTCTCGGCAACCTCAGCTATTGGCAGATCTTCTTCGCGATGCTCTCCGACCAATCACCGACAACATGGCTCTTTTGTCAAACAAAGTGGAGTCCTTGACCACTTCCCATTCCGACCTTGCAGTTTCTTTCGGTGCCTTAAAGCATCCACGACAGTTAAAGATGCTGAGCTCTTCCGTCTTCATAGTGAGGCCCGTCGTTATCAAAATCTTCGGACCAGTCTCTCTGAGTCCCTTGAATCTCTGCATCAAAAAGTTGATCTCCTTGAAAAGAGCCTGGATTAGGATATGGATTTGGGTGACTTTACCTTGACCGGTATTGATCCTGCAAGTATCAACCTTCTTCACTCGAAACTTGATCAGGTTTTTACTCTGTTGGGTTTGACTGTTAAGGCTGCTGCTGATAACGCCACCTTTTGGCGTTATTTTCAGTCCACAAACCAATGAGATTGGCTTGTGTTCTAGCAAAAAGGCGGAATTTTATGTTTATCGAGTGAAATGTGCAGGTAATCTAAAAGACGACAATCATCGAGAAAAGAAGCGAAAAAGAGTCCAAAAAAGAGCCAAACCGAAACCCAACGAAAGCCCGAGATCCAAGCCCAAGACCCGTGCCCGAACCAGGACCCAAACCAGACCCAGACACATTCAGGAAACCGCGCAACTTTCTACGCGACCTGAAGCCGCGGGACAAGTCGCGTAACCCTCTGGACGAATTTTTATAATTAGTGTTTTTCCGTAATTAGGTCATCATCTCGACACGCGCGACGGGAGGCAGTTGGGGGGCGATTTTCAGAGACTTTTTACGTCTTTTGGAGCCAGGATAGAGGATCGATTGAGGAGGAATTCACGAGGAGAATCGGATTAGAGCCGAGAGAAGGGAGTCAACAGTATTTTCTTTACGTTTATAATCACGATGTTTACAGACACTTTTTCATCCCCTTTTCTTATGTTTGAGTCCACCACCAACATGAACTAATCTTTAGATGTTGGGGGTTGGATTGAATTTGGTTTAAGCTTATGAACAGATGATTTGAGATTTTTATCAGTTTTCCTAATTAATGAAGCATGTGATTTAGGTTTTAATGCTTTTGTGAGTCTGGCCAACTTTCAATTGTTTCGTTGTTTTCAGTTAAGTTCGAGAGAATTAATTGTTAACTAGAACTAGAATTTGCATGCCTAAGGTGAGAAATTGGATAGAGATATTCCAAGTAAGCCTTAGTCCTATTAAATTCTTGACTTTAATGTGTTTTGACTCCCATAGGTTGAGATCGAGAGATAAAACCTCTCTTTTCAAAATAAAATCTGTGGTTGCTTGAGAAAGAACCACGGTGATTTTAGAGATTGGGTATTCATTAAGGGAATAGCTGATAATTGTTTTGAGTCAAGTGTTTGTACGTGAAAACCTTAGGATTTCCAACCCTCAATTGTTTTCTCTATCCAAAGTTTCCTCAAGTTGTCTACTGTTTTGTGTTTTATTTAATTACTTGCAATTAATTAGTTTCATACCAACAACTCAAAACTGTGACCGTTCAGTTAATAGATTTTATAGTCATTGTGATACTTAGTTCCTAGTTCCAAGTATTCGATACTCGTACTTTCAGTACTATTACTTGATTTCGACACCGTACACTTGCGGTAAGATTTAGGGGTGTGTAAACCCGCCTATCAAGTTTTTGGCGCCATTGCCGGGGAACTAGTTGCAACTAATAGCACTACCAGCTATAAGCGCTATTACATTGAACATTTTTATTTTTGTTATTTTATTTCATCACTTTCAGTTTTTGGATTGCTAATTTTGTTTACTTTCCGTTTCAGGTACTAATTGGTTTATGCCAAGGAAAACCCGAGGGAAGGAACTCGAACCGATCGATCCGGAAATTGAAAGAACCGCTCGTCAGATACGAAAAGCATCCAAAGCTCAAAGACAATTGAAGATGGGTGACGAGAGACCTCCTCGCAATGACCCACCTCCACCACCTCCGGAAAGACGTCCTATGCGGTCGTTTGCCGACCCGAACGTGGCAGCCGCACGCATAGGAGTCCAAGCACCCACGACTGTGGCAAATTATTTTGAGATCAAGCCGAGTACCATCGTGATGGTACATCAGAATCAGTTTGGGGGAGCGCCAACTGAAGATCCCCATGCACACCTTCGTGCATTTGAACGGATCTGCAATACGTTCAAGATCAATGGGGTGGACGAGAATGGAATCAAGCTGAGGCTATTCAGTTTTTCCCTCAAGGGTAGAGCTGAAATATGGATAGAGGGCCTACCATCGGATCAGATCACTACATGGGCAGGCCTGAAAGCTGCGTTCCTCCAGAAATTCTTTCCACCGGGAAGAACCGCTCAACTGATGGCCGACATTACCCACTTCGCTCAATGGGACCAAGAGACTCTATACGAGGCATGGGAGCGATATAAGGACATGTTGAAAAAGTTTCCGCATCATGGGTTACACGGCTGGGTAATTATCCAAACGTTCTTTGGAGGCCTTCACCCGCAGTTCAAGAATGACATCACTGCTGCAGCGGGGGGAGCCCTTATGAATAAGACGTATGAAGAAGCAGTTGCCTTGATCGAGAACTTAGCCGAGCATAGCTATGCCACTCCACGATCTTCTATCAGACGGGTAGCTAGTGTTCAAGAATCGGATGAATTGAAGGTGATAAAAGCTCAGCTAGCCGCTATCACAAACCACTTGAAGGGAGGTAGTCCAGAAGTGTTCCCCGCTGCTCTAGAACTTGAACAGGTTCAGTTCTTACAAAACCGCAACAACCAGCCGAGGAACGACCCTTTCTCGAACACCTATAATGAGGGGTGGAAGAAACACCCTAATTTTTCATGGAGTCAACCTCAAGGGCAACAACAATATGGTAATTCTTCTAACCATTCTAATGCTTCTCAAGCTAACAATGTTTACCGTCCTCCAGGTTTCAATCAAAGGAAATTCGACGAAGGACCATCCATGGAGAAGAAACCGGGGCTGGAAGATATGATGATGAAGTTTATGACAAAGATGGACAACACAGTTGAAGGATTGGCAAGCACGGTGAGTACAGTAAAAGCAGCAACTGAACAGAACACCGCCTCCATCAAACTCCTTGAGAGGCAAGTGGGGAAAATTTCTGAAGCCCTACAGACCCGAGCTCCCGAGACATTCCCGAGTCAGAGTGAAAGGAAACCGAGAGAAGAATGCAATGCCATTTATCTGAGAAGTGGCAAGGAGATGATCGAGGAGGCGAATGCTGGGCTGATTGATGATCGTTCTAGTGATATGGTGGATCGGGAGGAGCCGAAGGAAAAAGAGGTGACACCTCCATCAAAGCCGGGAGTCAAACCATTTGTGCCATCGCTACCATTTCCAAATCGGGTGAAGACACGTAACGACGAGGAACAATTCAAGAAATTCCTTGACATCTTCAAGAAGCTGCACATCAACACTCCATTCGCGGAAGCAGTTGGCCAAATGCCAACATACCTCAAGTTTATGAAGGACATCGTATCCAAGAAGAGGGCAATTGAACATCAGGCTACCATTGCACTTACTGAAGAGTGCAGTGCAATCATTCAGAACAAGCTTCCCCGAAGCTTCGTGATCCAGGGAGTTTTTCTATTCCTATACAAATTGGGAATCTTTGTTTTGATAGGGTATTATGTGATTTAGGAGCAAGTATTAATTTAATGCCTCTATCTGTTTTCAGGAAACTCGGACTTGGGGAAGTGCAGCCAACAAATGTTACCCTCCAACTCGCTGATAGATCGATCAAATATCCATATAGGGTGATAGAAGACGTGTTGATTAAAGTTGACAAGTTCTACTTTCCGGTGGACTTTTTGGTGCTGGATATTGATGAAGATAAAGAGGTCCTGTTGATATTGGGAAGACCCTTTCTGGCCACGAGCAAAGCACTGATCGACATGGAAGAAGGAGAGATGACTTTAAGGGTCGACGGTGAAAAGGTAATGTTCAAGATATTCGAGAGTGGAGGAGATCAGCGTGAAAAGGAACCGGGAAATCACGGAAAGCCGAAGGAGTGATCAGAAGGAAGGTCGAGCCACGACCGAAACAAAGGCGCTAGGTGGGAGGCAACCCACCGAGGTTTGCATTTTCTTTAATTTATGTTTTTAAGTGTTTTTATTTACAAAAAAAATGGGAACAGAGACTTACGCGGCCTAAGCCGCGGCTTCATGTCGCGCGCTAAGCCGCGGGGGTCTCTGATAGTTTTGCGAAACAGAGAGTTACGCGGTATGCCACGCGGCTTCAGGCCGCGGCCCAAACCGCGCGGCTCCCTGTTCTCGTGTTTTTCTTGCTTTGTGTCATTTCATTTCTTCGCTTTCTTTCTCCTTTTGTTTTCACTTTGTTTTCTGCGGTTGTTCTCCATCTTCTCCGATCTCTCCCAACTACTCTCCCCATTTTTTTTCCAAGAGAATCTCTTCTGTCCGGGCAAACAGGTATGTTCTAACTCTGTATGTTAACGAGTGGTGTATGATGTTTTGTTTCCTTATTAGTTAAACGAGATGCAACAAACCTAAGTTTCACTGAGGTTTGGGGTGCCTCACCTTTCAACATCTACGCACTCACTTTTAATCCTGTGCAAACCTCGGTTTTACCGAGGTTTGGGGTTGGCATTAATTGACAAACCTAAGCCACGGCCTAGGTTTGGGGTGGCCATTTTATTTAAAAAAGTAGACTAACTCTTTGATGTTTCGTGTGAATACTGTGCCTTGCCTGTCTGATACCTGTAATAACCGCACAATGATACTTGTTCACCTGTGTATCGCCTGCACCGATACTTGCACATTGGGGACAATGTGTGGGTAAGGTTTGGGGTTGCCTAATCGGGCAAACGTTTATGCACGTAGATTTCCTGCACTGCTGAATGTTTAAATCACATTAGCTAAATTTTTGTTTTGGATGATTGAGACCAACCATTGTGGGAAGAATCTTGTGATAGTAACGTGACCATTAGGGAAGGAACGGGAAAGGGCATGACTAGGGACATTAGTGGAGACCACCCAATAGCAAGATCTGAGCCTAAAAGACGTTTTTCATTTCGAGGGATCTAAACACGAAATTCATATACACTTTTTTGAAATCCTTGTCGTGATTATAGAGTGATCTCGCTATAATATTTCATTGAGTAGCAAAGACAACCATCGGGATACTGGGTAAGGGTGTAGTAGACCATATCGTGTGGACCTTAAGAGATGATTCCAGGCATTGTGTGTTTTTGTTTTAACCCGTGTTTATCTATCGTCCTTTTTTACCCATTATGTGTGTAACCAAAACCCTGTTGTAGCCAAACACTCACCACTTGTTCATTTCAGACCCACTTTTAAACCCTAGCCAAAAGCCTTAGCCAACCCTTATCCGAAAGTGTGTCAATCAGAAGCAGTACATGCCAGTCATGAAAAATAGATAGAAAAGAGGGTCAATGATGCCCCCAAAAAAATATAAAATAAAATAAAAATACAATTAGTTAGATAGTATCTACAGCAGATAATAAAAGAGTCAAAGCGACTCCAGCAATGACAAAGAGGGCCAAATAATAGTAAATGAAGTCAAGAAGTTCACAACTGCAAAAAAAAAAAATTGACACACCGAGGACTTTTGATCCATCTAACCTTCGTTTCTTAACCATGACCTTAACCCCGTTACAACCCTTGTAAATACCTGGATGATCTTCTGGAAAACGTGATTAGAGTATACGACCACCTTTACCAATAGTCCCTGTCTTGCTACTTAATTCCTTCGGAGATCAACTTTTTGGACATTTGTGCGTCTTTCATTAAAGTTGTCATGAAATTTTCGAGTATTCTTGTACATAACTTCCTTATACATGACAACATGTGCGACAACCTAGGTTCGAGTGAAATGAGCGTATCCCGTGAGGTAGGGTCGAGGCGAAATGCTTTCCCTAGTATGTTTGGACCTAGTACAACCTTAATGTAATCGGAGCAGTCACGAGTTCAACTCATAATGGAAGGCCATAGATCAAACAAAATAAGGATAAGGCAAGGGTGAGATAAGCATTCACGGGTATGGGAAATCACGAGTGCATTACGTGGTACCAATTGGGAGTTGTGCAGTTATTATTTCACCGATATATGCTTTTATTCTATTTTATCGCTAATTTGCTTGAGGACAAGCAACGCTCGGTTTGGGGTTGTTGATAACGCCACTTTTTGGCGTTATTTTCAGTCCACAAACCAATGAGATTGGCTTGTGTTCTAGCAAAAAGGCGGAATTTTATGGTTTATCGAGTGAAATGTGCAGGTAATCTAAAAGACGGCAATCATCGAGAAAAGAAGCGAAAAAAGTCCAAAAGAGAGCCAAACCGAAACCCAACGAAAGCCCGAGATCCAAGCCCAAGACTCGTGCCCGAACCAGGACCCGAACCTGACCCAGACATATTCAGGAAACCGCACGACTTTCCACGCGACCTGAAGCCGCGGGACAAGTCGCGTAACCCTATGGACGAATTTTTATAATTAGTGTTTTTCCGTAATTAGGTCATTATCTCGACACGCGCGACGTGAGGCAGCTGGGGGCGATTTTCAGAGACTTTTTACATCTTTTGGAGCCACGATAGAGGATCGATTGAGGAGGAATTACGAGGAGAATCGGATTAGAGACAAGAGAAGGGAGTCAACAGTATTTTCTTTACGTTTACAATCACGATGTTTACACACACTTTTTCATCCCCTTTTCTTATGTTTGAGTCCACCACCAACATGAACTAATCTTTAGATGTTGGGGGTTGGATTGAATTTGGTTTAAGCTTATGAACAGATGATTTGAGATTTTTATCAGTTTTCCTAATTAATGAAGCATGTGATTTAGGTTTTAATGCTTTTGTGAGTCTGGCCAACTTTCAATTGTTTCGTTGTTTTCAGTTAAGTTCGAGAGAATTAATTGTTAACTAGAACTAGAATTTGCATGCCTAAGGTTAGAAATTGGATAGAGATATACCAAGTAAGCCTTAGTCCTATTAAAATCTTGACTTTAATGTGTTTTGACTCCCATAGGTTGAGATCGAGAGATAAAACCTCTCCTTTCAAAATAAAATCCGTGGTTGCTTGAGAAAGAACCACAGTGATTTTAGAGATTGGGTATTCATTAAGGGAATAGCTGATAATTGTTTTGAGTCAAGTGTTTGTACGTGAAAACCTTAGGATTTCCAACCCTCAACTATTTTCTCTATCCAAAGTTTCCTCAAGTTGTCTACTGTTTTGTGTTTTATTTAATTACTTGCAATTAATTAGTTTCATACCAACAACTCAAAACTGCGACCGTTCAGTTAATAGATCTTATAGTCATTGTGATACTTAGTTACTAGTTCCATGTGTTCGATACTCGTACTTTCAGTACTATTACTTGATTGCAAGTGTACGGTGTCGAAATCAAGTAATAGTACTGAAAGTACGAGTATCGAACACAGGGAACTAGGAACTAAGTATCACAATGACTATAAGATCTATTAACTGAACGGTCGCAGTTTTGAGTTGTTGGTATGTGATAGGCGGGTATCACCTCCCTAAATCTAACCGCAAGTGTACGGTGTCGAAATCAAGTAATACGTACGGAAGTACGAGTATCGAATCCACGAGAACTAGGAACTAAGTATCACAATTACTATAATCACTATTAACTGAACTGTCGAAATTGAGAGATGGTTGGTATTAAACTAATTAATTGCAATAAGAAAATCACAAACGGAACAGTAGACAACTTGAGGAAAATTCGATAGAGAAGACAGTTGAGGGTTGGAAATCCTTAGGTTTTCACATACAAACACTTGACTTAAAACAATTACCAGTTAATCCCCTTAATGAATACCCAATCTCTAAAATCACCGCTGTTCTCTTTCGAGCAACATAGGGTTTTATTTTGAAAAGGACAAGTTTTATCTTTCGATCTCAACCTATGGATTTCAAAACACATTAAGCGCAAGATTCATGTTTGAACGGATAGATTTGATCTCTCGATCTCAACCTAAATGGTTCAATTAGGACTAAGGCGTATTCGGTATATCTCTATCACCAAATTCTCGCCTTAGGCATGCAATTCCTAGTTCTAGCTGACAGTTAATTCTCTCGAACTCAACTGGAATAACAAGACAATTGAAAGCTAGCTAAACTCTCAAAAGCATTAAGAATCAAATTACTTGCATTCATTAAAAAGGAAAACCGATAAACGTTCAAGTCATCTGTTCATATGCTTACAAACCCAATTCAATCCAACCCCCAACATCTAAAATTAGTTCATGTTGGTGGTGGATTCAAACATAAGAAAAGGAGATGTGAAAGTATGTGTAAACATGATAAACGTGATTGTAACGAAAGTAATGATGAACTCCCTTCTATCCGATCTAATCCGACTCTCGTTGTGAACTTCTCCTCGATCTGTCCTCTATCGTGGCTCCAAAAGGCGTGAAAAGTCTCCAGAAATCGCCCCAAGTCGTCTGCCATTCGTCCTGTGTGAGTTGCGTCGACAATCCTGAATAATGACCTAGAATCCGGAACAAAAGGTTGAAATTCGCGAAACAGGAGGTTACGCAGCTTGTGCCGCGGTTTGCAAACCGCGCACAAAACCGCGCGTGTTTCTGAAGCGTGTTTGGGTCAGGTTCGGATCCTGGTTCGGGCGCGGGTCATGGGCTTCCGTTGGGCTTCGTTTTTGCTCTTTTTAGCTTCTTTTCTCGAAGATTACTACCTGTTAAAGAACCTGCACGTTCCACTAAATAAAACATAAAATTCCGCTTCTTTGCTTAAATACAAGCCAATCTCATTGGTTTTAGGACCGAAAATAACGCCAAAAAGTGGCGTTATCAATAACCCCAAACCGAGCGTTGCTTGTCCTCAAGCAAATTAGTGATATAATAGAGTAAAAGCACATATCAGTGAAATAATAACTGCACAACTCCCAATTGGTACCATGTGATGCACTGGTGATTTCCTATACCCGTGAATGCTTATCTCACTCTCGCCTCATCCTTATTCTGTTTGATCTATGACCTTCCATTGTAAGTTGAACTAGTGACTGCTCCGATTACACTAAGGTTGTTCTAGGTCCAGACATACTAGGGAAAACATTTCGCCTCGACCCTACCTCACGGAATTTTCTCATTTCGCTCGAACCTAGGTTATCGCACGTGTTGTCATGTTTAAGGACTTTATGTACAAGAATACTCAAAATCACATGACAACTCTAAAGAAAGACGCACAACTGTCCAAAAGATTTGATCTCAGAAAGGAATCAAGCAACAAGACAGGGAATATCAGTAAAGATAGTGTTAGAGCATTGTTGTATTCAAGATTTACTGTAAAGTCAATGTACTGTATGAGTCTATACAGTATTGTGAATGCCTTTATACCTTGTATGTCATGGGTATAAATAGGCTTGTCTAGTTCATTTGTAAGAAACACTTAAAAAGCTTTGGTAATCTTTTAGAAACCTTTTGTAATCCTTTGAGCTCAATACATGGATGACATATTTGCTCTCTAGATTCTCTCTCACTACATTCATATCTTATTGCTAGAGATCTGGGATTTATCAATTGGTATCAAAGCTAAACAGAAGATTCAAGCAGATCGAAGACCAAATTGAAGAATTTTTACACTAAAGCTGAAGAATTCGGATTGGGTGTTCATCACTATTCATCACTGTTCATCAAGAATTCTGACCCTTCTTCATTTACTATTCTTCCAGATTTCATCTTTTCTTTAATTTTTGATCTTTTGGATTGATTCTTGACATCATTGCACTCGGATTTGATTCCTGAACATCTTTAATTCTTGGATCAACACCAAAATCTGCACAGAATTTGCAGATCTGATCATTTTATATCATTTTTGTTCGAAAACTTTTTCTACTATTTTTGGATCAAAATTCGATTAAATTGATCGAATTAGGATTTGTGATTAACTAAGAAAGTGTGTGGAATCAAATTTCGAACAAATCTGTGCAAATTTCATAACAATTGATCAAGAATTGAAAAAGTTATGGCTGATTTAGTGATTTTCGTGTTCGAAGTGCAGAATTCGGATCATTCTTGGTGAATTCGGATCATTCTTGGTGAATTCGGATCATTCAAAGAAGAATTCGGAGTGTTCTTGGAAATACAAGTGTAGAATTCGACTCAAGAAGGATTCGAATTGATTGAATTCGAACCCAGCTAGATTCGAATTGAGGAGAATTCGAACCGTGTTAGATTCGAATTGAGGAGAATTCGAACTGTGTTAGATTCGAATTGAGTTGATTAAATTTTCCAAGTGTTGAATTCGAACCCTTAAGCATCCGAATTCATAGAATTCGAACCCTTAAGCATCCGAATTCATTGAATTCGAACCCTTAAGCATCCGAATTCATTGAATTCGAACCCTTAAGCATCCGAATTCATTGAATTCGAACCCTTAAGCATCCGAATTCATTGAATTCGAACCAAGTTAAGTCCGAATTGAGTGAATTCGAACCCTTCAGCATCCGAATTCATTGAATTCGAACCCTTCTTCATCCGAATTCATTGAATTCGAACCCTTATACATTCGAATTCATTGATTTAAAAAAAAAAAAAAAAATTATACACTGTAAGAGCTTTTCAAAAAAAAAATTATACACTGTAAGAGCTTTTGAGAAAAAAATTTTATCTCGAAATTTTTCCTATAGTGTATTTCATACACTGTAAGAGCTTTTCAAGAAAAATTTTTATATAATTTTTTTGTGTATTTTCATACACTGTCTGCTTGATCTTCTGAACGATCAATTTCTAGCAATATTCAAAATGGTTTTACAACAAGTTATTGTTAAAAGCAGTGGTGAAGATTTGAAGCAAACTCTGAAAAAGGAGATTCCTCCAATTGCAAAAGTTTTTGTTAAACCAAATGTAAAGTTGCAACAAGTCATTATAACAGAAACATCTGTTAATTCACATGTATCTGTTAAACCAAATAATGAAGTGTTGCAACAAGTCATAATAACAAAAACACCTCCAAAGCCACTTGAAAAAGCTAAGGCAAATAATGGAATTTTGCAACAAGTTATTTTATCAGAAACATCTCCTATATCAGAAACTCCTGTTAAAGATAATGCTTCAAATTCTTCAACTCCTATTTTAAATAAAGCATTGGAAGAAGAAAATGTTAATCTGAAAAGACAAATTTTAGACATTTCTTCTTCAAATGCTAAACTTACTAAAAGAATAACTGATCTTGAAGTTTATATTGCAGATCTTGAAGCAAAGAAAGACAACTCAAGTCTGCACGATCAAATCGAGAATCTTCAAGAGAAAGTAACAACTCTTCAAAAAGAAAATGCCGATTTGAAGAGTAGAGAAGAAAAGAGAGTGAAGTGGAACTTAAAGTTACATGCTCAATTAAAAGAAGTTAAAGATATAGGGAAAATTTTGGACAGTGAAAATGCCGATCTAAAGAGAAAACTGTCTAATTTTTCTTTTGAAGAAAAGAAAGTTTTTGAAGAAAAGAAAGAGACTGAGCTGAAATGTATAAAACTTTCAAAACAAGTTTCAGACTTTGAGAAAGTTTTATTTTTAGAAAAAGACAAGCTCGAAAAAGAAAGAGCTAAATTTGAAACTGAACGAAATTTTTTTGAGATTAAAAGTTCTGAACTTTCCATAAAAATCTCTGAATTAGAAAATCTTTTGGAAAAGGAAAGAAAAGATTTCACGGAAAAGAAAAATCTCTTTGAAAAGGAAAGTAAAACCCTTAAAAAGAAAAATATGGAAATTTTCAAAGAGATTACTGATAAAAGAAGGTTTTTGGAAAAAGATTTTGAATCGGAACGTGTATATTTTGAATATGTGATTCTTAATCTTACCAAAAGATTATCTGGTTTATCAGCTGATATTATGAAGGATCAGTTGATCAAATCTGATCTCCAAAAGAAATTTGATCTAATTTCTAAAGAGAAAAATGTTTTAATAAACAAAGTCAAAGAACTTGAAGACGTCATTTTTAAATTTGATGTCTCAAAGCAGGCTAGTCATAATAATTCTATCTTTCAGACTCCATTTGTTGATTCAAATGATTCTGAATGCTCTTTTAAAACTGCTTCAAGTTCAAGTTTTAAAAACATTTCTTCTAAACAATTTAATAGATCAACATATTTCTCAAAAGGTCGGATTCGTTCAACAAATCTCTTCTATAATCCTCTGTATGATAAATCAGATAACAAAACAAAAGTGCCTAAAGTTAATACTTCCAAACCTGAAGAAGTTCCAGTCTTCAAGAGGGTGAAGATGGAATGGAGAATCAAAGGCACAACAATTCCAAAGAAAGATGTGCCAAAATCATCTGTATCCACATCAAATGCAAAGAAGAACAATGCGCCGAAAGGTAAATCTTCTGTTCAACCTAATCCTATTCATTCTGTAAATCATCTGATTAGGTTGGCTCAAAAGAAAATTTGTTGTTCTTACTGTGGAACAAATAATTTTGTGCATAAAAATTATACTTCTTTTTGGTACGGTACTTATAGTATTCCTTCAAAGAGATCTACACCTAACCCACTAGGACCCAAGTGCCATTGGGTACCAAAATCTGCTTAAACTGTTTTGTAGGTACATCATGTGTTGTACTGATTTGTAGATACATACCACACATATGACTGAAAACAGAAGAGAAGCGGCGTATTTCTATGAAGAATATTTGTACCATTAAGGGGGAGACAAATCATGAATGGTTTCTGAATACATCAATTCAGGACCCGTGCTTAAATGTAAATGGCTTTTGGACAAATCAGTTCAAAACCCGTTCTTCAAAGACTATGGCTTCTGAACAACTCAGTTCAGGACCCGTACTTTAAAGACTAAGACTTCTAAACAAATCAGTTTAGAACTCACACTTCTCAGGTAATATCCTTAACTGCTATATATTTTTGTTTCAAGGAACAAGTGGCAAAAGGTAACATTGGATTATATTTGTTTCTACTGATTTGAAAACTTGAAACTTTACAAATTTAATTCAATAAGATGAAATTTTCAATTTTCATTCAATGAATTAAATGTGTGCTAAAAGATGATTTTACAAGAAACTTTGTACTATCTGAGTTAGATTTGCTTCAATTTTCACCTCTAAAATAAATCGAAAGGTCAGCAAAACATGAATGAAATTATGCTGAATGCTCAAAGATATGTGAATCTGGACTTATATAGAATATAATGCTCAAAAAGCCTATTTATCAGAATGATGAATGGAAACGAAAATATGGGGGAAGCACTATGATTAAGAACCAAGTGATTGAGATATCATTCATATTTTGTGATGGAAATTCGAACTTATATAGAATATCATTTAGTTTGAAAGTTTGTGCCTGTGGCCTTTCTGGTTTGGGAGAGTAAGTCCTAAGGGGTGCTCGACACCTAGTCCCTAAGATCAACTGGTCTGGGATCGGCTGACCCAAATCCTGCAATAGAACCAGATAGAAAGCCATGTTTTACTGGTACAAATGGGTTTAAGATATATCGATGTGGCCTTTCTGGTTTGGGAAATTAAGTTCTAAGGGGTGCTCGACACCTAGCACCTAAGGCCAACTGGTCTGGGATCTGCTAACCCAAATCCTTCTATAGAACCAGATAGAAAGTCATGTTTAACGGTGTATCTTATTCTTACTAAACTTTTTGATCAAAAGATGCCAATGAGCACAAAATCAAAAGATGCCAATGTGCACAAATCAAAAGATGCCAATGAGCACAAAAGCAAAGATGCCAATGAGCACACATCTCTTGAAACTTGGGAAAATACAAAGTCGCGATAAACCCGTAAATTTGTGAAAATTCTGATTTTGGACAAATAGTGTGAGTAGAGCAAAATATTCTTATATGTTTTAGAATTGCATATGCTTGAAGCTAATCATATTTCCCATGCTAGCACACCAAATAGATTTAATAAAGGGGTTGAAACTGAACATTTTTTAACTTGATATACAATGATGTCTTGTTCTTGAATCCAAACACATGCATTTGATTTCATTTGATTGAAATATTGTTAAAGTTCATTAAGTTGAATTTTTTTTTGTAAAGCATTCAAATGATCAAATGTTAGTAGTTATAAAATGAAGTTCAATGAATTTTATTTTCCTTGTGTAAATTTGTTTTAAAATTTGTGCTACAATTTCAAATACTGTACGTTATTGAAATATATGCATACTTTCAGGGGGAGAAAATAAATTGCTCCAGAATTCTTATTTTGAGGGGGAGCAAGGTTATTCTGTAAGGAGGAGATTGTTAGCAATACTCAAAGACACGACTGAAATTGAAAATGGTTTTCGATGATTATGATGCTCACCATCATCGAAAAAGGGGGAGAAAAGTTTAATTTCAATTTCATGTCAAAGAATTTTCAAATCAAAGATATTTCAAGTCAAAGATTCGTGAACAAAGACTGAAGATTGGGGAGAAGGATCATGTGAAGTCCAAATGTTGCTGAATTTGGTTATCTTAGTTCTGAGTGGTTATCGGAATGCGCTTACACCTAAAAGTTCAACAATGTGGATGGTTTCACATCTTTCTGATCCAAACTCTAATCGTTTCTGATTTATCTTGTTCCGAATTGATGGTTCTATATAAGGATATGAAATCCATGTTCAAGACTTGAAGACAATCTGTTGAAGATTGTATTGAAGAAGGTTGATTTTTCAAAGAAAAAGACAATGACTTTTCATGTTTATCTGAAGATTCTTCAAAGCTGAGTTCTTAAAGAGTGTCAAAGCATATAGTTCGCCGTGAACTAGTGGAGATAAAGCTATTTGAAGATGGTTTGATAGAGTGTCTGTTTGAGAAGATTGACTTTACAAAGAGCTGAAGACTGCTGTTATTTTTTTTAAATCTTGAATCCAAAGGGGGAGATTGTTAGAGCATTGTTGTATTCAAGATTTACTGTAAAGTCAATGTACTGTATGAGTCTATACAGTATTGTGAATGCCTTTATACCTTGTATGTCATGGGTATAAATAGGCTTGTCTAGTTCATTTGTAAGAAACACTTAAAAAGCTTTGGTAATCTTTTAGAAACCTTTTGTAATCCTTTGAGCTCAATACATGGATGACATATTTGCTCTCTAGATTCTCTCTCACTACATTCATATCTTATTGCTAGAGATCTGGGATTTATCAGATAGTCGTATACTCTAATCACGTTTTCCAGAAGATCATCCAGGTCTTTACAAGGGTTGTAACGGGGCTAAGGTTATGGCTAAGAAGTGAAGGGTAAAAGGGAACAAATATCCTCGGTGTGTCAACTGTTGGCAGTTATGAACTTTCTTCACATTCTATCTTTTGGCCCTCTTTATCACTACTGGAGTCGCTTTGACTCTCTTATTTAGCTGTTGTAAAGCTATCTAACTAACTGTATTATTTTCTTTTTGTATTATTTTTTTTGTTTTTTTTGGGACTTCATTGGTCATCTTTATTTGCATTGGGGCTGCATTGGCCCTCTTTTCTAACTCTTATTTCTTTTCGTGATTGGCCTGTATTCTTTCTTTTCCGCTCTATCTTCTTGTTATTCATTACCGCTCAGATTGACACACCTTCGGATAGGGTTGGCTAAGGCTTTTGGATCGGGTTTAAAGGTGGGTCTGAAATGAAACGGTGAGTGCATGGCTACAAAGGGGTCTATGGTTACACACAAATGGGTGAAAAGGGTACGATAGCTAAAAACAGGGTTAAACAAACACACAATGCCTGGAATCATCTCTTAAGGTCCACACGACATGGTCTACTACACCCTTACCCAATATCCCGATGGTCGTCTTTGCTACTCAATGCAATAATATAGCGAGATCATTATATATTCACGACAAGGACTCAAAAAGTGTATATGAATTAAGTGTATGAATCCCTCGAAGTGAAAAACGTCTTTTAGGCTCAAATCTCACTAATGGGTGGTCTCCACTAATGTCCCTAGTTATGTCCTTTCCTGGTCCTTCCCTAATGGTCACGTCACTATCACAAGATTCTTCCTACAATGGTTGGTCTCGATCATTCAAAACAAATTTTTTAGCTAAAGTGATCTAGGTACTCAGAAGTGCAGGAAATCTACGTGCGTAACGTGGGCCCGATTGGGCAACCCCAAACCTTACCCACACATTGTCCCCAATGTGCAAGTGTCGGCGTAGGCGATACTAAGAACAAGTATCGTTGTGCGGTTATTACAGGTATTAGACAGGCAAGACATTACATTAAAGCACAAACTCAAAGAGCCAGTCTAAATGTTTTCAAAAACATGGCCACCCCAAACCTAGGTCGTGGCCTAGGTTTGTCAAACAAAGCCAACCCCAAACCTCGGTGAAACCGAGGTTTGCACAGGATTAAAAATGAGTGTGTAGATGTTGAAAAGATGAGGCACCCCAAACCTAAGTGAAACTTAGGTTTGTTGCATCTCGTTAACTAATAAGAAACCAAACATCTTACACACCCGTTACATACAAAGTTTAGAGCGTACCTGTTTGCCCGGACGGAGGAGATTCTCTTGTAAGATTCGAGCGCCAATCAGAGACATCGGGGAAAAGGGAGAGAGAGAAGGTGCAAAAGCAACGAAAACAAAGCAGAAAGCGAAAGAAAACAAAGAAACGAAACACACCAAGCAAGAAACGAAAGCAAAGCGCGAAAACAGAAACAGGGGAGCCGCGCGGTTTGGTGCGCGGTTTGAAAACCGCGGCACAGGCCGCGTAACTCCCTGCTTCAGAAAACAAACAGAGGACCCTGCGGTTTGGCACGCGGTTTGGAAGCCGTGGCACAAGCCGCGTAAGTCCCTGTTTCAGCTATTTTTGATTTTTTTGATTTTTATTGCTTTTTCGTAACTAAAACACGCTCAAAAACGAAAATATAAAAGAAAACGAACCTCGGTGGGTTTCCTCCCACCCAGCGCCTTGGTTAAAGTCGTGGCACGACTATGTGGATCTCAACTTGGCTCGGTATCCGCGGAATCGAATCGCCCACACTTGCGGTTCTTCGCGGATTCTTCCTCATCTGGCCTTCCATGACCATCGGCCTCCTTACACCTTCTACTCTCGAACATCTTGAAAATAACCTTTTCGCCGCCAACCCTGAAGGTTATCTCACCTTCTTCCATGTCTATCAGCGCTCTGCTCGTGGCCAAGAATGATCTACCCAAAATCAGTGGGACCTCTACATATTCATCGATATCTAACACCACGAAGTCCACCGGGAAATAGAACTTGCCGACTTTGATCAATACGTCCTCGACGACTCCATATGGATACACAATCGACCTATCCGCGAGCTGAAGGGTCATGTTTGTCGGCTTCACTTCCCCGAGGCCAAGTTTCCTGAAAGCAGAAAAAGGCATTAGGTTAATACTAGCTCCTAAATCGCATAATACCTTATCAAAATTAAAACTTCCAATTTGGATAGGGATCGAAAAACTCCCTGGATCCTTAAGCTTCGGGGGAAGCTTGTTCTGAATTATGGCACTGCACTCCTCAGTAAGCGCAATTGTGGCCTGATCCTCAATCTTCCTCTTCTTGGATAAGATGTCTTTCATAAATCTCGCATATGAGGGCATTTGTGCCAAAGCGTCTGCGAAAGGAATGTTAATATGCAGCTTTTTAAATATATCAAGAAACTTAGAAAAATTAACATCATCCTTATACGATTTAAGTCTGCTCGGATAGGGCACTCTCGGTACCACCGGCTTGACCGGTGATTGCTTTGGCTTCGTCGCTTCACTCTTCTTGCTCTCTTCAATCACAACCTCTTCATCAGCCTCCAACTCATTCACCTTTATGGTCTCAACCTTTTTCTCTTTAGGCTCGGTTTCCCTTGATGGCGGCTCTCGTGTTGTGTCTCCACTCAGCTCCTTGCCACTTCTCAGATAGATGGCATTACACTCCTCCCTTGGTTTCTTTTCAGTCATGCTCGGGAATGTGCCGGGGGCTCGGTTTTGTAAGGCTTCGGAGATTTGCCCCACTTGTCTCTCGAGGATCTTGATGGAGGCGGTGTTCTGATCAGTTGTCGCCTTGACCGTGTTGACCGTGCTCGCTAACTCCCCAACCGTGCTATCCATCTTGGTCATGAACTTCATCATCATGTCTTCCAACCCCGGCTTCTTCTCCATAGATGGTCCTTCATTTAAATTCCTTTGATTGAAACCTGAAGGACGGTAAACATTGTTAGCATTAGGATAATTAGCAAAGTTAGAAGAATTACCTTGCTGTTGTTGACCGGGTTGACTCCAAGAGAAGTTCGGGTGCTTCTTCCACCCCTCATTATAAGTATTTGAGAACGGATCATTCCTCGGTTGGTTGTTCCGGTTTTGTAAGAATTGGACTTGCTCGGGTTCTTGTGGAATACCTCCCTTCAGATGGTTCGTGATAAAAGCTAGTTGAGCTTTTAGTTCTTTCAGCTCATCATTTTCTTGAACGCTCGCGACTCTTCTTACGGCTGATCTTGGAGTAGAAAAACTGTGCTCGGCCAGATTCTCGATCAGCTCGCATGCTTCTTCATAAGATTTATCCATTAGTGCTCCACCCGATGCGGCAGTGATATCGTTTTTGAACTGCGGGTGGAGTCCACTAAAGAATGTCTGGATGACGACCCATCCATGCAACCCGTGATGTGGACACTTCTTCAACATGTCTTTATATCGCTCCCATGCCTCATATAGGGTCTCTTGGTCCCATTGCGCGAAGTGTGTAATATCGGCCATTAACTGCGCGGTTCTTCCCGGTGGGAAGAATTTCTGGAGGAATGCAGCTTTCAGGTCTGCCCATGTAGTGATCTGATCCGCTGGCAAACCTTCTATCCAAATTTCAGCTCTCCCCTTGAGTGAGAAGCTGAACAGTCTTAGCTTGATAGCATTGTCCTCCATCCCATTGATCTTGAACGTATTGCAAATCCGTTCAAATGCACGAAGGTGGGCATGGGGATCTTCAGTAGGTGCTCCTCCGAACTGATTCTGTTGTACCATGACAATGGTACTCGGCTTAATCTCGAAGTAGTTTGCTGCAGTAGCGGGCGGTTGGATGCCCATCCGTGCGGTTGCCACGTTTGGATTGGCAAATGACCGCATCGAAACTCTCGCCGGAGGAGGCGGAGGATTGTTGTGAGGAGGTGCTTCGTCGGCCATCTCGATCTTGATATCTTTTTTGGCTTTTGTTTCTTTTTGTAAATGGCGGGCGGATCTTTCAATCTCCGTATCGATTGGTTCGATTCTTTCCCCTCGGATTTTCCTTGGCATAAACCAATTAGCACCTGAAACGGAAAGAAAACAAATTTAGCAATCCAAAAACTGAAGTGATGAAATAAAATAACAGAAAAAAATTGTTCAATGTAATAGCGCTTATAGCTGTTAGTGCTATCAGTTGCAACTAGTTCCACGGCAACGGCGCCAAAAACTTGATAGGCGGGTTATCACCCCCCTAAATCTAACCGCAAGTGTACGGTGTCGAAATCAAGTAATACGTACGGAAGTACGAGTATCGAATCCATGGGAACTAGGAACTAAGAATCACAATGACTACAATTGCTATTAACTGAACTGTCGAAATTGAGAGATAGTTGGTATTAAACTAATTAATTGCAATAAGAAAATCACAAACGGAACAGTAGACAACTTGAGGAAAATTCGATAGAGAAGACAGTTGAGGGTTGGAAATCCTTAGGTTTTCACATACAAACACTTGACTTAAAACAATTACCAGTTAATCCCCTTAATGAATACCCAATCTCTAAAATCACCGTTGTTCTCTTTCGAGCAACATCGGGTTTTATTTTGAAAAGGACAAGTTTTATCTTTCGATCTCAACCTATGGATTTCAAAACACATTAAGCGCAAGATTCATGTTTGAACGGATAGATTTGATCTCTCGATCTCAACCTAAATGGTTCAATTAGGACTAAAGCGTATTCGGTATATCTCTATCACCAAAGTCTCGCCTTAGGCATGCAATTCCTAGTTCTAGCTGACAGTTAATTCTCTCGAACTCAACTGGAACAACAAGACAATTGAAAGCTAGCTAAACTCTCAAAAGCATTAAGAATCAAATTACATGCATTCATTAAAAAGGAAAACCGATAAACGTTCAAGTCATCTGTTCATATGCTTACAAACCCAATTCAATCCAACCCCCAACATCTAAAATTAGTTCATGTTGGTGGTGGATTCAAACATAAGAAAAGGAGATGTGAAAGTATGTGTAAACATGATAAACGTGATTGTAACGAAAGTAATGATGAACTCCCTTCTATCCGATCTAATCCGACTCTCGTTGTGAACTTCTCCTCGATCTGTCCTCTATCGTGGCTCCAAAAGGCGTGAAAAGTCTCCAGAAATTGCCCCAAGTCGTCTGTCATTCATCCTGTGTGAGTTGCGTCGACAATCCTGAATAATGACCTAGAACCCGGAACAAAAGGTTGAAATTCGCGAAACAGGAGGTTACGCGGCTTAGGCCGCGGTTTGCAAACCGCGCACAAAGCCGCGCGTGTTTCTGAAGCTTGTTTGGGTCAGGTTCGGATCCTGGTTCAGGCGCGGGTCTTGGGCTTCGTTTTGGCTCTTTTTAGCTTCTTTTCTCGAAGATTACTACCTGTTAAAGAACCTGCACGTTCCACTAAATAAACCATAAAATTCCGATTCTTTGCTTAAATACAAGCCAATCTCATTGGTTTTAGGACCGAAAATAACGCCAAAAAGTGGCGTTATCAGTATGAAACTAATTAATTGCAAGTAATTAAATAAAACACAAAACAGTAGACAACTTGAGGAAACTTTGGATAGAGAAAACAATTGAGGGTTAGAAATCCTAAGGTTTTCACGTACAAACACTTGATTCAAAACAATTATCAGCTATTCCCTTAATGAATACCTGATAACGCCACTTTTTGGCGTTATTTTCAATTCTCAAACCAATGAGATTGGCTTGCATTCTAGCAAAAAGGCGTGGATTTTATGGTTTATCGAGTGATTTCTGCAGGTTATCTAAAAGACGGCGTTCATCGAGAAAAGAAGCTAAAAAGAGCCCAAAAAGAGCCAAAACGAAGCCCGAGATCCAAGCCCAAGACCCGCACCCGAACCGCGAACCAGAAACTGACCCGCACAGCTCAGAAAAGCACGCGACTTGCCACGCGACTTGCAAGTCGCGTGACAGGTCGCGTAACCCTCTGTTTGCACAACTTTCAGCTTTTTATTCCGGACTTTAGGTCATTATTCGGGGATGCTCGAAATGCAACTCAGACACGACGAATGGCAGACGACTTAGGGCGATTTCCAGAGACTTTTCACGCCTTTTGGAGCCACGATAGAGAGCAGATCGAGGAGAAGTTTACAACGAGTGTCGGATTTGATCGGATAGAAGGGAGTTCATCATTACTTTCGTTACAATCACGTTTATCATGTTTACACATACTTTCACATCTCCTTTTCTTATGTTTGAATCCATCTCCAACATGAACTAATTTTAGATGTTGGGGGTTGGATTGAATTGGGTTTGTAAGCATATGAACAGATGACTTGAACGTTTATCGGTTGTCCTTTTTAATGAATGCATGTAATTTGATTCTTAATGCGTTTGAGAGTTTAGCTAGCTTTCAATTGTTTTGTTGCTTCCAGTTGAGTTCGAGAGAATTAACTGTCAGCTAGAACTAGGAATTGCATGCCTAAGGCGAGACTTTGGTGATAGAGATATACCGAATACGCTTTAGTCCTAATTGAACCAATTTGGTTGAGATCGAGAGATTAAATCTATCCGTTCAAACATGAATCTTGCGCTTAATGTGTTTTGAAATCCATAGGTTGAGATCGAAAGATTAAACTTGTCCTTTTCAAAATAAAACCCGATGTTGCTCGAAAGAGAACAACGGTGATTTTAGAGATTGGGTATTCATTAAGGGGATTAACTGGTAATTGTTTTAAGTCAGATATTCGTATGTGCAAACCTAAGGATTTCCAACCCTCAACTGTTTTCTCTATCGAATTTTCCTCAAGTTGTCTACTGTTCCGTTTGTGATTTTCTTATTGCAATTAATTAGTTTAATACCAACTATCTCTCAATTTCGACAGTTCAGTTAATAGCAATTGTAGTCATTGTGATTCTTAGTTCCTAGTTCCCGTGGATTCGATACTCGTACTTCCGTACGTATTACTTGATTTCGACACCGTACACTTGCGGTTAGATTTAGGGGGGTGATAACCCGCCTATCAAGTTTTTGGCGCCGTTGCCGGGGAACTAGTTGCAACTGATAGCACTAACAGCTATAAGCGCTATTACATTAAACAATTTTTTTCTGTTATTTTATTTCATCACTTCAGTTTTTGGATTGCTAAATTTGTTTTCTTTCCGTTTCAGGTGCTAATTGGTTTATGCCAAGGAAAACCCGAGGGGAAGGAATCAAACCAATCGATCCGGAGATTGAAAGAACCGCCCGCCGTTTACGAAAAGAAACAAAAGCCAAAAAAAGATATCCAGATCGAGATGGCCGACGAAGCACCTCCTCGCAACAATATTCCGCCTCCTCCGGCGAGAGTTCCGATGCGGTCATTTGCCAATCCAAACGTGGCAACCGCACGGATAGGCATCCAACCGCCCGCTACTGCAGCAAACTACTTCGAGATTAAGCCGAGTACCATTGTCATGGTACAGCAGAACCAGTTTGGGGGAGCACCTACTGAAGATCCCCATGCCCACCTTCGTGCATTTGAACGGATTTGCAATACGTTCAAGATCAATGGGATGGAGGAAAATGCCATCAAGCTAAGACTATTCAGCTTCTCACTCAAGGGGAGAGCTGAAATTTGGATAGAAGGTTTGCCAGCGGATCAGATCACTACATGGGCAGACCTGAAAGCCGCATTCCTCCAGAAATTCTTCCCACCGGGAAGAACCGCGCAGTTAATGGCCGAGATTACACACTTCGCGCAATGGGACCAAGAGACCCTATATGAGGCATGGGAGCGATATAAAGACATGTTGAAGAAGTGTCCACACCACGGGTTGCACGGATGGGTCATCATCCAGACATTCTTTAGTGGACTCCACTTGCAGTTCAAAAACGATATCACTGCCGCATCGGGTGGAGCACTAATGGATAAATCTTATGAAGAAGCATGCGAGCTGATCGAGAACTTAGCCGAACACAGTTTCTCTACTCCACGATCAGCCGTAAGAAGAGTCGCGAGCGTTCAAGAATCGGATGAGCTGAAAGAACTAAAAGCTCAACTAGCTTTTATCACGAACCACTTGAAGGGAGGCAGTCCTCAAGAACCCGAACAGGTTCAATTCTTACAAAATCGCAACCATCAGCCGAGGAATGATCCGTTTTCGAACACATACAATGAGGGGTGGAAGAAGTACCCGAACTTCTCTTGGAGTCAACCCGGTCAACAACAGCAAGGTAATTCTTCTAACTTTGCTAATTATCCTAATGCTAACAATATTTACCGTCCTCCAGGTTTCAATCAAAGGAATTTCGATGAAGGACCATCTATGGAGAAGAAGCCGGGGTTGGAAGACATGATGATGAAGTTCATGACCAAGATGGATAGCACGGTTGGGGAGTTAGCGAGCACGGTCAACACGGTCAAGGCGGCAACTGATCAGAACACCGCCTCCATCAAGATCCTCGAGAGACAAGTGGGGCAAATCTCTGAAGCCCTATAAAACCGAGCCCCCGGCACATTCCCAAGCATGACCAAAAAGAAACACCGGGAAGAGTGTAATGCCATCTATCTGAGAAGTGGCAAGGAGCTGAATGGAGATCTTACAAGAGAGCCGTCATCAAAGGAAGTCGAGCCCGAAAGGCAAGATGTGGAGATTGTAGATGTGGATGAGTTGGAGGCTGATGAAGAGGTGGTGATTGAAGAGAGCTTAAAGAGTGAAGAGAAGAAGAAAGAGCAGTCCACCACGGCAAAGCAAACACCGGTCAAGCCGGTAGTCCCGATAGTGCCATATCCGAATAGGCTTAAAGCCCAAAGGGAGGATCTTAACTTTTCTAAATTTCTTGAAGTTTTTAAGAAATTGCATATTAACATCCCTTTTGCAGATGCATTGGCACAAATGCCCTCATACATGAAGTTCATGAAGGAGATTCTATCCAAGAAGAGGGCGATCGATCACCAGTCCACCGTTTCACTTACTGAGGAGTGCAACGCAATTATTCAGAACAAGCTTCCCCCGTAGCTCAAAGATCCAGGGAGTTTTTCAATCCCTATTCAAATTGGGAAGTTCTCGTTTGATACGGTATTATGTGATTTAGGAGCTAGTATTAATTTAATGCCTTTATCTGTTTTCAGGAAACTGGGATTGGGAGAAGTGCAGCCGACGTTCATGACGCTCAAGCTCGCGGATAGATCGATCGTATACCCATACGGAGTGATAGAAGGTGTGCTCATCAAGGTTGGAAATTTTTATTTCCCGGTAGACTTCGTGGTGCTGGACGTTGATGAAGATGTAGAGGTCCCGCTCATTTTGGGGAGATCATTCCTGGCCACAAGTAGAGCGTTGATAGATGTGGAGGAAGGAAAGATGACCTTAAGAGTTGGTGATGAGAAGGAGGTTTTCAAGATGTTCGAGCATGGAAGGCGTAGAGACGGGGATGGCAAAGGAGAGCCAGATGAGGAAAAATCCGTGAAGAACCGCAAGTGTGGGCGATTCGAGTCCGCAGATACCGAGCCGAGTTGAGAACCACATAGTCGTGCCACGACTCTAACTACGGCGTTGGGTGAGAGGCAACCCACCGAGGTTAGTTTTCTTTTTAATTTCCAGTTTGTGAGTGTGTTCTTATTTACGAAAAACCATAAAAATGAAAAAAACGAAAAATAAAAAAATAGCTGAAACAGGGACTTACGCGGCTTGTGCCGCGGCCTACAAACCGCGTGCCAAACCGCGGGGTCCTCTGTTTGTTTTCTGAAGCAGGGAGTTACACGGCTTGTGCCGCGGTTTCCAAACCGCGCGCCAAACCGCGCGGCTCCCCTGTTTTTGTCTTCGTACTGTGTTTTCTTTCCCTGCTTTGTGTGTTTCGTTGCTTTGCTTTCTGTCGTTTTTGTTTTGTTTTCCTTGTGTCTACCTTCTCTCTCTCCTTTTTTCCCCGATGTCTCTGATTGGCGCTCGAATCTTACAAGAGAATCTCCTCCGTCCGGGCAAACAGGTATGCTCTAAACTTTGTATGTAACGGGTGTGTAAGATGTTTGGTTTCTTATTAGTTAACGAGATGCAACAAACATAAGTTTCACTTAGGTTTGGGGTGCCTCAACTTTTCAACATCTAAACACTCATTTTCTTTATCCTGTGCAAACCTCGGTTTCAACGAGGTTTGGGGTTGGCTTTGTTTTGACAAACCTAGGCCACGGCCTAGGTTTGGGGTGGCTATAATTTAATGAAACTGTTCTTTGATGCTTGTACTTTAATGTAATGTCTGCCTGTCTGTTACTTGTAATAACCGCACAACGATACTTGTTTTAGTATCGCCTACGCCGACACTTTCACATTGGGGACAATGTGTGAGTAAGGTTTGGGGTTGCCCAATCGGGCCCACGTTATGCACGTAGAATCCCTGCACTTCTGAATACCTAGATCACTTGAGCTGATTTTTTTTGTTTTGAATGATTGAGACCGACTATTGTAGGAAGAATCTTGTGATAGTGACGTGACCGCTAGGGAAGGACCGGGAAAGGACATGACTAGGGACATTAGTGGAGACCACCCAATAGCGAGTTGTGAGCCTAAAAGACGTTTTTTGTAACACCCGTGATTTTCGGGTAAGTACGACTTTGATTAAGGAGGAATCGATCTTGTAAGGAAATTATGGAAAATAGGATTTGGAGTTAAATCCTAGTTTTTATTGTCTTGTTGGATGGGGAATTCGAATACGAGTCCAACGGTCCTTTCCGGAGCCAAAACGGAGCTATAACGAAGAAGTTATGGCCGAAACCGCGTTTTAGAAGGGAACCAAACAGAAGCTGGCGCCGATCTTGGCGCCGATTGATCGGCGCCGAGCACCTGGACGAAATAAATTCGGGTTTTAACCCCTTTTCTCCCTTTCTTTTTCATTCCCTCATCCCTCTCTCGATTTTCTTCACCTCCCTCACCCTCTCTCAGCCGATTTCTCTCAAGAAACACCATCCCCTTCCCTCTCCTTCCTCATTTCTTCACGAAATCGAACCCTTTACCACCATTGATGATCGTTTTAGGAGTTTGAAGCTTTTGGGAGTTTTGGAGTTCTTCTTTGATGGATTCAAGTGATTAAGGTAATTCCTTGTTAGATTGTTGTTATAGTTCATTTCCCTTCCGTTTTGTGATGTTGTGGGTTGAATTTGGTGGCGATCGGTTGGGGGAATCGTTATCCCCTTTATGTTTGGAAGTAGGGTTTGATAAATTGGGGGTTTTGGTGTGTTTGGGTTGGATGACAATTCCTTATGGTTGGATCGTGATATTGATGGTTGGGATTTCATGGATCTAGGTTTTTGGAAGATTTGGCTTGAAGATGTAAACCTCATCAAAGGAGCATACGTTGGAGAAACCCTAGATTTAGCTTAAATCTAGCAAAGGTGAGTTCAAGTTACTTTGCGAAAACTTTGTACATGCCAAAATGTTATTTTTCCAAGCAATTATGTGTTTTACCTTAAAATTATTAATGTTGAGTTATTTGGTGGATTTTACCTTTTTGAGGTATTAATTGTGGTAAACATTGTAAAACACTACTTTTGGATATTGTGGAAAAATGTGATAGATAAATCTTATATGAAAATGGATTGTTGATTTATGTGATAAATGGAGTCTATTTATTATGAAAATGAATTTTGTGGATATTTGGAAATATGCATATAGTACATCATGAGATGTTTTGAAAATATAAAGGTCGAGTCCTTTTGGAAATGAGGGTTATCCCGATCCAAGGTTTTATTTCGGGTTTTCACGGATTTGAAGTACTTACTGACAACCGGTGTGTGTTGTTATACTTAATGTCATTTTATGACTTTCATGGACTATCTTTCGAGTTAGTTGAGCTTGTGGCTCGGTATTGGATTTTATTAAGTTTTGGGGACATTTGTCCGGTTTGATAACTCAAAGTTGAATTTTGATCATGATTTATGATTATTGGGGAATTGCATGTTTTGAATGCATTTGTTTATTCATTTGGGGTCGTGTAATGTTTAGACCTTGTTAGCTATGTATCCATAGGCATTTGAGTTTCCCTTAGTCTCGCGGGCAAGAGGTCGGAATTGATTGAGCTCAGTTTACGAGATGTTAGTTTATTTTGTAGCACGGAATAGGCATCGGGTTCCATGATAAGTAAGACGTGGACTTAGATGGTCGGGTGTCGTCTCATGGGCAGTAAGGTGTAATTCCATATTTGTGCTTAGCACAGGATAGGCATCGGGATCTATGATAAGTAAGGCGTGGACCTAGATGGTCGGGCGTCGTCTCATGGACAGTAAGGTGTAATCCCTAATGTGCTGTTGTGGATTTGGTGACCCAATGTATAGACCTAGAGTGGTTGAAGTTGGGGGCATCCTAGTCTCGTGAGCAATAGATCTGGAGTGATTGAGCTCAGGTTTACTAGAGTAATCCACGTGGGTGTTTTTATTACATAGTAAGTGACCCACCTTGGTGTTCCGTCACGTGCGATGTATACGGGTCTCCCCCGTCACCGAAAGGTGTTGTTTTGGGTATTTGTTACTACTCATGTTTTCGGTGACGTGTTCTATTTATATGGATTGTTTTCCATGGTACGTAAGTTGTGGTTTATATCTCATCCGTGTATGATGTTTTGGGTATTTGTGTTACCTCCACCTTCAACGGATACGGGTCTTCCCGTTTATGGTATTTGATCTTTATTACCTTTTACGGTCGCATTAGTATCGCTTCGTATTGTGTTTTAATAAAGAGTTATATTTAACGGATGGTTTCCATGTTTTATGGGTTGAGTATGTTTTGTCAACCGTATTTGAGGGTTTTGCCTAAACTAAACTTATTCACATATTTGAGTGAGTTGGAAATGTAATTCATTTTGGAAAACGTATTATACCTTTCGGGAACTTTTCCATGGGAGTGTGTGAGTTGGAAAATGGATGATTTGCAATTAAAGTAAACTCTTTTGAAATCATGACTAAACTATTACTCAGTTGATTTATGTTTGTTTTATATAGTCATGATAAAATGTTTGAACTCACTAGGCGTAAGCCTAACCCTTTTTATTTGTCGGCATGTGCAACAGGCTCAGGTTGGGGTAACTCTAGCTACATTGAGAAGTGGCGAGTGCTAGTAAAGTGCACGTGAGGTGACTTTTTTAGTGAAGTCTTCCGCATTCATTTGGACTAGTAACTTGCATTGTATTAAGTGACACCCGATTGAGTTATTTTCTTGTAGATATTGAGATGTTTTAATTCTGAGGTATTTTGATGAAGGAATTGTAGAGATGATCTTATATATTTAGATATTTTGTTGAAATTTTAATTAGTTGCTCTTTCCAAATTTGAGGGTGTTACAAGTTGGTATCAGAGCATAAGTTTGAGAGATTTAGGTGTTGATTTTGGATACCTAGACTCAAACTAGTGTTTGTTTAAGTAAATAAGAGTGAAATTCACCCTTAGGCACTTTAGGATACGATGGTTTTGAGGTTAATGGATGTAGTTAGGAACGAGAATCACGTTGAGAGTAACAAGGATAATCATGCACGGTGCGTTCATAGTGACACCTGACCAGTGTCATGGTGAACCTACTAGTACATGTGCATACTTGAATTGCTTTCATGTGATGATCGTTGGGGTAGTGAAGGAGGTTCTAAGCTAGTAGTCGTTGGAATAGATGGACGATTCTAGTATTAGTCACTTGGAGTGACGATAAGCATGATGTTTGCTTTAAGTAGACCATTTTGAGTCAAGATTGATGGTTGGACTAGAACCATATGCTTATTGAGCCGACTTTGATTTGAGGAAAATCCGTAAAGTTAAGTGATGTATTTCCCAACTTACCTTAAGAGGTTTGAATATCCGGGTGACAATAGTGGACCGGAGGATTTTGGAGGAGTATGAGCTGAAATGTTAACTGCCGACTAGGTTTTGCACCAAGTTTGTTTTGGAAATAAATTGTATCAAATATTTTGTGTGTTCAAATCCTTATGAGAATTGTGTTACGAATTTTGGAAAATGTTTAGCAAACACAATATTTTGGATTTTGGTTTTGGACGTACATGAACCATCTTATGTCGGGGGTTGCAAACTCCGTCAGAATTTATTTCATGTTGTTGTTGTCCAACGTTTCTTTCGGGTATAGTGATATCCGTGTTTTATGTTGTCTAGGATGGTAGACAAGTAACTACGGCTCATGACTTTAACAACGGATCTCCTCCACATGTGTTAAAGTTTGGACGGAAAGTTAACTACCGTGGTGTCTATATGAAGCTATTTTGGGAATCTGTTTAATATGAGCTTGTTAAACGGTGTTGTGTATGTGGTGTCCTCCTAGAAGAGGATTTTGAGATTTTGGCGTCTCGTTTATGATTTTGCTTTTAGCAATTTGACTTTGGGAGCACAACGTTTAGTGCGATGTTGTTGTGTTGGAGTCATTGAGTTCGTTGAAGTTCATAGAGTTTTGTGTACGACTTTTTGAATCGTGTGAGTATAATTTTACTACGTGCATACTCTAATTGCTTATGTGAAAGGTTTACGAGTTATGTTGGGCATTTGTTTCCACTCGAGTTTTGATTGAGAAAAGTAAATTTTATGCCGTAAGGCGACTAAAAAGAGATGAGTTTGGAACTCTAGTGTCGCGTAACTTTTCTTTTAGAAGGTTTGTGTTACTAAGTATTTCGTTGCATATGGTTCAGTGTATGGATTGATTTGTACATGACTTAAGTGAGACCTGAAAGAACATTTGGTGAAATTCGATTTGCCGATTATTTTGGGAGAATTGGAAACCTTTTAGTTTTTAGAAAATGGGCACTTGGAATATTTTGAAAATTTTATTGTAAACATTTCCGTGTTGACGTTTTATGTTCCAAGTATAAAATTTTGAAGAAAAGGCTTCGTGATGTATATTTTGAGAAAATTGTTTGCATAAAACTATGTTGCGTATATTTCTTATGTTTTGAATATTGACGCACACCTTTGTTGCAATTGAGAATTGAAGTCGGTTTGACCATTCTAAGCGTCAACCATTTACTAGCAATTGTTTATTCCTAATTTCTCTTTTGGAAAATACATTGTTGAGTACAGTGTTGTAAGAAACATTTTGCTCGTGTGTCATTATGTGACCATCTGAGGAAGTTTTGGAAATAAATTTGAAGAACCCCCATCTTTTGAAATGTTGGTGTGAGTTGATTGTACATATTATTTCATTACAAAGAAATTTTAAGGAAGTGTTACAAGCTGGCATGCCTACCCCAATTTGAGGTTTTATGATGTTTCAAGTCGATATTTTCAAATAATGGAAACGGATTGGTTTTGTCTTTAAACTTGGAACCTGCACAAGTCGTTTTTGTGTTTTGACTAAGGTGTAATTAGGAATCGTTTCCTAGTTTTGTATAATAAACTGGCGCGCGCAAATTTTGTTGGCGAACTTTATTCCATACCAATTGTTTGGTCAGAAAAGAATTTGAGTCAACTACCGTTTGGGCTTCTTTTGAAATACGTGTGAAAATTGTGCACATCGTTAAAATGGGCAGTTACCTTGAGTGCACGTCATGAGTCAATCCATACTAGAACTGTGTTGTTACTTTTTAAAGAATTTGTTTATTACGCTTTTGCGTTTTGTGGTTAAACTGAAATGCAATGAAATGGTTTTCAGCATGATTTTCATATGTGGGACGAGCGTGTCCAGTTTTACGCAACTACCGAGCTGATAGTAGTAGTTTTGTGCGTACGGTGTATTCGATATGAAAATCTTAGTATTGAAAATATTTTGTGAATGGTTTTGCTTAATTGACATATTTATTGAATAACGCACTTGAAAATCTTGAACTCGTTAGGACCTTGGAAAGAGTAAGTAACCCAGCTAAGGGTAAGTGCGTGTAGCACTTGACGGTGGAAGGTTGCGTATTCCACGCGTGTTCGTTGTTTGGGCCGGATGATTTCGGTATTTAAGTAAATGTGGTTGCAATAATTGGAGGATTAGACTTGCGATAACACATTTTGGGGTTTGTTTAGCCGTTTTGTTGACAACCTTAGTTTTGGTGGAAACCCTCGGTAAACGGAAATCGTGTGGGGAGTCCCATTAGAGTTCAAGCATGGTGGTATAACTAAGTGTCAACCTTTGTGGGTTGGAGATTGGGAACCGTTAGCATATTCGGAGGGTGTAGTCCAATTTTAAACGAAACGAGGATAGCGGTTGCAGCAAATCCTAAGATACTCAAGCGTAATGAGTAGATTTTGTAGTGATGATTTTCCTTGGGCGGTAAAGGAACATGCCGGATGACTGATGTTGTGACGAGTCCTTGGAGTCTTTTAGAACTCGTGGAGTTATGTGACAGTAAATGGTAAGGATGATCGGAGTTGATGATTTTGTTGGGTTCATTAGTGAACAAACCTTGGGGTGATTTAGAATCCGAAACTGGAACGAGATGTATGGAACATCTAAGGTTGGGAGACGACCGGAGTCGTTTAACTAGGAGTTATCCTAGTGGTTGGAATGTTGTTACGGACAGGTAACGTGTACTTGAAGGAGTTTTGTTGGTAAGAAATTATTCGAGGAATTGTCTTTGTAAGACTGTGTGGGGGAAAATTAGATTTCAGTAGGAATTATTTAATTTTGGCCGGCATTGAGTCGGTTAGCCGTGATTTGTAAAGGATGTAGATTTCGAGGACGAAATCTTTCAAGGTTGGGAGAATTGTAACACCCGTGATTTTCGGGTAAGTACGACTTTGATTCAGGAGGAATCGATCTTGTAAGGAAATTATGGAAAATAGGATTTGGAGTTAAATCCTAGATTTTATTGTCTTGTTGGATGGGGAATTCGAATACGAGTCCAACGGTCCTTTCCGGAGCGAAAACGGAGCTATTACGAAGAAGTTATGGCCGAAACCGCGTTTTAGAAGGAACCAAACAGAAGCTGGCGCCGATCTTGGCGCCGATTGATCGGCGCCGAGCACCTGGACGAAATAAATTCGGGTTTTAACCCCTTTTCTCCCTTTCTTTTTCATTCCCTCATCCCTCTCTCGATTTTCTTCACTTCCCTCACCCTCTCTCAGCCGATTTCTCTCAAGAAACACCATCCCCTCCCCTCTCCTTCCTCATTTCTTCACGAAATCGAACCCTTTACCACCATTGATGATCGTTTTAGGAGTTTGAAGCTTTTGGGAGTTTTGGAGTTCTTCCTTGACGGATTCAAGTGATTAAGGTAATTCCTTGTTAGATTGTTGTTATAGTTCACTTCCCTTCCGTTTTGTGATGTTGTGGGTTGAATTTGGTGGCGATCGGTTGGGGGAATCGTTATCCCCTTTATGTTTGGAACTAGGGTTTGATAAATTGGGGGTTTTGGTGTGTTTGGGTTGGATGACAATTCCTTATGGTTGGATCGTGATATTGATGGTTGGGATTTCATGGATCTAGGTTTTTGGAAGATTTGGCTTGAAGATGTAAACCTCATCAAAGGAGCATACGTTGGAGAAACCCTAGATTTAGCTTAAATCTAGCAAAGGTGAGTTCAAGTTACTTTGCGAAAACTTTGTACATGCCAAAATGTTATTTTTCCAAGCAATTATGTGTTTTACCTTAAAATTATTAATGTTGAGTTATTTGGTGGATTTTACCTTTTTGAGGTATTAATTGTGGTAAACATTGTAAAACACTACTTTTGGATATTGTGGAAAAATGTGATAGATAAATCTTATATGAAAATGGATTGTTGATTTATGTGATAAATGGAGTCTATTTATTATGAAAATGAATTTTGTGGATATTTGGAAATATGCATATAGTACATCATGAGATGTTTTGAAAATATAAAGGTCGAGTCCTTTTGGAAATGAGGGTTATCCCGATCCAAGGTTTTATTTTGGGTTTTCACGGATTTGAAGTACTTACTGACAACCGGTGTGTGTTGTTATACTTAATGTCATTTTATGACTTTCATGGACTATCTTTTGAGTTAGTTGAGCTTGTGGCTCGGTATTGGGTTTTATTAAGTTTTGGGGACATTTGTCCGGTTTGATAACTCAAAGTTGAGTTTTGATCATGATTTATGATTATTGGGGAATTGCATGTTTTGAATGCATTTGTTTATTCATTTGGGGTCGTGTAATGTTTAGACCTTGTTAGCTATGGATCCATAGGCATTTGAGTTTCCCTTAGTCTCGCGGGCAAGAGGTCGGAATTGATTGAGCTCACTTTACGAGATGTTAGTTTATTTTTTAGCACGGAATAGGCATCGGGTTCCATGATAAGTAAGACGTGGACTTAGATGGTCGGGCGTCGTCTCATGGGCAGTAAGGTGTAATTCCATATATGTGCTTAGCACGGGATAGGCATCGACATCCATGATAAGTAAGGCGTGGACCTAGATGGTCGGGCGTCGTCTCATGGGCAGTAAGGTGTAATCCCGAATGTGCTGTTGTGGATTTGGTGACCCAATGTACAGACCTGGAGTGGTTGAAGTTGGGGGCATCCTAGTCTCGTGAGCAATAGATCTGGAGTGATTGAGCTCAGGTTTACGAGAGTAATCCACGTGGGTGTTTTTATTACATAGTAAGTGACCCACCTTGGTGTTCCGTCACGTGCGATGTATACGGGTCTCCCCCGTCACCGAAAGGTGTTGTTTTGGGTATTTGTTACTACTCATGTTTTCGGTGACGTGTTCTATTTATATGGATTGTTTTCTATGGTACGTAAGTCGTGGTTTATATCTCATCCGTGTATGATGTTTTGGGTATTTGTGTTACCTCCACCTTCAACGGATACGGGTCTTCCCGCTTATGGTATTTGATCTTTATTACCTTTTACGGTCGCATTAGTATCGCTTCGTATTGTGTTTTAATAAAGAGTTATATTTAACGGATGGTTTCCATGTTTTATGGGTTGAGTATGTTTTGTTAACCGTATTTGAGGGTTTTGCCTAAACTAAACTTATTCACATATTTGAGTGAGTTGGAAATGTAATTCATTTTGGAAAACGTATTATACCTTTCGGGAACTTTTCCATGGGAGTGTGTGAGTTGGAAAATAGATGATTTGCAATTAAAGTAAACTCTTTTGAAATCATGACTAAACTATTACTCAGTTGATTTATGTTTGTTTTATATAGTCATGATAAAATGTATGAACTCACTAGGCGTAAGCCTAACCCTTTTTATTTGTCGGCATGTGCAACAGGCTCAGGTTGGGGTAACTCTAGCTACATTGGGAAGTGGCGAGTGCTAGTAAAGTGCACGTGAGGTGACTTGTTTAGTGAAGTCTTCCGCATTCATTTGGACTAGTAACTTGCATTGTATTAAGTGACACCCGATTGAGTTATTTTCTTGTAGATATTGAGATGTTTTAATTCTGAGGTATTTTGATGAAGGAATTGTAGAGATGATCTTATATATTTAGATATTTTGTTGAAATTTTAATTAGTTGCTCTTTCCAAATTTGAGGGTGTTACATTTTTCATTTCGAGGGATTCATACACTTAATTCTTATACACTTTCTCGAGTTCCTTGTCGTGAATATAGAATGATCTCGCTATATTATTGCATTGAGTAGCAAAGACAACCATCGGGATATTGGGTAAGGGTGTAGTAGACCATATCGTGTGGACCTTAAGAGATGATTTCGGGCATTGTGTGTTTGTTTAACCATGTTTTTAGCTATCGTACCCTTTTCACCCATTTGTGTGTAACCATAGACCCCCTTTGTAGCCATACACTCACCTTTTCATTTCAGACCCATCTTTAAACCCGAGCCAAAAGCCTTAGCCAACCCTATCCGAAAGTGTGTCAATCTGAGCGGTAATGAACAACGAGAAGATAGAGCGGAAAAGAAGGAATACAGGCCAGTTATGAAAATAAATATAAAAACGGGCCAATGCAGCCCCAATTTGAATAAAGAGGACCAATGAAGTCCCAAAAAAAATTATTTACAGTTTTAGATAGCTTCACAGCAGCTGAATAAGATAGTCAAAGTGACTCCATTAGTGACAATAGAGCATAAAGCTAGGAAGTTCAGAATTGCTAAAGCTTGACACACCAAGGATCTTTGTACCGTTTTACCCTTCACTTCTTAGCCATAACCCTAGCCCCGTTACAACCCTTGTAAAGACCTGGATGATCTTCTGGAAAACGTGATTAGCGGATACGACCACCCTTACTAATATTCCCTATCTTGCTACTTGATTCCCTTCTGAGATCGACTTTTGGACATTTGTGCGTCTTTCTTTAGAGTTGTCATGTGATTCTTGAGTATTCTTGTACATAACTTCCTATACATGACAACATGTGCGACAACCTAGGTTCAAGCGAAATGAGAGAATCCCGTGAGGTAGGGTCGAGGCGAAATGTTTTCCCTAGTATGTCTGGACCTAGTACGACCCTAGTGCAATCGGAGTTGTCACGAGTTCAACTCACAATGGAAGGTCATAGATCAAACAGAATAAGGATGAGGCGAGAGTGAGATAGGCATTCACGGGTATGGGAAATCACCAGTGCATTACATGGTACCAATTGGGAGTTGTGCAGTTATTATTTCACTGATATGTGCTTTTACTCTATTTTATCGCTAATTTGCTTGGGGACAAGCAACGCTCGGTTTGGGGTTGTTGATAACGCCACTTTTTGGCGTTATTTTCAATTCTCAAACCAATGAGATTGGCTTGCATTCTAGCAAAAAGGCGTGGATTTTATGGTTTATCGAGTGATTTCTGCAGGTTATCTAAAAGACAGCGTTCATCGAGAAAAGAAGCTAAAAAGAGCCCAAAAAGAGCCAAAATGAAGCCCGAGATCCAAGCCCAAGACCCGCACCCGAACCAGGACCCGAACCGCGAACCAGAAACTGACCCGCACAGCTCAGAAAAGCGCGCGACTTGCCACGCGACTTGCAAGTCGCGTGACAGGTCGCGTAACCCTCTGTTTGCACGACTTTCATCTTTTTATTCCGGACTTTAGGTCATTATTCGGGGATGCTCGAAACACAACTCAGACACGACGAACGGCAGACGACTTGGGGCGATTTCCGGAGACTTTTCACGCCTTTTGGAGCCATGATAGAGAGCAGATCGAGGAGAAGTTCACAACGAGAGTCGGATTATATCGGATAGAAGGGAGTTCATCATTACTTTCGTTACAATCACGTTTATCATGTTTACACATACTTTCACATCTCCTTTTCTTATGTTTGAATCCACCACCAACATGAACTAATTTTAGATGTTGGGGGTTGGATTGAATTGGGTTTGTAAGCATATGAACAGATGACTTGAACGTTTATCGGTTGTCCTTTTTAATGAATGCATGTAATTTGATTCTTAATGCGTTTGAGAGTTTAGCTAGCTTTCAATTGTTTTGTTGCTTCCAGTTGAGTTCGAGAGAATTAACTGTCAGCTAGAACTAGGAATTGCATGCCTAAGGCGAGACTTTGGTGATAGAGATATACCGAATACGCTTTAGTCCTAATTGTAGTCATTGTGATACTTATTTCCTAGTTCCTGTGGATTCGATACTCGTACTTCCGTACGTATTACTTGATTTCGACACCGTACACTTGCGGTTAGATTTAGGGGGGTGATAACCCGCCTATCAATACCCAATCTCTAAAATTACCGTGGTTCTTTCTCAAGCAACCACAGATTTTATTTTGAAAGGAGAGGTTTTATCTCTCGATCTCAACCTATGGGAGTCAAAACACATTAAAGTCAAGATTTTAATAGGACTAAGGCTTACTTGGTATATCTCTATCCAATTTCTCACCTTAGGCATGCAAATTCTAGTTCTAGTTAACAATTAATTCTCTCGAACTTTACTGAAAACAACGAAACAATTGAAAGTTGGCCAGACTCACAAAAGCATTAAAACCTAAATCACATGCTTCATTAATTAGGAAAACTGATAAAAATCTCAAATCATATGTTCATAAGCTTAAACCAAATTCAATCCAACCCCCAACATCTAAAGATTAGTTCATGTTGGTGGTGGACTCAAACATAAGAAAAGGGGATGAAAAAGTGTGTGTAAACATCGTGATTGTAAACGTAAAGAAAATACTGTTGACTCCCTTCTCTTGGCTCTAATCCGATTCTCCTCGTGAATTCCTCCTCAATCGATCCTCTATCGTGGCTCCAAAAGACGTAAAAAGTCTCTGAAAATTGCCCCCCAGCTGCCTCCCGTCTCGCGTGTCGAGATAATGACCTAATTTCGGAAAAACACTAATTATAAAAATTCGTCCAGAGGGTTACGCAACTTGTCCCGCGGCTTCAGGTCGCGTGGAAAGTTGTGCGGTTTCCTGAATGTGTCTGGGTCAGGTTCGGGTCCTGGTTCGGGCACGGGTCTTGGGCTTGGATCTCGGGCTTTCGTTGGGTTTCGGTTTGGCTCTCTTTTGGACTCTTTTTCGCTTCTTTTCTCGATGATTGCCGTCTTTTAGATTACCTGCACATTTCACTCGATAAACCATAAAATTCCGCCTTTTTGCTAGAACACAAGCCAATCTCATTGGTTTGTGGACTGAAAATAACGCCAAAAAGTGGCGTTATCAACAACCCCAAACCGAGCATTGCTTGTCCTCAAACAAATTAGCGATAAAATAGAATAAAAGCATATATCGGTGAAATAATAACTGCACAACTCCCAATTGGTACCACGTAATGCACTCGTGATTTCCCATACCCGTGAATGCTTATCTCACCCTTGCCTTATCCTTATTTTGTTTGATCTATGGACTTCCATTGTGAGTTGAACTCGTGACTGCTCCGATTACATTAAGGTTACCACCACCGAAAATGCCTTCAGTTAAACGAACAAACAGCAATCAACCTCCATATTCAACCAATCAACTACATATCCGCATCTCCAAGAAAGCCACCGAAACGTCACCACCGAAATCATCACCTATTCAATCTCCACCGAAAGCAAAAGATACCACCGACGCAGTGTCTTCACCACCGAAAGTAACAACCACCGATGTTCTGGCTTCCCCACCAAAATTATCAGATACCACCGAAATTCCCTCCTCTATTACACCAACGCCATCACCGATTAAATCTTCATCGGTGGAGAAAACTCCTGCGAGATCTGAGGGGGAGCAAATCAGTGAAGCTCCTAAAGACAAAGGCAAGAAAGTCCTCTCTGCCGAAGATGAGGCAAAAGAAGAAAAGAAAAAGAAAGAGCTGGCCAAATATGGGTCCCGACCTGCAGATGCCCAAACTCTAAAACTCAAGCCTCCATCCCAAGTAACTACCACCGATCTCGGTCTATCTCCTCAAGAAATTGAGGAGGCTAGACTTGCTCAGAAAGAACTAGATGAATCCAAGGCTCTCTCCTTGAAAGTTGCAAAAGAGGAAGCAGTAAAAGCAAAGTCTACCGATGCTATCAAAACTCAGAAATCGGTGCTGAGTGCTCTTAAGGAAGAAAAGGATGCCGAAATATCCTGGTACAAAAAGGCAATGCACTACCGAACCAACAGGTCTCCAATCACAGGTATCAAAATTGCCACTTCTAAAGCCAATCCTGCCGACATAAGGTTGATCATTGAAAGAGAAGACGACATGTCTAGAAGTATTAGAGATTATCACTTGAAACATGTCGGCCTCTCTGAATGGTATGAACTCTCTAAACTTCTAGCGAAGAGTTCCAATCCAAAGAGAGACATATTCATCAAGTGCATTGATGACTTGATGGATAAAATGAAAGAGGTGAAAAAGAAACACAACATCGTTCTCTCCACCGATGAAAGAGCCAAGCTTCAATCCCTAAAAGAAGACATCCGCCTACCGAAAACCAAGAACCAAAAAGTCACCGACAATATCTTCAAAGAGTTGGCTGCGAAAGGAAAAATTCCTTATGTGGACAATCTCAATTTGTCTCTCCCCACATCAAGCACTTATCCCTCAACCACTCTAAGTCTCTCACCGATTCCTGGACTCTATTTTAATGATGGATTCGGCCACCGACGTTTCTTCAGGTTCTCTCAACTCCACTTGGCCGACATCATCTTTCTTGAAGGCATATCCAATCTAATGCCATATATCCCCGAAGCACAACCATTCTACCAGAACGTCCTTGCCGAAATCCAGTGCCGTCAGAAAATGAGAAAATGATCTAAGTGCTTTCATTTTCACTGTTTAAGTACTTGTAAAATTTTCTTCATTTCCAAATGTATGAAAATTTCGGTAATGCAAGTACTTCTCTTCTATTTGAATTTCCTTGTTGCACATAGTTACACTTTATTACTTGTAAATATTGTTTATAGTGTACATACTCATACAAAAGAAAAATAGATCAAAAAGAACAAAAAGAATGGTATATGTGAAAAGAACCCAAAAAGAGTAAAAAGGGTCAAAATGCATTTTACTTTCTAATACTCTTAAATATTCTAAGGATAGAGCTCAAATTCAAATAGGGGGGGATTGTTGGGTCACCAAGATTTGAAATTGACTCACCGATGTTTTTCCCTATATCTTACTTAGAATATTTTAGCATGGTTTTTTTATAATGACTTGTACAAAATAGCAATTGTTCGGTGAAGTCGAAGATCAACCGAAACCAAGCTAGAAGACATTCTCATTGTGGAAGTAAGAATAATCTTCTCAACTCTCAGCAAGTCATTGTCCACCGATGGTGTTCCCACACATCGGTGGACACTCTCCCCACCGACACTCTTATCGTCGGCCAGAAGCATCCCACCGATAAGGATGCTCAAATCGGTGGGATCTTTGTTTGAATGTTTTTCTTTGAAGATTGTTTCAAGGTTCAAGTCAATTATATTGGTGGAACATCATCGGTGCAATTGTCTTGGAAGACACATCAAGAAGATCATTTAATATGGGACAATATCCATTGCCAGGTAAAAGTGACTATTTGTCCTTTTATCTATTTTCAGTTAAAGTCCCTTTCAGCATGGGTATTCTTCCTAGTACCAATGAAAAGGTGATAAAGACATAACAACTTTTCTGAAGTCAAAAGCTACAAGCAAATCTCCTGATGACATGTGTCCCAAGCATTTAATGCTCATATCACTATAAAAGGAAGAAGAGGCTCCCATGCAAACTACGCTTTCTGGAATTTCTCTCAGTGCAAAAATTCTCCATTTTGCTTAAGAACTTTATAGCTTTGTTCTAAGTGTTCTAAGTTGTTTTGTTTAGTATACTTTGTGAAAGATTGTTAGAATAGTTTATATGTTCTTTTCCGCAACAGTCTTTAGTTTCTATGTGTAATTCTTGTTGAAAGTTTTTCAATAATAGAATTAAAATTGTAAAATTTTTGAGTATTGTATTCAACCACCCCTTCTACAATACTTGTTAAGCCATCTAGGACTAACATGCAATGAAGTTCAAGAATCGTTGGATCACTGTCTCGTGGGATGAAATTCGCAAAGGAAATATAGGAATCGATTCGAAAGTAGTGGGGTCTGGATATCAGTATGGAGAACACTATAAATAGCGTTCTAAATCACCCGGGAGGTACCTCTTTTTCAGGTTCTCTTAAAATGATTTGACAAGCAACTAACTGGGCAACAACTTACATGATTTGGGGTCATCGATACAACATGGTTTTTAAAAAGAAGTCGGTTTCTGCAGAGGCACTGTTCGCCGACATACGGGTTTGTGCATCGCACAAATTTTTTTATCTCTTGAGACTGTTGGATTACCTCCCCTTACGTGACTTCCGCTTGATCTTTTTATTCCTGCTCGTTGCCTTCATTGGGTCGGTCGTTATTAGTTTTCTTTGTGTCCTCTTAGCTTTGTTGTATTATTTAAAGAGTAAATTACGTTTTTCATCCCTGTGGTTTGCTAAAAATTGCGGATTTCATACCTATGGTTTCAAAATTTCGCTTTTCGTCCATATGGTTTGCAATTCATTTCTATTTTGGTCCCTAAGTCCAAAATACTACTTTTAAGTATGAATGACTAAAATAGAAAAGTATTACAAACTATAGGGATGAAAATAGCAATAGAATTTAAACCATAAGGACAAAAAAGATGATGGATTACAAACCATAGGGATGAAAATCGCAATTTTAAAGCATAAGGACGAAAATAGAAATTTTCAACAAACCACAGGGACTAAAAATGTAATTTACTCTTATTTAAATTTGATAAAAAGAAATTGACCATTTCAATTCTCACCGGTCACCAAGATTAAGGTGCTAACCAAAACTCCCCCAAGGTGCTAACCCCACCCCACATACAACCTGCTATTAAACGCCATCCCCTAAATCACAAACCCTAACCATCACTCCATGGATCCACTCTACCATGTCGTCAACACCATCCCTTACTCCTTCCTCCGGCCACCGCGCCTCCGCCTCAAACTCCCAACCATAACCCTCCCTTCCCCTATGACCGTCTTCTCCCTCGTCCTTCTCACCTACTTCATGGTTGTCTCCGGCGTTGTCTACGATGTCATTGTCGAACCTCCAGGCATCGGATCCACTCAAGATCCACGAACTGGCACCGTCCGACCAGTCGTCTTCATGTCCGGCAGAGTCAACGGACAGTACATTATCGAAGGCCTTTCTTCAGGCTTCATGTTCGTCCTTGGAGGAATGGGAATTATTCTTATGGACCTTGCAATCTCCCCGAATCGTGCCAAAAGTCTCAAGATCTCCTTCGCAGCTGCTGGAATCTCCTTCCTCGTTATTGCCTATGTCATGAGTATGCTCTTTCTTCGTATTAAAATTCCTGGTTATCTCCGTTGATCTTAGATTCTTTTCCAATCTGAAAAGGCCTCTATAATGTTTTATGTTTTATGATCAATTAGACTGCCATCAGTTGGAATTTTTAATGTTCACATTCATACTTTGGTTAGTTACTTTAAATTGTCGAATATGAAAAAGAACGGGATTGTAGATTGTCAAAAATGTTTATCTTTCATCCGTTATTGAGGGAAAAGGGGAAGAAGAACAGAGTCTGTATGTGTGAATTCCAAGTTGTTTAAGCTTAAATTGGTGATGGTATTGACTGCTTAAAGTAATTTGTAGACTCGGTTATTGATCTTAAGTAGAGATGCTTAAAGTTCATGAGTAAATTTTCTTCATTGCCATCATATGTGTGTCAATTTCTTACGTTTTATTGGTATTTAGTTCAAGCTTAATTGATAGTTCATAAGCTTTTGCATACTGCAAGTGATTATATGATCAAATGTGGTTTATAACATCAAAACAAGGCTTTGCATGATAGTTGTAAATCCCTACTCAACCACTTCGACCATGTGTTATGCCTTTTAGTAATTTTCCGGTTGCTACCTTTTAGGAATTTTGTTTATGAGCAAATAATAGCTCATTAATGTATGGTATAGATATCATTGGGGTTTGGTTTTAGGAATTCATTGAATTGGTTATTGAATTTCTACTTTGCAGCTGTGTCCTCTCCCTTTAAGACTAACTATTGGTTGTATTTATGTTTAAAGTACTTGAAAACAGTCTCTCTGTCTCTTGAGACAGATGTAAGATGTAAGGTATGCGTGCATCCTAACCCAAGACCCTGCCTGCGGGTGAGATATACTGGATTTTTTGGTTTTATTTATGTTTAAGATCCTTGCATAGATTGATGCTAATAAAATTATCTCTTCTTTCAACAACTCTTTCATGACCCATTCAAATATTCTCAAAACATGCGAGTGGTAATCGCTCCTACAATAGTTAACACGCTTACATTTGCTGCCATTTGATCACTGGTATCGGTTTTTGTTTCCAAATTGGATATGAATGATCGAATGGCAGCAGAAATAGTAGTGCTCATAAAGAACCCAGTAGTGTCTACAAGCCATCAGCGTGACATTGGAAATTTAGTTCAAACCAGGCTTAAATTGCAACATAAAAGAGCCCTTACTAGCCAACGGGTTCAATCCACCATACTAGGCTTAAACCATAGCTGAAAGGGTCCTTACCACTCAGGGGCTGTTTGGCAGTTGCTGAATGGTTCAGTGCAGGATGATTAGGTGGTCAGAATGACTAAGAGACTCTTATGATGTAGTGCAAAATAAAATATGGTTGTTTGGTAATTGTTCAGAATGGAATTAGGGCGTTGAATGGTTAAGGGAGGCCCAAAATACAAATCTTTCAGAGGGTTTTAGAACCATTAAGAGGCAGACTTTTTTTTGCCAAACAAGATTCCCCTCTTAGCAATTCAGAGGTTGCCTCTTACTGGAACTATTAAGAGGTAAACAAACATCCCCCAGTCTAGTTGCTAAGATATCTAAGTTGGGGTTTTTTTGATCCAAACTGTGGTTTTGGATGGATCACTTAATTCGTCATTTGGGGTTGATGATGAGCTAATTATAATAATAGCTTTGAAGACTATTTATCTAAAGTGGTTAAGCTTCTACAATGCTTTCTTTCTATCTTATTTTCATCAAGTAGAACTTAGGTGCTGCTTACTAAATGCTTATCGGAAAGAGTCACTACCCTCACTTTGTCGGGTAACATTCTCTGGCATCAAAATGGATGGTTTGTAAGTGTCTCTTACCCGATAAGCGCTAATCGCATAAGAGTCTTCTCCCTCACCTACCGCGTAAGTACCTTGGTTGTTGTTATGCCTCTTACCGAGTAAGATTTTCAGTCGTTGTCATGCTCCAACGGTAAGGTAAATAACTCGGTAAGTGTTTGGTAACGACCCCTTATTTAGCATATGGATCCTCTTTTACCCATTACTTAGAAAAAATGAGCCACCGATTCAAGTATAAGATACCATCATTACTGCCTTGGCATTCAGACTTCACAACCTACTTGTACCTACTATTTCTTTCTGGAGTCAATATCAACAATGCAATTCATACAACAGTAAACCTAATCCGAATTATACAACTACGATACAATCAAATCCGATTAAATGCGGTCAATCTCAATTTTGTAACTTTAATATATATATATATATATAATAGTATTTATATATGACAAATACTAACATCCATTTTTCATCTTTGATGAAGTTTAAACCCTGAAAGGTTAGGCTCTATGAGTAACTTGGATATTAGTTGGCCTATAATCCTTTGGTAAATTTTAACATTTTGCAGACTTAAAAAGCCACCTAGGGACTCCTTACGTTCCTTCCTGATGCCCCATCCATCCCAAAGTACAATTCTATCCTTAATTATAGAGAGATAAATTTTCTTTATCACATAATTAAGGGTATAATGGGAAAGTGGACACTTATTTTGGGACAAACTAACATAGTAATATAGACACTTGCTTTGAAACGAAGGGAGTATAACGTTTGTCACATGTTGGATGAAGACATCTATCTAGAATAAATAGTAAATGAACAATTTGGATTAAATGTTAATTGAAAATAATCGTTTGATAAAAATATTTTAGATAGAAATTCCAATTGACAAATTTTTGTTAAAGTTATTAAAATAAAGAATATTTACTCTAATATAAATATAATGATATAAACTAAATATACGGGTATAGATGAAAACATAGAGGGGTATAATTGATTTTTTATAGCTTAATCTTGAATATAAATTAGTTATGGTTATGTGGTTAAGACTTCAATAAGCATATATGGTTATGTAATTTAAGGGGTTGTTTACCAAATGATTACTCTAGTAAACGTTTATCAAGTCAAATTTACTTTACCGGATGAATATGGTAAGGATTAAGAATCTTATCCAAACAAACATAACATTATTTTTTTCAAGTTATAGACATAACAATCAAATTCCAACATAATAGTTTTTGAACAATTTTTAATTTGATACATTTAACATTAACTCATTTACAATATGGTCACGTAAATTAGCCATGTAATCATTGTTTTGATTTTTGAGTATGAAAAGACCTTCCATCCATGTCATCTTTATTGCCTCCCTCGACAACAAACTCGGGTTCATTGTCGTGATCAATGAATAATTGATCGTGGATATTGCATTTTCTTAAAAAATTATGAACCGCGAAACAAGCAATTACGTATCTTTGTATTCGAAATGGATGAGGATCCATTTGCTTTAAAATTGGAAATCTTGCCTTCAACACACCGTAGGCACGCTTGATAATGTTTCTCGAGTTGCGCATGAGCATGATTGAACCTTTCTTCTTTTGTCGAGGCACGTTGTCGTCGAAAATCAACAAGCTAATACCTCGTATTGCAGAATGGAGTCATAAAACCATGAGTGTTGGCATAAGCAACGTCACAAATAATATTCATCTACAATTAAAATGCGAGTATAAATGCATTATCTAAAATGTATAAAATATGGTAAACATTTATAGTCGAGTAAAAAATGTACATAGAGGAAATGGAAAACCAGATGTTTGACTAAATGCAACTTCTCTTGATAGTCTAGCATCTTAATGCAACTTCTCTTTACACTCTAGCATCATGTGCAACCCCCCCCCCCCCCCCCCCCCCCCGTTTACGTGGAAAACGTATTAAAATTACAAATATCTAAAACATTTTCATAACATTCACCTCTTCCTCTAACGAGCTTACTAATCAACATGCACGATTGCATGTATGAGAGTTCCACCCAATGCACTTATTGCCCCATGTATTAAAAGAAAATACAAATTATTAGACACAATTGTATGTTTTAGTTTTACAAACAAAAAAAAACTTACCGGAAATATTTGTTTGAGATTTCTTTGACGTTTTGTGTATTTGACGTTTCCTCAAAGCCTCAAAGGTGTAGCTCGTATAACTTCTTTTTTCATCATTGTTCGTAGCACCTCACGGAAAATATCTATGAGTAGTTTATGTGGAGTGTTGAAATCTACGTTTAACTATTCTAAAGCATTCATTATGACCAATAATCGTAAAAAATATAGCCATCTCCTCGACGGTGACATTCCTACTGTTTTGCAACCATTTTTTTTGTTTAAAATGGGTGCATAGTAGTATATATGCGTCACGAGAAAGCCGCACAAATTCAACACATCGCGTACTCAATCCACCCAACAATTCTGGTGTATATGCATGTCCAGTTAAGGCCTAAGTGTTATCTCTTATCCGTTCTATTCTTGATGAAAATTTGTATTTCTAATTCCAATAGATGATCAAAACTAACAAAAGTTCTTCCTCAAAGTCCATGTATTATCTTGAAAATAACATACAATACAAACACATGAGAAACACATATATTAAACACACATAAAAATAACACGAAGTTTAATCAAAAAAACAAACACATCATTTTAGTCGAATCCATAACATGATGTTTAATCAAGGATACAAATCTTCCCAAAAACAAAGTTCAATCCAAAACACAAATCTTCCCAAACAAAATTCAATCTAAAACACAAATCTTTCCAAGACCAAAGTGTAATCCAAACCCAACAAAGTAGTCTATACTTGTGTGTCGTAAGTCTAATCCAACCTAACACATTTCTCTGGCTCTAAACGCGTCCACATTTTCTTATAGTCGGCACTTTCACCTAAAACAAATAGTGTTACGTCATGCAATGTTGCACCCTATCCAAATTCCATCAATTTCTTCAACCAATCATCAATATCATCTTTTATAGTTGGTGCTCCATGTTTTTCTAGCATGACATTCATAACCATCAAATAATTTCTTCAACTTGGGCTTTATTTGATTTACATGTTTATTTAGTTTTCCGCCTTTTGCTCTGTGTTGGAGGGAGAGAAGAACACTCTTGAGTTGAAGTTGGGCCCCCGGTTTCTTGTTTGTTAGGCATAACTTCAACATCTTCATTCATGTTGGGATCAGAGTCGTAAGGATCCAGAATCGTAGATGTTGTTCCATAACTCTCGAGCCCCACACTAGCAACGCAATCAAATAGTTAGACACTTTTTATAATTCAAACAGTCTAACTGATACCAGACTTAACCGTAGTTTTTAATGGTTCTCTTAAATTTAGTTGCCATGTATTGAAAATAGTTCATTATTTTGGCAGTGTAATAAAATAGAGAAAGAAACAAAAAGTAAGAAGAAAAACATGTTTCCATATTTTGGCTCCAACTTGATATGTTATTAAACATGACAACTTGACAATTAATTAAACTCTATCTTGTTGTGACATAGAGATGAGGTTGGCGTCAAAACCGCAAGATATTAAATCTTGAATACACAATCACCCGGGCCAATAACCTCACTTGGAAGATAAAGCAATAAACAAATACTAATTGATTAGATTTTTCGAACTATCGAGGTGGACTCTCATCCTACTAGATGAAGTAGACTTGTTCCCATCAAAGTTAATGTGTTCGCGTGGCGGTTACTTCTTAATCGGCTCTCTACTCGGCGAAATTTGGATAAAAGAGGTATCGACATTTCGTCTCTTTTATGTCCTAATTGTCTATTCCGAATCTCCTTTCTTTTTCGGATTGATTCTATTTGGTTGATTAAGGAGGTTTTTTGGTAATTCGAGACCGTTATACTTACCACTTTGTGGTCTATTTGGGGTTTCAGAATGATTTTCTCTTTGACAAACTGAAGCCAAAGAAGGCGGCAATCTTAGATAACATTATAACCCATGCTTACTTTTGGCCGGGTTAATCATAGAAGTAGCAAATTGTCTATTAATTGGGTTGGTTGGCTTGAAAATCCATCCATTGCCATTTCTTCTATGTAGCTAGGACCTTGCTAGTTTTTATGAAACCGTTGTTCTAAAAAACCATATGCCATGACGATTTCAAAAGACGAGCTTCTTGAAAGAGAGATATTTATATAATACCGTAATTTACATGAACAAATTTTAACATGAAAAATAATGTAAGGTAAAGTAATGAACACAAATTTCACACTTGTAAAGACAAAATCCGAAAGTACGAAATATATATACGTTTTAACTCTTCTTGTATATGTACATATGGACATGTAGGATTGTTTTAAAGCTCTATAAAAACAAGTCTCTTATTTATTCTATAAAAACGATCGACGTATAAGAATCTCACATAATATTCATTTGGTAAAATAGCTTTTTGGAGAGAAGATCCGTCGAGGGGAAAACATGCCCATGTTCCTAGGGGAAGCAAGTGCATCAACAGTTCGATAACCAGGCATCAAGTATCCTTCTCTCTCCACCTGTGTCATTCGAGCCCCATTAAACGTCCCGTATTTCCTCAATTTCCCGATCCATGACCTCTTCTTTGGAGAGTTGTGGTGAGCCCCGTTCATCTTCTCGCTGAGATACTCTTTAATTACATGTAGCCCTAGCTCGACCACCTCCGGTGGCGGAGACAACAAAGGGTTTCCTTCCACATTAAGCTTTCGGAGTCTTTTCAAACAACCCATGGAGTCGGGTAAAGTGCTAATCTTGTTGTAACTAACATCCAATTCGACTAGTGAGATAAGGACACCTAAGGAGTAGGGTAAAGCGGCGAGGTATTGGAAGTTTTGGCTGATATTCAGAATCTCAAGGTTGATTAGGTTTTCAAGATCGTCAGGGAGGGAGTGGAGGTGGTTGAGACGGGCATCAAGGTGGCGGAGATTGGTTAAGTGGGAGGTGGACGACGGGAGATTGGTCAATTTGTTTGAGTTAACCGAGAGCTTCTTTAGATTGATGAGTTCAAATCCAATAGTCTCTGGTAATCTCGTCAACTGATTGAAATTCGCATTTAAATCTTCTAATGCTCTGTAGTTTTTTTTTTTTTTGTTTTGTAAATACCATTAATTAGCATATAAATGACTTGTACAAAATTCATACAGTAAAAACTAAAAAAATGAGAGTTGCTAACCTGCAATTTTCGATGGTTTTGGGGAGGGACTGAAGATGGTTACCGGAAATGTTGAGGGTCTTGAGTTTTGACAAACAACCAATTGAATTTGGGAGTATCTTGAGTTGGTTTGAATGTACATCCAACACCCCTACATTTAACAGTCTTGCTGTTAATGACTCTGGAATTACCTGTAGTTACACCATCCAATATTTTACGATTAATTATATTCAATAAATAAATAATTTACGAAAAGAAACGTGACAATACTCTCATTTTTTTACTATCACAAAATTAAAGGTCAACTTCTTGGTTGGATATATATATATATATATTTAGAGAGAGAGAGAGAGAGAGGGGGGGTTAATTAAATGACAACCAGATTAATATAGAAGAATTTTAGGCTAAAAAGCACATGTAATTCGGTTGGATTCTACAACCTAAGCACCTTGATCGAACCTAAATCACATATAAGTTTTAGTTCAAAGTCGATATCTATGAATCCAACCTTATATATATATATATATATATATATATATATAAACATACACAATTTTTTACCAACAAAGAAATAACTTAAGTGATTAGGAAAACAATTATGTATCTATGTAAGATATATGCATATATATGTTTGTGAGTGAGAATATAAACTTTCATCAACAAACAGTTTTCAAAAACCATATAGGAAATGGTTCAAACGAGAACACCTTCATTTTACGAGAATGCGAGAACACATTTTTACTATAGTTAAATCACATTTGATACTATATTTTATAACATGTGATACCATTTTGGAGACGCGGACGACGTTCAACACAATCTAGCTAGGTTGTGGGCCAAGTCGCCCAGACACTGCAAAGCACCCTCACGTGTATTATCATGTGATAAAGTATTCTTGATGTGATACTGTAATCTATCACATATATATGATACACATGTGATACCAAAACAGTGACGTAAACGACCTTTTGTGCGACTATAGGTCACGGGTCAAGATTTATGTATCATCACATGTGACAAGAGTGTTCTCACATTTTCACAAAATGAAGGTGTTTTCGTTTGATCCTCCATCTATACATACAAATATACGTACATGTATATAAACTTTTTAGAGCCGACAAAGAATTAAAGATTTCAAAACCAATATGTATATATAGTTACAGAAAACTATATACATATATGTATATATAAATAAGTAAATAAGAAAAAGAAAAGCATATATTGAAGAGGGTACCTGGAGATTGTTGTTGGAGATATCCAACTTATAAATAACCCCCAGATTAAGATTAAGATTAAGATTAGAAGTTAGAGGAAGAATCTCCAAACACATTCCACTCAAATCCACCACTTTATTATGCCTTACAACAACTTCTTCTTCTTCTTCTTCTTTTGAATAATTATTTCTTCCAAAATGCTTTCTTTTTGGCTTTGAAAACTCTACCTTCATCATCCCTGCATGATCACTATCAATCATCATGATCATCTACACTTTTACATATACATATAGATCTCTGTATCTATATATATCTAACTATATATGCCTGAAATACACCAAATTTCAAGATTCAACACAACCAGAACATTATTGTGTTTTTGTCAGAGAGAGAGAGAGAGAGAGAGACGAAGGTGTAATATTGACTTTTTTTTTGTGTTGAATGAGAACAAAGTGGAGAGATTGTAGTGAAATTTAAAGGGAAGAAGAGAGGAGAGAGAACGGAGAGGTGTACGGATGAGGACAATACTGATATGATATTAAAACCGTCAAATATTAAATTTGTACATGTCATGGTGGCCGCTCTGGTTTGGTTGGTATATAAGACGTCGTCGTTTCGACGTCTTTTATGTAAACAATTTTGAAGATTTGTTTGTTAGGAGTTTAATAATTTAATTTGTATTTTATTCAATCAACTATAAATTATTTTTTGACAGTGTCTTAATTATATAAAAAGTGAGTCAATTATAAATTATTGTTTAGTAGTGGTTTATTGATATTGAAAGTAATTTATTCAGTAAGCTTCTCTGAGGGGGTTTTATATAGAAAGTCAAGTTTAGTTTAAATCTGTTCATCTTAATTAAAAAAAACATGTTCCTTTCATCTATGAAAAAACTTTTCTAAACAAAAAATTTCTCAATATGTACAGACAAATTAATCCATATAGATTTATTCATAAAGTAATGAAAAACCAAATAAACGATCATATTTTTCCCGTTAATTTGACATCCATAATGATATACTTTTTTTTTCCGGTTTTCCATTTATCTAGGGTTTTTGTAACACATCGAAATTTCCGTAATTTTGTACGAGAAATGTTTAAGATAATAAAAAGGGGGATTTTAGTTGTTATGTTAAAATTTAAAGTGAAGGGTTGAAAGTGTATTTGACCTTGAGTTTTGGGTTAATTGGTAAAATGGAGAAATTGAGATATAAAAGTGAAGGTCGACTGAATCCTTGTGATTTATCTCAATCTTCTCATTTGTGAAGTCGGTTTTCAGAAGAACGAAAGAGAGAGATAGAAATCGAGTTCTAGGTTCCTTCGGTAAGGGTTTTTCAATCATCTTCTCTACTCAATTTCTGAAAAGTTTGGGTTTCGCAAGTTGAAATCATCTTTCAAGTAGGTTGTCGAATCAGTGGGTGAAAAGAATATGAATTCTGAAGTTGAATGTAATCGACCTGAGTTCTTCCAAATCAGGTGAGTTCATCTATTCGTTTTCTACAAAATACAATTGAAATGATTTTGTAACTTTATCGATATCTTTATAGAATGGATATTAAAGTGTTATTAAAGTTCTAGGTAGAAAACATATGAACAACTTAGAAATTTGAGGAATCCGGAAAATGAGTCTTCCGAATGGTCTGGATTCCAGATAGTTTTCCGGATTGGTACCGGATTTCCGGTTGGTTCCGGATTCCGGATGGTTCTGGATTCATTTGTCCGGATGGATTTCGGACTTGGTTTATCGGAAAGTACCAGATCTCTTTGGTTTCCGGATGTTTCCGGATGTCGAATCCCGGATTTGATTTTCGGATGTTTCCGGATAGATGTTTCGGATTTGATTTCCGGATATGGTTCCGGACTGTTTTTCGGACTTGGTTTCCGGAAAGTACCGGATCTCTTTGGTTTCCAGATGTTTCCGGATGTGGAATCCCGGATTTGATTTCCAGATGTTTCCGGATAGATGTTCCGGATTTGATTTCCGGATATGGTTTCGGACTGTTTTCCGGACTTGGTTTCGGATGAGTTATCAGACAAGTTTTCCTGGATATTTTCTGTGTATGTGTAAGGTTGTACTGTTTAAGCGTCTTTCTGAATATGAAATATATTCTGATATTAACAGTACGAATGTGATTATAATTCAACTCCGAGTAAGATATGAGTTGTTATGTGTTTTGAAGTGATGTGCACTCATGATAAGTAAGTGTAATGGATCCATAGGCACTAGTATTATGTGAACGCATGGAATAGGCGTGACACTAATCGTAATTCCCGTGGATTTGATAAATGAGGAATAGGTCGGGCTCTAATGGTACTTCCCATTTAGTGTTATGATGTGATAAACGTGGAATAGGCGTGACGCTAATCGTAATTCTCGTGGATTTGATAAATGAGGAATAGTTCGAGCTCTAATGGTAATTCTTATTTAGTGTTATGATGTGATAAACGTGGAATAGGCGTGGCGCTAATCGTAATTCCCGTGGATTTGATTTGAAATGAGGAATAGGTCGTGCTCTAATGGTAATTCTCATTTAGTGTTATGATGTGATAAACGTGGAATAGGCGTGGCGCTAATCGTAATTCCCGTTGATTTGAAATGAGGAATAGGTCGGGCTTTAATGGAAATTCTCATTTCGTATTGTGATGTGAAATCGTGGAATAGGCGGGGCGGTCATCTTTTTTAACAATTTCTATTGGAAGATAAGGGATAGGCCAGGCGCTTAATGGTAATTCCTGCTTCCACTTCAAGAAATAGGCATGACGCTAATTGTAATTTCTTGACATGAGCAATGATCTAGAATCTGTGGGATTCGTAGTGGGCTCTGGAACATGAGACTATGACTTACTTAGTGTTTGTCATACTCATTGAATCGGGTATGATTCCCGTCATCGAAAGATGTTATGTGTACGGTAAGAAAGATTGTGATCAGGTTAATTGATATGCTTTGTCTACAAAGTTGGTTTTCAAAGCTCATAAAGATTTTGAATTGAAATTTGGATGTTCTCACTAGGCGTAAGCCTAATCATTTCAAATTAAATTTCTTATCAGGTACTACCTCGGGAAGGGATAAGCAGGGATGAGTGTCGAGGAGTACCAACGTTATTTTTTTGAAGATATTGTGAATAACCTTTATGAATTGATTTTGTGTTCATAGATCAGATTAGTTGGTTGTTTATAGTGTATCATTTGTAAGTATGAGACTTGTCACCATATCTCGGTTGTAAATGACAGTTTGGAAGTTGAAATGGTAAACTCTGATAAATATAAGGTTTAAATTTATTGTGGTTTTTAAGGGTGTTTCAGTTTTCCCTGAAACCTGGCCATATATATATATATATATATATATATAGAGAGAGAGAGAGAGAGGGGGGGATAATAAATTGTAAACCAACATTTTCGTGTAAACCATCGATTTCATAGGTTTTTTGATGAAATTTTTGATGAAATTGTTTATTTTGATGAAATTGTTTCATATCATTCATTTCTTGATGAATTGTTTTATGAAATTTGTAGTTTCATAGGTGAAAACGAAAATATATGAAACAGTTTCATAAAAATGAAAAAAACCTATGAAACTACAAATTTCATAAAGCAAATTCATCAAAAAATGAATGATATGAAACAATTTCATCAAAATAAACAATTTCATAAAAAAAATTCACCAAAAAAACCTATGAAATCGACGGTTTACACGAAAATGATGGGACCGACGAGATGATTTCATAGGTTTTTTCGAGAACACCTCCAATTCGTGAAAACGCGAGAACAACTTTCTCATGTGTGACAATACATGTGACGAGGACCTGTTGGTGAGTAGACTATGGGTGTTCATCGATTGACATCCAATGGACGTGACCATCCATTGGATGTTGGATTTTTTCAATCCAATGGATGATTGGATCGGTTCAGTTCCATCAATTTGATATTTTTATTTGATATCCATTGGATCTGACTGGATTCATCCAACATCCAATGGATGATCATATCGGATCAGATCCATTGTATGTGTTCATTTAATCCAAATTTCTAACAATGAAACAAATTGATTAATCACTTTTAATATGTGTTAAAACCAACACAAGTGAGACTGGAAATTCAAAAACCACTACAAAACAGATTCAGATTTAAGCATATTGCAAACAAATTAATTGGATGGTAGCTGGATGGATAACTGGATGTTAATCGGATCACTAATTGGATGTTGGTCGGTTTTGGTCGGTTCTGGATTGCCATCCAAGAACCGACTGATCCAAATTGGATGTTGAATTTTTTTGATCTGATCCGATCCAATTACAACTGGATATCCAATCATGGTTGGTCGGTTCTAATTGGATCGGTCAGTTTCTATTGGATCGGTTGACTTTTTGCACTCACCCCTAAATGAAAGTATGAATATCGGTTGAGGTTTTTTAGATTCTTTCTATGATATTAGCAAGTCGGGGTTATAGGTCATAATGATCATTTTGTTTGTTAAAAAGTTGTCATAAGACTTAATCGCTCAAAATATGAAAATTAGTTGGATTTTTTTGTTACGACTTTTCTATACAAAACATTAAACATCATCTGAGGGGAAATCTATTTACTCAACATTTTTGTCATGTCATATCCAATTTAACACATATTCTATAGATAATTTATTTTAGTTATAGCAAAACACCAAACAGATAACTAGTCAAATCTCGTTGAGTCTAATATCATCTTGTATTTTCCACATACTACAGACCTTAAGAGACCGACGAGATGATTGAATAGGTGATCAAGTCATGATTTCATATCTATCTCAACATTATTGGTTTTCTCTATCAAACGAATAATCAACCTTCAATGTGCTTACAAATGAATTTGGACAATGTTATTTGCACCTTCTTTGGTGTTAGAATCAGGTCAAATAATATATTAGAAATGTAAAAGGTATATTATGACGTTGATGTGTGTGAGTAGAAATTACTATATAGGGTTGCGCATTTAGCAATGTATAAGGGTGTAATTAGTCTCCCTAATTAATTTTTAGGGCATTGCTATTTGCACCATCTTGATGTTAGAATCATGTTATGTCATACGTTGAGAATGTAAAAACTAAATTTTGATGTTGATGTATGTGATGAGAAAATTACTATGTAGGGATGCAATTAGCAATGTATACAGGTGCAATTAGACTCCCCCTAATTTTTATAATGTGAAAAACTATAATTCTTTTACAAGTTTTGAACTATTTATTATTCTTTTTTCACTTAACTTATCAGTTAAGTTTTTTTTTCATTAAAACGACATCGTATATACCATTTTTATTTTAGTAAACGTTTATCGGGTAAGAGTCGTCATTCTCATTACTAAATAAGACTTTCGGTCTCTATCATTGTTTTTATCAAGTAAGATTCTCAATTTTTATTTTATTTATCCGATAACCGATAGTCAACTTGGCAGATAAATGTTTAACTGTCTCGTAATAAAATTTGATATTGAATTACGGTTGGTGTAAATTCACTCTTTAGAAATTAACTTGACGACGAAGGTTTTTACAACTTGCAAATAAAATAGAAAATAAAAAATGGAAAATAAAAAAATAATGGAAAATAAAAGTCAATGATGACGGAATGGTACGTAAAATACGGCATATTGAACTACATTTCTGACTCCGTACTAATCCACAATAACATCATCCCAATAAATTAACACCGTCGATTTAAATTAAAATATAGCAGAAAACATTTATTTTAAAAGGAAATAATCCAACCATCTTTTTAATCATACATATCTGGGCGTGATACGGTGCGTATCATTTTGAATCTAAAACCGAGAACTAAATAATCTTGTTTTATGTTCAGTTTTATTGTTCATCACACGATGTCAATTTTATGGGTTTATGTGTTTCTAAATTGCATATAAATTCAACGTCTATATGGTTAACCGGTCAAATTTTTTTGAAAAGATTTTGCTCGATAGTGCGGTCTTCAACCCATAAACTGTGTTCATTTTGAAAGTTTTGATGAGACAATTATAATGGTATAATTTGTGAAAAAAGAAACATATTTTTAATATATTTTAGTTTATATATGATTATGTATGTAAATACTTAATAGAGTAAATTACATATTTGGTTCTTGTGGTATGTTGGTTTTAACACTATGAGTCTCTAAAATAAAATATCTATGGATTGCATCCTTGTGGTTTACACTTTATATCTTGTTGAGTCCCTAAAGTAACTCCGTCCAATTTTGCTCCGTTAAAGCACCCATGTGCATGGCACATGATGGGTAGTTTGGTCATTTTATGCATTTTCATCATTTTACATTAAAAAAATAAAAACTAAGAAAACAAACACCAATTAGATTGTGCCACGTGTCCCTCTTTCCTCTAACTCCTCCCTTCCCTTCATTAAAAGATTTTTCGGCAACGATCTGCAACTTCCATTTTCCTCCGACAAGTCATTCTTCACCCTAAACAACAATCAAAACCCAAATTTGTCTGAACATTTATCAATAATGTTGGTGCAAGTGTACCCCGCTTTAATATTGTGATATATTTTTGGTACACATAAAATCACATCTCCATATTTATTTTGATGATTACAAACACACCGTATTATTGTTTATCTAACAATCCTATCCAAGTGTACAGTTCTTGAAGAACACGAAGATTTTATCTGAAGAGTTCAAGACGGAAGTTTTACGTCATCATTATTGTTTATTCCTTATAATGATAAGCACCCTAAAATAATATACCACTTGGATATTTATAAAACCCTAAACTGTTTTTAATTAAAGATATTTAAAATTATTTAAAACTAAAGTTTTATTAATTTTTATTAAAATAATCTTTAAACCATTTTGTCAAAATCTCAAATCAGGTTTTCATATCTTAGCACTGTTCATCATTAATGTGGAGATGGTACAGCCGAAAGCTTCCTTTGTCAGATGCACTATTCATGGGCGGTATACCGCCTTGCTCTTGGCGGTATACCGCCACCTCATGTAGCCGTTGGTGTGTCAGTGTCCTTTTTACTGCACGGTATACCGCGTGCATTTGGCGGTATACCGCGGTACTGTTCATGCGTCAGGTTCCAGCTCATAGATCCGTTGGAAGTGGGTTGCTATATAATGATGCTGATGGTGATGAAGAAGCACAACAAAAAAAACCACACAACACAACAAGCAGCAACCAAACTCTCAGCTCTCTCATCTAATTAATATATATATTTTATAAAACTTTTTTTATAAAATATCCAAGTGATTATTATACAAGAGTGATTACCCATTGTGAGTTATACTCCTCTTGTAAGTATTTGAATAACGGGTGTGTGATCCTGTTTATCTCATAGCAGAGGCTTGAGAAACTATTACAAATTCCTTTGTATTTGGTTTGTGTTCTACCGTAAAGAATACATTTATTGGATCGTGTCGAGAAGTGTCTCGGCTGCTGGTTTATCACAGTTGGTGGTAAATCAGTAAATCTCTGTGTCAAGTATCTCTATCCCTTATCTCTTTATTTATTCCGCTGTGCTTTTAAATTATATCTGTTTATATAATTGTTGTTTATTTATTATTTCTATACTCTGATTTATTTATACTGTTTATGTACTGTATTTATTTATAAAAGAATTTTTGAAAGTAAAAGATTTAAAATACAACCTTACCCCCCCCTAGGTTGTCTAACATTTGGTATCAGAGCATATGCGGTTTCTCTCCCCCGTTTGTCGAAACCGAGTATGCTCTCGTGTTTAGCGTTGTGTTTGTCATCATAAAAAAGGGGGAGATTGTTGGTGCAAGTGTACCCCGCTTTAATATTGTGATATATTTTTGGTACACATAAAATCACATCTCCATATTTATTTTGATGATTACAAACACACCGTATTATTGTTTATCTAACAATCCTATCCAAGTGTACAGTTCTTGAAGAACACGAAGATTTTATCTGAAGAGTTCAAGACGGAAGTTTTACGTCATCATTATTGTTTATTCCTTATAATGATAAGCACCCTAAAATAATATACCACTTGGATATTTATAAAACCCTAAACTGTTTTTAATTAAAGATATTTAAAATTATTTAAAACTAAAGTTTTATTAATTTTTATTAAAATAATCTTTAAACCATTTTGTCAAAATCTCAAATCAGGTTTTCATATCTTAGCACTGTTCATCATTAATGTGGAGATGGTACAGCCGAAAGCTTCCTTTGTCAGATGCACTATTCATGGGCGGTATACCGCCTTGCTCTTGGCGGTATACCGCCACCTCATGTAGCCGTTGGTGTGTCAGTGTCCTTTTTACTGCACGGTATACCGCGTGCATTTGGCGGTATACCGCGGTACTGTTCATGCGTCAGGTTCCAGCTCATAGATCCGTTGGAAGTGGGTTGCTATATAATGATGCTGATGGTGATGAAGAAGCACAACAAAAAAAACCACACAACACAACAAGCAGCAACCAAACTCTCAGCTCTCTCATCTAATTAATATATATATTTTATAAAACCTTTTTTATAAAATATCCAAGTGATTATTATACAAGAGTGATTACCCATTGTGAGTTATACTCCTCTTGTAAGTATTTGAATAACGGGTGTGTGATCCTGTTTATCTCATAGCAGAGGCTTGAGAAACTATTACAAATTCCTTTGTATTTGGTTTGTGTTCTACCGTAAAGAATACATTTATTGGATCGTGTCGAGAAGTGTCTCGGCTGCTGGTTTATCACAGTTGGTGGTAAATCAGTAAATCTCTGTGTCAAGTATCTCTATCCCTTATCTCTTTATTTATTCCGCTGTGCTTTTAAATTATATCTGTTTATATAATTGTTGTTTATTTATTATTTCTATACTCTGATTTATTTATACTGTTTCTGTACTGTATTTATTTATAAAAGAATTTTTGAAAGTAAAAGATTTAAAATACAACCTTACCCCCCCCTAGGTTGTCTAACAAATAACATCATCAACACACAAATCATGTCTAGCTCAGTTGGTCTACCTAAGGACGGTAACATCCTGGGGGGGGCTGTGGATGGTATCCCAGTCTACCCGGGTTCGATTCTAAGGGGAGGCAATTGAGGGCATGAGGAGTACCCAGTCCTTGGGTGGTCCAGTCTTTGACTGGGCTTACCCCCCAGCCTGTGGTTGGGCCTTAGGTCCAGCGTAAGCTGGGCCGGGACAACGGCGGATTAGTGGACTGCCCTCGGATGTCCGATACCGCCGGGGAGGCGTGCGTGCGTGTGTGCGTTGTGTTCGTGGTAGTTGATCGAAAGGGTCGATGCCGCTATGCCTTGCAAAAAAAATAACATCATCAACACAATAAAAATTATATACAAAAAGATTGTGGAGAATAACAGATTGAGAAAGTTTGTGTAATTCAAATTTGTGTAATACAAACCCTAAATTGAGGATCTCCAATAAAAAAAGATCAAAACCATAAATTGATGGTAAAAATCACAGACCTTCAATAAAAAAAGAACAAAACCCTAAATATCAAATACAAACCCTAAATATCAAATACAAACCCTAAATTGAATGTAAAAACCACAATCTCGTGGATTGTCCTTGTGTTCAAGATGACAGAGAGGGACTAAGAGATGTAAGCGTCCATGTTCTTCATTGTCAGTTTCCATCGACTTGTAAGATCTCATCCACTTTTCCAGATTATGCCGCCCATATCCCTGTTTTTGTGTGTGTTTTTATTGTTCACCGTCGGAGACCATGTGGGAGACGGGGACAGTCGTGGCGTGAGGGTGGGGGGAGTTAAAGACACCTGTGTGAAAAACCCTTTTCATCAGAGAGAAATCGAAACCCTAGAGAAATCGAAATAAAAAAGAAGAACGAGAAGAGGGAGAAAAAGAAACGATGGACGAGAAGAGGGTCCTGTGTTCATCGTCGCCTGAGGAAGGCGGAGAACGTCGGTGGTCATCGTTGTAGAGACAATGAACGCAGTCTGGATCTGGTCATCGTTGCAAAGACGAAGAACACAGTCTGGATCTGGTCGGCGATTGCAAAGACGAAGAACATCGTCTGGATCTGGTTGTTGCAGGAACTAGATGGAGAAGATTGTGACTTGGGGGTGGGGGACGATGAAGCCAAGGTAGGGAGATGAAATGAAATTATAAATTACATTATTGGTCCCTGTTATTTTACTAGAAAATAAAAAAGGAATAGAATGACTAAAATACCCATTATGTGCCATGCACATGGGTACTTTAACGGAGCAAATTTGGACGGAGTTACTTTTAGGGACTCAATACGATATAAAGTGTAAACCATAAGGATGTAATCCATATATATTTCATTTTAGAGACTCAGAGTGTTAAAATCAATATACCACAGGACCAAATATGTAATTTACTCATGCTAATATTATAAGAGTGTAAAATGAAAATAAAAATGAAAAATGAAAGAGAACATATATAAGTAAACTAAATAACTAATTATAAGAGTATAAAGTGTAATTAAAAAATAAAAAATAATTATATTTTTAATTATCAGGTTGAACGTGGAGGTTTTGAAGCTTTTAAACTGATACATGATGTAATTGAGATTTGTACCTCTTAAAAATTCAAGAATAACTGTAAATATTTTTTAAAGGAGTATAAATATAAATATAAATATAGATAAAAGTGTAAAATTACAAATTTAAAAATATCTCGATACATCATTCTTGAATAATCTCTATACGTGTTTATAACATTTTTTACAATATTATTAAATTAAAAAATATTCAATATTTTGGTATGGTCATATTTTGGATATGGTCCCTAAAACGCATTAATTACACTGAGCGTCCCTGTAGTATGCCAAAACGCACGCAGAGGGTCCCTTCGTCTAACGGAATAAAAAAGATTTCGTTAACCCAGTAAAGTTTGAGGGTATTTTCGTCTTTTCATTGTGTTCTACCTCTATCTCCTCATCTTCATCCTTTCCATCTTCATCCTTCATGTTTGTTTCAAGAACATCATGAACACCAAGAAGAACATATTTTAAATCCAATTAAAAGAATATCAATAACAATTAATAAATCCAAATCCAATCCCAAAAACATCATTTAAATCAAAACCCTAAATCATAATCAATAAATCTGAAATAAATCAAACTGAAATCTAAACTAAATTAAAACCCTAGGATAATGATGACGCAAATCCAGCAAAAATAAGAAAACGAACAGCAAGAAAATGAAGAAACCGAACAGTAGGAAAACCAAACAAGAAACATGAAGAAACCAAGATAGGAGATGGATTTGGAGAAGAACAGCAAAAATGAAGAAACCGAACGGCAAGAAAACGCCGAGGACGACCAACGTTTGACCCAGATCGGAGATAAAGTGGAACCCAGATCGGCCGGCGACTTCGTCTTCTCCGGCGAGTTCATCTTCTCCGACAATTTCGCCTGAACCCTAGGCAACGACGTCGATCTCTTTTCTCTATCCTTTCTCAGATCTCTTCTTTCTCTCTTCTATCGATCTCTTCCCTCTATCCTCTCGATCTCGATCTCTGTCTCTGCCACATCTCTTAGATCTTTTCGATCTCTACAGTTCTAATGGAAAATGCTTGATGCAATGAAAAGAGGAAAGGATGAAGATGACTTTAATTTATGTTTTGGCTCCCCTAATAATCCTTTTCACTTGGTTTGGATTTGATTTTGGTTTATGTTTTAGTTTTGATTTTGATTTTGGTTTTATGTTTTAGATTTTTATTTTTATTTTGTTTGTTACTGAATAAGATAATTTTGAAGAGAAAAATTAAAAAATAAAATAAAAGCTCAAAAAAACTAAAATACCCTCTAACTTAACAGGGTTAACAGAATCATTTTGATTCCGTTAGAGGGAGGGACCCTCTGCGTGCGGTTAGTCGAACCACATGGACGCTCTGTGTAATTAATGCGTTTTAGGGACCATATCCAAAATATGACCATACCACAGTGACGATTTATGTAATTTACTCATAAACTTATTTTGAAATTATTGACGAGAAGATTATAATGATATAATGTATTTTAGTTAATCTATGATGATGTATTTTTAGTATGATAAGAGTGTAAAATGAAAAAATGAAAACGTAAGAAATATAAAACAAATTACATCGTATATATTCATGATATTTAATAATATGACTAAATAAAAAAATATTCAACATTTGGCTCATTTCAAAGGTATTGACAAGACGATTACAATGATATGAATTGTAAAAAAAAAAGAAATGTATTTTAATGCATTTTAATTCATATACGATTATTTATGTTAATATAATAAGGGTGTAAAATGAAAATGAAAATTAAGAGATTAAAAATAAATTTAATAACTAATTATAAGGATACTAAGTGTAACTTATAAATCAAAATTTAAAATTTGGAACAGGGGAAGGAGATAATTTTGATCACTATGATTGTCATTTTGTTGCACTTTTGTTTTCTTGACCAACTCTAGTTAAAAAGATTAGTTAATTTAATAGTAAATGACGATTAGTTAAGAAGACAAAAAAGGAAAAAAGACAACCCACATAAACGAAAATCATAATTTACTCTATAATCTAATAAAACAAATAAAAAGACAAATAAAAAAGATACCTATGGTTTATATGTAATTTACTCTATGGTTTGTATGTTACAAAGTATCAAGTTTGTTTTTTAAATTACGAACTACAATCCTGTTTTATGCAATTTATAATATCTTTGGTCCTTACCTCTAACTCATAATTTTTTAAGAAATATTATATTATATTATATATATATAGAGGGAGATTCAGAAAACCTCAAAAAAATGGAAGACTAAAGAACACTCTGGTGACCCTTTATTTAGACGGTATGCACTTGTACATACACATAAAAGTAAGTTGTTTTTTGTTTTTATGCGCTTGTGCATTACGCATTTGTGCATGTCACAAATTGCTTGTATATGCATATTGTCTAGATGAAGAGCTACCAGGGTGTTCCTCGATTTTTCTTTTTTTTTAGATTTTTTCCTGAACCTGAACCTGACCCTATATATATATATATATATATATATATATATATATATATATATATATATATATATATATATATATATATATATATATCTTATATAGGGGTGTAAACATGTTGAGCTTTTAACGAGCAACTCGAGCTCGTTTATCTCGAACTCGAGCATAAATTTTTTGAGCTCGGGTCGATATCGAACACAAAATAAAAGTCGTTTAACTTAATGAGTCGAGATTCATAACACCATTGTTTGACTCGGCTCGTTCCAGTGTTCGATTTAATTTTTCGAGTTGAGTCATTCGAACGTACATTTTTTCGAGGCAAACATGATCGTATGTTCATAAATTATACAATAGAAATATAGTAATCATCAATCTCAAGCTAATAAACAAGTTAGTCGAATGTGAGTTTGAGCTCATAAACGAGCATCAACCTCTAGTTTGATAACTCAAATAATAATTAAGCTCGAGCTCGAGCCCTACATTGGAAAAGTTATTTGAGTCAGAGTTTGGCATTTTTCCTGAGCTAAAGTCGAATAACATACTACTCGACTTGACTTGTTTACACCCCTAATCTTATCTATACTATATAATACATATACAAAGTTACAGACATGGTAAGAAAAATGAGAAGAGGGAGAAGAAGTCGACCACTGCCGCCTCTTACGGTCGTCGCTGCCTCCTCATGGCTACCGATGCTTCCCACGTCCACCGCCGCCTCCCCACGACCTTGCCTCCCTCGACCTTAGTCTCCTCCACACGATCACCTCCGACCATTGCTCCTTTATCTCATTTTAACTCTAGAGTCGCATTCTTCATCTTCATTCATATTTGTTGCATCCAACCATAACTAGATCCATGTTCTTCAATATGTTTTTGTGAGAAGTTGATTTATGTTTTATTGATTGTTTAGGTTAGATTTAGGTTATAGTTTGAAATTAAATATTGATTATTTAGTTTAGATTTAGGGTTTTCTTGGTTTAGATGAGTTTTTAGTTTATATGGATTTTGTATAATTCAATAGATTATGGTTTTGTATGACATAAATGTTCATGATTCATGCTCTTGTTTGGTTTTGTATAACAAAAAAAAATTGTTGGAGTTATTGCCGGAATGGAATTTAGGGTAAAGGAAAGGGAAAAGGAGAGATGATAGAAAGAGGATGGACAAGTGTCGATGTTAAACTTGGTCTTTGAAAATGTATTTTGTATTGACTAACTTAAATGCCCCTTTGTGTTGACTAACTTAACAAAATATTTTAGACGGAGTTAGAGCATAAGACCAAAGGCGTTATAAGTAAAAAAAGGGACTTGATGCCTTATAACATATAGTTGGTCCTCGATCATAATGACTTATACATAAAGTGTTTGTAGAAGGGGGTTGAATATAAACAAATTAAATTTTCACTTTTAACTTTATAGTTTGTTAAAAAGTAAAATTACAGATATGTTGCGGAAGCTAGGAAGGTAAGACCTCTTATCCTAAACTATTTGACTGGTGAAAAATTTACTACCACTTAAAGAGAAAAGAAAAAATATCTTTCAGATCTGAAGAGCTATGATAGTCTTCAAATTATGAGGCCGGATTTACTTATGAAGCTTTCATAGAGAAGTTATTACAAACCGGGTGGTTTGCAAACAATGACAGGAAGAACTTTTATAGCCTTCATTGCATTAAATGTAATCATTCAACTTTAACACATGTCTTCATCTGATTTTCGCTTCAGTCTTTGTAGTTGATGTGGACACTTGTTAATCCGTCCTATTCTTTGGTATGTAGAGAGAACAATAATGGAAATATGACACTAATAAAATAATACTTTAGAACTTACTTTGGCTTACATGATTTTCCATGTTCCCATACTAGGATGAGAGTTTGGAGACAACCACAAGGGTTGTGACGTACTGGTTAAGGCCCTGGGGATGTGGTGGAATATCCCAGCTGCCCAGGGTTCTAATCCAGGCGTACATAACAATTGTGGTCACTGAGGTTTAATCAGGGCTGATGTCTTACAGTCATAATTTGCCAAGGGATTAGTCTAGGCATAGCCTAGGACACCCTTTCCAAAAAATAAATAAAAAAATGAGAGTTTGGAGACGTGGTGAGCCAAACTTGATGGACAAGTTTAAACTCCAAAACTCGTCTTGGGAGTCACAGTATTTGTCAGACTACTAGTTGACTATATCTTGTATTGATCTTCTTTTGGCTAGATGACAGACAAATCCGCTTTGGTAACTATCTTGACCTTTCTTTAACTAGTCTTCGATTTCGTTAAAAGATTTTTACACACTGAATCAATACAGATAGTTACAAGACTTTTACAAGTAAAAACTCTATCTTTGTCTATTCCGAAGTATAAGCTATATAACGGTTTCCAGCTTTAGACATTTATGAAGTAAGGTGTTATTGGATATCAATGAGGATTTGAGAGTCCGATATATGACAAAACGACTTTCTCTTTATTGGATTCCATATGGAATTCCACATAGATCAAACTCTAATTATTTGAGATAATATTTGTCATTGACCCGATGAACCATATTTAAAGACTTCATTTGTTCATTATATTCTAAGTGTTCGGATGATAGCTTGTTTGAGCTACATCCTATGGATGATACTTTATCATATATACTTTTTTGTGGCAAAGTATAATTATAAGTTTTCTAAGTGTTTTGGTCACATATCTATTTGTTTTGTTCACAAATTCGATATTGAGACTAGCACATATAAACCACAATGACCAAGCATGTAATTTACTATATTTAATCCTTTATACCTACTGTGTGTATGGCTGTGTATATTATATATAAATAGAGAGAGAGAGAGATGATCAAACAAGATGGTCAAAAAAAGAAACCACGAGAAAGGTCAATTTACATGTGATTTTTCACCGAAACCCCATGTGATTACGAAACATATCAGCTCAAGAGTGCGGGGGCAACTTAGACCACAATCCAGGTCGCACGAATCACATGTGCTTTGGTTATTATCGTATTTTCTTATTTGGTCACTATTCTCGTTTGAATTCGACTCTCTCTCTCTCTCTCTATATATATATATATATATATATATATATATATATAGAGAGAGAGAGAGAGAGAGAGAGAGAATGGTTCAAACGAGGAGCGTAACAATTTAAGAAAACGTGAGGAGCACCTCCCATGTACAAAATCACATGTGATTCACAACACAAGGACTAAAATCATATGTGATTACACGCGCGGTTTGTTACGCGGCTTGCGAAAGCGCGCGGCTTGTCCCGCGGTTTGTGTTGTGAATCACATATGATTTTGTACATGGACGGTGCTCCTCACGTTTTCTTAAATAGGTACGCTCCTCGTATGAACCCGCCTATATATATATATATATGTGTGTGTGTGTGTGTGTATATATATAAGGGCCTAATCAAATGAGAACTATTTATTGGTAACTGTGAGATCCAATGTGAACCACACATTTAAAATAATTAACATAAATTTTAAATAAATCTAAAAGGGTATTTTAGTAAATTGGGTTTTAATCTAATTAAATTAATCAATCCCCAAATATCTCCTAAAATCTCTCACACGCCCCCTCCTCTCTCTCTCTCTCTATGTGTGTGTGTGTGTGTCTCTCTCTCTCACTATATCTTTACCATATACATTCCTAAAACTTCTCCATCTTTCTCTAGAAAAAGTCTAACGCTTCCCTCTGCATTTTTCGACGAATCTTCAACCCTATGCATCGTCCGACTACTCAAGAAAAATGGCGATGGCGGAAGCTCCGGTTCATGACCACTACCGCCGTCGATGGATTCTTCCCTACAACGAATTTTGCAACCATGACCACTACCGCCGTCGACGGATTCTTCCCTACAACCACCGATTATCGGCGCTAGGACGGCAATTTGTTTGGTGGATGGGGCTCGACGATTCGAACTGACTACACCGTCAACCGTTGTTAAGATTCTGGTTAGTTGGGTATCACAGTGTGTTTGCTTTTGATTTTGATTTTGGGGTTTGGTTGTATCACACTGGGTATCGGTATCACAGTTTGTATCGCACTGGGTATCACAATAGGTATCACCGTGAATAGTCATAATGTGTATCACAATCGGTATCACATACGATAATCGATATCACATACGATAATCGGTATGGTTAAACACGTTTTTTTCTCCCACTGTATCTTCGTTGATGGGTATCACAGTGTATCATAGTAAGTTTTTTTCTTAAAATTTAGAATTATTAGGTACCATAATATGTATCACAATGATCATAGTGTATTATTCTTCGCCGGAATAACGTTCGCATGAGAGAGGAGAGAGGATATTTCTAAAATACCTAAAATACCCTTTAATTAAAATTTTAAGTAAAATTACCAAAATTAATGATTTCCTAATTTATATTCTAATTTGTGGTTGAGATTGGATCTCACGGTTACCACAGATAATCCAGTTTCTCCCTTGAATGGCAACCTATATATATATATATATATATATAGGGTCCCCTTCTTTTGTTAACCAGTCATTTAGTGTTAACTGTATTAACTAATCTGGACCATTAATCATCAAAATCAATGGCTAAGATTAAAATCATTTTTTAATTCATAATTAAAATAAAAATATGGTTGATTTCAATTGAAGCATATATGCATAGGGGTACTCTTGTCATTTAATAAATCTAGGTAACTATCAGATAAGGAAACAATTAACCCACGCGCTACATTTAAGGACCTGATAAACTTATCTCTAATTGATTTAGAAACAAAAATACCAAACACATACTCTCTCTCCAATCTCGATTCAAAAGAAAATCAACCAAAGAAAGCAGTGGGCAAAAATCAACAGGTTGTGTTCGGTCCATGATCTTCATACAATCCAAGTATTGTGTAACAAGATGATGAAGAACATTATTGAAAAGGAAATCTAACCTAGAGAGAACACAAAGTGATTAGCGATCTACATCTTGAATTAATGAATTCACTTCTTACAAACTACAAGTAAAGACCTATTTATAGTCTTCATCACTTGCTACAACAATTAAGCATAAGCCCTTTAACACAGCTATTGCTTTACAAAACTTTCTATTATAAAGGACAACTTAAGTGTCCTAACATTCTCCCCCTAAAGTTTTGGAAAGCAAATCATCTTCAAATCATTAGCTCCTCTCCCCCTTGATTTCCTTGTAAAAACTTTAGCGGTGCATTCTTCAAATGTAGGCTTGGCTCCCCCTTGAATGTTGCTCTTATTCATCATATTTTCAACCTTGAGTAAACTTAGATCCAATGTACTCCACTAAGTGCACGAACAACATCTCCAAAATGTAGAAACTCGAGCTCGTTCCGATAAGCCCACAAGAATGATAACGAGTGAGTTTTGAATGAAAAACCAAATGCATTCTTAGTGTAAAACAAGGAATCCGTCGTTTTATCACGAGTTGAGTAGGAATTCGGTTTAAGAACTTGGTACAAATTTGCTCGAAGAAGGAACGGTAAAAACACGCGCTACTCGGTAGGGATGAGACGACCCAAGCAAATAACATTGTTCAGCAACTGTAGAGAAATGCTCGTCTTCAAAATACTTCAAGCCACTGAATGAAGAGAATCCAGAACTTTCAATCTTCAAAAAATAGCTGGATGATTATAAGCACTCAAAAGTCTGAATCACAACCAAAGCACCAGAACAATGATTGCAAGCTCTCACAATTCTGGTTGATCAAGTCAGAAGAATGATAAAGAGCACTCAAAGGTCTAGCATCGTCAAAAAAACTTCAGAATAATGATTGCAAATATTCAAGCGTCTCTTCCAATCCAATCAAAGACTGAACTCCAACAATCAACTTCTGAATATCTTGAAAGACTTGAGCTCTTTTAAACTTTGACAGTTGCTAAATGTATGTGGCACACTGAATATAAGAATGATGTCACACACGCGTTATGCTAAAATCCATGAACAATGTCCCCCTCCTGAGACTTAGCACGGGGGTTCCGCTAACCGGTTAGCGGATTTTTTTTAATGAGAAATATTTTTCAATAAATTTCTTGGATCCGAAACCATCAGAATTCGGATGTAGGCAGATTCGAAACCATGGATTCGGATTAAGTAGGGTGCGAAATCAGCTCAATTCGGATCATGTTAGGTGCGAAATCAGGGAATTCGAATCATGTAGGGTGCGAAATCAATGAATTCGGATCATGTAGGGAGCAAAATCAATGAATTCGGATCGTGAAGGGTTCGAAATCATGGAATTCGAATCATGAAGGGTTCGAAATCACTCAATTCGAATCATGAAGGGTTCGAAATCAGGACAATTCGAATCATGAAGGGTCCGAAATCAGGGCAATTCGAATCATGAAGGGTCCGAAATCAATCAATTCGAATCATAAAGGGTTCGGAATCAGGACAATTCGAATCATGAAGGGTCCGAAATCATCAATGAACAGTAAATGATGAAGGATCCGAATTCATCAATGAACAGTAAACGATGAAGGATCCGAATTCATCAAGAATAATCCGAATTCATCAAGAATAATCCGAATTCAAGTAACAGCATCCGAAAATCACTAAAATCATCATAACTTCTTCAAATCTTGACCAATTTCAGTGATTCTTTCGCAGACTTATTCGAAAAATGAAGATGAACAGATTTCTAGTTGATCAAAACATGTAATTCGATCGATTTGATGAAATTTTGATCCAAAAAGTGAGTTCGACTTTTTTCTTGAACAAACACCATAAATCTTCGAAATCTGAGCAAAATAGGGCTAAAAACGCTTGAATTGTGAAGATCCAATGATCGTATCGATGAAAAATTCTTCGATTTGGCTCTGATACCACTTGTTCGGTCCATGATCTTCATACAATCCAAGTATTGTGTAACAAGATGATGAAGAACATTATTGAAAAGGAAATCTAACCTAGAGAGAACACAAAGTGATTAGAGATCTACATCTTGTATTAATGAATTCACTTCTTACAAACTACAAGTAAAGACCTATTTATAGTCTTCATCACTTGCTACAACAATTAAGCATAAGCCTTTTAACACAGCTATTGCTTTACAAAACTTTCTATTATAAAGGACAACTTCAGTGTCCTAACAGGTTGCTTGCAATCGATTCCAAAAAATAGTGGGATAACATCGACAAGTTCATTCCAATCGATTGCAAAGAAGATACAAATCGGGGATTTCAAAATCGTGTGCAAATCGATCCCATATCGAGCAAACCCAAATTGATTCCAATCGATTCCAGAAAAGTCGATTACAAATCGATTCTTACACAAGCCGAAACCCTACGAACTCTCTCAAGAAAGCAGTGGTCTTCGAGTTTTGAAATGGGTTTATGTGCCACTTTAATATATGCTTATATCCGGTTGTAATTTGTGCATATATGCAAGTTTGATATGTGCATATATGCAATTGTGAAGTGATGCATATATGTTGTGGGTGTAAAGTATGCATATATGCAATTTTGATATGTGCATATATGCTGCATGTGTAAAGTTTACATATATGCAGTTGTAATAAGTTCATATATGCAATTCTCTAATGTGCATATATGCTATTCTCTGATATGCATGTTGTGGGTGTAAAAATATGCATATATGCAATTTTGATATGTGCATATATGCTGCAGGTGTAAAGTGTAAATATATGCAATTGTAATATGTGCATATATGCAATTCTCTGATGTGCATATATGCAATTCTCTGATGTGCATATTGTAGGTGTAAAATATGCATATATGCAATTTTGATATGTGCATATATGCTTCAGATGTAAAGTGTAAATATATGCAATTGTAATATGTGCATATATGCAATTCTCTGATGTGTATATATGCAATTATCTGATGTGCATATATGCAGTTTCATATCAAGCATATGTGAAAATTTGGGTATATGCATTCTGTGAAACTAAGTACATATAGGAAAAACATACATGAGAACCGACGGCAAATCTTGATACTTGTATGTCTTTGATTAATACGGTCTAAAACATAATCGGTTACCAGAAAAATAATCGCAGAAGAAATCGTGGACAAAAAATACAGAAATGATAGCAATCTGAATTATTTAGGCGTGAAAAAATTGACTAAATGAAAAAAATCTGGAATAATATGATGAAGATTTGGATGAATATTAAAAATTAATATATCAATAACTAACAATTTTGGCTAGGCGTCATATTAGGAAAGGATACTGCAAAAAACAAAAAAGTTAAATTCCTATCCTACCCTTGCATCAAACGTCCAATGAATATTAAAACCACCCATGTATCTTACTTCCTATTGGTCCACACTAAGTTAACAAGGTTAACACTATTTGAGTGGTTAACAAAAGAAGGGTCTTCTATATATATATATATATATATATATATAGGGATGGTATATTTTGAAACCACAAAAAAAACTTGCAACTCCTGCAACCTATGATCTAACCATTAGTTATAGATTAGATGGCTAGGATTAATTCTTAAATTATTTATTAAAAATTCAAATCTCTAATCGTATGGATACCATATATAAGGTGCTAAAGGGTAAAAGGGTAAACCAACAATTCACTTAATTTGGGTAAAGATAGAAAATGATATTCATCTTGGTCACAACACCGAAAATCTCTCTAGGATGGATATTCAGTTTCCGAAGAAAAGTGGATTGAATTTCGAATAACTGTTCGAGAAATCAAAGCAATCGAAGATGTGTGACAGACTTAGAGGTTTGATTACAACCTAAAAACCCTTTCCATTCACTGCGATTTGATAATCTGTTGATGTTTTCTAATTAGGGTTCTGTTTGAATCTTGATCATAATCATCAGGAGGTCGAAGAAGCGAAAGAATAATGCGCAAATACTCTTTGAGTCGCTTCAAAAACACTGCAGCAGAGCCAATTATGATCGATTTAGATGATTCTCCACAACAGGAAGCCATCGATGTGAATGATGAAGAACAACCGAAAGTTAATGAACCGGAGAAGATGATTCTTGATATTCTGTCACCCGATGATCCACCGACACTGGAAACTTTGGCTTCAATCATCACACCGAGCAAGACAAGTGAAGGTACACCCCTTGCATTGTTGTTTTCTTGTTTGATTTCTTTTTAAAAAAATGAAATGGTTCTATTTAGAACATATCTCAAATCTTCTGTATTGTTATAAAACCAAAAAAAGGATTTAACTGGGTATGTAGTAAAGAAATTAGACACTAAAATTTTGAGACAATTTTCTGGGAACCATATAGACGCCTGTTCATGGATATTTAAACATCAAAAAATTGGTAAAGTGTTATATGTGTAAAAGGAACACTTTTTTGCAATTTTGTGGCAGATGATGGGTGTCTTCGATAACTAGTAATTATATCCAGCACTTCACTAATTAACATGTGAATTGATGATTGGAACACCCAAAATTTTTAAAAACTATAGGAAAACATGACTGATACACAAGAAATTCGTTGTTTCCCATCGCAAAAACATTTAATCTGAGAATTGTAGTGACTTGCAGACAAATTAGAAAATTAATTGTGTATTAAATATGCTTCTTGTATCTTGAGTTGGGTAAATCATGATTCAGTGAATACATATACAGGTTGTATTATGGCTATGGTAATCATTGTCTGGTCACATATTCAGAACAAGACATTTGGTCACAGATTTGTATATGTATTCTTATTCTTGTAATCATGATTCTTGTAATACATATGTCCACAAATAGATTACACGATATGATTCTTGTAATTCTTGTATTGTGGGTATGTTAATCATGATTTGGTCGCATATAGATTACACGATATTTGTGGACATATTCAGTTAGTATGATGACGATGTTAATCCTGGTAATCATTCTTTGGTAATCATTCTTTGGTCACATATGCAGAACAAGACATTTGGTCACAACTTTGTATATGTATTCTTATTCTTGTAATCATGATTCTTGTAATACATATTCACCTTGTATTGTGGTTAGGTTAATCGTGATTTGGTCGCACGTAGATTACACGATATTTGGTAATCATGATTTGGTCATATATAATAATCATGATTTGGTCACATATAAGAAAGTGTACATTTGTTTCTTGGAATTCATGATTTTTAGATAGTTGAAACCATGATTATGATAATCATGAATGGGAATCTGTTCATATATATGTATGTTACTGCGAATCCATGATTGCTACTTAATTGTTACTATTACATCGTATTGAAGAAATAAAGTGATTATTTTGAACACTTGAAATGTCCTTGAGTTTTAATTATTATATAACAAGATTTTTCAGGATTACATTGGTATAATAGCGATGAGGATAAAGGAGGCCCGTGATGCAAAGCAAGAAGCTGAAAGATCCATAAGAGAGGCAAGCATTAAGTTTCCCGAAGACCAATCATTTGACAAATTGAAGACCGAGCTGGAGGCGCTGTTTGGGTTCAAAGCATCAAACAAGAAGGATGATGCAGGAACATCAACACATACTGAAAGTGAACAAGATAACGTTGACATCAGCGAGAACCCACTACAAATGGTAGTCAGTAATCGAGACGACTCAGCAATACTACACTTTGAAAACCCAAGAACATTGAAATTCTATGTATAAGTTATTCAAAACAATAATTAGTTTAACTAAACTTCTCTCCTTAATTAATATATTAAATAACACAATATTGATGTTGAAACTTTCAAAACCCAAAACAATGGAAATTCTATGTATAATTTACTAAAAAAATTATACATGGTTCCGCATTACGATGTACCGCTTCATCAACTTCAATTTGTTGGATTTCTTCTTCAGTTTGCTCGAAAACCCCATCACCATTGTATTCGTTGCATAACAAAGAATTGAAAATCAACGATGAATTCATTTTATGATCTGGGACAGAACATAGCGATAATACATAATCATCGACAATATCTTCCGTAACTATTCGATCCATCACCAGTGTTAATCTCTGAAACTTCATTGATAACTTGCGACGGGGGTTCATCATCAACATTTTTCCTATTAGGAACATCCATGTTACACGTTTTTTTGGATATCAAGTGTTTGTGGTTTCATGAAAACGATGATCTAGGTTATATACAAGATTCATAATTAATGAAAAAATCAGAATAAAAAGTAAACAAATACATGCTAACCATATTATGCCATGATTATAGGGATGAGATCAAAAAAATATATGGAACATATTTTATAGGAGATAATATAATCATTTATTTATGCAGTTTATTATAAAAAAGAATTGGCTGAATTTTAATAACTTATTTGATAAAAACCCTTTATTGTAGGAGATAATACAATCATTAATTCAATTATTATGAAATTTAATAATAAAATAATCCAATAAATATAATGTATTAAAAGTTGATTTAGGTTACCGTAATTATCTCATGCACCGGTTATGGAATTTTTTTAAAAAGATCCGATTAAAAAAAATTGTAAATGATAACATAACCAAATACCTAAATTACCCTTATAATAATTAGGAACAATCAATTAATACAAGAAACTAATTTATTTAGATCAACGATGATGATGTGGGTTGCAAAGGTTGCAATCTTTTTAAGGGTTGCAAAATAGTGTTCCCCTATATATATATATATATATATATAGGTGGGTTCAAACGAGAATGACATATGTTTAAAAGAATAAATGAATAACTTTCAACCATTCATTTTTAAAAACAATTCCAAAAATAATAATTTCCAAAAATCAGACTAAAAGGGTATTAAGGTCATTTATGCTATGGATTAATTTAGGATATTATTGACTTTCTAAAATTCAGGGATCACAATATATCATTCAAACCAAAATCGTATGTATCATTTTCCTTTATTCAAGCAAAATCGATTAATCCATTTCAGCAATTCATTGGCTATTCATCCAGTTAATCCAAAATCTGTTATAGAATATCACTTGTGATAATCAATAGAGAAACAACAATCACATAATATCACTTGTGATTAACAATAGAGAAACCTAAATTCTGTTATAGAGAAACCTAAAATCACATAATATCACTTGTGATTAACAATAGATAAACCTAAAATCACTTGTGATTAACCATAGAGAAACCTAAAATCCCATAATATCACATAATCCAAGCCTAAATCACTTGTGAAGTTGTGATTAACAATACAGAAACATAAAATCACTTGTGATTAACAATAGAGAAACCTAAAATCACATAATATCATAAAATCAAGAGAGAGAGACAGAGAGATCGGCAGTGGTGGTGGCGCTGCAGGTGAACAGAAGAACGGGATGGAGAGAGCGCCGACGTCTGGTGGTGGCGGCGTTCGATGGTCGAACAAGAGAGAAGAAGTAGCGGCCGGCGGTTTGCGCTTGGTTTAGATTGAGATATGGAGAGAAATCAAGATGGCGACTGCGGTTGACGGAAACGACGACGAAGGGCGGTCGTGCGACGGGAAATCGAGAAGAGGTGTAGCGGCGGCGAGCAGGTGCGACGGTTGCAGCGGCGGCGACGAGCAGGTGCAGCGGCGGCGAGCAGGTGCGGCGGCGGTTCCACAGGTCGCCGAAGACGATGCAGAGAGAAGAGAGCAAAGAGATGTCGCCTGGAGCAGGTGCAGCGGCGGTGGGGAGCAGGTGCAGCGGCGTGCAGCGACGGCGAGCAGATTGTAGAAGAAAATTGGAGAAGAAGATTGTAGATGAAGCATACGTATGAGAGAGATGATCCCACAATTTAAGGGATTAAATTCTATCCAAAAATAATTATCATATAAGACCAAAATACCCTTTTAACTGATTTTTTGAATAAATAATTTTGATATTTAATTTATTAAAATGATTGGATGAGAGTCATTCCTTTATTCTTTTAAACAGATTTCATTCTCGTTTGATCCTCCCTCCCTCTCTCTCTCTCTCTATATATATAGTGTCCGTTTCGTTTGCAAACCAATTAGTTTGTGCAAACTGTGCAAACCCATCTCCACCAATCACGTAATTTCTTTTTTTCTTTTTCTTTTTTATATTCATGAGAGTATTTTAGGGATTTTAACATATTTTATTTTTTTAAATATATTATTTCCTTTGTAACCAATCATCGAAAAATGTTATTCATCGGGAATACCCAGTTTACAATCTTGATGAAGATCGAAATCATGAAGACAAAATCATCAATCCAAATAAAAATCATGAATCTGATATACACTTGAATCCATAAAATCATGAACCAAATAAAATCATGAAGCCAAATAAATCATGAACCGGTTAAAAATCATGAAGCAGATAAAAGTCATGAACCAGAAATCATGAACCAGAAAATCTATCGGTATGATAAACAAGGTTGAAACTTTCGAATAAGACTTCTTTAGCGAAAACCCTTTCTCTTTTCTCTTCCGCGATTTAGAAATTTGTTGGGGAAAATCGAAATGGGAATTGATTCCAATACCAATAATAACAGCAACCACCGTCGACCCCTTCAGTGGCGTTCCACCACCCGTCTTCCATGTCCGGATTCGCAGGGGAGGATTGAAGATGGCGCACTTGGTGAGGGAGAATGAAAGAAAGGGTCTTGAAACCCTAGATTTGTTGTAGTAACAGAACTTTGTGTTGGAGGAATCGCATCGTGGGCATCTCAAATGATGGTTTGCAAATGATATTCACCATATATATATATATATATATATATATATATAGTGTTAGGTTCAATTGAGAAGTCTAAATATTTTGAGAAATAGAGAAGTGATCGTGACTCTTCGATTAAATGCGCTGATTTTGAACATGGAAGGATATTTTGGTAATTAGTCATCCCGTTTTAAGTTTAATTCAAATAAAACAGATCTCTTCCTAATTTAATTCAAATAAAACAGATCTCTTCCTAATTGAACCCTATTCTTATTAGTTATCGATTTTCTTCTATCGCTATTCGATCAATTGATCGATTACATAGTCGTTGTTTTGCTCTCGATTTTCTTCTATTCGAAAATTTAGGTTTTAAAAAGTGATCGATCAATCAATCTAACAGCATGTCTGATTCGGTAATCGTTCCTGATCATGAAGTGGATCAAGAAGTTGATCAATTTTCCAACGATGAAGATTTGTTTGATGAAGATGAAGGTATTTTGATTTAATTTTAGTTTTTTTTACTGTTTTTTTCAATTTATAGGTTATTTGATTGTGATGAATTTTAAATAATTAATCGTTGAACTGAATATTGAACACTTGTAGTTATTTTCAACTTTTTGATTTTTACATTGAATATTTGTTTTAATTCTGTTAGAAACATTATAGATTTATATATGCTTTTGTTTGATTTCAATTTTGAAATTGTGATATTATAAAACATTCATATATGAATTTATGCTAACGTTCATATATGAATTATTTTGATTCTTAGCTCATTAATTATTTAGTTGTAAATAATTAAATTGATTCATGTATGAACATTTATTCAACTGTGAGTTGCTTTTAAAAAAATTATTATATACAACATTCATATATGAATTATTTGTTTTTTATGAAACATTCATATATGAACATTTGTTGAGTTGTTTTAAATGTTTATAGTAAAAACATTCATATATGAATTATTAGAATTGTTATGAAATGTCCATATTATTTGTATTGTTATAGAACATTCATATATTAACATTTGTTGAATTACTTCAAACAATTTTACAGTATAAAACATTCATATATGAATTGTTAGAATTATTATAAAACATTCATATATGAACATTTGTTGAATTGCTTTTATAATGTTTTGTATTATAAAACATTCATGTATGAATTGTTGTAATTGTTATAAAACATTCGTATTTGAATTATTTGTTGTTTAGTTTGTGTTATTTTATTTAAAATAATTGAATATATTCATCTGTTAATATTTTGAATATTATTTTTATGTAATGATTTTTTAGGTTCAAATCATTGTGTTGCATCCACATCTGCTGTTCATCAGTTAGTTTTTTCACCGTCTGGTTCGAAGTTTTGGATACCGAATGTGCATGTGGATTTTAAGCCTAGAGTGGGTAGTTTTTTTCAGTCTGTTCAGCAGGCCATTTCAATGTATGAACGGTATGCTCAGAAAGGGGGTTTTGATCTTAGACTTTCGACTACTGTTAACGGTAATCATGGTATTGTGAAGATCAAGTATATTGTTTGTAGTAAAGAAGGGGATCCACCAAAAAGGAATTTTGATACTGTTCATGATAGTATTGAAGGTAAGAATCATCGTATTTCAAATACAAAGAGGACAAGTTGTAGAGCAAGCATTAGGTTGCGTTTTGTATCTTCAAAATCAATGTATGAGGTTTATCATTTTGAAGAGAAACATAATCATATGCTTCTTGATGAAAATGAAATGAGTATGTCTAGGAAAAGAAGGCAGTTATCTATAACCGATCAAGTTTTTATTCACAATGCTGCTAGTTGTAATATTGGAGCAACGAAGGCGCATACATTGCATATGTCATTGAAAGGGGGGTTTGATATTTCTGGTTGCACTGTTGATGATTATAAGAATTTTAGGAGAGATTTGAATGCATTTGTTGGTGATGGTGATGGTGAGATGGTTCTTTCTATGTTGGAAGATAGATCAAAAGATGATTCAGGATTTTCTTTCGAATATAATCAGCAAGATAATCAATTATGTGGTATCTTTTGGGCTGATGAAATTGCTAAGATGAATTACCAAGAATTTGGAGATGTTATCTCATTTGATGCTACATTCCGCACAAACCAGTATAGAATGGTTTTTGTTCCATTTACTGCTATTAATAATCATAAAAAATCTATAACTGTTGGTGCTGCTTTGTTGTCGGGTGAGACTCTTGATAATTTTAAGTGGCTTCTTGAGGCTTTTTTGAAAGCACATTGTGGTAAGCAGCCTAGTTTGGTTCTAACAGATCAGTGTTTGGCAATGAAACAAGCTATTCCATTGGTTTTTACCGAATCACGTCACAGATTATGTATGTGGCATATCATGGCCAAAGTTCAAAACAAGGTTAGTATCTGTTCATATATTAATTCTTTATAACTTATTAAAATTTTAATGTTAACATATAGTTCATCATAAATACATGTTCAAATTTGAACTTGAAGGTTCATATATGAATATGAATGTTCATATATGAATATAAGGATTATACTAAATACACATTCATATATGAACTCAAATGTTCATATATGAATGTAAGGTTGATACTAAATACATTTTTAAATGTGAAAAGAAAAGTTCATATATTAACTTGAAGGTTCATATATGAACTTTAAGTTTCATATATGAACTTGAAGTTTCATATATGAACTTGAAGGTTCATATATGAACTTTAAGTTTCATACTAATTACATATTCATATATGAATCCCAAGGTTCATTTTTGAATTATATTAAATAATGAAAGTTCAAATATCAATATATATATTTTTTTGTAAACAAAGATCATATATGAATCATTGTTTAGTTAGTATTCTGTTTATTTGTGCATATAGATTAGTTGTTTAATTAACCATCATGTATGCATTATTTATATAGGTTTTTGTGTTAAATCATTATTTCTATTTAACTATTTTGTAGGTTAGCACAGTTGTATATAGGGAGACAGATTTTAACAAACGGTTTAATAAACTTGTTTGGAATCTTCAATTGGAGCCTGAAGAATTTGAAACTATGTGGTTGGATTTGATTAGTGAGTTCAAACTTCAGAAAAGCAAATGGTTTTCACACATGTTTCGTATTCGTCAACGATGGATTCCTGCTTATTTCAAGTCTATTCCTTTTTGTTCGTTGATGAAAACTACATCAAGGTCAGAGAGCATAAATTCATTCTTCAACAAGTTTGCTCACCATGGTAATAACTTTGTCACATTCATGCTTGCATTTGAAAATGCAATGCGTAAGCAAAGAAATTCTCAACGTAAGCTTGACCATGCGACAAAGACAACTGTCCCTTGTATGTGCACTCCAAAAGCAATTGAGAAACATGCAAATGAAGTTTACACACGGGCTATATTTTTGGAAGTTCAAAAGGAAATTAATAAGGGAGCATGGTCGTGTGTTCAACAAAATGTTGTTGAAAATGATGGATGCCAATTTTACACAATTTTGCAAAATGACAAAGATTGTAAAAAGAAGAAGTTGTTCAAGGTAAAAAGAATTAATAATATATGCATATTTATTATTATTTATTAACACAACTTACGTTTTACATGTTGATGTGTGTTGTAGGTTGTCTGGAATCAACTGGATTCAACATTTGAATGTGAATGCAATCATTTTAGTCAACATGGATTTTTATGTCGTCATGTTTTCAAAGTTTTAATGAATGAGAACTTCAATCAGATACCCGAGAATTATATATGTCGACGATGGAGAAGAGACTTAATATGCTTCAATCTTAGGCACATTTCGTGGAGACAAGGCGATCCAAATGGTGAAATGGCAAGAATTTGCTATGAAGCACAAGCATCTTTGGATTATATTTTGATGAGTCTTAGAAGTGATAAAAAGAAGCTTAAGGAGTTTGCAGAGAAGATTCATTGTTTGAAAGCTGAGGTAGATGCTAATATTCCTTACCAAAGCAATTTGGAAAAGAAGAAAGAGACAATAAGAAATCTTATTGGTGTTAATAAACCAGAAAAAATAGACATCCAGCCACCATCAGGAATCCGCAACAAAGGAAGTGGAACAGGAAAACGTTTGATCGGTGCAGGTGAGAAAGCTGCAATAAAGAATCAGAAGGCTAAGTGATTGTGTAGAAATTGTCAACAGTTGGGTAATCATGATTCTCGAAATTGCCCATTGAAGAATGTTAATGATTAGATACATAGTGTAGGTTACTTTTTAAATCTATAGTTACTTTTTATAGTCACAATTTCAATAATAAATGTTGATTGATTTTTTAATGAACAATACAAGTTTATTTTGTAGTTGATTTTTTTTTATTTTCATATATTAATTTAAAGGTTCATATATAATGTTTTCAAATATATTAACATTCATATATGAACTTTCGAATAACTGAACATTGATATATGGAACATTGATATATGAACTTTCAATTATATGAGCATTCATATTTGAAGGTTCGAAATATATCAACTCTAAACTCTAAACATTCATATATGAACATTCATATTTGCACTTTTTAATATTTGAACATTCATATATGAAGATTCATAGTTGCAATTCATATATGAACATTCATATAAGAACTTTCATATATGAACATTCATATATGAAGACGAAATTTGCACTTTTCTAATATGTGAACATTCAAATATGAATATTTATATTTCAACATTCATATATGAATGTTCATACTTGTGCTTTCTGATATTTGCACTTTCTAATATTTGAACATTCATATATGAATGTTAATAATTGCATTTTCTAATATTTGAACATTCATATATGAACATTCACATATTAATATTTTGAACATATATATATGAACATCCATATATTAACATTCATATATTAACATTTATATTTGCAATTTCCAATATGTGAACATTCATATATGAAGCCTAAAATTTAAATATCAATTCAAGGATCATATTCATATATAAAAATAAAAAGTTCATAATTGAACTTTAATGTTTAAATATGAACTCAAAGGTTCATATATGAATATTTTCTGATATATAAACATTCATACTTGCACTTTCTAATATGTTAACATTCATATATGAAGACGAACATATAAATATGAAAAATAAGGTTCAGATTAATATATAAACAACCAATAAATAGGTCAAAACAGATCAAAAATATTTTTTAATAAACTACTAATTACCAGAAATGTTACAACCATGCAACATACAAGTACTATTGTTTAAAAACCTCCCAACCAATCAACCATGACAAACAACCAAACCAACCATAATTGTTTTTCATCCCAATCACCCTACCAAACATTTACCCATCAAAAACAAATAAACAACCATAATTGTGCAGAAAATATTGTTTCTAAACCAAACAACCATCAAAACCATTTAATTGTATCAAACCATCAAACTTTACCAACACCTACAACATGTCCTGCCTTTGCTGCTTTGTTGTCATTGCAACCGATTCAAGGTACTTCTTCTTTGTTTCATCGAATGAGTCAAACTCATTCGTTTGTTCAATAACTTTCTCCTTCTGTATATTCCTGACTGAAAGTAACAATTTTGTCGCATACTTATATCGTAAGCGATAAATTTGTTGCTTTTGACTTTTGAAATTAGGAAAAAAAACCACAATCCCACTTCTGGATATCTTGCCCGATGTAGTGCTCCATATGCCTCATCGTGAAGATGCCACAGTCAATTTTGTTTTCTTCAGAGCACCATTTCATTATGTATCTTTCTGGTTTAATTGGAGCTATTGCTTCTGCTTTTGGATTATTGACAGACCTCAAGTATTCAACAAATAAATCATGCTGCATAATATTTTTATTATCATAAGTAAATTTGATAATATATTCATTTATCAACTTAAAAAAATTTAAACATTAGTAAATTTACCAGAATAAATGGGATATTTCCATATTTGTTTTCAATAGATACATCTGTTGACATGTTGTCAATTATGTAGATTTTTGGGTGCTTCAGATTGTAAACAAACAGAAAGTAGTGGCTTGACTGTATTATCGAAAAGAACACCTGTTTTCATTATACATAATCAGAATCTTTAAATGTTCAGTCAAATTTGTATGTTTTCTATATAAATTAGATACGTACCAGATCATATTTCCGTAAATTCGCCAAATCTTCATTATTCTTAATTGCACCTTTAATATTTGATTTGAAGATTTGTACACTTTCTTCTCTGGTGTTCTTTTTATTCAAGACTCCATCCGGCTAGTTAAACAAAGAAATTAAATGAAAATTTTTGATTTTCAGAACAATTCATATTCATATATGAACAATAAGATTCAAATATGAACCCAAATGCTAAGCTTCATATTCAATTTATTTTTGATAGATGAAATCAGTGACTAAAATCATTCATATATGAACATTCATATATGAACATTCATATATGAACATTCATATATGAACATTTATATTTGCACTTTCTAATATGTCAACATTCAAATATGAACATTCATACTTGCACTTTCTAATATGTCAACATTCATATATGAATGTTCATATATGAACATTCATATATCAACGTTCATACTTGCACTTTTAAATATGTGAAAATTCATATATGAACATTCATATATGAAGTTTGATATTTGCACTTTCTAATATGTGAACATTCATATATGAACATTCATGTTACACTTTATTATATTTGAACATTCATAGATGAATGAAGACAAATTTATAAGTGACAATCATTCATATATGAAAACAAACCAATATATGAACTAGACTCAAAATATTTATAAATATTGACATACCAATATCGCTGTGTTCAGAAATAGTCGATATGGGGATTGTTTGCTTCTTAGTTCCTCCTCTTTGTTTAGTAGACCTGCCCAAGTATCAATAACATTTTCCACAACATACATTTTGGGCATTAGACTTTCTGCTGCCACCTTTATCATGCTATCCCCATCCGTTGTTTCATATACGACATCACTATAATCCAATGAAATGAAATGAAATTTATTATATATTCACATTATTGAAGTTTAACATAACATATATAATATTAAAGTTGTGACTTACCACCAATCTCCGGTCAGTGCAAAGAGCCATCTACCAACCTTGTTTTCAGTCAATGTCAAATATTTTGATATCAAAACATTTCTGTTAATATAAGGTGACTTCATGCTTTCTGTCAACTTGATTTCTCTCTTAGATTCTTTCTTTTCTTCTTCCTCTTCATTTTCTTGCTTTTGTGTCATTTGTTCATCTCTCTTTTCTTTCTCTTCTGTCACTTCTTTGTCTCCCTTTTTCTCTTCTTCTCTCACTTCTTTCTTTTCCTTTTTTTTTCTTCTTCTTTCTTTCTCTCTTTTTCTTTTTCTCTGATTCTTTTCTCAGCCTTTTCTTGCTCAATCTTTTTTTTGTCAGCTATCTCTTTCTTAGCCTTCTCTTCTTCCTCTTGTGATGAGAACCCCAAACTGTAACTAGGTCCATCATTCATATATGAAGCTGCAATATTCTTCACAACGTTTGAAGTGTTTTCTGCAGTAACTTCAGCTTCCATGTCAGTTGCAGTCTCACCTTTCTCACCTTTCTCTTTCTCACCTTTCTCTTTCTCCTCATTCTGTTTCTTATGCTTCTCTTTCATCTCATTCTCTTTCTCCTTTTCTTTCTCATTCTCCTTCTATTTTTCCTTCTCTTTTTGTTTTCTTGATACTTCCAAATTATTGAAGACAAGCTCAACTTCCCCATGAGTTGTTGGGTCTTTCCAAAACTCTTCACTATCCATGATCATCGTGGTTTGTTGTGTAACAGGGGTCATGAACAATTCATCAGTTGTACTTTTATCAAGGTTTAGATTCTCTGAAACCAGATATTCTTTTACCTCAGGTTCAACCAATACCTCACTCTCCAAACTCTTCTTCTTTATTCCCCTGTTCATTAACTGATCGTACTCTTCTTTGTACTTTTTTATTGTTTCATTACCAGGGTATTTGGTAGCAGCTTCTTCAAAAGAAATATCTAAGATGATTGAGTCATACATTAAGCAATTCAACTTGTCTCTTATCAAACTTTCTTGAACCTACAATTCGAATAAAAATTAAGAGTTATGCATGAATTATAAATCAATAAGGATTGATATATGAAGTATTAAGATTCAAATATGAATGCATGTATAAAAATTTATATATGAAGTATATAACATTCATATATAAGAATTCACATATGAACTTTCATATATTAATTTATATAAATAAATTCAAATATGAATTTTATATATTAAAGTTCATATATGAACTTTCATATATTACAAATCATTTATGAACTTTCTTATATGAAATTTCATATAAGAGTTCATATATGATCTTTCATATATCAAATTTCATATATGAGTTCATATATGAATGTTCATATATGAATGTTTATATGGGAACTTTCATATGTGTATTTTATAATATATGAACTTTCATATATTATAAACTATACATATTAAAGTTCGAGTTCACATATGATAGTTCATATATGAATTTTCATAAATTAACTTTCATATATGAGTTCATATATGAACTTTCGTATAAGATTTTATATATGAACCTTCATATATGTACTTTCATATATTAAATTTAATATATGAACTCTTATATGAACTTTCATACTTATAGTTTATAATATATGAATTCATTTATGAATTCATATATGAAGTTTCAAAATATAAGAACATTCATTTATGAATTTTCATATGTGAACTAACATATCAACTTTCATATATGAATTTTTATATATGAATTCAAATATGAACTTTATATATCAATGTTCATATATGAACTTTGATATATTAAAGTTCATATAAGAGTTCACATATGATAGTTCATATATTATTTTTCATATATCAACTTTCATATATGAGTTCATATATCAAAATTGATATACGAGTTCATATAATATAGTTCATATATGATTTTTCATATTTAAAAGTTGATATATGAAATTTAATATATCAAATTTCATATATGAAAGTCCATATGTTATAAACTATACATATGAAAAGTTTATAATATATGAATTCATTTTTGAATTCATATATGAAGTTTCAAAATATATGAACATTCATATATGAACTCATATATGAAATTTGATATGTGAATTCATATATGAATCTTCATATATTAACTTTCATATATGAATGTTTATAAATGAACTTTCATATGTTATTTCATAAATGAACTTTCATATTTATAGTTTATAATATTAAAATTCATATATGAATATTCAGAGTGAAATATGAATATGAATGTTATATTATACTTACAGTTTGTTTCTCTTCTTCAGTAAGTTCTTTTGCAACAAATAACTTCTCTTTCCCAAATCCACCTTGCTCAATTTCATAACCCTCCCTTCTTCGTAATCTCTCTGCCGTCCACATCTTGATCATTGGAATATTTCTTTTAACAGAAACAGCCTCACATTCGAAATTATAAACATACAATAGCTGCAAATAAGAATCAATTAATACATTGTTGTAAGATATATTTTAAGTTTAAAATTTTTATAATATACTTACCAACAAGTATGTTATAGATCCCACATAGAAACTTTTGTCTGAGTCTCTCACCCAACCTTGCTTGCTCCTTTTCAAACACTAAAAGATGTATGAACACCAGTCAATGTTTGATATGTCTGTCTCTGGATGTATGTAGTTTAAGACAGTCATATTGAGGGTTCCACTCTTCAGCCCTTCAGCCATGGTATTGCAGAAAAGAGTGATAAAGTTCAACTTGAATTTGAAATCTGCTTGCTTGCTGTCAATTATTTTTTGTTTCAGATCTGTTGGTCGGATTATTTTGCTTGAAAATTGTGACCTCCAGTTGACATAGATCTCATCATCATCTCTAATGTACTCTTCATCAAACAGATTCTTTCCATATATGGGAACACCAAGCATAAAGTTGATAGATTCTTCAGTTATTTTAACCTTGTTATCTCCAATGACAAGCTCCATTGTATCGCAGTTTAAATTATCAACCAGAAAGAATGCTAATTTTGATGGGATTCCATCGATCTTCATGTCTAAGATGTCAGTGAATCCCATTTTTTTGATGCAATCCCGTTGATCTTTTGTTAACGCTTGTATTGCTTCAAAAAGAGGCTTCGGGGATGTCCTAACCTTGATGACTGGAAAAGATTGTTTTGCATTATCTTTTCCTTTTTTTGCTGGTTTTCTTTTCTTTTTTTCCAACTCATCTCCTGAATCATTTATCTGCACGTCTTTTCTTTTTCTTTTAGTTGTTTTTGTTTCTTTTCCAGTATCTGTATATAGATATTTGTTAATATAATTAATCAAACATCATGATAATATATATTGTTATTAGTGTTAATGATAGATTACATACATAAAACTATTTGCATCGATTTCTCTTCTTTCTTTTACCTTTTTCTTCTTTATTAACTTGAACTTGAACTTTGTTTTGTCTTTCTTCTTCATTTCCTATAAATAACAAATCAATCAAAAAACATTCATACATTAAATTTTCTATATTGAATATTAAAAGATTTTTATTCATATATGAATGTTCACATATTTGAACGTTCAAATATGAATGTTCATATATTCCAAAGTTAAAATAGGGAATGTTCATATATGAAGTTTAGAAATATATAAACCTTCATGTATGAACTTTCATATACGAATTTGTATATTTTCGAAAGTTCATATGTGAACTTTCATATATGAACTTACAAATATTAGAAAGTTCAAATCTGAATATTCATATATGAATGTTCATATTTATCGAAAGTTAAAATAGGGAATGTTCATATATGAACCTTTATATATTTGGAAAGTTCATATATGAACGTTCATATATTTTAAACTTCATATATGAATGTTCATATATTTTAAACTTCATATATGTTCATATATAAACTTTCATATATTTCGAAAGTTCATATATGAACGTTCATATATTTTATACTTCATATATGAATGTTCATATATGAACGTTCATATATTTTGAATGTTCATATATGAACGTTCATATATTTTGAAAGTTCATATATGAATGTTCATATATGAACGTTCCCTATTTTAACTTTGGAATATCGACTCTCATATTCGAAATTTAGTCGATTTTCGAACCTTCATATATGAACTCTCCTATTTGAAATTTAGTCGATATTCGAAAGTTCATATACGAATGTTTATATATGAACTTTCGAGTTTTGTTAACATTCATACATGAACTCTAGATCTATTAAAAAGTATATTAAAAACGAAGAAAAATTTATATTCATATATGAACTTTCGAATATTCAAAACCCTAGATCTATTGAGAAATATTCATATATGAACCTTCGAATATTCAAAACCCTAGATCTATTGAGAAATATTCATATATGAACCTTCGAATATTCAAAACCCTAGATCTATTGAGAAACATTCATATATGAAGAATCTAATACTAAAAATTCATATATGAATTTTAAAATATTTTAAAATTTTAAAATTCATAAATGAACGAATATACCTTCTGTTGTTTTTGGTTGTTTTACTCGTTTTATTTTGATTTTTGGAATTGCACTGGTGTTCTTCCCTGTAATAAAAAAACAAACCATCATTTATGAACTTTGTTAAAACCCTAAAAGTTTACTGAATCATTTCATCATGTTTTTAAACATAGATTCATTGTATATAACGATGAACATACAAACATTTTATAATAAATATCTATAAAATACCATCTGTAACCAACGAAATCAACGTTTGATCTTCTTCATTCGGATTTTGTTCTATTATCGGATATGTTGATGCTTCATCTTCAGTATTTGTAGAATTCTTTTGAGCTTTTGTAGAATCCTTTCGAGTTTTTGCCATTTTGTTTCAGATTTGCGATGAATCAGTGATGGATTTTGGATGTGTTTGTGATGAATGAGGTTTTTGGAGAGTTTTTTGTTGATAATTTGGTACGATTTTTGATGAAATAGCGTAATGAGTAGTATTGTAGTGTTATGATTCAATTGCCGCCTATTTTGATATAGATGTGCAAAATTACCAAAATACCCCTGAGCGTCATTTATTAATTAATGTGGACGCGCCATTAATCAGGTGTAACACTAAATTCTTGACCGTGGATTATTTAATCCAATGGATATGATCACTTTTTTATTTCTTAAAATATTTAAGCTTCTCAATTGAACCATTCCCTATATATATATATAGGGGAAATATCAATTCCAAACCAGTCAGTTTGTGCAAACCCCGTACAAACCAATCTACAATCATGAATCTGCAATTTTTTTTGTTGATGATTCATGAATCTATATTTTGGCTTCATGAATATAAAATTTGGCTTCATGAATATATAATTTGGCTTCATGAATCTATATTTTCCGATAGAGCCCTAAAATACCCTTATGGATATAAAAAAGAAGTTATGGATATAAAAAAATAAGTTACGTGATTGGTGGAGATGAAACAATATGCTAAAAGCCCTAAAATACCCTTATGGATAAAAAAAACAAAGTTACGTGATTGGTAGATTGGTTTGTACGGGGTTTGCACAAACTGACTGGTTTGCAACGGATACCTCCCCTATATATATATATATATATATATATATATATATGTGTGTGTGTGTGTGTGTGTGTGTGAGAGTGAATTTCAAGTTTAATCCGGTTAGGCGTTTCTAACAAATCTGATCCCGTTTTTAAAAATAATTAACGAATCATGTAGCTATAGTTGTATTGTTTATAACATGTTGAGTCTATATCACTAACTTGTGTTAACAAAAGCATTAAAGTGAGGGTACAATAACCTTTCAAGGGGTTTCTTTTAACTATGCTTTGAAAAAATTAAAATATATTCATAATATATATATATATATATATATATATATATGTGTGTGTGTGTGTGTGTAGCCTTAGGTTCAAATGAGAAATGCAAATTTTTTGAGAAATAGAGAAGTGATCTTGGCCATTTATTCGGTCAAGATCGGTTATAATTGGTCAAAAGTTGCGGCTTTGACTGGTCAAAAGTTGCGATTGTTCCAAAAATAGAAGGGCAATTTCGTAACTTTTATAAAAAACACGGGTTGAGTTCATATATGAACCTGTGTGATTCACATATAAACTATACGTTCATATATGAACCTTTGTAATTCACATATGAACTCTTTATAACTAATTCATATATGAATCTTGTAATTCATATATGAACCTTTGTGTTTCATATATGAAACTAATTAACTGTAGGTTCATATATGAATCAGTTGAACCAATTAACTAATTCATATATGAATCTTGTAATTCATATATGAACCTTTGTGTTTCATATATGAAACTAATTAACTGTAGGTTCATATATGAATCAGTTGAACCAATTAACTGATTCATATATGAATCTTTGTGTTCATATATGAACCTTTGTGATTCATATATGAATTTTTTTAACTACTTCTCATATGAACAAATTAATTGATTCATATATGAATCACAAAGATTCATATATGAATTAGTTTAAAAAATTTTATATGTGAATTACAAAGGTTCATATATGAACACAAAGGTTCATATATGAATCACACAGATTCATATATGAACTCGTCCCGCGTATTTTTACGAAACTACTCCTCTACCTTGTGCAGACCACGCGCAGACCACGCGAGGAATTATCCGCTGCTTCTCGGTCAAAGCCGCCGATCTTAACCGAATAAATGGCCAAGATCACTTCTCTATTTCTCAAATATTTTACACTTCTCATTTGAACCTCTCCCTATATATGTATATATATATATATATATATATATATATATATATATTATCATCATTGACATTTGTTATTCACAAAAAAAGCTTCAAACCAGCTGTTCTTCGTCAACCTCCCGTTCTCTCTTGTTCATTTACAGTTCCATCTTGCACCACCGTTTACACCATGAAACCATCTAGACACAACAACTTTGTTCGTGGCACAACACCAACAAATAAAGTTTGATGGTCCTTGTCTAACCCAAAGATCATTTCTTTTGGTTGTCCCTTTGAGAAAAGACTGTTAGAATTGGAGAGTCGATTGATAGATTCAGAGACACACTTGAGATGGCTGAATCGGCCGGCTTTCATATATTGAGAGAGAATTACAAATGAAGTGTCTAACCTAATAACAAACCCTAAGCTATCTATTTATACAAGGGAAGATACACATAATTACAGAAAGGACCCTGAACTATACATATTAACAATAATACTCTAACACCCCCCCTCAAACTCAAGTAGGAGAAGAATTAGCCAAATTGAGTTTGGAAACAAGATCCCGAAAACATCCTGGGAGATGAGCTTTGGTGAAGATATCTGCAGTCTGATCAATGGTTGAGATTGGAAGAAGTTTAACCGTCTTGCGAAGAACATGTTGTCGAGTGAAATGACAGTCAATCTCGATGTGCTTGGTACGCTCATGAAATACATCATTGTGAGCAATCTGAATAGCACTGTTGTTGTCACACCATAATGGTGTTGGGGAAAATTGATGAGCACCCATATCAGATAGTAGCCAGCGTAGCCATACGAGTTCCTGAGTAGTGTCAGCTAAAGCTCTATATTCCGCTTCAGTGCTGGACCGAGCTGTCAGCGATTGTTTCTTGCTGCGCCAGGAGATAAGAGAGTCACCAAGGAAGAAACAATAGCCTGTGGTGGAACGACGGTCGGTTATGTCACCATCCCAGTCAGCATCTGAGAAGGCACGAAGCTGAAGGATGAAGTGGATGAGAAATGAAGCCCATGAAACATTGTCCCTTTGAGGTACCGACGTATACGAAGAACAGCGACATAGTGGTCTGAGCACGGGGCATCCATGAATTGGCTAACTATATGAACTGCATAGGCAAGATCTGGTCTAGTAACAGTCAGGTAGACCAGAGATCCAACTAGTTGACGGTACCGTGTAGGGTCTTTCAGCGGGGTTCCGACATTCGGAGCAAGGTGCAGATTTTGCTCAATGGGTGTAGATGCAACTTTGTTGTCCGTGATCCCAGCTTTGGACAACAGATCTGAAATGTACTTGGCTTGACAGAGATAGATGCCGGAAGAGTCTGATAGAACTTCAAGTCCAAGAAAGTAGTGTAGTTTGCCATGATCTTTCATCTCAAAACATGAGCTGAGAGACTTTTTGAGATGGGTGATACCTGTAGAATCACTGCCGGTAATGATCATATCATCAACGTACAACAGAAGTAAGATAGTACCTGCAGCAGTAGTTCGAGTAAACAATCCCGAATCATAATTACTCGTAGAAAACCCCAATGAGATAACAGTATTGCTGAATTTTTCAAACCAAGCACGAGGAGCTTGTTTGAGGCCATAGAGGGCTTTTCGAAGTCGAACTACATGACCTTGACGAGAGGTCACACATGAAGGGAGTCTCATGTAGACTTCTTCTTCGAGATCACCATTTAGAAAGGCATTCTTGACATCCATCTGGTAAAGTGGCTATCGTTTGGTGGCTGTTATGGCGAGAAGACTACGAACTGATGTGACACGAGCCACAGGAGCAAACGTTTCCTCGTAGTCAATGCCATATTCTTGATGGAAGCCTTTTTCCACAAGGCGTGCTTTGTATCGATCAATGGATCCATCAGACTTGGTTTTGATTTTGAAGACCCATTTGCAACCAATGGGTGACTTGCCCGGTGGTAGAGGAACAAACTCCCATGTATTGGCTTTGTCAAGTGCCTGGAGTTCCTCTGTCATAGCTTGCTTCCAAACAGGGTTAGAAGCGGCTTCCTTGAAGGAAGTGGGTTCATGGGTGGACAGTAAGGTAGCATAACAATGAAAATCACGTAGGTGAGAGGAACCTGCCTTAACCGATCGGAGCGTCATACTTCATCTTGTGGTTGAGAGGAGCTAGGATCCATAGACTCAGTAGATGGCTTAGAAGTAGTCCTTTGAGGTGGTGCGGATGGTTGATCATGATCAGATGGCACAGATGGGACAGGTGAAGGCCCAGATGAGGTAGGTGAATTCTCAGGTTGAGAAGAGACGACAAGAGGTGAAACAGATGGTGAGGAGAGTATGGGATCTAATTGGAGTGAGTCCAATGAGATAGATGTGTTTGTGAAGAAAGAAGTAGATGGAGTGGGTGTGTCCTGGAATTTTGACACTGTAGAGAAGGGAAGATGTTCCTAGAAGGTGACATAACGGGATATACGAAGTCTCTTAGAGACTGGATCCCAACAACGATAACCTTTATGTTCAATGCCATAGCCAAGGAAGCAGCATAATCGAGAACGAGGTTCGAGTTTGGTGTGCTCATGAGATTGCAACTGAACAAAGCAGGCACAACCCCACACTTTGAGGAGTTCATATGCAGGAGAGACGCCATAGAGTACTTCATACGGAGACTTTTGATTGAGAATGGTAGTTGGGTGTCGGTTGATGGTGTAAACAACTGTGAAGGCTGCTTCACCCCAAAAACGTTCTGGACACTTGGCTGATATTAATAGAGTGCGGACAGTGTCAAGAATGTGACGGTGTTTGCGTTCTGTACGACCATTTTGTGGAGAGGTGCCAGGACAGGAGTACTGAGAAAGAGTACCCTGGGATTGAAGAAAAGATAGGAGAGACGATTCTTTGTATTCCATAGCATTATCTGCTCGAAGAACCTTTATAGGCTTTGAGAACTGGGTTAAAATCATACGAGCGAAGGTGATATAAATTTTAGGTAGCTCTGAGCGGTTTTTCATGAGATAAATCCATGTAAAACGTGTGTGATCATCGATAAAGATGACAAAATAACGAGCACCTCCCATAGACGGGTGTGGTGCTGGTCCCCATACATCAGAATGAATAAGATCGAACGGAGAAGCAGATTTAAAGTCATTAATTTGAAAAGGTAAAGCATGATGTTTGCCAAGTTGACAAGATAGACAAGAAACATTTTCAGAGGAAATGTTTCCTAACAGTCCTGAACTAGCTAATACTTTTATTCTAGCTAAGGATAAATGGCCTAAGCGCGCATGCCATAGTTCAAACGAATGAGTACTGGAAACTGAAGCAGCAAGATTTGATGAAGGTAAGGGAAGGCGTAGATAGACCACTTCAACCATCCGACCAACTTTACGGCCTAGTCCAAGGATCTGCTTGGTCTTTGGATCCTGCACAACACAGCCAAAAGGGTGAAATAAAACGATTAGACCGGCTTCCATAAACTGAGTGATTGAAATCAGACTCAGAGATAAGTTAGGTATATGTAGCACATCAGGTAATTGAATATTGGGGGTAGATACAGTCCCACTGAAGGATACCGGTAAACGAGTATCGTTAGCAGTACGAACGGATGAAAACATGCTGGAAGTTTGTTTAGAGACAAACCCATCAGCCTTAGGTGTCATGTGATTACAACATCCAGGGTCAAATAGCCAAGGGTTACCTGATGTAGTGGCATTGCATTGAGAATTCATACCCATAGAACCTGTCATGAGTTGCTCCATGAGCTCTTGATTTCGGCGCATGAGTTCCATGAGGTCAGGCGTTGAGTGGTTGTTATGCTGTGTCGGAGCTGCTGACGATGGGGAATCTTGAGTGATGGAGCCAGCAATTGGTTGAGGCCTGGACTGTTGCCTTTGATGACCATAGTTCTTTGGGTGTTTTGGACAGTCAGACCCATAGTGACGTGGTGTAATAACCAGGTAATTTATCTAAATTAAATTTGGAATTTTATAAGTCTTCATTTAGTATTTTATGGAGTTAGGAGTTAAGGGGTAAGTTTTAAGTTTTATTTGGAAGATTGGGGGTAAGTTTTGCCAATTTGTTTGAGTGTGGGGTTTGTTTGGTGAGAGTGGAGATATTATCCACCCCCACCGCCCTGTTCTCTATAGACACCAAGAGGTGTCACCTTTAGACACTCTTTAGATAATACAAAGTCCTTGTGTGTGTGTGTGTGTTTCGTTTTGGTAAGAAAAGGAAAGAAATCGAGAAATCTTAAAGGAAGAAGAAGAGGATCGAATTCAAGAGGTTACTGCAGAGATTAAAGATTTAACTGAAGCTATTAAGGTAACAAATCCATTACTCAATTGTGTTTTAATTCATAGAAGTGTTCTTGAACCTACTAGTTAAAGTTCTTAGTGGGTTTTGCTAAAAATGGATGTTTTAGGAGGTTTAAGCTTAAGGTTAGGTTGTATACTTGGTCTTAATCATAACTGCATCTTTATAGCATCATGCATAGCTTAAAAGTACAAATTCTGGGTTTTAGGATGAAACAGTGAACTGTGACATTCATCGAAGTCGCAATAGAGGACTGCGACATTCAACGAAGTCGCAATGGTCGATTGCGACTTGGGCTTGAAGTCGCAATGGTCGATTGCGATTTGGATTGGAATCGCAGTAGTTGATTGCGATTTGGGTTTGGAATCGCAATAGTTGATTGCGATTTGGGTTTGGAATCGCAGTAGTTGATTGCGACTTAGGATGGAGTCGCAATAGTGGGTTGCGATTTCGGGGTGAAGTCGCAGTAAGAGGTTGCGACTTTGTACTGTTCATCACGGTTGCGACTTGCACTATTCATTGCGATTTCATGTTATTTTGGGTTGCGATTTGAGTTGTGAATTTTGTAAGTTTAAGTGTTAAAAGAGATATTTGGTATTTTATCTGATTTCAGATTCTGTGAAGGATCGACATACGTGAATTATCTTGGAAGAGTTTTTGGTGATAAACACACGAGGTGAGTTTTACTTTAAAAAGTATATTTTACTGGAATGCAATATGTGATTAACAAGTGTTTGATGATGTGTATGAATATGTCATACGTGAGTAATTATAATATATTGAGATATTATAATTACGTGAGTATTATATGAAAATATAATACGTGGCCGGGCTTAGGACCGGTGTGATAAATTGGCTCGCAACCAATTGTTATTGGCCATTGGTGGAGGGATAAGGTGGTATGTGAAAGGTATGTTGTGTAAATTGCATTTGGTATCATTTACGTGTGATGTATATGTGTTTATATAAAAGTGTGTATTTATATAAATGAATTTTTATGATTTCCAAATGTCAGGGATTTACTCACTAGACCCTTAGGTCTAACCCTCATTTTTGTTTTAAAAATCTGTATTCCAGGTGGTGGTACCAGTAAGAGTAAATGATTAATTTACTTGGTGGATAGCTATGTGGAATGATGATCATTATGAAGTTGATGATGCTTTTGTACTTAAATTTCAATTATTAGCTACTATCAGATCTAAATGGAATCAAGTTGGTACTGAATTTTATATTGGTTAGATCAGACTTTGGGACCGAATGTGTAATGTGAATGATTTTGTTGAAACCCTGTTATGAATTATATGATATATGTATGTTTAGTTTTGCGGGATGTTACAGATGGTATCAGAGCCCTAGTTTAAGGGATTTAGGTATTAGTATCCGTACCTAGACTTAAACTGCATGTGAAGTAGGATGTCCCGATTAAATTAGAACCTGGGGATATTAAGTATAAAAGGTAGAAGGAACGTCATGTAAGGTAATTTCAAATTACACCAGGCCAGTGTAATTATGATCTTACAGGTACATGTTTGAACTGGAATATCTTATTATATGGGGTATGTGCTTATGTGTGTATATTAACCTTGTTTGAATCCACAGAATGGCGAGTGGCACCAGACAAGGGAATCGGGGAAGAGGAAGGAATTCAAGTGGAGGAAATCCGCCATTAGGAACAGGGGGAAGGGGAGGAGATCGTGGTAGAGGTAGAACTGGAAGGGGAACAGGAGGCCGAGCTGGAGGTAGAACACAACAGCATGATACAGAGTTTGTTACACGAGATGATTTGACTACTGAAATGGGGAGATTACAGGATAGCATACAAGCCATGTTCGAACGTAATCGTCTTAATGAAACTGAAAGACCAGATCCGGGACATGAAGTGGAGATACCACTTACCTCTACTGTTCTACCAGGGGTAAAAAGGTGCGATTATAAAATGTTTCTGTAAAGCCCGTGTCCCGGTATGGTTTTTAAAATCCTTAATGTGTTTTTTTTAAAGCGAGTCTCTTTAACGGAAGTTGTCAAAGGGACCTCGAATGTTAGGTATGGCAAACCTTACTCTTTTTTTACAATGTTATGGAAACCTAGGGACCAAAAGTGTCAAAGTGTTAGTGTCTAGGGGTCAAAGGTGGCCAAAGGGAATTGTGGTGTGTTGAACGGCCAAGGAAGGGGGACCGACCCCCCCCCCCTTTTCTCTTCTCGTCAGTTTCCAAACGAAGCAGCAACAACCCTTTGGTTTGTTTGTGGTTTTTTTTGTTTGTTGATTCAATTGCCGAAGTAGGAAGGAGAGAAAGAGAGACCGTGAGATAGAGAGGGCCGGAGAAGAAGAGAGAGAGGGGAGTCGCCGGAGGGTTGTTCCAGTCGCCGGAGATCGCCATCACTACCACCAATCGCCGGAGAAGTCAAGGGAGGAGGAGCAAACATCGAAAGGTAAGTCGTTGGATTGTTCCGTATCGTTTTTTTTCTCCTTGTTCGTTTTTCCGGCGAGGAAACCACCGCCGCCCGCTGCCCCTACGGCGGCCGTGGGTGGACGGCGGTGGCTGTGTAAGCGTGTATGTGTCGGTTTGGATTAGTAATCGAGAGAAAAAGGGAGGTGGTGCGAGAATAGGGTGGTATGTGCGTGCGGAGAACCGTCGCCGGAGAACCGCCGCCGCCGCCGCCGTGCCCCACTGCCGGAGGCGGCAGTGGGCAGGGCTAAACCCTAACGCCCCCACGGCGGAACCCTAACGCCACCGGAGTTGCAACCCTACACCGCCGAGCTTATCGTAAAAACCGTTTATCATTTTATGTAAAATTCTGGAATCTGCCTCGTTATTGTATGAACCATAACTTTCTGCTCGTAACTCCGATTGAGCCAAACTTGGTACCCACGGTTCCAGTACGGGGTGGGTCACGTTTTCCGTGTTTTAGCGGAAAACTGGTTCAGCCTCTAGCTAGGTGAAAAAGTGGTCGCAAATTGGTGTTTTGTCATTTTATGTGAAGGACGATTTTCTGCCACTGTTTTGTTATGGCCGTAACTTTTTACTCGTAGCTCGGATTGTTATGAAATTGGTGGCCGAAGTTCCCTAATCGAGTCAGAAAAGTTTTTCGTGTTTTGCCGAAAGTCCGTTTAGGCCTGTAGCTGGGCCGTACGGGGCTGTTTATACAGCTGGTCCGAAAAACTTCCAGCTTTCTGTCCCTGTTTTGTTTTACGCATAACTCTTGCTTGGAATGTCGGTTTGGGATGGGACTGGTGCCAAAAGTTTCGTTTCGGAGTCTATTAAGTTTCCTCGGTTTTGTGGAAAGATCAATTCGGACCATAGCTAGGGCGAAGTTGCCATGCTGTACTGAAAGGTCCGGGTGTTCGCTGTTCTGCGAAACATTTTTGTAAAATCTATAGTAAATTATAGAAAAGTCGTTAGGACGCGTGCGATATGTCCCTGAAATCGTAAGACTGAGAACTTCGTATTTATGAATTTTAATTTCTGTATTTATCAGTTTTAAGGGGGTAAAACAGGTCCCGAACAGACCCGTAACTTTTAAGAAAAAGCTGGAATATTTAGTCGTTTGAAAGCTAGTAAACGTGTTATGGGTCGGGACTTTCCGTTGACTTTTTATACGTATTTAGGTGGGAGAAAGTGAAGAAGATTGCCGTGTTGGTGTTGCGTTTCGTGAGCACGTTGCTTAGCCTTGAGGTGAGTTCTCTCACCGCGTAGTTAGGAATTTCATGTATGTCGTTATTTTGTGTTACGTGTGATTACGTGTATTTATGTGCTTACGTGAACTAGATGGGATGTGATAACTGGTTGTGATTTATTAGATTCGTATGTGGAATATATATATGCATGTGTACACCTCGGTGGGACTGAGGGGCTCGGTGGGACCGAGGGCTTGGTGGGACTAAGCTAGTACAACAATTTTTACTCGGTGGGACCGAGGGCTCGGTGGGACTGAGCTTGTATTAATTACTCGGTGGGACCGAGGGCTCGGTGGGACTGAGCTTGTATTAATGTATTTTGTGTACTCGGTGGGACCGAGGTTCGTGCTTATATAATAATCATTATGTGGTTTGATATTCGTGATGATGGTGATGTTGCCTACTTGCGAGTAGGGGCGATATGCGTGGGGTTGCTACCTACGTGCGTGATTGAATTCACTAAGCGTTTAGCTTACCCTTTCCCAATGTGTTGTTATTTCAGGTGCGGGCGGCAGTCGGGCGTGACAGTACACACATGGAGCGCGGAGTGTCAAATATTGTTAAACTTTCACTTTTGAACCCTTGAATTTAGTTATGAAATTTTCCGCTGCATAAACTTTGTTGATGGTTTGAAGTAACGACGTTAATTTTATTTAAGACGTGAATTATTAAATCATGGTTATTTTATAATGAATTGTATGTTTTAAAAATTTTAAATTTCCTTGTAATTTTTGGGACGTTACAGTTTCTTAGTTGTAAGCCCCCTACATACTCAGGAGATCGGGATCCGGTAAAGGCGATGAGATGGCTGAAAGAAATAGAGGCCATCTTCAAGACGTGTAAATGTGCTGAAGAAGACAAAGTGCTTTATGGAGCTGCGATGCTGAAAGGGGATGCTCTGTATTGGTGGGATGCTCATACAGAATCGAGAGGAGCGGATGTATATACTACTTTTTCATGGGAGGAATTCGTGTTAGCTTTCACAACACACTTTTGTCCACAAGTCGCTGTCAGACAGTTAGAAGAAGAATTCATGAATCTACAACAAGGAAATCTGTCGGTTAGAGATTATACTGCACGATTTTTGGAGAAGTCTCGTTTTGCAGGATATTATGTTGCTACAGATAAGATGAAGATGGAGAGGTTTATTTATGGGTTGAATTCCGAGGTTCGAAGATTGGTGACTGCCACAGGGCCAAATACTTTTACAGCTGCGGTGGATGCTGCCGAGAATGTGGAAAGAGATAATAAAAGAGATACTGGTGATAAGAGCTTAGGGAAAAGAAAATGGGAAGGACCACCACAGGATTCAAGGAAACCTAGATTTCAGAGGTTTGACAACCGTCCGTCAGTTCGACCAACAGAAAGACCATGTCCAAGGTGTAATCGTTACCATCAGGGAAATTGCCAAGTAGAGTCACGGGTTTGTTTTAAATGTGGGAAAACTGGGCATGTTGTTAAGGATTGCCGAGTAACACGATTTTGCTTTTTGTGCAATTCTCCGGATCACCTCCAATCGGACTGTCCGCGAGGTAGAATACAATCAGGGGGTACATCGGGGAAACCGGCCATTACGAGACCAGTAGTTCCAAGAATAGAACCGCCGAGAACGAGGGGTCGTACGTTCCAAATGACAGCTAAAGAGGCGGAGGAAACTCCTGATGTGGTCACATGTACATTTTTCATAAACTCCACGCGTGCTAATGTGTTATTTGATTCCGGTGCAAACCGATCTTTTGTGTCTCCCTCCTTTGCTGCTCACATGCATTTAGAGCCTAAAATGTTAAAACATGCTTTATTAGTAGACACCGCAAATGATAACCAAGTAGCAGTTAAAGAGGTTTTTGATCATTGTATGATCAACATAGAGGGGTGTGGAGTAACGATACAACTATTTCCAATAGCTTTGATTGAATTTGACGTGGTAGTAGGAATGGATTGGCTAGACGAGAATCAGGCTAATATAGTTTGTGATAAGAAAATAATCAATGTCGTTTTACCTTATAAGAGATCGGTAGTGATTTATGGAGATCGTAAGAATCATCAGTCCAGTCTTATATCGATGATAAAAGCCCGTAAATGTGTCAATAAGGGGTGCTCTAGTTATCTAGCTTATGTGATAGATAGTAGGCCTGAAAAGTGTAAGCTGGAAGATATTTCCATTGTTAATGAATACCCAGAAGTTTTTCCTGAAGACCTGAACAGTCTTCCTCCAGTTAGGCAAGTAGAATTTGGAATAGACCTAGTACCTGGAGCCAATCCCATCGCTCGTGCGCCGTACAGATTAGCACCGCCAGAAATGAAAGAAATGATGTCACAGCTTCAAGATTTATCTGATAAGGGCTTCATCAGACCCAACTCATCGCCATGGGGTACACCAGTTTTATTTGTGAAGAAGAAAGACGGTTCAATGAGAATGTGTATCGATTATCGGGAGCTGAACAAGCGCACAATCAAGAACAAGTATCCACTCCCAAGAATTGATGACCTTTTTGATCAATTAGTTGGAGCTTGTTACTTCTCCAAGATTGATCTCAGATCTGGCTACCATCAGTTGAAGGTTAAGGAGGAGGATGTTTTAAAGACTGCATTTCACACAAGATACGGCCACTACGAATTTTTGGTAATGCCTTTCGGATTGACGAACGCTCCAGCCGCTTTTATGGATCTAATGAATCGGGTATGTAAGCCTTATCTCGATAAATTTGTCATTGTGTTTATCGATGATATACTTATATATTCCCGATCCAAAGAGGATCATGCGCAACATCTTCGTTTGATTTTGGAGTTACTGAAGAAAGGAAAGTTGTACGCTAAGTTCTCTAAATTTGAATTCTGGTTGCGGGAAGTTCAGTTTTTGGGTCATGTAGTTTCAGAGAAGGGTATACAAGTTGATCCAGCAAAGGTGGAAGCAATTGAAAATTGGGAACCGCCAAAGACGGCAACCGAAGTACGAAGTTTTCTGGGTCTAGCTGGATACTATCGGAAGTTCATAAAAGACTTTTCTCGAATCGCGACGCCATTGACCAAGCTGACTCGGAAGAATCTGAAGTTTGAGTGGAAAGCAGAACAGGATGAGGCATTCAGAATATTGAAAGAGAAACTCTGCAGCGCGCCGATATTAGCATTGCCAGAAGGTTCTGATGATTTTGTGGTCTACAGTGATGCTTCTAAGTTGGGATTGGGATGTGTACTCATGCAACGTGGGAAGGTGATTGCCTATGCTTCGCGTCAATTAAAGGATCACGAAAGACAATATCCTACCCATGATATGGAACTAGCAGCAGTTGTTTTTGCCTTGAAGATTTGGAGACATTATCTTTATGGGTCTAAATGTCAAATTTTCACGGACCACAAGAGTCTCCAACATCTTTTCGATCAAAAGGAACTGAATATGAGACAAAGAAGATGGTTGGAATTGGTAAATGATTATGATTGCGAAATTCTATATCACCCAGGGAAAGCGAACGTGGTGGCAGATGCATTAAGTCGTCAAGAAAGAAGTGGAACAATAAAAGCTATATCATTACGAGCTGAACTTCTTCCTAATATCTTTGATGAATTGTTGAAATGCCAAATAGATGCTTATCAAGAGGAAAGTTTGAAGTCAGAACGGTTGGTTGGGATATCAACATTGCTTGGGAAAGATGACCGTGGGTTGTTGTGTATGGGAAACATAATTTGGGTACCTCGTTTGGGTGGATTACGGGATCGTGTACTACAAGAAGCTCATCAATCTCGATTTTCTATTCATCCAGGTACAAATAAAATGTATAGAGATTTGAAACAATTCTATTGGTGGCCGGGAATGAAGAGAAGTGTTGCTAAGTATGTGGAAGATTGTACCACCTGCAAGAAAGTGAAGATTGAACATCAGAAACCGTTTGGTCAGTTGCAACGACTAGATATACCAATGTGGAAATGGGATCAGATCACTACTGATTTCATTACCAAGTTGCCAAGAACTTCAAAGGGATTCGATTCTATTTGGGTAATTGTGGATAGGTTGACGAAGTCTGCACATTTCTTGCCGATAAAAGAAACTGATTCTTTGGAACGTTTAGCTAAGTTGTACATTAATGAAATAGTAACTCGACATGGAGTTCAAATCTCGATTATTTCCGATCGAGATAGTCGCTTTACTTCTAGGTTTTGGAGAAGCTTTCAAAAAGAGATGGGAACGCAGATAAAGTTGAGCACAACATATCATCCACAGACTGACGGGCAGAGTGAAAGAACAATCCAAACTTTAGAGGATATGCTTCGGGCTTGTATAGTGGATTTTGGGGGATCATGGGATAAACATCTACCTTTGATAGAATTCGCCTACAACAACAGTTATCATGCCAGCATTCAGGCGGCTCCGTTTGAAGTATTGTATGGTAGAAAATGCCGAACGCCTTTGTGTTGGAATGAAGTGGGGGAGAAGCAATTGGCAGGGCCAGAAATAGTACAGTTAACAGCAGATAAGATTACTCAGATTCGGGATAGATTGAAAACGGCTCAAGACAGACAGAAAAGTTATGCAGATCGACGCCGGAAACCGTTGGAATTTCAGGTTGGGGAATCTGTGATGTTAAAAGTTTCGCCTTGGAAAGGAGTCATACGTTTTGGGAAGCAAGGTAAACTCAGTCCGCGTTATATTGGGCCATTTGAAATTACAGAAAGGATCGGTGAAGTAGCTTACAGATTGGATCTTCCGTTGGAACTGAGCAGGATTCATAACGCGTTCCATGTGTCGAATTTTCGGAAATGTTTAGTTGCACCAGACCAAGCAGTCTCACTACCAGATATTCACGTGGATGAAAAGTTGAACTATGTGGAGGAACCGGAAGCTATAGTTGATCATAAAGTCAAAGTGTTGAGGAATAAAGAGATCAGGCAGGTAAAGGTTCAGTGGAAACATCATAGAGGTCAGGATGCGACTTGGGAATCAGAGTCGGAGATGAGAACCAAATACCCTCATCTGTTCTCTTAACTGAATTCCGGGACGGAATTCTTTTAAGGGGGAGATGTTGTAATAACCAGGTAATTTATCTAAATTAAATTTGGAATTTTATAAGTCTTCATTTAGTATTTTATGGAGTTAGGAGTTAAGGGGTAAGTTTTAAGTTTTATTTGGAAGATTGGGGGTAAGTTTTGCCAATTTGTTTGAGTGTGGGGTTTGTTTGGTGAGAGTGGAGATATTATCCACCCCACCGCCCTGTTCTCTATAGACACCAAGAGGTGTCACCTTTAGACACTCTTTAGATAATACAAAGTCCTTGTGTGTGTGTGTGTTTCGTTTTGGTAAGAAAAGGAAAGAAATCGAGAAATCTTAAAGGAAGAAGAAGAGGATCGAATTCAAGAGGTTACTGCAGAGATTAAAGATTTAACTGAAGCTATTAAGGTAACAAATCCATTACTCAATTGTGTTTTAATTCATAGAAGTGTTCTTGAACCTACTAGTTAAAGTTCTTAGTGGGTTTTGCTAAAAATGGATGTTTTGGGAGGTTTAAGCTTAAGGTTAGGTTGTATACTTGGTCTTAATCATAACTGCATCTTTATAGCATCATGCATAGCTTAAAAGTACAAATTCTGGGTTTTAGGATGAAACAGTGAACTGTGACATTCATCGAAGTCGCAATAGAGGACTGCGACATTCAACGAAGTCGCAATGGTCGATTGCGACTTGGGCTTGAAGTCGCAATGGTCGATTGCGATTTGGATTGGAATCGCAGTAGTTGATTGCGATTTGGGTTTGGAATCGCAATAGTTGATTGCGATTTGGGTTTGGAATCGCAGTAGTTGATTGCGACTTAGGATGGAGTCGCAATAGTGGGTTGCGATTTCGGGGTGAAGTCGCAGTAAGAGGTTGCGACTTTGTACTGTTCATCACGGTTGCGACTTGCACTATTCATTGCGATTTCATGTTATTTTGGGTTGCGATTTGAGTTGTGAATTTTGTAAGTTTAAGTGTTAAAAGAGATATTTGGTATTTTATCTGATTTCAGATTCTGTGAAGGATCGACATACGTGAATTATCTTGGAAGAGTTTTTGGTGATAAACACACGAGGTGAGTTTTACTTTAAAAAGTATATTTTACTGGAATGCAATATGTGATTAACAAGTGTTTGATGATGTGTATGAATATGTCATACGTGAGTAATTATAATATATTGAGATATTATAATTACGTGAGTATTATATGAAAATATAATACGTGGCCGGGCTTAGGACCGGTGTGATAAATTGGCTCGCAACCAATTGTTATTGGCCATTGGTGGAGGGATAAGGTGGTATGTGAAAGGTATGTTGTGTAAATTGCATTTGGTATCATTTACGTGTGATGTATATGTGTTTATATAAAACTGTGTATTTATATAAATGAATTTTTATGATTTCCAAATGTCAGGGATTTACTCACTAGACCCTTAGGTCTAACCCTCATTTTTGTTTTAAAAATCTGTATTCCAGGTGGTGGTACCAGTAAGAGTAAATTATTAATTTACTTGGTGGATAGCTATGTGGAATGATGATCATTATGAAGTTGATGATGCTTTTGTACTTAAATTTCAGTTATTAGCTACTATCAGATCTAAATGGAATCAAGTTGGTACTGAATTTTATATTGGTTAGATCAGACTTTGGGACCGAATGTGTAATGTGAATGATTTTGTTGAAACCCTGTTATGAATTATATGATATATGTATGTTTAGTTTTGCGGGATGTTACACGTGGTTGTGTGATCCCACACTAGCGACATTTTCGAGTTGGGCAGGTGAGGAGAAGATGGGAAGTAGAGTGACAAAAGGTGCATTCACTATTGTTCCCCTTGCCCGCAGATCTAGACTGATCATTCGTGCCCCATTTACCTTTTGATTTTCCTGAGCTGGAAGTATAGAGCACAGTATCGGAGGGCAGTGGAAATCGTTGTTGAAGACGGGTTTCTTCACTTAGGAGTTCAGTGATGGCTTGTTCAAGAGTAGGTAAAGGATGTCTATGGAGAAGTGAGGCTCTAACGTTCTCAAAACGATCAGTGAGACCCATGAGAATAGTGATCAAATGCAATTGGCTAAAGTAAGTAGTAAACTTTCGAGCAGTTTCATCAAAGATTTGAGGTGCACCCAGGCTCAGGTGATCTCTAAGAGCTTGCATCTCAGAGATGTAGGAGTTGATAGACTGATCAGACAGTTGCCTTTTGTTCTGGAAGGTAGTCCACAACTGATATTGATGAGATAAGCCTGTAGAAGTGTACTTGTTGGCAAGAAAATCCCATAGACATTTTGCTGTGGTATAACCGAGGAATTGCTGGTTAATCTCAGTAGTGGTAGAAGCGTTTATGAATCCGAGGATTCGAGCATTTGCGATATCCCAATCATTCATACGTTTTGCAAAGTCGACTGCAGTTTTCTTTTCCTCTTGAACAGGAATGGTAGACGTACCAGTGACATAGGTATAGAGTCCATGAGACTTGAGGAGAATGGACATATGGTGATGCCATAGGACATAGTTGTTCCCATTGAGAACGGGTGAGATGGGATTGGAGTGACTGAGATTGAGAGCCATTCGAAATTGCGATAAAACAGGTTCTTGTCGCAACTAACTGATGTCGCAAAAGAGGTTTGCGATAGTAAGGCTTGTCGCAATAGAGAGTTACGATAGTAAGGCTTGTCGCAATAGAGGGTTGCGATAGTATGGCTTGTCGCAATAGAGGGTTGCGAGGGTAAGGGTTGTCGCAAGTGATAGTTGCGACAGAAGCTCTTGTCGCAATAGAGGATTGCGATAGGAAGGGTTGTCGCAAGAGATGGTTGCGATAGTTAAGATTCTGAGAGTCGCAACAGAGTGTTGCGATAGTTATGAGTTTATGGGTTGCGATAGTTATGAGTACGTGGGTTGCGATAGTTATGAGGCGTAAGGTGTTCTTGAGTCGAGTTTTCAAAACAGATCAGTTTTGGCTTAAAATTGGTATGAAGGTTCGTGACAATATTCTGGACAACTTTAATATTTGAAGTTGTGTCCAATAAACAACAAAAAAAGGATTTTCGGAGCAAAACAGAGTGCAGCAAGATAAAAGAAATAGAAATGGAATGCCGATCTGAAATGTAGGTGTTGTGGGATACTTACCTACAGCTCTGATACCATGTTAGAATTGGAGAGTCGATTGATAGATTGAGAGACACACTTGAGATGGCTGAATCGGCCGACTTTCATATATGGAGAGAGAATTACAAATGAAGTGTCTAACCTAATAAGACCACCCGTACCGCCCTCGGGTACGGGATCGGGTTCGACGAGGTGGCATAGCGGGTTCATCGGGTAGGGGGTACGGGGGGGGGGGGGGGGGGGGGGGAGCGGGGAGCGATCGGGTTAGGGTATCGGGTTCATGAACCCGATGATACCCGTTGCAATTTTAAATTTATTTTATTTTATTTTTTAATTTTTTTAAACAATACCGTTTACCAACGGCTATTTTATAATTTTTTTTTCAAATTATACACACTATATATATTAACCTATACCACCTTCATTTTTTCACACCAAAAAACTCTATACTTTTTTCCATTATTTCTTCAATTTTAGACAATATGGATTCGCCACAACCCGCTTCATCGACCGCATCATCATCCTCCATAGACATCGACGAGTACTTGCAGCATCAAAGGGAAATTTTTGTAGGGTTGGTTCGAGAAGCTGCAAAATTAATTTATGGTAGCACCGCCTCATCATTTACGTGCCCACATGATATTATCTAGCGGATGGGATATATCCGAATGAAGTCACCTACAACCACGGATATTATCTAGCGGATGGGATATATCCGGAATGGGCTACTTTCGTAAAATCATTTACGTGCCCACATGATCATAAACGAAAAAAGTTCAAGTCCGGCACGTAAAGATGTTGAACGAGCTTTTGGCGTGCTTAAACAACGCTGGCATATACTTCATAACCCGGCACGCGGATGGCATCCGACAAGATTGGGAAACATTATGTATGCTTGTGTCATATTACACAATATGATACTCGAAGACGAAGACCATGCCATTTGTGGTGCCGATGAAAACGACCTTGTAGCGGATGATATCGAAACACAAATCAGTGAGGAACAACGCACGACAAATGTTCGAGAAGTCAAAAACCGGGAGACTCATAATAACCTTCGGTCGGATTTGGTCGAACATATTTGGCGTATCCAAGTTCCCAACAACGACGACGACTAGATTTTTAATGTTTTGTAATTTTTAAATTTATTTTGTAATTTTTAAATTTTTAATGAATGTTATGAATTTTTATTTTTATTATTTATCTTATTTTTATTTATTAAAAAATATATAAATATTTTTATTTTGTTAAATAATTAAATGTATAAATAAAAGAATTAAAAAAGCTGAGGTGGCAATTGGGTTCAGTGGGTTGGCGGTACTCCACTTTTGGGTAAGAATGGTAGGAAAGAGAAAAACTGATGTGGCGCTGAGGTGGCAATTGGGTTCAGTGGGTAGGCGGTACTCATGGCCTAACAAACCCTAAGCTATCTATTTATACAAGGGGAGATACACATAATTACAGAAAGAATCATGAACTATACATATTAACAATAATACTCTAACAAAAGACATCTAATCAGAACTCGTTGTTTGAGGGTCGAGATGTTTTAGGCGAAGGGGTATTTTAGTGGATCAAATAAATGTATTATTTATCTTTTTATAAATAATGTGACAAAATCTTGAAAATATCAAAATGACCCTTGACAGACCATAACAGATTTTTTGACGGAAGTTAATGATAGGGAGCGAACACGTTGAATAAATGTAACCATAAGCACACGATCTATTGATTTTCTAAAATACGAAAGCCTTTAACAACCGCGCGAACGAAAAATGTAACCAAATATTATATAAAGTAATCGGTTTTTGGTATAATATGTTTTATCCAATTTTGGTATTTCGCTGATTTTGATTTAATAAAAAAAGTGTATTTTTTAAAGTGCTTTATAACCATATTTTTTAACCATGTTCGTGGGATTATTTCAATCTAACGATTTTGATGCGTTTTTTATTTTTTGGTACTATTCAAATTTTCTCCATGTATATATATGCATCTGTGTATAAGGGGTGTGAGGGCATGTTTGTTAGCAGCTTAATGGAACTCATAGTTTATTCAGTTAGCTATACATGACTGTTTGGTAGTGGCTTAATGATATAGAAAATGACTTATTTATTACGCTTTTAAGTGAGAGTTTTATGTAGAAAGCCAAGTTTTGTCCAAACCAGTCTCTTCCAATTAAAAGCATGGTCCTTCCATATATGAAAACATCATCCCAAACAAAAACTTTTTCAATCCATACAGACAGATTAATCCACACAGATAACTTTATTTACATAGGACTTAATGAAAAACCAATTTAATGTGTATAAAGATCAATGAAGAGGTCAATAGACAATTAATCATCTCATCTTACTAATAAAATACGTTTTGGTACGCTACCAAAAAATGTAGGTTTTTGAAGCATCTTCAATAAATAGTATAAAAATTATTAAATAATATCTAATTTGATGTAAATAAGAATATTCCATAAAATATTCTTATAATGATTTTTTATCAACTCTAACTTGTAATATATAATTTTGACACCAATAACTTTTGCATCAAATATATTAGTATTTATACAATAGTTTATTTAGATTTAGGGGCCGTTTACAAAACGCTTACCTGGGTAAGTGCTTACCAAGTCACATTAGCTTACCAGATGAATCTAACAAGAACTAAGAATCTTACCCGGTAAGAGCGGAAGCAATGACCGAGATTCGAAAGCAAGGACCGAGAGTCTTACCCGGTAAGTGAGTGCGACGGCTCTTACCACGGTTAACATTTACCGGCTAAATTGTTGCATACGATGCCATTTTAGTAGATTAAAATCTTACCCGAAAAGTAAGTGATAGTGTTAAATTTTACCGATAACCACTTACCCGGGAAAGTGATTAGGTAAAGGACCCCTTAATTCTATAAATAAACCAATAACATGCATTCGTGTCACTTCGACTTATAAATCAACTGGGTTTTAGTCATCGTCAACCAATTCATTTATCGATGTTTCAATCCATATGTTGTATGTGAAGCAACAAAATCTATAATAAGATTTAAGTTTATAAAATGAATTCAGTATTGTCTCAATTAAATACATTTTAGTTATTTGATTTTATTATTATTATCTTGTTATAGAGTGTAAAAATAAAGGTCAAATATTTGAAAATTGTAGACGTAATTGGGGTGGCTTGAGACATGAGAGTATAATAATGTTCACGTAGTGAATTTTTTCTTTGCAAACATGTATTTCCAAAAAAAAAATTGTCAAAAATTAAACATATTTAGTCATGTATGACATATATATGTGTATGATCACATACCATTTAGTTTTTATATTGTTCTTAATAATTAACTTTAATAATTTTTAGTGAGATTCAAACGAGAATGCCTCTATTTTACAAAAATGCATGAACATTTATGAGCCTCCGAATTATTTAACCCATAATTATAAAGAAAAGAAAAAAGTAAATAATTAAGTATAATAATGTGATTTCGCATTTATCTATAATATTAGTGAATTCATTATCCCTAAAATCACGTACAAATAATATATCCACCAATCACAATGTATCACAACATTATGACCTCATTATTATAGCAAAATCATATAATGAACCGATAGAACGATGATTGTGAATGTTATCCTTGTTGAAAAACCTTATTGTTTTTTTCTTGTTATTGTGCAAATTCAACAACTTGCATGAAATGGTAACCAAAGTATTTTGCATAAAAAGAAAAAAGAAAAAGAAAAAGGAAATTGCTTGGATGGAAGAAGAAGAAAAAAAAATTAAAAATAAAAATGCAAGACACCAAATTGCAGGCTGGATGTACTTTGAATTCTTGTTGGCTAAGGAAATGCATGCCTATAAAAGGCATGCATCGGCTGAAGACATGCACACACAAATGATAAACCAAGATCTATCAAGATTAGAGAGAGAATCTAGAGAGAGAGAGAGAGTAGAGAGAGAAAGTAGATCTATTCAATAAGCTCTCCAATTACAAGATATGAGTTATGCGTATTCCTCTCAGTAATAGTTGTGTCATCCCTCTATTAAACAAAGCTATATATACCTCAATACAAACTAAGGTAATAAGCTAACTTTGACTTTCTATTACATTGACTTTGACTTTATTAATCAAGATTAAATCTTGAAGACATATTTGTCCTAACAATCTCCCCCTTGGATTCAAGATTTAAACATTTGAGAACAACATTCTTCGGCTTCTTGAATCTTCAAAACTTCGGTCTTTATCAAGGTTTGTCAAAGTCAAATCGTCACAAAATCTTCAGACGGGGAACTGACGAAGATTTTCTTTCTTTGAAATGGAGAATTTGTTTCTTCACACGAGGCATTTTGATACAATGTAGCGCAAATCTAAGAAAAAGAGATATTCTTGAGAAACCAAGATGATCAATCGATTTTTCCTAAACTCTTGAAGAATTCTCCCCCTTTTCTTTCTTTGACTTGAGAACTTCAACTTCAGTAACGATATTCACCATATAGCACAAGTTTAAGAAAAAGATATCTTCTTGAAAAAGATGATCAATCAATTTCTCTTAAACTCTTGAAGAAGAATTCTCCCCCTTTTACTAGCTTGAGACAAAATCTTCTTTCTTCATTTCTCCCCCTTTCATGAAATCGAATCTTTGACTTGAAAGCTTTGACATGAAATTGAACTAAACATGTCTCCCCCTTTTTCGATGAAAGTGTGCATCATGATCATCGAAAACATTCTTCAATTTCAGTCGCGTCTCTGATTCTCACTAACAATCTCCTCCTTAATGAATGACTTTGCTCCCCCTCAAAATAAGAATTCTGGAGCAATTTGTTTTCTCCCCCTGAAAATATGCATATATTTCATTTAGGCACAGTAGTTGAAACATTTATACAAGAAAAATAAAATTCATTGAACTACATTTTATAATTACTAACATTTGATCATTTGAAAACTTTACAAAAGAAATTCAACTTAATGAAATTTAACAGATTTATCAATCAAATGAAATCAAATGCATGTGTTTGGATTCAAATACCAGACATCATTGCATATCAAGTTAAAAATGTTCAGTTTCAACCCCTTTATTAAATCTATTTGGTGTGCTAGCATGCGAAATATGATCAGCAACAAGCATATGCAATTCTAAAACATATCAGAATACTCTGCTCTACTCACACTATTTGTCCAAAATCAGAATTTTCACAAATTTACAGGTTTATAGCGACTTTGTATTTTCCCCAAGTTTCAAGAGATGTGTGCTCATTGGCATCTTTTGATTTTGTGCTCATTGGCATCTTTTGATTTTGTGCTCATTGGCATCTTTTAATCACAAAGTTTATTAAGAATAAGATACACCGTTAAACATGGCTTTCTATCTGGTTATATACCAGGATTTGGGTCAGCGGATCCCAGACCAGTTGGCCTTAGGTGCTAGGTGACGAGCACCCCTTAGAACTTACTTTCCCAAACCAGAAAGGCCACATCGATATATCTTAAACACATCTGTACCAGTAGAACATGACTTTCTATCTGGTTCTATAGCAGGATTTGGGTCAGCCGATCCCAGACCAGTTGGTCTTAGGGACTAGGTGTCGAGCACCCCTTAGGACTTAATCTCCCAAACCAGAAAGGCCACATGCACAAACTTTCAAACTAAATGATTAGATTTAAAACTTAGAGCATCTCAATCACTTGGTTCTAAAACATAGTGTTTTCCCCATATTTTCGTTTCCATCCATCATTCTAACAAAAAGGCTTTTTGAGCATTATATTCTATATAAATCTAGAATCACATAATTTTGAGCATTCAGCATAATTTCATTCATGTTTTGCTGACCTTTCGATTTATTTCAGAAGTGAAAGATGAAACAGATGTAACTTAGATAATACAAAAACGCTTGTAAAATCACCATTGACACACATTTCATTCATTGAATGAAAGTTGAAAAATTTTCACTTCATTGAATTAAATTTGTAAAGATTCAAACATTCAAAGCAGTAGAAATAAAACATAATGCAATGTTACCTTTTACCACTTGTTCTTTGAAATAGAAAGATGTGACAGTTAAGGATATCACCTGAGTAGTATGATCATGCGGTAAAAGATTTAACCTGATAAGTACGAGTTCTAAACTGATTTGTTTAGAAGTCTTAGCCATTGAAGTACGGGTCCTGAACTGATTTGTCCAGAAGCCATAAACGTTTAATCACGGGTCCTGAACTGATGTATTCAGAAACCACTTATGAAGCACAGATACATCTTATTTCAAGAGTTCAACGCTTTGCTTCTAAATCTGCAAAAACAGATTAAGTAGATTTTGGTACCCAACGCGTCTTGGGTCCTGACTTGTTAAACGGAGCTCTATAAGAAGGAAAATGATAAGTGTAATACCAAAATTGTGCATTACTATTTTTAACAAAATCATTAGTTCCACAATAAGAACAACAAATATTCTTTTGTGCAAACCTGATTAAATTATTTGCGGAATATATTGAATCAGGTTTAACAAAAGATTTACCTTTCAGGTTAGTGTTCTTGTTGGGAACAAATGATTTTGGTATATCTTTTTGAGGAATCGTACCTTTCACTCTCCATTGCATGTTGACTTTCTTATATGAAGGAAGATCGACATATTGATACTTGGAAGAATTATCCACTGAATGATCATAGAAGAGATTAGAAGGTCGAATCGGACTTTCTGAATAGCTTTTGGATTTGTTGAGTGACTTCACTTTGTTAGATAAATCATTTCGTTCCTTGGTCATCAAATCAAGCTGCTTCTGAATGTCACAATTAACCCTCTTCTCTTTCATGATATCAGTAGATAACACCGCCAAATTCTTTGTGAGCTTTCGTATTTCTTGCTGAAAAATCTTCCTTTCAACAGAAAATTCATCTTTAACGCTCCTTGATTGAAAATCAGCTTTCTTCCTCTTTTCTAGTTCTTCACTTTCTTTTTCTAAGTCCTTTTGAAGCTCAGAAATTTTCTTTGACAATGTTGCATTCTTCGCTTCAAACCTTTTCCTTTCTTTTTCATACTCGACCCTTTCCTTCTCCAATTTTTCTTTTTCAAGAAATAAAACTTTCTCAAATTCTGAATTTTGTTTAGAAAGTTTTCTGCATTTAAGTTCAAGAGCTTTCTTTTCTTCATTATCTTTCTTTTCCGTCTTTAAAGCTTGTTCAAGTTTCAAGACTTTCTGAGAAATAGCAACTTTTTCTTTTCTGTGGTTTTCTCTTTCCTCTTTTAGTACATTTTCTGTGTCCGAAAGTCTCTTTGTAAGCTCTATAACCTTTTCCTTGAGTTTATTATTTTCAGCATCCGATGATTTATGTTCCGCATCCTCTTTTTCAGCTTTCTTTTCTTCTTCTTTTCTCTTAAAATCAACTTTAGATCCAATCATTTGCTTTGACAATTCATTCCACATCTGCATCGGGTTGTTTTTGAAAGCTTCAACGCGTTTATAAATGTGTTGTGGAAGTGCAAGAATCAAGTAGTATAAAGCATCCTTGTCAGCTTTCTTTCTTTTATTCTCTTCTTCAGTAAAGTCATTCTCCATTTTATATATAATCATCGGACCTTCGGAGAAATATTTGATCATGTATTCACCATTTTCTCTTCTTGAAATAAACTCGATGAAAGCAACTGTCCATTGTTAAAAATGAGAGTCTTTGATCAACACCGGAGGTTTGTTCATGTTTTTCTGAAAAGTCATGTTTAAAACAGAAAGTCAGTTCTGGAAATCACAGAAAAATTTCCAAGTCAGTATCTCGCAACAGGCACTAGCGCAAAGCTAAGAAACTCGCAAGCAACCGTAGCGAGAAGTAAGAATTTCGCAAGCAAAGGTAGCGAAAAGTAGACTTAGAAAAATTAGGAATCTGAGTATTTCAGTAGATGGCGAGAAGTACGGATTTCGCTAATGAAGAAAGCAAAAAGTTCAGTTTTCGGGTCAGAAGGTTGCGAGAAGTATGGATTTCGCAACTGAAGGTTGCGAAAAGTCTGGCGCAATGTATACTTAAAAAAAATTGAAACTCTGAAACTTTCTTCTTGTTGATGGCGCAATTTGATAGGAAGCAAACAAGCAAGTAGCTTAAACTAATTAAGCATGCAAGCAAGTAGCTTAAACTAATTAAGCAAGCAAGCAAGTAGCTGAAATTAATTCGGGTGAAATTAATTCAAGCAAGCAAGATGGTAGCTGAAAATTTATTAAGTCTGTATCTCGCAAGAGGCAATTGCGCAATGTGATAAGCTGATGGCGAGAAGCTGGTTTGATAGTTGCGCAAAGCTCAAATATGATGAACAATATGATCAAACTCAAAAATCTCTTCAAATCTTCATCAATTCTTCAAATTAACCAACCAAAATTTGCAAAAATGTTAGAAAACAAGTTTCTAACACGATGATGTAAACCAATTTTGCAGAAAATTGCTAAATCGAAATCTGAATGTTGAACAGATGATACGAACGAACCGAACAAAACAATCAAATTTCTTCAAATTGATCCTCAAAATCTTGAAATTAATCAACCAAAATTTGAAGATATGTTAGAAAACAAGTTTCTAACACAATGATGTAATCCAATTTCGCTGAAAACCGCTGATTCAAAATCTGAATGGTTGATCAGAAGATTTTTGACGAACTGTTCAGAATCTTGAATTTCTTCAAAATTGACCTCCAAATCTTTGAAATTAGCTTTTGATTATTGAATAAGAATTATTCTCCACACAAAAACGAATCCAAAGAACCAATTCACGAACGAATACGTTAAAAAAACACCAAATTTTGATAAAATCTCAAGAAAACGAGATTTTCTTGATAAATTCAAGAAAATCAATCAAATTTGCTTGTGAAATCACCAAATTCGTATGTTTGATCAGTAGAATTCCATCTCTCGATCTTGTTCCTGCTCTGATACCAATTGATAAACCACGATCTATCAAGATTAGAGAGAGAGTAGAGAGAGAGTAGATCTATTCAATTAGCTCTCCAATTACAAGATATGAGTTATGCGTATTCCTCTCAGTAATAGTTGTGTCATCCCTCTATTAAACAAAGCTATATATACCTCAATACAAACTAAGGTAATAAGTTAACTTTGACTTTCTATTACATTGACTTTGACTTTATTAATCAAGATTAAATCTTGAAGACATATTTGTCCTAACAACAAAAATTCATTTCTTTTCCCTTTATTTCCTTTGTCAAGTTATATATATATATATATATTTCATTGATATATATATATATATAGAGAGAGAGAGAGAAAGGTTCAAACGAGAACGCTAACTATTTACGAGAAACGCGAGGAGTGCCTTCCATGTACTGGATCACATGTGATTCACATACAAAATCATATGTGATTAAAATTCTGGACCCGCGTGGTTTGGCCCGCAGTTTGCAAGTCGCGCGGTTTGCCGCGCGGATCACATGTGATTTTGTACTGTTAATCACATGTGATCCAGTACATGGAAGGCGCTCCTCGCGTTTCTCGTAAATAGGTACGCTCCTCGTTTGAACCCACCTCTCTCTCTCTCTATATATATATATACACATATATATATATATATATATATATATATATATTTCGCTTGTGAGGAAATATTTCGTTAGCTGATTTGTTGATCCAATGATCTTGTAAACACGTTGTAACTCTCTCCCAGTTGGTAATATATCGAACTCATTTCTCCCTGTGGACGTACACTATCACACCGATAGTGGAACCACGTTAAATCTTGTTGTCTCGATTTATTTGTTGCTTTGACATAATACTATCGTATATATTATAACTGCTAAAATTTACGTGTGGATCGGTATGAATCAACAGACCAAAATATACAATATTTAGATCTCGTTATTCCGCATTTGTTGTATTCGGTCGGTTGCAACGTGATTTATTGATATCACTTTGGGACCGTAAATCACTTGAATACGATATTGTAACTGCTGCCGACCTTACAATTGGTATCGGAGCTTGCTAGATCTAAATTTGACTTAAATTGTATATTTTTAGTTGCACAATAAGTGCTTGGTAAAAATGTTTGTTGATTCACGAAATCCGTTTTCCAGTACCGTTTCCGACCCGAGCTAAAATGTTTATCAAGAAGGTTCTTTTAAATTATCGGGGTCCGGGATTAGAATAAAAAACGAAACGGTGAAGGTGACTTTGGTAAATGGCAGTTTACTACTGTTGCAGCACTTAGGATAAACGATGTTCACCCCGTAGTCTTTGCTCCGGAAGAAAAGGATCCGGATATGTCCACCTTAGAAGCTAAGGAAATGGAGGCTTGGGCCTTCACTACCTTACAAATGGCTATGGGTCCAAATGTTATTTCTGAAATCGTTTCTGAAAAGACAGCCGCAGGGATTTGTAGAAGACTTGAGAATCTTTATCTCAAGAAAACTTTGACCAACCGACTGTTGTTGATGAGGTCGTGTATTTTCTTCAAAATGAAGGAGGGTACTATCATTCAGGCCCACATGACTGAATTCGAAGATATCATAATGAAGTTGAAGGCAATAGAGTCTATTTTGCCACAGATAATGAGGCACTCGCTTTGATTCTGTTGTATTCACTTCCTGAGAAATACTCCCAGTTCACTAATAGTTTTATTTATGGAAGAGATTCCATTTCTTTGTCTGACGTGAAAGAAGGGATGATCTGTGAAGAACAAAGAATTCAGAAGAAAATCGGTAACAGCTCACGGGATAACAACCACCACAGTCAAGGTCTATCTGTCGAAAGAGACCAAGACGATCAGCTCAGGGGAAGAACTCGTGGCCGTTCCGAATCTCGTAAACCTGGTTTTCACGGGAAATCTAAGAAACGTGGCAATTGTAATTATTGTCACAAACCAGGTCACTGGGTCAGAGATTGTCCTAGTTTGAAAAACAAGGACAAGAACAAAGCAGAATCTTCAGCAGTTGCAACCGAAAGAGACATCGGCTTCTCAGCAACAGTTACATCACCAAAAGGCGACAGGCGTTGGGTGTTGGATACCGGAGCTTCGTGCCATATGACACCATTTCGGGATTGTTTCACTACTTTTGAGGAGTTCGAAGGTAACCATATTTATATGGTAAACAGTACATCGTGTGTCACTCGGGGCATCGGTTCGGTCAGAATCAAAATGTTTGACGGTACTATTCGAACTTTATTAAATGTTAAATTTGTACCGTCTATGACTCGTTCTTTGATTTCTGTTGGACAACTGTCCAAACTTGGCTGTAAGATTCGGATTGAGGATGGGAGTATGCGCATCTCCAGAGGGAACTTTATTGTGATGAAAGGTAAGCAGGCAGAAAATAATTTGTTTCATCTGGTAGGCGAAACAATTAGTTTTGATGCGTGTGTCGTGGATAGTTCGAAAAATTTAGATGTTACCCGTTTGTGGCATCTTAGACTGGGGCACACTTCAGAGAAGAATTTGGAGATTCCGCAAGCGGAAACTCATTGCGGTTGACACACCTACGAGTTTGGACTTTTGTTCAGAATATGTTTCGGGTAAACAGAAGCGTGTTTCCTTTGGTGTTGGAAAACACAACACCAAAGGGATCCTCGATTATGTTCATACAGACGTATGGGGACCATCTTCGACACAGTCTCTCAGTGGAGGTAAGTACTATGTTACTTTTATTGATGATTTCTCGCACAAACTCTGGGTGTATGTGATTAAGTTAAAGTTAGACGTTTTTAAAATATTCAAAAATTGGTTAGCACTAGTCGAAGTCGAGACTGGTAGGAAATTAAAAGTGCTAAGATCTGACAATGGTGGTCAATACACTAGTGGTAACTTTAAAGACTTTTGTTCACGTAGAGGTATTCACCGACACTACACCACACCTGGCGATCTGCAATCAAACGAAGTCGTCGAACGGATGAATAGGACCTTGTTAGATAAAGTCTGATGTATGTTAGTTACATCTGGTTTCCCAAAAATATTTTGGGCTGAAGCACTTCACACTGCTGTACACATTGTGAATCGGTTACCATGTTCAGCCATTGGGGGGAAAATCCCGGAAGAAATTTGGAGGGGTAAAGGTGATATCTGTTTGAAATACATACGTGTATTTGGTTGTCTTGTATATATTCATGTGACAGGTCAGGACAAGCTAGATCCCAGAGCCACCAAGGGATTCTTGCTCGGCTATACAGATAGAATTAAGCGTTACCGAATCTAGAACCCGGTCACCCGAAAGGTGATTCATTCTCGATATGTGACCTTCGATGAGTCGATTATGTTCAAGTCTAATCATAATCGACAACCCGCTCCAGAACCGGAAATTATCTCTTATGTTTCTCCAACAGCCGATGGAGATGAGATAATTGCCAGTCCTGCTCATCCGCTCGAGGTTTTTCGTTGGGGTCAGAATCTGAAGAAGATGCTAGTCCACCAGAGACATCTATTTCTGATCCAGTTAGTTCAGTTCAGGAAGAAGTTCTGAATGATGGTGAAGGTCAAGGCGATACAATTCCAGTATCAGTACCTACGAGGCAGAGCCAAAGAGCTATCCGTCCTCCTAATAGGTATGGTGATTGGGATTTTGCAAATATGAGTTTTACGGACCAGCTTGAGTACGCTTTGCATGTTGTACAGGATGAGCCGTTTGACTTTTCGGATGCACTAGCTTCGAACCACTATGATAAGTGGTTAGTAGCTATGCAGAAGGAAATGGAAGCTCTATCGAAAAATAACACTTGGGAGCTTTGTCCATTACCGAAAGGCAGTCGAGCAATTGGCTGCAAAATGGGTCTATAAAGTCAAAGACGATATGTGTTATAAAGCTCGCCTGGTTGCGAAAGGCTTTGCACAACAGAAGGGTATCGAGTAAGACGATATCTTCGCGCATGTGGTTCGTCACACATCTATCCGGGTCCTTCTGGCCCTTGTGGCGATTTACGATTTGGAGCTCGAACAGTTAGATGTGAAAACAACTTTTCTACACGGAGATCTTGAGGAAACCATTTATATGTAGCAACCGGAAGGTTTCATCTCCGACAACAAATCCGATTGGGTCTGTAAATTGATAAAGTCCCTTTATGGACTTAAACTGTCGCATCGGCAGTGGTACAAGAAGTTTGATTTGTTTATGCTCTCGTTGGGTTTTGAGCGTAGTGAGAAAGACGCTTGTGTCTATCATAGATCAAGCGGTGGCGTTTATACTTATCTACTTCTTTATGTTGATGACATGCTAATAGCTTGCAGGGATCGAAATGGAAATCAACCGTTTGAAAGATAGGTTGAAATCAGAATTTGAAATGAATGATCTCGGCGAAGCTCGTGTTATTCTCGGCATGGAAATTGTTCGGGACAGAAATACTCGTACTCTCAGGTTAACACAAAAGGGCTATATTAAAAATATTTTGAAGCGGTTTAATCTTGATGGTGCAAAGTCGGTGTCTACGCCACTTCCGAGTCACATCAAGCTTACAAAAGACGATTGTCCGGTAGACGATGTTGGAAAGGTTGAGATGGCAAAGATTCCGTATGCAGTGTAGTCGGGAGCCTCATGTATGCTATGGTATGCACCCGTCCCGATCTTGCACATTCCGTTGGAGTGATTAGTCGGTTTCTATCGAACCCGGGTAAGTCACACTGGGCTGCAGTGAAAGCTGTGTTTCTTTACTTGAAAGGTACGGAAACTCACGGCCTCATTTATGGTATGCAAAACAACTGTGATATTGTTGGTTACTGCAATTCAGATTACGCAGGTGATCGTGTCAGTTGGAAATCCACTTCTGGTTATGTTTTTACATTAGGTGGAACAGCTGTCAGTTGGAGATCTCGATTACAGTCTGTTGTTGCATTATCGACTACCGAAGCTGAACTTATTGCAGCGGTCGAGTCTGCTAAACAAAAAGTTTATTTACAGGAACTGTTGATTGGTTTGGGTCTGAAGCAGTCTACTGTCCGTATTAATTGTGATAGCCAGAGTGCCATTCACTTGGCTACAAATTTGGCGTTCAGCTCTCGAACGAAGCACATTAATGTGCATGATGCATTTCTGGTAGCTTTGCACGACGCAAAGGTTGTGTATTTGAAGAAAATATTATCTAAAGATAATATTGTCGATATGTTCACCAAGTCGTTACCGCCAGTCGCATTCGAGCATTGCTCGAATTTGATCCAGCTCAGATTATGTTAGTGTCGTTCGACACTTTGTGGGAGAGATGAGAAATATTGCTACAGATGACATAGCGACATCTTTGGGGAGTTATTACTTGGCACGTGTTTTTAGGTTGCTTAACTCGTTCGTTTATTGAGATTGCTCACTTGGGGATTTTTGCTTTTGATTTTGACGGGTGATGGCCGAGCCGAAGCTCGTCAAGGTCAAAATGCATTATGTTACCTCGTGTCAATCTCTATCAGCTACTTGTTCGTGTTCGGTGGATTGGTTCATAATTTGGTTTCGTCGGGTGATTTGCACATCATGGTGGAGTGTTGAAAAACCTTATTGTTTTTTCTTGTTATTGTGCAAATTCACCAACTTGCATGAAATGGTAACCAAAGTATTTTGCATAAAAAGAAAAAGGAAAAAGAAAAAGGAAATTGCTTGGTGGACATGAGTCCACGTCTCTGGATGGAAGAAGAAGAAGAAAAAATTAAAAATAAAAATGCAAGACACCAAATTGCAAGCTGGATGTACTTTGAATTCTTGTCGGCTAAGGAAATGCATGCCTATAAAAGGCATGCATCGGCTGAAGACATGCACACACAAAAATTCCTTTCTTTTCTCTTTATTTCCTTTGTCAAGTTATATATATATATATATATATATATATATATACGTGTATATATATATATATTGAATAAGATATATATATATATATATATATATATATATATATATATATATATATAATCCCTTTGATATATATATAGAGGTGGGTTCAAACGAGAATAGAACCTATTTAAAAGAATAAAGGGATGAATCTCATCCATTGATTGAATGAGATCAAGGGTTAGAAAACGTAATGGCATATTTTGTAATTAGAAACAATATTAAACAATTTTACCTACAAGGACATATTATTATAAGGGTACAATCGGAAGAAAAAGAAAAGCATAACCGGTGATATTGGCAGGCGAATATCATGGAATTTTCATAATTATCAGAATCAAATTGAATCTCTTCCTATTTTCTCTCATACAGTGGGTGTCTCGTTTGAAAAAGAAGGAGAGAGAGAGAAACTGCTGCTGTCGATTAAGAAGATTACTGAGTTTTGAAAAACCCTAATCGAAACAAGAAGGGGACAATACGGTGGGTGTCTCTCATACGGTGGTTGTGTCGTTCGAAACTCTTGAAGAAACGATGAATCGTCAAGGTACTTCACATTTCTGTTTCTTCATTCTTCCTATTCCTGAAAACCCTAATTTACTAAGAACAATCGTGATTGATGTTGTGTAAGGTGTTCGAAAAAACCCTAGATTTGCTAATAAACCGAATTCAAGATTCAAAAATACGGTTGAGACAGCTCTTGATGTTGACGCAGATGAAGAATCGATGGGTGGAAGAAGGAACCAAGTAAAACACAACAACAATGTGCTTCAAGCTGGTAAGAAATCAAGACTCTGTTTTGGGTTTATTTTTTAAGGCAATAAGCAAAGAAACGTGTTTAATCACTGTTGATTGATGATTTTCATGCTTTTTTAAAATTAGAGTTTTAATCACCGTTGACTGTTGATTGTGAATTTGGCTTTGAGTTTTAATTAGAGTTTTAATCACCGTTGATTGTTGATTGTAAAATTGGCTTTGAGTTTTAATTGTAGTTTTAATCACTGTTGATTGTTGATTGTCAATGTGCCTTTGAGTTTTAATAAGTGTTTTAATCACTGTTGATTATTGATTGTCACTGTGCCTTTGAGTTTTAATTAGAGTTTTCACTGTTGATTGTTGATTGTCAGTGTGCCTTTGAGTTTTAATTAGAGTTTTAATCACTGTTGATTGTTGATTGTCAATTTGGCTTTGTGTTTTAATTAGAGTTTTAAACATTGTTGATTGTTGATTGTCAAGTTGGCTTTGAGTTTTAATTAGAGTTTTAATCACTGTTGATTGTTGATTGTCAATTTGGCTTTGAGTTTTAATTAGAGTTTTAATCACTGTTGATTATGGATTGTCAATTTGGCTTTCATCAATCTTTAATCACTGTTGATTTACTAATTGTTATAAAACCTTATTGTGCATTTAATTGAACTGTATGTTAGTTTAGTTGTCTTTTTTAATATGTGCAGGATCTTCTTCTGCTACGCGAGGGAGTTCAAAAAGAGGTCGTCCAAGTAAAAAGGATCTGGAACCGGCAAAAAAGAAGAAGAAACAATTAGATGAAAGGAAAAAACATCAAAAGGAAAGAAAACAAGACAAGAGGGAGCAACCGATGGCGGGATCAACTATGAAAGCCAGAACGACGCCTTACCCACTTTTTAATGCAATAAGCTCGATGTCAAATGAACAGTTGGCGGTAATGGCTTAAATGGGTTTTGGAGGACTTTCTGGAATGAAGATGGATGGGATACCAGCCAGCCTTGGGAACCATGTCACATTGAATTTCGATCCATACACGATGAAGCTGAACATATAGAATGGACAGATACAGGTTACTGAATAGGCGATTAGAGACATGATAGGATGTTTAATCAGTTATGGTGAATATTATATGAATGGAATCAATGGGAAATATTTTAATTTCAATCAAGCTTGTCATGGTATTACATGTATTGGTTTATTATCATTTATGATTTCGGTTGGATGATCACATGTGATGTAGGGGTGCAGACTAGTAATAACAGTTTGTCCATCACAGTTTTGTAAAATCACCAATGATCATATGATGGGTATTGTAGTTAAGCATTCTGCTTAATTCATTTAGATTATAATCACAGGTGTTTTACTTCATGCAGAGTAATAATTACATTATGTCCAATTCCAATATAGTATAATTACATATGGTGCTGTCATGGATTGTATAATATAACATTATGTCTATTTAGTATTTACAGAGTGTTGTAATCACATATGATTTAGGTATGAAATAACAAATGATTATGTAATGAGTATTATAGCTATAGATTATGTCACATTCTTTAACATTTTAATCCCAATTGATGTGATAAACCATAAATAAGAACATTATGTCCAATTAGATTATAGTAAAAACACATATGATTTTGTTATAGATATTGAACTATATTAACATCACATATGATTATGTTGAATTAGACTATATTAACATCACATATGATTTATTTATATGATGTAATGTTAACATAGTTATGCATTTGAAGAAGTCCAAATAATAAATCATATTACAGGTTACACAAACATTTATAAATCACTTATGATTATGCTTTATAGGATTATGTCATAATGTTTAGAAATAATATCCACTAGCTTATCATATATGATTTTACGAGGATGATTGTTTTTTTTAAAAACACTTTAATTTATTAATACCATCCCCAACCAATAACAAACACAACCAAACCAGGTTTGCAAGAAGCAAACCAATCACAACAACAATCACAGACCACATGAACAATTACAGAAACAAAACAAAGCTACAAATGAAATTTCCACGAGCATCGAAACAAAACCGAAAGTAAAGCATAGTTGCTGTTGTACTTCAGACCCGAACGGAACCGAGCTGATGCGCCGAGACCACCTGCAGCTGAACGCTCTAACTGATGCCGAGAACGTCCCCTGCAGTCTCGATCAAAATCCACAATAGCCTACGAAGTCGTCGGTGCAGCAAGCCGTAAGACCCAATCAATTTTACACTTTCGTTCGCGCCAGAGCTTAATCCAAATAGCCGCTACTCGCCTACTCCAAAAGCAACAACAAAATCAACAAGGATTAACATACTCAAGATATTCAATATATTCAAATCAACAGTGATTAACATATCCAACACAAAACCCACCATATTAAACATATTTATGTCATGATTTTGTTATATATATATTGAACTATATTAACATCACATATGATTATATTGAATTGGACTATATTAACATCACATATGATTTATTTATATGATGTAATGCTAACATAGTTATGCATTTGAAGAAGTCCACAAATAATAAATCATGGAACCAGTGAATAAGTGATATTCACGTTTGCAAGAAGCAAACCAATCACAACAACAATCACAGACCACATGAACAATTACATAAACAAAACAAAGCTACAGATGCAATTTCCAGCAACGTCGAAACAGAACAGAAAGTAAGCATAGTCGCTGCGGTACTTCAGACCCGAACGGAACCGAGCTGATGTGCCGAGACCACCTGCAGTCTCGATCAAAATCCACAGCAGTCTCGATCAAAATCCACAACAGCCTACGAAGTCGTCGGTGCAGCCAACCGTAAGACCCAATCAATTTTACACTTCGTTCGCGCCATAGCTTAATCCAAACAGCCGCTACTCCAAAAGCACCTACAGTGCTCAATCCAAACTTCCCTTGATCCAAACAGCACCTGCAATGCTTAATCCAAGCAGCCTCCAGTCCAAACATCCCTACTACGACTGAAGCAACAACTATGGAGCTGAACCCACTCAGAAAATCTGATGATTTGAACAAAAATGATTACTGAACATGAATGTACCAAACATAATCACGTGTGATCTTATTAATACTATATGAACCACCATTTCAAAATCTGGAAGATATGAAAGATGATCAAAACTGCAATCAAGACCAGATATTATGCATATTATTCGAAAACAAAGGTGTGACTAAGATTAAAAAAAATCACCTGTTGTTATTTTGTAATTGACAAAACCCTGGAACTCTGATGATGCTTACCAATCTGGAGCAAATTATCAATCTTGAACAAACTATTTCACTGGAATATACAAATAAAAACAAAGCCTTTGATACTAATACTTACCAATCTAGACAAAATTATCCATCGGAATGTCAACAAAACAATGCACATATTCTAATACAAAATCGGTGGGGGGGGGGGGGGGGGGACATTTGTCGTTGTTGATTATCACTAATCTCGACATCATTTTGCGGATGGAAGTCAAGCTCATTCATCGACTCAACACTTTCGACTGTGTAACGCGAATGATCAGATTGCTCCATCAAAAACCCTATTTATGATATGTGACGACGAGAATGTAATTATGTAGAAGATCGAACGATTTCCTCTGGTGCATGTTAAACAGAAAGATCAAAAATGAGTTTCATCTGCATATTTTCGTATGAAGACGTGGGAGCTTTTTGCAGGACTGAAGAAAAAAAGATTCTGATATCTATAAAATTGGAGAAGATCACGCCTATTTCTTAAAGATAGAGACTATCCTAAATTAAATAGGATGTTAATTTACATTACTACCCTTTTAATCATATTAATCTAAAAAATTAAAAAAATATTAATTTTATAATTATGATTGGTTGAGATTCATCCCTTTATTCCTTTAAATAGTTGTCATTCTCGTATGATCCTCCCTCTATATATATATATATATATATATATATATATATATATATTAATCCCTTTGATATATATATATATATATACATATATATATATATATATATCTTATTCTATATATATATATATATACACACGTATATATATATATATATTTCGCTTGTGAGAAAATATTTCGTTAGCTGATTTGTTGATCCAATGATCTTGTAAACACGTTGTAACTCTCTCCCGGTTGGTAATATATCGAACTCATTTCTCCCTGTGGACGTACACTATCACACCGATAGTGGAACCACGTTAAATCTTGTTGTCTCGATTTATTTGCTGCTTTGACATAATATTATCGTATATATTATAACTGCTAAAATTTACGTGTGGATCGGTATGAATCAACAGACCAAAATATACAATATTTAGATCTCGTTATTCCGCATTTGTTGTATTCGGTCGGTTGCAACGTGATTTATTGATATCACTTTGGGACCGTAAATCACTTGAATACGATATTGTAACTGCTACCGACCTTACAATCCTTACTGGTTTTCAATTATAACATCGTTATCACAACAAAATCATATCAATATCATAGCAAAATCACATCATAAAAAGTCTTTTACCAAAGCATTTATCATAGTATCTCACAACAAAATCAAAACATGATCACATCATAAGAAATCTTTTATTTATCAAAACATTATCACATTAATATCAAAACAAAACAATATCATTATCACAAGAATGTCAAATCATTATCGACATGACACATCGACATAAAAAATCTTTGATGATAATAATAACATTTAAAGGATAAAGACAACTGTAGAATAGCAGGAAATTGTTGATAAATACTAAAAAAATCATTTGTACGATTTTTTAATAGTATTAAATGATTTGGAGGTCCAAAAGTGTTTTCGCATTTTCGTTAAACAATGATGTTCTCCTTTGAACCCTGCATACTTTTCTATTCTTGATTTACAATAAAATTTTACATTGTGCGAGCACGTAGATAACTTTATATCAAATCAAAGTTTAAAATAAATAGTTTGATTCGACAAATATTTAATAAAAATGCTTAACTATTGCCTAACTTACTCCTTTATTTCTTAAAGGACATCAGTGAAATTTTATTAAAAACTATCAAGACGTTAGAACAAGACAACTACATATGAGAAATAGTCTCGAGATGGTCAACTCACCCAATTAATCTTAAACTTGCTACTTATATTAGAAACCCAAAAATACACTTGAGTCATAATCTTGTAAATGATATCCGCCTTCTTTTGCTTGGGTTTGCCAAAAATGGTCACATTTCGGAACGACCATATATATCAAAACATAGTGACAATAACTACCGCAAAACATAGCTTCTCCCCACTGTTCAACCGCAAGTTAGAAAACCAAGCAATTCAAGTCGGATAACAACTAAACACTGGAATATCCAAATACCACCATCTACCAATTTGTCTCCAAATCTCCATTGCCAAAACCATGAGAAAAACAAATGATCACCTGACTCCAAACCCAAGTTATCACGGGTAGTTATCTTGTTCAAACCCAAACTCAAACCCAAACAAAAACATTGAACTTAATAAGAACTATATAACCGGTTCCACCTAGTACCAATCGAGTCCACAACCAACAATCTGGAATCAATGTAATTCCTAGTAGAGGCGGCTATAAAAGAACCTAATCCATCCAAAGACCATACCCACCGATCTTTCTGATTAGAAACCAAAAAAAGTTATAGTATGGTTGGTTATTGTGATTACCAATGGATTTACAATCATTGACGGAAAAATCCGCTGATGATGGTCAATCCACCGGTGATTAACCGAAAATTACCGGCTGAAAAATCCGTAGATGAAGCCTCTTTGTTTTATAATAAAATTTGATGGTAACTAATATTTTTTTGATACGATGGTCGTATTTTTCGTTAAAAATTAATTAACAAGTTAGATAATAATATAAAATAATTAAAATATATATTGGAATTCAGTTGAAAAATATAAGAAGCCAGAAAAACCCTATAATCTTGTTGAAGTACTACTTAAAATAATGTTTTTAATAAGATATATGACTAATTAAATAAAAGAAAAAATCAAAAAACTTGGAAAGACTAGGAATATGTTTATTAAATATGACCCAACAGACTTCCCATCTTCAGAGACAAAAAATGAATTGTAACCCAACTTTGGTGCCTAGGATTCGTTTTGTTTGGTCTTTATCAAATATAGAGTGGACAATTGCCTTCCTAACTTTTGTGCCTAGGATTTTTCTAGGTATCATCCTAATATATACATTCGCAGACCCGGGATTTTAGGTGAGCGATTGTACAAACGAAAAGTTTAAGAAATTGTTGTCAATGAATTTTTAGTCGAATTCTGTCTTTGGAGGACTTTTTAAGCTTTTAGTTGATTTCGATATATTTTTTCCAGTCTTTTGGATGATTTCGAGGTTTGGTTTTTTGGTGTCGATTCGAGATAGTTTTTTAGGGGTTTTTGACTGATTTCAAGAGAATTTTTTGATTGATTTCGAGAATAAATTTTGGATGTTTTGCAAATCAAAATTAACTATGCATGTAGATTTTCGAGTAATAATAATCAAATCAATAACTAAAAACAAATTAGAAATACAAAGATGAAAATTTTATAATTTTGGAGAAAGTTAATGATCAAAGAGTGAATTGCATTTTTGGTCCCTCGTGAATGCCTGGATTTCACGTTTCGTCCCTCCAAATCTGAAAGTACACTAATAGTCCAAAAAATGAGTTTTGCAGCCCAAAATGGTCCCTCTCACTAACACCATTAGTCTGGGCTCCGTTAACCCCATCACATGTGTGGATCCCTATTTAGTGCAATTAACCAAATAACAATCAACAGAAAGAAGGATTCAACACGTCGGCTTTCTATTGATTGAATGTATATCAGAGTGTTTACAATACGTAAGAAAAGCAATTAAAGTGATTAACCCTAATCAGGGTTTAAGCAAAGCTATTTATACCCCTTTAGCGTATTTACAGAAGTCTCCCTCAACTTTAATATAACTAACATTTTAGCCCTAACAATCTCCCCCTTTGGATTAAAGTTGGCGAAGATGCCAGTCTGGAACATAACGTCTTCTGATAGCGAACGCGATTTCAAAACTTCTCAAGTCTCTTCTGTATTGGATCCTCTCAGCTAGAAGCTCCAAAACTTCGTTGACCAGTCTTCTGTACTTTGGCTCTAACGGCTCCTTCTTGTTATCATCCCAGACGACCTGAACTCGAAGTTTATGTTGTAGCAGCATCAAGGTACCATCACTGTATTTGGCGATCTGGCTGAATCTCATAAACCGCATATCACCATTTTCATTTAAGTACGTCATACCGAACTATGGATGTTCAAACAGTTTGTCGGCGGGTACATTCTTGATGTTTGGAAGACTCTGGTCTGGCTTCAATAGATTTATCTTTGGCTAGTTGCTTTCTAACCCCATCTAAAAATCTTCAACATGTGACAGTGTGATTGCACTTTTCATATACCGCTTGACGGCATCAAGTGCTCCAAGAATTTCTTTGGGCGTTTGGTCCAGTTCTTCATATCTCTGACCAAGAATAGAAGGTCGGACAGTTCGAGGTTTTCAATATCTGCTTATGTGAACTCCCATTCTCTTCCGTCGTCTCTAAGTACTTTGAAGGTCAGGTACCATACTCTGAACAGCCAATTAGATTGGATCTAAGTAACGCGTCTTATCCTGTACTTGGTTCTTACTGAGCTGATTGGCTTGGGCTTTGTTTTTCTCATATTGATGTATGCAATATGCTTCAGTAAATCAGTCATTGACTCGATACCGTACAATGTCATTTTCTTGTAAGGACGTATCCAGTGGGCAAAAATCTTTCGTTGAGATTCTTCCAGGTAAGGGGTAAAGATCATGACTCATTCCCATTTCAAAGGCGGATTCGGTTGAGCATTAGAGGTTTCACCTGTCGGCGGTTCAGATTCGGCTCGGTTGGATTCTTCTTCGGTGAAGGTTCGTAATGGGAAAGGTGTGGCGGGTATGGAGGATGTTGCGTCATCTTTTAAAGTTTGCTCGAGCAGATAGTCATAATCAGCTTATTGTAGAAATTCTTCATCATCAAAGCTGCATAAGAGACTGACTTCTGACTGTATGGCTACGAGATCTTGTTCGGTTAACGCTCGTTCGACTGCTGGATTAGCTTCAGACTATGTGTTGATCTGCCCAATCATCCGCTAACCATCTGTCACATTCTTCGGGCTTTTCAACCGTTGGGCTGACAGGAACCAGAGCAAGGTGATAGTATTCAGTTTGATCACCGGTACTTGGATTTTCTGCTTCGATTATCGTAGCTTTATTACTCGTGTCTGTTTGCGTTGCAGAAGTGCCTATACCCTAATCTGTCATTTCGATCAAAACTGTACCCGTTGCGTCTGTTGGTGTTGGCTCTGGCTCAGTGGTTCTCATCTCTTCTCCCCATCTTGTTGATCTGGATCTTCCGGATCATCATGCTTTCGTTTAACACCCTGAGTCTGACTCTTGCATGTCGTTTCAAGGTTAGCAACCCGATCAGAAAGTGTAGCCAAAGTTCGTTGCACATGCTGAAGGGTTGAGGTGTTGTGGTCAAGTCAGGTGTGTATTTGATTTGGTCATCTTGGGGTTGGGTTGGAGGTGTATGTGAGGGTGGGGCACGATGTTGCCTGAGACATGAGTTTATCCAGTAGTATGGCTTTCAGGGCATCGATACTTAGGTTTTGCGGGTTTGGTTCATTTTGAGGAGGTGGAGGTGTTGTTTGGTTTACGGGCTCGGTCATGATGCCTTTTCCTTTGACTAGACCTTTTAAACCAGTCGGCTCATCTTGATTTTTGCGCTCGAAACCTGCCTGGACAGCCTTTAAGGCGCTGTCCAAATATTCCTTGGAAACAAATTCCGGTAAGGTAACTCCTCGGTCCCTTAGAGTTCCAGTTGTAGTAACCACTGTGGATTCAACAGCGGTACTGCCTACGTTCACGGTTGACGTGATGATAGCCGTAGTAGGACTTCCACTCAATCCTTGTAAAACATCCAAAGATAAAGTTACTATGAGTGTTCCGATCGGGTCACGAAGAATCCCGATGTTAGCCGAAATACGTATATGTGTCCTATTCAAAGAAAGTATCTCATCAAGTGGCTCTAGACTCAACGGTGCACCCAAAGAAGTCGAGAACTGGGGCTCGTGTTCTCTTGTTTCAATACCAGTACTCTCCAATTGAGAGACTCGTAGACTTTGTGATATATCCTCGTGAGAAATTGAAACAGATACCTGTTGAGATGTACCTTAGTGGCTAGGGTGTTTGTCACTTGTGTCGCTAGGACCACGACGTCTCTTTCAATATTATGTCCCATCGGATGAGACATAATAGAAGATGAGGCTACCTTACCGACACTGGTTTGGGGAAGGATCACGGATGATTGTTGCCTTTTCAGACCATACCTCTCATGATTTGTTTTACTTATCCACTCTCTCCCTCTCACATTTTTTGTATTTTTAACTGATACTCCCTCCGCTCTCCTTATATCTCCCAAGTTCGGCAAAGGGTCAGATGGAGTTGGGGGTGTGGTTGAGGTGGATGGAGATTCGTCTATGGTTAGTGGTCTTTGGCCGATGCGTGGAGGGATTCGTTGCAGGAGATATTGTCTATCTTCATCTGAATCGGTTCTCTTCGATGAAGATGGCGGGTCATGTACGGGTGTTGGGGAGGCTACGTCATCCGCGTCCTCATCTCTTAACAAGAGGGAGTTGCTGACGACCGGTACATCGTGTAATGCATGGGTGGCCCCGGTAGTCCGGACACAGATCTGGTGACTGGGAGAGGGTTCAGTTGTGTGGGTGGTGGTTGGGTTTGACGTTTAGAGCTAACTTGCACACCTACAGCACCGCCCGCGTCTGTTCCCCTTCCCATATTTTCTCTCTGCTCACCCCGTCCGGGAGCCCCAACTACCCGGACTCTACCTCCGCGTGTATGTGGACCCTCACGCCTCTCGGATCTTGCTCCCCGGGAAGGTCCCTCCGGCTCTGGCTGGACCATGGGAGCAGCTACACCTAACGCTCTCCTATAATCTATCACACTCGGTGCTACAGGATCTGCGTAGGCTAGCAGGGCATCGGATAAACGCATCAGTTGGGCGTTAGATGGGTTGCAGATAACAAGATAGTGTAGGCTGAAAGAAGGGCAACCTTGGTGATTATCTCGGCAGGGAATGACTGCATTGCTGTCCATATGTTGACGGATTTCCAGTTGAAGAAATCGTATGAAGGGAATGAACTAGCGTTTCTTCTTTCCACCGTTGTCCCGAATGTTTTAAACGAGCGCGTGCGAGATCCTGCCCACGTAGTTTACATGTCTCTTGAAGGCGACGGCGTGGAATAGGCGGAGAAAGTTCCCGTTGCACTGGTCAATACCCTTCCATTTCGAGGACAGGCACCAATGGATGATTGTGAACATGGTGTACCACATCGGTGCCAGAAACTTCCAGTCAAATGCTGAGGGGCGGTTTAAGGCATTGTTGTAGCCCATCGATCGAGTATCTGCACATAGTATGTCGTCACTGACGTACGAGTCAAAGCGCTCCCGTCCGATTACATTTGCTGTCGGTAGATGTAGCAGCTGGCGGAACGTCTCTGGTGTTAAGACGAATGGGAAGTGATCTAGTGCGGCCTCACTGCGTTGTCCATCTTCGTTGGTGACAACTCGAATAGTGTGCCACACTTGTTACAAGTACAGCTCAGGCACGTCCATCGTGGCGTTGGAGCGTAGTGGAGCGGATGACCAGTAAGAACGTCGACGACCACCCGATGTTGTGGTCGGAATTCACATGCGTCGAGGTGGCGGTTGTTTCCCTCGATTTCAAGAAACTCGTCCGGATGGAGTAAGGGATTGTCTGCGGCCTGATTAACTTCGGGAGCCGGGCCTACCTGAGAAACACAGAGTTAGTATATCTCGAAATCTCACCGATAAGGTGACATACCTGCTTGGATTCGGAGCTCGGAGCATGCGAAAAAGACATGGCGTAGGGACCAAACCAGGACCATACAGTGATCATGCTCAAAAAATCCAGATAAGATTGAAATCCGGAAGAGAGACAACCTGGATGAGATTCCAGGATACCTAAGGTAACCGGATAAGGACCCGGACTGTTGGAGGTGTCCGGATAGAGTACCAGATATAGGGTTTCCGAAAGAGGCAGTTCTCGAATACCATATGGTACCGGGAAGTGAAAGAGTCCGGATAGTGTCAAACTATCCGGACGTGATCACGAATAACCAGGGTACTAAAATCGACGAAAAACAGGTGAACTCCTATGGAAACTTAGTCGAAACTAGGCGTAAGCGATGTAAACAATGTAATGTAACTAAAAGATTTGAGAACAACGTCCAAGAAGTCGGACGATCGTCGTGGGAGACGAACCAACTCCCGGACTTCGAAATCGAACAAATCGGTCGAAATCGGGTGCATGTGTGTGTCGCTTAATGTCTAGGATTGTTACGAAAGTGAAGTCGACCAAACATACCTGAGTTTCGTTCTAGAAATCGACGAAAAATGCGACTAGATTGGATTGAGAGAGCGACCGAGGGTTAGAGAGGGTTTTAGCTTTAGTTTCCGGAAAAAGTGAAATAACTTTAGTGACCCTAATATATATACCCTGACACTGTCCGGGCGCTATATCCGGGAACTCTGGGAAACCGGATGGCTATTCGGGCGTGACCACCGGATACCTTGTCCAGATACTCGACCCAGATCCGGTTAGTTCATGGTGTCCGGATTTGGTTTCAAACAAAACAAACTTTTATCTAAAAAATTAAAAAAAAACGCTCTCCCCCTCAAAACAACACTTGAGGTAAAACATTTGAGTTTTGCTTCCCCTTAACATGTGCGTATAAAGGTGAAAAAGTTTGAACACCATCACACGATGAGAAAATTTACACACGAAAGATTTTGAATTGTAAGAACTAACTCTTCGCTCCCCCTCAAAACGTGAAATTGTCTTGACCTCCTCTCAACACTTAAAGAAACCTTTGATACTCCCCCTCACGTTGAAGAACGCAGAAAACTCACATGTTACTACGGTTTATGACGTTGTTTAAGCTCAAGAACAGGATGTTAGTGCCAACTTCACAATTATTAACAAAAATAAAAAAACGACAAGATAAAGACTACGGAAAATGGGATTTAAACGAAACCTAAGATGGAAATACAGCAGTATAAACAACGTGCCGGATGCGAGACAACTAGAATACACTGACATAGAAGTGCGACTTGAGCATGTCTGGAATACTCACAACATGTGGAAGAAGCAGTTCTTTCTTAATGTATAGAAGTTGGATCGTATTCAGGTCAGTGCTAAACTTTAAAATTGACCATACCCAGCTTGGACACAAGGTCATTAAATCATTTTTCGTCCAAAGCTTTGTAAAAAGGTCTACGAATTGGTTTTATGTATTCACAAAATAGAGTTCGATAGTACCTTGTTCGACGTGATCTTTGATAAAGTTGTACCGAACATCTATGTGTTTCGTCTTCGTGTGTTGGACGGGATTGCTCGTGATAGCGATGGCGTTCTTCGAGTCATAGTAGATCGGGATCTGCGAGTAGTTAAACCCGTAGTCCTTCAGTTGTGTACGCATCCAAATGACCTGGGAGCAGCAACTGGCAGCGGTCATATACTCTGCTTCAGCAGTGGACGTGGAGACGCACGTTTGTTTCTTTGATGCCCAACTGATCAGTTTGTCGCCAAAGAAATTGGACGTGACTCGTCATGCTTTTGCGGTCTAGCATACTTCCGGCATGATCCGCATCTGAGAACGCCGTCAGTTCAAATCCTGTATCCTTTGGGTACCACAGACCAAGATCAGCAGTACCTTTCAAATAACGTAAAATACGCTTAACAACAGATAGATGTGACTCCTTGGGTTTGGATTGAAACCGTGCACACATAAAGATAGAAAACATAATATATGGTCTACTAGTCATCAGATACATCAACGACCCAGTCATTCCTCGATAGGTCTTAGTATCCACATCCTTTCCGTTAGGATCGGAGTGTAACTTAGTACCTGGAGACATAGGAGTTTTCATGGACGTACAACTTTCCATCTGGAACTTCCGAAGAATGTCCGAGATGTACTTAGACGGACTGATGAATATCCCGGTCGACAGTTGTTTAACTTGTAGACCGAGAAAGAAATTCATCTAGCCCATCATGCCCATTTTAAAACGGGATTTCATGAGGACTGAGAAGTTGTGACAATATCTAGGGTTTGTAGAGCCAAATATTATATCGTCGACATATATTTGAATGAGAATAATGTCCTTACCTTCTCTCTTGATAAAGAGAGTTGTGTCGATCTTACCTTTCGAGAAGCCTGCCTTTGTGAGAAATAAGGATAGGGCATCATACCATGCACGCAATGCTTGCTTCAGGCCATAGAGAGCCTTGTCGAGGAGATACACGTGGTTGGGATGCGAAGCACTTACAAATCCATCAGGTTGAGAGACATAAACCTCTTCCTTGAGCTTGCCGATTAGGAATGTCATTTTCACGTCCATCTAGAAGACGGTGAAATTTTTGTGAGCGGCGTATGCTAGGAACATGCGGATGGCTTCAATTCGTGCGACCAATGCAAATGTCTCTTCATAATCGATCCCTTCCTGTTGCTCAGGAAGATGGATAACATGCACTCATTTTCAGTGGCAGCACGTGTTTGAACTTTGCTGAGTAGAGCCGGTGTGGTGTCCTCATTCTCCAAGGTAGCTCTTGTCTGGATAGGAGCAGACGGGTTGCCAATAATCTGCTATGTAGGATGTGCCATAGTCCATTTTCGGGTATGAGGGAGTGGCTATGTCGTTGGTAAAGAGTTGTCAGGGTCGACATACGAGCCTGGAGGAAGATCTTGCACCGCTTCGAGCGACGGAGACGGATGGAGTAGATTAGAGGTTGTAGGCTGTTCAAACCATGTATTGGACGAGGAGGCGTCGGCTGTGGCATCCGTCGACTGAGAGGTAGATGCGTTGTCACTTGAGTCCGAGGAGGATTGAGGTAAAGAAACTGTTGGCGAGTCGACCGTGGAGTCGTGTCCGTGCTTGAGGAGTGGACCACTTGTGTGGATGGTGAAGCCTCCGATGAGGGCGAGTTGGCAGATGTCGATGGACCAGTGATCTGCGAGGAGACATCTACAGCTCCATCTACATTTAAAAGTTCAACATTAGAAGTAGAAGGAATATAGAAATCATTATAGAAATGTTCAAACAGTGGATCTAAATCTGAACGATGTGTCTTCGACGAAGTGGAAGAATTAGGATCTACTGGAGTCTGTGCGGATCCCGAACGAGATTGTTCGGAAGCTAGCACGCCAATTAAAACGGGTTCTGAACTGAGTTGTTTAGAAGCTAAATCGGTCAGTTCTTCAAAGGTCACATTTACGCTTTCGATGACGGTATTGGTGGCCTTGTTGTAGACTCGGAACGCCTTGAATGAGGTTGAGTAACCGATAGTCGAGATCATTCTTGTCGTTTTTCACGAAGCACTTGCATCCAAACGTATGGAAGTATTTGATGTTCGGGATGCGCTTGTTGATGATCTCATATGGCGTTTTGTTGAAGCGCTTGTTGAGAATGGATCTATTCTACGTGTAACAGGCGGGGGCGACAGCTTCGGCCCACAAGAAGATAGGAAGCTTGAATTGGGTCAACATGGTGCGTGCGGCTTCCACCAATGTACGATTGTGTCTCTCCACGACACCGTTTTGTTGAGGTGTCCGCGCAGTAGAGAACGTGTGTGAATTCCAACCTAGGTTAGATATTCACCAAGTGTGCGGTTTTAAATTCTGTACCATTATCCATCTGGATCGTTTGAACGGAGAGCTGCAGGTTTACTTGGACACTCTTTAGATGGCTGATGATAAGGTCTGGGTCTCATCCTTTGTTCGATGAAACTTGACCCAGGTGTAGCGTGAGAAATCGTCCACCATTACCAGGATGTACTTCTTGTTATTAATGCTTTATAATCGCATCGGGCCGCAGAGGTCCATGTGAATGAGCTCTAAAGGCCTTGAGGTGCTTGGAATCGCCTTCGGTTTGTGAGTCGCCTTCTTCATCTTTCCCATTTCGCAGGCAGAGCACAGGTGCTCTTTTTCGAACTTCAGATCGGGCATTCCTTTTACTAAACCACCGAGTACCAGTTTATTTATGTTCTTGAAGTTGAGGTGCGAGAGTCGTTGGTGCCATAACCAGTTCTGCTGAGTTGTCGCTTTGGACAGAAGGCACACGACTTTATCAGTCTTCAAGGAGGCGATGGTTATAGTGTAAAGATTCGTTCGTCGAGTACCGGCGAGGAGTTCTTGTCCATCTTCAGTTCGAATGCTACACCTCTTCGCCTTGAAGTTCACCTCAAGATTTTTGTAACAAAACTGGCCTATGCTGAAAAGATTGTGGCCTAATCCTTCGACGTAGGATACCCTTTTGATTGTGAGGTTGTCCTGAACTAAGTCGACGTACCCCATGATCGGGGCAAAATGATCGTTTCCAAATCGCACGTCACCACAATATTCATCTGCAAAGTTGGTGAGAAGCTCCCTTTTAGCACTCATGTGTTTGGAGCATCCAGAATCTAAAATCCACACATGATCGGGTTGCAAAACAGAGATTAGGGGGTCTTAGGTACCCATTTGAAAATGGGTCATGTTGAGTTAGGTGCAACACCTGATCTCGGAGCCCGTTTAGGTTTGGGTCCTTTGCGAGATGAATAAACAGCGCGAGAATTGTAAACATGATAAGATCCAAACAAATCAGATGCATATTTTTTGTCAACAAAATCATCACACACAGAACAACAAACACAATCACGAGAAAGTTGAATTAATTGTTGAATTGAATAAAGTTTTAAAGGAAACTGAAAACTTTGTTCAACAGACTTATGAGAATGAAAAACATGATTGTCATTGTTTGCCCTAGAATGCAAAAGCGAATTAAGGATATCATCGATAAATACAATTACAAATTTATCGAGATATGGCTTACATACCCGATTCATTAAGTCCATAAAGGCAACGGGAGCATTCGTCAATCCAAACGGCATCACTAAAAATTCATGATGACCATACCTCGTTCGAAAAGCAGTCTTTAACACGTCTTCTTCTTTAACTTTCAACTGGTGATAACCGGACCTTAGATCAATCTTGGAGAAATAGCAAGCTCCAACTAACTGATCAAAGAGATCATCTATTCGGGGTAGCGGATACTTGTTCTTTATCGTGCGCTTATTCAATTCTCGGTAGTCAATACACATTCTCATCGATCCATCTTTCTTTTTCACAAATAACACTGGTGCTCCCCACGGCGAAGAACTAGGTCTGATGAAGCCTTTATCGGATAGGTCTTGTAGTTATGCCATCATCTCTTTCATTTCTGGAGGTGCTAGTCGGTATGGTGCACGAGCAATAGGAGTGGCTCCAGGAATCAGGTCTATTCCAAATTCTACTTGTCTAACAGGCGGAAGACTATTCAAGTCTTCAGGGAATACTTCTGGAAATTCACTAACGACAGGAATATCTTCTATCCTATTCCTTTCTGGCTTAATATCTATCACATAGGCCAAGTAACTCTGACAACTCTTATTTACACACTTACGTGCCTTTACTAGTGATATGAGGCAAGACTGATGATTCCTACGATCACCATAAATCACTACTGGTCCCTTCTCTGGCAATACAACATTTATTATCTTTTTATCACACACTATATTAGCCTGATTCTCGGCTAACCAGTCCATTCCCACTACTACGTCAAACTCTATTAAGGTTATAGGAAACAATTGTATCGGAACTTTACACTCCTCTATATTTATCACACAGTTATCAAACACTTCTTTAACTGACACTTGATTATCATTTGCCGTATCTACTGATAGAGCATGTTCTCCCCCGCGGACAGTTTGACTGAAGATGATCCGGAGAATTGCATAAGAAACATAGCCGCGTTACCTTACAATCCTTGATGACGTGTCCGGTCTTCCCACACTTATAGCATGCTCGTAAATCACCTTGACAGTTTCCTTGATGGACACGGTTGCACTTTGGACATGGTCTTTCCGTTGGTCGAAACGGCGGACGATTATCATACCTCTGAAATCGGGACCTCTTCGAATCGTATTGTGGTCCTTCCCACTTTCTCTTTCTGATACTCTTATCCCCAGCATCTCTTCTCATACCACGTTCAACATTCTCCGCGGCATCAACTGCAACTGAGAATGTATCGGGTCCTTTTGCAGTCACTAGTCTTCTAACCTCTGAGTTCAGCCCGAAGATAAACCTTTCCGTCTTCATCGCCTCCGTAGCAACATAGTATTCTGCGAACCGAGACTTTTCCAGGAAGATAGCGGTGTAGTCTCGAACGGATAGGTTTCCTTGTTGTAAGTTCATAAATTCCCCTTCTAATTGTTTGACGGCTGCTTGGGGACAAAATGCGTTCCTGTAGGCTATCACAAATTCTTCCCAAGAGAGGGTAGAATATACATCAGATCCTTTAGAATGTATAAAAGATTCCCACCAATACAATGCATCTCCTTTTAACATAGCTGCCCCATATAATACTCTATCTTCATCCGCACACTTGCTTGTTTTGAAAATGGCTTCAATTTCCTTCATCCATCTCATCGCTTTTACTGGATCCCGATCCCCTGAGTACGTAGGAGGTTTGCAACTAAGAAACATTTTGTAATCACATTTTCTCATTACCGGTAAGACCGTAGGGGTGATTGGCATCTCTTCTTCATGAGTAGGGTCTGGTCCTTCTGTTTCTGTATTATGAGTTTGGTTGAACATAGCTTGTATATTGTCTTGTAATCTTCCCATTTCTGTCATTAGGTCAGCCCTGGTAATGAAATCCGTACTATTTTGTTGGGTTCTACCTCCGGCTCGACCTCCAGCTCTACCTCCCGTTCTACCCCCGACTCTGCCCCCCGTTCTGCCTCCCCTATCCCCGGTTCCTACTGACAGATTAGCTCTGTTTGGATTTCTTCCTCCTCCTCGATTCGAATTTCTTGTACCGCTGGCCATTCTGTGGATTTAAACAGGGTTAATTTACACATAAGCATATACCCCATATAACAAGGTATTCCAGTTCAGACATGTACCTGTAAGATCACAATTACACTGGCCAGGTGTAGTATGAAATTACCTTACATGATGTTCCTTCTACCTTTTATACTTAGTATCCCGAGGTTCTACAATAATAGGGACATCCTACTTCACATGCAGTTTAAGTCTAGGTACAGATACTAATACCTAAATCCCTTAAACTAAGGCTCTGATACCATTTGTAACATGCCATATCCCATATACACAACATACATCCCACAATGTAACACAAATAGATATAACAAACGAACTTCACTTTACATGTACGGTCTAGTAGTCTTTTACAATAGAAAGAAAACATTTGTAATACAATCCTTGAACTATTTACATACATAACATTTCAATACAACTACTAAACAAGTCAAAAGCTCCATCTTATAGTCCTTCTCACTAGCCATCCATCTCATACTCTACTTACTTGCCCTTACTTGATCCGCCACCTGGAATACATATTTTTAAAACAAAATGAGGGTTAGACCTGATGGTCTAAGTGAGAAACCCCTGTTAGTTTAAAAACCATTTATATAAACTTTATTCATATAATTCACGCCACATAATCACATATATCCAATTAAGCTCACACATCATGTACCTTTTCTCCTCATTTCCTCCTGGCCATATTAGTGGTAGCAAGCCAACTAATAATATACAACGATGTACAACATCTACAGCCAAACAACGCTATACAGGTTCTATAGCCAATCACACCGGTCTTACACCCGGCCAACGTATTATAACACATTTATAATACACATGTAAATATAATACCTCACTATATTATAATTCACATGCGAGCACATAATTATCAACAGTTTCACTTCCAAGTCCACACATGTATGTATTCCAGTTGAAAAGTGTTTTCAAAGCAAAACTCACTTGTTTTGGTTATTACACACGTTTGCAAGCTTCTTTCAAAACGATCCTATCTCTTACCATGATTCCACGGAATCTGAAACGAGTTAAGATACACAAATTGCCTTACTAACCAAACACGTAAAGCCTAACAATTTCCCATCCTTCACTGTTCCAATACACACTGCATTTAACTCACTACCGGGACTACACAGGGTACCGGGACTTTCACAGTACCGGGACTCTTAACACCGGGAGTTCCTATACCGGAAGTTCCTACTACCGGGAGTCCATAATACCGGAACTCTCATTACCGGAAGTCTGCTATACCAGGAATCCACACTACCGGGAGTTCACGTTACCGGGAGTCCAAACTACCGGGACTCCACACTACCGGGACTCCACTGGAAGTTGAATATACCGGGATTTCACATTACCGGGAGTTCCAAGAACACAGTCGGTTCTATTTTACCCAGATTCAGATTAACCGTATACAACCTCAAAATTCAAACATTCTAATCCGGTAGAAACTGTCTAAAGATGATTACCAATATAATATGTAAAAGACTTACCTCAAGATTTCTTCTTAACACCAACGATTGAAGCCCTACCCGTACGTTTCCTGTTTTGCTTTCTTTCACCTTCAGAACTCCCGAACACATACAACTCTTTCTATATCTGGATAAATGACGCATCTGAATCTTAAGGGTATATAATTTCCATAATTACCATTTCAACCTTGGACTTCTCATTTAAAGACTCAAACACCCTAAACTTATATATTTTCCAAACATACCCTAAACATATATCTTTAAAGTTAACTTTATTTAACGGAACAAGGGGATTTAACTAGCAGACTTACCCGGGGTATTACATCACCTCCCCCTTAAAAAGAATTCCGTCCCGGAATTCAGTTTAAGCAAAAAGATGAGGGTATTTGGCTCTCATTTCCGATTCAGATTCCCACGTAGCGTCTTGACCTTTATGATGTCTCCACTGAACTTTCACTTGTCTGACCTCCTTATTCCGCAACACTTTCACCTTATGATCAACTATAACTTCTGGCTCTTCTACATAATTCAGTCTTTCATCGACTTGTATCTCTGGTAGGGAGACTGCTTGATCTTGAGTAACCAGACACTTTCGGAAGTTTGACACGTGAAATGCATTATGAATTCTGCTCAATTCTGATGGAAGATCTAATCTGTAAGCTACTTCCCCGATTCTTTTGGTGATTGCAAACGGTCCAATATACCTTGGGCTAAGTTTACCTTGTCGACCAAATCTGATGACTCCTTTCCACGGCGAAACCTTTAACATTACGTAATCCCCAACTTGAAATTCCAACGGCTTTCGACGGCGATCAGCGTAACTCTTCTGTCTATCTTGAGACACTTTCAATCTTTCTCGGATCTGAGTAACCTTATCGGCGGTTAACTGAACAATTTCCGGCCCCGCTAGCTGTTTTTCTCCCACTTCGTTCCAGCACAGAGGCGTTCGGCATTTCCTACCATACAGTACTTCGAATGGTGCCGCCTGTATATTGGAGTGATAACTGTTGTTGTAAGCGAATTCGATTAACGGTAAATGCTTATCCCACGATCCCCCAAAATCAACAATGCAAGCCCGGAGCATATCTTCTAAGGTTTGAATTGTTCGTTCACTCTGCCCATCGGTTTGAGGATGATACGCCATACTTAACTTTATCTGAGTCCCCATTTCCCTTTGAAAACTTCTCCAAAATCTTGAAGTAAAACGACTATCACGATCAGAAATTATCGAGATTGGAACTCCATGTCGAGTTACTATTTCATCAATGTACAACTTAGCCAATCGCTCCATTGAATCGGTTTCCTTTATCGGTAGGAAGTGTGCAGACTTTGTCAATCTGTCGACGATTACCCAAATAGAATCGAATCCCTTCGGAGTTCTTGGTAGCTTTGTGATAAAATCTGTGGTAATCTGCTCCCACTTCCACATAGGTATTTCTAGCCGTTGTAGTTGACCAAATGGCTTTTGGTGTTCAATCTTTACTTTCTTACAAGTATCACACCTTTCCACATACTGAGCAATCCCTCTTTTTATCCCCGGCCACCAATAGAATTGCTTTAGGTCTTTATACATCTTGTTTGTACCGTTCTGATTTCAGATGTTCATCCTGATAAGCCTCCACTTGACACTTCTGTAATTCATCAAATAAGTTGGGTAGGAGTTCAGTTCGTAGCGAAATAACTTTTATTGTTCCACTCCTTTCTTGACGACTGAGCGCATCTGCCACCACATTCGCCTTTCCCGGGTGATAAAGGATTTCACAGTCGTAATCATTCAGCAACTCCAGCCATCTCCTTTGTCTCATATTTAGTTCCTTCTGATCAAAGAGGTGTTGGAGACTCTTGTGATCAGTATAAATCTGACATTTGGAACCATACAGATAATGTCTCCAAATCTTTAACGTGAAGAAGACTGCAGCAAGCTCCATATCGTGCGTAGGATACTGCCGTTCATGATCCTTCAGTTGGCGAGAAGCATAAGCTATAACCTTTCCACGCTGCATAAGCACACAACCCAATCCCAGTTTAGACGCATCACTGTAAACGACAAAGTCTTCAGAACCTTCAGGTAGTGATAGAATTGGCGCGCTGCACAGTTTCTCTTTCAATATTCTGAATGCCTCGTCCTGCTCTGCTTTCCATTCGAACTTTAAATTTTTTCGGGTCAGTTTAGTCAAAGGTGTTGCGATACGAGAGAAGTCTTTTATGAATTTCCGATAGTAACCAGCTAAACCCAGAAAACTGCGTACCTCTGTTGCTGTCTTAGGCTGTTCCCATTTTTCAACTGCTTCCACTTTCATCGGATCGACTTGTATACCTTTCTCAGAAACCACGTGCCCCAGAAATTGCACTTTCCTTAGCCAGAATCCACATTTAGAAAATTTCGCATACAACTTTTCCTTCTTCAGCAGCTCTCTAAAATCAAACGAAGGTGTTGCGTGTGCCCTTCCTTGGATCGAGAATAGATAAGGATATCATCGATAAATACAATTACAAATTTATCGAGATATGGCTTACATACCCGATTCATTAAGTCCATAAAGGCAACGGGAGCATTCGTCAATCCAAACGGCATCACTAAAAATTCATGATGACCATACCTCGTTCGAAAAGCAGTCTTTAACACGTCTTCTTCTTTAACTTTCAACTGGTGATAACCGGACCTTAGATCAATCTTGGAGAAATAGCAAGCTCCAACTAACTGATCAAAGAGATCATCTATTCGGGGTAGCGGATACTTGTTCTTTATCGTGCGCTTATTCAATTCTCGGTAGTCAATACACATTCTCATCGATCCATCTTTCTTTTTCACAAATAACACTGGTGCTCCCCACGGCGAAGAACTAGGTCCGATGAAGCCTTTATCGGATAGGTCTTGTAGTTGTGCCATCATCTCTTTCATTTCTGGAGGTGCTAGTCGGTATGGTGCACGAGCAATAGGAGTGGCTCCAGGAATCAGGTCTATTCCAAATTCTACTTGTCTAACAGGCGGAAGACTATTCAAGTCTTCAGGGAATACTTCTGGAAATTCACTAACGACAGGAATATCTTCTATCCTATTCCTTTCTGGCTTAATATCTATCACATAGGCCAAGTAACTCTGACAACTCTTATTTACACACTTACGTGCCTTTACTAGTGATATGAGGCAAGACTGATGATTCCTACGATCACCATAAATCACTACCGGTCCCTTCTCTGGCAATACAACATTTATTATCTTTTTATCACACACTATATTAGCCTGATTCTCGGCTAACCAGTCCATTCCCACTACTACGTCAAACTCTATTAAGGTTATAGGAAACAATTGTATCGGAACTTTACACTCCTCTATATTTATCACACAGTTATCAAACACTTCTTTAACTGACACTTGATTATCGTTTGCCGTATCTACTGATAGAGCATGTTCTAGCATTTTAGGTTTCAAACACAGACAAGCAGCAAATGCAGGAGACACAAACGATCGGTTTGCACCGGAATCAAATAACACCTTGGCACGTGTAGAGTTTATCAAAAATGTACCTGTGACCACATCCGGCGTCTCCTCCGCTTCTTTCTCAGTCATTTGAAAGGCACGACCCCTGGTTACTGGCGGTTCCAACCTCGGTATTATTGGTTTAACAATCGCTGGCCTGCCCGATGACCCACCTTGCTGTATCCTCCCCCGCGGACAGTTTGACTGAAGATGATCCGGAGAATTGCATAAGAAACATAGCCGCGTTACCTTACAATCCTTGATGACGTGTCCGGTCTTCCCACACTTATAGCATGCTCGTAAATCACCTTGACAGTTTCCTTGATGGACACGGTTGCACTTTGGACATGGTCTTTCCGCTGGTCGAAACGGCGGACGGTTATCATACCTCTGAAATCGGGACCTCTTCGAATCATATTGTGGTCCTTCCCACTTTCTCTTTCCGATACTCTTATCCCCAGCATCTCTTCTCATATCTCGTTCAACATTCTCCGCGGCATCAACTGCAGCTGAGAATGTATCGTGTCCTTTTGCAGTCACTAGTCTTCTAACCTCTGAGTTCAGCCCGAAGATAAACCTTTCCGTCTTCATCGCCTCCGTAGCAACATAGTATTCTGCGAACCGAGACTTTTCCAGGAAGCTAGCGGTGTAGTCTCGAACGGATAGGTTTCCTTGTTGTAAGTTCATAAATTCCCCTTCTAATTGTTTGACGGCTGCTTGGGGACAAAATGCGTTCCTGTAGGCTATCACAAATTCTTCCCAAGAGAGGGTAGAATATACATCAGATCCTTTAGAATGTATAAAAGATTCCCACCAATACAATGCATCTCCTTTTAACATAGTTGCCCCATATAATACTCTATCTTCATCCGCACACTTGCTTGTTTTGAAAATGGCTTCAATTTCCTTCACCCATCTCATCGCTTTTACTGGATCCCGATCCCCTGAGTACGTAGGAGGTTTGCAACTAAGAAACATTTTGTAATCACATTTTCTCATTACTGGTAAGACCGTAGGGGTGATTGGCATCTCTTCTTCATGAGTAGGGTCTGGTCCTTCTGTTTCTGTATTATGAGTTTGGTTGAACATAGCTTGTATATTGTCTTGTAATCTTCCCATTTCTGTCATTAGGTCATCCCTGGTAATGAAATCCGTACTATTTTGTTGGGTTCTGCCTCCGGCTCGACCTCCAGCTCTACCTCCCGTTCTACCCCCGACTCTGCCCCCCGTTCTGCCTCCCCTATCCCCGGTTCCTACTGACGGATTAGCTCTGTTTGGATTTCTTCCTCCTCCTCGATTCGAATTTCTTGTACCGCTGGCCATTCTGTGGATTTAAACAGGGTTAATTTACACATAAGCATATACCCCATATAACAAGGTATTCCAGTTCAGACATGTACCTGTAAGATCACAATTACACTGGCCAGGTGTAGTATGAAATTACCTTACATGATGTTCCTTCTACCTTTTATACTTAGTATCCCGAGGTTCTACAATAATAGGGACATCCTACTTCACATGCAGTTTAAGTCTAGGTACAGATACTAATACCTAAATCCCTTAAACTAAGGCTCTGATACCATTTGTAACATCCCATATCCCATATACACAACATACATCCCACAATGTAACACAAATAGATATAACAAACGAACTTCACTTTACATGTACGGTCTAGTAGTCTTTTACAATAGAAAGAAAACATTTGTAATACAATCCTTGAACTATTTACATACATAACATTTCAATACAACTACTAAACAAGTCAAAAGCTCCATCTTATAGTCCTTCTCACTAGCCATCCATCTCATACTCTACTTACTTGCCCTTACTTGATCCGCCACCTGGAATACATATTTTTAAAACAAAATGAGGGTTAGACCTGATGGTCTAAGTGAGAAACCCCTGTTAGTTTAAAAACCATTTATATAAACTTTATTCATATAATTCACGCCACATAATCACATATATCCAATTAAGCTCACACATCATGTACCTTTTCTCCTCATTTCCTCTTGGCCATATTAGTGGTAGCAAGCCAACTAATAATATACAACGCTGTACAACATCTACAGCCAAACAACGCTATACAGGTTCTATAGCCAATCACACCGGTCTTACACCCAGCCAACGTATTATAACACATTTATAATAGACATGTAAATATAATACCTCACTATATTATAATTCACATACGAGCACATAATTATCAACAGTTTCACTTCCAAGTCCACACATGTATGTATTCCAATTGAAAAGTGTTTTCAAAGCAAAACTCACCTGTTTTGGTTATTACACACGTTTGCAAGCTTCTTTCAAAACGATCCTATCTCTTACCATGATTCCACGGAATCTGAAACAAGTTAAGATACACAAATTGCCTTACTAACCAAACACGTAAAGCCTAACAATTTCCCATCCTTCACTGTTCCATTACACAGTGCATTTAACTCACTACCGGGACTACACAGGGTACCGGGACTTTCACAGTACCGGGACTCTTAACACCGGGAGTTCCTATACCGGAAGTTCCTACTACCGGGAGTCCATAATACCGGAACTCTCATTACCGGAAGTCTGCTATACCGGGAATCCACACTACCGGGAGTTCACGTTACCGGGAGTCCAAACTACCGGGACTCCACACTACCGGGACTCCACCGGAAGTTGAATATACCGGGATTTCACATTACCGGGAGTTCCAAGAACACAGTCGGTTCTATTTTACCCAGATTCAGATTAACCGTATACAACCTCAAAATTCAAACATTCTAATCCGGTAGAAACTGTCTAAAGATGATTACCAATATAATATGTAAAAGACTTACCTCAATATTTCTTCTTAACACCAACGATTGAAGCCCTACCCGTACGTTTCCTGTTTTGCTTTCTTTCACCTTCAGAACTCCCGAACACATACAACTCTTTCTATATCTGGATAAATGACGCATCTGAATCTTAAGGGTATATAATTTCCATAATTACCATTTCAACCTTGGACTTCTCATTTAAAGACTCAAACACCCTAAACTTATATATTTTCCAAACATACCCTAAACATATATCTTTAAAGTTAACTTTATTTAACGGAACAAGGGGATTTAACTAACAGACTTACCCGGGGTATTACAGAAAGGAACTTATACGTTTATAGTTTTCGGAGAATATCGTCATCCTTATCCAATTTATTCAAAAACTTTAGGGCATTAGAGTTCGCATTTAGATTGTCCTTATTCTTATCCTCAGAGGACTTTTTCAAAACTTTTGGTAGAGGAATGCCGGTTTTTCTTTTTAGGGTTTCTTGCTCCTCATCCTCTGGATGCAACTTTGTCCATCTGATTTTGTACTCAGGATATCTCTTATCGAGTCCCAAAAAGTTAAATTCATAAAGTGTAAGAACTTTAGATAAGATCTTCTTTAGGTAACACGAATTATCATATCCGAGTCCCCAAAGGGCGTTATAGTATTTGAATTCCTTAGGTTTATTCAGATGAATCGTTTGATCCGATTGACCTTGCTTGTAAAGCTTAAACTCAAGGTCTTTGAGCTTTTTGGTTAACTTATCATTTTTGATTTGAACCATGGTACGTTGATTGACAATCTTATTATACTCATCCTGAGACTGATTGAGCTTTGCGGTGATTTCAGATAATTGGGCTTCTAAGGACTCAGTCTTTTTGGAAATCGCGGCACATTCTTCTTTGTAATTATCAATTATGCATTTATTGCCAGCGTTTTCGACAGCGAGAATATCTATAGTGTCACATTTCCGTTTTACGTTAGCTTCTAAGCCAGTGATTTGGGCATCTTTGGATTTAACCTTTTGCTTATACGAGTCTAACGTACGCACCATAGCATGCATCTGTTTGATTAGTTTCTCATGAGTAGGAGCACATACCTGACACGTTGTCTTAGCAGTAGATTCATTCTGATCCTCACCTTCTGAGTCTGTATTTTCAGGTTATGTTCCCATATAACACATGTGCACTTCGGCATCTCCTTCTTCATCATCAGTAAGGCTGAGCCAATGATCATCTTCTGCCATGAGGGCTTTTCCTGCTTCTTTCTGTCTGGCCAGTAACATCTTGTTTTTATAGTACTCAACATTACATACCACTGGCTTTCGGCAGTCTTTAGCGAAGTGGCCAAGCCTGACGCAGTTATAACACTTGACAAGTTCATCTTCAACTTTGTCTTCTGACTTACCCTCAGACTTCTTTCCATCATCAGTCCTCTTCTTTCCTTCGTCACTCTTCTTCTTTCCCTCGTACTTATCTTTGTAGTCTCGTCGCTTGTTGTTCGTTGAGTACCTTTGGCTATTAGATGGTTTCTTGATGAACTTTTTCTTAGCATACTCTCAGGACAGAAGTATGACTGCTTTCTTGATGATGTCGAGTTCAGGGTCGGAATCGCTTTCAGCTTCATGTTCCTCATGCTCAGACTCACTCAGTACAACTTCTCGATGTGAACTACAGTAGGATTGTTGTTTTTCACGTTTGTGCGAGATGAGAGCAAGAGGATCTTCTTTAGATTTCTCGGTTGGCCTCTGATCTCTCGGTAATTCAAGCACCTCATCCACATACAGTTCATGTAGAGTAACGTTCTCCAGGATATGGTTATGACGAACATGGGACACAAACCTCTTCCACTCGGCTGATGGTTGTTCATAAACTTTATGTTGTTCTCAGTGTTCGTCTTGGTGATATTTTTTTCCTGGAGATCATTGATAAGAGTGCAGAACCTTTCATAAGTTTCAGTCAGCTTCTCTCTAGGGCTGTAAACGAACCGAACGTTCAGCGAACCGTTCGTGAACCGTTCGTGAACCGTTCGGCGGGAAGTTCGTTTATGTTCGTTTATTTAATAAATGAACGAACATGAACACGTTTTTTTGTTCGTTTAGTTAAATGAACGAACATGAACAATGGTCTCGTTCGTTCATTTATGTTCGTGAACGTTCGTTCATTTATGTTCGTTAATGTTCGTTCGCTTACGTTCGTTTATGTTTGTTTACGTTCGTTTATGTTCGTTTATGTTCGTTTATGTTCGTTTATGCATGTTTATATATATAAACATATTTATATAATATCAAATTAATGTGTAAAATCATCAAGTAAATTGATCTTTTAGAATTTATTTTTTATACCTCCTAAGTTAACCCGGTTTTTCATTTTGTTAAGGTATTTTTTACGAACGAAATGATGAGTACGGTGGTTGGCTTTTGTTCATTTGGGTTCGTTCGTTTTTGTTCATTTAAGTTCGTTCGTTTATGTTCATTTAAGTTCGTTCGTTTACGTTCGTTTAACTCTAAATGAACGAACACGAACAAACAAAAATTCTTATCAAGCGAACATGAACACAAAAAAACTTGTTCGTTTACCGTTCGTGTTCGTTCGTTCGTTCGGTTAAGTTAAACGAACGAACATGAACAAGCCTCCGTTCGTGTTCGTTCGGTTCGTTTACAGCCCTACTTCTCTCCCTTCCGAGCCTTGAATGCATCATAACGAGTGAGACAACTTGTAACCTTCAACTGGTTGTCGACTCTGTTGCCTTGCATAATCTTGGCGAGTTGATCCCACATCCCTTTGGTTGTGTCCTTGTGGCGATCGATGTTGCAGTAGATATTGTTCGGTAGACTGTAGATCAGATAAGTCTTTGCCAGTCTATCACCATCAGCCATGTTCTTTTCTTCAGTGGACATTTGTTCATAGGTCTTTGGCACACGTCGACCTGGCGGCCCTTCCGCTTGTTCCGGAACCGCCATCAAGGGAGGCTCTTGTGAGCCATGAGTTAGTGAGCGAAGATCTCGTGATAAAGGGGCTTCGACTCAATGAAGCACATGAAGCAGTCACACCATAAGTTATACTCTCCTCGGTACAAGACTGGTGGTTTTAGATCTGATCGTATGGCTAAAGCATCTTGAGTATTCATTTTGGTGCACTTAAGTGATCGTGAAACAGATGAGTGATATTCAAGGTATTTACTTAACGTATGGATCTAAGAGTGAAATCCTAACGCAAGTCTATGAGTGAACAGGAAATATGCAGAAATTGGACAAGCACACAAAACAATAAACAAAATAATAAGCAGAGCAGTCCAGAACAGGAAACCGGATAGGAATCCGGATAAGAGATCGGATAGGAGTAACCCGGATGTAAAACCCGGTTAAGTGACCAGATAAAATAGGATCCGGATGAAATTCGGATATTCTAACCGGAAGAAGTTACCGGATGCAAAGGAATTCGGAAAAGAGACCGGGTCTGAAATCGATAGAGTGACTGGATAGGGAATCCAGCTAAGAGACTGGATAAGTGAAATCCGAACGTACTGTCCAGGAATTGGTATCCGGGTAGCACGCTCGGGAAGTAGCGATTTGGGAAGTAAGTCCGGGTAAAATTGTGTACCCGGTACACTAAACAAGCATAAACTATCGAGAAGACTTGCCCGGAATGTGCGATTATCACGTCCGGACACGGCGGTTGGGTCAAAAAATCGATACTGAAATCCTAGGGTTCGAATCCTTTGTGTTCCTGAAAGATTAGAATGCAAACAAAACACAAAACCAACACTACCCAAATCGAAATTTGAAGCAAAAACACCCCTTTTGATGAAAAAATGAGATTTTTGATCAACCTAGACTAAAATAAAAAAACTTCACTTTTTGACAAATCGACCAATCAAACGACTGTTTTTTATTCTAAAACTCTACCAAATATTACATATTTTGCTAAGAAATCGAATGGGACAAATAGAACTCAAGAATTTGGACTAAAATTAAGAATCAAAAAGTTTGGAAAACTAACCAGTCGACAAAAATCAAAAACCAATACCTTTAATCACTTGTTTCTTTGCTCTGATACCAATTGTGGATCTCAGATAAGTGCAATTAACCAAATAACAATCAACAGAAAGAAGGATTTCAACACGTCGACTTTCTATTGATTGAATGTAATCAGAGTGTTTACAATACGTATGAAAAGCAATTAAAGTGATTAACCCTAATCAGGGTTTAAGAAAAGCTATTTATACCACTTTAGGGTATTTATAGAATCCCCCCCTCAACTTTAATACAACTAACATTTTAGCCCTAAGAATGTGCCCCTCACGTGAGGGGCATTTTGGTCTTTTCCACCTATCTTCTTCCTCCTCATCTATTTCCTTCAGAAATTAAGAACCCTAATTTTATACATTGAATACTAAACCCAAATTTAAACATACCAAACATAATCAAAGAAAACATGAACTCGGGTCCGTTAACCCTATCACGTGCCCCTCGCATGAGGGGCAAATCATTCTTTTTTTTCTTTCCTCATTTTCTAAAAATATTAAAGGATCCCACCGCCAGCTGCCACCACCGCCCACCTTCTTCGTCTTCTTCCACATTAAGAACACTTTGACATTTAATTCTTTGTTAAAAGAACCCATTTCTTTTATCATCAAGAACATATGAAGATCACGAACCTTAAACAGTAAAATCATAACCCTAATTCAAACACAAATCTAAATGCAAACATAAAAGAATATCTCAATAACATCAAGATTATATGAACACAACAAATTTATATAAACTTATTGAATACCTTCAAACAGAAGCCAAGGAACAGGAACCCTATAACATTAAGATCAAAATCCTATTCTTAATTTTGAGTGAGTTGGGCTGGGATTTGAGAAAGAAATCACAAGATTGGGGGGAAATAAATCACGGTATCGGAAAAAAATGAAGACCCTTCTGAATCTTTCAAGCCCTAAACTTCGTCTATGACTTCCCTCTAACAATTCCATGAATATCTTTTGAAGTTCTTGAGTGAGATTGTAAAAATCCTTTGAACCGGACTGGTTTTTGTCTCTGGAGAAGGGGGTCGGGAGCTGCAAAGATCGTTGATTCTTCTGGAAAAAAAATTAGTTGATTCTTCCAAAAATCTTGAAGATCTCCTGCATCTAGCTTCTGCATCTGCATCTGTTATCGGCCTGGCGTTTGTGGTGGATTTTGTCTCCGTCACTGCTGTCGGTCGAAGCTTGCCAGAGAAAGGGAGGGGCGATGGTGGTAGATTCTTTGATTAAATTAGGGTTCTTAATTTCTAAAGGAAATAGATGAGGAGGAAGAAGATAGGTGGAAAAGACCAAAATGCCCCTCACGTGAGGGGCACGTGATGGGGTTAACGGAGCCTAGACTAACGGTGTTAGTGAGAGGGACCATTTTGGGCTGCAAAACTCATTTTTTGGACTATTAGTGTACTTTCAGATTTGGAGGGACAAAATGAAACACCCTGAAATTCACAATAAATTTAAACCTTAAATTTATTAGAGTTTACCACTATAATTTTAAACTTCCATTTACATCGGAGAATTTGTGACGAGTTTCAAACCGACACAAATTATCATAACAACCAACTAATCTAATCCCTGATGAACAAAATTAGATTATAACAGTTGTTCACAACATCTTTCAAAATGTCTTCTATACTAAAATCTCAATCACAGATCCAAAAACATAACTCTGGTACTCCTCGACTCTCATCCCTTTGTATCCCTTCTCGAGCTAGTACCTGATAAGAAATTTAATTTGAAAAGATTAGGCTTACGCCTAGTGAGAACATCAAATTTTCTAATCAAAATCTTTATAAGCTTTGAAACCAAAACTGTAAACAAAGCGTATAAATTAACATGATCCCAACTTTCTTACCGTACACATAGCACCTTTCGATGACAGGAAAATCATACCCGATTTCATGAGTATGACAACCACTAAGTAAGTCATAGACTCATGTTCCAGAGCGCCACTACGAATCCCCACGGATTCTAGATTACAACTTATGTCCAAGAAATTACAATTAAACCATGCCTATTTCTTGGAGTGGAAATAGAAATAGCAATTATATCTTGCATATTCCTAATCTACCAATAGAAAGCGGAAATAACAATTATACTTTGTCTATTTCAGGTTTCCACGTCTCAATACGAATAGCAATTATACCTTGCCTATTCCACGTTTCAATACGAATAGCAATTATACCTTGCCTATTCCACGTTTCAATACGAATAGAAATTATACCTTGCTTATTCCTTCGTTTCAATACGAATAGCAATTATACCTTGCCTATTATACGTTTCAATACGAATAGCAATTATACCTTGTCTATTCTATCGTTTCACTACGAATAGCAATTATACCTTACATATTCCATCGTTTCACATCACGATACAAAAAGGGAATAACAATTATACCTTATCTATTCCTCATTCCAAATATAAACGAGAATAGCAATTATACCTTGCCTATTCTACGTTTTTCAATTAATGCTAGTGCCTATGGATTCCTTACACTTACTAGCATACGGGCACATAAGATCAAATCATACTTCAAATCATATCATATACTTAAAGTCGAGTTGTGAGTATCTTCATACTCTAAAACTGAAATCCAATGATCAAAATGTTCCCTGCTAGAAGTTACCGGAAATCTATACTGACCGGAAACCAATACTTATCGGACACTTCCGGTAAAACTATCCGGACAAAGTTTCCGGACTCATATCCAGAAACTACCGGAATCCAGGAACAGTCCAGAACAAGTATCCGGAAAACACAACTTACCGGATACATTTTGTAATACATACCGAAAACACAAACAATTCGGATAACGTCCGGAAACCAAAGTATTCCGGGTAATATCCGGTAACCAATCTATCCGGGAACTAAATCTTTACCGGATACTGCAGGAAATAGGACTTACCGGATATTTTACTTTGTCCGGACACCATCAAAAAGGAGTTTACCGGATACTGCACTTTTATCCGGTAACTTCGATTGTGTTCGATTTTCACCATCGATTTCCTTCATAATTCAATTCCTAATCACATACATATTACTCCAATATTTCTAAAACACTTATACAGTTTACAAACATATATTTCATCCAATTTCAAATTCAATTATTTAGAAAAGGAGATGAACTCACCTGTTTAAAGCTTCAACCCAAGTCTTCCGAAAAATCCAATTTCAATCCAATTCCAAAGATTCCAAGCCTAACCAGAAAACGAACTTACTTATAAATACTAGTCTTACATAACTGAATAGGAGTGGATGTGGAATTTCTTACCAAGAACAAAGATTAACAATATGGGTTTTCTTCCTGCACTTTCTAGACCGACTTCAATCAGAGAGAACTTTGAGATCCCTTCTGAGTTTCAGCCGACTCACACATTAAATATCTCAAACTATCCATAATTGACAAAATCAACCCCTAAAGTTTCATAAGTCCATGAATAGCATAAAACTTTGGTCAATTACCCTTTAACCCTTAGACATTAAAACATACACATTGTTTAAAATAACATTCATTAATATTTTAAACGTTCTCCCAAAAGGTACCCTAAATATGGAAATTTCGAGATGTTACACAAAACGTGAAATCCGGGCATTCATGAGGGACCAAAAATGCAATTCACTCATGATCAAATAACATTATATTGAATTAATAGGGTGTTTAATATGTTATTAAATGTAATTTATGAAGAGAAGTTATGAGCTTTCTCTAGTTGTTAACCAAAACTAAATACACAAGTGCTAAGAGTGAGAATCAAACCCCAAACCTCTTTAAACTAGGAGTGCTAATTAGGTCCAGACAAACCATCTTAACGGAAGCTCGTTTTGGTTACAAGTTCAGTTTAAAAATACTTAAGAGCACTCTCAAAATTAAGCGGGTGTACCTTCAAGCAGTCTACATTTTTTTCTTTACGGTAATCAAGTGAGCGGGTGCACTAGACCCCCCTGGGGTGAAGGTAGGTCTGCCCTGTTTATATGTATATATAGAGGTAGATTCAAGGAAAAACCTCAAAAGAATATAAAACTAAGAAACACCCTGGTTGCCTTTTATTTGTATGTATGCATTTATGCATACACGTAAATTAAGTTGTTTTTTGGTTTTTATGCACTTGTGCATCATGTATTTGTGCATGTTACAAATTACTTATACGCACAAGTGCATACCGTCCCGATGAAGGCTACCAGAGTGTTCCTTAGTTTTCCGTTTATTTGAAGTTTTCCCCTAAACCTGACCCTAGAGAATTCGGTTGCTTGTCACTACAAAAAGATTGGGTTTATAGGACGTCAAAATTGTCCCAATAGTCCGTTTTATAGGACATAAGTTTTAGGACCAAATGTTAAAGTGTCTTATCTAAAGGTGTTGCAATAGGTTTATAGACAATTTTAGGACGTCTTAACAATTTTTTTAGAACACTTTTTAAATAAAGTGTCATATTAGTTATTTATTAGGATACTAACTGAAATTTTGTCTTATAAAAACAAATTTCCTATAAAATGAAGTGTTTATAGGACACTTCTCGAAAGTGTCATATAAAATAGCTAATAAGACTCTTTATTTTTAAAGTGTCCTAATAAAACTTGCTAAAACACTCTAAAACGTCCTATAAACCTATTGCAACACCTTTAAATAGGACACTTTAACATTTGGTCTTAACAACTTATATCCTATATAGTAGTTTATCGGGACACTTACACAAATTTATGGTCCTATAAACCAAATTTTCTTGTAATGTGTGTGACAACCGTGAATCCAATCTCAACCACACATTCATAATACTTAATTGTTATTATTAAAAATATTAATTTGGTAATTATCCATTAATTTTCAAAAAAATTAAATTCATGGATAATATGTAGGGGTTAATTAGTTTTTTTGTAAATATCTTTCTCTCCTCTATCTTCTCTCCGACGAACATTACTTCGGTCAAACATTATTCCAATATACACCACTTCGATACCCAAGAACTTCTAATAGTAAGACACAAACCGACTGTGATACACACTGTAATACCCAAAAATTTGTAAACATTATGTAACGCCCTCAAAATTTGGAAGATCAACTAAACAAAACTTCGATAAAATAATCAAATAAGGATAAGATTCCTTCTATAAACCATCCATGGAAATACCTCAATAATAAAAACATAATAACTTCGACAATACAACATCCCTAGTCATACGTCGAGACTACAAAAGGTCGGGTGTTACACAACCCATTACAAAGCTGCTAATTCCAAAATGCGGAAGACTTCACTAAGTCACTTACTTCTTGAGCACACAACTAGGTCTCCACTCTTCACAGTGTCACTAGAACTATTCCCAACCGAAACTTGTTGCACATGCCGACAAATAAAAAAGGTCTGGCTAATGCCTAGTGAGTTCAAGAGTTTTCATCATGATTAAAATAGTTCGTCAAACAAAAGGAGTACAACTGAAATCATGATTTTCTAAAAAGGATTATGTTTAAGTATGTGAACATCCCATTTTCTAACACACGCCAAAACTCGTGCCGAAAGCTCCAAAATGAAACATTTCTCAAAAATGGATTTAAATCCAAAAACTCATTTAAGCATGAATAAATATTAAATTTCCAAATAAAGTATATATTTGAATAAAACTCTATTATTCGGAACGCCCCAACAAAGAGGAGGAATAAAACACCGCCCCTAAAATCATGGAAGACAACCCATATACATATAATACGTTCCCGAAACATGTGACCGACTCAACAACCCAAGCAAAACGTAAATATAAATAAAGTCCAAGTACCCAAGCATGGGAGTGAGTAATCATTCAAGCAAACCTTAATATATGTGGAGGGGTTCCAATATTAAAGTCAATACTTGTAATTACTCGCACATGGCTCAACGATAACTAAAACATGCATATCACAGCATTCAATTTAATGTTGGTAACAACGGGGGAGACCCGTATCCATTGAGGGTGGAGGAAACACGTAAGTATAAGTGTTTCACCATCAGCGATAACATACTGGGTATGTTCAGTATCGCTGATGGTATCTACTGTTTTAATATTCTGCCCTCAGTGATAAATGTTCCATCAGTGATAACTTGAGTCTGTTCACTTATTACTGATGATCACTAATAGTTTCAAATGTAAACAATGTTATTTGTTATCCCCAAAGACAAGTTTCGCGACAAAGAGTTCATCGCTGACATCGAAGACAAAGTTGACAAGTCTACTAATGATCTGATGCGGACATCGGTGAAACCAAGACAAGTCCACACACGCGGCATATAAAGAAGAAGACTTCAGCGATAGCTGACTTACATCAGCTATTCCCTGATGGAAGATCTAATCAGTGATCGCTGATCATGAAGCTTCTACTTCAAGATATGTTTGTCTTATCTCCTTGCACGCTTCGTACGGATTGTCAGAAGAGACATATTTTTGTCCAAGATCGTACAACCACTCTGCCACTACACTGTTCAACATTATGGCCCAAAGCATGTCTTGCTAAAAGTCAGAAGCATGCATCCAACCATATGATGACACGTGTAAAGTCCTCCTACCATGCATTTAATGCAGTGGATATAAATAACAGGAATGGTCCTTCAGTTTGAAGGTGGTCTTCCCTGAACTACTTGGTGCATAGAAAAACACTCTGATTTTTCTATACCTTTTCTTTCTATTCTTGTGCAAGAACACTTAGTGATTCTCAAGTTTGTTTAGATTAGGTTCTACTTAAGCTTATTCTGCAACAAACTGTAAATTGTATTTTGATTTATCAATAAACAATTTATAAAACCAAAATTTGTGTTTGTATTCAACCGCCCATTCTACAAACTGTTAACATGTATAACCCCTTTGGGACCAACAAGTGGTATCAGAGCAGATTGTTTAATCTCATAAACAATATCTTGCTTATACTAATCTCTTCCTTGCTATTCTTTAAATGGCACAAAAGACAAACACAAACTATTTCGATAATGATTCTCTTGCAAAACCACCTCGATTCAGTGGAGATAACTTCAATCTCTGGAAGAATCGAATGATGCTTTTCCTAGAAGGTGTAGATCCCACTATGCCTTACTATGTTGAAAATTGTAAAGCCCGTGTTCCGGTATGCATTTGATTTAATTATTTTATATTTTTATCTAGATGAACTTATTAACGGGATTAGGCGACTAGGATCAAAAATGAATTGATTTTTGATTATATTTGATTTATTTGGTAAAATCCTAATTTAAGTGGAAAAAAATGGAATTACTTTAATACTCAGGGACTAAATGTGTAATTTTTGAATCTATTGTGCATGGGATCGGCCCATATAGGAACCGACCCCCTATCCCCTCTTGTTTTCTTCCTAAGTCGCACACAAACACAAAACGCAAACCCTAGCAATCCCTAGCCCCTCCCTTCCTTCTTTGCTGCCGCCGTGAGACCACCGCCAACCACCGCGAGACCACTAGAACCGCCGCCGCTAGCGGCTGTCGGTGAGAAGGGAAGCAGTGCGAGAGAGAGAGAGAGCGAGAGAGACGATCGGGAAGAGAGGAAGCCGACGAGAAGAGGTATTGGTGCTGCGTTTTTTTTATCGTGAGTTATGCCCCATCTCATTCCTTTCTTTCTTGCGCCAAAAACCGAGAAAACCACCACCACCGCCACGGCAGCCACGACTGCCGTCGGTGGCGCCGCCGTGCACCACCAGTCGGTGGTTGTATTGCGCCGGAGGGTGGCTGTTAGGTCGAGTGGAGGTGTGTGTGGCTGAGTTGTTTCGGTTGACCGTTTTCTTGGCCTCGTCGGTGGGTGTTAATGTCGAACCATCGCCACCGTAGGTGGTGGCTGCCGCCGACCACTGCCGGAGGTGGAAGTGGGTGGTGCTGGGATTAGTCCAGCCTTAGTCACCCAAACCCTAATCCTAAATCTAAACGCGAAAAACCTAAACCGGACCAAGTTATCATTTTATGTGAAATCGCCTAATCTGTCCCTGTTTTGTAAAATCCGTAGAATAATCTAGGAAGCTCGGATTGAGGTGAAACCAGTGCCCAAATCTCAAAACTTGTGTTGAGTAGGTTTCTTATGTTTTACAGAAAAATTAATAAAGCCTCTAGCTAGGGCAAAATTAGCAATTAGTACAGACTGGTCCGAAATTCGCAGTTTGGGTAGTCGGTCTTAGAAAATTCGTATAAAATAGTAGGGACCTCGTATGAACGCGTGCGATATGTCCCTGGAAACCTAAGACATAGAACCTTCTATTTATGTAATAATATTTCTGGTTTGATGGGTTTAAGGGGGACTAAACAGGTCACGAACAGACCTGTAGTTTTAGACTAAAAACCGGAAATTGTACGTTTAGACTTGTAGTTGTAATTTTGGATTGGGGCTACACCTTGACACTTGATAACACTTCTTTAGGTGGAAAGAAGTGAGTTGGAGTTGGCGGGTTCGTGTCGCTTTTCGTGGAGTTCTACATTGCTTTCTGAGGTGAGTTCACTCACTGCGTAGGATAGAGATTGTATGTGCATTGCTGTAGTTCGTGTGTGATATATGTGTTGTTTGTGTGTAGTACTAGGCCGAGTAGTGTCTAGTATAAGGTCTTGGGTGTCGTATAAATCTCGGGGAGATCGAGGACTCGGAGAGACCGAGGAGTACGTACACGGGTGTGGTATGAACTCGGGGAGACCGAGGGATGCGTACACGAGCGTTGTATGAATTCGGGGAGACCGAATGGTACATGCATAGGTGTTCTTGCATGAGTGTGCTTGTGTTATTAAACTGCATGTATTGGTTGTTATATCTATCTGTTGATAGGGGTGGTGTCGTTATGATTGATATCGTATGCATGTGTTTGAATTCACTAAGCTTCGTGCTTACTCTTTCCCTACAAATTACTGTTTCAGGTACGAGTGGCAGCAAGGCGTGATGGTACACACTGGCGCGTTGTGGAGACTTTTATCATTTTTACTTGGAGACATTATGTTTATACTATTCACATTTTTTCGTTGTGTTAATTGATTCAAATACTTATGGTTTTATTTAATAAAATGGTATTTTTAAAAGTTCAAATTTATTGAAATTTTTGGGACGTTACAAAAATGGACCCTATGTTCCATCTGTTATTTCTGCTGCACTCCCTGCCACTGCTATCACTCCAGCCATTCATGAAAGAGAGATCATCAAAGAGATCTCCAAATGGACTGATGAAGATAAGAAGAAGCTAGCCATTGATACCAAGCCAGATCAATAATATCCATGGCCCTACCTGATGAGGTTTATCACTCTGTCATGAACCTCAAAACTTCCAAAGCCATGTGGGACACAATCTGTGTTCAATATGAAGGTACATCTGAAGTACAAGAGTTCAGAAAGATAAATCTGGAAAGACAGTACGAGGCTTCATTTGTGGTAAGAATGAAACTTTATCTGAAGTACACCAACGTTTTAACTGCCTAATTATTGACCTAAAAACTGTTGGTAGGACCTATTCTAATTTTGAGACCCTGACAAAGTTCTTGGAATGTCTTCCTGAAAGTTGGGACAATTATTCCATGTGTCTTAAACTTTCAAAGGATTTCAAATATATGACCTTAAGCACACTTTTTGGAACTTTGCTCAATCATGAGCAACCTTGTCAGCTTAAGAAGAAACTTGTAAAAGATTCCAAAAGCACACATGTTGCTTTACTCTCTTCAGAGATGATACCCGCTCAGCTATCTTCTGTCACTATCACTGAGTTGGAATCAAACTCTGATGATTCATCAGAAACTGACCCGTCAGAACTTGATGAATCCCTGGCACTCTTGACAAACTTCTTCAGGAGATTTGCAAGAAAGAGTAACTTCAGAAGGAATAAACCTTTCACTATCACTGATAAGCCTAAATCATCTCCTATTGATAAGGCAACTGCCACCTGTTATAACTGCAAAAAAAGGGCATTTTGCTAGTGAATGCAGGTCAAAGAGAGTCTTTAAGCCTTATTCATCATTAAAGAACTCTTCTACCTCTAAATCTAGAGATGACAAATACCTGAAACTCAAAGAAACATGTCAGAAGTTGAAAAACTACAAGCGGAAAGGTAAGGGTCTAATCGCTAAAGAACACGATTGGGCTGAATTTGATGAGGAATCAGATTCTGATGAAGAAGATGGGGCCAATCTCTGTCTAATGGCCGAAATCCATGACTTAAAGGAAGAACCCACTGATGTTCCCTCTACATCCTCTACTTCTCAGGTATCAACCTCTCCTATCCCAGCTCTCACTGATGCTGATAGACTCTGTGCTATCGATTCACTGACTGTTGATTTATATGATGCCCTGAATGGCAAAACCCAAGCTGAACAACTAAATCTAGATTTAACTGAACAGCTTAAGAAATGTCATTTAAAGATCCAAGAACTCCCTAATATAGAAAAAAGTTTAAACGATCAGGTCTATGTAAATCAATTAATCAGCATTGAACGCGAACAAGCTATCGTTGAATTGAAAGTTGTGAAAGCTCTTGTTGAGGGATGGTGTAAATCCTCAGCAAAGATCACTGAGATAATCGGTATCAGATCCTTGTCCATGACAGAAGTGGTCTTGGTTTTTGTGCTGACAAAGAAGAACCAAGCAAAGATCGTTCCATGCTTAAGTTTGGAATGTTTGTTTCTTCCATCCCTGACACCTCATCATCTCAGTGCTCTTCTTCTAATACTCCGATCCATGAGGAAAAGTCTCCTTTGAGCCCTAAACTCAAAGATAAAGGAAAAACCGCTTTACAAAATCCTCAGAAGGGTACCAAAATGCCAAAGCTGAAGAAAACTAAACCTTCAGCTAATCAACCTTATGTTTCAAATGTTAAGATCTCTGAACATGTTCAGCGATCAACCCCCAGAATAAAGAATGATGTGACAGCTAAGAAATCTGAAGAACCTAAGGTTCCTCCGAGATCTGATGCAAAAAGCATTCTTGGTACAGGCCTTGCCCATTTAAAACTTTCGAATACTCATGCCTTTGGTCCTAAAGCTACTTTCATCTATAACAAATGCTATCATTGCGGACTTACTGATCATATTGCTAGTAAGTGCCCCACAGCCACCAAAGCTGAGAAATCAGCTAAGGTGAAGATGACTGCCTCCAAGGCAAAGAAGATCACCCCAGGTGAAAAACAAGCCAAGGTGAAAATACCACTAAGGTTAAGAAATTAACTAAAGTAAAGGTTACCACTGACGCTGAATCTTCAGATGCTGTGAAGACCGTTGATCCTTCCACTTCCTCTTCCACTGACAATTGTGGACCCATAGTTAAGTGGGTACCAATTCAAAATTAATTTTCCTTATGATTGCAGGTCTCGAAGGGTATCTGGTATCTTGATAGTGGATGCTCTCGACACATGACTAGAGAAAAGAACCTGCTCTCTGAATACAAGGAAGAGAAATGTCCCTCAGTGACCTTTGGTGGAAATGAAAAAGGCTATACCCGAGGGTTTGGGGTACTCACTAATGGTACAACTACCTTCAGAAGAGTCGCTTACGTAGAAGGACTGAAGCACAATCTTCTTAGCATCAGCCAGCTATGTGATAAAGACTTCAAAGTATGCTTTACTACGAAAGCATGTTCAGTCACTGCAAAGAAAGGAAACCTTGCTCCCAGCGGTTATCGTTTGGAAAACGTTTATGTCATAATCATGGACTCAACCACTACTGAGAACATTTGTTTTCTATCCAAAGCCACATCAGATGTCAATTGGCTATGGTATAAGAGGCTCTCTCATCAAAACGTTGAACACTTTATCCTCAAAAGAACTGGTCACTGGCTTGCCTCAGCACTCATACGTTAAGGAATCTCTCTACTCAGCGTGTTAAAAAGGAAAACAAACTAAAGCTAGTTTCAAGTCTAAGCAAGTGTCATCAGTGAAAAATCCTCTTCAACTCCTCCATATGGATTTATTTGGCCCTGTCAATAAACAATCCATCGCTGGAAAGAAATATACTTTCGTCATAGTAGATGAATTCTCTCGCTATACCTGGGTAATGTTTCTCCGTTCTAAGAGTGACACTCCAGAAGAACTCATCTCGTTTGTCAGGAAAATGGAAGTCCTGAATAATATGACGGTTCGCTCAATAAGAAGTGATCATGGAACTGAATTCAAAAACAGTTCTCTTGATAACTTCTTTGAGAGCAAGGGCATTTCTCACAACTTCTCAGTGAGAATACCTCAGCAAAACGGAGTCGCTGAAAGAAGAAACAATTCGATCATCGAAGAGCTCGATTAATGCTCAGTGATTCTCATCTTTCAACTCAATTATGGGCAGAAGGTGTCAACACTGCCTGTTTTACTCAAAATATGTCACTTAATGTCAAACGGTTCAACAAAATTGCCTATGAACTTTTTCATGGGAGAAAGCCATCTATCAGCTTTCTTCATTTCTTTGGTTGTCAATGCTTCATATTAAACAACAGAGATACACTTGGAAAATTCAATCCCAAAGCTGACGACGAAATATTTCTAGGATACTCCTCAGTGTCCAAAGCCTTCAGAATCTTCAATAAGAGAAGACGAATTGTGGAATAAACTATTCATGTCACCTTTGATGAATCCCGTTCAGCTAATTCGAAACCTACTGCTGAAAACGAAGAATTGAATCAGTGGATGCTTTCTCACTATGGGGAACCAGAAGCTAACTACAACCCTGACCCTCAGGTCAACAACCCAATCGCTGATGATGAACCCATCATCATTCCTAGTATGCAAACAAGTGAAGTTGAATCCTCTTCTTGGGTATCATATGTTCTCATAAACACTTTGCCTCCTTCTGAAACCTCAACTTCTGTAAACCCATCCACTTCTAATCAGCAATCAGTGAACGAAATACCATTTGAACCTCAGCAACTCCTGTCTGACATACCTGAATCCATCGCTGCTGGAGCCTCTTCTTCGGCACCTCCAGAAATCCATTTTGAGCCAGAGATTCAAGCTTCTGCTCAGAGATGGACAATGAATCACCCAATCAAACCAATTCTAGGTGATCCAAATGCAGGTATTCAAACTCAACGAAGTTCAGGTAATATTTGTCTATTTGTTAATTTCATTTCACTAATAGAACCAAAAAGAACAGATGATGCCCTTAGAGATCCAAACTGGGTCAGCGCTATGCAAGAAGAGTTGACTGAGTTTGAAAGAAAGAAAGTTTGGAATCTCGTTCCCAGACCATCTGACAAAACTGTTATTGGCACCAAATGAGTGTATCGAAATAAGTTAGATGAATTTGGAACTGTAACCCGCAACAAATCTAGACTAGTGGCTCAGGGATACAGACAAGAGGAAGGCATAGACTATGATGAAACCTTTGCCTCAGTGGCAAGACTCGAAGCAATTCGACTTTTTCTAGCCTATGCAGTTCACAAAGACTTCAAAGTTCACCAAATGGATGTTAAGTCAGCATTCCTCGATGGAAAGTTGAATGAAGAAGTTTATGTTGAACAACCACCAGGATTCGTTGATCCTAAGCATCCATAATATGTCTAAAAGTTGGATAAGGCCCTTTATGGTTTAAAACAAGCGCCCTGTGCATGGTATGACACTTTATCTTCATATCTTATCACTGAAAAATTTAAACGTGGTAAAATTGATAACACTTTATTTTTTAGAAAAGTTAAAGGTCATATTATTCTTGTTCAAATATATGTCGGGTGAACTAACATACTTCCTTGGACTTCATATCAAGAAAAGTGATAAAGGCACATTTATCCACCAAGGTAAGTACGTTAAGGATATGTTGAATAAATTCGATCTTACTCAAAGCTCAGCTATGAAAACTCCTATGGCACCTCCGCTGACACTTAACAAGGATCCCTCTGGAAAACCTGTTAATGTCACTTCCTATAGAGGAACGATCGGATCTCTTCTCTATCTTACAGCGAGTCGTCATGCTATTATGTATTCTACTTGTCTTTGTGCACGATATCAATCTGAACCTAAAGAATCACATCTGATCGTTGTAAAGCGAATTTTCAGATATCTAACGGGTACACCCAACCTAGGTCTTTGGTATCCCAAAGACGCAGGGTTCAATCTAACTACCTATTCAAATAGTATTTTGCAGGTTGCAAACTGGATAGAAAAAGCACTACAGGAGGATGTCAGCTTCTGGGTGGAAAGCTGGTGAGTTGGACAAGTAAAAAAGCAAAACTCGGTGTCCACCTCCACCGTTGAAGCTGAGTATGTAGCCGCTGGTAGTTGTTGTGCTCAGGTCTTATGGATGAGAAATCAGCTCATAGACTATGAACTTCAGCTATAAAAAATTCCTATCTATTGCAACGGCACTAGTGCCATCGCTATAGCAAATAACCCAGTGCTGCACTCAAAGACCAAACACATCGAAATCAGATATCATTTTATCAGAGATTATGTGATGAATGGAGACATAGATCTTCATTTCATACCCACTGACTATCAGTTAGCTGATCTATTTACCAGACCTCTTGATGAGACAAGATTCAACTTTCTCATCAGCGAGCTTGGAATATTGAAGCTTGAAGAATAACTCTTCAGCGGTCAAGCATTTTGTCAGTTATAAGGTTCTATCTCTGATACTCATCTCTTAATCTCTGAGTAAATGTTCTCTGAAACTAAGGTATGTTCTTTATCTTAACTCACTGAAGTTTTATTCAGCGAGTTATCTTTCAAAAGAAAAACCTATCACTGACATTTCTCTATCAGTGATTCTTTTGAAAAAGAAAAACTCATCATTTATATTTCTCCTCAGTGATTCTTTGAAAAACAAAACCCAATCCTGATACTTTCTATTATCATGGATGCCTTTTGAAAAACAAAAAGACAGTTTCTTGTGACGTCATCCGAGAAGATAAACCATGGCACGCCTTTTTGTCTGACACGTTCGTCTGTTACACTTCTTGACCAATCCACTTCGTGGGACGTGTCTGTGTCATGATGGGTGTTTTTCTCGCTCATCAACCTTTCTCTATCCTCTCTCAATCCTATATAAACACTCCTTGTTCATCGTTTTTCTCTTTACGCGCACAAAACTCTCTAAAGGCAAGAATTTCCTTTGCATCTTGAACGAACTAAGAACTTAAGAACTCGATCCTCTAAACTTCAAGACTGCAGGTTCTTACTTCTTTAATATAATGCATTTATGGACACAAACTTCTTTTTGATCTTGAATCTTTGCTACAAAGATCAAAATCTTGTTTTTCTTTTTTAAAATCATCTTCTTTCATGATTTTCTTACAAAAACTCTAAAACGTTTGTTTTCAAAGTTTAAAACTGTTCTTTAAACTTTCTCTTTCATCTTAAATGTGTTTTCCAGATTCTTTCCTTAAAATAAAACTGGTAAAACATAGCTTTCTACCATTTTCAGTATCTTTTAAACTGGAAAAACCTATTTACAAGTTTATTTCTTTAAAAAGAAACTGGTAAAAACTCTAAATGTTATTTTTGGAAACTCTTTCCATACTAAGAAATCCTTGTTCTTTTTCTCCTTTGTTCTGTGATTCTCATAAATGGCCTCCCAAGCAGCTACTCTAGTGAAATCAAAGAATGTCAAAAATGAACTATCTCAGGTTCAATTTGGGGGAAACAACCACTTAGCCCTCCTAACCTTCCCTGAGAAGAAGCCTTGTCTGCATCTGGAAGACGTTGTGACCATGTTGAGGAACTCCCCACTCTTTTACGCTCTGACCGTCCCTCCACCTGCTCACAAAGTCTTACTTCAACAGTTCTGGTATACTGATGAGCGTGATGAAGTAACGCTGAAATCTAAGAAGAAGGTCACTGTCATCGCCTTCCAAACTGAGCTCGGGTTTGGCAGCATCACTGCCAATGGGATTCGAACAGTTCTCCAACTACCCGTCGGACCCTTCACTGAACCCCCAACCAACGATGAACTGATCCAATTCTTTGATCATATGGGATATGAGTGGGACACCAAGCCCAGGACTCAGATCCTGGATAAGAAGCTGACGAAGGTCCTAAAGGCCAAAATTCCTTCAGAGCTCAACTACCTGCTCACCCACATCATCCAAACCATGAGTGGCAAGATTGGATCCCACGATCAAGCCAATCGGTTCCAACTTCGCATGGGTAATAGCCTCATCATTGAGCGAAAAATCGACTACACTCGAATGATATTCACCGACCTGATGGTAAAGGTCGAGAAGCCAAACCGAGAGCTGAAGGTTCCTTACGTACGCTTCATCTCAGCACTCCTCCAATTCTTTCTCAAAGAGGAATACCCAGCTGAGGGTGACTATCAGCTTCCACGCCTTGGGGCCAGAATTGTTGATGTGGCAAGAGCTGACAACGAGGTAAGTCTTTCTACCCTGAAATAACGCCTCCTCTCTACATCTTCTTCTTCTTCTTCGGCAGCAATGCCTGCGGTAAATCCCCCGCAGCTTCCCAAGTTGCCACTACTACATCCTCAGCGAAAAGGAAACCTTCTACAGCCCCCCTTGGTCAATCCAAAAAGACCAAGAGAGTTTCTAAGAAGAAACCCCCGCCATCAACAACAACATCATCAGGGATCACCTCTTCATAGGCGACCCTCGAAACCTTCGTGGTACGCTCCACCACACCTGACACCGCGACAACTACTGCATCAGTGCCTTTCAGCACTGATTCGATGTTGACAACTTCCCCAACACTCTCAGTGCCTCTAAGCACTGATGAGATCATTTTTGGCACCGCCAGTGCCTCTCCTCATCACAGCACGGCCATCTTCACTGACTTTGCTTCTCCCTCCGTTTCCTTGGTCCACACTACTGCTACACCATCTTCACTGACTTTGACTCTCAGGAAACGTTGATGCATGGGACTTATGCGCAACAACGTTATAGGACCTGATGGTCTCCCTCTCGGGGGCTCTCAAAGCATTCCACCTGTGTCGATGACTCCTCTCGAGCACGACATGGAGTACTTTGGAGGAAGTAGTCATTTTGACCATTTCTCCCAGCCATCAGGTATTCCATCTTCCCTACCCCTTTCTTCAAGAAATGAATGATATGAAACACTTTCATATGAAACAATTTCATCAAGAAATGAATGATATGAAACACTTTCATCACAACATAAACAATTTCATGAAACAATTTCATCAAGAAAACCTATGAAATCCAAAGTTTACACGAAAAAAAGTTTACAAATTATTACGCCGCTATATATATGGCATTTATATGTGACTTAAATCAAGTCAGAACCACAAAAAGATTATAAACCAATAACAACCGATTTAAAAATAATTTTTTACATGATTTTTTTATCAAATGCTAGGAGTTAAGATATTAATTCACATATATTTGTTTCATAATATGATAGTTTCATGTGTATTTATTTAGCGTATATTATGTATTTTTCTTGTCACTATGTGAACCAAAAATAAATCACATGTAATTTTTTCATAAGGTAAACCACCAACATATGTGAAACAATATCTTAAATCATAAATTTTGATGAAATACATTATAGATTTTGATTAAAAACCCATGTAAAAAATAATTTTATATTGGTTCTCAAGGGTTTGTAAGAATTTTGTTGTTCTCATTTGATTATCGTCATATATATATTAATAACAAATTCAAACGAGAAAGTGGTAAATTTGTGAGAAAGTCGAGAAGCAATATTAACCACCTAATCCATTAATTAAAAAATATCATAAATAAAAATTTAAAATAATTTTATAAGTCAAAATAATTACCATTTTGAATTAGATCATACTCTATTAAGGATATAATGTAACAAAAAGCACTATTTGAATCACTTGAAAAACTCATTATATCTTTTAGATATTTTTTCAATTTTGATTAATTCGTACTATTTTCGTCAAGTTTTATATATTTTTTTTTCTAGATACACTTTTAATATAATGTTTTTTCACAATTTTCATTAAATATCATATGTGATATCTACAATTAATTCATTATCTTTTTCATCATTTATATGTAATTTTTGGATCCACGTTTCGATTCACATGTGATTAGTTTCGTTTAACGACTAATATATAGGCATGGACATGAGATAATATGCGTCTTAATATAAATGACTTATTGACACATGTGATAATGATTGCATCACAATATATATATATATATATATATATATATATACACACACCTGTGTGTATGTAAGTATATACATAATCACATATGATTAACAAAAATATCTACAATTATCACAAATGATTAACAAAAATATCTACGATTACACATATAATTGATACGATTATTTAATAAATTATCATATGTGATAAAACCTTATAATCAAGGTGTTACTGTAACAAACTCGTATCCTCTTTGTAAGAGATTATTATCATAGTTACAAATAATGTTAGGGTTACCTTCTTTAATTTAATTTAATAAAAAAAAATTAATTCATTTACTAAATAAGATATATGGCTCATATTTTTTCATCTTTTTGCAATTAGTTTGTTTCTCCTTTGATGATGATATATATATAGAGAGAGAGGCGGGTTCAAACGAGGAGCGTAACAATTTAAGAAAACGCGAGGAGCACCGTCCATGTACTGAATCACATGTGATTCACGTACAAAATCACATGTGATTCACACCTGATCGGGGGGCTTCCGCCCATGTAGTGGATCACATGTGATTCACGCCTAAAATCACATGTGATCCGGGCGACTTCCACGCGACTCGCGAACCATGTCGCCCGCTACCCGATTTTTTCGGGAGTAGTGGATCACATGTGATCCAGTACATGGAAGGCGCTCCTCGCGTTTCTCGTAAATAGGTACGCTCCTCGTTTGAACCTTCCTCTATATATATATATATATATGGGAAATTAATTAAAATGCCAAAAGTCCAACTTCAAGTTACCAAAATGCCACAAATCTCTCTCAGTTTGCAAAAATGCCCTTTTTTCCGCGATGGGATCCCGCGATCGCGGGCCCAGGGACCATTTTTGACACTTTTTGAAACTTGTAGGGACCAATTTTGAAACTTTTGGCCCGCGTTCACCCGCGTCGACCACTGTTCACCCCGACCAATTTTATGAATTTAAAATGAAATGTTACACTTTCAACCCCTATACTTATTTAATAAATTTACTTTATTACTTTATACCTTTTACTTTCATTATTTTAATTTTACATTTAACACATATAATCGTTTATTAACTAAAATACGTTAAAAAAATACGTTTTAATTTTAACAAATTACACCATTATAATCGTCTCTTCGATACGTTCGAAATGAGCCCAATCTTGAATTTTTTTGGATTTATATATTTTAATATATATCATATACAGTTATACACTACATAAAAATTATTTTTTATATTTAAAATTCAAATCCTTATAGTTAATTATTTAATTTATGGTACATCTGTTTTTTTCAATTTTGTTTTACACTCCTATCGCATTAACATAATAATCATATATTAACTAATTCATTAAATCGTTTTAAATTATTATTATTTGAATGTGTTTATAGATATCGTGAATGGCAATAGGAGAAGGTTTTACGAGAAGAATATGAAATGGGGTTTTCAACCCCTATACTTATTTACTTACTTTACTTTATACCTTTTACTTTCAAAATTTAAATTTTACATTTAACACATATAATCGTTTATTAACTAAAATACGTTAAAAAATACGTTTTAATTTTAACAAATTACACCATTATAATCGTCTCTTCGATACGTTCGAAATGAGCCCAATCTTGAATTTTTTTGGATTTATATATTTTAATATATACTAAAAAAAATATTAAAATATATAAATCCAAAAAAAATCAAAATTGGGCTCATTTCGAACGTATCGAAGAGACGATTATAATGGTGTAATTTGTTAAAATTAAAACGTATTTTTTTAACGTATTTTAGTTAATAAACGATTATATGTGTTAAATGTAAAATTAAAATAATGAAAGTAAAAGGTATAAAGTAAATTTAGTAAATAAGTATAGGGGTTTAAAGTGTAACATTTCATTTTAAATTCATCAAATTGGACGAAACGCGGGTGAACATGTCTACGCGGGTCAAAATTTCAAAAATGGTCCCTAGAATTTTTCAAAAATGGTCCCTTGCAATTGAAAAGTCACAAAAATAATACCATCGCGGGATTCCTTCGCTATCGCGGGATTGAATTTTTCAAAAATGGTCCCTGCAAGTTTAAAAAGGTGTCAGAAATGGTCACTGGCCCACGATCGCAGGCTCCCATCGCGGAAAAAAGAGCATTTTGGCAAACTGAGAGAGATTTAGGGCATTTTGGTAACACTTGGTCAAACTTAGGGTATTTTAATTAATTTCCCTATATATATATATATATATATATATAATTGACATATCAATTGCTCATTAGATTAATTTAAAAGGACAAATAGATTGATATTGATGATTAAGAAATATATTAGATTCTTTGTTAGAATAGGTTGAGCACATTAATCTAACAACTTCTTTTATTATATTCCCATTAAATTGATTTTTTTTCATTCAAGTGAATGTTACAGCTTTGTCTTATAGCTGTGAGGATTATAGTTGACTTTTCAGTTTTCATATATATATATATATATATATATATATATATATATATGGTCAAGTTTAAGAGAAAACCTCAAATAAACGGAAAACTAAGGAACACTCTGGTAGCCCTTCATCTGGGCGATATGCATTTGTGCATACAGGTAATTTGTAACATGCACTTGTGCATAAAAACCAAAAAGTCAACTTAATTTACCTGTATGCACAAATGCATACCGTCCAGATGAAGGACCCCTAGGGTGTTCTTCAGTTTTCCGTTTTTTAAGGTTTTCCCTTGAACCTCCCTATATAGATAAATTCAAATGAGAACGCTAACAATTTAAGAAAACACGAGAATGGTCGTTAAATGTATAAAATCATACATGATTTACGTATAAAATCATATATAATTCACGCGACTTTGTCTCACAACTTACGTCGTGGCCAAAGTCGTGCGCGGCCAATTTTTTTGTCGTTGATGTAAAATCACATGTGATTTTGTACATGATTTGTTGTTCTCGTGTTTTTTTAAATAATCAATTTTTTGTTTGAACCTTTCTCTCTCTCTCTCTCTGTATATATATATATATATAGGTTTGTAAACGAACCGAACGAACAAGAACGGAGGTTTGTTCATATTCGTTCGTTTAACTTAACCGAACAAACGAACGAACACGAACGGTAAACGAACGAGATTTTTTGTGTTCATGTTCGTTCGTTAAGAATTTTTGTTTGTTCGTGTTCGTTTATGTTCGTTCATTAAGAGTTAAACGAACGAACTTAAATGAACATAAACGAACGAACTTAAATGAACAAAAACGAACGAACCCAAATGAACAAAAACCAACCACCATACTCATCATTTCGCTCGTAAAAAATACTTTAACAAAATGAAAAATCGGGTTAACTTAGGAGGTATAAAAATATATTCTAAAAAATCAATTTACTTGATGATTATACATATTAATTTCATATTATATAAATATGTTTATATATATAAACATGCATAAATGAACATATACGAACATAAACGAACGAACATAAATGAACGAACGTTCACGAACATAAATGAACGAACGAGACCATTGTTCATGTTCGTTCATTTAACTAAACGAACAAAAAAACGTGTTCATGTTCGTTCATTTATTAAATAAACGAACACAAACGAACTTCTCACCGAACGGTTTGTTGAACGTTCGGTTCATTTACAACCCTATATATATGGTTTATTTTGCAAACAAAGCTATTTATATAAACGGTATAAGTCATTCTTATCCGTTGATTTCATTGATCAATGTCATAATTAGAGTAGACTACTTATATGAACAACAGCAACAAAAAACAATTAATATGGTTCTTTAATTACAATAAGTTAGAGGGACAAAAATGTCAATTGATTTAGTTAGGGAATTTAATTAAAATACCCAAAGTTTGACTTTGACTTACCAAAATACCCATTTTTTCAACTTTTGCCAAAATACCCATTTTTCTCGCGATATGTCCCGCGATCGCGGGATAGGGTTCATTTTGAAACATTTGATCCCGCGATAGGGGGATGAGACCCCGCGACACACTCACAATTTTACACTTTCACCCCCTATCGCGGGATCAAATGTTTCAAAATGAACCCTATCCCGCGATCGCGGGACATATCGTGGGAAAAATGATATTTTGGCAAAAGTTGAAAAAAAATGGGTATTTTGGTAAGTTAAAGTCAAACTTTGGGTATTTTAATTAAATTCTCATTTAGTTATGGCAATTATGAAAACCGTTTAAGTATTAATTTTCTATTTTTCAATTATGATAATTATTTAATTATGGGTTTTTCTGTTATTTAATGTTTTGTCGTATTTTTATTTTATGTGAAAATGTATTTGTTTCAAGTATTTCTTAAAGTCTCATCTTAATGAAATTGGTTAATCTGATAAAACTGTTATATGTAATTCTATTTATTGATGAAATTAGTTCATGAAATTGGTTAATCTGATTAAACTATTTCATGTAATTCTATTTATTGATGAAATTGTTTCATATGTTTATATTTCTATGTATGAATGAAATTATTTCATGTATTTTTCATTTTAATGGAATTGTTTCATAAATCTCGTGAAATTGTTTCATGAAATTGGAATCCCTATTAGAGAAAACTAGAAGTCTACTCGCGTAATGCAGCGCGATATATCTCGATTGTAATGTTCTAATTTATTTTAATGTGTGGTTTTGAGAAAACGGTCATTGTTTTTTATAAGTTTGTATAAAGAATGATGTTTTTTAAGGAGTCCATGATTTGAGGATTTGAAGATTGTTAGAGATAAGTATTAATCAAGTAATTAGCATTAAAAGCGGTACATAAAGCTTCATTAATTGTTTTTAAGAGATTTTAAGTAATTTGCATTAAATAGCGGTACATAAAGCTTTAGGGATTGTTTTTAAGAGTTTTTCATAAATGCTTTATAATATAGTATAGATAATTATGATTTTTTTGTTTACAAAAATGATATTAAATTTTGTTTTCTAAATTAATCAGTTATAATCTAATATACTTGAAAATACAATGATGATAAATGTTTTTTACACAAAAAAAAGAGTAAACTCTATTTTTGGTCCCTAAGGTATAGTGATTTCTTTGAAACAAGGACTTGTGGTTTCATAAGTCGACTTTTGGTCCTCATGGTTCTGATTTTGCTCTAAATCAGGACCTTGCCACTAACCTCGTTAAAAACTACCGTTAGAGTCGGGGGTATTTTCGTCCAATATGGTTTTCTTCCTCTTTTTGCATTCTTTTTTGTTTTTTCTTAATTCTGTCAAGAAATAAAACTATAGGGACCAACTTGTAATTGACTCTTTTATATATATATATATATATATATATATAACAGTTCACCAACATCAACTACATCTCCGGCCACCACACATTTCTCCGGCCACTACCAGCAACTACAACAAACATTGGGTAATATCCAAGCACAATTCTCTCTTTGTAACACTCTCTTTCTCTCTCTGCTTCTATAAAGATTCCATCTTTATTTGTATTGCTACTCTAAAAAATTCAAGAAATAACTATGTTATTTGAGTATTTTCTAATTTGTGGGTTTTTTCATTTTGATTTCTTTCATGTTCTGAGGATTTCAGAGAGAGATGAGTTTGGTTTGATTATTGGTTAATGAGCAATCTTTAAGCTTTATTGGTTAATGAGCAATCTTTAAGCTTTATTTGGTGGTTTTTTGCACGAATGATGAACACTGGCAGTGGTGGCGGATTGGGATGGTGGATCGTGGTTGTAATGGTGGGTGGTAGTGGTGGATGGTGGTTGTTGGAAACTTGTAATGGTAGGTGATGGTGGTTGGCAGTGGTGGCGGATTAGGATGGTGGATGGTGGTTGTAATGGTGGGTGGTAGTGGTGGATGGTGGTTGTTGGAAACTTGTAATGGTGGGTGATGGTGGTTGTATATATGTATATATAATATTTGTATGTAGATTATCAAAAAAGATGTGTGTGTGTGTGTGTGAGAGAGAGAGAGGGGGGTTTGGTTCCTATACATCCCTGTGTGTGTACTTGTATACATACATATATGGGAAAACATATATATATATATATATATATATATATATATATATATTAGAGTTATACATAACAGGTCCTTGTAATTTGATGTTTTTTACAAACTTAAGAAAAAACAAAAAAGAATGCAAAAAGAGGAAGAAACCCATATTGAACGAAAATACCCCTGACTCTAACGGTGATTTTAACGGGGTTAGTGGCAAGGTCCTGATTCTAGAGCAAAATCAAAACCATTAGAACCAAAAGTCGACTTATGAAACCACATGACCTTATTTCAAAGAAATAAATATACCTTAAGGACCAAAAGTAGAGTTTACTCCAAAAAATAATAAATTTGTTTACAAAAATAATAATATTTGATTTTAAATATTAATAAAATCAGAAAAAAAATCTGAAAACCCCAATAATTTTATAATTCTAATTTTTCTATTTATAAAAAATAATAGTAAATTCATTGAAAAAAACGGTTATATAAAAATAATTTATTAAAAGCCGGTTAAATAATATTTACTTTCTAAAGTAATAGAAGATTGATTATTTCCTTACTTAACATATTCTAATGATAAACTTACCCTTATTAATATAAAATCAACAAAAAAATAATTATTGGTTAAATTGGGTTTGCTCGGTTTGTACAAATAGGGACAAATAGGGATGGTTTGCATTTGAACGCTCTCATATATATATATATATATATATATATATATATAGCCTTAGGTTCAATAGAGAAGTGCAAATATTTAGAGAAATAGAGAAGTAAAAAAAACGGGACCGTTCATATATGACCGTTCATATATAAACAGTCATATATGAACGTTCATATATGAACGTTCATATGAACGTTCATATGAACGTTCATATGAACGTTCAGATATGACTGTTATATGAACGTTCATTTATGAACGTTCATATATGACCGTTTATATATGAACGTTCATATATGACTGTTTATATATGAACGTTCATATATGAACGGTCCCGTGTTTTTTTACTTCTCTATTTCTCTAAATATTTGCACTTCTCTATTGAACCTTTCCCTATATATATATATATATATATATATATATATATATATATATATGGGCTTAATCAAATGAGAACTGTTTAGTTTGTGATAATCGTGAGGTCTAATGTGAACCAATCATTTAAAATAATTATTGTTATTTACTTAAATAGAGTAAAGGGTAAATTGGTAATTTAAGTTGGTTTATCAACTCATAAAACCCTAAAATATATGTGAGGCGTCGCATGGGTTACATCCACACACACACACACAGAGAGAGAGAGAGAACGCTAACTATTTACGAAAATACGAGAACGGCCGCCCATGTACAAAATCACATGTGATTCACGTACAAAATCACATGTGATTTTACACTACCTGGATTTTGTACGTGATTTGTACAAAATCACATATGATTTTACACTACCTGGATTTTGTACAAAATCACATGTGATTCACCTCCAGATTTTCAGGTAGTGTAAAATCACATGTGATTTTGTACGTGAATCACATGTGATTTTGTACATGGGTGGCCGTTCTCGTGTTCTCGTAAATAGTTAGCGTTCTCGTTTGAACCCACCTCTATATCTATACATATAATAAATAAGTAACTAGCATGCCACGTGTCGTCTTCTAGTGAGCCGACTTCAGTATTTTCCCGCCTAAACATGTATCTGGACGCAGTTTACATTATAAGTTCAATTAGCACACCCACATTCATGTAACGTCCCAAAAATTACAATAAATTTTGGTTTTTAAAAGAAAGCATTTTTATAAATAAAACCTCATTAAATATCCAACACCGTTTCGTTTGCAAACTTATTAATAAATACCCTCGTTAATAATAAACAGCGGAAATAAATCGTTTGAATAATAATACTAATTTCATAATTAAAATAACTCTTCACGCGCGTCAGTGTGTACCCGTCACGCCTTGGAGCCACTAGTACCTGAAACCACATTAAATAGGAAGGGGTAAGCACGAAGCTTAGTGAATTCCATCACATGCGCAGATAGGAATTATATACACATCACCCCTATCCGCACATAAGCAACAACACCACAGTTACATAAAACGAGTAAACATCTACAAGTAATTATGTATCCAACACCTCGGTCCCACCGAGCCCTCGGTCCCACCGAGCCCTCGGTCCCACCGAGTTGTAATGTAACACACTCGTCACACCGAGTTCCCACAACGTTTCTTTCTACTTCCTCGGTCCCACCGAGCCCTCGGTCCCACCGAGTTGTAATGTAACACACTCGTCACACCGAGTTCCCACAACGTTTCTTTCCACTTCCTCGGTCCCATCGAGCCCTCGGTCCCATCGAGCCCTCGGTCCCACCGAGGTGTAATGTAACACATTTATACTAAGCATTTAAACCAATCAAATATTACACACCACAAACAACTAGTTCACACCACAAAGACAGTAGTACATACAAACTACTATGACATGCATACAACCCCTAACTACACAGTGAGAGAACTCACCTTAAAGCAACGAAAGTATCCGCAACCGCAACACAAGCCGGCCAACTTCACTCACCTTTTCCCACCTAAATAAGTGATATCAAACGTCAAGCGAAGTCTTAACCCAAAGTCACAACTATGAGCCCAAACATGTAAATTTTCCAGCTTTTACTCTAAAAACACAGGTCTGTTCGGGACCTGTTTAACTCATTAAAAACTGATAAATCCAGAAATATTATTCCATAATCAGTTAGTTCTATGTCTTAGGGTTCCAGGGACATATCGTACGCGTTCTAACGATTTTCCTACAATTTACTATGAATTTTCTAAAAACAGGACGCGAAACTGTCATATTCAGACCTTCTGTACAAACAGCCATTTTACGCCTAGTTAGAAGCCGAACCAGACTTCCGCTAAAACACGAAAAGTGTGCCCGGCACAGAATGTGAACCGTGGGCACCGGTTTCGCCTCAATCCGAGCTACGACGGAAAAGTTATGGACGAAATAAAAACTGGGCAGAAACGATATCGATCACATAAAATGACGATTTGAAACGGTTTAATGTTTTCGCGATTGGGGTTACGGCTTAGGTTTAGGATTTGAACAACTAATGGCTGGACCACCTAAACACCACCCACTGCCACCTCCGGCAGTGGCAGTCGATGGCGGCAGCGGCAGCCACCACCGGCGGTGGTGGTGGTTCGATCTACCTTCCGACGAGACAAGAAAAGGGTATCCACCCAACCCTTCTCGCTACACACACATCTCCGGCCACACCCTACGGCCGCAGACCCGCCATCACAGCCACCGGCTGGATGTGCACGGCGGCGGCAGCCGACTGCAGCCATGGCCGCACGCGGCGGCGGGGGTGGTGGGTTTTGTGACGTTTCGACAACAACGAAAGAGAAAACGGAAGAACGAAGGCCTTACCTTTCGGGGGGGAAAACGCAGCAGCAAAACCCACACAACTCGTCGGCTCCTTCCTCTCTCTCGCTGCACTCCTCCTTCTCGCCGGCAGCCGCTAGCGGCGGCGGTGGTGGTTGATTGGGTTTCACGGCAGCCGCAAGAAAAGAGAAGGCGTTTGGTTTTTGGGGTCTCACGGCGCAAGAAAGAAGAACCAAGTAAAAAGAAATAGGGTTTACTCTTGTGATTGTAGCCTTAAGGAAGAAAACGAGAAGAGATGGATGGGATCGGTCCTCATGGGCCGATCCATGCAATACTTTCACCAAGTGCCATATTTAGCCCCTCAACATTAAAGCCTTGCCAAAACTTGACCCACTTGATTTAGGATTTTAATTAATTAACCCCTAAGGACAAAAATGTTTACAACTAAGGTTTTTCCCAACGAAACTTATTATTACGAGATCGAAAAGATAAACGTATAAAGTAAAAACGAAAAGAAAAAAAATATAAAACCGTGCCGGGACACGGGCTTTACAACTCTCCCCCGCTTGAATTAGACTTCATCCTCGAAGTCTACGTCCGCAAATAGCTCCGGATAGTTCTCCCGCATCTCAACCTCGGGTTCCCAAGTCTCTTTCGGTGTTGCCACTGGACTTTCACTAACTGAAATCTAAATTTCTTACACCGTCTAAAAATTTCTCGAATACTTTTCTTACTAACCAAAACTCCTTCAAGGACGCTGAAATTACGATCGAAAGAACACTCCAACGACTGGAATCATTCCTAGTCAAACGACTTCGTTTGTTCTCCCAACCTTAGATATTCCATACATCTCGATTCAAATTTCAAGCTCTAACCATTCTAAAGGTGCTCACCAATGTACCCTACAGGATACTCGAATCCGATCATTCCTACCATTAACTGTCGATTAACTTTCACGAGTTCTAATAGACTCCCAAATTTATTTCACATCAATCATCAAACCAGTAAATTTATAATCACCCACGAAGGTCATTCCACCATAACCATTCATCACAAGTAAGCATCTCAGGGTTACTACTACCATCACCATAATTACCTTAAAACCGGCTACAATTCTCCTATTGCACTAAAGGTGTTTGGCCTCAAGCCCAAAAGTCGACGCCAAAATATACTACTTACCTCAAAAAGGTTACTGCGCATTTATGCTCTTAATTACCAAGGGCATCATTCCCTTAACCGATACTATTCGGCCTACAGTACCAACACGCGTGGAATACCCAAACTTCCACCGTCTACTTATCCTCCACACTCGCTCTACGAAGCCTAGTTACACCGTATCGAGGTACACCTTAACGTCTACCTCCCAGGTACGTCTCAAGGCCCGGCACATCGGAACTACCTCCCAGGTAAGTGCCCAAGACTATATCCTCCCAGTGCCTACTGGAGAGTCAAGGTCATAACACATGAATACCGGGGTCCCACCCCGAGATACCCAACCGACCATTACCAACGACTGACTGACGTGACCAAGGATCCAATGCAAAACAGTCTACCAACAACATGCCTATCCCGGAATGACTCACTCACCCAAACATGTAAATACTCAACGTGCAATAAATGCAAAACTGTGCAACAAAACAACCCATCAACAAGACTCCCCATCGAGCCATTAAAACCGTGCAATTGACCCATGACTATCTCAAAGTCAAAACCGAGCAAAATGCTCCACGCTTGCTAGACCCATAAGTCGGTCAAAAACGCGTTTAAATAAAGTTTAAGCAAGCAATACTTTAAAATCAACATTAGTCCCAAACTCAACACAGGTTAAACAAAAGAGTTTTCCAAAAGGACTCACACCCTTAAAATTCTCAAAATGACACATAACACTTAAAAGCGCATTTCCCAAATGGTTTACAAAATCATTTACAAAATATTTTCAACGTCAAGGTTTTTCATCCCAAAAAGATCGTATGCAATAAAACTACTATTACCAGGTCGGTAGTTACGCAAAAATGGACACGCCCGTCGCACATATGAAAATCATGTTGAAAGTCATTCCATTGCAGCTCAGTTTACTCACAAAACGCAAAGCGAAAATAAATAATTTCTTTTTAAAAAAAATGAACCGTCACGGTTATAGTATGGATTGACTCATGACATGTACTTAAAGTAACCGCTCGACCTTACACCGGGTGCGACAAAAGTGTGCACATAATTTCAAAATCAGTCCCACGACATTTGACCCCAAAATTTCTCTTTTTAAACATAAAATGTCGTGGCACAGGGTTCACCAACAATTTTTTTACGCGCGTCGGCTAGTCATACAAAACGATGAAACGGTTTACAAATATATTTTTGATAAAACACAACGGTCTCGTGCAAGTTTCAAACTTAAAGATAGAAACCAATCCGTTTCCATCATTTGCAAATATCGACTAAAACCTCATAAAATCTCAGAAGGTGGGGTTCTTTAAATTGATTTCCAAGATTTCCCCAAATGGTCACATAAACAAATAAGATATGCACCTCGTGAAATTAAACCCACACGACTCAACATGCCGTAAAACAAAACTCATTTTACCCAAATCACTCAAATAGTTTTATACAGACATCGTGGAATGTAACTTTCCGTCTCAACTCTAACATATGTGGAGGAGTTCCAATGTTAAAGTCACAAGCCGTAGTCACTTGCCCAACATTTTAAACACCACAAAACACGGATATCATCTTACCCGAAAGAACCGTTGGAAAATTACGAAATGAAACAAATTCTAACAAAGTTTGCAACTCCCGTGATAAAACGATTTCATCTACTTTCAAAACCATAATTCGAGATTTCGTGTGTGCTGAACATTTCCCAAAATTCCAAAACACAATCCATAAAAGGATTGGATACACAAGAATTAGTTAATGCAATTTATTTTCAAAATAAACTTTGTGCATGACTCAGTCGGCATTCGACGTCTCGACTCATACCCCCCCCCCCCCAAAAAAAAAAAACTCTCCGATCCACAATCGTCATCCGGACATTTAAACCTCTTAGGCAAGTTGGGAAATTAAGTCAGATAATCCTTACGGTTTTTCCTCAATCCAAGGTCGGCTCTATAAGCCTATGATTCTAGCACAATCATCCATCTTGGCCCGAAATGGTCTACTTAAAACAAACATCATCCTTATCGTCACTCCAAGTGATTAATACTAGAATCGTCTTTCTATTCCCACGACTACTAGATTAGAACCTTCATCACTACCCCCCAACGATCATCACATCAAAGCAAATCAAGTACACACCTGTACTAGCAGGTTTACTATAGTTGTTCCTCCTTGTGATGGCTATTCTGGGTAGATATTACAACGAGTTATTAGCACATAATAACTCACACTAACAACGCTCACGCTCAACTCCTTGGATTCCTCGTGACTTTCCCCGACTCGAGCACGGATCCTGTGCTTCAGATAGTAGGAGCTCTACTACTACCTTCCACACCTATCCTCACTCGTTTCGAGTCCCGTACCGAAGTGCCCAAGTAGTTCCTTGCCGAAAAACTATACACATATGCCCGCACCGTCATATGTACACACTCTTCCTAGCTCCCTAGGAATTCCACCCAATTCCACTACCCTTGCTATGACGAAATCCCCACTAGTCATGACGAGACGCCTCGCGAATGCACAGTCGCACACAGTGTAAAACCATATAGACATTCGAATATAAGATTCTATCCTACAACGGTTGGACTCAAACAAGAGCTGCGCAATAGAACTAAATCTGACATTCTAAGGCTATTCGGTTCCTACCGCATACAACCTATAGTGCATTCACTTAACAACCTATCAGGGCTAGCATAAACTCCTATTAGCAAGCAACAAACATGCAGTACAGTGTAATAAGCACCAAGCAATCTAGCATACATACTCATATGTTCTAGAAAGAAATCTAGCATACATACTCATATGTAAACACTATTCCCAGCTCACTAGGAATTTCATCTCATCCCACTACCCTTGCTACAACGGAATCCCTATTAGCCATAACGAGTTGCCTCGCGAATACCCAGTCGCATGCAGCGTGAATCAAATAGACATTCAAATACAAGATTCTATCCTAGAACGGTTGGACTCAAACAAGAGTTGCGCAATAGAACTAAATCAAATATTCTAAGGCTATATGATTCTTACTGCATACAACCTATAGGGCCTTCACTTAACAACCTATTATAACTAGCATTAATTCCTACTAGCAAACAATCATCATACAGTACAATGTAAACAACATAGGCAATCTAGCATGCATACCCTATGATCTAGAAAGCAATACATACACTAAGTACTGTACCTTTTCCTTTGGCTCCGGCTGACTGTACACACTGCGCCCTCGATCACCGTTTCCCAAACGGGTTTTCCTTTCCTTTATTTTCCAAAAATTTTAAGAGAAGAATTTCATAGCCGCAACTTGAGATCAAACACACCGAGATGCGTTTGATTCACTCAAGTTGTGCTCTGATACCAAGTTGTAACGTCCCAAAAATTACAATAAATTTTGGCTTTTAAAAGAAAGCATTTTTATAAATAAAACCTCATTAAATATCCAACACCGTTTCGTTTGCAAACTTATTAATAAATACACTCGTTAATAATAAACAGCGGAAATAAATCGTTTGAATAATAATACTAATTTCATAATTAAAATAACTCTTCACGCGCGTCAGTGTGTACCCGTCACGCCTTGGAGCCACTAGTACCTGAAACCACATTAAATAGGAAGGGGTAAGCACGAAGCTTAGTGAATTCCATCACATGCGCAGATAGGAAATTATATACACATCACCCCTATCCGCACATAAGCAACAACACCACAGTTACATAAAACGAGTAAACATCTACAAGTAATTATGTATCCAACACCTCGGTCCCACCGAGCCCTCGGTCCCACCGAGTTGTAATGTAACACACTCGTCACACCGAGTTCCCACAACGTTTCTTTCCACTTCCTCGGTCCCACCGAGTTGTAATGTAACACACTCGTCACACCGAGTTCCCACAACGTTTCTTTCCACTTCCTCGGTCCCACCGAGCCCTCAGTCCCACCGAGTTGTAATGTAACACACTCGTCACACCGAGTTCCCACAACGTTTCTTTCCACTTCCTCGGTCCCACCGAGCCCTCGGTCCCACCGAGGTGTAATGTAACACATTTATACTAAGCATTTAAACCAATCAAATATTACACACCACAAACAACTAGTTCACACCACAAAGACAGTAGTACATACAAACTACTATGACATGCATACAACCCCTAACTACACAGTGAGAGAACTCACCTTAAAGCAACGAAAGTATCCGCAACCGCAACACAAGCCGGCCAACTTCACTCACCTTTTCCCACCTAAATAAGTGATATCAAACGTCAAGCGAAGTCCTAACCCAAAGTCACAACTATGAGCCCAAACATGTAAATTTTCCAGCTTTTACTCTAAAAACACAGGTCTGTTCGGGACCTGTTTAACCCCTTAAAAACTGATAAATCCAGAAATATTATTTCATAATCAGTTAGTTCTATGTCTTAGGGTTCCAGGGACATATCGTACGCGTTCTAACGATTTTCCTACAATTTACTATGAATTTTCTAAAAACAGGACGCGAAACTGTCATATTCAGACCTTCTGTACAAACAGCCATTTTACGCCTAGTTAGAAGCCGAACCAGACTTCCGCTAAAACACGAAAAGTGTGCCCGGCACAGAATGTGAACCGTGGGCACCGGTTTCGACTCAATCCGAGCTATGACGGAAAAGTTATGGACGAAATAAAAACTGGGCAGAAACGATATCGATCACATAAAATGACGATTTGAAACGGTTTAATGTTTTCGCGATTGGGGTTACGGCTTAGGTTTAGGATTTGAACAACTAATGGCTGGACCACCTAAACACCACCCACTGCCACCTCCGGCAGTGGCAGTCGATGGCGGCAGCGGCAGCCACCACCGGCGGTGGTGGTGGTTCGATCTACCTTCCGACGAGACAAGAAAAGGGTATCCACCCAACCCTTCTCGCTACACACACATCTCCGGCCACACCCTACGGCCGCAGACCCGCCATCACAGCCACCGGCTGGATGTGCACGGCGACGGCAGCCGACTGCAGCCATGGCCGCACGCGGCGGCGGGGGTGGTGGGTTTTGTGACGTTTCGACAACAACGAAAGAGAAAACGGAAGAACGAAGGCCTTACCTTTCGGGGGGGAAAACGCAGCAGCAAAACCCACCCAACTCGTCGGCTCCTTCCTCTCTCTCGCTGCACTCCTCCTTCTCGCCGGCAGCCGCTAGCGGCGGCGGTGGTGGTTGATTGGGTTTCACGGCAGCCGCAAGAAAAGAGAAGGCGTTTGGTTTTTGGGGTCTCACGGCGCAAGAAAGAAGAACCAAGTAAAAAGAAATAGGGTTTACTCTTGTGATTGTAGCCTTAAGGAAGAAAACGAGAAGAGATGGATGGGATCGGTCCTCATGGGCCGATCCATGCAATACTTTCACCAAGTGCCATATTTAGCCCCTCAACATTAAAGCCTTGCCAAAACTTGACCCACTTGATTTAGGATTTTAATTAATTAACCCCTAAGGACAAAAATGTTTACAACTAAGGTTTTTCCCAACGAAACTTATTATTACGAGATCGAAAAGATAAACGTATAAAGTAAAAACGAAAAGAAAAAAATATATAAAACCGTGCCGGGACACGGGGTTTACAATTCACTCCTCCTTAAATATCTCCTTAATTCAATTTTTTTAATTTATACGTTACATTTACTACCCTTATAATTAGGTATGTAGTTTACTTTTAATCCCTTACTTTTTTATTTTTCATTTTAGACTCTTATCATATAAACATAAATAATGTATATGAACTAAAATGCATTAAAAACATTTCTATTTTTTACAAATTATACCATTGTAATCGTTTCGTCAATACCTTCGAAATGAGCCCAATATTGAATGTTTTTAGATGTAATTATATTATTAAATATCATAAATATATACGAATTAATGTGTCGTGATTAGTATGGGATTTGTTGAAATTAGTATGAGATTTGATACAAATAATCACTAAATTGTCGTGATTTTCTTTTTGCAATTTCATATCAATTTTTACTTCAAAGTCGAATTCCTTCGACGAATTACAATTCTATCAAATTACATTTTGTCGACGAAACACCTTAGAATTATCATAAGAGATTTAATTACTTGGAAAAAAAAGATATCACTTATCAACTGACTTTTGGATTATGAGTTCGAACCTTTTTCAAAAATATAAATATGCAAATATTTTAGTATGGTATATTTAATTATTTATACTTTCTTAATCATGATTATATTATTTTCTCTAAATTTTTTTGACCAATTAACCATATTGATCTTTAATTTTATACATCTGATATGCAATTTAAAAGCGTATAAATATGAACATGAAACAAAATTATTTTTTCGAATTCTCGTCTTTAGATTCAAGATACTTCGCGCCGCATCGCGCGCAGGTACTTATCTAGTATATATATAACACCCTCAAATTTTGGAAAGAGCAACTAAATAAAATTTTCAATAACACATCCCAAAATGATAGAATTTCTCCTTATAAGACAATACGGAAATGACCTCAATTTAAAATCTATGATTTACCCTCAAACAACTATAACTCAAGTCTTATTACAAAGACTAAATTCACACCGATGTTACTTAACACAAGTATAAGTTGCTAATCCCAAGTAAGTGCGGAAGACTTCTCTAAGCAAAATCACTTCTCGTGCACTCTACTAGCACTCATCACTCCATAGTGTAGCTAAAGTTATTCCCAACCTGAGCCTGTTGCACATGCCAACAAATAAAAAGGGTTAGGCTAACGCCTAGTGAGTTCAAGAGTTTTATCATGACCATATAAATTCATAAATCGAGAGAGATGTAATTTAAGTCATGAGTTCAAAAGAATTTACTTTAGATGCATATCACCCGTTTTCCAATTTCCAACTCACACAAATCCCGTGCTGAAAACTTTAATATAACATGATTCTCAAAATAGACTCATCCCCAAAAACCAACGTGAAAGGTGAAATAGCATTTGATTCTCAAAACGATTGAATTCATAAAAAAATCGCCATTATTCCAAACATTCCAAACATGGATGAAGCATAACCCATAACTCACATAACGTGGAAAACAATTCATATAAACATAACACGTCACCGAAAACATGGATAGAAATAAATACCCAAAGCAACACCTTTCGGTGATGGGGGAGGCTCGTTTACATCGCACGTGACGGAACACAAAAGTGGGTCACATAACCATATAATAAAACAAACACGTGGATTACTCTCGTAAACTGAGCTCAATCACTCCAGATCTATTGCCCGCGAGACTTGGGAGCCCCCAATTTCAACCACTCCAGGTCTATACATTGGGTCACTCCAAATCCACAAAACAAGCACATTTGGAATTACACCTTACTGCCCATGGGACGCTGCCCGACCATATAGGTCCACACCTTACTTACCATGGAACCCGATGCCTATCTCGTGCCAAGCACATCTGGAATTACACCTTACTGCCCATGGGACGACGCCCGACCATATAGGCCCACGCCTTACTTACCATGGAACCCGATGCCTATTCCGTGCTACAATGAGAGAAACTAGCGTCTCGTCATTGAACGTAAAACTCAAGTGTCTATGGATCCATAGCTAATAAGGTCTAAAACATTACACGACCCCAAATGAAGTGCATTCAAAACATGCAATTCCCCAATAACGTAAATCGTGATCAAAACTCGACTTTGAGCTATCAAAACTGGACAAATGTCCCCAAGACTTAATAAAATCCATTACCGAGCCATAAGCTCGACTAACCCAAAAGACCAATCATGAAAAGTCATAAACTGAATTAAACGTAGCAACACACACTCTTGACAATAAATATTTCAAATCCATGAAAACCCAAAACAAGACGTTGGGTTAGGACAACCCTCTTTTCCGAGGAACTCACACCGTTGCATTTCAAAACCGTCCCATAACGTACTATATGCATGTTTCCAAGATATATGCAAAAATGTGTTTTCATAACAAATAGACTCCATTTATAAAATAAATCATCAACACATTTTCATTTATGATTTATCTATCAAATTTTCCCAAAAATTCCAAATGTAGGTGTTTTACAATATTTACAACAATAAATACTTCAAAAGGTTAAAACCCACCAAATAACTCAACCATTGATAATTTTCATGTAAAACACATAAATACTTGGAAAAATAACATTTTTGGCATGTACAAAGTTTTCACAAAGCAACTTGAACTCACCTTGCTAGATTTAGGCTAATTCTCGATTTCCCCCAAACGTAAGCTCCCTTGAAGAATCTTGAACCTTCAAGCCAAATCTTCCAAAAACCTAGATTCATGAGTTTCCAACCATAAATATTCACATCCAACCATAAATATTCACATCCAACCATAAAGAGTCATTCCCCCAAACATTTTACTTTGAGATCTCAACTTATACAAAACCCTAATTTCCATAGATGAAGAAAAGAGAAGGTTACCTTACCACAACTTGAATCCATCATCAAAACATCTCTGAGGTTACCAAAATAAGGTTTAGAAGATGAAGATGAACTCACAAATGGGTATTTAAATAAAACCCCAAATAGCTCAACAATGGTGGAAATGATGAAGAAGATGAACATCTTAAAGTCTTGGAACCATAGAAGCTTGATTCCTCAAACCCACTTGGGTGTTCTTGAAGAAAAAGGGAGATGGAAGAGAGAAGATGGGGGATTTAGGGTTTTGGGGAAGGGAAAATCGAGTGAGGAGAGGGAAGACCAAATCTGGTTTGGTTTATAAAGGATAAGGAAGAGAAGAGAGAAAGTTGGGAGATAAAAAGCATAAAAATTCGTCAGGCCACACGCGGACGTCCGGATGGAGACATACGCGGACGTCCGGCACTACCCAACTGGAAACCCTCCAAAGTCCATGTTGCTTCCGCGGATGACATGCGGACTTTCACATGGCACGGACGTCCGACTGCACCATGCGGACGTCCGCCAACCCAAATTCCGTTTTTCAAAATTTCGGGGTGTTACAATATCTATACTACATATATAAGCATTTAAGACAAATGTCTTAATTACTACCTTTGATGCATGATGTACAACAATTTTATGCACAAATTTAAAAAACTCTTAATTACACCTTATAAAGCATAACTTACAAGCATTTGATGCAAGAACTTGAAGATCAGACCAATTGAGAGACTACATGCTAAGCCCATGCTTCTTGACCAAACCCTTCTACCTTTTCCCTCCTCACAAATCACAATAAAGCCTTACCAAGTACCAACAACTCTTTCACGCTTTCACTCTTGCACTCTTGCACTCTTGCGACTGTACCAGTTTGGGATACTTCACACGCCAAAAACTGATTCCCTCCACCACTTCACAGCCATACCTCTTCTACCTACCGTCAGTACTTTTTATTCTTCTTGCACGCCATCTTCCATATAAATCAAGAGCATGGGTTAGAGAAAACTCACTTCTCCATCTCCGGTTATGATGGTGTCCGATTGCAAATTGAGGGTTTCGTTGCTATCCAGGAAGCCAATGGCAGTCACTAATCAGGTACTCTTTTCCTGTAAATTAGATATATTTTAGGGTTTCTAATGCCCCAAATCGATACATTAGGTCTAAATGTTTCCAATATTGAGTTACGTTTCTTGGTTGTGATGATCTCTGATTTTGGAATTTGAAAGATTCAATATTTTTTTAAGACAATCATGTTTTTCTTCGTCTTCATCACGACTTGGGTTCATGGGTTCACGATTTGTAGCTCCACATCTCAGCAAACTTAAACAAAATCAAGAAATTTGGAAGATGAAAACACTTATAAAAAGAGATTGAGAAAAGTAAGATTTTTCCATAATATATTTACGACCATAGGTAAAAAAAGAGGGGAAGGGGGTAATAGACATGGAGTTTAAAGGTTTCGTTAGTGATGAGCATACAAAGAGTATAAATATACATTTGATTTTATTATCCTGTTATTGCCACCATCATCATTGATTCATTTGCTGTTGACAATCATCTTATCACCTATTCATATTTTGTTTGTTTCTCCATTCTTCTTTTGTGGTCCATATATTTGAAACAATGCCATCTTTGTTTCTGTTAATGTCCTTTTTGTGAATTTCTGGAACCCGTTATCTTAAAATGTATGAATTGTATGTGAATTTTTCTCAACTTGGAGGGAATCTTCTTTACGTGTTTTGCTCTTGCAAAAATGAGACTTCTTTCTTTGTCATCAAGGCCTTTAATGTTTCTTGTTAGTTACTTGAGTTCGACATCTTGTTCTAATCATTTTTTTGTTCTTTTTTAGAAGTAATATTCGTTTCAGAGCTCTTAAAATCATTTTTTATTTTTTCAATTTATGTCTCTATGTTTATGCTAAATGGTTATAGATAGTTGTAGAGAAACATGCATATATCAATCCAGATTGTATCTGGTCATTGAGGCATATGCACTTGAACAACATATAAATTGGTATATCTATGACCTATCGTATTTGGATAACATGTATATTAAGGAACCCTTGATTACGAACGAGAAAGAGGTGAGTGGTGATGCTTCCATAGCCCTTGGATGTGTACTGATTTCATTAAATCTAAGGTATCCCTTATTGTTTTCTGTTTTGTTTGGTCTAATTTTGTTGTCTCATAATTGTGCATATTTGTCCAGGTCTAATGAAGGTGAACCGTTTGATAAAATGCCTAAGAGAACAGAGACCGTTATTGTGATGTTGCCTAGATACTTCAAAATATTCTCATCGACAAATTTGGGCTTTTCCATCACTTTCCAGGTTTGAACCTTTCTTTTCTAACACAATTCTTCTTCAATGGTTTTGATGGTTGCCTCTCCAAAGTGTACACATTAAACTTCTTTTAAGAACTACACAAGTAATTTGATCTCTTCTTTTAAACTTCATAGGTTAGAGTCCCATAACTTTTTTAAACTGTATAATTTGATTTTACAGGAATATGAGTTTAATAATATGAAAAAGCAAGCATGGTGTTGTTTCAGTTTGGCGTCATTTTCTTAAATATGCTATATAATAGACTAATCTCTAACAAACTAAAATGTAGGGATGGGATGGGATGAGATGAGATTCTAAATCATTAGAATAAATGATAACAAACCAATAAGAGTAGAAGGTGTTTCCAAGACGTAAAGAAGAGATTAAATACTGATAACCGGTGATCTTTGTTTTCGGATGGTTTTTGTTGGTTTTTAAGTCGATGTACTAATAGTTTCTTCTTCACTGTTGTTGTTGTTGTTGTTGTTCTTGGGGATACTATTTCATTCTTATCTGAGTAAAATACAATTTTGGTTTTTGAGGTTTTGTGAAATATCTGAAAGTGGTACCTAACTTTTGAGAAGTCTAGAAATCATTCTTATGATTTGCATTTTGTTGTCTGATAAATAAGGGGAAATTGACAGAAATAGCCATTCTTAGAGGCAGTGATGATGAATTTAAATGCATTTGCTTGGATTCGATCAAAATCTGAGATTATCTGCATCTTTGTTGGGCAACCATATGTGAAAGAAACAAGACATGAATGTTCTGTTCTTTGACATTGCAATCCATGTCAGATTTATCTTCTTTGTTCAGTTGTTTACGGATCTAAGCCTCACTTTTTTTCAATCAAACACCATTTTTTACATTTTTTACCATCTTTTTCCTTCCATCTTGAAGATCTAACAAAATCTTATGGGGGTTGAATGCTTCTTTTTTGTTAAGATGGATATAAATTTCAAGTGATTCATCCTCCAAAGAATGGAATAGCAGTTCTTCTGAACTTGGTTATTTTCATAATGTTCTTTTTTAAAATGAATAAAAAATGTTGCAAGTCCATTTTCTCTCCTTGTAATTTTTAATAACAATAACCATTAGTTTCTCAAATTTAAATTTAAACAATGATTGTTTTAGTTTCAAAACCAACTACGAAAAATGATTGTTTTTCATGAAAATCTGATAATTGTCCAATGCTTTTTCAGGTTCTTTTAAGTTAACTTCAACCAACCATTTTGCTCTTCATTTTTCATCATGTTTGTTGGTTTTTCCATCAAGTGCAACTTTTAACTTCACTTATTGAGCAACAAATAAATCAAATTGAACCGTCTAATTTCTTCTATTGAACAAAGATATCGCTATATCAGAGTTGGAAGACATTTAAAAGTTGATGTAATCATATGTAAACCACGTTGAAAATTGTTTTAGTTCTTTACAAAAGTGACTTTGGTGTAAGAAGATATAATACTTATTTCAGCGTAGCTACTGGTTGTAGTTTTTTGTTCTATAAAGTTAGTTGTTGTCTAAAGAAATTGCCAAGATGCAAAATGAAGAGATACAAAACATGGATCTCTACATCCTAGGAAATGGTATGTTATAAAGTAGTCCTATTCACATGTTTCAGTTTTTATGCAGTAGACTTAAACCATTCACCATATGATTCTCTTTTTGTAGTTCTGCTACAAATAGTTTGATCACTTCAAAGGAAAATGCATCTGTTTAGATTAATGTTGGTTATTTGGACGTGACTGACTCCACTTTTGCCCTCTGTGGTTTTGTGTGAGACCAGGTATCTCTTGTCATTTTGTTTAAAATTTCAAGTATCAAATGTTCTCTGTGTTGATTTATTTTGAATTAGTTTGCTCACAACCATGATGCCACTTACAGTAGGCAGACATTATTTGAGGGGGTGTATGTAATTATTTACTATAATTCATATGTTGTAACTAAGCTAGACAATTTTCAGTACCCGTCCTTGACTTGATAGAAGTGTTCAAATGCTTATGCTTCAACGGCTTGAGAACCTGACTCGCCCAAACATGCACCTCTGTAGGAATCAATCCCAACTAAGGTGATGGCTATGTTTTTTTAATGGTTGATAGGTTATTGATTTAAAATTGTTCTTCATGAGCATTACTTATACTCTATGCTATTTTCCTTGGAGAGGTATGTTTTCTATGTACCAATAACCATAAACTGTCCGTGTCGTTCATTTTTTGTACATAAATGGTTGTCAGCTGAAAGTCGATGTATTCTACGCTTTTTGTTTGTTCCTTATTGTAATATACTATTTGTCTTGACTTTTAATCAAAAAGTCAACAGAAGACTTTGGATTATAATTTGGTTGATTATCAACAAAAACTGTGGATTATAAACAGTTATACTGCATTATAACCAGGTTGATTATCAACATACCCTGTGGTTCGTCACCTTTGCTTTGCTTCTGGACGGTGAAGGTATGCAAACCCTTTGGACACCAATTGCTCCATTTGCACACGTCATTAGTATTCTAATTTTCTGTATTTAATTATACTTTTTACATTTCTGTTTTGATGTTGTGATTTTTTCTTGGTTCTTTGTAAGCTGTAATGTAGTGGCAAAACTGAAAGGAGGGTTTTCTCCATCATAGGCCTTGCATTTGCACACAGTCACTCCTGTTTTAGACTTCAATATCTAAGGATTATGTTTTTGCACAAAATAAACTTTAAAATTGGTTTCAACAGTGAACTCGAGTTTGCTTGACTATTTTTAATATATAAGGTTTGTGACTATGGCGTATCAATGGGCACTGTTGGCTATCTTGATACCGAGTAAGTTTCTGTTTTCTTGAATGTCCTCTCAATCAGGTGTGTATCATAACAAGAATGTGACAATCTATGCAAGATACTATGGCATCCAAAAATTTAACTGCGAAGTGGAGAAGAGCATGAGAAACGCAACTTCAATTGCTTCCAGGTCTGTAGATAATGATGCATCACAGAGACCTACTACTGTTGAAGTAACTCTTGCGCTTAAAGAAGCCTACAACATCCAGCTATTGTATTGCAACTACTGGTGCTAGACTTTCCACTTGAGAGACAAGGGTTATAGTTGCTGGTGCAACTGGTTGTCTCCTAGCAGATAGAAGGATATTTGCATCTAATGTATTTGTTTGCTTTTATTAGTATTGATTAAAATAGATTAGATTGAATTGGTTTAAGTATATTGGATTTTAAACTATCATGCAATTTTCCTTCAATCGACTCCAATTGTAAAGTAACTCTTATTTAAGTGTAAATTATATCAACGTTAAAATCTCCTCTAACAAAACCACAAAATCTTCAACATTGTCAATAAAGGTTAGTTGGTTTGTTTGAGATCTACTTATCTTATGTTTCTAATCATGTGCAATGATGAGGCTTTACAACTAGCTCGATTATCAAAGGAGAAGCCTTATGAAATAATCGAACGTGATAGATAAACATTGTTAAGAGCTGAACTAATGTTTCGGAATTGTGATTCACCCGCGCTGCATCGCGCGGGTACACTGCTAGTGTATATATATATATATATGTGTGTGTGTGTGTGTGTGTGTGTGTATTTTGGTCGAATACAACTGGAACTTGTTTTTATCAAATGTAGTTCTGATTAATACATATTTTCAAGTTATTCAAGTTTTTTACTCAAGATTTCTTTATCAAACATAATTCTTAAGGGGTGTTTGGGATTGCTTATTTAAAACAACTTAGGGTTTTCTGTAAAAGCGGTTATTAACTTATTTGGTGTCAAACCGCAGTTTTTATAAAAAATGTTTGAATTAGCTCATGGCGGTACTAAAACGTAATAGGCTGATAAGTTATTTTTAAGGGGTGTTTGAGATTGCCTATATATGTAAAATGACCAAAAATTTGATAAGTTGTTTCAGCTAAGTTAATAAGTTAGAAGAGAGTAACTTATCAAGAACTCCTTATTACCGGTGTCAAACCGGTATAAACATTTCATTTTTTTTCCATCCAAATACAAAAAATTATTTATTACCAATACCATATCGAAATAAGTTAATAAACACTTTAAATAAGCAATCCCAAACACCCCTTTATAAACACTTTTGATTTATTTGAACTCAACCTATCCGACGAAGACTCAGACAGATATATATATATATAAAAAATAAACTATTGTTTTATATACCAATTTATATTTGATGTTTCCTCAAATAAAAAAACAAGATAAATATATATATTTTATTTATTCATTTTTATAAAACTACTTATGTCAATTTTAATTTTAATATTTAAAAGTATTTAAAAAATTAGTCATCATATAAATATAGATTTTCATTTAACTAAAAAAATCATCAAGTAGAGCAGTTGACTAATTAATGACAACTTGATATTTTTGGATTCCTTCTTATGATACGTACGGACAAATATCTGTATTTTTATATCATTGAGGCCGTTATCTTCTACATTTGGTTCATTTTAAGGAATGAGAATGAAAATAAAAATGGGAATAGGAATGATCATTTCTTTGATGTTGTTTGGTTAAACCAATATAATTAATAGAAAAATATTTTATATAAACTTTTTAATACAAATATGTGACGTCCGACGTGAAAATAAAAATATTTTTCATTCAACATCGAGAAATGAAGGGACGTATGAGAAAAAATTACTAAGCGGGAATAAAATTTTCATTCCCCCCAATTTGACCAGGAATGGAAATTAATGAGTTTGGAATAATAATTTCATTATATTATATCAAACCAAACAACAGTTTTCATTATCATTCGTTACCCCTTAATACCCTCAACCAAACATCCCTTACTAATTTTTCAAAAACTACATCATTGGTTTGAAAAAAATAACAATTGGATGATTGGTAAGTTGCTGGTTTAATTATTATCAAATCTTCTTTTAGTATTTTTGACACTTTTGAGCCTTCTCAATTCATGGAGTTTATGCAAACCCCCCCTCCACATAAATTGAACCAGGATTCAAACTTGGTTCACCAAAACGATAACTAACCAAATCTAAATTGACGTGTAACGTTAAGAAAATTGGAGTAAACTCCATTTCTGATCCATGTGGTTTGTAAAAAAAATACGAAATCATCTTTATACTTCAACTAGTTGGGGTCGAAGCTGAAGTCTGAGTAGGAGTTGATGAGTAGAGTCGAACTCAGAAGTTGGTGTTCGAAGAGTGTAGAGGTTGGAGTCGAACTTATAAGTTGAAAGAGGGCACAAGTTGGAGTTCGAAGAGTGGAGTCAATTAGCTGGAGTCGTTCATGTCTTCATGCTCCGGTGAGTCTAGCCGATGAAATTGAGGGAGGGACGATGGACCGATGGAGTATGGACCGATGAAATTTAGGTCAAAGCAAACTCTAAAAGTCTAGCCCAAAGGCACCGTTTGGTAAGCAGACATGATTGGACAGGACAAACAAGAGGGTAGGACAGGATTGGTCAGAATAGGACGGGATAGGACAAGTGATTGGCTTGTGTTTGGTAGGACTAGGACTGGATAGGACATGACTAGACAAGTTGCCCCTAAAAGTTTGTTTGATGATTTTATATACCATATAATAGTTATAAATGACACAAATATCACGTGCGGGACGACGGGTGGTGGTGATTGGTAGAGTTGGTCGACGATGGTGGTGGTGGTGGCGGTGGACAGTGGTTGAGGAGGTTGTAGTGCAGGAAGAAGTGGAAGTGGTCGTCGGTGGCTACCGGTGACCGGTGACCGTCGGTGGTGGTGGTCGGCGATGGGTGGTGGAGGAAGAGATGGAAGTTGCCAACGGTGGTTGGTGGTGGCTACCGGTGGTGGCGATCGATGGAGGTAGAGGTGGTCAACAATGGTAGTGGTGGCGGTGATGGGCGGTACGGAGTTGGAAGTGGAGGTGGTCAATTATGGTTATGGGCGGTGGTGGTGGAAGAAACACCATATTGGGGTTATATATCAAACGAGGGTAGATTAGTAAGTTTTAATTTCTGTGTCACCCTTGTCCCATGTTGTTCCACCTAGTTTGGTGAAACAAGAAAAAAAACATTTTTTTTGTCCCGTCCTATCCCACCTTGTCCAGTCTGATGTCGCGCCAAACGTGGGACAGTAAATTTTTGTCCTGTCCCATGTACCAAATGCAGGCAAAAGGATATTAAAGTAAAGTCATGGGATCATTGAGAAGTTTTTTAAACTGTTGATCACTTTAAATAAAATACTCTCTCATGAATTACAACTTTAAAGGGAATTGATCTTGTGTATCTCGGTGCATCTTATCCTAATGTTTATCCATTTCTCATCCAACGATTGACTTCTCACCAAATTTGACACTTCTCATCGGAACCCGACCCTTAAAGTAAAAGCCCATAAACTATTAAAAAGGAAGTCCAAAATATTCTACACTTAAAGGCCCATGGACTTGATCATAGTGGATCACTATTGTAAAGACAAATCTCGGTGCAATAGCGGTGAATAGAGCCGCTATTTGCGGCACCGCTACATACCACCGCTATTGCACCGCAATTAACTGAATAGTGAATGTGTTTGATTTTATTTAATTTGGCCATGTCATCAGATGGTATATCTTATCTAATGGTAATTCTAGGAGCCACCATATAAGAAAATAGGGATCCACAATCAACAAAATTTTACCAAAGGGTCGTTGGCTAAGTGGTACCGTGATTATCAGTAGAGCCGAGTCTCTCAAGTTACCAAGGGTTCAAACTTCAAACCTCATCAAAAGTGAGAAGTGTGCGTGAGTATTTTCTGTATACAAGTATTATGAACTTAAAAAAACAAGACTTTGTTGGGGTTCAGCAACAATAAGACAAGAACTTGAAATGAAGTAAAGTTAAGCCAAAGAATCCTCAAGGAACTGATGATAATGGTAACAAGTTCAAACTTTTTGATGGAATACGGTCATTTGGTTCACACAAATAACCGATCAAAAATGAGAGCCACGGGCCTTACGAATTCTTTAGAATCACTCTTCATCTGAATAATTGAACTTTATGGAATGCGAGTTTTGATCAATTAGACCTCCTCTATAGCTTCCGCGCTTCTTCTTTGTCTTCTCGTGCCGAAAATCCCTGCAGAAAGAGCCACCCAGTTAGAGAAAACCGATATGGATTGATCTCGAGACACTTTCAAGATATGTGGGCTGAAGGTTGGATGGTTCAGGCATTCAGCTTGGCAACTCAAAGAGCGGTTCAACAGTCCGCCTACATATCCATGAAGTTTAATAGTCGTGTGTATTGTTTTTAGTTGAATAAGTCTACAGCTATATTTGGCAAAACTAGCATAGAAGCTGGCTGTGAGCTGAAAAACTAGCTGATGGCTAATACTCTAGTTATTGTGCGTTAGATGATAAATTTGTCATGTTTGTAAATAAAAATAAAAAACCTAGCCGATAAGCTAGATGATGACGTAAACTACCAAAATGAAAAATATAAGGGGTATTTATGAAAAATACAAGAGGCATTATTGGGGAAAATGACAAAAAAAAAATCAATAAGCTATATGAAGCAGCTTTTCAAAAAACTAGCTTATAAACTGTCGCTTCCCATATGCTGATCTGTCAATAAGCTCAAAAAATAAGGTATTTATGGTCACAAGACTTAAGCCTAAGACTGCTAAACTACATGATTTCCTTATGTTTGTTTATGTTGAAATTTGTTAAATTATTGCTTTCTATAATTTTGTAGACAATTTCCATATTGCTTTGTTGTTCAGGGAACTTTACTTAACTATCTATGTCAATATTATTATATAAAGTATGGGTTGGGTTCCGGTGAGAAGTGCCAAATTTGGTGAGAAGCGTGAGAAGTGGTTATTAACCGTTGGATGAGAAATGGACGAACATTAGGATGAGATGCACCGAGATAAGATGTACCGGATCAATTCTCGTTTAAGCCACAATTCATGGGAGGGTATTTGATTAAGGCATTGTTTGGCAAAAATAAGCTAGCGGGTACATGTTTGGATGACCATAAGCTAGCTTTTTGAAACGCTACTTGGAGTAGCGTTTCAGTAGCTTTTTGTGAATATTCCAATATTACCCTTATTATTATTTACTAACTATTATTATTATTAAATATTAATTTTTTAAATTTAATTATAATTAATTAATTAATATTAATTAATATTAACTGAAAATTATTAAATTAAATTATAATTATACATTGATATTAAATTTTAATTATTTATAATTATTGTTAATCATATAAATTATTTTTATTTATTTTTTAATATTAATAATATATTTTAATTATCAATTAGTATTATTTTTTAATTATTTTTTAATTATTTTTTCATATTGTATGTAACGGTTATTTAAAATTATAAGTTAATGTAATTTTTTTCTAAAACTTGTTTTAACAAATTCAAAATTTATAGTATATATGTAATAATAAATTTTAAATTTCTTTTAATTAATATATTATATTATTTAATTTTTCTTTATTACATTGGTTGTATTAATTAACATATTATATTGTTATAAAATTGTTTTAATTACATAATTAAATTTGTAATTGATAATTATTTGAAGATGCCCTTTTTGGTCATTTTAGATGTTTATAAGCTACTTTTGCCAAACGTGACTTCTTCATCAGCTAGCTTATCGGCTACCAGCTAGCTTATGAGTCAACAGCTAGCTTATCAGCTACCAGCTAGCTTATCAGCTAGTTTGCCAAACAAAGCCTAAAAGTTGATCGGCTTAAAAGTACTTCTCACATGATCCTATGCCTATAAAGTATTACCCACATAATTTATATAATTCTGACCGTCATTGATCAATATTAGTCTGACCATGGTTGACCAAATGATGCATCCAACTGCCAACTTTTCCGGACCATTGAATGGTCCAGGTTCTATAACAATCTGAAATAGGAACTTAAAGTGAAGGAAACAACTGTACCTCCCCCTCACTTGACCTAGAACTTCTTGTGCTTTAGCACCATAACCTATATCTGCGCCATCCTGCAGTAAGCAATTTAAGATCGTTGGTGGGCATAAAAGTCTTTACTTGTTTCTTAACAGCATCAAGCGAAAATGTTTGTGCATAACAAATAGGTGATCATTACCTTTGCCCAATATGAATTATCTTGCAATTTTTGGTGTGCAAATTCCACTTCATCAATTTTCACCCTTTGAAATGCATTTACTGTCTTTGGCTGCAAGAACACCATTTATCAAAACAGTTCTTTATATACTCAAATGCTAGGATTACTCAAATCCTCCATTCATTACATATTATATATATATATATATAGGGTTGGGTTCACGTGAGACCAACCTGTTTTCGTGAAACCATGAGACCAAGAAATTAACACTAAACCTTCACAGTGATTCATTGTGAAGGTAAGAAAAACAACAAACCTTCACAGCAAAAACACTGTGAAGGTCACAGTCTTTTGCTGTGAAGGTTTAGTGTTCATTTTTTGGTCTCACGGTCTCACGAAAATAGTCTGGTCTCACATGATCTCAAGTCTCTCTCTCTCTCTCTCTATATATATATATATATATATATAGAGAGAGAGAGAGAGAGGTTCTAGGGAAAACATCAAAACAATGGAAAACTGAGGAACACCCTCGTAACCGTTTATATGGACGGTATACACATGTGTATACAAGTAATTGAAGTTGTGTTCTGGTTTTTATGCACGCATGCATGTTATGCACATGTGCATACCGAACAAATTGCTTACACGTTACTTGTATGCACATGTGCATACCATCCGGATGAATGGCTACCAGGGTGTTCCTCAGTTTCTCATATTTTTGCAGTTTTCCCTTGAATCTGACCCTATAATATATACATATATATATAGTGGCGTAATAACTTGTCAACTTTTTTTTCGTGTAAACTTTGGATTTCATAGGTTTTCTTGATGAAATTGTTTCATGAAATTGTTTATTTTGATGTAAGTGTTTCATATCATTCATTTCTTGATGAAGTTGTTTCATGAAATTGTTTATTTTGATGTGTGTGTGTGTATAGAGAGAGAGAGCATGACACAAGGACGAAAATCATGTGGTCATCACATCCCTATCCCACCCCCATGCACATGCTACACTTTTAAATTCTTAGTTATCATAATAAGTGTAGAGGATGGCCATCTTTAGGAGATGAATAGGATCAAACCAAAAGACTCCTTAACTATTTTGGGGATTTATGGAAATCAAACTTTATGATTAACAATACAATCATTAAAGCTAGTACATTCAGAAAGATGGTTGCCCCACCCCAACCTAAAAAAACAGAACCAAGTACAAGTGTAACTGGCAATTTGAATCAATATTAGAAAATAATTTAAGGAAATGGTGTACATACTACATACCTCAGCTGAATCTTTACTATGTTTTTTTGTAGATTTCTGGGCACCTGACTTTTCTCCTCCATTGATCTCAAGTTTCCCATTGACCTTGCTATCTTCCTTTTTGCTCTCTTCACTTTTGGAAGTTTCGGTCTTTTGGCGCTTGGATTCTTCGGTAATGGTTATCTCAGTAGATAGATTAACATTTTCATCAGATAACGATCTTTTTCTTTTCTTGGAACTCCCTTTTTCTTTTCTAGACGCATCAGGCTGAGTAGTTTCATTTTGAGTGGCTGTTCCCACTGGTTTAACTTGGTTGTCTTCAGCAGCAGAATCGGTGCTCGATTTCTTTTTCTTCTTCTTCCTCTCTTTTTGTGCAACTTCTGCTACTAATTCAGTATCGTTAGTAGTAGGCGGCTCTAATTTATCTTGTTGAATACCTTTTTTCTTCTTGTCCTTGGTTTTCTTAGTTGAATCATCCATTTCCAATACATTTATTGTATCATCTAAAGGCTTCTTCAATACATCAGATTTCACTTGTTCAGATTGACCAGAAGAATCCAAATCATGTTTGGTTTTCTTCTTTTTTGGTTTTGTTTCTAGTTCACTGACTATAATGTCTTCTGATACTTGACCACAATTCTTATGAGATTCAATTATCTTCTTATTAGCAACATTGGATCGATCTTCAATAACACCGTTGTCACTCTCAACAGCACCCTTTTTCTTCTTCTTCTTGGTGATAGTTTCCTTGGTAGCATTTGTGTTATCTTTTATGATAGCTTCATCATTTCCTAACACTGCAACAAACATATCCAGTGTAAATGCCACCAGCCCATGTATAGATACAAAAAAAATTGTATAGACTCTATACACACACACACACATATATATATATATATATAAATCAGCTTACACTAAATTACCTGGTTTCTTGCTGATGTTCAAATTACTATCAGCATCGCTGCATAAAAAACAAAACAGAAGCTAAGCCGATGAGATGTGAGCAGAATTACTATCATGACTCTTTTAACTTTCCCCTGAAACTTGAAATGTATATGATTATATATTTTATCAAAGAGACCTCATAAGTATAGTTTTAAGCTTTAATTGTTATCATTTTCTACATTCAATGGAATGCACAAATAAATATAGTATTGTGATAAACTTATAGCCTATGTGATTTGGACCCAAACCCTGTCACCTTGACAATTGCAATTGAGATGGCAATGCTCTATTACATTTCATATGATAAATGTTTAGCTTTTTAAGATTAATGCTTCATTTGCTCATACGTGACAAGGTACTAGAGCTATAAAATATATAAAAGAATGTGCCTTTCTCATCTTACCTGGCATTATATTTGCAGAATATGTCCTCCAAGTGAAATGAAGAAGCCTTCCAGGTATCACTCTACATGAAAGAAAGCACAATCATCAAAACTTTCACAGTTAATTTTTATCAAGTTATGACAACATGATACATGAGATACAGTAAAGTTTGATACATTTTGTGCCAACCATTATATGCTTCTAAAAGTACGAGTGACCAACGCCTGCTTTCATTCTCGGTTTGTTATAGCATGAGTTTCCAATGGTAAGCACATGTTAATTTTCCCATCATATGTTTCTTACATTAGTTCTCAATTCTCAATATCCATCTCCAACAAATATGGTTATTGGCAACTACAACCTTCTGTTGTTCTTTGAAATGCAAACTTGACAAATCAATACCACATGGGCCTCAAGCAATTACTCACGATGTAGACATCCTGTTTGCAGCTTTCTTCCTCATGGTAATATGGCACGACATATAAAGTAACTCCCAAGTGTTAACCCGGCCATGATCCTATGGTTATATGTTAAATAAAACAGATCTTCACTCATGTCAACCAATCCCTGCCAGCTTGCCTCCATCTAATTTATACCAGTTGAGACATTGTAACCAGTACAACAGCTTGCTTGCCTCCATATATGTGTGTGTGTGTGTGTGTGTGTGTATATAGAGAAAGAGAGGGGTTCAAAGAAAAAAAACCAAAAAATTGAAAACATGAGGAACACCTTGGTAACCGCTCATTTGATCAGTATGCACATGTGCATACAAATAATTGACGTTTTTTGGTTTGTATGCACGTGTGCATGTTACAAATTACGTGTATGCACATGTGCATTAGTGCATATGTTCCTCAATTTTTTTATTTTTTTTATTTTTTGCCGTTTTCCCCTGAACCTGGCCCTATATATATATATATACACACACAAATATATAATTGCAAGCACAATATGGTTCAACTAGTTCCTTACGCTTTTAGTTGTCCACTTGTTCCAAGATGGTAGATATCTATGTGTCATTGATTATGAAAAAAATGCAAGAGTTACAAACTCTTTGTTTCCTACATTGTTTTCGATCGGATTAATGCTTGTAAATTTCAAAACTGTTTATGTGTTCATGGTTGCACCAGAAAATGACACAGGATCATTTATATCCTCAGTATGCACCTAGCTACCTAAGAACAACTTCAAGTTCCAGCATTGATCATGTATCGTAGAACTATTCAAAGCATGTCTGGTTAACACTTAATATCTAAAAAATAAAGCACCCATGTTCTTAGTCTCAGTGCAAATGTGATAACATCAAATGTCGCATTTCTTTCCTACATTACCTTCATTATTTCTTAATAGACTACAAAAGCACTTAGAATGCACCAAAATCTGTTTCTACAATTGCCCCAGAGAATCACACACACCATTTATATATAACTCCACATATACACCTGACGAATACACGATCAAGATCAAATGCCACTCTTTATTAGATTATTATCGATTATCGGTATAGGGTGTAAATCAAATGAGAACCACAAATATGTTACAAACTTGTGATGTGAGAACCGATGTAAAAATATTTTTTTACATGATATTTTTTATCAAATGCTAGGATTTAAGATATTTTGTTTCACATATATTTGTTTCGTAATAATATAGTTTCACATGGATTTGTTTCACCATGTGAAAAAAATTTACGTAGTATTTTTCATTTCACTAGGTGAATCAAAATTTATTTTCCACATGTAAACTTTTCACAAGGTTAACACGAACATATGTGATACAATATCTTAAATCATAGGTTTTGATGGAAAAAAAATCATGTAAAAAAATGTTTTTATATTGGTTCAAACGGGTTTGTAAAATATTTGTGGTTCTCATTTGATTATCATCTTATTGGTATATATCCATTAAAATTATTCCTGGTAGTATGGATTATTGGAGTCAAAATCTTATGACAATGGCATCTTTACTAGAGCAGTCTCAATGCGGAAAAACTGTCAAACTTCGCATCCTACTTAATCAGCCTTAATCCCTCGTGCAGCTTAAGCATATTTGGATACAGGAATAATATATACTTACATACACACATGTACAATATGATAAGTACATATAACATATATAGCAGGGACCAGGGAGGAACCTGGACTTGAGCTTCTGATTGAAATCGTTTGACGGTTTTGGAGAATCCGTGGCGATGGAGGTAATGAAGTATGGAATGGTGAAGACTTCCTTTCAGTTCAGGTGTTAAAGATGTGATGTTGGCGCTATTGTCCTCCTTCAAAGCAGCATCATGCATCTTGCTTCTTGAATTATGCTCAGCGAGGAGAACTTGGCGAGGCTTGAATGCAAACAGGGACTTAGTTTCCGTAGTGTTAAGCTTTTTTGTGTGGAAATGGAGCATAACAATGAGGAGGGGAGGAAGCCTTTGCAGCTCTCTGGAAATTAGGGTTTATCCCGCGTCTACACCTGCAAACAAGTTGCCAAGTTGGGGGAAGAAAGAAAAAAGAAAAACCTCTAGAGGTTGTTTTACTGAACCGGACACTATAGACCGGTTTGCTAACCCATATGCATGGTTTAACGGAGCATCTCAACAGCTATGCTATTGTCCATGTTTAAATAAAGAAAAGAGTAAATTGCAATTTTGGTCCCTATGGTATGTTATTTTTCTCACTTTTGGTCCCCAGAAAATTTTTATTGCACGAATAACCCCGTGGTATGCAAAAGTGCTCGATTTTGGTCCCTAAAACTAACAGCCGTTAATTGCAGCTGTTAAAAGCCCCCCATGTGCCTTGCACATGAGGGTATATATGTCATTTTACAAATACAGACACAGAGACCAAAATTGCAATTACCTTTTTGTTATTATACTATTTATTTAAAATATAATAATTATATTATATAATAAATAAATAAATATCACATGATTTAAAAATAACATATTTAGTAAAATGACAAAATTTTAATTAAGTAATAATTTGTTTACGTGTCGCCAACGAAAACAAATAAATTTGTTACTCTAAAATAATTAATTAATAATTTGTTTACTCTAAAATAACTATTAATTGATTTATAATTTGTTTACTTCCAAGTAATATTAATTAATTAATTGTAAATTTATTCTAAAATAATTTATATTTTTGTTTTTATTAAATTTCACTTTTAATATAAAATAAATTATTCAATAAAAATATTATAAGAACATGAAGTTTTTATAAGAATTCTATTATAAATATTTGAATAAGAGGATCAATAATAAAAACACAAAAATGGGTTGGAGATCCCTTATATAATATTTTTATTATATATTTAATGTTGTAATCTGGAAAAAAAATGAAATTCAATTTTGGATTATTTTAGAGTAAACAAATTATTAATTAATTATTTAAGAGTAAAAAGTTTATTAGTTTTAGTTGACAAAACGTAAACAAATTATTACTTAATTAAAGTTTTGTCATTTTATTAATTATGTTATTTTTAAATCATGTAATATTTATTTATTAATTATATAATATAATTATTATATTTTAAATAAATAGTATATAATAACAAAAAGGTAAATTGCAATCTTGGTCCCTGTGGTCTGCTCTTTGTAAAATGACATATATGCCCTCATGTGCAAGTAACATGGGGGCATTTAACAATTGCAATTAACGGCTGTTAGTTTTAGGGACCAAAACTGAGTACTTTTGAATATCACAGGGTTATTCTTACAATAAAAAAATTTTAGGGACCAAAAGTGAGAAAAACAACATACCACAGGGACCAAAATTGCAATTTACTCTAAAGAAAAATAGATAAAAATAAGAGTAAACTATACTTTTGGTCCCTGTGGTTTAGTGTTTATAACACATTTGGTCCCTACAGTTTAAAAATTACACTTTAGCCACCACAGTTTGCTATTTCGTCCGGATTTGGCCCCTCAACGTTAAGTCCGTTAAAAATCTCGTTAGATGAGGGGTATTTTCGTCTTTTTCACTTTTACTTTATTTTTCTTTAATAAATAAACTGTAGGGACTAAATGTGTTATACCATAATTATATGTTTTTCTTGAATATTCATCTTCCCCAAGTAAATCTCAAGAACACCATGATGATTGATGAACGCCAAATCCAATCTCAAAAACATTTAGCAAATCCTAAATCAAACCCTAAATCCAATCCAAAATTTCAATTTCAATTCCAAGAACACTAACAAATCATAAATCCAAATTTGTTTCAAATCCCAGATCCCAAAATCTAAATGAAAACCCTAAAAATATCAAGTCTGAAATCGATGAGAACAGGGGTTCTGGTGCGTTGCTACAGTGGAAATCGAGAGGTTGCGGCTGCTCAAGAAAAAGGAGATAAGTGGCAGAACGAAATTAGGGCTGTGATGTGTAATCGATCAAGAAATGGTGTGCGCTGCTGTGTGAATATTGACAGAGAGGTGAGAGAATTTGTGGGTGCAGGTCGTGAAAATCGGTGGTGGGAAGAACTCAGACCCGCATTTCACTCGTTTATGGGTGGTTAGTGCGTGAAATTGAGAGTGAAAAAGGATGGTGATGGCTGAATGTGCAGGGCTAACATCGATTAGGGAAGAGAATCTATTAAGAGGAAGCGGTGGTCGCGATGATGGTTTGCTGTGGAGGGAGAAGAGGTTGTGAAATCAAACTGTGAGAGAAAGGGTCGATGGTTGATGGTATGGTCGAGAGTGGGTAGAAGTTGCTGGCAGTGGTGGCGTTGTGCTGCCGGCGGTGTGGTGGTGGGAGGAGTTTGGCCGGCGATTGTCACGTGAAGGGGTGTGGTGGAGAATCTATTAACAGATCTGGGTTTTGATTTCAGATTCAAGTTTTGTTTTTGACTCTGATTCTAGCAAATCTGGGTTTTATTTTCAGATCTGGTTTTTGAGATCTAGACAACCACCCTCCGCTACTTCTCGAACAACCACTCTAGGTTTCGATTTCAGATTCAAGTTTGGTTTTGCAGGTTCTTGAAGACGATTAAAAAAATTACAATTTATTTCACAAAAAAATTACAATTTGTTTGTTTGGATTTAGGGTTTGATTTAGGATTTGCTAAATGTTTTTGAGATTGGATTTGGTGTTCATCAATATCATGGTGTTCTTGAGATTTACTTGGGGAAGATGAATATTCAAGAAAAACATATAATTATGGTATAACACATTTAGTCCCTACAATTTATTTATTAAAGAAATATAAAGTAAAAGTGAAAAAGACGAAAATACCCCTCATCTAACGAGATTTTTAACGGACTTAACGACGAGGGACCAAATCCGGACGAAATAGCAAACTGTAGTGGCTAAAGTGTAATTTTTAAACTGTAAGGACCAAATGTGTTATAAACACTAAACCACAGGGACCAAAAGTGTAGTTTACTCTAAAAATAAAGAGGGATAATAAATATTTTTCTAAATTTAGAAAAATCTCGGAGAGAGAAATGATTATTTTAATATTTTCACAATAAGATGTATTAAAACAAATGTTTACAAGAGAGAAATAATATTTTATTAAATATATTGTATTATAATGATATAATTATTATTATAATTGCTAAAATAGAATAGTTGTTTGTACTTGAATATAACTTTTTTTAGAGATTTTGTTTTCAATACTCTATTTTATAAAAAAAATATAGCATTGATGTTGAAGATGCTCTAAGATGGTATTAAGCTCAAATGTTATTTCACGATTGATAAAAGGTGGTATTAAAGTCGGAAATTATAATTATTAAGAATGTTTATTTTTATAACTGTTTTAACTTGTATAATTATCATTTTATCTTTCAAAATTAATTCAATTGGTTGTTTAAAGAATTTAAAGTTCATCTTTGAACAAAATAAAATTATAATATACTTCTCTCTAATTAATGAATAACTATGCATCTAATAACAATCCGGTTTTTTTACATTCAAAAAGAAAAAATAACCTACTTACTAACTATAATTTACTAAAGTCAAGGATAACTTTGAGCTTATTTCACGAGCTCTAACATTTGAATTCTACCAACTTCATAAAACAATAAGAAATGTCATTTACATAAGAAATGTAGAGTGGTTCACAATCTAAACCATCCATACAACTATAAGGAGGATTTTTGTTGATGTCAACATTGTATATTAATATAGAAAAGGGTTGTCCCTTTCTTCCGTTTCTTTTTGGAAACCTCGGTGTCACAACAGAAACACAAATAAACCTGCAATTAGAAAACGTATAATGGATAAAAGAAGAATATTGAATGGTGAAGAAGATGTATAATCCGAAAACGAGTGAAGAGGGGATCGATGCAGAAACAGTCACGAAGAAGAAGATGGTATCATCTATTGTTGAGTCTTGTTTCCACAAGTAGGAAATAAACAACAAGAACCATGAGGAAATCGATTGATTAGATTGATCGACTATTGAGCGATTGAGAGATATTGATCAATAGATCAGGTTGAGGTCGGTGCAATGGAGCAGGCGAGGAGACGATTGAGAGATGGACAAATGGGTTAAAAGGAACTTCTATCTCTTATGGAATAAGATGACGGTAAGAGTTTTCTACCTCTTATTACATTAAAAAAATATATTCTTAAATTGTTAATCTCTTATTCTGAAACACCCTAAAAATTCGAATAAATTTAAACCTTAAATAGACAAGGTTTACAACAACATCTTCCAAAAACTTTCATTCTTAAATGGAGAATTAGTGATGAAGATTCATAATTACAATACAAAGTGTCATGTAATACCCCGGATAAGTTCGTTAGTGAAATTCTAGTTCCGTTAAATTTATTTAACTCTATAATTGATGTTTAGGGTAAGTATGGGTTAATTTATAAGTTTAAGGGGTGATTGGGTCATTAGGGAATAATTTAAGGTTTAGAATGGTAAAATGGTTTGATATTACCATTTTGGATTCCTGATATTTCACAACTCGGAAAATATCCAGATTGTGTAGTGTGTGTGTGTGTGTTTTGAGACCAAAAAAGAGGAAGAAGAAAAAGATAAAGCTAAGGATTCAAATTGGTGCCTTTGGAAGTGATATTGAGGTATGTTGCTTTGTAATTTATGTTTGTAATTGCTATTAGATGGTTCCTATCGGATTAGAATAGTCAATTTCATGTCTAGTATAATTTTCTGTCGAATCTGGGTAGAATTTGGATAAACAGTCAGAGGTTTCCGGACAGGATAAAGGTGTCCGGGTAATTTTGTTGGTGTTGTCCGGATGATGTTCTAAAGGTGTTCGGACGAGTCTTTTATCCGGGTAAGTCTCTCTTTTCAATAGTTTCCGGATGAAATAAGATACCGGGTGGTATCCGGGTTACCTTGGTTTCCGGATGTCGTCCGGATTGTTTATGCTGTCCGGGAAGTTGTGTTAACCGGACTGTTTCGGTTATCCGGAAAGTCCTGTTGTCCGGATAGTCTGGTGGTATCCGGGAACTTTGGGCTGTTTGGTCATTTTTGAGAATTCAGATACTTTTGAGTATCCAGTAGCTTGTGTTTTGTTGACTCTTGGATAGGGAAATAATGAGGATTGAATGTACTGTGGACTCGACTTAAGTTCGGGTTTGGGGGTAACATTTGAGGATAGAGTTATCTAGAGCCTTTAGCTTTAGTAAGTCTTATGTGTTCTATATGGTAAAGAATACTTGTATCTAATTGTTTCAGATTCTGTGGATTTGGGGTGAAAGCTAAACTGTTTTTAAGAAAGGATTGGAAGCATTTTGATAAGCAAACAGGTGAGTTTTACTTTAAAACGTTTTTAAACTGGAATACATATATGTGTGGATTGGGAATGTGATAGATGGTGTGATTATGTGTTTATGTTTGAAATATAATATATTGAGATATTGTATTTACATGAGCATTACACTATACGAGAATACGTTGGCCGGGCTTAGGACTGGTGGTGTTGGCTGTAATATTCGTACGACGGTGTTGGCTGTAATTGTCGTACATCGGAGTTAATTTATTAGTTGGCTTGCAACCAATTAATATGGCCAAGAGAATGAGACAGGAAAGTATATGATGCATGAGTCATAATTGGTATTTGTATTTGTGTTATGTATATGATGGTTGTGCAAATGGTTTTAAAACTAACAGGGATTTTCTCACTTAGACCTCTAGGTCTAACCCTCATTTTGTTTTAAAAATATGTATTCCAGGTCGTGGATCGGGTAAGAGCAAATGAGAAGAGTAGTATGTGTTTAGCTTTTGGAAGAAGGATGTTATGAAGACTAAGACGTGTTTTGTTGTTCTAATTTTATAACTAGATATCATGTATGTAATTAGCAAAAAGTTTGTAACGAAATACCTTATTCTGGATGTAAAGACTAAGGGACCTTACTTGTTATATTATGAATCTTTTGGTTATGTAACGATGTTATGAAATATATGTTATTTGTTGTATGTTTGGGAACCGGGTTGTTACATGTCATAAACAACCTACTAATCTAATCATAGTTAAACGAGATCATATTATAAAGTTGTCTACGGGATCTCCTAAAAATCTTCGATTTATACTAATCTCTCCATTACATCTTCAAAAGTTATGATCCTTGTACCACTCTTTTCTCAACCCCTTGATTCGCTGCCTGTGCTAGCACCTGGTAAGAAAATTAGTTTTGGAAACATTAGGCTTGCGCCTAGTGAGAACATCCAGTTTAAAATCAAAATTTTATAAACTTTGAAATATTATATCTGTAAGAAAAGCGAATATATAACTAACCTCTCCTCCATTTCCATAACGAACACATAACATCTTTCGATGACGGGAATCATACCCGATTTCATGAGTATGACGAACACCAAGTAAGTCATAGTGTCATGTTTAAGAGCGCCACTACGAATCACTGAGGATCCTAGATTTCATCTCGTGTCCAAGAAATTACAATTAATTCATGCCTATTTCTTGGTATGGAAATAGGGATTACAAGTAAACCATGTCTATCCCTTATCTCCCAATACAAAACGGGAATTACAATCTATTCCACGTTTTCACGTCAACGAGAATTACAATTAAACCCTGCCTATTCCATGTTTTCTCGTCAACGGAAATTACATTCTATTCCACGTTTTCACATCAACAATACGTCAACAGGAATTACAATTAAACCATGCCTATTCTACATTTTCTCGTCAACGGGAATTACAATCTATTCCACGTTTTCACATCAACAATACGTCAACGGGAATTACAATTAAACCATGCCTATTCCAAGTTTTCTCGTCAACGGGAATTACAATCTATTCCACGTTTTCACGTCAACGGGAATTACAATTAAACCATGTCTATTCCATGTTTTCTCGTCAACGGGGATTACAATCTATTCCACGTTTTCACATCAACAATACGTCAACGGGAATTACAATTAAACCATGTCTATTCCACATTTTCTAATAATTCTTGTGCCTATGGATCCATTACACTTACTTATATAAATACTCACACGGACTTATATATCATTTTCTCCAAGCAAATAAATACTTAAACAATTTTAAGAAATTGTCCGGATGATATCCAGTGACATCCAGAAAATCGAGAAATCTGGTTACTATTCATCCAGAAAAAACTATTCATCCGGAAAACACTTTAATCCGGGAAAACCCATTCGGACAATAATCGTATTTCCACAGCTTCTACTCGATTAAACCAAACACTATTGATAATACAGATGTAATTCAAAAGATAATTTCGAATTCCAAATAGAATTTTTGCCATACATATGGTAATTAAAAAGAAGATGAACTCACCTGATAAGAACACGACTCAGTATCGTATAAGATTCAACCAGACTCAACTTCAATCCTATTTTTAACAAATACTCAGTAACCAATTCAAACACCAATTTGAACTGTGATTTGAGATTAATTCGAGAAACAGCTAAACTTACCGAACGAGCCAAGAATTCGGTCTCTCTCTCTCTCTCTCTCTCTTGGAACCGACTTCAGTTTCTCAGCTTAAGATAATTCCAAAAAATCAATTTCCCCATAAATATATATCTCAAGTTCCAATTTTCACAATTAGCCCAAACAATGTGGCTCATTTCACTTCCAGCCCTTTGTTAACTCATCGAAATATATCGTCTAAAATAACGCACTCAATTATTTTAAACGTCCTTCTAAATTAAATGTGCAATAATTATGGAATTTTCGAGGTGTTACAATTCTCCCCAACTTGAAAATGATTTCGTCCTCGAAATCTGAACTATACAAACAAGTGAGGATACCTATTCTTCATATCCTCTTCTGCTTCCCAGGTTACATTGACACCTCTATGATGTTTCCATTGTACCTTGACCATGATAACTTCCTTATGCCTTAATTTCTTAGTCGTTCTTTCCAAAATTGCTTCAGGTTCCTCGACACAACGACTTTTCTCATCCACTTTTATTTTAGAAAGTGGTATAACATTTTCCTCCTCTCCTAGACATTTCCGAAGATAGCAAACATGGAAAGTATTATGGATCCCTTCCAATTCTGGTGGAAGTTCTAACTGGTAAGCTTTAAGTCCTACTCTCTTGGTTATAGTGAAAGGTCCAAGAAAACGAGGACTCGGTTTTCCACGCATCCCAAATCTTATTATGTCTTTCCACGGGGATACCTTTAACATCACCCGCTCCCCAACTTGAAATTCTTTGGGTCTCCTTTTCTGATCGGCGTAACTCTTCTGTCAATCTTGAGCCACCTTCAAGTGTTTCCGAATTTCCTTAACCTTATCAGCCGTCTGTTGCACAATTTCGGGACCAACAAATTGTTTTTCTCCAGCTTCCAACCAACATATCGGAGTCCTACACTTTCGCCCATATAAAGTTTCGAAAGGTGCCCTCCCAATACTGGAATGATAAATATTATTATACGCAAACTCCACTAAGGGTAAATGCGTATACCAGTTACCTCCAAAATCAATTACACAAGATCTTAGCATGTCTTCCAAAGTCCGAATTGTCCTTTCACTTTGCCCATCCGTTTGTGGATGATACGCGGTACTCAGATTTACTCTCGTACCCAACTCTTCTTGTAGAGTTTGCCAGAATCTTGAAGTAAATCGACTATCACGGTCAGAGACTATAGACACAAGTATGCTATGTCTTGTCACTACTTCATCGATGTATAACTTGGCTAGCGTATCTATTGGTGAAGTTTCCCGTATTGGTAGAAAGTGAGCACTTTTAGTCAAACGATCTATTATTACCCAAATAGTATCGTTACCTCTTGACGTCCTTGGTAACTGTTGGTCCCGAAGGCCTATACAAGTTTGTAGAAGGGGGGGTTGAATACAAACACACAGATTTTACTTTTCTAAATTGTTTATTGATAAATCATTAACAATTTACAGCTTGTTGCGGAGACAAGATTAAGGATAAACCTAAATCTAAACAAGTTGGAACACTAAGGTTTCTTGCACTAAGAAAGATAAGGAAATTACTAATAATAACCTATCTTGAGATAAGAGATTTGAACTTGTCCAGAGTTAGCAAGTTACTTCAAAAGAAGTGAGTTCATCTCTTTATATACTGCATGCATTTAATGCAAGTCAGTATATACTTTACACGTGTCATCAGCTGGTTGGTTGCATGTCATTGACCTTGGTTGACAACCTTAGTAGCCGTAAGGATGAACAGTGCAGTATTAGAGTGGTTGTACGATTTCAGATATTCAGAGGTTCTTTTCTGACATTTCGTACGGAGGCGTGCAAGGGTGGTTAAGACAAAAGTACTTTGTACGGAGGACTTCATGATCAGCTTTCGTTGATTCAGCGATTATCATTTACTATTCAGCAGATGATAAAGTTCAGCGATAGCTGAAGTCTTGTACTTGATACTTCACGTTGAGTGGACAAATCTGAGTCTTCGCTGATCCGCATCAGTTCATTAGGAGACTTGTCGCTGGTTCTTGAGCTTGATCTTCGACTTCGGCGTAGAACCTTTGTTGACGTGAAACTTGTCTTCAGGGATCATAAGTAAACAACTAACTTATCAGCGATCATCATAATGACTGAACAGACTCAGAGCATTAATGATGAACAGTGTTCGCTGAATGTTTAATTTAAAAGAGCGAGAGTTCCTATCAGCGGTACTGTAAGATCTTAGTACTTATCAGCGATAGTGAAACTCTGATACATATTGTTTACTTACAATTTTCACTAAGTATATAAGAGAGGGTCATTATCAAATCACTGAGGGTTTGGATCAACAATCTCCCCCTATTTGATTATGACATAGAAACAAAGAAAATTGCTATTTAATGAAAACATAAGGATAAAAAGAACTCATAAAATATTTGTCCCTTTTACTGTTTTCTGGGATCTTTTCAGTACTGATGGAGTAAAGTACATTCGCTGAAATCTTTCTTTAAAACTTTGAATCAGGTTACAATGAAGAACAGAAAGATTACAAGTAAGAGCGAAATAAATTACAAGTACAGAAGGATAACTGATACAATAGAGAAAAAGGCGATTATATCAGCTTTCAAAGGGTTCTTCCTTAATGAGAAGTTCATCAAGGGTCTTTTCAGTGGGGATCATCCAGTCAGGAACCGTTACACCTCGTTTTCTTTTGTTCAGCGCTTCTTCAAAAATCAAGGGTTTTAGGTGTCGTGCCTGAATGTCTTTTCTGAAGTCGCACCAGTAGATAAGATCTCTGAGCTGTTCGATTGGAGTGATTGGAAGCTCAGCGATCCGTTGAAAGCATTTACGTCCGTCGTAGTCAAGAAAGAATATTCCATAAGGATTACTGATGACTTTACCAGGGACGAAAAGTTCATATGGTGGCAAAGAAATGTCAAGGGCAGATAGACCAGGGTCAGGACCAAGCACTTCAGCGCGAGAGAAACCAATTCCAGTTTCATTTCGTATGACAGGACCTGAGTTTGAATCTTGACGTTTCTTCTTTGGAGAGGCTTTTTTTCTTTTCAGCTTTAGATCAGGAAGAGGAGGAATGTCCACACAAGAAGATATCAAATCGATCTGTTTGTTTATCAGCTTTTCGAAATGATCCTTGTACTTAGATTGTGACGATTGGATAGCTAACCTCATCTCCAGCCATTCAGAGAGACCCTACCTTTTTACAGTGTCAGCGCGAAAGGTTTCAGTTTGGCCATCTTCTCTGAAAAGTTTGATGTCAACAATAGGTACTCCGATAGAGGTTCTTCCAGAGATGAATACCTTGTTGATCTTCGCTGGACGATATCTGAAGTGAATTTTCTCTTTACACCAGATCAGGGTGGTCTGAGAAACTTCAGTTTTCTTTTCCACGATCTTTTGGGCTTCTTCCCAAAGCTTTCGTTGGACTTGAATGGGAACACGCTTCAGCTTGGGGTCTTTGACAGATTCTTGAGTAAGCTTGATGGCGTATTCTCTGTCTTTCTCTTCAGTTTCCTTTCTTTCAGCGATGAGGCGTTCAGCTCTGAGGTGTTCCTTGTATTCAGCTTTTGAAATTCTGAACTTTGGAGGAACTGAAGGCAGTTGATCACGCCTTAGAATGATTCACTGATCCTCGAATTGCTTTATTATCTCTTCTCTTCTCTTTTGATCCTCTTCACTCAGCTTTTGAGGAGCTGAGGAAGGTCTGTTTCTGTGTGAGAGAGGTTGTTCTTCTGGTTCATCAGTCTCAGAGATCAAATCCAAGACTGGGATTATTTCTTCAGCGGCAGCTGGAATTATTGGTGAAGTCGCAGTTGTGGAGCCTTCAGCGATATCCTCAAACAGGGGAGAGGACTAGCTGAAACACAGTGATCTTACAAGTAAGAACTTGGGTAGAAACAGATAGAGAGAATTGGTTTAAGTGTATAGGCTTGGGTAGAGGAACTGATAGTGTATGATAGAGGAGGGATGGAGTAAGAGATGATTAGTGTACCTGACAAACCGGCTTTTCAAGCAAGATGGCCAGATTGTCATCTTCAGCGACGCTTTTGCCTTTGCCTTTCTCAGCTCCAGAGGCTGAGGGCTTTGTCTTTGTCCGCTCTCCTGAAGGTTCATTTATCGAGATTCCCTTAAGAGCTTTGATCCTTGGGGCAGGTTTGACGATAAAGAAATCATCGTCATCTTCGTCATCATCATCATCATTCTTTGGAGAAGAAGATGGTTCATCATCAGGGATGTCGACGGCTTCATCATCATCTGCTTCGGATTCTTCAGCGTCTTCTTCGAGTTGCTCCCCCTCAGATACAGAGGCGAGATTCTCGGTTCCCTCAGGGTTTTCATCTCCCTGAGGTCCAGCGGCTGCTTCTGCTTCAATAGTCTTCTCACCCTCTTCAGCGAAGGTGAGGTCTTCGTTCTTCTCTCCCCTGATAGATTCATCATGGGAAAGGTCTTCAGCGCTCTTTTCAAGATTTTCAGCGCTCTTCTCCCCGGTATGTTCAGCGCTCTTCTCCCCCTCTTTTTCATGATGACTGGGGGAGGAATGGGTAGACTCAGCATTTGTATTTTCTTTGTCTTCTTGGCCAGAGATTTTGATACAACTTTCTATCGCTGCTAATCTGTCTTCAAGGCCAGATATAGCAGGATTGATCTTTTCCAGCTCTTTGCGATCCGCCGCTGTAAAAGTTTCCAATACAGGGGCAGGGGCAGGTTCAGGAGCAGGAGTTCTTGCCTTGTTGAGCAGCTCTTCAATCATTGTTTTCATCGAACCAACGTCGGTCTTTACAGAGCCTAAGTCAGTCGTCAGAGTTTGAACATTTGTCTTCACAGCAGACATATCACCCTCTAGTGCTCCAACCGATGTCTTCAGCGTTGTTACCTCGCCGGACATGGAGGAAACTGATTGTTTGAGTGAGGTGTAGTCTGTGTAGATGTCAGCGAGCACTTTGGCGAAATCGCTGAGAGTCTTATCAACAATCTTGATGTCGTCTGTGGAAGCTTTCTTTTCCACCACCGTTGTCAGCTTTGTCAAATTCTCTCCAGCGTTTGTTACAGCTGTTGAGTTGTTGGAGAGTGTGGTGGTGAGACCGGTCAGCTTTGTTTCCATGGACTTCAGAGACTCGTTGATGTCTCCCAAATTAGGACCTGTAACACATAAGTACTTGTGAACAAAGGAAAGCTCAGAAGTTTCAGGTTTAGTTACAGTGTATATGGGTTGATTTGTACCTGCAAGAGGATTGACGAAATCGTCAAAGTTGCAAGTTCATGAATAATGTTCCATATCCTCTTCGAAGGTACGGTGAGGTATGGTGATCTCTGCAGGTCCTTTCTTCATCATTCGTTGAGAAGCGTCAGCGGTGGCTTCTGGAATGATGGCATCTCCAGTGTTCTTTGGAGGAGTGTCCAAGGGAGTAGAGGGAGAAGCGAAGGATAAGAATTGGGTTCGGGTTCTGAGTTCAGCGTTGGAATCGCTGACAATCACTTCATCAGTCTTTTGAGAGACTGAGGGAGGTTGGGTAGATTCCAAGTTTCTAACCTCAGCGTTTGGAGACGCTGAAGTCTGGATTGGAGGGATGGCTTGAACGGGTGTGGCAGAGCGTACCACGGAACTTTCCTTCAGCTCGTCAGAATGAGCTGAGGAGTCTTCAGCATGGAATTGCTGGGGTTGCTCCTTGGTTTTCTTGATCCTTTTGGAATCAAGTTGGGTGTAAGAGGGTTTCCTTTTCTTAGAAGGAGAGGATTGTGTGGCCGGGGTATCAGCAATGGGTATTGTCGCTGAAGGAGCCACAAAAGTCGAAGAATCGGGGTTAAGAAGAGATAGAAGGGTAGAGAGACGTACCTCATTGTCGACAGGTTTGAAATCGAGCACCTTAGGGCCAACCTGAGAAAGTTTCAGGTCACCCTCTTGAGGATAGCTGTCCTTCAGGCCATATTGGAAGATGGCGCTGATGAAACGGGGGTAGGGAACCCATGCAGGTCTGTCAGCAGCAGAATCTACTCTTTGCACTAGGTCATCGTAAATGATAGATGCCCAGTCAATATGTAGACCTTTCAGCAGTGCGTATCCCATAGCCTGCTGAGGTTGAGCGGCTTGATCAGAGGAACCGGTCTTCGCTGTCATGCAGCTGATCAGGTGTGCGAAGATGAAATTCATCTCGCTGGGCATTTTGGACTTCTTTATCAGCGTCGGCTTCTTCTCTGGCTTCTTGTCCCTTCCAGTTTCCCAGATGTAACCCATTGCGTCGAGGAAAGCAATAATTGCTTCTCTGTCAGCATGCTTCTTATGATCAGGGAATGGAACGAATGGTTTTTCTTTGGTAGCATTGGGGAAGTTCAGGGCTTTTCGAATGATAGCAGGGGTTATCTTAATTGTACCATACTCAGTATCGCTGAGTATGCAATCGATGGTTTTGGAGGGGTCTTTGGCGGAGGGTAGCTGAGTGTGTCTGGCAGAGTACCAGAACTGGGATAGTAATAGCTGACTTGCGGGAGGTGTGACGGTCAGGGTTGTTGAAATGCAGCAGTTTTTCAGGAAATTCACAGCATCATCCAGATGTGTGACTTGCTTTCGAGGAGGAAACTCGAGAAGCGCAGAGAGGTTGTTCACTTTAGTCCAATCTAGTTGATCCAGCTTGAACTTAACCTGAGGGGCTTTGATGATATCCACTTCCTCAGAGTCAGCGGAGATGTTCTCAGCGGTAACATTGATCTTTGAAGTTTCCATTTCACTGTATTATCAGTTCAACCAAAGATGTTAACAAATAAGAATTATCTTAATGTGGAAAGAAATTTCCATTAAGATGTTTCGTATTTTGTCCATTTCATTCAGACATAAATGTCTTAATGAAGATTAGGGTTTTTCATGATTTTGAAATGAAATGTAAAACCCATAAAGTCTTGTATTCCAGTTTCTAAAAGAAAACTGGATACGAATGAAGAACAAGTTTAAGATTTAAGATTTAAAACTTGAAGAACAACCATGAAATGGTTGTGTTCATAAAATCATGAAAGAAATGATTTTATTTTACAAAGTTCTTTTGTTTGATCTTGTTAAAACAATGAGAAGATCGAAAACAAGTTATCTGCATTTAAAAAATAAGAACATATTAACCTTGATGTTTTGATGAAGAAGATGATGAACAGTTCTTGAAGTTTTTGAGAGCACAAATGCAACAGAGGATTCTTTCTTGCGGAGGAATATTTGATCGCGTAAAAAACAAATATAAACCAAGAGTTTGTTTATATAGAGAGTTTTAGAGAGATAAATCGTGCCTAGTGTTTGCATTTGATTGGAAGTTTGAACGAAACGTGTGTCAGAAAGAAATCGTGCCTAGTGTTATCCATTGCAATGACGTCACAACTGTCCTTTCACATTCTTTTAGGATGTCTCTGAGGTTTTGAAAGCTCAGGGACTCTTTTGAAAAACATGAAGCACTGAATAGAAAATATCAGTGAAGGTTTAAAGAACTTTCAAAATATCGCTGTTAAGGAAGAGATATTCAGCGATGCAATTTATTTTGAAATCTTGCATTTACATGCGATTGTCAGAGAGAGAAAACATACTTGGATATCAGTTTAACCAAGTTTATTCAGAGAGAAGATGATGAAATGGATTATATAAGTTGATTTTATCCCGAAGGTTATACAAGTTTGTAGAAGGGGGGGTTGAATACAAACACACAGATTTTACTTTTCTAAATTGTTTATTGATAAATCATTAACAATTTACAGCTTGTTGCGTAGACAAGATTAAGGATAAACCTAAATCTAAACAAGTTGGAACACTAAGGTTTCTTGCACTAAGAAAGATAAGGAAATTACTAATAATAACCTATATTGAGATAAGAGATTTGAACTTGTCCAGAGTTAGCAAGTTACTTCAAAAGAAGTGAGTTCATCTCTTTATATACTGCATGCATTTAATGCAAGTCAGTATATACTTTACACGTGTCATCAGCTGGTTGGTTGCATGTCATTGACCTTGGTTGACAACCTTAGTAGCCGTAAGGATGAACAGTGCAATATCAGAGTGGTTGTACGATTTCAGATATTCGGAGGTTCTTTTCTGACATTTCGTACGGAGGCGTGCAAGGGTGGTTAAGACAAAAGTACTTTGTACGGAGGACTTCATGATCAGCTTTCGTTGATTCAGCGATTATCATTTACTATTCAGCAGATGATAAAGTTCAGCGATAGCTGAAGTCTTGTACTTGATACTTCACGTTGAGTGGACAAATCTAAGTCTTCGCTGATCCGCATCAGTTCATTAGGAGACTTGTCGCTGGTTCTTGAGCTTGATCTTCGACTTCAGCGTAGAACCTTTGTTGACGTGAAACTTGTCTTCAGGGATCATAAGTAAACAACTAACATATCAGCGATCATCATAATGACTGAACAGACTCAGAGCATTAATGATGAATAGTGTTCGCTGAATGTTTAATTTAAAAGAGCGAGAGTTCCTATCAGCGGTACTGTAAGATCTTAGTACTTATCAGCGATAGTGAAACTCTGATACATATTGTTTACTTACAATTTTCACTAAGTATATAAGAGAGGGTCATTATCAAATCACTGAGGGTTTGGATCAACAGTAACTTAGTCACGAAATCCATGGTAATCTTATCCCACTTCCATTCAGGAATTTCCAAGGATTGTAAACTCTCATAAGGTCGTTGATGTTAGGCCTTTTCCAACGAACACGTTACACATTTCTCTACACATCGTGCCACATCTAACTTCATAGTCGGCCACCAATAGTATAGTTTTAAATCTCTATATATCTTAGTACTTCTAGGATGCATAGAATATTTGAACTTGTGGACGTCTTCAAGAAGTAACTCCCGGTTTCCCCCAATCTTTGGTACCCATATACGGCCTTGAAAGAGTTTGACTCCTCGACCATCTTCAGTCAGTTGAAGATGTTGCTTAACCATAACTTCATCTTTAATATTTTCTACTAATAAAGCTTCCGTTTGTGCCACTTTGATCTTTTCAATCAGACTTGACATCACATAAATTCTAGTGTTAGTCGCTTTCAAACATCTACTATATTCTTTTCTACTTAAGGCATAAACTACTACATTTGCTTTACCAGGATGGTAATGCAATTCACAATCATAATCCTTAAGTAGTTCTAACCAACTCTGTTGTCTCATATTCAGCTCTTTCTGATAAAAAAACATGTTTCAAACTTTTATGATCATTAAAAAGAGTGCACTTCGTTCCATACAAGTAATGTCGTCATAGCTTCAAAGCATACATTACTGCTGCCAATTCTAAATCATGGTTAGGATAGTTCTTTTCATGCTCTTTGAGTTGTCTTGATGCATAAGCAATCACTTTTCCGCGTTGCATCAGTACACACCCTATTCATTAAATCCATGAATACGGCAAGAGCATTTGTCAACCCAAAACGAGGAATTCATAATGTTCATACCTCGTTCTAAATGTTGTCTTGGGAACATCTTCACTCCTTACCTTTACCTGGTGATAACCCGACCTTAGATCAATCTTTGAAAAACATCCTGCACCTTGAAGTTCCTCAAATAAGTCGTCAATCCTTGGGAGTGGATATTTATTCTTAATGGTCACTTTATTCAATTCTCTATAATCAATGCACATTCTTATAGTGCCATCTTTCTTCTTAACAAATAGTACTGGAGCTCCCCAAGGTGACGAACTTGGCCTGACAAAACCCTTTTCAAGCAGTTCTTGGAGTTGAGACATCATCTCCTTCATTTCGGTCGATGCTAATTGATACGATGCACATGCTATTGGTGCCGCTCCTGGAACAAGATCAATCTTGAACTCCACTTGTCGTTCGGGTGGTAAGCCTGGAAGATCATCTGGAAACACACCTGGAAATTCACATACCACCTTTATATCCTCCATCCGCTTCTTCTCTACTTTAGCATCCAGTACATATGCTATATATGAGGAATACCCATTTACTAAACACTTATGTGCTTTGGTTATCGAGATCAACGGAAACTCCCCTTTTCTCTTTTCCCCATAAATAAGTACAGCATCACCTTTGGATATAGGAATCCGAATCAACTTTTTAGCACAAAGAACTTTCGCTTGGTTATTTACTAACCAATCCATACCGACAATAACATCAAACCCGCCTATCTCCATTAAAATTAAATCAATTGGAAATTCTTTTCCTTCTATCATAAGAGTACAACCTTCAAGTTTCTCCTGAACTAAGACTTAACCCCCATTAGCTATTTCAATCTTTAGGCATCTTCCAAAATAGTGACAGACACAACTAACTTTTGATAAAATGATTGCTATACAATAGACAAGTTGGCACCACAATCAAACAATATACGCGTAGGTATAGAGTTAACAAGAAGTGTACCAGAAACCACATCCACCGATTCTTTCGCTTCTTCCGCAGTCATGTGAAATGCTTGACCCGTTGGTCCAGGTGTAATTGGTTTCTTTTCTTGGTTCCCGTCATTCTTTAACTTTGGGCAATCTTTTCGAAAATGTCCAGGTTTCTTGCGTTCAAAACATGTTGGTCCTTGAATGGGGCAGTTTCCAATTGTGTGACCACCCTTTCCGCACTTGAAACATTCCTTTGAAACCACTCGACACAAGCTAAAATGTTTACTTCTGCATTTCTGACACAAATTGGGTTCCCGACGGGATTCAAAACGAGGATTCTTGGCAAAAGGCTTCGATTTCTGTAACATCCCAAAAAAACCACAATAGAACAAACATAGCATTTAAACATAATATTTACAAAACGAGGTCCCAAAATTTCTCATTACATCCATCTACACTTAGGTTGGCGGAAACAACCTATACACAACTGAAAATAACCTAACTGCTACGAGTGGCACATGCACTGTCTCTAGCTGCATCTGTTCCCTATCTTGCTCTTGCTCACTTACCTGAGCCTTCGACTATTTGCTTACCTGAAAAGATTTTAGTTTTGAAAAGCGAGGGTTAGACCATGAGGTCTAGTGAGCTCCCTCCATAAACAGTGTACATCAACATTATAAAAAAATCATTTATAAAACAATTCACATTCTTCACATAAACATCATTCATGGTACTGCACTGTGTAATGGATCACATAAACATTCCGCGATCGGGGTCCCAATAGGTTCCCTTCTCGCCTCTTCCGGAGCCTACGCAGACTCCCCTTCCCGGAGCCTACGCAGACTCCCCTTTCCGGAGCCCACACGGACTCCCCTCTACCGGATAGGAGGAAACGGATTCCAACCTACCAGTCTGTCATACGTATCCAAGGGATCATCAGAACCCGAGGATCTATCTCTGATCCCACAGTGTAGACTGACTCCACATAGCATTCACATAAACCATCATAGTCATAAAACATGAGATTTATAATACACTTTACAATTCATTTCATCTTGCTGAACAATCTTTTCAGTAGAACATACTTTTCATGGGAATAACGTTCGTAAAAGTTTGTAAATAAATCATGCTCATAAACATACCTTGACCAGTAAAATATTAAGCTTTCATTTACGTAATAGTCATGTAAAATAACCGGCATTTCCACATAATCACTTTCTTTGGAAAACACGTAAGATCACGTAATTTAGTTAGAAAAACTCACCTTGATAACGCTGAACGCACTCCTTGACTACCTCCAAGCTAATCCAATCGAACACCTAAGGCATTAGAATCGAATCAGATTAAACGGTTCAATCTTACTAACCAGTGAACACTTTCCGGACATTACATAATCCGGATGTTCTAACTGTCCGGATGACCCACTGCCCGGATACCCCAACATTCCGGATACAAGGACTTTCCGGACATGCCTTTTACCGGACACTGACACCCGGAAACCTTTTATCCGGAGAGTCATACGTCCGGAAACTACCAAGGCAACGCTATCCGGAAACCTGCATCCTGTCCGGAAACTACTGAAAGCACAAGAACTCCCTCGTCCGGAAACTACGTCTGTCCGAAAACAGAAGTCTGAAAATGACCAATAGACCCATTTTCTGCTATTACTTTGCTTAGATAAACCTAAGGGTTCATCCACCAATCCTAAACATCCACTTAATCCATGTTCTTATCAACAAATCGATACTTACAAGCCAAAACCCCAAAAACACCCTTAAAAGCATTTAGGTGAAAAAGCCCATTGAAATCAAAGGTTTCTCATTAACAAACTTAGACCACAACGAAGAAGAGTGTTGAATCCAGATCCGTGCAACAAATATGAAATCGAAATAATAAACAATAAGAACAATGATTTCAACTGGTCATCCATGTATTATGCTTTCAATCAGAGTGTTTACAATACGAGTAGGAAAGCAAATGAGATGATTAACCTATTTTTCTAGGCTAAAACAACATTATATAGTTCGGGCCCGTGGTTAACAAGCCCACGACCCGTTCACTATGGACTAAGTTTAAAGTATTACAATTCAAACCCTTGAACTTAAAATCAACATAAATTCTACCCTAACAATCTCCCCTTTGATTTGAAGTTCGAGTTCGCGCTCGATCTCTTGCCAGTTGAATATGTATCGTTTGCGCAACGCGAAGTGAACCTCGAAGAATCTGATGGCGCGGCGGTAGTCGAGACGTTCTTTAACCATATCCAAAGCAGTCTGAGAAGTTCTGTCATTCAGATTGGGTACATAGGATACCTTTGGATTTTCGGATTCGTGCTTGATGATCTTCCGAAGAGCGTCTTGAACTTTAAGCAGTGTGCCGTCGCAAAATCGATCTACCTGACTGAACCTCATAAACTTCTTTTCTATCTGAGCGTTGAGGAAGACGATCCCAAATTCCGGTTGAAGCAGCATTGCATTCTCGGGATACATTGACAGTTCAGGAGCTTTCAGATTCGGTTTGAGCAGATTTACCTTCTTCGCTCGGTTCTCGATTGCCATTTGAAAGTCCGTAAGATAAGAGATCATAATAGAACGGACGAGGAATCGACGAACCGCTTCGAGCGCCTTTGTTACAGCAAGCGGTCGGATGGTTCTGGTGCGAAGGTCTCTCAGAATAACCAGGAGGTCGAACGGATGGAGATGCTTAAAGTCAGCTTCAGAAAAAATCCATTCTTTTCCGTCTTCACGTCGAACAGTGAACACGGGAAAGACGATCTTCATAATTCGGTTTGACTGAATCTTTAGCACCTCTGAAATTTTATGTTTGGTTCGAACCTGGTCTCTCGGGAGACACCGCTTCATGGCTTCTACGTATCGGAGTTGACGTGCTGGATCAGTACTGTAGATGCCAAGACAGAAGGTCGGCTCAATCGGGCGAATTCTGTGTACAAACAGCTTCTTCAGAGATTCCTCCAGATGAGGAATGAGGACCTTGATCTTCTCCCAACGGTTTTGTTGCTGAGGAGGGGGAGGAAGATCAGGAGCTGTCGTTTGCTGAGGAGATGTCGGGATTTATGCATTGGAGCTTTCGGGTTGATCTGTAGTCGTAGCGGGTTGAGTCGAGTGAACGGGAGACGTACCATAGAAATTCTGAAGCATAAACTGGTCGTAATCAACGTTGTCGTCTTCATCAGTGGGAAACACCAAGTTTACCTCGAAGTTTACGGCTCTGGCAGCTTTTTCGTACCATGCGTCTTCGGTTTCCGGGTTGGTTTCACATGCAGGATCAATCATGGTGAGCGTCGGCATGTCTGATGGTTCTTGTGCGACCAATTCCTGTGTTGTACCCTCGGGCTTTTCAACCGTTGGGGCTTCATCATCCGAAATATCCATGTCGATGACCATCTGTGCTAATGGCAACTCGGCTTCGGGTGTTTCTGTTGAAGTTGTCGCAGTTGGGGGTTCCTGTTGAACCACTATTGTAGTTTCGGCAGTCACGATCTGGACGGTCTCGGTTTGGCGTAGACGCTTCTCCCCCTCACGGTGATCAGGATCATCCTGGTCATCGTGCTTGCGTTTGAGACCGCCGGCTTGACTCTTACAAGTGTCTTCTAGTGAGCGGACCCTTCTCAGACAGTGTGGCGAGCGCTTTGTTGTAGTCGTTGAGGGTCGAGTCAATGGCGTCAAGGCGTGAGGTAATGGATGAAGATGGAGCAGTGACCTGTGATCGGAGAACGGAGATCAGGTCTGCTTCGGTAGATGCGGTGGAGTCGGATTCCTAGAGCAGTTGGGCTAAGAGCATCGTCTTCAGGGTGTCCACCGAATAAGTAGGTTGCGGTTGAGTCGGTGGAGGCACAGAGGCGGTTTCAGTGTCGACGAGGTGGCCCTTTTCTTTGATAGCACGCATCGTTTTGGCAAGTTCAGCGGCTACATGTTCCTGCATTTGTTGCTCCATAACCTGTCGGACAGCCTCAAGGGTGCTGTCCAGAGACCCTTTTGACACAAAGTCGGGTGAGATAACGCCGGGGTCACTTAGAACACCCGTTGAGGCATCTACCTTAGAAGCAGAGCCACCTACGTTCACAGCTGGCGTGATATTAACTGTGGTAGGATTTCCGTCCAATCCTCATGTTCCGGCAGTCGGAGACACTATAGACGTTCCGGTCGGGTCACTAAGAGCCGCGACTGGGTGTTGTTCCACATCAAGTGTCCTAGGCAAAGAATGTTCAGTAACAATAGGCTCTAGACTCGATGGTGCACACAAAGAAGTCGAGACCGGGGGTTGCTGGTCTCTTATTTCAACACCGTGACCCTCCGAATGAGGGTCTGGTGGAAGTTGTGCTGAATCCCCGTGTAAGACTGAAACACCCGTCTTTTGAGAGACGGATGAGTGGCTATGGGGGTCGTGTAATTGCTCCGCTAGGTCCACGGAGTCTGTTTCAATACCCCGTCCCAACGGATGAGACGGGATAGTAGATGTGGCGACCTGGATATCACTCGGCTGGGGTCGCTCTTGAGCCTCGTTATCTTTACGGCTCGATCTTTCCTGGTTCAACTTTGAACGCAGTTCTCTCCGTCTCGCATGATCTAACTCCTCTACGTTTTCTCCCTCAGATGTCCTAGTGATAGGTCTGGTTCCAGTATGTGGAGGTGATTCAAGTGGGATGCCAACGGCAAAATCAGGATTGGGTCCGATACCGTGAGGTATTTGTCTCAGGCGTATGTTTCGGTCGGTATCGGAGTCCGTGGAGTCAGATTCCACGTCTTCAACATCATGAGATGGTGACGGGGGTTCGGTGACGTAAGGCTCGGTCGAGTGATGTAGAATTGGTCTGGTGGATTGACCGGCTTGGGCTGAGCTGGAACCGGGTTGCGATTCTGCTGCACCACCTACTCTCGTTCCCCTTCCTCTCACAACTAACGTTCCCCGCCCGACAGCACCTGCTTTTCGGGCCCTTCCTCCTCTCGTCCTAGGACCCTCACGTCCCTCAGGCCTATTTCCCTGGGCAGGTCCCTCCGGCTCTGGCTGGACCATGGGAATTCCTAACTCTCCCCTATAAGCAACTACCCCTGGTGCAGTGGGATCGGCGATGGCTAGTAGGGCGGCAGGAATGGGCGAGGCGACCGCATCGGATGGGTTGCGGATCACCATGAATTGGAGGTGTCTGATGGGGCATACCGGATGTGTAATACGTCTTGGAATGGCTGGATTCACATCCATGTGCTGACGAACGGCAAGCGATAGGAAACGCGGGTATGGGAGGAACTTCTTCTGTTTGGTTCCGCCGATGTGTCGAACGGTTGTCACAAGTTCACGCCAGATTATCATGGCGAAGTCGACGTGGCGGTGGTAGCACACGACGTGAACAAGTCGCAGAAAGTCGCCGGTACATTGATCAATACCTTTCCATCGGGCGGATAGCGATTGAGTATGGTGAAGAGCGTGTACCAAATTGGCGCCAAGAACTTGCGATTGAAGACAGATGGTCTTTGAAGGTCGGAGTTGTAGCCAAGGGCACGCATTTGTGCGCAAAGTGTGGCATCGTTAACGGTAGGATCGTACCGTTCATGGTTGTTGACAGTGGCTTCCGGTAGAGACAGTAGTCTGCGAAAGGAGTCGGGCGTCAGAGTAAATGGGTGGTTGTCAATCTGCGTCGTGATGGTCTGTGTATTGCCAATCGTACGGACTTGTGCTGTCGGCGGTGCGAGTGAGTGCCTCGCAGATGGGATGGCGCAACAGGATGTCCAGAATGACCTGATGTTGCGGGTTAGGTCTAAATAGCGCCGAATCCAAGTAATGGTTGTTGGCCTCCAACTCGATGCCATGGTCCGGATCAACCAAGGCAGCATCTGCTACTTCGTCGATGATTTCCTCCACCTGAGGAATTTGGTCTTCCGGATGTCGTTGTTCCGCCATGTACAATTCTGTCAAAATGGCACACAGTTAGGAACTTAACCAGAAGAGCAAGTGCCGGTGCGTACCTTTGCGTTGAATGGCTCAATCTGAGACAGATCGAGGACGGCTAGGGAGAAAACAGGTACCGAATGGACACAACATCAGGGGAATCCGGATGAATAGACATGTTGTCCGGATAACTCCAAAGAGTCCGGATAACAGGGGTGTCCGGATGGGCATATGCATGTGTCCGGATAACAGGGTTGTCCGGATAAGCAGATGAATGTGTCCGGATACAAAAGGTTTTCCGGATAAGATGGTGTCCGGACCCGCAAGACTACCCGGTAGTTGAACTTACCGGAAACCCTAAGGTTTCCGGACAACTAGGTTTCTGGGAGTATGATGTTGTCCGGATGGATATGCATGTCTGTTGAAGGTGTCCGGGTAAACTCGCATGAAGTTGAACGTGTCCGGACACGATGAATGTGTCCGGACGAAAACAGATTTGTCCACAAGGATTACCAGGGGATCTCATGCTTGTGTTAAGGTGCGGAATGGATGCCCAGAGGTGACTAGGGGCTTAAAGTAGTGGGGACAACTCGTGAATCCCTGTCCTTTACGCGAATCTGTCGAAAAAACCCATTGGGGTTCGGGACTGAGAAATCGATCCACTCAGGGTTCAATTTGTGGTGCGATGTGTGAGAAATGTGCGTATATGTAACTAACAGTTAAGTGCGAGCAACATACCTGAAGGAGTGAGTGAAAACGAGTGCAGATCGGTAGTGCGTGAGTTGTCCGAGAGAGAGAGAGAGAGCATGGGGGGGTTTAGGGTTTGAGACAAGAAGTCCGGATGGTTAAAGGATAATGGCCCGAGTGTCTTATATAACCCAGGTGTAGTCCGGGTTTATGACCGACCCGAATACAAGAGTATCCGGATAACAAATGTATAGTCCGGAGAGCGTGAGAATCCGGATAACAAGAGTAGCCGGATACCAAATGTAGAGTCCGGATAACAAGAGTATCCGGATAACTAGAGAATCGGGATGAGTCCTTTTTCGTAAAGTTTTAGAAAACGAAACCTTTTTATGAGATCGTTCTCCTGCTCTCCCTCAAACTGAGCATGGGAATGCCATTGCTCCCCCTCGAATCGTGCAGTAGGGTGCAGTGGAGGGGTTCGATATACAGAGATTGTAGGCGTTTAGCAGAATAACAGTGTCGCTCCCCCTCAAGTGATGACAATAATTTAGACATAGAAGGGCCCACACACAAAAAAACTTTTGACGCGTAAAGAAAAACTGTGTGTGACGCTCCCCCTCAACGAGTGAGTAAGCTTACCTGATGTCGCTGTGTGCTCCCCCTGAACATAATGACGAAAAGTGAAAGCACAGAGATAAAGAAATAAACAAACAAACGAAGTCAGATGACGAAATCTACCTAAAAAATACAGAGACGAAATCTAACGAAGTGACCAAGACAAATAGAATACCAGTGCGAGGAAGTGTATGCCCAGCCATCAAGAGTGTTAACTCTGGATGAGGAGTAGACAGTTACTCGTAGAGGTATGGAACTTGTAAAGGCACTCAGTTGGATTAAGTCTTCAGGTTTAGCATACTGAGCTTGAACACAAGAGTTTTAAAGCGTTTTTCGTCCAAGGCTTTGGTAAAGAGGTCTGCTAACTGATGTTCTGTATTGATGAAGTAGAGCTCGACGGTACCTCTTTCGACGTAATCTTTAATGAAATGATACCGAACGTCGATGTGCTTCGTCTTTGTGTGTTGGACCGGGGTACTTGAAATTGCAATGGCGCTCTTGGAGTCATAGTATATTGGGACTTTGACATACGTGAACCCGTAGTCCTTGAGTTGTGTCCTCATCCAGATGACTTGAGAGCAACAGCTCGCGGCGGCCACGTACTCGGCTTCGGCAGTGGACGTAGACACGCATTGTTGTTTCTTCGATGCCCAACTTACCAGGCTATCTCCCAAGAATTGAATGTGTCCCGAAGTGCTCTTGCGGTCCAACATGCATCCCGCGTGATCCGCATCCGAGTAAGCGGAAAGTCCAAAACCTGTCTCTTTCGGGTACCAGAGGCCAAGATCAGCAGTACCACGTAAATAACGAAAAATACGTTTAACAACATTGTAATGAGACTCTTTAGGGTTGGACTGATAACGGGCGCAAAGAAATGTCGAGAACATTATGTCTGGTCTACTGGCAGTAAGGTACATTAAAGAACCGATCATTCCCCGATACAATTTGGCATTGACAGCCTTTCCGTTAGGATCGGTGTCTAGATTTGTATTGGTTGCCATGGGAGTTTTCATTGGTGAGGACTGGTCCAATTGGAATTTCCGAAGAATATCCCTAATGTATTTGGACTGGTTTATGAAGATTCCGGTCGACAGTTGTTTAACTTGAAGACCAAGGAAAAAGTTCATCTCACACAGCATACTCATTTTAAAAACTTTTCCCATGAGTTTGGCAAAGTTCTTTGCATATAAAGGATTAGTAGAACCAAAAATGATGTCATCGACATATACTTGAACTAAGATGATGTGACCCTTTTCGTTGTTGATAAATAGAGTAGAATCAATAGTACCTCGTGTGAAGTCGGATTCTAACAAGAACTTTGACAGGGTGTTGTACCATGCTCGCGGAGCCTGCTTTAAACCGTATAGTGCTTTGTCCAAGATGTAGACATGATCAGGCTTCGAGTCATCCACAAATCCGTCGGGTTGCGACACGTAAACTTCTTCTTGGAGATCACCATAAAGAAAAGTTGTCTTCACATCCATCTGGAAGACTGTGAAGTTCTTGTGTGCTGCATAAGCGAGAAACATACGGATTGCTTCGATGCGAGCGATTGGAGCATAGGTCTCATCATAGTCGATCCCCTCTTGTTGCCGGTATCCTTTGGCCACGAGACTTGCCTTGTTACGAACCACAATGCCGTCTTCGTCCTTCTTATTCTTAAAAATCCATTTGGTGCCTATCACAGTTTTGTGTGTAGGACGTGGAACCAGTCTCCATACCTTTAGAGCTTCGAATTGATTCAGCTCCTCTTGCATGGCTATGATCCAATCTGGATCGTCGACCGCTTCGCGAACGTTCGTCGGCTCGATCTTGCTTAAGAATCCAGAAAATAGGCAGAAGTTGGCGGAAGCGCCTCGTGTACGTATAGGAGTGGAAGGATCACCGATGATTTGATGCAGGGGATGTGCCTTTGTCCATTTGGTGGTGTGTGGAAGCGGTTGTTGGGTAGAGTGAGATGCGTCCGGATCCACATATGCACCAGATGGAAGGTCTTGAACTTGTTCAAGTGTAGCAGTCGTGTTTCTTGGAGGAAGTGGGGGAGGATTCGTCGATGGTTGAACAACCTCTGGTTCTGAGGAATTCAGAGGTTGAACATCGGATGTGGCAGAAGACGAATCATTAGGAGCGATCTCTGAGTGTATAGGTTCCTCCGGGGGGTTACATTACCAGGTGTACTCGTATCAGATGAGGATGGTTGAGTTGTCTTCACAGATGCTGATGGCGTACTCGTGGACGGTGGCGGACCAGTTAAGTCGTCTGAATCCGCATTGCGAGCAGCTTCAATTCACGGGTGCGCTGAGACAGGTGTGGAAGAGTGAGCAGTGTCATCATAAAAGAATTCAAATAGTAAATCTAAATCAGAAAGATTATCATTCGATGAAGATGCATGATTCGGATTTACTAATGCTTGTGTAGATCCTGAACTTGGAGGTCCGGAAGCTAACACGCCAGTTAAACCGGGTTCTGAACTGAGTTGTTCAGAAGCCAAATCTGCGGTTTCGTCGAATGTCACGTTTATGCTTTCAACAACGGTTTTGGTCCGTTTGTTGTAAAGGCGATACGCCTTAGCCTGCATGGAGTATCCAATAAAGACTCCTTCATCCGCCTTGGGGCTGAATTTCCCGAGATCATCCTTGTCGTTTAGTACATAGCAAGTGCATCCAAATTCATGGAAGTAGCCGACGGTTGGAACGTGATTATTCATGATCTCGTACGGTGTCTTGTTGAGCCGCTTGAGAAGGATAGAGCGGTTTTGCATGTAGCAAGCTGTAGATACCGCCTCAGCCCATAGATATAGCGGTAGATTTGCCTGGGATAGCATTGTTCGAGCAGCTTCAACCAGGGTACGGTTCCGTCTTTCCACCACTCCGTTTTGTTGAGGAGTGCGTGCTGCAGAGAAAGTGTGTGTGATTCCCATGGATCGCAGATAGTCATCCACCTTCTGATTCTTGAACTCCGTCCCGTTGTCAGTTCTGATGGACTGAATGTGTTGAAGCTTGTTCTGCTGGACAGTCTTCAGGTGATCAATGATGAGCTTCGGAGTTTCGTCCTTCGAGCGTAAGAACATCACCCAAGTGTAGCGTGAGTAGTCGTCCACCATCACGAGCACGTATTTGCGTTTGTTGATGCTTGGAACACGCATTGGACCACACAAATCCATATGAATGAGTTCGAGGGTCCGGGTCGTGCTCGGAGTTGTCTTAGGTGGATGTGATGCACGAGTCATCTTTCCCTTTTCGCAGGCTCCACAGAGACGGTCCTTTACAAACGGAAGTTGGGGCACGCCTCTGACATGTTTGCCTAGCACCAGTTGATTGATACTTCTGAAGTTGAGGTGCAAAAGACGTCTATGCCATAGCCAAACATGGTCAGAATCGGCTTTAGACAAGAGGCAGACAGGTTTGTCGGTTTTGATTGCCGCGAGGTCGATGGTGTATAGATTGGTCTTTCGAGTCCCAACCAGTAGCTCTTCTCCGTTGTTGTTGAGGATTCGACACCGTGTGGCTTTAAAGCTGACCTCGAGATCCTTATCGCAGAATTGACCAATGTTGAAGAGGTTGTGTCCTAATCCTGCGACGTGGGATACCTTCTTGATTGTTATCTTGTCTTGTAGGATGTCGCCGTAGCCCACGATCGACGACTTCTCGTTATTTCCAAATCTCACATCTCCGCAGTATTCTTCCTTGTAATTCGTGAGAAGCTCCCTTCGTCCGGTCATGTGCTTGGAGCATCCAGAGTCTAAGTACCACACATGACCGTTCTGCAAAACAAGATTAGTGACGTTTAGGTACCCAAATTTGTTTGGGTCCTTGGGGGTTAGGGTTGGCACTGCCTGGGGAAATTTGCTTTGACACAGCCTTCCCTTTAGGTGCAGATTTTACACCGTTGGAGGGAACTGGTTTTGGCACTTGTTTCCTCTTGGGTGCAGAATGTACACCTTTTGGAGGAACAGATTTTGGGGCAGATTTCCACCTGGGTGCCGGTTTAACTTCAGTAGGAGCAGCCCGTGTAGGAATGGGTCGGGTCTCCCGCTGTGGTTTAACCGTGTGATTGAAACCCCGTTGGAAATTATGCGGTTGTCTTTTATTTTGGGGTTTGCGCTTATGGAATAGGTTTTCGACAAAGTAAGGCGCATACCAAGCATTGTTATGAATGTCATCAAAATCATTCCAACCACAATTAGAACAACATAAACAATCATGCGATAACTGAATCAATTGATGAAGAGAGTTAACTTTAACAGGAAAAGAAACATCAAAATGGTTCCAATTATTCCAAGCATTATTGTCTTTGTCTATTTTAGAAATGAAAACAGGTGGGGAAGACTTTGACGCATCCTTCTTGACAGAATCCCTCTTTAGCCACTTTGGTTTTTCTTTATTAGCTCGACCATGTTTATCTGAAACAGCAGGGACAGAATGATCAGTGACTGTTGAGGAAACAGGTGTCTTAGTGATCGATTGTTCGGTCTTTTGCTTCGGCTGTGATTGTTTTTGAACATTTGAAGCATTTTTAAGAATCTTGTTCACAGCCGGAGTCTTTGATTGGGAACAGTCGCCCTTTAGAAAGTTGACCGGACGATTAACCACTGGAGACAAACAATCAGGTTGACTTGGAGGACAAGTAGAGCTGTCAGTTATTGGTCCAGTTGTTTGCCTTGGCTGTGATTGCCTTTTGGAAACGGGTTTTGATTTTGGTTTAGACTGTGAAATCTTGATCACAGCTGAGGCCTTTGTTTGAGAACAGCTGTCCTTTAAAGAAGTAGCCGAATTATCAGTCACGGGGGATAGAAAATCAGTGTGACTCGGAAGACGTTTGTCAAAAGGAAAAAAAATCAAACTCTTCATCACAGTTACCTTCGGAGTTCATGTACGCTGAGAAATCTATCATGTGAGTATCAGGAACGAAAGCAGGTGAGGAAGGCGAGGAACACTTTGTGTTTGTGTGTTTAGGGGAACTTGGTGCGGAAGCTTTTGAAAAATCAGAGTCTAAATTCCTTTTAACACAGTCGTCTTGAGAAACGTTACTTTCTTGAGAAGAGATATTTCCAATGAAAGCTTTACACGATGATGTGTCAGATAAGTTGGAAGAGAGATCAGGGGAATTCTGTTTTTGAGCTTGGAGAAGGTCAATCTGTTTTTGGAGTTGAACACTTCTCAGGTGCTCTTTCATCGTTTCTCTTGTCATTTCAGACAATTTGGATGAGAGCGTATTGATTTCCCACTGAAATTTTTCCTTTTCCTCACTTGACATACCATCGGTTTTCTCAGATTTTAGTTTCTCAAGATCCTTAATTAACTCATTCTTCTCATTTTGAAAAACCAACCTTTCCTTTTCAAGTGACTCCTCCAACTCGACTATATTTGCTTCCAAGATGAGAGGTGGAACATAGAGTTTAAACTCATCCGTCTCGGTCTTGGTTACTGGTGCTACATCCTCATCCTTCTTGGAGGAATCCTTGGGTGTTGCTACCTTGTAGGGGTCGAAGTAGTCATTGGAAAGGTACTTTTTGTTCTTTTGGTATGAATAGTTTAAAGGTTCATAGCAAAATGGAAGTTGAATTCCTCGTTTGTGTGTGCGCTTGTATTCCTCGGTTTCCTCCTCCTTTTCTGGTTCAATAGGACCAGTCCATTTAATTGCATATTCCGGATACTTTTTATCTAAACCATAACATGCAAAGTCATACAGAGTGGGTACATGCCATCTTCCCCTTTTTAAATAGTGTGGGTTATCATATCCGATTCCCCACTCTTTGTTAAAGTATGTGAACTCTTTAGGTTTGTTCAAGAAAATGGTTTGATCAGTTTGGCCCCTTTTATGGAGTTTGGTTTCAAGGTTTAGAATTTTAGCTACATACTCCTTGTGTTGAATTTGAAGAGAAGAGCATTGATAAATAATGTCTTCTTTCTCATTCAAGCACTGATCAAGCTGACGCTGGAGTTCAGATATTCTGGCCCTTAAGTCTTTAGGTGCTAATGAAAGGATTTTGCATCGATCTTTTAAATCAGCATTTTCAGACTTATACTTCTCAGTTAATTTCATTTGAACATTAAGCTTTTCAGTTATTGAGGTAATTTCAAGCTTTTGTTCTGCATTTGTGGCATTGAGGGAGTTTGCCTTTTCAGTGATGGTTTGCAATTGAAGTACGAAGGTTTGTAGGCAAGATTCACATACCTGATTTGCTTTTGCCTTGTCTTCATCTGTAGACGATAGATATCCCATGAAAGCATCAGCACCTTCATACTCTTCCTCATCATCAGATCTGCCTAGCCAGTACTCATTTTCAGCGAACATTACCTCTCCAGCCTCCTTCTGTCTGGCCAGTGCAAGTTTGGCCTCATAATAATGAGAGTTCTTCACAGTGGGCTGACGGCAGTCTTTAGCGAAGTGACCGAGTTTCCCGCAGTTGTAGCATTTCACAGGTTCATCTCTCTTCTTGCGGTCACTTTTCTCTGTCTTTTCCTTCTTCTCAGATCTCTCTTGTTCTTCTACCTTCTTCTTTCCTTCATACCGATTCTTATAGTCGTGACGCTTATTGGAGGCGGTGGAGAAGCGTTGACTATTGGAGGACGGCTTCTTGTAGAACTTTTGTTGTTGAAAGGATTTAGTCAGAAGGGCAATAGCTTTCATTAATTCTGATGCTTCATCATCATCATCATCGTCTTTCTCGTCCTCAGGTTCTGACTCGGAAGAGCTATGCTTTGGACCGCGTCTCGAGTGACTGCTTGAAGATTTCCCTAGATTGGAGGTCATTAGGGCAATCGGATCAGCAGATGGTTTCGGCTCATTCTTCTTTTCTCCCAGAAGCTCATTCACTTCATCTTCATCTTGGAGAAGCGTTTCATACAGTTCATTGATGCTTATGTTCTCTATCAAGTTGTTGTGCTTGACATGAGAAGCATACACTTTCCATTCGGGTAGCAAGTTGTTGAGGAATTTTAGTGCATTCTCGGTATTGGAACGAACAATTTTATTCTTGTTCAGTTCATTGAGAAGTAGACAAAACCGTTCATAGGTTTGGGTAAGAGATTCACCGTTGCGCTGCTTGAACCCGTCGAACTTGGTTATCGCACTATTTATCTTTAGCTGATTTCCTACAACGCTCCCTCGCATCATTTTGGCTACTTGGTCCCACATGCCCTTAGCCGTGTCTTTGTAACTGTCTATTGTAGTGTAGATAGAATTAGGAAGGGCTTGTATCAGATATCTCTTTGCATGCTTTTCTCCTTCGGTCATGCCTCTTTCATATTCTGTCATCTCAGCAAGAGTCTTCTTCTCACGTCGAGCGTCTGCAGTTGCAGTTGCAGCTATTTCCTTCATCGGTGGGTCAATCGGGCCATTGTCCAGGGCTCCCTTGATGTACTCATAATTGTCCTTGGATTCTATGAAGATCATAAACCTGTCTCGCCATTGGCTGTACTCGTTCGGGTAGAGACATGGTGGCTTGGTGTCGGTGCCAATTGCGAGAGCATCACGAGAAGTAGACATCTTCAGTTGCAACGGAGTGATCGTCGGACGTGTAGATTGATTCAAAGAGAAAAACTAACGCAAGGCACTACGAGTGGAGTCCTAACGCATGTTCTATATCCGTGATTTGTACTAAAATGGTCTTACTGGATAGGAATCCAAATAAGGTTGTGATCAGGAAGTGTCCAGATTGGATCAGATAGTAATCAGTTCAAAAATGCAAAAGAGTCCGGAAAGAAATAGATAGTCCGGACAGATTGAGTTTTCCGGATAACAGAGATTACCGGATATCAAAAGTGTCCGGATGAATTAAACCAAATCTAACCGGATGACGTGAGTTTCCGGATGAGAATGCTTACCGGATGACTCAGGATTCCGGATAACAAGGATGTCCGGATAACAAGGATGTCCGGATAACAAGGATTCCGGATAAAGATTATGACCGGAAACTTTGAGTTTTCGGAAACAAGATTTACCCGGATAAACTGAGTTTGAAATACTTACCCGGAAAAGAGACTTACCCGGAAAGGAGACGTACCCGGAAAGGAGACTTACCCGGAAAGGAGACTTACCCGGAAAGGATGAGGAGTCCGGATGAGTATTAACACAAACGTCCGGACAAGTTTGACTTATCCGAAAACCACGGCTGAGTTACCCGGACTCTGCGGCTGTCTTCTCCAAATCGATTGATTTTCGATTAGGGTTTCTCCAAAGTGTTCCTGAAAGATTAGTAGCAATGCCTAACACAAAAATAGCACTAACCCCATCGATTTTAGGGCAAAGACAACACCTTTTGATTGCAAAAATTCGATTTTTTGATTAAGAACACTACAAAAAGTTTTGAACTTGATTTGCAAAATTAACCAATCAAACGAACGAATTGAGTTGTGAAATTTTGCAGAATTACTTATAAGTATGATGCTAACACAACCCAACAAACGAATTTGAACAATTTAAGCAGAATCACAGATTTGAAGAATCAAGAAAAAGTCAGACGTGAAATAGTCAAACTAACCAGAAATCAACGATTGAGACTTTGAATCGAATCCGTCCGTCTGCTCTGATACCAATTGTTGAATCCAGATCCGTGCAACAAATATGAAATCGAAATAATAAACAATAAGAACAATGATTTCAACTGGTCATCCCTGTATTATGCTTTCAATCAGAGTGTTTACAATACGAGTAGGAAAGCAAATGAGATGATTAACCTATTTTTCTAGGCTAAAACAACATTATATAGTTCGGGCCCGTGGTTAACAAGCCCACGACCCGTTCACTATGGACTAAGTTTAAAGTATTACAATTCAAACCCTTGAACTTAAAATCAACATAAATTCTACCCTAACAAAGAGCATTAAACAATCAGTAGTAAAAGAGTTGAGGGGTTTACCTTGCTGAATCTTTTCTTCTATGATCTCTTTTCTCACAACCTTCTATTCTTCCTTTCTTCTCTTCTCTAGCCGCCAACACCACCAAGACAAAACCAAATACTGATTTTCTATAATAACACAAACCCTAGGGAAAAGTGCCTTTAAGTATCTTTCACAAATTGCAAATAAGCCCCTCACTTTAACTTTCATTTCTTGCACCAAGACCACTAGACTTTCATATCTACAAAGAAAACCCGGTTGTTACAATTTATGGGAAGATTCTGATCGACCCTCTCACTTTCTTTTCTCTCCCACTTGAGCTTTTTCAACTTTATCTCTAGCATAAACTTCCTCCATTCTCCTATTAACATTCATTACCGGATTAGTAGGTGGAATTAAGTATCGGTACCTATCTCTTGCCTTAGTGGATCAACATTTCTGTCATTTAATAGTTTCGTATATATCTATCTCTTGCTGTTGCGTCAGTGCAACATTCATGACTCTCATCATGTTTTCCATTATGCATGACACCAAAGTAGATTACGTCGTCACCAGATTAGAAGTACCGACATTGGGTCGATGAGTTTGACTCCCTCCTTCCCTTAGGATAGGTGGCCTTGGTAGACTCGTATTAGCCTCACCACTTTCAGGATGATTTACTGCAGATTCATTTGCCACCCGGCCCTCTGAAGAGGTAGGAGGTCTACTTGACGTATTAACCAGTGTATTCTGATGAACACATAAAGATAACCATAAGGAAGAGCTATATATATAACTCAACACAAGGAAACGTACTTTAACGTTCGTTAATAATCACATAACAATCAGAAACAAGTACACTTGCGTAACAATATATTCATAATAACAGTAGCTAATTGAAATTATGAACATACTACACATAAGAATTCTCGTTACCATCATCACAGTTCTTAATTCACGTATTTCCGTCGACTCTAAGACCATCCCGTCTTAGTATTTCTACCAAATCTCACAAATCATAACTTACTCATCTCAGCTTAAGTCTAGGTATCTTACGATCATACCTAGTTCACTTAAACTACAACTATACCTAGTTCACTTAAACTACAACTCTGATACCAAACTGAAACACCCTAAAAATTCGAATAAATTTAAACCTTAAATAGACAAGGGTTACAGCAACATCTTCCAAAAACTTTCACTCATAAATGGAGAATTAGTGACGAAGATTCATAATTACAATACAAAGTGTCATAAACAACCTAGTAATCTAATCATGGTTAAACGAGATCAGATTATAAAGTTGTCTATGGGATCTTCCAAAAATCTTCAATTTATACTAATCTCTCCATTACATCTTCAAAAGCTATGATCCTTGTACCACTCTTTTCTCAACCCCTTGATTCCCTGCCCATGCTAGCACCTGGTAAAAAAATTAGTTTTGGAAACACTAGGTTTGCGCCTAGTGAGAACATCCAATTTAAAATCAAAACATTTATAAGCTTTGAAATATTATATTTGTAACCAAAGCGAATATATAATTAACCTCTCCTCCATTTCCATAACGAACACATAACATCTTTCGATGACGGGAATCATACCCGATTCCATGAGTATGACGAACACCAAGTAAGTCATAGTGTCATGTTTAAGAGCGCCACTACGAATCACTGAGGATCCTAGATTTCAGCTCGTGCCCAAGAAATTACAATTAATCCATGCCTATTTCTTGGTATGGAAATAGGGATTACAATTAAACTATGTCTATCCCTTAACTCCCAATACAAAACGGGAATTACAATCTATTCCACGTTTTCACGTCAACGGGAATTACAACTAAACCAGTCTATTCCGCATTTTCTCGTCAACGGGAATTACAATCTATTCCACGTTTTCACATCAACAATACGTCAACGGGAATTACAATTAAACCATGCCTATTCCACGTTTTCTCGTCAACGAGAATTACAATCTATTCCACGTTTTCACATCAACAATACGTCAACGGGAATTTCAATCTATTCCACGTTTTCACGTCAACAGGAATTACAATTAAACCGTGCCTATTCCACGTTTTCTCGTCAACGGGAATTACAATCTATTCCATGTTTTCACATCAACAATACGTCAACGAGAATTACAATTAAACCATGCATATTTTACGTTTTTCTAATAATTCTTGTGCCTATGGATCCATTACACTTACTTATATAAATACCACACAGACTTATATATCATTTTCTCCAAGTAAATAAATACTTAAACAATTTTAAGAAATTTTTCGGATGATATCCAGTAACATCTAGAAAATCGAGAAATGTAACACCCCGAAAATCCTAACTTCATTTGTCAATTTAATATTTTGGGAAGAAACGTTTTAAGGTTTCCAAATTGCACGAAAGGACCCTTTGGACACATAGCATCGATTTTGGCTCGACGGGAAAAGAGATGGTCAAAGATCAGGCTCGGTACAAGGGCCGTGACAATGCCCGACGATTGTGACATGGTCACTCTCGCCAGGGCACTGTCGCCCATAATGTACTGAAAGTGGGGGAGGACCAGCGACTATGTCACGCAATTGTGACATGGTCACTCTCGCGGTGGCAATGTCGTGTGGGTTGTACCGAATGGTGGGAAACGCGAGCGATTATGCCCCGCGACTATGCATCTGGGCATAGTCGCACGTCACTGTCGCCGGGAAGCTGTTTGGGTATAAAAACGAGACTTTCAGGATTTTAGCTCATTTTGTGATTAGAAGACATTTGGGGCCGATTTTTCTCTCCTCTCAAGGTAGGGTTTCAACCTCTATAACTCCCTTCCATCAATTTTGGTAGTTGGGTGTATTTATGATCAATCATTGTGGATTTTTAGGGTCACAATCTCATTAAGTGCAAGGTTCTCTACCTCTCATCCAAGAATCAACTTCATCCATCTCTTTTTAGGGTTTGTGCCTCTATAAACTCTCTAAGGTGAGTTTACTTTCATTTTCCAACTTATAAACATGATATTATTATGAGTCTAACATCTTATCATCTTTTTACTCAACATCTCATGATTTTCACTTTTGCCCTAGAAATGGGTTTTGAGGAACTTTAGGGTTTAGTTGGATAAAATGGGTTGTAAAGATAAAATGTATGATGTTCCTTGGTTTACCTAGGCTTATCATCTTCGATTTGCAATTTTGTTAAGTAAAATGATTTTGACCATTTTAGGTCAAAATCTATGGTTTTGGAATAATTGGGGATTTTGAGGCAATGTTTATGAAAAATGGATTTTATGATGAAATGAGGTTCCAACCTTAATTTTTGGAAGTTTGGTGCTTTGAAATACAATGATGGAATATCATGTTAGCATATCAAAATAGAGAAGTATGCTTTAATGTTTTGTCATTAAGCTTAACCTTATGATGTTGTTAATGTTGTATTATGAGGGTCTTGGTGTAGTAGATTTGAGTGTAATGGATCCATAGGCACTAGAGTCGTTATACACGATGTGGAATGCTAGTTTTCCACATTGTAGCATGGAATAGGCATCGGGATTCATGATAAGTAAGATATGGGCCTATATGGCCGGGCATCGTCTCATGAGCAATAAGGTGTAATTCTAATGTGCTTGTTTGTTTTGTGGATTTGGGTGACCCAATGTATAGACCTAGAGGAGTTGAAATTGGGGGCTCATAAGCAATAGACTCCTCGGGGTTGCGCTTGTTTCCATACTTATTATTATGTGATTGATGTTACTAATGGACATGTAGCTACCTTGTTATGTCATTGCTTTGGGCTAACGGACTTTCCACGTCAACACTTGAGGTATTGTGTATCTAATGGTTTCCACCTAAAAGTTTCTCCATGTTCTTGTATTGTTACTTCAGTTCCATTCTATTAATATCTCCTAAGCTCTTACTCTCATTTGAGTATATTCTAACACTTCTTCTCCTTGGGTGTGTTGAGCAGGACTTTCAAGTGGTGGGACTCCTCGGGTTTGAGCGAAGAGTCGTGATGGGTGATAGCATTTTTGGAAGTACATAGAGGTGTACATGTTAGACTTCGGAACGATTTTTGGTAGCGATTAGACAACACCCGAATATAATCTAAGACTTGCTAGTTTAAATTATTAGGTTGTTGGGTTTTGATTCGCTTACTTCTTTGTAATGTAAACGTCATACTATTATTCCCCTTTGTTGGGTGATTTGTCTATGTTAGCCCGTATATTTTCCGTATTTCCACAGGTTTTAATTTTACCCAGTTTTTAGGGTGTTATAGGAAATCTGGTTACTATTCATCTGGAAAACACTATTCATCCAGAAAACACTTTAATCCAGGATTAACTATTCGGACAATAATCGTATTTCCATAGCTTCTACTCGATTAAACTAAACACTGTTGATAATACAAATGTAATTCAAAAGATAATTTTGAATTCCAAACAAAAATTTTGTCATACATATGGTAATTAAAAAAAGACGAACTCACCTGATAAGAACATGACTCAGTATCGTATAAGATTCAACCAGACTCAACTTCAATCCTATTTTTAACAAATACTAAATCAGTAACCAATTCAAACACCAATTTGAACTGTGATTTGAGATTAATTCGAGAAACAGCTAAACTTACCGAACGAGCCAAGAATTCGGTCTCTCTCTCTCTCTTGGAACCGACTTCAGTTTCCCATCTTAAGATAATTCCAAAAAATCAATTTCCCCATAAATATATATCTCAAGTTCCAATTTTCACAATTAGCCCAAACAATGTGGCTCATTACACTTCCGGCCCTTCGTTAACTCATCGAAACATATCGTCTAAAATAACGCACTCAATTATTTTAAACTTCCTTCTAAATTAAACGTGCAATAATTATGAAATTTTCGAGGTGTTACATATTCAATTAGACTTAAGGGGTTAATAAGAGGTCTTTTGGAAAGAAAAAAAACACCACCTAAGTTAGCATTTACAGACAGTGCTTAACTGAACTGAACCAAATTGGATTGGCTAAGAAAAGAGAACAAGAATGGACCGAATATGACTGCATTGGACATGATTAGATATTTAGATTGGACAAGACAAGTTATTTCAATGAAGCGGCCTGACGTGTTTGGCACGACTAAGGACTTGTTTGTTAGCACCTAAATAAACTTAATGCGACTCATAACTTATTCGGTCAGCTACACGTAAATGTTTAGTAGTGGCTTAACGATTTATAAAGTGACTTACTCATTACGCTTGTAAGGACAACTTTATGCAAAAGTCAAGTTTTTTGTTTCCAAACCCACCATCCGAAGTGGGAAAAAAACAACGTTCCTTCCATCTGTGAAAAAAACCTCAAACAAAACTTTCCCAATATATACAGATAAATTAATCCACGTAGATAAATTTATCCATATAGGACTTAATGGAAAACCAACTAAATAGCCCTTAGGACTAGCTAGGTAGATTTTTAACCATTAATGACGTTGATGAATTTGTCATGATTCTTATTTAGTGTAATGATTCATTTTTGTTATATATTGGTTTAACAAATGTTCAATTCTTTCTATTTTGTATCTATTTTGACCAAGGTTTTAAAGTACGGAAACACGAGGCGAGACATTTGCCTTTGATGTGTCGAGGCATAAGCCTCGAAGAGGTAAACAAATAAACTTCCACATAATTTATATCATGCAAAACATCCGTCATTGACCATAAGGTGTAATTTCTAGGTCGGCTTGATAGGAGGCTTATTACTATATTGTAGCTAGAAATAGGCATTGGCAGTGGCGGATCCAGAAAGAATTATAGTAGGGGGTCCAATATAAAATAAAATAATAGCTAAACATAAGATACAAATTCATTAAAAATGATAAAAAGTTACCTTTTACAATTGTGTTCTACGACTCTTCATCTTTTGGAATTGGTCGATTACATCATCACTCATAACATTGAGAAGTGTCGCTTTTTCAATGGTACAGATTAATGCAGCATTCAAAAACTCATCACCGATTTTGTTACGTAAATCAGTCTTCACGATCTTCATGGCAGAAAAACATCTTTCGACTGTTGCTGTAGCGATGGGCAAAACCAAAGCTAGCTTCAATAACCGATATACTAGAGGATAAGTTTTATGTTTTTTTGCATCCACCATCAATTTAGCAAGCTCGACAATACCACTCAAATCGGAAAATCTTTCATCATGACGAACTATCACATAGTACATGTTAAGTTCTTTCTCAAGAGCGATCCTTTCCAAACGATCAAAATCACAAGGATACAACTTACTCAACTCCAATAAATCCGGTATGTTGAAATGAGAAAATGAATCACATGGGCTCAAAACTGCTATATATTTAAGTAAATCGGTGCTTACCTTACTAAATCGATCCCCAAACTCTTGAAGTTGCATGTCCACAACAATGTTGAAAATATCAAACTCGTAATAATGACGATTGGTGATGTTGGTCCTTCGTCTTCCATTATTTTTATAACATTATGCCATGTCCAACGATTCAAGACCATTTGTTTCACAAAAAGAATACATTTTCTTCAAAAGTGGCTCAAACCCGGTTTCCCTAAACGTTTGCAATAGTTTCTTGGTTCCTCTTACCAATGAATTGCTTCCACGATATCTTGATCCTTTTTTTGAAGTGCCCGTGACAATAAATCTGTGACCTCTAAAATACGACACATCAAGTGCAAATAAATTACAAAATCAAAAGTCTTCAAATATGCTAGAATACCGGTTGCTTGAGTGCGACTAAAACCATTATCACCGTCCTCTTCAACATATTGAAGCACTTCAATAACATTCGGAAATAAAGCAATCAAACTCACCATGGTTTTATAATGGGAACCCCATCGTGTATCTCCGACTCGTATAAGAGAAATCTCTTGGTTCAACCCACGTCCGGTTTCAATTTCACACTTACCAATTGCTTTTTGCACTCTATCTTTGTAACTTTGTCGGAGCATGTCTTTACGTTTGCAAGAAGCATTAACCACACTAACCACCATGTTTAGCATATTAAAAAAGTTCTCAACTCCCTCGTGTTTGTTTGCAACCGCTACAACAACTAATTGAAGTTGGTGAGCAAAACAATGAATATAATATGCCGAGCTATTATCATTCAAGATCAAAGCTTTCAATCCATTGAACTCGCCGCGCATATTGCTTGATCCGTCATAACCTTGCCCTCTTAACTGTTTCAGACTCAATCCATGTTCAGCAAATAAATTATCAATTGCAGATTTAAGAATGAAAGAAGATGTCCCCGTCACATGAACAATACCAAAAAATCTCTCCTTAACAATACCACGCGCATCAACATATCGAAAAACCACCGCCATTTGTTCCTTCTTAGAGCAGTCACAAGACTCATCAACTAGCAATGCAAACACATTGTCACCAATTTCTTCACAAATGGATTTGAGTATTAGATTTGCAAAGCAAGAAGCAGTGTCTTTTTGAATACTTGGAGACACCATTTGATTATTCTTTGGAGCACTTTTTAATATAACTTTATCAATATCCTCATTACAGTCACCAATTAAGCTTAATGTTTCCAAGAACATGCCTTTAGAAATAGACATTTCAGATTCATCGTGACCACGAAAGGGTAATGCATTCTTCAACACGAATCTACAAGCCTTAATTGAAGCATTTAATCAAATCCGGTGCTCATTCTTCTCCATCTCGGTTTGCTTATGAAAGGCAACGACAATAGATCGATCTTGTGACTTGTCTCATTAAATCCTTACTTTTCTTAAGTGCTTTATTGTGAAAACTATTAACGTCGCCGACATGAAGACCAAGTCTCTCCGTTTTGTTCCAACTATTGAAGTCATCCGTCACAAAGGCATCACTCCCACATTGTCCTACGTAATGATCTCTAAACAAATAACAACACAAGCAAAAAGCTTTATCCATTTTTACACTATACTCCAACCAATTAGAGTATTGATCAAACCAAGCTGGACAGAACGTCTTTCCTTACTCCCGACATATTTTTATAGAAAGGCATGGCAACGTGGTTGACAAGGTCCTCTAATTATATATTTTATCCTTATTTCATTTCTTTGGTTAAGATGATACTCCGAAATTCTTTTCCTCTCGGCGGGATCCCAAGGAAGATTACTCAAATCAATATCACAAAGCATTGAAGGAGTGGAATCGGATTCGGATGTTGATGCTTTCCTTTTGTAAAATCTTTCCATTTTTTCTAGCAATGACAATAATAATACAATTACATAAAAATCAATAATAAATTAACAATTGTATTATTATAGAAATAAAAAATACCAATCTAAATTAACACTTAACAAATAACAAATTAACAGTGGTAAAAGAAATTAGCAATTGTAAAGAGTTTTTACCCAATGACCTTCACTTCTTTATTATAAGTTTTAATAATTCAATTGATTAATTATGACTTATGAGTGGACCAAATTGAAAAGAGTTTATTTAATTATTTTTGGGGTCCTTGATATCTATCTAACTTGCAGTGGTTTGAAATGAACAATTCAAAATTGAAATTTGAAACAACAGGTGAAGCACTTAATTTACCTAATGGCCAAAACACAGCACGTGGCAGCAGGAGGCGTTGAGCAGCCGAACAACGATTCAATCAGCTTATCAGCACGTGGAGGCAGTAGGCGTGGAGCAGCAGCATAATCGATTAAAGAGGAGTAAAATTTTTAGGTTTTTACCGAGTATGAATCGTGATGTGGTCGGCTTTTTCTTTTTTGACTAGCATAGATTTAATTCATGGGCCAGCCACCAAGAGGCCTCAATTAAAAAATCTAGGGGCACAGTTCTAATTTTGACTGATTTAAAAGGTAATAATTTTTTTTGGCTATGTAAACTTGGGTTGGTAGGGGCCAGGACCCCTACCCCTTCAACCTCCATCCGCCCCTGGGCATTGGGTCATCGGGGGCATCGTGACATGGGTTTATAGAGTCGACCACGATCATTAACCATATGGTGTAATTTATAGTGAACGGACATATGTTGGGTCATCGAGGTCCCATGCAAAGAATAGATCATGGGTGGTTGAACTTGTTGACGATTGATCCATCGTGGAGCTCATAACATAGATTCGTAGCTTACTTTTGTGTTCGTCACATTCCATTGATATGGGTCTCCCCGTCACTGAAAGGTGTTATTTTTTAATAGTATTTTATCCATGTTTTTTAGGTGCTCTACATATTACTGTTTTATATATGTTTTCAATAGTTGAATATTTAACATTACTCACGTTTGTGTAGGTATTTTGGTCTCATGAAAAATTGGTGTTGATTAATGAGTCTTCCTTATGAAAATTGTGGGTTTTGGAAAGGATGTTGCATTTATACTAAATACATTTCATTTTGAAGTTGTGATTTAAATAACATTTTTCCAGTTTACCATTATTATAAAGATGAAAATTGTTTGAACTCACTAGGCGTTAAGCATAACCCTGTTTATTTGTTGGCATATGCATCAAGTCCTCGTTGGGGAATGATACTAGTGACAATGTGATGATCTTGAGTGTTAGTTAGAGGCACGAGAAGAATTTAGTTATATGGGGGACATCTTTCATATGTTGGAGATATCAACCGTTGTTGGGTTTTAGTAACACCCGCTTTTTTAAATATAGACATAGTAACGGTTTGGAATATTATATATTGATGTTAAATCTTACGTGACGTTTGTTTTTTAAGAGATGCTGAAGTCTGAAGTCTGATTTCACTTCTGATTTTTAAGAGGCGGTGCTGAAGTTTGAAATCTGAATCAATAAGACTGTTTGTTTTTGTAATTTGGCAAACGTCTGAATATGTATAATTTTCTATTTTATCCCTCAAAAGTTCAACTTAAATACGTCAATTGAAGTGAGAATCATGATCGAATGATAAAATCGAAAAAAGATAAACAAAAGAAGGACGCTGACAGATTTGCGAGGTTGTGGAGTTTTAATCATATATCAAACATCGAAGATCCGATGTTTTGGAAATCCAACACACAAATCTATGATATTAGTGTTTTGTGTTTTGGCAAATTCAGGGAGCATCTGGGCTAAAACCGGTGTTGAAATTGAAACAATGATGTTAAATGGAAATAAGAGGTAATTAAGTGGCTATGTTGTCACTTAATTATTCAGAGGACATTAAGAGTTAATAGGCTTTGAAAAGAAAGAAAAAACAAATGGTCTGAATCATCTTACGTCTGACTGAACCAGATATAAGTGGCAATTACGAGCTTATTTTGAAAAAAGAAACACCACATAGATTGCCATTATAGGTAATCAAATGTTGACTTTTGGAATGAGACTTAATCCTCATTTGATGTTTTATCAAAATTCTAAATTAGTAGCTATCTCCAAATTTGAGGGTGTTACACAAAGTTTTCTAAGGTGAGGCTTGTTTGTAACTTAAGGTGTGTTTGGTACGCGGGAAATGACAGAATAAAGATTTGGTCACGTTCAGTGCTATATTAGACGTGGACATTACATGATTGAGTGAGACAAAAGTGCTTCAAAAATAGGTGGGCTAAAAACGAGGGAGATTGAAAAAGATTGATAAGTTACTAAACTCCCAATATTAGTTTAAAACCCTCAAACCTTCCACCTATTTTTACCCCCTACCCCGCTCTCGTCTGTCCAACCCTTCCCGTACAATATGTCCGCAATCCAAACCCATGCTAACGAACCTAATGAGTTGAGAGTATTATTCAATTGGTAATATATATTTGTTTATTTAAGACTCAAGGTTTGTTTACGAAAACGCTTATCGGGTAAGAGTCACCACTCTAACTATGGGTGTTACCGAGTCGAGTTTCTACGTTGTGTTCTCGAAACTATTTTTACGAAGGAAATGAAAAGAAAAGGGAGGGAAAGAGGAGGAAAGTAAAAAAACCGTGTTCTCAAAACTTTTTTAGGAGAAAAAAGAAAGGAAACTGAAGGAAAATAATGATAAGTTTTCTCCCAAATGTAGGATGAAAGAAAATGAAAGAAATTAAAATCATTTATAAAATTATTAAAATTACAAAACTACCCAACCTTTCATTATAAAGGATATTTTAAATGGTATATTTGTAAAAGTGACATTTTTCTTTTCATTTCTCTTATGTTCAGGAACATGATTTTTTTTAATTTCCTTTAATTCCTTTTTCTTTCCTTTCGAGAACACAAATGAATTTTCCTTTTCTTTTTTTTTCCATCAGTTTATTTTATTTTATTTTCTCTATAAATTAGAGAACACAACGTTAACGAGCTACTTGAGCTCGAGCTCGTTTAACTCGGGCTCAACTTTAATAATTTTTGGCTCGATCTCGAACACATACTAAAACATGTTTAACTTAACAAGTCGAGCTCCATAACACAAATGTCCGACTCGACTCATTCGTGAACTCGATTATTTTTCGAGTCGAGCCGAGGGTACACTTTTTCAAGTAAAACATGTTCATATGTTAATTTATCATATGATCAAAGCTCAAAATTATTGAGGTCAAGCCAATAAACGAGCTAACTGATCTTGAGTTCGAGCCCGTAACGAGTATGTAAGCAACAGTAAGGGAATACGAAAGGCCGAGGCCTGTGTTTGACACTGTCCCCTTAAAACAGATTCACCATGTGGTGTCTGTTTCCCAGGGTACAACGGTCGGAGCAGGTGTACTGCCGGACCGAGACGATTGCCTGAGAGAAAACCGAGTTCGCACCTGTTAGCTGATCGAATATCTGATGAGAGGGAGTTGTTGTTCTATCTCAAATGAGCTCCATTCTCTCATTTATATAGTAGATATTGTATGGGAGTTATGGGAAAACTAATAAATACAAGAAAGTGGAAGGTCAACAGATTTTGCAAATGAACTTTTTGGTCGACCTTGGCGCTGCATTCGTGTCCGCAGGACGCGCCCGTGCACACAAGTTCAGTTGTCCGGTCCTCAACCGGCCCATAATAAACTAATTCCACTTTCAAGTTCCCACCAATGTGGGACAACCTATTTTTTCCAACAATACCCATTTCAATGTGGCTACTTTGAGAGTCAATTTCTCATTCACACGAGCTCTATTTTGGACGAACTTTAGCTCGTTAGAAAGCCTTTACGGAGGTGAACGAGATCCACTATGTAGTTCCACAAATGTAAAATGTTCGTCCAATTAATATTTACGTCCAAAACGCCGCAAAACCCATAATTTTGGACTTATTTTCCAACAGAGTATTGAGCTCGAACTTAAACATTGAAAATTTATTCAAGCTCAAGCCCTACTGTGACAAAGTCGGTTGAGATCCAGTCGGACTCAAGCCCAGTACTATCTTTTCAAGCCGAGCTCAATTAATCTGCAACTGGACTCGTTAACACCACTAACTCTAATTATCCATACAGAGTAAGACTCTTGGCCATCAAAATGGCATCACATGCAAAAGCCTTACCATGGAAGCCTTTATTGGTAAGAGTCGTTGCCCTCACTTATTTATCAAATAAGGCTTTTGTTCACTATCTTACCTAATAGACATTCATCTGAGAACCGTTTGATAGACAACCCCTCATTTTTACAAACAAATGTTTATTTGGTAAGCCATCACATGTTTGTTTTTCTCCTTAAGCTCCCATCTTCTCCCAATTATATAACTAGTCCTTTTTAAAAGGAATTCTCAACTTTCAGACTTAACAATAATGATTTTTTACTTACCACTTATTTCTCAGATATAACTTATATCTATATAAAACTAATTTATCCCATTAACACTTTGTTCATATAGTCTTAATATTTATCAGATAATTTTCTTTTAATACACTAAAATTTTCATATTTGTTGTTCTCTTTATAAAAATAACAACGCAAGTTATATTAAATTGATTTATTTGCTAATTATCAACAATCATTATATGAATGCTATATGAATGTGATGTTGATTTTGATCCATAAAAAGTATTTGGTTACTAGATTAGGCCATCCGCAGCGCCCAGCGGGCTCGAGAGCAGGCTCGAGAGCGGGCTCGAGCTCGGGCTCGGGCGGGCAGCGGTGGGGGGGGGGGGGGGGGGGGGGGACGCGGGCTTCAGCCTCGGGCTCGCCAGCGGGCTTTCAAACCCGAGGAACCCGAAACTCCAACGGCTATTTGGTTTTTTTTTTAAATCTTGAAAATAAATAACTCCCAATGGCTACTTTTATAAAAAAAAAAATTTCAATTTAATCACACTATATATATTAACCCTCAACCTCTTATTTTTTCACACCAACAATCTCTCAAACTCTCTCAAATTTCATCATGAATCCAAACAAAACACCTACATCCCGTCGTAACCGACCACATACACCGCAACCGCAAGAAGACCCGGAGCTTGGTTTCCAAGCGTTTACACAACCAGGTTATCGTCCGCAATTTTCGCAACAAATTCCGCCACAAATTTCGCCACAATGGTCGCAACAAAATCCGCCACAATATTTTTACAACTCATTAGGCCATCCGCAACAAATTCCTTACCAACTTACACGTCCCGGTTTGATTGAACAAGATTTTACTCCGGCCAACTTCAATCCTCCTTCACCCTTCATCAATCTCGACGACGACATTGTTCCGGAAACCCAACATTCTAGCCCGCACACACCACAATCCATCTACACTCAGCCATCAAACCCTCAACCATCGAGAAAAGAAAAAAACAAACAATATGAAAATAGAGCCCCCAAACATATGTGGACTAACGAGGAGGAACTCGCGTTAGTGTCGGCGTGAGTTGACGTTTCGGAGGACCCCGTTATCGGTAACGCACAAACCCATGGTAATATTTTTATTGTTATTATTATTATTATTATTGTTATTATTAATATTATTATTATTATTATTATTCTTATTAATATTCTTATACTTGAATTTACATAAATGTAGAAAGTTTTTGGACCCGAATCGGGGAAGTGTTCTTTAGTGTGATGGGTCGCGGAAATTATAGAACAACTCATCAACTCAACACCAAGTTCAACGACCTCAATAAAAAAATTGCTCTTTTTGGCGGCATCTACAACAACTTGGTCAATAATAGATCAAGCGGAATGAGTGATGCCGACATTTCACGAGTGGCACACGAACGGTACCAAGCACAACAAGAGTTTGCTTTCTCTAAAGAACAAGCTTGGGAATGTTGGAAATAAATTGGACTTTAACATTATCTGTAATAAATATTAAAGGACAATTGATTTAAATATTTATACTTATCAAGAGATTTCTATATCAGTCATAATCCAGTTACATATTTGGATATATATCTCCTAATATGAGTAGGATAATTCATTAAGTTAATTACCTGATTAACATTAAGATTAGTGTATATCTTCTATTATATAAATTCAAAACTTATAGATAAACTAGGACTCCTTATGGGATGAGTCTCTAGTGGCCTATAAATAAAGGAAATCAAGTCCCTATTGCCTACACGAATCTGCATTCAGTTCAGCCCCATTCTGAAGCAAACCGTATAGAGCTTTAGAAGACTTCGATCTACACGCAACGATGAATACTTCCGCATCAATCAATTTCGCTGCACCTAACGTGAGTGCTCCAGGTTAGTTTTCTAAACTCTATTAAGATACAATGTTGAATCGATTCCTTATGTGTTTATGTTCTTATGTCTTTCGTTATTGTTATTATATGATTAAGTATATCTCATATGAATATAACAAATGGTATCAGAGCCTAAAATAACATAAGTTCATAAATCAGTTTTGAGTGTCGATTCATTAGAATTGGTTTTAAGTTTACTAATTACCGCATTAACGTGATGGTATTATATATTAATTTATTTGTTATCTGTGATATTGGGTTTGAGTTTCACTCACAATCTGAAATCGTGAACTTCAAAGTTCACTTTGGTGTTATCTTCTTTTTTCTTTTTCTTTTTCTTTTTTTTTTTTTTTTGCTAGAGATGAACATTTAGTTGTTTATTTGTTTTGAATTATCTTTTGGTTACCTATACTTCAAAACAGAAGGGTAAAAAGAAATAACTTTTTTTCTTTCTTGATTCATATCACAGATGCATCGCTTATCCAATAGCTATATCTTATATTTTATTTATTGTATATAGTAAACATATATATATATATATATATATATGCCAATTAAAAGGATGGGTTTAGAAAGATCATTGTTACCTGGACTTGGTATTATGTATAAAAAAAAGGGGTTTAATCTCCAGTTAGTTTTTAATTATACAACCTTTTATGTTGATTAAACTTCTGTGAATTTTAAACAATCCTAATATCTCCCTACTTATATTAAATATGGATTGTTTATCTTTATTAATTCACAATTATAGAACCTTGACTAAAAATATTCTAAATCATAAGATCATGTTGCCATAGCAATTGACTTTTTAAGAGAAAATTTATACAGATTAATCAGTCAACACTTGTGTATCTCAAATCACATTTACTTGAATTATATTCTTCCATAGAAGAGGCATTCTGAGTAATTTTGGTTTAAGAACAGCATCACATATAAACACACATGTCTATCTTGATACTTTGAAACTCTTCTTATCCATAGATTTGATTGTTTTCATTGGATAACTGATATGTGTAGTGTGTAGTGTGATGATACAGAATTTTTAAATATCGAGTTTTATACTACCATAAGTATTACTTGATATTTGTATTCAGTTATGGGGTTAAGATAATGATTAATTTTGCATGACAACTTATATATATTTCTTTTACTGTTTTGTTTTTAGGTTTTGTCAACTTTAACTTGATCCCTGTCTTGACCGGTTCTAACTATAAGCACCGGTTCTAACTATAAGCAATGGAGAGCACAAATAGAATTTTACCTCCAATTTAATCAAGAGATGGATTATTGCCTTCGAATTGAAAAGCCAGCCGATTTAACTGAAAATAGTACTGTAGCTGAAATTAATAGCCATGCTAAATGGCACAAAACAAATAGGATGGCTAAGAGTGTGATAAGATTTTCCATGGGTGACATAGTGAGAGGATCCATAGAAGAACCAGAAACTGCAGTTGACTATCTCAAGAACATTGCTGAGAAATATAAAGAAAGTGACATAGGTGAAGGTGCCAGACTTTCTAAGATGTTTAATGAACTGAAGTTTTCTGGTGAGGGAAATGTGAGAGATCATCTATTCTCTATGATTGAGATTAACCAAAAGCTTAGAGACTTGGATATAGGGGTTAAAGATGAGCAGGTGGTTCATATGGGACTGCAATCTCTTCCTGTACCTTACAGCAACTTAAGGAGCATGTATAATGCTCAAGATAAAAAATGGGATTTGAACAAACTCATTTCTGTCTGCTGTGAGGAACAAGAGAGAATTAAGAAAGAAACACCTGTAATCTATCTGTTAGAGAAACCTAAAGAAAAGAAAGAAAACAAGTACAAGCTGAAGAAGACTACCAACTTCAAGGCTAAGGGAAAAACTACAGAAAAGAAAGGCTCCAAAACCTTTAAGTATAAGTGCTACTTTTGCAAGAAAGTTGGGCACATGAAGAAGGAGTGCAGTGGCTTCAAAGCCTGGATGGCTAAGAAGGGTAATGTTTTTCCAAATTCAGCATTTTCTTTAGAAGTTAATTTTATTAACATTTCTCCACTCAGTTATTGGATTGATTCAGGATCACCAATTCATATTACTACTTCATTGCAGGGTATGACAAAAAGGAGAAAACCCCACAAGTCTGAACAACAAGTCTGTGTAGGAAATGGAACTAAAGTTGGAGTTAAAGCTATAGGAACATTGGAATTAGATTTAGGACTAGGAAAATCTATTTGTTTGGACAATGTTTATTTTATTCCCTCACTTAAGAGGAACTTAATTTTTGCAGTACTTTTAGTTAAAAATGGTTGCAAACTAGTCATTGATTTTGATGGAATTAAAATATTTCAGGGTTCTGATTATCTTGGTTGTGGCAATTTTGTTCATAATTATTTACAATTAAATTGTTCTCTTGTTAATCAAGAGATTTTTGCTATTGAAAATAATTTGAATGTTGTTCAGAATAACACCACTATAGCAGGCACAAAAAGAACCATCATTAGAGAAAATTCTGCAAATCTTTGGCATAGAAGGTTAGGCCATATCTCTAAAGATAGACTAAAAGCATTAGTTAAAAATAAAACATTGCCAGACTTAGATTTTTCTGATCTACAAGATTGCATTGAGTGTTTTAAAGGTAAACTACATAACAAATTTAAGAAGATTGCAGTTAGGAGTGGAAAATTGTTGGAACTAATACATACATATATATGCGGTCCATTTCAACATACCACTCTACGTGGAAACACTTATTTTATAACATTTATAGACGACTTTTCAAGGTTCTGTCACATATACCTACTATCAGAAAAATCACAAGCACTTGATGCCTTTAGAATTTTCAAAACTGAAGTTGAACTACAACTTGAAAATAAAATTAAAGTTGTGAGATCTGATAGGGGAGGGGAATTTTATGGGAAGTATACAGAAGCAGGCCAAGCTAAAGGTGCTTTTGCATCTTATCTTCAGCAAAATGGCATTAAGGCACAATATACTACTCCATACAACCCTTCCCAAAACGGAGTGGCTGAAAGAAAAAATAGAACCTTGTTAAACATGGTGAGAAGCATGATGTGCACTACAGGATTACCTATTTTCTTATGGGGTGAGGCACTTAAGACTGCAAATTACATTTGCAACAGGTCTCCTTCTAAGTCTATAGAAAAAACACCATTTGAGTTGTGGTATGGTAAACAACCAAGTTTACATCACCTCCATGTGTGGGGATGTAGAGCTGAGGCTAAAATACCAAATGTTAATAATAAGCTTCAGTCAAAAACAATTAGCTGCAATTTTATAGGCTACTGTGAAAAATCAAAAGGGTATAGATTCTACACTCCCAACAATTTCACTAGAACTATGGAAACAAATCAAGCTAAATTTCTAGATGAAAATTGTTGTAATGCAAATTTTGAAGATTTATCTACAGAATTTGTTGAGGAAACTCAAAATGGGGGTTCATCTATTTTTCAGAAAGATTTTTCACGGGAAATCTCTATAGATGATGCAAATTTAGTCGATCATACAATTCCAATTGAAGAGCCTATAAGCCAAAATATAGAACCAAGTCCTACACATTTAGAGCCTGTGTTATCTGAAAATGTAGAACCTATAATAGATCCCCAACCCAGAAGATCAAATAGACTCAGAAAGCCAACTTTTGGGCCTGATAGCGACTACATGATATTTCTGCAAGAAGTTGATGATTTAATTGATGGCGCTGATCCTATAAGCTTCAAACAAGCCAAAGAGAGTAATGAAGTGGTACAATGGCAAAAGGCAATGGAAGATTAATTAGAGTCTATGAGAAAGAATTATGTATGGAAACTAGTCAAACCTCACCCTAATCAAAAGGCAATAGGTTCAAAATGGGTTTTTAAGACTAAAAGAGATTCAAATGGCAAAATTGAAAGGCATAAATCTAGACTTGTTGCTAAAGGTTTCACACAATAAGAAGGTATTGACTATACATAAACATTCTCTCCAGTGTCCACTAAGGATTCATTCAGAATCATAATGGCTCTAGTAGCTCATTATGATATGGAGTTACATCAAATGGATGTTAAAACGGCTTTTCTAAATGGAGAGCTAGAAAAAGTCATATACATGAAGCAACCTGAAGGCTTTATGGAACCAGGAAAGGAAGATCATGTATGCAAACTTCAGAAATCCATATATGGGCTTAAGCAAGCTTCAAGACAATGGTATAAAAAATTCGATTCAGTTATATCAAGTTTTGGCTTTACAGAAAACATTGTGGATGAATGTGTATACATTAAGACAGTTGGGAAAATTTTCATTTTTCTCATTCTGTATGTAGATGACATCCTTTTAGCTAGCACCAATATTAAATTGCTTAAAGACACTAAAGAATTTTTATCAACTAATTTTGACATGAAAGATTTAGGTGAAGCTTCCTACGTTTTAGGTATAGAAATTCAAAGAGACAGATCACAAGGTTTATTAGGATTATCTCAGAAGAACTATATCCAAAAGGTTTTGAAGAGATTTAACATGCAGACTTGTGCTGAAGGAGACTCACCTATGTCAAAAGGTGATAAACTGTCCAAAATTTCTAAAAATGGGGGAAGGTTTTAGCTGATGAAATAGATTACAAGTCTTATGCACAATTAATAGGAAGTCTAATGTATGCACAAGTATGTACTAGACCAGACTTGGCATATGCTGTAGGAATTTTGTCCAGATTTCAACAAAACCCAACTAAAGATCACTGGACTGCAGGAAAGAAAGTACTTAGGTACTTGCAAAAAACTAAAGCTCACATGTTGGTCTATAGACAAGTTAAAAACCTAGAACTTGTGGGCTATACAGATTCAGATTTTGCAGGTAAATATCCAAACTCAAAGAAATCTACATCTGGCTATATTTTTATGGTTGCGGGAGGGGGCTATAGCATGGAAAACCATGAAACAATCCCTCATTGCAACTTCAACTATGGAAGCTGAATTTATAGCCATTTATGAAGGGGTTTGTGAGGGCATTTGGATCAAGAACTTCTTGATTCAAACAAATTTCTTAAGCTCTATTGTTTCAAGTCCTCTAAAGATGTTCTGTGACAATGAAGCTGCAGTATTTTTCAGTGGAAATAGCAAAAGATCAAACAATTCGAAGCATATTGGTCTTAAATATTTCAGTGTGAGACAAAGGGTTAAGAGAAAAGAGGTTATTGTTGAACATATTGGTACGGAATCTCAACTTGCAGATCCATTCACTAAAGCCCTTTCAGTGGTGAGTTTCCAAAAACATGTTAGGAATATGGGAATCTTACCTGAACTCGATGCTTGAGATTAGTGGGAGTTGAGATTAGTTTAGTAGTTATTTTATAATTTTTTTTTTAATTTTCCGTTGTAATTTTCTTTTGGTACCTTTTAATAAAGTGAGGAATTCAAGTATATAAGTCATGTTATCTGTTTTACAAATTAAAGATTTATATCATTATCTATAACAAACGAGTGAATCACCACGCTTAAGAAAAATTGTGGACTACATAAGCAAATTTTGATTTACTAGTGTTAAGAACTTTTGCTTGTAAGTTTTAGAAACTTTTTCTAAAACATTCGGTGGACTCTGAGCTACATATTTATGCTAATTCAAGTAGATATAATAAGTTGCATAAAAAGCTCAAATTTAGACACTAATGAACTTATGTGGAATATGATATTGTGTGCTAGTGGTTCTTAATCAAACTAGTTTGCCAAACTGGTGTAGATTCTGAGTTCTGCATACGATATCTATTCTGACCAAGTTTGAATGAATTCACAACTGTTAGAATTTCTCAGCGCGCCCTTCATTTGATATGTATAATGTTTATGGTTCTCTTGTCCTTACAGATTATGTTAAGTCCAGTGGGAGAATGTTGGAAATAAATTGGACTTTAACATTATCTGTAATAAATATTAAAGGACAATTGATTTAAATATTTATACTTATCAAGAGATTTCTATATCAGTCATAATCCAGTTACATATTTGGATATATATCTCCTAATATGAGTAGGATAATTCATTAAGTTAATTACCTGATTAACATTAAGATTAGTGTATATCTTCTATTATTTAAATTCAAAACTTATAGATAAACTAGGACTCCTTATGGGATGAGTCTCTAGTGGCCTATAAATAAAGGAAATCAAGTCCCTATTGCCTACACGAATCTGCATTCAGTTCAGCCCCATTCTGAAGCAAACCGTATAGAGCTTTAGAAGACTTCGATCTACACGCAACGATGAATACTTCCGCATCAATCAATTTCGCTGCACCTAACGTGAGTGCTCCAGGTTAGTTTTCTAAACTCTATTAAGATACAATGTTGAATCGATTCCTTATGTGTTTATGTTCTTATGTCTTTCGTTATTGTTATTATATGATTAAGTATATCTCATATGAATATAACAGGGAAGTCCTAAAAAAATGTCCAAAATGGGGAGCCGTTCCAACGATGACGACAACTTCATCGCGGGGTTCAAAACGTACCAAACCTTCCGATGATGACGATGACGACAACTTCATCGAGCAACTTCAACGACCCATCGGGAGAAACAAGGCAAAAAAAACATCAACGAGTAATACATCCGGGACGAATACGAACGAAAATGTTACTCAGTTGTTGACGACGTTCAACGACAAGATTGATGATACAATGGAATACAAAATGAAAAAACTCGATCTCGAACTTCAAAGGTTGGAACACGAACGAGAAATCGAACGAGAAAAACGATTTGAGAAAGACTTCGCGTTTTTCATGACCCCGCATGATCACCTTACGGGAGACGTTTTGAGGGTTACTTTAACGAGAAAAGAGCAAATTAAAAATTTTCATAATCGGTAGTGTTTTGTATTTTGTAATTTTTAATTTTTTAATGAATGATCTGAATTTTTATTTTTATTATTTATCTTATTTTTATTTATTAAAAATATATAAATATTTTTATTTTGTTAAATAATTAAATGTATAAATAAAAGAATTAAAAAAATGAGGTGGCAAGAGGGCTTTTAGTTATGCGCTGCGGGTCTTTAGGGCTTGAGGGCTTAGCTGATGTGGCGCTGATGTGGCGTTGAGAGCTTTTAGTTGTGCGCTGAGGATGGCCTTATAGTGGAATGTGACTTTAACTTGACATCATATTTTTATCCGTGTTTGGTTTATAAGGCGAAAGGAATTTAATTTTGATAAAATCATAAATTCCATATGCTGAATAAACTGTCTATTCTAAAGCTGATTGCTTATAATATGAAACTGTTTATCCCGTATTTAATTATATTTCTTACTTAGTTATATAAATTCAAAATATAAAGTTTTAAGAAACTATGGTGTGTATTATTAACACATAATTTTAAAGTTTTAAGTAAAGTTCGTTGATTAACGATACTTAATGCATATATATATATATATATATATGTCTTTATGCCTTTCAAATGATTTATAATATAAACTGTATACGTTATATAGATTTACTAACCATGTCTTTGAAAATAACATAACTTTATTGTGGTTCATAAAACTTGACCCCACTACCACATCGCTTTTCACTCCATTTAACAACTTAGGCCATCCGTAGCGGAGCTCGGGCTCGGGCTCGGGCGGGTTCAAGCGGGTACCGCTACGGGGGGCTCGGGCTCACAGCGGGCTTCCAGCCCCGGGTTCCCCAACCCGATGCTATCCGCAGAAATTAATTTTTTTTATTTATTTTAAATAAAATTCAATATATACGTTGGCAACGGCTATATTTCTAAATTTTTTTAATCACACTATATATATATAAATCCTAACCCATTTTATTTTTCACACAAAACAACTCTCTCATTCTCTCATTCTCTTCCATTCTCTATATTTTAAACAATATGGATTCGCCACAACCCGGTTCACCGACCGCATCATCATCATCCGTAGACACCGCCGAGTTGTTGCATCTACAAAGGGAAATTTTTCGACAGACTGCACAATTAATTTGTGGTAGCACCGCCTCATCGTCAAGAAGAGAGAGGGTCGCGAACATAGAAAGAGGTCGAGTAGCTGCAAACGAGCGGCTTATGCGGGACTACTTTGGCAACAACCCGGTTTATACACCGGATATGTTTAGGCGGCGGTTCAGGATGAGGAGGCAGCTATTCGAACGAATAATTGAAGATTTACAAGGACAATATTCATATTTACACTTCGGTTGGACGCCAGTTTCAAAAAAGATTTTTCTCCGATACAAAAGTGTACTTCCGCTATTCGGCAATTGGCGTATGGAGTAGCTGCTGACTCACTTGACGAGTACATCCGTATGGGAGAGAAAACGTCACGAGATTGTCTGCACAAATTTTGCACATGTATTATTAAACTGTATGGTCAAAAATATTTACGCAAGCCTACTTTTATTGATATTCAGAAGTTGTACGCCGCACATGAAGCTAAACACGGATTTCCCGGCATGCTCGGAAGCGTAGACTGTACTCATTGGGCGTGGGCAAATTGTCCGGTAGCATGGCGAGGTCAATTCATGAGAGGTGATCATGAGCACCCGACAATCATGTTAGAAGCAGTGGCCTCTCAAGATCTATGGATTTGACACGCATACTTTGGTGTTGCCGGTTCCAACAACGACATCAATGTTCTCAATCAGTCGCCCATCTTCAACGATGTATATGATGGAAAAGCACCCGAGTGCCCTTTTGAGGTGAATGAAGTCACCTACAAGTACGTATATTATCTAGCGGATGAGATATATTCGGAATGGGCTACTTTCGTAAAATCATTTACGTGCACACATGACCCTAAACGACAAAAGTTCAAGTCCGCGCAAGAAGCGGCACGTAAAGATGTTGAACGAGCTTTTGGCGTGCTTAAACAAAGATGGCATATACTTCATAACCCGGTACGCGGATGGGAACCGACAAGATTGGGAAACATTATGTACGCTTGTGTCATATTACACAATATGATACTCGAAGACGAAGACCATGCTATTTGTGGTGGCGATGAAAACGACCTTTTCACGGATGATATCGAAACCCAAGTCAGTGAGGAACAACGCGCGACAAATGTTCGAGAAGTCAAAAACAGGGACACTCATAATAATCTTCGGTCGGATTTGGTCGAACATATTTGGCGTATCCAAGTTCCCAACAATGACGACGAGTAGATTATTTATTTTGTAATTTTTAAATTTATTTTGTAATTTTTATTTTTAATGAATGATATGAATTTTTATTTTTATTATTTATCTTATTTTTATTTATTAAAAAAGATATAAATATTTTTATTTTGTTAAATAATTAAATGTATAAATAAAAGAATTAAAAAAAATGAGGTGACAAGAAGGCTTTTTAAGGTATTGGTACGCTACTTTTGGGTTTGTAGAGGGTTTGAAGAAAAGCTGATGTGGCGCTGATGTGGCTTTAGGGCTTTTGGGTATTGGTACAGATGGCCTTATACTTGTTTAACCATTAAAAAAAACACTAAAATACAATCCCTAATTTAGTTCTTGAAATTAAAACATTATTATAAAACATGTTATACTTTTTAAAATTGAATATTTTTTACAATCCATAACCCACTTTTAAATCATGATTCGTATTATGTTCTATTATTTGCCTCTTTTTATTTATTTTATGGTTTAGAGAGAGCAGAAAGAAAACGTTAGAAATCTTTGGTTATTATTTATTATATAATATGTTTCAAGCTAAAAATTATAAAATTATCATTTTCTGGTTTAATTTGAATTTTTATAATAAAAATGTAATTTATTTTAGTTTTAATTATTAACTTTTATATAGATAATAATAGAATATTTTGTTAGGTTTTTGATTTAAATGTTAACTACATTTAAAAATAAATAGATTGGCATTGTTTGGCAAAAAAAAAACTAGCTTATAAGCTAGCTTATTTTTTGGTACATGTTTGGATGACCCATAAGCTAGCTTTTTGAAAAGCTACTTGGAGTAGCTTATGAGTAGTTTTTTGTAAATATTCCAATTATGTCCTCATAAATATTAATTATTATTTATTAACTATTTTTTTAATATGTTCTTTTTGATCATTTAAATGTTTATAAGCTACTTTTTGTCAAACGTGACTTTTTCATCAGCTAGCTTATCAGCTACCAGCTAGCTTATCAGTCAACAGCTAACTTATAAGTCATAAGCTAGCTTATCATCTAGTTTGCCAAACATAGCCAATGTATTTCAATAAAAACAGGTGTTTATTATGGAGTATTTATCTTGTATTCATAATATTTATCTATAGCTAACTATACAATATTAAATATAAAGTTTTAATAAATTATATTTATGCTTTATTAACTTATAATCTTAGAATTTAAATAATATGAATTAATAAGTGATGATTGATATATATTATTGTTGGGTCATCAAGATTTGAAGATGACCTCATGATCTCCTTTTATACTTTGAAAAACATTTTATACTTAGAGAAATTTTGGATGCATGGTTCTTTGTAATGGCTTGTACAAGATAGCAAATGTTTGGTGAAGTCAAAGATCAACCAAAAGTCGAGATTGAAGATTCTCTCATTGTGGAAGTGAAAGATCTTTTCTCATCACATACAAGTCATTGTCCACCGATGGTGTTCACACACATCGGTGGACACATCTCCACCGAAATTACTCTCTGTTTCGGCCAAAGAATCCCACCGATGGAAGTCCAATTTCGGTGGGATCTCAAAGAAGTCTCAAAGATGTTTTTCCTCCAAAGACGATGTCACATATCCCAAAGATGATGTCACATATCTCAAAGATGTGTCACATATCACAAGGCTATCATCGGTGGGATCTCAAAGAAGTTTCAAAGATGCTTTCTCCAAAGATGTGTCACATATCCCAAGCTTCCTTCGGTGGTGCAATCTTTAGAAGACAAATTGAGAAGATATTTTCTACATGGATAAAGTGACATTTTGTCTTATTATCCATTTCCATGCAAAGCTATTTTCTCATGCATGGGCTCTTCTGACTGTACCTTGTAAAAGGTGACAAGGACTTCACAACTCTCCAGTAGTCAACATCCTCAGCAAGTGTGAAGATGACAAGTGTCCCAAGCATTCAATGCTTGCACACTCCTTGTCACTATAAAAGGAAGACCTCTCCATGCAGAAAAGACACACATCTTGAGAGACTTGAAGATTACTGTGTGCTCTTGATATTCTACGCAAACTGGAAGATTTCTCTAAGTGCAAGAATTTCCAGTTTGCTTGAAAAACTTTATAGCTTTGTTCTAAGTGTTCTTAGTTATTTTGTTAGTATACTTTGTGTAAGATTGTTAGAATAGTTTATATGTTCTTTTCCGCAACAGTCTTAAGTTTTCTATGTGTAATTCTTGTTGAAAGATTTTCAATAATAGAATTAAAATTGTGAAAATTTTGAGTATTGTATTCAACCCCCCCCCCCCCTTCTACAATACTTGTTATAGCCATCTGGGACTAACAAGTGGTATCAGAGCAGAAAGTTTAATTCCATAAACTTGATCTGCGATGGCTGCCTCCTCTTTCTCTACTGTTGAAAACTCTTTTCAAAATAATTTTTCTGAAAATGGGTCCATTTCAAAACCTCCTAAGTTTAATGCTAACAACTTCTCTTTGTGGAAAAGCCGCATGATGCTGTTCATGGAAGGAGTGGATACTAGATATCCAACCATTCTCAAAGAGGGACCCATCATCCCCAGAGTTTGGGCTCGCTATGAAACGCAGAGGCCTGGTAAAGAAACCATGGAAAAAGATAATTCTGATGATTCCTCTGATGAAGAAAAATCTGCTGCTACTGGTCGTTACATTCTTAAAAATCCTAAGAAATATACTGATGAGGAAAAACGACTTGTGTCTCTTGATTCTAAAGTTAGAACTATCATTGCTCTCTCTCTTCCTGATGAAGTGTACCACTCTCTGGTAAATCTCTCTACTGCCAAAGAGATGTGGTCCACTCTGTGTGTTTTGTACGAAGGTACAAATGAAGTTAAAAAGAGCAGAAAGATTGCTCTTGTTAGAAATTATGAACTCTTTGCTTTTGAAAAAGGAGAATCTCTTCCTAGCTTCTATAACCGTTTCAACTCTCTTTTAAATGATCTTAAGTTGTTGGGCAGAGTCTATGATAATGAGGAAGTCTTGTGCAAGTTCATGGATTGTCTCCCAGATTTTTGGGAAAATATATGTACTTGCATCAAAACTACCAAGGACCTTGAGTTCATGCCCTTAACTGTTCTTTATGGAACTCTTTTCAACTATGAGCAGACGAAACTGCATAGGTTTACAAAGAACTCTTCTCTTGCTCTCCTAAGTGACTCTTCCAAAAAGACTAAGTGTTTACCAAAAATCACCTACCCATCTGACTCTGACCATGATAGTCAAGAAGATCCCAATGATCATTCAGAGGCATATCTTAGTGATGCTAAGGAAGAATGTGAGGAAACTTCTGTTGATAAATTATCTGATGAAATGGTCATGTTGGATGGGCACTCTAAATCCAAATCTCATCTCTCTTCTGGAAAATCTAAGTTTGGTAGAAAGTCATCCTCTTCTCTCTCCAAACACTCTTGTTTGGACAAATCTAATGAGGAATGTTTTAACTGTGGTAAGAAGGGTCATTTTGCTTCTGAGTGTAAAAGTAAACATTTTGAAAGACCCAGAATTGCTTCCTCAGGCCGATTTTCCTCAAAATCGGAAAGATCCAAATTTGATTCCCAAAAGTTCAGCCAACACCTCTCTTCTGCAAATTCTGACCGGGCTGAAAGATACAAGGAAAAATACAAGAGAGAAAAGGAAAGAAATGAAAGACTTGTCAGAAATGCAAAGGGTCTGCCTGCTAAAACTCATGATTTGGCAGATGAACCCACATCTGAAAGCGAATGACACCTCAAATGTCTGTTTCATGGCCAAGATAAATAACATGGATGATTCAGAAGGCCACACCTCCTCAACTGCTCTTGTATCAGCTAAGTGTCTCTCCTCATCACCACAGGTACATCCATTTCTATCTCTCTCTGATGCTGAAAAGATTGAAGCATTTAATTCCTTATCTATTGTCTTTAGATGATGCATCCTTCTCTTCCAACTCATGCAAAATATTTTCTATCTCTGAAAAAGGAAAGTATCTGGGTGCCAATTTTTTTTATTAAAAAGAAATCCTTCACTTTTTCTAAAAATACCTATGTGTCTTCTTCTACCGATTTTATTCACAAATCTGTGTGTCTCAAAATGTCCAATTAAAGGGAAAAGATTTTGGTCCTCCCAAAATTTGAAAAAGGAATTTTAGGTGTTGCACCCCAAATCTTTGTTTCCTCATCAAATTCTTTGAGGACATTTAAAAAAAAAGTAAAATAAGGAAAAATATCACAATTCTAAAAGGATCTTTCCTCATAGAAAATTCTATATCTGTGGTGCTACTTTTCATTTTGCCAAAGACTGCCAGAAAGAAAGAACTGATCTAAAGTGACACCAACCCTTTTCTTCTAACCCAAAAGGACCCACCTTCAAAATGGGTACCTGGAAATTAAATTCTTTGTGATTGCAGATTTTGAGCTGGGCAGATGGATCTATGTGAACAAGTGAGAAAGTTGACAAAACCTTAGAATTCTTTACTCTCATGACATCATAAGCATGATGATGTCATCCTCATGACATCACCATCTCCAATCTCTTAAAATTCCATTTCTTTTCTAAACCTCACCACCGAAATTTTCCTTAACCACCGAACCAAAAATTCATCATCTTCCACCAAATATTCTTTTTAACCACCTTTTCTCTCTCCTCCATCAATCACTCCAAGACAATAACAATCCATCTTTTTGTGATGACACCCATCTCCACCGAAATCCCAAACCATGCAATCACCACCTCCTCTTTTCTATATTTTTCTTCCACAATTTCTCTATCTTGCTGCCGACACAAACCAAAACCATATCCCACCATACTTTACTTCCCATCATATGTTTTGCCTCCTCGATCGGTGGTACCCCTCAAATTCGGTGGAACCCTTCAAATTCGGTGGTGAAACCCTTCTAAATTCGGTACAATCCTTCAAACTCCTCGGTGGAATCCTCACACCGATCCACCACCGAGTCTACACCGACCCACACCGATTCCACACCGAATCTCCACCGATCCACCACCTCAAATCCCACCACCGATCCACCACCTCAAATCCCACCACCGAATCCCCACCGATCTCTCCTCCTCAATAAGAATCTTTTTGACTCATGCTACCTACAGAAATTTCAGTCTTTCAAATGAATGTCAAAAGTGCCTTCCTCAATGAGGAACTTGCAGAGGAAGTCTATGTGAAACAACCTCCTGGCTTTGAAGACCCAACTCATCCAGACTATGTGTACCGACTAGACAAAGCTCTCTATGGTCTCAAGCAAGCTCTACGTGCTTGGTATGACACTCTTGCCAATTTTCTCTTAAAGAATGGATATTCCAGAGGAAGCTGCCAACTTCTTGGTGGCAAATTGGTAAGTTGGTCCAGCAAGAAACAAAACTCTGTGTCAACCTCTACTGCTGAGGCTGAATATGTAGCTGTGCTGAGATCCTGTGGATGAGAAATCAACTAAGGGACTCTGCTCAAATCTATTCCAAAGTCCCAATTCTGTGTGATAACTCAAGTGCAATAGCTATTGCAAATAATCCAGTTCTTCATTCCAGATCAAAGCACATAGATATCAGATATCATTATCAGATATCATTTCATCAGGGACCACATCTCCAAAGGTAACATTGAGCTTCACTTCATTCCTATAGATCTTCAGCTTGCCGACTTGTTCACCAAACCTCTAGATGAAACCAGGTTTAATTTCCTCATAAATGAACTTGGCATGTGTAATCTTCAATAACTATGTGTCCTAAGTTTCCACAGAATTCTCATCGGTGGACACTATTCTTCTCTCACAAATCTCATCTCCTATCTAGAAACATAGGAAAGAACCCCTCCAAATGATGTCATCCCATGCATGGTAGACACCTTTTTCTTTTAATGATGTCATCACCATGATCTCATCTCACCAAAGTTGTAGACCTCTACCATTTCCTCTACCGATTCTCTCCCCACTAATTTTATCTAGCTTCTCATATACTCTTCCTCTCACCTAACCCAACTTCCTATGTGTCATCTCCTCATCCCATCCCTTTTTCCATGTTTTTCACTCTTGGTTTGCAACCCATCTCTCCTTTCATAAAATCCACCCACTACAAACTCTTCTGCAGATGTCACCCCAAATCCTCAAACTCAATCTTTTTGGGTCATCAAAATTGGAAGATGAAATTCCAATCTTTTCTTCACTTTGAAGATTTTCTCCATAATGCCTTAGAAGACTTTCTCCACACTCTGCTGAAGATGTCTTAGAAGTTTTCCGTCAACCTCTTCAAGAAATTACACCGAATTTTTGTCTAACTCTTGCAAATTTTCGGTGGGAATATTAAAAAAAAAAAAAAAAATTCTTCTGATTTTCCACCGAAAATCCTACCGAAAATTGCCAATTTTCGGTGGGATCTTCTTAATTTTCGGTGGGAAAGCAAAAAAAAAAAAAATTCTCACCGATTTTCTACCGAAAATAACCAATTTTCGGTGGAATTTCCTTCTTTTTCGGTGGGAAAGCAAAAAAAAAAAAAAAAAATTACCACCGAAATTTCGGTGGTGTACCCCTAAATTCGGTGGTATTGTGCAAAAAAAAAACCGTCTTGGTTCTGGCCGATCTTTTCATTTTCTCTTGGTGTTTTTCCTACGTCGGCCGCTGAGGGGGAGAATTCATCTGAGGGGGAGCAACATAAACCCTCAGTACTCATATACAGCGACCAACTTGAAAAAAAATGAGGAAATCGGGCGGACCGGTCAAGGGGGAGCATATCAGTCCAGACGGATCAAACTGAGGGGGAGAAACATAAAGACCGGCTGATCCAACTGAGGGAGAGCAAATCAAAGACACATGATAATGATGCCAAAGATGCCAAGAAAAAGATAGAAAATGCTACAGATTGGCAGAAGCATCCTGAGGCTTATTCACTTAATCTCAAACCTCCCTCAAAGATTATCACCATAATGGGTTTGTCTCTTTCCAGAAACCACAAACTCATTTGGCTGAAATCTTTTGGAGCAAGTGAATGGCTTGAAGATTTGAAACATCTGAAGAAAAGCAAAAGTGCCTGAAAGATAAAGTTCTCCAACAAATCAACAGGCTGCTGATCAAAATGAAGAATCCTCAAGTCAGACATAAGTTTCAACTCTCCTCTCCAATGATACAAGTAACATCTGCTTTGTTCATATTGTTTATACTTCTTTCTATTTTTTCATTCATTTGTACAGCTATACCTTTTTATTTTATCTTATATGTAAATATCATATATACATACACACAAAAAAAAAATGGACTGTGTGAAAAAGAACCCAAAAGAGCAAAGAAGGGTCAACATGCATTATTCACTGTCTTACTCATGTTTTTCTAAGTATGTATGTCATCATCAAATAGGGGGAGATTGTTGGGTCATCAAGATTTGAAGATGACCTCATGATCTCCTTTTATACTTTGAAAAACATTTTATACTTAGAGAAATTTTGGATGCATGGTTCTTTGTAATGGCTTGTACAAGATAGCAAATGTTTGGTGAAGTCAAAGATCAACCAAAAGTCAAGATTGAAGATTCTCTCATTGTGGAAGTGAAAGATCTTTTCTCATCACATACAAGTCATTGTCCACCGATGGTGTTCACACACATCGGTGGACACATCTCCACCGAAATTACTCTCTGTTTCGGCCAAAGAATCCCACCGATGGAAGTCCAATTTCGGTGGGATCTCAAAGAAGTCTCAAAGATGTTTTTCCTCCAAAGACGATGTCACATATCCCAAAGATGATGTCACATATCTCAAAGATGTGTCACATATCACAAGGCTATCATCGGTGGGATCTCAAAGAAGTTTCAAAGATGCTTTCTCCAAAGATGTGTCACATATCCCAAGCTTCCTTCGGTGGTGCAATCTTTAGAAGACAAATTGAGAAGATATTTTCTACATGGATAAAGTGACATTTTGTCTTATTATCCATTTCCATGCAAAGCTATTTTCTCATGCATGGGCTCTTCTGACTGTACCTTGTAAAAGGTGACAAGGACTTCACAACTCTCCAGTAGTCAACATCCTCAGCAAGTGTGAAGATGACAAGTGTCCCAAGCATTCAATGCTTGCACACTCCTTGTCACTATAAAAGGAAGACCTCTCCATGCAGAAAAGACACACATCTTGAGAGACTTGAAGATTACTGTGTGCTCTTGATATTCTACGCAAACTGGAAGATTTCTCTAAGTGCAAGAATTTCCAGTTTGCTTGAAAAACTTTATAGCTTTGTTCTAAGTGTTCTTAGTTATTTTGTTAGTATACTTTGTGTAAGATTGTTAGAATAGTTTATCTGTTCTTTTCCGCAACAGTCTTAAGTTTTCTATGTGTAATTCTTGTTGAAAGATTTTCAATAATAGAATTAAAATTGTGAAAATTTTGAGTATTGTATTCAACCCCCCTTCTACAATACTTGTTATAGCCATCTGGGACTAACAATTATAATCTTAGAATTTAAATAATATGCATTAATAAGTGATGATTGATATATAAAAAATAGTTTTTTAAATCTTATTTAAAAAATATGTTTTATATTCACTTAAATTTCTGTATTCTAATTACAAGTGGCTCATATTTTCTGAGTCAGGAAAAGGACTAGCGACATCCGTGATAAAAGACCCGACCCGATAAGCAATCGGGTTTGCCAGCTCAGCTTTGGCCTCCCGTCGGGCCTTTATGCTGTCGACTGCGCAAAAATCACAATCTTTAACCTTTACTTTAACCGGAGTTAATAGGCAATCGGCGATCCCCCACCGTTTCTGATATTTCTGTCCAATTTCACGCACACAACACCAGAAACATACATATTCACGCAGTGATTAACAATTTAGAGATCGTTCGTCTTTGATTTTGATAGGTTTTTCCGGTAGACGTTTCGAATTTGGGGCAGAATTACCTACTTTCACAGTCAACGAAGATTTGAACTTAGGGACGGCAGAATGTCATCATCGTGATATTGATATTCTCCGAGGATGTCAAATTTCAACTCGTAAAAGTTGGTCTGATCGGAGAAAATCATGTGGTTTTCGTTCTGGAGATCCAGAGATCGATTCACTTTGGATGAACTCAAGTAACTAATTTTCTCTCAATTATGTTTTCGGTTTGAAAGTTTTTACGGGTTTAGTTTAGTTATCGGTTTGTTTTAGGAGAAATTAGAACGCTGAAACGATATTTTACTCTTTATTCGTAAGGAAAGACAAATAACTTTATGACGAGTTAGTGTGCTCAATTCTATGCTCATCTCTTATAAGAAAAGGCCTACAGTTCGACCATGGGCATATGACTGACCCTGTTTACAAGTTGATATGGTATCTTGAATTTTGAAGAGAGAAATATTTGACTAAACTAAGCCTGAGAACAAGTGCCATGATCAGAAGATTATAGGTGTTAATATTTCAACAAAATCCATATCAATTTTGCATTTATGAATGCTAGGTTTGACATAATAGTCGAAGTTAGCCCTTTTTATTTGGAACCTAGGGAGTTCCATCAATTTTGAGCCTTACTTGGTGTTGATTCTTCTGTGATACAGGCATGTTGCTGTAGTTTTTAGTATTTTGCATATGGTATGGTGAATGTGACTAATGTATATGTTGTTTCTTCTTGGCCAACCATTCTCACCAGTAGTGCATAGCATGTATCACTCTTTGTTCTAAACAAAAGACCCTTCAATTTCATTGGTGCTTTGCTATCAAGGCTACCGAGATGTACGAGCACGGTTTCGCTGTGCATCCATTCTACTATTGTACCATAATTAAAATTGTCATTGATCTTCCATCCTTCATTGGACCCCTAAGAATGACATATGTCCTTCATAGGTAACTTCATGTCTAAGACACTACATCTTCCTGACCCTATTGGCACCACTAAAGTTTCGTCCTCAGACTAGCTTAATTTGAAATCCTCATATCGTAGAGTGCTTCTCAATACTAGGTCTTTGATACATGACTTGATATTATCATTCAACCTTAATATCATCATAAAAAAGCATACACCATGGTTCATTTTCTTGTATGCCCTCTCTAACTACGTTCATGGCTAAATTTCAAGGGAACAATTATATTGTCATAAGAATAGTGTTGCAGTACAAGTTATTTTGTTCAAACCTTTCTGGAATAGACATCATTGTGAGTTCCCCACACAACACATATTAGACTGCCAAAACCAATAAAGAATGAAAGAGGAAAAAAGAACACCCCTAAAATTAAAGCTCCTTCTAGCTAGGAAGCACATACATGTAAAATCTCCGTGCAAAACATATATGCCTATTTAAAGAGACGGTACAAGTATACAACATAACAAAGAATTTTGTCAAAATATTTAAACTCATACCATGATGATAATCCATGTACAATCAAACACTTTTACAATCTCATATGCAACACACTCAAACAAAAAGCCTAGAAATGTGATAAACACTTAACAAGAAACAAAATAAAATTAGAGACAATATGTGTATACCTGAAACCACAAGCAAACCCAAACAAAGGAGATGAGTATGTATGAATAAGAAAAAGTAGAATGGAGAGGAGAGAAGTACAAAATTAACATTCAAACCCTAATTATTTGGAGAGTTGGTATATGAATATTTTATGTTTTTGGAAGTATATATACAAAACTTCCAAGCATTTGAAGCCTTTGTTCCTCTATTTAAAATGATAAACATGAACCAAATCTTTAAAAAACAAGCCAAGCCGTATCTCACCACACTTGAGCAGGATTGGTGCTTATGAACCTAATTCAGGTAAGCTATATCCTAGTTATATGCCTATATCTTTATTCTAATAAATGGGTGTGCACTGTGCTTATATTGCCTCGCTGGCTTCACCTGTATACAGTTTGCACTCAGTGCTGATGGGACACCTTAGTCCAAGCATCCAAGCTTCATATTTTTTAACTCAAACATGAAAAGAGCCATGTAAATGAAGGATAAGTTATTCTAGATTTGTAGTTTGTAACATCACATGCTTTCTCTATCTGAGAGTAACTGGGTAAACCTACATGCGTTGCACATAAGATTGTGATTCCGAAAAATTAAAATAAAGGTCAATTAATAGAAAATAGATGTAATTCTTTGGTAGATGTAAGAGATGGTTAAACTAAGATAATGTTTTGTTTTATGTAACACCGGACAAATCCATGAGATACGTGGGAGACGCCCTCTCTCCCTCTCTCTCTTGCTCTCTATATGCGCTTCCATTTTGAACCAGAAAGGAAAATCAAGCAAGTCTTAGCAACAATACTTAATGAAGTAAAATATGGGATTAAAAACAAGAATGCTAGTTCCAATAAGGATATCAAAACAATAAAATGTCCAATATGATGCACAAATAAGATAATGGATTGTAGAGATACCTATCCTTGGAAGGACGAAGATGATTAGATCAGTCAACCTTATATTAAAGAGATGGTATAATAACAGGAGGAACTAGGGGGAAGAAAATCTCATATTGGCTTTTGTAGGAAATTCTGAAGTTTTAAAGATTGTTGATAGATGAATATACCATTATAAAAATTGAAATGGTGTGAGCTGGAGGAGTTACAAAGCATGCACTCTTAAACTGAAAAGGTTATATGTCCATGCATGAAGTTAGGAGTAAAATAGTCATGGGCTATAAATGAAACAGTAGTCATAGTTATGGGCACTTATAGATGCCTTTTAGGGACATGCGGGGAACAAATAATGGAAATCGGTAGGGAAGTTAGGGGAGGAAGGATTCAGAATTGATACTTCTATAGTAGCAGAGACTAGAGATAGATGATCCACAAAAAAGGGGGAAAATACAGTGTTGGATGTAATTCTTTTTTTGTTTTTATATTGTTTCAAAAAGAGACCCTATTGATTTCTCGAGTGGTCACATGCTGGTGCTTGGTTTCTCATATATTCATTAACAACCTATTTCCTCAAAACTCACCCAAGGGTGAAAGTAGAGGCATCCCTCCATCATATGGACGTAAAGTAAAGTCCTGATATCAATGATATCAGGGGAACGACATTTTTAAACCGGAGAATACATAATGTTTTGGGAAGGGTTACTGCAAGATATACTTTGACAATCTGAGTATCACTCTGTAGGCTTTCTTTTCCCTAAACTGCTTGTAAATGTAAGTTCACGAGTTTACTTTGCTCCTGTTTAAAAAAATTGGCTCTTTGTGGCCTCTATCTTATAAATTTCTGAATATGAAATGATATATCACATACAAACATTTTCATTTCTATACCATGATTAATTTCATTAGCATGAATCTACGATGTGTTAAACATTCTTGATCCCTGTACCTAGTAAATAATTTGCTTCGGCTGCAGATACTTAACCGACCAGCTGATGAGAGTTCAAGTTGTTAATGATCTTAACAAGGTAACCGATCCAAATCTTAATTATCCATAATCTTGTGTATTTTCTTTCTGAAAGGATAGAATTTCAGTGTGTTTATTATGATGCTTTTAGTGTCCTTACTCTTTCTTATGTTGTGATAGGATTTTGTGATTGAGGCATTGAGATCAATTGCGGAGTTGATAACATATGGCGACCAACATGACACGAATTTCTTTGAGTGCGTTTCTGTAAATATTTACCTTATTTATATACTTTGCAATTGTGTTGCATACTGTCATGTGTGTTTGAATATACATATTGAACAAAATATTTGTTTAATAATGCCCTATTTAGCAGGTTTTTTATGGAGAAACAAGTCATGGGGGAATTTGTACGAATACTAAAGATCAGTAAGAATGTGATTGTTTCGGTTCAATTGCTACAAACAATGAGCATAATGATTCAGAACCTCAAAAGTGACCACTCCATATGTAAGATGCTTATTTTGGTTGTACTAAAGGTGGATATTTCACAGAATCACACAAACATATATATATATATATAGTATATTTATATGGTGCAGCATATTCAAATCCTTTATTTGATTTTATTTTTTGTATTAATATCTTTCTGAAAATATGCAGATTATTTGTTTAGTAATGAACACATAAACTTCCTTATAACTTATTCTTTTGACTTCCGGAATGAAGAGCTACTGTCATACTACATATCTTTCCTCAGGTTTGCTATGTGCCCATCTGTTGGTTTTCTGAAATTATATTTTTTCAATCGTGTCTTGCTTCAGCTGTTGATTTCTATCCTTTTTCCTTTTGTTTGCGAAAATTTGAAATCTAATGAAGAGCAATCAGTGGAAAGTTGAACAAGAATACCATATCTCTGCTGGTTAAGACTGAAAATGTAAGTTTGTTTATTTGTATTTACAGTCTCTTGGTTGTCAATGTTTTAGTACTCCTGTTAGTAATTGGAATAAAGCTGGTACTATTTGCCTAGTGAGAAAGCCAGGAAAAGACCCAACAGGCATACAAACTCACTCTCATATATAGAGTCAAAAGAGAGATGGAATCCAAGGGGAGGGGGGTTTTCACTCCTCAACTAGTCAGTTGATTTCTGATGTATTTGATATGACCAAACACCCTTTTCAACTCTGTTTACTATTGATTGTGTACTGCAGGCTCATTTCCTTGATAACACTTTTTTTTGTATATTTTTGGAGGATGTAACTTAAGTAATGTGCTTCCATCAAAGGCAAGCTATGGGTGTTCAGCATAAAATAGTGCGAGATTTGAGCACTTATATTACTTAGGCCTGTTAGTAGTCTGATTTTCTTCTACTTCACTGTTTAGGAGTCCCAGTGAAGTGGGCATGTTTTATCTTGTTTTCACATAATTTTTATTGATTTAGATACCAATGTTTACTTTTTATATCTAAAAAAGGTCTCTATTATCAAGTTTCAAGGCTATCCAATCTGGTAAAAGCAATAGGTCATAAAGGGAGAAAAGTTTGGAAGATGGCCAAGGAGAACATGAACCTTAAATGTCATATAGACATCAGATAATTTGATCCTTTCCTGTGTTAAGTTACAGGAATACAAAAACTCCAATACAAGGATGACCAGTGAAAAGATACTGGAAAGGGATTTTTTTTAACATAGCTTGAAAGGCAACCGCCTAAAACAGATAAATGATAATACAAGGAAAGAGGCTAAAACAATGCATTTCACGACTTTTTCACAATTTTGCAAATCATGAAAGGATTTAGTGAATCTTCTATAGAAAGCTTTCCAGAGTATCTGGAGTTCCAATGTAGCTTCTCCTCTGTATTTCTGACTCTCCAAGTTACTTGTAGGGGGTTTGTACTATTGTAACAGAGGTTCTTGAGTAAATATATCTACGGCCAATTATGTACTACTAGATGTTTCACAGAATTAGATTATCCAGACCATTATTGCCTCCTCTTCTGTGTTATGCTAATACACCCTATGGACGATCCTTCACATTAGGGGTTCACAAAAACCCAACCAACCCAACCTGAAATAACCCAACCCAAAGCAACTTGAAACTTAATCGAGTTGTAAAATCATTAAAATGTAGCCCTTGGGTTGGAATTGGGCTAGGGCCAGTTGAATCCAACCCAACCCGATGAGCCCGAAGCCTTCTTTATACCATGGATTTAATATGATTATTAAGTCCTTAATTAATATATACATTAGATATTAGACCAACTCGTAGTTGGCTCTATTCACAATTTTATCACAATTTCAAACCGTGATTTTAATTTCTTATTTGCATGAACCTTCAACTTTCTTTTTTGAGTTTGTTAGCATGACTTCGTTTAAACACAATCGCTTAGCTAGATTTTAAAATGATGTACCAAAGTTTCAACCCGACCAACCCAACCCGCACGGTTTGGATTGAGATTTTTCAAACTGCAAACGTTGGGTTGGGTTGTTCAAATGCCTTCAACCCGGCCAACCCAACCTATGCGCAGCCCTACTTCACATATCACAACTTCCGTGGCAAAAGGCTATACGATACTCTCAAAACTTTTTACGAAACTGATGGGATCATAACTCAAAAATAACGAAATCTATGAAGAAAACCAGATGCGAGAGATCTTGCTGCTTAACAGAACTAGCCACAGTTCTACATGTCAGATCTTGCAAATAAATCCGGATATAAGTTGTGATGGCCTCAACAACAGATCATTCCGAACCTATGCTTAAGATGAGAGGAGAAATCAGAGATCGGGTGTCAGTCCAGTGTTACTGCTTGGCTAGAAAAGTTAATGGGCAAGTAAAAAGACATTTATGGTTATACAATGTTTTACAAGTCATTTATTTTTTTGGTGTACTAGGTACTTGTTCTGAAGCTGTGTCAAACTTTGGCCAAACTGGGAGGTTTCCCAGGTTCTCTTGCTCATGTTTGAGTGTGTTCAAGATGTTTTCTTACTCAACTAAAAGAATCTAACGACTTGTGGCCATTGTATTCTCTTCACGAGTATCTATCACGGAGCATCTACAATTCTAGTAGGACCTAGCATCATTGATTGAAAAACACAAGGCATGTGACTTAAAATATGATAGGCTTTAGTCCCTTCTGTTGGAATCCTACTTATAGATGTGTCATTAGGAATTCCAGCACATGTTGCTATTTGAAAAGGTTGTGGATGTTGATTATTGTGTGGCAATACACAATAAAAACACTCCATGATGTTTATTCACACATATATAGTACATTGTCATGGTATACTGTTTCTTTTATTTCCTTCTTTTTCTTCCTCTTTCCCGAATGGTGAGTGGGCGAGACCTTGAGATGGACGTTGTGGGCATTTGAGAAAAATTGTGTACTCTAATTGGTGATTGAAGAAACAAAAGATCACATAATCTCCCTCTCTCTCTCTCTCTCTCTTTCACACACATACACACACTTTCATGTGCATGCCGTGTATGCATATATGCCTTTTCTCTCTACTACCTTCTCTCTTCCTGTTCTAATATATTTTTCATCTTTTGTGTGTATCTAGGAGGAAATAGTTGCCTTCCCACTTTATGTTGAGGCAATTCGTTTTGCTTTCCATGAAGAGGGCATGATTCGCACTGCCGTTCGTGCATTGACACTAAATGTTTATCATGGTTAGTTACTTCCTTTTGATATCATGTAATATTCGCTTCCCCAAGTACTTTTGATGTTAGTATTCTGCAGTGCAGTTCTTACTCATCTATATTCTTTTGCAGTCGGAGATGTATCTGTTAATAAATATATCGCCAGCATCCCCCATGCTGATTACTTTTTGAACTTGGTTAAATTTTTTAGAGAGCACTGCATCAGTTTAAATGGAATGGTATCGCGTACCACAGAGTAAGTATGGCTATTGTCTTAATCTCATATTAGTTATATACTAGTTTTCTATTTTTTATTGACTGGTTAGACACCCCCACTATATCTTAGTTTCATTTATCTGAGCATTACATTTGGTGATGACACAGGAGCCAGGGTCTTGAATCAACGTCTAGCATATTTTCTGCAGTTGATGAAATTGAAGACAATCTATACTATTTCAATGATGTCGTATCTGCTGGGATTCCAGATGTTGGAACGCTAATTACTGACACCATGTTGAAGCTACTGATATTTCCTCTGCTTCTTCCTTCACTAAGAATTGAAGTTTCTGGCGTATAAATCTTCACTCTATATATGTTTCTTATTGTTATAAAACTTCAGCCACTTTATTACGTTTTTAAACTTCAGCGAGAATCATGCAGGAAACCTCCTTTTTATTCATATTGTAAACATTCATTTACTAGACGCGAATCTTATAATCTCAGGGAAAGAAGTTCGGGTCTGTCACTTCTCTTTATCTGCTGTGTTGCATCTTGCGGATTCTCAAGATTAAAGACCTGGCAAATACTGTTGCTGTTGCCCTGATTTGTTCTATTGAAGGCCTTTTGCCAAATTCTGAGGCTAAACTCAATGGCTTCAGGGCGGACCATGACGAAACTCATGAGAGCCATGTAGATGATGAGAATCCAAGTGGAAATGTGGATTCTAGTAGCACAATAGTTTCTGTTCCAAGTTTATCTATTTCACCAAGCGTTCAACATAATTGCTTGGGTTCTGCTTCAGTCTTAAGGTATGAAAAAACATCACTTATTGATTCTGGCTGCTGTATTTCCTTCAGTTTTTCTGCACAACCAATTGAAAATCCTTTGGTTGCATTGTCTGCTAGAGACTGTTCTTTGATGGCAATATTTCTCAATGCCACATTGTGATGCAATAAAAGTTATGATCATATACATCTGCGTTGGATTTATTGGGTCCATTTGGTTTGGTTTGGTTTGGTTTGGTTTATGTTAGTTTAGCATGATTTCTGTAGCACCTGTTACTGTTTTGCTGGATAATATGTGGCACGTCCTATACCACCACTTGTCACATCTGACTTCAATATGATGTTATACCTTAAAAGGTTCTAAGAAGTTTGTAAACCACTAAATTTGTGAAGTTATGTCGGTGCCATTACTATGTCTATTTGTGGCCACATCCACGTTCTGATCGAAATGACAAAAAAACTAGATGCACTTTTAAAGCTGAATAGTGTGTTGTATAGGTTGTTTGAAGTCTTGCGTAAAGGTTGCATGTTAGCTGAGCATCTTAGCATCAGGCCAGGCTCATACAGCTTACTCAACAAACCATTATCTTAAAGTGAGGTAGGCTCAGCATGAGACCTTAAGAAATTATAACATGACATGTAAGCCTTGATATTTCAGCTCAAGGAACTGCATTTTATTTATGCTTTTCTTGTCAAGGCCATGTCCTTGGTTATATTTCTGTTGGTTAGTTGACTTGCCAGTAGCAAGACTGAGGTGAATCTTGGCTGACATGTTCCTAGGCCCTCCTGTTGGAATTTCACTTCATTTGAACGTCATTATTGGATATGACAACAATCTTAAAGGATGTCTAATCATTAAGGTGCTTCTATGCAACCTAGCTTTGCATGAATAATAACCTACCATTTTTTCTTATCAAATGATATCAAGGTGTAAGTTTGTTGATTCCTATAGTAATCCATCATATTTGATGCTGTGTCAATCGGCGAGAACCATGTGAATCAAGGAGTGTAGTGGTTCACACGGTTGTACAATCAAGTACAACTCACATCCTTTTCTGGATTGGCTAACTGAAGTATTTCATTCAGCTGAAGAATGTAGCTACTACCCTCTTAAATATTATGAATCTGGGAGTGGCTTGAGTGTTCGTTTTCCATAAAGACAACCACCACATTCATGGTTGATGATCCGTGGGGAGAATCAGGTCGAAGTTTTGGGGCATGCATGTTTCATCGATTTATGTTTCTAGTTCTGTTGGGGGGTACCCCTGTACATCTGTACACTGTTCTTTACTCTCAATATACTTCATTTATTGAAACACTCGGAACTCGTAAAATATTGGTATGTCAGTATGTGGTTAAGTTCTATAAGTATATGAAATATGATTATAGTTCAAAAATGAGCCCTTCAATTTTTCAAGTTTTTATTTGAATCAGATTTGCACTGCTTTTCTTAAATGATTAGTCTAGTTACCACACTGCAAATTTCTCAATGCTATGTTGTGCTTTTGATACCTGGAAATTATTTCTCTGGCATACTAATAAATGAACTTGGAGGATGAAGAGAAGTTGGTACATGTACCTGATACGTTCCCAAATTCTTCTTTGCTACAATTACTTATTGACAAACAAAACTTACTTGAATAAGAAAGTAAGGAAAGCCAAATGTACGTGCTAAGTTGTTAACTTTAAACTCTCTAGATTATGATATCAATCATGGATCACGTTAACAAGAAATTCTTGTTTACAAGTGCCTCTGAAGCATCCTAATACGGTTGCTTCTTGAGTACTCTGTGAAGTTGAAGTCAACAAGGAGACAGAATTAAGAGGCATCATACTGATTACTGCAGGAATAAGGAGACAGAATTAAGAAGCACTTAGAAAAGTGTAATGAGCATATAAAGTTGTTCAGTAGGGATAGGATGTTATTTCTTAAGACAGTGAGGCATATGCCTGTAGAAGGTTAATTTTCTCCTTGAAGTGCTTTTCACATTTTTCCTTTTATCTGCCTTTAACATTGTTAAAGTAATGTAGAAATGGATTCGTCTACATTTTTTTACTTATTGCTTTCCGATATCCATCCTGATCTTCTACTCTCTTTTCCTTGTGTAGGGATGCTTTGATCTCTTACATCACGAGTGGAGATGATGTTCAAGTGGTTGGTTCTTTGAGTGTTTTGGCCACATTCTTGCAAACTAAAGGTTGTATGCTATTCATGTTGTCCCCTGCTTCTTGATGTTGTTTTCTCATCATATTTGTGAATCTGCAGAGCTTGATGAATCAATGCTAGATGCTCTTGGAATCCTTCCGCAACGTAAACAACATAAGAAACTCTTACTGGTTTGTGCTGCTGATTTATCAATTGCATTCTTGAATGTCCTGTGACCTTCAGCATGAGTAGTGTATAAGTTGTTATGCCAAAGATTTGCGTCCAATCCTCTCTTTTGTTAATGGATGGATGATTGATTGATTACTTTGCGTTCTCTTACTTTATAGCTATATAATGAAGTAGGAGTTTCGGCAACATTGAATGGTGTCAATTGGTTCATAAAGACCCTTCTGAGAGTTTATAGCAAAATAATTTACTTTCACTTATCATGCTTTCTGTTATGACTATTTCTATTGGATATTCCTTTTGCATTATCTTTATTGTTACAATATCTAGAAGTTTTGGAAAAATTAAACCCATCAACTTTATGAGTTCTTTCAAATGATGTCTTGAAGATTGTAGGGTAACAACTGAAGACCCGTATGGTCACGTTTTAGAAAAAGAGATCTTAACCTCTGGGAAGGGGTTTCTGAAACTAACCACCTCTAATGTCATAAATGTCCCTCATAAGCCTGAAAATCTTATTTTTGTCTACAATGATGTACCATGTAGTCACCTATGGTAATTGTTGCCAGAAACAAAAACATTGTAATTCTATAGACCTAAATGACCACATGCTGTCTGAAATGTAGCTGATTACCAAAACATGTTCATTTCTGCCACTACATGCCTGACAATCTTATAGTTTTGTTCTCTCATTGTTCCTTATTTTGTTGAAATGTAATGCCCTTTCCATTTTACCATAACAGAAAGCGTTGGTTGGTGAGGATTCTGGTGAAGAGCAGCTTTTTGCTTCAGAAAACTGCGCATCGAAGGATGGTAGCGATGGTGACCTCAATATTTACCTACAAAGGTTAAAGGTATAATATCCTTGTTTTACTTTCACTGCGATAAAAACTGTTTGTTAATTGAAATATACATAAGAAATGAAGGTATTCATATATATGAAGGTGTATTTAGTTATTAAATACTCTGTTTATCACTTTCTAGATGTAACACATTGTTATACAGATGATCTTATATATGAAAAATGACAGCTGACCTGTTAATGATATCCGAAACATAAAAATACTGCCAAAGCCATCAATCTGGACTAAAGATGTTCCAACTGTGTAGTGTGTACGACTTAGACAAAGTGTTCAGATTTTGAAAGACAAGTCCCAATCAAGTATTGCAGTTACTGTTCTTAATGCTCAATCATCTGATTAATAATTCTTTCTCATCTCCTATATCCCCATAAAACCTTCTGATACATTCATCATGAACCTATTTACTACTAAGCTAGAATATTTGTGTAATGTGCTTATGTTCCTGCAAATTTCTGCTTTGTACAGAGATGCATTTGAGTTATGTTGTCTATATACACTCTTGACATCCTAAAGTCTGATGCATTTTGTTTCTTCTTCTGGGGTGTCCTTAGAAGAAAGATAGTAGCTAGCTTGTAATTTTCTAAAGCAAATGTCTGATCTTTCTTTAGAAGTGGTCAATGTTGACCTTATACCAATTGCATCATCCTCTCAAATAATTAATCTCTGTTCTCAGTAGTCAGTATACTTGATTCCAATATTTGCTGAAAGTATAAATTTGTTGCCTACATTCAAGATAGAAATTATAAACTTCTTACTCTACTTCTTCTCCCTTCCCATGCTTCTCCTCTTTAAAACATCATTTTAATAACCTTCTTAGACTTTCTTTCAGAGGCGCTAAACCCCACCCCCACCCCCACCCCCCCTCCCCCAAAATTTCTTCCTCTTTTGGCAATTTATTCAAGGTAGAAAGTAGTTTTGTATTGCAATGCGATACCTGTGAATATTCTAGTGCATCATTATCTTAGAGTGGCATGCATTTTAGCGATCCAATGTAGCAATTTTATATGAACTTCCAATAGATATGTGCTTTTTTTGCTTCTCTAATTACTTTTTCCTTTGCTCAATTGAGCCTCCACTTCTTCAACCCTGGATCCTTTTGACATCCCAATTGTTGTTTTGGCAGGACCAGTATGAAGTGTCGTGTTCCTATCAGGAAGTTGGAGAAAGCCCACGTGTACATAGATATCTAGTACTTCTCTGTTCCCTACTCTTTGTCTGTTATTGGCATGATGGCAACTTTTCGGAAAAAGATGCAACCAAGTTTAACTATTAATGCCTGTAAATGCTATAAAAAATCATAATTGTAAGTCAGTTTCCTGTTTCACATGCCTATTCACTTGGAAAGCCTACAACTATGTTTATATACTAAAACATTTGAATACTTGGAACATGAAGTATCTTGACTAGTATTTCATGTGATATGTTCCTTGGGGTTAGAGTTGCATACAAAAGTTGAAGTCCACATCACTTGGATTATAAAGCTAAAATTTATCTTGATAGTTTGTATATCCTTGCTTTCAGGTGCTAGATGCGTTGATTAGTCTCTTTTGTCGAACAAACATATCAGCAGATACTTTATGGGACGGAGGTTGGCTTTTGAGGCAATTGCTTCCTTATAGTGAGTCAGAGTTTAACAATCATCATCTTCAGTCCCTCAAGGTAAATCGAATATATCATTCCATGAATTATGCTACGTGTGTTTGTTGAAAATGTATATGTATCTTTGTTTCTACATTTTTCTATCTGTTACAAGCTCAAATTGTAACTTGGTTTAATTTAGATGTAGAAATAGGGTATGCCTGAAGAAATTTGGACATTAACCTTAGATCCTGTCTTTATAGAATAACTGCCCTACTAGTCTTGGTAGATTGAAATACAACATTCCTCCACCCCGAAAAGAGTTGATTTTTTTTAGTGTCCAATGAGTTATCTCTTCAGCTTAAAAAATTAACAAGAATTGTTTTTGGTTGTAAATTAAGAAATGGTTATTACAGTAAATTACCACAAAGTACTGTAATAATAACCAATAAAACAAAACATATCCATGTGAATTTAGTTATGCCGTAGTGACATAAGCTTTTGTACGAACACAATTTGTTGTGATGCAACAAAACTTACCATGGCACAAGAAATGAAGGATTGGAGAGCTGCACTGAAATATCAAATATGTATTATCTTTCCTACAGTTATCTTTCTCAGTTATGTAACTTGTTTTTTTATATAAAATTTAGCTTCAACCCTGTCATTTATTTTCTTAATTATGTTTCTACATACAAGTTAATCGAACATGCAACCAAAACTTGTGCCCAGTGACATTAAGTTCTTTCTTACAGGATTCCTTTAAGAAGTGCCGTAGCCAACTTCTTGATGAGGCAAGAGGAACCTGGCCTGATCTACTCATACAAGTCCTATGTGATGAGTGGAGAAAATGCAAAAGAGGTACTAGATGTCACTTGTCAGTGGAAGTGTATGAAGTTTTTATTTGTATTAATATTTTATTTTATGGTTTCTATTTTTTATTGTAGCAATCGAGGCTTCATCCCCCCGAAAGGAGTCCAAGTCCATACTCTTCCCAACAAAGAAGTACTCACCAAGTGGTATGACTTATGATATACTTGATGATTTTAAATGACATTCTCCAAATGATTTTTAAGTTATTCAGTGATCCTATATTTGGTTATCTGATAGACGGTATGCCCGCTGAATCATCTTTTGCTGCTGGTGAAACAATGTACGAGTGTGTTAAGGTTTTCCTCAAACCCAATCCTTATTTGATGCCTATGTCTTAACTCTTATGTCTAATCTGGTGACAGAAAACATGAACTTTTTATTTTATTTATTTGAACTTAGGTGTTTGTGCTTCTTCATCAGCTCCAAATTTTCTCAGCCGGTAGATCTTTACCGGATCAGCTTCCTATCCTTCCGCCAGCTGACTTCCCTGAAAATTCTCGAGCAAAATCTGCTGGTCTGAATGTTATTGGTCCAAAACTTAGCACTGAATTAAATCTTGGTTAGTAATGCTCACCAGATTATTTATAGGAAAATAGTTTATGGTTTTGATTTCTTACAATCCTCATCCTTTAGGGTTAGAGTTAATACATGGCATGCATATTTTTGTCTTTCTTTTTGTAATGCTAATTCAGAACCCATCTATTCCTTCAAGGATTTTTTATTTTTATTTTAGTTTTATATGATTTAAATACAAAGAAGTATCAACATTGCTACAATGTTCGACTTGACATGTAGTTTAAGGAAATCATTTAACTGCTTGTTAAATATTAATTCCCTTCAACAAAATCAAAATAGAGGAAACTTGTAGCACCAAATCAATACCATCAATTTACTTGTAATGAATGATGATGGGCAGTTAGATAAATTTAGCGTTAAAACTTCCCCTAAAATGAAATATTCGAAGGTCATCCCAATTTAAAAATGTAGCAGGTTTCATGGGATAAAGGGAATATTATCCTCGACTACAGAAGTCACTCCGATACTTAGTCTTGTACAAGTTATTTGTTTTGAGTCGACTCTTATTTACTTGCTTAAAAAGTTATACAAATTTCAAAAATGGAAATTTGTTTCTAACGAAGCAGTGAATCTGAATGCTAATCTGTGCTGAAAATTCTAAAGCTTCGGTTAAGGGCCTAATCTGTATGATCCTCTGTTTAGCAAGGCATCATGTATTTGCTTATTGGATGTGCTTCTTACCTCCCTGGGATTGTGTGTGTGTCTACATATATATATATATATATATATATATATATATATATCTATATGTGTGTGTGTGTGTATACACTGTACTAATGTATCTATGTGCCTATGTTTTAAAATGGTACCTTTTCAAATTCAGTTGATGCAGTACCTTGTAGAATTGCTTTCGAGAGGGGAAAGGAACGTCACTTTAGCTTTTTGGCGGTTTCTATGGGAACTTCAGGATGGATAATCCTTGCAGAGGAATCGCCTCAGAAACATCGTTATGGAATTGTTCGTGTTGTGGCACCTTTGGCTGGATGTAAAGTAAGTATAACTATATTCTCCTTGTGGTGCAAATTACAGTTTTTTTTACTCCGAGTATTGAAAGGGTTTTATCTGTACGTTGCACATTCGTGTCAACAGATTACTTCTTATACCTCAGGCCTGGCTTGTAGAACCTGTAGTATAGACGGGGCAGGTTCATTTAAGAATCGTAATAATTTTTTAGAACTGTGAAACCAACTATTCATGATGAATTATATTCATATATATATATATATATATATATATATATATTCATCATGAATAGTTGGTTTTCAAAATATTTACAGTTTTTAAAAGAACTTTTTCCTAGTATAGACAAAGTGCTTCCTTCATCCAAAAATAAATGCAACTTTTGTTTAGGCATGTAGTTAAACATGCATATGTATCTATGTGTGTATCTGTAGTGTATGTATATAAACATACATGCCCAGTGACACAATTCTTCTTGATAGTTCTCTGTTTTTTTAGTCATTTTTTATTTCTTCTTAAATTGTTTGGCTATTGTGGATAACGATCTTTTTAACAGTATTTATTTCTTGACAGCCAAGAATAGATGATAGGCATTCAAGATGGTTACACCTTCGAATCCGTCCATCTAGTTTACCTTTGACTGAAAGCGCGAAGAATGCGGCCAACCTTAAACTGAAATCAAAATCGTTGGTTGATGGAAGATGGACCCTTGCGTTTCGGGATGAAGCCTCTTGCAAATCAGCTTTGACCATGATTCTTGAAGAAACCGAGTTGCAATGCAGTGAAGTAGAGAGAAGACTTAGACATATGATCTGTGAAGAAGAAATGTGAACGAACTTCAATTGGAAAATAAGCATACGAATAATGGGTTCTAACATCATGCAGCCATCGACCGTTTGTGTAAATGTCCATAAGACGGACAAAGCTTGGGGAATATCAAGTACATAGGAAATATAGAAGATGATGTTATGTTTCTATTCTATATCTTTGTTTGTATATTGTTGTTTTAACTTTATATTTTCTGATACCCATTTGTTGTAGGCTTATTATTTGCATCCTATTCCTATTCCTATTCCTATGTGAGAAGAATGTATATTTTCAAGATCAAGTATTGGAAAAGTCTTTGAATTGTTTAGATTACAATGAGGATGCATGAATGAACCATGATGATACTAAATGAAGGACTATTAATTGTACTATATATAATGTCATTTTTAAAAGAAGTGAAAATGTAATATAAATTATGTTGTGCTTTTTTATATACTTCTTATGTTTTATTTGTGGGATAGTCTTTTTACATCCCTTCAAACAATATCTTCCAAATACTATAGATCCCATCAATCACTTTTCATGTTTTATTTTTGTTATATAATTTAATATTGTTAGTAATATTATTATTTACAATTTATTATTATATTAATTCATTACAATAGTATTATTCAGTAATATACTTTTTAGGGCATCCAATCCAACCACTAAAAAAACAATATTAAAAACACTAAAAATAAGAGGTCTCTACTCTTGAACATTAAGAAAAAACCCGACTCCAAGCACACACTAAAAATATCTTTCATAATAATAATTAATGTATTGACCTATTAATATATAGGGGTGGTATTTTTTACAAACCATTGCATTGTTAGAAACTCTAGAACCACCTTAATCACCATCCATTCAATTGATCAAGGGTATATATTAGATTAGTGGCAATTATGGTAATTAGTGGTGATTAATGAATTAATTTCATAACAAAACCCCGTGTGCAAGGGTATATTGGTAAAAAAAAACTTCTATTCATTTAATCCATTTCTCTCTCTCTCTCCATAAATCACGGATCCATTTATCATTTCTCTCTCTCTCTCTCCTCTACCAAAAAACCATCCACAGATTTCATGATTTCTCTCTCTCCTCTACCAAAAAACCATCAACATATTTCATGAGAACAACACAGTCGTAGGGGTTGCCGGCGCCGGCAACAGGCACCACCACCACCGCCGCTGTCCACCACAGGCACCACCACCGCCGCCGTTGTCCACCACATGCACCACCACCACCGCTAGATTCAGCACCGCTACCACCATATATCAAACGCACTACCACCACCGCCGCTGACCACCACAGTCACCACCACCACCACCGCTGTCCACCACAGTCACCACCACAGTCATTTTTTTTCCTGGGTTTTATCTTCATGATTTTGTATTCATGATTCTGGGATCATGAATTTATATGGTTTCATGTTTCTGGCTTCATAGATTTATATGGATTCATGATTCTGGGTTGATGATTTTAAGGATTCTTGTTCCTGGGTTCATGATTTTTGTATCCCATTTTTTGGATTCATGATTCTGGATTGATTGAATGGGATTCATGATTCTGGGTTAGTTTGAACGGGTTGAGACAAAACATCACTTATGAAAATCTCGTTAATCGATGGTGAAACATCCATTTTTTTCTTATGATTTCAGAAAGATATATGACTTGCAGATGAAGAATTTCAGAAAAAAATATAGACCTGCAGATAGATGAAGAAGACGAAATATATTTAAAAAAACATTAATATTAAAGGATTAAGATTAAGATTAATTTTAAGTGGATATCATCGCATGAATCATGGAAACTTCCATCTATAAAGGATTTTGTAAATAATAATTAAAAAAACAGAATTTGTAAAATTACTTATATACCCCTGCGTGAATATAATAATTAATAATCAATTTTAATTAAATTAAATTAAATGATTGGTTGAGAAGTGGTTTGCATAGTTTCTACAAATGTACTGGTTTGTAAAAGAAACCTCCCCTATATATATATATATATATATATATATAGAGAGAGAGAGAGAGAGAGAGATAGATAGATAGATAGATAGATAGATAGATAGAGAGAGAGATATAAAGGTTCAAACGAGAACGCTAACTATTTACGAGAACATGAGAATGGCCGCTCATGAACAAAATCACATGTGATTCACATACAAAATCACATGTGATTAAAATTCTGGACACGCGCGGCCTGGGACGCGACTTGCAAGTCGCGTGGCAAGTCGTGCGAATCACATGTGATTTTGTACATGGACGGCCGTTCTCGTATTCTCATAAATAGTTAGCGTTCTCGTTTGAACTCACCTCTATTAATATTTAGTTATAGAGGTCTACTTTATTGGCCTTCAAATTAATATAGATGCTTACTTTATTTAGACCATCTCCAAAATAACACTAAAGGGGTGTTTGGTTGAGGGTATTAGTTAGTAGTTAATGGGAATGAATATTAAATAAGTGTTTGATTTGTTATAATATAATGGGTTCATTCCTAAAGATTTCCAATTTTTTATTCTGGTTCAATTTGGGGGAAATAAAAATTTATTCCCACTTCCTACCCTAAGAGCATCCACACCCATCTTGTACAAGACCTTGCAAGATGACATGGCATGTCATGTGGATTGCAATGTCTTGCAAGTTTAGCAAGACCTTTCAACTTTAGAAAGACATTTCACAATGAAATATATATAAAACAAATACATTTTTGTTTAATTTAATTTATTTATTAGTTTGTTTAAACATTAATTATTAACATGTTTATTAAATTTAATTCATTTATTAATTTATTTGAACATTATTTTTTTATTTTTACTAAAATTTATACCCACAAATTATTTTAAACAAATGATATTTTTATGCGATATTTTTTTATTTAAACTGCTAAAATAAAAATACATTAATATACAAAATTACTAAAATACAAATACTAATTGATAAACGTACACAAAAATCAAAAAGTTACATAAGTAAATACAACATAAATATTACATCATATTTACTTAATAAACGTTGCATGCTTTCAATATATCCATTTATTTTTTTGTTAATTAAATTACATATACAGAAAATATAGTAAAAGAAAACAAAAGTAAAATTTTAGTTATCTAGATTTTATAATTAATTTATTATTTATATTATAATTTACTACTTTATAAAGGAGTTTGGTCTTGTATGGATGTGGAAGGTGTTATTGCAAAGTTGATGTGACACTTTAGAGAGGAGTTTGGTCTTGTAGGGGGTGCGGATGGTCTAATTGTCACTCCTTGTCGCATTATCTCCATACGACTACTCTCATCATTAGGAATGTTTCTGATCTGAAAAGCAACTATCAATTTTTTTATGTTTGATGTTTTCTACTTCTTCCACTAGTGATGCATATGTGATTAGGATTACAAAATGCATATCTCAATTGATTGTTTATTTGTGTCATTTTCTTCATCTGGTCTGTTCTTTCTTCTTCAACGGAACTTAACACCTACAAATAACAAACACAATAAGTAAAGGCTCTAAAACCAAGCCTTATGATATCTGAGTCACGATGTTGTTTCTTTATACAATTTCATCATGATGTTGTTTTTACAACTTATCAATATAAAGATGTCTTATTTACTTATTCATTCCGATAGAAAGTAGCATTATTTGCATGTATATATATATATATATATATATATATATTTCATGTCATAATCACCCTACCACCATTATAGATGCATGTATATAGAAAGTAGCATTATTTACATGTATATATATATATATTTCATGTCATAATCACCCTACCACCATTATAGATGCATGTATATAGAAAGTAGAATTATTCACAAATTCCTTCCTATAGATGCAAATATGTTTTTGCTTCCCAATTATTTTTGAGTAGTGGAATTAGAAAGATACATGATTTTTCTTATGTCGTTTTAAATTTCTTTTGTATATAAAAATGACTTGTTCTCCGGTTAACAAAAGATATTGCAAACTAAAGAAACTGGTTTTGTGTCAACAAACAACAAATAGCATGTTGTTCTTTATATTGGCCAACTATTTTGTTGTAATTTGTTCCTAAATTTGATATAAGATCCGTGAAATCAAAAGAAAGGACGAAAAAACAATGGATCAGATGAAATGGATGCTTAGGTTGACCATGGAAAGTGATGTCGTTTGTATTAGTGAACTTGCATGGATAGATCAACCTTTAGAGTACTATGTGATATGGTAAGTGATGTTGGATGTTTAAAGCCTCTTATTGGTATTGTATTTTGATATTGTTGGACTAAATCTTTTGAACTTGAATGAAACATCCAGTATTATTGTTTTTTGAAGTTTGATGAAACACCGAATGTATTGTATTTTTCAAGTTGGATGAAACACGAATTGTATTGTATTTTTTAAGTTGGATGGAAATCGAAATGTATTGTATTTTTCAAGTTGAATGAAACATCGAATTGTATTGCATTTTTCATTTTGGATGAATCATATTTTGTATTGTATTTTTTAAAGTAACGTTTAAATGATAAATTGATTAATTAGTGTTATAAAAATGGTAATACAATGCTACAAAACAAATTTCAATTACTATATATGATAAACATCCAAACAACATCTATGATAATGATAATGGTTCCCGATATTAACCAAAAAACATCAATGCAATGTTTATCCCCATTTTTATTTCCATTCCTATTTTCATTCCCCTGCGTGAACCAAATGGATATGTTTTCATCTTCACCCCAACACTAAAACACTAAAAAATAGAGGTTAATAAAGACGACCTCTATATTTGAAAAACAATAAAATTGGCTCAAAAATCAAATAATAATATTATATTCAACTTTTATAATATATATATATATATATTAATAGTTTAACACGTTAAGTAATATTATTTTATTATTATTATAATATTAAAATTGTTATTAGTGTCTGGTTGAAGTTGGTTTTTTTTAGTGTTCCATGGACCTATCATTTTTAGTTTTTTTAGATTGGCTCAAATCCAGCACTAAAAATACAAAAATGATGATCTTTTCATCTCCGATCCAACACTAAAACACTAAAAAATGAAGGTTAATAAAGTAGACTTATATATTTGGAAACCAATAAAGTAACCATCTAAAAAAATATTTAGATATAATATTAGATTTTTGCAATTATATACCTATATATGGATTAAAAGTTTAATATATTATGAAACACCCTAAAATTTTGAATAAATTTAAACCTTAAATAAACAAGGTTTACAACTACATATTCCAAAAACTTTCATTCATAAATGGAGAATTAGTGACAAAGGTTCATAATTACAAATGAAAATATCATAAACAACCTACTAATCTAATCCATAACAAACAAGATCAAATTATAAGGGTTGTCTATGTGATCTCCCAATATATCTTTGATTCAACTAATTTCTCCATTACATCTCCAAAAGCTATGATTCTGGTACCCCTCTTCATTCATCCCCTCGATTCCCTGTCCATGCTAGTACCTGGTAAGAAAATTAGTTTTAAAATCAAAACATTTATAAGCTTTGAAAACCAAATCTGTAAACAAAGCATATAAACTAACCTCTTCATAAATTCCATAACGTACACATAACATCTTTCGATGACGGGAATCATACTCGATTCCATGAGTATGACGAACACCAAGTAAGTCATAATATCATGTTTAAGAGCGCCACTACGAATCACTGAGGATTTTAGATTTCAGCTCATGTCCAAGAAATTACAATTAAACCATGCCTATTTCTTGGTGTGGAAGTAGGGATTACAATTAAACCATGCATATCTCTTATCTTCCAATAGAAAACGGGAATTTCAATTTACCTTGCCTATTCCACGTTTTCACGTCACAATAAACGGGAATTTCAATTTACCTTGTCTATTCCATGTTTATCCCTTATCTCTCAATAGGAAACGGGAAATTTAATTTACCTTGCCTATTCCACATTTTCACGTCACAATAAACGGGAATTCCAATTTACCTTGTCTATTCCACGTTTATCAAACGGGAATTCCAATTTCCCGGATACTACTGGAAATTTTATATTTTATCTGGACCTTACCGGAACTTAGTGTTTATTGGATTGTACCGGAAATTAATGGTTACCGGATACTATCGAAAATCCGGATACTTTCGGGAAACATAGTGTACCGGGTACTTTCGGGAAACATAGGTTACCGGGTACTTCCAGGAAACATAGTTTACCGGGTACTTCCGGGAAAACATTGTTTACCGGGTACTTCCGGAAAACATTGTTTACCGGGTACTTCCGGGAAAGATAGTTTACCGGGTACTTCTGGTAAACTTACCGACTTATGATTTATCTTCTTCGAAAACCCACTGTAATCCAATTTCAATTCCTTTACATAACAACGGAAGTTTACCAAAACACTTATGAAATCATATCATAGGAATCATTCAATTTCAAGTACTCAAAATTCAAAAGTGAGAATGAACTCACCTGAGTGTCAATATCGGAAACAATAACCAAAATCAATTGCCTCAATCTTTCACACCAAAATAACTAGTACCAAAAGAACCACGATCTTGATTTTCTTTCTCTCTGGATGGATGGAACCGACTTCAACACTGTAATTAGAATGAGATATCTCTCATTTTCAACCGACCATCCTACTTTTATACCTCAATTTCTAAAGATTCACAAATTCACAAATTAGCCCAAAACCTTGGCCAATTACACCTTCGACTCTTCGACATCAAATTATAACACAACTTCCAAAATTAACACAACTCACAAGAAATTAACATCTTCCATAATAACATACATTAATCATGGAAAATTCGAGGTGTTACAAATCTCCCCAACTTGAAATAGATTTCATCCTCGAAATCAAAGTTAGGTAAATAAGTGAGGATATCTATTCTTCATATCCTCTTCAGCTTCCCAAGCCACGTTGGCATCCCTGTGATGTTTCCACTGTACTTTAATCATAACAGCTTCTTTATGACGTAACTTCTTAGTCGTTCTTTCCAAAATAGCTTCCGGTTCCTCAACACAATGACCTTTCTCATCCACTTTTATTTCAGAAATTGGTATAACATTTTCCTTTTCTGCTAGGCATCTCCGAAGATAGTAAACATGGAAGGTATTATGGATTCCTTCCAATTCGGGTGGAAGCTCTAACTGATAAGCTTGAAGTCTTACTCTCTTGGTTATTGTGAAAGGTCCAAGAAAACGAGGACTCAGTTTTCCACGCTTCCCAAATCTTATAATGTCTTTCCACGGGGATACCTTTAACATCACCCACTCCCTAACTTGAAATTCTTTAGGTCTCCTTTTCTGATCGGCGTAACTCTTTTGTCGATCTCGAGCCGCCTTCAAGTGTTTCCAAATCTCCTTAACCTTATCAGTCGTTTGTTGCACAATTTCGGGACCATGAAATTGCTTTTCTCCAACTTCCAACCAACATATAGGAGTCCTACACTTTATACCATATAAAGCTTCAAAAGGCGCCCTTCCTGTAACATCTCGAATTTTCCATAATATTATTTTAGTATGAATTGGGGTCTATTTGTATTTTGGTTTAAACTTTGGATTGTGTTGTAATTATATAATTCTTTGGAGCTAAAATTCAAATGACCAAAGCTTGTTGCTATTTTTGGAAAGTTTGGAACTTGAGGGGGGTAATTGGAATTTATGGTAATGATGTGTAAGATAACAAAAGGAGCTGATTTAGAAAATATCTAAATCATTTGTTGGCTGAGTCGGTTGAGAAAGAGAGAGAAAGAAGAGAGAAAGAAGGAGAGAAAAGGAAGAGAAAAGAAGAAGAATCAAGTGGAAAACTTTGGTAAGAAATCAAAGGATTTCTGTAAATTTGATTCCAGTAGTAAGAAGGTATCTATATCTTAATCTGATTTCATTTAGGTGCTGTTTTGATTTGGAATCAGATTATGCAGAGAAGTGGGTTTTTTGCAAATAAAGGTGAGTTCATTCATTTTTGCTTAAAACCTTGTTTTCTGTCAAATTAAATGTTAAGACATGTGTATAAACTGTATTGGGACTGTATGGTTGTGTTTAAAACAAGCTGAATGGAACATATATGGTTTTAGGATGAATTTCTAAGCTGCAGGTCGTGGTTTCCGGGTAAAATGAAAGTATCCGGAAACCTCTGTATGAAGGTTTTCGGACAAGGCAAAGTATCCGGTAAGTCTTAAGTTTCTTATAGTTTCCGGATGAAATTAGTTACCGGATGGTATCCGGATTACCTTGGTTTCCGGATGTCATCCGGATTAGTGAAGTATCCGGTAAGTTGTGTATTATCCGGAAAGTATGAAATTCCCGGAAAGTAGTGGTATCCGGAATGTTTTGTTTATCCGGTATCTTGTGGGTATCCGGGAAGATGGTGTATCTGTATAGTTGAGGTATCCGGAAACTATTACTGTCCGGTCACTTTTGAGTACTCAATAACTTTAGGATTTGCTGACTTCTGAAAAGGTACGATTTAGGAATTGAAATGCAATTCTAGTAGCTTGAACATACTTACAGTTGAATGATATTGTGTTAGGCTTAAAGATTGTTCTAGTTTGATACTAGGCAGATGAGTAGTAATGTAATGGATCCATAGGCACTAGTGGTTATGTACATATGGAATAGATGAAGATTAATCGTTATTCCGATGTGTGTGAGAAATCGTGGAATAAATGTAATTTCCGATTTCTAAGGAAAGAAGGGATTGGCATGTGTATATTGTAATATCTATTTCCTTTCCAAGAAATGGGCATGTGTATATTGCGATTTCTTGGATATGAGCATTAATCTAGAATCCTTAGAGATTCGTAGTGTGGCTCTGAGCATTAATCTAGAATCTGTGAAGATTTGTAGTGTGGCTCTGGAACGTGATACAAAGACTGACTTGGTGTCGGTCATATTCATGGAACTGGGTATAATCCTATCATCGGAAGATGGTTATACATGTGGTAAGAAAAAGGGTAATCAGGTTTGTTATAATTTGTTTACATTGATTTAAAAGTATTATTTTGAAACCGAATGTTCTCACTAGGCGTTAGCCTAATCGTTTCATATAATGTTTTCTTACCAGGTACTAGCTAGGGAAAGTAAAGGGATGTGGGACGAGCGTTTTGGAATAGCGGAGAAGTCAATTAACGGAAGGAGATTTTGATGGATTTGTTTAGATAACTTAGTTAATCTAATTATAGTGACATAATTAGATTAATAGGTTATTCGAAGAATTCAGTATTTGTAAATATACTCCTTATGGTTAATTCACTTCTTATATAAAAGTTTGAAGGTTATTTTACTCATAACTTGTTAAAATTTGAGGTTCAAATTAGCCCTGATTTTAGGGTGTTACAATATGGTATCAGAGCAATAGTTTAAGTGAACTAAGTATGCTAATGAGATACTTAGACTTAAGCTGAGATGAATTAAGTTATGATTCGTGAGATATGGGTAGAAGTACTAAGACGGGATAGTCTTAGAGTCGACGGAAATACGTGAAATTAGTACTGTAATGATGGTAACGAGGATTTTCATGTATAATATGTTCACAATTTCAATTAGCTACTGTTATTATGAATATATTGTTACACAAGCATACTTGTTTCTAAATTATTACAGTAACTAATGATCGGTAAAGTACGTTTCGTATGTCTAGATATGTGTAACCATTTCTTATGGTTATTTCTTTGTGTTATAGCAGAACGATGGTAAATACGCCGCCATTGTCCCCTATTTCTTCAATGGATAGGTCCATGATTGATTGGGCGAGAGAAAAGCGACGACTCATGAGAGTCCGCCGAGGCTATTTACTATGGGAGGCACAGACAGTCAGGTACACAGAACGGGTACCAGTACTGCCGACCAAGGAACACCAGAATCAACTATGGAAACCCGGATGATGGAGAACATGACAAGAATGATGAATACAGTGATGGAAAAACAAGCCGAAATGTTTATGAAAGCACTGAACGATCGAAGTACGGAACTACGTCGAATGGGAACTGATACCGGGGTAATAAATCCAGTTAGTAGAACGGAGAGTTGAAAGGATCTGCTCATATAAAACGTTCCTAAGCTGTAAACCGCCAGAGTTTAACGGAGCAGATAATCCTGTAGCCTGCATGAATTGGTTACGAGAAATGGAACAAGTCTTTCGCGCTTGTGAATGTGATGAAAAGTCAAAGGTTAGATTTGCTTCTCAAATGTTAAAAGGAAATGAACTGACTTGGTGGAACGTAGTGACAGCTACAATCACGACTCCAGTTGTAATACCCTGGGTAAGTTTGTTAGTTAAATCCTCTTGTCGTTAAATTATTTATCTCTATATTTGATGTTTAGGGTAAAATGAGAGGAATTTATAAGTTTAGGGGTATTTAGTTTAACAATGAAAAGTGTAAGGGCTGAAGTAGTAAAATTGGTTATTAATATCTGAATTAGGTGTTTAGATATTTCATAAAATATCAAAACTCAGATTTAGGTGTGTGTGTTGGGAGCAAAAAGAAGAAGAAAGAAAGGAGAAAGAAGGGTAAAGGCTCAAATTGGAGTTATTGGAACTGATTAAGGTATGTTTCTAGTACTATTTATGTTTATAATGGTTAGTAGGAAGTATCTATCGGATTAGAATCATCACATCTGGTCTAGGGTTGATTTCAGTCGGATTTCTGGGTGATTTTTGGGTAAACCGACAGTGGTGTCCGGATACGTTGAAGGTGTCCGGATAGCACTGTTGGTAGTGTCCGGGTAGTTTTGTTGATGGTGTCCGGGTACTGTTTGAAGGTGTCCGGACGAGTCTTTTATCCGGAAAAATCTCTCTTTTCTATTGTTGTCCGGAAAAGTCACGTTGTCCGGAAAAGTCAAGTTGTCCGGAAAAGTCATGTTGTCCGGAAAAGTCATGTTGTCCGGGTAACTTGTGGTATCCGGATACTTTTGCTGTTTGGCCATTTTGAGAGTTTTAGATGTTGTCGAGTATCCAGTAACCTCTATTTTGTTAACCACTAGATAGGGAGTGAATGAGGACTGACTATCCTGTAGTCTTGACTTGAGTACGAGTTTGGGGGCAACATTTGAGGGTTTGAGTTCTTTAGAGTTTTTAGCCTTAGTAAGACTTATGTGTTTTATGTGGTAAAGAGATGTCCGTATCTATGTGTTACAGATCTTGTGAATTCTGGGTAAAAGGATGAACCGGTTAAGAAGACTTGGAAACGTGTTGATAAGCAATAAGGTGAGTTTTACTTTAAAAACGTTTTTAACTGGAATACGTATATGTGTGGATTGGGAATGAAATAGTTGATGACTATGTGTTTATATGTGAATTATAATATAGTGAGGTATTATATTTACATGTGTATTATAAATGTGTTATAATACGTTGACCGGGTTTTAAGACCGGTGTGATTGGCTATAGAACCTGTATAGCGTTGTTTGGCTGTAGATGTTGTACAGCGTTGTATTTTATTAGTTGGCTTGCTACCACTAATATGGCCAGGAAGAAATGAGAAGGAAAGGTATATGATGTGTGAGTTTAAATTGGATATATGTAACTATGTGGCGTGATTTATATGATTGAAGTTTGTATAAATGGTTTTTAAACTAACAGGGGTTTCTCACTTAGACCTACAGGTCTAACCCTCATTTTGTTTTAAAAATATGTATTCCAGGTGGCGGATCAAGTAAGGGCAAGTAAGTAGAGTATGAGATGGATGGCTAGTAAGTAAGACTATAAGACGAAGCTTTTGACTTATTTAGTAGTTGTAATGGAATGTTAAGTGTTATGGATGCAAATAGCACAAGGATTGTATTTCAAATGTTTTCTTTCTATTTGTAAAAAAACTACCTGACCGTACATGTAAAGTGAAGTTTGTTTGTTATATCTAATTGTGTTATATTGTGTGATATGTCGTGTATATGGGATAAGGGATGTTACAAATGGTATCAGAGCCTTAGTTTAAGGGATTTAGGTATTTGTATCTGTACCTAGACTTAAACTGCATGTGAAGTAGGATGTCCCTATCATTATAGAACCTTGGGATAATGAAGTATAAAAGGTAGAAGGAACATCATGTAAGGTAATTTCATATTACACCTGGCCAGTGTAATCGTGATCTTACAGGTACATGTTTGAACTGGAATACCTTGTTATATGGGGTATGTGCTTATGTGTATATTAATCTTGTTTAAATCTTCAGAATGGCAAGTGGTACAAGAAATTCGAATCGAGGAGGAGGAAGAAATCCAAACAGAACTAATCCGCCAGTAGGAACAGGGGACAGGGGAGGCAGAACAGGGGGCAGAACTGGAGGTAGACTTCGAGGTGGAGCTGGAGGTAGAACCGGAGGTAGAACTCAACAAAATAGTACGGATTTCGTTACCAGAGCTGATTTAATGATAGAAATGGGGAGATTACAAGACAATATTCAAGCTATGCTCAACCAAGCTCATAATACTGAAACAGAAAGACCAGACCCTACTCTTGAAGAGGAGATGCCAATTACCCCAACGGTCTTACCGGTAATGAGAAAATGTGATTACAAAATGTTTCTTAGCTGCAAGCCTCCGACATTCTCAGGGGATCGGGATCCGGTGAAAGCAATGAGGTGGATGAAGGAAATTGAAGCCATTTTTAAAACGAGTAAGTGTGCGGACGAAGATAGAGTATTGTATGGGGCAGCCATGTTGAAAGGAGATGCGTTGTATTGGTGGGAATCGTTTATTCATTCAAAAGGACCCGATGTTTATTCTACCCTCTCTTGGGAAGAATTTGTGATAGTCTACAGGAACGCATTTTGTCCCCAAGCAGCTGTCAAACAACTGGAAGGAGAATTCATGAATTTGCAACAAGGAAACTTATCTGTTCGAGATTATACTGCTAGCTTTTTAGAAAAGTCTCGATTTGCAGAATATTATGTGGCTACGGAGGCGATGAAGACAGAAAGATTTATCTTTGGGCTGAACTCAGAGATTAGAAGGCTAGTGACTGCAAAGGGACCCGATACCTTTTCAGCTGCAGTTGATGCAGCGGAAAATGTTGAACGAGATATGAGAAGGGATACGGGAGATAAGAGTATCGGAAAGAGAAAGTGGGAAGGACCACAATATGATCCGAAGAGGTCCCGATTTCAGAGGTATAATAACCGTCCGCCGTTTCGACCAGCGGAAAGACCATGTCCGAAGTGCAACCGTGTCCATCAAGGAAACTGCCAAGGTGATTTGCGAGCATGTTATAAGTGTGGGAAGACTGGGCACGTCATTAAGGATTGTAAGGTAACGCGGCTATGTTTCTTATGCAATTCTCTGGATCATTTCCAGTCAAACTGTCCGCGAGGGAGGATGCAGCAAGGTGGGTCATCAGGCAGGCCAGCAAATGTTAAACCAGTAGTGCCAAGACTGGAACCGCCAGTAACCAGAGGTCGCGCATTTCAGATGACTGAGAAAGAAGCGGAGGAAACTCCAGATGTGGTCACAGGTACATTTTTGATAAACTCTACACGTGCTAAGGTGTTATTTGATTCCGGTGCAAACCGATCGTTTGTGTCTCCTGCATTTGCTGCTTGTTTGTGTTTGAAACCTAAAATGTTAGAACATTCTCTATTAGTAGATACAGCAAATGACAACCAAGTGTCGGTTAGTGAAGTATTTGATGGTTGTGTGATTAATATAGAGGGGTGTGGAGTGCCTATACAATTGTTTCCTATAACTTTGATAGAATTTGATGTAGTAGTGGGAATGGACTGGTTGGCTGAGAATCAGGCTAATATAGTGTGTGACAAGAAGATAATAAATGTTGTATTTCCTGAGAGAGGACCGGTAGTGATTTATGGTGATCGTAGGAATCATCAGTCCTGTCTTATATCACTAGTAAAGGCACGTAAGTGTGTGAATAAGGGTTGTCAGAGTTACTTGGCTTACGTGATAGATGTTAAGCCGGAAAAGATTAGGATGGAAGATATTCCTATCGTTAGTGAATTCCCTGAAGTATTCCCTGAAGACTTGAACAGTCTTCCGCTAGTTAGACAAGTCGAGTTCGGTATAGACTTAATTCCTGGAGCCACTCCTGTAGCCCGTGCACCGTACCGTTTGGCACATCCAGAGATGAAAGAGATGATGGCACAACTGCAAGACCTATCCGATAAGGGCTTCATCAGACCTAGTTCTTCACCGTGGGGAGCACCAGTGTTATTTGTGAAAAAGAAAGATGGGTCGATGAGAATGTGTATTGACTACCGAGAATTGAATAAGCGCACGATAAAGAACAAGTATCCGCTACCCCGAATTGATGATCTCTTTGATCAGTTAGTTGGAGCTTGCTATTTCTCCAAGATTGATCTAAGGTCCGGTTATCACCAGCTGAAGGTTAAAGAAGAAGACGTTTTAAAGACTGCTTTTCGAACGAGGTATGGCCATCATGAATTTTTAGTAATGCCATTTGGATTGACGAACGCTCCAGCTGCCTTTATGGATTTGATGAATCGGGTATGTAAGCCGTATCTCGATAAATTTGTAATTGTTTTTATCGATGATATTCTTATCTATTCTCGATCCAAGGAAGAGCACGCGCAACATCTTCGTTTGATTCTAGAGCTGCTGAAGAAGGAAAGGTTGTATGCAAAATTTTCAAAATGTGAGTTCTGGTTACGGAAAGTACAATTTCTGGGGCACGTGGTTTCTGAGAAAGGTATACAAGTCGATCCGATGAAAGTAGAAGCAGTTGAAAAGTGGGAACAGCCCCAGACAGCAACCGAGGTACGCAGTTTTCTGGGTTTAGCCGGTTACTATCGGAAATTCATAAAGGACTTCTCTCGTATCGCAACGCCTTTGACTAAGCTGACCCGAAAGAATTTGAAGTTTGAATGGAAAGCGGAACAGGACGAGGCATTCAGAATATTGAAAGAGAAACTATGCAGCGCGCCAATTCTATCACTACCTGAAGGTTCTGAAGACTTTGTCGTTTACAGTGATGCGTCTAAATTGGGATTGGGTTGTGTGCTTATGCAGCGTGGAAAGGTTATAGCTTATGCTTCTCGCCAACTGAAGGATCATGAACGGCAGTATCCTACGCACGATATGGAGCTTGCTGCAGTCGTTTTCGCGTTAAAGATTTGGAGACATTATCTGTATGGTTCCAAATGTCAGATTTATACTGACCACAAGAGTCTTCAACATCTCTTTGATCAGAAGGAACTAAATATGAGACAAAGGAGATGGTTGGAATTGCTGAATGATTACGACTGTGAAATCCTTTATCACCCGGGAAAGGCGAATGTAGTGGCAGATGCGCTCAGTCGTCAAGAAAGGAGTGGAACAATAAAAGTTATTTCAATACGAACTGAACTTCTACCCAACATATTTGACGAATTGTAGAAGTGTCAAGTGGAGGCTTATCAGGATGAACATCTGAAATCAGAACGGTTAGCGGGGATGTCAGCATTGCTAGTAAAAGATGATCGGGGGTTATTGTGTCTGGGAAACAGAGTGTGGGTACCTCGTTTGGGTGGGTTATGTTATCGTGTTTTACAAGAAGCTCATCAATCCCGTTTCTCTATTCACCCAGGTACAAACAAGATGTATAAAGACCTAAAGCAATTCTATTGGTCGCCGGGGATAAAAAGAGGGATTGCTCAGTATGTAGAACGGTGTGATACTTGTAAGAAGGTAAAGATCGAACATCAAAAGCCATTTGGTCAACTACAACGACTAGAAATACCTATGTGGAGGTGGGAACAGATTACCACGGACTTTATCACAAAGCTACCAAGAACTCCGAAGGGATTCGATTCTATTTGGGTGATCGTCGACAGGTTGTCAAAGTCTGCACACTTCCTACCAATAAAGGAAACCGATTCATTGGAGCGATTAGCTAAGTTATACATTAATGAAATAGTAACTCGACATGGAGTTCCAATCTCGATCATTTCTGATCGTGATAGTCGTTTTACTTCAAGATTTTGGAGAAGCTTTCAAAGGGAAATGGGGACTCAGATAAAGTTAAGTACGGCGTATCATCCTCAAACAGATGGACAGAGTGAACGAACAATTCAGACCTTAGAAGATATGCTCCGGGCTTGTATTGTTGATTTTGGGGGATCGTGGGATAAGCATTTGCCGTTAATCGAATTCTCTTACAACAACAGTTATCATTCCAGCATACAAGCGGCACCGTTTGAAGTACTGTATGGTAGGAAATGTCGAACGCCTCTGTGTTGGAACGAAGTGGGAGAGAAACAGTTAGCGGGGCCGGAAATAGTTCAGTTAACCGCCGATAAGGTTACACAGATCCGAGAAAGATTGAAAGTGGCTCAAGATAGACAGAAGAGTTACGTTGATCGTCGTCGAAAGCCGTTGGAATTTCAAGTTGGGGATTACGTAATGTTAAAGGTTTCGCCGTGGAAAGGAGTCATCAGATTTGGTCGACAGGGTAAGCTTAGCCCAAGGTATATTGGACCATTTGCAATCACTGAAAGGATCGGGGAGGTAGCTTACAGATTAGATCTTCCACCAGAGTTGAGCAGAATTCATAATGCATTTCACGTATCAAACTTCCGAAAGTGTTTAGTTACTCAAGATCAGGCAGTCTCCCTACCAGAGATACAAGTCGACGAAAGACTGAATTATGTGGAAGAACCGGAAGCAATAGTTGATCATAAAGTCAAAGTGCTGCGGAATAAGGAGATCAGGCAAGTGAAGGTTCAGTGGAGGCATCATAGAGGTCAGGATGCCACGTGGGAATCCGAATCGGAAATGAGAACCAAATACCCTCACCTTTTTGCCTAACCGAATTCCGGGACGGAATTCTCTTAAGGGGGAGATGATGTAATACCCCGGGTAAGTTTGTTAGTTAAATCCTCTTGTCGTTAAATTATTTATCTCTATATTTGATGTTTAGGGTAAAATGAGAGGAATTTATAAGTTTAGGGGTATTTAGTTTAACAATGAAAAGTGTAGGGGATGAAGTAGTAAAATTGGTTATTAATATCTGAATTAGGTGTTTAGATATTTCATAAAATATCAAAACTCAGATTTAGGTGTGTGTGTGTGTTGGGAGCAAAAAGAAGAAGAAAGAAAGGAGAAAGTAGGGTAAAGGCTCAAATTGGAGTTATTGGAACTGATTAAGGTATGTTTCTAGTACTATTTATGTTTATAATGGTTAGTAGGAAGTATCTATCGGATTAGAATCATCACATCTGGTCTAGGGTTGATTTCAGTCGGATTTCTGGGTGATTTTTGGGTAAACCGACAGTGGTGTCCGGATACGTTGAAGGTGTACGGATAGCACTGTTGGTAGTGTCCGGGTAGTTTTGTTGATGGTGTCCGGGTACTGTTTGAAGGTGTCCGGACGAGTCTTTTATCCGGAAAAATCTCTCTTTTCTATTGTTGTCCGGAAAAGTCAAGTTGTCCGGAAAAGTCAAGTTGTCCGGAAAAGTCATGTTGTCCGGAAAAGTCATGTTGTCCGGGTAACTTGTGGTATCCGGATACTTTTGCTGTTTGGCCATTTTGAGAGTTTTAGATGCTGTCGAGTATCCAGTAACCTCTATTTTGTTAACCACTAGATAGGGAGTGAATGAGGACTGACTATCCTGTAGTCTTGACTTGAGTACGAGTTTGGGGGCAACATTTGAGGGTTTGAGTTCTTTAGAGTTTTTAGCCTTAGTAAGACTTATGTGTTTTATGTGGTAAAGAGATGTCCGTATCTATGTGTTACAGATCTTGTGAATTCTGGGTAAAAGGCTGAACCGGTTAAGAAGACTTGGAAACGTGTTGATAAGCAATAAGGTGAGTTTTACTTTAAAAACGTTTTTAACTGGAATACGTATATGTGTGGATTGGGAATGAAATAGTTGATGACTATGTGTTTATATGTGAATTATAATATAGTGAGGTATTATATTTACATGTGTATTATAAATGTGTTATAATACGTTGACCGGGTTTTAAGACCGGTGTGATTGGCTATAGAACCTGTATAGCGTTGTTTGGCTGTAGATGTTGTACAGCGTTGTATTTTATTAGTTGGCTTGCTACCACTAATATGGCCAGGAAGAAATGAGAAGGAAAGGTATATGATGTGTGAGTTTAAATTGGATATATGTAACTATGTGGCGTGATTTATATGATTGAAGTTTGTATAAATGGTTTTTAAACTAACAGGGGTTTCTCACTTAGACCTACAGGTCTAACCCTCATTTTGTTTTAAAAATATGTATTCCAGGTGGCGGATCAAGTAAGGGCAAGTAAGTAGAGTATGAGATGGATGGCTAGTAAGTAAGACTATAAGACGAAGCTTTTGACTTATTTAGTAGTTGTAATGGAATGTTAAGTGTTATGGATGCAAATAGCACAAGGATTGTATTTCAAATGTTTTCTTTCTATTTGTAAAAAACTACCTGACCGTACATGTAAAGTGAAGTTTGTTTGTTATATCTAATTGTGTTATATTGTGTGATATGTCGTGTATATGGGATACGGGATGTTACACCAGTCTTGACTGTTATGACTTGGGAGTCATTCAAGAAGAAGATTCTAGAAGAGTACTGCAATGAGAACGAGATGTATATGATTGAAGAAGAGTTTCGAACTCTTCAAAAGGGTAATATGTCTATTAGAAAGTATACTGAAACGTTTATGGAAAAGCTGAATTTGGTGGGGCATGTGGCTCCGAATGAGAAAGAAAATATTAAAGCTTACTTGAAGGGTTTGTCGGCGGACATGATGTCCCGTGTAAGAAATGCTAAAGCTTCAACACTGAGGGAAACTATTGAAGAAGCTAAAGTGATGGAAGAAGTCTATGCCAAAGATAAAGAAGAAAAGACCCAAGTTTGAGAGAAACGAAAATGGGAAGGCCGATCAGAGTCTTCTCAGAAATCAAAGACAGCTGGTAAAGGTACTCATTACGAATCTCGTCGTGAGCCGAATTGGTGTCCAAAGTGTAGGAGTAAGCACTATGGACCATGTCGGGTGACAACGTTGGAATGTTTTAAGTGCGGTAAAAGTGGGCATATTATGAGCAACTGTCCGGTACAAGGACTAACGTGTCACGAGTGTAAGCAACCGGGTCACTTCCGTCGGGATTGCCCAAAGTTGAAAAAGGGCGGGGATCAAAGTATGAAACCAAATGTTCCTAAGCCAACGGGTAGGGCCTTTCATATGACAGCTGATGAGGCCAAGGAATCGAAAGACGTCGTTTTGGGTACATTCTTTGTTAATTCTATTCCTGCGCGTATTTTATTCGACTGTGGTGCAAATTTATCATTTGGGTCCAAGTCATTCTTTCACAAGCTAGCTATGCCTGTCACTACTTTGGAAGATGCCTTAGTAGTTGAAGTAGCTAACGGAGGTCAAGTCTTGGTTCGTGGAAGACTTGAGGGTTGTTTGATTTCGGTAGGGGAAACCAAATTTCCGATCGACTTATTGTTGATGGAAATTGGAGGATTCGATGTGATTGTGGGTATGGACTGGCTGATAGTCAACCAGGCAGAGATACTATGTGCAAAGAAACTAATTAGGATTCCGATGGCTGATAAGGATGATGTATTCATCTTTGGAGAAAAGCAAAAAGGGGAAGTTATGTTAATTTCTGTTGCAAAAGCGCGTAAGTGTTTAATGAAAGGATGTCATCCTATTTGGCGTATGTTTTAGATGTAAAGTCGGAAAAGAAACAAGTGGAAGATATCAAGGTGGTACGTGAATTCCCGGACGTATTTCCCGATGATCTTCCAAGCCTACCGACTGAACGGCAGGTAGAGTTTCGTATTGACCTTATCCCTGGATCGGCACCAATCGCGCGAGCACCGTATCGTCTAGCGTCGGTCGAAATGAAGGAGATGATGACTCATCTTCAAGATTTGTTGGATAAAGGTTTTGTTAGATCGAGTTCTTCACCTTGGGGAGCTCCAGTTTTGTTTGTTAAGAAGAAAGATGGCACCATGAGGATGTGTATTGATTACCGAGAATTGAATAAGGTAACTATTAAGAACAAGTATCCGCTTCCAAGGATCGATGATTTATTCGATCAACTCCAAGGTGCAGGATGTTTTTCAAAGATTGATTTAAGGTCAGGGTATCACCAAGTTCGGGTAAGAAATGAAGATATCCCTAAGACAGCGTTTAGAACAAGGTATGGACATTATGAATTTCTTGTAATGCCATTTGGGTTGACCAGAGCTCCAGCTGTGTTTATGGATCTGATGAACAGAGTATGTCGACCATTCTTAGACAAGTTTGTCATTCTATTCATTGATGACATACTTGTTTATTCAAAGACTGAAGCAGATCACTAACATCATCTACGTAAATTCTTAGAAGTGTTGAGAAGAGAGAAATTGTACGCGAAGTTTTCGAAATGTGAATTCTGGTTAAAAGAAGTACAATTTCTAGGTCATGTGATCACTTCGGAGGGAGTCAAAGTAGACCCAGCCAAGATAGAAGCTATGACGAATTGGGAGACACCAAGAAGTGCGTCTGATATAAGAAGTTTCTTAGGCCTAGCCGGTTACTACCGTAGGTTTATTAAAGACTTCTCAAAGATTGCTTCTGCTTTGACTTTATTGACTCGAAAGAACGTGAAGTTTGTTTGGATGGAGAAACAAGAATCAGCTTTCAGAACTTTACGTCAAAAGTTATGTGAAGCTCCTATTCTTGCCTTACCAGAAGGAATGGAAGATTTGGTTGTGTACAGTGATGCTTCAAAGATGGGTCTGGGATGTGTATTGATGCAACGAGGCAAGGTAATTGCTTACGCGTCAAGACAACTTAGATAGCACGAGAAGAATTCTCCTACCCACGATTTGGAATTAGCAGTGGTTGTTTTTGCTTTGAAGCTGTGGAGACATTATTTATATGGAACGAAGTGTACTCTTTATACTGATCACAAGAGCTTAAACATGTCTTTGATCAAAAAGAGTTGAACATGAGACAACGACGCTGGTTAGAGTTACTTAAAGATTATGATTGCGAATTGCATTACCATCCCGGTAAAACAAATGTCGTAGTTGATGCTTTAAGTAGAAAAGATTATAGTGGTTGTTTGAAAACGACCAACGCTAGAATTGATGTAGCATCCAGCTTAATTGAAAGGATAAAGGAGGCACAAGCGGAGGCCCTATTGGAAAAGAATTTGAAAGATGAAGTCATGAGTAAGCAACATCTTCTACTGACTGAAGATAGCCGTAGGATTAAACTATTCCAAGGTCGTGTTTGGGTGCTTAAAGCTGGAGGAAATCGTGAGCTAATACTCGAAGATGCCCATAAATCTAAGTATTCTATACATCCTGGGAGTACTAAGATGTATAGAGATTTGAAGTTGCACTATTGGTGGCCAGCTATGAAAATAGATGTAGCACGAATAGTAGAGAAGTGTAGAACATGTTCATTAGTGAAAACAGAACATCAAAAGCCTTGCGGAAGTTTCCAATCTTTGGAAATTTCGGAATGGAAATGGGAGAAGATTACCATGGATTTTGTGACGAAGTTACCAAAGACGCAAAAAGGTAACGACACTATATGGGTAATCGTGGATAGATTGACTAAGAGTGCTAATTTTCTCACTATGAAAGAAGCGTCACCAATCGATAAATTGGCGAAGATGTATGTTGATGAAGTGGTGTCAATATATGGTATACCGGTGTCTATAGTGTCAGATCGTGATAGTCGGTTTACCTCAAGTTTTTGGCAGTCACTACAAGAAGAATTGGGTACAAAAGTTAATTTGAGCATTGCTTATCATCCGCAAACTGATGGGCAAAGCGAAAGAACTATTCAAACTTTGGAAGATATGCTCAGGTTGTGTATTAGATTTTGGAGGTAATTGGGATGCGCATTTACCTTTAGTGGAATTTGCGTATAAAAATAGTTATCATTCCAGTATTGGAAGAGCACCTTTCGAAGCTTTGTATGGTCGGAAGTGTAGAACCCCGGTGTACTGGTTAGAAGTCGGAGAGAAGCAGTTTGCTGGTCCAGAACTGGTACAACAAACAGCTGACAAGGTGAAAGAATTCCGACAACATATGAAAGCAGCTCAGGATCGACAAAAGAGCTATGCTGATCCGAAGAGAAGACCTAAAGAATTCCAAGTTGGGGAGCGCGTAATGCTTAAGGTATCCCCGTGGAAAGGCGTGATAAGGTTTGGCAAACGTGGGAAGTTAAGTCCTCGTTTTCTAAGACCTTTCACTATAACTAAGCGAGTGGGATTACAAGCTTATCAGTTGGATCTTCCACCTGAATTGGAAGGCATCCACAATACCTTCCATGTTTGTTATCTTCGGAAATGTTTGGCCGAAGAGGACGATGTGATTCCACTTACTGATGTAAGAGTGAACGAAAAGAGCCGCTGTGTGGAAGAACCAGAGGCAATTTTGGAAAGGTCAATTAGAAAATTACGCAATGGTAAGGAAGTAGTTGTGCTGAAGGTACAATGGAAGCATCATCGAGGTGCTAATGTGACTTTAGAGCCGGAAGAGGATATGAAGATTAGATATCCTCACTTGTTTACCTAACTTTGATTTCGAGGACGAAATCATTTTCAAGTTGGGGAGTATTGTAACATCTCGAATTTTCCATAATATTATTTTAGTGTGAATTGGTGTCTATTTGTATTTTGGTTTAAACTTTGGATTATGTTGTAATTATATAATTCTTTGGAGCTAAAATTCAAATGACCAAAGCTTGTTGCTATTTTTGGAAAGTTTGGAACTTGAGGGGGGTAATTGAAATTTGTGGTAATGATGTGTAAGATAACAAAAGGAGATGATTTATAAAATATCTAAATCATTTGTTGGCTGAGTCGGTTGAGAAAGAAGAGAGAAAGAAGAAAGAAAGAAGGAGAGAAAAGAAGAAGAATCAAGTGGAAAACTTTGGTAAGAAATCAAAGGATTTCTGTAAATTTGATTCCAGTAGTAAGAAGGTATCTATATCTTAATCTGATTTCATTTAGGTGCTGTTTTGATTTGGAATCAGATTGTGCAGAGAAGTGGGTTTTTTGCAAATAAAGGTGAGTTCATTCATTTTTGCTTAAAACCTTGTTTTCTGTCAAATTAAATGTTAAGACATGTGTATAAACTGTATTGGGACTGTATGGTTGTGTTTAAAACAAGCTGAATGGAACATATATGGTTTTAGGATGAATTTCTAAGCTGCAGGTCGTGGTTTCCGGGTAAAATGAAAGTATCCGGAAACCTCTGTATGAAGGTTTTCGGACAAGGCAAAGTATCCGGTAAGTCTTAAGTTTCTTATAGTTTCCGGATGAAATTAGTTACCGGATGGTATCCGGATTACCTTGGTTTCCGGATGTCATCCGGATTAGTGAAGTATCCGGTAAGTTGTGTATTATCCGGAAAGTATGAAATTCCCGGAAAGTAGTGGTATCCGGAATGTTTTGTTTATCTGGTATCTTGTGGGTATCCGGGAAGATGGTGTATCTGTATAGTTGAGGTATCCGGAAACTATTACTGTCCGGTCACTTTTGAGTACTCAATAACTTTAGGATTTGCTGACTTCTGAATAGGTACGATTTAGGAATTGAAATGCAATTCTAGTAGCTTGAACATACTTACAGTTGAATGATATTGTGTTAGGCTTAAAGACTGTTCTAGTTTGATACTAGGAAGATGAGTAGTAATGTAATGGATCTATAGGCACTAGTGGTTATGTACATGTGGAATAGATGAAGATTAATCGTTATTCAGATGTGTGTGAGAAATCGTGGAATGAACGTAATTTTCGATTTCTAAGGAAAGAAGGTATTGGCATGTGTATATTGTAATCTCTATTTCCTTTCCAAGAAATGGGCATGTGTAAATTGCAATTTCTTGGATATGAGCATTAATCTAGAATCCTTAGAGATTCGTAGTGTGGCTCTGAGCATTAATCTAGAATCTGTGAAGATTTGTAGTGTGGCTCTGGAACGTGATACAAAGACTGACTTGGTGTCGGTCATATTCATGGAATTGGGTATAATCCTATCATCGGAAGATGGTTATACATGTGGTAAGAAAAAGAGTAATCAGGTTTGTTATAACTTGTTTACATTGATTTAAAAGTATTATTTTGAAACCGAATGTTCTCACTAGGCGTTAGCCTAATCGTTTCATATAATGTTTTCTTACCAGGTATTAGCTCGGGAAAGTAAAGGGATGTGGGACGAACGTTTTGGAATAGCGGATAAGTCAAATAACGGAAGGAGATTTTGATGGATTTGTTTAGATAACTTAGTTAATCTAATTATAGTGACATAATTAGATTAATAGGTTATTCGAAGAATTCAGTATTTGTAAATATACTCCTTATGGTTAATTCACTTCTTATATAAAAGTTTGAAGGTTATTTTACTCATAACTTGTTAAAATTTGAGGTTCAAATTAGCCCTGATTTTAGGGTGTTACACTTTCGATACTGGAATGATAACTATTATTATTCGCAAACTCCACTAAAGGTAAATGCGTATCCCAGTTACCTCCAAAATCAATTACACAAGATCTTAGCATGCCTTCCAAAGTCTAAATTGTCTCTTCACTTTGTCCATCCGTTTGTGGATGATACGTTGTGCTCAAGTTTACTCTAGTACCCAATTCTTCTTTCAATGACTGCCAAAATCTTGAAGTAAATTGACTATCACAGTCTTATACGATAGATACATGTATGCCATGTCTTGATACCACTTCATCAATGTATAACTTGGCTAGCTTATCTTTTGGTGAAACTTCTTTCATTGATAAGAAGTGAGCACTCTTAGTTAACCGGTCTACGAATACCCAAATGGTATCGTTACCTCTCGACGTCTTTGGTAACTTAGTCACAAAATCCATAGTAATCTTATCCCACTTCCATTCAGAAATTTCCAAATATTGTGGACTCCCATAGGGTCGTTGATGTTCGGCCTTTACCAACGAACATGTCACACATTTCTCTACACATTGCGCCACATCTAACTTCATAGCTGGCCACCAATAATGTAGCTTTAAATCTCTATACATCTTAGTACTTCCAGGATGCATAGAATATTTGCACTTGTGGGCGTCTTCAAGAAGTAACTCCCGATTTCCTCCAATCTTTGGCACCCAAATGCGGCCTTGAAAGAGTTTGACTCCTCGACAATCTTTAGTCAATTAAAGATATTGCTTAACCATAACTTCATCTTTAAGATTTTCTTCTCATAAAGCTTCCGTTTGTGCCACTTTGACCTTTTCAACCAGACTTGACATCACATCAATTTTGGTGTTGGTTGCTTTCAAACAGATATAGAAAGAAAAGAAAAAGACAAGAAAAAATGGATTTTGTAAGCTATCCATGTATCCTTTATTCCTACGAAATACCATACGGAATAACCACTGTATTCTTTTCGACTTAAGGCATCAACTACTACATTTGCTTTACCAGGATGGTAATGCAATTCACAATCATAATTCTTAAGTAGTTCTAACCAACGCCGTTGTCTCATTTTCAAATCTTTCTTATCAAAAAACATGTTTCAAACTTTTATGATCAGTAAAAAGAGTGCACTTCGTTTCATACAAGTAATGCCGCCATAATTTCAAAGCAAACACTACTGCTGCCAATTCTAGATCATGGGTATGATAATTCTTTTCGTGTTTTTTAAGTTGTCTTGATGCGTAAACAATCACTTAGAGTTATTAAATTAAATTTTAATTATACATTGATATTAAGGTGGCGTTTGTTTTTTAAGAGGTGCTGAAGTCTGTTTTCACTTCTGATTTTTAAGAGATGGTGCTGAAGTCTGAAATCTGAATCAAGACGGCTGTTTGTTTTTATAAACTGACAAACATCTGAATATGCATAATTGTCTAATATATCCCTTAACAATGTTACATTGTGAATTAATAAAACATCTACATATGTAAAATATCTTCTAATTTTTTGTTCCATATGAACCAAATATTATACATTATTATCATCGTTTTTGAACAACAATCACCAAAAATGACGGACCAAGAAACAATATTCAAATATCGAAACCTAGAATGCATCCAAAATCCAAAACTAATCTTCAATATTCAAACTAAAGACAATAAAATAATGGTTCTTCCACTTTCTGCAAACTCACTTCCACTTGCAATGTGATAAACGTATGAGATCTTATCACATGAGATCTTATCGCAGGGATGAATCTCATGGACGAAATTAACATAAGCAACTGTGGTTTGAACTTTGGCACAGGAAAAAAAAATTGATACAAAACCTATAGGTTCTGTAATTAATGGAACCCATAATCTCCGCTTACTTTCTCAATTACTGCAAATCCTTCATCGTTCTTGGTTGTTGTTGTTGTTCTTGTTCTTGTCGGCTGTCGCTGTTAGGATTGGGTAAACAAACCTCGTTTCCCCCTTGTTTTTGTATAGAAATCTACGGATTTGACCCGAGATCCCCAATTAAAACTATCGTTGGTGTTTGTACCTCACTCTTCTCACGGTAATGAATTAGCCAACAACACTGTATCGTTTCAGATCGATTCGAGTTTTCAAAGTCCTCCCCACCACCATGATTCTGGTGTTCCTCTCCAATTGATGGAGCAACAGACCACACCTGAGAAAAAAACATCGATTTAATGAGAAGCATCAGCAGACGAACACTGAGAGTATGGATTTGAATGAGGAAACGGAGACGTCATGGGAGGTGCAGACGACTGGTGATGGAGAAGTCAGGGGAGGAGATAGCTGAGAGGGAGGAGACGACTGAGAGGGAGATAAGGGGAGGGTGGAAATGTCTAAGCGAGTAAGAGGTGGGTCTACCACTTTTTTATTTAGATGTTTTTCAGATTTAAGTGTATCTGAAAATAAGAAAACAACAAACAATCTGATTTTAAAAAAGTCTAAGCGAATCAGACTTCATTGCTCGTTAAGAGCTGAAAACTTAAAAACAAACAGGCCCTAACTATTAATTATTTAGAGTTATTGTTAATCATATAATTTTTTTAATATTAATCAATATATTTAATTATCAATTACTATTATCTTTTTAATTTTGATTTAATTTTTTTCATATTGTATGTAACGGTTATTTAAAATCATAAGTTAATATATATTTTTTCTAGAACTTGTTTTAACAAATTATATGTAATAATAAAATTTAAATTCTTTTAATTAACATGTTATATCATTTAATTTTTCTTTACTACTTTGGTTGTATTAATTAACATATTATATTGCTATAAATTTGTTTTAATTATATAATTAAATATTGTAATTGATAATTTGTTTTAATTATATAATTATATGCTCAAACGTGACTTCTTCATCAACTAGTTTATCAGCTACCAGCTAGCTTATCATTAACAACTAGCTTATAAGTTATCAGTTGGCTTATAAGTTATCAGCTAATTTGCCAAACATAGCCTAAAATGGAGGTGTTTTTGTCTCCAACCCACCATTAAAACACAAACAAAATTGGAGGTGAATAAAGTAGGCCTTCATATTTGAAGGCCAATAAAGTAAGACACTAAAAAAATATATTAGTAATCTATTCAATTTTTATAAATTCAAGTATATACTATAATTAGTTTGTTTTAATAAAATAGTATAATAATCAATACATATATTATTTTATTGTTGCATATATTATTTCAACCCAAAACACTAAAAATGGTGGGACCATTAAACACTATAAAAAACCAAACTCCAACCCAACACTAAAAACATCTTTAATAATAAAATAATATATGTATTGATTATTATACTATTTTATTAAAACAAAATAATTATAAAATATACTTGAACTTAATATATGTATACCGATTCGGTTCCAAAGAAACTGGCTCCGTTCCCCCGGTCAACACGTGTCACTCTTGGAACGAAAATTGAAATTCAAAGTTGTCTCTCTCGTTCCAATTTTTGGGGGCAAAGTGTTTTAGTAAAAAATCCCAAAGTCACGACCGACGCAAGATTCATTTTTTTTGAACGGCAATGCGGCATCGAACCCACGAACGACTACCACGAACACACGCACACACGCACGCACACCGTCCCGGCGGTATCGGGCATCCAAGGGCAGCCCACTAATCCGCCGCGTCCGCAGCCCAGCTTACGCTTGGGCCTATTCCCAACCACATTGGGCTGGGGCGATAGCCCAGTCTTCGACTGGACCTAAGGACGGCCCAACCATAGGTTAGGCGGGTATCTCAGACATGCTTACCACGGGGTTCGAACCCTGGTAGTCAGGGATACCATCCACTGACCCCCCAAGGATGTTACCTTACCACTGAGCTACACATGTTTTGATCCGACGCAAGATTCATACGGCTGAACGTTCCTTAAGAACATGTCTTGACGACGAAAAGAGTGTAAGACTATCAATCGTCACTTTCTAACGGCCATCTCTGACGTATGTCATATGACTAAAGACATTTGTACCATCGATCGTCGCAAACTAATGACAATCGCCAGTATCCAACGACCTTTTTATCGTTACTAACTCATGATGAAACTGTGCTTTTATGTTTATTTAGTGCATGTGTAACAACCGTGCCCGATTTCAATAAATTGGTAAAGTGGTGGTAATAGTGTAAAAGGGGGAAATAGTGAGGAGGGACCTTTGTGCAATTTCTAAAAGGTATATAAGGGAACAAATCCCTAGGCTTCCTCACTGATTTCATTTTCTCTTGTATGGTGCGGCTGAAAATCGAGAGAAAAAGGGAAGGAAAGCAATCGAGAGTAAACTTCGGCCAAGAAGTCTTCATTAGATAAGCTTCAATTCTTCCCCTTTTTGATTTGATTAATGTATATCGTTTTGTTCAAAGAGTTGGGTTGCTTTATGGATGAACATTGTATTTCCCCGTGTAAAGCTTTTATGGAGCTTTGGGTTTGATTTGGACCTTTAAAGGAGTAAATGGATGCATAAATGGTTGTTCTAAGTTGGAAATATGAACCTAATAAGATGTCTAACAGTGTTGAGATTTAATCGCACCTATAAATCGATTTTAGGGAAATTTGGGTTTTGACAGTGCGATTGTCCGGATGTCGCCTTATCTGGATAAGGGGGAATTGTCCGGATGTTTGGTGTCCGGGTCCAAAGGGTTTCGGATATGGGGGTTCCGGGTGTTGTGGTTTCTGATCAGAGCTGTCCGGGTAGTGTTTACCGGATAGCTGTTTCCGGATAGGTTGGTCCGGATAGTGAGCCCAGAAAGAGAGTCCGGATTGTATTGTATCCGGATAAGGGGGTGTATCCGGATTGTATTTGTGTCCGGATAAGAGTTGTATCCGGATTATGTTGTTATCCGGATAGTTGGTTGATGGTAAACTGTTTGGTTAATCTTAGGTGTTTGGTTCAGTTCGTTCAGAAGTGAGACACGTGCGTATCAAACCTCAACAAGCAGGTGAGTTCCCTTACACCCTTTTTGTGTGAAAATTAATGTGTTCATATTTTTCCATAACTGATTATGGTATCGAGATTTGGTGTGTACATTGAAATGAGGCATGTTATTTTATAACTGCGAGAATGTTTTACTGAATTCTCATGATTTACATGCTTTCATGATTATATGCTTGTATGTGGAGTCGCGTTGCACAGTGGGGCTAGCTGTATCTTGGATTGTTGAGAATCCTTGGAAGTTTGGTGGACCGTGTGCCTTGAATCTGTTTCTCGCGCACACGGATATGGCATCTACTGGGGGGCCATGGGGATCTACTGGGCCCCCCGAGTGTGGACATCACGTTGAGGTGATGGGCGTGGAGACCACTGTGCAAATACCCTTATGTAGACGAAGGCAATCGGGTGTAGAGCTTTATTGTTCTTTACCTTTAGTATTATGTTAGATATTAGAATTCTCGACTGTGGGAGTGTATTTACGCTGCGATGTTGTAACTCTGGATGATTATAAATTGTATTGGGACCCATGTTTTGGAATATTTCAAATGCTATGTATGTAAGGGATTATTGGGGTGTTACAACATGTCATTGCTCATTGTTGGTCAACGGTCATAACAGAAGACCACGACCAAACATCATTAATACGAAGACCATTGTCGACATTTAAAGATCATAAAAGACTCATTTAATAACTACAAACCTATATAAACGAAGCACATTTCGCCTGAATGCTACACAACAAGCTGAGATATTGTACACAAGTCTAGTCTTAGAGCATACGACAATTGACAAACAACTCTCTCGAGAAATCTCACGACAACATTTCTAATCTCACGAGTTCTTTTATTTACAATCACATTGTAATCTTTTTGTACCTTCGACACCTGTTTCTAAAGAACGCTTTCACTCTTTGACATCCATAGTGTACCAACGACCTTCATTGTCGTCCGCGGTTTTTACCCTCGACAGAGGTTTTCCGCGTCATCAAATCTTTGTGTTCGTATACATTTTTGTCTCTGTCTTGTGTTATTCGAAGAATATCGTCTTTAGTTGTTAAAACTCCACACCGACCTTAAATTATTCCAAAGGGTAATTTTTGGCATTAACAATAACATTATTAAAAAGAATATACCCAATTATGAAAGAAATGTCTTTCTCTAAAATTAAAAAAAAAAACAATGAGCAAGTTGAAAAATAGTTAAACAAGTCCGCCAAGAATAGTTGAATTTTGGACAAATCTATATATCTATATTCTATATCTATATATATTAAAGGAAAACCCACAAATGATGATGTGGCACAATGATAGTGTAGTATTCTCCTAAATAAATTTTCTCATTGTTTTGAATTTTTTAAAATACTTATAAGTTAATGACTTTTCTACCCTTAAATGAAAATTTTGTATTTCATCATAAGAAGGGTTATTTGGTAATTTTATTTACAATTTAATTAACTTTAACCTCAAACCATCCAACTTCCTATTTGCATTCATTTTAATTAATTCATCTCTCCATCTATTGATATCTCAAAAGCTAATTAAGAAGGATAATAGACATGAATTTTTTTTGGCTCCACAATGATAACAAAATTTTCCATGTTAGATATGTCCTCAATTTTTTATGTATGAAATCATTTTTTCTCTTTACATAAGTACATTTTTATGTTTGTTAATTGTAATTTTTATATGTGCAACCTATTTTAGAATGTTTTAATAATTATGTTGCAAAACAAATATTATAAACTAAAAGGAAAAATTGGAAAAACTAATTTTGTGCATAACCCCAATAATTCACACGTATACAACCCCAATAAATGTATTGTCTTATATTAGATCTAATTAGTTGTCAATCATCAAATTGCATTTTATATTAACTTAGTATGGATCTTCTAACAATAAATTTTTGCTACAGTCCAACAAATATATAAATGAATGCGATAAGATATTAACTTGACATAATGAAAACATAGTATACTCAAATCATGATTGTAGTTGAGATTGAGTTATCCCACGTTGATAAGAAAGAAAAAATATTAAAAATATAGTTGTGTATACAAAAGGAGGGCGATGCTTTTAAAAAGGGTATCAATGTAAAAATATAAAGAAAGACTATGCGATATTAAAATGCCACGATGAGAATCTAGCAATCTCAAATCATGAATTGTCGCTGAGTTTTGGGTTATCCAACATTGATAAGTACGAGAAATATAAATATGCAAATGAAGGATATAAAGTATTAACATGGCAAATGAGAATTTAGTATTCTTAAATTATGGTTGAATTTGGTTATCACATATTGATGAGAATGAGAAATATTAGAAAATATAGTTGAATATATAAAAGGAGGGAGGTGGCTTGAATATAGATTTCAGTATAAATGTATATAGAAATCATACGAAACTTTTCGTACTAGGTTAGTGATAACGCCACTTTTTGGCGTTATTTTCGGTTCTCAAACCAATGAGATTGGCTTGTATTCAAGTAAAAAGGCGTGTATTTTACGGTTTATCTAGTGATTCACACAGGTTATCTAAAAGGCGGCATTCCTCGGAAAAAGAAGCTAAAAATAGCCCAAAACGAGTCAAAACGAAGCCTAACGGGAGCCCAAAAGCCAAGCCCAAAACCCACGACCGAACCAGGACTCGAACCGCGAACCAGAAAAAGACCCACGCAGCTAATTGGACACGCACGACTTACCACGCGACTTGCTGGTAGTGCTATTAGCTACAACTAGTTCCCCGGCAACGGTGCCAAAAACTTGACACGGGGTTTTGACACCCCGCGAATCTTACCGCAAGTGTACGGGTCGAAGTCAAGTAATAGTACTTGGAAAGTACGAGTATCGAATCACGGGGAACTAGGAACTAAGTATCACAATTACTATAGGCTCTATTAACTGGACTGTCGAATTTGGAAGATGGGTTTTAAACTAAATTCTAGCAAATCACAACTTAAACGCAAACAAAGCAAAGAACAAATTAGGAACTTTGATAGAGAGAAAAGTTGAGGGTTGGAAATCCTCCGATTCTACACATGCACACAAACAACTCAAACAATTACCAGTTTATCCCCTTAATGATTCCCAAATCTTTTAAGGTCACCGTTGTTCTCTTTCAAGCCACAACGGGTTTTATTTTGAAAAAGATAAATGTAATCTCTCGGTCTCACTTATGGATTCCAAAATACATTAAGTACTCGATTTATGTTAAATTGGCTAGATTTTATCTCTCGATATCAACCTAACGGTTTAATCGGGACTAAGATTTATTCCGTATATCTCTATCACTGAATTATCGTCTTAGGCATGCAATTCCTAGTTCTATTTAACAGTTAATTCTCTCGAACTCAACTGAAAATAATAAATCAATTAAAAGCTAGCTAGACTTTCAAAGGCATTAAACACAAAATCACATGCTTCATTAATTAAGGAAAAACCAATAAAAGTTCAAATCATCTGGTTACATGCTTTATAAACCGAATTCATTCCAACCCCCAACACGAACCGGTTAGTTCATGTCGGTGGTGGATTCAAACACAAGAGTGAAAGATGAAACTACGTATGTAAACATGGTAACGCGAAAGATTAAAAACATGAAAGATAACGTGATGAACTCCCTTCAATCGTGCTTGTATCTACGTTCCGTGATGATTGTCTCCGTGATCGGCCCTCTAATGTGACTCCGAGAGCTCCGAAAAGTCGCCCCAAAATTGCCCCTGGTCATCTGCCGAAAGTTGGATACCGAAAAAGTGACCTAAAATCGGATTTTGTAGCTGAAAAACGCGAAACAGTGGGTTACGTCACTTGCCACGCGACTTGCAAGTGGCGTGGTAAGTCGCGCGTGTCCAATTAGCTGCGTGGGTCTTTTTCTGGTTCACGGTTCGGGTCCTGGTTCGGTCGTGGGTTTTGGGCTTGGCTTTTGGGCTCCCGTTAGGCTTCGTTTTGACTCGTTTTGGGCTCTTTTTAGCTTCTTTTTTCGAGGAATGCCGCCTTTTAGATAACCTGTGTGAATCACTAGATAAACCGTAAAATACACGTCTTTTTACTTGAATACAAGCCAATCTCATTGGTTTGAGAACCGAAAATAACGCCAAAAAGTGGCGTTATCAACAACCCAAAACCGAGCGTTGCTTGTCCCCAAGCAAATTAGCGATAAAAATAGAATCAAAGCACATAGTGAATTTAGTAATGACTGCACAATTCCAATCGGTACCAAGTGATGCATCGGTGATTTCCCATACCCGTGAATATCTATCTCACTCTCGCCTCATTCTTTAATTTGTCCGATCTATGACCTTCTATTGGGAGTTGAACTCGTGTCAGTTCCGATTACATTAGGATTAGACTAAGTCCAGCCATGCTAGGGAAAACATTTCGCCTCGACCCTACCTCACGGGATACTCTCTTTGCACTCGAACCTAGGTTATCGCTCGTGTTGTCATGTTTAAGGAGGTTATGTGCAAGAATACGCAAATGTCATGACAACTCTAAAGAAAGACGCACAAATGTCCAAAATTTTGATCTCAGAAAGAATCAAATAGCAAGACAGGGAATATCAGTAAAGGTAGTCGTAAACCGTAATCACATTTTCCAAAAGATCATCCAGGTCTTTACACGAGTTGTAATGGGGCTAAGGTTAAGGCTAAGAAATGACGGGTAAAAAGGATCAACAATCCTCGGTGGGTCAATCATTGGCAATTCCTGAACTCTCGTTGCTTTACATTCGCTTACTTGGCCCCTTTCGTCACTATTGGAGTCGCTTTGACTCTCTTATTTTACAGCTCTAACTATTATCTAAATAACTGTATATTTTTATCATTTTTTTTTTGGGACTTCTTTGGTCCTCTTTTCTATTTTTCGGGTTACATTGACCCGTTTTATTCTCATGACTGGCCGGAGTTCTTTCTTTTCTGCTCTATCTCTATTAGTTCATTACTGCTTCCGATTGACACACTTTCGGATAAGGGTTAGCTAAGGCTTTTGGCTATAGGGTAAATGATAGGTTTAGAAAGAAATACGGTGAGTGTTTGGCTTCAAATGGGCTATGTGTACACACTAAGGGTAAAAGGGAAAACGATAGCTGAAACGGGTTAAAACAAAACACACAATGCCTGGAATCATTTCTTAAAGTCCACACGGTATGGTCTACTATACCCTTACCTAATATCCCGATGTTTGTCTTTGCTACTCAATGCAATAATGTAGCGAGATCATTCTACATTCACGACGAGGAATTCGAAAAGTGTATAAGAATTACGTATATGAATCCCTCGAAATGAAAAACGTCTTATTAGGCTCAAAACTCGCTATCGGGTGGTCTCCACTAATGTCCCTAGTCATGTCCTTTCCCGGTCCTCCCCTAACGGTCACGTCGCTATCATAAGATTCTTCCCACAATGGTTGGTCTCAATCATTCAAAACAAAAAATTTAGCTATTGTGATCTAGACACTCAGAAGTGCAGGAAATCTACGTGCATAACTTGGGCCCGATTGGGCAACCCCAAACCTTACCCACACATTGTCCTCAATGTGCAAGCAAAGTCGTAGGTGATGCGACTCAATCATTGTGCAGTTATTAAAAGGACGGGCAAGGCATTACATAGCAAGCAAAATAAAACCCAAAATTTCTAAAATGGGCACCCCAAACCTAGGCCATGGCCTAGGTTTGCCAAATAAAAGCCAACCCCAAACCTCGGTAAAACCGAGGTTTGCACAGGGTCTAATGTGAGTGTGTAGATGGTTCAAAAATGAGGCACCCCAAACCTAAGTGAAACTTAGGTTTGTTGCATCTCGTGCAATTAAAATTGAACAACACATCAAACACCACTCTTTTAGCAGAGAAATGATCAGAACATACCTGTTTTGCCCGGCCAGATGAGATTCTCTTAAAGATTAAGCATTTGGAGAAGGAGGGAAGAGCATGTACACACAAAAGAAACAAACAGACGACGAAAGGAAAGCAAGAAAATAGAAACACACAACACAAGAAAGGAATAAAAATTTGCACGAAAAACGAACGAGAGCCAACAGGGGACTCCCGCGGTTTAGCCCGCGACTTGCAAGTCGCGTGGCAAACCGCGTAACTCTCTGTCTCAGAAAACCAACAGAGTGCCCCGCGGCTTGCTGCGCGGTTTGCAAACCGCGTGGCAAGTCGCGTATGTCCCTGTTCGTTTTTCGCTTTTTCGATTTTTATGGTTTTTCGGGTATAAGAAACGCACTAAAAATAAGCAGTTAATAAAGAAAAACTAACATTGGTGGGTTGCCTCCCACCCAGCGCCGTATTTTAAGTCGTGGCACGACTGTGTGGTTCTCAACTTGGCTCCATATCCGCAGACTTGAATCGCCCACACTTGCGATTTCCCGCGGATTTCTCTCCTCCTTCTTCTCTTTCACCACTTCCACTTTCCAGCAACTTGAATCTCTCGTTCTCGCCGCCAACTCGGAACGTGATCTCACCCTCTTCCATATCAATCAGAGCCCGACTCGTGGCCAAAAATGATCGTCCCAATATGAGTGGAACCTCTTCATCTTCGTCTATATCGATCACCACGAAGTCTACCGGGAAGTAGAACTTACCAACTTTGACGAGCACATCTTCTATCACTCCGTAAGGATATCTGATCGACCTATCTGCAAGCTTTAATGTCATGTACGTTGGCTGCACTTCACCCCGTCCGAGTTTCCTAAAAACAGAAAGAGGCATCAGATTAATACTTGCCCCTAAATCACATAGAACCTTATTAAAATTAAAACTGCCAATTTGAATAGGAATCGAGAAACTCCCTGGATCTTTAAGCTTTTGGGGCAGCTTATTCTGGAAAATCGCGCTGCACTCTTCAGTGAGTGCAACGGTGGCCTGGTGATCAAGTGCCCTCTTTTTGGAAAGGATCTCTTTCATGAATTTCATGTAAGAGGGCATTTGGGTGAGAGCATCTGCAAAAGGAATATTAATCGTTAGCTTTTTAAAGACCTCAATAAATTTGGACAAATTAACCTGATCCTTATTTGCTTGCAGCCTGCTCGGGTAAGGCACTTTCGGGATTTTCGGCTTGACCGGCGGTGTCACTTCTTTCTTTTTCTCTTCTCTCCTCATACGCTCTTCATCAGCCTCTAATGCATCCATGTCAATGATCTCCGCCTCATTCTCGGCTTCCTTTGCTGGCTCCTTATTCAGTTCCTTGCCATCTCTCAGATAGATGGCATTTCAATTCTCTTGGTTCCTCTTTTCGGCCATACTTGGAAATGCTCCGGGAGGTCGGGTTTGTAGGGCTTCAGAAATCTGCCCTACTTGCCTCTCGAGAATCTTGATTGCGGCCGTATTCTGCTCAGTTGCGGCTTTTACCGTATTCACCGTGCTCGCTAGCTCTCAGACCGTGCTGTCCATTTTTGACATGAACTTCATCATCATGTCTTCGAGACCCGGCTTCTTCTCCCCGGATGGTCCTTCGTTTCTTTGCTGAAATCCTGGAGGACGATAAGCATTATTTGTTTGAGCAAAATTAGAAGAGTTAGAAAAATTACCTGATTGTGGTTGACCGGGCTGATTCCATGAAAGATTGGGATGTCTTTTCCACCCCTCGTTATAAGTATTCGAGAAAGGATCGTTTCTCGGTTGGCTCCGGTTTGACACAAAATGGACTTGATCAGGTTCTTGATGGCTGTCGGCTTGCAATTGGATCGTAATCGCTGCTAGTTGGGTTTTGATCTCCTTAAGCTCATTCGATTCTCGAACACTTGCTACTCGTGCAATGGATGATCGTGGAGTGGAGTAGCTATGTTCGGCAAGGTTCTCGATCAGCTCGACCGCTTCTTCATAGGTCTTTTTCATGAGCGCTCCCCCCGCTGCAGCCGTAATATCGTTCTTGAATTGTGGGTGGAGGCCTCCAAAGAATGTTTGGATTATGACCCACCCATGAAGACCGTGATGTGGACACTTCTTCAACATGTCCTTATACCTCTCCCAAGCTTCGTATAACGTTTCCTGATCCCATTGCGCGAAGTGCGTAATGTCGGCCATTAACTGTGCGGTTCTTCCCGGTAGGAAGAATTTCTGGAGGAAAGCTGCCTTTAATTGTGCCCACGTGGTGATAAGGTCTGATGGTAGGCCTTCGATCCATATTTCAGCCCGACCTTTTAGTGAAAAACTGAACAGCCTCAGTTTGATTGCGTTCTCCTCCATCCCGTTGATCTTGAAGGTGCTGCAAATCCTCTCGAATGCGCGGAGATGTGCATGAGGATCTTCGGTCGGTGCTCCTCCAAACTGATTTTGCTGCACCATTACAATGGTGCTCGGCTTTATTTCAAAATAGTTGGCCGCAGTGGTAGGCGGCTGAATACCTATGCGGGCCGCTGCCACATTCGGGTCGGCAAACGACCGCATAGGCACCCTCTCCGGAGGTGGTGGTGGATTATTGCGGCGAGGTGGTCTCTCGTCGTCAGACATCTCGAATTTCAGATTCCGCTTAGCTTTCGCTTCTTTTCGTAGACGACGAGCGGTTCTTTCGATCTCTGGGTCGATAGGCTCGAGTTCTTTTCCTCGGGTTTTCCTTGGCATAAACCAAGCAGCACCTGAAATCGCAATTACACGAACTTAGCAATCCAGAAATTCAAAGTGATGAAATAGAGTACGAAAAAAAAATGTCCAATCTAATAGCGCGTATAGCTGGTAGTGCTATTAGCTACAACTAGTTCCCCGGCAACGGCGCCAAAAACTTGACACGGGGTTTTGACACCCCGCGAATCTTACCGCAAGTGTACGGGTCGAAGTCAAGTAATAGTACTTGGAAAGTACGAGTATCGAATCACGGGGAACTAGGAACTAAGTATCACAATTACTATAGGCTCTATTAACTGGACTGTCGAATTTGGAAGATGGGTTTTAAACTAAATTCTAGCAAATCACAACTTAAACGCAAACAAAGCAAAGAACAAATTAGGAACTTTGATAGAGAGAAAAGTTGAGGGTTGGAAATCCTCCGATTCTACACATGCACACAAACAACTCAAACAATTACCAGTTTATCCCCTTAATGATTCCCAAATCTTTTAAGGTCACCGTTGTTCTCTTTCAAGCCACAACGGGTTTTATTTTGAAAAAGATAAATGTAATCTCTCGGTCTCACTTATGGATTCCAAAATACATTAAGTACTCGATTTATGTTAAATTGGCTAGATTTTATCTCTCGATATCAACCTAACGGTTTAATTGGGACTAAGACTTATTCCGTATATCTCTATCACTGAATTATCGTCTTAGGCATGCAATTCCTAGTTCTATTTAACAGTTAATTCTCTCGAACTCAACTGAAAATAATAAATCAATTAAAAGCTAGCTAGACTTTCAAAGGCATTAAACACAAAATCACATGCTTCATTAATTAAGGAAAAACCAATAAAAGTTCAAATCATCTGGTTACATGCTTTATAAACCGAATTCATTCCAACCCCCAACACGAACCGGTTAGTTCATGTCGGTGGTGGATTCAAACACAAGAGAGAAAGATGAAACTACGTATGTAAACATGGTAACGCGAAAGATTAAAAACATGAAAGATAACGTGATGAACTCCCTTCAATCGTGCTTGTATCTACGTTCCGTGATGATTGTCTCCGTGATCGGTCCTCTAATGTGACTCCGAGAGCTCCAAAAAGTCGCCGGAAGTCGCCCCAAAATTGCCCCTGGTCGTCTGCCGAAAGTTGGATACCGAAAAAGTGACCTAAAATCGGATTTTGTAGCTGAAAAACGCGAAACAGTGGGTTACGCCACTTGCCACGCGACTTGCAAGTCGCGTGGTAAGTCGCGCGTGTCCAATTAGCTGCGTGGGTCTTTTTTTGGTTCGCGGTTCGGGTCCTGGTTCGGTCGTGGGTTTTGGGCTTGGCTTTTGGGCTCCCGTTAGGCTTCGTTTTGACTCGTTTTGGGCTCTTTTTAGCTTCTTTTTCCGAGGAATGCCGCCTTTTAGATAACCTGTGTGAATCACTAGATAAACCGTAAAATACACGCCTTTTTACTTGAATACAAGCCAATCTCATTGGTTTGAGAACCGAAAATAACGCCAAAAAGTGGCGTTATCAGTTAGCCACACACTTCACATATTTTAGTATTTCACATGACATCAACAAATGATACAAATATTGGAAAGAGATAGGTAGGTAAAGGAGGGGGAATGCCTTCAAAATTAAAAAAAGTTGGTTGGCTAAAAATGCGACACTGTCCATCAAAAATTGGGATTAAATGGTAATTTTGAAGCTATGTGATAAACATATTTTATTAAAAAGTAACACCTTTCACTTTCGATTGATTACATGTTAATTAGAATCAAATCAATACAATCATGAATAGAAATATAAATACATAAAAATGAATATGAAAGAAGTGTTGGCTATAAGGTATCAAATGATACAATGATATTTAGTATTTTCTCAAATAATAAATTGTAGTTGAGCTTTGTTTATGACACATTGACGATAAACTGAAATATTGTAAGAGATAATTGAGTATATGAAAGGAGGAGAGATGTCTTTGAATATTAGAAGTGTATTAACCAATGTATAATGAGAATTTAGCATTCTCAGGTTTTGAGTTGATTTGCAGTATCGTAATTTTTTTATATTTTACTTGACATATGTTTTGTTCATCACGCAACGCGCGATGTCGAATACTATTATATATATAAAAGCAAGATGGGGAGTTGTTTATGTGGCCTAATGAGAACCCACCATTCACCTTTATCTATTTTCTCCTAATTTTGATTTTTTTTAAATAAAAACTAGCTCTCATTAAATGACTTTAACTTTTTATTTAATATCTAATTTTATTTATTATTCTATACTTATTTTTTTATACACAAAGACATCAACAAATATAACTTTTATTTACCTTACAATTTTTAATTAATATCTAATTTTCTTTATTATTTTATAATTATTTTTATTTGCACTACATAAAATCTATATCTATATCTATATCTATATATATAAAAGCAAGATGAGGAGTTGCTTAGGTGGCCTAATGAGAACATAAATTATATATATATTAATCATGAACTTCGTTTATATAAATGAGTTTTTAAATATAACGATTATATATATTCACCAATATTATATAACTATAATATTAGAGTCATGTGAAATAAAAGAAATTAATAAGTTTGAGTGTAACTAAATAAGATAAATAGTCTAATTAATTTAATGTTTGTTAATAAATACACCAAGAAAAAACAAAATCCAGATAAAATAAAATAAAAATATACATATTATTATATTCAAGTCTCATGTGAATATTAACATATATACATATTATATTCAAGTATGTAAATAAAAATATACATATATCTATGTAATTTCATTTATATAAAAGAGTTTATAATTATTTTAATTATATATGCATATATATATATATATATATATATATATATTCAATAAAAAATAGAGTCATGTCAAATAAAAGAATTAAAAAAAATATTGGGTGTAACCAACAACAATGAATAGTCTAATTAAAAGATGTTTTGATGATAAATACATCAATAAAAAAAGTAAAAAATTGACACAAAGAAAACTTGGATTGAGATGCTTATAAATTTGATAAAATACAAAAAACATAAAAAACAGATATTAATAATAATATATTAATAACTAATATTAAGAGCTACTAAAGCTTATTAAGAACCATTATAACGTGTCGTAAGTCAACATTGGTGTTATTGGGTCTTAATAAGTCATAAAAAGTCTTATTCGATTATAATGGTTCTTAACAATTTTATTGGATTCTATTAGACCTTAATCGATTTTATTGAGGTTTAATCGGTTCTATAGGCTTTAATATTTCTATAGGCATTAATAGATCTATTGAACTTTAATCAGTTTTATTGGCTTTTAAAGGGTTTTACTAAATTTTAGTAGATTTATTGGTAACATATAATAATAATAATTTAATAATAAAATCGATGAAATAATGATAAAATATTCTATATATATATAAAAGCAAAATCCAAAAAGGATGAGGTGGCACCTTCTAAGGCTTAGAATCTCTTCTATCTATTTTCTCAAATTTTTGAATTTTTTAAATGTTGAATATGTAATAAGACTTTTTCGCCCCTGTATGGAAAATGTGTAATTCATATTAATATGGGTTTCTTTGTAATTTTGCATGCCTAAGTTTAACCTCCAACTCTTGATATTCTTCTTCATTTAATTTGTTTTATTCCTTAATGAAATTTGTTTTTTACACAATGCAAAACAAAATAAAATCCTATAAATTCCTTTGGTGGGAGATGAAGAAAATATAAGTTGAAGAAAACATTGAAGATTTTAGATAGGTATGTATATATTCTATCTCCAAAAGATGTGATTTGTTATTATATGTTTTTTCAGTTCCATATTTTGGATTTGTTGTTATCATAAAACATTTGTGTTTACGTTGGAATCATATAGAATCAAGTAAAATTTTGATATTTTGTGACTACATGATCTGATATTTTTTTTAATTTAAGCCCCATTGACATTAACCATGTATACGTGATTGATAATTGCGTTACTTTTTGACTATTTCAAGAAAAATTGTATTGACATTTGCCAATGGTGTGATAATTTATAATGTCTATGAATTCAATACTAAATAAAATGAAATCCTACAAATCGTTTTTTGTGGGGGATGAAGAAGATGAAAGTTGAAGAAGCCATGAAAGATTTTAATCAGGATTCTCCACAAAAATATGATTTGTTATTACATAGTTTTTCTTTTACATATTGTTGGGTTTGTTGTTATCCTACGACAATTGTTTTTATGTTTAAATCAGATACATTTAAATAGACTTTTGATATTTTGTGATTACATGATCAAATAGCTTCTTTTTTCATTAAATGACTTTAACTTTTTATTTAATATCTAATTTTATTTATTATTCTATACTTATTTTTTTATACACAAAGACATCAACAAATATAACTTTTATTTACCTTACAATTTTTAATTAATATCTAATTTTCTTTATTATTTTATAATTATTTTTATTTGCACTACATAAAATCTATATCTATATATATAAAAGCAAGATGAGGAGTTGCTTAGGTGGCCTAATGAGAACCCACCATTCATCTTTATCTATTTTCTTCTAATTTTGATTTTTTTTAAATAAAAACTAGCTCTCATTAAATGACTTTAACTTTTCATTTAATATCTAATTTTCTTTATTATTCTATACTTATTTTTATTATACACAAAGACATCAACAAATATAACTTTTATTTACCTTACAATTTTTAATTAATATCTAATTTTCTTTATTATTTTATAATTATTTTTATTTGCACTACATAAAAACATCATCAAATATAAGTTCTATTTACCTTACATTTTTATTTTTATAGATTATTTATATTTGAACTACATAAAAACAACAAATATAATTTCTATTTACCTTACATTTTTTATTTTTTATAGATTATTTATATTTGAACTACATAAAAACAACAAATATAATTTCTATTTACCTTACATTTTTTAATCTATATATATATATATATATATCTTTATATCTATAAAAGTAAGATCCAATGATAATGATGTGGCACTCTAAGATTTGAGTATTCTATATTTCTTGGATGGAGAATGGTTTTTGTCTATCCTACATTGATGGAGAGATGGAAAATTGACAATTGATGTTAGGTATATGAAAGGAGGTTGAGATGTCTATGTTTCAACTCTTGCGTTGGGACCTCTTCGCTAATCCTCTCAAACTTATGTTGTTGGTTCATGTTGGCTAACTCTCCAAATCATGGGGTTGGTTTATTTTTGCCAACCCTCTTTTTGAAAAAAAGTTAATCTATAAAGAAAAAATATTAATATCTTTATATATATATATATAAGCAAAAACCAAGAAAAATGACATGACACAATGTGGATTGAGAATTCTAAAATATTGAATTGTGGTTAACTTTGACTATCCCACATTGATAGAAAGATGAAATGTTGGAACATGAAGTTGATTATAAAAGGAGAATTATGCCAACTTTTTCTACATGACTTATGATTTATTTCAATCCTTTTTGGATTAAAAAGTTAATTTTAGTTACAATCTTTATATATACAAAAGCAAAAACCAAGAAACTTATGACATGGTACATTGTGGATTGAGAACTAAAATATTGAATTGTGGTTAACATTGGCTATCCTATCTTTATATCTATAAAAGTAAGATCCAATGATAATGATGTGGCACTCTAAGATTTGAGTATTCTATATTTCTTGGATGGAGAATGGTTTTTGTCTATCCTACATTGATGGAGAGATGGAAAATTGACAATTGATGCTAGGTATATGAAAGGAGGTTGAGATGTCTATGTTTCAACTCTTGGGTTGGGACCTCTTCGCTAATCCTCTCAAACTTATGTTGTTGGTTCATGTTGGCTAACTCTTTAAATCATGGGGTTGGTTTATTTTTGCCAACCCTCTTTTTGAAAAAAAGTTAATCTATAAAGGAAAAATATTAATATCTTTATATATTATAAAAGCAAAAACCAAGAAAAATGACATGGCACAATGTGGATTGAGAATTCTAAAATATTGAATTGTGGTTAACATTGACTATCCCACATTGATAGAAAGATGAAATGTTGGAACATGAAGTTGATTATAAAACGAGAATTATGCCAACTTTTTCTATATATATACAAAAGCAAAAACCAAGAATTGTGGATTGAGAAAGATGACATGGTACATTGTGGATTTATTTTAATCCCTTTTGGATTAAAAAGTTAATTTTAGTTACAATCTTTATATATACAAAAGCAAAAACCAAGAAACTTATGACATGGTACATTGTGGATTGAGAACTAAAATATTGAATTGTGGTTAACATTGGCTATCCTACATTGATAGAAAGATAGAAAAGCAAAAACCAAGAAAAATGACATGACACAATGTGGATTGAAAATTCTAAATATTGAATTGTGGTTAACTTTGACTATCCCACATTGATAGAAAGATGAAATGTTGGAACATAAAGTTGATTATTAAAGGAGAAGTATGCCAACTTTTTCTACTTGATTTATGATTTATTTTAATCCCTTTTGAATTAAAGAGTTAATTTTAGTTACAATTAATATATATATAGTAAAGCAAAAACCAAGAAAGTTATGACATGGTACAATGTGGATTGAGGACTAAAATATTGAATTATGGTTAACATTGGCTATCATACATTGATAGAAAGATGAAATGTTGGAACATGAAGTTGATTATAAAAGGAGAATTATGCCAACTTTTTACATGACTTATGATCTATTTTATTCCATTTTGGATTAAAGAGTTAATTTTAGTTACAATCTTTATATATATAAAACCAAAAATCAAGAAAAATGACATGACACAATGTGGATTGAGAATTCTAAAATATGGAATTGTGGTTAACTTTAGCTATCTCACATTGATAGAAAGATGAAATGTTGGAACATGGAGTTAATTATAAAAGGAGAAGTATGCCAACTTTTTCTACATGACTTATGATTTATTTTAATTCCTTTTGGATTAAAGAGTTAATTTTAGTTACAATCTTTATATTTTTATATATATAAAAGCAAAAACCAAGAAAAATGACATGGCACAATGTGGATTGAGAATTCTAAAATATTGAATTATGGTTAACTTTGGCTATCCCACATTGATTTCTTAGAAAGATGAAATATTGGAACATGAAGTTGGTTATAAAAGAAGAAGGATGTCAACTTTTTTTACATGACTTATGATTTATTTTAATCCATTTTGGATTAAAGAGTAACTTTTAGTTACAAATTTCTTCATATTGAATGATTAAGTCCTTAAACCATTTTTGTTAATGATAAAACGCTCAAACCTAAATTTAGATTGTATCACTAAGTGCATGTGAAAAACAACAACATATACTCTTCCTCGAATCTATGTTTTATTAATTGGAACAAAGTTAAGGCATACCTTAAAGTCGTCAAGGTCACTGAAGCTCATGGATATATATACTAATCCAATGCCACATCATAGGGGGACAAATCACCACTAAGGGACCTACATCGATACAAACTAATTGAGAACGATCTACCCGTGCTAACACTATCCGGGCATGCACTAAGAATGTTGTAAATACTTGATTTTGTCATAGTCCCAAAATACTAAAAGTGTGAATTAAGATGTCAATACAATTATGACAACGGGCTAGAAATGAGCTTTAGTTTTAGGCTTGCAAATCTATTACTGTACTTGAAAAGCTATCAAACTTCTAAGTTATATAATTAAAATAATAATATGAGTATTTGGTTGTCCATGAGCATGCCTCTAAAACTGGACATACATACATGGGAGTTTCATGTGCTTTATTTATCTGGATTGGATGCAATATTTTAAATGAATGTTATGTCTATGCTATTTTATTTATTATATAGAAAGAGGTGCGAGAGTTCGATTATGTGTTATATGTTTTGAAATGCATGAACATGCTTTTTTGCATATTGTTTGTGTATGTCAAGTTAACTCACACAGGGGGAGTAGGGACTGCCATGGAACTATACTATTTACTTGGTTAACAAAAGAACGGGACTCTCTCTCTCTCTCTCTCTCTATATATATATATATATATATATGTATATATATAGGGGGCCATTCAAGGGAGAACTAGTTATTTTGTGGTAACTGTAAGAACCAATGTGAGCCATATATTAAGCTATAAATTAGGAAATTATTAATTTTGGTAATTTTGTTTGAAATTTAAATAAAAGGGCATTTTAGGTATTTTTAAAATCTCCTATCTCCTCTCTCCTCTCTCCTCTCTCTCCGGCCAATCGTAATACCGAAAATACATACAAGAACTTTTGTGATACCACTGTGATACCCATTGCCATCCAATTCAACATCACATTCATTACTTTGGTAATACTCCAAGAACATTTGTGATACCCACTGTGATACCAATGTGATACCCACTGTGATACCCATTGCCATCCAATTCAGCATCACATTCATTACTTTGGTAATACTCCAAGAACATCTGTGATACCAATGTGATACCCAATGTAACCATGTGTTACCTTTGAGCATAATACATGAAAAATTCCATAAAACATAGATCTACAAAACAAACAAACCTCATATACTGTGATACCCTTACAACATAACGAAACTAAAGAAAAAAACATAATTTGATACACTTAGTAAAGCAATACTCCGGTGATACAAACCAAGTGTGATACCTTGGTGATACCAACTATGATACTCCGGTGATACCAAGCAAGAATAATGCGAGTCATCGGTGTTCTCTCCGCCTCCCTCTCGGTCAGAACCGTCGGCCAACGCCACTCTCTTCTCCATCGTCTGAACTCCAGCAACAGCCGCAACTCCTCTTCTCCTATCGACTTAAGAACACAGAGACCATCTCTGCAGAGCCAACACCACCGAAACACTTCTCAAACTCGACCGAGCACTCGAGCAGTTACAGATTCTCTCTCTCACCTAGACTCTCACCTTCATCTTCTTCTCGTGAAAACCACAGCCGCCACCAGTAGCCACCACCAGGCCCCGTCCACTCTTTCTTCTCCTCTCGATGGTGCAGACGAGAGAGAGGGAGGCGTAGGGAGGTGCTGACGAGAAAGAGGGAGGCGGAAGGAGGGATGTGGACGAGAGAGAGGGAGGTGGATTGGTGATGCCGGCGACCAGCGATGGCTGCCGGCTGTGGAGGTGGGCGGCTGCCGGCTGGGGGTGGACTTCAAGAGAGAGGTGTACTTCAAATATTTTAGGGTTTTATTATTTGGTATATAGAAAAAATGAGGGAGAGGAGAGAGGCGTGAATAGTGAATATAGGAGATATTTTAGGATTTAATTATTTAATTAGATTTAGGAAACAAATTACTAAAACACCCTTTTGTATTTATTTAAAATTTATATTAGTTATTTTAAATGTGTGACTCACATTGGTTCTTACAGTTACCACAAACTAAATAGTTCTTATTTGATTAAGCCCCTATATATATATAAGGGTGGTATTTGGTACAAACCAAATAGATTGTACAAACTGTACAAACCCATCTCCACCAATCACGTAACTTCTTTTTTTATACCCATAAGGGTATTTTAGGGCTTTTAGCATATTTTTAATTTTATTTATTTTAAATATATTATTTTACCCTTTGTAACTGTTAGATGAAAAACTAAATTCATCGTCCGGCACCGACAACCGGAAAATATAGATTCATGAAGCCAAATTATATATTCATGAAGCCAAAATATAGATTCATGAAGCCAAATTATATATTCATGAAGCCAGATTACAGATTCATGAAGCCAGATTGAGTTTGTAGGGTTTGTACAATCCATTTGGTTTGTATTTGATACCCATCCTATATATATATATATATATATATATATATATATATAGCCAAATGACCGTGTAGGAAGTTGAGTTAACAGTGAGAAACGTGAGAAGTGAATATGAATCCTTGATCAGCCAAAATTAGCCAACCACATTAGTATAAAGAGTAGACCAAAATAAGTCAACTCTATGAGTTTCCACAAAGGTCTTACCTGCTGTTAAATAACCATATCATTATTCCATTTCATCATCTTCTCACCAACGTGGGATAAACAAAACACAGCATTTCACAATTTGAGTAAGACTCAAATCTCATAATGATTCAAGTGGAAAATGACTAATACTTTTGAAAATAATTGAAATAAACTTATTTAATTTCATATTACAAAATTTGTGGTGCTTATAGAACTTTCTTGCCACCGCGCGAGCGCGGTGCAACACACTAGTATTGAACAATTTGAAATTAGAGATTTGATATTTTTACGGATTTCAAAATTTTACCAATTCAGATAAAGTGGTCAATTGAGAAATGAAAACTGAAATATAATGTTCTAGACGAATTTATTTTAACTGGGCTATAATCTTTAAAGAGTAAACGACAATTTTGGTCCCTGGTGTATACCAAAATCACCGAAAGTGGTCCATAAACTTCAAAAACGACATTTTTCGTCCCTGGTCTCCTTATTTTGCTCTGAAAATGGTCCCTGCTACAGTAACTCCGTTAAAAACCCAGTTAAGTCCCAGTTAAGTCAGGGGTAAAATGGTCTTTTTACTTTTTTATTTAATTTTCTATTAAAATAAAATAAAATAAGAATATATTTTATATTTTATATATTTATATTATATATATAGATATATATATATATATACAATACATATATATATATATATATATATATATATGGTCACCATCTCCTGAACCACCTCCATCGGCCACCATCTCCGGCGATGGTCCGGCCACCACCTCCGTCGGCTGCAAATTGGGAAAAATGGTGCAGAACCCCCATTACATGCTCGATTTTCGTTTATAACTTTGTATCTTACACGAACCCCTATTTTTCTAAATTCATCTCTGAACTTCGCTCCTTTTCCTCTTTCTTCTCTAAGTATCTGAGATTGTGTGTTATTGGTCTTTAATTTTGCGTTTTCTATGTGAATTTATTATTTAACATGTTTAGGGTTTCCTTATTTTCTTCTGTTCGTATTAATTTGGGTGTGTGTTGCAGGTGGTGCTGCTGCGGCGGTAGTGGTGGGTTGCAGGTGGTTGCTGCTGCGGCAGTAGTGGTGGGTTGCAGGTGGTTGCCGGTGGTGCTGTATATTATATTTGTATGGAATTTGGGTGTGTTTTTTTCCCTGTGTTTAGAAGTTGGAATGAATGTTGGGTTTTTGTGGTTAGAAGTTGGAATGAATGTTGGGTTTTTGGTTCTTATTTTGGGTGATGGTGGTGGAGTGGTGATTGTGGTGGAGTGGTTATGGTGGTGGGAACGGGAATACACACCTGCATGTTTGTGGGTCACGGTGGTGGGTGAGGGTCTCAACGAGGAAGGAGGAGGGGAATGGAAACAATCTCACGGGTGAAGGTGGTGGCCGGACCATCGCCGGACCATCGCCGGAGATGGTGAAGGTGGTGGCCGGACCACTATATATATATATAATATAAATATAATATAATATAGAATATATTTTATTTTTATTTTATTTTGATACAAAAAGACAAAAAGGTGTAAAAAGACCATTTTACCCCTGACTTAACTGGGTTTTTAACGGAGTTACTGTAGCAGGGATCATTTTCAGAGCAAAATAAGGAGACCAAGGACGAAAAATGTCGTTTTTGAAGTTTAGGGACCACTTTCGGTGATTTTGGTATACACCAGGGACCAAAATTGTCGTTTACTCTTCTTTAAACCTACAACATAACAATAAATATAATTAATACATGCTTATTTTGACGGTCGGTTTGATCCAGACCGCTCAAAGAAATACTCAACCGGACCAACCCAAATAGTTTGGTTATTATTCACCAAACCATCCGAATCATAAAAAAACGATCCGATTGGTTTGACGGGTTTAAACGCTATACAAAAGTACCAAGAAGCCGACAAATCTTTGACTTTGAAATTAAAATGGTTTCATTTTTTACAGTCCATAAAAACCCAACCATTATTTCGCCCTCTTCGCCTCCCTGAGACTCTCTCTCGCTCTGTACCATTTGACGGCTCGACCAGTCGACCAATCCTCGTTACAACACCAACACACGAGTCAATTTCTCTGGTCGAGCTTCGTAATCGGTAACTAAATTAGGGTTTTTGATTTTTAATTCATTCTCTACTATTCATTCCGGTTTAATCAATCAACCTCACGTCATTCTTGATTTCTTGTTGGTGTACAATTAGGTTACATAACTCAACGGCCCTGCTTTTCTTAGGCTTTTGCACTTTGTATGATAGATTGGGACCCTGATTTTGGTTATTTGCTACAGAAAGATGCTAAAGATGGTTTTTGTAAATGGGTGTCAATCATCAAAACTCAAAATTGAATCTAGAAATTTTGTTGATCACTCCGACTGTGAAGCTCATGTTAACGCTTCTTGGAACCCTGGTTCTAACAAGTCATGGGTGAAAGATATTGGGCCGGGTCGGGTCACTTTGATGCATAGGAACCCAACACCATTTTTCTCCTTCTTGTCAGGTATTCATGAGGGTGAGGAAGACCTTTTAGTTGAAGTTTAGGAGTGTATAAACCCTAACAATTACCAAATAACAAAAAATAAATAGATTTTTCGGTACAACTTAATAAACATAACTATCTAATTACCTATACAGGGGATCTCTAAAAACGTCAATAGGTTGGGGGCAAAAATAAAACTGAAGGCTAGCAACGGCATGCATATTTTTTATAACTACTTGCTCGATATGGTATTTGATGTCACTTGGTCATATGGATGATAGTTAACTTGGTATGTTTTCTTGTGTTATAATTAAGTGAATAAACAAATTTCTATATTTGTTTTTGTTTTTATTTATATAAGACAACTTGACTGTGGTCTGTGAATGAGGATGAAACGATTCATAAAAAACATGAAGAAAGCAGAGACGTTGGATTGGTATGTTAATGTGCAAAATAAACCCAAATTGTTATTCCCCATCCTAAATCGATTGTTCGACTTAAAGTGGGAATGAGTCTACATATAATAACAATGATATTTTAAATTGCTTCCAAAATATGAAGACTCACTCGATGAGGCCAATTGTAAAGTTATACAAATATATGTTTTGAACTCTTAATTGGAGTTATGTGTTGTTTTTATTTATTGTTTTGCTAACAGTCCATTGTTCATACGTTCTTTCCCTATATGTTCAATTTGTATGTTATATTTGTTATGTTCAATTTCCCTGCCTGGATTTGCCTATGATACAAATTGAACATATAAATTTGAAGTTGATATAATTTGATACACAAAAATGTCACTTATGCCTAGTTTTGATGATGCATGGTCTTAAGATAGTAATCAAGAACAGTTTAAAAGGAATTATGTACAACAACCTACACTCCATCATGGTAAATTAGGGAAAGAGAATGATGTCGGCACAAGTCATACTTGTATGCACATAAATATCATTTTGTGTGAATATAGTTATTGAAGAGTAGATTTGAAAAGGTAATGTAGTTATGTATTTTTTTCATACTTGTATGCACGAGTCATACTAGCGGCATTACTTGGATCAGAAACAATAGGTTTACATATGTGTCACAATTTATAGGATATGTGAGGTTTTTGCATATATGGTAAATCTATTTGTTTCTAATCTAGGTAATTCTGCATGCATGTTGTCCCCGCGTTGTTGAGGACTTTTGTACTTTCTTGATGGATCTTACTGCCAGAGGAGATCTAGATCTTTCCATCAACTTTGAAAGCATCATATATGTGCACCCTTGAGGCTAAAAAAATAAAACATGTTCGAGATTATGTTTTTGAAGTAGGGTTGTAGGAAGGAGCATGAGGAAGAAATATCGATAAAAAAGCTAGTGAAAATACGTATTGGATGGAATGATAAAGAGGTAGATATAGAAAGATTACATTGCGCTTTTAATATGGCATTAGATTGTACATGATATATTTAATGGAATAAGACTAACAATAGTAGGATGTTTGACTTGTTTGGAGAATAATTTATTCAAATGCACTCTCTCACTAATACAAAAAGACAGAAGGGACAAAAAAGGAAAATTAAAAACTAGCCCACGGACAATTTCTATACTTGACTCTTTTAAGTATATTGTAATTGTGGTTAACAATTTTCAATGTAACAAATATCTATATTTCAGTTTATGTCATTAAGAAACCAAAAGGAATTAGAAACGAGAAATGGAAAAAAACATAGACAAATATAGTCAAACGTGTAGAGTCAAATGTTTGCAAGTTTTACGCATTGAACGCACCATATATTTGTAGTTTTGTATAGCACAAATTCATATTATTTAATTAAATTTACATCCTTAGCTAGAGTCTTGGTTTTACCTTTTAGTCCGGCTGAAAAGAGAGGTAATATAGGGAGATCTTGAGACTGCAATCAAAGAACAATAATAAGATGGAGCTGTTTATCCGAGAAAATTACTTCTTTTTAATTTGAGTATGAATATGAATATGAATCCAAATTTTTGCACAATAAAGTAAGAAATCAATTAACAAACAAAAAGACGACAGTAGTGCACCAAGGCCTCTAGGTCTCATAAGGTTCGAGAAGAAAGGTCTTTATAAAAGCCTCTTCTAAAAATAATAGGAAAAAGGATGATTCTAGCATAGTTTTCCTCAGCCATTTGTCAAATATTTCATATTCAACTTTTGAATGTCAAATCAGATGATGTTAACGCTAAAATTATAAATAAATAAAAAGTTACACTATGAACAAAACTGCACGAATTTGGTCTACAGTACTCAAATACCTAAATGGTCCTTAAAACATGCACTGGGGGTGGTGAGGCACACCTTTTTGTACTTTGAAGACATGCCCAAATTGTGTGTAGTAACTGCTAATATGTTTTTTTTTTTCTTGTAATAAATATTAGCTTGGGAAAAAATTAAAATAAAAAATTCAATAAACCATAAAACTTTATCAAGAGTTGAGAAGGTAAACAATAGTAATCCTCTTTCTTTTTCTATACCATACTTGTAGATGAAAAGCAACCAATATATTATCCATAAAGAATTTAGAGTTCGATCTCTTGAGCTGTTAATATCATGTGCTTTTGCTCAGGCTTTCTTCTGCATAGATAAATATAGTTCTAAGATATATAAGAATATAGACAAATGCCAAATGGCAGCATCTTGAAGAAATTATCCTTTGGTACGCTGACATAGCCAACTTTTTGCCTAGTGGACTTGAGCCTTCTGGGCAACAATTCAAAATATTTTTTCATGATAGCAGGCAATACTTTTTGGCATGGCACCTACCTTTATAGAATGGGGCGTGACCAAATTTTCAGAAGATGTGCCCCAAATAGTGAGATGCATAACCTCTTGAAGGAATGCTATGGTTCACTTATATTGTTTAGAAAATGATTAATGTATAATTGTATTTGCTTTAAAAAAGATAATCCCCCGCTCCGCAGCTGCTGGAGACTTAGTCATATTTTGAGCCTTTTGCGGTACTGATTGATGTTATGGAGTGTGATCTCAAAAGGTTTGTACAAACTGTTCCTAGATTATACGATACATTTGCCACTCAACAAATTAATGGATGGATCTTATTACTACTAAATATAGACCTCTCTATCATGGAAATGGTGCTTTTATTATTTATTCTTACACTTGTAGTTTGTCCGTTAATTTATTATGTCATAGTTTGATTGGATATAACACACTAATTCGCTTTTCATTGCAGGTTTTCTCTATCACATCATCAAGGTTGGATTGCTTGATATCAACATCAAATTATTGGAGTTACCTCTACTTATTCTTAATTTAAGGGGTTCAATTGTTAACTTTTGAAGGCACCATCATGGCGTTGCGAGAAAAGGGTGAGTGACTAAAACCTTTCAGTTGTATCCCATCTACTTTAATATTTTCCAACGTCACTTGGCAGACTGGAGATAAGAAGTTATCAGGAAAACGACATTAGCAAGACATAATTTACTATTTTTTTTGGCTTAAGCATCTATGACAATGTCTTAGAGTCATCTTTTGAAAAACTTGAGACTTTGGCATGATCCCATATTTCTATGTTATGGCACTTTTGGTTAGTTGCTAAATATTTTTCCCTATGTTGATTGGTGGTTCAGTTTATACTGTTATATTGCTGATCTAGTCAGATAGTGATGGTGCACATGTATTTGTTCCCTTATTTGCTTTGCATACTTGTTTTCTTTTAACTGAGCCTTAGATGGATTTGATTTATTCTTTCTTAATTTGCCTTGTGGGGTTCTATAGAGCAACATATGGTGTACAAAAAGTTTGTGTATGTCAACCTGATTTTGAAATGGGCATGATTATGTAACCTCATGCTTGTGGATTCTCGGATGAGAGACGCACCCAAGGGCTATTTTATTAGAGAATTTATGGTGCATTAGACAATAGGGTGACATTGGCACCAATCCTATAATGATTTAGGCGAGACAATGCCGAAAATATGATAATCTGATTCTTAGTTTTTCGTTGAAATCTGTGGAGCTGCAGATGGATCATTTTGCTACTGCTGTTGAGAATTTGTGAGTTACTTTAGGGTTATTTATGCCTGAAAATTTCAGTCTTGAATTGAATTAGAGTTTTTTTCCTCTTTGACTAGTGCCCCTTGCATTGTTTTTATCGACTCGGGTAGTATATTCAAACTCTATACTTGCCCCATTTTTTATTGATGAGAAGGCAGTTTTAAGATTTTAAATGCATTGTGATGTGGAACAATAATGATAAAAGAAATAAGAAAGTTTAGACATAAATTTCAAGGTATTGACCTAGGAACCCTAGGATCTCTTGAAAATACACCCAAGTGAAACCATAGCATTATGATGGACTTGAGATTGAATCACTTGGTTTATAATAGAATATATAGCTTGACGAATTCATTACTTAGTTAAAAAGTAAATAACAAATAAACTATTATCCCAGCAGCCATTAGATGGCTTTTAGCTAAGTTGTTTGTTTCTTGTTCACACCATACTGATTTCAAGGAGGGGCACCAAGGAACACGACACAGATAACTGGATAGAAGTTACATATTGTGAAGTGAAGCCAATGATGGGAAAAGTTGACAACTTTGAATGGGTGAGTGAGGTGGAATAATAGAAGAAGAGAGAACAAATAGTATTTCTCTTTTCTCATCTCAGTGCCTCTTAATTTTGTTCTTTTTTTGTGTTCGGTGCTTCTTCCATCTACCTATATTTTTTTATCTGTTGCTTTTATCTAATGTCTTTTCTTTTTCCCCATATTTTTATTATTTTTTCTTTTTTTCCCAGGTATTGTGAAAACTATCATCATGTTTGTTGTTTTCTTCTTTATTCCTTTATGCTAAACTAAAATTCAACATTTTATATATATGCTTCAATAGTTTTTCTTTTTTTCTTCTTTTAATGGGATATTTCAACTATATGTTACTCAAATTATATTACATGTTTATTTAGAATGATTGGGTTTTTATTCATATAACCTTTTAGTAATGGAAATAACATAAGCAAATGTGAAGATATGTAAAGAATTGTGCTTCTTTTAACACTATTTTTGTACAGTATATGATAAAGTTTTTTTGGGGTCACATGGTTTTTATCTATTTTATATGGACTTGGTTTTTGATCTATTATTGGTCAGGCCGCCAAAACACTTGACCATTTGTTAGTCTTTACTTCGATTTTATTTGGTTTTACAGGACCTTATGATGAGGAAGAGGATTGGAAGGGTATGTGCGGTTTCATGCAACTTTCAACATTTTGTTTTTCAGTTATTTCTACTTCTTTTGTTTGCTCAAATATAGCCTCCCATTCTCAAGTCTCCTCTTCACGACATGTAAGAGAAAAACAAAGGAAGTTGGAGGAGTTTGTATAGTGAGAACCATCATCTATCAAGTCATGGAATGCTTAAACATATATTTGTGTTGTCTAGGGAAGATTTATCGATATATTAAACCAAACCAAACCAAACCAAACAAACCTAGTATATTCCGCTTGGAGGTAGGGTCTGAATGGGAAAGGTGTGCAAATGTACACACATCTTACCTCTTCCAAGTGACAAAGATGTTTTTTATCCTTATTTTTGAGACTTCTATTTTTATCTCGTCTGTTTTCTTCATTCTCCAACATTCCGAGACTCGTACAATACAACTGGCCATCTTGTAGATCTTTCCCTTTAGCTTTACCCGTTAAGTTTTAATGGGACTTTTGTGTCGCACAAAACTCTTGTTGCCGTCCTCCACTCCAGCCAACTTGCCTTTATGTAATCTGCAACGACCTTATCAACCTCTCCCTCTTTTATAATGATAGATCCCAAATACTTGAAGCTTTCTTTTGGGGAACTATATAGTCCAAAAAAATTCTATGTAAACTTTAAATAGGTTTAAAAAAGCTACAGGCATACAATAAATATGTGGGGAACTAACCCTTTAGCTGGCTCCATGTGCATCTTTGTTCATCTAAAATCCATTTTTGATACTCTAGGTTTCACTACGCTTCATATGGTTTACCTTATGGACTACTTTTCGATGTGTACAAGAGAGATTGGGTGAAAAAATCAACAGTTGTAGGTTAATCCAAATGAGTCGTTCATGGGCCTGTTGAAATATTTAGATTTAGTAATTATATTTTAATCAAATTTTCATGTTTAAAGTTTTCTAAGATGCAAGTTAAATTTTGTTCTCTACTCTGTAGATATTATAATGTGTAGCTGTTATTTTTTCCCTTGATGAGCTAACTTATATTTTGTAGTTAATAATTGATCTATTGATCCGCCTTTGATTTCAGTCCTCTTAAAGAAGGCCGAGAAGTTTGAATTAAAGGAATTGCAGAAGATTATCGTAAAACGGGAGCAATTACTTATATTAGGGAAGCTACTTAATGATGCTTATGTAATTCGTAGGCCCAAGCCAAGTGAATATGAACATCGGAAAGATTTGATTCGAGTTTTCAATGAAATATCAAAGGAAATATATGGTATCCTCTCCCACCTAGTGTACTATTACTTTCAGTTTCTATTACTTGTATGCAAACAAAAGCTTCTATATTCACTATAGTAAGTAATTGTTAAAATTGACTTACATGAGGGAGTCGACTTTCATGTGATTCAACTATTTCCATACTCTACAAATGGTAAATCTATTTGTTTATAATCCAGGAAATTCTACCGGTTTCCCTGTTGTTGAGGCATTTGGTTCTTTCTCAATGGACCTTTTTACTACTGGAAGTGACCTCGATCTTTCCATCAACTTCAGAAGTAGCTCGCTTGTGTTTCCTCGAGATCAGAAAATTAAGACACTTCGGAAGTTTGCAAGAAAGTTCTATGCACTACAAAGTAAACTTTTACTTATACCGGTCTTTGCATTTTTGTTTATTAAATTTTCAGTTTTAGGGATCAATAAATTCTCATACTCATTAGAATTATGAAATCATGAAATCTTATCATCCCAATAAGCATGCATCTATCGCTTTTTGCTCCTAACTTTGTCACTTGTTTTAGGGTTAAGTTGCAAGAAGAAGTTGCACATTCTTACAAGCACTTTGAATGAATTGAGCCCTTATTTGCCTACTGAATAATCTTCTTATTTTTTATTGTATGTATTCTAAAAAACTACTTTACATTTAGAAATTTGAAGAGAATATATAACTAAATTATCTTTTGAAATCCACCATTGGATTACTATATTCAAGGCTATGCAATTCACACCAAATGATAATCTGTTACAGCAGCTATTAAACAAGTTGGTTAGTTGTTAATGTCAATCGGGTTAGTTGTTGATAACAGAGAGTTTGATAGCTATTAAGAGCTTAGTTGTTGATAACAGAGAGTTTGACAGCTGTTAAGAGCTTTAAATAGGAATTAGTTCAGTTTGATACTCATTAATAAAGATAATAGAAATTCTCTTCTCTCCTTTCTCTCTCTCTCTCTCTTTCTCTCCTTAGATATTCTATATTCTTTTTCTTCTCCTACTCTTCTGTATAATCAATTGTGGTACGCTTTATGCTTACTGTTACATTGGTATCAGAGCAAATCCTGAAAGAAAACCCTAGCACTGGCACCAGTGACGAGAAAAACCCTAGCCATGGAAGAACACATCAAATCATTGGAGAAACGAATCGAAGCCCAAAATGAGAATATGGTTAAGGTGATGAAAACGATGGCATAATTGGTTGATAGACTCAAAGAATCTGAGGCTAATCGAAGGATAGAACCCCAAAGGATTGTTGATTTGGGATCCAATTCAACCAGGATCGGCCCATATGTTCCCAAACTTGAATTCCCTAAGTTTGATGGGAATAATCCAAAGATGTGGATCAAGAAATGCAACAGATATTTCGGTTTGTGCAAAGTGGCTGATGATCAGAAGGTAGACTTGGCATGTCTGAATATGATCGACAAAGCAGAGAGTTGGATGAGTAGCTATTTTGCAATCAGGAGGAATGTGGATTGGTCAGAATTTATCGTCGATCTGTGTGCAAGGTTCAAAGATGACAGTTGTCTAAACATAGTTGAAAAGTTCAATAAGCTACAGCAAACGGGAACTATCGAAGCTTACATTGACGAATTTGAGGAGTTGAGATCCTTAATGCTTCAACAGAATCAGGTATTACCTGACTCCTATTTTCTTGAAAGTTTTATTGGAGGACTTAAAGCAACGTTGAAACCATTTGTTAGAGCCTTTAAACCGAGAGCTCTAACCGAAGCAATAGAATACGCAAGGCTACAGGAAGAAAGTTTGGAAGCGGCAAAACTGTTCTACAATCCTAAGTCCTCATTTGTTAACAACTCAAAGTATTTCACTAAGCCTTCGACAGGTAATTCTTTACCTGGTTTGCTTCCAACCCCACCACTTGCTTTCAAACTAAACCCATCACAACCTAGTTCATCTAAGGCAATTCAGAAACAACAGACTATGTTGTCAGCCTCTGAAAGAAGGGAAAAACAACAAAAAGGGTTGTGTTATTTTTGTGATCAACCATATGAAAGGGGACATAAATGCCAATTGAAACAAACTCAGTTGTTCACCGTCGAAATTCCTGGCATAGATGAAGATGAGGAAGAATTGTGTGAAGAACAATGTTTTGAGGTGAACATGGACCCTTGTATCTCGATAAATGCTTTGAGTGGAGGCCATAGTTTTCAGACGATGAGAGTAAATGGGTATTATGACAAAAATACCCTGCATATTTTGATCGACTCAGGGAGTACGCATAATTTTCTCGACTTACAGTTAGCACAAAAGTTGGGTCTGAAGTTGAAGCAATCACCCTCAAGCGGTTTCGGTGGCGGGTGGTAATCATTTGGCATGTCAATATGTGTGTAGAGATTTTTGTTGGAAGCTACAAAATTCTGAGTTTCCATCTAATGTACTTCTTATTCCTTTGGGAGGGTGTGATATGGTTTTGGGAATTCAATGGCTTAGTGATTTGGGGACTGTAAAATGGGATTTCAAGGGGCTTCTCATGGAGTTTACGTATAAGGGTCAGCACCACAGATTGAAAGGGGTATTATCAAAGGGAGTAAAGTCTTTTCTTGGCCCAATTCAAAGAAAATAATGGCAAATGCTACTCAATTGTGTTTAATGCAGTTAATAGCTCCTGGATCAGATCAAGATAATATGAGAATTGTGAATTTCTCGGCTGAAAGTGAAGAAATTCCAGAAAGAGTTAATGCACTGTTGAATGAGTACAATGACGTGTTTTCAGAACCTTCTGAATTGCCGCCTTCTAGAGGTATATTTGATCATAGGATTCCCTTGGAGTTTGGTGCAAATCCTGTCAACATAAGACCCTATAGATATCCACTCAAACAGAGGGAAATGCTCAATCAAGGGATTATAAGAGATAGCTGCCAGCCCTTTTGCTTCTCCTGTCGTTTTAGTTGGCAAGAAAGATGGGTCTTGGAGGATGTGTGTTGATTATAGAGACTTGGACAAGAAGACGATAAAAGATAAGTTTCCTATTCCAGTGGTGGATGAATTAATTGATGAGTTATCAGGTGCTTCTGTGTTCAGCAAGTTGGATCTTCGGGTTGGTTATCATCAGTTAAGAGTGCATGATGAAGACGTCTATAAAACAGCATTTAAAACCCATAATGGACATTATGAATTTTTAGTAATGCCATTTGGGCTTACAAATACTCCAGCTTCCTTCCAAAGCTGGATGAATCACATTTTTAAACCATTGCTTCGAAAATGTGTTTTAGTCTTTTTTGACGACATTTTGGTTTACAGCCCTACCCTTGAAGAGCATATGCATCATTTGGATGAAGTGTTTCAACTCATGAAGCAACATACTTTGTTCGCTAAGAAGACCAAATGTTCATTTGCCATCAAGAGAGTGGAGTATTTGGGGCATTTTATCTCAGGTCAAGGAGTGGAGACTGATGAACGAAAAATTGTTGCTATTAGTGGCTGGTCTATACCAAAGAATGTCAAAGAATTAAGAAGCTTCCTTGGGTTGGCAGGTTACTACAGGAAGTTTGTTAGGAACTACGCAGGGATCAGCAAACCACTCACTCAATTGTTAAAAAAGGGAGAATTCAAGTGGAATGAAGTAGCTAATAAAGCTTTTGAAACTTTGAAGTTAGCTTTAAGTATAACACCAGTCTTGGCGTTGCCTGATTTTTCGAAACCATTTGAGATAGAAACAAATGCTTCTAATAATGGAATTGGGGCGGTGTTAATGCAAGAAGGACGACCTTTGGCTTTTTTGAGCAAAGCGCTTGGTCCTAAATGGCAAAAATTATCGGTGTATGAGAAAGAACTATTGGCAGTGGTTACGGCAGTGCAAAAATGGGAACAATATCTTATGGGGCAAAGATTCACCATCAAGACTGATCAAAAGAGTCTTAAATGGTTATTGCAGCAGAAAATTTCTACCCCATTTCAACAATTTTGGCTTTCTAAACTGATGGGGTTTGACTACGAAATCCAATATAAAAGTGGGAGTGAAAATGTCGTTGCCGATGCACTATCGAGAGTCACAGGGGTTGAAATACTTCTTTTGGCTTTATCAGTCTTGGATTCAAACTTAGAACAACAAATTAAGAGTAGTTACACTCTTGATTTAAATCTGCAGCAGTTGATTAGTAAGCTACAGAAGGGGGAATCGATTCATCAATTTTCTTTTAAAGGACTGTTAAGAAGGAAGAACAAATTGGTGGTGGGTTCTGATGTGGTTCTCAAAAATCACATTTTGCAGTGGCTTCATGATTCTGCTCAAGGTGGACATTCGGGGAGAGATGCAACCTTAAAAAGGGTGAAGGCGTTGTTTTATTGGAGAGGGTTATCCACGTTCGTGAGCCATTATGTTAGAACTTGTGTGACATGCCAAGCAAATAAACATGAAACAGTAGCTTCTCCAGGACTGTTGCAGCCTTTGCCGATTCCTCAAGAAGTTTGGGTAGATGTATCGATGGATTTTATAACGGGATTGCCTAAATCGCAAGGAAAGGAAGTGATCCTTGTAGTTGTTGACAAATTGAGCAAATATGCTCATTTTACGACTTTGAGGCATCCATACAGTGCAGTTGATGTGGCTCAATCTTATCTTGATCATGTTTTCAAGCTTCATGGGTGGCCGAGATCAATTGTGAGTGATCGGGATGCGGTATTCATAAGTAAATTTTGGCAAGCTTTATTTTCTATTCAAGGAACAGATCTGTTGCTATCTTCTTCGTACCATCCTCAAACGGACGGGCAAATCGAAGTGGTAAATAAATGCCTAGAAACATTTCTAAGATGTATGTGTGGAGAATGCCCTAAAGATTGGAGTATGTGGATTCCTTTAGCTGAATGGTGGTATAACACAAATTTTCATACTTCTGCCAAAATGACTCCATATGAGATTGTATACAACCAGCCCCCTCCTGTGCATTTGCCATATTTACCAGGGGAAACTAATGTTGCTGTGGTAGATAGATCATTGCAGAAAAGAGAAAACATGATCAATACATTGCAATTCCATTTAAGAAGAGCTCAAGACAGAATGAAGGCTCAAGCGGACCTTAAAAGAACTGATAGACAGTTTGTTGTGGGCAGTTGGGTTTGGTTAAAATTACAGCCGTATAGACAACGTTCAGTGAAACCCGTGAACAATGAAAAATTGGCTTCCAGGTACTTTGGTCCTTTTCAAGTATTAGAAGTGATTGGTAAAGTGGCTTACAAACTCAAGTTACCTGACTCTTCTTAAGTACACCCGGTGTTCCACGTGTCCCAATTAAAGCCTTTTAGAGGGGTGCTTCCAGCAATAACTCATATCCCAGCTTGGTTTCACGGCAAAAGTGAGGACACAACGATTCGCCCTGTTGCTGTTTTGGAGAGACGAACAGTTAAACAACATAATACGGCTCAGGTTCAATACCTTGTTCAATGGGAAGGATTTCCGGTCTCTGAAGCTACCTGGGAAAATGCTAAAGAATTCGAGTTCAAATTTCCCAACTTTATGGTGCAGACTTGAGGACAAGTCTTGTGAAGGGGGAAGGAATGTTACAGCAGCTATTAAACAAGTTGGTTAGTTGTTAATGTCAATCGGGTTAGTTGTTGATAACAGAGAGTTTGATAGCTGTTAAGAGCTTAGTTGTTGATAACAGAGAGTTTGACAGCTGTTAAGAGCTTTAAATAGGAATTCGTTCAGTTTGATACTCATTAATAAAGATAATAGAAATTCTCTTCTCTCCTTTCTCTCTCTCTCTCTATCTTTCTCTCCTTAGATATTCTATATTCTTTTTCTTCTCCTACTTTTCTGTATAATCAATTGTGGTACGCTTTATGCTTACTGTTACATAATCATGTGCATAAAAACACAAATATAAATCATTTTGTAATTTCATTATCATCCTCTTTCTCTAGTTTACTTAAAGTCTGATGTTGATTGTTATAACATGTAATATCAAGATTGGTAAATTACCAAACTATCCATGTCAAATTAAAACCCTAAAACCTCACAATTTTTTCACACGCCTACCTCACTTTTATCCCGTCTTGTCCAGTTCCGCTCCGTTCCATCTGCATACCAAACACATACAATTATATAAACATATTGAGTAGTAAACCATTTTGGTGCATGTCAACATTCAAATTTGATGTATGATAAAATAAGGCATAGTTCACCAAACAAGGTTACAGTAAATGCATTTTAAAGAACTTGTTGTATTACATGGCTTACGTATAATGCATGCTACTTGTTTATGACCTTTTTGTGCTATAGACGGAGGTCATGTTCGAGGCGTCCAACCCATCTTGAGTGCTAAGGTGCCCATCCTCAAAGTTGTTGATGCTGGAACCGGTGTCGAGTGTGATCTTTCAGTAGAAAACAGGGATGGAATTTCTAAGTCCGCTATTATTCATTTCATTACTACAATAGACGAAAGATTTCAAAAGCTAAGTTTCTTGGTAAGTTTATATCCATTGCTCCAATAGAATCATAGACTTTGTTAACTTTAATAAAACATGGCCTCGTATCTTAACTAGAAGTGTAAGCGGTTTGGTTGGGTCAATTTTAGCTGAAACCATGAAGGAACCATGCCTTTTGAGAACCTACATTTCTAGACTGAGATTCCATGGTTTAAATAATTTCTTATTTATTTTAAGCAAAATTGAATTTTATTAGTTTTATAGAAGATTTTAACACAAGATAATGAATTTTAAGCTCAAGAAGCTTGAAATAGTTTACAAAAAGTTATAAAATAAATAAAATAGGACTGCTGTTATTCGTAAATAACATTGGGTGTAGTTTAGCAACCAAATTATTAAAATACAAGATTATTAATCATAAATATATGTGTTATCCTACAAAACCAAGCGGGGCTGTACAACATGGGTTGGTTCATCCGATTCTGCGTTGGCAGTTTATATTTACCTTCTGATCATAACTCAGTTCATTTTATTTCGTTTTCCGTTTTTATTTTTTTGTCTCATTTCCATGATCATAGGATAAATGAACATGAGGCCACAAAATGCAAGACAACCGGCTAATACGTATACTTCGTAAACGTGTAGGACATACAGTTGTTTGCTTGAAAGATTTTATGTTACAATATTGCTTCATTTGTGGGTGTCTATCTTCTTATAAAAATTTTGAACTCTATATATCTATGCAGATGAAAGCCTGGGCAAAAGCCCATAATATTAATAGCTCAAAAGACCGAACTCTGAACTCTTTGTCGATAATATTATTGGTGGCATTTCATTTGCAGGTATGGTGTAGAAAAAGAAAGTGAACTACTATTTTTTTATCCTCTCATCTCTTGATAAACTTCTATAGTTAATTGTATTTTTTGTATCTGCGCAAACGGATTTTTTATTACACGAAAAAAGCATACTAGCAGTTACTACACACAATTTGTGCACGTCTTAAAGTACAAATAATTGTCTCTCCACCCATAATGCATGTTTAAAGGCACCATATAGGCATTCGGTATTGTAAACCAAATATGTGCAATTTTTTAGTGTAATTTCATAATTATAATGTTAGCGTTAATATCATCTCATTTGATATGCAATAGTTGAATATGAACTCCTTCACACACTGCTGATCCAAATTGTGCTAGAATTGTCCTTTGAAACCAATAAGCCTTGGGCCATTGCTATCATCTTTTGGTTTGTTATTATATTTTTTTTATAATTATGCAATACTGCCTTATTACCGTTCTCTGGTTGCAGACTCGTGAGCCTCCCATTTTACCTCCGTTCTCAGCTATTCTAAAAGGTAACACCAAGACTTTAGTTAAGTATTAAAACTGATTAAATAATATGAAACTTGTGTATGCAAAACTAAAAATATGTGGCAATTTTTAGTGGTCGTGCATACATTGCTTTAATATGTGCATAACATTGTGTAAAAATTGCAAACTTTAGACTCTACACGTTTAACTACAAGTCAAATGATTTAAGAGTCTTAAATGATAATACATTAGAGAATTTAATAACGGATGTTAACTCTATGCATTAAATGTGGCGTATTTTAGTCTTTTTCTGTTTTCTAATAAAAATCATATAATTTGTTAAATAAAACATAAAGTAATCTATATCATCTATGATTTGTATCGGCAACCCCGGACCAAAATGTAACCATTGTTTGAAAATTTATCCAAATGTGAAACACTTACGAATATTTCTTTTTAATGGAGTGTATGCTTTATAAGGTGTACTCCTTTCATCCCAAAATAGATTATTGGTCAAATATTTGAAATACTTTTCATTGAAGACAATATAGAGGATTTTATTGGAGCAAAGCCAATGATATGTATTAATTTTGTAGGTAGGTACTATTAATGGGTATATAAGTAATTTCTGGTTAGAACTTTTCCTGAAAAAGAGATTATTTTGAGACATTTCCGAAAGGAAAATTTTGTATATATTACGGGATGGAACAAAGTAATACACTTGTGAACATTTGCATGTTTTTTTCATCTCCTTGTACTTAGTATTAAGAGTAAATCAGTTTTCTTTGTTGAGGTACTCATGCCCTTTAGCCTTTTTATAGATGGAGAGGATCTTGCTTCTGTGAAGAAATCAGTTAGAAACTTCCAGAACTACGGTAGAAGAAATACAGAATCTTTAGCTGAACTGTTCGTATCATTTTTAATCCAGGTAATTTCGTCGAATGTCCTTGTTGGCAACCAACGTTCACTACTTCTTTAAATCCTTGACAGTCTGACAAGTTTCTAGGCATTATTGTGCGTGGAAAAGGGCATTTTTTTTCAATTAAGCAATGACATTCTTAAAACTTGTGGAAACCTTGAAGGTCGTGGTTAAAAAAAAATATCAAAAGGTCATTTGACCAAACGATTCTTTATTTTACATGCTTCAATATAGTTTCATACTTAATTTGGTTGCAGCTAGCATCTGTCGAAAAGCTTTGGCCTAAAGGTCTATGTGCCAGTCCATATCAAGCCCATTGGACATCTAAAACATGGGATACTAAAATAGCCAGCATGAGTGTAAGTACAACCATTGTATCATGTCCTGTTGCTGAAGTATTTACTTAATTTATTTATTTAAAATTTTATCAAGGATCTTGAATTGGGCCACTCTGATTCCGTTGCGAACTCTACAGGTTGAGGATTTCACAGACCGAACCCAAAATGTTGCAAGGGCTGTAGGGAAATCAGAAGTTGAAGAAATCTACCAGTGTATCCACATCACCGTTACCAAGCTTGCTTCCTTCATGAATGGTGAAATCCAAGAATCAGAGTTAAAGAGAACATTGTTTGGGATTGATAGAACACTCCATCATCCTGTTCATCCGAAACCAAATGTGCAGCCTGTTACGTTCTTGAAACGCAAAGAAAATATGGGAAGAAATCAACATGTTATGGCTCCTAACCGTGTTTTGGAACCAAGAACTACTCAAGATTGGTCAAGAAGGCCACCTCCGGTGGCCCACTGGGATGGAACACAACATCGAGCCATGGCTACAGGCCCAGAAACTTTATGGCCGGAGCAGCCAATTGACCATCAGTCAACCAAAAGAATGAGGGCTGCAGAGGGTGTGCCAAGAACCCCAGGTTGGGGATCAGGTTGGGGAGCACCCGGGTGGAGTCAAGGCTGGGGAGGTCCATCTACTGTTGGTTGGGGTGGGACTCATGGACCTGCTTCCATGCACGACCCGCTTAAAAGGTCACAAGAGGTTCAGCATGCAGAGGACTTTTGGGGAAGAACGCATCAACGCCCTCCTGCTGGTAATTGTTATGCAACATTGAGTTAATAAAATCACAAACTGCGTAAACACTAATTTGGGCTTTACATTTTAACTCGTTGTGGTAATCTTGTAACTTTTGTTCTACAGGGAATTCATCTGTGCATGGCCGGCCATTTCGTTGAGAGTCAAGTTTCAAACGACCAACCAGATTGCACATGTGCATTGTTTTTGTAGGGTTGCGTACATCAGGTTTGTTCGTATTTTAATGTTTCTGGTAGCATGTTAGGGATAGTTGTTTATAGTAGTCTTTCTGGTGTCGAAATTCCAATGTTTGATTAAACAAGAACTCAGTAAACGTAAGCATTGAGTTTCGAGCTGATAACAGCGGTGGCACCATCTGTAACAGTTTTTACTCCGAAATTTTCTTAAACTGTTTATAAAACTGTGTCATTTAATATACGTGGTTTAAAATAACGGGTTAATCACTAATCTAGCCGGTTGATGAGGTCTATCATAGTTTGGAGCAATGTATGCATGACCACCAAAGACCGCCTCATATTTGTAGTTTTGTATTAGACAAGTTTTATGTGGGAAGGTCAAACGAGAACAGGGTCATATTAAGAGCACACGAAAGTAGTCAACTTACATATAATTTTGTACTGATATCACATGCGATTATAGAACGCAGTCAATGCTTGTAATCACATGTGATTTTACACGTGGGTTAATTGTAAAATCACACGTGATTTGGCCATTCCCATGTTCTCTTATTTGGTCATTTTTCTTGTTTGAATCCGACTCTAAGTTTCATATGATTTAATTAGTTCTAAATAGTTAACTGGAGTCTTTAGTGTTACTCCGTTGGTCAGAAGAAGAAGAAAAACTTGTTATATACTCATGACAAGGTTATGGATTTAATTGAAATCTCATTTAAGGTTATATATTTAAATATCTCTACCTTATAGTATGGCTGAAAATGGAGGTAATATAGGGGGATCTCGAGTCTGCAACCAAAAAACGATAATAAGACGGAATTGCACAATTAATCGACAGGTGTGTTATGGAATGCAAAATGGTGTAATTGGTCGACGTTTTTTGTTTAAAAGAGTATACATGTGTTGTGGAAAATTGAATTGGCTTAGAAAACTTCAAAGGTTCTACTTATTCAAAGTATAGTTAGGGGTGTTTACTTGCAACTTAATAGGGGTTAATGGTCTATCTGGCTTATTTGCATAACTCTTTTAGGCCGTTTACTTGTGGCTTATTTGCATACCATGTGGCTTAATCGCACAGATGATTTTGTTGCGTTGTCCCTATTTAGCCGAAAAAGGACATCTCTGCCCTTATTTTTTTTAACGCTCTGGACAAAAACTCGGCCTGCCTTTCTTCTAGATTCAAAATATGCCTCCCTCCGTTGATTTCGCTTTCTTTTGTCGAGTTCCAGATTATGTTTGAAGTTTGATTTCGAGTCCTGAAGTTCGATTTCGTTTTTGAAGTTCCAGATTTCGTTTGATTTCTGAAGTTTGATTTCGTTTTTTAAGTTCCAGATTTCGTTTGAAGTTCTACCTCATCTGAAGTTTCATTTTCATTTTCTTTTTTGAAGTTTCAGAAGTTCGATTTTGATTTTCCTGAAGTTCGATTTTGTTTTAGAAGCTCCAGATTTCGCTTGATTTCAATTATGTTTTTTAAGCTCCAGATTTCTGTGTTTTCGTTTGTGGAGTTCCAAATTTCGTTTGAAGTTGGACCTCATCTGAAGTTTGGCTTGGTTTTCATTTTCGTTTTTGAAGTTTCTGAAGTTTGATTTCGATTTTCCTGAAGTTCAATTTCGTTTTTGAAGTTTCTGAAGTTTGATTTCGATTTTCCAGAAGTTCGATTTCGTTTTGGAAGTTCCATATTTCGTTTGACGTGGTTTAGAATTTTTCAGATTTCATAGGTTTTTTTTATTATTATTCAGATTGTTGATTGATTCCCACAAGTTCTTATTTTTTCTTATGGATTCCCACGCCTTCATATTTTTGTTGAAGTTTATCCAAGGTTCAAAATAGCGTGAGGCGTGGCGTGGTGGCGAGGTCAAGCTTTAAGCCTTACACGCCTTAGCGAGGACGCAACGTTTTACAAGGCGTGACATAAGACGGCAAATTTGTATGTCATATATAGATATATATTCAAATATGTTTTCTATATATTATTCTAATCAAGAATGATATTAAAAATGTACATTTATATTAAAAGAAGAAAAATCATACAAATTATTATTATGAAAATAGTTTTTGATTGAATATTTAAAATAGAACTTAGAAATGTAATTTTATAACTTCGTTTTAACCATGATTCTATACGTTTATGAATACGTAAAACGATAGGTGATGTGGTTAGATAAATCTACGAAAATGTATAATGTAAAGTTAAAAGTGTAAAGCCACAAAGATGAAAAATGAAAAACAATATTACTTTTGAATAAAAGAAAAAAACACGCTGTTGCACGCCTCAATGTGCCATTGCGTGAGTCACGGCTTACAGAAACGTTATGGGTCATTTCGTAACGGCGGAGACGCGTTTTGATCCATATCGCATCATGACACATGCCATGGCGCGCCTTTTTGAGATAAATGTAATGTTTAGGATTGCTAGATAAATGTTTTGTAATCCACTAATGGTGGTTTGCTTTGCGGGATTGGATTTGATATGGAATTGAATTTCATTCCAATCACATTTTTGGTTTGAAGGATTTCGTGGATTTTAAATCCCAAGATTTTAATGAATCCCACAAATATAGGATTTTGAAATCCCGAGGATGGTTCGTATTTCATTGAGTTTGTATCTAATAATGTTTTAAAATATGTTAAAACATTTGTTTTGTAATAACCAATTAATAAGTAGTTAATTTAATTATTCTTATAGTTATTTATAAGTTTGTCTTTATAAATTATTTATAAAGAATACAATTCAATTTTATTTTGAATCATGCAAACCAAACACGCCAAATATACATAATATCTCGATATTTAGAATAGATTCAAGAAACTGTGACATTCCACGTGTTTTGGAAGCGGATTGGGGTGTCGACACCTCACCATTGCATTAAAAATGGTACACCGACCATTTTACCATTGAGTTTAATGGAGATTATAGATGTCCGTAGTGATGGAGGTTCAACACTATCACTTACCTTATAGTATTGTTGAGTGAACCGACCACTTAACATGGTAAACTGATCAATGGGGTGTGGCCCTATGTCTAAGCACTTGTCACATCGGTTGATATGCAAGTGTATTTGTTTTTCGACCTGGATATGTCCTTGATATGATTTTATTTGATTATGTTATTCGTTGGTTTCATTAAGATTTTGTACTCGTATTGTCCGATATATTGAGATCAGTTTTGCATGTTTGTATTACCTTCCTTGCTATAATTGTTTATCCGTGCACTGTGCATTTGGCTCAGCCGTGTTTTCTTTCCTTTCCTTACAACATGTAATCAATTTATTAGGTTATAAGAATCTAATTTATCTCAATACTTTGACATCTTTAACTGGTTTGGTTTTATAGGCAATAAGATGGGATTTTGCTTCAAATAGTCATTTTACACCCCATTCGTCTTCAAATAGCCACTTTACCAACTCTCTTCCACAAATAACCAAAACTTAAGCAGACAAGCTTACGCAGAGAGTTTTGTCTGCGTAACTTTGTTTTCCTCCCAAAAATTAAAGAAAAATGATTTTTAAAAAACTTTACGCAGAGAGTTTCCTTTCCGTAAGTTTTTTCATCCCACGTGTCTGCGTAAAGTCCACGTGTACTCTACGTTGGAAAAAAGTGTTACGTGGAGAGATCAAAAACTTAGTCTCTGCGTAAATTTTAATTATTTTTTAAAAAAAAATTTCCTGATTTTTTGAAATAAGGGAATCTTCAGTCGATTTGACATAAAGTAAAGCTTAAGGGAATTCTTTTCTGATTTTTTCCTGATTATTAGAAATAAGGGATTTCTTTTAAAGATTTTTTATATAAATAGTTTTATAAAATTATTTATGTAAAAATAAATAAATATTTTTTTAAAATTTTTTAGAAATGAATTTGTTATTTTATAAAATATTTTATTAAAAACTTTAAAAAAATATTTATTTATTTTTACATAATAATTTTAAAAAACTATTTATATAAAAAATCTTTAAAAGAATTCCCTTATTTTTTAAAATCAGTAAAAAATCAGAAAATGATTCCGTTCAGCTTTTCTTTATGTCAAATCGACTGAAGATTCCCTTAATTCCAAAAATCAGAAAAAAAATTTAAAAATAATTATTAAAACTTATGCAAAGTGAAGTCTCTGCGTAAGTTTTTGATCTCTCCGCGTAAACTTTTTTTCCAACGTGGAGTACACGTTGTGCACATGTGGACTTTACGCAGACACGTGAGATGGAAAATTTTACGCAGAGAAAACTCTATGCGTAAAGTTCTTTAAAAATCATTTTTCTTTAATTTTTGGGAGGAAAAACAAAGTTACACAAACAAAATTTTCTACGTAAGTTTGGTTGGTAAAGTGACCATTTGAAGACGCGTAGGGTGTGAAATAGTTATTTGAGGCAAAATCCCAAATAAGAATCTATTTATTAGGTTTTAGAAACTGCAGTGATTTATTTATATAAAAGAACTAATAGTGTGCACCGCGCGTTGCGCGGTGACGATAAACATAACTTACATATATGATGTTAACTTTAATAATAAGTTTCGAATTATAAGCATTGTTAGCCTAATAAGAAAAAAAACTTTGATTATTAAGCATTTTGTTAGATTGTTAGCCTAATAAGAAAAAAAGACTTTGATTATTAAGCATTTTGTTAGATTTACAAAATATATACATTTTATTGATTTATAAGCATTATTAGGTTAGACAAAAATAATAATAAAACAAAATATACAAAATATACACATTTTATTGATTTATAAGCATTGTTAGCTTAAACAAAAAAATAATTAAACAAAGTATACCAAAATAATACACATTTTATTGATTTATAAACATTGTTAGCATAAACAAAAAAATAATAAAACAAAGTATACCAAAATAATACACATTTTATTGATTTATAAGCATTGTTAGCTTAAACAAAAAAAATTATAAAACAAAGTACACCAAAATAATACAAAACCAAAGTATACAAAATAATACAAAAGATAATGAAAGGTTCTACTCAATTAATGCAACAATTTAAAAAAAAAACCAAAAATCTAAGAAAATTCTAAAGCCTCATTGGAGGCTTCTCCTTAATCCTCTCTTTTACATTTTGCTTTATATATATATATATATATATAGAGTCCCACTAATATGAAACCAATGAAAAAAATGAAACTTATGAAACTAGATCTAGACCATTGATTGTTTTGATCAAAGGTCGAAATTAATAAGGTGGCAATTGTGTAATTATATATGAACCCGGTGGCATAATGGTCTAATATGAAATATGAAAAGGGTATTATTGGTATCAAACGTACGAAATCCTTTTGGAAAGATTCATCTGCAGCGATTTTTTGGGGACCACTTCGATTCCCTCCCTGATTCCACGGCAAGCGATTTCAAATATTGGAAACCAATTTTGTATGAAATTAGATTGATTCAACCCTAATAGAGGCGCCGATAAAAACCTGTGAACGACATGGAAGGCGAAAACAGAGGTTTGCGAGGTTAGGGTTCGAATTTCAAGTTTTTCATATGATTTTGCTTTGAATAATCAGTTGTTCATATGATATTTACACCAAAATTTTCGTACAGCAAAGCGAAAAAGCGAAAGAATCAAGCATTTGACTTCGTTTTCAAATTTCAAAAACACGAAGGAAAACCCAGTAGACGTTGAGATGGAAGGGGTTTCGAGTTCTCTGAAATTTGAAGGTATGAAACTCGCAATTTAGTTTGTATACTATCCTTATTTCATAACTGAAATAATTGTTGTTAATGTGTATGAAAAAACCCCAAGAAATTGTTTGTACGATAGTTTTGTGGTGAGTATGAAAAAACTCAAATACCTTATTGCTGCTATGGATATTTTCATATCATAAATTGTTGTAGTTAATGGGTACGAAAACCCAGTACATTGTATTTCGAAAAATTTTGACATTCTTGTGCATAATTAGTTTCATATGAAAGTGGTTTTTATTGATCGGTATGAAAAAACTCAAAAACCTTATTGCTGCTATGGATATTTTCATATCAGAAAGTATTGTGGTTCATGGGTACGAAAACCCAGTACATTGGTTTTCGAAAAAATTTGACATTCTTGTGCATAATTAGTTTCATATGAAAGTGGTTTTTATTGATGGGTATGAAAAAACAGAAAAAAACTATAAGAGCCAAAAATTACATGTTAAAATTTACAAAGGCTATAAAAATAACATATGAAAACTGTGTTTTAACGTAATGGAAAAAAGGTATGAACTGTCATTGGAAACCATGTGGTTTTAAGGATTAACTGTTGTGAAAAAATAATTTGATGTTGCCCACTTTTTTGAGCCATGAAATAACATGATTCCATGTGAAACTGGACTACCTAAAAATGATAATGTAACATACGTGCGTGTTTAACAAGTTTTAATGATTTTCCATAAGGAGCAAAAACTAGAAGTATATCTGCAACAAGAGAATTAGCTGAGGGGCGAATTGAGGAAGGTAAATTGTTACATGCACTTGAAAAAATTATATAACTAATATTGAGATGCATGGACAAATGACGTATATATAATTGAATTTATCAGAACAAGTGGAAATTATTATGGTCGAGAGTAGTAGAAGGAAAAGAGCAAAACCTACAGGTATTGTATATTTTTGATGAAACTATGATTGCCAACATTTTCTACATTAAATGTCATGAAACATTGTATGCTTTAACACCATTTGATGTACCTGTTTTCACGTAAGTTGATAACCAAGGAACTTCAAAAGATGGAAAGCATAATGCTAAAAAGACAAGTGATAGAGAAAACAAACGTAAAAAACGAAAGAGAGCAGGTATGAATTTTTTTTAACAATGCTTATATTCGTTATATTGAATTATACTATTATGTTCATACCAGACACAAATTAAGTCATGTGAATCAAATATTAACAAATATTTTACTGATAGTTGTTTCACGGCCAAATCTGCGGGATGAATCTACAGACGACGACGATTTTGTAGAGCGCCATAACCCAAAGTCAAGTAAGGAACTTAGATGCTAAAATTTACATAAACCTTTGTTACTTTTTGAAGGCATTAACAAATTTCCAATATATTTAAATTCAGCTGTTGCTGCAAATAAATCATCATGTGCCTCACAGGGTGAAAAAGCTGATGAAAAAAAAAGAAAAAAAGGGGTAGAAAGCCAGGAAGTGTTAATGGTATTAGAACTAGGACGTCACCCGTAAATTTCTATCAAACGATCATTCATCTTACTGATGATCAAAAGGAGTCTGTTAGGAAGATGGGACTAGAGTCAATGCTGGAGTTGTCTGTTGATGGGATACCATCAAAACTGGGGTATTACGTGGTAGACAACTTAGATACTGATAGATTGGAACTAGAGTTAGAAATGGCAAGTATCAGGATTAAAGAGGAAACGGTTCACAGTATTCTAGGCCTTAAATTGAGGGGAATAAACCTAGACACATTGGAGGTTGACCCAAAAAGCAGCGATATTATAAAGCGATGGGAATCTATTTACCAGAAACAAAGACCGAGACCAGTTGATGTGTCAAACGCAATACTCGAATCGACAGATTCCGGAGAGATGTTCTAGTTAAACTTCCTTGTGCTATTTGTTAATACAATGGCGGAATGCAGCCCATCGGGAAACTGCCATAATCTTTTTTTAAAAAGATTGGTAGCATTGATATGATTCCAAATATAAACTGGTGCCGCTACATTGTCGATAGTTTGAAAAGAAGTAAGCGTAAATGGAAGCGTGACACATATGACAGCTTCTATTCAGGGCCGCTGACATTTCTGACGGTAATTTTTTTCATGTGTTTTTATTTTTGAATTTGCACGTACTAATAGTATTATTATTGAATAAACAGCTGCTTTACGTCCATATGACATCATGTCCGTCGGTCCAAGTTGATAGAAGTTTGCTACCATTACACACATGGACAATGGAGAAGCTACGAGACAGAACAAAATACGGTTTCGATCACGGAGGTTTGCGTAAAGCACAAATAACAGCTCTTAAATCTGGTAAAAAGACATCTTCTAAAGGAAGGAAACGGAATGCTCCGGTAAGACATGTTCATACAAGTACAGCAGAAAAGGTACATTCAATTATTATATTCTCATGATTTATAATAATACCTTCTTGTGTTTTATTTCATACTTATAATGTACATTCACTTGACTGTTTTGACTATGCTTTTGTAAAACACAACAAAGTCAAAGGAAAAGGATGCTGAAGGATCAACTATAAAAGATGTGGTAATAAAAACTAAGAACCTACATTGTTGCTTAAATGTATTCAATTGATAATTAAACATATTTCATAAAATTATATCATTGAAGGTCTTTGAAGAAGTTGAAAAGGTTCATGGAGGGGATTGCGGTGAAGAGGATGCACCGCCAACGGAATATGTGGATAAGGTATTGTCTCGCTATAACAAATTATCACGTGTATATGAAATATTTAGATAATATTTGACAGAAAACTAATGTAATTGACATTATAATGTGTAAGAATGATGATGGGTGTGAAAAACAGCAAGGAGGGACTGTCAAAACAGTAGAATCATCGGTCGTATTAACTGGGCTGGAGGTAATGTCATGATCTACTTTGTACTAATGTTTGTATGAAATGTATGATGTGTATGATGAAAATCTCCTTATTTTATAGAAAGTGGTACTGATTAATGTTTTAAAAAAATATAAACTAAATAAGTATATGAATTTCTTAGGAAGGTGATCAATTGGGAGAACATCATATAGGAGATGTGAACGAGTCGTTGGTAATGTCTTCGCACAAAGACAATGTGGAAATGATTGTTAAATCAGATAAGAAAGAAAAGGTATATTACTGTAAAAAGATATTTCTTGCCATATATCACTTTTAAATAGAAATATAACACAAAACGTCTTTACCTGCAGGAAACAATGGGAGTTGTAGATGGTTGGGATGATGGGTTTGATATTACAGATGAGGATATCGCAGTGGCATTTGAAGCGATTGAAAAGGTGATAGACGATACAAAAAGATCAAGTAACGTTGCCGATGTTGACGTAAGAGAACCAGACAGAGGGGTTGTGGATGATGAAGACGGCCGCGAAGATTTTGAGGACGAAAATGAGCTCAGAAAGGTATTGGTTAAGAATTCTCGTATAAAACAAATGTGTTGAAAAATAATTCATAGTAAATTGTGTCTTTTCATATGGAAATATATTACATTGTTCATAATTTCAGTATTTTGGTATTCTAGCAATAAATCAATTAAGAATAATATTTATTATGATGTTATACGAAACACAGGAATACATGGCAAAAATCGAGGCACACCTGGAGCAGATATATTGCAGTAAGCATGACGTGAGAAAACTAATTCAGGAGGCGATGGAATTGTTCCCAGAAGAGATGAACTTCGACGACTATCAGGAAAGATTTGATAATATTTTCAGAAATGATCCAAAGACAGATGAAGAGACTGATACGGATGAGGAAAGTGAGGAAAAGGAGTATGATGATACCTTTCAGCAGGTTACCCCCACCAAGCTAGACTTTGAAATTACTCCAACCCCACTTTCACAGATTTTATGCACTCAAGACCTAAATGAGATAGACGACGAGGTAATACAACGATCTGTCAAATCGTTGTCCAAAGATGCAGTTTCGGATGCAGTGCACGTTAATGATCAAACTCCTGAAACGTTTGATACCAAGCTGGTTAAGGACAACGCGGCTGAAAAGGGTAAAGGGACTGCAATAAATGATGTCATACAACGTCGGGGTAGCAAAAGAGATACAAGACTTGGGGATCAGATGAGGTCACCATACGTTAGGCGCTCAGTCGATGTTCAAATGGTATTGACTACGAACGAAAGGAAAGCCCATGAATTCTGCTTGGCTGGCTATGGTGGCCTAGAGTAAGTACAATCACGTTATTAATTTGGTTGTTTTTTGTGAATTTATTCGGGAAAGTTTATGTTAACATATGAAATTATAATGAAAAATTTATATTAACCAAGGTTTAATAATCTGTATTTGTAGTGACATTCTGTACTGGTCAAGTACAGACCAACAAGTGATAAGGGCAGCGATGGAAAGCTTGGCTGGTAATGAGCATATCATAACCAACGTGATCGACGGATGGGTTGACATTTTAAACTACGAAGAAAAGTACAGAAGCGTCTATTCACCAAAAAGGTTATTCTTCAAGACATCAGTTCTGGTCAGTATTAAAAACAACTTTAAAAAATTAAACTTAATTTTGTGTTTCGAATGCTAATGCGTAATGAACTAATCAGGAGGGTGGGGTGTTATTGCCACACATATATGACTATAACAAGCGATACAATTGGTTCGTGAAGAACATTGCTGAAGCAACAAAGCACCATGTTGAAAACGTCAACATGAAAAACGTCGATCTGGTATGAAATAAAAACATAACATCTATATTCACTTGTATGTTTTAATAGTGAAAATATTTATTTAATTAACTAATTAATTACGTATGAACAGATATTCTTTCCGATTATGTAAGATCGACATTATTACTGTGTGGTGTTCAATCTAAAAAGTAACTTGGTTGAGGTAATAGACAACAGGCATGAAGCGTCTTTGGGAAGGGATGTAGTAGACAAGTGTGACAGGGATGTTAAAATGTTGGTACGTATAAATTTTCATACTGGATAGTTACCATAAATTTAGTGTTGCGAATAAATATGTATAATAAATTATTGTAATGTACAGCAAACAATGTTGTCTACCCATTTGAAAGAGACAAATCACTCGGCGAGAAGGGTTGTGGAAGGTTTGTCAAAGGTTAGGCTTGTTACAAGTTGGCAAACAAGAGATAACTATGTGGATTGTGGTGTTTTCGTAATGAGGCATATGGAGTGCTACATGGGTGGAGGGAGCAGGGGTTTGACAACAAATCTAGAAAGGGAAGGCCCGACACAAGCGAAACAATTGGGGGGCTTAGAAAAAAGTACACTGCAAAAATCCTGTTTAGCGAATGGAACATTAGGCGTGATTATGTTCAATCGGAAATAAGACGATTCTACAAGATGGACAATATAACACAAACACAGATTCTTGGTCGTGCGAACGCAACACGGGCTAAGCGACTCGCTAAGTTTGGTTGATTTGGAGTTTTACCACTTAAACAGTATATTAGTTGCATGTTTCATATTAGAATATTTTGTTTACGATTTCGGATTTAGATTACACTTAGCTACTTTGCAAATTGGGGTTTTTTATGCTGCTAAGGATTTTAATTTTGGTTGTTTCGTTTTCCAAATTATTGGTTTTTATGAAAGTATTTAGGTATGGATGGTTTTTATGAAAATATTTTCTGGAATTTGAAGTGTTTATGGTGTTGGTTGACTTATTTGATTAATTTTATCTTATGAAAAGTAAGTAAAATGTATTCTATATATGAACTGTTTTTAATATTCTTCTGACTTGAAACATTAAACAACGAACTTTGTAATATTTTGGTAAAACATTCAATTATTCATATGTTTATTAATTACTTAATTGACTAACATTTCTTGCATATAAAGTTTTCATAATATATATTCAATCAATGCCAATACTCTTTAAAACATTAAAGTTCATTAACATGTTCATATGATTTAAGTAGACATTAACAGTATTTGGGTTCATACCATAAAATATCACATTTAACTCTGATGAATACCTTCATCTACATTAAAGTCTATACTAAAAATACTTTCATTTCATACCTCAAAAGAGAGAACCATACATCAAAGCATCTTTAATACAAGAACACAAACTACATAACACAAACACAACAAAGCAACCTGTCTGCAACAAAAAGATAGAAATACAAGACACTACTAGCGGTAAGGACAACCATCCGGAACATAAACACCGAGAGACAACCCTAATCAGATGGGGGACTGCACTTGCAGTTCCTCTTGAGAGCATCATAGAAATCCCTTAAAGTATTTATATCTTCATAGTACTTCCAAATCATCTCTTAAAAGTTGGAGTTTTGCGATTCCAGGTCTTCAACACGCCTACACCTTTCATCTAGATGGTTTTTTGCCCACTCAAGATGATGGACAGTGTCGTCAAGTTTCTCCTGCAGGCGCTTCACTTCGTCCATTAGGACTTTGTTCTCTCGGATCAAATCATCTATCACAACAACTTGGTTAGTATGTGATCCAATGGGATTAGGACCATTGGGGTTTCTGGGGTTGTTTGCCATGAGTATAGAATGAGAGTGAAGATAGGTATAAGGCAATAGATATGAATAAAGATGGGTTAATATATATAATAGAGGTAGAACACAATCTTTGAAAAACGTATGCAATAGTGGTTTTCAAGGCTATCACATTGTCTAGTCTTATCCCTAGTGATGTTTGTAAGCCCTATGCACATCACACATGCATTCCCTATGCTAAAATGATAGCCTATAATTACATCTACCAAGGGTGTGTAAGATGCTTTTTCATAATATGTGTGCTTGTGGTTTTTCATACGCAATATCCACAAACAAGACAAAAAAGGTATACTAATTAATAAAAAGAATATGAAACAAATATTAAAATCTATCAAAAATATTAAATAACTTATGTCAAACTAAATTTATAAATGGGTTTGCATGACAAACATCAAAAACAGCATAAAATGTATAAATAGGTATGAAAAACGTATGAGAACAACCGAACTAATACTATCCAGATTTATTTCGGGTCGGACAATTCCTTGAATCATGCTGACCATAAGTGTTACACCTCCTACACAGAAACTTGCTTCTTGGACTTCTTGGCAGCTTTCTCAAACACACCTACCAAACGTTTTCCTGTACCACATCCTTTGTTCCGTATACCAGCAGGTGGTAGCACGTTAATCTCTTTCGGAACATCTACACCATAACATTCCCTAAGAGCTTCGTTTCTGTCCGCAACAGCTGACGAAATTATATTTTCAACCTGGAACTCAATTTTCATGTTATCCATCATTTCGGTTAGAACAGTCAACTTACTTTTATCATTTCTAATGCGACTAACCAACAAATCAAGCTTAGAATACAACCCATTTATCAAACGCTCCTTCTCTACATCAACCTCGCCGTAACGTGCCCGAGCAGCTTGAACTTCAACCGGTACAAGATCTCTGGTCCATCGACGCGATATAAGTATTTCTGGTATTGATACAAAGTCGAAGTTCAGCAAAATCTTGAAAATATGGCGACACGGGGTACCATGTCGTGGAAAGAATTTACATTCACATTCCATCATGTCTGTCGATGTGTTGTGAGAAACCTGTAAAAAAGGGTATTATAAGTAATAATTTTCATAAAATATTATTATTGAATATAAGCTACTACAAACAATATTACAAAGGAATTGTGAACAAAAAAAAATAATCGTACCTCATACGAATACTTGGTGAGAGCCTTTATATTTTTATGTAAAACCCTATACTTTCGTATATCACCATCTTCACCAAGATAAACGGCGCCACAATGATACGCAGCTTTTTTAATCTCTTTTTGAACTTCTTTAAAAACATCACGTGTGTATATCTCCGAAGCATGCCTCTCAATTACACACGGTGTAGCACATCGAGGGAACGTGTTTCTTGTGATGAACTCAAGGATGCGATGCTTGTTCCTCTGCTTTTCAATAGCACCATCAAACGCATGTATAAACTTGACAAGATCATTACGATAGTATGCATATATACGAAAAAACGCGTGAGCACTCTCCGATCGTGATGTTGTCCTCATTAAACCCGAAAAGGGTACGTCCCTATAGTACGCAGATATCCATGACTCTCTAATCCGGTACATCTCTCTTAACCATTCATTGTCATGAAGTTCATAATCATCAATAATACTAGCCCACTCAAACTCAAATTCCTCAGGACTCATATGGTCATTCCATACTAACTTGTTGAATCTTCTTTTGAAGGTTATATTCGCATCAAGATCAGACGTTATCTACAACAGTGTACAAATGATTAAAATGTTGAATGGACGTACATATTATGGCTACTAAAAAATTAGGCATTCAATTACATAATAATATAAAACGAGTAAATAAAAGTATAAAAAATACCTTGCCAGGTAGTTTTTTCATGATGTGCCACATGCACAAGCGATGTTTTGATTCTGTGAATACAAACGTAACTGCTTGTTTCATAGCCGCACATTGATCAGTAATGACAAATGTAGGTTGCCTCTCATGTGCTCTCAGGAACGCAGCCAACACCCACTTAAAATTCTCTATAGTCTCGCGGCTTATCAACGCAGATCCAACAACAACTGAACGCCTATGGTTGTCTATAGTTATGAACGGGACAAAATTCATAGCATGACTGTGGAAAAAATGAAATAATTAGTAAAAATGTACAAAACAATTATGATACATACAATAACTCGTAATATAATACGTACTGATTCATTCGATACGTTGCATCAAATGATATAGTGTCACCAAACTCTTTATAGTTTAGTCTAGCAATCTCATCAGCCCAAAAAACAGCCTGTGACTCCCCATCAGTAACCAATATGTCAAAGAAATATTCAGGAACAGTCGTTCGACGTTTACACAACAAATCAACCAACATTTGCGCATCTTTCTTTCCAACAAATGGTCCCATAGCAGTCCTAGCATTTTGATAGTCAACTTGAGTCTGGCTAACATATTCGTAACCACCTTTAAGCGCAGCTTGGATATTATACGACTTTGACCCACCAACAGAAGACGATGCTCCATTGTATACGTTCCTAAAATCAATATATTGCAACTGTCGCTTCGAACGTGACATCGTCTTGTCAACGGTGTTGTAAAGAGCATGGTTATGCCTTTCTTCAAACTTGTAAACAACATACGTGCCAGTCTCTTTCCTAAGACGAAACTTAATGCATGCTCTACAATTCGTACGTTTAACGCATGAATTCCTAGTCATGGACTCGAGGTCTCTACTCACAGGGATACCTTGCCTACTACAAAGTAGATAACGTGATATAACCTGCTCAAACTTGTTTTTTTTCTTATTGGATTGACGAACATCAAATCCAGCTTCTTCAGCATATTTCATGTAGGCAACATCAGCAAGCTCAATAGTCTTAAATTCATATCCAACACCAATCTTTATACTTTCATCAACATAAGGTATCCAATATTTAGTACCTCCAGGTGACACAAAAGTCTCATGATGTACTACGAAAAAAAAATTAAAATAAAACTTAATAACATAACTATTATGAGATGCAGTACCATAAAAAAATACCAACATATATATGGCGCAGTAATGATAATTTTTCACATACAACATATAAGTAAAATAAACCATGCTACATATTACATAGTTTTCATATATAACGTAACATAAATGTATAAATTCGTAATAAATTGTATTCTGAGTATATAATTTCATACCATATAGTCATTCGTATGTTTTCATATTGAATAAAATCTGAAAAATGGAACTCGAATTATCTTACAATACTATTCTATAAAGCTATGAAATCTAAGTTTCATATGAAACACATTCAAAATTTTTCATATGCAATTTACAAATACGGTGTTGATCCAAACCCTCAGTGATTTGATAATGACCCTCTCTTATATACTTAGTGAAAATTGTAAGTAAACAATATGTATCAGAGTTTCACTATCGCTGATAAGTACTAAGATCTTACAGTACCGCTGATAGGAACTCTCGCTCTTTAAATTAAACATTCAGCGAAACTGTTCACCATTAATACTGAGTCTGTTCAGTCATTATGATGATCGCTGATAAGTTAGTTGTTTACTTATGATCCCTGAAGACAAGTTTCACGTCAACAAAGGTTCTACGCTGAAGTCGAAGATCAAGCTCAAGAACCAGCGACAAGTCTCCTAATGAACTGATGCGGATCAGCGAAGACTCAGATTTGTCCACTCAACGTGAAGTATCAAGTACAAGACTTCAGCTATCGTTGAACTTTATCATTCACTGAATAGAAAATGATAATCGCTGAATCAACGAAAGCTGATCATGAAGTCCTCCGTACAAAGTACTTTTGTCTTAACCTCCCTTGCACGACTCCGTACGAAATGTCAGAAAAGTACCTCCGACTGTCTGAAATCGTACAACCACTCTGATACTACACTGTTCATCCATGCGGCTACTAAGGTTGTCAACCAAGGTCAATGACATGCAACCAACCAGTTGATGACACGTGTAAAGTGTATACTGACTTGCATTAAATGAATGCAGTATATAAAGAGACGAACCCACTTCATTTGAAGTAACTTGCTAACTCTGGACAAGTTCAATCTCTTATCTCAAGATAAGTTATTATTAGTAATTTCCTTATCTCTCTTAGTGCAAGAAACCTTAGTGTTCCAACTTGTTTAGATTTAGGTTTATCCTTAATCTTGTTTCCGCAACAAGCTGTAAATTGTTAATGATTTATCAATAAACAATTTAGAAAAGTAAAATCTGTGTGTTTGTATTCAACCCCCCCCCTTTCTACAAACTTGTATAGGCCTTCGGGACCAACAAGTGGTATCAGAGCGGATTTGTTTAATCTCATAAACAAGATCTAATCTAAGATATTTCTCTTCCTTGGTATTATCTGAAAATGGCCACCAACACAAACACAAATTATATAGACAATGGTTCTCTTGCTAAACCCCCTAGATTTTCCAAAGATAACTTCAACTTATGGAAAAATAGGATGACACTCTTCTTAGAAGGTGTAGACCCTACTATGCCTTACTATCTAGAGAATGGTCCATTCATCCCTGTAAGAATTGATGCTGCTGTTCCAGCCACTGAGAATAGACCTGCTATTCCAGAAAGGCTGGTACCTAAGGAAATCTTTCAATGGACCGACGAAGATAAGAATAAAGTGGCTATAGATACAAAAGCCAGATCCATACTATCCATGGCTCTTACTGACGAAGTCTACCATTCCGTCATGAATCTGAAAACATCAAAAGCCATGTGGGACACAATATGTGTTCAGTATGAAGGAACATCTGAAGTCCAGGATTCAAGAAAGATCAACCAGGTAAGACAATACGAAAGCTTCATTTCTGGTAAGAATGAATCTCTCTCTGAAGTTCACCAACGTTTTAATTGTTTAATTATAGATCTGAAAACTGTTGGTAAGGAATATTCTAACTTTGAAGTGCTGACAAAGTTTCTAGAATGTTTACCTGAAAGCTGGGACAATTATTCTATGTGTCTCAAGCTATCAAAGGATCTAAAATCAATGACCCTTTCAACCTTATATGGCACGTTGCTGAATCATGAGCAATCGAGCCATCTTAAGAAGAATCTTGTAAAAGATTCCAAAAGCACCCCTGTTGCTTTAATCTCAGAGGAACCTTCTACTCAGCGACCCTCGGTCACTATCACTGAGTTAGAAAGTAACTCTGAAAGGTCATCAGATTCTGATTATTCAGATAATGATGAATCTTTGGCTCTCCTAACTAAGAAGTTCAGGAGATTTGCCAAAAAGAAAATGTTTAGAAAGAACAAACCTCTTTCCATAACTGACAAGCCTAGATCATCAGCTTTTGTTGATAAGGCTACTGCTACTTGTTTTAACTGCGAAAAGACAGGACATTTCGCTAACGAGTGCAGGTCAAAGAAAGTTTCTAGACCCTCAGCTTTTACAAAGAAATCATTTGTTCCAAGGAATAAAGATGACAAATATTCAAAGCTGAAATAAAAATATGCAAAGCTGAAAAGCTTTAAGAAGAAGAATAAAGGCCTAATGGCTGACTATGATTGGGCTGCTTCTGATGAAGAAGCATCATCATCTGACTCTGAAGATGATGAAGCAAATCTATGTCTTATGGCCAAGATTGAAGAAGAGGAAGAAAGTTCAGACATTCCCTCCACTTCAACATCTGCTATTCAGGTATCACCTTCTTTCTTTACCAATATTGCAAATATTGATGAAGCTGATAGTCTCCGTAAGATCGATCTCTTGACTAGAAGTTTATACGAAGCCATGAACGGCAAAACTGTGGTTGAAAACCAAAATCTTGATCTCTCTGAAAAGCTTAAAAATTGCCACCTTCAAATAGAAAAGCTTTCTAAAATTGAAAAAGATTTTAAAGATCAAGTATATTTAAATCAGCTAGTCAAAATCGAACGAGCAGAAGCTATCGCTGCATTAAAGGCTGAAAAAGCTACTGTTGAAGGATGGTGTAATTCTTCAACAAAGATCACTGAGATAATAAAGTCTCAGATTCCCCTGAGTGATAAACGTGCTTTGGGTTACAAATATGAAACTCCAAAACCAACCACTGAGCGTTCAATGCTTAAATTTGGAACGTTCGTATCCTCAGTCGCTGATACTTCATCTTCTCAGTGTTCCTCGTCCATTACACCAATCCCTGAGGAAACTCCTACCTCCTCAAAAGGCAAGGAGAAAATGGTTTATTCAAAACCTACCTCTGTCTCTAAAGACAAAGGTAAAGGAATTGTTATTTACCAAAATCCTCAGAAGGGTACCTGTAACACCCTCGAATTTGGAACGAGCAACTAACTTTAAAATTCAATCAAATAACCAAAATAGATATAAACACTTCTACAATTCAATCCTTAAAATACCTCGAAATTTAAAACATTATAATTTCCCAATAGAATAACTTAAACGGGTGTTACTTAACGCCACACAAGTTGCTAGTCCAAATAAGGGCGGAAGACTTCACTAATCAAGTCACCTCTCGTGCACTCTACTAGCACTCGCCTCTTCACAATGTAGCTAGAGCTACCCCAACCTGAGCCTGTTGCACATGCCGACAAATAAAAAGGGTTAGGCTAACGCCTAGTGAGTTCAAGCATTTTATCATGACTATATAAAATCATAAATCGGAAGATAGTAGTTTTAGTCATGATTTGAATAAATCTTTAAACGAGATTTGGCGACAAAGATTATCATGAGCAAATCATTTGATAAATCGATAGCTTCAACTTAAATAAATGATTTTCTAGAAGGGTTTGTATAAAAGACATCGACAACTCATTTTCCAAACGCATACAGTTTCTGAGAGGAAAGCTTCCAATGAAAATCGTTTCTCTGCAAAGGACTCAAATCCAAAACTCACATCAAGAGTTAATTAATAATAATTTCTCAAATAATCGCCACTGCGAATAAAACTCCAGTAGTAAAACATCCAGTAAGAATGTAACATAAAACTGTCCATAAATCATGGAAAACAAACCATATGCATGTAATATAACCTCAACAATACGAATAGATAAAATACCCGAAATCAACACCCTTCGGTGACGGGGGAGACCCGATCTCATCGAATGTGGCAAACACATAAATTAAATCACGATTAAATAAGTGTAGGTAAGCTTCTTGGATGTGGAAAACGGATGACATCAACCATACTAGGTCTTTAGTCAATCCTTGGCATCAATCATGCTAGATCTTTAGCCCATCTTAGACATCAACCATACTAGGTCTTTAGTCCATCTCAGACATCAACCATACTAGGTCTTTAGTCCGTCTTTGGCATCAACCATACTAGGTCTTTAGCCCCTCTTAGACATCAACCATACTAGGTCTTTAGTCCAAGCCCTCAAGTTCAACCATACTAGGTCTTTACCTTGGAAAACCCACCATCCAAAACAAGCTTACTTAACTTAAAATTCATACATGACCTCAAAAGAATAACTAATGCATTCAAATCATGTAAACTCCAAATATGATGCAATTCATGCAACTCAAACCCCAAGCCCACGTCGAGCTTATAATAAAATCGGGCGAATGCCCTCGAGACTCAACCGAGTCCAAAATCGAGCTCTCTGCTCAAAAGATCTAATGATCATTTATCAATATCAATCCATGCCAATGAAATGCATCTAACTCACATCATGCAACACACGCTCCGAGGCATGATAATCTCACAACCCCTTCATTGCCACCTTCCCAATGAAGTCAAATCATATATGCATCTATATGTATACGTATATGCAATTCTTTCATAACTCAACAATGCATATAATTCACCGAGGTTCATTAGTCCCAAAGGTACTAAGAACACGAAACATCAAACGGTCTTCACACGTAAGACCAACACTCAAACCGACACATATTCAAATAAAATGCTCTTAAGCATATAACACATCCAAGACTCCACCTCGAGTATCTAAAACTGGCAAACACTTAAAAGACTCATAACACTAAAAGTGCATCTTCCCAAATGGTTTATAGAAATCATTTTCACTAACATGATTAAACCATCAAATAAACTTCATTTTGAGCAATCAATCTTTTAAAGACAATTATGGTTTCTAACCATCCAAATATTCAAAAGCCCCAAATATGGGTGTTTTACACATTTATGATGATAAACACTTCAAATAGAGTTAAACCATTCAAATAACTCAACCACATATATTTTCAAGTAAAACACACAAATATTTGGAAATCACTCATTTTGGCATGTACAAAGTTTTCGCAAAGTAACTTGAACTCACCTTTGCTAGATTTATGCTAAATCTAGAGTTTCTCCAACGTAAGCTCCTTTGATGAAGTTTGCATCCTCAAACCAAAACTTCCAAAACCTAGATTTATGAAATCCCAACCATCAATATCACAATCCAACCATAAGAAACCATTCCCTAACCATAATACATCAAAACCCCCAATTATGACAAACCCTAGTTTTTAAATATGAGGCAACCATATTTCCTTAACCCATCATCACCAAAATCGTTCAACATCACCACAAGATGGAAAGAAGATGAAATTAATAACAATAATATCTTTAGATGGAAAGAGATTACCTTAAACCACTTAAATCCTCCAAAACGAACTCCTAATCTCCGCAAAAGCTCCAAGCTCTCCAAATATTCTGAACAAAGGAGGAAGGGGTTTGATTACAACTTAGATGGTGAAGAAATGGTTGATTTCTAAGAGGGTAGCTCCAAAATCGACCATGGAAACAAAGGGGTTCGGTGGAGAGGGTTTGTGAAGAAAGGAAATAAGATAAGTGAGGAAAGGCTAACAAAATTGGGTATTTAAGTGAACTGAACACCCGCGGGCGATAGTGACATAGCGATAGTGACATAGTCACTATCTTCGGGGCATAGTCGCTCACCCCAAACCCACTCGCGGTACACATCTGGCGAGAGTGGCAGGGCGATAGTGACATAGTCACAATCGCCGGGGCACAATCGCTCAACCTCTCACAACTCTCGGTACCACTTGGGCGATAGTGACACGGCGATAGTGACAGTGTCACAATCGCTGGGCACTATAGCTCAAGGTGTGCCGAAACTCGTTTTGGCCATAACTTCCTCGTCCTAGCTCCGTTTTCACTCCGGAAAGAACCGTTGGACTCGTATTCGAATTCCCCAACCAACAAGACAATAAAATCTAGGATTTAACTCCAAATCCTATTTCCATATTTTTCTTAAAAGATCGATCCCTCACTGAATCGAAGTTGTACTTATCCGAAAATCACGGGTGTTACAATCCTCCCAACCTTGGAATGATTTCGTCCTCGAAATCTACATCCTTTACAATAATGCTAACCGACTCAACTCCGACCATAAATCATCAATTCCTAACTGGAATCCAAATTTCCCACATAGTCTATAAGGACAATTCCTCGAACAATTTCTTATCAACAACACCCCTTCAAGTACACCGTACTTATGTCTGGAAGAACATTCCAACCACTGGTAACACTCCTAGTTAAACGACTCCGGTTGTCTCCCAACCTTAAAGTGTTCTATCTTCCTCAATTTTAGTTTTCAACTCTAAATCATTTCACGATTTAATCACTAACGAACCCAACGGAATTATCAATTCCGATCATCCCTACCATTAATTGTCAAATAACTCCACGAGTTCTAATAACTCCAAGAATCCATTCCAAAAAGAACAATCCTAAAACCGACAAGTCCTTTAACCGTACACTAAGATTATTCCACCAAAACTACTCATCACAATTGAGCATCTTACGGTTACCACTACCATTGTCGTCATCCTTCAAACTTGGCTACAAACCCCCGTTTACACTAACGGTTTCCGATTTCAAGACCACAAAGGTTGACACCTAGTTTTTACCACCTACTCGGAACTCTAATAGGACCCCACACACGAGTTCCATTTACCGAGGTTTCCATACAACTAAGGTTGCCAACAAAACGGCTGTATCAACCTCGAAATACGTTACCGCAAGTCTAATTCTGCAATTACCATAACCACAATTACTTTGCTACCGCTATCCTCCGGCCCATAATACCAACACGCGTGGAATACCCAACCTTCCACCGTCGAAGTGCTACACGCACTTACCCTTAATTGAGGTACATACCCCTTTTTCAAGGTCCTAACGAGTTCAAGGTTTTCAAATGCGTTATTCAATAAATATGCCAATTAATCAAAACCATTCACAAAATATTTTCAACACCAAGATTTTCATCTCAAATAACTCGTGCGAAATAAAACTACTACTATCAGCTCGGTAGTTACGCAAAACTGGACACGCTCGTCCCACATAGGAAAATCATGTTGAAAATCATTTCATTGCAGTTCAGTTTACCCACAAAACGCAAAAGCGTAGTAAACAATTTCTTTAAGATGAAACACCACAGTTCTAGTATGAATTGACTCATGACATGCATGTAAAGTGACTGCTCGACCTTAAACGGGGTGCGACACCAGGTGTGCACGTATTTCAAAAGAGGTCTAAACAACATTGACTCCAACATTTCCTCATCAACCATAAAACGACATGAGGCAAGGTTTACCAACAAAATTTTGCGCGCGTCAGTTTATTACACAAAACGATGGAGCGGTTTAACAATGCTCTTAGTCAAAACACAAAATGACTTGTGCAAATTCCTTAGTTAATACAAAAACTCATACGTTTCCATCACTCGCAAATATCGACTAAAGCATTATACAACTTCACATTGGGGTAGACATGCAAGCTTGTAACATTACCATTACAAATTTCCTTGAAATGAAATTACATGCATCAAACAGTTCGCGACCAATTTTCCAAAAGAGGAAACTCTTTAAATCAATTTCTCAAAATTTCCCGTCCGGTCCTATAATGCCATTTGAATAAGACGTTCTCGGCAAACTTGCACCCAACGGTGCGTTTTCCAAAACATACAAGAAATTAAGTGTTAATAATTGTTGGCACCAAAAGGGTTCCAACCTATTTTCAAATCCCAAATTGCACCAACGGTGCGTATCAATGTCCAAAACATAAGAAATCCCGCGTACTATAATTTTATACAAATATTTTCTAAAATCTTCCTCACGAAGCATTTTCTCAAGGTTTCGTACTTGGGACACAAAACGTCAAAACGTAATTGCTAAAAATGTATTTGTCCAAATACTCCCAACACACATTTCTCCAAAAACCAAAAAGGTTTTCTATTCTTCCAAAATAATCGGCAAATCAAAGTTAACCCAATGTCGACGACTAACACATTTTCATTTTCAAAATGCAAAGCATTGCGAACTGTGCATGATTTCTACAACACCAAAACATCCTTTGACCGAATGGTCATCATTTAAACAAGAGTCTATAAAACATTTTCACTCACAATTCGTTCAACAAAGTGACGAGAAACAATGGTTACCAAGCTATGCATACCCCTAAGTCGATATAATACGTTTCACATAAAAACGGTAATAAACATTTAGCTGACCAAAAGCGCACCGAGCAATTTATTATAAAATGCCACCAAAAATGTTCTTTCATGCATCACTTAAGCCACGTATAAATCAATCCATACACCGAACTATTTGCAATGAAATACTTAGTAACACAAACTTTTTGAAAGAAAAGTTACGCGACACTAGAGTTCCAAACTCATCTTTTCTTAGTCGCCTTATGGCATAAAATTAACTTTTCTCAACAAAACTCGAGTGGGACCAAATGCCCAACCAAAACTCGTAAACTTTTCACATAAGAAATTAGAGTATGCACATTGTAAATTTGTACTCACACGACTCAACATGTCGTAAAACCAAACTCCATGAACCTCCATGGACTCAATGACTCCAAGTCAATAAAACGGCGCTAAACACCATGCTTCCAAAGCCAAATTGCTAAAAGCAAAAATCATAAATGAGACGCCAAAATCCCAAAAATCCCCTTCTAGGGTAATACCACATAAACGACATTGTTTAACAACTCTTATTAAACAAAATCCCCAAAATAATCTCACATAGACATAATGGAAAAATAACTTTCCGTCCAAACTCTAACATATGTGGAGGAGATCCAATGTTAAAGTCACAAGCCGTAGTTATTGCCCAACATCTCAAACATCATTTATATATATGATTATCATTACATCCAAAACAAATGTTGAACAATGATGAAATAAGGCAAAACAAATCTCGGCGGAGTTTGCAACTCCCGCGATAAAACGGTTTCATGCACTTTTAAAACCATAATTTGAAATTTTGTGTGCGTGCCAAACATTTCTCAAAATTTATGACACAATCCACATAAGGATTGGAAATACAAGAAACAGTTGATGCAATTTATTTCCAAAATAAATTTCGTGCATGATTTATTCGGCATTCAACGTCTCTACTCATACTCCTCCAAAATCCTCCGGTCTACTATTTTCATCCGGATATTCAAACCTCTTAAGGCAAGTTGGGAAATACATAAATTAACCTTACTGTTTTTCCTCAAATCAAAATCGGCTCAAAAGCCTATGGTTCTAGTCCGACCGTCAATCTTGACCCGAAACGGCCTACATAAAGCAAACATCATGCTTATCGTCACTCCAAGTGACTAATACTAGAATCGTCCATCAATTCCAACAACTACTAGTTCAGAACCTCCTTCACTACCCCAACGATCACCACATGAAAGCAATTTGAGCATGCACATGTACTAGTAGGTTCACCATGACACTGGCCAGGTGTCACTATGAACGCACTGCATATGTTTATCCTTGTTGCTCTCGATGTGATTCTCATTTCTAAAAGCTCCATCAACTTCAACACATCTTATCTTAAAGTGCCTAAAGGTGAATTTCACTCTCATTTACTTAAACAAACACTAGTTTGAGTCTAGGTATCCAAAATCAACACCTAATTCTCTCAAACTTATGCTCTGATACCAACTTTTAACACCCTCGAATTTGGAACGAGCAACTAACTTTAAAATTCAATCAAATAACCAAAATAGATATAAACACTTCTACAATTCAATCCTTAAAATACCTCGAAATTTAAAACATTATAATTTCCCAATAGAATAACTTAAACGGGTGTTACTTAACGCCACACAAGTTGCTAGTCCAAATAATGGCGGAAGACTTCACTAATCAAGCCACCTCTCGTGCACTCTACTAGCACTCGCCTCTTCACAATGTAGCTAGAGCTACCCCAACCTGAGCCTGTTGCACATGCCGACAAATAAAAAGGGTTAGGCTAACGCCTAGTGAGTTCAAGCATTTTATCATGACTATATAAAATCATAAATCGGAAGATAGTAGTTTTAGTCATGATTTGAATAAATCTTTAAACGAGATTTGGCGACAAAGATTATCATGAGCAAATTATTTGATAAATCGATAGCTTCAACTTAAATAAATGATTTTCTAGAAGGGTTTGTATAAAAGACATCGACACTCATTTTCCAAACGCATACAGTTTCTAAGAGGAAAGCTTCCAATGAAAATCGTTTCTCTGCAAAGGACTCAAATCCAAAACTCACATCAAGAGTTAATTAATAATAATTTCTCAAATAATCGCCACTGCGAATAAAACTCCAGTAGTAAAACATCCAATAAGAATGTAACATAAAACTGTCCATAAATCATGGAAAACAAACCATATGCATGTAATATAACCTCAACAATACGAATAGATAAAATACCCGAAATCAACACCCTTCGGTGACGGGGGAGACCCGATCTCATCGAATGTGGCAAACACATAAATTAAACCACGATTAAATAAGTGCAGGTAAGCTTCTTGGATGTGGAAAACGGATGACATCAATCATACTAGGTCTTTAGTCAATCCTTGGCATCAATCATGCTAGATCTTTAGCCCATCTTAGACATCAACCATACTAGGTATTTAGTCCATCTCAGACATCAACCATACTAGGTCTTTAGTCCGTCTTTGGCATCAACCATACTAGGTCTTTAGCCCCTCTTAGACATCAACCATACTAGGTCTTTAGTCCAAGCCCTCAAGTTCAACCATAGTAGGTCTTTACCTTGGAAAACCCACCATCCAAAACAAGCTTACTTAACTTAAAATTCATACATGACCTCAAAAGAATAACTAATGCATTCAAATCATGTAAACTCCAAATATGATGCAATTCATGCAACTCAAACCCCAAGCCCACGTCGAGCTTATAATAAAATCGGGCGAATGCCCTCGAGACTCAACTGAGTCCAAAATCGAGCTCTCTGCTCAAAAGATCTAATGATCATTTATCAATATCAATCCATGCCAATGAAATGCATCTAACTCACATCATGCAACACACGCTCCGAGGCATGATAATCACACAACCCCTTCATTGCCACCTTCCCAATGAAGTCAAATCATATATGCATCTATATGTATACGTATATGCAATTCTTTCATAACTCAACAATGCATATAATTCACCGAGGTTCATTAGTCCCAAAGGTACTAAGAACACGAAACATCAAACGGTCTTCACACGTAAGACCAACACTCAAACCAACACATATTCAAATAAAATGCACTTAAGCATATAACACATCCAAGACTCCACCTCGAGTATCTAAAACTGGCAAACACTCAAAAGACTCATAACACTAAAAGTGCATCTTCCCAAATGGTTTATAGAAATCATTTTCACTAACATGATTAAACCATCAAATAAACTTCATTTTGAGCAATCAATCTTTTAAAGACAATTATGGTTTCTAACCATCCAAATATTCAAAAGCCCCAAATATGGGTGTTTTACACATTTATGATGATAAACACTTCAAATAGAGTTAAACCATTCAAATAACTCAACCACATATATTTTCAAGTAAAACACACAAATATTTGGAAATCACTCATTTTGGCATGTACAAAGTTTTCGCAAAGTAACTTGAACTCACCTTTGCTAGATTTATGCTAAATCTAGAGTTTCTCCAACGTAAGCTCCTTTGATGAAGTTTGCATCCTCAAACCAAAACTTCCAAAACCTAGATTTATGAAATCCCAACCATCAATATCACAATCCAACCATAAGAAACCATTCCCTAACCATAATACATCAAAACCCCCAATTATGACAAACCCTAGTTTTTAAATATGAAGCAACCATATTTCCTTAACCCATCATCACCAAAATCGTTCAACATCACCACAAGATGGAAAGAAGATGAAATTAATAACAATAATATCTTTAGATGGAAAGAGATTACCTTAAACCACTTAAATCCTCCAAAACGAACTCCTAATCTCCGCAAAAGCTCCAAGCTCTCCAAATATTCTGAACAAAGGAGGAAGGGGTTTGATTACAACTTAGATGGTGAAGAAATGGTTGATTTCTAAGAGGGTAGCTCCAAAATCGACCATGGAAACAAAGGGGTTCGGTGGAGAGGGTTTGTGAAGAAAGGAAATAAGAGAAGTGAGGAAAGGCTAACAAAATCGGGTATTTAAGTGAACTGAACACCCGCGGGCGATAGTGACATAGCGATAGTGACATAGTCACTATCTTCGGGGCATAGTCGCTCACCCCAAACCCACTCGCGGTACACATCTGGCGAGAGTGACAGGGCGATAGTGACATAGTCACAATCGCCGGGGCACAATCGCTCAACCCCTCACAACTCTCGGTACCACTTGGGCGATAGTGACACGGCGATAGTGACAGTGTCACAATCGCTGGGCACTATAGCTCAAGGTGTGCCGAAACTCGTTTTGGCCATAACTTCGTCGTCCTAGCTCCGTTTTCACTCCGGAAAGAACCGTTGGACTCGTATTCGAATTCCCCATCCAACAAGACAATAAAATCTAGGATTTAACTCCAAATCCTATTTTCCATATTTTTCTTAAAAGATCGATTCCTCACTGAATCGAAGTTGTACTTATCCGAAAATCACGGGTGTTACAGTACCTTAGTACCAAAACTGAATGCTTCTAAAGCCTCAGCGACTCATCCCTCTGGATCAAGGAAACAGATCTCTGGATCTATTCAGCGATCTACTCCTAGACTCAGAGTGGATATTCTTGGTAAGAAATCTGAAGAACTGAATGTTCGTCCCATTTCTAAAGCCAATAGTTTACTTGGTGCTGGAACTTCTAATTCTAAATTAAAAGCTCAGCATTCAATTGGTCCTAGAACTACGTTCAGCTATAGGAAATGTTATCACTGTGGACTCATTGATCATATTGCTAGTAAGTGCCCCACAGCCACCAAAGCTGAAAAGATAGCTAAGGTGAAGATTGCCCCCAAGGCAAAGAAGACCAACCTTGGTGCAAATCAGGTCAAGGTGAATCCTACCACTGAAGTTAAGAAATTAACCAAAGTGAAGAAAGACAAAGCTGAATCTTCAAATGCTGCGAAGACTGCTGAATCTTCCATTCCAACTACTTCCACTGACAAATGTGTATACATGGTAAAGTGGATACCCAAGAAAAACTAATCTTCCTTCGTATTGCAGGTTAAGAAGGGTATCTGGTATCTCGATAGCGGATGCTCTAGACACATGACTGGAAAGAAAAGCCTGCTCGTTGAATACAAGGAAGAGAAGGGTCCCTCTGTGACTTTCAGTGGAAATGGAAAATGACATACCCGAGGGTATGGTGTACTTTCAAATGGTACAACATCCTTCAGAAGAGTCGCATATGTTGAAGGGCTGAAGCATAATCTTCTAAGCATCAGTCAGCTTTGTGACATGGATAACAAAGTAATCTTTACTAAGGAATCCTGCTTTGTCTCTGACAAAAAGGAGAAGATAGCTCTCAGCGGTTATCGTTTGGAAAATGTTTATGTAATAAACATGGACTCAACAACCACTGAGAACTCCTGTTTCTTCTCAAAGGCCTCATCTGATGTCAACTGGCTATGGCATAAGAGGCTATCTCATCTAAATTTCAAGACACTGAACACTCTTTCTTCAAAAGAGTTAGTCACTGGTCTACCTCAACACTCATACGCCAAAGAGTCTTTATGTTCAGCGTGTGAAAAAGGGAAGCAGACCAAAGCAAGCTTTAAGTCAAAGCAAGTCTCCTCAGTGTCATCTCCTCTACAACTACTCCATATGGATTTGTTTGGCCCTGTTAACAAACAATCCATTGCTGGAAAGAAATATGCGCTGGTCATAGTTGATGAATTCTCTCGTTATACATGGGTTATGTTTCTCCGTTCCAAGAGTGACCCCCCTGAAGAACTCATCACCTTTGTTCGAAAGATGGAAACCCTGAACAATTTGACCGTTCGCTCAATAAGGAGTGATCATGGGACTGAATTCAAAAACAGTTCTCTTGATTCCTTCCTTGAGAGTAAGGGTATTTCTTACAACTTTTCTTCAGTGAGAACACCGCAACAAAATGGAGTCGCTGAAAGAAGAAATAGAACAATTATTGAAGTTGCACGTTCAATGCTCAGCGATTCTCACCTGCCTACTCAGTTTTGGGCAGAAGCTGTCAACACTGCTTGTTTTACGCAAAACAGGTCGCTGATAGTCAAAAGATTCAATAAAACAGCCTATGAACTTTTTCATGGGAGAAAGCCTTCAATCAGCTTTCTTCACATCTTTGGATGTCAGTGTTTCATACTGAACAACAGAGATGCACTTGGAAAGTTTGATCCTAAGGCTGATGATGGAATCTTTCTTGGATACTCCTCAGTTTCCAAAGCCTTCAGAGTCTTCAATTGTAGAAGACAAACTATAGAAGAAACTATTCACGTCACGTTTGACGAATCCCGTTCAGCGAACTCTAAACCGTCCGCTGATACTGAAGAACTGAATCAATGGATGTTTTCTCATCTTGGTGATTCAGAAGTTATTCCCACTACTCATGCTCATCCAGTAGAAGATGATAGTCCTATCATTCCAAATATGTAGAACAGTGAAGCGGAAACTTCTTGGGTCTCAGCTGTTCCTATAAACACTATACCTGCAGTTGATCCAAATGTCTCAGACATTCCATCTACTTCTCAGCAATCAGTGAATATAATGACAACTGCATCCATTCCTCTCTTGGCCGATACTCCTGACGTCGCTGAAGCTTCATCTTCAGCTCCTCCAGTTCAAGTTGAGTCAGCGTCTCACGCTCCGGCTCAACGATGGACTATAAATCACCCAATTGATCAAATTCTTGGTGATCCAAACGCTGGTATTCAGACTCGACGAAGTGCAGGTAATATTTGTTTATTTGTAAATTTTATTTCACTAACTGAACCAAAGAAAGTAGATGATGCCCTCAAAGATCCAAACTGGGTCAGCGCCATGCAAGAACAGCTGACTGAATTTGAAAGAAACAAAGTTTGGAAACTTGTTCAAAGACCAACTGATAAAACAGTAATAGGCACTAAATGGGTCTATCGAAACAAGTTGGACGAACATGGTACTGTAACCCGCAACAAAGCTCGTCTTGTTGCTCAGGGATACAGACAAGAGGAAGGTATAGATTATGACGAAACATTTGCTCCAGTAGCAAGACTTGAATCTATTCGTCTATTCTTAGCATATGTTGTACACAAAAACTTCAAAGTACATCAGATGGATGTTAAGTCAGCGTTTCTAAATGGAAAGCTGAATGAAGAAGTGTATGTGGAACAACCTCCAGGATTCTCAGATTTTAAGCGTCCAGGTTATGTTTATAAACTGGACAAGGCACTTTATGGCTTGAAGCAAGCTCCACGTGCATGGTATGATACTCTTTCTACTTATCTCCATATTGAAAAATTTGAGCGAGGTAAGATTGACAAAACTCTATTTTTTAGAAAAGTGAAAGGTCATATCATTCTAGTTCAAATATATGTTGATGACATTATATTTGGGTCTACTAACCCTGAGCTGTGTACTCGTTTCGCTGATAGAATGAAAGATGAGTACAAAATGAGCATGATGGGTGAACTAACATATTTCCTTGGTCTTCAGATTAAGCAAACTGAAAAAGGAACTTTTATTAATCAGGGAAAGTATGTTAAAGATATGCTGAAGAAATTCAACTTAACTGAAAGTTCAGCTATGAAAACCCATATGGCACCACCGCTGACACTTGATAAGGACACTAAGGGTGTTCCTGTCAATGTCACGCTGTACCGTGGGATGATCGGCTCTCTATTGTATCTTACAGCTAGCCGACCCGATATTATGTTTGTAACATGCTTATGTGCACGATATCAAGCTGAACCTAAGATATCTCATATGAAAGATGTAAAGCGAATCTTTCGATATCTTAAGGGTACAGCGAATCTAGGTCTTTGGTATCCCAAAGATTCAGGATTCGATCTAACCGCCTATTCAGATTGTGATTTTGCAGGTTGCAAAATGGATAGGAAAAGCACCACAGGAGGATGTCAGCTCCTGGGTGGAAAGCTGGTAAGTTGGACAAGTAAAAAGCAAAATTCAGTGTCCACTTCCACAGCTGAAGCGGAATATGTAGCTGCTGGAAGCTGTTGTTCTCAAGTCTTGTGGATGAGAAATCAGCTACTAGACTATGATCTTCAGCTCTCCAAAATTCCAATCTATTGCGACAGCACAAGTGCCATCGCTATAGCAAACAATCCAGTACTACATTCAAAGACCAAACATATAGAAATCAGATATCATTTTATCAGAGATCATGTGATGAATGGTGATATAGAACTTCATTTTATCCCAACTGATTATCAGTTAGCTGGCCTATTTACCAAACCTCTTGATGAGACAAGATTCAACTTTCTCATCAGCGAGCTTGGAATGCTGAACTTTGAAGGATAAAATCTTCTGCGGTTCACATTGATCAGCGATAGGATAAAATCAACTTGTATAACCCATTCTAGCATCTTCTCTCTGAATAAACTTGATTCACTGATATCAAGGTATGTTTACTCTTTCTGACAATCGCATGAAAATGCAAGATTTCAAAACAAAATGCATCGCTGAATATCTCTTCCTTAACAGCGATGTTTTGAAATTTCTTAAAACCTTCACTGATATTTTCATTCAGTGCTTCATGTTTTCAAAAGTATCTCTGAGTTTTTCAAAACCTCAGAGACAACCAAGAATATGAAAGGACAGTTGTGACGTCATTACAACGGATAAAACCCCGACACGTTTTCTCTTCCTGACACACGTTTGCACGTCTCGTTCAAACTTCCAATCAAATGCAAACACGTGTCCGTGTCATGATGAAAATCTTTTCCCGCTCAAGATTTTCTCTTTCTAAAATCTCTATATAAACAAATTCCTTGTTTATATTTTTATTTTACGCGATCAATCTTCCTCCGCAAGAAAGAATTTCACTGTTGCATTTGTGATTTCAAAAACTTCAAGAACTGTTCATCATCTTCTTCATCAAACATCAAGGTTAATATGTTCTTATTTATTACCGAATGCGTATAACTTGTTTCCGATCTTCTCATTGTTTTAACAAGATCAAACAAAAGAACTTCGTAAAATGAAATCATTTTCTTTCGTGGTTTTATGAACACAACCATTTCATGGTTGTTCTTCAAGTTTAAATGCAAAATCTTAAACTTGTTCTTCATTCGTTTCCAGAATCTATTTCTTCATAGAAAACTGGAAAACAAGAAAATGGGTTTTACATTTCGTTTCAAAAATCAAGAAAAACCCTAATCTTCATTAAGACATTTTGTCTGAATGAAATGGACAAAATTCGAACCATCTTAATGGAAAATCTTTCCACATTAAGATTATTCTTATTTATTAATCTTTGGTTGAACTGATAATACAGGAAATGGCAACGTCTAACATTCCTACTACCGCTGAGAACATCTCTACTGACTCTGAGGAAGTGGAAATCATCAAGGCTCCTCAGGTTAAGTTCACTCTGGATCAACTAGACTGGACTAAGATAAACAACCTTTCTGCGCTTCTCGAGTTTCCTCCTCGAAAGCAAGTCACACATCTGACAGATGCTGTGAATTTCCTGAAGAATTGTTGCATTTCAACAGCCCTGACCATTTCACCCCCTGCAAGTCAGCTGCTACTATCTCAGTTCTGGTACTCTGCCAGACACTCTCAGCTACCATCCGCCAAAGATCCCTCCAAAACAGTTGATTGTATCCTCTGCGATACTGAATATGGCACGATAAAGATCACACCTGCCATCATTCGCAAAGCTCTGAACTTTCCCATCGCTACAAAGGAAAAACCTTTTGTTCCTTTCCCTGACCATAAGAAGCTCGCTGACAAAGAAGCTCTTATTGCATTTTTTGATGCAATGGGCTATGTATGGGAAATGGGCAGAGACAAGAAGCCTGAGAAGAAGCTAACACTGTTGAAGAAATCGAAAATGCCCAGCGAGATGAACTTCATCTTCGCTCACCTTATCAGCTGCATGACTGCCAAGACCGACTCTTCTGATCAAGCCGCTCAACCTCAGCAAGCTATGGGATACGCTCTGCTGAAAGGTCTACACATTGACTGGGCATCTCTCATCTATGATGACTTGCTGCAAAGAGTAGACTCTGCCGCTGACAGGCCTGCATGGGTTCCTTACCCCCGATTCATCAACGCTATCTTTCAATATGGCCTGAAGGACAGCTACCCGCAAGAGGGCGATCTGAAACTCTCTCAGATTGGCCCTAAGGTACTCGACTTCAAACCTGTTGAAAATGAGGTACGTCTTTCTACCCTCTTAACTCTTCTCAACCCTTCTTCTTCTCATTCTATGGCTCCTTCAGCGACAATACCAATCGCTGATACCCTGACCACAAAATCCTCTCCTTCTAAGAAAAGGAAACATTCATCTACCCCACTTGGTTCTAAAAGGATCAAGAAAACAAAGGAGCAACCCCAGCAATCTCATGCTGAAGACTCCTCAGCTCTTTCTGCAGAGCTGAAGGAACGTTCAGTGGTACGCTCTGCCACACCTGAACAAGCCATCCCTTTTATCCCAACTTCAGCGTCTCTAAACGCTGAGGTTACAAACTTGGAACCTACCCAACCTCCTTCAGTCTCTCAAAAGACTGATGAAGTGATTGTCAGCGAATCCAACGCTGAACTCATAACCCAACCCCCATTCTTATCCTTCGCTCCTCCCTCCACTCATTTGGTCTCTACTCCAGATCTAACTGGAGCTGCCATCATTTCCTCGGAACCTAAAGCTGATTCTCCAGGAATGATGAAGACAGGACCTGCAGAAAAATCCATGGGCACTTTTGAAGATGACATGGAACTTTACTCAGGAACCCGTGATTTCGATGAATTCACCAATCCTCCTGTAGGTAAACAACAACCCATAAACACTGTGACTAAACCCCAAACTTCTGAGCTTTCCTCTGTTCACAAGTTTTTATATGTTACAGGTCCTAATTTGGGAGATATCAACGCCTCTCTGAAGTCCGTGGAGACAAAGCTGACAGGTCTCACCACTACTCTCTCCAATAACTCTACAGCTGTAACAAACGCCGGAGAGAATCTGAACAAGTTGACAACGGTGGTGGAGAAGAAGGCTTCCACAGATGACATGAAGCAGGTTGATAAAACTCTCAGCGACTTCGCCAAGGTGCTCGCTGATATCTACACAGACTACACCTCTCTCAAAAATTCAGTTTCATCCATGTCCAGCGAGGTAACAACGCTGAAGACATCGGTTGGAACACTAGAGGGAGATATGTCTGCTGTGAAGACAAATGTCAACACTCTGACGACTGACTTAAGCTCTGTAAAGACTGACGTTGGTTCGATGAAGACTATGATCGAACAGTTGCTGCACAAGGCGAATACTCCTGCTCCTGCCCCTGTCCCTGAATCTGAACATTTTACAGCGGCGGATCGCATTGAGCTCGGGAAGATCAATCCTGCTATTTCTGGCCTAGAAGACAGATTAGCAAAGATTGAAGTTTGTGTAGGTCTCTCTGGCCAAGAAGACAGAGAACCTACCAACGCTACTGAATCTACCCATTCCTCCCCCAGTCATCATGAAAAAGAGGGGAGAAGAGCGCTGAAGACCTCGCCAAGAGCGCTGAAGACCTTTCTCATGATGAATCTATCAGGGGAGAGAAGACGAATACTGAAGAAACCACCGCTGGACCTCAGGGAGATGAAAACCCTGAGGAAACCGAGAAGCTCGCCTCTGTATCTGAGGGGGAGCAACTCGAAGAAGAAGCTGAGAAAACTGAATCCGAAGCAGAAGATGATGAAGCCGTCGACATCCCTGATGATGAACCATCTTCTTCTCCAAAGAATGATGATGATGATGACGAAGATGGCGATGACTTCTTTATCGTCAAACCTGCTCAGAAGATCAAAGCTCTTAAGGGAATCTCGATAAATGAACCTTCAGGGGAGCGGACAAAGACAAAGCCCTCAGCCTCTGGAGCTGAGAAAGGCAAAGGCAAAAGCGTCGCTGAAGATGACAATCTGATGATCTTGCTTGAAAAGCCGGTTTGTCAGGTATGCTAAACATCTCTCACTCCATCCCTCCTCTATCATACCTATCAGTTCTACTACCCAAGCCTATACACTTGAACCAATTCTCTCTATCTGATTCTACCCAAGTTCTTACTCGTAAGATCGCTGTGTTTCAGCTAGTCCTCTCCCCTGTTTGAGGATATCGCTGAAGGCTCCACAACTGCGACTTCACCAATAATACCAGCTGCTGCTGAAGAAATAATCCCAGTCTTAGATTTAATCTCTGAGACTGATGAACCAGAAGAACAGCTACTCTCGCACAGAGGCAGACCTTCCTTAGCTCCTCAAAAGCTAAGTGAAGAGGATCGGAAAAGAAGAGAGGAAATAATAAAGCGATTCGAGGATCAGCGAATCATTCTGAGGCGTGATCAACTTCCTTCAGTTCCTCCAAAGTTCAGAATTTCCAAAGCTGAATACCAGGAACACCTCAGAGCTGAACACCTACTCACTGAAAGAAAGGAAGCTGAAGAAAAAGACAGAGAATACGCCATCAAACTTACTCAACGATCAATAAAAGACCCCAAGCTGAAAAGAGTTCCCATTGATGTTCAACGTCAGCTATGGGATGATGCTCAAGAGATCGTTAGAGAAAAGACTAAGGTCTCTGATACGACTTTGGAATGGGCTAAACAAATGCCGACCTATCGATCTAGACCATCCAAAATCGTCAAGGCAAACATCAGAGGAAGACTGTACGCTGAAGTTCCTGTTGTTGAAGTGGACGTCTACAGAGATGACGAAACCAAGCAAACTTTCTATGCTGCTACCTTAGAAAAGTTTGGTCTCTCTGAATGGTTAGAAACAAAATTAGCCATTCAGGGATTGCGCTCAAAGTTCAAAAGCCATGTCGAGAAGATCTTAAACAAACAGATCGACCTGCTTTCATCTGCTGTGGATATTCCTCCTACTCTTCCTCAGCCAAGAAAAGTCCCTGATAAGAAAAAGAAAGCCTCTGGTTCAGGTCCTCATATTCGGAATGAAACGGGCATTGGTTTCTCTCGTGCTGAAATTGTTGGCCCTGATGCCGATCTCTCAATGCTTGACACCTCTCTACCACCTGGAGAAACATTTATTCATGGCACAGTTGTAAGTGATCCCTATGGTATATTCTTTTTAGACTACTATGGAAATTATCACTTTCAACGTATCTCTGAGCTAGACATCGCTCCCATCGAACAACTCAGAGATCTCGTATACTGGTGTGAAGTCAGACGCAACATCAAAGTTAGACACCTGAAGCCCTTGAGTTTTGAAGCAGCTCTGAAGAAAAAGAATCAAGGAGAAGATGTCCCTGACTGGATGATCCCCACATCAAAGACCCTTGATGAACTTCTCATCAAGGAAGAACCTTTATAAGCTGATATGATCACCTTTTTTTCTATTGTATCAGTTATTCTTCTGTACTTGTAATTTATTTCGCTCGTACTTGTAATCTTTCCATTTCTCTTTGTAACCTGATTCAAAGTTTTAAAGAAAGATTTCAGCGAATGTACTTTACTCCATCAGTACTGAAAAGATCCCAGAAAACAGTAAAAGGGACAAATATTTTATGAGTTCTTTTTATCCTTATGTTTTCATTAAATAGCAATTTTCTTTGTTGCTATGTCATAATCAAATAGGGGGAGATTGTTGATCCAAACCCTCAGTGATTTGATAATGACCCTCTCTTATATACTTAGTGAAAATTGTAAGTAAACAATATGTATCAGAGTTTCACTATCGCTGATAAGTACTAAGATCTTACAGTACCGCTGATAGGAACTCTCGCTCTTTAAATTAAACATTCAGCGAAACTGTTCACCATTAATACTGAGTCTGTTAAGTCATTATGATGATCGCTGATAAGTTAGTTGTTTACTTATGATCCCTGAAGACAAGTTTCACGTCAACAAAGGTTCTACGCTGAAGTCGAAGATCAAGCTCAAGAACCAGCGACAAGTCTCCTAATGAACTGATGCGGATCAGCGAAGACTCACATTTGTCCACTCAACATGAAGTATCAAGTACAAGACTTCAGCTATCGCTGAACTTTATCATTCGCTGAATAGAAAATGATAATCGCTGAATCAATGAAAGCTGATCATGAAGTCCTCCGTACAAAGTACTTTTGTCTTAACCTCCCTTGCACGACTCCGTACGAAATGTCAGAAAAGTACCTCCGACTGTCTGAAATCGTACAACCACTCTAATACTACACTGTTCATCCATGCGGCTACTAAGGTTGTCAACCAAGGTCAATGACATGCAACCAACCAGCTGATGACACGTGTAAAGTGTATACTGACTTGCATTAAATGCATGCAGTATATAAAGAGATGAACCCACTTCATTTGAAGTAACTTGCTAACTCTGGACAAGTTCAATCTCTTATCTCAAGATAAGTTATTATTAGTAATTTCCTTATCTCTCTTAGTGCAAGAAACCTTAGTGTTCCAACTTGTTTAGATTTAGGTTTATCCTTAATCTTGTTTCCGCAACAAGCTGTAAATTGTTAATGATTTATCAATAAACAATTTAGAAAAGTAAAATCTGTGTGTTTGTATTCAACCCCCCCCCCCTTCTACAAACTTGTATAGGCCTTCGGGACCAACATACGGTTACCATGTCTGATCAAATATGATGTTAGTAAGATAATCTGAGTACGTATAAAACTAATTACGACATGAAAAAAAATAGAAACAGTACCAATCGTCTAATATATTTAAACATACGTATTGCGAAAATTAAAATAACACTTACCGTTTTTTTGGGAGTACCATCAATTGAATCATGAAGATCGCCTGGAAATGTATCACCGCGTTCTTCGTCTGATCCATTAGCAATCACAAAGTTCGATATATCATCATAAATGTCGATTGGGTCATTAGCAATTTCTTCTTCAACATTTGAGTTTTCGTTATCGAAATACATGATTGTGATGCAAGAAAACACCAAACTGAAAACTGTTAATCTCGTTCCAGTAGAGCAGTTAAGGAATTTTTCATATATTAAAAACGGTTTGATTGAAGAAGACGATAATTATAAAATATGGATAGAATCAAAATACAATAAAAATTAAAATAGAATAAATCAATTCCTAAATTAACGCCTACAATTTTTTTTAATTGAAAATCGGAAATAATATTAATGAATACAAATGACTTAATTACCCTTAAGTATAATTAGATCAAGATTAGAAATCAATGGTCTGGATTTGGTTACAAAAGTTTCACACATTTAGCAGTTACATTTTATTTTCTCTCTCTCTCTCTCTATATATATATATATTGATTGTTAGCTTAAACAAAAAAATAATAAAACAAAGTATACCAAAATAATACAAAACCAAAGTATACAAAATAATACAAAAGATAATGAAATGTTCTACTCAATTAATGCAACAATTTTTTTTTAAAAAAACCAAAAATCTAAGAAAATTCTAAAGCCTCATTGGAGGCTTCTCCTTAAGGCCATCAGTACCCCATGAGGGAATCTTTCAATGATTCCAGCTCCACATCAGCGCCACATCAGCTTTTCTCCTATCCTTCACTCAATCCCTAACAATCCCTAAACACCCTTACCCCATTCCCTCAAACACTTTTGCCACCTCATTTATTTTAATTCTTTTATTTATACATTTAATTATTTAACAAAATAAAAATATTTATATATTTTTTAATAAATAAAAATAAGATAAATAATAAAAATTAAAATTCATACCATTCATTAAAAATAAAAATTACAAAATACAAAACACTACCAATCATGAAATTTTTGAATTTGCTCTTTTCTCGCTAAAGTAACCCTCAAAGCTTTTCCCGTAAGGTGATCATGTGGGGCCATGAAAAACTCGAAGTCTTTATCAAATCGGTTTGCTCGTTCGATTTCGCGTTCTTGATCCAACCTATGTCGTTCGAGTTTTGAGCGTTCGATTTCGAGATCGAGTTTTTTCATTTTGTATTCCATTGTATCATCAATCTTGTCGTTGAACGTCGTCAACAACTGAGTAACACTTTCGTCCGTATTCACCCCGGACGTATTACTCGTTGATGATTTTTTTGCCTTGTTTCTCCCGATGGGTCGTTGAATTTGCTCGTCATCGCCATCATCGGAAGGCTGGGTACGTTTTGAACCCCGCGATGAAGTTGTCGTCATCGTTGGAACGACTCCCCATTTTGGACATTTTTTTAGGACGTCCCAAGCTTGTTCGTGAGTGAAAGCAACTTTATGGCGTGCTAGATACCGTTCGTGTGCCGTTCGGGATATATCGGCCTCACTCATCCCGCTTGATCTATTATTGAGCAAGTTGTTGTAGATGCCGCCAAACGAATTAACTCTTTTATTGAGGTCGTTGAACTTGCTATTGAGTTGATGGGTTGATCTATAACCTGGTTCACGACCCATGCGAGTAAAGAACACATGCCCGATTCGGCCCCAAAAATTTCCTACATTTATGTAAAATTAAGTATAATAATAATAATAATAATAAGAATAATAATAATAATAATAATAATAACAATAAAAATAATTACCACCGCTTTGTGCGTTACCGACCACGGGGTCCTCCGAAACGTCAACCCACGCCGACACTAACGCGAGTTCCTCGGCTTTACTCCACGTTTGTTTGGCGGCTTTCGTTGGTCTCGGATTTGATGGTTCCGGGTTAGATTGTTGTGTCGGGATAGATTGTGGTGTGTTCGGGGTAGAAGGTTGGGTTTCCGGAACAATGTCGTCGTCGAGATTGAAGTTGGCCGGAGTAAAACCTTGTTCAATCAACCCGGGACGTGTAAATTGGTAAGGAATTTGTTGGTGAAATTGTTGGTGAAATTGTTGGGGAAATTGTTGCGGATATTGTGGCGGATTTTGTTGCGACCATTGTGGCGGAATTTGTTGCGAAAATTGCGGATGATAACCTTGTTGTGTAAACGCTTGGAAACCAAGCTCTTGATCTTCTTGCGATTGTGGTGTATTCGGTCGGTTACGACGGGATGTAGGTGTTGTGTTTGGATTCATGATGAGAGAAGTGTGAAAAATAAGAGGTTGAGAGAATTTGAGAGAGTTTGAGAGGTGTGAGAAATAAGAGGTTGAGAGAATTTGAGAGGTGTGAAAAATAAGAGGTTGAGAGGTGTGAGAAATAAGAGGTTGAGAGGTGTGAGAAATAAGAGGTTGAGGGTTAAATATATAGTGGGATTAAATTGAGAAAAATAATTTTTTTTAGTAATAGAGCCGTTCAACGGCATGAATTTTAAAAAAAATAATTAATTTTTTTTAAAAAACCCTTCGGGATGGATCGGGATCCCATCCCGCCCCGCCATCCCCGCAACCTCCGTAGCCCACCCCGCACCATCCCCGCACCATCCCGAGCCCGGGTACGGATGGCCTAATCCTCTCTTTTACATTTTGCTTTATATATATATATATTGATGATTGTTAGCTTAAACAAAAAAATAATAAAACAAAATATACCAAAATAATACAAAACCAAAGTATACAAAATAATACAAAAGATAATGAAAGGTTCTACTCAATTAATGTAACAATGTTTTTAAAAAAAAACAAAAAATCTAAAAAAATTCTAAATCTTCATTGGAGGCTTCTCCTTAATCCTCTCTTTTACATTTTGCTTTATATGTATATATTGATTGTCTACAAATGTAATCAACTAATCAATAAAAATATAAAATTTTAAACCTTTCTCTTAAATTAAGACTTAATTACTTTTTTGGTCCTTATGGCTGCCATTCATTATTAAGTTTGGCAACTATTTAAAACTAATTACAATTATGCCCCCTGCCTAACTTTAGTTAAAAGATTAGTTAACTTTATGGAAATTTTGGGCTTTTTTTCATTTTTATGTTTTTCCTTTTTTAATAGAGTAAAATATGATTTTCATCCTTATGGTTTGTCTTTTTCCTTTTTTGTATTTTATATCCTTTTCATTTTATACCATTATATATTAATTAATTTAATGTTAGTTTTAACTAAAGTCTAAAAATACATAAAAATACACGTTTTATTTTGTATATTATACCGTTAGCAAAAGAAGGACTCTCTCTCTCTCTCTCTCTATATATATATATATATATATGTAAATTCGTCTATACTAATCTAAAAAAACATTTTATACTTTAAGTTGGGTTTACTTTTTGGTTTTGTTTATGTAAGGTAAAATCAAAATTTATCTGTCTATCAATAAAAAATGTATCTTCGTTTATAGAGATATATCGGATAAATTGTATAAAAACTTAAAAATGTTCAATACCCAACACAGTGTAAAAGTACTTATAAGAATTTTAAATAAAATAAGTATTTTTAGTTAAAATTAACATTAATTAATTAATATTTATAAAATGAAAAAAAAATAACAAATCATAGGATGAAAATCATAATTTACTCTATAATTTAATACCCAAAAAAGAAAAAGACAAAAAATGTAATCTAATAACTAACATTTTTAACTAAAGTTAGGGGTGTTTGGGATTGCTTATTTAATGTGATTATTAACCTATTTCATTGTGATACCAATAATAAACAGTTTTTAGTGTTTGGGTGAGGAAAAAAATGCTTATACCGGTTTGACACCGGTGATAAGAACTTTTTTTTTATAAGACATTATATTATAACTTATTAGAGACAACTTATGAGGGTTTTTGGTTATTTTACATGTATAAACAATCCCAAACACCCCTAAAAACAACTTATTAGTTTATTACGTTTTGATACCATCATAAATTAATCCAAACAATTTTTATAAAATACCGATTTAATATTACATTAGTTAATAAACACTTTTACATAAAAAAACGTTGTTTTAAATAAGCAATCCCAAACACCCCCTTAGTTAGAGGGACCAAAATGACAACAATACTGATCAAAACTGTAATAAGTTTTAAAGAGACACTTGAACTTGATAAAACTGACAACCACAAAAACCAAAAATGTAATTTACTCTTGAATTAATTAGATAGATAATAATATCCCTATGGTTCCATTTTTTACATTAGTTTGCTTAGCAATTAACTTTGTGCCAAGAATATAAACTTCCGAAACCTCAGGGGCTGGGGCAGCCAAACTCCCAAACCCCTTCTAAAAAACACGCGGACCCTCTATTGGATCCGACCCGCCTTCGACTCGATTATTTATATCCCTTGGCACCCTCTACATGCATTCCATACATTCATTTTTTTCGATTCCTCTCCCTCCTCCCAACCCGCCGCTTGAAGCCCTAGGGTTCCTTTCTCTTCTTCGAGTCGAACGCCGGCGCTATCGATCTCTTTCTCGTCCAACCCAAAGAAACCCTAGGTTTCCAGTCGATCGTTATCGACTATCGCCTGCTATTCTTCATTTCCTATCAAACTCCGACCAGAAACCCTAGACTCTATTCATCTCCGATCTAGCGCCGTAGAAACCCTAGGCTATATACTTCTCTCGATCCATTCGCGCTAGGGCTCTCTTTATCATCGAACTTGACGACCCCGAAGAAACCCCAGTTCACTCGTTCCCGACTGACACCGAAGAAACCCCAGGTCTCTCTTCTCACTCGTTCCCGACTGACATCGATGAAACCCTAGGTCTCCCTTCACTCGTTTTCACCGAAGAAACCCTAGGTCTCTTCATTATTCATTTCCGATCTAACTCCTGCCATACCACGACGACTGCTAGTATCTCTTTCTGTCCGACTAGAACCCTAGAATCTATCCAATTTCTAGCGTCTCCGGCAACGGTTCTGTTTCCAGCGAACTTAACGTCCCCAAAGAAACCCTTTGTTTCCATTCAGTCGTTGACGACTAACGTCGACGACTCTTCATTCGCAATCAAACTCCGACCCTAAGATCTATTCATATTTAATATGGATTCACTCCGGTGACGGCATTGAGTCTATCTGACCCCGATGAAACCCTAGTTTTCTTTCCCTCGTAAACGATTAACGCCGGCGAATCTTTCCCCCGATCAAATTCCGACCAAATCATGGTGATTACCCTCTATATATCAACCATAACCCTAGGATTTTTTTTATCAATCTCAATCCAATCTCGCGACAACTTTATTTCTCTTTGAACTCGACGATGAACAGGCTCATGGCGTCCTACCAAAACACTCGTTTTTCAAATCAACGAGAAATACGAATATAAACAAAGTATGAACGGCTTTATTTACCGTTTGGCCTTGCAATAGGCCAAAATTACGTAACACTAATGTACCTTGCAGTATTGTCTGAATACAAATGTAATATAAGAACGATAATAAGATGTAAATGCTCAATTACCTAACAGGTCTGTGATGAATTGCGACATGTCGTTTTGTTAAAATGTGGTGGTGTATACATAAATTGGACATATGAGATTCATTTAAGGCAGACTTGTTGGATATTGTAACCTTTATTATATCGTTAAATAAATAATTGTTTTCTAATGTTCAACTGTTAAATAAATTTCCAGTTATTGTTGGTGTATTTGTTTATTCTTTTAACTTGCTCATTGTTTTACTTTTAGAGATAGACCTTTATCTTATAATTCAATATATTCTTTTTAATAATGTTATATTGATAGAAATTTAATTTTAAATATAGATATTATGTTTTTTTAGTTTAAAGCTTAAAAGAGGTTCAAACCATCTAAAACCAGTTTGATCACTTACTATTAACCCATTCGCTTAAAAAAAATCAAACCACTATTAGGATTTGGTTTGTGAGTAGGAGAGCTAAACCGTCTAAGATATTGTTTGGCAAAAAAAAGCTAGTTTATAAGATAGCTTACAAGTTATTTTTTTTTTTCTGGGTACATGTTTGGATGATCATAAAAACTAGCTTTTTGAAACGCTACTTGGAATAGCTTTTCAGTAGTTTTTTGTAAATATTCCAATATTTTTCTTATTAATATTAATTATTATTTATTAACTATTATTATAAATAAATTTTAATTTTCCAAAATTAATTATTATTAATTATTAATTAATATTAACTGAAAATTATTAAATTAAATTTTAATTATACATTGATATTATTTTTTAATTGTTTAGAGTTATTGTTAATCATATAATTTTTTTTGTATATTTTTTATTAATCAATATTTTTTAATTATCAATTACTATTATCTTTTTAATTATTATTTAATTATTTTTCTCATATTGTATGTAACGGTTATTTAAAATCATAAGTTAATATATATATTTTCTAAAACTTGTTTTAAAAAATTCAAAATTTATAGTATATATGTAATAATAAATTTTAAGTTCTTTTAATTAACATGTTATATTATTTAATTTTTCTTTACTACATTGGTTGTATTAATTAACATATTATATTGCTATAAGTTGTTTATATTCAATTAAATATTATAATTGATAATTTATTAAAATTTTCTTTTTAATCATTTTACATGTTTATAAGCTAGTTTTTGCCAGAGATTTCTTCAGCTAGTTTGCCAAACATAGCCTAAATAACATCAAGAATATCATACAAAGACCATTTTTAGCCCATGCGACCAAACCCTATCACATCTCTTAGGCCCGATATAGAAGCCCAATATAAAGTCTCATACTGAGCCCAATTAATTGCATTTCATAAACGAAATCGAGTAGAAAACTGATTTACTCAACATTTGATAGTTGATCAGTTCAGTTGGACTACGCGACGATGGTGAAAACGGTGGTCGGCGAAGAAATCCGGCTGAAATCCATCGAAGACCGCCTCAGCGATTCTCGTCTTTCCTGTCAGGTGACACCCTCTCTCTTCTTCTTCTGAGGCTATGTGTATGTGTAGAGTATTGACACTAGGAATTTTGACAGGTAGGGTTAGTGATCGGGAAGATAAGTACGAGTTTGGATAGAGGTTTTGTGTTCGATTTAATTCCGACGCCGGCGAACGATGCTGGAGATGCAGCTTCTTTGATCATTGAGAGCAAAGATGATGATGATAAGAAGAAAGGAGGATCAAAGTCAAAATCCAAAACCAAATCGCAATCGGATTCTTCATCGTTATTGTCCATTGACAAGGATTGGGTCGCTGAGCATGCACGTCAGGTTTCCTTCCATATCTTCAACTTACTATTGCGTTAAATAGTAGTCTAGTAGCAATGTAGCATTGATCAATGTCTTATTTTGGGTAGATATTGGTATACAACTGTCCGTACTGTTGTCAGCCAAGAATTTGGATAAAAACACATTATTGTAGAACGGAGAAAAGTATTACCAAGGGGATGTTTACGAAACGGGTGCAACTTAACTTACTGCTTGAGCACGGCAAAGACTGAAAATCTTACCCGAAAAGTGATGGAGAAACTCTTTCCCTTGTTAGGGTAAGAGGGGTTTACCAACAATTGATTTTGATGTCCGAGAATGTTACCTAATAAATGATGCACTTTTGCCGGTAAGCGCAGTATGCCCTTGGTAAACGACCCCTAAATGCTTAATGGTTCTTACCAAGTAATCGTATGGTTAATGCTGTTTATACCCCTACCCTCTAATCCACAATGTTGCTCGCCTATGTGTTAACTAATCTTATTTCTAATGTATGCATGTGAGTTTACGCAGTACTCCCTCGGTCCCAAATTTTATGTCCACGGTGAAAAAGGAAAATAGTTTAAAAAATGTGTAATTATTACACTTCTTCATTAAAAAAAGCACAATTTTACCCGTAATTATAGAGTGAGAAATTTGCTCCATCTTATAATTAATGGTAAAATGGGAAAATGGACATTTACTTTTGAAAGTAGACGCTTATTGCGGGACAAACTAAAACAGTGATGTAGACACTTATTTTGGGACAGGGGGAGTATTAAACACTTACCACTTTCTTTTATCTCTCTTACGGATTTACCCCATATCTAAAAATATTGTTTTGTGCTTGACCAAGCAAAATCTAACCCTAAATCCCATGTTAATTAAGGGGTTAAAGCATATTTGTTATGTAATATAGGCTAGTTTTTGGAGTAAGTATATGACAGTCAAGAATATGAAAATAATAACAAGGCAGAAGTGGTAAAAAATAATTGAGCAATTTGAATATTCTGAAGGAATGCTGTTGATATTCCCAAGCACTATTCTATTATTGGGTTTATTTGTGAGATGCTGCTTGGATTTTCTGAACGTTATATTCTAGTTACATTATTGGGTTTATTTACGAGATGCTACTTGGATTTTCTGAACGGGATGTATGCTTGAATTGAGTAGTCTGAATCTGTGTATATGGTTTATGGACTTCTCATCTTAGGCTTTTAATTACAGGAAAAAGGATACTTCATTTCACAACTTGAACTTGTTATGATTGTGTTTTCCTTTGGATTGAACAGGTTTCGAGGATGCTGGTTGGTGGCATGAAGGTAGTTGGCATCTACATATGGATGAATGAAAGCTTGTTCAAGAATTCGACTTTAGTCCTTTGCCAGGTTTACATGTCATTCTACTTCTTCATTTAAAATTAATAAATAAACTGTGTGTCCAGTTTGTTCTTTGCTGCAAATCACATATGTTACTCTCTCTCTCTCTCTTCTTTTCTGGGTTTGAAAACTCTTCGGTTTTTCTAAAGGCTACCTTAGTGTTGGACACGAGCATTCATATAGGACGTATTCTGCTCAATTGCCGTAGGGGTGAAAAGCGACCTTAGAAAGAGAGGGATGGGGTGTTCTCTCGCTTTAGGCATATTTCACAATAACTCGGTACTTAATCCCACAGAGATGATAAATCTTTCACTTTCACAATGTAAAGGAACTCTTTATCTTCAGTTCAATCGAATTTGATACGGATGCGTCTAACCCTTTGCAAGAGTTAACTTAATAGCCATTCAATTGGGACCCTCCAATAAGTCGGAAAACTGAGAGTGTAAATCACATTCTGCAATCCAAATATTTGGATTATCCATGCGTGTTGGTACACTTCCTGAAATAACTCCACGATTATAGGGGCCTTTACATTCATGGGCTATCTATTTCTTAGATCCAAAATGGAGGGTCCCCATTCTCTATTTTTTGGGGTTCGCTTTTGAACCTCACCCCCTCTCTTTATATATATATATATAGTGGATTACATTGGTGGTTCTTATGGTTTGATCCAAATTTGGATGTGATTCCTCAAATGCATTATCTACACTGGTGGATCCTAACTATTAATTTTCATAACGCTGGTGGTCTCTCGAGTTAACACCGTTAAAGTAGTTGGCGTTAAGTCTGTTCATGTGCCCCTCACGTGAGGGGCACTTCGGTCTTTTTACCCATCATTTTCATCCCTACCCTCCTCTTTCCCAATTCAAACTTCATCTTCCCCTGGCTTCTACAAACTCTACTTTGACAATGACAACGTAATCCGTCTTCTTTATAGCAGAGATGAAATAACCGGTGTTTATTGGCGTAGCCCGTGGTTACGACCATGGGAAGCACAGAGGTCTACTTACAACAAGCAGGTTTGCTTTGCTTGAATCCAAAGGCCAATTCAACTCCACGGACAATTTAACGTTCTTCACCACACAGGCTACGCGATTCAAGAACCCTAATTTGTTATATGAACCCTTATTCAAATAGGTTTAGGCACAAATTTATGAACATCAAACCCTAAGTCCAGAAAACGGTTGATGGAAAACCTAGAATCAAACCCAGAAAATGATTGAAACCCAGATTCAAAACCAGAAAACGATGGAACCAACTGAAGCTCACATATGAAATCTGAAAAAAACGAGACATACATTCAAAACCTCGTGTCTTGATCTGAGTCGCGGAAGTTGAATCTGGAGTTGTTCGCCCAAATCAGAATCCTAGATCTCTCAGCAAGGGTGCAGACGCCGAGCCAGACTAGAACTAGATCTCCCATCGAAAGCCAAACTCGAAAACCAGTCGTCGATTTCAAAAACCAGACTCGAAAACCGAATCTGCCTGCGAGCCTTACACGAAAACAAGTCGCCTATTGCTGTCAACGAGAAGGTGGTTTCACTGCGTTGTGAAGCTCGACTGTCTGTTGATTTGGGGATGATGAAAACTTTAATAGATGAATTTGAAGAGAAGAAGATGATACGGGTAAGCAACTTCAAATGTTAAGGTTGAAAGGAACTAAGGTAAGGAGAGACAATTTTAAAATCTATATAAAATTTTAAAATGACTGATTTGCTTCTCATGTGAGGAGCACACAATAGACTTAACAACTACTTCTTTAACGGTGTTAATTCGAAGGACCATCGCCGTTATGAAAACTAAAAGTTAAGGACCACCCGTGTAGATAATGCGTTTGAGGGATCATATCCAAATTCGGAACAAACCACAGTGACCACCAATGTAATTCACTCGTATATATATTTGGTGACATCCATCGCGTATTGGTGGTGACTGGTGAGTATGAGTTACAAGCCCCCTTGAGGTGTTGTGAGTTAGATTTGTGCATCATTTGTGTTAAGATTCCTATAGAAGTGTAAGGTCTTTGCAACCTTAAGAGTGCAGGATGATTGGTGTGATTAACTTTATGTCCATTAATCAAAAGTTTTCCATGGTTGATGCATAGGCGTATGTATATATGTGTCTGTATATATGTGTTTGTATATATGCATACATACTGATTAGACTTGTTCTTGCAGACTGTAAAAGGAGTTGCAAATGCAGCACCGTTGAGAGAGTTTGATTGGGATGAGAGACTGCTTATTCACATAAGCTATAGTCCAAGGAGGTAAGCTACATACATCCCTTTATCTCTTTTCACCCCAATGAACCAATTTCTTCTATTAGTAATAAGGCGTCATATAATGTTGCTTAGGTGGACATGTCGAAATTGCTCATTGTCTTCAAATATAACTTCAAGCAGCCTACGGCCCTGTGATTTCAAAATGGGAAGAGTTTTATCTACTCTTCAGAAGTTTAGATGCATTTACAACTTCGATATACGGTAAATTTACACCAACTTAATATTTTGTTGTTTATTGAATGGATTTCCTTGGCAAGGTTTGGCCAGAAGAAATTAACGTGGATGGAGGCAAACTCTCTCTCTCTCCATCTCCTCAACTCTTAAATAATCATGCATCTTAATTAAGGGTAGAATTGGAAATTTAGTAAAGTAAAAGTATCTACTTTTTAAAGTGATCATTTACTTTGGGACAAGTTTAAACAAAAATGTGGATACTTATTTTTAGGCTAAAGAAATGTATAATTAATCCATTAATGAATATCTCCGTCTCATGAATTCTTAAATATTTGTGCAACATGATTAAGGGTAGAATTGAAAATTTAGGAAATTATGACTATTTATTTACGAAAGTGGATACTTATTTTGAGACATGTTCAAATAGAAATGTGGACACTTACTATTGCGACGGAGGCAGTATCTTCTAGTGTAGTCTATATGTCGTTTTACTATATCCTACTTGCTTTCTTTTGTTAGTAAATCTCTTATCTTCTATGGATGTTTGATCTTTCTCTTTGTTCTTATATTTGTTGTGAATATTTATTTCAACAATCTACTATAATAACAAGGAGAAGAACCGTCTTTTCCCAGGTTCCCAATATTCCACGAGAACGTTTCCACTTCCGGAAAGTTTGCAGAAATTCTTCGTCAAGTAATATCAAGTCATGCTGAAGAACTTAAGGGGGCAAAGGCTTTGATTGATGGAAATTTGGTATGCATCACAACCTTCTGAATGGAATCACAAGTTTTATTGCTTAAATTTTGTTTGCATCTTTTATCCTTCTAGTTTTTGTACTAAAGTTGGAGAAATCATATTATATGCGCGCTTGCACACACACATTTAACTTCCCTCTATTTGCACCAACTACTGTTATACTTGCATTTATTTGTATAAGCTACCATTTATGCATTTTTGAAGGGTAGAGTTGTCTTCTCACTAATAATTTTTCTTCCTTTTCCCAACAAATATTAACCTCAACCCCGTTTTCCTTTCTCATGTGACTTCTCATTTCTTTCACTGGTTATCACGGTTCGTAACATTTTTGAGGTTCTCATTTATATATAAATCTCTGTGTGTGTATATATATATGTATAACATGTTATGTGTGATTTATTAGAAATTTGAAGTGATTGAAAAGTTGTGTCTCCTGAATTTGTTTAGGTGAATGTGGATGAGCAATGTGTAGGTGATGGGGTGCATGAAGTTGAATTTCTTACACCTTTCATGCAACATACATCTTTTCAAGGTATCTGAGCTTTACCAAATCAATCCGACTTCTTAACATTTCAGCATTCTTCTTCTCCACTTAACATTTCACCATTAATTATCTTTCTAAGCGTACAGCCGAGAGGAGGAGAAAGAGGTTGTTGGTATTCTGGTCTTTACCGGCTCTCTTTGTTCCTTTGCATACTCAAATTCCAAAGAACCAATTTCACAAGCTTTGGCTGATCTAAAGGTATTAGATACACCTACTTATTGGTGGTATTTTGTTTTTTAGTGATGCTTTTTGGAATGAAAACGTTAAATTCTTCACCATTTTGATGTTTTTATTGGTGTTGAGGGCTTTTTTTGCATCTTGTTGTATTTGTGTGTAGGGTGACATTATTTCAAGCCTACACAGTAGATTAGATATCATCTGTGATGAGGCCGATGGACCATTGGATTTGGTTGCAGATGTTGGTGGAGATTTATTAGTCAAGGAAGCTTCAACTCAGATACCTAGTTCACAACTTCAACTGCAGTTACCAAGGTCAGATGATAATTGATTGCAACTAATGAGTTTTTGATACAGTTTCTGTTGACATGATATAATTGAATTCCTAACAAAAAATGTTGGTTGATTATTTAATTTGTAAACAGAAAACAGTGCAGTCTTTTTTTCCCTCGAAGAGTTTTTGTTCCTTGGCTGGATGATACATATATTTGCGACTACATACAACCTTCTGAAACACTTGAGGTCTCTATTTTTAACTAACATACCCTCTAATTAATAATTAAAAGACCAATATTCTTCTCAGTTTTGGTTTAAATCTAAAATCTGTTTTTACTCTGTTTGTCAGGTTCTTAGAGACCATTGTGTTGAATTGATGTCGATGGAGGCTCCAACCGATGCATCAATGATTTTGGAGCCAGAAGCTGAATCCACAAGCTCTACAACACTGTCCACCGGTTCCTTTTGGGAAACAGCAATGCCGTTGTCCTCAGAATTCCGACCATCATCCTTAGACAAAAGTTTAGTTGCTGAAAAGCAATCTAAAAGGTCAAGTAATAATGTTAGCATCATGGCTGCACTGCTGGTTCTTATTCTCTCTGTTTTAGTAGGTGTCGTGATCTTTATGTTCCGGACATGATAGGTTCTGTTAAATGTTTTGTTTTTCCTTTTTTCTCATTTCCTCCCCTTTGGGAAATAGAATTAAGTAACTACTTTGTTGTGGATGCCTTTATGCAGAATCATAATATCATCACCAATTTTAAAGTTAAGACATTATCGTATATTTGCTTCAAAAAAAAGAAGACATTATTGTATCTCAGATTGATTTATGAAAACAAAAGCATCCTACAGATGGATGTAGAAGCTTTAACATGGTTCCTATGCGCAACTAAATCTTGAAGGGGCTGATTAATAGTTGATTCATTTGTTGAATTATGAGCTACGGAATCTCTAGTTTACGCTAAATATTTGATGATAGATTGCATATAAGATTGGTTAAAGAAAACAGTTTCTAAAAGTGAAGACGCAGTGCATTTTTGAACTCCTGCTTGCAAAACCAAATGCGCCGTCGCTAATAAGGTATGCATAAAACCATGTGGGTTGTGGCGCACTGGTTAAGCCTTAGGGGATGTTGTGAAAATCTCATCGTTCGAATTGAGGCACCGACAAAGCGCTTGTGGTCACCTAGAGATTATTAGTCGGTGTGCGGAAGCTGACACAGAACCCCACTGTTATGAAAAAAAGAAGGTAAGGTATTCATAAACTTTTAACTTGTTAAGGTAAGGTACTACCCAAAACATTTGGGATTTTTCATTTAACAAACCACACTTTTTGATAGTTCTAGTCCCTTTGACTAATGATAGTCTATATTTCGAACTAATGATAGTTCTAGTCCCTTTGACTAACTTCCATCTAAAAAATATGTTAACGTAGAGGCATATTGCCCCTGATTTAATTTAATTTAATTTAATTGGGTTAATACATATTTGAGTCCGTCAAGCTGAAGTACAAATTAGGCAACAAAATGCATACCAAATGGCCGATCCATTAATTAATTCACTCTGGGGACGGAATCAGTAATTTCATGGGGGTTGATATTCATACTCCCTCCTATTCACGAACCACCTATTTCTTACCCCTACCTTACTCACATACGACCCTCTATAAAATTATTTTGATAAGAGCTCAAAAAATAATTCACTCAGTTACTTTATAGCTTACCTTACCTTACCTTACCTTATAGCTTTCTAAAACTTGTTCCAACATAATCTAAAACTTGCAGGTTAACTATGAGATTAATAGTAAACTAATGGTTCTAACAAAATGAAATATATCAAAGCATCTTGGTCGTGTATCACAAGTGAGCGATCTCTATAACTTTCTTAAGCTTGTTGATATATTGTTTCATACGTTTCACTTCTTTTGAACTATAAGATAAATACTAATATTCGTTCATCTTTATTTGATCTTTTTTATATGGACTTGTTCATTGGTTATCGACTCCTACCCTTAGTTGTGAGTCCAATCCCTTGTTTTTTTTGAAGGTAAATGTTCTTTTTATGTTAGTTTTCTACCTAGATGGTCTGATATATTTCATTGTACTTGAACTATGAGATTAATAATAATCTGATGTTCTAACAAAGTGAAATATATCAAATCATCTTGGTCGTGTATCACAAGTAAGTGATCCCTTTAACTTTCTTAAACTTGTTGATATATTGTTTCATATGTTTCGCACTTTTTGAACCATTACATAAATACTAATAATTTTCTTTTTTATTTGGTCTTTTTTTGGACGTGTTCATCGGTTATCGACTCCGGCCCGTCGTCGTGGGGATAAACCCTTGCTTTTTTCGGTAAGTGTTCTTTTTAAGTTAGTTGTCTACCTAGATGGTTTGATATATTTCTTTGTATTTGAACTATGAGATTAATAGTAATCGATTGTTTTAACAAAGAAAATATATCAAGTCATCTTGGTCGTGTATCACAAGTCAGCGATCACTTTAACTTTCTTAAACTTGTTGATATATTGTTTCAACTGTTTCAGTCTTTTTAAACCATACGATAAATACTAATATTTGTTCATCTTTATTTGGTCTTTTGTTTTATGGACGTGTTCATCGGTTATCGACTCCTTAGTGAGGCTAATCCCTTTTTTAGGTAAGTGTTCCTATTAAGTTTGTTTTCTAACAAGACGGTTTGATATATTTCACTGTATTAGAACTATGAGATTAATAGTAAACCAATGGTTCTAACAAAATGAAATATATCAAAGCATCTTGGTCGTGTATCACAAGTGAGCGATCTCTATAACTTTCTTAAGCTTGTTGATATATTGTTTCATACGTTTCACTTCTTTTGAACCATAAGATAAATACTATATATTCGTTGATCTTTATTTGATCTTTTTTATATGGACGTGTTCATTGGTTATCGACTCCTACCCTTAGTCGTGAGTCCAATCCTCTGTTTTTTAAGGTAAATGTTCTTTTTATGTTAGTTTTCTACCTAGATGGTCTGATATATTTCAATGTATTTGAACTATGAGATTAATAATAATCTGATGTTCTAACAAAGTGAAATATATCAAATCATCTTGGTCGTGTACCACAAGTCAGTGATCCCTTTAACTTTCTTAAACTTGTTGATATATTGTTTCATATGTTTCGCACTTTTTGAACGTTAGATAAATACTAATAATTTTTCTTCTTTATTTGGTCTTTTTTTGGACGTGTTCATCGGTTATCGACTCCGGCCCGTCGTCGTGGGGATAAACCCCTTGCTTTTTTCCTTAAGTGTTCCTTTTAAGTTAGTTGTCTACCTAGATGGTTTGATATATTTCTTTGTATTTGAACTATGAGATTAAGAGTAATCGGTTATTTTAACAAAGGAAATATATCAAATCATCTTGGTTGTGTATAACAAGCCAGCGATCACTTTAACTTTCTTAAACTTGTTGATATATTGTTTCAAATGTTTCAGTCTTTTTAAACCATAAGATAAATACTAGTATTTGTTCTTCTTTATTTGGTCTTTTGTTTTATGGACGTGTTCATCGGTTATCGACTCCTACCCTTGGTAGTGAGGCTAATCCCTTTTTTTTAGGTAAGTGTTCCTATTAAGTTTGTTTTCTAACAAGACGGTTTGATATATTTCACTGTATTAGAACTATGAGATTAATAGTAAACCAATGGTTCTAACAAAATGAAATATATCAAAGCATCTTGGTCGTGTATCACAAGTGAGCGATCTCTTTTACTTTCTTAAGCTTGTTGATATATTGTTTCACACGTTTCACTTCTTTTGAACCATAAGATAAATACTAATATTCGTTCATCTTTATTTGATCTTTTTATATGGACATGTTCATTGGTTATCGACTCCTACCCGTAGTCGTGAGTCCAATCCTCTGTTTTTTTTAAGGTAAATGTTCTTTTTATGTTAGTTTTCTACCTAGATGGTCTGATATATTTCACTGTATTTGAACTATGAGATTAATAATAATCTGATTTTCTAACAAAGTGAAATATATCAAATCATCTTGGTCGTGTACCACAAGTCAGTGATCCCTTTAACTTTCTTAAACCTGTTGATATATTGTTTCATATGTTTCGCACTTTTTGAACCGTTAGATAAATACTAATAATTTTTCTTCTTTATTTGCTCTTTTTTGGGCTTGTTCATCGGTTATCGACTTCGGCTCGTCTTCGTGGGGATAAACCCTTGCTTTTTTCGGTAAGTGTTCCTTTTAAGTTAGTTGTCTACCTAGATGGTTTGATATATTTTTTGTATTTGAACTATGAGATTAATAGTAATCGATTGTTCTAACAAAGGAAATATATCAAATCATCTTGTTCGTGTATCACAAGTCAGCAATCACTTTAACTTTCTAAAACTTGCTGATATATTGTTTCAACTGTTTCAGTCTTTTTAAACCATAAGATAAATACTAATATTTGTTCATCTTTATTTGGTCTTTTGTTTTATGGACGTGTTCATCGGTTATCGACTCATACCCTTGGTAGTGGGGCTAATCCCTTTTTTTTAGGTAAGTGTTCCTATTAAGTTTGTTTTCTAACAAGACAGTTTGATATATTTCACTTTATTAGAACTATGAGACTAATAGTAAACCAATGGTTCTAACAAAATGAAATATATCAAAGCATCTTGGTCGTGTATCACAAGTGAGCGATCTCTTTAACTTGATATACTGTTTCATACGTTTCACTTCTTTTGAACCATAAGATAAATACTAATATTCGTTCATCTTTAGTTGATCTTTTTTATATGGACATGTTCATTGGTTATCGACTCCTACCCTTAGTCGTGAGTCCAATCCCTTGTTTTTTTAAAGGTAAATGTTCTTTTTATGTTAGTTTTCTACCTAGATGGTCTGATATATTTCACTGTATTTGAACTATGGGATTAATAATAATCTGATGTTCTAACAAAGTGAAATATATCAAATCATCTTGGTCGTGTATCACAAGTCAGTGATCCCTTTAACTTTCTTAAACTTGTTGATATATTGTTTCATATGTTTCGCACTTTTTGAACCATTAGAAAAATACTAATAATTTTTCTTCTATATTTGGTCTTTTTTTGGACGTGTTCATCGGTTATCGACTCCAGCCCGTCGTCGTGGGGATAAACCCTTGCTTTTTTCGGTAAGTGTTCCTTTTAAGTTAGTTGTCTTCCTAGATGGTGTGATATATTTCTTTGTATTTGAACTATGAGATTAATAGTAATCGATTGTTCTAACAAAGGAAATATATCAAATCATCTTGGTCGTGTATCACAAGTCAGCGATCACTTTAACTTTCTTAAACTTGTTGATATATTATTTGAACTGTTTCAGTCTTTTTAAACCATAAGATAAATACTAATATTTGTTCATATTTACTAGGTCTTTTGTTTTATGGACGTGTTCACCGGTTATCGACTCCTACCCTTGGTAGTGAGGCTAATCCTTTTTTTTAGGTAAGTGTTCCTATTAAGTTTGTTTTCTAACAAGACGGTTTGATATATTTCACTGTATTAGAACTATGAGATTAATAGTAAACCAATGGTTCTAACAAAGTGAAATATATCAAAGCATCTTGGTCGTGTATCACAAGTGAGCGATCTCTTTAACTTTCTTAAGCTTGTTGATATATTGTTTCATACGTTTCACTTCTTTTGAACCATAAGATAAACACTAATATTCGTTCATCTTTATTTGATCTTTTTTATATGGACAAGTTCATTGGTTAGCGACTCCTACCCTTAGTCGTGAGTCCAATCCTTTTTTTTAAGGTAAATGTTCTTTTTATGTTAGTTTTCTACCTAGATGGTCTGATATATTTCACTGTATTTGAACTATGGGATTAATAATAATATGATGTTCTAACAAAGTGAAATATATCAAATCATCTTGGTTGTGTATCACAAGTCAGTGACCCCTTTAACTTTCTTAACCTTGTTGATATATTGTTTCATATGTTTCACACTTTTTGAACCATTAGATAAATACTAATAATTTTTCTTCTTTATTTGGTCTTTTTTTGGACGTGTTCATCGGTTATCGACTCCGACCCGTCGTCGTGGGGATAAACCCCTTGCTTTTTTCGGTAAGTGTTCCTTTTAAGTTAGTTGTCTACCTAGATGGTTTGATATATTTATTTGTATTTGAACTAGGAGATTAAGAGTAATCGGTTGTTTTAACAAAGGAAATATATCAAATCATCTTGGTTGTGTATCACAAGTCAGCGATCACTTTAACTTTCTTAAACTTGTTGATATATTGTTTCAAATGTTTCAGTCTTTTTTAACCATAAGATAAATACTGTTGGGAACTGAAGATATGCTAAGTATGGTTAGTACTGCCAGAACAACATTACTACTGCCAGTTCAAGGTTAGTACTGCTAGTTCAATGTTAGTGCTGCCAGAACAAAGTTAGTACTGCTAGTTCAATGTTAGTGCTGCCAGAACAAAGTTACTACTGCTGGAATATTATTAATGCTGCTTCTGTGAGGTTAGTACTGCTTGTCTAAGTTACTACTGCAAGTCAAGGTTAGTACTGCTGGTATCGAATATCTGTTAGTACTGCTCGTGACTTAATACTGCTGGAGGTTGTTAGTACTGCTCATAAAGAATGAAGGTTAATACTGCTGAGTTTGTTAAGATTGGTATGCGATACTTTTGGAGACAAAGAAGGAATTGATCAAGATATGTACGAAGATTTAGAAGATCAAGTTACTTTTTGATAGTTATCTTGTAATTATTCTTGTATAAATAGTATTGATAGATAGCTATTAGAAGATACAAATGAGATACGTGTGAAAAGGAATTCGATATTGTTTTCAGAGAGAATTAACCTCAAGGTGTAAGAACCCTATTTCTAGAGAAGTAGAAGTCGTCTTGTTGAGCCTGTTCAACAAGATTGAGGTTTGGTTGTTAATATTGTGAGTCGATTTAGTGAATATACAAAGTGGAGAATTTTCTGTTACATTGTTCTTGATTGTGAGAATTAAAGTTCTTTTCCGCAGATTCTTTAATTCTGAATTCTAAGTGTTTGTTGTCTTGTTAAGATTCGATCCTGACAAGTGGTATCAGAGCTTGTGTTTCTTAGAATTCTACAGTCATTATGGAAAATTCTTTTGAATCAAACAGTACTCTTGTATCTAAAGTTCCCATGCTCAGACCCAATGAATTTGACATGTGGAAAATTAGAATCAAGCAGTACATTCTGCTTACTGATTATTCCATCTGGGATATCATTGAGAATGGTCCATGTGCTGAAGGAAGAACTGGACCAGATGGCAAAAGACCTCCTCCAAAGACTGATGCAGAGAGGAAAGTCAGACAAACAGAGATGAAGGCCTTAAGCACCCTGCTTTTGGCTATTCCCAATGAGTATCAGCATCAATTCCATCACTGCACTGATGCTCAGATTCTATGGAATGCTTTGGAGAAAAGATTTACTGGCACCAAAAGCACAAAGAGAAATCAAAAGGCAATTCTCAAGCAGCAGTATGAAAACTTTACTTCTACCAAGAATGAGTCCATGACTCAAACGTTTGATAGATTTAATAAGCTGATTGGAGAATTAGCCACTGTAGGAGTCAAGATGGAGGCTGATGATGTCAACAGGAAGTTCTTAAGATCATTGGGTGAAGAATGGACAATGTACACTGTGTCCTTCAGACAGAATGACCAACTGGAAGATAAGGAACTTGATGATCTGTACAATGATCTTAGAGTATTTGAATCAGAGGTTGAAGCCAAAAAGAAGCCCTCTGGATATGTTCACAATGCTGCACTTCTTTCAGCATCACCTGATTCTACTGCTAACCATGAATCAGTTAGTACTGCTGGTTCAGTTAGTGCTGCTGGTTCAGTCAATCAGGAAAAGTCCAAAGATACAGTACTAGAAGCTTTCTTTTCCAGTCATATAAATTCCTCTTTGATTAATGATGATTTAGAACAGGTTAATGCTGATGATCTTGAAGAGATGGATATAAAGTGGCAGATGGCTATGCTGTCTATGAGAGTGAAGAGATTCATTAAGAGGACAGGGAGAAACAATTTTTCCCAAAGAAGAGAGGATGGTGCTGGATTTGACAAATCCAAAGTTGAATGCTACAAGTGTCACAAGATGGGACACTTTGCCAGGGAATGCAGAGGAGGAACATCTTACAACAGCCATCAACAAACTCAGGCTGGAAGTTCCAATCAAAACAGAAGCTCCATTCAAGCTCTTGTTTCTCAACAAGGAATGGGATTTGACTGGAGTGACCAAGCAGAAGAAGCCATCCAAAATCAAGCACTTATGGCTGAAGTTTCAGATCTTCCCACTGAGGTAAAATCTAATCTCTGTACTCAAGCTTGTATAGACACTGTTAAAAGGTATAGAGATCACAATCAGGGTATGTGTGATGATCTTAAAAGGTTAGAAAAGGATAGAAGAGACTATGTGTTGATTGTTGAGAGGTTTGAAGAACAGATTAGGGTCTTTCAAGCCAATGAACTTCAACACTCATATGATACTAACTACTGGAAGTGGGAAAAAGGTGGTCTGGAGTTCCAACTGAAAGAGTCTAGGGAAGAGTGTGAAAAATTAAAAGAAGAACTTAAGAAAGTTACAACTGATGTTGAAAAGTTTTCAAAAGCTTCTAAAGCCATGGACACAATAATAAATGCTCAAGTCCATGGTAAGATGAAAACAGGCCTAGGGTATAATGCCACTCCCCCACCCTACAACAACAACTACATCCCTCCTAGGTCAGACCTTTTAGAAACCTTGGATAGTAAGGACTTATCTGAAGGAGCCTCTAGTGTAGACCCATTAGATGCAGTTGTTGTTGAAGATGGATCTGATGGGGAAGATTCTAAGAAGGACAGTGATGAGATCCCATTAGAAAATCACAACAAGACTAATGAGGAAGGTGGAAGGAGTAAGGAGATAAAAAGGACTGTAAAAGGAAAGAAAGTTCATTACACACAGACCAAAGTTGTGAACTCTAATACTTGTAAACAGTGTTCTTGCAGGAAATCTCAAGAGTATAAGCCCCAAAATCATGATAATAAGAGGGGAAATCAAAGGAACTGGAATAACCAGTGGGCACTAAGGCAAGGAGTTGATCTGCAAAAGATTAACAGACCAAAACCTTGCTTTATTTGTGGCAAACTGAATCATCTTGCCAAATACTGTTTCTTCAATCCTATTAACCAAAAGAGAAGTTTTCAAAGAAGTTATCAAAAACCTTCTGGCTATAGGAAGCCTACAAGAACAAATGTGGCTAAGAAACAAGCTGAACCAAAAAGCCACATGAAGAAAAAGCCTGAAAAGGAATGTGTTACAATGTGGGTTACAAAAGGCACTAAAAATAATACTGCTGCTAGCAGTGTTAGTACTGCTAACACTGTTAGTACTTCTTCAAGAGTTAGTGCTGCTAGCAGTGTTAATACTGCTAGTAATTCTTCAAAAGTTACTGCTGCTAGCAGTGTTAGTACTGCTAACACTGTTAGTACTTCTTCAAGAATTAGTGCTGCTAGCAGTGTTAATACTGCTAGTAATTCTTCAAAAGTTAGTGCTGTTAGCAGTATTAGTGCTGCTAACACTGTTAGTACTTCCTATTCAGATAATACTGCTGCTAGCAGTGTTAACTCTGTTAATACTGCTTCTAGCAGTGTTAATACTGCTGCTAGTACTGATAGTGCTGCTAACGATACTGCTGCTCCCAGTGTTAGTACTGCTAGCACTGTTAGTACTTCTGAGGTTAATACTGCTTCTAGTGCTGCTAAACCAATCATATTGACAAAGTACTCCAGTACTGCAGTACCTAAGGTTGAAAATCTCATCAAAACCAAGTGCAAGTACTTTGATGAGCAAGGGAGACCCAAGACCACTTCGGCTTGGGTTCCCAACAAAACTAACTGATTTATCTTAATGTGCAGGGTAACCAACAGCTCAAGGGGAAGAGCATTTGGCATGTTGATAGTGGTTGCTCCAGGCACATGACAGGTAACATGGCCTGCCTCAAAAATTTCAAAAAGATTGATGGAGGACATGTTGCATTTGGGAATAATCCTGCTGGTGGAAAGATAAGTGGTAAGGGTGATGTTTCAAAAGGTAAGATGACCTTTGAAGATGTGTACTATGTTGAGCAATTGAGATACAACCTGTTAAGTGTATCACAGGTTTGTGACAAGAAGCATAGCATGTTGTTTACTGATTCTGAATGTATTATCCTTGCTCCTGGATACAAAGTGGTTGATGAAAACATGATACTTCTGAGAACTCCTAGGAAGGATAATGTATACTGTTTAGATTTGGAAAATGTGTCATCTGGTTCATCCCTAAATTGTTTAGTTTCAAAAGCTTCTTTGGATGAATCATCACTTTGGCACAGAAGGATGTGTCACATGAACTTTAAAACAATGAATAAACTTGTTAAGAATAACCTTGTAAGGGGTTTGCCATCCAAAGTCTATTCATGTGATGATCATTGTGTTGCTTGTCTCAAAGGCAAACAACACAAAACTTCTCATAAGACCAAAGAGATAAACACTATCTCAAATCCTCTTCAACTGTTACATATGGATCTGTTTGGTCCTACTAATGTGATGAGTATTGGCAAGAAATCATACTGCTTAGTTATTGTTGATGATTATTCTAGATTTACTTGGGTATATTTTCTGAGAACTAAAGATGAGACAAGTGGACTGATCAAATCTTTTATTCTCAAAATTGAAAACCAATCAAATAAAAGAGTGAAAGTCATTAGATCAGATAATGGAACTGAGTTTAAAATTTTTGATCTAAACACCTTTTGTGAAGAAAAAGGAATTGAGAGACAATACAGTGCTCCTAGGACTCCACAACAAAATGGTGTTGCTGAAAGAAGGAATAGGACACTGATTGAGGCTGCTAGATCTCTGTTAGCTGATTCAAAGTTACCAATTACTTTTTGGGCAGAAGCAGTTAATACTGCCTGCTATGTTCAAAACAGAGTTTTAGTTGTAAAGCCTAAAAACAAGACACCTTATGAGCTTTTCCATAAAAAGAAACCATATATTGGATTTTTCAAACCATTTGGATGTCCTTGTACTATTCTCAATACCAAATCTCACTTAGGTAAGTTTGATAGCAAAGCAGATGATGGTTTTCTTGTTGGGTATTCATCTCAAAGTAAGGCCTACAGAGTTTTTAATACCTCTTCTAGAATAATTGAAGAAAGTGACAATGTCAAATGCAATGAGAACACACCAAATCCTATTGGTTCAGGTCCTAATTGGCTATTTGACATTGATTCACTCACTAATTCTTTGGGTTTCAGTAGTGATGTATATGCAGGACAAAGGGATACACCAACATCAGAACACAGAATTCAATCTGTGATATTTCCACTCCCTTCCATTGATCCTGTTGAATTCTGTGAACAACAAGAGGAGGCTGAACCTATTCAGAATGAAGAAGAGAGGAGAGCAGAGGAAAATCAGTCTTCAGGTCCAAATTCCAGAGAATCAGAGGTGACTGAAGAAGCAGAAACAAATCCAGAATTAAATGAGTCAAATCTGGATGAGAACATACAAGAGGAAGCTGGTCATCCAACAAGAACTCAGAAAAATCATCCTCCTGAGTTGGTGATTGGAGATATTGCATCTCCCATGATGACTAGAAAGCAAAGCAGACTCCAAGAGTTGCAAGAGCAGCAAAATACAGTTAACACTGTTCTTACTTGCTTTCTGTCCCAGATTGAGCCCAAAAAGGCTTATGATGCTATGAAAGACCCAAGCTGGATAGAGGCAATGCAAGAGGAGCTGCTACAGTTCAAATTACAGGATGTTTGGGACTTGGTAGACCTTCCAAAAGGTCATAGAGCAATTGGCACCAAGTGGATTTTCAGGAACAAGAAGGATGACAGAGGGATTGTGATCAGAAACAAAGCTAGACTGGTTGCACAAGGGTACACTCAGGAAGAAGGAATAGATTATGAGGAAGTCTTTGCTCCTGTGGCAAGGATTGAAGCAATCAGGTTATTTCTAGCCTATGCCTCATACATGAAGTTCAAAGTGTACCAAATGGATGTCAAAAGTGCATTTCTGTATGGAAGTATTGAGGAAGAAGTATATGTCTGTCAACCCCCTGGATTTGAGAATCCATTGCACCCTGACAGAGTATACAAGTTGAAGAAGGCTCTTTATGGTTTGCATCAAGCCCCAAGAGCATGGTATGACATCCTGTCTACCTATCTCTTGACAAATGACTTTGAAAGAGGAGTAATTGACAAAACCCTGTTTATCAAGAGGAGAAAGAAAGACACATTACTTGTTCAGATCTATGTGGATGACATCATCTTTGGATCCACCAATGATCAAATGTGTAAAGAGTTTGAGGAGTTAATGCACAAAAGCTTCAAGATGAGTTCCATGGGAGAACTTACTTTCTTTCTTGGGCTTCAGGTAAAACAAAGGAAAGATGGGATTTTTATTAGCCAATCCAAGTATGTGAAAGACATCCTGGACAAGTTTGGTTTATCAGACTCAAAGCCAGCAAGCACACCTATGGAGACACACAAACAGCTCACTGCTGATCTTGAGGGGGAGGATATGGATGTCCATCATTACAGATCAATGATTGGATCTCTCATGTATCTCACAGCCTCTAGACCAGATATTATGTTTTCAGTTTGTGTTTGTGCCAGATTTCAAGTTACACCAAAGCAATCTCATCTTCATGCAGTCAAGAGAATTTTCAGATACCTAAGAGGGCAACCTAGACTAGGTCTCTGGTATCCTTATGAATCATCTTTTGACTTGCTTGCATACTCAGATAGTGACTTGGGTGGAGCTAACATGGATAGGAAGTCTACTTCAGGTGGATGTCAGTTTTTGGGTACAAGACTAGTATCTTGGCAGTGTAAGAAACAAACCACAGTGTCCTTATCTACCACAGAGGCTGAGTACATAGCTGCTGCAAGCTGCTGCTCTCAGGTTCTATGGATTCAGAATCAGATGTTGGACTATGGGGTAACATTTCTTCACACTCCAATCTTCATTGATAACAATAGTGCTATTAGCATTGTTAATAATCCAGTCAAACACTAAAAAACAAAGCATATAGAGATAAGGTATCACTTTATAAGAGATTGTAATGAAAAGAAATTAATTCAGGTTGCTAAAGTTCATACAAATGACCAGTTTGCTGATCTATTCACAAAAGCTTTTGATGTGGGTAGATTCACCTTTTTGGTAACAAGTGTGGGCATGATCAACCTAGAATAAATTCATGACTTTCTGTTTTTATACCTGTATTTCTTCATATATTTGGTGCTACTAACTCTCTTTCTCAGGATCCTCTGTTTCCCTCAGATTACCAAGTGCAGAAAAGTGTAAGTGTAGTTACTACTGCCTGTGCAGCGTTACTACTGCTAGTGCAGAGTTACTACCGCTAGTGCAGAGTTACTACTGCCAGTGCAGAGTTTCTACTGCTAGTGCACAGTTAATACTGCCAATGAGTAGTTAATACTGCTTAGTAGTTAATACTGCTCAGTAGTTAATACTGCTTTGCAGTTAATACTGCCCAGTAGTTAATACTGCTTTGTAGTTAATACTGCAGGTGTGGTTAATACTGCTCTGTAGTTAATACTGCTTTGCAGTTAATACTGCTCAGTCGTTAATACTGCTTCAGTAGTTAATACTGCTTGTGTAGTTAATACTGCTCAGTCGTTAATACTGCTTCAGTAGTTAATACTGCTTGTGTAGTTAATACTGCTCAGTCGTTAATACTGCTTTTGTCGTTAATACTTCTTTTGAAAATCTAGGGCAAATACTGCTATAAATACCCCTGTTTGCCCGCCAAAGTTCATAACGACTCTTCGCATTAACTTCTTCTCTCTCGTTCTAACCTAGTCTCCCTAGAATCTCTGTGTTTTCTTTACAAATCCTCAGGAAGCACAACGATTATGGAGTTTGTCGACGAGCATAATGAGATTGCAATGCTTCAGAAGCCGAAGCAGGCCGACGGATTTCATGAAATTGTGGATTTTCTCAAGTCCACTCATATTTCATATGCCCTAACGGTGAATCCAACAATATACATCGAGCATCAGACGCAATTCTGGGCCAATGCCACCGTGGAATCAGAAGATGGGCAGAAAGTCATCCAAACAAGGGTATGTGACAAACCCTTGAAAGTTTCAGAAGAACTTCTTCGCATCACTCTTCGATTGGATGATGCCTCAGGTATATCTTCTATTCCCAATGAAGAACTCTTCTCAACTTTACAAAGAATGGGGTATGAAGGTCCCATTGGAGTTTTTAAATTCTACAAGTCAAAGTTTTTTACTCAATGGAGATTCTTTGTTCATACCCTAATGCATTGTATTTCAAAGAAAACTACTGGATGGAGTGAGTTCAGCAGTACTATTGCTTATGCTCTAGTCTGCTTAAATTATATCAAATCATCTTGGTCATGTACCACAAGTCAGTGATCCCTTTAACTTTCTTAAACTTGTTGATATATTGTTTCATATGTTTCGCACTTTTTGAACCATTAGATAAATACTAATAATTTTTCTTCTTTATTTGATCTTTTTTTGGACATGTTCATCGGTTATCAACTCCGGCCCGTCGTCGTGGGGATAAACCCTTGCTTTTTTCGGTAAGTGTTCCTTTTAAGTTAGTTGTCTACCTAGATGGTTTGATATATTTCTTGGTATTTGAACTATGAGATTAATAGTAATCGATTGTTTCAACAAAGAAAATATATCAAGTCATCTTGGTCGTGTATCACAAGTCAGCGATCACTTTAACTTTCTTAAACTTGTTGATATATTGTTTCAACTGTTTCAGTCTTTTTAAACCTTACGATAAATACTAATATTTGTTCATCTTTATTTGGTCTTTTGTTTTATGGACGTGTTCATCGGTTATCGACTCCTACCCTTGGTAGTGGGGCTAATCCCTTTTTTTAGGTAAGTGTTCCTATTAAGTTTGTTTTCTAACAAGACAGTTTGATATATTTCACTGTATTAGAACTATGAGATTAATAGTAAACCAATGGTTCTAACAAAATGAAATATATCAAAGCATCTTGGTCGTGTATCACAAGTGAGCGATCTCTTTAACTTTCTTAAGCTTGTTGATATATTGTTTCATACGTTTCACTTCTTTTGAACCATAAGATAAACACTAATATTCGTTCATCTTTATTTGATCTTTTTTATATGGACATGTTCATTGGTTAGCGACTCCTACCCTTAGTCGTGAGTGCAATCCTCTGTTTTTTTAAGGTAAATGTTCTTTTTATGTTAGTTTTCTACCTAGATGGTCTGATATATTTCACTGTATTTGAACTATGAGATTAATAATAATGTGATGTTCTAACAAAGTGAAATCTATCAAATCATCTTGGTCGTGTACCACAAGTCAGTGATCCCTTTAACTTTCTTAAACTTGTTGATATATTGTTTCATATGTTTCGCACTTTTTGAACCGTTAGATAAATACTAATAATTTTTCTTCTTCATTTGGTCTTTTTTTGGACGTGTTCATCGGTTATCGACTCAGGCCCCTCGTCGTGGGGATAAACCCTTGCTTTTTTTGGTAAGTGTTCATTTTAAGTTAGTTGTCTACCTAGATGGTTTGATATATTTCTTTGTATTTGAACTATGAGATTAATAGTAATCGATTATTCTAACAAAGGAAATATATCAAATCATCTTGTTCGTGTACCACAAGTCAGCGATCACATTAACTTTCTTAAACTTGTTGATATATTGTTTCAACTGTTTCAGTCTTTTTAAACCATAAGATAAATACTAATATTTGTTCATCTTTATTTGGTCTTTTGTTTTATGGACGTGTTCATCGGTTATCGACTCCTACCCTTGGTAGTGGGGCTAATCCCTTTTTTTTAGGTAAGTGTTCCTATTAAGTTTGTTTTCTAACAAGACAGTTTGATATATTTCACTGTATTAGAACTATGAGATTAATAGTAAACCAATGGTTCTAACAAAATGAAATATATCAAAGCATCTTGGTCGTGTATCACAAGTGAGCGATCTCTTTAACTTTCTTAAGCTTGTTGATATATTGTTTCATACGTTTCACTTCTTTTGAACCATAAGATAAACACTAATATTCGTTCATCTTTATTTGATCTTTTTTATATGGACATGTTCATTGGTTAGCGACTCCTACCCTTAGTCGTGAGTCCAATCCTTTTTTTAAAGGTAAATGTTCTTTTTATGTTAGTTTTCTACCTAGATCGTCTGATATATTTCACTGTATTTGAACTATGGGATTAATAATAATCTGATGTTCTAACAAAGTGAAATATATCAAATCATCTTGGTCGTGTATCACAAGTCAGTGATCCCTTTAACTATCTTAAACTTGTTGATATATTGTTTCATATGTTTCGCACTTTTTGAACCATTAGATAAATACTAATAATTTTTCTTCTTTATTTCGTCTTTTTTTGGACGTGTTCATCGGTTATCGACTCCGGCCCGTTGTCGTGGGGATAAACCCCTTGCTTTTTTTCCGGTAAGTGTTCCTTTTAAGTTAGTTGTCTACCTAGATGGTTTGATATATTTCTTTGTATTTGAACTATGAGATTAAGAGTAATCGGTTATTTTAACAAAGGAAATATATCAAATCATCTTGGTTGTGTATCACAAGTCATCGATCACTTTAACTTTCTTAAACTTGTTGATATATTGTTTCAAATGTTTCAGTCTTTTTAAACCATAAGATAAATACTAATATTTGTTCATCTTTATTTGGTCTTTTGTTTTATGGACGTGCTCATCGGTTATCGACTCCTACCCTTGGTAGTGAGGCTAATCCCTTTTTTTAGGTAAGTGTTCCTATTAAGTTTGTTTTCTAACAAGACGGTTTGATATATTTCACTGTATTAGAACTATGACATTAATAGTAAATCAATGGTTCTAACAAAATGAAATCTATCAAAGCATCTTGGTCATGTATCACAAGTGAGCGATCTCTTTAACTTTGTTAAGCTTGTTGATATATTGTTTCATACGTTTCACTTCTTTTGAACCATAAGATAAATACTAATATTCGTTCATCTTTATTTGATCTTTTTTATATGGACATGTTCATTGGTTATCGACTCCTACCCTTAGTCGTGAGTCCAATCCTCTGTTTTTGTAAGGTAAATGTTCTTGTTATGTTAGTTTTCTACCTAGATGGTCTGATATATTTCACTGTATTTGAACTATGAGATTAATAATAATTTGATGTTCTAACAAAGTTAAATATATCAAATCATCTTGGTCGTGTACCACAAGTCAATGATCCCTTTAACTTTCTTAAACTTGTTGATATATTGTTTCATATGTTTCGCACTTTTTGAACCGTTAGATAAATACTAATAATTTTTCTTCTTTATTTGCTCTTTTTTTGGGCTTGTTCATCGGTTATCGACTCCGACTCGTCTTCGTGGGGATAAACCCTTGCTTTTTTCGGCAAGTGTTCCTTTTAAGTTAGTATCTACCTAGATGGTTTGATATATTTCTTTGTATTTGAACTATGAGATTAATAGTAATCGATTGTTCTAACAAAGGAAATATATCAAATCATCTTGTTCGTGTATCACAAGTCAGCGATCACTTTAACTTTCTTAAACTTCTTGATATATTGTTTCAACTGTTTCAGTCTTTTTAAACCATAAGATAAATACTAATATTTGTTCATCTTTATTTGGTCTTTTGTTTTATGGACGTGTTCATCGGTTATCGACTCCTACCCTTGGTAGTGGGGCTAATCCCTTTTTTTAGGTAAGTGTTCCTATTAAGTTTGTTTTCTAACAAGACAGTTTGATATATTTCACTGTATTAGAACTATGAGATTAATAGTAAACCAATGGTTCTAACAAAATGAAATATATCAAAGCATCTTGGTCGTGTATCACAAGTGAGCGATCTCTTTAACTTTCTTAAGCTTGTTGATATATTGTTTCATACGTTTCACTTCTTTTGAACCATAAGATAAACACTAATATTCGTTCATCTTTATTTGATCTTTTTTATATGGACATGTTCATTGGTTAGCGACTCTACCCTTAGTCGTGAGTCCAATCCTTTTTTGAAGGTAAATGTTCTTTTATGTTAGTTTTCTACCTAGTCTGATATATTTCACTGTATTTGAACTATGGGATTAATAATAATCTGTTGTTCTAACAAAGTGAAATATATCAAATCATCTTGGTCGTGTATCACAAGTCAGTGATCCCTTTAACTTTCTTAAACTTGTTGATATATTGTTTCATATGTTTCACACTTTTTGAACCATTAGATAAAAACTAATAATTTATCTTCTTTATTTGGTCTTTTTTTGGACGTGTTCATCGGTTATCGACTCCGACCCGTCGTCGTGGGGATAAACCCCTTGCTTTTTTTTCCGGTAAGTGTTCCTTTTAAGTTAGTTGTCTACCTAGATGATTTGATATATTTCTTTGTATTTGAACTATGAGATTAAGAGTAATCGGTTATTTTAACGAAGGAAATATATCAAATCATCTTGGTTGTGTATCACAAGTCAGCGATCACTTTAACTTTCTTAAACTTGTTGATATATTGTTTCAAATGTTTCAGTCTTTTTAAACCATAAGATAAATACTAATATTTGTTCATCTTTATTTGGTCTTTTGTTTTTTGGACGTGCTCATTGGTTATCGACTCCTACCCTTGGTAGTGAGGCTAATCCCTTTTTTTTAGGTAAGTGTTCCTATTAAGTTTGTTTTCTAACAAGACGGTTTGATATATTTCACTGTATTAGAACTATGAGATTAATAGTAAACCAATGGTTCTAACAAAATGAAATCTATCAAAGCATCTTGGTCATGTATCACAAGTGAGCGATCTCTTTAACTTTGTTAAGCTTGTTGATATATTGTTTCATACGTTTCACTTCTTTTGAACCATAAGATAAATACTAATATTCGTTCATCTTTATTTGATCTTTTTTATATGGACATGTTCATTGGTTATCGACTCCTACCCTTAGTCGTGAGTCCAATCCTCTGTTTTTTAAGGTAAATGTTCTTTTTATGTTAGTTTTCTACCTAGATGGTCTGATATATTTCACTGTATTTGAACTATGAGATTAATAATAATCTGATGTTCTAACAAAGTTAAATATATCAAATCATCTTGGTCGTGTACCACAAGTCAGTGATCCCTTTAACTTTCTTAAACTTGTTGATATATTGTTTCATATGTTTCGCACTTTTTGAAACGTTAGATAAATACTAATAATTTTTCTTCTTTATTTGCTCTTTTTTTGGGCTTGTTCATCGGTTATCGACTCTGGCTCGTCTTTGTGGGGATAAACCCTTGCTTTTTTCGGTAAGTGTTCCTTTTAAGTTAGTTGTCTACCTAGATGGTTTGATATATTTCTTTGTATTTGAACTATGAGATTAATAGTAATCGATTGTTCTAACAAAGGAAATATATCAAATCATCTTGTTCGTGTATCACAAGTCAGCGATCACTTTAACTTTCTTAAACTTGTTGATATATTGTTTCAACTGTTTCAGGCTTTTTAAACCATAAGATAAATACTAATATTTGTTCATCTTTATTTGGTCTTTTGTTTTATGGACGTGTTCATCGGTTATCGACTCCTACCCTTGGTAGTGGGGCTAATCCCTTTTTTTTAGGTAAGTGTTCCTATTAAGTTTGTTTTCTAACAAGACAGTTTGATATATTTCACTGTATTAGAACTATGAGATTAATAGTAAACCAATGGTTCTAACAAAATGAAATATATCAAAGCATCTTGGTCGTGTATCACAAGTGAGCGATCTCTTTAACTTTCTTAAGCTTGTTGATATATTGTTTCATACGTTTCACTTCTTTTGAACCATAAGATAAACACTAATATTCGTTCATCTTTATTTGATCTTTTTTATATGGACATGTTCATTGGTTAGCGACTCTACCCTTAGTCGTGAGTCCAATCCTTTTTTGAAGGTAAATGTTCTTTTATGTTAGTTTTCTACCTAGTCTGATATATTTCACTGTATTTGAACTATGGGATTAATAATAATCTGTTGTTCTAACAAAGTGAAATATATCAAATCATCTTGGTCGTGTATCACAAGTCAGTGATCCCTTTAACTTTCTTAAACTTGTTGATATATTGTTTTATATGTTTCACACTTTTTGAACCATTAGATAAAAACTAATAATTTATCTTCTTTATTTGGTCTTTTTTTGGACGTGTTCATCGGTTATCGACTCCGACCCGTCGTCGTGGGGATAAACCCCTTGCTTTTTTTTCCGGTAAGTGTTCCTTTTAAGTTAGTTGTCTACCTAGATGATTTGATATATTTCTTTGTATTTGAACTATGAGATTAAGAGTAATCGGTTATTTTAACGAAGGAAATATATCAAATCATCTTGGTTGTGTATCACAAGTCAGCGATCACTTTAACTTTCTTAAACTTGTTGATATATTGTTTCAAATGTTTCAGTCATTTTAAACCATAAGATAAATACTAATATTTGTTCATCTTTATTTGGTCTTTTGTTTTTTGGACGTGCTCATTGGTTATCGACTCCTACCCTTGGTAGTGAGGCTAATCCCTTTTTTTTAGGTAAGTGTTCCTATTAAGTTTGTTTTCTAACAAGACGGTTTGATATATTTCACTGTATTAGAACTATGAGATTAATAGTAAACCAATGGTTCTAACAAAATGAAATCTATCAAAGCATCTTGGTCATGTATCACAAGTGAGCGATCTCTTTAACTTTGTTAAGCTTGTTGATATATTGTTTCATACGTTTCACTTCTTTTGAACCATAAGATAAATACTAATATTCGTTCATCTTTATTTGATCTTTTTTATATGGACATGTTCATTGGTTATCGACTCCTACCCTTAGTCGTGAGTCCAATCCTCTGTTTTTTAAGGTAAATGTTCTTTTTATGTTAGTTTTCTACCTAGATGGTCTGATATATTTCACTGTATTTGAACTATGAGATTAATAATAATCTGATGTTCTAACAAAGTTAAATATATCAAATCATCTTGGTCGTGTACCACAAGTCAGTGATCCCTTTAACTTTCTTAAACTTGTTGATATATTGTTTCATATGTTTCGCACTTTTTGAAACGTTAGATAAATACTAATAATTTTTCTTCTTTATTTGCTCTTTTTTTGGGCTTGTTCATCGGTTATCGACTCTGGCTCGTCTTTGTGGGGATAAACCCTTGCTTTTTTCGGTAAGTGTTCCTTTTAAGTTAGTTGTCTACCTAGATGGTTTGATATATTTCTTTGTATTTGAACTATGAGATTAATAGTAATCGATTGTTCTAACAAAGGAAATATATCAAATCATCTTGTTCGTGTATCACAAGTCAGCGATCACTTTAACTTTCTTAAACTTGTTGATATATTGTTTCAACTGTTTCAGGCTTTTTAAACCATAAGATAAATACTAATATTTGTTCATCTTTATTTGGTCTTTTGTTTTATGGACGTGTTCATCGGTTATCGACTCCTACCCTTGGTAGTGGGGCTAATCCCTTTTTTTTAGGTAAGTGTTCCTATTAAGTTTGTTTTCTAACAAGACAGTTTGATATATTTCACTGTATTAGAACTATGAGATTAATAGTAAACCAATGGTTCTAACAAAATGAAATATATCAAAGCATCTTGGTCGTGTATCACAAGTGAGCGATCTCTTTAACTTTCTTAAGCTTGTTGATATATTGTTTCATACGTTTCACTTCTTTTGAACCATAAGATAAACACTAATATTCGTTCATCTTTATTTGATCTTTTTTATATGGACATGTTCATTGGTTAGCGACTCCTACCCTTAGTCGTGAGTCCAATCCTTTTTTTTAAAGGTAAATGTTCTTTTTATGTTAGTTTTCTACCTAGATCGTCTGATATATTTCACTGTATTTGAACTATGGGATTAATAATAATATGATGTTCTAACAAAGTGAAATCTATCAAATCATCTTGGTCGTGTACCACAAGTCAGTGATCCCTTTAACTTTCTTAAACTTGTTGATATATTGTTTCATATGTTTCGCACTTTTTGAACCGTTAGATAAATACTAATAATTTTTCTTCTTCATTTGGTCTTTTTTTGGACGTGTTCATCGGTTATCGACTCAGGCCCCTCGTCGTGGGGACAAACCCTTGCTTTTTTTGGTAAGTGTTCCTTTTAAGTTAGTTGTCTACCTAGATAGGTTGATATATTTCTTTGTATTTGAACTATGAGATTAATAGTAATCGATTATTCTAACAAAGGAAATATATCAAATCATCTTGTTCGTGTACCACAAGTCAGCGATCACATTAACTATCTTAAACTCGTTGATATATTGTTTCAACTGTTTCAGTCTTTTTAAACCATAAGATAAATACTAATATTTGTTCATCTTTATTTGGTTTTTTGTTTTATGGACGTGTTCATCGGTTATCGACTCCTACCCTTGGTAGTGAGGCTAATCCCTTTTTTAGGTAAGTGTTCCTATTAAGTTTGTTTTCTAACAAGACGGTTTGATATATTTCACTGTATTAGAACTATGAGATTAATAGTAAACCAATGGTTCTAACAAAATGAAATATATCAAAGCATCTTGGTCGTGTATCACAAGTGAGCGATCTCTTTAACCTGATATATTGTTTCATACGTTTCACTTCTTTTGAACCATAAGATAAATACTAATATTCGTTCATCTTTATTTGATCTTTTTTATATGGACATGTTCATTGGTTATCGACTCCTACCCTTAGTCGTGAGTCCAATCCCTTGTTTTTTAAGGTAAATGTTCTTTTTATGTTAGTTTTCTACCTAGATGGTCTGATATATTTCACTGTATTTGAACTATGAGATTAATAATAATCTGATGTTCTAACAAAGTGAAATATATCAAATCATCTTGGTCATGTACCAAAAGTCAGTGATACCTTTAACTTTCTTAAACTTGTTGATATATTGTTTCATATGTTTCGCACTTTTTGAACCATTAGATAAATACTAATAATTTTTCTTCTTTATTTGATCTTTTTTTGGACATGTTCATCGGTTATCAACTCCGGCCCGTCGTCGTGGGGATAAACCCTTGCTTTTTTCGGTAAGTGTTCCTTTTAAGTTAGTTGTCTACCTAGATGGTTTGATATATTTCTTTGTATTTGAACTATGAGATTAATAGTAATCGATTGTTTCAACAAAGAAAATATATCAAGTCATCTTGGTCGTGTATCACAAGTCAGCGATCACTTTAACTTTCTTAAACTTGTTGATATATTGTTTCAACTGTTTCAGTCTTTTTAAACCTTACGATAAATACTAATATTTGTTCATCTTTATTTGGTCTTTTGTTTTATGGACGTGTTCATCGGTTATCGACTCCTACCCTTGGTAGTGAGGCTAATCCCTTTTTTTAGGTAAGTGTTCCTATTAAGTTTGTTTTCTAACAAGACAGTTTGATATATTTCACTGTATTAGAACTATGAGATTAATAGTAAACCAATGGTTCTAACAAAATGAAATATATCAAAGCATCTTGGTCGTGTATCACAAGTGAGCGATCTCTATAACTTTCTTAAGCTTGTTGATATATTGTTTCATACGTTTCACTTCTTTTGAACCATAAGATAAATACTAATATTCGTTCATCTTTATTTGATCTTTTTTATATGGACATGTTCATTGGTTATCGACTCCTACCCTTAGTCGTGAGTCCAATCCCTTGTTTTTTTAAGGTAAATGTTCTTTTTATGTTAGTTTTCTACCTAGATGGTCTGATATATTTCACTGTATTTGAACTATGAGATTAATAATAATCTGATGTTCTAACAAAGTAAAATATTTCAAATCATCTTGGTCGTGTACCACAAGTCAGTGATCCTTTTAACTTTCTTAAACTTGTTGATATATTGTTTCATATGTTTCGTACTTTTTGAACCATTAGATAAATACTAATAATTTTTCTTCTTTATTTGATCTTTTTTGGACATGTTCATCGGTTATCAACTCCGGCCCGTCGTCGTGGGGATAAACCCTTGTTATTTTTCGGTAAGTGTTCCTTTTAAGTTAGTTGTCTACCTAGATGGTTTGATATATTTCTTTGTATTTGAACTATGAGATTAATAGTAATCGATTGTTTTAACAAAGAAAATATATCAAGTCATCTTGGTCGTGTATCACAAGTCAACGATCACTTTAACTTTCTTAAACTTGTTGATATATTGTTTCAACTGTTTCAGTCTTTTTAAACCATACGATAAATACTAATATTTGTTCATCTTTATTTGGTCTTTTGTTTTATGGACGTGTTCATCGGTTATCGACTCCTACCCTTGGTAGTGAGGCTAATCCCTTTTTTTAGGTAAGTGTTTCTTTTAAGTTTGTTTTCTGACAAGACGGTTTGATATATTTCACTATATTAGAAATATGAGATTAATAGTAAACCAATGGTTCTAACAAAATGAAATATATCAAAGCATCTTGGTCGTGTATCACAAGTGAGCGATCTCTTTAAGTTTGTTAGGCTTGTTGATATATTGTTTCATACGTTTCACTTCTTTTGAACCATAAGATAAATACTAATATTCGTTCATCTTTATTTGAACTTTTTTATATGGACATGTTCATTGGTTATCAACTCCTACCCTTAGTCGTGAGTCCAATCCTCTGTTTTTTTAAGGTAAATGTTCTTTTTATGTTAGTTTTCTACCTAGATGGTCTGATATATTTCACTGTATTTGAACTATGAGATTAATAATAATATGATGTTCTAACAAAGTGAAATCTATCAAATCATCTTGGTCGTGTACCACAAGTCAGTGATCCCTTTAACTTTCTTAAACTAGTTGATATATTGTTTCATATGTTTCGCACTTTTTGAACCGTTAGATAAATACTAATAATTTTTCTTCTTCATTTGGTCTTTTTTTGGACGTGTTCATCGGTTATCGATTCAGGCCCCTCGTCGTGGGGATAAACCCTTGCTTTTTTTGGTAAGTGTTCATTTTAAGTTCGTTGTCTACCTAGATGGTTTGATATATTTCTTTGTTTTTGAACTATGAGATTAATAGTAATCGATTATTCTAACAAAGGAAATATATCAAATCATCTTGTTCGTGTACCACAAGTCAGCGATCACATTAACTTTCTTAAACTTGTTGATATATTGTTTCAACTGTTTCAGTCTTTTTAAACCATAAGATAAATACTAATATTTGTTCATCTTTATTTGGTCTTTTGTTTTATGGACGTGTTCATCGGTTATCGACTCCTACCCTTGGTAGTGGGGCTAATCCCTTTTTTTTTAGGTAAGTGTTCCTATTAAGTTTGTTTTCTAACAAGACAGTTTGATATATTTCACTGTATTAGAACTATGAGATTAATAGTAAACCAATGGTTCTAACAAAATGAAATATATCAAAGCATCTTGGTCGTGTATCACAAGTGAGCGATCTATTTAACTTTCTTAAGCTTGTTGATATATTGTTTCATACGTTTCACTTCTTTTGAACCATAAGATAAACACTAATATTCGTTCATCTTTATTTGATCTTTTTTATATGGACATGTTCATTGGTTAGCGACTCCTACCCTTAGTCGTGAGTCCAATCCTTTTTTTAAAGGTAAATGTTCTTTTTATGTTAGTTTTCTACCTAGATCGTCTGATATATTTCACTGTATTTGAACTATGGGATTAATAATAATCTGATGTTCTAACAAAGTGAAATATATCAAATCATCTTGGTCGTGTATCACAAGTCAGTGATCCCTTTAACTTTCTTAAACTTGTTGATATCTTGTTTCATATGTTTCGCACTTTTTGAACCATTAGATAAATACTAATAATTTTTCTTCTTTATTTCGTCTTTTTTTGGACGTGTTCATCGGTTATCGACTCCGGCCCGTTGTCGTGGGGATAAACCCCTTGCTTTTTTTTCCGGTAAGTGTTCCTTTTAAGTTAGTTGTCTACCTAGATGGTTTGATATATTTCTTTGAATTTGAACTATGAGATTAAGAGTGATCGGTTATTTTAACAAAGGAAATATATCAAATCATCTTGGTTGTGTATCACAAGTCATCGATCACTTTAACTTTCTTAAACTTGTTGATATATTGTTTCAAATGTTTCAGTCTTTTTAAACCATAAGATAAATACTAATATTTGTTCATCTTTATTTGGTCTTTTGTTTTATGGACGTGCTCATCGGTTATCGACTCCTACCCTTGGTAGTGAGGCTAATCCCTTTTTTTTAGGTAAGTGTTCCTATTAAGTTTGTTTTCTAACAAGACGGTTTGATATATTTCACTGTATTAGAACTATGAGATTAATAGTAAACCAATGGTTCTAACAAAATGAAATATATCAAAGCATCTTGGTCGTGTATCACAAGTGAGCGATCTCTTTAACTTTGTTAAGCTTGTTGATATATTGTTTCATACGTTTCACTTCTTTTGAACCATAAGATAAATACTAATATTCGTTCAACTTTATTTGATCTTTTTTATATGGACATGTTCATTGGTTATCGACTCCTACCCTTAGTCGTGAGTCCAATCCCTTGTTTTTTTAAGGTAAATGTTCTTTTTATGTTAGTTTTCTACCTAGATGGTCTGATATATTTCACTGTATTTGAACTATGAGATTAATAATAATCTGATGTTCTAACAAAGTAAAATATTTCAAATCATCTTGGTCGTGTACCACAAGTCAGTGATCCTTTTAACTTTCTTAAACTTGTTGATATATTGTTTCATATGTTTCGTACTTTTTGAACCATTAGATAAATACTAATAATTTTTCTTCTTTATTTGATCTTTTTTGGACATGTTCATCGGTTATCAACTCCGGCCCGTCGTCGTGGGGATAAACCCTTGTTATTTTTCGGTAAGTGTTCCTTTTAAGTTAGTTGTCTACCTAGATGGTTTGATATATTTCTTTGTATTTGAACTATGAGATTAATAGTAATCGATTGTTTTAACAAAGAAAATATATCAAGTCATCTTGGTCGTGTATCACAAGTCAACGATCACTTTAACTTTCTTAAACTTGTTGATATATTGTTTCAACTGTTTCAGTCTTTTTAAACCATACGATAAATACTAATATTTGTTCATCTTTATTTGGTCTTTTGTTTTATGGACGTGTTCATCGGTTATCGACTCCTACCCTTGGTAGTGAGGCTAATCCCTTTTTTTAGGTAAGTGTTTCTTTTAAGTTTGTTTTCTGACAAGACGGTTTGATATATTTCACTATATTAGAAATATGAGATTAATAGTAAACCAATGGTTCTAACAAAATGAAATATATCAAAGCATCTTGGTCGTGTATCACAAGTGAGCGATCTCTTTAAGTTTGTTAGGCTTGTTGATATATTGTTTCATACGTTTCACTTCTTTTGAACCATAAGATAAATACTAATATTCGTTCATCTTTATTTGAACTTTTTTATATGGACATGTTCATTGGTTATCAACTCCTACCCTTAGTCGTGAGTCCAATCCTCTGTTTTTTTAAGGTAAATGTTCTTTTTATGTTAGTTTTCTACCTAGATGGTCTGATATATTTCACTGTATTTGAACTATGAGATTAATAATAATATGATGTTCTAACAAAGTGAAATCTATCAAATCATCTTGGTCGTGTACCACAAGTCAGTGATCCCTTTAACTTTCTTAAACTAGTTGATATATTGTTTCATATGTTTCGCACTTTTTGAACCGTTAGATAAATACTAATAATTTTTCTTCTTCATTTGGTCTTTTTTTGGACGTGTTCATCGGTTATCGATTCAGGCCCCTCGTCGTGGGGATAAACCCTTGCTTTTTTTGGTAAGTGTTCATTTTAAGTTCGTTGTCTACCTAGATGGTTTGATATATTTCTTTGTTTTTGAACTATGAGATTAATAGTAATCGATTATTCTAACAAAGGAAATATATCAAATCATCTTGTTCGTGTACCACAAGTCAGCGATCACATTAACTTTCTTAAACTTGTTGATATATTGTTTCAACTGTTTCAGTCTTTTTAAACCATAAGATAAATACTAATATTTGTTCATCTTTATTTGGTCTTTTGTTTTATGGACGTGTTCATCGGTTATCGACTCCTACCCTTGGTAGTGGGGCTAATCCCTTTTTTTTAGGTAAGTGTTCCTATTAAGTTTGTTTTCTAACAAGACAGTTTGATATATTTCACTGTATTAGAACTATGAGATTAATAGTACACCAATGGTTCTAACAAAATGAAATATATCAAAGCATCTTGGTCGTGTATCACAAGTGAGCGATCTATTTAACTTTCTTAAGCTTGTTGATATATTGTTTCATACGTTTCACTTCTTTTGAACCATAAGATAAACACTAATATTCGTTCATCTTTATTTGATCTTTTTTATATGGACATGTTCATTGGTTAGCGACTCCTACCCTTAGTCGTGAGTCCAATCCTTTTTTTAAAGGTAAATGTTCTTTTTATGTTAGTTTTCTACCTAGATCGTCTGATATATTTCACTGTATTTGAACTATGGGATTAATAATAATCTGATGTTCTAACAAAGTGAAATATATCAAATCATCTTGGTCGTGTATCACAAGTCAGTGATCCCTTTAACTTTCTTAAACTTGTTGATATCTTGTTTCATATGTTTCGCACTTTTTGAACCATTAGATAAATACTAATAATTTTTCTTCTTTATTTCGTCTTTTTTTGGACGTGTTCATCGGTTATCGACTCCGGCCCGTTGTCGTGGGGATAAACCCCTTGCTTTTTTTCCCGGTAAGTGTTCCTTTTAAGTTAGTTGTCTACCTAGATGGTTTGATATATTTCTTTGAATTTGAACTATGAGATTAAGAGTGATCGGTTATTTTAACAAAGGAAATATATCAAATCATCTTGGTTGTGTATCACAAGTCATCGATCACTTTAACTTTCTTAAACTTGTTGATATATTGTTTCAAATGTTTCAGTCTTTTTAAACCATAAGATAAATACTAATATTTGTTCATCTTTATTTGGTCTTTTGTTTTATGGACGTGCTCATCGGTTATCGACTCCTACCCTTGGTAGTGAGGCTAATCCCTTTTTTTTAGGTAAGTGTTCCTATTAAGTTTGTTTTCTAACAAGACGGTTTGATATATTTCACTGTATTAGAACTATGAGATTAATAGTAAACCAATGGTTCTAACAAAATGAAATCTATCAAAGCATCTTGGTCATGTATCATAAGTGAGCGATCTCTTTAACTTTGTTAAGCTTGTTGATATATTGTTTCATACGTTTCACTTCTTTTGAACCATAAGATAAATACTAATATTCGTTCAACTTTATTTGATCTTTTTTATATGGACATGTTCATTGGTTATCGACTCCTACCCTTAGTCGTGAGTCCAATCCTCTGTTTTTTTAAGGTAAATGTTCTTTTTATGTTAGTTTTCTACCTAGATGGTCAAATATATTTCACTGTATTTGAACTATGAGATTAATAATAATCTGATGTTCTAACAAAGTTAAATATATCAAATCATCTTGGTCGTGTACCACAAGTTAGTGATCCCTTTAACTTTCTTAAACTTGTTGATATATTGTTTCATATGTTTCGCACTTTTTGAACCGTTAGATAAATACTAATAATTTTTCTTCTTTATTTGCTCTTTTTTTGGGCTTGTTCATCGGTTATCGACTCCGGCTCGTCTTCGTGGGGATAAACCCTTGCTTTTTTCGGTAAGTGTTCCTTTTAAGTTAGTTGTCTACCTAGATGGTTTGATATATTTCTTTGTATTTGAACTATGAGATTAATAGTAATCGATTATTCTAACAAAGGAAATATATTAAATCATCTTGTTCGTGTATCACAAGTCAACGATCACTTTAACTTTCTTAAACTTGTTGATATATTGTTTCAACTGTTTCAGTCTTTTTAAACCATAAGATAAATACTAATATTTGTTCATCTTTATTTGGTCTTTTGTTTTATGGACGTGTTCATCGGTTATCGACTCCTACCCTTGGTAGTGGGGCTAATCCCTTTTTTTAGGTAAGTGTTCCTATTAAGTTTGTTTTCTAACAAGACAGTTTGATATATTTCACTATATTAGAACTATGAGATTAATAGTAAACCAATGGTTCTAATAAAATGAAATATATCAAAGCATCTTGGTCGTGTATCACAAGTGAGCGATCTCTTTAACTTTCTTAAGCTTGTTGATATATTGTTTCATAAGTTTCACTTCTTTTGAACCATAAGATAAACACTAATATTCGTTCATCTTTATTTGATCTTTTTTATATGGACATGTTCATTGGTTAGCGACTCCTACCCTTAGTCGTGAGTCCAAACCTTTTTTTAAGGTAAATGTTCTTTTTATGTTAGTTTTCTACCTAGTCTGATATATTTCACTGTATTTGAACTATGGGATTAATAATAATCTGATGTTCTAACAAAGTGAAATATATCAAATCATCTTGGTCGTGTATCACAAGTCAGTGATCCCTTTAACTTTCTTAAACTTGTTGATATATTGTTTCATATGTTTCACACTTTTTGAACCATTAGATAAATACTAATAATTTTTCTTCTTTATTAGGTCTTTTTTTGGACGTGTTCAACGGTTATCGACTCTGGCCCGTCGTCGTGTGGATAAACCCCTTGCTTTTTTTTTCCGGTAAGTGTTCCTTTTAAGTTAGTTGTCTACCTAGATGGTTTGATATATTTCTTTGTATTTGAACTATGAGATTAAGAGTAATCGGTTATTTTAACAAAGGAAATATATCAAATCATCTTGGTTGTGTATCACAAGTCAGCGATCACTTTAACTTTCTTAAACTTGTTGATATATTGTTTCAAATGTTTCAGTCTTTTTAAACCATAAGATAAATACTAATATTTGTTCATCTTTATTTGGTCTTTTGTTTTATGGACGTGCTCATCGGTTATCGACTCCTACCCTTGGTAGTGAGGCTAATCCCTTTTTTTTGGTAAGTGTTCCTATTAAGTTTGTTTTCTAACAAGACGGTTTGATATATTTCACTGTATTAGAACTATGAGATTAATAGTAAACCAATGGTTCTAACAAAATGAAATCTATCAAAGCATCTTGGTCGTGTATCACAAGTGAGCGATCTCTTTAACTTTGTTAAGCTTGTTGATATATTGTTTCATACGTTTCACTTCTTTTGAACCATAAGATAAATACTAATATTCGTTCATCTTTATTTGATCTTTTTTATATGGACATGTTCATTGGTTATCGACTCCTACCCTTAGTCGTGAGTCCAATCCTCTGTTTTTTAAGGTAAATGTTCTTTTTATGTTAGTTTTCTACCTAGATGGTCTGATATATTTCACTGTATTTGAACTATGAGATTAATAATAATCTAATGTTCAAACAAAGTTAAATATATCAAATCATCTTGGTCGTGTACCACAAGTCAGTGATCCCTTTAACTTTATTAAACTTGTAGATATATTGTTTCATATGTTTCGTACTTTTTGAACCGTTAGATAAATACTAATAATTTTTCTTCTTCATTTGGTCTTTTTTTGGACGTGTTCATCGGTTATCGACTCAGGCCCCTCGTCGTGGGGATAAACCCTTGCCTTTTTTGGTAAGTGTTCCTTTTAAGTTAGTTGTCTACCTAGATGGTTTGATATATTTCTTTGTATTTGAACTATGAGATTAATAGTAATCGATTATTCTAACAAAGGAAATAATCAAATCATCTTGTTCGTGTACCACAAGTCAACGATCACATTAACTTTCTTAAACTTGTTGATATATTGTTTCAACTGTTTCAGTCTTTTTAAACCATAAGATAAATACTAATATTTCTTCATCTTTATTTGGTTTTTTGTTTTATGGATGTGTTCATCGGTTATCGACTCCTACCCTTGGTAGTGAGGCTAATCCCTTTTTTAGGTAAGTGTTCCTATTAAGTTTGTTTTCTAACAAGACGATTTGATATATTTCACTGTATTAGAACTATGAGATTAATAGTAAACCAATGGTTCTAACAAAATGAAATATATCAAAGCATCTTGGTCGTGTATCACAAGTGAGCGATCTATTTAACCTGATATATTGTTTCATACGTTTCACTTCTTTTGAACCATAAGATAAATACTAATATTCGTTCATCTTTATTTGATCTTTTTTATATGGACATGTTCATTGGTTATCGACTCCTACCCTTAGTCGTGAGTCCAATCCCTTGTTTTTTAAGGTAAATGTTCTTTTTATGTTAGTTTTCTACCTAGATGGTCTGATATATTTCACTGTATTTGAACTATGAGATTAATAATAATCTGATGTTCTAACAAAGTGAAATATATCAAATCATCTTGGTCGTGTACCACAAGTCAGTGATCCCTTTAACTTTCTTAAACTTGTTGATATATTGTTTCATATGTTTCGCACTTTTTGAACCATTAGATAAATACTAATAATTTTTCTTCTTTATTTGATCTTTTTTTGGACATGTTCATCGGTTATCATCTCCGGGCCGTCGTCGTGGGGATAAACCCTTGATTTTTTCGGTAAGTGTTCCTTTTAAGTTAGTTGTCTACCTAGATGGTTTGATATATTTCTTTGTATTTGAACTATGAGATTAATAGTAATCGATTGTTTTAACAAAGAAAATATATCAAGTAATCTTGGTCGTGTATCACAAGTCAGCGATCACTTTAACTTTCTTAAACTTGTTGATATATTGTTTCAACTGTTTCAGTCTTTTTAAACCATACGATAAATACTAATATTTGTTCATCTTTATTTGGTCTTTTGTTTTATGGACGTGTTCATCGGTTATCGACTCCTACCCTTGGTAGTGAGGCTAATCCCTTTGTTTAGGTAAGTGTTCCTATTAAGTTTGTTTTCTAACAAGACGGTTTGATATATTTCACTGTATTAGAACTATGAGATTAATAGTAAACCAATGGTTCTAACAAAATGAAATATATCAAAGCATCTTGGTCGTGTATCACAAGTGAGCGATCTCTATAACTTTCTTAAGCTTGTTGATATATTGTTTCATACGTTTCACTTCTTTTGAACCATAAGATAAATACTAATATTCATTGATCTTTATTTGATCTTTTTTATATGGACATGTTCATTGGTTATCGACTCCTACCCTTAGTCGTGGGTCCAATCCTCTGTTTTTTAAGGTAAATGTTCTTTTTATGTTAGTTTTCTACCTAGATGATCTGATATATTTCACTGTATTTGAACTATGAGATTAATAATAATATGATGTTCTAACAAAGTGAAATATATCAAATCATCTTGGTTGTGTACCACAAGTCAGTGATCCCTTTAACTTTCATAAACTTGTTGATATATTGTTTCATATGTTTCGCACTTTTTGAACCGTTAGATAAATACTAATAATTTTTCTTCTTTATTTGGTCTTTTTTTTGGACGTGTTCATCGGTTATCGACTCCGGCCCGTCGTCGTGGGGATAAACCCCTTGCTTTTTTCGGTAAGTGTTCCTTTTAAGTTAGTTGTCTACCTAGCTGGTTTGATATATTTCTTTGTATTTGAACTATGAGATTAAGAGTAATCGGTTATTTTAACAAAGGAAATATATCAAATCATCTTGGTTGTGTATCACAAGTCAGCGATCACTTTAACTTTCTTAAACTTGTTGATATATTGTTTCAAATGTTTCAGTCTTTTTAAACCATAAGATAAATACTAATATTTGTTCATCTTTATTTGGTCTTTTGTTTTATGGACGTGCTCATCGGTTATCGACTCCTACACTTGGTAGTGAGGCTAATCCCTTTTTTTAGGTAAGTGTTCATATTAAGTTTGTTTTCTAACAATACGGTTTGATATATTTCACTGTATTAGAACTATTAGATTAATAGTAAACCCATGGTTCTAACAAAATGAAATCTATCAAAGCATCGTGGTCGTGTATCACAAGTGAGCGATCTCTTTAACTTTGTTAAGCTTGTTGATATATTGTTTCATACGTTTCACTTCTTTTGAACCATAAGATAAATACTAATATTCGTTCATCTTTATTTGATCTTTTTTATATGGACATGTTCATTGGTTATCGACTCCTACCCTTAGTCGTGAGTCCAATCCTCTGTTTTTTTAAGGTAAATGTTCTTTTTATGTTAGTTTTCTACCTAGATGGTCTGATATATTTCACTGTATTTGAACTATGAGATTAATAATAATCTGATGTTCTAACAAACTTAAATATATCAAATCATCTTGGTCGTGTACCACAAGTCAGTGATCCCTTTAACTTTCTTAAACTTGTTGATATATTGTTTCATATGTTTCGCACTTTTTGAACCATTAGATAAATACTAATAATTTTTCTTCTTCATTTGGTCTTTTTTTGGGCGTGTTCATCGGTTATCGACTCAGGCCCCTCGTTGTGGGGATAAACCCTTGCTTTTTTTTGGTAATTGTTCCTTTTAAGTTAGTTGTCTACCTAGATGGTTTGATATATTTCTTTATATTTGAACTATGAGATTAATAGTAATCGATTATTCTAACAAAGGAAATATATCAAATAATCTTGTTCGTGTACCACAAGTCAGCGATCACAATAACTTTCTTAAACTTGTTGATATATTGTTTCAACTGTTTCAGTCTTTTAAAAAAATAAGATAAATACTAATATTTGTTCATCTTTATTTGTTCTTTTGTTTTATGGACGTGTTCATCGGTTATCGACTCCTACCCTTGGTAGTGAGGCTAATCCCTTTTTTTAGGTAAGTGTTCCTATTAAGTTTGTTTTCTAACAAGACGGTTTGATATATTTCACTGTATTAGAACTATGAGATTAATAGTAAACCAATGGTTCTAACAAAATGAAATATATCAAAGCATCTTGGTTGTGTATCACAAGTGAGCGATCTCTATAACTTTCATAAGCTTGTTGATATATTGTTTCATACGTTTCACTTCTTTTGAACCATAAGATAAATACTAATATTCGTTGATCTTTATTTGATCTTTTTTATATGGACATGTTCATTGGTTATCGACTCCTACCCTTAGTCGTAAGTCCAATCCTCTGTTTTTTAAGGTAAATGTTCTTTTTATGTTAGTTTTCTACCTAGATGGTCTGATATATTTCACTGTATTTGAACTATGAGATTAATAATAATCTGATGTTCTAACAAAGTGAAATATATCAAATCATCTTGGTCGTGTACCACAAGTCAGTGATCCCTTTAACTTTCTTAAACTTGTTGATATATTGTTTCATATGTTTCGCACTTTTTGAACCTATAGATAAATACTAATAATTTTTCTTCTTTATTTGGTCTTTTTTTGGACGTGTTCATCGGTTATCGACTCCGGCCCGTCGTCGTGGGGGTAAACCCCTTGTTTTTTCGGTAAGTGTTCCTTTTAAGTTAGTCGTCTACCTAGATGGTTTGATATATTTCTTTGTATTTGAACTATGAGATTAATTGTAATCGATTGTTTTAACAAAGAAAATATATCAAGTAATCTTGGTCGTGTATCACAAGTCATCGATCACTTTAACTTTCTTAAACTTGTTGATATATTGTTTCAACTGTTTCAGTCTTTTTAAACCATACGATAAATACTAATATTTGTTCATCTTTATTTGGTGTTTTGTTTTATGGACGTGTTCATCGGTTATCGACTCCTACCCTTGGTAGTGAGGCTAATCCTTTTTTTAGGTAAATGTAACTATTAAGTTTGTTTTCTAACAAGACGTTTTGATATATTTCACTGTATTAGAACTATGAGATTAATAGTAAACCAATGGTTCTAACAAAATGAAATATATCAAAGCATCTTGGTCGTGTATCATAAGTGAGCGATCTCTATAACTTTCTTAAGCTTGTTGATATATTGTTTCATACGTTTCACTTCTTTTGAACCATAAGATAAATACTAATATTCGTTGATCTTTATTTGATCTTTTTTATATGGACATGTTCATTGGTTATCGACTCCTACCCTTAGTCGTGAGTCCAATCCTCTGTTTTTTAAGGTAAATGTTCTTTTTATGTTAGTTTTCTACCTAGATGGTCTGATATATTTCACTGTATTTGAACTATGAGATTAATAATAATCTGATGTTCTAACAAAGTGAAATATATCAAATCATCTTGGTCGTGTACCACAAGTCAGTGATCCCTTTAACTTTCTTAAACTTGTTGATATATTGTTTCATATGTTTCGCACTTTTTGAACCGTTAGATAAATACTAATAATTTTTCTTCTTTATTTGCTCTTTTTTAGGCTTGTTCATCGGTTATCGACTCCGACTCGTCTTCGTGGGGATAAACCCTTGCTTTTTTCGGTAAGTGTTCCTTTTAAGTTAGTTGTCTACCTAGATGGTTTGATATATTTCTTCGTATTTAAACTATGAGATTAATAGTAATCGATTGTTCTAACAAAGGAAATATATCAAATCATCTTGTTCGTGTATCACAAGTCAGCGATCACTTTAACTTTCTTAAACTTGTTGATATATTGTTTCAACTGTTTCAGTCTTTTTAAACCATAAGATAAATACTAATATTTGTTCATCTTTATTTGGTCTTTTGTTTTATGGACGTGTTCATCGGTTATCGACTCCTACCCTTGGTAGTGGGGCTAATCCCTTTTTTTAGGTAAGTGTTCCTATTAAGTTTGTTTTCTAACTGTAATACCCCGGGTAAGACCGTTAGTTGAATTCCCTATTTCGTTAATGTTACTTACTCTATAATTGGTGTTTAGGGTAATTTTGGGTAAATCTATAAGCTTAGGGATGTTTGGGTTATATTTGAGAAGTTCAAGGCCCATTTGGTAAATTGTGGTTTGATATTACCTCTTAAGCATCAGGTATCATTCAGATACCTAATATAGAAAGAGTGTGTGTACGGGAGTTCTGGAGACGAAGAAAGCGAAATAAGAAAGTTACGGTTTGAGCATCGATTGATTGGGTTAGAAGCGATTTTGAGGTAAGTGTCTTTACATTTTATGCTTGTAATCTTAAGTAGCAGATGTTTACCGGTTTAGAAATCACGATTCCATCGATTGGTATTAGTCTCAATCGAATCTGGGTATTTTGGAACCGACTGTATTCTTAAGAATCCCGGTGAAATCCCGGTAGTGTGAGTCCCGGTATAGTAGACTCCCGGTAGTGTGAGTCCCGGTATAGTAGACTCCCGGTAGTGTGAGTCCCGGTATAGTAGACTCCCGGTAGTGTGAGTCCCGGTATAGTAGACTCCCGGTAGTGTATAGTTCCGGTAATGTGAACTCCCGGTATTAACAACTTCCGGTGATCGAACTCCCGGTACCAAAGAGTCCCGGTATTGTATAGTTCCGGGGACCCTGGTAGTCCCGGTAGTGGGTTAAGTGCAGTGTGTAATGGGACAGTTGAGGATGGGAACTTGTTAGGCTTTATGTGTTTGGTTAGTAAAGCAATGCATGTATCTTAAACTGTTACAGATTCTGTGGGGACAAGGTGAAAGATATAGTCATATTTGAAAGAAGCTCGCAAGCGTTTTTGATAAGCGAGACAGGTGAGTTTTTCTTTAAAAATGTTTTAACTGGAATACGTATATGTATGGTTTGGGAATGTGATAATTGATGATTATGTGTTGATATGTGCGAGATATGTAAATTATAATATATTGAGGTATTATATTTACATGAGTATTATAATGTGTTATAATACGTTGGCTGGGCTTAGGACCGGTGTGTTTGGCTATAGAATTTGTATAGCGTTGTTTGGCTGTAGATGTTGTACAACGTTGTAAATTTATTAGTTGGCTTATAACCAATTAATATGGCCAAGAGGAATGAGAAGGGAAGGTATATGATGTGTGATTTCAAATTGATACATATGTGGTTGTGTTGAGTGATTTATATGAATGAAGTTTATATAAATGGTTTTTAAACTAACAGGGATTTGTCTCACTTAGACCACAAGGTCTAACCCTCATTTTGTTTTAAAAATATGTATTCCAGGTGGTGGATCGAGTAAGGGCAAATGATTAGAGTAATCGATGAATGGATTTTGTGAAGGATTATATGATGAAGATTTTGGCATGTTTTAGCAGTTGTTCTACAATATTAAATGTTATGTATGTAGGAAGTCAAAGTTTGTAGTAGAATGTCTTCTTCTGATTGTAAAAGACTACGGGACCGTACTTGTAATGTGATGTTTTGTTTGTGTAATACCCCGGGTAAATCCGTTGGTTAAAATCCAATTTCCGTTAATTTAGTTAACTTTAAAGTTTAAGGTTTAGGGTAAGTTTGGTTAAATTAAAGGTTTAAAGGTGTTTTGGTTATTTATAAGGAGTACAAGGTCTAAATGGTAAATATAGTTAGATATTAGCCTTTAGAAGTTCAGATATTTTTACAAAAAGCAGAAATTCAGTAGAGGTGTGTGTGTTTTTGGAGAGCAAAAGAAGAAAGAAGGGTTCTTGTGGTTAAGACTTCATTTGGTGTATTTGGAAGAGAAATTGAGGTATGTTGCTTTACATTTTATGTCTATAATTGCTAGTAAGTAGTTCCTATCGGAGTAGAAACATCCCAAACACTTCTGGGGTTGATTCTGTCGATTTCTGGGCAAAAATGGGGTAAACCGTCAGAGGTGTCCGGATAAGTTGAAGGTGTCCGGGTAGATTCTTGGGTGGTGTCCGGGTAAGTTGTTGATAGAGTCCGGACGATTTGATTGATGGTTTCCGGATGATTTAGAGTCCGGATGGCATCCGGATTAGTCTGTGGTGTCCGGATTCCTTGTGTTGTCCGGATATATCGTTTTGTCCGGATTAGTCTTGTTGTCCGGAAAGGTGTCCGGATACTTTGTGGTTTCCGGATAACTTGGCTGTTTGGGTAATTTTGAGGATAAAAGTTATGTAGATGTATCTAGAGTCCATAACCTGCTAGTAAATCTTATACCTAAGTTGGTAAGGAGATATTTGTATGTAAATGGTTTCAGATTCTGAGGTATTTGGATAAAGGATCGGATAGCTCGGAGAAAGGCTTGGAAGCGTATTTTAAGAATTCGAGGTGAGTTTTACTTTAAAACGTTTTCAACTGGAATACATATATGTGTTTATATATGTATGTGAGTATGTGTGAAATATATATATGTGTTTATATATGTATGTGAGTATGTGTGAAATATATATATGTGTTTATATATGTATGTGAGTATGTGTGAAATATATATATGTGTTTATATATATGAAACGGATAAGCGTCAAGGTGTGATTATATGTTTATGTTAAAAGGATATATGTATATATTTATATATATATATATATGGTTGGAAAAATGATGAAAGGTTTATAAATGACAATATGATATATTGAGATATATATTGTATTTATATTGCACGAAACGAGTATAGGTGAGCCGAATTATTGTTCGGCGGGGCTGTATGGAAATACAGCGGGGCTGCGTGACATTTCAGTGGAGGTAATTGCAGCGGGGCTGTATGTAATTACAGTGGAGTCGACTGTATTGTACAGTGACGATGATTAGTTGGCTTGCTACCGACTAATGTGGCCAGGGGAAAGAAGATGAGATGAGGAGAGATACACGGTGCCCGAGTCCTAATGTGGTATTTATATACGTGTGGTATATGGGTGCTTATACGAAAGGTTTTATGTAAACTATTTTGATACAAAGTATTATGTGAAAAGAGTTTTATATTGATTTTGGAAAAGACCGGGATTAACTCACTAGACCCGTTTGGTCTAACCCTCATTTTGTTTTCAAAAATATGTTTTCCAGGTTAAGGATCGACAGGAGAGGATGAAGTGTAGGAAGCTTTTGATGGATGTTGATTAGGAAGCTTATATATATTTTGTAATGTCAAGACTATTGAGACCGTACTTGGTTTGTGATGTATCTTTTATTATGAATGTAATGAAGTTATGCGTTGTATGTTATTTGTTGTATGTTTGGGAAACCGGGTCGTTACACTTTGTTAAATCAATGTTATGATTACATTATGTGATTTGCTGTGTATATGGGAATTGGGTTGTTATAAATGGTATCAGAGCCATAGTTTAAGGGATTTAGGTATTTGTATCTGTACCTAGACTTAAACTGCATGTGAAGTAGGATGTCCCTATTATTGTAGAACCTCGGGATATTAAGTATAAAAGGTAGAAGGAACATCATGTAAGGTAGTTTCATATTACACCTGGCCAGTGTAATTGTGATCTTACAGGTACATGTTTGAACTGGAATACCTTGTTATATGGGGTATGTGCTTATGTGTATATTAACCTTGTTTAAATCTACAGAATGGCAAGCGGTACACGAAATTCGAATCGAGGAGGAGGAAGAAATCCGAATAGAACTAATCCGCCAATAGGAACAGGGGACAGGGGAGGCAGAACTGGGGGCAGAGTCGGGGGTAGAACTGGGAGTAGAGCTGGGGGTCGAGCCGGAGGCAGAGTCCAGCCACATGGTACAGAGTTCGTTACCAGGGATGATCTAATGGCAGAAATGGGAAGACTGCAGGCTAACATACAAACAATGTTTGAACGAAGTCGTAATAATGAAGCTGATAGACCAGATCCGGAACATGAAGCCGAACTGCCAATCACCCCTACGGTCTTACCGGTAATGAGAAAATGTGATTACAAGATGTTTCTTAGTTGCAAGCCTCCTACATACTTAGGAGATCGGGATCCAGTGAAAGCAATGAGATGGATGAAGGAAATAGAAGCTATTTTCAAGACGAGTAAGTGCGCTGACGAAGATAGAGTATTGTATGGAGCAACAATGTTAAAGGGGGATGCTTTGTATTGGTGGGAATCTTTTATTCATTCTAAAGGATCTGATGTTTACTCTACCCTTTCTTGGGAAGAATTTGTGATAGCCTACAGGGAACAATTTTGTCCCCAAGCAGCCGTCAAACAACTGGAAGGGGAATTTATGAACTTGCAACAAGGAAACTTATCCGTTCGAGACTACACCGCTAGCTTTCTGGAAAAGTCTCGGTTCGCAGAATACTACGTTGCTACGGAGACGATAAAGGTGGAAAGGTTTATCTTTGGGTTGAACTCAGAAGTTAGAAGGCTAGTGACTGCAAAAGGACCCGATACCTTCTCGGCTGCAGTTAATGCCGCGGAGAATGTCGAACGAGATATTAGAAGAGATGATGGCGATAAAAGTATCGGGAAGAGAAAGTGGGAAGGACCACAACACGATCCGAAGAAGTCCCGATTTCAGAGGTATGATAACCGTCTGCCGTTTCGACCAATGAAAAGACCATGTCAGAAGTGCAACCGTGTCCACCAAGGAAATTGCCAAGGTGATTTACAAGCGTGTTATAAGTGTGGGAAGACCGGACACGTCATTAAAGATTGTAGAGTAACGCGGTTATGTTTCTTATGCAATTCTCCAGATCACCTTCAGTCGGACTGTCCGCGGGGGAGGATACAGCAAGGTGGATCATCAGGCAGGCCAACGATTGTTAAACCAGTAATACCAAGACTGGAATCGCCAGTAACCAGGGGTCGCGCATTTCAAATGACTGAGAAAGAAGCGGAGGAAACTCCGGATGTGGTCACAAGTACATTTTTAATAAACTCTACACGTGCTAAGGTGTTATTTGATTCGGATGCAAACCGATCGTTTGTGTCTCCTGCATTTGCTGCTTGCCTGTGTTTGAAACCTAAAATGCTAGAACATGCTCTATCAGTAGATACGGCAAATGATAATCAAGTGTCAGTTAAAGAAGTATTTGATGACTGTGTGATAAATATAGAGGAGTGTAGAGTGCCGATACAATTGTTTCCTATAACTTTGATAGAGTTTGACGTCGTAGTGGGAATGGACTGGTTAGCCGAGAATCAGGCTAACATAGTATGTGATAAGAAGTTAATAAATGTGGTATTACCTGAGAAGGGACCAGTAGTGATTTATGGTGATCGTAGGAATCATCAGTCTAGCCTAATATCTATGATAAAAGCCCGTAAATGTGTCAGCAAGGGTTTCCCGAGTTACTTAGCCTATGTTATAGATAGTAGGCCTGAAAAGATTATGTTGGAAGATATTCCTATTGTTAGTGAATTTCCAGAAGTTTTCCCTGAAGACTTGAATAGTCTTCCTCCTGTTAGACAAGTAGAGTTCGGTATAGACCTGATTCCTGGAGCCACTCCTGTAGCCCGTGCACCTTATCGTCTGGCACCTCCAGAGATGAAAGAGATGATGGCACAACTACAAGATCTATCCGATAAAGGCTTCATCAGACCTACTTCTTCGCCGTGGGGAGCACCAGTGTTATTTGTGAAAAAGAAGGATGGTTCGATGAGAATGTGTATCAACTACCGAGAACTGAATAAGCGCACGATAAAGAACAAGTATCCGTTACCCCGAATTGATGACCTCTTTGATCAGTTAGTTGGAGCTTGTTGTTTCTCCAAGATTGATCTGAGATCCGGTTATCACCAGTTGAAAGTTAGAGAAGAAGACGTCCTAAAGACAGCCTTTCGAACAAGGTATGGTCACCATGAATTCTTAGTAATGCCGTTTGGACTGACGAACGCTCCAGCTGCCTTTATGGATTTAATGAATCGGGTATGTAAGCCGTATCTCGATAAATTTGTAATTGTATTTTTCGATGATATACTTATCTATTCCCGATCCAAAGAAGAGCATGCGCAACACCTTCGTTTGATCTTGGAGTTATTAAAGAAGGAAAAGCTGTACGCTAAATTTTCGAAATGTGAATTTTGGTTACAAGAAGTTCAGTTTCTGGGGCATGTAGTTTCAGAAAAAGGGATACAAGTTGATCCGATGAAAGTGGAAGCAGTTGAAAAGTGGGAACCACCGAAGACAGCAACCGAAGTACGTAGTTTTCTGGGTTTAGCCGGCTACTATCGGAAATTCATAAAAGACTTCTCTCGTATTGCCACGCCTTTGACTAAGCTGACCTGGAAGAACTTGAAGTTTGAATGGAAAGCAGAACAAGACGAGGCATTCCGGATATTGAAAGAGAAACTGTGCAGCGCGCCGATTCTATCACTACCTGAAGGTTCGGAAGACTTTGTTGTTTATAGTGATGCGTCCAAACTGGGATTGGGATGTGTGCTTATGCAGCGTGGGAAAGTTATTGCTTATGCTTCTCGACAATTAAAGGATCATGAAAGACAGTATCCTATGCACGACATGGAGCTTGCAGCAGTCGTCTTCGCGTTAAAGATTTGGAGACATTATCTGTATGGTTCCAAATGTCAGATTTATACCGATCACAAGAGTCTCCAACACCTCTTTGATCAGAAGGAACTGAATATGAGACAAAGGAGATGGCTAGAATTGCTGAACGATTACGACTGTGAAATCCTTTATCACTCGGGAAAGGCGAATGTAGTGGCGGATGCGCTGAGTCGTCAAGAAAGGGGTGGAACAATAAAAGTTATTTCGCTACGAACTGAACTTCTACCCAATATATTTGACGAATTGCATAAGTGCCAAGTGGAGGCTTATCAGGATGAACATCTGAAATCAGAACGGTTAGCGGGGATGTCAGCATTGCTAGTAAAAGATGATCGTGGGTTATTGTGTCTGGGTAACAGAGTGTGGGTACCTCGTTTGGGTGAGTTACGTGATCGTGTTTTACAAGAAGCTCATCAATCCCGTTTCTCTATTCACCCAGGTACAAACAAGATGTATAAAGACCTAAAGCAATTCTATTGGTGGCCGGGGATAAAAAGAGGGATTTCTCAGTATGTGGAAAGATGTGATACTTGTAAGAAAGTAAAGATCGAACACCAAAAGCCGTTTGGTCAACTACAACGGCTAGAAATACCTATGTGGAAGTGGGAGCAGATTACCATAGATTTCATCACGAAGCTACCAAGGACTCCGAAGGGATTTGATTCTATTTGGGTGATTGTCGACAGATTGACAAAGTCTGCACACTTTCTATCGATAAAGGAAACCGATTCGATGGAGCGATTAGCTAAGTTGTACATTGACGAAATAGTAACTCGACATGGAGTTCCAATCTCGATCATTTCTGATCGTGATAGTCGTTTTACTTCAAGATTTTGGAGAAGTTTTCAAAGGGAAATGGGGACACAGATAAAGTTAAGTACGGCGTATCATCCCCAAACAGATGGGCAGAGTGAACGAACGATTCAGACCTTAGAAGATATGCTCCGGGCTTGCATTGTTGATATTGGGGGATCGTGGGATAAGCATTTACCGTTGATCGAATTCGCTTATAATAACAGTTATCATTCCAGCATACAAGCGGCACCGTTCGAAGTACTGTATGGTAGGAAATGCCGAACGCCTCTATGTTGGAACGAAGTGGGAGAGAAACAATTAGCGGGACCGGAAATAGTTCAGTTAACCGCCGATAAGGTTACACAGATTCGTGAACGATTGAAAGTGGCTCAAGACAGACAGAAGAGCTACGTTGACCGACGCCGAAAGCCATTGGAATTTCAAGTTGGGGATTACGTAATGTTAAAGGTTTCGCCGTGGAAATGAGTCATCCGATTTGGACGACAAGGTAAACTTAGCCCAAGGTATATCGGACCGTTTGCAATTACAGAAAGGATCGGTGAAGTAGCCTACCGATTAGATCTTCCGCCGGAATTGAGCAGGATCCATAATGCATTTCACGTATCAAACTTCCGAAAGTGTCTGGTTACTCAAGATCAGGCAGTCTCCCTACCAAAGATACAAGTCGATGAAAGATTGAATTATGTAGAAGAGCCGGAAGCTATAGTTGATCATAAAGTTAAAGTGCTGCAGAATAAGGAGATCAGGCAAGTGAAAGTTCAGTGGAGGCATCATAGAGGTCAAGATGCTACGTGGGAATCAGAGACGGAAATGAGAGCCAAATACCCTCATCTTTTTACTTAACTGAATTCCAGGACGGAATTCTTTTAAGGGGAAGATGATGTAATACCCCGGGTAAGACCGTTAGTTGAATTCCCTATTTCGTTAATGTTACTTACTCTATAATTGGTGTTTAGGGTAATTTTGGGTAAATCTATAAGCTTAGGGATGTTTGGGTTATATTTGAGAAATTCAAGGTCCATTTGGTAAATTGTGGTTTGATATTACCTCTTAAGCATCAGGTATCATTCAGATACCTAATATAGAAAGAGTGTGTGTACGGGAGTTCTGGAGACGAAGAAAGCGAAAGAAGAAAGTTACGGTTTGAGCATCGATTGATTGGGTTAGAAGCGATTTTGAGGTAAGTGTCTTTACATTTTATGCTTGTAATCTTAAGTAGAAGATGTTTACCGGTTTAGAAATCATGATTCCATCGATTGGTATTAGTCTCAATCGAATCTGGGTATTTTGGAACCGACTGTATTCTTAAGAATCCCGGTGAAATCCCGGTAGACTCCCGGTAGTGTGAGTCCCGGTATAGTAGACTCCCGGTAGTGTGAGTCTCGGTATAGTAGACTCCCGGTAGTGTGAGTCCCAGTATAGTAGACTCCCGGTAGTGTGAGTCCCGGTATAGTAGACTCCCGGTAGTGTATAGTTCCGGTAATGTGAACTCCCGGTATTAACAACTTCCGGTGATCGAACTCCCGGTACCAAAGAGTCCCGATATTGTATAGTCCCGGTACCCTGGTAGTCCCGGTAGTGGGTTAAGTGCAGTGTGTAATGGGACAGTTGAGGATGGGAACTTGTTAGGCTTTATGTGTTTGGTTAGTAAAGCAATGCGTGTATCTTAAACTGTTACAGATTATGTGGGGACAAGGTGAAAGATATAGTCATATTTGAAAGAAGCTCGCAAGCGTTTTTGATAAGCGAGACAGGTGAGTTTTTCTTTAAAAACGTTTTAACTGGAATACGTATATGTATGGTTTGGGAATGTGATAATTGATGATTATGTGTTGATATGTGCGAGATATGTAAATTATAATATATTGAGGTATTATATTTACATGAGTATTATAATGTGTTATAATACGTTGGCCGGGCTTAGGACCGGTGTGTTTGGCTATAGAATTTGTATAGCGTTGTTTGGCTGTAGATGTTGTACAGCGTTGTAAATTTATTAGTTGGCTTGCAACCAATTAATATGGCCAGGAGGAATGAGAAAGGAAGGTATATGATGTGTGATTTCAAATTGATACATATGTGGTTGTGTTGAGTGATTTATATGAATGAAGTTTATATAAATGGTTTTTAAACTAACAGGGATTTGTCTTACTTAGACCACAAGGTCTAACCCTCATTTTGTTTTAAAAATATGTATTCCAGGTGGTGGATCGAGTAAGGGCAAATGATTAGAGTAATCGATGAATGGCTTTTGTGAAGGATTATATGATGAAGATTTTGGCATGTTTTAGCAGTTGTTCTACAATATTAAATGTTATGTATGTAGGAAGTCAAAGTTTGTAGTAGAATGTCTTCTTCTGATTGTAAAAGACTACGGGACCGTACTTGTAATGTGATGTTTGGTTTGTTAAATCAATGTTATGATTACATTATGTGATTTGCTGTGTATATGGGAATTGGGTTGTTACACTAAGAAGACAGTTTGATATATTTCACTGTATTAGAACTATGAGATTAATAGTAAACCAATGGTTCTAACAAAATGAAATATATCAAAGCATCTTGGTCGTGTATCACAAATGAGCGATCTCTTTAACTTGATATACTGTTTCATACGTTTAACTTCTTTTAACCATAAGATAAATAGTAATATTCGTTCATCTTTATTTGATCTTTTTTATATGGACATGTTCATTGTTATCGACTCCTACCCTTAGTCGTGAGTCCAATCCCTTGTTTTTTTAAAGGTAAATGTTCTTTTTATGTTAGTTTTCTACCTAGATGGTCTGATATATTTCACTGTATTTGAACTATGGGATTAATAATAATCTGATGTTCTAACAAAGTGAAATATATCAAATCATCTTGGTCGGGTATCACAAGTCAGTGATCCCTTTAACTTTCTTAAACTTGTTGATATATTGTTTCATATGTTTCGCACTTTTTGAACCATTAGATAAATACTAATAATTTTTCTTCTTTATTTGGTCTTTTTTTGGACGTGTTCATCGGTTATCGACTCCGGCCCGTCGTCGTGGGGATAAACCCCTTGCTTTTTTCGGTAAGTGTTCCTTTTAAGTTAGTTGTCTACCTAGATGGTTTGATATATTTCTTTGTATTTGAACTATGAGATTAAAAGTAATCGGTTGTTTTAACAAAGGAAATATATCAAATCATCTTGGTTGTGTATCACAAGTCAGCGATCACTTTAACTTTCTTAAACTTGTTGATATATTGTTTCAAATGTTTCAGTCTTTTTAAACCATAAGATAAATACTAATATTTGTTCATCATTATTTGGTCTTTTGTTTTATGGACGTGCTTATTGTAATAACCAAGTATTTTTTTATCTAAATTAAAATCGAAATTTTATAAGTCTTTATTATAGTATGTGAAGAATTAGAAGTTAAAGGGGTAAGTTTTGCCAAATAAGAAGAGTTAGGGTTTATTTAGTATTTTTGAAAATATCTCATTTGCCATCACCGCCTTATTTACTTCTGTTTGAGGAGGTGTCCTCTTCTTAGACTTAATTAACAATTTAGAAGTAAAAGTGTGTATGTGTGGGTTATTTTCGGCAGAGAGAGAGAGAGAGAGAGAGAGAGAAAGGAATTTAAGGAGAAACTAAGAAGAAGTGAAAGCTACTGATTTGCTGCTGGGTTTTGTTACATCAACTGAAGAATCAAAGGTAAGAATCTATGCAAATTTCCGTCTTTTATGAGAATTAGGTTTCTTTTGAACTTTGAAGTGGGTTAGGTAATTTTAGATGAATTGGTGAATTTTAGTTACAATTTAGGGTGTTAAATGGAGTTTAGAACGATTCTGTGCAATCTGGGCAAAAGTTGGATTTTCTAAAATTGAACTGAACTGTTCTGGAAAAATGACGATGAACAGTGTTTTTGCGAAAAGTAGGAATTCGCAAGCCTTGGTTGCGAAAAGTCCACTTTGCGCAAGTAGCTAAAACGCAAAGTGAGGTTTTCGTATCTGTTGGTTACGAAAAGTAGGGAACTCGCAACTATGGTTTGCGAGAAGTGAGGTTTTCACATCTGTTGGTTGCGAAAAGTGAGGAACTCGCAACTGTAGGTTGCGAAAAGTAAACTTTTCGTAATAGTGGGTTGCGAAAAGTTGGGTTTGCCTGTTTACGTGTTAAAGAGTATGTATACTTTAATTTGTTTCAGATACTAAGGATCAGGGTTAAAAGATAATCTGTTTTGAGGAAAGTTTGAAGGACATTTGCTAAAAAGATCAGGTGAGTTTTATTTTAAAGAGTATTTTTACTGGAATACAATATGTGAATAATGAATTGTGATAAGTGTATGAATATGTCATACGTGAGTGATTATAATGGGATATTATAATTACATGAGTATTATATGAAAATATAATACGTGGCCGGGCTTTGGACCGGTGTGATAAATTGGCTCGCAACCAATTGATATTGGCCATTGGTGGAGGGATAAGGTGGGATGAGACAGGTATGATGCCTAAATGTTAATTGGTATTAACTTACGTGTGATGTATGTGTATTTATATAAAGTGTGTTTTATATAAATAAATTTTAATGAATTACAAATGGCAAGGATTTACTCACTAGACCCTTAGGTCTAACCCTCATTTTCTGTTTTAAAAATTATGTATTCCAGGTGGTGATTCCAGTAAGAACAAGTAAATGTTAATTGGTATTAACTTACGTGTGATGTATGTGTATTTATATAAAGTGTGTTTTATATAAATAAATTTTAATGAATTACAAATGGCAAGGATTTACTCACTAGACCCTTAGGTCTAACCCTCATTTTCTGTTTTAAAAATTATGTATTCCAGGTGGTGATTCCAGTAAGAACAAGTAAATAGAATACTTGTTGGCTAGCTTTGGAGAAGATTATCATCATGATGCTACGGATGCGTTTGTAGTTATAATTTTTGTTATTACTATGTAATTCAAAGTGGATCAAGTTGTAATGAATTTTTATGTTCAGACTTTAGATGGGACCAAATGTGAAAGATAAAGTACTTTGTTGTAAACATGTTATGGAATGTATGTTATATGTATGTTTTGTTTTGCGGGATGTTACAGATGGTATCAGAGCCCTAGTTTAAGGGATTTAGGTATTAGTATCTGTACCTAGACTTAAACTGCATGTGAAGTAGGATGTCCCTAGTATTTTAGAACCTGGGGATACTAAGTATAAAAGGTAGAAGGAACATCATGTAAGGTAATTTCAAATTACACCAGGCCAGTGTAATTATGATCTTACAGGTACATGTTTGAACTGGAATATCTTATTATATGGGGTATGTGCTTATGTGTATATTAACCTTGTTTGAATCCACAGAATGGCAAGTGGCACCAGACAAGGGAATCAGGGAAGAGGAAGGAATTCAAGTGGAGAGAATCCACCATTAGGAACAGGGGGAAGAGGAGGAGATCGTGGTAGAGGTAGAACTGGAAGGGGAACAGGAGGCCGAACTGGAGGTAGAACACAACAGCATGGTACAGAGTTTGTTACACGAGATGATCTGACTGCTGAAATGGGGAGATTACAGGATAGCATACGAGCCATGTTCGAACGTAATCGTCTTAATGAAACTGAAAGACCAGATCCGGAACATGAAGTGGAGATACCACTTACCTCTACTGTTCTACCAGTGATGAAAAGGTGCGACTATAAAATGTTTCTTAGTTGTAAGCCCCCTACATATTCAGGAGACTGAGATCCAGTTAAGGCGATGAGGTGGCTGAAAGAAATAGAGGCCATCTTCAAGACGTGTAAGTGTGCTGAAGAAGACAAAGTGCTTTATGGAGCTGCGATGCTGAAAGGGGATGCTCTGTATTGGTGGGAGGCTCATATAGAATCAAGAGGAACGGATGTTTACACTACTTTTGCATGGGAGGAATTTGTGTTAGCTTTCACAACGCACTTCTGTCCACAAGCTGCTGTCAGACAGTTAGAAGAAGAATTCATGAATCTGCAACAAGGAAATCTGTCGGTTAGAGATTATACTGCACGATTTTTGGAGAAGTCTCGTTTTGCAGGATATTATGTTGCTACAGAAAAGATGAAAATGGAGAGGTTTATTTATGGGTTGAATTCCGAGGTTCGAAGATTGGTGACTGCCACAGGGCCAAATACTTTTACAGCTGCGGTAGATGCTGCCGAGAATGTGGAAAGAGATAATAAAAGAGATACTGGTGATAAGAGCTTAGGGAAAAGAAAATGGGAAGGACCACCACAGGATTCGAGGAAACCTAGATTTCAGAGGTTTAACAACCGTCCGTCATTTCGACCAACAGAAAGACCATGTCCAAAATATAATCGTTACCATCAGGGAACTTGCCAAGTAGAGTCACGGGTTTGTTTTAAATGTAGAAAAACTGGGCATGTTGTAAAGGATTGTCGAGTAACACGATTTTGCTTTTTGTGCAATTCTCCGGATCACCTCCAATCAGATTGTCCGCGGGGTAGAATACAATCCGGGGGTACATCGGGGAAGCCAGTCATTACTAGACCAGTAGTTCCAAGAATAGAACCACCCAGAACGAGGGGTCGTACATTTCAAATGACAGCTAAAGAGGCGGAGGAAACTCCAGATGTGGTCACAGGTACATTTTTCATAAACTCCATGCGTGCTAAAGTGTTATTTGATTCTGGTGCAAACCGATCTTTTGTGTCTCCCTCCTTTGCTGCTCACATGCATTTAGAGCCTAAAATGTTAAAACATGCTTTATTAGTAGATACTGCAAATGATAAACAAGTGGCAGTTAAAGAGGTTTTTGATTGTTGTATGATAAACATAGAGGGGTGTGGAGTACCGATACAACTATTCCCAATAGAGTTGGTCGAATTTGATGTGGTAGTAGGAATGGACTGGTTAGCTGAGAATCGGGCTAACATAGTTTGTGATAAGAAAATAATCAACGTTGTTTTACCTGATAAGAGGGCAGTAGTGATTTATGGTGATCGTAAGAATCATCAATCCAATCTTATATAGATGATAAAAGCCCGTAAATGTGTTAGCAAGGGTTGCTCGAGTTATTTAGCCTATGTGATAGATAGTAGGCCTGAAAAGATTAAGCTGGAAGATATTTCCATAGTAAGTGAATACCCAGAAGTTTTTCCTGAAGACTTGAATAGTCTTCCTCCTGTTAGGCAAGTAGAATTTGGTATAGACCTGGTACCTGGATCCACTCCCATCGCTCGTGCGCCGTACAGAGTAGCACCACCAGAAATGAAAGAAATGATGGCACAGCTTCAAGATTTATCTGATAAGGGCTTCATTAGACCTAGCTCTTCGCCGTGGGGTGCACCAGTTTTATTTGTGAAGAAGAAAGACGGTTCAATGAGAATGTGTATCGATTACCGGGAGCTGAACAAGCGCACAATCAAGAACAAGTATCCACTTCCAAGAATTGATGACCTTTTTGATCAATTAGTTGGAGCTTGTTACTTCTCCAAGATTGATCTCAGATCTGGCTACCATCAGTTGAAGGTTAAGGAAGAGGATGTTTTAAAGACTGCTTTTCGCACAAGATACGACCACTACGAATTTTTGGTAATGCCTTTCGGATTGACGAACGCTCCAGCTGCTTTTATGGATCTAATGAATCGGGTATGTAAGCCTTATCTCGATAAATGTGTCATTGTATTTATCGATGATATACTTATTTATTCCCGATCCAAAGAGGATCATGCGCAACATCTTCGTTTGATTTTGGAGTTATTGAAGAAAGAAAAGTTGTACGCTAAGTTCTCTAAATGTGAATTCTGGTTGCGGAAAGTTCAGTTTTTGGGTCATGTAGTTTCAGAGAAGGGTATACAAGTCGATCCAGCGAAAGTGGAAGCAATTGAAAGATGGGAACCGCCGAAGACGGCAACCGAAGTACGCAGTTTTCTGGGTCTAGCTGGATACTATCGGAAATTTATAAAAGACTTTTCTCGAATCGCGACGCCATTGACTAAGCTAACTCGGAAGAATTTAAAGTTCGAATGGAAAACATAACAAGATGAGGCATTCAAAATATTGAAGGAGAAACTCTGCAGCGCGCCGATATTAGCATTGCCAGAAGGTTCAGATGATTTTGTGGTCTACAGTGATGCTTCTAAGCTGGGTTTGGGATGTGTACTTATGCAACGTGGAAAGGTAATTGCTTATGCTTCTCGTCAGCTAAAGGATCATGAAAGACAATATCCTACTCACGATATGGAGCTTGCAGCAGTTGTTTTTGCATTGAAGATTTGGAGACATTATCTTTATGGTACCAAATGTCAAATTTTCACTGACCATAAGAGTCTCCAACATCTTTTTGACCAGAAGGAACTGAATATGAGGCAAAGAAGGTGGTTGGAATTAGTAAATGATTATGATTGTGAAATTCTATATCACCCAGGGAAAGCGAACGTGGTGGCAGATGCGCTAAGTCGTCAAGAAAGAAGTGGAACGATAAAAGTGATATCTCTACGAGCTGAACTACTTCCAAATATCTTTGACGAATTGCTGAAGTGCCAAATAGATGCTTATCAGGAAGAAAGTTTGAAATCAGAACGGTTGGTAGGAATATCAGCATTGCTTGGGAAAGATGACCATGGGTTGCTGTGTATGGGAAATAGAATTTGGGTACCTCGTTTGGGTGGATTACGTGATCGTGTACTACAAGAAGCTCATCAATCTCGATTTTCTATTCATCCGGGTACAAATAAAATGTATAGAGATTTGAAACAATTCTATTGGTGGCCAGGAATAAAGAGAAGTGTTGCTAAGTATGTGGAAGATTGTACTACCTGCAAGAAAGTAAAGATTGAGCATCAGAAACCGTTTGGTCAGTTACAACGACTAGATATACCAATGTGGAAATGGGATCAGATCACTACTGATTTTATTACCAAGTTGCCTAGAACTTCGAAGGGATTCGATTCTGTTTGGGTGATTGTGGATAGATTGACGAAGTCTGCTCATTTCTTGCCGATAAAAGAAACTGATTCCTTGGAACGTTTAGCTAAATTGTACATTAAAGAAATAGTAACTCGACATGGAGTTCCAATCTCGATTATTTCCGATCGAGATAGTCGATTTACTTCTAGATTTTGGAGAAGCTTTCAAAAAGAGATGGGAACGCAGATAAAATTGAGTACAGCATATCATCCACAGACTGACGGACAGAGTGAAAGAACAATTCAGACTTTAGAAGATATGCTCCGGGCTTGTATAGTTGATTTTGGGGGATCATGGGATAAACATCTGCCTTTGATAGAATTCGCCTACAACAACAATTATCATTCTAGCATCCAAGCGGCACCGTTTGAAGTATTGTATGGTAGAAAATGCCGAACGCCTCTGTGTTGGAATGAAGTGGGGGAGAAACAATTAGCAGGGCCAGAAATAGTACAATTAACAGCGGATAAGATTACTCAGATTCGGGATAGATTGAAAACGGCTCAAGACAGACAGAAAAGTTATGCAGATCGATGCCGGAAACCGTTAAAGTTCCAAGTCGGAGAATTTGTGATGTTGAAAGTTTCGCCCTGGAAAGGAGTTATACGTTTTGGGAAGCAAGGTAAACTCAGTCCGCGATATATTGGGCCATTTGAAATTACGGAAAGAATTGGTGAAGTAGCTTACAGATTGAATCTTCCGCCAGAATTAAGCAGAATTCACAACGCGTTCCATGTATCGAATTTTCGAAAGTGTTTGGTGACATCAGATCAGGCAGTCTCCTTACCAAATATCCAAGTTGATGAAAAGCTGAACTATGTGGAGGAACCGAAAGCTATAGTTGATCACAAAGTCAAAGTATTGAGGAACAAAGAAATCAGACAGGTAAAGGTTCAGTGGAAACATCATAAAGGTCAGGATGCGACGTGGGAATCGGAGTCGGAAATGAGAGCCAAATACCCTCATCTGTTCTCTTAACTGAATTCCGGGACGGAATTCTTTTAAGGGGGAGATGTTGTAATAACCAAGTATTTTTTTTTATCTAAATTAAAATCGAAATTTTATAAGTCTTTATTATAGTATGTGAAGAATTAGAAGTTAAAGGGGTAAGTTTTGCCAAATAAGAAGAGTTAGGGTTTATTTAGTATTTTTGAAAATATCTCATTTGCCATCACCGCCTTATTTACTTCTGTTTGAGGAGGTGTCCTCTTCTTAGACTTAATTAACAATTTAGAAGTAAAAGTGTGTATGTGTGGGTTATTTTCGGCAGAGAGAGAGAGAGAGAGAAAGGAATTTAAGGAGAAACTAAGAAGAAGTGAAAGCTACTGATTTGCTGCTGGGTTTTGTTACATCGACTGAAGAATCAAAGGTAAGAATCTATGCAAATTTCCCTCTTTTATGAGAATTAGGTTTCTTTTGAACTTTGAAGTGGGTTAGGTAATTTTAGATGAATTGGTGAATTTTAGTTACAATTTAGGGTGTTAAATGGAGTTTAGAACGATTCTGTGCAATCTGGGCAAAAGTTGGATTTTCTAAAATTGAACTGAACTGTTCTGGAAAAATGACGATGAACAGTGTTTTTGCGAAAAGTAGGAATTCGCAAGCCTTGGTTGCGAAAAGTCCACTTTGCGCAAGTAGCTAAAACGCAAAGTGAGGTTTTCGTATCTGTTGGTTACGAAAAGTAGGGAACTCGCAACTGTGGTTTGCGAGAAGTGAGGTTTTCGCATCTGTTGGTTGCGAAAAGTGAGGAACTCGCAACTGTAGGTTGCGAAAAGTAAACTTTTCGTAATAGTGGGTTGCGAAAAGTTGGGTTTGCCTGTTTACGTGTTAAAGAGTATGTATACTTTAATTTGTTTCAGATACTAAGGATCAGGGTTAAAAGATAATCTGTTTTGAGGAAAGTTTGAAGGACATTTGCTAAAAAGATCAGGTGAGTTTTATTTTAAAGAGTATTTTTACTGGAATACAATATGTGAATAATGAATTGTGATAAGTGTATGAATATGTCATACGTGAGTGATTATAATGGGATATTATAATTACGTGAGTATTATATGAAAATATAATACGTGGCCGGGCTTTGGACCGGTGTGATAAATTGGCTCGCAACCAATTGATATTGGCCATTGGTGGAGGGATAAGGTGGGATGAGACAGGTATGATGCCTAAATGTTAATTGGTATTAACTTACGTGTGATGTATGTGTATTTATATAAAGTGTGTTTTATATAAATAAATTTTAATGAATTACAAATGGCAGGGATTTACTCACTAGACCCTTAGGTCTAACCCTCATTTTCTGTTTTAAAAATTATGTATTCCAGGTGGTGATTCCAGTAAGAACAAGTAAATAGAATACTTGTTGGCTAGCTTTGGATAAGATTATCATCATGATGATACGGATGCGTTTGTAGTTATAATTTTTGTTATTACTATGTAATTCAAAGTGGATCAAGTTGTAATGAATTTTTATGTTCAGACTTTAGATGGGACCAAATGTGAAAGATAAAGTACTTTGTTGTAAACATGTTATGGAATGTATGTTATATGTATGTTTTGTTTTGCGGGATGTTACACTTATCGGTTATCGACTCCTACCCTTGGTAGTGAGGCTAATCCCGTTTTTTAGGTAAGTGTTCCTATTAAGTTTGTTTTATAACAAGACGGTTTGATATATTTCACTGTATTAGAACTATGAGATTAATAGTAAACCAATGGTTCTAACAAAATGAAATATATCAAAGCATCTTGGTCGTGTATCACAAGTGAGCGATCTCTTTAACTTTCTTAAGCTTGTTGATATATTGTTTCATACGTTTCACTTCTTTTGAACCATAAGATAAATACTAATATTCGTTCATCTTTATTTGATCTTTTTTATATGGACATGTTCATTGGTTATCGACTCCTACCCTTAGTCGTGAGTCCAATCCTCTGTTTTTTTAAGGTAAATGTTCTTTTTATGTTAGTTTTCTACCTAGATGGTCTGATAGATTTCACTGTATTTGAACTATGAGATTAATAATAATCTGATGTTCTAACAAAGTGAAATATATCAAATCATCTTGGTCGTGTACCACAAGTCAGTGATCTCTTTAACTTTCTTAAACTTGTTGATATATTGTTTCATATGTTTCGCACTTTTTGAACCGCTAGATAAATACTAATAATTTTTCTTCTTTATTTGCTCTTTTTTTAGGCTTGTTCATCGGTTATCGACTCCGGCTCGTCTTCGTGGGGATAAACCCCTTGCTTTTTTCGGTAAGTGTTCCTTTTAAGTTAGCTGTCTACCTAGATGGTTTGATATATTTCTTTGTATTTGAACTATGAGATTAATAGTAATCGATTGTTCTAACAAAGGAAATATATCAAATCATCTTGTTCGTGTATCACAAGTCAGCGATCACTTTAACTTTCTTAAACTTGTTGATATATTGTTTCAACCGTTTCAGTCTTTTTAAACCATAAGATAAATACTAATATTTGTTCATCTTTATTTGGTCTTTTGTTTTATGGACGTGTTCATCGGTTATCGACTCCTACCCTTGGTAGTGGGGCTAATCCCTTTTTTTAGGTAAGTGTTCCTATTAAGTTTGTTTTCTAACAAGACAGTTTGATATATTTCACTGTATTAGAACTATGAGATTAATAGTACACCAATGGTTCTAACAAAATGAAATATATCAAAGCATCTTGGTCGTGTATCACAAGTGAGCGATCTCTTTAACTTGATATATTGTTTCATACGTTTCACTTCTTTTGAACCATAAGATAAATACTAATATTCGTTCATTTTTATTTGATCTTTTTTATATGGACATGTTCATTGGTTATCGACTCCTACCCTTAGTCGTGAGTCCAATCCCTTGTTTTTTTTAAAGGTAAATGTTCTTTTTATGTTAGTTTTCTACCTAGATGGTCTGATATATTTCAATGTATTTGAACTATGGGATTAATAATAATCTGATGTTCTAACAAAGTGAAATATATCAAATCATCTTGGTCGTGTATCACAAGTCAGTGATCCCTTTAACTTTCTTAAACTTGTTGATATATTGTTTCATATGTTTCGCACTTTTTGAACCATTAGATAAATACTAATAATTTTTCTTCTTCATTTGGTCTTTTTTTGGACGTGTTCATCGGTTATCGACTCTGGCCCATCGTCGTGGGGATAAACCCCTTGCTTTTTTCGGTAAGTGTTCCTTTTAAGTTAGTTGTCTACCTAGATGGTTTTATATATTTCTTTGTATTTGAACTATGAGATTAAAAGTAATCGGTTGTTTTAACAAAGGAAATATATCAAATTATCTTGGTTGTGTATCACAAGTCAGCGATCACTTTAACTTTCTTAAACTTGTTGATATATTGTTTCAAATGTTTCAGTCTTTTTAAACCATAAGATAAATACTAATATTTGTTCATCTTTATTTGGTCTTTTGTTTTATGGACGTGCTCATCGGTTATCGACTCCTACCCTTGGTAGTGAGGCTAATCCCTTTTTTTAGGTAAGTGTTCTTATTAAGTTTGTTTTCTAACAAGACAGTTTGATATATTTCACTGTATTAGAACTATGAGATTAATAGTAAACCAATGGTTCTAACAAAATGAAATATATCAAAGCATCTTGGTCGTGTATCACAAGTGAGCGATCTCTTTAACTTGATATACTGTTTCATACGTTTAACTTCTTTTAACCATAAGATAAATAGTAATATTCGTTCATCTTTATTTGATCTTTTTTATATGGACATGTTCATTGGTTATCGACTCCTACCCTTAGTCGTGAGTCCAATCCCTTGTTTTTTTTAAAGGTAAATGTTCTTTTTATGTTAGTTTTCTACCTAGATGGCCTGATATATTTCACTGTATTTGAACTATGGGATTAATAATAATCTGATGTTCTAACAAAGTGAAATATATCAAATCATCTTGGTCGTGTATCACAAGTCAGTGATCCCTTTAACTTTCTTAAACTTGTTGATATATTGTTTCATATGTTTCGCACTTTTTGAACCATTAGATAAATACTAATAATTTTTCTTCTTTATTTGGTCTTTTTTTGGACGTGTTCATCGGTTATCGACTCCGGCCCGTCGTCGTGGGGATAAACCCCTTGCTTTTTTCGGTAAGTGTTCCTTTTAAGTTAGTTGTCTACCTAGATGGTTTGATATATTTCTTTGTATTTGAACTATGAGATTAAAAGTAATCGGTTGTTTTAACAAAGGAAATATATCAAATCATCTTGGTTGTGTATCACAAGTCAGCGATCACTTTAACTTTCTTAAACTTGTTGATATATTGTTTCAAATGTTTCAATCTTTTTAAACCATAAGATAAATACTAATATTTGTTCATCATTATTTGGTCTTTTGTTTTATGGACGTGCTCATCGGTTATCGACTCCTACCCTTGGTAGTGGGGCTAATCCCTTTTTTTAGGTAAGTGTTCCTATTAAGTTTGTTTTCTAACAAGACGGTCTGATATATTTCACTGTATTAGAACTATGAGATTAATAGTAAACGAATGGTTCTAACAAAATGAAATATATCAAAGCATCTTGGTCGTGTATCACAAGTGAGCGATCTCTTTAACTTTCTTAAGCTTGTTGATATATTGTTTCATACGTTTCACTTCTTTTGAACCATAAGATAAATACTAATATTCGTTCATCTTTATTTGATCTTTTTTATATGGACATGTTCATTGGTTATCGACTCCTACCCTTAGTCGTGAGTCCAATCCTCTGTTTTTTTAAGGTAAATGTTCTTTTTATGTTAGTTTTCTACCTAGATGGTCTGATATATTTCACTGTATTTGAACTATGAGATTAATAATAATCTGATGTTCTAACAAAGTGAAATATATCAAATCATCTTGGTCGTGTACCACAAGTCAGTGATCCCTTTAACTTTCTTAAACTTGTTGATATATTGTTTCATATGTTTCGCACTTTTTGAACCGTTAGATAAATACTAATAATTTTTCTTCTTCAAAGCCTAGGATATCTTTTCAAAAAAGAAAAAAAAGATAAAGGATAAAATGGTAATTTTATATCATTCAGATAAGTTTGGATTATTTCGATTAGATCATACAATCTCATAACATAGTTTTGATAATCTAATCAAAATAAAACATGCTATTTTGCCACCTGGATCGAAATCCCCAAACAGTTACATATATATTATTAAGTTTGATTGGCATACCTCCATTTCACAAGTCTTTTTTTTTCTTTCTTTCAATGGAGTTTGAGTTATGTGCCCCTCATCACTTCACTTTGTTCCTCCAAAGTCCAAACTCACCCCATTGATGAGGTTATGTTGTGTTGGCTTATTTTGGTCCATTTATTAGTAGCATGGAAATAATAATTACAAATTGACTAACATCTACATACAAGTACTAGAAATACACAAGTGCATTTGACCTATCAAAACCAAACACGTTTGTCAGGTGATACGTTGACACAAGAGACGTCGAAAGGGTATGCATACAAATTTACGAATAGAACGATTATAGACACAAATAACTCCTAAATTAAAGTAGACAAGGCAATTGAGGAATTGCAAGACAAAGCGGTGGACAAATACGAGTTTCGATCGGTAGGAATCAAGCAACCTTTGTTCCCCTCCCCAACCAATGTGGGATCTTACAATCCACCCCCCTTGGGAGCCCATCGTCCTCGCTGGCACACGAGTCCGGTAACCTGGCTCTGATACCATCTGTAACATCACAGGCCAACCGTACCATATATTGTCCGCTTTGTCCACACACCTGGACTCAGGGTTTTAAAACGCGTCTGATAGGGGAGGTGTCAAGTTCCTCTTATAAGGCAACCTTTGTTCCCCTCCCCAACCAATGTGGGATCTTACAATAACTGTAACAACCCGATCCAAACTATCATGCCCAAAAGCTATACCTTTAAATTAAAAAGCCAAAATCGGCTCAATGTAATACATTAAACAGATTACAAGCTGGGTTTGCGGAAATAACCCTATCTACAGCTAAGATCATAACAACAAGGTAAAAGGAAGGCTCTCTAATCCTTCTACTTGCAACTTCCGTCTCACGCCTTGCCAACTTCTAAACAAGCTTTCAACTACCTGCTTACCTGAAAAGGTTTTAGTTTTGAAAAGCGAGGGTTAGACCATGAGGTCTAGTGAGTTCCCTCAAAGCCACGCGACAATAAAACAGTTTACGGAAAAACTTTCAGTAAGAAATGATTGTACAAAACTTGATAAGAGCACACATAATGATCATCACACTGTGATCAACACGCTATGATCAGCACACTATGATCAGCACACTATGATCAGCACACTATGACGAGCTACTAGTACACGCTATGGTTACACACACCGTGACAGCGTAAAAAGGGGCACACACCGCCCATATATGAAACACATTCATATATCACACCATATGGGACACACCCCCATCTCACACAAGGCCATAGCTCGTCCACACGAAAGTTGTTTAGGTCCACACGATTAAATCACACTTTTCATTCATAAGCAAATGATAATATGAACACTTACCATTAATCATGCAGAAGGATTCATATATCAACCATATGGGACACACCCCCATTTCACGCATTTGCCATAGCTCGTCCACACATAGATAGATTCCATCCACACATATTGTCACACACTTACTATTCGCCTTGAAATAAGCAGTTTATGTCCACACAATTAAATCACACTTTTAATAATATGTTTAAAAATAGTACGAGCATTTACCATTGTAAACATGCATAAAGTTCCACAATTGAAAAGGGTTTAAGATCAGAAAAACTCACCTGTCGTCCCGCTTAGTCCTCTCACTAGATGAGCTCTCCCTCCAACTGCACCTATAAGGTACAATCTATCACGATAAGCCAATTGATGGATTACACACTCACACAGTTAGCCCCTCGGAACTAACAGCCTGCACTACTAAGTCACACCAAACTTTCCAGACCCTTCATCCGGACAGCCAAAACCATCCGGACACCCAGAACTATCCGGACATCCTACCCGGACAACCAAGACCATCCGGACGTCCTACCCGGACAACCAAACTATCCGGATTTACAAGGTTTCCGGTTAACTACCGGTAACTACTATCCATAATCTACCCGGACACAACTCTCATCCGGGCACCACCAATCGTCCGTACACTACCCTAATTCGATGGTTTCCGAACGCGACGAAACTTCATAAAAACGCAGGGGATTAAACACTACTTGTTCTAATCCTCTCGACACATACAGATTGAAAGTATGGGTTGGTGACTAGCACAGCAACCCATCCTTAAGCTCTCTTAACAGAAGAATGAGGAGAAATCATAATAACTTCATAAAACAAAGTTTCTCCTCACACCCAATATATCTCATCAAAAACTAAAGGAGAGAGTAGATTGAAAGTTACCTGAAGTTTTACTGATTAATCCCAAGGATTTCAGTTGTTAAATGTTAATACTTCTTCCTCTTTTCCAATTGCCAAAATTCCCTTCTCTTGCTCCTTCTCTAAGCCGCACACATACACACACACACACACACACTAGAAATTGCTAAATGAGTCATTTAGGGTTTTTCCACACTTTATATACTTTTCACCACTAAACACAAAACTTAAATTTCTTCACACTAAGGCCACACAACTTTATCAAATTGAAAATCCATTCAAAATTTCCCAATAAATGACTAAATGAAACCCGGTTATTACAGTTTCGCACTTTTTGAACCGTTAGATAAATACTAATAATTTTTCTTCTTTATTTGCTCTTTTTTGGGCTTGTTCATCGGTTATCGACTCCGGCTCGTCTTCGTGGGGATAAACCCCTTGCTTTTTTCGGTAAGTGTTCCTTTTAAGTTAGTTGTCTACGTAGATGGTTTGATATATTTCTTTGTATTTGAACTATGAGATTAATAGTAATCGATTGTTCTAACAAAGGAAATATATCAAATCATCTTGTTCGTGTATCACAAGTCAGCGATCACTTTAACTTTCTTAAACTTGTTGATATATTGTTTCAACCGTTTCAGTCTTTTTAAACCATAAGATAAATACTAATATTTGTTCATCTTTATTTGGTCTTTTGTTTTATGGACGTGTTCATCGGTTATCGACTCCTACCCTTGGTAGTGGGGCTAATCCCTTTTTTTAGGTAAGTGTTCCTATTAAGTTTGTTTTCTAACAAGACAGTTTGATATATTTCACTGTATTAGAACTATGAGATTAATAGTAAGCCAATGGTTCTAACAAAATGAAATATACCAAAGCATCTTGGTCGTGTATCACAAGTGAGCGATCTCTTTAACTTGATATACTGTTTCATACGTTTCACTTCTTTTGAACTATAAGATAAGTACTAATATTCGTTCATCTTTATTTGATCTTTTTTATATGGACATGTTCATTGGTTATCGACTCCTACCCTTAGTCGTGAGTCCAATCCTTTGTTTTTTTAAAGATAAATGTTCTTTTTATGTTAGTTTTCTACCTAGATGGTCTGATATATTTCACTGTATTTGAACTATGGGATTAATAATAATCTGATGTTCTAACAAAGTGAAATATATCAAATCATCTTGGTCGTGTATCACAAGTCAGTGATCCCTTTAACTTTCTTAAACTTGTTGATATATTGTTTCATATGTTTCACACTTTTTGAACCATTAGATAAATACTAATAATTTTTCTTCTTTATTTGGTCTTTTTTTGGACGTGTTCATCGGTTATCGACTCCGGCCCGTCATCGTGGGGATAAACCCTTGCTTTTTTCGGTAAGTGTTCCTTTTAAGTTAGTTGTCTACCTAGATGGTGTGATATATTTCTTTGTATTTGAACTATGAGATTAATAGTAATCGATTGTTCTAACAAAGGAAATTTATGAAATCATCTTGGTCGTGTATCACAAGTCAACAATCACTTTAACTTTCTTAAACTTGTTGATATATTATTTGAACTGTTTCAGTCTTTTTAAACCATAAGATAAATACTAATATTTGTTCATCTTTACTTGGTCTTTTGTTTTATCGACGTGTTCATCGGTTATCGACTCCTACCCTTGGTAGTGAGGCTAATCCCTTTTTTTTAGGTAAGTGTTCCTATTAAGTTTGTTTTCTAACAAGACGGTTTGATATATTTCACTGTATTAGAACTATGAGATTAATAGTAAACCAATGGTTCTAACAAAGTGAAATATATCAAAGCATCTTGGTCGTGTATCACAAGTGAGCGATCTCTTTAACTTTCTTAAGCTTGTTGATATATTGTTTCATACGTTTCACTTCTTTTGAACCATAAGATAAACACTAATATTCGTTCATCTTTATTTGATCTTTTTTATATGGACATGTTCATTGGTTAGCGACTCCTACCCATAGTCGTGAGTCCAATCCTTTTTTTTAAGGTAAATGTTCTTTTTATGTTAGTTTTCTACCTAGATGGTCTGATATATTTCACTGTATTTGAACTATGGAATTAATAATAATCTGATGTTCTAACAAAGTGAAATATATCAAATCAACTTGGTCGTGTATCACAAGTCAGTGATCCCTTTAACTTTCTTAAACTTGTTGATATATTGTTTCATATGTTTCGCACTTTTTGAACCATTAGATAAGTACTAATAATTTTTCTTCTTTATTTGGTCTATTTTTGGACGTGTTCATCGGTTATCGACTCCGACCCGTCATCGTGGGGATAAACCCCTTGCTTTTTTCGGTAAGTGTTCCTTTTAAGTTAGTTGTCTACCTAGATGGTTTGATATATTTCTTTGTATTTGAACTATGAGATTAAGAGTAATCGGTTATTTTAACAAAGGAAATATATCAAATCATCTTGGTTGTGTACCACAAGTCAGCGATCACTTTAACTTTCTTAAACTTGTTGATATATTGTTTCAAATGTTTCAGTCTTTTTAAACCATAAGATAAATACTAATATTTGTTCATCTTTATTTGGTCTTTTGTTTTTTGGACGTGTTCATCGGTTATCGACTCCTACTTGGTAGTGAGGCTAATCCTTTTTTTTAGGTATGTGTTCCTATTAAGTTTGTTTTTTAACAAGACGGCTTGATATATTTCACTGTATTAGAACTATGAGATTAATAGTAAACGAATGGTTCTAACAAAATGAAATATATCAAAGCATCTTGGTCGTGTATCACAAGTGAGCGATCTCTTTAACTTTCTTAAGCTTGTTGATATATTGTTTCATACGTTTCACTTCTTTTGAACCATAAGATAAATACTAATATTCGTTCATCTTTATTTGATCTTTTTTATATGGACATGTTCATTGGTTATCGACTCCTACCCTTAGTCGTGAGTCCAATCCCTTGTTTTTTTAAGGTAAATGTTCTTTTTATGTTAGTTTTCTACCTAGATGGTCCGATATATTTCACTGTATTTGAACTATGAGATTAATAAGAATCTGATGTTCTAACAAAGTGAAATATATCAAATCATCTTGGTCGTGTACCACAAGTCAGTGATCCCTTTAACTTTCTAAAACTTGTTGATATATTGTTTTATATGTTTCGCACTTTTTGAACCGTTAGATAAATACTAATAATTTTTCTTCTTCATTTGGTCTTTTTTTGGACGTGTTCATCGGTTATCGACTCCGGCCCGACGTCGTGGGGAAAACCCTTGCTTTTTTCGGTAAGTGTTCCTTTTAAGTTAGTTGTTTACCTAGATGCTTTGATATATTTCTTTATATTTGAACTATGAGATTAATAGTAATCGATTGTTCTAACAAAGGAAATATATAAAATCATCTTGGTGGTGTATCACAAGTCAGCGATCACTTTAACTTTCTTAAACTTGTTGATATATTGTTTCAACTGTTTCAGTCTTTTTAAACCATAAGATAAATACTAATATTTGTTCATCTTTATTTGGTCTTTTGTTTTTTGGACGTGTTCATCGGTTATCGACTCCTACCCTTGGTAGTGAGGCTAATCCCATTTTTTAGGTAAGTGTTCCTATTAAGTTTGTTTTTTAACAAGACGGTTTGATATATTTCACTGTATTAGAACTATGAGATTAATAGTAAACCAATGGTTCTAACTGTAACAACCGGGTTTCTTGTGCAAGTATGAAAGTTTAGTGTTCATTGTGCAAGATAGGAAAGTTAAGGCAAGGGACTATTCTGCAATTTATGAAAGATATTTATGGACTCAATACCCTAGGGCAGCCTCTATTATTCCAAAATCAGTATTTGGGTTTTATGGTTGGTGGCTAAGAGAGAAAAGGAAAAAGAGGAGAGTTTTGGGAAGAAATCAAAGAAGAGAAGAATCAAAGAAGAAATCAGTGAGGTAACTCTTAACCCTTGTAAATCCTTGTGTTCGTACCCTTATGGGTCGAGTTTCCAAGTCTGAAATCAATGATTCAATGAGTTTCAACCACATTGTTGTTAAAAGTGGGTTTTGAGGGTTTTGTCTTTATAAACCGATTTATTGGTGAGAAAGTGGATTAAATGGATGTTTGGGGTTAGTGAATGAATCCTTGAGTATATCTAATCAAATTAATGGCTAGAATCGGACTATAAATCAGTTTTAGACTTATTAAGTTCGAACAACAGCGTTTTCCGGACACCAGCGTTCGGTGGTGTCCGGATAAGTTGCAGGTGTCCGGGTAAGTGCCCCGCGAGGGTGTCCGGGTGTTTCTTAATATCCGGGTAGCTGAAGTCTCCGGATAAGCTTAGTGTCCGGGTAGTTTTACTCGGATTGGTCTAGCGTCCGGAAAAGTGTTGTGTCCGGATAAGTCTAGCGTCCGGAAAAGTGTTGTGTCCGGATAAGTCTAGCGTCCGGAAAAGGTGCTGTGTCCAAGAAAGGGTATCCGGACAGTAGGGCTGATCTATTTATCTGATGTGGATCTATTGCCTTAGGTGTTCGTTTGGGTTAGCTTGGAAGTATTTAAGAAGTGTGGTGTACGTCAAACAAGGTGAGTTCCCTAAACCTCTTTTACGATGTAAAGGTTAAATGATTCTTTTACTGATTATGGTTTTAACAAGCATGAAATATTTATGAACTGATATGCATGGATGGAAAGAAATGTTTGATATGTTGAAATGATGCGCATGATTTATAAAGAGTCAAATGCTTTTATGAAACATATGTGCATGTTATGTGATGTCGGTCTGTACTGTGGGATCATTGAGCCTTGGGATCTGATGATCCGTTGGATATGTATGACGAGACGGTAGGTTGGAATTCGTTTCCTCCTAGGCGGGTATCGGGGAGTCTGCTTGGGCCCCGATACGAGAGGGCGAAAGGGGAGTCTGCTTGGGCCCCGATCGCGAATGGTTAAGTGATCCATTACACAGTGCAGTACCATATGTGATGACTTATGATGCATTTTAACAGATGATTTTATATTGTTTATACATGTTGTTTTATGGAGGGAATTCACTAGACCTTTTGGTCTAACCCTCGCTTTTCAAAACTAAACCATTTTCAGGTAAGCTTTTAGTGGAAGGCTCAGGTAAGTGAGCAAGAGAAAGATAGGGTGCAGACGCAGCTAGAGACTGTACCAGTACCTCTTATAGAAGTTAGACTATTCTCAGTTGTGTATAGGTTGTTTCCGCCAACCTTAGTTTATGTATGATGTAACGAATATTCTGGGACCCAAATTTGTAAATTTTATGCTTAAATGCTATGTTTGTTCTATGGTACTTTTGGGATGTTACAAATGGTATCAGAGCCATAGTTTAAGGGATTTAGGTGACCGGACGGGCCTAAACTTAAACTTGGGAGTAGAAAATCACAACTGAGAATCAGGAATTGCGTTAAGAGAGCACTATTGTAGACACAGGAAATGCGCTAGGAGGACACTATTATAAAGATAGGACCAATAGGGTACTGAGGTACATGTCATGTAAGGTAAGTTTGAGATTTCACCTGGCCAGTGTAATGGCGAACTTACAGGTACATGTATGTGCTTAACCTACCTTATTAACCTACCTAGTGTTTATGTCGTATGCCAGTACTTTGGAATGTCTGTAAGATCCTTGAGGAATAGATTGAGATCCTTTGATGGGGAAGTTTCATGAGATGTCATGTATGATGTGATGTATGTATACGACGTAAAGAAGGAATGTTGTAAAGAATGTTATGAGTCGTCTAGAGGTAGCTCTTCGTGGATTTGGAAAGAGTGGATGTCTGAGTTTGAGTAGGGCTCCTGTTTCGGGAGAGTCCCAGTCCTAGAAATCATGGGATAGATCGGTCGGGATGGTAAGGAAGGACGATGTCGAAATCTTGAAAGCGTCAATGAAGCTTTGAATTCTTATTCGAGCTTTTCAAGGACAGAGTAAATGAAATAAGATACCTATAGTGAAATGAAAGCATATAGAAGTGGAAAGTGAGATAGTTGGTCAAAGCGAAATAGTATGAAAGGGTTGAGTAAGTGAGATGTGGAAAGCGTGTTCAGCAAGTTGTTGCGTGACCGAAAGGACGACCATTGGTCGTAGGTGGGGTGTCAAGGATAAGTCGCGTAAGCAAAGCGGTTGACCTCGTTAGAGTGAGTAGCCTTCAATTGCAAATAGAGTCTCATGCATGGCGTTCTTTTATGTAACATGAAATTTTCACGATTTAAAATAAGGATGTAAATGTCAACTTTGAACAAAATGAGTCAGCTTATACGAGTGCACGTTTAAAGAAAAAGCGATTTCAGTACGTCGCACATTGAAATTTTGAGGTAAACGATTTGCAAAGTATTCCACACTTTTAATGATAAGTTAAATTGTTACAAAAATGGTCAAGAAAAGGGTTACCTGCAATTCACTTATAACCAAAATGCTTATTGACTTTTTGATATCATACAATTGAGTGCGAGAACCGACTGGTTTACTTTGTTTCAGTAATCCTTTCAGAATTGTCTCATACGAAAATATTTTCATGCAATATATTACTCTCGTAATAACATTGTTCGGATTGAGCAAGATTGAGGTTCACGAGAAGATGCATGCCAACGGTTCTCGAATCGTTGTGCAGGGTTTTGAAGCTATAAGAGTGATGGGGTCACGAGTACCCGAGTTGTTTCTAAATGTTGTTTACTTAAAATGATAAAATATACGAAATGATTTATCTATTGCATTGTCATGCATGAAGGCTATGAACTCACTAGGTCGTAGGATGTTATATATTAAGCTAAGGAAGAACATCAAGAGTGGAGAAGTGTCGGTTGTATGAGGGTTTACACCCTTGTTCGATAACTGGAAGTACGGTTGTCAAGGGACGGTTGTGTCCGGAGGAAGGACTCAAAGCCTTCAAGGTGATGGTTTTTGCAACTCGTTATGAGTAGTGTGATGAGGAAGAATGAAATGTCTATAGCGTGGGAGTATGAGTTTCGAGGTGAGCTCGTAATGGTGATGTTACATGAGTAGGGTTCGAAAAGAGGGAGGCAGACCATGAAGTTGATTATGATATGTGGAAGGATTAGGTTCCGTAAGGAACCCCTGTTATAGAATAAGTTAAGAAGGTAGTTACAGGTTGTCAGTTGATGTAGAAGTCGACAGTTGTGTAAGATGGTTGAGGCCGAAGACTTGAACCAGAAGGTTGAAAGTTGATAGAACACCTTGTAGTGGTGCTAAGAGGATGAGAAGTTATTGTTTTGATTAAGCGTTCTATTTACGAAGCATGGAGGGTTCGTAGAATGATGAGGTATGTAACACGAGTGAAGCAAGTGTGTAGATTCTAGCGTCCAGTGAGGGACTGTGTCCAGCTTATGTAAGGCCTCGGATCGTAAAAAAAATGAGCAAGAACGATTACAATTGAGCTAATTGGGAACTAGGGAGTTATAGTTCAGCTAGAGTGAGAAAGGATAAAGTAGCGAGATAGACTCGATCGTGTATGCGAGAAAATGTGAAGGCAAGTTCATATTGTGTACGAATGACCACGAGAGACTTGGTCGGTAGTGTGATGATAGGAGTGGTGGATGTACGAACTAATAGTAGCTTCAATTGCCAAGATTTATGTGTCAGCCGGTGATGTAGTAAGGTGATGTTAGAAAGGTGAAGGATTAGAAGGAAGTCCGTTTGGGATTTCGGGTGGAGTGTACGTTTTGCAACCCCAGTTGTTGAAGTACGTGGTTTGTAAGTTGGTGACTATTTTGACTATTATCAGAATGGAATGTCGGGGCAGAATTGGGTGATTGCCCAGATGTGAGATCAAGCTTTGTGGCTATGTATGTTGTTAAGTATATTCTTGAAGGCAAAGTAAGTGTACAGAAGATGATGAATAGATTAGTCGAGCTGTAGTATAGTAGATGAGAAATCGTTAAATATTGAAAATTGTTCCTTATGCGTGAGGGAATGATCCTAGAAGGAAATAGTTGGAAATGTTGGTCATGTTTAAGGAATGACATGATGATGATTATGGGTCGGAGTGGTAGTATGATCATTAATTGATTTGAAATGTCATGATAGAGGTATAAGCCTTTGGTTGGTTGATTAAAATTTTATAGATTTGTTAGGTAATGACGTTCATTCGTTATTACAGGATGTGTTACAATTCTTGGGGAAGTGTTATTGAGATTAACACACTGATTGTTAAAGAAGTATTTAAGGTAAATCTAAGTAAGAAAGCCGAGATGACGGTATATATATATATATCTGTCTGATTTTATGATCATGGTGGTTAATCGAAAGAATTGTGGAACCCGAGTTTCGGGGTGTTCCTGAGTTAATAGATCCGTTGTAATAGGGATTCCAAGGGGGGTGGATTATTAGAGTGAATAGGGGACGTTACTAAGGAACACACTTTGGGGTCGTTGGAAGTTTAAAGAGGATGAGGGTTGTGTTAGTCAGATTGTAGTGGAATAGATGTGAAATCCTTAAAGAATGTGAACTATTGCTTATGTACGAAAGAAGGATTTGTGTAAGTAAAAGTTGGAGATCAAAGAATGAGTAGTGACGACGAACACTAGTGTCGTTTCAAGACGACTTGGTGGAATGTCTGGAGTTGGGATATTGATGTAACTGTTTGGGTACGTAAGTAATGAGGAAGTGGTACCAGCATGTGGAAAGGTCGAGAGAGAGGGTTAAGTATTGTTCGATGGGCAGTGCTCCACGCCAGCGTGGGAAGGTAAAGATAGCATGTCGGATTAAGTAAGTAATTTGGAAGTAGTAATCTTGACAGTAATGCCGAAAGGCGCAGTGTTGTGTAGATTGCCACCGATAAGTGTGCGAACTTTTGGAAAAAGTATTGAGGAAGGGATGGTGTAGGATTTTGGGCAGGAAAGAAGTGGACGAGACAACTGAATGAGTTAAGTTAGTGACTTTGTGAGAAATGTTTAAACGATTTGGTCGTGCAGTGTTTAAGCTAGTGAGAATAGTATGGGGTGACCATGGTTATTCCTCCCAGTTGAGTGAGGGTAACCGGAGTTATGTTTTATGACTGAGCGAACGTGGCAAGGAGCGAGGAATTGATGTGTTTCAGGATAAGTTTAATTCAAGTAGGTTGACACTTCAACAATGAGTTTGGAGGTCCCTACTCTTAGTTACGTATGAGTATGGAGTAGTGAAGTAGTAGGGATATGAGAGATGATTGACGAACTGTGGTCTAGGTGGTCCGAGAAAAGGGAAATGTCTTCTGCATAGGCGAGTGTTGGGTGTTGCAAGGTAGTGAGTTGTGTTACGATGAAGAAACTCGGAATTGTGAATGGGCGGGATGTACGAGGCTAGCCTTGTGGCAAGCTGTCAAGTGAGTGATTGTTTGTTAGTAAACGAATCTCGTGTTGTAGCGGGGGATTCCGCCAAGTTCCTCCTTAAAGAAAGTGTTGATGCATGAGAAGCCTTAGTAAATCTTCTGTAGTCAAGATCGACCGAGTAGGAACAGTAGCTTACGAGTTAGAAGTACCGTAAGAATTGAAAAGTGCACCCAATGTTCCATGTCTCGTTTTAATGAGGTGGTTGACCGAGTCAGGAGTGGCATTGCCTCGAGAAAGTGTCAGCCTTGGTGTGGACAGGATACCCGCATCTTTTCCCAATGAGGAATTCCGGGGACGGAATTCTTTTAAGGGGGAGTGTTGTAACAACCGGGTTTCTTGTGCAAGTATGAAAGTTTAGTGTTCATTGTGCAAGATAGGAAAGTTAAGGCAAGGGACTATTCTGCAATTTATGAAAGATATTTATGGACTCAATACCCTAGGGCAGCCTCTATTATTCCAAAATCAGTATTTGGGTTTTGTGGTTGGTGGCTAAGAGAGAAAAGGAAAAAGAGGAGAGTTTTGGGAAGAAATCAAAGAAGAGAAGAATCAAAGAAGAAATCAGTGAGGTAACTCTTAAACCTTGTAAATCCTTGTGTTCGTACCCTTATGGGTCGAGTTTCCAAGTCTGAAATCAATGATTCAATGAGTTTCAACCACATTGTTGTTAAAAGTGGGTTTTGAATGTTTTGTCTTTATAAACCGATTTATTGGTGAGAAGGTGGATTAAATGGATGTTTGGGGTTAGTGAATGAATCCTTGAGTATATCTAATCAAATTAATGGCTAGAATCGGACTATAAATCAGTTTTAGACTTATTAAGTTCGAACATCAGCGTTTTCCGGACACCAGCGTTCGGTGGTGTCCGGATAAGTTGCAGGTGTCCGGGTAAGTGCCCCGTGAGGGTGTCCGGGTGTTTTTTAATATCCGGGTAGCTGAAGTCTCCGGATAAGCTTAGTGTCCGGGTAGTTTTACTCGGATAGGTCTAGCGTCCGGAAAAGTGTTGTGTCCGGATAAGTCTAGCGTCCGGAAAAGTGTTGTGTCCGGATAAGTCTAGTGTCCGGAAAAGGTGCTGTGTCCGGGAAAGGGTATCCGGACAGTAGGGCTGAGCTAGTTATCTGATGTGGAACTATTGCCTTAGGTGTTCGTTTGGGTTAGCTTGGAAGTATTTAAGAAGTGCGGTGTACGTCAAACAAGGTGAGTTCCCTAAACCTCTTTTACGATGTAAAGGTTAAATGATTCTTTTACTGATTATGGTTTTAACAAGCATGAAATATTTATGAACTGATATGCATGGATGGAAAGAAATGTTTGATATGTTGAAATGATGCGCATGATTTATAAAGAGTCAAATGCTTTTATGAAACATATGTGCATGTTATGTGATGTCGGTCTGTACTGTGGGATCATTGAGCCTCGGGATCTGATGATCCCTTGGATATGTATGACGAGACGGTAGGTTGAAATTCGTTTCCTCCTAGGCGGGAATCGGGGAGTCTGCTTGGGCCCCGATACGAGAGGGCGAAAGGGGAGTCTGCTTGGGCCCCGATCGTGAATGGTTAAGTGATCCATTACACAGTGCAGTACCATATGTGATGACTTATGATACATTTTAACAGATGATTTTATATTGTTTATACATGTTGTTTTATGGAGGCAATTCACTAGACCTTTTGGTCTAACCCTCGCTTTTCAAAACTAAACCATTTTCAGGTAGGCTTTTAGTGGAAGGCTCAGGTAAGTGAGCAAGAGCAAGAGCAAGAGCAAGATAGGGTGCAGACGCAGCTAGAGACTGTACCAGTACCTCTTATAGAGGTTAGACTATTCTCAGTTGTGTATAGGTTGTTTCCGCCAACCTTAGTTTATGTATGATGTAACGAAAATTCTGGGACCCAGATTTGTAAATTTTATGCTTAAATGCTCTGTTTGTTCTATGGTACTTTTGGGATGTTACACTAACAAAATGAAATATATCAAAGCATCTTGGTCGTGTATCACAAGTGAGCGATCTCTTTAACTTTCTTAAGCTTGTTGATATATTGTTTCATACGTTTCACTTCTTTTGAACCATAAGATAAATACTAATATTCGTTCATCTTTATTTGATCTTTTTTATATGGACATGTTCATTGGTTATCGACTCCTACCCTTAGTCGTGAGTCCGATCCTTGTTTTTTTTAAGGTAAATGTTCTTTTTATGTTAGTTTTCTACCTAGATGATCTGATATATTTCACTGTATTTGAACTATGAGATTAATAATAATTTGATGTTCTAACAAAGTGAAATATATCAAATCATCTTGGTCGTGTACCACAAGTCAGTGATCCCTTTAACTTTCTTAAACTTGTTGATATATTGTTTCATATGTTTCGCACTTTTTGAACCGTTAGATAAATACTAATAATTTTTCTTCTTCATTTGGTCATTTTTTGGACGTGTTCATCGGTTATCGACTCAGGCCCCTCGTCGTGGGGATAAACCCTTGCTTTTTTCGGTAAGTGTTCCTTTTAAGTTAGTTGTCTACCTAGATGGTTTGATATATTTCTTTGTATTTGAACTATGAGATTAATAGTAATCGATTGTTTTAACAAAGGAAATATATCAAATCATCTTGGTCGTGTATCACAAGTCAGCGATCACTTTAACTTTCTTAAACTTGTTGATATATTATTTCAACTTTTTTAGTCTTTTTAAACCATAAGATAAATACTAATATTTGTTCATCTTTATTCGGTCTTTTGTTTTATGGACGTGTTCATCGGTTATCGACTCCTACCCTTGGTAGTGAGGCTAATCCCTTTTTTCAGGTAAGTGTTCCTATTAAGTTTGTTTTCTAACAAGACGGTTTGATATATTTCACTGTATTAGAACTATGAGATTAATAGTAAACCAATGGTTCTAACAAAATGAAATATATCAAAGCATCTTGGTCGTGTATCACAAGTGAGCGATCTCTTTAACTTTCTTAAGCTTGTTGATATATTGTTTCATACGTTTCACTTCTTTTGAACCATAAGATAAATACTAATATTCGTTCATCTTTATTTGATCTTTTTTATATGGACATGTTCATTGGTTATCGACTCCTACCCTTAGTCGTGAGTCCAATCCCTTGTTTTTATTAAGGTAAATGTTCTTTTTATGTTAGTTTTCTACCTAGATGGTCTGATATATTTCACTGTATTTGAACTATGAGATGAATAATAATATGATATTCTAACAAAGAGAAATATATCAAATCATCTTGGTCGTGTACCACAAGTCAGTGATCCCTTTAAATCCTTAAACTTGTTGATATATTGTTTCATATGTTTCACACCTTTTGAACCGTTAGATAAATACTAATAATTTTTCTTCTTTATTTGTTCTTTTTTTGGGCGTGTTCATCGGTTATCGACTCCGGCCCATCGTCGTGTGGATAAACCCTTGCTTTTTTCGGTAAGTGTTCCTTTTAAGTTAGTTGTCTACCTAGATGATTTGATATATTTCTTTGTATTTGAACTATGAGATTAATAGTAATCGATTGTTCTAACAAAGGAAATATATCAAATCATCTTGGTCGTGTATCACAAGTCAGCAATCACATTAACTTTCTTAAACTTGTTGATATATTGTTTGAACTGTTTCAGTCTTTTTAAACCATATGATAAATACTAATATTTGTTCATCTTTATTTGGTCTTTTGTTTTATGGACGTGTTCATCGGGTATTGACTCCTACCCTTGGTAGTGAGGCTAATCCTTTTTTTTAGGTAAGTGTTCCTATTAAGTTTGTTTTCTAACAAGACGGTTTGATATATTTCACTGTATTAGAACTATGAGATTAATAGTAAACCAATGGTTCTAACAAAGTGAAATATATCAAATCATCTTGGTCGTGTATCACAAGTGTGCGATCTCTTTAACTTTCTTAAGCTTGTTGATATATTGTTTCATACGTTTCACTTCTTTTGAACCATAAGATAAATACTAATATTCGTTCATCTTTATTTGATCTTTTTTATAGGGACATGTTCATTGGTTATCGACTACAATCCTTAGTCGTGAGTCCAGTCCTTGTTTTTTTAAGGTAAATGTTCTTTTTATGTTAGTTTTCTACCTAGTTGGCCTGGTATATTTCACTGTATTTCAACTATGAGATTAATAATAATATGATGTTCTAACAAAGTGAAATATATCAAATCATCTTGGTCGTGTACCACAAGTCAGTGATCCCTTTAACTTTCTTAAACTTGTTGATATATTGTTTCATATGTTTCGCAATTTTTGAACCGTTAGATAAATACTAATAATTTTTCTTATTCATTTGGTCTTTTTTTGGACGTGTTCATCGGTTATCGACTCCGGCCCGTCATCGTGGAGATAAACCCTTGCTTTTTTCGGTAAGTGTTCCTTTTAAGTTAGTTTTCTACCTAGATGGATTGATATATTTCTTTGCATTTGAACTATGAGATTAATAGTAATCGATTGTTCTAACAAAGGAAATATATCAAATCATCTTGGTCGTGTATCACAAGTCAACGATCACTTTAACTTTCTTAAACTTGTTGATATATTGTTTCAACTTTTTCAGTCTTTTTAAACCATAAGATAAATACTAATATTTGTTCATCTTTATTTGGTCTTTTGTTTTATGGAACTGTTCATCGGTTATCGACTCCTACCCTTGGTAGTGAGGCTAATCCCTTTTTTTAGGTAAGTGTTCCTATTAAGTTTGTTTTCTAACAAGACGGTTTGATGTATTTCACTGTATTAGAACTATGAGATTAATAGTAAACCAATGGTTCTAACAAAATGAAATATATCAAAGCATCTTGGTCGTGTATCACAAGTGAGCGATCTCTTTAACTTTCTTAAGCTTGTTGATATATTGTTTCATACGTTTCACTTCTATTGAACCATAAGATAAATACTAATATTCGTTCATCATTATTTGATCTTTTTTATATGGACATGTTCATTGGTTATTATAACAACCCAAATCCCATATACACAACAATTCACATAATGTAACATAACATTCATATAACAAAAGAAACATCATATTACAAGTTTGGTCCCGCAGTCTTTTACAAATAAAAGAAACCATTCTACTACAAACTTTGTACTATTTACATACATCACATTTAATATTGTGATACAACTTCTAAACAAACCAAAATCTTCATCTTATAATCCTTCACAAAAGCCATCCATTGATTACTCTACTTATTTGCTCTTACTTGATCCACCACCTGGAATACATATTTTAAAACAAAATGAGGGTTAGACCTGATGGTCTAAGTGAGAAATCCCTGTTAGTTTGAAAACCATTTATATAACTTCATTCACATAAATCACGCAACACAATTACATATATCCAATTAAGCTCACATATCATGTACCTTCTCTTCTCATTCCTCCTGGCCATATTAGTGGTAGCAAGCCAACTAATAATATACAACGCTGCACAACATCTACAGCCAAACAACGCTATACGGATTCTATAGCCTAACACACCGGTCCTAGACCCGGCCAACGTATTATCACACATTATAATACTCATGTAAATATAATACCTCACTATATTATAATTCACATATAAACACATAGTCATCAACTATTTCATTCCCAATCCACTCATATACGTATTCCATTTAAAAACGTTTTTAAAGTAAAACTCACCTGATTGCTTATCAACACGTTTCCAAGCCTTCTAAACAGGTTCAGTCCTTTACCCAGAATTCACAGGATCTGTAACACATAGATACAGATATCTTTTTACCACATAAAACACATAAGTCTTACTAAGGCTAAGAACTCTAAAGAACTCAAATCCTCAAATGTTCCCCTAAGGCGACTTAACACGGGGGTTCCGCTACCCGGCTAGCGGATGGGGTCAAGGGGAAACGCCCTTGCGGGGTCTGGGGGCAGCGCCCCTAGAAAATTTTCAGAAAACCTTATTCAGTCCTCATTCAAAAACTAGTTAAAAATAACCAAACAGCTAAAGTATCCGGATACCACAAGTTACCCGGACAACACTACTTTTCCGGACAACATGGCTTTTCCAAACAACATAGCTTTTTCCAGACAACATAGCTTTTCCGGACAACATATACAATCCGGACGTCATCCGGACACCAAGGTAATCCGGATACCATCCGGTATCCAATTCTATCCGGAAATCATAGGAAAAAGGAACTTACCCGGATAAAAGACTCGTCCGAACTCCTACAAAGAACTACCCGAACACCTTCAACAAAGCTACCCGGACACATTCAACTTGTCCGGATACCTCTGATGTTTATCCCAATTCTACCCAGAATTCGGCTGAGGTTTACACCAGTTCGTTTTTGCTGATTCTAAACCGACAGAAACAATCCAATAGCAGTTATAAACATAATTTGTAAAGACACATACCTTAACTTCACTTCCAAATACCCAATTGATGTCTTAACCTAGCCTTCTTCTTTTTCTTCTCCTTTTTGCTCCCAAAACGCATACACACCCTTTGATATTTTTGCTGAGTAATTAAGATTATCTGGATATTCTAAGGATAATATCTATCCACATTTACCCTTTTAGCCCTTACACTAATCAATAATAGCCTAAACACCCTTAACTTACAAATTAACCAATTTTTTACCCTGAATATATTATTATAAACTTATTCAATTTAACGATAAGAGGGTTTAAATAACGACCTTACCCGGGGTATTACATCATCTCCCCCTTAAAAGAATTCCGTCCCGGAATTCAGTTAGGCAAAAAGGTGAGGGTATTTGGCTCTCATTTCCGATTCAGATTCCCACGTAGCATCTTGACCTTTATGATGTCTCCACTGAACTTTCACTTGTCTGACCTCTTTATTCCGCAGCACTTTAACCTTATGATCGACTATAGTTTCTGGCTCTTCTACATAATTCAGTCTTTCGTCGACTTGTATCTCTGGTAGGGAGATTGCCTGATCTTGAGTAACCAGACACTTTCGGAAGTTTGACACGTGAAATGCGTTATGAATCCTGCTCAATTCTAGTGGAAGATCTAATCTGTAAGCTACTTCACCGATCCTTTCTGTGATAGCAAATGGTCCGATATACCTTGGACTTAGTTTACCTTGCCTTCCAAATCGGATGACTCCTTTCCACGGCGAAACCTTTAACATTACGTAATCCCCAACTTGGAATTCCAATGGCTTTCGACGGCGATCAGCGTAGCTCTTCTGTCTATCTTGAGCCACTTTCAATCTTTCTCGAGTCTGAATAACTTTATCGGCTGTTAACTAAACTATTTCTGGCCCTGCTAACTGTTTCTCCCCCACTTCATTCCAACACAGAGGCGTTCGACATTTTCTACCATACAATACTTCAAACGGTGCCGCTTGAATGCTGGAATGATAACTGTTGTTGTAGGCGAACTCGATCAACGGTAAATGTTTATCCCACGATCCCCCAAAATCAACAATGCAAGCCCGGAGCATATCTTCTAAGGTCTGAATCGTTCGTTCACTCTGACCATCTGTTTGGGGATGATACGCCGTACTTAACTTTATCTGTGTCTCCATTTCCCTTTGAAAACTTCTCCAAAATCTTGAAGTAAAACGACTATCACGATCAGAAATGATCGAGATTGGAACTCCATGTCGAGTTACTATTTCGTCAATGTACAACTTTGCTAATCGTTCCATCGAATCGGTTTCCTTTATCGGTAGGAAGTGTGCAGACTTTGTCAATCTGTCGACGATCACCCAAATAGAATCGAATCCCTTCGGAGTTCTTGGTAGCTTTGTGATGAAGTCTGTGGTAATTTGCTCCCACTTCCACATAGGTATTTCTAGCCGCTGTAGTTGACCGTACGGCTTTTGGTGTTCGATCTTTACTTTCTTACAAGTTTCACATCTTTCCACATACTGAGCGATCCCTCTTTTTATCCCTGGCCACCAATAAAATTGCTTTAGGTCTCTATACATCTTGTTGGTACCTGGGTGAATAGCGAAACGGGATTGATGAGCTTCTTGTAAAACACGATCACGTAACCCACCCAATCGAGGTACCCACACTCTGTTTTCCAGACACAATAACCCCCGATCATCTTTCACTAGCAATGCTGACATCCCCGCTAATCGTTCTGATTTCAGATGTTCATCTTGATAAGCCTCTATTTGACACTTATGCAATTCATCAAATATGTTGGGTAGAAGCTCAGTTCGTAGGAAAATAACTTTTATCGTTCCACCCCTTTCTTGACGACTCAATGCATCAGCTACCACATTTGCCTTTCCCGGGTGATAAAGGATTTTGCAGTCATAATCGTTCAGCAATTCTAGCCATCTCCTTTGTCTCATATTCAGTTCCTTCTGATCAAAGAGGTGTTGGAGACTCTTATGATCAGTATAAATCTGACATTTGGAACCATACAGATAATGTCTCCAAATCTTTAACGTGAAGACGACTGCAGCAAGCTCCATATCGTGCGTAGGATACTGCCGTTCATGATCCTTCAGTTGGCGAGAAGCATAAGCTATAACCTTTCCGCGTTGCATAAGCACACAACCCAATCCCAGTTTAGACGCATCACTGTAAACGACAAAGTCTTCTGAACCTTCAGGTAGTGATAGAATTGGCGCGATGCACAGTTTCTCTTTCAATATTCTGAATGCCTCGTCATGTTCTGCTTTCCATTCGAACTTTAAATTTTTCCGGGTCAGCTTAGTCAAAAGTGTTGCGATACGAGATAAGTCTTTTATGAATTTCCGATAGTAACCGGCTAAACCCAGAAAACTGCGTACCTCTGTTGCTGTCTTAGGCTGTTCCCACTTTTCAACTGCTTCCACTTTCATCGGATCGACTTGTATACCTTTCTCAGAAATCACGTGCCCCAGAAATTGCACTTTCCGTAGCCAGAATTCACATTTAGAAAATTTTGCATACAACTTTTCCTTCCTCAGTAGTTCTAGAATCAAACGAAGATGTTGCGCGTGCTCTTCCTTGGATCGAGAATAGATAAGGATATCATCGATAAATACAATTACAAATTTATCGAGATATGGCTTACATACCCGGTTCATTAAGTCCATAAAGGCAGCTGGAGCGTTCGTCAATCCAAATGGCATTACTAAAAATTCATGATGACCATACCTCGTTCGAAAAGCAGTCTTTAAAACGTCTTCTTCTTTAACTTTCAACTGGTGATAACCGGACCTTAGATCAATCTTGGAGAAATAGCAAGCTCCAACTAACTGATCAAAGAGATCATCAATTCGGGGTAGCGGATACTTGTTCTTTATCGTGCGCTTATTCAATTCTCGGTAGTCAATACACATTCTCATCGACCCATCTTTCTTTTTCACAAATAACACTGGTGCTCCCCACAGCGAAGAACTGGGTCTGATGAAGCCTTTATCGGATAGGTCTTGTAGTTGTGCCATCATTTCTTTCATCTCTGGAGGTGCCAAACGATACGGTGCACGGGCGACAGGAGTGGCTCCAGGAATCAGGTCTATACCGAACTCTACTTGTCTAACAGGCGGAAGACTGTTCAAGTCTTCAGGGAATACTTCAGGGAATTCACTAACAATAGGAATATCTTCCATCCTATTCTTTTCCGGCTTAATATCTATCACGTAGGCCAAGTAACTCTGACAACCCTTATTAACACACCTACGTGCTTTTAATATTGATATCAAACAAGACTGATGATTTCTGCGATCACCATAAATCACTACTGGTCCCCTCCCAGGTAATACAACATTTATTAACTTCTTATCACATACTATATTAGCCTGATTCTCGGCTAACCAGTCCATTCCCACTACTACGTCAAACTCTATCAGAGTTATAGGAAATAATCGTATAGGCACTCCACACCCCTCTATATTAATCGCACAACTATCAAACACTTCACTAACCGACACTTGGTTATCATTTGCAGTATCTACTAATAGAGCATGTTCTAACATTTTAGGTTTCAAACACAGACAAGCAGCAAATGCAGGAGACACAAACGATCGGTTTGCACCGGAATCAAATAACACCTTAGCACGTGTAGAGTTTATCAAAAATGTACCTGTGACCACATCCGGAGTTTCCTCCGCTTCTTTCTCAGTCATTTGAAATACGCGACCCCTGGTTACTGGCGGTTCCAGTCTTGGTACTACTGGTTTAACAATCACTGGCATGCCCGATGACCCACCTTGCTGTATCCTTCCCCATGGACAGTTTGACTGAAGATGATCCGGAGAATTGCATAAGAAACATAACCGCGTTACCTTACAATCCTTAATGACGTGTCCGGTCTTCCCGCACTTATAACACGCTCGTAAATCACCTTGGCAGTTTCCTTGGTGGACACGGTTGCACTTCTGACATGGTCTTTCCGCTGATCGAAACGGCGGACGGCTATCATACCTCTGAAATCGGGACCTCTTCGGATCATGTTGTGGTCCTTCCCACTTTCTCTTCCCGATACTTTTATCACCAGCATCTCTTCTAATATCCCGTTCAACATTCTCCGCGGCATTAACTGCAGCCGAGAAGGTATCGGGTCTTGTTGCAGACACTAACCTTCTAACTTCTGAGTTCAATCCAAAAATAAACCTTTCCGTCTTCATCGCCTCCGTAGCAACATAGTATTCTGCAAATCGAGACTTTTCCAGAAAGCTAGCAGTATAATCTCGAACGGATAAGTTTCCTTGTTGCAGATTCATGAATTCTCCTTCCAGTTGTTTGACGGCTGCTTGGGGACAAAATTGTTCCCTGTAGGCTACCACAAATTCTTCCCAAGAGAGGGTAGAATAAACATCGGATCCTTTTGAATGAATAAAAGATTCCCACCAATACAATGCATCTCCTTTTAACATAGCTGCCCCATACAATACTCTATCTTCATCCGCGCACTTGCTTGTTTTGAAAATGGCTTCAATTTCCTTCATCCATCTCATTGCTTTTACTGGATCCCGGTCCCCTGAGTACGTAGGAGGTTTGCAACTAAGAAACATTTTGTAATCACATCTTCTCATTACCGGTAAGACCATAGGGGTGATTGGCATCTCCTCTTCATGAGTAGGGTCTGGTCCTTCTGTTTCAGTATTATGAGTTTGGTTGAACATAGCTTGAATATTGTCTTGTAGTCTTCCCATTTCTGCCATTAGATCAGCCCTGGTAATGAAATCCGTACTATTTTGTTGGGTTCTGCCTCCGGCTCGACCTCCAGCTCTACCTCCAGTTCTACCCCCGACTCTGCCCCCCGTTCTGCCTCCCCTGTCCCCTGTTCCTACTGACGAATTAGTTCTGTTTGGATTTCTTCCTCCTCCTCGATTCGAATTTCTTGTACCGCTTGCCATTCTGTGGATTTAAACAGGGTTAATATACATATAAGCACATACCCCATATAACAAGGTATTCCAGTTCAGACATGTACCTGTAAGATCACAATTACATTGGCCAGGTGTAATATGAAATTACCTTACATGATGTTCCTTCTACCTTTTATACTTAGTATCCCGAGGTTCTACCATAATAGGGACATCTTACTTCACATGCGGTTTAAGTCTAGGTACAAATACTAATACCTAAATCCCTTAAACCTGGCTCTGATACCATTTGTAACAACCCAAATCCCATATACACAACAATTCACATAATGTAACATAACATTCATATAACAAAAGAAACATCATATTACAAGTTTGGTCCCGCAGTCTTTTACAAATAAAAGAAACCATTCTACGACAAACTTTGTACTATTTACATACATCACATTTAATATTGTGATACAACTTCTAAACAAACCAAAATCTTCATTTTATAATCCTTCACAAAAGCCATCCATTGATTACTCTACTTACTTGCTCTTACTTGATCCACCACCTGGAATACATATTTTAAAACAAAATGAGGGTTAGACCTGATGGTCTAAGTGAGAAATCCCTGTTAGTTTGAAAACCATTTATATAACTTCATTCACATAAATCACGCAACACAATTACATATATCCAATTAAGCTCACATATCATGTACCTTCTCTTCTCATTCCTCCTGGCCATATTAGTGGTAGCAAGCCAACTAATAATATACAACGATGCACAACATCTACAGCCAAACAACGCTATACGGATTCTATAGCCAAACACACCGGTCCTAGACCCGGCCAACGTATTATCACACATTATAATACTCATGTAAATATAATACCTCACTATATTATAATTCACATATAAACACATAGTCATCAACTATTTCATTCCCAATCCACACATATACGTATTCCATTTTAAAAACGTTTTTAAAGTAAAACTCACATGATTGCTTATCAACACGTTTCCAAGCCTTCTAAACAGGTTCAGTCCTTTACCCAGAATTCACAGGATCTGTAACACATAGATACAGATATCTTTTTACCACATAAAACACATAAGTCTTACTAAGGCTAAGAACTCTAAAGAACTCAAATCCTCAAATGTTCCCCTAAGGCGACTTAACACGGGGGTTCCGCTACCCGGCTAGCGGATGGGGTCAAGGGGAAACGCCCTTGCGGGGTCTGGGGGCAGCGCCCCTAGAAAATTTTCAGAAAACCTTATTCAGTCCTCATTCAAAAACTAGTTAAAAATAACCAAACAGCTAAAGTATCCGGATACCACAAGTTACCCGGACAACACTACTTTTCCGGACAACATGGCTTTTCCGGACAACATAGCTTTTCCAGACAACATATACAATCCGGACGTCATCCGGACACCAAGGTAATCCGGATACCATCCGGTATCCAATTCTATCCGGAAATCATAGGAAAAAGGAACTTACCCGGATAAAAGACTCGTCCGGACTCCTACAAAGAACTACCCGGACACCTTCAACAAAGCTACCCGGACACATTCAACTTGTCCGGATACCTCTGATGTTTATCCCAATTCTACCCAGAATTCGGCTGAGGTTTACACCAGTTCGTTTTTGCTGATTCTAAACCGACAGAAACAATCCAATAGCAGTTATAAACATAATTTGTAAAGACACATACCTTAATTTCACTTCCAAATACCCAATTGATGTCTTAACCTAGCCTTCTTCTTTTTCTTCTCCTTTTTGCTCCCAAAACACATACACAACCTTTGATATTTTTGCTGAGTAATTAAGATTATCTGGATATTCTAAGGATAATATCTATCCACATTTACCCTTTTAGCCCTTACACTAATCAATAATAGCCTAAACACCCTTAACTTACAAATTAAACAATTTTTTACCCTAAATATATTATTATAAACTTATTCAATTTAACGATAAGAGGGTTTAAATAACGACCTTACCCGGGGTATTACAATTATCGACTCCTACCCTTAGTCGTGAGTCCAATCCCTTATTTTTTAAGGTAAATGTTCTTTTTATGTTAGTTTTCTACCTAGATGGTCTGATATATTTCACTGTATTTGAACTATGAGATTAATAATAATCTGATGTTCTAACCAAGTGAAATATATCAAATCATCTTGGTCGTGTACCACAAGTCAGTGATCCCTTTAACTTTCTAAAACTTGTTGATATATTGTTTCATATGTTTCGCACTTTTTGAACCGTTAGATAAATACTAATAATTTTTCTTCTTCATTTGGTCTTTTTTTGGACGTGTTCATCGGTTATCGACTCCGACCCGTCGTCGTGGGGATAAACCCTTGCTTTTTTCGGTAAGTGTTCCTTTTAAGTTAGTTGTCTACCTAGATGGTTTGATATATTTCTTTGTATTTGAACTATGAGATTAATAGTAATCGATTGTTCTAACAAAGGAAATATTTCAAATCATCTTGGTCGTGTATCACAAGTCAACAATCACTTTAACTTTCTTAAACTTGTTGATATATTGTTTCAACTGTTTCGGTCTTTTTAAACCATAAGATAAATACTAATATTTGTTCATCTTTATTTGGTCTTTTGTTTTATGGACGTGTTCATTGGTTATCGACTCCTACCCTTGGTAGTGAGACTAATCCCTTTTTTTTAGGTAAGTGTTCCTATTAAGTTTGTTTTCTAACAAGTCGGCTTGATATATTTCACTGTATTAGAACTATGAGATTAATAGTAAACCAATGGTTCTAACAAAATGAAATATATCAAAGCATCTTGGTCGTGTATCATAAGTGAGCGATCTCTTTAACTTTCTTAAGCTTGTTGATATATTGTTTCATACGTTTCACTTCTTTTGAACCATAAGATAAATACTAATATTCGTTCATCTTTATTTGATCTTTTTTATATGGACATGTCCATTGGTTACCGAATCCTACCCTTAGTCGTGAGTCCAATCCCTTGTTTTTTTAAGGTAAATGTTCTTTTTATGTTAGTTTTCTACCTAGATGGTCTGATATATTTCACTGTATTTGAACTATGAGATTAATAATAATATGATGTTCTAACAAAGTGAAATATATCAAATCATCATGGTCGTGTACCACAAGTTAGTGATCCCTTTAACTTTCTTAAACTTGTTGATATATTGTTTCATATGTTTCACACTTTTTGAACCGTTAGATAAATACTAATAATTTTTCTTCTTCATTTGGTCTTTTTTAGGCGTGTTCATCGGTTATCGACTCCGGCCCGTCGTCGTGGGGATAAACCCTGGTTTTTTCGGTAAGTGTTCCTTTTAAGTTAGTTGTCTACCTAGATGGTTTGATATATTTCTTTGTATTTGAACTATGAGATTAATAGTAATCGATTGTTCTAGCAAAGGAAATATATGAAATCATCTTGGTCGTGTATCACAAGTCAGCGATCACTTTAAGTTTCTTAAACTTGTTGGTATATTGTTTCAACTGTTTCAGTCTTTTTAAACCATAAGATAAATACTAATATTTGTTCATCTTTATTTGGTCTTTTGTTTTATGGACGTGTTCATCGGTTATCGACTATTACCCTTGGTAGTGAGGCTAATCCTTTTTTAGGTAAGTGTTCCTATTAAGTTTGTTTTTTAACAAGACGGTTAGATATATTTTACTGTATTAGAACTATGAGATTAATAGTAAACCAATGGTTCTAACAAAATGAAATACATCAAAGCATCTTTGTCGTGTATCACAAGTGAGCGATCTCTTTAACTTTCTTAAGCTTCTTGATATATTGTTTCATACGTTTCACTTCTTTTGAACCATAAGATAATACTAATATTAGTTCATCTTTATTTGATCTTTTTTATATGGACATGTTCATTGGTTATCGACTCCTACCCTTAGTCGTGAGTCCAATCCTTGTTTTTTAAGGTAAATGTTCTTTTTATGTTAGTTTTCTACCTAGATGGTCTGATATATTTCACTGTATTTGAACTTTGAGATTAATAATAATCTGATGTTCTAACAAATTGAAATATATCAAATCATCTTGGTCGTGTACCACAAGTCAATGATCCCTTTAACTTTCTTAAACTTGTTGATATATTGTTTCATATGTTTCGCACTTTTTGAACCGTTATATAAATACTAATAATTTTTCTTCTTTATTTGGTCTTTTTTTGGACGTGTTCATTGGTTATCGACTCCGCCCCGTCGTCGTGGGGATAAACCCATGCTTTTTTCGGTAAGTGTTCCTTTTAAGTTAGTTGTCTACCTAGATGGTTTGATATATTTCTTTGTATTTGAATTCAGTCTTTTTAAACCATAAGATAAATACTAATATTTGTTCATCTTTATTTGGTCTTTTGTTTTATGGACGTGTTCATCGGTTATCGACTCCTACCCTTGGTAGTGAGGCTAATCCCTTTTTTTAGGTAAGTGTTCCTATTAAGTTTGTTTTCTAACAAGACGGTTTGATATATTTCACTGTATTAGAACTATGAGATTAATAGTAAACCAATGGTTCTATCAAAGTGAAATATATCAAAGCATCTTGGTCGTGTATCACAAGTGAGCGATCTCTTTAACTTTCTTAATCTTGTTGATATATTGTTTCATACGTTTCACTTCTTTTGAACCATAAGATAAATACTAATATTAGTTCATCTTTATTTGATGTTTTTTATATGGACATGTTCATTGGTTATCGTCTCCTACCCTTAGTCGTGAGTCCAATCCTTTTTTAAGGTAAATTTTCTTTTTATGTTAGTTTTCTACCTAGAAGGTCTGATATATTTCACTGTATTTGAACTATGAGATTAATAATAATCTGATGTTTTAACAAATTGAAATATATCAAATCATCTTGGTCTTGTACCACAAGTCAATGATCCCTTTAACTTTCTTAAACTTGTTGATATATTGTTTCATATGTTTCACACTTTTTGAACCATTAGATAAATACTAATAATTTTTCTTCTTTATTTGGTCTTTCTTAAACGTGTTTCATATGTTATCGACTCCGCCCCGTCGTCGTGGGGATAAACCCTTGCTTTTTTCGGTAAGTGTTCCTTTTAAGTTAGTTGTCTACCTAGATGGTTTGATATATTTCTTTGTATTTGAATTCAGTCTTTTTAAACCATAAGATAAATACTAATATTTGTTCATCTTTATTTGGTCTTTTGTTTTATGGACGTGTTCATCGGTTATCGACTCCTACCCTTGGTAGTGAGGCTAATCCCTTTTTTTAGGTAAGTGTTCCTATTAAGTTTGTTTTCTAACAAGACGGTTTGATATATTTCACTGTATTAGAACTATGAGATTAATAGTAAACCAATGGTTCTATCAAAGTGAAATATATCAAAACATCTTGGTCGTGTATCACAAGTGAGCGATCTCTTTAACTTTCTTAATCTTGTTGATATATTGTTTCATACGTTTCACTTCTTTTGAACCATAAGATAAATACTAATATTAGTTCATCTTTATTTGATGTTTTTTATATGGACATGTTCATTGGTTATCGTCTCCTACCCTTAGTCGTGAGTCCAATCCTTTTTTTTAAGGTAAATGTTCTTTTTATGTTAGTTTTCTACCTAGAAGGTCTGATATATTTCACTGTATTTGAACTATGAGATTAATAATAATCTGATGTTTTAACAAATTGAAATATATCAAATCATCTTGGTCTTGTACCACAAGTCAATGATCCCTTTAACTTTCTTAAACTTGTTGATATATTGTTTCATATGTTTCACACTTTTTGAACCATTAGATAAATACTAATAATTTTTCTTCTTTATTTGGTCTTTCTTAAACGTGTTTCATATGTTATAGACTCCGGCCCGTCGCCGTGTGGATAAACCCTTGCTTTTTTCGGTAAGTGTTCTTTTAAGTTAGTTGTCTACCTAGATGGTTTGATATGTTTCACTTCTTTTGAACCATAAGATAAATACTAATATTCGTTCATCTTTATTTGATCTTTTTTATATGGACATGTTCATTGGTTATCGACTCCTACCCTTAGTCGTGAGTCCAATCCTTGTTTTTTTAAACGTAAATGCTCTTTTTATGTTAGTTTTCTACCTAGATGGTCTGATATATTTCACTGTATTTGAACTATGAGATTAATAATAATCTGATGTTCTAACAAATTGAAATATATCAAATCATCTTGGTCGTGTACCACAAGTCTGTGATCCCTTTAACTTTCTTAAACTTGTTGATATATTGTTTCTTATGTTTCGCACTTTTTGAACAGTTAGATAAATACTAATGATTTTTCTTCTTTATTTGGTCATTCATTGGACGTGTTCATCGGTTATCGACTCCGGCCCGTCGTCGTGGGGATAAACCCTTGCTTTTTTCGGTAAGTGTTCATTTTAAGTTAGTTGTCTACCTAGATGTTTTGATATATTTCATTGTATTTCAACTATGAGATTAATAGTAATCGATAGTTCTAGCAAAGGAAATATATAAAATCATCTTGGTCGTGTATCACAAGTCAGCGGTCACTTTAACTTTCTTAAACTTGTTGATATATTCTTTTAACTGTTTTATCTTTTTAAACCGTAAGATAAATACTAATATTTGTTCATCTTTATTTGGTCTTTTGTTTTATGGACGTGTTCATCGGTTATCGACTCCTACCCTTGGTAGTGAGGCTAATCCCTTTTTTTAGGTAAGTATTCATATTAAGTTTGTTTTCTAACAAGAAGGTTTGATATATTTCACTGTATTAGAACTATGAGATTAATAGTAAACCAATGGTTCTAACAAAATGAAATATATCAAAGCATCTTGGTCGTGTATCACAAGTGAGCGATCTCTTTAACTTTCTTAAGCTTGTTGATATTTTGTTTCATATGTTTCACTTCTTTTGAACCTTAAGATAAATACTAATATTCGTTCATCTTTATTTGATATTTTTTATATGGACATGTTCATTGGTTATCGACTCCTACCCTTAGTCGTGAGTCCAATCCTTGTTTTTTTTAAAGGTAAATGTTCTTTTTATGTTAGTTTTCTACCTAGATGGTCTGATATATTTCACTGTATTTGAACTATGAGATTAATAATAATCTGATGTTCTAACAAATTGAAATATATCAAATCATCTTGGTCGTGTACCACAAGTCAGTGATCCCTTTAACTTTCTTAAACTTGTTGATATATTGTTTCTTATGTTTCGCACTTTTTGAACAGTTAGATAAATACTAATAATTTTTCTTCTTTATTTGGTCTTTCATTGGACGTGTTCATCGGTTATCGACTCCGGCCCGTCGTCGTGGGGATAAACCCTTGCTTTTTTCGGTAAGTGTTCTTTTAAGTTGGTTGTCTACCTAGATGGTTTGATATATTTGTTTGTTTTTGAACTATGAGATTAATAGTAATCGATTGTTCTAACAAAGGAAATATATCAAATCGTCTTGGTCGTGTATCACAAGTCAGCGATCACTTTAACTTTCTTAAACTTGTCGATATATTGTTTCAACTGTTTTATCTTTTTAAACCGTAAGATAAATACTAATATTTGTTCATCTTTATTTGGTCTTTTGTTTTATGGACGTATTCATCGGTTATCGACTCCTACCCTTGGTAGTGAGGATAATCCCTTTTTTTAGGTAAGTATTCATATTAAGTTTGTTTTCTAACAAGAAGGTTTAATATATTTCACTGTATTAGAACTATGAGATTAATAGTAAACCAATGGTTCTAACAAAATGAAATATATCAAAGCATCTTGGTCGTGTATCACAAGTGAGCGATCTCTTTAACTTTCTTAAGCTTGTTGATATTTTGTTTCATATGTTTCACTTCTTTTGAACCATAAGATAAATACTAATATTCGTTCATCTTTATTTGATCTTTTTTATATGGACATGTTCATTGGTTATCGACTCCTACCCTTAGTCGTGAGTCCAATCCTTTTTTTTAAAGGTAAATGTTCTTTTTATGTTAGTTTTCTACCTAGATGGTCTGTTATATTTCACTATATTTGAACTATGAGATTAATAATAATCTGATGTTCTAACAAATTGAAATATATCAAATCATCTTGGTCGTGTACCACAAGTCAGTGATCCCTTTAACTTTCGTAAACTTGTTGATATATTGTTTCTTATGTTTCGCACTTTTTGAACAGTTAGATAAATACTAATAATTTTTCTTCTTTATTTGGTCTTTCATTGGACGTGTTCATCGGTTATCGACTCCGGCCCGTCGTCGTGGGGATAAACCCTTGCTTTTTTCGGTAAGTGTTCATTTTAAGTTAGTTGTCTACCTAGATGTTTTGATATATTTCTTTGTATTTCAACTATGAGATTAATAGTAATCGATAGTTCTAGCAATGGAAATATATAAAATCATCTTGGTCGTGTATCACAAGTCAGCGGTCACTTTAACTTTCTTAAACTTGTTGATATATTGTTTCAACTGTTTTATCTTTTTAAACCGTAAGATAAATACTAATATTTGTTCATCTTTATTTGGTCTTTTGTTTTATGGACGTGTTCATCGGTTATCGACTCCTACCCTTGGTAGTGAGGCTAATCCCTTTTTTTAGGTAAGTATTCATATTAAGTTTGTTTTCTAACAAGAAGGTTTGATATATTTCACTGTATTAGAACTATGAGATTAATAGTAAACCAATGGTTCTAACAAAATGAAATATATCAAAGCAACTTGGTCGTGTATCACAAGTGAGCGATCTCTTTAACTTTCTTAAGCTTGTTGATATTTTGTTTCATATGTTTCACTTCTTTTGAACCATAAGATAAATACTAATATTCGTTCATCTTTATTTGATCTTTTTTATATGGACATGTTCATTGGTTATGGACTCCTACCCTTAGTCGTGAGTCCAATCCTTGTTTTTTTAAAGGTAAATGTTCTTTTTATGTTAGTTTTCTACCTAGATGGTCTGATATATTTCACTGTATTTGAACTATGAGATTAATAATAATCTGATGTTCTAACAAATTGAAATATATCAAATCATCTTGGTCGTGTACCACAAGTCAGTGATCCCTTTAACTTTCTTAAACTTGTTGATATATTGTTTCTTATGTTTCGCACTTTTTGAACAGTTAGTGTTGGGAACTAAAGATATGCCAAGTATGGTTAGTACTGCTAAGTCTTCATTACTACTGCCAGTTCTTTGTTACTACTGCTGGGCAAGGTTACTGCTGCTAGATGAAGTTAATGCTGCTAGATGAAGTTAGTACTGCTAGACCAAATTACTACTGCTAGACATGGTTAGTACTGCTGAGCTGAGTTACTACTGCTTGAAGACTGTGAAGATTAATACTGCTGAAGGTTGTTAATGCTGCTGAGCCAAATCATCATTAATACTGCTGAGTTGATAAGTTTGGTATGCGATGCTTTTGGAGATAAAGAAGGAATTGATCAAGATATGTTTAACGAAGATTCAGAAGATCAATTTACTTTTTATGGTTATCTTGTAATTACTTTTGTATAAATAGTATTGATAGATAGCTATTAAAAAACACGAAAAACAGAAGATAGATAGTATACAGAATTCGATATTCATTCAAGAGTGAATTAACCTCAAGATCATAGATCCTATTTCTAGAGAAGTAGAAATCGTCTTGTTGAGCCTGTTCAACAAGATTGAGGTTTTGGTGTAAAACTTGTGAGTTATAACTGTTTGATATATATACAGTTTATTGAATTTCTATTGATTGTTCTTTAATTGATTTAGAGTTCTATTCCGCAAGATTCTCTAAATTCTGTTTCTAAGAAGTTTAATTCTTGTTAAGAATCGATCCTGACAAGTGGTATCAGAGCATTGGTATCTTAGAAATTATGGACAACTCAATGGATTCTCACAGTACTCTTGTTTCAAAGGTTCCCATGCTCAAACCCAATGAATTTGACATGTGGAAACTAAGAATCAAGCAGTACATTCTTCTTACTGATTATGCAATATGGGACATTATAGAAAATGGCCCATGTAATGAAGGAAAGATTGGAGCAGATGGAAAGAGACCTCCTCCCAAGACAGATGCTGAAAAGAAAGTAAGACAAACAGAGATGAAGGCCTTAAGCACTCTGCTTTTGGCTATTCCTAATGAGTACCAACATCAATTCCAACACTGCACAGATGCACAGATGTTGTGGAATGCTCTGGAGAAAAGATTTACTGGAACAAAGAGCACAAAGAGAAATCAAAAGGCTATTCTCAGGCAACAATATGAAAACTTTATGTCTGCAAAGAATGAGTCTATGACTCAAACTTTTGACAGATTTAACAAGTTAATTGGAGAATTAGCAACTGTGGGTGTACACATGGATGCTGATGATGTCAACAGAAAGTTCCTTAGATCATTGGGAGAAGAATGGACCATGTACACTGTCTCATTCAGACAGAATGACCAACTGGAGGACAAAGAGCTAGATGACCTCTACAATGATCTGAGAGTATTTGAGGCTGAAGTTGAAGCCAAGAAAAGGCCATCAGGATTTGTTTATAATGCTGCTTTATTATCTTCATCCTCTGATACTGCTGCTAATCCTGATTCTGTTAATATTGCAGGTTCTGTTAATTCTGCTAGTGGAACCAATCAAGAGAAGACCACAGATTCTGTACTAGAAGCATTCTTTTCTAGTCATGTCCACTCTTCTCTAATCAATGATGATTTAGAGCAGATCAATGCTGATGATCTGGAAGAGATGGACATCAAGTGGCAGATGGCTATGCTATCAATGAGGGTGAAGAAATTCATCAAAAGGACTGGGAGAAACAACTTTTCCCAAAGAAGAGAAGATGGTGCAGGCTTTGACAAGTCAAAGGTTGAATGCTATAAGTGTCACAAGATGGGACACTTTGCCAGAGAATGCAGAAGTGGAGGATCACAGACTCCAAATGGAAACCAAAACAGAAGCTCCTCTCAAGCCCTTGTTTCTCAACAAGGAATGGGATTTGATTGGAGTGATCAAGCTGAAGAAGCCTGTCAGAATCAAGCTCTTATGGCAGAAGTGTCTGATATCCCCACTGAGGTACAATCTAAACTCTGTTCTCAAACTTGCATTGATGCTGTTAAAAGATATAGGGATCACAATCAGGGTATGTGTGATGACCTTAAGAGGCTAGAGAAAGATGTAAAAGATTATGTTAGGATTGTAGAAAGGTTTGAGGAACAGATTAGAGCTTTTCAAGCTAATGAACTTCAACACCACTATGATACTAACTATTGGAAGTGGGATAAGAATGAGTATGAGATTAAGCTGAAAGTGTCTGGGGAGGAGAATGAAAAGTTAAAAGAAGAGCTTAAAAAGGTTAAACTTGATGTTGAAAAGTTTACCTGTGCTTCTAAAACCATGGACACCATCATTAAAGCACAAATCCATGACAAGATGAAAGTAGGGATAGGATACAATACCACACCTCCACCCTACAATAACAACTACATACCTCCTAAGTCTGATTTGTTAGAGACCAAGGATAGAAAGGAACCTGAATTAAAGATTGATATAGATCCTTGTGAAAAGGAAATAGTTGTTGAGGATGAGACTGACAAAGTAGACTCTGATGAGGAATGTGAGAGTCCATGTGTCAAGAACACAGAGATCAAAAGGACTGAAGAGAAAAAGGAAGTTCATTACACACAGCCCAAAGTTGTGAACTCAAATACTTGTAAACAGTGTTCCTGCAGGAAATTCAAAGAGAACAAGCCCCAAAAACAGGATAATCAGAGGGGAAATCAAAGGAACTGGAATAACCAGTGGGCTATGAGACAAGGAGTTGACCTGAAAAGAATCAACAGGCCAAAACCTTGTTTCATCTGTGGTAAGCTAAATCACTTAGCCAAACACTGTTATTTCAATCCTGTTAACCAAAGGTTTAATGCTCAAAGATCTTTTCAAAAACCTGGTGGTTACAGAAAGAATGGTGGATATAAAAAGTCTGCAAAGAAAAATGTGGCAAAGAAACAAGATAAACCCAAAAGCCACCTAAAGAAAATGACTGAAAAGGAATGTGATACTATGTGGGTTCCAAAAAGCACTAAAAACAATACTGCTGCTAGCAGTGTTAGTACTGCTAACACTGCTAGTACTGCTTCAAAAGTTAGTGCTGCTAGCAGTATTAATACTGCTAGAAATCATTCCAAAGTTAGTGCTGCTAGCAGTGTTAATACTGCTAGTATTCAGTCCAATGTTAGTGCTGCTAATACTTTTAGTGCTTCTTCTTCAGATAGTACTGCTGCTAGCAGTATTAACTCTGTTAATACTGCTTCTAGCAATGTTAACTCGGTTAATACTGCTACCTCTGTTAGTACTTCTGAGGTTAATACTGCTAGCACTGTTAGTACTGCTAGCACTGTTAGTACTGCTGCAAGTGCTGCTACACCAATAATTTTGACAAAGTATTCCAGCACAGCAGTACCAAAAGTTAAAAATCTCATCAAAACCAAGTGTAAGTATTTTGATGAGCAAGGGAGACCCAAGACCACTTCGGCTTGGGTTCCAAATAAAACTAACTGATTTATCTTGATGTGCAGGGCAACCAACAGCTCAAGGGGAAGAGCATTTGGCATGTTGATAGTGGTTGCTCCAGGCACATGACAGGTAACATGTCCTGCCTCAAAAATTTCAAAAAGGTTGATGGAGGACATGTTGCATTTGGGGATAATCCTGCTGGTGGAAAGATAAGTGGTAAGGGTGATGTTTCAAAGGGTAAGATGACCTTTGAAGATGTATACTATGTTGAACAATTGAGATACAACCTGTTAAGTGTATCACAGGTTTGTGACAAGAAGCATAGTATATTGTTTACAGACTCTGAATGCATTATCCTTGCTCCTGGATACAAAGTGGTTGATGAAAACATGATACTTCTGAGAACTCCTAGGAAGGAAAATGTTTATTGTTTAGATTTGGAAAGTGTTTCATCTGATTCATCTCTAAATTGTTTAGTTTCAAAAGCTTCTTTAGATGAATCATCACTTTGGCACAGAAGGATGTGTCACATGAACTTTAAAACAATAAATAAACTTGTTAAGAATAACCTTGTAAGGGGTTTGCCATCCAAAGTATATTCATGTGATGATCATTGTGTTGCTTGTCTCAAAGGCAAACAACACAAAACTTCTCATAAGTCCAAAGAGATAAACACTATATCAAATCCTCTTCAACTGTTACATATGGATCTGTTTGGTCCTACCAATGTGATGAGTATTGGCAAGAAATCATACTGCTTAGTTATTGTTGATGATTATTCTAGATTTACTTGGGTATATTTTCTGAGAACTAAAGATGAGACAAGTGGACTGATCAAATCGTTCATTCTCAAAATTGAAAACCAATCAAATCAAAGAGTGAAAGTCATTAGATCAGATAATGGAACTGAGTTTAAAAATTCTGATCTAAACACCTTTTGTGAAGAAAAAGGAATTGAGAGACAATACAGTGCTCCTAGGACTCCACAACAAAATGGTGTTGCTGAGAGAAGGAATAGGACACTGATTGAGGCTGCTAGATCTCTGTTAGCTGACTCAAAGTTACCAATTACTTTTTGGGCAGAAGCAGTTAATACTGCCTGCTATGTTCAAAACAGAGTTTTAGTTGTAAAGCCTAAAAACAAGACACCTTATGAGCTTTTCCATAAAAGGAAACCATATATTGGATTTTTCAAGCCATTTGGATGTCCCTGTACTATTCTCAATACCAAATCTCACTTAGGCAAGTTTGATAGCAAAGCAGATGATGGTTTTCTTGTTGGGTATTCATCTCAAAGTAAGGCCTACAGAGTTTTTAATACCTCTTCTAGAATAATTGAAGAAAGTGACAATGTCAAATGCAATGAGAACACACCAAATCCTATTGGTTCAGGTCCTAATTGGCTATTTGACATTGATTCACTCACTAATTCTTTGGGTTTCAGTGGTGATGTATATGCAGGACAAAGGGATACACCATCACAAGAACACAGAATTCAATCTGTGATATTTCCAATCCCTTCCATTGATCCTGTGGAATTCTGTGAACACCATGAGGAGACTGAACCTATTCAGAATGAAGAAGAGAGGAGAGCAGAGGAAAATCAGTCTTCAGGTTCAAATTCCAGAGAATCTGAGGTGACTGAAGAAGCAGAAACAAATCCAGAATTAAATGAGTCTAATCTGGATGAGGACTTACAAGAGGAAGCTGGTCATCAAACAAGAACTCAGAAAAATCATCCTCCTGAGTTGGTAATTGGAGATATTGCATCTCCCATGATGACTAGAAAGCAAAGCAGACTCCAAGAGTTGCAAGAGCAGCAAAATACAGTTAACACTGTTCTTACTTGCTTTCTGTCCCAGATTGAGCCCAAAAAGGCTTATGATGCCATGAAAGACCCAAGCTGGATAGAGGCAATGCAAGAGGAGCTGCTACAGTTCAAATTACAGGATGTTTGGGACTTGGTAGACCTTCCAAAAGGTCATAGAGCAATTGGCACCAAGTGGATTTTCAGGAACAAGAAGGATGACAGAGGGATTGTAATCAGAAACAAAGCTAGACTGGTTGCACAAGGGTACACTCAGGAAGAAGGAATAGATTATGAGGAAGTCTTTGCTCCTGTGGCAAGGATTGAAGCAATCAGGTTATTTCTAGCCTATGCCTCATACATGAAGTTCAAAGTGTACCAAATGGATGTCAAAAGTGCATTTCTGTATGGAAGCATTGAGGAAGAAGTATATGTCTGTCAACCCCCTGGATTTGAGAATCCATTGCACCCTGACAGAGTATACAAGCTGAAGAAGGCTCTCTATGGTTTGCATCAGGCCCCAAGAGCATGGTATGACACTTTGTCTACCTATCTCTTGAAAAATGACTTTGAAAGAGGAGTCATTGACAAGACCCTGTTCATCAAGAGGAGAAAGAGAGGTACTTTACTTGTTCAGATCTATGTGGATGATATCATCTTTGGATCCACCAATGATCAAATGTGTAAAGAGTTTGAAGAATTGATGCACAAAAGCTTCAAGATGAGCTCCATGGGAGAACTTACATTCTTTCTTGGGCTTCAGGTAAAACAGAGGAAAGATGGAATTTTTATTAGCCAATCCAAGTATGTGAAAGACATCCTGGACAAGTTTGGTTTATCAGACTCAAAGTCAGCAAGCACTCCAATGGAAACACATAAACAGATCACTGCAGATCTTGAGGGGGAGGATGTGGATGTCCATCATTACAGATCAATGATTGGATCTCTCATGTATCTCACAGCCTCTAGACCTGACATTATGTTTTCAGTCTGTGTTTGTGCCAGATTTCAGGTTTCTCCTAAGCAATCACACCTTCATGCTGTCAAGAGAATATTCAGATACTTAAAAGGGCAACCTAGATTAGGTCTCTGGTATCCTCATGAATCCTCTTTTGACTTGCTTGCATATTCAGATAGTGATTTGGGAGGAGCCAACATGGATAGGAAGTCTACTTCAGGTGGATGTCAGTTTTTGGGTACAAGACTAGTATCTTGGCAGTGTAAGAAACAAACCACAGTGTCCTTATCTACCACAGAAGCTGAGTACATAGCTGCTGCAAGCTGCTGCTCTCAGGTTCTATGGATTCAGAATCAGATGTTGGACTATGGGGTAACTTTTCTTCACACACCAATATTCATTGATAACAACAGTGCTATTAGCATTGTTAATAATCCAGTCAAACACTCAAAAACAAAGCATATAGAGATAAGGTATCACTTTATAAGAGATTGCAATGAAAAGAAATTAATTCAGGTTGCTAAAGTTCATACAAATGACCAGTTTGCTGATCTATTCACAAAAGCTTTTGATGTGGGTAGATTCACCTTTTTGGTAACAAGTGTGGGCATGATCAACCTAGAATAAATTCATGACTTTCTGTTTTTATACCTATATTTCTTCATATATTTGGTGCTACTAACTTTCTTTCTCAGGATCCTCTGTTTTCCTCTGATTACCAAGTGAAGAAAAGTGTAAGTGTGGTTACTACTGCCAGTACAGAAGTTACTACTGTCGGTGTTCTAGTAGTTACTACTGCTTGTGCAGTTACTACTGCTCAGTAGTTAATACTGCTCAGTAGTTAATACTGCTAGTACATTTAATACTGCTAGTGTAGTTAATACTGCTTGGTCGTTAATACTGCTCAGTAGTTAATACTGCTCAGTAGTTAATACTGCTAGCGCATTTAATACTGCTAGTGGAGTTAATACTACTCGGTAGTTAATACTGCTCGGTAGTTAATACTGCTCGGTAGTTAATACTGCTAGGTAGTTAATACTGCTTGGCAGTTAATACTGCTTGGCAGTTAATACTGCTCGGTAGTTAATACTGCTTGGTAGTTAATACTGCTAGGTAGTTAATACTGCTAGGTAGTTAATACTGCTCGGTAGTTAATACTGCTTGGTAGTTAATACTGCTAGGTAGTTAATACTGCTAGGTAGTTAATACTGCTCGGTAGTTAATACTGCTCGGTAGTTAATACTGCTAGGTAGTTAATACTGCTTGGCAGTTAATACTGCTTGGCAGTTAATACTGCTCGGTAGTTAATACTGCGAGGTAGTTAATACTGCTTCTGATAATCTAGGGCATATAAATACCCCTGTTTGCCCGCCCATGTTCATACCCTGATGCACTGTATTTCCAAGAAAACTACTGGATGGAGTGAGTTCAGCAGTCCCATTGCATATGCCTTGGTCTGCTTATCCACTGCCAGAAAGTACAATTTCTCAGCAATGATCTTTACTGATCTTGTATCAAACTTGGAATCCAAAAAGACCTTTTTCATGTATCCAAGGTTTGTGCAAGAAGTTCTTAACAAGGAGTTGATGGACTTACCTCAGTTCACTGAGGTATATGTACCCAAATCCCCTAAAGGGAAGGTTTTTTCAAATATGAAAAGACTTCCTAGGGACTCGGAAGGAGTTGACACACCATTGTTCTCTACAATGATGGTTGTGTCCCACCCCTCTGAAGGTATGGCATCAGGATCAAGGCTCTCATTAGATCAACCCACTGATGACCAATCCCAACCTTCCATCTCAAAAGACATCCCACAGTCCATTCTTGAACAGCCCACTCCCACAATCACCAAAAGGTTTCAAAGAAGAAAGGTGCACAAGGCTCCTTCCCTTGTTGTACCTACTCAAAGCCCTACGCCTTTAAGCCCTCAATTGGAGCATTCTCCAATTGAGAATATCAACAGGGAAACCACAGGGGTGTCTCCCAACCTCAAGAAGGTGGTCTCTAAGGAGAAGGATGACCATATGGGTGCTAAGGCTGCCACTACTTCTGCTAGCACAGAGAAGGACAGTGGTAACATAAATAAGACCTTCCCCATGGCAACTCTAAATGAGAAATCATTAGGAGGACCCAGGTGCCAAGAAACCAAGGGGGCAGGTAGTGCTTCTGCTAGGCAGAAGGCTTCTGCTGAAACTTCCAAGGATCCTTTAAAGAAGGTAAATACTTCTAAACAAGGTGAGGATAGATATAACTATGAGGAATTGATGGAAACCTTAGGGAATATCAACTTGGATGTCATGGCACAAAAGAAAGAGATTGAGCAACTTAAGACTGTGGTCACCTACCAACAGTCTCAAATTGAGAAGCTCAAAAAGATGGTCACCAAGTTGCTGAACAAAAAGAAAAAGGCAAGGTTTGTGCTAAGAAGGAGAACCTCAACTGATGATGCTCCCAAAAAGGGGGAGTCAGAGTCAGAAGCAGAACTGAAACTGAAGGGTCCACAAATTGAGGGGGAGACTGCTCACATAGAGACTGAGATGGAAATGGACTATGCACAGTTTAAGGGGGAGTCCAGTGAGACAGAAAAGGGGGAAGAGTGTGTTAAAGAAACCAAAGCAGCAGAAACCACAGCAGCAGAAACCAAAGCAGCAGAAACCACAGCAGCAGAAACTGTTAATGCTGCTGAGTTTGAACAAGCAGCAGAAACAGTTAATGCTGCTGAAGGCCAAACAGTCAAAGCAGCAGAAACTGAGCAGGAAGCAGTAACTACATCTCAAGCTGAAATAGATGAAGAAATTTACTGGATTGTAAAGAACTGTATTGAAGCAGCATCACTACATGTACTAAGAGAAGCAGTAACAGCCATAGCAGCAGAAATGGTTATTGCTGCTGAAAAACTTAAAGCAGCTGAACCAACTCCTGAGGCTGTCAAAACTCTTAAAAGAACCAAGATGATGTCCAAGAAAAGACCAAGAACCCAACCCATAACTTCAAAGAAGAAAAATGAAAAGAAGCCAAGGGTGGAGTCATCTGCAGAAGAGGCCCAGGAGGAAACAGTGAAATCTGATGGAAAAGTTGCTGAAGAAGAAGTGGCAACTCCATCAGGGCAATCAGGCAATGTGCAATCACAAACGGATGCCCAATGTGACTTGTACATTACTAGTGTTGACTCTAACCCAATTCCACTTCAGGCTGAACCAATATCATCTAAGGCTCCTGAAATCATCTTTTGGGACACTTTGAAAGATGGTAGAAAGGAGTTCATTAGGATAAAAAGAGCTGATGGAAAATTTGAAGTATTTTCTACTTGGGGAAAAATTGTCAGAACTTGCTCAAGATCAGACTTAGAAGAGATGTTCAAAGTTGGGATGAAGATATATGGAAACATGCTGACTGAGCCAGGGATGTCAATTTCTAAAATGGTACTTGAATTCTTGTGCCAAATGTTCAAACCTGAAGCAGTTCAGCATAGGTTAAACACACAGTTTCAAGTCATTACCAACTGGATGCTCTATGAAAACTGTGGAGTATATGTCATCTCCCTTGACTCTGTAACTCAAGAATACTATCTTGTAGATGAAATATACAATCACAGCATGAAGAGGCTGCAAGGAATGTTACACACTAAGCTGACCTGCAACAAGGATTCAGCAATGGGTAGATTCTTGGTAAAGAGGATTCTCAATCAGAGTCTAGGCCTAAGTCCTAATCTGTGTGTACATGATGACTAAGTTTTGGAAGCATCATCTGAAGAACTTGACTTCTTTTCCTAAAAGTCAAGTTAGGGGGAGATTGTTGGGAACTAAAGATATGCCAAGTATGGTTAGTACTGCTAAGTCTTCATTACTACTGCCAGTTCTTTGTTACTACTGCTGGGCAAGGTTACTGCTGCTAGATGAAGTTAATGCTGCTAGATGAAGTTAGTACTGCTAGACCAAATTACTACTGCTAGACATGGTTAGTACTGCTGAGCTGAGTTACTACTGCTTGAAGACTGTGAAGATTAATACTGCTGAAGGTTGTTAATGCTGCTGAGCCAAATCATCATTAATACTGCTGAGTTGATAAGTTTGGTATGCGATGCTTTTGGAGATAAAGAAGGAATTGATCAAGATATGTTTAACGAAGATTCAGAAGATCAATTTACTTTTTATGGTTATCTTGTAATTACTTTTGTATAAATAGTATTGATAGATAGCTATTAAAAAACACGAAAAACAGAAGATAGATAGTATACAGAATTCGATATTCATTCAAGAGTGAATTAACCTCAAGATCATAGATCCTATTTCTAGAGAAGTAGAAATCGTCTTGTTGAGCCTGTTCAACAAGATTGAGGTTTTGGTGTAAAACTTGTGAGTTATAACTGTTTGATATATATACAGTTTATTGAATTTCTATTGATTGTTCTTTAATTGATTTAGAGTTCTATTCCGCAAGATTCTCTAAATTCTGTTTCTAAGAAGTTTAATTCTTGTTAAGAATCGATCCTGACAGTTAGATAAATACTAATAATTTTTCTTCTTTATTTGGTCTTTCATTGGACGTGTTCATCGGTTATCGACTCCGGCCCGTCGTCGTGGGGATAAACCCTTGCTTTTTACAGTAATAGTTCTTTTAAGTTGGTTGTCTACCTAGATGGTTTGATATATTTGTTTGTTTTTGAACTATGAGATTAATAGTAATCGATTGTTCTAACAAAGGAAATATATCAAATCGTCTTGGTCGTGCATCACAAGTCAGCGATCACTTTAACTTTATTAAACTTGTTGATATATTGTTTCAACTATTTTATCTTTTTAAACTGTAAGATAAATACTAATATTTGTTCATCTTTATTTGGTCTTTTGTTTTATGGACGTGTTCATCGGTTATCGACTCCTACCCTTGGTAGTGAGGATAATCCCTTTTTTTAGGTAAGTATTCATATTAAGTTTGTTTTCTAACAAGAAGGTTTGATATATTTCACTGTATTAGAACTATGAGATTAATAGTAAACCAATGGTTATAACAAAATGAAATATATCAAAGCATCTTGGTCGTGTATCACAAGTGAGCGATCTCTTTAACTTTCTTAAGCTTGTTGATATTTTGTTTCATATGTTTCACTTCTTTTGAACCATAAGATAAATACTAATATTCGTTCATCTTTATTTGATCTTTTTTATATGGACATGTTCATTGGTTATCGACTCCTACCCTTAGTCGTGAGTCCAATCCTTGTTTTTTTAAAGGTAAATGTTCTTTTTATGTTAGTTTTCTACCTAGATGGTCTGATATATTTCACTGTATTTGAACTATGAGATTAATAATAATCTGATGTTCTAACAAATTGAAATATATCAAATCATCTTGGTCGTGTACCACAAGTCAGTGATCCCTTTAACTTTCTTAAACTTGTTGATATATTGTTTCTTATGTTTCGCACTTTTTGAACAGTTAGATAAATACTAATAATTTTTCTTCTTTATTTGGTCTTTCATTGGACGTGTTCATCGGTTATCGACTCCGGCCCGTCGTCGTGGGGATAAACCCTTGCTTTTTTCGGTAAGTGTTCATTTTAAGTTAGTTGTCTACCTAGATGTTTTGATATATTTCTTTGTATTTCAACTATGAGATTAATAGTAATCGATAGTTCTAGCAAAGGAAATATATAAAATCATCTTTGTCGTGTATCACAAGTCAGCGGTCACTTTAACTTTCTTAAACTCGTTGATATATTGTTTCAACTGTTTTATCTTTTTAAACCGTAAGATAAATACTAATATTTGTTCATCTTTATTTGGTCTTTTGTTTTATGGACGTGTTCATCGGTTATCGCCTCCTACCCTTGGTAGTGAGGCTAATCCCTTTTTTTAGGTAAGTATTCATATTAAGTTTGTTTTCTAACAAGAAGGTTTGATATATTTCACTGTATTAGAACTATGAGATTAATAGTAAACCAATGGTTCTAACAAAATGAAATATATCAAAGCATCTTGGTCGTGTATCACAAGTGAGCGATCTCTTTAACTTTCTTAAGCTTGTTGATATTTTGTTTCATATGTTTCACTTCCTTTGAACCATAAGATAAATACTAATATTCGTTCATCTTTATTTGATCTTTTTTTATATGGACATGTTCATTGGTTATGGACTCCTACCCTTAGTCGTGAGTCCAATCCTTGTTTTTTTAAAGGTAAATGTTCTTTTTATGTTAGTTTTCTACCTAGATGGTCTGATATATTTCACTGTATTTGAACTATGAGATTAATAATAATCTGATGTTCTAACAAATTGAAATATATCAAATCATCTTGGTCGTGTACCACAAGTCAGTGATCCCTTTAACTTTCTTAAACTTGTTGATATATTGTTTCTTATGTTTCGCACTTTTTGAACAGTTAGATAAATACTAATAATTTTTCTTCTTTATTTGGTCTTTCATTGGACGTGTTCATCGGTTATCGACTCCGGCCCGTCGTCGTGGGGATAAACCCTTGCTTTTTTCGGTAAGTGTTCATTTTAAGTTAGTTGTCTACCTAGATGTTTTGATATATTTCTTTGTATTTCAACTATGAGATTAATAGTAATCGATAGTTCTAGCAAAGGAAATATATAAAATCATCTTGGTCGTGTATCACAAGTCCGCGATCACTTTAACTTTCTTAAACTTGTTGATATATTGTTTCAACTATTTCAGTCTTTTTTAAACCATAAGATAAATACTAATATTTGTTCATCTTTATTGGATCTTTTGTTTTATGGACGTGTTCATCGGTTATCGACTCCTACCCTTGGTAGTCAGGCTAATCCCTTTTTTTAGGTAAGTGTTCCTATTAAGTTTGTTTTCTAACAAGACGGTTTGATATATTTCACTGTATTAGAACTATGAGATTAATAGTAAACCAATGGTTCTAAGAAAGTGAAATATATCAAAACATCTTGGTCGTGTATCACAAGTGAGCGATCTCTTTAACTTTCTTAAGCTTGTTGATATATTGTTTCATACGTTTCACTTCTTTTGAACCATAAGATAAATACTAATATTCGTTCATCTTTATTTGATCTTTTTTATATGGACATGTTCATTGGTTATCGACTCCTACCCTTAGTCGTGAGTCCAATCCTTATTTATTTAAGGTAAATGTTCTTTTTATGTTAGTTATCTACCTAGATGGTCTGATATATTTCACTGTATTTGAACTATCAGATTAATAATAATTTGATGTTCTAACAAAGTGAAATATATCAAATCATCTTGGTCGTGTGTACCACAAGTCAGTTGTAACGACCCGGTTTCCCAAACATACAACAAATAACATACAACGCATAACTTCATTACATTCATAATAAAAGATACATCACAAACCAAGTGCGGTCTCAATAGTCTTGACATTACAAAATATATATAAGCTTCCTAATCAACATCCATCAAAAGATTCCTACACTTCATCCTCTCCTGCCGATCCTTAACCTGGAAAACATATTTTTGAAAACAAAATGAGGGTTAGACCAAACGGGTCTAGTGAGTTAATTCCGGTCCTTTCCAAAATCATTATAAAACTCTTTTCACATAATACTTTGTATCAGATTAGTTTACATAAAATCTTTCGTATAAGCACGCATATACCACACGTATATAAATACCACATTAGGACTCGTGCACCGTGTATCTCTCCTCATCTCATCTTCTTTCCCCTGGCCACATTAGTCGGTAGCAAGCCAACTAATCATCGTCACTGTACAATACAGTCGACTCCACTGTAATTACATACAGCCCTGCTGCAATTACCTACAGCTCCACTGCAATTTCATGCAGCCCCGCTGTATTTCCATACAGCTCCGCCGAACAATAATTCGGCTCACCTATACTCGTTTCGTGCAATATAAACACAACATATATCTCAATATATTATCAATCACGTACACCATACATATAAGCACATTAATCACTAATTATCACATTCCCAAACCATACGTATGTATTCCAGTTGAAAATACTTTTAAAGTAAAACTCACCTCGAATTCTTAAAATACGCTTCCAAGCCTTTTCCAAAGATTCAGTCTATCAATCCCAATCCACAGAGTCTGCAAATAGATTAAATACAAATATCCCCTTACTAACTGATCACATAAAACATACTAGAAGACCAAGGACTCTAGATAACTCAAATCCTCAAAAGTGACCAAAACAGCTAAAGTATCCGGACAACCCAAACAACCCGGACAACATGACTTTTCCGGACAACCTCAGTAATCCGGACAACAAGACTAATCCGGACAACACGATTTATCCGGACAACACAAGGAATCCGGATGCCATCCGGACTCTAAATCACCCGGAAACCCTCAAACAAATCATCCGGACACTATCAATAAACTACCCGGACACCACCCAAGAAACTACCCGGATACCTTCATATTATCCGGACACCTCTGACTGTTTATCCCATTTTTACCCAGAAATCGACTGAATCATTAACAGAAGTGTTTGGGATGTTTCTACTCCGATAGGAACTACTTACTATCAATTATAGACATAAAATGTAAAGCAACATACCTCAATTTCTCTTCCAAATACACCAAATGAAGTCTCAACCACAAGAACCCTTCTTTTTCTTCTTTTCTTCCCAAAACACACACATACACCTTCAGCTGATATTTTCTGATCTTTGAAATAATATCTGATTTCTAAGATAATAATATCAAACTTAATTTACCACTTTGGTCCTTGAACTTCTCAATAATAACCCAAACACCCTTAATTTATAAACTTATCCAAACTTTCCCTAAATAGAAACTTTAAAGTTAACTAAATTTAACGGAACTAGGATTTAACTAACGAACTTACCCGGGGTATTACATCAGTGATCCCTTTAACTTTCTTAAACTTGTTGATATATTGTTTCATATGTTTCGCACTTTTTGAACCATTAGATAGGTACTAATAATTTTTCTTCTTTATTTGGTCTTTTTTGGGACGTGTTCATCGGTTATCGACTAAGGCCCGTCGTCGTGGGGATAAACCCTTGTTTTTTCGGTAAGTGTTCTTTTAAGTTAGTTGTCTACCTAGATGGTTTGATATATTTCTTTGTTTTTGAACTATGAGATTAATAGTGATCGATTGTTCTAACAAAGAAAATATATCAAATCATCTTGGTCGTGTATCACACGTCAGCGATCACTTTAACTTTCTTAAACTTGTTGATATATTGTTTCAAGTGTTTTATCTTTTTAAACCATAAGATAAATACTAATATTTGTTCATCTTTATTTGGTCTTTTATTTTATGGACGTGTTCATCGGTTATTAACTCCTACCCTTGGTAGTGAGGCTAATCCATTTTTTAGGTAAGTGTTCCTATTAAGTTTGGTTTCTCTCAAGACGGTTTGACATATTTCACTGTATTAGAACTATGAGATTAATAGTAAACCAATGGTTCTAACAAAATGAAATATATCAAATCATCTTGGTCGTGTATCACAAGTGAGCGATCTCTTTAACTTTCTTAAGCTTGTTGATATATTGTTTCATACGTTCACTTCTTTTGAACCCTAAGATAAATACTAATATTCGTTCATCTTTATTTGATATTTTTTATATGGACATGTTCATTGGTTATCGACTCCTACCCTTAGTCGTGAGTCCAATCCTTAATTTTTTAAAGGTAAATGTTCTTTTTATGTTAGTTTTCTACCTAGATGGTCTGATATATTTAACTGTATTTGAACTATGAGATTAACAATATTTTGATGTTCTAACAAATTGAAATATATCAAATCATCTTGGTCGTGTACCACAAGTCAGTGATTCCTTTAACTTTCTTAAACTTGTTGATATATTGTTTCATATGTTTCACACTTTTTGAACCGTTAGATAAATACTAATAATTTTTCTTCTTCATTTGGTCATTTTTTGGACGTGTTCATCGGTTATCGACTCAGGCCCCTCGTCGTGGGGATAAACCCTTGCTTTTTTCGGTAAGTGTTCCTTTTAAGTTAGTTGTCTACCTAGATGGTTTGATATATTTCTTTGTTTTTGAACTATGAGATTAATAGTGGTCGATTGTTCTAACAAAGAAAATATATCAAATCATCTTGGTCGTGTATCACACGTCAGCGATCACTTTAACTTTCTTAAACTTGTTGATATATTGTTTCAAGTGTTTTATCTTTTTAAACCATAAGATAAATACTAATATTTGTTCATCTTTATTTGGTCTTTTGTTTTATGGACGTGTTCATCGGTTATTAACTCCTACCCTTGGTAGTGAGGCTAATCCGTTTTTTTAGGTAAGTGTTCCTATTAAGTTTGGTTTCTAACAAGACGGTTTGACAAATTTCACTGTATTAGAACTATGAGATTAATAGTAAACCAATGGTTCTAACAAAATGAAATATATCAAAGCATCTTGGTCGTGTATCACAAGTGAGCGACCTCTTTAACTTTCTTAAGCTTGTTGATATATTGTTTCATACGTTCACTTCTTTTGAACCCTAAGATAAATACTAATATCCGTTCATCTTTATTTGATATTTTTTATATGGACATGTTCATTGGTTATCGACTCCTACCCTTAGTCGTGAGCCCAATCCTCGTTTTTTAAAGGTAAATGTTCTTTTTATGTTAGTTTTCTACCTAGATGGTCTGATATATTTCACTGTATTTGAACTATGAGATTAATAACAATCTGATGTTCTAACAAATTGAAATATATCAAATCATCTTGGTCGTGTACCACAAGTCAGTGATCCCTTTAACTTTCTTAAACTTGTTGATATATTGTTTCATATGTTTCGCACTTTTTGAACAGTTAGTTAAATACTAATAATTTTTCTTCTTTATTTGGTCTTTCTTTGGACGTGTTCATCGGTTATCGACTCCGGCCCGTCGTCGTGGGGATAAACCCTTGCTTTTTTCGGTAAGTGTTCCTTTTAAGTTAGTTGTCTACCTAGATGTTTTGATATATTTCTTTGTATTTCAACTATGATATTAATAGTAATCGATAGTTCTAGCAAAGGAAAAATATAAAATCATCTTGGTCGTGTATCACAAGTCCGCGATCACTTTAACGTTCTTAAACTTGTTGATATATTGTTTCAACTGTTTCAGTCTTTTTAAACCATAAGATAAATACTAATATTTGTTCATCTTTATTGGGGCTTTTGTTTTATGGACGTGTTCATCGGTTATCGACTCCTACCCTTGGTAGTCAGGCTAATCCCTTTTTTTAGGTAAGTGTTCCTATTAAGTTTGTTTTCTAACAAGACGGTTTGATATATTTCACTGTATTAGAACTATGAGATTAATAGTAAACCAATGGTTCTACGAAAGTGAAATATATCAAAACATATTCGTCGTGTATCACAAGTGAGCGATCTCTTTAATTTTCTTAAGCTTGTTGATATATTGTTTCATACGTTTCACTTCTTTTGAACCATAAGATAAATACTAATATTCGTTCATCTTTATTTGATCTTTTTTATATGGACATGTTCATTGGTTATCCACTCCTACCCTTAGTCGTGAGTCCAATCCTTATTTTTTTAAGGTAAATGTTCTTTTTATGTTAGTTATCTACCTAGATGGTCTGATATATTTCACTGTATTTGAACTATGAGATTAATAATAATTTGATGTTCTAACAAAGTGAAATATATCAAATCATCTTGGTCGTGTACCACAAGTCAGTGATCCCTTTAACTTTCTTAAACATGTTTATATATTGTTTCATATGTTTCGCACTTTTTGAGCCATTAGATAAATACTAATAATTTTTCTTCTTTATTTGGTCTTTTTTTGGACGTGTTCATCGGTTATCGACTAAGGCCCGTCGTCGTGGGGATAAACCCTTGTTTTTTCGGTAAGTGTTCTTTTAAGTTAGTTGTCTACCTAGATGGTTTGATATATTTCTTTGTTTTTGAACTATGAGATTAATAGTCATCGATTGTTCTAACAAAGAAAATATATCAAATCATCTTGGTCGTGTATCACACGTCAGCGATCACTTTAACTTTCTTAAACTTGTTGATATATTGTTTCAAGTGTTTTATCTTTTTAAACCATAAGATAAATACTAATATTTGTTCATCTTTATTTGGTCTTTTGTTTTATGGACGTGTTCATCGGTAATTAACTCCTACCCTTGGTAGTGAGGCTAATCCCTTTTTTTAGGTAAGTGTTCCTATTAAGTTTGGTTTCTAACAAGACGGTTTGACATATTTCACTGTATTAGAACTATGAGATTAATAGTAAACCAATGGTTCTAATAAAATGAAATATATCAAAGCATCTTGGTCGTGTATCACAAGTGAGCGATCTCTTTAACTTTCTTAAGCTTGTTGATATATTGTTTCATACGTTCACTTCTTTTGAACCCAAAGATAAATACTAATATTCGTTCATCTTTATTTGATATTTTTTATATGGACATGTTCATTGGTTATCGACTCCTACCCTTAGTCGTGAGTCCAATCCTTAATTTTTTTAAGGTAAATGTTCATTTTATGTTAGTTTTCTACCTAGATGGTGTGATATATTTCACTGTATTTGAACTATGAGATTAACAATATTTTGATGTTCTAACAAATTGAAATATATCAAATCATCTTGGTCGTGTACCACAAGTCAGTGATCCCTTAAACTTTCTTAAACTTGTTGATATATTGTTTCATATGTTTCGCACTTTTTGAACAGTTAGATAAATACTAATAATTTTTCTTCTTTATTTGGTCTTTTTTTGGACGTGTTCATCGGTTATCGACTCCGGCCCGTCGTCGTGGGGATAAACCCTTGCTTTTTTCGGTAAGTGTTCCTTTTAAGTTAGTTGTCTACCTAGATGTTTTGATATATTTCTTTGTATTTCAACTATGATATTAATAGTAATCGATAGTTCTAGCAAAGGAAATATATAAAATCATCTTGGTCGTGTATCACAAGTCCGCGATCACTTTAACATTCTTAAATTTGTTGATATATTGTTTCAACTGTTTTAGTCTTTTTAAACCATAAGATAAATACTAATATTTGTTCATCTTTATTGGGTCTTTTGTTTTATGGACGTGTTCATCGGTTATCGATTCCTACCCTTGGTAGTCAGGCTAATCCCTTTTTTAGGTAAGTGTTCCTATTAAGTTTGTTTTCTAACAAGACGGTTTCATATATTTCACTGTATTAGAACTATGAGATTAATAGTAAACCAATGGTTCTAAGAAAGTGAAATATATCAAAACATCTTCGTCGTGTATCACAAGTGAGCGATCTCTTTAATTTTCTTAAGCTTGTTGATATATTGTTTCATACGTTTTACTTCTTTTGAACCATAAGATAAATACTAATATTCGTTCATCTTTATTTGATCTTTTTTATATGGACATGTTCATTGGTTATCAACTCCTACCCTTAGTCGTGAGTCCAATCCTTATTTTTTTAAGGTAAATGTTCTTTTTATGTTAGTTATCTACCTAGATGGTCTGATATATTTCACTGTATTTGAACTATGAGATTAACAATAATTTGATGTTCTAACAAAGTGAAATATATCAAATCATCTTGGTCGTGTACCACAAGTCAGTGATCCCTTTAACTTTCTTAAACTTGTTGATATATTGTTTCATATGTTTCGCACTTTTTGAACCATTAGATAAATACTAATAATTTTTCTTCTTTATTTGGTCTTTTTTTGGATGTGCTCATCGGTTATCGACTAAGGCCCGTCGTCGTGGGGATAAACCCTTGCTTTTTTCGGTAAGTGTTCTTTTAAGTTAGTTGTCTACCTAGATGGTTTGATATATTTCTTTGTTTTTGAACTATGAGATTAATAGTGATCGATTGTTCTAACAAATAAAATATATCAAATCATCTTGGTCGTGTATCACACGTCAGCGATCACTTTAACTTTCTTAAACTTGTTGATATATTGTTTCAAGTGTTTTATCTTTTTAAACCATAAGATAAATACTAATATTTGTTCATCTTTATTTGGTCTTTTGTTTTATGGACGTGTTCATCGGTTATTAACTCCTACCCTTGGTAGTGAGGCTAATCCGTTTTTTAGGTAAGTGTTCCTATTAATTTTGGTTTCTAACAAGACGGTTTGACATATTTCACTGTATTAGAACTATGAGATTAATAGTAAACCAATGGTTCTAACAAAATGAAATATATCAAAGCATCTTGGTCGTGTATCAGAAGTGAGCGATCTCTTTAACTTTCTTAAGCTTGTTGATATATTGTTTCATACGTTCACTTCTTTTGAACCCTAAGATAAATACTAATATTCGTTCAACTTTATTTGATATTTTTTATATGGACATGTTCATTGGTTATCGACTCCTACCCTTAATCGTGAGTCCAATCCTTGTTTTTTAAAGGTAAATGTTCTTTTTATGTTAGTTTTCTACCTAGATGGTCTGATATATTTCACTGTATTTGAACTATGAGATTAATAATAATCTGATGTTCTAACAAATTGAAATATATCAAATCATCTTGGTCGTGTACTACAAGTCAGTGATCCCTTTAACTTTTTAAACTTGTTGATATATTGTTTCATATGTTTCGCACTTTTTGAACAGTTAGATAAATACTAATAATTTTTCTTCTTTATTTGGTCTTTTTTTGGACGTGTTCATCGGTTATCGACTCCGACCCGTCGTCGTGGGGATAAACCCTTGCTTTTTTCGGTAAGTGTTCCTTTTAAGTTAGTTGTCTACCTAGATGTTTTGATATATTTCTTTGTATTTCAACTATGATATTAATAGTAATCGATAGTTCTAGCAAAGGAAATATATAAAATCATCTTGGTCGTGTATCACAAGTCCGCGATCACTTTTGTAACAACCCAAATTAGAGTGAGTTTTAGAGTTCGGTGGTCAAAGTGGAATAAAAGAAAGTATTATTGAGGGGCTGAATTGTCATTTGGTGAAAGAGGGGTAGGGCACAAATCCCTAGGACAGCCTCATTATCCCAAAATCAGTATTTGGTCTTGGGGTTGGCGGCTAAGGAAGAAAGAAAGAGAGAAAGAAAGGTTTGAAGAGAAATCAAGAGAAAGGAAGGATCAAGCTCAAATCTGCAAAGGTATTGCATCCGAATTCGTTCATCTGATTAGGATAATGTTTTTCCTTCTTATTGTTATGAATCCTTAGGTCTGATGTTGTTGATTTCTTGAGTTTCACCATTTTCCTTGAAAATGAAGTTTTATGGGTTTTGTCTTAATGAATCGATTTTAGGGGATTAAAGTTGGATTAATTGGGTATTTGGGGTTAGTGAATGAACCCTTGAAGTTATCTAATCAACCTAATGGCTAAAATCGGGTTAGAAATCACTTTTAAGAAACTTATTTTCGGACAGCAGCCGTACCCGGACACCTTCAATTCAGATGATATGGTGGTTTCCGGATACGGATGCTAGTTTCCGGGTAAACCTCTAAGGTAGTTTCCGGGTGGGGGGTTTTCCGTATGGCATCCGGACAAGTGTAGTATCCGGACAAGTATGGCATCCGGACAAGTGTAGTATCCGGACAAGTATGGCATCCGAACAAGTGTAGTATCCGGACAAGTGTAGTATCCGGACAAGTATGGTATCCGGACAGGTGTAGCATCCAGATAAGTGTGGTATCCGGACAAGTCAGCACCCGGAAATCATGTGCTGGACAGTGGGTTGAGCCGTTTTATCTGATGAGGATCTATTGCCTTAGGTGTTCGTTTGGGTTAGCTTGGAAGTAATTAAGAAGTGCGTTGAACGTCAAGCAAGGTGAGTACCCTAAACCCTTTACGACTTAAAGTGTTAAATGATTTTGACTGATTATGGTTTCATTTACGCGCATGAAATTTTATAACCGTTACACATGTTTTCCATGAAATACCTATTTTTACTTGAGAAAATGTATTGTACATGATGAACTGAGAATGACGATTTACTAAGGTTTTAAAGGTGCATGTTTTACGAAATGAATTACGTGTTATGTGGAGTCGGTCTACAATGTAGGATCAGAGATAGATCCTCGGGGTCTGATCATCCCTTGGATGTTTATGACAGACTGGTAGGTTGGAATTTGTTTCCTCCTATTTCGAGTAGAAAGGGGGGTCTGCGTAAGCTCCGGGAAGGGGAGTTTGCGTAGGCTCCAGTTGAGGGCGAGAGGGTAGTCCTTTGGATCCTGATCGCAGAATGTTTATGTGATCCTATATACAGTGTAGTTCCATGCTTGATGTATGTTAAGGGTTACGATGATATTTTCATAAATGCTTTTATACTGGTTATATGTTGTTTTCGGAGGGAATTCACTAGACCCCAAATACCCAATTTTCAGGTAAACCATGCTTTTCAAAACTAAACCATTTTCGGTCTAACCCAAATACCCAATTTTCGGTCTAACCCTCGCTTTTCAAAACTAAACCATTTTCAGGTAAGCGTGCTATGGGTTCTTCAAGTAAGGACTAGGTGGCGATAGAAAGGACTTGGAGCTTAGGGCGTCTCCAAGATTTTGTCTATGATATTTATAGAATAGTTCTCGGCTGTGGATTTTAAAGACTTCCGCTATCAATTTTTCTTAGCATGAATTATTGTTGATGTAAAGACAAGGTTTTATGTAATTCGAATGCTTAATCTATGTCAATGCTTAATGTTGAAATTGGGACGTTGCAAATGGTATCAGAGCCTTAGTTTAAGGGATTTAGGTGACCAATAGGGCCTAAACTTAAACTGTAAGATGAGAAACACAGTCGAGACATAGGATTGCCTCTAGGAACGATCACTATAAATGCGCTAGGAAATAAGGTGCCAAGGACAAACGTGTAAGGTAAGTTTGGAACTACACCTGGCCAGTGTAATCACGAACTTACAGGTACACGTGCGTGCTTAAACTTACCTTATATAGCAAAATTGTTGTGTCATATCTAGCAAAGGTTAATTGTTGTTTTCTTTCAGCTTTAGTGAAATGGCTGGGAGAACTTTGAGGAGTAGGTCGGCACCTGCTGTGCCAAGGAACCAAGACGAAGAGGTACTAGAGAATGGACCAGTGGAACCGACAAGGGCAACTGTTACCCGTGGAATGGGAAGAGGTAGGGGTCGTGGAAGGGGTCGGGGAAGAACACCCCGTCGGGCCGCCACCCAAGTGGCCGGGGATGGAGGAAACCCGAACCTGAGAACGACTCGTGCAACTAGAAGAACAAGGAGTGTGGAAGCCCCTGTTCATCAAGACGACTCTCTTCAGGAGAGTTCAGCTTCTGCAAGGAGGATAACTCAGCCAAGGGGACGAGGTCGAGGTCGCGGATCTACGTTTGTCACTCGAGAGAACCTAGCTGCTGAATTGGGTAAGATCCAAGAGACCTTGCAGGCTCTCCTCACTAAGCAGAACGAGTCAGCTTCAGGAAGTAAGGAAGCAAGTGAGAACCGAGAAAGTGTGGAGCTGTCTAGTCCACTAGTGACCGGTACTGGGAGTCACTTGAATTCAAACCCTCAAGTGATGAATGAGTTAGCAGCTAAGGGATGCAATTTCAAGGCCTTTGCCTCATGCAAGCCCCCTACTTTTAAGGGCGAGTATGACCCTATTTTGGCAATGAAATGGGTGAAGGAAATGGAACTGGTCTTCGATACATGCAAGTGTGCTGATGGGGACAGAGTAATGTTGGCTTTGTCCATGTTGAAATCTGATGCAGTTTACTGGTGGGAGGCTGAGACTGGGGGAAAGGGTTCGGCAATGGCTAAGGGGATGTTGTGGGAAGCGTTTGTAGACAGGTTTAAGGCTCAGTTCTGCCCGCTCGCGGCAGTAAAAAGATTGGAAGAAGAATTCTTGGGGCTGGATCAGGGAGCTATGACAGTGCGAGAGTATACTACAAAGTTTATTGAGAAGTCTCGCTTTGCTGATTTGTATGTGCCGACGGAAGAGCGTCGGGTAGAACGATTCATTCATGGGTTGAAGAGCAGCATTCGGGAATTGGTTCTGACTAGAAACCCCACTACCTTCCAGGCGGCCATCAATACGGCCGAGCTGATTGAGAAAGAAAAGAACCGTCAAACGACTAAGAAGGGTGGAGAGAAGCGCAAATGGGATGGTCCGGGTAATGACCCAAGAAGAGGGAAAATGTTCCGACCAGGAAACCGTACTAGCAAGGATGTCACTGGGCAAAAGTGTTCGAAGTGTAACAAGGTGCACAGGGGGGAATGCATGGCAGGTTCAAACTCATGCTACAGGTGCGGCTTGCCCGGTCATTTGTCAAGGGATTGCCCGGGGATTGGAAAAACTTGTTACCAATGTGGGGCTACTGGCCACATGCGTAATGACTGTCCTCAGCTAAAGAGAGGGGGACCAACCCAGTTTGGGGAACGACAAGGGAACGGAAGAAATGACAAGGGGGCAGAACCGACGCGTTCGAAGGGACGTGCGTTCCGCATGACTGCGGAGGAGGCGGAGGAAACTCATGATGTTGTGACAGGTACTTTCCTAGTGAACTCTCTGTGTGCCAAGGTGTTATTTGATTCAGGAGCAAATCGCTCTTTTGTATCACATGCTTTTATGAAATGTTTGGGGGTGAGGCCTAGACGTTTGAAGAGGGCACTAGAGGTGGAAACCGCTAATGATAGTTTAGTGTACGTTAAGGAGGTGGTAGAAGGGTGTGTCATAGAGTTAGAAGGGAGGTTGATGCCTATGAAGTTATATCCCATGGCAATGATGCGAATATCGTTTGCAACAAAAAGTTGATCAGGATTCAATCACCTGATGGGAATCCCATAGTGATTTATGGAGACCGCCGTAATAGAAAGAATAGCCTTATCTCCATGATTAGGGCTACTAAGTGTTTGAGAAAGGGGTGCCAAAGGTTCTTGGCATACGTGTTGGACGCCAAGAAAGAGAAACGTGGGGTGGGTGTTGTGCGAATAGTAAACGAGTACCCGGAAGTATTTCCGGATGACTTAACAAGTCTACCTCCGGATCGTCAGATCGAATTCAGAATTGATCTGATGCCTGGAGCTGCACCAATTACCCGCGCGCCGTATAGGCTAGCACCGTCCGAAATGAAGGAAATGATGACTCAGTTGCAGGAGTTGTTAGATAAAGGATTCGTTAGACCGAGTACGTCTCCGTGGGGAGCACCTGTGCTCTTCGTGAAGAAGAAGGACGGTACTATGCGAATGTGCATAGATTACCGAGAACTCAACAAGGTCACGATCAAGAATAAGTATCCGATTCCGAGAATCGACGACCTGTTTGATCAGTTACAAGGGGCCAGCTACTTCTCCAAGATTGATCTGAGGTCAGGATATCATCAACTCAAGGTGAGGAAGGAGGATGTGTTGAAGACTGCATTTCGGACCATGTATGGACACTACGAATTCCTGGTGATGCCGTTCGGGCTAACCAACGCCCCGGCAGCATTCATGGACTTAATGAATAGGGTATGCCAGCCTTATTTGGATCAGTTCGTGATAGTGTTCATAGATGACATCCTGATATTTTCTAGATCGGAAGAGGAGCACGAAAGCCACCTTCGTACAATTCTCGAGCTATTGAAGCAAGAGAAGTTGTACGCGAAGTTTTCCAAGTGCAAGTTTTGGCTGAGGGAAGTGCAGTTCCTCGGGCACGTGGTGTATGAGACGGGGATCATGGTTGATCCGGCTAAGATTGAAGCCATTCGAGATTGGGAGCAACCTAGGAATCCGTCAGAAGTTCGGAGTTTCCTCGGGCTGGCGGGGTACTACCGAAAGTTCATCAAGGACTTTTCGCGAATCGCCACGCCACTAACGGCCTTAACCAAGAAGAATGCCAAGTTCATTTGGTCGGAGAAGCAAGAGGAAGCATTTCAAAGGCTTAAGGATATGCTGAGCAGCGCTCCGGTGTTGTCACTACCGGATGGTTCAGACGATTTTGTGGTTTTCAGTGATGCCTCGAAGCTTGGTTTAGGTTGCGTACTCATGCAACGAGGTAAGGTGATCGCTTATGCCTCCCGGCAGTTAAAGGATCACGAGGCTCGTTATCCTACGCATGATTTAGAACTGGCGGCAGTGGTTTTCGCCCTGAAAATTTGGCGACATTACCTGTATGGGACGAAGTGCCAGATCTTCACGGACCACAAGAGTTTATGTTATCTCTTCGATAAAAAAGAATTGAATATGCGCCAAAGGAGATGGATTGAATTGTTGACCGACTACGACTGTAAGATCGATTATCATCCAGGGAAGGCAAACGTGGTGGCAGACGCTTTGAGCCGTAAGGAACGAAGTGAAACCCCTAGAATTGTGGCCATGAGGGCCGAGGTCACATTCAATCTGTTAGCTGAAATAAAGAGATGTCAGGTTGAAGCGCTCGAAACCAAAAATCTTAAGAAGGAGAGAATGGTGGGGCAAGCGTCCATGTTAGTGGAAGATAGTCGAGGGGTGAAATGTCTGAATGGGAGAATCTGGGTTCCGAAACTCGGAGAACTCCGAAGGCTGATTCTCGAAGAAGCTCACAAATCGAAGTACACGATCCACCCCGGAACTAACAAGATGTACGGAGATCTACGTCGAGACTATTGGTGGCCGGGAATGAAAAAGGACATAGCTCATCTTGTAGAGACCTGTATGTCTTGTTCGCGAGTAAAGATTGAGCATCAACGACCGTATGGGAAGCTCCAGTCGTTAGAGATTCCTATGTGGAAGTGGGACCAGATTACGATGGACTTCGTAACCCATTTGCCTAAGACTCCAAAAGGTTTTGACGCTATATGGGTGATTGTGGATCGTCTCACAAAGTCGGCACACTTCCTACCTATACGAGAGTCTTACTCGTTGGAGCGGTTAGCAAAGTTGTATATCGACGAGATCGTAACCCGTCATGGTGTGCCCTCGTCGATTGTATCTGACCGAGATAGCAGGTTTACCTCCACGTTTTGGAGGAGCTTCCAGAGAGAAATGGGATCGCAGATCAAGATGAGTACCGCTTATCATCCTCAGACCGACGGTCAGAGTGAGCGAACGATCCAAACGTTAGAAGACATGTTAAGAGCGTGTGCCTTAGATTTCCAAGGCTCTTGGGAAAGGCATCTACCTTTGATCGAGTTCTCTTACAATAACAACTATCACTCGAGCATCAAGGCAGCACCGTTTGAGGCGCTTTACGGTAGAAAGTGTCGGACACCGTTGTGTTGGAACGAAGTCGGAGAGAGACAGTTAGCGGGGCCAGAAATTGTGCAACTGACTTCGGACAAGATAATCCAAGTGCGTGAAAGACTGAAGGTCGCCCGCGACCGTCAGAAAAGCTATGCGGATAAGAGGCGGAAGGACATTGAATTCCAAGTCGGGGATCATGTTCTGCTAAAGGTGTCTCCGTGGAAGGGAGTGGTACGATTTGGAAAACGTGGGAAGTTAAGCCCACGTTACATCGGACCGTTTGAGATTACTGAACGGATTGGAGAGGTGGTATATAGGTTGAACCTACCGGAAGAATTGAGTAGTATTCATAATGCGTTTCATGTGTGTAATTTAAGGAAATGTCTATCCGACGTGACTAAAGTTGTGCCGTTGAATGACATTAAAGTGGACGAGAGGTTGAACTTTGTAGAGGAACCTGAAGCAATCACGGATGTTAAGGTAAGGAAGTCGCGGAGCAAGGAGACTAAGCTAGTTAAAGTGCAATGGCGACACCACAAAGGTCCGGAAGCGACCTGGGAGTTAGAGTCGGAGATGAAGGCTAGATACCCGCATCTTTTTCAATGAGGAATTCCGGGGACAGAATTCTTTTAAGGGGGGGTGTTGTAACAACCCAAATTAGAGTGAGTTTTAGAGTTTGGTGGTCAAAGTGGAATAAAAGAAAGTATTCTTGAGGGGCTGAATTGTCATTTGGTGAAAGAGGGGTAGGGCACAAATCCCTAGGACAACCTCATTATCACAAAATCAGTATTTGGTCTTGGGGTTGGCGGCTAAGGAAGAAAGAAAGAAAGAGAGAAAGAAAGGTTTGAAGAGAAAGGAAGGATCAAGCTCAAAACTGCAAAGGTATTGCATCCGAATTCGTTCATCTGATTAGGATAATGTTTTTCCTTCTTATTGTTATGAATCCTTAGGTCTGATGTTGTTGATTTCTTGAGTTTCACCATTTTCCTTGAAAATGAAGTTTTATGGGTTTTGTCTTAATGAATAGATTTTAGGGGATTAAAGTTGGATTAATTGGGTATTTGGGGTTAGTGAATGAACCCTTGAAGTTATCTAATCAACCTAATGGCTAAAATCGGGTTAGAAATCACTTTTAAGAAACTTATTTTCGGACAGCAGCCGTACCCGGACACCTTCAATTCATGATGATATGGTGGTTTCCGGATACGGATGCTAGTTTCCGGGTAAACCTCTAAGGTAGTTTCCGGGTGGGGGTTTTCCGTATGGCATCCGGACAAGTGTAGTATCCGGACAAGTATGGCATCCGGACAAGTGTAGTATCCGTACAAGTATGGCATCCGGAAAAGTGTAGTATCCGGACAAGTATGGTATCCGGACAGGTGTAGCATCCGGATAAGTGTGGTATCCGGACAAGTCAACACCCGGAAATCATGTGCTGGACAATGGGTTGAGCCATTTTATCTGATGAGGATCTATTGCCTTAGGTGTTCGTTTGGGTTAGCTTGGAAGTAATTAAGAAGTGCGTTGAACGTCAAGCAAGGTGAGTTCCCTAAACCCCTTTACGACTTAAAGTGTTAAATGATTTTGACTGATTATGGTTTCATTTACGCGCATGAAATGTTATAACCGTTACGCATGTTTTCCATGAAATACCTATTTTTACTTGAGAAAATGTATTGTACATGATGAACTGAGAATGACGATTTACTAAGGTTTTAAAGGTGCATGTTTTACGAAATGAATTACATGCTATGTGGAGTCGGTCTACACTGTAGGATCAGAGATAGATCCTCAGGGTCTGATGATCCCTTGGATGTTTATGACAGACTGGTAGGTTGGAATTTGTTTCCTCCTATTTCGAGTAGAAATGTAATAACCAGGTATTTTATTTAATTTAAATTGGAATTTTATAAGTCTTTATATTAGTGTTTGGTGAAATTTAAAAGTTTAGGGATGAGTTTTAATATTAATTGGAAGTTAAGGGGTAGGTTTTTATTTTTATAAAAGAAGTTAGGGGTATATTTTGACAAGTGAATCAAGTTTAAGGTTTATTTGGTAATTAGGTGACACCTCCTCCTTGCCAAAACCGACTTCTCCCTTGTGAGGATAGGTGTCAATGTCTCAAGTAAGGAAGTATTATCTCAACATACTAGTGTGTGTGTATGGTATTCGGTTGAGAGAGAGAGATCGAGAGAAAGGCTAAAAGGAAAGAAGAAGGAAGAATTAAGAAGTTTGCTGCTGGAATTGCTACTAACAATCTGAAGTAATCAAGGTAAACAATCCATACCTTATTTGTGTTTTAATCCATTAAAGAGTTCTTGAGGTTGCAAGATAAGCTTTAGAAGTGGGTTATGCTATTTTAGATAGACATGATAATTCTGGGTTGGGAATAGTGTTCTAATGGTAGTATAAAACATATCTGCAAAGTAGCATAAACATGCATAGTATAAAACTGCAAAAATCTGGGTTTTAGGATGAAACAGTAGACTGAGACATTCATCGAAGTCGCAATAGACGACTGCGACATTCAACGAAGTCGCAGCAGTTGGTTGCGACTTGGCATTGAAGTCGCAATGGTCATTTGCGACTTGGCTTGGAATCGCAGTGGTTGATTGCGATTCGGGTTTGGGATCGCAATAGTGGGTTGCGACTCCAGGGTGGAATCGCAATAGTTGATTGCGACTTAGGGTGAAGTCGCAATAGTGGGTTGCGATTTCGGGGTGAAGTCGCAATAAGAGGTTGCGACTTAGTACTGTTCATTACCGTTGCGACTTGGTACTGTTCATTGCGATTTCATGTTATTTTGGGTTGCGACTTGGGTGGAGGATTTCGTAAGATTAGTGTTAAAAGATATATTTGGTATTTTTTGATTTCAGATTCTACAAAGGGTGGTCATACGTGAATTATCTTGGAAGAGATTTTGTGATAAACGCACGAGGTGAGTTTTTATTTGAAATGTTTTTCAAATGGAATACATATATGTGATTAAATGTAATATGGTGCATATAGTGTTTATATGAATATTACATTGTATGAGTACTAGTTGGCCGGGCTTAGGACCGGTGAAAGTTGGCTGTACAAAGGGACAGTGGTGTTGGCTGTATTTAGTACAACAGTGTAAATTAATTAATTGGCTTGCTACCAATTAATATGGCCAAGGAAAAGAAAAGAGATAGAGATGGAAAGATACATGATGCATGAGTCATATTTGGTATTCTTACGTGAATTATGTGCAAATGTTTTCTTTTACTAAAGGGGATTTTTATCACTAGACCTCAAGGTCTAACCCTCATTTTTGTTTTAAAATATGTATTCCAGGTCATGGAGCAAACAAGAGACAATGATAGGATTTATCATGTTAGCTTTTGTGGATGTTGAATGATTATGAAGATTTCAGTTATAATTAGTAGTTGTTATGTATTTTACTTTATTCGAAAAAGTTTGTACTAAAAGACCTAATTGTAGAATTTAAGGGACCATATTTGGATTATGATATGTTATTTTGTGATGAATTATATGAAACTTGTATGTTGGGATTAAGGGATGTTACAAATGGTATCAGAGCCTTAGTTTAAGAGATTTAGGTATTAGTATCTGTACCTAGACTTAAACTGCATGCGAAGTAGGATGTCCTTGTTATTATAGAACCTTGGGATGATAAATATAAAAAGGTAGAAGGAGCATCATGTAAGGTAATTTCAGATTACACCTGGCCAGTTTAATTATGATCTTACAGATACATGTTTGAACCGGAATACTTTATTATATGGGGTATGTGCTTATGTGTATGTTAACCTTGTTTGAATCAATAGATTGGCAAGTGGAACGAGACAAACAGCCGGAGGAAGGGGAAGAGGGGGAGAAAGAGGCAGAGGTAGGACAGGGGGCAGTGTACAGGGGCGAGGCACGGAGTTTGTTACGAGAGACGATCTAGCGGTTGAAATGGGAAGACTTCAGGCAAATATTCAAGCCATGTTTAACCAGACTCATCATACGGAAACAGCAATACCAGACCCTACCCTTGAAAGTGAAGTGCCTATCGCACCTATTGTCACATCAGCACCAAGAAAGTGTGATTATAAAATGTTTTTAAGCTGTAAACCACCCACCTATGGAGGGGACAGAGATCCAGTAAAAGCAATGCGATGGCTGAAGGAAGTTGAAGCTGTATTTAAAACAAGTAAATGCGCGGAAGAAGATAAAGTGTTATATGGAACAGCAATGTTGAAAGCGGATGCCTTGTATTGGTGGGAGGCCCTCATTGACTCTGAAGGACCTGATGTATATTCAACTTTTACTTGGGGCGAATTCTCGAGAGCATTTAAGGAACAGTTTTGTCCGCAAGCCGCAGTTAGACAGTTGGAAGAGGAATTCCTGAGTCTACAACAAGGAAATTTGTCAGTAAGAGACTACACTGCTCGTTTCTTGGAAAAGTCGCGTTTTGGGGAGTATTATGTTGCCACAGAAAAGATGAAGATGGAAAGGTATGTATTCGGATTGAACTCAGAGATTAGAAAGTTAGTGACTGCAGCGAGACCTAATACTTTTTCAGAAGCGGTAAATGCTGCGGAAAATGTGGAGCGAGACAATAAGAGGGATGTTGGGGATAAGAGTGCTGGGAAAAGAAAATCGGAAGAAATGACGTATGATTCAACGGAATACGAAATTCAAAGGTTCGATAGTCACATACCTTTTAGACAAAATGAAAAACTATGTCCAAAATGCAACCGCGTACATCAAGGAAATTGTTATGTTGATCCTAGAAGTTGTTATAAGTGTGGAAGGACGGGACACATCGCTAAGAATTGTCGCGCAAATCGATTCTGTTTTGTTTGCAATTCCCCTGATCATATTCAGTCAGAATGTCCACAGTGGAAAGCACGTCAGGGTAGTACAACAGCGAGATTAACGGAAGTTGAATCGGGAAAGGTACAAGGGTCTGAAGCACCGAGAGTTCAAGGCCGCGTTTTTCAGATGACGGAACAAGAGGTGGAAGAAAGTCCTGATGAGGTTACAGGTATATTTCTATAAACTCTATACGTGCTAAAGTGTTATATGACTTCGGTACGAAGTGGTTCTTGGTATTTTCGTGCTTTTGTTACTTATTTGTGTTAGAGGTATAGATAGAGGCGGAGTGTCTATTCAGGTAGTTTCTATGGCTTTGATTGAGTTCGAGGTAATAGTGGAAGATAAGTATCAGTACCTTTTTGCTTGACCGAATTCCGGGACGGAATTCTTTTAAGGGGGAGGTGTTGTAATAACCAGGTATTTTATTTAATTTAAATTGGAATTTTATAAGTCTTTATATTAGTGTTTGGTGAAATTTAAAAGTTTAGGGATGAGTTTTAATATTAATTGGAAGTTAAGGGGTAGGTTTTTATTTTTATAAAAGAAGTTAGGGGTATATTTTGACAAGTGAATCAAGTTTAAGGTTTATTTGGTAATTAGGTGACACCTCCTCCTTGCCAAAACCGACTTCTCCCTTGTGAGGATAGGTGTCAATGTCTCAAGTAAGGAAGTATTATCTCAACATACTAGTGTGTTTGTATGGTATTCGGTTGAGAGAGAGATCGAGAGAAAGGCTAAAAGGAAAGAAGAAGGAAGAATTAAGAAGTTTGCTGCTGGAATTGCTACTAACAATCTGAAGTAATCAAGGTAAACAATCCATACCTTATTTGTGTTTTAATCCATTAAAGAGTTCTTGAGGTTGCAAGATAAGATTTAGAAGTGGGTTATGCTATTTTAGATAGACATGATAATTCTGGGTTGGGAATAGTGTTCTAATGGTAGTATAAAACATATCTGCAAAGTAGCATAAACATGCATAGTATAAAACTGCAAAAATCTGGGTTTTAGGATGAAACAGTAGACTGAGACATTCATCGAAGTCGCAATAGACGACTGCGACATTCAACGAAGTCGCAACAGTTGGTTGCGACTTGGCATTGAAGTCGCAATGGTCATTTGCGACTTGGCTTGGAATCGCAGTGGTTGATTGCGATTCGGGTTTGGGATCGCAATAGTGGGTTGCGACTCCAGGGTGAAATCGCAATAGTTGATTGCGACTTAGGGTGAAGTCGCAATAGTGGGTTGCGATTTCGGGGTGAAGTCGCAATAAGAGGTTGTGACTTAGTACTGTTCATTACCGTTGCGACTTGGTACTGTTCATTGCGATTTCATGTTATTTTGGGTTGCGACTTGGGTGGAGGATTTCGTAAGATTAGTGTTAAAAGAGATATTTGGTATTTTGTGATTTCAGATTCTACAAAGGGTGGTCATACGTGAATTATCTTGGAAGAGATTTTGTGATAAACGCACGAGGTGAGTTTTTATTTGAAATGTTTTTCAAATGGAATACATATATGTGATTAAATGTAATATGGTGCATATAGTGTTTATATGAATATTACATTGTATGAGTACTATTTGGCCGGGCTTAGGACCGGTGAAAGTTGGCTGTACAAAGGGACAGTGGTGTTGGCTGTATTTAGTACAGCGGTGTAAATTAATTAATTGGCTTGCTACCAATTAATATGGCCAAGGAAAAGAAAAGAGATAGAGATGGAAAGATACATGATGCATGAGTCATATTTGGTATTCTTACGTGAATTATGTGCAAATGTTTTCTTTTACTAACGGGGATTTTTCTCACTAGACCTCAAGGTCTAACCCTCATTTTTGTTTTAAAATATGTATTCCAGGTCATGGAGCAAACAAGAGACAATGATAGGATTTATCATGTTAGCTTTTGTGGATGTTGAATGATTATGAAGGTTTCAGTTATAATTAGTAGTTGTTATGTATTTTACTTTATTCGAAAAAGTTTGTACTAAAAGACCTAATTGTAGAATTTAAGGGACCATATTTGGATTATGATATGTTATTTTGTGATGAATTATATGAAACTTGTATGTTGGGATTAAGGGATGTTACAAATGGTATCAGAGCCTTAGTTTAAGAGATTTAGGTATTAGTATCTGTACCTAGACTTAAACTGCATGCGAAGTAGGATGTCCTTGTTATTATAGAACCTTGGGATGATAAATATAAAAAGGTAGAAGGAGCATCATGTAAGGTAATTTCAGATTACACCTGGCCAGTGTAATTATGATCTTACAGGTACATGTTTGAACCGGAATACTTTATTATATGGGGTATGTGCTTATGTGTATATTAACCTTGTTTGAATCAACAGAATGGCAAGTGGAACGAGACAAACAGCCGGAGGAAGGGGAAGAGGGGGAGAAAGAGGCAGAGGTAGGACAGGGGGCAGTGTACAGGGGCGAGGCACAGAGTTTGTTACGAGAGACGATCTAGCGGTTGAAATGGGAAGACTTCAGGCAAATATTCAAGCCATGTTTAACCAGACTCATCATACGGAAACAACAATACCAGACCCTACCCTTGAAAGTGAAGTGCCTATCGCACCTATTGTCACATCAGCACCAAGAAAGTGTGATTATAAAATGTTTTTAAGCTGTAAACCACCCACCTATGGAGGGGACAGAGATCCAGTAAAAGCAATGCGATGGCTGAAGGAAGTTGAAGCTGTATTTAAAACAAGTAAATGCGCGGAAGAAGATAAAGTGTTATATGGAACATAAATGTTGAAAGCGGATGCCTTGTATTGGTGGGAGGCCCTCATTGACTCTGAAGGACCTGATGTATATTCAACTTTTACTTGGGGCGAATTCTCGAGAGCATTTAAGGAACAGTTTTGTCCGCAAGCCGCAGTTAGACAGTTGGAAGAGGAATTCCTGAGTCTACAACAAGGAAATTTGTCAGTAAGAGACTACACTGCTCGTTTCTTGGAAAAGTCGCGTTTTGGGGAGTATTATGTTGCCACAGAAAAGATGAAGATGGAAAGGTATGTATTCGGATTGAACTCAGAGATTAGAAAGTTAGTGACTGCAGCGAGACCTAATACTTTTTCAGAAGCGGTAAATGCTGCGGAAAATGTGGAGCGAGACAATAAGAGGGATGTTGGGGATAAGAGTGCTGGGAAAAGAAAATCGGAAGAAATGACGTATGATTCAACGGAATACGAAATTCAAAGGTTCGATAGTCACATACCTTTTAGACAAAATGAAAAACTATGTCCAAAATGCAACCGCGTACATCAAGGAAATTGTTATGTTGATCCTAGAAGTTGTTATAAGTGTGGAAGGACGGGACACATCGCTAAGAATTGTCGCGCAAATCGATTCTGTTTTGTTTGCAATTCCCCTGATCATATTCAGTCAGAATGTCCACAGTGGAAAGCACGTCAGGGTAGTACAACAGCGAGATTAACGGAAGTTGAATCGGGAAAGGTACAAGGGTCTGAAGCACCGAGAGTTCAAGGCCGCGTTTTTCAGATGACGGAACAAGAGGTGGAAGAAAGTCCTGATGAGGTTACAGGTATATTTCTATAAACTCTATACGTGCTAAAGTGTTATATGACTTCGGTACGAAGTGGTTCTTGGTATTTTCGTGCTTTTGTTACTTATTTGTGTTAGAGGTATAGATAGAGGCGGAGTGTCTATTCAGGTAGTTTCTATGGCTTTGATTGAGTTTGAGGTAATAGTGGAAGATAAGTATCAGTACCTTTTTGCTTGACCGAATTCCGGGACGGAATTCTTTTAAGGGGGAGGTGTTGTAATAACCAGGTATTTTATTTAATTTAAATTGGAATTTTATAAGTCTTTATATTAGTGTTTGGTGAAATTTAAAAGTTTAGGGATGAGTTTTAATATTAATTGGAAGTTAAGGGGTAGGTTTTTATTTTTATAAAAGAAGTTAGGGGTATATTTTGACAAGTGAATCAAGTTTAAGGTTTATTTGGTAATTAGGTGACACCTCCTCCTTGCCAAAACCGACTTCTCCCTTGTGAGGATAGGTGCCAATGTCTCAAGTAAGGAAGTATTATCTCAACATACTAGTGTGTGTGTATGGTATTCGGTTGAGAGAGAGATCGAGAGAAAGGCTAAAAGGAAAGAAGAAGGAAGAATTAAGAAGTTTGCTGCTGGAATTGCTACTAACAATCTGAAGTAATAAAGGTAAACAATCCATACCTTATTTGTGTTTTAATCCATTAAAGAGTTCTTGAGGTTGCAAGATAAGCTTTAGAAGTGGGTTATGCTATTTTAGATAGACATGATAATTCTTGGTTGGGAATAGTGTTCTAATGGTAGTATAAAACATATCTGCAAAGTAGCATAAACATGCATAGTATAAAACTGCAAAAATCTGGGTTTTAGGATGAAACAGTAGACTGAGACATTCATCGAAGTCGCAATAGACGACTGCGACATTCAACGAAGTCGCAACAGTTGGTTGCGACTTGGCATTGAAGTCGCAATGGTCATTTGCGACTTGGCTTGGAATCGCAGTGGTTGATTGCGATTCGGGTTTGGGATCGCAATAGTGGGTTGCGACTCCAGGGTGAAATCGCAATAGTTGATTGCGACTTAGGGTGAAGTCGCAATAGTGGGTTGCGATTTCGGGGTGAAGTCGCAATAAGAGGTTGTGACTTAGTACTGTTCATTACCGTTGCGACTTGGTACTGTTCATTGCGATTTCATGTTATTTTGGGTTGCGACTTGGGTGGAGGATTTCGTAAGATTAGTGTTAAAAGAGATATTTGGTATTTTGTGATTTCAGATTCTACAAAGGGTGGTCATACGTGAATTATCTTGGAAGAGATTTTGTGATAAACGCACGAGGTGAGTTTTTATTTGAAATGTTTTTCAAATGGAATACATATATGTGATTAAATGTAATATGGTGCATATAGTGTTTATATGAATATTACATTGTATGAGTACTATTTGGCCGGGCTTAGGACCGGTGAAAGTTGGCTGTACAAAGGGACAGTGGTGTTGGCTGTATTTAGTACAGCGGTGTAAATTAATTAATTGGCTTGCTACCAATTAATATGGCCAAGGAAAAGAAAAGAGATAGAGATGGAAAGATACATGATGCATGAGTCATATTTGGTATTCTTACGTGAATTATGTGCAAATGTTTTCTTTTACTAACGGGGATTTTTCTCACTAGACCTCAAGGTCTAACCCTCATTTTTGTTTTAAAATATGTATTCCAGGTCATGGAGCAAACAAGAGACAATGATAGGATTTATCATGTTAGCTTTTGTGGATGTTGAATGATTATGAAGGTTTCAGTTATAATTAGTAGTTGTTATGTATTTTACTTTATTCGAAAAAGTTTGTACTAAAAGACCTAATTGTAGAATTTAAGGGACCATATTTGGATTATGATATGTTATTTTGTGATGAATTATATGAAACTTGTATGTTGGGATTAAGGGATGTTACAAATGGTATCAGAGCCTTAGTTTAAGAGATTTAGGTATTAGTATCTGTACCTAGACTTAAACTGCATGCGAAGTAGGATGTCCTTGTTATTATAGAACCTTGGGATGATAAATATAAAAAGGTAGAAGGAGCATCATGTAAGGTAATTTCAGATTACACCTGGCCAGTGTAATTATGATCTTACAGGTACATGTTTGAACCGGAATACTTTATTATATGGGGTATGTGCTTATGTGTATATTAACCTTGTTTGAATCAACAGAATGGCAAGTGGAACGAGACAAACAGCCGGAGGAAGGGGAAGAGGGGGAGAAAGAGGCAGAGGTAGGACAGGGGGCAGTGTACAGGGGCGAGGCACGGAGTTTGTTACGAGAGACGATCTAGCGGTTGAAATGGGAAGACTTCAGGCAAATATTCAAGCCATGTTTAACCAGACTCATCATACGGAAACAGCAATACCAGACCCTACCCTTGAAAGTGAAGTGCCTATCGCACCTATTGTCACATCAGCACCAAGAAAGTGTGATTATAAAATGTTTTTAAGCTGTAAACCACCCACCTATGGAGGGGACAGAGATCCAGTAAAAGCAATGCGATGGCTGAAGGAAGTTGAAGCTGTATTTAAAACAAGTAAATGCGCGGAAGAAGATAAAGTGTTATATGGAACAGCAATGTTGCAAGCGGATGCCTTGTATTGGTGGGAGGCCCTCATTGACTCTGAAGGACCTGATGTATATTCAACTTTTACTTGGAGCGAATTCTCGAGAGCATTTAAGGAACAGTTTTGTCCGCAAGCCGCAGTTAGACAGTTGGAAGAGGAATTCCTGAGTCTACAACAAGGAAATTTGTCAGTAAGAGACTACACTGCTCGTTTCTTGGAAAAGTCGCGTTTTGGGGAGTATTATGTTGCCACAGAAAAGATGAAGATGGAAAGGTATGTATTCGGATTGAACTCAGAGATTAGAAAGTTAGTGACTGCAGCGAGACCTAATACTTTTTCAGAACCGGTAAATGCTGCGGAAAATGTGGAGCGAGACAATAAGAGGGATGTTGGGGATAAGAGTGCTGGGAAAAGAAAATCGGAAGAAATGACGTATGATTCAACGGAATACGAAATTCAAAGGTTCGATAGTCACATACCTTTTAGACAAAATGAAAAACTATGTCCAAAATGCAACCGCGTACATCAAGGAAATTGTTATGTTGATCCTAGAAGTTGTTATAAGTGTGGAAGGACGGGACACATCGCTAAGAATTGTCGCGCAAATCGATTCTGTTTTGTTTGCAATTCCCCTGATCATATTCAGTCAGAATGTCCACAGTGGAAAGCACGTCAGGGTAGTACAACAGCGAGATTAACGGAAGTTGAATCGGGAAAGGTACAAGGGTCTGAAGCATCGAGAGTTCAAGGCCGCGTTTTTCAGATGACGGAACAAGAGGTGGAAGAAAGTCCTGATGAGGTTACAGGTATATTTCTATAAACTCTATACGTGCTAAAGTGTTATATGACTTCGGTACGAAGTGGTTCTTGGTATTTTCGTGCTTTTGTTACTTATTTGTGTTAGAGGTATAGATAGAGGCGGAGTGTCTATTCAGGTAGTTTCTATGGCTTTGATTGAGTTCGAGGTAATAGTGGAAGATAAGTATCAGTACCTTTTTGCTTGACCGAATTCCGGGACGGAATTCTTTTAAGGGGGAGGTGTTGTAATAACCAGGTATTTTATTTAATTAAAATTGGAATTTTATAAGTCTTTATATTAGTGTTTGGTGAAATTTAAAAGTTTAGGGATGAGTTTTAATATTAATTGGAAGTTAAGGGGTAGGTTTTTATTTTTATAAAAGAAGTTAGGGGTATATTTTGACAAGTGAATCAAGTTTAAGGTTTATTTGGTAATTAGGTGACACCTCCTCCTTGCCAAAACCGACTTCTCCCTTGTGAGGATAGGTGTCAATGTCTCAAGTAAGGAAGTATTATCTCAACATACTAGTGTGTGTGTATGGTATTCGGTTGAGAGAGAGATCGAGAGAAAGGCTAAAAGGAAAGAAGAAGGAAGAATTAAGAAGTTTGCTGCTGGAATTGCTACTAACAATCTGAAGTAATCAAGGTAAACAATCCATACCTTATTTGTGTTTTAATCCATTAAAGAGTTCTTGAGGTTGCAAGATAAGCTTTAGAAGTGGGTTATGCTATTTTAGATAGACATGATAATTCTGGTTTGGGAATAGTGTTCTAATGGTAGTATAAAACATATCTGCAAAGTAGCATAAACATGCATAGTATAAAACTGCAAAAATCTGGGTTTTAGGATGAAACAGTAGACTGAGACATTCATCGAAGTCGCAATAGACGACTGCGACATTCAACGAAGTCGCGACAGTTGGTTGCGACTTGGCATTGAAGTCGCAATGGTCATTTGCGACTTGGCTTGGAATCGCAGTGGTTGATTGCGATTCGGGTTTGGGATCGCAATAGTGGGTTGCGACTCCAGGGTGGAATTGCAATAGTTGATTGCGACTTAGGGTGAAGTCGCAATAGTGGGTTGCGATTTCGGGGTGAAGTCGCAATAAGAGGTTGCGACTTAGTACTGTTCATTACCGTTGCGACTTGGTACTGTTCATTGCGATTTCATGTTATTTTGGGTTGCGACTTGGGTGGAGGATTTCGTAAGATTAGTGTTAAAAGAGATATTTGGTATTTTGTGATTTCAGATTCTACAAAGGGTGGTCATACGTGAATTATCTTGGAAGAGATTTTGTGATAAACGCACGAGGTGAGTTTTTATTTGAAATGTTTTTCAAATGGAATACATATATGTGATTAAATGTAATATGGTGCATATAGTGTTTATATGAATATTACATTGTATGAGTACTAGTTGGCCGGGCTTAGGACCGGTGAAAGTTGGCTGTACAAAGGGACAGTGGTGTTGGTTGTATTTAGTACAGCGGTGTAAATTAATTAATTGGCTTGCTACCAATTAATATGGCCAAGGAAAAGAAAAGAGATAGAGATGGAAAGATACATGATGCATGAGTCATATTTGGTATTCTTACGTGAATTATGTGCAAATGTTTTCTTTTACTAACGGGGATTTTTCTCACTAGACCTCAAGGTCTAACCCTCATTTTTGTTTTAAAATATGTATTCCAGGTCATGGAGCAAACAAGAGACAATGATAGGATTTATCATGTTAGCTTTTGTGGATGTTGAATGATTATGAAGATTTCAGTTATAATTAGTAGTTGTTATGTATTTTACTTTATTCGAAAAAGTTTGTACTAAAAGACCTAATTGTAGAATTTAAGGGACCATATTTGGATTATGATATGTTATTTTGTGATGAATTATATGAAACTTGTATGTTGGGATTAAGGGATGTTACAAGAAAGGGGGGTCTGCGTAAGCTCCGGGAAGGGGAGTTTGCGTAGGCTCCAGTTGAGGGCGAGAGGGTAGTCCTTTGGATCCCGATCGCAGAATGTTTATGTGATCCTATATACAGTGTAGTTCCATGCTTGATGTATGTTAAGGGTTACGATGATATTTTCATAAATGCTTTTATACTGGTTATATGTTGTTTTCGGAGGGAATTCACTAGACCTTATGGTCTAACCCTCGCTTTTCAAAACTAAACCATTTTCAGGTAAGCGTGCTATGGGTTCTTCAAGTAAGGACTAGGTGGCGATAGAAAGGACTTGGAGCTTAGGGCGTCTCCAAGATTTTGTCTATGATATTTATAGAATAGTTCTCGGCTGTGGATTTTAAAGACTTCCGCTGTCAATTTTGCTTAGCGTGAATTATTGTTGATGTAAAGACAAGGTTTTATGTAATTCGAATGCTTAATCTATGTCAGTGCTTAATGTTGAAATTGGGACGTTACAACTTTAACGTTCTTAAACTTGTTGATATATTGTTTCAACTGTTTCAATCTTTTTAAACCATAAGATAAATACTAATATTTGTTCATCTTTATTGGGTCTTTTGTTTTATGGACGTGTTCATCGGTTATCGACTCCTACCCTTGGTAGTCAGACTAATCCCTTTTTTTAGGTAAGTGTTCCTATTAAGTTTGTTTTCTAACAAGACGGTTTGATATATTTCACTGTATTAGCACTATGAGATTAATAGTAAACCAATGGTTCTAAGAAAGTGAAATATATCAAAACATCTTCGTCGTGTATCACAAGTGAGCGATCTCTTTAATTTTCTTAAGCTTGTTGATATATTGTTTCATACGTTTCACTTCTTTTGAACCATAAGATAAATACTAATATTCGTTCATCTTTATTTGATCTTTTTTATATGGACATGTTCATTGGTTATCAACTCCTACCCTTAGTCGTGAGTCCAATCCTTATTTTTTTAAGGTAAATGTTCTTTTTATGTTAGTTATCTACCTAGATGGTCTGATATATTTCACTGTATTTGAACTATGAGATTAATAATAATTTGATGTTCTAACAAAGTGAAATATATCAAATCATCTTGGTCGTGTACCACAAGTCAGTGATCCCTTTAACTTTCTTAAACTTGTTGATATATTGTTTCATATGTTTCGCACTTTTTGAACCATTAGATAAATACTAATAATTTTTCTTCTTTATTTGGTCTTTTTTTGGACGTGTTCATCGGTTATCGACTAAGGCCCGTCGTCGTGGGGATAAACCCTTGCTTTTTTCGGTAAGTGTTCTTTTAAGTTAGTTGTCTACCTAGATGGTTTGATATATTTATTTGTTTTTGAACTATGAGATTAATAGTAATCGATTGTTCTAACAAAGAAAATATATCAAATCATCTTGGTCGTGTATCACACGTCAGCGATCACTTTAAATTTCTTAAACTTGTTGATATATTGTTTCAAGTGTTTTATCTTTTTAAACCATAAGATAAATACTAATATTTGTTCATCTTTATTTGGTCTTTTGTTTTATAGACGTGTTCATCGGTTATTAACTCCGACCCTTGGTAGTGAGGCTAATCCCTTTTTTTAGGTAAGTGTTCCTATTAAGTTTGGTTTCTAACAAGACGGTTTGACATATTTCACTGTATTAGAACTATGAGATTAATAGTAAACCAATGGTTCTAACAAAATGAAATATATCAAAGCATCTTGGTCGTGTATCACAAGTGAGCGATCTCTTTAACTTTCTTAAGCTTGTTGATATATTGTTTCATACGTTCACTTCTTTTGAACCCAAAGATAAATACTAATATTCGTTCATCTTTATTTGATATTTTTTATATGGACATGTTCATTGGTTATCGACTCCTACCCTTAGTCGTGAGTCCAATCCTTCATTTTTTAAAGGTAAATGTTCTTTTTATGTTAGTTTTCTACCTAGATGGTCTGATATATTTCACTTTATTTGAACTATGAGATTAACAATATTTTGATGTTCTAACAAATTGAAATATATCAAATCATCTTGGTCGTGTACCACAAGTCAGTGATCCCTTTAACTTTCTTAAACTTGTTGATATATTGTTTCATATGTTTCTCACTTTTTGAACCATTAGATAAATACTAATAATTTTTCTTCCTTATTTGGTCTTTTTTTGGACGTGTTCATCGCTTATCGAATAAGGCCCGTCGTCGTGGGGATAAACCCTTGCTTTTTTCGGTAAGTGTTCTTTTAAGTTAGTTGTCTACCTAGATGGTTTGATATATTTCTTTGTTTTTGAACTATGCGATTAATAGTAATCGATTGTTCTAACAAAGAAAATATATCAAATCACACGTCAGCGATCACTTTAACTTTCTTAAACTTGTTGATATATTGTTTCAAGTGTTTTACCTTTTTAAACCATAAGATAAATACTAATATTTGTTCATCTTTATTTGTTCTTTTGTTTTATGGACGTGTTCATCGGTTATCAACTCCTACCCTTGGTAGTGAGGCTAATCCCTTTTTTTAGGTAAGTGTTCCTATTAAGTTTGTTTTCTAACAAGACGGTTTGACATATTTCACTGTATTAGAACTACGAGATTAATAGTAAACCAATGGTTCTAACAAAATGAAATATATCAAAGCATCTTGGTCGTGTATCACAAGTGAGCGATCTCTTTAACTTTCTTAAGCTTGTTGATATATTGTTTCATACGTTCACTTCTTTTGAACCATAAGATAAATACTAATATTCGTTCATCTTTATTTAATATTTTTTATATGGACATGTTCATTGGTTATCGACTCCTACCCTTAGTCGTGAGTCCAATCCTTAATTTTTTAAAGCTAAATGTTCTTTTTATGTTAGTTTTCTACCTAGATGGTCTGATATATTTCACTGTATTTGAACTATGAGATTAATAATAATCTGATGTTCTAACAATGTCAGGATCGAATCTTAACAAGATAATTAACACTTAGAATTCAGAATTAAAGAATCTGCGGAAAAGAACTTTAATTCTCACAATCAAGAACAATGTAACAGAAAATTCACCACTTTGTGTATTCACTAAATCGACTCACAAGATTACAACCAAACCTCAATCTTGTTGAACAGGCTCAACAAGACGACTTCTACTTCTCTAGAAATAGGGTTCTTACACCTTGAGGTTAATTCTCTCTGAAAACGATATCTAATTCTTTTTCACACGTATCTCATGTGTATCTACTAATAGCTATCTATCAATACTATTTATACAAGAATAATTACAAGATAACTATCAAAAAGTAACTTGATCTTCTAAATCTTCGTTAAACATATCTTGATCAATTCCTTCTTTGTCTCCAAAAGTATCGCATACCAATCTTAACAAACTCAGCAGTATTAACCTTCATTCTTCATGAGCAGTACTAACAATCTCCAGCAGTATTAAGTCACGAGCAGTACTAACAGATATTCGATATGCACCAGCAGTACTAACCTTGACTTGCAGTAGTAACTTTGACAAGCAGTACTAACCTCACATAAGCAGCATTAATAATATTCCAGCAGTAGTAATATACCAGCAGTATTAACTTTGTTCAGGCAGCATTAACCATGTACCAGCAGTAGTAACTTTGTTCTGGCAGCACTAACATTGAACTAGCAGTACTAACCTTGAACTGGCAGTAGTAATGTTGTTCTGGCAGTACTAACCATACTTAGCATATCTTCAGTTCCCAACAATCTCCCCCTAACTTGACTTTTCAGGATGAGAAGTTAAGTTCTTCAGATGATGCTTCCAAAACCTAGTCATCAACGCATAAATTTGGATCCAATCCCAGACTTTGATTGAGGATCCTTTTTACAAGGTATCTTGCCATTTTAGAGTCTTTGTCACTTACCAACTTAGCATGCAACATTCCTTTCAACTTTTTCATGCTGTGCTTGTATACAACATCCACCAAATAATATTCATGAAATGTATTGTCAAGAGAGATGACATACACTCCACAATTCTCAATGAGCATCCAGTTGGTAATGACTTGAAAATTCCTTGCCATCAAATGCTGAACTGCTTCTGGTTTGAACATTAAGCACAAGTATTCAAGAACCATCTTTGTGATAGACATACCTTGCTCTGTCAGCATGTTTCCATATAGCCTCATTCCCACCTTGAACATCTCTTCCAGGTCAGATCTAGAGCATGTTCTGATAAGTTTTCCCCAAGTAGGACAAACTTCAAACTTTCCATCTGCCCTTTTGATTCTGATGAACTCCTTTCTTCCATCTTTCAATGTGTCCCAGAAGATGATCTCAGGAGGCATGGAAGACAATGGTGTAGTCTTGATTGGATTAGTATCAACCACAGTAATATACAAATCACATTGAGCATTTGATTGTGATTGTACATTGCTTGGTTGACCTGATGAAGTTGCCACTTCTTCTTCAGCAACTTTTGGATTAGATTTCTCTTTAACTGCTTCCTCCTGTGCTTCTTCTACAGTTGGATCCACCCTTGGCTTCTTTATATCTTTCTTCTTTGAGGCTATTGACTTTGTTCTTGGCCTCTTTGTTCTTTTGAAAGATTTAACAGCTTCAGGAGTGGTTTCAGCTGTTTCTTCTTTGTGGCTCTTAGCAGCACTAACAGTTTCTACTGCCTTTTGTTTTTCAGCAGCATTATCTGTTTCTACTTCTTTTGCAACCTCAGCAGTAGTAACCGTTTTTGCTGCTGGTTCTGTTTCTGCTTCCTTTGTAATATCAGCAGCAGTAACGGTTTCTGCTGCTGTTTCTGTTTCTGCTTCCTTTGTAATATCAGCAGCAGTAACGGTTTCTGCTGCTGTTTCTGTTTCTGCTTCCTTTGTAATGTCTGCAGCCTCCTCAGTCTCCCCCTCAACCTTATACTCATACTCCCCCTCAATGTTTGCATCCTCCATGTTTAGATCTGAGTCTGACTCCCCCTTTTTGGAAGCATCATTGGTAGGGTTTCTTCTCCTAAGGACAAACTGAGCTCTCTTCTTTCTGTGCATCAACTTAGTGATCATCTTCCTTTGCTTCTCAAGCTGTGAGTTTTGATAGAGGACCACTTTCTTGAGTTCATCAATCTCCTTTTTCTGATCCATGACTTCAATGTTGATATTTGCAATAGTTTCCATCAATTCCTCGTACGTATATCTATCCTCACCCTGTTTAGGAGTTTTTACCTCCCTTAAAGGATCATTGGAAGTTTTAGCAGGTGTCTCTTGCCTAGCAAAAGCACTACCTACCCCCTTGGTTTCTTGGCACCTGGGACCTCTGGATGATTTCTCACCCTGAGTTGCCGTGAGGAAGGGCTTAGTTATTTTACCACTGGCCTTCTCTTTGCTAGCAGAAGTAGTGGCAGCCTTGCGACTCACATGCTCAACCTTCTCCTTAGTGAGCACCTTCTTGGGGTTGGGAGACACCCCTGTGGTTTCCCTTTCGATATTCTCCATTGGAGAATGCTCCAACAGAGGGCTTAAAGGCTTCGGGCTCTTAGGAGATACATCAAGGGAAGGAACCTTGTGTACCTTTCTTCTTTCAAACTTTTTGGTTATTGTGGGAGTGGGTCGTTCAAGAATGGACTGAGGGATTTCTTTTGTGATGGAAGGTTGGGATTGGTCATCAGTGGGTGTGTCTAATGAGGGCCTTGACCCTGATGCCATACCTTCAGGTGTGTGGGACACAGCCATCATTGTAGAGAACAATGGTGTGTCAACTCCTTCCGAGTCCCTAGGAAGTCTTTTCATATTTGAAAAAACCTTCCCTTTAGGGGATTTTGGCACATATACCTCATCAAATTGAGGCATATCCATCAATTCCTTGGTAATTACTTCCTGAACAAACCTTGGATACATATAGAAACGCTTTTTGGATTCCAGGTTTGCCACAAGATCATTGAAAATCATTTGAGAAAAATTAAACTTCCTGTTAGTGGCTAAGCAGACTAGAGCATAAGCAATAGTACTGCTGAACTCACTCCATCCAGTAGTTTTCTTTGAAATACAATGCATTAGGGTATGAACAAAGAATCTCCATTGAGTAAAGAACTTTGACTTGTAGAATTTAAAAACTCCAATGGGACCTTCATACCCCATTCTTTGTAAAGTTGAGAAGAGTTCTTCATTGGGAATAGAAGATATACCTGAGGCATCATCTAGTCGAAGAGTGATGCGAATGAGTTCTTCTGAAACTTTCAAGGGTTTGTCACATACCCTTGTTTGAATGACTTTATGCCCATCTTCGGATTCTACGGTGGCATTGGCCCAGAATTGCGTCTGATGCTCGATGTAGATAGTTGGATTCACCGTTAGGGCATACGAAATATGAGTGGACTTGAGAAAATCCACAATTTCATGAAATCCTTCGGCCTGCTTCGGCTTCTGAAGCATTGCAATCTCATTATGCTCATCGACAAACTCCATAATCGTTGTGCTTCCTGAGGATTTGTAAAGAAAACACAGAGATTCTAGGGAGACGGGGTTAGAACGAGAGAGAGAAGAAGTTAATGCGAAGAGTCGTTATGAACTTTGGCGGGCAAACAGGGGTATTTATAGCAGTATTTGCCCTAGATTTTCAAAAGCAGTATTAACGACATACGCAGTATTAACCACGAAGCAGTATTAACTACTGAGCAGTATTAACTGTGCACTAGCAGTATTAACTACTGAGCAGTATTAACTGCAAACTAGCAGCAACACCATTTTGTTGTGGAGTCCTAGGAGCACTGTATTGTCTCTCAATTACTTTTTCTTCACAAAAGGTGTTTAGATCAAAATTTTTAAACTCAGTTCCATTATCTGATCTAATGACTTTCACTCTTTGATTTGATTGGTTTTCAATTTTGAGAATAAAAGATTTGATCAGTCCACTTGTCTCATCTTTAGTTCTCAGAAAATATACCCAAGTAAATCTAGAATAATCATCAACAATAACTAAGCAGTATGATTTCTTGCCAATACTCATCACATTAGTAGGACCAAACAGATCCATATGTAACAGTTGAAGAGGATTTGAGATAGTGTTTATCTCTTTGGTCTTATGAGAAGTTTTGTGTTGTTTGCCTTTGAGACAAGCAACACAATGATCATCACATGAATAGACTTTGGATGGCAAACCCCTTACAAGGTTATTCTTAACAAGTTTATTCATTGTTTTAAAGTTCATGTGACACATCCTTCTGTGCCAAAGTGATGATTCATCCAAAGAAGCTTTTGAAACTAAACAATTTAGGGATGAATCAGATGACACACTTTCCAAATCTAAACAATATACATTATCCTTCCTAGGAGTTCTCAGAAGTATCATGTTTTCATCAACCACTTTGTATCCAGGAGCAAGGATAATACATTCAGAATCAGTAAACAATATGCTATGCTTCTTGTCACAAACCTGTGATACACTTAACAGGTTGTATCTCAATTGCTCAACATAGTACACATCTTCAAAGGTCATCTTACCTTTTGAAACATCACCCTTACCACTTATCTTTCCACCAGCAGGATTATTCCCAAATGCAACATGTCCTCCATCAATCTTTTTGAAATTTTTGAGGCAGGCCATGTTACCTGTCATGTGCCTGGAGCAACCACTATCAACATGCCAAATGCTCTTCCCCTTGAGCTGTTGGTTGCCCTGCACATTAAGATAAATCAGTTAGTTTTATTGGGAACCCAAGCCGAAGTGGTCTTGGGTCTCCCTTGCTCATCAAAGTACTTGCACTTGGTTTTGATGAGATTTTCAACCTTAGGTACTGCAGTACTGGAGTACTTTGTCAATATGATTGGTTTAGCAGCACTAGAAGCAGTATTAACCTCAGAAGTACTAACAGTGCTAGCAGTACTAACACTGGGAGCAGCAGTATCGTTAGCAGCACTATCAGTACTAGCAGCAGTATCAGCAGTACTAACAGAGTTAGCAGTATTAACAGAGTTAACACTGCTAGAAGCAGTATTATCTGAATAGGAAGTACTAACAGTGTTAGCAGCACTAATACTGCTAACAACACTAACTTTTGAAGAATTACTAGCAGTATTAACACTGCTAGCAGCACTAACTCTTGAAGAAGTACTAACAGTGTTAGCAGTACTAACACTGCTAGCAGCAGTAACTTTTGAAGAATTTCTAGCAGTATTAACACTGCTAGCAGCACTAACTCTTGAAGAAGTGCTAACAGTGTTAGCAGTACTAACACTGCTAGCAGCAGTATTATTTTTAGTGCCTTTTGTAACCCACATTGTAACACATTCCTTTTCAGGCTTTTTCTTCATGTGGCTTTTTGGTTCAGCTTGTTTCATAGCCACATTTGTTCTTGTAGACTTCCTATAGCCAGAAGGTTTTTGATAACTTCTTTGAAAACTTCTCTTTTGGTTAATAGGATTGAAGAAACAGTATTTGGCAAGATGATTCAGTTTGCCACAAATAAAGCAAGGTTTTGGTCTATTAATCTTTTGCAGATCAACTCCTTGCCTTAGTGCCCACTGGTTATTCCAGTTCCTTTGATTTCCCCTCTTATTATCATGTTTTTGGGGCTGATACTCTTGAGATTTCCTGCAAGAACACTGTTCACAAGCATTAGAGTTCACAACTGTGGTCTGTGTGTAATGAACTTTCTTTCCTTTTACAGTCCTTTTCATCTCCTTACTCCTATCCCAAGAACTTCCACCTTCCTCATTAGTCTTGATGTGATTTTCTAATGGGATCTCATCACTATCCTTCTTAGAATCTTCCCCATCAGATCCATCTTCAACAACAACTGCATCTAATGGGTCTACACTAGTGGCTCCTTCAGATAAGTCCTTACTATCCAAGGTTTCTAAAAGGTCTGACCTAGGAGGGATGTAGTTGTTGTTGTAGGGTGGGGGAGTGGCATTATACCCTAGGCCTGTTTTCATCTTACCATGGACTTGAGCATTTATTATTGTGTCCATGGCTTTAGAATCTTTTGAAAACTTTTCAACATCAGCTTTAACTGTCTTAAGTTCTTCTTTTAATTTCTCACACTCTTCCCTAGACTCTTTCAGTTGGAACTCCAGACCACCTTTTTCCCACTTCCAGTAGTTAGTATCATATGAGTGTTGAAGTTCATTGGCTTGAAAGGCCCTAATCTGTTCTTCAAACCTCTCAACAATCAACACATAGTCTCTTCTATCCTTTTCTAATCTTTTAAGATCATCACACATACCCTGGTTGTGATCTCTATACCTTTTAACAGTATCTATACAAGCTTGAGTACAGAGATTAGATTTTACCTCAGTGGGAAGATCTGAAACTTCAGCCATAAGTGCTTGATTTTGGATGGCTTCTTCTGCTTGGTCACTCCAGTCAAATCCCATTCCTTGTTGAGAAACAAGAGCTTGAATGGAGCTTCTGTTTTGATTGGAACTTCCAGCCTGAGTTTGTTGATGGCTGTTGTAAGATGTTCCTCCTCTGCATTCCCTGGCAAAGTGTCCCATCTTGTGACACTTGTAGCATTCAACTTTGGATTTGTCAAATCCAGCACCATCCTCTCTTCTTTGGGAAAAATTGTTTCTCCCTGTCCTCTTAATGAATCTCTTCACTCTCATAGACAGCATAGCCATCTGCCACTTTATATCCATCTCTTCAAGATCATCAGCATTAACCTGTTCTAAATCATCATTAATCAAAGAGGAATTTATATGACTGGAAAAGAAAGCTTCTAGTACTGTATCTTTGGACTTTTCCTGATTGACTGAACCAGCAGCACTAACTGAACCAGCAGTGCTAACTGATTCATGGTTAGCAGTAGAATCAGGTGATGCTGAAAGAAGTGCAGCATTATGAACATATCCAGAGGGCTTCTTTTTGGCTTCAACCTCTGATTCAAATACTCTAAGATCATTGTACAGATCATCAAGTTCCTTATCTTCCAGTTGATCATTCTGTCTGAAGGACACAGTGTACATTGTCCATTCTTCACCCAATGATCTTAAGAACTTCCTGTTGACATCATCAGCCTCCATCTTGACTCCTACAGTGGCTAATTCTCCAATCAGCTTATTAAATCTATCAAACGTTTGAGTCATGGACTCATTCTTGGTAGAAGTAAAGTTTTCATACTGCTGCTTGAGAATTGCCTTTTGATTTCTCTTTGTGCTTTTGGTGCCAGTAAATCTTTTCTCCAAAGCATTCCACAGAATCTGAGCATCAGTGCAGTGATGGAATTGATGCTGATACTCATTGGGAATAGCCAAAAGCAGGGTGCTTAAGGCCTTCATCTCTGTTTGTCTGACTTTTCTCTCTGCATCAGTCTTTGGAGGAGGTCTTTTGCCATCTGGTCCAGTTCTTCCTTCAGCACATGGACCATTCTCAATGATATCCCAGATGGAATAATCAGTAAGCAGAATGTACTGCTTGATTCTAATTTTCCACATGTCAAATTCATTGGGTCTGAGCATGGGAACTTTAGATACAAGAGTACTGTTTGATTCAAAAGAATTTTCCATAATGACTGTAGAATTCTAAGCAACACTTGCTCTGATACCACTTGTCAGGATCGAATCTTAACAAGATAATTAACACTTAGAATTCAGAATTAAAGAATCTGCGGAAAAGAACTTTAATTCTCACAATCAAGAACAATGTAACAGAAAATTCACCACTTTGTGTATTCACTAAATCGACTCACAAGATTACAACCAAACCTCAATCTTGTTGAACAGGCTCAACAAGACGACTTCTACTTCTCTAGAAATAGGGTTCTTACACCTTGAGGTTAATTCTCTCTGAAAACGATATCTAATTCTTTTTCACACGTATCTCATGTGTATCTACTAATAGCTATCTATCAATACTATTTATACAAGAATAATTACAAGATAACTATCAAAAAGTAACTTGATCTTCTAAATCTTCGTTAAACATATCTTGATCAATTCCTTCTTTGTCTCCAAAAGTATCGCATACCAATCTTAACAAACTCAGCAGTATTAACCTTCATTCTTCATGAGCAGAACTAACAATCTCCAGCAGTATTAAGTCACGAGCAGTACTAACAGATATTCGATATGCACCAGCAGTACTAACCTTGACTTGCAGTAGTAACTTTGACAAGCAGTACTAACCTCACATAAGCAGCATTAATAATATTCCAGCAGTAGTAATATACCAGCAGTATTAACTTTGTTCAGGCATCATTAACCATGTACCAGCAGTAGTAACTTTGTTCTGGCAGCACTAACATTGAACTAGCAGTACTAACCTTGAACTGGCAGTAGTAATGTTGTTCTGGCAGTACTAACCATACTTAGCATATCTTCAGTTCCCAACAAACAAATTGAAATATATCAAATCATCTTGGTCGTGTACCACAAGTCAGTGATCCCTTTAACTTTCTTAAACTTGTTGATACATTGTTTCATATGTTTCGTACTTTTTGAACCCTTAGATAAATACTAATAATTTTTCTTCTTTATTTGGTCTTTTTTTGGACGTGTTCATCGGTTATCGACTCCGGCCCGTCGTCGTGGGGATAAACCATTGCTTTTTTCGGTAAGTGTTCCTTTTAAGTTAGTTGTCTACCTAGATGTTTTGATATATTTCTTTGTATTTGAACTATGAGATTAATAGTAATCGATTGTTCTAGCAAATGAAATATATCAAATCATATTGGTCGTGTATCAAAAGTCAGCGATCACTTTAACTTTCTGAAACTTGTTGATATATTGTTTCAACTGTTTCAGTCTTTTTAAACCATAAGATAAATACTAATATTTGTTCATCTTTATTGGGTCTTTTGTTTTATGGACGTGTTCATCGGTTATCGACTCCTACCCATGGTAGTGAGGATAATCCCTTTTTTTAGGTAAGTGTTCCTATTAAGTTTGTTTTCTAACAAGGCGGTTTGATATATTTCACTGTATTAGAACTATGAGATTAATAGTAAACCAATGGTTCTAAGAAAGTGAAATATATCAAAACACCTTGGTCGTGTATCACAAGTGTGCGATCTCTTTAACTTTCTTAAGCTTGTTGATATATTATTTCATACGTTTCACTTCTTTTGAACCATAAGATAAATACTAATATTCGTTCATCTTTATTTGATCTTTTTTATATGGACATGTTCATTGGTTATCGACTCCTACCCTTAGTCGTGAGTCCAATCCTTATTTTTTTAAGGTAAATGTTCTTTTTATGTTAGTTATCTACCTAGATGGTCTGATATATTTCACTGTATTTGAACTATGAGATTAATAATAATCTGATGTTCTAACAAAGTGAAATATATCAAATCATCTTGGTCGTGTACCACAAGTCAGTGATCCCTTTAACTTTCGTAAACTTTTGATATATTGTTTCATATGTTTCGCACTTTTTGAACCATTAGATAAATACTAATAATTTTTCTTCTTTATTTGGTCTTTCTTAAACGTGTTTCATATCTTATCAACTCCAGCCCGTCGTCGTGGGGATAAACCCTTGCTTTTTTCGGTAAGTGTTCCTTTTAAGTTAGTTGTCTACCTAGATGTTTTGATATATTTCTTTGTATTTGAACTATGAGATTAATAGTAATCGATTGTTCTAGCAAATGAAATATATCAAATCATATTGGTCGTGTATCACAAGTCAGCGATCACTTTAACTTTCTTAAACTTGTTGATATATTGTTTCAACTGTTTCAGTCTTTTTAAACCATAAGATAAATACTAATATTTGTTCATCTTTATTGGGTCTTTTGTTTTATGGACGTGTTCATCGGTTATCGACTTCTACCCTTGGTAGTGAGGCTAATCCCTTTTTTTAGGTAAGTGTTCCTATTAAGTTTGTTTTCTAACAAGACGGTTTGATATATTTCACTGTATTAGAACTATGAGATTAATAGTAAACAATGGTTCTAACAAAATGAAATATATCAAAGCATCTTGGTCGTGTATCCCAAGTGAGCGATCTCTTTAACTTTCTTAAGCTTGTTGATATATTGTTTCATACGTTTCACTTCTTTTGAACCATAAGATAAATACTAATATTCGTTCATCTTTATTTGATCTTTTTTATATAGACATGTTCATTGGTTATCGACTCCTACCCTTAGTCGTGAGTCCAATCCTTATTTTTTTAATGTAAATGTTCTTTTTATGTTAGTTTTCTACCTAGATGGTCTGATATATTTCACTGTATTTGAACTATGAGATTAATAATAATTTGATGTTCTAACAAAGAGAAATATATCAAATCATCTTGGTCGTGTACCACAAGTCAGTGATCCCTTTAACTTTCTTAAACTTGTTGATATATTGTTTCATATGTTTCGCACTTTTTGAACCGTTAGATAAATACTAATAATTTTTCACCTTTATTTGGTCTTTTTTTGTGTTCATCTGTTATCGACTCCGGCCTGTCGTCATGGGGATAAACCCATGCTTTTTTCGGTAAGTGTTCCTTTTAAGTTAGTTGTCTACCTAGATGGTTTGATATATTTCTTTGTATTTGAATTATGAGATTAATAGTAATCGATTGTTCTAACAAAGGAAATATATGAAATCATCTTGGTCGTGTATCACAAGTCAGCAATCACTTTAACTTTCTTAAACTTGTTGATATATTGTTTGAACTGTTTCAGTCTTTTTAAACCATAAGATAAATACTAATATTTGTTCATCTTTATTTGTTCTTTTGTTTTATGGACGTGTTCATCGGTTATCAACTCCTACCCTTGGTAGTGAGGCTAATCCCTTTTTTTAGGTAAGTGTTCCTATTAAGTTTGTTTTCTAACAAGACGGTTTGACATTTTTCACTATATTAGAACTATGAGATTAATAGTAAACCAATGGTTCTAACAAAATGAAATATATCAAAGCATCTTGGTCGTATATCACAAGTGAGCGATCTCTTTAACTTTCTTAAGCTTGTTGATATATTGTTTCATACGTTCACTTCTTTTGAACCCTATGATAAATACTAATATTCGTTCATCTTTATTTAATATTTTTTATATGGACATGTTCATTGGTTATCGACTCCTACCCTTAGTCGTGAGTCCAATCCTTAATTTTTTAAAGGTAAATGTTCTTTTTATGTTAGTTTTCTACCTAGATGGTCAGATATATTTAACTGTATTTGAACTATGAGATTAATAGTAATCGATTGTTCTAGCAAATGAAATATATCAAGTCAGCGATCACTTTAACTTTCTTAAACTTGTTTCAACTGTTTCAGTCTTTTTAAACCATAAGATAAATACTAATATTTGTTCATCTTTATTGGGTCTTTTGTTTTATGGACGTGTTCATCGGCTATAGACTCCTATCCTTGGTAGTGAGGCTAATCCCTTTTTTAGGTAAGTGTTCCTATTAAGTTTGTTTTCTAACAAGACGGTTTGATATATTTCACTGTATTAGAACTATGAGATTAATAGTAAACCAATGGTTCTAAGAAAATGAAATATATCAAAGCATCTTGGTCGTGTATCACAAGTGAGCGATCTCTTTAACTTTCTTAAGCTTGTTGATATATTGTTTCATACGTTTCACTTCTTTTGAACCATAAGAAAAATACTAATATTCGTTCATCTTTATTTGATCTTTTTTATATGGACATGTTCATTGGTTATCGACTCCTACCCTTAGTCGTGAGTCCAATCCTTGTTTTTTTAAGGTAAATGTTCTTTTTATGTTAGTTATCTACCTAGATGGTCTGATATATTTCACTGTATTTGAACTATGAGATTAATAATAATCTGATGTTCTAACAAAGTGAAATATATCAAATCATCTTGGTCGTGTACCACAAGTCAGTGATCCCTTTAACTTTCTAAAACTTGTTGATATATTGTTTCATATGTTTCGCACTTTTTGAACCATTAGATAAATACTAATAATTTTTCTTCTTTATTTGGTCTTTTTTTGGACGTGTTCATCGGTTATCGACTAAGGCCCGTCATCGTGGGGATAAACCCTTGCTTTTTTCGGTAAGTGTTCTTTTAAGTTAGTTGTCTACCTAGATGGTTTGATATATTTCTTTGTTTTTGAACTATGAGATTAATAGTAATCGATTGTTCTAACAAAGAAAATATATCAAATCATCTTGGTCGTGTATCACACGTCAGCGATCACTTTAACTTTCTTAAACTTGTTGATATATTGTTTCAAGTGTTTTGTCTTTTTAAACCATAAGATAAATACTAATATTTGTTCATCTTTATTTGGTCTTTTGTTTTATGGATGTTTTCATCGGTTATTAACTTCTACCCTTGGTAGTGAGGCTAATCCCTTTTTTTAGGTAAGTGTTCCTATTAAGTTTGTTTTCTAACAAGACGGTTTGATAAATTTCACTGTATTAGAACTATGAGATTAATAGTAAACCAATGGTTCTAAGAAAGTGAAATATATCAAAACATCTTGGTCGTGTATCACAAGTGAGCGATCTCTTTAACTTTCTTAAGCTTGTTGATATATTGTTTCATACGTTTCACTTCTTTTGAACCATAAGATAAATACTAATATTCGTTCATCTTTATTTGATCTTTTTTATATGGACATGTTCATTGGTTATCGACTCCTACCCTTAGTCGTGAGTCCAATCCTTGTTTTTTTAAGGTAAATGTTATTTTTATGTTAGTTATCTACCTAGATGGTCTGATATATTTCACTGTACTTGAACTATGAGATTAATAATAATCTGATGTTCTAACAAAGTGAAATATATCAAATCATCTTAGTCGTGTACCACAAGTCAGTGATCCCTTTAGCTTTCTAAAACTTGTTGATATATTGTTTCATATGTTTCGCACTTTTTGATATATTTCTTTGTTTTTAAACTATGAGATTAATAGTAATCGATTGTTCTAACAAAGAAAATATATCAAATCATCTTGGTCGTGTATCACACGTCAGCGATCACTTTAACTTTCTTAAACTTGTTGATATATTGTTTCAAGTGTTTTATCTTTTTAAACCATAAGATAAATACTAATATTTGTTCATCTTTATTTGGTCTTTTGTTTTATGGACGTGTTCATCGGTTATTAACTTCTACCCTTGGTAGTGAGGCTAATCCCTTTTTTAGGTAAGTGTTCCTATTAAGTTTGTTTTCTAACAACACAGTTTGACATATTTCACTGTATTAGAACTATGAGATTAATAGTAAACCAATGGTTCTAACAAAATGAAATATATCAAAGCATCTTGGTCGTGTATCACAAGTAAGCGATCTCTTTAACTTTCTTAAGCTTGTTGATATATTGTTTCATACGTTTCACTTCTTTTGAACCATAAGATAAATACTAATATTCGTTCATCTTTATTTGATCTTTTTTATATGGACCTGTTCATTGGTTATCGACTCCTACCCTTAGTCGTGAGTCCAATCCTTGTTTTTTAAGGTAAATGTTCTTTTTATGTTAGTTATCTACCTAGATGGTCTGCTAAATTTCACTGTATTTGAACTATCAGATTAATTATAATCTGATGTTCTAACAAAGTGAAATATATCAAATCATCTTGGTCATGTACCACAAGTCAGTGATCCCTTTAACTTTCGTAAACTTTTGATATATTGTTTCATATGTTTCGCACTTTTTGAACCATTAGATAAATACTAATAATTTTTCTTCTTTATTTGGTCTTTCTTAAACGTGTTTCATATCTTATCGACTCCAGCCCGTCGTCGTGGGGATAAACCCTTGCTTTTTTCGGTAAGTGTTCCTTTTAAGTTAGTTGTCTACCTAGATGTTTTGATATATTTATTTGTATTTGAACTATGAGATTAATAGTAATCGATTGTTCTAGCAAATGAAATATATCAAATCATATTGGTTGTGTATCACAAGTCAGCGATCACTTTAACTTTCTTAAACTTGTTGGTATATTGTTTCAACTGTTTCAGTCTTTTTAAACCATAAGATAAATACTAATATTTGTTCATCTTTATTGGGTCTTTTGTTTTATGGACGTGTTCATCGGTTATCGACTCCTACCCTTGGTAGTGAGGCTAATCCCTTTTTTTAGGTAAGTGTTCCTATTAAGTTTGTTTTCTAACAAGACGGTTTGATAAATTTCACTGTATTAGAACTATGAGATTAATAGTAAACCAATGGTTCTAAGAAAGTGAAATATATCAAAACATCTTGGTCGTGTATCACAAGTGAGCGATCTCTTTAACTTTCTTAAGCTTGTTGATATATTGTTTCATACGTTTCACTTCTTTTGAACCATAAGATAAATACTAATATTCGTTCATCTTTATTTGATCTTTTTTATATGGACATGTTCATTGGTTATCGACTCCTACCCTTAGTCGTGAGTCCAATCCTTGTTTTTTTAAGGTAAATGTTGTTTTTATGTTAGTTATCTACCTAGATGGTCTGATATATTTCACTGTATTTGAACTATGAGATTAATAATAATCTGATGTTCTAACAAAGTGAAATATATCAAATCACATTGGTCGTGTACCACAAGTCTGTGATCCCTTTAACTTTCTTAAACTTATTGATACATTGTTTCATATGTTTCGCACTTTTTGAACCATTAGATAAATACTAATAATTTTTCTTCTTTATTTGGTCTTTTTTTGGACGTGTTCATCGGTTATCGACTCCGGCCAGTCGTCGTGGGGATTAACCCTTGCTTTTTTCGGTAATTGTTCCTTTTAAGTTAGTTGTCTATCTAGATGTTTTGATATATTTCTTTGTATTTGAACTATGAGATTAATAGTAATCGATTGTTCTAGCAAATGAAATATATCAAATCATATTGGTCGTGTATCACAAGTCAGCGATCACTTTAACTTTCTTAAACTTGTTGATATATTGTTTCAACTGTTTCAGTCTTTTTAAACCATAAGATAAATACTAATATTTGTTCATCTTTATTGGGTCTTTTGTTTTATGGACGTGTTCATCGGTTATCGTCTCCTACCCTTGGTAGTGAGGCTAATCCCTTTTTTTAGGTAAGTGTTCCTATTAAGTTTGTTTTCTAACAAGACGGTTTGATATATTTCACTGTATTAGAACTATGAGATTAATAGTAAACCAATGGTTCTAAGAAAGTGAAATATATCAAAACATCTTGGTCGTGTATCACAAGTGAGCGATCTCTTTAACTTCCTTAAGCTTGTTGATATATTGTTTCATACGTTTCACTTCTTTTGAACCATAAGATAAATACTAATATTTGTTCATCTTTATTTGATCTTTTTTATATGGACATGTTCATTGGTTATCGACTCCTACCCTTAGTCGTGAGTCCAATCCTTGTTTTTTTAAGGTAAATGTTCTTTTTATGTTAGTTATCTACCTAGATGGTCTGATATATTTCATTGTATTTGAACTATGAGATTAATAATAATCTGATGTTCTAACAAAGTGAAATATATCAAATCATCTTGGTCGTGCACCACAAGTCAGTGATCCCTTTAACTTTTTAAAACTTGTTGATATATTGTTTCATATGTTTCGCACTTTTTGAACCATTAGATAAATACGAATAATGTTTCTTCTTTATTTGGTCTTTTTTTGGACGTGTTCATCGGTTATCGACTAAGGCCCGTCGTCGTGGGGATAAACCCTTGCTTTTTTCGGTAAGTGTTCTTTTAAGTTAGTTTTCTACCTAGATGGTTTGATATATTTCTTTGTTTTTGAACTATGAGATTAATAGTAATCGATTGTTCTAACAAAGAAAATATATCAAATCATCTTGGTCGTGTATCACACGTCAGCGATCACTTTAACTTTCTTAAACTTGTTGATATATTGTTTCAAGTGTTTTATCTTTTTAAACCATAAGATAAATACTAATATTTGTTCATCTTTATTTGGTCTTTTGTTTTATGGACGTGTTCATCGGTTATTAACTCCTACCCTTGGTAGTGAGGCTAATCCCTTTTTTTAGGTAAGTGTTCCTATTAAGTTTGTTTTCTAACAAGACGGTTTGACATATTTAACTGTATTAGAACTATGAGATTAATAGTAAACCAATGGTTCTAACAAAATGAAATATATCAAAGCATCTTGGTCGTGTATCACAAGTGAGCGATCTCTTTAACTTTCTTAAGCTTGTTGATATATTGTTTCATACGTTCACTTCTTTTGAACCATAAGATAAATACTAATATTCATTCATCTTTATTTGATATTTTTTATATGGACATGTTCATTGGTTATCGACTCCTACCTTTAGTCGTGAGTCCAGTCCTTAATTTTTTAAAGGTAAATGTTCTTTTTATGTTAGTTTTCTACCTAGATGGTCTGATATATTTCACTGTTGTAACGTCCCAACCACTTAGCATGCAATCATCTAGAAATAAGCATTCAAATTACATAATTAAACTTGTCTTTACATCGTCAAAAGCATAAGCTAAACAAAATGACAGCGGAAGTCTCTAAATCCACAGCCGAGTACTAACTATAGGCATCACAAGCAAAAATCTAGAGTTCCTCTAATCTCCAAGTCTTTCTTGTCTTCTTTCCTAGTTCTTACCAGAAGAACCGATTGAGCGCTTACCTGAAAATGGTTTAGTTTTGAAAGCGAGGGTTAGACCAAAAGGTCTAGTGAATTCCCTCTGAATACGATATGTAAAATAGTTGGAAAACATTTATCAATTGATTACAGTGCATCATCATTCATGGTACTGCACTGTGTATGGATCACATAAACATTCCACGATCAGGGTTCCATTAGGTTCCCTTCTCGCCCTCATTGGAGCCCACTCGGACTCCCCTCTACCGGATAAGAGGGAAACAAATTCCAACCTACCGGCCTGTCATACATATCCAAGGGATCCTCAGATCCCGAGGACCTCTCTCTGACCCCACAGTGCAGACCGACACCACATAGCATGCAAGTAAGTTTATGAAAACATGTAAGTTAAAATACTCATACGTCATGTCTTTCATTTCTTCATGCCAAACATTTCATTTAAATAAACAGATACGTTCGTGAAAATCATGCAATCAGTTCATAACATTTCATGCTCGTAAAGAACCATAATCAGTTAAAACATTTATCACTTTGCGTCGTAAAGAAGGTTTAGGGAACTCACCTGATAGCAAATTCTTTCCTTAACTTGTAGCCTTGCACCGACCATTCACCTAATAATTAATTTATAAATTTAATAGGTTTGACTCAATATCTGAATCTTCGTTCTTCTCTTAACCTTAACTTAAATAAATAACCAAGATTATCCTCTTCATATTGGGCCTTAAATCTAATAACCAGAAACAAACCTAAACCCAAAACATCCACACGGCCCAACCATCAGATCGGTCCAACACTGGAACGACCACCAATTTGCGCCAGCGCCTATGGCGCAAATCTGAACTTTGCGCCAGCGCCTATGGCGCAATTCTTAACTTTGCGTCAGCCTGGTTTCTTCCTTACTGTTCATACGCAGGTCTCAAACAGGGACACAAAGCACATGTTCCTTTGGTTCAATTGTTAAACTATTTCTTTAACAAATGATTACCCCAAGAGAACTAATGTTAGACTTTACTTAATTCCTTCCATCTTACTCTTTAAAACAGTGATTTGAAACCTCAATTAGAAGCATACCCATTTTCTGCCATTAGTTTGAAGATTTGACAAACCTAGGGTTCATCCATCCATTCTAAACATTCATTTTAATCCTCTTTTAATCCCCCAAAACGACTCATCAAAACCCAGAAATCCAAAGTATTCAAGAGAAGGGTTTTTAGGTGAAACCAAGCAAACTCAACAGATTTCGTCCATAACTCCTAGACCCAAGAGAATAAGAACTTGCAATAAACTGAAGAAGATGAATGGGATGATTACCTTCGAGACTCTTCTTCTTAACTGATTTCAAATACTGCTGCTCCTTCTTGTTTCACGCCAGCGCACCCACACAAGGGTAAAACACTGAATTGCAATAAAATGGAGGCTGCCCTTGAAGTTAGTGCCTTTATATACCTTTCAATAATTGCGAACTAGCCCCTCACTTTAACTTTCAAATTCTTGCATAAAGACCACTAAACTTGCTTACTTACAAAAAGAAAACCCGGTTGTTACAACACTCCCCCCTTAAAAGAATTTTGTCCCCGGAATTCCTTATTAGAAGAGGTGCGGGTATTTTTCTTTCATTTCCGACTCTAACTCCCAGGTCGCCTCTGGACCTGGTGGTGTCGCCACTGCACCTTAACCAGTTTAGTCTCCTTGTTCCGTGACTTCCTCACCATATAATCCGTGATGGCCTCGGGTTCCTCTACGAAATTCAATTTCTCGTCTACTTTTATGTCATTTAACGGCACCGCTTTGGTCACGTCGGCTAAACACTTCCTTAGATTTGACACATGAAATGCATTATGAATGCCTTGCAACTCTTCCGGTAAATCCAGTCTATACGCCACTTCCCCAACTCGTTCTATAATCTCAAACGGTCCGATGTAACATGGGCTTAGCTTCCCCCGTTTCCCAAACCGTACGACTCCTTTCCACGGGGATACCTTTAACAAAACAAAATCTCCAACCTGAAATTCTATATCCTTTCGTCTTTTATCCGCATAGCTCTTCTGACGGTCGCGAGCGACCTTCAGTCTCTCTCGCACTTGGACAATCTTGTCCGAAGTCAACTGTACATTTTCTGGCCCGACCAACTACCTTTCCCCTACTTCGTTCCAACACAAAGGTGTCCGGCATTTTCTTCCGTAGAGTGCTTCAAATGGTGCTGCCTTGATGCTCGAGTGATAGCTATTATTATAAGCAAACTCGATCAATGGCAGATGCTTCTCCCATGAGCCATGGATATCCAAAGCGCACGCCCTTAACATGTCTTCTAGCGTCTGGATCGTTCTCTCACTCTGACCATCGGTATGAGGATGATAAGCGGTACTCATCTTGATCTGCGATCCCATTTCTCTTTGGAAACTCCTCCAAAACGTGGAGGTAAATCTGCTATCTCGATCAGATACTATCGACAACGGCACTCCATGACGGGTTACAATCTCATCAATATACAACTTGGCTAACTGCTCCATCGAGTAAGACTCCCGAATAGGCAAGAAGTGTGCCGACTTCGTGAGACGGTCCACAATCACCCATATGGCGTCATACCCCTTTGGAGTTCTAGGCAAATGGGTCACGAAATCCATCGTAATCTGGTCCCACTTCCACATCGGTATCTCTAACGACTGAAGCTTCCCGTATGGTCGTTGATGCTCAATCTTTACTCGCGAACACGTTATACAGGTTTCTACAAAATTAGCTACGTCATTTTTCATTCCCGGCCACCAATATTCTCGTCGCAGATCTCCGTACATCTTGTTGGTCCCGGGGTGAATTGTGTACTTGGACTTGTGAGCTTCTTCAAGAATTAGCTCTCGGAGCTCTCCGAGTTTCAGAACCCAGATTCTCCCATTTAGACATTTCATTCCTCGACCATCTTCCACTAGCGAAGACACTTGCCCTACCATTCTTTCCTTCTTGAGATTAGTGGCTTCGAGCACTTCAACTTGACATTTCTTTATCTCCGCTAACAGGTTAAATATCACCTCAGCCCTCATGGCCACATTACTGGGGGTTTCATTTCGTTCCTTACGGCTCAAAGCGTTCGCCACTACGTTTGCCTTCCCCGGATGATATTCGATCCTACAGTCGTAGTCAGTCAACAATTCAATCCACCTCCTTTGGCGCATATTCAGCTCCTTCTGATCAAAGAGATGACATAGACTTTTGTGGTCCGTAAAGATCTGGCACTTCGTCCCATACAGGTAGTGCCGCCAAATCTTCAAGGCAAAAACCACTGCCGCCAATTCTAGATCATGCGTGGGATATCGGACCTCGTGATCCTTCAACTGCCGGGAGGCATAAGCGATCACTTTACCTCGTTGCATGAGTACGCATCCCAAGCCGAGCTTCGACACGTCACTGAACACCACAAAGTCATCAGAACCGTCCGGTAACGACAACACCGGAGCACTGCTCAACATCTCCTTTAGTTTCTGAAAGGCTTCTTCTTGCTTCTCCAACCAGGCGAATTTGACATTTTCTTGGTCAAAGAAGTTAGTGGCGTGGCAATACGCGAGAAGTCCTTGATGAACTTCCGGTAGTACCCCGCCAGTCCGAGGAAACTACGAACTTCTAAAGGATTCTTAGGCTGTTCCCAGTCTCGAACGGCTTCAATCTTTGCCGGGTCAACCATGATTCCCTTCTCAGACACCACGTGTCCGAGAAATTGCACCTTCCTCAGCCATAACTCGCATTTGGAAAACTTCGCATACAACTTCTCTTGCTTCAATAGCTCGAGGATTGTACGGAGGTGACTTTCGTGTTCTTCTTCCGATCTTGAAAATATCAGAATATCGTCTATGAACACTATCACGAACTGGTCTAAATAGGGTTGGCATACCCTATTCATTAAGTCCATGAATGTTTCCGGGGCGTTGGTTAGCCTGAACGGCATCACCAAGAATTCGTAGTGTCCATACCTGGTCCTGAATGTCGTCTTCGGCACATCCTCCTCCCTCACCTTGAGTTGATGATACCTTGACCTCAAATCTATATTGGAGAAATAACTGGCTCCTTGCAATTGATCGAACAGGTCGTCAATCCTCGGGATCGGATACTTATTCTTGATCATGACCTTGTTGAGTTCGCGGTAATCTATGCACATTCACATAGTACCATCCTTCTTCTTCACGAAGAGCACAGGTGCTCCCCATGGAGACGTACTCGGTCTGGCAAATCCTTTATCTAACAACTCTTGCAACTGAGTCATCATTTCCTTCATTTCGGACGGTGCTAGCCTATACGGCGCGCAGGCAATTGGTGCAGCTCCAGGCATCAGGTCAATTCTGAATTCGATCTGACGATCCGGAGGTAGGCTTGTTAAGTCATCCGGAAATACTTCCGGGTACTCGTTTACCACTCGCACATCACCCACCCCACGTTTCTCTTTCTTGGCGTCCACCACGTACGCCAAGTGTAACAACCCGGATTCCCAACATACAAATAACATATATTTCATAACATAATTTTACCACAAAATACATCATATTTCATTTATGGTCCCTTAGCTTAACAAAATAGGTCTTTCAGTAACAACTGTTTTTACAATAAAGTACATAACATCATAATAACATAACAGATACAAAACACATCTCGAATCTTCATAATCATGTATCGTTCAAAAAGATAGACATGATTAACCCATCATTTGTCCTTATTTGCTCCACGACCTGGAATACATATTTTAAAACAAAAATGAGGGTTAGACCTTGAGGTCTAGTGAGAAAATCCCCGTTAGTTAAAAACCATCTTTACAAACATTCAAAACACATAATGCACATAAGAAAATACCAACTATGACTCATGCACCATGTATCTTTCCATCTCTTTCTCTTTCTCTTGGCCATATTAATTGGTAGCAAGCCAATTAATTAATTTACACCACTGTACTAAATACAGCCAACACCACTGTCCCTCTGTATAGCCAACTTTCACCGGTCCTAAGCCCGGCCAACTAGCACCCATGCAGTGTAATACTCATATAAATAACATATGCACATTATTACACTCATTCACATATATGTATTCCAGTTGAAAACATTTTAAATAAAAACTCACTCGATTTGCTTATCTCCAAATTCCTCCCAAGCTATTACCAAGCACTCTAATTTCTTCAGTCCAGTTTCACAGAATCTGTACCACATAAATACAATTATTTCTTTTAAAGACTAAAATCTCTAAAATCCTGAAATCCTCGACTCAAGTCGCAATCAACTACTGAAATACCCCAAGTCGCAACCAACTACTGCGACACAGTACCAAGTCGCAATCAACTATTGCGACAACTCCCTCATGTCGCAACCAACTGTTCCGACAACCCCCTCATGTCGCAACCAACTATTGCGACATCAATAAGCAAGTCGCAACTCAAGGCCGCGACATTCATGAAGATCGCAACTATCAACCATGTCGCAACCCACTGTTGCGACATACTTGGATGTCTCAGTCCACTGCGTTCATCCTAAACCCAGATTTTTAATCTTTTAAGCTATGCATGTTGCTGAAAATATGCAGATATGTTTAAGACTATAAACCACAACTATTCATAAACCCAAAACTCACATATCCTTCTAAAAATACCAAAACCCACTTCTAAAACTCATAGAAACCTAAGAACATAATAGTAAGGATTTGCAAGATTGTTTACCTTGTATTTCTTGGATTGAATCCTAAAATTCAGCTGTAGAAATCAGTATTTTTCCTTCTTCCTAGCCTTTCCTTCTTCAAATCACCTTCTTTTCTCTCTTCCCTCTTTGCCGTGAACGAACTCACACACACACACACACACACACACACTTTCTTAGGTAATTTCTAATTGTGTCAAAAAGATGACACCTCTTACTTCTTGCTGGAAGTATGGCGGTGGTGGAGTGTGGTTTAGATAAGATGACCAAACAAACCCTAGGCTTCACTCATTTGGCAAGACATACCCCTAAACTTCCATTATAAAAATTAAAACTTACCCCCTTAACTTTTAACTCCATAACATTAATTTAAAGTAACACTTTTAAATAAACCAATAACATACCTGGTTATTACAATATCTCCCCCTTAAAAGAATTTCGTCCCGGAATTCGGTCAAGCAACAAACGAGGGTAACTACTATCGAATTGATTTCAAATTCTTTAAACACATCACAGCGTTTACAGAACTCCCAAGGACTTTTTACTAGGCCAACCGTTTTACTGCTTCTAGTTTACTATTTGTTCCCACTTCAATATTTCAAACCAAAACATAAACACTAACGAATCACCACACTTAGGTTAAAATCATCAAACACGTGATCTCTCTTAAATTTTCAATCTCAATCAACAATCAAGTCAAAATCGTCTTATTTTTGCAAGCCTAATTCTGTCCAGTTGGTTCCACCAAAATTTAGAATCAAAATTAATCTATCCACTTTTATTTCTATACTCACAAGAATACTTCTAACAATTCAATTCAAAATAGTTAAAACAAATAATAAACACTATGAATTAACGTACTTTACCCGAAATCCAATCGGAATAAAATAATCTCATCCAAACATAAACATATTATTGTCTCTAAATCCCGATACTTTAATCGATTCCTCTTTTCAATCTTGACTTCCCATCAAGAATCTTCCAAATAGAACTCATATTATAACATAGTTTACAATAACAATTTAATGTCATCACATAACATAATTGCAAAACTCGATAAGAAGTCAAAGACTTACACATCTACCTTAACTTACAACGCTAATTTATTAATTGTACAAATACCACACCAAAATATCATACCTTAATAATGATACCATAAAATCCTTATGACACTTTCAGACGCGTTCAACAAATTACATCTTCTTCACATCAATCCATATATCATCATCAAATTAAAATAAAGTCTAAATAGCAACTTAATTTCTCGAATATAAACAAAACATAATCTCAAACATTTCAATTATCTCAATAACCTCACCACCATAACTTATACCGACTTCCATTCAATAATATCAATACCAATTCATTTCTTAATAAAATAACAAACTTGCTATCACATCAATTTCTTACATCTCCAACTTAGCATAAAAATACTAACACAAATCCTTAGACATTTGATTCACTTAAACCGCTCTGCAAATGAAATTCATTAACACTGGTCTCACATTACCTAACTGGTATAATTACCAATTCATTAACGCTAACCACTTAATTTGAACTTTACACACATCGTCCGCAATTTACTCGATTAATCTATCCCTCAAAGTCGATCCAAATCTTAGAATAACCATAATCGAAATTTTCTGCCGAATCACCCAATAATCAAATCCCCCGAATGTTCAAAATAACTCGATAGATCACTTATATCACAAAAAGAAATAACTTATACTCACATGAAACTAATCCAAATAACACCACATTTATGCTTACTCGTAACATTTACCACGCTAATACTACTTTTAACTCCATCAGTCTTTTGCGACAAACGTCGTGTTCTACACCTTTACAATACTAACTCGAAAACATAAACATACACTTTCTTGCATGAATCACACCGATCACGAACCATAGATAACAATTGATTCCCACACTTGCCAAAATGTCACTCTCGCACTACTACCATATCCTATCCAATGGTCCTTCACCCCGAGCATTACATTCGACTACTTTCTTCCACTCTCTTCTCAACATAAAATACATTTCCCCAAGGACAGCTCACTAGGAGGTGTTCACTCTAGATCGATCCCACGAGCTAGTTTTCTTTCACTTCCAAACCAATCGCACACACCCAATTTCAACGATTACCATACTTAACCAACAATTTCACCACACCTCATACCAAGAACTTAACCGAGTTAATCCAAAATCACACTCAATGCTCGAAACTACCACACACTTTTCATTTCTCAAACGGTAATACTCCACTCCTTAGCTAACTATCTACTACCACTCCATTCTCTTATTCTCGTATAACAATACTACGCACCACCTAGACATCCATGCCTCTCCACACATACTTTTGTCACACTTGAACAACTTATAAACAAATCCCAAACAGAGGTTTCCACTTACACTCACCCCATATCATTACTAATCCACCACTTAACCCAAAAAAAAATTATTACTACCATGCCTCGCACGCTCACTAATTATAAATTGCCACCATCTTATCCACATCACCCCACACATTTTAAACAATACTCTTCTAGATAGCGTCAACAATCACACTAAGTATAATCTACACAACACACTAAACCATTACTTTCCACACATAATCATCACGTTCCACACGTTACTATTATTCTTTATACTCAGGCCATCACACTTCACATATTAACCGAATCAGAAAAACAGTAATTAAGCACACCCATCACACTTCCTAACAGAACCCACTTCATCCAAAGCTTCATAACCAATTTATACCCCCGCCGTTCTCTCTTGAGGAAAAACACAAGACTTTTCATAGTGCAAAAATCAAAATTTTCAACTTATCCAGTGCCCAGACTCATCACCGATAATATTACATCAAGTAACGCAACGCTACTTATTACCATTCCACCACAAGGATTCACTTCGACCCCTTTCAAATCTTACCGTAAATAAAACCATTCTTACATAACCAAGTAATAGTTCAAACTACTATCATACCGACATTCCGAATTCAAAAACTCGACTCCACACATAACAACAACATCACAACAGCATGCAATCAACAATTACATAGAAATGAACATATAAAACAACCCGCATGCTTTAATAAATGTTTTCATATCACGTAATATAAAACCTTTCAAATAATTTAATCTGATCAACATGCTCGTAACCATAATCAGTTATGAAAACCTTTCGTAAAACCTTTCATTCACACAAGGAAGGTAAGGGAACTCACCTTAGCCTTAGCACTTCTACACGCTCCGGGATACACTTTAGTTCAAACCGAACACCTAAAATGGCCGCCACCAAAAATGGTGTTAAACTATCTAATTACATCCCCAAAACATTCCCAAATCAGTTCTAAGGCCCCCAAATCGATGTTTTAGATACCATAAACATTAAGAACCAATAACCATCATTTTAAACGACATAAAAACCATCAAATCTATCACTCCAAAACTCAAAAACTCAATCCATGGAAAAATGAAGATTATCAAACAATCATGATGAAGCTTCTTACTGATTTAATCAAAATTCATAGGGAATCAATCCCAAAATCATTTGCCTTCTTTCTTATGGATTAAAACTCATCCAACGATTGGATTATCAAATCCCTAACCATAAACTTGCCTAATCAATAAAGAGAAGAAAAGAAGAAGAAATCAAATCTCGAAGAAGATGACTCAAACCATGCTACAACTCTTCCTTTACACTTCCAATTGAATTTGCTAACAATCGAAAACTTTAAATCAATCCCCCAACGATTCCTTACTTTCATCGTAACCTCACTTATTCCAGTATATCAACTTTATCTTCTCATGCCGAAATACCGAGGATCACTTATCATTACCTAATCAAAAGTTTTAACAAGATCAAGTTCCAACACCATCCTATGCTTATTACTACCTCTAATTCCGTCAAGATTATTGAAAATAACTTAATAGGCACTCCACACCCATCTATATTGCCAACACAATTATCGAGTTCTTTTCTAATGCAAATAAGCAACAAAAGAACGAAAACACAATTAATTCGGTTTGCACCGAAGTCAAATAGCACTTTAGCACGTGTAGAGTTTATATAAATATACCTGTCTTCGTTTCTATCCATACGTCGAGTCCGACTTGCCATTCTGTAGATTTCAACAAGGTTAATATACACGTAAGCACATACCCAATATAACAAGGTATTCCAGTTCAAACATGTAACTGTAAGTTCAAAATTACACTGGCCATGTGTAATTCGAATTTACCTTACATGATGTTCCTTCTACCTTTTTATATTTAACATCCCAAGGTTCTAAAATAATAGGGACATCCTACTTCACATGCAGTTTAAGTCTAGGTACATATACGAATACCTAAATCCCTTAAACTAGGGCTCTGATACCATCTGTAACAACCCGGATTCCCAACATACAAATAACATATATTTCATAACATAATTTTACCACAAAATACATCATATTTCATTTACGGTCCCTTAGCTTAACAAAATAGGTCTTTTAGTAACAACTGTTTTTACAATAAAGTACATAACATCATAATAACATAACAGATACAAAACACATCTCGAATCTTCATAATCATGTATCGTTCAAAAAGATAGACATGATTAACCCATCATTTGTCCTTATTTGCTCCACGACCTGGAATACATATTTTAAAACAAAAATGATGGTTAGACCTTGAGGTCTAGTGAGAAAATCCCCGTTAGTTAAAACCCATCTTTACAAACATTCAAAACACATAATGCACATAAGAAAATACCAACTATGACTCATGCACCATGTATCTTTCCATCTCTTTCTCTTTCTCTTGGCCATATTAATTGGTAGCAAGCCAATTAATTAATTTACACCACTGTACTAAATACAGCCAACACCACTGTCCCTCTGTACAGCCAACTTTCACCGGTCCTAAGCCCGGCCAACTAGCACCCATGCAGTGTAATACTCATATAAATAACATATGCACATTATTACACTCATTCACATATATGTATTCCAGTTGAAAACAGTTTAAAAAAAACTCACTCGACTTGCTTATCTCCAAATTCCTCTCAAGCTATTACCAAGCACTCCAATTTCTTCAGTCCAGTTTCACAGAATCTGTACCACATAAATACAATTATTTCTTTTAAAGACTAAAATATCTAAAATCCTGAAATCCTCGACTCAAGTCGCAATCAACTACTGAAATACCCCAAGTCGCAACCAACTACTGCGACACAGTACCAAGTCGCAATCAACTATTGCGACAACTCCCTCATGTCGCAACCAACTGTTGTGACAACCCCCTCATGTCGCAACCAACTGTTGCGACATAGCACCAAGTCGCAACCAACTGTTGCGACATCAATAAGCAAGTCGCAACTCAAGGCTACGACATTCATGAAGATCGCAACTATCAACCATGTCGCAACCCACTGTTGCGACATACTTGGATGTCTCAGTCCACTGCGTTCATCCTAAACCCAGATTTTTAATCTTTTAAGCTATGCATGTTGCTGAAAATATGCAGATATGTTTAAGACTATAAACCACAACTATCCATAAACCAAAAACTCACATATCCTTCTAAAAATACCAAAACCCACTTCTAAAACTCATAGAAACCTAAGAACATAATAGTAAGGATTTGCAAGATTGTTTACCTTGTATTTCTTGGATTGAATCCTAAAATTCAGCTGTAGAAATCAGTATTTTTCCTTCTTCCTAGCCTTTCCTTCTTCAAATCACCTTCTTTTCTCTCTTCCCTCTTTTCCGTGAACGAACTCACACACACACACACACACACACACACACTTTCTTAGGTAATTTCTAATTGTGTCAAAAAGATGACACCTCTTACTTCTTGCTGGAAGTATGGCGGTGGTGGAGTGTGGTTTAGATAAGATGACCAAACAAACCCTAGGCTTCACTCATTTGGCAAGACATACCCCTAAACTTCCATTATAAAAATTAAAACTTACCCCCTTAACTTCTAACTCCATAACATTAATTTAAAGTAACACTTTTAAATAAACCAATAACATACCTGGTTATTACAGCAAGAATCCTTGGCACCCTTTCCTCAAACACTTAGTAGCCCTAATCATAGAGATAAGGATATTCTTTCTATTACGGCGGTCCCCATAAATCACTATAGGGTCCCCATCGGGCGACTGAATCCTGATTAACTTTTTCTTGCAAACGATATTCGCATCATTTGCTGCTAACCAGTCCATACCCAACACCACATCAAACTCTCCCATTGCCATGGGATATAACTTCATAGGCATTAACCTCCCTTCTATCTCTATGACACACCCTTCTACCACCTCCTTAACGTATACCAAATTATCATTAGCGGTTTCCACCTCTAGTTCCCTCTCTAAACGCCTAGGCCTCACCCTCAAACATTTCATAAACGTACACGATACAAAGGAACGATTTGCCCCTGAATCAAATAACACCTTGGCACATAGAGAGTTCACTGGAAACGTACCTGCCACAACATCCGGAACTTCCTCCGCCTCTTCCGCAGTCATGCGGAATGCACGTCCCTTTGGACGCGCCGGTTCTACACCCTTACCGTCGCCCTTTCCACCCTGACGTTCCCCGTACTGAGTTGTTCCACCCTTTTTCAACTGCGGACATTCATACCGCACGTGACCCTTAGCTCCACACTGGTGACATGATCCTCCCTTGGGACAGACCTTTGCCATATGATCGGGCAAGCCACACCGGTAGCATGAGTTGAACCTGCCATGCATTCTCCCCGATGCACCTTGTTACACTTCGAACACGGTTTACTGGTTGGATCCTTACTAGCACGTTTTTCTGGTCTGAACACTTTCCCTTTTCTTGAGTCGTTACTCGGCCCGTCCCATTTGCGCTTCTCCCCACCCTTCTCAATTGTCCGACGGTTCTTTTCTTTCTCAATCAGCTCGGCCGTATTGATGACCGCCTGAAAAGTAGTGGGGTTTCTATTCAGAACCAATTCCCGAATACTGCCCTTCAACCCATGGATGAATCGCTCTACCCGACGCTCTTCTGTTGGCACATACAAGTTTGCAAAGCGAGACTTCTCAATAAACTTTGTAGTATACTCTCGCACTGTCATACCTCCCTGATCCAACCCCAAGAACTCTTCTTCCAATCTTTTTACTGCTGCGAGTGGGTAGAACTGAGCTTTGAACCTGTCTACAAACGCTTCCCACAACATTCCCTTAGCCATTGCCGAACCCTTTCCCCCAGTCTCAGCCTCCCACCAGTAAACTGCATCAGCTTTCAACGTGGACAAAGCAAACATCACTCTATCCCCATCAGCACACTTGCATGTATCGAAGACCAGTTCCATTTCCTTCACCCATCTTATTGCCAAGATAGGGTCATATTCGCCCTTAAAAGTAGGGGGCTTGCATGAGGCAAAGACCTTGAAACTGCATCCCTTAGCTGGTAACTCATTCACCACCAACGAGATTTCTTTCGAGTGGCTCCCAGTACCAGTTCCTACCGGGCTTGACAGTTCCACACTTCCTTTGTTCTCACTTGCCTCTTTGCTTCCCAAGGCTGACTCGTTCTGCTTAGTGAGAAGGGCTTGTAAGGTCTCCTGAATTTTACCAAACTCAGCGGCCAGGTTCTCTCGAGTGACGTGAGTAGCCCCACGGCCTTGACCACGTCCCCTTGTCAAACCCCCTCTTCTTACGGTAGCTGAACTTTCCTGAACGGAGTCTTCCTGAATGACGAGAATTTCCATACTCCTTGTCCTTCCCCGACCCCGTCTACGACCTCCTCCACGACCCCTTCCGCGACCTCTTCCGCGGGTAACCGGTTCGCTTCTTAGGGCTTCCTCCTCCTGATTTCTTGGTACAGCAGGTACCGACTTACTCCTCAAATTTCTTCCAGCCATTCAGAAATACTGAAAGAAAACAACCATTAATCCTTGCTAGACACCACAATACAGAATGCTACATAAGGTAATCTTAAGCACGTACATGTACCTGTAAGTTCATAATTACACTGGCCAGGTGTAATCCCAAACTTACCTTACACGTTTGTCCTTGGCACCTTATTTCCTAGCGCGTTTAGTGATCATTCCTAGAGGCAATCCTATGTCTCGGCTGTGTTCCTCACTTTACAGTTTAAGTTTAGGCCCTATTGGTCACCTAAATCCCTTAAACTAAGGCTCGGATACCATTTGTAACGTCCCAAACACTTAGCACGAAATCATCTAGAAATAAGCATTCAAATTACATAATTAAACTTGTCTTTACATCGTCAAAATCATAAGCTAAACAAAATGACAGCGGAAGTCTCTAAATCCACAGCCGAGTACTAACTATAGGCATCACAAGCAAAAATCTGGAGTTCCTCTAATCTTCAAGTCTTTCTTGTCATCTTTCCTAGTTTTTACCAGAAGAACCGATTGAGCGCTTACCTGAAAATGGTTTAGTTTTGAAAGCGAGGGTTAGACCAAAAGGTCTAGTGAATTCCCTCCGAATACGATATGTAAAACAGTTGGAAAACATTTATCAATTGATTATAATGCATCATCATTCATGGTACTGCACTGTGTATGGATCACATAAACATTCTACGATCAGGGTTCCATTAGGTTCCCTTCTCGCCCTCATTGGAGCCCACTCGGACTCCCCTCTACCGGATAAGAGGGAAACAAATTCCAACCTACCGGCCTGTCATACATATCCAAGGGATCCTCAGATCCCGAGGACCTCTCTCTGACCCCACAGTGCAGACCGACACAACATAGCATGCAAGTAAGTTTATGAAAACGTGTAAGTTAAAATACTCATACGTCATGTCTTTCATTTCTTCATGCCAAACATTTCATTTAAATAAACAGATACGTTCGTGAAAATCATGCAATCAGTTCATAACATTTCATGCTCGTAAAGAACCATAATCAGTTAAAACATTTATCACTTTGCGTCGTAAAGAAGGTTTAGGGAACTCACCTGATAGCAAATTCTTTCCTTAACTTGTAGCCTTTCACCGACCGTCTACCTAATAATTAATTTATAAATTTATTAGGTTTAACTCAATATCTGAATCTACGTTCTTCTCTTAACCTTAACTTAAATAAATAACCAAGATTATCCTCTCCATATTGGGCCTTAAATCTAATAACCCGAAACAAACCTAAGCCCAAAACATCCACACGGCCCAACCATCAGATCGGTCCAACACTGGAACGACCTCCAATTTGCGCCAGCGCCTATGGCGCAAATCTGAACTTTGCACTGGTGCCTATGGTGCAATCTAGGGTTTGCGCCAGCGCCTATGGCGCAATTCTGAACTTTGCATCAGCCTGGTTTCTTCCTTACTGTTCATACGCAGGTCTCAAACAGGGACACAAAGCACAGGTTCCTTTGGTTCAATTGTTAAACTATTTCTTTAACAAATGATTACCCCAAGAGAACTAATGTTAGACTTTACTTAATTCCTTCCATCTTATTCTTTAAAACAGTGATTTGAAACCTCAATTAGAAGCATACCCATTTTCTGCCATTAGTTTGAAGATTTGACAAACCTAGGGTTCATCCATCCATTCTAAACATTCATTTTAATCCTCTTTTAATCCCCCAAAACGACTCATCAAAACCCAGAAACCCAAAGTATTCAAGAGAAGGGTTTTTAGGTGAAACCAAGCAAACTCAACAGATTTCGTCCATAACTCCTAGACCCAAGAGAATAAGAACTTGCAATAAACTGAAAAAGATGAATGGGATGATTACCTTCGAGACACTTCTTCTTAACTGATTTCAAATACTGCTGCTCCTTCTTGTTTCACGCCAGCGCACCCACACAAGGGTAAAACACTGAATTGCAATAAAATGGAGGCTGCCCTAGAAGTTAGTGCCTTTATATACCTTTCAATAATTGCGAACTAGCCCATCACTTTAACTTTCAAATTCTTGCACAAAGACCACTAAACTTGCATACTTACAAAAAGAAAACCCGGTTGTTACAACTGTATTTGAACTATGAGATTAATAATATTCTGATGTTCTGACAAATTGAAATATATCAAATCATCTTGGTCGTGTACCACAAGTCAGTGATCCCTTTAACTTTCTTAAACTTGTTGATATATTGTTTCATATGTTTCGCACTTTTTGAACCATTAGATAAATACTAATAATTTTTCTTCTTTATTTGGTATTTTTTTGGACGTGTTCATCGGTTATCGACTAAGGCCCGTCGTCGTGGGGATAAACCCTTGCTTTTTTCGGTAAGTGTTCTTGTAAGTTAGTTGTCTACCTAGATGGTTTGATATATTTCTTTGTTTTTGAACTATGAGATTAATAGTAATCGATTGTTCTAACAAAGAAAATATATCAAATCATCTTGGTCGTGTATCACACGTCAGCGATCACTTTAACTTTCTTAAACTTGTTGATATATTGTTTCAAGTGTTTTATCTTTTTAAACCATAAGATAAATACTAATATTTGTTCATCTTTATTTGTTCTTTTGTTTTATGGACGTGTTCATCGGTTATCAACTCCTACCCTTGGTAGTGAGGCTAATCCCTTTTTTTAGGTAAGTGTTCCTATTAAGTTTGTTTTCTAACAAGACGGTTTGACATATTTCACTGTATTAGAACTATGAGATTAATAGTAAACCAATGGTTCTAACAAAATGAAATATATCAAAGCATCTTTGTCGTCTATCACAAGTGAGCGATCTCTTTAACTTTCTTAAGCTTGTTGATATATTGTTTCATACGTTCACTTCTTTTGAACCATAAGATAAATACTAATATTCGTTCATCTTTATTTAATATTTTTTATATGGACATGTTCATTGGTTATCGACTCCTACCCTTAGTCGTGAGTCCAATCCTTAATTTTTTAAAGGTAAATGTTCTTTTTATGTTAGTTTTCTACCTAGATGGTCTAATATATTTCACTGTATTTGAACTATGAGATTAATAATAATCTTATGTTCTAACAAATTGAAATATATCAAATCATCTTGGTCGTGTACCACAAGTCAGTGATCCCTTTAACTTTCTTAAACTTGTTGATACATTGTTTCATATGTTTTGCACTTTTTGAACCGTTAGATAAATACTAATAATTTTTCTTCTTTATTTGGTCTTTTTTGGACGTGTTCATTGGTTATCGACTCCGGCCTGTCGTCGTGGGGATAAACCCTTGTTTTTTTCGGTAAGTGTTCCTTTAAAGTTAGTTGTCTACCTAGATGGTTTAATATATTTCTTTGTTTTTGAACTAGGAGATTAATAGTAATCGATTGTTCTAGGAAAGGAAATATATCAAATCATCTTGGTCGTGTATCACAAGTCAGCGATCACTTTAACTTTCTTAAACTTATTGATATATTGTTTCAATTGTTTCAGTCTTTTTTAAACCATAAGATAAATACTAATATTTGTTCATATTTATTTGGTCTTTTGTTTTATGGACGTGTTCATCGGTTATCGACTCCTACCCTTGGTAGTGAGGCTAATCCCTTTTTTTAGGTAAGTGTTCCTATTAAGTTTTTTTTCTAACAAGACGGTTTGATATATTTTACTGTATTAGAACTATGAGATTAATAGTAAACCAATGGTTCTAACAAAGTGAAATATATCAAAGCATCTTGGTCGTGTATCATAAGTGAGCGATCTCTTTAACTTTCTTAAGCTTGTTGATATATTCTTTCACACGTTTCACTTCTTTTGAACCATAAGATAAATACAAATATTCGTTCATCTTTATTTGAACTTTTTTATATGGACCTGTTCATTGGTTATCGACTCTTACCCTTTGTCGTGAGTCCAATCCTTGTTTTTTTAAGGTAAATGTTCTTTTTATGTTAGTTATCTACCTAGATGGTCTGATATATTTCACTGTATTTGAACTATGAGATTAATAATAATCTGATGTTCTAACAAAGTGAAATATATCAAATCATCTTGGTCGTGTACCACAAGTCAGTGATCCCTTTAACTTTCGTAAACTTTTGATATATTGTTTCATATGTTTCGCACTTTTTGAATCATTAGATAAATACTAATAATTTTTCTTCTTTATTTGGTCTTTCTTAAACGTGTTTCATATCTTATCGACTCCAGCCCGTCGTCGTGGGGATAAACCTATGCTTTTTTCGGTAAGTGTTCTTTCAAGTTAGTTGTCTACCAAGATGGTTTGAGATATTTCTTTGTTTTTGAACTATGAGATTAATAGTAATCGATTGTTCTAACAAAGGAAATATATCAAATCATCTTGGTCGTGTATCACAAGTCAGCGATCACTTTAACTTTCTTAAACTTGTTGATATATTGTTTCAATTGTTTTATCTTTTTAAACCATAAGATAAATACTAATATTTGTCCATCTTTATTTGGTCTTTTGTTTTATGGACGTGTTCATCGGTTATCGACTCCTACCCTTGGTAGTGAGGCTAATCCCTTTTTTTAGGTAAGTGTTCCTATTAAGTTTGTTTTCTAACAAGACGGTTTGATATATTTCATTGTATTAGAACTATGAGATTAATTGTAAACCAATCGTTCTAACAAAATGAAATATATCAAAGCATCTTGGTCGTGTATCACAAGTGAGCGATCTCTTTAACTTTCTTAAGCTTGTTGATATATTGTTTCATACGTTCACTTCTTTTGAACCATAAGATAAATACTAATATTCGTTCATCTTTATTGGATATTTTTTATATGGACATGTTCATTGGTTATCGACTCCTACCCTAAGTCGTAAGTCCAATCCTTAATTTTTTAATGGTAAATGTTCTTTTTATGTTAGTTTTCTACCTAGATGGTCTAATATATTTCATTGTATTTGAACTATGAGATTAGTAATAATCTGATGTTCTAACAAATTGAAATATATCAAATCATCTTGGTCGTGTACCACAAGTCAGTGATCCCTTTAACTTTCTTAAACTTGTTGATACATTGTTTCATATGTTTCGCACTTTTTGAACCGTTAGATAAATACTAATAATTTTTCTTCTTTATTTGGTCTTTTTTGGACGTGTTCATTGGTTATCGACTCCGGCCTGTCGTCGTGGGGATAAACCCTTGCTTTTTTCGGTAAGTGTTCCTTTTAAGTTAGTTGTCTACCTAGATGGTGTAATATATTTCTTTGTTTTTGAACTAGGAGATTAATAGTAATCGATTGTTCTAGCAAAGGAAATATATCAAATCATCTTGGTCATGTATCACAAGTCAGCGATCACTTTAACTTTCTTAAACTTGTTGATATATTGTTTCAACTGTTTCAGTCTTTTTAAACCATAAGATAAATACTAATATTTGTTCATCTTTATTTGGTCTTTTGTTTTATGGACGTGTTCATCGGTTATCGACTCCTACCCTTGGTAGGTAGGCTAATCCCTTTTTTTAGGTAAGTGTTCCAATTAAGTTTTTTTTTCTAACAAGACGGTTTGATATATTTTACTGTATTAGAACTTGGAGATTGATAGTAAACCAATGGTTCTAAGTAAGTGAAATATATCAAAGCATCTTGGTCGTGTATCGCAAGTGAGTGATCTCTTTAACTTTCTTAAGCTTGTTGATATATTGTTTCATACGTTTCACTTCTTTTGAACCATAAGATAAATACTAATATTCATTCAGCTTTATTTGATCTTTTTTATATGGACCTGATCATTGGTTATCGACTCCTACCCTTAGTCGTGAGTCCAATCCTTGTTTTTTTAAGGTAAATGTTCTTTTTATGTTAGTTATCTACCTAGATGGTCTGATATATTTCACTGTATTTGAACTATGAGATTAATATTAATCTGATGTTCTAACAAAGTGAAATATATCAAATCATCTTGGTCGTGTACCACAAGTCAGTGATCCCTTTAACTTTCGTAAACCTTTGATATATTGTTTCATATGTTTCGCACTTTTTGAACCATTAGATAAATACTAATATTTTTTCTTCTTTATTTGGTCTTTCTTAAACGTGTTTCATATGTTATCGACTCCGGCCTGTCGTCGTGGGGATAAACCCTTGCTTTTTTCGGTAAGTGTTGGGAACTGAAGATATGCTAAGTATGGTTAGTACTGCCAGAACAACATTACTACTGCCAGTTCAAGGTTAGTACTGCTAGTTCAATGTTAGTGCTGCCAGAACAAAGTTACTACTGCTGGTACATGGTTAATGCTGCCTGAACAAAGTTAATACTGCTGGTATATTACTACTGCTGGAATATTATTAATGCTGCTTATGTGAGGTTAGTACTGCTTGTCAAAGTTACTACTGCAAGTCAAGGTTAGTACTGCTGGTGCATATCGAATATCTGTTAGTACTGCTCGTGACTTAATACTGCTGGAGATTGTTAGTACTGCTCATGAAGAATGAAGGTTAATACTGCTGAGTTTGTTAAGATTGGTATGCGATACTTTTGGAGACAAAGAAGGAATTGATCAAGATATATTTAACGAAGATTTAGAAGATCAAGTTACTTTTTGATAGTTATCTTGTAATTATTCTTGTATAAATAGTATTGATAGATAGCTATTAGTAGATACACATGAGATACGTGTGAAAAAGAATTCGATATCGTTTTCAGAGAGAATTAACCTCAAGGTGTAAGAACCCTATTTCTAGAGAAGTAGAAGTCGTCTTGTTGAGCCTGTTCAACAAGATTGAGGTTTGGTTGTAATCTTGTGAGTCGATTTAGTGAATACACAAAGTGGTGAATTTTCTGTTACATTGTTCTTGATTGTGAGAATTAAAGTTCTTTTCCGCAGATTCTTTAATTCTGAATTCTAAGTGTTTATTGTCTTGTTAAGATTCGATCCTGACAAGTGGTATCAGAGCAAGTGTTGCTTAGAATTCTACAGTCATTATGGAAAATTCTTTTGAATCAAACAGTACTCTTGTATCTAAAGTTCCCATGCTCAGACCCAATGAATTTGACATGTGGAAAATTAGAATCAAGCAGTACATTCTGCTTACTGATTATTCCATTTGGGATATCATTGAGAATGGTCCATGTGCTGAAGGAAGAACTGGACCAGATGGCAAAATACCTCCTCCAAAGACTGATGCAGAGAGAAAAGTCAGACAAACAGAGATGAAGGCCTTAAGCACCCTGTTTTTGGCTATTCCCAATGAGTATCAGCATCAATTCCATCACTGCACTGATGCTCAGATTCTGTGGAATGCTTTGGAGAAAAGATTTACTGGCACCAAAAGCACAAAGAGAAATCAAAAGGCAATTCTCAAGCAGCAGTATGAAAACTTTACTTCTACCAAGAATGAGTCCATGACTCAAACGTTTGATAGATTTAATAAGCTGATTGGAGAATTAGCCACTGTAGGAGTCAAGATGGAGGCTGATGATGTCAACAGGAAGTTCTTAAGATCATTGGGTGAAGAATGGACAATGTACACTGTGTCCTTCAGACAGAATGATCAACTGGAAGATAAGGAACTTGATGATCTGTACAATGATCTTAGAGTATTTGAATCAGAGGTTGAAGCCAAAAAGAAGCCCTCTGGATATGTTCATAATGCTGCACTTCTTTCAGCATCACCTGATTCTACTGCTAACCATGAATCAGTTAGTACTGCTGGTTCAGTTAGTGCTGCTGGTTCAGTTAATCAGGAAAAGTCCAAAGATACAGTACTAGAAGCTTTCTTTTCCAGTCATATAAATTCCTCTTTGATTAATGATGATTTAGAACAGGTTAATGCTGATGATCTTGAAGAGATGGATATAAAGTGGCAGATGGCTATGCTGTCTATGAGAGTGAAGAGATTCATTAAGAGGACAGGGAGAAACAATTTTTCCCAAAGAAGAGAGGATGGTGCTGGATTTGACAAATCCAAAGTTGAATGCTACAAGTGTCACAAGATGGGACACTTTGCCAGGGAATGCAGAGGAGGAACATCTTACAACAGCCATCAACAAACTCAGGCTGGAAGTTCCAATCAAAACAGAAGCTCCATTCAAGCTCTTGTTTCTCAACAAGGAATGGGATTTGACTGGAGTGACCAAGCAGAAGAAGCCATCCAAAATCAAGCACTTATGGCTGAAGTTTCAGATCTTCCCACTGAGGTAAAATCTAATCTCTGTACTCAAGCTTGTATAGATACTGTTAAAAGGTATAGAGATCACAACCAGGGTATGTGTGATGATCTTAAAAGATTAGAAAAGGATAGAAGAGACTATGTGTTGATTGTTGAGAGGTTTGAAGAACAGATTAGGGCCTTTCAAGCCAATGAACTTCAACACTCATATGATACTAACTACTGGAAGTGGGAAAAAGGTGGTCTGGAGTTCCAACTGAAAGAGTCTAGGGAAGAGTGTGAGAAATTAAAAGAAGAACTTAAGACAGTTAAAGCTGATGTTGAAAAGTTTTCAAAAGCTTCTAAAGCCATGGACACAATAATAAATGCTCAAGTCCATGGTAAGATGAAAACAGGCCTAGGGTATAATGCCACTCCCCCACCCTACAACAACAACTACATCCCTCCTAGGTCAGACCTTTTAGAAACCTTGGATAGTAAGGACTTATCTGAAGGAGCCACTAGTGTAGACCCATTAGATGCAGTTGTTGTTGAAATGGATCTGATGGGGAAGATTCTAAGAAGGACAGTGATGAGATCCCATTAGAAAATCACATCAAGACTAATGAGGAAGGTGGAAGTCCTTGGGATAGGAGTAAGGAGATGAAAAGGACTGTAAAAGGAAAGAAAGTTCATTACACACAGACCACAGTTGTAAACTCTAATACTTGTGAACAGTGTTCTTGCAGGAAATCTCAAGAGTATCAGCCCCAAAAACATGATAATAAGAGGGGAAATCAAAGGAACTGGAATAACCAGTGGGCACTAAGGCAAGGAGTTGATCTGCAAAAGATTAACAGACCAAAACCTTGCTTTATTTGTGGCAAACTGAATCATCTTGCCAAATACTGTTTCTTCAATCCTATTAACCAAAAGAGAAGTTTTCAAAGAAGTTATCAAAAACCTTCTGGCTATAGGAAGCCTACAAGAACAAATGTGGCTATGAAACAAGCTGAACCAAAAAGCCACATGAAGAAAAAGCCTGAAAAGGAATGTGTTACAATGTGGGTTACAAAAGGCACTAAAAATAATACTGCTGCTAGCAGTGTTAGTACTGCTAACACTGTTAGTACTTCTTCAAGAGTTAGTGCTGCTAGCAGTGTTAATACTGCTAGAAATTCTTCAAAAGTTACTGCTGCTAGCAGTGTTAGTACTGCTAACACTGTTAGTACTTCTTCAAGAGTTAGTGCTGCTAGCAGTGTTAATACTGCTAGTAATTCTTCAAAAGTTAGTGCTGTTAGCAGTATTAGTGCTGCTAACACTGTTAGTACTTCCTATTCAGATAATACTGCTTCTAGCAGTGTTAACTCTGTTAATACTGCTAACTCTGTTAGTACTGCTGATACTGCTGCTAGTACTGATAGTGCTGCTAACGATACTGCTGCTCCCAGTGTTAGTACTGCTAGCACTGTTAGTACTTCTGAGGTTAATACTGCTTCTAGTGCTGCTAAACCGATCATATTGACAAAGTACTCCAGTACTGCAGTACCTAAGGTTGAAAATCTCATCAAAACCAAGTGCAAGTACTTTGATGAGCAAGGGAGACCCAAGACCACTTCGGCTTGGGTTCCCAATAAAACTAACTGATTTATCTTAATGTGCAGGGCAACCAACAGCTCAAAGGGAAGAGCATTTGGCATGTTGATAGTGGTTGCTCCAGGCACATGACAGGTAACATGGCCTGCCTCAAAAATTTCAAAAAGATTGATGGAGGACATGTTGCATTTGGGAATAATCCTGCTGGTGGAAAGATAAGTGGTAAGGGTGATGTTTCAAAAGGTAAGATGACCTTTGAAGATGTGTACTATGTTGAGCAATTGAGATACAACCTGTTAAGTGTATCACAGGTTTGTGACAAGAAGCATAGCATATTGTTTACTGATTCTGAATGTATTATCCTTGCTCCTGGATACAAAGTGGTTGATGAAAACATGATACTTCTGAGAACTCCTAGGAAGGATAATGTATATTGTTTAGATTTGGAAAGTGTGTCATCTGATTCATCCCTAAACTGTTTAGTTTCAAAAGCTTCTTTGGATGAATCATCACTTTGGCACAGAAGGATGTGTCACATGAACTTTAAAACAATGAATAAACTTGTTAAGAATAACCTTGTAAGGGGTTTGCCATCCAAAGTCTATTCATGTGATGATCATTGTGTTGCTTGTCTCAAAGGCAAACAACACAAAACTTCTCATAAGACCAAAGAGATAAACACTATCTCAAATCCTCTTCAACTGTTACATATGGATCTGTTTGGTCCTACTAATGTGATGAGTATTGGCAAGAAATCATACTGCTTAGTTATTGTTGATGATTATTCTAGATTTACTTGGGTATACTTTCTGAGAACTAAAGATGAAACAAGTGGACTGATCAAATCTTTTATTCTCAAAATTGAAAACCAATCAAATCAAAGAGTGAAAGTCATTAGATCAGATAATGGAACTGAGTTTAAAAATTTTGATCTAAACACCTTTTGTGAAGAAAAAGGAATTGAGATACAATACAGTGCTCCTAGGACTCCACAACAAAATGGTGTTGCTGAGAGAAGGAATAGGACACTGATTGAGGCTGCTAGATCTCTGTTAGCTGATTCAAAGTTACCAATTACTTTTTTGGCAGAAGCAGTTAATACTGCCTGCTATGTTCAAAACAGAGTTTTAGTTGTAAAGCCAAAAAACAAGACACCTTATGAGCTTTTCCATAAAAAGAAACCATATATTGGATTTTTCAAACCATTTGGATGTCCTTGTACTATTCTCAATACCAAATCTCACTTAGGTAAGTTTGATAGCAAAGCAGATGATGGTTTTCTTGTTGGGTATTCATCTCAGAGTAAGGCCTACAGAGTTTTTAATACCTCTTCTAGAATAATTGAAGAAAGTGACAATGTTAAATGCAATGAGAACACACCAAATCCTATTGGTTCAGGTCCTAATTGGCTATTTGACATTGATTCACTCACTAATTCTTTGGGTTTCAGTAGTGATGTATATGCAGGACAAAGGGATACACCAACATCAGAACACAGAATTCAATATGTGATATTTCCACTCCCTTCCATTGATCCTATTGAATTCTGTGAACAACAAGAGGAGGCTGAACCTATTCAGAATGAAGAAGAGAGGAGAGCAGAGGAAAATCAGTCTTCAGGTCCAAATTCCAGAGAATCTGAGGTGACTGAAGAAGCAGAAACAAATCCAGAATTAAATGAGTCAAATCTGGATGAGAACATACAAGAGGAAGCTGGTCATCCAACAAGAACTCAGAAAAATCATCCTCCTGAGTTGGTGATTGGAGATATTGCATCTCCCATGATGACTAGAAAGCAAAGCAGACTCCAAGAGTTGCAAGAGCAGCAAAATACAGTTAACACTGTTCTTACTTGCTTTCTGTCCCAGATTGAGCCCAAAAAGGCTTATGATGCTATGAAAGACCCAAGCTGGATAGAGGCAATGCAAGAGGAGCTGCTACAGTTCAAATTACAGGATGTTTGGGACTTGGTAGACCTTCCAAAAGGTCATAGAGCAATTGGCACCAAGTGGATTTTCAGGAACAAGAAGGATGACAGAGGGATTGTGATCAGAAACAAAGCTAGACTGGTTGCACAAGGGTACACTCAGGAAGAAGGAATAGATTATGAGGAAGTCTTTGCTCCTGTGGCAAGGATTGAAGCAATCAGGTTATTTCTAGCCTATGCCTCATACATGAAGTTCAAAGTGTACCAAATGGATGTCAAAAGTGCATTTCTGTATGGAAGTATTGAGGAAGAAGTATATGTCTGTCAACCCCCTGGATTTGAGAATCCATTGCACCCTGACAGAGTATACAAGTTGAAGAAGGCTCTTTATGGTTTGCATCAAGCCCCAAGAGCATGGTATGACACCCTGTCTACCTATCTCTTGAAAAATGACTTTGAAAGAGGAGTAATTGACAAAACCCTGTTTATCAAGAGGAGAAAGAAAGACACATTACTTGTTCAGATCTATGTGGATGACATCATCTTTGGATCCACCAATGATCAAATGTGTAAAGAGTTTGAGGAGTTAATGCACAAAAGCTTCAAGATGAGTTCCATGGGAGAACTTACTTTCTTTCTTGGGCTTCAGGTAAAACAAAGGAAAGATGGGATTTTTATTAGCCAATCCAAGTATGTGAAAGACATCCTGGACAAGTTTGGTTTATCAGACTCAAAGCCAGCAAGCACACCTATGGAGACACACAAACAGCTCACTGCTGATCTTGAGAGGGAGGATATGGATGTCCATCATTACAGATCAATGATTGGATCTCTCATATATCTCACAGCCTCTAGACCAGATATTATGTTTTTAGTTTGTGTTTGTGCCAGATTTCAAGTTACACCAAAGCAATCTCATCTTCATGCAGTCAAGAGAATTTTCAGATACCTAAGAGGGCAACCTAGACTAGGTCTCTGGTATCCTTATGAATCATCTTTTGACTTGCTTGCATACTCAGATAGTGACTTGGGTGGAGCTAACATGGATAGGAAGTCTACTTCAGGTGGATGTCAGTTTTTGGGTACAAGACTAGTATCTTGGCAGTGTAAGAAACAAACCACAGTGTCCTTATCTACCACAGAGGCTGAGTACATAGCTGCTGCAAGCTGCTGCTCTCAGGTTCTATGGATTCAGAATCAGATGTTGGACTATGGGGTAACATTTCTTCACACTCCAATCTTCATTGATAACAACAGTGCTATTAGCATTGTTAATAATCCAGTCAAACACTCAAAAACAAAGCATATAGAGATAAGGTATCACTTTATAAGAGATTGCAATGAAAAGAAATTAATTCAGGTTGCTAAAGTTCATACAAATGACCAGTTTGCTGATCTATTCACAAAAGCTTTTGATGTGGGTAGATTCACCTTTTTGGTAACAAGTGTGGGCATGATCAACCTAGAATAAATTCATGACTTTCTGTTTTTATACCTGTATTTCATCACATATTTGGTGCTACTAACTCTCTTTCTCAGAATCCTCTGTTTCCCTCAGATTACCAAGTGCAGAAAAGTGTAAGTGTAGTTACTACTGCCTGTGCAGAGTTACTACTGCTAGTGCAGAGTTACTACTGCCAGTGCAGAGTTTCTACTGCTAGTGCACAGTTAATACTGCTTTGCAGTTAATACTGCTCAGTAGTTAATACTGCTAGTGCACAGTTAATACTGCGTATGTAGTTAATACTGCTTCGTGGTTAATACTGCGTATGTCGTTAATACTGCTTTTGAAAATCTAGGGCAAATACTGCTATAAATACCCCTGTTTGCCCGCCAAAGTTCATAACGACTCTTCGCATTAACTTCTTCTCTCTCGTTCTAACCCCTTCTCCCTAGAATCTCTGTGTTTTCTTTACAAATCCTCAGGAAGCACAACGATTATGGAGTTTGTCGACGAGCATAATGAGATTGCAATGCTTCAGAAGCCGAAGCAGGCCGAAGGATTTCATAAAATTGTGGATTTTTCTCAAGTCCACTCATATTTCCTATGCCCTAACGGTGAATCCAACAATATACATCGAGCATCAGACGCAATTCTGGGCCAATGCCACCGTAGAATCCGAAGATGGGCATAAAGTCATTCAAACAAGGGTATGTGACAAACCCTTGAAAGTTTCAGAAGAACTCATTCGCATCACTCTTCGACTAGATGATGCCTCAGGTATATCTTCTATTCCCAATGAAGAACTCTTCTCAACTTTACAAAGAATGGGGTATGAAGGTCCCATTGGAGTTTTTAAATTCTACAAGTCAAAGTTTTTTACTCAATGGAGATTCTTTGTTCATACCCTAATGCATTGTATTTCAAAGAAAACTACTGGATGGAGTGAGTTCAGCAGTACTATTGCTTATGCTCTAGTCTGCTTAGCCACTAACAGGAAGTTTAATTTTTCTCAAATGATTTTCAATGATCTTGTAGCAAACCTGGAATCCAAAAAGCGTTTCTATATGTATCCAAGGTTTGTTCAGGAAGTAATTACCAAGGAATTGACGGATATGCCTCAACTTGATGAGGTATATGTGCCAAAATCCCCTAAAGGGAAGGTTTTTTCAAATATGAAAAGACTTCCTAGGGACTCGGAAGGAGTTGACACACCATTGTTCTCTACAATGATGGATGTGTCCCACACACCTGAAGGTATGGTATCAGGGTCAAGGCCCTCATTAGACACACCCACTGATGACCAATCCCAACCTTCCATCACAAAAGAAATCTCTCAGTCCATTCTTGAACGACCCACTCCCACAATAACCAAAAAGTTTGAAAGAAGAAAGGTACACAAGGTTCCTTCCCTTGATGTATCTCCTAAGAGCCCGAAGCCTTTAAGCCCTCTATTGGAGCATTCTCCAATGGAGAATATCGAAAGGGAAACCACAGGGGTGTCTCCCAACCCCAAGAAGGTGCTCACTAAGGAGAAGGTTGAGCATGTGAGTCGCAAGACTGCCACTACTTCTGCTAGCAAAGAGAAGGCTAGTGGTAAAATAACTAAGCCCTTCCTCATGGCAACTCAGGGTGAGAAATCATCCAGAGGTCCCAGGTGCCAAGAAACCAAGGGGGTAGGTAGTGCTTTTGCTAGGCAAGAGACACCTGCTAAAACTTCCAATGATCCTTTAAGGGAGGTAAAAACATCTAAACAGGGTGAGGATAGATATACGTACGAGGAATTGATGGAAACTATTGCAAATATCAACATTGAGGTCATGGATCAGAAAAAGGAAATTGATGAACTCAAGAAAGTGGTCCTCTATCAAAACTCACAGCTTGAGAAGCAAAGGAAGATGATCACTAAGTTGATGCACAGAAAGAAGAGAGCTCAGTTTGTCCTTAGGAGAAGAAACCCTACCAATGATGCTTCCAAAAAGGGGGAGTCAGACTCAGATCTAAACATGGAGGATGCAAACATTGAGGGGGAGTATAAGGTTGAGGGGGAGACTGAGGAGGCTGCAGATATTACAAAGGAAGCAGAAACATAAACAGCAGCAGAAACCGTTACTGCTGCTGACATTACAAAGGAAGCAGAAACAGAAACAGCAGCAGAAACCGTTACTGCTGCTGATATTACAAAGGAAGCAGAAACAGAACCAGCAGCAGAAACGGTTACTACTGCTGAGGTTGCAAAAGAAGTAGAAACAGATAATGCTGCTGAAAAACAAAAGGCAGCAGAAACTGTTAGTGCTGCTAAGAGCCACAAAGAAGAAACAGCTGAAACCACTCCTGAAGCTGTTAAATCTTTCAAAAGAACAAAGAGGCCAAGAACAAAGTCAATAGCCTCAAAGAAGAAAGATATAAAGAAGCCAAGGGTGGATCCAACTGTAGAAGAAGCACAGGAGGAAGCAGTTAAAGAGAAATCTAATCCAAAAGTTGCTGAAGAAGAAGTGGCAACTTCATCAGGTCAACCAAGCAATGTACAATCACAATCAAATGCTCAATGTGATTTGTATATTACTGTGGTTGATACTAATCCAATCAAGACTACACCATTGTCTTCCATGCCTCCTGAGATCATCTTCTGGGACACATTGAAAGATGGAAGAAAGGAGTTCATCAGAATCAAAAGGGCAGATGGAAAGTTTGAAGTTTGTCCTACTTGGGGAAAACTTATCAGAACATGCTCTAGATCTGACCTGGAAGAGATGTTCAAGGTGGGAATGAGGCTATATGGAAACATGCTGACAGAGCAAGGTATGTCTATCACAAAGATGGTTCTTGAATACTTGTGCTTAATGTTCAAACCAGAAGCAGTTCAGCATTTGATGGCAAGGAATTTTCAAGTCATTACCAACTGGATGCTCATTGAGAATTGTGGAGTGTATGTCATCTCTCTTGACAATACATTTCATGAATATTATTTGGTGGATGTTGTATACAAGCACAGCATGAAAAAATTGAAAGGAATGCTGCATGCTAAGTTGGTAAGTGACAAAGACTCTAAAATGGCAAGATACCTTGTAAAAAGGATCCTCAATCAAAGTCTGGTATTGGATCCAAATTTATGCGTTGATGACTAGGTTTTGGAAGCATCATCTGAAGAACTTAACTTCTCATCCTGAAAAGTCAAGTTAGGGGGAGATTGTTGGGAACTGAAGATATGCTAAGTATGGTTAGTACTGCCAGAACAACATTACTACTGCCAGTTCAAGGTTAGTACTGCTAGTTCAATGTTAGTGCTGCCAGAACAAAGTTACTACTGCTGGTACATGGTTAATGCTTCCTGAACAAAGTTAATACTGCTGGTATATTACTACTGCTGGTATATTACTACTGCTGGAATATTATTAATGCTGCTTATGTGAGGTTAGTACTTGTCAGGATCGATTCTTAACAAGAATTAAACTTCTTAGAAACAGAATTTAGAGAATCTTGCGGAATAGAACTCTAAATCAATTAAAGAACAATCAATAGAATTCAACACACTGTATATATCAAACTGTATTACTCACAAGCTTTACACCAAACCTCAATCTTGTTGAACAAGCTCAACAAGACGACTTCTACTTCTCTAGAAATAGGATCTACGATCTTGAGGTTAATTCTCTCTAAATGGCTAAAAAACTTTTTTAAAAACTGTTCTATCTTCTTATTTAAAACCCTAATAGCTATCTATATATATAACAGAATAAGTACAAGATAACTACTAAGAATAAAACGATCTTCAAAATATACTTCCATGCTTATCTTCAGCTTTCCTTCTTTATCTTCTCATACCATACATATCTACTCAGCAGTATTAACAATGATTTGACTTAGCAGCATTAATGATTTGACTTAGCAGCATTAACCTTCACAGTCTTCTAGCAGTAGTATCTCAGCTCAGCAGTACTAACCATGTCTTGCAGTAGTAATTTGGTAACCGTGTCTAGCAGTAGTAACCTTGTCTAGCAGTACTAACCTTGTCTAGCAGTACTAACCATGTATACGCAGTAGTAATCTTGTCTAGCAGTAGTAACCTTCTTCTGGCAGTATTAATGTAAACTTAGCAGTAGAAATCATGGACTAGCAGCACTATCCATACTTAGCTCATTTTCAGTTCCCAACAATCTCCCCCTAACTTGACTTTTAGGAAAAGAAGTCAAGTTCTTCAAATGATGCTACCAAAACTTAGTCATCATATAAGCATAGATCAGGACTTAAACCTAGACTCTGATTTACAATCCTTCTTACCAAGAATCTTCCCATAGCAGAGTCTTTGTTGCAGACCAATTTTACATGTAACATCCCTTTCAGTCTTTTCATGCAGTGTTTGTAGATTTCATCCACCAGATAATACTTCTGATATGTGTTGTCAATTGATATAACATACACTCCACAATTTTCATAGAGCATCCAGTGGGTTACTGCTTGAAAAGGTCTTGCTGTTATGTGCTGAACTACTTCTGGTCTGAACATTAGGCATAGGTATTCTAACACCATCTTTGTGATAGACATACCTCTTTCTATCAACATGTTACCATAGATCTGCATGCCTACTTTGATCATCTCTTCCAGGTCAGATCTTGAGCATCTTCTTATAAATTGTCCCCATGTTCTGTAGACTTCAAACTGCTCATCAGCTCTCTTGAGTCTGATATACTCCTTTCTCTCATCTATCAAAGTATCCCAGTGACTGATTTCAGGAGGTTTTGAATCTAATGGAGTCACTTTGATTGGTTCAGTATCAACCATAGTGATGTACAAGTCACATTGTTCATTGCTAAGTGATTGTGCATTACTGGATTGACCGTCTTACTATCTCCTTGTCCTTCATCCTTGGCAACTTCTTCCTTTTCTTTCTCTTCTATCACTGGTTTCTCAACAGGTTCTACCCTTTGCTTCTTTACACACTTCTTTTTAGTAGCCACAGACTTTGTTCTCTTTCTGCTGAAAACCATCTTTGCATCCTTAGTTTCTTCCTGTTTCTTGGCAGTTGGAGGTGTATCATGTTTGGCTTTGATTAAAGCCTCTGCAACCTCCACTTCTTCTACTGTAAGCTTCTCTGTTACTGTTACTGTTTCAGCTTCTGTTTCTGTTACTGCTTTCTTTGTAGATTGAGCAGCATTAACTGTTTCTGCTGCTTGCTTAGAGTCAGCAGCATTAACAGTTTCTGCTGCTACTTCAGTTACTGCTTCTTTTGGAACTTCAGTTACTGCTGCCTTTACAGTTTCTGCTTCTTTAACAAGCTCTTCCACCTTTTCTGTCTCCCCCTTATTCTGTGTACTGGACTCCCCCTTAAACTGTGCATTATCAATTTCCATCTCAGTCTCCATCTGAACTGTCTCCCCCTCAACTTGTAGACCCTTCATATTCAGTTCTGCTTCTGATTCTGACTCTGACTCCCCCTTTTTGGGAGCATCATCAGTTGGAATTCTTCTTCTCAGCACAAATCTTGCCTTTTTCTTTCTGTGCAACAACTTGGTGACCATCTTCTTGAGCTTCTCAATTTGAGACTGTTGGTAGGTGACCACAGTCTTCAGTTGCTCAATCTCCTTCTTCTGTGCCATAACATCCAAGTTGACATTTCCAATGGTTTCCATCAATTCATCATAGTTATATCTATCCTCACCTTGTTTAGAAGTGTTTACCTTCTTTAAAGGATCACTGGAAGTAGCCATCAATTCCTCTTTGTTATGTCTATCCTTACCCTTTTTAGAAGTTTTTACCTTCTTTAAGGGATCCTTGGAAGTTTTAGCAGAAGCCTTCTGCCTAGCAGAAGCACTAACTGCCCCCTTGGTTTCTTGGCACCTGGGTCCTCCTAATGATTTCTCATTTAGAGTTGCCATGGGGAAGGTCTTATTTATGTTACCACTGTCCTTCTCTGTGCTAGCAGAAGTAGTGGCAGCCTTAGCACCCATATGCTCATCCTTCTCCTTAGAGAGCACCTTCTTGGGGTTGGGAGACACCCCTGTGGTTTCCCTGTTGATATTCTCAATTGGAGAATGCTCCAACTGAGGGCTTAAAGGCTTAGGGCTCTGAGTAGGTACATCAAGGGAAGGAACCTTGTGCACCTTTCTTCTTTGAAACTTGTTGGATAAAACAGGAGTGGGCTTTTGAAGTATGTGCTGAGGGATGTCTTTTGAGATGGAAGGTTGGGATTGGTCATCAGTGGGTGTGTCTAATGAGGGCCTTGACCCTGATGCCATACCTTCAATTGTGTGGGACACAACCATCATTGTAGAGAACAATGGTGTGTCAACTCCTTTCGAGTCCCTAGGAAGTCTTTTCATATTTGAAAAAACCTTCCCTTTAGGGGATTTTGGTACATATACCTCATCAAACTGAGGTAAGTCCATCAATTCCTTGTTAATAACTTCTTGCACAAACCTTGGATACATGTAAAAGCTCTTTTTGGATTCCAGGTTTGATACAAGATCATTAAAGATCATAGCTGAAAAATTGTACTTTCTGGCAGTGGATAAGCAGACCAAGGCATATGCAATGGGACTGCTGAACTCACTCCATCCAGTAGTTTTCTTGGAAATACAGTGCATCAGGGTATGAACAAGGAATCTCCATTGGTTGAAAAATTTTGACTTGTAGAATGTAAAAACACCAATGGGACCTTCATACCCCATTCTTTGTAAAGTCGAATATAGGTCATCAGAAGATAGAGAGGTTATACCTGAGGCATCATCCAAGTGAAGAGAGATGCGAATAACCTCCTCTGTGACTTTCAAGGGTTTATCACAAACCCTTGTTCGAATGGTTTTCTGCCCTTCTTCGAAACTAACAGTGGCATTCTCCCAAAATTGCGTCTGATGTTCGATATAGATGGTTGGGCTCACCGTTAGGGCATAAGAGATGTGCGAGGATTTAAGAAAATCGACGATGTCGTGGAATCCCGCAGCTTGTTTCGGCTTCTGAAGCATGGCTATTTCATTGTGCTCATCAACAAACTCCATGATTCCTGAGGATTCTTGAAAGAAAAACACAAAGATTCTGGGGAGACTAGGTTAGAACGAGAGAGAAGAAGTTAATGCGAAGAGTCGTTATGAACTTTGGCGGGCAAACAGGGGTATTTATTTGCCCTAGATTATCAAAAGCAGTATTAACGACATAGGCAGTATTAACTACCGAGCAGTATTAACTGCAAGGCAGTATTAACTACCTAGCAGCATTAACTACCAAGCAGTATTAACTACCAAGCAGTATTAACTACGAAGCAGTATTAACTACACAAGCAGTATTAACTACACAAGCAGTATTAACTGCTGAGTAGTATTAACTACACAAGCAGTATTAACTACGAAGCAGTATTAACTACACAACCAGTATTAACTGCTGAGCAGTATTAACTACACAAGCAGTATTAACTGCACAAGCAGTATTAACTACTAGAACACAGGCAGTAGTAACTCTGCACTAGCAGTAGTAACGCTGCACAGGCAGTAGTAACTACACTTACACTTTTCTGCACTTGGTAATCTGAGGGAAACAGAGGATCCTGAGAAAGAGAGTTAGTAGCACCAAATATATGAAGAAATACAGGTATAAAAACAGAAAGTCATAAATTTATTCTAGGTTGATCATGCCCACACTTGTTACCAAAAAGGTGAATCTACCCACATCAAAAGCTTTTGTGAATAGATCAGCAAACTGGTCATTTGTATGAACTTTAGCAACCTGAATTAATTTCTTTTCATTGCAATCTCTTATAAAGTGATACCTTATCTCTATATGCTTTGTTTTTGAGTGTTTGACTGGATTATTAACAATGCTAATAGCACTGTTGTTATCAATGAAGATTGGAGTGTGAAGAAATGTTACCCCATAGTCCAACATCTGATTCTGAATCCATAGAACCTGAGAGCAGCACAGCAGCTTGCAGCAGCTATGTACTCAGCCTCTGTGGTAGATAAGGACACTGTGGTTTGTTTCTTACACTGCCAAGATACTAGTCTTGTACCCAAAAACTGACATCCACCTGAAGTAGACTTCCTATCCATGTTGGCTCCACCCAAATCACTATCTGAATATGCAAGCAAGTCAAAAGAGGATTCATGAGGATACCAGAGACCTAATCTAGGTTGCCCTTTTAAGTATCTGAATATTCTCTTGACAGCATGAAGGTGTGATTGCTTAGGAGAAACCTGAAATCTGGCACAAACACAGACTGAAAACATAATATCTGGTCTAGAGGCTGTGAGATACATGAGAGATCCAATCATTGATCTGTAATGATGGACATCCACATCCTCCCCCTCAAGATCTGCAGTGATCTGTTTATGTGTTTCCATTGGTGTGCTTGCTGGCTTTGAGTCTGATAAACCAAACTTGTCCAGGATGTCTTTCACATACTTGGATTGGCTAATAAAAATCCCATCTTTCCTCTGTTTTACCTGAAGCCCAAGAAAGAATGTAAGTTCTCCCATGGAACTCATCTTGAAGCTTTTGTGCATCAATTCTTCAAACTCTTTACACATTTGATCATTGGTGGATCCAAAGATGATGTCATCCACATAGATCTGAACAAGTAATGTACCTCTCTTTCTCCTCTTGATAAACAGGGTCTTGTCAATTACTCCTCTTTCAAAGTCATTTTTCAAGAGATAGGTAGACAGAGTGTCATACCATGCTCTTGGGGCTTGATGCAAACCATAAAGAGCCTTCTTCAGCTTGTATACTCTGTCAGGGTGCAATGGATTCTCAAATCCAGGGGGTTGACAGACATATACTTCTTCCTCAATACTTCCATACAGAAATGCACTTTTGACATCCATTTGGTACACTTTGAACTTCATGTATGAGGCATAGGCTAGAAATAACCTGATTGCTTCAATCCTTGCCACAGGAGCAAAGACTTCCTCATAATCTATTCCTTCTTCCTGAGTGTACCCTTGTGCAACCAGTCTAGCTTTGTTTCTGATCACAATCCATCTGTCATCCTTCTTGTTCCTAAAAATCCACTTGGTGCCAATTGCTCTATGACCTTTTGGAAGGTCTACCAAGTCCCAAACATCCTGTAATTTGAACTGTAGCAGCTCCTCTTGCATTGCCTCTATCCAGCTTGGGTCTTTCATAGCATCATAAGCCTTTTTGGGCTCAATCTGGGACAGAAAGCAAGTAAGAACAGTGTTAACTGTATTTTGCTGCTCTTGCAACTCTTGGAGTCTGCTTTGCTTTCTAGTCATCATGGGAGATGCAATATCTCCAATCACCAACTCAGGAGGATGATTTTTCTGAGTTCTTGTTGGATGACCAGCTTCCTCTTGTATGTTTTCATCCAGATTTGACTCATTTAATTCTGGATTTGTTTCTGCTTCTTCAGTCACCTCAGATTCTCTGGAATTTTGACCTGAAGACTGATTTTCCTCTGCTCTCCTCTCTTCTTCATTCTGAATAGGTTCAGTCTCCTCTTGGTGTTCACAGAATTCAACAGGATCAATGGAAGGGAGTGGAAATATCACAGATTGAATTCTGTGTTCTGATGTTGGTGTATCCCTTTGTCCTGCATATACATCACTACTGAAACCCAAAGAATTAGTGAGTGAATCAATGTCAAACAGCCAATTAGGACCTGAACCAATAGGATTTGGTGTGTTCTCATTGCATTTGACATTGTCACTTTCTTCAATTATTCTAGAAGAGGTATTAAAAACTCTGTAGGCCTTACTTTGAGATGAATACCCAACAAGAAAACCATCATCTGCTTTGCTATCAAACTTACCTAAGTGAGATTTGGTATTGAGAATAGTACAAGGACATCCAAATGGTTTGAAAAATCCAATATATGGTTTCCTGTTATGGAAAAGCTCATAAGGTGTCTTGTTTTTTGGCTTTACAACTAAAACTCTATTTTGAACATAACAGGCAGTATTAACTGCTTCTGCCCAAAAAGTAATTGGTAACTTTGAATCAGCTAACAGAGATCTAGCAGCCTCAATCAGTGTCCTATTCCTTCTCTCAGCAACACCATTTTGTTGTGGAGTCCTAGGAGCACTGTATTGTCTCTCAATTCCTTTTTCTTCACAAAAGGTGTTTAGATCAAAATTTTTAAACTCAGTTCCATTATCTGATCTAATGACTTTCACTCTTTGATTTGATTGGTTTTCAATTTTGAGAATAAAAGATTTGATCAGTCCACTTGTCTCATCTTTAGTTCTCAGAAAATATACCCAAGTAAATCTAGAATAATCATCAACAATAACTAAGCAGTATGATTTCTTGCCAATACTCATCACATTAGTAGGACCAAACAGATCCATATGTAACAGTTGAAGAGGATTTGAGATAGTGTTTATCTCTTTGGTCTTATGAGAAGTTTTGTGTTGTTTGCCTTTGAGACAAGCAACACAATGATCATCACATGAATAGACTTTGGATGGCAAACCCCTTACAAGGTTATTCTTAACAAGTTTATTCATTGTTTTAAAGTTCATGTGACACATCCTTCTGTGCCAAAGTGATGATTCATCCAAAGAAGCTTTTGAAACTAAACAATTTAGGGATGAATCAGATGATACACTTTCCAAATCTAAACAATAAACATTATCCTTCCTAGGAGTTCTCAGAAGTATCATGTTTTCATCAACCACTTTGTATCCAGGAGCAAGGATAATACATTCAGAATCAGTAAACAATATGCTATGCTTCTTGTCACAAACCTGTGATACACTTAACAGGTTGTATCTCAATTGTTCAACATAGTACACATCTTCAAAGGTCATCTTACCCTTTGAAACATCACCCTTACCACTTATCTTTCCACCAGCAGGATTATCCCCAAATGCAACATGTCCTCCATCAATCTTTTTGAAATTTTTGAGGCAGCCCATGTTACCTGTCATGTGCCTGGAGCAACCACTATCAATATGCCAAATGCTCTTCCCCTTGAGCTGTTGGTTACCCTGCACATTAAGATAAATCAGTTAGTTTTGTTGGGAACCCAAGCCGAAGTGGTCTTGGGTCTCCCTTGCTCATCAAAGTACTTGCACTTGGTTTTGATGAGATTTTCAAATTTAGGTACTGCAGTACTGGAGTACTTTGTCAAAATTATTGGTGTAGCAGCACTAGAAGCAGTATTAACCTCAGAAGTACTAACAGTGCTAGCAGTACTAATACTGGAAGCAGCAGTATTGTTAGCAGCAGTATCAGCAGTACTAACAGAGGTAGCAGTATTAACAGAGTTAACACTGCTAGAAGCAGTATTAACAGAGTTAACACTGCTAGCAGCAGTACTATCTGAAGAAGAAGCACTAAAAGTGTTAGCAGCACTAACATTGCTAGCAGCACTAACTTTGGAATGATTACTAGCAGTATTAACACTGCTAGCAGCACCAACTTTTGAAGCAGTACTAACAGTGTTAGCAGTACTAACACTGCTAGCAGCAGTATTGTTTTTAGTGCCTTTTGGAACCCACATAGTACCACATTCCTTTTCAGTCGTTTTCTTTATGTGGCTTTTGGGTTTATCTTGTTTCTTTGCCACAACTTTCCTCACAGACTTTTTATATCCACCATTCTTTCTGTAACCACCAGGTTTTTGAAAAGATCTTTGAGCATTAAACCTTTGGTTAACAGGATTGAAATAACAGTGTTTGGCTAAATGATTTAGCTTACCACAGATGAAACAAGGTTTTGGCCTGTTAATTCTGTTCAGATCAACTCCTTGTCTCATAGCCCACTGGTTATTCCAGTTCCTTTGATTTCCCCTCTGATTATCATGTTTTTGGGGCTTGTTCTCTTTAGATTTCCTGCAAGAACACTGTTCACAAGTATTGGAGTTCACAACTGTGGTTTGTGTGTAATGAACTCCCTTTTCCTTTTTCAGTCCTTTTGATCTCATTGTTCTTTCCCCAAGGATTTCCATCTTTCTCATTGGTCACAATTTCATTGTCTAAGGGAACCTTACTACTAACACTCTTATTCTTCTTAGATTCTTCCTTCTCTGTTTTATCCTTAACTACTACTTCTTCTTCACAAGGATCTATATTAATCTTTAATTCAGGATCCTTCCTATCCTTGGTCTCTAACAAATCAGACTTAGGAGGTATGTAGTTGCTATTGTAGGGTGGAGGTGTGGCATTGTACCCTATCCCTACTTTCATCTTGTCATGGATTTGAGCCTTAATGATGGTATCCATGGTTTTAGAAGCACAGGTAAACTTTTCAACATCAAGTTTAACCTTCTTAAGCTCTTCTTTTAATTTCTCATTCTCCTCCCCAGACACTTTCAGCTTAATCTCATACTCATTCTTCTCCCACTTCCAATAGTTAGTATCATAGGAGTGTTGAAGTTCATTAGCTTGAAAAGCTCTAATCTGTTCCTCAAACCTTTCTACAATCCTAACATAATCTTTCACATCTTTCTCTAGCCTCTTAAGGTTATCACACATACCCTGATTGTGATCCCTATATCTTTTAACAGCATCAATGCAAGCTTGAGAACAGAGTTTAGATTGTACCTCAGTGGGAATATCAGATACTTCTGCCATAAGAGCTTGATTCTGACAGGCTTCCTCAGCTTGATCACTCCAATCAAATCCCATTCCTTGTTGAGAAACAAGGGCTTGAGAGGAGCTTCTGTTTTGGTTTCCATTTTGAGCCTGTTGATGTGATCCTCCACTTCTGCATTCTCTGGCAAAGTGTCCCATCTTGTGACACTTATAACACTCAACCTTGGACTTGTCAAAGCCTGCACCATCTTCTCTTCTCTGGGAAAAGTTGTTTCTCCCAGTCCTTTTGATGAATTTCTTCACCCTCATTGATAGCATAGCCATCTGCCACTTGATGTCCATCTCTTCCAGATCATCAGCATTAATCTGCTCTAAATCATCATTGATTAGAGAAGAGTGAACATGACTAGAAAAGAATGCTTCTAGTACATAATCTGTAGTCTTCTCTTGATTAGTTCCACCAGCAGCATTAACAGAACCTGTAGTATTAACAGAATCAGGGTTAGCAGCATCATCAGAGGATGAAGATAATAAAGCGGCATTATAAACAAATCCAGATGGCCTTTTCTTGGCTTCAACTTCAGCCTCAAATACTCTCAGATCATTGTAGAGGTCATCTAGCTCTTTGTCCTCCAATTGGTCATTCTGTCTGAATGAGACTGTGTACATGGTCCATTCTTCTCCCAATGATCTAAGGAACTTTCTATTGACATCATCAGCATCCATGTGTACACCCACAGTAGCTAATTCTCCAATCAACTTGTTAAATCTGTCAAAAGTTTGAGTCATAGACTCATTCTTTGCAGACATGAAGTTCTCATATTGTTGCCTGAGAATAGCCTTTTGGTTTCTCTTTGTGCTCTTTGTGCCAGTAAATCTTTTCTCCAGAGCATTCCACAACATCTGTGCATCTGTGCAGTGTTGGAATTGATGTTGGTACTCATTAGGAATAGCCAAAAGCAGAGTGCTTAAGGCCTTCATCTCTGTTTGTCTGACTTTCTTTTCAGCATCTGTCTTGGGAGGAGGTCTCTTTCCATCTGCTCCAATCTTTCCTTCATTACATGGGCCATTTTCTATGATGTCCCATATTGCATAATCAGTAAGAAGAATGTACTGCTTGATTCTCAGTTTCCACATGTCAAATTCATTGGGTTTGAGCATGGGAACCTTTGAAACAAGAGTACTGTGAGTATCCATTGAATTGTCCATAGCTTCTAAGATACCAAGGCTCTGATACCACTTGTCAGGATCGATTCTTAACAAGAATTAAACTTCTTAGAAACAGAATTTAGAGAATCTTGCGGAATAGAACTCTAAATCAATTAAAGAACAATCAATAGAATTCAACACACTGTATATATCAAACTGTATTACTCACAAGCTTTACACCAAACCTCAATCTTGTTGAACAAGCTCAACAAGACGACTTCTACTTCTCTAGAAATAGGATCTACGATCTTGAGGTTAATTCTCTCTAAATGGCTAAAAAACTTTTTTAAAAACTGTTCTATCTTCTTATTTAAAACCCTAATAGCTATCTATATATATAACAGAATAAGTACAAGATAACTACTAAGAATAAAACGATCTTCAAAATATACTTCCATGCTTATCTTCAGCTTTCCTTCTTTATCTTCTCATACCATACATATCTACTCAGCAGTATTAACAATGATTTGACTTAGCAGCATTAATGATTTGACTTAGCAGCATTAACCTTCACAGTCTTCTAGCAGTAGTATCTCAGCTCAGCAGTACTAACCATGTCTTGCAGTAGTAATTTGGTCTAGCAGTACTAACCGTGTCTAGCAGTAGTAACCTTGTCTAGCAGTAGTAACCTTGTCTAGCAGTACTAACCATGTATACGCAGTAGTAATCTTGTCTAGCAGTAGTAACCTTCTTCTGGCAGTATTAATGTAGACTTAGCAGTAGAAATCATGGACTAGCAGCACTATCCATACTTAGCTCATTTTCAGTTCCCAACAGTACTGCTTGTCAAAGTTACTACTGCAAGTCAAGGTTAGTACTGCTGGTGCATATCGAATATCTGTTAGTACTGCTCGTGACTTAATACTGCTGGAGATTGTTAGTACTGCTCATGAAGAATGAAGGTTAATACTGCTGAGTTTGTTAAGATTGGTATGCGATACTTTTGGAGACAAAGAAGGAATTGATCAAGATATGTTTAACGAAGATTTAGAAGATCAAGTTACTTTTTGATAGTTATCTTGTAATTATTCTTGTATAAATAGTATTGATAGATAGCTATTAGTAGATACACATGAGATACGTGTGAAAAAGAATTCGATATCGTTTTCAGAGAGAATTAACCTCAAGGTGTAAGAACCCTATTTCTAGAGAAGTAGAAGTCGTCTTGTTGAGCCTGTTCAACAAAATTGAGGTTTGGTTGTAATCTTGTGAGTCGATTTAGTGAATACACAAAGTGGTGAATTTTCTGTTACATTGTTCTTGATTGTGAGAATTAAAGTTCTTTTCCGCAGATTCTTTAATTCTGAATTCTAAGTGTTTATTGTCTTGTTAAGATTCGATCCTGACAGTAAGTGTTCCTTTTAAGTTAGTTGTCTACCTAGATGGTGTAATATATTTCTTTGTTTTTGAACTAGGAGATTAATAGTAATCGATTGTTCTAGCAAAGGAAATATATCAAATCATCTTGGTCATGTATCACAAGTCAGCGATCACTTTAACTTTCTTAAACTTGTTGATATATTGTTTCAACTGTTTCATTCTTTTTAAACCATAAGATAAATACTAATATTTGTTCATCTTTATTTGGTCTTTTGTTTTATGGACGTGTTCATCGGTTATCGACTCCTACCCTTGGTAGTGAGGCTAATCCCTTTTTTTAGGTAAGTGTTCCTATTAAGTTTTTTTTTTCTAACAAGACGGTTTGATATATTTTACTGTATTAGAACTTGGAGATTAATAGTAAACCAATGGTTCTAACAAAGTGAAATATATCAAAGCATCTTGGTCGTGTATCGCAAGTGAGCGATCTCTTTAACTTTCTTAAGCTTGTTGATATATTGTTTCATACGTTTCACTTCTTTTTAACCATAAGATAAATACTAATATTCATTCAGCTTTATTTTATCTTTTTTATATGGACCTGATCATTGGTTATCGACTCCTACCCTTAGTCGTGAGTCCAATCCTTGTTTTTTTAAGGTAAATGTTCTTTTTATGTTAGTTATCTACCTAGATGGTCTGATATATTTCACTGTATTTGAACTATGAGATTAATATTAATCTGATGTTCTAACAAAGTGAAATATATCAAATCATCTTGGTCGTGTACCACAAGTCAGTGATCCCTTTAACTTTCGTAAACCTTTGATATCTTGTTTCATATGTTTCGCACTTTTTGAACCATTAGATAAATACTAATAATTTTTCTTCTTTATTTGGTCTTTCTTAAACGTGTTTCATATGTTATCGACTCCAGCCCGTCGTCGTGGGGATAAACCCTTGCTTTTTTCGGTAAGTGTTATTTCAAGTTAGTTGTCTACCAAGATGGTTTGAGATATTTCTTTGTTTTTGAACTATGAGATTAATAGTAATCGATTGTTCTAACAAAGGAAATATATCAAATCATCTTGGTCGTGTATCACAAGTCAGCGATCACTTTAACTTTCTTAAACTTGTTGATATATTGTTTCAATTGTTTTATCTTTTTAAACCATAAGATAAATACTAATATTTGTTCATCTTTATTTGGTCTTTTGTTTTATGGACGTGTTCATCGATTATCGACTCCTACCCTTGGTAGTGAGGCTAATCCCTTTTTTTTAGGTAAGTGTTCCTATTAAGTTTGTTTTCTAACAAGACGGTTTGATATATTTCACTGTATTAGAACTATGAGATTAAAAGTAAACCAATGGTTCTAACAAAATGAAATATATCAAAGCATCTTGGTCGTGTATCACAAGTGAGCGATCTCTTTAACTTTCTTAAGCTTGTTGATATATTGTTTCATACGTTCACTTCTTTTGAACCATAAGATAAATACTAATATTCGTTCATCTTTATTTGATTTTTTTTTATATGGACATGTTCATTGGTTATCGACTCCTACCCTTAGTCGTGAGTCCAATCCTTAATTCTTTAAAGGTAAATGTTCTTTTTATGTTAGTTATCTACCTTGATGGTCTGATATATTTCACTGTATATTTGAACTATGAGATTAATAATAATCAGATGTTCTAACAAATTGAAATATATCAAATCATCTTGGTCGTGTACCACAAGTCAGTGGTCCCTTTAACTTTCTTAAACTTGTTGATACATTGTTTCATATGTTTCGTACTTTTTGAACCGTTAGATAAATACTAATAAGTTTTCTTCTTTATTTGGTCTTTTTTTGGACGTGTTCATCGGTTATCGACTCCGGTTCGGTGTCGTGGAGATAAACCCTTGCTTTTTTCGGTAAGTGTTCCTTTTAAGTTAGTTGTCTACCTAGATGGTTTGATATATTTCTTTGTTTTTGAACTACGAGATTAATAGTAATCGATTGTTCTAGCAAAGGAAATATATCAAATCATCTTGGTCGTGTATCACAAGTCAGCGATCACTTTAACTTTCTTAAACTTGTTGATATATTGTTTCAACTGTTTCAGTCTTTTTAAACCATAAGATAAATACTAATATTTGTTCATCTTTATTTGGTCTTTTGTTTTATGGACGTGTTCATCGGTTATCGACTCTTACCCTTGGTAGTGAGGCTAATCCCTTTTTTTAGGTAAGTGTTCCTATTAAGTTTGTTTTCTAACAAGACGGTTTGATATATTTCACTGTATTAGAACTATGAGATTAATAGTAAACCAATGGTTCTAACAAAGTGAAATATATCAAAGCATCTTGGTCGTGTATCACAAGTGAGCGATCTCTTTAACTTTCTTAAGCTTGTTGATATATTGTTTCATACGTTTCACTTCTTTTGAACCATAAGATAAATACTAATATTCGTTCATCTTTATTTGATTTTTTTTATATGGACATGTTCACTGGTTATCGACTCCTACCCTTAGTGGTGAGTCCAATCCTTGTTTTTTTAAGCTAAATGTTCTTTTTATGTTAGTTATCTACCTAGATGGTCTGATATATTTCACTATATTTGAACTATGAGATTAATAATAATTTGATGTTCTAACAAAGTGAAATATATCAAATCATCTTGGTCGTGTACCACAAGTCAGTGATCCCTTTAACTTTCTTAAACGTTTGATATAATGTTTCATATGTTTCGCACTTTTTGAACCATTAGATAAATACTAATATTTTTTCTTCTTTATTTGGTCTTTCTTAAACGTGTTTCATATGTTATCGACTCCGGCCCGTCGTCGTGGGGATAAACCCTTACTTTTTTCGGTAAGTGTTCTTTTAAGTTAGTTGTCTACCTAGATGGTTTGATATATTTCTTTGTTTTTGAACTATGAGATTAACAGTAATCGATTGTTCTAACAAAGGAAATATATCAAATCATCTTGGTCGTGTATCACAAGTCAGCGATCACTTTAACTTTCTTAAACTTGTTGATATATTGTTTCAACTGTTTTATCTTTTTAAACCATAAGATAAATACTAATATTTGTTCATCTTTATTTGGTCTTTTGATTTATGGACGTGTTCATCGGTTATCGACTCCTACCCTTGGTAGTGAAGCTAATCCCTTTTTTTAGGTAAGTGTTCCTATTAAGTTTGTTTTCTAATAAGACGGTTTGATACATTTCACTGTATTAGAACTATGAGATTAATAGTAAACCAATGGTTCTAACAAAGTGAAATATATCAAAGCATCTTGGTCGTGTATCACTAGTGAGCGATCTCTTTAACTTTCTTAAGCTTGTTGATATTTTGTTTCATACGTTTCACTTCTTTTGAACCATAAGATAAATACTAATATTCGTTCATCTTTGTTTGATCTTTTTTATATGGACATGTTCGTTGGTTATCGACTCCTACCCTTAGTCGTGAGTCCAATCCTTGTTTTTTAAAGGTAAATGTTCTTTTTATGTTAGTTTTCTACCTAGATGGTCTGATATATTTCACTGTATTTGAACTATGAGATTAATAATAATCTGATGTTCTAACAAATTGAAATATATCAAATCATCTTGGTCGTGTACCACAAGTCAGTGATCCCTTTAACTTTATTAAACTTGTTGATATATTGTTTCATATGTTTCGCACTTTTTGAACCGTTAGATAAATACTAATAATTTTTATTCTTTATTTGGTTTTTTTGGACGTGTTCATTGGTTATCGTCTCCGCCCCGTCGTCGTGGGGATAAACCCTTGCTTTTTTCGGTAAGTGTTCCATTTAAGTTAGTTGTCTACCTAGATGGTTTGATATATTTCTTTGTATTTGAACTATGAGATTAATAGTAATCGATTGTTCTAGCAAAGGAAATATATCAAAGCATCTTGGTCGTGTATCGCAAGTGAGCGATCTCTTTAACTTTCTTAAGCTTGTTGATATATTGTTTCATACGTTTCACTTCTTTTGAACCATAAGATAAATACTAATATTCGTTCATCTTTATTTGATCTTTTTTATATGGACCTGATAATTGGTTATCGACTCCTACCCTTAGTCGTGAGTCCAATCCTTGTTTTTTTAAGGTAAATGTTCTTTTTATGTTAGTTATCTACTCTACCTAGATGGTCTGATATATTTCACTGTATTTGAACTATGAGATTAATAGTAAACCAATGGTTCTAACAAAGTGAAATATATCAAAGCATCTTGGTCGTGTATCACAAGTGAGCGATCTCTTTAACTTTCTTAAGCTTGTTGATATATTGTTTCATACGTTTCACTTCTTTTGAACCATAAGATAAATACTAATATTCGTTCATCTTTATTTGATTTTTTTATATGGACATGTTCACTGGTTATCGACTCCTACCCTTAGTGGTGAGTCCAATCCTTGTTTTTTTAAGCTAAATGTTCTTTTTATGTTAGTTATCTACCTAGATGGTCTGATATATTTCACTGTATTTGAACTATGAGATTAATAATAATCTGATGTTCTAACAAAGTGAAATATATCAAATCATCTTGGTCGTGTACCACAAGTCAGTGATCCCTTTAACTTTCTTAAACGTTTGATATAATGTTTCATATGTTTCGCACTTTTTGAACCATTAGATAAATACTAATATTTTTTCTTCTTTATTTGGTCTTTCTTAAACGTGTTTCATATGTTATAGACTCCGGCCCGTCGTCGTGGGGATAAACCCTTGCTTTTTTCGGTAAGTGTTCTTTTAAGTTAGTTGTCTACCTAGATGGTTTGATATATTTCTTTGTTTTTGAACTATGAGATTAACAGTAATCGATTGTTCTAACAAAGGAAATATATCAAATCATCTTGGTCGTGTATCACAAGTCAGCGATCACTTTAACTTTCTTAAACTTGTTGATATATTGTTTCAACTGTTTTATCTTTTTAAACCATAAGATAAATACTAATATTTGTTCATCTTTATTTGGTCTTTTGATTTATGGACGTGTTGATCGGTTATCGACTCCTACCCTTGGTAGTGAAGCTAATCCCTTTTTTTAGGTAAGTGTTCCTATTAAGTTTGTTTTCTAATAAGACGGTTTGATACATTTCACTGTATTAGAACTATGAGATTAATAGTAAACCAATGGTTCTAACAAAGTGAAATATATCAAAGCATCTTGGTCGTGTATCACTAGTGAGCGATCTCTTTAACTTTCTTAAGCTTGTTGATATTTTGTTTCATACGTTTCACTTCTTTTGAACCATAAGATAAATACTAATATTCGTTCATCTTTGTTTGATCTTTTTTATATGGACATGTTCATTGGTTATCGACTCCTACCCTTAGTCGTGAGTCCAATCCTTGTTTTTTAAAGGTAAATGTTCTTTTTATGTTAGTTTTCTACCTAGATGGTCTGATATATTTCACTGTATTTGAACTATGAGATTAATAATAATCTGATGTTCTAACAAATTGAAATATATCAAATCATCTTGGTCGTGTACTACAAGTCAGTGATCCCTTTAACTTTATTAAACTTGTTGATATATTGTTTCATATGTTTCGCACTTTTTGAACCGTTAGATAAATACTAATAATTTTTATTCTTTATTTGGTTTTTTTGGACGTGTTCATTGGTTATCGTCTCCGCCCCGTCGTCGTGGGGATAAACCCTTGCTTTTTTCGGTAAGTGTTCCATTTAAGTTAGTTGTCTACCTAGATGGTTTGATATATTTCTTTGTATTTGAACTATGAGATTAATAGTAATCGATTGTTCTAGCAAAGGAAATATATCAAATCATCTTGGTCGTGTATCACAAGTCAGCGATCACTTTAACTTTCTTAAACTTGTTGATATACTGTTTGAACTGTTTCAGTCTTTTTAAACCATAAGATAAATACTAATATTTGTTCATCTTTATTTGGTCTTTTGTTTTATGGACGTGTTCATCGGTTATCGACTCCTACCCTTGGTAGAGAGGCTAATCCCTTTTTTTAGGTAAGTGTTCCTATTAAGTTTGTTTTCTAACAAGACGGTTTGATATATTTCACTAACTATGAGATTAATAGTAAACCAATGGTTCTAACAAAGTGAAATATATCAAAGCATCTTGGTCGTGTATCACAAGTGAGCGATCTCTTTAACTTTCTTAAGCTTGTTGATATATTGTTTCATACGTTTCACTTCTTTTGAACCATAAGATAAATACTAATATCCGTTCATGTTTATTTGATCTTTTTTATATGGACCTGTTCATTGGTTATCGACTCCTACCTTTAGTCGTGAGTCCAATCCTTGTTTTTTTAAGGTAAATGTTCTTTTTATGTTAGTTATCTACCTAGATGGTCTGATATATTTCACTGTATTTGAACTATGAGATTAATAATAATCTGATGTTCTAACAAAGTGAAATATATCAAATCATCTTGGTCGTGTACCACAAGTCTGTGATCCCTTTAACTTTCTTAAACTTTTGATATAATGTTTCATCTATTTCGCACTTTTTGAATAATTAGATAAATACTTATAATTTTTCTTCTTTATTTGGTCTTTCTTAAACGTGATTCATATGTTATCGACTCCAGCCCGTCGTCGTGGGGATAAACCTTTGCTTTTTTCGGTAAGTGTTCTTTCAAGTTAGTTGCCTACCTAGATGGATTTATATATTTCTTTGTTTTTGAACTATGAGATTACTAGTAATCGATTGTTCTAACAAAGGAAATATATCAAATCATCTTGGTCGTGTATCACAAGTCATCGATCACTTTAACTTTCTTAAACTTGTTGATATATTGTTTCAACTGTTTTATCTTTTTAAACAATAAGATAAATACTAATATTTGTTCATCTTTATTTGGTCTTTTGTTTTATGGACGTGTTCATCGGTTATCGACTCCTACCCTTGGTAGTGAGGCTAATCCTTTTTTTTTTGGTAAGTGTTCCTATTATGTTTGTTTTCTAACAAGACGGTTTGACATATTTCACTGTATTAGAACAATGAGATTAATAGTAAACCAATGGTTCTAACAAAATGAAATATATCAAAGCATCTTGGTCGTGTATCATATGTGAGCGATCTCTTTAACTTTCTTAAGCTTGTTGATATATTGTTTCATACGTTCACTTCTTTTGAACCATAAGATAAGTACTAATATTCGTTCATCTTTATTTGATCTTTTTTATATGGACATGTTCATTGGTTATCGACTCCTACCCTTAGTCGTGAGTCCAATCCGTGTTTTTTAAAGGTAAATGTTCTTTTTATGTTAGTTCTCTACCTAGATGGTCTGATATATTTCCCTGTATTTGAACTATGAGATTAATAATAATCTGATGTTCTAACAAATTGAAATATATCCAATCATCTTGGTTGTGTACCACAAGTCATTGATCCCTTTAACTTTCTTAAACTTGTTGATATATTGTTTCATATGTGTCGCACTTTTTGAACCGTTAGATAAATACTAATATTTTTTCTCCTTTTTTGGACGTGTTCATTGGTTATCGACTCCGGCCCGTCGTCGTGGGGATAAACCCTCACTTTTTTCGGTAAGTGTTCCTTTTAAGTTAGTTGTCTACCTAGATGGTTTGATATATTTCTTTGTATTTGAACTATGAGATTAATAGTAATCGATTGTTCTAGCAAAGGAAATATATCAAATCATCTTGGTCGTGTATCACAAGTCAGCGATCACTTTAACTTTCTTAAACTTGTTTATATATTGTTTCAACTGTTTCAGTCTTTTTAAACCATAAGATAAATACTAATATTTGTTCATCTTTATTTGGTGTTTTAGTTTATGGACGTGTTCATCGGTTATCGAATCCTACCCTTGGTAGTGAATCTAATCCCTTTTTTTAGGTAAGTGTTCCTATTAAGTTTGTTTTCTAACAAGACGGTTTGATATATTTTACTGTATTAGAACTTTGTGATTAATAGTAAACCAATGGTTCTAACAAAGTGAAATATATCAAAGCATCTTGGTCGTGTATCGCAAGTGAGCGATCTCTTTAACTTTCTTAAGCTTGTTGATATATTGTTTCATACGTTTCACTTCTTTTGAACCATAAGATAAATACTAATATTCGTTCATCTTTATTTGATCTTTTTTATATGGACCTGATAATTGGTTATCGACTCCTACCCTTAGTCGTGAGTCCAATCCTTGTTTTTTTAAGGTAAATGTTCTTTTTATGTTAGTTATCTACTCTACCTAGACGGTCTGATATATTTCACTGTATTTGAACTATGAGATTAATATTAATCTGATGTTCTAACAAAGTGAAATATATCAAATCATCTTGGTCGTGTACCACAAGTCAGTGATCCCTTTAACTTTCGTAAACCTTTGATACATTGTTTCATATGTTTCGCACTTTTTGAACCATTAGATAAATACTAATAATTTTTCTTCTTTATTTGGTCTTTTTTATATGGACATGTTCATTGGTTATCGACTCCTACCCTTAGTCGTGAATCAAATCCCTAGTTTTTTTAAAGGTAAATGTTCTTTTTATGTTAGTTTTCTACCTAGATGGACTCATATATTTCACTGTATTTAAACTATGAGATTAATAATAATCTGATGTTCTAACAAAGTGAAATATATCAAATCATCTTGGTCGTGTACCACAAGTCAGTGATCCCTTTAACGTTCTTAAACTTGTTGATATATTGTTTCATATGTTTCACACTTTTTGAACCATTAGATAAATACTAATAATTTTTCTTCTTTATTTGGTCTTTTTTTGGACGTGTTCATCGGTTATCGACTCCGGCCCGTCGTCGTTGGGATAAACCCTTGCTTTTTTCGGTAAGTGTTCTTTTAAGTTATTTGTCTACCTAGATGGTTTGATATAATTCTTTGTTTTTGAACTATGAGATTAATAGTAATCGATTGTTCTAACAAAGGAAATATATCAAATCATCTTGGTTGTGTATCACAAGTCAGCGATCACTTTAACTTTCTTAAACTTGTTGATATATTGTTTCAATTGTTTTATCTTTTTAAACCATAAGATAAATACTAATATTTGTTCATCTTTATTTGGTCTTTTGTTTTGTGGGCGTGTTCATCGGTTATCGACTCCTACCCTTGGTAGTGAGGCTAATCCCTTTTTTTAGGTAAGTGTTCCTATTAACTTTGTTTTCTAACAAGACGGTTTGATATATTTCACTGTAATAACCCCAAAATGAGTCATGTAAATTAAATGGAAGTTAAGGGGTACATTTGGTTTATTGTGAAATGTATGGGGTAAAAGTTGAAAGTTTGAAACCTAACCTCTTGTTTTTCTTTGTGCGCCGTTTTGCTGGAAGAAAAGAAAGCAAGTATTTGTTTTTTTAGGGTTGTGTGTGTTCTTGCTGCAAATCGAGAGAGAGGAGAAAAGAGAGATGAGATAGTTGAATAGAAGGAGCTGGTGTGGGTATCATGTGTGTGTGCGCTGGGTTGGAGCAGCGGGAGACAGCCGGAGAGAGCGAGAGAGAGAGACAGCCGGCTAGAGAGAGAGAGAGTCGGCGAGAGAGAGAGAGAGAGAGAGAGAGAGAGAGAGACAACCGGAGAGAGACAACTGGAGAGAGAGAGAGAGACGGTCGACGAGAGGGAGAGAGACGACGGGGGAGAGAGACGAAGAGAGAGGAAGGCGACGAGGGAAAGAAGCAGGGCAGTTTTGGTGGTCGCCGGCGGTGGTGGCTGCCGGTGGTGGTCGCCGTAGGTGGTCGCCGGAGTTTTGGGCAGCAGTTTTCCATTCCGTGAGGTTTTATTCCTGTAAGAAACCATTCCATTGCATTGCTCTCTTTTTCAAGTAACTTTAGATTGGTAGATTCCTAGTTATTCTCAGCTATGTAAGTTTAGAAATTAATTGAGGGTATTACTAGAGTTTTGATTTCCAATTCTTATTGTCAAGATTAAATCAAGTGTTTATGTGGGTTCTTGATGAGGGTAGTAATGGATTATAGCACTAAAAATTAGTATGTTGCCATGGGCTAATTAAATGTCTTGATTATTTAATTTTAGAGATAGAATGGAAGGCGTGAGGTTGAGATATAGTTAGTCTGTTTTGAAATAAAAGTCTTGTATCAATTGTAATCTATGAGTTGAAATTACCCTTGTTTTACACTTGGGAAGAATGAAACCCAACAAGGAAGACTTAATTCCCTCTTGATCGGGTTTAATTGGAATGCCTAGAAAGGATGGTGGTTTGGCGCAAAGCTTGCTTGCGCAATGCCTGCTTGCGCAATGCCTGCTTGCGCAATGCCTGCTTGCGCAATGCCTGCTTGCGCAATGCCTGCTTGCGCAATGCCTGCTTGCGCAATGCCTGCTTGCGCAATGCCTGCTTGCGCAATGCCTGCTTGCGCAATGCCTGCTTGCGCAATGCCTGCTTGCGCAATGCCTGCTTGCGCAATGCCTGCTTGCGCAATGCCTGCTTGCGCAATGCCTGCTTGCGCAATGCCTGCTTGCGCAATGCCTGCTTGCGCAATGCCTGCTTGCGCAATGCCTGCTTGCGCAATGCCTGCTTGCGCAATGCCTGCTTGCGCAATGCCTGCTTGCGCAATGCCTGCTTGCGCAATGCCTGCTTGCGCAATGCGTGTTCGAGACATAGGGTTCAAACCCTCTTTATTAACAATCCGGTAGTCAAATAAATTGGTTTAGTGGACATCGAGTTATTAATTAACTATAGATTTAATCCGCTAATTATTTTGGGCTTCCATGTGTTATTTAATTCGGGCTTGGGTGTAAGCGAGTTAATCTAAGGTCCGGTTTTATATATATAAATCTGGGGTTCGTTTATTTTGAGGCTGAGATTTGGAATTCAGTGTTTTTACTAGTATGTTGAGAATCTAGAGTTGAGTAAAGTAAATGATCCGGCATAGCATTTCTTTTGGATGGGTAAACAAAGACCATTAGTTATGATTTTTGGACTAGAAGTGTAATCTACCAATTTAGATAAGTTTGGGTTGAGTTCGGGATTTAACTCGAGTAATAATTGAACGAATTATGACGTACGTTATTAATATAATAGGTGTTCCACCTAGAGATCAGAAGTGTAAGTGAGGAGCTTCGGAGCAAGCAAGCCAGGTGAGTTTTTCTAACTAAAATACGTGCTCTTACGTGTTTTTCCAGGAAAGTGATTTTATGAATATGCGCTGTCATTTTACCTGACTTTTACGTAAACGAAAGTTAATACTTTACTGATCAGAGTATGTTTATGAGCATGACTTATTTACAAGCTGTTACGAATGTTTTCCCATGAAATGAATGTTCTACTGAAAAGATTGTCCAACAATATGATATGGATTGTAAAACGTTATACGGAGTTCATGTTTTCTGTTTATGATGAACTATGTGTATGCTATGTGGAGTCGGTCTGCACAGTGGGATCAGAGATAGATCCTCGGGTTCTAAGGATCCCTTTGATATGTATGACAGACTGGTAGGCTGGAATTCGTTTCCTCCTATTTCGAGTAGAGGGGAGTCTGCGTAGGCTCCGGGAAGGGGAGTCTGCGTAGGCTCCAGAAGAGGCGAAAGGGGAGTCTGCTGGGGCCCCGATCGCGGTTAGCGATGTGATCCTTAACACCGTGCAGTACCATGTTTGACGCTTATGTGAAGAATGTGAACTGTTTTATAAAAATGTTTTTTATAATGTTGACGTACACTGTTTATGGAGGGAACTCACTAGACCTCATGGTCTAACCCTCGCTTTTCAAAACTAAAACCTTTTCAGGTAAGCTTTTAGTAGGAGGCTCAGGTAATGGGCAAGCACGCAGGATAGAGTACTGATGCAGTTAGAGACAATGTCGGTGCCACTTGTAGTAGTATTTTTCTCAGTTGTGTATAGGTTTTTTCCGCCAACCTTAGTTTATATATGATGTAATGAAAATTTTTGGGACCCAGATTTGAAATAATTATGAGTTAATGTTATGTATGTCATGTTGCATTTATGGGATGTTACATTCACTGTATTAGAACTATGAGATTAATAGTAAATGAATGGTTCTAACAAAATGAAATATATCAAAGCATCTTGGTCGTGTATCACAAGTGAGCGATCTCTTTAACTTTCTTAAGCTTGTTGATATATTGTTTCATACGTTTCACTTCTTTTGAACCATAAGATAAATACTAATATTCGTTCATCTTTATTTGATCTTTTTTATATTCACATGTTCATTGGTTATCGACTCCTACACTTAGTCGTGAGTCCAATCCCTTTTTTTAAGGTAAATGTTCTTTTTATGTCAGTTTTCTACCTAGATGGTCTAATATATTTCACTGTATTTGAACTATGAGATTAATAATAATCTGATGTTTTAACAAAGTGAAATATATCAAATCATCTTTGTCGTGTATCACAAGTGAGCGATCTCTTTAACTTTCATAAGCTTGTTGATATAATGTTTCAAACGTTTCACTTCTTTTGAACCATAAGATAAATACTAATATTCGTTCATCTTTATTTGATCTTTTTTAAATTCACATGTTCATTGGTTATCGACTCCTACACTTAGTCGTGAGTCCAATCCCTTCTTTTTTTTAAGGTAAATGTTCTTTTTATGTTAATTTTCTACCTAGATGGTCTGATATATTTCACTGTATTTAAACTATGAGATTAATAATTATCTGATGTTCTAACAAAGTGAAATATATCAAATCATCTTGGTCGTGTACCACAAGTCAGTGATCCCTTTAACTTTCTTAAACTTGTTGATATATTGTTTCATGTGTTTCGCACTTTTTGAACCGTTAGATAAATACTAATAATTTTTCTTCTTCATTTGGTCTTTTTTTGGACGTGTTCATCGGTTTTCGACTCTAGCCCGTCGTTGTGGGGATAAACCCTTGCTTTTTTCGGTAAGTGTTCCTTTTAAGTTAGTTGTCTACCTAGATGGTTTGATATTTTTCTTTGTATTTGAACTATGAGATTAATAGTAATCGATTGTTCTAACAAAGGAAATATATCAAATCATCTTGGTCGTGCATCACAAGTCAGCGACCACTTTAACTTTCTTAAACTTGTTGATATATTGTTTCAATTGTTTCAGTCTTTTTAAACCATAAGATAAATACTATTATTTGGTCTTTTGTTTTATGGACGTGTTCATCGGTTATCCACTCCTACCCTTGGTAGTAAGGCTAATCCTTATTTTTTAGGTAAGTGTTCCTATTAAGTTTGTTTTCTAACAAGACAGTTTGATATATTTCACTATATTAGAACTATGAGATTAATAGTAAACCCATGGTTCTAACAAAGTGAAATATATCAAAGCATCTTGGTCGTGTATCACAAGTGAGCGATCTCTTTAACTTTCTTAAGCTTGTTGATATATTGTTTAATACGTTTCACTTCTTTTGACCCATAAGATAAATACTAATATTCGTTCATCTTTATTTGATCTTTTTTATCTGGACATGTTCATTGGTTATCGACTCCTACCCTTAGTCGTGAGTCCAATCCTTGTTTTTTTAAGGTAAATGTTCTTTTTATGTTAGTTCTCTACCTAGATGGTCTGATATATTTCACTGTATTTGAACTATAAGATTAATAATAATCTGATGTTTTAGCAAAGTGAAATATATCAAATCATCTTGGTCGTGTAACACAAGTCAGTGATCCCTTTAACTTTCTTAAACTTTTTGATATATTGTTTCATATGTTTCGCACTTTTTGAACCGTTAGATAAATACTAATAATTTTTCTTCTTTATTTGGTCTTTTGTGGATGTTGGCATCGGTTATCGACTCCGACCCGTCGTCGTGGGGATAAACCCTTGCTCTTTTCTTCGGTAAGTGTTCCTTTTAAGTTAGTTGTCTACCTAGATGGTTTGATATATTTCTTTGTATTTGAACTATGAGATTAATAGTAATCGATTGTTCTAGCAAAGGAAATATATCAAATCATCTTGGTCGTGTATCACAAGTCAGCGATCACTTTAACTTTCTTAAACTTGTTGATCTATTGTTTCAACTGTTTCAGTCTTTTTAAACCATAAGATAAATACTAATATTTGTTCATCTTTATTTGGTGTTTTGTTTTATGGACGTGTTCATCGGTTATCGACTCCTACCCTTGGTAGTGAATCTAATCCCTTTTTTTAGGTAAGTGTTCCTATTAAGTTTGTTTTCTAACAAGACGGTTTGATATATTTCACTGTATTATAACTATGAGATTAATAGTAAACCAATGGTTCTAACAAAGTGAAATATATCGAAGTATCTTGGTCGTGTATCACAAGTGAGCGACCTCTTTAACTTTCTTAAGCTTGTTGATATATTGTTTCATACGTTTCACTTCTTTTGAACCATAAGATAAATTCTAATATTCGTTCATCTTTATTTGATCTTTTTTATATGGACATGTTCATTGGTTATCGACTCCTACCCTTAGTCGTGAGTCCAATCCTTGTTTTTTTTAAAGGTAAATGTTCTTTTTATGTTAGTTTTCTACCTAGATGGTCTGATATATTTCACTGTATTTGAACTATGAGATTAATAATAATCTGATGTTCTAACAAAGTGAAATATATCAAATCATCTTGGTCGTGTACCACAAGTCAGTGATCCCTTTAACTTTCTTAAGCTTGTTGATATATTGTTTCATACGTTTCACTTCTTTTGAACCATCAGATAAATACTAATATTCATTCATCTTTATTTGATCTTTTTATATGGACATGTTCATTGGTTATCGACTCCTACCCTTAGTCGTGAGTCCAATCCCTAGTTTTTTTAAAGGTAAATGTTCTTTTATGTTAGTTTTCTACCTAGATGGTCTCATATATTTCACTGTATTTGAACTATGAGATTAATAATAATATGATGTTCTAACAAAGTGAAATATATCAAATCATCTTGGTCGTGTACCACAAGTCAGTGATCCCTTTAACTTTCTTAAACTTGTTGATATATTGTTTCATATGTTTTGCACTTTTTGAACCGTTAGATAAATACTAATAATTTTTCTTCTTTATTTGGTCTTTTTTTGAACGTGTTCATCGGTTATCGACTCTGGTCCGTTGTCGTGGGGATAAACCCTTGCTTTTTTCGGTAAGTGTTCCTTTTAAGTTAGTTGTCTACCAAGATGGTTTGATATATTTCTTTGTATTTGAACTATGAGATTAATAGTAATCGTTTGTTCTAACAAAGGAAATATATCAAATCATCTTGGTCGTGTATCACAAGTCAGCGATCACTTTAACTTTCTTAAACTTGTTGATATATTGTTTCAACGATTTCAGCCTTTTTAAACCATAAGATAAATACTAATATTTGTTCATCTTTATTTGGTCTTTTGTTTTATGGACGTGTTCATCGGTTATCGACTCCTACCCTTGGTAGTGAGGAAAATCCCTTTTTTTAGGTAAGTGTTCCTATTAAGTTTGTTTTCTAACAAGACGGTTTGATATATTTCACTGTATTAGAACTATGAGATTAATAGTAAACCCATGGTTCTAACAAAGTGAAATATATCATAGCATCTTGGTCGTGTATCCCAAGTGAGCGATCTCTTTAACTTTCTTAATCTTGTTGATATATTGTTTCATACGTTTCACTTCTTTTGACCCATAAGATAAATACTAATATTCGTTCATCTTTATTTGATCTTTTTTATTTGGATATGTTCATTGGTTATCGACTCCTACCCTTAGTCGTTAGTCCAATCCTTATTTTTTTAAGGTAAATGTTCTTTTTATGTTAGTTTTCTACCTAGATGGTCTGATATATTTCACTATATTTGAACTATGAGATTAATAATAATCTGATGTTCTAACAAAGTGAAATATATCAAATCATCTTGGTCGTGTACCACAAGTCAGTGATCCCTTTAACTTTCTTAAACTTGTTGATATATTGTTTCATATGTTTCGCTCTTTTTGAACCGTTAGATAAATACTAATAGTTTTCTTCTTTATTTGGTCTTTTTTTTGGACGTGTTCATTAGTTATCGACTCCGGCCCGTCGTCGTGGGGATAAACTTTTGCTTTTTTCCGGTAAGTGTTCCTTTTAAGTTAGTTGTCTACCTAGATAGTTTCATATATTTCTTTGTATTTGAACTATGAGATTAATAGTAATCGATTGTTCTAGCAAAGGAAATATATCAAATCATCTTGGTCGTGTATCACATGTTAGCGATCACTTTTGTAATAACCCGAATTTCTATTAAGTTTTGAAAGTTTAGTGGTCAATGTGGAAATAATAAAAGTTGTGATAAAGGGCCTTTTTGCAATTGGTAAAAGATATAAAAGGGGTGAGGATCCCTAGGTTATCAGTGAATGTTTAGTATTATTCCTTGTTTGGCGGCTGAGAAGAAGAGGAAAAAAGTGAAGAAGGCGATTTAGATTAATTTCAATAGGAGAACTCCAAAATCTGGTAAGAAATCGATCCCTTTTAAAAACTTCTCTTTTTGTCGAATAATGTCGAGGTTAACCAAGTATTAGATTTCTTCACTGTTGAGTTGTTCTTCTTAAGTTGAGCTGAGTAATTTGGTAAGAACAACATTAAAGGGGGTTTAAATCTAAATCGGTTTAATAAATGGTTAATGTAGCTATGTATGTGAACGCAGGAGATTAGAGAGTAACACATCTTTGTTAGGAATATTTCATATAGATTTGATGTGTCAAAACTTCAACTTACAAGGGTTCGAATTGTAATATGTTTATTTTATAGTTATCCTTGTAAATTCTAGTTTATCTAGGATTCCTAGTTTATCTAGGATTGGTATTTATCTAGTTTCTAGTTTATCTAGGTTTCTAGTATATAAAGAAACCTAGAGATATAGAATTAGACGTTCTTGAAACCCACGTTTAAACAAAAACGTGTAGATGTGTGTGCATGAGCCCCAAGGTTCTTAATCCTAATACTTGAGAAGAAGTATTCGTTTGTTGATAACTTAGGTCAACAAATTGGGGCGTGAGTATGTAATCAGTATGTTTAAATTAATGAACCTTGTTAGCTATACAAATCTGTCGTTTAATTCCGATGTTCATGTTGTGATTTGTATATGTTTATTCCATGATCTAGAACTAATCATTCTTGAGCTTAAAGATCCGGTTTAGGGTTTTTATAAATCCTATCAGGTGGTATCAGAGCACATGGTGCTCTCTGATCTGGAAGAAAAACAAGGTTTAATGGAAGATTTGAAGAGACGAAAGAAGACGAACGAAAGAAAGAAAAATCAGATTTTTCGCAGAAATTTTCTGGAAAATCACAGCCGGCCGTTTCGCCTATTCCCGGAGATTGAACCGTCGGATCGTCGCGATTTTTGGACAGCAGCTTCGGGACACATTGTTTAACATTATGTCTGGTTGGATTGGCCGTACGACGTCCAGAACGCTCCCAGAAATTCTCGAAATCCAGCAGTTTTTTTTTTCTTGATAAAAATTGTTCTTCACTCAGAATTCCTCAAAGCCGCGATGCAATGGAGAATACATGTCACACACCATGTTAGGATCATGCTCGACAAAAGGAGGATGATTTTTGTTTGTTTCAAGAAAATTCACACACACAAGGTATGAAGGTTTGATGAACGATAGAGGAAGAATGCTTAAATGAATACCCTTTGATCGTCATCAGTTGATTACAAAAAGGAAGATTAATTAGAGTTTGTTTGAAGAAGAAGTGAAAGTTAGAGTTTGTGTTCTTATCATATCTTTAAAGGTATCCTTCACCTGTTAAAGATAACCCGTGATATTATGAAGATTATTAACGTAATTGTTCGAAAAATGTGACTTCAATTTGACGAAATCTTAGAGAAGAAGATTGGTCGAAGGACAGGGATCCCCTCATTCATGAGAATGACGTTGTTGTTCACTTGGTTTCTACGGGATATAAGACTCAAGGTTTGGTTTTTTACTTCAACTTCAAATAGATAATGGTTGATTTTCTTTACAACGTAATTGATATAACCTCGAAGACACAAGGATGGTTAGCATAAATTCAGGGGAAGAAGAAGTGTTGATCATTCAAGGGGAAGATTCAAGTTTGATAAGTTTTGGATTTGATTATGTCAAAAAGGGGAAGAGCTACTTGAAGATTCTGATGCTAAGTTTTGTCATCATCAAATAGGGGAAGATTGTTAGGAATATTTCATATAGATTTGATGTGTCAAAACTTCAACTTACAAGGGTTCGAATTGTAATATGTTTATTTTATAGTTATCCTTGTAAATTCTAGTTTATCTAGGATTCCTAGTTTATCTAGGATTGGTATTTATCTAGTTTCTAGTTTATCTAGGTTTCTAGTATATAAAGAAACCTAGAGATATAGAATTAGACGTTCTTGAAACCCACGTTTAAACAAAAACGTGTAGATGTGTGTGCATGAGCCCCAAGGTTCTTAATCCTAATACTTGAGAAGAAGTATTCGTTTGTTGATAACTTAGGTCAACAAATTGGGGCGTGAGTATGTAATCAGTATGTTTAAATTAATGAACCTTGTTAGCTATACAAATCTGTCGTTTAATTCCGATGTTCATGTTGTGATTTGTATATGTTTATTCCATGATCTAGAACTAATCATTCTTGAGCTTAAAGATCCGGTTTAGGGTTTTTATGTTACCACTGTCCTTCTCTGTGCTAGCAGAAGTAGTGGCAGCCTTAGCACCCATATGGTCATCCTTCTCCTTAGAGACCACCTTCTTGAGGTTGGGAGACACCCCTGTGGTTTCCCTGTTGATATTCTCAATTGGAGAATGCTCCAATTGAGGGCTTAAAGGCGTAGGGCTTTGAGTAGGTACAACAAGGGAAGGAGCCTTGTGCACCTTTCTTCTTTGAAACCTTTTGGTGATTGTGGGAGTGGGCTGTTCAAGAATGGACTGTGGGATGTCTTTTGAGATGGAAGGTTGGGATTGGTCATCAGTGGGTTGATCTAATGAGAGCCTTGATCCTGATGCCATACCTTCAGAGGGGTGGGACACAACCATCATTGTAGAGAACAATGGTGTGTCAACTCCTTCCGAGTCCCTAGGAAGTCTTTTCATATTTGAAAAAACCTTCCCTTTAGGGGATTTGGGTACATATACCTCAGTGAACTGAGGTAAGTCCATCAACTCCTTGTTAAGAACTTCTTGCACAAACCTTGGATACATGAAAAAGGTCTTTTTGGATTCCAAGTTTGATACAAGATCAGTAAAGATCATTGCTGAGAAATTGTACTTTCTGGCAGTGGATAAGAAGACCAAGGCATATGCAATGGGACTGCTGAACTCACTCCATCCAGTAGTTTTCTTGGAAATACAGTGCATCAGGGTATGAACAAGAAATCTCCATTGGTTGAAAAATTTTGACTTGTAGAATTTAAAAACACCAATGGGACCTTCATACCCCATTCTTTGTAAAGTAGAAAAGAGTTCTTCATTAGGAATAGAAGTTATACCTGAAGCATCATTCAACTGAAGGGAGATGCGAATAACCTCTTCAGTGACTTTCAAGGGTTTATCACAAACCCTTGTTCGAATGGTTTTCTGCCCTTCTTCAACACTAACAGTGGCATTCTCCCAAAATTGTTTCTGATGTTCGATATAGATTGTTGGGCTCACTGTGAGTGCATAGGAGATGTGCGAGGATTTTAGAAAATCGACAATATCGTGGAATCCCGCAGCTTGTTTCGGCTTCTGAAGCATGGCTATTTCATTGTGCTCATCCACAAACTCCATGATGCCTAAGGATTCTTGAAAGAAAAGCACAGAGATTCTGGGGAGTCTAGGTTAGAACGAGAGAGAAGAAGTAAATGCGAAGAGTCGTTATGAACATGGGCGGGCAAACAGGGGTATTTATATGCCCTAGATTATCAGAAGCAGTATTAACTACCTCGCAGTATTAACTACCGAGCAGTATTAACTGCCGAGCAGTATTAACTGCCGAGCAGTATTAACTGCCAAGCAGTATTAACTGCCAAGCAGTATTAACTGCCTAGCAGTATTAACTACCGAGCAGTATTAACTACCGAGCAGTATTAACTACCGAGCAGTATTAACTACCTAGCAGTATTAACTACCTAGCAGTATTAACTACCAAGCAGTATTAACTACCGAGCAGTATTAACTACCTAGCAGTATTAACTACCTAGCAGTATTAACTACCAAGCAGTATTAACTACCGAGCAGTATTAACTGCCAAGCAGTATTAACTGCCAAGCAGTATTAACTACCTAGCAGTATTAACTACCGAGCAGTATTAACTACCGAGCAGTATTAATCTTCACAGTCTTCAAGCAGTAGTAACTCAGCTCAGCAGTACTAACCATGTCTAGCAGTAGTAATTTGGTCTAGCAGTACTAACTTCATCTAGCAGCATTAACTTCATCTAGCAGCAGTAACCTTGCCCAGCAGTAGTAACAAAGAACTGGCAGTAGTAATGAAGACTTAGCAGTACTAACCATACTTGGCATATCTTTAGTTCCCAACAATCTTGTTAGTGAAAGAAAATACCTTGAGGAATCGGTTGGTGTAAGTTTAAAATGAGGAAATCGAGTTTTTTGTTCGTAATCGCCGAATACCGGGACTGGTTGGTACCGGGACTGATTGGTACCGGAACCGGGATACCCGAACCTATTTTAAATACCGGAAGTTGCTTGTTGTTTGAAAGGTTACCGGAACTCCATGTTCCGGTATGGTTTTTTTGTATGCAATCTTGAACAACTAAACGGTGGGTTGTGTGTATGTGTTGGGCTGACTTAGGCTAGGTAGAAGGCACGTGGGCCGTGTCCATTTAAATGGTTGGACACGTGATCTGATGATAATTCGAGATGGGTCATGGGATGATTTAAATGGAATCAAGGAAATTGGATTTGGGCTTTAAACCAATGTAAACTATAAATTATGGACTGGTAGGTGGCTGGTCACGTGGCCTGATGTGCTAAATTAAATTGCAAGTTGGTTGGCTAAATTATAATGAGAGTGAGAAGGCATCTTATAAATTGCTAATCTATTTTCATTTGGGTCATGAGCCTAAAAGTGGTTAGTTAACCGAAGCTTAGTTAAATTAAATTCAACATTTAATTCTTTGATGTGGGAATTATTTTGTATTGGGTTTGACGTAATGGATTCGATACTTAAGTATAAGAATCGGAAATTATGAAATGGGGTCGGTAAGCAGAGTCCGATAGTTTCATTTTGGATTAGACATGTAACCTATCAACTTAGATAGATTAAGGTCATGTTCGGAAACAAGCTCGAATAAATGGTTATATATTGATACACATTTCCTATATAATAGGTGTTCCACCTAGAGATCGTAAGTGTAAGTGAGAAGTTTTGGAGCGAGCAAGCCAGGTGAGTTTTTCTAACTAAAATACGTGATCTTACGTATTTTCCAAAGAAAGTGATTATGTGGAAATGCCCTGTTATTTTACACGGTTTTTACGTAAATGGAAGTTTAATATTTTACTGATCAGGGTATGTTTATGAGCATGATTTGTTTACAAGCTTTTACGAACGTTTTCCCACGAAAAGTATGCTCTACTGAAAAGATTATCCCTCTAGATGAAATGAATTGTAAAGTGTTCTACGGATTTCATGTTTTTGAACTATGTGTATGTTATGTGGAGTCGGTTTACACGGTGGGGTCAGGGTACCAGGGGATTTGATAATCCCTTGGGCATATGAAGGTTAACTTGTAGGTTGGAATTCGTTTCCTCCTACATGAAGGAACAGGGGGTCCATTTGGACTCCGGTGTAGCCGATAGGGTATCCGTTAGGCCTCGATCGTGGTAGCTTATGCGATCCCTGAACCCTGTGTTGAACCTTGATCGATGCTTATGTGAAGGATATGAATGGTTTTCAATGAAATGATTTTATATTGTTGATGTACACTGTTTATGGAGGGAACTCACTAGACCTCATGGTCTAACCCTCACTTTTCAAAACTAAAACCTTTTTCAGGTATGCAAATAGAAGGAGGCTCGGGTAAGTGAGCAGGAGCAAAATAGGGTACAGATGCAGCTAGAGACAGTGCATGTGCCTCTTGTAGAAGTTAGATTATTCTCAGTTGTGTATAGGTTGTTTCCGCCAACCTAAGTGTTAGATTGATGTAATGAAATTTTGGGACCCAGCTTAGTAAATTTTATGTTGTAATGCTATGTTTGTCCTGTTGAAATTTTGGGATGTTACAACTTTAACTTTCTTAAACTTGTTGATATATTGTTTCAATTGTTTCAGTCTTTTTAAACCATAAGATAAATACTAATATTTGTTCATCTTTATTTGGTCTTTTGTTTTATGGACGTGTCCATCGGTTATCGACTCCTACCCTTGGTAGTGAGGCTAATTCCTTTTTTTAGGTAAGTGTTCCTATTAAGTTTGTTTTCTAACAAGACGGGTTGATATATTTCACTGTATTAGAACTATGAGATTAATAGTAAACGAATGGTTCTAACAAAGTGAAATATATCAAAGCATCTTGGTCGTGTATCACATGAGAGCGATCTCTTTAACTTTCTTAAGCTTGTTGATATATTGTTTCATACGTTTCACTTCTTTTGAACCATAAGATAAATACTAATATTCGTTCATCTTTATTTGATCTTTTTTATATGGACATGTTCATTGGTTATCGACTCCTACCCTTAGTCGTGAGTCCAATCCTTGTTTTTAAAGATAAATGTTCTTTTTATGTTAGTTTTCTACCAAGATGGTCTGATATATTTCACTGTAACAATAATCTGATGTTCTAACAAAGTGAAATATATCAAATCATCTTGGTCGTGTATCACAAGTGAGCTATCTCTTTAACTTTCTTAAGCTTGTTGATATATTGTTTCATATGTTTCACTTCTTTTGAACCATAAGATAAATACTAATATTCATTCATCTTTATTTGATCTTTTTTATATGGACATGTTCATTGGTTATCGACTCCTACCCTTAGCCGTGAGTCCAATCCCTAGTTTTTTTAAAGGTAAATGTTCTTTTTATGTTAGTTTTCTACCTAGATGGTCTCATATATTTCACTGTATTTGAACTATGAGATTAATAATAATCTGATGTTCTAACAAAGTGAAATACATCAAATCATCTTGGTCGTGTACCACAACTCAATGATCCCTTTAACTTTCTTAAACTTGTTGATATATTGTTTCAAATGTTTCGCACTTTTTGAACCGTTAGATAAATACTAATAATTTTTCTTCTTTATTTGGTCTTATTTTGAACGTGTTCATCGGTTATCGACTCCGGCCCGTCGTCGTGGGGATAAACCCTTGCTTTTTTCGGTAAGTGTTCCTTTTAAGTTAGTTGTCTACCAAGATGGTTTGATATATTTCTTTGTATTTGAACTATGAGATTAATAGTAATCGATTGTTCTAACAAAGGAAATATATCAAATCATCTTGGTCGTGTATCACAAGTCAGCGATCACTTTAACTTTCTTAAACTTGTTGATATATTGTTTCAACGGTTTCAGTCTTTTTAAATCATAAGATAAATACTAATATTTGTTCATCTTTATTTGGTCTTTTTGTTTTATGGACGTGTTCATCGGTTATCGACTCCTACCCTTGGTAGTGAGGCTAATCCTTTTTTTAGGTAAGTGTTCCTATTAAGTTTGTTTTCTAACAAGACGGTTTGATATATTTCACTGTATTAGAACTATGAGATTAATAGTAAACCCATGGTTCTAACAAAGTGAAATATATCAAATCATCTTGGTCGTGTATCACAAGTGAGCTATCTCTTTAACTTTCTTAAGCTTGTTGATATATTGTTTCATATGTTTCACTTCTTTTGAACCATAAGATAAATACTAATATTCATTCATCTTTATTTGATCTTTTTTATATGGACATGTTCATTGGTTATCGACTCCTACCCTTAGCCGTGAGTCCAATCCCTAGTTTTTTTAAAGGTAAATGTTCTTTTTATGTTAGTTTTCTACCTAGATGGTCTCATATATTTCACTGTATTTGAACTATGAGATTAATAATAATCTGATGTTCTAACAAAGTGAAATACATCAAATCATCTTGGTCGTGTACCACAACTCAGTGATCCCTTTAACTTTCTTAAACTTGTTGATATATTGTTTCATATGTTTCGCACTTTTTGAACCGTTAGATAACTACTAATATATTTTCTTCTTTATTTGGTCTTTTTTTGAACGTGTTCATCGGTTATCGACTCCGGCCCGTCGTCGTGGGGATAAACCCTTGCTTTTTTCGGTAAGTGTTCCTTTTAAGTTAGTTGTCTACCAAGATGGTTTGATATATTTCTTTGTATTTGAACTATGAGATTAATAGTAATCGATTGTTCTAACAAAGGAAATATATCAAATCATCTTGGTCGTGTATCACAAGTCAGCGATCACTTTAACTTTCTTAAACTTGTTGATATATTGTTTCAACGGTTTCAGTCTTTTTAAATCATAAGATAAATACTAATATTTGTTCATCTTTATTTGGTCTTTTTGTTTTATGGACGTGTTCATCGGTTATCGACTCCTACCCTTGGTAGTGAGGCTAATCCTTTTTTTAGGTAAGTGTTCCTATTAAGTTTGTTTTCTAACAAGACGGTTTGATATATTTCACTGTATTAGAACTATGAGATTAATAGTAAACCCATGGTTCTAACAAAGTGAAATATATCAAAGCATCTTGGTCGTGTATCACAAGTGAGCGATCTCTTTAACTTTCTTAAGCTTGTTGATATATTGTTTCACACGTTTCACTTCTTTTGACCCATAAGATAAATACTAATATTCGTTTATCTTTATTTGATATTTTTTATTTGGACATGTTCATTGGTTATCGACTCCTACCCTTAGTCGTGAGTCTAATCCTTGTTTTTTTAAGGTAAATGTTCTTTTTATGTTAGTTTTCTACCTAGATGGTCTGATATATTTCACTGTATTTGAACTATGAGATTAATAATAACCTGATGTTCTAACAAAGTGAAATATATCAAATCATCTTGGTCGTGTACCACAAGTCAGTTATCCCTTTAACTTTCTTAAACTTCTTGATATATTGTTTCATATGTTTCGTACTTTTTGAACCGTTAGATAAATACTAATAATTTTTCTTCTTCATTTGGTCTTTTTATGGACGTGTTCATCGGTTATCGACTCCAGCCCGTCGTCGTGGGGATAAACCCTTCCTTTTTCGATAAGTGTTCCTTTTAAGTTAGTTGTCTACCTAGATGGTTTGATATATTTCTTTGTATTTGAACTATGAGATTAATAGTAATCGATTATTCTAACAAAGGAAATATATCAAATCATCTTGGTCGTGTATCACAAGTCAGCGATCACTTTAACTTTCTTAAACTTGTTGATATATTGTTTCAACTGTTTCAGTCTTTTTAAACTATAAGATAAATACTAATATTTGTTCATCTTTATTTGGTCTTTTGTTTTATGGACGTGTTCATCGGTTATCCACTCCTACCCTTGGTAGTGAGCCTAATTGTAACAACCCGTTTTCCCAACATGCTTCAAGTAACATATATTGTATCACATCGTTATATTCATAAAAAGAAATACAAATAAATCACGTACGGTCCAGCAGTCTCGAAACTATACAAACATAACATTTCCAGTTTCTAATCCTCGTCAGCTATCAACTGCGTCTCAAACTTTAATTCTTCCCTTTTTACTAAATAACGATCCTTAACCTGGAATACATATTTTAAAACAGAAAATGAGGGTTAGACCTACAGGTCTAGTGAGAAAATCCCTGTCAATTGAAACCTGTAAAAAAAAATCCATTTATATAAAACTTCTTTATACAAACACACACATATATTTTACACGTAAGTAAATACCAACCAAGACTAGAGTATCGTAATCAAACTCATTCCACCCTGTTCCTCCACAAATGATCAAGTCATTCTGCCTTATCCCTCCCCAAATGGCCATACTAGTGGTTGCAAGCCAACTAGTTAATTTACTCTGCCGTACAACAACTACGGTAAACCCACCGGTCCGCCCACCGGAACCCGGCACTCACCGGTCCGCCCCTCGGATCCCGGCCAAGTATTCTCGTAGAATACTCACATAAATACAATATATATATATATATGTACCAATATATCATATTGTCATTTTATAAAACCTTTCATGACATTTCAACCATGTATAAAGACATCACATATTTTTATAAAAACGTTATCCCATTCCAAGCATGTATACATCTCAATATGAACACATAATCACATCATGTAAAAATTCTCAATCCGAACATATCCATCTCATCTATATATCACATATATATGTATCCCAGTTGGAAAATATTTTAAAGAAAAACTCACCTGAAACGTATATCACAAAGCTTTCCCAAGTTAGTATCACGTATTTCCACCCTTCACAGAATCTGAAATCATATAAAATACCACATATCTCTTTTAAAAACTAAACTTACAAAATTCACATCTGAAGTCGCAACCCACTAAAAATCGTTATGAACAGTACCCAAATCGCAACCCTCTATTGCGATTCCACCCTGGAATCGCAACCCACTACTGCGATTCCACTCCAAGTCGCAATTCACTATTGCGATCCCAAACCCGAGTCGCAATCAACTACTGCGATTTCAACCCAAGTCGCAATCAACTACTGCGATTTCAACCCAAGTCGCAAACGACCACTGCGACTTCATACCCGAGTCGCAACCAACTATTGCGACTCCGATGAATGTCGCAGTCGTTCATTGCGACTTCGATGAATCTCAGACCACTGCGACTTCGATGAATCTCAACCCACTACTCATTCTAAAACCAAGATTTTGCAGTTTTACTCTATGTATGATACTATAAAAGTGCAGATATGTTCAAGACCATATACTTAACCTATCCTTAAACTTAGAATTCCCAAAACATCAATTTTAACCAAAAACCCACCAAAATTCAACTAGCATTTCAAGAACACTTTTAAGTAATTAGAACACAACAATGTAGGGATTGTTTACCTTGAATTTCAGCAACAAATTCCTAAAGCTTTTTCCTTCTTCTTTCCTTCAATCTTTCTCTCGATCTCTCTCTTTCTCTCTTTCCATCAAAGACACACACACACACACACACTCTAACACTTGCTTCCTTTCAAAAATAAATAAGAAAAGAGGTACTCCTCCTAAGTATCCAAAGAAGGATGGTATGGAGGGAACACCTCCATACCCTTCCCCAACCACTCCCCTATTTCTTTTTCTTTTAAAAAGAAGATGACCAAAATAACCCTCTAACTTCCTTATAATATCCAAGACTAACCCTTAACTTATTTTCCCATAATTAACTAAAATAAAACTTATATAAATAAACTTCCGAATTCTAAAATACTAAAATACTGGTCAATAATAATTAAAATACCTGGTTATTACAACATCTCCCCCTTAAAAGAATTCCGTCCCGGAATTCATACAAGCAACGAACTAGGGTAACTACCACCGAATTGATATCAAAATCCATGAACACATCAAAGTGTTTACGGAACCCTCAAAGGACTTTTACTAGACCACCCGCTTTACTGTTTCTAGTTTACCATTTGCTCTTGCTTCAATACTTCAACCTAAAACATCAAGAGTTTTAATTTCTCACAAGAAATCCGCCCCCTTAAAATAACGATAAACACTCAATACTCAAATCTCACGAAAGTCCAAATTAACTCGAAATTCACTTATACTCATAACATAATCACAATCACTTTATATCACGGAAATTTCTTAATTTTTATCAAACCCGTAAACTTCATCCTACTATTTCCATTTCTTAAACTAGCATAGCATAACCGAAATGATCTCACATCAATGCTTAATTGCACTGGACACCAAATCATTTATCAAAATAAAATAAGGTCTACAAAGCAACTTAATTTCTCGAATATCAACAAAGCACAACCTTAATCACTTCAATTATCTTAATAACCTCATCATCAAAACTCATACCGTCTTTTATCCAAATATCAATACCAATTCATTTCTTAATAAATAACAAACTCGCTATCATATCAAGTCCTTACATTTCCAATTTAGCACTAAAATACTTTCACAGCTCTTTAGACATTGGTTTCACTTTAACCACTCCGCAATTGAAATTTATCAATACCGGTCTCACCTTACCCCACTAACACAAATACTCAAAACATCATATAATTTCACTATAAAATTAAGCCGAAAGAATTCATCACAACTCCGTTAAAATTTCATGTCACTAATAATATAACTTATTAACGGCTCAATCATGCAAAGTCCAGCACTAAGAAAAAAACATCTATTTAACTTAAACAACTCCATAAGAAAGTTTTATCAACATTAATCTTGCCTTGCTTAACCACAACAATTTCCAACCAAAGATATAATAAATCTACTACGAACCACACCACTAAGTTCATCACATGACCATAAAATCTTTACAACTTAATTTCTATGATCCAATCCGGTGTTTTCTAACGGTACAACCTTACTCGCTTCGGCTAAGCCCTTTCGCAGGCTCGACACAGGAAAGGCCGAATGAACTCTCACTATGCGAAACCCTTCGGTACCAAGGCACATACCAAAAATTTAATACCCTCCTAACTACAACAACTCTTACACCAAGAAGAAAACCCACAAAATACGAACAAGGTATAATATTCTAGATCGATCATACCAATATCATTCACACCTCTAGACTCCAGGTTCACCTCAACCTACTATCCCTGCTATGACGGAATCCCCACTAGTCACGACGAGTCGCCTCGCGAATGCACAAACGCATACAGTGTGAAATCAGATAGACATTCGAAATAAGGATTCTATCCCACAACGGTTAGACTCAAACAAGAGCTGCGCCATAGAACTAAATCAAACATTCTAAGGCTATTTAGTTTCCACAGTACCACTTGTAAAGCATTCACTTAACAACCTATCAGGACTAGCATAAATTCCTACTAGCAAGTAATAGTCATACTGCAAGTGATAAGCACCAGGCAATCTAGCCTACATACTCTTATGTTCTAGTAAGCAATCAATTACACCAAGTACTCTACTCTTTTCCTTGACATCGGCTGACTGTACACACCACGCCTTCGATCACAGTTTCTAAAATGTCCCAACAATCCAACACTCCAAAAAAAAAAAATAACGACACTCTTCTCCCCAAAAGATTACAAAATCAACTTGGAGTATCACCTTAATCCGCAGTCGAACTTTTCTCCATAGGTTATCACCAACCCTACAGTCACATCCCTATTCCACAAATACATCTAAAACAAACAACACTTTATTGCATTAATTATACCGATTATGAACATTAGACTACAATTGATTTCCATACTCACCACCACATCTCTCTCGTATTAATACCACGTTCTAACCAACGATCCTTCACCCCGATTAATTTATTCGACTATTTTCTTCTACTCTCCTTTCAACATAAAACACAATTTCCCAAGGATAGCTCATTAGGAGGTGCTCACTCTAGACCGATCCTACGAGCTAGCTTTCTTTCATCTCCATACCGATCGTAGACGCTCAATTTCAACCATCGCTATATTTTCCCAATAATTTCACCATAGTTCAAATCGAAGAGAAAAAAAATTTAACCGAGTTAATTTGAAATCTCACTCATTGTTCGAAACACCCACACACTTCCTCAATTTTCGAAAATCAATACATATTCTTTCAAAATGATAACAAACGATTTGAAACCACACTGTACACCCATCCCCAAAATATAACAACCATAAAAACATCTTTGTTAATAAAATCCGTACCTCTTTATTTCACCTCGTGTCCCAATTAGCACAAATATACGTCATTGTGTCTCTTTTCACGTACAACATTTCCCCGTGCCTCTTTCAGCACACAGTTATATATATATATATATATATATATATATATATATATAAAATTTGTATATCACGAATCATCTATCACAATTGAAATTTTTATCCATAACATAAACTTTAACATTTGGAGACATAACTTTAGTGTTTGAAAACTGATTTATACACAATGCCACATTCTATACTTCCATAAAATCTTTTCAAAATTCTAACATGCACAATTCAATTTGAAAATTTCTAACAATTGCAAGCGTTAGATAAAACATCCCAAATTAAACTACTAACCACTTTCGCCCCTAAAATATAAATTTAATTTACCACTTTGAACAATCTTCCAAATTCAAACACATATGACAACGGTTATCACTTTTGATTACTAAAAGCTTTTCCTTACTAATCATTCCCAAAACACTATTTACTTTCTAGTTTCAATTATCCTTGATTTCTCACTTAAATTTATCATGCTATATCCTAATGAATAACCATGCTAATTTCGATATCATCCGAAATATTTGTTACACTCTTATTAAATTAGAACTAATCTCTTTTCACACCAAATGCTTCCAAACCTACACTCTTACTAAGTCTTATCAAAAGTAACTCATATATCCTTAATATAAAATTTGTTAACAAACGAAAACTTTAAGTCAATCACCCGACAATCTCTTCTTTCATCATAACCACTTACTCCAATAAATCAACTTTATTTTCTCATACCAAAATACCAAGGATCACTTATCATTTCTTAATCAAAGGTTTTAACAAGATCAGACTCCTACACCACAATATATTTACTATACTAAGTCTAAACAAACGGTCCCGCTACCATCCATCATTAATATAATCAACTATTTAAACACCCTAGATCATCACGAGCAGTACTTAATAATATACAATTCACTTAAGTTTGTTCCGCAAAGGAAATTCATCATCATTCACTTCACTTTACATAATCGGCAAATCATTACTTAATTGACAGTTTTAACAAAATCAAGTTCCAACACCATCCTATACTTGCTACTACCTCAAATTCCAACAAGATTTTCAAAATAACTTAATAGGCACTCCACTCTTATCTATAATACCAACACATTTATCAAATTCTTTTCCTAATGCAATTAAGTCAACAAAAGATTGAAAACACAATTAATCGGTTCGCACCGAAGTCAAATAGCACTTTAGCACGTGTAGAGTTTGTATAAATATACCTGTCTTCGTCTCTATCCATGTCGAGACCGACTTGTCACTCGGTAGATTTCAACTAGGTTAATATACACATAAGCACATACCCCATATAATAAGGTATTCCGGTCCAATCATGTAACTGTAAGCTCACAATTACACTGGCCAGGTGTAACTCGAATTTACCTTTCATGATATTCCTTATATCGTGTTATACTTAATATCCCAAGGTTCTACAATAATAGGGACATCCTACTTCACATGCAGTTTAAGTCTAGGTACAGATACTAATACCTAAATCCCTTAAACTAAGGCTCTGATATCATCTGTAACAACCCGTTTTCCCAACATGCTTCAAATAACATATATTGTATCACATCGTTATATTCATAAAAAGAAATACAAATAAATCACGTACGGTCCAGCAGTCTCGAAACTATACAAACATAACATTTCCAGTTCCTAATCCTCGTCAGCTATCAACTGCGTCTCAAACTTTAATTCTTCCCTTTTTACTAAATAACGATCCTTAACCTGGAATACATATTTTAAAACAGAAAATGAGGGTTAGACCTACAGGTCTAGTGAGAAAATCCCTGTCAATTGAAACCTGTCAAAAAAAAATCCATTTATATAAAACTTCTTTATACAAACACACACATATATTTTACACGTAAGTAAATACCAACCAAGACTAGAGTATCGTAATCAAACTCATTCCACCCTGTTCCTCCACAAATGATCAAGTCATTCTGCCTTATCCCTCCCCAAATGGCCATACTAGTGGTTGCAAGCCAACTAGTTAATTTACTCTGCCGTACAACAACTACGGTAAACCCACCGGTCCGCCCACCGGAACCCGGCACTCACCGGTCCGCCCCTCGGATCCCGGCCAAGTATTCTCGTAGAATACTCACATAAATACAATATATATATGTACCAATATATCATATTGTCATTTTATAAAACCTTTCATGACATTTCAACCATGTATAAAGACATCACATATTTTTATAAAAACGTTATCCCATTCCAAACATGTATACATCTCAATATGAACACATAATCACATCATGTAAAAATTCTCAATCCGAACATATCCATCTCATCTATATATCACATATATATGTATCCCAGTTGGAAAATATTTTAAAGAAAAATTCACCTGAAACGTATATCACAAAGCTTTCCCAAGTTAGTATCACGTATTTCCACCCTTCACAGAATCTGAAATCATATAAAATACCACATATCTCTTTTAAAAACTAAACTTACAAAATTCACATCTGAAGTCGCAACCCACTAAAAATCGTTATGAACAGTACCCAAATCGCAACCCTCTATTGCGATTCCACCCTGGAATCGCAACCCACTACTGCGATTCCACTCCAAGTCGCAATTCACTATTGCGATCCCAAACCCGAGTCGCAATCAACTACTGCGATTTCAACCCAAGTCGCAATCAACTACTGCGATTTCAACCCAAGTCGCAAACGACCACTGCGACTTCATACCCGAGTCGCAACCAACTATTGCGACTCCGATGAATGTCGCAGTCGTTCATTGCGACTTCGATGAATCTCAGCCCACTACTCATTCTAAAACCAAGATTTTGCAGTTTTACTCTATGTATGATACTATAAAAGTGCAGATATGTTCAAGACCATATACATAACCTATCCTTAAACTTAGAATTCCCAAAACATCAATTTTAACCAAAAACCCACCAAAATTCAACTAGCATTTCAAGAACACTTTTAAGTAATTAGAACACAACAATGTAGGGATTGTTTACCTTGAATTTCAGCAACAAATTCCTAAAGCTTTTTCCTTCTTCTTTCCTTCAATCTTTCTCTCGATCTCTCTCTTTCTCTCTTTCCATCAAAGACACACACACACACTCTAACACTTGCTTCCTTTCAAAAATAAATAAGAAAAGAGGTACTCCTCCTAAGTATCCAAAGAAGGATGGTATGGAGGGAACACCTCCATACCCTTCCCCAACCACTCCCCTATTTCTTTTTCTTTTAAAAAGAAGATGACCAAAATAACCCTCTAACTTCCTTATAATATCCAAGACTAACCCTTAACTTATTTTCTCATAATTAACTAAAATAAAACTTATATAAATAAACTTCCGAATTCTAAAATACTAAAATACTGGTCAATAATAATTAAAATACCTGGTTATTACACTAATCCTTATTTTTTAGGTAAGTGTTCCTATTAAGTTTGTTTTCTAACAAGACGGTTTGATATATTTCACTATATTAGAACTATGACATTAATAGTAAACCCATGGTTCTAACAAAGTGAAATATATGAAAGCATCTTGGTCGTGTATCACAAGTGAGTGATCTCTTTAACTTTCTTAAGCTTGTTGATATATTGTTTCATACGTTTCACTTCTTTTGACCCATAAGATAAATACTAATATTCGTTCATCTTTATTTGATCTTTTTTATCTGGACATGTTCATTGGTTATCGACTCCTACCCTTAGCCGTGAGTCCAATCCTTGTTTTTTTAAGGTAAATGTTCTTTTTATGTTAGTTCTCTACCTAGATGGTTTGATATATTCCACTATATTTGAAATATGAGATTAATAATAATCTGATGTTTTAACAAAGTGAAATATATCAAATCATCTTGGTCGTGTAACACAAGTCAGTGATCCCTTTAACTTTCTTAAACTTGTTGATATATTGTTTCATATGTTTCGCACTTTTTGAACCGTTAGATAAATACTAATAATTTTTCTTCTTTATTTGGTCTTTTCTGGACGTGTTCATCGGTTATCGACTCTGGCCCTTCGTCGTGGGGATAAACCCTTGCTTTTTTCGGTAAGTGTTCCTTTTAAGTTAGTTGTCTACCTAGATGGTTTGATATATTTCTTTGTATTTGAACTATGAGATTAATAGTAATCTATTGTTCTAACAAAGGAAATATATCAAATCATCTTGGTCGTGTATCACAAGTCAGCGATCACTTTAACTTTCTTAAACTTGTTGATATATTGTTTCAACTGTTTCAGTCTTTTTAAACCATAAGATAAATACTAATATTTGTTAATCTTTATTTGGTCTTGTATTTTATGGACGTGTTTAGCGGTTATCGACTCCTGCCCTAGGTAGTGAGGCTAATCCCTTTTTTTTAGGTAAGTGTTCCTATTAAGTTTGTTTTCTAACAAGACGGTTTGATATATTTCATTGTATTAGAACTATGAGATTAATAGTAAACCAATGGTTCTAACAAAGTGAAATATATCAAAGCATCTTGGTCGTGTATCACAAGTGAGCGATCTCTTTAACTTTCTTAAGCTTGTTGATATATTGTTTCATACGTTTCACTTCTTTTGAACCATAAGATAAATACTAATATTCGTTCATCTTTATTTGATCTTTTTTATATGGACATGTTCATTGGTTATCGAATCCTACCCTTAGTCGTGAGTCCAATCCTTGTTTTTAAAGGTAAATGTTCTTTTTATGTTAGTTTTCTACCTAGATGGTCTGATATATTTCACTGTAATAATAATCTGATGTTCTAACAAAGTGAAATATTTCAAATCATCTTGGTCGTGTATCACAAGTGAGCGATCTCTTTAACTTTCTTAAGCTTGTTGATATATTGTTTCATACGTTTCATTTCTTTTGACCCATAAGATAAATGCTAATATTCGTTCATCTTTATTTGATCTTTTTTATCTGGACATGTTCATTGGTTATCGACTCCTACCCTTAGTCGTGAGTCCAATCCTTGTTTTTTTAAGGTAAATGTTCTTTTTATGTTAGTTCTCTACCTAGATGGTCTGTGTAACAACCCAATCCCCATATACACAACAATTCACATAATTCAACATAACATTCATATAACAAAAGAAACATCATATTACAAGTTCGGTCCTTTAGTCTTTTACAAATAAAAGAAACCATTGTACTACAAACTTTGTACTATTTACATATATAACATTTAATATTATGATTCAACTGCTAAACACGCCAAAATCTTCATCTCATAATCCTTCACAAAATCCATCCCTTGGTTACTCTAATTACTTGGTCTTACATGATCCACCACCTGGAATACATATTTTAAAACAAAAATGAGGGTTAGACCTTGTGGTCTAAATGAGAAAAATCCCTGTTAGTTTACAAACCATTTATATAACTTCATTCATATAAATCACGCGACACAATCATATATATCTAATCAAGCTCACATATCATGTACCTTCCCTTCTCATTCCTCCTGGCCATATTAGTTGGTAGCAAGCCAACTAATAATATACAACGTTGTACAACATCTACAGCCAAACAACGCTATACGATTCTATAGCCAAACACACCGGTCCTAAACCCGGCCAACGTATTATAACACCTTACAATACTCATGTAAATATAATACCTCAATATATTATAATTCACATATAAACACATAGTAATCAACTATTACATTCCCAATCCACACATATACGTATTCCAGTTAAAAACGTTTTTAAAGTAAAACTCACCTGATTGTTTATTAACACTTTTCCAAGCCTTCTAAACCGGTTCAGCCCTTTATTCAGAATTCACAAGATCTGTAACACATAGATACAGACATTCCTTTACCACATAGAACATATAAGTCTTACTAAGGCTAACAACTCTAAAGAACTCAAACCCTCAAATGTTGCTCCCAAACCCGTACTCAAGTCAAGACCACAGGATAGTCAGTCCTCATTCACTCCCTATCTAATGGTTAACAAAATACAGGTTACTGGATACTCGACAGCATCTAAACTCTCAATATTGGCCAAACAGCAAAAGTATCCGGACACTACAGAATTATCAGGACAACACAACTTTTCCGGACAACACAACTTTTCCGGACAATCAGGACTTTTCCGGACAATCAGGACTTTTCCAGACAACAATACAATCCGGACGTCATCCGGATACCAAAGTAATCCGGATACCATCCGGTATCCAATTCTATCCGGAAAACATAGGAAAAGGAACTTACCTGGATAAAAGACTTGTCCGGACACCAACGAAGAACTACCCGGATACCATCAACAAAACTATCCAGACACCTTCATACTGTGTCCGGACACCTCTGTCGGTTTCATCACTTTCGACCCAGAATCAACAGAAATCACTACTGGACGTGTAATCGGTTATTCTACTCCGATAGAAACTACCTATTGGTAATTACAGACATAAAACATACAAGAAACATACCTTAATTTTACTTCCAATTGCACCAATTTGTATCCCTAGCTTTTTAACTTTATTCCTTCTTCTTTTCTCTCAAAACACACACTAACACACACTGCAAATCTGATCTTTATGAAATATCTGAATTGCCTTAAGATATTATCTACTAAATTTTACCCTTTTAACCCTCATTCTATTCTTTAATGACCATAACCCCTTTTAACTTATAAATTTACTTAACTTACCTAAAATAGAAACTTTTAGGTTAAATAAATTTAACGGAACTAGGATTTTAACTAACAAACTTACCCAGGGTATTACATCATCTCCCCCTTAAAAGAATTTCGTCCCGGAATTCAGTTATGTAAAAAGATGAGGCTATTTGGCTCTTATTTCCGACTCTGATTCCCACGTAGCATCCTGACCTCTATGATGCCTCCACTGAACTTTCACTTGTCTGACCTCCTTATTCCGCAGCACTTTAACTTTATGATCAACTATAGCTTCCGGCTCTTCCACATAATTCAGTCTTTCATCGACTTGTATCTCTGGTAGGGAGACGGCCTGATCTTGAGTAACCAGACACTTTCGGAAGTTTGATACGTGAAATGCATTATGAATCCTGCTCAATTCTGGTGGAAGATCTAATCGGTAAGCCACTTCACCGATCCTTTCTGTTATTGCAAACGGTCCGATATACCTTGGGCTAAGTTTACCTTGTCTTCCAAATCGGATGACTCCTTTCCACGGCGAAACCTTTAACATTACGTAATCCCCAACTTGAAATTCCAATGGCTTTCGACGGCGGTCAGCGTAGCTCTTCTGTCTATCTTGAGCCACTTTCAATCTTTCTCGAATCTGAGTAACCTTATCGGCGGTTAGCTGAACTATTTCCGGCCCCGCTAACTGTTTCTCTCCCACTTCGTTCCAACACAGAGGCGTTCGACATTTTCTACCATACAGTACTTCGAACGGTGCCGCTTGTATGCTGGAATGATAATTGTTGTTGTAAGAGAATTCGATTAACGGTAAATGCTTATCCCAAGATCCCCCAAAATCAACAATGCAAGCCCGGAGCATATCTTCTAAAGTTTGTATCGTTCGTTCACTCTGAACATCTATTTGGGGATGATACGCTGTACTTAACTTTATCTGTGTTCCCATCTCTTTTTGAAAACTTCTCCAAAATCTTGAAGTAAAACGACTATCACGATCAGAAATGATCGAGATTGGAACTCCATGTCGAGTTACTATTTCATCAATGTACAACTTAGCTAATCGCTCCATCGAATCGGTTTCCTTTATCGGTAGAAAGTGTGCAGACTTTGTCAATCTGTCGACGATCACCCAAATAGAATCAAATCCCTTCGGCGTTCTTGGTAGCTTTGTGATGAAATCCGTAGTAATCTGTTCCCACTTCCACATAGGTATTTCTAGTCGTTGTAGTTGCCCAAACGGCTTTTGGTATTCGATCTTTACTTTCTTACAAGTATCACATCTTTCCACATACTGAGCAATCCCTCTTTTTATCCCCGGCCACCAATAGAATTGCTTTAGGTCTTTATACATCTTGTTTGTACCTGGGTGAATAGAGAAACGGGATTGATGAGCTTCTTGTAAAACACGATCACGTAACCCACCCAAACGAGGTACCCACACTCTGTTTCCAAGACACAATAACCCACGATCATCTTTTATTAGCAATGCTGACATCCCTGCTAACCGTTCTGATTTCAGATGTTCATCCTGATAAGCCTCCACTTGACACTTCTGCAATTCGTCAAATATGTTGGGTAGGAGTTCAGTTCGTAGCGAAATAACTTTTATTGTTCCACTCCTTTCTTGATGACTCAATGCATCAGCTACCACATTTGCCTTTCCCGGATGATAAAGGATTTCACAGTCGTAATCATTCAGCAATTCTAACCATCTTCTTTGTCTCATATTTAGTTCCTTCTGGTCAAAGAGGTGTTGGAGACTCTTATGATCAGTATAAATCTGACATTTGGAACCATACAGATAATGTCTCCAAATCTTTAATGCGAAAACGACTGCAGCAAGCTCCATATCGTGTGTAGGATACTGCCATTCATGATCCTTTAGTTGGCGAGAAGCATAAGCTATAACTTTTCCGCGCTGCATAAGCACACAACCCAATCCCAGTTTGGACGCATCACTGTAAACGACAAAGTCTTCAGAACCGTCGGGTAGTGATAAAATCGGCGCGCTACACAGTTTCTCTTTCAATATTCTGAATGCCTCGTCCTGTTCTGCCTTCCATTCAAACTTCAGATTCTTCCGGGTCAGCTTAGTCAAAGGCGTCGCGATACGAGAGAAATCTTTTATAAATTTCCGATAGTAGCCGGCTAAACCCAAAAAACTACGTACTTCAGTTGCTGTCTTCGGCGGTTCCCACTTTTCAACTGCTTCCACTTTCATCGGATCAACTTGTATACCTTTCTCGGAAACTACATGCCCCAGAAACTAAACTTCCCGTAGCCAGAATTCACACTTAGAGAATTTAGCATACAACTTTTCTTTCTTCAGCAACTCCAAAATCAAACGAAGGTGTTGTACATGCTCTTGTTTGGATCGGGAATAGATAAGTATATCATCGATAAATACAATTACAAATTTATCGAGATACGGCTTACATACCCGATTCATTAAATCCATAAAGGCAGCTGGAGCGTTCGTCAGTCCAAACGGCATTACTAAGAATTCGTGATGACCATACCTTGTTCGAAAGGCTGTCTTTAGGACGTCTTCTTCTTTAACTTTCAACTGGTGGTAACCGGATCTTAAATCAATCTTGGAGAAATAGCAAACTCCAACTAACTGATCGAAGAGGTCATCAATTCGGGGTAACGGATACTTGTTCTTTATTGTGCGCTTATTCAGTTCTCGGTAGTCGATACACATTCTCATCGAACCGTCCTTCTTTTTCACAAATAACACTGGTGCTCCCCACGGCGAAGAACTAGGTCTGATGAAGCCTTTATCAGATAGATCTTGTAGTTGTGTCATCATTTCTTTCATCTCTGGAGGTGCTAGTCGGTATGGTGCACGAGCAATAGGAGTGGCTCCAGGAATCAGGTCTATACCGAACTCTACTTGTCTAACGGGCGAAAGACTATTCAAGTCTTCAGGGAACACTTCTGGAAATTCACTAACAATAGGAATATCTTCCAACTTAATCTTTTCAGGCCTACTATCTATCACATAGGCCAAGTAACTCGGGCAACCCTTGCTGACACATTTACGGGATTTTATCATAGATATTAGGCTAGACTGATGATTCCTACGATCACCATAAATCACTACCGGTCCCCTCTCAGGTAAAACAACATTTATTAACTTCTTATCACACACTATGTTAGCCTGATTCTCGGCTAACCAGTCCATTCCCACTACGACGTCAAACTCTATCAAAGTTATAGGAAACAATTGTATCGGCACTCTACACCCCTCTATATTGATCACACAACCATCAAATACTTCTTTAACTGACACTTGATTATCATTTTCCGTATCTACTGATAGAGCATTTTTTAGCATTTTAGGTTTCAAACACAGGTAAGCAGCAAATGCAGGAGACACAAACGATCGGTTTGCACCGGAATCAAATAACACCTTAGCACGTGTAGAGTTTATTAAAAATGTACCTGTAACCACATCCGGAGTTTCCTCCGCTTCCTTCTCAGTCATTTGAAATGCGCGACCCCTGGTTACTGGTGGTTCCAGTCTTGGTATTACTGGTTTAACAATCGCTGGCCTGCCCGATGACCCACCTTGCTGTATCCTCCCCCGCGGACAGTTTGACTGAAGATGATCCGGAGAATTGCATAAGAAACATAACCGTGTTACCTTACAATCCTTGATGATGTGTCTGGTCTTCCCACACTTATAACACGCTCGTACATCACTTTGGCAATTTCCCTGGTGGACACGGTTGCACTTCTGACATGGTCTTTCTGCTGGTCGAAACGGTGGACGGTTATCATACCTCTGAAATCGGGACTTCTTCGGATCATATTGTGGTCCTTCCCACTATCTCTTTCCGATACTTTTATCACCAGCATCTCTTCTAATATCTCGTTCAACATTCTCCGCGGCATTAACTGCAGCCGAGAAGGTATCGGGTCCTTTTGCAGTCACTAACCTTCTGACTTCTGAGTTCAGCCCAAAGATAAACCTTTCTGTCTTCATCGCCTCCGTAGCAACATAGTATTCTGCGAACCGAGACTTTTCCAGAAAGCTAGCGGTGTAGTCTCGAACGGATAAGTTTCCTTATTGCAAATTCATGAATTCTCCTTCCAGTTGTTTGACGGCTGCTTGGGGACAAAATTGTTCCCTGTAAGCTATCACAAATTCTTCCCAAGAGAGGGTAGAATAAACATCAGATCCTTTAGAATGAATAAAGGATTCCCACCAATACAAAGCATCCCCCTTTAACATTGATGCTCCATACAATACTCTATCTTCGTCAGCGCACTTACTCGTCTTGAAAATAGCTTCTATATCCTTCATCCATCGCATTGCTTTCACTGGATCCCGATCTCCTGAGTATGTAGGAGGCTTGCAACTAAGAAACATTTTGTAATCACATTTTCTCATTACCGGTAAGACCGTAGGGGTGATTGGCATCTCCTCTTCATGAGCAGGATCTGGTCCTTCTGTTTCAGTATTATGAGTTTGGTTGAACATAGCTTGAATGTTGGCTTGTAATCTTCCCATTTCTGCCATTAAATCATCCCTGGTAACGAACTCTGTACCATGTGGCTGGACTCTGCTTCCAGCTCGACCTCCAGCTCTACCCCCAGTTCTACCCCCGACTCTGCCCCCAGTTCTGCCTCCCCTGTCCCCTGTTCCTATGGGCGGATTAGTACTATTCGCATTTCTTCCTCTTCCTCGATTCGAATTTCGTGTACCGCTTGCCATTCTGTAGATTTAAACAAGGTTAACATACACATAAGCACATGCCCCATATAACAAGGTATTTCAGTTCAAACATGTACTTGTAAGATCACAATTACACTAGCCAGGTGTAATATGAAATTACCTTACATGATGTTCCTTCTACCTTTTATACTTAATATCCCGAGGTTCTACAATAATAGGGACATCCTACTTCACATGCAGTTTAAGTCTAGGTACAGATATAAATACCTAAATCCCTTAAACCTGGCTCTGATACCATTTGTAACAACCCAATCCCCATATACACAACAATTCACATAATTCAACATAACATTCATATAACAAAAGAAACATCATATTACAAGTTCGGTCCTTTAGTCTTTTACAAATAAAAGAAACCATTGTACTACAAACTTTGTACTATTTACATACATAACATTTAATATTATGATTCAACTGCTAAACAAGCCAAAATCTTCATCTCATAATCCTTCACAAAAGCCATCCCTTGGTTACTCTAATTACTTGCTCTTACATGATCCACCACCTGGAATACATATTTTAAAACAAAAATGAGGGTTAGACCTTGTGGTCTAAATGAGAAAAATCCCTGTTAGTTTACAAACCATTTATATAAACTTCATTCATATAAATCACGCGACACAATCATATATATCTAATCAATCTCACATATCATGTACCTTCCCTTCTCATTCCTCCTGGCCATATTAGTTGGTAGCAAGCCAACTAATAATATACAACGTTGTACAACATCTACAGCCAAACAACGCTATACGAATTCTATAGCCAAACACACCGGTCCTAAACCCGGCCAACGTATTATAACACCTTACAATACTCATGTAAATATAATACCTCAATATATTATAATTCACATATAAACACATAGTCATCAACTATTACATTCCCAATCCACACATATACGTATTCCAGTTAAAAACGTTTTTAAAGTAAAACTCACCTGATTGTTTATTAACACTTTTCCAAGCCTTCTAAACCGGTTCAGCCCTTTATTCAGAATTCACAAGATCTGTAACACATAGATACAGACATTCCTTTACCACATAGAACATATAAGTCTTACTAAGGCTAACAACTCTAAAGAACTCAAACCCTCAAATGTTGCTCCCAAACCCGTACTCAAGTCAAGACCACAGGATAGTCAGTCCTCATTCACTCCCTATCTAATGGTTAACAAAATACAGGTTACTGGATACTCGACAGCATCTAAACTCTCAATATTGGCCAAACAGCAAAAGTATCCGGACACTACAGAATTATCCGGACAACACAACTTTTCCGGACAATCAGGACTTTTCCGGACAATCAGGACTTTTCCAGACAACAATACAATCCGTACGTCATCCGGATACCAAAGTAATCCGGATACCATCCGGTATCCAATTCTATCCGGAAAACATAGGAAAAGGAACTTACCCGGATAAAAGACTTGTCCGGACACCAACGAAGAACTACCCGGATACCATCAACAAAACTATCCGGACACCTTCATACTGTGTCCGGACACCTCTGTCGGTTTCATCACTTTCGACCCAGAATCAACAGAAATCACTACTGGACGTGTAATCGGTTATTCTACTCCGATAGAAACTACCTATTGGTAATTACAGACATAAAACATACAAGAAACATACCTTAATTTTACTTCCAATTGCACCAATTTGGATCCCTAGCTTTTTAACTTTCTTCCTTCTTCTTTTCTCTCAAAACACACACTAACACAAACTGCAAATCTGATCTTTATGAAATATCTGAATTGCCTTAAGATATTATCTACTAAATTTTACCCTTTTAACCCTCATTCTATTCTTTAATGACCATAACCCCTTTTAACTTATAAATTTACTTAACTTACCTAAAATAGAAACTTTTAGGTTAAATAAATTTAACGAAACTAGGATTTTAACTAACAAACTTACCCGAGGTATTACAGTCTGATATATTTCACTGTATTTGAACTATGAGATTAATAATAATCTGATGTTATAACAAAGTGAAATATATCAAATCATCTTGGTCGTGTAACACAAGTCAGTGATCCCTTTAACTTTCTTAAATTTGTTGATATATTGTTTCATATGTTTCGCACTTTTTGAACCGTTAGATAAATACTAATAATTTTTCTTCTTTATTTTGTCTTTTCTGGACGTGTTCATCGGTTATCGACTCCGGCCCGTCGTCGTGGGGATAAACCCATGCTTTTTTCGGTAAGTGTTCCTTTTAAGTTAGTTGTCTACCTAGATGGTTTGATATATTTCTTTGTATTTGAACTATGAGATTAATGGTAATCGGTTGTTCTAACAAAGGAAATATATCAAATCATCTTGGTCGTGTATCACAAGTCAGCGATCACTTTAACTTTCTTAAACTTGTTGATTTATTGTTTCAACTGTTTCAGTCTTTTTAAACCATAAGATAAATACTAATATTTGTTAATCTTTATTTGGTCTTTTATTTTATGGACGTGTTCAGTGGTTATCGACTCCTGCCCTTGGTAGTGTGGCTAATCCCTTTTTTTTAGGTAAGTGTTCCTATTAAGTTTGTTTTCTAACAAGACGGTTTGATATATTTCATTGATTAGAACTATAAGATTAATAGTAAACCCATGGTTCTAACAAAGTGAAATATATCAAAGCATCTTGGTCGTGTATCACAAGTGAGCGGTCTCTTTAACTTTCTTAAGCTTGTTGATATATTGTTTCATACGTTTCATTTCTTTTGACCCATAAGATAAATACTAATATTCGTTCATCTTTATTTGATCTTTTTTATCTGGACATGTTCATTGGTTATCGACTCCTACCCTTAGTCGTGAGTCCAATCCTTGTTTTTTTAAGGTAAACGTTCTTTTTATGTTAGTTTTCTACCTAGATGGTCTGATATATTTCACTGTATTTGAACTATGAGATTAATAATAATCTGATGTTCTAACAAATTGAAATATATCAAATCATCTTGGTCGTGTACCACAAGTCAGTGATCCCTTTAACTTTCTTAAACTTGTTGATATATTGGTTCATATGTTTCGCACTTTTTGAACCGTTAGATAAATACTAATAATTTTTCTTCTTTATTTTGTCTTTTCTGGACGTGTTCATCGGTTATCGACTCCGGCCCATCGTCGTGGGGATCAACCCTTGCTTTTTTCGGTAAGTGTTCCTTTTAAGTTCGTTGTCTACCTAGATGGTTTGATATATTTCTTTGTATTTGAACTATGAGATTAATGGTAATCGATTGTTCTTACAAAGGAAATATATCAAATCATCTTGGTCGTGTATCTCAAGCCAGCGATCACTTTAACTTTCTTAAACTTGTTGATATATTGTTTCAACGGTTTCAGTCTTTTTAAACCATAAGATAAATACTAATATTTGTTCATCTTTATTTGATCTTTTGTTTTATGGACGTGTTCATCGGTTATCGACTCCTACCCTTGGTAGTGAGGCTAATCCCTTTTTTTAGGTAAGTGTTCCTATTAAGTTTGTTTTCTAACAAGACGGTTTGATATATTTCACTATATTAGAACTATGAGATTAATAGTAAACCCATGGTTCTAACAAAGTGAAATATATCAAAGCATCTTGGTCGTGTATCACAAGTGAGCGATCTCTTTAACTTTCTTAAGCTTGTTGATATATTGTTTCATACGTTTCATTTCTTTTGACCCATAAGATAAATACTAATATTCGTTCATCTTTATTTGATCTTTTTTATCTGGACATGTTCATTGGTTATCGACTCCAACCCTTAGTCGTGAGTCCAATCCTTGTTTTTTTAAGGTAAAAGTTCTTTTTATGTTAGTTTTCTACCTAGATGGTCTGATATATTTCACTGTATTTGAACTATGAGATTAATAATAATCTGATGTTCTAACAAAGTGAAATATATCAAATCATCTTGGTCGTGTAACACAAGTCAGTGATCCCTTTAACTTTCTTAAACTTGTTGATATATTGTTTCATATGTTTCGCACTTTTTGAACCGTTAGATAAATACTAATAATTTTTCTTCTTTATTTGGTCTTTTCTGGACGTGTTCATCGGTTATCGACTCCGGCCCTTCGTCGTGGGGATAAACCCTTGCTTTTTTCGGTAAGTGTTCCTTTTAAGTTAGTTGTCTACCTAGATGGTTTGATATATTTCTTTGTATTTGAACTATGAGATTAATGGTAATCGGTTGTTCTAACAAAGGAAATATATCAAATCATCTTGGTCGTGTATCACAAGTCAGCGATCAATTTAACTTTCTTAAACTTGTTGATTTATTGTTTCAACTGTTTCAGTCTTTTTAAACCATAAGATAAATACTAATATTTGTTAATCTTTATTTGGTCTTTTATTTTATGGAGGTGTTCAGTGGTAATCGACTCCTGCCCTTGGTAGTGAGGCTAATCCCTTTTTTTTATGTAAGTGTTCCTATTAAGTTTGTTTTCTAACAAGACGGTTTGATATATTTCATTGTATTAGAACTATGAGATTAATAGTAAACCAATGGTTCTAACAAAGTGAAATATATCAAAGCATCTTGGTCGTGTATCACAAGTGAGCGATCTCTTTAACTTTCTTAAGCTTGTTGATATATTGTTTCATACGTTTCACTTCTTTTGAACCATAAGATAAACACTAATGTTCGTTCATCTTTATTTGATCTTTTTTATATCGACATGTTCATTGGTTATCGACTCCTACCCTTAGTCCCGAGTCCAATCCTTGTTTTTTAAAGGTAAATGTTCTTTTTATGTTAGTTTTCTACCTAGATGGTCTGATATATTTCACTGTATTTGAACTATGAGATTAATAATAATCTGATGTTCTACCAAATTGAAATATATCACATCATCTTGGTCGTGTACCACAAGTCAGTGATCCCTTTAACTTTCTTAAACTTGTTGATATATTGTTTCATATGTTTCGCACTTTTTGAACCGTTAGATAAATACTAATAATTTTTCTTCTTTATTTGGTCTTTTTTTGGACGTGTTCATTAGTTATCGACTCCGGCCCGTCGTCGTGGGGATAAACCCTTGCCTTTTTCCGGTAAGTGTTCCTTTTAAGTTAGTTGTCTACCTAGATGGTTTAATATATTTCTTTGTATTTGAACTATGAGATTAATAGTAATCGATTGTTCTAGCAAAGGAAATATATCAAATCATCTTGGTCCTGTATCACAAGTTAGCGATCACTTTAACTTTCTTCAACTTGTTCATATATTGTTTCAACTGTTTCAATCTTTTTAAGCCATAAGATAAATACTAATATTTGTTCATCTTTATTAGGACTTTTGTTTTATGGATGGGTTCATCGGTTATCGACTCCTACCCTTGGTAGTGAGGCTAATCCCTTTTTTTAGGTAAGTGTTCCTATTAAGTTTGTTATCTAACAAGACGGTTAGATATATTTCACTGTATTAGAACTATGTGATTAATAGTAAACCAATGGTTCTAACAAAGTGAAATATATCAAAGCATCTTGGTCGTGTATCACAAGTGAGCGATCTCTTTAACTTTCTTAAGCTTGTTGATATATTGTTTCATACGTTTCACTTCTTTTGAACCATAAGATAAATACTAATATTCGTTCATCTTTATTTGAACTTTTTTATATGGACATGTTCATTGGTTATCGACTCCTACCCTTAGTCGTGAGTCCAATCCTTGTTTTTTTTAAGGTAAATGTTCTTTTATGTTAGTTATCTACCTAGATGGTCTGATATATTTCACTGTATTTGAACTATGAGATTAATAATAATCTGATGTTCTAACAAAGTGAAATATATCAAATCATCTTGGTCGTGTATCACAAGTGAGCGATCTCTTTAACTTTCTTAAGCTTGTTGATATATTGTTTCATACGTTTCACTTCTTTTGAACCATAAGATAAATACTAATATTCGTTCATCCTTATTTGATCTTTTTTATATGGACATGTTCATTGGTTATCGACTCCTACCCTTAGTCGTGAGTCCAATCCTTGTTTTTTAAAGGTAAATGTTCTTTTTATGTTAGTTTTCTACCTAGATGGTCTGATATATTTCACTGTATTTGAACTATGAGATTAATAATAATCTGATGTTCTACCAAATTGAAATATATCACATCAACTTGGTCGTGTACCACAAGTCAGTGATCCCTTTAACTTTCTTAAACTTGTTGATATATTGTTTCATATGTTTCGCACTTTTTGAACCGTTAGATAAATACTAATAATTTTTCTTCTTTATTTGGTCTTTTTTTGGACGTGTTCATTAGTTATCGACTCCGGCCCGTCGTCGTGGGGATAAACCCTTGCCTTTTTCCGGTAAGTGTTCCTTTTAAGTTAGTTGTCTACCTAGATGGTTTGATATATTTCTTTGTATTTGAACTATGAGATTAATGGTAATCGATTGTTCTTACAAAGGAAATATATCAAATCATCTTGGTCGTGTATCACAAGTCAGCGATCACTTTAACTTTCTTAAACTTGTTGATATATTGTTTCAACGGTTTCAGTCTTTTTAAACCATAAGATAAATACTAATATTTGTTCATCTTTATTTGGTCTTTTGTTTTATGTACGTGTTCATCGGTTATCGACTCCTACCCTTGGTAGTGAGGCTAATCCCTTTTTTAAGGTAAGTGTTCCTATTAAGTTTGTTTTCAAACAAGATGGTTTGATATATTTCACTATATTAGAACTATGAGATTAATAGTAAACCCATGGTTCAAACAAAGTGAAATATATCAAAGCATCTTGGTCGTGTATCACAAGTGAGCGATCTCTTTAACTTTCTTAAGCTTGTTGATATATTGTTTCATACGTTTCACTTCTTTTGAACCATAAGATAAATACTAATATTCGTTCATCTTTATTTGAACTTTTTTATATGGACATGTTCATTGGTTATCGACTCCTACCCTTAGTCGTGAGTCCAATCCTTGTTTTTTTAAGGTAAATGTTCTTTTTATGTTAGTTATCTACCAAGATGGTCTAATATATTTCACTGTATTTGAACTATGAGATTAATAATAATCTGATGTTCTAACAAAGTGAAATATATCAAATCATCTTGGTCGTGTATCACAAGTGAGCGATCTCTTTAACTTTCTTAAGCTTGTTGATATATTGTTTCATACGTTTCACTTCTTTTGAACCATAAGATAAATACTAATATTCGTTCATCCTTATTTGATCTTTTTTATACGGACATGTTCATTGGTTATCGACTCCTACCCTTAGTCGTGAGTCCAATCCCTTATTTTTTTATAGGTAAATGTTCTTTATCTGTTAGTTTTCTACCTAGATGGTCTGATATGTTTCACTGTATTTGAACTAAGAGATTAATAATAATATGATGTTCTAACAAAGTGAAGTATATCAAATCATCTTGGTCGTGTATCACAAGTGAGCGATCTCTTTAACTTTCTTAAGCTTGTTGATATGTTGTTTCATACGTTTCACTTCTTTTGAACCATAAAATAAATACTAATATTCATTCATCTTTATTTGATCTTTTTTATCTGGACATGTTCATTGGTTATCGACTCCAACCCTTAGTCGTGAGTCCAATCCTTGTTTTTTTAAGGTAAAAGTTCTTTTTATGTTAGTTTTCTACCTAGATGGTCTGATATATTTCACTGTATTTGAACTATGAGATTAATAATAATCTGATGTTCTAACAAAGTGAAATATATCAAATCATCTTGGTCGTGTAACACAAGTCAGTGATCCCTTTAACTTTCTTAAACTTGTTGATATATTGTTTCATATGTTTCGCACTTTTTGAACCGTTAGATAAATACTAATAATTTTTCTTCTTTATTTGGTCTTTTCTGGACGTGTTCATCGGTTACGTGGGGATAAACCCTTGCTTTTTTCGGTAAGTGTTCCTTTTAAGTTAGTTGTCTACCTAGATGGTTTGATATATTTCTTTGTATTTGAACTATGAGATTAATGGTAATCGGTTGTTCTAACAAAGGAAATATATCAAATCATCTTGGTCGTGTATCACAAGTCAGCGATCAATTTAACTTTCTTAAACTTGTTGATTTATTGTTTCAACTGTTTCAGCCTTTTTAAACCATAAGATAAATACTAATATTTGTTAATCTTTATTTGGTCTTTTATTTTATGGAGGTGTTCAGTGGTTATCGACTCCTGCCCTTGGTAGTGAGGCTAATCCCTTTTTTTTATGTAAGTGTTCCTATTAAGTTTGTTTTCTAACAAGACGGTTTGATATATTTCATTGTATTAGAACTATGAGATTAATAGTAAACCAATGGTTCTAACAAAGTGAAATATATCAAAGCATCTTGGTCGTGTATCACAAGTGAGCGATCTCTTTAACTTTCTTAAGCTTGTTGATATATTGTTTCATACGTTTCACTTCTTTTGAACCATAAGATAAACACTAATGTTCGTTCATCTTTATTTGATCTTTTTTATATCGACATGTTCATTGGTTATCGACTCCTACCCTTAGTCCCGAGTCCAATCCTTGTTTTTTAAAGGTAAATGTTCTTTTTATGTTAGTTTTCTACCTAGATGGTCTGATATATTTCACTGTATTTGAACTATGAGATTAATAATAATCTGATGTTCTACCAAATTGAAATATATCACATCATCTTGGTCGTGTACCACAAGTCAGTGATCCCTTTAACTTTCTTAAACTTGTTGATATATTGTTTCATATGTTTCGCACTTTTTGAACCGTTAGATAAATACTAATAATTTTTCTTCTTTATTTGGTCTTTTTTTGACGTGTTCATTAGTTATCGACTCCGGCCCGTCGTCGTGGGGATAAACCCTTGCCTTTTTCCGGTAAGTGTTCCTTTTAAGTTAGTTGTCTACCTAGATGGTTTAATATATTTCTTTGTATTTGAACTATGAGATTAATAGTAATCGATTGTTCTAGCAAAGGAAATATATCAAATCATCTTGGTCCTGTATCACAAGTTAGCGATCACTTTAACTTTCTTCAACTTGTTCATATATTGTTTCAACTGTTTCAATCTTTTTAAGCCATAAGATAAATACTAATATTTGTTCATCTTTATTAGGACTTTTGTTTTATGGATGGGTTCATCGGTTATCGACTCCTACCCTTGGTAGTGAGGCTAATCCCTTTTTTTAGGTAAGTGTTCCTATTAAGTTTGTTATCTAACAAGACGGTTAGATATATTTCACTGTATTAGAACTATGTGATTAATAGTAAACCAATGGTTCTAACAAAGTGAAATATATCAAAGCATCTTGGTCGTGTATCACAAGTGAGCGATCTCTTTAACTTTCTTAAGCTTGTTGATATATTGTTTCATACGTTTCACTTCTTTTGAACCATAAGATAAATACTAATATTCGTTCATCTTTATTTGAACTTTTTTATATGGACATGTTCATTGGTTATCGACTCCTACCCTTAGTCGTGAGTCCAATCCTTGTTTTTTTTAAGGTAAATGTTCTTTTATGTTAGTTATCTACCTAGATGGTCTGATATATTTCACTGTATTTGAACTATGAGATTAATAATAATCTGATGTTCTAACAAAGTGAAATATATCAAATCATCTTGGTCGTGTATCACAAGTGAGCGATCTCTTTAACTTTCTTAAGCTTGTTGATATATTGTTTCATACGTTTCACTTCTTTTGAACCATAAGATAAATACTAATATTCGTTCATCCTTATTTGATCTTTTTTATATGGACATGTTCATTGGTTATCGACTCCTACCCTTAGTCGTGAGTCCAATCCTTGTTTTTTAAAGGTAAATGTTCTTTTTATGTTAGTTTTCTACCTAGATGGTCTGATATATTTCACTGTATTTGAACTATGAGATTAATAATAATCTGATGTTCTACCAAATTGAAATATATCACATCAACTTGGTCGTGTACCACAAGTCAGTGATCCCTTTAACTTTCTTAAACTTGTTGATATATTGTTTCATATGTTTCGCACTTTTTGAACCGTTAGATAAATACTAATAATTTTTTTTCTTTATTTGGTCTTTTTTTGGACGTGTTCATTAGTTATCGACTCCGGCCCGTCGTCGTGGGGATAAACCCTTGCCTTTTTCCGGTAAGTGTTCCTTTTAAGTTAGTTGTCTACCTAGATGGTTTGATATATTTCTTTGTATTTGAACTATGAGATTAATGGTAATCGATTGTTCTTACAAAGGAAATATATCAAATCATCTTGGTCGTGTATCACAAGTCAGCGATCACTTTAACTTTCTTAAACTTGTTGATATATTGTTTCAACGGTTTCAGTCTTTTTAAACCATAAGATAAATACTAATATTTGTTCATCTTTATTTGGTCTTTTGTTTTATGTACGTGTTCATCGGTTATCGACTCCTACCCTTGGTAGTGAGGCTAATCCCTTTTTTAAGGTAAGTGTTCCTATTAAGTTTGTTTTCAAACAAGATGGTTTGATATATTTCACTATATTAGAACTATGAGATTAATAGTAAACCCATGGTTCAAACAAAGTGAAATATATCAAAGCATCTTGGTCGTGTATCACAAGTGAGCGATCTCTTTAACTTTCTTAAGCTTGTTGATATATTGTTTCATACGTTTCACTTCTTTTGAACCATAAGATAAATACTAATATTCGTTCATCTTTATTTGAACTTTTTTATATGGACATGTTCATTGGTTATCGACTCCTACCCTTAGTCGTGAGTCCAATCCTTGTTTTTTTAAGGTAAATGTTCTTTTTATGTTAGTTATCTACCAAGATGGTCTAATATATTTCACTGTATTTGAACTATGAGATTAATAATAATCTGATGTTCTAACAAAGTGAAATATATCAAATCATCTTGGTCGTGTATCACAAGTGAGCGATCTCTTTAACTTTCTTAAGCTTGTTGATATATTGTTTCATACGTTTCACTTCTTTTGAACCATAAGATAAATACTAATATTCGTTCATCCTTATTTGATCTTTTTTATACGGACATGTTCATTGGTTATCGACTCCTACCCTTAGTCGTGAGTCCAATCCCTTATTTTTTTATAGGTAAATGTTCTTTATATGTTAGTTTTCTACCTAGATGGTCTGATATGTTTCACTGTATTTGAACTAAGAGATTAATAATAATATGATGTTCTAACAAAGTGAAGTATATCAAATCATCTTGGTCGTGTATCACAAGTGAGCGATCTCTTTAACTTTCTTAAGCTTGTTGATATGTTGTTTCATACGTTTCACTTCTTTTGAACCATAAAATAAATACTAATATTCATTCATCTTTATTTGATCTTTTTTATCTGGACATGTTCATTGGTTATCGACTCCAACCCTTAGTCGTGAGTCCAATCCTTGTTTTTTTAAGGTAAAAGTTCTTTTTATGTTAGTTTTCTACCTAGATGGTCTGATATATTTCACTGTATTTGAACTATGAGATTAATAATAATCTGATGTTCTAACAAAGTGAAATATATCAAATCATCTTGGTCGTGTAACACAAGTCAGTGATCCCTTTAACTTTCTTAAACTTGTTGATATATTGTTTCATATGTTTCGCACTTTTTGAACCGTTAGATAAATACTAATAATTTTTCTTCTTTATTTGGTCTTTTCTGGACGTGTTCATCGGTTATCGACTCCGGCCCTTCGTCGTGGGGATAAACCCTTGCTTTTTTCGGTAAGTGTTCCTTTTAAGTTAGTTGTCTACCTAGATGGTTTGATATATTTCTTTGTATTTGAACTATGAGATTAATGGTAATCGGTTGTTCTAACAAAGGAAATATATCAAATCATCTTGGTCGTGTATCACAAGTCAGCGATCAATTTAACTTTCTTAAACTTGTTGATTTATTGTTTCAACTGTTTCAGTCTTTTTAAACCATAAGATAAATACTAATATTTGTTAATCTTTATTTGGTCTTTTATTTTATGGAGGTGTTCAGTGGTTATCGACTCCTGCCCTTGGTAGTGAGGCTAATCCCTTTTTTTTATGTAAGTGTTCCTATTAAGTTTGTTTTCTAACAAGACGGTTTGATATATTTCATTGTATTAGAACTATGAGATTAATAGTAAACCAATGGTTCTAACAAAGTGAAATATATCAAAGCATCTTGGTCATGTATCACAAGTGAGCGATCTCTTTAACTTTCTTAAGCTTGTTGATATATTGTTTCATACGTTTCACTTCTTTTGAACCATAAGATAAACACTAATGTTCGTTCATCTTTATTTGATCTTTTTTATATCGACATGTTCATTGGTTATCGACTCCTACCCTTAGTCCCGAGTCCAATCCTTGTTTTTTAAAGGTAAATGTTCTTTTTATGTTAGTTTTCTACCTAGATGGTCTGATATATTTCACTGTATTTGAACTATGAGATTAATAATAATCTGATGTTCTACCAAATTGAAATATATCACATCATCTTGGTCGTGTACCACAAGTCAGTGATCCCTTTAACTTTCTTAAACTTGTTGATATATTGTTTCATATGTTTCGCACTTTTTGAACCGTTAGATAAATACTAATAATTTTTCTTCTTTATTTGGTCTTTTTTTGGACGTGTTCATTAGTTATCGACTCCGGCCCGTCGTCGTGGGGATAAACCCTTGCCTTTTTCCGGTAAGTGTTCCTTTTAAGTTAGTTGTCTACCTAGATGGTTTAATATATTTCTTTGTATTTGAACTATGAGATTAATAGTAATCGGTTGTTCTAGCAAAGGAAATATATCAAATCATCTTGGTCCTGTATCACAAGTTAGCGATCACTTTAACTTTCTTAAACTTGTTCATATATTGTTTCAACTGTTTCAATCTTTTTAAGCCATAAGATAAATACTCATATTTGTTCATCTTTATTAGGACTTTTGTTTTATGGATGGGTTCATCGGTTATCGACTCCTACCCTTGGTAGTGAGGCTAATCCCTTTTTTTAGGTAAGTGTTCCTATTAAGTTTGTTATCTAACAAGACGGTTAGATATATTTCACTGTATTAGAACTATGTGATTAATAGTAAACCAATGGTTCTAACAAAGTGAAATATATCAAAGCATCTTGGTCGTGTATCACAAGTGAGCGATCTCTTTAACTTTCTTAAGCTTGTTGATATATTGTTTCATACGTTTCACTTCTTTTGAACCATAAGATAAATACTAATATTCGTTCATCTTTATTTGAACTTTTTTATATGGACATGTTCATTGGTTATCGACTCCTACCCTTAGTCGTGAGTCCAATCCTTGTTTTTTTTAAGGTAAATGTTCTTTTATGTTAGTTATCTACCTAGATGGTCTGATATATTTCACTGTATTTGAACTATGAGATTAATAATAATCTGATGTTCTAACAAAGTGAAATATATCAAATCATCTTGGTCGTGTATCACAAGTGAGCGATCTCTTTAACTTTCTTAAGCTTGTTGATATATTGTTTCATACGTTTCACTTCTTTTGAACCATAAGATAAATACTAATATTCGTTCATCCTTATTTGATCTTTTTTATATGGACATGTTCATTGGTTATCGACTCCTACCCTTAGTCGTGAGTCCAATCCTTGTTTTTTAAAGGTAAATGTTCTTTTTATGTTAGTTTTCTACCTAGATGGTCTGATATATTTCACTGTATTTGAACTATGAGATTAATAATAATCTGATGTTCTACCAAATTGAAATATATCACATCAACTTGGTCGTGTACCACAAGTCAGTGATCCCTTTAACTTTCTTAAACTTGTTGATATATTGTTTCATATGTTTCGCACTTTTTGAACCGTTAGATAAATACTAATAATTTTTCTTCTTTATTTGGTCTTTTTTTGGACGTGTTCATTAGTTATCGACTCCGGCCCGTCGTCGTGGGGATAAACCCTTGCCTTTTTCCGGTAAGTGTTCCTTTTAAGTTAGTTGTCTACCTAGATGGTTTGATATATTTCTTTGTATTTGAACTATGAGATTAATGGTAATCGATTGTTCTTACAAAGGAAATATATCAAATCATCTTGGTCGTGTATTACAAGTCAGCGGTCACTTTAACTTTCTTAAACTTGTTGATATATTGTTTCAACGGTTTCAGTCTTTTTAAACCATAAGATAAATACTAATATTTGTTCATCTTTATTTGGTCTTTTGTTTTATGGACGTGTTCATCGGTTATCGACTCCTACCCTTGGTAGTGAGGCTAATCCCTTTTTTTAGGTAAGTGTTCCTATTAAGTTTGTTTTCTAACAAGATGGTTTGATATATTTCACTATATTAGAACTATGAGATTAATAGTAAACCCATGGTTCTAAAAAGGTGAAATATATCAAAGCATTTTGGTCGTGTATCACAAGTGAGCGATCTCTTTAACTTTCTTAAGCTTGTTGATATATTGTTTCATACGTTTCACTCCTTTTGAACCATAAGATAAATACTAATATTCGTTCATCTTTATTTGAACTTTTTTATATGGACATGTTCATTGGTTATCGACTCCTACCCTTAGTCGTGAGTCCAATCCTTGTTTTTTTTAAGGTAAATGTTCTTTTTATGTTAGTTATCTACCTAGAAGGTCTGATATATTTCACTGTATTTGAACTATGAGATTAATAATAATCTGATGTTCTAACAAAGTGAAATATATCAAATCATCTTGGTCGTGTATCACAAGTGAGCGATCTCTTTAACTTTCTTAAGCTTGTTGATATATTGTTTCATACGTTTCACTTCTTTTGAACCATAAGATAAATACTAATATTCGTTCATCCTTATTTGATCTTTTTTATATGGACATGTTCATTGGTTATCGACTCCTACCCTTAGTCGTGAGTCCAATCCTTGTTTTTTAAAGGTAAATGTTCTTTTTATGTTAGTTTTCTACCTATATGGTCTGATATATTTCACTGTATTTGAACTATGAGATTAATAATAATCTGATGTTCTACCAAATTGAAATATATCACATCATCTTGGTCGTGTACCACAAGTCAGTGATCCCTTTAACTTTCTTTAACATGTTGATATATTGTTTCATATGTTTCGCACTTTTTGAACCGTTAGATAAATACTAATAATTTTTCTTCTTTATTTTGTCTTTTTTTGGACGTGTTCATTAGTTATCGACTCCGGCCCGTCGTCGTGGGGATAAACCCTTGCCTTTTTCCGGTAAGTGTTCCTTTTAAGTTAGTTGTCTACCTAGATGGTTTGATATATTTCTTTGTATTTGAACTATGAGATTAATGGTAACCGATTGTTCTTACAAAGGAAATATATCAAATCATCTTGGTCGTGTATCACAAGTCAGCGATCACTTTAACTTTCTTAAACTTGTTGATATATTGTTTCAACGGTTTCAGTCTTTTTAAACCATAAGATAAATACTAATATTTGTTCATCTTTATTTGGTCTTTTGTTTTATGGACGTGTTCATCGGTTATCGACTCCTACCCTTGGTAGTGAGGCTAATCCCTTTTTTTAGGTAAGTGTTCCTATTAAGTTTGTTTTCTAACAAGACGGTTTGATATATTTCACTATATTAGAACTGTGAGATTAATAGTAAACCCATGGTTCTAACAAAGTGAAATATATCAAAGCATCTTGGTCGTGTATCACAAGTGAGCGATCTCTTTAACTTTCTTAAGCTTGTTGATATATTGTTTCATACGTTTCACTTCTTTTGAACCATAAGATAAATACTAATATTCGTTCATCTTTATTTGAACTTTTTTATATGGACATGTTCATTGGTTATCGACTCCTACCCTTAGTCGTGAGTCCAATCCTTGTTTTTTTAAGGTAAATGTTCTTTTTATGTTAGTTATCTACCTAGATGGTCTAATATATTTCACTGTATTTGAACTATGAGATTAATAATAATCTGATGTTCTAACAAAGTGAAATATATCAAATCATCTTGGTCGTGTATCACAAGTGAGCGATCTCTTTAACTTTCTTAAGCTTGTTGATATATTGTTTCATACGTTTCACTTCTTTTGAACCATAAGATAAATACTAATATTCGTTCATCCTTATTTGATCTTTTTTATACGGACATGTTCATTGGTTATCGACTCCTACCCTTAGTCGTGAGTCCAATCCCTTATTTTTTTATAGGTAAATGTTCTTTATATGTTAGTTTTCTACCTAGATGGTCTGATATGTTTCACTGTATTTGAACTAAGAGATTAATAATAATATGATGTTCTAACAAAGTGAAGTATATCAAATCATCTTGGTCGTGTATCACAAGTGAGCGATCTCTTTAACTTTCTTAAGCTTGTTGATATGTTGTTTCATACGTTTCACTTCTTTTGAACCATAAAATAAATACTAATATTCATTCATCTTTATTTGATCTTTTTTATATGGACATGTTCATTTGTTATCGACTCCTACCCTTAGTCGTGAGTCCAATCCCTAGTTTTTTTAAAGGTAAATATTCTTTTTATGTTAGTTTTCTACCTAGATAGTCTCATATATTTCACTGTATTTGAACTATGAGATTAATAATAATCTGATGTTCTAACAAAGTGAAATATATCAAATCATCTTGGTCGTGTACCACAAGTCAGTGATCCCTTTAACTTTCTTAAACTTGTTGATATATTGTTTCATATGTTTCGCACTTTTTGAACCGTTAGATAAATACTAATAATTTTTCTTCTTTTTTTGGTCTTTTTTTGGACGTGTTCATCGGTTATCGACTCCGGCCCGTCGTCGTGGGGATAAACCCTTGCTTTTTTCGGTATGTATTCCTTTTAAGTTAGTTGTATACCTAGATGGTTTCATATATTTCTTTGTATTTTAACTATGAGATTAATAGTAAGCGATTGTTCTAACAAATGAAATATATCAAATCATCTTGGTCGCGTATCACAAGTCAGTGATCACTTTAACTTTCTTAAACTTGTTGATATATTGTTTCAACTGTTTCGGTCTTTTTAAACCATAATATAAATACTAATATTTTTTCATCTTTATTTGGTCTTTTGTTTTATGGACGTGTTCATCGGTTATCGACTCCTACCCTTGGTAGTGAGGCTAATCCTTATTTTTTAGGTAAGTGTTCCTATTAATTTTATTTTCTAACAAGACGGTTTGATATATTTCACTGTATTAGAACTATGAGATCAATAGTAAAGCCTTGTTTTTTTATGGTAAATGTTCTTTTTATGTTAGTTTTCTACCTAGATGATATGATATATTTCACTGTATTTGAACTATGAGATTAATAATAATCTGATGTTCTAACAAAGTGAAATATATCAAACGATCTTGGTCGTGTATCACAAGTCAGCGATCTCTTTAACCTTCTTAAACTTGTTGATATATTGTTTCATGTGTTTCAAGCATTACATCCGGTAAGTTTCGTATTTACAATTTTTACTCGGAAACTATTGTCTTTCGGATACCCTCTGTTATCCGGAAACTCTAGTTTGTCCGGACTCTTTCTGCTATCCGAATACTTCTGTGTTTTTTGAACTGTTTTCACTTAATCTGATCCGGACACATCCAGATCAGACATCTCATCCGGATTCCTATCCGGTAAGTTCATTTCTAGCTGAATTCTTACATGTTCCTAGTACAACTCAGTCGTAGAACCTGCGTTAGGATACCACTCTTAGTGCCTTGCGTTAGGTTAACACTTTGAATCGAACCAGTCGTCTGACGATCACTCTAGTGCAACTAAAAATGACTTCACGCGACGCTCTTGCTATCGGCACCGATTCTAAACCACCCTGCCTCTACCCAGGAGAGTACAGCCAGTGGCGGGACAGATTTATGATTTTCATAGAGTCAAAGGATAACTTCGCGTTTATCTTGCGAGCTCTTAAAAACGGTCCAATCCCTCCGCCAATGAGGACAATAGCAGCAACTGCAGCGGTTAAAGAACATACCGTGGAAAAGACTCTCACCGAAATGTCTGACGACGAGAGAGGCATGCTAGAAAGGGAAAAGCATGCTAAGATATATCTTGTTCAAGCTCTACCCAACACGATCTACACTGCCATCGATAGCTACAAAGACACAGCGAAGGGCATGTGGGATCAAGTGGCAAAAATGATGTGCGGGAGTGCTGTTGGGAATCAACTGAAGATCAACAGCGCCATAATGAAGTTTGATGGGTTTATGCAGCGCACCGGCGAATCTCTCACCCATGCCCATGAACGTTTTTGTCTACTTCTTAATGAGCTTAACAAGAATCAAATCACTCGCTCCAACACGGAAAACGCGCTCAAGTTTCTTAACAATCTACTGCCAGAATGGAAGACATTTGCTTCTCATGTCAAGCACAACAATCTGATAGAGAAAATTGACATCAATGAACTCTATGAGACGCTTCTTCAAGACGAAGATGAAGTGAATGAACTTCTGAGCGAGAAGAAGACTGCATCGAAGCCGGCTGCTGATCTATTAGCCCTCATGTCTTCTAAACGAGGCAAATCTTCTGGTCGTCATTCCAAACGAGCTCAAGAGCCAAGTGATTCTGAGCCCGAATCTGAGGAAGATGAAGGAAATGATTCTGATCCTGAACTTACTGCCTTGAAGAATGCTATGGTTTTCATCTCCAGATCCTTTCAACAACAGAAGTTCTTTAAGAAGCCGACGTCCAATAATCAACGCTACTCCACCTCCTCCAACAAGCGTCATGATTATAATGACAGATATGAAGGGAAGAAGAAAGTTGACGAGTCTGACAATTCTGACAAGAAAGAGAAGAAGGAAAAAGATGACCGCAAGAAGAGAGACGAACCCGTGACCTGTTATAACTGCAGGAAGCTTGGTCATTTTGCAAAGGATTGTCAGCAGCATGTTGTAAAGAATTTGTAATACCCCGGATAAGTCCGTTAGATAATTTAAAAATAATATTTAATGTTTAGGGTAAGTTTGAGATAAATTATAAAGTTAGGGGTGTTTTAGTCCTTAATGAGTAGTTTGAGCCAAAGGTGTAAAATTGAGGTATAAATATCTCAATCTCTTCAGATATCCTCATCTTTCCTCTTTTAGAAATTGTGTGTGTGTGTGTGAGTTCTGAGCGAAAGAAGCAGGCGAGGAAACCTACGGATAGAGCATCAATCGTTTGGGTTGGATTCGATTTTGAGGTAAACTCCTTTACAGTTTGTGGTTATAATCAGTAGTATTAGACTTCTATCGGATTAGAAAGCTTAATTAATAGCTGTATAGATTTGATTTGGGTTCTGGATTGAAAATGGAAACCGACTGTGTTCTTGAGAGTCCCGGTGAAATCCCGGTAGACTCCCGGGAGTGTGAGTCCCGGTATAGAAGACTCTCGGTACTGGAGAGTCCTGGTACTGGAGAGTCCCGGTACTGGAGAGTCCCGGTACTGGAGAGTCCCGGTACTGGAGAGTCCCGGTACTGGAGAGTCCCGGTACTGGAGAGTCCCGGTACTGGAGAGTCCCGGTACTGGAGAGTCCCGGTACTGGAGAGTCCCGGTACAGTGGAGTCCCGGTGCAGTGAGTTCCGGTAGTTTTGGTAGTGTCCGGATATAGTTTTTGATTCTATTTTTGGATTAAGTTGCTCCGCAAGGGCGTTGCCCCTTGACCCCATCCGCTATCCGAGTAGCGGAACCCCCGTAATAGGTCACTGAAGGGAGATCGGTTGAGGAAAAGGTTTTAGTAGGCTTTATGTGTTTGTCTAGTAAAGCGATATATGTATCTTAAAATGGTTTCAGATTCTGTGGAGTCAAGGTGAAGGATAGGATCTTTTTGAAAGGAGCTTGCAAGTGTTTTTTATAAGCAATCGAGGTGAGTTTTGATTTAAAACGTTTTGAACTGGGATACATATATATGTGTATAGATATATATATGAGATGATTATGTGGTAGGAATATGATTATGTGTATATAAATGACAATATGATGTAATGAGATATATATTGTATTTATATAAGCTTTGCACTACACGAGTGCACTTGTTGCCGGGTTCCGGTGTGCGGACCGGTGAGTAGTCGAGTTCCGGTGAGCGGACCGACGGGTAACCGGGTTCCGGTGAGCGGACCGGTTGTTGATTTATTAGTTGGCTTGCTACCAACTAATATGGCCATTTGTGGAGGAATAAGGTGAATGAGATGTACACGATGCACGAGTCTGGATTGGTATTTAAATACGTGTGGTATGTTTATATTTTACGAAAGGGTTACCAAAGGTTTATCTCAATTATTTTGATACAAAGGATTTACAGGAAAGGTTTTATAATGATTTTTGGAAAGGACCAGGATTAACTCACTAGACCCGTTTAGTCTAACCCTCATTTTGTTTTCAAAAATATGTTTTCCAGGTTAAGGATCGGCAGGAGAGGATAAAGTGTAGGAGGCTTTTGATCGATGATGTTTAAGAAGCTTTTATATATTTTGTAATGTCAGGACTAATGAGACCGTACTTGGTTTGTTATGTAACTTTTGTTGTAAATGAATGAGATGTATGCATGTTATGTATTATGATGTATGTTATGGGATTTGGGTTGTTACAAATGGTATCAGAGCCCTAGTTTAAGGGATTTAGGTATACGGATCTATACCTAGACTTAAACTGCATGTGAAGTAGGATGTCCTTAATATTTTAGAACCTGGGGATATCAAGTATAAAAGGTAGAAGGAACATCATGTAAGGTAACTTCATATTACACATGGCCAGTGTAATTGTGATTTTATAGGTACATGTTTGAACTGGAATACCTTGTTATATGGGGTATGTGATTATGTGTATATTTACGTTGTTTGAATCTACAGAATGGCAAGCGGTACTCGAAATACGAATAGAAGAGGAGGAGGAAATCCAAATAGTACGAATCCACCAATAGGAACGGGAGGAAGAAGAGGAAAGTGAGGGGGGGTAGAACTGGGGGCAGAATCGGAGGTAGAGTTCAGGGGCGAGGTACGGAGTTTATTACAAGAGACGATTTGATGACGGAGATGGGAAGATTTCAAGCAAATATTCAGGCTATGTTCAACCAAGCTCGTCATACTGAAACACCAGATCCCAGTTTGGAAGACGAAATGCCCATTACACCGACGGTCATACCAGTGTCAAGAAGGTGTGATTACAAGATGTTCTTAAACTGTAGACCTCCAACTTACTCAGGAGATAGAGATCCAGTGAAGGCGATGAGATGGTTAAAAGAAATAGAAGCCATCTTCAAGACCAGCAAATGTGCAGATGAGGACAGAGTATTATACGGAACGGCGATGTTGAAGGCAGATGCTATGTACTGGTGGGAAGCTCACATTGATTCCAAAGGATCGGATGTGTACTCAACTTTTACTTGGGACGAATTTACAACAGCTTTCAAAGAACAGTTTTGTTCTCAAGCAGCAGTTAGACAGTTGGAAGAGGAATTCATGGAGCTACATCAGGGAAGTTTATCGGTCAGGGATTACACTGCTAGTTTTCTGGAGAAGTCTCGCTTTGCAGAGTACTACGTTGCCACGGAGGCACTGAAAATGGAGAGGTTTATTTTCGGATTGAATTCAGAAATTAGAAAGTTAGTGATTGCGACAGGACCCGATACCTTCTCAGCCGCAGTAAATGCCGCGGAAAAATGTGGAACAGGATAATAGGAGAGACGTTGGTGATAAGAGTACTGGGAAAGGAAAACTAGAAGAAACGATGTATGATTCGGAAGAATACGAATCCCCGAGGCTTGATGATTATTCACCTTTCAGATCAACTGAAAGACCATGCTCTAAATGTAACCGCACTCACAAAGGAAACTGCTATAGTGATTCCCGGAATTTCTACAAATGTGGAAAGATGGGCCATATCGCGAGAGACTGTCTGGTAACTCGACACTGTTTCGTTTGCAATTCCCCTGAGCATCTTCAATATGAATGTCCACAGTGGAAAGCGCGTCAGGGTAGTACAACAGTAAGACCAACGGAAGCTGAGTCAGGAAAGGTACAAGGGTCTGGAGCACCGAGAGTTCAAGGCCGTGTTTTTCAGATGACGGAACAAGAGGTGGAAGAAGGTCCTGATGAGGTTACAGGTATATGTCTATAATCTCGATACGTGCTAAGGTGTTATCTGACTTCGGTGCAAACTGATAATCTGTATTTCTGTGCTTTTGTTGCTTATATGTGTTAGAGGTATAGATAGGTGTGGGATGTCTATTTAATTAGTTCCTATGGTTTTTATTGAGTTCGAGGTAGTAGTGGAAACTAAGTATTCATACCTTTTCGCTTAACCGAATTCTGGGACGGAATTCTTTTAAGGGGGAGATGATGTAATACCCCGGATAAGTCCGTTAGATAATTTAACAATAATATTTAATGTTTAGGGTAAGTTTGAGATAAATTATAAAGTTAGGGGTGTTTTAGTCCTTAATGAGTAGTTTGAGTCAAAGGTGTAAAATTGAGGTATAAATATCTCAATCTCTTCAGATATCCTTATCTTTCCTCTTTTAGAAATTGTGTGTGTGTGTGAGTTCTGAGCGAAAGAAGCAGGCGAGGAAACCTACGGATAGAGCATCAATCGTTTGGGTTGGATTCGATTTTGAGGTAAACTCCTTTACAGTTTGTGGTTATAATCAGTAGTATTAGACTTCTATCGGATTAGAAAGCTTAATTAATAGCTGTATAGATTTGATTTGGGTTCTGGATTGAAAATGGAAACCGACTATGTTCTTGAGAGTCTCGGTGAAATCCCGGTAGACTCCCGGGAGTGTGAGTCCCGGTATAGAAGACTCTCGGTACTAGAGAGTCCCGGTACTGGAGAGTCTCGGTACTGAAGAGTCCCGGTACTGGAGAGTCCCGGTACTGGAGAGTCCCGGTACTGGAGAGTCCCGGTACTGGAGAGTCCCGGTACTGGAGAGTCCCGGTACTGGAGAGTCCCGGTACTGGAGAGTCCCGGTACTGGAGAGTCCCGGTACTGGAGAGTCCCGGTACTTAAGAGTCCCGGTACTGGAGAGTCCCGGTACAGTGGAGTCCCGGTGCAGTGAGTTCCGGTAGTTTTGGTAGTGTCCGGATATAGTTTCTGATTCTATTTTTGGATTAAGTTGCTCCGCAAGGGCGTTGCCCCTTGACCCCATCCGCTATCCGGGTAGCGGAACCCCCGTAATAGGTCACTGAAGGGAGATCGGTTGAGGATAAGGTTTTAGTAGGCTTTATGTGTTTGTCTAGTAAAGCGATATATGTATCTTAAAATGGTTTCAGATTCTGTGGAGTCAAGGTGAAGGATAGGATCTTTTTGAAAGGAGCTTGCAAGTGTTTTTGATAAGCAATCGAGGTGAGTTTTGATTTAAAACGTTTTGAACTGGGATACATATATATGTGTATAGATATATATATATGAGATGATTATGTGGTAGGAATATGATTATGTGTATATAAATGACAATATGATGTAATGAGATATATATTGTATTTATATAAGCTTTGCACTACACGAGTGCACTTGTTGCCGGGTTCCGGTGTGCGGACCGGTGAGTAGTCGGGTTCCGGTGAGCGGACCGACGGGTAACCGGGTTCCGGTGAGCGGACCGGTTGTTGATTTATTAGTTGGCTTGCTACCAACTAATATGGCCATTTGTGGAGGAATAAGGTGAATGAGATGTACACGATGCACGAGTCTGGATTGGTATTTAAATACGTGTGGTATGTTTATATTTTACGAAAGGGTTACCAAAGGTTTATCTCAATTATTTTGATACAAAGGATTTACAGGAAAGGTTTTATAATGATTTTTGGAAAGGACCAGGATTAACTCACTAGACCCGTTTGGTCTAACCCTCATTTTGTTTTCAAAATTATGTTTTCCAGGTTAAGGATCGGCAGGAGAGGATAAAGTGTAGGAGGCTTTTGATCGATGATGTTTAAGAAGCTTTTATATATTTTGTAATGTCATGACTAATGAGACCGTACTTGGTTTGTTATGTAACTTTTGTTGTAAATGAATGAGATGTATGCATGTTATGTATTATGATGTATGTTATGGGATTTGGGTTGTTATAGAATTCCCATTATTACAAGGCGAAGCTTGCACTGATAGAATAGAAAGAAGCTGGAGAAGCATTACTTGTTGAAAACGACTACTGGTTGGGTCGTTTCGATGATGAAGAAGAGTCTGGAGGTGTTGATGCTTTCATGTGATATCATTCCCCTGCTGAAGAAGTCAAGACAAAGCCGTGTCAAGTATGTGAACCTATCTTTTTAGAACTTTATGACCGAATGTCACCTCTAGCTGAACGGACAAATTCCTACAAGGCTACCATAAATGAACAACTGCTTGAGATTAGATCACTATCTGAAACGCTAGATGTTCAATTGCCAATAACTGAGAAATACAAGTCTGAAATGCTATTTTAAAAGAAAAATGCAAAAATCTTTCAATAGCACCTAAAGACTTAAGGGCCAAAATATCTGAACTACAGTCACAGCTTGATCAGTGTAAGAATGAGAACGCAGAAATTGTTTATCAATGCTCTGCTCTTCAAATTCAGCACAAGGAGTCTGTCGCTAAAATTCTTGATCTTGAAACTAAACTCCATAAAAGAGGTCAAACTGATCAGACCATTCATATGAATAAACCCAAAGAGTTCATTTAACTGGCGTGCTAGCCTCCGAACTTCCACGTTCGGGATCTGCACAAGCGACAGTAAATCTGAATCATGCATCTTCATCGAATGCTGATATTTCTGATTTAGATTTATTGTTTAAGTATTTTTATTATGACATATTTAACGCTCCTACTTCTCATGTCTCAGCACAACCACGACTCGAGGCTGCTCGCATCGAGGATTCGGTGAATCTATCTGGTTCGCCGCCTTCGACCAGCACGCCTTCCATCACTGTGGAGACAGCTCAACCGTCATCATCAACGACATCTGATACAGTAATTCCCCCGGAGGAGCCAGTCATAAACCCGGAGATCACTCCTGTAAGTTCGTCGTCTACTTCACTCAATGTTTAACCTCTGAATTCCTCGGAACCAGAAGTTGCTCAACCGTCGACGAACCCTCCCCCAATCCTCAGTATGCAAAGAACTTTGCTATGGGAGAATTTTTTAAAATGAGTATGCTTTGTGAGATGAATTTCTTCCTTGGTCTTCAAGTTAAACAATTGTCGACCGGGATATTCATAAACCAGTCTAAGTACATCCGGGATATTCTTCGGAAATTCCAGATGGAACAATCCTCACCAATGAAAACTCCCATGGCAACCGATACAAGGCTTCACGCCGATCCTAACGGAAAGGATGTGAACCCTAAATTGTATCGGGGAATGATCGGTTCTTTGATGTATCTAACTGCAAGTAGACCGGATATCATGTTCTCAACTTTTCTTTGCGCCCGGTTTCAGTCAAAACCAAAAGAGTCTCATTTAATTGCTGTTAAACGTATTTTTTGTTATTTACGTGGTACTGCTGAACTTGGCTTGTGGTACCCGAAAGAGACAGGTTTTGAGTTATCCGCTTATTCTGATGCGGACCACGCGGGCAGCATGATGGACCGAAAGAGCACATCGAGGCATGTGCAGTTCTTGGGAGACAGCCTGGTGAGTTGGGCGTCCAAAAAGCAGCAGTGCGTCTCTACGTCGACTGCCGAAGAAGAATACGCGGTCGCCGCGAGCTACTGTTCACAAGTAATTTAGATGCGCACACAACTCAAAGACTACGGCTTCACGTACGTAAAGGTACCCATCTACTACGACTCGAAGAGCGCAATTGCCATATCCAGCAATCCGGTAAAACATACGAAGACGAAGCACATAGACGTTCGGTACCATTTTATTAAGGATCACGTTGAAAAAGGTACGGTCAAACTCTACTTTGTAAGTACTGAGCATCGGTTAGAAGACCTGTTTAAAAAACCCTTGGACGAAAAATGTAACGACCCGGTTTCCCAAACATACAACAAATAACATATATTGCATAACATCGTTACATTCATAACAAAAGATACATAATATTTCAAGTACGGTCCCATAGTCTCAAAACTATACAATACAAACATAAGCATTTCCTAAACTCCGTCAGCTATCAACCGCATCCTACACTTTATTCTTCCCTTTTGTAACGACCCGGTCTTCCAAACATACATCAAATAACATATATTACATAACGTCGTTCATTCCAAAAGATATATCAAAATACACATTCGCTCCCTTAGTCTTTACACCCATAATACACATTTCATTACAAACTTTTTGTTAACTAAATACATGATATCTGATAACTAAGTTAAAACTACAAAACATGTCATAGTCTTCAAAATATAAGTCTTCCCAAAAGCTAGCCACCGTTTACTCTATTCACTTGCTCTTACCCGATCCACGACCTGGAATACATATTTTTAAAACAAAATGAGGGTTAGACCTAGCGGTCTAAGTGAGAAAATCTCTGTTAGTTTTAAAACCATTTGCACAACCATCATATACATAACACAAATACAAATACCAGTTATGACTCATGCATCATATACTTTCCTGTCTCATTCTCTTGGCCATATTAATTGTTTGCAAGCCAACTAATAAGTTAACTCCGTTGTACGACAATTACATCCAACACCGCTGTACGAATATTACAGCCAACACCACCGGTCCTAAGCCCGGCCAATGTATTCTCATATAGTGTAATGCTCATGTAAATACAATATCTCAATATATTATATTTCAAACATAAACACATAATCACACCATCTATCACATTCCCAATCCACACATATATGTATTCCAGTTTAAAAACGTTTTAAAGTAAAACTCACCTTGATCGCTTATCCAATAACACTTCCAAGCCTTTTCCAAAAGATTAGTCTTTCACCCGGAATTCACAGAATCTGAAACAATTCAAATACACATATCCCTTTACTAATTAAACACATAAGACTCTCCAATAAATCTTAAATATCCATAATCCTCAGCTGTTATCGCAACCAACTAACTACTATAATCTTCATCGCAACCAACAGTGTTTATCGCAACCAATAGTTGCGATATTCCCCTTTATCGCAACCAACTACTGTGACACAGTAATCTATCACAACTCACTGTTGCGATATCACCTCATATCGCAATCAACTGTTGCGATTTACTTCTCTGTCGCAATCAACTATTGCGATACCACTGGTCCTATCGCAACTCAAGGTTGCGATCCTTATGAATGTCGTAACTCACTGTTGCGATACCTATGATGTTCATAACTATCTCAGTCCACTAAGTTCATCTTTTACCCAGAAATTTATAGTTTTTAAGCCATGAATGTTTATGATATTTTGCAGATATGTTTAAGACCATAAATAACAACTATCCATAAACTTAGTTTTCCAAAAACATCCATATTTCATCAAAACCCACTTCTAAACCTTTTAGTAAACTTTAGGAAACTAATAAACATAAAAGAAGGAATTAATTTAAGATAGTTACCTTTGTTCTCTTGAATTGAATCCTAAAAAACCCAGCTGAAGTAATCCCCTCTTCTTCTTCTTTAACTTGTTCTCTCAATTCTCTCTCTTTTCTCTCTTTGCCGTGAACAAACCAACACACACACACACTTTGAACTTTTGCTAGGTGTTCTCTAAATGAGACACCTCTTCCTTTCTTAACCAAAAAGAGACGGTGGATGTGAATAATATCTTCACATCTACCAAACAAACCCTACACTCCTCTTAATTGTCAAATTATACCCCCAAACATCTATATTAAAATTAAAGTCTACCCCTTAACTTCTAACTCCATAAAACTAATCCCAAACTTACCTTAAATCAAAATAATAAAAATTTAAATAAACCAACAATATACCCGGTTATTACAACATCTCCCCCTTAAAAGAATTCCGTCCCGGAATTCGGTTAAGCGAAAAGATATGGACACTTAATTTCCACTACTACCTCGAACTCAATCAAAGCCATAAGAACTAATCGAATAGGCACCCCATACCCATCTATATCTCTAACACAATTATCAAATACTTTTCTAATACAGATAAATAACAAAAGAATGGAAACACAAACGATCGGTTTACACCGAAGTCAACTAACACTTTAGCACGTATAGAGTTTATAGGAATATACCTGTAACCTCATCCGAAATTTCCTCCGCTTCTTGTGTTGTCATTTGGAAGGCACGACCCTTTGCTTTCGGTACCTCAGGCCTTTGTATCTCTCCCGACCTAGCACCCGTTGATCTCACTGTCATACTACTCTGTTGTGCTTTCCATTGTGGACAATCGATCTGAATATGATCACGGGAGTTGCAAGAGAAACATAATCGGGTTACCCGATAGTCTCTAGGGATGTGACCAGTTTTCCCACATTTGTAACAACTTCTGGGATCAGCATAACAATTTCCTTGATGAACACGGTTTCATTTTGGACATGGTCTTTCAACTAATCTGAAAGGTAGATAACTATCAAACTTCGGGGATTCATACTCCTTTGAATCATACGTAATTTCCTCCAATTTCCTTTTTCCAAAACTTCTATCACTGGCATCTCTTCCTCTATCCCGTTCCACATTTTCCGCGGCATCTACTGCTGCTGAGAAGGTTTCTGGTCCCTTGCAATCACTAGACTTCTGATTTCTGACTTTAACCTGAAGATAAACCGTTCCATCTTAAGTGCCTCCTTGGAAACATAGTATTCTGCGAAACGAGACTTCTCCAGGAAACGAGCAGTATAATCCCTAACCGATAAACTTCCCTGATGCAGGTTCATGAACTCTTCCTCCAATTGTCTAACTGCTGCTTGAGGACAAAACTATTTCTTGAAAGCTGTAGTAAATTCGTCCCAAGAGAAAGTAGAATACACATCAGATCCTCTAGAGGTAATAAGAGCCTCCCACCAAAATAGAGCATCTGCATTCAACATCGCTGTACCGTATAGCACTCTATCTTCGTCAGCACATTTACTGGTCTTGAAGATAGCTTCTATCTCTTTTATCCATCTCATGGCCTTCACTGGATCTCTTTCCCCTGTATACGTTGGAGGTTTACAACTTAAGAACATTTTATAATCACACTTTCTTAGTACCGGTATAACAGTCGGTGTAATGGGCATCTCGTCTTCCAGACCAGGATCTGGTATTTCAGTTTCAGTATTACGTGTTTGGTCGAACATAGCTTGTATATTCGCTTGCAGTCTTCCCATTTCCGCCATCAAATCATTTCTTGTAACAAATTATGTACCCCATGACTGAACTCTGCCTCCTGTTCTGCCCCTACCTCATGCTCCCCCTCTTCCCCTCGTCCCGACTGTCGGATTCGTTCTATTAGGATTTCTTCCTCCTTCTCTATTCGTATTTCGAGTACCGCTTGCCATTCTGTTGATTTCAACAAGGTTAATATACACATAAGCACATACCCAATATAATAAGGTATTCCAGTCCAAACATGTACTTGTAAGTTCACAATTACACTTGCCAGGTGTAATCTGAAATTACCTTACATGATGTTCCTTCTACCTTTTTATACTTAACATCCCAAGGTTCTAAAATAATAGTGACATCCTACTTCACATGCAGTTTAAGTCTAGGTACGGATACTAATACCTAAATCCCTTAAACTAGGGCTCTGATACCATCTGTAACGACCCGGTTTCCCAAACATACAACAAATAACATCGTTACATTCATAACAAAAGATACATAATATTTCACGTATGGTCCCATAGTCTCAAAACTATACAATACAAACATAAGCATTTCCTAAACTCCGTCAGCTATCAACCGCATCCTACACTTTATTCTTCCCTTTTGTAACGACCCGGTCTTCCAAACAAACATCAAATAACATATATTGCATAACGTCGTTCATTCCAAAAGATATATCAAAATACACATTCGGTCCCTTAGTCTTTACACCCATAATACACATTTCATTACAAACTTTTTGTTAACTAAATACATGATATCTGATAACTAAGTTAAAACTACAAAACATGTCATAGTCTTCAAAATATAAGTCTTCCCAAAAGCTAGCCACCGTTTACTCTATTCACTTGCTCTTACCCGATCCACGACCTGGAATACATATTTTTAAAACGAAATGAGGGTTAGACCTAGCGGTCTAATTGAGAAAATCCATGTTAGTTTTAAAACCATTTGCACAACCATCATATACATAACACAAATACAAATACCAGTTATGACTCATGCATCATATACTTTCCTGTCTCATTCTCTTGGCCATATTAATTGGTTGCAAGCCAACTAATAAGTTAACTCCGTTGTACGACAATTACAGCCAACACCGTTGTACGAATATTACAGCCAACACCACCGGTCCTAAGCCCGGCCAACGTATTCTCGTATGGTGTAATGCTCATGTAAATACAATATCTCAATATATTATATTTCAAACATAAACACATAATCACACCATCTATCACATTCTCAATCCACACATATATGTATTCCAGTTTAAAAACGTTTTAAAGTAAAACTCACCTTGATCGCTTATCCAATAACACTTCCAAGCCTTTTTCAAAAGATTAGTCTTTCACCCAGAATTCACAGAATCTGAAACAATTCAAATACACATATCCCTTTACTAATTAAACACATAAGACTCTCCAATAAATCTTAAATATTCATAATCCTCAGCTGTTATCGCCACCAACTAACTACTATAATCTTCATCGCAACCAACAGTGTTTATCGCAACCAATAGCTGCGATATTCCCCTTTATCGCAACCAACTATTGCGGCACAGTAATCTATCACAACTCACTGTTGCGATATCACCTCATATCGCAATCAACTGTTGTGATTTACTTCTCTGTCGCAATCAACTGTTGCGATACCACTGGTCCTATCGCAACTCAAGGTTGCGATACTTATGAATGTCGCAACTCACTGTTGCGATACCTATGATGTTCATAACTATCTCAGTCCACTAAGTTCATCTTTTACCCAGAAATTTATAGTTTTTAAGCCATGAATGTTTCTGATATTTTGTATATATGTTTAAGACCATAAATAACAACTATCCATAAACTTAGTTTTCCAAAAACATCCATATTTCGTCAAAACCCACTTCTAAACCTTTTAGTAAACTTTAGGAAACTAATAAACATAAAAGAAGGAATTAATATAAGATTGTTACCTTTGTTCTCTTGAATTGAATCCTAAAAAAACCAGCTGAAGTAATCCCATCTTCTTCTTCTTTAACTTGTTCTCTCAATTCTCTCTTTTTTTCTCTCTTTGCCGTGAACAAACCAACACACACACACACACTTTGAACTTTTGCTAGGTGTTCTCTAAATGAGACACCTCTTCCTTTCTTAACCAAAAAGAGACGGTGGATGTGAATAATATCTTCACATCTACCAAACAAACCCTACACTCCTCTTAATTGTCAAATTATACCCCCAAACTTCTATATTAAAATTAAAGTCTACCCCTTAACTTCTAACTCCATAAAACTAATCCCAAACTTACCTTAAATCAAAATAATAAAAATTTAAATAAACCAACAATATACCCGGTTATTACAAAAAATGTTTTAATACTCTGGTGTCCAAGTTAGGTATGCTAAATCTGAAGACTTGATATGTTTGTGTGCCCGTTGCAAGTTCCATACATCTACGAGAAACTGTCTACTCATCATCCGGTGTTCACACTCTCGATGGTTAAGCAAACACTTTCTCGCACTTGAATTCTACTTGCATCAGTTACACAGTTAGATTGAGTCTCTGTATTTATTAGGTAGATTTCGTTTGTTTCCTTTTATTCAACGTGTGTTTCTTTTATTTCATATTGTCGTCCAACTTATTTGTTTATATCTGCGCTTTCACGAGTGTTCATGTGTTCAGGGGGAGCATGAACCGGTATCAGGTAAGTTTACTCTACTGTTGAGGGGGAGCGTCACACACAAGTTTTTTTTAACTACTGAAAAGTTTTTTGTGTGTGTGGATACCCCCGGATGCATTTCACACTACGTGCACATTTTGAGGGGGAGCACTACCATTAGTGTTCATCAGTTAAGGGGGAGCGACACAGTGTTTTTCTTTAAACGTTCAAAAAAAAAATTGTGCCGAACTCTCCATTGCACTATTCGAGGGGGAGCAAAGTCATCCCCATGCTCAACTTGAGGGGGAGCGAGAGATCAATCTATCAAAATCCTAAGGGTATTTTTTTTTTGAAGAAAAAGACAATTTTTTCTCTTTAAATTTCAAAGTGTCCGGACAAGTCACCGGATACCCCATAATCCGGATAACTTTTCGGACCGGACGGGTATCCGGGTAGACCCATCCGGATTCCTTGGTCCCTATATAAGGATTCAGGTTCTTTCATTCTACTTATCCGGATTCTTCGCTCAAAACCCCTAAACCCTCTCGCGACTTCTCTCTCGTTCGGACTCTATCCAAATATTCGATTCTCGCACTCGTTTTTCGATCTCAATCAGGTATGTCCATCGAATCACCACTTAGATCATTTATCGTCATGTTTTGCCACTTCACACCACAAATCGACCACCGATTTGGTCGATTGATTGTTTCCGTAAACCCCTTTTGGGTTTCCTCGATTTTGGGTTAACTAAACGTAGTAACGGATGTTTTAGTCGACCTAGTGTGCTTATCTGCTTAAATCGATACTCATTGCATGTATTGATAAGTGTTTGTGACTTTATTTTGCTGATTGGTGATTTTGAATCTCGTCCGGATACATTCATCGTGTCCGGAAACCATCAAAGTTAAGATGCTTTGTCCGGGAACCTGCTTGCATTAGATACTTTGTCCGGTAACACTCGACATCCGGAAAACCTAGTTGTCCGGAAACCTCAGGGTTTCCGGTAAGTTCAACTACCGGATAGTTTAGGTGTCCGGTAAACTAGATGTCCGGTAACTCTTCTCTCATCTGGGAACCAATGTTGTCCGGATTGTCCATTTTATCCGGAAACGTTCATTTCATCCGGAATCCTTTGTTGTCCGGACACCTTTTTGTCCGGATAGTATAATGTGTCCGGAAAGTCTAGCATGTCTTTATGTTGTCCGGACACCTATGTGGTTTTTATTCCAGTGCCTGTTTTTCTCTCTGCCAGACCTCCATCTGTCTCATATTGAGCCATTTACTGCAAAGGTACACGTCGGAACTTGTTCATTCGTCTTCTTTACTAACTCTGGTTCTTTTACAGATATTCAATGGCGGATCAACAACCTCAACAAAATCCGGAAGAGCAAATTCCTCAAGAGGAATTTATCGATGAAGAAGCTGATAATGCTTTGGTCGCTCCTGACAATGGCATTTAATTGGAAGCCAACAACCACCATCTGGACGCCGCTGAGTTCAGACCACTAGAACAACATCGGGTAATCGTTGACATCCTCTTGGGTCACCCTCTCCGTCAGGCCCTCACTACTACAGCCGACGTCCCTCTCCTGTACGTTTTACAAGTATGGCTTACCGCACGAGTCAACACAGCTGCCAATTCACAGTCCATCACGGCACAGATCGACAACCAACCGTTCACGCTCACACCTGAGTCCTTCCGGCGCCTATTGTCACTTCCAGAAGCCAATGCCGGTGGACATCAATGCTACGATCCCGCGGTCAATGACAGGACTCTCTGTGATCAAGTCCGTGCTCTCAGATACAACCATGCTCTTGATCGACCTTCAGCCTTCAACCGGAAATATCTGGCGCCCATCTGGTACACCTTGTTCACCATACTGAACAGGTGTCTCTCATCCAGATGGAAGGGAATAGACCAGTGCACAGGTGATTTCTTGCGCCTATTCCATGCAGTATGCTACAACCGTCACGTCGACGTAGCGATGATTATCTGGCGCGAAATGGTCCAAGCCATTCGTCAAATTGGAGGTTCGAAGTAAAAGAAGTTCCTCCCATACCCTCGTTTCCTTTCTCTGGCTGTGCGCCAACACATGGACGCGAATCCGGCAACACTGCGACGTCTTAGCCATCCGGTATGTCCCCCTCACCACTTGCAATATATGGGGATTCGTAACCCGTCCAACGCCATAGCCATGCCCTTACCTGAAGCCCTACTGGCACACGCGGACCCCAATGCACCAAATGTGGTAGAATATAGAAGAGCGATAGCTACTCCCATGGTCCAGCCAGCGCCGGAGGGACCTCCCTAGGGAGATAGAACTGAGGGACGTGAGGGTCCTAGGACAAGAGAAGGCAGGGCCCGGGCAGCTGGGGCTCACGGGCGGGGTGTGATAAGAGTACGTGGGAGGGGAACAGGTGCATTAGATACGCGGCCCAGTATTGCCCAAGCCGGACCAAGCCAACAACCCATTCCTATCACCCGACCGACGGGCGAAGCCGGTACTTCATCTCGACCGATGCTACACCATGACTCCGAGCCTTACTTATCTTATCCACCCTCACCAAACAGACAGGTTGAGGATGTAGATTCTGACTCCACCGCGTCCGATACGACCTGTCCGATACGACCTGTCCCATACGGTTATCCCTAATACCTCACGGTATCGGACCAAACCCAGACTTTACCGAAGGAATCCCTTCTGATTCACCCACACCTCCACCTCTAACCCAACATACTTCGGGAGACACAAGGAGACCTGAGGGAGAATTAGTTGAAGAGTTAGAACATGTGAGAAGGAGAGAATTAAGATCGAAAGCGAACCAAGAAAGATTGAGCCGTAAAGATAACGAGGCTCCTGAGTGAACCCAGCCACGTGTCATCCGGGTAGCCACATCTGCTATCCCGTCTCATCCGTTGGGACGGGGTATTGAAGGAGCCACCGTGGACCCAGCGGTGCAATTGAACAACCTTCTCAGCCACTCACCCCTCTCTCAAAAGATGGGTGTTTCATCTTCTCACAGGGATCAAGCACAACTTCTACCGGTCTCTCAATCGGAGAGTACCGGTATTGAAACAAGAGACCAGCAACCCCCGGTCTCGACTTCTTTGAGTGCACCATTGAGTCTAGAGCCATTTGTGATTAAACATTCTTCGGCTAGGACACAAGAGGAGGAAACGAACATTGATGCTCTTCGTGACTCTATCGGAACTTCCGTAGGATCTCCGCTTTTAAGTGGAATCCGAGGATCGGAAGGAAATCCTACCACGGCTATCCCTGCGCCAACCGTGAACGTAGGTGGCTCTGCCTCTAAGGTAGACGCCTCAACGGGTAATCTAAGTGATCCTGGAGTTACATTACCCGACTTAGTGTCAAAGAGATATCTGGACGGTGCCCTAAAGGCCGTCCGCGAGGCATTGGAACGGCGCTTTACCAACGAGCTCGACAAACTGAAGGCTCTGATCAAAGGTAAAGAGAAGATGGTCGAACCTAAAACTGCACCAACACCTCCACCGGCTCCTGCTCAGCCTATCTATCCAGTGGACACCTTGAAGACCATACTTCTGGCTCAGCTGCTCCAGCAATCCGAAACCGACGCCTCTATCGAAGCAGACATGATCTCTGTTCTGAAATCACAGGTCAATGCTCCTTCGTCATCGATCACCACTCGGATGGATACTCTTGACTCGACTCTTAAGGACGTTCAACAGGCGCTTACAACGCTGTCCAAGAGAGTCCGTTCACTCGAAGATACCTGCAAGAGTCAGGCAGGCGGTCTGAAGCGCAAGCACGATGACCAGCATGATCCTGATCACCGTGAGGGGGAGAAACGACAACGACTAACCGAGACCGTCCCGATCCTCACTGAAACGACTATTGTGGTTCAACAGGAACCCCCAACTGTGGCAACTACAACCGAAGCCAATCCCGAAGCCGAGTTGCCTTTAACCGAGATGGTACATGATATGGATATTTCAGATGACGAAGACCCGACGGTTGAAAAGCCTGAGGGAACAGCACAGGAACTGGTTACTTTTGACTCATCAGATACACTGATACTAGATTTGATTGATCCAGACTGTGAGACCAACCCGGAGACCGAAGATGCATGGTATGAAAAAGCCGTCAGTGCCGCAAATCTCCAGGTTAATTTGGTCTTCCCTGCTGATGAAGACGAAAACGTAGACTACGACCAGTTTCTGCTCCAAAATTTGTATGGTTCACCCGTTCACTCAGCTCAAGCCGCCGAAACGTCTTCAATGCCCGAGACTACAACCGCTACAAATCCGACATCTCCTCAGCAACCGACAGCTTCTGATCTTCCTCCCCCTCCTGCGCAACAAATCCCATGGGAGAAGATCACGATATTTATTCCTCATCTGGAGGAATCTATGAAAAGGTTGTTCGTACACAGGTTACGCCCTATCGAGTCGACTTTCTGCATTGGTATTTACAGCTCAAACCCATAATACCAAAGCCAGTACATAAACGCGATGAAGCGGTGTCTGCCAGTTAGCCAAGTCCGAACAAAGCACAGGATCATCGAAGTGCTCAAAATCCAAACAGGTAGGATTCTTAAAGTTATGTTTCCCGTATTCACTGTCTGACGTGAAGACGGAAATGAATTGCAATTTTCCGAAGCTGACTTCAAGAACCTCCGACCGTTCGACTTCTATGCTATACTGAAAGACCTCCGAACAAGAACCATCTGACCGCTTCATATAACCAAAGCGCTCGAAGCTGTTTGTCGATTCCTAGTCCGTACAATCATGATGTCTTATCTCACGGACTTCCAAATGGCAATCGAGAACAGAGCCAAAAAGGTAAACCTGATAAAGCCGAATCTGAAAGCGCCTGAGTTGAAGATGTATCCCGAGAACGCACTGCTTCTGGAACCAGAGTTTGGGATAGTCTACATCAACGATCAGAACGAAAAGAAATTTTTGCGCTTCAATCAGGTAGACAGATTCTGTGACGGCACGCTCTTCAAAGTTCAATATGCTCTTCGCAAGATCATCACTCACGAGTCAGAAAACAAAAGGTACTCGTATGTTCCCAATCCGAATGAAACAACTGCTCGGGAAGCATTAGAAGTGATTGAAGAACGCATCAACTATCGCCGTGCCATCCGAATGTTCGAGATACACTTTGCGCTCCATAAAAGATATGTCTACAACTGGCGCGAACTCGAACTTCGATACAAAGGGGGAGATTGTTAGGGCAATATTTGATTGTATAGAAGTTCAAGGGGCTATTTGTAATTCTTTATTTTAAGCTTAGTTAGTGAACGGGGCGTGGGCTTGTTAACCACAGGCCCGCCATTTATAAAGTGTATTAGCCTTAGAAAATAGGCTAGTTGTCTTTATTGCTTTCCTACTCGTTATTGTAAACTCTCTGATTATTGAAAGCTAATAGGGATGACCAGTTGAAATCATAACCATTGTTATTCATCTTTTGATTTCTACATTGTTCGTTGCACGATTCTGGAACTCACAGATTACTTCCTACACTTGAACATTTTTCAAAAAATCTGACTTTTTCACTTTTTCAAAAATCAACTTTTCCAAGTTAAAAGATGTCCAACTTTTAACTTGTTCTCTCCAACTATCTTTTCAAAACATTTTGCTCCCCCTACAATGACGCATAAAATTTTCAAAAATAATTTCCATCAAGTAGGGTTTGCTTCAAAACTTTGAATTAGAAGACTTACCTTTTCTTCAATGACTTACACACAACTTGATCAACATATGTATGAACATGATCACATGCTCCACCTAGACAAATGATCAAATCTTTTTCTTTTCTCCCCCTAAACACATGCAAACACACATCAAACTGCACAAAGAACATGAAATGATAGAAATGAAGTGCATACGGTAAACAAAAATAAAATTGAAATAAACTTTGTAGAATACTGAAAAACATAAAATTTTGAACTAATCATAAAAAAAGATTCAATAAGATGAAAATTATTATTTTTCAATCAGGTTGTAAAACTTGAATGATTAATAAAAAAATTCAAACTATTGAATGAAAATTATGAATAATCAAACTTTCATGTTCAACATGCCTAGCTTTGAAATCAGAGATTTGAAATGTTTCTCATCCAAAGCTTTTGTGAAAAGGTCGGCAAGTTGAAATTCAGTAGATACAAAATAAAGTTCAACTATACCTTTTTCAACATGGTCCTTGATAAAGTGATACCGTATGTCGATGTGCTTTGTCTTCGTGTGTTGGACCGGATTCACTGAAATAGCAATTGCGGATTTACTATCACGATAAATGGGAATTTTATCATACTTACATCCGAAATCCATTAGTTGAGTCTTCATCCAAAGAACTTGCGAACAACAACTTGCGGCAGCAACATATTCAGCCTCTGCCGTAGATGTTGAAACACAGTTTTGTTTCTTTGAAGCCCAGCTCACTAATTTGTTTCCCAAGAAGTGTACATGTCCGGTTGTGCTTTTCCGATCCAATAAAATTCCACCATGATCCGCGTCAGAATAAGTTGTTAGCTCGTATCCCGTGCCTTTTGGATACCATAATCCAAGATAGGTAGTTCCTTTCAAGTAACGGAATATGCACTTGACTGCTCCGAGATGAGATTCCTTCAAATTCGCCTGAAATCTTGCACACAAACATGTAGCAAACATAATATCCGAACGACTAGAAGTTAAGTACATGAGAGATCCTATCATCCCTCTATAAGTCCTTATATCTATTTTCTTACCATCTTCGTCTGGACCAATCTTGGAACATGGTGCCATAGGTGTTCCGATTGATGTACAATTCTCCATTTTGAATTTCTTCAAAATATCAAATATGTATTTGGATTGATTGATGAAGATTCCCGTTGAGAATTGCTTCACTTGCAATCCGAGAAAGAAGTTGATCTCTCCCATCATGCTCATCTGGAACCTAGTCACCATAAGGTCAGAAAACCATGTACACAAACCAGGGTTAGTCGAACCAAATATAATGTCATCTACATAAATATGTACAACAATGATTTCACCTTCTTCGCGCTTAATGAATAATGTCGTATCAATTTTACCTTTGTCGAATCCTGACTCAAGTAGAAAGGTTGAAACAACTTCATACCATGCGCGAGGGGCTTGTTTCAGTCCATACAAGGCTTTATCCAGAATATAGACATGATTTGGATGTTCCTTGTCGACGAAACCTTCTGGTTGAGACACATATACCTCCTTCTTAAGAATACCATTTAGAAAAGTCGTTTTCACATCCATCTGATAGACTGTGAAATTCTTGTAAGCCGCAAAAGCTAGAAAGATTCTTATTGCTTCAATTCTTGCGACCGGAGCATATGTCTCATCATAGTCGATACCCTCTTGCTGACGATATCCTTTTGCTACGAGTCTGGCTTTGTTACAAACAATTATTCCATCTTTATCCTTTTTATTTTTAAAGACCCACTTGGTTCCTATGACGCTTTTATCCGTCGGTCGTGGAACTAGCCTCCAAACTTTCAACGCTTCAAACTGGTTTAGCTCATCTTGAATGGCTAACACCCAATCTGGATCATTCAGAGCCTCAGAAACCGTTAAAGGTTCAATATTGCTCAGAAAGATCGCAAAGAGACACTCATTTGTCGTAGCCATAAGAGCTGACGATCGTGTTTGAACTGGTGAATCTGGATCACCTATTATCTGATGAATAGGATGAGCCTTTGCCACTTTTTTTAGTGTGGGTGTGGAACATACGATGTTTGAACATTGTCAAGAGAAGCATTTGTCTCTTCATCAGATAATGGTACTTCTACTTCAGCACTTGGAATTTCCGGAGGAATATCGATAGAAGGATTTGGTTCTCCAGAAGATTCAGGTGGTTGCTGAGGAGTAGTTGTAACATTGACTGAAGAGCTAGCATTATGTGTTGACTCCTCCACAATTAAAGGAACAGATTGTTGTGTAGCATTGACATTTGGTACAGAAGTTTCTTGAACAGGAGTGGAAACATCAATCGTTGTTGATCGAGTTGCATCTATATCAGCAGTAGGAACGGCATCAGAAATTGTTGTAGATGCAGGTTTCTTCCTGTTAAGTACATCAGAATATTTGTAAGTACCAAAATATTAATCATAGAAATCTTTAAATAAATAATCAAGATCAGTTAAATGAGATTTAGAAGTTGAAGGTTGATCCAGTTTCGGTTTTGGAACAGGTTCTGAACTGAATTGATCAGAAGCTAAGATTCCAGTTATCACGGGTTCTGAACTGTTGTGATCAGAAGCCATTTCGGTATTTTCATCAAACTTCACATTCACGCTCTCAATTATGGTCCTGGACTGCTTCAGATAGATACGATATGAAGCTGCGGAGAAAGAATATCCGATAAAGATTCCATCAATCTCTTTCGGATTGAACTTGTTACGGTTCTCCTTGTCGTTTAATACAAAGCATTTGCAACCAAAAACACGAAAGTTCTTTATGTTTGGCTTCCGGTTGTTCATAATCTCGTATGGAGTTTTACTAAACCGGCGATGAATTACAGAACGATTATGAGTGTAACATGCAGTTGCGACAGCCTCAGCCCAAAGAAATAATGGTAGATTTGAGTAAGCCAGCATCGTTCTTGCGGATTCGACTAACGTTCTATTTTGTCTTTCCACAACACCATTCTGTTCAGGAGTTTTGGCCGCAGATAATTGTTGAATAATCCCGTTCGATTCATAGAAATCTCCCAAGATTTTGTTCTTGAATTATGTGCCATTGTCCGAACGAACAATCTTAACTGATATTTGCAGATTATTCTGTGCCGACTTGATGACGTTGATTAAATGGTCGTCCGTCTCATCTTTTGAGCGAAGAAACTTAACCCACGTGTAGCGTGAAAAATGATCAACAATTATCAATACGTACTTTCTACCACTAATACTTTCAGTCCTCATTGGGCCGCACAAATCGACATGAATTAATTCCAATACACTCTTTGTCGTAGGTTCAGGTTTTGGCTTATGAGGAACCCTTTTCATCTTACCTTTCTCTCAAGCATCACAAAGATTTTCAGCACCAAATTTCAACACTGGAAGACCTCGAACTAGATCACCTAGAACTAGTTTCTGAATATATCGAAAATTCAGATGTGACAGTCGTCGGTGCCATAACCAACTTTGTTGAACTGAAGCCTTTGATAGAAGACACACTTCACTTTCTGGTTACCACGGACAGATTGATTGTATAAAGATTTGACTTTCGCATGCCAACCAAGAGTTCTTTCCCTTCTTCAGTACTGACACAACACCTTGTTGCTTTGAAATTAACTTCTAAATCTTTATCACAAAATTGTCTGATGCTAAAAAGATTGTGTCCTAGTCCTTCAACGTAGCTCACCTTCTTAATCGTTAGCTTGTCTTGTATAATGTCTCCAAATCCTTTAATTGGAGCAAAATGGTTATTACCAAATCTTACCCGACCGCAATCATTCTCAACAAAATTTGACAACATATCTCTTTGGCCGATCATATGCTTTGAACATCCAGAATCTAGATATCATAAATTATTTTTCTGCAAACAACCAGATTAGACATTTTTAGGTACCCATTTGAAGATGGGTCCTTTTTGGTTAGTTGCTTGAGATACCTTTTTGGAAACTGGTGATCTCTTTTTCTTGAATGCATTGGTTTTATCAAAAGCATTTGGAACATAATAGGAATTAAACCAACAACAAGAACCAGGTTTAGCAAACAGATTATTACGACCACAAGCAGAACAACAACATTCTTCATTTAAAAATTTCAATAATTGGTTGTTTGAATAACGCTTGTAACGAGTTACAAGATGTCGTTTATCACTAGCAACAAATTGTTTCTTATTTGAAAAACTATAATTTTTGACTTTCTGCTTGGTCGGTAAACAATTCTTTTGCTTTACCCTCCATTCTCGCTTTCCATTCTTCTCATTCACAGAATTATCTGAAAAATCAGAAAATTTAGAACTATGAGAAGTGTTTTTCTTTGACTTTTTATTCTTCTTTCTTTTCTTTAAGGGTTGTTCAGAAATAGGCTTTTTCTTCGTATTTGAACACTCTCCCTTACAGAAAATACTTGAAGGTTTTTCATTATTCAAAATAAAATCTTTATGTTCCGAAATCTTCTTTGAAAAATCAAATTCACAAGCTTTCCCCTTATCACTAACCACGGGCTTTGATTTCTCTTTAGAAATAGGGTTAGGTTGAAAATCCTCAGAATCAGAATCAGAATCAACATTGTGCACTTCAAAATCCTTTTTAGACGAAGAAGAATTTTCAGGAGTGAACCACGATTGAGAAGAAAATTATTTTCTTTCTTTCTCCAAAGCAATTTCCAATTCATTTACTTCTTGAGAAAGTTCATTTATTTTCTCTTCAAAAGATTGTCTTTCAATTTCAAAAATGACTTTCTCGTTCTCAAATTGTTCATGCTCAAGATTGAAAACTTTCTCAACATCAGACATCTTTCTTTCATTTGTAAAAGTATTTCTTTCTTTTTCTAAAGCATTTTCCAATGTCTTCACATTCTGAGAAAGTTCACTAATCTTTTCTTCAAGAAGTTTGCTTTCCTTTGTAAAATTTGCTTTTTCACTTTTAAATTGATTATGCTTAGAGAGTAAAATTTGCTCAAGATCCGAAATTTTCTTTAAAAGACGGAAACACTTTTGATTAACTTTTTGTTTTTCTTCAGAAGATTTCGTAAAAGAATCTGAAAACTTTTTACATAGAGATTTTTTAAGAATGTCCTTTTCGGTTTCAGACTTTTTCTCGAATTTAGAAGACAATTCCTTAACACTATTTGTAAAAATAGATGTAAGAAAATCCTTTTCCAAATCGAATTTCACTCTTTGATCTCGAATAGAATTTTTGTGTTCACAGATCCTTCCTTCTAGAATCTAAGGTGGAACATATCTTTTTGCTTCAAGAGGTTTTTCACAGTTAGGTTTAGTAGCAAAAATATCAAAATAGTCATTCGAAAGTGTTTCATTCGGATTCTTTTCATATTTTTCATTCTCTAGAGTATAACAAAATGAAAGTTGTATTTTTGTTGTCGTTAACCTTTTAGTAACTTCCTCTTGTCTGATTTCTTCTTCATTTGTCCATGGAATTTCAAATTCAGAATAATATCTGGCATACCTTAGGTATTTGAAATCATACAATGTTGGTAAAGATCTGCTTACTTTGGCCAAATATTTAGGATTTTCATAACCAAGTCCCCAATATTTGTTAACTGAACACAAGCCTTGGTTTGTTCATATGAATAGTTTGATCTGTTTGTGTAATACCCCGGGTAAAGTCGTTATTTAAAACCCTTATCGTTAAATTGAATAAGTTTATAATAAAATATTTAGGGTAAAAGTTTGGTTAATATGGAAGTTTAAGGGTGTGTTTTGCAATTTGATGAAAGTATGGGGTTTGTTTGGTAGCTATGAAGATATTTATCTTCATCCACCGCCTCTTTTTATTTTATTGAGATGAGGTGTCTCATTGTAGAGACTTGGCAAAAAAGGAAAACAAGGTGTGTGTGTTATTGGTTCACGACAGAGAGAAAGGAGAGAAAAGAGAGAAGAGAGGGTTGAGAGGAAATTTAGGAAGAAGAAGAAGAAGGAAGCTGTGGAGTTTCAGCTGGATTATTAAGATCAGTTCAAGGAAGTAAAGGTAACAATCATTTATAACCTATCCCTTTTATAATTATAAGTTGATAAATAGGTATGTAGGTGGGTTTTGGTGTTTTGATAAGATATGTGTATTTTGGGTTTGGGATAGTGTTCTATGGTAGTATGAAACATATCTGTAAATCTGGGTAAAAGATGAACTCAGTGAATTGAGAGGTTTATGAATGTTCATAAGAATCGCAAGCCTTGGTTGCGATGGGATTTTTGGCTCGCAGCCTTTAGCTGCGAGGGAGTTAGGGCTCGCAGCCTTTAGCTGCGAGGGAGTTAGGGCTCGCAGCCTTTAGCTGCGAGGGAGTTAGGGCTCGCAAGCCTTTAGCTGCGAGGGAGTTAGGGCTCGCAAGCCATGATTGCGAGGAGAGAGTGTGTTGCGAGGAAGAGACAGAGAAGGTGGCGAGAGAGAGTGTGTTGCGAGGAAAGAGAGAGAGAGTTGCGAGAGAGTGTTGGCCGAGATAGCAAAATGGGATTTTTAGACTATTTAGATTCATTTAGTATTCTCGACTGTTAAATGTTTCGTAATTAATTGATTACAGATTTTGTGAACTTTGGGAGAAAGATCGAATTGACAGATAAAGGATCCGGAGGTTTTGGATAAAGCAACGAGGTGAGTTTTACTTTAAAAGTAATTTCAACTGGAATATATATACGTATGGTTTGAGAATGTGATAATTAGTGATTATGTGTATATGTATGGTATATGCGAATTACAATATAGTGAGATATTGTACTTACATGTGTATTATAACCGTGTTATAATACGTTGGCCGGGTTTAAGACCGGTGTGATTGGCTATAGAACTTGTATAGCGTTGTTTGGCTGTAGATGTTGTACAGCGTTGTATATTATTAGTTGGCTTGCTACCACTAATATGGCCAGGAGGAAATGAGAAGGAAAGGTGCACGAGGTGTGAGCTTAATTGGATATATGTAATTATGTGGCGTGATTTATATGAATGAAGTTTATATAAATGGTTTTTAAACTAACAGGGGTTTCTCACTTAGACCAACAGGTCTAATCCTCATTTTGTTTTAAAAATATGTATTCCAGGTGGCGGATCAGGTAAGGGCAAGTAAGTAGAGTATGAGATGGATGGCTAGTAAGGAAGACTAAGACGAAGCTTTTGACTTATTTAGTAGTTGTAATGGAATGTTAAGTGTTATGGATGCAAATAGCACAAAGATTGTATTTCAAATGTTTTCTTTCTATTTGTAAAAGACTACCGGACCGTACATGTAAAGTGAAGTTTGTTTCTTATATTTAATTGTGTTATATTGTGTAATACGTCATGTATATGGGATAAGGGATGTTACAAATGGTATCAGAGCCTTAGTTTAAGGGATTTAGGTATTTGTATCTGTACCTAGACTTAAACTGCATGTGAAGTAGGATGTCCCTATCATTATAGAACCTTGGGATGATGAAGTATAAAAGGTAGAAGGAACATCATGTAAGGTAATTTCATATTACACCTGGCCAGTGTAATTGTGATTTTTCAGGTACATGATTGAACTGGAATACCTTGTTATATGGGGTATGTGCATATGTGTATATTAATCTTGTTTAAATCTACAGAATGGCAAGTGGTACAAGAAATTCGAATCGAGGAGGAGGAAGAAATCCAAACAGAACTAATCCGCCAGTAGGAACAGGGGACAGGGGAGGCAGAACAGGGGGCAGAACTGGAGGTAGGCTTCGAGGTGGAGCTGGAGGTAGAACCGGAGGTAGAACTCAACAAAATAGTACGGATTTCATTACCAGAGCTGATTTAATGACAGAAATGGGGAGATTACAAGACAATATTCAAGCTATGCTCAACCAAGCTCATAATACTGAAACAGAAAGACCAGACCCTACTCTTGAAGAGGAGATGCCAATTACCCCAACGGTCTTACCGGTAATGAGAAAATGTGATTACAAAATGTTTCTTAGCTGCAAGCCTCCGACATTCTCAGGGGATCGGGATCCGGTGAAAGCAATGAGGTGGATGAAGGAAATTGAAGCCATTTTTAAAACGAGTAAGTGTGCGGACGAAGATAGAGTATTGTACGGGGCAGCCATGTTGAAAGGAGATGCGTTGTATTGGTGGGAATCGTTTATTCATTCAAAAGGATCCGATGTTTATTCTACCCTATCTTGGGAAGAATTTGTGATAGTCTACAGGAACGCATTTTGTCCCCAAGCAGCCGTCAAACAACTGGAAGGAGAATTCATGAATTTGCAACAAGGAAGCTTATCCGTTCGAGATTATACTGCTAGCTTTCTGGAAAAATCTCGATTTGCAGAATACTATGTCGCTACAGAAGCGATGAAGATAGAAAGGTTTATCTTTGGGTTGAACTCAGAGATTAGAAGGTTAGTGACTGCAAAGGGACCCGATACCTTTTCAGCTGCAGTTGATGCAGCGGAAAATGTTGAACGAGATATGAGAAGGGATACGGGAGATAAGAGTATCGGAAAGAGAAAGTGGGAAGGACCGCAATATGATCCGAAGAGGTCCCGATTTCAAAGGTATGAAAACCGTCCGCCGTTTCGACTAGCGGAAAGACCATGTCCGAAGTGCAACCGTGTCCATCAAGGAAACTGCCAAGGTGATTTGCGAGCATGTTATAAGTGTGGGAAGACTGGGCACGTCATTAAGGATTGTAAGGTAACGCGGCTATGTTTCTTATGCAATTCTCCGGATCATTTCCAATCAAACTGTCCGCGAGGGAGGATGCAGCAAGGTGGGTCATCAGGCAGGCCAGCAAATGTTAAACCAGTAGTGCCAAGACTGGAACCGCCAGTAACCAGAGGTCGCGCATTTCAGATGACTGAGAAAGAAGCGGAGGAAACTCCAGATGTGGTCACAGGTACATTTTTGATAAACTCTACACGTGCTAAGGTGTTATTTGATTCCGGTGCAAACAGATCGTTTGTGTCTCCTGCATTTGCTGCTTGTTTGTGTTTGAAACCTAAATTGTTAGATCATTCTCTATTAGTAGATACTGCAAATGATAACCAAGTGTCGGTTAGCGAAGTATTTGATGGTTGTGTGATTAATATCGAAGGGTGTGGAGTGCCTATACAATTGTTTCCTATAACTTTGATAGAATTTGATGTAGTAGTGGGAATGGACTGGTTGGCTGAGAATCAGGCTATTATAGTGTGTGACAAGAAGATAATAAATGTTATATTGCCTGAGAAAGGACCGGTAGTGATTTATGGTGATCGTAGGAATCATCAGTCCTGTCTTATATCACTAGTAAAGGCACGTAAGTGTGTGAATAAGGGTTGTCAGAGTTACTTGGCTTACGTGATAGATGTTAAGCCGGAAAAGATTAGGATGGAAGATATTCCTATCGTTAGTGAATTCCCTGAAGTATTCCCTGAAGAATTGAACAGTCTTCCGCCAGTTAGACAAGTCGAGTTCGGTATAGACTTAATTCCTGGAGCCACTCCTGTAGCCCGTGCACCGTACCGTTTGGCACCTCCAGAGATGAAAGAGATGATGGCACAACTACAAGATCTATCCGATAAGGGTTTCATCAGACCTAGTTCTTCGCCGTGGGGAGCACCAGTGTTATTTGTGAAAAAGAAAGATGGGTCGATGAGAATGTGTATTGACTACCGAGAATTGAATAAGCGCACGATAAAGAACAAGTATCCGCTACCCCGAATTGATGATCTCTTTGATCAGTTAGTTGGAGCTTGCTATTTCTCCAAGATTGATCTAAGGTCCGGTTATCACCAGCTGAAAGTTAAAGAAGAAGACGTTTTAAAGACTGCTTTTCGAACGAGGTATGGTCATCATGAATTTTTAGTAATGCCATTTGGATTGACGAACGCTCCAGCTGCCTTTATGGATTTGATGAATCGGGTATGTAAGCCGTATCTCGATAAATTTGTAATTGTTTTTATCGATGATATTCTTATCTATTCTCGATCCAAGGAAGAGCACGCGCAACATCTTCGTTTGATTCTAGAGCTGCTGAAGAAGGAAAGGTTGTATGCAAAATTTTCAAAATGTGAGTTCTGGTTACGGAAAGTACAATTTCTGGGGCACGTGGTTTCTGAGAAAGGTATACAAGTCGATCCGATGAAAGTAGAAGCAGTTGAAAAGTGGGAACAACCTAAGACAGCAACAGAGGTACGCAGTTTTCTGGGTTTAGCCGGTTACTATCGAAAATTTATAAAAGACTTCTCTCGAATCGCAACGCCATTGACTAAGCTGACCCGGAAGAACCTAAAGTTTGAGTGGAAAGCAGAACAAGACGAGGCCTTCCGGATATTGAAAGAGAAACTATGCAGCGCACCGATTCTATCACTACCTGAAGGTTCTGAAGACTTTGTCGTTTACAGTGATGCGTCTAAATTGGGATTGGGTTGTGTGCTTATGCAGCGTGGAAAGGTTATAGCTTATGCTTCTCGCCAACTGAAGGATCATGAACGGCAGTATCCTACGCACGATATGGAGCTTGCTGCAGTCGTTTTCGCGTTAAAAATTTGGAGACATTATCTGTATGGTTCCAAATGTCAGATTTATACTGACCACAAGAGTCTTCAACATCTCTTTGATCAGAAGGAACTAAATATGAGACAAAGGAGATGGTTGGAATTGCTGAATGATTACGACTGTGAAATCCTTTATCACCCGGGAAAGGCGAATGTAGTGGCAGATGCGCTCAATCGTCAAGAAAGGAGTGGAACAATAAAAGTTGTTTCAATACGAACTGAACTCCTACCCAACATATTTGACGAATTGCAGAAGTGTCAAGTGGAGGCTTATCAGGATGAACATCTGAAATCAGAACGGTTAACGGGGATGTCAGCATTGCTAGTAAAAGATGATCGGGGGTTATTGTGTCTGGGAAACAGAGTGTGGGTACCTCGTTTGGGTGGGTTACGTGATCGTGTTTTACAAGAAGCTCATCAATCCCGTTTCGCTATTCACCCAGGTACAAACAAGATGTATAAAGACCTAAAGCAATTCTATTGGTGGCCGGGGATAAAAAGAGGGATTGCTCAGTATGTAGAACGGTGTGATACTTGTAAGAAGGTAAAGATCGAACATCAAAAGCCATTTGGTCAACTACAACGACTAGAAATACCTATGTGGAAGTGGGAGCAGATTACCACGGACTTTATCACAAAGCTACCAAGAACTCCGAAGGGGTTCGATTCTATTTGGGTGATCGTCGACAGGTTGTCAAAGTCTGCACACTTCCTACCAATAAAGGAAACCGATTCATTGGAGCGATTAGCTAAGTTATACATTAATGAAATAGTAACTCGACATGGAGTTCCAATCTCGATCATTTCTGATCGTGATAGTCGTTTTACTTCAAGATTTTGGAGAAGCTTTCAAAGGGAAATGGGGACTCAGATAAAGTTAAGTACGGCGTATCATCCTCAAACAGATGGACAGAGTGAACGAACAATTCAGACCTTAGAAGATATGCTCCGGGCTTGTATTGTTGATTTTGGGGGATCGTGGGATAAGCATTTGCCGTTAATCGAATTCGCTTACAACAACAGTTATCATTCCAGCATACAAGCGGCACCGTTTGAAGTACTGTATGGTAGAAAATGTCGAACGCCTCTGTGTTGGAACGAAGTGGGAGAGAAACAGTTAGCGGGGCCGGAAATAGTTCAGTTAACCGCCGATAAGGTTACACAGATCCGAGAAAGATTGAAAGTGGCTCAAGATAGACAGAAGAGTTACGCGGATCGCCGTCGAAAGCCGTTGGAATTTCAAATTGGGGATTATGTAATGTTAAAGGTTTCGCCGTGGAAAGGAGTCATCAGATTCGGTCGACAGGGTAAGCTTAGCCCAAGGTATATTGGACCATTTGCAATCACTGAAAGGATCGGGGACGTAGCTTACAGATTAGATCTTCCACCAGAGTTGAGCAGAATTCATAATGCATTTCACGTGTCAAACTTCCGAAAGTGTTTAGTTACTCAAGATCAGGCAGTCTCCCTACCAGAGATACAAGTCGACGAAAGACTGAATTATGTGGAAGAACCGGAAGCAATAGTTGATCATAAAGTCAAAGTGCTGCGGAATAAGGAGATCAGGCAAGTGAAGGTTCAGTGGAGGCATCATAGAGGTCAGGATGCCACGTGGGAAACCGAATCGGACATGAGAGCCAAATACCCTCACCTTTTTGCTTAACTGAATTCCGGGACGGAATTCTTTTAAGGGGGAGATGATGTAATACCCCGGGTAAAGTCGTTATTTAAAACCCTTATCGTTAAATTGAATAAGTTTATAATAAAATATTTAGGGTAAAAGTTTGGTTAATATGGAAGTTTAAGGGTGTGTTTTGCAATTTGATGAAAGTATGGGGTTTGTTTGGTAGCTATGAAGATATTTATCTTCATCCACCGCCTCTTTTTATTTTATTGAGATGAGGTGTCTCATTGTAGAGACTTGGCAAAAAAGGAAAACAAGGTGTGTGTGTTATTGGTTCACGACAGAGAGAAAGGAGAGAAAAGAGAGAAGAGAGGGTTGAGAGGAAATTTAGGAAGAAGAAGAAGAAGGAAGCTGTGGAGTTTCAGCTGGATTATTAAGATCAGTTCAAGGAAGTAAAGGTAACAATCATTTATAACCTATCCCTTTTATAATTATAAGTTGATAAATAGGTATGTAGGTGGGTTTTGGTGTTTTGATAAGATATGTGTATTTTGGGTTTGGGATAGTGTTCTATGGTAGTATGAAACATATCTGTAAATCTGGGTAAAAGATGAACTCAGTGAATTGAGAGGTTTATGAATGTTCATAAGAATCGCAAGCCTTGGTTGCGATGGGATTTTTGGCTCGCAGCCTTTAGCTGCGAGGGAGTTAGGGCTCGCAGCCTTTAGCTGCGAGGGAGTTAGGGCTCGCAGCCTTTAGCTGCGAGGGAGTTAGGGCTCGCAAGCCATGATTGCGAGGAGAGAGTGTGTTGCGAGGAAGAGACAGAGAAGGTGGCGAGAGAGAGTGTGTTGCGAGGAAAGAGAGAGAGAGTTGCGAGAGAGTGTTGGCCGAGATAGCAAAATGGGATTTTTAGACTATTTAGATTCATTTAGTATTCTCGACTGTTAAATGTTTCGTAATTAATTGATTACAGATTTTGTGAACTTTGGGAGAAAGATCGAATTGACAGATAAAGGATCCGGAGGTTTTGGATAAAGCAACGAGGTGAGTTTTACTTTAAAAGTAATTTCAACTGGAATATATATACGTATGGTTTGAGAATGTGATAATTAGTGATTATGTGTATATGTATGGTATATGCGAATTACAATATAGTGAGATATTGTACTTACATGTGTATTATAACCGTGTTATAATACGTTGGCCGGGTTTAAGACCGGTGTGATTGGCTATAGAACTTGTATAGCGTTGTTTGGCTGTAGATGTTGTACAGCGTTGTATATTATTAGTTGGCTTGCTACCACTAATATGGCCAGGAGGAAATGAGAAGGAAAGGTGCACGAGGTGTGAGCTTAATTGGATATATGTAATTATGTGGCGTGATTTATATGAATGAAGTTTATATAAATGGTTTTTAAACTAACAGGGGTTTCTCACTTAGACCAACAGGTCTAATCCTCATTTTGTTTTAAAAATATGTATTCCAGGTGGCGGATCAGGTAAGGGCAAGTAAGTAGAGTATGAGATGGATGGCTAGTAAGGAAGACTAAGACGAAGCTTTTGACTTATTTAGTAGTTGTAATGGAATGTTAAGTGTTATGGATGCAAATAGCACAAAGATTGTATTTCAAATGTTTTCTTTCTATTTGTAAAAGACTACCGGACCGTACATGTAAAGTGAAGTTTGTTTCTTATATTTAATTGTGTTATATTGTGTAATACGTCATGTATATGGGATAAGGGATGTTACAGTTTGACCCCTCAAATACAACTTCTTTTCCAAATCTTCAATTTTGTTCAAAAACTCTGTATTTTGAGTGGTAATATTTTTCAAAGAAAGTTCACTCTCACTATTCTTTTCTTCCAAATCCTTGATCTTGTTTAAAAACTCTGTGTTTTGATTTGTGAAACTGTTCAAAGAAATTTCACTTTCATTATTCTTGTCCTCTAGCTCTTTGACTTTCTTTGTTAGTTCAGAAATCTGATAATCGAATAATGTCTTTTCTTTTTCAAGTTGTTCTTGTTGATCCTTGAGAATTTTGAGTTCAACATGTTTCTTTTCTTTCTCAAGATCATTAACAAGAATAATTTGATTTAAAGCTTCATTTTGTTTCTTTTCTTTTTCTAGATTGACTCTTAATTCTTGAACTCCTGGTTTCATGATAGCTAATTCACGCAATAAAATAGTTGTTGCATTTTCTGAATCAGCTAATTTATTTTGTGTATCTACTAATTCACTACGTAAAGTAGTTATTTCATGATCATCTGAGGAAGGTATAGGGAAGGAATTTACCTGAGAGTCATTGTTCGAAGTGTTCTCTTCATCTGAATTGAATTCAGCTTAGCACATGTTTGCCTATTCCTCATTCTCTGCCTCATCATCAGTCTGATCTAACCAATACTCTTCTTCCACAAGTAAAGCTTTTCCGGCTTCTTTCTGTTTGGCTAGTAACATATTGTTTTTGTAGTAGTTAGAGTTCCTAACTACTTTCTTTCGACAATCTTTAGTGTAATGACCAGGCGTGCCACAGTTGTAACACTTCGGTGCCTCAATAGGTTTCTTATCCTCAAACCTTTTCTTGCTATCAAAATTCTCAATCCTTTTCTCCTTAAACGGTTTCCTCTCATAACTGTTGTTATTCTCAAACTTCCAAGAGCCGGACGTGTACCTCAGATTATTTGAAGATGGCGTCTTATAGAATCTTTTCTGAAAGTGCCTAGTAAGTAGAAGCATGGCTTGCTCTAACTCAGCTCCGTCATCTGAAACGTTTCCTTTGTAACCAGTTTCAATTTTCAAACATACCAAAATCTTCAGTCAAATAACTGCTAGAGTGCATATCAGCTTTAAGTGTCATCGGATCATAAACATTCTCCTTCTTCTTCTCTTTCTTTTTCTCCTTCTTCTCTTCCACCTCGTCTTCATCTTGTTGAATTGTTTCAAATAACTCATGCAGCGGCATTGAAGAGAGACGTGGATTTTGTTTCATTCTCCTTGATACACTTTTCCATTCAGGTTGTAAGATACTCAGAAATTTCACATTGATCTCTTTCAGGTCCTTGTTTATCTTATTTTTACTGAGCTCATTCAGTAGGATGATGAATCTGTCATAGGTCTGATAAAGGCTCTCATCTTCTTTCGCTCTAAATTCCTCATATCGATTGATGCACAAAGTTGTTTTCATCTGATTACCAATTTGAGATCCTTGTGGCATTTTCTCCAATTGAAGTCACATCTTTTGTGCAGTATCTTTGAAACTGTCAATCTTATTGAAAATCTTATTGAAAATCTCATTTGGAATTCCCATGATTAAGAATGATCTTGCTTTCTTATCAGCCTCATATCGTGCTTTCTCTTCTGCTTTGTATTCTCCAACTGGTTTCATCTTCACAGATCCATCTTGTGCATTGGGAGCAAGAACAGTATCAGGTACTGGTTTCATTGGTCCATTTCTTAAAGAGTCTAGTAGATTAACTCCGTTTTGTTGTCTTTCCAAAAAATCCTCAAATCTTTCTTTCCATTGCTCATATTCACTTTCGATCAAAATAGAAGGACGAGATTCGGTTCCCAAAGACATCATTATATCGTTTTTAATCATCTTGTCACGTTTACTTGTAAAAGATCTTTAAACAGATAAGAAAAACAGTGAACAGTAGTAGCAGGTTATCGCTCAAAGCTAAGCGATGAACAGTACTTAATCGCACGACTCGTGTGCGATGAGGAATAAACAGAATTTCTCGGTCACAATCTATGCGATCAGAGAAGTTATTGGTCAAAGAATCATGCGATCAGGATTGGTTCTCGGTCAAAGAAGGCAATGAACAGTAAGTTCTCGGTTAACCCTTGTGCGATCAGACTCCATGAACAATAGTTCTCGGACAAAACTTGAGCGATCAAAAACTGCTAATCGGCCAAGTTCTATGCGACAACTATGAATATTAGTATCGTGCGACTACTTTGAAGGTTTGAATATCTGTATTGTGCGACTACTTTGAAGAGCGAACGAAAAAATTTCAAATTCCAAGATCTCACTCAAAACATCACCAAATGCTACCAAACTTTGCAGATATCTTCGCGATGAGAATCTGAACACTTCTTGTTTAGATTATAACACCAAAAACACACTGGATCAACAACTTTCGATCCAAAACAGTAAGTTCCTCAAAATGCCTAAAAATCCATCAAAAATCACTAAAACATGTTCTTTCGATTCAAATTCTTGCACAAACTCATCCAATTCACTAAAAAGAGCACCTCTGTAACACTGATCACACTCAATTCATCCTAAATCTGCCAATTCGATTCTAAGTCCGAAAATACTCAAAAATGCCCAAAAAAAATTCCTCAAATTTCACTCAATTTGCTTGAATCTGCTTGCTCTGATACCACTTGTGATCCCAGAAACAAGTAAACAATATAGATCAAGAATCACTTATGTCATCTCTCATTAACTTCCAAGAATCAAGTACAAAAGATGTAGAGAGCAAAAGACAAAGTGTCTTGAAGTAATAAGCCAAAAGTTATGAAATCTAACTCTATAAGCTATTTATACCTAGACTAGAATTTTACATTTAAGCCCTTCTGCTTGGATACAATTAGTAAAATTAGTACTAACATACCTAACCATCTTGGTCGAACTATGAGCTTATATATTTCACTGTCTTGTAACTATGAGATTAATAGAAATCGATTGTTCTAACAAAGCGAAATATATAAAATCGTCTTGGTCATGTTGTTGGTCCTCTGGTACCACAAGTCAGCGATCCCTTTAGCTTTCTTAAACTTGTTAATATATAGTTTCATAGGTTTCACTCTATTTGAACCATAAGATAAATACTATTTTTTTCATCTTTATTTGGCATTTTGTTTTACGGACGTGTTCATCGGTTATCGACTCCTGCCATTCGTCGTGGGGCTAATCCCTTTTTTTAGGTAAGTGTTCATTTTAAGATAGTTTTCTACCAATATGGTTTGATATATATAAATGTATTATAACTATGAGATTAATAGTAATAGATTGTTCTAACAAAGTGAAATATATCAAATCATCTTGGTCGTGTACCACAAGTCAGCGATCCCTTTAACTTTCTTAAACTTGTTGATATATATTTTCATATCTTTCACTCTTTATGAACCATAAGACAAGTACTAATCTTTATTTGCTCTTTTGGTTGGTGGACTTGTTCATCGGTTATCGACTCATGCCCTTCGTCGTGGGACTAATCCATTGTTTATTTATGTAAGTGTTCCTTTGAAGTTAGTTTGATATATTTCATTGTCTTATAACTATGAGATTAATTAATAGTAATCGATTGTTCTAACAAAGTGAAATATATAAAACCATCTTGGTCGTGAGGCCGGTACTCTTGTACTACAAGTCAGTGATCCCTTTAACTTTGTTAAACTTAATATATTGATTCATATGTTTCACTTTCTTTAAACCATAATATAAATACTAATACTTTTTCATCATTATTTGGGCTTTTGTTTTATGGACGTGTTCGCCGGTTATCGACTCTTGCTCTTCATCGTGGGACTAATCCCTTGTTTATTTAGGTAAGTGTTCCTTATAAGTTAATTTTCTAGAAAGATGGTTGATATATTTCACTGTCATAAAACTATGAAATTAATAGTAATCGATTGTTCAAACAAATTGAAATATATCAAATTATCTTGGTCGTGTGGTTAGTCCTATGTTACAACAAGTCAATGATCCCTTTAACTTTCTTAAACTTGTTGATATATTGATTCTTATGTTTCACTTTCTTTGAACCATAAGATAAATACTAATATTTTTCCATCTTTATTTGGTCTTTGCTTTATGGGCGTGATCATCAGTTATCGACTCTTGCCCTTCGTCGTGGGCTAATCCCTCTTTTTTTAAGTGTTTATTTTAAGTTTGTTTTCTACCAAGATAGTTTGATATATTTCATTATCATAGAACTATGAGATTAATAGTAATCGATTGTTCTAACAAAGTGAAATATATCAAACCAACATGGTCGTAGGGATGGTCCTCTAGTACCACAAGTCAACAATCCCTTTTAACTTTCTTAAACTTGTTGATATATTGTTTCACATGTTTCATTTTCTTTGAAACATTGAATTTAGAAACCCATGGGGTAGTTGATATATCATGGCATTTTATACGATTAATTTGTATTATTGTTTTAAAGTATGTTAAAAAAAAGCACTCTCATTTGCAATAATTAACTAATAAAAGGTTATTTTATTACCAAAGAGCCTTTGGCCTAGCGGTATGGGAGTTTTTATCCTCGTAGGAGGTCAGGGGTTCAAACCTCATCAAAGGTGAGAAGGGTGTGTGAGTTTAATTGTTGCATTTGCCTACGAGGTCAGGGGTTCAAACCTCACCAAATGTGAGGAGGGTGTGTGAGTTTAATTGTTGCATTTGTCGTATATGAATATCATATACTTCAAAAAAAAGTTATTTTATTATTTTTATAATTATTTATAAATTATCTATAAAAAAATAGAATTCAATTTCATTCCAAATCCTATAGACCCAGATTCCAAATCCTTTCACGAAATTCAAATCCCTCAAAGACATTTCATCAAAATCAAACTAAATGACCCCTAAGACCATCTCCAATGGGGTCACTAAATCTTACACCAAACACTAAATTTAATGTAAAAACACTATTCACATCTCGAATGGGGTCTCTATTTTCCACACTAAATTTGGTGTAATGAATAGTATTACACTATATTTGGTGTAACACTATTCATTTACACTACTTTTATATCACTTTTAAAAAATAGTGTTACCCATTGGAGATGATTTACTATTAACACTAAAATTTACACTACTTTTTACACTATTTTTGAAATTTGGTGTAAAATATAGTGTGACCCATTAGAGATGATTTACTATTAACACTAAGGGGGCGTTTGGTTCACTGGAAAGTGATGGAATCTGGTGGAATTGGAATGTGACATTCCATTGACCAGATTCCATTTCAATGTTTGGTTCAATCTTTTGTGCAAATGGAATCACTACAATTCCATTGAATTCCATAAATGAGCCATTTAACATTCCATCCTAAAGACAAGGTATTTCAATGGAATGGAATTAGATATTTTGATAATTCCAAAATCACCCTTTGCCCTACTCCCTTTACCCGATCTGCTCTCTCTTCGTCTTCTCCATTGCACACAGCAAGAAGGTTCACCGGAAAACGCGTTCCATTTCTCCGACGATTTCCAGGTTCTGCAATCTCTCCAACACACCTCCATCTGTTGATCGACACTCATCTCCATCGCAACTGGACCGATTTATCCTCAACAAGATAAACATAAACCGAGCAGAAAAAAAAGAATTCGAGAATTTTTTTAGTTGTATCAATTTAAAAAGAATTCAATTCGAGGTATGAATTGAGGTACGAATCAACTTGAATAAACATAAAACCATAGAAACAGATCGAGAGGTATAAAGAGAAATCGAGGTATAAATTGGTATAAAAATCGATGAAGAAAACGAGCAAGAATCGAGGTATAGAGAGAAATCGTACCTGTGTTAAAGTCGAAGGATGTGATGAAGAACCCTAGAAACAGATGGAGGTCGTGTTGGGATGAAGACGTCGACTTCTTGATAAATGGCAGACAAGGGATTTTCTTTCTATTAATTAGGGTTTTATTTTGGAAAGACAAATGGGTTGTTGTTAAATGTGAAGCTCAATAATCAAAACTGATGGGATATAAGCTGAGATTGAATGAGAAAAAAGAAAAATGGGTTTCTTGCTTCTAGGAAAGGACACGTCATCTTGCTTGGATTTTGTTTTAATATATATATATAGATATAGATTTGGTATTTTTGAAAAAAAACAATTAAAATTATCAAAGGGTATTTTGGTCATTTACCAAAATTTCATTCAAATTCCAAAGCTAAATTATGTGAACCAAACAGACAGATTCCAATTCTTTTAACAGATTCCATTCCAATTCTGTCAACCAAACAGATGGTCAAACCACAACATTCCATTCCAATTCCTTCAAAGTCAAATTCCTTTGACAGATTTCATTGCATCCAAAAACATTCTGCGAACCAAACGCCCCCTAAATTTACACTACTTTTTACACTATTTTTGAAATTTGGTGTAAAATATAGTGTGACTCATTGGAGATGCCCTAAGGGTATATTTGTAAAAACGACATATTTCTTTTCTTTTCTCTCCTGCTCAAGAACATGAACATTTTTTTCCTTCCATTTTCTTCCTTTCCCGTACCTCTCAATAACACATAAATATCTTCCTTTCATTTCCTTTCCTTTCTTTACTTTTCTTTTCTTCCACATCATAAAAGTGTGGTGTTTTGTTTGTAACGGAAAAGCTAGGTGGCCTTCAATGGTGTTTGAGGGTGTTGTAGATCGAGTAATACTTTTGGTACAATTTTTTTAATTTGAGCTCGTAGTAACCGGTCCAACAATCATGGTAGTAAGCCAATGAAACAATCGACCCGCCCACCAACTTTGTAAAGACGCAAACGGTTGACAAAAAGTTTCATCCCAAAATATATGTAAATGCATGATTATAGATCAAATATCTAAAATATAGTTCAATTAAACCAAATGGAAGAAAGTTTATATATCAAAATCAATGGTATCAATAACTTGTAAATATTGTTAACAAACATGAGATAAAATTCGAATAATGGATCGATGTGTGATGCACATAATCAGTGTGTCGTTATACAAACACATACGAATGACACACATAAAGGCGATGGTCATATAACGCAGTATGGAAGTTTTTTCCATGATTACGAGTGTCAAAAGGGTTGCCATAGCATTTCACATACCCTGAAAACCAGTTTTATTAGGTAAAATGTGTACAAAATAGGAACTAATGAAAGTTTGGTACGTACATATTGCCTTCGTCCCAAAATTAAGTCTCTACATTTCTGTTTTAGTTTATCCCAAAATAAGTGTCGACTTTCACAAGTAAGTTCCCACTTTTCAATTCTACCCTTGGTTATGAGATGGAGAAATTAATTGCTCATTCCATTATTATTAAGGGTAAAATTGTCATTTAGTTAATTAAATAGTATCATAATTCTAAAATTGCGTCTTTTTTATTGTGAACATTTATTTTGGGGTGGAGGGAGTAGTAACCGAGGCAAACTTTGCTACATTTTGAGACCCTTTAATAAATAAAAAAGAAGACATAGGAGGTATATTGTGTTTCAATTACGGAATTACCTGCAAGAAGAATCAAGTTGATGTCCATAGGATTTGGTCATCAATTTCTTGTCATCAATTCGCTTCCATGTCTTGATAGTTTCGACTCCCATCCATTCGTTGTTCCCCTTTTTAAGTTGGGCAAGTATAACTCTAGCTCTTCTTGACAACCCGGCCTTACCATAACCATGATATCCGAACCCACCACCATAACAAAACCAAATACCATCTAAATTCCCACAGAAATCATTGAGGTGATCATGGCCTATGAACACAGCCTTTACATCTCCCATTGACACGAATGTCTGCAAGACTCCAGGGTTCACTAAAGAACAGGCTACGTATTCGCGGTACTCCCCAAAGATTTCCCTGAAAGGCCCATAACGAATTTCTGGGATTGGGATATGGAAGAATGCTAGTGCTGGAGGAGGTGTTGGTAACATGTCTTCTGATTGATGGTTATGGCCCTGTTAGCGAGGAGCCCTGCAACATGTTAATGAAATCTAAATATAATAGAACCAGCCAGCTAGTCAGATTAGTGGAACCGAATCAGATTACTCTCTACATACCTTAGAAACATGACGAAGCCAACTAAGTTGAGACTCCTTGATCCATCCATAAGTTCGAACCCCATTGACAACGGCTCTGTCACCACTGTCTAGAAAGAAGAGATTGAGGATGGTTTGGTTGGCTAAGTGAGATCCAGGTGCACCCCATACTTTGAGATCATAATTCCCAAACCCATCGATGTCTGTTATAACATCTTGTTGTTTGGTAGGATCAGAGGGATCTTGAGTTGAAGGGTTGGGTTGTGAAAGCGAATAATCCATAAGGGAGATGAACGACATTAGTTCTTCGCGAGTCATTGTGGACTCCTGGTCATGATTGCCCAAAACTGCTGCCCAAGGAAGTTTGGAATCCATGGCTGGGCCAAAAGCTTTAAACAATGACTCTGCAGCATCGTCAGTACTTGACCCGAATATGTTAGGCCATCCGTACCCCAAGCGGGATGGGGCTCGGGATGGCCAGCGGGGTTGCGGGGATGGGCTACGGCTCGGGGAATGGTTGCGGGAAGGGATGGAATTCGGGGATGGGATCCCGATCCATCCCGAAGGCTTTTTTAAAAAAAAAAAATTAATTAATTTTTTTAAAATTCATGCCGTTGAACGGCTCTATTACTAAAAAAAAAAAATTCTCAATTTAATCCTACTATATATTTAACCCTCAACCTCTTATTTCTCACACCTCTCAACCTCTTATTTCTCACACCTCTTATTTTTCACACCTCTCAACCTCTTATTTTTCACACCTCTCAAATTCTCTCAACCTCTTATTTCTCACAAACCGGGACACTCATAATAACCTTCGGTCGGATTTGGTCGAACATATTTGGCGTATCCAAGTTCCCAACAATGACGACGAGTAGATTTTTAAATTTATTTTGTAATTTTTATTTTTAATGAATGATATGAATTTTAATTTTTATTATTTATCTTATTTTTATTTATTAAAAAATATATAAATATTTTTATTTTGTTAAATAATTAAATGTATAAATAAAAGAATTAAAATAAATGAGGTGGCAAAAGGGTTTGAGGGAATGGGGTACGGGTGTTTAGGGATCGTTAGGGATCGAGTGAGGGATGGGAGAAAAGCTGATGTGGCGCCGATGTGGACATGGAATCTTTGAAAGATGCCTTCCTGGGGTACTGATGGCCTTATCCCCTAGTCTCCACAACTAGAAAAAATCAGTTGCAGTTATACCCATAAAAATTGAAATTTTAAATCTGAAAGTAAATTATTTGTCAACTATCCAAGGACAAATAAAGGAATCAATTATAGTTATGTTATTGGGCAGAACAAACCAATCTAAGGTTGAACCCAAACATGAAGCAACTTAATCTGAAACAAAACATATCATTGTTCTTTTAGACCCTACACATATGTTCTGTCCATTGTTATAAAATAAAGGAGTGTAAGCAGAGCCCAAAACCTTTTGACCAAAGGGGCAATCAGATCTCTTATGTTGCGAAATTTACACTTAGTAGGGTAGAGTTTCGGATGAATAAGTCAGGTGTCTAGTTATTCATAGACATGGTTACCGTACTTGAAAGCTTGCTTAAAACAACATTATGTTTCTATTTTCCCTATATATATATATACATATTCTATATTGAGTTCTTACAATGTTGTTATCTACATGAGGAATTACTGTGGAAGGTTGCATACACTCTGAGAGCAGACAAATAACATATAGTCCTTCAGCCCTAGAGAAAGAATAACATTCTGACTTTTTAAACCTCAAAACTTGGTACTTTTCAAATCCGAAATCGATACAGCTTCCATTTGTAATGTCTTATATAGAGTTCAACATAGTATCAATATTTTCAAAAATGGTTTGAACTTCTAAAATAAGCTCATTTGATTTTCTAAAGTCAATGTGTAGATCCTTTATAACCTATAAGGGTGTAAGAAGTAAAGCATTAATGCAAATTAAGAGTCTAATTTGTATTCAAATAAGTAGTTCAGATACTGCATAGAAAACTATTTATAACAAAAATCTACCTGTAAAAGCAATGAAATCAGGCTTCTCGGCATCAATCATTCGCTTCAAAAAGAGAGTTGTGTTAAGATCGGAACACCATTGAAACTCAGAGCTCAAAACATCTCTACACCGAGTCAATCCAGTTCCATAATGCATATCAGCCACCTAATCGACACATACAACCAACTCTATTTGATTTTGTTTAATAGAACTTGAAATCGTTCGTAAGTAATGAAATTAAGTAAACCAACCTGAAGGATCTTGAAAGTGCCATCGGAATTGAAACGTAGAGGAAGATTTGGATGCTTCTTGATGGTGATTCTGTGATGAGAGACCATTAATGTGTGGGATAGAATCCAAAGTTGAAGCAAATAGAGTGAAATCGTGATGAGAGTGAGGTAAAGCAAAGCATAAATCCATGATTTGGTCGATTGCATCGTTTGTTCGTGTGTGTATGGGTGAAAGTCAAAACAAGCGAGAGTGTATTTGTTCATCAAGAAGGACAAAATTTTCAAGTCAGTCCTTCCAATTGTAGAACAAGGCAGCATCAGCCCCTTTTTGGAACAAATTTCTATCTCTGTGTTCTCCAAACTCTTTCTATCAAGGAAAGGAAAGGAAAGGATTGAGAATTTGAGATGGAAAGGTGAAGGAAGTAAAAAAAAATTAAGTGTGAAAGGAATTTCTAGTTCTTTTTAGTTTACTCGATCGGATTTCGGATATAGAAACCAAGCCCCGAACTTTGGATTTTGGACTTCGGATTACTTCAGGTTTGGGTTTGTCGGGTTTTGGGTTGGTTTTGATCGGGTTTCAGGTAAATTATATGCAAAAATATATATATTATTCGATTCGCTTTTGACGATAAACTCAATTAGTTAAGAGGAATGATAAATTGATAGTATCTTTAGTCTCTAGAAAAAACTATGACCAACTAGAATTTAGGATTTTTGTGGGATAATTGTACAAATATATATATTTATATAATATGTACATATATATATATATGTGCGTGTCAGGTTTTCGGGTGGTGAGAAATCAAACACAACCTGAACCCAAATATGCTCCAAAAATTCGGGACTCGGATTTTCAGATTTCGGGTTTTACACAAACGCCTCATTTTTGCTTCGGGTTCGATTTCGGATTTTCAGACTATTCGGGTTTTGCATACCCGTGCTTCCCTTTCCTCCCACATTTGGGAGGAAAGTTTTGGAAGGAAAGTCATCAATATTTTCTTTTCTTTTCCTTTATTTTCCTTCCTTAAAATTTTTGATTTTCGTTCTTATGGTTTGCAATTCATTTCTATTTTCGTCTCAGAGGCCAAAACACAATTTTTAAGCATGAAGGACTAAAATAGAAATGAAAAATGTAAACCATAGGGATGAAAATAACAATAAAATTTAAATCATAAGGACGAAAAAGGTGATGGAATGTAAATTGCAATTTCAAAACCATAAAAACAAAAATAGAAATTTTCACCAGACCACATTGACTAAAAATGTAATCTATATATATATATATATATATTAAAGCAAAATCAAGGTGTTGCTTACGTGTCATCCTCACACTCCAGCATTTCATAATCCCTGCTCTCTCATTTTTTTGCCATTTTTCATTTTTTTCAATTTCTTTTACCTCTCTCCACGACGCTCCCTCTTCTCATCTCCTACCAGTTTCTCCACGACGCTCCCTCTTCTCATCTCCTACAGTCTGACACTTCTATTCTTGTGTTTTGTTGAAACGTTGATACGCTACCCAGGTTCTTCTCTTCTCTCTTTCTTTGAAATGCTGATATGTTACCCATCTTCTCTTTTGTTGAAATCTTAACTTGTAAGCCATTTCGTCTGTGCTCCTTCCAGGGATTTCCGTTGACTCAGCGGTGTAGATATCTGGATCAAGTACCCAAACATTTTAGGGAATGAAACCTTAACGATTTTATGATCATCGATTGAAACCCTAAATTTCCTGGTAAGTTTGTGTATTTTGTTCATATTCATAGCCTGTGGGTAGATGACCTAATTTCTCAACGAATTAAAACCCTATGCAACCTTATCTTCTACTGAATAGAATTAAGACAGCAGAAGAACGGTTACTTGCAGCAAATGATGTTGGTTGATGCAGGTGAATGAAGAAGGAAGGTAAAAAAGTGTATTCTCGAGGTTAGACCATCCCCCCCCCCCCCCCCCCCAAACACATTTTATTCAAACATACTTTGTTTTAGTTAGGTTATAACTAATTGATTTGCAATTCATTCAATAACTTGTTTTATTGATGTCTAGACAACTAAAAGTTTGAGCCTTTGGTATAATGGTTAATCTGTGGATTACAAAAAATGCCTCCAGTCTTCTTTCTGCAATGCAAGATTGAGTTTTTGTGGGACCCTTTGTATTGGAAGATCATTTTTGCCATTGATGCACTTATCATCCCAGAAAAGTGTTAAAAAAATTGTTGCAATCGATGCTTAGGGGTGTTTGGGATTGCTTATTTTTTTAAACTTATTTGCTTTTTTTTTTGAAAAGCAAAAGCCATTATATAACCACCACAAAACTAATTACAAGGTTACCAAGCAAACCAATACAAACAGAAACAAATTACAAAAGAAACAGGAGCATTTTATTGCTGTTGTCTTAACCGCACAGCATCCACAACAGCGGCTGCCAAACAGCAGCTTATTTGCTTAATCCACACAACAGCCAAGTCTTAATCCGGCGGGCCGGGGGGCTGCAGTTTCAATGAGTTCAGGATTAGTTGGTTGCTGTGTGTGCGGTTTGATGAAATGGGGCGAGATGTTGTGCGGATTAAAACTTATTTGCTTAATGCTTTTTCTCACCGCAAATAAGCTATTTTTAGTGTTTGGATTGAAAAGGAGAAAAGTGCTTATGACTTTTCCCCACCACAAATAAGTTGTTTTTGATAAGTTAATCCATTCTAACTTATTTGAAATTGCTTTTAACTTATTTGTCCAAATTACATTTTTACCCCCAACTACTTTTTATCACGATATAAGTTGATAAGCACTTTTAAAAATAAGAATAGGTTGTTTTAAATAAGCAATCCCAAACACCCCCTTATGCTTCTTTTTTTTTGAAAAGCAAAAGCCATTATATAACCACCACAAAACCAATTACAAGGTTACCAAGCAAACCAATACAAACAGAAAAAAGTTACAAAAGAAACAGGAGCATTTTATTGCTGCTGTCTTAACCGCACAGCATCCACAACAGCGGCTGCCAAACAGCAGCTTATTTGCTTAATCCACACAACAGCCAAGTCTTAATCCGACGGGCCGGGGGGGGCTGCAGTTTCAATGAGTTCAGGATTAGTTGGTTGTTGTGTGTGTGTGGTTTGATGAAATGGGGAGAGATGCTGTGCGGATTAAAACTTATTTGCTTATTGCTTTTTCTCACCGCAAATAAGCTATTTTTAGTGTTTGGATTGAAAAGGAGAAAAGTGCTTATGACTTTTCCCCACCACAAATAAGTTGTTTTTGATAAGTTAATCCATTCTAACTTATTTGAAACTGCTTTTAACTTATTTGTCCAAATTACATTTTTACCCCCAACTACTTTTTATCACGATATAAGTTGATAAGCACTTTTTAAAATAAGAATAGGTTGTTTTAAATAAGCAATCCCAAACACCCCCTTATGTTATTCATTTGATGCCAGCTCAACTTCAGCGTGATGGACTCTTAAGCTGGAAAAGGTTTGTGTTCAAACATGATCATATTTCAGTTTTTCAAAAAATTGAGAGTACTTAAACCTTTACTAATACGGGCATTGATCTTTCCAGTCCATTTCTCAATCATTTGTATTAAAAATTGTCACATGTGGTGGCATTAGGAATTTTTCTTCTCATATGTTAATTCTCTTTTGTATGTAAATTTCACATTTTCTATTTCAGGTTTGTACAATCAGATCATGTGATTTTGATACAGAGCAAACTTGGGTTCTCCTTCTCCTCTCTAGATTTGCCACCGGCCATGACGACAAGTGCCATCGGTAAACCACCGGCTACCTCACGCAACTGACCTTTGCTCGCCCCCTGCTTCCTTAACCACTGTGCACGATAACACCATGTCAAGTTCGAGAGAAACCTAAAATTGAATCGAGTTCCAAAGTTCGTTGGAACAAAAGGTCAATGTATTTCCTTCGAACCTGAACTGATTGATTTATATAAATGTTTTTCTCGATCTGAACTAAAGTATTATGAGTCCAATACATTTATATATCTGGGCTGCATTTCTCCGTCAATTACCACATATATCATCTCTAATATTTAATCCAAAGCGGTCATCTAAATAGCACACTTGATTAGTGTCGATTGGTTTAACATTACCGATTGGTCTTTGGTGACCTTCGATCGCCAATACAACTGACACCTAACAACTAATCTACATGGACAATCAAATAGAACCATGAATTAATGACGAACTTATAAAAGACCTTACCACTACATATGGATTTCTTCCTGAGAGCTTCACATTGCGCCACCCAAAATTCTAAGTTTGTTGGTAATTTGCTTAAGAACGATACCAAATTGGTGTGCCACTATAGATGAACCTAAGAAGCATCCCTTCAAGAATCAAATCTCAAATCCCCTTCCATCTATATAGCTTTCCTTCATAAGGTTTTTTTCAGTTATGGTTTAGCTTGAATACAGGTTACTTCTTCAATGCCTTCTCCAAATAAACCCATTGATTCTTCCCTTTGAATCACAAAAGTGGAATTCACTCAAGAGAAGAAATGGTAAAGAAAAACTACCGAGCACCCACTAGATTCTGTTATCCAATTCAAGAAGTTTCAATATATCCCTTTTAACTTTTAACTTAACTTTTCAAATCGCTCCTAAACTATTATCTTTTTTTTCTATAGATTCTAAAAAAGGGACCGAAGATATCCCAAAGTATCTTAATGATAAGCTAAAGGATAAAAGAAAGAACAAGGAATATAGAAAAACAATGGATTCCAAGGTTTGAAATAGATTCTTGCAACTTTTTGTCTTTTATTAGATTATAGATCGAGAATATACACATTTTGTTACATGTGCAGGCTATAAGCACCAGTGAGCTACATGTTATACCCATGAAAATGCAGATTAGGCATGTGTGCTTCTTCATCATGCTTTGATTTACACAATAGAATTGTTTTTTTTTATTATCCCTGTTATGATGTTATGACAATGTCTGTGTTTTCAGTACTTCCATTTCTATATATAAAAGCAAATCATTGACGCTGCTGACATGTCCTTTTCATATTTCAGAATTTTAAATTCTCGATTTCTCAAAGAACTTGGGATTTTTCATTTTCTATTTCCATTTTTTACTTCTCTTCCATACGCTCCATCTTCTCATCTCGAAACAAGTCTGGTCGTCTCTTCTATTTTGTTGAAATATTGATTTGTTACCCACTTCGTAAATGCTTCTTCCAAAGGTTCTGTTTGACTCGGCGGTGGTAGATATCTGGATCAAGTCCCCAAACAGTTTAGGGAATGAGACCTTAACGATTTTGTGATGAATTGAAACTCTAAATTACCTGGCAGGCTTTTGTATTTCGTTCATGTTCAAAACTCAGCTTCTATTCCCAAAGAGTGATGATAAACATTAAATCATTTAATAATTCTTTCATTTGACTTTTTCTCATAAGTTGATGTTTAATCTGCAGTGTTTTCTGCTTCACTAATTTTTAGCTCATTCTAAAATAGATAAATATTTTTTTGCTTCTAGATTATGATTATTCACTATTGGGACTGCCACAAGATAGCATTAAGAGGACAAGAGTTAAGCGTGAAGTCCACACCAAGAGTGCACGTAGGCTTGAACAACAATGTTTAAAAAAGCGTGTGGAATATATATCAAGCTTGGTTAACATATAGGTCAACTGATAAGGCTTGCCCCTTCTCATAGATACCCATGATAGATTTAAAAAATCCAGTTTGTTATTCAAAGATTGTATTTGTATAACATGTAATGTAGCTATGCGTAAAGCATATATCGATATATGGTTAAGCTGAATGGGGTTTTCTGGTTTTGGAACATTAATGCAATGGGAAAAGTTCTTTGGCAGGACCGCAGGAGGTTATTTGCAGATTTTTTGTATAACCAAAATCAACACCTGCAGAGCGATAGTCATACTCAGATAAGTTACATATCCGATTTGATTAAGCAAAAACTTTTGCTAACAAATAAGTTAATTGGGCCATTGCCCACATATTGAAACTAATAATAACATATAACTACATTTGATCTTAACCAATTGCCCAAGGGATTTTATTATTTTGTATACCTTTTGAATTACTCCGGTTTTTTTGTTAACACGTGCCCTATGTTTGTTGGGTTCCATTAGACATATGTAATGTACTTCATTACTGAATAATTACACATGTCTTTTGTTAACTTCTACTTATGTGAATTTTAGAAGATGTCGTTATGGGAAAGATAAACATAAAGGGTGCAACTGTAGCCCATATATTCACTTTGTACCACCAATGCAATTCAATTGACTAATGGGATTGAAAAAGCGAAGGTTTTTACAAATTTTTTTGGAATAAATTATGTGAAGGTAGTGATTAATGAATACATTCTCTATTTTTTTTTTGAACGGCAAACAAACGCACACACACGTCCACTTAAGGGTGCCACCCAGACTAATCCCCCTTGACCCACGACCCGGCCCAAAGGCCAGGCCCACGATCGGGTACCTCAACTTGATCACCACGGGGATCGAACCCGGGTAGTCAGGGATACAATCCACTGACCCCCCCCCCCCCCAGGACTGGGCTACAAGCTTATTGGTGAATATAGAAATATCTGTTTTATTTGCCAAGTTAAAAGTTTACATGCATTTATCCTTATTTTAACCATACTTAATGTTGATGATGAGATCGAGGATCATAACTTGGTTAAAAACATCATGTATCATGAAGTTTTTGACAATATTGTTCCTTGAAACATTAAAACGGTAAATCCAATTACATTAGTTTCATATATATGTATATATATATACTAGCAGTGTACCCGTGCAATGCACGGGGTGAGAAAGGTGTGAAAATTTTATCGCAAAATGAAATATGAAAAGGTCTCGAGTTCGACAACAGGGTTGAGTGACTTTTTTCTCAAAATACACAACATGTTCAAGTTCGAATCATGCAAGAGATGGCTTGAATCCTTCCGCTAGCATCAGGCGCTTAGTCAACTTTGAAATGTTTTGTAAGTTGTGGTTCCTAGGGGTGGGTTCCATATGGGCCGATCACGGTTGCCGGTGAATACCGGGTTTTTTTGGTTTTCATATTGTTTGGTTTACTCGGTTCAAATCGAACAGTTCAGCTTTTCATTAAGCACAAACAACCCATCTTCCGATCATTATGGTGTAAAAATAATCAAAGGAAACCAACCTACTACGTGCAGCTACTCATCTGGCACAACCCAAAAGCAAAACTAATCTATGTAAATACCTTTACAATAAATTAATTGTAATTTCCATCAAGCAAGCAATTGTAAATTAATTCTGTTTTGTTTCTTTTTTGAAATCCCTATGGAACATCTATTTGGCTCATTCTACTCATCATAGACAACACGGTCTTATAATTTTTATTATTTATTTCATCTATTATGAAGACCTGCCCAATAAAACCCAATGGCGGGATGTAAAAGAAGACCATACAAGTGGCCGGATAGAACCATATGAAAACAGATCATGCTCTTAATCTTCCAGCAATGTATTAAACTGGAAAAAGAACTATGGGTCACTTGACAATTAGAAGTAAAATAGTGTGGACAATCGTCTTAAATAGAAAGATAATATTTGAACTCAACATTATTTGTTAGATTTGAAACAAAAGTGCACAAATAAAAGCGAATAAAAATTAAACTTATGGTATTGTGTGAACCTTAAGGAGGCATGAGGCATCAACAACAATTTAAAAAAAATCATATCACTGGTCAAACTTATCAGAGTCTTCATATGTTAATTCTATTTTTTTATGAAAAGGCATCAATATATTAACCAACCAACCAACCACAAACAGTGTCGAATAGTGTACATACATCCAATCCGACATAAGCAGACCATATCGAACCAACTGAATGAGAAAAGTACAAGACCACGAAACGTAAGAAAAATCAAAACCAAAACAGTGAATCAGTTTGCGAGAAGCAAACGAAACTCAGATGTGCAGCTTTATCGAACCAGCCGTTGCTGACTCCAAAGTGAAAGAGCTGCTGGACCCAAAAGGCCCAGGCAGTCTGCTGGACCCAAACAGTCCGAAACAGGTCTGTTACTCGATCAGAAACATCTCACTAATTTACTCAGTGGCGTGTTGTGTTCAGTCCATTACCCAAGTTTAAAGCTCCTGACAACCACGTAACCCAGTCCAGAACAGAGATTTTTTATAAACAATCAAATTGGTTTTTTCATATTGTTCACAACAGAGATTTAACCACCTGTCATTTGCTAAAACTTATAGATTACAAATTGAAAATTTTCAAATAATGTTCCTAAATCAGCATCCAAATTGTTACCAAATTACAAATTTGAAATCAAAAACATAAAACATATACTAAATCACATATTTTCCATCATAGAACATAAAACCATATACTAAGGGTTCGTTAACCTAACGCTTACCCGGTGAGCGCTTAGCGGTAATAGTCACCACTTTCACTTAACTTACCGGGAGAATTTTTAGTCCATTAAAACGACACCGTATGCAACATTTTTATCCGGGTAAGAGATGTCACGATCACTTATCGGGTAAGACTCTCGATCTTTATCATCGCTTTTATAGGGTAAGATTCTCAATCATTCTATTCATCTGATAAGGTAAAATGAGCCGGTAAACATTTACCGGGTAAGCGTTTAGTAAATGGCCCGTAAATGACATATTTGACATCATGGAACCTAAGCATCCATATTGCTACCCTTGTCTGTATGAAAAGCAGAGGCAAAACCACAAAAGTGTGATGAACAATTCAATCTTGAACAAGGGTCCCGTTCCTTTTTTTACAGATTACGACTCTCCTCTTGTACCTAATGTTACCTTCAATATTGATTCACAGTCTAGATCCCAGTCCTCTTACCGCTCATCGACCGGTAGTAGTTGTGTTATAGATGGTTATATGGATTCACCTGCGAGTATTCAAAGTGTTTCTGATTAATTTGGTTGTAGTGGATCTGCTATGCACTTTCAAAACAACAGTGATAGGGCCTTAAATCATCTGGGAACTAATGACGTTTTAGGAGTGGATCTAAAGAAAGAGGCTAAAGACAAAGAAGTTGTTGCATTTAATTTTTTATGATGATGGTGGATTTAATGCCAAATTACAGCACACAGAGGGAAATTATATAACAACAAATAAAATATCACATTTCTCTCCAAATAATGAACCAAGCAAATAGCTTCTATTGTAATCCCAACCATAAAACAACAACCATAAAAGAAGAGAATTAATTTCGAAAAAAGGAAAATAGAGCAAATATACACCATTTAGGTATTCCATCAAAAGATCAATATAACATACATCTTAGAGGGACCGAACGCTATACTGAAATCGATCATCATTTATCAGAATAAACTACGTACATTAAGCTCATTCTCAAACAAAACACTTCACTGATTCAGTATATTGGAATGTTGATAATTGATAAACAAAACAAAGTCATTTACCAATAATAAACCTTACAATTTGAGCATTAAGCTCATTCTCAAGCTTCTCCTTCCTCCGATCATCCCTAATTCTGAACAACCGAATCAACACCAAATTTTGAACAACTTCTCTCATTTACATTTTCTCTTCTTTCTTGGGCACATCATCCGACATTTGAAGCAACTGTAACTTCATTGGAACATTATCACATTGGCAACAAAATTAAGAGTCCAGGTCGCCCCCATTTTAGATTTACAGGTAAAGATCTTGATTTGAACTTGAGTCCCCTTGTTGAATCATTCGACTGTGAGAAATACAACCCAATCTTACCATTTATAAAGTTGAAATAACAAATTTATATTATATAAATGGTTCATAGAGAAAGATAACTATTCGAAGCAAAACACTCTAACCAACTATGAGAGTTTACCTTAAAAGACTGTAAACAATCTTCATATCTTTCTTGCATAAGATGTTCATCCAAGTCTTCCACATCAGTTCCCTCATATAACACTACAACACCAACTTCCACAAATGAATTTATTAGGGTTGCAAATTGCTTTTCATAATACTCCTTTTCCCCTGTACATAATAATTCAAGCATAGGGATAATGAGGTCAGAAGCCCTCTTGAAATATATCATCAAAGACTTTGTACATAGAAGACCAAATTGAAAAAACTGTTAGAAGCCCTAATTGGAGTGTTCCTTGAAGTATCAACATAGAAACCTAGCCATGGAGAAACTGAGCAAAGCTCGAGACATCGAGACAGTGAAGTGAGAAGATCAATATTGGAAACCTTTAGACCTAATGTATCGATTCAGGGCATCAAAGATTGAAATTAGAAACGAAACGAAACATGAGAAGGAGTACCTGATTGTATCCTGGATAGCAACGAAACAGGAGAAGAGTGCCTCAATTGAAATCGTACACGATCAAAACTGGACCGGAGATGGAGAAATGAGTTCCATGCTCTTGATTTATATGCATGTGTGCAAGAAGAAGAAGTACTGAAGGTATGGTAGAAAAAGTATGGCTGTAGATGGAGAAGTATGGATCTTGATTTTTGGCGTATGAAACTTCCCAAACCAGGCGTATGAAAGAGTTGGTATGGTTGTGGTATGGTTGTACTGTGAGAAGGTAAGGTAAGGACCCGTCCTCTTTGTTGGTATACGTTTAAAACCCCTTGCTTAAAAGAGTTGTACATCATGCTTAAATATGTGTAATTAAGAGTTTTTTCAAATTTATGCTTTAAAAGCTTGTATCATGTGCTTAAAGACTTGTCTTTAAGACTTTTGATGAGAATGCATATATAAGTAGTATAGATAATGACACATATGATTTATTTAATAACTGTCATCAACCCTATACAATTGCAATTAGAATAAAATTGCATAAACTATTTATTAAAAATCTTAGCATACTTATAGCTGTGATGTTATTTTTTTATTTATGAAATTATATTTGGTAAAACAACACTTGCATACTAATTTTGTGAATACAAGATAAAGTTAAGAATTACTATTATGCACCGACTAATTTGGTTAGAGATGTAACATGTACTTGCAGTGAGTAGACAAATCACCTATTTATGTTGAATTTTGCGTTATATATTCATCTTTACCTTAGAGACTTGATCATTTCTCAAGTTTCTTGAAACAGATCATAGTAATTAATGCTACTTTTTGTGATGGAAACGTTCACGTTATATTTTATACAATGCTCTACACATCCAACGTCACTGACTCTAGAATCGGGTAAACTATACCACAAAAAGTTATATTTTCACAACATATTAAACAACACCATGTAATTTCGATCATAAGATTTCGTCATCGCACGGTCCATACCTAGTTTACCCTTAATTTAATAACATTCATAATACCTATCGTTAATACTCTCGGTTAGCAACGTCTTTGAAGCACTAGACCAAATGTGTAATTACTCTAAAAATAATCAAGATTCATATTTTCTTACTAAAAATATTAATAGTGATTAGGAAAATATGTAGCATAACTTCCAATACTTTTGTTACATGTTTTAATTAAATCCATGACTTTTAAAAGAATTGCTCCATACGAGATAGAGTATTAAGCCATTTTTCTTTTAACAAGTTTTTAATTAAAATCTCCTTTAAGGATATATATATACCTAAATGACCCGAACAATACCCATGAGGTGGTATGTATAAAATAAACATCATTTTGGGTTCTATACCTAATTAGGGTGGATTCCAAATTGGCCTCGCCACCTCAAAGGTTTGGACATCCCTTAAATCACATGTGAATATGATTTTCAATTTGTGATATAAACACTCTCATGTACTCTTACTTTGACCACGAACTAAACCACTGATTAATTTCAAACTCTGGACCATCAAAAAACCAATCGAAATACTTGCACAGTCGACTACATATGCCATTGATTACTTGGCAGCAAATTGTGCACAAATGATACCCAACTCAAAGAAAAAACTAACCTAAATACATGTTCATAAAGCATTTCTTCCATTAATCCGTCGATGATACAAAACCACAAGTAACGATCACCTTTTCTTTCACGAAAAAGGGGGTTGGTTTGGTTGTAAGAAAGAAAGAAAGAAAGGTGTATTCACATTCTGTAAGTATTGAATGGGTCGGAATCAGACATTCCATACCCACCATACGAAGGTCGACTATAAGATGATGGGTAAGATGAATCTGCAGCAAATTGAGAGTAGGAAGACCTCAGACCGGAATCCATGTTCCCATAGCCACTTGGAATGGGATCTTTGTGGGTGTTTACACATTCCTGAGTAAACAAACATAACATAACATAACATCAGCATTTATTTCTCGTAAAAAAGAGAAAGTATGGGAAGGGAAAAAGAGAAGAGAAAAGGTCTTCTTGCCTGAATAAGTTGTTGAGCGGTCTGAACTTGTGAGGAGGTTCCTTTGATTTCAACTGTAATTTCATCTGGTAGACCTTTGCTCTCTTGAACGGTAAGAATTGCACCACTTGTGCGACGAATATATGCAATATTTGTCCCTCCAACACCAATGATGTCTTCCGCATAAACCAGTGGTATTTGCATCGTATGGGCAACCTAACAAAAAAGGCAAACTTCTTAAGAACAATTATTTATATTTCAAGCAGAGGTGAATAAATTCTACACTTGGTCCATAATTACATCTTTCAAGTCATCTAGACATATTTGATTTGGTTTTACTTCTAAGAAAGTGAAATACATGAAACTATCTTACAGTGTTAGAAAGGATGACTAACCTGGGTTACAAAAGAAGCAGTCGTAGCACCAAGTGCAGGGGAACGAGTTGTGGGATCACGTCCATAAAAGGAAAGTCCAGATGAAGAAAACTGTGAGTCTCGCTGGGGGGGTTCACGGTTGAGAAACAGTGATTCTCGCTTCATTGAAAGAGGATGAGGATGTGAAGCAGCAGCATGCAGTATGGATGTTTCAGCCCATGATGGCTCCACTTGACGTTGTTCTTGTGTGGCTGTGGCATCATTGTGCTGCATAAATATTTAATATTTGTCAGTCAGGCCCATTGGGCCCATATGAATGATATGGTGTGTTCCAATAAAATAAACTGAGAGAATAACTTACAGTTTTTTCAAACAGGGGGAGAACACTATGATCAACCAAAAACTTCCTCAGGTGTCCTACAACAGCTTCTAAAGCTTTCAGAACCTTCACAGCTTCTCCCTGTAGATCCACAACCTTGTCATCCGAGTTGGCATATAATGTTGACACGTCGTCTGCCAGAAAAAGAAAAAAGGAGTGCATAAATAAGTATTCAAACCGATTTACTAAATAACTAAAATAAAATATGTATTACAAAAGAAACAACTAGAGCAGTTATATCAGATCATGAATTTTCATCATATTGCGTCCAACCCAAGTTCTTTTGCACAAAAAGGTACCCTACATGCTGCCCTTAGTGTTGGTCTAGAAAATTCAAAGCCCTGGATCATTGATTCAGGAGCCACCGATCACATGACCGGTAATTCCTATATTTTTCGTCTTACATTCCCTGTTCTGGAAAACAAGAAGTCAAAATGTGTTTCCATTGATTTTCAAAAATAAAGATATGAACTATTTCCATGTGAAATATGTGAATATGCAAAACATCATATATTTGTATGTATCCTTCACTTAAATACATGCCATCAAAACCTTTCTCTCATACACAATGATACTTGGGGTCCATCAAGAATTAAGAGTGTCAATGGTTTATCACCTTCATTGATGACCACATCAGAATTACTAAGGTACACCTTTTGAAAGAAAATCAGAGGCTGCTGAGATTTTTAGAACCAGGCATGCAATAATTGATATTCAAATTCAAATTCCAATTTTGAGAACTGATAATGCACATGAGTATTTTAACTCTATTCTTGGTAGCTTTTTCTCTCAACAAGGTATCATAAACCACAGATGATGAGATTCCAAAGTCGATTCATGAAGCTCTAGTGGTTCCAAGATGGAGGCAAGTTGTGTTTGAAGAAATGGAAGGCTCTACAAAGAAATGATGCTTAGGAACTAACACCTTTACCCAATGGAAAACACCTGGTAAGCAGCAAATGGGTATTTACTATCAAGTACAATGCAGACGAAATCAAAGAGAGGTATAAAGCAAGACTTGTGGCTAGAGGGTTCACGCAGACTTACGTCCTGGACTACCAGGAAACATTTGCTCTGTTTGCTAAACTAATACAGTAAGAGTTTTACTAACTTCAGCAGTAAACCTTGATTGGCGTGCAATTACCCCGGTAGATCCGAACCAGAAACATGAAATAAAAGAAAGAAGCACTCCTGTTGACAAAGTTAGATACCAGAAAGTGGTTAGGAAGCTGATTTACTTGTCCCACACAAAGCCAGATATTGCCTTTGTTGTAGGAGGTGTCAGCAAATTCATGCATTGTCCAACAGAGGAACACTTCAAAGCAGTGCATCGGATTCTACATTATTTGAAAGGAAGTCCAGGGAAAGGGATACTTTTCACGAAAAATCAAAGTATAAAAGTATTTACTGATACAGAGTGGGAGGTGCAAGTTATGGTAGATCAACATCAGAATATTGTACATTTGTTTGGGGAAACCTTGTTACTTGGATAAGTTAAAAACAAAACATAGTGTCCAAAAGTAGTAAAGAGGCAGAAGTTTGTTCTATGGCTACAAGAGTTTGAGAGATTATGTGGTTAAAAGAAGTTTCGAAAGAGTTTGTTGGGCAGGATCAATATCTTTATATTCAATCCCATTAATGATTGCTTAATACCTCTAACCAAACACGCCATAAACCCAGCAGCTCCACAGCACTCAATGGATCATTAACACATTATCTGAAGCTTGCCACAATCAAGGGGCAAGGGCAATCAAAAAGAAACACGAAGTTCAGACCGCCTCCCAGAATTATATCATTCACCGATCATGTATGTAAGCAAGGCAGTGATGATATAGAGAATATGAATCCTTCACCAAATGAACCAAGAGATAAACAAGAACAAGTGAGGCACACCCAATATGCAATGTTGGCATCAAGGGGTGGTTGATTTGTGGTGGTTGAGTTAGCGTACTAAGAGACTAAGTTCTGATACCATGGAATGAAGAAAGGGACAGAATATATATATCATATTACACACATGTGAATAATCAATCATTAGATTTAGGATAGAATCCATACCACTAGAGAGCACACGGACAGAACAACCACTGGTCTCTTGTATTGCCTTGATTGAAGATCCTTGCTTCCCAATTAGACTCATGGCTTGCATCGACGGAACCAATAGTCGGATTGAGCAAAAGGGAACGGACGCTACACCTTCATCCTCGTTCTCTGGAAAACCATTAACACGTTTGAATATTCTTATCACCGCATCCATTGCAGGTGACAAGGGTGCCTCTCTTTCTTCCTTGCCAGATATTAGGACCTAACAAAATTATGAATCAGAAGAATACATCTGTAAAAGAAAGTAGAAACAAAAACAATAACAAGACAAACTAAACAAAAATAACTGTATAAACAGACTCGGTATTACCAAGTACAGGATGCGATACAAGGATGATGATTTACATAAAACCTGAATATATATATATATATATATATATATATGTGTGTGTGTGTGTGTGTGTGTGTGTTGCAGGCTGTCAACAGAGGCTAAAAATAAACAATTGTAACAGGGAGTATGAAAAGAGCAAGTTCTGTGACCAATTTAAGCTACTAACTGTTGCATTTTGAACTGCTAGCTAATGTGAACGCTAATCCATTATAATTGCCTCAATCATTTCGAGCTATTTAGGGTTTTTTTGGTTGATAATGAAAACAATGGAATATGGTAACAAAGCAAATGAATACAACAATCAGAAATCTGAAAAGGTAACAACTTACAATGCGATCAGGATTACCAACAGGGCCTTCCAGTACACGAATTCGAGCTTTCGTTTCTTCGCACATCTTTTTTATGAGATCTCCTTTCCGTCCAATAATGCTGCCAACTTTAAGCACCGGCACTATAAGCCGAAACACGCAGTCTCCCGGCCATCCAGGCCATTTCTTCTCCGTTGAGTGGTCAGCTGCTGGCTCCGGCGCCGTTTGCTCTTCCGCCGTCGGCTTGGTTTCTACGGCTGCTGCAGTGGCGTGAATCTCGGACTGTGTGTCGGTTTTGGGGGTTTCTGCAGCGATTCCGTTTCCTGAAGGTACGTTAGAAGCCATTGATGTGTGTTGTGTGGGTTAGGGTTTATATGTATGTATATAGAGGGTTTTACGACGAGAGATCTGCAAATGTGTGGAGTTTGAAATAAGTATCCAAGATCGGTCTTTTTACTTGAACAAATTGCATCAAATTTGTATGTATTAGGGTTCTCGATTGTTTTATTTTGGTGTTTACTTCAACATTATTCAAACAAATTCTTTTCATAATGTATAGCATACTCCAAAAGGGGTCATTTAGGTAAATGGGTTAAACATCATGTACAACTTTACTAAGGGTCTATTCGTTTGTGACTTTAATGGGTTGTATGGTAGATATGACTCATTTGAACAGTCATATCTAGGTGTTTGGAACCGGCTTATTCGTTCAGCCCATCGCTGAATCGGTCAGTGTTGTTGTTGTTGAATAAACCGTCTGAATATTGAAATGACCATTTTATCCTCAATCTTTATTTTTGTCTAAATAAAACAAATGTTTAATAAATATGTTGGATAAATGACTTATAATTACAATATATATATATAGATATTGTTGTTGTTGAATAAACCGTCTGAATATTGAAATGACCATTTTATCCTCAATCTTTATTTTTGTCTAAATAAAACAAATGTTTAATAAATATGTTGGATAAATGACTTATAATTACAATATATATATATAGAGAGAGAGAGACAAAGAGAGACTTGAGATCATATGAGACCAGACTATTTCCGTGAGACCATGAGACCAAAAAATTAACACCACAGCAAAAGACTGTGAAGGCACTGTGATAATAAACCTTCACATTGTTTTGTTGTGAAGATTTGCTATTTTTCTTACCTTCACAATGAATCGCTATGGAGGTTTAGTGTTAATTTATTGGTCTCATGGTCTCACGAAAACAGGTTGGTCTCACGTGAACCCAACCATATATATATATATATATATATATCAATTAAAAGTAATGAGGGAGCTTCAAATGAAACCAGTCAAAAAGATGAAACCAATGAAACCCGATCTCAGTCGTCCTTTTTCTTGATCAAGGGTTGAGGGATTTTTGAATTTAAAAAATAGGGAAAGGGTATTTTGGGAATAGTTTTTAGGTATTTAATTTTGGAATCTATTAATTGATTTGAATTAATCTAATTATGGTTATTATCTCAATCTCTCTCTATCTCTCCCCCTCTCTCTCACAAAATTCCGGCCCTCTCTCCCTCTCTCACAAAATTCCGGCCACCATGTGGGCGGTGTACCACTTTGTGGATCCAGCGGAGGCAGCGTTGCAGCCGGCGATGGCTCCTGCGATGGTGATGATGTGGAGTATGATGAGGAAACTGTCGGCTAACGATGGAAAGAGGCGGAGGGAGAGAGTGAGAAAGATGCAACTAGAGGTTGCACCCAGCAACACGTAATTGCACAACATAAACAATTTGTGGGTCTTGTAGTGAGATTCCTTGCGAGAAGTGATGCTGTTTCTGCGGTGGGGGAAACGGTTCAAGCATGGGCGGGAGACGTTTCATAGGAGACGTTTCATATGGGTTTCATATTGTTTTTCTCCTACGAAACGTCTCCTATGAACCGTGAAACAATTATGAAACTCGCCGGTTTCATATTGTTTTTCTCCTATGAAATGTGAAAAATTCGAAAAAACGGTTTATGAAACTTAAAAAACTCGAACTTATGAAAAAATTGTTTATGAAAAAACTGTTATGAAACTCGAAAAAATTATGAAACTCGCCGGAATTTTAGGGGAGGTCGCCGGATTGGAGATCGCCGGAGTAGGAGGAGGTCGTCGGAGTGTAGGTCGCCGGAGAGAGAGAGAGAGATGAAGATAATTGAAAAAATTAAGGAAGTTTGTTAGTTGCTAAAATTATGGATATTCCTAAAATTACGAATTTGGAGAAAAAGACCCAAATACCCCTGGTTTCATGGTTTCATAAAATACAATGGTTTCAGAATAAGGGGACTCTAAAAGTAATATCATGCCATAGTGATATCTTTTGGGTTTGGTATTATGCTATGGGTGGATGGTCGCATACAGGTTCCTAAAACTTTATCCCTAACTCCATTGATGATGTATACAGTGCATCATAATTGTAGGCAAGTAAAACGAAAATCAACATACGAGGGTTGCTTTCTTTTTCAACGGGTTTTGGTAAGTCTCTCCTTTCTCGATATCTTTCACCATATTTTCCGGCGAACTTCTCCAGAACCGCCGATTATCAAATTAGGAAGGGATTTCGAGGGTTGCTTTCTTTACAGCGGGCTTTGGTTGACGTCTCTCCTTTCTCGATATCTTTCACCATATTTTCCGACGGACTTCTCCAGCTCCCGGAACTCGATGGTCGTCAGTTATCAAATTAGGAAAGGGTTTTCGAGGGTTGCTTTCTTTACAGCAGGTTTTGGTTGTAGCAGATCGTTGTTGGTCGGTCAGTTGGGTTTGCTTTCTTTACAGCGACACACAGGTTAAATGGGGGAAGAAGATAATAGGGGGGTGAAGGGTAAAAAAAGGAATAAAAGGTGTATACATAGCTGAATAGAGGGCATGTTCGTTTGTGGCTTAATGGGTTGTATGGTAGATATGGTTGATTCGCACAGCCATATCTAGGTGTTCGGAACCGGCTTATTCGGTCAGCTAGAAAATTAGAGTCCTTTGTATTCAGCTATGTATACACCTTTTATTCCTTTTTTACCCTTCACCCTCTATTATCTTCTTCCCCCATTAAACATGTGCATCCTCCGCTGCAAAGAAAGCAAACCCAACTGACAATGATCGACTACAACCAAAACCTGTTGTAAAGAAAGCAACCCTCGAAAGCCCTTTCCTAACTTGATAACCGGCGGCCCTGGAGTTCCGGGAGTAGGAGAAGTCCGCCGGAAAATATGGTGAAAGATATCGAGAAAGGAGAGACGTCAACCAAAGCCCGCTGAAAAGAAAGCAACCCTCGAAATCCCTTTCCCAATTTGATAATCGGTTGTTCTAGAGAAGTTCACCGGAAAATATGGTGAAAGATATCGAGAAAGGAGAGACGTACCAAAACTTGTTGAAAAAGAAAGCAACCCTCGTATGTTGATTTTCGTTTTACTTGCCTACAATGGAGTTAGGGATACGGTTTTAGGAATCCTGTATGCGACCATCCACCCATAGCATAATACCAAACCCAAAAAATATCACTATGGCATGATATTACTTTAAATTGATATATATATATAGAGAGAGAGAGAGAGGCGGGTTCAAACGAGGAGCGTACCAATTTAAGAGAACGTGAGGAGCAATTGATAGTTATGAATCACATGTGATTGGCAGTTGTGGATCACATGTGATTCACAACTGATCTGGATGAGAATCGACAGTTATGGATCACATGTGATTGGCAGTTGTGGATCATTAATGATCCGCGACTTGCACGCGTCGCGAACCAAGTCGCGCTACTTTTGCGCGAAAATTCGATTATGTCCGATTTTTTAGCGTTGTAAATCATATGTGATCAGAAGCATGGGAGTGCTCCTCACGTTCTCTTAAATTGGTACGCTCCTCGTTTGAACCTTCCTCTATATATATATATATACATAGAGAGAGAGAGAGAGTGAGAGGGGAGGTTCAAGGGAAAACCTCAAAAATACGGAAAACTGAAGAATACCCTAGAAGCCCTTCATCTGGGCGGTATGCACTTGTGCATGCAGGTAATAGTTGACTTTTTGGTTTTATGCACAAGTGCTTTATGCATTTGTGCATATATATGCACAAATGCATGTTACAAATAACCTGTATACACAAGTGCATACCGCCTAGATGAAGGGCTCCTAGGGTATTCTTCAGTTTTCCGTTTTTTAAGGTTTTCCCTTGAACCTGACCGTATATATATATATATATATCTTGTAATTATAAGTCATTTATCCAACATATTTATTAAACATTTGTTTTATTTAGACAAAAATAAAGATTGAGGCTAAAATGGTCATTTCTAATATTCAGACTGTTTATTCAGCACAACAACCGAACAACAACTTATCTGTTAACACTCAGACAACTATACATACAGGTCTTAACAGAAAACGAACCGAACAGCACCTAAGCATGGTTACCTTATCAATGCATAGAGTACAATTTATTAATGCCATTGAAGTTATAAAATCAGATGGTTTCTTGGATACGCTTCCTCCTGAATTCATTTTCTTAGACGACGATTCAAGCCTCCTTTTTCCCCTTTCTTCCGAGTGAACCGCCTCCCAACAACCACCGTCTCCTTCCAAGAACATCAGCTTCATCTTCTCCCCGTATTGCCTCCCGTCCAACCTTCACCCTCACCACCTGAGTTTGGGTCATTTCTTCTTCTTCCTCTAGGTTTAGGTCGAATATGACAGCACCATTACCAGATACTTTTGTTTTTTAGAATTAACATAATATCAGTGGATGTTTTTTATATCACTTTCGATAGATTGATTATTAAGTTACCAAATACTTAACCAGCAAGCTCATCTCACATAGCACTGGTATGTTAATTTTAATTTCTTCCAATCGTTTCCAGTTTTAATTATATTTGAATTGATCGTCTACTCACGTGATATGATTAGAATGTAAATACGGAAGGACATAATGGACGGCGATAGCACATATAATAATCGGAGTTATGAGAGCATGTGTGTTGTCGTTGGGATGGTGCTTGGCTCAGCTCAGATAGTTGTTGGGACATTATGGACGGCGATAACACATATAATAACCGGAGTGATGCATGGGGGCTGGTGTCTTGTTGTTGGGATGGTGTTTGGCTCAACTCGGATGGTTGTTTAGTCCTCCTGCATTCGTTGTTTTGCTTTGGTCACCGGAGTTTCAACACCCATTTTCTCTGATTGCTACAGATCTCTGCACTCCGAGCATGGTTCCTATAGGCATGTTTCCTTTCTTCAATCTGTCACGTTTTATTTGGGCAGGAACTATATGTTGTGACAGAAGCAGATTCCATCATGGGTCTGCGATTATTTTATAGAAAGCTACGTGGGTTTTCAAACATTTTTGTGCTTGTATGGTTGCTTGTGGTTTTCGCATGCATTAAGGGATTTACATATTGTTTAATATGATGAAGGTAAGAAGCTAAAGTAAGCAACATGTTTTGTTTCATTTATGTAGAAAGTGTCAAATATTTTGTGAAACTACCAGCATAAAAAACTAAAAAGTGTTGGAGAGATAGAATCCCCTTTGTATCACTTTCTACAAGATAAAATCCCATTCTCTATTTTCCGATGGAGTTGATTCACAAAAGATGTATTGTACTTCATTAGAATCATGTCTTTGATGCAATTGATTTTTGTGTTTCTTTTTTCTTCTCATTTAAAAGAAAAAACCTGACAGCTTGAAGAAAGGAAACATGCCTTTCGGGACCGTGCTCGGAGTGTAGAGATCTGTAGCAATCATAGAGAATGGATGTTGAAACTCTGGTGACCAAAGCAAAAACAACGAGATTGCAGGAGGACCAAACACAACCATCCGAGTTGAGCCAAGCACCATCCTAACGACAACACACCTGCTCCCATCACTCCGGTTATTATACGTGTTATCGCCCTCCATAATGTCCCAACAACCACCCGAGCTGAGCCAAGCACCATCCCAACGACAACACACGTGATCCTATCACTCCGGTTATTGTACATGCTATTGTCGTCCATAATGTCCCTATGACTCCATATTTACATTCTGATCATATCCCGCGAGTAGACGATCAATTCATATATAACTAAACCTATAAACGATTGGAAAATTTGAAATTAACATACCAGTGCCATGTGAGACGAGCTTGCTGGTTAAGTATTTGGTAACTTAATAATAAATCTATCGAAAGTGATATAAAAAACATCCATTGATATTAAGTTAATTCTGAAAAACAAAAGTATTTGGTAATGGTGTTGGCATATTCGACCTAAACTTAGAGGAAGGAGAAGAGTTGACCCGAACTCAGATGGTGAGGGTGAAGGTCGATCGGGAGGAAATAGAGGGCGAAGATGAAGCAAATGTTCAAGGAAGGAGACGGTGGTTGTTGGGAGGCGGTTTGGCGGTTCACCCGGGAGAAAGAAGAAAAGGGAGGCTTGAATCATTGTGTAGGAAAATGAATTCATGAGGAAGCGTGATGCATTGATAAGGTAACCATGCTTAGTAAAGTACATCATGTTTAAATTGTTGTTTTTAAGACTTTTGTAAAATCTCTTTTATAAGGTAGCATATATAATGGAGAATCTCTTTCTGACTATTACAACCGTTTCAATAATACTCCACAACGACCTTAAATTGTTGGGGTCGTGTATATGACAACGAAGAAGTTTTGTAAGTTCATGATTTGTCTTCGTAACTTCTAGGATAATATTTGTATTTACATTAAAACAACTAAGGACCTTGATCATATGTCTCTCACTTTCTTATATGGAACTTTGCATAACTATAAGCACACAAAAATCCAAAGAAAGTATGTCATCAAAGAAATAAAGAGTGTCGTATGGTCTTGTTGGTGACTGTTCTAAGAAAGTTGTGCTTGTTCCAAGAATCACTTATCCTTCTTTAGAATTGGAACAAAAGAGTCGAGAATAATCCAACCAATAATCAGAATCATACTTCTGTGATGTCGATGATGAAGGTGAGGATTCAACCGTCAACCAATTATCCGATGGTATAGCTATGATGGCCGGAATTTCCAAAAAAAAACAAGTTTCTCCTCTGGCCGGTCTAGCTTTGACAGAAAACCCTCCTCTTTCTCTAAATCCTTGGCCATTGACAAGACAAGTGAATAGTGTTATAGTTGTGGCTAGAAGGACCATTTTGCTTTTTAGTGCGAAGCAAACGAATCAGCAGATCAAGACCCTCATCTACTTATAGTTGATTTTCTTCTATATCGGCAAGACAAGATCCTATAAAAGCATCTAGACGATATCTTCTTCATAAGCTTAACTGATGCAGGGGTTCGTAATTATTTACATATTGTTTCTAATTAGGATTACAATTTGTTTCTAATTAGCATTCATTTCCTAATTAGACAGGTTTCATTTATTTTGTCATAGTTATTGTTTCCTAGTTAGGATTATCGTAATAGTTTCCTAGTTAGCTCCAGTTAGGCCTATAAATTGTTTGGTTTGTTTAGATTATTATTCAATCCTAAATTTTGATAAATAAAGTTATTAAAGCTCTCCCTAACAGGTTTCTTGAAAGTGTTCGTGATTCGTTCATAAGATTCGGCCGATCAATCGACCCGTCATCATTTGGTATCAGAACGAAGGTTGGTACACAAATGGTCGGACGTGGAAGACCCTATGAAAATATCCATCATAGAGGCGCTGACCGAGGCAACGATCAAGATCCCCGAGACCCATGAGACTTCGAAATCGAACGCCTCCAACAAAGAATCAAAGAGCTTGAACTTCAACAGGAGATGCGTGCGGAGGAAACCGAATCTGATCCTAGCGTCTGGGACGAAGGTGATGAGGAAGAGGAGAATCCTTTCGCCAATCACCGGAGGGGTTTTTACGGTGCAGACCTTGATGACCCTTTACGTAACATTGGGATGAAAATCGAGATTCCTGAGTTCGCGGGAATGACACATCCCGACGAATTTATCGAGTGGTTAAGCACCGTAGAGTGAGTCTTCGATTTGAGGGACATTCCGGTCCACTTAAAAGTGAAGCTTGTGGCCATCAAACTTCGAAAATACACTTAACTCTGGTGGGATTATGTGAAGAAGCAACGATTGCAAGAAGGAAAATCCAAAGTAGAAACATGGGAAAAGATGAAGAAGTTGCAACGAGGAAAGTTTCTACCAATCAATCATCGACAAGACGCCTTCCTAGACTACCATAATCTGACATAACGAAACTTGCTTGTCGAAGAGTTCATCATCGAGTTTCATAGGCTTCAGATGAGATGTGACGTGGCTGAAGAAGAGGAACAAGTAATTGCGTGGATTTTGGGTGCCCTTTGAACCGAGATTTCCGATGTGGTGCACCTCCAACTGTACTGGACCTATGCCGATGTATGTCGATTAGCACTAAAAGTTGAGAAACAATTAAAGAATCGAAGTCGATCCACGGGAAGTCGTTTCACTTCTATGTCTCAACCACCCCCGATAAGAACAACCAAGGTGCATACCCCAAAACCCGACACTCCTACCAGTAGCATAAATAACACACGAGTTTTACGATGCTTTAAGTGCCAAGGAGTAGGGCATGTTGTAAGGAAATGTCCAAATAAGCAATTGGTGACGTTAGTAGAAGAAACAATGTCGGTGTATGACTCAGACAATGAAGAAGCAGCAGAAGAAGCAATATAAAAAGAAAACGAAGTTGTAGTACGTCGATCATGGGGAATCATTGGTCATCTAATGTTTCCTAAAGCGTAGCAATTTAGAAAGCAATTGAGGATGATTCTTGGTTTCGAAATAATATATTTCTCACCGAGTGCACAACCAATGGAAAACTATGCAACATGATCATCGACGAGGGAAGCTGTGAAAATGTGGTGGCGACAAACATGGTCGAGAAACAAGGCCTCGATGTGGAGAACCATCCAGAACCGTACCAACTCACATGGCTAAAAAAGGAAACGTTGTCAAAGTATGTAAACGTCGCTTAGTCCAATTGTCGATCGGGAAAAAATATCAAGATTAGGTATGGTGCGAGGTGATTCCTATGGACGCATGCCATATTTGTTGGGAAGACCATGACAATACGATCGGAGGACCAAACATGACAGGTTTCGGAATACATAAAGCTTCAAGAAGGATGGAGTAAATATGACATTGGCACCCCTTGACACGAGGCAGAATTCTACGATTACTCTAGTTCTTAAACGATCTGAGTTCCTGAGTCTAATAAAGCTCGATTCCAATCCTCTTATGCTCGCTCTAGTGGTAACGGAAGCAAACGAACAAAAACTTAATGTTCCTGCTCAAGTTTAGCCTTTGTTGAAAGAGTTTGTTGACGTACTACCCAAAGATATTCCACCCGGATTGCCACTAACAAGAGAGATCCAACATTATATTTTTTTTTCCGGGATCTTCTATCCCGAACAAACCGGCCTATCGCATGAACCCAAAGGAGTATGAAGAATTGCACCGAAAAGTAAACGAGTTGCTCGAGAAAGGGTTAATATGTGAAAGCATGAGTCCTCGCGCTGTACCCGCTTTGCTAGTCCCTAATCATGACAACACCTTTCGAATATGCATCGATAGTCGAGTTGTCAACAAAAAACATCATTTGACCTTGAGGAGGTTATGTTCAATATGAATATTTTGTTTGTTGGTTGATATAAATGGTAGGTTCCTATCACATTGGTTTATTTTGAAGATATGTAGTTCGAGAGTGATATGAACATGTAAATAAATAAGTCAGGCTCAAGAGAATACTAACAGTATTAAGTACACATACAACATATGCTTGCTTGTTTTGCTTCCTAGAATTTGATTTTCCTCGATCTATTTCCAACTTTTTTTAGATTCCATGCATAGGCAAAGCCACGGTTCCTATGGAACTCCTTGTTGGGTGAATAATGGAACATATGCAACATACTTTTCTTGAACCCTATATACCCTGGTGGGTTAAGTACTATCCTTACACCGGGGAGGGAGTAACATAACCTTTAACAATAGCAATAACAATAACAATAACACCGCCTTTTACCTTGTAGGTTCATTGTGATTTGTTGGTCCTGGGACACAATAACTCACACGAAAGGTGTTTGTAGAAAGGGGGTTTAATACAAACACAATAAATTTTCACTTTTTAGTTTTATATTTTATTCAAACATAAAATTGCAGATATGTTGCGGAAGCTAGAAAGGCAAGACATGTGATCCTAAACTAACTAACAGAGGAAATAAAGTTCTCTTTCAGATTTGAAGACTAAGATAGTCTTCTGATTGTGACGTCGAATTTACTTTGAAACTTTCACAGATAAGTTCTTTCAAAACAGGTGATCTGCAAACAATGACAATGAAGACTTTTTATAGCCTATATTGCATTGAATGCTCGCGTTCAACTTTAAAATGTGTCTTCATCTAATTTATTGATCCATGCATGCTTGTACTTTTCACTTCAGCCTTTGTAGTTGATATGGACATTTGTTAATCCATCACATTCTTTGTATGAAAAAGGAACAATAAAGGAAGTATGACACTAATTAAATAATGCCTTGGAACTTACTTTGGCTACATGCTTTTGTATATTCCCATAATAGGATGAGCGTTCGGAGAGTTGGTGAGCCAAACTTGTTGGACAAGTTTGCACTTCAAATTTCGGCTTCCCGGTAGTAATATTTGTCAGACTACTAGTTGACTATATATTGTATTGATCTACTTTCAGCTAAATGACAAACCAATTCACTTCGGTCACTATCTTGACCTCTATTCAACTAGTCTTCGATTTTTTTGAAGGATTTTTACACTTTTAATCAATACAGATAGTTGGAAAACTTTAACAAGTAAAACCCCTATTTTTTCTATTCTGAAGTATAAGCTATACAACAGTTTCAAGTAATAGACATTTATAAGGTACAATCTTTCGGATATTAAGGACTTAGAATATTTCAGAGGTGTTTGGAGAGTCCGATAGAAGGGATAAACTTCTATCAGATTTCAAAGATATAGATCAGAAGATGATCTACTTAAAATATCTCAGGTTATAAATCTGATGGTCCAAATCCGAATATACTTGATTGTTTCTATTGAGGTCTTCGGATAAGGACTTGTCTTGAACTGAATCTGATGGGTGGTTAGTATCAGATGTGATCTTTTTGGGGCAAGTACTAAGAATATATTTCTAAGTGTTTTAAGATCGGATGTCTATTTGTATTATGCATAAATTTGATGGTTGAGACTAACAAGATTCTTCTTTAACGATTATACAAAGTTAGAGATTTAAGATCACGTTTACCTCAAAATTCATCTTCATATTACTTGTTCTAAAGATCAACAACCCACTGTTGTTCAAAACTTTAAAGTTTGTTCACGCTTCAATTCGTATTTTGTTTGTTCCATATTTGCTTGTTTGCTTTCATAATATGGTAATGTTACCAAGTTGTTGTTGTTGTCATCAAGATCAGATCCATGGATTCATTGAGTTTGATGGTGCAAATATCAAGTGCCACTTGATGAAAATCAAAGGCACCGACCATGTTTGAGACTCGATTTTGGTCCTTTTGCCATGGCCATTAAACAAACGACACATAAACATCATAAAAATTAAATAAAACTTCAAGGTTTAGAGAAATATGTAGCTACTAAATGAATGGGGGTCATGCAACAACGTCAAATAAACAATAACACAAAAAAGCTTTAAAGTTTAGATCAATACCTGGTCGAGAAGAGATTGATTGAGAGGGGGTGTTGGGTTACGTTAGCCTATTGAGACATTGGATCGATTAAGATAGAGGAAAGTCAAGAGGTCGTTGATCGAGAGGGGTGTTAGGCAATGTTCTAAAAAACTCGTAGCGCAGCCGCCATTGCGCACCATGACACCAAGGCTTGTGTATCACGCCACGTTAAGCTCGTGGTATGCCATGGCCTAACATGCAGTTTTCATATTACGATTTTGATTTTTCTTTACGTTTTTAATGTCTTATTTGCAAATTTTTTAATATATAACCTAATCTAACTTGCTTATTACTATGGACTCATTGAATAACACTAAAAATATATATGTTATTATATATAATATTATATATGAATTAGAAATCTGACACCATAAGTCACGCCTTGGAAACGCCATGGCTTCGCCGTGGATCCTAAGGCTTGAGGCTTGGTCTCGCCGCCACGCCACACCTCACGCCATTTAAAACCTTGGTGTTAGGTTATGGGTTAGATTTTTTCGATTAATTGAGAGATATGATGAATCAAATCGATTGATTGAGAGCACTGATGAAGTCAAATCGATCAATTGAGAGGGATGATGAAGTAGATCGATGGAAGGTGTTGAGGCCGATAATAGGCGATAAGGGTTTTTTTCCTTATCAAATTAAAACACAGTAAGATCTTATAAACTCTTGTTCCAAAAGAAGCGTACTTAATATATTAACCTATTATTTTTTATGTGATAAGAGCTTAATAAAATGTAAGTAGAGCATATGTAAATTCTTCAGACCATGTATATATCTACTAAATTGGTGAGCCATATATCTACATATAGAGATGGTCAAAACCGGTCTCGAGCCAAGTTGGGTCCAAATCAGTTCCGATCCAAGATTTCCAATTGGTAATTCGTCTGTCCCAAATTGTTTTCCATGTATGAAGCTTGGTCAAGGTTCTAAATGGCGTGAAGCGTGGTGGGGTGGCGAGGCCAAGCCTCAAGCCTTAGGTGCCATGATGCGTTTACAAGACGTGACTTATGGCGTCAAATTTCTAATTCCTATATAATATTATAAATAAAAACATATATTTTGAATGTTACTCAATGAGTCGATAGTAATAAGCAAGTTAAATTATGTTATATATTAAAAGACTAACAAACAAGACATTAAAAACGTAATGAGAAATCAAATATCACATTACGAAAACTGAACATTAGACCATGGCGTGCCACATGCTTAACGTGGCGTGAGACACAAGTCTTATGCCATGGTGCACCATCGCGGCTGTGCGACTAGATTTTTAGAACAGTGTACTCGGTCCCTAGAAAGGTTACCATCCCACGATGGGACGAGTTCGAGCCTAATTTTTTTCTTTTTTCTTTTTCTCACAAATTATGGAACAAATATGTAAGTCTAAATACAATTTGAAATCCATAGTTGGGCCAATCAAATACACTTTCAAATTTATTTTATTATATTATTGTTTCACTATGTTTTCAAATTCTTTTTACATGTTTACGCAACTATTATATCTAATTCGTAAATAGTAATTTGTAAGTAATAAAAGTTGGTATTCGATCTTCAAATATTCAAATCTTTAAACTTGTTTTCGTATTTTCAGATCTTCAAAGTTCCATCAATGTAATCTTTAAACTTGTTTTTGTCTCGTTTTTTTATTATCTTCCATCAATGTCATGTTCAATCTTTCAAGGTTCGTCTTTAATCATCAAGGTCAAGATCCTCATCACTGTCTAATGTTGATCAAGGGGCGTCAATATTGGTAGTTGGTGGCGTTGTTAGATTTTGGTCGTATTCGATTTCTTCGACATCTTCAATCTTCGTCTCTAATGATGTTGTGCTTAAGTTTTTTCCACCCTATCCAAATAATCCTTCAAATATACACAACATTCCATAGACTCTTGGCTAAGTCCAAGGTTCTAAAAACCTCGCCTTGGCGCCGAGGGGCCACCTTGCCGCCACGTTTACCCCCTTAGTGTGGATATAAGGTGTGGGACACGTTATGGTGCGCCATGGCCTGCCATGGCGTGTTATGACATTACAAATTTGTGTACTTTCGACTTTGTAGTTGTGTACATCGAAATTCGATAACAATTTGCCCATTAGTATCCATTATAATTTAGAAATTCTTTTGTTTATCATTTTATATGAATTTAAATTTTTAATAACTTAATCATTATTGTTCAAGACAATGACATAAACACACACACACACATATATATATATATACATACATATTATATATAAATTTGTCGTCTTAAGTCATGCCTTGGAAAATGCCATGGTCTCGTCATAACTCGTAAGGCTTGAGGCTTTACCTCGCCGCCACGTCTCATGCCATTTAGAACATTGGTTAAGTCTTATCCTCCGTAACAAGATGATCTGCCAATAAAAGAAAAGTGGATTTCACCCATATCATTGAACTAACTATGTTGTAAGTAAACAATCTATTGGGGGTGTTGGGTTAAAGGGATTGAGTAATAACTAATGGAATCAAAAATAAAATAAACTGTTTGGTTTTATATAATATAATGCGCCTATTTTCCCATAAGCCCAAATTTTCATTCCAAGTTAAACTAGACGAAATTAAAATTCATTCCCATTTTCATTTCCATCCCCTGTCTAAGCCAAATAGTCGGTTTTAATGCGATAAATAGGACATATTATACTATGATGTAATCAAAACACATATTATATATATTTATGAATGATAATATCCCCTCCGTCCCAAATTAAGGGATTGTTTGACAGTTGTTAAATGGTTTAATGCAGAATAGTTAAGTGGTCAGAATGCTTAGGAGGCTCTGTATAGTGCATAATGAAATATGCTTGTTTGGTAACTGATCTGAATGGACAGCTTGAATGACAACAAATTACCATTTTAACGTTCTGTATGTTTTAGTTCTGAATGAAATATAGTTGTCCGATAAATGTCTAAATAAAAGAATTACTTTGCAAATATAACTACATACTCAATGTTACCAACACAACATTTCATGTTAATGTAAACAAGCATAACACTAGTTCAAGTTTTAGAATAAACAAAACATAATAATCAAGTAAAGAAGATCTTGGCAAGGTAAAGGCTTACATTGTAGCTTCCATTGCATGTCATAGATAAGACTAGATTTGAGCACTTTTGACAATCCTGAGTCGCTTACCATGAGCCTAGAAAAGTAAATGGTTTATATTTCTGAAGTGTCAAACCTTGTTTGAAAGATCTGCCATAACTAGCAAGAAGACAACACAAGATCTCATAAACAAATTAGTACCTGCCAAACATATTTCTCCCGTTCTTATAAACCTTTTTTTGAAGTATATATATATATATATATATTTATATATGGCAAATGAAACAAATAAACTCACACACCCTCCTCACCTTTGGTGAGGTTTGAACCCATGACCTCCTATAAAGCCAAGGGCTCCGATACCGCTATGCTAAAGGCCCTTTGGTCCGTTCTTATAAACCTTGGCATCTACCATAATCTTATCTACACGAAAAGGTATGCTTTTAGATGTCTTGTAAGCTTATTGGCATGCAGGATGTTGGCTAACTTTGATTATCCATATGTTTGATATTTACTGTACCTGTACAACATCGCATAATCAAGTTGAATCGAAGCATAAAATTTGTTGAACTTATACTAATATCACATGCACTAGATAAATATACCCATCAGAGCAAAATATGTTACAAACTGTTAAAAACTAGTGGGCAAAATAATCATCAAAATACAAGGTGTATGACCAAAAAAGCCCCAAATTTCATCACAGACAGAAAACATGTCTAGAAATAACTTTAACCATTGAAAAATGGGAAAAAAAACTATCGTTTTTAAGGGAAAATCGCAGATATGATGATGGTGATTCCAAAAATGCAATGAGAACGATCTTATACTTTCTTTCAACAAAAACTTGCTGTTTTTCATCGTTAATCTTATCAAAACGAATTCCTTCACGATAAGTAATCTTATGGGCATCCGATGATACATTCACGATCCTTCTTTCTTTCTTACTTTTACGTGTCGTTTTCTTCATATTGTCCGACAGCAGGTGGGAAGTGACCTACAAACAGTAAGTTTTTAACAATAAATAATACGTAAACGTGGTGCACGAACGAAAAAATGTACTCAAAACCAACAAAAACACATGAAAAATACCTAGATAGATGATCAGTGGCAAACTGTAGCTCTATGTTATCTTTAGAAAGCATAAATGGAGTCATCATTATACCTGCATTGTTTCTTAACACAAACCAATATGACAAAAAAACATAAAAGCTTAAGCTTTTGTAAGACAACAAAATACATACCCCTCCATTCCAAAGAGATTAAAAGTTGATTTTTAAGAACCTATCCAAGATCAAAATTGACATAAATTCTTTAGAATTTTATTTAAACCACTACTAAACAGAAGCAGATTTCCGGCGGAAAAATCCGTCGGAAATCCGCCGGAAATGGTTAATTTCGGCGGATTTTGCGGCGGATGCGGTCGCCGGATAAATGGGCGCCGAGATGGCCCGTTTTCGACGGAATTTTCGGCGGATAGTTTGTTTTCGGCGGACGTTTCGGCGGAATAATCCGTCGGAAAAAAGTAGAAATAATTAACAAAATCTTAATTAACAAGATAATCAGAGATATATTTTCGGCGGATTTTTCCGCCTGAAATATATTTATTTATTTATTTATCAATTAATAAAAAATAATAATTTCGGCAAATATTTCGGCGGATTTTCGGCGGATTTTTCCGCCTGAAATATATTTATTTATTTATTTATCAATTAAAAATAATAATAATTTCGGCAACTATTTTCGGCGGATTTCGGGCGGAAAATTCCGCCGAAAATAATTTAATATATTTTTAATTTTTTTTTAATTAATTTAAAATTTATTTTTTTCATGGAATCAGCTGAAAACCTGCTAAAAACCTGCTAAAAATTGTATAATCTGCTAAAATGCTATATATCATAAATTAAAACACCCAATACATTGTTCGGGCCAAAACGACCAAATCGTTGTTCCAAATTGTTCCAAATTCGTTCAAATAACACAAAACACAATTATAAAAGTTTCACATCACTATGGAGGCGGGCGCGGACGCGGCGTACTTTGACTGAGACTTCTGACCAACTCGCACATCTCTTCATATTGTGCTCGTTCCAAACGACGGGCCTCTTCACGTCTCGCTTCCTCTTCCCGACGTCTCGCATCCTCTTCCCGACGTCTCTGATCCTCTTCCCGACGTCTCTCATCCTCTACCCGACGTTCCTTCTCTTGTGCCTTCAACTCTTGCACTTGGCTCATTAAGGTCTCAACGATGTGCTACAAAATAAAAAAGACATTAGAATATTTAATATGAATTAAAAATCAAATTGATAAACATCATTTAATGAAAAAAAACTGGTACACACCTGCTGGGAGGAAGACGACGCACCACTTGTCGAAGATGACCCACCCAAGATCGCATTGGGATCTAGATGGTTTCCAAACCCAAACGAACGACCTTTCTTCGTTCCCCCGGTCACGTCATGCCATAACTGGGTATCAAGTGACGGATGATTGGCAAGGTCCTCGCCGTATCTCTCTATGGCGTCCGCTCGATACCCACCCTGTGGTTTTTACAAAATTATACAAGTCAATTTCGACAGCATAACGACTGTAAATAGGACGTTTCCATTTTCCTGTTAAACAACAATCCTAATGTTTGCCCAACAAATGGCAACCCAAACTAGATAGATATTAACGGCAAGATATATAACAAAACAATTATAAAGCTAAAAGTTAAACAATCCTAATGTTTGCCCAACAAATGGCAACCCAAACTAGATAGATATTAACGGCAAGATATATAACAAAACAATTATAAAGCTTAAAGTTAAACAATCCTAATGTTTGCCCAACAAATGGCAACCCAAACTAGATAGATATTAACGGCAAGATATATAACAAAACAATTATAAAGCTAAAAGTTAAACAATCCTAATGTTTGCCCAACAAATGGCAACCCAAACTAGATAGATATTAACGGCAAGATATATAACAAAACAATTATAAAGCTTAAAGTTAAACAATCCTAACGTTTGCCCAACAAATGGCAACCCAAACTAGATATATAAGATAGCTAGTTACCTAGTTATAATGTTTATAGTTAAACACAAACTATGTAGATATTGTAAAGTCTTGGTCAAAAAATACTTACCGCAAAACGGCTACACCGCCTTGTCACATACTCCTCGGATTCGGAAGATGTGTTATTCGCTCCCGACCGCTGCTTCTTCTTCTTCTTATGGGTATGGTCGAAGAGCTCAATACCCGACGGTGGCACGCCTCCTTTTGCTCTCGTCTGCAAAGATCAAATAATACAAACAATGGCGAATTATAACATGTTAAGCAAGCAACAAACTAGTAACGCAATTGGTTAATTATAACATATGAAGGTCATACCAATCTTGAAGCTGTCTCCCCGAAAGAAATCGAGCCATTAGTGTGCTTCGATATTTCTCCATCAATCTCAGTCATCCGGTTCGAGCGTGCCGTCACTGAAATCGACTTCCAATGATCGGAGTTCCAGGCATCGGAGTTCCATGCAATATGGACAAGCTAACTTTCCGTGCGTGCTCCAACCAGAAAGCATGGCATAAGCAGGGAAGTCACTAACCGTCCACAACAGTACGACCCTCATGGTAAAATTGGTCCTACGAAAAGCATCGTAGGTATGGACACCCTCCAAGAATAACATCTTCAATTCATCGATCAAGGGCCGAAGAAATACATCCAAGTTTTGTCCGGGACTCTTCTTGCCGGGAATCAGCAAAGCGAGGTGGACGTAGGACTCCTTAATGCACATCAAAGGCGGCAGGTTGTAGTTTGTAAGAAAGACGGGCCATAGTGAATACGGATTTGAGTTCGAGTTATTGGGGTTGAAACCATCCGTACATAAGCCCAGGCGAACATTCCCGATCTCGGTTGAAAAATCAGGATGTAGCCTGTCGAAGTGTTTCCAAGCCTCACCATCACTCGGATGTACCATCTTTCCCTGTTCAGTCTGATGTTGACGGTGCCAAGTCATCGCTTTTGCTGTTTTCTTACACAAATACATTCGTTGCAATCTTTCTGTAACAGGTAAATACGTCAACACCATTTGAGGCACCTTATTGTTTCGGCCAGTTGTTTTGTAGCGAGGCTCCCGACACACTTGACAAGTGTCATAATCGGCAGATTCCTTATAGAATAGCATGCAATGGTTTTTGCAAGCATGGATCTTCTCTTTCGACAGACTAAGTTGCTTCAACATCTTCTTTGTCTCGTAAAAGCTACCAACCAATTGTTCATTTTTAGGTAGCATTTCTTTCACCATAGCAATGTTACGATTGTAGGTTGTCTCTGGTACATTGCAATCTGACTTCCAGTTCAAAAACCTTGCCGCTGCCTCTAACTTTGAAAAGTTCTGGCATCCCACCCACAACGGCTGGTCTGAAGCTTCTAACATCTCATAGAAACGGCGTGCATGTTGATTCGGTTCTTGTTCCTCCCACGTACTTGATGTACCGGGAATATTTTGGTCCATCACCATTTGTTGAACACCGTCAACCTCGGAATAATCTTCGTCTACTATTGCCTGTTGAACTAAGGGTTCTATTTCGCCGTGTGCATACCAGTGAGTATAAGAAAGCATGAATCCTGTTCTTAATAAGTCTAAATGAACCTCATCTCTAATTTTATACTTTTTAAGTTTACATTTCTTACAAGGACATTTTGTAAATAATGTTACCCCCTCATCTATGCCTCTCGGTAGAACAGATTGATCATATGTGAAAGCAAAATCCAAAAATCGTTTAACTTCACATCTAAAAACAGAATTTATTTCACCACTCCTATTTACTCGTTTATACATCCATCCTCTATCTGCATTAGTCGACATAGCTACAAACACATAATATATACACATATTAGAAAAAAAAGTTCATTTATAACTTACATTTTATATACATATAATATATATACACATATTAGAAAAAAGTCCATTCATAACTTGCATTGTTAAATGTTAACTGTTAAATAACACATACCTCTGAAACAATATTTTAGCCTATATGAATTAACTATATATCTAGTTGTCTTTATTCCTTTTCCTTTGGTTATGCATATGTAATTACATCAATATATTATGTTTTATATCATATATCCACTTTCTAATTTTCTTGATTAGTGTCCATAATGAAAAATGCAGAGTTTTGGACAAGTGTAATTATTACACTTTTAATGAACTAATTAATGACAGTTTTACCCCTAACAATAGAGGGGTAAAACTCAAGTGACATATTTTGGATATCAATTTCCCCCCAACAAACCTAGGCTCAATATGAACCATACGAATAATAAATGAGCAAATAAATCAAAATACATTTTAGAATTTTACGGTATATTTTCACGATTTAGAGCATACATTTTAGAATTTTACGGTATATTTTCACTTCTACCGGCAACATCTATACTATACCCTATACTAAAATAAAGAAAATAAGAGATAGTGTTGAAATCTCTAAAACTTCATATTTGAAATAGAGAAATAATATTTACGAAAGACCGCTAAAATTAAGTTTTTACGAAGAAAAATAATATTAACTTCTTTAAGATTTTAACTTTTTGGAAAAATTAGGGATTAGGGATGCTGTTAAACCAAGATTACCCAACAATTTTAGCTTAAAACATAAATACGCAAACATCAAATAAACAAGCATATTGTTTTTTTTACTTACGAAACAAAAGACATAAAGTCACAAACGGATCATATATCATAGGGTTTAGAGCATACACTTCGACACTAAATGAGCAAATAAATCAAAATACCTTCGACACTTCGAGGCTTCGACAATCGAAAGTCGACAGAGATTCGTGGGGTGAGCCGGTGAGCAAAACTGCAAAACCCTCCTTCGAGTTCGACTTCGGTAAAACGGCTAAAACCCTCTTCGTCTTCGAGGATCGATTCGTGGGTATGGCTTCGACTCTTCGAGCCTTCGATCGACTTTTCTACAAAGATGAGAGACAGAGAGAGTAGAGAGACTATTTTCGGCAAAACCCTCCTTCAAGTTCGACAGAGATGAGAGACAGAGAGAGTAGAGAGACTGAGAGAGTGAGAGAGTTTTAGGGTTAATCGATTGGATGGTTTCGGCGGAATTCCGACGGATTATGCCGCCGGAAAATAAATTATTATTAATATATATTAATATTATTAATATTATTATTATTATTAATATCTATTAGTTATTATTATTATTATTATTATATATTATTTATTAATATGTATTAGTTATTAATATATTATTATTATTATAATTATTATTATTATTAATATATATTAATATTATTATTATTATAATTATTATTAATATATATTATTATTATTATTATTAATATCTATTAGTTATTATTATTATTATTATTATTAAAAATATTATTATTATTAGTTATTAATATATTATTATTATTATTATCATTAATATATTATTATTAATATATATTATAGCATCGAAATCTCATTTGGATCCAATAAACCCCTGTCAGATCCATTTGACAGCCCAATACAGTCTATTGAAGCCAAAATCGTTCCATAAGCCCATAATGGTCAATTAAAGCCCAATACGATTCATTAAAGCCCAATACGTCCCATTAAAACCCATAATGGTATGTTAAGCCCATAACGGCCCATTGAAGCCCAAATGATCAATGAAGGCCAATACGGTCCATTAAAGCCCAATACGTTCCATAAAAGCCCATAATGGTCTGTTAAGCCCATAACGGCCCATTGAAGCCAAAATGATCAATTAAAGACCAATACGGTCCATTAAAACCCAATACGTCTCATTAAAGCCCATAATGGTCTGTTAAGCCCATAACGGCCCATTGAAGCCCAAATGATCAATTAAAGGCCAATACGGTCCATTAAAGCCCAATACGTCCCATTAAAGCCCATAATGGTCTGTTAAGCCCATAACGGTCCATTGAAGCCCAAATGATCAATTAAAGGCCAATACGGTCCATTAAAGCCCAATACGTTCCATAAATGCCCAATACAGTCCATTAAAACCCAATCCGTTCCATAAGCCCATAACGGTCCATTGAAGCACAATACGGTCCATTATAGCATGGTACGATCCATTAAAGCTTAAAAGAATATATTAAACCACAAATAAACCCATTATAGTTCAATTGAGTTGATTAAACACCTAGTAGATCATTAAAACCCCAATAGGATCCATTAACGGCCATTTGGATCCAACAAACCCCTGTCAGATCCATTTGACAGCCCAATACAGTCTATTGAAGCCAAAATCGTTCCATAAGCCCATAATGGTCAATTAAAGGCCAATACGATTCATTAAAGCCCAATACGTCCCATTAAAGCCCATAACGGCCCATTGAAGCCCAAATGATCAATTAAAGGCCAATACGGTCCATTAAAGCCCAATACGTTCCATAAATGCCCAATACAGTCCATTAAAACCCAATCCGTTCCATAAGCCCATAACGGTCCATTGAAGCACAATACGGTCCATTATAGCATGGTACGATCCATTAAAGCTTAAAAGAATATATTAAACCACAAATAAACCCATTACAGTTCAATTGAGTTGATTAAACACCTACATTGAAACCCCAATATGATCCATTAACGGCCATTTGGATCCAATACACCCCTGTCAGATCCATTTGGCAAAACCGTTCCATAAGCCCACAAAGTTCCGACGGATTACCGGTGGATGTGAATTTTTTTATTTTTTAATTATTTTTTAACTAATTATAAAAGTTCCGGAGGATTACCGGCGGATGTGAATTTTTTTTTAATTTTTTAATTTTTGTTTAACTAATTATAAGCTTTCCGGCGGATGTGATTTTTTTTATTTTTTTAATTATTTTTTAAGTAATTATAAAAGTTCCGGCGGATTACCGACGGATGTGAATTTTTTTAATTATTTTTTAAGTAATTATAAAAGTTCCGGCAGATTACCGGCGGATGTGAATTTTTTTTTCTATTTTTTAATTTTTGTTTAACTAATTATAAGCTTTCCGGCGGATGTGAATTTTTTTTAATTATTTTATAACTAATTATAAAAGTTCCGGCGGATTACCGGCGGATGTGAATTTTTTTTCTATTTTTTAATTTTTGTTTAACTAATTATAAGCTTTCCGGCGGATGTGATTTTTTTTATTTTTTTTATTATTTTTTAACTAATTATAAAAGTTCCGGCGGATTTCCGGCGGATTTTAATTTACAAATAATTAATTATATTCCGCCGAAAATCCGACGAAATATTGTCGAGTTTTTTAAAACAAAATTAAAAAAAATAATTTTTTGGGGATTTTTCGGCGGAGTTTCGGCGGAAGTCAACGAATTTTGACTTTTTTAATTTCCGTCGGAAATCCGCCGGAAAATTTCAGGCGAAAAATCCGCCGGAAAACTGTTTTTGTTTTGTAGTGAACTGAACAAGGGCCACAACTGGAAAAACAAAAATCGAAATCGATGGGATTAAGAGAAATCCAAAACGACGATGGAGGATAGCAAGCGATCATGGGGGGAGAGAGACTTGGGAGGCGATAGCGTGTGAGGCTGAACCATTTTGCTTTGGCCCATATACAAAATCGTTTAGAGCATTTTGGTATCATTATGAGGATTTTTTTTTTGCCAACAAGACTTACGCCGTTTACTAAACGCTTACCTGTTAAGCTTTTACCAATATCATTTACCTTGTTGATTGAGTATAGAAAAGACTAGAAGCTGACCCAGTAAGAGACAAGGCAAGACCGAGAGTCTTACCCGATAAATGTGGGAAATGACTTTAAGACACTTATCAAGAATCCATTATCATGGCCAAGGATGTTACACGATAAAGTAAATTTAAGGTGAATCTCTTGCCGATAATCGCTTACCCGTTAATAATTTGGTAAACGACTCCTAACCTCTGCACGATTAAGAGGTTGCCTCTTAATGGCATAAACAAAAACCCTTGAGAGCATCTACATCCATCTTGCTAGACCTAGAGGCATTGCAAGATGATGCCATGTAGATAGCAAGGTCTCTTACACTTGTTAAATTAGCAAGACCTTTAGCAATGCCAAGTAGATAATGCAATTTCATTTTTGTTTAATTTAATTAATTTATTAGTTTGTTTAAACATTAATTATTAATATTTTTATTAAATTAAATTTATTTACTAATTTGTTTGAATATTATTTTTTATTATTTTTATTAAAATTTGATCCACAATTTATTTTAAATAAAAGATATTTTTTATGGAATATTTTTTATTTAAGTTACTAAAATAAAAATACATTAATGTTTGTTGTGTACTTTTGTGTAATATTTATATTTTAATAAACGTTTTGTGTGTTTTATTCGTCGTCAATTGAATTATATTTACACAAATACAGTAAAAGAAAACAAAAAATAATTTTTTAGCTATATTCTATATTTTATAATTAATTTATTATCATCAAGTGTAAAAATATCATTTGATTATTTATATTTTAATTTATGCCAAAACAAGTGTGTATTTTTACGGTGGATATTTATTTTGGTATTCATACAAAAAAATATTTTTAAAGTAAAATTATGAAAAGAATTTGTTTGAATAATGTTGAAGTAAACACCAAAAGAAAACAATCGAACCCTACCTAATACATACAAATTTGATGCAATTTGTTCAAGTAAAAGACCGATCTTTATTTCAAACTCCACACATTTGCAGATCTCTCGTCGTAAAACCCTCCCTCTATATACATACATATAAACCCTAACCCACACAACACACATCAATGGCTTCTAACGTACCTCCAGGAAACGGAATCGCTGCAGAAACCCCCAAAACCGACACACAGTCCGAGATTCACGCCACTGCAGCAGCCGTAGAAACCAAGCCGACGGCGGAAGTGGACACGGCGCCGGAGCCAGCAGCTGACCACTCAACGGAGAAGAAATGGCCTGGATGGCCGGGAGACTGCGTGTTTCGGCTTATAGTGCCGGTGCTTAAAGTTGGCAGCATTATTGGACGGAAAGGAGATCTCATAAAAAAGATGTGCGAAGATACGAAAGCTCGAATTCGTGTACTGGAAGGCCCTGTTGGTAATCCTGATCGCATTGTAAGTTGTTACCTTTTCAGATTTCTGATTGTTGTATTCATTTGCTTTGTTACCATATTCCATTGTTTTCATTATCAACCAAAAAAACCCTAAATAGCTCGAAATGATTGTGAGGCAATTATAATGGATTAGCGTTCACATTAGCTAGCAGTTCAAAATGCAACAGTTAGTAGCTTAAATTGGTCACAGAACTTGCTCTTTTCATACTCCCTGTTACAATTGTTTATTTTAGCCTCTGTTGACAGCCTGCAACACACACACACACACACATATATATATATATATATATATATATATATATATATATATATATATTCAGGTTTTATGTAAATCATCATCCTTGTATCGCATCCTGTACTTGGTAATACCGAGTCTGTTTATACAGTTATTTTTGTTTAGTTTGTCTTGTTATTGTTTTTGTTTCTACTTTCTTTTACAGATGTATTCTTCTGATTCATAATTTTGTTAGGTCCTAATATCTGGCAAGGAAGAAAGAGAGGCACCCTTGTCACCTGCAATGGATGCGGTGATAAGAATATTCAAACGTGTTAATGGTTTTCCAGAGAACGAGGATGAAGGTGTAGCGTTCGTTCCCTTTTGCTCAATCCGACTACTGGTACCGTCGATGCAAGCCATGAGTCTAATTGGGAAGCAAGGATCTTCAATTAAGGCAATACAAGAGACCAGTGGTTGTTCTGTCCGTGTGCTCTCTAGTGGTATAGATTCTTTCCTAAATCTAATGATTGATTATTCACATGTGTGTAATAGGATATATATTTTCTTTCCCCGTCTTCATTCCATGGTATCAGAACTTGTCTTTTAGTACGCTAACTCAACCACTACAAATCAGCCACCCCTTGATGCCAACATTGCATATTGGGCTATGCTGTTAAAATCGCGATTTATCGTCGATATATCGGAAATTGGTCATACTCAGAAAATCGGTGCAAAATATCGGCCAGCGATATATCGGCGATATTGACCGATATATTGGCCGATTTTGCCTATTTTTAGGGCAAAAAATCGGCCAAAATCGCGATTTTTAAAGGGTGTTTTTTGGGCTTTTTTTAATGACTTCTTGATGTAAATGTAAAGCCTCTTTTCTTCACGAACCCTGCCAAAAAATTGAAACTGGGTCAAAACGAAAATTAGCAAAATCAAGCTGCACGCGCTCGAGATTTCAGAGCTGCATTCGTGTCCGCAGGTCGCGCCCACACACAAGTTCGGCGATTTTAGCTTACGAAATCCTCAATCGGCACCCCCCTGCTCGCGGGTAGGTGTTGGAGTAAAACCATTCAAAGGAGCTTGTAAACCCCCCCCCCCACTTTCATGGTTATAAACCATTAAGGTTTTACTCTTTCTTCCTATGTGGGATACATTCCCACACCCACTTGGTTTTTGCTAATTTCATCCAAGTACTCAACTTTGAGTATCGATATCTCATTCACACATACTCCGTTTTGGACACATTATGCATCGTTTCAAAGCTCTCATATAGGAGAACACAAACCCACTAAGAGTTAATTGTATATAATACATATATATGTATTTAAATGTGTCCAAAGTTAGTAAAAACATATATTTTTTACTAAAATTTCCAACATATATATATATAATTCTAAAAAATATTATATAAACCGATATTCCGATATATCACCGATATATCCGAGATATTGAATATCGGTCCTTGACCGATATCGCACCGATATCCGATTTTAACAACATAGATATTGGGTGTGCCTCACCTGTTCTTGTTTATGTCTTGGTTCATTTGGTGAAGGATTCATATCGTTTATATGATCACTGTCTTTCTTACATACATGATCGGTGAATAATTTAAGTCTGGGAGGCGGTCTGAACTTCGTGTTTCTTTTTGATTGCCCTTGATTGTGGCAAGCTTCAGATTGCTTCGTAATGTGCTAAGCAGTCAATTTCGACGAAATAGCGAAAATAGCGACACTTGCGACCCTTATCGAAATTTTGGTCCTAAATTTCGACCCAAAATAGCGATGTCGAAAATAGCAACGAAATTTCCGAAATTTGACCGAAATTTTCGAAATTTTTTAAAGGTTTTTTTTGGGGCTTCTTTAATTCTTTTGGACTTTGTTTTTTGTTTTTAATAAGTTTTGGGCTACTTTTAATCAAGTTCTGGGCCTCTTTAAGTCTTTATTTGTTTTGGGTTTTTATCCAAACCTTTTGACCATTAATCTTTCACTCTTTGACCTAATCTTCCCAAATCAAATGCGACTTTCTGCTTACTGCCTTGCTTCCATCGACTTTCTGCTTCCATCCAGTCTCCATCCAGTAGCGATCTATGTTATTTGTGTGGTTTGAAATTTTTTTTGATCATTATTCTATTAAGTTTTTAAGTTATATGTTTTATATATATATTATATATATTATATATATTCATATTTAATTTTATTTTTATCGCTATTTCACCGCTATTTCCGCTATTTCAAATCAAGGTCTTGATCGAAATTTTCGCAATCGTCGTGTTAACTGCTTAGGTAATGTGTTAATGAGCCATTGAGTGTTGTGGAGCTGCTGGGTTTAGGGTGTAGAGGTATTAAGCAATCATTAATGGGATTGAATATAAAGAAACTTTTTGGTCTTAGGGGCTGTTTGTTTACTATAGTTCCATTAAGAGGCAACCTCTGAATCGTTAAGAGGTGAATCTTGTTTGGCAAAAAAAAGTTTGCCTCTTAATGGTTCTAAAACCCTCTTAATGATTTGGTATCTTTGGCCTCCCTTAACCATTCAGTGCCCTAATTTCATTCTAAACAATCATCAAACAACCATATTTCATTTTGCACTATATCATAAGAGCCTCTTAATCATTCTGCACCAAACCATTCAGCAACTACCAAACAGCCCCTTATATGATATAGTGGGTCTATTCCCCTAGAAACCCAAATTTCATCCTAGGTTAAATTTGGGGGGGGGGACGGAAATTCATTCCCATTTTCGTTCTCAGTCGTTTTCATTTTCATTCCCCTACCTGAACCAAATAGCCCCTTACGCTATGTTCTCGAGTTTTTTTTACGAAGGAAAGGAAGGGAAACGGAAAGAAAGTAGGAACTTAGAAGGAAAGAAAAAATGTTGTGTTCTCGAGTTTTTTTAATGAGGGAAAGGAAGGAAAGGGAAGGAAAATATTGTTGATTTTCCTCCAAAACTTTCCGCCCAAAAGTGGGAGGAAGGCGAAGGGAAAGGAAAGAAAGAAATCTAAAAATAATTAAAAATATTTATAAAATTACACATATACTCATTAGTTACATTCCACTATGAAATAAATAAGGGTATATTGGTAAAACTGACATCTTTCCTTTCCTTTCTCTCCTACTCAAGAACATGAAAATTTATTTCATTTCCTTCCCTTTCTTTTCTTTCAATCTCAAGAACACAAAAACAAATATTTCTTTCTTTTCCTTCCCTTTCTTTTATTTTCTTTTTCTTTCCTTCCTTTTCCTTTATTTCGTTCCAAAACTCGAGAACATAACATTAGTTTACTCTGCATGAAGTTTGTATAATAGGTTCTTGATGCTTGGCTGATTATCTTGGGATTATTTTGCTTTGCCACTTGCAGTCTTGTGTGTAATTTGGTTGGACTTTTTTTTCACAATCCTGAAAGCTGAAGTATTCAGCAGGAATATATGTTCTTCTGTTAATCACACGAATGAACATATAGGGTACATGTTTAACCAACTCTGCATTTATCTAGACTCTATACGTATCTGATAAGACATTAAATCAATCTAAAGAGAACATAAATATCAAACTATAAATTAGATAAAGATACTAGATATTTATCTACAAATATTACTCAATACTTCCCCTCAAGCCGGATCAAAGATATTGATCCTGCCCATCTTGACTATGGATTCCTCGAAGACTTGTTTGAATAATCTTTCCGCAAGGATATTGGCTCGTTGTTCTGCAGATGGTCCTGTCGTGCTGCACAGGATTACGGGCTATGCTTATGGCAGATTTATCATCACTGAAGACTTTTCATGGAGTGTCATCTGGATATGCAACTTATTCGAAACTTCTTTTAACCAAATAATCTCAAAAACTCTTGGAGCCATAGAACAAACTTCTGCCTAAGTAGTTCTGTACTACTTCTGGACACTACGTTTTGTTTTTTACTGCGCCAAGTAACAAAGTTTCCCCAAACAAATATACAATATTCTGATGTTGAGCTACCATAACTTGCACCTCCCAGTCTGAATCAGTAAATACTTCAATACTTATACTTTGATTTTTCGTGAAAAGTATCCCTTTCCCTGGACTTCCTTTCAAATAATGTAGAATCCGATGCACTGCTTTGAAGTGTTCCTCTGTTGGACAATGCATGAAACAAAGGCAATATCTGGCTTTGTGTGGGAGTGGGACAAGTAAATCAGCTTCCCAACCACCTTCCGGTATCTAACTTTGTCAACAGGAGTGCTTCTTTCCTTTATTTCAAGTTTTCGGTTCGGATCTACCGGGGTAATTGCACGCTTACATTCAAGTTTATCTGTTTCCTTTAATAAATCTAGAACATATTTTCTTTGTGATTCAACTATGCCTTTTGAAGACCTAGCTGCTTCCATACCAAGAAACTATTGCTTCCATACCAAGAAACTATTGGAGCTTTTTAAGATCTTTAATCTCGAATTGTTTAGAAATAAACCTTTTTAATGCTAAAAGTTCTTCTATGTTGTCTCCTGTCATCACAATATTGTCCACGTACACGTTAAGAGTAGCATTCTTACCTCTTGAGTGTTTGTAGAACACCATGTTATCTGATTGTGCTTGTAAGAAACCTTGTTTCTTAACATCCTTTGAGAATCACTCAAACCATGCTCTTGGGTATTGTTTTAGTCCAAACTCCATACAACTATACAAGGACTTCTTTAGGCTACCTACTTTCCCATCTGAAGACATGTCATCAAATCCCGATGGAACATCCATGTAGACTTTTGTCTCTAGGTCTCCCTTTAAGAATGCATTCTTCACGTCAAGCTGATGAAGTGCCCAGTCAAGGTTTATCGTTGAAGTTAGTAAAACTCTTACCATATTAGTTTAGCAACTAGAGCAAATGTTTCCTGGTAGTCCACGCCGTAAGTCTGCTTTATACCTCTTTTTGGTTTTGTCTACATTATACTTGATAGTAGGTGTTTTCCTTTGGGTAAAGGTGTTAGTTCCTAAGCATCATTTCTTTGTAGAGCCTTCCATTTGTTCAAGCACAAGTTGCCTCCATCATGGAACCGCTAGAACTTCATGAATTGACTTTGGAATCTCATCGTCTGTAATGCTACTAGTGAAAGCTCAAAAGTTTGGTGAAAGTTTAGCATAGGAGACATAGTGTATCTTAGTCGCTTTGCTTGGTAAATTTGAAGCTACGATAGGAAGAGTAGATAGATGTATCTTGGTTTATGCGTGGTTCTGACGATAGTGGCAATACTGAAGTAGGTATCTCAGTCGCTTTGCGTGGTGTTCTTCTAAAGAAAACATGAAATCTGAGGTTGGTGCCAAAGTAGTAGGCCTTTCAATGGTCTCTTGATTTTGAGATGTTGCAGTAACAAGCTCAACCATCGCAGGTTTGGTTGTTGATTGGGTAGGGATGCTCTGGAGATTTTTTGACTCAGAAACGAGATTGTCAAAAATAGGTAAAGATAAAGGCGGGTGGCTGGTGAACGACGGTAGCTGTGAAGGACGTGAAGATGGTGGATAGTAGTGGTGCAGGAGGTAGTTGTGGTTGATGTGGCGGATGTAGTTGTGGTGACGCTATGGTTTTAAAAGGCGTGTGAGGCGTACGCCTTGAGGCGCGCCTCGAGGCGAGGCGGTCCAAAATCGCACGTGAGGCGGCGCTTCTTAATCCCCAAACAAGGCGTACGCCTCAATTGTCTGAGGCGATGACCGAGGCGGTGAGGCGTGAGGCGTGAGGCGTACGCCTCAATACAGAGGCTAAATTATTTTAAAAAATGGCTGAAACTTTCTATTTTTTTTGAAAACCTTTTTCTTCTTCTCTAGTTCTCCAAAAAGCACTATCTGCTACTTAGTCTCACGAGTGGTAGAGGCAGCCAACATGGTGTACGTATGTATGCCGGTGCAGTGAAGTCAAACATCAACAAAGCTATTTATAAGGGCTTTATTCTCCCTCTCTCATATAATCACGAACATGCATTATTTGTTAGTATTATTGTATATAATATAATATATAATATACTTAACAAAAAAAATATGTTAATAATTTAATAAATATATATATATATATTTCTGACTTGACTATACCTTATTCTTATTAATAGTTCTTTGTTAATATATTATACTCACTTTGCATACATTATATATAGTGTATATGTATTTTTAAGCTGCTACATACAACTTTACAAGTGTGTGTGTGTATATATACATACATATATATACATACATACATACATATATATATATACATACATACATATATATATATATATATACATACATACATATATATATATACATATATATATATACATATATATATATATATATTCTGGTTTTGCGTATTATGCTGCCAATACAAGCGTTTATATCAATATATATTATGTTTTTGTGTAGTATGTTGGTGTATTATGCTGCCACATACTAGTGCATATATGGAATTATGTTTGTTTTGTCAAGTGTAAAGCATTTATGAACTTTGTTGTTCTATTTTTTGGGGTTTACGCCTCAATCGCCTCAAGACTTACACCTCACATACCTAAGGGAAAAACGCCTCGAGGCTCGTTTCCGTTTCTTAAAACCTTGGGTGGCGCACGGCGATGGGTGGTGGTGATCAGTGGAGGTGTATGTGGTCGACAATGGTAGTGGTGGTGGCGGTGGACAGTGGTAAAGGAGGTTGTGGTAGTGGAGGAAGAGGTGGAGGTGGCCGACGGTGGTTGGCGGTGACCGTTGGTGGTGGTGGCGGCAATGGGTGATGGTGATCGATAGAGGTGGCGATGGTTGGTGGTTGTGGAGGTGGTAGAGGAAGAGGTAGAAGTGGTCGATGATGGTCGGCTGTGGCTCCCGGTGGCCGCCGATGGTGGTCGTGGCCATGGGTGGTGGTATAGGATGTCCCAGTCTGTCCGGTCCTTGTCTGTGTCCCATGTCGCGCCAAACGTGGGACGGTGAATTTTTGACCTGTCCCATGTCACGCCAAACGTGGGACAGTGAGTTTTGTCCCATCCTGTTCAGTCCCATGTACCAAATGCAACCTTAATCACGTATGAATATATAGGGTACATGTCTAACTAAGTTTGCATTTATCTAGAATCTAAACTTATTTGATAAGATTACAACAAACTATTAAATCTATCTAAAGAGAAGATTAATATTAAATACTAATTAGATAAATGTACTAGATATTTATCGACATATATTACTCAATATCCATGTTCACCTTTTCTTTTGTCGTAAGTATTATATTTTATTTTAGTTATTTAGTAAATCGGGTTTAAATACTTATTTATGCACTCGTTTTTTTTTTCTGGCAGATGAAGTGTCAACATTATATGCCAACTCGGATGACAAGGTTGTGGATCTACAGGGAGAGTCTCTGAAGGTTCTTAAAGCTTTAGAAGCTGTTGTAGGACACCTGAGGAAGTTTTTGGTTGATCATAGTGTTCTCCCCCTGTTTGAAAAGACTGTAAGTTATTGGAACACTATATCATTCATATCATAATGGGAATGGGCCCGACTGACTGACAAATATTAAATATTTATTCAGCACAATGATGCCACAGCCACACAAGAACAACGTCAAGTGGAGCCATGGGCTGAAAAATCCATGCTGCATGCTGCTGCTTCACATCCTCCTCCTCTTTCAATGAAGCGAGAATCACTGTTTCTCAACCGTGAACCCCCCCAGCGAGACTCACAGTTTTCTTCATCTGGACTTTCCTTTTATGGACGTGATCCCACAACTCGTTCTCCTGCACTTGGTGCTACGACTGCTTCTTTTGTAACCCAGGTTAGTTAACCTTCTAAAACTGTAAGATAGTTTCATGTATTTCACTTTCTTACAAGTAAAAGCAAATCAAATATGTCTAGATGACTTGAAAGATGTAATTATGGACCAAATGTAGAATTTATTCACCTCTGCTTGAAATATAAATAATTGTTCTTAAGAAGTTTGCCAATTTTGTTAGGTTGCCCATACGATGCAAATACCACTGGTTTATGCGGAAGACATCATTGGTGTTGGAGGGACAAATATTGCATATATTCGTCGCACAAGTGGTGCAATTCTTACTGTTCAAGAGAGCAAAGGTCTACCAGATGAAATTACAGTTGAAATCAAAGGAACCTCCTCTCAAGTTCAGACCGCTCAACAACTTATTCAGGCAAGAAGACCTTTTCTCTTCTCTTTTTTACGAGAAATAAATGCTGATGTTATGTTATGTTATGTTTGTTTACTCAGGAATGTGTAAACACCCACAAAGATCCCATTCCAAGTGGCTATGGGAACATGGATTCCGGTCTGAGGTCTTCCTACTCTCAATTTGCTGCAGATTCATCTTACCCATCATCTTATAGTCGACCTTCGTATGGTGGGTATGGAATGTCTGATTCCGACCCATTCAATACTTACAGAATGTGAATACACCTTTCTTTCTTTCTTTCTTACAACCAAACCAACCCCCTTTTTCGTGAAAGAAAAGGTGATCATTACTTGTGGCTTTGTATCATCGATGGATTAATGGAAGAAGTGCTTTATGAACATGTAATTAGGTTAGTTTTGTCTTTTGAGTTGGGTATCATTGGTGCAGAATTTGCAGCCAAGTAATCAATGGCATGTGTAGTTGACTACTATATATACTGCAAGTATTTCAATTGGTTTTTTGATGGTCAAGAGTTGAAATTAACCCGTCGCTTTAGTTCGTGTTCAAAGCATGAGAACATGAGAATGTCTATATTCACAAGTGATTTTATACTAAATATCATATTCACATGTGATCAAACCTCTTAGGTCATGAGGCCAATCGCCCCATCGCCCTTGGGTTCACGTTCCTTAATTACATGGGCATCCTCGGCGTTCTTTTACTTTAACCCACTTTTGAATCCAACCATAATTAGGTATATAACCTTAAATGAGGCTTACTTTATATTTACGACCTCGTTAGTATTGATTCTGGTCATTTAAGTATATAACTTTAACTTGGATTTTAATTATAACTTGTTAAAAGAAAAGTGGTTTGATACTCGGCAGAAGTATGAAGGTCATGAATTTAATTAAAATATACAATAAATTATTGAAAGTTAAAGTAAGATTAGTGTAGGATGGTTATATATTAAAAATTGTTTGTTAGGCCACATACTTTTTAATTACAATTAATATTTTTATTAAAGAAATTAAAAGAAAATGTGAATCATGATTAATTTTATAGTGATTTACACATTTGGTCCTTGTAGTTGTTTAAAGACGTTGCTAACCGACAATATTTAATATAGGTATCATGAGTGTTATGAAATTGAAAAATTAATGAACCATCAATATAGATGGTTCGTTCTAAAGACCAAATCCAAATTTTGATCAAACCACATGGATCATCCTTGATTCTGTGTAATTCACTCATCAAAAAATAAATTTTGTATTAATAATAATACACATAAACCAATTAAGGAAGCGAGTTGGGTTCCCATTGGAAAAAGGAACTTACTCATTCACCAATTAAAGAAACGTAAGAAGGGATCTCTACCTTTAAATCTATATTAGGATGTGATGCATGACGATGATCTAATCAATTCCTATATCAAACATGATTCATTGATGAATGAGTAAATTACAAATTTCGTCCCAGTGGTTATCAAAATTTTTGGATTGAGTCCGTCAAACAAAGTGATTACATGTATGGTCACTATGTTTCACTTTTGTTATAGATTGGGTCCGTTACTCTAACTTTACTAATCATTGCTTTTTTTTTAACTAGAGGTAATGTTGTCCTTTTACTTTTTTTGCCCCTTTTAAACGTATAAAAAACCATTAAAATAATGAAACCCCTCACCCAATCTATAATTTCCTTCCCCCAAACCACCGGTTGATATGTTGCCAAATCGATGAAGAGTCATTGCAAGCTGGTTCAAGATCGTACTCGTTTAGTCATAGACTTGCACCCACTTCATCGATCACAACTCTTCCACCTGGGTGAAAGCAAAAGTGTTCGATTCCGGCTTTTAGGTAAATTTAATGATTTCCGAACCAGTTTTGAGGGTTGCATAAGAGTTATCTCCCAAAGTGGAAGAACTTGTAGGGTTTTCATCAAAGATCTTGCAGCGGCTTTCATGAGAGAGTTAGTGAGACGAAACCCTTCGTATCCTTGATCATCTTCTATTTGCATACACCGGTGTAAGCTTTGTCGTTGGTGCCAAAAAATCGAACCATACTTTGAGCTTCAAAATGGCTTGATTCTTGCGAGCCATGTTGTTGGTTAAAAGCATCGAAAAAGATCGATACCAACCAAGCTCCACCGGATCGATACCAACCAAGCTCGCACTACACTCCATTCTCGAGAGATTAAACTCCTTAATATACCACAAGAAACAGAGGTTTTAGCAACGACTTTTGTCGTTGCTAAAAGTCCATTTATCCCTACAATCGATTTACACAAACGACATGTCGTCGCTATAGCTTGTAAATGAAACTTTTCGTCGCTAAAAGTGCGTCGTTGAAACTCACTTTTCTTGTAGTTATATCCCGTGGCGGAGCCACACCCGTGCCCGGCACTCGTGCCTCCTGGGGTTTTCGATTTTTTTAATACATATCCCTATTATGTTTATAAAAAAATTATACATAGAAAGGTGCCTCTTAAACCTTTATTTTTCATCTTTTGAGAGCCCAAACCATTAGTTTTTATGTATTGGATAATGGGTGTCCTAAACCTTTTATCCATAATTCCTATCATATTATTTCTCCTCCTTAAAGTAAAAAAATTAGGTTTGTGAAAGGTGCAACCATATCGTTTTAGAAGATGCAACCGTACCTCGTAATCAACCAAAATACCCAAAAAAAACTCTTGAAATCAACAAAAAAACTGAAAAAAAACTCTTGAAATATACAAAAAAACCCGAAAAAATCTCTCGAAATCGATAAAAAGAACTTAAAAACCCCTTGAAATCAAGAAAAAACCCCCTCGAAACGGTAGCATTAGACTAAAACATCGGGTGATATGGAAAAAAATAGGTTTGTCAAAGAGAATTCTTGCAGAAGAAAATTAGAGTTAAAGTTCAATTTATGCTCCCCTCACATAAATTTTTGGCTCCGCCCCTGGTTATATCTTGTTGAATAGTAAAAAAAGCATAACTGCTGCTAATAACTCCATTGGTGGAATATTATGAAGTGTTGGTTCTTGAGAAACACCACGGTTTTATATATAAGCTATTGATTTTTGCTAATAACTCCAACGATTGGTTCTTGATAATAACTCCAGCGATTGATTCTTGTAAGTTAGGGTTAGGGATGAACAACAAAAAACATAAGTTGAAGATGACGACAAAGGAAAACAACAACATTGTAGTCATTGATGGACAATAATAACAGAGCTATGGCGATCGAGGAATGTGGAACGATAACAAATCTGGAAACTTTATAAACCTGGTTTTGATTTATCAATAACTCGGCGAGTTCACTCAAAAGCTTTAATAGTGCTCTGGATTAATCTGATTTTGTAACACCTGGATTTTTATCCCAATTGAAGAAATGTTGAACTTGGGGAACTCAGTAAAGAAAGAACCAATTATGGAGTATGGCTATAGTGTCATGCAGTTGTGACATCTGTCATAATAGCACCAATGGTACTGAAGGTATGGTAGTCTCGGCTATAGTGCCATGTGATTGTGACCTATGTCACAACAACAACGGAGTTACCGAGTGGTTGGTCGTCCCAACGAATGTGCCATGTAATTATGACAATGGGGTAGCAGCCGTAATTTTTGGGTAAGCACAATTTCAAGTTATTGTAGAAATCGATCTTTTAAAAGAGATAGAAGAAATAGGATTTTAGGCTTAAATCCTAGATTTTATGGTCTTGTTGGATGAAGAATTCAAATACGAGTCCAACGGTTCTTTTCGGAGCAAAAACGGAGCTAAAACGAAGAAGTTATGACCAAAACAGTGTTCGGTACATTCTGCCCGCGATTGTGACACTATCACTATAGCATGCCACAATCGCCGGATGCCAAAAAACTCTCGGTACATTATGTGCTATAGTGCCCGCGATTGCACACGGGCACCTGAGCCTTAAAAAAATGCGATTTTCAGCCCCATTTGACTCCCCACTTCACCCATTTCATCCATTTCTCTCCCAAACCGAAACCCTAAGCCTTCAAAGTCGATTTTGAGCTATTTAGCCACAAGATTCGAGATTTGCAAGTGATTTCTTCATCTACCATTGTTTTGGGAAACTAATCTAGAACCCTTTCACTTCATCTTCTTCATCAAAGCTTTCTAGGGTTTCATCCCACTTTTTTGTCCATTTTGAAGAGTTAGAGCTTGTGGTTCCTTGTTGGTGACCTAGAAGTGTTTTGTTGGTGGATTCTTGTTGTGGTTGAGGTAATCTTCTCTTTTCTTCGTCTATGGAAATTAGGGTTTTGGTAAAAGTTAAGATTATTGATAAAAATGTTTGGGGAACGATTTTAAGTGGTTGGATATGAATATTTACGGTTGGAAACTTGTGGATCTAGGTTTTGGAAGATTTGGCTTGAAGATCCAAGTTTATTCAAATGAGCTCAAATTTGGGGAAAATCTAGATTTAGCCTAAATCTAGTAAGGTGAGTTCAAGTTGACTTGTGAAAACGTTGTACATGCCAAAATGTTCATTTTAAAGTGTTTTAAGTGGTTACATGAAAATATTCATTGTTGAGTCATTTGAATGATTTTGATCTCTTGGAGAATTTGGTTTTATAAATCTCACAAAACACCTACCTTTGAGATTTTTGGGTAACTTGACAAAATAAGTATTAATTGAAGTGTTTTGCTAATTATTGCATAATGGAAGATTATTTAGTAAAAATGCACTTTTGGTGGTTTGTTGGAAATATGCATAATCTTAGGTGGTGGTATGTTTTAAAGCATGAACATGTGGGTCAATGGGTTTTGGGTCATTTCCGACCTTGTGAACATCTTAGAAGCTGTAATTTGAGAAAAGACGTAATTTGGGTATTTTAATGGATGCACCTTAAGTATTGCTATTTTAAATGATTTATCTTACGTTTGTAAATCTTTTGGTATAAATGCACTTTGAAGTGTACTTTGGAGAATGACGTATTTTAAATTAAGAGTGGTGTTGAGTAATTCGTGTCTATGGAGCATGTTTCGCATAAACATGGTGTAACAACCCAAAATAACCAAAGCAATATCATAGACAAAAAACCCATAAGGGTCCCAAGTTACATTAAGAGGCTAACAACATTCTCAAAGTTTAGCGGTTCACATACGAATACAACCGAGATGTCTAAATAATAAAAGAGAGTCATGACGGTCTCTACTCCCAATCCTCAAGATCTTTAAGCCTTCTCCTTCCCCTTAGAAGATGCACCTAATACGTTCTTACCTGAAAATGGTTTTAAATTTTGAAAAGCGAGGGTTAGACCATAAGGTCTAGTGAATTCCCTGGCAAACAGTTTGAAAATCATCGCAATATAACATGTAACAATCATAACTGCCCGAAGGCCCACTTAGAAAAGTGAAAGCACACATAACAGTTGCACAACGTCCATATCCTCACCTACCACACGGTAGTAACCACGATCGGGGCCTAAGCAGACTCCCCTCTCGTCCTTAGGGCCCAAGCAGACTCCCCTTAGCCTCGTATGTAGGAAACGAATTCCACACATACGAAAATGTATCACCACTCCCATGGGGTATGTATTACCCCAAGGTACCCTATGTTCGTTGTGCAACCCGACCCGAGTACGTCACGCCAATAATAAAGCATCCACATAATACATGTATATTTGTAAATGTTTTCATATCATTCGAAATCCATTCTCATATGCATGCAAGTAATATAAACGGGTTTAACCAATTTCAGTAAGTAAAACATGTACCAAACAGTCATTGTGAGTTTTAAAAGATTAAGGGAACTCACCTGCAACTCGGCTAATTGACACCCTAACCGAAGCTCACTTTTCCACCAACCGAACACCTGAATTGGGGTTAATAGAAGTGATGTTAAGCTCCCTAATTATGCCCCAAAACATCCCCTATAAACTCCTAAGATAAGCCCCTGCATCGATTCCAGACCCGAATGAAAAACGAAGCAAAACGGAGGGCGCACTCAACAGAGAGTTGCGCGACTTTCCCAGCGGCTTCAAACCGCATGGGAAACCGCACAAGTCTCTGTTCGAGACTCCCTCAACTACATGACAAGTTTAGTCCGAAAAATCACCTCAATACCCCCAAAACTGTTCCCAATTGCTTGATAACTTCCACAAACGAAGATTTAAGCTATATATATATATAATCTAAGGGATCAATATCCACCCTAAAACATTCATATTCTCAACAAAATTATCCCATGGGTCTTCCTTTTCAATACAAAAATCCCAATGTTGAACAAAACCTAGAAACCTCCATTGGAAGGGTGCAAGTTCTTCAAGAGAGCTTACAATTCCCCAAGGGATTCATTAATCCCACCCTTCCAAGTGGTTTCTTCCCAAAAATACTTAGAAGAAGAATGCATCAAAGTGATACACCTCCAAAACCTCCATTCAAGTAACAAAGTGAAGAAATGAAGAAAGTATTATACCTTGATGATAGTTTCTTTCAAGCTCTTGATGTATTCCTCCTTCTCCAAACCTTCAAGTGATGATTCTTTGAGACTCCTCCTCCTCCACACTCTTAGCCGACGAAATGAAGAGAATGAGGGTTTTCATCTTATTTAACTTCCTCATTTCACCCCTTGGGCACTTAAGTTCTCAGTTTCACACTTTGGCCCCCAAAGTCTTATTTATTCTAATTTGCAACAAGAAATAATATGAGGTGTAACATCACCTCCCCCTTAATAGAATTCCGTCCCCGGAATTCCATCATTGAAAAGGTGCGGGTACTTTGCTCTCATCTCAGATTCGGTTTCCCATGTCGCCTCTTGCCCTTTGTGGAATCGCCAATGCACCTTCACTAGGTTGATATCTTTGTTTCGCAATTTCTTAATCTTACGGTCGGTGATAGCTTCGGGCTCCTCAACAAAGTTTAACTTTTCATCAACTTGCACCTCATGCAATGGTATAACTGTTAATGCCAAAAATCGCACCAAAGGGACAACTTAAGGCCGATGTGGACTTTAACAACTAAAGAAAGGAATCGTTCGACAAAGACGTGCGACAAAGACAAAAATGTAAATGAGACAGAGGATTTGATGACGCAGGAAAAACCTCAACGAGGAAAAAACCTGCGGACGACAGTGGATGTCATCGCTGCACTATGGTCGCCAATCAGGGGCGATGTCCTTGGTGTTTCGGGTGTCGATCGTACAGAGATTACAATACAAATGAAGGGAAAGACTTCGAAATGTAAAGTACAAGTGTTTGAAATGTAAAAACAGTGTGCGTAGTGTGTGAAAACAATGTGTAAACTGTTGGTCGAGAGTGAAAGTCGTGCGTCGAGAGCGATCTTCTATAGGTGATTCCTTTGCTTCGAATGAATATTCTTCGAGTGTTTGCGTTTGTGCCGGTTGTTCGATGCTCTTGTTCTATCTCACTCCCTGTGTCCTTCGATCTCCTGAAACTGAGGATTGAACTTGGGATTTATAGTCTTCGGATGATTTTAATTGAATCGTTAAGATCTTTGATGATTGTTGTAACGGTCGTCGTCTTCAATGTGGGATTAGATGCTCATAACTGATTTCATCGGTTATAGCCGTTGTCCATTAATGACTTTGACTCATGCATTAATCACTGAACAAATATAACAGTCGTATAACGCGTTAGTCGGCCGAGGTCGCATGATTCTACGCGACGGTCGTACGAAGTAGGCGACGTCGAGGTCGAGTGTCGTGAGGAACTCTTGACTTACCTTTTAGGAGGGACGACTGAGGTTTTTTGGGTCTTTGTCGGGACCTTATCCTAATACAAGATATAGCTCATAACATGTGTCTTACCTTTCTTGGTCGTGGTCGAGACTGGTGAAATTTTGCCCAAACAGTTTGCCCCCAAAATTTGAAAGTAGGATGGCAAATTCGAATTTTAAATTTTGCTTGTCGGGTGTTCAGGGTCTTGTGTTGAAAAATACCTTGGTTGTTTTGGAACTGAATCGGTTCCATTCAAACTAGAGAGGGAAATCGAAGAGAGGATAAAGCCGTGATGTCATGCCGACGCACGATGGTGCTTACCAGATGTCGATGACAGGCGTCGACGATTTGTGTGTTCATACGAAAAGACGGGGACGCGTGGCGATCATCTGAGGACTCGACCTGACATGATCATTTGTAAAAGTAAAGATCATGATTGATCTTCTTCTGTTTACGATCTCAGAGAGTTTTAAGTAAAGATCTCCTCTTGATATTCTTGCTGTTCTTCTTCGAATCCCTTCCAAATTTGCGAGAGACTATAGTGATTCAAGGCTTAGAGTGCCTATATAAGGCATTACTTTCTCACCTTCATCTGCATTGCTCCTCTCTTTTTTCTGACAAATAATGTCGTCTGAACCAAAGAGTTCTATCACGAGTCAGGAAGACTTAAATACCTTTAGGTATTTAGCGAAAATACCTGCAGAGATAGAACTGATATGTCTAGGGAGTACACGTCCTGGGAGTTGTCCTGAAGGATACTTTGTAATTTATGAGTATCCTTTCAAAACAGGGTTTGAATGTCCGTATTCGGCTTTATCCAAGGCTTTCATGCGAGATTTCGGTCTGTCACCAGGGCAGCTAATGCCCCAACTCTGGCGAGTTTTCCTAGTCATTGAGCGATTGTCCGCAAAGTGGGAGTCGCCTATGATCATGAATGATTTCTTGTTGGCTTATCAAGTCAAGAGAGACAAGAACTGGCGTTATAGCCCTTATTCCAAGTACAAGAGCGATCGTACCCTGGTTTTGAAAACCGGGGTTAACGATCGTGGGTGGAAGTCTAGATACGTATTCGTACGTATTGATTCACTTGATCTCCACATCAATTGGATTCGTCCCGATTGGAATATGACGGGTATATACTTTTCTTTTGTTTTTAACGTATGCCATTGTTTGATTTATGCTTTTTATTTATTCTTCTTCTTTTGTCGCCTTCAGAGATCCAGTTCGATGCCGTGAAGCCGAACGAAGATTCCCAAGCCAAGATCGACAGATTCATGAATCACAGCGTCGATGATCGATCTTTCGTCGTGCGTCAATCGGCGGTCGAGGACGAGGCCGTGGTGGGAGACACGAGAGATTCTGAAGAAGAGGATGAGCAGGAAGAGGAGACTCGTAAGCGTACCGTAGTTTTTTATTTTCTCCGTTTATTTTGTCTGTCTGATGCTTTGTGTGTTTCCTTACTAGTGCCGACTGAGAGGAAATCGGTATCCAGGAAGAGAGGGGTGCAGATTATGCTTGCCCTTCGAGGCGAAAGAGAGAATGTCTCGATAGCTGGGTCGAGGATTCCAAAGAAAACCAGGAAGACAGTCCTGAGGGAACCGTCTTCGAGGGATGATGACTCATCGAGAGTTGTCACACCTAAGAAGGCAAAGGCGTCATCCATCCTTCACGGTGCGATGGACGCGACACCGACAAGTTCGGCGCCTCCAGCGACAGTGACGAAACCGGTGTCTAAGGTGTCGACCCCATCGTTTGCTGACAAGGGCGAGGGGTCGTCGGCTGAAGTTACGACGATTAACTTTACGTTACCGTCTAACTTTATGGCGGATAGTGTCCTAGACGGGACAACGTTGTTTCCTCACTTGGGGAAATATTTGCTCCCATCTTTTAAGGAACGTTTTTAGAGAGCTCCGATCAGGGAAGCGGGATCTCAGGTTGCCGGTTTGGCGTTCTCGGTAAGTCTTTCTTTCAAGACTTGGTTCATTTGTCGCTGTTGTCGTTGGATATTTAACGAACTTCCTACTGTTTACAGACATTTAAGTGTTCTTTGGCGTTATATGCTGAGATGTCGAGAGTCGAAGATCTGGTGGCGTCTGCTCTTGAAAGAGAGGATGCGGCGTTAGAAAGGGAGAGGGTGGCTTTGGACAGGGAGAAGTCGGCCTTGGCGCGCGCCGACGAGTTGACCATTCAACTTTACGACGCTTTGCACGAGTTAAAGGCTGTTAGTCGCGCGAAAGAGGCAGGCGATTCTCCTAAGCTTTAGGAAACTTTTAACCTTTCCTTACTTTTGTTGACTATTAGTGGTCGAACCACTTTCCTTTGGATTGTAAATCGACAGTTTATGAATGAAACTTAGATTTTTGTTGAACTTGCGTCTTATATATTTGGCAAACAAATATCGCATCGACTGTCAAATTCATAAAGTATAAAATATACAAAGAATCGTGTGACTTAGGCATCATTGCAACACAATAACTGGGACGTAAGCCATAAGACTTTTAAATCGTGTATATAAATATAAGCACATGCGACTAAAGCATACATTCGGAGTATGAAATTTTTTTCTAAGTCAAGAAACTTAGATCATGAGATCGCTAGACCTCGCGATCGTACGACTAAGTCGTGCAATTAATTCGAATCGTGTGCCCCTGTAGAAGGATGATCAAGTCATATACCTGATCGTTTATGTCGTGCGACCTTGCGAAATCATGCTGGTGTCATACGACAGTCTTAGTGACTTATGTCGTGCGATTCTGCGATAAAATATTGTCAGAGGTTGGTCGTTGGCTAACCAACGACTCTCCGATGCTTAAGTTAGTAATCGTCGTTGTTAAAAATCGTATGAAAAAAATAGAAAAGGGTTTAGAAGACGTACCTTTTCTGACGCGTCGTGCCCAACTACGTGGGACGTCTTGATTATTGCTACCATCCTTCCCCCTTGTGGCGATTTTAAGACGATACACTAAATGTCGTCGTGAGTCGCCACAATAGAAGGTCTATTTTCGCGGCTTCAGAGTGGTTTTATAGCAATCACGAGCGACTTTCGGCTCACTTTTTATCTCATGGATTCCCCATGGCGCAGGGAACTTCAGAGTCTGATGATACGTCGATGGAACGGCCTTCATCTCATGGATCCACGGTCGGCCTAAGATGATGTTATAGGTCGACGCACAGTCGATGACGCTGAACTTGGTCTGCTTGTTGATTCCTCCGGCGTAGACTGGCAAGGCGATATATCCATAGGTGCTCGTCGCTTCCCCATTGAAACCGACCAAAGTTGTCGAACGTCGGGTGATTTCTGAACGACCGATTCCCATGGCCTTGATGGTGTCAAGGAAAATGACGTTCGCTGAACTGCCCCCATCGACCAAGACTCGTCGAGTTAAACAATTACCAACCGTGAGTTGAATAATCAACCCGTCATGATGTTTCTGGTACGAGTCACTGAGGTCGTCTTGGTCGAATACGATCTTCATAGCTTCCAACTCCAAATCTCCTTTAGGCCTTCATTAACGCGGAATAGGCCGATCGTTAGGCGTTTGACTGGCTTGACGTTTGGCCGCGGAGTACGTCAGTCCACATACGTCGGAACCACCAATGATACAATTGACGACTTTCGCATGCTCGGGGGTTGGCGTTCGAACGTCGTTAGTTGGGGTAACGACGTCGTCGATGATATCTTTGAGATTTCCTTTCGGGATATGATACGCTAGTTCTTTTTTGAGAGCTATGCAATCATCCGTCACATGACCATGGTCGACATGAAAGTCACACCATTTAGATTTGTCTTTCTTAGCGTCGTCTTGATCAGACTTCTTTGGCAACCGGATGGTTGCCTGGGCGGTCTTCAGAGCTTCGACCAAATCCTTAGTGGATCCTTTAAATCCATAAGAGGATATCTTGGGGTACTGAGAAAATTTGGTCGCGGTCTTAGCCTCTGCTTTCGTCTTGAATCGGACGTTCGAGATCTGGCGCGCGGGCTCTATTTTGGAAATTGCTTTTGTCTTGAACTCGGGCTTTTTCACACCTAACGACCTTTTGTCATCGGTATGCTTGCGACGAAAGGCAGCATCGTCCTCTACTCTCATGTACGCTAGGGTTCGAGCTCGGACGTCTTCAAAATTCTCCGGAGGATACTTGGTCAGGTCAGTGTTTAAACCTGAGATGTCGTCCAGACCACGCTTATAAGCTTCAATTGCAGTCTTGACGTCACAATTGCGAATGCTGATCATCTCCGCATTGAATCGATTGAAATAACTGCGGATAGACTCACTGGTTTTCTGCACGACGTAATACAGGCCACTGGTCTGCTTCTCCATCTTGCGACTGCTGGCGAATTGCTGGGAGAATTGGTTGACCAATTCAGCGAACGACCCGATGGACTTGGGTTTGAGATTGATCAACCATTGAAGAGCAGGACCGGTGAGAGTCGCACCGAAGCTTTTGCACATGCATACCTCCTGATACATGTGTGGGATCGAGATCGTCCACATGAGCTGCTTATATTGCGCGACGTGCTCTGTTGGATCGGTCACTCCCGAATACTTGGGCGTGAAGGCGGGGACGTTGTATTTCTTTGGGACCTCGACAGTCGCGATCTCATCGATGAAGGGTGACGCCTGAAATCTTGATCGAGGTTCGACGTCGACGGGCACAGCTGCCCCAGGTAGCTTGGCGAGCAAAGATAGGACGCGCTCATTCTGATCTTCTAGCATTTTCAATCGCTGGGCGACGGGGTCATTGGGGTCAAGATTTGCCCCTGCTTGCGGATTGATTCCTGAATTGGTGCCATTGCCATGCGACAAGCCATTGGCGTCTCCGTTGAAAGGAACAAAATGCGGCTGCGACCCATTCTGAAACGGCTGCGACCCATTCTGAAATGGCTGCGATCCATTCTGAAACGGCTGCGACCCATTCTGAAACGGCTGCGATCCATTCTAAAACGGCTGCGATCCATTCTGCATGGGTGGTGGCCTTATATGCTGAGGAGGAACCGTCCCGAACTGGGGATTTGGATTGAACGGTCCCGGCTGCTGGTTCTGCATGAACGGACCTGGATGCTGATTCTGAGCGAACGAACCTGATCCTGGACCTGGATTATGCGCGAATGGTCGAGGACCATTCTGACCGAACGATCCTTGGCCTGGATTCTGAACGAATGGCCTAGGACCATTCTGAGGTCCAAAGGGATTCCTTAACCGTGCGATATCCTCAGCTGCTCTACGGCTTTGCTCTGCCATGTCGTTGATTTGATTTCGAGCGACTTCAAGCTCCTGGTACGTCTGGGCAATGACATGCTGCTGATCTCCAGGGGCTGCCATTTTCCTGAAACAGAGAACAAAGAAAACTCCAAGAAACCATTAGCAAGACGCACGTTTGTCGAAGATTTTCTCCAGATGAGGTCCCACGGATGGCGCTAAACTGTTAATGCCAAAAATCGCACCAAAGGGACAACTTAAGGTCGATGTGGACTTTAACAACTAAAGAAAGGAATCATTCGACAAAGACGTGCGACAAAGACACAAATGTAAATGAGACAGAGGATTTGATGACGCAGGAAAAACCTCAACGAGGAAAAAACCTGCGGACGACAGTGGATGTCGTCGCTGCACTATGGTCGCCAATTAGGGGCGATGTCCTTGGTGTTTCGGGTGTCTATCGTACAGAGATTACAATACAAATGAAGGGAAAGACTTCGAAATGTAAAGTACAAGTGTTTGAAATGTAAAAACAGTGTGCGTCGTGTGTGAAAACAAGGTGTAAACTGTTGGTCGAGAGTGAAAGTCGTGCGTCGAGAGTGATCTTCTATAGGTGATTCCTTTGCTTCGAATGAATATTCTTCGAGTGTTTGCGTTTGTGCCGGTTGTTCGATGCTCTTGTTCTATCTCTCTCCCTGTGTCCTTCGATCTCCTGAAACTGAGGATTGAACTTAGGATTTATAGTCTTCGGATGATTTTAATTGAATCATTAAGATCTTTGATGATTGTTGTAACGGTCGTCGTCTTCAATGTAGGATTAGATGCTCATAACTGATTTCGTCGGTTATAGCCGTTGTCCATTAGTGACTTTGACTCCTGCATTAATCACTGAACAAATATAACAGTCGTATAACGCGTTAGTCGGCCGAGGTCGCATGATTCTACGCGACGGTCGTGCGAAGTAGGCGACGTCGAGGTCGAGTGTCGTGAGGAACTCTTGACTTACCTTTTAGGAGGGACGACGGAGGTTTTTTGGGTCTTTGTCGGGACCTTATCTTAATACAAGATATAGCTTATAACATGTGTCTTACCTTTCTTGGTCGTGGTCGAGACTGGTGAAATTTTGCTCAAACAATAGCCATATCAACTTCCGCTAAACACTTCCTTAGATTTGACACATGGAAAGTGTTGTGGATTCTATGCAACTCTTCGGGTAGTCTCAACTTGTACGCTACTTCGCCAATGCGCTCGATAATCTCAAACGGTCCAATGTAGCGGGGACTCAACTTTCCCCTCTTCCCGAATCGAATCACTCCCTTCCAAGGAGATACCTTTAGCATCACTTTATCCCCAATTTGGAATTCGATGTCCTTGTGCCTCTTATCCACGTAGCTCTTTTGTCGATTGTTTGGGTAAAATTTCACCAGTCTCGACCACGACCAAGATAGGGAAGACATTTATTACACTTTTTCATAATACGGTAAAATCATAATACTTTATCCCCTGATCAAAGTTGAAATCGAAAGTTATTCACCTCACGACACTCGACCATGACGTCGTCTAGCTCACACGACCGTCGTATGGAACCTCTCGACCTCGACCGATTAACATAAGATATTTCTGTTATGTTGTCAATGTTTAATGCAGGAATCAATGTCATTAATGATCAACGAACATAACCGACAGAGACAATTATGAGCATTAATTCCAGCAGACGTTACGACAGTTATCGGAGGATTTTATGGAATCATTTAAGACGCCCGAAGACTATAAATACAAAGGATCAATCACCATTTACGATGCATCATCTGACACCCTGAATCAACTGAACTCTGAAGAACACTTGAAACAAAGAATTATCTCTTAACAGATCGCTCACGACGCACGACTTACACGCACGACACTTAGTTTTTACACACGACGCACTTGTTTTTTACATTCAATACACTTGTTACTTTACATTTAAAGTATTTATTTCATTTGTATTGTAATCATTGTACGATCGACACCCTGAAACATAAGGATATCGCCCCTGTTTGGCGATCATAGTGCAGCGACGACCCCAAAGTCGTCCGCGGCTTTTTTCCTCGTTGAGGTTTTTCCCGCGTCACCAAAATCCTTGTCTTATTTACGCTTTTCTGACTTTGTCGTACGGCTTGTCGATAGATTCCCATTCTTTAGTTGTTAAGCTCCACAATCAACCTTAAGTTATCCTTCTAGACGATTTTTGGCATTAACAGTTTGGCGCCCACCGTGGGGCCCCATCTAGAGAAAATCTTCGACAAACGTGCGTCCTTGGAGTTTCCTCTTTTTTCTCCGTTTCAGGAAAATGGCGGCCAATGGAAACCCATAGCAGGTCATCGCCCAGATGCATTGGGAGCTTGAAAATGCGCGCCGTCAGATCGATGCCCTTGCTGATCAAAGTCGAAGGGAAATCGAAGAGATCGCGTGGCTAAGGAATCCATTCGGACCACATAACGGTCCTAGACCATTCGTTCAGAATCCAGGTCCAGAATCGTTCGGTCAGAATCTAGGATCCGCTCCCTTCATTCAGAATCCGGATCCAGGACCATTCAGTCAGAGTCAACAACAAGTTCCGTTCGGCCAGAACCAGCAGCCGGGATCGTTCATCCCGAATCCCCAGTTTGGACCAGTTCCTCCCCAGCATCTGAGACCTCCACCCATGAACAATGGGTCCCAGCCGTACTTCGTCCCTTTTAGCGGGGATGCCAATGGTTCGTCGTATGGCAATGGCACCAATTCTGGAATTAACCTCAAACAGGAGTGAATCCTGATCCTAACGACCCCGTCGCCCAGCGATTGAAGATGTTGGAAGACCAAAATGAGTGTGTCCTGTCCTTGCTCGCTAAGTTGTCGGGGGCAGCCGTGCCCGTCGACGTCGAGCCTTGATCGGGATACCAGGCGTCACCCTTCATCGACACAATCGCGACAGTCGACGTCCCGAAGAAATATAATATCCCTTCTTTCACTCCCAAATATTCGGGGGTGACCGATCCGACGGAGCATATCGCGCAGTATAAGCAGTTAATGTGGACGGTCTCGATCCCCCACATGTACCAGGAAGTTTGCATGTGCAAGAGTTTTGGGGCGACCCTCACAGGTCCTGCCCTACAATGGTTGATTAACCTCAAACCCAAATTCATCGGGTCGTTCGCCGAGTTAGTCAACCAGTTCTCCCAGCAATTCGCCAGTAGTCGCAAGATGGAGAAGCAAACCAACGACTTGTATTATGTCGTGCAGAAAGCCAATGAATCTATTCGAAGCTACTTCAATAGGTTCAACGCCGAGATGATCAGTGTCCGCAACTGTGATGTCAAGACCGCGATCGAAGCCTATAAGCGCGGTCTAGACGACAGCTCGGGTTTGTACACCAATTTAACCAAGTATCCCCCGGAAAATTTCGAAGATGTCCGAGCCATGCTTACATGAGGGTGGAAGACGACGCTGCCTTTCGTCGTAAGCACACCGATGACAAGAGGCCATTAAGTGTCAAGAAATCAGAGTTCAAAACGAAGGCAGTGTCCAGGTCGGAGCCTGCCCGCCAAATCTCAAACGTCCGATTCAAGACGAAAGCGAAGTTCAAGACCGCGACCAAATTTCCACAGTACCCTAAGATATCCTCCTACGGATTCAAAGGGACTACTAATAATTTGGTTGATGCTCTGAAGACCGTCCAGGCGACCATTCGATGGCCAAAGAAGTCCGACCAGGACGACGGTAAGAAAGATAAATCGAAGTGGTGTGACTTCCACGTCGACCATGGCCACTCGATGGACGATTGTATAGCTCTAAAAAAGAGCTAGCATATCACGTCCCAAAAGGTAATCTTAAAGATATCATCGACGACGTTATTACTCCAGCTAACGACGTTCGACCGCCAACCCCCGAGCATGCAAAGGTCGTCAACTGCATCACTAGTGGTTTCGACGTGTGCGGCCTGACGTATTCCGCAGCCAAATGTCATGCCAGCCAGGAACCTGACGATCGTCCTATCCCGCGCTCATCAAGGCCCAAAGGAGATCTGGAGTTAGAGGCCATGAAAATCACGTTCGACCAAGACGACCTCGGTGACTCGTATCAGAAGCATCATGACGGGTTGATCATTCAACTCACGATTGGTAATAGTCTAACTCGACGAGTCTTGGTCGATGGAGGCAGTTCAGCGAACGTCATCTTCCTTGATACCATCAAGGCCATGGGAATCGATCGATCGGAAATCACACGACGCTCGACAACCTTGGTCGGTTTCAATGGAGACGCGACGAGTACATTTGGAGAGATCACCTTGCCTGTCTATGCTGAATTGATCAACAAGCAGACCAAGTTCAACGTCATTGATTGCTCGTCGGCCTATAACATCATCTTAGGCCGACCATGGATCCATGAAATGAAAGCCGTTCCCTCGACGTACCATCAGACCATGAAGTTCCCTACGCCGCGGGGAATCCAGGAGATCAAAAGTGAGCCGAAAATCGCCCGTGACTGCTATAAGACCACCCTGAAGCCGCAGAAGTAAGCCGTCTAGTAGTTACGGGTCGAGGAAGTTGTCCTAGACCAGAGCAAGCATGACCAGAGGGTCTTGACAGTTCCGTCTCTTGATCTCTGCCTTGAAGACAAGCTAATATCTTTTTTGCAGGAACATGCCGATTGTTTTGCCTGGTCGCATGAAGACATGGTTGGCATAGACCCCAGTGTCATTTCCCATAAGCTCAATGTCGACTCGTCATTTAACCCTATCAAGCAAAAATGACGGAAATTTGCTCCTGAAAGGAATAAGGTGATAAATGGCGGGGTCGACGACCTCCTCGAGACAAGGAAAATTCAAGAAGCAAAATACCCCGACTGGCTTACTAATGTCGCGGTCGAAGAATGGAAAATGGGAAGGTCATAGTCATATCCCAGAAGTCGTGGGTAAGGGTGCCTATCGGCTCCAAACCCTCGACAATCGAGATATCCCACATAGCCGGAATGCAATGCATCTGAAAAGGTATTTCTTCTAAGTCCTTTTCTTTCTTTCATACTGTTAATGCCAAAAATCGTCCAAAAGGATAACTTAAGGTTGATTGTGGAATTTAACAACTAAAGAAAGGAATCTTTCGATAAACCATACGACAAAGACATAAAAAGTAAATGAGACAGAGATTTTGGTGACGCGAGAAAAACCTCAACGAGGAAAAAACCCGCGGACGACTTTGGGGGTCGTCGCTGCACCATGATCGCCAAACAGGGGCGATATCCTTTGTTCCAGATGTCGAGAGTACAATGATTACAATACAGATGAAATAAAGTCTTGAAATATAAAATAACAAGTGAATCGTGCGTAAGAAACTGGTGCGTCGTGTGTAAAGACTGTGTGTCGTGCATATAAGTCGTGCGTCGGGGACGGTCACTTGACAGAGAATTCTTTAAGTGTTTTCGCTGTGTATTCCTTGTTCTTGAAATCAGATGTCCGCAAATGAGATTGGAATCTTCATATTTATAGCCTTCGAGTGCCTTGAATGACTCCATAAATGTTTCTGATAACGGTCGCAACGGTCATTGCTGTTAATGCTCATAATTGCCTCTGTCGGTTATGTCTGTTGGCCATAAATGACATTGACCCTGCATTAAATAGAACAAACGTAACAGTTGTATCGTGCGTTAGTAGGTCGAGATCGTGAGACAACTTACGATAATCCGACAAGGTCGTAGTCGAACGTCTTGGGAGACTTTCGACCTGTACTTTCGGGAGGGATGACGAGTCGATTAAATGTGTTTAACAGGACCTTATATTAATCTAAGATATGTCGTGTGTCATGTGTCTTATCTTTCTTTGTCGAGGTCGAGGGTCGAGGGATCGTGGATTTTTACCCAAACAGTTTGCCCCCAAAATTTAAAAAATGGAGTGGCAAATTCAAATTTCAAAAGTTTTTAAATTTTGTCAGTCGGACGTCTAGGGTCGTGACACATGTCGAAAATCTCTTCGGTTGTCTTGGAACTGAATCGGCCCAATTCTAACTAAAGAAGAAGTCGAAAAGGGGATAAGGCTGTGACGTCTCGCTGACGCACGATCGTGCGTAACAGCTGTACGCGCCAGGTGTTGACGATCTGTCGAGTATTCGAAAAGGCAAGGGCACGTGTCGTTCATCGGGCGACATGACCTGACACGATTTTCTACATAAATAGCGATCCCCGATGGATTCTTTCCTTTTTACGTTTTCGTAGAGATTTTTCACAGAGATTCCTTCTTGTTCTTCGCCAAATCTTTTCTAAGCTTGCAAGAGATCTTCGACCTGTTTAGGATTTTCGACGTTTTAGCGCGCCTATATAAGGTACGATTCTCAGTCTTTGTATGCGTCGTAAGTCGATAGCTAGGAAACCTAGGAAGAACTGGGACATTTGGGGTTTTTCAGAGCGACAAATTTTGTTCACGGGTTTAGCGATGTCAACAGAGCCTAGGAGTGCCATTCAAGATCAAGATGCTCTCGAAGAATTTAGGAACATAGCAAAAATACCTGCGGGGATTGTTGTGAGTAAGGCCGGTCAGATTAGACCGGAGATGTGCCCCAAGGGATACGTCGTAATATACGAGTATCCCTTTAGAATAGGTTTCGAATGGCCCTATTCCCCTCTAGCGAAGTCCTTCATGTGCGAGTTTGACCTCTCGCCAGGGCAACTGATGCCCCAATTCTGGAGGGTCATCCAGGTCATCGAACGACTTACCAAGAGCTGGGAGTCGTCGATGAACGTAAAAGACCTCTTGACCGCTTATCAGGTCAAGAAGGATACGTACCATCGCTACAGCATCTTCTCGAAGCATAAGGGCGATCATACCCTGGTTCTAAAAACTGCGGTCAATGACCGTAAATGGAAGACCAGGTACGTCTTCGTACGGGTAGCGACGCTGGACCTCGACTGGATCAGGTCTGGATGGAACATGACCGATGAGTTTTAGCTTTGGTCGAGCGTCTTTATCGTGTTTACCGCTTTGTTTTTGTAACTAATCTTCCCCTTTTTTGTGTTTTCAGATATAAAGTTCGATGCAGTGAAGCCTAACGACGACTCTCAGGCTAAAATTAAGAAGTTCTTGGAGTTCAGTCCTGAAGACCGATCGTTCATCACACGACATCTGGTGGACGAAGACGAAGACCTAGTGTACTTGGGTGAAAATCGTCGAGAGAGTCGGGAGGAAGCAGAGGAAGAAGAGGAAGAAGAAGAGGAAGACGAGTCTGAGGATACTGAGGAGACTGAGGAGGAGGCGAGAAAAGAGGAGTCAAAAGAAGAGACATAGGTAGAGATGACCGGTAAGTGTACCCTACTCTGTTCAACATATTTCTTCCCTTACTTCAATGTTTTAATCGTTCTTCCTTTCTTACTTCACAGGAGAGTCTCAGCAATCGCAGACAAAAGTATCGTCCGCGATGAATAAGAGGGCGGCTCAGGCCGAACTGGCTCGCAAGGCGAGAGAAAAGAGGAAGGATGCCCCGATAGCTGGATCGGGGGTCCTAAAGAGAAAAGACGTTCCGACAACTGGGTCGGGAGTCCTGAAGAGGACAAGGACGTCCGTCCCGAGGGAACCGTCTTCGAAGACGGGCGGCTCATCGAGAGTCGTTTCGCCTAAGAAGGCGAAGACGTCGACCGCATCTGTCGAGAAGATTTCCGACACAATCGGCGCGACACCCATCGATACTGCGCATTCCTGCGAAATCGACGGTGTCCCCTACTACCACGTCAGGCCCCTCGTCGGCCGACAAGGGCAAGGGCGCATAGACGGGAGAGTGCGAGAGAGAAGAAACGACGATAAACTTTACGTTGCCGTCGGATTTCATGGTCGACAATGTCCTGGACGGGACGAGCTTGTTCCCCCACTTAGACAAGTTTTAGCTCCCCTCTTTCAGGGAGCGCTTCAACGGGGTCTCTATCGAGAGTGCGGGGTCTTATGTCGCCGGGCTGGCGTTTATGGTAAGTCTATCTTTCAAGACTTTGTTTTTCTTTTGTTGTTGTCGTTGTCGGGTATTTTACTAACCAGTTTATATGTATTTCAGACGTTTCAGTCTTCCTTGGCCCTGCATGCCGAGACGACGAAGATCGAGGATCTAGTGTCCTCTGCTCTTAAGAGAGAGGATGCGGCGTTGGAGAGGGAGAAGTCTGCCCTGACGCGTGTCGAGGACATATCGATACGACTCGACGATGCCCTGAACGAGCTGGAAGCCGTCGGACATGCGGGGGACGACGTGAACTCTCGTCTGAAGCAATCCTTCTCTGTGATTGCCGACCAAAGAGAGGAGCTGGATAGGAGGCAGGCGTCCTTGGACATGAAGGAGAAGGAGGTCGAGGAGCCAAGTCCAAGGTGCCGGACCTGGAGAAGGAGGTGAGAGAGCTTAAGGAAGAGGCTGCGTCGACCTTTGCCCTCGCTCGTCTGACAGCTCGAGCGACGATCATGCGGCAACACCTGTCGGGGATGAATCCCCTCGCGTCTGCAACTGAGGAGCTAGCCTTTTTTCAAGCCAAGGTCGGGACCGATAGGGATCTCGACTCTGATGATGAGAAAGAGGCTGAGGAAGAAGAGGCTGTGGATGAGGGCCACCAGGGTGAAGCTTCGGGCAAGGATGCTGCCGACGCTCCTTCTAATCCTTAGAGAATTTTTTTTGTCTGAGTTTTGAATGCTCGACCGTTGATGGTCGAGTCACTTTAGATGTAATCGTTCGTTTCGTAAATGAAATTTATCCTTTTGTTGAACTCGTGCATTTATTTCGATTTACCCATGCCGTGGGTAAATATAATACCAACCGTGAAATTCACTAAGTATAGAACAAACAAGGAATCGTGCGATTTAGGCATCCATTGTAATTATAAAGACTAGTGCACAAGTCACAAGACTTTCATAATTTACGATCACGTTGGCAAACATAAGTACATACGACCAAGACATTCATTTAGAACGCGAAACTTTTCTGAGTTAAGAAACTCAGATCATGGGGTCACTAGACCTAGATGATCGTACGACAATATCATACGACGAAACTTGAGTCGTATGCCCCTGTGATAGAATAATCAAATCATAGACCTGAACACTTATGTCGTGCGACTTTACATGATTAAAGTCGTGTAGTAGACTTTGCAATCTTATGTCGTGCGATCTGCGATAAAACAATGTCAGAGGTTGGTCGTTGGCTAGCCAACGACCCTCCGATGCTTAAGTCAGTAATCGTCGAGGTAGAAAATCGTACGAAAGATATAAAAGGACTTAGAAGACATACCTTTTCATACGTGTTGCATCGCGGGTGTGAGAGATACCTCAATTGTCGAGGGTTCGGGGTCGATAGACATTTTTACCCTCTACTTTTCTGTGGCTTCAGGGTGGTCTTATAGCAATCACGGGCGACTTTCGGCTCACTTTTGATCTCCTGAACTCCCCACGGCGTAGGGAACTTCATGGTCTGATGGTACGTCGAGGGAACTGCTTTCATTTCATGGATCCACGGTCGGCCTAAGATGATGTTATAGGCCGACGAGCAATCAATGACGCTGAACTTGGTCTGCTTGTTGATTCCTCCAGCATAGACATGCAAGGTGATCTCTCCAAAGGTACTCGTTGCTTCCCCATTGAAACCGACCAAGGTTGTCGAACGTCGGGTGACTTCCGATCGATCGATTCCCATGGCCTTGATGGTGTCAAGGAAGATGACGTTCGCTGAACTACCTCCATCGACCAAGACTCACCGGGTTAAACAATTACCAATCGTGAGTTGAATGATCAACCCATCATGATGCTTCTGATATGAGTTACCGAGGTCGTCTCGGTCGAACGTGATCTTCATAGCTTCTAGTTCCAGATCTCCTTTCGGCCTTGATGAGCGAGGGATAGGTCGACCGTCAGGTGCTTGACTGGCGTGACGTTTGGCTGCAGAATATGTCAGACCGCACACGTCAGACCCACCAGTGATGCAGTTGACGACCTTTGCATGCTCGGGGGTTGGCGGTCGATTGTCGTTACTCGGAGTAACGACATCATCGATGATATCCTTGAGGTTGCCCTTCGGAACGTGATATGCTAGCTCCTTTTTGAGAGCTACGTAATCATCTGTCGCATGACCATGGTCGACATGGAAGTCGCACCACTTCGATTTATCTTTCTTATCGTCGCTTTGGTCGGACTTCTTCGGCCATCGGATGGTCGCCTGGACGGTCTTCAGAGCCTCGATCAAATCCTTAGTGGTCCCTTTGAATCCGTAAGAGGATATCTTAGGGTACTGAGGGAATTTGGTCGCGGTCTTGAACTCCGCTTTCGTCTTGAACCGGACGTTCGAGATTTGTCGCGCGGGCTTTGGCTTAGATACTGCCTTTGCCTTGAATTCTGGCTTCCCTACACTCAAAAACCTTTTGTCATCGATGTGCTTACGACTGTTTGGGCAAAATTTCACCAACCTCAACCACGACCAAGAAAGGTAAGACACATATTATGAACTATATCTTGTATTAAGATAAGGCCCCGACAAAGACCCAAAAAACCTCCGTCGTCCCTCCTAAAAGGTAAGTCGAGAGTTCCTCACGACAGTCGACCTCGACGTCGCCTACTTCGCACGACCGTTATGTTTGTTCAGTGATTAATGCAGGAGTCAAAGTTATTAATGGACAACGGCTATAACCGACGAAATCAGTTATGAGCATCTAATCCCACATTAAAGACGACGACCGTTACAACAATCATCAAAGATCTTAATGATTCAATTAAAAGCATCAGAAGACTATAAATCCCAAGTCCAATCCTCAGTTTCAGGACATCGAATAAGACAGGGAGAGAGATAGAGCAAGAGCATCGAACAACAGGCACACATACTCAAACTCTGAAGAACACTCATTCGAAGCAAAGGAATCACCCATAGAAGATCGCTCTCGACGCACGACAGCCACACACGATACACAATTTAAACACACGACGCACGCTGTTTTATATTCAAAACACTTGTAACTTTACATTTCGAAGTCTTTTCCTTCATTTGTATTGTAATCTATGTACGATCGACACCTGGAACACCAAGGACATCGCCCCTGATTGGCGACCATAGTGCAGCAACGACTTCCACTGTCGTCCGCAGGTTTTTTCCTCGTTGAGGTTTTTCCTACGTCATCAAATTCCCTGTCTCGATTATTTTTTCATCTTTATCGCACGCTTTTGTCGAACGATTCTTTTCTTTAGTTGTTAAAGTCCACATCGACCTTAAGTTGTCCCTTTGGTGCGATTTTTGGCATTAACAGTTTGGCGCCATCCGTGGGACCTCATCTAGAGAAAATCTTCGACGAACGTGCGTCTTACTAACGGTTTCTTGGAGTTTTCTTTGTTCTCTGTTTTAGGAAAATGGCAGCCCCTGAAAATCAGCAGCATGTCATTGCCCAGATGTACCAGGAGCTTGAAGTCGCTCGAAATCAAATCAACGCCATGGCAGAGCAAAGTCGCAGAGCAGCTGAGGAGATCGCACGATTAAGGAATTCTTCTGGACCTCAGAATGGTCCTAGGCCATTCGTTCAGAATCCCTTCCAAGGATCATTCGGACAGAACGGTCCTCGACCATTCGCGCATAATCCAGGTCCAGGATCAGGTCCGTTCGCTCAGAATCAGCATCCAGGTCTGTTCATGCAGAACCAGCAGCCGGGACCGTTCAATCCAAATCCCCAGTTCGGGACGGTTCCTCCTCAGCATATAAGGCCACCACCCATGCAGAATGGATCGCAGCCGTTTCAGAATGGGTCGCAGCCGTATTTTGTTCCTTTCAATGGAGACGCCAATGGCTCGTCGCATGGCAATGGCACTAGTTCAGGAGTCAATCCGCAAGCAGGGGAAAATCTCGACCCCAATGACCCCGTCGCCTAGTGATTGAAAATGCTAGAAGATCAGAACGAGCGTGTCCTATCTTTGCTCGCCAAGCTACCTGGGGCAGCCGTGCCCGTCAACGTCGAGCCTCGACCAGGATATCAGGCGTCGCCCTTCGTCGATGAGATCACGACCGTTGAGGTCCCAAAGACATACAATGTCCCCGCCTTCACGCCCAAGTACTCGGGAGTGACCGATCCGACAGAGCACGTCGCGCAGTATAAGCAGCTCATGTGGACGATCTCAATCCCACACATGTATCAGGAAGTCTGTATGTGCAAGAGCTTCGGTGCAACTCTCACTGGTCCTTCTCTCCAATGGTTGATCAATCTCAAACCCAAGTCCATCGGGTCGTTCGATGAATTGGTCAATCAATTCTCCCAGCAATTCGCCAGCAGTCGCAAGATGGAGAAGCAGACCAGTGACCTATATTACGTCGTGCAGAAGATCAATGAGTCTATTCGAAGTTATTTCAATAGATTCAATGCGGAGATGATCAGTGTTCGCAATTGTGATGTCAAGACCGCGATCGAAGCCTATAAGCGCGGTCTGGACGACAGTTCAGGTTTATACACTGACCTGACTAAGTGTTTGGGTAAAAAATCACACCCTCGACCGACTTGGGAAATCCCCTCGACATGACCCATGGACATTGGTTACCCCCGACCGACAATGATAATACCCATTATTATCATATCCCCGACATACTTTAAATAACCACGATAATTGACATCTTGCGTCAATAGTCATCTTACATCTAATGATCGCACGTCACGTGTCGCACGTCACGTATCGCACCTCGCACATCGTTAATCTTACGCTATTAGTCCTACGTCATTAGTCGTATGTCGCCAGTTACGTGTCGCCAGTTACGACTTGTTGGTCTTACGTCGACAGTCTTCTGTCGTCAGTCGTATACTAACCGTTAACAGTCAAACATCTATTTCTGTTGTTCATTAACGCAGGTCCACAAGCATTATGGCACAACGGTCAATAACGGCCAAGCTCATCAATGACATTAAAGACTCGACAACGGTTACAAAGCCAAGTCATCAATTCACATTTAATGCCCGACAGCGGTTACAAGACCATCCATAAAGCTCATTTATTACCAGTCGAACCTATATAAAGGCCTTCGGACATCAAAAGAAGGGGGAGATCACACAATTCCAGAACCACACGGTGAACTCAAGAACACACGAAGCAAAGAGTTTCTCTCTCGAAGAATCGCTCTCGACGCACGACATTCGCTCTCGGCACACGACAACCACTCACGACACATTGTTTTCACACACGACATACACCTGTTTTACATTACAAACACTTGTACTTTACATTTCGAAGCATTTCCTTCACTTGTATTGTAATCATCTGTACGATCGACGCAAGGACATCGCCCCTGATTGGCGACCATAGTACATCGACGACACCCACTGTCGTCCGCAGGTTTTTTCCCTCGTTCGGGGTTTTTCCTGCGTCATCAAAATCTCTTGTCTCGTCTACATTTCCTTAGTATTTTTTCTTGCTTATTTCAATGGTTCAATCTTTAGTTGATAAGGTCCGAAACCGTACCTTAAATCGTATTTTTATATGATTTTCGGCATAAGACAGTTTAATGCAATTTTTGGCATCTTTGGTGCGATTTTTGGCATTAACAGTTTGGCGCCATCCTCTGATCTCGTATTTACGCAGAATCGCACGTCAAGTTTATTATATAACTTGAATTTTGCAAAGTCGCAAGACATAGACAACCGCTCGCAGGGACATGTAATCCAAGCTCATTGTATGATCTAATCATACGGTCGCGAGATCATACGAACTTTTGAATTAGATTTCTCAACTTCGAAAGATTTTATATTCTAAGTATACGCATTAGCCGCACGTCTTATGATTATTTACACGATTTGCAAGCATTATGTCTTACATTCTAAGTTGTTATGTTACGATGGATGCCTAAGTCGCATGATTTTCAGTGTAATGCATCTAATGAATTTCACAGTTAACGATGTATTTATTTACTGGAGCTATGAGACACGAAGTTTGACAGAAACTTAAAATTCATTCCCTGAATAACCTTTGCTATTTACATTCAAAAATATTCGACTACTAACAACCGACAAAAAACAGGGGAAAGATAAAAATATCCTAAAGCTTAGGAGAATCGTCTGCTTTCTTCGTGCGACTAGCGACCTCTAGTTCGTGCAAAGCATCATAAAGTTGAACAGCTAACTCGTCAGCACGCGCCAAAGTTGACCTCTCCCTGTCCAAAGCCGCCTTCTCCCTTTCTAACGCCGCATCCTCTCTTTCAAGGGCAGACGCCACCAGATCTTCGACTCTCGACATCTCAGCGTATAGCGCCAAAGAAGAATGAAATGTCTGTAAAAAGTAGGAAGTTCATTAAATATCCAACGACGACAACGACAAATGAACCAAGCCTTGAAAGAAAGACTTACCGAGAACGCCAAACCGGCAACCTGAGATCCCGCTTCCCTGATCGGAGCTCTCTGAAAACGTTCCTTAAAAGATGGGAGCAAATATTTCCCCAAGTGAGGAAACAACGTCGTCCCGTCTAGGACACTATCCGCCATAAAGTTGAACGGTAACGTAAAGTTAACCGTCGTAACTTCGGCCGACGACCCCTCGCCCTTATCAGCAGACGATGGGGTCGACACCTTAGACACCGGTTTCGTCACTGTCACCGGAGGCGCCGAACTTGTCGGTGTCGCGTCCATCGCACTGCGAAGGATGGATGACGCCTTCGCCTTCTTAGGCGTGACAACTCTCGATGAGTCATCAGCCCTCGAAGACGATTCCCTCAAGACTGTCTTCCTGGTTTTCTTTGGAATCCTCGACCCAGCTGTCGAGACATTCTCTCTTTCGCCTCGAAGGGCAAGCATAATCTGCACCCCTCTCTTCCTGGATACCGATTTCCTCTCAGTCGGCACTAGTAAGGAAATACATGAAGCATTAGACAGACAAAATAAACGGCGAAAACCAAAACCATAGTACGCTTACTAGCCATCTCTTCCTGTTTGTCCTCTTTTTCTTCAGAGTTTCCAGTGTTCACCACGTCCTCGTCCGCGACCGCCGGTTGTCCTACGAAGAAAGATCGATCATCGATCCCTAGACTCAAGAATCTGTCGATCTTGGCTTGGGAATCCTCGTTAGGCTTCACGACATCGAACTGGATCTCTGAAGGCGACAAAAGAAGAAGGTTAAGTGGAGATCATAAAAGCTATACAATGACAAATATTCAGAACAACGAACATACCCGTCTTATTCCAATCTGGACGAATCCAGCTGCTATCAGAATCGAGTGAGTCTGTACGAACAAATACGTACCTAGATTTCCACCCACGATCGTTGACCCCAGTTCTCAAAACCAGAGTATGATCACCCTTATACTTGGAATAAGGACTATAACGCCAGTTCTTATCCCTTTTGACTTGGTAAGCCAACAAAAAATCATTCATGATCATAGGTGACTCCCACTTTGTGGATACTCGCTCAACAACTAGGAAAATTCGCCAGAGTTGGGGCATTAATTGTCCTGGCGACAAGCTGAAATCATGCATAAAAGCCTTGGATAAAGCTGAAAATGGCCATTCAAACCCTATTTTGAAAGGATACTCATATAGTACAAAGTATCCTTCAGGACAACTCTCATAACGTGTACTCCCTGGACATATCAGCTCTATATCCGCAGGGATTTTCGCTAAACACTTAAAGGCATCTAAATCTGCCTGATTCATGATCGAGCCCAATGGTTCGGTCGACATTATAAGAGCAATGCTTTATCGCCAAAATCTCTCAAATTAGGAAGGGATTCAAAGGAAAATAGCAAGTGAATCACGAAAATCTCTCTCCGAAATAAGCTCTCTAAAGTCGTAAACAAGAAAAGATCCATCGTGGTCTTTATTTATGCAAACGATCATGTCAGGTCGAGTCCTCTGATGATCGCCACGCGTCCCCGTCCTTTCGTATGACTACACGGATCATCGACACCTGTCATCAACAGCTGGTAAGCACCATCATGCATCGACATGATGTCACGACTTTATCCTCTCTTCGACTTCCCTCTCTAGTTTGAATTGAACCGACTCAGTTCTAAAACAACCAAGGTAACTTTCGACACGTGTCATAATCTTATGCGTCCGACTGACAAAATTTAAAATTCGAATTTGCCATCCTACTTTCAAATTTTGGGGGCAAACTGTTTGGGCAAAATTTCACCAAGCTCGACCACGACCAAGAAAGGTAAGACACATGTTATGAACTATATCTTGTATTAAGATAAGGCCCCGACAAAGACCCAAAAAACCTCCGTCGTCCCTCCTAAAAGGTAAGTCGAGAGTTCCTCACGACAGTCGACCTCGACGTCGCCTACTTCGCACGACCGTCACATAGAATCATGTGACCTCGGCCGACTAACGCGTTATACGACTGTTATGTTTGTTCAGTGATTAATGCAGGAGTCAAAGTTATTAATGGACAACAACTATAACCGACGAAATCAGTTATGAGCATCTAATCCCACATTAAAGACGACGACCGTTACAACAATCATCAAAGATCTTAATGATTCAATTAAAAGCATCCGAAGACTATAAATCCCAAGTCCAATCCTTAGTTTCAGGACATCGAATAACACAGGGAGAGAGATAAAGCAAGAGCATCGAACAACAAGCACAAATACTCAAACTCTAAAGAACACTCATTCGAAGCAAAGGAATCACCCATAGAAGATCGCTCTCGACGCACGACAGCCACACACGATACACAGTTTAAACACACGACGCACACTGTTTTATATTCAAAACACTTGTAACTTTACATTTCGAAGTCTTTTCCTTCATTTGTATTGTAATCTCTGTACGATCGACACCTGGAACACCAAGGACATCGCCCCTGATTGGCGACCATAGTGCAGCGACGACTTCCACTGTCGTCCGCAGGTTTTTTCCTCGTTGAGGTTTTTCATGCGTCATCAAATTCCCTGTCTCGATTATATTTTCATCTTTATCGCACGCTTTTGTTGAACGATTCTTTTCTTTAGTTGTTAAAGTCCACATCGACCTTAAGTTGTCCCTTTGGTGCGATTTTTGGCATTAACAACGACGAAAGGCAACATCGTCCTCTACCCTCATATAAGCAAGGGTTCTGGCTCGAACATCTTCGAAATTCTCTGGGAGATACTTAGTTAAATCGGTGTACAAACCCGAACTGTCGTCTAGACCGCGTTTATAGGCTTCAATCGCGGTCTTGACGTCACAGTTGCGGACACTGATCATTTATGGGTTGAATCTATTGAAATAACTTCGGATCGACTCTCTAGCTTTTTGCACGACATAGTCCAAATCGCTGGTCTGCTTCTCCATCTTGCGACTACTGGCGAATTGCTGGGAGAACTGGTTGACCAACTCGGCGAACGACCCGATGGATTTGGGTTTGAGATTGATCAACCATTGGAGGGTAGGACCTGTGAGGGTCGCCCCAAAGCTCTTGCACATACATACTTCTTGATACATGTGCGGGATCGAGACCGTCCACATGAGCTGTTTATACTGTGCGATGTGCTCCGTCGGATCGGTCACCCCCGAATACTTGGGCGTGAAGGCGGGGATGTTATACTTTTTCGGGACATCAACGATCGCGATCTTGTCGACGAAAGGCGACGCCTAATACCCTGAGCGAGGCTCGACGTCGACCGGTACGGTTGCCCCTGTAGCTTAGCAAGCAAAGACAGGACACACTCGTTTTGATCTTCTAGCATCTTCAATCGCTGGGCAACGGGGTCGTTAGGATCAGGATTTGCTCCTACTTGAGAGTTAACTCCCGGACTGGTGCCATTGCCGTATGACGAGCCATTAGTGTCCCCGTCGAAAGGGACGAAGTACGGCTGGGACCCATTGTTCATGGGTGGTGGCCTCAGATGTTGAGGAGGAATTGGCCCGAACTGGGGATTTGGGATGAACGACCCCGACTGCTGATTCTGCATGAAGGGGCCAGGCTGCTGATCTTGCATGAATGGACCTGGTCCTGGGTTCTGGACGAAGGGATTGGATCCTGGAATGGACCGGACCCTGGATTCTGAACGAATGGACCGGACCCTGGATTCTGAGCGAAGGGCCTAGGACCATTCTGCGGTCCAAACGATCCGTTCGAATTCTGATTTCTCAGTCGCGCGATCTCCTCAGCTGCCCTTCGACTTTGATCAGCAAGGACGTTGATTTGATTTCGCGCTGCTTCCAGCTCCTGATACATCTGGGAAATGAGCTGCTCTTGATTTCCATAGGCTGCCATTTTCCTGAAACAAAGAAAAGAGGAAACTCCAAGAAACCGTTAGTAGGACGCACGTTTGTCGAAGATTTTCTCTAGATGGGGTCCCACCGATGGCGCCAAACTGTTAATGCCAAAAATCGTCCAAAAGGATAACTTAAGGTTGATTGTGGAATTTAACAACTAAAGAAAGCAATCTTTCGACAAACCATACGACAAAGATATAAAAAGTAAATGAGACAGAGATTTTGGTGACGCGGGAAAAAACTCAATGAGGAAATAACCCGTGGACGACTTTGGGGGTCGTCGCTGCTCTATGATCGCCAAACAGGGGTGATATCCTTTGTTCTAGATGTCGAGAGTACACTGATTACAATACAGATGAAATAAAGTCTTGAAATATAAAATAACAAGTGAATCGTGCGTAAGAAACTGGTGCGTCGTGTGCAAAGACTGTGTGTCGTGTGTATAAGTCGTGCGTCGGGGGCGGTCACTTGAGAGAGAATTCTTTGAGTGTTTTTGCTGTGTATTCTTTGTTCTTGAAATCAGATGTCCGCAAGTGAGACTGGAATCTTCATATTTATAGCCTTCAAGTGCCTTGAATGACTCCATAAATGTTTCTGATAACGGTCGCAACGGTCATTGCTGTTAATGCTCATAATTGCCTCTGTCGGTTATGTCCGTTGGCCATAAATGACATTGGCCCTGCATTAAATAGAACAAACATAACAGTTGTGTCGTGCGTTAGTAGGTCGAGATCGTGAGATAACTTACGATAATCTGGCAAGGTCGTAGTCGAACGTCTTGGGAGACTTTCGACCTGTACTTTCGAGAGGGATGACGAGTGGATTAAATGTGTTTAACAGGACCTTATCTTAATCTAAGATATGTCGTGTATCATGTGTCTTATCTTTCTTTGTCGAGGTCGAGGGTCGAGGGATCGTGGATTTTTACCCAAACACATACGATTTTTTTTACCACGACGATTACTGACTTAAGCATTGGAGCGTCGTTGGCTAGCCAATGACTAACATCTGACATTGTTTCATCGCAGATCGCACGACATCAGTTGCTAAGTCCACTATACGACTTTAGTTTTGTAGGATCGCACGACATAAGTTACTAAGTCTATCATACGATTTTGGTAAAATCGCACGATATAAACAATCAGTTCTGCTAAACGACCCGATTGTATGACTACAGGATCACATGATCCAAATTAATCGTATGATCTAGTTGTACGATCATAAGGTCTAACGACCCCGCGATCTGAGTTTTTTAACTTAGAAGAATTTCATGTTCTGAATAAATGCTTTGATCGCATGTGCTTATGTTTTCCAACACGATTTAAATGTATGAAAGTCTTATGACTTGTGTACTAGTCGGTGTGCCACAATGGATGCCTAAGTCGCACGATTTCTTGTTCATTCTGTACTTAGTGAATTTTGCAATTGATATTATACCTGTCCACGACATGTATGAGTCGAAATAATACATGAGTTCAACAGAAGGGTAAGTTTCATTCATGAAATAAATAATTACATCTAAGTGACTCGACCACCAACGGTCGAGCACTCAAAAGCAAAATTAAAAATACAATTTCCTAGGGCAAATGAGGATCGCCAGTCGCATCCTTGCCAGAGGCCTCGCCTTTGGAGCCTTCGTCAATCTCCTCCTCGTTGACCTCCTTCTCTTCGTCTGAGTCGAGGTCTCTTTCGGTCCCGACCTTCGACAAGAAGAGCGCCAACTCCTCCGACACAGAGGTGAGAGGATTTTTGCCCGACAGGTGTCGTCGCATGATCGCCGCCCGCGCAGTGAATCGGGAAAAAGCGAAGACGGACTTAGCTTCGTCCTTCAGATCCCGACCTCCTTCTCTAGACCCACCACCTTGGACTTGGACTCCTCGGCTTCTTTTCCCTTCATAGCCAAGGATTCCTTCATCCTGTCCATCTCCTCCCTTTGGTCGGCGATCAGAGACAGGGATTGCTTCAGATGAGAGTTCACCTTGTCCTTAGCATGACCAACAGCTTCCAACTCGTTCAGAGCATCGTTGAGTCGTATCGACATAGCCTCTTCACGTTCCAGAGCAGACCTCTCCCTCTCCAGCGCCGCGTCTTCTCTCTTAAGGGCAGAAGACACTAGGCCTTCTATCTTTGTCGTTTCGGCATGCAGAGCCAAGGAAGACTGGAACGTCTGAAAAACATAAAAAGCATTGTTAGTGAATATTCAACAAAGTAAACATCGATAAAATAAAACAAGTCTTGAAAGAAAGACTTACCATGAACGCCAACCAGACAACATGCGCTCCCGTATCCTCGACGGAGACCCCTCGAAAATGCTCCTCGAAAGATGGGAGCTGATATTTCCCCAGATGCGGAAACAATCTCGTCCCGTCTAGGACGTTGTCAACTAAGAAGTCCGACGGCAATGTAAAATTAACCGTTGTCAACCAAAAATCGTCCAAAAGGATAACTTAAGGTTGATTGTGGAATTTAACAACTAAAGAAAGGAATCTTTCGACAAACCGTACGACAAAGACAGAAAACGTAAATGAGATAGAGATTTTGGTGACGCGGGAAAAACCTCAACGAGGAAAAAACCCGCGGACGACTGTGGAAGTCGTCGCTGCACTATGGTCGCCAAACAGGGGCGATATCCTTATGTTCCGGGTGTCGATCGTACAGAGATTACAATGCAAATGAAAGAAAGACTTTAAATGTAAAGTAACAAGTGTATCGAATGTAAAAAACAAGTGCGTCGTGTGTAAAAATGAAGTGTTGTGTGTGAATGTCGTGCGTCGAGAGCGATTCTTCGAGAGAGAATTCCTTGCTTCGAGTGTTCTTCAGAGTTTAGATGATTGTGTCCCAGATTGTGAGAGATTGTGTGATGCGTGATGTCCCTCTCCCAAATGACACGTGTCGAAAGTTACCTTAGTTATCTTGGAACTGGATCGGTTCAATTCTAACTAAAGAAGAAGTTGAAAAGAGGATAGGATAGTGACGTCATGCTGACGCACGATTATGCTTAGCAGCTGTCATTGCCAGGTGTCGACGATCCGCGTGGTCATACGAAAAGGCAAGGGTACGTGTCGATCATCCAGGGATTCGACCTGACACGATCGAACACATAAATAGAGACCCACGGTGGATCTTTTTCTTTTTTACGCTTACAATGAGTTTTAGAAAGAGATTTTCTTCTTGATTTCTTGTTTGTTCTTCGTCGATACTCTTTCCAAACCTGTAAAAATATCCGAATCAGTTAGGATTTTCAAGGTTTAGAGCACCTATTTAAGGTACGATTCTTCAGTCTTTGTATGCGTCGTAAGTCGATTGCGAGGAAACCTAGGAAAAACTGGGATATCTGGGGCCTTTCAGATCGACATACTTGGTTGACAGGGTTAGCAATGTCGACAGAACCTAGAAGTACCATTCGTAGCGAGGATGATCTCGATGACTTTAGGAATCTACCAAAAATCCCTGCGGGGATTACTGTGAGCAAGGCCGGTAAGATTCGACCAGAGATGTGTCATGAGGGGTACGTCGTGATATACGAGTACCCTTTCAAGATAGGTTTCCACTGGCCATATTCGCCTTTGGCCAAAGCATTTATGTGCGAGTTTGACTTGTCGCCAGGGCAACTGATTCCCCAGTTTTGGCGAGTTATCCAGATCATCGAGTGACTTACCTCGACTTGAGAGCCGCAGATGAATGTGACGGATCTGCTGACGGAGTATCAGGTCAAGAAGGACACATACCGCCGCTACAGCCTATTTTCGAGATACTAGGGCGAGCGCACATTGGTTTTAAAAACTGCGGTCAACGACCGTAAATGGAAGACCAGGTACGTACTCGTGCGGGTGGCGACGCTGGACACCGACAGTGACTGGATCAGGTCCGGCTGGAATATGGCGGGTGAGTTTCTAGCTTGGGTCGAGCGCTTTTACTGTATTTATTTGGTTGCTTTTCGACTAATCTTCTCCCTTATGTGTAGATATTAATTTTGACAACGTAAAGCCCGACGATGACTCCAAGGCTAAGGTTGAGAAGTTCCTGGAGTTTAGTGCTGACGACCGGTCGTTCGTCAGACGCCATCTGGTAGATGAGGACGACGACTTGATGTTCTTGGGTGAACGCCTACGGGCGAGACGGGAAGAAGGAGAGGACGAAGAGGAGGGAGAAGAGACTGAGGAGGAAGAGGAGAAAGAAGAGAAAGAGGAGAAAGAGAAAGAAGAGTCGAGGAGAGAAAAGGAAGAAACGACCGGTAAGTGTCCCTTCACTTTCTTTTCGTTCGTCCTAGCCTTTCCATTCTCTCAATCATCTAATAATTCTTTCTTTTGCCATACAGGAGAACCTCAGGCGAAGATGACACCTGCAGCTGCCAAGAAGGCGGCTTAAATTGAACTGGCTCGCAAGGCGAGGGAAAAGAAGAAGGAGGCCCCGATAACTGGGTCGGGGGTCCTGAAGAGAAAAGAGGCTCTGACAACTGGGTCGGGAGTCTTAAAGAGGACGAGGATGTCCGTCCCTGTAACACCCTAAAATCAGGGCTAATTTGAACCTCAAATTTAATAAGTTATGATACAAGAAACTTCAACTTATAAATATATAGCAAGGTAATTAACCATCCAGAGTACATTTACAATACATGATTCTTCAAATAACCTATTAATCTAATCACATCACTACAATCAGATTAACTAAGTTATCTAAGCAATCCAACAAAATCTCTTCTGGTTAATTGACACCTCTGCTAATTCCAAAAACGCTCGTCCCACAACCCTTTACTTTCCCGAGCTGGTACCTGGTAAGAAAACATCATATGAAACGATTAGGCCAACGCCTAGTGAGAACATTCGTTTCCATAATAACATTTGCAAAATCAATGTAAGCAAGTTATAACAAACCTGGTTACCCTTTTTCTTACAAAACGTGTAACTCTTATTCCGTTAACATGACTTACATTTAATTCCATGAATATGACTGACACTCATTCCATCATCATATCATGTTTCAGAGCTACCCTACGAATCTGTACTGATTCTAGAGTAATGTTTCTATTCCGGAAATCGCAATATACACATGCCCATTTTTGTACACATCTAAGAAATAACAATATACACATGCCTATTTCTTAGAGAAGGAAATAGTGATTACAATATACACATGCCAATCTCTTCTTTTCCTTAGGAATCAGGAATTACGTTTATTCCACGATTTCTCACACACATCAGAATAATGATTAATCTTCATCTATTCTACGTGTACATAACCACTAGTGCCTATGGATCCATTACACTTTACCAACGTATATGCATAACAACATATTACAGCTCATATCATATTCTCAAATCTAAGAATACTAGATAACCTATAGTATCCTCATCCTCCCATACTCCCCCATTCGGTAACTTAGCACGGGGGTTCCGCTAGAATCTGCTTCCAAACATTAAAAACCTAACATTTCCAATTTCACAAAAGTGTCCGGACAACAGGGGTTTTCCGGATACTTCTAACTATCCGGATAAAAGGACTTTTCCGGATAACAATACTTTACCGGATACTATTCTAATCCGGACGACATCCGGATACTAAAACCATCCGGATACTATCTTCATCCGGATTCTTACAATAAAATAAAACTTACCCGGATACTTTCTGCGTCCGAAAACATTCATCGACAGAGGTATCCGGATATGACGATTTATCCGGAAAACTCGGTTCTGCAGCCTAAAATTTGATCCATTTTCATGTCTGTTCGATTCAGCTCATTCCAAACCATACCATATAGTTCATAACCAATTTATACAGCTATTTCAAGGTTTAATTTAACATGAAAACACTGATTTAAGCAAGGAACAAATGAACTCACCTTAGGTTTGTAAAACCCACTTTCTGCACAAATCTCTACTCCAAATCGGTTGTTACTGATTCTGTAAATTAACCCCAAACTTAGATTCGTTCATAATCTAACATTTACAACGAATTTTTTTTTATCAAAATCAACACAATTTCTTACCAAAAATGAAGACAAACCCTTGGTTTCTTCCTCTTCTCTTCTTTCTCACTTTTTCTCTTCTTATTCTCTTCTGCCGACTCCAACAACAAAACTGAGATAATATCTCAGGTTTCACCTCTTATCTTTACACACTATAACTTAATAACAAAACACACCTTTTAGTTTCATTATTTCTAAAAGTAACACCAAACTTTATTGTCTTGTATTATAACCCTATTTGAAATATAAAACTTCCAAATACTCCAAAGTTTACACAAAATACAAATACATCCCAATTCTCATTAAAATATTAATATTGAAAATTTAGGATGTTACAGTCCCGAAGGAACTGTCTTTGAAGACGGGCGACTCGTTGAGAGTCGTCGCGCCTGAGAAGGCGAAGGCGTCGATCGCATCTGTCGAGAAGACTTCTGACGCGACCGACGCAACACCCGTCGACCTTGCACATCTGGCGAAATCGACTGTATCACCTAATGCCGCGTCGGCCCCCTTGTCGGCCGACAAGGGCAAGGGCGCGCAGACGGGAGAGGGCGAGAAAGAAGTCACGACGGTAAATTTCACGTTACCGTCGGATTTCCTGGTCGATAATGTCTTAGACGAGACGAAATTGTTCCCTCACTTGGGAAAGTTTCAGCTCCCCTCTTTCAGAGAGCGCTACAACGGGGTTTCTGTCGAGGATGCGGGGTCCCACGTTGCTGGACTAGCGTTTATGGTAAGTTTTCTTTCAAAACTTGTTTATATTTTGTTGTTTGTTAACTTTGTGAAATGTTGTCTTTAACGATACTTATCGTATTTTTCAGACGTTCCAGGATTCCTTGGCATTGCATGCTGAAACGACAAAGATAGAAGGCCTAGTGGCTTCTGCTATCAAGAGAGAAGTGTTGATCCAAACCCTCAGTGATTTGAAAATGAACCTATCTTAAATACTTAGTGAAAATTGTAAGTAAACAATATGTATCAGAGTTTCACTATCGCTGATAAGTACTAAGATCTTACAGTCCAGCTGATAGGAACTCTCGCACTTTTAGATTAAACATTCAGCGAACACTGTTCACCATATCGCTGAGTCTGTTCAGTCCTTATGGTGATCGCTGATAAGTTAGTTGTTTACTTATGATCCCTGAAGACAAGATTCACGTCAACAAAGGTTCTACGCTGAAGTCGAAGATCAAGCTCAAGAACCAGCGACAAGTCTCCTAATGAACTGATGCGGATCAGCGAAGACTCAGATTTGTCCACTCAACGTGAAGTATCAAGTACAAGACTTCAGCTATCGCTGAACTTTATCATCTGCTGAATAGTAAATGATAATCGCTGAATCAACGAAAGCTGATCATGAAGTCCTCCGTACAAAGTACTTTTGTCTTAACCTCCCTTGCACGCCACCGTACGAAATGTCAGAAAAGAACCTCCGAAAATCTGAAATCGTACAACCACTCTGACACTACACTGTTCATTCATGCGGCTACTAAGGTTGTCATCAAAGGTCAATGACATACAACCAATCCGCTAATGACACGTGTAAAGTATATACTGGATTGCATTAAATGCATGCAGTATATAAAGAGATGAACTCACTTCATTTGAAGTAACTTGCTAACTCTGGACAAGTTCAAATCTCTCAAGATAGGATTTTATTAGTAATCTCCTTATCTTTCTTAGTGCAAGAAAACCTTAGTGTTCCAACTTGTTTAGATTTAGGTTTATCCTTAATCTTGTTTCCGCAACAAGCTGTAAATTGTTAATGATTTATCAATAAACAATTTAGAAAAGTAAAATAGTGTGTTTGTATTCAACCCCCCCCCCCCCCCCCCCTTCTACAAACTTGTTTAAGCCTTTCGGGACCAACAAGTGGTATCAGAGCAGATTTGTTTAATCTCATAAACAAGATCTAATCTAAGATATTTTCTCTTCCTTGCTATTATCTGAAAATGGCCAACTCAAACACAAACACTCACTATATCGACAATGGTTCTCTTGCAAAACCCCCTAGATTTTCCAGAGACAACTTCAACTTATGGAAAAATAGGATGACACTCTTCTTAGAAGGTGTAGACCCTACTATACCTTACTATCTTGAAAACGGTCCACACATCCCTGTAACGATTGATCCTGCCGTTCCAGCCACTGCAACTAGAGCTGCTATTCCAGAAAGGCTGATTCCAAAGGAAATCCATCATTGGACCGATGAAGACAAGAAGAAAGTGGCTATAGATACAAAAGCCAGATCCATACTATCCATGGCCCTTCCTGACGAAGTCTACCATTCCGTCATGAACCTGAAATCCTCGAAGGCCATGTGGGACACAATATGTGTTCAGTATGAAGGAACGTCTGAAGTCCAGGATTCAAGAAAGATCAACCTGGTAAGACAATACGAAAGTTTCATCTCTGGTAAGAATGAAACTCTCTCTGAAGTACATCAACGTTTTAACTGCTTAATTATAGATCTTAAAATGGTTGGTAAGGAATATTCTAACTTTGAAGTTCTGACAAAGTTTTTAGAATGTTTACCTGAAAGCTGGGACAATTATTCCATGTGTCTCAAGCTGTCAAAAGATCTAAGATCAATGACACTCGCTACCTTATATGGCACATTGCTGAATCATGAGCAATCTAGCCATCTTAAGAAGAATCTTGTAAAAGATTCCAAAAGCACCCCTGTTGCTTTAATCTCAGAGGAACCTTCTACTCAGCGACCCGTGGTCACTATCACTGAGTTAGAAAGTAACTCTGAAAGATCATCAGATTCTGATTCTTCAGATGATGAATCCTTGGCTCTCCTAACTAAAAAGTTCAGGAGATTCGCCAAGAAGAAAATGTTTAGAAAGAACAAAACTCTTTCTATAGCTGACAAGCCTAAGTCATCAGCTTTTGTTGATAAGGCTACTGCTACTTGTTTTAACTGCGAAAAGACAGGTCATTTCGCTAACGAGTGCAGGTCAAAGAAAATCATGAGACCTTCAGCCTTTACAAAGAAATCCTTTGTTCCAAGGAATAAAGACGACAAATACTTAAAGCTGAAGGAGAAGTATGCAAAGCTGAAAAGCTTTAAGAAGAAGGGAAAAGGCCTAATGGCTGACTATGATTGGGCTGCTTCTGATGAAGAAGCCTCATCATCTGATTCTGAAGATGATGAAGCAAATCAATGTCTCATGGCCAAGATTGAAGAAGAGGAAGAAAGTTCAGACATACCCTCCACTTCAACATCTGCCATTCAGGTATCACCTTCCTTCTTTACCAATATTGTAAATATTGATGAAGCTGATAGTCTCCGTAAAATCGAACTACTGACTAGAAGCTTATACGAAGCCATGAACGGCAAAGCTGTGGTTGAAAACCAAAATCTTGATCTCGCTGAAAAGCTTAAAAATTGCCACCTTCAAATAGAAAAGCTTTCTAAATTTGAAGAAGATTTTAAAGATCAAGTCCATTTAAATCAGCTAGTCAAAATTGAACGTGCGGAAGCTATCGCTGCATTAAAAGCTGAACAAGCTACTGTTGAAGGATGGTGTAATTCTTCAACAAAGATCACTGAGATAATTAAGGCTCAGATTCCTCTGAGTGATAAACGTGGTCTGGGTTATAAATATGATACTCCAATACCAACCACTGAACGTTCAATGCTTAAATTTGGAACGTTCGTATCCTCAGTAGCTGACACTTCTTCATCTCAGTACTCCTCGTCGATTACACCAATCCCTGAGGAAACTCCTACCTCCTCAAAAGGTAAGGAGAAAATGGTTTATTCAAAACCTACCTCTGTCTCTAAAGATAAAGGTAAAGGAATTGTAATTTATCAAAATCCTCAGAAGGGTACTTTAGTACCTAAGCTGAATGCTTCCAAAGCCTTAGTGATTCATTCATCTGTTTCTAGAAATCAGACCTCTGGATCAGTTCAGCGACCTACTCCTAGACTCAGAGTAGATGTCCTTGGTAAGAAATCTGAAGAACTGAATGTTCGTCCTATTTCAAAAACCAATAGTGTACTTGGTGCTGGCACTTCTAATTCCAAATTAAAAGCTCAGCACACAAGTGGTCCTAGAACTAATTTTAGTTATAGGAAATGTTATCACTGTGGACTTACCGATCATATTGCAAGTAAGTGTCCCACATCCACCAAAGCTGATAAGATAGCTAAGGTTAAGATAGCACCAAAGAAGACCAAACCAGTTGCAAGTCAGGTCAAGGTGACTCATACCGCTGAGGTCAAGAAATTGACCAAAGTGAAGAAAGACAAAGCTGAATCTTCAAATGCTGCGAAGACTGCTGAACCCATTCCAACCACTTCCACTGACAAACGCGTATACATGGTGAAGTGGGTACCCAAGCAAAACTAATCTTCCTTTGTATTGCAGGTTAAGAAGGGTATCTGGTATCTCGATAGCGGATGCTCTAGACACATGACTGGAAAGAAAAGCCTGCTCGCTGAATACAAGGAAGAGAAGGGTCCCTCTGTAACTTTCGGTGGAAATGGAAAAGGACACACCCGAGGGTATGGTGTACTTTCAAATGGTACAACATCCTTCAGAAGAGTCGCATATGTTGAAGGGCTGAAGCATAATCTTCTGAGCATCAGTCAGCTTTGCGACATGGATAACAAAGTGATTTTCACCAAGGAATCCTGCTTTGTCTCTGACAAAAAGGAGAAGATAGCTCTCAGCGGTTATCGTTTGGAAAATGTTTACGTTATAAACATGGACTCAACAACCACTGAGAACTCATGTTTCTTCTCAAAGGCATCTTCTGATGTCAACTGGCTATGGCACAAGAGACTCTCACATCTCAACTTCAAGACACTGAATACTCTTTCATCCAAAGAGTTAGTCACTGGTCTACCTCAACATTCATACGCCAAAGAATCCTTATGTTCAGCGTGTGAAAAAGGGAAGCAGACCAAGGCAAGCTTTAAGTCCAAGCAAGTTTCCTTAGTGTCATCTCCTCTTCAACTACTCCATATGGATTTGTTTGGCCCCGTTAACAAACAATCCATCGCTGGAAAGAAATATACGCTGGTCATAGTTGATGAATTCTCTCGTTATACATGGGTAATGTTTCTCCGTTCTAAGAGTGACACCCCTGAAGAACTCATCACCTTTGTTCGGAAGATGGAAACTCTGAACAATATGACTGTTCGCTCAATAAGGAGTGATCATGGAACTGAATTCAAAAACAGTTCTCTTGATTCCTTCCTTGAGAGCAAGGGTATTTCTCATAACTTTTCGTCAGTGAGAACACCACAACAAAACGGAGTCGCTGAAAGAAGAAATAGAACAATTATTGAAGCTGCACGTTCAATGCTCAGCGATTCTCACCTGCCTACTCAGTTTTGGGCAGAAGCTGTCAACACGGCTTGTTTTACGCAAAACAGGTCGCTGATAGTCAAAAGATTCAAAAAGACAGCCTATGAACTCTTTCATGGGAGAAAGCCTTCAATCAGCTTTCTTCACATCTTTGGTTGTCAGTGTTTCATACTGAACAACAGAGATGCCCTTGGAAAGTTTGATCCTAAGGCTGATGATGGAATCTTTCTTGGATACTCCTCAGTTTCCAAAGCCTTCAGAGTCTTCAACCGAAGAAGACAAACTGTAGAAGAAACTATTCACGTCACGTTTGACGAATCCCGTTCAGCGAACTCTAAACCGAACGCTGATACAGAAGAACTGAATCAATGGATGTTTTCTCATCTTGGTGATTCAGAAGATGTTCCCACTACTCATACTCATACAACTGAAAATGATGGTCCTACTATCATTCCCAATATGCAGAATAGTGAAGCTGAAACATCTTGGGTCTCAGCTGTTCCTATAAATACTATACCCGCAGTTGATCCAAATGTCTCAGAAATTCCATCTATTTCTCAGCAATCAGTGAATGAAGTGACAAATGCAAGCATTCCTCTCTTAGCTGATTATCCAGAAGTAGCTGAAGCCTCATCTTCAGTTTCTCCAGTTCAGACTGCGTCAGCGACGCATGCTCCGGCTCAGCGATGGACTGTAAATCACCCAATCGATCAAATTCTTGGTGATCCCAACGCTGGTATTCAGACTCGTAGAAGTGCAGGTAATATTTGTTTATTTGTTAACTTTATTTCTCTAACTGAACCAAAGAAAATAGATGATGCCCTCAGAGATCCAAACTGGGTCAGCGCTATGCAAGAAGAGCTGACTGAATTCGAAAGAAACAAAGTTTGGAAACTTGTTCGGAGACCAACTGACAAAACAGTGATAGGCACTAAGTGGGTCTATCGAAACAAGTTGGACGAACATGGTACTGTAACTCGCAACAAAGCTCGTCTTGTTGCTCCGGGATACAGACAAGAGGAAGGTATAGATTATGACGAAACCTTTGCTCCTGTAGCAAGACTTGAATCTATTCGTCTTTTCTTAGCATATGCTGTACACAAAAACTTCACTGTACATCAAATGGATGTTAAGTCAGCGTTTCTAAATGGAAAGCTGAATGAAGAAGTTTATGTGGAACAACCTCCAGGATTCTCAGATCCTAAGCGTCCAGGTTATGTTTATAAGCTGGATAAGGCACTTTATGGCTTGAAGCAAGCTCCTCGTGCATGGTATGACACTCTTTCTACGTATCTCCACCTTGAAAAATTTGAGAGAGGTAAGATTGACAAAACTTTGTTTTTTAGAAAAATAAAAGGTCATATCATTTTAGTTCAAATATATGTTGATGACATTATATTTGGTTCTACTAACCCTGAGCTTTGTACTCGTTTCGCTGATAGAATGAAAGATGAGTATAAAATGAGTATGATGGGTGAACTAACATATTTCCTTGGTCTTCAGATTAAGCAAACTGAAAAAGGAACTTTTATAAATCAGGGAAAGTATGTTAAAGATATGCTGAAAAAATTCGACTTAACTGAAAGTTCAGCTATGAAAACCCCTATGGCACCACCGCTGATACTTGATAAGGACACAAAGGGTGTTCCTGTCAATGTCACGCTGTACCGTGGGATGATCGGCTCACTACTGTATCTTACAGCTAGCCGACCCGATATTATGTTTGCAACATGTCTGTGCGCACGATATCAAGCTGAACCTAAGATATCTCATATGAAAGCTGTAAAGCGAATCTTTCGATATCTTAAGGGTACAGCGAATCTAGGTCTTTGGTATCCCAAAGATTCAGGATTCGATCTAACCGCCTATTCAGACAGTGATTTTGCAGGTTGCAAAATGGATAGGAAAAGCACCACAGGAGGATGTCAGCTCCTGGGTGGAAAGCTGGTAAGTTGGACAAGTAAGAAGCAAAACTCGGTGTCCACTTCCACAGCTGAAGCTGAGTATGTAGCCGCTGGAAGCTGCTGTTCTCAAGTCTTGTGGATGAGAAATCAACTACTAGACTATGATCTTCAGCTCTCCAAAATTCCAATCTATTGCGACAGCACAAGTGCCATCGCTATAGCAAACAATCCAGTGCTACACTCAAAGACAAAACACATAGAAATCAGATATCATTTTATCAGAGATCATGTGATGAATGGTGATATAGAACTTCATTTTATCCCAACTGATTATCAGTTAGCTGATTTGTTTACCAAACCTCTTGATGAGACAAGATTCAACTTTCTCATCAGCGAGCTTGGAATGCTGAACTTTGAAGGATAAATCTTCAGCGGTTCACATTTAATCAGCGATACGTTTATACATTCTTGTATAGGCTCTAGATAAAATAAACTAGTACAATCCATTTCATCATCTTCTCTCTGAATAAATTGGGTTAAACTGATATCAAGGTATGTTTTCTCTGACAAAACGCATGAAAATGCAAGATTTCAAATTCTTTCATCGCTGAATAATATTTTGAAATTTCTTAAAACCCTCACTGATATTTCTATTCAGTGCTTCATATTTTCCAAAGAGTCCCTGAGTTTTTCTTTCAAAACCTCAGAGACAACGAAAGAATGTGAAAGGACAGTTGTGACGTCATTGCAACGGATAACACCAGGCACGTTTCTTTTTCTGACACACGTTTGCACGTTTCGTTGTCTATCCAATCAAATGCAAACACGTGTCCGTGTCATGATGAAAAACTTTCCCGCTCAAGTTTTTCTCTCTCTACTCTCTTCCTATATAAACTCTCTCAAAGTTTATATTTGTCTTTTATGCGAATCAATCTTTCTCCGCAAGAAAAGAACACTGTTGCATTTTGTGCTCTCGATCTTCAAGAACTGTTCATCATCTTCTTCATCAAACTCAAGGTCAATATGTTCTTATCTTTTATCAAATGCAAATAACTTGTTTTCGATCTTATCATTGTTTTACACAAGATCAAACAAAAGAACTCAAAAATAAAATCATTTTCTTTCATGGTTTTATAAACACAACCATTTCATGGTTGTTCTTCAAGTTTTAAATCTAAAATCTTAAACTTGTTCTTCTTTCGTATCCATTTTTAAAAAAAAAAAACTGGAATACAAGGCTTATAGGTGTTATATTCGTTTTTTAAAATAAAAAAAAAAAAACAAGAAAAACCCTAATCTTCATTAAGACTTTTTTGTCTGAATGAAATGGACAAAATTCGAAAAATCTTAATGGAAATTCTCTTTCCACATTAAGATATTTCTTATTTGTTAACATCTTTGGTTGAACTGATAATACAGTGAAATGGCAACTTCAAAGCTGAATGTTACCGCTGAGTCCATCTCCAGTGATTCTGAGGAACTGGAAATCACCAAAGCTCCTCAGGTTAAGTTTGAGCTGGATCAACTAGACTGGACAAAGGCAAACAACCTTTCAGCGCTTCTCGAGTTTCCTCCTCGGAAGCAGGTATCCCATCTAGACGACGCTGTGATTTTTTTGAAGAATAGCCCCATATACACAGCACTGACAATCACACCTCCTGCCAGTCAGCGTCTATTATCCCAATTCTGGTACTCTGCCAGACACACCAACCTACCCTCAGCCAAAGATCCATCTAAAACCATCGACTGCATACTCAGCGATACTGAGTATGGCACCATCAAGATAACCCCCGCAATAATCCGTAAAGCTCTGAAATTCCCTAACGCTACCTCAGAAAATCCTTTCATTCCATTTCCTGACCACAAGAAGCACGCTGACAGGGAAGAAATCATTGCTTTCCTTGATGCGATGGGTTACATCTGGGAGACTGGAAGAGACAAGCTACCTGAGAAGAAGCTGACGCTGATAAAGAAATCCAAGATGCCCAGCGAGATGAACTTCATCTTCGCTCACCTGATCAGCTGCATGACAGCGAAATCCGGATCTTCTGATCAAGCCGCTCAACCTCAGCAGGCCATGGGTTACGCACTGCTGAAAGGTCTCAACATTGACTGGGCCTCCATCATCTATGAAGACCTCATTCAACGTGTTGATTCTGCCGCTGACCGACCAGCATGGGTTCCTTACCCGCGATTCATCAGCGCCATCTTTCAATATGGCCTGAAGGACAGCTATCCTGAGGAGGGTGATCTGAAACTCTCTCAGATTGGCCCTAAAGTTCTCGACTTCAAGCCTGTCGCCAACGAGGTACGTCTCTCTACTCTTCTCACTCTTCTTAATTCTCCGCTTTCTGTGGCTCCTTCAGCGACAATACCCATCGCTGATACCCCGGCCACAAAATCCATTCCTTCTAAGAAAAGGAAACAATCTCTTACCCCTCTTGATTCCAAAAGGATCAAGAAAACCAAGGAGCAACCCCAGCAGTTGCATGCTGAAGACTCCTCAGCTCATTCTGAAGAGCTGAAGGAAAGTTCCGTGGTACGCTCTGCCACACCAATTCAAGCCATCCCTTCTAAACCTACTTCAGCGTCCCTAAACGCTGAGGTTAGAACTTTGGAATCTACCCAACCTTCGTCAGTCTCTCAAAAGACTGATGAAGTACTTCTCAGCGAATCCAACGCTGAACTTGAACCCCAACCCCAATTCTTATCCTTCGCTCCTCCCTCTACTTCTTTGGACACTCCTCCAGTCAAAACTGGAGATGCCATCATTCAAGAAGCCGTTGAAGCTTCTCAGCGAATGACGAAGAAAGGACCTGCAGAGATCTCCATTCCTCACGGAACTTTTGAGGGAGATATGGAACACTATGGAGGGACTCGAAACTTTGATGAGTTCGTCAACGCTCCTGTAGGTACAGATCCCACCTTAAACACTGTAACTAAACCTGAAACTTCTGAGCTTTCCTTTGTTCACAAGTACTTATATGTTACAGGTCCTTTTTTGGGAGACATCAACCAGTCTCTGAAGTCTATGGAGATGAAACTTACGGATCTCACCACCGGTCTATCAAATAACTCTACAGCTGTAACAAACGCTGGAGAGAATCTGACGAAGCTGACTACTGTGGTGGAAAAGAAGGCCTCCTCTGATGACATCAAAGATCTTGATAAAACTCTCGCCGACTTTGCCAAAGTGCTCTCCGACATCTACACTGACTACACCAACCTCAAATCATCAGTTTCCACCATTTCCAGCGAAGTTACAACGCTGAAGAAATCGGTTGGTACACTCGAAGGTGATATGTCAGTGGTCAAGACCGACTTGGGCTCAGTGAAGACCGACCTTGGTTCCGTCAAGACAATGATCGAGACGCTGGTGAACAAGGCAAATAATCCAGCTCCTGCTCCGGCCCCTGCACCTGTTTTGGACTCATTCACCGCAGAGGATCGCCAAGAGCTGAAGAAAATCACGCCTGCTATTTCTGGCCTAGAAGACAGAATAGCTAAGCTTGAAGGTTGTGTGAAAATCTCTGGCCCAGAAGACAGAGACAACACCAATGCTGAATCTACCCATTCCTCCCCCGCCCATCATGAGAAAGAGGGGGAGAAGAGCGCTGAACAGGAGAAGAGCGCTGAAGACCTTTCCCATGATGAATCTATCAGGGGAGAGGGTAATGAAGATCGGATTACTGGACCTCAGGGAGATGAAAACCCTGAGGGAACCGAGAACCTCGCCTCTATATCTGAGGGGGAGCAACTCGATGAAGATGCTGAGGAATCTGAAGCAGAAGAAGACGAAGACTTCGACATCCCTGAAGCTGAACCATCCTCCTCTCCAAGGAACGATGATGATGATGATGAAGATGACGATGATTTCTTTGTTGTCAAACCTGCTCCTCGAACCAAAGCTCTTAAAGGTATTTCAATAAAAGAACCTTCAGGGGAGAAGACAAAGACAAAGCACTCAGCCTCTGGCGCTGAGAAAAGCAAAGACAAAGGCATCGCTGAAGATGATAATCTGGCGATCCTACTTGCAAAGCCGATTTGTCAGGTACACTAAACTTATTTTTCCTTCCCTGATCATCTATGAAAAATCAGTTATCCATTCCACAAACACCATACACATCCACATTTTTTTTTCTATCTTTTCTACCCAAGTTCTTCTACCCAGTTCTTATTTGTAAGATCGCTGCGTTTCAGCTAGTCCTCTCCCCTGTTTGAGGATATCGCTGAAAGATCTGTTGCGACTTCACCAATAATTCCAGCTAACGCTGAAGACATAATCCCAGTCTTAGATTTAATCTCTGAGACTGATGAACCAGAAGAACAACCTCTCTCGCACAGAAACAGACCTTCCTCAGTTGCTCAAAGGCTGAGTGAAGAAGATCAAAAGAGGAGAGAAGAAATGATAAAGCGATTCGAGGATCAGCGAATCATCCTAAGGCGCGATCAACTACCTTCAGTTCCTCCTAAGTTCAGAATTTCAAAAGCTGAATACCAAGATCATCTCAGAGCTGAACGCCTCATCGCTGAAAGGAAGGAAGCTGAAGATAAAGACAGAGAATACGCCATCAAGCTCACTCAAGAATCTGTCAAAGACCCCAAGCTGAAGCGTATTCCCATTCAAATCCAACGAAAGCTTTGGGAACAAGCCCAGAAGATCGTGGAAAAGAAAGCTGAAGTTTCTCAGACCACCCTGATCTGGTGTAAAGAGAAAATCCACTTCAGATATCGTCCAGCGAAGATCAACAAGGTATTCATCTCTGGAAGAACCTCCGTCGGAGTACCTATTGTTGACATCAAACTGTTCAGAGAAGATGACTCATCTGAAACCTTTCGTGCTGACACTGTAAAAAGGTATGGTCTCTCTGAATGGCTGGAGATGAGGTTAGCTATCCAACCGTCAAAATCTAAGTACAAGGATCATTTCGAAAAGCTGATAAACAGACAGATCGATTTGATATCTTCTTATGTGGATATTCCTCCTGTTCCTGATCTAAAGCCGAAAAGAAAAAAGGACTCTCCAAGGAAGAAACGTCAAGATTCAAACTCAGGTCCTGTCATACGAAATGAAACTGGAATTGGTTTCTCTCGCGCTGAAGTACTTGGTCCTGATCCTGATCTATCTGCCCTTGATGTCTCTTTGCCACCATGTGAACTTTTCGTCCCTGGTAAAGTCATCAGTAATCCTTATGGAATATTCTTTCTTGACTACGACGGACGTAAATGCTTTCAACGGATCGCTGAGCTTCCAATCACTCCAATCGAACAGCTCAAAGATCTCATCTACTGGTGCGACTTCAGAAAAGACATTCAGGCACGACACCTAAAACCCTTGATTTTTGAAGCTGCTCTGAAGCTAAAGAATAAAGGAGAAAAGGTTCCTGACTGGATGATTCCAACTGAAAAGACAACCCTTGATGAACTTCTCATTAAGGAAGAACCCTTTGAAGGCTGACAACAATCACCATTTTCTCTATTGTATCAGTCATCCTTCAGTACTTGTAATTTATTTCGCTTGTACTTGTAATCTTTCTTATTCATATTATAACCTGATTCAAAGATTTAAAGAAAGATTTCAGCGAATGTACTTTACTCCATCAGTACTGAAAAGATCCCAGAAAACAGTAAAAGGGACAAATATTTTATGAGTTCTTTTTATCCTTGTGTTTTCATTAAATAGCAATTTTCTCTGTTGCTATGTCATAATCAAATAGGGGGAGATTGTTGATCCAAACCCTCAGTGATTTGAAAATGACCCTATCTTAAATACTTAGTGAAAATTGTAAGTAAACAATATGTATCAGAGTTTCACTATCGCTGATAAGTACTAAGATCTTACAGTACTGCTGATAGGAACTCTCGCACTTTTAGATTAAACATTCAGCGAACACTGTTCACCATATCGCTGAGTCTGTTCAGTCCTTATGGTGATCGCTGATAAGTTAGTTGTTTACTTATGATCCCTGAAGACAAGATTCACGTCAACAAAGGTTCTACGCTGAAGTCGAAGATCAAGCTCAAGAACCAGCGACAAGTCTCCTAATGAACTGATGCGGATCAGCGAAGACTCAGATTTGTCCACTCAACGTGAAGTATCAAGTACAAGACTTCAGCTATCGCTGAACTTTATCATCTGCTGAATAGTAAATGATAATCGCTGAATCAACGAAAGCTGATCATGAAGTCCTCCGTACAAAGTACTTTTGTCTTAACCTCCCTTGCACGCCACCGTACGAAATGTCAGAAAAGAACCTCCGAAAATCTGAAATCGTACAACCACTCTGACACTACACTGTTCATTCATGCGGCTACTAAGGTTGTCATCAAAGGTCAATGACATACAACCAATCCGCTAATGACACGTGTAAAGTATATACTGGATTGCATTAAATGCATGCAGTATATAAAGAGATGAACTCACTTCATTTGAAGTAACTTGCTAACTCTGGACAAGTTTAAATCTCTCAAGATAGGATTTTATTAGTAATCTCCTTATCTTTCTTAGTGCAAGAAAACCTTAGTGTTCCAACTTGTTTAGATTTAGGTTTATCCTTAATCTTGTTTCCGCAACAAGCTGTAAATTGTTAATGATTTATCAATAAACAATTTAGAAAAGTAAAATAGTGTGTTTGTATTCAACCCCCCCCTTCTACAAACTTGTTTAAGCCTTTCGGGACCAACAAGAAGATGCAGCGCTGGAGAGGGAAAGGTCCGCTCTGGAACATGAAGAGGCGATGTCGGTGCGACTCGACGATGTTTTGAACGAGTTGGAAGCCGTCGGTCATGCGAGGGATGAGGTGAACTCTCATCTAAAGCAGTCCCTATCTTTGATGTATGACCAAAGGGAGGAGCTGGAGGGGATGAAGGAATCCTTGGCTATGAAGGGAAAAGAAGTCGAGGAGTCCAAGTCCAAGGTGGCGAGCTTGGAGAAGGAGTTGAAGGAGCTGAAGGATGAGACTAAGTCCGTCTTTTCCTTTTCTCGACTTACTGCACGTGCGGCGATCATGCGACGTCACCTATTGGGCAAGAATCCTCTGGCCTCGGCGTCGGACGAGCTGGACCTCTTCAACAGGGAGGTCGGGACCGAGAGAGATCTCGACTCGGATAATGAGAAGGAGGTCGAGGAGGAGGAAGGTCCCCAGGGTGAGGCGTCAGGCAAGGATGCGACCGACGCTCCTCCCCTGCCTTAGAAAAATATCTTTGTTATTTTTGTTTCCTGCTGCTTGACCGTTGGTGGTCGAGTTTTGGATGTAAATGACAGTTTATTCAAGGAATGAAACTTAGATCTCTTTTGAACTCGTGTCTTGTACATTTTGTGAATAAATACAACAACAATTGTGAACTTCGCTAAGTATAGAATGAACAAGAAATCGTGCGACTTAGGCATCCATTGCAACATAACAACTAGAACACAAGTCATAAGACTTTTTAAATTGTGTTGGAAAACATAAGCACATGCGACCACAACATTCATTCGGAACACGACATTCTTTTAAATTAAACAACTTAGATCTGATGGTCGTTTAGACCCTATGATCGTACAACTAGATCGTACAATGAAATTGAACCATGCGTCCCTATGATAGGATAATCGAGTCATAGACCCGATCGCTTACGTCGTGCGATCCTGCGAAGGTGTACTGATGTCATGTAATAGACTTAGTAACTTATGTCGTGCGATCCTGCGATAAAACAATGTCAGAGGTTGGTCGTTGGTTAGCCAATGACCCTCCGATGCTTAAGTCAGTAATCGTCATGATAAAAAATCGTATGAAAGAAGGAAAAGGACTTAGAAAAAATACCTTCTCAGATTTTTCCTGTTTAAAGGGGGGGGGGGGGGGGGGGTATTTGCCCCTCGTCATTTATCACCCTATTCCTTTCAGGAGCAAATAGGTTTAAATGACGGATCGACACAGAGTTTTTGGGAATTGTCACCAAGGTCTATGTCGACCATGTCTTCGTACGACCAGGTAAAACGGTCGGCCTGTCCCTGCAAGAAAGACATTAGTTTGTCTCTAAGGTTAGGGATAGAAAGACGAACCTGTCAAGACCTTATGATCAGGCCTGCTCTAGTCCAGGATGACTTCCTCGACCCGTGACTGCTAGACGGCTTACTTCCGCGGCTTCAGGGTGGTCTTATAGCAGTCACGGGCGACTTTCGGCTCACTTTTGATCTCCTGAATTCCCCACGGCGTAGGGAATTTCATTGTCTGATGGTACGTCGAGGGAACGACTTTCATTTCATGGATCCATGGTCGACCTAAGATGATGTTATAGGTCGACACACAGTCGATGACGCTGAACTTGGTCTGTTTGTTGATTCCTCCTGCATAGACGGGTAAGATGATCTCTCCAAAGGTACTCGTCGCGTCTCCATTGAAACCGACCAAGGATGTCGAGCGTCGGGTGATTTCCGATCGATCGATTCCCATGGCCTTGATGGTATCAAGGAAGATGACGTTTGCTGAACTGCCTTCATCGACCAAGACTCGCCGGGTTAAACAATTGCCAATCGTGAGTTGAATGATTAATCCGTCATGATGCTTGCGATACGAATCTCCGAGGTCATCTTGGTCGAACGAAATCTTCATGGCTTCTAATTCTAGATCTCCTTTGGGTCTTGATGAGCGTGGGATAGGCCGGTCGTCAGGTGCCTGGCTGGCGTGACGACCTTCGTATGATCGGGGGTCGGCGGTCGATCGTCGTTAGCTGGAGTAACGACATCATCGATGATTCTCTTGAGATTACCCTTCAGGACGTGATATGCCAGCTCTGTTTTGAGAGCTATACAATCGTTCGTCAGGTGACCGTGGTCGACATGAAAGTCGCACCACATTGATTTGTCCTTCTTGCTGTCGTCCTGATCGGACTTCTTCGGCCACCGGATGGTCGTCTGGACGGTCTTCAGGGACTCGACCAAGTCCTTAGTAGTTCCTTTGAATCCGTAAGAGGATATCTTAGGGTACTGAGGGAACTTGGTAGAGTTTGCGGTTTTGAACTCAACCTTCGTCTTGAACCGGACGTTCGAGATTTGTCGCACAGGTTCTGACTTGGAAGCTGCTTTTATTTTGAATTCTGGATTCTTAACACCAAGCAACCTCTTGTCGTCGGTGTGCTTACGACGAAAGGCAACATCATCTTCTACCCTCATATAAGCAAGGGTTCTGGCTCGGACGTCTTCGAAGTTTTCCGGGGGACTCTTGGTTAGATCAGTGTATAGACCCGAACTGTCGTCTAGACCACGCTTGTAGGCTTCGATCGCGGGCTTGAAGTCACAGTTACGGACACTGATCATTTCTGCATTGAACCTATTGAAGTAGCTTCGAATGGATTCATTGGCCTTCTGCACGACATAATACATGTCGTTGGTCTGCTTCTCCATCTTGCGACTACTGGCGAATTGCTGGGAAAACTGGTTGACCAACTCAGCGAACGACCCAATGGATTTGGGTTTGAGGTTGATCAACCATTGTAGGGCAGGACCTGTGAGGGTCGCCCCGAAACTTTTGCACATGCAGACTTCTTGATACACTTGAGGGATCGAGATCGTCCACATTAGCTGCTTATACTGCGCGATGTGCTCCGTCGGATCGGTTATCCCCGAATACTTGGGAGTGAAGGAGGGGATATTATACTTCTTTGGGACGTCGACGGTCATGATCTTATCGATGAAAGGCGACGCCTGATACCCCGACCGAGTCTCGACGTCGATGGGCATGGCTGCCCCTGGTAGCTTAGCGAGCAAAGACAGGACGCGTTCGTTCTGATCTTCTAGCATTTTCAACCACTGGGCGACGGGGTCATTAGGATCGAGATTCACACCTGCCAACGGATCAACTCCCGAACTGGTGCCATTGCCGTACGACGAGCCATTGGCGTCCCCGTTGAAAGGGACAAAATATGGCTGCGACCCATTCTAAAACGGCTGAGACCCATTCTGAAATGGCTGAAATCCATTCTGAAATGGCTGAGATCCATTCTGCATGGGTGGCGGCCTTATATACTGAGGAGGAACCGTCCCGAACTGAGGATTTGGGTTGAACGTCCCCGGCTGCTGGCTCTGCATGAATGGACCTGGCTGCTGATTTTGCATGGATGGACCTGGTCCTGGATTACGGACGAACGGAGCAGAACCAGGGTTATGGACGAATGGAGCGGATCCTGGATTCTGACCGAACGGTCCTTGACCTGGATTCTGGACGAATGGTCTTGGACCGTTTTGCGGTCCGAAGGGATTCCTCAGCCGCGCGATTTCCTCAGCTGCTTTTCGACTCTGCTCAGCCATGGCATTGATTTGATTTTGCGCAGCTTCTAATTCCTGATACATCTGGGCAATGACATGCTCTTGATTTCCAGGGGCTGCCATTTTCCTGAAACAGAAAACAGAGGAAACTACAAGAAACCGTTAGTAAGACGCACGTTTGTCGAAAATTTTCTCTAGATGAGGTCCCACGGATGGCGCCAAACTGTTAATGCCAAAAATCGTCCAAAAGGATAACTTAAGGTTGATTGTGGAATTTAACAACTAAAGAAAGGAATATTTCGACAAACCGTACGACAAAGACAGAAAACGTAAATGAGACAGAGATTTTGGTGACGCGGGAAAAACCTCAACGAGGAAAAAAACCGCGGACGACTGTGGAAGTCGTCGCTGCACTATGGTCGCCAAACAGGGGCGATATCCTTATGTTCCGGGTGTCGATTGTACAGAGATTACAATGCAAATGAAAGAAAGACTTTAAATGTAAAGTAACAAGTGTATCGAATGTAAAAAACAAGTGCGTAGTGTGTAAAACGAAGTGTTGTGTGTGAATGTCGTGCGTCGAGAGCGATTCTTCGAGAGAGAATTCCTTGCTTCGAGTGTTCTTCAGAGTTCAGATGATTGTGTCCCAGATTGTGAGAGATTGTGTGATGCGTGATGTCCCTCTCCCAAATGATGTTTGAGCCTTCGCTTTTATAGTCTTCGTATCATTCAATGATCTTCATAAATACTGGAATAACGGTCGTAACGTCTTTGGAATTAATGCCAGTTATGATCCTCGTCGGTTATAGCCGTTGGTCTTTTAATGACATTGATTCCTGCATTTAAACACTGAAACGTAACAGAAATAAGGTACGTTAATCGGTCGAGGTCGCATGGTTCTATACGACGGTCATACGAGCTAGGTGACGTCGTGGTCGAGTGTCGTGAGGTAGATAACTTTCGATTTCAACTTTGGTTAGGGGATAAAGTACTATTATTTTACCTTATCATGGAAAAGTGAAATGAGTGTTTTCATTACCTTGGTCGTGGTCGAGACTGGTGAAATTTTACCCAAACAGTCGACCGCTGTACGGGTCGACGTCGCTGACGCAGACGCCGTCTTTGTCGCCTGAAGCGCCGGGCTAACTGGCGTCGTGTCGATCGCGTCGAAAGACATATTCGTCTTCTCAGGAGTCACGATCGCCGCCTTCGCCTTCTCGGGACTGACGACTCTCGACGAGTCTATTACCTTCGAAGGCGGTTCCCTCGGGATCGTCGTCCTCGTCTTCTTTGGGACACCCGACCCAGTTGTCGGGATCCCCTTCCTCTTTTCTCTGCCCTGACGGACCAACTCAGCTTGAGCTGCCTTCTTGGCAACCGCAGGCGTCATCTTCGCCTGGGATCCTCCTATGAAACAAGAAAGAAAGACCAAGTAAACGACTGAAACAAAGGAAGAAATATGTCGAGACCGAGCAGGGTACACTTACCGGTCATCTCTACCTCTTCCTCTTCTCTCACCTCCTCTTTCTTCTCTTCCTCTTCAGTCTCCTCTTCCTCCTCTTCTTCCTCTTCCTCTTGTTTCTCTAGACTGTCCTGACGTCTCTCGCTCAAGAAGACTAAGTTGTCGTCTTCGTCTATCAGATGTCGCGTGACGAACGATCGATCGATCGTCTTTGCTAATCACCAGGAACGTTTCGATCTTAGCCCTGGAGTCGTCGTTGGGCTTCACCTTGTCGAAATTGATGTCTGAGAACATAAGGGAGAAGATTAGTCAGAAAACAAATAAATAAATACAATAAAAGCGCTCGACCAAAGCTGGAAACTCACCCGCCATGTTCCAACCGGACCTGATCCAGTCACTTTCAGGGTCCAGCGTCGCTACCCGCACGAGTACATATCTGGTCTTCCATTTACGGTCATTGACCGCAGTTTTCAGAACCAAGGTACGATCACCCTTGTGTTTCGAAAACAGGCTGTAGCGACGGTATGTATCCTTCTTGACCTGGTAAGCCGTCAGCAGGTCCGTCACGTTCATCGGCGACTCCTAATGTGAGGTAAGTCGCTCGATGACCTGGATAACATGCCAGAACTGGGGCATTAGCTGCCCCAGCGAGAGGTCGAACTCACACATAAACGCCTTAGCTAAAGGCGAATATGGCCATTGGAATCCTATCTTAAATGGGTACTCGTATATCACGACATACCCCTCTGGACACATCTCCGGCCGAATCTGACCGGCCTTGCTCACTGTAATCCCCACACGGATTTTGGCTAAACTCCTAAAATCATCGAGATCATCTTGATCTCGAATGGTACTCCTGGGTTCTGTTGACATCGATAGTCCTGTTAACAAAGTTTGTCGGTCAGAGAAACCCCAAATGTCCAAATTCTTCCTAGGTTTCCTAGCTATGGACTTACGACACATACAAAGACTGAAGAGTCGTACCTTATATAGACGCTCTAAACCTCGAAAGTTCTAAACAACTCAAAAATTTCTTGCAGATTTGGAATAGATTCGCTGAAAAATCGCAACAAATTAAGAAGAAAATCTCGCTCTAAGACTCTCTGAAATCGTAAAAAGGAAAAGATCCATCGTGGGTCTCTATTTATGTAAACGATCATGTCAGGTCGAGTCCCTCGATGATCGACACACACAGATCGTCGACACCTGGCACTCATAGCTGTCAAGCACGATTGCACGTCGTCATGACGTCACAATCTTATCCCCTTTTCGACTCCCTCCTTAGTTGGAATTGGACCGATCCAGTTCCAAGGCAACTAAGGTAACTTTCGACACGTATCATGACCATGGACGTTCGACTGATAAAATTTAAAAATTTTGGAATTTGAATTTGCCACTCCATTTTTAAATTTTGGGGGCAAACTGTTTGGGTAAAATTTCACCAGTCTCGACCACGACCAAGATAGGGAAGACATTTATTACACTTTTTCATAATACGGTAAAATCATAATACTTTATCCCCTGCTCAAAGTTGAAATCGAAAGTTATTCACCTCACGACACAAGACCATGACGTTGTCTAGCTCACACGACCGTCGTATGGAACCTCTCGACCTCGACCGATTAACATAAGATATTTCTGTTATGTTGTCAATGTTTAATGCAGGAATAAATGTCATTAATGATCAACGGACATAACCGACAGAGACAATTATGAGCATTAATTCCAGCAGACGTTACGACAGTTATCGGAGGATTTTATGGAATCATTTAAGACGCCCGAAGACTATAAATACAAAGTCTCAATCACCATTTGCGATGCATCATCTGACACCCTGAATCAACTGAACTCTGAAGAACACTTGAAACAAAGAATTCTCTCTCAACAGATCGCTCACGACGCACGACTTACACGCACGACACTTAGTTTTTACACACGACGCACTTGTTTTTTACATTCGATACACTTGTTACTTTACATTTAAAGTCTTTCTTTCATTTGTATTGTAATCATTGTACGATCGACACCCTGAAACATAAGGATATCACCCATGTTTGGCGATCATAGTGCAGCGACGATCCCCAAAGTCGTCCGTGGGTTTTTTTCCTCGTTGAGGTTTTTCCCGCGTCACCAAAATCCTTGTCTTATTTACGCTTTTCTGTCTTTGTCGTACGGCTTGTCGATAGATTCCTATTCTTTAGTTTTTAAGCTCCACAATCAACCTTAAGTTATCCTTCTGGACGATTTTTGGCATTAACATCGATCACGCGCAACTTTCAATCTTTCCCTCACTTGAACGATCTTATCCGCAGTCAACTGTACTATCTCGGGCCCGACCAGTTGCTTCTCTCCGACCTCATTCCAACAAAGAGGCGTCCGACACTTCCTACCATAGAGCACTTCATAAGGTGCAACCTTTATGCTCACATGATAACTATTGTTATATGCAAATTCAATCAACGGTAGATGATTCTCCCATGAGCCTTGGAAATCTAACGCGCAAGCTCTCAACATGTCTTCCAGAGTTTGGATAGTCCGCTCGCTCTGGCCATCGGTCTGCGGATGGTATGCGGTGCTCATCTTGATTTGAGATCCCATTTCTCGTTGAAAGCTCCTCCAAAAAGTCGATGTGAATCGGCTATCGCGATTTGAAACTATTGACGACGGTACACCATGGCGGGTTACTACTTCGTCAATGTACAACTTTGCCAACCTCTCTATCGAGTACAATTCTTTTATAGGTAAGAAGTGTGCCGATTTGGTGAGTCGATCCACAATCACCCAAATGGCGTCGAAGCCCCTTGGAGTTCTAGGCAACTTCATCACGAAATCCATCGTAATTTGATCCCACTTCCAAACCGGAATGTCCAAGGGTTGGAGTTTACCGTATGGTCTTTGATGCTCCACGTTTACCCGCAGGCAAGTAGCACACCTCTCCACGACATATGCAATATCCTTCTTCATACCCGACCACCAATAATTTTGCCGCAGATCTCCAAACATCTTATTGGTTCCCGGATGGATGGAGTACTTTGGCTTGTGAGCCTCCTCCAATATTAGTTTTCGGACATCACCCAGCTTTGGAACCCAGATCCTACCATTGACGCATTTTAACCCTTGGCTGTCTTCTACCAATGAGTCCACTTTTCCCACCATCCTTTCTTTCTTAAGGTTTTCGACCGCTAACGCTTCCGTTTTCCATTTCTTTATCTCTCCCAACAGGTTAAACGTGACTTCGACTCTTAAGGCTAAGATCTTCGAAGCCTCCCCTCTTTCCTTATGGCTCAAGGCATCGGCCACCACGTTGGCCTTCCCGAGATGATACTCGATCTCGCTGTCGTAATCAGTCAATAATTCCATCCACCTTCGATGTCGCATGTTTAACTCTTTTTGATCAAAGATATGACGAAGACTTTTATGATCTGTGAAGATTTGACACTTCGTCCCATACAAGTAATGCCTCCAAATCTTTAAGGCGAAAACAACGGCCGCCAATTCCAGATCGTGTGTGGGGTATCGCTTCTCATGTTCCTTCAATTGGCGGGATGCATAAGCAATCACCTTCCCACGCTGCATCAAAACACACCCAAACCCAGCTTGGATGCGTCGCTGTACACCACGAAATCTTCGGTTCCGTCCGATAAGGTTAGAATCGGAGCACTACTCAACATTTCTTTTAATTTCTGAAAGGCTTCTTCTTGGCTTTCGGTCCAACTGAACTTGACGTTTTTCTTAGTCAAGGAAGTCAACGGAGTAGCAATCCTCGAAAAATCTTTGATACATTTCCGGTAATACCCCGCTAACCCAAGAAAGCTACGAACCTCCGACGGTGTCCTAGGCGGCTCCCAGTTTCTAACAGCCTCCACTTTTGCTGGATCAACCTTGATTCCACTCTGAGACACTACGTGCCCCAAAAAATGCACTTCCCGAAGCCAAAATTCACATTTTGAGAATTTGGTGTAAAGCTTCTACCGCTTCAATAACTCCAATACGACCCTTAAGTGATCTTCATGCTCTCTCTCCGATCTTGAGTAAATAAGAATATCGTCTATGAAGACGATCACAAACTTATCCAAGTAGGGTTGGCACACCCTATTCATCAAGTCCATAAAAGCGGCGGGGGCGTTCGTCAATCCGAAAGGCATCACTAGAAATTCATAATGCCCGTAACGAGTTCGAAAAGCTGTCTTTGGAACGTCTTCTTCACGTACTTTGAGCTTATGGTACCCCGATCTCAGATATATTTTCGAGAAATAGCTAGCCCCTTGCAACTGATCAAACAAGTCGTCAATTCTAGGAAGCGGATACTTGTTCTTAACGGTGACTTTATTGAGTTCACGGTAGTCTATACACATCCTCATTGTTTCGTCCTTCTTCTTCACGAAGAGCACCGGTGCACCCCACGGCGAGGTATTCGGTCTCACGAACCCCTTATCCAATAACTCTTGAAGTTGGGTCATCATTTCCTTCATTTCGGAGGGTGCCAACCGATATGGTGCGCGAGCTATTGGAGCGGCTCCCGGCACCAAGTCGATCTGAAACTCGATTTGACGATCCGGTGGTAGATTGCTCAAGTCATCCGGAAATACTTCCGGGTACTCTCCCACTATTGGTACTTCCCCTACCCCACGTTTTTCCTTTTTAGCATCCACAATATAGGCTAGATAACTTTGACATCCCTTCCTTAAACATTTGGTAACTTTAATCATAGAGATAAGGCTAGACTTTCTATCTCGACGATTCCCATAAATCACAACCATCCCTCTATCCGGTAGGTGGATATGTATTAGCTTTTTGTTACACACAATGTTAGCGTTATTTTTCGCTAACCAATCCATCCCCAACACTATATCAAACTCCCCCATTGGCATAGGGTACAACTGCAACGGTACCAAACTCCCCTCTACGTCTATACAACACCCCTCAACCACATCACTAATAAATAACCGATTATCATCGGCGGTCTCCACTTCTAAGGCATGATCTAAATGCTTAGGTTTCATTCTCAAACATTTCACAAAATCAGGAAATACAAAGGAGCGGTTCGCTCCCGAATCAAATAACACTTTGGCACAAATAGAGTTCACCAAGAAGGTACCTGTCACGACATCCAGAGTCTCCTCCGCCTCAACCGCAGTCATATGGAATGCACGCCTCTTCGCGCGTGCCTGCTCCGCCCCTCTCTCATTCCCCTTGTTCACAGGATGTCCCCCAGATGACACTAGCTCTCCTTTCTTCAGCTCTGGGCAATCATACTTCATATGATCCACTGACCCACACTGAAAGCATGATTTCCCACTCGTACAATCTCTCAACAGATGGCCCGGTGAACTCGATGACACTTCCCACACGGCCTCTCACTCGCCCCACGAGTTATTCGGGGCTCCGGTCTAAAGGCCCTTCCTCTCCTCGCATCGCCTCCCGGTCCATCCCATTTCCTCTTATCCCCAATCCTCTCGGTTCGTTGGCGATCTTTTTTCTTCTCGGTTAGTTCGGCCGCATTTATGGCCGATTGGAATGTGGTAGGGTTTCTTGCCAAAACCAACTCTCGGATGCTACTCTTCAATCCATAAAGGTACCGTTCAATTCGGCGCTCATCGGTCGGTACATACAACTCCACAAAGCGAGCCTTTTCCAAGAACTTGGAGGTGTACTCCCTCACAGTCATTTCTCCTTGTTCTAGCTTCAAGAATTCCTCTTCTAACTTTTTGATTGCCGCCAGAGGGCAAAACTGAGCCTTGAACTTGCCCACAAACTCCTCCCATTTCATAGTCTTAGCCACCAACGATCCTCTTCCTCCAGTTTCGGCATCCCACCAAAAGATGGCATCCGATTTCAACATCGATAGGGCATAAATCACTTTATCCCCCTCGACACATTTGCATGTGTCAAAAACCAACTCCATCTCCCGAACCCACTTCATTGCTAACACTGGATCGCATTCCCCCTTAAAAGTAGGAGGTTTGCAAGACGAGAATGCTTTATAGTTGCATCCTTTAGCAGCCGACTCATTCACCACTAGAGTTGTAGATTGCTTATGGCTACCTGTCTCCGTCACGGGTGGGCTAGACAATTCCGTGACCGCTTTACTTTCGCTCTTCTCCTTACTTTCCGACGCCGACCCATCATGACGGTTCATCCAACGATCCAACTTGTCTTGGAGTTTCTCCATTTCAGTGGCGAAGGCCTCTTCAGTCACAAATACTTGACCCCTCGTTGTCGAGCTCTCTTGGCGAGGCCTTTCTTGCTCAACCGGTATTTCAACACTTTTTGCTCGGCGAACAACCGGGGTCTTTTTCTTTGTACGAGTTCCTCTCGCTACTGTGGTCGCCCTTCGTGGTACAGTTCCACGTCCCCTACCACGACCTCTTCCCCTTCCTCGAGTGGCCTTCGGCCTCAGAGGTCTCATCGGTTCGTCCGCAAGGACTTCCTCAGACGTGGCTACCCTAACACTGGGCACCGACCTGCTCCTCAATGTTCTTTTAGACATGGCAAAACTGAAACAAATCACGTAAAACAAACGTTTAATACCAAACTTCGCACTATGAGGCAAATTAAGCATCCCCACGTGCCTGTAAATTCGGAATTACATTGGCCAGATGTAAACCCTAATTTACCTCACATGATGATCCTTGTCACTCCGTCCTACGTGTCCCTCCTAGGTCATTTCCTATGGCCATCCTATATCTCGGTTGTGTCCCTATCCTCAAAGTTTAAGTTTAGGCCCATCCGGTCACCTAAATCCCTTAAACTATGGCTCTGATACCAAAGCAATATCATAGACAAAAAGCCCATAAGGGTCCCAAGTTACATTAAGAGGCTAACAATATTCTCAAAGTTTAGCGGTTCACATACGAATACAACCGAGATGTCTAAATAATAAAAGAGAGTCATGACGGTCTCTACTCCCAATCCTCATGATCTTTAAGCCTTCTCCTTCCCCTTAGAAGATGCACCTAATACGTTCTTACCTGAAAATGGTTTTAAATTTTGAAAAGCGAGGGTTAGATCATAAGGTCTAGTGAATTCCCTGGCAAACAGTTTGAAAATCATCGCAATATAACATGTAAAAATCATAACCGCCCGAAGGCCCACTTAGAAAAGTGAAAGCACACATAACAGTTGCACAACGTCCATAGTCTCACCTACCACACGGTAGTAACCACGATCGGGGCCTAAGCAGACTCCCCTCTCGTCCTCGGGGCCCAAGCAGACTCCCCTTAGCCTCGTATGTAGGAAACGAATTCCATACATACGGAAATGTATCACCACTCCCATGGGGTATGTATTACCCCAAGGTACCCTATGTTAGTGTAGTTGATTTTATAAACCATTTGGGAAATACACAATTTAGTGTCAAGAGTCATTTTGAGAATTATAAGGGTATGAGTCCCTTTGGGAAAACCCTTTTGTTTAACCCGTGTCGAGTTTTGGAATAATGATGATTTTGTGGTACTTGTTTACCTAAACGATGTTTAAATGCATTTTATGCTATGATGACGTTATTTATGGGTTTAATGAGTTTTGAGCATTTCGCTCGGTTTTAACTTTAAGGAAGTCTTGGGGACACTTGTCCGATGTTGATGGCTCCATATGGAGTCTTATCTATGGTTTGCATTTATTGCAACTTGATGCATTTTATTGCATATTATTGATACTTACATGCTCGGGTGCGTTAGTCATTCCAGGATGGGCATATTATAATAGACTGTGTTGCATTGGATCCATAGGCACGTAAGTCAGTCTTTATTTGTTGGTCTACTGGGTGTCGTGGGATTTGACCGGGCCGCATGTTTTATAACCTTTACTTTTCAAGGGTACACTAGGAGGGCTGAGTCCGGTTGAGCTGTCAGGTTGATTGACGGGCGTTTATGACCTTCGCCATGTCGGGGCAATGCCATGGTTGTATCCTCGCTTCTGCCGAGCCTTTGGTGGCATTCTGAGTAATATTCCGCTAAGGTCAGCTGTCTCTTTGGGTGTGTCTTGAAAGGCGTCGTATGGGACACTTGGGCTTTTATGCAGTGAAGTGTCGTACAATTAACGTTGTTTGAGTGACATACTTTTGTGTTCATCCACTCTCAATGGATACTGGTATCCCCCGTCGTCGGCCAACCTTACTTTGGATTTTATAATGTCCATGTTTTATTATTGTTGGTCTTATACGATTGACTGCAATTTGATGACTTTAATATTGGATTCTCCTCCATGTATATTAAAGTTTAAATGAAGCAGGTAATTTCCATATTTATGGTATTTGGACTTCATTACATTTTACGTTCGCGTGAGTATTGGTTCGTATCATGTTTTCGATGAGGCATTATATTTCAATGGATTGTTCTTCCATGATTTATGGGCTGAGTATTTTGTCGTCAACCGTATTTGAAGGTTTTGCACAATATAGATTTATTCACGTGTTGAGTAAGCTTGGATTGGAATTCATTTTGGAAAACGCTTTATACATTTTGGGAACTTTTCTCATAGGTTTTGGGTGCGTTGGAAAATGAGTCGTTTATATCTTTTTTGTAAACTCTTCTGAAAATCATAATCTATGTCGCAAACTTTCATTTAAAGAATTATTTAAATCATGCTATAAACTCTTGAACTCCCTAGGCGTTAGCCTAACCCTTTTTATTTGTCGGCATGTGCAACAGGTTCAGGTTGGGAGTAGTCCTAGTGACACCGCGAGAGGTTGTGTGCTAGAAATGTGCTCGAGAGGTGAATTGGTTAAGTGATGTCTTCCGCATATATCTTTGGGAATAACAATTTGTACTTGAGTTAAGTAACACCTGGTGTGAATTTAGTCTTTGTAACAAGACTTGAATTATATATTGTTTGAGGTTAATCATAGATTTTAATTTGAGGTATTTCACCTATTGGATTATAGGAAAAAATCCTATTATTTCGGATGTATTATCAAAAAAATTATTTAGTTGCTCTTTTCCAATTCGAGAGTGTTACAAAAACGTATTTTTTTAACGTATTTTAGCTAATATACGATTATATGTGTTAATGTGATGAAAGTGTAAAATGAAAATTAGAAAAGTAAAAGGTAAAAAATAAATTAAATAAATAAGTTTAAAGGTATAAAGCGTAACTATAATTTATTTTGGTTGGTTTGTGAGAGAGGTAGGCGTATAGGTTAATTTATAGGAGGGGGTAGGGTTAGGAAGACCCTTAATTTAAGAGAGGATCCCTCATTAAAGTTAGGGCAATGGACCCAATCCAAAATAAAAATGAAACCACGGTGATCATGCATGTAATTATTTTATTTGAAGGACTTGATCCAAAATTTTCAGTAACCACAGGGACGAAGTTTGTAATTTACTATTGATGAATTTAAAAATACCAGAGGTCCAGATCCATTTTCACACACGAAACCTGGTTTATTTATAAATTTCTTCCAACAAGGGGCTCAAGGGGCCTTGTTCTACAATTGGAAGGACTGACTTGAAAATTTTGTCGTCCTTGATGAACAAACACACTCTCGCTTTTGAGTTTTGACTTTCACCCACCCATACACACACGCACAAACGATGCAATCGACCAAATCATGGATTTATGCTTTGCTTTACCTCACTCTCATCACGATTTCACTCTATTTCATTCAACTTTGGATTCTATCCGACTCATTAATGGTGTCTCATCACAGAATCACCACCAAGAAGCATCCAAATCTTCCTCTACGTTTCAATTCCGACGGCACTTTCAAGATCCTTCAGGTTGGTTTACTTCATTTCATTACTTACGAACGATTTCAAGTTCTATTAAAAAAAATCAAATAGACTTGGTTGTATGTGTCGATTAGGTGGCTGATATGCATTATGGAACTGGATTGACTCGGTGTAGAGATGTTTTGAGCTCTGAGTTTCAATGGTGTTCCGATCTTAACACAACTCTCTTTTTGAAGCGAATCATTCATGCCGAGAAGCCTGATTTCATTGCTTTTACAGGTAGATTTCGTTTTTTTATTAATACTTTTCTATGCGCTATCTGAATAGACTCTTAATTTGCATTAATGCTTCACTTCTTACACCCTTATAGTTGATGAAGGATCTACAGTTGACTTTAGAAAATCAAATGAGCTACTTTAGAATTTTAAGCCATTTTTGAAAACATTGATTGCTATGTTGAACTGTATATACATCACAAATGGAAGCTGTATCGATTTCGGATTTGAAAAGTACCAAGTTTTGAGATTTAAGAAGTCAGAATGTTATACTCTTTCTCTAGGGCTGAAGGACTATGTGTTATTTATCAGTTCTCAGAGTGTATGCAACCTTTCACAGTAATTCCTCATGCAGATAACAACATTGTAAGAACTCATTATAGAGTATGTAATATATATTGGGAAACAGAAACATAATGTCGTTTTATGCAAGCTTGTAAGTACGGTAACCATGTCTATGAATAACTGGACACCTCATTTATTCATCCGAAGCTCTACCCTACTAAGTATAAATTTAGCAACATAAGAGACCTGATTGCCCCTTTGGTCAAAAGGTTTTGGGCTCTGCTTACACTCCTTTATTTTACAACAATGGACAGAACATAAGTGTAGGGTCTAAAAAGAACAATGATATGTTTTGTTTCAGATTAAGTTGCTTCATGTTTGGGTTCAAACTTAGATTGATTTTGTTCTGCCCAATATCATAACTATAATTGATGCTAGTGATGTGGTCTACAAGCTTCCTTTATTTGTCCTTGTTAAAGGATGGTTGACAAATAATTTACTTAAATAAGTGTCAAATTAAAATTTCAATTTTTTATGGGTATAACTGCGACTGATTTTTTCTAGTTGTGGAGACTAGGGGATAACATATTCGGTTCAAGTACTGACGATGCTGCAGAGTCATTGTTTAAAGCTTTTGGGCCAGCCATGGAATCCAGACTTCCTTGGGCAGCAGTTTTGGGCAATCATGACCAGGAGTCCACGATGACTCGTGAAGAACTAATGTCGTTCATCTCCCTTATGGATTATTCACTTTCACAACCCAACCCATCAACTAAAGATCCCTCTGATCCTACCAAACAACAAGTTATAACAGACATCGATGGGTTTGGGAATTATGATCTCAATGTATGGGGTGCACCAGGATCTCATTTAGCCAACCAAACCATCCTCAATCTCTTCTTTCTAGACAGTGGTGACAGAGCTGTTGTTAATGGGGTTCGAACTTATGGATGGATCAAGGAGTCTCAACTTAGTTGGCTTCGTCATGTTTCTAAGGTATGTAGAGAGTAATCTGATTTGGGTCCACAAATCTCACTAGCTAGCTGGTTCTATTATATTTAGATTTCATTAACATGTTGCAGGTCTCACTAACAGGGCCATAACCATCAATCAGAAGACATGGTACCAACACCTCCTCCAGCACTAGCATTCTTCCATATCCCAATCCCAGAAATTCGTTATGGGCCTTTCAGGGAAATCTTCGGGGAGTACCATGAAAACGTAGCCTGTTCTTTAGTGAACCCTGGAGTCTTGCAGACATTCGTGTCCATGGGAGATGTGAAGGCTGTGTTCATTGGCCATGATCACCTCAATGATTTCTGTGGGAATTTAGATGGTATTTGGTTTTGTTATGGTGGTGGTTTCGGATATCATGGTTATGGTAAGGCTGGGTTGTCAAGAAGAGCTAGAGTTATACTTGCCCAACTTAAAAAGGGGAACAACGAATGGATGGGAGTCGAAACTATTAAGACATGGAAGCGAATTGATGACAAGAATTTGACAAAAATTGATGAGCAAATCCTATGGACATCAAGGTGATTTTTCTTGCAGGTAATTGAAATACAAAGCTTGAGCATATACTCTTCTATACCTTTTTTTTATTAAAGCAATTAGTTTCTCCATCTCATAATTAAGGGTAGAATTAGAAAGTAGGAACTTACTTGTGAAAGTCGACACTTATTTTGGTGGGACAAACTAAAATAGAAATGTAGACACTTATTTTTGGGACATAGGGAGTATGTATGTAGCAAACTTTCAATACTTCCTATTTCTTACACATTTTACCTAATAAAACGGGGTTTCAGGGTATGCGACATCATTTCATTTTGATGAGGCCTTTTTTCATGCAATCAAGAATTACAATATTAATTTGAAAACTTAACATCAACATCATTAACAATTGATATGCCTGGTTACGGGTCAAAATGGGTATGAAATAGAAAGAATTAAACGTTTGTTAGTTGTTACACACTAATTGAGAAGAAAAATTCATTGTTACCTTAAATAGGAACTAAGGCAAACTATGCATTTTGGCCTGATTAAATCAACTTTTTCTGTTGATTTTCGCAACAACTGTTTCTGCAGGATCGTCATCTTGTCTAGAACTTTGCTGTGGGTGTAGTGAATGCTATGGCGAACACTTTTGACATCCGTAACACGGTAAAAATTCCATTCTGCGTATATGAACATCGCCTTTATAGTCGGCATTCGAATGGTGGGTATGGAATGTCTGATTCCGACCCATACAATACTTACAGAATGTGAATACACCTTTCTTTCTTTCTTTCTTTCTTACAACCAACCCTCTTTTTCGTGAAAGAAAAGGTGATCGTTACTTGTGGCTTTGTATCATCGATGGATTAATGGAAATGCTTTATGAACTTGTAATTAGGTTACTTTTTTCTTTTGAGTTGGGTATCATTTGTGCACAATATGCAGGCAATGGCATATGTAGTTGACTGCTATATATGCTGCAAGTATGTCGATTGGTTTTTTGATGGTCTAGAGTTGAATTTAACCCATGATTTTAGACTTTAGTTCGTGGTCAAAGTAAGAGAACATGAGAATGTCTATATCACAAGTGATTTTATACTAAAAATCATATTCACATGTGATTAAGGGATGGCCAAACCTCTTAGGTCGCGAGGCCAATCGACCTATCGCCCTTGGGTTCACCGTTCCTTAATTACATGGGCATTCTCGTGTTCTTTTACTTTAACCCAGTTTCGAATCCAACCCTAATTAGGTATATAACCTTAAATGAGGTTTATTTTATATTTACGGCCTCATTAGTATTGATTCGGGTCATTTAGGTATATGACCTTAAATGACTTGACACTCAGTAGAAGGTGTATATCTCATATGGAGCTCGGTCCCTAGAATGGTCCCCATCCCAGGGTGGGTCGATCGAGTTTGGGCCCACTTTTTTTTCTTTTTTCTTTTTTTTCTTTCTTTTTCTCATAAATTAATTTGGAACAAATATGTAAGCGTAAATACACTTTCAATCAAATACACTTTATGAATCATTTATTATATTCACTATGTTTTCAAATTCTTTTACATGTTTAAGCAACTATTATATGTAATTCGTAAATAGTAATTTGCATGTAATAGAAGTTGGTCTTCGATCTTCAAATCTTTAAACTTGTTTTCGTACTTTCAGATCTTCAAACTTCTATCAATGTAATCTTCAAACTTGTTTTGTCTCGTTTTTTATTGTCTTCCATCAATGTCATGTTCAATCTTTCAAGGTTCGTCTTTATCATCAAGGTCAAGGTCTTCATCATCGTCTAATGTTGATTAGGTGGCGTCAGTAGTTGGCGGCGTTGTTAGATTTTGGGCGTATTCGATTTTCTGGACATCTTCAATCTCCGTCTCTAATGATGTTGTGTTTAAGTTTTTTCCACGCTATCCAAATAATCCTTCAAATACACATTACATTCCATAGACTCTGGGCTAAATCCAAGGTTCTAAAAACCGTGCCTTGGCGCTGCCATGGCGACGAGGCACCACCTTGCCGCCACATTTACCCCCTTGGCTTGGATGTAAGGTGTAGAGCTGGTTATGGCGTGCCATGGCACGTATAACATTACAAATTTGTGTACTTTTGACTTCGAAGCTGTGTACATCGAAAATTGATTAGAATTTGCCAATTAGTATCGATTATAATTTAGAAATTCTTTTGTTTTTCATTTTATATGAATTTAATTTTTTAGTAAGTTAATCATTATTGTTTAAGACAATGACATAAACACACATATGTAACATCCTAAAATCCAAGTAAAATAAAACCCGTGGAAAAGCGGATATTGTACGAGCTAACATAGACAAATCACCCAATAAAGGGGAATAAAAGTATGGCGTTACATTACAAAAGAATAAGTGAAATAAAACCAAACAACCTAATAATCAATCTAATCTATCAAGCCTTAGATTATGTTCGGGTGTTCCCAATTCGCTACCAAAATCGTTTTCAAAAGTCAAACATGTACGCCTCTATGTGCCTCCAAAAATGCTATTTCCTTTCACGACTCGCTCAACCCCAAGGAGCCCCATCTTTTGGAAGTCCTGAACAACACACCCATTAAGAAGAAGTATTAAGATTTACCCAAATGAGAGTAAGAATTTAGTAAATAGTAACGAAAATGAACTATAGTAATAATGCAACAACATGGTAAAATCCTTGTGCGAAAACCATTAGATACACGATACCTCAAGTGTTGACGGGAAGACCCGTTAGCCAAAAGCAATGGCATAAAACAAAGTGGCTACATGTCACAATAGTAATATCAATCACATAGTATTATATATGGAATCAAGCGCAACCCCGAAGAGTCTATTGCTCATGAGTTTCCAATTTCAACCCCTCTAGGTCTATACATTGGGTTACCCAAATCCAAAACAAACAAGAATATTAGAATTACACCTTATTGCTTATGAGACGATGCCCGACCATATAGGCCCACATCTTACTTATCATGAATCCCGATGCCTACCCCGTGCTACGATGTGAAAAACTAGCGTTCCACATCGTGAATAAAAACTCTAGTGCCTATGGATCCATTACACTCGAACTTATTGAACTATGACTAGCATATAAACCAACATTAAAACAATCACATAATCAAGCTTTATGACAATAACATTAGAGAAATACTTCTATGTTTGAGAAAAGCTTACATGAAGTCTTAAAAATAGAATACCTTTTTTAGCCAATGTTGAATCGATGACCTATGTATTGTGTATAAAGTAAGAAAAACTTAAGACTCCATGATTTCCAAATTAATCCAACACAAAATCCCCTTTGATGCCTTACCACACCAAAACCCCCAAATACTTCAAATCCTAAACTTTGACCTAAAATGATCAAAGTCATGTTTTCTTAACAAAGGTGTTAGACATGTATGATAATCCTAGTAAACCAAGGAGTACCATACATTTCATCTTTTCAACCCATTTTATCCATCAAACACTAGAAATCCATTAATACCCATTTCTAGGTCAAAATGTATGATTCATGAAACAAGAAGAAAGAAGGTATTAAGAGGTTAAGTATCCATCATAAACAAGTAAGTAAGTTGAGAGTAGGAGATAAACTCACCTTAGAGGGTTTATAGGGGTTTATAGAAATACAAACCCTAGAATGAGAAGGATGAAGTTGATTCTTGGATGAGAGGTAGTGGAGGTTGAAACCCTACCTTGAGAAGGAGAGAAAATTGGCCCCAAAAGTCTCCCAAGTCCAAAATGAGGTAAAATCTCGAAAATCTCATTTTTATACCCAAAGCAGCCATCCGCAATAATGACGTGCGACTATGCCCTTGGTATAGCCGTGGGGCATACTCGCCCGTGTTCCCCACCCTTCGGTACGTTTGGCGCGACATTGCCACCGCGAGGGTGGCCATGTCACAATCGCGTGGCATTGTCGTTGGACCTCCCCCACTCACGGTACATAGTGGGCGACAGTGCCCTGGCGAGAGTGACAATGTCACAATCGTCGGGCATAGTCGCAGTCTTTGTATCGAGCCCAATCTTTGGCCAACTTGTCACCTGTTGAGCCAACCTCGATGCCACGTATCCGAAGGGTCCTTTCACGCAACATAACAACCTTAAAACGTACATTCCCAAATTGTTTAGGTTTAAAATTAAAGCTAGAATTTTCGGGGTATTACAATCCTCCCCAACTTGAAAAAGATTTCGTCCTCGAAATCTTAGGCTATGCGAACAAGTGAGGATATCGGCGTTTCATTTCCTCCTCCGCTTCCCAAGTCACGTTGGCACCCTGATGGTGCTTCCGTTGCACTTTGACCATAACCACTTCCTTGTGTCGAAGTTTCTTAGTCGCTCTCTCCAAAATAGCGTCGGGCTCTTCGATACAATGGTTGTCGTCTATCCAGATTTCCGACAATGGTATCACACTTTCTTCTTCCGCTAGGCACTTCCATAAATAACATACATGAAATGTTGGGTGGATTCCATCCATCTCCGGTGGTAAATCCAATTTGTTGGCTTGTAAACCCACACGCTCTAAAATGGTAAACGACCGAAGAAAACGGGGACTCAGCTTCCCTCGTTTTCGTGCCATAGAGGTAATGTCGCCACAACTTCAACGCGAATACCACCGCGGCCAACTCCAGATCATGTGTGGGGTAGTTCTTTTCGTGCACCTTGAGTTGTCGTGACGCGTACGCGATTACCTTACCCCTTTGCATCAACACGCAACCTAAGCCCATCTTGGATGCATCACCATAGACCACGAAATCTTCTGATCCTTCGGGAAGGGATAAGATTGGAGCTTCACATAACTTCTTTTGTAGGGTGCGAAACGTTTTTTCTTGTGATTCTTTCCAAACGAACTTCACATTCTTCCGTGTCAACGTTGTTAGGGATGAAGCAATCTTGGAAAAGTCTTGGATAAACCTTCAGTAATAACACGCCAAACCCAAGAAGCTTCGAATTTCCGCCGGACTCTTGGGGGGTTCCCAATTCGTCATTGCCTCAATTTTGGAAGGGTCCACCTTCACTCCGTCTCGGGTAACCACGTGACCCAAGAACTGGACCTCGCTCAACCAAAAGTCGCACTTGGAGAACTTTGCATACAACTTTTCTTTCCTTAGGACCTCCAACACCTCCCGTAGATGTTGCTCGTGGTCCACTTCGTCTTTGGAGTAAACCAAGATGTCGTCTATGAACACAATTACCGACTTGTCGAGGAATGGCCGACACACCCGGTTCATCAAATCCATGAACACCGTCGGTGCATTCGTCAATCCGAAAGGCATCACTAGGAACTCATAGTGACCATACCGCGTTCGAAATGCCGTCTTTGGTATGTCGTCTTCTCTAACCCTTACTTGGTGATAACCCGAACACATCGATCTTTGAGAAGCATCCCGCTCCTTGAAGTTGGTCGAACAAGTCATCGATTCTAGGGAGTGGGTACTTGTTCTCGGTCACCTTGTTCAACTCTCGGTAGTCGATGCACATCCTCATAGTGCCATCCTTCTTCTTTACGTACAAGACTGGCGCTCCCCAAGGAGAAGAACTCGGTCTCACAAATCCCTTCTCTAAGAGCTCTTGGAGTTGCGCCATCATTTCTTGCATTTCGGACGGAGCCAAACGGTAGGGAGCTCTAGCTATCAGAGTTGCTCCCGGTACCAAGTCTATCCTGAACTCTACTTGACGATCCGGTGGCAAACCCGACAAGTCTTTCGAAAATACGTCGGGAAACTCGCATACCACCTTTACGTCTTCGAGTTTCTTCTTTTCCAACTTAGCATCGATTACGTACGCCAAGAAGGATGCACACCCCTTGACTAAACATTTGTGTGCCTTCAACGCGGAGATGATTGCTACGTTTCCTTTCCTTCGCTCGCCATAGATGACCACAAAACTTCCGTCCGAAAAAGGTATGCGAACCAATTTCTTTGTGCATAAGATTTCGGCTTGATTCACGGCTACCCAATCCATTCCAACTACCACATCAAATCCCCCAATTACCATTGGCATCAAGTCGATCGAGAATTTATTTCCTTCGATTTCCAACACACAACCCCGCAATACATCCCGAACTACTACTTGGCCACCGTCGACTATTTCCACCACTATAGCTTCCTCTAGACTACTAGTGGGCATAGACAACTTTTGGCAAAAGGAGATCGACACAAACGAAAAACTTGCACCTGAATCAAACAACACACGCGTAGGTTCTGAGTTTAGAAGAAACGTACCCGACACTACGTCCGTCGAAGCCTTCGCCTCCTCGGTTGACATCTGGAAAGCTCTTCCCGTTGCCCTCGGAGGTTCCACCTTCTATCCCCCGCTTCCTCCCACTTTCAACTTTGGGCAATCCCTTCTAACGTGGCCCGACTCCTTGCACTCAAAACACATTTGTCCCCTGATCGGACAATCCTTGAAAGAATGCCCGGTCTTGCCACACTTGTAGCAATTTCCAGGAACAAAGTTGCATGGGCCGAAGTGCATGCTCCGGCAGTTAGAACACCACCTATCCTCCCTCTTGGGATCGGCTCCCTAATAATTGTTGTTGAATGGCCTCGGTTTCTTAGAGGGCGCGGAACTCCCCTCCCATCTCCTCTTCTCTGTCACTCTAATACTTTCTTCCTTGCCTCGACTATAGGCATCTTCCACAAGTTGAGCTTCCTCTACCGCCTCACGAAGGGTAGAGGCCTTGGACACTCGGACCATGGTCATCATGTCCGATGGAAGACCCTTGATGTAGGCCTTAATCTTTTCTTTTTCTGTCGGGACTAGATGTCCCACCAACCCTAACTTATCCATGAACAGTCGGTTGTATTCCTTCACCGGTAAATTTCCCTTTTTCAACTTCCGAAATTCTTCCTCAATTCGGTCCATCGCTCTCTCGTTGCAATATTCCTCCAATACCTTCTTCTTGAAGGTTGCCCAACTCAGTTTGGCCAACACCGCGACCTCTAGTGAAGTGGAGTATACATTCCACCAAGTGAGGGCTGCCCCTCGAAGCATTTGAGAACCAAACTTCGCCTTTTGGCCCTCTCCACATTCACTAGTTCGGAATGCCTGCTCCATCTTTCGGATCCAGTTCATACATACAGACAACCGGATCATCCGTACCTTTGAATTAAGGCGGTCTGCAACTCAGAAATGTCTTAAACGAGCAAACCTTTCCCGCTTGCCCATCATCAGTTGTCCCAAACCATCAGCTATGCTGTTAAAATCGCGATATATCGGAAATCGGTCTGAGGCAAAAAAATCGGTGCAAAAAATCGGTCAGGATAGCGGCCAGCGATATATCGGCCGATATCGCCGATATATCGGCCGATATCGCCGATATATCGGCCGATTTTTAGGTCAAAAAATCGCTGCAAAATCGCGATTTTTTAAGCTGCTGTTTTGATGCATCAGACATTGTCCAAGAAACGAAGAAGATTAGAAGAAAGAAGCTTGCTGGAAGCCTGGAACAGAATCGAACCTGTGTGGAAGTCTAAATGGAAGCTTGTTGGAGCCTGGAAGTCTGGAACAGAACTACAGAACAGAAGAAAGAAGAAAGAAGAAAGAAGAAAGAATCGTGGAACTGTGTTCTGTGGAAACTAAGAAGAAAGAAGAAAGAAGAAATCGTTTTTCTTGATATGATCGTAAACCTAAGTGGCTAAGTTAGAAGAAAAGAGGCTTTAAAGGCCATTACTTAGTTAAAAAAAGGCCCATCAACATAAAGAAGTCATTAAAAATGCCTAAAAAAATTGTTCCAGCTGGTGTTTTGATGTTTTGATGTTGAACTATGTTTTTAATTAATGCATATGATAAGTTTATGGATGCATATATAATATTATATATATATATATATAATTCTTTATATAAACCGATATTCCGATATATCACCGATATATCCGATATATCGAATATCGGTCCTTGACCGATATCGCACCGCTAACCGATTTTAACAGCATAGAATTTTCGGGGTGTTACAACATACATACATATTATATACAAATTTGTTGCCTTAAGTCTCGCATTGGAAAAAGGTCATGGCCTCGTCGTAACTCGTAAGGCTTGACCTTGCTGCCATGCCAAGCCTCACGCCATTTAAAACCTTGGATAAGTCTTATCCTCCGTAACAAGATGATCATGCCAATAAAAGAAAAGTGGATTTCACCCATACCATTAAACTCATTAATGGAACCAAAAATAAAATAAATTGTTTAAATTTATATAATATAATGCACTTATTTCTCCATAAGCCTAATTTTTCATTCCAAGTTAAACTGGATGAATTTAAAATTCATTCCCATTTGTATTTCCCGTCCTTTTCAATTTTGTCTAAACCAAATAGTCACTTTTAATGCGATAAATGGGACATATTATACTATGATGTAATCAAAACACGTGCTTTATATTTATGAATAATAAATATCCCCCCGTCCCAAATTAAGGGATTGTTTGGTAGTTGCTGAAAGGTTTAATGCAGAATGGTTAAGTTGTCGGAATGTTTAGAAGACTCTGTATAGTGCAAGATGAAATATGGCTGCTTGGTAACTGTTCTGAATGAACAGTTTAAATCAGTTTGAATGACAACAAATTACCATTTTAACGCTTTGTATGATTTAATTCTGAATGAAATATAGTTGTTTGATAAATATCTAAATAAAAGAATTACTTTGCAAATATAACTAAGTATTCAATATTACCACCACAACATTTCATATTAATGTAAACAAACATAACATTACTTATTCAAGTTTTAGAATAAACAAAAACATAACAATCTAAGTATATAGAAGATATTGGCAAAGTAAAGGCTTACATTGTAGCTTCCATTGCATGTCATAGATAAGAGCATCCACATAGGGCTTGCAAATACAATTGCAAACCCAATTGCAAACCAAAAGACCATGCCACCTCATAAACCAATTGCAACAATTGCAATTACAATGCCACATCACCATTATGTGGCCACACATGTCCCCCAGCCCCAACTTTTCTTTTTATTTTTACTTTTTTATAAATTATTTAAATAAATTGATTTTTATATAAATTTATAAATAAATATTGATTAAATATAATATTATATTTTTATCTATATTTAATTTTTTTAATTCAATACATGTTGTGGTTTGATATAATTTAATAAAATAAATATTAAATTAAAACAAGGAATTATAAAATAAATAAATATATTATATTATTATATCATGTATTTATTAACTAAAAAATAATTAGAATATATATAATAATTTATAAAATAATTAATAAATGTTAGAATATATAATTGTAAAGGAAACAAGGGAAAATATATATTCTAATTATTTATAAAAAATAATTAGAATATATATAATAATTTATAAAATAATTAATTTATAAAATAATTTATAAAATAATTAATAAATGTTGAGTTCTGAAGTAGAGGTAGATAAGAGCTTATTTTATCTCTTATCAAATCAAAACATGGTAAGAGCTTATAAGCTTTTGTTTAAAAAGCGCACCGAATATAACCTCTTATTCGGTAAGTGATAAGAGCTTAATAAGAGGTAAAAGAACAAAAAAACAAACAAGACCTAAATGTACATATATTTGACATTATAATATTTTGTAAGGGTAAAATAAACAATTACACAGATCCAGATATTTATCGGTTTACAAAAACAAACAATTTTAAAGGTGTGAGGAGTGATAAAGGCGATACGTGACATTGAGGAAGCGGGATTACCCTTCTCAGACTCGTTTAGCAGAAGATTAGGTGATGGAACAGATATTAAGTTTTGATCAGATGAGGCATGTTCGTCACCTACAATGGGGCGGGAAACACGCGATGGTGTTCTCTAGTTCCAAAAAAAGTCAACGTCTTCATTTGGAGGTTGTGTAAATGAGGGGTTCCGGTAAAGGAAGTGTTGTATGACATGGGAATTGATCTTAATTCGAGGCTCTGTCCCAGATGTAACAGTGAGGTAGAATCAATTAAGCACTGCTTCTTAGATTGTCCGTTTAGTGTGCAGTTGTGGGCTAAATTATCTGCGTGGTGCGGTGGAAACCTCCAATCAAAAAGATCGATCGAGGAGGAGCTGATTTCGGAAGAGAAACTCCTTGGTTTTCGAAAAAGACGCAAGGATCGATATTCCTACGAAATCCAGACGACCTCCTTTCTGTGGATATCTAACAGGATTAAGAACAAGAAGATTTCGTGGTTGGATTAATTAGGCTGTTTTTTCACGGGCTTTGAGTCTGGGTCGTGTTGTGGTTCCACGGGTCTGTTTTCTGGTGTGGGTTGCTTTGTCCTGTTCGGCGTTCTGCAACTTGCAGAATCTGCCTTCTTGTTCTGTTTTCCTTGTAACTCTGCTTTGTTTTTTCTGTTAATATGATGGCCTTTAACAGTTTTATTGATTGTGGTTTCGGACTTCAACACCACCTCTTATCAACCAAAAGTAAAGTAAGACTTTAGACTTCAACACTTCTTAGAAAACAAACAACACGCAAGTGTAAGAATGTGCAAAGTGTGAATATAATAACCCCCCCGCTAGCCTTTGTATGATATTCATATACAGCAAATGCAACAATTAAACTCACACACCTTCCTCACATTTGGTGAGGTATGAACCCCTGACCTCCTACGAGGACAAAGGCTCCCATACCGCTAGGCCAAAAGGCCCTTTGGTAATAAGCTTAAGATTTTTTTAGTTAGTATTTAATACACCTATGGCTATCATACACAACAAATATCAAGTATCCATAGCATCACACCCACAAATATCCCATCTCTCCAACCAAATACACTTTTTTAGCCACTTTTTAACCGGTCCTCCTAAAAAGATATTCCATTAATCATACTGACCAGTCCGATCCAGTCCCTTTGCATACTCACCCAGTAAGGTAAGGGGCCATTTATGAAATGCTTACCGACAAAAGTCACCCACTTACTTACCTTATCGTTAACATTCTTGGCCATCAAAATTGATTGTTGTACCCGTGCTTACTGGGTAAGAGTCTTTTCGCTCACTTACCGGACAAGACTCTCAGTTCTTATGTCACCTCTTACAAGGTAAGATTCTCATCATTGCCATTTTCACACGATAAAGTAAGTGACATTCCGTAAGCGCTTACCCGGTAAGTGTTTGACAAACAACCCCTTAATGACACCCAGTAAGCACTTACTATTTAAGCATTTGGTAGAAGGTCCCTTCGACCACTTGGGGTCAAATATCAATATAAATAAATACTCCCCACAAAGAAACAACATGCCATAAATGAACCATATAACACCATTAAAATCTCAAGTTCTTCAAACATTTCTCAGAAAAAAGTAAATTAAAAAAATAAAAAAACCCAGGAAAATTGTGAACTTCTTCTTCTTCTTCTTCTTCTTCTTCAAGTCTCAAGTTCTCCCCCAAAAGCTCCATAATCACACAACACCATTTGACAAAACACTCCCAAACAAGATCATGGGGTGAAAACAAAACAAAACAAAAACCAGACTATACAACTATCATCTTTTGGTCAAAGTTTGACTTACTGAGAGTAGCAAAAGGCTACACAGGAATAACATCAAGATTCGATGAGTCTTCACATCTCAATACGATGCCATCGAGGCTTGCAGGAAGCATACATGTAGCCCACTGGCATCCCGTTGGAACAGGCTCTGGTGGAGGAACGATCATCAACACGTTATCATTTCTTTGGACAACTCCCATCACGCTCACGCTGCTGCCCTCTTTAATGTACCTATGTTTCCGTTTCCAACCAAAAATCAAAAAAATTAAGAGCAAGAAGAAGATCAAGGGATTCCCTTATTCAAGTTTTAAGGGTTAAAAAAATTCACTAAAAGCTACTCGCTCTGTCTCAAAACAAGTGTCCACTTTCAAATTAAGTGCCTATTTTCCAATTATACCCTTAACTATGATATGGAGAAATTCGTTGCTCCCTCTGTTATTAAGGGTAAAATTGTATTCAGTTAACAAATCGTATACTTCCTCCGTCCCAAAATAAATGTCCACAATGAAAAAGATAGACACTTTTAGATATATGTAATTATTACCCTTTTTAATTAAGTAAATGACAATTTTAGCCTTAATAATAGAGAGAGTAATGGATTTCTCCATCTCATAAATAAGGGTAGAATTGGAAAGTAAACACTTAATCCGGACAGAACAAAATAGAAATGTGTTAGCTTATCTTGGGACGGAGGGAGTATTGAAAAAGGAGAGGTTAAGTTGCATACCCTTCTTTGAGTCGCATTACACGATCATCACTAGAGAGGTTTCTATCGGCCAACCATCTTATGAATTGAGGAGACATATCTTTGTTGGATTGATCGATATCAATAACAGCAGATTCATCAACATATGGAGTCACCCGGGCACCATAACCAGTCTTCACTAATGCCCTCAACCCAGATTGGAAATCAGATATATAGAAATCAACAACATGCCTCTGCAAATATTTACCAAAACAAACAATCAAATAAACCTTCTACAAACATCGCTTCACAATTAACCTCCTTTTTTATTTAGAAAAAACCCTCTGAATCTGACTATTTTGTCGAGCAAATATGTTTATTTTACTCACCTCCATGGATCGGAGACCCCAGGTAAAGCGGCGATGTGTGGGGTTGGCAGCTTTTGAATCCCAGCCTCGGTATTCGTATAAACTAGTGGATGTATAAACACATCTAGGAACCCTTTGGAATGACGACTCCAGAGGAACATTTCCACAAGTAACAACCTTCAGGAAATCAAGATTTTCTTGATCAGAAAAAGAACATCTTTACGATGATGTAGAAATTAATTTCAATTCTACAAATATATTAAAAGAATCAAGCTAATTTATTTAATCTACACAGATTTTACTAAGATGTAGTATATTGATCAAAGGGTCTTAGGTCACTCATTACACCTTTCTTTTATTAACTTGCAATTAGTATGCACTATTCTTTATTAGTAAAATATAATAAAAGAAAAAAATAATATATTTGATGACCATAAAAAGATGGCATTTATGATCAAGTTAAGAATTTTAATTTGGTGATCTTTTACTTAAGAAAGACTATAATATATTGTAAACTGACAAGAAAACAGACGGACAAGAAATGTCAAATTTTTAAAGCCACCCAAAACAAGTATGTTTTTGATTTATTCTTTCCTTCTTCGGTCTTCTGATACTCAACATTTATGTGTATCTTCCAATTTAGACATACACTCACTAACTTTGGATTTGATCTATACGGGATGCTACCAAATCTGGTAACGGTGGTCTCATATATATATATATATATATATATATATTCTATTTGTCACGATAGTGCATTAAGTAGGTCAGTGTGTTGAAGCTTATGAAATCCAATTGATAAAAGTATAGCAATAGGAGGTTGAAAACAAGCAACAACTGTATTCCAAACAAAATCACAACCACCTTCTATGTGTTTGGTACGCTCTTAGAAATATATAACGTATAGAGAATTCATATGTTTTGAAAAGATGAATACACACACGTTGAAATAGAGAGGCAAATCAAGTGACTGAAAAAATAGATTTTTTTTAACATTTATTATCCTTTTCATTTACTTCTTGATTTCAATGCATTTAACTCTTAGTTAGAAAGGAACTGGTTAAAGAAACTTCATAAAATTACAATAAATTTTCTTCCACCTTAAGGGTAACCAAATTATGTTGTAATCAGTAATCCTATTTGTTCTTTTCTTATATTTGTGAATTACAAATATATGCTAAATTGCAAGTTGGTGGCAAAAGAAATCATGATGCTAAACCATATGGTTACCCCATTTTACTTCTATATATTTTGACTGATATATATATTATATATATAGATAGAGAGAGAGGGAGGGAGGTTCAGGGGAAAACCTCAAAAAAATGGAAAACTGAGGAACACCCCGGTTCATCTGAACAGTATGCACTTGTGCATACAAGTAAATTAAGTTGTATTTTGGTTTTCATGCACGTGTATGCACATGTGCATGTTACAAATTACTTGTATGCACAAGTGCATATCGTCCTGATGAAGGGCTACCAGGATGTTCATCAGTTTTCCAACTTTTTGAGGTTTTCCGCTTAGCAAATAATACTTCCTTCTATTATGGAAATAGAATCCGAATTAGTTTCCTGCATTTAATGTATTATTCTTTTAAGACGAAAATAAGTTGGTTCAACCTAATTCAGTGTAATTGGCTTATATAATGTTGGGACTACCAAATTTTTAAGATTACCTAATATTCATGGTATATATAAGATTAGAGATGAAAAATGTATAGAAAGATTAAAGTACTACAATCGAGAATCACATATCATGAACTCAAATAACATATTGTATGAGACTACCCCTACGAACCATGTACTAATACCCATTAATACTGTGCATACGTACATACATATACCGTTTACTAGTCTATACCACAAACCACATCATAGTAATTGTAAACCTAATGATGGAAGGCATTCTTGACAGCGTGCATGTTCTAAACCAAAGACACCCATTAAATCCCACTCGAAAGTAGGGTATGGGATAGCGTGCATGTTCGGTTAATTATATTGAGAATAGATAGGGGCAAAGCGAGTCAACTGGCTAAACCTAATGAAACCCTAGAGATAAACACATAAGAAAACGATATAGAAGTGTTGTCACTTTAGTAATCTTGATATTTTCAAAATTTGTTGGATCACTAATGCCTTCCCTTTTTAGCTGTTCCAAAATAGTTAAGGATGTAATCTTGATAAAGCCAAAGGTCATACTTATTTCATTAAAAAAAACTACTGCTATCGGTAACGATATCAGGCATGCTTGAGGATGCAAACTGTCATCAAATTTATCAAGAATGACTATACCAAAGGATTGTAACCTATTTCAAAGTCATAAGATTTGCAAATATACAAAAACTAACATGTGGAACATATGTGTGTAAATAATATATGCATATATATAACTTATAGAGGGTTAATCATGCAAGAACCACAAAGATTTACAAACCATGAGAACCAGTGCATCATGTGATATTTCACATGATTTTGTTTTCATCTAAGTCTAAGATTTAGGTATTGATTAATATATATATATATATATATATATAGGGAAGGGTTCAATAGAGAAGTCCAAATATTTAGAGAAATAGAGAAGTGATCTTGGCCATTTATTCGGTCAAGATCGGCGGCTTTGACCGAGAAGCAGCGGATAATTACTCGCGTGGTTTGCACAAGATAGAGGGGTAGTTTCGTAAAAAATACACGGGCTGAGTTCATATATGAATCTGTGTGATTCACATATGAACCATACGTTCATATATGAACCTTTGTAATTCACATATAAACTCTTTTTAACTAATTCACATATGAACCTTTGTGATTCATATATGAATCAGTTAATTTGTTCATATGAGAAGTAGTTAAAAAAAATTCATATATGAATCACAAAGATTCATATATGAACACAAAGGTTCATATATGAATTAGTTAAAAAAATTCATATATGAATCACAAAGGTTCATATATGAACACAAAGATTCATATATGAATCAATTAATTGGTTCAACTGATTCATATATGAACCTACAGTTAATTAGTTTTATATATGAAACACAAAGGTTCATATATGAATCACAAGATTCATATATGAATCACAAGATTCATATATGAATTAGTTATAAAGAGTTTATATGTGAATTACAAAGGTTCATATATGAACGTATAGTTCATATGTGAATCACACAGATTCATATATGAACTCAGTCCGTGTTTTTTGTAAAAGTTACGAAATTGCCCTTCTATTTTTGGAACAGCCGCAACTTTTGACCAGTCAAAGCCGCAATTTTTGACCAGTCAAAGCCGCAACTTTTGACCAATTATAACCGATCTTGACCGAATAAATGGCCAAGATCACTTCTCTATTTCTCTAAATATTTGGACTTCTCTATTGAACCTAAGACTATATATATATATATATATTTGTTTCATAATGTGTTTGTTGCACAGTTGGAAACTTTTTTAAGCGTCTGTGAAACAAAAAGTACACATAAAAAAGTTTCATATTGTGAAACAAATATATTTTAATAATCAATACCTTAAATCATAGGCAGCTAGATGAAATAAAATATCAAAGAAACAATACCTTAAAGGTAAAACTTCTCATGGTTCTCACACTATATGGTGTTCTCATTTGATTATTCCCCTATATACATACATATGTATATATATGTGCATATGACATACCCCAGAAACCTTGACGAACTGGCCATCCTTTGCTGTTCTAAGCTCAGCATCTGGATATTCAGAGATGAACTTAACGACAGCTTTTCTACCCCGACAAGCATTCCAGGTGAAAGCCAAGCTCACAGCCGCAAATAGCACAACAACAACAATCAGAAGAATGGGATTCCCAACAGCTGCAAGTATAAAAACCGCAGCAATAAACCCCATCACAAAAAGCAGAAGTATAGACCAAAAAACAAGCTTCGGGAAGCTCCTGAAGAAGGAGTGTGTATCCTCCTGGCTCAGATGAGTCACCGCTTGATTTTTAACCATCGAAGTGCTGCGTGATTTGATCGACCCCGAAGAATCCAATGGCCCTGATGACTTTCGAGGTGCACCAGATGAGTTAAGTGGTCCAGATAAAATAGGCCCGGAAGTAAGGAGACCGGTGGCGGGGAGAAGCGGCGGCAGAGGTCCAGAATTTTGGCGGGAAGCGGAAGTCAACCCTCCACCTTGAGGCCCAGAAGACTTTCTTATTGGTTCTCCATGTTTGTTTAGAGGACCAGAACTGGTTTTCTTCATTGAAACTGATCCAGGAACACCCCCAGATAAAGAACTCATTCGATTGATGGAATGTAAAGATGTTTGGGCTGAATGAGATGTATTCCCACCACCTAAAGACCCTGTTCTTAATGGAGCATTGGTTAAATGTCCAGATTTTCTTGGCCTAGAGCTACTATGATCCACATCAAACATCTTTCCTAGTTCGCCGGATTTTTTTATGTCACCGCCAGTGTAAGGGACGGCGGTGGAGGACATCGTCGGAGCCTTTTCTTTTGGTGGCTCTGGCCGCCCAGATACATATAACCCGTTGTTTAACTGATGAGATGGGAACCGAGAACTCATTGTGAAGATCTTATCTTTGGGTAACAAAAGCTGATTTTTATCTTTTTTGAGTGCACAAAGGATCCTGTTAATTCAACTTAGAGTGATGATCAAACCTACACAAAAAGTTTTACATCATAAGGATCGTTATAAAGAAAAGGTTATGAATATCTTTATGAATAGAAACTCTAGATCTTTAGTTAAGCTTCAATATATAGCAAGCACCATAACAGTAAATTAGCATTCTATAATGACTACAAGCATGGTATAATAAGCAACATGACAACAGTTGGCATTGATACAGAGGGAAAACCATTTGTTATGTTCATGTGTACCAAATCAACACACAAATACTACATTACATTCATGGGATTTTACATGATATATTCAAACAAAAGGATGGACCAAAATTATCTCATAAAATAGAGATTACACATGAGAACTGAGAAACTAAGAACCATTAGCAGATTACATTGAAGACGCACAACAAATACATATGAGTCTTAATGATGAAATTTCTATAAATAATGAAAATAATGTGAGATCAGAAAACTTGTGATTTTGTATACTTTTGGGCTTAAAAAGAAAAATTCTCCTCAAATAGGCAAATCAAACTCGAATCAAGATCCAGTTTGCAGCAAAAAAACAAGTACCATGAAATCAGAATAAACCAATACTGGAAGATAGATAGATAAATTTCACGAATTCGAATGCAATCTGTAACATTTCATGGATCCCAAATCAGGAACAAATGTTACCCCAAATAATAAAGCTACCCAATGCGGAGATCGGAGTTGTTCTACCAAAACCCAAGCACATCCATATACAGCAAAATGCACCAATTTCAAATTAACAGAAGGTACCGCAAATTGAGTTTCAAAATCTAAATTTGCCTATTGTGTATTCTATAATAACATTGAAATCCAAGTACGCATAAACAAAAACACTCGATTTACCAAACCAAAAGATGAATGTACCCTCATTTCGAAATTGAAATCAAAAGCCCTAACAACTTGTACCCAATTGAAAATAGCAAGAATCAAGGGGCATGTTCATGGAGCAGCGAGTGAGAAATAGTATCTTTGCATACCTGGAGTGACGAAGTGTAAACATGGTTGATCATGAGAGAGAGAGAGAGAGAGAGAGAGAGAGAGAGAGAATAAAAGAGAGTATAAAATGAAGGGTTTGTTTGTTTGCAAGGGTAACCAGAACGAAACAGCACTCTACTGATACTAGTATATATATACTCTTGTTGACCCTGGTTTTCTCCCACTTTGCTTTTTACTCCCTTTATCTTTTTAAAATTGACAATTATGACCATTTATGAAAATTTCATTTCAACTCGTTTTCTTTATTTTTACCGTTTTAATTTTATGGGTCTTATTTATATGTATAAAATAAATAAAGATATGATGGTAATTTCATTTACTTGATATAGAAATGAACATTTCACCCATAAAATGAACGATGAAGACTAAAAAGCAGTCGAATTAAGTGTTGGTGTCATATAAAAGATTTGGGACTATTAACGACATGGCTAGATTTACAGCATCATATTGTTTTATAAACTACCTACATGCCATTTTTTTTGGTGATAAAAAATGGCATGTAGGTAGTTCGTAAAACAATGGTGACAAAAATAGGAATATAATCTTTGTGTGCCTTTAAATCGTGTAGGGTGTACCTTAGTGGCATGATAAAGGAAAATTGTTTGATAATAACTCGTGTGTTTCTTTATCAGAATGGTGTATAAATAAAATAAGTGTATCTATTCATCAATAATAAAGATATTCAGAGAAGAATACAAGAGGGCAAATCAATACGTAAGTATTTTACACTTCTAAATCATGGCGAAGAAAAAGAACACGTGCTAGGGTTTTTCTCATGCTAGAAAGTAACACCTGTTATCTTTAACCAAAATCATTTCAATTAAAGTCTGCGCTTATAAAGAAGAAGAAGAAGAAGAAGAAAAGATTCTGATAATTATTGACATTATCAAGATAACAATTACCTATGCATTGGATTTTTCTATAGAACCAGTCAAATAATTTTTTTGGTTAACAAATTTTAGTTTCCAACCTTGTGAACTCAATCACTATTTCATTCAACAATTGCCCATTGCCCATTGCCCATTTGTACAATGTTGGTTAGCAGTGTTATTCTCCGTTTTAGAACCTCCTCAACCTTGTCGAGATCACCATGATATAGAAGCATTTTAAAACGTATAATAATATTATGTCACAGTTACATAATATAACGATCAATAATACACATTACTTATTATTCATTAATAATACATACTAAAACATTTAGTATCAAAGTCTAAGGATACCATTTTCGGGTAGGTTTTACATTGTGAAAAGCTCTTGATATCAACAAAGATATAAAAGTACCTTCAAAAGATGTCACTTGAAAAGCACTTTGCTTTGAAAGGTGGAGGATAAGAAAGTGATAAGCACCAAAAATGTTAAAGCATGGGTAGATTAGGGGCCAGGAAGTAAAATATTAGAAGATGAGTGTGAGTTGTGCAATAAATCCATTTAACTTATTTCATTTTGGTTGGTTCATATTTTGTGGATCTTATAACATAAATCGTACTAAGGGGTTGTTTACTAGCTGCTGACCGGACTGACTCGGTCAGCAAATCTGACTCGGTCAGCAGTCAGCTTGTTTTCCAAATCTCGAATCTGACCGAAAACTGACCGGAGTACTGACCGCGAACTGACCGAGCCAGCATCAAAATAATGCTTACCCGGGTCAGATTTCGTTTTTCCAGGCATGCCCCTTTCTTGCAATTAGGACAAATTTTGTTTTTCCGATCACCATCCTCCTCCTCCCTCGTCGCAATTGAGCAATCTTCAAAACCCAATTCCAAAATTGAGTAATCATTAAAAACCCACAAACCAAATAGATTAGATTCTGCAAGATTAGCCTCATTCCCATCCGATATTCAACCAAATCAAATCGCGGGTGTCAAAACTCGACCCCCGAAAACGTTTCTAGAACCTAAACCAGAGCTTCAAAGCCCTAAAATCCAAACGAATCCCGTTACAAACAAGTATAGAACAGTAACCCCGCCTCCCAAAACCTCTGTTCCGGATACCTTTAAGGAAGCGCGATCCAACACGAAGAGATTTTCAACTCCACATCCTCAAAGAGTTGAAACGGAAAAAGGGGTTAAAGGGAAACAAATGATTCAAAGAAACATGACAGTCGTTGATTTGCGGTCCCCACGAAATAGTACTAGCCCTCTTCGACACTTTAATTCGATGAAAAATCCACGAAAGATGAAAAGGGAGTATTCGTGGTCGAAGTTGTTTGATCATGGTGGTGGGAAGGTTATTTCGGTGGAATCGATTGATGATGTTATGGTTGATCTTTCCAAGTTGTTTCTTGACCATAGATTTGCTCATGGTGCTCATAGCCAGCTTTACCATGGAATTTATAAGGAAGAAGCGGTTGCTGTGAAGATTATTAAGGTGCCAGATGATGACGAACATGAAGAATTAGGAGTTCGACTTGAGAAGATGAGGAGGTGTGAGTGTTTTTGGTTCTTGGGAATCGCATGCTTCAGTGGGGAATGGGGATGCAGGGTTCATAATATAAACCCTAGTTTTGGGCTTGGAGTTTAGAAGTGGACCCATTTGATTTTCAATAAAATAAGAAAGTATTTTAGGATAATTTATCAAAAGAGTTATATAAATGACTGATAAAAGAAATAATTACATTATTAATATTTTAGTTTATATAAATGATAATAGAAAAAATAATTATATTTTACTTAACATATAAATATAAAAGGGGTTAAAATAGTCATTTTTTCGTCGGTAAGTGCTTATCTAAAAATATTTGGTAAACATTCTTACCCGGACAATACTTACCCGAGACAGCACTTACTACGGACAACACACTTACCCGGACAGCACTTACCCGGTAAGAGTTGGTAAACAGCCCCTAAGATTTACATTTTACAATTACAATTATAATATATATGAAATTATATTAGGGGCAAGTTCAAACGAGAAGTCGATCAATATACAAGAAGGTATATGAGCCACATATTTCATTAATTAAAAAAATATAATGAAAAAATGTTTTTTAAAAAATTAGGATAATTACCATTTTAAAATGGATAAATCCTTAAAAATCTCATTATCTTTTAAATTTATTTATTTTTAATTGTAATAAATTCTTAGTTTTTTTTATCAAGTTTTATATATTTTTTTTAGTCAAATCACATGTGATATCCACAATCAATATGTTTTTCACAAAATTATCTTTAATTTTTGAATTCACGTTTTTTATCACATGTTATTAACTTTATTTAACACATGATCTATTATGCATCACATATGATCCACTATATGAATATTTGTACATATCACATATGATAATATACTTCTGAATATAAATGATGCATAATCACATACGATGATATGCGTCTGAATATAAATGATGCATAATCACATATGATGATATTTACATCACAAAAAAATCTATTAATATAAATATACATAATCACACTGATTAACTAAAATGTCTACAATTATCACATGTGATAATATGCTATGTGATATGTACAAAAATTCACATATAGCGGATCATATGTGATACGTAATAAATCATTTGTTAAATGACGCTAATCATATGTAATTCAAAACATGGATCCAAAAAATAGAGAAAAATTATGGAAAAAATAATAAATTAGTTATGGATATCACATATGATATTTGATCAGAATTATGACATTTTTTAAAGTGTATCTAGAACTTTTTTTACATAAAACTTAATAAAAAAATTATGAATTAATTGAAATTAAAAAAATCTAAAAGATATAATGAGAATTTTAAGGGTTTATCACTTTATCCAATTTAAAATAGTAATTATCTTATCTAAGATTATTTTTTATTTATGATTTTTATGAATAAATGGATTATATGTGGCTCATATTCCTTCTCGCAAATTAGTTTGCTTCTCGCATGATCCCCCCTCAATTATATATATATATATATATATATATATATATATATATATATATATATATAGAGAGAGAGAGAGAGAGAGAGAGAGAGAGAGAGAGAGAGGAAGGTTCATGCGAGAATACTAACGATTTAAGAAAATAAGAGGAGCATTCTCAGCCAGTTATTTGATTAAAGATATTTTAAAATTTTAAACTTAAAAAAATATGTTGAAAGGGTATATCGGTCAAATTAACTGATAGCTGTTTATTTTGGAAAGGATACATCTACAATTAGGTCTCCATCAACGATCGATGAACTCCTCCTTATGAATTTTTCTCTGTTTTTAACCTATCCATGAATTATCATCTCTTCCTATCAATTGGAGTGTTTTTTATGGATCCTTCGATTGAAATCCCTAGAGTAGAAGTTAGAGATGAAGTAACAGAAGAAAACCGAGAGCAAATCAATTCAGATTCTTCAATCGATCCATCAAGACAGTGTAATGTTTTCGAAATTCCCATTACTCCTCAATTATCACGTAAATCCAATTGTGATTATGTAATTGATTCAACAAAAGAAGCTACTAGATCTGACTTACCTAATTCCAGCGAGAATCATGATTCAATTGATGATACGTTAATTGATGGTAATGTGTATTTTACTTTTTTGTTTTGTTCATCGTATTGATTTTGATTGTTACATTATTTTATGCTTTTGATTTTAAGTTCCCTCCTCGTTCATTGGTATGCTTTCTTCATCATATGTGCTTTAGTGAGGGATTAATATGTTGCGCTACAGGCTGAGGTTCTATTTAGATGAAATCATTTATAAGATCACAGATGATTTTGTTTGTAACGTGATTGATTTTCATGATTTAGGTATTTAAACATATACGTACATTATAGTAGTCTGAAAAAGTCATATGTGATGTTTGTAATAGTTATGATTTTTATATTATCCATATATTATCACATATGATTTTGTACTTCATATCACAGAGAATTTCAACTTTCATGCAGTCTTTTCTGATATACTGGCAAAAACTGGAACCTCGAATCTATCAAAGAAGGATAGATATAGTGCATCAATAAATGTGATACCAACTGTCCCAGAAGGAGTTACACCGGTTGTTGGTTCAATGTTTCAAACCATTGGTGAGTGCATTAATATGTATAGAAAGTATGCAGATCATGTCGGCTTTGATATAAGGCGCTTTACAGAACATACTTTTAGAGACAAATCTGTGAGGTTGAAATATTTGGTATGTCATAGATATGGTGTTCCTAACAAACGTTCTGTTGATAGCATGAATATTGGTGAACAACAAAAGGTTCTTCGTAACTCCAACTTCAAAGTAACCGGTTGCAAAGCACAAGTTAGATTTCATAGGGTTAATGGTACCTCACAGTTTAAGCTATATTACTTCTATCCCAATCACAATCATAATTTGTTAGATGAGAGTGATAGAATGTTGTCTCGAAATGGAAGGCAAATGAAGTTTTCAGATAAGAGGCTTGTACATCGTGCAACAAGGGCAAACATTGGGGCATCCAAAGCGCATAGAATAAAAGTTTGTTTGAAGGGTGGTTATGAGGAAGTGGGTTGTAGTAGGAGCGACTATAAGAATTTTAAAAGAGATTTCGATATTTTTGTTGGTGATGGTGATGTTCAGATGGTAGTAAATATGTTTAATGAGCGTGTGTTAAATGGGGCGAACTTTGCTTTTGCGTTTAAAGTATGTGAAGGAAAACTTCAAGGTCTATTTTGGGCTGATGAGCTCTCGAGGTTTAACTATTCGGAATTTGGTCATGTTATATCATTTGATGCCACGAATCGTTCAAACAAGTAAGTTTTTGTTGTTTATTTTTTATTGTTTCACTTGTTATGTTCTTTGTTTGAATGCGTTACTGTATATATTTGTTTTTTGTAGGCATTGTATGGTCTTTGTACCATTTCTTGCTATTGATAATAATAGGAGTTCCGTTGTTGTTGGTTCTGGCATTTTATGTGATGAAAAGCTTCCATCATACACTTGGTTACTGGAAGCATTTTTAAAAGTTCATGGTACTCAACCAAAGCTCGTCTTAACTAATCAAGATGCTGCTATTAGAGAGGCATTTCCAACTGTGTTTACTGAATCCAAACACAGATTTTGTATGTGGCACATAATGGCTAAGTTGCTAATCAGGGTATGGCTTATTTGATGTTTTACTTTTCATTCGATTTATGCATTTTTTTAGTTTATTATCTTCAGTTCATTGACTTAATTTCTTTTACTGATCATATATGATTCCTTCAGGTTAGCACAGACCTGCTTGTTAACACGGATTTTAGGAAACGACTTTTGAAGCTAGTTTGGAGTGTGTATTTGGGTCCACAAGAGTTTGAACTTAAATGGAATGCACTGATGGATGAATTTAATATGGAAAGTCACCTATGGCTCTCGGAGGTGTTTAATATTCGGTCTAATTGGATTCCTGGATACTTCAAAGATCTTCCTATGTGTGGTTTAATGAAGACAACATCGTGCTCTGAAAGTTTAAATTCATTTTTAAGAGTTTTGCACACCATGGTAACGATTTGTTGACTTTTATTCTATCACATGATAGTGCAATGGACAAACATAGAAACATGCAATGTACTGATGAGCACGATACCAATATTACTATCCATGATTTCAAGACTCTACGGTTGATTGAGAGACACGCTGCCATGATTTATACAAAGACCGTCTTTTTTGATGTTCAAAAGCAAATAGTTAAAGGAGGTTGTTATTGTGCACAATGGAATGTTGTTATTGAGAATGGGCGTCAAGTATTCACAATAAGGGAAAAGGATGAAATGTTTAAGACGAAAGCAGAGTTTAAGGTAATGTATTTTATTTTTTTGGCTTTAGATGTTGTTTATTTTTGTGTTTAATAATATCCAATTGTAAACATGTGCTTTTTGTTTATTCTATATTCACACTAATCATTAATCATATGTGATTTTTGCCTTTCAGGTTGTACAATTGATAGATGATGGATCACTGTCATGTTCTTGTCAACATTTAGAGTATTTTGGCATTCTTTGTTGCCACATATTCAATGTTTTATTCAACATTGTAACACCCTAAAAATCAGGGCTAATTTGAACCTCGAATTGTAACAAGATTAAACATAAAACCTTCCAAACTTTATACATAAACAGAGAATTAACTATGAGGGTCATATTTACAAGTATTGAATTCTCCAAATAACCTATTAATCTAATCATGTCAACTATAATCAGATTAACTGGGTTATCTAAGCAATTCATCAAAAAGCCTCATTTCGTTAATTAACTTCTCCGCTATCTCAAAAGCTCTCGTCCCATATCCCATTATTTTCCCGAGCTAGTACCTGGTAAGAAAATATAATTTGAAACGATTAGGCTAACGCCTAGTGAGAACATTCGGTTTCAAAATAATACTTTTAAAATCAATGTAAATAAGGTATAACAAACCTGATTTACCACCATTCTTACCATACGTATAAACATCTTTCGATGACGGGATCATACCCGATTCCATGAATATAACTAACACTAAGTCAGTTATGATATCACGTTCAAGAGCCCACTACGAATCTCCACGGATTCTAGATTAATGCTCATATCCAAGAAATTACAATTAGTCCATGCCTATTTCTTGGAATGGAAGTAGAGATTACAATTAAACCATGCCTATCTCTTTCCTTCCTATAGAAATCGGGAATTACGATTAGTCCACGCCTATCCCACGATTTCTCATCAATGTGAAATGGGAATTACGATTAGTCCACGCCTATTCCTCATTTCACCTAAACGGGAATTACGATTAATCCACGCCTATTCCACATTTATCATACACACTAGAATTACGATTAATCCACGCCTATTCCATGTGTTCATATAAAAACTAGTGCCTATGGATCCATTACACTTAACCGTACTCGTGCAGATTATTGCTTAATATAAATCATTTTCAAGTAACGTTAATGAAATTAAGCAATACCATTAATTTAAAGATAACAAATTTTACCTCGTATAATCATCCATCAAAATTCATCCAGAAAACATTTCATTATAAAAAAATGCACCTTACCATAATTTAAATACGTTAGAAAAGGGTAAGGTAAGAATGAACTCACCTGATAGCAACAATGTCCTTACTTCACTTCTTAACAACTGTAAAGATTTCCGTCACCAAACTTCACAAAGTCTGAAATATCCAAATACATATGGTACTCATATCAATCTACTAATTAGGAGTCAAAAGACTAAAAATCTTAATATCCCAAAATCTCGTCACTTATCGCAACCCAAAGGAATTGCACCTACACTTGTCGCAACCTACTACTTGCGACATCATACTTATCGCAACCCACTGTTGCGATATTCCCTTCTTATCGCAACCAACTGTTGCGACATAAAAATATTATCGCAACCAACTGTTGCGACATAATCTAGTTATCGCAACCAACTGTTGCGACATAAATCCTTATCGCAACCAACTGTTTGCGATACACTCACTTTATCGCAACTCACTGTTGTGACAATCATCTTTATCGCAACACTCATCTTTATCGCAACTAACTGATTGCGATGTTCATCTTTGTCTCAACTAACAGTATTCATAATTAAGCTAAAACTGATACTTTTAAGCCATGTTTAAATCTGTAAACTTGCAAATATACTTAATATTACTAGAAGAAGAGACTGGTAAACCCAGTTTTTCCATAACTATCAAAAACACCATAACCCAAATTTTAACCCCATAGGATTAATCTCTACATATCTATACATAACAACAATTGTAATAGAAACATACCTTAGTTTTTACCAAATAGAACTCTTAATTTTTCTGCTGAAATCTGCTTTCTTCTTCTCCTTCTCAATTTCTTTCTCTCTCTCTCTTTCTATTTTCTCTTGTACAACACACACACACAAAGACCAAAAGAAAATATTGTAATACCCCGGGTAAGTTCGTTAGTTAAACCCTCTTATCGTTAAATTTAATTAAGTTTATAATAGTATGTTTAGGGTAAAAGTTAGTTAATTTATAAGTTAATGGAGTTTTGGTCATTATTGGAAAGTTGGAGGGCTGAGATGGTAATTTATGCTGGATATTATCTATTAGAAATAAGATATTTTCATAAATACAGAAATTCAGTAGGTGTTTGTGTATGTTGAGAGCAAAAAGGGGAAAAGAAGGATTCTTTGGCTAAGGGATTCAATTTGATCCATTGGAAGTGTTTGAGGTATGTTTTCTTTACATATTATGTGTATAATTGATAACTGAATGTTTCTATCGGAGTAGAATAGTTAGAATTACATCTGGTAATGAATCAACGGATTTCGGGGTAGAATTAGGGCAAACCGACAGAGTTTTCCGGACACCATGAATGTGTCCGGATGGTTTTGTTGAAGGTGTCCTGGTAGTTCTTTGATGGTATCCGGGTAGTTCTTTGTTGGTGTCCGGACGAGTCTTTTATCCGGGTAAGTTCCTTTTCCTATGTTTTCCGGATAGAATTGGATACCGGATGGTATCCGGATTACTTTGGTGTCCGGATGACGTCCGGATTGTTTAGATTGACCGGATTAATGGTGCTGTCCGGAAAAGTAGTGCTGTCCGGAAAAGTTATGCTGTCCGGAAAAGTAGTGCTGTCCGGAAAAGTAGTGATGTCCGGATAAACTGTGGTTTCCGGATACTTTGGCTGATTGGTCAAATTGATGAGTTTAGATGCTTTTAAGTGTCCAGTAGCCTGTGTCTTGTTAATTAATGGATAGGGAATGAATAAGGACCGAAAGTACTGTAGACTTGACTTAAGTTCGGGTTGGGGAAGACAATTGAGGATAAGAGTTAGATAGAGTTATCTAAAGCTCTTAGTTCTAGCAAGCTCTATGTGTTCAAAGTGGTAAAACAATATTTGTACATGATTGTTTCAGATACTAAGAATTTGAAGTGAAAGACTGAATCCATTGGAAAGGCTTGGAAGTATCTTGTTAAGCTAACAGGTGAGTTTTACTTCAATGTATTTTAAACTGGAATACATTTGTGTGGATGTCGAATATTTGATAAATGGTATGAATATGTCTGTGATTGTAATTATGATATATTGAGATATTATAATTACGTGAGTATTATATTGTACAATAATACGTGGCCGGGCAGAGGACCGGTGTGTTTATTGTACTTGTTGTACAGTAGATTAGTTGGTTCGCAACCAATTAATTTGGCCATTTGTGGAGGAATAAGGTGGAATGAGAGGTACGAGTCTTGAATGGTATTTGTATACGTGTAGTGCTTGGATGTATATGAAAAGTTTTATATAAATGGTTTTGTTACAAAGGTTTACTAAATTGACAGGGATTTCTCACTAGACCATTTGGTCTAACCCTCATTTCTGTTTTAAAAATATGTATTCCAGGTGGCGGATTGGGTAAGAGCAAGTAAATAGGACTCTTGATGGGTAGCTTTTGTGAAGATGTTGGTTATGAAGTTATGGATGTATTTTGTACTTAAGACTTCGTTATTAGTCAACATGTAATTTAATTTGAAAAAGTTTGTACTGAATTACTTATTATGTTTTGCAAGACTTTGGGACCGAATGTGAAATACGATGTATCTTTTGACGATTTTATGATATGGAATGTATGTTATTTGTATATATTGGAATCAGGGTTGTTACAAATATCTCTTTTTCTCCTTGTGCAAATGACACCTAACTGATTCTAATAAATGAGGCGGTGGGGATGAAATCAAGTTTCATCACCTAACCAATTCAACCCCCATATATTCATCAATTGGCAAATTTAACCCTCCAACTTCCAAATTAAAATTAAAGCTTACCCCTCAACTTATAATTCCAATTACACAAATAACGTAACTTACTCAGGAAATAAACTCTAAAATTAATCTATCAAATAATTATACTCAAATTATTCAATAAACAAATCGGAACATTTTATATAAAAATCGAGGTGTTACAAACATTGATGTTGATGAGATACCTAGCCAGTATATTAGTAGGAGATGGATGAGAGGTGTTATCCCTATGGATGTTCTCCGTACTCGTCGTATCCATGCCGAAAGCAACGACGAATCTGAGAAATTGACTAATGATATTCAGTCTGAGTTTGATCAAATACTCAATAGCATTTATGGCGACAATGAGAAACTTGCATTGTTTTTGGAAAAAGTTCGATCCATAAAGGAGGAAGTTGCCCTTAATATACCTTCACTATATGGTGTGGTTAACAAGAATGCTGAATTTGAGAAATTGTTGGGTGTGTCATAGCCTGTGACCATTGAAATACGTGCACCTGAAGGTATTAGAAACAAAGGATGTGGGACCGGTAAGCGTTTGATTGGTGGCGGCGAAAGAGCTATAAAAAATGCTCGACACAAGAGGAAGTGTAGAGGGTGTGGTAAACTTACAAACCACGACTCTCACAATTGTCCAGTTAAGAAAGGAGTTACTGAGTAGTTTGGTTACTGTACACGTATTATTGATTACACTTGATTAGTGATTGCATAGTATTGGTTTAGACAATTTAAACGATTGTGTTGGTTATGGTTCATTTTAAATAATATTTGCTTTACTTAATCTATGATTTTACTTTTAAGGTTATGTTAGGATCAGTAGCTTAAATCCTTGGAACTTGTATAAAACATATTCAAAAATGAACACCAACAAGACCACATATGATTTTGTATACTAAAAGTTGGGCATAATGCATATGAATAGTATTCATATTAACAAAATCACACGTGATCATATACATGAGCTGGAAGTCTATGCTTATGTGCATGCTGAAACCAACATGAAACCAATATAATAACATATTCAAAAATGAAGATCACATATGATTTTGTATACTAAAAGTTGGGCATAATGGATATGAATAGTATTCATATTAACAAAATCACATGTGATCATATACATGAGCTGGAAGTTGTTAGCTCCAATCCTCTGTTTATAGAAGTATTGAAAAATAGGCTAAGTATAGAAGTCTTCGACAGAGGCTCTGTCGAGTCACCGAGAAGACCAAAGCATAGAAGTCTTCGACAGAGGCTCTGCCGAGTAACCGAGAAGACCAAAGTAAAGAATAGCAAGAAGACACTTCAATGCGGACAAGGCCACAGAGCCTCTGTCACACTTGACAGAGCCTCTGTGGTATAAAAGACTAGAGCTCTATACAAGGACAATCGTGCTTCTCACGATTTCTGCTGTACGAAGATCCTGAAGATCATTCGTACAAGGCGTGACCTGACAACTCCACATGTCAAACTCTGATGGGTCATAGCCTTAGTAGAAGCCGGCGCATTTAATTAACGTTGTACCTGCAACAGTACCTGAATAGTGTCTTTGTACCTTCAGTCCTTGTTGTCCAGAACTTGTCCCCTTTAGAAGTAGTATAAATAGAAGACTCATGTTGAGTTCTTCTATTTGGCTTTGCACGATACATACACCATTAGAGCAGATTCCTTGTTTAACTTTCGGTGTTCTTGGTGCTTTATTTATATCAATATACAGTGGGTTATTGAGCTAATTATCTAAGTTATTTCCATTTTATATATTTGATATTTTGTGTCTTCTACATTATTATATCTTTTAGTTCGTTAAAACGCTTCCGCATTATATCTTGTTTGAACTATTAGATAGAATCATCATTGTTAAGCAAAACAGGAACCAACAATTGGTATCAGAGTAGTTCTTGATTTTCTATATCAAGAGATCCTCACTTACAATGATTTTTGGTAGAAACTTGGACTTTTAACCTATTTTTTATATCTTTCAAAACATCATCCGTTTTTCTGCCATTCTCGACCTGTTTCGACTTTGGTAAACTTACAGAATCTGTTTCTTCGGTTAAATCTCCATTTTAGTGTATTGTTCAAAGGTTTTAAAGCTTATAAGAACCATTAGAAACATCCACTTCATTCTCTGAATGTTTACTGTTCATACCCTATTTTCTTGATTTCTCAAACCCTTTCAAAATGACAAACACAAACAACTTCTTCACCGCTGGTTCTTTAACAAAGCCACCCACACTACTCAGAGATGAGTACCCTCAATGGAAGATACGAATGATTCACTTCTTCGAGGGTACTAACAAAGAACTCATCTACTATATTAACAATCCTCCTTTCGTACCAATGATCACAGTACCCCGTGTACCTAGCACAGACGACACTCCAGAAATCCCTGCTCACGATAAACCAAAGACCAAGGACAAGTGGTCAGATCCTGATTGGGCAAAATATAAAGTTGCTCAGAAGACTAAGAGACTTCTGATCATGGCCATACCCAATGACCTTTTCCAATGCCTAGATGCGTGTGAATCTGCATACGATCTGTGGAAGGAACTGGAAAAACAACTAGAGGGTGGGGCCAAAACTCAGAAGAACCGCAGAGCCCAATGCATCAACGAGTACTACGCATTCAAAGCTCTGCCGACAGAATCTCTACAGTCAACATATGACCGGTTCAACTCTCTAATCAACAAATGCAAGAAGTTCGGAATCCACAGAACTTCTAAGGAGAACAATGTCATGTTCCTAAAGAGTCTCAATGAAGAATGGCTCCAATTGTCTATGTCTCTGCAAACAAATCAGGACTTAGACTCCTGGACTCTGTCATATCTCTATGGAACGTTGGCAGCCCAAGAGCCTCAGATTGCACAAGCAAAAGCTCAAATCAGTGCACCTCTTGCGCTGGTTAGTAAGGCTACAGAAGCAAAAGAGAAGCCAAAGAAGGAGAAAGCTGTGGAAGAAAAGAAGGAGAAGAAGAAGAAAATCTTGATCGTTGATAGTGAAGAGGAGGAGGTGGTAGAAGAAGAAGAGGCAACTATGGCCTCGATAGCTAAATCGTTAGCTCTTTTGACAAGGGAATTCAGCAGAGGATATCAGAAGAAGTCTGGTAATGAACGCTACGGAAGAGATGATCGTGGAAGAGAAGGATCAAATGACAAGAACGACAGAGGTGTCGACCAACAGAGGTCGAATGACAGGAATGACAGAGGTGGTGACCGATAGAGGTCAGACGACAAAGCTGGCAACGCTCCACAGAACCAAGGATGTTACAATTGTGGCAAGCCAGGCCACTATGCCAATGAATGCAGGAGCAAATCAAACCACCCTCAGAGGGATTCTGCTTTCTATAAAAAGAAAACAGAATATTATGCTCAAAAGTCACTCATGGTGAATCAAGAAAACTGGCAGTCAGATACATCATCTGACGAAGGAGAAAAGAAGAACGCCATGTTCTGTGGCATGACAGAGGTCAACTCCGACTCCGATAGTGAGGTATCCACTTCTGACTCTTACACTAATCAAGCAGAAGCTGATTTGCTTAAACTAAACATTGAACGCACAGAACTTAAAAAGACCTGCGAAAGTGTTCAGAAGAAACTTACCTTCTTTGAGAGAGAAGCTAGACTTCTCACTCAAGAAAAGGCTAAAATCTTTCAAGAAAAGGAAGAAATAGAAACAAACTGGAACAAACCCCTAAATCATTTGAAAGAAAAGATTTCTGAACTTAACTCAGCCTTAAAAGCAAAATCTAAAGAACTTATGGACGTTGAGTGCGACATAATGAATATCCTAGCTCTTAAACATTATTTTCAAAAGGAAAGAGAAGTCCTCTGTCAAGATTTACTCAGAAGAGATCTTTTAATCAAGAAATATCAAGATGCACCGAAAGTGTACGATAAAATTAATACACAAATAGGAAGACGGGGAATTGGCTTCTGTGATATAGATCCATACACTGGAAACAAAAGAAACAAGTCTCTGTCCTCTCTATTTCATATTGGAAGTACAAGAAAACCTGGATTTCCAAACTTACTTTCTGTAAGCAAAAGGCGAAAAGTCTCCGGGGAACCTCACCAGAGGAAACCTCTGAAGATGATAAATGTGTGGTTTGAAAACACAGATTTGTCACCTTCAATCTCTGTCAAAAGAGAATCCAAACATAAGAAATATCTGAAAACTCAAGATCAGATAGGTATCTTCAAGTTTGGTGACCCCGAGACTCAAACACAGGTTGCCTTTGTCTGCATGATAAACTCTGAAAAGAAATTATCGGCAGAGGCACCTGAGTTCAAGCCTAACGTTTCAGAAGAAAAACTTAAAGATATCTCTGAAAAAGAGTTGATGGAAATCGGGAAAAATAACTTTTACGAAAACCTCTGTACATCCTCTATCGATCAAAATCTCTCTGATGAAACCTTAATAGATACTTTTGTTGACTTGGAAAATAATCTCACTAAAAAGGATGAAAGCAAGTATGGCACATGCTCTGAAAATCTAGCCTCTGTTGAAAGAGAACTAAGTGACTCAACCTCTGTATATGAGGACGATTCATCCTCTGACGAATCAGATACCGACTCTAAGTCAGATATAGTACCTTGTGACTCAAAGGATTTTAAACTACCCTCTGGAGTTCTTAACAGAACTATTCCTCCCAAGGAGAAAATCACAAGAGTTCCTATCTGTCCAGATTTTTTGGACATGTGTATACAAGCCAAAACCTCTCTTGAGCTTGAGAAAATCAAACAACAAAAGAAAACGTCCTCTCAAAATTCAACAAGTTCAAAGATTTCAAAACCCTTAAGGCCTATTAAAGAAAAACTAACATGGCAACATAAGGGTAAATGGGCTGAAAATAACAAATCTTTTTCTTCTGTGACAGTGAAACCTGCAGAAGTTCACCACAGAAGGGGTCCACAGAAGGCTGCTCTCAACAAAGGATTTTGCAAACAACAATCTAGCCTACATAGGTCTTCTTGTAATATGAAGTCAAATGTTAGGATATAATGTAATGCCTCTGTGTCCCCATTTAATGTTTTCAATGAAAAGTTCAAGCAAATCTCTTCGCACATTCATTATTGTCATTGTTTTGATCTCATGTATCGATTAAATCAACACTTCTCAAGTCCACACTGTTTCCTCTCTACACCCAAAAAGAACACTAAATTCAAGGGTAAGAAGAAATAAAATGGTTCTTCAAAAGAAGCTAAAACCAAACCCAAGAATGCTAAGGCAAACTTGAAGACCCCTAACAAAGCTGGACCCATTTGGATATGGGTACCTAAAACTCTCTGATTGTCTTGCAGAAGCAGTATGTGCCAATCTGGTATCTTGACTCCGGATGCTCGCGGCACATGACTGGCGACAGAGGTCTACTATCCTCCTACAAAGATAAACTCGATGGAGGATCTGTGACCTTTGGTGACAACAAAAAGGGGTATATAAAAGGCCACAGAGTCATCAAAAAGGAAAATATAACCGTATGCAAAGTTGCATATGTGGATGGCCTTAAGCACAATCTTCTCAGTGTTAGCCAACTCTGCGATACGGGTTTCGACGTAATGTTCAAAAGAACCTTCTGCTCTCTACAAGGTGAGGACACAAGAGTCGAACTTCTGCGAGCCGAACGAAGAGGCGATCTTTACCTCATGAACTTCTGTGCCAAGAACAAGGAAGACAAGCTCTACCTTGTTGCTTGTAAAAGCGAAGAAGCCTGGTTATGGCATAACAGGTTCTGCCACCTAAACTTTCATACTCTAGATAAGCTTGTTAAACTTGATTTAGTCAAAGGTCTGCCAAATGTTAAATTTAATAAAGATCATTTGTGTTCTGCTTGCGAAATGGGAAAACTCAAAAGAGTTTCCCATAAAGGCAAGACTGATGTATCTTGCCCTAGGCCTCTATACATGCTTCATGTTGACCTCTGCGGTCCAATCGCTACACAGAGCCTAGGTGGCAAGAAATATATACTTGTTTTGATCGATGAATATTCAAGATTTACATGGGTTGAATTTGTCAGAAAGAAATCAGATGTTCCAAACATTCTGATAAATTTAATGAAAAGAATCCAAGTTCTGTATGAGTGCAGGATTCAGAAACTAAGAATCGACAATGGCACATAATTCAAAAACTCTGTCATTGAAGCCTATCTTACAGAAGAAGGCATATCACAGAACTTCTCTGCTGCACGCACCCCACAACAGAATGGCGTGGTTGAACGAAAGAACCGCACGCTTGTGGAGGCTGCAAGAACTATGCTGACAGCATCGGGATTACCAATGTCCTTTTGGGCAGAAGCAGTATCAACCGCTTGCTACACCCAAAATCGATCAACCATAGTAAAGAGGCACATCAAGACACCGTATCACTTGATCAACAAAAGGCGACCAAACATCAAGTTCTTTCATGTATGTGGATGCAAGTGCTTTGTCTTAAATGATAGAGAACCAAGAGGAAAGTTTGAGGTGAAAGCAGATGAAGGCAAGTTCATTGGGTACTCTGCCACATCTAAGGCCTATAGAGTTTATCTTCTGCGATCACAAACCATTGTAGAAAGCATCAATGTGTCTTTTGACGATTCCTTTCAAAAGACTTCTGAACAAATCAGTTCAGAACTCGGTCTAAAGAAGGAATCCTCTGGCATCTCAAAGACAAGAGAAGAAGGCTTAAATCTTCTATTTGAAGAGATGTTCCATGATGATATTGATCCCTCTGCTAGAGCCGTCAGAGCCTCTGAAGAAACATCTTCTGCAAACCAGACTGAGTCAGGTATCTCTCTAACTGGTCCATTAAATACTTCATCCTCTTCTGTGAATCATACAGATGCACGCGCTGAGGGGGAGCGAACAGAAGATGATACGACCAAGGACTCAACAACAGAGGCTCCTGAAATACCAACTCCAGCGACTATAGAGGAATCAATACCAGAGGAAAACGAAGACTCGGTCTCTACTTCCTCAGAGGAACAAATTCCAACTCTCATTCCAATCCTCCCACAAGCTGAAGAACCAAGCACAAGCACAGTAGTACCATCTACAACAGAGGTTGCACCAGATCCACAGTGTGCAACTACAGAGGTTCATCTTAATGACTCAAATGACCATCTTCCAAGAACAACACAGTGGACGAAAAGCCATCCTCCAAGCCTTATAATCGGCGACCCTTCTGAAGCCCTAGATGATCCAAACTGGGTAGATGCTATGCAAGAAGAGCTTCTACAGTTTGAGAGAAATAAAGTATGGACCCTAGTACCTCTGCCACGAGGGAAACAAGCAATAGGGACAAAATGGGTCTTCAGAAACAAGAAGGACGAGGATGGGGTGGTCATTAGAAACAAAGTAAGATTGGTGGCCAAGGGATATCGCCAAGAAGAAGGCATTGATTACGATGAAACTTTGCCCCTGTCGCACGACTCGAAGCAATACGAATCTTCTTAGCCTTCGCAGCCCACAGAGGTTTCAAAGTTTTTCAAATGGATGTAAAATTTGCTTTTCTGAATGGTGAAATCCAAGAAGAAGTATATGTCCAGCAGCCACCAGGGTTTGAAAGTTCCAAGTACCCAAAATACGTGTACTTCCTCGACAAAGCTCTGTATGGACTGAAACAAGCTCCAAGAGCATGGTACGAAAGACTTTCAACCTTTCTTCTCAATAATGAATTCGACAAAGGTACGACAGATACTACTTTGTTTTACAAACGAAAAGGTGATGAGATTCTGCTTGTACAGATTTATGTGGATGACATTATTTTTGGGTCTACAAATGCACAACAATGCAAAGATTTTGAAAAACTCATGCAGAGTGAGTTTGAATTGAGTATGATGGGAGAATTAAATTTCTTCTTCGGACTCCAAGTAAAACAATCATCAGAGGGAATTTTTATAAATCAGGCTAAATATGTCTCTGACATACTTTCAAAATTCAGTCTCTCTGATGCCTCTGTAATGAAGACCCCAATGGCCACTGGAAATAATATATTCTCATATCCAAATTGCACATCTGTAGAGTGCAAGCTCTATAGAGGTATGATTGGGTCTCTGTTATACTTAACCGCAAGTAGGCCTGATATAATGTATGCCACATGCCTCTGTGCAAGATATCAAGCTAACCCAAAGGAATCCCACTATATTGCTGTAAAGAGGATCTTCAGATACCTTAAAGGGACCAAAAATCTTGGGCTCTCGTATCCGAAGAACTCTGGCTTTGGTCTTAAGGCATACACAGATTCAGATTATGGAGGATGCAAGCTTGATAGAAAAAGCACCTTTGGGAGCTGTCAATTCCTGGGAGGTAAACTAGTCAGCTGGACTTCGAAGAAGCAAAACTGTGTGTCCACATCTACAGCAGAAGCTGAATATGTTGCTGCTGCTAGCTGTTGCTCTCAAGTTCTGTGGATGAAAACTCAGCTAAAGGACTATGGCCACAACATATACCAAATACCCATCTTCTGTGATTCAAAAAGTTCCATATCCATCTCTGCCAATCCAGTTCAGCACTAAAATACAAAGCATATCGATATCCGTTACCACTTTCTGAAGCATCATGTTGAACATGGCACAATAGAAATGCACTTTGTGACCACTGAATACCAGCTTGCAGACTTATTCACCAAGGCACTTGATGAGAAAAGATTCCTTTTCTTGGTGGGTAAGTTGGGAATGATTAACATGAGTTGAATCCTCTGTAAGTAAGATCTGATCTTCTCGTAAATATGTATATATTTAAAACTCTTCTGTATGTAAATTCTTAATCATCAAAAGTTCTGTAACAAACAGAGCTTCTGTGGAATTGCTCAGAGCCTCTGACAATCTCCACAGAACCTCTGATGAGATTGACCTATGTCCTGTGCACTACTTATCTCATTTGATCCAAGCATAGGTCAAGGGGGAGAAGAAGGAGACTTTGAACTGATCTACAGAGGTTGATCATTCAAGGGGAGCCAAAGAAGAGATGTCATCAATCAAATTCACAGAAGTAAAGGTTTTTGTCGACCAAGGGAGAGCCAAAAGATAAGTATCTCGTACAAATCCTTTTTGAAAACAAATTTCTAGGACACCAATTTCAAAATACGTCCTAGAAACACTGTTTAAGACATTCCAAACAAGTAAAGATCAAAAAGATTTTCGAGCCTTCCGTTATGAGAAATTTAAGGTCATAGAGCCTCTGCTGAGCTCAACAAAGCCTCTGTAAGCCGGATCCTCTAGAAATGCAAATTTCATACGGAACCTCTGTCGATCAACCTTAAATGTCTTTTTTAAGGATTTGTACGTACAAATGCACACACAAGGATACTAGAAGAAAGTCTTTTGGTCGAAGAGTTCGTCAGGATCGAATCTTAACAAAACAATAAACACTTAGAATTCAGAATTAAAGAATCTGCGGAAAAGAACTTTAATTCTCACAATCAAGAACAATGTAACAGAAAATTCACAATTTTGTATTCACTGTTTTGAATCACAATATTAACAACCAAACCTCAATCTTGTTGAACAGACTCAACAAGACGACTTCTACTTCTCTAGAAATAGGGTTCTTAAAACCTTGAGGTTAATTCTCTCTTCTATCAATATAGAATTCTATTTCACACGTATATTAACTCGTCTATCATCTATTTTCTAATAGCTATCTATCAATACTATTTATAACAGAATAAGTACAAGATAACTACTAAGAATAAAACAATCTTCAAAATATACTTCCATGCTTATCTTCAGCTTTCCTTCTTTATCTTCTCATACCATACATATCTACTCAGCAGTATTAACAATGATTTGACTTAGCAGCATTAACAACCTTCAGCAGTATTAACCTTCAGCAGTATTAACCTTCACAGTCTTCTAGCAGCAGTATCTCAGCTCAGCAGTACTAACCATGTCTTGCAGTAGTAATTTGGTCTAGCAGTACTAACCATGTCTTGCAGTAGTAATTTGGTCTAGCAGTACTAACCGTGTATACGCAGTAGTAATCTTGCCCAGCAGTATTAACTTTCTTCTGGCAGTATTAATGTAGACTTATCAGTAGAAACCATGGACTAGCAGCACTATCCATACTTAGCTCATTTTCAGTTCCCAACAATCTCCCCCTAACTTGACTTTTAGGAAAAGAAGTCAAGTTCTTCAAATGATGCTGCCAAAACTTAGTCATCATATAAGCATAGATCAGGACTTAAACCTAGACTCTGATTTACAATCCTTCTTACCAAGAATCTTCCCATAGCAGAGTCTTTGTTGCAGACCAATTTTACATGTAACATCCCTTTCAGTCTTTTCATGCAGTGTTTGTAGATTTCATCCACCAGATAATACTCCTGATATGTGTTGTCAATTGATATAACATACACTCCACAATTTTCATAGAGCATCCAGTGGGTTACTGCTTGAAAAGGTCTTGCTGTTATGTGCTGAACTACTTCTGGTCTGAACATTAGGCATAGGTATTCTAACACCATCTTTGTGATAGACATACCTCTTTCTGTCAACATGTTACATAGATCTGCATGCCTACTTTGAACATCTCTTCCAAGTCAGATCTTGAGCATCTTCTTATAAATTGTCCCCATGTTCTGTAGACTTCAAACTGCCCATCAGCTCTCTTGAGTCTGATATACTCCTTTCTTCCATCTATCAAAGTATCCCAGTGACTGATTTCAGGAGGTTTTGAATCTAATGGAGTCACTTTGATTGGTTCAGTATCAACCATAGTGATGTACAAGTCACATTGTTCATTGCTAAGTGATTGTGCATTACTGGATTGACCTGTCTTTCTATCTCCTTGTCCTTCATCCTGGGCAACTTCTTCCTTTTCTTTCTCTTCTACCACTGGTTTCTCAACAGGTTCTACCCTTTGCTTCTTTACACACTTCTTTTTAGTAGCCACAGACTTTGCTCTCTTTCTGCTGAAAACCATCTTTGCATCCTTAGTTTCTTCCTGTTTCTTGGCAGTTGGAGGTGTATCATGTTTGGCTTTGATTAAAGCCTCTGCAACCTCCACTTCTTCTACTGTAAGCTTCTCTGTTACTGTTTCAGCTTCTGTTTCTGTTACTGCTTTCTTTGTAGATTGAGCAGCATTAACTGTTTCTGCTGCTTGCTTAGAGTCAGCAGCATTAACAGTTTCTGCTGCTACTTCAGTTTCAGGCTCTTTCTCTGTTACTGCTGCTTTCAAGATTTCTGTTACTACTTCTTGTATGATTTCTGCTGCTTCATGAACATTTGCAGCATTAACAGTTTCTGCTTCTTTAACAAGCTCTTCCACCTTTTCTGTCTCCCCCTTATTCTGTGCACTGGACTCCCCCTTAAACTGTGCATTATCAATTTCCATCTCAGTCTCCATCTGAACTGTCTCCCCCTCAACTTGTAGACCCTTCATATTCAGTTCTGCTTCTGACTCTGACTCCCCCTTTTTGGGAGCATCAGTTGGAATTCTTCTTCTCAGCACAAATCTTGCCTTTTTCTTTCTGTGCAACAACTTGGTGACCATCTTCTTGAGCTTCTCAATTTGAGACTGTTGGTAGGTGACCACAGTCTTCAGTTGCTCAATCTCCTTCTTCTGTGCCATAACATCCAAGTTGACATTTCCAATGGTTTCCATCAAATCATCATAGTTATATCTATCCTCACCTTGTTTAGAAGTGTTTACCTTCTTTAAAGGATCACTGGAAGTTTTAGCAGAAGCCTTCTGCCTAGCAGAAGCACTAACTGCCCCCTTGGTTTCTTGGCACCTGGGTCCTCCTAATGATTTCTCATTTAGAGTTGCCATGGGGAAGGTCTTATTTATGTTACCACTGTCCTTCTCTGTGCTAGCAGAAGTAGTGGCAGCCTTAGCACCCATATGCTCATCCTTCTCCTTAGAGAGCACCTTCTTGGGGTTGGGAGACACCCCTGTGGTTTCCCTGTTGATATTCTCAATTGGAGAATGCTCCAACTGAGGGCTTAAAGGCTTAGGGCTCTGAGTAGGTACATCAAGGGAAGGAACCTTGTGCACCTTTCTTCTTTGAAACTTGTTGGATAAAACAGGAGTGGGCTTTTGAAGTATGTGCTGAGGGATATTTATAGTGAGTGAAGGTGGGGTTTGGCCATCAGTGGGATGATCTAATGAGGGCCTTGATCCTGATGCCATACCTTCAGAGGGGTGGGACACAACCATCATTGTAGAGAACAATGGTGTGTCAACTCCTTCCGAGTCCCTAGGAAGTCTTTTCATATTTGAAAAAACCTTCCCTTTAGGGGATTTTGGTACATATACCTCATCAAATTGAGGTAAGTCCGTCAATTCCTTATTAATAACTTCTTGCACAAACCTTGGATACATGTAAAAGCTCTTTTTGGATTCCAAGTTTGACACAAGATCAGATAAAATCATTTGGGAGAAATTGAACTTTCTGGAAGTGGCCAAACATACCAGAGCATAAGCAGTGGTACTGCTGAACTCACTCCATCCAGTTGTTTTCTTTGAGATGCAGTGCATAAGGGTATGAACAAGAAATCTCCATTGGGAAAAGAATTTTGACTTGAAAAATTTGAAAATACCAATAGATCCTTCATACCCCATTCTTTGTATGGTAGAAAAGAGTTCTTCATTAGAAATAGAAGATATACCTGAAGCATCATTCAACTGAAGATGTATGCGAATAATCTCCTCTGTTACTGTCAAAGGTCTATCACAAACCCTGGTTCGAATCTCCGTTTGCCCGTTTTCTGTCACCACAGTAGCATTATCCCAAAATTGTTTTTGATGATTAATGAATATCTTGGGAGCCACTGTTAGTGCATAGGAGATATGCGAAGACTTGAGAAAATCGACAATTTCATGGAATCCTGCAGATTGCTTCGGCTTCTGAAGCATTGCAATCTCATTGTGTTCATCAACAAACTCTCTTTGAGCCATTGTATCTGAAAATCCTTGAGCAAACACAGAAATTCTTGGGAGAATAGGTTAGAAAGAGAGTGAGAGAGAATCGAGTTCAAAGAGACGTTATGAGCGAAGGCGGGCTTACAGGGTATTTATACGCAGTATTAACCCTAGAATTAACAAAAGCAGTATTAACAACATAAGCAGTATTAACTGCGAGGCAGTATTAACTGCGAGGCAGTATTAACTACACAAGCAGTATTAACGACTGAGCAGTATTAACTACACAAGAAGTATTAACTACTGAGCAGTATTAACTACACAAGCAGTATTAACTGTGCACTAGCAGTATTAACTACAAGGGCAGTATTAACTACACAAGCAGTATTAACTACTTGAACACTGGCAGTAGTAACATGCACTAGCAGCAGAAACGCTGCACTGTCAGTAGTAACTCTGCACTAGCAGTAGTAACTCTGCATTAGCAGTAGTAACTCTGCACTGGCAGTAGTAACTCTGCACAGGCAGTAGTAACTACACTTACATTTTTCTGCACTTGGTAATCTGAGGGAAACAGAGGATCCTGAGAAAGAGAGTTAGTAGCACCAAATATATGAAGAAATACAGGTATAAAAACAGAAAGTCATGAATTTATTCTAGGTTGATCATGCCTACACTTGTTACCAAAAAGGTGAATCTACCCACATCAAAAGCTTTTGTGAATAGATCAGCAAACTGGTCATTTGTATGAACTTTAGCAACTTGAATTAATTTCTTTTCATTGCAATCTCTTATAAAGTGATACCTTATCTCTATATGCTTTGTTTTTGAGTGTTTGACTGGATTATTAACAATGCTAATAGCACTGTTGTTATCAATGAAGATTGGAGTGTGAAGAAATGTTACCCCATAGTCCAACATCTGATTCTGAATCCATAGAACCTGAGAGCAGCAGCTTGTAGCAGCTATGTACTCAGCCTCTGTGGTAGATAAGGACACTGTGGTTTGTTTCTTACACTGCCAAGATACTAGTCTTGTACCCAAAAACTGACATCCACCTGAAGTAGACTTCCTATCCATGTTAGCTCCACCCAAGTCACTATCTGAGTATGAAAGCAAGTCAAAAGATGATTCATAAGGATACCAGAGACCTAGTCTAGGTTGCCCTCTTAGGTATCTGAAAATTCTCTTGACTGCATGAAGATGAGATTGCTTTGGTGTAACTTGAAATCTGGCACAAACACAGACTGAAAACATAATATCTGGTCTAGAGGCTGTGAGATACATGAGAGATCCAATCATTGATCTGTAATGATGGACATCCACATCCTCCCCCTCAAGATCAGCAGTGAGCTGTTTGTGTGTCTCCATAAGTGTGCTTGCTGGCTTTGAGTCTGATAAACCAAACTTGTCCAGGATGTCTTTCACATACTTGGATTGGCTAATAAAAATCCCATCTTTCCTTTGTTTTACCTGAAGCCCAAGAAAGAATGTAAGTTCTCCCATGGAACTCATCTTGAAGCTTTTGTGCATCAATTCTTCAAACTCTTTACACATTTGATCATTGGTGGATCCAAAGATGATGTCATCCACATAGATCTGAACAAGTAATGTACCTCTCTTTCTCCTCTTGATAAACAGGGTATTGTCAATTACTCCTCTTTCAAAGTCATTTTTCAAGAGATAGGTAGACAGAGTGTCATACCATGCTCTTGGGGCTTGATGCAAGCCATAAAGAGCCTTCTTCAGCTTGTATACTCTGTCAGGGTGCAATGGATTCTCAAATCCAGGAGGTTGACAGACATATACTTCTTCCTCAATACTTCCATACAGAAATGCACTTTTGACATCCATTTGGTACACTTTGAACTTCATGTATGAGGCATAGGCTAGAAATAACCTGATTGCTTCAATCCTTGCCACAGGAGCAAAGACTTCCTCATAATCTATTCCTTCTTCCTGAGTGTACCCTTGTGCAACCAGTCTAGCTTTGTTTCTGATCACAATCCCTCTGTCATCCTTCTTGTTCCTGAAAATCCACTTGGTGCCAATTGCTCTATGACCTTTTGGAAGGTCTACCAAGTCCCAAACATCCTGTAATTTGAACTGTAGCAGCTCCTCTTGCATTGCCTCTATCCAGCTTGGGTCATTCATAGCATCATAAGCCTTTTTGGGCTCAATTTGGGACAGAAAGCAAGTAAGAACAGTGTTAACTGTATTTTGCTGCTCTTGCAACTCTTGGAGTCTGCTTTGCTTTCTAGTCATCATGGGAGATGCAATATCTCCAATCACCAACTCAGGAGGATGATTTTTCTGAGTTCTTGTTGGATGACCAACTTCCTCTTGTATGTTCTCATCCAGATTTGACTCATTTAATTCTGGATTTGTTTCTGCTTCTTCAGTCACCTCAGATTCTCTGTAATTTGGACCTGAAGACTGATTTTCCTCTGCTCTCCTCTCTTCTTCATTTTGAATAGGTTCAGTCTCCTCTTGGTGTTCACAGAATTCAACAGGATCAATGGAAGGGAGTGGAAATATCACAGATTGAATTATGTGTTCTGATGATGGTGTATCCCTTTGTCCTGCATATACATCACTACTGAAACCCAAAGAATTAGTGAGTGAATCAATGTCAAATAGCCAAGTAGGACCTGACCCAATAGGATTTGGTGTGTTCTCATTGCATTTGACATTGTCACTTTCTTCAATTATTCTAGAAGAGGTATTAAAAACTCTGTAGGCCTTACTCTGAGATGAATACCCAACAAGAAAACCATCATCTGCTTTGCTATCAAACTTACCTAAGTGATATTTGGTATTGAGAATAGTACAAGGACATCCAAATGGTTTGAAAAATCCAATATATGGTTTCTTTTTATGGAAAAGCTCATAAGGTGTCTTGTTTTTAGGCTTTACAACTAAAACTCTGTTTTGAACATAGCAGGCAGTATTAACTGCTTCTGCCCAAAAAGTAATTGGTAACTTTGAATCAGCTAACAGAGATCTAGCAGCCTCAATCAGTGTCCTATTCCTTCTCTCAGCAACACCATTTTGTTGTGGAGTCCTAGGAGCACTGTATTGTCTCTCAATTCCTTTTTCTTCACAAAAGGTGTTTAGATCAAAATTTTTAAACTCAGTTCCATTATCTGATCTAATGACTTTCACTCTTTGATTTGATTGGTTTTCAATTTTGAGAATAAAAGATTTGATCAGTCCACTTGTCTCATCTTTAGTTCTCAGAAAATATACCCAAGTAAATCTAGAATAATCATCAACAATAACTAAGCAGTATGATTTCTTGCCAATACTCATCACATTAGTAGGACCAAACAGATCCATATGTAACAGTTGAAGAGGATTTGAGATAGTGTTTATCTCTTTGGACTTATGAGAAGTTTTGTGTTGTTTGCCTTTGAGACAAGCAACACAATGATCATCGCATGAATAGACTTTGGATGGCAAACCTCTTACAAGGTTATTCTTAACAAGTTTATTCATTGTTTTAAAGTTCATGTGACACATCCTTCTGTGCCAAAGTGATGATTCATCCAAAGAAGCTTTTGAAACTAAACAATTTAGGGATGAATCAGATGATACACTTTCCAAATCTAAACAATAAACATTATCCTTCCTAGGAGTTCTCAGAAGTATCATGTTTTCATCAACCACTTTGTATCCAGGAGCAAGGATAATACATTCAGAATCAGTAAACAATATGCTATGCTTCTTGTCACAAACCTGTGATACACTTAACAGGTTGTATCTCAATTGTTCAACATAGTACACATCTTCAAAGGTCATCTTACCCTTTGAAACATCACCCTTACCACTTATCTTTCCACCAGCAGGATTATCCCCAAATGCAACATGTCCTCCATCAATCTTTTTGAAAATTTTGAGGCAGGCCATGTTACCTGTCATGTGCCTGGAGCAACCACTATCAACATGCCAAATGCTCTTCCCCTTGAGCTGTTGGTTACCCTGCACATTAAGATAAATCAGTTAGTTTTGTTGGGAACCCAAGCCGAAGTGGTCTTGGGTCTCCCTTGCTCATCAAAGTACTTGCACTTGGTTTTGATGAGATTTTCAAATTTAGGTACTGCAGTACTGGAGTACTTTGTCAAAATTATTGGTGTAGCAGCACTAGAAGCAGTATTAACCTCAGAAGTACTAACAGTGCTAGCAGTACTATTACTGGGAGCAGCAGTATCAGCAGTACTAACAGAGGTAGCAGTATTAACAGAGTTAACACTGCTAGAAGCAGTATTAACAGAGTTAACACTGCTAGCAGCAGTACTATCTGAAGAAGAAGCACTAAAAGTGTTAGCAGCACTAACTTTGGAATGATTACTAGCAGTATTAACACTGCTAGCAGCACCAACTTTTGAAGCAGTACTAACAGTGTTAGCAGTACTAACACTGCTAGCAGCAGTATTGTTTTTAGTGCCTTTTGGAACCCACATAGTACCACATTCCTTTTCAGTCGTTTTCTTTATGTGGCTTTTGGGTTTATCTTGTTTCTTGGCCACATTTTTCTTTGCAGGCTTTTTATAGCCACCATTCTTTCTGTAACCACCAGGTTTTTGAAAAGATCTTTGAGCATTAAACCTTTGGTTAACAGGATTGAAATAACAGTGTTTGGCTAAATGATTTAGCTTACCACAGATGAAACAAGGTTTTGGCCTGTTAATTCTGTTCAGATCAACTCCTTGTCTCATAGCCCACTGGTTATTCCAATTTCTTTGATTACCCCTTTTGTTATCATGTTTTTGGGGCTTAAGCTCTTGAGATTTCTTACAAGAACAATGTTTACAGGTATTGGGAGCCACAACTGTGGTCTGTGTGTAATGGACTCCCTTTTCTGTTTCAGTCCTTTTTATCTCATTGTTCTTTCCCCAAGGATGTCCATCTTTCTCATTGGTCACAATTTCATTGTCTAAGGGAACCTTACTACTAACACTCTTATTCTTCTTAGATTCTTCCTTCTCTGTTTTATCCTTAACTACTACTTCTTCTTCACAAGGATCTATATTAATCTTTAATTCAGGATCCTTCCTATCCTTGGTCTCTAACAAATCAGACTTAGGAGGTATGTAGTTGTTATTGTAGGGTGGAGGTGTGGCATTGTACCCTATCCCTACTTTGATCTTGTCATGGATTTGAGCATTAATGATGGTATCCATGGTTTTAGAAGCACAGGTAAACTTTTCAACATCAAGTTTAACCTTCTTAAGCTCTTCTTTTAATTTCTCATTCTCCTCCCCAGACACTTTCAGCTTAATCTCATACTCATTCTTCTCCCACTTCCAATAGTTAGTATCATAGGAGTGTTGAAGTTCATTAGCTTGAAAAGCTCTAATCTGTTCCTCAAACCTTTCTACAATTCTAACATAATCTTTCACATCTTTCTCTAGCCTCTTAAGGTTATCACACATACCCTGATTGTGATCCCTATATCTTTTAACAACATCAATGCAAGCTTGAGAACAGAGTTTAGATTGTACCTCAGTGGGAATATCAGATACTTCTGCCATAAGAGCTTGATTCTGACAGGCTTCCTCAGCTTGATCACTCCAATCAAATCCCATTCCTTGTTGAGAAACAAGGGCTTGAGAGGAGCTTCTGTTTTGGTTTCCATTTTGAGCCTGTTGATGTGATCCTCCACTTCTGCATTCTCTGGCAAAGTGTCCCATCTTGTGACACTTATAACACTCAACCTTGGACTTGTCAAAGCCTGCACCATCTTCTCTTCTCTGGGAAAAGTTGTTTCTCCCAGTCCTTTTGATGAATTTCTTCACCCTCATTGATAGCATAGCCATCTGCCACTTGATGTCCATCTCTTCCAGATCATCAGCATTAATTTGCTCTAAATCATCATTGATTAGAGAAGAGTGAACATGACTAGAAAAGAATGCTTCTAGTACAGAATCTGTAGTCTTTTCTTGATTAGTTCCACCAGCAGCATTAACAGAACCTGCAGTATTAACAGAATCAGGGTTAGCAGCATTATCAGAGGATGAAGATAATAAAGCGGCATTATAAACAAATCCAGATGGCCTTTTCTTGGCTTCAACTTCAGCCTCAAATACTCTCAGATCATTGTAGAGGTCATCTAGCTCTTTGTCCTCCAATTGGTCATTCTGTCTGAATGAGACTGTGTACATGGTCCATTCTTCTCCCAATGATCTAAGGAACTTTCTATTGACATCATCAGCATCCATGTGTACACCCACAATAGCTAATTCTCCAATCAACTTGTTAAATCTGTCAAAAGTTTGAGTCATAGACTCATTCTTTGCAGACATGAAGTTCTCATATTGTTGCCTGAGAATAGCCTTTTGATTTCTCTTTGTGCTCTTTGTGCCAGTAAATCTTTTCTCCAGAGCATTCCACAACATCTGTGCATCTGTGCAGTGTTGGAATTGATGTTGGTACTCATTAGGAATAGCCAAAAGCAGAGTGCTTAAGGCCTTCATCTCTGTTTGTCTGACTTTCTTTTCAGCATCTGTCTTGGGTGGGGGTCTTTTGCCATCTGCTCCTACTCTTCCTTCAGCACATGGACCATTCTCAATGATGTCCCATATTGCATAATCAGTAAGAAGAATGTACTGCTTGATTCTCAGTTTCCACATGTCAAATTCATTGGGTTTGAGCATGGGAACCTTTGAAACAAGAGTACTATTTGATTCAAAAGAATTTTCCATAATGACTGTAGAATTCTAAGAAACACTTGCTCTGATACCACTTGTCAGGATCGAATCTTAACAAAACAATAAACACTTAGAATTCAGAATTAAAGAATCTGCGGAAAAGAACTTTAATTCTCACAATCAAGAACAATGTAACAGAAAATTCACAATTTTGTATTCACTGTTTTGAATCACAATATTAACAAACAAACCTCAATCTTGTTGAACAGACTCAACAAGACGACTTCTACTTCTCTAGAAATAGGGTTCTTAAAACCTTGAGGTTAATTCTCTCTTCTATCAATATAGAATTCTATTTCACACGTATATTAACTCGTCTATCATCTGTTTTCTAATAGCTATCTATCAATACTATTTATAACAGAATAAGTACAAGATAACTACTAAGAATAAAACAATCTTCAAAATATACTTCCATGCTTATCTTCAGCTTTCCTTCTTTATCTTCTCATACCATACATATCTACTCAGCAGTATTAACAATGATTTGACTTAGCAGCATTAACAACCTTCAGCAGTATTAACCTTCAGCAGTATTAACCTTCACAGTCTTCTAGCAGCAGTATCTCAGCTCAGCAGTACTAACCATGTCTTGCAGTAGTAATTTGGTCTAGCAGTACTAACCATGTCTTGCAGTAGTAATTTGGTCTAGCAGTACTAACCGTGTATATGCAGTAGTAATCTTGCCCAGCAGTATTAACTTTCTTCTGGCAGTATTAATGTAGACTTAGCAGTAGAAACCATGGACTAGCAGCACTATCCATACTTAGCTCATTTTCAGTTCCCAACAGAGTTCACTCCACCAAAGAGTCTCTGTCGCCCAACGTAGACAATCAAAGAAATTATGTCTCGCACAAAATCTTTTCCAAAACAGTTTTCTAGGACACAAATGTCCAAATATGTTCTAAAAACAGTGTTTAACACAATTAAAACTTTGGATGATCAAAAACTTTTATGAATCTTTAGTTATTAAAAATTTTCACTCATAGAGCCTCTGCTCGCTTTGACAGAGCCCCAAAGCCTCTGTGGATGAAAATTTTGTGCTAAAGACTATCGATCCTCTCCAATGAATTTTCAAACATTTTTGGTAAAGGTGCAAGCATAGAGGAGACATTAAAGGTAGGTTTCAGAATCACATAGCTCACTCCACTACAGAGCCTCTGTTGATTCTGACTTTACTCTATGGAAATTCTATAAAAAGGAGTTATTTACCGCGAGTGAAAGACCCCATACAGAAGAAATACCCACGCGCCAAGCATTAATGGGCCGCGCACGACGTCTAATCGTGCTCTGACACATTTGACGTGGCAAATGTGACACCCTAAAAACAGGGTCAACAAAAACTTCCATAAAACGGAAGAGTGATATATACAATGCTATTGCACGAGCCATTAAAAAGGGATTAATCATATGCCTGTTTACAAACAAGATGTAATATTGACTACTAAGTGACAACCGGCTAATCTAATCTCTACTATAGAAATAAGATTACAAAAGGTGTCATAATTAGTCCAGTTTGATCTTCTATCTTGGCATCTCAAAATATCCCCATGCTCACAAGTCCCCAACTATGCCTTCTTAAAGACGGCACCACTAGAACCTGTGATACACATTAGACAAGCAACAAGTGTTAGGCTTTGAATGCCTAGTGAGTCAATTATATATAATAAGATCTGCAATTATTTCATATAACAAATATCAACATGATCATTCACAATTTGGATTCTAAGGGGAAGACCCAAACACCAACCCGAGTTACACCGTAATTGAAGATATACCTTAGCGTCTACCTCCAAGGTAACGCCTCAAGGCCCGGCACATCGGGACTACCTATAAGGTATAATCCCGAAGGCGTGGATCGATACACAAACCTCCAAGGTAGGTGCCCAAGACTATATCTTCCTAGTGCCTACTTAGGGACTCATCCAATTTGTGAATACCATCATACAACTACTCCAAGCAGTTCACAACACCATATATTACTTCCATGAAACAGTCCAACTATCTCATTAAGCATATAATTCCTACATTCAAGTAGTACTCCAATTAACCACATACATACAAGTGATAATATAAGTTTTGTCATCTAGTACAGAAACATACACCAATTTGCATATTTAGTTATTTTCATCATGGAGTTATAATTCTTCCATTAAGACACAGCTTAATCCATTAAGCTCCAAACCCTAATATTTAGGTCTAACAAATCCCAATTGAATACTATCATAAACTGTACAAATCCAAGTAGGGTGAGATGTTTCCTAACCTTTATCTTACCCTTAAGCTCCTTTAAATCTCCTCTTTAGAGATATGAGAGCTTATTGGTCCAAATTCCACTTTTAAGATAAAATCATTAGAACAATAAAATAATAGTGTGATTCATGTGTCAAGTATACTTTTAAGTTCAGTTTACTCACCTTAGAAGATTTGTGGTAAAATCTCAAACCCTAGATGGAGTGAGTGTAGCTGGTTCTTGAAGAGAAGGTATAATCGTGCCCTAAGATGAGATTAACCACCTTGAGATTCATCATAAACACTTCTAATAGTCAACAATAGATGGAAGAGAGAAAGGGTGATAGAACCCTACCTTGAGAAGGAATGAAATCCACCGTCAAACTGTTTCCGTGTTCACAAAATAAGCTATCAACCCGTAACCCCATTTTTATACCAAACAGGCCCCCAGCGATTGTGACATCGCGATAGTGACACTGTCACTATCGTCGGGGCATTCTCGCCAAACTCCCCCCCAACTCTCGGTACCAATCGAGCGAAAGTGACCTGGCGATAGTGACACTGTCACTATCGCCTAAGGCATAATCGCCCAAAATCCCTGAAGCCTGGAATTCGAACTTGCGGTACACTTTGAGCGAGAGTGACACCCGCGATAGTGACATGGGCACTCTCGCCGGTGACTATCGCCTAAGAGGTACCGAGCCTCATTTGGTCCTCTTTTCAGCCCTTGATCAGATCCTAACCAACCCCAATTCAAGGTAAATTGATAAAATACTTGAACATGTACAATAACTACATATTTAACTTATAACGAAATTTCGGGGTGTTACAGCATATTTTCATTGGACGTGCGTGCCACACGTTTCTTCTGAAACCTGTGCCGCGCTGTAAAACTCAAGTGCGGACCCCAAATGTTTATTGAATTCACTTTTACCACATAATTCTATCCGTTTCTACCCTCACTATAAAACCCCGTTTCCATTCTCTCTTAAACCTTTTACGAACTTACTCTCTTCATCTTCTCCGGCGAACCTTGCAATAACCTGTAACTTCTATTTTCTACTCTCTTATTGAAGATAATCTCCAATGGCTTCTACTTCCAACGCTCCGGTGAACTCCCCATCTCATTCTGAGAGCTCCCAGAATCAAGAAATAGCCGGAAACCTACAACAGGACAACTCCGGTGACACAGCAGACTTTGCCCCTACAACCCATCTTCTAAACTTCATCGCACATGAACACTTTGAAAGTGTTCTTCCTTTAAAACCCAATAACTACTACCTGGTTCCCTCAAAAACCGCATTTGGGGAAGCTCATGCCATCCTCCTTCATATTCTAGAAAACCATTATCTTTACCCCCTATTAACCAAAACTATCAATAAAATCCCTGCCAGATACCTAAATCAATTCTGACAAAGCAGCAGATTTGATCCCGAAGATAGACAGATCAAAGGCTATATCTCAAAACCAGACAAATCCGAGCACCTTGAACTCAAGTTCAACAGAACTATGTTCTCACTTGAGTTCAGTCTACCCACAAGAGGTCTTCTAGGGATAAAGGCATACGCAGAGGAACCCACAGACACCGAGCTCTGCAGGTTTGTTGAAATGTTGGGATACAACACAACCTTAAGAAAAAGAAATGATTTCAGAAGAAATCGATTACCCCCTCTGTGGAACACGCTCTTCTCCATCCTAAATCGGTGCCTAACAGGGAAAGTGGGTAGTCCAGACCAATCTTCTCACCAAATTTTGACAATTATGTACGGGGTGTACTACGATCTACCTCTGGACTACGCCACCCTCATGATGCAGGAAATGGTTAACAACATTGACCGCAGAATCACCACCCAGAAGGCCAAAGGACGCAAGATCGATGCTCTACCTCCTCTACAGTATCAGCAAATTCTGGGTGTACTTCTAGAGCCTCTGCTCCGTCTAGAAAAATGGCCAATGGAGGGACCAACGGCCAGAATGTATCCCCTGAACAAAAACACCCCAACAGAGCACGAAGACAAATACCCTTTCTGCAGGCCTCTGCCAACCGCACTTCTAGGATATGCAACAGATGAAACCCTTAAGTCAGAATATATACGCGATCATAGGACTCCAGAACCGAGTCCTGTGACAACCCCCGCGTCTAGGAGTCCCCTTAGGAACTAGTGTTGTAGAAAGGATGTCAGATGAAGAATGGGCAGTGGCCTTGGCTAAGCATCAACAAGTTCAAGAGAACTTTCATGTTATGAGAAATACAATTCTCACCCCAACTCCAAAGAGCAAAAACCTCTGCCACCACTCCCAAGAAGAAGAAGAAAGCCTACAGAAAAAGAAAAGCTACAGATGGCACCTCAACCAGTGCTGCTGAAACCCAACTGTCCCCTCCTCATGCAACAGAAGTTGGATCCTCTGCACCATCCCCTCCAAAAGAAAAGAAGAAAAGAAAACATAAATCTTCCGAGGAGGGTGCCCCCAAACCAAAGAAAAGGAGGAGAAAGAAGAAATTCAAGAAACCTCACATTCTTCTGCCGACTATCGCAGAGGAAACTAATATGCTCGAAGAAACCCATGAGCAACCTCTGCAATCCCCTTCACCTATCAACTATGCAGAAGATCAGGGTGACTTTTCTAACTTCCTCCAACAACCCGGAATTGCACACTCTTTAGACCCTTCAGGATGGACCGCAGAAGCTCTATCTCATCATTCAACAGAAGCTCCAGACTTCAGAATCTCTTTTGACTTGGATGATGAAGACCAAACCCGACAGAATATTCAGTCTGCGACTCCAGAAGTACTACAGAACCCCTTCACACAACCTGGTTTTGATGTGCTAAGAGCAAGCCCACAAGATCTGGCTAATGCTACCACCAAAACCCCACCAATCATAGTCTCAGAAGTGGATTCTGATGAAGAAGAGGCAAACCAAGGAAACCTACACCCAGAACGTAGGCATTTGTCCTCATACCATCCCCATGTACATCAATTGGTTGGGACTCATCCCTTCTTTGACTCTCTAGGTAAAAGCCCAGAAGCCACAACAGAGGTTAGGGTAGAAGCAGCGGGCCGAAGGATCGAAAGAGAGGTTGAAACAATAGATGGTGAAGAAGTGAAAGGATGCCCAACAGAGAAAGAATCCAGAACTGATGCCTGGAATAGCAGAGGCACACAACCCCAACCAACTCCCAGTGCAACCTACATTTCTATTACCGCCAGTCTAGTGGCAGAAGGTAATATTGAACAAGAGCCGCACAGCTCGAACCCACCCCAAACTGACCGGGCAGAGGAAATTCCTTCCACCTCTGTGCCACTAATAGCCGGGGAAACCATTCCAGGGGAGTCCTCTCAGAAGGACTCATCCTTAGTTCATGATCCATCGCCCCTGATCACAACAGAAATCCCTACAGAGGAATTCGTTTCCTCTGACACGCACACACACATATAGGTCCAACAGGCTCTTTAGAGGAGCTTAGAGTGCACAAAGACTGAGAAACTCTAGACAAGTCTCCGAGTCAACATAAGGATACTCTTGTACCCACCTCTAGAGTGGCTCAAGACAATGTCCTTAACAGAACCTCTATGGAGTCTGAGGCCGATAAAGCCTCTGCTCGAGGATTAGAGGGAAATCCTTCCGTCCTCAACATCAAAACAGGCTTGAAAGAAGGTGTCCAAGGAACAGGGACTCACTCTAGGGACGAATGTGTTCCCCGAGAGGTTACACCAAGTCCACATGTATAAAGGGATGAGTTCCAAACCCTTGTCACCTCTGTGGACACCACATTGAAAGAGTTGAAAAGCTCTTTTGATTCTTTTGCAGATACAACTTCCAGGGCCATTACTGATCTGAACACCAAAATGGACAATCTGTCCACAGAGGTGCAAAATGCCCTAGCCCAGATGAAGTCAACTGCTACAACCTCTGCCACCTCTGCTGCTGCTAACTTCGAGAAAGCTACTACCTCGGCCTTCCAAAGCTCTGTGAAAGCCCTACTTGAACAACTGAAGACAACTTAAACGCCAACTTCTGCGGGCCTTACACCAGAAGATCTGAAGAAGGCCCTCGAGCAAGTTCAGGAGAAATCTACAAGGGAAACTCTGGCCATGAAACCCTCTGACTACATGACCAGAGCTCAGCTCACAGAACTCGGCCAAGGGGTAATCAACCAGGTCACAGAGCTCATCACAGCCTTCACTGCTGCCAACGCAAATTATGTAAAAGACTTCAGAAAAAGCGTCGGCAAAATGCGCTTCAACACAGAGGCAGAGGTCCATACCCTACTCGGCCTCTGTGACGACCTATGCGCAAAGATGATCGCTGCAGGTGCCACACCGCCCAAAAAGCCAGAAGCGTCTTGCAGGGCAGAAGGCACTAAAGATAAGGGCCAGGATGACTCTGATGATGACTCTGATAGTCCATCAAATCATCCTGAGGGGGAGAAACAAAGGGAAAAAGCGGCAGACAGAGGTCTACCATAACCACCAATGACAGCAGAACCCCTAAGCCAAGTTTCCCCAACTCAAACCCAAGGAGGAAATCTACAACAGACCACAGAGGTAATAACCACCTCTGTGGAAATACCCTCTGAAGAAACCCCAATTCAAACCCAAATACCCGAAACAACTACAGATCAACAACAGAAGACCACAGAGGCAACACCAACCTCTGTGGAAACAACCTCTGTATTCAGAGAAGATATCCCAACCCATGAAGTATTCCAAATACTAACATCCTCCGAAGAAGATTAACCATCCCAATCACCAAAACCAAAATCACCAGAAGAACTCCCCTCTCCAACACCAAAAGAAACCAAGATACCATCTCCCACACCCAAAACCAGAACCAAAACCATTGCTCACAAAAGAAAACATCTGAGCAAAATCACAGAAGCCTCACCTACTAAACCCACATCACCAACCAAGCCCTCAGAAGCACAAGTGACAAAACCAGCAGAGGCAACCCCCACAAAACCTACAGAAGTACCTCCGTCAAAGCCCTCAGAACCCCAAAGGACAAAACCCACAGAGGCAACCCCATCTCTACAAGATCTATAGCCAAAGGCAAAGGGATAATGACCGAGGAACCCAAGAAGAAGAAGCCAAAGCATCAACCAGCAGAAAAATTGATGAAGAGCTCTTTTGATGCATATGTGACACCAAAGCCAGATCAAGAAGACTGGGCTTTCGGTGTTACCCCTCTGTCAAACATACCAATTATAGATCCGAAGGCAAAAGTCATAGAGGATCGAGTGGCCCAAATCCAGAAACAAATGGATGCTCTGCGCAGGCCCATGCCTCCACTTGGTGCACCTCCACAACAGATGGAAGAGGTGGTATACAGATATATGTACAATAGAAGTGCCATAGATCTTCTGCCACCAACCATTCAAGATCCCAACTTCCATGCTGACCTCGAAAATACCTTCACAAGAACAACACCCAAGCCAAAATGGCAAGTCTTCTCAGAGTCCAAAATCGACAAGGTCATATACTGTAAGTTTTCTCAAACCAGAACCACTCCTAAGGTTTCCTATAACATCTATAAGGTCAAAAGGGAGGACAGAACCATGACCTAATTCTCAGATGCTGACCTAAGAAATCGAAGTCCCTACGACCTACCCGACCTTCTCAACTGGACGAAAGAGAACTTCACAACAGATGCACATCGAAGGGCATACATGGTGATAAGGAAAGCCATGCGTGAGAAACTTCTGCTATACAGCATTGTCGACTTCCAATTAGGACGAGATCTTGGAGTAAGAAACCTAAATCTCCATCCACCAGAAAATGACTACCCATCCTCTGCCATACCAAACTCAATCATTACATCTCCAAGAGTTGGGTTGGTCTATCAAGATCCTGCTGGGAAGTCAAGACTGTTCGTAGAGATGGACTGTCAGAAGTATGCAAAAAATACTTTGACAGAGTTCAGAGCAAGCCTCGTGGAGCATAGAGGAACGGAGCTCATGAATCAAGCTCTCGCAAATAGACTGATAGAGGTCATCGACCAAGTAATCAACTTAAGAACCCTCTGCCTTAGTTTCTATCAAGAGCTTAGAGAACTAGGATTTGAGAACAGAAGTTTCAACGACTTCAAAGACGCCAACATCTGATATCCTCTACCAACCTCTGCAAATCTTTCCTTTCATAATGTAATCAAATGTAAGTGCCTTTAGCATAAATCTGTATGAAAGAAAAGTAAAATCTTTTGAGGTATTTTGTTTCACCTCTTGTTATGTACTTAGCCTAGAAAACCTTGCACTTTTCAATTTTTTATTTTTTAATACTTTGGGGGAGATTGTTAGCTCCAATCCTCTATTTATAGAAGTATTGAAAAATAGGCTAAGTATAGAAGTCTTCGACAGAGGCTTTGCCGAGTAACCGAGAAGACCAAAGCATAGAAGTCTTCGATAGAGGCTCTGCCGAGTAACCGAGAAGACCAAAGTAAAGAATCGCAAGAAGACACTTCAATGCGGACAAGGCCACAGAGCCTCTGTCACACTTGACAGATCCTCTGTGGTATAAAAGACTAGAGCTCTATACAAGGACAATCGTGCTTCTCACGATTTCTGCTGTACGAAGATCCTGAAGATCATTCGTACAAGGCGTGACCTGACAACTCCACGTGTCAAACTCTGATGGGTCTTAGCCTTAGTAGAAGCCGGCGCATTTAATTAACGTTGTACCTGCAACAGTACCTGAATAGTGTCTTTGTACCTTCAGTCCTTGTTGTCCAGAACTTGTCCCCTTTAGAAGTAGTATAAATAGAAGACTCATGTTGAGTTCTTCTATTAGGCTTTGCACGATACATACACCATTAGAGGAGATTCCTTGTTTAACTTTCGGTGTTCTTGGTGCTTTATTTATATCAATATACAGTGGGTTATTGAGCTAATTATCTAAGTTATTTCCATTTTATATATTTGATATTGTGTGTCTTCTACATTATTATATCTTTTAGTTCGTTAAAACGCTTCCGCATTATATCTTGTTTGAACTATTAGATAGAATCATCATTGTTAAGCAAAACAGGAACCAACAGAAGTCTATGCTTATGTGCATGCTGAAACCAACATGAATCCAATATAATCACATATTCAAAAATGAGGACCAACAAGATCACATATGATTTTGTGTACTAAAAGTTGGGCAGAATGCATATGAATAGTATTCATATTAACAAAATCACATGTGATCATATACATGAGCTGGAAGTCTATGCTTCTGTGCATGCTGAAACCAACATGAAACTAATATAATCACTGTTTGAGTAAAAAATCACACCTTACGACCGACGATAGAAACTCAGATAACATTTCCATAAGACCACTCTTGTGTTAAGATAAGGTCTTACAGGTTATTTACGGACGTATACTCGGTCGTATGTTTTTATGCTAGTCGTACGTACCGTACGACTGACGTAAGTACCGTACGACCGACGTACGAGACTTAAGAGTCAAACCCGTTTTCTTTTGTTCATTAATGCAGGTCCACGAGCATTCATGGCGCGAACGGCCAGTAACGGACAAGTCATCAATGGCAATTAAATCGCGACAACGGTTACAAAGCAAGCCATCAAGACTCATTTAATGATCAGCGAAAGCTATAAAAGGACCTGCTCCACAACCAAAAGAATCTAATCTGAACTACTACGAATCATCCAATCTACTCCATCTACTTTCTGATCAATTGCACACCGAAAAACACAGTAATTTACAGAGCATTCGAACGAACATCACTGACGCAAGCTTCGCATGACAGCAGTTCAAACCGCACGATAGCATACTTTTTCGCACATTTTACACACGACGTTTACACACGACTACGTCTATTTTTACATTCATTTGTAATTTGTTGTACACAAAACACCTATTACAAAAGTACTTTCACCCACGTTTGGCGACTATAGTGCACTGTCGACTCTCACAAGTCGACCGTGGTTTTTTCCCTCGTTTTGGGGTTTTTCGCGTCACCAAATCTCTTGTCTTGTTTACTTTATCCTTGTGATTGTGTTGCTTGGTCTTGAGATACGTTTCTTTAGTTGTTGAATTCCACATCAACCTTAAGTTGTTCATTTGGGAGATTTTTGGCATTAACAGTTTGGCGCCATCCGTGGGACCCCATCTAGAGAAAATCTCAAGCCAACGCAGATATCGCTCTAACGATCTTGCAAAGTTTTTGTTGTTTTCAGGTAAATGGAAACTTATCAAGATCCCATGATTCAATTGCAGTCAGAATTGAATGCGGCTCGAAGTCAGATCCAAGCCCTGCACGAGCAGAATCAGAAAAACAGTCGTGGAAATCGCTTCTCTGAGGAATCCAACGATGGGCAATTCCTCTGGTCCTCAGAATGGAGCGATGGGCAACTCCTTTGGACCTCAGAACGGTCCTCGACCTATGGGTGCGCCTATCATAAGGCCCCAATTCCAGACAGGTCCAGGGCCATTCGTCAACAATCCAGGTCCAGGGCCATTTGTCAACAACCCTCATCAGGGGCAATTTCCCCCTCAGTATTTGAGGCCGCCACCTTTGGATAACGGAGCCCAGCCATTCTTTGTCCCTCTCAACGGGGACGCCAATGGTTCTTCGTATGGAAACGGTACGACTACGGCTACAAATTCAGGGGTCAACCCTCAGACAGGCGTAAACTCCGATCCTAACGACCCCGTCGCCCAGCGACTTAGGTTGTTGGAAATAACTCAAGAAAATGGAAATAACTAAATCAAGAAAATGACACGTGGCAATCATGGAAAAAATTAGAGAATAACAAACACAAGTAAGTTATCCAGAATGAATTACCACGATTTTTTAATTCAGTTAAAGTTCACTTACCTTTCATAAGATAGTACTCCCCCTCAAATGTGGCATAACCTTCGAATGCTCGTCATGTGATTTGAATAATAGAAATTAAAACCGCACATGACATTCCTGCAAAACAGATTAGACAGATTTTGGTATCCACCTTTTGATGGATCCTTGATGATTAGATGCCTTATGAGGACCAGGGATACTATAAGTACCATACCAATACTTAGCATGGTCTTTCTTCACAAAGTCACTTGTTCCACATTAAGAGCAACACAACTTCTGTGTAGATAAGCTGATCAGCTTATTAACAGAATAAACATGATCAGTTTTCACAAAAGGTTTAGCGTGAAAAGCTTTGTTGTTCTTGTCACTCTTAACAGAGACAAATGACTTAGGAGCATGAGCGGATCCTTTAACTCTCCAAACCATGTTTACTTTCTTGAAAGATGGATTATCTTTATTATCAACACGAGAATTATAGAAAAGATTGGAAGGTCGAATCTGATCTTTTGAAAAATCATTTGATTTGACAACATTCTTTGAAGAACGAATTGTAGAAAATGAACTCGAAGCATAAGAAGGTTGAACACCTTTGAAATTGATTTCTTCAAGTTTCTTGACCTTAATGGATAAAGCATTTCGTTCTTTGAGAATTAAATCAAATTTCTTTTGTAAATCAGATTTAACCATTTGTTCCTTCAGAATCTCGGTTGCTAATTCAGATAATCTCTTTGTAAGTTTAGAAATCTCAGTCTGAAAGATCTTTCTTTCGACTGCAAAATCATCTTTCACACCTTTTGCCCTAAAACTTTCAACTTTCTTTTTCTCAGACTCCTTGATTAGAACGTCTAATTCTTTCTCCAAATCAGTTATTTTCAAAGAAAGTTCGTCATTCTTTTTAGTAAAAGATTTGCGTTCTAATTCAAACTTCTCTATTTCTGAAATCAAAACTTTTTCAAAGTCGTAGATCTGTTTTGAAAGTTTTAAACACATAAGCTCAAGTCTTTTCTTCTCTTCAAGAGATTTGGTTGAAACACCAGATTGCTTTTGAATTAGCAATTGTTTTTCTTTTTCAAAACTTTCTTTCTCCTTTTCAAAAACCTTTTCAAAAATAGTTAGTTTATTTTTAAGCTCAAGGTTTTCACAGGAGTTTACCTTTCTCTTCTTCTTCAGCCAACTTCTCAGAACTATTCCAGATTTGAGATTTTAGTTCCTTCAGTTCCTTAATGTACTTGTTGCACAAATCATCTTATCGCTTGATATTCTTTTCATGTAGCTTTGCTTTCTCTTTCTCATACAGCTTCCTTTTCAGATCAGAGTTTTCAGACTCTAATGCAGTTGCCTTTTCTTCAGATTTGGCAAACTTATCAGAACTTTCAATTGTTTGCAATTTCAGTTCCTTTATCTTGTCTTGTGATGGCAAGTCAAAGATCTTCCTTTTCAGCTCAGTGTTCTCAGTTTCTAAGAACGCTGCCTTTTTTCTGCTTTAGTCAGTTTCTCAAAATATTCACAGACTTGATGTTCCTGTGCCTTTAGTTCTTTGAAGTACTCTATGCATGCATCATTTGCACGCTTCCAATTCTCTTCATGCATTCTTTTAATGTCTTTACACGCATGATTAAAGCAATGCAACATTGTTACCTGAAAAACTGATCGTCGATCGGTGTTATTTTGAAGAATAAAACTTGCGGAAGAAAAATCAAAAATTAAATCTGAAAAACAAATCTAAAAAAAATTAGATTCGTTTTCAAAAAATAAAATCTGATAATTATAGGAACGAACGAAATCAAACTTCGAGAACTTACCAATCAAAACTTATTAAACACAACTTACCGGATGAAGAGGAACTTACCGGACGAGTAGTGGTTTACCGGATAAAGATGGATTCCGGACTGAGATTGCACTTACCGGGTGATGGACAACTTACCGGGTGAGATGTGCTTTCCGGACACAATTGGTTCTCGGATAAAGTTAGAATCAAGTGAACTTACCGGAAAAAATTGTGACTTACCGAAAAAAGTAAACTTACCGGGTGAGAGTTATTGGATACTTGAGTTGCGAAGGAGAAGCTTACCGGACTGGCTCGAAAACATGTCGCAATGATGAGGTGCGATAACTCTTAATAACAAAATCAACGAAAGTCTTCAACGAAATCAACACTTAATAACAAAATCAATAAAATTTTGCAATCTATATATATATATATGTGTGTGTGAATGTATATATATGTATGTGAAATGCAAGAGTGCAGCGAAAAAAAAACTGACTTACGTATGAAAGCAAAAGTCAAACGATTAAAACTCTGGTCAAAGATTACGGCTCAAATAAAACTCATCCGGAAAGTATATCATTTAAGAGGTTACCGGGTAAAAGAAAAAAAAGGTTACCGGGAGATTTTGTCCGGAAAGGTAAGGAATTATCCAGAAAGTTTGATTTCTTTCGGTAACTTAAAAAATGTCCGGAACAAAATTTTATCTGGTAACTTGAGTTTTATCCGGTAACTTGGTGAGAAATAGGAAACTTACCCGGAAACTGCGGCTGATTGAGAATTCAGATCAGGATTTGATAGGGTTGCTTGATTTCACTCCTGTAGGGTTAGGTTTTAACCAAAAACACAAAAACAAACATACCCAAATCGATTTCTAAGCAAAATATATCATATTTTTCAATAATCACCACAAAAAATTAAGAACACCAAAAACTCAAGAATTGATTTTTAAGATTGTTAGGACACTGAAGTTGTCCTTTATAATAGAAAGTTTTGTAAAGCAATAGCTGTGTTAAAGGGCTTATGCTTAATTGTTGTAGCAAGTGATGAAGACTATAAATAGGTCTTTACTTGTAGTTTGTAAGAAGTGAATTCATTAATACAAGATGTAGATCTCTAATCACTTTGTGTTCTCTCTAGGTTAGATTTCCTTTTCAATAATGTTCTTCATCATCTTGTTACACAATACTTGGATCCAATTCTGATGGTTTCGGAATCTGCCTACATCCGAATCCATGGTTTCGAATCTGCCTACATCCGAATTCTGATGGTTTCGGATCCAAGAAATTTATTGAAAAATATTTCTCATTAGCGGAACCCCCGTGCTAAGTCTCAGGAGGGGGACATTGTTCATGGATTTTAGCATAACGCGTGTGTGACATCATTCAGATATTCAGCTTGCCACATACATTTAGCAACTGTCAAAGTTTAAAAGAGCTCAAGTCTTTCAAGATATTCAGAAGTTGATTGTTGGAGTTCAGTCTTTGATTGGATTGGAAGAGACGCTTGAATATTTGCAATCATTATTCTGAAGTTTTGTTGACGATGCTAGACCTTTGAGTGCTCTTTATCATTCTTCTGACTTGATCAACCAGAATTGTGAGAGCTTGCAATCATTGTTCTGGTGCTTTGGTTGTGATTCAGACTTTTGAGTGCTTATAATCATCCAACTATTTCTTGAAGATTGAAGTTCTGGATTCTCTTCATTCAGTGGCTTGAAGTATTTTGAAGACGAGCATTTCTCTACAGTTGCTGAACAATGTTATTTGCTTGGGTCGTCTCATCCCTACCGAGTAGCGCGTGTTTTTACCGTTCCTTCTTCGAGCAAATTCGTACCAAGTTCTTAAGCCGAATTTCTACTCAACTCGTGATTCCTTGTTTTACACTAAGAATGCATTTGGTTTTTCATTCAAAACTCACTCGTTATCATTCTTGTGGGCTTATCGGAACGAGCTCGAGTTTCTACATTTTGGAGATGTTGTTCGTGCACTTAGTGGAGTACATTGGATCTAAGTTTACTCAAGGTTGAAAATATGATGAATAAGAGCAACATTCAAGGGGGAGCCAAGCCTACATTTGAAGAATGCACCGCTAAAGTTTTTACAAGGAAATCAAGGGGGAGAGGAGCTAATGATTTGAAGATGATTTGCTTTCCAAAACTTTAGGGGGAGAATGTTAGGACACTGAAGTTGTCCTTTATAATAGAAAGTTTTGTAAAGCAATAGCTGTGTTAAAGGGCTTATGCTTAATTGTTGTAGCAAGTGATGAAGACTATAAATAGGTCTTTACTTGTAGTTTGTAAGAAGTGAATTCATTAATACAAGATGTAGATCTCTAATCACTTTGTGTTCTCTCTAGGTTAGATTTCCTTTTCAATAATGTTCTTCATCATCTTGTTACACAATACTTGATATAATCGCAGAAAAACAGCAGATAAACGCGAGTAAACAATCGATATCTAACAAACGAATTATTAAATCAACGAAAGAATTTGCAAACCCGATTGATGAACGATTTTTCTCAAGAAAAAACTGCAGTCTGCCGAAATTAAACTGGATACCTTCTGGATCTCAGACGATTAATCCAACCGTTCAGAATGTAAAACAGAGTGTCGTGGAGCTACTGTCCAAAAATCGTGACGATCCGACGGTTCAATCTCCGGGAATAGGCGAAACGGCTCGTTGCGATTTTCCAGAAAAATACACTACGAAAATTGATATCCCTCAATTTTTAGAGTTATGTGTCATCAATTTTAAACCCATTTTAACCTTTTTCGTACCCATTTGAGCCTTTCTACTTCTCTTGGTCTAAGTTGTTCCAAAATGTTGAAAATAACCAAAAAGATCAAAAATATTGCGTTTGGTGTACCATTGTGGCCACATCGTCAGTACTGTGGCGAGTGCTGGGTAAATCCGATTTTCTGCAGATTTGGAGAGCATTTTTGTGCAAGTTGCAGACCTGCATGTTGGGGTCAATGCTGAGTTTTGATCAAGTTTAGAGGCATAATATGGACAAGAGAGATGGTGCCAAAAGGTGGGAAGAAGACAACCATGAGAGGTCACTTTCTCCTCTCAAGTCCCTTTTAACCTTTTCTCCTCTCCTCCACTATATAAAGGAAGCTTGGCTTGGCATTTCAACATCATCTTATCATCCAAAGCTCTCAAAAACTCAGTTGGAGAATAGTTGTAGCATTTACATTTCAGTATTTTAGTCTTTGTAATTTGTTTTCAAGTATTTTACTTTCTGTTACCCACTGTGGAACACTTGTGGCCACAGTGGTACGTTCTCGTTTACGTTTAATGCAATTCCAGTTTACTTATTTCTTCTATTACATTATGTTTTCTGTTCTTATGAGTAGCTAAACCCCACTTTGGGTGCGGGTGTAAGCCAAACCCGAGAGGGTAAAAATGTAACACTTGGGTGTTACTACATTTAGTTATTTTTTCGGTTTAGTCATTCGAGTTGGAACATAAATCAAACGCGGACAAGCTGATCACGTGTACGTGTTAATATTAGATCTTAGACCTCGAGAGGGGCGGATCCGAAATACGGCTTGAATGATGCAAGGAGGTTTGAGAAAATCTTCAATAATCACATAGAGATATGGGTTGTTGCATAACCGAGGTAAGGTCAAAACGCCGGTCGAGTAGGTGTGACATAGAGATATGTGCATCTCTTTACATCCGGAAAGACTAAGATTTTCGAGATCTACTTAGTAAGGTTGGTAAACTGAAAGATAGCTTGTGTAGGAACTTTATAATAAAATCGTTATTACAACCTTTACGACGTAGCTTCGAGAGGAGGAAATCGTGTGGGACAAATTGTGACCGATTTTATTAACCATTTAAGTTATTAAATAAATACTCTCGAGGGGAAAACTTACACCCGTACCCGCTTTTTAATTAATCGCGTTAATTTTATAATTAATTATTTGCTCAAAACCAACTTCAAACAAATTATTAAAAACCTCAACTTTGCACCGGAAGTTCGTAGAAATCTCCGATTCTTGGTAGTCCAATCCCCGTGGATACGATATTGGGTTCTTACCATTATATTATTTGTGAGCGAACACAATACGTGGTGATTACTTGCGCCATTATTGTGCCCATTTTACGTGTGGATATTTTGCTACCAAGTTTTTGGCGCCGTTGCCGGGGATTGGCACGATTTTTATCCCAAGATATTGATTTCTACTCGAGCCCGAGTTGCGAGTTTCTTTTTGTACTTCTCCGTGTTGTATGCCACGGCTACAACACGGTGAACTTTTGCCTCTAGATCCCGAAATCGAAAGAACCGTTAGGAGACGTCGAAGGGGTAGAAGAGGACGAGGTAATCGACAACCTCCGGTCAACAACACTATGGGTGACGTTAACCCACCACCGCTACCAGTGCAAACCACGGTTGGCATTGCCGATGACAAAGATAGAAAAATACGGGACTACGCTACCCCCAAATTTGCTCAATTAAATTCGGGAATTTTAGTACCCGAAATCGAGGCCTTGAATTTTGAACCTAAACCGTTAATGATTTCCATGATCCACACGATGGGTCAATATGGAGGTCTACCATCGGAGGATCCACACTTACATTTAAAATCTTATTTAGAAATTGTGGATGCCTTTAAAATTCAAGGTGTTGATAAAAATGCCTTAAGGCTTATGCTCTTCACTTTTTCACTAAGGGATAGAGCTAAAGCTTGGCTAAATTCTCAACCGCCCCATTCCATAGCAACATGGACCGAATTGGCGGAAAAATTTCTGAAAAAATACTTTCCTCCATCGATGAACGTTAAGCTCAGAAATGAAATTTTGTCGTTTCGCCAAGGGGACGACGAGGCAGTATCGGATGCTTGGGAGAGATTCAAGGACCTTCTTAGGAAGTGCCCCCACCATGGAATCCCTTGTTGCATCCAATTGGAAACATTTTATAATGGGCTTGCAAATTCAGCAAAAAATGTTCTTGATGCGACGGCCGGAGGAGCATTTACAGGTAAGACTTATAACGAGGGTTTTGACATTCTTGAAAAGATTGCAAATAATAACACCGAATGGTCAAACCCACGTGCAACTACATCTCCCACCAATAATACACCGGGAGTACATGAGATAGATGCCATCACCGCTTTAAATGCTCAAATCGTTGCTTTAACAAATTTGGTAAAAAATAATTTGAACTTAGGAGATAAAAACCAAGTGCATGCCATAAACGCTAACGTGATGAACGAAATTTGTGCATTTTGTGGTGAGAATCATGCGTATGAAAACTGTCCAGGAAACCCTGCCGCCGTTAATTTTGTGGCTAACAACTCGCGAAATAGTCCATATTCGCAAACGTACAACCCGAATTGGCGAAACCACCCAATTTTTCTTGGGCTGGAAATCAGGGACTACAACCCCCAGGGGTAAATTCTGGACAGAATAGGCCGCAAAATCCCCCGGGATTTCACCACAGTGGGCAGTCCCCACACCCTCACCACAATGTACAAGTTTCGCATCACAACGGGCAAAACTCTAGGCAACAAGGACCGACCGACATTGGATCTTTGGAATCAATGCTTAAGGGTTTCATTAACCAAACCAATGCTACATTACGAGGTTTTGAAACCCAACTCGGTCAATTTGCCAACGATCTTAGGGGACGACCGCATGGTACCTTACCAAGTGACACCAAAACCCCTAAGCCAAACGGTAGAGAGCACGTCAAGGCCGTCACCTTAAGAAGTAGCAAGGATCTTGTGGACATCCCCGTTTTGCAAGAGGAAGAAGAAGTAACCCACGCTTTTGACCGATGTCATTTTCCCGGGTTATTTCCTTCAACCTCCAAAGAGCCACAAACTCACTCTACCCCTGTTGTGAGTGAGCCTGCTACTACAGAGTCCCCAACTCCTAATGACACGACCATAACCATTAACCACAGTGGTGACATTGTGGCCACTTCCCGAGGAAGAAACTCAACGACCAAGAAAGCTGTAGAGCCTGACCTTAGGGACCTCCCATTTCCTGGTAGGATGAAGCAAAAGAATGTGGATGTTCAGTTTAAGAAGTTTTTGGACATCTTTAAACAACTCCACATAAACATACATTTGGTAGAAGCTCTCGAGCAAATGCCAAACTATGTTAAATTTCTTAAGGACATCCTAAGCAAGAAAAGACGCCTAAGTGAGTTTGAAACGGTAGCTTTGACCAAAGAGTGTAGTGCCCTCCTCACATGTAAGATCCCGCCTAAACTCAAGGACCCGGGAAGCTTCACCATCCCGTGTTCTATTGGAGGCCAAGAAGTAGGACATGCCTTATGTGACCTAGGAGCTAGCATTAATTTTATGCCGTTGTCCATTTTCAACAAGCTAGGAATAGGAGAAGTCCGTCCTACCACCGTAACGTTGCAATTAGCGGATAGGTCCATCGCTTACCCGAAAGGTAAGATTGAAGACATTTTGGTCAAGGTTGACAAATTTATTTTTCCAGCTGATTTTCTGATCTTAGACTATGAAGCCGACAAAAACGTCCCCATAATTTTGGGACGACCCTTTCTTGCCACAGGAAGAACCTTAATCGATGTCCAAAAGGGAGAGCTCACTATGAGGGTTAACGACCAGCAAGTGACCTTCAATGTTTTTAAATCCCTGAGGTTTCATGGAGAGATAGAGGACTGTTCGGCCATTAGTGAAGATTTAAGTTTGATTCTGGACCAGTGTGGCCACACCCTCTCCACTGTGGTGGCAGAGGACGACCTGGACGTTAGCGACGAAATTTTAGAGGACTTAGCAGCCTTTGAGCAGTTGGATTTTAAGGATAAAACAACCCAACTGCCATCTATAGTCCAACCGCCCAATTTGGAGTTACAACCATTACCTAGTCACCTTAAGTATGCTTATCTTTTGGAAGACGACAAGCTCCCCGTGATCATTTCATCTAAGTTAAATCATGAACAAGAGGAGAAACTGTTAGAGCTTTTGAAGAAGCATAAGAAAGCACTAGGTTGGACCATAGCCGACATTAAGGGAATAAGTCCTTCGCTTTGCCAACATAAGATCATTTTGGAAGATAATAGCATTGGCAAAGTGCAACCGCAAAGGAGACTTAATCCCATTATGAAGGAAGTGGTTAAGAAAGAGATTTTGAAGTGGCTAGATGCAGGTATAATATATCCGATATCTAGTAGTAGTTGGGTGAGCCCGGTCCAATGTGTTCCAAAAAAAGGTGGCACCACGGTGATCACCAATGAGAAAAACGAGCTCATCCCAACGAGGACCGTGACCGGTTGGCGTATTTGTATGGATTATAGGCAATTAAATTTAGCGACGAAAAAGATCATTTTCCATTACCATTTATAGACCAAATGCTTCATAGGTTAGCGGGAAAATAATTTTTTTGCTTCCTAGATGGGTATTCGGGGTATAATCAAATTCATATTGCACCCGAGGATCAAGAGAAAACCACTTTCACTTGTCCGTACGGTACATTTGCATTTCGGCGAATGCCCTTTGGTCTATGTAATGCGCCCGCCACTTTCCAACGGTGTATGATGTCTATATTTTCGGATATGATTGAAGACACCATGGAAGTGTTTATGGATGATTTTTCCGTCATTGGTACATCGTTTGACAATTGCCTTGATAATCTTAAAATGAGTTTGGAACGTTGTGAGAAACATGACTTGATTTTAAATTGGGAAAAATGTCATTTTATGGTTCAAGAAGGGATAGTTTTGGGACATTTGGTTTCCTCACGAGGTTTAGAAGTGGATAAAGCCAAATTAGAAGTTATAATGCAATTGCCCGAGCCCACCTCGGTCAAGGGTATTAGAAGCTTCTTGGGTCATGCCGGCTTTTATCGAAGGTTTATAAAAGATTTTTCCAAAATTGCAAAACCTTTGTGTAATTTATTGCATAATGACCAAAGTTTTGACTTTGACCAAGAATGTAAAGACGCTTTTTCAAAAATCAAAACCGCACTTGTTTCGGCTCCAATTGTCATAGCCCCGGATTGGTCGTTGCCTTTTGAGGTAATGTGTGACGTCAGCGATTGGGCCGTAGGTGCCGTTCTCGGACAAAAGCGACAAAAAATGTTTCATCCGATATACTACGCAAGTAAAACTTTAATTGATGCGCAAATAAATTATACAACCACCGAAAAAGAATTACTTGCCGTAGTTTTCGCTTTTGACCGTTTTTGGTCCTACCTTATTGGCACAAAAGTTATTGTTCACACTGACCACTCCGCAATTAAATATCTCCTCACCAAAGCGGATGCCAAGCCTCAGCTTATTCGATGGGTCCTACTCCTCCAAGAGTTTGATATTGAGATTGTGGACCGAAAGGGAGTCGAAAATCAAGTGGCGGATCACCTCTCTCGTTTAGAGGGTGTGATCTCAAGTGGGGGAAACCATGCAATTAAAGAATTTTTCCCGATGAGCAAATCTTGGCAATTCAACACTTTCATGAAGAAAAATGTCCATGGTATGCACACATAGCCAACTACCTTGCTAGTGGGCTACGACCGTACAACCTTAGCTCGCAACAATTCAAAAAATTTCTTCATGAAAGTAGAAAATACCTTTGGGACGATCCTCACCTTTTTAAGCTGGGTGCCGATCAAATTTTAAGGCGTTGTGTCTCTGAATCAGAAATGCCGCACATTTTGCAAGAATGCCATGCGTCGCCTTACGGAGGTCACTTTGGTGGCCAACGCACGGCGGCAAAAATTTTACAATGCGGATTTTATTGGCCATCGATTTTTAAAGATTCATTCGAGTTTGTGAAAAAATGTGATCGTTGTCAACGCACCGGAAACGTGTCTCAACGTAATGAAATGCCTCTCAATAATATTTTAGAAGTGGAACTCTTTGACGTTTGGGGCATTGATTTTATGGGACCGTTCCCGATGTCGTTCAATAACCAATATATATTGGTTGCGGTCGATTATGTTTCCAAATGGATTGAGGCACTTGCTTGTCCACACAATGATGCCAAAACGGTGATAAATTTCTTACAAAAAAATATTTTCGCCCGTTTTGGAACACCTCGAGCTTTAATTAGTGATGAGGGAACACATTTTATAAATAAAATGTTAAGTGTGGTCCTTAGAAAATATAACATCCAACATCGAGTTGCCACCGCTTACCATCCGCAAACGAACGGGCTTGCCGAACTTTCTAACCGTGAAGTTAAATCTATTTTAGAGAAAGTCGTCAAACCCCACCGTAAGGATTGGTCGCTTAAGTTGGATGATGCGCTTTGGGCATATCACACCGCTTTCAAAACACCTTTGGGCATGTCACCATATCGGCTTGTGTTTGGAAAAGCTTGTCACCTTCCGTTAGAACTCGAGTACAAAGCATTTTGGGCCACGAAAGAATTAAACATGGCCGAGGACGCAGCGGGAAATAAACGAAAATTGCAACTTGTTGAACTTGAGGAAATCCGGCACAATGCGTACGAGAATGCAAAAAATTATAAAGAAAAAACCAAGCTTTGGCATGATCGTCGCATTAATCACCGGGATTTTTCGGAAGGACAACAAGTGTTGCTTTTTAATTCTCGTTTAAAATTATTTCCAGGAAAACTCAAATCTCGTTGGTCCGGCCCTTTTAAAATCGCAAAAGTAAGTTCTTTCGGCACAGTAGATTTGATAAATCCACAAGATGGGAGCACATTTCGTGTAAACGGTCACCGTGTTAAGCACTACCTCCCCGAGGAAGTGCATAACAGCATTGCAAGCAAAATTTGAGTTGTGGGGGTTAGAAATAACCCATGTAAATATTAGGATTTAGAATTTTTAATTTTAAGCATGTTATTTTCGGTTTGTTTGTTGTGTGAGTGCAGGTGAATTATGGTGGCAGTGTGGTGAGGGAAGAACCATCGATCAAAGTGAAGAATCAACCCCAAACATGTTTAGCATGTTGGACAAAAGGTAGCCTCAAGCCCAAAAATTGGTCAATGGTTGACTTCTCTTTTTGTGAAAAAAACACTCTTTCACACACTTAAAGCTGCTAGTTCCCCAAAACATCCCTTTGTCCTCTGTTAAAGAAAAAACCAAAAGTCTGAAAACAAAAGAGCAATTTCAGATTAGAAAAGAAAAAAAAAATAAAAAAATAAAAAAGGTATTCTGACTTTTTCTTGGAACCATCACCATCACCCACCATTTTTTTTAAAAAAAAACAAGAAAAGAACAAATCCTATCCCCTTTTTCTTTTTAAGCTGTCCCCATCACCCCTCAATTCTTTCCCTCTTCCCCACACCACTCATAACCCTATAACCTATTTCCTAAAAACAAAAAATAAAATAAAATAAAACAACAAACCCACCAACACGTTTAAGAAAACCACCTTTTCTATTTTTCTCCCTCTAAACACCTAAACCAACCCTTCCTTTCCCTAACTATCCAGTTACACTATTTCCCAAAAACACATATCTTCTTTAACCAAACCACTCACCTACTTAACCATTTTCCAAAACCACCATCCAAACCCTCAATAACCTAAAAACACACTTCATCTTCTCCAAAAAAAAACCTTCACCCTCCATAACCCTCCATTACCAACCACCCATCACCTTCTCCATCGCCATCACCATGGCCCGGCAGAAAATGACGACGTCCGGACCTAACAACCAACGTCGTGCCGCCCTTCGCCACCGTTATGCCGTCGTCCGGCGGTCGTCGCCAACCCACGCCACCGTTGTTGCTGCGGCAACCCAACCAGCAACCGCCGCCGCCGCCGCTGTGTCGACCACCGCTGCCTCCGTCGCAACCACCACCACGACCGCCGCCGCCGCCGCCATCGCAACCACCACTGTCGCCGCCGTGTCTAGCCACACCATCGCTGCCGCTGTCGCAACCCAGCCGGAAACCACTGTCATTACCAGCACAGCCGACATCGTCACCACCGGCGGCGACCCACTACCATCCGCTCCGAGCTCTTTTCCGGTAAAAATCTTTCCACTTCTCGATCTTCGGGTACCCACATCCATCTTTTCCCAACCATCTTCTTCCAACCCAAATGCTTCATGTTTTATGTCGGAAGAGGACACCCATGTCACCATTACCTATTTTCACTCTCACATCACCTCCCCACCTATACACACTGATTCTACCACCTCACCCACCATCACCATTATCCCCAACACAACCACCCCATCTAACCCACCACTCTCATTTAACCCACCAAAATCCACGCCCGAAGTTCATGATTTTGATTTAAATAAAATGGGTGACACGGAGTTGCCGGGGTATGAAACCGACATTGCCCGTTATTTTGAAAATGAAAATCCCGACGAGGTGGTGGTAGAAACTGTGGCTGAAAAAGATAAGGGAAAGCGGCCCATACATGCAGAACCAACTCGACGTATGACTAGAAGTGCCACTGCTGCTCGTGGTGGCCACTGTGGTGGCAGTGTGGCCACATCGGCTGTTGCGACCCAACCGGGTTCTGAATCCTCCTCACACGATGATTCTTCAGACGAGGACCCGGCTGCTTTTCAGACCCGTCACGGCCAGAAACGGCCACGCACGGCCAGCGACATGCCCTTTGACCCGGAAGATGAAGCCGAGCTTGAGGAAACGTCCAGACCAGCCCGACGTCGCCGTCCACGTGTTGCACGCCCTCGATCCTTCGAAGAGAGGTACAATATTGTTATCAGCAAATCCCCTTTGATTGAGCGCGGTTTCGACACCGCTCTGACCCGTACATATGATTTTATCGAACCACACTTGACCGCCCACGGGTGGTCAACCTTGATTGGTCAACCTTGCTTTGTGAATATGACTGTGGTTCGGGAGTTCTACACTGCTATTACTGGGTCTTCGGGCGATATCGCCAATGTTATGGGTGTTCGTATTACCTTCGATGGTGCCGCCATTAATGCGGCTTTGGGTCTCGCAACACCCATGGAGTGTCCTTATAGGCGGATGACACAACTTACTACCCCCGCTGAGGACGAGGCCATCGCCTCCGCACTTACCATACCCGGTTTTGGGTGGACAGTGGACCGTAACCATACCGTTATACGCTCCGGCCACTTGACTACCGAGGCAAGCTTATGGTTCCTCTTTCTCCGTCACAATCTGATGCCGACCGTTCATGACAGTACGCTTTCGCGTAATCGTTGCATCTTATTGTATTGCATTCTTACGGACCGGCGGGTCGATTTGGGGTCTATCATGCACTTGATGATACAGGACGCCGCATCCCGTGCCAGTGCTCGTCTTATTTTTCCGGGTCTGCTTACCCGTTTATTCCAGGCTAACGAAGTGCAGGTTTACCCGGATGATGATCGTCAATTCCATTCCTCGACTATTGATCAAGGCTCCGTAACACACATGAAGCGTTCTTTTCGTTACGGAAGCGGAAGACAGCCTACTACGCATCCCATGGCAGCCTCTACCTCTCGTGTGCCCCCGACCGCACCGCCTCCACCACGTCAGGTCCCCGATGCAGTTTACGGCACCGAGACTTGGCTGCAGATTCTAACTTTGCAGTTGGAGACACTCTCACAGGCTGTCCAGGGTTTAGAGAGTGCTTGCGCGACCACAGATACACGTCTCGAGCAGCTAGAGTCACGGTTCGCAGCTTTTTGGGCATACACCCGCGATCGTGACCTCTTGTTTGCTCGACACGCACTTCCTATAGGTACCGCTCTGCCCGCCTTCCCGGCCATCCTTGATCCTTCGGCATCTCGCACTTCGACCAGCACCGTTCCAAATTCAGCGCCCGACACCACTGCTGAGGCCGGCCACAGTGGCCAGCCGCCACATCCCTGATCTTACGGTTTTTGAAATATTTTGGAACAACTGCTTTGTCTTTCCCCTTTTATTTGCTTAACTTCTCTTGGGTACCTTTTGTGGCTTGTTTTGTTACTTTCCGATGACCGCACTTAACCCATATTTTGTGATATTTTATGCATGGTAATGTTATGATGTTACCTTCTTTGTTGCACTAATCGTTCAATTGCAGGTGCTTTTAGATCTTTTGTTGCATGTTTCTTCTTCGTTTGAAAGGACGTAGGCCATCTTTCATTCTTGGCCCATACACGACCCTTGTCGCCTAGCCGATACACAACCCGACTCTCCTTCCCCGCAATGAGGACATCGCTAACTTTAAGTTTGGGGGGGAGACTTTGTTCAAAAAAATCCACAATATTTTTAAAAGAAAAGTTTACAATTGTTACGTCACATATTTATTCACACATTGTAAACAAGGAAATTTTGGGTCCATATTCGAGAAAAGTTATTTGGCTATCAAAAGAGCAAAAGTGGAAAATTTAAGCCACACAAAGCAAAAAGAAAAAAATGCTCAAAACAACCATTTGGAGCAAGCCCCACATAAAAGAATAAGTTTGGGGGAAAAAGGGTAAACCCAAGAGTCAAGAAAAACCGCAAACAATAACCCATCCAAGTCCTACCGATCAAACGAGGAAACGTCAACGAAGGAAATAAGAGCACCGACAAAACTCCAAGGTAATGCATCGTTATCTCAACCTCTACCTGTGCAAAACAACCATTCTTTTTTTTTTCTTTAACCAAAAATTTCGGTCAATTTCATTTTTTTTCTTTTTACTTGAGGACAAGTAATATCTCAAGTTGGGGGGTGTGATATCCCTCAATTTTTAGAGTTATTTGTCATCAATTTTAAACCCATTTTAACCTTTTTCGTACCCATTTGAGCCTTTCTACTTCTCTTGGTCTAAGTTGTTCCAAAATGTTGAAAATAAACAAAAAGATCAAAATATTGCGTTTGGTGTACCATTGTGGCCACAGCGTCAGTACTGTGGCGAGTGCTGGGTAAATCCGATTTTCTGCAGATTTGGAGAGCATTTTTGTGCAAGTTGCAGACCTGCATGTTGGGGTAAATGCTGAGTTTTGATCAAGTTTAGAGGCATAATATGGACAAGGGAGATGGTGCCAAAAGGTGGGAAGAAGACAACCATGAGAGGTCACTTTCTCCTCTCAAGTCCCTTTCAACCTTTTCTCCTCTCCTCCACTATATAAAGGAAGCTTGGCTTGGCATTTCAACATCATCTTATCATCCAAAGCTCTCAAAAACTCAGTTGGAGAATAGTTGTAGCATTTACATTTCAGTATTTTAGTCTTTGTAATTTGTTTTCAAGTATTTTACTTTCTGTTACCCACTGTGGAACACTTGTGGCCACAGTGGTACGTTCTCGTTTATGTTTAATGCAATTCCAGTTTACTTATTTCTTCTATTACATTATGTTTTCTGTTCTTATGAGTAGCTAAACCCTCCTTTGGGTGCGGGTGTAAGCCAAACCCGAGAGGGTAAAAATGTAACACTTGGGTGTTACTACATTTAGTTATTTTTTCGGTTTAGTCATTCGAGTTGGAACATAAATCAAACACGGACAAGCTGATCACGTGTACGTGTTAATATTAGATCTTAGACCTCGAGAGGGGCGGATCCGAAATACGGCTTGAATGATGCAAGGAGGTTTGAGAAAATCTTCAATAATCACATAGAGATATGGGTTGTTGCATAATCGAGGTAAGGTCAAAACGCCGGTCGAGTAGGTGTGACATAGAGATATGTGCATCTCTTTACATCCTGCAAGACTAAGATTTTCGAGATCTACTTAGTAAGGTTGGTAAACTGAAAGATAGCTTGTGTAGGAACATTATAATAAAATCGTTATTACAACCTTTACGACGTAGCTTCGAGAGGAGGAAATCGTGTGGGACAAATTGTGACCGATTTTATTAACCATTTAAGTTATTAAATAAATACTCTCGAGGGGAAAACTTACACCCGTACCCGCTTTTTAATTAATCGCGTTAATTTTATAATTAATTATTTGCTCAAAACCTGTAACGACCCGGTTTCCCAAACATACAACAAATAACATACAACGCATAACTTCATTACATTCATAATAAAAGATACATCACAAACCAAGTACGGTCTCAATAGTCTTGACATTACAAAATATATATAAGCTTCCTAATCAACATCCATCAAAAGCTTCCTACACTTCATCCTCTCCTGCCGATCCTTAACCTGGAAAACATATTTTTGAAAACAAAATGAGGGTTAGACCAAACGGGTCTAGTGAGTTAATCCCGGTCCTTTCCAAAATCATTATAAAACCTTTTATGTAAATCCTTTGTATCAAAATAGTTTAGATAAACCTTTGATAATCCTTTCGTAAAATATAAACATACCACACGTATTTAAATACCAATCCAGACTCGTGCATCGTGTACATCTCATTCACCTTATTCCTCCACAAATGGCCATATTAGTTGGTAGCAAGCCAACTAATAAATCAACAACCGGTCCGCTCACCAGAACCCGGCTACCTGTCGGTCCGCACACCGGAACCCGACTACTCACCGGTCCGCACACCGGAACCCGGCTACACACCGGTCCGCACACCGGAACCCGGCAACAAGTGCACTCGTGTAGTGCAAATCTTATATAAATACAATATATATCTCATTACATCATATTGTCATTTATATACACATAATCATATTCCTACCACATAATCATCTCATATATATATTTATACACATATGTATTCCAGTTCAAAACGTTTTACATCAAAACTCACCTTGAATGCTTAAAATACGCTTCCAAGCCTTTCTCCGAGCTATCCGATCCTTTATCCAAATACCTCAGAATCTGAAACCATTTACATACAAATATCTCCTTACCAACTTATGTATAAGACTTACTAGCAGGTTCTGGACTCTAGATACATCTACATAACTTTTATCCTCAAAATTACCCAAACAGCCAAGTTATCCGGACAACCCAAACAACCCGGACAACACCACCTTTTTCGGACAACATGACTTTTCCGGACAACCTCAGTAATCCGGACAGCAAGACTAATCCGGACAACACGAGGAATCCGGATGCCATCCGGACTCTAAATCATCCGGAAACCATCAATCCAATCGTCCGAACTCTATCAACAACTTACCCGGACACCACCCAACAGAACTATCCGGACACAGTCATATCATCCGGACACCTCTGTCGGTTTGGTACTTTTTACCCAGAAAACCGACTGAAATTCATACCAGTTCGATTCTATTGATTCTAATCCGACAGAAACCATTTACCAACCATTACAAACATAAATTGCAAAGAAAACATACCTTAATCTCTTCCAAGTACACCAAATGATGTCCTATTGCTTTCTTTTCTTCCTTTTCTTCTTTTCTCTCAAAACACACACACACATACACTCAAAATCTGATTTTGTGAAATATCTAAACACTAAAGAGATAATATCTAACTCAATTTTCCTTTTAGCCCTTAAACTATTCAACAATAACCCAAACACCCTTAACTTATAAACTTATCCAAACTTTCCCTAAATAGAAACTTTAAAGTTAAATAAACTTAACGACATTAGATTTTTAACTAACGGATTTACCCGGGGTATTACATTATCTCCCCCTTAAAAGAATTCCGTCCCGGAATTCGGTTAAGCAATAAACGAGGGTAACTACTATAAATTGCTTTCAAACTCATACCACACACTATTCTCAACATTACCAAAACATCAATAATTTTAATTCAACACAAAAATTTCCGCCCCTATAAAACAACAATAATCACCAACTTATTAATACCAACTACTTAATTCGAACTTTACACACATCGTCCACAATTTACTCAACTAATCCATCCCCCATAAATAATGACAGTCTATTTTCTAATAGATCACAGAGTTAACTTGGAGTATTATCTTAACCCGTAGTTAAACTTTTCTCCATAGACTATACCCAACTCCACCGTCACTTCTCTTACCCAAAATACGTCTAAAACAAACAACACTTTCTTGCATTAATTATACCGACCACGAACCCTAGATTACAATTGATTTCCACACTTGTCACAACATCACTCTCGTACTACTACCACGTCCTATCCAAGGGTCATTCACCCCGATCATTACATTTGACTACTTTCTTCCACTCTCTTTTCAACATAAAACACGTTTTCCCAAGGATAGCTCACTAGGAGGTACTCACTCTTAACGGATCCTATGAGCTAGCTTTCTTTCACCTCCAAACCAATTGCACGCACCCAATTTCAACAATTACCATACTTTACTAACAACTTCACCATACCTCATATCAGAAACTTAATCGAGTCAATCCAAAATCACACTCAATGCTCAATATATCTTCACATTTTCCATTTCTCAAACGGTAATACTCTATTCTTTAGCTAACCATCTACTGCCACTCCATTCTCTTATTCTTGAATAATACTACTACACACCACCTCGACATCCATGCCTCTCCACACATACTTTTGGGACATCTAAACAACTTATAAACAAAATCCCGAGCAGAGGTTTCCACTTATACTCACCCCATATCGTCACAAATTCACCACTTAATCTCACGAAATTCATTACTACTACACCTCGCACATTCACTAATTATAAACTGCCATCATCTTATCCACATTACCCCACACATTTAAACAATACCTTTCTTGATAGCGTCAACAATCACATTAAGTATAATCTTCACAACATACTAAACCGTTGCCTTCATGACAAGGTCAAGACTTCACACATTACCGTTACTCTCTACACATAATCATCACGTTCCACATACTACTATTATTCTTTACACTCAAGCCATCACACTCCATACACTAACAAATTAAAACAACAATAATTAAACACACCCTTCTATACCTCTAACACAATTATCAAATATTTTTCTAACACAAATAATAAAATTGAAAACACAAAAAAATCGGTTTGCACCCAAGTCAGATAACACCTTAGCACGTATAGAGTTTATAGAAATATACTTGTCTTCATATCTATCCATACGTCGAGTCCGATCTGCCACTCTGTTGATTTTTATAGAGTTAATATACACATAAGCACATACCCCATATAATAAGGTATTCCAGTCCAAACATGCACCTGTAAGATCACAATTACACTGGCCAGGTGTAATATGAAATTACCTTACATGATGTTCCTTCTACCTTTTATACTTCATCATCCCAAGGTTCTAATATATAGAGGACATCCTACTTCACATGCAGTTTAAGTCTAGGTACGGGTACAAATACCTAAATCCCTTAAACTAGGGCTCTGATACCATTTGTAACGACCCGGTTTCCCAAACATACAACAAATAACATACAACGCATAACTTCATTACATTCATAATAAAAGATACATCACAAACCAAGTACGGTCTCAATAGTCTTGACATTACAAAATATATATAAGCTTCCTAATCAACATCCATCAAAAGCTTCCTACACTTCATCCTCTCCTGCCGATCCTTAACCTGGAAAACATATTTTTGAAAACAAAATGAGGGTTAGACCAAACGGGTCTAGTGAGTTAATCCCGGTCCTTTCCAAAATCATTATAAAACCTTTTATGTAAATCCTTTGTATCAAAATAGTTTAGATAAACCTTTGATAATCCTTTCGTAAAATATAAACATACCACACGTATTTAAATACCAATCCAGACTCGTGCATCGTGTACATCTCATTCACCTTATTCCTCCACAAATGGCCATATTAGTTGGTAGCAAGCCAACTAATAAATCAACAACCGGTCCGCTCACCGGAACCCGGCTACCTGTCGGTCCGCACATCGGAACCCGACTACTCACCGGTCCGCACACCGGAACCCGGCTACACACCGGTCCGCACACCGGAACCCGGCAACAAGTGCACTCGTGTAGTGCAAATCTTATATAAATACAATATATATCTCATTACATCATATTGTCATTTATATACACATAATCATATTCCTACCACATAATCATCTCATATATATATTTATACACATATGTATTCCAGTTCAAAACGTTTTACATCAAAACTCACCTTGAATGCTTAAAATACGCTTCCAAGCCTTTCTCCGAGCTATCCGATCCTTTATCCAAATACCTCAGAATCTAAAACCATTTACTTACAAATATCTCCTTACCAACTTATGTATAAGACTTACTAGCAGGTTATGGACTCTAGATACATCTACATAACTTTTATCCTCAAAATTACCCAAACAGCCAAGTTATCCGGACAACCCAAACAACCCGGACAACACCACCGTTTCCGGACAACATGACTTTTCCGGACAACCTCAGTAATCCGGACAGCAAGACTAATCCGGACAACACGAGGAATCCGGATGCCATCCGGACATTAAATCATCCGGAAACCATCAATCCAATCGTCCGGACTCTATCAACAACTTACCCGGACACCACCCAACAGAACTATCCAGACACATTCATATCATCCGGACACCTCTGTCGGTTTGGTACTTTTTACCCAGAAAACCGACTGAAATTCATACCAGTTCGATTCTATTGATTCTAATCCGACAGAAACCATTTACCAACCATTACAAACATAAATTGCAAAGAAAACATACCTTAATCTCTTCCAAGTACACCAAATGATGTCCTATTGCTTTCTTTTCTTTCTTTTCTTCTTTTCTCTCAAAACACACACACACACTAAAAATCTGATTTTGTGAAATATCTAAACACTAAAGAGATAATATCTAACTCAATTTTCCTTTTAGCCCTTAAACTATTCAACAATAACCCAAACACCCTTAACTTATAAACTTATCCAAACTTTCCCTAAATAGAAACTTTAAAGTTAAATAAACTTAACGGCATTAGATTTTTAACTAACGGATTTACCCAGGGTATTACATTATCTCCCCCTTAAAAGAATTCCGTCCCGGAATTCGGTTAAGCAATAAACGAGGGTAACTATTATAAATTGCTTTCAAACTCATACCACACACTATTCTCAACATTACCAAAACATCAATAATTTTAATTCAACACAAAAATTTCCGCCCCTATTGGGTTCTTACCATTATATTACTTGTGAGCGAACGCAATACGTGGTGTATACTTGCGCCATTATTGTGCCCATTTTACGTGTGGATATTTTGCTACCAAAAATTCTTTGTTTTCTTGCTTTCGTTCGATTTCTTTCGTATCTTCAAATCACCGATTCTGCTCTGATACCAATTGTTAATCCTAGTTTGATCAGGTAACAACGAATCAATAAGAAATAACACGAACAATTGATGATTTCAACTTGTCATCCCTCTCGTATTCATGATTCAAGATAGTTACAAAGGTTTGAATGAAAAACACAACTATCTCTCTCTAACAATTAAGCTCTCAACTTGTCTAATGAATCGCTGTGGGATGCTAATCAATTGCTAACCTAATTCTAAAGGTTAAGGAAACCTTATATACTTAGGCCTTAAACAAACAAGGCCCAAGCCCATTAAGCAAATAAGCCAAAATTAACATAATTAAGGCTTTTACAATAATTAATTAATCTAATTAAGTTCTATATCATTATTTATATATCTTTCTAATATGTAGGACATTTATGGTCCTAACATCTTCGAATGCCTTTATTGACTCCATAAAAGCTTCGTGTAACAGTTGTAACGGACGCTAAGTTTAATGCTGTTAATGGCCTTCGTCGGTTATAGCCGTTGGTCATCAATGACATTGACCCTGCATTAAACAATGAAAAAGTAACAGTAATATTGCATGTTAGTCGGTCGAGGTCGTGAGGTGGATAACTTTCGATTTCAACTTTGGTCAAAAAGATAAAGTGTTTACGATTTAACCTTATTATGAGAAAGTGTAATAAATGTTTTGCTTTGTTTTGGTCGTGGTCGAGACTGGTGAAATTTTACCCAAACAGTTTGCCCCCAAAATTAAAAATGAAGAAGCAATTTTTTTTGAGTTTTGAATTTTGTCAGTCGGACGTCTAGGGTCGTGACACGTGTCGAAAGTCTCTTCAGTTGCCTTGGAACTGGATCAGTCCAATTCCAACCAAAGAGGAAGTTGAAAAGGGGATAAGATCGTGACGTCATGCTGACGTGCGATCGTGCTTAACAGCTGTAAGGGCCAGATGTCGACGATCTGTCGAGCTTTCGAAAAGGCAATGGTATGTGTCGAACATCGGGAGGCTTGATATGACACGATCATTGACATAAATAGCGACCCACGATGGATCTTTTCCATTTTACGATTTCAGAGAGTTTTAAGAGTAAGATTCCTTTTCGATTTCTTGCTGTTATTCGTTCAACCCTTTCCAAACCTGCAAGAATCTTCGACACAGTTAGGAACTTCGAGGTTTTTAGACGCCTATATAAGGACGATTCTCAGTCTTTGCATGCGTCATAAGTCGATTGCTAGGAAACCTAGAAAGAACTGGGACATTTGGGGCTTTTCAGACCTACAGATTTGGTTAACGGGGTTAGCGATGTCGACAGAACCTAGGAGTATCATTCAAGATCAAGATGCTCTCGACGAACTTAGGAACTTAGCAAAAATCCCTGCGAGGATTACTGTGAGTAAGGCCAATCAGATTTGACCTGAGATGTGTCCCAATGGATACGTCGTGATATACGAGTATCCTTTCAAGATAGGTTTCGAATGGCCCTATTCACCACTGGCAAAATCCTTCATGTGCGAGTTCGACCTCTCACCGGGGCAACTGATGCCCCAGTTCTGGCGAGTTATCCAAGTCGTCGAGCGACTTACTAGAAACTGGGAGTCGCCGATGAACGTGAAAGACCTCTTGACTGCTTATCAGGTCAAGATGGGCATGTACCATCGCTACAACCTTTTTTCTAGGTATAAGGGCGATCGTACCTTAGTTCTGAAGACTGCGGTCAACGACCGCAAATGGAAGACCAGGTACGCCTTTGTGCGGGTAGCGACGCTAGACCCCGACAGCGATTGGATCAGGTCCGGATGGAACATGGCGGGTGAGTTTTAGCTTTGATTGAGGGTCTATATTATGTTTATTTATTTATTTATTCACTTCTCGACTAACCTTCTCCCTTATGCATTTTCAGACATCAAATTTGACGACGTGAAGCCCAACGAAAACTCCAAGACCAAAATCGAGAAGTTCTTGGAGATCAGTCATGACGACCGATCGTTCGTCACACGACACTTAGTGGACGAGGACGAAGACCTAGTGTACTTGGGTGAAAATCATCAAGAGAATCGAGAGGAAGCAGGAGAAGAAGAAGAATAAGAGGAGTCTGAGGAGACTGAGGAAGAAGAAAAGAAAGAGGAGTCGAAAGAAGAGGCAGAGGTAGAGATGACTGGTAAGTGTACCTTTCTCTGTTCGACATATTTCTTCCCTTGTTTCAGTGTTTTAACTGTTCTTCCTCTCTATTGTTTCACAGGAGAATCCCAGCGATCCCAGCCGAAAGTGTCGTCTACGATGGCCAAGAGGGCAGCCTAAGCAGAACTGGCTCGCAAGGCGAGGGAAAAGAGGAAGGAGGCCCCGACAACTGGGTCGGGGGTCCTAAAGAGAAAAGAGGACCCGACAACTGGGTCGGGAGTCCTAAAGAGGACAAGGATGTCCATCCCGAGGGAACCGTCTTTGAAGATAGGCGGCTTGTCGAGAGTCGTCATGCCAGAGAAGGCAAAGGCGTCGACCGCATCCGTCGAGAAAACTTCCGACGCGATCGACGCAACACCCATCGACCCTGCACATCCGGCGAAATTGACGGTGTCCCCTACTGCCACGTTGGGCCCCTCGTCGGTCGACAAGGGCAAGGGCGCGCAGACGGGAGAGGGTGAGAAAGAAGTCACGACGGTAAACTTCACGTTGCTGTCGGATTTCATGGTTGATAATGTCCTGGACGGGACGAAACTGTTCCCTCACTTGGGAAAGTATCAGCTCCCCTCTTTCAGGGAGCGCTTCAACGGGGTCTCTGTCTAAGATGCGGGGTCCCATGTTGCCGGACTGGCGTTTATGGTAAGTCTTTATTTCAAGACTTGTTTTACGTTGTCGTTGTCGAATATTTATTAACGTGTTTTTATGTTTTTCAGACGTTTCAGTCTTCCTTGGCCCTGTATGCCGAGACGACGAAGATCGAAGGTCTAGTGTCCTCTGCTCTTAAGATAGAGGATGCGGCGTTGGAGAGGGAGAAGTCTGCTTTGACGCGTACCGAGGATATGTCGGTACGACTCGATGATGCTTTGAACGAGCTGGAGGCTGTTGGACATGCTAAGGACGAGGTGAACTCTCGTCTAAAGCAATCCCTGTCTCTGATCGCCGACCAGAGGGAGGAACTGGACAGGACGAAGGAGTCCTTGACCATGAAGGAGAAAGAGGTTGAGGAGTCCAAGTCCAAGGTGGCGGATCTGGAGAAGGAGGTGAGGGAACTCAAGGACGAGGCTGCATACACTTTTGCCCTAGCTCGTTTGACAGTTCGGGCGGCGATCATGCGGCAACATCTGTCGGGGAAGAATCCCCTTGCGTCCATGACTGACGAGCTAGCCTTTTTCTTGGCCAAAGTCGGGTCTGAGAGAGATCTCGACTCTGACGATGAGAAGGAGGCTGAGGAAGAAGAGGCGGACGAGGGCTTCCAGGGTGAAGTTTCGGGCAAAGACGCGAGTGTCGATCCTCTTTTGCCTTAGAATTTTTTTATCTTTAGTCTTGTTTTTGAGAGCTCGACCGTTGGTGGTCGAGTTACTTAGATGTAATCATTTATTTCGTAAATGACACTTTACCTTTCTGTTGAACTCATGCATTATTTTGACTCATACGTGTCGTGGACAAGTATAATATCAACTGCGAAATTCATTAAGTATAGAACAAACAAGGGATCGTGTGACTTGGGCATCCATTGTAATTACGACGATTAGCACACAAGTCATAAGACTTTTGTACTTTCAGATCATGTCGGCAATCATAAGCACAGACGACCGAAGCATTCATTCAGAATATGAAACTTTTCTAAGTTAAGAAACTTAGATTGAGGGGTCGTTAGACCTTACGACCGTACAATAAGATCGTACGACGAAATTTGAATCATGCGTTCCTGTGATAGAATAATCGGGTTATAGACCTGATAACTTATGTCATGCGAACTTGTGAGATTAAAGTCGTATAGTAGACTTAGCAATCTTATGGCGTGCGATATGTGCTAAAACAATGTCAGAGGTTGGTCGTTGGCTAACCAACGACCCTCCGATGCTTAAGTCAGTAATCGTCATAGTAAAAAATCGTATGAAAGATAGAAAAGAACTTAGAAGACATACCTTTTTAGACGTGTTGCATTACAGCTACGTGGGATACCTCGATTGTCGAGGGTTCGGCATCGATAGACATCTTTACCCATGACTTCTACTAAACGGCCTACTTCTGCGGCTTCAAGGTGGTCTTATAGCAATCACGGGCGACTTTTGGCTCACTTTTGATCTATTGGACCCCCATGGCGTAAAGAACTTCATGGTCTGGTGGTATGTCGAGGGAACAACTTTCATTTCATGGATCCACGGTCGGCCTAAGATGATGTTATAGGCTGACGAGCAATCAATGACGTTGAACTTGGTTTGCTTGTTGATTCCTTCGGCGTAGACTGGCAAGGTGATCTCTCCAAAGGTACTTGTCGCGTCTCCATTGAAACCGACCAAGGTGGTCGAGCGTCGAATGATTTCTGATCGATCGATTCCCATGGCCTTGATGGTATCAAGGAAGATGACGTTCGCTGAACTGCCTCCATCGACCAAGACTCGCCGGGTTAAACAATTACCAATCGTGAGTTGAATGATCAACCCGTCATGATGCTTCTGATACGAGCCACCAAGGTCATCTTGGTCGAACATGATCTTCATGGCTTCTAACTCCAGGTCTCATTTAGGTCTTGATGAATGCGGGATAGGTCGGTCGTCAGGTGCTTGGCTGGCATGACGTTTGGCCGCAGAATACGTCAAACCGCATACGTCGGAACCACCAGTTATGCTGTTAACGACTTTCACATGATCGGGAGTCGGCGGTCGAGCGTCGTTAGCTGGAGTAACGACGACGTCGATGATATCCTTGAGATTTCCCTTCGGGACGTGATATGCTAGCTCCTTTTTAAGAGCTATGCAATCATCTATCGCATGGCCGTGGTCGACATTGAAGTCGCACCACTTCGATTTATATTTCTTACCGTTATCTTGGTCAGACTTCTTTGGCCATCGAATGGTCGCCTGGATGGTCTTCAGAGCCTCGACCAAGTCCTTTGTAGTCTCTTTGAATCCGTAGGAGGATATCTTAGGGTACTGAGGAAATTTGGTCGCGGTCTTGGATTCCGCCTTTGTCTTGAATCGGACGTTCGAGATTTGACGCGCAGACTCTGGCTTGGATACTGCCTTCGTCTTGAACTCTGGATTCCTTACACTAAGCGTCCTCTTGTCGTCAGAGTACTTAAGACGAAAGGCCGCGTCGTCTTCTACCCTCATATAAGCAAGGGTTCTGGCTCGGACGTCTTCGAAATTCTCTGAGGGATACTTGGTCAAATCAGTGTATAGACCCGAACTGTTGACTCTGACGATGAGAAGGAGGCTGAGGAAGAAGAGGCGGACGAGGGCTTCCAGGGTGAAGTTTCGGGCAAAGACGCGAGTGTCGATCCTCCTTTGCCTTAGAATTTTTTTATCTTTAGTCTTGTTTTTGAGAGCTCGACCGTTGGTGGTCGAGTTACTTAGATGTAATCATTTATTTCGTAAATGACACTTTACCTTTCTGTTGAACTCATGCATTATTTTGACTCATACGTGTCGTGGACAAGTATAATATCAACTGCGAAATTCATTAAGTATAGAACAAATAAGGGATCGTGTGACTTGGGCATCCATTGTAATTACGACGATTAGCACACAAGTCATAAGACTTTTGTACTTTCAGATCATGTCGGCAATCATAAGCACAGACGACCGAAGCATTCATTCAGAATATGAAACTTTTCTAAGTTAAGAAACTTAGATTGAGGGGTCGTTAGACCTTACGATCGTACAATAAGATCGTACGACGAAATTTGAATCATGCGTTCCTGTGATAGAATAATCGGGTCATAGACCTGATAACTTATGTCATGCGAACTTGTGAGATTAAAGTCGTATAGTAGACTTAGCAATCTTATGGCGTGCGATCTGTGCTAAAACAATGTCAGAGGTTGGTCGTTGGCTAACCAACGACCCTCCGATGCTTAAGTCAGTAATCGTCATGGTAAAAAATCGTATGAAAGATAGAAAAGAACTTACAAGACATACCTTTTTAGACGTGTTGCATTACAGCTACGTGGGATACCTCGATTGTCGAGGGTTCGGCATCGATAGACATCTTCACCCACGACTTCTACTAAACGGCCTACTTCTGCGGCTTCAAGGTGGTCTTATAGCAATCACGGGCGACTTTTGGCTCACTTTTGATCTATTGGACCCCCATGGCATAAAGAACTTCATGGTCTGGTGGTATGTCGAGGGAACAACTTTCATTTCATGGATCCACGGTCGGCCTAAGATGATGTTATAGGCTGACGAGCAATCAATGACGTTGAACTTGGTTTGCTTGTTGATTCCTTCGGTGTAGACTGGCAAGGTGATCTCTCCAAAGGTACTTGTCGCGTCTCCATTGAAACCGACCAAGGTGGTCGAGCGTCGAATGATTTCTGATCGATCGATTCCCATGGCCTTGATGGTATCAAGGAAGATGACGTTCACTGAACTGCCTCCATCGACCAAGACTCGCCGGGTTAAACAATTACCAATCGTGAGTTGAATGATCAACCCGTCATGATGCTTCTGATACGAGTCACCAAGGTCATCTTGGTCGAACATGATCTTCATGGCTTCTAACTCCAGATCTCATTTGGGTCTTGATGAATGCGGGATAGGTCGGTCGTCAGGTGCTTGGCTGTCATGACGTTTGGCCGCAGAATACGTTAAACCGCATACGTCGGAACCACCAGTTATGCTGTTAACGACTTTCGCATGATCGGGAGTCGGCGGTCGAGCGTCGTTAGCTGGAGTAACGACGGCGTCGATGATATCCTTGAGATTTCCCTTCGGGACGTGATATGCTAGCTCCTTTTTAAGAGCTATGCAATCATCTATCGCATGGCCGTGGTCGACATGGAAGTCGCACCACTTCGATTTATCTTTCTTACCGTTATCTTGGTCAGACTTCTTTGGCCATCGAATGGTCGCCTGGATGGTCTTCAGAGCCTCGACCAAGTCCTTTGTAGTCCCTTTGAATCCGTAGGAGGATATCTTAGGGTACTGAGGAAATTTGGTCGCGGTCTTGGATTCCGCCTTTGTCTTGAATCGGACGTTCGAGATTTGACGCGCAGACTCTGGCTTGGATACTGCCTTCGTCTTGAACTCTGGATTCCTTACACTAAGCGTCCTCTTGTCGTCAGAGTACTTAAGACGAAAGGCCGCGTCGTCTTCTACCCTCATATAAGCAAGGGTTCTGGCTCGGACGTCTTCGAAATTCTCTGGGGGATACTTGGTTAGATCAGTGTATAGACCCGAACTGTCGTCTAGACCACGTTTGTAGGCTTCGATCGCGGTCTTGACATCACAGTTACGGACACAGATCATTTCTGCGTTGAATCTGTTGAAATAACTCCGGATGGATTCACCGGCCTTCTGAATGACATAATACAGATCACTGGTCTGCTTCTCCATCTTGCGACTACTGACGAATTGCTGAGAGAACAGGTTGACTAGTTCGGCGAATGACCCGATGGATTTGGGTTTGAGGTTAATCAACCACTGGAGGGCAGGACCTGTGAGGGTCGCCCCAAAACTCTTGCACATACAAACCTCTTGATACATATGTGGAATCGAGAATGTCCATATCAGTTGCTTGTAATGCGCGATGTGCTCCGTCAGATCGGTTATCCCCGAATACTTGGGCGTGAAGGCGGGGATATTATACTTCTTCGGAACATCGACGGTGACGATCGTGTCGACGAAAGGCGATGCTTGAAATCCCGAACGAGGCTCGACATCGACGGGCACGGCTGCCCCCGGCAGCTTAGCGAGCAAAGATAGGACGCGCTCATTCTGATCTTCCAACAATTACAATCGCTGAGCGACGGGGTCATTAGGATCAGGATTTACTCCTGCTTGAGGATTAATTCCTGAGCTGGTACCATTTCCATATGACGAGCCATTGGCGTCCCCGTTGAAAGGAACAAAATACGGCTGGGACCCATTGTTCATGGGTGGAGGTCTTAGATGCTGAGGGGGAACCGTCCCGAACTGGGGATTTGGGATGAACGATCCCGGCTGCTGGTTTTGACTGAGCGACCCTGGTCCAGGATTATGAACGAATGGACCTAGACCTGGATTATGAACAAAGGGAGCGGACCCTGGATTCTGACCGAACGATCCTGGACCGGGATTCTGAACGAATGGTCTAGGACCGTTTTGTGGTTCGAACGATCCGCCCGGATTCTGATTCCTTAGCCGCGCGATTTCTTCAGATGCCCTTCGACTTTGATCAACAAGGGCATTCTCAAGCTCCCAATGCATCTGGGCAATGAATTGCTCTGGGTTTCTGTTAATGCCAAAAATCGCACCAAAGGGACAACTTAAGGTCGATGTGGACTTAAACAACTAAAGAAAGGATCTTTCGACGAAACGTGCGACGAAGGTAAAAATAAAGGAGACAAGGGATTTGATGACACAGGAAAAGCCTCAAACGAGGAAAAAACCTGCGGACGACAAGGGATGTCGTTGCTGCACTATGGTCGCCAATCAGGGGCGATGTCCTTCGGTACTGGTGTCGGTCGTACGATGATTACAATACAAATGAAGGAAATGCTTTGAAATGTAAAGTACAAGTGTTTGGAATGTAAAACAAGTGTTTGTCGTGTGTGAATACAAGTGTAAACAACTATTGGTTGGAAGTTGCTGTCGAGAACGATAACTTGAGCCTTCTTTCAAGTGTTCTTGAGTTCGCTGTAGGATTCTGGCCTTCAATACTTGATTTACAGAATTAGAATGCTCTTTTCTATGAGTTTGGATGTTATTCGCTGATGATTACTGATGTGTCTCGGCTGTTCACTCGTTGTTCTTGATGTGAAGACTTCTTGGTATTTATAGTCTTCGCGTCATTAATTAGCTCCATTAATGCTTCGATCAACGGCTACAACGGCTGGAAACGGTCGCCGGAGTGATGATCCATAATGCTCTTCGTCCGTTACGGTTGTCGATCGTTGATGGTTGCGTCGGTTATATCCGTTGCTCCTTTAATGGCTTTGACTCCTGCATTAAATACTTAACAACACGTAACGGTTAACGTTAGTATATGTCGAGGATATAATGATCTTACGCGGTGGCCGTGCGGAATGGGCGACGCTATGGTCGAGCGTCATGAGGGACGTACGACTTACCTTTTACGGGAGACGACGGATGTCTTCTGGGTTCTCGTCGAGACCTTACCTTAATACAAGATATAGTTCTTAATCGTACGTCGTGCCTGTTCTTGTCGTGGTCGTACGGCGTGAGTTTTTTGCTCAAACAGTTTGCCCCCAAAATTTGAAAATTGAATGTCAAATTTAAGTTTTAAATTTTGCTTTGTAACATGGGTTGAGGGACTTACCTGGTTGTCGTGGAACTGGACCGGTTCGCTTTTAACTAGACGAGAAGTTGAAAAGTCGTGCCGTCATACTGACGCATGATGGCACTTACCAGCTGTCGAGGACAGGTGTCGAAGATCCGGGTGGGCATGCGAAAGGACGAAGACGCGTGCCGATTGCCAATGGTTTCGATCCGACATGATCTGGTGCATAAATAAGGGTTGCGACGAATCCTTTCTTTTCTTATGCTTTTTCAGAGTTTATTTTGGAAGGAGATTTTTCTTTGATCCTCTTGCCATCCTTCGTCTAAATCTTTGCGAATCTTCTATTTTAGGGCGTTTGCATTGCTTTTTCCCCTTCGTCCTTCATTGTCTTCTTCCTCTGGTCAGAAATGTCGACTGAACCAGAAAGTTCTATCGTTAGCCAGGGAGATTTAGACGCCTTTAGGCGTCTAGCGAAGATCCCCGTAGGAGTAGAACTAATCAGTCCAGGGGTTGTTCGTCCTAAGGATTGCCCCGAGGGATACTTCGTAATATACGAATAACCTTTCAAGATAGGCTTCGAGTGGCCGTATTCGACTTTGACCAAGAATTTCATGCGATGCTTCGGTTTATCGCCGGGGCAGTTGATGCCCCAACTCTGGCGAGTTTTTCTGGTCATTGAGCGTTTGTCTGCAGAGTGGGACCCCCCTATGTCTTTGAATGATTTCTTGGCAGCGTACCAAGTCAAGAGAGACAAGCGTTGGCATTACAGTCCGTACTCCAGGTACAAGGGCGATCGTGCCCTAGTTTTAAATACTGGAGTTAATGATCGGGGGTGGGGGTCCAGGTATGTGTTCGTATGTGTTGATTCGCTTGACGCCGACAGCAAGTGGATTCGTCCAGATTGGAATATGGGAGGTATGTTCTTTTCCAATTTACATCATAGTATGGTTTTCTGATCTTTTATTTACTCTCCGCCTTTTGTCGTCTTCAGAAGTTCAGTTCGACGCTCTGGATCCGAATGAGGGTTCTCGCGCCAAGATTGACAGATTCCTCAGTTACAGCGTTGAAGACCAATCTTTTGCCATGTGGCAACTGGCGACCGAGGACGAGGACGTGGTGGTGGATGCTGTGGAAGAGGAAGAAGAAGAAGGAGAAGAAGAAAGTGGTCGACAGGAGGCGACTGGTGAGTGTATTATGGTTTCCTGTTTCTCTTTTTTTATTTCTTATTCTTGTCTGACACTTCGTATTTTTCCTGGTCAGTGCCAACTGAAAAGAAATCAGTTTCTAGGTCGAGAGGGAAGCAAATCATGCGTGCCCTTCGAGGAGGAGATGTTTTGACAGCTGGGTCGAGCCAGAAGAGAACCAGGAGTACGGTCCTGAGGGAACCGTCGTCGAGGGTGGATGACTCGTCGAGAGTCATTTTGCCTAAGAAGGCGAAGGCGTCATCTAGCCGTCCAGGCGTGATGGATGCGACACCGGTGAGTTCGGCGCCTCTGGCGACAACAACGAGACCGGTGTTAAAAATGTCGGCCCCATCTTCTGCCGCTCGGGGCGAGGGGTCGTCGGCCAAAGTTTCGACGGTCAATTTTTCATTGCCGTCTGATTTTATGGCGGACGGTGTCCTAGACGGGACGTCGTTGTTCCCTCACTTGGAGGGGTGCTTGCTTCCATCTTTCAGGGAGCGTTTTCGCGGAGTTCCGGCCGGTGAGATAAGATCTCAGGTTGCCAGTCTGGCGTTCTCAGTAAGTGTCAATCTTTCATGACTTGTTTCAACGTTCGATGTCGTTCGTTGTCTGACACTTTTTCGTGTATTTTTTCAGACGTTCCAGTCGTCTTTGGCATTGTGTAGCGAGATGTCAAATGCCGAGGAGTTGGTGGCGTCTGCTTTGGAAAGAGAAGAAGCGGCGTTAGAAAGGGAGAGGTTGGCTTTGGCGCGCGCGGATGAACTGGCCATCCAACTTTTCGATGCTCAATATGAACTGCAGGAGATTTGTGCGGGAGGAGTGGCGGATGAAGATCCTCAGGACGGGCCTTCAGGCAAGGATGCATCCGACGTTCCTCCTGTAGTTTAGAATTTTTACTTCCTTCGTTTTTGCCGCTCGGCCTGCCGATGGTCGAGTATGTATTTAACGTTTCACATAATGAATATATCTTTTGTTTGGAATCTTATGCTTTATTCAAATAGCATTTTTTTATGAAGTCGAACATAAAATACATATGAAATTATGCGACTAAGGCGTTCATTGTAGTACGATGACGTAAAACAACTATAAGAACATGCGATTAAAGCATCCATTCAGGGTATGGAATAAGTTAAGAAACCTTAAAGAAACTTTTAAAGATAAAGTTAAACTTTGCGATCGTAAGGCTGGATCGTGTATATCGTGCGACTTTGCGAATTTAAAGTCATATAGCTGACTTCGTGCGATCCTGCGATAAAATGATGTCGAGGGTTGGTCGTTGGCTAACCAACGACCCTCCGATGCTTAAGTCAGTAGTTGTTGTGTGAGAAAAATTCGTATGGAAAAGAGTTAGAGAACGTACCATTTCAGACCCTCTCTATTTGCCCCCTGTCGTTTATTACCTTATTCTTTTTGGCAGGAAAAGATAGGTTTTAAACGACAGATTGACACGGCGATCCTGTGAAATACTGCCGAGAGCTTGATCTTGTGACTTTAGTTTATTTTCTTGGCTTCAAGGTCGACTTGTAGCATTCACGAGCGACTTTTGGCTCACTTTTGATCTCCTGGATTCCCCATGGCGTCGAGAATTTTAACATTTGATGATACGTCGAAGGAACGGCTTTCATTTCATGAATCCATGGTCGACCTAAGATGATGTTATAGGCTGACGCACAATCGATAACGCTGAACTTGGTTTGCTTGTTGACTCCTCCGGCATAGACGGGCAAAATTATCTCTCCAAAAGTGCTCGTCGCTTCTCCATTGAAACCGACCAAAGTTGTCGAACGTCGGGTAATTTCTGAGCGATCGATTCCCATTGCTTTGATGGTGTTGAGAAAAATGACATTTGCTGAACTGCCCCCGTCGACCAATACTCGACGTGTTAAACAGTTACCTACTGTGAGTTGAATGATCAACCCGTCGTGATGCTTTTGGTACGAGTCGCCGAGGTCGATTTGATCGAACACGATCTGCATGGCTTCTAGCTCCAAATCTCCTTTGGGTCTGGATGAACGTGGGATAGGCCGGTCGTCGGGCGCTTGACTGGCATGACGCTTAGCTGCGGAGTACGTCAAACCGCATACGTCCGAACCACCAGTGATGCAATTGACGATCTTTGCACGCTTAGGCACTGACGACTGGTGGCTATCAGCTGGAAGAACGACATCATCAATAATATCTTTTAGATTACCTTGTGGAACATGATATGCCAATTCCTTCTTGAGTGCGATACAATCGTCTGTCGCATGACCATGGTCGACGTGGAAGTCGCACCACTTTGATTTATCCTTCTTAGCGTCGTCCACGTCAGACTTCTTCGGCCACCGGATGGTTGCTTGGGTGGTTTTTAGAGCTTCGACTAAGTCTTTAGCTGACCCTTTGAACCCATAAGAAGATATATTGGGGTACATGGGGAATTTAGTTGCGGTTTTAGCCTCCGCCTTCGTCTTGAAACGAACGTTTGAGATCTGTCGCGCTGGCTCTATTCTGGATATGGATTTCGGCTTGAATTCTGGCTTCTTGACACCTAACGACTTCTTGCCGTCGGTGTGCTTGCGACGAAAGGCTGCATCATCTTCGACCCTCATGTATGCTAAGGTCCGAGCTCGGACGTCTTCGAAAGTCTCTGGGGGATACTTGGTCAGGTCGATGTATAAACCTGAGCTATCGTCCAGACCACGCTTGTAAGCTTCGATCGCGGTCTTGATGTCGCAATTACGGATACTGATCATTTCGGCATTGAATCTATTGAAATAACTTCGAATAGACTCGTTGTTTTTCTGTACGACGTAATATAGGTCGCTAGTCTGCTTTTCCATCTTACGACTGCTGGCGAACTGCCGGGAGAATTGGTTGACCAATTCGGCGAACGACCCGATAGATTTGGGTTTGAGATTGATCAGCCACTGGAGAGCTGGACCAGTGAGAGTCGCTCCGAAACTCTTGCACATGCATATTTCCTGGTACATGTGAGGAATCGAGATCGTCCACATGAGCTGCTTGTACTGCGCGACATGCTCGGTTGGATCGGTCACGCCCGAATACTTGGGACTGAAGGCAGGAATGTTATACTTCTTTGGGACCTCGACGGTGGCGATCTCGTTGATGAAGGGCAACGCCTGATACCCCGAGCGAGGCTCAACGTCGACAGGCATGGCTGCCCCAGGCAACTTGGCGAGCAAGGATAGGACGCGCTCATTTTGGTCTTCCAACATCTTCAAACGCTGGGTGACGGGATCGTTAAGATTAAGATTTGCCCCTGTCGAGGGATTGGTCCCTGGACTAGTGCCATTACCATGCGACGAACCATTGGTGTCCCCGTTGAACGGAGCAAAATACGGCTGCGACGCATAGTAGAATTGCTGCGGTCCATTCTGGAACGATTGTGGTCCATGCTGAGTTTGAAATGGCTGCGATCTCTGCTGGAAAGGTTGCGATCCTTGCTGGAAAGGCTGGGAAAACGGCTGTGATCCATTTCGAAACGGTTCGGCATCTCCTTGCAATGGTTGTGATCCATTGTTAAAGGGTGGTGGTCGAATGTGCTGAGGGGGAATTTGTCCGGACTGGGGATTTTGAATGAACGGACCCGACTGCTGATTCTGCATGAATGGACCTGGATGCTGGTTCTGCGCGGACGGACCTGGATTCTGGACGAATGGTCTAGGACCATTCTGGGATCCAAAAGGATTCCTTAGCCACGCGATCTCTTCAGCTGCTCTGCGATTCTTCTCTGCCATTGCATTGAGTTGATTCCTGGCAACCTCGAGCTCCTGATACATCTGAGCAACAGCTTCCTGTGGATTTCCAGGGGCTGCCATTTTCCTGCAATAGAAAAAAAACTCCAAGAAACTATTAGTAGAATGCACGTTCGTCGAGGATTTTCTCTAGATGTAGTCCCACAGATGGCGCCAAACTGTTAATGCCAAAAATCGCACCAAAGGGACAACTTAAGGTCGATGTGGACTTAAACAACTAAAGAAAGGATCTTTCGACGAAACGTGCGACGAAGGTAAAAATAAAGGAGACAAGGGATTTGATGACGCAGGAAAAGCCTCAAACGAGGAAAAAACCTGCGGACGACAAGGGATGTTGTCGCTGCACTATGGTCGCCAATCAGGGGCGATGTCTTTCGGTACTGGTGTCGGTCGTACGATGATTACAATACAAATGAAGGAAATGCTTCAAAATGTAAAGTACAAGTGTTTGGAATGTAAAACAAGTGTTTGTCGTGTGTGAATACAAGTGTAAACAACTATTGGTTGGTAGTTGCTGTCGTGCGTCGAGAACGATAACTTGAGCCTTCTTTCAAGTGTTCTTGAGTTCGCTGTAGGATTCTGGCCTTCAATACTTGATTTCCAGAATTGGAATGCTCTTTTCTATGAGTTTGGATGTTATTCGCTGATGATTACTGATGTGTCTCGGCTGTTCACTCATTGTTCTTGATGTGAAGACTTCTTGGTATTTATAGTCTTCGCGTCATTAATTAGCTCCATTAATGCTTCGATCAACGGCTACAACGGCTGGAAACGGTCGCCGGAGTGATGATCCATAATGCTCTTCGTCCGTTACGGTTGTCGATCGTTGATGGTTGCGTCGGTTATATCCGTTGCTCCTTTAATGGCTTTGACTCCTGCATTAAATACTTAACAACACGTAACGGTTAACGTTAGTATAGGTCGAGGATATAATGATCTTACGCGGTGGCCGTGCGGAATGGGCGACACTATGGTCGAGCGTCATGAGGGACGTACGACTTACCTTTTACGGGAGATGACGGATGTCTTCTGGGTTCTCGTTGAGACCTTACCTTAATACAAGATATAGTCCTTAATCGTACGTCGTGCCTGTTCTTGTCGTGGTCGTACGACGTGAGTTTTTTGCCCAAACAGTTTCCATTACCTGCCATCTTCCTGAAAAAGAAAAGAGAGGAAACTCCAAGAAAACGTTAGTAAGACGCACGTTTATCGAAGATTTTCTCTAGATGGGGCCCCCGGTGGGCGCCAAACTCTTAATGCCAAAAATCATCCAGATTGGCGACCGACCGAAGAGGTTGAGCGGCTTGATCAGAAGAGTCGGTCTTGGCAGTCATGCAACTGATAAGGTGAGCGAAGATGAAGTTCATCTCGCTGGGCATTTTCGATTTCTTCAGCAGTGTTAGCTTCTTCTCAGGCTTCTTGTCTCTGCCCATTTCCCATACATAGCCCATTGCATCAAAAAATGCAATAAGAGCTTCTTTGTCAGCGATCTTCTTATGGTCAGGGAAAGGAACAAAAGGTTTTTCCTTTGTAGCGATGGGAAAGTTCAGAGCTTTGCGAATGATGGCGGGTGTGATCTTTATCGTGCCATATTCAGTATCGCAGAGGATACAATCAACTGTTTTGGAGGGATCTTTGGCGGATGGTAGTTGAGTGTGTCTGGCAGAGTACCAGAACTGAGATAGTAGCAGCTGACTTGCAGGGGGTGAAATGGTCAGGGCTGTTGAAATGCAGCAATTCTTCAGGAAATTCACAGCATCTGTCAGATGTGTGACTTGCTTTCGAGGAGGAAACTCGAGAAGCGCAGAAAGGTTGTTTATCTTAGTCCAGTCTAGTTGATCAAGATTGAACTTGACTTGTGGAGCCTTGAGGATTTCCACTTCCTCAGAGTCAGCGGAGATGTTCTCAGCGGTAGCAGGAATGTCAGACGAGGCCATTTCTCTGTATTAACAGTTCAACCAAAGATGTTAACAAATAAGAATAATCTTAATGTGGAAAGAATTTCCAATAAGATGTTTCGAATTTTATCCATTTCATTCAGACACAAATGTCTTAATGAAGATTAGGGTTTTTCATGTTTTTGAAACGAAATGTAAAACCCATTTTCTTATTTTCCAGTTTTCTATGAAGAAATAGATTCTGGAAACGAATGAAGAACAAGTTTAAGATTTTGCATTTAAACTTGAAGAACAACCATGAAATGGTTGTGTTCATAAAACCACGAAAGAAAATGATTTCATTTTACGAAGTTCTTTTGTTTGATCTTGTTAAAACAATGAGAAGATCGGAAACAAGTTATACGCATTTGGTAATAAATAAGAACATATTAACCTTGATGTTTGATGAAGAAGATGATGAACAGTTCTTGAAGTTTTTGAAATCACAAATGCAACATTGAATTCTTTCTTGCGGAGGGAGATTGATCGCGTAAAAGAAAAATATAAACAAAGAATTTGTTTATATAGAGATTTTAGAAAGAGAAAATCTTGAGCGGGAAAATATTTTCATCATGACACGGACACGTGTTTGCATTTGATTGGAAGTTTGAACGAGACGTGCACACGTGTGTCAGGAAGAGAAAACGTGCCGAGGTTTTATCCGTTGCAATGACGTCACAACTGTCCTTTCATATTCTTGGTTGTCTCTGAGGTTTTGAAAAACTCAGAGATACTTTTGAAAACATGAAGCACTGAATGAAAATATTCAGTGAAGGTTTTAAGAAATTTCAAAATATCGCTGTTAAGGAAGAGATATTCAGCGATGCATTTTGTTTTGAAATCTTGCATTTTCATGCGATTGTCAGAGAGAGAACATACCTTGATATCAGTGAATCAAGCTTATTCAGAGAGAAGATGATAGATTGGGTTATACAAGTTGATTTTATCCTTTCGCTAATCAATGTGAACCGCTGAAGATTTTATCCTTCAAAGTTCAGCATTCCAAGCTCGCTGATGAGAAAGTTGAATCTTGTCTCATCAAGAGGTTTGGTAAATAAGTCAGCTAACTGATAATCAGTTGGGATAAAATGAAGTTCTATATCACCATTCATCACATGATCTCTGATAAAATGATATCTGATTTCTATATGTTTGGTCTTTGAATGTAGTACTGGATTGTTTGCTATAGCGATGGCACTTGTGCTGTCGCAATAGATTGGAATTTTGGAGAGCTGAAGATCATAGTCTAGTAGCTGATTTCTCATCCACAAGACTTGAGAACAACAACTTCCAGCAGCTACATATTCAGCTTCAGCTGTGGAAGTGGACACTGAATTTTGCTTTTTACTTGTCCAACTTACCAGCTTTCCACCCAGGAGCTGACATCCTCCTGTGGTGCTTTTCCTATCCATTTTGCAACCTGCAAAATCACTATCTGAATAGGCGGTTAGATCGAATCCTGAATCTTTGGGATACCAAAGACCTAGATTCGCTGTACCCTTAAGATATCGAAAGATTCGCTTTACAGCTTTCATATGAGATATCTTAGGTTCAGCTTGATATCGTGCACACAAGCATGTTGCAAACATAATATCGGGTCGGCTAGCTGTTAGATACAATAGAGAGCCGATCATCCCACGGTACAACATGACATTGACAGGAACACCCTTAGTGTCCTTATCAAGTGTCAGCGGTGGTGCCATAGGGGTTTTCATAGCTGAACTTTCAGTTAAGTCGAATTTCTTCAACATATCTTTAACATATTTTCCCTGATTTATGAAAGTTCCTTTCTCAGTTTTCTTAATCTGAAGACCAAGGAAATATGTTAGTTCACCCATCATGCTCATTTTATACTCATCTTTCATTCTATCAGCGAAACGAGTACAAAGCTCAGGGTTAGTAGAACCAAATATAATGTCATCAACATATATTTGAACTAAAATGATATGACCTTTCACTTTTCTAAAAAATAGAGTTTTGTCAATCTTACCTCGCTCAAATTTTTCAATATGGAGATAAGTAGAAAGAGTGTCATACCATGCACGAGGAGCTTGCTTCAAACCATAAAGTGCCTTATCCAGTTTATAAACATAACCTGGACGCTTAGAATCTGAGAATACTGGAGGTTGTTCCACGTACACTTCTTCATTCAGCTTTCCATTCAGAAACGCTGACTTAACATCTATCTGATGTACTTTGAAGTTTTTGTGTACAGCATATGCTAAGAATAGACGAATAGATTCAAGTCTTGCTACTGGAGCAAATGTTTCGTCATAATCTATACCTCCCTCTTGTCTGTATCCCTGAGCAACAAGTCGAGCTTTGTTGCGGGTTACAGTACCATGTTCGTCCAACTTATTTCGATAGACCCATTTAGTGCCTATTACTGTTTTATCAGTTGGTCTCTGAACAAGTTTCCAAACTTTGTTTCTTTCGAATTCAGTCAGCTCTTCTTGCATGGCGCTGACCCAGTTTGGATCTTTGAGGGCATCATCTACTTTCTTTGGTTCAGTTAGTGAAATAAAATTTACAAATAAACAAATATTACCTGCACTTCGTCGAGTCTGAATCCCAGCGTTTGGATCACTAAGAATTTGATCAATTGGATGATTTATAGTCCATCGCTGAGCCGGAGCGTGAGACGCTGACTCAACTTGAACTGGAGGAGCTGAAGATGAAGCTTCAGCGACGTCAGTAGTATCAGCCAAGAGAGGAATGGATGCAGTTGTCATTATAATCACTGATTGCTGAGAAGTAGATGGAATGTCTGAGACATTTGGTTCAGCGTTAGGTATAGTGTTTATAGGAACAGCTGAGACCCAAGAAGTTTCAGCTTCACTGTTCTGCATATTTGGAATGATAGGACTATCATCTTCTACTGGATGAGCATTAGTGGGAATATCTTCTGAATCACGAAGATGAGAAAACATCCATTGATTCAGTTCTTCAGTATCAGCGGACGGTTTAGAGTTCGCTGAACGGGATTCGTCAAACGTGACGTGAATAGTTTCTTCAACAGTTTGTCTTCTACGATTGAAGACTCTGAAGGCTTTGGAAACTGAGGAGTATCCAAGAAAGATTCCATCATCAGCCTTAGGATCAAACTTTCCAAGAGCATCTCTGTTGTTCAGTATAAAACACTGACATCCGAAGATGTGAAGAAAGCTGATTGAAGGCTTTCTCCCATGAAAAAGTTCATAGGCTGTCTTTTTGAATCTTTTGACTATCAGCGACCTGTTTTGCGTAAAACAAGCAGTGTTGACAGCTTCTGCCCAAAACTGAGTAGGCAGGTGAGAATCGCTGAGCATTGAACGTGCAGCTTCAATAATTGTTCTATTTCTTCTTTCAGCGACTCCATTTTGTTACGGTGTTCTCACTGAAGAAAATTTGTGAGAAATACCCTTACTCTCAAGGAAGGAATCAAGAGAACTGTTTTTGAATTCAGTCCCATGATCACTCCTTATTGAGCGAACGGTCAGATTGTTCAGGGTTTCCATCTTCCGAACAAAATTGATGAGTTCTTCAGGGGTGTCACTCTTAGAACGGAGAAACATTACCCAAGTGAAGCGAGAGAATTCATCAACTATGACCAGCGTATATTTCTTTCCAGCAATGGATTGTTTGTTAACAGGGCCAAACAAATCCATATGGAGTAGTTGTAGAGGAGATGACACTGAAGAAACTTGCTTTGACTTAAAGCTTGCTTTGGTCTGCTTCCCTTTTTCACACGCTGAACATAACGACTCTTTGGCGTATGAATGCTGAGGTAGACCAGTGACTAACTCTTTTGAAGAAAGAGTGTTCAGTGTCTTGAAATTTAGATGAGATAGCCTCTTATGCCATAGCTAGTTGACATCAGATGAGGCTTTTGAGAAGAAAAAGGAGTTCTCAGTGGTTGTTGAGTCCATGTTTATTACATAAACATTTTCCAAACGATAACCGCTGAGAGCTATCTTCTCCTTTTTGTCAGAGACAAAGCAGGATTCCTTAGTAAAGTTTACTTTGTTATCCATGTCGCAAAGCTGACTGATGCTTAGAAGATTATGCTTCAACCCTTCAACATATGCGACTCTTCTGAATGAGGTTGTACCATTTGAAAGTACACCATACCCTCGGGTATGTCCTTTTCCATTTCCACCAAAAGTCATAGAGGGACCCTTCTCTTCTTTGTATTCAGCGAGCAGGCTTTTCTTTCCAGTCATATGTCTAGAGCATCCGCTATCAAGATACCAGATACCCTTCTTAACCTGCAATACAAAGGAAGATTAGTTTTTCTTGGGTACCCACTTAACCATGTATACACGTTTGTCAGTGGAAGTAGTTGGAATGGAAGGTTCAGCAGTCTTCGCAGCATTTGAAGATTCAGCTTTGTCTTTCTTCACTTTGGTTAATTTCTTAACCTCAGTGGTAGAATTCACCTTGACCTGATTTGCACCAGGGTTGGTCTTCTTTGCCTTGGGGGCAATCTTCACCTTAGCTATCTTTTCAGCTTTGGTGGCTGTGGGGCACTTACTAGCAATATGATCGGTAAGTCCACAGTGATAACATTTCCTATAACTAAAAGTAGTTCTAGGACCATTTGAATGCTGAGCTTTTAATTTCAAATTAGAAGTGCCAGCACCAAGTAAACTATTGGCTTTAGAAATGGGACGAACATTCAGTTCTTCAGATTTCTTACCAAGGACATCCAATCTGAGTCTAGGAGTAGATCGCTGAATAAATCCAGATATCTGCTTCCTTGATCCAGAGGGATGAGCCACTGAAGCTTTAGAAGCATTCAGCTTTGGTACTAAGGTACCCTTCTGAGGATTCTGGTAAATAACAATTCCTTTACCTTTGTCTTTAAAGACAGAGGTAGGTTTTGAATAAACCATTTTCTCCTTGCCTTTTGAGGAGGTAGGAGTTTCCTCAGGGATTGGTGTAACGGACGAGGAGCACTGAGAAGATGAAGTATCAGCGACTGAGGATACGAACGTTCCAAATTTAAGCATTGAACGCTCAGTGGTTGGTTTTGGAGTTTCATATTTGTAACCCAAACCACGTTTATCACTCAGGGGAATCTGAGACTTTATTATCTCAGTGATCTTTGTTGAAGAATTACACCATCCTTCAACAATAGCTTTTTCAGCCTTTAATGCATCGATAGCTTCTGCTCGTTCGATTTTGACTAGCTGATTTAAATATACTTGATCTTTAAAATCTTCTTCAATTTTAGAAAGCTTTTCTATTTGAAGGTGGCAGTTTTTAAGCTTTTCAGCGAGATCAAGATTTTGGTTTTCAACCACAGTTTTGCCGTTCATGGCTTCGTATAAACTTCTAGTTAAGAGATCGATCTTACGGAGACTATCAGCTTCATCAATATTTGCAATATTGGTAAAGAAAGAAGGTGATACCTGAATAGCAGATGTTGAAGTGGAGGGAATGTCTGAACTTTCTTCCTCTTCTTCAATCTTGGCCATAAGACATAGATTTGCTTCATCATCTTCAGAGTCAGATGATGATGCTTTTTCATCAGAAGCAGCCCAATCATAGTCAGCCATCAGGCCTTTATTCTTCTTCTTAAAGCTTTTCAGCTTTGCATATTTTTCTTTCAGCTTTGAGTATTTGTCATCTTTATTTCTTGGAGCAAAGGGTTTCTTTGTAAAAGCTGAGGGTCTAGAAACTTTCTTTGACCTGCACTCGTTAGCGAAATGTCCTGTCTTTTCGCAGTTAAAACAAGTAGCAGTAGCCTTATCAACAAACGCTAATGATCTAGGCTTGTCAGTTATGGAAAGAGGTTTGTTCTTTCTAAACATTTTCTTTTTGGCAAATCTCCTGAACTCCTTAGTTAGGAGAGCCAAAGATTCATCATTATCTGAATAATCAGAATCTGATGACCTTTCAGAGTTACTTTCTAACTCAGTGATAGTGACTGAGGGTCGCTGAGTAGAAGGTTCCTCTGAGATTAAAGCAACAGGGGTGCTTTTGGAATCTTCTACAAGATTCTTCTTAAGATGGCTCGATTGCTCATGATTCAGCAACGTGCCATATAAGGTTGAAAGGGTCATTGATTTTAGATCCTTTGATAGCTTGAGACACATAGCATAATTGTCCCAACTTTCAGGTAAACATTCTAGAAACTTTGTCAGTACTTCAAAGTTAGAATATTCCTTACCAACAGTTTTCAGATCTATAATTAAACAATTAAAACGTTGGTGAACTTCAGAGAGAGATTCATTCTTACTAGAAATGAAGCTTTCGTATTGTCTTACCAGGTTGATCTTTCTTGAATCCTGGACTTCAGACGTTCCTTCATACTGAACACATATTGTGTACCACATGGCCTTTGATGTTTTCAGATTCATGACGGAATGGTAGACTTCGTCAGGAAGAGCCATGGATAGTATGGATCTGGCTTTTGTATCTATAGCCACTTTCTTCTTATCTTCGTCAGTCCATTGAAAGATTTCCTTAGGTATCAGCCTTTCTGGAATAGCAGGTCTATTCTCAGCGGCTGGAACAGCAGCATCAATTCTTACAGGGATGAATGGACCATTTTATAGATAGTAAGGCATAGTAGGGTCTACACCTTCTAAGAAGAGTGTCATCCTATTTTTCCATAAGTTGAAGTTATCTTTGGCAAATCTAGGGGGTTTAGCAAGAGAACCATTGTCTATATAATTTGTGTTTGTGTTGGTGGCCTTTTTCAGATAATAGCAAGGAAGAGAAATATCTTAGATTAGATCTTGTTTATGAGGTTAAACAAATCCTCTCTGATACCACTTGTTGGTCCCGAAGGCCTATACAAGTTTGTAGAAGGGGGGGGGGGGGGGGGTTGAATACAAACACACAGATTTTACTTTTCTAAATTGTTTATTGATAAATCATTAACAATTTACAGCTTGTTGCGGAAACAAGATTAAGGATAAACCTAAATCTAAACAAGTTGGAACACTAAGGTTTCTTGCACTAAGAGAGATAAGGAAATTACTAATAATAACCTATCTTGAGATAAGATATTGAACTTATCCAGAGTTAGCAAGTTACTTCAAATGAAGTGGGTTCATCTCTTTATATACTGCATGCATTTAATGCAAGTCAGTATATACTTTACACGTGTCATCAGCTGGTTGGTTGCATGTCATTGACCTTTGTTGACAACCTTAGTAGCCGCATGGATGAACAGTGTAGTATCAGAGTGGTTGTACGATTTCAGACAGTCGGAGGTTCTTTTCTGACATTTCGTACGGAGTCGTGCAAGGGTGGTTAAGACAAAAGTACTTTGTATGGAGGACTTCATGATCAGCTTTCGTTGATTCAGCGATCTATCATTTCATATCAGCGAATGATAGAGTTCAGCGATAGCTGAAGTCTTGTACTTGATACCTCACGTTGAGTGGACAAATCTGAGTCTTCGCTGATCCGCATCAGTTCATTAGGAGACTTGTCGCTGGTTCTTGAGCTTGATCTTCGACTTCAGCGTAGAACCTTTGTTGACGTGAAACTTGTCTTCAGGGATCATAAGTAAACAACTAACTTATCAGCGATCATCATAATGACTGAACAGACTCAGTATTAATGGTGAACAGTTTCGCTGAATGTTTAATTTAAAGAGCGAGAGTTCTTATCAGCGGTACTGGAAGATCTTAGTACTTATCAGCGATAGTGAAACTATGATACATATTGTTTACTTACAATTTTCACTAAGTATATAAGAGAGGGTCATTATCAAATCACTGAGGGTTTGGATCAACAGATAACTTAAGGTTGATTGTGGAGCTTAACAACTAAAGAATAGGAATCTTTCGACAAACAGTACGACGAAGACATAAAATATAAATGAGACAGAAATTTTGGTGACGCGGGAAAACCTCAATGAGGAAAAAACCCGCGGACGACTTTGGGGGTCGTCGCTGCACTATGGTCGCCAAACAGGGGCGATATCCTTATGTTTCGGGTGTCGAAGTACAATGATTACAATAAAAATGAAATAAAGACTTAAAATGTAAAGTAACAAGTGTATCGTGTGTGGAAAACTGTTAGGTCTAAATATGTCTTCAAGATTTAATATTATTGTCAAAGTCAAAGTCAATGTATTAAGTCTTGTAAGAAAGTCAAAGTTGCTTATTTGCCTTAGTTTGTCTTAGGGTATATAAGGCTTTGTTTAGAGTAATCTTGTAACAATTGAGAGAACACTTTGGAAACAACTCACATATTGTAATAGTGTGTTAAATAGAGAATACGATTTACTTTCTCTCTCTACTCTCTCTCTCTAGATCTTGTATGGATTTCATGATTGTTTGATGAATTTGGGATTAACAATTGGTATCAGAGCAAGTTAATGAAGATCTGCTGAAGAATCTGCACGAATTGAGATCAAAATTGTTAGGTTTTTGAGAGAAATCGATTGATTTTCTTGATTTTTTCAAGAAAATCTCTTTTTCTCAAATTCTTACATTTTTTGAGTTTGATTCGTCTGGATTTTGAGTTCGTTGTGTTAGGAATCTATTTTGGAACATATCTTATTCAAGAATCGAGGGCTAATTTCATAGATTTGAGGGTCAATTTGAAGATTTTTGGGGTTTCTGTTCGGTTCGATCGGTTCTGTCTGGTTATACATTCAGACATCGATTAAGTGGTTTTCAGCAAAATTGGTTTTCGTAATTGTGTTAGAAACTGAATATCGAGCATTTCTGCAAAATTTGGTGTCCTAATTCGGAGATTTGATTAGTTTTTGATGAATTTTTGAAGTTTGCGTCAGATTCAAACTTTGCGCCAGTTCATCTGAAAATTTTCAAGATTCTGACAAGTCTACTTTGCGCCACCAACGGGTAGCGCAAACCACACTTTGCGCCACCAACGGGTAGCGCAAACCACACTTTGCGCCATCAACGTGTTGCGAGAACCTCACTTTGCGCCATGGTCATCTAGCGCAAACCCCACTTTGCGCCACTCACTGATAGCGCAAACCTCACTTTGCGCCACCCTCGTCTCGCGCAAACTTCTCTTTGAAAAAAAAATCATTCTATAGTGTATTTCTTACATTTTAAGAGTTTTTCAAGAAAAAGTTTTATATAAATTTTTTTGGTCATTTTCCGCATATTCAGTAGATCTTTCATTATAAAGATCCGTTATCTTTAAGCAATCATGAACCAACCACCTGTGCTAATCAAAGATTCTGATTTTGAACGATGGAGAATTACATTCATCGACTTTATTGCAGGTAGAGAAAATGGAGAGAATATGATAAAATCATTCTCCGAAGGTCCAATGAGCAGAAATAAAATGGAGAATGATTTTACAGAAGAAGAGAAGAAAAGATTGAAAGCTGATAAGGAAGCTTCATCCAACTTGATCCTTGCACTTCCAAAACATATTAACAAAAGCATTGACTGTTTCAAACACAATCCAATGCTTATGTGGAATGAATTATCTAAGCGAATGCATGGATCTGAAGTTGCCTTTACAAAGAGAAAGGAAGAAGGAAAGAAACTTGAGAAAGAGGATTCGGAACAGAACCTGTCTGAAGCTGAAAATGAAGATCTTAAGGAAAAGGTTTTTGAGCTCACAAAGAAGCTGTCAGACATGGAAAAGTTGCTAAAAGAGGAAAGAGAAAAGCTCAGAAAAGAAAAAGCTGATCGTTTGAATGACAAGAAGTGTTATGCAAAGCAAATTCTTTCTCTTTCTCAGAAAGCTTCGGAACTAGAAAAGACTTTAAAATCTGAGAAGAAAGAAGATGAAGAAAAGAAAGTCCTTGAAATCAGGTGCATAAAACTTTCTAAACAAAATGCAGATTTTGAGAAGGTTTTATTTCTTGAAAAGGAAAAATTGGAGAAGGAAAGGGTTGAGAATGAAAATTCAAGGGAAGTTTTTGAAGCGAAAAATGCGAAACTGTCAAAGAATATATCTGAGCTTCAAAAGGAATTAGATGAAGAACGAAAAGAGCTAGAAAAGAGGAAGAAAGCTGACTTTCAGGCTAAGAGCGTTAAAGATGAATTTTCTGTTGAAAGGAAGATATTTCAGCAAGAAATACGAAAGCTAACAAAGAATTTGGGCGTGTTATCAACTGATATTATGATAGAGAAGAGGGTTAAGTCTGATATTCTGAAGAAGCTTGATTTTATGACCAAAGAACGGAATGACTTAGCTTTCAAAGTGAAGTCATTTAACAAATCCAAATGCTATTCAGAATGTCCGATTCGTCCTTCTAATCTATTCTATGATCACTCAGTGGATAATTCTTCCAAGTATCAATATGCTGATCTTCCTTCATATAAAAAAGTCAACATGCAATGGAGAGTGAAAGGTACGATTCCTCAAAAAGATGTACCAAAATCATCTGTTCCCAACAAGAACACTAACCTGAAAGGTAAATCTATTGCTAAACCTGGTTCATTATATTCCGCAAATCATTTAATCAGGTTAGCACAAAAGAATTTTTGTTGTTCTTATTGTGGAACAAATGATTTTATTAAAATTGATAATGCTCAATATTGGTACGGTACTTATCATTTTCCTTCCTATAGAGCTCCGCTTAACAAGTCAGGACCCAAGACGCGTTGGGTACCAAAATCTACTTAATCTGTTTTTGCAGATTTAGAAGCAAAGCGTTGAACTCTCGGAAGAAGATGTATCTGTGCATTTAACGTAATTGGTTTCTAAACACATCAGTTTAGAACCCGGATTTCACAGTTATTGGTTTCTAAATACATCAGTTCAGGACCAGTGCTTCAACGACAATGGCTTATGGACAAATCAGTTCAGGACCCGTACTTCAATGGCTAAGACTTCTAAACAAATCAGTTTAGAACTCGTACTTATCAGGTTAAATCTTTTACTGCATGATCATACTTCTCAGGTGATATCCTTAACTGTCACATCTTTCTATTTCAAGGAACAAGTGGTAAAATGTAACATTGTATTATACTTTGTTTCTACTGCTTTGAAAATTTGAATCTTTACAAATTTAATTCAATGAGATGAAATTTTCTATTCTCATTCAATGAATTAAATGTGTGCTAAAAGATGATTTTACAAGCGTTTTTTTGTATTATCTGAGTTACATTTGTTTCAACTTTCACATCTGAAATAAATCGAAAGGTCAGCAAAACATGAATGAAATTATGCTGAATGCTAAAAAATATGGAAATCTGAACTTATATAGAATATAATGCTCAGAAAAGCCTAGATGTCAGAATGATGGATGGAAACGAAAATATGGGGGAAGCACTATGTTTTAGAACCAAGTGATTGAGATGCTCTAAGTTTTAAATCTAATCATTTAGTTTGAAAGTTTGTGCCTGTGGCCTTTCTGGTTTGGGAGATTAAGTCCTAAGGGGTGCTCGACACCTAGTCCCTAAGACCAACTGGTCTGGGATCGGCTGACCCAAATCCTTCTATAGAACCAGATAGAAAGCCATGTTCTACTGGTACAAATGGGTTTACGATATATCGATGTGGCCTTTCTGGTTTGGGAAAGTAAGTTCTAAGGGGTGCTCGACACCTAGCACCTAAGGCCAAATGGTCTGGGATCGGCTGACCCAAATCCTTCTATAGAACCAGATAGAAAGCCATGTTCTACTGGTACAAATGGGTTTACGATATATCGATGTGGCCTTTCTGGTTTGGGAAAGTAAGTTCTAAGGGGTGCTCGACACCTAGCACCTAAGGCCGACTGGTCTGGGATCCGCTGACTCAAATCCTGCTATAGAACCAGATAGAAAGCCATGTTTAACGGTGTATCTTATTCCTACTAAACTTTTTGATTAAAAGATGCCAATGAGCACAAAATCAAAAGATGTCAATGATGACAAAATCAAAAGATGCCAATGAGCACAAAATCAAAAGATGCCAATGAGCACACATCTCGTGAAACTTGGGGAAAATACAAAGTCGCGATAAACCTGTAAATTTGTGAAAATTCTGATTTTGGACAAATAGTGTGAGTAAAGCAGAGTATTCTGATATGTTTTAGAATTGCATATGCTTGTTGTTAATCATATTTCGCATGCTAGCACACCAAATAGATTTAATAAAGGGGTTGAAACTGAACATTTTTTAACTTGATATGCAATGATGTCTTGTATTTGAATCAAAACACATGCATTTGATTTCATTTTATTGAAAAATCTATTAAATTTCATTAAGTTGGATTTCTTTTGTACAGTTTTTCATATGATCAAATGTTAGTAGTTATAAAATGTAGTTCAATGAATTTTATTTTCCTTGAAATGTTTTTTCAACTATTGTGCTATTAATGAAATATATGCATATTTTCAGGGGGAGAATACAACATGCTCCAGAATTCTTATTTTGAGGGGGAGCAAGGTTATTCATAAAGGAGGAGATTGTTCGTGATACTAAGAGACGCGACTGAAATTGAAGAAGGTTTTTGATGATCGTGATGCTCACAATCATCGAAAAAGGGGGAGAAATGTATAATTCAATTTCATGTCAAAGAGCTTTCAAGTCAAAGACTCGAGAAAAGAAGATTCCGTCTCAAGATAGAAAAAGGGGGAGAGTTCTTCTTCAAAAGTTTGAGAGAAATCGATTGATCATCTTGTGATCTCTTTTTCTTAAACTTGTGCTATATTGTGAATATCCGTACTGAAGATTGAAATTCTCCATGTCAAAGAAAGAAAAGGGGGAGAATTCTTCAAGAGTTTAGGAAAAATCGATTGATCATCTTGGTTTCTCAAGAAGATCTATTTTTCTTAGATTTGCGCTACATTGTATCAAAATGCCTTGTGTGAAGAAACAAATTCTCCATATCAAAGAAAGAAAATCTCCGTCTGAAGATTTTGTGACGATTTGACTTTGACAAGCCTTGATAAAGACCGAAGTTTTGAAGATTCAAGAAGCCGAAGACTGTTGTTCTCAAATGTTTAAATCTTGAATCCAAGGGGGAGATTGTTAGGTCTAAATATGTCTTCAAGATTTAATATTATTGTCAAAGTCAAAGTCAATGTATTAAGTCTTGTAAGAAAGTCAAAGTTGCTTATTTGCCTTAGTTTGTCTTAGGGTATATAAGGCTTTGTTTAGAGTAATCTTGTAACAATTGAGAGAACACTTTGGACATAACTCACATATTGTAACAGTGTGTTAAATAGAGAATACGATTTACTTTCTCTCTCTACTCTCTCTCTCTAGATCTTGTATGGATTTCATGATTGTTTGATGAATTTGGGATTAACAAAAACAAGTGAATCGTGTATATAAACTATGCGTCGTATGTCGTGCGTCGTGAGTGATCTGTTGAGAGAGAGTTCTTTGCTTTGAGTGTTCTTGAGAGTTCAGTTGTGTCAAGATGTCAGAGATATTTCGAGCTGCCCCCTGAATGAGGATGGAATCCTTGTACTTATAGTCTTCTGTTAATCCCAGTTTGATCAGGTAACAACGAATCAATAAGAAATAACACGAACAATTGATGATTTCAACTTGTCATCCCTATCGTATTCATGATTCAAGATAGTTACAGCTGTTAATGGCCTTCGTCGGTTATAGCCGTTGGTCATCAATGACATTGACCCTGCATTAAACAATGAAAAGTAACAGTAATATCGCATGTTAGTCGGTCGAGGTCGTGAGGTGGATAACTTTCGATTTCAACTTTGGTCAAAAAGATAAAGTGTTTTCGATTTAACCTTATTATGAGAAAGTGTAATAAATGTTTTGCTTTGTTTTGGTCATGGTCGAGACTGGTGAAATTTTACCCAAACACCTTATACCTGTCTCGTAATGCTCTTCTCTATTTGTTTTTCACGAGAATCCAACGTCAAGCCGTCGTCTGTGATGGCTAAGAGGGCGGCCCAAGCCGAACTGGCTCGCAAGGCGAGATAAAAGAGGAAAGATGCCCCGACAACTGGGTCGGGGATCTTGAAGAGGGAAGAGGCCCCAACAACTGGGTCGGGGGTCCTGAAAAGGACAAATATGCTCGTCGAGAGTCGTCACGCCTGAGAAGGCGAAGGTGTCGGTTGCATCCGCTAAGAAGACGAGGACGTCTTCTGATGCGATCGACGCAACACCTGTCAATTCGACGAAATCAACTGCGTCTCCTACTGCCACGTCGACCCCGTCGTCGGCCGACAAGGGCAAGGGTCCCAAGACGGGAGAGGCTGAGATCATGACGGTCAACTTTACGTTGTCGTCAGACTTCATGGCGGATAATGTCCTACACAGGACGACGCTGTTTACCCATTTGGGGAAGTATCAGCTCCCCTCTTTCAGGGAGCGCTTTCGGGGAGTCTCGATCGAGGAGACGGGATCCCATGTTGCCGGACTAGCGTTCTTGGTAAGTCTTTCTTTCAAGACTTGTTGTATTTTGTCGTTGTTAACTTTGTCGAGTGTTCATTAACTTGTTCTTTTATGTTTTACAGGCGTTTCAGTCATCATTGGCTCTGCATGCCGAAACGACGAAGATAGAACGTCTAGTGTCTTTTGCCCTCGTCAGGGAGAACGCGACATTGGAGAGGGAGACGTCCGCTCTAGCACGTGCCGAGGAGATGTCCGTACGGCTTGACGATGCCTTAAACGATTTAGAGGCCGTCGGTCTTGCGAAGGATGAGGCGAACCACTGCCTGAAGCAATCCCTGTCTTTGATCGCCGACCAGAGGGAGGAGCTAGACAGGACGAAAGAGTCCTTGGCCGTGAAGGAAAAAGAGGCCGAAGAATCCAAGTCCAGGGTGATGAGCCTGGAAAAAGAAGTGAAGGAGCTGAAGGACGAGGCTAAGTCTGTCTTCGCCTTGGCCCGATTGACCGCACGGGCGGCGATCATGCGGCAGTACTTGTTGGGAAAGAATCCCCTCGCCTCGGCGTCGGAGGAGCTTGCCTTCTACCTGAGGGAGGTCGGAGCTGAAAGAGACCTTGACTCTGATGACGAGAAGGAGGTCGAGGAGGAGGAGATCGAAGAGGGTTCTAAAGGCGAAGCCTCCGGCAAGGACGCGACTGACGATCCTCCTCAAGCTTAGAAATTTTTAGTCTTTTGTTTTTATCACTTGACTGTTAGTGGTCGAGTTATTTGGATGTAACTGACAGATTATTCAGTGGATAAAACTTAAATCTCTTTCGAACTTGTGTCTCATACATTTCGTGAGCAATATCAACTGTGAAATTCACTGAGTATAAAATGAACAAGAGGACATGTGACTTAGGCATCCATCATGACACAATAATTAAAACATAAGTCGTAAGACTTTTATATTATTAAACCATGTAAGCAAACACTGGTACGTGCGATCAGAGAATTCATTTAGGACATGAAATTCTTCCAAGTTAAAAATATGCATCGTGGGGTCGTTAGACCTTATGATCGTGCGATTAGATCATACGATGAACTTGAATCATGTGTTCCTGTGGTCATACAATCGAGTCGTCTAGCAGAACTGGTTGTTTATATCGTGCGATTTTACTAAAGTCGTATGATAGGCTTAGTAATTTATGTCGTGCGATCCTTTTCAGATGCGTTGCATTCCAGCTACGAGGGACAACTTGATTGTCGAGGGTTTGGAGCCGATAGGCACCTTTTACCCACGACTTCTGAGATACGATAAGGACCTTTCCATTGACCACGACATTAGTAAGCTAGTCGGGGTATTTTACTTCTCGAATTTTCCCTGTCTTGAGGAGGTTGTCGACCTCGTCATTTATTACCTTATTCCTTTCAGGAGCCAATTTCCGTTGCTTTTGTTTGACAGGCTTAAATGATGGGTCGACTTTGAGTTTATGGGAAATGACGCCAGGGTCTATGCCGACCATGTCTTCGTGCGACCAGGCAAAACAATCGGCATGTTCCTGCAAGAAAGATATTAGCTTGTCTTTAAGGCAGGGATCGAGAGACATACCCACCAAGACTTTCTGGTCAGGCTTGCTTTGGTCCAGGACGACTTTCTCCAGGCAATAGTCGTCGACTGTCTCAGGAGTATCCTGGACCTGTAATTGCTAGATGGCCTACTTCCGCGGCTTCAGGGTTGTTTTATAGCAATCACGAGCGACTTTCGGCTCACTTTTGATCTCCTGGACTCCACACGACATAGGGAACTTCATGGTCTGATGGTATGTCGAGGGGACGGCTTTCATTTCATGGATCCATGGTCGACCTAAGATGATGTTATAGGCCGACGAGCAATCAATGACGTTGAACTTCGTCTGCTTATTGACTCCTCCTACATAGACATGCAAGGTAATCTCTCCAAAGGTACTCGTCGCGTCTCCATTGAAACCGACCAAGGTTGTCGAGCGTCGGATGATTTCTGATCAATCGATTCCCATGGCTTTGATGGTATCAAGGAAGATGACGTTCGCTGAACTACCCCCATCGACCAAGACTCGTCGGGTTAAACAATTACCAATCGTGAGTTGAATGATCAACCCGTCATGATGCTTCTGATACGAGTCACCGAGGTCGCCTTGGTCGAACGTGATTTTTATGGCTTCCAACTCCAGATTTCCTTTGGGTCTTGATGAACGCGGGGTAGGTTGATCATCAGGTGCCTGACTGGCATGACGTTTGGCTGCGGAATACATCAGAACCACCAGTGATGCAGTTGACGACCTTTGCATACTCGGGGGTTGTCGATCGAACGTCGTTAGCTAGAGTAACGACGTCATTGATGATATCCTTGAGATTGCCCTTTGGGACGTGATATGCTAGCTCCTTTTTAAGAGCTATGCAATCATCTGTCGCATGACCATGGTCGACATGGAAGTCGCACCATTTCGATTTATCTTTCTTATCGTCGTCTTTGTCGGTTTTCTTCGGCCACCGGATGGTCGCCTGGACGGTCTTCAGAGCCTCGACCAAGTCCTTAGTAGTCCATTTGAATCCGTAGGAGGATATCTTAGGGTACTAGGGAAATTTGGTCGCGGTTTTGGATTCCGCTTTCGTTTTGAATCTGACGTTCAAGATTTGTCGTGCGGATTCTGGCTTGGATACTGCCTTTATCTTGAACTCTGGCTTTTTTACACTTAACGACCTTTTGTCGTCGGTATGCTTACGACGAAAGGCAGCATCGTCTTCTACCCTCATATAAGCAAGGGTTCTGGCTCGGACATCTTCGAAATTCTCCGGGGGATACTTGGTCAGATCTGTGTATAAACCCGAACTGTCGTCTAGACCACGTTTGTAAGCTTCGATCGCGGTCTTGACGTCACAGTTACGGACACTGATCATTTCTGTATTGAATCTATTGAAATAGCTCCGGATAGATTCATCGGTCTTCTGCACGACATAATACAAGTCGCTGGTCTGCTTCTCCATCTTGCGACTACTGGCGAATTGCTGGGAGAACTGGTTGACTAACTCAGCGAACGACCCAATGGATTTGGGTTTGAGGTTAATCAACCATTGGAGAGCAGGTCCTGTGAGGGTCGCCCCGAAACTCTTGCACATGCAGACTTCTTGATACATTTGAGGGATCGAGATCGTCCACATTAACTGCTTATACTGCGCGACGTGCTCCGTCGGATCGGTTATTCTTGAGTACTTGGGCGTGAAACAGGGATATTATATTTCTTCGGGACGTCGATTGTCGCGATCTTGTCGACGAAAGGCGATGTCTGAAATCCTGAACGAGGCTCGACATCGACAGGTACGGCTGTCCCTGGCAGCTTAGCGAGCAAAGATAGGACACGCTCGTTCTGATCTTCTAGCATTTTCAACCGCTGAGCGACGGGGTCATTAGGATTAGGATTTACTCCTGCTTGAGGGTTACTTCCCGGACTGGTGCCATTGCCGTATGACGAACCATTTGCATCCCCGTTGAAAGCGACGAAGTACGGCTGGGACCCATTGTTCATGGGTGGTGGCCTCAGATGCTGAGGAGGAACCGACCCGAACTGGGGATTTGGGATGAACGATCCCGGCTGCTGGTTCTGCATGAATGGAACTTGCTGTTGACTCTGGCCGAATGGTCCTGGTCCTGGATTCTGAACGAATGGACCTGGACCTGGATTCTGGATGAATGGAGCGGACCCTGGGTTCTGACCGAACGATCCTGGACCGGGATTCTGGATGAATGGTCGAGGACCGTTCTGCGGTCCGAATGGTCGATTCGGATTTTGATTTCTCAGCCGCGCGATTTCCTCATCTGCCCTTCGACTTTGATCACCAAGGACATTGATTTGATTTCGCGCAGCTTCCAACTCTTGATACATCTGGGCAATGAGCTGCTCTTGATTTCCATGGGCTGCCATTTTCCTGAAATAGAAAAAAGAGAAAACTCCAAGAAACCGTTAGTAACACGCACGTTTGTCGAAGATTTTCTCTAGATGGAGTCCCACGGTGGGCGCCAAACTGTTAATGCCAAAAATCGTCCAGAAGGATAACTTAAGGTTGATTGTGGAGCTTAACAACTAAAGAATGGAAATCGTTCGACAAAGCAATGCGACGAAGACAGAAAATGTAAAAGAGACGAAAATTTTGGTGACACGGGAAAAACCTCAACAAGGAAAAAACCCGCGGACGACTATGGAGGTCGTCGCTGCACTATGATCGCCAAACAAGGGCGATGTCCTTATGTTTCAGGTGCCAAGAGTACAGAGATTACAATACAAATGAAAGAAAGACTTTAAATGTAAAGTAACAAGTGTATCGAATATAAAACTGGTGCGTCGTGTGTAGAAACTAAGCGTCGTGCGTGTAAGTCGTGCGTCGTGAGCGATCTTTCGAGAGAGAGCTCTTCGCTTCGAGTGTTCTTGAGAGTTCAGTTATGCCAAGATGTCCAGATATCTAAAATGATGATTGAGCCTCTGTATTTATAGTCTTCGAGCGCTTTAAATGATTCCTTAAAAGCTTCAAATAACGGTCGTAACTGACGCTGAGTTTAATGCTGTTAATGGCCTTCGTCGGTTATAGCCGTTGGTCATCAATGACATTGACCCTGCATTAAACAGTGAAAAAGTAACAGAAATACCGCATGTTAGTCGGTCGAGGTCGTAAGGCTCCTTACGACGGTCGAGTGTCGTGAGTAACTTTCGATTTCAACTTTGGTCAGACGATAAAGTGTTATGATTTTATCTTAGTATGGAAATGTGTAATAAATGTTTTCCCCGTTTTGGTCATGGTCGAGATTGGTGAAATTTTACCCAAACACATACGATGAAAACGAAACACTCACTAGGAAGGCCATGCCTGCGACATGAGACCCTGTCTCGTCCACGGTAGCGCCGCGGTAACGATCCTTGAAGGCTGGTAGGAAATTTTTCCCAAGTTAGGGAAAATCTTCGCCCTATCCAGGACGCCGTCCAACAAAAAGTCCGACGGTAACGGAAAGTGTACTGTCGTAACTTCAGGGGACCCCTCCGTCTGAGGACCGTTCCCCTTCTCCTCCGCAGTGAACGACCCAGGCGGCGTCAGTGTCATCCTCGGCACGTCTGCAGACGTCTTCGTCTTCTCGGGAGTGGAGACCTTTAAGGGCTCTCCACCCGTCGACGACGGTTCCCTCGGGGGAACCGACTTGGTCTTCTTCAAGACCTCCGACCCCGAAGTCGGAGGATCCTTCCTCTTCAGCTCCTTGGCCTTCTTAGCCAAGGCCAGTTGGGCTTCTCTCTTCGCCTTTCCCGAAGCAGACTGTATATCAGAACCACCTGTGAAAAATAAAAAGTGTCAGATATTGTCGTACGACTCGAAGAAAAGCAGAAAACTTACGATCAATGAACACTTACTTGTCGAAGTATCTCGTAGACTTCTTGCTTCAGCTTCTGAAGTGCTGACGGTCATACGACTAGGAAAGTCGAATAACTCCCCAACCCCACAAGAAAAAAGTCTCGCAACCTTTTCTTGAGAGTCAGCGGCAGGAGCAATCTCAGCAAAGTTGATATCTGAAACGAATGACAAAGAATTAGAAAAAGACAAAGTTAAATACTAAAAGACGTACGACAAAACAAAATTTATATACCACTGGTGTTCCATCCAGACGAGACCCAGGAAGTATCCTCGTCGACACGACCAAGCGTCCGCACCCGACCAAGAACATATTTGGCCTTCCACCCACGATTATGAACCTGGGAATCAGGGACCAAAGTATGTCCACCTCTCATCTTAGAGGTTAGGCTATAACGGTGATAGTCGTCAAACTTCACGTCAAAAGCCGTCAACAGATCACGCATTGTGAAAGGGAATCCCAATCACCGGTGATCCGATCGATCTCCTGAAAGATCTGCCAAAGTTCGGGTAGGATCTGACCAGGAGATAAGTCGAAAATACCTAAAAACTCCCTAACCAGGGGAGTAAATGGCCATCCAAACCCTATTCTAAAAGGGTACTCGTATAAAACGATAAACCCTCCTAGACACTCCGCCGGTCTAAGTTGGTCGGGAGTGTACAATCAGATTTCGGAGGGAATACCCGCTGATAACCTAAAAGATTCCACCTCCTCCTTCTCTTGAAAAGAGCTCGCCGACTCGGAGGAGACGGAAAAGTCAGGCACAGAAACCTGTGCTAAGTATAGGTCCATAAGATCCTTATACGGAGAAGCCTTCTTGGATATCGAATTTATTCGCATGATGAAAAGAGGGGTAGAAGATTGTACCTTAAAATGTCTAAAAACCTCGAACGATCGAAGGGCAGTAAAAATCCTCTGGCTCTTTCTCTCGAAAAAACTCTCTCGAAAACACAAGTGACCGTGAAAAGGAAACGATTCCCTGAAATCGGCCTATTTATGGCAAAGATCGTGTCAGGTCGACCCTCTAGATGGTCGACACCTGTCAAACGCCTTTTCTCATGCATCATGCCGATGGACGACACCTGTCCTCTAAACGTCCTTTCGCCTCTGACACGCCGTCGTGACGTCACGATCTTTCAGTTTCCTCCAATCCAAAACGAACCGAGACGGTTGGAATTCGACCAGATCCTCTCCCCATGCGACACGTGGCAAACCACTTCGTCAGATTTAAAATTCGAATTTCACGCTTAAAATTCAAATTTTGGGGGCAAACTGTTTGAGTAAAAAATCACACCTTACGACCGACGATAGAAACTCAGATAACAGTTTCATAAGACCACACTTGTGTTAAGATAAGGTCTTACAGGTTATTTACGAACGTATACTCGGTCGTATGTTTTTATGCTGGTCGTACGTACCGTACGACCGACGTACGAGACTTAAGACGGTCGTACGATTACACTAACCGTTAACTGTCAAACCCATTTTCTTTTGTTCATTAATACAGGTCCACAAGCATTCATGGCGCGAACGTCCAGTAACAGACAAGTCATCAATGGCAATTAAAGCTCGATAGCGGTTACAAAGCAATCCATCAAGACTCATTTAATGACCAGCGAAAGCTATAAAAGGACCTGCTCTACAACTAAAAGAATCTAATCTGAACCACTACGAATCATCCAATCTACTCCATCTACTTTCTGATCAATTGCACACCGAAAAACACAGTAATTTACGAAGCATTCGAACGAACATCACTGACGCAAGCTTCGCACGGCAGCAGTTCGAACCGCACGACAACATACTTTTTCGCACCTTTTACACACGACACACGACGTTTACACATGACTAAGTCTATTTTTACATCCATTTGTTATCTGTTGTACACAAAACACCTGTTACAAAAGGACTTTCGCCCCTGTTTGGCGACTATAGTGCACCGTCGACTCTCACAAGTCGACCGCGGTTTTTTGCCTCGTTTTGGGGTTTTCCGCGTCACCAAATCTCTTGTCTTGTTTACTTTTTCCTTGCGATTGTGTTGCTTTGTCTTGAGATACGTTTCTTTAGTTGTTAAATTCCACATCAACCTTAAGTTGTTCTTTTGGGCGATTTTTGGCATTAACAATCATATATTCAAAAATGAAGACCAACAAGATCACATATGATTTTGTATACTAAAAGTTGGGCAGAATGCATATGAATAGTATGTGATCATATACATGAGCTGGAAGTCTATGCTTATGTGCATGCAGAAACCAACATGAAACCAATATAATCACATATGATTTTGTATAGTCAATGTGGTCAGAAGCCAATTTGCAGTATGCATACTGACATTATCCCAGATTATCACATATGTGCACTATGCATCCTCACATGATCACATATAATCACATATGTTAACTATGCATACTAGCAACATTCCAAAACAAATTATGACATATGTGAACTGTGTATACTAAGAATATCCCAAATGATCATCAAAATGATCATATATCATTCATATATGAATCAGTTAATTAGTTCATATGATAATTAATTAAAAAGAGTTCATATATGAATCACAAAGGTTCATATATGAATCTGTTAATTGGTTCAACTGATTCATATATGAACATACAATTAATTAGTTCATATATGAAGTTCATATATGAAATACAAAGGTTCATATATGAATCACAAAGGTTCATATATGAATCACAAAAGTTCATATATGAATTAGTTAAAAAGATATCATATGTGAATTACATGGGTTCACATATGAACAGATAGTTCATATGTGAATCACATAGGTTCATATATGAACTCGTCCCGTGTTTTTGTAAAAGTTACGAAACTGTCCTTCTATTTTTGGAACAACTGCAACTTTTGACCAGTCAAAGCCGCAACTTTTGACCAATTAAAACCAATTTTGACCGAATAAATGGCCAAGATTACTTCTCTACTTCTCATATATTTAACACTTCTCAAATGAACATAAGACTATATATATATATATATATAAATTTAATTAAATAATGTAATATATTTAACATCTTTTAACTAAATTTTGTACCCCTTTATCTTCTTGTCATAAATGATAACTTATGTTTTTTAATTCAAATTATACAAAAAGTATGTAATTAATATGATTGTGATAATACAAATATCTAATTGATAATTTTTTTTAAATATATAATTGAAAAATATATACAAATTACACAATCATTTTTTTTGCAACGTGTTAACATTTTGTTTTCATGTTTTTTTGAAGTATTTTTCTTTCATGTTATGTTTTTAGAACATTCTTGTTTTTAAATGAATATTGATTACCAAATCTTATTTTTGTATTTTCATGATTTACATAATTATTTTACTAATATATATATATATATATATATATATATATATTGATGCCTCTGACTTGTATCTCAGTTGACAAAATGATGAAATGATTTTGTCCAAATACAAAATATGTCTCGGATTTGATTTTGGATTGTAGGTCATTTGGGGGCGGATTTCGTGTGGACCGGTTTGAGTTGCTGATAATCATTTTTTTTTGCTTAATATACATGTATTGTCTATATGACATTAACAAATTTGTTGTTTCAAGTTTAACAAAACATCATTTTTGTTTTTAGTTTACTTTTTAAACGTCAACTTAGGAGTCGTTTATCAAATGCGTACCTGGGTAAGTGTTTACCAAGTTGCATTATCTTACAGTAAGGATACAAAATCTTACGAGTTAAGAACGAGGCAAGGGCCAAAAGTCTTACCTGATAAGTGAAGGCAATGACTCTTATCACGGTTAGCGCTTACTGAGTAAATTATTATATGGACTAAAATCTTATTCAGTAAATAAGTGATAGTCCTGAATTTTATCAATAGCATTTACCAAATAAGTATTTGATAAATGAGCCCTTACTTTTTTTTAATAAGTCAAGTTATCACGCCACATAAGCTATGTTGGCCTATCATTTATTAATTTATGAATGATATATAGATTATTAAATCATTATCATATAATTTATATTACTAAATCATTATTTCATATCATAAAATCTGAAACTATAAATTATTAGATTAAAAGTATTTGATGTTTAAAATGAATAAATACAATATTTAGTATTAAATTACAAATCATTATATGTGTTCTAAATTATAAATTATGAAATAGGTCGTTGACATAATAATGTAGAGGTGGGTTCAAACGAGAACTATTTACGAGAACACGAGAACGGCCTCCCAAGTACAAAATTACATGTGATTCACGTACAAAATCACATGTGATTTTACACTACCTGAAAATCTGGACGTGAATCACATGTGAATTTGTACAAAATCCAGGAAGTGTAAAATCACATGTGATTTTGTACAAATCACGTACAAAATCCAGGTAGTGTAAAATCACATGTGATTTTGTACATGCCGTTCTCATGTTCTCGTAAATAATTAGTATTCTCGTTTGAACCTTTCTCTAACAATGTAACCATTTTACAAAGCGGTTTGTAACTTTAAAGTTTAAACCGATAATTACAAAGAATGACTTGTAATATATGCAAGTCTAATATACAAAATAATTATTATAGTACAAACTAAATATTAATTATAGTTACAAAATAAAATACAAATTAAATTCAATTTCAACCCTTTACAATTAGGGTTTTTGTGTTTCATTAATAATGTAAATTAGGGACGTTCAAAAAAATCGTTGGATCGCTTAAATCAGTTGAACCAAGTCAAACATGACCGTTTTGACGGTTTGAGCGGTCCGGTCTGCTTTGGAAAATAGCCAAACGGGGCAGTATGTTCTGGAACTTGTTTTGCACATTTTGAACCAAACCGACCGCTAAATACACACACACACACACACATATATATATATATATATAGACTTGAGATCATGTGAGACCAAGCTATTTTCGTGAGACCGTGAGACCAAAAAATTAACACTAAACCTTCACAGCAAAAGACTGTGAAGGTATTGTGATGGTAAACCTTCACAGTGTTTTTGCTGTGAAGGTTCGCTTTTTTCTTACCTTCACAATGAATCACTGTGAAGGTTTAGTGTTAATTTTGTGGTCTCACGGTCTCACGAAAACAGGTTGGTCTCACGTGAACCCAACCCTATATATATATATATATATATATATATATATATGTAAATATGTGGCCTGTTTCGCAAACCAGTTATTTCATGCAAAGAAATCCACCAATCACATAAAATTTTTTCCTTTTTTTTATATACATTTAACTTGTTGGGGGTATTTTAGGGATTTTAACATTTATTTTTTAGATAAATTATTTATTTTTCCTGCTGTTCATACCGCCAATTCACCGGAGATTGTCATCTTGGTCCGATTCTCGAAGAAAAATTTGGCGGTAGAAATTCATGAAAAATGAATTTCATTACATCTTAAACCCATATATCATGAGTCCAAAATCATGAACTCAAATATCATGAAACCAAAATCAGTAAACCAAAAATCGTCAATCTAAAATCATGAACCCATATATCATGAATCCAAAATCATGAACGTAGATATCATGAATTCAAATACATGAAACCAAAATCAGCAAACCAAAAAAAGTGAACCATTAAACCAGAAAAATGAACCCAAATGCATGAAGGTTGAACTCATGAAGCAAAAGAGAGATGAAGATGGATGGTTACCCAGATAAGGTGGAACTCAAGAAGAAAAAGATTGATGAAGATGGATGGTTCCCAGATTATTGAAGGTGAAACAGATCTGTTGCGTGAAAGCCTAAAATATAAAATCCAGACCAAAAGCCCAAAAAATTTAAAATTCAAACCAGAATTCGTGGTGATGCTGTGGAACCAAAATTGAAACTGGAAACTGAAACGGTAGTGAAGAAACATATATGGGTTTTGAGGCATTCTTGAATGAAGCCTAAAATCCAAAATCCAAAAATTGAAACTGGAAACTGAAGTTGTGAACTCAATCTCCCTAGGTGAAGAAAACTGAAACCCGCCGTGAAGGAAACCGAAACCCACCATGAAGGAAATTGAAACCCGCAGGAAACCGAAACCTACGGTGAATGGAACCAAAACAGAAACTCACCGTGAAGGAAACAGAAATAGAAACCCACCGTAAAGGAAACGGAAACATAAATGTTTCCTCTTTGTGTATACAAGCCACAAGCATAAACCACAAAGGGGGGAAGATGGGAGATAAAGGTAGAAGGGGGAGAAATAGATAAGATGTATGTAACCACCTCCTTTGTTTTATGGTCAAAAGGTAAAGTTCAAAGGGATTTGTGGCTTAAGAAAGAAAATGAGGAAGTTAGGGGCTTGGAAGTAAAACTTTGAAGGGTTATAAATAAGGTGAAATCCCTAGAAGCTCATTATTGAGCATTCCTTGTGGCGGCTGGAAATCAGGAGAGAAAGAAAGAGCAAAAAAAAGGGAGAAGTCGATTGCTGGGAGTTCTTCAAAGGTAATTACTATTTTGGTGGAATTTCTTCTATCTTCCTACCTAAATTGATTCCCATCTTAAGAGTTTGAGAATGTAGATGATTCCCCCATTTCTTTCACTGTGTATTTTTAGTTAGGAATGAAAATGGTGGGTTGCTTTCTTTTGTTGCTATTTGGGTGAATCGTTTGACCAAGCGTGTATGTGCAAGAGTTAGAGAGTAACCCCAGATGTTAGTATTAAGGATCTCATGGTTGGAATCAGAGCTCAAATCGAGTTCTAGGTCTTCAGTGTGAACGTCCGGATTCTGGAATTGGGAAGTTCCGGACTAAGGGATTCCGGATTTCAGGGATTCCGGACTTGGGAGTCCCGATTGGGATTCCGGACTTGGGTTTCCGGATTCGGTGAGTTCTGGATTTGGATGTTCCGGGTAAGTATTCCGGATAAGCATTTCCGGATAGGTGATCTGGATTCCGATAGTTGTCCGGAATCTAGGAACTTCCGAAAAAGAAGGAGTCAAGTGGTTTGTCCGGATAGAGTGGCCTGACCTTGAACTGCTTGTTTGGTTTAGGTGCGTTTCGGGTAGTTCAGAAGTGAAACTCGGGTGTTTCCAACCTTCATAATCAGGTGAGTTCCCTAATCCCTACTTTCATGAGAAAAATCATTTTAAGCATGTCTTTCATAAATATTGATATTGGGATGCAAATTTTGTATGTTCACATGAGAAACGTTGTTCTTTAACTTTCAAGATTGTTGCCTTGCATATTCATGGTATATTTCGCGTTCATGTTAATATGCTTGTATGTGGATTCGGGTTGCACACTGGGGCTAAGTGTACCTTGAATCCTCGCGATTCTTGGAGTGAAGGTAGACCTGGTGCCTAGAATCTGTTTCTTGCGCACCGGAGTATGGCATCTACGAGGGGGCCAAGGGGATCTAGTGGGGCCCCCGATTGTGGACTGTCCATTAAGATGGTAGTCATGGAGACCACTGTGCAAATACCCATGTGGGGAGGTTCTGGTTAAATGTTATTATGTTTTATCTTGTTAAACTATTTTGAGAGGGAATTCACTAGACCTCGTAGTCTAACCCTCGCTTTGAAAATCTAAAACCTTTTTTAGGGAAACATGTTAGTAGAGTTTCTTCCAGTAAAGGGAAAGAGAAGGCCTGAAGCTGTAAGAGACATTGGCCTTAACATAGATTCACTAAAATATTCTCTAGATCTGCTCGACTGTGGATTAGTGTTTTCCGCTGCAAATTTTTGAAAGACTTTTTTAATCATTGTTGTTGGTTATTTTGGGACCCGTTTTTGGGATGTTATGTAATCGAACCTAACCTTGGGCTTTTATATTTATATTATTGCATGTTAAGTTTTTTTTGGGTTGTTACTAGTGGTATCATAGTAAGGGATTTAGGTGACCGAACGGGCCTAAACTTAAAGTGTAGGTTAAGGAACACAACCGAGATATAGGATTGCCTTTAGGAAAGATCACTATAAGTGCACTTAAGGATAAGGTAGCAGAACGGTCATGTAAGGTAAATTTGGAGTTACACCTGACCAGTGTAATTGCAAATTTACAGGTACATATAAGTGCTTAAATTACCTTATTTAGCGAGCCTGTTGTTGAGTGTTTGTTACTTGTGAAATTCTTTCAGTTGTCATCATGGCTGGGAGAACGCTAAGGAGTAGGTCCGTACCTGCTGTAAGGGCAGTTCAGGATGAGGAGGTCCTCGCTAATGGACCGTTGGAGCCCTCGAGGAAAGCTGCCACCCGGGGAAGAGGTAGGGGTCGCGGTAGGGGACGGGGGAGAATGCCCCGCCGAGCCGCCACTCAAGTGGAAGGAGCCATCAGGGAAAATCCAACCCGAAGGACAACTCGGGTGAGCCGTAGGGCAAGAAGTGCGGAGATCCTGGTTGATCGGGAAGTGTCTCAGCAGGAGAGTTCGGCCACAGTGAGGGTGCGTAACCAGCCAAGGAGGCGTGGTCGGGACCGTGCACCTGCTTTTGTGACATGAGAAAACCTTGTTGTTGAGCTAAGGAAGATCCAAGAAACATTGCAAGCCCTCCTTGCCAAGCGGGATCATTCGGCGTCAGGGAGTAAAGAGGCAAGCGAGAACAAGGAGAGCGCGGAGTTGTCAAGCCCGCTGGTATCTGGTACTGGGGATTGCTCCAAGTCAACTCAACTAGTGGTGAATGAGTCTGCAGCTAAAGGATGCAACTACAAGGCGTTTGCTTCGTGTAAACCTCTTACGTTCAAGGGAGAGTGTGATCCAGTGATAGTGATGAAATGGGTAAGGGAGATGGAATTGGCGTTTGATACTTGCAAGTGTGTCGATGGGGTTAAAGTCCGATGTAGTATTTTGGTGGGATGCTGAGATCGGGGGAAAAGGGTCGTCAGCGGCGAAAGCAATGTTTTGGGAGGCATTTGTGGAGAAATTTTGAGCACAGTTTTGCCCACTAGAGGCAATAAAGAAACTGGAAGAGGAATTCTTGGGGTTGGAGCATGGTGAGATGACAGTTAGGGAGTACACTTCCAAGTTCATTGAAAAGTCATGCTTTGCTGAAATGTATATGCCGACTGAGGAGCGGCGTGCGGAACGGTATTTGTACGGGCTGAAGAGCAGTATAAGAGAGTTGGCTTCAACAAGAAACCCTACCGCCTTTTAAGCGGCCATTAATGCTGCCGAGTTGACGGAAAAAGAAAAGAACCGCCAAGTGACTGAGAGAGTTAGGGACAAGAGGAAGTGGGATGGACCGGGGAGTGATGCCAGAAAAGGGAGGACCTTCAGACCAGAGCAACGTGGAAATCCAGAAATTGGGTTTACGCCATGCGGAAAATGCCGAAGGGTGCATCGAGGGGAATTCACGGTAGAGTCGAGGTCATGTTTCCAGTGTGGACTACTGGGTCACATGACACGGGATTGCCCAAGCAAGAGATCATGCTATCAGTGTGGGTCGCCTGACCACATGCGGTTTGACTGTCCGCAACTTAAGAAAGGAGGGCCAGCACAGATTGAAGGTAGAGCCATGAATAGAGGGGAGGAGAAAAGGTCGGAACCGACACGTCCGAAGGGGCGTGCATTCAACATGACAACAACGGAGGCAGAAGGGACTACAGATGTAGTAACATGTACGTTTCTGGTAAACTCTTTTTGTGCGAAGGTGTTGTTTGATTCTGGAGCAAACCACTCTTTCATATCCCATGATTTTGTGAAGTGCTTGGGGGTGATACCTAAGCGGTTAGAATGGGTATTAGAAGTGGAGACTGCTGATGAAAATTGGGTGCTAGTTAGAAGTGTGGTGGAAGATTGTGTCATAAACACAGAAGGGAGTTTGATACCCATGCAGTTGTATCCGATGGCGTTGGGGGAGTTCGATGTAGTTTTGGGTATGGATTGGTTAGCCTCGAATAGTGCAGATATTGTGTGTAATAAGAAGTTGATTCGGGTGAAGATACCGAATAAGGGGAATGTAGTGATTTTTGGTAATCGACGCAATAGACGTGCGAGTCTCATCTCGATGATGAAGGCTAGTAAGTGCTTGAGGAAAGGGTGTTCGGGATACTTAGCCTACGTCGTAGATGCTAAGAAAGAGAAGCGGGGGGGGGGGGGGGGGTAGAGGACGTATTAGTAGTAAGTGAGTACCCGGAGGTGTTTCCGGATGATTTGACAAACCTACCCCCGGATCGTCAGATTGAGTTTCGAATCGATTTAGTGCCTGGAGCTGCACCAATAGCTCGCATGCCATATAGGTTGGTACCTTCTGAGATGAAGGAGATGATCTCACAACTACAGGAGTTGTTAGACAAAGGTTTTATTAGGCCGAGTACCTCGCCGTGGGGCGCACCGATACTCTTTGTAAAGAAGAAAGACAGAACTATGCATATGTGCATAGATTACCGGGAGCTCAACAAGGTTATAGTCAAGAATAAGTATCCGATTCCAAGGATAGACGACCTGTTCGATCAATTGCAGGGAGCTGGTTATTTCTCTAAGATTGACTTAAGGTCAGGGTACCATCAGCTTAAGGTAAGGGAGGCGGACATACCGAAGACGGCTTTTCGGACCAGGTATGGATATTACGCGTTTCTAGTGAGGCCGTTTGGTTTAACTAACGCGCCAGAAACCTTTATGGACCTGATGAATAGGGTGTGTCAGCCTTATTTAGACAAGTTTGTGATTGTATTCATAGACGACATCTTGGTGTACTAGAAGTCAGAAAAGGAGCATGGAGAGCATCTTTGGGATGTATTGGAATTGCTGAAACGAGAGAAGCTTTACGCGAAGTTTTCGAAGTGCGAGTTTTGGCTTCGAGAGGTGAAATTCCTTGGACACGTAGTGTCCCAAGACGGGATTAAAGTGGACCCATCCAAAATCGAGGCCATCCAAGATTGGGAGCAACCTAAGAATCCGTCGGAAGTTCGAAGTTTCCTGGGTTTAGCGGGATATTATCGTAAGTTCATTAGGGATTTCTCGCGCATTGCAACGCCATTGACTTCGTTGACTAAGAAAAGTGCGAAGTTTTCATGGACGGAGGCGCAAAGTGAGGCCTTTCAGAAGTTGAAGGACATGCTAAGTAGCACTCCGGTCTTGTCATTACCGGATGGTTCAGACGATTTCGTGGTATATGGTGACGCTTCTGGACTCGGACTGGGATGTGTCCTAATGCAATGAGGAAAAGTGATCGCGTACAAATCCCGTTAGTTGAAGGAGCACGAGACACGATACGCCACACACGATTTGGAATTGGCGGCCGTAGTCTTTGTTTTAAAGATTTGGCGACACTATCTATACGGAACGAAATGTCAGATCTTCACGGATCATAAGAGCCTTTGTCACCTTTTTGATCAGAAGGAGTTAAACATGCGACATAGGAGGTGGATGGAGCAACTAACGGATTATGATTGCCAGATTGAGTATCATCCGGGAAAGGCAAATGTGGTGGCCGACGCGCTGAGTCAGAAGGAAAGAGGAGAAGCCTCAAAGATAGTGGCGGTAAGGGCCAAATTGACGTTTGTTTGGGCAAAAAATCACGTCGTACGACCGCGACCAAAACAGATAAGACGCACGTTATAATCCAAATCTTGTATTAAGATAAGGTCTCGATAAGAACCCAGAAAACATCCGTCGTCTCCCGTAAAAGGTAAGTCGTACGTCCCTCATGACGCTCGACCATAGCGTCGACCGTCCCGCACGATCATCGCGTAAGATTATTGTACCCTCGAGCAAAGCTAACGTTAACCTTGACTGTTACGTGTGTTAAGTATTTAATGCAGGAATCAAAGCCATTAACAGTGAGCAGCCGTAACGGACGAAGAACATTATGGATAATCACTCCGGCGACCGTTTCCAGCCGTTGTAGCCGTTGATCAAAGCATTAATGGAGCTAATTAATGACGCAAAGACTATAAAGACCAAGCTAAATCATCCTTCCACGACATCGGGATTTACCTTGAAAAACACCATCGAACAGCAGAGAAAAAGCATCCGAACTCACAAAGAAGAGCACTCAAATTCTAGAAATCAAGTATTGAAGGCTAGAATCACTCAGCGAACTTAAGAACGACAGAAGCAAAGAGATTTCTCTCGAAGAACAGCTCTCGATGTACACCAACAGCTTTCGACCAATAGTTGTTTACACTTTGTATTCACACGACAAACTCCTGTTTTTACGTTCAAACACTTGTACTTTACATTTCGAGGCATTTCCTTCATTTGTATTGTAATCGTCGTACGACCGACGCCAGTACCAAGGACATCGCCCCTGATTGGCGACCATAGTGCAGCGACGACACCCACTGTCGTCCGCAGGTTTTTTCCTCGTTTGAGGTTTTTCCTGCGTCATTAAATCTCTTGTCTCGTTTATTTTATTCCTCGTCGCACGTCTCGTCGAAAGATCCTTTCTTTAGTTGTTTAAGTCCACATCGACCTTAAGTTGTCCCTTTGGTGCGATTTTTGGCATTAACAGTTTGGCGCCATCCGTGGGACTACATCTAGAGAAAATCATTGACGAACGTGCATTCTACTAATAGTTTCTTGGAGTTTCTTCTATTTTCTGTTGCAGGAAAATGGCAGCCCCTGGAAATCCGCAGCAAGCCGTCGCTCAGATGTATCAGGAGCTCGAGGTTGCCAGGAATCAACTTAATGCAATGGCAGAGCAGAATCGTAGAGCAGCTGAAGAGATCGCGCGGCTAAGGAATCCTTTTGGATCCCAGAATGGTCCTAGACCATTCATCCAGAATCCAGGTTCGGGATCAGGCCCGTCCGCGCAAACTCAGCAGCCGGGTCCGTTCATTCCGAATCCCCAGTCTGGGCAGATTCCCCCTCAGCACATCCGACCACCACCCTTGAACAATGGATCCCAACCATTGCAAGGTGGCGCCCAGCCGTTTTAGAATGGATCCCAGCCGTTTTCCCAGTCGTTCCAAAGTGATCCGCAACCTTTCCAGCAAGGATCGCAATCTTTCCAGCAGAGATCGCAGCCATTTCAGCATGGACCACATTCATTTCAGAATGGACCGCAACAATTCCACTATGGGTCGCAGCCATATTTTGTTCCGTTCAACGGGGACACCAATGGTTCGTCGCATGGTAATGGCACTAGCCCAGGGACCAATCCCTCGACATGGGAAATTCCTGATCTTAACGATCCCGTCGCCCAGCGTTTGAAGATGTTAGAAGACCAAAATGAGCGCGTCCTGTCCTTGCTCACCAAGTTGCCTGGGGCAGCCATGCCTGTCGACGTCGAGCCTCGCTCGGGGTATCAGGCGTCTCCCTTCATCGACGAGATCGCCACCGTCGAGGTCCCAAAGAAGTATAACATTACTGCCTTCACTCCCAAGTATTCGGGTTTGACCGATCCAACCGAGCATGTCGCGCAGTATAAGCAGCTCATGTGGACGATCTCGATTCCACACATGTACCAGGAAGTATGCATGTGTAAGAGTTTCGGGGCGACTCTCATTGGTCCAGCTCTCCATTGGTTGATCAATCTCAAACCCAAATCTATCGGGCCGTTCGCCGAATTGGTCAACCAATTCTCCCGGCAATTCGCCAGCAGTCGTAAGATGGAAAAGCAAACTAGTGATCTGTATTATGTCGTACAGAAAACCAATGAGTCTATCCGAAGTTATTTCAATAGATTCAATGCTGAAATGATCAGTATCCGCAATTGTGACACCAAAACTGCGATCGAAGCTTATAAGCGTGGTCTAGACGATAGTTCAAGTTTGTATATCGATTTGACCAAGTACCCCCCAGAGACTTTCGAAGACGTCCGAGCTCGAACCTTAGCATACATGAGGGTCGAAGACGATGCAGCCTTTCGTCGCAAACACACTGGCGACAAGAAGCCGTTAGGTGTCAAGAAGCCAGAATTCAAGCCGAAAGCCATATCCAGAACAGAGCCAGCGCGTCAAATTTCAAACGTTCGTTTCAAGACGAAGGCAGAAGCTAAGACCGCGACTAAATTCCCCGTGTACCCCAAGATCTCCTCTTATGGGTTCAAAGGGTCAGCTAAAGACATAGTCGGAGCTCTGAAGACCACCCAAGCAACCATCCGGTGGCCGAAGAAGTCTGACTTGGACGATGCTAATAAGGATAAATCAAAGTGGTGCGACTTCCACGTCGATCATGGTCATGCGACGGATGAATGTATCGCACTCAAGAAGGAATTGGCATATCATGTTCCACAAGGTAATCTCAAAGATATTATTGATGATGTCGTTCTTCCAGCTAATAGCCACCGATCGTCAATGCCCAAGCGTGCAAAGATCATCAATTGCATCACTGGTGGTTCAGACGTGTGTGGTCTGACGTACTCCGCAGCTAAGCGTCATGCCAGTCAAGCACCCGACGACCGGCCTATTCCTCGTTCATCCAGACCCAAAGGAGATTTGGAACTAGAAGCCATGAAGATCGTGTTCGACCAAGTCGACCTCGGCGACTCGTACCAAAAGCATCACGATGGGTTGATCATTCAACTTACGATCGGTAATTGTTTAACTCGTCGAGTCTTGGTCGACGGGGGCCATTCAGCAAATGTCATTTTTCTCAACACCATCAAAGCCATGGGAATCGATTGCTCGGAAAACATCTGACGTTCGACGACCTTGGTCGGCTTCAATGGAGAAGCGACAAGCACCTTCGGAGAGATAATCTTGCCCGTTTATGCCGGAGGAGTCAACAAGCAAACCAAGTTCAGCGTCATCGACTGTGCGTCGTCCTATAACATCATCTTGGGTCGACCATGGATCCATGACATGAAAGCTGTTCCTTCGACGTATCATCAAATGTTGAAATTCCCGACACCATGGGGAATCCAGGAGATCAAGAGTGAGCTAAAAGTCGCTCGTGAATGCTACAAGTCTACCTTGAAGCCGAGAAAATAAACTAAAGTCGCAAGATCAAGCTCTCGACAGGTTCGTTCTTCTATCCCCAAATTAATATCTTTTCCACAGGGATAAATCTACTATGGTGCCTTGTCGCACTACAACATGGTCAACGCAAGACAGTATTTCACAGGATCGCCGTGCCGTTCTGTCGTTTAAAACCTATCTTTTCCTGCCAAAAAGAATAAGGTAACAAACGACAGGGGGCAAATAGAGAGAGTCTGAAATGGTACGTTCTCTAACTCTTTTTCATACGATATTTTCTCACAAAACGACTACTGACTTAAGCATCGGAGGGTCGTTGGCTAGCCGACGACCAACCCCCGACATCGTTTTATCGCAGAATCGCACGACAGCTTATCGCAGAATCGCACGACGTATATTTTCTTCCTAGATCATCCCTTACACAGGGGCATACGATACAAATTCATCGTACGATCTCGTCGTACAATCGCGAAGCCTAAAACAACTTATCTTTAAGTTTCTTAGCTTTCATACCCTGAATGGATGTTTTAATCGCGTGTTTTTATATTTGTTTTACGTTCTTGTCATCGTATTACAATGAACGCCTTAGTCGCATGATTCCATATGTATTTTATGCTCGACTTCATAATCAATGCTATTTGAATAAAGCATAAGATTCAAAACAAAAGATATATTCTTTGTGTAAAACATTGGATACATACTCGACCATCGATAGGTCGAGCGGCAAAAACAAAGAGAGTGAAAACTCTAGACTGCAGGGGGAACATCGGTCGCATCCCTACTCGAAGTCCCGACCTGAGGGCCTTCATCTGCCACTCCTCCCGCACGAATCTCCTGCAGTTCATACTGAGCATCGAAAAGCTGAATAGCTAACTCATCGGCGCGTGCCAAAGCCAGCCTCTCCCTCTCCAACGCTGCCTCCTCCCTTTTCAAAGCAGACGCCACCAACTCCTCGGCTTTCGACATCACGGCGTACAAGGCTAGAGACGACTGGAACGTCTAAAAATACACGAAAAAGTGTTAGACAACGAACGACATCGAACATTGAAACAAGTCATGAAAGATTGACACTTACAGAGAACGCCAGACTGGCAACCTGAGATCCTATCTTTCCGGCCGGAACCCCGTGAAAACGCTCCCTGAAAGATGGAAGCAAACACCTCTCCAAGTGAGGAAACAACGTCGTCCCGTCTAGGACACCATCCGCCATAAAGTCCGACGTCAATGAAAAATTAACCGTCGTGACTTCGGCCGATGACCCCTCGCCCCTGACGGCAGATGATGGGGTTGACATCTTGAACACCGGTCTCGTCATTGTCACCGGAGGTGCTGAACTTGCCGGCGTCGCGTCCATCGCGCCAGGACGGCTGGATGACGCCTTCGCCTTTTTAGGCAGAACAACTCTCGATGAGTTATCAACCCTCGATGACGGTTCCCTCAGAAACGTCTTCCTGGTTCTCTTTTGGCTCGACCCAGCTGTCGAAACATCTTCACCTCGAAGGGCACGCATGATCTGCTTCCCTCTCTCCTTAGAGACTGATTTCCTCTCAGTCGACACTAACCAGGAAATACATGAAGCATCAGATGGAAAATATAAATGTTGAAAATCAACAATCGTAAATGGTGACGCATTTGGCGCCGTTGCCGGGGAACTGGTTGCAACTAATAGCACTACCAGCTATACACGCTATTAGATTGGACATTTTTATTTTATTTATTTATTTCGTATTTTATTTCATCACTTTGAATTTCTGGATTGCTAAGCTTGTTATTTTCTCTTCAGGTGCTAGTGGTTTATGCAAAAGGTAACCCGAGGGAAAGGAATCGAGCCAATCGATCCGGAAATAGAAAGAACCGCTCGTCGGCTACGTAAAGAAGCGAAAGCGATAAGAAATCTGAAAGTCAAAATGTCTGACGACGAGAGACCTCCACGTAATGATCCGCCTCGCAACAACCCACCACCACCTCCTGCGAGACGTCCTATGAGGTCGTTCGCCGATCCGAATGTGGCGGCGGCCCGAATAGGCATTCAAGCGCCCGCTACTGGGGCAAACTACTTCGAGCTGAAGCCGAGCACCATCGTGATGGTGAAGCAAAACCAATATGGAGGGACACCGAGAGAAGACCCTCATGCACACCTTCGTGCATTTGAGCGGGTTTGCAACACTTTCAAGATCAATGGCATGAACGAAGATGCCATCAAGCTGCGATTATTTGGATTCTCCCTCAAAGGCCGAGCCGAAGCATGGACCGAGAGCATCCAGCCAGATTCGGTCACCACATGGGCACAATTGAAGGCTGCATTCCTTCAAAAGTTCTTTCCCCCGAGTCGGACCGCCCAACTAATGGCCGAGATCACCCATTTCGCACAATGGGATCAAGAAAAGTTATATGAGGCTTGGGAGCCCTTTAAGGACATGATCAAGAAATGTCCTCACCATGGGTTACAAGATTGGGTCATCATTCAGACTTTCTTTAGTGGCCTTCACCCGCAGTTTAAAAATGATATCACTGCTGCCGCGGGTGGAGCACTAATGGATAAATCTTATGAAGAGGCATGCGAGCTGATTGAAAATCTTGCCGAGCATAGTTTTTCCACTCCAAGGGCTGATGTTAGAAGAGTCGCGAGTGTTCGGGAGTCGGATGAGCTTAAGGAACTAAAAACTCAACTAGCTTTTATCACGGACCGTATGAAGGGAAGCAATCTGGGAGAACCTGAAAAGGTTCAATTTATGCAAAACCGAAATCATCAGCCGCGAAACGATCCGTTCTCCAACACTTATAACGAGGGGTGGAAAAAGCACCCCAATCTTTCATGGAGTCAGTCGGGTCATCCACAACCAGGTAATTTTTCTAACTCTTCTAATTTCCCTAATACTAATAATGTTTATCGTCCTCCAGGTTTTAATCAAAGAAATGAAGGGCCATCCGGAGAAAAGAAACCGGGATTAGAAGAGATGATGATGAAGTTCATGTCGAAAATGGACAGCACGGTCGAGGGATTAGCGAGCACGATCAACACGGTGAAAGCCGTAACTGAGCAGAATACAGCTGCAATAAAGATTCTCGAAAGACAAGTAGGGCAGATTTCTGAAACCCTACAAACCCGACCTCCTGGAGCATTCCCGAGTATGGCGGAAAAGAGGAACCAAGAGAACTGTAACGCCATTTATCTGAGAAGCGGAAAGGGACTGAATAGAGAACCGTCATCTGAAGAGACCGAGCCCGATAGAGAGATTTCGAATGAAGAAAAAGAAGTCGTGGTTGAAGAGAGCGAGAAGAGTGAAGAGAAGAAGAAAGAAGAAACACCACCGGTCAAGCCGGAAATCCCGAGAGTACCCTACCCAAGCAGGATGAAAGCAAATAAGGACCAGGTTCACTTTTCTAAATTTCTTGATGTCTTTAAAAAGCTAACCATTAATATCCCGTTTGCAGATGCGCTTACACAAATGCCCTCTTACGCAAAGTTCATGAAAGAGACCCTCTCCAAAAAGAGGGCACTTGATCACCAGGCCACCGTTGCACTCACTGAAGAGTGCAGCGCAATTTTCCAGAATAAGCTGCCCCAAAAGCTTACAGATCCAGGGAGTTTCTCGATTCCTATTCAAATTGGCAGTTTTAATTTTAATAAAGTTTTATGTGATTTAGGGGCTAGTATTAATCTGATGCCTCTATCTATTTTCAGGAAACTTGGCCTGGGTGAGGTAAGCCCAACATATATGACATTGAAGCTGGCTGATCGATCGATAAGGTACCCATACGGGGTAATTGAGGACGTGCTCATCAAAGTAGGTAAGTTTTACTTTCCTGTCGACTTCGTAGTAATATACATAGATGAAGACGAGGAGGTCCCGTTAATTCTGGGGAGATCCTTCCTGGCTACGAGTCGAGCATTGGTCGATATGGAAGAAGGTGAGATAACTTTCCGGGTAGGCGGTGAGAGAGTAATCTTCAAGATGTTTGAGAAGGCGGGAGGTCGAAGTGAAGGAGAAGCTGGAGCTGGTCATGGAGGACCGAAGATGAAGGAAGCCGCGAAGAATCGCAAGTGTGGGCGATTTGACCCCGCGGACACTGAGCCGAGTTGAGAACCGCACAGTCGTGCCACGACTTTAAATAAGGCGCTGGGTGGGAGGCAACCCACCAAGGTTAGTTTCCTTTTCTTATTTGTGAGTGTGTTTAAACAATGAAAAAGCCAAAAAAAAAAATCGAAAAATCGAAAAATCGAAAAAATCAAAAATAGCTGAAACAGGGACATACGCGACTTGTCACGCGGTTTGCATACCGCGCAGCAAGTCGCGGGGCCCTCTGTTGGTTTTCTGAAACAGAGGGTTACGCGGTTTTCCACGCGACTTGCAAGTCGCGGGCTAAACCGCGTGAGTCCCATTTGCCCCGTTTTTTCGTTTTTCGTGCAGTTTTTGTTCCCTTTCTTGCTTTGTGTGTTTTCTGTTTTTGTTTTGTGTCTTTCCCTTGTCTTGCATGTTCTCCCTATCTCCTCTAAGTGCTCAACCAATCAAGAATTCTCCGGCCGGGCAAAACAGGTATGTTCTAAATCCTTCTCTGCTAAAAGAGTGGTGTTTGATGTGTTATTCTATTTCAAGTGCACGAGATGCAACAAACCTAAGTTTCACTTAGGTTTGGGGTGCCTCATCTTTCACATCTATACACACTCACTTTTGACCCTGTGCAAACCTCGGTTTTACCGAGGTTTGGGGTTGGCTTTTATTTGGCAAACCTAGGCCACGACCTAGGTTTGGGGTGCCCATATTAGAAATATTGGGTTTTCTTTTGCGTGCTATGTAATGCCTTGCCCGTCCTTTTTATACCTGTAATAACTGCACAATAACTGCGTCGCATCGCCTGCGATTTTACTTGCACATTGGGGACAATGTGTGGGTAAGGTTTGGGGTTGCCCAATCGGGCCCAAGTTATGCACGTAGATTTCCTACACTTCTGAGTGTCTAGATCAAAGTAGCTAAATTTTTTGTGTTGAATGATTGTGACCGACCATTGTGGGAAGAATCTTATGATAGTGACGTGACCGTTAGGGAAGGACTGGGAAAAGACATGACTAGGGACAATAGTGGAGACCACCCGATTGTGAGTGTTGAGCCTAAAAGACGTCTTTCATTTCGAGGGATTTATACACATAATTCTTCTACACTTTTCGAATTCCTTGTCGTGAATGTAGAATGATCTCGCTACATTATTTCATTGAGTAGCAAAGACGAACATCGGGATATTAAGTAAGGGTATAATAGACTATATCGTGTGGACCTTAAGATATGATTCCAGGCATTGTGTGTTTTGTTTTAAACCATTTTTAGCTAGCGTTACCTCTTCACCCTTTTGTGTGTAACCATAGCCATTTTGCAGCCAAACACTCACCCTATTTCTTTCTACCCCCATCATCCACCCTTAGCCACAAGCCTTAGCCAACCCTTATCCGAAAGTGTGTCAATCGGAAGCAGTAATGAACGAATAGAGATAGAGCAGAAAAGAAAGAATTCCAGCCAGTCATGAGAATAAGACGGGTCAATGTAACCCGCGAAGTAGAAAAGAGGACCAATGAAGTCCCAAAAAAATAAAAAAAAAATAAAAAAAATACAGTTATGTAGATATTATCTATAGCAGAAAATAAGAGAGTCAAAGCAACTCCGATAGTGACGAAGAGGGCCAAATAAGAGAGTGAAAAACTATAGAGTTCGGAACTGCCAATGATTGACATGCCAAGGATAGTTGAACCTTTTTTACCCGTCGTTTCATAACCATAGCCTTAGCCCCATTACAACCCGTGTAAAGACCTGGATGATCTTTTGGAAAATGTGATTACGGTTTACGACTACCTTTACCGATATTCCCTGTCTCGCTACTTGATTCCGTCTGAGATCAAAATTTTGGACATTTGTGCGTCTTTCTTGAGAGTTGTCATGACAATTGCGTGTTCTTGTACATAAACTCCATACACATGACAACACGAGCGATAACCTAGGTTCGAGAGCGAAACGAGAGTATCCCGTAAGGTAGGGTCGAGGCGAAATGTTTTCCCTAGTATGTTCGGACTTAGTCTAACCCCGATGAGATCGGAACAGTCACGAGTCAACTCCCAATGGAAGGTCATAGGTCAAACGAAATGAGAATGAGGCGAGAGTGAGATAGATATTCACGGGTATGGGAAATCACCGAAGCATCACTTGGCACCGATTAGGAATTGTGCAGTTATTATATGTTCACTGATAAAAACTTGACACGGGGTTTTGACACCCCGCGAAATCTAACCGCAAGTGTACGGGTCGAATCAAGTAATAGTGTACGGAAGTACGAGTATCGAATCCACGGGAACTAGGAACTAAATATCACAATTACTACAAGAACTATTAATTGGACTGTCAAATTTGGAGATTTGGTTTTATAACTAATTACTTGCATAAATTAAAATCAAACAAACACCAGACAACTAGTAAGCAGTTTTGGAATTCAGATGGAGAAACAGTTGAGGGTTGGATATCCTTAGGTTTCACATATGAATATCAGACTAATGACAAATACCAGTTAATTCCGTTAATGACTACTCAACCTTGATCTAACCATTGCTCTCTCTCAAGTAACAACAGTTATATGTGTAACAACATGATGCTTTCTCAAGCTACCATGAAGTTTATTTCGAAAACAAATACAAGATTAATCTCTCGATCTCACCTTATATAGTTCAAAACACATTAAGCGTAGGTTATTATGAGACTAAAGTTTACTCGGTATATCTCTATCCTTTCTTACTTTAGACATGTAATTCCTAATTCTAGATCTCAATTGATTCTCTCGAACATAATTGACAACAATAGAACAATTGCAAGTTAGCTACGCTTACAAAGGCATTAAGAACAAAATCACATGCATTCATTAAATCGGAAAACTGATAAAAATCATTCGTCATCCATCATATGTTCAATCCTAATTCAATCCAACCCCCAACATCTTAGAGTTAGTTCATGATGTTGGGGGATTCATACACAAAAGAAAGAGAAACAAAAGTGAAAGTGAACATGGTAACGTGATCGTGGTGAATGTGTAAGATGAATTGATGAACTCCCTTTCCCCGTGTTGAAATCTCCTTTGCGTCTTGAACGATCCTTCGATTGATTCTCGATCTTCGCTCCAAACGGTGTCACGTGGCTTTGAAAATCGCCCCCGAACTGCTCCCAATCGTCTGCCGTAAGTTGGATACCGAAAAAGTGACCTAAATCCCGACTTATAAAACTGAAACTCGACAACAGAGGGATACGCGACTTCCCCGCGACTTGCAAGTCGCGTGGGAAGTCGCGCGCTATGCAGAAGGCCTTCTGGGTCGGTTCTGGTTCGCGGGTCGGGTCCTGGTTTGGTCGCGGGTCTTGGGCTTGGCTTTTGGGCTTCCGTTAGGCTTCGTTTTGACTCGTTTTGGGCTCTTTTTAGCTTCTATTTCCGAGGAATGCCGCCTTTTATATAACCTGCGTGAATCACTCAATAAACCGTAAAATACCCGCCTTTTTACTTGAGTACAAGCCAATCTCGTTGGTTTGAGAACCGAAATTAACGCCAAAAAGTGGCGTTATCAAATGCTTACCGGTCATTTCATCTCGATCAGCGTCCACCGCCACGTCCTCGTCTTCGGCCACCAATTGCCACGTAACGAAAGATCGTTCTTCAACGCTAAGACTCAAGAACTTGTTGAGCTTAGCCTGGGAATCCGCAGTCGGTTTTACTTCATCAAACTGAATCTCCGAGGATAACAGGAGAAGAGTGGTAAGTAAAAGCCATAAGAGTAAAACTCAGAAAATGGCAAAGCATATGTTTTATTCCAGCCTGACCGCATCCAATCGCTGCTGGAATCCAGTGAATCGGCAAGAGCAAACACATACCTAGACTTCCACCCACGATCATTAACACCAGTTCCCAAAACCAAAGAACGATCACCCCTGAAATTAGAATAAGGACTACTACGCCAGTTCTTATCCTTTTTAACTTGATACGCCGCCAAGAAATCATTCATGATCATAGGAGATTCCCATTTCGCGGATGCTCGCACGATAACCAAAAGAACTCGCCAGAGTTGGGGCATCAGCTGCCCTGGCGACACATCAAAATCCTGCATGAATGACTTTGATAAACCCAAAAACGGCCATTCAAACCCTATTTTGAAAGGATACTCGTACAATACAAGATATCCCTCAGGACAATCCTTAGAACGCACGATCCCCGGACACCGCAACTCTATATTTGCAGGGATTTTTGCTAAACTCCTAAAAGCGTCTAAGTCTACATGATTCGTGATAAGACTGGCAGGCTCTGTCGACATTGTGTATCAGAGGACAGAACAAGGTCCTATATAAATCAGTAGAATCTCCTACAAACTATGGAAAGGATTCGGAAAGAATTGGCAAGAAAATCGCAAGAATCGCGGAATAAGAACTCTTGCAGAAAAAGGAAGGAGTCGCTAAGGAAGAATCAGAAAATATCATTCGATCTCTCCGAAAACGTAAACAAGAAAAGATCCATCGTAATCTTTATTTATGCAGTCAATCATGTCAGGTCGAGCCCTTCGATAATCACCGCGTGCTCTCGTCCCTTCGTATACCCGCCCGAATCTTCGACACTTGTCTTCGACAGCTGGTAAGCATCATCATGCGTCAGTATGACGTCACAACTTTTCAACTTCTCGTTCAGTTAAAAGCGAACCGGTCTAGTTCCACGACAACCAGGTAAGTCCCTCAACCCAGGACACAAGTCTAAGCATTCGACAAACAAAATTTAAAACTTAAATTTGACATTCAATTTTCAAAATTTGGGGGCAAACTGTTTGGGCAAAAAATCACGTCGTACGACCGCGACCAAAACAGGTAAGACACACGTTATAATCCAAATCTTGTATTAAGATAAGGTCTCGACAAGAACCCAGAAAACATCCGTCGTCTCCCGTAAAATGTAAGTCGTACGTCCCTCATGACGCTCGACCATAGCGTCGCCCGTCCCGCACGACCATCGCATAAGATTATTGTACCTTCGAGCAAAGCTAACGTTAACCTTGACTGTTACGTGTGTTAAGTATTTAATGCAGGAATCAAAGCCATTAACAGTGAGCAGCCGTAACGAACGAAGAACATTATGGATAATCACTCCGGCGACCGTTTCCAGCCGTTGTAGCCGTTGATCAAAGCATTAATGGAGCTAATTAATGACGCGAAGACTATAAAGACCAAGCTAAATCATCCTTCCACGCATCGGGGAATACCTCGAAAAACACCATCGAACAGTAGAGAAAAAGCATCCGAACTCACAAAGAAGAGCACTCAAATTCTAGAAATCAAGTATTGAAGGCTAGAATCACTCAGCGAACTTAAGAACGACAGAAGCAAAGAGATTTCTCTCGAAGAACAGCTCTCCACGTACACCAACAGCTTTCGACCAACAGTTGTTTACACTTTGTATTCACACGACAAACTCTTGTTTTTACGTTCAAACACTTGTACTTTACATTTCCAAGCATTTCCTTCATTTGTATTGTAATCATCGTACGACCGACGCCAGTACCAAGGACATCGCCCCTGATTGGCGACCATAGTGCAGCGACGACACCCACTGTCGTCCGCAGGTTTTTTCCTCGTTTGAGGTTTTTCCTGTGTCATCAAATCTCATGTCTCGTTTATTTTATTCCTCGTCGCACGTCTCGTCGAAAGATCCTTTCTTTAGTTGTTTAAGTCCACATCGACCTTAAGTTGTCCCTTTGGTGCGATATTTGGCATTAACAACGTTCAACCTGTTAGACGACATAAAGAAGTGGAAACTAGAAGCATTGACTCCGAAAAATGTTAAAGGTGAGCGAATGGTGGGTAATGCGACCTCCTTGATGGAGGATAGTTGTGGCTTGAAACGTTTTAAGTGAAGGATCTGGTTTCCGAAGCTCAGTGAGGTTAGAGGAGTTATTTTGGAAGAGGCGCATAGATCTAATTATTCGATCCAGGGACTAATAAGATGTTTGGAGATTTACGACAAAAATATTTGGTGGTCGGGTATGAAGAAGGATATAGCGTATTTTATGGAAAGATGTGCAAAATATCTGCGAGTGAAAGTGGAGCACCAACGCCCGTATGGGAATCTCCAACCATTAGAAATACCGGTTTGGAAATGGGATCAGATCACAATGGACTTCGTCATAGGGCTGCCTAGAACACCTAAGGGGTATGATACTATCTGGGTGATCGTGGACCGTCTCACTAAATCATCACATTTCCTACCTATACGGAAGGATTGGCCATTAGAAAAGTTAGCCAAACTGTATATTGATGAAATTGTAACGCGCTATGGAGTACCGTCATCTATTGTATCAGATCGGGATAGTCGTTTCACGTCGGGGTTTTGGTGAAGTTTTCAAAGGGAGATGGGATCAAAAATTAAAATGAGTACCGCTTATCATCCACAGACGGACGATCAGAGTGAGCGAACAATCCAAACTCTGGAGGATATGTTGAGGGCTTGTGCCTTAGATTTTCAAGGTTCATGGGAAAACCACTTACCACTGATCGAGTTTGCTTACAACAATAGCTACCACGCGAGCATTAAGGCCGCTCCGTATGAGGTACTTTATGGGAGAAAATGTCGAATGCCGTTATGTTGGAATGAAGTTGGTGAAAAGCAACTGGCAAGACCTGAGATTGTGAAAATGACCGCGGACAAGATAGTCCAAGTACGGGAGAGATTGAAAGTGACGCGTGATCGACAGAAGAGTTATGCAGATAAAAGGCGTAATGACATAGAATTCTAAGTCGGGGATAGGTTGATGCTGAGGATATCACCATGGAAAGGAGTAATACGTTTTGGGAAGAGGGGAAGTTAAGTCCACGCTACATCGGGCCATTCGAAATTGTCGAGCGGGTGGGATAAGTGGCCTACAAGTTGAACCTACCTGATGAGTTTCGAGGCATCCATCGTACGTTTCACGTTTCCAAACTGAGGAAGTGCTTGGCAGAAGAAAATATGTCAGTGCCGTTGCATGACGTGCAAGTGGATGAAAAGTTGAACTTCGTAGAGGAATCTGAAGCGATCGTCGATCGTAAGGTGAGGAAATAGCGAACTAAGGAGATCGTCCTCGTGAAATTTCAGTGGCGCTTTCACAAGGTGCAAGAGGCGATGTGGGAAGTAGAATCCGAAATGAGAGCCATATACCCGCATTTGTTCGACAAAGGAATTCCAGGGACGGAATTCTCTTAAAGGGGGGAGTGTTGTAACAACCACATTTGTTTTGTGGTCAAAAGGTAAAGTTCAAAGGGATTTGTGGCTTAAGAAAGAAAATGAGGAAGTTGGGGGCTTGGAAGTAAAACTTTGAAGGGGTATAAATAAGGTGAAATCCCTAGGAGCTTATTATTGAGCATTTCTTGTGGCGGCTGGAAATCAGGAGAGAAAGAAAGAGCAAAAAAAAGGGAGAAGTCGATTGCTGGGAGATCTTCAAATGTAATTACTATTTTGGTGGCATTTCTTCTATCTTCCTACCTGAATTGATTCCCTTTGTCTTAAGAGTTTGTGAATCTAGATGATTCCCTTATTTCTTTCACTGTGTATTTTTAGTTAGGAATGAAAATGGTGGGTTGCTTTCTTTAGTTGCTATTTGGGTGAATCATTTGACCAAGCGTGTATGTGCAAGAGTTAGAGAGTAACCCCAGATGTTACTATTATGGATCTCATGGTTGGAATCAAAGCTCAAATCGAGTTCTGGGCCTTCAGTGCGAACGTCTGGATTCCGAAATTGGGAAGTTCCAGACTAAGGGATTCCAGATTTCAGGGATTCCGGACTTGGGAATTCAGATTGGGATTCCGGATTGGGATTCCGGATTCGGTGAGTTCCGGATTTGGATGTTCCGGGTAAGTATTCCAGATAGGCATTTCCGGATAGGTGATCCGGATTCCGATAGTTGTCCGGAATCTAGGAACTTCCGGAAAAGAAGGAGTCCAGTGGTTTGTCCGGATAGAGTGTCCTGACCTTGAACTGCTTGTTTGGTTTAGGTGCGTTTAGAGTAGTTCAGAAGTGAGACTCGAGTGTTTCCAACCTTCATAATCAGGTGAGTTCCCTAATCCCTACTTTCATGAGAATCATTTTAAGCACGTCTTTGATAAATATTGATATTGGGATGCAAATTTTGTATGTTCACATGAGAAAGGTTGTTCTTTAACTTTCAAGATTGTTTCCTTGCATATTCATGGTAGTCATGGAGACCACTGTGCAAATACCCATGTATGGAGGTTCTAGCTAAATGTTATTATGTTTTATCTTGTTAATTGTTTTGAGAGAGAATTCACTAGACCTCGTGGTCTAACCCTCGCTTTCAAAATCTAAAATCTTTTTCAGGGAAACAGGTTAGTAGAGTTTCTTTTTCAAATACCCATGTTGAAAGACTTAGTTAATCATTGTTGTTGGTTATTTTGGGACCTGTTTTCGGGATGTTATGTAATCGAACCCAGTCTTGGGCTTTTATATTTATATTATTGTATGTTAAGTTTTTTTTGGGTTGTTACAATGTATGAGGGAGGTGGAGGTGGAAATGGTGATCGACTATGGGTGATCGACGGTAGGATAGCCGGAGTTGGTGACCGGCAAGGTAAGGCGGTAGGGGAGGAGGATTGAGAGGAGGAAGAGATGATTTGGTGAGTAAGATATTAGATTTCCCCAGATTTTGTCTATACCCAATTTATCCCTATCGTGCATCTCACCCCTGTAAAATAGACTTAGAATGTTCAACAAATTACATTAATGCCATCTCTTTTACCTTTACCGTATATCAATCTAATTAATAGCTTAGATTGAGTTTGCAAAGTTTGCACAAACTAGTTGGTTTGCAAATGAACCGCACCCTATATATATATATTAAAGTCATTTATTTTAGTATAACATTATAGTCCAACTTTTAAGACTTAGGCCCAGCTTTATTCTAAATTTCTAATGGCCCAAACATAAAGCCTACTTTAAAATCCCTAAACTTTTATTAGGTGTTAACCCACATAAAGCACTTGATTTAGCTCTTCGAGTTCGATCAACATCATATTTGTAGAAATGAGCTAATGGCAAACCCAGTCGAGATGAGTGGAATCTTAAAACACATTACCACTAGAAGATCATAAACAGTAGACTACAAAGAGGAAAGAACCATATTGAAGAACCATTATAGTCATATGCATTGAATAGGAATTCTGGACATTACAACAGTAAACATTAAGAAACATATAGTGTGTGCGTGTAAAACTCCCTCTAGGGTTCTCTCTCTCTAGGTTGTTGCAGATTGCACAACATATGAGAACATGTGTGAGTGCGTACTGAGCTATCCAATCGTATCTATCCTATTTATAGCCTAAATCAGAAAAGTCAACATACTGACCAATTCTAAAGCACTACGTGCAAAGGTAAAATAACAACTTCTTGTTGACGCGTCAGGATTTGAAACACCCTAAAAATCCGAATAAATTTAAACCTTAAATAGACAAGGTTTACAACAACATCTTCCAAAACTTTCCTTCACAAATGGAGATTCAGTGACGAAGATTCGTAATTACAAACAAAATGTCATAAACAGCCTACTAATCTAATCCATATCCAAACGAGATCAGATTATAAGGGTTGTCTACGGGATCTCCCAAAATATCTTCGATTTAACTAATCTCTCCATTACATCTTCAAAATTTATGATTCTGGTACCACTCTTCACTCTTCACTCATCCCCTCGATCCCCTGCCTGTGCTAGTGCCTGTGCTAGTACCTGGTAAGAAAGTTAGTTTTGGAAACATTAGGCTTGCGCCTAGTGAGAACATTCAGTTTAAAATCAAAACATTTATAAGCTTTGCAAATTAAATAATATGTAAGCAAAACATATAAAATTAACCTTTCTTAACGTACGCATAACATCTTTCGATGACGGGAATCATACCCGATTCCATGAGTATGACGAACACCAAGTAAGTCATAGTATCATGTTTAAGAGCGCCACTACGAATCACTGAGAATCCTAGAATTTAGCTCTTACCCAAGAAATTACAATTAATCCATTCCTATTTCTTGGTATGGAAATAAGGATTACTGTTAGGTCTAAATATGTCTTCAAGATTTAATATTCTATCAAAGTCAAAGTCATTGTATTTAGTCTTGTGTAAAATGTCAATGTTTGCTAATTACCTTACTTAGGCTTGAGGTATATAAGCATTAGGGTTAGCTTATTTTGTAAGGCTTTTGGACATAACTCACATATTGTAATATAGAGCCGACATGAATACGATCTAAGCTTTCTCTCTCTACTCTCTCTCTCTAGATCTTGTATGGATTTCATGGTTGTTTGATCATTTTGGGATTAACAATTGTTATCAGAGCAAGTTAATGAAGATCTGCTGAAGAATTTACACAAATTCATCTATCAAATTTGTGAATTTGAAGAAAAATTGATCGATTTTCTTGATTTTTTCAAGAAAGTCTCTTTTTCTTGATTTTATACAAATTTGTGTGAATTTGATCTTGTTCTTGGGCTCATTGAATTCGTTTTTGATAGAGGAACAATTCTTATTCAAGAATCGAGGGCTAATTTCAAGTTTTTAGAGGTCAATTTGAAGAAATTTGAGGTTCTTCAAGGATTTGGCATTGTTCGACATTTTCAGTCTGTTCGATCATTCAGACATCGATTAAGTGATTTTCAGCGAAATTGGTTCACCTAATCATGTTAGAAACTGATTATCTAACATCCCTGCAAAAAAAAAACGAGTATCTTGAGAAAATTTTTTATACTGAAATTTTTTCTATAGTGTATTTCATACACTTTAAGAGTTTTTCAAGAAAAAGTTTTATATAACTTTTTTTTTCTGATTGTTCATTTTCCGCAGGTTCAGTAGATGTTTCATTTTAAAGATCTTTTTCGTCAAGCGAACATGAACCGACTTCCAGTACTGATCAAAGAATCTGATTTTGAACGATGGAGTGTTTCGTTCATCGACTTTATTGCGAGTAGAGAAAATGGAGAGAATATGATAAAATCATTCTCCGAAGGTCCAATGAGCAGAAATAAAATGGAGAGTGATTTTACTGAAGAAGAGATGAAACGGTTGAAAGCTGATACAGAAGCTTCGTCCAACTTGATTCTTGCTCTTCCAAAACACATCTACAAAAGTGTTGACTGTTTCAAACACAATCCAATGCTTATGTAGAACGAATTATCTAAGCGAATGCATGGATCTGAAGTTGCATTTACAAAGAGAAAGGAAGAAGAAAAGAAAGTTGAGAAAGAAGATAAAGACCAAAACATGTCAGAAGCTGAAAATAAAGATCTTAAGGAAAAGGTCATTGAGCTTACAAAGAAGTTATCTGACATGGAAAAGCTGCTCAAAGTAGAAAGAGAGGATTTCAGAAAAGAAAGAGCTAATCGTTTGAATGACAAGAAGTGTTATGGAAAGCAAATTTTCTCTCTTTCTCAGAAAGTTTCTGAACTAGAAAAGACTTCAAATTCTGAGAAGAAAGAAAATGAAGAAAAGAAAGCTCTTGAACTCCGATGCATTAAACTTTCGAAGCAAAATTCAGACTTTGAGAAGGTTTTATTTCTTGAAAAGGAAAAACTGGAGAAGGAAAGAGTTGAGTTTGAAAATACAAAGAAAGTTTTTGAAGCGAAAAATGCGAAACTGTCAAAGAATATATCTGAGCTTCAAAAGGAATTAGATGAAGAAAGAAAAGAGCTAGAAAAGAGGAAGAAAGCTGACTTTCAGGCCAGGAGCGTTAAAGATGAATTTTCTGTTGAAAGAAAGATATTTCAACAAGAAATACATAAGTTGACAAAGAATTTGGCTGTGTTATCAACTGATATCATGATAGAGAAGAGGGTTAAGTCTGATATTCTGAAGAATCTTGATTTTGTGACCAAAGAACGGAATGACTTAGCTTACAAAGTGAAGTCATTTAACAAATCCAAATGCTATTCAGAACGTCCGATTCGATCTTCTAATCTATTCTATGATCACTCAGTGGATAATTCTTCCAAGTATAAATATGCTGATCTTCCTTCATACAAGAAAGTCAACATGCAATGGAGAGAAAAAGGTACGTCTCCTGAAAAAGGTAAGCCAAAATCATCTGTTCCCAACAAGAACACTAACATGAAAGGTAAATCTTTTGCTAAACCTGGTTCATTATATTCCGTAAATCATTTAATCAGGTTAGCACAAAAGTATTTTTGCTGTTCTTATTGTGGAACTAATGATTTTATTAACAATAATGATGCTCAATATTGGTACGGTACTTATCATTTTCCTTCTTATAGAGCTCCGCTTAACAAGCCAGGACCCAAGACACGTTGGGTACCAAAATCTACTTAATCTGTTTTTGCAGATTTAGAAGCAAAGCGTTGAACTCTCGGAAGAAGATTACTTGTGCCATTAAGGGTGAGTAAAGAGAATTGGTTTCTAAACACATCAGTTTAGAACCCGGATTTCACCGTTTATGGTTTCTGAATACATCAGTTCAGGACCCGTGCTTCAATGTTTTTGGCTTTTGAACATATCAGTTCAAAACCCGTGCTTCAACGACTATGGCTTCTGGACAAATCAGTTCAGGACCCGTAATTCAATGGCTAAGACTTCTAAACAAATTAGTTTAGAACTCATACCTCTCAGGTGATATCCTTTAACTGTCATATCTTTTTATTTCAAGGAACAAGCGGTAAAAGGTAACATTGAATTATATTTTGTTTCTACTATTTTGAAAATTTGAATCTTTACAAATTTAATTCAATGAGATGTAAATTTTCAATTTTCATTCAATGAATTAAATGTGTGCTAAAAGATGAATTTATAAGCATTTTTGTATATCTGAGTTACATCTGTTTCATCTTTCACTTCTGAAATAAATCGAAAGGTCAGCAAAACATGAATGAAATTATGCTGAATGCTCAAAATTATGGATTTCTGGACTTATATAGAATATAATGCTCAAAAATCCTAGATGTCAGAATGATGGATGGAAACGAAAATATGGGGGAAGCACTATGTTTTAGAACCAAGTGATTGAGATGCTCTAAGTTTTAAATCTAATCATTTAGTTTGAAAGTTTGTGCCTGTGGCCTTTCTGGTTTGGGAGATTAAGTCCTAAGGGGTGCTCGACACCTAGTCCCTAAGATCAACTGGTCTGGGATCGGCTGACCCAAATCCTGCTATAGAACCAGATAGAAAGCCATGTTCTACTGGTACAAATGGGTTTACGATATATCTATGTGGCCTTTATGGTTTGGGAAAGTAAGTTCAAAGGGGTGCTCGACACCTAGCACCTAAGGACAACTAGTCTGGGATCCGCTGACCCAAATCCTGCTATAGAACCAGATAGAAAGCCATGTTTAACGGTGTATCTTATTCCTACTAAACTTTTTGATTAAAAGATGTCAATGAGCACAAAATCAAAAGATGTCAATGATGACAAAATCAAAAGATGCCAATGAGCACAAAATCAAAAGATGCCAATGAGCACACATCTCGTGAAACTTGGGGAAAATACAAAGTCGCGATAAACCTGTAAATTTGTGAATATTCTGATTTTGGACAATTAGTGTGAGTAAGAGCAAAGTATTCTTATATGTTTTAGAAATGCATATGATTGAAGCTGATCATATTTCGCATGCTAGCACACCAAATAGATTTAATGAAGGGGTTGAAACTGAACATTTTTTAATTTGATATGCAATGATGTCTTGTATTTGAATCCAAACACATGCATTTGATTTCATTTGATTGAAAAATATGTTAAATTTCATTAAGTTGGATTTCTTTTGTAAAGTTTTCAAATGATCAAATGTTAGTAGTTATAAAATGTTGTTCAATGAATTTTATTTTCCTTGAATAAATTTTTCAACTTCTATGCCTAAATGAAATATATGCATACTTTCAGGGGGAGAAAACAAATTGCTCCAGAATTCTTATTTTGAGGGGGAGCAAGGTTATTCATAAAGGAGGAGATTGTTCGTGATATTCAGAGAATTGAAGAAGGTTTTTGATGATCGTGATGCTCACTATTATCGAAAAAGGGGGAGAAATGATTAATTCAATTTCATGTCAAAGTGCTTTCAAGTCAAAGGCTCGAAAAAAGAAGATGCCGTCTCAAGAAAGAAAAAGGGGGAGAATTCTTCAAGAGTTTAAGAAAAATTGAATGATCATCTTGGTTTCTCAAGAAGATCTATTTTTCTTAGATTTGCGCTACATTGTATCAAAATGTCTTGTGTGAAGAAACAAATTCTCCATTTCAAAGAAAGAAAATCTCCGTCTGAAGACTTTGTGACGATTTGACTTTGACAAGCCTTGATAAAGACCGAAGTTTTGAAGATTCAAGAAGCCGACGACTGCTGTTCTCAAATGTTTAAATCTTGAATCCAAGGGGGAGATTGTTAGGTCTAAATATGTCTTCAAGATTTAATATTCTATCAAAGTCAAAGTCATTGTATTTAGTCTTGTGTAAAATGTCAATGTTTGCTAATTAACTTACTTAGGCTTGAGGTATATAAGCATTAGGGTTAGCTTATTTTGTAAGGCTTTTGGACATAACTCACATATTGTAATACAGAGCCGACATGAATACGATCTAAGCTTTCTCTCTCTACTCTCTCTCTCTAGATCTTGTATGGATTTCATGGTTGTTTGATCATTTTGGGATTAACAATTACAATTAAACCATGCCTATCCCTTATCTCCCAATAGGAAACGGGAATTACAATTAAACCATGCCTATTTCACGTTTTCACGTCAACGAGAATTAAAATTAAACCATGCCTATTCTACGTTATCAAATAATTCTTGTGACTATGGATCATATTCATACTCACACCATTATTATACACATCCGTGTTTATGCCTAAAAAAAATCATCTTATCATAATATTAATGAAATTTAGACAACATCGTTAAATATAATTTATAGAGATCACCTTCGTACAGTTTCCATTGAGATACCCATTTATATTCAAATTCTCACTTGTTCAGAATTAAAGAGTCAAGAGATTGTTTAAAATATACATTTGGAAAATTTACTAAATCGAGACTATTTTCATTTGAACAATTGTCCAAGAGGAACCATTTTTGAATTCCAAATATGGATATTACCTGAAAACCCATGTTCCGGAACATAGTTCGGAGACTATCCGGAATACACATCCGGAATACACATCCGAAAAAGGTGCACGGAACTATCCGGAATACACATCCGGAAATGGTGTCCGGAATTATCCAAAATATTTGTCCAAAAAACACAGTCCGGGATTCATCCGGTATATATATCCGTAAGAGATTCCAAGTAACTATTCGAAATACATATCCAGAAAACACATGGATGACCTTAAAATATATCGATTCCACAGACTTCTTCCATTCGATGAACTCAATTGAATTAAACCCAATATTTCTAAAATAAGAGATGATTATAATCTCACTTAACCCACTTCTTTCACATATATGAATTACTTAGGAAAAGAATGAACTCACCTAAAAGAACTCAGAGTCGGTGGAAATCAAAATTAGTCAAGTAATCCAAATTCAAATCTTCTCTCACCAAAACGATTCAATAACCTAATTGAAAAACAGATTAAACTTGTGATTACAAATTCTTAAGGAAACTGAATTGGAGAAGATGATTGAATTTCTTACCGAACGAGAACCTAGAACTTGATTTCTCTCTGTCTTTGAAACCGACTTCAACTCAACATCAGATAATTCCAAATTTTAATTTCTTCCCAATATATATATATATATATATATATATATATATATATCACTGTTCTAAAAGGCTCGCCGCAACAGCCGCAATGGCGCGCCGTGGCTCAAGGCTTGTGTCTCACGCCACGTTATGTGTGTGGCACGCCATGGCCTAATGTGCGGTCTTTTGTAAATAGATATTTGATTTTTCATTACGTTTTTAATGTCTTATTTGCTAATTTTTAATATATAACATAATTTAACTTGTTTATTGTCATTGTGTCATCGATTAATAGTACAAAACATATGTTTTTATATATAATATTATATATGATATAGAGATTTTCCGCCATAAGTCACGCATTGACAAACGCCATGGCTCGCCATGGCTCATAAGGCTTGAGACTTGGTCTCGCCGCCACGCCGCGCGCCATTTATAACCTTGATAAAAACCAACATGACCAAGAAAGATTCTGATTCCTTTAACAGTGGTTGGTTCAGGTAGTTTTTCAATAACTTCAAGTTTAGCCTTGTCTACCTCCACCACCCCTTTTGATAATGACCAAGGACAATCCCTTCTGTAACCATGAAATGACATTTTCCCAGTTAAGGACCAAGTTTGTTTCTTCACACCTTTTAAGACTTTGTTTTAGATTTTCCAAACAATGATCAAAAGATGAACCATAAACAGAAAAATCATCCATAAATATTTCAACGGATTTTTCAAGCATGTCAGAGAATATGGACATCATGCATCTTTGGAAAGTAGCAGGTCCATTACAAAGTCCAAAGGGCATTCTCCTAAAGGCAAACGTGCCAAACGGACAAGTGAAAGTAGTCTTCTCTTCGTCTTCCGGTGCTATGGCTATCTGATTGTATCCTGAGTATCCTTCCAAGAAGCAGTAAAACTCTTTTCTAGCCAACCTGTCCAAAATTTGATCAACAAAAGGTAAAGGAAAATGATCTTTTTGAGTAGCATTGTTTAGTCTACGGTAGTCCATGCAAATTATCCGTCCGGAGACTATTCTAGTTGGGATAAGTTCATTCTTGTAATTGGAAATGACAGTGATCCCTCCCTTCTTTGGCACACATTGGACTGGACTAACCCAAGAACTACTGGCTATTGGGAAAATGATTCCTGCATCTAACCATTTTAAAATTTCCTTTTTCACTACCTCTTTCATGACAGGGTTCAGCCTTCTTTGAGGTTCTATGGATTTGAAGTTCTTTTCTTCTAAGATGAACTTATGTTGACAAATGGAAGGACTAATCCCTCTAAGGTCAGCAATGGTCCATCCTATGGATTTGGTGTGCAACTTCAACATATCTACTAACTTCTTTTCCTGATGCAATTCTAGGGTAGCTGATATGATGACAGGCAATTTGTCTTCTTCTCCTAGAAAGGCATACTTCAGATGGGTTGGGAGTTGTTTCAACTCCAGGTCAGGTGGTGAGACTATGGAAGGAACAACCGATTTTTGCTCACTATTTTCCAGCAGCTCAAATGTTGCAGCAACCAAAGGGACAGTATCTTCTTCTTCTAAGATAAGTTCCCTATCATCATCCTTTTCTTCTAAGGTCAGGTCTTCCTCATCCTCCTCTTCTATCCTACAGGTCTGTTTGACTCCCTCTTCATGACACAATGACTCAATGGTACCTAAGCTTGAATAGTCTTCCATATCATTAGGGTACTTTAAAGAATTGAAAACATTGAATGTGACTTTTTGGTCTTGGAGTCTCATGGTCAACTCTCATTTTTGGACATCTATCAAACTTCTACCCGTGGCTAAAAAATGTCCTCCTAAAAGAATAAAGATATCTTTGTCAGCCTCAAAGTCTAAAATGATAAAATCAGCCTGAAAGATGAATTTGTCAACCTGGACTAACACATATTAAATCTTACCCTTTGTATAGGCAATGGTTTTATCTACTAAGATGAGTGTAACTGTGGTAGGTTTGACCTCTCTTATGCCTAAGCTTTTGAAGATTGACAAGGGCATAAGGTTGACACTGGCACCTAAATCACACAAAGCTTGTCCAACTTCTTTCCCCACCTAATGAACAAGGAATAGTAAAACTCCATGGGTCTTTTTGCTTAGGGGGTATTTTGTTAGAAAATAGAGCACTGCAACCTTCAGTGAGAGCAACAGTCTCATACTCAGTCAACTTCTTTTTCTTACTCAAAATGTCTTTAAGGAACTTGGCATAGTTGGGCATCTGCTCAATTGCTTCAACAAGAGGTATGTTGATGTGAAATTGTTTGAAAACATCCAAAAACGTTTTAAATTTAAATTCCTCCTTCTCATTCCTCATCCTTTTGGGATAAGGGATGTAAGGGGGAACTGGTTTGATGACAACTTTGTTTGATGGTTTTGAGCAAGATGGTTCCAATATGCTTTTGGTGTTGGTCACATTGGGTGGACTTGAACTTGTGATCTTAGGGTTTTGGTCTTCTTTTTGACTTGGTGGTTTTGGAATAACCTGAATCTCTGGAGTAGGAATGGCTTTGGACAATTTATCAAAATCTGTTTTGCTTAAAGGGCCAAATTCCTTTTCCATAGCTTCAGACAATTCTTTCCCACTCCTAAGAGTTACAACTTTCACATGTTCTTTTCCTTGGGCCTTTGGGATTTCAGTATTACTAGGTAAAGTACCTATGGCCCGGTTGATCTGGTTGAGTGCCAATTGACTGATTTGGGTCTCTAAGTTCCTCAAGTGTGTGCTATGTTGATTAAAAAGAGATTGATTTTGAAGGTGTTGTGCTTGTGATTGTGCCATGTAATTCTTGATCAATGTCTCAAAAGGGACATTTGAATCATCTTGTGGAGGTGATTGACTTTGAAAAGGTGGTTGAGTGTTTTGAAAACCTTGGTTACGGTTGTTCTGATGATGATTGTTTTGAAAATTTCCCTTGTGATGGTTTTGGGAACTGCTTGCTTGATTTTGAAAATTGGAGTTCCCTTGCTGCTTTTGAGTTGGTGGGTTTAAACATGGACCGGTCCAAAAAAGGCTTGGGTGTTGCTTCCAACTGGCTTTGTATGTGTTGGAGTGAGGATTTGGTCTGTTTTGAACATAGTTTACAGATTCAAAACTATGAGGACAATGTTCATAAGAATGTTCCTCACCACAACATACACATTGCACAGAAAGGATAGGTGCATGAGGTTTAGTGACAGATGGTTGTGCTCCTTGACCGGAAGTAATGTTTTTAAGCATATTAGTCATGGAAGCAAGTTGAGTTGTCAATGCAGTGTATGCATCTACCTCATGCAACCCGACAGTCTTCTTTTGAGTTTGACTTTGAGTTTGAGCCCTTGGATCAGTCCATTGCCCATTATTTGCTGAAAGTTTTTCAAGAATTTCATACCCGGTATTGTAGGTGTTAAAGGTGAAGGCCCCTCCTGAAGTCTCATCAAGCATTTGTTTTGCATTGGAATCAAGTCCATTGTAAAACGTCTCGAGTTGAATACAGTAGAGAATGCCATGGTGAGGGCATTTCCTTAACAATTCTATAAACCTTTCCCAAGCATCGAGAATTGCTTCATCGTCCATTTGTTTAAACATGCAAATTTCGTTTCTAGACTTAGCATTCCGGGTAGGTGGAAAATATTTTCGCAAAACGTTTTCAGCCATATCAATCCAAGATGGTATAGAACCTGGTGCTAAAGAATTAAACCATACTCTTGCCTTATCCCTTAGAGAAAATGGAAATAAAGTGAGCCTTAAGGCTTCAGAAGATACTCCAGGGATTAGAAAAACATCGGCGATCTCCATAAAAGATTTTAAATGGGAATGGGAATCCTCCGATGGTAATCCGGCAAATTGACCATTGACTTGCAACATATGAAACATGATGGGTTTTGGTTCAAAATGTGAAGTTTCTAATTGTGGCCTAACAATCCCCAAATTTAATTGCTCAAAGTTAGGGATTGCATAGTCCATAATTCTTCCATCTTTTGAGTTTGCAAGATCAATGATATTAAGTGGTTCAATATTACCAACAGATCCAACATCATCTCCATCCTCATTGTTGTTATGAAGTGGTGGATTGTGCAATGGTGGATTATGTTGAAATGGATGAATTGGTGGATTCCCAAAAAGTGGTGGATTATTTACAAAGATTGGCGGAGGCCGAATTGGATTTTCTAAAGGTGGTCTCATTTGATTTTCCAAAGGTGGCCGAACGGGATTTTCTAAAAGTGGTGGTCTTGGTGGTCTATTTTCAAAACCAGGTGGGGCATCATCCATATTGAGAGAGTTTGATGTTCTTTGAATTCTTCTTCTTTGATGAAAAGTTCTCTCAATATCCGGATCTAACTCGAAAAGTTCCCCACGTTGTATTCTCGGCATACACCACTTTCAAAAAATCTTTAAAATTCCCAAACGGTGTTAGAAAAACCAAATCTTTTAAAATACTTTTATAGACTTTTAGCTTACCAATCCCCGTCAACGGCATCAAAAACTTGATGAGTGCTTAGAATACACCTACAGACGTATGCTAATTAAATCTCAAAGCAAGTATACAACGAGATCTAATGCCGTCTTTCAAGTAATAAAAGTGGTAGAGATACCAGTATCGTCCCACAGACGTTGGAGTAAAAAGTGCAATAAGAGTACAATGAAAGATGTGATTTCAGATGGCGATTTGGAAGAAAATATTTTGATTGGTTGGAATTGATGATTATCACAGAACTAAATGAACAATAATAAAAGAGAAGCAAGGGTGTAAGACTCGTGATGACACGTTAAACCAAATTCCAGCAGACTAATGCTACAGAACTGCTGCAGCATGGATGCTACAGGAATGCTGCAACATGAAAGTGACAACAACTAGCTTTATTATCTATTTCAAGACACGTTCCTCTCGGACTCTCACCATCCCATAATTCCAGTAGCCATAAATAATATCATCTTTGAGCATAATTCAAGTTAAAGGAATGATGGGAATGGAGTTCTCTTTGTTAAAAGTTACTCTCTCGATATAACCCCCGTACCTCCCAAGTTGTTGTATTCCTAAGTAGCTTATCTCTAAGTCTGCTCCATTTTAACCCTTTGAAAAAGTGACAACTTAGCAAGAAAGAATCATTTTGAAAAACAAAAGTAACAACTCTCGTTGCAAGTAACTCTCTCGATATTACCCCTTATGTCATCCAAACTGACGTGCTATTCAATAGCCTATCTCTAGGTCCATGACACTTTAACACTATCATAGTGATCAATTTGTCAAGGGATTGTATTATCTTGATAGAACTTGGGTTGGAATAATAAACCATCATTATTGCCACAAAAATGCCTACTTTCTTTTAGTTAACATAGTCACCATTTGCCTCACACCCAAGCTCATATGCTTAGCTACTCATGACAATAAATAAAAGAAAGCAAATGTAAAAGACATGGAAAGTAAACATGATGCTTGAAAATGTAAATGACTTGTAAAAGTAAATGGCTATAACTAAAATGACAAGAAATAAAATTACAAGGAAGTAAATGACAAGAATGTAAGTGAAAAAGGTAAAAGTACTAAAATTAAGTGCAATAAAGTTAAGACGTAAAGTAAACGGCAAGGCTAGAGATGCAAGATGAATTTAAAGAAAACAAATTAAAAGATTGTCAGTTCAATGCTGCAGAAATGCTAGAAGTATTCACCTGGGTAGAAGGAGATTCAAGAAGAAGCTAAAGCTTTAAATGAAGAACAAGAAGTACAAGAATATTAGGAAAGTGATTGGAATTAAAGACAGGAATTGGTGCTGATTAAAAATCAGCCCAAGTGGGGTATAATATTAATGATCCTAAGCCCTCTATTTATAGTACAAATAGAGGGACCAAAAGTGTAACAAGTAACCAAATCCATTAAGTTACAACTACTAAGTTAAGCAAAAGCAACTAGAAAGTACACAAGATAATTAAAGTACAACTAGTGTTTATAATAAGCTGAACAAATGGAAGGACCAATGGATAATAGAATCACTTCTTCCACTCCAATTTAATCATCTTCCAATTCCCCCACTCCAAAAGCGTCAGATCCATTCTCGAGAGATGCTGCAGCATGACGTGTGTGAAACAAGGATTTCCAAATTGAAACAAACATTAGCCATTAATCTCAAATAACACAAGTAAGTCACAAACCTTAGCTCCAACCTAATAAAGTAGAAAAGAAGAAATAAATGACTCAAATTGGTATTTAGAGGTGCAAAATTCTATCTAAAAGACTAAAAAGGAAGTGCTTAAGTACTCAAAATTGAGCACTTATCAGCAACCAATCGAGCCTTATACCTTTCGATAGAACCATCCGACTTCCATTTGATACGAAAGACCCATTTGCAACCCACTATGTTCTTGGAGGATGAAGAGGGAACGAGAGTCCATGTATTGTTCTTAAGTAATGCTTTGATTTCCTCTGTCTTGGCTTGTCTCCATTCTGATTTTTAGGAAGCTTGAGAGTAGCAAGGGGTTCAACACTATCGACCAAAGAAATTAAAGCATTTGAAACCGGATAGCGAATGGTACCATCAGTGCGTTGTTTTGGTTTGACAATGCCATGACGGAGACGAGTGGTGACGCGTAGTGGAGGAGGAGCAACAACTTGGGCTGCTGGTGTTGGGTAGTTGGGGTCGGGTTGGGAATCGGTATTGTGATCTGGATCGGTGGGATCGGGTTGGCGATCGGTAATTGGCTCTGTTTGATCGAGAAGTTGATCAAAAGATGGATTGTGGGGTGGCTATGGAGGGTCTGTCATGATTTGTGGGCCTGTAGAACGGTGACAAGAGTAAACAATCGACATAGTGAGTGGTGGTTGAGAGGATGATGGATCTGCTTGAAAACTTTGAGGAAGGTTGAATGTCATTTTGGGCTGCAGTGAGGTCTGTGGAGATGATGATGTACTTATCGGTTAGTGCTGTGGAGGATTTGGATTTGATGTGGACACCAAATCAAATGTAACAGTGCCTGGAGATGGAACCTGCAAAGCTTTAAAAGGAAAACTTGTTTCGTTAAATACAACATGACGCAACAATAAACTCGACCTGTTTGACGATTAAGACACCTATAACCCTTATGAGTTGGGCTATACCTTAAGAAAACACATTCGACACATTGACTAGAAAGTTTATTGAAGATATAAGGACCTAAATGAGGATAACACGAGCAACCAAAGACACGTAGGGAGGAATAAGACGCAGGAGTGCCATAAAGAAGTTGATATGGTGTTAATGCAAATTATATTGTAATCAATGTCTTATTTATTTAAGCATGTAGCTAGTTATTAGTTTGACTTTGACTTTATGTCTTGGGTATAAATACCCTTAGAACTCCTTGTTTTACAACCTTTTGCCTAATTGAGAGATATCAGAGTTCTCATTTCTCTCTGTGTGAAATACTTTCTGTCTTTGATTGATCCTTGCACTTTCAATTGGTATCAGAGCAGGATCTTAGATTCAGATTGTATTTCTGTGATCATATAAAATTTTTTGTGAAGATTATCAAGAAAATTTGATTGATTTCTTGAATTTTTTCAAGAAATCTCGTTTTCTTGAGATTTTTTTCAAAAATTTTGTGTTTGTGATCGAATTGCTTCAAGTTTGTGATCAGAAGATTCGTCATCAGATTTGGAACAAGATTAAAGAAGGTTTCAAAGGACAATTTCATTGATTTGAGGTTCAATTTTGAAGATCTGTGAGTTTTTTTTGGGTTCGAACTCGAGGTTCTGTTCGATCTACAAGAATTGCAATTCAGACGTTTTTAGTGTTTGTTGTGTGAAGAAAGTATATTCAGACTGCTATTTCGAGCTTATCTGTGAAGTTTCTTGCTGAGATTTTTCAGGTTTCAGACGTTTTTGAGATTTTTTGTGAACTTTTCGCAAGATCTGGACTTTTCGCAAGATTCATCGAACTTTTCGCAAGACTCATCGTACTTTTTGCAAGATTCATCATCTTTTGAAGATCATCAGAATCTAAGTGTAGCTTTTCGCAACTCAAAGTCACGTAAACAGTAACTTTTCGCAACTCAAAGTCACGCAAACAGTAACTATTCGCAAGCCAAAGAAGCGCAAACAGTAACTTTGCGTATCCCTCTGTCACGCATACCTCAGATCTCTTCAAGATTTTCTAAGTCTAACTTTTCGCAACTGTTGCTTGCGAAAACTCTGGCTTTTCGTTTCTTCAGCTTACGCATACTGGTGGTTTTCGCAACTGTTGCTTGCGAAAACTGACACTTAGTCAACTTTTTTACTGTTCATCTGACCCGACTTTCTGCCAATTTCTGATTTTTTCGAATCTGTCTTTTTCTACCCAAAACATACTGTTTACCATGGCTAATCAAGATATGTTGTTCAAAAACGACATCATGATGACTTTGGGCTCGAATACACGACCACCGGTGCTTCTTAATGAACGTGAGTTTCCACAATGGCGTGATCGTTTTATCAATTTCATCGAATCTCAAAGCAACGATGCTAACATAATGAAGTCCCTAATGGAAGGACCATTTGTCAAGCCATATATCGAGGTCCCGACGACTGCTATGACTCCTGCTACTCGTGAACTGAAAAATCCAGAAGATTATACTGTGGACGAAATTTGTCGACTTCAAGCAGATAAAGATACTAAGTCGTATTTGATTCTTTCTCTACCTAACTACATCTACAATAGGATTGATTGTTACCGGAACAACATCACATTGATGTGGGCTCAGTTAGAGAAAATGATGTTGGGTTCAGCAGTTTCTACTCAGTTACGCCAGACTCGATACATGAACAACTTTGAGGGATTCAAAGCAATGGAGAATGAGTCATTGAAGAGCGTTTTTGACAGATTTTGGGGAGTTATTAATGATCTGTACAAGATCAAGGTTGTAAAGACCGAGTTGGAAGTAAATCTGAAGTTTCTGAATTCACTCCAGTCTGAATGGAGCAAGACTTGTCACAGGCTGAGGAACGATGTTGGTATATCCACAATGCAGATTCAGGAATTATATGAATTGCTTATGGTTGATGAGGATTTGGTAAAGGCTAAGAAGGATAAGATGAATAGAAAGGCCAAGGGTAAGACTGAGGATCCGATTGCTTTGTTAGCAAAGCAACTTGCAGAAAAGTCATTGTTAGAGAATGCGTTTGATGGAAATGTTGAAGATGACGGAGAGGAACTTGAGAAAGCAATGATATTATTGACCCAACATTTTCAGAAAAAGTACCGGTCGGGCAACAATAATCTTCGTTTCACATCGGGTTCAAGGAAAGTGCCTAGTGAGACTTCTACATACGTGCCGAAAGTTGATTCTCCAAAGCAGTGTGAAACAAAGAAGGATGACGAGAAGAAGGCGGTTATCACATGCTTCAAATGCGGAAAGGTGGGACATATGGCGAAAGATTGCCGGGTGAAGGTTGTCCGAGATTCTTCTTATTACAAGAAGAAGTTAGAGCTTGTGGGGAAAAAGGAAAATGGGAATATCCTTCTCGTCGAAGAAGAGTACTTCCTAGACTACTCGGATGACGAGTCCACCAACGAGGAAACCGCCGACATGTGCTTTATAGGAGACGACGGAAGTGATGATGAGAAGGAGGATGATGAAAGCACTACTGATGAATCTGAGGTACCTTCTCAATTTGATTATGACTTTCTAATTTCACAAATGAATAATGTCGTCACTGCTATCCGATCTCTTAAAACGAAAAGACTATCTGAAAAAGCAATTATTCATGATCAATCAAAATTAATTAAAACGCTTAAAATTCATATTGAAGATGAGAAAATAATTTTGATTAACATGAATAATTTGTTTAATAAGAAAATAGAAGAATTAGAAAATGTTATAAAAATGAACGATGAATCTTTGAGACTTATGACCGAACAAAAAGATAAGTTTTCGGATAAAATTTCTGAACTTGAAGAAAAACTTTATGTTCGAGGTCAAACAGAGCAAACGGTTTATCTTAATAAACCAAGGAGTTATACATCCATAAAAGAAAAATGGGGTTTAGGTTTTGAAAATCCACATTTCTAGATGACGCTAAGGAAAAAGTTCCAACGCTTTATGAATTTGATTTCTTACATCTAGGAAGATATGCCCCTCAATTTAAGATAAATTGGACAAATGAAGAAGAAGTTTCAGAATTAGAAAAGGAGAAAAGGGCTCAACCGACCAAAATGCAACTTCCTTTTGTGTACACTAGAGAAAACGAGAAATACACTTCTAAATCCAAAGGATCTAACAAAGATTTCTTATCCGATGATTATTTTGATGTTTATGCTAAAAATGCTAAATCTGAGGATAAACCCGAAGTATTGCAAGATACTAAAAGGTATATCCCTCCTTTAGTATTAGAGACCAAAATTGTAAGTCTTGAGAAGAAAATCGCGGATTTGGAATCTAAGTTAGAAAATTTGGAAAATGAAGATATTAAAAACGATGACGATTTTATTGATAATAGTGTACACAAGGATTTTGAAAACGCAAAAACGGAAGATTGTAAAAGTCAGGAATCTCCTTCTTCTTCTAATTTTAAAACTCATTTAGAATCCGATTTTTCTGAAAATGAAAAAGATGATAACTCCGAGGAATGTATTAAGGAACCGGTTTCTATGTTTGATTTTATTAATAATACATTTTCTTCAAAATCGGAAATTAAATCGGAAATTTTAGACGATTCTTTTACGATTAATTCTAAAATTAATAAAACCAAACGTCGTAAAAGAAGGCGGTCAAAGAAGAAGTCAAAGACTCAAGTTCCTAATTCTGAAAATAATTCTGACTCTTCTACTTCTTCTTTTTCAGATAGGCCTTTGAGTAAGAAAGGAAAGCATGTGTGGATTCCAAAACGCATACCAACATAATCGGCAACTTCTTCTAGTAGTGACATTGATTTTGACATTTGTAAACCGAATTCATTTGCTTGTTCGAATAAAGATTGTAATAGTCTTTTTAGATATTCAATAAAGCAAATGATTCATATTGCAAATGTTGGTTGGTGTTGCTCGGAGTGTTGTCATTCTAATGGTATTTGTTCTGAAAATGACATTAACTTTAAAATGAAAGACTTTCTTAATACCGATGCCTATTATAATTTTAACAAAGGTAACAAAAAGAAGAGGACTAACAAGAAGGGACCCAAATCTATATGGGTACCTAAATCTGCTTAATGTGCTAACTTGCAGCCAAGTCGTTTGTGGTATCTGGATTCTGGATGCACCAAACACATGACTGGCAATAGATCTTTGTTAACGGTAGAGTAAAGTTCGGCAACTGTGAAACATCATCAATTCTTGGATACGGAGACGTCGTACAAGGAAACGTAACTGTCAAGAGAGTGAATTACGTCGAAGGGCTAAAGTACCACCTTTTTAGCATTGGTCAGTTTTGCGACAAGGATTTAGAGGTAAGTTTCAAGACCAAGCGGGTGGCTGTAAAGAACGACGATGGCAAGGAACTTCTCGTTGGAAAGAGGAGATCGAATCTGTACACCATAGATCTCTCTTCGGTGAATTCTCCATCCGATGTATGTCTTTTATTGAAAGCCTCAGTTTATCAGAGTTGGCTTTGGCACCGACGACTGGCTCATCTCAACTTCAGATATATGGATAGATTAGCAAAAGGCAATATGGTACGAGGTCTTCCGTCCTTAAAATTCCAAAAGGATCACCTATGCCAAGACTGTGAGAAAGGAAAGATGAAGAAAGCTTCCCACAAACCTAATCCCGACTTCTGCACCAAAGACATTCTTGATATTCTACATGTTGATTTGTGCGGACCGATGAAGACTAGGAGCATTGGGAAGAAACGCTATGTGTTGGTGGTGGTTGATGACTATTCCAGATATACGTGGGTTAAATTTCTGAAGTCAAAAGATGAAACCCCGGCGATTCTCATCAATCTCATCAAGACGATTCATACCAATAAGCAAAAACCGGTTAAGACTGTCCGATCAAATAACGGAACTGAGTTCAAGAACAGTATTCTACAAGCGTTTTATGAAGAAAACGGAATTACTCAGCAATTATCTGCCGCGAGAACTCCTCAGCAAAATGGAATCGTGGAGAGAAGAAATAGAACACTTGTAGAATCCGCCAGATCGATGCTTGCTTATTCGGGACTTCCTCTTTCTCACTGGGCTGAAGCGGTTTCCACAGCTTGTCATACACAGAACCGGTCAATCATTCATAGGCACTTCAATAAGACACCATACGAGATCATGAATGGGATAAAGCCGAACGTGAAATATTTTAGGGCTTTTGGTTGCAAGTGTTATGTTTTGAACGACCGGGACAATCTTAACAAGTTTAGTCCAAAGGCTGATGAGGGAATTTTTCTGGGATATTCTTCTAATTATGCGGCATATCGTGTGTTCCTGTCTACTCCAAGAAAGGTGATCGAGAGCGTTAACGTCAAATTCGACGAATCTGAAGCAATGGTTTCCGGCCAAACAGGACCAGAACCCGTTCTGACAGGGATTTTAGCTTCTGAACATAACAACTCAGAAGTTGTTCCTCAAATGTTAAATCAGGATCAAATTTCTAACTCTAATAATTTCTCTGATCTTGATTTATTATTTGAAAATTTCTATGATGATGTGCCTACAACTAACACGAGTGTTGTTTCTAATATGTCAAACCAGGAAAATGTGAACACATCAAATTCTACTTCCGCTGCAACTCACACAAATGATGATGTTGTTCCTATTATTCCTGAACAAGAGGCACCTAATTCTGAGGCAGAAGTTGTGATTACTGTTGCACCACAAGGAGTACCTGAGGTTGAAACAACAGTGACAAACGATGACATCCCGTCACCACAAATTCACGAAGAAGAAGCTGAAGTTGTTCAACCGAACGAAGAAGTTTTTCCAACCACATCTGTTGATCAACCGTCAATCGAGGCTTCAATTTCAGATAGTGTTGTTGAAGTATCTCCTCTGATACCTGAAGTCGTGTCTATTTCTTCTTCTGAAGGTGACATACCTGATCCTCCACCTCAAATTTTGCAAAGCATTCAAGAAAATGTTGATCCTCTCCCACACACCGCTAAATGGACGAAAGCGCATCCACTTCATCAGATTATTGGAGATCCTTCCTCTAGCATGTCTACTAGATCAAAATCTGCGACTCTGAATGAATGTCTTTTTGCATGCTTTCTGAGCAACATTGAACCATCTACAGTTTCAGAAGCACTAAAGGATCCGGATTGGATAATCGCAATGCAAGAGGAACTAAATCAGTTCGAAGCATTAAAGGTGTGGAGACTAGTGCCCAAACCGAAAGGAAAGAGCATCATAGGCACTAAATGGATATTCAAGAACAAAAAGGATAAAGACGGTATCGTTGTTCGGAACAAGGCTCGACTAGTGGCAAAAGGCTACCGACATCAAGAAGGAATTGATTACGATGAGACATACGCGCCAGTGGCTCGACTTGAAGCCATTCGGATGTTTCTTGCCTTCACAGCCTATCGGAATTTCACGGTTTATCAGATGGATGTCAAAACCGCGTTTCTTTATGGAGCACTCAAGGAAGAGGTCTATGTGTCTCAACCTGAGGGGTTTGTCGATCCGAACAAGTCTGAATATGTCTATGTTTTAGATAAGGCTTTATATGGTTTGAAACAGGCACCACGGGCGTGGTATGACGAGTTGTCAACTTTCTTGTTGACAAACGGGTTTTGCAAGGGAGCAATTGATACTACTTTGTTTATTTTTCGCAAAGATCTTGATATTTTTTTAGTCCAGATCTATGTAGACGATATTATATTTGGTTCTACTAATAAATCTTTATCTAATTGGTTTTCAGATCTAATGGCCTCTAGATTTAAAATGAGCATGATGGGAGAAATCAATTTCTTCCTCGGACTACAAGTGAAACAGCTTCCGGATGGGATCTTCATCAATCAGTCCAAATACGTCTTTGATATTTTGAAGAAATTCAAGATGGACAAGTGTTCTACAATAAGAACACCAATGGCACATGGGTCAAAGATTGGCTTAGATTCAGACGGAAAAGCTGTTGATGTTCGCACATATAGAGGGATGATCGGATCACTTATGTATCTTACAGCTAGTAGGCCAGACATAATGTTTGCTACATGTCTGTGTGCTCGATTTCAGGCCAAACCAAAGGAATCACATAAGGCGGCAGTAACTAGGATTTTTAGATACTTAAAAGGAACTCCGTACTTAGGCTTATGGTATCCTAAGAGTTCTGACTATCAACTTACTGCTTATTCTGATGCAGATTATGGTGGCAGTCAACTGGACCGGAAGAGCACTTCAGGACATATCCAGTTTCTAGGAGATCGGCTTATCAGCTGGGCTTCAAAGAAGCAAAACTGCGTATCTATCTCAACGGCCGAAGCGGAGTATGTTGCCGCGGCTAGTTGCTGTTCTCAAGTCTTATGGATGAAGACGCAGTTACAGGATTACGGATTGCTATACAAGACCATTCCTATATACTGTGATAGCAAGTCCGCGATCGCCATCTCAGTCAACCCGGTCCAGCACACGAAGACGAAGCACATTGACATGAGATACCACTTCATAAAGAGTCACGTGGAGAAAGGTACAATTGAATTATATTTCGTACCTACTGATTACCAACTTGCCGATATTTTCACAAAAGCTTTGGATGAAAAGAGATTTAGTTTTCTATTATCAAAGATCGGTATGTTGAATTTCAAAGTTTGAATCTTCACAAATTTAATTCAATGATGTGAATTTTTTTCTATTTTCATTTCAGTGAATAAATTGTGTGTCAAGGATTTTCTTTCAAGTAGTCTTGCGATATTTTGGGTTATATTGTTTCATTTTTCGCTTCTAAGACAAATCGAAAGGTCAGTGACACATGCTTGAAACATAGATATAAGCACGAATTAGTGTAAATCTAGACGTTTTAAGATTACGATGCTCACAAAGCCTATGTGTTTGTTTGATGAATGGAAATGAAAATATAAGCGAAGCACAAAGTTTTTGAACCAAGCGAATGAGATGAAAAAAAAAATTCATTTGGTTTGATAGTCTGTACCTGTGGCCTATCTGGTTTGGGAAATTAAGTCCCAAGGGGTACTTGATACCTAGCCCCTAAGACCAACTGGTCTGGGATTGGCTGACCCAAATCCTGCTATAGAACCAGGTAGAAAGCCATGTTCTACTGGTACAGATGGGATTTAGGTATATCGATGTAGCCTTTCTGGTTTGGGAGAGTAAGTCCCAAGGGGTGCTCGTCACCTAGCCCCTAAGGCCAACTGGTCTGGGATCGGCTGACCCAAATTCTGCTATAGGACCAGTTAGAAAGTTACGTTTACGGTATATCTAGGTCTTAATAAACCTTGTGATAAAAAGATGCCAAAGTGCACAAAATAAAAGATGCCAATGAGCACACATCTCTATAAGCTTTGGGAAAATCACAATGTCGCGAAAAACTTATAAATTTGTGGAAATTCAGATTTCAAATATATAGTGTGAGTATGAGCAAAGTATTCTTTTAGGTCTATGAGATGCATTTACTTGTTGCTAATCTTATTTCACATGCTAACGCATCAAATAGATTTTCTAAGGGGTTTGAAAGTGAACATGTATTAACTTGGTATGCAAGCATGACTTGATTTTAAATCTGGAAGCATGCATTTGATTTCATCTGTGATGGAAAACATGATTACTTTCACGGAGTTGAATTCTATTTGTTAGGTGTTCAAACAATTTTTTTTAATCAGTAGATATGTTATATAAATCATTGTATTTCTTTGATCATGTTTGATTCTTTTACGTGTTGTATTTATCTGTCATGTGTGGAGTCTGTGTTTTATTCAAGGGGGGAGAATTGTAAAAGATCCAAGCTGATTTTGAGGGGGAGAGACTTCATGGTGTCTTTTCTGAATGAAGAAGTTTATAGATTCATATTTTGAGGGGGAGAAAATTCAGATATCTGTTTAATAGCTGACTGTACTTCAATTCAGAATATTTGTTCAGGCATGAATCCCTGAGATATCTGCACAGGTATGATTTCCAAATGCTATTTTAAAAGGCAATTTTTTTAATGCATTTGTGTAGGGGGAGAGAGAGAGAAATTTTATTTTTTTTACAAAATGCTCTTTGTCTTTGAAAAAGTTCTAAAATCAATTATATTACTAATTTTTGAAATATTGAAAATTTATAAATTTTCTTTTAATTAAGAAAATTTATATTATTTGAAAATTTCAAAAATTATAAATATAATTGTATTTTTGATTTTTTTTAAAAACATTTTGTATTCTGTTTAAAAATAAAATTTGTTTTTAAAATAAAAAGGGTTTTAAAAGGGGTTATTGACCATTTTTGACTTCTTATTACCGGTTTCTCTCTTTGCACTGTTCACGATCATATTTCTTGCGATTTCTTCATTTTCGATCGAATCAGTGTTGTTTCTTCAATCAGGTAAGTATCTAAACCTTAATTGTTCGTGACATAACTTGAATAGGGTTTAAATGCTTATCTAATTTCTGATTTGAAAAAGGTTTTAGCCGATTTTTAGGTCTGTTCGATTTTCTGTTCTTAGCATAGGTTAAAAAGTTGAAATTAGTTGGTTATATATGTATATAAGTGTTCGTTTTTGTCTTTAATCAAGTTTAGTATAGATTTCGATTAGTTTAAATCAATAATTTTAGGTTAATTTTGATTTTTGGATCTGATTTATGCTTTTCGTAAGATTCAAGTGAAGAACTCGCAATGGCCTGTTGCGAAAACCTCATTTTTCGCAATTGCCTGTTGCAAAAACCTCACTTTTCGCAATGGTCTTTTGCGAATTCCTTTGTTTTGTATGTAGAAATATTTCTAAGTCTTCGTTTTCGCAGCTGTTCATTACGCAAACCTCACTTCTCGCAAATGTTGGTTGCGAATTCCCTACTTTTCGCAACAGTTAGTTGCGAAAACCTCACTTTTCGCCACTAAGCATTGCGAAAATCAACACTTAGGAATTTTTTTCAAATTTTTTTTTCTTTCTAAATTTTGTTTACACTTTGTTTTTTATCTGTTTTTAATAATAGTTTTCTGTCTTAAATGTATATCATTCACAGATTTCATGGTTTCTGATGATGTACAAGAACATGAACAGGAGGTTCAGGAAGGAGAACATGATCCTTTAGAACAAATATCGAGGGAGAGACCCCTTCCTGCACAAAGATCGTCTAGAGCTGATCTTTCTACAAGAAGAAACACTCCGAATGATGTATTTCCAAGAGACAGATATATCAATTATCTTCCGAACAATCATTATGTGGAACTTGATCGGATAGACATTCATCTGATCATTCGTTCGATTCTTCAAGGGCATCCTCTCTCATATGCTTTATCGGCTCGATGCAACGTACCAGAAGTTTACGTTCAGCATGCATGGGACTCGATTACGAAGATTGTGAATGTCACGGCTCCTAGATTTAGCATTGAGATCGATCAGTTCACGACTTATCTGGATTACGCTCGTCTTCGTCTGATACTTCATCTTCCAAAAGCAAATTCCAGAGCAGGAATGACGGGGTTTCAAGAGTATCCACATGAGGAAGAAGTACTAGCTGGGATTAGAGCATTGGGGTACGCCGGAGAGTTAACGATGGTAAGTCAATTCAGGAAGAACAAACTTCCACCTCCGTGGTACACGCTATTCTCCGTGATCATCAGATGTTTGACAGCCAAGGCTACGGGTACAGATAATGCAAGTTCGCATTTTCTTCGGTTATTTCACGCTGTCATATACGATCTCCATATAGATTATGCTATCATCTTTTGGACCGAGCTCAGTGAGATAGTTCATTGGAAGGAGACTAACAAGTCTAGAAACTTCTTACCGAACATCAGATTCTTGTCTCTGATTGTGTGGAGTATGCTTAGGAGCAACAGCGAGATTCCTCGCAGGAATAACTGGATCTCTGCACCAGACTATAGAATGGCTTATATTCAAAAGCAGAAACGGTCTTTTGATGTTTGTATGCCTATTCCTCCTGTACTCATTCAGAATTACGCTGATCAAGATGATGATGTTGTTGAATCTTACTGTGAAGAGCACGGGATTGTGATTCCGCCTAAATTTGCTCAGGATGTGAATGAAGAAGCAGAACAAGAGCATCTAGCTGAAGAAGAACATGCTGAGTCCAGTAGCTCTGAGTCAGAACATGCAGATGAAGAAGGCACAGCAGATGATGATGATGATGATGATGATAATGGTGATGATGATAATGGTGATGATGATGAAGGACATGGGGGAAATATTATGGATACTGGAGAATCTTCATATAGAGAACCTATTGTAGAAGGGAGTTCAGTAGTTCATACTGCTGAGACTTCCGAGACGATACCCATAGATTCTCATGTTGGTCATTTAGAGGTGGATGAGCTTGATATTCGGGCAGCTCAGGAAACGGGTATTGCTTCTGCACATGTTACTACTTCAGTGGCTTCACCAAGGGATGATATACAGCAAGTGATTGATTCTATCGAAGGTACTGATATGATGTCTGGGGCAGATATTGTTAGACAGATGGAAGAACGTATGGAAAAGGATAAGCAAGACCAGTTAGCTAAGGCACGAGCCTTTTTGAAAGGTAAAGGTAAGCTATCTGAGGCTCCGAACATTCCAATTGTGCCTCCTTTCAGTCGTCCGACAGGGGTTATTATACGAGAATCATCTGATCAGCCGTCGGTTCGTCCTGTTATTTGCACTTCACCTCTAGTTACTCAACATCCATCTTCTATGATAGTTCGTCCTTCCCTACGTAATCCGGCTTCTACTCTAGTTCGACCTTCAATGATGGATCAGTTACCTTCTCAAGGTACTCAGGGTATGTTTCTTGAAGACTCTTCTCTTACAGAGCTTTCAGATGCGTTTTATGCCAGATTATTATCTATTTTTCCACCAGAGCAACATGATTTAGATCTTATGTCTCTGTTGAGAAATTTTCAGCCTCGTCCGACACCGCCTCCGGTTCCGCCTCCTTCTGAAGCAAGCACTTCTAGGCTTGAGGATAGAGTTAACTCTCTGACAGCTGAATTTCATACCTTCACGACTACTATTCAGAACAGTCTTTCTAGCATCGAAAAGGGAATTTCTTTGATGACAGAAGCGTTATCGACTCTATCTGATCGTGTAGCTAAACACGAAGAGACCTGTCAGACTGTGGCGTCCTCGTCTCTCAAGCGAAGACATGACCAAGATGATCCGGATCATCAAGGCCATGAGGGGGAGAATTCTAAGAGACGAAGAGTTAAGGAAGTCATACAGACCGAAAGAGCCGAAACTGCTGATGAAGTCACAGTGATGGTTGAGAGTCATCAAGAAGTAAGAAATGAAGAGGTTACTTCTGTGGTTGGAGACGTAATAGATTTGCTTATTGACTCAGTGTTGGATTCTGTTGCTAATGCTGAAGTTGAAAGATTGAAAGAAGCACATCCTGAGTTGATAGTAGACGAGCTAATTGATGAAGTTGATCCCTCGGTTATGGCGTCAGAGATAAACTATGTAGAGTCGGAGATCGTCAACAATCTTCAGCTAGTAGTGTATGTGAATCCAGAATCTGCACCGATCTCCATGGAAGTTCCAGAATCTTCTAATGTGCATGAGTCTGAAGCTTATGAAGACATGAGAAACTACTTCGCCAACTTTATAGAGATTGATTCTGAAGATGACAAACAGACGAAGTTTGACAAAGTCTGGGAGATAAAAGAAGAAGACCAAGATGATATTATTGTCATTTCAGATTCAGAATTTGAAGTAGAAATTGATGAGAAAGACTTAGAGGAAGTTGATATGTTATACGGAGATCTTCCCGACACTGCTTGACCTCGATTTCTAGTTCCTGAGTCATCTATTCCAGATAGTTCTATTCCTGAAGTTCCAGAGCAACAAGTTCCTCCAGTTGTTTCGTCTACCCAAGCTCCGACCGCAACGGCTCCTCAAAGTACGTTTGAACAGGGTGAGTCGTCTAGAGTTAACCAGGAGACTCCTGTTTTTACTGGTGTTCCTCCGAGTATTCTTCGACCAGGACCCGGGCTAAACAGACCGCAACGTCTTCAACTGCTTGAAGAAAGACATCGGATTACCAGAATGAGATCTGCTTTTCTTTAAGATTCTGAACGAAACTTCTTTGTCAGGAAAAGGAGAAGAGTGAATATCTTTGCTATTCTGGGAGTCAAGAAAGAAAAGGATTGGTTTCAGTATGAGTACTTCATGTTCATCAAATGCAATCGACGTGGTATGTTCTTCTCCTATTCAAAACATGGTATTGTTAGGATCTTGAAAGTGGAGATGCGTACCTTTGTTAGGATTTGGTATTCGTACTTCTATGTAGAATGACGCGACTGCAACAAATATGAGTTCTCAGAAGCGGATCTCAGTGATCTTTCGATAGACGACATTGAGGTAATATACCAACAGTTTCGGGAGATGACTGTTCGACCGGATGATGTTCTCAGGGCGATGGAAGCTATCAGAAGATTTATTCGGCGACAAGTACGTTTTTATAGGTGCTTTGATTTTTAGCTCGCAATTGAAAGCCATCAACCCGTTGTTAATGTCACTCGTCCGGATCGAAATCTTCCTAACATCAACGACTATCTGCTTTTCTCTATTCTTGAAGATCCTTATGGTATTGTGTGTCAGAATCAGTTGAGAGAACGCTTATTTCTAAGATTTGATGAAGTTGGGAAATACTCAGATGGTACATTGAAGGTGATAAGACTTCAAGTGATGAACAAGCTGAATGCTGCGATGAAGATTTTCTTAGAGACAAGGAGAAGAATTCAGTTAGAGACTCCAGAGATCAGACTTCTGCGTAGGGTGATCGCGACGAATGATGAAAGATTGGAATTCAGAAGAACGCTAAGACGCTTAGAGATTTTGATTGGCAAGAACCGCCAACGAACTCTTTTTGAGCGCCATTGATTACAAAGGGGGAGATTGTTAATGCAAATTATATTGTAATCAATGTCTTATTTATTTAAGCATGTAGCTAGTTATTAGTTTGACTTTTACTTTATGTCTTGGGTATAAATACCCTTAGAACTCCTTGTTTTACAACCTTTTGCCTAATTGAGAAATATCAGAGTTCTCATTTCTCTCTGTGTGAAATACTTTCTGTCTTTGATTGATCCTTGCACTTTCATATGGGGTGATCCAATTAAGAACTAGAGTAGAGAGAATGTTGATGAGATGGATTGAAGTAAGAACGGCCTCAAGCCATAAATATGGTGGTGCCCCAACAGTTTGAAGAAGGGTACGAGCCATAGTCGCAATGTGCCTATGTTTTCGTTCGGCAACCCATTTTGCTCAGGGGTATGTGGGCAAGAAAATCTTTGTTGAATACCTAAAGATTTGCAAAAATGAGAGAAGGCATTATTGGTATATTATGTGCCATTATCACTTTAAAGATATTTGATAGACCTATTAAAGAGATTACGGAGTAGAGCGACAAGAGTTTGAAAGTGAGTTAAAACTTCACTTTTGCGGCGCATGGGATAAAGCCTTGTAAAACGAGAAAATTCATCAGTAAAGAGAACATAATACTTAAATCCAGTCACAGACACGGTAGAAGACATCCATACATCACTATGAATTATGTGAAAGAGACTAGTAGCAAACGTTTTATTAGGAAATGATAACTTATGAGATTTACTAACAACACAGTCATGACAAAAATTAGGATGAGATAACGAAGGACCAAGAGTGGACTTTAATGAAGAAAACACAACAACGGAGGGGTGGCTGAGACGATGGTGCCATAAGGACGAGTGCACGGTTGCAAGAGCTTGAGGAGATGATGGAAGAGGTAATGAGGACAATGGATATAAGCCATCTTTACAAGGGCCCTGAAACAAGAGAGCACCGGTCATTAAACAACGAATTTGATAAAAATTTGGTGCAAATAAGAAATAAACAAGATTGTCTTTAGTGAATTGAGCAACTGACAACAAATATTTACGAATAGAAAAGGATTCGCAAAACGTTCTCTAGGGAGAATTTGCTTTTGCCCAAGAAAAAAGGAAGATTACCATAGTGGGAAACAGGCATAGAATCACCGTTTCCCATGCAGACATTGTGAGATCCACCATAAGGCATGGCGGTCATGTGATGGGTAGCACCCGTATCTGGGTACCAATTTTGGTTTCCAAACGAATGAGAACCGCCAAATGGAGGAGTAGAAGACAGATCAGGAAAGCGATGTGGGCATTGTTGAGGTGCATGTTGATTAGTATTGCAATTGAAACACCATTGTGGGCCTTGGGGGTGGGTGCTGGTCCAAGAATACTCTTGGACCAAGGAGGACGAGTGGCCCATGGATGGGAAACAGTGTTGTTAATAAAAAGACCCTGATGGTTCGGGTAACCACAGCCTCCTCGACCATGACCACGGCCACAAAAATCACGGCGACTACCGCGACGATTTTAAGCATTACCAGAGCCACGAGACTGCACAATTGTGTCGGAGGATTCGGCTGTTGGATACGCTGATTGGAAAAGGGCGATGGTTGTGGCATCGGAACGACGATTCTGCTGTCCATCAAAGGATAGAATGCGGTCGCGTAGCTCAGCAAGGCATGGAAGTCGGTCAGATTGAGCAATCGTCGTCCTTTACATGCAGTAGTCTTGACCAAGACCTGTGAGAGTAGCAACCACAAGATCTTTTTCCGAAACAGGTTCGTTAATCGCTTCAAGAGAATCGGCCAATGACTTTGCATGTTCTAGATATTCATCAACAGATTGGGATCCTTTTTGAAGATCAAAGAGATGGAGACGGAGACTTGTAGAATTAGCTACATATCGAAAAAAAACATTAGAATTTTAGTTTGTAAAAGGGATTTCAATAGAAGGTAATAACTAAATGACCCAACAATTCATTATGCAAAATATCTCTTCTAGCACTCTGCTATTTCTACACCTAAACCTTTTAATTGTTAAAGGATTTTTCACCTTAGCAGTCCCTCCATCCTTGACACTTTTGCTATTCGGTGAATATTGGTACCATAATAAATTAAGTAGATGACCTTTTTTAGCATTTTGAATCAACATTTGCATCAAATATATATATATATATATATATATATATATATATATATTTTAAGCTTCAAGTATCATATCTATAACAGAAATTCAACAATATATGATCCACAACTCACAATTTGAAACTGTCATCTCACAAGCAACAATAGCCATTTATTCCCAATTTGACTATAAATGTCTTTTAAAGCAAATACCACATCCATCAAAAATGCAAATGGGTTAATCATATAGAAAACAAACATAATAATGAAAAAGTAGTGTTGTTCATCCTTGACTATTTGATTCAAGTGACTTAGATGAATCTTATAATTGTTGTAGTAGCACTTGCATTTCTATTGTAGCGATATTTAAATTTCTCTAAATTTACCCAGAAACCCTCCGAGTTACAAGAGCATCTCCAACAGCTTCTCTAAAATAGAGAAAATTGCATTTTTGTTCTCTATATTGCTCCAACAACTTCTCTATAGTGTTCTCTAAAATAGAGAAAACTTCAAGTTTAGATAATCACTACACAAGTTAGTAAATCCAATCTCGATCTTCTCTGAGGTACTTGAGCTTAGAATCACTAGGATTCAATTTAAACCGGTCACCAATTTCCTTCTCAATAGCCACAAATGTTGCTGATGAGATTATGAGATGGAATTTGATCATATCTTCTTCATACTCTGCTTTTATGGTCAGGGTATTTTCATTCATTGTTGACCGACGGGTCTTGTAAGGCTCCTCCGTTATCTTCTTCGTTCGTGTCACTTTGACTCTTATACGAGTGTTTCAATGTAGACAAAGAAAATGTAAAACAACATCAAGAAACAAGAGACATTTGTTATGATATGGTTATCCAAAGGATTCAAGTGATTAGAGGACAAACTTGGGATTCCAATTATGTAAAAACAAGTGTAACTTGAAAGCAAAAGATTATGAGTACCATTAAGATTTTATACAGCTTCATCTCGGCTTTGACCAGATTGTGACTCGATTTACTCTTGAGATAATATGATTGCAGTTGTCTTGCATTTTGCCTTCAAAGTCGCTAAACATTCTTCATCCTCCAGTCTCCTACCTCTTTTTGGCGTTAGATATTAAGGTGATAATTTTTTTGTTTGGAAAATCTTAAAATATTTGCTTTCACTTTTTGTAGAGTTCTGAACATCTAGTATATGTAATTCATCATCAAGTTCTGAACCAGAAGCAATCTTGAATCTTGGCAAACACCTCTTTAGTGTTAATAATAGCGACTCAAACAAGAAAACTTTGTGTCTACGTTTATGACTCCATAAGAAGTCAAAAACATAATCTAAATCACCGGTCTTGGTGCTTCTCAAACATATCACAAAACAACTACGGGGAAAGTCGATAGAGAGTAATAACCTTTGTGGCTTATTATCATTCAACTTCAAAATGTTTTGGATGAAGTGTGGTTCATAGTTTTCAAGTGTCTTCCCAGCAAATTCTTTGTCCATTTTCAAAGGAATCCTATAACAAGCATCACTATAATCTTCCAAACATTCAAAATCTTCATCGTTGAAATTATCACAATTATGACCAATTAATTTTAGCCATAACATTCGTTTTGTTCGAGTGTCCTCCAAAGAAGATGAGAGGGCCATCTGATTCTCATCCTCATAAGGAATCCACACTTGAGCAAAAGGTAAACGATGAGAGTTCCAAATGATCTTTAATGCCTCATCAATTTCATCCTTGACATTTTGGAGACCGCACATAGTCTGTTTCATGGGTATATGTAATAACCAGGTATTTTATCTAAATTAAAATTGGAATTTTATAAGTCTTGATTTTTGTATTTTATGGAGTTAAGAAATTAAGGGATAAGTTTTTATTGTATAATAGAAGCTTAAGGGTGTGTTTTGTCAAGTGAAGCAAGTTTAGGGTTTGTTTGGTATTTTACCCAAACCTTGTTAGCCAAAACCGACTCAGTAGTTTAAAGTATAGGAAATATCCCAATTTGAGATATTAAAGCAAAAACCCAAATAGTGTGTGTGTGTGTGTGTGTGTGAATTTGTTCACGGCAGAGAGAGAGAGAAGAAGAACCATCGAAGAAGAAGAAGATTAAAGTTACTCAGCTGGGATTTTGTGTTTGGTGCAGTAACATCAAAGATGTAAGTTTCTGATTTAAACTCTCTTTTATGAGAATTAGGTTTCTTTTGGAATTTGAAGTGGGTTTAGGTAATTTTAGAAGAATTTGTGAATTTTAGTTACAATTAGGGTGTTAAAAAGAGTTTAGAACACGTTTGTGCAAAATCTAGGTAAAAGATGGATTCCTGCAAATGAACTGAACTTTTCTGAAAAAGACGATGAACAGTGTTTTTGCGAAAAGTGGGAATTCGCAAGCCTTGGTTGCGAAAAGTCCACTTTGCGCAAGTAGCTAAAACGCATAGTAAAGATTTCGCATCTGTTGGTTACGAAAAGTAGGGAACTCGCAACTGTGGTTTGCGAGAAGTGAGGTTTTCATATCTGTTGGTTGCGAAAAGTAAGGAACTCGCAACTATGGGTTGCGAAAAGTAAGATTTTCGTAATAGTGGGTTGCGAAAAGTTGGACTACCTGTTTATGTGTTAAAAAGTATGTATACTTTAATTTGTTTCAGATACTAAGGATCGGGGTTAAAAGTTAATCTGTTTTGAGGAAAGTTTGAAGGACCTTGCTAAAAAGATAAGGTGAGTTTTACTTTAAAAAGTATTTTACTGGAATGCATTATGTGAATAACAAATGTTAAATAAAGTGTATGAATATGTCATACGTGGGTGATTATAATATATTGAGATATTATAATTACGTGAGTATTATATGAAAATATAATACGTGGCTGGGCTTTGGACCGGTGTGTTAAATTGGCTCGCAACCAATTGATATTGGCCATTGGTGGAGGGATAAGGTTGGATGAGACAGGTATGATGTAGCAATCTTGACTGGTATTAATTTACGTGTGAAATATGTGTAATTATATAAAGAGTGTTTTATATAAATGAAACTTTAATGATTTTCAAATGTCAGGGATTTCCTCACTAGACCTTTAGGTCTAACCCTCATTTTCTGTTTTAAAATATGTATTCCAGGTGGTGGATCCAGTAATACCAAGTGATTAGAAAACTTGTTGCATAGCTTTTGAGGAGATGATCGATAAGAGAAATGTGGATGCTTTTGTACTTATAAATTGTTGTTAGTTATTATGTAATTTAAAGTGAATCAAATTGTACTGAATTTTATTATGTCTAGACTTTAGTTGGGACCAAATGTGGAACGTGATGTACTTTTGTTGCAAACATATAATGAAATATATGATTATATGTACTTTTGGATATGTGGGATGTTACAGATGGTATCAGAGCCCTAGTTTAAGGGATTTAGGTATTAGTATCTGTACCTAGACTTAAACTGCATGTGAAGTAGGACGTCCCTATTATTTTTAGAACCTGGAGATGCTAAGTATAAAAGGTGGAAGGAACATCATGTAAGGTAATTTCAAATTACACCAGGCCGGTGTAATTATGATCTTATAGGTGCATGTTTGAACTGGAATACCTTGTTATATAGGGTATGTGCTTATGTGTATATTAACTTTGTTTGAATCTACAGAATGGCAAGTGGCACTAGACAAAGGAATCAAAGAGGAGGAAGGAATTCGGGTGGAGAGAATCCACCAATAGGAACAGGGGGAAGAGGAGGAGATCGTGGTAGAGGCAGGACCGGAAGGGGAACTGGGGGCCGAACTGGAGGTAGAACACAACAACATGGTACAGAGTTTGTTACCCGGGATGATCTGACCGCTGAAATGGGGAGATTACAGGATAGCATTCAAGCCATGTTCGAACGTACTCGTCATAATGAAACTGAAAGACCAGATCCGGAACATGAAATAGAAATGCCACTTACCTCCACTATTTTACCGGTAATGAAAAGGTGTGACTATAAAATGTTTCTTAGTTGTAAGCCCCCTACATACTCAAGAGATCGGGATCCGGTAAAAGCTATGAGATGGCTGAAAGAAATCGAGGCTATCTTCAAAGCGTGTAAATGTACTGAGCAAGATAAAGTGCTTTATGGAACTGCAATGCTAAAAGGTGATGCTCTGTATTGGTGGGAGGCTCATACAAAATCGAGAGTAACAGATGTATATACTACCTTTTCATGGGAGGAATTCGTGTTAGCATTCACAACACACTTCTGTCCACAAGCTGCTGTCAGACAATTGGAAGAGGAATTTATGAATCTACAACAAGGGAATCTGTCGGTTAGAGATTATACTGCACGATTTTTAGAAAAGTCTCGTTTTGCGGGATATTATGTTGCTACAGAAAAGATGAAAATGGAGAGATTTATTTATGGATTAAATGCAGAGGTCCGAAGGTTGGTGACTGCCACGGGGCCAAATACTTTTACAGCTGCGGTAGATGCTGCAGAAAATGTGGAAAGAGATAATAAAAGAGATGCTGGTGACAAGAGCTTGGGGAAAAGGAAATGGGAAGGACCATCACAGGATTCAAGGAAGCCTAGATTTCAAAGGTTCGATAATCGTCCGTCGTTTCAACCAGTAGATAGACCATGTCCAAGATGTAATCGCTACCATCAGGGAAATTGTCAAGTGTAGTCGCGGGTTTGTTTTAAGTGTGGGAAAACCGGTCATGTTGTTAAAGATTGTCGAGTAACACGGTTTTGCTTTTTGTGCAACTCTCCGGATCACCTCCAATCTGATTGTCCGCGAGGTAGAATACAACAAGGGGGTACATCCGGGAAGCCGGCCATTACTAGACCAGTGGTTCCAAGAATAGAACCGCCTAGAACGAGGGGTCGTACATTTCAAATGACAGCTAAAGAGGCGGAGGAAACTCCGGATGTGGTCACAGGTACATTTTTCATAAACTCCACGCGTGCTAAAGTGTTATTTGATTCTGGTGCAAACCGATCTTTTGTGTCTCCCTCCTTTGCTGCTCACATGCATTTAGAGCCTAAAATGTTAAAACATGCCTTATTAGTAGATACTTCAAATGATAAACAAGTGGCAGTTAAAGAGGTTTTTGATTGTTGTATGATAAACATAGAGGGGTGTGGAGTACCGATACAACTATTCCCAATAGAGTTGATCGAATTTGATGTGGTAGTAGGAATGGATTGGTTAGCTGAGAATCGGGCTAACATAGTTTGTGATAAGAAAATAATCAACGTTGTTTTACCTGATAAGAGGGCAGTAGTGATCTATGGTGATCGTAAGAATCATCAGTCCAATCTTATATCTATGATAAAAGCCCGAAAATGTGTTAGTAAGGGTTGCTCGAGTTATTTAGCCTATGTGATAGATAGTAGGCCTGAAAAGAGTAAGCTGGAAGATATTTCCATTGTTAATGAATATCCTGAGGTTTTTCCTGAAGACTTGAATAGTCTTCCTCCTGTTAGACAAGTAGAATTTGGTATTGACTTAATCCCTGGAGCCACTCCTATTGCTCGCGCGCCGTATCGATTAGCACCACCAGAAATGAAAGAAATGATGGCACAACTTCAAGATTTATCTGATAAGGGCTTCATCAGACCTAGATCTTCGCCGTGGGGTGCACCAGTTTTATTTGTGAAGAAGAAAGACGGTTCAATGAGAATGTGTATCGATTACCGGGAGCTGAACAAGCGCACGATCAAGAACAAGTATCCACTTCCAAGAATTGATGACCTGTTTGATCAATTAGTTGGAGCTTGTTACTTCTCCAAGATTGATCTCAGATCTGGCTACCATCAGTTGAAGGTTAAGGAAGAGGATGTTTTAAAGACTGCATTTCGCACAAGATACAGCCACTACGAATTTTTAGTAATGCCTTTCGGATTGACGAACGCTCCAGCCGCTTTTAGGGATCTAATGAATCGGGTATGTAAGCCTTATCTCGATAAATTTGTCATTGTGTTTATCGATGATATACTTATTTATTCCCGATCCAAAGAGGATCATGCGCAACATCTTCGTTTTATTTTGAAGTTATTGAAGAAAGAAAAGTTGTACGCTAAGTTCTCTAAATGTGAATTCTGGTTGCGGGAAGTTCAGTTTTTGGGTCATGTAGTTTCAGAGAAGGGTATACAAGTCGATCCAGCGAAAGTGGAAGCAATTGAAAGATGGGAACCGCCGAAGACGGCAACCGAAGTACGTAGTTTTCTGGGTCTAGCTGGATACTATCGGAAATTTATAAAAGACTTTTCTCGAATCGCGAAGCCATTGACTAAGCTAACTCGGAAGAATTTAAAGTTCGAATGGAAAGCAGAGCAAGATGAGGCATTCAGAATATTGAAGGAGAAACTCTGCAGCGCGCCGATATTAGCATTGCCAGAAGGTTCCGATGATTTTGTGGTCTACAGTGACGCTTCTAAGCTGGGTTTGGGATGTGTACTTATGCAACGTGGAAAGGTGATTGCCTATGCTTCTCGTCAGCTAAAGGATCATGAAAGACAATATCCTACTCACGATATGGAACTTGCAGCGGTTGTCTTTGCATTGAAGATTTGGAGACATTATCTTTATGGTTCTAAATGCCAAATTTTCACTGACCATAAGAGTCTCCAACATCTTTTCGATCAGAAGGAACTGAATATGAGGCAAAGAAGATGGTTGGAATTGGTAAATGATTACGATTGTGAAATCCTTTATCACCCCGGAAAGGCGAACGTAGTAGCAGATGCCTTAAGTCGTCAAGAAAGAAGTGGAACAATAAAGGCGATATCGCTACGAGCTGAACTCCTCCCAAATATCTTTGACGAATTACTGAAGTGCCAGATAGATGCTTATCAGGAAGAAAGTTTGAAATCAGAACGGTTAGTGGGAATATCAGTATTGCTTGGGAAAGATGACCGTGGGTTATGGTGTATGGGAAATAGAATTTGGGTGCCTCGTTTGGTGGATTACGTGATCGTGTACTACAAGAAGCACATCAATCTCGATTTTCTATTCATCCAGGTACAAATAAAATGTATAGAGATTTGAAACAATTCTATTGGTGGCCGGGCTTTGGACCGGTGTGTTAAATTGGCTCGCAACCAATTGATATTGGCCATTGGTGGAGGGATAAGGTTGGATGAGACAGGTATGATGTAGCAATCTTGACTGGTATTAATTTACGTGTGAAATATGTGTAATTATATAAAGAGTGTTTTATATAAATGAAACTTTAATGATTTTCAAATGTCAGGGATTTCCTCACTAGACCTATAGGTCTAACCCTCATTTTCTGTTTTAAAATATGTATTCCAGGTGGTGGATCCAGTAATACCAAGTGATTAGAAAACTTGTTGCATAGCTTTTGAGGAGATGATCGATAAGAGAAATGTGGATGCTTTTGTACTTATAAATTGTTGTTAGTTATTATGTAATTTAAAGTGAATCAAATTGTACTGAATTTTTATTATGTCTAGACTTTAGTTGGGACCAAATGTGGAACGTGATGTACTTTTGTTGCAAACATATAATGAAATATATGATTATATGTACTTTTGGATATGTGGGTTGTTACAGATGGTATCAGAGCAATGTGGAAGATTGTACTACCTGCAAGAAAGTAAAGATTGAGCATCAGAAACCGTTTGGTCAGTTACAACGACTAGATATACTAATGTGGAAATGGGATCAGATCACTACTGATTTTATTACCAAGTTGCCTAGAACTTCAAAGGGATTCGATTCTATTTGGGTGATTGTGGATAGATTGACGAAGTCTGCTCATTTCTTGCCGATAAAAGAAACTGATTCCTTGGAACGTTTAGCTAAATTGTACATTAATGAAATAGTAACTCGACATGGAGTTCCAATCTCGATTATTTTCGATCGAGATAGTCGATTTACTTCTAGATTTTGGAGAAGCTTTCAAAAAGAGATGGTAACGCAAATAAAATTGAGTACAACATATCATCCACAGACTGACGGACAGAGTGAAAGAACAATTCAGACTTTAGAAGATATGCTCCGGGCTTGTATAGTTGATTTTGGGGGATCATGGGATAAACATCTGCCTTTGATAGAATTCTCCTACAACAACAGTTATCATTCTAGCATTCAAGCGGCACCGTTTGAAGTATTGTATGGTAGAAAATGCCGAACGCCTCTGTGTTGGAATGAAGTGGGGGAGAAACAATTAGCAGGGCCAGAAATAGTACAGTTAACAGCGGATAAGATTACTCAGATTCGGGACAGATTAAAAGTGGCTCAAGACAGACAAAAATGTTATGCAGATCGACGCCGGAAACCGTTAGAGTTTCAGGTTGGGGATTTTGTAATGTTGAAAGTATCGCCCTGGAAAGGAGTCATACGTTTTAGGAAGCAAGGTAAACTCAGTCCGAGGTATATTGGTCCGTTTGCCATTACCGAAAGAATTGGGGAAGTGGCTTACCGACTAGATTTACCTCCAGAATTAAGCAGGATTCACAACGCGTTCCATGTATCGAATTTTAGGAAATGTTTGGTGACTTCAGACCAGGCAGTCTCTCTACCAGATATCCAGGTTGATGAAAAGCTGAACTATGTGGAGGAACCGGAAGCTATAGTTGATCACAAAGTCAAAGTATTGAGGAACAAAGAAATCAGACAGGTAAAGGTCCAGTGGAAACATCATAAAGGTCAGGATGCGACGTGGGAATCGGAGTCGGAAATGAGAGCCAAATACCCTCATCTGTTCTCTTAACTGAATTCCGAGACGGAATTCTTTTAAGGGGGAGATGTTGTAATAACCAGGTATTTTATCTAAATTAAAATTGGAATTTTATAAGTCTTGATTTTTGTATTTTATGGAGTTAAGAAATTAAGGGATAAGTTTTTATTGTATAATAGAAGCTTAAGGGTGTGTTTTGTCAAGTGAAGCAAGTTTAGGGTTTGTTTGGTTTTTTACCCAAACCTTGTTAGCCAAAACCGACTCAGTAGTTTAAAGTATAGGAAATATCCCAATTTGAGATATTAAAGCAAAAACCCAAATAGTGTGTGTGTGTGTGTGTGTGTGTGTGTGTGTGAATTTGTTCACGGTAGAGAGAGAGAGAGAAGAAGAACCATCGAAGAAGAAGAAGATTAAAGTTACTCAACTGGGATTTTTTGTTTGGTGCAGTAACATCAAAGAGGTAAGTTTCTGATTTAAACTCTCTTTTATGAGAATTAGGTTTCTTTTGGAATTTGAAGTGGGTTTAGGTAATTTTAGAAGAATTTGTGAATTTTAGTTACAATTAGGGTCTTAAAAAGAGTTTAGAACACTTCTGTGCAAAATCTGGGTAAAAGATGGATTCCTGCAAATGAACTGAACTTTTCTGAAAAAGACGATGAACAGTGTTTTTGCGAAAAGTAGGAATTCGCAAGCCTTGGTTGCGAAAAGTCCACTTTGCGCAAGTAGCTAAAACGCATAGTAAAGATTTCGCATCTGTTGGTTACGAAAAGTAGGGAACTCGCAACTGTGGTTTGCGAGAAGTGAGGTTTTCATATCTGTTGGTTGCGAAAAGTAAGGAACTCGCAACTATGGGTTGCGAAAAGTAAGATTTTCGTAATAGTGGGTTGCGAAAAGTTGGATTACCTGTTTATGTGTTAAAAAGTATGTATACTTTAATTTGTTTCAGATACTAAGGATCGGGGTTAAAAGTTAATCTGTTTTGAGGAAAGTTTGAAGGACCTTGCTAAAAAGATAAGGTGAGTTTTACTTTAAAAAGTATTTTACTGGAATGCATTATGTGAATAACAAATGTTAAATAAAGTGTATGAATATGTCATACGTGGGTGATTATAATATATTGAGATATTATAATTACGTGAGTATTATATGAAAATATAATACGTGGCCGGGCTTTGGACCGGTGTGTTAAATTGGCTCGCAACCAATTGATATTGGCCATTGGTGGAGGGATAAGGTTGGATGAGACAGGTATGATGTAGCAATCTTGACTGGTATTAATTTACGTGTGAAATATGTGTAATTATATAAAGAGTGTTTTATATAAATGAAACTTTAATGATTTTCAAATGTCAGGGATTTCCTCACTAGACCTTTAGGTCTAACCCTCATTTTCTGTTTTAAAATATGTATTCCAGGTGGTGGATCCAGTAATACCAAGTGATTAGAAAACTTGTTGCATAGCTTTTGAGGAGATGATCGATAAGAGAAATGTGGATGCTTTTGTACTTATAAATTGTTGTTAGTTATTATGTAATTTAAAGTGAATCAAATTGTACTGACTTTTTATTATGTCTAGACTTTAGTTGGGACCAAATGTGGAACGTGATGTACTTTTGTTGCAAACATATAATGAAATATATGATTATATGTACTTTTGGATATGTGGGATGTTACAGTATAAAGTAATTACACATACATTATCTAATAATAAGACAAGGAACTCGAAAAAAATTCACAAATTTCAGTAGTTGTACAACATGTTTTCATATGATACAATTGTCTCATCTAACATCAATGTTCTAAAAAACTCGCCGCACAGCCGCCATGGCGCGCCATGACACCAAGGCTTGTGTCTCACGCCACTTTAAGCCTGTGGCACGTCATGGCCTAATGCCCAATTTTTGTAATGCAATTTTTTATTTTTCTTTACGTTTTTAATGTCTTATTGCAAGCCTTTTAATTTACAACCTAATTTAACTTGCTTATTACTATTGACTCATTGAGTAACACTACAAAACATATGTTTTTATATGTAATATTATATATGAAATAGAAATTTGACGCCATAAGTCACGCCTCGAAAACGTCATGGCTTCGCCGTGGTTCCTAAGGCTTGAGGTTGGCCTCGTCGCCACGCCACGCATCACGCCATTTAGAACCTTGATATATATATATATATATATATATATTAGCCCCAAACAATACGACTAATTACAGTTTCGACCCCTCATCATCTAATTATAACTTAACTTCTAAACTAACATACTCAAATTTTTAAACATCCTTCCAAAATAAACGTGCAATAATTATGGGATTTTCGAGGTGTTACAATTCTCCCCAACTTGAAAATGATTTCGTCCTCAAAATCTGAACTATACAAACAAGTGAGGATACCTATTCTTCATATCATCTTCTGCTTCCCAAGTCACATTGGCACCTCTATGATGACTTCCTTATGTCTTAATTTCTTAGTCGTTCTTTCCAAAATTGCTTCAGGTTCCTCGACACAGCGACTTTTCTCATCCACCTTTATTTCAGAAAGTGGTATAACAACTTCTTCCTCTGCTAGGCATTTCCAAAGGTAGCAAACATGGAAAGTATTATGGATTTCTTCCAATTATGTTGGAAGTTCTAACTGGTAAGCTTGAAGTCCTACTCTCTTGATTATAGTGAAAGGTCCAAGAAAACGAGGACTCAGATTTCCACGCTTCCCAAACCTTATTATACCTTTCCAAGGAGATACTTTCAACATTACCTGCTCCTCAACTTGAAATTCTACAGGTCTCCTTTTCTGATCCGCGTAACTTTTCTGTCGATCTTGAGCCGCCTTCAAGTGTTTCCAAATCTCCTTAACTTTATCAGCTATTTGTTGCACAGTTTTGGGACCAACAAATTGCTTTTCTCTAGATTCCAACCAACATATCGGAGTCCTACACTTTCGCCCATAAAAAGCTTCGAAAGGTGCACTTCCGATACTTGAATGATAACTATTATTATACGCAAACTCCACTAAGGGTAAATGCGTATCCCGGTTACCTCCAAAATCAATTACACAAGATCTTAACATGTCTTCCAAAGTCTTAATTGTCCTTTTACTTTGCCCATCCGTTTGTAGATGATACGTTGTGCTCAAGTTTACTCTAGTACCCAATTCTTCTTGTAGTGACTGCCAAAATCTGGAAGTAAATCGACTATCATGGTCTGACACTATAGACACATGTATTCCATGTCTTGATACCACTTCATCAATGTATAATTTGACTAGCTTATCTATTGGTGAAGCTTCTCGCATTGGTAAGAAATGAGCGCTCTTGGTCAAACGATCTACTATTACCCAAATGGTATCATTACCTTTAGATGTCTTTGGTAACTTAGTCACGAAGTCCATGGTAATCTTATCCCACTTCCATTCAGGAATTTACAAGGATTGTAAACCCCCATAAGGTCGTTGATGTTCGACCTTTACCAACGAACACGTTACACATTTCTCTACACACCGTGCCACATCTAACTTCATAGCCGACCACCAATAGTGTAGCTTTAAATCTCTATACATCTTAGTACTTCCAGGATGCATAGAATATTTGTACTTATGAGCGTCTTCAAGAAGTAACTCCCTATTTCCCCTAATCTTTGGCACCCAAATACGACCTTGAAAGAGTTTGATTCCTCGACCATCTTCAGTCAGTTGAAGACGTTGCTTAACCATAACTTCATATTTAAGATTTTCTTCTAATAAATCTTCCGTTTGTGCCACTTTGATCTTTTCGATCAGACTTGACATCACATCAATTCCGGCGTTAGTCGCTTTCAAACATCCACTATATTCTTTTCTACTTAAGGCATCAGCTACTATATTTGCTTTACCAGGATGGTAATGCAACTCACAATCATAATCCTTAAGTAGTTCTAACCAACGCCGTTGTCTCATATTCAGCTCTTTCTGATTAAAAACATGTTTCAAACTTTTATGATCAGTAAAAAGAGTGCACTTCGTTCCATACAAGTAATGCCGCCAAAGCTTCAAAGCAAACACTACTGCTGCCAGTTCTAAATCATGGGTAGGATAATTCTTTTCGTGCTCTTTGAGTTGTCTTGATGCATAAGTAATCACTTTGTCACGTTGCATCAATACACTCCCCAAACCCATCTTTGATACATCACTATATACCACCAAATCTTCTGTTCCTTCTGGTAGTGCAAGAACAGGGGCTTCGCATAAATTTTTTGTGAAGTTCTAAAAGCTGACTCTTGCTTTTTAGTCCATACAAACTTTACATTCTTCCGTGTTAGAACTGTCAGGGAAGAAGCAATGTTGGAAAAGTCATTTATAAATCTTCGGTAATAACCTGTCAAACCCAAGAAACTCCGAATCTCCGATGAGTTATTCGGTGTTTCCCAATTCATCATTGCTTCTATTTTCGTCGGATCCACCTTGACTCCTTCAGAAGTGATTACATGACCGAGAAATTGTACCTCTTTTAACCAGAATTCACATTTGAGAGTTTGGCGTACAATTTCTCTTTTCTTAGAACATCTAAGACTTCACGAAAGTGACATTCATGATCGGCTTCATTCTTTGAATAAACAAGTATGTCATCTATGAACACGATGACTGACTTGTCTAAGAAAGGTCGACATACCCTATTCATTAAATCCATGAACACAACAAGAGCATTTGTCAATCCAAAAGGCATCACGAGGAATTCATAATGTCCATACTGTGTTCTAAACGCCGTCTTGAGAACATCTTCATCCCTTACCCTTACTTGATGATAGCCCGACCTTAGATCAATCTCGGACAAACATCCTTAACCTTGAAGTTGATCAAATAAGTTGTCAATCCTTGGGAGTGGATAGTTATTTTTAGTGGTCACTTTATTCAATTCTCTATAGTTAATGCACATTCTCATAGTGCCATCTTTCTTCTTAACAAATAGTACTGGAGCTCCCCAGGGTGACGAACTCGGCCTGACAAAGTCCATTTCAAGCAATTCTTGGAGTTGAGACATCATCTCCTTCATTTCAGCTGTGGCTAGTCTGTACGGTGCATGTGCTATCGGTGCCGCTCCTGGAACAAGATCAATCTTGAATTCCACTTGTCGTTCTGGTGGTAAGCCTGGAAGATCATCGGAAAATACATCTGGAAATTTATATACCACCTTTATATCCTCCATTCGCTTCGTCTCTACTTTAGCATCCAGTACAAATGCTAGATATCAGGAACATCCTTTTACTAAACACTTATGCGCTTTGGCTATCGAAATCAACGGAACATCCCCTTTTCTCTTTTCCCCATAAATGAGTACACCATAATTTTCGGGCATAGAGATCCGAATTAATTTCTTAGCACAAAGAATTTCTGCCTGATTGCTTACTAACCAATCCATATCAACAACTATATCAAATCCACCTATTTCCATTAGAATCAAATCAATTGGAAATTCCGTTCCTTCTACCATAACTGTACAACCCTCAAGCCTTTACCGAACTAAGACTTGACCCCGATTAGCTATTTCAATACTAAGGCATCTTCCAAGATAATGACAGGCATAACTAACTTTTGATAAAACGATCACGATATAAAAGACATGTTGGCACCATAATAAAATAATACATGTGCAGGTATAGAATTAACAAGGAGTGTACCAGAAACCACATCCGTCGATTCTTAAGCTTCTTCAGCAGTCATGTGAAACGCTCGGCTCGTTGGTCTTGGGGTATTTGGCTTCTTTTCTTGATTCCCACTAATCTTTAACTTTGGGCAATTTTTTTCGGAAGTGACCAGGTTTCTTACATTCAAAACATGTTGGTCCTTGAATGGGACAGTTCCCAATTTGGTGACCACTCTTTTCACATTTAAAACATTCATTAGGGGTCACCGACACGAGGGCAAAATGTTTACTTCTGCATTTCTGACACCAGTTCGGTTCTCGCCGAGGCTCAAAACGAGGATTCTTAACAAAAGGTTTTGATCTTTGCGCAGGCTCTGATCGACCTTCCCACTTTCTTTTCTCTCCCACTTGAGCTTTCTCAGCTTTATCTCTTGCATAGACTTCTTCTATAATTTGGCTTCCTCAATCGTCTCCCTCAGAGTAGAAGCTTTGGAATTCCGGACTCGGGATATCATATCCGCCGACAAGCCTTTCAGGTAAGCTTTAATCTTTTCTTTTTCGGTTGGGGCCACATGCCCCACTAAGTTCAGCTTCTCCAAGAAGATTCGAGTATATTCCCTTACGGACAAATTACCCTTCTTAAGCGTTCGAAATTCTTCTTTAATCCGATCCATTTCGTTTTCGTTGCAATATTCTTCCAAAATTTTCTTTTTAAATGACTCACAATTCATTGCTGCCAAAACCGGGGCCACAAAAGTTGATGTCACAATGTTCCACCATGTCAAAGCATTTCCGCTTAGCATTTGGGATCCGAATCTAACCTTTGACTTTTCATCACATTCACATGCTCTAAAAGCTTGTTCCATTTCTCTAATCCAATTCATGCACACAATCGGATTATCTGATCCAACAAACTTTGGTGGCTTGCAACTTAAAAACGTCTTATAGGAGCAGACTTTCTCTATTCTTCTATTAACATTCGTTACCGGATTGGTAGGTGGAATTACAACATCGGTACCCATCTCTGGTCTTTGTGATTCAACATTTCTGTCATTCAGCAGTTTCATGAACATCTCTTGCTGTTGAGTTAATGCAGCATTCATGACTCTCATCATGTTCTCCATTATGCTTGACTCTAGAGTATATTCCATCGTCACCGGATTAGAAGTACCAACATTGGGCCGATGAGTTTGACTTCCTCCTTCCCCCAGGATAGGGGGCCTTGGTGGACTCGTATTAGCCTCGCCACTTTCAGGTTGATTTACTGCCGATTCATTTGCCACCCGCCCCTTTGAAGAGGTAGGAGTTCTACTAACCATTGTATTCTGATAAAGCACATAAAAATAACCATAAGGAAGAGCTATATACAACTCAACACAAGAAAACGTACTTTAACATTCGTTAATCGCCATAACAATCAGAAACTAGTACACTTACATAACAATATATTCATAATGACAGTAGCTAATTGTAATTATGAACATACTACACATAAGAATTCTCGTTACCATCATCACTGTTCTTAATTCACGTATTTCCATCAACTCTAAGACCATCCTGTCTTAATATTCCTACCCAATCTCACAATTCATAAATTACTTATCTCAGCTTAAGGCTAGGTATCTTACGATCATACCTAGTTCACTTAAACTACGACTCTGATACCAAACTGAAACACCCTAAAAATCCGAATAAATTTAAACCTTAAATAGACAAGGTTTACAACAACATCTTCCAAATCTTTCATTCACAAATGGAGAATTAGTGACGAAGATTTGTAATTACAAACAAAATGTCATAAACAACCTACTAATCTAATCCATATCCAAACGAGATCAAATTATAAGGGTTGTCTACGGGATCTCCCAAAATATCTTCGATTTAACTAATCTCTCCATTACATCTTCAAAAGTTATGATTCTGGTACCACTTTTCACTCATCCCCTCAATTCCCTGCCCGTGCTAGTACCTGGTAAGAAAATTAGTTTTGGAAACATTAGGCTTGCGTCTAGTGAGAACATTCAGTTCAAAATCAAAACATTTATAAGTTTTGCAAATTAAATAATATGTAAGCAAAGCATATAAAATTAACCTTTCCTTCAATTCCATAACGTAGGTATAACATATTTCAATGACGGGAATCATACCCGATTCCATGAGTATGACGAACACCAAGTAAGTCACAATATCATGTTTAAGAGCACCACTACGAATCACTGAGGCTCCTAGATTTCAGCTCTTACCCAAGAAATTATAATTAATCCATGCCTATTTCTTGGTGTGGAAATAGGGATTACAATTAAACCATGCCTATCCCTTATCTCCCAATAGAAAACGGGAATTACAATTAAACCATGCATATTCCACGTTTCACGTCAACGGGAATTACAATTACACCATGCATATTCCACGTTATCAAATAGTTGTTGTGTCGATGGATCCATTACACATATTCATACTCACACCATTATTATACACATCTGGGTTTATGCCAAAATTAATCATCTTCTCATAATATTAATGAAATTTAGATAACATCATTAAATATAATTTATAGAGATCACCTCCGTACAGTTTCCATCGATATACCCATTTATATTCAAATTCTAACTTGTTCAGAATTAAAGAGTCAAGAGATTGTTTAAAATATACATTTGGAAAATTTACTAAATCGAGACTATTTTCATTTGAACTATTTTCATGTTCCGGAACATAGTCCGAAGACTATCCAGAATACACATCCGTAAAAGGTGTACAGAACTATCCGGAATACACATCCGGAAATGGTGTCCGGAACTATCCGGAATATTTTTTCCGGAAAACACAGTCCGGGATTCATCCAGTATACATATCCGGAAAAGATTTCCGGTAACTATTCGAAATACATATCCGGAAAACACATGGATGACCTCAAAATATATCGATTCCACAGACTTCTTCCATTCGATGAACTCAATTCAATTAAACTCAGTATTTCTAAAATAAGAGATGATTATAATCTCACTTAACCCACTTCTTTCACATATTTGAATTACTTAGGAAAAGACTGAACTCAACTGAAAGAACTCAGAGTCGGTGGAAATCAAAATCAGTCAAGTAATCCAAATTCAAATCTTCTCTCACCAAAATGATTCAATAACCTAATTGAAAAACAGATTGAACTTGTGATTACAAATTCTTAAGGAAATTGAATTGGAGAAGATGATTGAATTTCTTACCGAACGAGAACCTAGAACTTGATTTCTCTTTGTCTTTGAAGCCGACTTCAACTCAACATCAGATAATTCCAAATTTCAATTTCTTCCCAATATATATCTCAAATTTCATTTAACAATTAGCCCCAAACAATACGGCTAATTACACTTTCGACCCCTCATCATCTAATTATAACTTAACTTCTAAACTAACATACTCAAATTTTTAAACATCCTTCTAAAATAAACGTGCAATAATTATGGGATTTTCGAGGTGTTACAGAATTAAATAAGGAGATCAATACTTGAAGAGTTTGAGCATAATGTTGAACGCATAGCTAAAGTCATAGGAGGGCTTGGGGCTCTGACCGGCTGGATCATCCTCTGGTTGAGCATGCCTCTGATTAAGCGTTCTCTAGGCAGTCTCTGGTTCAACGTGACTTACAATCAGAGCTATGTTTGGTCTTCAGGACTTAGCATATTTTCAATACTTTTACATTAGAGATACTTGAGGCTAACAATATTTGATACATGATATATTTGTAACAGCCCAAAAACTTCAACAGACATAACATAGATAAATAATCCCCAAATCGGGTCCCAATGACACAAAAGATTCATTAAACAAACATTTCGAGTCCTGAGCTATCCAAAATTTGCAGCGGAATAATCTATCTACAACCGAGAGATCTATCTAAGCAGTACAATGATTTAAACTATAGTGTTCCTCGCTAAAGCCTCCACCTCTAAGCTCAAGCCAACTCTTTACCTTTGCTCGAAGCATCACTAGAGCGCTTCCCTGAAAATGGTTTAGTTTTGAAAAGCGAAGGTTAGACCAAATGGTCTACTGAATTCCCTCCAAAAACGTTTTTAACAACAAGCATAAAACATTTCTTTAACAAGCCATGCATCTCAACATAAGACTCCATTCATGGGTACCTGCACAGTGTTCAAGGATCGCACCATCCAGAACCACGATCGGGGCCCAAGCAGACTCCCCTCTCGCCTCATATTGGGGCCCAAGCAGACTCCCCATTACCCGAATAGGAAGGAAACGAATTCCATCCTACCGGTTCATAACAAACTCCCAAGGGATCATCGGATCCCGAGGTACACCGATCCCACTGTGCAACCCGACTCCACATAGCATATACACATAACTAACAATAAATCACAAAGCGTGAAATCTTTGTAAACCGTTCAATCATGCTAAATAAGCCTTTCTAAAACATACTTTCATGCAAGAATTTATATAAGCTTGTAAACAAATTATACTCGTAAAACATACCATGATCAGTAAAACATTTGACATCTCATTCCACGTAAAAAGAATTAAGGGAACTCACCTGTTTGTAGAGATTTCCTATGCACACGTCACCCCCTTGAACAAGCCGGAATGATCCGAACACCTAAAGCATACCACCAAAAGCTCAGCAACTAATTATCTGGACACAAACTACAGGACATCCAAACTGTCCGGACTGCTACTTCCCGGATCCAAGTTTCACCCGAACACTCGCACTATTCGGACACTATCCGGAAGACTATCCGGACACTGGCTACCCGGAACAACTACCCGGAAGATTATCCGGTCATCTAATACCCGGACACGCTTGTTCGGAGACCCACACTGTCCGAACACCAATATTTACCGGACACCAGCACTGTCCGGATGGGGCGATTCCCAGACAGTCGCACAGTCAAATCCCAAAGTTCCCAGAAACCTGTTTGTGGGTGCGATTGAGTCTCAACCCTTGTTAGATATTAGATTATGGTTACATTCCCGACTTAAAACAACTAATTAGCCAATCTTTTACCTCTTTTAAAGATCCAAACTCATTCAAAACCCACAAGAGCTTAACCAAGAGAAAACTGTAATAACCCAGATTTCTGTAAGTGAAAAGATTAAGTCTTGGGGATAATTTTCATAAAGTCGAAAGTGCAAGGGCTGAAGTGTAAAAGGTTATGAAGGTATAAAAACTCCTAAGTTGAGCCCAAAACCCTAGAAATCAGTCTTGTGTGTGCGTGTAGTGGCTGGGAGCAGGGAAGAAGTGAGTTTCAATCGATTTTGGGAAGAAGGAAGAAGGAAGAAGAAGGGGTTTCAATCGTGTTGGGATTTCAAGCAATCAACACAAGGTAATCCCTACCCCTTTCTTAGTAATCTTATGCTTATAATTTGTAGTGTTAGAGTGCTTGGACAGAAATGGATAGGCCTGGTAAAGTGATCGACTCATAAGAGTAAACCATTTACAGCTAATTAATCATGCTAAGAGAGTTAATTGAGTTGGAATAATCACTTGGTTGAATCAGGGAATTGATAATCGTTGAGATGGGTTAATTTTCAGTGTTTAAGGTAAGTTGTATCGCATCGCCATAATGTTGTTGCGAGGTTCCGGAATAGAAACTTATTGTGTTCCGGAATCTGAATAAAAATTAAAGATCCGGAACGTGTGTACACTTGGTTCCGGATTTATTGTCTTGCAAAAATAAAATAAGGTTCCGGAAGTGTTGTTGTGATCCGGAGTGCGAGAGAAAACTAGATACGGAACCTCTTTTCATATAAAGATCCGGAGCTTGCAAACAAATACAAAACCGGAACTTGGGTCATGTGTGGAAGTCCGGAATTTTGAAAATCGTATGGGCCAGTCACGTGACCCAAATTAATTATTTAGTTGGGCTTAGTCACGTGACCAACAACACCCTTTGTATTTTAATCCAACTTGATTTTCATAATGGGCTGTGTGTGTGTGTGTTTAAATGGGATTGGACCGTAAGTTTTTTTAGTAGTTGTGGGTGTTGGTATTTTAATTGGGATCGGCTGTGGACTCATCAAATTCGGATCCGATATATTGTTTTTTTATATATAAAATTAAGATTCGATATTTTTAATAATAAGAGTGAGATCCGGTATTAAGTAAGGTGGGCTGGAAATCCCAAATCTTTTGGGCCGGGATAGTATTAAGATCCAAGTGAGTTGGTGAGGGTGGTTTTAGTCTATCTCGAGACTTATTATTCATATACTTTTAACGTATTAGGTGTTGCCCATAAAATCTGAAGTCTTCGAGAAAGGAAATTGCTAACGCGCCAGGTGAGTTTTTCTAACTAAAATACGTGATTTTACGTATTTTCCAAAGAAAGTGTTTGTGTAGAAATGCCATGTATTTTACATGATTTTACTTGAATGAAAGTTAAATGTTTCACTGATTATGGTATGTTTACAATCATGATTTGCTTACAAGCTTTCACGAACTGCTCCCTGAAAAGTATGTTTTGTTTGAGAGATGAATTAGCACAAAAAGAATGATTTATAAAGCTTTCACGTTTCATGAGTTATGATGAACTATGTGTATGTTATGTCAAGTCAGTCTGCACAGTGGGATCTGAGTACCTCGGGATCCGATGATCCCTTGGGCATTTGGGATAAGCTTGTAGGAGGGAATTCATTTCCTTCCTACTCGGATATGTGACTAGCTTGTAGGAGGGAATTCGTTTCCTTCCTACTCGGATAGAGGGGAGTCTGCTTGGGCCCCAGTATGAGGCGAGAGGGGAGGCTGCTTGGGCCCCGATCGCGGTTAGCTTACGTGATCCTTAAACACAGTGCAGCACCATGATTGATGCTTCTGTGGAAAATGTTATGAGTTTTATGAAATGATTTTTATAATGTTGATGTACGCTGTTTACGGAGGGAGCTCACTAGACCTCATGGTCTAACCCTGACTTTTCAAAACTAAAACCTTTTCAGGTAAGCAACTAGTAGGAGGCTCAGGTAAGTGAGCAAGAGCAAGATAGAGTACAGATGCAGATAGAGACAGTGCCTGTGCCACTTATAGAAGCTAGTACGTTCTCAGTTGTGTATAGGTTGTTTCCGCCAACCTTAGTTTTGAGAATGATGCAACGAAAATTTGGGACACAGTTTTGTAAATGTTATGATTTAATGCTAAATATGTTTTATCTATAATTGGGTTGTTACAAAAACACAGTGCTCTAACCAATCCACCCAAAATCCTTGAATACAAAGGCAGACTTCAAACAATAAGAAGAAGGGATTGAAGCTTACCTATTGACGATTTCTTGGTAGAGTTTTGCTTGTCGATTTCTGTTCTCTCCTCCCTTTCTCGTTTCCTTTCTCAGCCGCCAAACACAAGAATTGATGTAGAAATGAGGAGAGACTTAGGGATTTGCTCCCTTTTATACTTCTTCAAAATTGCCTTTTGGTCCCTCCAAAACTCTTTCCCTGTTTACATTATGGCCACAAGACTCCGCTTAAACAAACTAAATACCCGGTTGTTACAATATTGCTTTAGTGCAAGTGGGAGATTGTTAGTGTGTATGCCCAAAATCCAATCATTGGATGATTTTGTTCTAACATTGTGTCATAATATTATTTAATGAAATACATTGCCTAATTATTATGTTTATAGAATATTCCGTGTTATATCTAAACGTAATAATAATCTTACAATAATGTGTTCTAAAATGTCCCTAGTCAAATATTAATTTGGTTTTAGGTTGATTTAATACGGTACGACCATTATATGTAGGCATTCGTATGGAGATACAAAACCCACACGTAGGTAAGAGATGGGATATTGTGTACCAGACGTGAATCACTATGAGAATGTTTTATTGGATCTCATATTAGTGTCATAGACGTTAGTCATGTGGTTATTGTACAGTAAGTCATTTGACTTGACATCATTAAGTTTGTTTTATGTGAGTGGTGTACTTTGATAACTAATTCTAATCACTTTGTAACTAGGTGATAGAATGGTTGTTGGATATATCGGTATCACTTGGTTGTACTAGCATTGATCAAGATAGGATTTATTCCCCTTGTATGTCGAGAGTGAGATTCTTGGGCCCCTCAATTGAAGAGTATTGAGGAAGTACATGCATGCTCAGATAATTAGTATAGGATATTGATAATCAATATATGATACTGACATATGTCTTATCAATATATTCTAGAATCGAGAAACTAGAGATCAAACATAACAAGGATGACACACCCATACTTCATGTTTGATCTGGATATCTGAACAAAGGGACATAAACGTATATGCTGATAATGATCACACAATTTGTTGATTAGTTGAATCACCAACTTTTATCATTTGGGTAACTGTTTGGGTAAAATTTCATCAGTTTCGACCACGACCAGAAAGTTACTCACGACACTCGACTGTCGTAAGACACCTCTCGACCTCGACCTACTAACATGAGATGACTATTATGTTTTCTGTGTTTAATGCAGGGTCAACACCATTAATGACCAACGAACATAACCGACGAGATTAAATACAAGCATTAAACCACAACGACCGTTATGACTGTTATTCTTATATTCTTGAGGGTCATTCAAAGCTGCGAAGACTATAAATATAAGGATCCTGGTACGTGCGAAATATGTGATTTAATCGCAGTGGGTTGCAAACTGTCCACAGTGGGAAGCGCAAGTGTACACTGGCCACTATGATCGTCACAACAAGTAATAGTTGGTAAAATACTAGAATCGTATCCACAGGGACTGGGCAATCAAGATAATACGGTTCTCATGAGCTTCCTTTTACAAGTTTCAATTACAGAAGAAGCAATGGTTTGGTTTGTTTGGTGAAATGCTACTTTAACGATTTTACTTAAGATTTAAAAGAAGGAATGCAGGTTAGATTCTCGCTAGAAAAGCCCGGTTACAAAATACTCACACCTTTAAGCAAAAATCCCATACTCTTTGTATTTCTTGTTTTGTCAATGGTAATCTCAAAATGGGCCTTTACAGGCCTCGATGGAATGTGTAGAGACAAATACTCTAAGTGTTTTAAATACACCAACTAGCTTGCCTACTACTCCAGTGGGTTGAGATTAGCTCACTCTGCCGACCTCACTTTCGTAAGTGTCATAAGAATTCTTTCGAATCCCCTAGCATCATCCAAGCTCGTGTCACTGCGTTCTACTCATTTCTGAGTTAAGAACTAGACTTTAGATCCTTACAAGTGATCGGCTTGTTTGCATCATTGGGCAATAATCGAGAGTGAATGACCAAAACAATAAATATTCCAAGTATAAAGATTACTCAAACATTTTCCATAAAATCCAGGTATTTCTCTTTCCTACATCCCAAAGAATGCTTAGCCCATAATTACCGAAGTAAAGAAAACAAAAGATGAGAAGTTGCACATAAGTAAACTGAAAGTGACTTTGATTAAAACCGCAGTGGGGAACAAAGATACGTCACTGCCACTAATTACTTGAAACTAACAATTACACTAGGAAGGGAAATACAGAAAATTAAAGATCTACTACAGTAAACAAGAGAGCTAACAACTACAACTAAGCTTGCACTAAATGTGGTAGATGGAGATATCAAGGTTGAATTAAATGAAACCAAACACCTCTTTTTATACTAAGAGGAAAGGTTGGACTAACAAAAGATGGGTTTTATCTAGAGACTAAAGACTGAAAATAGAAGACATAAAATTCAGTTTCTTTGAGTAATTCTTCTATCCACAAGTTTGTAGCTCTTTTACCCATAAGTCCCTTCACCTTTTCCAAAAAGTCCACTTAAAGTACCATTGGTTTCAATAAACAATTCATCTTGCCATATCTTAGGGAACATGCTTGTACTTCACCATCCCATGCCTCTGCCATTAGAGCTTTCTATTCTCCAGATTTTTACTTCCAAGCTAAGAGTTGATTTTTCTTTGTCTTCTTCTTGGCTCGCCAGTGGGGTTCGGAGTGGGCACTCCGAATGTCACTGCAGATATTTCGTGAAAAAGCACCAATACTCCACTAAATGATTTATAAAAACTATGGTTAACTCTTTTTGCTCATTTTTAGGAATATTACCAAGAATGGAGGTTTTGAGAAGTGAAATGGCTAAAATTTGACAAAATAAAATAAAAATGAAAGGAAATAATAACTCTAAAAATAGAGTTATCACAACCTCAAACTTAAACCATTACTTGTCCCCAAGTAATAAAAAGAAAGAAAATAAAATAAAATATGCACTTTTGAACTTTCAGGGACTTACCGACTTCTCACTCTGAATGAATGTTGATCTCCCTCCATGGATGCTTCTTTTGGTTCCCAGATTAAAACTTCAGTTTATGCATTTGACGATATCTTTCTCTTGTTCACATTTGATCAATAGGACTTTCATGGGTTCGAAGTGTTTGTGGCTTTGAATATTTTCCCAAGGGTTTCGTAGCAAACAATTCCAAACATGGACCGAAAATCTCACTTTGAGATTTTTATTTCAAGAAGTGAGTGTTTTGTATTTTGCAAGGGTAAGTACGTACACTTCAGGATTTTATTTGGGTATGGCTATTTTTTGTGAGAGTGGGTATTCTGATGTTCCAGAATAGGCACACCATCTTTTTCTGGGAGTGAACACTTTGATGGTCCAGAAAAGGCACACCATCAATCTTTTGTAGTGACACTCCGATTTTTTTTTGTTTTTGTGTTTTTTTTGGAGGGGGTATAGCTTACCCACCTCAAACTTAGGACCTCACAGTGTCCCCACTGTGGAAAGATTGGAAGTCATACTGGAAGTCCCCACCTCAAACATAAGATCGCATAGTGTCCTCACTGTGACTTGGAAATTGGGGTTAAGGAGGTGGTTAGGGGTGCAAAAAGGTCGAGTTTGGATGAAAAAATGGCCTATATCATTTCAACGTGACAAGTTGAGAGTCGTAGTTACAAAAGTGACTTTTTAAGTTGGAAGCCGAAAGTGGCACCTTGAAATGGAAAAAGAGCAAAAAGCATTCAAACGAGAATTAAGTTAGTACCCAAAAGTACGTGCTTAGCAACAGGTATGCATGCATCATTAACAAAAAATAAAATAGTAGCAAATTGTCAAGTGCCTAGCCGTAGGAAAAATATCAAACAAACATAAAAATAGAAATTGTGTTTGGAGCAAGCAGAGTGGGAACCAGAGTCCCAACAAACCATTTAATGAGTAGGAGTTGCCGGCGGTGAACTTTCTGCATAGTCGTCACTGAAACCATCATCACTCTCATTGATGGGACATATACCTTCTGGGAAGTCAGGGATTTACGCAGCAAGTAGGGGATCAGCACCTTGATACATCTGATTTATGACTGCATCCCGATCTCTTATGTACATCCAGAAAGTTTCTGTGGCCCTGTTCATGTGCTTCTGCTGTTCTTCCATAAGAGTGACACGATCAGTGAGAGCCGTTAACGAGTTCAGAATGGCGTTCATGGGATTGCTTGTGCTTCCTTGAGTGGGATTGGGGAGTGGGTTACTAGCAGATCCCACTGGGATTTCATCAACAACAGGTTCTTCAGGGGGAGCGGAAATTGCTCTCCCCATTTTCTTGATGGTCATAATGCTGATATTGTTGGCGGAAACGAGCCACTCATCATCTTCTGCAGACGGCACTCCAGCCTCTATTAGCAAAGAAGTAACGAGACAAGGGAGTGGGAGGATTACCTTCTTGCGAGTACTTGCTTGGTAGATGGTGGACTACATCAGGATTCCCAGATTGATTGTTTTCCCCGCAAAAGTGCAGTACAGCAGAGTGCACTTGTGCATCGAGAGTGTTGTGTCATGAGTGGTGGGTGATAAGGAGTGGCGTAAGAATTGGAACCACACAGCGGCCTCAGTAGTGAGGGAGCTAGCGTGTAGGCACCTCCTCTGGGCATCCTTATCCCAGGGCTTTCCTTTAATTGCCAGAGCTTGTAAAATGGCTTCCTCGTCAGCCGGGGTCATTCTTTTCAGAAATTTAGCAAAGGTGCACACAAGTGGGGTCCTTATTCCAAGGACCTGATTGATAGCAGTTGCAATATAATGCACAATTTGACCCCGGACTTTCACAAATATGTCCTTAGTCTGAGAGGCTTTGGCATAAAATTCCCTTACCAAAGAGGCGTTGGCCCGTCGATTGGTAGTTGCCAATGTCGCCCAATCCTGTTGAATGACCCTCTATTTGATAAAAGGGTTGGCCTCCACAAAGTCAGGGTCAAAAGCCCTCTCTAAGTTCAACTTTTGCTTAACTATACAGTCATAGTGGGCAGCGACCTTAGGGGTCGTGAACGGCTTGGGCATCCCACTAGGGGCATGCTCAGTGCCCACTGTGGATTGATGTGGGTTTTAAGTGTGAACTTGTTCATCACCAGCATCAAATTCAAATGATGATGAACTTAAAGTGGGAGCAGGACCCTTACATTTCCCAGATGTTGTCTTCCTTGTTTTTCTGGCCGGTGTTTTCTTCGAAATGGTCACCCCAGATCTGGTGACCATGCCTCTCTTCCTCATAGCTTTCTTGATTGGGTTCTCCTCAATGTGGGCTGCCTTATGAAGTGCCTCCAAATCGATAGTGTTTACGATTTGGAGGTATTGATTTTGGTAGTCCTCTTCTTCCTTTCTCCTTAACTCTTCTTCTATTTTGAACAATTCTGCTTCTGCCCTTTTCCTTTCTTCGTCGATCAATCTCTCATTTTCGGCCCTAACTCTCTCTTCTTCTTCTTTCGCCAATCGTTCGGCTTCTTCTCTTTTTATCCTCTCTTCCTTTTCCCTTGCCAACCTTTTTTCTTCTTCCTTCCTTTTCTTCTCAACCTCTTTTTTTTCTGAGTGCAAGGAGTTTTTGGTTGTACTCCTCTTGCAACTTCAACATTTCCTCATCAGTTTGTTGTGCTTCGGTATCAAAACCACTCAGACTAGCGTCTGAGGCTTTCGAAGATGAAGCAGCCTTCGATCCCTCTTGCTTCGACGACTCCGCATCTGGTGCGACAGTAGTCATTGGGTGCTCTTTGGAGGATGGCGGTGGTTGGTTTAGGTCGCCGGTGATGTTTTCCGGTGGGGTATCATCGGCGGTCATGTGGCGGCGTTATGCACGACTTGGCTCGTTAGGGTTTGGGTTGAGTCTCTTGCTTCTCGCCATTGGAGAGTTTCTTTGTTCTTGAGAGAATTTTTTTGGGAAGGAAGAGTATGTGTTTGAAATTTGAGAGGAAAAGGTGTCTTTTGGCTTTTTGGCGTGGAAAGAAAATATTCTTTGGGTATTATGTTTTAGGAGGGAACGGTTAATTTGAGAGAGAGAGAGAGAGATGATGATGATGGGTTTTCTTGGAAATAGGAGAACTAGCGTGATGTGGCAGGAAAAGTTGATGGCTTGTAAGAAAAAGTTGATGTACTTTCAGTTCTTGGGCCCCCCAAACCGTCCCATCCAATCGTCAGGCATGCAGTGGGAAGCGCAGTGACATGCTCAATGTCACTGCGAAGCAGTTGTTGACTTTTTCTTCAAAAATTGGCAATCCATCCTACACACATTCAAAATAAACTACCATGCAGAATTAAAAATACCAAAAATAATAAAAAGACAGCTAATAACTGAAATAAAATATTTACAAATGGTTCTGACGTTTCTTAACCAGAGTGGGGTAGAGAGTGGGATGGAGAGTGGGCACTGTCACTCAGAAAGTGTTTCACTCTCTGCCCATTGACTTTAAACGTTTGACCAGACTGTGGGGACATTAATTACACTGTTCCAAAGGGACTAACCTTGACCACTGTGTATGGTCCCGTCCATCGTGATTTGAGCTTACCAGGAAATAATTTGACACGGGAATTGAACAGTAGTACCTGTTGGCCTTCAATGAACTCCCTATGGTTAATTCTTTGATCGTGCCACATCTTGGTCTTTTCTTTGTACAACTTTGCATTTTCATATGAATGGTATCGCAACTCTTCTAACTCATGCAATTGCAAAAACCTCTTGGTTCCCGCAACATCCTCACTCATGTTAAGCTCTTTAAGGGCCCAAAACGCCTTGTGTTCCAACTCAATTGGTAAATGGCAAGCTTTGCCAAAAACCAACTTAAATGGAGACATTCCCAAAGGAGTTTTGTAGGCCATACGATAGTCCCAAAGAGCATCATCAAGTTTGGTTGACCAATCTTTGCGGTGTGGTTTAACGACTTTTTCTAAAATGCCTTTGATTTCTCGGTTTGAAAGTTCGACTAAACCGTTGGTCTGCAGGTGGTATGCGGTGGCCACTCTATGATGTATATCATATTTAGCTAGTACCGAGCTCATAACTTTGTTCATAAAATGGGTGCCTTCGTCACTAATTAATGCCCGTGGTGTTCCAAATCAAGTGAAAATATTCTTGTGCAAAAATTTCACCACGGTGTTTGCATCGTTGGAGTGACATGCAACAGCTTCCGCCCATTTTGAAACATAGTCTACCGCAACCAAGATATAAAAATTATTGTTTGAGTTTGGGAAAGGACACAAGAAATCGATCCCCCAAACATCAAAAAGTTCTACCTCTAGGATGTTGTTAAGAGGCATCTCGTTTCTTTGTGAAATGTTCCCGGTGCGTTGACATTGCTCACAGTTTTTCACAAATTCAAAAGAGTCCTTAAAGACAGTGGGCCAAAAGAACCCACTTTGCAAGATTTTTGCAGCAGTGCGGTTTCCACCAAAGTGGCCACCGTAGTGGGATGTGTGACAACCTTGGAGTATTTGATGTTGCTCACTCCCGTGGACACAACGTCTTAATATTTGGTCCGTTCCTATCTTATATAAGAAAGGGTCGTCCCAAACATATTGACGAGTATCATGTAAAAACTTTTTAAATGGTTGTCCACTCATCCCATGGGGTTTTAGTCCACTTGCTAAAAAGTTTGCAATGTTAGCATACCAAGGAATATTATTGTCGTGATGTTGAGCTGCTAACAATTGTTCATCAGGAAAATTCTCTTTGACCGGAGTGGGATCTACAGTAGTCACTACCTTCTCGAGCCTAGACAAATGGTCAGCTACCTGATTGCTTGTTCCTTTCCTATCAACGATCTCAAGGTCGAATTCTTGCAATAATAAAACCCATCGAATCAAATGTGGATTGGAATCAGCCTTGTTGATCAAGTATTTTATTGCTGCATGATCAGTGTGAACTATGACCTTCGTCCCTATCAAGTATGACCTGAAACGATCAAAAGCAAACACCACCATAAGTAATTCTTTTTCAGTGACAGTATAACTAATCTGAGCTTCGATCAGTGTTTTACTTGCATAATAAATAGGGTGAAAGATTTTATTCTTCCTTTGTCCGAGAACAGCCCCCACAGCCTACTCGCTGGCGTCACACATGACTTCAAATGTGTAAAGCCCGTAATCCGGTAGGTATTTTCCTTGCATTATTTCTTTCTCTTAAATTAATTAAATGTAATTTCCGTTAGCGGGGTTAGAAGGGGCGAACCTAATCGTTAAAATGTCAGGATTTCGGGGTCATTTGCGAGGAGAACGAAGTTGAGGGACCAAACTTGCAATGGGCCAAACTTGCAATGTTTGTGTATTGTAATCGTGGGTTAGCAATTGAATAAAAGAAAAAGGAAAAATAGGAAATAACAATTTTGTAACCGAGAAAGAGAAAGGGTCGTGGAAGGAAGTGAGAAGCCCCATCGCCGGTGACCCCTTCCCTTACCCTTTTTCTTTCTGTTTCGTCGGCTGGAAGTGCAGCAGCAGCGAGGATTACCGAGAGAAAGAGATAGATCGTGAAGGTCTTTGTTGATTGCTGTCGCTGCTGATTGCTGTCGCTGTTGTTGCTGTCGTTGTGGTTGCTGTTGCCGGAGTAACGCCGGAGCGGAGGGAGGAGAGCGGGAGCGAGAAGGAGTAGAGAACCGACGTTGTCTTCGTCGAAAAGGTAACCCTCGTCTTCTTTTGGCTATTTCTTTTCGTTTTCCGGCGAGCAACCGCCGCCGCACGCCGCCGTACGCCGCCACTGTGGTGGCTGGGCGTGGGCAGCAGTGGTTGCGAGTGTGGGTGTGTGTGCACGCTTAGAGCGATCGAGAGAGAGAAGGACGGTGACGCGAGAGGATGGCGTGAGTTGTGTGTGTGTGTAATCACCGCCGGCCGCCGCCTGCTGCCGCCGCCGGCAACCACCCTGCCGGAGAGGGTGGTGGGTGGTGCTCGTGTGGCGGGACCCTACTGACCTAAACCCATCGTTGCTTAGAAATCCCGAACTCGTAAAATCAGCTGCGTAGTCGTATTATAAAAATCGTCAATTTATGTGATTAATCGTTCTGCCACTGTTTTGCGATGGCTATAACTTTCCCGTCATAACTCCGATTGAGCCGAAACTGGCGCCCACGCTTCGAGCTCGGGACCGGGCACGTTTTCTGTGTTTTAGCGGAAAACTGGTTCGGCCTCGAGCTAGGAGAAAAAGTGGCCGCAAGTTCAGCGGTTCGTCATTTCATGTAAAGAATTCTGGATTCTGCCCTGTTCTTGCGTAGCCGATAACTTTTTACTCGTAGCTCGGTTTGGGGTGAAATTGGTGCCAAAAGTTCCCTTTCCGAGTCTAGCAACTTTTCTGTGTTTTGTGCAAAACCCAGTTCGGACTGTAAATAGGGTCGAATTGCTGTTTTATATCGAACAGTGCGGTTTTTCGCTGTGCAGTTAACCGGACTTGTAAAATCTATAATAAATTGTAGAAAAATCGTTAGAGCGCGTGCGATATGTCCTTGGAACCGTAACTCAGAGCACTTTCTAGTCATATAAAATGTTTGAGGATTTTCTGGGCTTAAGAGGGTCGAATCAGGTCCCGAACAGACCCGTTTAGTTAGGTGGAAAAGTCATTTTAGTGACGGTTGTAGCGTGCGTCGCGTCTTTAGGTCCGAGTCTCGTATTAATGCATGTTAACGTTCGTTTAGGTATTGGGAAGTGATTTTTGGATTGTGGAGCTTGGAATTTTGATTACGAGCTAGACGCGCTTTTGAGGTGAGTTCTTTCACCGCGTAGTTAGGAATTTCATGTATGTTGTTTTTGTGTTATTGGTTGTTACGTGTAATTATGTGGTTGCATGAGATAATTGGTAAGTCGTAATTGTTAATGGTTTTTGATTTGTATATCTGTATTTGTTTACTCGGTGGGACCGAGGGCTTAGTGGGACTAAGCTTAGTTATATTTTATTTACTCGGTGGGACCGGGGGCTCGGTGGGACTGAGCTTATAATTAATTTATCTTGTTGCTCGGTGGGACCGAGGTTTGTGTTTATATGATAATTGATTGTGGTTGTATTCAAGGTGATAGTGATGTGGCCTACTTGCGAGTAGGGGCGATATACGTGGGTTGCTACCTACGTGTGTGATTGAATTCACTAAGCTTTAGCTTACCCTTTTCCCTTATGTTGTGATCTCAGGTGCGAGGGGCAGGCAGGCTTGACGGTACACACAAGCGCGGGTGCTGATGATGTTTATTTTACTTTTACTTTTAAACCCTTAGACTTTGTTTATAACATTTTCCGCTGCATAACTTTTTGAATGGTTTGGTAAACGAAATGTTTCAACTTGGTTTGCACATTATTAGATTGGGGTGATTTTTATAATGAAATGTATGTTTTAAAAATTTTTAAAATTTCTTGTAATTTTTGGGACGTTACAACTTGGTATCAGAGCACAGCTTGAGTGAATCAAGCACATCTCGGTGTGTTTGGTCTCAAGTTGCGGCTAAGAGATTTTAAATTCTTTTATTTGATCTTTTTAAAAATTAAATGAAAAGAGAAAACCCGTTTGGGAAACGGTGATCGTGGGCGCAGTGTGTACAGTCAGCCGATGCCAGCTGGGAAGGTAAGGAGCTTAGTGTAAATATCGCTTTCTAGGCATAGGGTATGCATGCTAGATTGCTTATGTGAACTGTATGGTACTGTATGCTTATTACTTGCTTATTGGAAATCATGCTAGCTCTGATAGGTGGTTAAGCGAATGCACTTTAGGTTGTATGCGGTAGGAACTGAATAGCCTTAGAATATTGGATTTAGTTCTATTGCGCAGCTCTTGTTTGAGTCTAACCGTTCTAGGGTAGAATCTTTTATTCGAACGCCTATCTGGTTTTACACTGTATACGACTGTGCATTTACGAGGCGACTCGTCAGGGTTAGTGGGATTTCCGTCTTAGCAAGGGTAGTGGGATGATATGACTATTCTAGAGAGCAAGGTAAAGTGTTAGCAATTTCTGGAATGTGTATACGTGTTGTTTGTGGTAATCAACTACTTGGACGTCCCGGGACAGGACTCGAAACGAGTAAGGATAGGTGTGAAGGGTAGTAGCCGAGCTCCTACTATCTGAAGCACAGGATCCATGCTCGAGTCGGGGAGAGTCGCTAGGAAGCCAAGGAGTGGAGCGTGAGGGTGGTAGGGTGAGTTATTTGTGTTAATAACTCTCTGAATATTTTTTTTTTAGAATGGTCAACACTAGAAGGAACCGCGCGGCTGCGCCGCAGGCTGAGGCAGGACTTACTGAGGAACGTATTAGGGAGCTGATTGCTACAGAGGTGTCTCACGCGATCGGGGAGGCGATTCCCGAGATCATCACCGTTATTCGAGATGAGGTGGTGATTCTTCTAGAGGAGCGTATTGCGGCTATTCCCCTGCCTGCGGAGGGTCAGCTTCGTACCCGAGAGTTCCAGTATCGGGATCTCTCTGCCTGTTCCCCACCAGAATTTAAAGGAGACCCGAATCCTATTACCAGCATGAGGTGGGTATCCGACATGGAATTCGCTTTCCTGACCAGTGGCTGCCCGGACAACCTAAAGGTCCGTTTTGCAGTAAACCTACTTCGTGACGGCGCGAAGGATTGGTGCGCCACGGCATTGACGCCTGCCGAGCGCACTACCTTGACTTGGGACGAGTTTGTCACTCGCTTCCGTGCAGAGTATGTACCGCCGGTAGAAATGGAACGACTCGCGAAGGAATTTCTAGAGCTCACACAGACTACAGAGACAGTAAAGGAAATGAACAAGAAATTCACCGAGATGGCATTATTTTGCCCACAGTATGCTGCCTCGGAAGAGATGAAAATGTCACGGTATAAGGATATGTTGCGCACGGAGATTCGGGAATTTGTTAGCACGGCTCAGTATACTACGCTGTCTGCCATGATGGACGCTGCTCGGAGGAGGGAGATTGAGCTGGAAACCCAAGCCAAGAAACGGAAGACAGCACAGCCGGTGACGCCTATCTCGGCAGTACCGAAGAGATCGAGGTTCACGGATACGCGCACGGGTTCTAGGAGTGGCGGGTTTAAACCCCGAGATACCGGGGTGAGGAGAGTTGAGGGGTGTTTTAAGTGTGGCCAACCCGGTCACCTTAGCCGGGATTGTAGGGTACCGTTAGTGGTTTGTTTCAGCTGTAATCAGACAGGCCATGTAAAGGCCAACTGTCCTAGGGCAGGGGTAGCTACTGGGGGTGGAGCACCGAGGGCGCCTGGGAATGCCCCGTTACGTATTACCGATGGTCGAGCAGGCCCGTCGGGGGCGGGAGCGGCTCGAGGCAGAGTCCACCAGTTGACGGTAGATGAGGCGCAGGCGACGCCTAAAGTGGTTACAGGTACATTCCCTTTGTTTCCCTCTTCTTGTTTTTCCTTTGCATGTTGTTTATTATTTTGTGTCGGGATTATATGGTAGGTACGTTCCTAGTTAACTCGGTGCCTGCGGTTGTGATGTTTGATAGTGGGGCTACTCACTCTTTTGTGTCACGCACGTTTAGCGAGGGTTTGGGCCGAGTGGTAGGACGTTTGAGTCATCCTCTTGTTGTTGAGGTGGCTGATGATAGGACCTTGACGGTCACGGATGTGTTTCGCGGGTGCATTTTAGAGATTTCAGGAGTGCGGTTTCCCATTGACCTGATCCCGATTGCCATGCGGGAGCTTTGTGTGATTGTGGGAATGGATTGGATGGATAAGTTCGACGCGGAGATTGTTTGTCGCCACAAACAAGTGCGAGTTCGAACCCCAAGCGGGGGAGAACTGTTAGTACAGGGAGATTCGTCTAGGCGGACTACGGCTATATGTTCGGCTGCGAGAGCTCGAAGGTACCTTCAGCATAGTGGTCAGGGGTTCCTGGCATATGTGTTAGACACAAGAGTTGGGGAAGTGAAGGAGTCTGCGGAAGATGTGCCAGTTGTACGGGAGTTCACCGACGTATTTCCCGAGGATTTGCCGGGGATACCTCCCGAACGACAGGTAGAGTTTCGGATCGATCTGATCCCGGGTGCTGCTCCGGTGGCCAAGGCACCCTATCGCTTGGCCCCACCGGAAATGAAAGAACTGTACGCCCAGTTACAGGAACTACTCGAAAAGGAGTTCATCAGACCGAGCTGTTCGCCGTGGGGAGCACCTATTTTATTTGTAAAGAAGAAGGATGGGTCACAGCGAATGTGTATAGATTACCGGGAGCTGAATAAGCTTACGGTAAAGAATCGTTATCCGTTGCCGAGGATTGACGATCTATTCGACCAGCTTCAGGGAGCCTCATGGTTCTCTAAGATCGAATTGCGGTCAGGGTACCACCAGATGCGGGTCAGGAGTGAGGACACAGAGAAGACAGCCTTCCGTACACGGTACGGTCATTACGAGTTCGTGGTGATGCCTTTTGGGCTCACCAATGCACCAGCAGCATTCATGGACCTCATGAACCGTGTGTGCAGTCCGATGTTGGACAGATCGGTGATTGTATTCATCGACGACATTCTGGTGTATTCCAAGTCCAAGGAGGAGCACGAGGTACATCTTCGGGAAGTGTTGGAGGTTTTAAGGCGAGAGAAGTTATACGCGAAGTTTTCCAAGTGCGAATTCTGGTTACGAGAGGTCCAGTTCTTAGGACATGTCGTGAACCAGGATGGTATCATGGTTGACCCAGCTAAAATCTCAGCAGTGTTACGGTGGGAAGTACCGAAGACTCCTACCGAGGTGCGGAGCTTCCTAGGTTTGGCGGGGTATTACCGAAGGTTTATTCAGGATTTCTCCAAGATCGCGTTGCCGATGACGCGATTGACGAAGAAATCTGCGGCCTTCAGCTGGGGTGAGGAGCAACAGAAGGCGTTTGAGGAGCTACGCAGGCGGTTGTGCGAGGCTCCTGTACTAACCTTGCCTGAGGGTATGGAGGATTTGGTGGTGTATTGCGACGCATCACATCAGGGTTTGGGTGCCGTGCTTATGCAGCGCGGCAAAGTCATAGCCTATGCTTCTAGGCAGCTGAAGCCTCACGAAGCGAATTACCCGACTCACGACTTGGAGTTAGGAGCGGTAGTGTTTGCCCTAAAAATTTGGAGGCATTATCTTTATGGCGTCAAGTGTACGATCTACACTGATCATAAGAGCCTCAAGTACTTGATGGATCAGCAGAATCGTAATATGCGCCAGCGAAGATGGCTCGATGTACTGAAGGATTATGACTGCAAGATACTTTACCACCCGGGTAAAGCGAACGTGGTCGCGGACGCACTCAGCCGACACCCGGTCGGTGAGCCATTGAGGGGTTTATGTCAGCGATTGACAGTGGTTGCCCCTATCTTGGAGTCAATAAGAAGCGCTCAGGAGGTGGCTGTCTTAGAGGAGAATGCGAAGCGGGAAAGAGTGTCGGGGGAAATCCCGAATTTTATCCGTGATAGTCGTGGGTTGTTAACTCGACATGGTAGGGTTTGGGTTCCACTCCTCGGTGGGAACCGTCAGGTGCTGATGGATGAGGCGCATAAGTCAAAGTTCTCGATTCACCCGGGAGCTACAAAGATGTACAGAGACTTGCGTGAAGGTTACTGGTGGCCCGGTATGAAGCGGGATGTTGCTAGGTGTGTTGAGGTTTGTATGACCTGTCGGAAGGTCAAAGCGGAACATCAACGACCACATGGGAAGGTGCAACCGTTGGAGGTCCCGGTTTGGAAATGGGAAAAGATTACTATGGACTTCATAACGAAACTCCCCAGGACTCCCCATGGGAACGATGCGATATGGGTGATCGTTGACCGTCTGACCAAGAGTGCCCACTTCTTGGCTATTAGGGAGAGCTCCTCGGCGGAGAAGCTTGCGGAGGTGTTTGTTCGTGAGATCGTGGCCAGGCACGGGGTGCCAGTTTCGATTGTCTCTGACAGGGACACTCGTTTTACCTCCCGGTTTTGGGAGAAGTTCCAGTCAGAGATGGGTGCACGGTTACACTTTAGTACAGCCTTCCATCCACAAACGGACGGTCAGAGCGAGCGAACCATTCAGACCCTCGAGGATATGCTTCGAGCTTGTGTCATTGACTTTGGAGGTAGTTGGGATCAGCACCTTCCTCTAGCAGAATTTTCCTACAACAACAGCTATCACTCTAGTATTGGCATGCCGCCGTATGAGCTGTTGTACGGTAGGAAGTGCAGGACGCCTGTTTGTTGGGGCGAAGTGGGTCATCGGGTGCTAGGGAGCACTGACATTGTGTTAAGGACGACCGAGATGATACAGATTGTGCGGGATCGTTTGGTTATAGCTCAGAGTCGACAGAAGAGCTACGCCGATAAAAGGCGATCAGACTTGGAGTTTCAGGTAGGCGACTATGTGTTGTTGAAGGTTTCACCCTGGAAAGGGGTGATCCGGTTTCGTAAGCGAGGGAAGCTAGGGCCTCGTTATATCGGGCCTTACCGGATCATCGCCCGTGTGGGGAAAGTAGCTTACCGATTAGAACTATCGGATGAGTTAAGTTTGATCCACAACACCTTCCATGTTTCTTAGTTGCGGAAGTGTGTAGTAGATGAGTCTGCCGTGATTCCTCTCGAGGACATTCAGATCGACGAAAGACTCAATTACGTGGAGAAGCCGATAGCCATTGTTGGGAGAAAGACAAAGACTCTGCGGAACAAAGTCATTGGGTTGGTGAAAGTCCAGTGGCAACACCGTAAAGGTTCAGAATGGACCTGGGAACCCGAGGCCGAGATGCGAGAGAACTACCCGGAACTATTTGTAGGCGGGGACTTCGAGGACGAAGTCTAATCCAAGCGGGGGAGAGTTGTAAAGCCCGTAATCCGGTAGGTATTTTCCTTGCATTATTTCTTTCTCTTAAATTAATTAAATGTAATTTCCGTTAGCGGGGTTAGAAGGGGCGAACCTAATCGTTAAAATGTCAGGATTTCGGGGTCATTTGCGAGGAGAACGAAGTTGAGGGACCAAACTTGCAATGGGCCAAACTTGCAATGTTTGTGTATTGTAATCGTGGGTTAGCAATTGAATAAAAGAAAAAGGAAAAATAGGAAATAACAATTTTGTAACCGAGAAAGAGAAAGGGTCGTGGAAGGAAGTGAGAAGCCCCATCGCCGGTGACCCCTTCCCTTACCCTTTTTCTTTCTGTTTCGTCGGCTGGAAGTGCAGCAGCAGCGAGGATTACCGAGAGAAAGAGATAGATCGTGAAGGTCTTTGTTGATTGCTGTCGCTGCTGATTGCTGTCGCTGTTGTTGCTGTCGTTGTGGTTGCTGTTGCCGGAGTAACGCCGGAGCGGAGGGAGGAGAGCGGGAGCGAGAAGGAGTAGAGAACTGACGTTGTCTTCGTCGAAAAGGTAACCCTCGTCTTCTTTTGGCTATTTCTTTTCGTTTTCCGGCGAGCAACCGCCGCCGCACGCCGCCGTACGCCGCCACTGTGGTGGCTGGGCGTGGGCAGCAGTGGTTGCGAGTGTGGGTGTGTGTGCACGCTTAGAGCGATCGAGAGAGAGAAGGACGGTGACGCGAGAGGATGGCGTGAGTTGTGTGTGTGTGTAATCACCGCCGGCCGCCGCCTGCTGCCGCCGCCGGCAACCACCCTGCCGGAGAGGGTGGTGGGTGGTGCTCGTGTGGCGGGACCCTACTGACCTAAACCCATCGTTGCTTAGAAATCCCGAACTCGTAAAATCAGCTGCGTAGTCGTATTATAAAAATCGTCAATTTATGTGATTAATCGTTCTGCCACTGTTTTGCGATGGCTATAACTTTCCCGTCATAACTCCGATTGAGCCGAAACTGGCGCCCACGCTTCGAGCTCGGGACCGGGCACGTTTTCTGTGTTTTAGCGGAAAACTGGTTCGGCCTCGAGCTAGGAGAAAAAGTGGCCGCAAGTTCAGCGGTTCGTCATTTCATGTAAAGAATTCTGGATTCTGCCCTGTTCTTGCGTAGCCGATAACTTTTTACTCGTAGCTCGGTTTGGGGTGAAATTGGTGCCAAAAGTTCCCTTTCCGAGTCTAGCAACTTTTCTGTGTTTTGTGCAAAACCCAGTTCGGACTGTAAATAGGGTCGAATTGCTGTTTTATATCGAACAGTGCGGTTTTTCGCTGTGCAGTTAACCGGACTTGTAAAATCTATAATAAATTGTAGAAAAATCGTTAGAGCGCGTGCGATATGTCCTTGGAACCGTAACTCAGAGCACTTTCTAGTCATATAAAATGTTTGAGGATTTTCTGGGCTTAAGAGGGTCGAATCAGGTCCCGAACAGACCCGTTTAGTTAGGTGGAAAAGTCATTTTAGTGACGGTTGTAGCGTGCGTCGCGTCTTTAGGTCCGAGTCTCGTATTAATGCATGTTAACGTTCGTTTAGGTATTGGGAAGTGATTTTTGGATTGTGGAGCTTGGAATTTTGATTACGAGCTAGACGCGCTTTTGAGGTGAGTTCTTTCACCGCGTAGTTAGGAATTTAATGTATGTTGTTTTTGTGTTATTGGTTGTTACGTGTAATTATGTGGTTGCATGAGATAATTGGTAAGTCGTAATTGTTAATGGTTTTTGATTTGTATATCTGTATTTGTTTACTCGGTGGGACCGAGGGCTTAGTGGGACTAAGCTTAGTTATATTTTATTTACTCGGTGGGACCGGGGGCTCGGTGGGACTGAGCTTATAATTAATTTATCTTGTTGCTCGGTGGGACCGAGGTTTGTGTTTATATGATAATTGATTGTGGTTGTATTCAAGGTGATAGTGATGTGGCCTACTTGCGAGTAGGGGCGATATACGTGGGTTGCTACCTACGTGTGTGATTGAATTCACTAAGCTTTAGCTTACCCTTTTCCCTTATGTTGTGATCTCAGGTGCGAGGGGCAGGCAGGCTTGACGGTACACACAAGCGCGGGTGCTGATGATGTTTATTTTACTTTTACTTTTAAACCCTTAGACTTTGTTTATAACATTTTCCGCTGCATAACTTTTTGAATGGTTTGGTAAACGAAATGTTTCAACTTGGTTTGCACATTATTAGATTGGGGTGATTTTTATAATGAAATGTATGTTTTAAAAATTTTTAAAATTTCTTGTAATTTTTGGGACGTTACAAAATGGGAGTGACCAGTCAGGAGTGGTCACTATGGGTGCAGTCACTAAGGCTTTCTTGATTGTTTCAAAGGCATCTCGACATTCTTGGGTGAAATTAAATTCTTTTTCATGTTGCAAAAGGTTACATAGGGGTTTAGTTATTTTCGAAAAATCTTTGATGAACCTCCTATAGAAACCTGCGTGACCCAAGAAACGTCGAATACCTTTCACAGTTGTGGGTTCGGGAAGTTGTGCCACTACTTCAAGTTTGTCTTTGTCAACCTCCAACCCTCTTTTTGAGACAAGATGACCTAGGACAATACCCTCTTCGACCATAAAATGACATTTTCCCAATTTAAAATAAGGTCGTGGGTTTCACATCTCACTAGGCTTTTCTCCAAATTTCCCAGGCAGTTGTCAAACGATGTCCCTATCACAGAAAAGTCATCCATAAAAACTTCTATGGTGTCCTCAATCATGTCGGTGAAAATTGCCATCATACAACGTTGGAACGTGGCTAGGGCATTACACAATCCAAATGGCATCCTACGGAATGCAAAAGTACCGTAGGGACAAGTAAAGGTGGTCTTTTCTTGGTCCTCGGGGGCGATATGGATTTGGTTGTATCCGTAGTATCCATCTAGAAAACAATAGAATTCATTTCCCGCTAACCTGTCAAGCATTTGGTCGATAAATGGTAGGGGAAAATGGTCTTTCTTAGTGGCTAGGTTGAGTTGTCTATAATCCATGCATATTCTCCACCCCGTAACAGTCCTAGTGGGAATGAGCTCGTTCTTGTCGTTCTTCACTACGGTCGTCCCTCCCTTTTTAGGGACACATTGGACTGGGCTCACCCAACTACTACTCGCTATTGGGTAGATAATACCGGCGTCTAACCACTTCAAAACTTCTTTCTTAACTACCTCCTTTATTATGGGATTCAACCTTCTTTGGGGTTGGACTTTTCCAGGGTGGTCACTCTCCAAGTTAATCTTATGTTGACATAGGGAAGGGCTAATACCTCTAATGTCCGCTATGGTCCAACCAATTGCCCTCTTATGCTTCATCAACAAATCAATCAGAAGTTGTTCTTGTTTCTCACTAAGTTTGGAAGAGATAATAATGGGAAGTTTATTATCCTTAGAGAGATAAGCATATTTCAAGTGGGAAGGCAATGGTTTTAGCTCTAACTCGGGAGGTTGTTCTATTGAAGGAGGTTGAACATTTCTGTCCTTAAAGTCCAGAGGTTCAAAGGCTGTCACTATTGCGTTACACTCATCCTCAAAAGTGTCATCATTTTCAGAGTCGGAGTGTTCATTCTCACTGCCCACTGTGTTCACTATGTCAAAACTTAGGGTACCATTAATCGAACTCAAAGCAAAACCATCTTCGGTTTCTATGAACTTAAGGGACTTGAAGACGTTGAATGTAACCTCTTGGTCATGGACTCTCATAGTGAGTTCCCCTTTGTGCACATCGATCAAAGTACGTCCGGTTGCAAGAAACGGACGCCCTAAGATGATTGGGATATCTTTATCGGCCTCATAATCTAGAATTAGAAAATCGGCAGGGAAGATAAATTTATCCACTTGGACCAAAACGTCTTCTATTTTTCCTTTAGGGTAGGCAATGGATCGGTCGGCTAGTTGTAATGTCACGGTTGTGGGTCTAGCCTCTCCAATACCTAATTTGTTGAAAATGGATAATGGCATTAAGTTTATACTAGCTCCCAAATCACAGAGTGCTTGACCTACTTCTTGTCCTCCTATTGTGTATGGAATGGTGAAACTACCAGGGTCTTTGAACATAGGTGGAATCTTCCTAGTAAGGAGGGCACTGCATTCCTTGGTCAAAGCCACAGTCTCAAATTCACCTAACTTTCACTTTTTGTTCAAAATATCCTTTAAAAATTTAACATAACTTGGCATTTGCTCGAGAGCCTCTACCAAGGGTATGTTAATGTGAAGTTGTTTAAAAATGTCTAAGATTTTTTTAAATTGAACATCGACAGTCTTATTCTTCATTCTTTCAGGAAAAGGTACACTTCGTGGGTCAATTGGAGTTTGCTGTGGTGTTGGCTTTGGAACAGTAGGTTTTGGTATGGTCTCAAAAGTGGGAAGCTTAGGGACATCGATCCTCACTGTGGGTTTGTCAGTGACTTTAGGAGTGACCACTGTGGTTTTAGGGACAGTGGGTATTTGAGGCGGATCATCAGAATCAAAAACGATATCTTTCAGATCATTTCCACTCCTAAGCGTTATGGACTTGACTTGCTCTTTTCATATCACCCTAGCATGTTCGGTGTCACTAGGTAACGTCCCTGGTGGTCTATTCTTAACTTCGACGGTAATTGTCCTACTTGAGTCTCTATGTTTCTAACGGCTGTTTGAGTTTGATTCATGAAACCTTTGAGAATTGATTCGAGTGATAGTTGAGTCTCAGCGGGGTGAGTTGGTCGTGGTTGGAACTGTTGCGAGGATTGCCCTTGCTGAAAGTTCTGTGGGGGATGCCCACTGTGATGTTGGTGAAATCCACGGGGTTTTGTGGTCTTTGCTGGACATGACTCTCCCCGTGGGGTTGGAGTCCTGGATTACCAGCCCAAGAGAAATTCGGGTGATTTCTCCAACCTGGATTATAAGTTTGCGAATACTGGTTGTTCCTCGGGTTGGTACCTATAACATTAACGGCCTCGGGATTTGCTGGACAATAGTCAAAAACATGTTCTTCTCCACAGAGGGAACAGTTCTCAGTGAGATGTGCTGCGGAATTGACTTGGCCTCTATTTTGATTCAAAACTAATTTAGTCAAGGCCACTAACTGTGCATTCATGGTTTTGAGTGCCTCGGAATCAATGGTGTTGGTCTTTGGCATGGGCGCTCTTGGATTTGACCACTCGGTGTTATTGTTGGGCACTTTTTCTAAAATTTGATATCTTTCATTGTAAGTCTTACTTGTGAATGTCCCACCTGCTGTTGCATCTAAGATGATTTTGGCTGCATTGGAAAGACCATTGTAAAAGGTCTCCAATTGGATGCAATGCGGGATGCCATGGTGTAGGCACTTTCGAAGTAAATCTTTAAATCGTTCCCATGCATCTGAAACAGCCTCATCTTCTTCTTGTTTGAACAAAATAATATCATTTCGAAACCTTACATTCCTTGTGGGAGGAAAGTATTTTTGTAGAAATTTGTCAGCAAGTTCTTGCCAAGTGGTTATCGAGTGAGGTGCATGTGTGTTCAGCCATGCCTTCGCCTTATCCTTTAGTGTAAAAGGGAAAAGCCTTAGCCTTAACGCTGCATCACTCACACCTTACAATTGAAAGGAATCAGTCATTTCCAAAAAAGATTTTAAGTGCGAGTGTGGATCCTCATATGGTAATCCTCCAAACTGACCCATGGCTTGGATCATTTGAAACATCACAGGTTTGAGTTCAAAATGTTGTGCAACAATGTTGTGCCTTAAAATCCCGGAGCTTAAGTCATTAACTCCGGAAGTAGCATAGTCCCGTATTTTTTTGATCTTTGTTATCGGCAATCGTCACTGTGGTCTCCACTAATGGTGGATTGATGGGTCTTTCTGCTCCTGCCATGTTTACAGTGGGGATCACAGTGGGTTGTCGATTTTTGTTTTTACGTCTTATTCGAAAAGTTTTCTCTATTTCAAGATCGATTAGCACCAAAGGTTCGTGTTGTTGCCTTGGCATACAACACGAACAGCTTAGAAAAACGACTTACTCGGGCTCGAACAAAAACTAATGTCTTGAGATTTAAAATCACGCCAGTCCCCAGCAACGGCTCCAAAAACTTGGTACGTGCGAAATATGTGATTTAATCGCAGTAGGTTGCAAACTGTCCACAGTTGGAAGCGCAAGTGTACACTGGCCACTATGATCGTCACAGCAAGTAATAGTTGGTAAAATACCAGAATCATATCCACATGGACTGGGTAATCAAGACAATACGGTTCTCATGAGCTTCCTTTTACAAGTTTCAATTACAGAAGAAGCAATGATTTGGTTTGTTTGGTGAAATGCTACTTTAAAGATGTTACTTAAGATTTAAAAGAAGGAATGCAGGTTAGATTTTCCCTAGATTTTATATTAAATACCTGATCCCAAAAATGATCCTTGTACTTGAGGTGAGCATTCTCGCTAGAAAAACCCGGTTACAAAATACTCACACCTTTAAGTAAAAATCCCATACTCTTAGTATTTCTTGTTTTGTCAATGGTAATCTCAAAATGGGTCTTTTCAGGCCTTGATGAAATGTGTAGAGACAAATACTCTAAGTGTTTTAAATACACCAACTAGCTTGCCTACTACTCCAGTGGGTTGAGATTAGCTCACTGTGCCGACCTCACTTTCGTAAGTGTCATAAGAATTCTTTCGAATCCCCTAGCATCATCCAAGCTCGTGTCACTGCGTTCTTCTCATTTTTGAGTTAAGAACTAGACTTTAGATCCTTACAAGTGATCGGCTTGTTTGCATCATTGGGCAATAATCGAGAGTGAATGACCAAAACAATAAATATTCCAAGTATAAAGATTACTCAAGCATTTTCCATAAAATCCAGGTACTTCTCTTTCCTACATCCCAGAGAATGCTTAGCCCATAATTACCGAAGTAAAGAAAACAAAAGATGAGAAGTTGCACATAAGTAAACTGAAAGTGACTTTGATTAAAACCGCAATGGGGAACAAGGATACGTCACTGCCACTAATTACTTGAAACTAACAATTACACTAGGAAGGGAAATACAGAAAATTAAAGATCTACTACAGTAAACTAGAGAGCTAACAACTACAACTAAGCTTGCACTAAATGTGGTAGATGGAGATATCAAGGATGAATTAAATGAAACCAAACACCTCTTTTTATACTAAGAGGAAAGGTTGGATTAACAAAAGATGTGTTTTATCTAGAGACTAAAGACTGAAAATAGAAGAAATAAAATTCAGCTTCTTTGAGTAATTCTTCTATCCACAAGTTTGTAGCTCTTTTACCCATAAGTCTCTTCACCTTTTCCAAAAAGTCCACTTAAAGTACCATTGTTTTCAATAAACAATTCATCTTGCCATATCTTAGGGAACATGCTTGTACTTCACCATCCCATTCCTCTGCCATTAGAGCTTTCTATTCTCCATATTTTTACTTCCAAGCTAAGAGTTAATTTTTCTTTGTCTTCTTCTTGGCTCGCCAGTGGGGTTCGGAGTGGGCACTCCGAAAGTCACTGCAGATATTTCGTGAAAAAGCACCAAAACTCCACCAAATGATTTATAAAAACTATGGTTCACTCTTTTTGCTCATTTTTATGAATATTACCAAGAATGGAGGTTTTGAGAAGTGAAATGGCTAAAATTTGACAAAATAAAATAAAAATAAAAGGAAAAATAACTCTAAAAATAGAGTTATCAGATCACAACCTCATTTGTACACAACTGAAATCTAAGGAATACTCACTGCAAGAACGAAGAATACTCTCTCTCGAAGGATCGTTCTCGACGCACGAATCCAATGCACGACACATTGTTTTTACACACGACGCACTCGTTTTTTCATCTGATACACTTGTTTACTTTACATTTAAAGTCTTTCCTTCATTTGTATTGTAATCTTTGTACTCTCGATACTTGAAACACAAGGACATCGCCCCTGTTTGGCGACCATAGTGCAGCGACGACACCCTACTGTCGTCTGCGGGTTTTTTCCTCGTTGAGGTTTTTCCCGCATCACCAAATCCCTTGCGTCTTATTTATATTTTTATCGTTATCGCATTGCTTTGTCGAACGATTCCTATCTTTAGTTGTTAAGCTCCACAATCAACCTTAAGTTATTCTTCTGGACGATTTTTGGCATTAACAGTTTGGCGCCCACCGTGGGGCCCCATCTAGAGAAAATATTCGACAAACGTGCGTCTTACTAACGGTTTCTTGGAGTTTCCTCTTTTTCAGGAAAATGGCAGCCCATGGAAATCAAGAGCACCTCATTGCCCAGATGTATCAAGAGTTGGAAGCTGCGCGAAATCAAATCAACGTCCTTGCTGAACAAAGTCGAAGGGCAGCTGAGGAAATCGCGCGGCTGAGAAATCAAAATCCGAATGGATCGTTCGGACCGCAGAACGGTCCTAGACCATTCGTTCAGAATCCCGGTCCAGGATCGTTCGGTCAGAATCCAGGGTCCGCTCTATTCATCCAGAATCCAAGTCCAGGTCCATTCTTTCAGAATCCAGGGACAGGACCGTTCGGTCAGAATCAGAAGCAAGCTCCATTCATGCAGAATCAGCAGCCGGGATCGTTCATCCCAAATCCCCAGTTCGGGTCTGTTCCTCCTCAGCATCTGAGACCTCCACCCATGAACAATGGGTCCTAGCCGTACTTCGTCCCTTTCAATGGGGATGCCAATGGTCCGTCGTACGATAATGGCACCAGTCCGGGAGTTAACCCTCAAGCAGGAGTAAATCCTGACCCTAATGACCCCGTCGCTCAGTGGTTGAAAATGCTAGAAGATCAGAACGAACGTGTCCTATCTTTGCTCGCTAAGCTGCCGGGGGCAGCCGTACCTGTCGATGTCGAGCCTCGTTCAGGATTTCAGGCGTCGCCTTTCGTTGTCAAGATCGCGATGGTTGACGTCCCGAAGAAATATAATATCCCTGCTTTCACGCCCAAGTATTCAGGAATAACCGATCCGAAGGAGCACATCGATTAGTATAAGCAGTTAATGTGGACGGTCTCGATCCCACACATGTACCAGGAAGTTTGCATGTGCAAGAGTTTCGGGGCGACCCTCACAGGTCCTACCCTCCAATGGTTGATTAACCTCAAACCCAAATCCATCGGGTCGTTCGCTGAGTTAGTCAACCAGTTCTCCCAGCAATTCGCCAGTAGTCGCAAGATGGAGAAGCAGACCAACGACTTGTATTATGTCGTTTAGAAGGCCGTTGAATCTATCCGGGGCTATTTCAATAGATTCAATGCAGAAATGATCAGTGTCCGTAACTGTGACGTCAAGACCGCGATTGAAGCCTACAAACGTGGTCTAGACGACAGTTCGGGTTTATACACCGATCTGACCAAGTATCCTCCGGAGAATTTCGAAGGTGTCCGAGCCAGAACCCTTTCTTATATGAGGGTGGAAGATGATGCTGCCTTTCGTCGGAAGCACACCGACGACAAGAGGTCGTTAAGTGTAAAGAAGCCAGAGTTTAAGACAAAGGCGGTATTCAAGTCAGAGCCTGCACGACAAATCTCAAACGTCCGATTCAAGACGAAAGCGGAGTTCAAGACCGCAAACTCCACCAAATTTCCTCAGTACCCTAAGATATCCTTCTATGGATTCAAAGGGACTACTAAGGATTTGGTCGGGGCCCTAAAGACCGTCCAGGTGACCATCCGGTGGCCGAAGAAGTCCGATAAAGACGACGGTAAGAAGGATAAACCAAAGTGGTGCGACTTCCACGTCGACCACGGTCATACAACGGACGACTGCATAGCTCTCAAAAAGGAGCTGGCATATCACGTCCCGAAGGGCAATCTCAAAGATATCATCGGCGACGTCGTTACTCCAGCTAACGACGCTCGACCGCCGACTCCCGATCATGCCAAGGTCGTCAACTGCATCACTGGTGGGTCTGACGTGTGCGGCCTGACTTATTCCGCAGCCAAACGTCATGCCAGCCAGGCGCCTGACGATCGACCTACCCCTCGTTCATCAAGACCCAAAGGAGATCTAGAGTTAGAAGCCATGAAGATTTCATTCGACCAAGACGACCTCGGTGATTCGTATCGAAAACATCATGACATGTTGATTATTCAACTCACGATTGGTAATTGTTTAACCCGACGAGTCTTGGTCGATGGAGGCAGTTCAATGAACGTCATCTTCCTTGATACCATCAAGGCCATGGGAATCGATCGATCGAAAATCACCCGATGCTCGACAACCTTGGTCGATTTTAATGGAGACGCAATGAGCACCTTTGGAGAGATCACCCTGCCTGTCTATGTCAGAGGAATCAACAAGCAGACCAAGTTCAAAGTCATCGACTGTGCGTCGGCCTATAACATCATCTTAGGTCAACCATGGATTCATGACATGAAAGCCGTTCCCTCGATGTATCATCAGACCATGAAGTTCCCTACGCCATGGGGAGTCCAGGAGATCAAAAGTGAGCCGAAAGTCGCCCGTGACTGCTACAAGACTAGCCTGAAGCCGCAGAAGCAGGCCATCTAGCAATTACAGGTCCAGGATGCTCCTGGGACAGCTGACGACTATCGCCTGGAGGAAGTCATCCTGGACCAGAGCAAGCCTGACCGAAAAGTCTTTTTTACAGGAATACGCCGACTGCTTGGCCTGGTCGCACGAAGACATGGTCGGCATAGACCCCAATGTTATTTCTCATAAGCTCAATGTCGACCCGTCATTTAAGCCTGTCAAACAAAAGCGGCGGAAATTTGCTCCTGAATGGAATAAGGTGATAAATGATGAGGTCGACAACCTCCTCAAGACAGGGAAGATTCGAGAAGTAAAGTACCCCGACTGGCTTGCTAATGTCGTGGTCGTGGCAAAGAAAAATGGCAAATGGAGGGTCTGTATCGATTTTACAGATCTCAACAAAGCCTGTCCAAAAGATCCTTTTCCATTGCCACATATCGACGCCATGGTCGACGCGACAGCAGGACATGAACTATTGACGTTCATGGATACTTATTCTGGATACAATCAGATCCTGAAATAATAGACTGCGTTCATGACAGATCGAGATATTTACTGTTATAAAGTTATGCCGTTCGGTTTAAAAGATGCAGGTTCCACCTACCAGCGTCTGGTGAATAAAATGTTCAAAGACCATCTTGGTGACACAATGGAAGTGTATATCGACGACATGCTAGTCAAGTTGAAGCAAGCAATCGACCACGTTGAGCATTTGAGGCAGTCGTTCGACATCCTTCGAAAATATAGCATGAAGCTCAACCCGACGAAGTGCTCCTTTGGTGTCAGTGCCGAGAAATTCCTGGGCTATATGGTCACTCGTCGGGGAATCGAGGCCAATCCCGACCAGATCAAAGCTATCGTCCAGATCAAATCTCTAAGAAATTTCAAAGAGGTTCAAAGGCTCACTAGTCGGGTGGCAACTCTGAACAAGTTTATCTCTCGATCCTCAAATAAATGCCATTTATTTTATAACGTCCTCAGGAAAAATAGAGGCTTTGATTGGACCGAAGATCATGAGCAAGCACTGCAAAAACTCAAGGAGTACATGACGTCGCCTCCTTTGCTATCAAAACCTCACGACCATGAGGTCTTGCAGCTATATTTGGCTGTTAGTCCTAATGAAGTAAGTGCCGTCCTGACACGAGAAGATGAAAAGCAGCAACTGCCGATCTACTATGTAAGTAAATATCTCTTAGACGCTGAAACCAGGTATTCCTCTATGGAAAAATTGCTTTTGTCGCTAGTCACCGCTGCTAAAAAATTGCGACACCACTTTGAATCGCATCCTATTTCTGTCGTGACTGTTAATGCCAAAATCGCACAAAAGTACAACTTAAGGTCGATTGTGGAAATTAACAACTAAAGAAAGGAATATTTCGACAAAGTGTGCGACAAAGACAAAAATGTAAATGAGACAGAGAATTTGGTGACGCGGGAAAAACCTCGACGAGGAAAAAACCCGCGAACGACTGTGGAAGTCGTCACTGCACTATGGTCGCCAAACAGGGGCGATGTCCTTATGTTTCTGGTGTCGATCGTATAGAGATTACAATACAAATGAAAGACAGACTTTGAAAGGTAAAGTAACAAGTGTTTTGAATGTAAAAACAATGTGCGTCGTGTGTAAAAATGAAGTGTCGTGCGTGAATGTCGTGCGTCGAGTGCGATTCTTCGAGAGAAAGTTCTTTGCTTCGAATGTTCTACTGAGTTCGGATGATTGTCTCAGTGTTGTATTCGTCTTGTTCCAGTGTCCTTAAAATGGTGATTGAGCTTGGTATTTGTAGTTTTCGGGTGCTTTAATTGCCTCATTAAGTATTTCGATAACTGCCGTAACATTCGCTGGATTAAATCTTCATAACTGATTTCGTCGATTATAGCCGTTTGCTCATCAATGACATTGATTCCTGCATTAAACACTGGACATACATAACAGTCATTTCGGACGTTAGTTGGTCGAGGTCGAATGGTCCCACGTGACGGTCGTATGAACCAGACGACGTCATGGTCGAGTGTCGTGAGGTGAAGAACTTTCGATCTCAACTTTAATCAGGAGACAAAGTACTATGATTTTACCTTATCATGGGAAAGGGGAATGAATGTTTTCCTTACCTTGGTCGTGGTCGAGACTGGTGAAATTTTACCCAAACAGTTTGCCCCCAAAATTTGAAAGTAGAATGTCAAATTCGAATTTTAAATTTTGTCCATCGGACGCCTAGGATTGTGACACATGACGGAAGTTACCTTAGTTGTATTGGAATTGGATCGGTTCAATTCGAACTAAAGGGAAGTCGAAGAGAAGATAGAGTTGTGACGTCATGCTGACGCACGATTTATGCTTAGCAGCTGTCACTGCCAGGTGTCGGCGATCCGTGTGGTCATACGAAGAGACAAGGGCGCATGTCGATCATCAAGGGACTCGACCTGACATGATCGTTTATATAAATAGAGACCACATAGGATCTTTTCCTGTTTACAATTTCAGAGAGTTTTAGGCAAAGATTTCTTTCTGATTTTCTTGCCATTGCTCGTCCAATCTTTTCTGAATTTGCAAGAATCTTCGATCCAGTTAGGATTTTCGAGGTCTAGAGCACCTATATATATAAGGTACGATTTCTTTAATTTCTTAAGTCTGTTTTAGAAAAGCCGATGGACCCTGAGAGTTCTATTCAAGAACAATCAGACCTTGATGACCTTAGAAGTTTAGTTAAAATCCCTACGGGGGTTGAATTAATCTGCGCAGGTCAGATTCGATCAAATGAATGTCCTGAGGGGTATATCGTGATATACGAATATCCCTTTAAGATAGGTTTCGAATGGCCCTACACGCCTATGGCTAAAGCATTTATGCTAGAATTCAACTTAGCACCAACCCAACTAATGCCCCAGTTTTGGCGAGTCGTACAAGTGATCGAGCACATCACTAAAAAATGGGAATCTCCCATGAATGTACGCGACCTCCTCTTGGCTTATCAAGCTAAAAAGGATAGATGTCATCGTTGTAGCTTGTACGCCAGGCTTAAAGGCGATCGTACCTTGGTCCTAAAGACCGCTGTAAACGATCGTAAATGGAAGACCAAGTACGCATTCGTGCGTAAGTCGACTCTTGACTCTGAGAGCGGCTAGATTAGGGCCGGCTGGAATATGTCGAGTAAGCTTTTCTTAGCATCTTGTTGTGCATCGTATGTTACTTTTTATTTACCCCTGACTTGTCTCCTGTGTATCGACATAAATTAAATTCGAGGACGTAAAACCCTACGCCAATTCTCAAGCAATGGTCGACGCGTTCTTGGAGTTCAACATTGTAGAACGGTCGTTTGTCGTACGACACTTGGTGGACGATGATGAAGACTTGGTATACTTAGGAGAGAAAGGAGAGGGAGAAGAGAAAGAGTCGAGAGAAGAAAGAGAAATGACCGGTAAGTGTACTTTCTCGATTCCTTCGGCTTGATCTGAATTTTTATCTTATACTCTTTCTTTTCTGGTTTCCAGGAGAATCACAGCCCAAGATGCCGACTGTGTCTGCTAAAAGAGCAGCTCAGCTTGAGCTTACCCGTAAGGGCAAGGAAAGGAGGCTAAGAAGCTTGTCCACTGGCCCTGAGGTTCCGAAGAAGACGAGGACGACGATCCCGAGGGAACCGTCTTTAGGGGTTGATGACTCGTCGAAAGTTGTTACGCCTGAGAAGGCGAAGGTCGCATCGACTAAGAAGACATCTTCTAGTGTGATAGCTGCGACACCTATCAGTTATGCGCCTCCGGCGGAAATAGCGAAGTGCCCGTCTGCCACGTCGGACCCTTCGTCGGCCGGCAAGGGCAAGGATCACCCGACGGGAGGGGCTAAGGCCACGATGGTTAATTTTACATTGCCGTCGAACTTTATGGTCGATAATGTCCTGGACGGGACGAACCTATTTCTTCATCTGGGGAAATATCTGCTCCCATATTTCAGGGAGCGTTTTGAGGGGTTTCCAATCGAGGAGACGGGGGCCCATGTTGTCGGGCTGGCGTTCATGGTAAGTCTTTCTTTCAAGGTTTGTTTTATTTTGTCGATGTTTACGATGTCGCATGTTTATTAACGATGCTTAGTTTATGTTTCCACAGGCGTTTCAAGCCTCCTTGGCTTTGCGTGCCGAGACGGCAAAGGTCAAGGGTCTAGTGTCTGCTGCCCATGAGAGGGGGAACACGGCGTTGACTAGGGCGAACGTCGCCGTGGAGCGTGAAGAGGCTATGTCGAAACGTCTCGACGATGTCTTGAAACAATTAGAGGTTGTCGGACGTGCCAAGGATGAGGCCAACCATCGCCTGACACAGTCCCTGTCCATGATTGCTGACCAGAGAGAGGAGATGGACAAGGTCAAGGAATCCTTGGCTGCGACCGCACAGGAAGCTGAGGATTCTAAGTCCAGAGTGGTGGATCTAGAGAAAGAGGTAAAGGACCTTAAAGACGAGGGTGAGACCGTCTTTGCTTTGGCTCGCCTGACCGCTAGGGCGGCGATTATGAGGCGACATCTGCTGGGGAAGGACCCTCTTACATCGGCGTCGGAGGAGCTTGTTGTCTATCTGAAGGATGTCGGTTCTACGAGAGACCTTAATTCAGATGATGAGAAGGATGTTGAGGAGGAGACAGACGAGGGTCTTCAAGGCGAAGCTTCAGGCAAGGATGTGACTGGCGTTCCTCCTCAAACCTAAAAATTCTTTTGTCTTTGTTTTTATCGATCGACCATTGGGGGTCGAGTCTCGTTGGTGTAATTACATTTTAAGTATGAAGTTTCTTTCGAACGTAAGATTTTTCATTGTCTACTACAAGCAATTGTCGAGTATAAAACTAATCGTGTGAAAACACTTGTGGATCATATACAACTGTAGATACGTGCGACAAAGGCTTTTTGCTGGAAGATAACGATTAAAACACAAGTCGTGTAAGCAATCATATACACATGCGTTTAAAGTATACATTCAGAACATGAGATTTTTCTAAGTTAAATCACTTAAGTCGTGGGTCGATTGTGTAATCGAATTGTGCGATGAATTTAAATCACATATCGAGTCATGAATTTGACTTATGTTATGCGATCTTGCGAAAGTTATGCGATAAACTTATGTCGCGCGATCCTGCGATAAAATAGTGTCAGAGATTGTTCGTTGACTAACCAGCGACCCTCCGATGTCTAAGTCAGTAACCGTCATGGTAGAAAATCGTGAAAAGAAAAAATACTTAAAAGTAGTATCTTTTCAAATGCGTCGCATTCCAACTACGTGGGATTTTTCGATTGTCGAGGGTCTAGAGCCGATAGGCCCCCTTTACCCACGACTTCGGATATACGATAAGGACCTTCCCACTTAATGGAAAGTTTACCTGTATTGAGCTCTTGAATGGTTTGGAACACTCGACGGGGGACGTAGTCGCCGTCTTGAAAGACTGATTTTGACATTTTTTGCCGCGAATTCTCCATTGATCTGGTTTACCACCAAGAGAGAATCTCTTTTGACATGTAACGCGGTTGCCCCCGAGTTGTAGGACATATTCATTCCTATGATCAAGGCTTCATATTTGGCTTCGTTGTTGGTGGTTTTGAAATCGCATCGGACTGAATATACCATCTTGCCCCCCTGTGGCGACTTTAAGACGACGCCTAGTCCTGAGCCTCTAACGTTGGACGATTCGTCGACATATAGAATCCAAGGCACGTCGTCGTGAGTCGCCACAGTTGACACTTCGAGTTCTGCTTCTTTCTCCAATTCAGGGCTGAAATCAGCAATAAAATCTGCCAAGGCTTGCGATTTGATCGCAGTCTTGGGCTTGAAATCGATGTCGTAACTGCTGAGATATATGCTCCACTTTGCTAAGCGACCTGTCAACTCGGGTTTCCTCAAGACAGACTTAAGCGGAAAGTTAGTCACGACAGTAATAGGATGTGATTCAAAGTAGTGTCGCAATTTTTTAGCAGTTGTGACTAGCTACAAGAGCAATTTTTCCATAGAGGAATACTTGGTTTCTGTGTCCAAGAGAGATTTACTTACATAGTAGATTGGTAATTGCTTCTTTTCATCTTCTCGTGTCAGGACGGCACTTACTGCACTAGGACTAACAGCCAAATATAGCTGTAAGACCTCATGATCGTGAGGTTTTGATAACAAGGGAGGCGATGTCATGTACTCTTTAAGTTTTTGCAATGCTTGCTCATGATCGTCGGTCCAGTCGAAGCCTTTGTTCTTCCTGAGGACATTGTAAAACAGATGGCATTTATCTGAGGATCGAGAGATAAACATGTTCAAAGCTGCCACCCGACCAGTGAGCCTTTGGACCTCTTTGAAATTTCTCGAGGACTTGATTTCGATAATAGCTTTGATCTGGTCGGGATTAGCCTCGATTCCTCGACGAGTGACCATGTAGCCCAAGAATTTTCCGGCACTGACACCGAAGGAACGCTTCGTTGGGTTGAGCTTCATGCTATATTTCTGAAGGACATCGATCGACTGCCTCATGTGTTCGACTGCTTGCTTTGACTTGATGAGCATGTCGTCGATATACACTTCCATCGTGTCGCCGAGATGGTCTTTGAATATTTTATTCACTAGGCGCTGGTAGGTAGATCCTGCATTTTTTAGTCCAAAAGACATAACCTTATAACCGTAAATACCTCGGTCTGTCATGAATGCGGTTTTCTCTTGGTCCTCGACGTGCATTAGGATCTGGTTATATCCGGAGTAGGCCTCCATGAACGTCAATAGTTCATGCCCCGCTGTCGCATCGACCATGGCATCGACATGTGGCAAAGGAAATGGATTTTTTGTACAGGCTTTGTTGAGGTCTGTGAAGTCGATTCAGACTCTCCACTTGCCATTTTTCTTCGCCACGACCACGACATTGGCAAGACAATCAGGATATTTTACTTCGCGAATTTTCCCTGTTTTGAGTAGGTTATCGACCTCGTCGTTTATCACCTTATTCCTTTCGTCGCTTTTGCTTGATAGGCTTGAATGACGGATCAACGTTGAGCTTATGGGAGATGACGCCAGGATCGATACCGACCATATCTTCATGCGACCAGGCAAAACAATCGGCATGTTCCTGCAGGAAATATTATTAGCTTGTCTTTAATGCCAAACTGTTAATGCCAAAAATCGCACAAAAGTACAACTTAAGGTCGATTGTGGAATTTAACAACTAAAGAAAGGAATCTTTCGACAAAGCGTGCGACAAAGACAAAAATGTAAATGAGACAGAGAATTTGGTGACGCAGGAAAAACCTCAACGAGGAAAAAACCCGCTGACGACTGTGGAAGTCGTCACTGCACTATGGTCTCCAAACAGGGGCGATGTCCTTATGTTTCTGGTGTCGATTGTACAGAGATTACAATACAAATGAAAGACAGACTTTGAAAGTTAAAGTAACAAGTGTTTTGAATGTAAAAACAATGTGCGTCGTGTGTAAAAATGAAGTGACGTGCGTCGAGTGCGATTCTTCGAGAGAAAGTTATTTGCTTCGAATGTTCTATTGAGTTCGGATGATTGTCTCTGTGTTGTATTCGTCTTGTGCCAGTGTCCTTAAAATGGTGATTGAGCTTGGTATTTGTAGTCTTCGGGTGCTTTAATTGCGTCATTAAGTATTTCGATAACTGCCGTAACATTCGCTGGATTAAATATTCATAACTGATTTCGTCGGTTATAGCCGTTTGCTCATTAATGACATTGATTCATGCATTAAACACTGAACAAACATAACAGTCATTTCGGACGTTAGTTGGTCGAGGTCGAATGGTCCCACGCGACGGTCGTATGAACCAGACGACGTCATGGTCGAGTGTCGTGAGGTGAAGAACTTTCGATCTCAACTTTAATCAGGAGACAAAGTACTATGATTTTACCTTATCATGGGAAAGGGGAATGAATGTTTTCCTTACCTTGGTCGTGGTCGAGACTGGTGAAATTTTACCCAAACAGTGACTAACTTTCCCCTTAAGTCTGTCTTGAGGAAACCTGAGTTGACAGGTCGTTTAGCAAAATGGAGCATATATCTCAGCAGTTACGACATCGATTTTAAGCCCAGGACCGCGATCAAATCGCAAGCCTTGGCGGATTTCATTGCTGATTTCCGCCCTGAATTGGAGAAAGAAGCAGAGCTCAAAGTGTCAACTGTGGCGACTCACGACGACGTGCCTTGGACTCTGTATGTCGACGGATCGTCCAACACTAGAGGTTCAGGACTAGGCGTCGTCTTAAAGTCGCCACAGGGGGGCAAGATGGTGTATTCCGTGCGATGCGACTTCAAAACTACCAACAACGAAGCTAAGTATGAAGCCCTGATCGTGGGAATGAATATGGCCCACGACTCGGGGCAACCGCGCTACATGTCAGAAGCGATTCTCTCCTAGTTGTGAACCAGATGAATGGAGAATTTTCGGCCAAAGATTCAAAGATGACAGCGTACCTAAAGGCAGCAAAAGAAAAATCCGAAAAGTTTAAATCTTTTTCTATTGAACAGATTCCAAGGGACCAGAACACTCAAGTCGATGCTTTAGCAAACCTTGGGTCTACTCTGGTCGAGCCAATATTCGACAGCTTTCCTATGATCCATCTGGCGACATCGTCCATCGAAAATGTCGATGTCGTCCAGATCGAAGACCAAGAAGTTTGTTGGTCGTGCGACATCAGAAATTTCCTTGTGTACGACCAACTCCCAGAAGACAAGATGGAAGCTCGGAAGATCGTATTCAAAGCATCCAGGTATGACGTGATCGGAGATAGACTCTGTTAGCTCCAAATATTCATAATATTAGAAGAATTAAAAAATAGGCCAAGTAAAGAAGACTTCCACAGAAGCTCTGCGATGTTCCACAGAAGCTCTGCCGAAATGAACAAGATCATTCAAGGAACACCAAGACCCAAGAAAGAGAATACTACAAACAAAGGATCGAAGAAGGATCTACAGAAGAATGCTCACAAAAGACCGAGCCTCAGAACCTCTGTCACCTTTGACAGAGCCTATGCGGTTCAGACTGAAGACTTGGAAGATATTTATAATATCTTGCCACTGTTACAGGAATATCTTAACACTGTTACAGAAATATCTTGCTACTGTTCCAGGGTCCGTTCATCAACTTGTACAAAGCATGGTCTAACAACAACACGTGTCAAACTCCGATAGGCATCCTTACAAGTTGATATTAGCGCATTTAATGCATGCAGGTTTCCCACTGTTCATGCCATCCCTTCTCTCCTGTAGCAATAGTCCTTTTGTCTAGAATAGTTCTTTTGTTGTAGTATAAAAGGAAGACTCATGTTGAGTTCTTCCTAAAAAAACAAGCTAACACACAAGCCAACAACACTTGCACACAATTAGAGTCAAATCTGTTCTTAGTGTTCTACATCAAATACAGTAAACTTTGAGATATTAATTTGTTCTTCATATACTGTTTATTTGGTATTTTGTGTTGTTTCTATACAAACATATCTGTTAGTTCTTCAAATACGCTTCCGCAACACATCTTATTCGAACTAATAGATTAGATAATCTTTGTTAATCAAATACGGGAACCAACAATTGGTATCAGAGCCGAGCTTGATTTTCAATATCAAGCGATCCTCGGTTTAACAAGATTATTGATAGAAACGTGGTCTGTTTTTAACCTGTTATTTATTCCAACAAACAGATTCAAATTTTCAGCCATTTTCGATTTATTCGACATTTGGAAGATCTAGAGAAACTGTTTCTTTAGTTAAAACTCCAGAAAAGTGCACTGTTAAAAACCTCCAAACCCAGAAAATCCTTCCAGATTATTCCTTCGTACTTTTTCGTGTCATATCTTTATATTGAAGCTTCCTACTCTTAAAATGACAAACGCGCAAAATTTCTTCACAGCTGGTTCATTAACCAAACCACCTTCTCTTCTACGAAATGAGTATCCTCAGTCGAAAATAAGAATGATCCATTTCTTTGAGGGTAATGATAAAGAGCTCGTACAATACCTTTATAATCCTCCAAATATCCCTATGTTAACAGTACCTCGTGTACCAGCTACAGCTGACACTCCTGAAATCCCTGAGCATCAAAAACCTAAAACCATGGATGGTTGGTCAGATGAAGATAAAGAAAAAGATGAACTTACGCAGAAAACTAAAAGAATTCTGATAATGGCAATCCCCAACGACCTCTTCCAGTCCTTAGATGCATGCGAATCTGCGTATGAACTTTGGAAAGAACTGGAGAAACAACTTGAAGGAGGAGCTAAAACTCAGAAAAACCGAAGGGCTCAATACATAAACGAATATTACGCTTTCAAAGCCCTGCCAACTGAAACTCTGCAGACAACTTATGATAGGTTCAACTCTTTGATCAATAATTGCAAGAAGTTCGGCATCCGCAGAACTTCTGAAGAAAATAACGTCATGTTTCTCAAAAGTCTGAACGAAGAATGGCTCCAGTTATCTATGTCTTTACAAACCAATCAATATTTAGATTCCTGGACTCTTTCAGACCTCTACGGAACGTTAGCTGGTCAAGAGCCTCAAGTAGCTCAAGCAAAGACACTAACCATTGCATCTCTTGCTTTGGTTAGTAAATCAAAAGAAGAAACAGAGAGGCCGAGAAAAGAATGAGCGTTAGAAGAAAAGGAGAAAAAGAAAAAGGTGGTAGTAATTGACAGTGAAGACGAAGAAATTATGGGAGAGGGAGAGATCACTCTGGCATCAATAGCTACATCCTTAGCTCTATTAACAAGAGAATTCAGAGGAAATCAAAAGAGTTCTGGAAATGACAGATATAGCAGAGATAATAGAGAAAGAAGAGAAGATTGGAGTAGAAGGGATCAAGGAAGAAGAGAAGAATCAGCTGACCGACAGAGGTCAGACGACAGAAGTAACGATCAACAGAGGTCAAGTGAAAGATACAACAGAGGAAATGACCGACAGAGGTCAGATGACAAGGCAAGCTACACACCACAAGAATGCTACAAGTGTGGTAAGCCTGGTCATTATGCTAATGAATGCAGATCGGAAAAAGGTGGTGAACGACAGAAGTCCGACGATCGTGCTGGTAACACTTCCCAGAACCAAGGTTGCTATAACTGTGGGAAGCCAGGCCACTTTGCAAATGAATGCAGAAGCAGGCCAAATCGACCACTGAAGGACTCAGCTTTTTACAAAAAGAAAGATGAGTATTATGCTCAAAAGTCACTCATGGCAAACAAAGTGGTGAACAAGGAAGATTGGGAGTCAGATACAACCTCTGATGATGAATACACCAAAAATGCCTTGTTCTGTGGCATGGCAGAAATCAGCTCCGACTCTGACAATGAGGTATCTACTTCAAACTCCACCTCTAGCACTACAGAAGTTGATTTTCTTATAATTAAAACTGAAAATATTGAACTGAAAAAGACTTGTGATGATATTCAGAAAAAGCTCAATTTTTATGAAAGAGAAGCTAGACTTCTCACTGAAGAAAAAGCAAAAAAATTCAAAGAAAAGGAAGAATTAGAAGCACACTGGAACAAGAACCTATTTCCTTTAAAAGAGAAAATTTCTGAATTAAATACATCTTTAAAATCTAAAACAAAAGAACTTTCAGATTCTGAGAGCGACAAACTAAACATTTTAGCTCTTAAGGAATATTTTCAAAAGGAAAGAGATGTCCTTTGGCAAGATCTACTTAGAAGAGATGTTTTAATTAAAAATTATCGTGATGCACAAAAGGTGTATGAGAAAATAAATACTCAAATAGGAAGGCGAGGTATTGGGTACAGTGATATCAGTCAAGGTACAGAAAACAAAAAGAATAAACCTCTGTCATCTCTATTTACTTTAGGAAAAGTCAACAAACCTAATTTTCCAAACTTAATCTCTGTAAGTAAGAGAGTAAAAGTCTCTGGGGAACCTCACTTAAGGAAACCCATGAAGATGATAAATGTATGGTTTGAAAACACATATTTATCACCTTCAACCACTGTCAAAAGAGGATCCAAACCAAAGAGATATCTGAAAACTCAAGATCAGATAGGAATCTTCAAGTTTGGTAAACCAGAGACTCAAACTCAAGTTGCTTTTGTCTGCACAATAGATTATGAAAAGAAATTATCTGCAGAAGCACTTGAGTTCAAACCAACCTTTTCAAAAGAAAAATAAGAAATATAATTGAAAAAGGAAATAATGCAAATCGGGAAAATATATATTTTGAAAAATCTATGTACACCTTCTGTAGATCAAAAACACTCTGAAGAGATCTTATCAGACACCTCTGTTAACTTAGAAACCATGCCTATCTTGAATAAATGGAATTCGAAACCATTAGAATGAGGATTAGAAAGATGCGAAGCCATCCATACCTTTGAACCTTTAGGTGTAAGCACATTCCGAAATTCAGAACTAAGATGACCAAATTCAGCAATATTTCGGACTTCACAAGATCCGAAACCAACAACTCTGAACAGTTCGAAACCATCTAAGCCATCCAAACAATAGTAGCATCCGAAACCATGAACAGTAAAGCATGAAGGATCCGAAATCATCAATGAACAGTAAACGATGAAGGATCCGAATTCATCAATGAACAGTAAATGATGAAGGATCCGAATTCATCAATGAACAGTAAACGATGAAGGATCCGAATTCATCAAGAATAATCCGAATTCATCAAGAATAATCCGAATTCAAGTAACAGCATCCGAAAATCACTAAAATCATCATAACTTCTTCAATTCTTGACCAATTTCAGTGATTCTTTCGCAGACTTATTCGAAAAATGAAGATGAACAGATTTCTAGTTGATCAAAACATGTAATTCGATCGATTTGGCATACTTTTGATCCAAAAAGTGAGTTCGACTTTTTCTTGAACAAACACCATAAGAATCCGAAATCTGAGCAAATAGGGCTAAAAACACTTAAATTGTGAAGATTCGATGATCGTATCGATGAAAAATTCTTCGATTTGGCTCTGATACCACTTGTTAGGTCCATGATCTTCATACAATCCAAGTATTGTGTAACAAGATGATGAAGAACTTTATTGAAAAGGAAATCTAACCTAGAGAGAACACAAAGTGATTAGAGATCTACATCTTGTATTAATGAATTCACTTCTTACAAACTACAAGTAAAGACCTATTTATAGTCTTCATCACTTGCTACAACAATTAAGCATAAGCCCTTTAACACAGCTATTGCTTTACAAAACTGTCTATTATAAAGGACAACTTCAGTGTCCTAACAAAGTATGACACATGCTCGGAAAATCCAGCCTATGTCGAAAGAAATATTGATGACTCAACCTCTGTATATGAGGACGATTCATCATCTGACGAATCAGAGACTGACAGAATAGAAAAGATTCATTGTGACACAGAGGTTATTAAACAAACCTCTGAAGTTCTTAACAGAACTATTTCTCCAAAGGAGAAAATCACTGGAATTCCTATCTGTCCAGATTTTTTGGATATGTGCATACAAGCCAAAACCTCTATTGAGCTTGAAAATTTCAAACAGAAGTTAATGTCCTCTCAAAATCCAAAAGATTCAAAGTTTTTAAAATCTTTAAAAAAATTAAAGATAAACCAACATGGCAACAAAAGAGTAAATGGCCAAAACCTAACAAATCTTTTTCCTCTGTGACAGTGAAATCAACAGAAGTTCACTACAGAAGGGACTCACAGAAGGCTGCTACAAACAAAGAATTTTGCCAACAATCTAATCTACATAAATCTTCTTGTAATAGGAAGCCATATGATAGAATAGAATGTAATGCCTCTGTGGCCTAGTTTAATGCTTTCAATGAAAATTTCAAGCAAATCACTTCTGATGTTCTATACTGTCATTGCTTTGATCTAATGTTCAAATTGAATAATCATTTCTGTAGTTCAAAGTGTTTTCTCTCTGCACCTAAATCAAATATTAAAGAGAAACAAACTGATTCTTCGACAAAAGATAAAATGTATTTCAAGAATGCTAAGGCAAACTTGAAAAATTCTGACGAAACTGGAGCCATGTGGATATGGGTACCTAAAACTCTTTGATTGTCTTGGAGAAACAGTATGTGCCAATATGGTATCTAGACTCCGGATGCTCAAGGCACATGACTGGCAACAGAGGTCTTCTATCCACATACCAAGAAAAACAAGATGGTGGATCAGTGACTTTTGGAGACAACAAAAAGGGGCATATTAAAGGCTATGGAGTCATAAAGAAAGAAAATATCACCGTACACAAAGTTGCATATGTTGATGGCCTTAAACACAACCTACTCAGTGTCAGCCAACTTTGTGACACATGATTCGATGTACTGTTCAAAAGAACATTCTGTTCTCTACTAAGTGAAGACACCGGAATAGAACTTCTGCGAGCCAAAAGAAAAGGTGATCTGTATCTAATGAACTTCAATGCCAAAAACAAGGACAACATTTGTCTTGTTGCAAGCAAAAGTGAAGAAGCCTGGCCATGGCACAACAGGTTCTGTCACTTAAACTTTCATACTCTAGATAAACTGGTAAAACTTGATCTGGTCAAAGGTTTACCAAATGTTAAATTTAATAAGGATCATTTATGCTCTGCCTGTGAAATGGGAAAACTCAAAAGAGCTTCCCACAGAGGCAAAACTGATGTATCTTGTCCTAGGCCTCTGTACATGCTTCACGTTGACCTCTGCGGTCCAATCGCTATACAGAGCCTAGGTGGCAAGAAATATATACTTGTCTTAATTGATGAGTATTCACTATTTACATGGGTTGAATTTATCAGAAAGAAATCAGATGTTCCATACATCTGATTAATCTAATGAAAAGAATCCAAGTTCTTTACGAGTGCAGAATTCTGAAGTTACGAAGTGACAATGGCACAGAATTCAAAAACTCTGTCATTGAAGCCTATCTCACAGAAAAAGGAATATCCCAGAACTTCTCTGCAGCTCGCACTCCACAACAGAATGGCGTAGTCGAACGAAAGAACCGCACGCTCGTGGAGGCTGCAAGAACCATGCTTTCTGCATGCGGATTACCAATGACCTTTTGGGCAGAAGCATTTTCAATTGCTTGCTATACCCAAAATCGTTCAACAATCGTGAAAAAACACATCAAAACTCCTTATGAATTGATCAACAAACGGCGACCAAACATCAAGTTTCTCCATGTATTTGGATGCAAATGCTTTGTCTTAAACGACAGAGACTCAAGAGGAAAGTTTGAAGAAAAGGCTGACCAAGGCAAGTTCATCGGGTACTCTGTTGCTTCCAAAGCCTACTGAGTTTACCTTCTGAAGTCACGCACGATAGTAGAAAGCATCAATGTATCCTTTGATGACTCATTCCAAATGACTTCTGAACAACTCAGTTCAGAACTCGGGCTAAACAAGGAAACTTCTGGCATTTCAAAAATAAATGAAGATTTAGGTATTCTATTTCAAGAGATGTTCAACGACGATGTTGATCCCTCTGCTGGAACCAACAGCACCTCTGCAGAATCACCTTCTGTAAACGAAGTAAGTATCTCTCTGTCTGATCCTTTTAAAATCTCATCCTCTTCTGCAACTACTACAGGTAATGAAAATCGAACAGAAGATACGACAACCAAAGATTCAACAACAGAGGTAATCCAAATACTAACAAACCCAACAGAGGAAGCAACACTAGAAGAAACACCAGAGGGAAGTGAAGATGAAACCACAATACCTACAGAGAAGGAAATTCCAATTTTAATACCCATTCCTACAGAAGCTGAACTAAACACATGGGCAGAACCATCAACCACTTCAACCACAGAAGTTCAACTTGATGACTCAAATGATCATCTTCCTCGGACAACTCAATGGACAAAAAGCCATCCTCAAAACCAAATCATCGGTAATCCCACTGATAAGGTAAAAACAAGATCAGCTTCTGCAAACTTTTGTTTCTTTACCAACTTTATTAGTGCGATCGAACCGAAAAAGATCCTTGGGCCCCTGGAAGACCCAAACTGGGTGGATGCTATGCAAGAAGAGCTTCTGCAGTTTGAGCGAAACAAGGTCTGGACTCTAGTTCCTCTGCCACGAGGGTAACAGGCCATAGGGACTAAGTGGGTCTTCAGAAACAAAAAGGATGAGGATGGAGTGATCATTCGAAATAAAGCAAGACTGGTGGCCAAGGGATATCGCCAAGAAGAGGGCATAGATTACGATGAAACTTTTGCCCCTGTTGCACGGCTCGAAGCAATAAGAATTTTCTTAGCCTTCGCAGCTCACAGAGGTTTTAATGTATATCAAATGAATGTAAAATCTGCCTTTCTCAATGGTGAAATTCAAGAAGAAATATACGTCCAACAACCACCAGGGTTTGAAAGCTCAAAGTACCCAAGGTATGTCTATTACCTCGACAAAGCTCTATATGGACTGAAACAGGCTCCAAGAGCATGGTACGAAAGACTTTCTACCTTTCTTCTCAATAACCACTACAAAAGAGGTACCACTTATACAACTCTGTTCTTTAAAGGTGAAGGAAATGAGCTTATTCTTGTACAAATATATGTAGATGACATTATTTTTGGGTCTACAAATGCACAAAAATGTAAAGATTTTGAAAAACTCATGCATAGTGAGTTTGAAATGAGTATGATGGGAGAATTAACCTTTTTTCTCGGACTTCAAGTCAAACAAACATCAGAAGGAATTTTCATAAACCAATCAAAATATGTCTCTGACGTACTTGAAAAATATAGCCTCTCTGATACCTCTGTCATGAAAACTCCAATGGCCACTGGAAATAAACCTTTTTCAGATCCAAATGGCATCTCTGTCGAGTGCACGCTTTACAGAGGAATGATTGGGTCTTTATTATACTTAACAACCAGTAGACCTGACATAATGCATGCAACATGCCTCTGTGCAAGATATCAAGCTAATCCTAAAAAGTCACATTATATTGTTGTAAAGAGAATCTTCAGATACCTTAGAGGGACCAAAAATCTTGGCCTCTGGTATCCACAGAACTCTGGTTTTGGACTAAAGGCATACACAGATTCAGATTATGGAGGATGTAAACTCGACAGAAAGAGCACCTCTGGGAGTTGTCAATTCCTAGGTGGGAAATTAGTAAGCTGGACATCAAAGAAACAGAATTGTGTCTCAACATCTACAGCAAAAGCTGAATACGTTGCTGCTGCTAGCTGTTGCTCTCAAGTTCTGTGGATGAAAACTCAGTTGAAAGACTTTGGTCACATCATCTGCAAAATCCCCATCTTCTGTGATTCCAAAAGTGCAATTGCCATATCTGCCAATCCAGTACAGCATTCAAAGACAAAGCACATAGATATCAAGTATCACTTTTTGAAGTATCATGTTGAAAACCAAACCATCGAGATGCATTTTGTACCAACAGAATTTCAGCTTGCTGATTTATTCACCAAGGCACTTGATGAGAAAAGATTTCTTTACTTGGTGGGTAAATTAGGAATGATAAATATGTCTTAATCTCTGTAAGTATATTATCTTCATTTAAAAAATTTGTATAAATTTTTTTTATATATATATATATATATATATTTAAGTAAATAATTTGCTTTAGTATGTAAATTATAAAAACTCAATTCTGAAAGTAACAGAGATTCTGTAAGTCTCCTCAGAACCTCTGACGATCCTTACAGAACCTCTGATACACTTGACCTATGTTATAAACATTACTTCTGATAATTTGAACCAAGCATAGGTCAAGGGGGAGCAGAAGGAGAACAAACTTGATCTACAGAGGTTGAGTAGATCAAGGGGGAGCAGAAGGAGACTTTGCTTAATCTACAGAGATTTATAAGTCAAGGGGGAGCAAAGGAAGAGATGACATCAACAGAAGAAAAAGAACTTTGCCGAACAAAGAAGAACAAAAAGGTTAGTTTCTAGTACAAATTCTTTATGAAAATAATTTTCTAGGACACAAATTTCTAAAAATGTTCGAGAAACATTAATAAACACATTCCAAATGAAATTTGATCAAAAAGAATATTGAGTTTTCCTTTATTAGAAATTTAAGGTCACAGACCTTCTACTGAGTCCAACAGAGGTTCTGCTGGAAAAAGCTCTATGATCATAAATCAATAATCTTGGAAACTCTGTCGATCACCTTAGATATAAATTTCAAAAAGCATCATCGCGTACAAAAGCTCTGCAACAGAAGTCATTGGTTACAGAGGTCTCTCAACAAGAAAGAACTTCTGTAAACCAACATTTGTTTTAAAGACTTTGCTGCACAAAACCTTTTTCAAAAACAATTTTCTAGGACACCAGCTTTCAAAACAGGTCCTAAAAATTTGTTAAAAACAATCAAAAACTTGGATGATAAAAAATGTTTATAAATTATTAGATATAAGAAATTTCTTGTCTCAGAGCCTCTGCTGGCTCTGACAGAGGTCCAAAAACCTCTATAAAGGAGTTTCTATACTAATAACTTATCGATCCTCTCCATGGACTTTTCAACCATTTTTGTGGAGGTACAACCTACAGAGGAAAGAAAAACAAGGTTTTCAAATCACAGAGCCTCTGTCAATTGTTACATTGGGCATTTCTGTAACAGTAACGGTAACTTTTCTGCGAGTGAGAATCATGTAGAGGTAAATAAACCCACGCGCCTAGAATTTATTAAGGCCGCACACGACGTCTCGTCATAACTGACACAGATGACGTATCATCTTTTCATTGGACCAACATGGAGCACGTTCCTCTGGAAAGTTGAACCCGCCGTAACCACTCAAGTGCGGACCCCAAATATTATTTACCTCAAAATATTAACCCTTTCAGATTCTACAGTTACATACTCAGTATAAAACCCAAGTTACCTCTCCTCACAAAAACTTTACTTACTTCTTCTCCGACGAACCTGCAACTATTCTAAAATCTTCATCTTTCTTCACAAAAATGGCTTCCAGTTCCCACACTGCTCAGAACTCTCCGGCGAACTCTCCTCAACAATCCCCAGTACATTCAGAGCACTCCCACAACCCAAACATCGCCGTAAATGCAGAAACAAAAAACTCCGACGACTCTGCAAACTTTGCTCCAACCACCAACCTTCAGCATTTTCTGAACAAATAACATTTTGAGAATGTTCTTCCATTAAAATCCAACAACTGCTACCTGGTGCCGTCACCCACAGCCTTCGGCGAAGCCCATGCCATTCTCCTGAACATTATGGAAAACCATATACTATACCCCCTCCTTTCCAAAACCCCAACCAAAATCCCTGCTCGATATCTGAATCAATTTTGGCAAAGTTGCCGATTTGATTCAGATGACTCTCTGATAAAGGGATATATTTTAAAGCCAGACAAATCTGAATACCTAGAACTCATGTTCAACAGAACAATGTTCTCACTCGAGTTCAACCTGCCAACCAGAGGTCTACTTGGAATCAAGAAATATGCTGATGTTCCGACAGATGAAGAGCTCTGTCGATTTGTAGAAATGTTAGGGTATAACACAACCCTAAGGAAACGCAATGACTTCCGCAGAGGCAGACTACCACCTCTGTGGAATACCCTCTTCTCCATCTTAAAGCGTTGCCTCACAGGGAAAACCGGTAGCCCTGACCAAAGCTCATACCAGATCCTGACCATCATGTACGGGATCTATTACGATCTTCCACTCGATTATGCAACCATCATGATGCAGGAAATGATAAATACGATCGACAGAAAGATTGCAACCCAAAAAGCCAAACAACATACAGCAGGATATCTGCCACCTCTGCAATACCAAAGGATAATGGGAGTTTTACTAGAGCCTCTGCTTCTTCTGCAGAAATGGCCAATGGAAGGGCCAACTGTAACACTCTATCCCATGAACAAAAACGTTCCTACAGAGCATGAAGACGACTATCCCCACTGCAGACCTCTGTCAAAGAACCTTCTGTCATATGCAAGCGATGAAGATAGGAAGTTGGAATATATACGCATCCACAGGACTCCAGAACCAAGTCCTGTGACACCACCGCGTCTAGGAGCCCCCTTAGGTTTAGATATAGTAGAGAGAATGACAAAAGAAGAATGGGCCAAAGCTTTAGAAAAACACTACTCCATACAAGACCGTTTCAAAGCCCAAAGAGAGAGCATATACCCCTCTTCTCCCAAAAGAAAAACCTCTGCAGCAACAACCAAAAAGAAGAGCAAGAAAAGGAAAACCACAGAGGAAACTACAACCTCTGCAGCTCAACACTCTTCTCCACCACATGCTACAGAAACAACAACTTCTGCACCTCCCTCCCCTCCAAAACAAAAGAAACGAAAAACAAAATCAACAGAAGAGGGAGCCCCGAATTCAAAGAAGAGGAAGTCAAAGAAGAAGAAACCAACATCACCTCTGCAGGTCAACACAGAGGATGTCGAACAGGAAGAGGAAGATCAAGCGATACCTCTGCAACCTCCCTCCCCAATAGTCTATACAGATCAACAGGAAGATTTTAATGCCTTCCTCAACAATCCCGATATTGCTCACACCTTAGATCCATCAGGATGGGTCGCAGAACCATTGGATCAGAACATTCACGATCAGACTACAGAGGTTCTGCGCATAACAGAAGAAGTTTCCGCACCTCATCCCAGTTTTGACACTCAACGTCGAACCCCTCAACATACAATAGAGGTCATATCTGCAGCTCAAGGTACACAACCCATGCACCCTCACGTTCGAAAACTCATAGGATCTCATTTTATATATGATTCCTTGAGAACAGAAGCAGAAGTAGAAGAGACTAGAGAGGAAACCTCAGAAGAAGAAGTGAATATAGACTTAACAATAGAGGAAGAGGTTAGGGTAGAAACCACAGAAGGTTCTGTAGAAAAAGATGCCGCAAAAGTAGAAGGCACACATCCCCAACCCCCTCCCAGTGCAACCCACATTTCTGATACCGCCGGTCTAGCGGCAGAGGGTATCATTGAAAGAGAGCAGCACGGCTCGATCCTAACCCCACCCAGCCAGCCAGAGGTTACTCTTTCAACCTCTGTGCCTATTATAACCCGGGAAACCATTCCTAGGAAGTCCTCTCGAAAGGACTCACCCATTGTTCGTGATTCATCGCCCAGAATCACATCTGACATCCATGCAGAGGAATTCGTTTCCTCTGCCACGCACACACAAGTAGGGCCAAACCTCCTTTCAGAGAGGAGTATAGAGCACAATGACGAAGAGACTCTAGACAAGTCTCCAAGTCAACAGAAGGACATTCCAATACCCACCTCTGGAGTGGATTTGGACACTGACCTTCACAGAACTTCTGTAGAGAATGAAACACAAGTTTCTCCTCGAGGATCGGAAGGAAATCCTTCCACCCTAAACGTACAAACAGGGGTGAACGAATGTGTCCAAGGAACAAGGACAAACTCTGGAGACGAATGTGTTCCTCCAGAGGTTACAACGAGTTCACACGTATTAAGGGGTGAGTTCCAAACCCTTGTCACCTCTGTGAACCAAACAATGATAGAGTTGCAAAGCTCTTTCAAATCTTTTGCAGAAACTACATCCAAGGCCATCTCAGAACTGAACACCAAAATGGACAACTTGTCCATAGAGGTGCAATCTACTCTAACCCAGATGAAGTCTGCTGCCACAACTTCTGCCACCACACCTACCTCTGCTACTGTTGATTTTGAAAAAGCTGCAACTTCTGCCTTCAACAACTCGATCAAAATATACCTGGAAAAGATGAAAGAACAAGTGTCATCATCAAAAGTTATTACTCCAGAAGAACTACAGAAGGCTCTACGACAAGTTCAGGAACAAACAACAGAAGCCACTCTAGCCATGAAGCCTACCGACTACATGACCAGAGCACAGTTGACAGAACTTGGGCAAAGCATCTTGGATCAATTGACAGAATTTATCAGAGCCTTCACCATAGCCAACGCTTCTTACGTAAAAGAATTCAAAGCTAGTGTGGGAAAGATGCGATTCAACACAGAGGCCGAAGTCCAAATTCTTCTTGGTCTCTGTGATGATCTCTGTGCCAAAATGATGGCAATCGGGGCGAAGAAACCTGACACTACTTGCATGGCAGAGGGTACAGAAGATAAGGGTCAGGATGACTCTGATGACGGTGATTCATCAGATCATCCTGAGGGGGAGACACAAGGGGAGAAATAAGGGGAGAAACAAAGAAAAACAGCTGCAACCAATCCACCAATAGCAGCAGAACCAATTTCCTCTGCACCCCCAACCCAAACCCAAACTCAGGGAACTCAACATAGTCCCACAGAGGAAACACCAGCCTCTGTGGAAACCACCTCTGTTACTGAAAAAGATGTCCCTCAAGTTCAAATCCTGACATCTTCATCCTCAGAAGAACTTCCAAATTCTCCACCAAAAACAACAACCCAACCCAAAACACACCCAAGAAGAAAATCCATTGCCCACAAACCAAAAAGTTCTAAACGCTCTGCTACTTAAGTCCTAAAGAGAATGGAGTTCGTATCCAATTTCAGAGCTGCAAAACGTTTTGATATCCCTCCACAAACCACAACCAAGCTTACAGAAGAAAAATCCAAAGAACCATCACCACCAAAGTCCTCAGAAACTGAAAAGTCAAAAACAGCAGAGGCAATCCCCATCATACCCACATAAACCTCTACACCCAAACCAAAAGAAGCGATCCCAGAAAATCCAAAACAGGCAAAAGGTTCTGAGCCTCCCCAAGCCAAAGATAAAGGAAAGGGAATCCTGACAGAAGAACCAAAAAAGAAAAGGGAAATGCCTCAGACAACAGAGAAGTTGATGAAGAGCTCATTCGATGCCTTTGTCACTCCTAAACCTGAAGAAGACTGGGCATTCAATTCAGATCCTCTGTCAGATATTCCGATCCTTGATCCAAAAGCAAAGGTAACAGAGGGTAGGGTTGCAGAGATAAAGCAAAAAATGGATGCTCTGCGAAGACCAATACCACCACCAACTACACAACATGCAGAAATGGAAGAGGTGGTGTATAGGTGTCTTTACAGACAGCAATATCAGAACAATCCTATGCCACACATCGAAGATCCTCAACTCAGAGCTGACCTTGACAACACCTTCACCAGAACAAAGCCAAAAGAAAGGGCAGAAGTCTTCTCAGAGTCCAAAATTGAAAAGGTAATTTACTGCAAATTCTCCCAAACAAGAACCTTTCCAAAGACCAGGTACAACATCTACAAAGTCAAAAGGGAGAACAAGTCCGAAAATCAATTTGCAGATGCCGATATAAAGAACTTGAACCCCTACGATCTGCCAGATCTTCTACTTTGGACGAAAGAAAACTTCGACACCGATGCTAACAGAAGGGCCTATCAAGTATTCAGGCAAGCGATGAGGGAAAAGCTTCTGCTATATAGCATGATAGACTTTCAACTGGGAAGAGATCTTGGAGTCAGAAATCTAAGTCTGAGACCACCAGAGGATCACTGCCCACCTTCTACCATACCCAACTCAATCATAACAACACCAAGGTACGGGTTAGTATATAAGGATCTTGCTGGTCAAGTAAGACTCTTTGTGCAAATGGACTGTCAGAAGTATGCAACCAGTACTCTGAACAAGTTCAGAACAATCCTAGAAGAGAACAGAGGTACTAAGAATGATCAGAGAAATAAATGCTACAATTGGCTTAAGAGAACTCTGTATCAAATTCTATCATGAGCTCAGAGAAGTGGGATTCGACAACAGAAGTTTCAATGACTTCAAAGATGCAAATGTCTAAATATCGTTCTTACATATCTCTGTAATCTTTAAAAAGAAAAGAAATGAATCTTTGAGGTATTGTTTAACCTCTGTCTATTTTACTTAGCCTAATTATGCATAAAGTCAAATTTTCATTTTTCAATACTTAGGGGGAGATTGTTAGCTCCAAATATTCATAATATTAGAAGTATTGAAAAATAGGCCAAGTAAAGAAGACTTCCACAGAAGCTCTGCGATCTTCCACAGAAGCTCTACCGAAGTGAACAAGATCATTCAAGGAACACCAAGACCCAAGAAAGAGAATACTACAAACAAAGGATCGAAGAAGGATCTACAGAAGAATGCTCACAAAAGACCGAGCCTCAGAACCTTTGTCACCTTTGACAGAACCTCAGCGGTTCAGACTGAAGACTTGGAAGATATTTATAATATCTTGCCACTGTTACAGGAATATCTTAACACTGTTACAGAAATATCTTGCTATTGTTCCAGGGTCCGTTCATCAACTTGTACAAAGCATGGTCTAACAACAACACGTGTCAAACTCCGATAGGCATCCTTACAAGTTGATATTAGCGCATTTAATGCATGCAGGTTTCCAGCTGTTCATGCCATCCCTTCTCTCCTGTAGCAATAGTTCTTTTGTCTAGAATAGTTCTTTTGTTGTAGTATAAAAGGAAGACTCATGTTGAGTTCTTCCTAAAAAAAACAAGCTAACACACAAGCCAACAACACTTGCACACAATTAGAGTCAAATCTGTTCTTAGTGTTCTTCATCAAATACAGTAAACTTTGAGATATTAATCTGTTCTTCATATACTGTTTATTTGGTATTTTGTGTTGTTTCTATACAAACATATCTGTTAGTTCTTCAAATACGCTTCCGCAACACATCTTATTCGAATTAATAGATTAGATAATCTTTGTTAATCAAATACGGGAACCAACAGACTCTATCGACGATCATCGACAGGCTTAAACCTGAGATGTGTCATCAGCAAAAGCCAAGTTCAGAAGATCCTTCAAGAGATGCACGATGGAGAGTGTGGAAATCACTCAGGAGGTCGCAGTCTGGCCAATCGTATCTCTCAACAAGGATATTTTTGGCCAACACAGCGACAAGACGCCGTCAGGTATGTCCAGAACTGTGATCCCTGTCAACGACATTCAGGTATGTCCCATAAACCTTCTGAACCTTTACATTCGACACTTATCCCATGGCCCTTCATGAGATGGGGGATGGATATTGTCGGCAAGCTACCACCTGCCCCAGGGCAAAAGGTATTTTTCCTCGTACTTACGGATTATTTCTCTAAGTGGGTAGAAGCGGCTGCTTTTTCCCAAGTTTGGGACAAGGAAGTCGTCTCTTTTATCCAGACTAACATCATATGCAGGTTTCGAATTTTGTTCAAAATTGTCTGTGACACTGGATCCCAGTTCATAAGCAACAGGACTCGACAGTTCTGTGAAGACCACAACATCAAGCTGACGACCTCGACCCCCAGGTATCCCCAGGCAAACGGACTTGCTGAGTCGAGCAATAAAACCATCGTTGCTTCGATCAAGAAAAGGTTAAAAGCTGCAAAAGGAAAGTGGGTCGAAGAACTCCCTTCGGTCCTATGGGCGAATCACACGACGCCTCGCACGTCCACAAGGCAAACCCCTTTCTCTCTGGTCTACGGTTGTGAAGCAGTCTTGCCGGTCGAGGTTGTAATACCCCGGGTAAATTCGTTAGTTAAAAATATATTTCCGTTAAATAAAGTTAACTTTATTTATTGATGTTTAGGGTAAGATTGGGTGAATTTATAAGTTTAAGGGTATTTGGTCATTAGTGGATAGTTAAAGATATAAATGGTAAATATGGAATGGATATTATCCTTTAGGATACTTAGATATTTCAATTCAGCAGAATTCATCCAGATATTGAAAGTGTGTGTGTGTGAGTGTTTTGGGGAGAAAAGAAGCAAAAGAAGAAAAGAAGGCTAGGGATTCAATTTGGAGTAATTGGAAGTGAAATTGAGGTAAGATACTTTGTATTTTATGTTTGTAATTGCTTTTAGAAGGTTTCTATCGGATTAGATTAGTCAAATACACTTCTGGTAATAATTCAGTCGGTTTTCTGGGTAAAATGCACCAAACCGACAGAGGTGTCCGGATGTTATGAATGTGTCCGGGTAGTTTCTTTGGTGGTGTCCGGGTAGTTTTGTTGATAGTGTCCGGACGATTCGTGGGTGGTTTCCGAATGATTTAGATACCGGATGGCATCCGGATTCCTTTGGTGTCCGGATTCCTTTGGTGTCCGGATTCCTTATGTTGTCCGGATAAATTGTGTTGTCCGGATAAATTGTGTTGTCCGGATTCTTTTGTGGTTTCCGGAAACTTTGGCTGTTTGGTCATTTTGAGGATAAAAGTTAGATAGAGGTATCTAGAGTTCTTAGCCTGCTAGTAAGTCTTATACATAAGTTGATAAGGAGATATTTGTATGTAAATGGTTTCAGATTATGAGAATTTTGGATAAAGGATCGAATATCTCGGAGAAAGGCTTGGAAGCGTATTTTTAAGCATTCAAGGTGACTTTTTACTTTAAAACGTTTTCAAATGGGATACATATATATGTGATATATATATATATATATGAGATGGACATGTACGGATTGAGATTATGATACACGATGTGATTATGTGTTTATATTGAGACGTATATGTGGTTGGAATGTGGTAACGTTTTTATAAAAGAAAATGTGATGAAAGGTTTTATAAATGACAATATGATATATTGGTACATATATATTGTATTTATCTGTGCATTACACTACACGAATATACGTTAGCCGAAACTATAGTCGGCAGAGGTGTTTGCTGTAGTTGTTGTACAGGGGTGTTGTAGTTGTTGTACAGCGGTGTTGTTGGCTCGCAACCAACTAATTTGGCCATGGGAATGAGAATGAGAAAGAGGATGAGGAGTTGAGCACGGTGCACGAGTCTTACTTGGTATTTAATTATGTGTGATATATGTGTATTTTATAAAAAGGATTTCTAAACTGGCAGAGATTATCTCACTAGACCTTTTGGTCTAACCCTCATTTTCCTTTCAAAAATATGTATTCCAGGTCAAGGATCTTTTGTTAGCAAAGGGAAGAATAAAGTATAGGAGGCGGTTGATAGCTGACGAAGATTAGGATATGTTTACATTTCTGTATTGTATAGTTTTGAGACTTTGGGACCGAATGTGAATTATTATGTATTTTGTTATGAAAGTAACGACGTTATGTATAATATGTTAATTGATGTATATTATGTATGTTTTGGGATACCGGGTCGTTACAAATGGTATCAGAGCCCTAGTTTAAGGGATTTAGGTATTAGTATCTGTACCTAGACTTAAACTGCATGTGAAGTAGGATGTCCCTATTATTTTAGAAGCTTGGGATGCTAAGTATAAAAGGTAGAAGGAACATCATGTAAGGTAATTTCAGATTACACCTGGCCAGTGTAATTGTGATCTTACAGGTGCATGTTTGAACTGAAATACCTTGTTATATGGGGTATGTGCTTATGTATATTAACATTGTTTGAATCAACAGAATGGCAAGTGGTGCTAGACAAACGAATCGGGAAGGAGGAGGAAATCCTAATAGAACAAACTCAACAGTTGGGACAAGGGGACGAGGGGGAGAAAGAGATAGGGGCAGAACTGGAGGCAGAGTTCAGGGGCGAGGTACGGAAATTTGTTACACGAAATGATTTGACTGCGGAAATGGGAAGACTTCAAGCCAATATACAAGCTATGTTTGATAGAACTCGTCACATTGAAACTGGAATACCAGATCCTAGTCTGGAAGACGAAATGCCCATTACACATAATGTCATACCGGTGCCAAGGAAGTGTGACTATAAAATGTTTTTAAATTGCAAACCCCCGACATATTCAGGAAAAAGGGATCCAGTGGAAGCCATGAGGTGGCTGAAAGAGATAGAAGCTGTCTTCAGGACCAACAAGTGTGCAGAAGAAGATAAAGTGCTATACGGAACCGCAATGTTTAAGGCAGACGCTCTATTTTGGTGGGAGGCTCATATTACCCTAGAGGATCTGATGTATACTCAACTTTTACTTGGGACGAATTCACAACGGCTTTCAAAGAACAGTTTTGTCCTCAAGCAGCAGTTAGACAGCTGGAAGAGGAATTCATGAACCTACATCAAAGGAGTTTATCGGTTAGGGATTATACTGCTCGCTTTCTGGAGAAGTCTCGCTTTGCGGAGTACTATGTTGCCACAGAGGCTCTGAAGATGGAAAGGTTTATTTTCGGGTTAAATGCAGAAATTTGAAAGCTAGTGATTGCAAAAAGAACCGATACCTTCTCAGCCGCATTAGATGCAGCGGAAAATGTGGAGCGAGATAATAGGAGAGACACTAGTGATAGAAGTTTTGGAAAAAGGAAATTGGAGGAAATGACGTACGATTTGGAGGAATACGAATCCCCGAGGTTTGATAGTTATTTACCTTTCAGGCCAGCTGAAAGAAGACCATGTTCAACATGTGATCGTATTCATCAAGGAAACTGCTATGGTGATTCCCGAAAGTGCTACAAATGTGGAAAGGCTGGTCATATCGCGAGAGATTGTCGGGTAACTCGATTTTGTTTCATTTGCAACTCCCCTGAACATATTCAGGTTAATTGTCCATAGTGGAAAGCACATCAAAGTAATATGACAGTGAGACCAACGGGTGGTAGGTCGGGAGGAGTACAAGGGTCTGAACTACCTGGAATCCAAGGTCGTGTTTTTCAGATGACGGAACCAGAGGTAGAAGAAAGCCCCGATGCTGTTACAGGTATGATTCTAATAAACTCTATACGTGCTAAAGTGTTATATGACTTCGGTGTAAAATGACTATTAGTATTACCGTGCTTTTGTTGCTTATCTGTGTTAGAGATATAGATGAGTGTGGGATGTCTATTCAGTTAATTCCTATGACTTGGTTTGAGTTCGAGGTAGTAGTGGAAACTAAGCAACCATACCTTTTCGCTTGACCGAATTCCGGGACGGAATTCTTTTAAGGGGGAGATAATGTAATACCCCGGGTAAATTCGTTAGTTAAAAATATCTTTCCGTTAAATAAAGTTAACTTTATTTATTGATGTTTAGGGTAAGATTGGGTGAATTTATAAGTTTAAGGGTATTTGGCATTAGTGGATAGTTAAAGGTATAAATGGTAAATATGGAATTGATATTATCCCTTAGGATACTTAGATATTTCAATTCAGCAGAATTCATCCAGATATTGAAAGTGTGTGTGTGTGTGAGTGTTTTGGAGAGAAAAGAAGCAAAAGAAGAAAAGAAGAAAAGAAGGCTGGGGATTCAATTTGGAGTAATTAGAAGTGAAATTGAGGTAAGATCCTTTGTATTTTATGTTTGTAATTGCTTTTAGAAGGTTTCTATCGGATTAGATTAGTCAAATACACTTCTGGTAATAATTCAGTCGGTTTTCTGGGTAAAAAGCACCAAACCGACAGAGGTGTCCGGATGTTATGAATGTGTCCGGGTAGTTTCTTTGGTGGTGTCCGGGTAGTTTTGTTGATAGTGTCCGGACGATTCGTGGGTGGTTTCCGAATGATTTAGATACCAGATGGCATCCGGATTCCTTTGGTGTCCGGATTCCTTATGTTGTCCGGATAAATTGTGTTGTCCGGATTCTTTTGTGGTTTCCGGAAACTTTGGTTGTTTGGTCATTTTGAGGATAAAAGTTAGATAGAGGTATCTAGAGTTCTTAGCCTGCTAGTAAGTCTTATACATAAGTTGATAAGGAGATATTTGTATGTAAATGGTTTCAGATTCTGAGAATTTTGGATAAAGGATCGAATAGCTCGGAGAAAGGCTTGGAAGCGTATTTTTAAGCATTCAAGGTGAGTTTTTACTTTAAAACGTTTTTCAACTGGGATACATATATATGTGATATATATATATATATATGAGATGGACATGTACGGATTGAGATTATGATACACGATGTGATTATGTGTTTATATTGAGACGTATATGTGGTTGGAATGTGGTAACGTTTTTATAAAAGAAAATGTGATGAAAGGTTTTATAAATGACAATATAATATATTGGTACATATATATTGTATTTATCTGTGCATTACACTACACGAATATACGTTAGCCGAAACTATAGTCGGCGGAGGTGTTTGCTGTAGTTGTTGTACAACGGTGTTGTAGTTGTTGTACAGCGGTGTTGTTGGCTAGCAACCAACTAATTTGGCCATGGGAATGAGAATGAGAAAGAGGATGAGGAGTTGAGCACGATGCACGAGTCTTACTTGGTATTTAATTATGTGTGATATATGTGTATTTTATAAAAAGGATTTCTAAACTGACAGGGATTATCTCACTAGACCTTTTGGTCTAACCCTCATTTTCCTTTCAAAAATATGTATTCCAGGTCAAGGATCTTTTGTTAGCAAAGGGAAGAATAAAGTATAGGAGGCGGTTGATAGCTGACGAAGATTAGGATATGTTTACATTTCTGTATTGTATAGTTTTGAGACTCTGGGACCGAATGTGAATTATTATGTATTTTGTTATGAAAGTAACGACGTTATGTATAATATGTTAATTGATGTATATTATGTATGTTTTGGGATACCGGGTCGTTACAGAGGTCCAGCTCCTAACCTCGAGGCATACTTCCGTCGACCATAACCTGGTTGATTTAAGTTATGACCTCGACGCCCTTGAAGAGCTTAGAGAATCAACATTGATCAGAATGGCGTCGCAGAGGCAAGCGGTCGAGCGACATTTCAACAAGAATGTCAGAGCTAAAGTCTTTCAAGAAGGGGACTGCGTCCTCCGACGAGTGTTTCAGAGCACTCAAGAGCTCAATGCAGGTAAGCTTTCCACCAAGTGGGAAGGTCCTTATCTGATCTCAGAAGTTGTGGGTAAAGGTGCATATCGGCTCCAAACCCTCGACGGTCGAGATGTCCCACGGAGCTGGAATGCAACACATCTAAAAAGGTATTTCTTCTAAACCCGTTTTTCATAACGATTTTTATTCATCACGACGATTACTGACTTAAGCATCGGAGGGTCGTTGGTTAGCCAACGACCAACCTATGACATTGTCTTATCGCAGGATCGCACGACTTAAGCAAGTTACCAAGTCTATTGTACGACTTCAATAAACTTTCGCAGGAACGCGCGACTCAAGTTCGTCGCACGATTTAATCGTACGATCATAAGGTCTAACGACCCCGCGATCTATATTTTTAACTTGGCAGAATTTCATGTTCTGAATGAATGCTTTGATCGCATGTACCAATGTTTGCTTACACGGTTTAATAATATAAAAGTCTTATGACTTATGTTCTAATCGGTGTATTACAATGGATGCCTAGGTCGCACGACTTCTTGTTCATTTTATACTTAGTGAATTTCACAGTTGATATTGTTCATGAAATGTATAAGACACAAGCTCAAAGAAATGTAAGCTTCATTCATTGAATGATCGGTCAGTTACATCCAAATGGCTCGACCACCAACGGTCAAGCGGTAAAAACAAAAGCTAAGAAAAAAAATTCTAAGACTGAGGAACGTCGGTCGCGTCTTTGCCAGAGGCCTCGCCCTTTGAACCTTCGTCCACCTCCTCCTCGTCAGCCTCCTTCTCATCATCTGAGTCGAGATCCCTCTCAATCCCGACAGTCGACAAGAAGAACGTCAGTTCATCCGACGCTGAGGCGAGGGGATTCTTCCCCAACAGGTGTTGCCGCATGATCGCCGCCCGTGCGGTCAATCGAGCCAAGGCGAATATGGACTTAGCCTCGTCCTTCAACTCATTCACCTCCTTTTCCAGCTCCGTTACCTTGGACTTGGATTCCTCGGCTTCTTTTTCCTTCATAGCCAAGGACTCCCTCATCTTGTCCAGCTCCGCCCTTTGCTCGACGATCAAGGACAGGGACTGCTTCAGACGAGAGTTCGCCTCGTCCCTTGCCCGTCCGACATCTTCCAACTCGTTTAAAGCATCGTCGAGTCGTACCGACATATCCTCGGTGCGCGCCCAAGCCGACTTTTCCTTGTCCAGTGCCGCATTCTCTCTTACGAGAACAGAGGACACTAGACCTTCAATTTTCGCCGTTTCGGCGTGCAGAGCCAAGGAGGACTGGAACGCCTGAAAAATACAAGAACATCTTAATAAACACTCGACAAAGTTAACAACGACAAAATAAAACAAGTCTTGAAAGAAAGACTTACCAAGAACGCCAGTCCGGCAACATGCGATCCCGTCTCCTCGACGGTGACCCCTCGGAAACGCTCCTTGAAAGACGGGAGCTGGTATTTCCCCAGATGGGGGAAAAGTCTCGTCCTGTCTAGGACACTCTCGGCCATAAAGTCTGACGGCAACGTAAAGTTGACCGTCATGACCTCAGCCTCTCCCGTCTTAGGACTCTTTCCCTTGTCGGCCGACGACGGGGTCGATATGGCGGTAGGAGACGCAGTCGATTTTGCCAGAGGCGTAGAATCGACAGGTGTTGCGTTGATTGCATTAGAAGACGTCCTCGTCTTCTCAGGCGTGACAACTCTCGACGAGTCGCCCGTCTTCAAAGACGGTTCCCTCGGGACTGACATCTTTGTCCTCTTCAGGACTCCCGACCCAGTTGTTAGGGCCTCTTTCCTCTTTTCCCTCGCCTTGAGAGCCATTTCAGCTTGAGTCGCCCTCTTGGCCATCACAGACGACGGCTTGACATTGGATTCTCTTGAAAAACAAATAGAAAAGAGCGTTACGAGACATATATAAGCAAAAGAGATCGGGGTCGAGTAGGAAAGGGTAAGGAACACTCACCAGTCATCTCTACCTCTTCTTCTTATCTCGACTCCTCTTTCTCTTCTTCTTCCTCTGTCTTCTCTTCCTCCTCTTCTTCTTCTCGACTCCCTTGTGGATTTTCACCCAAGTAGACCAAGTTGTCGTCCTCGTCTACCAAATGACGTGTGACGAATGATCGATCGTCGATGCTAATCTCCATGAACATCTCAATTTTGGTCTTGGAATCGTCGCTGGGCTTCACGTTTTCGAATTTGATGTCTAAAAACATAGAGAAAGAAGATTAGTCGAGAAACAAAGCAATACAGGTAATAAAAAACACTCGACCAAAGCTAAAACTCACCCATCATGTTCCAGCCGGACCTGATCCAATCGCTGTCGGGGTCCAGCGTCGCTACACGCACGAATGCGTACCTGGTCTTCCATTTGCGGTTGTTGACCGCAGTCTTCAGAACCAAAGTACGATCGCCCTTGTGTTTCGAAAACAAGCGGTAGCAACGGTACATGTCCATCTTGACCTGATAAGCTGTCAAGAGGTCTTTCACGTTCATCGGCGACTCCCAGTTCTTAGTAAGTCGCTCGACGACTTGGATGACGCGCCAGAATTGGGGCATCAGTTGCCCCGGCGAGAGGTCGAGCTCGCACATAAAAGCCTTGGCCAGAGGCGAATAGGGCCACTGAAAACCTATCTTAAAGGGGTATTCGTATATTACGACATACCCATCAGGACACATCTCCGGTCGAATCTGACCGGCTGGATGGATTTTCGCTAAACTTCTAAGATCATCGAGATCATCTTGATCTCGAATGGTACTTTTGGGTTCGGTCGACATCGCTAACCCTGTTAACCAAGTTTGTCGGTCTGAAAAACCCCAGATATCCCAGTTTTTCCTAGGTTTCCTAGCAATTGACTTACGACGCATACAAAGAATAAGGAGTCGTACCTTATATAGGCTCTCTAAACCTCAAAATGCTTAATCGGTTTGAAGATTTTTGCAGGTTTGGACAGATTCGCTGAAAAATAGCAAGAAATCGGGAAGAAATCTATCTCTAAACTCTCTGAAAGTGTAAACTGAAAAAGATCCACCATGGGTCTCTATTTATGTAATCGATCGTGTCAGGTCGAGTCACTCGATGATCGACACGTGCCTTCGCCTTTTCGTATGCACGCATGGATCGTCGACACCTGGCAATTACAGCTGTCAAGCACGATCGTACGTCAGCATGACGTCACGATCTTACCGTCTTCTCAACTACTATAGTTCAAATCGAACCTATTCAGCTGTCTAGCCAACGAATTTCGACACGTGTCATGATCCCAGACGTCCGGCTGACAAAAATTTTAAAATTTTGAAATTTGAATTTGCCACTCTATTTTTAAATTTTGAGGGCAAACTGTTTGGGTAAAATTTCATCAGTCTCGACCATGACCAGAAAGTTACTCACGACACTCGACTGTCGTAAGACACCTCTCGACCTCGACCTAGTAACATGAGATGACTGTTATGTTTTCTGTGTTTAATGCAGGGTCAACACCATTAATGACCAACAGACATAACCGACGATGTAACATCCCAAAAATACCATAGAACAAACATAGCATTTAAGCATAAAATTTACAAATCCGGGTCCCAAAAATTTTCTTACATAGGTCTCCAAAAACTAGGTTGGCGGAAACAACCTATACACAACTGAGAATAGTCTAGCTTCTCTAAGAGGTACTGATACAGTCTCTAGCTGCGTCTGCACCCTATCCTGCTCTTGCTCATTTACTTGAGCCTTCCACTAAAAGCTTACCTGAAAATGGTTTAGTTTTTGAAAAGCGAGGGTTAGACCAAAAGGTCTAGTGAATTCCCTCCGTAAAAGAACATGTGTAAACAATATAAAATCCTTTCGTAAAATGCATCATAATCATAAATCATCACATATGGTATTGCACTGTGTAATGGATCCCTTAACCATACGCGATCGGGGCCCAAGCAGACTCCCCTTTCGCCCTTCTCGTATCGGGGCCCAAGCAGACTCCCCGATACCCGCCTAGGAGGAAACGAATTCCAACCTACCGTCTCGTCTAACATATCCAAGGGATCATCAGATCCCGAGGCTCATTGATCCCACAGTACAGACCGACATCACATAGCATGCACATACGTTTCATAAAAGCATGTGACTCTTTATAAATCAGGCGCATCATTTCAACATATCAAACATTTCATTTTCCTTTCATGCATATCAGTTCATAAGTATTTCATGCTTGTTAAAACCATAATCAGTGAAAGAATCATTTAACATTTACGTCGTAAAAGAAGTTTAGGGAACTCACCTGATACGAAGTCCGTCTCTACACTCGTGCCCGCCCCACGTAAACCTATTTATGAATCAGGATTATCAGGCTCTCTAGTCCCACGATTAACTGACCCTGACATAGACTCCTCTCACATACTGCTCTGAAACTCGCTAGACTCCCAGTTTGCGCAAGCTGAAGAACTCGCAAGCTAAGCCTGCGAAAACCACACTTTTCGCAAGCGGCACTTGCGAATTCCATGGTTGCGAGTTCTGGACTTAGTCTCAAGCCTAGGGCACCTCTGAACTTCTCGCAACCTACGCCTGCGAAAACCACACTTTTCGCAACAGGCCTCTGCGAAAAGTAACACTTTTCGCAGTAGACCTTTGCGAAAAGTGTCCTTCCGACACTGTTCATCGTCTCCTACCTCAGATCACTTATCCAAAATCGTCTAGAACCCTACTTTTCATTTCTAAGTTGGTTTATGGGAGATATCTCTACTTAAACAAGATTAAACCTCACTAAACACCAATTCTTAGCAAAACGGGGAAATCGAATGGTTTTCTCAACATCACGGGTCTGCCATTTTATGTCGGAGTCCCCAGAGTACATTGTACCAAACTATTCTTACCAATAAATTCGAGTTCACCATTTACACATTTAGTCGAAGAAACAGAAAAACACCCCAGGAACTTCAAACATCCGATAATGGCAGGTCCAGGTGAAAAACTCATTCGATTCTATCCATTTCGATTTGCTCAAACAGAGGAGAAGATTAAGGAGCTTCAAACTGACAATAGCCATTAAATTGATGAAGATTACCTGGTTTGGATTTCTCCCTTGCACAAAATCCCTCTGCAGCGCCTCTTTCTCCCTTCTCTCTTTCTTCCAGCCGAAAATACTCCAAATGAGGGTAGTACTGAGTTAGGGATTAAAATAATGCCCTAGGGATTTGGTCCCAACAACCCAAATGCATAAATTTTAATTAAGGCCCTAACTGAACTTTCTTTTCTCCCACTTTGACCACCAACCATTACTTTGAGTAATTATTGGGTTATTACAGACGAGATTAAATACAAGCATTAAACCACAACGACCGGTATGACTGTTATTCTTATATTCATGAGGGTCATTCAAAGCTTCGAAGACTATAATTATAAGGATCCCAACCTCATTTGCACACAACTGAACTCTAAGGAATACTCACTGCAAGAACGAAGAATACTCTCTCTCGAAGGATCGCTCTCGACGCACGAATCCAACGCACGACACATTGTTTTTACACACGACGCACTCGTTTTTTCATTCGATACACTTGTTTACTTTACATTTAAAGTCTTTCCTTCATTTGTATTGTAATCTTTGTACTCTCGACACTTGAAACACAAGGACATCGCCCCTGTTTGGCGACCATAGTGCAGCGACGACACCCTACTGTCGTCCGAGGGTTTTTTCCTCGTTGAGGTTTTTCCCGCGTCACCAAATCCCTTGTGTCTTATTTATATTTTTATCGTTATCGCATTGCTTTGTCGAACGATTCCGATCTTTAGTTGTTAAGCTCCACAATCAACCTTAAGTTATCCTTCTGGACGACTTTTGGCATTAACAGTAACGATGATGTATTGCTAGACGTCTCTCTTCATTTGTAAGTATAAATAGGATTCATATTTATTGCATATGTGATAAAGTCGCAGTGGATCACACAAGAAGAATAAATAACTAAATAAATTATTTGATTATTATATATATATATATATATGATTTATTGAGATAAATTTCTGTTATATATATATATATATATTTATATATATATGTGTGTATCTAGCTTGGTTGGTTGGTTGACAAGCATGTGATAGATTGGGATAGATATGACCAGTAATGACTTGTCGCATGTCATTACTTTAGATTTGTGTAAGGGATAAGAAAACTTTCAGAAGATAAAAGATCTTCAAAATACTTAGCCACACTCCATGCAGTACTGTCGTTACACTCACTAGAAGGAATTGATCAGATGCCTTTTGAAAGATTATATATCGTTTAAAAGACTTTCTCTCTCTCTCTCTATATATATATATATATATAGTTGGGTTCAAACGAGAATTATACATATTTAAAAGAATAAAAAAATATTTTTTGTCCAATCATTTCATTAAATATAACTTTCTTAAAACCTCCACAAGGGCATGTGTTATTTGTGGTATACATATTGTATATAAAAACTCGTTTATTTCTCTATAGATTATGTAATAAATTTAATTAAGGTATTTATTCATGATTAATTTTATATTTATTTACTTATTAATTTTTACAACATTAAAATAAGTGTGATTTAGTTTTCATTGTAAATATTTTTATTGAATTAGTTTATTTAAGAAATTTTACAATTTTCATCAAAAATCACATGTGATATCCACAATTAATCAACATTTTTTTCCTAAAAAATACTCGCTAATTTTCGTCAATATTTCATATGTCAATATTGATCATAGTAGAAAAGAAATAACATTACAAGTGATATGTCTTTTAAAGTACATGTGATCTTATACATTTTAAATGTGTTTTTCTAAACCTCACATATGATTCAGTTTTCATCATTTTTCTTTTTCAATGGTTAATTTGAATCATTGTTTTTCAAAATTTAAATCACATATGATTAGGAAAACAATTTGAAAAAAAGTTAATCCATTGTAAAGAACATGTGATTTTGATGAAAAATTATTAATTGCGTTTTGATGTACACGTGATCTTGTACATTTTAAATGTGTTTTGCTACACATCACATATGATTCTGTTTTCATTATGTTTCTTTTTCAGTGTTTAATGTGAATCATTATTGTTCAGATTTTAAATCACATATGATTAGGAAAACCTTTTGAAAAAAATTAATTTGTTGTAAATCACATATGATTTTGATGAAAATTGCAATTTTTTTAAAAATATTACTTTAAATAAAAAGAAAATTCTTTAAATCAAAATTAAATATGCTTATTTTAAATGAATTAAATAAAAAATTAATCATATTCAATTCACAAATATAGTAAAAGTAGAATCTTAAATAAATACCTTAAAATAACTTTTATATAACTATATTACTTTAATACCCTTATTTATTTATTTTTAGAATTAATTACATAAGGTATTATTTAATAAAATGATTGGTAAAGATTTATTATCTTATTCTTTTGAGTAGATATCATTCTCGTATGATCCTCCCTCTATATATATCCCACAAAAAGTTGCCCCTCATTTCCTCCAAAGAGATTGAGAACCGATTCTACCATTTGGGAAAGGAATAATATATCCTCTATCAACGTTGGATGTCATTTAGATTCAACAAATTTTCGTGGATACCGTGGAGGCAACAGGCTGAGTTCGTTGTTAAGATTCAGATACGACGTCAAAGAGTTGGTGCTTGAACTGGTAAAATTTTGAAATGCCCATCCTAGTCCATTTCGTTTGGATTCTTTGAGGAATACGGTTATTTTCTGCTAAGTGTATGACTCCCGTATACCAACACACAGTACATCAGAAGTTATTTTTAAAAATTTAATAAATATGCTTTATAAGATAGTATAAGTTATATTTAGGGGTCAGTTCAAATAAGAAAGCAAAATATCACGAGAATATTACGGAAACGTTCGTATACGAATATTTGAAAAAATCCGAAAATGTCTATTTTAAGATGTAAATTATTCATATAACATAAGCCAGATGATGGAACGGGAAGACCTAGGATGTAAAAGATCATAACATGAGTGATTCGGCAGATAGATTCATATATCCATTTTCAAATGAACTTTTTCAATTATTCAGTTCTCTTCTTACGATAATTACCTTTCTTATTTAAACATCCCATTATATATGTAGGTATATATACGCATATTTATTTACCAACCTAATTAATAAATCATACTAACTTACATATCAGTTTCATGTGCAGTTTCACATATGAAACTACACGTATGGAAATACAGTGTTGTTTCATATGTGAAACGTGTATGACTGTTTTGTGTGTGAAAAAAATAACAGTCTCAAACATTTCACGTATGAAATAACCTTGTATAAATACTTCATTTTTTCATGTGTTATTTCATATATGACACAGCATATGAAAACTGGTTTGTAAGTTTATATGCAATATTGGATTTGTAAATAAAGGACTGTCTTGTGTGTGCATATATATATATATATATGACGGTAATAAAATAAAAACCATGAATATATTGAGGACCGTAAGAACCAATCTCATTCCTCCATTTATTAACATCCAACACATTTAATTAATCTTTTATTTAATTCAAAAAAGGGTAAGATTGTAATTTTTCAATTTCAATTTATCTCCACAAGTTTTTAGTTTATTATACATCTCGATTTATTAATTTTTTAAAAAGGTAAGATTAATATTTAATGCCTTAAAAATGATTAAATTTCAACTCTTTAAACATCTAAAACTCACTTGTTCTTGTTTTCTTGAAATCTTCAAACCCACTTCTTATTCAGGTTTTCTTCAACTCTCTAAAACCCAAACCTTGTTATATCACCCTTCAATTCGAATTAGAACAAAAGGAATACTCGGAGACACATCTACAAAACCTTCGTATAGGAATTCACAAAGAAACAATCCAATTAATCAAGATACACAACGAGGGTCGTATTCATACGATTTTGCACTTCTCGAAAATATAATCTGTTTCATATACGAGCTAAAGATATATCTAATTTGCCCTACTAATTGTTGGTGATTTTAGTGTCATCAATCATTTTGGTGTAATTGTGATTTAATTGAGATCGATTAAGACGATAAGGCAAACATACGTAAGTTAGGAGGTGCGGAGTGCACACTTACAGGTTTCCATTATCATCTTAGATCGCCTTAAAGCGGTGTCGAAGTTCGAAAAGACTAGAATTTTCTTTGAGGGCTGTCGCTGAAAAGCTGAAAGCTGTCGCTGAAAGCTATCGGCTGTCGCTAATAAGTGCTGTCAATTTTGATCTTATCCATAAGCGGTTGTAACCGTTTTGTAACCGCTTGTAACCGTCGATTTCTTTCTATAAATATGTGATCGAGAATTTGGATAACGATATAGTTCTCATATCATAGCCTTTGGTGTGAGAAAATCTTAAGAATTATCCCAATACAAAGTTCGTGAACCCAAGGCTTATAGGGTCGAATTGTTGTATTCGGAAAGTGCCTTTCCGACACGATTCTTAAGATTATCCGGTCTCGACACCATCATACAATTACAAAAAATCTAACATTCGAATACAACAATTTCTGTTTGATTAACGATGGCAAATCGAGAGGAATCCGTTCGTGATATGACTTCGAAATTCGGCAAACTAGAGAAGTTTCTAGGAAACGATTTTCGTCGATAGCAAAAGAATATGCACTTTCTTCTCACCACTTTGAAGGTTGCGTATGTTCTTAGCACCCCCATGCCGGAGATCGATGAAGATTCACCTTTGGAGGCAATCCGACGTAAAAACAAATGGGAGAACGACGATTACATATGTCGTGGGCATATTCTTAACGGTATGTCTGATGCTTTATTTGATGTTTACCAAAATGTAGAATCATCAAAAGAATTGTGGGATGTCTTGGAATCGAAATACATGGCTGAGGATGCTTCGAGTAAGAAGTTCCTTGTAAGTAATTTTAATAATTACAAGATGATCGATTCCAGGCCCGTAATGGAGCAATACAACGAATTGCTCCGGATCCTTGGTCAATATACTCAACACCATATGCATATGGATGAATCCATATCGGTATCGAGCATAATTGACAAGTTTCCACCATCATGGAAAGACTTCAAACACACACTTAAACACAAAAAGGAAGAACTTTCTTTGGTGCAACTTGGGAGCCACTTACGTATTGAGGAATCACTACGTGTGCAAGAAAGTGGTAAGACCAAGGATAAGGATATCCCAAGTTCATCCAATGTCAACATGGTTGAGGAACGTAAGAACACGACCAAGAAGAAATTCGACAAAGGTAAAAAACAGATGTTCGACAATCCCAAACATGGACCCAACAAAAAGTCAAAAATGACTTGTTGGATCTGTGGTCGAACAAGACATTTCAAACGAGATTGTCGAGTTGGTAAAGGTAACAAGAATGGAGCGAGTACGAGTGGTGTGGGACAAGGGTCGAACGACCAACCCCCAAATCAAGGTCAAAACTCGATCAATTCTAATAATTCAAGTATGAATTATGTACCACTAATTTCCTATGCATTTTATGTACAGGATGATAATATTGCGTGGTGGGTAGACTCGGGTGCCACGAGTCACGTGTGCAAGGATCGAAGATGGTTCAAGAAGTTCGAACCGGTGGAAGATGGATCGGTCTTGCATATGGGCAACGAGTCTAGTGCTCCAATCTTGGGTCGTGGTTGTGTGGATTTGAAGTTTAGCTCTGGGAATTTGTTGAAATTAAACAATGTTTTATTTGTACCTAATATTCAGAAGAATCTAGTCTCCGGAAGTGTGTTGAACAAATTAGGTTTTAAACAAGTATATGAAAGCGATAAGTATGTACTATCGCGTTGTGGTATGTTTATTGGATTTGGTTACTACAATTCTGGGATGTTTATGTTAAATATAATAAATGAATTTGGTTGTGAGAATTCTGTTTGCATGGTAGATAATAGCAATTTGTCATTTCTTTGGCATGCTAGACTTAGACACGTGCATTACAAAAGAATGCATGAAATGTCCAAAGATGGCATGATACCTTCCTTTAATTTAAATTTGGAAAAGTGTAAGACTTGCATGCTTACAAAAATCACACGTAAACCTTTCCCTAAAATTAAAAGATCATATATGGTTTTGGATTTAATCCATAGTGATCTGTGTGACTTGCATGCGACTCCTTCACATGGAAATAAAAAGTACTTTGCTACATTTATAGACGACGCTTCGAGATTTTGTTATATTTTTCTACTCCATTCGAAAGACGAAGTTTTAGAAAAATTTAAGATTTATAAAACCGAAGTGGAATTGCAGCAAAATATTTTAATTAAAAAGTTGAGAACCGATAGAGGCGGTGAATACTTTGATCCTCTATATTTCCAATCTGTTGGAATTATACACGAGACCACGGCACCGTATACACCTCAACAAAATGGTGTTGCGGATCGAAAGAATCGAGTTTTAAAAGAAATGGTTAACTCGATGTTATCCTACTCCGGTCTTAGTGACGGATTTTGGGGTGAAGCCATGTTGACGGCTTGCTATGTTTTGAACCGGGTACCAAACAAAAGGAGTAAGGATACTCCTTATGAACTTTGGTTCAAGAAGAAACCAAACTTAAATTATTTACGAGTTTGGGGTTGCCGAGCTGTGGTAAGGTTAACGAATCCCAAAAGAAAAACTTTGGGAGAAAGAGGAATCGATTGTATATTCATCGGATATGCCGAGCATTCAAAGGCATATCGGTTCTATGTTATTGAACCCAACGACTCTATTTCGGTTAACACCGTTATAGAATCAAGGGATGCAATATTCGATGAGAATCGATTCACCTCGATTCCAAGACCGAAAGATGTGCTTCCAAGTACGAGTGGAATCAAAGATAGTGGAAAAGAAAAGGAAATCTCTTTGGAAATTCCCGAACCTCGAAGAAGTAAACGATGAAGGATTGAGAAATCTTTTGGTTCCGACTTTCAACTATACTTAGTTGAAGGTTCACGAGATGAAATTGAATCTCAATATGCTTATTGTTATAGCATAGAGGAAGATCCAAGAACCTATGATGAGGCTATGAAGTCTCAAGACGTCGCCTTTTGGAAAGAGGCAATAAATGATGAGATGGAGTCTATCATGGGGAATAACACATGGGTGTTGGCCGACTTACCACCGGGTTGCAAGTGGATTTTCAGGAAGAAAATGAAAGTCGATGGTACCATCGATAAGTTTAAAGCCCGGTTGGTAATTCAAGGATTTCGGCAAAAAGAAGGTATTGATTATTTCGATACCTATGCACCGGTCGCTCGAATTTCCACCATTCGATTATTAATAGCGTTGGCAACTATTAATAATTTGGTAATTCACCAAATGGATGTCAAGACGGCATTTCTTAATGGTGATTTAAAGGAGGAGGTTTACATGAAGCAACCGGAAGGCTTTGTGATGTCGGGGAATGAACATAAAGTATGTAAATTAATTAAATCACTTTATGGTTTGAAGCAAGCCCCAAAACAGTGGCATCAAAAGTTTGATGAAGTGGTTTTGTCTAATGGTTTTCATTTAAACCAATCGGACAAATGTGTGTATAGCAAATTTGACGATTCCGGTAGAGGCGTCATAATTTGTTTATATGTTGACGACATGTTAATCTTTGGCACGGACCAAAGACAAGTCGACTTGACAAAAGAATTTTTGTCATCCCAATTCTCGATGAAGGATTTGGGGGAGGCCGAAGTTATCCTCAGGATAAGGATTAAATGGGAGAACAAAGGTTTGGCCATAACGCAATCTCACTATGTCGAGAAAGTGTTAAAGAAGTTTAATATGTTAAATTGTTCGCCCGTGAGTACTCCGATGGATCCAAGTGAAAAGCTTATGCCTAACAAGGGTGAAGCCGTTTCACAATTAGAATACTCTAAGGCAATCGGGTGCTTGATGTATGCCATGACAAGTACACGTTCGGACATTGCCTATGCCGTTGGTAGGTTGAGTCGGTTTACTAGTAGACCGAGTACTCATCATTGGCAAGCGGTAAGAAGGGTATTCAAATATTAAAAGGGAACCATGAGTTATGGTATAACATATATTGGGTTTCCTTCGGTGATCGAAGGCTACACGGATGCGAGTTGGATATCCAATGTAGAGGATCATTCTTCTACTAGTGGATGGCCATTCTTGCTCGGTGGAGGCGCCATCTCTTGGGCCTTAAAGAAACAAACTTGCATCACAAATTCCACCATGGAATCTGAATTTGTAGCTTTGGCAGCCGCCGGTAAAGAGGCAGAGTGGCTAAAGAATTTAATTTATGAGATTCCTTTGTGGCCGAAGCCGATATCACCTATAAGTATTCATTATGATAGTGCTGCGACTTTGGCTAAAGCATATAGCCAAGTATACAATGGAAAGTCGAGGCATTTGGGAGTGAGACATAGCATGGTTAGAGAATTAATCATGCATGGGGTGATATCCGTAGAGTTCGTTAGAACTCATAACAATTTAGCCGACCACTTAACAAAGGCATTGGCTAGGGACTTAGTGCACAAGTCCGTGATCGGGATGGGTCTAAAGTCCATATAGATCTTTATTAATAAGATACCCAATTCCCCTTTAATACAACATTAAAGGTTGAATTCAATGTGGAAGACTTATTAATAAAATTGAAGCACATAATATTATCATCCCAAGGTATGTGCTTAGACCTGCAAGTGTTGTAAGGCTGGAAATTTTATTTCTTAGTGATTCTTTTGAAAAATTGCATATGCAGGTGCAAGATATAAAAGAATCACCTAAGTGGACGTGAAGTGTGGCCGCTTCAAGAAAGTTTTCGACTTGGCTTTCTATACGTTCATGAATGGATAAGGACACAAGGCCTCTACAAAAGTGTCAAGTTATGTTATCTAGATTTGTACGAACATATGTGTATATTATCTTCATGTATTCAAATGGGTTGAAGGGTTCAATTCTTAGAACACCCCGATTCTTGAATATTTGGAATGTGTAATATACTAAAATGGAAATTCAATCTTCGTGACATTTTCATTTATGCGTCTGTTTGAATTTCACATATTTATAGTACGTTGTAAATCAAAGGATTACACTAAAATGGGGGAGGAATGTTGGTGATTTTAGTGTCATCAATCATTTTGGTGTAATTGTGATTTAATTGAGATCGATTAAGACGATAAGGCAAACATACGTAAGTTAGGAGGTGCGGAGTGCACACTTACAAGTTTCCATTATCATCTTAGATCGCCTTAAAGCGGTGTCGAAGTTCGAAAAGACTAGAATTTTCTTTGAGGGTTGTCGCTGAAAAGCTGAAAGCTGTCGCTGAAAAGCTGAAAGTTGTCGCTGAAAGCTATCGGCTGTCGCTAATAAGTGCTGTCAATTTTGATCTTATCCATAAGCGGTTGTAACCGTTTTGTAACCGCTTGTAACCGTCGATTTCTTTCTATAAATATGTGATCGAGAATTTGGATAACGATATAGTTCTCATATCATAGCCTTTGGTGTGAGAAAATCTTAAGAATTATCCCAATACAAAGTTCGTGAACCCAAGGCTTTCCGACATGATTCTTAAGATTATCCGGTCTCGACACCATCATACAATTACAAAAGTTCTAACACTAATCGAATGTGAATGTAGACGGGGATTCTATGGAAGTCCTTCTGTCTCATTTGTGACTGTGCTATGAATGAATAAACGGATGAAGTCAATAAAAATCGAAGAATTTAAAGAGCGGATCGGACAAAGAAACGGAAAAACTAAAGTTGTATGGATTTACAAAGACCTTCTCGAGAGAAACCAAAAAAGAGATATCGAAGTAGTTTTGATGAGATTTTTTATTTATTTTTCGTATATTTTCACTCACATTGTGGTGGTGGGGAGTCTTATTTTCCCCATCGACCTTTACAATAATGAAATTTTTTTATGAAGGTCCCAAAAGTCTAAATAGGGAGTTATAAATTCCCCATCTCATTGGGGGCGGAAAACGAATCGACATCTCGATGTGATACATCCTTTTCTTTTTTAGTTGGGAAAGAACGGCGAAGTCCATCCGAACCGTCCAATGAAGAATAAGAGGAGAGCAAAGCGCCAATGGAGCGCGAAGCGCATGCGGAACGGGCACGGAGAAAAGGAAGTTACTGAGGGGTTAGAAATATATATTCGCTTGACAGAAAGAGAATAAGCGTTCATTTGCTCAAAATGATGAATTGAGCTCGTATAGGCATTTTGGACACTGCTATTGAAATAGCCCTTCTAGCTATATTTTCTGTTACTCCACCCATTTCATAAAGGATTCGACCTGGTTTAACAACACTAAAATATAAAATAGATTCGATACAATAAAAAAATGACCAAAATAGGAATTATAATTTGATTCCACAGTTAGACCTAAACGACATTCATTAGAACATAAAAATTTTCTTTTCTTGTCGTCTGTTTTGCTTCAGTTTTGAAAATAGAAGCTAATCGGTTGTTATGTTTTTTTGGAAAGGGGTAGCCATAAGGATATGTAGATCGATGCTTTGTGGGATTTGATGAAAAAAAATGCAACTCTCAAACTTTAGGAGAAAATAAGGAAGGAGGGATGGATAAGGATGCTTTAAAAAAATACCCAGGTCACTTGATTAAAATTTAAATCAAAAAATAATACTACAATCGAGATTCTTTTGTCCCCCAAATATATACGTTATTTACTTGAGCAAAGGAAAGGAAAACCACTCAACAAAATGAATATCATGCGTATGGGTTGTAGCCTGCAGACGACCCCATTGTAGTAAATGGAAATCACCATGGCTTCTACCAATTTCACTTCTATAAAACCTTTCTTTTTTAGAAAAAGGGATTTTAGAAAACCTTGCAGTGGGTTTGGGTTGGATATGCAATGGATTTGCTTTTGATTTTGTGTATTTTTTTATAGTTATGTAAGTTGGTGGAAAGAGGTTTATTTGCTTTCATTAATGAACATATCGCCTTGTGTAACACCCATGAATTTCGAGTCTTTCTTTGGGTCCAAAATTGTGTTCTATTTAATGTAGAACTTGGTGACTTCATAGAGTTTTATGTTTATTAATTATTATATATATTTGGTAATCAACAATGCAACATATAGGGGTTTTTTTGTGCACAAACGTGGCCCACACGATCTGGCATACGACCCTAGGTCGTGTAGCCCTCTAGTGATGGATGAACAATATTTTACTTTTATCAAGAAAGCAAGTAAATCGATCAGTTAATCTTCTTTTTTGGTAGTTAATGGGTTCAATTTGATTTGAATCTAGGCTTTGTATGTTTTCCTTTTTCACAAAATCCACATAGTTTCTCTTTTGAAAAAAAAGACATGGTAGACCTTTTACCAATCCCTTTTGAGACAAGTTATTGTAGGAACGTCTTTTACGCATATATTTTGAAAAGATGAGTAACATGCAAAGTACATCTCAATCACATAGACATTATTTTTGCAAAACTCTCAGAGAACTTACTTGTTGTCATTAGGGGTGAGCATAACTCGACCAAACCGACCACCCGAACCATCCGCAAACTTGTTACCCGATCACCTGAACCCAAGAAATAGTACGGGTATCACGGATCGGTTTGGGTCTATAAACTTGTAACAATTGTGTTCTAAATGTAAAGTTTTGTGGAATTTGTGGCTAAAAGCTTAAAGCTTGTAAAAAGGAGGGGACCTGGTTGCAATTTATTAAAGGTATAAAAAGGGAGGAAATCGCTAATTTCATTTCACTGTGACTTTGTGCGGCTACAAATCGTGGGCTAAGAGAGAGGAGAAGAGGATTGAAGGTTTAGAGAAATTGGCAAAGGATTTTGTAACACCCCGAAATTTTGAAAAACGGAATAAGGGTTTTGCGGACTTCCGCAAGGTGTAGCCGGACGTCCGTGCCATGCGGAAGTCCGCATGTCATCTGCGGAAGCAACATGGGATTTTTGGGAAGAAGCAGTTCGGCTGAGGCCAGACGTCCGCGAAGGACCATGTGGACGTCCGCGATGCATGTGACGGGATATTTTAGTGTTTTAAGATCTTTCCCCCCCTCTCTTCCCTCATTTCATTTCTCTCAACCACATCTCAGATTTTTCTCTCTCTCTTGAACGAATTCTCCCAAGAAGAACCCTAAAATCTTCCTCTTTTCTTCATCTTCTCCACTCAAACTAAACCCCTTTCCACCATTGTTGAAGATATGGAAGGTTGAAGCTTTTGTGGGTGATTAGGAGCTTTTGCTTAGAGATTCAAGTGGTAAAGGTAATGTCTCTCTACCGAAAAGCTAGGGTTTTGTGGTTTTCATCTTCTCTTCCATTGTGAGCTTTATTGGTGTGATTTTGGTGGTGATTGGTTAAGGAAACCTTATTTTTCTTCATATATAAGAACTAGGGTTTTGGTATAAGTTGGGTTTTGATGTATTATGTTTGGGGAATGATTCTACATGGTTAGATCTGGATATTTATGGTTAGAAACTTATGGATCTAGGTTTTGGAAGATTTGGATTTGAAGATTCGTATTTCTTCAAAGGAGCTTACGTTTGGGAAAATCTAGATTTAGCCTAATCTAGCAAGGTGAGTTCAAGCTGATTTGTGAAAACGGTGTACATGCAAAAATGTTTATTTTAAAGTATTTGTGTTCTTTATATAAAATTATCTCTTGTTGAGCTATTTAGTAGGTTTTGATTTAATCAAAGTGTCGAGCTTTACAAATCTTGTAAAACACCCACATTTGGGGATTTTGAGTGATTGATGAATAAATCACGAGTAAAAGTGGTTTTGTTAATTTATTGCCTAAGTAAAGGTTATTTGGTCAAAATATACTTTTAGTGTTTGTTGTGATTATGCGATAACTATGATATGTTACATTTAAAAATGTAAACGTGTGCGTTAGGGATTTTGGTCAATCTTGACCGTATGAATATTTTGAGAGTTGTAAACTTTTTATTCTGGGCCGAAGGCCAATTGAGAATCGAATAGACAAAGATTTTGGGCAACGATGTATTTTGGTTTACGGAAAACGTGTGAATAACACGTATTTAGCAAAATGGTTATTTTGCCTTTAAGGGCTTGATTTATACTCAAATGAGTCTTTTGAGTGTTTCCCGGTTTTAGTAGCTCGAGGTGGAGCCTTGGATGTGTTATGTGCTTAATTGCGTTTTATTTGAGTATGTGCCGGTGTGAGTGTTTGGTCTTATGTGTGAAGACCGTTTGATGATTTTGCCTTCTTAGTACCTTTGGGTCTAATGAGCTATGGCGGGATATATGCCTTGTTGAGTTATAAAAGATTTGCGTATACACACACATACATATAGATGCATATATGATTTGACTTCATTAAGAAAGTGGCAATGAAGGGGTTGTGAGATTATCATGCCTCGGAGAATGTGTGTGCATGATGTGGGTTAGATGCACTTCATTTGCATGAGTTGATTTTGGTAAACGATCAATTGATCTTTTGAGCCGATGGCTCGGTTTTGGACTCGGTTGAGTCCCGAGGGCATTCGCCCGATTTTGATAAGCTCGACGTGGGCTTGGGTTTTGATTTGCATGAAATGCATTATATTTGAGATTTACATGATTTGAATGCATTGGTTATTCCTTTGTGGTCATGTATAAATTTTAAGTTGAGTAAGCTTGTTTTGGATGGTGAGATCCCAAGGTAAAGATCCAGTAGGATTGAACTTGGTGGTTTAGACTAGAGATCCGGTTTGGATTGATGTCTCCGTAGACTAAAGACCCGGTTTGGGTTGATGTCGCACTAGGCTAAAGACCGGTTTGGGTTGATGCCTCACTTGACTAAAGATCCGGTTTGGATTGATGTCACATTAGACTAAAGATCCGGTTTGGATTGATGTCTCCGTGGACTAAAGACCCGGTTTGGGTTGATGTCGCACTAGGCTAGAGACCGGTTTGGGTTGATGCCTCAATAGACTAAAGACCTGGTTTGGGTTGATGTTTAAAACTGATTAGAGACCGGGATATGGTTTATGTCATGAGTGTTCCCATCCATGAAGCTTAGTTGTGTTTATTAAGTTGGGGTTTAATTTATGTGTTCGCCACATTCGATGGAATAGGGTCTCCCCCGTCACCGAAGGGTGTTGTTTTCGGGTAATTGTTTCTCCATGTTGTCGGCGTCGTGTTATATGCACATGGATTGTTTTTCCATGATTGATGGATGGTATTTTATGTCTCATTCTTGATTGGATGTTTTCTACTATTGAGTATTATTCGCATTGATGATTATTTGGGAATTTATTATTTAGTTACCTCTTGAGTGAGTTTTGGATTTGAGTCCATTGCTGAGAAATGATTTTCATTGGAGGCTTTCCTCACGGATTTGGTGTGCGTTTGGAAATGGGGTTGTCGGTGTATTTTTATACAAATCCCATTTTCGGAAATCATGATTTACGCTAAACTCTTTTCTCTAACCAATTTTTTGATCATGATGTAAACTCTTGAACTCACTAGGCGTTAGCCTAACCTTTTTATTTGTCGGCATGTGCAACAGGTTCAGGTTGGGAATAACTTTAGCTACATTGTGGAGTGATGAGTGCTAGTAGGGTGCACGTGAAGTGGTTTGCTTAGTGAAATCTTCCGCACTTATTTGGGATTAGCAACTTGTATTGTGTTAAGTAACACCCGTCTTGAGTTGTTAATTGTAGAAGTCGTGATGTTTAACTTTTGAGGTATTTTCAAGGATGGTTTATAGAAAGGATTTTATCCTATTTGGTTATTTTATTGAAATTAAAGTTAGTTGCTCTTTCCAAATTTGAGGGTGTTACAAGTTGGTATCAGAGCATAAGTTTAAGAGAATTAGGTGTTGATTGTTGGATACCTAGACTCAGACTAGCGTTGTTTTAAGTAAATGAGAGCGAGATTGCACCATTAGGCACTCTAAGATAGGATATTCGGAAGTTGTTGGGGTCACTAAAAACGAGAAGTCACGTCAACAGTAGCAAGGATGATCACGTACGGTACGTTCATAATTGCACCTGGCCAGTATTATGGTGAACCTACCAGTTACATGAGAGTAAACGACTCTAGCGTGATGATCGTTGGGGTAGTGAAGGAGTTCTAAGCGAGTAGTCGTTAGAAGAGGTTGACGACTTTAGAATTTGCCATTTGGTGTGGTGGTAAGCATGTTGATTGCATTAAGTGGACCGTTCGGGTCAAAATTGATAGTTGGATTGGAGCCGTAGGCTTATTGAATTGACCTTGATTCGAGGAGAAATGTGGGGTTAGTCGATGTGACTTTCATTTTGCGTTAAGATGTGTGAGTATCCGGATGGCAATAGTTTGATCGGAGAAATTGGAAGAATGTGAGCTGGACGTTGAGTGCCGACAAAATGTATGCACGAAATTTATTTTTCTTTTAAAATAAATTTCATCAATTATTTCTTGTGTTTCAAATCGTTGTATGGATGGCATTGCGAATTTTTGGAAAACGTTTGACACACATAAGATTTTAAACCACGATTTTGGAACATGCATGAAGTTATTTTACGACAGGCAGTTGTGAACCTGGTCGGGCTTACTTTGTTCTTTGTGGCTGTCCACTACTACTTTCGGATACTGTGATATCCATGTTTTAATGTCGTTTATGGTTTTAGATGAGTAACCGCGACTTGCGACTTTAACATTGGATCTCCTCCACATATGTTAAGGTTTGGACGAAGAGTTACATTCCCTGATTTCGGTGTTGATCTTTAATGGGAATTTGGATTTTGCGAGTCTTGACAAAGAGGTGTTGTTTTATCTCGTAAAAAGGAGATTTTGGAATTTTGATGATTTGATCATATTGTTTTACGCGATTTGATTATTGAAAACGAAAACCTTGACACAATTTACTTGGTTGGGTGTTGTTGAGTTCCATCGAGTTTGTGATCCCAAGATATAAGTAATCTATACAAGATCTATGATAAACTCTGGTCATCTCTCATTAATCATCAAGAACATGTTACAAAGTATAGAGAGAAACTCACAGAGAGTAAAATGATATGAAAGTGAAAGTGTTAGCCAAAAGCAAGGAGATCTAAGCCTTTTATACCTAGATCTACAAGTTACATATTTAGTCCCTCAACTTGAATACAACATAAAATAAGATCTAACATTCCCCCCCTTTGTATTCAAGTGAACCAAGTAAGCTTCATCCTCTAAGCCGCTCCGGTGGAATGTATCTCTTTCTGATTCCAAAAATGATCTCAAATCTTCTTAGTGAATTCCGGTAATCCAGTCGATCTTGCATGGCTTTCAAAGCGTTGTTGATCAAGACTTTCTCCTTATCCTTCAAAGGCACCTTTTTCTGTGCATCCAGTCTTAGCTTTTCAGTCAACCGAATCTTTATCATGTAGAGCGTCCCATCAGAATACAAGTTAACTTCAATGAGCCTCAAGAACTTCTTCTTCTTTTACCCATTGTGATAAACAATCCCAAACTCTGGTTTTTCTAGCACAGTGTACAGAGGAATACCTTGAATATCTGAAAGACGTCTGTTTGGTCTTCTTTTATTCACTCTGACTTGATTACTTTCCAAAGCCATTTGAAAGTCAGTTAAGTATGCAAGCTTGATCAAGTTCTTCATGAACCTTTTGACTGCTTGATAAGCTTCAGAGTAGGTAATGTCTTTGTTTGGCATCCGTTTAAGAATATCATATAAAGCAAAGAAATCCTCACATGTTAAGGATTTGAAATCGGCCTCGCTGAACGACCATTCCTTTCCATCTGTCCTGTATACTGTGAATCTTGGGTAAAAGACATTCAGAATCTTCTCCGATTCTATCTTCACAATTTTTACAATCTCTTTATCTGTTCTGACAAATCTGAGCGCTTTATCTTTGTCGTTTAACATGTACATGTATTCAATCTGATTCTTGTGTGGGAACTTTTCAATTGAATACAATTTTACCTTGTCGATCGGCTGAATCTGTTTCACGAACAAGTCACCCCTGATATCTTCTTGGAACAGAGTAATAATTCTTGTTCGATGATTTCCTCTTACAATCAGTGATTCTCTATCAACCAACATCTGAAGATTACGCATTTCAGCTTCGGAGACTGGATCTTTGATTTTGCCTTCAGGAATATCAGGTATCACCGGAACTTCTATCACTGGATCAGGTTGATCATTCTCTTTTTCGGAATCAGAATCAGGTTGAACAACACCACCATCGAATACATCATCCAACTCTTCTTTAATCTTTACAACAGTAATTTCTGGATCATCATCAAATCCAACATAAACAACATCTTGAATGAAACCATCTGCCATTCTTTCCTCAACAGTTCTGTTATCACATCCATCAGGCTTTTCAACCATAGGACTGACATCACCCAGAAATCCCAAATCCGCAATTTCCATCACTTGAGTACCACCAACATTATCAGTACCCGTTTCCGCATTTGTTTCCACATTTTCAGGCATTTGAACACCCGAACCACCAGCTTGATCAACTCTTTGCCTTACACTTCTCTCCCCCTCATGGTGATCATGATCGGGATCTTGATCATCATGCCTTCGTTTGTTAGTTTCGGCTTTAATACCACACCGTTGTTCCACCACTTTGATTCTATCAGAAAGCGAAGAAAATCCAGAAGAAATAGCATTTGTCATGTCGTGTAAGGAATGTTGAAGTGATTGAATCTGGTTCGGTAGACTGGCTTGTTGTTCAGTTTGACGGCGAAGAAGACCAAGTAAATCGACTTCTTCTTGAGTGTTGTTATTGCCTTGTTCTAATAACCTGGTAAGCATTTGGGATTTGAGTTCATGTAAAGGTAGATTAGGAAATACCTTTGGGTTTGGTTAAGACTCTGGTTGAGTGTCAGTTGGAGTGGAAGAAGATTCGGCAACAGATTTTCCTTTGACAGCTTTTTGAACATCGGCAGATAATTTCCCAATAACATCTTTCAAATCGGCCATTTGAGCTTTGTGACTGTTGTTAAGAGACTGGATGAAAATTTCGAGCAACTTCATAGATACAAAGTTGTGAGGAGGAGGACCCACCAACGACCGGACTGCTTGAGCTTGTAACGGGGTAACACCCAGACCACTTAGGTTACTGGTTGACATAGCAGTCGAAGAGACTGTATGGCCTATGTTCAATGCTGGCATGGTGTTAACATTGATAGGACTTCCGCCCGGTCCTCGTGAAGCACCCACGAGTGGCGGCAACACTCGGGGCGTTCCGGTTGGGTTACGAAAAACTCCAACGTTTTGTGTCACCATTGATGAAGTGACAAACGGTCTCGGTGTCCTAGGAAATGAAGTAAAATCAAAAGGTTCTAGACGCGATTTGTGAACAAATGAAGGTGGTGGCCGGGGAAGTTGCCATCCTGTTTCAATACCAGCAGACACCGAATGTGTCGCCGATAGTGTATGTGCTTTTCCCCTGTGAGAAATTGAAACATCAACTTGTGAAGAAGTTGATGAGTGGTTGAGTGGGGTTGTGCATTGCATAGCTGGGTCCACTATGGCTTCTTCAATGTCTTGTGGCGACGAACGCGCACCTACAGTAGATGTGGCTACCCGGCTAGACACGGGTTTGGGTAGGATCAGTAGTTAAAACATTCTTTGATCCTGTCACACTCTCACCAACTTTTTTTTTTCTTTCCTTCTCGCATAACCTTACCTCATTTTCTGTTTCAACTAATACTCCCTCATTTCCCCTTATATCTCCTCCATCACCAGAAGTAGTGACAAATTTTCAATCACAAAATCAAGATTATCCATGTTTTGATCGTCATTGTTATCATTATCATCATCTGAGCTATCATCCTCTCTTTAATCATCGGCATTAGCATCATCATCACTTGAACTAGCATTATATACAAGATTTGCTGGATCATCAGTATCAGCATCAAGATCATCGGATTCTTCCTCAGTATCCTCAGAACCAAGAATTTCTTCATCGTCATCGTCCTCAAAGATCTTTGACGACTGACCAAGAGCACCCCCATCTCATTTTCCCCTTACATCACTTTTACCACTCAACACACCCTGTTCAGGTACCCCAGTATCCTGAACTCGCTCGCTAGCTACTGGACCCTCACCACTCTCGTTGGCACCTTGGGTAGGCCCTACCGGTCCTGGCCGGGCCATCAGTGCATTCTCTTCTCTATACTCACTCAAGAATGGTGACTCTTGGTCAGCGTATGCGAGTAGTGCTTCAGGTAAAATCATTATATGAGGAAAGATTAGACCTTTGGGAAATCGGAGAGACTTCATATAATTGGTTGGACCAAGAACTGCTCCATCGCGTCTCGGTATCTCTCGGTTAGCCTCCATAATGGAATGAATAATAATCTAAAGATATCGCTGAAACGGTACAAACGACCTGGCTTTAGATGGCTTTGTCTTGTCGGTGACCACCTCGATCAGATCATTCCATATAAGTATAGCAAAATCAATCTTTCGGTCGAAAACAATGGCATGGAACATTTGAACAACTGAAATACTGGCCGTGTCAACACCCGTGTGTTTAGACGTCATGCACCTATTAACAACACTGAATAGTGTCTAATAGATCGGCGGTAGATAGTTCCTCTTTAACTTCAATGTACTTGTTAACACTCCACGAACTGGATCATTGTAACCCATTCGCATTATATCCCGACACAAATCTTCTTCAGACACCATTTCCTCAAAATTAGGAGTATAAGGAAGATCTAGAACTGTCCGCAACCTTTTCAGAGTAAAGAAGTTGTTGGATTCAGCTCGTGGTACATACAGAATGGTATGCCATACTTGTTGCAGATAGATCTCCGGAACTTGTTGTGTCTTTTCAAGAGCAGTACGAAGCGGGTGACCTTTGAGAATTTCCATAATGAGATGATAATCCATTCTAACATTGAAATCTAGAGTGTAGTTGTTTGGCTTTAGTTCCAATTTGTCTCGTGGAAGAATGAGCTCATCATCTAAATTCCGTGCGTTCACCGAAGGATGTGATGAACGATGAGATGAAAACACTGTATTCTCATCAGAAGAATTACCATTACCCTGCTCTTGCATGTGTGCCATGGTCTATGATTGACAGAATTAGACCATTTGGATATGAGATGCTTTTCACCAAAGATTTTCAAAAAAATCCTAAGTATGGGCTACTGTCGTACAACACTCCAAGTCGTACGACTCTAATTGTCGGACAAAGTTGTACGACCAAAAGGTGTCGGACAAGCTTTGTACGACAGTTATGATTTTCTGTTTTGTATGACAGTTATGAGTGATGAAGAACACTGTGTTGTGCGACAGTTATGAACACTTCGAACAATTTTGAAGAGTCAAACCCATATCTAAGATTTTTGAAAGATAAGCATATAAAACAAGTACCCTAGATGTGATTCACTATCAGGAATACTAATCTATCATCTTTTCTCATCAAATCTGACACATTGATCGAATTATCATCAGAATACGAAGGGTTTACAAAAACCCTTTTCGACGTTTTCTACAAATCAAAAGAACAGATGCTATATTGGATGAAAAACGAATCTAAGATAAGAATATGATACCTGAATCGAGTGTGAAATCACAGAAATCAAAGAACAGCAACAAATGATTCAACCACTCGATTTGCACTTTGTGAGAGAGTCGGGTATCAAAATAGTCGTAAAATGAAAAACTTTGAAAACGACCTATTTATAGAACTCAGGTATGGTGACACATGGCAAAAAAATGATTGGTCCAAAGGTTTGACCGCCACGTGTCAACTAGTCGTACGATACAATGTACGATTAGTTCTTCCTAGTCGTAGGATGAAGTGTACGACTAAGGATGGATGATAGTCGGATAAGAACCATACGACAATTCAAATTGAACAGTAACTGTCGTATGAAGCTTGTGCGACTAGGATTGCTAGTCGGACAAACTTATACGATTTGGCCTTATGAACAGTAACTATCGGACAAAGCGTGTACGGCTAGGATTGCTAGTCAGACAAAGCTTGTGCGATAGTCGTATGTGAACAGTTACTGTCGGACAAAGCTTGTGCGACTAGGATTGCTAGTCGGACACAACTTGTACGACAAGTTTCCAGACTTGGGAAATTTTTCAAAAAAAATTGAAAATTTGAACTTTTCAAATTAAAAGTTGTTCAGCTTTTAACTCGAAAAATTCAGTGTTCTGTGAAAAACATTTTGCTCCCCCTACAAAGATGCATAAGTTTTGACAAACTTATTTTTCATCAAGTAGGGTTTGCAAAAACCATTTGAGTTAGAACACTTACCTTCATTGTGTTGATCAAACACCTCTTCATTGTTAGATGCTCTCCCTTGAAACATGATCAAAAACATTTGTAGCTCCCCCTAAACACATGAACCCACACATAAAACTGCACAAACAATATAAACTGATAACATTGAAGTTCATACGGGAAAAAAAATAAAATTGAAATCAACTTTGTAAAATACTGAAAGAAATCTAAATTTGAGCAAATCATAATGAATATTCAATAGTATGAAAATAATTGTTCTTCACTCAAATTTATAACATTTGAATGACTAAGAATTATTTTCAAAACATTGAATGAAAATTATGATTAATCAAACTTTTAAATTCAACATGCCTAGCTTTGAAACCAGAAACGTGAAACGTTTCTCATCCAAATCCTTGGTAAACAAGTCGGCGAGTTGAAATTCAGTAGAAACAAAATAGAGTTCAATTGTACCTTTTTCGACGTGATCTTTAATAAAATGATACCGTACGTCGATGTGCTTGGTTTTCGTGTGTTGAACCGGATTGACAGATATAACAATTGCGGACTTACTATCACAATAAATTGGAATCTTTTCGTACCGACATGCGAAGTCCATCAGTTGGGTTTTCATCCAAATGACTTGTGAGCAACAACTCGCGGCCACGACATATTCTGCCTCCGCCGTAAAAGTCGATACACAGTTCTGTTTCTTGGACGCCCAACTCACCAATTTATCTCCCAAAAATTGTATGTATCCGGATGTGCTCTTCCGGTCCAATAAGCTACCACCATGATCCGCGTCGGAGTAAGCAGTTTGCTCAAATCCCGTGCCTTTGGGATACCATAGACCAAGGTAGGTGGTTCCTTAGAGATAGCGAAAGATGCGCTTGACAGCTCCAAGATGAGATTCCTTAGGATTCGCCTGAAATATCACACAAAGACATGTTGCAAACATAATATCCGGGCGACTAGAAGTTAAGTACATTAAAGATCCGATCATACCTCGATAGTTTCGTATATCAATTGACTTACCATCGGGATCTGGACCGATCTTTTAACCTGGTGCCATCGGCGTTCCAATGGAAGTACAAATTTTCATTTTCAATTTCTTCAAAATGTCAAATATATACTTTGACTGATTGATGAATATCCCCGTGGAGAACTGCTTCACTTGCAATCCAAGAAAGAAGTTAATCCCTCCCATCATGCTCATCTGAAATCTAGTAATCATCAGATCAGAAAACCATTTACATAAACCATGGTTAGTGTTAATTCCAAAAATCGCACCAAAGGGACAACTTAAGGTCGATGTGGACTTAAACAACTAAAGAAAGGAACTTTCGACGAGACGTGCGATGAGAAATAAAATAAATGAGACAAGGGATTTGATGACGCAGGAAAAACCTCAAACGAGGAAAAAACCTGCAGACGACAAGGGATGTCATCGCTGCACTATGGTCGCCAATCAAGGGCGATGTCCTTTGTACTGGCGTCGGTCGTACGATTATTACAATACAAATGAAGGAAATGCTTCGAAATGTAAACTACAAGTGTTTAGAATGTAAAAACAGGTGTTTGTTGTGTGTGAATACAAAGTGTAAACTGCTGGTCGAGGGCTGTTGTCGTGCGTCGAGAGTGATTCTTCAAGAGAGAGCTCTTTTGCTTCTGTTGTTCTTGAGTTCGCTGTAGGATTCTTGAACTCGGTCTCAGATGATAGCTTTTAGTATGTGATCTTTTGAGTTTAACTCCGAATGTTGGCTGCTAGATGTCTCCCCTTGAGATGTTGATTGAGCTTGATATTTATAGTCTTCTGGTGTTTTGATTAGCTCATTGATTGCTTCATTAACAGCTATAATGGTCGCAACGGTCTGTAACGGCTGTCGGCGTGAACATTCATAATGGCCTTCGTTCGTTACGGCTATCCTCGGATAACGGCTTGCGTCGGATATAGCTGTTGCTTCTTTAATGGGTTTGACTCCTGCATTAAATACTTAACAAAACGTAACAGTCATGGTTAACGTTAGTTTTGGTCGAGGTCGCATGGTCTTACGCGACGGTCGTGCGGAACGGGCGACGCTTACGGTCGAGCGTCGTTAGGAACTCTCGATTTACCTTTCACGAGGGACGACGGAGGTTTTCTGGGTCTTTGTCGAGACCTTATCTTAATACAGGATATAATCCCTAATCGTACGTCTTACCTGTTCTGGTCGTGGTCGAGCGACGTGATTTTTTGCCCAAACAGTTTGCCCCCAAAATTTAAAAATTGAATGTCAAATTTAAGTTTTAAATTTTGCTTGTCGAACGCTTAGGCTCGTGACCTGGGTTGAGGGACTTACCTGGTTGTCGTGGAACTAGACCGGTTCGCCTTTAACTGAACGAGAAGTTGAAAAGTTATGACGTCACACTGACGGACGATGATGCTTACCAGCTGTTGAAGACAAGTGTCGAAGATCCGGGCGGATATACGAAAGGACATGGACGCGTGTTGATCATCAAGGAATCCGGTTTGTTCATATAAGTAAAAGATATGACGAATCCTTCCTTGTTTTGCCTTTGAAGGGTTTGTGCTGTGATTTCCTTGCCATTCTTCGCCGGATCCTTTCCAAACTTGTGAAATTCTTTGATTTGATTAGGTTCTCCGGGGTCTAGCGCACCTATAAGTAAGGTACGATTTCTTTGACTCCTGTAAATTTTGTGTTTAGAAATGTCGAGGGATCCTGAGAGTGTTATTCAAGGGCTATCAGACCTCCGTGACTTTAGAAAGTTAGCAAAAATTCCTGCGTGGATCGAATTGATTCGTCCAGGTCAGATCCGCTCAAATGAATGTCTTGAGGGGTACATCGTGATCTACGAATACCCTTTTTTAAGATGGGCTTCCACTAGTCGTATTTTCCTCTGGCCAAGGCAATTCTGTGTGAGTTTCACCTATCGTCAGGGCAACTGATGCCCCAGTTTTGGTGAGTCATTCTAGTCACCGAGCGAATTACTTTGCACTGGGAGTGGCGTATAAAGTCATGAGCGACCAACATCGTCGTTATAGTTTACTTTCAAGGCTTAAAAGTGATCGTACCTTAGTTTTGAACACTGCTGTTAATGATCGTAAATGGAGGACGAAGTATGTACTTGTGCGGACAATTATTAGATTATATCCGTTGATACTGCACAACTGGCGATGATGTCTCATACTGCGCAACTGGAGACGATGTCTCATACTGCGCATCTGGAGACGGTGTCTCATACTGCGCATCTGGCGACGATGTCTCATACTGCGCAACTGGCGACGATGTTTTCTGCTTCCACGTCGACCCTTTTGTCAGCCAACAAGGGAGAGGGTGTAAAGACGGGAGAGAATGAGGGAGAGTTTTTGGCGACGAACAACTTTGCGTTGTCGTCAACCCTCCTAATTGACTATGTCCTCGTCAGGGCAGAGTCACTTCCGCATCTGGGGAAATATCAGCTCTTATCTTTCAAGGAGCGTATTCGAAGAATCTATGTTGAAGACATTGGACTGTGTTTAACCGAACTGGCGTTCTGTGTAAGTTTTTCTTTCAAAACTTGTGTCATTGATGTTCTTTCGCTGAGCACTTAGTATGTTTCTTTTGTAATTTGCAGATGCTTTTGTTTCTTCTCATTGAATATGTGAAGGCAGAGGAAATGTTGGAGTGGAGGTCGATCGTTGAGAAGGATATATTCCTTCCTCCAACCTTAGCATTAATCTTAAGAGCCACATTCTCAGAAGGTCGAGGCGTAAGGAGTTGGAAGACCACTCCTAATTTACTCGTTTGATCCTTGCATCAGTTCTTCGGGATTGGTAGGGCTTCGAAGGTCGAGACTTTTGGGCAGAGCTTGCCATCAACGCTCCTCTCTAGATTTAGGATATGCTATGTCTTTTCATGTCTCGATCGTTGGTGGTCGAACCGTCGGTAGTCGAGTTCTTTTGAATGTAATTGACAGTTCTGTAAATGAAACTTTGAACTTTTGTTTGAACTTGCGTTTTATATATTTGGTAAACAAATACCATATCAATTATGAAATTGAATTTGGAAATCATGCGACTAAGGCATTCATCGTAACACAATAACTGGTACGTAAGCCACAAGACTTTTAAATCGTGTGTATAAACATAAGCACATGCGACTAAAGCATACTTTCGGAGTATGAAATTTCTCTAAGTTGAGAGGCTTAGATCATGAGATCGTTAGACTTCGCAATCGTATGACTAAGTCGTGCGATTAGTTTGAATCGTATGTCCCTGTAAAGGATGATCAAGTCATAGACTTGGTCGTTTATGTCGTGCGACCTTGTGAATTTAAAGTCATATAGTAGACTTAATGACTACTGTCGTGCGATCCTGCGATAAGCTGTTATACGATTCGTTAGATTCTCTTTTTAGTGGGATATTGCCCCCCTGTTGTTTATTATCCTATTCTTTTCGGATGAAAAGATAGGTTTTAAATGACAGGATGACACGACGATTCGGTGAGATATTGTTTGCGCTGAGGTCGACTATGTTTTCGTGCGACAGGGCACCATAGTCGACTCATTCCTGTGGAAAATATATCAATTTATCTGTGAGGTCAGGGATAGAAGAACGAACCTGTCGATACAGTGTAGTCATGTTTGATCTTGCGAGTTCAACTTATTTTCGCGGCTTCAAGGTAGACTTGTAGCACTCACGAGCGACTTTTGGTTCACTCTTGATCTCCTGGATTCCCCAAGGCGTAGGGAATTTCAACATTTGATGATATGTCGAAGGAACGACTTTCATATCATGGATCCATGGTCGACCTAAGATGATGTTATAGGCCGACGCACAGCCGATAACACTGAACATAGTCTGTTAATTGACTCCTCCGGCATAGACGGGCAAAATTATCTCTCCAAAGGTGCTCGTCGCTTCTCCATTGAAACCGACCAAAGTTGTCGAACGTCGGGTGATTTCTGAGCGATCAATTCCCATGGCTTTGATAGTGTTGAGAAAAATGACGTTTGTTGAACTGCCCCCGTCTACCAACACTCGACGCGTCAAACAGTTACCGACCGTGAGTTGAATGAACAACCCGTCGTGATGCTTTTGGTACGAGTCACCGAGGTCGACTTGGTCGAACACGATCTTCATGGCTTCTAATTCCAAATCTCCTTTGGGTGTGGATGAACGAGGAATAGGCCGGTCGCCGGGCGCTTGACTGGCATGACGCTTAGATGCGGAGTACGTCAGACCATACACGTCCGAACCACCAGTGATGCAATTGATTATCTTTGCAAGCTTGGGCACTGGCGATCGGTGGCTATTAGCTGGAAGAACGACATCATCAATAATATCTTTTAGATTACCTTGTGGAACATGATATGCCAATTCCTTCTTGAGTGCGATACAATCATTTTTCGCATGACCATGGTCGACGTGGAAGTCGCACCACTTTGATTTATCCTTCTTAGCATTCGGCCACCGGATGGTTGCTTGGGTGGCCTTCAGAGCTTCGACTAAGTCTTTAGCTGACCATTTGAACCCATAAGAGGAGATCTTGGGGTACATGGGGAATTTAGTCGCGGTTTAGCTTCTGCCTTCGTCTTGAAACGAACGTTTGAAATCTGACGCACTGGCTCTATTCTGGATATGGCTTTCGGCTTGAATTATGGCTTCTTGACACCTAACGGCTTCTTGTAGTTAGTGTGTTTGCGATGAAAGGTTGCGTCGTCTTCGACCCTCATATATGCTAAGGTTCGAGCTCGGACGTCTTCGAAAGTCTCTGGGGGATACTTGGTCAGATCGATATATAGACCTGAACTATCGTCTAGACCACGCTTATAAGCTTCAATCGCAGTTTTGATGTCACAATTGCGGATACTGATCATTTCAGCATTGAATCTATTGAAATAACTTCGAATAGACTCATTGGTCTTCTGCACGACATAGTACAGATCACTAGTCTGCTTTTCCATCTTACGACTGCTGGCGAATTGCCGGGAGAATTGGTTGACCAATTCGGCGAACGACCTGATAGATTTGGGTTTGAGATTGATCAACCACTGGAGAGCTGGACCAGTGAGAGTCGCCCCAAAACTCTTGCACATGCATACTTCCTGGTACATGTGTGGAATCGAGATCGTCCACATGAGCTGCTTATACTGCGCGACATGCTCGGTTGGATCGGTCACCCCCGAATACTTGGGAGTGAAGACAGGAATGTTATATTTCTTTGGGACCTCGAAGGTGGCGATCTCGTCGATGAAGGGCGACGCCTGATACCCCAAGCGAGGCTCGACGTCGACAGGCACGGCTACCCCAGGCAACTTGGCGAGCAAGGACAGGACGCGCTCATTTTGGTCTTCCAACATTTTCAAACGCTGGGCGACAGGATCGTTAAGATCAGGATTTGCCCCGGTCAAGGGATTGGTCCCTAGACTAGTGGCATTACCATGTGACGAACCATTGGTGTCCCCGTTGAACGGAACAAAATATGGTTGCGACCCATAATGGAATTGCTGCGGTCCATTCTGAAACGATTGCGGCCCATGCTGAAATGGCTGCGATCTCTGCTGGAAAGATTGCGATCCTTGCTGGAAAGGTTGCGGACCACTTTGGAACGGCTGGGAAAATGGCTGGGATCCATTGTTCAAGGGTGGTCGAATGTGCTAAGGGGGAATCTGCCCAGACTGGGGATTCGGAATGAACGGACCCGGCTGCTGATTCTGCGCGGACGGGCCTGGATGCTGATTCTGCGCGGACGGGCCTGGTCCTGGACCTGGATTCCGGATGAATGGTCTAGGACCATTCTGGGGTCCAAAAGGATTCCTTAGCCGCGCGATCTCTTCAGCTTCTCTGTGATTCTGCTCTGCTGTTGCACTGAGTTGATTCCTGGCAACCTCGAGCTCCTGATACATCTGAGCGACGGCTTGCTGCGGATTTCCAGGGGTTGCCATTTTCCTGCAACAGAAAACAGAAGAAACTCCAAGAAAATATTAGTAGAATGCACGTTCGTCGAGGATTTTCTCTAGATGTAGTCCCACGATGGCGCCAAACTGTTAATGCCAAAAATCGCACCAAAGGGACAACTTAAGGTCGATGTGGACTTGAACAACTAAAGAAAGGATCTTTCGACGAGACGTGCGATGAGAAATAAAATAAATGAGACAAGGGATTTGATGACGCAGGAAAAACCTCAAACGAGGAAAAAACCTGTGGACGACAAGGGATTTCATCGCTGCACTATGGACGCCAATCAGGGGCGATGTCCTTGGTACTGGCGTCGGCCGTACGATGATTACAATACAAATGAAGGAAATGCTTCGAACTGTAAAGTACAAGTGTTTAGAATGTAAAAACAGGTGTTTGTTGTGTGTGAATACATAGTGTAAACTGCTGGTCGAGGGCTGTTGTCGTGTGTCGAGAGTGATTCTTCAAGAGAGAGCTCTTTTGCTTCTGTTGTTCTTGAGTTCGCTGTAGGATTCTTGAACTCGGTCTCAGATGATAGCTTTTAGTATGTGATCTTTTGAGTTTAACTCCGAATGTTGGCTGCTAGATGTCTCCCCTTGAGATGTTGATTGAGCTTGATATTTATAGTCTTCTAGAGTTTTGATTAGCTCATTGATTGCTTCATTAACAACTATAATGGTCGCAACGGTCTGTAACGGCTGCCGGCGTGAACATTCATAATGGCCTTCGTCCGTTACGGCTATCCTCGGATAACGGCTTGCGTCAGATATAGCCGTTGCTTCTTTAATGGGTTTGACTCCTGCATTAAATACTTAACAAAACATAACAATGATGGTTAACGTTAGTTTTGGTCGAGGTCGCATGGTCTTACGCGACGGTCGTGCGGAACGGGCGACGCTTACGGTCGAGCGTCATGAGGAACTCTCGATTTACCTTTCACGAGGGACGACGGAGGTTTTCTGGGTCTTTGTCGAGACCTTATCTTAATACAGGATATAATCCCTAGTCGTACGTCGTACCTGTTCTGGTCGTGGTCGATCGACGTGATTTTTTGCCCAAACAGTTAGATGCACCAAAGATAATATCATCAACATATATTTGTATTATAATCATCTCACCATCTTCGCGCTTGACAAACAGAGTCATAACAATCTTACATTTTTCAAAGCTAGAGACGAGTAGGAATTGTGACAGAATGTCGTACCACGCTCGAGGGGCTTGTTTCAATCCATACAAGGCTTTATCCAAAATGTAAACGTGGTTTGGATTTTCCTTGTCAACAAAACCTTCGGGTTGTGAGACATATACCTCCTCTTTGAGAATTCCATTTAGAAATGCTGTCTTCACGTCCATTTGATATACCGTGAAGTTCTTGTATGCCGCGTACGCCAGAAATATTCTGATTGCTTCAATGCGTTCAACTGGAGCGTAAGTCTCACCGTAATCTATTCCCTCTTGCTGTCGGTAACCTTTCGGTACAAGTCTCTCCTTGTTACGAACTATGATTGCATCTTCATCTTTCTTATTCTTGAACACCCACTTTGTTCCAATGATACTTTTATCAGCCGGTCGTGGAACGAGCCTCCACACTTTCAACGATTCGAATTGATTTAGCTCTTCTTGCATAGCTAAAATCCAATCCGGATCATTTAACGCTTCCTTAACAGTGAGTGGTTCAATGTTACTCAAAAACATTGAAAACAAACATTCATTTACGGTAGCACTTAAAGCAGACGAGCGGGTTTGAGCTGGCGAACTTGGATCACCTATTACTTGGTGAATAGGACGAGCCTTCGTCCACTTTGTTGTATGAGGGTGAGGAGCATAGGATTCTTGAACATTATCAAGAGTAGCATTTGTGCCTTCTTCGGTTAGAGGAACATGTGGTTCAGCACTTGGAATTTCTGAAGGAATAGTAGAAGATTCCGGTTGGTGCTGAGGAATGATTGGTTCAGTAACCGAAGAACTAGCATGATGTGTTGATCCTTCCACATTAATTGTAGTCTCTTGTTGCGGATTAACAACTTCTGGTACTTGAACATCTTGAACAGGAATGGAAACATCAACCGGTGTTGAAGTAGTTGCACCATCTTGAGTACTTGTCGCAGCGGAAATGGTTGTAGGTGCTTGTACCATCCTGTTAGAATCAACAAATTTATTATAAGTACCATAAAATTCATCATAAAACTCATCAAATAACAAATCAAGATCAGTTAATTGAGATTTTGAGGTAGAAGGTTGATCCTGATTAGATGTTGAAGCAGGTTTTGAACTGAGATGTCCAGAAGCTAATATTCCGGTTATAACGGGTTCTGAACTGTTTTGGTCAGAAGCCAATTCGTGATGTTCATCAAATTTGACATTAACACTTTCCATGATTGTTCTTGATTGCTTCAAATATATCCGATATGAAGCCACTGAGAAAGAATATCCAACGAAGATACCATCAATCGCCTTTAGACTGAACTTGTTCCGTTGTTCTCTATCGTTCAAGACATAACACCTACATCCAAAAACACGAAAATGTTTTATGTTAGGTTTCCGGTTATTCATGATTTCATACAGAGTTTTACCAAACCGGCGGTGTATGACAGAACGGTTTTGAGTATAACATGCGGTTGCCACGGCCTCGGCCCATAAGAAGAGAGGTAGTTTTGAATACGCCAACATAGTTCTCGCAGATTCGACTAACGTTCTGTTACGTTGTTCTACAACACCGTTTTGTTCAGGAGTTCTGGCGGCATAAAACTGTTGCATGATCCCATTTGATTCATAGAATTCGCCTAGGACCCTGTTCTTGAATTCTGTACCGTTATCCGAACGTACGATTTTAACTGAAATTTGCATGTTGTTTTGAGTTACCTTGATAACACCAATCAGAAGTTCTGAAGTTTCATCTTTCGAACGAAGAAACGTAATCCATGTGTATCTTGAAAAGTCATCAACTATTACCAAGACATATTTCCTCCCACTTATGCTTTCGGTTTTCATTGGACCGCACAAATCCACATGTAAAAGCTCAAGTATACTCTTCGTTGTAGGTTCCAGTTTAGGTTTGTGAGGAACCCTCTTCATCTTCCCTTTCTCACACGCATCACATAAATTTTCGGCATTGAATTTCAAAGTTGGAAGCCCCCGAACTGAATCTCCTAAAACCAACTTTTGAATGTATTAAAAATTCAGATGCGATAACCGTCGGTGCTTTTTGGGCAAAATTTCACCAGTCTCGACCACGACCAAGGTAAGGAAAACACTTATTCCCTTTTTCCATAACGAAGGTAAAATCATAGTACTTTCTCTCATGATTAAAGATAAAATCAAAAATCTTTTACCTCACGACACTCGACCTCGACGTCGCCTAGTTCACACGACCGTCGCATAAAACCATGCGACCTCGACCGACTAACGCGCTATACGACTGTTATGTTTGTTCAGTGTTTAATGCAGGAGTCAACACCATTTATGGACAACAGCTATAACCGACGAAGTCAGTTAAGAACATCTAATCCCGCATTAAAGACGACGACCGTTATGGCATTTATCAAAGTCCTTAATGATCCAATTAAAGTGCCCGGAGACTATAAATATCAAGGGGAATCATCATTTCAAGGGACGGAACACAGATACAACATAGAATACAGACACAAACACTCGAACTCCGAAAAACACTTGAAGCATAGAAATCGCTCGTAGAAGAATCGCTCTCGATGCAGGACAATCACACACGATGCACACTGTTTTACATTAGAAAACACTTGTTACTTTACATTTTCGATGTCTTTCCTCCATTTGTATTGTAATCTCTGTACGATCGACACCAGAAACACAAGGACATCGCCCCTGATTGGCGATCATAGTGCAGCGACGACTTCCACTGTCGTCCGTAGGTTTTTTCCTCGTTGAGGTTTTTCCCGCGTCACCAAAATCTCTGTCTCATTTATATTTCTGTCTTAAACGCACGCTTTTGTCGAACGATTCCTTTCTTTAGTTGTTAAAGTCCACATCGACCTTAAGTTGTACTTTGGTGCAATTTTTGGCATTAACAGTTTGGCGCCATCCGTGGGACCCCATCTAGAGAAAATCTTCGACGAACGTGCGTCTTACTAACGGTTTCTTGGAGTTTCTTTTGTTCTCTGTTTCAGGAAAATGGCGAATAACAGAAACCCAGAACAAACCGCCATCCCAGCGCATGAGGGGCTCGAAAATGCCCAAGATGCTCCTGTAGCCGTCAACGATTATCGCCTGGAGGAAGTCATCCTAGATCAAAGCAAGCCTGAGCAAAAAATCTTTATCGGATCATCCCTCAGTCCCTGTCTCAGGGAAAAGTTAATATCTTTTTTGCAGGAATATGCTGACTGTTTTGCCTGGTCGCATGAAGATATGGTTGGCATAGATCCTGATGTCATCTCCCACAAGCTCAACGTCGACCCATCGTTCAAACCTTTCAAACAGAAGCGAAGGAAGTTTGCTCCTGAAAGGAATAAGGTGATAAATGACGAAGTCGACAACCTTCTCAAGACAGGGAAGATTCGAGAAGTAAAGTACCCCGATTGGCTGGCTAACGTCGTGGTTGTCGCGAATAAAAATGGCAAATGGATAGTCTGTATCGACTTCACAAACCTCAATAAAGCTTGTCCAAAAGTTCCCTTCCCACTACCTCACATCGATGCCATGGTCGACGCGACAGCGGGGCATGAATTACTGACGTTCATGGATGCCTATTCTGGATATAATCAAATCCTAATGCACGTCGAAGACTAAGAAAAAACCGCATTTATGACAGACCGAGGTATTTATTGTTACAAGGTTATGCCTTTCGGTCTAAAAAATGCAGGATCTACGTACCAGCGCCTGGTGAACAAGATTTTCAAAGACCGACTTGGCGACACGATGGAGGCGTATATCGACGATATGTTGGTCAAGTCGAAGCAAGCTATCGATCACGTCGAGCATTTGAGGCAATCGTTCGACATCCTTCGGGAATACAACATGAAGCTTAACCCGACGAAATGTTCCTTCGGTGTCAGCGCTGGAAAGTTCCTGGGCTACATGGTCACTCGTCGAGGAATCGAGGCTAATCCAGACCAGATAAAAGCGATTATCGAAATAAAATCTCTTAGAAATTTCAAGGAGGTCCAGAAGCTCACTGGTCGAGTAGCAACGCTAAACAGGTTTATCTCTCGATCCTCAGATAAATGCCATCTGTTTTACAATGTCCTCAGGAAAAATAGAGGCTTCGACTGGACCGGCGGCCATGAGAAGGCATTGCAAAAGCTTAAAGAGTATATGACGTCGCCTCCCTTATTGTCGAAACCTCGCGATCATGAAGTCTTGCAACTGTATCTGGCTGTTAGTCCAAACGCGGTAAGTGTTGTCCTAACACGAGAAGATGAAAAGCAAAAACTGCCAATCTACTATGTAAGTAAATCTCTTCTGGACGCAGAAACCAGGTATTCCTCTATGGAAAAATTTCTCTTGTCGCTAGTCACAGCTGCTAAAAAACTGCGACATTATTTTGAATCGCATCCTATTACTGTCATAACTAACTTTCCTCTTAAGTCTGTCTTAAGAAAACCTGAGTTGACAGGTCGCCTAGCAAAATGGAGTATATATCTCAGCAGTTACGACATCGATTTCAAACCCAGGACCGCGATCAAATCACAAGCTTTGGCAGACTTCATCGCTGATTTCAGCCCTGAACTGGAGAAAGAAGCAGAACTCGAAGTGTCAGCTGTGGCTACTCACGACGATACGCCTTGGATCTTACATGTCGACGGTTCATCCAACGTTAGAGGTATAGGACTAGGCATCATCTTAAAGTCGCCACAGGGGGGCAAGATGGTGTATTCCGTTCGATGCGATTTCAAAACCACCAACAACGAAGCAGAGTACGAGGCCCTGATCATAGGAATGAATATGGCCTATGACTCGGGGGCAACCGCATTACACGTCAAAAGCGATTCTATCCTGGTGGTAAACCAGATCAATGGAGAATTCGCGGCCAAAGATTCAAAAATGACAGCGTACTTAAAGGTAGCAAAAGAAAATTCCAAAAAATTTAAATCTTTTTCTATCGAACAAATCCCGAGAGACCAGAATACTCAGGCCGACGCTTTAGCAAATGTCGGGTCTGCTTTGGTCGAACCTATATTCGACGTTATTCCCATAATCCATCTGACGACATCGTCCATCGAAAACATCGATATCGCCCAGATCGAATAGGAAGAAGATGATTGGTCGTACAACATCCGAAATTTCCTCGCGCACGACCAACTCTCAGAAGACAAGATGGAAGCCCGGAAGATCAGATTCAAGGCATCTAAATATCTCATAATTGGGGATAAGCTCTATCGACGATCATCGACAGGTTTAAACCTAAGATGCGTCATTAGCAAGAGACAGGTCCAGAAAAACCTTCAAGAGATGCACGACGGTGAATGTGGCAATCATTCAGGTGGTCGCAGTTTGGCTAATCGTATCTCTCGACAAGGGTATTTTTGACCAACATTGCGACAAGACGCCGTCAAGTATGTCCAGAACTGTGATCCTTGTCAACGACACTCAGGTATGTCACATAAACCCTCTGAACCCTTGCACTCGACGCTTATCCCATGGCCCTTCATGAGATGGGGAATGGATATTGTCGGCAAGCTACCCCCGGCCCCGGGACAAAAGGTATTCCTCCATGTACTCACCGATTATTTTTCCAAATGGGTTGAGGCGGCTGCTTTCTCCCAAGTAAGGGACAAAAAAGTCATCTCTTTTATCCAGACTAACATCATATGCAGATTTGGGATTCCATCCGAAATCGTCTGTGACAACGGATCCCAATTCATAAACGACAGGACCCAACAATTCTGCGAAGACAAGAGCATCAAGCTGACGACCTCGACCCCCAGATATCTACAAGCCAACGGACTCTCCGAGTCAAGCAATAAGACCATTGTAGCTTCGATCAAGAAAAGGCTAAAAGCTGCAAAGGGAAGATGGGTCGAAGAGCTCCCTTCAGTCCTGTTGGCAAATCCCACGATGCCGCGCACGTCCACAGGTCAAACCCCTTTCTCTCTCGTCTATGGTTGCGAAGCAGTCTTGCCGATCGAAGTTCAGCTCCCAACCTCGAGGCATACTTCCGTCGACCATAACCTGGTTGATTTAAGTTATGACCTCGACGCCCTCGAAGAGCTCAGAGAGCCAGCCTTGATCAAAATGGCTTCACAGAAACAAGCAGTCAAGCGACATTTCAATAAACACGTCAAAACCAAAATCTTTCAAGAAGGCGACTACGTCCTCCGTCGAGTGTTCCAAAACACTCAAGAGCTCAATGTAGGGAAGCTTTCCATTAAATAGGAAGGTCCTTACCGCATCTCCGAAGTCGTTGGTAAGGGAGCCTATCGGCTCCAGACCCTAGACAATCAAGAAATTCCACGTAGTTGGAATATGACGCACCTAAAAAAGTATTTCTTTTGAACTCACTTTCCTCTCATACAAATTTCTATTCATCTCGATAAATTACTGACTTAAACATCGGAGGGTCGTTGATTAGCCAACAACCGACCTTTGACAAAATTCTATCGCAGGAACACACGACATAAGTGCCCAAGTATAGGACTGGATCGTTCTATCACAGGGGCACATGACCAAAGTTTCAGCGTACGATCTAGTTACACGACCGCAAGGTCTAAACGGCCCCTCGACCTAAGTTTCTGAACTTAGAAAAATTTGTACACATCGATGACGTATATTCGAGTTTATCAATGAAATTCAAATAATTTATGTTTTCATCATTATATTGCAATGAATGCCTAAGTCGCATGATTCTCCGCTCATTATATACTTGGCGAATTTTACATTTATCCACGGCATATGTAAATCAAGATAAAAGTGCGAGTTCAACAAAAGGATGGACTTCATTTACGAAACAAACGATTACATACGAAAGACCGACAGTCGAGTATTCAAAAGCAAAAACAAAGTCAAGATTCATTACATACCAATAACTCGACCACCAACGGACTAGCATGAAAAACATAGTTCATAAAACCGAAGTTTAAAAATAGGAAAGTGTGTCGATCGCATACTCAGCCCGAAGTCTCGACCTTTGAATCCTCGACGCACGCTAAGAAGCATATGCAAGGATCAAACGAGTATGACAGGGATGTCTCCCAACATTTTGCCGCGACAGGTGATAAAGAAGAGTCTGCAGTATTTTGAGAATATGGCTCTTAAAATTAATGTTAAGGTTGGAGGAAGGAATATGACGCTCTCGACGATCGACTTCTGGTCCAACGACTTCTCTGTCTTCGCATATCGAACGAGCAGAGATCGAAGCATCTGTGAAAACGAATATGTCAAACTAAGAAAAACATCGAAAACATGAGTTTTGAAAGAAAAACTTACAAACGAACGCCTGTATGGCTATATGCAGTCCCGTTTTTACGACAGAGACCCCTCGAAAACGCTCCTCGAAAGATAGGAGCTGATATTTCCCTAGATGCGGAAGTGACTCCGTCCCGTCAAGGACATAGTCAATCAGGAAGACCGATGGCAACATAGAGTTGATCGTCATAACGTCCTCCCCACCCTCTCCCGTATTTTCACTCTTGCCCTCGTCGGCTGATGAAAGGGTTGACGTGGCTACAGAGGACATCGTCGCCAGTTGCGCAGGATCCACGAATGTCGCGTCTATCTCAATCAATGCCTTCACCAACTCATACATAATAACTCTCAATGGGTGATCAACCTTTGGAGACTTGAGAAAGATTGAAAAACTATAACCTTATATAGACGCTCAAAAGTTTCGAAAAATTTTCAGCAAGTTAGAAATCCTAGCAATTTTGGAAAATATTGAGCAAAGAACAACAAGAAATCTCGCTTTAGAAACTTTTCGAAGGCCACAAAAGAAAATGGTCCATTCTGATCTCTATTTATGCGAGAAATCACGCCAGGACGAGTCTCTTGATGACCGACACACGTCCCAGTCTTTTCGAATGACCACACAGATCATCTACACCTGGCAGCGACAGCTGATAAGCACCATCGTGCGTCAGTGTAACGTCACGATCTCGTTTTCGGTCCAACTTCTCGTTCAAATCGGATCGATCCAGTTCCAAGACAACCGAGGTAGCTTTTCGACACGTGTCATAATTCTATACGTCCGATTGACACACGTCCCAGTCTTTTTGCACACTGTTTTACATTAGAAAACACTTGTTACTTTACATTTTCGAAGTCTTTCCTCCATTTGTATTGTAATATCTGTACGATCGACACCAGAAACACAAGAACATCGCCCCTGATTGGCGACCATAGTGCAGCGACGACTTCCACTATCGTCCGCGGGTTTTTTCCTCGTTGAGGTTTTTTCCGCGTCACCAAAATCTTTGTCTCATTTATATTTCTGTCTTAAACGCACGCTTTTGTCGAACGATTCCTTTCTTTAGTTGTTAAAGTCCACATCGACATTAAGTTGTACTTTGGTGCGATTTTTGGCATTAACAGGTGCCATAACTAACTTTGTTCTTCCGAAGCCTTCGATAAGAGACACACTTCATTGGTCGGCTTGACATTAGACAAGTTGATTGTATAAAGATTCGACTTCCGAGTGCCAACAAGAAGTTCTGGTCCTTCCTCAGTTTTGACCCAGCATCTCGTCTTTTTGAAGTTTACCTCCAAATCTTTATCACAAAACTGTCCACTACTGAATTGGTTGTGCTCCAATCCTTCAACATAGTTGACATTCTTTATCGTAAGATTATCTTGTATAATGTCTCCAAAACCCTTTATTAGAGCAACTTGATTGTTTCCAAATCTTACTCGACCAAGATCCTTTTCAACAAAATTATTTAGCATGTGTCTTTGGCCTGTCATATGCTTCGAACATCCCGAATCTAAATACCACAACTTATTTTTCTGCATCAATCAGATTGAAACATTTTTAGGTACCCACTTAACATTGGGTCCTTTTTGGTTAGTTAGTGAATACATAGTTTTAGACTTTTGTGTCTTCTTCTTTTTCCTCAAATTTGATTTTCTATTACCATTTGGAATAAAATAAGAATTATCCCAACAACAAGAACCAGGCATAGCAAACGCACTTTCACAACCACAAACAGAACAAAAACAATCACCATTTTTAAAACTCAACAACTGGCATGTAGAGTAACTTTTGTAAGAATTAACAAAAGATTGTTTGTTACTCGCACCAAATTGTTTATTCTTTGTAAAACTACTGTTTTTTTCATTCTGTTTGATTGAATCAGACTTTGTTTGCTTTACCCGCCATTCTTGCGCTTTCTCCTTCGGATTCACAATATTATCTGAAACAATAGAAGATTTAGAATTAGAACCTTTAGAACTTTGAACTTGAGTTACCTTTGACTTTTTACTCTTCTTTCTTTTCTCTAAAGGTGGTTCTTTCGTGTTTGAACATTCACCTTTACAAAAAGTACTTGAAGTTTTTTCATTTGTAATGATAAACAGTATAGTCCGGAAGCTTTGTTGAGAAATCAAATGAACAATCTTTCCCTTTGTCAGTTTCCATTGGCTTTGACTTGGTTTCGAAAATATGATCATAAGGCACAAAATCACAATCAGAATCAGAATCGGCATTGTGAACTTCAAAATCCATTTTAGATTCAGATGAAGTCCATGTTTTGAAAGCATTTTCTCTTCGTTCTTTTGCCAATTCCTTTTCTAATTCAGTTACATCTTTAGAAAGCATAGTTATTGTCTCTTCAAATGACTGCCTTTCAGTTTCAAATACAACTTTCTTGTTTTCAAATTGTTCGCGTTCAAGATTTAAAATTTTCTCAACATCAGATATTTTTCTTTCATTATTGGAAGAATTTCTTTCCTTTTCCAATTCAGTTTCTAATATGATGATCTTTTGAGAGAGTTCAAAAATCTTTTTCTCGAAACAATTTGTTTCATTAATGAAATTAACCTTTTCACATTCAAATTGTGTATGCTCGGAGAGAAGAATACTTTCAAGATCCGCCACTTTCTTAGACAGTTTGAGACATTTATGATCAATCTTTTGTTTAGCATCAAAAATGACTTTTGATGAAATAGAAAACTTTTTGATCAGTCTCCTTGTGTATCTCATCTTTGAAACTAGAAGATATTTCCTTAAAACTATTTGAATAAACAGTTGAAAGGAGATCATTTTCATATTCAAATTTGATCCTTTGTTCTGCAAGGGAGATTTCAAGTTCAACAATTTTCCCTTCTAGAACCAATGTAGGAACATATTTCTTAGTTTCAAAGACTTGTTCGGTGATTGGCTTTGTAGTTTGGAAGTGGTCCATTTAGATTGTCGAGAGTCTTCAACGTCTCACGAGTATAACAAAATGGAAGTTGTATATGAGATGTTAATGATCTTTTTCTTGCTTCCTCTTCTTGTGTTTCCTTTTCACCAGTCCAAGGAATTTCGAAATCGAGCCAATATCGTGCATATCTTAAACATTCAAAGTTATACATTGTTGGTAATGCAATGATAGCTTTGGTCAGATTTTGGGTTTTCGTAACCAAGTCCCCAATACTTATTGACATTGCTTACAAGTCTTGGCTTGTTCATGTAAATTGTTTGGTCAGATTGACCTCTCAAATACAGCTTCTTTTCCAAATCTTTAATTTTATCAAAAAATTCTGTATTTTGATTTGAAAGATTTGTCAAAGATAATTCACTTTCAACATTCTTTGTTTCTAAGTCTTTGGTTTGTTTGTTCAACTCAGATAATTGAGAATCAAGAATTTTCTTTTCTGATTCAAATTGATTATGTTGAGACTTGAGAGTTTTAATTTCAGAACATTTTTCTTCTTTCTCAAGTTCAACATCACCAATCTTTTGTTTTAAGTCATTATTCTTCTTTCTTTCATCTTGGAGATTTTCTCTTAATTCCTGAATAGTTGGTGCTACTTTCTCGAGCTCACGTAATAAATTAGCACTATCCTTTTCAGAACAAGCTAATTTATCCAGTGTTTTGTTCAGTTCATTTATCAGATTTATAACGTCGTGATCTACTGGTTTAGGTAAGGGAAAAGAATTTACCTGTGTTGTAGTGTCAGAATTGTCCTCATCATCAGAATTAAATTCTGCTTGACACATGTTGGCATATTCTTCCTTTTCTCCCTCATCATCTGAATGGTCAAGCCAATATTCCTCTTCGACAAGAAGTGCTATTCCATCTTCCTTTTGTTTAGGCAGTAGCAACTTCTGTTTGAAGTAATCAGTATTCTTGACCACTTTCTTCCGGCAATCCCTAGCATAATGACCTGGAGTTCCACAGTTATAACACTTTTGAATCTCCACTCCCTTCTTTTCTTCGAACTTTTTCTCCACATTCTCAAATATCTTCTTACCATCAACTTTTTCCGATTTCTTATCAACATTTTCAAACCTTTGTTCTCCAAATGGTTTCCTCTCATAACTGTTGTTCTGAATCTTTCGTGAACCAGAAGTAAACCTCAGATTGTTGTTTGATGACGTTTGTAAAACTTCTTCTGAAAGTGTCTTGTGAGAAGAATCATCGCTTGCTCTAATTCGACACCATCATCAGAGATATTACCCTTGTAACCAGTATCATACATTCCAAACTCATCAATAAAACTGGTTGATTGCACTTCGGATTTAAGTGCAATTGGTTCTTGAGAAATTTATTTCTTATTTTTCTTCATCTTTTCCTCTCTTATCTCTTCTATTTCCTCTTCGTCTTGCAACATGGTCTCATACAGCTCATGTAATGGCATAGTAGACAGTCTAGGATTTTGTTTCATTTTCCTAGAAACACTCTTCCACTCGGGTTGTAGGATGCTAAGAAATTTGACATTTATCTCAATTAGATCCTTTTTGACCTTGTTCTTACTAAGCTCATTAAGTAGAATCATGAATCTGTCATTAGTCTGATAAAGTGTCCCATCCTCCTTAGCTCTAAATGCTTCATACTTGTTTATGCACAAAGTGATTTTCATCTGATTGCCAATCTGAGACCCTTGCAACATTTTCTCTAACTGCCTCCACATATTATTTGCAGTATCCTTGTAGCTATCAATCTTGTTGAAGACCTCACTTGGAATCCCCATGATAACATACGATCTTGCCTTTTTATCTGCATCATATCTAGCCTTTTGATCAACATTGTAGTCGGTAATAGGAACCAGTCTAAGATCTGCATCTGGTGAATTCAGAACTCGAACATATTTATATACAGGTTGCATTGGACCATTTTTAAGCGAATCTAACAAGTGTAATCCATTTTGTTGTCGCTCAAGAAAATCCTCAAACCTTTCCTTCCACTGTTCATGTTCTCTTTCAATCAGAATCGGGGGTCTAGAATCACTTCCCAAAGAGTTCATGATATCATTTCTCATCTCTTCGAAATTCGTGTTCTGATCCTGTAACTTTGCACGAATTGATTCAGTGCATCAATTCGAACAAATCTGTGATAAAATCACAAGCCAAAACAACTTCAAAATCGCAGAAATGTAGAAAAACAAAATTCTTCAAAAATGCCCAATTTTTCTTCAAAATCTTCACAAATCGCAATCTGCTAGGCTCTGATACCCCTTGTGATCCCAAGATACAAGTAATCTATACAAGATCTATGATAAACTCTGGTCATCTCTCATTAATCATCAAGAACATGTTACAAAGTGTAGAGAGAAACTCACAGAGAGTAAAATGATATGAAAGTGAAAGTGTTAGCCAAAAGCAAGGAGATCTAGGTCTTTTATACCTAGATCTACAAGTTACATATTTAGTCCCTCAACTTGAATACAACATAAAATAAGCACTAACAGAGTTTGATGGATGTTTTTGTGGAGTACGATGGGGTTTCGTTTTACGACGTTTTGCAGTGCATGGGTGACCCTTTGTCATGTGCATACTTGAATGATTGCGTACGTTAATATATGGGGTTGAGTGAGTATTGCGTCTCATGCAAATTTTGTTTAAAATGTGCTTTATGTCGTTTTACATCAAAAAGAGTGGTTTTGAAGTTTTGATGCCACGTGGCTTCTCTTTTGAGAACCGTGGTAGCATATTTTGTTGCAACTTGATAGGTGTTCAAATTGATTTATATGTGGCGTGAGTAATGCATATAAGAGCATCATGATAGTACATCTCTAATGTTCTGTTTTATGCACCCTCAATTGTTGGCATTATTGATGTTCTTTCTCGCACATGCACTGCATTGATTCATTGACATGAATAGTTTTGTAGCCACTATTTTGGGACATTAGTGTGCATCGCTTGTGCGGTTTAAGGTTTGAAGTTGACTTGAATTAATTTATGTGTCAATCAAATTATGTGCACGTATGGTTTTCCAAAGTTTTGAGAAAAACACATTGAGGTGTGTGAGCCTAGTCAAAGAATTTTATTTACTTATCATTATACGACTGAATGAGAAGCTTTGAAATTTGAGTTAATGAATTTCTACTTTGAAAATTTAGTTTTGACTATCCGGTATGTGCTATACCATTTCAGAGTGACTACTAAGAAAGTATTACAGATTGACATGCAAAATTTTAATTTGAGATTCCTTTTCGATGTTTAAAACGATATTTCCAAATGATGAAAATATCTTGTTATTTGATTTAAAATTGGGGGATGGCCCAGACCATGTCGTGTTTTAACCAAGGTGTGTAGATGATTTGCTTCGTTTCTCTGTGAACAAAACTGACATATGCGAAGTTGTTAATGAATTACAATTCATGTCGTTTCATGGTTAAAAAAAGAATTTTGGGAATTGATGTCGTGTAAATCCTTCTTTTAAGGTTCGTACAAACAGGCTGTTAAACGCTATTTTAATGTAGGAAACTACTTGTGTGTTTAGCACAAGTAAATCCGTGATGGGACCCAAGCGGTTCATTTTAAAAGTTGTCGAGTACGTTTTTACGTTTCGTTAGTAAACTGATTTGCGATGAAATAGTTTTCAAGAATGATTTTTCATACGTGGGACGAGTGTGACCATGTTTGTGCATCTACCGGCTAGGTAGTGGTAAGTTTTTGTACGTATGTTATGTTAGTATAAAAACCTTCGTGTTTAAAAATCTAGTGAAAACTTTATTGGCATATTTATGGAGTCTGTCACTTGAAAACCTTGAAATCTTTAGGCTTGGTGAGGTTGAGCAACCCCAGTTAGGGGTGAGGGCGTGTAGAACCTTTCGATGAAAGATTGGGTTTCTAACGCGTGTTATTGCCGTGAACCGTATGGTGTCGTGTGCTGGGTCGAATTCCTTGTGGGCAACTGAAAGGTGGGACTCGCGGTATTTTCTGGTAATGCTCATGGTAACCGTTTACGTCAGCAACCTTGTTGAGGGTTTCCGGTTTTGTATGAAGGTCGTGTAGGACCCTTTAGACCGAGGGGATGACCATGGATTGGTGGGGATGTTTGAGGAATGAAGCTCGTGTGTGGAGCTCTGTGACGGGTCGAGTTTTGGTGGTGTGACTAGGTGTCAACTTTTGGAGTTCGAGGCCAAGGACCACTAGTGTGATTGGAGAGTGTAGTCCAATTTTAATAAATGGTGGTATCGGTTATGATGATCTTAAGTTCGATTGTGATGAATAGTTTAGCGGGATGACCCTCCTCATGTGGTAAAAGAATCTGTCGATTAGATGATTGGAATTAGACGTGTTTTGGGAGTGGTGTAACTGATGGATCAGTGACGACCGTCGGTGTTGGAGTCTAATGGGACTCGTTAGAAGTAAGTGTCGGTTCAACAGTGGGAACCTTAGATATGGAGGTTCGTTGGTTTTAGATGTAATCAAACCTTGGACTAATTGGAGAAATTTAAGACCGTGTGGATACGGATTGATTTAGAGTCGGGATCCGTCGTCGGGGAAGTATGGAACACCTAAGGTTGGGAGACAACGGAGGTAATTTGGTTGGGAGTTAATCCAGTAGATGGAGCGTTCACCCGGACATAAGTATAACGTACCCAAGAGGGCATCGTTGGTAAGGGTTTGCTTGAGGTTGTGTATGCACGGGGGAATTTAGTTCTCAGTTGGGAGTTAATGGAACATGGAAGGGTTGAATTGGATAGCCTTTGGTTGTAAGGGATCTAGATTTCGAGGACGAAATCATTCTAAGGTTTGGAGGATTGTAACACCTCGAAATTTTGAAAAACGGAATAAGGGTTTCGCGGACGTCCGCAAGGTGCAACCGGACGTCCGTGCCATGTGGAAGTCCGCATGTCATCCGCGGAAGCAACAGGGAATTTTTGGGAAGAAGCAGTTCGGCTGAGGCCGGACGTCCGCGAAGGACCATGCAGGCGTCCGCGATGCATCTGATGGGATATTTTGGTGTTTTTAAGATCCCCCCCCTCTTTTCCCTCATTTCATTTCTCTCAACCACATCTCAGATTTCTCTCTCTCTTTTGAACGATTTCTCCCAAGAATAACCCTAAACTATTCCTCTCTTCTTCATCTTCTCCACTCAAACTAAACCCCTTTCCACCATTGTTGAAGATATGGAAGCTTGAAGCTTTTGTGGGTGATTAGGAGCTTTTGCTTGGAGATTCAAGCGATAAAGGTAATATCTCTCTACCCAAAAGCTAGGGTTTTGTGATTTTCATCTTCTCTTCCATTGTGAGCTTTATTGGTGTGATTTTGGTGGTGATTGGTTAAGAAAACCTTATTTTTCTTCATATATAAGAACTAGGGTTTTGGTATAAGTTGGGTTTTGATGTATTATGTTTGGGGAATGATTCTACATGGTTAGATCTGGATATTTATGGTTGGAAACTTATGGATCTAGGTTTTGGAAGATTTGGACTTGAAGATTCGTATTTCTTCAAAGGAGCTTACGTTTGGGAAAATCTAGATTTAGCCTAATCTAGCAAGGTGAGTTCAAGTTGATTTGTGAAAACGTTGTACATGCCAAAATGTTTATTTTAAAGTATTTGTGTGCTTTATATAAAGTTATCTCTTGTTGAGCTATTTAGTGGGTTTTGATTTAATCAAAGTGTCGAGCTTTACAAATCTTGTAAAACACCCACATTTGGGGATTTTGAGTGATTGATGAATAAATCACGAGTGAAAGTGGTTTTGTTAATTTATTGCCCAAGTAAAGGTTATTTGGTCAAAATACACTTTTAGTGTTTGTTGTGATTATGCGATAACTATGATATGTTACATTTGAAAATGTAAACGTATGCGTTGGGGATTTTGGTCAATCTTGACCGTATGAATATTTTAAGAGTTGTAAACCTTTTATTCTGGGCCGAACGCCAATTGAGAATCGAAAAGACAAAGATTTTGGGTAACGATGTATTTTGGTTTACGGAAAACGTGTGAATAACACGTATTTAGCAAAATGGTTATTTTGCCCTTTGTAAAACCAGTTTCTATTAGGTAAACAAGAAATCTTCAATTGATCTTCAAGAATCTAGAGTTTTACATAAGAATTCCAAGCTTTCTCTTTCTAGATTCTCTCTCTAAAATCTCTCACTAGATATTACAATTAAGATCATTACTAATGACTTGCTTCCAAACTAAGCTTTACAAAACCTATTTATATCTCCTAATTACAAAGCTTTAAACACTAAAGCTAGTTTGACTTTACATGACTTTGACTATTTTGACTAATGATTTGACTTTACAATGTTTGCATTATACAAGACTTTACAATAAATCTTGAATACAATAATGATCTAACATTCTCTCCCTTTGGATTCAAGATTAAAATAAATATGGCAGCAGTCTTCAGTTCTTGATCTTCAAAACTTTAACTTTGACCGCTTTGAACGTTGAAGCTTTGGCACTCTTCAAACAGTTGAATCTTCACCAGTTCACGTTGAACTTTGATGCTTTGATAGTCTTTAAACTCTCATCTTTGAAGAATCTTCAGTCAAACACATGAAAAGTCTTCGTCTTTCACAATGTAAAGTCAATCTTCTTGAAATGTAATCTTCAACAAATTTTCTTCAAGTCTTGAACACGAATTTCAGATCTTTGCATCTTTGATCTTTGAAGCTTTAAAAACTTTTAAGCTTTGAACTTTGAGGCTTTGAAAAACTTTGAAGCTTTGAACTCAAACTTTGAATGATTTCATGAACTTAGTATCTTCATCTTCTTCGATCTTGAACTGTCTTTGAATAACGAACTCTCTTGAAATATCTCGAAACATCTTGTTGACTTTAGCACATCACATCATTTCTCCCCCTTAATCTATCATTGACCAAGATCTCTTTTCTTCAGGGTATTATTTCTCCCCCTGTTCTTCATTATACTATTTCTCCCCCTTTTTGATGATTGTGAGCATCATGATCATCAAAACCTTCATCAATTTCAGCACACTTTTTATACACCACAAGTAACATTCTCCTTCTTTTTATCTGATAAATCGTCAATTCCGAAAGATATTTAACCGAATCTTTTCAAATTCAGATAAATAGAGAGTGGTAACCCTGAAACAACGGATGAATCAGTTAAAATGCCTGTAAGTAGCACGGAGCCACTTAGTACAACGGATGTACTTTGTAAAGGAGCTTTTTGATGTTCACTCCCCCAGGGCTTCCATTCAATCATCGAAAAACACTAAGGAATTTCTATGAATGTTAGGACAAGAAAACATATTCGTTGTGTGAACGTGCTTCTGTAGAAAGAATTAAAGCAACATATGCTTGAAAAATTATAGGCTCAAAACGTGTAAACTATTGAGACAACAACAATTTTCCACGGACTCAATGTGCATGAATGAAGAGCGAAGGTGGGGCAAACTTCCTTCTTTTTCAATATCTAGACCTTCCGAGTGAAGATTAGATAGATTATATGCTGCGTCCCCAAGAAAAATGAAACATTTCTTTGTTGAGAAAGAAATGAGTAGCTGGTGGGGTTAAATGCAAGAGTTGGCATGGGCTGACTGCCTGTTTCAATGATGGTCACCAAAGAATGTGAACCAATCAGTAATGTGGCTTCCCGGCTCAGAAAAATGGATGGTGCAGAGTTCTCTTATTCTTTTAACTCTGTTCTCACACCCTCTTTCTATTTTTAATCCGCTCACTTCTACCCAAACTCTCATTTACATTTTACCTCAACACAATGAGATACTCAACCGGATGAGTAATCTCCCCCACTCTTTGATTTCGACCCCTCACCCCTCAATCACTCGAGGATAACTTCTTGGGTAGGAAACACTGGTTAACGTGAATCCATAAAAGTTCTTTAATATCTCACACTGATCCTATGAAATTGTCCTAAAATGATTTGTGTTGTTCAACAATTTAGCTTGAACAAATAAACTTCAGCATTTAAATGACATTGTCATCAGAATGTATGCTCTTCAATATTTGAGCATTTGAACGATGAAAATTCTCAAAACAAGAATATTTGAACGAATGAAATGAATTTGAAAGACTTGTTTGAGAATCTGACAATGTATTAATCAGATCGAATATGAATGATAATCATGTAAGGCTTAGGGTATCAAAGAATTGAAATTTGTTTATATGAACAACTATAAACAATCTTTGAATGAAACGTTTAAGTTTTCACGCTGAAAAAATAATATGATGCTCAACAAAAATGAAGTACAAACGGGAGTATTACCATCGAAAAATTGTTTCATTTTGAGACATGGTAATAACAAATTCAATATGAAGCTGAACCGATGTGTATGAATACTTGAAAAGATAATACACAAGTATTAATCTTTAGAAACACACGGTCAGAAATGATGTTACGGTAAACCGAGATCTCCATGAAAAACATTTAAAATCACACTTCTAAATTAATAAAATCTGTTTGAGAATAGAGAAGTGGTTTGAACATTTAAGGAAAAAATGTTTTTCATGCTTGAAAGTTGTTCTTCTTTCAAACAATCGGAGATTAAGATCAGAAGATACGTACAACGAGAAACGTTTGAGCTCCCCCTCAAATCATGGTATAATGATTTAAAATTAGGATTGATGTAAAAGATTTTAAATCTTCAATCCTTGTTCTTTGTGCAGATTTTAATCTCCACAAAGAACAAGGATTGAAGAAACGTTCCTCAAATCATGGTATAATGATTTAAAATCATGCACAAAGATACGTACAACGAGTTATGAATTACCAGGATTGATGTAATAGTCGTTGAAGAACGGGTTCTAAACTGAGATGTTTAGAAGCCATTGTTGTTCCTCCCCCTTTAATGGCACAAATACTCTTAAAAAAATCACCACTTCTCTTCTGTTTTCAGTCATATGTGTGGTATATATGTAATATTCAGCACAACACATGATGAACCTGCAAAACAGATTAAGCAGATTTTGGTACCCAATGGCACTTGGGTCCTAGTGTGTTAGGTGTAGATTTCTTAGAAGGAATACTGTAAGTACCGTACCAATAAGAAGTATAATCTTTATGCACAAAATCATTTGATCCACAGTAAGAACAACAGATTTTCTTATGTGCCAACCTAATCAGATGATTTGTGGAATGAATAGGATTAGGTTTAGCAGAAAATTTACCTTTCGGTGCATTGTTCTTTTTGGCCTTTGATGTGGATGCAGATGATTTTGGTACATCTTTCTTTGGAGGTGTTGTGCCTTTGACTCTCCATTCCATCTTCCCTTTCTTGAAGATTGGAGTTTATTGAGGCTTAAAAGGAGTATCAACTTTAGGCACTTTTGGTTTTCTATCTGATTTATCAAACAAAGGATTATAGAAGAGATTTGTAGAACGAATCTGATCTTTTGAGAAATCAGTTGATCTATTAAAATGTTTAGAATGGATGTTTTTAAAGCTTGAACTTGAAGCAGTTTTAAAAGAGTATTCAGAATCATTTGAATCAACAAATGGAGTCTGAAAGATAGTATTAGGACTGACCTGCTTTGAGACATCAAATTTAAAAATGATATCTTCAAGTTCTTTGACATTGTTTATCAAAACATTTTTCTCTTTAAAAATTAGATCATATTTCCTTTGAAAATCATATTTTACCTTTTGCTCCTTCATAATATCTGTTGATAAACCAGATAATCTTTTGGTAAGATTAAGAATCGCATCTTCAAAATTTTTGCGTTCCGATTCAAAATCTTTTTCTAAGAATTTTCCTTTATCAGTTATCTCTTTGAAAGATTCCATATTTTTCTTTTTAAGGATTTTATTTTCCTTTTCAAAGAGATTTTTCTTTTCCGTGAAATCTTTTCTTTCATTTTCCAAAACCTTTTCTAATTCAGAGATTTTCATGGAAAGTTCAGAACTTTTGATCTCAAAAGATTTTCTTTCAATTCCAAATTTAGCTCTTTCTTTTTCGAGCTTTTCTTTTTCTAAAAATAAAACTTTTTCAAAGTTATACTCAAATGAGTCTTTTGAGTGTTTGCCGGTTTTAGTAGCTCGAGGTGGAGTCTTGGATGTGTTATGTGCTTAATTGCGTTTTATTTGAGTATGTGTCGGTGTGAGTGTTTGGTCTTATGTGTGAAGACCGTTTGATGATTTTGCATTCTTAGTACCTTTGGGTCTAATGAGCTATGGCAGGATATATGCCTTGTTGAGTTATAAAAGATTTGCATATACATACACAAACATATAGATGCATATATGACTTGACTTCATTGGGAAAGTGGCAATGAAGGGGTTGCGAGATTATCATGCCTCGGAGCACGTGTGTGCATGATGTGGGTTAGATGCACTTCATTTGCATGAGTTGATTTTGGTAAACGATCATTAAATTTTTTGAGCCGATGGCTCAGTTTTGGACACGGTTGTGACTCGAGGGCATTCGCCCGGTTTTGATAAGCTCGACGTGGGCTTGGGGTTTGATTTGCATGAAATGCATTATATTTGAGATTTACATGATTTGAATGCATTGGTTATTCCTTTGAGGTCATGTATAAATTTTAAGTTGAGTAATCTTGTTTTGGATGGTGAGATCCCAAGGTAAAGATCCAGTAGGATTGAACTTGGTGGTTTAGACTAGAGATTCGGTTTGGATTGATGTCTCCATGGACTAAAGACCCGGTTTGGGTTGATGTCGCACTAGGCTAGAGACCGGTTTGGGTTGATGCCTCACTTGACTAAAGATCCGGTTTGGATTGATGTCACATTAGACTAAAGATCCGGTTTGGATTGATGTCTCCGTGGACTAAAGACCCGGTTTGGGTTGATGTCGCATTAGGCTAGAGACTAGTTTGGGTTGATGCCTCAATAGACTAAAGACCCGGTTTGGGTTGAAGTTTAAAACTGACTAGAGACCGGGATATGGTTGATGTCATGAGTGTTCTCATCCATGAAGCTTACTTGTGTTTATTAAGTTGTGGTTTAATTTATGTGTTCGCCACATTCGATGGAATCGGGTCTCCCCCGTCACCGAAGGGTGTTGTTTTCGGGTAATTGTTTCTCCATGTTGTCGGCGTCGTGTTATATGCGTATGGATTGTTTTTCCATGATTGATGGGCGGTATTTTATGTCTCATTCTTGATTGGATGTTTTCTACTATTGGAGTATTATTCGCATTGATGATTAGTTGGGAATTTATTATCTAGTTACCTCTTGAGTGAGTTTTGGATTTGAGTCCATTGCTGAGAAATGATTTTCATTGGAGGCTTTCCTCACGGATTTGGTGTGCGTTTGGAAATTGGGTTTTCGGTGTATTTTTATACAAATCCCATTTTCGGAAATCATGATTTACGCTAAAATCTTTTGTCTAACCAATTGTTTGATCATGATGTAAACTCTTGAACTCACTAGGCGTTAGCCAAACCTTTTTATTTGTCGGCATGTACAACAAGTTCAGGTTGGGAATAGCTTTAGCTACACTGTGGAGTGATGAGTGCTAGTAGGGTGCACGTGAAGTAATTTGCTTAGTGAAGTCTTCCGCACTTATTTGGGATTAGCAACTTGTATTGTGTAAAGTAACACCCGTTGTAACAACCCGGTTTTCCCAAACATACTTCAAATAACATATTATACATAACGTCGTTACATTCATAACAAAATACTTAATAAATCACGTACGGTCCGAAAAGTCTCGAAACCACAGAATACATAAAAGCTTCCTAATCAAAGTCCGTCATTAAAAGCAATCTACTCCTTATCCTTTCCCTTGTCGCTAAAAGATCCTCAACCTGGAATACATATTTTTGAAAGCAAAATGAGGGTTAGACCAACGGTCTAGTGAGATAATCCATGTCATTTCAAAAACCGTTATAAAACCAATTTATATAAAACCATATATCCAAATAGTTTATATAAAACCTTTGTATAACACACATATACCACACGTATAGAAATACCAATCAAGACTCGTGCATCGTGTACATCCCTTCCAACTTATTCCTCCACAAATGGCCATATTAGTTGGTTGCAAGCCAACTAATAAATTATCAACGCCGTACTGAAATTACGACCAACAACGCCGTACTGAATTTACGACCAACAACACCACCGGTCCGCACACCGGAACCCGGCAACACACCGGTCCGCACACCGGAACCCGACTAAAAGTGCACCCGTGAAGTGCAAAGCTTATATAAATAAAATATACATCTCAATATATTCTATTTCAATATAAACACATATTCACCTTATCTGTCACATTCCAATCATATCTCACTATATGATATGTTTCATTTATAAACACGTCATCACATTATAAATACAATATATATCTCAATATATCATATTGTCATTTATAAACACATAATCAAACCATATATCATCCTTTCAATCAACATATATCCATCTCATATATATATAAACATATATATATATGTATCCCAGTTTGAAAGCATTTTTAAAGTAAAACTCACCTTGATGATAGTCTGAAGCCACACACGCGCAAACGATACAATTGAGCAAAACCGGCAAATAAAGCCACATTAACGAGGGGCAACCGAGCCTGTAATATATACACATTGATGAAATCCACATACTTATATGTATACAAGACTCACTATGACAATTGACAACCTTAACAACTCACCGGACACTCTCGAAACACAACCGAGCTAGAAACCGGACAACCGACATCAATCAAAAGACTTTGGGTTTGTAATTGGCACTTACAAATATGTTCAATGTGTTCAAATGCTATCTTACACTCAAAACGAGTACCCATACCCCTATATTGCGCCTTAAAACGCTCCGGTACGCGAGAAACAAAATCGGAAAAATGCTGAAACAGTGCTTGGCGCCGATTGTGGCGCCAACCCATAGGCGCCGAGATCGGCGCGGACCTCTGTTTGACAGCAAACAGCCCCTTTTTCAGCTCTTAACACCCCAACTCGAAACCTAAACAATTCCAAGTCGTTTTGGCTCATTTCTATGGATTTTTAGCATCATAAATTGAGGTTTTAACATCAAATAACATGGAGAAATGCATGTAACAACTCTAAACCCATATGCACTCAACCAAATTTTAAACCCAAAAACTCTATCCATGGAAAAATTGAGATTTATCAATAATTCAAGATGAAGCATCTTACTGATTGATCAAAACTCATATGGAATCAATCCCAACATTATTTGCAATCTACCTCATGGATTAAAACTCAAGTAACATATGATTAACCAATCCACACCATATGCTAATCTAACCAAAAATAGAGAAAAAGTAAAGAAGAATAAGGATGAGAGACTATACCTTGAAGATGATAACTTAAATCATTAGTTGAAACTCTCTCTTCTTCTTCTTCCTCTCTTCTTCTTTCTCCTATCTCTCTCTAACGTCTCTCACTCTCTCTTTCTATTTTAAATTCCCATACAAACACACACACAATATACATATATCTATAATATCTAGATATTATAGATATTTACTAAACGAACCCCAAACTTCTCTTAATTGGCACAATCTACCCTCCAACTTCCAATAAAAATTACAGTGTACTCCTTTAACTTATAACTCCATAATACTAATCCTAAATTTACCTTAAAACCAAAATTATAAAAATTAATTAAATCGATAAAATACCCGGTTATTACAACATCTCCCCCTTAAAAGAATTCCGTCCCGGAATTCGGTTAGACAATAAACGAGGTTAATCAATTACCATAAATCGCTTCTAAACTCATACAACACATCATTCTCAATATTACCAAATCATCAAGAATTTTAATTCCACACAAAAATTCCACCCCTTTAAAACAACGATAACCACCAACTTATTAATACTAACCACTTTATTTGAACTTTACACACATCTTCCGCAATTTACTCAATTAATCCATCCCACAAAGTCGATCCAAATCTTAACATAATCATAATCGAAATCCTCTGCCGAATCACCCAATAATCAAATCCCACGAAGGTTCAAAATAACTCGCTAGTTCACTTATATCACAAAAAGAAATAACTTATACTCATATGAAACTAATCCAAATAACACAACATTAAATGCTTACTCGAAACATTTACTACACTAATACTACTTTTAACTCCATCAGCATTTCACGACAAACGTCTTGTTCTATACTTTTCAAAACTAACTTGACAACATAATTATACTCTTTCCAGATAAAAACCTGCGTAGCAATTACAACCTATTTCTTATACTCTTCCAAATAGAACTCATATTAAAACATAGTTTTCAATAACAATACAATGTCTTAACATAATTGCAAAACTCGATGAGAAGTCAAAGACTTACACATCTACCTTAACTTACAATCCCAATTTCTCAATTGTACAAATACTACACCAAATATCATACCCATGTAATAATACCATAAAATCCTTATGACAACTTTTAGCCGCAATCAACAAATTACGTCTTCATTGCATCAATCAATATATCAACAATTAAGATAAAGTCTAAAACCACTCTTTAACTTAAACAACTCCATAAATAAAGTTCATCAACATTGCCCTTACTTTATTTAACCGTAACAATCGCCAACTAATCATATAATAAATCTACTACCAATTATACCACAAAGTTCATCACACGATCATCAAAATAATTAAACATCGCTTTCTTCCCGCTAATCATAACACTAATAATATAAATATTCCCTCTTAGCTTAAGTCTAGGTTATCAGCAACCTAGTTTTCTCACCTTGCGACCTACCATCGCTAATACTTCCTCCACATTATTCCACTTTTAATCCATTCCGGTGTTTTCTAACGAAAAAGGTCGAATGAACTCCCACTATGCGTAACCCTTCGTTACTAAGGAGTATACAACAATTTAGTATCTTCCCAACTACAACAACTCTTACTTCTAGAAGAAAACCTGCGTAATATGAACAAGGTATAATCATCTCAAATCAATCATACCAATATCAGTCACACATCTAGACTCCAAATTTTAAATTATGCCTCAAACTAATGGTTTCGTACAGAATTTTACCATTCTTAAAAGAACACATTTCATCACCGTTCATGTCTCAACAATCTAACACCCCAAAAGTAACGACACTCTACTCTCCAACAGATCGCATAATTAACTTGGAGTATCACCTTAACCCGTAGTTAAACTTTTCTCCATAGACTATACACAACTCTATCGTCACTTCTCTAATCCAACATACATCTAAGACAGACAACACTTTCTTGCATTAATTACACCGACCACGAACCTTAGATTACAATTGATTTCCACACATGCCACAACATCACTCTCGTACTACTACCACGTCCTATCCAATGGTCCTTCACCCCGATCATTACATTCGACTATTTTCTTCCACTCTCTTCTCAACATAAAACACGTTTCCCCAAGGATAGCTCACTAGGAGGTGCTTACTCTAGACCGATCCTATGAGCTAGCTTTCTTTCACCTCCAAACCAATCGCACACACCCAATTCCAACAATTACTATCCTTAACCAATAATTTCACCACACCTCATATCAGGAACTTAACCGAGTTAATCCGAAATCACACTCATTGCTCGAAACAACCACACTTTTTCATTTTTCAAATATCGATAACATATTCTTTCAAAACGATAATAAACAAATTGGATCCACACTATACACCCATCCCCAAAATATAACAACCATAAAAATATCTTATTAACAAAATCAGTACATCTTTATTTCACCTCGTGTCTCGATTAGCACACAATATATCATCGTGTCTCTTTCAACATACAATATTTCACCGTGCCTCTTTCAGCACAAAAGTATATATATATATATATATATATATATATTTATATATATTACAAATCATCTAACACATTTGAAATTTTATTCATAACATAAACATTAACATTTGGAGGCATAACCTAGAGTCTGAAATACTGAATTATACACAACGCCACATTCTACACTTTCGCAATATCTTTTCCAAAATTCTAACATGCACCTTCAATTTGAAAATTGCTAACAATTGCAAGTGTTAGATCATTCATTCCAAATTAAACTACCAACCACTTTCGTTCTCATACAATCAATTTTATTACCTCCTTGATAAATCTTTCAAATCCAAACACATATGATAACGGGTTATCACCTTTGATTACTAATAGCTTTTCCTTACTAATCATTCCCAATAACACTCTTCCCTTTCTAGTTTCGATTATCCTTGATTTCTCACTTAAATTTATCCCAAGTAATATCATAATGAATAAACATACTAATTTCAATATCATCCAAAATAATTGTTACACTATTGCTAAATTAGAACCAACCTCTTTTCACACCAAATGCTTCCAAACCTACACTCTTACCAAGCCTTTCTAAAAAATAAATCATATACTCCCAATATAAAATTTGCCAACAAACGGAAACTTTAATTCAATCACCCTTCTAGATAGCGTCAATAATTACACTAAGTATAATCTACACAATACACTAAATCGTCGCCTTCATGACAAGGTCAAGACTACACACACTACCATTACTCTCCACCCATATTCATCACGTTCCACACACTACTATTATTCTTTACACTCAAGCCCTCTTACCCCACACATTAGCAAAATCGGAACAACAGTAATTAAGCACACCCCTCTTTATCTCTAATATATTTATCAAATTACAGATAAGCAACAAAAGAATGGAGACACAAATGATCGATTTACACCGAAGTCATACAACACTTTAGCACGTGTAGAGTTTATAGAAATATACCTGTCTTCGTCTTCATCCATACGTCAAGTCCGATTTGCCACTCTGTTGATTCAAACAATGGTTAATATACACATAGCACATTCCCCATATAATAAGGTATTCCAGTTCAAACATGTACTTGTAAGTTCACAATTACACTGGCCAAATGTAATTTGAAATTACCTTACATGATGTTCCTTCTACCTTTTTATACTTAACATCCCAAGGTTCTAAAATAATGGGGACATCCTACTTCACATGCAGTTTAAGTCTAGGTATAAATCCAAATACCTAAATCCCTTAAACTAGGGCTCTGATACCATCTGTAACAACCCGGTTTTCCCAAACATACTTCAAATAACATATTATACATAACGTCGTTACATTCATAACAAAATACTTAATAAATCACGTACGGTCCCAAAAGTCTCGAAACCACAGAATACATAAAAGCTTCCTAATCAAAGTCAGTCATTAAAATCAATCTACTCCTTATCCTTTCCCTTGTCGCTAAAAGATCCTCAACCTGGAATACATATTTTTGAAAGCAAAATGAGGGTTAGACCAACGGTCTAGTGAGATAATCCCTGTCATTTCAAAAACCGTTATAAAACCAATTTATATAAAACCATATATCCAAATAGTTTATATAAAACCTTTGTATAACACACATATACCACACGTATAGAAATACCAATCAAGACTCGTGCATCGTGTACAACCCTTCCAACTTATTCCTCCACAAATGGCCATATTAGTTGGTTGCAAGCCAACTAATAAATTATCAATGCCGTACTGAAATTACGACCAACAACGCCGTACTGAATTTACGACCAACAACACCACCGGTCCGCACACCGGAACCCGGCAACACACCGGTCCGCACACCGGAACCCGGCTAAAAGTGCACTCGTGAAGTGCAAAGCTTATATAAATAAAATATACATCTCAATATATTCTATTTCAATATAAACACATATTCACCTTATCTGTCACAATCCAATCATATCTCACTATATGATATGTTTCATTTATAAACACGTCATCACATTATAAATACAATATATATCTCAATATATCATATTGCCATTTATAAACACATAATCAAACCATATATCATCCTTTCAATCCACATATATCCATCTCATATATATATAAACATATATATATGTATCCCAGTTTGAAAGCATTTTTAAAGTAAAACTCACCTTGATGATAGTTTGAAGCCACACACGCGCAAACGATACAATTGAGCAAAACCGGCAAATAATGCCACAACCGAACACCACCCAAGCCACATTAACGAGGGGCAACCGAGCCTGTAATATATACACATTGATGAAATCCACATACTTATATGTATACAAGACTCACTATGACAATTGACAACCTTAACAACTCACCGGACACTCCCGAAACACAACCGAGCTAGAAACCGGACAACCGACATCAATCAAAAGACTTTGGGTTTGTAATTGGAACTTACAAATATGTTCGATGCGTTCAAATGCTATCTTACACTCAAAACGAGTACCCATACCCCTATATTGCGCCTTAAAATGACTCCGGTACGCGAGAAACAAAATCGGAAAAATGCTGAAACAGTGCTTGGCGCCGATTGTGGCGCCAACCCATAGGCGCCGAGATCGGCGCGGACCTCTGTTTGACAGCAAACAGCCCCTTTTTCAGCTCTTAACACTACAACTCGAACCCTAAACAATTCCAAGTCGTTTTGGCTCATTTCTATGGATTTTTAGCATCATAAATTGAGGTTTTAACATCAAATAACATGGAGAAATCCATGTAACAACTCTAAACCCATATGCACTCAACCAAATTTTAAACCCAAAAACCCAAAAACTCTATCCATGGAAAAATTGAGATTTATCAATAATTCAAGATGAAGCATCTTACTGATTGATCAAAACTCATATGGAATCAATCCCAACATTATTTGCAATCTACCTCATGGATTAAAACTCAAGTAACATATGATTAACCAATCCACACCATATGCTAATCTAACCAAAAATAGAGAAAAAGTAAAGAAGAATAAGGATGAGAGACTATACCTTGAAGATGATAACTTAAATCATTAGTTGAAACTCTCTCTTCTTCTTCTTCCTCTCTTCTTCTTTCTCCTATCTCTCTCTAACGTCTCTCACTCTCTCTTTCTATTTTAAATTCCCATACAAACACACACACAATATACATATATCTATAATATCTAGATATTATAGATATTTACCAAACGAACCCCAAACTTCTCTTAATTGGCACAATCTACCCTCCAACTTCCAATAAAAATTACAGTGTACTCCTTTAACTTATAACTCCATAATACTAATCCTAAATTTACCTTAAAACCAAAATTATAAAAATTAATTAAATCGATAAAATACCCGGTTATTACAACATCTCCCCCTTAAAAGAATTCCGTCCCGGAATTCGGTTAGACAATAAACGAGGTTAATCAATTACCATAAATCGCTTCTAAACTCATACAACACATCATTCTCAATATTACCAAATCATCAAGAATTTTAATTCCACACAAAAATTCCACCCCTTTAAAACAACGATAACCACCAACTTATTAATACTAACCACTTTATTTGAACTTTACACACATCTTCCGCAATTTACTCAATTAATCCATCCCACAAAGTCGATCCAAATCTTAACATAATCATAATCGAAATCCTCTGCCGAATCACCCAATAATCAAATCCCACGAAGGTTCAAAATAACTCGCTAGTTCACTTATATCACAAAAAGAAATAACTTATACTCATATGAAACTAATCCAAATAACACAACATTAAATGCTTACTCGAAACATTTACTACACTAATACTACTTTTAACTCCATCAGCATTTCACGACAAACGTCTTGTTCTATACTTTTCAAAACTAACTTGACAACATAATTATACTCTTTCCAGATAAAAACCTGCGTAGCAATTACAACCTATTTCTTATACTCTTCCAAATAGAACTCATATTAAAACATAGTTTCCAATAACAATACAATGTCTTAACATAATTGCAAAACTCGATGAGAAGTCAAAGACTTACACATCTACCTTAACTTACAATGCCAATTTCTCAATTGTACAAATACTACACCAAATATCATACCCATGTAATAATACCATAAAATCCTTATGACAACTTTTAGCCGCAATCAACAAATTACGTCTTCATTGCATCAATCAATATATCAACAATTAAGATAAAGTCTAAAACCACTCTTTAACTTAAACAACTCCATAAAGAAAGTTCATCAACATTGCCCTTACTTTATTTAACCGTAACAATCGCCAACTAATCATATAATAAATCTACTACCAATTATACCACAAAGTTCATCACACGATCATCAAAATAATTAAACATCGCTTTCTTCCCGCTAATCATAACACTAATAATATAAATATTCCCTCTTAGCTTAAGTCTAGGTTATCAGCAACCTAGTTTTCTCACCTTGCGACCTACCATCGCTAATACTTCCTCCACATTATTCCACTTTTAATCCATTCCGGTGTTTTCTAACGAAAAAGGTCGAATGAACTCCCACTATGCGTAACCCTTCGTTACTAAGGAGTATACAACAATTTAGTATCTTCCCAACTACAACAACTCTTACTTCTAGAAGAAAACCTGCGTAATATGAACAAGGTATAATCATCTCAAATCAATCATACCAATATCAGTCACACATCTAGACTCCAAATTTTAAATTATGCCTCAAACTAATGGTTTCGTACAGAATTTTACCATTCTTAAAAGAACACATTTCATCACCGTTCATGTCTCAACAATCTAACACCCCAAAAGTAACGACACTCTACTCTCCAACAGATCGCATAATTAACTTGGAGTATCACCTTAACCCGTAGTTAAACTTTTCTCCATAGACTATACACAACTCTATCGTCACTTCTCTAATCCAACATACATCTAAGACAGACAACACTTTCTTGCATTAATTACACCGACCACGAACCTTAGATTACAATTGATTTCCACACATGCCACAACATCACTCTCGTACTACTACCACGTCCTATCCAATGGTCCTTCACCCCGATCATTACATTCGACTATTTTCTTCCACTCTCTTCTCAACATAAAACACGTTTCCCCAAGGATAGCTCACTAGGAGGTGCTTACTCTAGACCGATCCTATGAGCTAGCTTTCTTTCACCTCCAAACCAATCGCACACACCCAATTCCAACAATTACTATCCTTAACCAATAATTTCACCACACCTCATATCAGGAACTTAACCGAGTTAATCCGAAATCACACTCATTGCTCGAAACAACCACACTTTTTCATTTTTCAAATATCGATAACATATTCTTTCAAAACGATAATAAACAAATTGGATCCACACTATACACCCATCCCCAAAATATAACAACCATAAAAATATCTTATTAACAAAATCAGTACATCTTTATTTCACCTCGTGTCTCGATTAGCACACAATATATCATCGTGTCTCTTTCAACATACAATATTTCACCGTGCCTCTTTCAGCACAAAAGTATATATATATATATATATATATATATTTATATATATTACAAATCATCTAACACATTTGAAATTTTATTCATAACATAAACATTAACATTTGGAGGCATAACCTAGAGTCTGAAATACTGAATTATACACAACGCCACATTCTACACTTTCGCAATATCTTTTCCAAAATTCTAACATGCACCTTCAATTTGAAAATTGCTAACAATTGCAAGTGTTAGATCATTCATTCCAAATTAAACTACCAACCACTTTCGTTCTCATACAATCAATTTTATTACCTCCTTGATAAATCTTTCAAATCCAAACACATATGATAACGGGTTATCACCTTTGATTACTAATAGCTTTTCCTTACTAATCATTCCCAATAACACTCTTCCCTTTCTAGTTTCGATTATCCTTGATTTCTCACTTAAATTTATCCCAAGTAATATCATAATGAATAAACATACTAATTTCAATATCATCCAAAATAATTGTTACACTATTGCTAAATTAGAACCAACCTCTTTTCACACCAAATGCTTCCAAACCTACACTCTTACCAAGCCTTTCTAAAAAATAAATCATATACTCCCAATATAAAATTTGCCAACAAACGGAAACTTTAATTCAATCACCCTTCTAGATAGCGTCAATAATTACACTAAGTATAATCTACACAATACACTAAATCGTCGCCTTCATGACAAGGTCAAGACTACACACACTACCATTACTCTCCACCCATATTCATCACGTTCCACACACTACTATTATTCTTTACACTCAAGCCCTCTTACCCCACACATTAGCAAAATCGGAACAACAGTAATTAAGCACACCCCTCTTTATCTCTAATATATTTATCAAATTACAGATAAGCAACAAAAGAATGGAGACACAAATGATCGATTTACACCGAAGTCATACAACACTTTAGCACGTGTAGAGTTTATAGAAATATACCTGTCTTCGTCTTCATCCATACGTCAAGTCCGATTTGCCACTCTGTTGATTCAAACAATGGTTAATATACACATAGCACATTCCCCATATAATAAGGTATTCCAGTTCAAACATGTACTTGTAAGTTCACAATTACACTGGCCAAATGTAATTTGAAATTACCTTACATGATGTTCCTTCTACCTTTTTATACTTAACATCCCAAGGTTCTAAAATAATGGGGACATCCTACTTCACATGCAGTTTAAGTCTAGGTATAAATCCAAATACCTAAATCCCTTAAACTAGGGCTCTGATACCATCTGTAACAACCCGGTTTTCCCAAACATACTTCAAATAACATATTATACATAACGTCGTTACATTCATAACAAAATACTTAATAAATCACGTACGGTCCCAAAAGTCTCGAAACCACAGAATACATAAAAGCTTCCTAATCAAAGTCAGTCATTAAAATCAATCTACTCCTTATCCTTTCCCTTGTCGCTAAAAGATCCTCAACCTGGAATACATATTTTTGAAAGCAAAATGAGGGTTAGACCAACGGTCTAGTGAGATAATCCCTGTCATTTCAAAAACCGTTATAAAACCAATTTATATAAAACCATATATCCAAATAGTTTATATAAAACCTTTGTATAACACACATATACCACACGTATAGAAATACCAATCAAGACTCGTGCATCGTGTACAACCCTTCCAACTTATTCCTCCACAAATGGCCATATTAGTTGGTTGCAAGCCAACTAATAAATTATCAATGCCGTACTGAAATTACGACCAACAACGCCGTACTGAATTTACGACCAACAACACCACCGGTCCGCACACCGGAACCCGGCAACACACCGGTCCGCACACCGGAACCCGGCTAAAAGTGCACTCGTGAAGTGCAAAGCTTATATAAATAAAATATACATCTCAATATATTCTATTTCAATATAAACACATATTCACCTTATCTGTCACAATCCAATCATATCTCACTATATGATATGTTTCATTTATAAACACGTCATCACATTATAAATACAATATATATCTCAATATATCATATTGCCATTTATAAACACATAATCAAACCATATATCATCCTTTCAATCCACATATATCCATCTCATATATATATAAACATATATATATGTATCCCAGTTTGAAAGCATTTTTAAAGTAAAACTCACCTTGATGATAGTTTGAAGCCACACACGCGCAAACGATACAATTGAGCAAAACCGGCAAATAATGCCACAACCGAACACCACCCAAGCCACATTAACGAGGGGCAACCGAGCCTGTAATATATACACATTGATGAAATCCACATACTTATATGTATACAAGACTCACTATGACAATTGACAACCTTAACAACTCACCGGACACTCCCGAAACACAACCGAGCTAGAAACCGGACAACCGACATCAATCAAAAGACTTTGGGTTTGTAATTGGAACTTACAAATATGTTCGATGCGTTCAAATGCTATCTTACACTCAAAACGAGTACCCATACCCCTATATTGCGCCTTAAAATGACTCCGGTACGCGAGAAACAAAATCGGAAAAATGCTGAAACAGTGCTTGGCGCCGATTGTGGCGCCAACCCATAGGCGCCGAGATCGGCGCGGACCTCTGTTTGACAGCAAACAGCCCCTTTTTCAGCTCTTAACACTACAACTCGAACCCTAAACAATTCCAAGTCGTTTTGGCTCATTTCTATGGATTTTTAGCATCATAAATTGAGGTTTTAACATCAAATAACATGGAGAAATCCATGTAACAACTCTAAACCCATATGCACTCAACCAAATTTTAAACCCAAAAACCCAAAAACTCTATCCATGGAAAAATTGAGATTTATCAATAATTCAAGATGAAGCATCTTACTGATTGATCAAAACTCATATGGAATCAATCCCAACATTATTTGCAATCTACCTCATGGATTAAAACTCAAGTAACATATGATTAACCAATCCACACCATATGCTAATCTAACCAAAAATAGAGAAAAAGTAAAGAAGAATAAGGATGAGAGACTATACCTTGAAGATGATAACTTAAATCATTAGTTGAAACTCTCTCTTCTTCTTCTTCCTCTCTTCTTCTTTCTCCTATCTCTCTCTAACGTCTCTCACTCTCTCTTTCTATTTTAAATTCCCATACAAACACACACACAATATACATATATCTATAATATCTAGATATTATAGATATTTACCAAACGAACCCCAAACTTCTCTTAATTGGCACAATCTACCCTCCAACTTCCAATAAAAATTACAGTGTACTCCTTTAACTTATAACTCCATAATACTAATCCTAAATTTACCTTAAAACCAAAATTATAAAAATTAATTAAATCGATAAAATACCCGGTTATTACAACATCTCCCCCTTAAAAGAATTCCGTCCCGGAATTCGGTTAGACAATAAACGAGGTTAATCAATTACCATAAATCGCTTCTAAACTCATACAACACATCATTCTCAATATTACCAAATCATCAAGAATTTTAATTCCACACAAAAATTCCACCCCTTTAAAACAACGATAACCACCAACTTATTAATACTAACCACTTTATTTGAACTTTACACACATCTTCCGCAATTTACTCAATTAATCCATCCCACAAAGTCGATCCAAATCTTAACATAATCATAATCGAAATCCTCTGCCGAATCACCCAATAATCAAATCCCACGAAGGTTCAAAATAACTCGCTAGTTCACTTATATCACAAAAAGAAATAACTTATACTCATATGAAACTAATCCAAATAACACAACATTAAATGCTTACTCGAAACATTTACTACACTAATACTACTTTTAACTCCATCAGCATTTCACGACAAACGTCTTGTTCTATACTTTTCAAAACTAACTTGACAACATAATTATACTCTTTCCAGATAAAAACCTGCGTAGCAATTACAACCTATTTCTTATACTCTTCCAAATAGAACTCATATTAAAACATAGTTTCCAATAACAATACAATGTCTTAACATAATTGCAAAACTCGATGAGAAGTCAAAGACTTACACATCTACCTTAACTTACAATGCCAATTTCTCAATTGTACAAATACTACACCAAATATCATACCCATGTAATAATACCATAAAATCCTTATGACAACTTTTAGCCGCAATCAACAAATTACGTCTTCATTGCATCAATCAATATATCAACAATTAAGATAAAGTCTAAAACCACTCTTTAACTTAAACAACTCCATAAAGAAAGTTCATCAACATTGCCCTTACTTTATTTAACCGTAACAATCGCCAACTAATCATATAATAAATCTACTACCAATTATACCACAAAGTTCATCACACGATCATCAAAATAATTAAACATCGCTTTCTTCCCGCTAATCATAACACTAATAATATAAATATTCCCTCTTAGCTTAAGTCTAGGTTATCAGCAACCTAGTTTTCTCACCTTGCGACCTACCATCGCTAATACTTCCTCCACATTATTCCACTTTTAATCCATTCCGGTGTTTTCTAACGAAAAAGGTCGAATGAACTCCCACTATGCGTAACCCTTCGTTACTAAGGAGTATACAACAATTTAGTATCTTCCCAACTACAACAACTCTTACTTCTAGAAGAAAACCTGCGTAATATGAACAAGGTATAATCATCTCAAATCAATCATACCAATATCAGTCACACATCTAGACTCCAAATTTTAAATTATGCCTCAAACTAATGGTTTCGTACAGAATTTTACCATTCTTAAAAGAACACATTTCATCACCGTTCATGTCTCAACAATCTAACACCCCAAAAGTAACGACACTCTACTCTCCAACAGATCGCATAATTAACTTGGAGTATCACCTTAACCCGTAGTTAAACTTTTCTCCATAGACTATACACAACTCTATCGTCACTTCTCTAATCCAACATACATCTAAGACAGACAACACTTTCTTGCATTAATTACACCGACCACGAACCTTAGATTACAATTGATTTCCACACATGCCACAACATCACTCTCGTACTACTACCACGTCCTATCCAATGGTCCTTCACCCCGATCATTACATTCGACTATTTTCTTCCACTCTCTTCTCAACATAAAACACGTTTCCCCAAGGATAGCTCACTAGGAGGTGCTTACTCTAGACCGATCCTATGAGCTAGCTTTCTTTCACCTCCAAACCAATCGCACACACCCAATTCCAACAATTACTATCCTTAACCAATAATTTCACCACACCTCATATCAGGAACTTAACCGAGTTAATCCGAAATCACACTCATTGCTCGAAACAACCACACTTTTTCATTTTTCAAATATCGATAACATATTCTTTCAAAACGATAATAAACAAATTGGATCCACACTATACACCCATCCCCAAAATATAACAACCATAAAAATATCTTATTAACAAAATCAGTACATCTTTATTTCACCTCGTGTCTCGATTAGCACACAATATATCATCGTGTCTCTTTCAACATACAATATTTCACCGTGCCTCTTTCAGCACAAAAGTATATATATATATATATATATATATATTTATATATATTACAAATCATCTAACACATTTGAAATTTTATTCATAACATAAACATTAACATTTGGAGGCATAACCTAGAGTCTGAAATACTGAATTATACACAACGCCACATTCTACACTTTCGCAATATCTTTTCCAAAATTCTAACATGCACCTTCAATTTGAAAATTGCTAACAATTGCAAGTGTTAGATCATTCATTCCAAATTAAACTACCAACCACTTTCGTTCTCATACAATCAATTTTATTACCTCCTTGATAAATCTTTCAAATCCAAACACATATGATAACGGGTTATCACCTTTGATTACTAATAGCTTTTCCTTACTAATCATTCCCAATAACACTCTTCCCTTTCTAGTTTCGATTATCCTTGATTTCTCACTTAAATTTATCCCAAGTAATATCATAATGAATAAACATACTAATTTCAATATCATCCAAAATAATTGTTACACTATTGCTAAATTAGAACCAACCTCTTTTCACACCAAATGCTTCCAAACCTACACTCTTACCAAGCCTTTCTAAAAAATAAATCATATACTCCCAATATAAAATTTGCCAACAAACGGAAACTTTAATTCAATCACCCTTCTAGATAGCGTCAATAATTACACTAAGTATAATCTACACAATACACTAAATCGTCGCCTTCATGACAAGGTCAAGACTACACACACTACCATTACTCTCCACCCATATTCATCACGTTCCACATACTACTATTATTCTTTACACTCAAGCCCTCATACCCCACACATTAGCAAAATCGGAACAACAGTAATTAAGCACACCCCTCTTTATCTCTAATATATTTATCAAATTACAGATAAGCAACAAAAGAATGGAGACACAAATGATCGATTTACACCGAAGTCATACAACACTTTAGCACGTGTAGAGTTTATAGAAATATACCTGTCTTCGTCTTCATCCATACGTCAAGTCCGATTTGCCACTCTGTTGATTCAAACAATGGTTAATATACACATAGCACATTCCCCATATAATAAGGTATTCCAGTTCAAACATGTACTTGTAAGTTCACAATTACACTGGCCAAATGTAATTTGAAATTACCTTACATGATGTTCCTTCTACCTTTTTATACTTAACATCCCAAGGTTCTAAAATAATGGGGACATCCTACTTCACATGCAGTTTAAGTCTAGGTATAAATCCAAATACCTAAATCCCTTAAACTAGGGCTCTGATACCATCTGTAACAACCCGGTTTTCCCAAACATACTTCAAATAACATATTATACATAACGTCGTTACATTCATAACAAAATACTTAATAAATCACGTACGGTCCCAAAAGTCTCGAAACCACAGAATACATAAAAGCTTCCTAATCAAAGTCAGTCATTAAAATCAATCTACTCCTTATCCTTTCCCTTGTCGCTAAAAGATCCTCAACCTGGAATACATATTTTTGAAAGCAAAATGAGGGTTAGACCAACGGTCTAGTGAGATAATCCCTGTCATTTCAAAAACCGTTATAAAACCAATTTATATAAAACCATATATCCAAATAGTTTATATAAAACCTTTGTATAACACACATATACCACCCGTATAGAAATACCAATCAAGACTCGTGCATCGTGTACAACCCTTCCAACTTATTCCTCCACAAATGGCCATATTAGTTGGTTGCAAGCCAACTAATAAATTATCAATGCCGTACTGAAATTACGACCAACAACGCCGTACTGAATTTACGACCAACAACACCACCGGTCCGCACACCGGAACCCGGCAACACACCGGTCCGCACACCGGAACCCGGCTAAAAGTGCACTCGTGAAGTGCAAAGCTTATATAAATAAAATATACATCTCAATATATTCTATTTCAATATAAACACATATTCACCTTATCTGTCACAATCCAATCATATCTCACTATATGATATGTTTCATTTATAAACACGTCATCACATTATAAATACAATATATATCTCAATATATCATATTGCCATTTATAAACACATAATCAAACCATATCATCCTTTCAATCCACATATATCCATCTCATATATATATAAACATATATATATATGTATCCCAGTTTGAAAGCATTTTTAAAGTAAAACTCACCTTGATGATAGTTTGAAGCCACACACGCGCAAACGATACAATTGAGCAAAACCGGCAAATAATGCCACAACCGAACACCACCCAAGCCACATTAACGAGGGGCAACCGAGCCTGTAATATATACACATTGATGAAATCCACATACTTATATGTATACAAGACTCACTATGACAATTGACAACCTTAACAACTCACCGGACACTCCCGAAACACAACCGAGCTAGAAACCGGACAACCGACATCAATCAAAAGACTTTGGGTTTGTAATTGGCACTTACAAATATGTTCGATGCGTTCAAATGCTATCTTACACTCAAAACGAGTACCCATACCCCTATATTGCGCCTTAAAATGACTCCGGTACGCGAGAAACAAAATCGGAAAAATGCTGAAACAGTGCTTGGCGCCGATTGTGGCGCCAACCCATAGGCGCCGAGATCGGCGCGGACCTCTGTTTGACAGCAAACAGCCCCTTTTTCAGCTCTTAACACCACAACTCGAACCCTAAACAATTCCAAGTCGTTTTGGCTCATTTCTATGGATTTTTAGCATCATAAATTGAGGTTTTAACATCAAATAACATGGAGAAATCCATGTAACAACTCTAAACCCATATGCACTCAACCCAATTTTAAACCCAAAAACCCAAAAACTCTATCCATGGAAAAATTGAGATTTATCAAGAATTCAAGATGAAGCATCTTACTGATTGATCAAAACTCATATGGAATCAATCCCAACATTATTTGCAATCTTCCTCATGGATTAAAACTCAAGTAACATATGATTAACCAATCCACACCATATGCTAATCTAACCAAAAATGGAGAAAAAGTAAAGAAGAATAAGGATGAGAGACTATACCTTGAAGATGATAACTTAAATCATTAGTTGAAACTCTCTCTTCTTCTTCCTCTCTTCTTTTTTCTCCTATCTCTCTCTGACGTTTCTCACTCTCTCTTTCTATTTTAAATTCCCACACAAACACACACACAATATACATATATCTATAATATCTAGATATTATAGATATTTACCAAACGAACCCCAAACTTCTCTTAATTGGCACAATCTACCCTCCAACTTCCAATAAAAATTACAGTATACTCCTTTAACTTATAACTCCATAATACTAATCCTAAATTTACCTTAAAACCAAAATTATAAAAATTAATTAAATCGATAAAATACCCGGTTATTACACCCGTCTTGAGTTGTTAATTGTAGAAGTCGTGATGTTTAACTTTTGAGGTATTTTCAAGGATGGTTTGTAGAAAGGATTTTATCCTATTTGGTTATTTTATTGAAATGATAGTTAGTTGCTCTTTCCAAATTTGAGGGTGTTACAGATTTCTTGGGAAATATCGAGTTCAAGTAAGTTATTAATGCTCTCACACCTTCTTTATGCTTTTAATTTTTTGATTTGAGGATGAGAAAACCCATGCTTTTAGTGTGTGTTCCAATAATGAGAAAAACCTATGGATTTTGCATCAAGTATTCGATTAATGAATGAGTAGGTTGATTGATTGGCCGTTCAGGGTTGGAACGTTAACCCAAACAAATGTTTTAATGAGATTAAGACATAATCACTATTCCTAATCGATTAAAGGGATTTTGGGATTTTTACTGTGCGTGTATCCGGATATCGCCGTTTTTTGGACGTGGTTGCGATCCGGACATGTTTAGTTTCCGGACGAACTTGCTACCCGAACAGGTTCAGTTTCCGGACGTAGTTTGCTATTCAGACACATTTAGTTTTCCGAACGACGTATCCGGATGGAGTTTCCCGGACGAGGTATCCGGATGCAGTTTTCCGAACTTACTGGGTTTTCCGGATATGCGGTCTGTCCGGATTGCTTTTGTTGTCTGGAAAAGGTGTGTGTCCGAAATGTAATGTTGTTCGGGCAAGTAATCTGATGGTGTTTTGTTGGTAAATGTTAGGTGTTGGGTACGGTCGGAAGTGAGGCGTGCACGTATTTAACCTCAACAATCAGGTGAGTTCCCTTACGCTTTTTTTTTTAATGAAACGACTTGCTAAATGTTTTGGCTTACTACTGAATATGGTATGAGATGCGAGTATGCTTTAATTATAAATCCTTATAAATTTCTCGCATGAAGGACATGTTTTGTGAAAGCTTATTTCGCATGTTATAAGCTATTTGTAAAGATGCATGTATTGCTAGTTATACTCCTAGCCTTGCTTGTATGCCTATGTGGAGTCTGGTTGCACAGTGGGAATAGTGTACCTCGGGATCTGACGGTCCCTTGGGAGTTTAAATATTAGCCCGATCGTGGTTGTTGACCGATATGGATTTGGTCTATGAACACTGTGCTAATACCATTGTTTGTTGTCAGATTATTTGTTTGCGTTGTTTGGCGGATATAAAGCGATTTTATTTATGCATGAACTTGTATAAACTGTTTTCGGAGGAAATTCACTAGATCTTATGGTCTAACCCTCGCTTTTCAAAACTAAACCATTTTCAAGGAAGCGCTTTAGTGGTGCTTCGAGTAAGGGTAAAGAGAAGTTATGAAGACTAGAGTTGGAGTCGAGATCGCATTGAGTACTTTAGATCTAAACTTAGTATTGCTTTATTTTAGATAGTTCTCGGTTATGGAAGTATGTTTCTACTGCTAGATTTTCTCACTCAGATTCTACAATTTCAGATTATGTAATTTTGGCATGTAATTGGGACCCGTTTGGGATAAAATATATATTATTGCATATTTGGCTTTTGGGTTGTTACAAAACCCATCACCCAAACCCGCCCGATACCCGAATATATATATATATATATATATATATATATATATATATATATATATATATATATATATATATTCCCTAATTTATATTAATTCTAAAATGCTAAAACCTAGACTCCAAGATTCCTTCCAACTTCCAATCCATACTTTTAACTCTTGACACTTGAGTACTCCACAGTCGACGATAGCAAGGCAACCCACTCCAAATTCCATCACCCCTTTTCTCCAACAACTCACCTAGTAGCCACCGGCCACCACTGAAGTCCCCCTCCCCACTAGTTTGGTCAATCAATTGGTTATTATACATTATGAACGAAGATTTAAGGCAAAAGGTATGCTTTATTATTTATGAACAGAGATTCTGACATGAAAGCTGCTGGTAAAACAAAGTTGATGGTGGAGATGGCGGCCGACCCGAAGTCCGACTCACCCCACCCCATCGGGTTTGTAGTAACCGAACTCCACTTTCGGGGGGTATTTCCTACACCCGAACCCCGATCAGGTTTGTACATTTTCCACCCTATCCGACCGATGCTCACCCCTAGTTGTTATGTGTGAGTATCGAACATTTCCCCTCAATAAACCTAATAGTAAAACCCTTGTCATAAATTTGACTTATGCCCAGAAGATTGTGTTTAAGTCCTTCCACATAACAAAATTTGTTGAAGGTTACTAGACCATTTGAGAAAACCTCATATCGAGGAGTATCTTCTTGTGAATCATCTCCAAATGTCACTGAAGGTCCTTTATCTGACACATACTCATGAGCAAAAAGTACAACCATGCGTGTGTCTTGAATAACACCACTATCCAAGTACCATATAAGTCTTTGTCCATGTTTAGAGGTAGAAAGATTATATGACATGACTTTAGATGAAAACCCATTAGCTATTCTTTTGTCTGAAACACCTAGTTTAGTGAGATGAGCCATAAAACATAGATGTTTCCCCTTCGTGATCACTATTTGAGGACGAGGAGGAGGAGGAGACTGCCTAGTCAGATTTTTTAGCCATCATTCTTTTTCTTTCCTTTGAAACTTTCTTGATTTTTGACTTTTGTGCTTTTCTCTTAGCATATCATCTATTGATCCTTTGTATGAGGATCGAGGGGTTTGAGACATCCTTAAAGAGAGAGATAAGGGTTTGACTATGAACCTACAATCAGCGGTGAAATTACCCATCTCTCCACAGTTGAAGCATTGATCCTTACACTTATCATATGAAAGCATCTTTTGATTTATGCAAAGTTGGTCTTTCTATGAGTCTTCATTCTGATCTTCTTTGAAAACCATTTACTCAACCTTATTAAAACTTGATGCAATTAAGGATAGAGAGTCACTAATGTCTTGCATGAGTACATCAATGTCACCGTCAGATTCTCTAGTGGGATTAATAGTGACGTTATAAGATTGTTCCTCATAATCTTCAGAGTTTGTGTCTTATACAAGATGTGACACCGATCTTGATTTTTGGAATCAAACAAGACAAATGTTATGTTTGTAATTTTGGTTTTTTTTGAAAGACATTCTTCCTGAGTAACTTAGTTTTCTCATAATTGTATAAGGTTCCATATAAAGCAGTAAGAGGCATATTATGAAGATCCTTAAAATTATATTTTTGCAATATTCTATTAACTAAACAGTTAATAAATTTGCACAACAGTTATAAAAAATCTTGGCATCCACTTTAAGATCATCTAGGAGAGAATTGAACCTGTTGTATACATCTTGAGAGATTCTTTTTTGTTGTAGACAAACAGTTGGCATTGTCTAATAAGGCTGATCTTCTTGCCCTGTTTTCCTTCAGAATTTCCTTCTTATAGAACAACGAGAGTGTTCCACATATCTCTTGTAGAAGTAGGGTTCATGATAAAGTGATAAACATAATTTGTTAGATACATTACGATGATAGGTTTAGCTTAGTATCAACTAGTGTTCAAAAAGGTGCGTCATGGCAGGCCATATCGTAAGACGCGTCTCTGGCGTTACGATAAGACCCATAGCATTTTTATAAGGCGTGGCTGACGCCGTGGTGCACGCTTTTTACAAGACATGATTTTTTCAAGTTCTTTTAAGTTTTAAATTTAATTTTTTTAACTTTTGTGTTTTACACTTTTAACGTTAGATTTTATATCTTTACAAACTTAGTTAATCGTATCACTCACAGTTTTCTTGGATTCACACATGTCATGGACTCATATTAAAACGAAGTTATAAAACTCTTCTAATTTTATTTTGAATATCCGATCACGAACTTTTATATAAAACTTGTTAATTTATATGAATGTAAAAATTATAATATTATAATATTATTGAATAATAAATAAAAAAGCATATATCTATACATCTAAACTTATACATATGACATACAAATTTGCCACCTTATATCACGCCTTATACATATGACATAAAAAATTGTCGTCGTGACATGTAAAGCTTAAGGTTTGAGATCGTCGCCACGCTACGCGTGACACCACTTTTAACCTTGGTATCAAATGCAACTTGTTCTTTATCATCATTTGTCCATAAATATGGAGTTTTAATGATTTGTCTTTCTAGACTGACAACTTTGTCATTTTCATCACGATCGCCAGGTAGAAAGGTGGTCAGAAGTCAGAACCTATGGACCATTTTTAGATCATTTAGGATTTGAGTTGACCCTTCAAGAAATAAAATCATTATGTTTTTCGACATAGAGAAGTTGTCATTTTGAAAATGTGGAGGTTTGGATAAAGAGCCATTGTCAGTATTCGTGGAAGTCATTACAAATCTTGTTTATGAAATTAAACAAACTTTTCTGATACCACTTGTTAGTTATGGGTTGGTAATGACTAACACAAAAAGTGTTTGTAGAAAGGGGTTGAATACAAACACAACATATTTTCATTTTTTCAATTCTATATGTTTATTGAAAACAAAGAATTACAGATTTGTTGTGGAAACTAGGGAGGTAAAATCTAATCCTAAACAATCTGACTAGTGACAAAATTGCTAACAACTAAAAGGGATGGAGGAAGAAGGTCCCCTTTCAGATCTAAAGAACTAATTTGTTCCTTCAGATGGTTGATATCAATTTTGCCTAAGAAACTCTCACTCATATTTCTTTCAAAACGAGTGAGTTGCAACATATGTCAAGGATGACCTCTTATAGCCACCATTGCGTTAAATGATTTTGTCCAACTTTAATGTATGTCTTTATTAGATTTGCTGACTAGTGCATGCTTGTACTCTTCATTTCAACCTTTGATAGTTATGTAGACCTTTGTTATCCCAACCCATAATTTTGTATGCAGAGGAAAGAATAAAGGAAGTATGCTACAAATAAAATACTACTTTAGAACTTACTTTGTCTAATATGCCAAACATGTTCCAAAAATAGGACAAGCGTTGGTAGAGTTAGTCAGCCAAACTTGTTAGATAAGTTTGCACTCCAAAATCGGTTTGCCAGAAGTTAATTAGTTCATATGAGAATTAGTTAAAAAAGAGTTCATATATGAATCATTTAATTGGTTCAACTGATTCATATATGAACCTACAGTTAATTAGTTCATATATGAATCACAGAAGTTTATATATGAATTAGTTAAAAAGAGTTCATATGTGAATTACATGGGTTCACATATGAATAGATAGTTCATATATGAATCACACAGGTTCATATATGAACTCGTCCCGTGTTTTTGTGAAAGTTACGAAATTGCCCTTCTATTTTTGGAGCATCTGCAACTTTTGACCAATTAAAGCCGATCTTGACCGAATAAGTGGCCAAGATTCTCATATATTTAGCACTTCTCAAATGAACTTAAGGCATATCTAAATTTATTAATATTTTTATTTTTATTTTTATTTAATTAGCTTAGGGTTTATCCAGTTTCAAAGGCCATAGAGTTTACAAAGTCAATCCCTTTTTGGATAAGGTATTTGGAGAACATACATACACTAATGGCCTACTTACATTAAAATTTGGATATGCTTTGTTGGTCACTTAAAGTCCATGCCTACTTTTTCTAACTTTGTATTTATTAAATAAATTAATATATATATATATATATATATATATATATATATATATATATATATATATATATATATATATATATATATATATAGAGAGAGAGAGAGAGAGAGAGAGGGAGGTTCAAGGGAAAACCTCAAAAAAAACGAAAAACTAAGGAACACCCTGGTGGCCCTTCATCTTTGTTTACAAAGTCAATCCCTTTTTGGATAAGGTATTTGGAGAACATACATACACTAATGGCCTACTTACATTAAAATTTGGATATGCTTTGTTGGTCACTTAAAGTCCATGCCTACTTTTTCTAACTTTGTATTTATTAAATAAATTAATATATATATATATATATATATATATATATATATATATATAGAGAGAGAGAGAGAGAGAGAGAGGGAGGTTCAAGGGAAAACCTCAAAAAAAACGAAAAACTAAGGAACACCCTGGTGGCCCTTCATCTGGACGGTATGCACTTGTGTATACAGGTAAAAGTAAGTTGTTTTTTGGTTTTTATGCACTTGTGCATTATGCATTTGTTGCATACGCTGCCATTTTGGTGGACTAAAATATTAGCCGGTAAATAAGTAAAACTGTTGAATTTTACAAGTAAACAATTACCGGATAAGTGATTAGGTAAACTACCTCTAAATCTTTATTGGGACGGTCATATCAAATTGAGTGTGATTTGTTTCGGTTTCTACTTTTGAGGAAATGGAGTTTCAAAAGCTCAAGAAAGATTTTTTAGTTTGAAGTTTATAGTATGGTCCCCTTTTTCTTGTTTCAACTCTTTAAACATCTAAAAACTCACTTGTTCTTGTTTTCTTGAAATCTTCAAACCCACTTCTTATTCAGGTTTTCTTCAACTCTCTAAACCCCAAACCTTGTTATATCACCCTTCAATTCGATTAGAACAAAGGAATACTCGGAGACACATCTACAAAACCTTCGTATAGGAATTCACAAAGAAACAATCCAATTAATCAAGATACACAACGAGGGTCGTATTCATACGATTTTGCACTTCTCGAAAATATAATCTGTTTCATATACGAGCTAAAGATATATCTAATTTGCCCTACTAATCGAATGTGAATGTAGACGGGGATTCTATGGAAGTCCTTCTGTCTCATTTGTGACTGTGCGTTGAATGAATAAACGGATGTAATCAATAAAAAATCGAAGAATTCAAAGAGCGGGTCGGACAAAGAAACGGAAAAACTAAAGTTGTATGGATTCACAAATACTTTCTCGAGAGAAACCAAAAAAAGAGATATCGAAGTAGTTTTGATGAGATTTTTGTTGGTCCCGGAGGGGTTATACAAGTTTGTAGAAGGGGGGGGGGGGTTGAATACAAACACACAGATTGTTTATTGATATGTATCAAACAATTTACAACTTGTTGTGGAAAAATATTAAGGAATAAACCTAATCTAAACAAGTTAAGAGAAACACTAAGTTTTCTTGCACTAGAAATAAGTTAGAAAGAAGATAAGAATATTAAGTGTAATATTCTAACACAAAGTAGTAGAGAGAAGAGGATGGCCGAGCACTTCATTTCTGAAGTAGGTTTCTTCTTAAATACTGCATGCATTTAATGCATATCAGTACAACTTTACACGTGGCAGCAGCTGATTGGTTGCATGGTTTGACCTTTGTAGACAACCTAGTAGCCGCATGATGAACAGTATAGAATCAGAGTTGGTTGTACGATTCTGGACAAAAGGGATGTCCATTCTGACATTTCGTACGGAGGCGTGCAAGGGGGTAAGACAAAGGTAATTTGTAGAGGAAACTTCATGATCAGCGTTCGCTGAATAGATCTTTATCAGCGAATGATAAAGTTCAGCGTTCGCTGAAGTCTTCTACTTGAAACTTCACGTTGAGTGAACAAATCTTGGCTTCGCTGATATCCGCATCAGTTCATTAGTAGACTTGTCGCTGGTTCTTTGGCTTGATCTTCGACTTCAGCGTAGAACATAGTTGACGTGAAACTTGTCTTCAGGGATCATAAGTAAACAACAAAGATTATCAGCGATCATCAACAAAACTGAACAGTCTCAGGTTTTATTGATGAACAGTATCGCTGAATGTATAATAATAATAGCATGAGTTTCCTATCAGCGGTACTGTAGAGACATAGTACTTATCAGCGATAGTGAAACTCTAATACATATTGTCTACTTACAATTTTCACTAAGTGATACTTTAAAGAGTCAGTATCAAATCACTGAGGGTTTGGATCAACAATCTCCCCCTATTTGATTATAGCATAGCAACAAAAGAAAATTGCTAAGTATGAAAACACAAGGATAAAAAGAACTCATAAAATATTTGTCCCTTTTACTGTTTTATGGGATCTTTACAGTACTGATGGAGTAAAGTACATTTGCTGAAATTTTTCTTTAAACTTCGTATAAGGTTACAAAGGGAAGTAAAAAATTACAAGTACAGCAAATAATATTTACAAGTACAAAAGATACAGCTGATAAAAATAGAAGAATTACAGGAAATTCTATCACTATTCAGGTTCATCCTTAACGAGAAGTTCATCAAGGGATTTTGTGGTAGGGATCATCCAGTCAGGGACTTCTTCACCAAGATCCTGTCTATTCATTGCTTCTTTGAATATCAGGGGCTTCATGAAGTATCCGAAAAGATCATCTCTGAATCCGCACCATTTCCAGGGATGAAGCGTTCACCAGGGGGCATGGAAATGTCGAGAGCTGAGAGATCAGGTTCAGGACAAAGAACTTCAGCGCATGAAAAGCCAATCCCGGTTTTATTTCGGATAGGAGGACCTGAGTCTGAAGGAGTTATCTTCTTCTTTGCAGCAGACCTTCTTCTTTTTTGAACTGGAGTAGGAGGAGGAGGAATATCCACAGCAGATGTAACCAAATCGATCTGTTTATTTAAAACTTTCTCGACATGGTCTTTGAATGTTGAGCGTGATTTCAGAATGGCTATTCTCATCTCCAACCACTCAGAGAAACCGTACTTGCTAATCGATGAAGCATAAATGGTTTCTTTAGTACCATTTTCTATGAGTATGTCGACATCAACAACTGGAACAGTTATTGATATTCTTCCCCTGATGTACACTTTGTTGATTCTGGAGACCCTGTATCGATAGTTCAGCCTTTCTTTGCACCATTCCAAGGTAGAGTCAGATACCTTGGTTTTCTTCTCGATGATCTTTTTGGCGTCCTTCCACATTTGACGTTGGACATCAATGGGAGTCTTCTTCAGATCATGATCTTTCACCGAACGTTGAGCGAGCTCGATTGCATAAGTTTTATCTCTTTCTTCAGCTCTTCTTCGTTCGGCGAGTTGTCTTTCAGCTTTGTGGTTTTCAGCGATTTCTCTTCTTGTGATTTTGAATCGAGGAGCAGGGATGAGTCGCTGAACTTCAAGCTGTTTGATCATTGCTTCTCTCTTTTTTAGTTCTTCTTCACTTAGCGTTTGATGAGCCAAGGAAGGTCTTTTATTGTGAGAGAGCAATTCTTCTTCAGGTTCATCAGTCTCAGCAAAGTCTAAGACTGGGATTATTTCTTCAGCGATAGAAGCTGGATTTATTTTTGTTGTAGTAGCTGGAGGAACTTCAGCTGGATCCTCAAGCATGGGAGAGGACTAGCTGAAACATAGCGATCATTTAAGTATGATCATTTGGGTGAAGGAGATAGAGAAAAGAATGGGGTTTAAGTGTATAGAGGTTTTATGGAGGGGAGAACTGAGGTTGAGAAAGAATAGAGGAGGGATGCAGTGTAAGGGAAAAAAACATATTGTACCTGACAAACTGGCTTTCGAAGCAAGATCGTCAGATTGCCTTCTGTAGCGACGCCTTTGTTTTTGCCCTTATCGGCTTCGGTCGTTGCAGGCTTTTTCGTTGTCCGCTCCCCTGATGATTCTTTTATCATAACCCCTTTTTGAGCAGCGCCCCTTGTAGGTTGAAAGAAGAAGTCGACGTCATCATCATTGTCATCATCATCATTATTATCAGGTGATGCTGATGGTTCGTCGTCCTCAAGATCGAGGTCTTCTTCATCTTCTTCTTCTTCTTCAGCTTCTTCCTCATCAGCATAAGGTTCAGTGACATCAGCTTCAGCTTCCTCATCGAGTTGCTCCCCCTCAAATTCAGAGGGAGGTTTCTCGGTTCCCTCAGGGTTTTCAACTCCCTGAGGTTTTTCAGCAGCAGCAGAGGTAATACCCTCCCCCTCAGAATTTTGGGGAAGGTCTTCTTGATTTTTCTTCTCCCCGTCAAAATTATGGGGAAGATCTTCAGTCTTCTCCCCCTCTTCCACATGATAGATGGGGGAGGAAATAGGAATATCAACAGCAGCAACATCTTCAGCAGTCTTTAGATCACTGTCTTCCAGGCCAGTGATTCCAACGTAGGTTTCAATCATTGCTATTATGTCTTCTAGGCCCGAAATAGCAGGACTGATCTTTTGAAGATCCTCTCGATCAGCCTGAGTGAAATGTGATGGAGTACAAGTCGGAGCATTCAGGCGGTCGAAAATTTGCTGCAGAAGATTTGTTGCAGTGCTCACATCCGTTCTCAAGGAAGACACCTCTCCCTTAAGATTTCCAACCTCTGTCTTCAATGATGTGACTTCACTGGACAGGGTGGAGTAGTTGGTGGAGAGAGTGTTGTTGGTGGTGTTCAAGGTGTTGATGGAGGTGGCGTTGTCAGCAAGAGCCTGAGCACCGGTGGAAAGATATCCATTTACCTTCTCCAGATCAGCACTGGATGCATTGCCTTTCACCTCATCGGTGAGTGTCTTGAGAGCCTCTCCAGCGTTTGTAACCACTGGAGAGTTTGTAGAGAGAGGGGTGGTGAGAGATTCCACCTTGTTGGATAGATCCGTGAGCGATGTGTTGATATCGCCCAAATTAGGACCTGAAAAAGTTGAGAACTTATGAACAAAGGAAAGCTCAGAAGTTTAGGATTTTAAGAGAGGAGTGTTTGGAGTTATGTGTATACCTGCGGGATGGTTTACGAAGTCCTCGAAATCTCGATGACCTGTCAATGTTTCCATGTCGTCTTCCAGTGTACCTTTACGCTGAGAAGTGCCCGCAGGTCCTATGTTTGTATCCATCATCCTATGTAAAGTTTCAGTAGATGTATCGTAGAGGATGACATTCATTCCAGATAATGGGGGGGGGGGGAAATAGGTGGAGTGTCCAAAGAGAGAGTGGGAGGAATGATGGTTGAGAAGAGGGATTTGGTAAGAGGTTCAGCGTTTGGATCCGTTGAGAATTACTTCCGCAGTACTTAGAGGTACTGAGGGAGGGAGGTTTTGTTCCAAGTTAATAACCTCAGCATTTAGAGACGCTGAAATTGGTATGGAAGGGGTGGATTCAGCGACTGTGGCAGAGCGTACCACTGAACTATCCAACGGCTCTTGTGAAGAGAGAACCGTGGAGTCTTTAGCCTGAGAAGGCTTGGGGGGTTGCTCCTTGGTTTTCTTGGCCTTAGGAGCACCAAGAGTGGTTGTAGATTGTTTTCTCTTTCGAGGAGTGGAGGTTGCAGCCTGGGTACCAGCAGTTGGGATTACCGTGGAGGTAGCTGCAGAAGTAGAAGAATTGGGGTTGAGAAGAGATAAGAGAGTAGTAAGACGTACCTCGTTTGCCATGGGAGTGTAGTCGAGGACCTTAGCACCAACCTGTGAGAGTTTCAGGTCACCCACCTTAGGGTACTTGTCCCCGAGTCCTTGTAGAAAGAGAGCGCTGAGAAATCGAGGATAGGGAATAGTCTTTTACCTCTTTGCTTCTTTGACTCTCTGAATCATGTCGTCAAAGATGATTTTGGCCCAATCGATGTGTAGGCCCTTCAGCAGTGAATACCCCATAGCTTGCTGAGGTTTGGAGGCTTGGTCAGTGGAACCAACCTTAGCTGTCATGCAGCTTATCAGATGAGCGAAGATAAAATTCATCTCGCTGGGCATTTTAGATTTCTTGATCATGGTCAGCTTCTTCTCAGGGAGCTTGTCTCTCCTTGTTTCCCACACATACTGCATTGCATCGAAGAATGCAACGAGTGTTTCTCTATCCGCTGGGTTTTTGGGATTTGGTAGAGGGACAAAGCATTTTTCTTTTGTGCCAGCGGGGAGGTTTAGGGCACACCTGATAGTACCAGGTGTGATCTTGGAGGTACCATGTATGGTGTCAAAAAGGATGACCTCGATTTCCTTTTTGGAGTCTTTGGTGGAGGTGATCATAGCTCTTCTGGCAGTATACCAGAACTGAGCGAGTAGGTTTCTGTTTGCGGGAGGTGTGATGGTCAGAGCTGTGGATAGAAGGCATGTCTTAAAAAAATTCACAACGTCATCTAGGTGTGTGATTTGCTTTCTCATAGGGAAGTTGAAGAGAGCATAAGGGTTGTTGCCTTGAAAGTCACTTTGCTCGAATTTGAACCCAACTTGAGGAGCTGGAGTGAGTTCAGTTCTTTTAGGAGCAGTAGGAGACTGAGTTGAGGAAGCTTCAGTAGATGCCATTTCTGTTTATAATTACAAACATGAAGAAAGATAAAGAATAAAGTCTTAATGTGTAAAGAATTTCCAAAATAAGATGGTTTTGGGTTTTGCACATTCCATTCAGACAAAAGATATCTTAATGGAGATTAGGGTTTTTCTAGTTTTGAAAAAGAGATACAAAATCTAGTGAACATTTTTCCAGTTTCTTTTTAAAGAAAAGATTCTGGAAAAACATATGAAGATGCAAGTTTAAGATTTTTGTTTCAAACTTGAAGAACAATCTGTTTCCAGATTGTGTTCATAAAATCATGAAGAGAAAATGATTTCATTTTAAGAAAGTTCGTTTGTTTGATCTTGTAAAACCAAGAATAAGATCAAAAACAAGTGTATGCAAGGAAAATGACAAGAATATTTACCTTTGATGTTGAAGATGAAGATGAACAGTTTTCTGGAGAAAAAGAGTTCAAATGCAACAGTTGTTCTTGCTTGAAGGAGATGATGTTCGCGTAAAAGGTAAAAATATAAACTCGAATGGGTTTATATAGTGAGAGTAGAGAGAGAAAAACTATGAGCGGGAAAGTTTTTCATGATGACACGGACACGTCCCTTGAATTTGATTGGTCAAGGAAGACGAAACGGGCGAACGTGTCAGAAAAAAAGCGTGCCATGGTCTATCCGTTGTGATGACGTCACAAACGTCCTTTCATTTTTTAGGATGTCTCTGAGGATTTTGAAAACTCAGGGACATTTTGAAAACATGAAGCACTGACTAGAAATATCAGTGTTAAGTTTAGAAATTTCAAAGTATCACTGAAAGGAAGAGATATTAAGCGATGCAATTTGTTTTGAAATCTTGCATTTATAGGCGAACGTCAGCGAGTAAGAAAGAACATACCTTGATATCAGCGAATCAATTTTGTTCAGAGAGTAGATGATTAATGGGTTATACAAGTTCATTTTATTATCGATGATCAAATGTGAACCGCTGAAGATTTTACTCTTCTAAGTTCAGCATTCCAAGCTCGCTGATGAGAAAGTTGAATTTTGTCTCATCAAGAGGTTTGGTGAAAAGATCAGCTAACTGAAAGTCAGTTGGGATAAAATGAAGTTCTATATCACCATTCATCACATGGTCTCTGATAAAATGATACCTGATTTCGATGTGTTTGGTCTTTGAGTGTAGCACTGGATTGTTGGCTATAGCGATGGCACTAGTGTTGTCGCAGTAGATTGGAATTTTCGAGAGCTGAAGGTCATAGTCCAGTAGTTGATTTCTCATCCACAAGTCCTGAGAACAACAGCTTCCAGCGGCTACATACTCAGCTTTAGCGGTTGAGGTGGACACTGAGTTTTGCTTCTTACTTGTCCAACTCACCAGCTTTCCACCCAGGAGCTGACAGCCTCCTATGGTGCTTTTCCTATCCAATTTGCAACCTGCAAAATCACTATCTGAATAGGCGATTAGACCAAACCCTGAGTCTTTGGGATACCAAAGACCTAGGTTAGGAGTACCCTTAAGGTAACAAAAGATTCGCTTTACAACGATCAAATGAGATTCCTTAAGTTCAGCTTGATATCGTGCACACAAACAGGTTGCGTACATAATATCAAGTCGGCTAGCTGTAAGATACGGAAGAGAGCCGAACATCCCACGGTATATCGTGACATTAACAGGTTTCCAGAAGGATCCTTGTTTAGTGTCAGCGGTGGTGCCATAGGGGTTTTCATAGCTAAACTCCGAGTTAAATCAAATTTCTTCAGCATATCTTTAACATATTTTCCTTGGTGAATGAAAGTTCCTTTTTCACTCTGTTTGATTTGAAAACCGAGGAAATATGTTAGTTCACCCATCATACTCATTTTATACTCTGCTTTCATTCTTTCAACGAAACGAGTACAAAGGTCGGGGTTAGTGGAACCTCTTCAGCATATCTTTAACATATTTTCCTTGGTGAATGAAAGTTCCTTTTTCACTCTGTTTGATTTGAAGACCGAGGAAATATGTTAGTTCACCCATCATACTCATTTTATACTCTGCTTTCATTCTTTCAGCGAAACGAGTACAAAGGTCATGGTTAGTGGAACCAAATATAATGTCATCGACATATATCTGAACAAGAATAATATGACCTTTTACTTTCCTAAAAAATAGAGTTTTATCAATTTTACCTCACTCAAAGTTTTTGATTTGGAGATAAGAGGAGAGAGTGTCATACCATGCACGAGGAGCTTGCTTTAAGCCATAAAGTGCCTTATCCAGTTTATAGACATAACCTGGATGCTTAGGATCTGAGAATCCTGGAGGTTGTTCCACGTAGACTTCTTCATTCAGCTTTGCATTGAGGAACGCTGATTTAACATCCATTTGATAAACCTTGAAGTCTCTGTGTACTGCGTAGGCTACGAATAGACGAATGGCTTCTAGTCTTGCCACTGGGGCAAATGTTTCGTCGTAATCTATACCTTCCTATTGTCTGTATCCCTGAGCAACAAGACGAGCCTTGTTGCGGGTTACAGTTCCATGTTCATCCAACTTGTTTCGATAGACCCATTTAGTGCCTATCACTGACTTGTCGGATGGTCTAGGAACGAGCTTCCAAACTTTGTTTCTTTAGAATTCTGTCAGCTCTTCTTGCATAGCGCTGACCCCGTTTGGATCTTTGAGGGCATCATCTGTTTTCTTTGGTTCAATCAGAGAAATAAAGTTAACAAATCAACAAATGTTACCTGCACTTCGTCGAGTCTGAACACCAGCGTTTGGATCACCAAGAATCTGATCAATGGGGTGATTTATAGTCCATCGCTGAGCCGGAGCATAAGTAGCTGACTCAACCTGAACTTCTGGAGGAGGTGAGGATGAGGTTTCAACAACTTCTGGTATATCAGCCAAGAGAGGAAGAGGTTCAGATGTCATTTCATTCACTGATTGCTGAGAAGTAGATGGTATGTCTGAGATAGAAGGTTCAGAAGCAGGCATAGTGTTTAGAGGAACAGCTGAGACCCATGATGTTTCAGCTTCACTTGTCTGTATGCTTGGGATGATGGTAGGATCATCATCTTCAGCGGGATGAGTATGAGATGGAGGAGTGGGAACATCTTCTGAATCACCAAGATGAGAAAACATCCATTGATTCAGTTCTTCAGTATCAGCAGAAGGTCTGGAGTTTGCTGAACGGGATTCGTCAAAAATGACGTGGATTGTTTCTTCTACAGTTTGCCTTATTCGATTGAAGACTCTGAAGGCTTTGGAGACTGAGGAGTATCCAATAAAAATTCCATCATCAACCTTAGGATCAAACTTTCCAAGGGCATATTTGTTGTTCAGTATGAAACACTGACATCCAAAGATGTGAAGAAATCTAATTGAAGGCTTTCTCCCATGGAAAAGTTCATAGGCTGTCTTCTTGAATCTTTTGACAATCAGCGACCTGTTTTGAGTAAAACAAGCAGTGTTGACAACTTCTGCCCAAAACTGAGTAGGTAGATGAGAATCGCTGAGCATTGAACGTGCAACTTCGATGATAGTTCGATTTCTTCTTTCAGCGACTCCATTTTGTTGAGGTGTTCTCACCGAGGAAAGGTTGTGAGAAATACCCTTACTTTCAAAGAAGGAATCAAGAGAATTGATTTTGAATTCAGTCCCATGATCACTCCTTATTGAGCAAACGGTCATGTTGTTCAGGACTTCCATTTTCCTGACAAAAGTGATGAGTTCTTCAGGGGTGTCACTCTTTGAACGGAGAAACAATACTCAGGTATAGCGAGAGAATTCATCAACTATGACCAATGTATATTTCTTTCCAGCGATGGATTGTTTGTTAACAAGGCCAAACAAAGAAGTTGTAGAGGAGATGACACTAAGGAAACTTGCTTAGATTTGAAGCTTGTTTCGGTTTGTTTCCCTTTCTCACACGCTGAACATAGAGACTCCTTAGCGTATGAGTGTTGAGGTAGACCAGTGACCAACTCTTTAAGTATTCAGTATCTTGAAGTTTAGATGAGAGAGCCTCTTATGCCATAGCCAGTTGACATCAGATGAGGCTTTTGAGAAGAAACAGGAATTCTCAGTGGTTGTAGAGTCCATGTTTATTACATAAACATTATCCATACGATATCCGCTGAGAGCTATCTTCTTCTTTTTATCAGTGACAAAGCAAGATTCCTTAGTGAAAATCACTTTGTTATCCTTATCACACAGTTGACTGATGCTTAGAAGATTATGCTTCAGTCCTTCAACATATGCGACTCTTCTGAAGGTTGTTGTACCATTAGAGAGTACACCAAACACTCGGGTATAGCCTTTTTCGTTTCCACCGAAAGTCACTGAGGGACCCTTCTCTTCCTTGTATTCAGTGAGCAGGTTTTTCTTTCTAGTCATATGTCTAGAGCATCCGCTATCAAGATACCAGCTACCCTTCTTAACCTGCAAACAAAGGAAGATTAGTTTGACTTGGGCACCCATTTTACCATGGGCCCACACTTTTCAGTGGTGGTAGAGGAAGTGGAAGGTTCAGCAATTTTAGCAACATTTGAAGATTCGACTTCAGAACTAGTCTTCACTTTGGTTAATTTCTTAACCTCAGTGGTAGGTTTTACCTTAACCTGATTTGCACCAGGAATGGTCTTCTTTGCCTTGGGGGCATTGATCTTCACCTTAGCTATCTTTTCAGCTTTGGTGGCTGTGAGGCACTTACTAGCAATATGATCGGTAAGTCCACAGTGATAACATTTCATATAACTAAAAGTAGCATTAGGACCATTTGCATGCTTAGCCGTTAATTTTAAATGAGCAGGGCCAGCACCAAGTATACCTTTGGCATTGGAAATGGGAGGAACAATCCGTTCTTCAGATTTCTTACCAATAATATCCACTCTGATTCCAGGAGTAGATCGCTGAATAAATCCAGGGATCTTGTTCTTACAAGTAGAGGGATAAGTCACTGAAGCTTTAGAAGCATTTAGCTTAGGTATAAAGGTACCCTTCTGAGGTTTTTGGTTGAAAACTTTTTCTTTGCCTTTACCTTTAGGGATAAAGGTATGTTTTTCCTCAGGGATGGGAGTTTTAGAAGAAGAACACTGAGATGAGGAAGTGTCAGGGATAGCGGACACGAACATTCCAAACTTAAGCATTGAATGATCAGTGATTGGTTCTTCAGCGTCAGCTTTGTAACCAAGACCACGTTTGTCACTCAAGGGAATCTGAGACTTTATTAACTTAGTGATCGTTGTTGGGGATTTACACCATCCTTTAACACTAGCCTTTTCAGCTTTTAATGCAGCGATAGCTTCTTCACGTTCGATTTTGATTATCTGATTTATATGAACCCGATCTTTTAAATCTTCTTCAATTTTAGAAAGCTTTTCTATTTGAAGGTGACAGTTTTTAAGCTGTTCAGCGAGATCAAGGTTTTGATTTTCAACTATGGCTTTGTCATTCATGGCATCATATAAATTCATAGTCAGAAGATCGATTTTCCGAAGACTATCAGCTTCATCAATATCTGAAATATTAGTAAAGAAAGAAGTTGATACCTTAGTGGTAGAGTTTGAAGTAGAGGGAATGTCAGAATTTTCTTCCTTTTCTTCAATTTTTGCCATGAGGCAGAGATTGGCCTCATCATCATCTTCTGAGTCATATGATTCTTCTTTATCAGAGGCAGCCCAGTCAAAGTCAGCCATTAGCCCTTTGCCTTTCTTCTTAAAGCTTTTCAGTTTTGCATACTTTTCTTTCAGCTTTGCATACTTTTCTTTCAGCTTTTGATACTTGTCATCTCTAGCCCTGGGGTTAGAGGATTTCTTGGAGAAAGCTGAGGGTTTAAAGACTTTCTTTTACCTGCATTCACTAGCAAAGTGTCCTACTTTCTCACAGTTAAAGCAGGTAGCAGTAGCCTTATCAATAGGGGTTGATGTTTTTGGCTTGTCAGTGAGTGCAAGAGGTTTGTTCCTTCTGAAATTACTCTTTCTAGCGAATCTCCTGAACTTATTATCCAGGAGTGCCAGAGATTCATCAAGATCTGAAGATTCAGCATCTGATGAGCATTCAGAGTTAGTCTCCATCTCAGTGACAGTGATAGTCGATGGCTGAGTGGAAGGTGACTCTGAGAGTAAAGCAACAGGGGTGTTGTTGGAATCTTTTACAAGATTCTTCTTAAGATGACACGACTACTCATGATTGAGCATAGTGCCATATAAGGTAGAGGGAGTCATAGATTTTAGATCCTTTGATAGTTTGAGACTCATTGAATAACTGTCCCAGCTTTCAGGTAAACATTCTAGGAACTTTGTCAGGATCTCAAAGTTAGAATATTCCTTACCAACGGTTTTTAGATCAATAATTAAACAATTAAACCGCTGATGTACTTCAAAGAGAGATTCATTCTTACCACAAATGAAGCTTTCGTACTGTCTTACCAGGTTGATCTTTCTTGAGTCCTGGACTTCAGACGTACCTTCATATTGAACACAGATTCTGTCCCACATGGCTTTGGAGGTTTTCAGGTTCATGACAGAATGGTAGACTTCGTCAGGAAGAGCCATGGAAAGAATAGATCTGGCTTTTGTGTCGATAGCCACCTTCTTCTTATCTTCATCAGACCAATTGTGAGGTTCCTTAGGAATGATTCTTTCAGGAATGGCAGCTCTTGTTGTAGTGCCTGGAACTTCAGGATCAATCCTAACAGGAATATATGGGCCATTTTCGATGTAATAAGGCATAGTAGGGTCTATACCTTCTAAGAAGAGTATCATCCTATTTTTCCACAAATTAAAGTTATCTCTGGAAAATCTAGGGGGTTTTGCAAGAGAACCATTGTCAATATAGTTTGTGTTTGTGTTGGTAGCCATTATGAGAAATAGCAAGGAAGAGAAAAGATTAGTATAAGCAAGATCTTGTTTATGAGATTAAACAATCCGCTCTGATACCACCTGTTGGTCCCGAAGGGGTTATACAAGTTTGTAAAAGGGGGGGTTGAATACAAACACACAGATTTTACTTTTCTAAATTGTTTATTGATATGTATCAAACAATTTACAACTTGTTGCGGAACAAGATTAAGGAATAAACCTAATCTAAACAAGTTGAGAGAAACACTAAGTTTTCTTGCACTAGAAATAAGTTAGAAAGGAGATAAGTGTTGGATATAGTGTCTAGAGTCATTAACTATTGGTAATATTTCTAATAACAGCAGGGTCCTTTTGGGTTGCCCTTAAGACCCAAATAAACAATCAGAAGAATGAAAGGGAATAATGTAGTTAGGTTATTAATTTGTCATTTGATGATAAATTAATTACAAGCTACAATATAATTAATTAGATTAATTATAGGGACTAAATGATAACTTGTTAAAATAGTTTTTATCAAGCTTATCTGTTCAATGGGGCTACTTGTAAATAGAGAGGTTATAAATAAGATGCTAGGGATCAAACCCTAGAAGGGTTTTTGTGTGATCTCTCTCTCTCTCACAAGGATGTAGCCTCCCCTCTCCCCTCTCCTAAAATCGTAAACCTTTCCAAGGGTTTAGGTTTAAAGCTTCAATCTTGATTATTGGTTTGGTGTTCTTAAGTGTGAGCCACTAGAGGGATTCACACTATTGATCCTTGACATCCAAGAAGCAAGAACAAGGTTTAATTCATCTTTGTGTTTCCGACAATCACAAGAAACAAGTAAATGTTCTTGATTCTTTCTATTGTAGTTAATCATCTAGAACGTATGCATCTTTATAAGTTGTTTGTTAGTATTGCCATGGATTATTCAATTTTAAATATGCTTCCGTTGCCTATATCATGTGGTAGTACGGTTTAACAAAACATTTCAGTGGTATTAGAGCCAAAGTTCTTAGATTTTAGCTCAATAGCATAAAATTCGTATTGAATTTTCTGGAAAACGCAACGAGCCGTTTTATCTATTCCCGGAGTTTGGACCGTCGGATCGTTGCGTTTTTTGGACAGTAGTTTCACGCCATTCTGTTTTACCTTCTGGACGGTTGGATTAATCGTTTGAGGCCCAGAAGGCCCCTGTTTTATTTTCAACATAGTGCAGTAAGTTTGTGACCATTAGATTGCTTAATCCCTAAATTAGGGTTTTATGGTCATAACCTCAAAAGCTATAATTTTGGAAACTGAAAAAAAAATCTTGCTTGCATGAAAAAGTTTCTATTTTTAGCGATTAAAGTTTATCGGTATCCCTAAAGGGTATAGGGTAGTAGACGTTAGTTTCCTAACTTGCCTAAGAAAAACACATCAATTATAAGCCTTGGAAAATATTGAATGGATAATCTTAAATTGAATAGATAATCCTAATTGTGAATGGCTAGTTTCCTAACTTGCTTATGAAAACACATCAATAATAAGCTATGGCAAATATCGAATGAATAATCTTGAATTGAATAAGATAATCTTAAATACCTTCTTACAATAAACAAATATATTCAAGTTTGAATAAATATTGTAAGATAAACATTGACATTATTTATATAGTGAATATAATTTATATGTCAAATATTCACATTAATTATTAGCATGTATCCTCACATGTTTAATTGGAATCAAATATGGAAACAATTATATTAATTGTTAAACATGTGCTCACATGGTTAACTAGAATTAATCAAGATAATCATAATTTTAAGTTGTTTAAAATTTCATTCAATTTTTATATATATATTAGACCTCAATTATATATATATATATATATATATATATATATATATATATATATATATATATATATATATATATATATATATATATACTAGTAGAGTACCCGCGCAATGCGGCGGGCGGCAAAACGTAAACTATTTTAAAGCTTTGTTGGTTATTGAACAATCTTCTTGCAGCATCCTCACTTGGACTATGCAAGTTTCTTCACTCTAAATCTTCTTTGATGTTCCTAGGCTACTTAGCCCTTAATAATGTTTTGTTTAGTTCATCGGTTTTATTTTATGAGTGTACGTGGCTTATTTACACGTAAACTAATAAATAAAATTGAAGGTTAATTATATGATTTATTAACAATGTACTAGGAAAAAATAATTGCATGAGTATTGATATTCCAAAACCATATATTCATAACTCATTTAAAACTTTGAAATTCATACTGAACAAAACAAAATTACAATTTATATACTTGCGTAATGCAACAGGATGTAAAAGTTGGTTAAATATAAGTGAACATATTGAATATGATTTATGAAAGATTACCAACCATATACAATTTGTATTTAATGTTTTTACAAAAGTAGAGAATTTTGATTTAGGAAACTAAATAGATCGGTAAAATAAACTGTTACATGAGAGTTGGTATTATCCGAGAGCTTTTTTGGAGGGGTGGGGTTGGAAGATCTTTGTACTTGTTAAAAATTCTAGAGTACATAAATTTTGTTTTATAATAGTGAATTGGTAGTTATGTAAGAAAAGCTCCATAAGTTTAAAAAGAACAACTAATCCAATTCCATATTTATTGAACCCCATATACCCTCCTTTTATATCCCAAGTAAATCTCCTTTTGAACTATTCCACTTTCCAAGATAAAAACTCCAATCATTTGAGAGAAAGACATACAACCTTGAAAAAAATTTGTCATCTCCTATCAAACCTCTATATATACATATATCTCCCAATTATGCACACTTGCCAATTCTACATCAGAACCTTCAATCTTATCCCTCCAAAACAACAAAAATGTGCTCCTCTTAAGATTACAAATCCCCTTTCTTTGCTATTGTTGATCCAGATCAAATCCATATCCAACAACATTAAACTTCATACAAGAACTGAACCAACGACCAAATCTAATACAAATTATCCAACAAGCACCATAATATTATTCAACAACAGTTGAGAATCTTATCAACACAAATGCAGAACAAGAATAGCAACAACAAACATTGGGCATATTTAATTGAAACCAACACCTCAAGGAACTGAAATCAGACCCAAAGGAAACCTTAAAATAGAATAACAGGAGATATAAACCAAATAAGCATTGGTCAATCTCTGTGTCCAAACAAAATTATGAAATCTAAACAACATTCATATCATAAGAGTCGGATTACCATCAACAGGTCTGATTCAGCCAATCTCAAAATATTTCTTTAAGTTTTCATATTGTTTTCAATCATTTGTTGTCAGAAGTCAAACACGCGGAAGCTCAATCAAAATGATGAAAGATGCTCTCTTGACCTTTCCAAGTTCGAATTCAATTCAAGCATCCATGTCCCGGTACTATTATACGCATTTTACAATTTTGTATGTGGTTCCAAAGTTTAACTGCCTTCTATATATTGTGTTAGAGAAATTCCACAACTTACATAAAGGCTAAGTTTTAAATTATAAAACCAATTGTGTCCAAACCACAAATTAGCTGTATATTATGGATATAGTTGTTATGGTTTCTTAACAAATGAAATTAAACAAAAAAGATTTGAGAGTTGCACATATCAATCTTCGAACCCAAACCATGTTTTGGTGTAAAATTTTACTATTTAGGGGTATTTGGGATTGCTTAGTTAAAACAACGTATGCTTGTATGTAAAAGTGATTATTAACTTATGTGGTACTAAAATAGAGTTGTGTACCCACGCAATGCGGCGGGCGGTGAGACGTATTTCGATTTGAAGTCGAGACTCAAACCCTCGATTTTTTCTTTTGTTGTTTTATCATGTCGTTTATATTTTTTGGTTTGTGTGTTTTAATTAGTGAGTTGGTTGATACAAAATCAAGGTTAATGTAGTTGATTTTCCAGAGATTTAGAAAAAACATTGCATAATTACATGGTTTCCAAACTCATTTAAAAAATAACTTATAGATTAGTTTATCATCTTACATTTTGGAATGATGAAAAATCTTGGATACAACCCTGTTGTTTACTTAGTTTATTAAACCATATTTAGTTACTATTCATTATTTTTCATTAAAATGTGTGCTTTTTTCTTTCTAAACCTTGCCATAAGAAGTGATGTATTATTTGCCACCCACATTTAGCATCAAAAACAAAAACCCATGAAACAAAACTCACTTTCATATTATAACAAAGATTTCATATTTTTTCCAATAAAAATGAAACAAACAGATTTAGTTACTTTTACAATATAACAAAGAGTTCTTGAATCTTGAGCAAGAAAATACCGAAATCCACCTTCCAATTTCATTAATAAATAGAGAACAAATTAGTGCTATAATATGTGACATTCTCGAACATTTAAATGAATGGTTCCTAAATGTCTTTTGGCCGGATAAGATTCTCGACACGTGGATGCTTGTTATTAGGGGTGTGCATCTGTTAATTTGGATCTTGATTAGCATCCTCAAACCGAAAATTCATGTTTCCCTGCTTTTAAAGAAACACATAAGTTTCTCTGCTTTTAAAGAAAAAAAATGATTGGTTCTGTTTTAAAAAAAATAATGATACTTTTAAAAAAAGAAGGCTCTTCTTTTCCAAAAAGAATGCCTCTTCTTTTTTAAAAAAAAGAGACAAAATAAGTGTGGTTATGCTTTTAACAAAAGAGCTTTTCCAAAAGTGTATCAATCACTTTTCTCATTTGTCTCCTCACCATTTACACAAAAGCCAGAGAAGTACGATAAATTAATACATGTTTTTCTTTTGTCTCCTCACCATTGTAAATCTAAAGAAATGTATACACTATGAAAGTTCTGTTGTCTACCAAATGTATATGATACAACATTTATTGTAAATCTAAAGAAATGTATACACTATGAAAGTTGAAGTTGATTATCCAAAATCAAGACGTAATTTTGATATCGAAATCACCTCTGAGGCTCTGACTAATATTAGTATACTGAAATAATCAACCTTGTGAGTAATACTTGGATAAAGAAAACTAATAGAGTAAAAGATAGATAAAAAACTAATCCTGCCATACACAACGTTTTCTAAAACTACATCAAACACAAATAAGAAACTACATCAAATTCTAATTCGAACCCCTAAACTGAAACTCAAATAAAAATATAAAGCAAAACCCTAAATGAAAACCTAAAAAAATTAATTAATCAAACCCTAAATAAATCGAAAGCAAAATCGATTCAAACCCAAATAAACATTTTACCTGAGGATACGTTTAATTTGAGAACCATTGAAGTTGGCAAGCTGCATAGCCCAAACGAACACTCCGACGAGCCTCTCGTTTCTTCTCATTTCGGCTATTCGATGTCGGTTCTGAAAAATCCGATTCACTATCTCTGTAACTGATTTTGGAAGGTAATGGAGCGTCCTCCGGAAGGACGCCGCACTATCCAGGTGATTGAAGATTTTTCTGGCGATAGGATTAGCCTTACCAACTGAGCCATTCGTCTCTTTCTTGAAAACCCTTTGAACAAATAATTGTGGATTTGGGGAGTCTAATGTTATAAACTTATAATAGACAATTTATTGTAAATGAAATCCAATTACGTTAAAAACACATAAAAATCCAATTTCATTAGCAACAGCACCTTTATGTATAAGTTACATGAATCAACATGATAAAATCTAAAAGATAACATATACCCTCCTCCAAACATTGAGGCTTGTGGAAGCAAAACATCAATTAGACCTTGGATTTCCTCCTCAAAGCTTAACCCTTGCAATTTTTTCTCCCCAAGCAAACCAGGGCATCGTTGAGAACAAAAAAGACGGAACACATGCAAACCGCGGCAGCTGGATCTTGGGCGGAGCTGCTGGCGGCGGCTGGATCTTGGCCGGAGCTTCTGGCAGCGGCTGAGTTAGGGATTCGGCTGAAACGTGGTAGCGAGAGAGAGAACGGGATCTCAACTTAGAGAGTACGAGAGAGAGAACAGCAGCCGTGGTAACGAGAGAGAGAACGGGATCTCAACGACTGCAGCCGTGGTAACAAGAGAGAGAGAGACGGTTTTCCTTGGATTTCCTCCTCAAAGCCGAAACCTTGCATTTTTTTTCTCCCCAAGCAAACCAGGGCATCGATCGTTGAGAACAACAAGGATGGAACACAAGCAAACCGGGGCGGCTGGAAGTTGGTCGGAGCTGCTGGCGACGGCTGGATCTTGGAGTGGTAACAAGAGAGAGAGAGAGAGAGCCGGTTTTGGGAATAGGGTATAGGATAGAAAAAAAAATTGGGGGAGAAGAAAGTTTTGGGGAGTGGTTATATAGGGTAGGTGAGTGGCTTCTTATTGGTTATTAAAGTCTCACGCGGATTGGGGGTAAGAGGAGGGAAAAGAGATTTTAATTTTGAAATTATTGGAGGGATAAGTGTTGGGGTTAGAGAGAGAGTGGAGTTTTAAGTAATTATGCTTTAAATGGTGGTACATAAAGCTTAAAGGGTTGTTTTTAAGAGTTTGGGGGTTAAGTGTATTATAAGATAGTATAGATATATATATATATATATATATATATATATATATATATATATATATATATATATATATATATATATATATATATATATATATATATATATATATATATATATATATATATATATATATAATTAAATAATACATTGATAGTCAAACCGAGACTAGGCGTACTCACTATAAACACTCTAAAGGGGTTTAAGGAGGTTACCTATAAAATGGTTGCCAAATGAGTCAAGGGTTTTTAAAACGCCATGCGTTACCAAACTCACCGCCTCTTGTGTGGACTAGTAGAATTACCGAAAAGGTTTGATAGGTCAATGTGACAAGTTAAAAGTATTAACTTTGAAGTATAAAACGAAAATCCCGTTTTAGATATACTAAGGAATGTGAAAGTCGTATGCTACCCATGAGAAGAACACATATAATCTTATAGTTTGTTAACGGAGCATGTGCGGTTTGTCGGCACGTTAATGTGAAACTATAGTTGAAAATGATGTGGCGCTCGTGATTCTCAAGTGTACTTGAGCCGAGGGGTCCATGTGTTTTTCCATGGTCGATTCACAGTCTTGTTTGTGATCCTCGGCATCCCAGTTACAAAAGGAAGATAAGCATAATCGAGATTAACATGCCATTGACATAAGTCAATGAATCTCAAAAGACCTGGGAGTTTCATAGTGAATGAAATTAACAAATAGCATTTGTTTACCTAAAATAACCTTTTGATGTGATTACGGCATCCCTTTTCACATCATAAGATAAAATATGGATCCTAGCCTTGTTAAATATTTTTTGGAAAATTATTTTAAGGGTTAAATATCAAACTAACGAAAAATCTATATCTACAGATGGCTGAAAATAATCCTCCTCCTTCTCACTCAACATCCAACCTTACCTTACTCTCTATCCTAAGTAAAGATAAGCTAACTGGGCCAAACTACGTGGATTGGATTCGTGCCTTGAGAATTGCCTTGAGGTACGAAGACAAAGAGTATTTGCTCGACGAGGATCTTCCTGTACTTAATGATGATGCAAGCCCTGAAGCAGTAATTGAATACAACAAGCAATACGCGGAATCCACAAAAGTTGCGTGTCTCATGTTGGCGTCCATGTCCCCGGAACTTCAAAAGAGTTTCGAGAACATGGGGCCGTTTGAACTAAATGAGCAGCTTCATGAAATGTTTCAGGAGCAAGCGAGGCAAGAAAGGTTCCAAGTCGTAAAATCACTTATGGAATGTAAGCAACAGGACGGTGCCCCTGTATGTGCGCATGTGCAAAAGATGAAAGCGTACATTGACAGGTTAGGCAATCTAGGTGTCGATTTCCCAAGAGAGCTTGCCATTGACATGGTGCTAAACTCTCTTAGTGGGGCATATAAACAGTTCATAGTGAACTTCAATATGAACAATATGGACAAGACCTTGATGGAGCTCCATGGCATGTTGAGATCTGCTGAAGCAAGTAAGGGTAAGACCCAAAGTGCTCACTCAACTGCTCCCGTCCTGGCCATTAGGGAAGGTGGCTATAAGAAGAAGAAAGTTTCTCATCCCAAAGGGAAGGGAAAGGCTAAAGTTGTTCCACGCAACCAAGGCCTTAAGAGAAAAGATGATTCTTCTGACATACCACCCATAAGTGACCCTAAAGACGCCATATGCTTTTACTGTCAAGGAAAGGGCCATTGGAAGAGAAGTTGCCCAAAATATCTGGAGGACTTGAAAATGAAGAAGGTCAAAGGGTGTGGCACCTCAGGTATTTTTACAATTGAACTCCATAGTACTTCGATTTCTAACTCTTGGGTCCTTGATACGGGATGTGGTACTCACATTTGCTCTAATTTCCAAGGACTAAAGGGAAGTAGAACGTTGAAGCATGGGGAGCTGAATCTGATCATCGGAAACAGGATGACTGCCGCTGTTACCAAGATTGGAGATTTTGAGCTCGTGCTTAGTAGTGGTTTTTCAATAAAGTTATTAGATTGTTGCTACTCGCCAGAAATGGCTCGAAACATTATTTCTTTTCATGCATTGTACAAGGATGGTTTTGAATTTCATTTTGATAATAATGATGGTTGCATTTTGGTTTATAAACATGGTTGTTTTTATTTTAAAGCCTCTCCTTGTAATGGTGTGTATGAAATCGTGATTTGTGTTGGTAGAAATAATAATAACTTAACTCTAAATGTCAGTTCCTCCAATAGTGAATTGGATAAATCATCGTTATGGCATCATCGTCTTGGCCACATAAACAAGAAACGCATCGCCAAGCTCCAATCGGACGGGGTCTTTGAACCATTTGACTTAAAGTCTGATGAAGAATGCGAGTCTTGTTTACTTGGCAAGATGACGAAAGCACCTTTCAAAGGAAAAATAGAAAGGGGTGAGGATCTGTTGGACTTAATCCACACAGATGTATGTGGACCATTCAGATCTGCCACAAGAAACAGTGAAAGATACTTTGTTACCTTTACTGACGATTTCAGTAGATATGGATTTATCTATCTGATGAAAAACAAATCGGACACCTTTGAAGCGTTCAAAGATTCAAAAACGAAGTAGAAAACCAACTGGGCAAGAAGATCAAGATGCTCCGATCCAACAGGGGTGGAGAATACTTGAGTCATGAATTCTATGACTATCTAAGGGATTGTGGAATAGTTTCGCAATTATCTCCTCCCAGAACACCACAACTCAATGGTGTTGCTGAGAGAAGAAATCAAACGCTACTTGATATGGTTCGGTCCATGATGAGTCGTGCTACACTTCCAATATCGTTCTGGGGCTATGCCTTAGAAACTGCAGCTCATATCTTAAACCTCGTTCCAACTAAGGAGGTTGCAAAGACACCCTCTGAAATGTGGACTGGGACTCGTCCCTCGTTGGCACATATAAAGGTCTGGGGTTGTGAAGTCTTCGTTCGGCGCGAAACTAACGACAAGCTAGAACCTAGAGCAGAGAAGTGTCGGTTCATTGGTTATCCCTACAAATCCTTTGGATATATATTTTACAAACCTTCGGAGAACAAAGTGTTTGTAGCTAGAAGGGGAGTCTTCCAAGAAAGGGAGCTCATTTCCAAAAGGGATAGTGGGAGCAACATTGATCTTGAAGAAATTCAAGAAACAACCAATGATGAACCTATAGTTGACACTAGCCCTCAACATGAGGTTGAACCACCTGTTGAGGAAACTAACATACTTCCACCACCTCTTCGCAGAACTAGTAGAGTAAGTCAACCTCCTGAGTTTTATTATGGTTTTCATATTACAAAGGAAGGATATACACTAGTCAATGATAAAACATTTGATAGTGCGGATGAGGCATCCAACTACGAGGAAGCGATGGCAGGCCCTGAGGCTGCCAAATTGAAAGAGGCCATGGAAAGCGAGATTCAATCTATGTACGATAACCAAGTTTGGAAATTGGTTGATCACACACCAGGTCGCAAGACAGTTGGGTGTAAGTGGATCTTCAAAAAGAAGACCGACATGGATGGGAATGCGCACAAATTCAAGGCTAGACTGGTTGCAAAAGGTTACACTCAAACTCAAGGAATTGATTATGATGAAACCTTCTCACCAGTGGTAAAGATTAAGTCTATCAGGATATTGCTTGCCATAACTGCATTTCATGACTATGGAGTATGGCAAATGGATGTAAAAACCGCTTTCCTCAATTGGAAACTTGATGAGGATGTGTATCTGGCACAACCTGAAGGTTTTGTACATACCGAGTATCCAGATAAAGTGTGTAAGCTTGAAAGATCCATTTATGGACTTAAACAAGCGTCTCGTAGCTGGAATCTTTGTTTTCATGAAAAGGTCAAGGAATTTGGATTTTCTCGGAGCGAAGATGAGTCCTGCGTATATGTTAAGGCTAGTGGGAGTAATGTTGTATTTCTAATCTTGTATGTTGATGACATACTACTCATAGGAAACAATATTCCGATGTTGCAAGATGTAAAGGTCTTGCTCGGGAAATGTTTCACTATGAAAGATTTGGGAAATGCAGCATACATACTTGGAATAAGAATTTATCGAGATAGAACCAAGCGTTTAATTGGACTTAGCCAAAGTACATACTTGGATAAGATATTGAAGAAACTCAATATGAGTGAATCCAAGAAAGGGTTTTTGCCCATGCAACATGGCATAAGATTGAGCAAAGATCAATGTCCCAACACTAGCAAAGAACTGGACAGAATGAGTCGAATTCCATATGCATCTGCTATAGGATCGATCATGTATGCCATGACATGTACTAGACCTGATGTCTCATTTGCTTTAAGCATGGTGAGTAGATATCAAGGGAACCCAGGCGTAAGTCATTGGACGGCTGTAAAGAACATTCTTAAGTATCTTCGGAGGACTAAAGATATATTCTTAGTCTATGGTGGAAAAGATGAATTACGAGTTACATGTTATACTGATGCGAGTTTCCAGACAGATCGGGATGATTCCCGCTCGCAGTCAGGATGGGTGTTCTTGTTGAATGGTGGGGCCGTGACTTGGTTCCAAACAGGACACGGACTGAAGCCATATGTGTTAGAATTATCAATATATCTTGAATGTTTTAGTTGTTAGTTTGATGTATTAAAACGTAATAAATTGTATTTGATTTGGAGATTATTATATGGAGATTATAATATATGCTGGATTGCGTCCATTTACATTTAATTTATTATTGTTTCGTTTTGCATGTTTAGAACCAACTTCCTGAGTATTAATTTACTTAAACCTCCACAGGCAGTCATACTCCTGGAAGTAAGTAGTGATTCAAGACTGTCATGGAGTGTTAGAAGCATAGAGAATGCAACTAACGCTCATGAGTACCTAATGGTGATTTGGGTATTGGAAAGACCCGCACTCAAAAGTTTACTTCATGGATTAAGTCAGAGTAATTTTGAGATGATAATATTTTATGTTCTTCAAACAGAGATGCATAGAGTTTTGCTCTAGGATTCTGTTATGCTTTGGTGTGCTCCAACGCTGACCGTGACTGGCAGTTATACAGGGTATGTCCATGTATAATATGATGAATAGAAATGAACTGTGTAGTCAAAGTTTATTTTTTCCTTCTGCCTAAACAGGAGAAGCGATATCCATGGGCCCCTCGATGATTTTGTGTTGACACTAAGTGTTTTGCCAAACCCTGACTAGAATTGATGTGTTCAATTGAGTAGCCTGATGAATTCAACACATATCGGAAATCGGGAAACATAACCTTGATCCACGAGATAGACGTTTATCCATGTCTCAGGTTCACATGATATCTTGTAGAACAAAGGAACATTAAATCACTTATCTTAGGACCGAATCTTTATCAGAGTTCGGCAGCTGCATTGGATGGCTTGCTCTCTGCTGATTATTTGAAAGCGTTAAACCAAATAGAGTTAATAACGTGTCCAAGTGGGAGACTGTTGGATATAGTGTCCAGAGTAATTAACTATTGGTAATATTTCTAATAACAGCAGGGTCCTTTTGGGTTGCCCTTAAGACCCAAATAAACAATCAGAAGAATGAAAGGGAATTAATGTAGTTAGGTTATTAATTTGTCATTTGATGATAAATTAATTACAAGCTACAATATAATTAATTAGATTAATTATAGGGACTAAATGATAACTTGTTAAAATAGTTTTTATCAAGCTTATCTGTTCAAGGGGGCTACTTGTAAATAGAGAGGTTATAAATAAGATGCTAGGGATCAAACCCTAGAAGGGTTTTTGTGTGATCTCTCTCTCTCTCACAAGGTCGTAGCCTCCCCTCTCTTCCCTCCCAAAATCGTAAACCTTTCCAAGGGTTTAGGTTTAAAGCTTCAATCTTTATTGTTGGTTTGGTGTTCTTAAGTGTGAGCCACTAGAAGGATTCACACTATTGATCCTTGACATCCAAGAAGCAAGAACAAGGTTTAATTCATCTTTGTATTTCCGACAATCACAAGAAACAAGTAAGTGTTCTTGATTCTTTCTATTGTAGTTAATCATCTAGAACGTATGCATCTTTATAAGTTGTTTGTTAGTATTGCCATGGATGATTCAATTTTAAATATGCTTCCGTTGCCTATATCATGTGGTAGTACGGTTTAACAAAACCTTTCAATAAGAATATTAAGTGTAATATTCTAACACAAAGTAGTAGAGAGAAGAGGATGGCCGAGCACTTCATTTTTGAAGTAGGTTTCTTCTTATATACTGCATGCATTTAATGCATATCAGTACAACTTTACACATAGCAGCAGCTGATTGGTTGCATGGTTTGACCTTTGTAGACAACCTAGTAGCCGCATGATGAACAATATAGAATCAGAGTTGGTTGTACGATTCTGGACAAAAGGGATGTCCATTCTGACATTTCGTACGGAGGCGTGCAAGGGGGTAAGACAAAAGTAACTTGTAGAGGAAACTTCATGATCAGCGTTCGCTGAATAGATCTTTATCAGCAAGTGATAAAGTTCAGCGTTTGCTGAAGTCTTCTACTTGAAACTTCACGTTCAGTGGACAAATCTTGGTTTCGCTGATATCCGCATCAGTTCATTAGTAGACTTGTCGATGGTTCTTTGGCTTGATCTTTGACTTCAGCGTTGAACATAGTTGACGTGAAACTTGTCTTCAGGGATCATAAGTAAACAACAAAGATTATCAGCGATCATCAACAAAACTGAACAGTCTCAGGTTTTATTGATGAACAGTATCGCTGAATGTATAATTTAAAGAGCATGAGTTTCCTATCAGCGGTACTGTAGAGACATAGTACTTATCAGCGATAGTGAAACTCTAATACATATTGTCTATTTACAATTTTCACTAAGTGATTCTTTAGAGGGGTCATTATCAAATCACTAAGGGTTTGGATCAACAAATTTTTATTTATTTTTCGTATATTTTCACTCACATTGTGGTGGTGGAGAGTCTTATTTTCCCCATCGACCTTTACAATAATGAAATTTTTTTATGAAGGGACCAAAAGTCTAAATAGGGAGTTATTAATTCCCCGTCTCATTGGGGCGGAAAACGAATCGACATCTCGATGTGATACGGCCTTTTCTATTTTAGTTGGGAAAGAACGGCGAAGTCCATCCGAACCGTCCAATGAAGAATAAGAGGAGAGCAAAGCGCCAATGGAGCGTGAAGCGCATGCGGAACGGGCACGGAGAAAAGGAAGTTACTGAGGGGTTAGAAATATATATTCGCTTTACATAAAGAGAATAAGAGTTCATTTGATCGAAACGATGAATTGAGCTCGTATAGGCATTTTGGACACTGCTATTGAAATAGCCCTTCTAGCTATATTTTCTGTTACTCCACCCATTTCATAAAGGATTCGACCTGGTTTAACAACTCTAAAATATAAAATAGATTCGATACAATAAAAAATTATCAAAATAGGAATTCTAATTTGATTCCATAGTTAGACCTAAACGACATTCATTAGAACATAAAAAAATTATTTTCTTGTCGTCTGTTTTGCTTCAGTTTTGAAAATAGAAGCTAATTGGTTGTTATGTTTTTTTTGGAAAGGGATAGCCATAAGGATATGTAGATCGATGCTTTGTGGGATTTGATGAAAAAAATGCAACTCCCAAACTTTAGGAGAAAATAAGGAAGGAGGGATGGATAAGGATGCTTTAAAAAAATACCCAGGTTACTTGATTAAAATTTAAATCAAAAAATAATACTACAATCGAGATTCTTTTGTCCCCCAAATATATACGTTATTTACTTGAGCAAAGGAAAGGAAAACCACTCAACAAAATAAATATCATGCGTATGGGTTGTAGCCTGCAGACGACCCCATTGTAGTAAATGGAAATCACCATGGCTTCTACCAATTTCACTTCTATAAAACCTTTCTTTTTTAGAAAAAGGGCTTTTAGAAAACCTTGCAGTGGGTTTGGGTTGGATATGCAATGGATTTTGTGTATTTTTGTATAGTTATGTAAGTTGGTAGAAAGAGATTTATTTGCTTTCATTAATGAACATATCGCCTTGTGTAACACCCATGAATTTCGAGTCTTTCTTTGGGTCCAAAATTGTGTTCTATTTAATATAGAACTTGGTGACTTCATAGAGTTTTATGTTTATTAATTATTATATATATTTGGTAATCAACAATGCAACATATAGGGTTTTTTTGTGCACAAACGTGGCCCACGCGATATGGCATACGACCCTAGGTCGTGACCAAGGTCGTGTAGCCCTCTAGTGATGGATGAACAATGTTTTGCTTTTATCAAGAAAGCAAGTAAATCGATCAGGTAATCTTCTTTTTTGGTAGTTAATGGGTTCAATTTGATTTGAAGCTAGGCTTTGTATGTTTTCCTTTTTCACAAAATCCACATAGTTTCTCTTTTGAAAAAAAAGACAGTATAGGCCTTTTACCAATCCTTTTTTAGACAAGTTATTGTGGGAACGTCTTTTAAGCATACATTTTGAAAAGATGAGTAACATGCAAAGTACATCTCAATCACATAGACATTATTTTTGCAAAACTCTCAGAGAACTTACTTGTTGTCATTAGGGGTGAGAATAACTCGACCAAACCGACCACCCGAACCATCCGCAAACTCGTTACCCGATCACCCGAACCCAAGAAATAGTACGGGTATCACGGATCGGTTTGGGTCTATAAACTTGTAACAATTGTGTTCTAAATGTAAAGTTTTGTGGAATTTGGGGCTAAAAGCTTAAAGCATGTAAAAAGGAGGGACCTGGTTGCATTTTATTAAAGGTATAAAAAGGGAGGAAATCCCTAATTTCATTTCACCGTGACTTTGTGCGGCTACAAATCGTGGGCTAAGAGAGAGGAGAAGAGGATTGAAGGTTTAGAGAAATTGGCAAAGGATTTTGTAACACCCCGAAATTTTGAAAAACGGAATAAGGGTTTTGCGGACGTCCGCAAGGTGAAGTCGGACATCCGTGCCATGCGGAAGTCCGCATGTCATCCGCGGAAGCAACATGGGATTTTTTGGAAGAAGCAGTTCGGCTGAGGCCGGACGTCCGCGATGCATCTGATGGGATATTTTGGTGTTTAAAGATCTTCCCCCCCCCCCCCCCCCTCTCTTCCCTCATTTCATTTCTCTCAACTACATCTCAGATTTTTCTCTCTCTCTTGAACGACTTCTCCCAAGAAGAACCCTAAACTCTTCCTCTCTTCTTCACCTTCTCCACTCAAACTAAACCCCTTTCCACCATTGTTGAAGATATGGAAGCTTGAAGCTTTTGCTTGGAGATTCAAGTGATAAAGGTAATATCTCTCTACCCAAAAGCTAGGGTTTTGTGGTTTTCATCTTCTCTTCTATTGTGAGCTTTATTGGTGTGATTTTGGTGGTGATTGGTTAAGGAAACCTTGTTTTTCTTCATCTATAAGAACTATGGTTTTGGTATTATGTTTGGGGAATGATTCTACATGGTTAGATCTGGATATTTATGGTTGGAAACTTATGGATCTAGGTTTTGGAAGATTTGGATTTGAAGATTCATATTTCTTCAAAGGAGCTTACGTTTGGGAAAATCTAGATTTAGCCTAATCTAGCAAGGTGAGTTCAAGTTGATTAGTGAAAACGTTGTACATGCAAAAATGTTTATTTTAAAGTATTTGTGTGCTTTATATAAAATTATCTCTTGTTGAGCTATTTAGTAGGTTTTGATTTAATCAAAGTGTCGAGCTTTACAAATCTTGTAAAACACCCACATTTGGGGATTTTGAGTGATTGATGAATAAATCACGAGTGAAAGTGGTGTTGTTAATTTATTGCCTAAGTAAAGGTTATTTGGTCAAAATACACTTATAGTGTTTGTTGTGATTATGAGATAACTATGATATGTTACATTTGAAAATGTAAACGTGTGCGTTAGGGATTTTGGTCAATCTTGACCGTATGAATATTTTGAGAGTTGTAAACCTCTTATTCTGGGCCGAAGGCCAATTGAGAATCGAAAAGACAAAGATTTTTGGTAACGATGTATTTTGGTTTACGGAAAACGTGTGAATAACACGTATTTAGCAAAATGGTTATTTTGCCCTTAAGGGCTTGATTTATACTCAAATGAGTCTTTTGAGTGTTTGCCGGTTTTAGTAGCTCGAGGTGGAGCCTTGGATGTGTTATGTGCTTAATTGCGTTTTATTTGAGTATGTACCTGTGTGAGTGTTTGGTCTTATGTGTGAAGACCGTTTGATGATTTTGCATTCTTAGTACCTTTGGGTCTAATGAGCCATGGCGGGATATATGCCTTGTTGAGTTATAAAAGATTTGCGTATACACACACATACATATAGATGCATATATGATTTGACTTCATTGGGAAAGTGGCAATGAAGGGGTTGTGAGATTATCATGCCTCGGAGCACGTGTGTATATGATGTGGGTTAGATGCACTTCATTTGCATGAGTTGATTTTAGTAAACGATCATTAGATCTTTTGAGCCGATGGCTCGGTTTTGGACTCGGTTGAGTCCCGAGGGCATTCGCCCGGTTTTGAAAAGCTCGACGTGGGCTTGGGGTTTGATTTGCATGAAATGCATTATATTTGAGATTTACATGATTTAAATGCATTGGTTATTCCTTTGTGGTCATGAATAAATTTTAAGTTAAGTAAGCTTGTTTTGGATGGTGAGATCCCAAGGTAAAGATCCAGTAGGATTGAACTTGGTGGTTTAGACTAGAGATCCGGTTTGGATTGATGTCTCCGTGGACTAAAGCCCCGGTTTGGGTTGATGTCGCACTAGGCTAGAGACCGGTTTGGGTTGATTCCTCACTTGACTAAAGATCCGGTTTGGATTGATGTCACATTAGACTAAAGATCCGATTTGGATTGATGTCTCCGTAGACTAAAGACACAGTTTAGGTTGATGTCGCACTAGGCTAGAGACCGGTTTGGGTTGATGCCTCAATAAACTAAAGACCCGGTTTGGGTTGATGTCTAAATCTGATTAGAGATCGGGATATGGTTGATGTCATGAGTGTTCCCATCCATGAAGCTTACTTGTGTTTATTAAGTTGTGGTTTAATTTATGTGTTCGCCACATTCGATGGAATCGGGTCTCCCCCGTCACCGAAGGGTGTTGTTTTCGGGTAATTGTTTCACCATGTTGCCGGCGTCGTGTTATATGCGTATGGATTGTTTTTCCATGATTGATGGACGGTATTTTATGTCTCATTCTTGATTGGATGTTTTCTACTATTGGAGTATTATTCGCATTGATGATTATTTGGGAATTTATTATTTAGTTACCTCTTGAGTGAGTTTTGGATTTGAGTCCATTGATGAGAAATGATTTTCATTGGAGGCTTTCCTCACGGATATGGTATGTGTTTAGAAATGGGGTTGTCGGTGTATATTTATACAAATCCCATTTTCGGAAATCATGATTTACGCTAAACTCTTTTGTCTAACCAATTGTTTGATCATGATGTAAGCTCTTGAATTCACTAGGCGTTAGCCTAACCTTTTTATTTGTCAGCATGTGCAACATGTTCATGTTGGGAATATCTTTAACTACACTGTGGAGTGATGAGTGCTAGTAGGGTGCACGTGAAGTGATTTGCTTAGTGAAGTCTTCCACACTTATTTGGGATTAGCAACTTGTATTGTGTTAAGTAACACCCGTCTTGAGTTGTTAATTGTAGTAGTCGTGATGTTTAACTTTTGAGGTATTTTCAAGGATGGTTTATAGAAAGGATTTTATCCTATTTGGTTATTTTATTGAAATTAAAGTTAGTTGCTCTTTCCAAATTTGAGGGTGTTACAAGTTGGTATCAGAGCATAAGTTTGAGAGAATTAGGTGTTGATTGTTGGATACCTAGACTCAAACTAGCGTTGTTTTAAGTAAATGAGAGCGAGATTGCACCATTAGGCACTCTAAGATAGGATATTCGGAAGTTGTTGGGGTCACTAGAAACGAGAAGTCACGTCAAGAGTAGCAAGGATGATCATGTACGGTACGTTCATAATTGCACCTGGCCAGTGTTATGGAGAACCTACCAGTTACATGAGAGTAAACGACTCTAGCGTGATGACCGTTGGGGTAGTGGAGGAGTTCTAAGCGAGTAGTCGTTAGAAGAGGTTGACGACTCTAGCATTTCCCATTTGGTGTGGCTGTAAGCATGTTGATTACATTAAGTGTACCGTTCGGGTCAAAATTGATAGTTGGATTGGAGCCGTAGGCTTATTGAATTGACCTTGATTCTAGGAGAAATGTGGGGTTAGTTGATGTGACTTTCCATTTTGCGTTAAGATGTGTTAGTATCCGGATGGCAATAGTATGATAGGAGTAATTGGAGGAATGTGACCAGGACGTTGAGTGCCGACAAAATGTATGCACGAAATTTATTTTGCTTTTAAAATAAATTGCATCAATTATTTCTTGTGTTTCGAATCGTTGTATGGATGGCATTGCGAATTTTTGGAAAACGTTTGACACACACAAGATTTTAAACCACGATTTGGAACATGCATGAAGTTATTTTACGACAGGCAGTTGTGAACCTGGTCGGGACTTACTTTGTTCTTTGTGGTTGTCCACTACTACTTTCGGATACTGTGATATCCATGCTTTAATGTCGTTTATGGTTTTGGATGAGTAACCGCGACTTGCGACTTTAACATTGGATCTCTTCCACATATGTTAAGGTTTGGACGAAGAGTTACATTCCCTGGTTTCGATGTTGATCTTTAATGGGAATTTGGATTTTGCGAGTATTGACGAAGAGGTGTTGTTTTATCTCGTAAAAAGGAGATTTTGGAATTTTGATGATTTATTCATATTGTTTTACGCGATTTGATTATTGAAAACGAAAACCTTGACACAATTTACTTGGTTGGGTGTTGTTGAGTTCCATCGAGTTTGATGGAAGTTTTTGTGGAGTACAATGGGGTTTCGTTTTACGACGTTTTGTGGTGCATGGGTGACCATTTGTCATGTGCATACTTGAATGATTGTGTGCATTAATATATGGGTTTGAGTGAGTATTGCGTCTCATGCGAATTTTGTTGAAAATGTGCTTTATGTCGTTTTACATCAAAAAGAGTGGTTTTGGAGTTTTGATGCCACATGGCTTCTCTTTTGAGAATCGTGGTAGCATATTTTTTTGCAACTTGCTAGGTGTGCAAATTGATTTATACGTGGCGTGAGTAATGCATAGAAGAGCATCATGATAGTACATCTCTAATGTTTTGTTTTATGCACCCTCATTTGTTGGCATTGTTGATGTTCTTTCTCGCACATGCACTGTATTGATTCATTGACATGAATAGTTTTGTAGTCACTATTTTGGGACGTTAGTGTGCATCGCTTGTGCGGTTTAAGGTTTGAAGTTGACTTGAATTAATTTATGTGTCAATCAAATTATGTGCACGTATGGTTTTCCGAAGTTTTGAGAAAAACACATTGAGGTGTGCGAGCCTAGTAAAAGGATTTTATTTACTTGTCATTATACGACTGAATGAGAAGCTTTAAAATTTGAGTTAATGAATTTCTACTTTGAAAATTTAGTATTGACTATCCGGTATATGCTATACCATTTCAGAGTGACTACTAAGAAAGTGTTACAGATTGACATGCAAAATTTTGATTTGAGATTTCTTTTCGATGTTTAAAACGATATTTCCAAATGGTGAAAATATCTTGTTATTTGATTTAAAACTGGGGGATGGCCCAGACCATGTCGTGTTTTAACCAAGGTGTGTAGATGATTTTCTTCGTTTCTCTATGAACAAAACTGACACATGCGAAGTTGTTAATGAATTACAATTCATGTCGTTTTAAGGTTAAAAAAGAATTTTGGGAATTGATGTCGTGTAAATCCTTCTTTTAAGGTTCGTATAAACACGATGTTGAACGTTATTTTGACGTAGGAAACTACTTGCGTGTTTAGCACAAGTAAATCTGTGATGGGACCCAAGCGATTCATTTTAAAAGTTGTCGAGTACGTTTTTACGTTTCGTTAGTAAACTGATTTGCGATGAAATAGTTTTCAAGAATGATTTTTTGTACGTGGGACGAGTGTGTCCATGTTTGTGCATCTACCGGCTAGGTAGTGGTAAGTTTTTGTATGTATGTTATGTTAGTATAAAAACCTTCGTGTTGAAAAATCTAGTGAAAACTTTATTGGCATATTTATGGAGTCTGTCACTTGAAAACCTTGAACTCTTTAGGCTTGGTGAGGTTGAGCAACCCCAGTTAGGGGTGAGGGCGTGTAGAACCTTTCGATGAAAGATTGGGTTTCTAACGCGTGTTATTGCCGTGAACCGTATGGTGTCGTGTGCTGGGTCGAATTCCTTGTGGGCAACTAAAAGGTGGGACTCGCGATATTTTATGGTAATGCTCATGGTAACCGTTTACGTCAGCAACCTTGTTGAGGGTTGCCAGTTTTGTATGAAGGTCGTGTAGGACCCTTTAGACCGAGGGGATGACCATGGATTGGTTGGGATGTTTGAGGAATGAAGCTCGTGTGTGGAGCTCTGTGACGGGTCGAGTTTTGGTGGTGTGACTAGGTGTCAACTTTTGGAGTTCGAGGCCAAGGACCACTAGTGTGATTGGAGAGTGTAGTCCAATTTTAATAAATGGTGGTATCGGTTATGATGATCTTAAGTTCAATTGTGATGAATAGTTTAGCGGGATGGCCCTCCTCATGTGGTAAAAGAATCTGTCGATTAGATGATTGGAATTAGACGTGTTTTGGGAGTGGTGTAACTGACGGATCAGTGACGACCGTCGGTGTTGGAGTCTAATGGGACTCGTTAGAAGTAAGTGTCGGTTCAACAGTGGGAACCTTAGATTTGGAGGTTCGTTGGTTTTTGTAGAATCCAGATCCGTGCAACAGATATGAAATCGAAATAATAAACAATAAGAACAATGATTTCAACTGGTCATCCCTGTATTATGCTTTCAATCAGAGTGTTTACAATACGAGTAGGAAAGCAAATGAGATGATTAACCTATTTTTCTAGGATAATACAACATTATATAGTTCGGGCCCGTGGTTAACAAGCCCACGGCCCGTTCACTATGGACTAAGTTTAATCTATTACAAAATACACCCTTGAACTTGAAATCAACACAAATTTCACCCTAACAATCTTCCCCTTTGATATTGAGTTCGAGTTCGCGCTCTATCTCTTGCCAGTTAAATACGTAGTGTTTGCGAAGTGCGAAATGAACCTCGAAGAATCTGATGGCGCGGCGGTAGTCGAGACGTTCTTCAACCATATCCAAAGCAGTCTGAGCAGTTCTTTCATTCAGATTGGGTACTTAGGATACCTTTGGATTTTCGGATTCGTGTTTGATGATCTTCCGAAGAGCGTCTTGAACTTTGAGCAGTGTGCCTTCGCAAAATCGATCTACCTTACTGAACCTCATAAACTTCTTTTCTTTCTGAGCGTTGAGGAAGACGATCCCAAATTCCGGTTGAAGCAGCATTGCATTCTCGGGATACATCGACAGTTCAGGAGCTTTCAGATTCGGTTTAAGCAGATTTACCTTCTTCGCTCGGTTCTCGATTGCCATTTGAAAGTCCGTAAGATAAGAGATCATAATAGAACGAACGAGGAATCGACGAACCGCTTCGAGCGCCTTTGTTACAGCAAGCGGTCGGATGGTTCTGGTGCGAAGGTCCCTCAGAATAACCAGGAGGTCGAACGGATGGAGATGCTTAAAGTCAGCTTCAGAAAAAATCCATTCTTTTCCGTCTTCACGTCGAACAGTGAACACGGGAAAGACGATCTTCATAATTCGGTTTGACTGAATCTTTAGCACCTCTGAAATTTTATGTTTGGATCGAACCTGGTCTCTCGGGAGACACCGCTTCATGGCTTCTACGTATCGGAGTTGGCGTGCTGGATCAGGACTGTAGATGCCAAGACAGAAAGTCGGCTCAATCGGGCGAATTCTGTGAACAAACAGCTTCTTTAGAGATTCCTCCAGATGAGGAATGAGGACCTTGATCTTCTCCCAACGGTTTTGATGCTGAGGAGGGGGAGGAAGATCAGGAGCTGTCGTTTGCAGAGGAGATGTCGGGATTTCTGCATTTGAGCTTTCGGGTTGATCTGTAGTCGTAGCGGGTTGAGTCGAGTAAACGGGAGGCGTACCATAGAAATTCTGAAGCAGAAACTGGTCGTAATCAACGTTGTCGTCTTCATCAGTGGGAAACACCAAGTTTACCTCGAAGTTTACGGCTCTGGCAGCTTTTTCGTACCATGCGTCTTCGGTTTCCGGGTTGGTTTCACATGCTGGATCAATCATGGTGAGCATTGGCATGTCTGATGGTTCTTGTGCGACCAATTCCTGTGTTGTACCCTCGGGCTTTTCAACCATTGGGGCTTCGTCATCTGAAATATCCATGTCGATGACCATCTGTGCTAATGGCAACTCAGCTTCGGGTGTTGCTGTTGAAGTTGCCGCAGTTGGGGGTTCCTGTTGAACCACTGTTGTAGTTTTGGCAGTCACGATCTGGACGGTCTCGGTTTGGCGTAGACGCTTCTCCCCCTCACGGTGATCAGGATCATCCTGGTCATCGTGCTTGCGTTTGAGACCGCCGGCTTGACTCTTACAAGTGTCTTCTAGTGAGCGGACCCTCTCAGACAGCGTGGCAAGCGCTTTGTTGTAGTCGCTGAGGGTCGAGTTAATGGCGTCAAGGCGTGACGTGATGGACGAAGATGGATCAGTGACATGGGATCGAAGAACTGAGATCAGGTCTGCTTCGGCAGATGCGGTTGTGTCGGATTCCTGGAGCAATTGGGCTAAGAGCATCGTCTTCAGGGTGTCCACCGAATAAGTAGGTGGCGGTTGAGTCGGTGGAGGCACATATGCGATTTCAGTGTCGACGAGGTGGCCCTTTCCTTTGATAGCACGCATCGCTTTGGCAAGTTCAGCGGCTACATGTTCCTGCATTTGTTGCTCCATAACCTGTCGGACAGCCTCAAGGGTGCTGTCTAGAGACCCTTTTGACACAAAGTCGGGTAAATTAACGTCGGGCTCACTTAGAGTACCCGTTGAGGCATCTACCTTAGAGGCAGAGCCACCAACGTTCACAGCTGGCGTGATAATAACTGTGGTAGGATTTCCGTCCAATCCTCGTGTTCCGGAAGTCGGAGACACTATAGACGTTCCGGTCGGGTCACTAAGAGCCGCGACATGGTGTTGTTCCGCATCAAATGTCCTAGGCGAAGAATGTTCAGTAACAATAGGCTCTAGACTCGATGGTGCACACAAAGAAGTCGAGACCGGGGGCTGCTGGTCTCTTATTTCAACACCGTGACCCTCCGAATGAGGGTCCGGTGGAAGTTGTGCTGAATCCCCGTGTAAGACTGAAACACCCGTCTTTTGAGAGACGGATGAGTGGCTATGGGGGTCGTGCAATTGCTCCGCTAGGTCCACGGAGTCTGTTTCAATACCCCGTCCCAACGGATGAGACGGGATAGTAGATGTGGTGACCTGGATTTCACTCGGCTGGGGTCGCTCATGAGCCTTTTTATCTTTACGGCTCGGTCTTTCCTGGTTCAACTTTGAACGCAGTTCGCTCCGTCTCGCATGATCTAACTCCTCTACGTTTTCTCCCTCAGATGTCCTAGTGATAGGTCTGGTTCCAGTATGTGGAGGTGAGTCAAATGGGATGCCAACGGTAAAATCAGGGATGGGTCCGATACCGTGAGGTATTTGTCTCAGGCGTATGTTTCGGTCGGTATCGGAGTCCGTGGAGTCAGATTCCACGTCGTCAACATCATGAGATGGTGACGGGGGTTCGGTGATATAAGGCTCGGTCGAGTGATGTAGAATTGGTCTGGAGGATTGACCGGCTTGGGCTAAGCTGGAACCGGGTCGCGATTCCACTGCACCACCTACTCTCGGTCCCCTTCCTCTCACAACTAACGTTCCCCGCCCGACAGCACCTGCTTGTCGGGCCCTTCCTCCTCTCGTCCTAGGACCCTCACGTCCCTCAGGCCTATTTCCCTGGGCAGGTCCCTCCGACTCTGGCTGGACCATGGGAATTCCTAACTCTCCCCTATAAGCAACTACCCCTGGTGCAGCGGGATCGGCGATGGCTAGTAGGGCGGCAGGATTGGGCGAGGCGACCGCATCGGATGGGTTGCGGATCACCATGAATTGGAGGTGTCTGATGGGGCATACCGGATGTGTAATACGTCTTGGAATGGCTAGATTCACATCCATGTGCTAACGAACGGCAAGCGATAGGAAACGCAGGTATGGGAGGAACTTCTTCTGTTTGGTTCCGCCGATGTGTCGAATGGTTGTCACAAGTTCATGCCAGATTATCATGGCGAAGTCGACGTGGAGGTGGTAGCACACGGCGTGAACAAGTCGCAGAAAGTCGCCGGTACATTGATCAATACCTTTCCATCGGGCGGATAGGCAGCGGTTGAGTATGGTGAAGAGCGTGTACCAAATTGGCGCCAAGAACTTGCGATTGAAGACAGATGGTCTTTGAAGGTCGGAGTTGTAACCAAGGGCACGCATTTGTGTGCAAAGTGAGGCATCGTTAACGGCAGGATCGTACCGTTCATGGTTGTTGGCAGTGGCTTCCGGTAGAGACAGTAGTCTGCGAAAGGAGTCGGGCGTCAGAGTAAATGGGTGGTTGTCAATCTGCGCCGTGATGGTCTGTGTGTTGCCAATCGTGCGGACTTGTGCCGTCAGCCAGACTTGTAGAACGTAGATCAAAGGAACGTCGGTGGTGCGAGTGAGTGCCTCGCGGATGGGATGGCGCATCAGAATGTCTAGAATGACCTGATGTTGCGGGTTAGGTCTGAACAGCGCCGGGTCCAAGTAATGATTGTTGGCCTCCAACTCGATGCCATGGCCAGGATCAACCAAGGAAGCATCTGCTACTTCGTCGATGATTTCCTCCTCCTGAGGAATTTGGTCTTCCGGATTTTGTTGTTCCGCCATGTATAAATCTGTCAAAATGGCACACAGTTAGGAACTTAAACAGAAGAACAAGTGTCGGTGCGTACCTTTGCGTTGAATGGGAGTCCGGACATCACACTATCCGGTAGTTGAACTTACCGGAAACCTTAAGGTTACCGGACAACTAGGTTTCCGGGAGTTTGATGTTGTCCGGATGGATATGCATGACATTTGAAGGTGCCCGGTTAAAACCGCATTGAATTGAACGTGTCCGGACACGATGAATGTGTCCGGACAAAGACAGATTTGTCCACAAGGATCACCAGGGGATCCCAAGCTAGTGTGAAGTTGCGGAATGGATGCCCAGAGGTGACTAGGGGCTTAAAGTAGTGGGGAAAACTCCTGAATCACATCCATTGATGCGAATCCGTCGAAAAGCCCATTAAGGGTTTCGGGACAGAGAAATCGACCGACTCAGGGTTCGATTTGTGGTGCTTTATGTGTGAGATGTGCATACATTTAATTTGCATTTACACGTGAGTAACATACCTGTTTTCGGAGAGAAAAACGAGCGGGAATCTAGCAATGTAGAAAAGTCCGAGCGAGAGAGAGAGAAAATATCGTGGGGTTTAGGGTTTTAGGTTGAAATGTCCGGATGGGGAAAATGAGCGGCCCTGGTGTCTTATATAACCCGGGTGTTGTCTGGGATCCTGACCGATCCGGTACACCCGACCCGGATACAAGAAGAATCCGGATACACCCGAATCCGGACAACAAGAGAATCCGGATACCAGAAGAATCCGGATGACATGATGATCCGGATAACAAGAGAATCCGGATGTCATGAGAATCCGGATGAGTCCTTTTTCGTAAAGTTTCAGAAAACGAAACCTTTTTATGAGATCGTTCTCCTGCTCTCCCTCAAACTGAGCATGGGAATGCCATTGCTCCCCCTCGAATCGTGCAGTAGGGTACACTGGAGGGGTTCGATATACAGAGATTCTAGGCGTTTAGCAGAATAACAGTGTCGCTCCCCCTCAAGTGATGACAATAATTTAGACATAGAAGGGCCCACACACACAAAAAAACTTTTGACGCGTAAAGAAAAACTGTGTGTGACGCTCCCCCTCAACGAGTGAGTAAGCTTACCTGATGTCGTTGTGTGCCCCCCCCCCCCTGAACATAATGACTAAAAGTGAAAGCACAGAGATAAAGAAATAAACAAACAAACGAAGTCAGATGACGAAATCTACCTAAAAAATACAGAGACGAAATCTAACGAAGTGACCAAGACAAGTAGAATACCAGTACGAGGAAGTGTATGCCCAACCATCAAGAGTGTTAACTCTGGATGAGGTGTAGACAGTTACTCGTAGAGGTATGGAACTTGTAAAGGCACTCAGTTGGATTAAGTCTTCAGGTTTAGCACACCGAGCTTGAACACAAGAGTTTTAAAGCGTTTTTCGTCTAAAGCTTTGGTAAAGAGGTCTACTAACTGATGTTCTGTATTGATGAAGTAGAGCTCGACTGTACCTCTTTCGACGTGATCCTTAATGAAATGATACCGAACGTCGATGTGCTTCGTCTTGGTATGTTGGACCGGATTGCTGGATATGGAAATTGCGCTCTTTGAGTCACAGTAGATTGGGACTTTGACATACGTGAACCCGTAGTCCTTGAGTTGTGTCCTCATCCAGATGACTTGAGGGCAACAGCTCGCGGCGGCCACGTACTCGGCTTCGGCAGTGGACGTAGACACGCATTGTTGTTTCTTTGATGCCCAACTTACCAGGCTATCTCCCAAGAATTGAATGTGTCCCGAAGTACTCTTGTGGTCCAACATGCATCCCGCGTGATCCGCATCCGAGTAAGCGGAAAGTCCAAAACCTGTCTCTTTCGGGTACCAGAGGCCAAGATCAGCAGTACCACGTAAATAACGAAAAATACGTTTAACAGCATTGTAATGAGACTCTTTAGGGTTGGACTGATAACGGGCGCAAAGAAATGTCGAGAACATTATGTCTGGTATACTGGCAGTAAGGTACATTAAAGAACCGATCATTCCCCGATACAATTTGGAATTGACAGCCTTTCCGTTAGGATCGGTGTCTAGCTTTGTATTGGTTGCCATGGGAGTATCCACACACACAAGAAAACTTTTTAACATATTTGAGAAAAAATGTGTGTGACGCTCCCCCTCAACAGTAGAGTAACATACCTGATAGCTGATCATGCTCCCCCTAAACACATGAGCAACTTGTTAAAGTACAGGTATAGACAAACCTCACGTCTTCACAATATTATTCCTTGTAGATCGTGAGCAGCTCCCTCCTTCCGGTCATGTGTGTGGAGCAACCAGTGTCTAAGTATCACACATGACCGTCCTGCAAAATAAGTTTAGCGGACCTTGGGTACCCAGATTTTCCTGGGTCCCGGAGGGTTAGGTTTGGCACCGTTTGGGGAAGCTTGCTTTGTCCCAGCTTTCCCTTTAGGTATAGGATTTACACCGTTAGAGGGAACTGGTTTTGGCACTTGTTTCCTCTTTGGTGCAGAATTTACACCTTTAGGAGGAACAGATTTTGTAGCAGCTTTCCACCTGGGTGCTGGTTTAACCTCAGTAGGAGCAACCCATCTAGGAGCAGGTTTGGTCTCCCGCTGTGGTTTAACCGCTGATTGGTAACCCCGTTTTTACAGTCTCTTTGCTGGTTATTACGGGGTTTGCGTTTGGGTGTATGATTAAACATTTGAAATGACCCAAACCAATCATTATTGGCAATGTCATCAAAATCATTCCAACCACAACTAGAACAACACAAATGATCGTGTGATAATTGAATCAATTGCTGAATGGAATAAATTTTCATCGGAAAATTAACATCTCTATTAACAAAAGTATTCGTATGATTCCATGCACAATCGTTTTTGTTCATCCTAGGATGAAAGACAGTATTGAACGACTTTGATGCATCATCCTTGACAGATTCCTTGGCTGACCACTTTGGTTTTGTTTGTTTAGCTCGACCGGTTTTATCCGAAACAACAGGGACAGTGCGGTCAGTGACTTTCGAAGGAGTAGGATTTTTGTTGGGCAATCGCACGATCTTTTGCCTCGGCTGTGATTGGGTTTTAGAAACAGGTTTAGGTTGAGAAATCTTAATCATAGCCGGGGTCTTCATGTTTGAACATGCACCCTTTAAAAAATTGACCGGCCGATTGACTACTGGTGACAGAAAATCAGTATGACTCGGAAGAGGTTTGTCGAAGGGGAACGACTCATACTATTCCTCAGAATTGCCTTCGGAGTTCATGTATTTAGAAAAATCGACATCCGGAATTACAGGACTTGGATCGGTCGAGGAAGGCGAGGAACACGTTGTGCTTGTGTGCTTTGGGGAATTTGGTGCGGAAGCTAGGAAAAAATCTGAGTTCAAATTCCTTAAAACACTCTTATCTTGAGAATCAGAACCCTCTTGTGATCTTTTGTCAGTTGGGAAAGAGGTTGTTCCAAAGAAAGCTTTACACGAAGACGTGTCCGATGAGCTAGAGGAAAAATTGGGTGAAATCTTCTTTTCAGATTGGAGTTGGTCAAACTGCTTTTGTAGTTGACTTTTTCTCACTTTCTCTTGCATCACTTCTGTTGCCAAAGCGGACAGTTGTGATGTGAGTCGATTGATTTCAAACCGAAGGATCTCCTGTCCTTCATCAGACACAACTTCGGTTTTGACCGATTGTTGATTCTCAAGTTTTTCAATTAAAGCTTGCTTTTCCATTTGAAAATTTTGCCTTTCTTTCTCAAATGACTCCTCCAACTCGACTATCTTTGCTTCCAAGATGAGAGGGGGAACATAGAGTTTAAACTCATCCGTCTCAGTCTTGGTTTCGGTTGCTTGGTCCTCATCCTTCTTGGAGGAATCCTTGGGCGTAGCAACCTTGTAAGGGTCGAAGTAGTCATTGGAGAGGTACTTTTTGTCCTTTTTATAAGAATAATTTAAAGGCTCGTAACAAAATGGAAGTTGAATTCCTCGTTTGTGTTTGCGCTTATATTCCTCGGTTTCCTCTTCCTTCTCAGGTTCAAGAGGACCAGTCCATTGGATTGCATATTCCGGATACTTTTTATCTAACCAAAAGCAAGCAAAATCATACAAAGTTGGTGTAAACCATCTTCCCTTTTTCAAATAATGTGGGTTATCATATCCGATTCCCCATTCTTTGTTGAAATAGGTGAACTCTTTGGGTTTATTCAGAAAGATGGTTTGATCAGTTTGACCCCTTTTGTGGAGTTTGGTTTCAAGATCAAGAATTTTTGCAACAAACTCCTTGTGCTGAATCTGAAGAGAGGAACATTGATAAACAATATCCTCTTTCTCATTCATGCACTGATCAAACTGAGACTGAAGTTCAGATAACTTGGCCCTTAAGTCTTTAGGTGCTATTGAAAGATTTTTGCATTTTTCTTTAAACATAGCTTTTTCAGACTTGTATTTTTCAGTTAATATTTGTTGAACATCTAGCTTTTCGGTTAGAGACCTAATCTTAAGCAGTTGTTCTTTAGAGGTGGCCTTAAAGGAAACTACCCGTTCAGCAAGAGGTTTCACTCGGTCATAAAGTTCTGAAAAGATAGGTTCACATACCTGACACGACTTTTTCATGTCTTCTTCAGCAGGAGACATCTTCAGTTGCACTGGAGTGATCGTCAGACGTGTAGATTGATTCAAAGTGTAAACCTAACGCAAGGCACTAAGAGTGGAATCCTAACGCAGGTTCTATGACTGGTATGAACTAAGAGTGATCTTACTGGATAGGAATCCAAGTAAGGGTCTGATCAGGAAGTGTCCGAATCAGATCAATTAAGAACAGTTCAATAAATCACAAAGTGTCCGGGTAAAACAAAGAATCCGGATGGCACAGTTTCACGAATACTTAAATGTCCCCCTCCTGCGACTTAGCACGGGGGTCCCGCTAATTTTGAAAAATGAGGTCTCAAAACAGCTCCCGGATTATGTGTCCGGGTGGTTTCCGGATAGAGAATCCGGAAAAACCAGGAATCCGGATGATATAGTCCGGATAGGTGAAGGAATCCGGATGTACTAAGTTTCCGGATAACAATGAAGTTTCCGGGTACAATGGATTGTCCGGATAAGATATGTCCGGAAACACTGGGTTTCCGGATACAAATGTTACCCGGATAGTATAAGGAATAGTGACTTACCCGGATTGCAGAACTTACCCGGAAAAATGAGGAGTCCGGATGGAATTGGAGTTGTCCGGATGGATTTCACACAAACGTCCGGACACTATCAACTTGTCCGGAAACCGCGGCTGGCTTATCCGGACTCTGCGACTGTTTGCTTAAATCGATCGACTTTTCGATTAGGGTTGCCCAAAATCGATTCTGGAAGATTAGTAACAATGCAAAACACAAAAATAACACTAATCCAATCGATTTCAATGCAAAACCAACAAGTTTTGATGGTTAAAAATCGAATCTTTGTCAAGAACACTACCAAAACTTTTGATCTTAAATTGCTAAATTAACCACTCAAACGATCGAATTGGAATGCGAAAATTTGCAGAAATACTAACAAGTATAATGCTAACACAACCCAATAAGCAAAAACAACCAATTTCGACTGAATCAAAAAGTCAAGAATTCAAGAATAGTCAGACGAGTAAAAGTCAAACTAACCAGAAATCAAAGAATGATACTTTGAATCGAATCCGTCTGTCTGCTCTGATACCAATTGTAGAATCCAGATCCGTGCAACAAATATGAAATCGAAATAATAAACAATAAGAACAATGATTTCAACTGGTCATCCCTGTATTATGCTTTCAATCAGAGTGTTTACAATACGAGTAGGAAAGCAAATGAGATGATTAACCTATTTTTCTAGGCTAATACAACATTATATAGTTCGGGCCCGTGGTTAACAAGCCCACGGCCCGTTCACTATGGACTAAGTTTAATCTATTACAAAATACACCCTTGAACTTGAAATCAACACAAATTTCACCCTAACAGTTTTAGATGTAATCAAACCTTGGACTAAATGGAGAAATTTAAGAGCGTGTGGACACGGATTGATTTAGAGTAGGGATCCGTCGTCGGGGAGGTATGGAACACCTAAGGTTGGGAGACAACCGAGGTAATTTGGTTGGGAGACAACCGAGGTAATTTGGTTGGGAGACAACCGAGGTAATTTGGTTGGGAGTTAATCCAGTAGATGGAGCGTTCACCCGGACATAAGTATAACGTACCCGAGAGGGCATCGTTGGTAAGGGTTTGCTTGAGGTTGTGTCTGCATGGGGGAATTTAGTTCTCAGTTGGGAGTTAATGGAACATGGAAAGGTTGAATTGTATAGCCTTTGGTTGTAAGGGATCTAGATTTCGAGGACGAAATCATTCTAAGGTTTGGAGGATTGTAACACCCCGAAATTTTGAAAAACGGAATAAGGGTTTGGCGGACGTCCGCAAGGTGCAGCCGGATGTCCATGCCATGCGGAAGTCCGCAAGTCATCCGCGGAAGCAATAGGGGATTTTTGGGAACAAGCAGTTCGGTGAGGCCGGACGTCCGCGAAGGACCATGCGGACGTCCGCGATGCATCTGATGGGATATTTTGGTGTTTTTATGATCTCCCCCCCCCCTTCCCTCATTTCATTTCTCTCAACCACATCTCAGATTTCTCTATCTCTTTTGAACGATTTCTCCCAAGAAGAACCCTAAACTCTTCCTCTCTTCTTCATCTTCTCCACTCAAACTAAACCCCTTTCCACCATTGTTGAAGATATGGAAGCTTGAAGCTTTTGTGGGTGATTAGGAGCTTTTGCTTGGAGATTCAAGTGATAAAGGTAATATCTCTCTACCCAAAAGCTAGGGTTTTGTGGTTTTCATCTTCTCTTCCATTGTTAGCTTTATTGGTGTGATTTTGGTGGTGATTGGTTAAGGAAACCTTATTTTTCTTCATATATAAGAACTAGGGTTTTGGTATAAGTTGGGTTTTGATGTATTATGTTTGGGGAATGATTCTACATGGTTAGATCTGAATATTTATGGTTGGAAACTTATGGATCTATGTTTTGGAAGATTTGGACTTGAAGATTCGTATTTCTTCAAAGGAGCTTACGTTTGGGAAAATCTAGATTTAGCCTAATCTAGCAAGGTGAGTTCAAGTTGATTTGTGAAAACGTTGTACATGCCAAAATGTTTATTTTAAAGCATTTGTGTGCTTTATATAAAATTATCTCTTGTTGAGCTATTTAGTGGGTTTTGATTTAATCAAAGTGTCGAGCTTTACAAATCTTGTAAAACACCCACATTTGGGGATTTTGAGTGATTGATGAATAAATCACGAGTGAAAGTGGTTTTGTTAATTTATTGCCTAAGTAAAGGTTATTTGGTCAAAATAGACTTTTAGTGTTTGTTGTGATTATGCGATAACTATGATATGTTACATTTGAAAATGTAAATGTGTGCGTTGGGGATTTTGGTCAATCTTGACCGTATGAATATTTTGAGAGTTGTAAACCTTTTATTCTGGACCGAAGGCCAATTGAGAATCGAAAAGACAAAGATTTGGGTAACGATGTATTTTGGTTTAGGGAAAACGTGTGAATAACACGTATTTAGCAAAATGGTTATTTTGCCTTTAAGGGCTTGATTTATACTCAAATGAGTCTTTTGAGTGTTTGCCGGTTTTAGTAGCTCGAGGTGGAGCCTTGGATGTGTTATGTGCTTAATTGCGTTTTATTTGAGTATGTGCCAGTGTGAGTGTTTGGTCTTATGTGTGAAGACCGTTTGATGATTTTGCATTCTTAGTACTTTTGGGTCTAATGAGTTATGGCGGGATATATGCCTTGTTGAGTTATAAAAGATTTGCATATACACACACATACATATAGATGCATATATGACTTGACTTCATTGGGAAAGTGGCAATGAAGGGGTTGTGAGATTATCATGCCTCGGAGCACGTGTGTGCATGATGTGGGTTAGAGGCACTTCATTTGCATGAGTTGATTTTGGTAAACGATCATTAGATCGGATGAGCCGATGGCTCGGTTTTGGACTCGGTTGAGTCCCGAGGGCATTCGCCCGGTTTTGATAAGCTCGACGTGAGCTTGGGGTTTGATTTGAATGAAATGCATTATATTTGAGATTTACATGATTTGAATGCATTGGTTATTCCTTTCAGGTCATGTATTCCTTTGAGATTTACATGAAATGCATTATAGTAAGCTTGTTTTGGATGGTGAGATCCCAAGGTAAAGATCCAGTAGGATTGAACTTGGTGGTTTAGACTAGAGATCCGGTTTGGATTGATGTCTCCATGGACTAAAGGCCCAGTTTGGGTTGATGTCGCACTAGACTAGAGACCGGTTTGGGTTGACGCCTCACTTGACTAAAATCCGGTTTTGATTGATGTCACATTAGACTAAAGATCCGATTTGGATTGGTGTCTCCGTGGACTAAAGACCCGGTTTGGGTTGAAGTCGCACTAGGCTTAGGACCGGTTTGGGTTGATGCCTCAATAGATTAAAGACCCGGTTTGGGTTGATGTCTAAAACTGACTATAGACCGGGATATGGTTGATGTCATGAGTGTTCCCATCCATGAAGCTTACTTGTGTTTATTAAGTTGTGGTTTAATTTATGTGTTCGCCACATTCGATGGAATCGGGTCTCCCCCGTCATCGAAGGGTGTTGTTTTCGGGTAATTGTTTCTCCATGTTGTCGGCGTCGTGTTATATGCGTATGGATTGTTTTTCCATGATTGATGGACGGTATTTTATGTCTCATTCTTGATTGGATGTTTTCTACTATTGGAGTATTATTCGCATTGATGATTTGATGGGAATTTATTATTTAGTTACCTCTTGAGTGAGTTTTGGATTTGAGTCCATTGCTGAGAAATGATTTTCATTGGAGGCTTTCCTCACGGATTTGGTGTGCGTTTGGAAATTGGGTTGTCGGTGTATTTTTATACAAATCCCATTTTCGGAAATCATGATTTACGCTAAACTCTTTTGTCTAACCAATTGTTTGATCATGATGTAAACTCTTGAACTCACTAGGCGTTAGCCTAACCTTTTTATTTGTCGGCATGTGCAACAGGTTCAGGTTGGGAATAGCTTTAGCTACACTGTGGAGTGATGAGTGCTAGTAGGGTGCACGTGAAGTGATTTGCTTAGTGAAGTCTTTCGCACTTATTTGGGATTAGCAACTTGTATTGTGTTAAGTAACACCCGTCTTGAGTTGTTAATTGTAGAAGTCGTGATGTTTAACTTTTGAGGTATTTTCAAGGATGGTTTGTAGAAAGGATTTTATCCTATTTGGTTATTTTATTGAAATTAAAGTTAGTTGCTCTTTCCAAATTTGAGGGTGTTACAGATTTCTTGGGAAATATCGAGTTCAAGTAAGTTATTAATGCTCTCACAACTTATTTATGCTTTTAATTTGGTGATTTGAGGATGAGAAAACCATGTTTTTAGTGTGTGTTCCATAAATGAGAAAAACCTATGGATTTTGCATCAAGCGTTCGATTAATGAATGAGTAGGTTGATTGATTGGCCGTTCAGGGTTGGAACGTTAACCCAAACAAATGTTTTAATGAGATTAAGACATAATCACTATTCCTAATCGATTAAAGGGATTTTGGGGTTTTTACCGTGCGTGTATCCGGATATCGCCGTTTTTCGGACGTGGTTGCGATCCGGACATGTTTAGTTTCCGGACGAAGTTGCTACCCGAACAGGTTCAGTTTCCGGACGTAGTTTACTATTCAGACACATTTAGTTTTCCGAACGACGTATCCGGATGGAGTTTCCCGGACGAGGTATCCGGATGGAGTTTTCCGAACTTACTAGGTTTTTCGGATATGCGGTCTGTCCGGATTACTTTTGTTGTCCGGAAAAGGTGTGTGTCCGAAATGTAATGTTGTCCGGACAAGTAATCTGATGGTGTTCTGTTGGTAAATGTTATGTGTTGGGTACGGTCGGAAGTGAGGCGTGCACGTATTTAACCTCAACAATCAGGTGAGTTCCCTTACGCTCTTTTTTTGAATGAAACGACTTGCTAAATGTTTTGGCTTACTACTGAATATGGTATGAGATGCGAGTATGCTTTAATTATAAATCCTTATAAATTTCTCGCATGAAGGACATGTTTTGTGAAAGCTTATTTCGCATGTTATAAGCTATTTGTAAAGATGCATGTATTGCTAGTTATACTCCTAGCCTTGCTTGTATGCCTATGTGGAGTCTGGTTGCACAGTGGGAATAGTGTACCTCGGGATCTGACGGTCCCTTGGGAGTTTAAATATTAGCCCGGTGTGCACGAAATATGTTTCCTGTACACGAGAGAATGGGGAGACTGCTTGGGCCCTGAAGGCGAGAGGGGAGTCTGCTTTGGCCCCGATCGTGGTTGTTGATCGATATCGATTTGGTCTATGAACACTGTGCTAATACCATTGTTTGTTGTCAGATTATTTGTTTGCGTTGTTTGGCGGATATAAAGCGATTTTCTTTATGCATGAACTTGTATAAACTGTTTTCGGAGGAAATTCACTAGACCTTATGGTCTAACCCTCGCTTTTCAAAACTAAACCATTTTCAGGGAAGCGCTTTAGTGGTGCTTCGAGTAAGGGTAAAGAGAAGTTATGAAGACTAGAGTTGGAGTCGAGATCGCATTGAGTACTTTAGATCTAAACTTAGTATTGCTTTATTTTAGATAGTTCTCGGTTGTGGAAGTATGTTTCTGCTGCTAGATTTTCTCACTCAGATTCTGCAATTTCATATTATGTAATTTTGGCATGTAATTGGGACCCGTTTGGGATAAAATATATAATATTGCATATTTGGCTTTTGGGTTGTTACAAAACCCATCACCCAAACCCGTCCGATACCCGAATATATATATATATATATATATATATATATATATATATATATATATTATTTCCCTAATTTATATTAATTCTAAAATTCTAAAACCTAGCTAGACTCCAAGATTCTTTCCAACTTCCAATCCATACTTTTAACTCTTGACACTTGAGTACTCCACAGTCGACGACAGCAAGGCAACCCACTCCCAATTCCATCACCCCTTTTCTCCAACAACTCACCTAGTAGCCACCGGCCACCACTGAAGTCCCCCACCCCACTAGTTTGGTCAATCAATTGGTTATTATACATTATGAACGAAGATTTAAGGCAAAAGGTATGCTTTATGATTTATGAACAGAGATTCTGACATGAAAGCTGCCGGTAAAACAAAGTTGATGGTAGAGATGGCGGCCCACCCAATCCGACCCGAACCCCGACCGAAGTCCGACTCACCCGACCTCATCGGGTTTGTAGTAACCGAACTCGACTTTCGGGGGGTATTTCCTACACCCGAACCCCGATCAGGTTTGTACATTTTCCACCCGATCCGACCGATGCTCACCCCTAGTTGTTATGTGTGAGTATCGAACATTTCCCCTCAATAAACCTAACAGTAAAACCCTTGTCATAGATTTGACTTATGCCAAGAAGATTGTGTTTAAGTCCTTCCACATAACAAAATTTGTTGAAGGTTACTAGACCATTTGAGAAAACCTCATATCGAGGAGTATCTTCTTGTGAATCATCTCCAAATGTCACTGAAGGTCCTTTATCTGACACATACTCATGAGCAAAAAATACAAGCATGCGTGTGTCTTGAATAACACCACTATCCAAGTACCATATAAGTCTTTGTCCATGTTTAGAGGTAGAAAGATTATATGACATGACTTTAGATGAAAACCCATTAGCTATTCTTTTGTCTGAAACACCTAGTTTAGTGACATGAGCCATAAAACATAGATTTTTCCCCTTCCTGGTCACTATTTGAGGACGAGGACGAGGAGGAGACTGCCTAGTCAGATTGTTTACCCATTATTCTTTTTCTTTCCTTTGAAACTTTCTTGATTTTTGACTTTTATGCTTTTCTCTTGGCATATCATCTCTTGATCCTTTGTATGCGGATCGAGGGGTTTGAGACATCCTTAAAGAGAGAGATAAGGGTTTGACTATGAACTTACAATCAACGGTGAAATTACCCCTCTCTCCACAGTTGAAGCATTGATCCTTACACTTATCATATGAAAGCATCTTTTGATTTATGAAAAGTTGGTCTTTCTATGAGTCTTCATTCTGATCTTCTTTGAAAACCATTTACTCAACCTTATTAAAACTTGATGCAATTAAGGATAGAGAGTCACTAATGTCTTGCATGAGTACATCAATGTCACCGTCATATTCTCTAGTGGGATTAATAGTGACGTTATAAGATTGTTCCTCATAATCTTCAGAGTTTGTGTCTTATACAAAATGTGACACTGATCTTGATTTTTGGAATCAAACGAGACAAATGTTATGTTTGTAATTTTGTTTTTTTTGAAAGACATTCTTCCTGAGTAACTTAGTTTTCTCATAATCATATAAGGTTCCATATAAAGCAGTAAGAGGCATATTATGAAGATCCTTAAAATTATATTTTTGCAATATTCTATTAACTAAACAGTTCATAAATTTGCACAACAGTTATAAAAAATCTTGGCATCCACTTTAAGATCATCTAGGAGAGAATTGAACCTGTTGTATACATCTTGAGAGATTCTTTTTCGTTGTAGAAAAACAGTTGGCATTGTCTAATAAGGCTGATCTTCTTGCCCTGTTTTCCTTCAGAATTGCCTTCTTATAGAACAACGAGAGTGTTCCACATATCTCTTGCAGAAGTAGGGTTCATGATAAAGTGATAAACATAATTTGTTAGATACATTACGATTATAGGTTTAGCTTAGTATCAACTAGTGTTCAAAAAGGTGCGTCATGGCGGGCCATATCGTAAGACGCGTCTCTGGCGTTACGATAAGGCCCATAGCATTTTTATAAGGCGTGGCTGACGCCGTGGTGCACGCTTTTTACAAGACATGATTTTTTTAAGTTCTTTTAAGTTTTAAATTTAATTTTTTTAACTTTTGTGTTTTACACTTTTAACGTTAGATTTTATATCTTTACAAACTTAGTTAATCGTATCACTCACAGTTTTCTTGGATTCGCACATGTCATGGACTCATATTAAAACGAAGTTATAAAACTCTTCTAATTTTATTTTGAATATCCGATCACGAACTTTTATATAAAACTTGTTAATTTATATGAATGTAAAAATTATAATATTATTATATTATTGAATAATAAATAAAAAAGCATATATCTATACATATAAACTTATACATATGACATACAAATTTGCCGCCTTATATCACGCCTTATACATATGACATTAAAATTGTCGTCGTGACATGTAAAGCTTAAGGTTTGAGATCGTCGCCACGCTACGCGTGACACCACTTTTAACCTTGGTATCAAATGCAAGTTGTTCTTTATCATCATTTGTCCATAAATATGGAGTTTTAACGATTTGTCTTTCTAGACTGACAACTTTGTCATTTTCATCACGATCGCCAGGTAGAAAGGTGGTAAGAAGTCAGAACCTATGGACCATTTTTAGATCATTTAGGATTTGAGTATCGGACCCTTCAAGAAATAAAATCATTATGTTTTTCGACATAGAGAAGTTGTCATTTTGAAAATGTGGAGGTTTGGATAAAGAGCCATTGTCAGTATTCGTGGAAGTCATTACAGATCTTGTTTATGAAATTAAACAAATTTTCTGATACCACTTGTTAGTTATGGGTTGGTAATGACTAACACAAAAAGTGTTTGTAGAAAGGGGTTGAATACAAACACAACATTTTTTCATTTTTTCAATTCTATATGTATATTGAAAACAAAGAATTACAGATTTGTTGTGGAAACTAGGGAGGTAAAATCTAATCCTAAACAATCTGACTAGTGACAAAATTGCTAACAACTAAAAGGGATGGAGGAAGAAGGTCCCCTTTCAGATCTAAAGAACTAATATGTTCCTTTAGATGGTTGATATCAATTTTGCCTAAGAAACTCTCACTCAGATTTCTTTCAAAACGAGTGAGTTGCAACATATGTCAAGGATGACCTCTTATAGCCACCATTACGTTAAATGATTTTGTCCAACTTTAATGTGTGTCTTTATTAGATTTGCTGACCAGTGCATGCTTGTACTCTTCATTTCAACCTTTGATAGTTATGTAGACCTTTGTTATCCCAACCCATAATTCTGTATGCGGAGGAAAGAATAAAGGAAGTATGCTACAAATAAAATACTACTTTAGAACTTACTTTGTCTGATATGCCAAACATGTTCCAAAAATAGGACAAGCGTTGGTAGAGTTAGTCAGCCAAACTTGTTAGATAAGTTTGCACTCCAAAATCGGTTTGCCAGAAGTTAATTAGTTCATATGAGAATTAGTTAAAAAAGAGTTCATATAAGAATCATTTAATTGGTTCAACTGATTCATATATGAACCTACAGTTATTTAGTTCATATATGAATCATAGAGGTTTATATATGAATTAGTTAAAAAGAGTTCATATGTGAATTACATGGGTTCACATATGAATAGATAGTTCATATATGAATCACACAGGTTCATATATGAACTCGTCCCGTGTTTTTGTGAAAGTTACGAAATTGCCCTTCTATTTTTGGAGCATCTGCAACTTTTGACCAATTAAAGCCGATCTTGACCGAATAAATGGCCAAGATTCTCATATATTTAGCACTTCTCAAATGAACTTAAGGCTATATATATATGTGTGTGTGTGTGTGTGTGTGTGTGTGTGTGTGTTTCTACTATTACTCAAGAATTCAATATAATTAACCAATCGGAATCTGGTTATATAGCATGTCACAGGCTTAACATGAAGTCGAAGACAAATCTTAAGCCACAACATATCCCCACCACGGCCATGACGAGCCTTTTACAACATCTTTTAGATGGCAACATCGGGTAATAGTTCTCTTAATTCCCTCTAACAAATTAAAAAATTATAAATTTATTAATATGTTTATTTTTATTTTTATTTAATTAGCTTAGGGTTTATCCAATTTCAAAGGCCATAGAGTTTACAAAGTCAATTCCTTTTTGGATAAGGTATTTGGAGAACATACATACACTAATGGCCTACTTCCATTAAAATTTGGATATGCTTTGTTGGTCACTTAAAGTCCATGCCTACTTTTTCTAGCTTTTTATTTATTAACGAAATTAATATATATATATATATAGAGAGAGAGAGGTTCAAGGAAAAACCTCAAAAAAACGAAAAACTAAGGAACACCCTGGTGGCCCTTCATCTGGACGGTATGCACTTGTGCATACAGATAAAAGTAAGTTGTTTTTTGGTTTTTATGCACTTATGCATTATGCATTTGTTGCATACGCTGCCATTTTGGTGGACTAAAATATTAGCCGGTAAATAAGTAAAACTGTTGAATTTTAAATGTAAACAATTACCGGATAAGTGATTAGGTAAACTACCTCTAAATCTTTATTGGGACGGTCATATCAAATTGAGTGTGATTTGTTTCGGTTTCTACTTTCGAGGAAATGGAGTTTCAAAAGCTCAAGAAATATTTTTTGGTTTGAAGTTTATAGTATGGTCCCCTTTTTCTTATTCACAAAAGTTACATTGTTTTCTTAGTTGGATAAAAACAGAGTATTAGTACGATCGAAATGTGGAAGAAACAAATTTGGTTGCATTTAATATACTTTACGTTTATATTGACATAATTTGTATAGCATAATTCCGCTTAGATTTTATCATTTTGAAGAAACAAAACCATTAAGGAGAAATTTGGTTTGACATAATGATTTTGATAGACATGGATAGCGTAAATCTTTGGTTTGTTTGGTTTGTAAGATTCGCAATATAACTGAATCTAAACCCTTATAGATAATTTATATAAATAATTGTAAAAATTATTACATTATCTTTTATCAATTAATTATTACAATAACAAAATTATTTTAATATATTAAACATTATTACAAACAAATCCTATAAAATCTAAAATCCCCCAATATCCCTCCCTCCTCTTTTGTTTTTAATATATTAAACATTATCTTTTATCAATTAATTATTACAATAACAAAATTATTTTTTTTTTATTTTTTTTTCATTCTCATTCATTAAAATGAACTAAACATACCCTAAATATCCCTCCCTCCTCTTTTGTCCTTTCTTGTTTTTCTATTGCATGTACACTTGCAGAAAACCTAGTTGCATATATTAGTGAAGCTTTGATACCACGAAGATGAATCATTCATTAATGTGAGCACAAGAAGCACCCACGTAATCCAGCTTAAAGCTTCACACTTACAAATCCAAATTTTAGTGGGGTCGATTTGTAATTTGTGGTCTTCAATGCCATATAAAATGTATATTGGTAATATCTCATAATCAGTCCTTGGTTAGCTTGTAAATTAAACTATCTCATGCATTGTCATATTTTACTATTTTCTTTTCTAGATCCCTCAACTTTAAATGTTTACAATACAGTCCCTGTGTTAATATTAAATATATCGTTTCTTTATTTTCAAAATCATGCTTTCCATTAATTTTCTTTCAAAATCTTCAAAACTTTCAAATTTGTTGACAAATTTTTTGTGTGTGTTTTTGTTATTCTTGTCTTTGCGCAATTTTTTCACAAGTTGAGAGTATACCAATGAAAATATATTTATTATATAGTAAAAATGAGTTTGTAAGACGTTTAAAATGTTTGAGCATCCTAACTACATATTTTATAGGACTTAAGTTTATATAAACAAACTATAAACTATTTTATTTAAAAGTGTTACAATAGGTTTATAAGACATTTTTACACGTTTTAACTAGATTTTAGGGCGTTGTTAGGTCTAGAGTTTTGTCAAAAACACAAGTGTTGAGTTCTGAGTAAGAAGACTAAAGAAGACTCAGAAGACTCAGAAGTTCTGAGTAGAAGACTCAGAAGTTCTGAGTGAGAAATCTCAAAAAGATTCTAAGTGTTGGATTCTGACTAGAAGGTTCAGAGTTCTGAGTAGGAGACTCAGAACTTCTGACTATGAAGACAAATGTTCTGAAGCGCTTATTCAGAAGTATGTTCAGAATTCATATCTTGGGATATTATCTGTTATATTCAGTTACTAATTAGGACACGTGTAATTGTTCTATTAGTCTGTTTCTCGTATGTACTGTATCTTTAGCTATTCTCTACAGTATATATAGGAGTTAGCAACTGTAGCTAACTGAATCTTTTGGCTAACCTTTTAGATAACTCTTCACGCATAAATTTGTTAGATCTATTGAGAGAGAAATTCATTGTAATATCTTGTAATTCACAGATTGTTAATAAATCATATGACCAGTTGCTGTGAATACGATCTTAATTGTTCATATTTGATTGTAAGAGTGTATCCTGAAACTTTCAATTGGTACCAGAGCCAATCAACAAACAAATTCGTCCAAGAGTGTGTTTGATCGCGTTCTTGAAGTTTCTTGATCAATTCGTAAATTGATTCCGCTGATGCTAACAATTCTTGAATTCCTAACAATTCTTGAATTCGTTTCTATCATTGATTCAAGAAATTTGAATTTGTCTTTCTGTTGAATCGATATCTTACAATCAAGTCATCCAAAGATTTTCTCTCTATGCTGATTAATTCTCGAAATTAAACAGAGATCACAGGTATGTTTTCGAAATTCTTGATTGGTTTCTTGATCAAGGTGATTATATCTGCTGCATGTTGATTAGTATTCAAATTTTTTGTTGAAAAGAAGATTTCATTAATTCATGTACTCTAACTGTTTGATAAAATGCATGTGACCGATTTGATTAGTTCTTGCATATTCTAGATCTGTGTTGATTCTCATTTTTGATCATAATTCATAGTTGATATTTGAATTTGTCATTTCATCATGCCTGAGATTATTGAAGTTTTTGTGAGACCTGCAATTTCTATAACCAGTTCAGACAATTTACAAAAATTAAGTCCTGTAAAAGCAAAAGAAACAATTTCTGAACCAAAAACTGAGATTGTTCATTTTGAAAGCAAGATTGCTAATCTTCAAGCAAAACAAGACGAATATGCAAAAGTTATAAAGATTTTGCAAAAAGAGAAATCTGATTTTCTAAAGGATTTTGAAAAGATTCAAGAAAACATAAAGTTGTTAGAAAAAGAGAATGTTGATTTGAAAGAGAAAGGCAATTTTAGAAGAAAGATGTTGACAGAGTCTGAAAATAGAATCAAATCATGTGAAATGAAAAATTGTCAACTCTTGAAACAGATCTATGATTTTGAACAAGTTCTTATACTTGAAAGAGTGAAATTTGAGAAAGAGAGAAGAGACTTTCAAACTGAGAGGAAAGGTTTTGAAACAAAGTCTGTTGAATTATCTTTGAAAATTTATGATTTGGAGAAAATTCTTGCAAAAGAAAGAAAAGAGTTTGAATGCAAGAAAAATGTTTTTCAAAAAGAAAAGAATGGTTTTGAGAAAAAGAAAACAGGAATGTTAAATGAGTTTTCTGTAAAAATAAATGAGTTGGAGAAAGAGTTAGAAGATGGAAGGAAAGAGACTGAAAAGAAGAAGGTAAACGGCTTTAAAGAAAAATGCTTAAAAGATGAGTTTGAGAAGGAAAAGAAAGTTTTTCATTTGGAGATAAGGAGGCTTATTAAGAAATTATCTGATTTATTAACTAAAATCATGATAGAGAGGAAGTCCAAATCTGATTTGCAGTCAAGGTTTGATTTGTATGTTAAAAAGTTTAGGGAATTTGAAACGAAAGTTGTTGACAAATCAAATCATAGTTCAAAAGATCAGATTCGTTCTTCTAATCTGTTTTATGATTCTGCTATTGATAAATCTTATAATTGTTCTTTTAAAAAGATAAAAATGGAATGGAGAGTTAAAGGAACAACTTCCAAGAAAGAAGTGCCAAAATCAAAAGTTCCTAATTCAAATGTTAAGAAGAACAATACATTTCAAAGAAAATCTTTTGTTAAACCTGATGTGATTTATTCTGTAAATCAATTAGTCAGAGTTGCACAAAAGAAACTTTGTTGTTCATATTGTGGGACTAATGATTTTGTGAACAAGAATTTTATTCAGCACTGGTATGGTTCTTATAGAATATCTGCATATGCTACTGTACCTAATAAACCTGGACCCAAGTTCATATGGGTACCAAAGTCAACTTAATCTGTTTTGCAGGTTATTCATGTGTAGAGCTGAATGATAATACTGACACATGACTTAAAACCGATGCTGTGCTTAAATTGAGAATCTTGACTTTTGGATAATTCAGTCCAAAACTCGGTCTGAATGTGATTATGGACTTACAATTGGTCTCATCTTGATTATGGATTTCTGATTCATATAGATCAATTTGTTGATTTTGAAGATTTTTTTTTGAAAAAGTTCTGTTTGCTATGAGGTTATCGAACTCATAGATGTGAGTGTTTTTAGTAGAAAACATTTCCAGAGAATGTGTTCAGAATCACATTTTAAGCAACCCTGCAAATTTTGGTTGAAAATTTCTGATTTTTGAGCAAGTTATGGTGATTTGAAATTCAGAATGTTCAAAAATCACAAAATCCAAACATTTTTCTAAGGAATTTTCTCTGGATAGTTTTATCAGAATTCTGACTCTCTTACTCAGAAGTTCTGACTCTACTACTCAGAATTCTGACTCAACTAATCAGAATTCTGACTCTCATACTTAGAATTTTGAACAAGTTACTCAGACTTCTGACTCTACTACTCAGAATTCTGACTCAACTAATCAGAATTCTGACTCTGATACTTAGAATTTTGAACAAGTTACTCAGAATTCTGACTTTTCTACTCAGAATTCTGACTTTTCTACTCAGAATTCTGACTCAACTACTCAAAATTTGGATTTTTTTATATCTAATGAGGAATCATCGTAGATGATTACCAAAATCTCTTGATTTTGCAGGATTATCTTGATTTCAGAGGAAATATTGACTCAAAATTTGATCTGATTGTTTCAAGATAAAGTTCAAAACCCGTGCTTCAACGCTTTAGATTTTTGAACATATCAGTTCAAAACCCGTACTTAAATGAAAATGGCTTCTGAATAATTCAGTTCAGGACCCGTACTTCAGAGACTAAGACTTCTAAACAAATCAGTTTAGAACTCATATTTCTCAGGTGATATCCTTAACTGTCATATTTTTATGTTTCAAGGAACAAGTGGTGAAAGGTAACATTGTATTATGTTTTATTTCTATTGCTTTGAATGTTTGAATCTTAACAATTTAATTCAATATGATATTATTTTTTTTTTAATTTTCATTCAATGAATAAATGTGTGTCAAAAAGTGATTTTACAAGTATTTTGTATTATCTGAGCTATATTTGTTTCAACTTTCACTTCTGAATTAAATCGAAAGGTAAGCAAAACATGAATGAAATTATGTCGAATGCTCAATGTTATGAAATCTATACTTATATAGAATATAATGTTCAAAAAGCCTAAATGTCAGAATGTTGGATGGAAACAAAAATATGGGGGAAGTACTACGTTTTAGTACCAAGTGATTGAGATGAAATATAAATATATATAAAATCATTTAGTTTGAAAGTTTGTACCTGTGGCCTTTCTGGTTTGGGAGAGTAAGTCCTAAGGGGTGCTCGACACCTAGTCCCTAAGATCAACTGGTCTGGGATCGGCTGACCCAAATCCTGCAATAGAACCAGATAGAAAGTCATGTTCTACTGGTACAAATGGGTTTAAGATATATCGATGTGGCCTTTCTGGTTTGGGAAATTAAGTTCCATGGGGTGCTTGTCACCTAGCACCTAAGACCAACTGGTCTGGGATATGCTGACCCAAATCCTGCAATAGAACCAGATAGAAAGTCATGTTTAACGATGTATCTTATTCTTACTAAACTTTTTGATTAAAAGATGCCAATGTGCACAAAATTAAAAGATGTCAATGAGCACAAAATTAAAAGATGCCAATGAGCACACATCTCTTGAAACTTTGGGAAAATACAAAGTCGCAATAAACTTGTAAATTTGTGAAAATCCTGATTTTGGACAAATAGTGTGAGTAGAGCAAAGTATTCTTATATGTTTTAGAATTGCATATGCTTGAAGCTAATCATATTTCGCATGCTAAGCACACCAAATAGATTTAATAAAGAGATTGAAACTGAACATTTTTAACTTGATATGCAATGATGACTTGTATTTGAATCCAAACACATGCATTTGATTTCATTTGATTGAAAAATCTGATAAATTTCATTAAGTTGGATTTCTTTTGTAAAATTTTCAAATGATCAAATGATAGTAGTTATCAAGTGTAGTTCAGTGAATCTTAGTTTTCTTGTATAAATGTTTTCATTAAAGCACTATATTTGAAATGAATAATTTTAATGAAATATATGCATACTTTCAGGGGGAGAAAACAAATTGCTCCATAATTCTTATTTTGAGGAGGAGCAAGGTTATTCATTAAGGAGGAGAAAAAGCATAGACTTCATTCGAAGAAAAAGCATCGCTAAAGTTTTGAAAATCAAGGGGGAGAAAAGCTAAAGATTTTGAAGATTGATATGGTTTTTGTACAGAAATAACAAAAGAGAGAAATGTTATTTTAAGAAGGAGAAGAGGAAAAGAAAACTGGTCGGTTGTTTCTTATAAAGAAATCTTATGAAAGCTGAAATGAAGATAAGAATTGTCATTTCAAGGGGGAGCAAAGAAAAAGCAAATATATAACAGAAATCAATTTGGAAATAGTTGCTGCTGCTGATTAAAGACTGACCAGAAGTTGTTAACTCAGATTATTCAGAATTCTGAGCAAAAGTTGTCAAATCATTCAGAAGAGCTCCTTCTGAAGATTGTTCATGCTCTAAGAATTTGATGATGAATAGTACAAGTGTGTTTGACAAAAAGGGGGAGATTGTTAGGTCTAGAGTTTTGTCAAAAACACAAGTGTTGAGTTCTGAGTAAGAAGACTAAAGAAGACTCAGAAGACTCAGAAGTTCTGAGTAGAAGACTCAGAAGTTCTGAGTGAGAAATCTCAAAAAGATTCTAAGTGTTGGATTCTGACTAGAAGGTTCAGAGTTCTGAGTAGGAGACTCAGAACTTCTGACTATGAAGACAAATGTTCTGAAGCGCTTATTCAGAAGTATGTTCAGAATTCATATCTTGGGATATTATCTGTTATATTCAGTTACTAATTAGGACACGTGTAATTGTTCTATTAGTCTGTTTCTCGTATGTACTGTAGCTTTAGCTATTCTCTACAGTATATATAGGAGTTAGCAACTGTAGCTAACTGAATCTTTTGGCTAACGTTTTAGATAACTCTTCACGCATAAATTTGTTAGATCTATTGAGAGAGAAATTCATTGTAATATCTTGTAATTCACAGATTGTTAATAAATCATATGACCAGTTGCTGTGAATACGATCTTAATTATTCATATTTGATTGTAAGAGTGTATCCTGAAACTTTCAGGCGTTTTTAAAATAAAGTGTCGTAGTAACTCACTACTAGAAACCTTGGGGTCTTCGATGGAAAACGTCGTCGAAAATTTCCGACGGATCATAGACGGATTTTCGACAGAAAATTATAGAAAACTTATAAAATTATTGATGGATTTTTGACAGATCTTCGACGGATATATTTTCGTCGATATGCCATCGAGGATTTTAGACAGATATTCGACAAATATTCTGTCAAAAAAAAAAACAAATAATTAAAATTTAATTTTTTGAATCCCGTCCAAAATCCGTCGATAAATTCCATCAAAAATCCGCCGAAAAATGTCTGTCTAAAATCCTTCGATAGGTTGTGTCGATAATTCGTCGAAAACTGTTATAATAATTAAAAATTTGTTTCTTTCTCAAATCTGTATAAAATCCGGCGATAAAGTCCGTCAAAAAGTCATCAAAATGGTTAAATAATTAAATTCAAATAAGTCGAAAATCGTGGCAAAGTTGTCGGTATGAATTATACTAAACTTTCGTTTGATTGTTGAACTGAATAAATGGTCTGAATGACTATTTTATCCCTGGTTTACAATTTTTCTAAAAGCATATCTATGAACCACAAATCTATAAAAGGAACAAAACAATTTTTTTTAAAAGATGAACAACACAAAAGATATTTGGAAGGGATCTACAGTGATGGAGTGATTTCTTTGTAACGTCCCAAAACATAACATGCAATAACATAGATTAAACATCTCAAACTACATGATAAAATTTGTCTTTAATCATTCATAAGTCTAAAACTAAATAACTTGGACAGCGAAAACTTCAAGTCCACAGCCGAGAGCTTCTATCTATAGTCATACTAGCCAAAATTATGGAGTCGCTCTAAGCTCCATTTCCTTCTTGAGCCATCTCTTAGTTCTTTCCGGAAGAACTAGTGTTACGCTTACCTGAAAATGGTTTAGTTTTGAAAAGCGAGGGTTAGACCAAAAGGTCTAGTGAATTCCCTCCATAAACAGCATATATCAACAATATAAAATCATTTTATAAAACTCATTTCATTCTCCACATAAGCATCAATCAGGGTACTGCACAGTGTTTAAGGTTCACATAAGCTAACCACGATCGGGGCCGAAGCAGACTCCCCTCTCGTCTCATATCGGGGCCCATGCAGACTCCCCTCTATCCGAGTAGGAAGGAAACGAATTCCAACCTATCGGCTCATCACAAATGCCCAAGGGATCATCGGATCCCGAGGTACTATGATCCCACTGTGCAGACCGACTCCACATAGCATACACATAGCTCATCATAAATCATGAAACATGAAATCTGTGTAAATCTTTATAAATCATTTCATCTTGCTAAATATACTTTTCATGGGAAAGCATACGTAACAGTTGGTAAACAACTCATGCTCATAATAAACCTTAATCAATAAAATATTTAGCAGTTTGTTCCGTGTAAAAAGGGTTTAGGGACTCACCTGATAGTAGTAACTTTCCTAACCATGCGTCTCGTTCCGAACCGTTCTTACACCTAAAGCATATCGTATAATTTAATTAGTGACAACTCAACTTCTGATCCTAGATCTTTCTCTAATCTGGACCCAAATAATAATCTCGGATCATTAATTAAATATCGGATCTCGCCAAATCAATACCGGATTTTCTTTGGTTTTAGCCCAAAATTAACTAATTTTCGGATCCCTTTTATTTAATATCGGATCCACTAGACCAAGCCCAAGTTTCGGGTTACATTGTTAAGTTTCAGTTCGGCCCAAAACAATCAATTAACTAAACACTGTGTTCTCTTAGGCCCACTACCAAAAAATCCAATTCCTGGGCCATAGGGGTAAATTCCGGAATTCAGTCCAAACGAAAAGATAGACTCCCGATCCATACATGGTTCCGGATCTGGACCACTTGAAAAGTCATTTCGGATCCTTAATATTTGGATTCCGGATCTTCTTTACTATTTAAGCCCAAGAGCCACATGACTTCCGGAATTAGCCCAATCCTTTATTACCGGATCCAAGTTTGGATTCCGGATCCACCAAATTTGAAGTCCAATTCCGGGACTTAAGCTAGCCCAAATCAATTTCCGGATCTCCTATGTAGATTCCGGATCTTAATGTAGAGAATTCCGGATCCAATTAGAAATTAAATTCCGGATCCTCGACCCAAGTTACTAATTCCGGTTCTACACAGTTCCGGTATCATCAGTTCCGGAATCGGCGATTCCCGATTTGACGAACCACAAATCCAGTCTTCCCTAATTAGCTTATTACCAAACAATTTACCAACACAGTCTTTTTCATAAACTGATATGTGCTATACTCCAACCTTAAATACTTACATAAACATTGATTTGACCGATTAACAATCAGTATTTAAGTTAAACCCTATTCTTGTTCCTTCTTTGACGCACAGCTCAAACATTAAAGAAAACCTCAGAAAAGTATTATCAATTTAACAACTAAGCAATAATGCAACAGATGAGATCAATTGCTTACCAAAGATGAAATTTCTTCTACTAGAAATCGATGCCAGACAATCCTTCTTCCTTCATGTTTCTTCTCTTAGCCGCCACAATGAATGCAAGGATAATCAGTAAGAGAAAACCTAGGGATCTGTTCCCTTTTTATATCTTCTCTTAATTGCAACAAGGCCCCTTTCCCTAACGTTTCTTATTTAAACATTTGCCACCAAACTCTCAATGCTTAGCTAGGAAAACCGGTTATTACAACACTTCCCCCTTAAAGGAATTCCGTCCCCGGAATTCCTTATTGAAAATGATGTGGGTACCTCGTCTTCATCTCCAATTCCAATTCCCACGTCGCCTCTGGACCTTTATGGTGTCGCCATTGTACTTTTACGAGTTTGATTTCCTTGTTCCTCGATTTCCTTACTTTAAAGTCCGAAATTGCTTCGGGTTCTTCTACGAAATTCAATTTCTCATCCACCCTTATGTCTTTTAGTGGTACAGTTTTATCCACGTCTGCCAGACACTTCCTCAGATTTGACACATGAAACGCATTGTGAATGCCTTGCAATTCTTCAGGTAGATTCAACCTATACGCTACTTCCCCAATTCGTTCGGTGATTTCAAACGGTCCGATGTAACGTGGACTGAGCTTCCCACGCTTTTCGAATCGCACAACTCCCTTCCAAAGGGATACTTTTAACAAAACATAATCTCCGACTTGAAATTCTATGTCCTTCCGTCTCTTATCTTCATAACTCTTATGTCGGTTGTGAGCGACCTTCAGCCTTTCGCGTACTTGGACAATCTTGTCCGAAGTCAGTTGCACTATCTCCGACCCGGCTAACTGTCTCTCTCCGACCTCGTTCCAACACAAGGGTGTCTGACATTTTCTACCATAAAGTGCCTCATACGGCGCTGCCATGATACTCGAGTGATAGCTGTTATTATAAGCGAACTCGATCAGCGATAAATGCTTTTCCCATGAGCCTTGAAAGTCTAGGGCGCAAGCCCTTAACATATCTTCCAACGTCTGGATTGTTCGCTCACTCTGACCGTCGGTCTGTGGATGATAAGCGGTACTCATCTTGATTTGCGACCATTTCCCTTTGGAAGCTCCTCCAAAACGCGGAGGTAAACCTGCTATCTCGGTCTGAAATTATCGACGACGGCACACCATGGCGTGTTACGATCTCGTTGATATATAATTTTGCTAAACGCTCCAATGGGTAGGACTCCCGTATAGGCAAGAAATGTGTTGATTTTGTGAGTCGGTCCACGATCACCCATATAGCGTCATAACCCTTTGGGGTTCTAGGCACATGGGTTACGAAGTCCATCGTAATCTGGTCCCACTTCCACATAGGTATCTCCAATGACTGAAGCTTCTCGTACGGTCGTTGATGTTCGATCTTTATACGCGAACACGTCATATAGGTCTCTACGAAATAAGCTATGTCCTTTTTTCATTCCGGGCCACCAATAATCCCGGCGTAGATCTCCGTACATCTTGTTAGTTCCTGGGTGAATCGAGTACTTCGATTTGTGGGTTTCCTCTAAAATCACTTTCCTGAGCTCCCTAAGTTTCGGGACCCAGATCCACCCACCAAGACACTTCACCCCTCGACTATCTTCCACTAGCGAGGTCGTTTGTCCTACCATTCTTTCCTTCTTGAGATTTTCAGTTTCGAGTGCTCGGACTGACATTTCTTTATCTCGGCTAACAAATTGAACGTCACCTCGACCCTCATGGCCACAATACTGGGGGCCTCATTCCTTTCCTTACGGCTCAAAGCGTCCGCCACTACGTTTGCCTTTCCTAGATGATACTCAATTTTGAAGTCGTAATCTGTCAACAGCTCAATCCATCTTCTTTGGCGCATATTCAACTCTTTTTGATCAAAGATATGACATAAGCTTTTATGATCCGTAAAGATCTGACACTTCGTCCCATAAAGATAATGCCGCCAAATCTTTAGAGCGAAAACCACGGCCGCCAATTCTAAATCATGAGTGGGGTATCGAACCTCGTGATCCTTCAACTGTCGGGAGGCATAAGCGATCACCTTTCCATGTTGCATGAGTACGCAACCCACTCCTAGCTTCGATGTGTCACTGAAAACCACGAAATCATCAGAACCGTCCGGTAAAGACAACACCGGAGCGCTGCTCAACATATCCTTCAGCTTTTGAAAGGCTTCTTCTTGTGCCTCTAACCAGGCGAACTTCACATTCTTCTTGGTTAAAGAGGTCAATGGCGTGGCAATACGTGAAAAGTCCTTTATGAACTTTCGATAGTATCCCGCCAATCCGAGGAAGCTCCGAACTTCTGACGGATTCTTTGGTTGCTCCCAATCTCGGATGGCCTCAATCTTAGACGGGTCTATCATTATGCCTTTCCCAGACACCACGTGTCCGAGAAACTGCACCTCTCTCAACCAGAATTCGCACTTAGAAAAATCGCATAAAGTTTCTCTTGTTTCAATAGCTCGAGAATCGTCCGAAGGTGGTTTTCGTGCTCCTCTTCCGATCTTGAAAACACTAGGATGTCGTCTATGAACACTATCACGAACTTGTCTAAATAAGGTTGGCACACCCTATTCATTAGATCCATAAAAGCTGCCGGGGCATTGGTTAGCCCAAACAGCATCACCAAGAACTCGCAGTGCCCATACTTGGTCCTAAAAGCGGTCTTCGGTACGTCCTCCTCCCTTACCTTGAGTTGGTGATAACCCGACCTCAAGTCTATCTTAGAGAAGTAACTGGCTCCTTGCAATTGAGTCATCATTTCTTTCATTTCGGACGACGCCAATCTATAAGGTGCGTGGGCGATTGGTGCAGCACCAGGTACCAGATCAATTCTGAACTCGATCTGACGATCCGGGGGTAGACTTGTCAAGTCATTCGGAAATACCTCAGGGTACTCACTTACTACTCGCACGTCATCCACCCCACGCTTTTCTTTCTTGGCGTCCACCACGTACGCCAAGAATCCCTGACAACCCTTCCTCAAACACTTAGTAGCCCTAATCATAGAGATAAGGCTAGTCTTCCTATCGCGGCGATTCCCATAGATCATTACGGAATCCCCATCAGGTAACCAAATCCTGACAAGCTTTTTGTTGCACACGATATACGCATCATTCTTAGCTAACCAATCCATACCCAACACCACGTCAAACTCTCCCATTGCCATGGGATATAATTGCATAGACACCAACCTCCCTTCTATATCTATGACACAATCCTCAACCACCTCCCTAATGTACACACAATTATCATCAGCAATTTCCACCTCTAATGCCCTCTCCAAACGTCTAGGCCTCACCCCCAAACATTTCATAAAAGCATGTGATACAAAAGAACGATTCGCTCCCGAATCAAACAACACCTTGGCACACAAAGAGTTCACTAGAAACGTACCTGCCACAACATCTGGAACTTCCTCCGCCTCTTTCGTCGTCATGTAGAACGCACGTCCCTTCGGACGCGCCGGTTCCGCTCCCTTATCATTGCCTTTCCCTCCCTGACGTTCACCATACTGAGCTGATCCTCCCTTTTTCAACTGCGAATAGTCATACCGCATGTGACCAGTAGCCCTACATTGGAAACATGACTTCCCACTGGGACAATCACGGCCGCCAATTCTAAATCATGAGTGGGGTATCGAACCTCGTGATCCTTCAACTGTCGGGAGGCATAAGCGATCACCTTTCCACGTTGCATGAGTACGCAACCCACTCCTAGCTTCGATGCGTCACTGAAAACCACGAAATCATCAGAACCGTCCGGTAAAGACAACACCGGAGCGCTGCTCAACATATCCTTCAGCTTTTGAAAGGCTTCTTCTTGTGCCTCTAACCAGTCGAACTCCACATTCTTCTTGGTTAAAGAGGTCAATGGCGTGGCAATACGTAAAAAGTCCTTTATGAACTTTCGATAGTATCCCGCCAATCCGAGGAAGCTCCGAACTTCTGACGGATTCTTTGGTTGCTCCCAATCTCGGATAGCCTCAATCTTAGACGGGTCTATCATTATGCCTTTCCCAGACACCACGTGTCCGAGAAACTGCACCTCTCTCAACCAGAATTCGCACTTAGAAAAATCGCATAAAGTTTCTCTTGTTTCAATAGCTCGAGAATCGTCCGAAGGTGGTTTTCGTGCTCCTCTTCCGATCTTGAAAACACTAGGATGTCGTCTATGAACACTATCACGAACTTGTCTAAATAAGGTTGGCACACCCTATTCATTAGATCCATAAAAGCTGTCGGGGCATTGGTTAGCCCAAACAGCATCATCAAGAACTCGCAGTGCCCATACCTGGTCCTAAAAGCGGTCTTCGGCACGTCCTCCTCCCTTACCTTGAGTTGATGATAACCCGGCCTCAAGTCTATCTTAGAGAAGTAACTGGCTCCTTGCAATTGAGTCATCATTTCTTTCATTTCGGACGACGCCAATCTATAAGGTGCGTGGGCGATTGGTGCAGCACCAGGTACCAGATCAATTCTGAACTCGATCTGACGATCCGGGGGTAGACTTGTCAAGTCATTCGGAAATACCTCAGGGTACTCACTTACTACTCGCACGTCATCCACCCCACGCTTTTCTTTCTTGGCGTCCACCACGTACGCCAAGAATCCCTGACAACCCTTCCTCAAACACTTAGTAGCCCTAATCATAGAGATAAGGCTAGTCTTCCTATCGCGGCGATTCCCATAGATCATTACGGAATCCCCATCAGGTAACCAAATCCTGACAAGCTTTTTGTTGCACACGATATACGCATCATTCTTAGCTAACCAATCCATACCCAACACCACGTCAAACTCTCCCATTGCCATGGGATATAATTGCATAGACACCAACCTCCCTTCTATATCTATGACACAATCCTCAACCACCTCCCTAATGTACACACAATTATCATCAGCAATTTCCACCTCTAATGCCCTCTCCAAACGTCTAGGCCTCACCCCCAAACATTTCATAAAAGCATGTGATACAAAAGAACGATTCGCTCCCGAATCAAACAACACCTTGGCACACAAAGAGTTCACTAGAAACGTACCTGCCACAACATCTGGAACTTCCTCCGCCTCTTTCGTCGTCATGTAGAACGCACGTCCCTTCGGACGCGCCGGTTCCGCTCCCTTATCATTGCCTTTCCCTCCCTGACGTTCACCATACTGAGCTGATCCTCCCTTTTTCAACTGCGAATAGTCATACCGCATGTGACCAGTAGCCCTACATTGGAAACATGACTTCCCACTGGGACAATCACGGCCGCCAATTCTAAATCATGAGTGGGGTATCGAACCTCGTGATCCTTCAACTGTCGGGAGGCATAAGCGATCACCTTTCCACGTTGCATGAGTACGCAACCCACTCCTAGCTTCGATGCGTCACTGAAAACCACGAAATCATCAGAACCGTCCGGTAAAGACAACACCGGAGCGCTGCTCAACATATCCTTCAGCTTTTGAAAGGCTTCTTCTTGTGCCTCTAACCAGTCGAACTCCACATTCTTCTTGGTTAAAGAGGTCAATGGCGTGGCAATACGTAAAAAGTCCTTTATGAACTTTCGATAGTATCCCGCCAATCCGAGGAAGCTCCGAACTTCTGACGGATTCTTTGGTTGCTCCCAATCTCGGATAGCCTCAATCTTAGACGGGTCTATCATTATGCCTTTCCCAGACACCACGTGTCCGAGAAACTGCACCTCTCTCAACCAGAATTCGCACTTAGAAAAATCGCATAAAGTTTCTCTTGTTTCAATAGCTCGAGAATCGTCCGAAGGTGGTTTTCGTGCTCCTCTTCCGATCTTGAAAACACTAGGATGTCGTCTATGAACACTATCACGAACTTGTCTAAATAAGGTTGGCACACCCTATTCATTAGATCCATAAAAGCTGTCGGGGCATTGGTTAGCCCAAACAGCATCATCAAGAACTCGCAGTGCCCATACCTGGTCCTAAAAGCGGTCTTCGGCACGTCCTCCTCCCTTACCTTGAGTTGATGATAACCCGGCCTCAAGTCTATCATAGAGAAGTAACTGGCTCCTTGCAAGTGAGTCATCATTTCTTTCATATCGGACGACGCCAATCTATAAGGTGTGTGGGCGATTGGTGCAGCACCAGGTACCAGATCAATTCTGAACTCGATCTGACGATCCGGGGGTAGACTTGTCAAGTCATCCGGAAATACCTCAGGGTACTCACTTACTACTCGCACGTCATCCACCCCACGCTTTTCTTTCTTGGCGTCCACCACGTACGCCAAGAATCCCTGACAACCCTTCCTCAAACACTTAGTAGCCCTAATCATAGAGATAAGTCTAGTCTTCCTATCGCGGCAATTCCCATAGATCATTACGGAATCCCCATCACGTAACCAAATCCTGACAAGCTTTTTGTTGCACACGATATACGCATCATTCTTAGCTAACCAATCCATACCCAACACCACGTCAAACTCTCCCATTGCCATGGGATATAATTACATAGACACCAACCTCCCTTCTATATCTATGACACAATCCTCAACCACCTCCCTAATGTACACACGATTATCATCAGCAGTTTCCACCTCTAATGCCCTCTCCAAACGTCTAGGCCTCACCCCCAAACATTTCATAAAAGCATGTGATACAAAAGAACGATTCGCTCCCGAATCAAACAACACCTTGGCACACAAAGAGTTCACTAGAAACGTACCTGCCACAACATCTGGAACATCCTCCGCCTCTTTCGTCGTCATGTAGAACGCTCGTCCATTCGGACGCGCCGGTTCCACTCCCTTATCATTGCCTTTCCCTCCCTGACGTTCACCATACTGAGCTGATCCTCCCTTTTTCAACTGCGAACAGTCATACCGCATGTGACCAGTAGCCCTACATTGGAAACATGACTTCCCACTGGGACAATCATGGCCGCCAATTCTAAATCATGAGTGGGGTATTGAACCTCGTGATCCTTCAACTGTTGGGAGGCATAAGCGATCACCTTTCCACGTTGCATGAGTACGCAACCCACTCCTAGCTTCGATGCGTCACTGAAAACCACGAAATCATCAGAACCGTCCGGTAAAGACAACACCGGAGCGCTGCTCAACATATCCTTCAGCTTTTGAAAGGCTTCTTCTTGTGCCTCTAACCAGGCGAACTTCACATTCATCTTGGTTAAAGAGGTCAATGGCGTGGAAATACGTGAAAAGTCCTTTATGAACTTTCGATAGTATCCCGCCAATCCGAGGAAGCTCCGAACTTCTGACGGATTCTTTGGTTGCTCCCAATCTCGGATGGCCTCAATCTTAGACGGGTCTATCATTATGCCTTTCCCAGACACCACGTGTCCGAGAAACTGCACCTCTCTCAACCAGAATTTGCACTTAGAAAAATCGCATAAAGTTTCTCTTGTTTCAATAGCTCGAGAATCGTCCGAAGGTGGTTTTCGTGCTCCTCTTCCGATCTTGAAAACACTAGGATGTCGTCTATGAACACTATCACGAACTTGTCTAAATAAGGTTGGCACATACTATTCATTAGATCCATAAAAGCTGTCGGGGCATTGGTTAGCCCAAACGGCATCACCAAGAACTCGTAGTGCCCATACCTGGTCCTAAAAGCAGTCTACGGTACGTCCTCCTCCCTTACCTTGTGTTGGTGATAACCCGACCTCAATTCTATCTTAGAGAAGTAACTGGCTCCTTGCAATTGAGTCATCATTTCATTCATTTCGGACGGCGCCAATCTATAAGGTGCGTAGGCGATTGGTGCAGCACCAGGTACCAGATCAATTCTGAACTCGATCTGACGATCCGGGGGTAGACTTGTCAAGTCATGCGGAAATACCTCCGGGTACTCACTTACTACTAGCACGTCATCCACCCCACGCTTTTCTTTCTTGGCGTCCACCTCGTACGCCAAGAATCCCTGCCAACCCTTCCTCAAACACTTAGTAGCCCTAATCATAGAGATAAGGCGAGTCTTCCTATCGCGGCGATTCCCATAGATCATTACGGAATCCCCATCAGGTAACCGAATCCTGACAAGTTTTTTTTTCACACGATATACCCATCATTCTTAGCTAACCAATCCATACCCAACACCACGTCAAACTCTCCCATTGCCATGGGATATAATTGCATAGACACCAACCTCCCTTCTATATCTATGACACAATCCTCAACCACCTCCCTAATGTACACACAATTATCATCAGCAATTTCCACCTCTAATGCCCTCTCCAAACGTCTACGCCTCACCCCCAAACATTTCATAAAAGCATGTGATACAAAAGAACGATTCGCTCCCGAATCAAACAACACCTTGGCACACAAAGAGTTCACTAGAAACGTACCTGCCACAACATCTGGAACTTCCTCCGCCTCTTTCGGCGTCATGTAGAACGCACGTCCCTTCGGACGCGCCGGTTCCGCTCCCTTATCATTGCCTTTCCCTCCCTGACGTTCACCATACTGAGCTGATCCTCCCTTTTTCAACTGCGAATAGTCATACCGCATGTGACCAGTAACCCTACATTGGAAACATGACTTCCCACTGGGACAATCACGGCCGCCAATTCTAAATCATGAGTGGGGTATCGAACCTCGTGATCCTTCAACTGTCGGGAGGCATAAGCGATCACCTTTCCACGTTGCATGAGTACGCAACCCACTCCTAGCTTCGATGCGTCACTGAAAACCACGAAATCATCAGAACCGTCCGGTAAAGACAACACCGGAGCGCTGCTCAACATATCCTTCAGCTTTTGAAAGGCTTCTTCTTGTGCCTCTAACCAGTCGAACTCCACATTCTTCTTGGTTAAAGAGGTCAATGGCGTGGCAATACGTGAAAAGTCCTTTATGAACTTTCGATAGTATCCCGCCAATCCGAGGAAGCTCCGAAATTCTGACGGATTCTTTGGTTGCTCCCAATCTCGGATAGCCTCAATCTTAGACGGGTCTATCATTATGCCTTTCCCAGACACCACGTGTCCAAGAAACTTCACCTCTCTCAACCAGAATTCGCACTTAGAAAAATCGCATAAAGTTTCTCTTGTTTCAATAGCTCGAGAATCGTCCGAAGGTGGTTTTCGTGCTCCTCTTCCGATCTTGAAAACACTAGGATGTCGTCTATGAACACTATCACGAACTTGTCTAAATAAGGTTGGCACACCCTATTCATTAGATCCATAAAAGCTGCCGGGGCATTGGTTAGCCCAAACAGCATCATCAAGAACTCGCAGTGCCCATACCTGGTCCTAAAAGCGGTCTTCGGTACGTCCTCCTCCCTTTCCTTGAGTTGATGATAACCCGGCCTCAAGTCTATCATAGAGAAGTAACTGGCTCCTTGCAATTGAGTCATCATTTCTTTCATATCGGACGACACCAATCTATAAGGTGCGTGGGCGATTGGTGCAGCACCAGGTACCAGATCAATTCTGAACTCGATCTGACGATCCGGGGGTAGACTTGTCAAGTCATCCGGAAATACCTCAGGGTACTCACTTACTACTCGCACGTCATCCACCCCACGCTTTTCTTTCTTGGCGTCCACCACGTACGCCAAGAATCCCTGACAACCCTTCCTCAAACACTTAGTAGCCCTAATCATAGAGATAAGGCTAGTCTTCCTATCGCGGCAATTCCCATAGATCATTACGGAATCCCCATCAGGTAACCAAATCATGACAAGCTTTTTGTTGCACACGATATACGCATCATTCTTAGCTAACCAATCCATACCCAACACCACGTCAAACTCTCCAATTGCCATGGGATATAATTACATAGACACCAACCTCCCTTCTATATCTATGACACAATCCTCAACCACCTCCCTAATGTACACACGATTATCATCAGCAGTTTCCACCTCTAATGCCCTCTCCAAACGTCTAGGCCTCACCCCCAAACATTTAATAAAAGCATGTGATACAAAAGAACCATTCGCTCCCGAATCAAACAACACCTTGGCACACAAAGAGTTCACTAGAAACGTACCTGCCACAACATCTGGAACTTCCTCCGCCTCTTTCGTCGTCATGTAGAACGCACGTCCCTTCGGACGCGCCGGTTCCGCTCCCTTATCATTGCCTTTCCCTCCCTAACGTTCACCATACTGAGCTGATCCTCCCTTTTTCAACTGCGAACAGTCATACCGCATGTGACCAGTAGCCCTACATTGGAAACATGACTTCCCACTGGGACAATCATGGCCGCCAATTCTAAATCATGAGTGGGGTATCGAACCTCGTGATCCTTCAACTGTCGGGAGGCATAAGTGATCACCTTTCCACGTTGCATGAGTACGCAACCCACTCCTAGCTTCGATGCGTCACTGAAAACCACGAAATCATCAGAACCGTCCGGTAAAGACAACACCGGAGCGCTGCTCAACATATCCTTCAGCTTTTGAAAGGCTTCTTCTTGTGCCTCTAACCAGGCGAACTTCACATTCTTCTTGGTTAAAGAGGTCAATGGCGTGGAAATACGTGAAAAGTCCTTTATGAACTTTCGATAGTATCCCGCCAATCCGAGGAAGCTCCGAACTTCTGACGGATTCTTTGGTTGCTCCCAATCTCGGATGGCCTCAATCTTAGACGGGTCTATCATTATGCCTTTCCCAGACACCACGTGTCCGAGAAACTGCACCTCTCTCAACCAGAATTCGCACTTAGAAAAATCGCATAAAGTTTCTCTTGTTTCAATAGCTCGAGAATCGTCCGAAGGTGGTTTTCGTGCTCCTCTTCCGATCTTGAAAACACTAGGATGTCGTCTATGAACACTATCACGAACTTTTCTAAATAAGGTTGGCACATACTATTCATTAGATCCATAAAAGCTGTCGGGGCATTGGTTAGCCCAAACGGCATCACCAAGAACTCGTAGTGCCCATACCTGGTCCTAAAAGCAGTCTTCGGTACGTCCTCCTCCCTTACCTTGTGTTGGTGATAACCCGACCTCAAGTCTATCTTAGAGAAGTAACTGGCTCCTTGCAATTGAGTCATCATTTCTTTCATTTCGGACGGCGCCAATCTATAAGGTGCGTAGGCGATTGGTGCAGCACCAGGTACCAGATCAATTCTGAACTCGATTTGACGATCCGAGGGTAGACTTGTCAAGTCATCCGGAAATACCTCCGGGTACTCACTTACTACTCGCACGTCATCCACCCCACGCTTTTCTTTCTTGGCGTCCACCACGTACGCCAAGAATCCCTGACAACCCTTCCTCAAACACTTAGTAGCCCTAATCATAGAGATAAGGCTAGTCTTCCTATCGCGGCAATTCCCATAGATCATTACGGAATCCCCATCAGGTAACCGAATCCTGACAAGTTTTTTTCACACGATATACCCATCATTCTTAGCTAACCAATCCATACCCAACACCACGTCAAACTCTCCCATTGCCATGGGATATAATTGCATAGACACCAACCTCCCTTCTATATCTATGACACAATCCTCTACCACCTCCCTAATGTACACACGATTATCATCAGCAGTTTCCACCTCTAATGCCCTCTCCAAACGTCTAGGCCTCACCCCCAAACATTTCATAAAAGCATGTGATACAAAAGAACGATTCTATCCCGAATCAAACAACACCTTGGCACACAAAGAGTTCACTAGAAACGTACCTGCCACAACATCTGGAACTTCCTCCGCCTCTTTCGTCGTCATGTGGAACGCACGTCCATTCGGACGTGCCGGTTCCGCTCCCTTATCATTGCCTTTCCCTCCCTGACGTTCACCATACTGGGCTGATCCTCCCTTTATCAACTGCGGACAGTCATACCACATGTAACCAGTAGCCCCACATTGGAAACATGACTTCCCACTGGGACAATCCTTCGACACGTGACCGGGCAACCCACACCGGTAGCACGAATTTGAACCTGCCATACATTCTCCCCGATGCGCCTTGTTACACTTCCTACACGGTTTACCGGCGGTATCTCTGTTAGCACGGTTTTCTGGTCGAAACACCTTCCCTTTCCTCGCATCGTTTCTTGGCCCATCCCACTTGCGTTTCTCGCCACTTTTCTCAGACATCTGCCGATTCTTTTCCTTTTCGGTCAGCTCGGCCGCATTGATGGCCGCCTGAAAGGTAGTGGGGTTTCTCGTCAATACTAATTCCCTGATGCTACTTTTTAGCCCATAAATGAAACGTTCCACTCGACGTTCCTCTGTTGGCACATACAGATCAGCGAAGCGAGACTTCTCGATAAACTTTGAAGTATACTCCCGCACCGATAACTCTCCCTGTTCTAATCCTAAAAACTCTTCCTCCAACTTCTTTACCGACGTGAGTGGGCAGAACTGTGCTTTAAACCTTTCCACAAACGTTTCCCATTTCATTTCCTTGGCCGCTACCGACCCTTTCCCTCCGGTCTCAGCATCCCACCAGTACATTGCGTCAGACTTCAGCATGGATAGGACAAACATCACCCTATCCCCATCATCACACTTGCACGTATCAAATACCAGTTCCATCTCTCTAACCCATTTCATTGCCAAAATAGGGTCACACTCGCCTTTAAAAGTAGGAGGCTTGCATGAGGCAAAGGCCTTGTAGTTGCATCCTTTAGCTGTTGACTCATTCACTACCAGATGGGTCGATTTCGAGTGACTCCCAGTACCTGTCGCTAGTGGACTTGACAGTTCCACACTTTCCCTATTCTCACTCGCCTCTTTGCTTGCCGATGTTGATTGATCCTGCTTGGTAAGGAGAGCTTGCAGAGTCTCCTGAATCTTACCCAGCTCAGCTGCCAGATTCTCTTGAGTCACAAATGCAGATTCGCGGCCTCGACCACGTCCCCTCGGTTGATTACCCCTTCTCACAGTAGCCGAACTCTCTTGTTGAGATTCTTCCTGGTGGGCGGGGATTTCCACACTCCTCGCCCTTCGGGTTACTCGAGTCGTTCTCCGGATCGGGTTTTCCCCATCCCCGGCTACTTGAGTGGCGGCCCGACGGGGTGTTCTTCCCCGACCCCTACCACGACCCCTACCCCTTCCGCGGGTGGCAGTTGGCCTCGTGGGCTCCAACGGCCCGTTAGCTGGGACTTCATCATTCAGAGTCCTTGGATTTGCAGGTACGGACCTGCTCCTCAACGTTCTTCTAGCCATTTCGATAAACTGAAAGAAACCAACGATTAACCTTTGCTAAACATGACACAACAAGTTTGCTATGTAAGGCAAATTAAGCACGCACATGTACCTGTAAATTCGTAATTACACTGGCCAGGTGCAATCCCGAATTTACCTTACACGCTTGTCCTTGGCACCTTATTCCTAAGCGCGTTTAGAGTGATCGTTCCTAGAGGCAATACTATGTCTCGGCTGTGTTCCTCATCTTACAGTTTAAGTTTAGGCCTGACTGGTCACCTAAATCCCTTAAACTAAGGCTCTGATACCATTTGTAACGTCCCAAAACATAACATGCAATAACATAGATTAAACATCTCAAACTACATGATAAAACTTGTCTTTAATCATTCAAAAGTCTAAAACTAAATAACTTGGACAGCGAAAACTTCAAGTCCACAGCCGAGAGCTTCTATCTATAGTCATACTAGCCAAAATTATGGAGTCGCTCTAAGCTTCATTTCCTTCGTGAGCCATCTCTTAGTTCTTTCCGGAAGAACTAGTGCTACGCTTACCTGAAAATGGTTTAGTTTTGAAAAGCGAGGGTTAGACCAAAAGGTCTAGTGAATTCCCTCCATAAACAGCATATATCAACAGTATAAAATCATTTTATAAAACTCATTAACATTCTCCACATAAGCATCAATCAGGGTACTGCACAGTGTTTAAGGATCACATAAGCTAACCACGATCGGGGCCCAAGAAGACTCCCCTCTCGTCTCATATCGGGGCGCAAGCAGACTCCCCTCTATCCGAGTAGGAAGAAAAGGAATTCCAACCTACCGGCTCATCACAAATGCCCAAGGGATCATCGGATCCCGAGGTACTCTGATCCCACTGTGCAGACCGACTCCACATAGCATACACATAGCTCATCATAAATCATGAAACATGAAATCTATGTAAATCTTTATAAATCATTTCATCTTGCTAAATAATCTTTTAGATAAAATATACTTTTCATGGGAAAGCATACGTAATAGTTGGTAAACAATTCATGCACATAATAAACCTTAATCGGTAAAATATTTAGCAGTTTGTTTCGTGTAAAAAGGGTTTAGGGAACTCACCTGATAGTAGTAACTTTCCTAACCACGCGTCTCGTTCCGAACCGTTCTTACACCTAAAGCATATCGTATAATTTAATTAGTGACAACTCAACTTCTGATCCTAGATCCTTCTCTAATCTGGACCCAAATAATAATCTCGGATCATTAATTAAATATCGGATCTCGCCAAATCAATACCGGATCTTCTTTGGTTTTAGCCCAAAATTAACTAATTTCCGGATCCCTTTTATTTAATATCGGATCCACTAGACAAAGCCCAAGTTCCGAGTTACATTGTTAAGTTTCAGTTCGGCCCAAAATAATCAATTAACTAAACACTGTGTTCTCTTAGGCCCACTACCAAAAATTCCGGTTCCTGGCCCATAGGGGTAAATTCTAGAATTCAGTCCAAACGAAAAGATAGACTCCGGATCCATACAAGGATTCCGGATCTGGCCCACTTGAAAAGTCATTCCGGATCCTTAATATTTGGATTCTGGATCTTCTTTACTATTTAAGCCCAAGAGCCACATGACTTCCGGAATTAGCCCAGTCCTTTATTACCGGATCCAAGTTTGGATTCCGGATCCACCAAATTTGAAGTCCAATTCCGGGACTTAAGCTAGCCCAAATCAATTTCCGGATCTCCTATGTAGATTCTGGATCTTAATGTAGAGAATTCCGGATCCAGTTAGAAATTAAATTCCGGATCCTCGACCCAAGTTACTAATTCCGGTTCTACACAGTTCCGGTATCATCAGTTCCGGAATCGGCGATTCCTGATTTGACGAACCACAAATCCAGTCTTCCCTAATTAGCTTATTACCAAACAATTTACCAACACAGTCTTTTTCATAAACTGATATGTGCTATACTCCAACCTTAGATACTTACATAAACATTGATTTGACCGATTAACTATCAGTATTTAAGTTAAACCCTATTCTTGCTCCTTCTTTGAACGCACAGCTCAAACATTAAAGAAAACCTCAGAAAAGTATTATCAATTTAACAACTAAGCAATAATGCAACAGAAGAGATCAATTGCTTACCAAAGATGAAATTTCTCCTACTAGAAATCGATGCCAGACAATCCTTCCTCCTTCATGTTTCTTCTCTTAGCCGCCACAATGAATGCAAGGATAATCAGTAAGAGAAAACCTAGGGATCTGTTCCCTTTTTATATCTTCTCTTAATTGCAACAAGGCCCCTTTCCCTAACTTTTCTTATTTAAACATTTGCCACCAAACTCTCAATGCTTAGCTAGGAAAACCGGTTATTACATTCTTAGAAGATACATGTTGGGAGGAATGGAAGAGATATGGTGGGAAGGTATTATGATTAGAGTATATCTGAAAATAAAAGGGTTAAATGTATTGACTTCTCTTGGTTGGCTAATTGAATAAGCTCTTTGTTGAGCCATTAAGTTAAAGGATTTGGGCTCTCTTTACGGTTTGTACTTATGAGCCATTAAGTTAAAGGATTTGGGTTCTCTTTACGGTTTGTACTTATTTTTTTATGTAACTTCTTAAATCAAATATCTGATATGAAGTTGAAAATAACGCATTTGAATGATATATAAATTCTAAACCTAATATCAATGGGACCACACTATCAACGGGGCAACCCGAGCCACTTAAGAGAATGTCTTAAAGAAGCAGTTTCCGGATGTAGTGTGCATGGCACGTAAAGCGGCGGAAGGTGCGGCAAAAATGGGACACCCCGGTTTGAAGGTACAAAGTTTGGTGTGTTGAGGGAATACGGTCCTTCATGGATCCAGGAGGAGCACTAAATACAATGGTATCGGTAAAATGAGTATCATTTACCTACACTATTATATGCATGTTGCTTTACTTAATTACATATTATGCAAATTAGTTATTAACTCGTTTGTGTTGTATTCATTGACAAATGTGGGGACACGCCTACTTGGAAAACCCAATGCATATCTGGTCAGCGCAATAGAAACCCCCAACACAAGGGTTCTATATCCACGTATATTATAACTCTATTAGCATTGCACAACATAGACACATAATAGTAAGATATATATATATATATACACACAAAATGTTTTCAAATGTATTGCAATTCTCTAACAACCATATTGTCTGTTGTAGGAAAAGAGAAAAAAATACCAATTGTCTGCATTGCAGTTGTTTGAAGTCACACATGCGAAAAAACGGTCAAACGGTGCGTCGACGGAGTTGATTACTCCCAACGCGACTTAGACACTAGGAAGTTATATACTTATTTGTTAGGGAAATTTAATCTAGTTTGTGTTACCATTATTGGCAAACATTAGAATTGTTTAATATTATGCCTAAGTGAGTGATGTACCATAACAGGTATTGTCGTACATTAATAGGTGATATTAGGTCAAAGTGAGTTATAATGTACCTTAATGGGGCTTTTTGGACCATAATGGATAATATTATGCCTAATTGAGTCGTAGTGTACGTAACGGGTATTCTCGGACCTTAATGGATCGTATTAGACCTAAATGAGTCATAATGTACCATCACGGGTCTTGTCGGATCTTAATGGATCATATTAGGCCTACGAGTCATAATGTACCTTAACGGGTCTTATCGAGCCTTAATGGGTCATATTAGGCCTAAGCAAGTCATAATATACCCTAACATGTCTTCTTAAACCTTAATGGATCATATTAGTCCTAATTGAGTCATAATAAACCTTAATGGGTCTCGTTGGACCTTAACGGGTCATAATGGACCTTAATGGGTCTTGTTGGACCTTAACGGGTCATATTGGACATTTACGGGTCATAACGTGGTTATAACGTCTTTAACATAGTTTAGGTTGCCGATTGGTGGGTAAACGTTAGATTTGGTTTATTATGGATATGTTCAATTTGCACCTATTATGCTGCTGCTTTTTGTTCCTTATCATGTTTTTTTTTTTTTGAACGGCAGTTCCTTATCATGTTTTGCAATTGTAGTCCTATTGTTAGCAGTTTTTGGTCCAAAAGTATGGGGATGACATAGCTTCTCAGCCAGAGTTAAGGGGAGTTGATTTGTGAACGATGGATGCTACAAAGAATGGGAGGATCTACGGGTTCGGTGCGCCACACGATCCACAATCCGTAACGACTGGTATCCCTTGTTCTAACTCTAGCATATAGTCCTTTGAGCAGAAGACTTCTAATGAGGTAAATATTTATACATTTATTCTTTTACAAACTTAAATTATGTTTAATCTATACTAGTTGTTTATGTTGAATAACTGAAGGTACGACGACTAGAGGAGGAGCTTAAAAAAGGGATGAGCAAGTTACGAAGCAGCAATGGACATTTGAGCAGTAGATTGACCTGTAGGTTCAAGAACAAATGAGAAAAGTGATGGGGATGTCTCTAGATTCGTCGGTGCTCCAATCGGCTTTACCCCACCCCTCGTGATTTATGAAGACATATTGCGTTTGCACCATTGATTACTCTAATTCCTAATATTTGTAGTTACCTGTGGATAAATGTAGATTCCTCTATTTGTAGTTTTATATTACCCAATTTGTAGTTGTGTTTGGGAAAATTCAAATTAGTCTATACAAGGGAAACACGATTTTTTTTAAATGCTTGACATTTTCGGGAAAAATCTGTCACAAATCCCATGAAAATCTCATGCAAATCCGTCGCAAAATGTCACCTACGATTGACCATTTCCCTTGAAAATCCCGTGAAGATAAACATCTGTTGAAAATCCTATGAACATAAGATTCCGTCGAAATCCCACAAAGATAAGAATCCGTCGAAAATCTCTCGAGGAAATGAAGCCGTCGAAAATCCCTCGAAAAGTACCCTAGAAATTCGGTCAAAAATTCTACGAGAGTCTTGCTGAAAACCCCTTGGAATTTTCATGGTTTTTCGACGGATCTATATCATCGAAAATTCCGTCGAAAATCCACATTTCGATGGAATTTTCCGTCTATGACCCTCTGTTTGTTAGTGACTATTTTATAGGACATTAAATGAAAAATGTTCTACAAACAAAAGTGTTCAACAAAAAGATGGATTTATATGACACTTCTCAAAAATGTCCTATACAACAGCTAATACGACACTTTATATTAAAAGTGAATTGAAAAACTAATTAAAACACTTAAGCTATGTTTGGCAAACTAGCTGATAAGCTAGCTGGTAGCTGATAAGCTAGCCATTGACTCATAAGCTAGCTTTGATGAAGAAGTCACGTTTGGCAAAACTAGCTTATAAACATGTAAAATGACCAAAAAAGACATCTTCAAAGATTATCAATAACAAAATTACAATATTTAATTATATAATTAAAACAAATTTATATCGATATAATATTTAATTAATATAACCAATATAGTAAATAAAAATTAAATAATATAACATATTAATTAAAAGAATTTAAAATTTATTATTACATATATACTATAAATTTTGAATTTGTTAAAACAAGTTTTAGAAAAAATATATATTAACTTATGATTTTAAATAACTGTTCCATATAATATGAAAAAAATAATCAAATAATAATTAAAAAAGATAATAGTAATTGATAATTAAAATATAATAATTAATATTAAAAATATATAAAAACAATTTATATGATCAACAATATTCTAAATAATTAAAAATTAAAAATTTAATCAGTTAATATTAATTAATTAATAATAATTAAAGAGAAATTAATTAAAATACCCTAAGTCTAACTTCGTGTTACCAAAATGCCACAAATCTCTCCCACTTTGCAAAAAAAGGGGTATTTTTTGCAAAGTGAGAGAGATTTGTGGTATTTTGGTAACACTTGGTCAAACTTAGGGTATTTTAATTAATTTCCCATAATTAAATTTAAAAAATTAATATTTACTTATAATAATAGTTAATTAATAATAATGAGAGCAATATTGGAATATTCACAAAAAGTTACCCAAAAGCTACTCTAAGTAGCGTTTCAAAAAGCTAGCTTATGGTCATCCAAACATGTACCCAGAGAAAAAGCTAGTTTTTTTTTTGCCAAACGATGCCTAAAAATCGTCCTATAAACCTATTGTAACACTTTTAGATAGAACGTTTTATAAATTTACACTTTTTTTAAAGGCATTTGCATTTCGGGGGTGTCCTGAATAAGTCCAGACTAATCCCTCCACGACCCACGACCCGGCCCAAACAGCAGGCCCACGATCCGCCACTTGATTCGGGGATACCTCCGCATGATCGCCACAGGGTTCAAACCCAGGTAGTAAGGGCTTCCACCACTTACCCTCCCAGGATGTTACCAAACCACTGGGCTACAACATCTTTGGTATTGATCCTATACACTTAAGTTCTATAAAGTATGATGTTAAGATGTTTAAACATTTTAAATATTATGTAAACCCAATTTTGTTAAAATTATGTATCTACCAATTTGATAGAGGAAATGTCTGTGTATCATAAGGGTCGAAATAAAAAAACGAATAATTTGTGGACTGCCCTCAAAATATGATTGTAGTTTAAGGACTATTATGTAATTAATAATTTGATAGTGAACTTAATTACTGTCAATGTATAATAGTAATCACACACATGTACATCAAATATATTTCCACAATCTTACAAAGGTCTATTTCTGATTTTCCAAACTTAGAATTTTATTGTCGTCGGTCCTACAAGAAAATCTTTGTTATAAACGAACCGAACGAACACAAACGAAGACTTGTTCAGGTTCGTTCGCTTACAGTCCTATTTGTGTATGTATTTGTATGATATTAGTGTAAAACGTAACATAATAAAGAATTATTATCAATGGATTTTTCTCTATTAATAACAATGTTTTAAAAGTGCCATAACAATTGTAGTGAGTTAAGACCTATCTTCGATGTCACATTAACATGTGTATATGGCACATTGTGACCTAATACGCATTATGTATACGGTAAAGAGTTGTTTGATCTTCTTTTTCTTCATTTTATTGTTTTACTTTTTTTAGCAATAAAGTTATATGGATCAATTGGTACAACAATTTTCTTGTTATTTGCTTTTAATTTACCTTTTTTACTAAGTTGTTTATATATATTTATATATAGGAATTATTTAAAGGAGAACTCCGTAATTTGTGATAACTGTGAGATGCAATCTCAACCATAAATCAAAGGATAAATGAGGAAATTAATAATTTTGATAGTTTTGACTTGAAATTTTTAATTAAAGGGAATTTTAGGTATTTTGAAAATCATCTCTCTCCTCTCCTCTCTCCTCTCTCCTATTTCCCCTCCGCCATGAACATTCTATTGTGATACCCGTTGTATACACCTTAAGTTGTGCTATATTAATTACGACTATTCTTTCTATTTACCTATATATACCTACTGATACCAACTGTATAATTTGGTCTTTTTAGATTGGCGGTGGTCGACGACAGTATAGAAATCAAGTAGGGAAGATGTGGATAATTTCGTTTTTTCAAAATTTAACTATTTGTACTTATGTTCTTCATGTTTATCTGCTACTAATATGTGTGCATAGTTTCGCGCGGGGGGGGGGGGGGGATTTGATAATGATTTCCAAATACATCAGTTCAGGACTCAAACTTCACTATATAGAGTTCTGAAGACATCATTTCAAAACTCAGACTTAAGATATAAAAGGGAGTTATCTGACTGATTTCATCCTGATTACATTTAACATGTCAGGATTCATTTCAGATGAATACCAAAATGTGTTTCATTTGTTTTTGCAGATAGCTCATAATTTGAGAGGTAGCTTTATACGAATTTACCAACATGTTAAGGGGGACCTTTTCTATGAAAATATTTTCTTAAATGTTCAAATCACATCTCTATTCTCAAAATAATTTTATGAATTTAGAAGTTGGATTTTCAATATTTTCATAAAGAGAGTTTCATAATTCTGACTAGAGGTGAGCATCGGGCGGGTCGGGTGGGATCGGGTGGGAAATCAATAACCCGGTCGGATTTCGGATATGGAAATCGAGCCCCGAACTTAGGGTTTCAAATTTTGGATTATTCGGGTTCGGGTTCGTCGGGTTTCGGGTTGGGTTCGGTCGGGTTTTAGGTATAATTATATACAAAAAATTTATAATATTCGATCGCTTTTGACAATAAATTCAATTGGTTGAGAGGATTGATAAGTTGATAGTAGGTTTAGTCTCTAGAAAAGAGTTCGACCGACTAGAATTTGAGATTTTTGAAAGATAATTAGATAAATAAACATATTTATATAATATATACATATATATGTCGGGTTTTCGGGTTGATCGGGTGGCAAGAAATCAAACCCAACCCGAACCTAAATATCCCCAAAAATTCGGTTTTGGATTTTCGGATTTCGGGGCATTCGTTTTTTACGCAAACACCTCATTTCGGTTCGGGGTCGGTTCGGATTTTCGGACCATTCGGGTTTTGCACACCCCTAATTTTGACAGTGTGGTTCCAAAGTTAATACTTGTGTATTTTCTTTTTCATACTTGTATATCAAGTAATCATACACCACGGTTCAACTTCTTATTAGATTTGTTATTACCACGGCTCATAAAGAACAATGTATTAGGTGGTAATACTCCCGATCGTACATCTAATTGTCTTCTAATCCTATCTTTTTGACAAGAGCATCAAATATTCTTTCAAGTTAAGCATTTCATGATATTCTTTCAAAGTTTGCTTACATATTTTTTCATATAAACAACATTTCAATTATTTCATAAGCCCTAGCCTTACATGCTTATACTCAGTGATATTGATCTTTTAGTAACATTGTCTGGTTCTCAAACAAATGTATTGGTTTTGAGAAATTTATATAGTCAAACAATGTTGATATTTCAGAGGAGCATTCATTCTGATGCAATTCATATTGATGGTATTCCGTTTGCTCAAATACAAATTGTTGAACAGCAACAATGCGCTTTTAGGACATATATTCTTTGGAATAACGTGTATGTGATTGGGGTAGAGTTCTCTTAAATAATTAAAAATAGAATTAAAAGAATAAGAGAACTCTGCCTCAACCACTTCTAGTTGGGCAACTACATCTACTGTTGGTCCACAACTCTTTGGTGGCCACCATTGAAAAAGGCAGTGAGCATATGCCAACTTGTGATTTAAACCAACCTAACTACTCATCTCTTTCTTAACAACGGGGTGTTTAATATTCTAATGGGGAAGCAACATATAATATATCCAGTCTTTATTTGGAAGACTTGGATATTGAAAAAGAATGAAGTATGCCCCACCTTCGCACTTCAATCATGCACATTGAGTCTGTGGGAAACCTGTTGTGTCTCAACAGTTTGCACATTTGAGCCTGATGTAGCACAAAGTGCTCCATTTCTTTCAAACACAAGCACAAACACACAGGGAATAAGTTTTATTGTCTTAACATTCATCTTGTATTCTCAAGGATTGGATGGAAGCCCTAGGGAGTGAACATAACTAAAACTCCTTTCCAAAGTACATTTGTTGTACTAAGTAGTTTCGTACTACTTACAGGCCAATTCTTCTCAGAAGGATTGCTAGCTGAATTATTTGTTGATACATGGTTACCACGTATTCTGAATTTGAAAAGATTAAGAAAACATCTTAGGAAATTGACAGATGATTCTCGTGTTTCTACTTTGGAGTATAAGGGGGTTCTTATCCATTTTGGAAATTGCAAATAAGATTGTTGTTAACAAGTTTAGAGGAGATTGTTAACTAGGAAATCGATGTTAAAGACAACTTTTTCATCTAAAAATGATGATATATTGTTAAGATCTGTCAAAGAAACCGACAAAGTTATGACAAATATTAAAAAGAGAATATTTGATATATTAAAAAGAGAGGTTTTGATGTTCAAGATGCTCATGATCATAAAAAAAAGAGGAGATGAAATGGAGATTAAGTGATAAAGAATTTGGTTATATTCAACGACGGGAGAGATGAATGATGAGAAGAAACAGAAATGCATGTCATCAAGGGAAGCAGAGATAAAGATCAGTTAAAAAGAATTTTGCGGTTTAAGGGAGAAGAGTCAGAAATGTATGGCATAAAAAGGGAAAATAGTTTTTCATGCTTCAAAAACTGTTAAAGTCAAAGTTTTTCAGAAAATGTTTCTTCAGAAATTTCTTGTGAAGTCAGTGATTTGGTGTTTTACAATTCAGAAGACGGAATGGAGTTTGCTCAGAGTTTTCTTGTTTCAGAATCAAGACTGGGTGATGACTTAACAGTGATATACAATTTGTGATACATATTGTTAAGATGCTTACTATAAGGAGAAAAAGAAGACAGATAAAAGACAAAGAAAGTTGTTGATGTTCATATGGCATGTTTAAGTGAAGATGATTCAAAATATAAAAATAAATTTTGTTGTTCATGCAATTTAGTAATGTCAAAGAGGAAGATAAGATGTAAAAGAAAGAATGTTGTTTTCAAGAAAGAATATTAGTCTCGATTGACACCAATCGAGACTAATGAAAAACTCGTCCATTAATTTGGTTTGTGGTTATGTGTGTTAAAATCATAACATAACATCTCCATTTTTCATCGAGACCGATTGAGAAACTATTGATTAATTTATTGTGTGTTTGTTTGTGTAAAACTATAAACTACCACTTTTAACTTTTGTTGAGATGGATCAGGAATCGAGACGAATCGGGAACTCATCAAGATCAATCGAGAACCCAATAAAGAAAAAGTAGAGTATGTAGAATTGAAATTGTAGTATATTCATGATGAATAATATGTATATGCATGATTAATGTCATGGTGAAAATTAGTATGTATGATAAACATCATACTAATATAATACTATAGAGTTATTGTATACATGTGATCATTCATAGATATTCATGATGAATCATGTGTATATTCATAATGAATGTTATAGTGTAATGTATGTTCATGATGAATGTATACTGATCTATGAATTTTGAAAAATTGTTGTATACACGTGAACATATGTAAATATCAGTAATGAATAATATGTATATTCATGATTAGTGTTATAGTGAAAATGTATATTTATAACGAATAACATACTAATGTATGGATGTTGAAAAATTGTTGTATACACGTGAACATATATAAATATTCATGATGAATGTTATAGTAAAAATGTATATTAATGATGAACGTCATAGTGATGTATGAATATTGAAGACTTGTTGAACACACGTAAAATACATGAAAATACATAATTATTCATGATAAATGAAATACTAAGTTTTAAATTAGTTGTGCATGTTATAAAATACATAACTATCCGTGAACATATATAACTATGCATTATGCACATGTGCATGTTATAAATTACTTGCATGCACAAGTGCATATCGTCCAAAGGAATTGTGTCATATATATAGGGTATTATATATATATATATATATATATATATATATATATATATATATATATATATATATATATATATATATGCAAAGGGAGGATATTATGTTAACCAAAAGAATGTTGTTAACTTTACTAACTTTCATGGACCAATAAGAATGCAAACCACAGGAGTTGTGGCGTACTGGTTAAGCCCCTGGGGGATGTGGTGGAATATCCCATCTGCCCAGGGTTCTAATCCAGACGTACACAACAATTGTGGTCACTGAGGTTTAATCAGGACTTGCCATGGGATTAGTCTAGGCATAGCCTAGGACACCCTTCCCAAAAAAATGCATGTTTAATACTTGTTTGAATTCATGTGCAATTAATATGTGGGGTTATGTTTGGAATTTCATATTTTTTTGTAACACCCTTTATTTAGGAATTACAAAACTATTATTGTCCATGATTTTAGCTGTAGTTTTACATATATGAACATATACGAACAAATGCATGGGCATCTAAACATGAATGATATACAAACTTATAAGGTATTTGGCCGTTAATAAAACATGTGACATGAACATGTATGAACAAGAATTAAACGTGTGACATGAAGACATATGAACACTATAAAGCATGTGAAACAATGTTTGGATGTACATGAACGCATATGCAAATGCTATTACCAAAAACCATAAGTTCCAACTTTATATTTATATGAACATATACGAACAAATGAACAAGCATCTAAAACATGAATGTTTGGGGAGTAGTTTGTGGGTTACAAAAGGTAAAAGAAATATATTTTTCTCAATTACTCCTAAACACCAATATTCACTAAAATTATTAACCATCTATAATTAATGTTTTAGTTGTGCATCATCTCAACCGTCCATGTTAAGATCAAGGGTTGTGATTTTGGTTCATAAAGTTAAAACAATAGTTTAGGTTCACAAAAGAACCCAACTATATATATAGGGATCGAAGGGTTCAAACGAGAACACCTTTATTTTACGATAACGCGAGAACACATTTTTACTATAGCAATCACACGTGATATTGTAGTTTATCACATATGATAAACATGTGATACTAAGTTGGAGATGTGGACGATGTTCGGTGCGACCTAGGTTGCGGGCTAAGTCGCCCACACACCACTAGACCCCCCCCCCCTCACGTGTATTATCACATGTGATAAGGGTGTTATCAATGTAATAGTGTAATCCATCACATATGATGCACATGTGATACAAATCAGTGATGCAAATAGCCTTTGGTGCAAATTTAGGTCATGGGCAAAGTCGTGTGCAACCAACGGGTGCCCTCACATGTGATAAGAGTGTTCTTGCTTTTTTGCAAAATGGAGGTGTTCTCGTTTGAACCTCCACCTATATATATATATAGGGATAATAATTTGTAAACCTCTAAATGTGTGTAAACCTTGTAAACTTTGGATTTCATAGGTTTTCATGATGAAATTGTTTCATGAAATTGTTTATTTTGATGAAAGTGTTTCATATCATTCATTTCTTTATCAAATTGTTTCATATATTTGTGTTTTTATGTAAAAACGAAAAAGTTTCATCAAACTGAAAAAATATATGAAACAGTTTCATATGAATGAAAAAAAATACATGAAACTACATAAAAAACACAAATATATGAAACAATTTCATCAAGAAACGAATGATATGAAACAATTTGATCAAAATAAACAATTTCATAAAACAATTTCATCAAGAAAACATATGAAATTCAAAGTTTACACGAAAAAAGTTTACAAAATAGTGGGTCTATATATATATATATGGTCAGGTTCATGGGAAAACTTCAAAAAATGAAAAACTAAGGAACACCCTCGTAGCCCTTCATAGGGGTGAGCATAGGAACTGGGTACCCGTCTTTGGAACCGGAACTACCGGTTCTGGTTCCTAAAATACGGAACCGATTGAGACTGGTTCCGGTTCTGGTTCTCATGTTTTTGGAACCGTTACCCGTTGGGTACCTAGAACTGAACCGACAGGTACCCGCTATTTTTTAATGAAAGTATATATATATTTATTAGATTAGTTTTTTAATAAAACTAAAATTGAATTAATAGATTTACCTTTTATTAAATTTCTAAAACGGACTCGATAAAGAACAAAGAAAAAAAATACAGTTAAATCAACTATTGTTGGCGTGAAACTCAAAAGAAATTATTAAAATTTTCAAGATTTTGAACTTTCTTACTACCTCCATCACAAGACAAAGTTCATTTATTGTTGTAAGTAAGATGACTTAATTTTATCCATAAAAAAAATTCAAATATTTTTTACATCCGACGAAAATCTTAAGTAAAAGTTACATTTTTATTGTATATAATGTTAAAAAATGACATTGGGTACCCGGAACCGGTTCCGGTTCCAAAATATAGAGAACCGATTTAAGCGGTTCTGGTTCCTTCATTCTAGGAACCGCCGGTTCCGGTTCCAGTTCCATGAACTTTGACCGGGTACCCGGTTATGCTCACCCCTAGTCCTTCATCTAGACGGTATGCACTTGTGCATACAAGTAAATTAAGTTATTTTTTGGTTTTTATACACGTATGCATGTTACAAATAACTTATATACACAAGTGCATACCGTCCAGGTGAAGGACTATCAGGGTCTTCTTCAATTTTTCATTTTTTGTGGTTTTCCCTTGAACCCCAACCCTATATATATATAGGACGATAATCAAATGAGAAACAAAAAGAGATTGTGAACCGTGAAAACCGACCTAGGCCATTTAGTGTTTTTAATCTATGGATATTAAACACAATAAAAATTTTGAAATAATTTACAACTTGATGGTTTATTATGTATTGAAATTAAAAGTCAAAGGGCATATTTGGTTTTCATTTAATCCAGATTAAACTAGGTGACATTGCCCATTCCCTTTCTCCCCCTTTCTCTCGGCGACTGTATGGAGCAGGACGACATTAGTGCCCTAGCTAGCCATTGTGGCTCTCTATTTTCTATCTCGCTGTTCCGGCAAACTCAAATCGCCTCCGGGACCGAAACCTTGGCCGATCATCAGAAACTTAAACCTCATGGAGCTCTACAGTACGCCTCGAATCTACGAGTACATTCGAATCCAAAATATGAAATCGTTGCTGAAATCGATTTCTAATTCGATTTCAAATCAGTGGTGATTCCAGACAAGTTGAAGGAATTGTCGTCGATGAAGAGATTTTTGACTTCAATTTGATGGTGAGTCCAGACGAGTACCTTTCAAAATTTTGATTTGTGAGTACATATGAGTCCTACCCTACATTTGTTGATTTGATTTGCTAAAATCGATTTTTGATTCGAATCGAGGCGAGGAGATATTGTTGAAGGATATGTTGTCGGCGATGAGTTTGAATTGGATGACACGAACTCGGTGGTGGGTCCAGATGAGTTCACGAAGATGTTGGACGATTTGTTCCTATCGAACGACGTATTTAACATCGAAGATTTTATATGTTGGATCGAATTCATGGATTTACATGGGTATGTGAAGTGGATAAAAACGGAACATAATTTAGGGTTTTTTGTTTCTGGTTTCATGGGGTGAAATAACAAACAAAAGAAAAGTATGTTTGGTTTCATGTGGTGAAATAACATATGTCGTTTCGAATTTGCACCAAAATCGGGTAGATTTCACGATTAGTCACTCCCGGCCTCGATTTGCACCTTACGATCATAGTTCAAACAGGATTCACACACTGAACGTAACTTAGAGTTTTTTGTTTCTGGTTTCATGCGGTGAAATAACAAACAGAAGAAAATTATGTGTAACGACCCGGATTCCCAATCAAGCATCAAGTAACATACATTGCATAACATCGTTACATAATAAGATACATCATATAACAAGTACGGTCCCTTTAGTCTTTACAATAAAAAATAGGGTATTTCATTACAAGCTTTTCGCTAACTAAATACATGATATCCGATAACAAGATTATAACTACAAAACACATTTTAATCTTCATGACATAAGTCTTCACAAAAGCTATCCCCCGACTATCCTTGTCCTTTTCTCTTACTTGATCCACGCCCTGGAATACATATTTTTAAAACAAAATGAGGGTTAGACCTAGAGGTCTAAGTAAGAAAATCCCTATTAGTTTTAAAACCATTTGCACAACCATCATATACATAACACAAATACAAATACCAGTTATGACTCATGCATCATATACCTTCCTGTCTCATTCTCTTGGCCATATTAGTTGGTTGCAAGCCAACTAATAAATTAACTCCGTTGTACGACAATTACAGCCAACACCGTTGTACGACTATTACAGCCAACACCACCGGTCCTAAGCCCGACCAACGTATTCTCGTATAGTATGATGCTCATGTAAATACAATATCTCAATATATTATATTTCAAACATAAACACATAATTACACCATCTATCACATTCCCAATCCACACATATATGTATTCCAGTTTAAAAACGTTTTAAAGTAAAACTCACCTGTTTGTTTATCAAAACTCTTTCCAGTCTTTTTCCACAAGATTCAGCTTTCACTCCAAATTCACAGTATCTGAAACAATTAGATACAAGTATCTCTTTACCAAATAGTACACATAGGACTTACTAAAGCTAAGAACTCTAGATATCTCTATCCTCAAATGTTACCTCCAAACCTGAACTTAAGTCGAGTTCATAGTATATTCAGTCCTCATTCGTTCCCCATCCCAGAGTCAACAAAACACAGGTTACTGGATACTCAAAAAGTATCTAAACTCTCAAAAATGACCAAATCAGCTAAAGTATCCGGATACCACAAGTTATCCGGACAACACAACTTTACGGATAGCATCAACATTCCGGACAACGCAACTGTCCGGACAACATATATAATCCGGATAACACCCGGACACCAAAGCAATCCGGACACTATCGGGTAACTAGTTTTAACCGGAAACTTCATGGAAAGAGGACTTACCCGGATAAAGGACTCGTTCGGACACCACTAGAACCACTTCCGGACACCATCAACCAAACTACCCGGACACATTCATTTCATCCGGAAACCTCTGACTGTTTACCCATTTTTAACCCAGAAATCGACTGAATTATTATCAGACATGAATTCGACTATTCTAAACCGATAGATACTTCCTAATAGCAATTACAAACATAAAACGTACAGGAACATACCTTTATATTACTTCCAAGTACACCAAATTGAATCCCTTAGTCACAAAACCTTCTTTCTTCTTCTTCTCTTCTCCAAACACACACACACACACACTACACTAAAATTTCTGCTTTTGACCAAATATCTGGAGTCTTAGGATAATATCAAACCATATGTACCCTTTTAGACCCTGCACTATTCACTAATTACTAATACACCCCTAAACTCATAAACTCTCCTAAACTTACCCTAACATCAATTATAAAGTTAAATAAATTTAATGGAACGAGACTTTAACTAACGAACTTACCCGAGGTATTACATCATCTCCCCCTTAAAAGAATTTTGTCCCGGAATTCGGGTAGGCAAAAGGGTACGGGTACTTGGTTCTCATTTCTGATTCTGATTCCCAAGTAGCATCCTGACCCCTATGATGTCTCCACTGAACTTTCACTTGTCTGATTACTTTGTTCCGCAACACTTTAACTTTGTGGTCAACTATGGCTTCAGGTTCCTCCACATAATTCAGCTTTTCATCAACTTGTATATCTGGTAGAGAAACTGCCTGATCTGGTGTAACCAAACACTTTCGAAAATTGGAAACGTGGAATGCGTTGTGAATCCTGCTTAACTCTGGCGGAAGATCTAACCTGTAGGCTACTTCTCCAATTCTTTCTGTAATTGCAAACGGTCCAATGTACCTTGGGCTCAGTTTACCTTACTTCCCAAACCGAATGACTCATTTCCAAGGTGGGACTTTTAACATTACAAAATCTTCAATTTGAAACTCCAACGGTTTTCAGCGTCGGTCCGCGTAACTTTTCTGCTTTTCTTGAGCCACTTTCAAACGTTCCCGAATCTGAGTAATCTTATCCGCTGTTAACTTAACTATATCTGGCCCCGCTAGCTGTTTCTCTCCCACTTCGTTCCAACACAAAGGAGTTCGACATTTTCTACCATACAGAACTTCGAATGGTGCCGCTTGTATGCTGGAATGATAACTGTTGTTGTAGGCAAATTCGATCAACGGCAAGTGCTTATCCCACGATCCCCCAAAATCAACAATGCAGGCCCGTAGCATATCTTCTAATGTCTGAATTGTTCGTTCACTCTGACCATCGGTTTTAGGATGATACGTTGTACTTAACTTTATCTGTGTACCCATTTCTTTTTGAAAACTCCTCCAGAACCTTGAAGTAAAACGACTATCACGATCAGAAATAATCGAGATTGGAACTACATGTCGAGTTACTATTTCGTCGATGTACAACTTGGCTAGTCGTTCCAACGAATCCGTTTCTTTTATCGACAAGAAGTGAGCAGACTTCGTCAATCTATCAACGATCACCCAAATTGCATCAAATCCCTTCAGAGTCCTTGGTAGCTTCGTGATGAAATCTGTAGTAATCTGATCCCATTTCCACATAGGTATTTCTAACCGTTGCAACTGACCAAACGGCTTTTGATGTTCAATCTTTACCTTCTTACAAGTAGTACAACCTTCCACGTGTTGAGCAATGCTTCTTTTTATTCCCGACCACCAATAGAATTGTTTTAGATCTTTATACATCTTATTCGTACCTGGATGAATAGAGAAACGAGATTGATGAGCTTCTTGTACTACCCGATCACGTAAACCACCCAAACGAGGCACCCAGATTCTGTTTCCCAGACACAATAACCCACGATCATCTTTTACAAGTAATGTTGATATCCCCACTAACCGTTCTGATTTCAAATGTTCTTCTTCATAGGCTTCTACTTGACACTTCTTCAATTCATCAAAGATGTTAGGTAGAAGTTCAGCTCTTAGTGCAATGGCCTTTATTGTTCCACTCCTTTCTTGACGACTCAGTGCATCAGCTACCAAATTCGCCTTTCCTGGATGATAAAGAATTTCACAGTCATAATCATTCACCAGCTCTAGCCATCTTCTTTGTCTCATATTCAATTCCCGCTGATCGAAAAGGTGTTGGAGACTCTTATGATCGGTAAAAATTTGACATTTAGAACCATAGAGATAGTGTCTCCAAATCTTTAGCGCGAACACAACTGCTGCAAGTTCCATGTCGTGTGTAGGATACTGCCGTTCATGGTCCTTTAGTTGACGAGAAGCATAAGCAATAACTTTCCCACGATGCATTAGTACACAACCCAATCCTAGTTTGGAAGCATCACTGTAAACAACAAAGTCTTCGGAACCTTTAGGTAGTGACAAAATCGGCGCGCTGTAAAGTTTCTCTTTCAATATCCGGAATGCTTCATCCTGTTCTGCTTTCCATTCAAACTTTAGATTCTTTCGGGCCAGCTTAGTCAAAGGCGTCGCGATACGAGAGAAGTCTTTTATAAACTTTCGATAGTAGCCGGCTAAACACATAAAACTTCGTACTTCGGTTGGCGTTTTCGGCGGTTCCCACTTCTCAATCGCTTCCACTTTCATCGGATCAACTTGAATGCCTTTCTCAGAAACTACATGCCCCAGAAACTGAACCTCTCGTAACCAGAATTCACATTTAGAAAATTTAGCATACAACTGTTCCTTCTTCAATAACTCCAAAATCAAACAGAGATGTTGTACGTGCTCTTCTTTGGATCGGGAATAGATAAGGATATCATCGATAAACACAATAACAAATTTATCGAGATATGGCTTACATACCCGATTCATTAGATCCATAAAAGCAGTTGTAGCATTCGTCAGTCCAAACGACATCACTAAGAATTCATAATGACCATATCTGGTGCGAAAAGCAGTTTTCAGAACGTCTTCTTCCTTAACCTTCAGCTGATGATAACCAGATCTTAGATCAATCTTGGAGAAATAACAAACTCCAACTAATTGATCGAAGAGGTCATCAATTTTGGGAAGCGGATACTTATTCTTGATCGTGCGCTTATTCAGTTCCCGGTAATCGATACACATTCTCATCGAACCATCCTTCTTTTTCACAAACAACACTGGTGCACCCCACGGCGAAGAACTGGGTCTGATGAAACCTTTATCTGAAAGGTCTTGTAGTTGCGTCATCATTTCTTTCATTTCTGGAGGTGCCAAACGATACGGTGCACGAGCCACAGGAGCGGCTCCAGGAATCAGATCTATACCAAACTCTACTTGTCTAACGGGCGGAAGACTATTCAAGTCTTCGGGGAAAACTTCTAGGAATTCACTAACATAAGAAATATCTTCCAACTTATTCTTTTCTGACTTAATAACTCTCACATAAGCTAAGTAACTCGGGCAACCTTTATTAACACACTTACGGTCTTTTATCATAGATATAACGCAAGACTGGTGATTTCTACGATCACCATAAATCACTACCGGTCCCCTCTCAGGTAATACAACATTTATTAACTTCTTATCACAAACTATGTTAGCTTGATTCTCGGCTAACCAATCCATCCCCACTACCACATCGAACTCGATCAAAGCTATAGGAAATAGTTGAATAGGTACTCCACACCCCTCTATATTTATCACACAACTATCAAAAACTTCTTTAACCGATACTTGATTATCATTTGCAGTATCTACCATTAAAGCATGATCTAACACTTTAGGCTTTAAATGCAGATAAGCAGCAAATGCAGGAGATACGAACGATCGGTTTGCACCGGAGTCAAATAACACTTTAGCACGTGTAGAGTTTATGAAAAATGTACCTGTAACCACATTCGGAGTTTCCTCCGCTTCTTTTGCTGTCATTTGAAACGTACGACCCCTTGTTCTTGGTGGTTCTAGTCTTGGAACTACCGGTCTAACACCCGCTGGTTTCCCTGACGTACCCCCTTGTTGTACTCTTCCCCTCGGACAATCAGACTGGATGTGATCCGGAGAATTACATAAGAAACAAAACCGCGTTACCCGACAGTCTTTAGCAACATGTCCGGTCTTCCCACACCTATAACAAACCCGAGTATCAACTTGACAGTTTCCTTGGTGGATACGATTGCATTTATGACAAGGTCTTTCCGCTGGTCGGAAATGCGAACGGTTATCAAACTTTTGAAATCTGGACTTCTTTGGATCATACTGTGGTCCTTCCCACTTTCTTTTTCCCGCACCTTTATCACTAGTACTTCTCCCTTTATCCTGTTCCACGGTTTCCGCTGCGTCTACTGCGGCAAAGAAGGTTTCTGGTCCTTTAGCAATCACAAAACTTCTGACTTCTGCATTCAACCCAAAGATAAACCTTTCAATCTTCATTGCCTCCGTGGCAACGTAGTATTCCGCGAAACGAGACTTTTCCAGAAAATGAGCGGTATAGTCCCGAACTGATAAATTCTCTTGCTGCAAGTTCATAAACTCCCCTTCCAATTGTTTAACTGCTGCTTGGGGACAAAACTGTTTCCTGAAAGCTATAACGAATTCCTCCCAAGAGAAAGTAGAATATATGTCAGATCCTCCAGAAGAAATAAGAGCTTCCCACCAGTATAGAGCATTTGCCTTCAACATTGTTGTTCCGTATCGTACTCTATCTTCGTCAGCACACTTACTGGTCTTGAAGATAGCTTCTATCTCCTTCAGCCACCTCATAGCTTTCACTGGGTCTCTATCTCCTGAGTAAGTTGGAGGCTTACAACTTAACAACATTTTGTAATCACACTTTCTTGGTACCGGTATAACAGTCGGTGTAATGGGCATCTCGTCTTCATGAGTAGGATCTGGTATTTCCGTTTCAGTATTATGAGTTCGATTGAACATAGCTTTGATATTTGCCTGTAATCTTCCCATTTCAGCCGCTAAGTCGTCCCTCGTAACAAATTATGCACCTCGCGGTTGAACTCTGCCGCCTGTTCTGCCTCTACCTCTTTCTCCCCATATTCCTCTTGTCCCAGCTGTTGGATTTGTTCTATTAGGATTTCCTCCTCCCTCTCTATTCGTTTGTCGAGTACCACTTGCCATTCTGTAGATTCAAACAAGTTAATATACACATAAGCACATACCCCATATAACAAGGTATTCCAGTTCAAACATGTACCTGTAAGATCATAATTACACTGGCCAGGTGTAATCTGAAATTACCTTACATGATGTTCCTTCTACCTTTTTTATATTTAACATCCCAATGTTCTACAATAAAAGGGACATCCTACTTCACATGCAGTTTAAGTCTAGGTACAAATACAAATACCTAAATCCCTTAAACTAGGGCTCTGATACCATCTGTAACGACCCTGATTCCCAATCAAGCATCAAGTAACATACATTGCATAACATCGTTACATAATAAGATACATCATATAACAAGTACGGTCCCTTTAGTCTTTACAATCAAAAATAGGGTATTTCATTACAAACTTTTCGCTAACTAAATACATGATATCTGATAACAAGATTATAACTACAAAACACATTTTAATCTTCATGACATAAGTCTTCACAAAAGCTATCCCGACTATCCTTGTCATTTGCTATTACCTGATCCACGCCCTGGAATACATATTTTTAAGACAAAATGAGGCTTAGACCTAGAGGTCTAAGTGAGAAAATCCATGTTAGTTTTAAAACCATTTGCACAACCATCATATACATAACACAAATACAAATACCAGTTATGACTCATGCATCATATATCTTACTGTCTCATTCTCTTGGCCATATTAGTTGGTTGCAAGCCAACTAATAAATTAACTCCGTTGTACGACAATTACAGCCAACACCGCTGTACGACTATTACAGCCAACACCACCGGTCCTAAGCGCGACCAACGTATTCTCGTATAATATGATGCTCATGTAAATACAATATCTCAATATATTATATTTCAAACATAAACACATAATTACACCATCTATCACATTCCCAATCCACACATATATGTATTCCAGTTTAAAAACGTTTTAAAGTAAAACTCACCTGTTTGTTTATCAAAACTCTTTCCAGTCTTTTTCCACAAGATTCAGCTTTCACTCCAAATTCACAGTATCTGAAACAATTAGATACAAGTATCTCTTTACCAAATAGCACACATAGGACTTACTAAAGCTAAGAACTCTAGATATCTCTATCCTCAAATGTTACCCCTAAACCTGAACTTAAGTCGAGTCCACAGTATATTCAGTCCTCATTCGTTCCCCATCCCAGAGTCAACAAAACACAGGTTACTGGATACTCAAAAAGTATCTAAACTCTCAAAAATGACCAAATCAGCTAAAGTATCCGGACAACACAACTTTCCGGATAGCATCAACATTCCGGACAACACAACTGTCCGGACAACATATATAATCCGGATAACACCCGGACACCAAAGCAATCCGGACACTATCCGGTAACTAGTTTTAACCGGAAACTTCATGGAAAAAGGACTTACCCGGATAAAGGACTCGTCCGGACACCACTAGAACCACATCCGGACACCATCAACCAAACTACCCGGACACATTCATTTCATCCGGAAACCTCTGACTGTTTACCCATTTTTAACCCAGAAATCGACTGAATTATTATCAGGCATGAATTCGACTATTCTAAACCGATAGATACTTCCTAATAGCAATTACAAACATAAAACGTACATGAACATACCTTTATATTACTTCCAAGTACACCAAATTGAATCCCTTAGTCACAAAACCTTCTTTCTTCTTCTTCTCTTCTCCAAACACACACACACACACTCACTACACTGAAATTTCTGCTTTTGACAAAATATCTAGAGTCTTAGGATAATATCAAACTATATTTACCCTTTTAGACCCTGCACTATTCACTAATTACTAATACACCCCTAAACTCATAAACTCTCCTAAACTTACCCTAACATCAATTATAAAGTTAAATAAATTTAACGGAACGAGAATTTAACTAACGAACTTACCCGGGGTATTACATTATGTTTGGTTTTCATGTGGTGAAGTAACATACAGTGTTTGGTTTCATGTGGTGAAGTAACATACAATGTTTGGCTTCATGTGGTGAAGTAACATACAATGTTTGGTTTCATTTGGTGGAATAACATACATTGTTTGGTTTCATGTGGTGGAATAACAGATATATGAAATATCATATTTATGAAAAACAATTGTTTTTATTTCATGGGGTGAAATAGTACGTGTTTCATATGGTGAATCTCGGATTGGTAATGACGATTATGCCATTTGCACGTGGTGAAACCACTTTTAATTAAAACCATAAGATCAAAACCAAATTACGGCTTAGATCAGTTCTCACGGCTCTCAATCTTTTTTTGGTTCTCACATGATTTAACCCATATATATATATATATATATATATATATATATATATATATATATATATATATATATATATAGAGAGAGAGAGAGAGAGAGAGGTGTGTTAAAACGAGAATGGAGGTTATTTAAAAGAATAAAGGGACGATTCTCAGCCAATCATTTTTAAAAATATTTCCGAAAATAATACTTTCTAAAATTTAGATTAAAAGGGTATTAAGGTCACATTCTAATATGGATTAATTTAGGCTACTATTGACTACCTAAAAATAAGGGATTAAATCAATTGATTTTATAATTCCATAATTGATTTAATCCCTTATTTTTACGATTTTCTGATTCCATAAATTATTAGTATCACATGTGAATGATGTGATCTGTTATGGGGTAAAACACAAATTGTTGGTATCACATATGATTAACAATATAAAAAGCTAAAATCTGTTATAGAATATCACTTGTGATAATCAATAGAGAAACAACAATCACATAATCACTTGTGATTAACAATAGAGAAAACTAAAATCTGTTAAAGAATATCATTTGTGATAATCAATAGAGAAACAACAATCACTAATATCACTTTTGATTAACAATATAAAAACCTAAAATCTGTTAAAGAATATCACTTGTGATAATCAATAGAGAAACAACAATCACATAATATCACTTTTGATTAACAATATAAAAACCTAAAATATGTTATAGAATATCACATGTGATAATCAATGGCAAAGAAGGAAATCCACCACCAGTTTTTGCCATATTGTCAAGCCAAATCGGTGAACCTCCGATCTCAGACACCACCGCGTGGGCCTTACGCAACACCAAATCCGTATCTTCAATGGGGGAATCCGCCTCTACCTCCATCAGAAACTGGTGGAATCGTGGTTGCGGATGGATCCTTTCCAGAAAACCAGTTTTTGCACAGGATCTGGAGATAAGCCACGAAGAAACTTCTGTTCTCGGTTGCCATAACAAAGGAAGCTGGAGACATATCCTTTACAACTTCAGATCTGAAATCCGGAAGCACGTCAGATCTGATCAAGTCGACCTCCCTCAAACCGTTCGTTCTGATGCCTACAGTTCCGTCATTTAAGCATTTCACCCCCAAATTCCAAGGTCAGTTGAATCCATTTCTCGACTACAAGTTCACTTGATGTAAATTAGAGTGTGATTATATAGCTACGGAAGGTAATTCGTCATTTCGTCGGTGAATTTCGTTCGCCCGACTGCAAAACTCTGATGTTGGCGGATGACCAGAATAGGTCGTTGGCCAGCATGAGAGGGTGGTGGTAGCACCATGACCAGATTGGGGAGAGGAGGTGGTGGTCGTCGGTGTAGTGGTGGACGTCGGCGTAGTGGTGGAGGAAGGATGTGTAGAAAAGTATAGAAGGACGAGGAAACTGTATACTATCCAAAAAATCAAGAATTGCTTCAAAATTTGAAATGGATTCATTATAGATAGTAGTGATCCCGATTTGAAAGGAAATTTGATACTATCCAAAAATAATATGTTAGATACTATGACATTTATACCCTTTTCACCTACTTTTTGGAAATTATTATTTTTGGAATTTAATTAAAAAACGATTGGCTAAGGATTGTCCTCGTATTCTTTTAAATAGTTGTCATTCTCGTATGATCCTCCCCATATATATATATATATATATATATATATATATATATATATATATATATATATATATATATATATATATATATATATATATATATATACACACACACACACAGAGAGAGAGAGAGAGAGGAAGGATCATGCGAGAAGTTAAACATTATGCGAGAATGCAAGAAGTGTCATATCATATATGAGTACACGACATGTGGGTCTGTTTAATCATATATGATTAAACGTCTATGTATTGTCAATGTAGCCCATGTTTAATCATATATGATTAAGTTTGTGTATCATATATGATATCACAGTTCTCGCATTCTCGCATAAGGTTTAGCTTCTCGTTTGAACCTGACCCTATATATATATATATATATATATATATATATATAGGGCCAGGTTCAGGGGAAAACCTCAAATAAACGGAAAACTAAGGAACACTCTGGTAGCCCTTCATCTGGACGGTATGCACTTGTGCATACAAGTAATTTGTAACATGCATTTGCGCATATGCACAAATGAATAATGCACTTGTGCATAAAAACCAAAAAAAAACTACATAATTTACCTATATGCACAAGTGAATACCGTCCAGATGAAGGGTCACCAAGGCGTTCTTTAGTTTTCCGTTTTTTTGAGATTTTTCCTTGAACCTCCCTCTCTCTCTCTCTCTCTCCCTCTCTCTCTCTCTCTATATATATATATATATATATATGGGTGGGTTCAAATAAAAACTCAAATTCAATTGTAAACGTGAGGACAAACCACAACCGTTAATTAATAATAGAGATCAGTGGCTAAAAACGCAGTGGCAATTTTGTAAATAAGTTGAAAACTATGTCCATGGCTTAATGAATATTTAGCGCGCAAGGGTAAAATTGGAAAAAAATTATTCAATCTGAATAAAAGGTAATTATTCAGACTGAATAAAGGTAATTATTTTCGTCAGATTAGAATCAGCGCCTCCTTTGTTGACTTTTTATTTTCTTTTTTAATTAAAAAACTTTTACCCCCTTAAATTTTAAAATAAATTATCTCAAAAATTACTAACATTTTAATCAAACAAATTACATCAAAAAAACGAGAATTTCGTGCTCTTCGATATGACATCCATCATGATATAGTTTTTTTTTTTCGTTTTAACCGTTTTTACGTGAAATCGTGTATATGTGTTATATTCAGAGTGAATAATACAACATTCGGGATGAATAATATCTACATTTATTCGGACTGAGTATATAGAATCATTCAGACTGAATATATGGAATTATTCAGTCTGAATAATTTACCTTTATTCAGTCTGAATAATTATATTCGTTTGAATATCTACCTTTATTCAGTCTGAATAATTCTATATATTCAAACTGAATAAAGATAGATATTCAAAACGAATAAATGTTTAAGTTTTGTTCTTTTTTCATATCTACCTTTATTCAGTCTGAATAATTCTATATATTCAGACTGAATAAAGGTAGATATTCAAAACGAATAAATGTTTAAATTTTGTTCTTTTTTCATATCTACCTTTATTCAGTCTGAATAATTCTATATATTCAGTCTAAATAAATGTAGATATTATTCATCCAGAATGTTATATTATTCATTCTGAATATAACACATGTACACGATTTCACGTAAAAAACGGTTAAAACGAAACAAACTATATCAAGACATGAATAAGTTTTATTTTTTTTTAATATCTACCTTTATTCAGTCTGAATAATTCCATATATTCAGTCTGAATAATTCTATATACTCAGTCCTAATAAATGTAGATATTATCCATCCCGAATGTTGTATTATTCACTCTGAATATAGCACATATACACGATTTCACGTAAAAACGGTTAAAACGAAAAAAAGTATATCATGATGGATGTCATATCGAAGAGCACGAAGTTCTCGTTTTTTGATGTAATTTATTTGATTAAAATGTTAGTAATTTTTGAGATAATTTATTTTAAAATTTAAGGGGGTAAAAGTTTTTTAATTAAAAAAGAAAATAAAAAGTCAACAAAGGAGACGCTGATTCTAATCTTGACGAAAATACCCCTAAAGCTGAATTTTAGGAATGGCTTAAATATGGTTGCGATCAATGGACGAGATTTGTCCTCACGTTTACAACTGAATTTGAGTTTTTAGATGAACTTTCCTCTCTCTCTCTCTATATATATATATTATATATAGGTGGTTTCATTTGCAACCCATGTTTATTTTATAAACTTTGCAATCCATCTATATACCATAGATTTTATCAATCAACGGTTGAGATATAAATTGTGTTATTTTAGGTAATAAAAGATAAAATTTATTTTATTAAATTCATAAAATTATATTGGAAGGACAAAAGAGTAAGATAGATCATGAAAGCCTAATATTGGAAATATCATCAAATAACACCATTTTAGGGACGTGATTAAAAATTGAAGAATATTTGATGACAATGAGATGATTCTTTAATATATTATAAATCACTAAATTAATATTATTGAAACAATAGTGCAACATAATGAAATCTTATTAAAATTATAGTGAACATAACAAAATCTTATTTCATCATTGACACGGTGAAATAGTAGGAAAACCATAGTGAAGCCGTAGTGAAATTTTATTGAAGCCATAGTGAAACATAATGAAACCTTATTAAACCATAATAAAACATAATGAAACCTTATTAAATCATAGTGAAATATAGTGAAACAATTTCACCTCCATACAAAGCTCTTAAACATATATTTCATCATCTAGATAAACTTTATTGCAACCATAATGAAACATTGTTGAAACCATGATGAAACATAATGAAACTTATTGAAACCAAAGTGAAACCTTACTTAAGAAAAAAAAACTATAACTAATAAAAATTGTTTAAAATTAATTAGATAATAAAACTGCAATTAGAAGGAGAATAGTAGAAAATAAAACCATAAATAAGGAAAAAATTATTTAAAAACCTAAATTTAATTTCTGTGCTTTAATATAAATCCGTTTAATTAATAAAAGAGGGAAAACATTAAAGATATATACAAATTTAAGATTACCATGATTGTAACACCTTAGGCAAATCCCACATCCTTTAGAGGGCAGGAGAGATGCTGGGTATATTAGTAAACATTGGCCTTACCAGACACAACGCGTTTTGGGGCCACAAGCATGCGGGTTCCTTGGGAACTCTGTGGTTAAGCGTGCTTGGGTGGGAGTAGTACCAGGATGGGTGACCCCCTGGGAAGCCCTCGCCAGGTCGCCAAGAACAAAGCCGTGAGCCAGTGGGGCAAAGCGGGCAATATTGTGTCGTGGTAAGCGGGGTGTTACAAATGGTATCAGAGCCACTCATGTGTCGTTCGGGATGGTGGGGCAAACCTCATCGAGGACGATGAGTCCCTAAGGGGGGGGGGTGTGTAACACCTTAGGCAAATCCCACATCCTTTAGAGGGCAGGAGAGATGCTGGGTATATTAGTAAACCTTGGCCTTACCAGACACAACGCGTTTTGGGGCCACAAGCATGCGGGTTCCTTGGGAACTCCGTGGTTAAGCGTGCTTGGGTGGGAGTAGTACCAGGATGGGTGACCCCCTGGGAAGTCCTCGCCAGGTCGCCAAGAACAAAGCCGTGAGCCAGTGGGGCAAAGCGGACAATATTGTGTCGTGGTAAGCGGGGTGTTACAAATGTTGTAATAACCCAATATTTATTTAAGGTAAAGTTTGGTGGCCAAAGTGGGAGAAAAGAAAGCTCATTTAAAGGCCTTATTTAAAATTTATGAATATGGGTTGTTGGGCCCAATGCCCTAGGGCAGTATTTTAAATCCCTAAATCAGTACTATCCTCATTTTGAGTATTTACGGCTGGAAGAAAGAAAGAAGGGAGAAAGAGACGTTGCAGAGGGATTTTTGTGCAAGGGAGAAATCCAAACCAGGTAATCTTCATCAATTTAATGGCTACTGTCAGTTCGAAGCTCCTTAATCTTCTCCTCTGTTTGAGCAAATCGAAATGGATAGAATCAAATGAGTTTTTTCACCTGGACATGCCATTATCGGATGTTTTGAAGTTCCTGGTTTGTTTTTGAGTTTCTTCGGACTAAATGTGTTAATGGTGAACTCGAATTTATTGGTAAGAATAGTTTTGGTACAATGTATTCTTGGGACTCCGAGACATTTAATGGCAGACCCGTGATGTTGAGAAAACCATTCGATTTCTCTGTTTTTGCTAAAAATTGATGTTAAGTGATGTTTAATTTTTGTTAAAGTAGAGATATCTCCCATAAACCAGTTTAGAAATGAAAAGTAGGGTTCTAGACGATTTTGGGTAAGTGATTTGAGGTGGGAGACGATGAACAGTGTCGGGAAGGACACTTTTCGCAAGGGCCTACTGCGAGAAGTGTTACTTTTCGCAAAGGCCTGTTGCGAAAAGGGTGGTTTTCGCAGGCGTAGTTTGCGAGAAGTTCAGCGGTGCCCTAGGCTTGAGACTAAGTTCAGAACTCGCAACCATGGGTTGCGCAAACCATGGAATTCGCAAGTGCCGCTTGCGAAACGTAAGTAAACTCTCAGGCTTAGCTTGCGAGTTCTTCAGCTTGCGCAAACTAGGGGTCCAGCGAGTTTAAGAGCAGTATGTGAGAGGAGTCTATGTCAGGGTCAGTTCATCGTAGGACTAGAGAGCCTGATAATTCTGATTCATAAATAGGTTTACGTGGGACGGACACGAGTGTAGAGACGGACTTCTTATCAGGTGAGTTCCCTAAACCTCTTTTATGACGCAAATGTTAAATGATTCTTTTACTGATTATGGTTTTAACAAGCATGAAATATTTATGAAATGATATGCATGGAAGGAAAAAGAATGTTTGATATGTTGAAATGATGCGCATGATTTATAAAGAGTCAAATGCTTTTATGAAACGTATGTGCATGCTATGTGATGTCGGTCTGTACTGTGGGATCAATGAGCCTCGGGATCTGTTGATCCCTTGGATATGTTTGACGAGACGGTAGGTTGGAATTCGTTTCCTCCTAGGCGGGTATCGGGGAGTCTGCTTGGGCCCCGATACGAGAGGGCGAAAGGGGAGTCTGCTTGGGCCCCGATCGCGAATGGTTAAGGGATCCATTACACAGTGCAGTACCATATGTGATGATTTATGATGAATTTTAACGAAAGGATTTCATATTGTTTATACATGTTCTTTTACAGAGGGAATTCACTAGACCTTTTGGTCTAACCCTCGCTTTCAAAACTAAACCATTTTCAGGTAAGTATGTTAAGGGTTCTTCCAGTAAGAACTAGGAGGCGATAAGAAGTACTTGAAGCTTAGAGTAACTTCAAGTTTTGGCTATGATGACTATAGAATAGCTCTCGGCTGTGGATTTAGAGACTTCCGCTGTCAATTTTGTCTAGTATGAATTATTGATGATGTAAAGGCAAAGTTTATGTAATTCGAATGCTTATTTGTGGTTGTTTGCCTGCTATGAAATATGGGACGTTACAAATGGTATCAGAGCCTTAGTTTAAGGGATTTAGGTGACCATTTGGGCCTAAACTTTAACTGTAAGATGAGGAACACAGCCGAGACATAGGATTGCCTCTAGGAACAATCACTATAAATGCGTTTAGGAATAAGGTGCCAAGGACAAACGTGTAAGGTAAGTTTGGGATTACACCTGGCCAGTGTAATTACGAACTTACAGGTACATGTGCGTGCTTACAATACCTTACTTATAGAAAATTTGTTGTGTCACGTCTAGTAAGGATTAACTATCGGTTTCTTTCAGTTTAGCGCTATGGCTGGGAGAGCGTTGAGGAATAGGTCAGCAAGATCCCTGGGGGATAGACCGAACTCCATTGTTTGGAGAAGTGTCATGTAAGAGTCATTATGATGTGATGTATGTAGACATCGTAGAGAAGAAACGTTGTAAAGAATGTTATGAGTCGTCTGGAGGTAGCTCTTCGTGGATTCGGAGAGGATGAATGTTTGAGTTTGAGTAAGACTCCAGTTTCGGGAGAGTCCTAGTTATGGAAGCCATGGGATAGATCAGTTGGGAGGGTAAGATCGAATAGTGTCAAAACCTTGAAAGTATCAATGGAGCCTTGACTTTTTAGTCTAGCTTTTCATTGGCAGGATAAATGGAATAAGGTACTTATAGTGAAATGAAAGCATGTAGAAGTAGAAGGTGAGACAGTCGATCAAAGCGAAAATAGTGTGACATGGTTGAGTAAGTGAGATGTGGAACGCATGTACATCAAGTTAGTGCTTAATCAAGAGGGCGACCCTTGGTCGAAGGAAGAGTTTCAAGGATAAGTTGCGTGGGTGAAGCGGTTGACCTTGCTAGGGTGAGTAGCCTTCAATTGCAAGTAGAGTTTCATGCATAGCTTTCTTAAATATAACATGAAAATTTTCACGATTTAAATTAAATGTGTAAATATCAATTTTGATCGAAAAGGAGTCAGAATGGGCAAACGTATGTTTAAAGAAAATGTGATTTCATTCACATTGCACGATGAAATTTTGAGCCTAATGATTGCAAAGTATTTCACACTTTTCATGATAAGTTAAATCATTATAAAAGGTCGAGAGGACGTATGCCAGCAAAACTTTTACAATCAAATGAATTTTAACCGATTGATATCATATAAAAGAGTGTGAGAACCGACTGGTTTACTTGGTGTCAGTAATTTATTTCGAAATTGTGTCGTATGAAAGGATTTTCATTCAACGTATTACTGTCGTGATAACATCGTTCGGAATTGAGTAAGATAAAGGTTCACGGAAAGATGTATGCAAACGATTCTCGAATCGTTGTGCAGGGCGTTGTAGTTATAAGAGTGATGGGGTCATGTGTACCCAAGTGCTTTCCAAACGTTATTTATCGAAAATGATGAAATGTGCGAAAAGATTTATCTACTGTATTGTCATGCATGAAGGCTATGAACCTACTAGGTCGTAGAGTATTACGTCTTAAGCTAAGGAAGAACTCTGAGAGCGGTGAGGCGTTGGTCAAGTCAGGGGAGAACGTATGTAGCTTTGGTATATGTGTTTAAGAGGAGAGTTGGACCTTGGAATAGTCGGGAATGGATTTAGTGCCAGGTGTATAAGGGTCTGTACCTTTGCTCGATGACTGAGAACACAGTTGCCGAGGGGCGATGGTGCCCGGAGGAAGGACTAGGAGTCATCAAGGTATTGGTTTTAGCAACTCTTTATGAGTAGTGCTGTGAGGCAGGAATGAAAGGTCCACGATGTGGGTCATGAGATTCGAAGGGAGCTTGTAATATTGATGTTACATGAGTAAGTTTCGAAATGGGGGGGGGGCGAAGGATTATAAAGTTAACTATGATGTGTAGGGAGGAATAGGTCCCGTAAGGAACTCATGTTAAAGGATAGGTTAAGGAAGTAGTTAAGAGTTGTCTTTGTTGTTGAAGTCGGCAACGGTGTATGTTGGCCGAGGCCGAAGACTCTAACCAGATGAGTGTAAGTTGATAAAATATCTTGTAGAGGTGTTAAATTAGTAAGAGACTGTTGTTGTTGAGTAGGCGTTCTATTTACGAGGCGAGGAGGGTCCGTAGAAGGACAAGGTGTGTAACACAAGCGAAGTGAGTGTAGACTATACCAGTCTGTAAGAAAATGTGCCGTGTCTAAGAAAGGACTCGGGTCATAAAAGAGCTAGTTAGGGTGTTCGTGTTTGAGTTAAGTGTGAACTCGTGAGTCATAGTTCAACAAGTTGGGAGAGAACTAAGTAGCGAGACAGACTCGATTGTAGTATGCGGAAGATTATGAAGGAAAGTGTGAATTGTGTACGAATGATCATGAGAGACTTGGTCGGTAGTGTGTTAATAGGAGTGGTGAATGTACGAATGAATAGTAGCGTCAATTGCCAAGTTATGTGTGTCAGCCGGTGATGTAGTAAGGCGATGTTAGAAAGATGAAGGATTAGAAGGAAGTCCTTTTGGGATTTCGGATAGAGTGTACGTTTTGCAATCCCAGTTGTTGAAGTACGTGGGTTGTAAGTAGGTGTGTATTTTGACTGTTATCGGAATGGAATGTCAGGGTAGAATTGGGTGATTGCCCATCTGTGAGACCAAGCTTTGTGGTTACGTATGTTGTTAAGTATATTCTTGAGGGCAGAAGTAAGTTTAAAGAAGATGATGAATAGATTAGTCAAGCTGTAGTATAGTAGAGGAGACATCGTTAAAGAATGAAAATTGTTCCTTATGCGTGAGGGAATGATCTTAGAAGAAAATAGTTGGAAATTTTGGTTATGTTTAAGGAATGACGTGATGATGATTGTGGGTCGGAATAGTAGTATGATCGTTAGTTGATTTGAAATGGCATGATAGAGGTATAAGCCTTTGGTTGGTTGATTTAAATTTTATAGATTTGTTAAGTAATGACGTTCATTTGTTATTACCGGATGTGTTACAATTTTTGGGGAAGTGTTATTGAGACTAACACACTGTTTGTTAAAGAACTATTTAAGGTAAATCTAAGTAAGAAAGCCGGGATGACGGTATATATATATCTGTCTGATTTTATGATCATAGTGGTTAGTCAAAAGAATTGTGGAACCCGAGTTTCGGGGTGTTCTTGAATTAATAGATCCGTTTGTAATAGGGAATCCAAGGGGGTGGATTATTAGAGTGAATAGGGGACGTCACTAAGGAACACTTCGGGGTCATTGGAGGTTAAAGAGGATGAGGGTTGTTTTAGTCAGAATGTGGTGGGATTGATGTGAAATCCTTAAAGAATGTGTAGTGACGTCGAACCCTGGTCTTGTTTCAAGACGGCTTGGTTGAATGCCATAAGATAAGATCTTGGTGCAACTGTTTGGTTATGCAAGTAATGTGTGGTGAGCAGTGCTCCACGCTAACGTGGGGAAGGTGTAGATAGTATGTCGGAACAAGTGAGTAAATTGGAAGTAGTACACTTGACAGTATTTGTGTAGATTGTCTTTGATAGTGTGTGAACCGTTGGAAAGAATACTGAGGAAGGAAATTGTGTAAGTTTTTGTGCAGGGGAGAAGTGGATGAGGCAACTAAATGAGTTAAGTTAGTGACCTTGTGAGAAATGTGTAAACGATTTGGTCGTATAGTGTTTAAGCTAGTGAGAATAGCATGGTGTGACCATGGTTATTCCTCCCAGTTGGGTGAGGGTAACCGGAGTTATGTTTTATGACCGAATGAACGTGGTAATCAGCGAGGATTTGATGCGTTTCAGGATCAGTTTAATTCTAGTAGGTGAACACTTCAACGTTAGGTTTGAAGGTTCCTACCCTGGGTTACGTACAAGGATGGAGTGATGAAGTGGTGAGGGTGTAAGAAATGGTTGACGAGCTGTGGTCGTGGTGGTCCGAGAAAGGGAAATGTTATCCGCATAGTCGATTGTTGATTAGGAGAAGTAATCTAGGATTGCTTGTATTTCGATGAAGGAACTCTGGGTTGTGAGTTGTCGAGACGTTCAGGTTTGGATTTGTGTCAAGCGGTCAAGTGTGTGTCCGTCTCTTAGTAAATGAATCTCGTGTTGTGGCAGAGGATTTAGCCAAGTTCCTCCTTAAAGGAAGTGTTGATGCATGAGAAGCCTTAGTAAATCTTCTGTAGTCAAGATCGACCGAGTAGGAACAGTAGCCTACGAGTTAGAGTACCGTAAGAACTGAAGGAAATGCACCCAAGGTTCCATGTTTCGAGTCTGATGAGATGGTTGACTGTGTCAGATATAGCTTTGCTTTGGGAAGTGTCGGTTTTGATGTGGGCAAGATACCCGCATCCTTTCCAATGAGGAATTCCGGGGACGGAATTCTTTTAAGGGGGGAGTGTTGTAATAACCCAATATTTATTTAAGGTAAAGTTTGGTGGCCAAAGTGGGAGAAAAGAAAGCTCATTTAAAGGCCTTATTTAAAATTTATGAATATGGGTTGTTGGGCCCAAATACCTAGGGCAGTATTTTAAATCCCTAAATCAGTACTATCCTCATTTTGAGTATTTACGGCTGGAAGAAAGAAAGAAGGGAGAAAGAGACGTTGCAGAGGGATTTTTGTGCAAGGGAGAAATCCAAACCAGGTAATCTTCATCAATTTAATGGCTACTGTCAGTTCGAAGCTCCTTAATCTTCTCCTCTGTTTGAGCAAATCGAAATGGATAGAATCAAATGAGTTTTTTCACCTGGACTTGCCATTATCGGATGTTTTGAAGTTCCTGGTTTGTTTTTGAGTTTCTTCGGACTAAATGTGTTAATGGTGAACTCGAATTTATTGGTAAGAATAGTTTTGGTACAATGTATTCTTGGGACTCCGAGACATTTAATGGCAGACCCGTGATGTTGAGAAAACCATTCGATTTCTCTGTTTTTGCTAAAAATTGATGTTAAGTGATGTTTAATTTTTGTTAAAGTAGATATATCTCCCATAAACCAGTTTAGAAATGAAAAGTAGGGTTCTAGACGATTTTGGGTAAGTGATCTGAGGTGGGAGACGATGAACAGTGTCGGGAAGGACACTTTTCGCAAGGGCCTACTGCGAGAAGTGTTACTTTTCGCAAAGGCCTGTTGCGAAAAGTGTGGTTTTCGCAGGCGTAGTTTGCGAGAAGTTCAGCGGTGCCCTAGGCTTGAGACTAAGTTCAGAACTCGCAACCATGGGTTGCGCAAACCATGGAATTTGCAAGTGCCGCTTGCGAAAAGTGGGTAAACTCTCAGGCTTAGCTTGCGAGTTATTCAGCTTGCGCAAACTAGGGGTCCAGCGAGTTTAAGAGCAGTATGTGAGAGGAGTCTATGTCAGGGTCAGTTCATCGTAGGACTAGAGAGCCTGATAATTCTGATTCATAAATAGGTTTACGTGGGACGGACACGAGTGTAGAGACGGACTTCTTATCAGGTGAGTTCCCTAAACCTCTTTTATGACGCAAATGTTAAATGATTCTTTTACTGATTATGGTTTTAACAAGCATGAAATATTTATGAAATGATATGCATGGAAGGAAAAGGAATGTTTGATATGTTGAAATGATGCGCATGATTTTTAAAGAGTCAAATGCTTTTATGAAACGTATGTGCATGCTATGTGATGTCGGTCTGTACTGTGGGATCAATGAGCCTCGGGATCTGTTGATCCCTTGGATATGTTTGACGAGACGGTAGGTTGGAATTTGTTTCCTCCTAGGCGGGTATCGGGGAGTCTGCTTGGGCCCCGATACGAGAGGGCGAAAGGGGAGTCTGCTTGGGCCCCGATCGCGAATGGTTAAGGGATCCATTACACAGTGCAGTACCATATGTGATGATTTATGATGCATTTTAACGAAAGGATTTCATATTGTTTATACATGTTCTTTTACAGAGGGAATTCACTAGACCTTTTGGTCTAACCCTCGCTTTCAAAACTTAACCATTTTCAGGTAAGCATGTTAAGGGTTCTTCCAGTAAGAACTAGGAGGCGATAAGAAGTACTTGAAGCTTAGAGTAACTTCAAGTTTTGGCTATGATGACTATAGAATAGCTCTCGGCTGTGGATTTAGAGACTTCCGCTGTCAATTTTGTCTAGTATGAATTATTGATAATGTAAAGGCAAGGTTTATGTAATTCGAATGCTTATTTGTGGTTGTTTGCCTGCTATGAAATATGGGACGTTACAATGATTAACTTTCTATAATTACGGATAAATTCAAAAAAAGTATTCCCATAAACATACCCGTGTAATGTGGTTTGTCAACTATACCCTTCAAATTGAAATTATATAAAAATTAAATGAAAAAATCTGATTGGTTGAATTTAGTTTGTATAGTTTGTAAAATAAATGTGGTTTGCAAAAGATCTCTCCCCTATATATAGGCTCCGTAAAATGCAAATCTTGCATTTGTTGCACCCCTTTACAAACCCATCTCAACCATTGATATGTCCATGTCATTTAGTATTTTATTAAAATAAAAAATATTGTTTAGGGTTAACATAGTAAATCGACAAATACATATTTTTAGTTTATTTTTGGATAATATTGTAACTGATAGAACTAATCAAATCATTTCCTAAATTTTTGGCTAACATCTAATTTATCTAATATTTTGTCATTATCTTTAGAATCCTCTCTAGCATGATCATCTTCTCCATCGTATTATTCAGCATATTCATATTCTCCAGATATGCAATCCAACCTGTATCATATATGCAATAATTGATAGATAACCATAAATTTCACCAACAAGTTCATATGTGCCTTTTAATGTGCATCATTAATACCATTTGCATATATGCCACAATCAAAAGGTAGAACATTTGCATATATGCAACCATCAAACGGTAGAACATTTCCATATATGCAACCATCAAAGCGGTAGAACAACTGCATATACAAATAAATTACGTATGCTTACCTACCAAAAACTTGTTCTTGATAGCAGGTCTTCTCTTGTTACCCTTTTTCGATGTTTCATCCCTAAGCTTATCTCGTTCAACATGTTCCCATCTGCATCTAAGCACACTGGGTTCTCCTTTATGGCTCAACGAACTGACTTCTCTAAAGCAAGGGTACTCCGTCGTCGCTCCGTCGGGTTTGAGCTGAATATGGTGGCGGTGGAGGAGGCAGCAGATAGACGGTGGTGTTGTAACGAGTCATGGGATGGGAATAATGGACACGCCGGAATGTTGTTTGCGGAGAGTATAACGGTGGTAATGTTCGGTTTCCGACTGGTGATACACCGCCGTTGACAGTATCTGGATCTGTTAAGGATGGAGGAAGAGGAGGAGGGACGGTGGCCGAGATATGCATCCAGGCTGTCATCCGAGATATTAGGGATTGTATCCGGTGGTCAATTTGAAATTCCAAATTTTCATCAAATTTTTCCCTACCCCTGTCTTTTACTTTTCAATTGTGGTAACCATAAATCAGATATTTACAATTCATACCCTTATTTAATCTAGACTATTAGATGAAAAAATGAAAGGTTGAGATTGGTTTGTAAGGGTGGCAACAAATGCAAGGTTTTCATTTGATTTGCTCTCTCTCTCTCTCTCTCTATATATATATATATATATATATATATATATATATATATATATATATAGTCTTAGGTTCAAATGAGAAGTGCTAAATATTTGAGAAGTAAAGAAGTAATCTTGGCCATTTATTCGGTCAAGATCGGTTATAATTGGTCAAAAGTTGTGGCTTTGACTAGGGATGTAAACGAACCGAACGTTCAGTACACCGTTCGTGAACCGTTCGGCGGGAAGTTCGTTTATGTTCGTTTATTTAATAAACGAACGAACATGAACAAGTTTTTTCGTTCGTTTAGTTAAACGAACGAACATGAACAAAGGTCTCGTTCGTTCATTTATGTTCATGAACGTTCGTTCATTTATGTTAGTTTATGTTCGTTCATTTATGTTCATTTAAGTTTGTTTATGTTCGTTTAGACGTGTTCGTTTACGTTTGTTTAGCTTTATTCGTTTACTAATAATATAAAATAAGTATAATAAATTAACAACTAAATACTAAGGAAATTAAAATTAGATTAATAATTAACATTATCTAAATAAAGATTTACTAATTTAAGAAAAAAAATGTTAAAGAACACTCATGAAAGGATGACAATGTTTGTATATATAGTGTGAGGCCTTAAAAAATGGCTTACTCTAGCGATGTGGGAGGCTGGCAGCACCCTCTTTCAGTTTTTGCTGAGAGAACTTGTCCCACATCGACTTTTTTTAACAAAATCATGCCTCATCTCCAGTGTATATATATCCTCTCATCTCTTCACTTTCTATTGCATCACTACATAGCTTGGGTTCAGCCTTTGGCTTGAGCCCTTTCCCTTGAGTCTTTGTAAAAAAAATTAATGAAGCACCCTATTAGAGTGGTTGCACCGTTTGTTTCTTTAAATATGTTCGTTTAAGTTCGTTTAGGTTCGTTCGTTTGTGTTCCTTTGATATTTTAACAAACGAACATAAATGAACACGAACAACCCTATTTTTTAAACGAACGAACACGAACACCAAAAAAATTGTTCGTTTATTGTTCGTGTTCGTTCGTTTGTTCGGTTAAGCTAAACGAACGAACATGAACAAGGTTTTGTTCGTGTTCGTTCGGTTCGTTTACAGTCCTAGCTTTGACCGGTCAAAAGTTGCGGCTGTTCCAAAAATAGAAGGGCAATTTTATAACTTTTACAAAACACACGAGATGAGTTCATAGATGAATCTGTGTGATTCACATATGAACTATACGTTCATATATGAACTTTTGTAATTCACATATGAACTCTTTATAACTAATTCATATATGAACCTTTGTGTTTCATATACGAAACTAATTAACTGTAGGTTCATATATGAATCAGTTGAACCAATTAACTGATTCATATATGAACCTTTGTGTTCAACTATGAACCTTTGTGTTCATATATGAATCTTTGTGATTCATATATGAAACTAATTAACTGATTCATATATGAACCTTTGTGATTCATATATGATTTTTTTTAACTAATTCTCATATGAACAAATTAACTGATTCATATATGAATCATAAAGTTTCATATATGAATCACAAAGGTTCATATATGAATCACAAAGGTTCATATATGAATCACAAAGGTTCATATATGAATTAGTTAAAAAGAGTTTATATGTGAATTACAAAGGTTCATATATGAATCACACAGATTCATATATGAACTCGTCTCGTGTATTTTTTACGAAACTACCCCTCTATCTTGTGCAGACCACGCGCAGACCACGCGAGGAATTATCCGCTGCTTCTCGGTCAAAGCCGTCGATCTTGACCGAATGAATGCCTAAGATCACTTCTTTATTTTCTCAAATATTTAGCACTTCTCATTTGAACCTCTCCCTATATATATATATATATATATATATATATATATATATATATATATATATATATATATATATATATATGTATGTATGTATATATATAGAGGCGGGTTCAAATGAGGAGTGTAACAATTTAAGAAAACGCGAGGAGCACCGCCCATGTACAAAATCACATGTGATTCACAGTACAAACCGCGGGACAAACCGCGCGCTTTGCAAACCGCGGGACAAACCGCGCGCTTTGCATTTTTTAATCACATATGATTTTGTTGTGAATCACATGTGATTTTGTACATGGGAGGTGCTCCTCGCGTTTCTCGTAAATCGTTACGCTCCTCGTTTGAACCTTTCTCTCTCTCTCTATATATATATATATATGTATATAAATATATATATGGGTGGGTTCAAATGTGAACTCAAATTCAATTGTGAACATGAGGACAAGTCACAACCATTGATCAAGATTTGAAAAACTAATCAATGGTCAAAACTTAATGAAACCAATTGAGAAGTGATTAGGGACAAATATGAAAATTTGAATCAGCGCCTACCATCTTTGACTTTTTATATTCTTTTTTAATTAAAAAACTTTTACCCCCTTAAAGTTTAAAATAAATTATCTTAAAAATTACTAATATTTTAATCAAACAAATTACATAAAAAAACGAGAATTTCGTGCTCTTCGATATGACATCCATCTCGATATAGTTTTTTCTTCATTTTAACCGTTTTTACGTGAAATGCTATGTATGTGTTATATTCAGTATGAATATGTATGCATGTTTCCTGTTGTCCATATTCATTATGAATAACAAAGGGGAACGTTCATTCACTATTCATGACGAATAACACAGTATTCAAAATTAATAATACAACATTCAGGATGAATAATACACGAATTCCTGATTCATGTATTATTAAACATGAATCATGTATTATTCACCTTGAGTGTTGTATTATTCATCCTGAATGATACATTATTCATGATGAATAATATATGAATGACCCGTGAAGGTGTGAACACATGACACACTCTCTTTTGTTTTCCGATTCACAACCGAGACTTGGTTTTATTCTTTATGAATATGTATGCACATCTCCAGGTGTCCACATTCAGTATGAATAACAAAGGTGAACGTTCATTCACTATTCATGATAACTAATACAATATTCAGAATGGATAATACAGTATTCATGATGAATTATATAACATTCAGGATGAATAATACACGAATTTATGAATCATGTATTATTCACCCTGAATGATGTATAATTCATACTAAATGATACATTATTCATGAATAATAATACAAGAGTGACTCGTGAAGGTGTGGAGACGTGACGCACTCTCTTTCGTTCCTCGGTTCACAATCGAAACTCGATAGGTTCCCAATTCATCTCTGTAACAACCGGGTTTTTCATAGAAAAAGTAAAAGTTTAATGTCTCTTGTATTAGGAGTGAAAGCATAGTTGGAGGGTCAAAATGTAAATTTTTTAGAAGGTATTTAAAGGCACAAACTCCTAGGGCTGAACTTTAGAACTCAGGATTTGGTTCTTGTGGTTTGCGGCTACGAAGAGAAAGGGAGGAAGAGCTAGAGTGGGTGAACTATCAATTAAGGAGAAGAATATTGAAGGTAATCATCCCATCCATTTTTCTTCAGTTGATTGCAAGTTTCTTATTCTCTTTCGTCTAGGATTTGAGGATGAAATCTATTGGGTTTGCTTTGATTTTCACCTAAAAACCCTTTTTATGAATATTTTGGGTTTTGGTTGATCAGGTGCCGTTTTGGATGGTTTAAAATGAAATTAATGAGTGTTTATGGCTAGTAGATGAACCCTTGGGTTTGCCTGCTCAAGCTAGTAGCAGAAAATACGTTTTTAATCACGTTTGGATTAGTGTTCTTCGTCCAGCCCGTAGGTTTCCGGACGTCGCCCCGTCCGGACAGTAGTGTCCGGACAGTGGGGGTGTTCGGGTGTTTCGTAGTGTCCGGATGTAGGGAGTTTCCGAATATGTTTTGTGTCCGGAAAGGACTATCGTCCGGGTAGTTGTGTCCGGTAAGGCTAAGCATCCGGAAAGGCTAAGCGTCCGGAAAGGATGAGTGTCCGGAAAGTATCGGGTATCCGGAAAGCAGCTGTGTCCGGAAAGAGTTATCCAGACAGTAGGGTTGAACTGTTTAACTGATGCGAATCTAATGCCCTTAGGTGTTCGATTGGTTTAGCTTGGAGATATTTAAGGAGGGCGTGCAACGCTAACGAAAGGTGAGTTTCCCTAAACCTTTTTACGACGTAAAGTGTTAAATGTTTTAACTGATTATGGTTTAATTTACGAGCATGAACTGTTGTAACTGTCACGCATGTTTTTCCATGAACTACATGTTTTACTTAAGGAAGCTTATCTGACATGATGAAATGGGAATGATGATTTAGAAAAATTTAAAGTTGAATGTTTTATGAAATGAATGATGTGCTATGTGGAGTCGGTCTGCACTGTGGGATCAGAGAGAGATCCTCAGGATCTGATGATCCCTTGGATATGTATGACAGACCGGTAGGTTGGAATTCGTTTCCTCCTATCCGGGTAGAGGGGAGTCTGCGTAGGCTCCGGAAGAGGCGAAAGGGGAGTCTGCTGGGGCCCCGATTGCGGAATGTTTATGTGATCCAATACACAGTGCAATACCATGCTTGATGATATGTTAAGGTTTACAATGAATCTTTTATAAATGTCTTCATACTGTTTTACATGTTGTGTTCGGAGGGAATTCACTAGACCTTTTGGTCTAACCCTCGCTTTTCAAAAACTAAACTATTTTCAGGTAAGCGCATTACGAGTTCTTCTAATAAGAACTAGGGGTTGGCATGGAGGATTTGGAGCATGGAGGATTTGGAGCTTAGAGCGACTCCAGAGTTTTGATTTACCTATAGATAGAGCTCTCGGCTGTGGATTATAGACTTCCGCTGTAAATTTTGATAAGTATAGAAGAATGAATGTTTTTGGACAAGTTTAATTTTGTAATTCGAATGCCTATTTCTGGATTAATGCATGTTATGTTTTTGGGACGTTACAAATGGTATCAGAACCTTAGTTTAAGGGATTTAGGTGACCAGTCGGGCCTAAACTTAAACTGTAAGACGAGGAACACAGCCGAGACTTTGGATTGCCTCTAGGAACGATCACTATAAATGCGCTTAGGAATGAGGTGCCAAGGACAAACGTGTAAGGTAAGTTTGGGATTACACCTGGCCAGTGTAATTACGAACTTACAGGTACATGTGCATGCTTACAATACCTTACTTATAGCAAATTTGTTGTGTTATGTCTAGTAAGGATTAATTATCGGTTTCTTTCAGTTTAGCGCTATGGCTGGGAGAACGTTGAGGAATAGGTCAGCAAAATCCCTGAGGAATAGACCGATTTCCAGTGTTTGGGAAGTGTCGTGTAAAATCATAAATGATGTGAGTTGTGTATACATCGAAGAGAAGAAATGTTGTATAGAATGTTATGAGTCGTCTAGAGGTAGCTCTTCGTGGACTAGAAGAGGATGAATGTTGAGTTTGTGTAAGACTCCTATTTCGGGAGAGTCCCAGTTCTAGGAATCATGGGTTAGATTAGTCACGACGGTAAGGAAGGACAGTGTCAAAACCTTGAAAGTATCAATAGAGCCCTGACTTCTAAGTCGAGCTTTTCAATGACAGGATAAATGAAATAAGGTACCTATAGTGAATTGAAGCATGTAGAAGTAGAAAGTGAGATAGTCGACAAAGCGAAAATAGTATGAAGTGGTTGAGTAAGTGAGATGTGGAATGCATGTACAGCAAGTTATTGCATGACCGAGAGGGCGACCTTTTGTCTAAGGTAGAGGGTCAAGGATAAGTTGCGTGAGTAAAGCGGTTGACCCTGTTAGAGTGAGTAGCCCTCAATTGCAAGTAGAGTCTCATGCATGGCGTTCTTTTATGTAACATGAAATTTTCACGATTTAAGTTAAATGTGTAAATATAAATTTTGATCGAAAATGAGTCAGAATGTGCACGCATATGTTTAAAGAAGAGGTGATTTCATTCACATTGCACATTGAAATTTTGAGCTTAACAATTTGCAAAGTAGTTCACACTTTTAATGATTAGTTAAATTGTTACAAAGAGGTCAAGGAAAACGTTTTCCAGCAAAACTTTTACAATCAAATGAGTACCGACCTGTTGATATCATACAAAAGAATGTGAGAACCGACTGGTTTACTTGGTGTCGGTAATTTCTTTCGGAATTTTGTCGTATAAAAGGATTTTCGTTCAACGTATTGTTATCGTAATAACATCGTTCGGAATTGAGTAAGATTAAGATTCACGGAAAGATGCATGCAAACGATTCTCGAATCGTTGTGCAAGGCGTTGAAGTTATAAGAGTAATGGGGTCATGTGTACCCAAGTGTTTTCCAAACGTTGTTTATTTTAAAATGTTGAAATGTGCGAAAAGATTTATTTACTGTATTGCCATGCATGAAGGCTATGAACTCACTAGGTCGTAGAGTATTACATTTTAAGCTAAGGAGGAACTCCGAGAGCGGAGAGGTGTTGGACAAGTCAAGGGAGAACGTATGTAGTTTTGGTATATGTGTTCAAGAGGAGAGTTGGACAGTGGAAGAGTCGGGAATGGATATTAGTGTCGGGTGTATGAGGGTCGGTGCCCTTGCTCGGTGACTAGGAATACAGTTGTCGAGGAGCGATGGTGTCCGGGGGAAGGACTAGAAGGAATCAAGGTGTTGATTTTAGTAACTCGTTATGAGTAGTGTTGTGAGGCAGAAATGAAAATTCCACGGTGTGGGATATGAGTTTTGAGGTGAGCTTGTAATATTGATGTTACATGAGTAAGTTTTGAAGTAAGGGCAACGGATTATGTAGTTGATTAGGATGTGTTGGAAGGAATAGGTTCCGTAAGGAACCCATGTTAAAGAATAAGTTAATAAAAGTAGTTACAGGTTGCCTGTTGTTAGAAGTCGACAGTTGAGTAAGGTGGCCGAGTCCGAAGACTTTAACCAAGAGGTTGAAAGTTGATAGAGCACCTTGTAGGGGTGTTAAGAGGATGAGAAGTTATTGTTTTGAATAGGCGTCCTATTCACGAGGTATGATGTAATACCCGGGTAAGTCCGTTAGATAATTTAACTATAAGATATGATGTTTAGGGTAATTTTGGGTAAATTATAAGTTTAAGGGTGTTTGGGTCATTAATGAGAAGTTCAAGGCTGAAATGGTAAATATGGAATTTATATACACCTTAAGATATTCAGATGTATCATATTGTCCTAAAAATAGAAAGAGTGTGTGTGCGGGAGTCTGGAGGGGAAAAGAAGGAGTGGACGAAACCTACGGTTAGAGCATTAATCAATTGGGTTGGATTCGATTTTGAGGTAAGCTCTTTTGTATTTTGTGTATGTAATCAGTAATAGAAGATATCTATCGGTTTAGAAGTTACGATTTCAGTGATTGGTATTGATTTCTTCGAATTTAGGTTAGGTGAAACCGACTGTGTTCTTAGACTCCTGGTATAGTCGACTCCCGGTAGTGTAAGTCCCGGTGTAGTGAACTCCCGGTATCATCGACTCCCGGTAATATAGAGTACCGGTATTGTCGAGTCCCGGTAGAGTCAAGTACCGGTATTATGGTATCCCGGTACTGAGAAGTCCCGGTACCCTGTAGTCCCGGTAGTGGGTTAAGTGCAGTGTGTGTATTGGACAGTTGAGAACAGGAACTAGTAGGCTTTATATGTTTGGCTAGTAAAGCGGTGTATGTGTCTTAAATTGTTTCAGATACTGTGAAATTGAGGTGAAAGATAGAATCAATTGAAAGAAGATTTCAAAGCGTGTTTGGATAAACAAAACAGGTGAGTTTTACTCTAAAAACGTGTTTAACTGGAATACATATATATATGTGGATTGGGAATGTAATAGCTGATGACTATGTGTTTATATGTGAATTATAATATATTGAGGTATTATATTTACATGAGTATTATAATGTGTTATAATACGTTGGCCGGGTTTAGGACCGGTGTGCTTGGCTATAGAATCCGTATAGCGTTGTTTGGTTGTAGATGTTGTACAGCGTTGTAAATTATTAGTTGGCTTGCTACCAACTAATATGGCCAGGAGAAAGGAGAAGGGAAGGTACATGATATGTGAGCTTAATTGAAAATATATAATTGTGTTGAGTGATTTATATGAATGAAATTTATATAAATGGTTTTTAAACTAACTGGGATTTCTCACATAGACCATCAGGTCTAACCCTCATTTTGTTTTAAAAATATGTATTCCAGGTGGTGGATCAAGTAAGAGCAAGTAATTAGAGTAACCGATGGATGACTTTTGTGAAGGATTATAAGATGAAGATTTTGGCTTGTTTAGCAGTTGTATCACAATATTAAATGTTAAGTATGTATTTAGTACAAAGTTGTAGTAGAATGGTTTCTTTTATTTGTAAAAGACTGCAGGACCGAATTTGTAATATGATGTTTCGTTTGTTATATCAATGTTATGTTACGAAATGTGAATTGTTGTGTATATGGGAATTTGGGTTGTTACAAATGGTATCAGAGCCTTAGTTTAAGGGATTTAGGTATTTGTATCTGTACCTAGACTTAAACTGCATGTGAAGTAGGATGTCCCTATCATTGTAGAACCTCGGGATATTAAGTATAAAAGGTAGAAGGAACATCATGTAAGGTAATTTCATATTACACCTGGCCAGTGTAATTGTGATCTTACAGGTACATGTTTGAACTGGAATACCTTGTTATATGGGGTATGTGCTTATGTGTATGTTAACCTTGTTTAAATCTACAGAATGGCAAGCGGAACACGAAATTCGAATCGAGGAGGAGGAAGAAATCCGAATAGAAATAACCCGCCAATAGGAACAGGGGACAGGGGAGGCAGAACTGGGGGCAGAGTCGGAGGTAGAACTGGGGGTAGAGCTGGAGGTCGAGACGGAGGCAGAGTCCAGCCACATGGTACAGAGTTCGTTACCAGGGATGATCTAATGGCAGAAATGGGAAGATTACAAGCTAATATCCAAGCTATGTTCAACCAAACTCACAATACTGAAACAAAAAGACCAGATCCTACTCATGAAGAAGAGATGCCCATTATATCTACTGTCGTACCAGTAGTGAGGAAATGTGATTATAAAATGTTTTTAAGTTGTAGAGCTCTGACCTACTCAGGAGACAGGGATCCAGTGAAAGCAATGAGATGGATGAAGGAAATAGAAGCTATTTTTAAGACAAGCAAGTGTGCGGATGAAGATAGGGTATTGTACGGGGCAACAATGTTAAAAGGGGATGCTTTGTATTGGTGGGGATCTTTTATTCACTCTAAAGGATCTAATGTTTATTCTACCCTCCCTTGGGAAGAATTTGTGATAGCATACAGGGAACAATTTTGTCCACAAGCAGCCGTCAAACAACTGGAAGGGGAATTTATGAATTTGCAACAAGGGAACTTATCTGTTCGAGACTACACCGCTAGATTTCTGGAAAAGTCGCGGTTCGCAGAATACTACGTTGCTACGGAGACGATGAAGACGGAAAGGTTTATCTTCGGGCTGAACTCAGAAGTCAGAAGGCTAGTGACTGCAAAAGGACCCGATACCTTCTTAGCTGCAGTTAATGCCGCGGAGAATGTTGAACGAGATATTAGAAGAGATGCTGGCGATAAAAGTATCGGGAAGAGAAAGTGGGAAGGACCACAATACGATCCGAAGAAGTCCCGATTTCAGAGGTATGATAACCGTCCGCCGTTTCGACCAGCGGAAAGACCATGTCAGAAGTGCAACCGTGTCCACCAAGGAAATTGCCAAGGTGATTTACGATCGTGTTATAAGTGTGGGAAGACCGGACACGTCATTAAAGATTGTAAGGTAACACGGTTATGTTTCTTATGCAATTCTCCGGATCACGTTCAGTCGGACTGTCCGCGGAGGAGGATACATCAAGGTGGATCATTAGGCAGGCCAGCGATTGTTAAACCAGTAATACCAAGACTGGAACCGCCAGTAACCAGGGGTCGTGCATTTCAAATGACCGAGAAAGAAGCGGAGGAAACTCCGGATGTGGTCACAGGTACATTTTTAATAAATTCTACACGTGCTAAGGTGTTATTTGATTCCGGTGCAAACCGATCATTTGTGTCTCCTGCATTTGCTGCCTACCTGTGTTTGAAACCTAAAATGCTAGAACATGCTCTGTCAGTAGATACGGCAAATGATAATCAAGTGTCAGTTAAAGAAGTATTTGATGGTTGTGTGATAAATATAGAGGGGTGTAGTGTGCCGATACAATTGTTTCCTATAACTTTGATAGAGTTTGACGTAGTAGTGGGAATGGACTGGTTAGCCGAGAATCAGGCTAACATAGTGTGTGATAAGAAGTTAATAAATGTTGTTTTACCTGAGAGGGGACCGGTAGTGATTTATGGTGATCGTAGGAATCATCAGTCTAGCCTAATATCTATGATAAAAGCCCGTAAATGTGTCAGCAAGGGTTGCCCGAGTTACTTAGCCTATGTGATAGATAGTAGGCCCGAAAAGATTAAGTTGGAAGATATTCCTATTGTTAGTGAATTTCCAGAAGTGTTCCCTGAAGACTTGAATAGTCTTCCGCCCGTTAGACAAGTAGAGTTCGGTATAGACCTGATTCCTGGAGCCACTCCTATTGCTCGTGCACCATACCGACTAGCACCTCTAGAGATGAAAGAAATGATGACACAGCTACAAGACCTATCTGATAAGGGATTTATCAGACCCAACTCTTCGCCGTGGGGAGCACCAGTTTTGTTTGTGAAAAAGAAGGATGGTTCGATGAGAATGTGTATTGACTACCGAGAACTGAACAAGCGCACGATAAAGAACAAGTATCCGTTACCCCGAATTGATGACCTCTTCGATCAGTTAGTTGGAGCTTGCTATTTCTCCAAGATTGATTTAAGATCCGGTTACCACCAGTTGAAAGTTAAAGAAGAAGACGTCCTAAAGACAACCTTTCGAACAAGGTATGGTCATCACGAATTCTTAGTAATGCCGTTTGGACTGACGAACGCTCCAGCTGCCTTTATGGATTTAATGAATCGGGTATGTAAGCCGTATCTCGATAAATTTGTAATTGTATTTATCGATGATATACTTATCTATTCCCGATCCAAAGAAGAGCATGCACAACATCTTCGTTTGATTTTGGAGTTGCTGAAGAAAGAAAAGTTGTATGCTAAATTCTCTAAGTGTGAATTCTGGCTACGGGAAGTTCAGTTTCTGGGGCATGTAGTTTCCGAGAAAGGTATACAAGTTGATCCAACGAAAGTGGAAGCAATTGAAAAGTGGGAACCGCCGAAGACAGCAACGGAAATACGAAGTTTTCTGGGTTTAGCCGGTTACTATCGGAAATTCATAAAAGACTTCTCTCGTATCGCAGCACCCTTGACTAAGCTGACCCGGAAGAATCTGAAGTTTGAATGGAAGGCATAACAGGACGAGGCATTCAGAATATTGAAATAAAAACTGTGTAGAGTGCCGATTTTATCACTCCCCGACGGTTCTGAAGACTTTGTCGTTTATAGTGATGCGTCTAAACTGGTATTGGAATGTGTGCTTATGCAGCGGGGGAAAGTTATAGCTTATGCTTCTCGCCAACTGAAGGATCATGAACGGCAGTATCCTACGCACGATATGGAGCTTGCTGCAGTCGTCTTCGCGTTAAAGATTTGGAGACATTATCTGTATGGATCCAAATGTCAGATTTATACCGATCATAAGAGTCTCCAACACCTCTTTGATCAGATGGAACTAAATATGAGACAAAGAAGATGGTTAGAATTGCTGAATGATTACGACTGTGAAATCCTTTATCATCCGGGAAAGGCAAATGTGGTAGCTGATGCATTGAGTCGTCAAGAAAGGAGTGGAACAATAAAAGTTATTTCGCTACGAACTGAACTACTACCCAACATATTTGACGAATTGCAGAAGTGTCAAGTGGAGGCTTATCAGGATGAACATCTGAAATCAGAACGGTTAGCGGGGATGTCAGCATTGCTAGTAAGAGATGAACGTGGGTTATTGTGTCTGGGAAACAGAGTGTGGGTACCTCGTTTGGGTGGGTTACGTGATCGTGTTTTACAAGAAGCTCATCAATCCCGTTTCTCTATTCACCCAGGTACAAACAAGATGTATAAAGACCTAAAGCAATTCTATTGGTGGCCGGGGATAAAAAGAGGGATTGCTGAGTATGTGGAAAGATGTGATACATGTAAGAAAGTAAAGATCGAACACCAAAAGCCGTTTGGCCAACTACAGCGGCTAGAAATACCTATGTGGAAGTGGGAGCAGATTACCACAGACTTCATCACGAAGCTACCAAGGACTCCGAAGGGATTTGATTCTATTTGGGTGATCGTCGACAGATTGAAAAAGTCTGCACACTTTCTACCGATAAAGGAAACCGATTCGATGGAACGATTAGCTAAGCTGTACATTGACGAAATAGTAACTCGGCATGGAGTTCCAATCTCTATTATTTCTGATCGTGATAGTCGTTTTACTTCAAGATTTTGGAGAAGTTTTCAAAGGGAAATGGGGACACAGATAAAGTTAAGTACGACGTATCATCCTCAAACAGATGGGCAAAGTGAACGAACGATTCAGACCTTAGAAGATATGCTCCGGGCTTGCATCGTTGATTTTGGGGGATCGTGGGATAAGCATTTGCCGTTGATCGAGTTCGCTTACAACAACAGTTATCATGCCAGCATACAAGCGACACCGTTCGAAGTACTGTATGGTAGGAAATGCCGAACGCCTCTATGTTGGAACGAAGTGGGAGAGAAACAGTTAGCGGAGCCAGAAATAGTTTAGTTAACTGCCGATAAGGTTACTCAGATTCGAGAAAGATTGAAAGTGGCTCAAGATAGACAGAAGAGCTATGCAGACCGACGTCGAAAACCTTTGGAATTTCAAATCGGGGATTTCGTAATGTTAAAAGTTTCGCCATGGAAAGGAGTTATCCGATTTGGACGACAAGGTAAACTTAGGCCAAGGTATATCGGACCGTTTGCAATAACAGAAAGGATCGGTGAAGTAGCTTACGGATTAGATCTTCCGCCGGAGTTGAGCAGGATTCATAACGCATTTCACGTATCAAACTTCCGAAAGTGTTTGGTTACTCCAGATCAGTCCGTCTCCCTACCAAAGATACAAGTCGATGAAAGACTGAATTATGTGGAAGAGCCGGAAGCTATAGTTGATCATAAAGTTAAAGTGCTGCGGAATAAGGAGATTAGGCAAGTGAAAGTTCAGTGGAGGCATCATAGAGGTCAGGATGCTACGTGGGAATCCGAATCGGAAATGAGAGCCAAATACCCTCATCTTTTCACTTAACTGAATTCCGGGACGGAATTCTTTTAAGGGGGAGATGATGTAATACCCGGGTAAGTCCGTTAGATAATTTAACTATAAGATATGATGTTTAGGGTAATTTTGGGTAAATTATAAGTTTAGGGGTGTTTGGGTCATTAATGAGAAGTTCAAGGTTGAAATGGTAAATATGGAATTTATATACACTTTAAGATATTCAGATGTATCATATTGTCCTAAAAATAGAAAGAGTGTGTGTGCGGGAGTCTGGAGGCGAAAAGAAGCAGTGGACGAAACCTACGGTTAGAGCATCAATCAATTGGGTTGGATTCGATTTTGAGGTAAGCTCTTTTGTATTTTGTGTATGTAATCAGTAATAGAAGATATCTATCGGTTTAGAAGTTACGATTTCAGTGATTGGTATTGATTTCTTCGAATTTAGGTTAGGTGAAACCGACTGTGTTCTTAGACTCCCGATAGTGTAAGTCCCGATGTAGTGAACTCCCGGTAGTGTAAGTCCCGGTGTAGTGAACTCCCGGTATCATCGACTCCCGGTAATATAGAGTACCGGTATTGTCGAGTCCCGGTAGAGTCAAGTACCGGTATTATGGTGTCCCGGTACTGAGAAGTCCCGGTACCCTGTAGTCCCGGTAGTGGGTTAAGTGCAGTGTGTGTATTGGACAGTTGAGAACAGGAACTGATAGGCTTTATATGTTTGGCTAGTAAAGCGGTGTATGTGTCTTAAATTGTTTCAGATACTGTGAAACTGAGGTGAAAGATAGAATCAATTGAAAGAAGATTTCAAAGCGTGTTTGGATAAACAAAACAGGTGAGTTTTACTCTAAAAACGTGTTTAACTGGAATACGTATATATATGTGGATTGGGAATGTAATAGCTGATGACTATGTGTTTATATGTGAATTATAATATATTGAGGTATTATATTTACATGAGTATTATAATGTGTTATAATACGTTGGCCGGGTTTAGGACCGGTGTGCTTGGCTATAGAATCCGTATAGCGTTGTTTGGTTGTAGATGTTGTACAGCGTTGTAAATTATTAGTTGGCTTGCTACCAACTAATATGGCCAGGAGAAAGGCGAAGGGAAGGTACATGATATGTGAGCTTAATTGAAAATATATAATTGTGTTGAGTGATTTATATGAATGAAGTTTATATAAATGGTTTTTAAACTAACTGGGATTTCTCACATAGACCATCAGGTCTAACCCTCATTTTGTTTTAAAAATATGTATTCCAGGTGGTGGATCAAGTAAGAGCAAGTAATTAGAGTAACCGATGGATGACTTTTGTGAAGGATTATAAGATGAAGATTTTGGCTTGTTTAGCAGTTGTATCACAATATTAAATGTTAAGTATGTATTTAGTACAAAGTTGTAGTAGAATGGTTTCTTTTATTTGTAAAAGACTGCAGGACCGAATTTGTAATATGATGTTTCGTTTGGTATATCAATGTGTATTCGGGAGGATATGAAAGATATTTCGTTTGGTAAAAGACTGCATGACCGAATTGTGTATTCGGGAGGATATGAAGGCAAGCTCTAGTTGTGTGAATGATCATGAGAGATTTGGTCTGCAGTGTGATGTTATGGGTGAGGAGTGTACGGTCATGTAGTGGCAATAATTGCAAGGATAAATGTGCCAGTTAGTGTTGTAGTAACTTGATGTTAGAAAAATGAAGCTTTGGAGGGAAGCCTTTTTCGGGATTTCGGATGAGGTGTGCTATTTGTTAACCATATTGTTGGCGTACGTAGGGTGTAAGTGGACGTTGTGGGATGATTATGTTCGGGATAGAATGACGGAGTGGTGGTGAGTGGTTACCCAAAGGAGAAACCAAGCGTTTTTAGTTGTAAGGGTCGTTAAGTAAGCATATTTTGGGATCACTGGAAGTTTAAAGAGGGTGATGGTTGTGTTAGTCAAAAGGTAGTGAAATAGATGGGAAATCCTTAAATAATGTGAGTTGTTGCTTATGTGTGAAAGAACTGTCTGAGAAAGTAAAAGTTGGAGATTAAAGAATGTGTAGTGACGTCGAACACTGGTGTCGTTTCAAGACGACTTGGTTGAATACCTTAAGTTAGAATTTTGGTGCAACTTTTTGGTTGTGTAAGTAATGAGAAAGTGATATCAGCATGTGGGAAGGTCGGGAGAGAGGGGCAAGTAATGTTTGGTGGGTGGTGCTCCACGCTAACGTGGGGAGGTATAGATAGTATGTCGGAATAAGTGAGTAAATTGGAAGTAGTAAGATTGACAGTAATGTCGAAAGGTGCAGTGTTGTGTAGATTGTCATTGATAAGTGTGTGAACCATTGGAAAGAGTTTGAGGGAGGGAATTGTGTATGATTTTTGTGCAGAAAAGGAGTGGGTAAGACAGCTGAATGAGTTAAGTTAATGAGAACAGTGGTGTGACCATGGTTACTCCTCCCAGTTGAGTGAGGATAACCGGAGTTATGCTCTTTATGAATGAACGAACGTGGCAACCAACGAGGAATTGATGTGTTTCAGGATAAGTTTAATTTGTACAGGTGAACACTTCAACGATGGGTTTGGAGGTTCCTACACTTAGTTACGTATAAGTATGAAGTGGTGAAGTGGTGAGGGTATGAGAGATGGTTGACGAACTGTGGTCTAGGTGGTCCGAGAAAGGGAAATGTTATCTGCATAGACGATTGTTGGTGGTACAGGGTTGAGAGTGGTGGTACAATGAAGGAACTCTGGGTTGTGAGTTGTCGAAGTGTACAGGGTTGGCCAGGTGCCAAGCTGTCACGTGGGTGTTTGTTTCTTAGTAAATGAATCTCGTGTTGTAGCGGGGGATTCCGCCAAGTTCCTTCTTAAAGGAACTAAAGATGCATGAGAAGCCTTATTTAACCTACTATTGTTAAGACCGATCGAATAGGAACTGTAGCCTACGAGTTAGAGTACCGTAAGAACTGAAGGGAATGCATCCAATGTTCCATGTTTCGAATTTAATGAGGTGGTTGACTGAGTCAGAAGTGGCATTACCTTGGGGGAGTGTCAGTTGTGGTGTGGGTATGATACCCGCGTCTTTTCCAATAAGGAATTTCGGGGACGGAATTCTTTTAAGGGGGGAGTGTTGTAACAACCGGGTTTTTCATAGAAAAAGTAAAAGTTTAGTGTCTCTTGTATTAGGAGTTAAAGCATAGTAAAAGTTTAGTGTCTCTTGTATTAGGAGTCAAAATGTAAATTTTTGAGAAGGTATTTAAAGGCACAAACTCCTAGGGCTGAACTTTAGAACTCAGCCTTTGGTTCTTGTGGTTGGAGGCTACGAAGAGAAAGGGAGGAAGAGCTAGAGTGGGTGAACTATCAATTAAGGAGAAGAATCTTGAAGGTAATCATCCCATCCATATTTCTTCAGTTGATTGCAAGTTTCTTATTCTCTTTCGTCTAGGATTTGAGGATGAAATCTATTGGGTTTGCTTTGATTTTCACCTAAAAACCCTTCTTATGAATATTTTGGGTTTTGGTTGATTAGGTGTCGTTTTGGATGGTTTAAAATGAAATTAATGAGTGTTTATGGCTAGTAGATGAACCCTTGGGTTTGCCTGATCGAGCTAGTAGCAGAAAATACGTTTTTAATCACGTTTGGATTAGTGTTCTTCGTCCAGCCCGTAGGTTTCCGGACGTCGCCCCGTCCGGACAGTAGTGTCCGGACAGTGGGGGTGTCCGGGTGTTTCGTAGTGTCCGGATGTAGGGAGTTTCCGGATAGGTTTTGTGACCGGAAAGGACTAGTGTCCGGGTAGTTATGTCCGGTAAGGCTAAGCGTCCGGAAAGGCTGAGCGTCCGGAAAGGATGAGTGTCCGGAAAGTATCGGGTATCCGGAAAGCAGCTGTGTCCGGAAAGAGTTATCCGGACAGTAGGGTTGAACTGTTTAACTGATGCGAATCTAATGCCCTTAGGTGTTCGATTGGTTTAGCTTGGAGATATTTAAGGAGGGCGTGCAGCGCTAACGAAAGGTGAGTTCCCTAAACCTTTTTACGACGTAAAATGTTAAATGTTTTAACTGATTATGGTTTCATTTACGAGCATGAACTGTTGTAACTGACACGCATGTTTTTCCATGAACTACATGTTTTACTTAAGGAAGCTTATCTGACATGATGAAATGGGAATGATGATTTAGAAAAATTTAAAGTTGAATGTTTTATGAAATGAATGATGTGCTGTGTGGAGTCGGTCTGCACTGTGGGATCAGAGAGAGATCCTCGGGATCTGATGATCCCTTGGATATGTATGACAGACCGGTAGGTTGGAATTCGTTTCCTCCTATCCGGGTAGAGGGGAGTCTGCGTAGGCTCCGGAAGAGGCGAAAGGGGAGTCTGCTGGGGCCCCGATCGCGGAATGTTTATGTGATCCAATACACAGTGCAGTACCATGCTTGATGATATGTTAATGTTTACAATGAATCTTTTATAAATGTCTTCATACTGTTTTACATGTTGTGTTCGGAGGGAATTCACTAGACCTTTTGGTCTAACCCTCGCTTTTCAAAAACTAAACTATTTTCAGGTAAGCGCATTACGAGTTCTTCTAATAAGAACTAGGGGTTGGCATGGAGGATTTGGAGCTTAGAACGACTCTAGAGTTTTGATTTACCTATAGATAGAGCTCTCGGTTGTGGATTATAGACTTTCACTGTAAATTTTGATTAGTATAGAAGAATGAATGTTTTTGGACAAGTTTAATTATGTAATTCGAATGCCTATTTCTGGATGAATGCATGTTATGTTTTTGGGACGTTACAATATCGATGGGTGTTGGGTTACGGTAATGAAGAACACGATGCCTTATGACGTTGAAGAAAATGTTGTAGAAGGTGATGTCGAGTTACGGACTTACGGTGTCGAGATGTTGTAAACACTTGAACGTACATAAATATTCATAATAAATATAACACATATATGACATTTCACGTAAAAACGGTTAAAACAACAAAAAAAACTATATCGAGATGGATGTCATATCGAAGAGCACGAAATTCTCGTTTTTTTTATGTAATTTGTTTGATTAAAATACTAGTAATTTTTAAGATAATTTATTTTAAATTTTAAGGGGGTAAAAGCTTTTAATTAAAAAAAATAAAAAGTCAAATATGGTAGATGTGAGTTTAAATTATCTTCCTTTTTTACCTCTAATCATCTTAATTAATAATTTCAATTAAAAACTCTATTTAATATGAGTCGTTAAATCAATAGAGATGGAAGAGTCACGATTCGTCCTCACGTTCACAATTGAATTTGAGTTCACATTTGAACTTTCCTATATATATATATATATATATATATATATATATATATATATATATATATATATATAGGCTGGGTATCAAATACAAACCAACTAGTTTGTACAAACTCGTACAAACCATACATAGCTTCATGATTTTGTAAATTTGGCTTCATGAATGTATATATATATATATTTTGGCTTCATGAATATATAATTTGGCTTCATGAATATATCATTTGACATTTTTAACTAATTTTTTTACAAAAATACCCTAAAATACCCTTATTTTTGTAAAAAAATTAGTTAGCCAAATTATATATTCATGAAGCCAAAATATATATATATACATTCATGAAGCCAAATTTACAAAATCATGAAGCTAGGTATGGTTTGTACGAGTTTGTACAAACTAGTTGGTTTGTACCCGATACCACCCCTATATATATATATAGGGAAAGGTTCAATAGAGAAGTGCAAATATTTAGAGAAGTAGAGAAGTAAAAAAACACGGGTCCGTTCATATATGAACGTTCATATATAAACAGTCATATATGAACGTTCATAAATGAACGTTCATATAACAGTCATATCTGAACGTTCATATATGAACGGACCCGTGTTTTTTTACTTCTCTACTTCTCTAAATATTTGCACTTCTCTATTGAACCTAAGGCTATATATATATATATATATATATATATATATATATATATATATATAAGTATCAAATAAACTCTATAAACCCATCTTTACCATCCGTTTCTCTATCCACGAATGGGAGGGTTTGAATAAATGATTAAATTTGAAAGAAAATATAACATTGGAATGATTTTTAAATATTTTATTTTAGCCATTAGTTAATTACATGATTATGTATTTTATAACTTTTTCACACATACTCTCTTACTGCCTCTCTCTCCCCTCTCCTTCCTATTGTCGAACCATCGTAGGCATGGGAATGGGGCGGGGACCTCAATCCTCATCCTCATCTTTATCCCTGTCCCCGTCCCTGCCGCCGGGGAATATGATCATATCCCCATCCTCACCGGGGAATGGGGATCCCCAACGGGGAAACGGGGATTTTTTCCACGATCGAATTTCAATTATTTTAGTACAAAAAAGTATTTATACAAAAAAATTACAACATCATATAGTAATTAATAACCTAAAAGAAATTCAACCTAATCCAAAAAAAGTTAACGTCACACGTACCAAAACATACGAGTAATATCCAAACCACGTCGAGTAGTTATATATTGATTTGGCGTCCAAAATATATACTAACATCCGGAAAATAACAATTTTATATTTTAAACCTAGTTAGGAATAAGAAACTATGAATTAACGATTTAGTTTGAATAAATAATATATATTTAATTTATTAGTTTAAATATATGACGGGGCGGGGCGGTGAGTGCCATACCCGTCCCTGTCCCCATCCCCGGTTTGAGACAAACGGGGATCCCCGTCCCCGTCCCATCCCCGGTTTAGCGGGGAATCCCCATCCCCGATCGGGGCGGGTGGACCGGGTTTCCCGACGGGTCGGGGCCAATTCCCATGCCTAAACCATCATACATAGCCGATCACTCCTAATCGCCCCCTCAACAAACGCAGAGACAATCAAATCCCAACACCCTTCTGCATCTCATCTCTATCCAATCAATCCCATCTCCATGTGCATATATGAAACTGCTTGTATAGAGGTGCAACCAAATGTTTCACATAAGGAATCTCTTTATTCAGAGTGTAGTCGATTGTTTCATAATCAAATCCCAACACCCGATCGGGGAATCCCCATCCCCGATCGGGGCGGGTGGACCGGGTTTCCCGACGGGTCGGGGCCAATTCCCATGCCTAAACCATCATACATAGCCGATCACTCCTAATCGCCCACTCAACAAACACAGAGACAATCAAATCCCAACACCCTTCTGCATCTCATCTCCATCCAATCAATCCCATCTCCATGTGCATATATGAAACTGCTTGTATAGAGGTGCAACCAAATGTTTCACATAAGGAATCTCTTTATTCAGAGTGTAGTCGATTGTTTCATATATGAAAATACATCACTCCCAATCAATGACCAAATGTTTCATATTGAAACCTATTTTTCAAGGTGCTATCAAATATTTCATATATGAAACCTATTTTTCAAGGTCCAACCAAATGTTTTATATATGAAACTTATTTTTCAAGGTGCAACCAAATGTTTTATATACTGAACATCTAAATTTCAGACGTGCAACCAATCGTTTCATATATGAAAACACACTGCTCTCAATTGTTCCCTCAACAAACGTCGGAGGCAAGCAGTGCCCAACACCATTCTGCATCTCGACTCCATCATTACTTAGAGGGTGTTTGGGATTGCTTATTTTTTTGACTTATTTACTTATTGCTTTTCCTCACCGCAAATAAGCTATTTTTAGTGTTTGGATTGAAAAAAAGAAAAGTGTTTATGACTTTTCCCCACCACAAATAAGTTGTTTTTGATAAGTTAATCCATTCTAACTTATTTGAAACTGCTTATAGCTTATTTGTCCAAATTACATTTTTACCCCCAACTCCTTTTAAGCACGACATAAGTTGATAAGCACTTTTAAAAATAAGCCTAAGTTGTTTTAAATAAGCAATCCCAAACACCCCTTACTACATGTTTGGGTAATATCAAGATTTTTTGTCCTATTGAATGAAAAATATCACTTTCATTTACAAAACTTTTTAACAATTAAATATTGGGAAATTAATTAAAATGCCCTAAGTTTGAAAATCTGTTACCAAAATGCCCCAAATCTCTCTCAATTTGCCAAAATGTCCCATAATCCCGCGATTGGGCCCTCTATCGCGGATCTGGCCCAATTGGCCCGCGATGGGTGGCCGTGATGGGAACATTTGTCCGCGATCCACACTCACATTCCTCAGTTTGGTATGTTTTGATTTGAAAGTAATATTTCATACCCCTATAATTATTTACTTAGTTTACTTTATACCTTTTACTTTTCTAATTTTACATCTTCATCATATTACACATATAATCGTATATTAACTAAAATACGTTTTAATTTTAACAAGTTACACCATTATAATCGTCTCTTCGATACCTTCGAAATAAGCTCAATGTTGAATATTTTTGGATTTTATTATTTTATTATATATCATATATACTAAATAAAAATATTTTTAATATTTACAATTCATACCCTTATAGTTAATTATTTAATTTATGGTATACTCCTTATTTTTTCAATTTTCGTTTTACACTCTTATCTCATTAACATAATAATTATATATTAACTAAAATATGTTAAAAAAATACGTTTTAACATAATATTCATATATTAACTAAAATACATAATAATCATATGTTAATGTGATAAGTTAAAACGTATTTTTTAACATATTTTAGTTAATATATGATTATTATGTTAATGTGATAAGAGTGTAAAAGAAAATCGAAAAAGTAAGGAATATACCATAAATTAAATAATCAACTATAAGGGTATGAATTGTAAATATTAAAAATATTTTTATTTAGTATATATGATATATAATAAAATAATTAAATCCAAAAATATTCAATATTTGGCTCATTTCGAAGGTATCGATGAGACGATTATAATAGTGTAAGTTGTTAAAATTAAAACGTATTTTACTTAATATACGATTATATGTGTAATATGATGAATGTGTAAAATTAAAATTAGAAAAGTAAAAGGTATAAAGTAAACTAAGTAAATAATTATAGGGGTATGAAATATAACTTTTAAATCAAAACATACCAAATTGAGGAATGTGAGTGTGGATCGCGGACAAATGTTCCCATCGTGGCCTCCCATCGCGGGCCAATTGGGTCAGGTCTGCGATAGAGGGCATAATCGCGAGATTATGGGGCATTTTGGCAAATTAGGAGAGATTTATTAGGGCATTTTGGTAACGGATTTTCAAACATGGGGCATTTTAATTAATTTCCCTTAAATATTATATAGTAAAAACATGTAGGACCCTTATTTTTGTGGGCGTTGGACGTAAATCCGGCCCACCCTCCGAAAACGACCTTGCTATTGTTCAAGAATTCTTCACACAAATGTTAATTTTAAAATTAAAAAATAAACTATGTTTTTTTTTTGAACGGCAATGCGGCATCGAACCCACGAACGACTACCACGAACACACGCACACACGCACGCACATCGTCCCGGCAGTATCGGGCATCCAAGGGCAGCCCACTAATCCGTCGCGTCCGCAGCCCAGCTTACGCTTGGACCTATTCCCAACCACATTGGGCTGGGGCGATAGCCCAGTCTTCGACTGGACCACCTAAGGACGGCCCAACCAAAGGTTAGGCGGGTATCTCAGACATGCTTACCACGGGATTCGAACCCTGATAGTCAGGGATACCATCCACTGATCCCCCAAGAATGTTACCTTACCACGGGCTACACATGATAAAAAATAAACTATGTTTGATATGCGAATAAACTAAAATGCAGTAAAAGAAGCATCTAATCAATTTGATTTACACATATGTACGACTTGTGGCATAAGACAAAAACAAATTAATGTAAGATAATATATAATATATATAATGCAAAATAATCCAAAACAGAATTATGTAGGGTTGAGGAATGGGGTGTTCGTGGTACTCTTTATGTTTACGTAATAAATTGTGCTTTGGGAAAATATTAATTAATTTAGCTTGAAATATAACCAATCCAAGTTTGCCTAACTTCCAATAATTTGTCATTATAAAATTCAGGAAAAGAGATATAAAATTTATATAACAAACGTGTAATTAAGCATAAATAACAACATTTAATCTATATATTTAAATAACAACATATATATGATTATAGTTTTTTCTTTACTCGATTTATACCTACTCTTACAAGGTATGTGAATGACATAGATAAAAAAAGATAGGTGTTATGTAAGTGAAAAAGAAGATAGTATAGACTGTATAGTACATGGACGGACCAGAAGGGTGGTTACGGTGGCACGTGTCACCGTATTGTTTTATTCGACGTAAGGTAAAAAAAATTAGGTTCGTGAAAAGTGCAACCGTATCAATTTTTTTGTGTCACCATATATATTTTGAAACTGCAATAAGAACACAAGTTTCCTTTGACATAGTGGGTTTGAAAAACTTTTATTCTACTTGATATCTGGGTTTGAGTCTCGTTAGAGTCATTTTTGTTGATTTTAGCTTTCAATTTTCATATTTATTATGTTTCTAAAAAATTGTAATAGTAGGACTCAAACTTGAGACCTCCAGTTTGAAAAGCAGGGACTAACCACTAAACCAATATTGATTTTATGAAAAGCATTTATATATTTGTTTCTTATAGTCAAATGGTGCAACCGTTTGAAAAATATTATGGGTCCGCCCTTGGTATAGTACCCCCTAATTTTTACAGTAAATACTAATTTAACTATTCTTATAAGAAGTGTTATAAAATGCACATTCTTTTTATAATATGGGGGCGTTTGGTTCATTTTATGGAATGAGAATGTAGGAGAATGAGAATAGGAATGAGCATTTCATTGATGCTGTTTGGTTAAACCAATATAATTAATAAAAAAAATTATATAAAATTTTTAATACAAATATGTGACTTCTAACGTGAAAATAACTAAGCGGGAATAAAATTTTCATTCCCCCCAATTTGGTCAGGAATGAAAATTAATGGGTTTGGGGTGATGATTCCATTATATTATATCAAACCAAACAGCAGTTTTCATTATCATTCTCATTCCTCACCTCTTAATACCCCCAACCAAACACCCCATAAGTGTTATAAGATGCTAATTTTGTCTCTAATCATTTTTACTTAAATCTCATCGTAATATTTATATAAAGTTTTCATGGCTCTATGCAAATTAAACAAGTAAAAATATTAACTCAATTTATTTCACACCGGTAATGTGTAAAAACAGTTCAAGTTTATGTATATATATATATATATATGTTCGAAAAATTCAAAACCCCCAATGTTTATATACAAAAATAATGAAAAAAGGTTTACATTATCATTGAAAAAAGTCCACACTTAAAAGCATAATGATTTATATGATAGAATAACTTTATAATTATCTAAAAAAAATAAAAAATTAAACCGATAAAAAGTAGAAATTTGTAATTTAACATTTCATTTTATATTAATGAAATTATATATTGTTTTTAAATTATGTCACAAAATGTTGAATGTAAGAAGTGAACCAACGTATAACCATTTTAGTTGTTTTACAACAATTAAATATATTATTTTTCAGTAATACTTTTAATTAATTTTCAAAAATATTTTAATATGTTAGTTATTTATAATGAATTTATTGGTTGTTGACCAGTTATTCAGTATATTTATATTTGCCATATATATTTTATTTATCTATTTACTAATTTAAATTTTCAAATGAGTTTTTTTATTAAATTAAATTAAATAAAAAAGAAAAAACCCAAGAGGAGATTATGTTGTGAGAAGCCAATGACTGTAAATAGGGCAACGTAGGACACCCATGAGCCACACATATTAGATCTCTTTTCACCCCAAAAAAAGAAACCCTTTTCTTTGATTCACGTGATAGCCAGTTAACCAATATTCCACGTCAGCCCTAGAAATCTGGATTCTCCTATCCCATCTTGCCATGTCATAAGATAAGAGTAATTTGAATATTTTGCCAATCATGCATGGTAGTACTACTATATCCAATTAGAATCCATAAATTTTATTTTTATTTCTCTCAGTGGCTGTAACTTTGAATTATTGTTTTTTTATTATCGTCAAGTTTTTATAAAGCAAAAATATTTGATTTAAATGTGAGACAATTAATTTAAAAAAAGAGTACTGTAAAGTTAATTAATCCAGTCTCTGGCGTGTAGCTCAGTTGGTAAAGTGGTGGACGACTTTGTCAAAATACATAACAGGTTATGGGTTCGATCTCACGCTCCTCCACTAGCCTCAGCCGTTGAGTGAGCTAAAAAATGTCTCATCACATTGGTGTCCTTAGAGGCTAGAGGCAGGTTTCATGTAGGACCGGTTAGAGCTGCCGTCTGCCGGTAATCAACTTTTTACCCTAACTTAATTAATTCAATATTTATTTGAAGAGCGCTTAAAATTGGTAACTATTAGTCACTATTAATCATTCTCTTCCATTCCAAAATAATAATTTAATTCTTATTTTAATTTGTTATAAAATAAATGTTAATTGAAAAAAAATAACTTTCTGATTTTATCTCTAACTGTGAAGTATATAAATTTATTACTTCTTCTACTAATAACAAAATTATCATTTGACGAATTAAAAGTTTTTAATAATTATATATCTTAAATTTTTTGAGTATTTTTAGGATGCAAATAGTAAATCATTTTAATATATTATTTAATAGTAAAAGTAAAACAATGATTTTACTTTTAGACCAAAACACGTATTATATATATATATATATATATATATATATATATATACATATGATGCTATAAATTGAAAAGATCTATTTATCTCCTGTTTTTAAATAAAATATGTTTGTGCTAGTGATTAAACATCATTAAATCCCACTGTTTTGATGATTAACAAATAAATAGACATATTATTTGTTTCTAACAATTTGATCTAAGTATAAAACTTCTGAAGAATAAAATGGAGCTCAAGTATTCCAGATCAAAGAAATGGAAACATGAAGACTTTATCTGAAGAGATCAAGACTGGATGCATAATATTAGTCTTCATATTTCCTAACGGTATAAACACTCAAAATAATATACCACTTGGATATTTCAAAAACCAAACAAAAGATATTTTGAAAATACTGGTTTCAAAATTAAATAAAACCGTTTGTTTTAAATATTGAATTGAAAAGAGGAAAAGTCTTACAAGCGTGCTGAAAAGTTGGAAAAACTGGTCGCGGACGTCCGCAAGGTATATGTCGGACGTCCGCCAACAAAAGTCACGTATTGAAAAGTCAGAAAGTGAAATGGCATTTTTGGGGGTTTGTGAAAGTAGGCCGCGGACGTCCGCGAGGTATATGGCGGACGTCCGCCATTCAAATATTCGTTCTGAAAGTCAGAAAAACGGCTACCTACCACCAACCGAAATCATTACTGGTGGACGTCCGGGAAAAACATTGTGGACGTCCACGAACGCTCAGAATCAGATTTCCCATCCCTATATAAAGCCATTGAGTGGTGAGAAGAAAGATTAAGACTTGGGTTGATAGCAGATAGAAATCCCTGATTCCTGAGAATTATTATCAGCAAAACAATTCAAGCATTTAACTCACAAAATCATCCATGTGTTATACTTATACAAGAGTGGTTACCATTAAGAAATATAACATCTTGTAAGTATTAACTTTGAGAGTGAGTGATCCATTCAAATCTCAAGCAGAAGCAAGAGATCATTATTGTTGTTTGTATCAAGGTTTGTGTTCTACCATAAAGAACATTCATAGTGGATCTATGTGTCGAGAAGTGTCTCGGAAAGTGGATTAGCCAAGTTGGTGAACCACTCTAAACAACAGTGTCGGTATCATTTTTCTCTACCCTTATCTCTACTATATATTGTTGTGCATTTAATTGTTGTTGTGATTGAAAAAGAAATTTTAGAAAGTAAAAAGATCCTAATACAACCTTTACCCCCCTAAGGTTGTTTAACAATTGGTATCAGAGCAGGTCTTTCAAAGATTTCTCTTCTTTAACAAGTTCTTTTTAAAACAAACTTGTTCATATAATGGTTCATCAGGAAGGTACTTTATCTGTTAAACCACCTCCTATTGATATTGAAAAATTTGGCATTTGGGCCGAGCTGTTTGAATGCCATGCTCGTGGTAAAAGTAGAAAAATGTGGGATATTATTGCTAACGGAAATTTCGTTCCCACAAAAACAGAAGATGACAAAATTGTTGTAAAACCTATTGCTGATTGGACCGCCAGTGATGAAACTTGGAATTGTCTAAATTTTGAAGCAAAAAATATGCTCTATGCTGCCTTAAACTCAGATGAAATTGAAAGAGTATTTACTTGTAAAACTGCTAATGAAATTTGGCAGAGTCTAAACGACACTCATCGTGGAAACTCACAAGTTAAAAGTAGCAAAATAAATATTTTAGTTCATGAAATGACTCAAGATGAGTTGATTGATTCTATGTTTAAACGTTTTAACCTCATCATGACTACATTGAAAGGATTAGGTTGTGTATATGAAAACGAAGATTATGTTAGAAATATTCTTCGAGCACTTCCTCTGGAGTGGATGCCAAATATTACATCCTTGGAAGATTCTCGTGATCTTTCAAAAATGAAGTTGGATGATCTCATCGGCAACCTCAAAGTTCACGAAATAGCTTTGAAGAGAAACAAAGCCCGAGATCAAGGAAAGAAGAAATCCTTGGCACTTAAAGCTAGCATTGCAAAAGAAGAGACTAAAGAAGAAAAAGCTAGTCAACCCAAAGAAGAACCGGAGAAGATAGACTCTACAAGCGACCTTGCTCTCTTGGTAAAAAAATTTAATAAATTTTTATCTAACAAACGTTTCACAAGAAATGACAGGTCAAACTTCAATCGAAGAGATGGAATCAATCGAGATCAAAATCAAGCCTCAAGATTCCCAAGAAGAAATGGAAGACCATTTCAACGATTCAACAAGTTCAATAGCCGCGAGAACTTCAACAATAATTCAAGTAACAATGATTATTGTTACGTATGCGGAGACAAGAATCACTATGCAAATGTGTGTCCGAAACGAGCAAAGCAAAATGACACTCAAAAGGCATTTGTTGGAGGAGCTTGGAGTGACAGTGAAGAAGACGAAAGAAAGGAGGAGATATGTCTCATGGCCGACTATGAGAAAGAGGTATTGTAATACCCCGGGTAAGTTCGTTAGTTAAATTTATTTAACTCTATAATTGATGTTTATGGTACGTTTGGATAAATTTATAAGTTTAGGGGTGTTTGGGTCTTTATTGATTAGTGCAAGGTCTAAAATGGTAAAATTGGGTTTGATATTACCCCTTTAGGATTCCAGATATTTCATACAGCAGAAAAATATCAGTTTAAGTGTGTGTGTGTGTTTTGAGAAGAGAAGAAGAAGAAAGAAGGGTCTTGTGGCTAGGGATTCAAATTGGTGTACTTGGAATTGAAATTGAGGTATGTTTCTTTGCATTTTATGTTTGTATTTGCTAGTAGATAGTTTCCATCGGAGTAGAATCATCAATTTCATGTCTAGTGTTAAAATCTGTTGATTCTGGGTTAAAAATAGGCAAACCGACAGAGGTTTCCGGACACAATTTGAATGTGTCCGGTAGTTTCTTTTAGTGGTGTCCGGTATTTCTTCCTTGCAGGTATCCGATAGATGAAGTGTCCGGGTAAGTTCCTCTTTCTATAGTTTCCGGTTGAAATTAGTTACCAGATGGTGTCCGGATTACTTTGGTTTCCGGATGACGTCCGGATTGTTTGTGCTGTCCGGAAAGTTGTATTGTCCGGATTGTATAGGTTGTCCGGAAAGTTGTGTTGTCCGAATAGTATTGTAGTATCCGGAAACTTTAGCTGTTTGGTCATTTTTTAGATTTCAGATACTTTTGAGTATCCAGTAGCTTTGTGTTTTGTCGACTCTTGGATAGAGTATGTATGAGGACTGGAAATATTGTAGACTCGACTTAAGTTCGGGTTTGGGGGAAACAGTTGAGGAAGAGTTAGATAGATTTATCTAGAGTTCTTAGCCTTAGTAAGTCTTATGTGTTCCATTTGGTAAAGACACGTTTGTATCTAATTGTTTCAGATTCGGTGAATTTGGGGTGAAAGCTGAATCTTTTTGAGAAAAACTTGGGAGCGTTTTGATAAGCAAACAGGTGAGTTTTACATTAAAAATGTTTTAAAATTGGAATACATATATGTGGATTGAGTATGTGATAAGTAGTGTGATTATGTGCATATGTATGAAGTATGATATATTGAGGTGTATATTATATTTATACGAGTATTACACTACACGAGAGCACGTTGGCCGGGCTTAGGACCGGTGGAGTTGGCTGTACGAAGGGACAGCGGTGTTGGCTGTATTTAGTACAGCGGAGTAAATTTATTAGTTGGCTCGCAACCATCTAATATGGCCATGGAAATGAGACAGGAAAGTACACGATGCATGAGTTATACTTGGTATTTATATTTGAAATGATGTATATGGTGTTTGTACAAATGGTTTTAAACTAACAGGGATTTTCTCACTTAGACCACTAGGTCTAACCCTCATTTTGTTTTAAAAATATGTATTCCAGGTCGTGGATCAAGTAAGAGCAAATGAGAAGGGTAATCTGTGCTTAGCTTTTGGAAGATGTATGTTTTGAAGACCATGATGTATTTTGTAGTTATAACTCCGTTATTAGTTATAATGTAAATTAATTAGCAAAAGGTTTGTAATGGAATCCGTAATATAGTTGTAAAGACTAAGGGACCGAAGTTTTTATGTGATGTATCTTTTGATTATGTAACGATGTTATGCAATATATGTTATTTGACACATGTTTGAGAACCGGGTCGTTACAGGTATCTACTTCCTACTCAACTAATGATGATAGTGATTATAGTGATGATTGCTATGATAATGATAATAACATGCATGAAGATGAAGATCTTGATGAACTTGAAGAATCATATAATCAAATGGTAAATCTTGTTAAAAAATATAGTGAAACTAACAACGAAATGAGTAAATCTCTTACATCGCAAGAAAGAGAAATTCATGATCTTAATAAGAAAATTGCTCTTGACACTAAGATACACGAAGACATGAATAAAGAAATTGCATGCTTAAAGGAAAAATTAAATGAAAAAGAAAACTGTGACTCTTGTGTCAAGTTAAATGAAAAGGTTGCATGCTTAGAGAAAAGAATATGTGAAAATGATATTTGTGCTAAATGTGACAAGTTGAAGATTGAGATTTCCTCTCTAAACTCAAAATGTGAAAATCTTGAGAGAAGAAATCAAATGGCTTCAAATTTCAAAGATGGAGATGAAAATATTCTTAAAATGTTGAAAATGCAAAGAAAGTTTGGTGACAAACGAGGTCTTGGTTTTAATGACTCCAATGGTGAATCTAGTACCAAAATACCGTAAAAAACCCTTGTTTTTACAAAAGCCTCAAAAACAGATAGCTCTTCTAAAAGTGAAGGAATCACAAATAAACCTGTTTTAAATTGTTATCCTTTTAAATCGTATGTAAGTCCAAAAGTTAGGTCAAATAACTTTTTTTATAGAACTCCTCACACTCAAAATAAAAACAAGGATATTATGGGCAACATATACGATCAAAATTATCCTAAAGTCAAAAGAAGGATAAATACACGAACACCCTATTGTGTGTATAATGAAAACCATCGAAAAATAAAGTTAACCCCTAGATGGATAGCTAAGGGTGTCTTTAACTCTAGCAATCCCGGACCAATGAGAAATTGGTTCTTGAATGTTTAAACTCTTTTAACTCTTTATCATACCCATAAATCAATGGGTACCAAGTTTCTTTTTGTATCTTATAATATTTTGTAGATGGTTTTTGGAAACGAAATCGAAGATCTAGATTGGATCCTTGATAGTGGATGCACTCGTCACATGACTGGAAATAAAAGTCTATTTTCATCATATGATGAATGTGACGGTGGGCAAGTTGTCTTCGGCGGAAATGCAAGAGGAAAGGTTATCGATAGAGGTAACATCGCTTGCAACAATGTTATATTTTTAAATGTCGAGCATGTGAGTAACTTAAATTTCAACTTGCTAAGTGTTGGTCAATTATGCAAGAATGATATCCATGTTCTCTTCAAAGAAAATGATTGTGAAATAATTAGAAATGGCAAGGTAATCTTAACAGGTGTTAAGAAAATAGACTTATATATTTGTAAAACGCATGTTAAAAATCTTACGTGTTTATCATCTATATATGATAATACTACCTTATGGCATAGATCTTGTAAACATGCAAATCTTCGTTTGATTCAAAAATTGAAAAATTGAAAAACAAAGATCTTGTAAACAACCTCCCTACAATCAAGTTTGACAATCATTTTTGTGATGCATCTCGCGTCGGAAAACAAGTCCATGTCTCTCATAAATCCAAAAACATTGTATCAACAAAGAGAGTGTTAGAATTACTTCACATGGATCTCTTCGGTCCCTCGGCAATCCAAATCTATGGAGGAAATTTCTATACACTTGTAATAGTTGATGATTTTTCATGCTACACTTGGACTTTATTTTTAAAACATAAAAATGAAGCTTTCAAAAAATTCAAAATCTTAGGTAAGGGAATTCAAAACCAACAAGGTTGTACGATTGTTTCCATACGTACGGACCATGGAAGAGAATTCGATAATGAAACGCAATTCGGAGCATTTGGTAACAAGTACGGAATCACTCATAACTTCTCGGCACCTCAAACTCCTCAATCGAATGTGGTTGTTGAGAGGAAGAACCGAACTTTGCAAAAAATGAGTCGTACTATGTTAAATGAGCAAAATATACCCCAAAAGTTTTGGTGTGATGCCGTAGCTACCGCAACCTATGTCTTGAACCGTGTCCTAGTTAGAGGCATTCTAGAAAAGACACCATATGAGCTATATCGAGGTAGAAAACCTTCCATAGGCCAACTTAGAGTTTTTGGGTGCAAGTGTTACATTTTGAATAATAAGATTATCTGACAAAATTTGATCCCAAAGCTTATGAAGGTATTTTCTTAGGTTACTCTTGGAATAGCAAAGCCTATAGAGTCCTTAACAAGACCACCATGGTAGTTGAAGAGTCCTTAAACGTAAGCTTTGATGAATCTCCACCAAAGCCAAGTCCTCCTCTAGTAGACGATAACATGAACGAGGAAGAAACTTTGGTTCGGAACCTTAGAAACTTGGATTTGGGATTGCAACCCTCTTCTAGTCAAGAAGAACCTAGCAATACACCCCCTTGTTATGTTCCTCAAGGAATAGAAGATCCAAACCTAAGAGAAGCAAGAAATCACCCCGTGCAACAAATCATAGGTGATCTAAACCAAAGGACCACAAGATCCTAAATTCACACCCATAGTGCATTCCATGCCTTTGTGTCCTCTATAGAACCAAAAAACGTAGAAGAAGCATTGAAAGATGACAATTAGATATCTGCAATGCAAGAGGAACTCAACCAATTCACTAGGAATGATGTTTGGGACTTAGTACCTTAACCTAGTGGTCAAACCATCATAGGAATAAAATGGGTCTTTCGTAACAAGGTAGATGAACACGATGGAGTCACACGAAACAAAGCTCGTTTAGTAGCAAAGGGGTATAATCAACAAGAGGGCATCGACTATGATGAAACTTTTGCTCCGGTTGCAAGATTATAATCCATAAGAATGCTTTTAGCCTATGAAAATGCAAAAGGATTCAAACTTTATCAAATGGATGTTAAAAGTGCTTTCTTAAATGGGATTATTAATGAGGAAGTGTTTGTCACACAACCTCCCGGTTTTGAAATCTTTGAAAAACCAAATCATGCTTTTAAACTTAAGAAGGCGCTTTATGGTATTAAACAAGCACCTCGTGCTTGGTATGATAGATTAAAGACTTTCCTAATAGATAATGGTTATATTATGGGAAAAGTTGATAACACTTTGTTTGTCAAGCAATCAAACAAAGATTTTGTAGTTGTACAAATATATGTTGATGATATTATCTTTGGGTCTAGCAACAATCACCTTTGTGAAGAATTTGCCACAAAAATGAAAAATGAATTTGAAATGAGTATGATGGGTGAACTAAACTATTTTCTCGGTTTACAAATTCGACAACTTGATGATGGCATTTTCGTGACTCAATCCAAATATGCCAAAGACATGCTTAAGAAATTTAATTTTGAGAACGTAAAACCTGTAGATACTTCTATGACCACTAATATCAAGTTATCTCGTGATGAAGAAGGTGATAGCTTCAATGAAAAGATATACCGCGCTATGATTGGCAGTCTACTTTATCTAACCTCATGTAGACCAGATATTATGTATAGTGTATGCTTGTGTGCAAGATTTCAGGGAAGTCCTCGACAATCTCACTATGAAGCGGTCAAACGAATTTTTCGCTATATAAGAGGCACCGCAAACCTTGGATTATGGTATCCAAAAATACCTGAGTTAGAAATCACTTGCTAGACGAATTCTGATCTAGGTGGATCTCTGATTGATAGAAAAAGCACAAGTGGAGTTTGTGCCTTCATTGGCGAATCCCTTGTTTCTTGGTTCTCAAAGAAACAACAATTAGTTTCCCTTTCAATAACTGAAGCAGAATATGTGGCTGCTGCAAGGGCTTGTGCTCAGGTACTTTGGATGAAACACACTCTTACGGACCTCGAGGTACATTTAAATAAAGTACCCATATTATGTGATAATATAAGTGCTATTAATTTAAGTAAAAATCCTATCTTGCACTCACGCACTAAGCACATAGAACATAGACATCACTTCTTAAGAGATAATGTTCAAAAAGGCAACATAATTCTTGAAAAGGTTGACACTACAGATAATTTAGCTGACATTTTCACCAAAGCCTTAAATAAAGATGTCTTCTGCAAATTACGTCTCGGTTTAGGATTAATAGAACATTATCCTTAAAAATATATCAAAATATTGCATTTTATCTCTCACGGACGTCCGTGCCTCTTCCGCGGAAGCAAAAGAGGGTTTTCAAGGCAAAATTCATTTTAATTCCCGGACGTCCGCGTAGTGTCTCTCGGACGTCCGCCGACGATCTGACAAAATATAACCCCTCTATTTTTTTTCCTTTCTTCCAAATTCATTCAAACCCTATCTCTCCCTCTCTCTCTCTCGACTCCCATTGCTGCAACCACCAGCGCCGCCGCCGGACTTCCACACCGCCGCTGTTGCCGCCGCTTCCACCGTCGGCCACCATCAACATCTTCTATTGTGCTTTCCTTTCTCTCTCCACTCCTACTCTAGGTAAAACTCTTGTTTAATCCTTTGGAAGTTTTCTTTTGATATCTTGTTTACAATTCAGTTTCCTCTTAAACCAGAATGCAGTTTTTAAAACCTTGAAAGTTTTCTTGCAATTTGTTCTTCAAAAATTGGGGCTGAAATTCCTCAAACTTTTGAAAGTTTTTTTTTTCTCAACCTTTGGTATCAAGTTTTGAAGTCTTGTTAGCAATTTGTTCTTCAAAAAAATTGGGGCTGAATTTTTTAAACTTGACGTTTTTGTTCAAACTGTTGTTATGCTTCCTCTCTTTCTAAGAAGGAACTTTCAACCATTATTATTTCTTCAAATACAGATATGGGTCCTAAAAGAGCTCGTGCTTCAACCTCTCGAGCAAATCCTATAGATCCAAATGTGGCTAGAATCTCTCAAAGGGATCAAAGGCGACAAGCTTTACAAAGCCGACCTTGTAATCAAGGTTGACCCGTGAACTTAGATGAACTAGGTCATTTTGGGACTCTTGAGGCCTTCACGGCCATTGGGTGGAAGTCATTCCTCTCCTTTAGGGGAGAAGTTTCCTTTGACTGCATGGTAGAATTCTATGCGGGGTATGACTTCAATGAGTCTACCAAAAAGGTCTCTCTTCAACTCTATAACAGCAATTATGAGTGGGATTTAGATCAGTTTGCTGCCCTTTTAGGTCTTCCTAGGTTTGCAAATTGCGTTTTTGCAAATACTACCTCTTTTACCCCATTACTAAGTCAAATTGATGTTTCTCAAGACACCATTTTGCAATCCATTCTTGCCCGAGGCTTTCAAAGATATTTTGATCCTTCTAATTTGAAGGATCAACACTTGACTCAACGAAACCGTTTTTGGAATAAAATTCTACTTTTTAATGTTTTGGGTCGTGCTGGTAACACTGAACGATTGAGCAGTCTTCAGTGTTATCTCCTTTACTGTCTTCACTACGGCATCGCTGTTGATGCCACATACATCAGTGCTCACCGAATAGATGGCTTAGAGAGAAGTCAATGCTCTCTTCCATTCGGTTATCTGATTAGAAATCTCTTCCAAAACCTTCAAATTCCTTTTGTGGGTAGACCCATTCATGAGGCGAATTCCTTGGATATCTTGAGCCTTGTTCGCATGGGTGCTCAACAAGGTCAAGCTCAAAGACGTCATGGTCATAACCCCAATCCCGAGGACGAGGAAGCGGAAGCTCCGAATCCTTACCACATTCCACCAGGCACGGTTTCAAACCGAGACATCCTCACCGCTTTCATGGGATATCGACAAGTTCAAGATGAACGTTGGGATGCGGTCAATCGCCATATTCAAGCTCAAGATGAACGTTGGAATGCAGTCAATCGCCGGATTGATGACGTGCATGAAGATGTCTGGATGGTGCACGAGGAGTACCGCCGGTTTAATTTGGATGAGAGTGATGATTGAGCTTATTTTGTTTTAAAACAATTATGCTTAGTACTATTGAACACACTATTTTAATTGCTATCTGTTTGGTTTTGCTAATTATTAAACTTGATGTGTTTGGTATTGCTAATACTTGGTACTTTTGTTTGCTTAATACGTGTACATAATACATGTGTTTTATCTTTGTACCTCAATATTTGGTATAAATTGCTCCTAATTTGAGGGGGAGCTTATTTTCAGGGGGAGCTCTCGCTATTAGTTTAAGGGGGAGTTCTTTATTTTTCCTGCCCTTTTTGTCTCGACAAAAGGGGGAGAAGTTATATATGTCTATGTCTATTTATTTGTCATCATCAAAAAGGGGGAGATTGTTGGTGCAAGTGAAATATCATTAAATCCCACAGTTTTGATGATTAACAAATAAATAGACATATTATTTGTTTCTAACAATTTGATCCAAGTGTAAAGCTTCTGAAGAATAAAATGGAGCTCAAGTATTCCAGATCAAAGAAATGGAAACATGAAGACTTTATCTGAAGAGATCAAGACTGGATGCATAATATTAGTCTTCATATTTCCTAACGGTATAAACACTCAAAATAATATACCACTTGGATATTTCAAAAACCAAACAAAAGATATTTTGAAAATACTGGTTTCAAAATTAAATAAAACCATTTGTTTTAAATATTGAATTGAAAAGAGGAAAAGTCTTACAAGCGTGCTGAAAAGTTGGAAAAACTGGTCGCGGACGTCCGCAAGGTATATGCCGGACGTCCGCCAACAAAAGTCACGTATTGAAAAGTCAGAAAGTGAAATGGCATTTTTGGGGGTTTGTGAAAGTAGGTCGCGGACGTCCGCGAGGTATATGGCGGACGTCCGCCATTCAAATATTCGTTCTGAAAGTCAGAAAAACGGCTACCTACCACCAACCGAAATCATTACTGGCGGACGTCCGGGAAAAACATTGTGGACGTCTGCGAACGCTCAGAATCAGATTTCTCATCCCTATATAAAGCCATTGAGTGGTGAGAAGAAAGATTAAGACTTGGGTTGATAGCAGATAGAAATTCCTGATTTCTGAGAATTATTATCAGCAAAACAACACAAGCATTTAACTCACAAAATCATCCAAGTGTTATACTTATACAAGAGTGGTTACCATTAAGAAATATAACATCTTGTAAGTATTTACTTTGAGAGTGAGTGATCCATTCAAATCTCAAGCAGAAGCAAGAGATCATTATTGTTGTTTGTATTAAGGTTTGTGTTCTACCATAAAGAACATTCATAGTGGATCTGTGTGTCGAGAAGTATCTCGGAAAGTGGATTAGCCAAGTTGGTGAACCACTCTAAACAACGGTGTCGGTATCATTTTTCTCTACCCTTATCTCTACTATATATTGTTGTGATTGAAAAAGAAATTTTTGAAAGTAAAAAGGTCCTAATACAACCTTTACCCCCCCTAAGGTTGTCTAACAAAATACTGTAATTCATGAAACATTGAAACAATTTGAATTTTGCATGGATTAATAAAGAGAAGTATTTGGAAATTGAATGATATGGTACGTCATATTCTTGACTGCAATGTTTTATTAACTTTTCCAGGCCAATTGTACCAAATATTGTCTGTTTTATCTACATACTTGGACTCATGATTCTAAAACATGCTTGATAGATGAGGTATCAAGTTCCTCTTATAAGGCAACTTTTGTTCCCTTCTCAACCAATGTGAGATCTTACAATCCAACCCCCATGGTAGCCCAACGTCCTTGCCGGCACATTAGTCTGGTTCCCGGTTCTGATACCATCTGTAACATCTCAGGCCAACCGTATCAAATATTGTTCGCTTTCTCCACACACCTGGACTCACGATTTTAAAACACGTCTGATAGAGCATGTAACAAGTCCTTCTTACAAGGCAACCTTTGTTCCCCTGCCCAACCAAAGTGGGATCTTACAAATAACATTGCATCGAGATTCAAATTTTTTTTTTGTTAATGGGTGTCAACTTATTTGCTCTCAGGACCTTTAAGAGAATAGTTAGGAAAATCCCTATTGGTCTTGCAGAACTCAAAACCATGATTTATGAGGAAGATCCAAAAACCTAAATCGGACATTCAAATTAGTTCAATTGATTCTTAACATAACTGTATTAACTATAAAAACAATTGAGCAGTTCTAACTTTAAATTAACTCTAATGATGATAAATGAAAACAGATTTGGTATATCCGCACATCTTCAACAACATTCTTAAGTTCTATAGAAACTATATAATAAAAACTGTAGATACTATTTATATAAAATATATATAATTCACAACTGTTTGGGCTAAAAATCTCTAGTCTCGACTACGACCAAAGCACTAAGAATATTTATTGCACTTTTCTCATGTCAAAGTCAAAACGTAAGCAATTTTATCCTCTGACCAAAGTCGAAGTCGAACGTACCTCTCGACCTCGACCGTCATATAGAAGCACACGACTTCGAACAACTAACGTATGGTTCTTCAGTTATGTTTTCTTCATTTAATACAGGTCAAACAACATTTATGGCCAACGGATGAAACCGACGAAGCAATTACGAGCATTAAACTGCGGAGACCGTTGCGACTGTTACTCGAAGAATTCATGAAGTCATTAAATGCATTCGAAAACTATAAATACAAAGGCAAAGACATCCTGAAGAGACACAGAACTTCGAACTACACATTGCATACTCAAGAACACAAGAAACAAAGAACTTTCTCTCAAGGAATCGCTTTCGACGCACGGCATTCGCACACAACATACAGTTTTTACACACGACGGACACTGTTTTTACATTCAAAACACTTGTTACTTTACATTTAAAGTATTTCCTTTCATTTGTATTGTAATCTCTGTACGATCGACCCCTGAAACACAAGGATATCGCCCCTGTTTGGCGACCATAGTGCAGCGACGACTTCCACAGTCGTCCGCGGGTTTTTTCCTCGTTGAGGTTTTTCCCGCGTCACCAAATCTCTGTCTCGTTTATGTTTTTCACGTTTATCGTACGCTTTGTCGAAAGATTCTTTTCTTTAGTTGTTAAATTCCACAATCAACCTTAAGTTATCCTTTTGGACGATTTTTGGCATTAACAACAACTAAATGGAAGATTTACCTACGCCATTTTGTTGATCCCACTTTTGACTCAACAATGATATTTTAAACGAAAACGTGTAAGACAAAGAATAAAGATTGAGTGCGAAAGCGTTTACTCGAAAGTTTGGTTTAAATGGTTTGGTAGTAAACACACAAGTAAATAATGAAGAAAGCAATATAACAAAGAAAATGCTCAAAGATTCATCTTCATTAATTTACCACAGATTACACCAATAACATCGTAAGGTGTGTGTTTCTCTCTCACTAATAGCTATCTGTCTATGTGATTGTGTGTTGTGCTTTGTTACCAGAAAATGTCTGGTAGAGACCTCTATTTATACAAGGCAAGGGGACAAAAGTACAAGAGACAAGATCATGGGACGCTTCATAGTACAACGTTGAGTTTGTGCGCCGATGAATAGTACTTTGGAAAAGTTGTCGCCTCTCAGAAGATGACACGTGGAAAGTGAAGAAGCGTGGCTTGTACTATTTGATCTTCAGAATCTTCGTACAACAGAGGCACGTGAGATGCACACTTGTCTTGGTCTTCATGAGCCTTGATCTCCATCTTCAGTATCTTCAGTTCCACAGAGGCTTTGTGGTCTTGAACTTTTGTCTTGAACTTGTTCTTTAGATGATGATCGATAGAGGCTCTGAGGTCTCGGTGTATCCGGCAGAGGCTTCTGCCAGATTTGTCCTTAGCCTATTTTTCAATACTTCTAAGAGTTATACTATTGGAGCTAACACATTTTCTATGGGAAATCATCATTAAAGAGGTGTTTCGTCACAAAACCGTTACAAAAGTTGGTGGGTAATTGTTGGTTGGAAACTCAAATAAGTGACATATTACCCAAGAGTGACGTTGATTTATATATTTACTTGAAAAACATTAGATTCTACCTGAACGACTGTCGGTAACTACCGATGGAAATTTTCCAGGGTGATTTTTGTAGGTAAAAGACATTTATTTCGTAGTGACTAATGAATGGTTTATCATCCTTATTTATGATAAACGTTTAATTATTATGTAAAAGAAAGAATTAATTCCAACGTTGCATTCAGTTCACATATGGAATGTGTCGAATTAGGAATCTCTTAGAGGAATTGGAATATGAAGAAATTGTAATAAAATTTAATCAAGTTTGACTATGCGTTTAGGTGGCAGAAATTGAATGGAATTTGTCAAAAGAATATGAATTTATATGTTTGGTTCATTGAATATAACAGTGATAGTGGGTGGGGGTGGTAATGGTGTCAATGGTGGTGGTGGTGGTGGTGGTGGTAGTGGCGACGATAGTGGTGTCAATGGTGGTGGTAGTAGTAATGGTGGCAATGATTATGGTGATTGTGGTTGTGGTGGTAATTACTACAAAACAAAGTCCAATGATTGAAGGCAAAGGCTAGGAGCTCTCCATCTCACTCTCACCTTCAAGAATTTCTAGGTTTTCAAGGTTTTCTTCAAAACCTAAGTGGTGAGTTCACCCTTCTCTTTCTAAATAGTTATATAAATTATAATATGACTTCTTATGTGTTTTATTTATCAAATTTCAGTTTGTATGATATTGGGAAAACGTTAGGTCAAAAGTAGGGTTTTGGTCAAAATGGAGATTTTGATAAGTGATAGCAAAATAATCACACGTAAAATGTGGCACAATAATGGTGCAAGTATACACAAAATATCGTGTTCGCTTTTCAAGCAATATAATGGTAAGGACCAAATATCGTATCTACGGGGATTAGACTACTAAGAATCTGAGATTTCCACGAACTTTTGGAGCAAAGTTTAGAGTTTTAATAATTTGGTTGATTTATAGTGAATAATGGCGAATTAATTTAACAAGTACGTAAAAAGTGGTTATGGGTGCAAGACTTCCCCGAGAATCTTATAGCAACTTAAATGGTCGACTCAACTAGTCACATTTTGACCCCATACTATTTCCTCCTCTCGAAGCTAAGTTTAATAGGATGTGGGCACAGTCTCGCCACAAAGTGGCCATATTTGTCAACTTTTGGTTTGCCAAACTCACTAAGTAGACCTCGAGGGTCTTAGTTCCGCCAGTATGGAGAGATGCGCATATCTCTATGACACACCAACTCAACCGACATCTGACCTTAGGTCGATTATGCAAAATCCATATCTCTATGCAATTATTGAAGATTTTCTCAAACCTCCTTGCATCATTCAAGCTGTATTTCGGATCCATCCCTCTCGAGGTCTAATATCTAATACTAACACGCACAGGTGATCATCTTGTCCGCATTGAGTTAAAGCTTCAACTCGAATGACCAACCCGAGAAGTTAACAAAAAGCAGTAACACCCAAGCATTACATTTTACCTCTCGGGTTTAGCTCACACCCACACCCAAAGGGGGGTTTAGCTACTCATAAAAAGAGAATACATGATGAAGAAGAAGAAAGACGTAAACTAAAGTTGCATTAAACATACCACTGTGGCCACAAGTTCACCACAATGGTGGATAGAAAGTAAACTTACAAGAAATAAAATTACAAGGAACTAAATTGAAATATAAAAGCTCTACAACTATTTTCCAGATGATTCCAATTGTTTATAATGTGTAGAATGCCAAACCAAGCTCCATATATATAGTGGGAGAGGAGAGATGAAGGGGAAAGACATGAGAGGAGAAAGAGTCCTCTCATGTTGTCTTCTTCTTCACACTTGTCTTCATATGGTTTCTCTTTTTGCCTCTACTCTTGTGAATGACTCAGGGTTAACTCCACCTAGCATACTCTTCCTTTTCACAAAATGGCTTCAAAAATCCGTAGGAAATCGGGAGGCACATAGCTGCCCGCCACAGTGGTACACCAAAACGAGATTTTGATCTTTTCAGCTATTTCAAATATTTTGGAACCAAAAGAATTAGAAATGCTCAAATGCATACGAAAAATGTTGAAATGGGATTTAAAAGAGTGACAAATAACACTAAAAATTGAGGGATATTAATAAGTAGTGTTTAGAGGATGATTCTAAGCACATGGATTTGTTTGTTTTTGTGTTGGGAGCTTGTGGATCTAGGTTTTTTGAAGGATTTCTTATGGATTCAAGTTTCTTCAAGTAAGATCAAATTGGGATAAAATCTAGATTTAACCTAAATCTAGAAAGGTGAGTTCAAGTTGCTTCGGGAAAACTTTGTACATGCCAAAATGTCCTTTTTGAAGTGTTTATGTGTTTATCTTGAAAGTTATCAAATGTTGGAATACTTGATGAGTTTTCATTATTTAGAGTATTTGATCTTATAAATCTTGTGAAACACCCATATTGGGAATTTTTGGGAATTTCGATAAATAAATCATATGTGTGTGTATTTCAATTAATTATTTGGTAAAGGGTAATTATTTGGTGACAATTCGTTGTTAGGGTGCGTGTTTTAGAAAAATGCATATTATTGCATTATGAGACATTTGGATATATAATTGGTATGGTTTCATTCGAAAAATGATATGTCCCAACTAAAGTTGATTTTTATAGATTAATCAAGTCGTGGAGCTTGTGGTTGCATAAACATGCGTTAAATACGTTTTATCACATATTATGATTTTATTAATTAGTTAATTGAATTGTTGTGCTTTTTGTGCGGTTTTGACTTTGAAGAGTCTTGGGGACATTTGTTCGGTTTTAATAGCTCGATGCAGAGCTTTGGATATGGTTTGCATTTATTGCCTTTTATTGGAGAGTACATGTTTTGAGTGTGTGTGTGTTATGCAATTGGAGTCAAGTATTTTAGATTGTAATGCATTAGATCCATATGCATACGAGTCGGTCATATTTGATCACTTTGGGAAAAATTCCCAAGTAGGCATTGTTGTTGTCCCGGTGTTGTGGATATAAACCTTTATTGGTTGGACTCCGAGATCGTGGGTTTTGTGGTTTTGATGATCTAACTCTTATGTATGCGAGTTAAACACCTTCGGTTATCAAGTAAGGATTTGAGGCTCGTATCTTGAATGCTAGTGAGTATGCACTAAAGGTCGAATGAGAACCTTGTGGTTATACCTTTACTAGAGAGAGAACATGCATTAAGATCGAGTATACTTGAGGTGGATCCTGACGACGTATGCGCACTAGAGGTATCGTGTCCTTGAGGTGACACCCATGTGTAACACCTCAAAATTGGAAAAAGCAACTACATAAAATTTTCGATAAAATAACCAAATAAGGATAAAATTCCTTCTACAAACCATCCTTGGAATTACTTCAATATTAAAAACATAATAACTTCAACATTCAGAACCTAAGTCATACGCCAAGGCTACAAAAGGTCGGGTGTTACTCAACCCAATATTAAGTTAATGCAGAAGACTTCACCAAACCACTTACTTCTTGAGCACACAACTAGCTACCCACTTTTCTCAGTGTCACTAGAACTGTATCCCAACCAGAACCTGTTGTACATGCCGACAAAAAAAAGGCTAGGCTAACGCCTAGTGAGTTCAAGAGTTTTTTTCATGGTTATATAATTCGTAAGACGAGAAAGGTGCAACTTAAATCATGAGTTCCAAAAAGAATTTACTTTAAATGCAAACCACCCATTTTCCGACGCACACAAATCCTGTGACGAAATCTCCAATATAAAACGATTCTCAAAAATGGACTCAACCCAAAACTCACTTGAAATGTGAAATAGTATTTTATTTTCTAAATTATAAAAACATGAATAAATCTCTATTATTGAAAACATCCTAAATACGAATGAGGCATAAATCACAGTCCATAAAATATGGAAAGCAATCCATATAAATATAACATGTCACCAAAAACATGCATAAAAATAAATGCCCAAACAACACCTTTCGGTGACGGGGGAGACCCGATTCCATTGTATGTGGTGGAACACAAAGTTAAGCCGCATAACTATGTTATTGAACTACACCTCATATCGTGACTCTATTCTCTTCTTTAATAAGCTCCAACTCGAGTCAGACTTTATTGCCTATTATAATAAGCTACACCTCAAGTCCCACACCCAGCAACGGGTGGCACCACCGTATCCATTATTTCCTGATGTGCCCAGCTACACCTCAAGGATACACGATCTTATTGCATGTTCATTCTCTAGTAAGTTAATGTAACAGCCCAAAAACTTCAACAGACATAACATAGATAAATAATCCCCAAATCGGGTCCCAATTACAAAAAGATTCATAAACAAAACATAAAAGTCTGAACAATTCAAAATTTGCAGCGGAAAGGTATTCTATCCACAGCCGAGAGATCTATCTAAGCTGAACAATACTTGAACTATAGTGTTCCTCGCTAAAGCCTCCATCTATAAGCTCAAGCCATCTCTTTACCTTTGCTCGAAGCACCACTAGTGCGGTTCCCTGAAAATGGTTTAGTTTTGAAAAGCGAGGGTTAGACCAAACGGTCTAGTGAATTCCCTCCAAAAGCAGTTTTACAACAAGTATAAAACTTTTCTTTAACAAATCATGCATCTCAATGTAAAACTCCATGGGTACTTGCACGGTGTTCAAGGATCGCACAATCCAGAACCACGATCGGGGCCCAAGCAGACTCCCCATTTCCCGAATAGGAAGGAAACGAATTCCATCCTACCGGGTCATAACAAACTCCCAAGGGATCATCGGATCCCAAGGTACATTGATCCCACTGTGAAACCCGACTCCACATAGCATATACACATAACTAACAATAAATCACAAAGCGTGAAATCTCTATAAACCGTTCAATCATGCTAAATAAGCCTTTCCAAAACATACTTTCATGCGAGAATTTATATAAGCTTGTAAGAAAATCATACTCGTAAAACATACCTTGATCAGTAAAACATTTGACATCTCATTCCACATAAAAAGGATTAAGGGAACTCACCTGGTTGTAAAGATTTCTTATGCACACATCAACCTCTTGAATGAGCCGGAATGATCCGAACACCTAAAGCATACCACCAAAAGCTCAGCAACTAATTATCCGGACACAAACTACCAGACATCTAGACAGTCCGGAAATGCTACTTTCCGGACGCTTATCCGGAACTTCTTTTTGGGTCATCCGGAAACCATTGTCCGGGCCATACTATCCGGGGAAGCTATCTGGGTCCCAACACCCGGACTTAACTACCCGGACACTTACTATCCGGAGACACTTACCCGGACACACTCACTATCCCAAAACACTTACCCAGACACACTCACTATCCGGACAGAGCGGTATCCGGTAAGCCGGACTAACAAACCCCAAATCTCCCAAAAATCGATCAAATCATGAGGTTAAGCCCCAACCTTAGCTAGATACAACGTTAGGTTTGCATTTGCAATGAAAAGCTTTCATTTACTTCATTCTTATTGACCTTTACTTGGTCCATAACAAGAAAACTCCACCACTTCCTTCTAAGGGTGAACACAGAGAAATAGATGGTGCTAAATCGATTAAGGTAGCTTAAATCAACACATGAATACAACATTTATCCCAAAACAGAGAGGAGGGTTCAAGATTTTTACCTTAATGAAGCCCTCCTTAGCCGAAATCTCTTCTTCTCCTCTCGGTCTCTTTCTCAGCTGCCAATTGCACCAAAAAGAGGAGTTTTCTAGGATTTGTCCCCTTTCATACTTCTCATTAATTGCTATTTGATCTCTCCTTAACTTTCCCCCTTTTTTCACTTTGGCCAAAAACCTTCCACTTATTACAACAAATAATCGATTGTTACAACACTCCCCCCTTAAAAGAATTCCGTCCCCGGAATTCCTTGGTCGAAAATATGCGGGTACTTCGCCCTCATCTCCGACTCCAACTCCCAGGTTGCCTCTTGACCCTTATGATTTCGCCATTGAACCTTTACAAGGTTGATCTCCTTGTTCCTCAATTTCTTCACCTTAGAATCCAAAATGGCTTCGGCTCCCTCCACGAAACTTAGTTTTTCGTCTACTCGCACAACTTGTAATGACACAACCACACCGGCCTTCAACCCACGCTCTCATAATAGAGGCATGAAACACCTCATGTATCCCACATATCCATAAAACATACTCATTCTATAAACCAATTCTTCAAATCGGAGTATCACTACAACCGACTCACTAAAACGTGGCTCAATCCTCTTTCCTTTCGCAATACCCCAATTCAACATCCAAACTCAACCGAACCAAACTAGACCAAACCAAACCGAACCAAACTGAACCAAGCCAAACCAAACCAAACCAAGTTGAACCAAGCCAAACCAAACCAAACCAAACTGAACCAAACCAAACCAAACCAACTGAACCAAGCTAAACCAAACCAAACCAAGCTGAACCAAACCAAACCAAACCAAACTGAACCAAACCAAACTAAACTGAACCAAATCAAACCAAACCAAACTGAACCAATACTTCTGGCATCGATCCGACCCCCAACTTAGTTTTCATGATTCGCACTTCCAAATTTAACAACTTTGGTTCCAACTGATCTTCCAAGCACCTCTGTATAAGACCACAGCTTCCTTAGGTTAGGAATACTCGCACAAAGTACTTGTAGCCCTTCCGACCATTTATACCAGATATAAAAGTAACACCTCAGGCCAACACCCTGGCCAACCCCACTAGTTAGAGTTCGCTTTGTCCACAAGTCTGGACTCAGGGCTCTTAACACACGTGTCATCACAACTTTCACATACCGTTGCACTTCGTTAAAGAAGAAACTTCACCGAGTTTTTGCAACAATGACATGAATTCTTTACTAACATCGGCAACCACCCAATTTGCCAATCTTAGCACCAGGTCAAACTTGAACTTTCCAATCCACCTTCCTATCACGACAAGCGCCTAACACAAAAGTATTTCGTTCCTTCAAAACACGTTGACCACGAGTCAATACTATATACCGATACATACTGTAACACCTCGAATTTCCATTATATTATTTTAATATGAATGGGGTCGAATTGTAATTTAGTCTAAGTTATGGACTAATTGTAAATATAAACTCCAGGGTTGAATTTGTAATTTGACCAAAGTTTAATGTTAATATTGAAAATTCACTTGAGGGTCTAATTAGTCATTTCTTGAAAGTTGAGATTTCTTTAAGTCTGGGTAAGTAATCTCATTTGAGATAATATCTCAAATCATCAGTGAAGTCGGTCCAGAGTAAATCAGGGAAAGAAAGAAAAAAAGAGAAAGAGAAGAGAAAATTGGAACGGTGGTTCTTGTGGTAAGAGTTTGAAATCTCCTTCTTTAATTTCTTAATCAGTTAGTAATATCAAGTTGGATTCATCATTCAGATAGAGTGATTGAATCAAAAAGAAGAAGGATTGGAGTCTGGGTTAAAAGCTTCTTTCAGGTGAGTCCTTCCCTTTCATCTAAAAATTATCAATTGAATCAAATTGTATATGTAAACTGTCTGAATGAATTGGTGTATTTGTATGAAATAGAATCGATAAATAAATTGTATTTTAGATGAGCTTATTGAACAAATTTTGACGTGAATCGAATACCAGTATCGCAGTTCTAGTATTGAATTCCGGAACTGTGTTTAGAATCCGGAAGTGGGGAATTCCGGAACTGGGTTTAGAATCCGGAAGTGGGGAATTCTGGAACCGGGTTTGGATCCAGAATTAGATGGATTCCGGAAGTGGGTATTGGATCCGGAATTAAATGGATTCCGGAAGTGGGCTTGGACCCGGTATTTAACGAATTCCGGAATTAGGAGATAGGATCCGTAATAATTTCCGAAACGGGCTAAATGGATTCGGTATTTTAGTAAGTTCCGGAATGGGCCGACTGGATCCGGTATTTAATAATTTCCGAAATGGTCGATTGGATCCGGTATTTAATGATTTCCGGAATGGGCTTTGAGTCCGGTATTAAGTGGACCCGGATTGGACTTAGGATCCTGTATGGATTGGGTTCCGGAATGAGAGTGATCCGGAATGGATCCGAAATAGAATGAGATCCGTTTTCTGTTAGAATCAAGTTAAGGAGTTGGTTTTAAATTAGAATCTGGATTCGAATAGTTCCGCAATTTGAGTTCGGAATACCTTCTGATTATAGTATTTGGAAGGGAAACAAATGAGAATAAAGAAGCGATAAATTGTTTAATATTCTTAGAGTAAAGAATATGTTACGATAAGTAGGGTGATATGTTATTACTCATATACACTAGTAAGTGTAATGGATCCATAAGCACTGTTTGTATTTTAACGAGGAATAGGCATAAAGTAATTTGTAATTCCCGTTGACCTGAAATGTGGAATAGGCATAAAATAAATTGTAATTCCCATTCCGTAAAGGTGTTGTAAAATGAGGAATAGGCATAAAGTAAGTTGTAATTCCTATTTCATAGTGTGACGTGAAACGCGAAATAGGCATAAAGTAAATTGTAATTCCCGTTTACGTGGAAATGGAGAATAGGCATAAAGTAAGTTGTAATTCCCATTTCGTAGTATAGAAATCGAGGAATAGGCATAAAGTAAATTGTAATTCCTGATTTCTATGGGAAGGCCAGAGATAGGCGTAAAGTAAATTGTAATCTCTACTTCCATTCCAAGAAATAGGCATAAAGTAACTTGTAATTTCTTGGATATGAGCACTGATCTAGAATCTGCAATGATTCATAGTAGGCTCTTGAATATGATGATGTGACTTTCTGAATGTTAGTCATACTCATGGGATCGGGTATGTTCCCATCATTATGAGACGAGTACGAGTACGGTAAGAATGATGACAAACCAGGTTTGTTTATATGCTTTGTATACTTGAGTTTTCAAAGTTGTTAATGTTTTAATTTGAATTTGGATGTTCTCACTAGGCGTAAGCCTAATCGTTCAAATTAAATTTTCTTACCAGGTATGAGCTCAGGGAAGTAATGGGATGTGGGACGAGTGCTTTTGTTATTCAACTTTTGATGATACGCGGAGAACTTAGATGATGCAAGGAGGCTTTTGATGAACTGCTTAGATAACCAAGTTAATCTAATTATAGTTGACATGATTAGATTAATAGGTTATTTAGAGAATTCGATTTGTGTAAATATGAACCCTCATAGTTAATTCTCTGCTTATTTATATAAAAGATCGGATAATATTTTGATGTACCTTGTTAAATTTTAAGGTTCAAATTGGCCCTGATTTTAGGGTGTTACAATATGGTATCAGAGCTGAGGTTTAAGCGAACTAGGTATGATAATGAGATACCTAGACTTAAGCTGAGAAGAATTAAGTTATGATTTGTGAGTATTGGGTAGAAGTACTAAGACGGGATAGTCTTAGAGTCGACGGAAATACGTGAATTAAGCACTGTAACGATGGTAACGAGAATACTCATGTATAGTATGTTCACAATTTCAATTAGCTATTGTCATTATGGATATATTGTTACACAAGCATACTTGTTTCTAAATTGTTACAGTGACTAATGAACGGTAAAGTACGTTTCGTGTGTTTGGATATGTGTAACCATTTCTTATGGTTATTTCTTTGTGCTATATCAGAACGATGGTGAATACACCAACAAGATCCCCTAATTCTTCGGAGGATAGGGTGGTAATTGACTGGGGGGAAAAGCAACCTGAAACGGGTGGAACACATGAAAGTCCGCCGAGGCCACCTTTTATAGGAGGAATGGATAGTCAAGCACAAAGAACAAGTATCGGTACCTCCAATCTGGTGACAATTGAGTCTACCATGGAATCTCGCATGATGGAGACTATGATGTAAATGATGAATACAACAATGGCACAACAATCCAAAATGTTCATGAAAGCGTTGAATGACCGAAGTACTGAGTTACGATAACCGAAGACGGGTACTGGAGTAGTAAATCCAATTCGTAATCCTGTGGTGAATGTAAACATGAGAGTGGAGAGAGTTTGTTCATATAAAACATTTCTGAGTTGTAAACCGCCAGAGTTTACTGGAGCAGACAATCCAGTAGCTTGTATGAACTGGCTTAGAGAAATGGAACAGGCGTTTCGAGCTTGTAAATGCGACGAGGAATCGAAGGTCAGGTTCGGTTCTCAAATGTTACGAGGTAATGCTTTAACTTGGTGGAATATAGTAACATCGACCCTGACGGCTCCAGTCTTGGCTGCTATGACGTGGGAGTCGTTTAAGAAAAAAAAGATTCTGAAGGAATATTGTAATGAAAATGAAATGGATCGAATTGAAGAAGAGTTTCGGACTCTTAAGAAGGGTACTTCGTCTATTCGGAAGTACACTGAATCCTTCATGGAAAAGCTGAATTTAGTGGGGCATGTAGCTCCAACTGAAAAGGAGAAGAATAAAGCCTATCTGAAGGGCTTACCGGATGACATGATGTCGCGGGTGCGAAATTCCAAAGCTTCAACATTGATAGAGACGATCGAAGAAGCTAAAGTAATAGAAGAAGTGTATGCCAAGGATAAGGAAGAAAAGACACAAGGGGGGAGAGAAACGAAAGTGGGAAGGCCGGTCGGAGTCTTCTCAGAAATCTAAATCTTTTGGTAAGAATGTTCGTTTTGAATCTCGTCGGGAACCAAACTGGTGCCAGAAGTGCCAAAGTAAGCATTTTGGCTCGTGCCGGGTGGTCGGAAGTGAATGCTTTAAATGTGGGAAGTCTGGTCATCAAGCTGCCAGCTGTCCTATTCAAGGGTTGATCTGTTTTGAATGTAAACAACCCGGTCATTTCCGAAGAGACTGTCCAAAGCTAAAGAAGAGCGGAGATCAGGGAAAGAAACCAAATACTCCTAAACCAATGGGCCGGGCATTTCATATGACGGAGAAAGAGGCGAAAGAGTCCAAGGATGTTGTTTCTGGTACATTTCTCGTTACTTCCATTCCCGCACGCATATTATTTGACTGTGGTGCCAATCTGTCGTTTGTGTCGAAATCGTTCTATCACAAATTAGCTATGCCTGTCACTACCTTGGAAGATGCCTTAATAGTTGAGATAGCTAACGGGTGTCAGGTCTTGGTTCGTGAAAGACTTGAGCGTTGTTTGATTTTGTTTGGGGAAAAGAAATTTCCTATTGACTTGTTGTTAATGGAAATTGGGGGATTTGATGTATTTGTGGGTATGGATTGGCTGACAATCAACCAGGCAGAAATTTTTTATGCAAAGAAATTGATTCGGATTCCTATGGCTGATAAGGATGATGTACTCATCTTTGGGGAAAAGGGAAAAGGGGAAGTTCCATTAATTTATGTTGCAAAAGCGCATAAGTGTCTGGTAAAAGGATGTTCATCCTATCTAGCGTATGTTCTAGATGTAAAGACAGAAAAGAAACAGGTGGAAGATATAAAGGTAGTACGTGAATTCCCAGACGTATTTCCTAATGATCTTCCAGGTCTACCGTCTGAACGACAAGTAGAGTTTCGAATTGATCTTGTCCCTGGATCGGCACCAATAGCGCGTGTACCGTATCCTTTAGCACCAGCCAAAATGAAAGAGATGATGTCTTAGTTGCAAGAACTACTGGACAAAGGATTTATTAGGCCAAGTTCTTCACCTTGGGGAGCTCCGGTATTGTTTGTTAAGAAAAAGATGGCACTATGAGAATATGCATCGACTATAGGGAGCTGAATAAGGTGACTATTAAGAACAAGTATCCGCTTCCAAGGATTGATGATTTGTTTGATCAACTCCAAGGTGCGGGATGCTTTTCAAAGATTGATCTGAGGTCGGGATATCATCAAGTTCGAGTAAGGTATGAAGATATTCCAAAGACGGCGTTTAGAATAAGGTACGGGCATTATGAATTTCTAGTAATGCCATTCGGGTTGACAAACGCTCCAGCCGTGTTCATGGATCTGATGAACAGAGTATGTCGACCATTCTTAGACAAGTCTTTCATTGTGTTCATTGATGACATACTTGTTTATTCGAAGGATGAAGACGATCATGAATACCACCTTCGTGAAGTCTTGGAAATTTTGAGGAAAGAGAAATTGTACGCAAAATTTTCAAACAGTGAATTTTGGTTAAAAGAGGTACAATTTCTGGGGCATGTGATTACTTCGGAAGGAGTCAAAGTAGATCCGGCAAAGATAGAAGCAATGACGAACTCAGAGATGCCGAAGAGCGCATCTGAAATAAGGAGTTTCTTAGGTCTAGCAGGTTATTACCGGAGGTTTATCAAAGACTTCTCAACAATTGCTTCTGTTTTGACCATGTTGACTCGGAAGAATGTAAAGTTTATATGGACTGAAAAGCAAGAGTTAGCTTTCAGGACATTACGACAGAAGCTGTGTGAAGCTCCTATTCTTGCACTACCAGAAGGAATGGAAGATTTGGTGGTATATAGTGACGCGTCAAAGATGGGTTTAGGGTGTGTGTTGATGCAACGAGGCAAGGTGATTGCTTACACATCAAGACAACTCAAAGAACATGAGAAGAATTACCCTACCCATGATTTAGAACTGGCAGCGGTAGTGTTTTCATTAAAGTTGCGGCGACATTATAGTATGGAACGAAGTGCACTCTTTTCACTGATCATAAGAGCTTGAAGCATGTCTTTGATCAGAAGAAGTTGAATATGAGGTAGCGGCGTTGGTTAGAACTACTTAAAGATTATGATTGTGAATTGCATTACCATCCTAGTAAAGCAAATGTGGTGGTTGATGCTTTAAGTAGAAAAGAATACAATGGGTGCTTGAAATCAACTAACGCCAGAATTGATGTGACATCAAGTTTGATTGAAAAGATAAAAGCGGCACAAGCGGAAGCCTTATTGGAAGAAAATTTGAAAGATAAACTTATGATTAAGCAACGGCTTCAACTGACTGAAGATAGTCGTGGGGTCAAACTGTTCCAAGGCCGCGTATGGGTGCCTAAGGTGGGAGGAAATCGGGAGCTAATTCTCGAAGACGCCCACAAGTCTAAATATTCTATACATCCTTGAAGTACTAAAATGTATAGGGATCTGAAGCTACACTATTGGTGGCCAGCTATGAAGTTAGATGTGGCACAAATTGTAGAAAAATGTGTGACATGTTCGTTACTAAAGGCTGAACATCAAAGGCCTTACGGAAGTCTGCAATCTTTGGAGATTCCGGAATGGAAATGGGAGAAGATTACCATGGATTTTGTGACGAAGTTACCAAGAACGTCAAAGGGTAACGATACTATATGGGTAATCGTGGATCGGTAAACCAAGAGTGCTCACTTCTTAGCAATGAAAGAAGCTTCACCAATTGATAAGTTAGCCAAGCTTTATATTGATGAAGTGGTGTCGAGGCATGGTATACCTATGTCTATAGTTTCTGATCGGGATAGCCGGTTTACTTCGAGGTTTTGGCAGTCCCTACAAGAAGAATTGGGCACAGGAGTAAATTTGAGCACTTCTTACCATCCATAAACGGACGGGCAAAGTGAAAGAACCATTCAAACTTTGGAAGATATGCTCAGTTCGTGTGTGTTAGACTTTGGAGGTAACTGGGATACGCATTTACCTTTGGTAGAGTTTGCGTATAAAAATAGTTATCATTCCAGTATTGGACGAGCACCTTTCGAAGCTTTGTATGGGCGAAAATGTAGAACTCCGGTATGTTGGTTAGAAGCTGGAGAAAAGAAATTTGCTGGTCCTGAACTTGTTCAACAAACGGCTGATAAAGTGAAAGAGGTTCGGAAGCATATGAAAGCGGCTCAAGATCGACAAAAGAGTTACGCCGATCCGAAAAGAAGACCGAAAGAGTTCCAAGTTGGGGAGCGGGTGATGCTAAAGGTATCCCCGTGGAAAGGTGTGATAAGGTTTGGTAAACGTGGAAAGTTGAGTCCTCGTTTTCTAGGACCTTTTACCATATCTAAGCGAGTGGGACTTCAAGCTTATCAGTTGGACCTTCCATCTGAATTGGAAGGGATCCACAATACCTTTCATATCTGTTATCTTCGAAAATGTTTAGCCAAAGAGAGTGATGTAATTCCACTTACTGACGTGAAAGTGGATGAGAAGAGCCGTTGTGTGGAAGAACCGGAAGCGATTATAGAGAGATCAGTTAAGAAGTTACGTCATAAGGATGTGGTTATGCTGAAAGTGCAATGGAAACATCATCGAGGTGCTAATGTGACGTTAGAAGCTGAAGAAGATATGAAGATTAGATATCCTCATCTCTTTACCTAGCTTTGATTTCGGGGACGAAATCATTTTCAAGTTGGGGATTTTTGTAACACCTCGAATTTCCATTATATTATTTTAATATGAATGGGGTCGAATTGTAATTTAGTCTAAGTTGTGGACTAATTGTAAATATAAACTCCAGGGTTGAATTTGTAATTTGACCAAAGTTTAATGTTAATATTGAAAATTAACTTGAGGGTCTAATTAGTCATTCTTGAAAGTTGAGATTTTTTTAAGTCTGGGTAAGTAATCTCATTTGAGATAATATCTCAAATCATCAGTGAAGTCGGTCCAGAGTAAATCAGGGAGAGAAAGAAGAAAAGAGAAAGAGAAGAGAAAATTGGAACGGTGGTTCTTGTGGTAAGAGTTTGAAATCTCCTTCTTTAATTTCTTAATCGGTTAGTAATATCAAGTTAGATTCATCATTCAGATAGAGTGATTGAATCAGAAAGAAGAAGGATTGGAGTCTAGGTTAAAAGCTTCTTTCAGGCGAGTTCATCCCTTTCATCTAAAAATTATCAATTGAACCAGATTGTATATGTAAACTGTCTGAATGAAGTGGTGTATTTGTATGAAAATAGGATCGATAAATAAACTGTATTTTAGATGAGCTTATTGAACGAATTTTGACGTGAATCGAATACCAGTATCGCAGTTCCGGTATTGAATTCCGGAACTGGGTTTAGAATCCGGAAGTGGGGAATTCTGGAACTGGGTTTAGAATCCGGAAGTGGGGAATTCCGGAACCGGGTTTGGATTCGAAATTAGATGGATTCCGGAAGTGGGTATTGGATCCGGAATTAAATGGATTCTGGAAGTGGGCTTGGACCCGGTATTTAACGAATTCCGGAATTAGGAGATAGGATCCGGTATTTTAATAATTTCCGGAACGGGCCAAATGGATCCGGTATTTTAGTAAGTTCCGGAATGGGCCAAATGGATCCGGTATTTTAGTAAGTTCCGGAATGGGCCGATTGGATCCCGTATTTAATAATTTTCGGAATGGGTCGATTGGATCCAGTATTTAATGATTTCCGGAATGGGCTTTGAGTCCGGTATTAAGTGGACCCGGATTGGACTTAGGATCCTGTATCGATTGGGTTCCGAAATGAGAGTGATCCGGAATGGATCCGAAATAGAATGAGATCCGTTTTCTGTTAGAATCCAGTTAAGGAGTTGGTTTTAAATTAGAATCCGGATTCGAATAGTTACGCAATTTGAGTTCGGAATACCTTCTGATTATAGTATTTGGAAGGGAAACAAATGAGAATAAAGAAGCGATAAATTGTTTAATATTCTTAGAGTAAAGAATATGTTACGATAAGTAGGGTGATATGTTATTACTCATATACACTAGTAAGTGTAATGGATCCATAAGCACTGTTTGTATTTTAACGAGGAATAGGCATAAAGTAATTTGTAATTCCCGTTGACCTGAAATGTGGAATAGGCATAAAATAAATTGTAATTCCCATTCCGTAAAGGTGTTGTAAAATGAGGAATAGGCATAAAGTAAGTTGTAATTCCTATTTCATAGTGTGACGTGAAACGCGAAATAGGCATAAAGTAAATTGTAATTCCCGTTTACGTGGAAATGGAGAATAAGCATAAAGTAAGTTGTAATTCCCATTTCGTAGTATAGAAATCGAGGAATAGGCATAAAGTAAATTGTAATTCCTGATTTCTATGGGAAGGCCAGAGATAGGCATAAAGTAAATTGTAATATCTACTTCCATTCCAAGAAATAGGCATAAAGTAACTTGTAATTTCTTGGATATGAGCACTGATCTAGAATCTGCAATGATTCATAGTAGGCTCTTGAATATGATGATGTGACTTTCTGAATGTTAGTCATACTCATGGGATCGGGTATGTTCCCGTCATTATGAGACGAGTACGAGTACGGTAAGAATGATGACAAACCAGGTTTGTTCTCATTAGGCGTAAGCCTAATCGTTCAAATTAAATTTTCTTACCAGGTACGAGCTCAGGGAAGTAATGGGATGTGGGACGAGTGCTTTTGATATTCAACTTTTGATGATAAGCGAAGAACTTAGATGATGCATGGAGGCTTTTGATGAATTGCTTAGGCAACCAAGTTAATCTAATTATAGTTTACATGATTAGATTAATAGGTTATTTAGAGAATTCGATTTGTGTAAATATGAACCCTCATAGTTAATTCTCTGCTTATTTATATAAAAGATTGGATGATATTTTGATGTACCTTGTTAAATTTTAAGGTTCAAAGTGGCCCTGATTTTAGGGTGTTACACATACGCTTCCACTACGTCATCTTTCCATACTTGTACACAACTAACCCACCATCCGGGGTAAGGAATAAATCACCTTGAAGTTTTACCTTTGCTTTTTCACTGCATCTAACAGACGTTCAGCTAAAAGGAGCGACCACGCCTACTCCAAACTATTCCAAGTAACACATTGTTGAACCCTACGCCCGATTCGAAATAGTTAACATCCAATACTTATTCAAATCTGACGGTCTTACACTTTGAGTGTCCCGTACAACCACTTATGCCATGCCTTTCCGAAGGTTTAGATCACATTCCTTCAAGGAAAGATTCATTGACTCATACGGGTTTCTCCACACTTAAACCAAGACATACACCAAAATCCCCCCCCCTCTCATAACTACACGAGTAGTTCCAATACCCGTCATTAGCCCCGCTTTAAACATTTCTCCACCCATATGGTGTCAATACCACTCTTCTCACTTTCAGTTCTTCCACTTGCCTGAACATATCGTCCTAACCTCCTCTTGCTAGCCTGGCCATTGCTCGCCTATCAGCATCCACTTCATCCCCAATCATTCCAAACATGACAACCACACTTATGTTACCATGCCCAGCCAACGTTTCACCACCGTTCTAATTTGAGATAATCAACCAAGTCCTCATGTAATAACATTCAATGTTTCTCATTTACCAAGTAGGGTCAACCTGCTTACCAGAATTTCTTCGTCGGTCTTGTATTGATCCTAACAGGAACTCACTCAGTGACTCATGCCACTAAAACACCTCTCCAGGGTAACCACCAAACACCGTTTTATTCTGGAAATAAACATATCATAACCCCATCTTACAATCCATGCATCCCAACTACATGCTTAATACTTTGTACTCTCACCCACAACAACACACCGCCAACCAGGTGATTTCGGCCATTTTCACACATAACAATTCTTGCTTCCATTTTCACCTAAGTTCGTAATTAACCAAGCCTATCTCACGACTTGCCTGTCTCTAAATTTAGACAAGCCACAACTCACGATTTCCTGTGCTTGCTCAAATATACGTCCCTCGACAGACCATTGCGAGCTCCACGAAAGTCATCCCAACGACAAGGCACAATCTCTTACAAATTGATTCTCCAAGCACCAGCTTTGGTTGTGCTGACTGCCTTATTCCTATACAGGTCATCAAGTCCCATAGAGCAGACATAGCTACAACAACTGCTTCATATTCGGTACACCTACACAAAGTGGCCCAACCGCTCACCGTGTATACATCTCTCCCGACAACCCTTCATTTCCTTAGGTAAATTCTGTGAAATAACCGCTTCATAATTTCTTCTAACATCTCAGTCTCCCCATGATGATCTCAAAACTGGACACTTTTAACAGTCATCCCCTTCAGCATCCATAGCTAACACGGTGGAGTTTCCACCATCTCACCGATACGCAAAGAGTCCCAATGAAACCTACCGTTTTCAACACATCGTAACTAACTTTGCGCTGTACGGTCCGTACTAGCTAAGGAATAAGACTCGTATGGTGCGTAGTCTAATTACAGTACCATTCACCACTTTGGCTCATGCCTGAAAGCATTCCATCAGGGCACATTATCTACTTGTTAATATATTGCTACTACTACTAAGAGTTTCTCAACAGCCTCCGGCTTCAACATGCGTACGCCCGCTCCATCACCCATTATCCAACATTAACAAGTTCAATACCCGGGATTTCCACTGTTTTCCGCTCTCCTCTAACTAAAACACTAAGGTCGTAACCCGGCCGAAATCAAATCAATTGAACATTTTCCATTTGAACCCCTCCTTGTTCTTAACTATGTCGTCCACTACGACCTACAGAGTTCATAGCCTTCATGCATGACGACACAACGATTTTAAATCATTTTACACACTTGAAAGTTTGATAGACCATAATGAGAAACAAATTGGCATATGCATAGCACCTCACTACTCAACCCGAAACGTAAACCCAACGACCCTAAGGTCGCTCACATGCCACCCCAAGATAATTCGTGACTTAGTCAACCGAACCAGTATTGACCCAAATAAAACGTGTTTAATAAAATGTTTCTAATACGATTTAAAACCTCAGAACGAAATCACTTATACAAAGTGAGTCAGTCAGCTCTCACACTCATTTGTGTGATAGCAACGTGTCAATACTCATTTTAGTTATAAATTGAAAACTTTAAAGTAAAACGTTTTCATGATTTTCACAAAAATGTTTATCCCACATGAAAAGAATGAAATAGTTCACAATTAACTACACTCAAAACATCATCTTGCAACGTAAACAAGTTTATCTTTTTCTTTAAACGAATGCTCGTATAAAATTTTAACGTGAAAAAGTTCTTGTAATTCATTTAATGACACCATTCATGAAACTAAATTTGCAATGAAGGCTATTCACTCTAATAAGGTCCAACATTACTCCTACAGTAGCTTATTGTCGACACCCAACTGTCGACCATCGGTCGCCTTCTTATTCTCATATTCACTTGTGGTACAGTTGCTTCACAACCCTTCAAATTTTGTATAGACCAAAGATCAACAACCATGCGATTTCAAAATTTAATCTTTAAGGTCGAATAACGACCGGTTAACTCGTGTCCTACTCAGACACACGTTTCGATCCATCACTAACATGTTTCCCTCACCAATCTGGCCACTACCCCGCTTGACCAACAGTCAAGGGCTTGTTTTCTTCACCCGTTTACATTTGAAGCTTTCAAGATTTCCGTCACATTTCTCATCCCAGCTGGTCGACCCATCAAACCAAGGAATGGGGACTCACTAGAAACTAGAAGCTCATCCTTATATCGTCCTTCATCCTTTTTTGAACCTAGAGTTTCCACCCTTGATCGGCTCATTACCGCTCCGAACCACACTCCTTCTAGAAGGTGCCAACAATCTTACTATGCACGACCTCCCTCATCAAAACAAAGTCATGATACCACCACATGGTTGGAATTTTACTACATTCCCCCATCCTCCAATGAATACCTCAACAATAACAATCTACCATATAATACAAGAACTGGAACAACCGCACTTAACCAACACCCAAACGCAACTCTGCATAATAAGGTAATCTAAGCACGTACATGTACCTGTAAATTCGCAATTACACTGGCTAGATGTAACTTCAAACTTACCTTACATGACAGTTCTCACTACCTTATCCTTAGTGCACCTAGAGTGATCTCTCTTAAAGGCATCCTATATCTCGGTTGTGTCCCTATCATACAGTTTAAGTTTAGGCCCATCCGGTCACCTAAATCCCTTAAACTATGGATCTGATACCAAATGAAACAGCCCAAAAACTTCAACAGACATAACATAGATAAATAATCCCCAATTCGGGTCCCAATTACAAAAAGATTCATAAACAAAACATAAAAGTCTGAACAATTCAAAATTTGCAGCAGAAAGGTACTCTGTCCAAGGCCGAGAGATCTATCTAAGCGTTACAATACTTGAACTATAGTGTTCCTCGCTAAAGCCTCCATCTTTAAGCTCAAGCAATCTCTTTACCTTTGCTCGAAGCACCACTAGTGCGATTCCCTGAAAATGGTTTAGTTTTGAAAATCGAGGGTTAGACCAAACGGTCTAGTGAATTCCCTCCAAAAGCGGTTTTAAAACAAGTATAAAACATTTCTTTAACAAATCATGCATCTAAACGTAACAATCCATACATGGGTACTTGCACAGTGTTCAAGGATCGCACAATCCAGAATCACGATCGGGGGCCAAGCAGACTCCCCTCTCGCCTCACATCGGGGACCAAGCAGGCTCTCCATTACCCGAATAGGAAGGAAACGAATTCCATCCTACCGGTTCATAACAAACTCCCAAGGGATCATCGGATCCCGAGGTACATTGATCCCACTGTGCAACTCGACTCCACATAGCATATACACATAGCTAACAATAAATCATAAAGCGTGAAATCTCTATAAACCGTTCAATCATGCTAAATAAGCCTTTCAAAACATACTTTCATGCGAGAATTTATATAAGCTTGTAAGCAAATCATACTCGTAAAACATACCTTGATCAGTAAAACATTTGACTTCTCATTACACGTAAAGAGGATTAAGGGAACTCACCTGGTTGTAGAGATTTCCTACGCACACGTTACCCTCTTGATTGAGCCAGAATGATCCGAACACCTAAAGCATACCACCAAAAGCTCAGCAACTAATTATCCGGACACAAACTACCAGACATCTAGACAGTCCGGAAATGCTACTTCCCGGACGCTTATCCGGAACTTCTTTCCGGGTCATCCAAAAACCATTGTCCGGACAAATGAAGCTATCCGGGTCCCAACACTTGGACTTAACTACTCGGACACTTACTATCCGAGACACTTACCCGGACACACTCACTATCCCGAAACACTTACCCGGACAGAGCGGTATCCGGTAAGCCGAACTGACAAACCCTAAATCTCCCAAAAATCGATCAAATCATGCGGTTAAGCCCCAACCTTAGCTAGATACAACGTTAGGTTTGCATTTGCAATGAAAAATTTCATTCTAGCTAAGGTTGGGGCTTCACCACTTCCTAAGGGTGAACACAGAGAAATAGATGGTGCTAAATCGATTAAGGTAGCCTAAATCAACATATGAATACATCATTTATCCCAAATCAGAGAGGAGGGTTCAAGATTTTTACCTTAATGAAGCCCTCCTTAGCCGAAATCTCTTCTTCTCCTCTCGGTCTCTTTCTCAGCCGCCAATTGCACCAAAATGAGGAGTTTTCTAGGGATTTGTCCCCTTTTATACTTCTCATTAATTGCTATTTGATCCCTCCTTAACTCTCCCCCCTTTTTCACTTTTGCCACAAACCTTCCACTTATTACAACAAATAACCGGTTGTTACAGTTACACCTCAAGGTTTCCATTGAACCTTTATTGCCTACTTACTAGCATTCAAGAATTGGAATCTCGGCTCCGTACTTGATAACTCAAGATGTTCAACCCTCGTGCATAAGTGTTAGAACATCAACTATAAACCCATAATCCCGGAGTACAACCCAATACGGTCCCTCTCCACAATGTCGGGACACAAAATGCCAAAATGACGTACGTCCCAAAGTGATAATACCAAGACTCTCCACTATATAAATATGATTGACACATATGCCCATGGATCCAATGTATTACGGCCTAATAGTGCATGATTCCACATGAATGATACACACTCAACACATGTACTAAATAAAATGCAATAAATTCAACTAACGACCAATGCTCCACATTCAATGGTTAAAATCCGGACAAATGTTCTCTAGACTTAATAAAGTCATAAACCGAGTCGTAAGCTCAACCAAAACCAATCAACCACTCATAATATCAAATAATGCATTAAAACGTATGTAACCCACGTTTATGCAAAATATGCTCCATAGACACGAATTACACAACACAACCCTTAATTTAAGACACGTCATTTTTCATAGTACACGTCAAAGTACATTTATACCCAAAGATTTACAAACGTAAGGTAAATCATTTAAAATAACAACACTTAAGATTCATTCTCCAAAATACCTAAATTGCATCTTTTCTCAAAACCAAAAGGTTTACAGCTTCTAAAATGTTCACATGGTCGGAGATGACCAAAAAATCCAATGACCCACATGTTTGTATTTTCACAACGTACCACACAGTAAATTATGCATATTTCCAACAAAACACTAAGAGTGTACTTTTACTAGATAACCTCCAATTATGCATTAAATATCAAAACACTTACATTTATACTTATTTTGTCAAGTTATCCAAAAATCCCAAAAATGGTTATTTTGCAAGATTTATAAAATCAAATATTCCAAGTAATCAAAATCCACCAAATAATTAAAAAATAAATATTTTCATGTAAAAACACACAAACACTTTAAAATGGACATTTTGGCATGTACAACGTTCTCACAAATCAACTTAAACTCACTTTGCTATATTTAGGCTAAATCTAGATTTTTCCCCAATTTGAGCTCCTTTGAAGAAACTTGAATCTTCAAGCTAAATCTTCCAAAAACCTAGATCCACAAGTTTCCAACCATAAATATCCATATTCAACCATTTAGAATCGTTCCCCAAACATTTCATACCAACATCTTCATTTATACCAAAACCCTAATTTTGACCCAACATTCCAAAAATCGTCCAGACCGAAATTGAAGAACTAAAACACTAGGAAATCATCAATGGGACATTTATAACTCATAAATAAGCATGGAAATGAGGGGGTGAACTTACCACTTAGGTTTTGATGAAAACCTAGAAAACCCTAGCCACAACCTTGAAGAAATGGGTGGAGATGATGAACTCTTGCTCATAGCTTCCAATCCTTAACTTGATGATTTACCACTTTAATTCTCAAAGATTCAAGCCATTAATGCCCCAAAATCGAAGCCAATGGAGTAGGAACATTCTTGGGAGGGTTGGGAGAGAAATGGAAAATATTTAAAGTGACAAATGAGAGAAATCTTGTTTTTGACAGCACTCTGCCCCCTGGGTGCTACATTGACCAGCGACTATGACACATGTCAATGTCGTTGCTCATATTCGCTCAGGAGGTACCGAAGCCTGCTTTCCCCCTACGACTATGCCAGTGCGACTATGACACTGTCATAGTCGTCGGGCATTGTAGCCGGACCCGTACCAAGCCCCAAAACTCGACTTTTTCCACGCCAATACTCCCGATACTCTTTGGGACTTTAAGTAATGTCTTCCCAACATAAATCACACCATTTTCAAGCTGTAAAACGTTCGGGTCATATTTACTTACAGAAAGTACTGAACACTATTTTGGCCATAACTTCTTCGTTTTAGCTCCGAAAAAAACCGTTAGACCCGCATTTGAATTCCTCACCCAAAAAAACTATAAAACCTAGGATCTCATCCCAAGCTCATATTTCCTCTATTTTCTTAAAATCGATTTCTACACTAACTTGAAATTGTAGTTACCCAAAAATTACGGGTGTTACACCATGGGTGCACTAAAGGAATTAGTGACATGAGGTGTAGCTTTATAAAGCATGCGATAAAGTCACGATCTGAGGTGTAGTTTGATAACATAGATATGTGACTTAACTTTATGTTCTGCCACGTTCAATGGAAACGGGTCTTCCCTATCACCGAAAGGTGTTATTTTGGGTATTGAGTATTATTCATGTTTTCGGTGATGTTTTGAGTACAGATTGATATCCATGATTTGTGGTTTTGTATTATTAAGTTTCATACATGTTTTTGGATCATTTGGATAATAGAGTTTTATCTTCGTTTTCAGGATTTGGTTATTTAACTCCATTGTGTTTTGAAGCGAGTGTTGGGTTTTGAGTTCATATTAAATGAGTATTTTGATTTAGTGTTTTTATCATGAAAATAGTGGGTTTGGAAATATGTTGATTTTACGGTAAATATGTTTCATAATGAGTTATGTTTTAAATAAGCAGTCTTTCAATTTTACTATTTGTAATTGTGATGAAAATTGTTTAAACTCACTATGCGTTAGTCTAACCTTTTTCTTTGTTGGCATGTGCATCAGGTCTTTGTTAGGGAATGGTACTAGCGACACTCTGAGGTGTTGAGTGCTAGTTAGATGCATAAGAAGAGTGTAACTTTTGGATGAAACCTTCCACACTTTTGGAGATAACAATTGATAATGGGTTAGTAATACCCGACCTTAATTTAGTCTTCGTATAAGACTTAGGTTAATAATTGTTGAAGTTGAATCTAGAATATAATTTGAAGTAATTCAAGAATTGATTTATAGAGGGGGATTTTATCCTTTATTTGATGTAATATTGAAAAATTTAAATCAGTTGCTCTTTCGAAATTTGAGGGTGTTACACTTAACTCATCATATTACCTCATTTGATATCATCTGATCCCATTATCTTAGATTTCAGATATATCATCTATAGGATATTACTTCATACAGTTGGATATAATCAAAGCTCTCATCCGATCGATATACCTATCGGCTAATGGGTTCCAGTTTTACCAACTCATTGTCTATCTGATATAGCAACTTCATAATGTTCTACACCTAGTTAATCTGATATATAATATATATTTTGGATACAGAAAGAGATAGGAGTTTTAATTGTAAAAGTCTTATAGATTAATCCAAAAGTGAAATGACTTCAACAAAATCAAACTAGTTGGAGAGGGGTCAAGATCGTCACTAAAGAGTTTGGTTTGACATCTGGCCAAAAGAATATCAATACAAGATAAGTTAAATAGTAGTCTGAAAAATACTACTATTGGCAAGCCGAATCTTGAAAGTATAAAATTGGCCAACAAGGTTTACTCACCAACTATCTTGCTTACTTATTGGTATGAGAACATGTACAACATAGCAGCCTAAGCAAGTACAAAAGCACCATTTTATTGGTACCTTGTTTGTTTTATTGTTCCCTCGACATGCTAAGGGTTGAAGTAAGTCAAAATAGGGTCAACGTCAAGTTCAAAGGTTGAAATGAAGAGTACTATGATGCATAGATCAACCAATCAAAAGAAAACACACATTAAAGTTGGACAATAATCACTTAATGCATAGGTGGCTATAAAAGGTCACCATTGTTTTCAATGTTACACACCCGTTTTGAAAGAACATCCTTGTGAGTGTTTCTGAAGTAAATTTGTGTCATCCTCAGAAGAACCTTCTTAGTTCTTTTGATCAGGGAGAGAGACTTCCCCCTTTCTCTACTAGATTAATAAATTTGTCACAGTCAGATTGTTTAGGATTATAGGTCTTACCTTCCTAACATTCGTAACAAATCTATAATTCTTGTTTTTATACAACATATAGAAGAAAGAATAAAAAAGTGAAAATTTGTTGTGTTTGTATTCATCCCCCCCCCCCCCCTTATACAAACACTTCATATGTAAGTCATCACTTAGACATTTCATAAACTATCTTCTTAGAACGCTTAGACATTTTAGGTATCCGATAAACCTAATTTTCTTATGGTGGTATGTTAACCTTAATTTGTACTCTCTTACATTTTTTCCCTCAAGGTTCCGATCTATTAGTTATAAAAATTCCACTCCATTGTATTGGGACGTCGGATCTTAGGACGGGGGTTTCATTCAAGGATGTTGGGGTGGTTTATATGGTTCTCAAAAACATCTACGCAATTCTAAGCCTATATATATATATATATATATATATATATATATATATATATTGTTGGTCCTGGAATCAAGGTTCTAAATGGCGTGAGGCGTGGCGTGGCGAGGAGCCATGACGTTTCAAGGCATGCCTTATGGCGTCAAATTTCTAATTCATATATAATGTTATATATAAAATTGTATGTTTTGTAGCTTTACTCAACGAGTTAATAGTAATTAACAAGTTAAATTATGTTATATATCAAAAACTTGCAAATAAGACATTAAGAGAAAAATCAAATATCTCATTACGATAAATGTGCATAAGGCCATGGCGTGCTGTGCGGCGAGTTTTTTAGAACAGTGTTTGGAATACAATGGCTTACACATAAGAAGTTTGTAGATGGGGGGTTGAATACAAACACAACAAACATTTAATTTTAATTAGAAATTACAAATTTGTTACGGAAGTTGGGAATATAAGACATGTGATTCTAAAGAATCTGACTGGTGACAAATTTACTGACACTAAAATAGAGAGGATGAAGAAGCTTCTTTTTCAGGTCTGAAGAGCTAAGATAGTCTTTAGATTGTGACACCAATTTTTTCAAAGAAACTTTCACATAGAAGTTCTTTCAAAATGGGTGAGTTGCAACTAATGACAATGGTGACATTTTATAGCCACCAATGCATTAAATAAAATATTCCAACTCTAACATGTGTCTTCATCTGATTTGTTGATCCATACATGCTTGTAGTTTTCACTTCAGCCTTTTGTTGTTGATGTGGACACTTGCTAACATATCCCATCATTTTGTATGCAAAGGGAACAATAATGAAAATATGACACTAATAAAATAGTGCTTTAGAACTTAGTTTAGTTGACATGTTTTTGTATGTTTGCATACTAGAATGAGAGTTTGGGAGAGTTGGTGAGCCAAACCTTGTTGGAAAAATTTGCACTCTGAAATCCGGCTTACTAGTAGTAGCATTTGTCTATTAAACGACTTCCAGCTATAGACTTTTATGAAGTAAGTCTATCGGGTGTACAATGACTTAGAGTATTTTGATGAGAATATATGAATCCGATGAGAGACAAGGTTTCTCTTTATCGGATTTCTCTTGATCTTCTTTCTGTTTTGAGGGTTGGGATGATGGTTTATTTAAGTTATATCTGATGGATGCCATTCATCGGATATGCTCTTTTAAGACAATGAGTAAGAATAGATTTCTAAGTGTTTGGTCGGATGTATTATTTACAAATCTGATGGTTGAGATTAATATATATAGGAGGTTCAGGGTAAAACCTCAAAAAAGGAAAAACTGGGAAACACCCTGGTAACCGTTCATCTGGACAGTATGCACGTGTGCATACAAGTAAATTGAGTTTTTTTGGTTTTTATGCACGTGTGTGTTATGCACATATGCATATGCACGTGTGCATGTTACAAATTACTTGTATGCACAAAAGCATATCGTTCAGATGAACAATTATCAAGGTGTTCGTCAGTTTTTCAATTTTTTTTTTGCGATTTTCCCCTGAACCTGACCCTATATATACATATAGGTGGAGTTCAAACGAGAACACTTCAATTTTGCGAAATCCGAGAACACTCTTATCACATGTGTGACGCAGCGTAGGTGTGCGGAAGGATTGACAATCGTCTAAACCCTTTTGATAATTAACGAGAATTACAAATGTAAGACTCGAGAACTCAAGAAAATACTCTCTGAAAGATGAATTTTATTGAATAATTGAACTGCTTAATAATGAAACCTAACAACCCTATTTATAATCTAAATTAATAAAAAGATAAATACTAAACTAATAAAAAGATAAATAAGAAAATTAAACGTAATCCTACTCTTATTTAGAAAGGCAATCAAAGAAGGAAACTAAAAAGAAATATAATAATAAATCAAATTAGGAGATCATGGGATGGTGGATGTTTTATGATTCATGGAAAGGAGGCGTGGATTCATAGGATGCATGGAACGGCAGCTTGAACTCGATCAAAATACCACAGTGTGTTGAGCGGGTTTGGTGCTGGTTAGGCCACATGCAACTAGCACTAAACTTGTTTCGTCTTCTATCAAAATTCTCAACTTGTTTTTCGATCTCTATCGCAACTTTTTATATTCGGTGCTTTCTGTTTATCCCTTCTTCGATGCCAAGTTTCGAGTTTCTTTCGAGCTCGTCTTTCTCTTCGAGCTCATTTTCGTCTTTTCCAATTATTTGTGAAAACCCTTATTAATTCTCAAATTCTCCCTGTATCAATGTGATAATACACGTGAGGATACCCGGTGGTTGCGGACGACTTGGCCCAATACCTAAAGTCGCACCAAAGGTCGTTTGGTGTACTGATTTAGTATCACATGTGTATCACATGTGATGTATTACAGTATCACATCAAGAATACCCTTATCACATGCGAAAATACACCTGAAGGGCCCTAATGGTGTGCGGCCGACTTGACCTGCAACCTAGGTCGTGTCGAACGTCATCCACATCTCCGATTTTGTATCACATGTTTATCATATGTGATAAACTATAGTATCACATGTGGTTAATTATAGTAAAAGGCATTCTCGTGTTCTCGTAATTTGAGGACGTTATATATATATATATAGGGGAGGTATCCGTTGCAAACCAGTCAGTTTGTGCAAACTATACAAACCAATCTTAGCCGTTGATCAAGTCTAATAAATATCTGATTTTATTATGTTTCCTAATCTAAAGTCATGATCATAATGAATGAATCTTATCATCTTCCATATATATCTCAGTCTTAATTAATGAATCATAATGATTATCCATAAATACATCCATTGTTTCCTAATATAGTGGTTTGTATAGTTTGCACAAACTGACTGGTTTGCAACGGATACCTTCTCTCTCTCTCTCTCTCTCTCTCTCTCTCTCTATATATATATATATATATATATATATATATATATTATAGTGGCGTAATAATTTGTAAACTTTTTTTCGTGTAAACTTTGGATTTCATAGGTTTTTTGATGAAATTGTTTATTTTGATGAATGTGTTTCGTATCATTCATTTATTGATGAAACTGTTTCATATATTTGGGTTTTTTATGTAAAAACGAAAAAGTTTCATCAAAACTGAGAAAATATATGAAACAGTTTCATTGGAATGAAAAAATATATGAAACAGTTTCATAGAAATGAAAAAGTATATGAACTACATAAAAAACAAAAATATATGAAACAATTTCATCAAAAAAAATGAATGATATGAAACAATTTCATCAAAATAAACAATTTAATGAAACAATTTCATCAAGAAAACCTATGAAATCCAATGTTTATAAAATTTACACGAAAAAAAAAGTTTACAAAATAGTGGGCATATATATATATATATATATATAGAGAGAGAGAGAGAGAGAGAAGGGGAGGGAAGTTCAAGGGAAAACCTCAAAAAAATGAAAAACTGAAGAAAACCCTAATAGCCCTTCATTTACACGGTATGCACTTATGCATACAAGTAAAATAAGTTTTTTTTTGTTTTATGCACAAGTGTATCATTCAGAATGAATAGTACAACATTCAAGGTGAATAATACACGATTCATGAATTTGTGTTTTATTCATCCCGATTGTTGTATTATTCATCATGAATAGTGAATGAACGTTTACCTTTGTTATTCATACTGAATGTGGACACCCGGGGATGTGCATACATATTCATAATGAATAAAACCAAATTTCGGCTATGAATCGGGAAACAAAAAGAGTGTGCGATGTGCTGTGACAACCGTCAAAATCGCGTTCAGATTAGAACTGCACTAATTATGTCAGATACAGTTATTCTATGTCACACTGTCTAGTTTTAGCAGTAAACCCGACACAGTAGGGAAAATTTAGAAATCCAGTCTAAAATCCCTCAATTTAGGAAATTATCCATACATCTCATAAAATGCCAATTAAAAACATGAATACACTTAAATATATATATACTTATATACATATACCTTACAAAATAAATACTAGCAAATTAAACTAGTATTATTATTAATAACAACTAATTAAAAATGTTTAATAATTTAATTAATTAAAAGATTTAAATAAAAATTTAATTTAAATACAAACACAATCATTTTATACAAAACCACACTCCACACACTCCCTTTCCCCTCTCCCAAAACCGGCCACACACACCACCACCACCCTAACCTCTTTCTCACTCCATAAATACCCCCTCTCCCTCTCCATTTTCACTCTTCACTCACTTCACAAACTCTTCTCTCAAAACCTCCATATTCTCTCAAGAATTCTCTTCTCCAAGGCTCCAAGATCAGCCACATATCTTCAAGAAATCAAGGTAAAAATATTTTAGTAACTTTCTTTAATCATCCTCCTACAACTTTCCCTTCTCTTTCAAAGTTCAACTTCTAAAAACTCTAAGTTTTCATCTTTTTCTTGCTAAATCCAACTCTTGGTAAGCTAATGTTTGTAGATCTATCACCATGACATCTTGCATGTCATTAAAAAAGGGTGATGAATCCATAATCAAACCCATATTAGTGACCTAAGAATGTTTGGTATGCATGTGTTTACAAAAGCTCAAAAACAACAAGTTTTGAAAGTATTTTGGCAAGATGATTTTCTAAAGTTCCTTGCATGTTGCTTGGGATGATTAAAAAGCAAAGATTTCATCTGAAAATATGTGATTTAGTTGAGTAAAAATCGTGTCTTGACAAAAAGAACAAAATCTTTTGAAGAACCAATGAGAAAATAGCTTTTATATAAAAGACCTTTTTCATCAGCTTGCTGTCAGAAATTTCTACTGACTTTGCAAGGCCATAACTCTCTCAAAAATGATCCAAATACAGTGATTCTTTTTCTGGAATTTACTTTTATGAGTTGGGAATCAAACCCCACTGGAATCACCGAAAAATATTAAGTTTTGAACCCTCAAACAGTTGTTACAAAAACAGTGTGCAACAGCTACGTGTTTCTGTCACTGTTTTTGTCAAGTGTCATTTTATGTACTTATGTTGATCCAAAAATCATGAATCTTATGTCAAAGGTTTCCTAACACATGGAAGTACTTGTGTGTAAAATATCAGAACCTAACAATCTCTGGAAGTTATCCAAACAGTAACCGAAAGTGACTAACAAATTCTAACTACTAACAACTATATTGTATACTAGCTATATGCTATCTCTTGATCCTTTTCCTCACCTTTGGTGATGAAATTGTGGTATATTATACATATATTACTTAGACATAATTACTAATCTAACTCTACCCGTTTCACCATTTGCATGGTGGAATTGTGGAATATATCTATACGTATTTATTTACGCATTTCATTTACGCATCTAACATCTAACATCTAACATCTAACTACTAACTTTTCTTATCTTTTATGATGGAATTGTGGTACATACATACATAATACACATGACCTAACACCAAACCATATTTACATATGGACCTAAAACATTTATTTTCGTTATTACCTCTACAACACTGCGGTAATTTTAAAACCATCACATGTAACGTTCTTTCTAAGTATGAACTATTAAAGAACATTTAACAACATACAAATTTAACAACAAAGGCATTTTATGATGAGATGGAGATTTAAAGTGACCAAAGTCTAGAACCTAGAATCTTACTAGTGTCCTTACATTCGTAGGATCGAAGTAGGATCTCATTTCGGAATCACATTACGCATTCGGGAAACACCTACGCAAACCACCGTGAGTATTCATAGCCCCTTTTTACTGTTTTATACATTTTGGGGTGAAAAGCATGTTACTATTATTTCAACATTATCAGTCTTCGTAACCCTTTTTACTGTTTTACATATTTTGGGGTGAAGAGCATGATTCCAAACTTTATTCGAAATAAATTGTTTTATTTCCGAACTTTTACGCATGTTTAACGCTCTTTATGGTACATATGCACATGTTAAAGCTTCTAAGTTTGCAATCTATCATATACAAAAAGTCCCCAACGCTCTTAACATTACTTATTAACTCACATGCGTGTGAGCCATGGTAATTATGGATAACGTTATTTGGTTGACCACCCACCTACGATAAAATAGGGTGCATTAATTACTACAACGCCATGTTAATGATAGGACATGATGACTCGGGGCAAATGAACACAAGGTCATGAGGCTTAGTAATGGCTTAGTCTGCTACCTCTGAGGCATTTCGCACTACACTATATATACCATGAGCATGCAAAACAAAACGAAACTTTACAACCGAGGGTTGTACTACTTTCTTTGAAAGAACGAAACTTTGCAACTTACATTACACTTTTTGTGTATGCAAAAACCTATGAACTCACCAACTATTTTTAGTTGACACTCTCCTTTACATGCTTTTCAGGAAGTAACAAGTAAGGACGCACTTTAGAAGGCATCACTTTAGCGTCATCAAATTATTTCATCATGTCATTGTACTTTACGTTCTTATGGACAAGTTGTATTTTCTTTTAAAACTCGTTGTATTGGTACTATTTTGATGTGATGAGTTGGTGTTGTCTTCTACCTATTGCTTTTGAAACATTAACTGTGACATCCCGTGTTTCCGCTTTAGCGGGGTGTGACAGAAGTGGTATCAGAGCCAAAGGTTATAGAGAACGCCGGTCTTTCATCGGAAAAACCCAACTATAACCAATTGTCCAAAAACTGACATGAAAACATTTAAACTTACTACTAGTATAACTAAGTCTAGAATGGCATTAACAGACTTCAATTAAACATAGCCTGATCACCTATGTTTGATTAAGGTAGGTTAATGCGAGACTAGAAATGGTTATAGTAGGAGTATGTCGATTTTTACATACACTCGTTAGGAGCATGCTTAGAACATAGACATGGCGTAGGATAGGATACATCCTTTATGCGATAGGTTACTAAGTACACTTTTGCTTCAGTTTCACTATGTCGTCGTCATCAAATCCTTCTTACACTCCCGCGTCATACTCAACCAATGCATCGGGCCACAACACGGGGCGATCGCAAGATATCCCGTCTAGCAACCGACAAGAAGATGACCCCTACAATAGCACGGACTCGGAACCCGAGGTGTCGAGCGAACGAGACCCATACGATGGACCGAGAGTATCACCCAACACGGTTCTACCAAGACCCACTCCAATAATCGTACAACCGTCGTCCGGAGGACTTCGTATCCGTCAAACGGCTAGGAAAAGTGTTCCGATCCCTAGGAGAGTCACACTAGCAACTCCTCGTCCCGAGGCGCCAGAACCATCAAGGGTTGTCCCCGGCGTACCGATTGGACGCTTGACTGAGTTAGGAATAGCAAGGGATCAACACATTCGGGCCATGACAACCGAGTTGCATGGATGTCAAGTCAGAGTGACTCATCAAGCTCAAGTTCTAACAGAGCTAGTAGAACTCACGCACCAACTAACCGTCGTGTCGACGCAAGCAAGAGATAGTGCAAGAATGGCGAGAGAGATGGCTTCAAGGGCTCAAGCTACAAGCTTGGTTGTAGGAATGGTGCTAATGTTGTTGTTGTTTCTACTCGTGCTAGGAGCATACTTGGCATAGTATGAACGGGTTTGGCATGGGGAATGATCTTTTGGAGAAAATATTTTATTACTTATCATTTATTTTAAGTTGTACTTCCATTTAAAATTGTACCGGTATATGATACACGCCGGAAATTTTGTAAAACCGCCAAAAATTAATGAAAATGTTTGGGAAGTTTTAGTTAAATTGTCTAAATACTCTACACTTTACTTATTGCTCAAATATCCGAATGAAAACTTGTTAAGCTTAAACTTTTTTGAAAATACGAATTCAAAGACTTTACGAACTATACTAAAACAAATTTATTTTACAAATATGTTTTAGAATCATGCCTCCAAGAAGGTCTACACGTCACACGGAAAATACCCCCGAAAACCAAACGCCCGACATAGCACGAATCATTGCACAACGCATTCAAGAAGCCATACCTAACATCGTCTCACAAGTAACCGCCGGCCTCAATGCAATCCCAAGAAACCAAGGAGGTAGTGGAGGAAGCTCGGGAAATAACGACACCGGATGTAACTACAAGACCTTTATGTCTTGTAAGCCCAAAGAATTCCATGGAAAGGAAGGCGTCGTAGGATTGCTTACATGGATTGATAGCATGGAGTCGGTGCTCCATATTAGCAAGTGTTCGGAGGACCGCAAGGTGGAATATGCTACATGTCAACTCCAAGGTAGGGCACTAACTTGGTGGAATATCCAGGTTCAGACCCGTGGAAGGGAAGATGCCTACAAGCTCACATGGGAGGAATTCAAAGAATTACTCATGGAGGAGTACTGCCCTAAGAGTGAAATTCAGAAGCTGGAAGTTGAGTTTTGGAACCATACTATGATCGGAGCTGACATAGATCGATACACAGCTCGTTTCCACGAACTTGCGAAACTGGTACCTCACATGGTCACTCCCGAGAGTAAAAGAATTGACCGATACTTATGGGGATTAGCACCGGGAATTCGAGGAATGGTTACCTCGGCAAAATTGACCACAATTCAAGAGGTTGTAGCAATGGCAACTACCCTAACAAACGATGCTGTGAGAGCTGGAACTCTATCATCGGGTAGTGCTAGCCATAAGAGGAAGCCGGAGTACCAGTCAGGAAAGAAATCCCTTGGTAGTGCAAGTAAGGATAGGAGTATTGTAAGGAATTTCGGACTAAGCACAGAGGAACCAGGTCAGTACAAGGGATCCTTTCTTAAGTGCAACAAGTGTAACTACCATCACGAAGGAGCCTGCGTCATCTGTGATAACTGTAAGCGGCTAGGTCATCCCGCTAAGTTCTGTAAAAGCAGAAAGGGCCCTATGGAAGGAAGGAGGGCTTGTTATGAATGTGGAAGTCCGGATCACTACCGGAACACCTGCCCGAAGTTTGGGAGGAAACCGAACACTAACTACAAGGGGAACCAGACGAGACAAGTCAATCAGGGAAATCAAGGAGGACAGGCTCGAGGACGGGCATTTGTCATTGGAGCTGACGAAGCACGTCGCGACCCTAATGTGGTGACAGGTACGTTTCTCATAAACAACCACTACGCATCAGTATTATTTGACACTGGAGCGGATAGAAGTTTTATTTCATTGGAGTTTAGACCACTAATTAACTTGGAATCTAGGAGAATGTCGGATGCTTATGTTATTGAGGTTGCTAATGGTCACAAATTCGAGGCTAAGGATGTAATCTTAGATTGTACTTAAAATCTAGCCGATAAATTGTTTAGCGTTGATCTTATTCCTATCGAATTGGGGAGTTTTGACATAGTTATAGGAATGGACTGGTTATCTAAGAATCGAGCGGAGATTTGCTGTTTTGATAAGTCGGTTAGAATACCTTTGCAAGACGGAGGAACCCTAGTAATACAAGGACACAAAGTTGGAAGAAGCGTAGAGCTGGTGTCAAGTATTAAGGCTCGTAAGTATCTGAGGAAGGAATGTGTTGCATTTTTGGCACTCATAGACGAGAAGAAGTCCAAGGAAAGGCGAATTCAAGACATTCCCGTGGTAAAGGATCACCCGGAAGTGTTTCCTGACGAATTGCCTGGACTGCCCCCGTTTAGACAAGTTGAATTTCAAATTGACCTTATACCCGGAGCAGCACCTATAGCTAAGGCACCCTATCGTTTAGCACCCGCCGAAATGCAAGAGTTGTCAAGCCAACTTCAGGAACTGTTGGACAAGGACTTTATTAGACCAAGTTATTCACCTTGGGGAGCTCCAGTTCTGTTCGTTAAGAAAAAGGATGGATCGTTTCGAATGTGCATCGACTATAAGGAATTGAACAAGTTAACGATCAAGAACCGATATCCTCTACCTCGAATAGACGATTTATTCGACCAGTTGCAAGGCGCAACGTATTTTTCTAAGATTGATCTTCGATCAGGTTATCATCAATTAAGAGTTCGAGAGGAGGACAATTCTAAGACAGCCTTTAGGACCCGTTATGGACACTACGAGTTTTTGGTTATGCCTTTCGGTTTAACCAATGCTCCAGCAGTATTCATGGATTTAATGAACAGGGTATGCCGACCATACCTTGACAAGTTTGTGATAGTGTTTATAGATGACATTCTGATTTACTCTCGAAGTAAGGAGGATCACGAGCAGCATTTAAGCGTAATTCTAGAACTCCTTAAGGAACAGAAATTGTACGCCAAATTCTCTAAGTGCGAATTTTGGATTAGAGAAGTACACTTTCTTGGGCACGTAATTGGAGAAAAAGGAATTCACGTAGATCCAGCCAAAGTAGAAGCCGTTAAGAAATGGGAAGCTCCCAAAACGCCAACAGAAATTCGTCAATTTCTGGGATTGGCAGGGTATTACAGGCGATTTATTGAAAATTTCTCCAAAATCGCTAAACCACTCACAACACTGACCCAAAAGGATAGTAAATTTATTTGGGGAGAATCACAAGAAAAGGCCTTTCAGTTATTGAAGAAGAAGTTGTGCAATGCGCCAATTCTGGCGTTACCGGAAGGAACCGATAACTTTGTGGTATATTGCGACGCGTCTCATCAAGGATTAGGTTGCGTATTGATGCAAAAGGACAAGGTGATAGCATACGCCTCGCGACAACTGAAAGTTCATGAGAAGAACTATACCACACACGATTTAGAGCTCGGAACTGTGGTTTTTGCTCTAAAGATTTGGAGACATTATTTGTACGGCACCAAGTGTACCATCTTCACCGATCATAAAAGTCTTCAGCATATTCTAGACCAGAAAATGCTAAACATGAGACAAAGAAGATGGGTAGAACTACTCAGTGATTACGATTGTGATATTCGTTATCATCCAGGTAAAGCCAATGTAGTGGCTGATGCCTTGAGTAGGAAGGAAAGGACAAAACCGTCACGTATACGAGCAATGGGAGCACTGGTACAAACAAGCTTAAAGACTCGAATTCTTGAAGCTCAGACCGAAGCAATGAAAACGGAAAACTTGAAGGACGAAACCCTTCACGGCATAGAAAGCAGATTTGAGACTAAGGTGGATGGAGTACGTTATTTCAAGGATAGAGTTTGGATTCCAAAAGCGAACGACATACGGGAGATAATCCTGCACGAAGCCCACAAGTCACGATATTCAATTCATCCTGGTGCGGATAAGATGTATAAGGATTTAAGGGAATACTATTGGTGGCCAGGGATGAAAAAGGATATTGCTTTATACGTAGGAAAATGTGTAACTTGCTCAAAAGTCAAAGCGGTATATCAGAAACCATCTGGTTTGCTTCAACAACCAGAGATTCCCCAGTGGAAATGGGAACAAATAACCATGGACTTTATAACCAAACTTCCGAGAACTGCCCGAGGGCATGACTCTATTTGGGTTATAATAGACCGATTCACGAAATCTGCACACTTTCTACCGATTAGAGAAGACTACAAGATGGAAAAGCTAGCTCAGATCTACATCAAGGAAATTGTTACGCGACATGGAGTCCCGATTTCCATCATATCGGATAGAGATAGTCGTTTCACGTCTCGATTTTGGCAGTCACTTCAAAGAGCAATGGGGACGCAATTGAATTTAAGTACCGCCTATCATCCCCAAACAGACGGCCAAAGTGAGAGAACCATTCAAACGTTAGAGGACATGCTTCGAGCATGTGTGTTAGACTTCGGAGGAAGTTGGGATAACCACTTGCCATTAGTTGAGTTCTCCTACAACAATAGCTATCACACCAGTATCAAGTGTGCGCCATATGAAGCACTGTATGGACGCAAGTGTCGATCACCTCTTTGTTGGTTGGAGATTGGAGATAGACAATTGTCTAGTCCAGACATTGTGCAAGAAACCACCGACAAGATCGCAATCATCAGGGATAGACTCAAAGCAGCTCAAGATCGTCAAAAGAGCTATGCTGACAACCGTAGGAAACCCTTAGAGTTTCAAGTTGGCGATAGAGTTTTTCTGAAAGTATCCCCTTGGAAGGGAACTGTCCGATTTGGAAAGCGAGGAAAATTAAGCCCTCGATACATTGGACCCTTCAAAATCACCGAAAGAATCGGACCAGTAGCATACAGGCTGGAATTGCCAAAGGAACTAAGTGCAATTCACAACACCTTTCACGTGTCCAATCTAAAGAAATGCCTAGTCAACGAGGAAATAACCGTACCTTTGGAGGAAGTCCAAGTCAATGAAAAACTGTGCATTGTTGAAAAACCAATCGAAATACTTGACCGAGAGGTCAAGCGTATTAGGCGAAGCAAGATTCCAATAGTGAAAGTTCATTGGAACACAAGGCGTGGGCCTGAGTACACATGGGAACAAGAGGATTACATGAAACATAAGTATCCTCACTTATTTGCTAAACAACCGGTTACGGACGAAAGTTCTTGAATTTCGGGACGAAATTCTTTTAACCGGGGGAGACTGTGACAACCGTCAAAATCGCGTTCAGATTAGAACTGCACTAATTATGTCAGATACAGTTATTCTATGTCACACTGTCTAGTTTTAGCAGTAAACCCGACACAGTAGGGAAAATTTAGAAATCCAGTCTAAAATCCCTCAATTTAGGAAATTATCCATACATCTCATAAAATGCCAATTAAAAACATGAATACACTTAAATATATATATACTTATATACATATACCTTACAAAATAAATACTAGCAAATTAAACTAGTATTATTATTAATAACAACTAATTAAAAATGTTTAATAATTTAATTAATTAAAAGATTTAAATAAAAATTTAATTTAAATACAAACACAATCATTTTATACAAAACCACACTCCACACACTCCCTTTCCCCTCTCCCAAAACCGGCCACACACACCACCACCACCCTAACCTCTTTCTCACTCCATAAATACCCCCTCTCCCTCTCCATTTTCACTCTTCACTCACTTCACAAACTCTTCTCTCAAAACCTCCATATTCTCTCAAGAATTCTCTTCTCCAAGGCTCCAAGATCAGCCACATATCTTCAAGAAATCAAGGTAAAAATATTTTAGTAACTTTCTTTAATCATCCTCCTACAACTTTCCCTTCTCTTTCAAAGTTCAACTTCTAAAAACTCTAAGTTTTCATCTTTTTCTTGCTAAATCCAACTCTTGGTAAACTAATGTTTGTAGATCTATCACCATGACATCTTGCATGTCATTAAAAAAGGGTGATGAATCCATAATCAAACCCATATTAGTGACCTAAGAATGTTTGGTATGCATGTGTTTACAAAAGCTCAAAAACAACAAGTTTTGAAAGTATTTTGGCAAGATGATTTTCTAAAGTTCCTTGCATGTTGCTTGGGATGATTAAAAAGCAAAGATTTCATCTGAAAATATGTGATTTAGTTGAGTAAAAATCGTGTCTTGACAAAAAGAACAAAATCTTTTGAAGAACCAATGAGAAAATAGCTTTTATATAAAAGACCTTTTTCATCAGCTTGCTGTCAGAAATTTCTACTGACTTTGCAAGGCCATAACTCTCTCAAAAATGATCCAAATACAGTGATTCTTTTTCTGGAATTTACTTTTATGAGTTGGGAATCAAACCCCACTGGAATCACCGAAAAATATTAAGTTTTGAACCCTCAAACAGTTGTTACAAAAACAGTGTGCAACAGCTACGTGTTTCTGTCACTGTTTTTGTCAAGTGTCATTTTATGTACTTATGTTGATCCAAAAATCATGAATCTTATGTCAAAAGTTTCCTAACACATGGAAGTACTTGTGTGTAAAATATCAGAACCTAACAATCTCTGGAAGTTATCCAAACAGTAACCGAAAGTGACTAACAAATTCTAACTACTAACAACTATATTGTATACTAGCTATATGCTATCTCTTGATCCTTTTCCTCACCTTTGGTGATGAAATTGTGGTATATTATACATATATTACTTAGACATAATTACTAATCTAACTCTACCCGTTTCACCATTTGCATGGTGGAATTGTGGAATATATCTATACGTATTTATTTACGCATTTCATTTACGCATCTAACATCTAACATCTAACATCTAACTACTAACTTTTCTTATCTTTTATGATGGAATTGTGGTACATACATACATAATACACATGACCTAACACCAAACCATATTTACATATGGACCTAAAACATTTATTTTCGTTATTACCTCTACAACACTGCGGTAATTTTAAAACCATCACATGTAACGTTCTTTCTAAGTATGAACTATTAAAGAACATTTAACAACATACAAATTTAACAACAAAGGCATTTTATGATGAGATGGAGATTTAAAGTGACCAAAGTCTAGAACCTAGAATCTTACTAGTGTCCTTACATTCGTAGGATCGAAGTAGGATCTCATTTCGGAATCACATTACGCATTCGGGAAACACCTACGCAAACCACCGTGAGTATTCATAGCCCCTTTTTACTGTTTTATACATTTTGGGGTGAAAAGCATGTTACTATTATTTCAACATTATCAGTCTTCGTAACCCTTTTTACTGTTTTACATATTTTGGGGTGAAGAGCATGATTCCAAACTTTATTCGAAATAAATTGTTTTATTTCCGAACTTTTACGCATGTTTAACGCTCTTTATGGTACATATGCACATGTTAAAGCTTCTAAGTTTTCAATCTATCATATACAAAAAGTCCCCAACGCTCTTAACATTACTTATTAACTCACATGCGTGTGAGCCATGGTAATTATGGATAACGTTATTTGGTTGACCACCCACCTACGATAAAATAGGGTGCATTAATTACTACAACGCCATGTTAATGATAGGACATGATGACTCGGGGCAAATGAACACAAGGTCATGAGGCTTAGTAATGGCTTAGTCTGCTACCTCTGAGGCATTTCGCACTACACTATATATACCATGAGCATGCAAAACAAAACGAAACTTTACAACCGAGGGTTGTACTACTTTCTTTGAAAGAACGAAACTTTGCAACTTACATTACACTTTTTGTGTATGCAAAAACCTATGAACTCACCAACTATTTTTAGTTGACACTCTCCTTTACATGCTTTTCAGGAAGTAACAAGTAAGGACGCACTTTAGAAGGCATCACTTTAGCGTCATCAAATTATTTCATCATGTCATTGTACTTTACGTTCTTATGGACAAGTTGTATTTTCTTTTAAAACTCGTTGTATTGGTACTATTTTGATGTGATGAGTTGGTGTTGTCTTCTACCTATTGCTTTTGAAACATTAACTGTGACATCCCGTGTTTCCGCTTTAGCGGGGTGTGACATGTGCCCACACCTTCACTGTCATTCATTTATTGTTCATCATGAATAATGTATCATTTAGGATGAATAATACAACATTCATACTGAATACTGTATTATCCATCATGAATAGTGAATGAGCGTTCACCTTTGTTATTCATACTGAATGTGGACACCCAGGGATGTAATAATCGGGTTCGTTTTGTAAATAAATAATAAGTTGGTGTGTGAGGTGTGAAGGTTTAAAAGTTGGTGGCTATTGTGTGAAGTTGAGAAATAGGGTTAAAACCCCTAAAACCTTCATTTCCCCTCATTCAGTAAGGTGCGGCTAGGGTAAGAAAGCAGTGTGGAGCAACTTTGCAATTTTGGGAAGGAAGGCTTGGAATTGGGAGCTGAGGTTTGAAGAATCATCTTCCTCCTCAAGGTAATGTTCTTCTCTTACATCTATTCTTTAATCTGGGATGTTGGGAGTTGTAGGGGTTTTGTAACCTTTTGTATTTCACCATAGGTGGGTTATGGTGGTCTGTGTGTGTGTGTTCCTATCTAAACAGTGTAGGAATCGGGGGGAGTAGCTTACTAAGTTGTTTAGAAATGTTACCTCCTTGATTATTATGGCTTAATGCCAAGTTTGGAGTGGTGAGGTGCGATCAATCGAGGTTTCGGAATGGGAGCATTCGTTATGAAAATCCCAGTTGTCCAGAATTCGCCCAATCCAGAAGTCGGGAATCCGGAAGCGGTACCGGATACCGGAAGTTGTGAATCCATAAGCGACACCGGATACCAGAATTTAGAGTCCGAAATGTACAGGATCCGGATGTGTGTCCGGAAAAGAGGGATCCGGATACTCTCGGATTGTTTGTGAAAGGGGCCAGTATCCGAGACTCTGTGTGGTGGTCAGACTTTGAGTATGTCTTGGGGGTTCGGAGTGTTATGTGGGTAGTTGAGTGTCTTATCCACTCTAGTGTGTTGGTGCAAATGTAGGTACGGATAGAGGATAGCGGTCGCGAGTAAGAACACTTAGCGTGGACATTAGGTGAGTCTTCCTAAACAGAAGTTTTATCGATACTCGAATATATTACATGTACCGATATATTGAATTGCATGTTTTACGTTGTTTTAAATATGCATGATGAAGGTGTGTTAATTATATTTTGAGTATGTGTTGGGAAGGACATGCGATGACTTGATGTGGATATATGGGGAGTGAGTCCCATGCAAAATATATGAATTCGTTTCATATGTCACTAAGGGAGGGTGTGTGCCCTAACACGTAGTCACCAGTGTGTACGTGACCAAAGCGGGAGCCATCAATATGTATTATCTGTGTACTTGAACGGATAAATGTGTGACTGTTTATAAATGCTTATAAACTCCTTTTAGTTGATAATTGTGGCATGGTGTTGGTAACAAGAGGGATCTCACTAGACCTCATGGTCTAACCCTCGCTTTTCAAAACTAAAACCCTTTTCAGGTAAGCAGGTAGTCGGGGGCTCGTTTAAAGGCAAGAGAAAGTTGTGAGTTGAATCTTGCGTATAGAAGGACTAGAATGCTTTCTTTTTTTATCTTGTAGTTATGTTCTCAACTGTAGTTAGGGTTATTTCCGCGAACCCAGTTTTGTAACCTTGATAGTGTTGGGCCATTTTTGGCGTTTTGAATTAAAGAAGTAGCTTTTGGCATGCTTGTTTGGTGTGGGTTGTTACACTTGGTATCAGAGCGCTAGTTTAAGGGATTTAGGTGACCGGATGGGCCTAAACTTAAACTGTGGAGTAGGAGGACACAGGTGAGATATAGGAAGCCTTTAGGGAAAAACCTTGATCACCGAGAGTTCGAGACGATGGTAGTGAGGACTCTCATGTAAGGTAAATTCAAATCACATCTGGCCAATGTCATTATGAATTTACAGGTGCATGGGTGTGCTTGATTACTGTTGTTCAGATGATCGATGGAGGGGGGGGGGGGGAATGTGTAGAGAGTTGTGGTAGTGTGTAGAGAGTGGTGATAGTGTGTATAGAGTGGTGGTAGTGTGTAGAGAGTGGTAGTAGTGTGTAGAGTTCTAACCTTGCCATGGTGTCAATGGTTTAGTGTGTTGTGCGAGATCATTCTTGCTGTGATTGATGACACCATCTAGAAGGAGTATTGTTTGAATGGTGGGTGGCCGTGTGAGGTAGAATCTCTAGGGTTCTTAAGGGAAGAATAATTGATTGGAGGTGAGCTCCTAATTTCTGATGATTCTTCATTCTGAGAGTTTTAGATGTCGAAGAATTGGGATCTTGAGAGTTTCAACTCAAGAATCGGGAAGTAGAGATGTGTTTTCTTACTCTCTAGTCAGTGGAAGAGTGGCAAGGATGGTTGAGAGGTGGTAGACGTGTTGGTTGGTAATATGAGGCGAGGATAGGACGAAAAGGGGCAAATGAAAAGAGCTATTGTTGGTTAACCTATTTGGAGTCGATGTGAAGCCGCATATTTTGCAAATCAGTAGTCAAGTAGTGACGGTGAAGTTGGGGCATACAAGAGTGTGGGGAAGCACCGGCACCGAAGGTTGTTGCAAATGGGAGGAACCTGATGGTTTGGTCGGAAGTAGGGCGCCGGTGTTGATTTGTTGTGACTACAAACAATTGACCTTCCTAGAGAGAATAGCCTTCAATGTAAAGTGAGTCATGCATTGTATTTTCAAACAAGTTACATGAGTCCTTCATGTCAAATATGTGTGTGTGTGTGTGTGTGTGTGTGTGTGTGTGTGTGCCTTGTGAGTTTCTGGATTTGAAAATGAGTTGGCGCATGCAAGCATGTGTTTAAGGGAAAATAAATTTTTATTTACGTTGTGTGATAAATTTTGAACTTGGGGAAATAGCGACTTATTTCACGTCTTTTACGAGTGAGTTAACCTTTGTTGTAGAAACCATAAAAAACATTTGATCACATGGTTTTATAAGCGGAGTCAGTGTGGACACGTTGTTGTCATATCAGCGAGTGTGAGAGTCGACCGACTCTCCCAGTGTGGGTGATTTTGCCGTATTTAAAAAAAATCTGCACGAAAAGAGTTTCAATGAATGCACTTTCGATTGATGGACAAGGTTGTGAGATATCATGGGTTGCGTGTAAGCGATCCTCGAGATCGATGTGTGTGTGGCTATTCGTTATGGAGGCGTCGTGTCATACATATCAAACCTTGTTTCGCGGTATGTTTCAAGTGTGTAAAACGATTTAAATCATTGTGTTGTCATGCATGAAGGCTATGAACTCGCTACGTAGTAGGAGATATCGCGTTTAAGGATGTGGAAAGTTTCGAGAGTGGAAGTATGTGGTTGAGTCGTCGATGGTCGATTTGTGACCTTGGTGTCTCCTTTTAGGGAGGGCGGCGAATAACTGCAGTCTCAGTCTTTGACTTTAGGGATGCTTGTATTATGGTAGTCTTTGCCCTTGTTTGGTAATTTGACGCGTGGTTGACGACCGGGGGGCGGGGGAGTGTGCCCCGGGTGATTTCGAGGTAGGCAAGATACTTCGAAAGGTAGCGTTGTAGTATGCTGATGAAATGGTATCGGTGTGGAGTCGGAGTTTGAGGTGGCCTTGTATTTAGGCTATTTGGCAAGTAACTTTTGTATCTCAATCGAGTGAGGACTGTGGGGCACCAGGTTTGTTACGATGTGTGGGGAGAGGTAGATTTTGTTGGGAAATTTTCGTTGTCGGGGACACCGTTGAAACATCATGTCGGTCGTTGATGTGGAAGTCAACTACGGTTGTTGATATCGTTGTCGGGTGTATACAAAGATGTAAAAGGTTGTACGGAGAAAGGTTTGTACCTGTCAAGATGTTGAACCGTCTTATGCGAGTGTTATGAGGGTGGAAGATCGCTAGTCGGATAGGTGATTTTCTTATGTGGTTGATGTTTCGATTATGAATGAAGTAGTTAGCACAACTCAGGTAGGACACGTGGATTTTGTTGGTCTGCGAGGGAACGTTTTATCGTTTGGTTTGTTGGAGCATGTTTCGTGTGGATTCCAAAGAGCCGACTGGGGACAAAGACTTGGTCGAGTGAAGTAGACAATCATAAGTTGTGGTTCATCTAGGTTTGAGGAAAGATCGGGTCGTGGGATAGCTTTATTTCAATGTTTGTGTGATTGGCATGGAGAAGCAAGGCCTATTGTGTGTAATGATGATCGTGAGGATTTTGCCTTTAGTGTGATGTTGTGGTGTGGTGGTTGTGTGGATAAGTTAGTGGTAACTTATGCAAGGTAGACGTGCCAGTCTTTGGTGTGATAACAAGTTGTTGTAAGGATATGTGGTGGACTGGTGTTGTTATGGGATGAGCGTAAGTGGAAATCTTTGCTCGGGGTTTGTTAATAAGTCATTCAAATGTGGTAAATTATGTGTGTTGAGATGCATAGATGTTTGAGTGGCGTGTAGTATTGTCATCTGAGAATAAAAGAATGAGCTGGTGGCTGGTGGCTAGCTAAGAAGGAAATTATGTGTTCTTTGGTTGCGATGAATTGATGAGTGAGTTTGCCTTGTGTCATTGAAATATTTGTGAAGATGTTGGATTGGTTAGTTTATGATGTTTCGTAGTAGGTACGAAATCTTTGGGAATCTTGAGCTATTCCTTGTATGTAAAGGAAATTCAAGGAGTGGGTTAATCTTGCTTGGAGAAACGAGATGTGTGTGGTGGCTTCGAGCATTGGGTGTTATTTAGGAATGACTTGGTTGAATTTCTAGTATGAGATGTGGTGAAACTGTTGGTTAGGCATAGTAACCGTTGAAATTGCGTGTATGGAGTGGTCAATGATGGGCGAGAAATGTTCCATACTAGCTTGAGGAAATGGGGTTGGTGTGTTGAGTTAAGTGAGTGAACTGGAGGTAGAAAGTGTGGCAAGTGACACGGAAGATGGGAATCAATGTTTTCAGAATGTCATCGCCGGGTACAGGAACTCCTAGTGGGAGTATGAGAACGGGGATTTGCGTGTATGTTATTGGTTTAAGGGTCGAAGAAACCTAACTTGTGTGGTCGGTCAAAAGTGTGCACCATCTGATGAGCCATTCTTTGGAAACATGTTTTATGTCTTGAGAAGGAAGTGGGAGAAGGAAGTTGAAAGTAGTGCTTAGAATGAAGGACCATTGGGTTAGACTTGGTAGTAGTGAGGGGAATATTCCAATTGAGCTTGTCATTCGGTGTTAAGCTAATGAAGATGGTTTTGCGTGAGCGTGGGCACTCCTTTCTGTTGAGTGGGTGAAACTTGAATTATTTCATATGTGGATGGACGATTGTTGGATACAAGGAGAATTTGAATGTGTGTCATCAGGATTTGTTCTGTTTGGATTGGTGGGTACTTCAGATGTTAGAGTGTGGAGGTTTCCTACTTTTAGTTATGTATAGTGTGGGGGTGATGATGTGGTGAAAGCGTGTGAATTGATTATTGGTGGATCGTAGTCAACACAATTCAGGTGAGAAAGTGGTATCTGTCTTAGACGTATATTGTGTTGGGGTAAGTGATTGTAGAATTGTGTGCTATCTGTTGAAGAGGATCATAATTGTGAGTTAAGGTGATACTCGAGGTTGATCTTGTGCTAAGTTGGTGAATTGAACGTTCGTTATTCTAATAAGGAATTCATGTTGTTGTGGTGTTAACCATTGTAAATCTGTTCTGTCGCGGAGGTGAAGTTGTGAGTGAAAATCTTAATTCGTTTCAAAACCATGGGTTTAAGTGTGTGGACAGTATTATGTACAGTTGGCCTGAGGCGTCATAGTTATGGTACGCGAATTACCTGGGGTAAGAGTTGTAGTTAACCGAAAGTGTGGAAATTTTTTGGCATACGCTCTGTTGTTGAAGGGTCATGCAAAGTGGAAGCAAGAGAATCCTTAGATAGGCAAAGAGGTGGGCATGTGCAGTTATCTGTTAACCTTCCAAGAGTAAAGATGTATTACGGGAAAGAGACGTTAGGTGATACTGGAGGTCGTGCGGGTGACCATTGATAAGTCAACCACATTCGTGGGAAGTTAAGGGTGGCTCTAGACCGCCAAAGGATGTATGCGATCAAAGGAAGGAAATCGATTGAACTCTAGTGGGTGACAAAGTGATGCTTAAGGTGTCGTCGTGGAAAGGCGTCGTGCGATTTGGAAAGAAAAGGAAGCTAAGGCCTAGGTATGTCGGGCCGTTTGCCATCACCGAATGTGTGGGCGAGGTGGCATACAAGCTGGAACTGCCGAAGGAACTTCGTGGAGTTCATTCGACATTTCACGTGTCGAATCTAAGGAAGTGCTTGGCCGAGGAAAAATGGCAGTACCGTTGAAGGATATTCGTGTGGATGAGAGGTTGAAGTATGTTGAGGAGCCGTTGGCGATATTGGATAGCAAGATCAGAAGGTGGACACTAAAGAGATTTTCTTGTGAAAGTTCAGTGGTGTTTCCATAAGGGTCAGGAAGCGACTGGGAAGTGGAGTCGGACATGAGGGTCCGTTTCCCTCGTTTGTTTGAAGATGGAATTCTGGGGACGGAATTCTTTTGAGGGGTGGATATTGTAATAACCGGGTTCGTTTTGTAAATAAATAATAAGTTTGCGTGAGGTGTGAAGGTTTAAAAGTTGGTGGCTATTGTGTGAAGTTAAGAAATAGGGTTAAAACCCCTAAAACCTTCATTTTCCCTCATTCAGTAAGGTACGGCTAGGGTAAGAAAGCGTTGTGGAGCAACTTTACAATTTTGGGCAGGAAGGCATGGAATTGGGAGCTGAGGTTTGAAGAATCATCTTCCTTCTCAAGGTAATGTCCTTCTCTTACATCTCTTCTTTAATCTGGGATATTGGGAGTTGTAGGGGTTTTGTAACCTTTTGTATTTCACCATAGGTGGGTTATGGTGGTCTGTGTGTGTGGTCCTATCTAAACAGTGTAGGAATCGGCCGGAGTAGCTTGCTAAGTTGTTTAGAAATGTTACCTCCTAGATTATTATGGATTAATGCCAAGTTTGGAGTCGTGAAGTGCGATCAATCGAGGTTTCGGAATGGGAGCATTTGTTATGAAATCCCAGTTGTCCGGAATTCGCCCAATCCGGAAGTCGGGAATCCGGAAGCGGTACCGGATACCGGAAGTCGTGAATCCGGAAGCGGTACCGGATACCGGAAGTCGTGAATCCGGAAGCGACACCGGATACCGGAATTTGGAGTCCGGAATGTACCGGATCCGGAAGGATTCGGATGTGTATCCGGAAAAGAGGGATCCGGATACTCCCGGATTGTTTGTGAAAGGGGCCAGTGTCCGAGACTCTGTATGGTTGTCAGACTTTGAGCATGTCTTGGGGGTTCGGAGTGTTATGTGGGTACTTGAGTGTCTTATCCACTCTAGTGTGTTGGTGAAAATGTAGGTACAGATAGAGGATGGCGGTCGCGAGTAAGAACACTTAGCGTGGACGTCAGGTGAGTCTTCCTAAACTGAAGTTTTATCGATACTCGAATTTATTACTTGTACCGATATATTGAATTGCATGTTTTACGTTGTTTTAAATATGCATGATGAAGGTGTGTTAATTATATTTTGAGTATTTGTTGGGAGGGACATGCGATGACTTGATGTGGATATATGGGGAGTGAGTCCCATGCAGAATGTATGAATTCGTTTCATATGTCACTAAGGGCGGCTGTGTGCCCTAACACGTAGTCACCGGTGTGTACGTGACCAAAGCGGGAGCCATCAATATGTATTATCTGTGTACTTGAACGGATAAATGTGTAACTGTTTATAAATGCTTATAAACTCTTTTTAGTTGATAATTGTGGCATGGTGTTGGTAACAAGAGGGATCTCACTAGACCTCATGGTCTAACCCCGCTTTTCAAAACTAAAACCCTTTTCAGGTAAGCAGGTAGCCGAGGGCTCGTTTAAAGGCAAGAGCAAGTTGTGAGTTGAAGCTTGCATATAGAAGGACTAGAAGACTTTCTTTTTTTATCTTGTAGTTATGTTCTCAGTTGTAGTTAGGGTTATTTCCGCGAACCCAGTTTTATAACCTTGATAGTGTTGGGCCATTTTTGGCGTTTTGAATTAAAGAAATAGATTTTGGCATGTTTGTTTGGTGTGGGTTGTTACAAGGGACGTGCATACATATTCATAATGAATATAGCACATATATGACATTTCACGTAAAAACGGTTAAAATAAAAAAAAACTATATCAAGATGAATGTCATATCGAAGAGCATGAAATTCTCGTTTTTTAATGTAATTTGTTTAATTAAAATAATAGTAATTTTTAAGATAATTTATTTTAAAATTTAAGGGGGTAAAAGTTTTTAATTAAAAAAAAATAAGAAGTCAAATAAGATAGGCGCATATTCAAATTTCCAATTTTGTTCTTAATCACTTCTTAATTAATCTTATTTTGTTTTAACCATTGATTAGTTTTCCAAATCTTGATCAATAGTTGTGAATTGTCCCCATGTGCACAATTGAAAATGAGTTTTCATTTGAACTCACCCCTATATATTTATATATATATATATATATATATGTATATAGAGGCTCCGTAAAATGCAAAACTCGCATTTGTTGCACACCTTACAAACCACAGTCTGCATATGTGCACAATACGCATATACATATGCATATGCATACGTGCAAGAATATACATATAATGAACATACATTCATATGAGATAATGCATATATGCAGACTGTGGTTTGTAAGGGGTGCAACAAATACATGGTTTGTATTTGATTTGTACCCTATATATATATATATATATATATATATATATATATATATATATATATATATATATATATATATATATATATATATAGGGGAAGACTATTTTGAAACCCTCCAAAATGTTGAAACCAATGAAACCCACTTCATCACCGTTGATCTAAATATTTAACGGTTGAGATCAAGTTGAGAGATAATGCACGATCCACTAACCTTAATTTTAGGAGATTATTTGCTTGATCTCAACCGTTAAATTTTTAGATCAACGGTGATGAAGTGGGTTTCATTGGTTTCAACCTTTTGGAGGGTTTCAAAATAGTCTTCCTCTATATATATATATATATATATGAAGGATCATGCGAGAAGTTAAACGTTATGCGAGAAGTGTTTAATCATATATATGATTACACGGCATGTGAGTGTGTTTAATCATATATGATTAAACGTCTATGTATTGACAATGTAACCTATACTTAATCATATATGATTACACACTTCTCGCATTCTCGCATAAGGTTTAGCTTCTCGTTTGAATCTGCCCCTATATATATATCTTTTTTCTATCATCTTTGCATATGCCCATGATTCGGATTAGATACCACATCTTGATGGATATTTAGGGCAGTTTCACTTTGATTTTACTTTTGCTTCCACCGAAATGAGACAAATTTGGATGCATGGGCAAAACTCACATTCATTCCATATTCTCTTGTGTAATAATCAATTTAAAAATCCTAGACATTTGTTCGGTATATATATATATATATATATATATGATATATAAAGATAGATTAACCATATATCATACATGCGTTAAGTTCAATGTTTTGTTTTTTCCCTTATGTCACTAACAATTATCTTACAAATCAATCAACCATTTATATAATATGCATAAACCTTTTACGACTTTAAATAAGGGTAAAGGTCCCTTCGGGGACGTCTGATAAAATTGAAACGATACAAAGAAGATTAACATGACCCAATGACACGAACAAATTAATTAAGGGTAAGAAAATTGTTTTCATAAAAGATGAAAAGAAATAAAAATAAAGATGAAAAAAGAAATAAAAATAACTATTGCCCTATCATCATAAGCCAAGTGGCAGGCAGAGAGAGTGGTCCCTTTAATTCCAGAGAGAAATGTTTGGCCTATCTCTCTTGTTTCTTCTTCTGTATTCATTCTCCCCTCTAATCTCCACACTCCCAACTTGTCTCCAAATTACCATTTGCTTGGTTCAACACTTCGGAGTTAGATTTTAGTTAAAAATAATAGTGATTAAAAAAATGAACATTTATATTTGCTTTTAAATGATCATTGGTCATCTTAACCAATTCTCTGTATTATATGGTTTTCTATTTTCAAATGCAATCGATACAATAAAATTAAGTTTATGGAACGTTGAAATATTTCTTTTGAGTGTCATAATAAACTATTTTATAATATTTAATTTTATAAAACCAAATGATTGTACGTCTTATATAAAAGTGTTTTAATAAGTTTATACAACGTTTTTATAAATACTGTCTTATAAATTTTTAAAAATATTTTTAAGATAAAGACTTCTTACAATATTGATGTGGATGATCTAAATCATATAAAACAATTTATTATGATAACTTATATGTATTATTTATATGAATATGTCATATAAAACGGCTTTGTTGTAATGAATATACTGATTATCAATTACATTTTCTCTTGATGTTTCATGAAAGTGTAAGGGTCTGTTTGTTAGCAACTTAATGAACTTAATGGGACTCACAACTTATTCGTTTATTCGGTCAACTATACATTACTGTTTGGTAGCGACTTAATGATATAGGCAGTGGCTTATTTAGTAAGTTTTTAAGGGGGGACTTTGTACAGAAAGTCAAGTTTTTCCAAACCTGTCCCTCTCATTTAAAAGACATACTCCTTTCATATATGAAAAAACCTTGCCAAACAAAATCTTCGCGATCTATACAAGCAGATTAATTCACACGGACAACTTTATCCCTACAAGATGGAAAACCAACTAAACAACCCCTAAATGTTATTCTCATTAGATGTAAATCTTGTAATTAATTTTTCAAAGCCATGATCATATGTCAAAAGACTAATGATTTATGAAGAAGACGTTTTACAGTCTCACTAAGAGAGAGATTCAAATTCAGATACAGATGAGAGAGAAAGTATCTACAGAGATTTTTCATCCAAATTACAGAGAGAATTGAAAAAAAGAGATGGGTCTTCTGCCATTTTTACAGCACTACCCAACAGATCTATTCCTTCCTTCCTTTTTATCTCTTCTCCATTCCCGTGACTCCATAATCTCTCTCTCTCTCTCTCTCTATATATATATATATATATATGTATATGTATATGTATCTGTTAATATTGTTTGCAGTTACTCGGTTATTTTTGGATATTTTCTTGTTTTTCGGGGTAAACCCAACTCATGATAAGTTGAAATCTTGGGATTTGTGCATTCGATCTTTACAAATACAACACACATACTATATATATGCTTCTGTGTTTGTGTTCTACACTTCTACTTTCTGAATTGAGTAGACTCTTAATTTCCTTCTTTCCATGATATCAAGATTGATTTTTTGAATCATATCCTGGGTTTTAAAAAAAAGGGTTTCTGGGATCTTCTTATTCTCATCCATCTTTTAAATCTTGTTCTTATTTCTAAAAGAATCCAACTTTTGTTTATACAAAAAGTACCCACTTTTCAGGGTTTAGGGTTTTTCTTATCTTGATACCTCTAAACCAAAAGCACTTATCTTTCTATCCAATTCAACTTCTTTCCCACTCATTTCCAATAATTTTTTTTTTGATTTTGGGAGTTGGGTTTTCCAAATTTCTTCTAAATTCTGAATCTTTCTTGAAACTTCATCAATCTTGAACAAAAAAGATTGATTTTTTCATGAATTTGGGAGTGAATTGAGTTTCTTTAATTAAGATGTCATCTTGTTTAAGTGGGGGTACAGGGAGGGCTTATGGATTTGAAATTGAGAATATTGTGAAATGTCCATCTACAACTTGTAGTAGTAGAACTTCTCATTCATCTTCGCCATCTTCAACTCTCTCCGAATCGAGCAATTCTCCAAGAGCAATATCAAATCGAAAACCACGAACCCCTCGAAAAAGACCCAATCAAACTTACAATGAAGCAGCTGTTCTTCTCTCCATAGCTTGTCCCAAAGTTTTCTCAACCAAAAACCTCACAAACAAAACCAATAATAATAATCTTTCCAAATTCACCACACAACACGGTACTAATTCTTTAAATCAACCACCGGAGTTACTTTTACCGTTTCCGGTGATCGAAAACTCCGGCTTCCTCCTTCATCAGCCAGTTATGGAGAAACCCAGTTCATTGTTTGACTCAAAAGTGGCAAGTTCTTGCCGAAATGTACGGGAATCCGAATACCAGAATTGTAATTCCGGTTCGGATTCCATGGAATTGTGTGATGGGTATCAAGATGATTTTGATACTGAGTCAATGCTTGATGAGGAAATTGAAGGGGGGATAGATAGCATCATGGGGAGTTCTAATTCAATGATTCAAAACAATGAATCAAATGATAAATCTTGTTTAAATTCGAAAACTTGTTATGGGTATCCAATGGGGTTGGGATTTGGTGGGAATTTGGAATTCAATTTTGGTTTTGGTTTTGGAATGAGGAATGGAGTGAGGGCATTAAAGAATGGTGATGATGGGAATTGGTGGAGTTTTCCGACGGTGAATGTGGTGAACATTTCGCCGCCGGTTTTGGCTCCGGCGAAGTTAAAGAAAGCTCCGGTGGAACAGAAGAAGAAGAAAGTGGAGGAATTGATGAAGAGGTCGGAATCGGAATTGGGACGGGGGAATTGGAATCAAGGAGAGGAGAATTCTAGTCCTGAAATTGGGACCCGGTTGCTATTGAAATTGAATTACGACGACGTTTTGAGTGTTTGGTCGGATAAAGGGTCGCCGTTGCCGGAGGAAATTTCCGGGTCGGAGTCTCCCGGAGGTGACATCCATGTAAGTTCGTCTCTTATAAAAACACGTATTTTTAATTATAATTTTGATTAATCCAAATATTTAAAACAAAAATTATTAATTTTAAATTCAAATTAAATTAAATTACACAACTCTTATTTAATTTCAACCAAATTACTTCACATAAATTAACAATATATATTTTATTTTCTTTGTCTCCCTTTCTCATGTCAATTATTTAAGGTGTGTTGAAATTGAAAGAAATTTACTATATATTAAAATAAATTATATTTTAATAATAATTTACTATATATTAAAATAATTTAAAACTTGTAATGTTTACTATAAGTTGACATTTTCATGTTGTTCATATTTGCAGGCTAGATTGGCCCGAATAGACTTGTTTTCAGAAAATGGTGCATTAAGAGAAGCCAGTGTGATGCGTTACAAGGAGAAAAAACGCACTCGTCTCTTTTCTAAAAAGATTCGATACCAAGTCAGAAAGGTCAATGCTGACAGACGGCCTAGATCCAAGGTATAGAATATAGATATTTTCTCTTTCAAAATGTTTTTTTATAAATTGTCTCATAAAAAGGCCATTTTAACTATAAATATTTGTGTTATATTTTTACTCTTCATCTTTATTTTTATTACAAATAAATTGATAATACTGACTGATTTATATTGTAAATTTCTGGAGTATTATAATTTAATTAAAGTGTGTTTAAAATTCATTTATCGTATTTCATTGTCATCTTATTTAATTGTCTGTTTTTTGTGGGTACTCTAATTAGTTCAATAATAAGGATTGATGAATGACATTTCATTTAATAAAAATATTTTAAAATATTTTTTTCACAAAACCCACATTAAAAAAGTTTACGAATTAAAATTAAAATAAGCCTATGCTTCTAATTCAGGTGTACATAACAATTGTGGCCACTGAGCTTTAATCAAGACTAATGTTTTACAGTCATATTTTGCCAAGAGATTAATTCAGGCATAGCCTAGAAAAACTCTTCCCAAAAAAAAATTAAAATAATAATACTATATATGCAATGATTTGGTCAAAAAAAATTACCATGCAATGATTCTTTTAAAAAAGCTTGCATTGAATTTAAAAATGATATTGTATTTCTTGAAATATATACTACATAGCATTTGAAACATTCCTTCTTTAATGATGTGGTCAAAAAATCTATGTCATAAAACAATATTTCACAATGGTAATTACAATTTTATGAAAACTTTATACCACTAAGACTATTTGGCAAGCTAGTTTATGACTTATAAGCTAGCTGGTAGATGATAAGCTAGTTGTTGACTGATAAGCTAGCTGGTAGCTGATAAGCTAGCTGATGAAAAAGTCACGTTTGACAAAAAATAGCTTATAAGCATTTAAATAACCAAAAATGACATATTAAAAAAATAGTTAATAAATAATAATTAATATTAATAAAGGCATAATTGAAATATTTACAAAAAGCTACTTATAAGCTACTTATAAGCTACTTCAGGTAACTTTTCAAAAAACCAGCTTATGGTCATTCAAACATGTATCCAAAAAATAAGCTAGCTTTTTTTTTGCCAAACAATGCCTAATTTGTTGACAACATGTACTTTTTATTGAATAAAACTTATTGTCTTGCAATTTTATGGGATTATAGTACAATATTAGTTATTAGCATGGGTATTGTCGTTTAGCAGTTTCAATTAAAAGTCTATATTTGACCCAAAGTTACAATTATCAAAGCATGTGTTACTACCCACTAATGCACAAAACACCACTTGATGCACTTGTCTTATGCCTTTATTTACCAAAATGTAAAAATATTTTGCAAAAACTAATATGTGTTCATTTGTGATTTTTGCAGGGGCGGTTTGTTAGAAGGCCAAACTCTCCTACTTGTGAGGACACATAGCACTCTTTTACCCTCTTCGTCTTTTGTTGATTACATTTCAGGTCCTTTTTGTTTTCATTTTTACATTTCCGGACTATATATTCTTTTTTGAAGAGAGGTGAGGCTAGTTAAGAGGAGAAATGGATAGGAAGAAGAGAGTAGAGATGAAAGAGAGTGATTGATTGTTCAACATCTTTGTTATCTGTAATTCAATTATAAATTTTGGTTATGTATCTTTTATAAAGTAGAAAATAAAATATCATCAATTTTGTATACATAAATTGAGAATTTAAGTTGTGTTTTAGAACATGCATTTTAAATATAAGGATTAGTCAGTATGCATATTTTAAGACACAGTGTAAGGAGTTTATTGATAAAATTTTGCACAAGATATACATGTTAATGTTTACAACCGTTAATCTAAAGTATTTTAAATTGGTTTGATTGGATTTAGGTCGACCCGAAATGCCCTGATGAATTTGCGAAACATCGGCAAAGCTATGAATCTAACTGGCAAAAAAAACTATACTAATTGTAACCGATAAAGTCAAGATTATAATTTAGGCAAGACTTAAAGGTTAATTTCTAGTGTTAATTCATTTGAAACATGAAATATGAATTATTGGAGCTTGTTCAACAACATTATGAAATTTGATAGTAGGATTCTAGACTAATAAAATAGTTTTAAAAGGGTGTTTTTTTAAATAGCTAGATAATAACATTGACACAAAACCTATTGCTCAATATGGACTTGTCTTATAGGCCCTCCTTGGTTGTTTTTGCATCATCATGTTCTTCATATTTAATTAGCTTGAAACACTACATATTTAAAAGAGTAAACTACAATTTTGGTCCGTGTGGTTTACACCCAACTATGAAAAGTTGTCTTTAGACTTTGATAAGTACAGTTATCGTCCCTATGGTTTGCATTTTGCTTTAAAAATGGTCCATCAACTTAACTCTATTAACTTTTTCAATTAAGTTAGGAGTATTTTTATCTTGAGTAAAATATTGTTTTGGTCCTTGTGGTTTGCAAAAATTACGAAATTGGTCCTTAACTTCAAAATTACAATTTTGGTATCTGTGGTATGCATTTCGTTACGAAATTGATCCCTCGAGCTGACGGCCGTCTATTTCCTCCGTTATCTCGAGAGCAATATGGTCTTTTTAGCCTTCTTCATTTATTTAAACATTTTTTTAATTAATTATAGAGTAAATTACAGTTTTGGTCCCTCAGTTTTTCCATTTTTCTTGAATCTTCAGCTTCTTCATGAAGATCTTGATGAACACCATGAAGAACATCATCCTTTATGTGAATATTCATCTTCTCTAGCGATTTGTGATCCCCAATTCTTCTGACTGAACATCATTTTTGCTTATTCTCTTTCTCTCTATCTCTCTGTCTATATATATATATAAGGTGTTGTCTATATAAGGTGATGTTTGGAAAACAGAGTAATTTATCCTAAGAGATGAGTATAAAGTTCAGATCAATCAATGCGAATGACCGAGTAGGACCGTATTACAATCCAAGTGCTTCACATAATTATCCACCCTAACGACTATCATTGAATTTACCTTGTCCATACCTACTTGATGGTAAGTTTTCCACCATACACAAAGAGTTTCTAGCAAGGTTTAAGTACTAGACTAGTCCCCACTATACTTGTTTTGTGATTCACATTGCAGTGTACTTCAACATGATGAAAATTCATTGTTAGTCTATATTAGTTGATAGTATATTCATTTTAACGAAGGCTCCTTTTTGCATAATTCTTGTTCTCCAATACCCATTTAAAGATTAATTACCTTTCAATTCACATATTGAAGATACACGAATATAGCAATTTCCAACTGATCCAATTTATCCAATAAGGCATAGGTATTAACTTGATTTTGGAATTACCTTGAAGGAAGAGAAGACTTCAATGAAATTTGTGTTCCTTTGTATAACTTGTTAACAACTGGCGAGTTTAAAACTGCTAAAGTCATCCTTGACCACCAATTATATATATATATATATACAGAGAGATAGAGATAGAGATAGAGAGAAAGAGAATAAGCAAAAATGATGTTCAGTCAGAGGAATTGGGGATCACAAGTCGCTGGAGAAGATGAGTATTCAAGTAAGGATGATGGTGTTCATGGTGTTCATCAAGAAACCCATTGAAGAAGATGAAGATTGAAGAAAAATGGAAAAACTGAGGGACCAAAACTGTAATTTACTCTATAATTAGAGTAAATTACATAAATGGTCCCTGTGGTTTGGTCCAAAACTGGATTTGGTCCTATTTTGAAAAAAGTACACCAAACGTCACTGTGGTTGTCATTTTGTTATGGATCCAGTCCCTGCCCCTAACTCCGTTTCTTTTTCAGCCGTTAAGTGGATCACGTGCGTGGCATGTGAGGGGTAAAATAGTCATTTGACTTGTTCCCTCTCTTTTGTACCTGCCATTAGTAATAATTAAGCCTTATCTTTCATTTCACGTCCTTCTACCTTCTCTCGTCTTCTTCATCCATACCTAAACCATATGAGTAAATTACCATCATCAAGAAACACGTTCATGATCAAGAAATGATTTCATCAAGCTACTGAGTTTAGTGCTTAACATGGGTGGCCAGTGGCAAGTTCGTACCAACGATGATACGATTGACTATCTTGAAATTTATGGTAAGTGGGTCATATTTGAATGAAAAACTCAGAGTCACAATCTATGTATATTTTTTGCCCATATATGACTACAATGCATGTTTTTTTGCAGATATTTATCATACCCTAGTTACATTGAAGGTTTATCATGGATGGTTTTTGTAAAACCCGTGTTCTGGTACGGTTTTATTTTAATTACCTATCTAATTATTGATTTATTTCTTGCTAAGCGAATTGAATATTACTAACGGGATTAAACGAAAAAGATCAAACTCGTTACCGATGAGAAACTTTAATCAAGTTTGCAAGTAGTGGGAAGTCAAGGGACCAAAAGTGTCTTGTTGGTGAAAGTGTGCATGGGATAGGCCATTTAGACCGACCCCCCCTCGTTTTCTTGCTGCGTCGAACAAGCAACCGCCAAAGAAAAACCCTAATCCCCCTCCCCTTTGTTGTGTTCGGCCGTGGAGAGAGAGAGAGAGAGAGAAAACGAGGAGTGAGAGAGGAGGAGAGAAACCGAGAGAGATAGAGCGGCGAGAAGAGAGAGAGAGGGAGTTCGCCGGAAAGTGTGGAGGTCGCCGCCGTCGTTGTCGTGTCCGCCGGAGAAGAAGAGTGAAGGTGTCGGGTTTCGTCGTTGTGTCGTCATCGAGGTAAGGTTTCACTCGACGTTTCTTTTCTTTTCGTTTTCGTCACCGGAGGACCACCGCCGGCCGCCGCTGCCGCTGCCGCTGCCGCGCCGCCACTGTGGTGGCTGGGTGTCGGGTGGCGGTGGTGGTGTGAGTCGTTGGTGCACGCGGTAGGGTGATCGAGAGGGTAGTGGTCTCGCGGTGGTTTGCGGGTTGTTTTATTTCCTCGTCGATGAACCGCCGCTGGCCGCCGTCGACGACCACCACTGCCGGAGGGCAGAGGGTAGTACGTGGCCATGTCTTATTAATAATCACCGTAGAATCCGTTAAGCCTTGACTTAATCGTTTAAGCCGTTTCGTTAAAACCGTCGTTTTTATAAACATCAATTCATGTGGAAAATGGTGCAGCCACTGTTTTTACGACGGCTATAACTTTTTCGTCGTAACTCCGTTTGAGCCGAAACTGGCGTCCACGGTTCAAGTTCAGGGTCTAGCAAGTTTTCCGTGTTTTAGCGAAAAACTGGTTCGGCCTCTAACTAGGCGAAAAAGTGGTCGCAAGTTCGGTGTTTCGTCATTTCATGTGAAAACTTCTGGAATCTGCCTTGATCTTGCGAAAATCATAACTTTCTGCTCGTAACGCGGTTTGGGGTGAAACCGGTGTCAAAAGTTCCCTTTTTGAGTCTAGAAACTTTTCTGTGTTTTGTGCAAAACCCAGTTCGGGACGTAGCATGGGTCGATTTGTCGTTTTATACTGAAAGGTGCTGAATTTCGCTGTTCCGGAATCTGTTTTTGTAAAATCCGTAGTAAATTGTAGAAAAATCGTTAGGAGGCGTATAATATGTCCTTGGAACCCTAACTCAGAGTACTTTCTGGTCATGAAATAATATTGGGAATTTTCTGGGTTTAAAGGGGTCGAAACAGGTCCCGAACAGACCTGTTTAGTGAGAACGGAAAATAGTTTTAGTGACGGTTTAAGCGTGTGTCGTGTCATAGGGTCCGGGTCTTGTATTGACACGTTTTAACATGCATTTAGGTGCTGGGAAGTGACCGTAATTGTGAAGCTTGAATTGTGTTATTAAGCTGGGCGCGCATTCGAGGTGAGTTCTCTCACTGTGTAGTTAGGGGTTGTATGCATGTCATAATAGTTTGTATGTACTACTGTCTTTGTGGTGTGAACTAGTTGTTTGTGGTGTGTAATATTTGATTGGTTTGAATGCTTGGTATAAATGTGTTACATTACAATTCGGTGGGACCGAGGCCTCGATGGTACTGAGGTGTTGGTTACATTACAATTCGGTGGGACCGAGGCCTCAATGGTACTGAGGTGTTGGATACATTACAATTCGGTGGGACCGAGGCCTCGATGGTACTGAGGTGTTGGATACATTACAATTCGGTGGGACCGAGGCCTCGATGGTACTGAGGTGTTGGATACATAATTACTTGTAGGCGTTTACTCGTTTTATGTAACTGTGATGTTGTTGCTTATGTGCGGATAGGGGTGATGTGTATATAATTCCTATCTGCGCATGTGTTGGAATTCACTAAGCTTCGTGCTTACCCTTTCCCAATAAACTGTGGTTTCAGGTCCGAGCGGCTCAAGGCGTGACGAGTACACACTGGCGCGCGAGGAGAGCTGGTTGCTTTATGATTTTGATAATTAAACGTTTATTCCGCTGGTTTTATTTTATAAAGATATTAATTATGTGTTTGCAAACGAAACGTTGGGATCATTTAATGAGTTGTTATCAATGAATTGTTAATTTAAAATTTTAAATTTGCTTGTAATTTTCGGGACGTTACAACTTGGTATCAGAGCACAGCTTGAGTGAATCAAACGCACCTCGGTGTGTTTGGTCTCAAGTTGCGGCTGGGAAATTTTCAAATTCGTTTTTTAAATCTTTTTGGAGGTAAAAGAAAAAGTAAAAACCCGTTCGAGGAACGGTGATTAAGGGCGCAGTGTGTACAGTCAGCCGGAGCCGAAGGGAAAGGTACAATGCTTAGTGTTTTATTGCTTTCTAGATCATAAAGTATGCATGCTAGATTGCCTGTTGTGGACACTATGCTGTATGTTGTAATGCTTGCTATTAGGAATTTATGCTAATTATGATAGGTTACTAAGTGGATGCCCTCTAGGTTGTATGCAGTAAGAGATTTATAGCCTTAGAATATTCGATTTAGTTCTATTGCGCAGCTCTTGTTTGAGTCCAACCGTTCTAGGATAGAGTCTTGTATTCGACTGTCTATTTGTTTCGCACTGCATATAATCGGGTATTCGCGAGGTCACCCGTTATAATTAGTAGGGATTCGGTAGTAGCAAGGGTAATGGGATAAGAGGAAATTCCTAGGGAGCTAGGAAGGGTGGATGTATATATATGCTGGTACAGGCATATGGTTAATTATATATGTAATTGTTGTTGTATGATCGGGGTGACCGATGGTTTATTAAGTATACATTTGTGGCTGTCTGATCGGGGAGACCGATGGTTTTATATATACAGTAGTTGTATGAGTTGCCTGTTTAGGATATGTTCTTGAACTGGCATGTGTGGATAAATTATTTTATGTGTACAGTTTCGGCGAGAAACTACTTGGACCCTCGGGATGAGACTCGAAGCGAGCGATGATAGGTGTGGAAGGTAGTAGTAGAGCTCCTACTACCGGAAGCACAGGATCAATGCTCGAGTCGGGGAAGTCACGAGGAATCCAAGGAGTTGAGCATGAGTGTTGTTAGTATGAGTTATTATGTGCTAATAACGCGTTGTATTGTCTACCCAGAATAGCCATCACAAGGAGGAACAACTATAGTGAACCTACTAGTACAGGTGTGTACTCGAAGTGTTTTGAGGTGATGATCGTTGGGGGTAGTGATGAAGGTCCTAAACTAGTAGTCGTTGGAATAGAAAGACGATTCTAATATTAGTCACTTGGAGTGACGATAAGGATGATATTTGTTGTAAGCAGATCATTTCAGGCCAAGATGGAAGATTTTGCTAGAGTCATAGGCTCATAGAGCCGACTTTGATTTGAGAAAAACCCGTAAGATGATTTGATGTGATTTCCCAACTTGCCTTAAGAGGTTTAAATGTCTGGATGACAATAGTAGACCGGAGAGTTTCGGAGTAGTAGGGGTCGAGACGTTGAATGCCGAATGAGTCATGCACGAAGTTATTTTGAAAATAAGATTGCATTAACAAATTCTTGTGTTTCAAATCTTTGTATGGACGGTGTTTTGAAATTTTGGGAACTGCTCAGCACACGCACAAGATTTTGAAATATGGTTTTGAAAGTGTACGAAATCGTTTTATCACGGGAGTGCAAACTTTGTTAGAATTCGTCTCATTTTTGTTATTTTTCCAACGGTTCTTTCGGATACGATGTTATCCGTGTTTTGTGGTGGTTAAGATGTTGGGTAAGTGACTACGGATTGAGACTCTAACATTGGAACTCCTCCACATGTGTTAGAGTTGAGACGAAAAGTTACATTCCACGATGTCTGTATAAAGGCTATTTTGGTGATTTGTCTAAAATGAGTTTGGAATTCTAGTGTCGCTTAACTTTTCGTTCGAGAGTTTGTGTTACTAAGTGTTTATTTTGCAAATAGTTCAGTGTGTGGATTGATTCATGCGTGACATAAGTGATGCATGGAGGAATTTGGTAACATTTCATAAGGAGTTGTTTAGTGCGCTTTTTAGTCAGCTAAAGGTTTTATTGACATTTTCATGAAAATGCGATTTATCGACTTAGGGGTATGCATACTGGGGTAACCTTTGTTCTCGGCATTTTGATGAACGAGTCGTGCAAGAAAATGCTTTAGTTCCTTTTTGTCGAAATAAAAGACCATTTGATCCAAGGAGTGTTTTAATGTTGTAAACATCATGCATACGATTACAATGTGTTATATTTTGGAAATATAAATGCGTAGATTTTTTACATTCGGTTAATTTAGAATTACCGTTCATTTTTTTTTTGGGAAATTAAAAACTTTTGCTTTGGAGGAAACGAGTATTTTGAGCATTTTCGATAAATACATTTTTTTAAACTATAATGTTTTGACATTATATGCCCCAAGTACGAAACTTGAGGAAGTGTTACAAGCTTGCATGCCTGCCCCCAGTTTGAGATTTTACGAGGTTTTTAGTCGATATTTCCAATTATTAGAAGCGGACTGGTTTCTGTCTTCAAGTTTGCAACTTACACGAGACAATTGTGTTTTAACAAAAATATATTTGTAAACCGTGTCATCGTTTTGTGTGACTAGTTGACGCCCGAAAAATTTGTGGCGAACCCTGTGCCACGTCATTTATGATTAAAAAGAGGAATTTTTGAATCAAACGTCGTGAAACTTATTTTGAATTATGTGCACACCTTTGTCGGACCCTGTTTAAGGTCAGCGGTTACCTTAAGTGCATGTCATGAGTCAATCCATACTGGAATCGAGGCGGTTCATTTTAAAAAAATTATTTATTACGCTTTGCTTTCGTGTGAGTAAACCGAACTGCAATGGAACGATTTTCAACGTGATTTTTCCTATGTGGGACGAGCGTGTCCAGTTTTGCGTAACTATCGATCTGGTAATAGTAGTTTTATTGCTTAAGATCTTTTTGAGATGAAAATCCTGATGTTGAAAATATTTTGTAAATGATTTTGTAAACCATTTGGGGAAATGTGCTTTTAAGTGTCATGTGTCATTTCGAGAATTTTCAGGGTATGAGTCCTTTTGGAAAACTCTTTTGTTTAACCCGTGTTGAGTCTGAGACTAAGGTTGACTTCAGAGTATTGCTTGCTTAAACTTTGTTTAAACGCATTTTCCGACCGATGGGTCTAGCAAGCGTGGAGCATTTTGCTCGGTTTTGTCTTGGAGTTAGTCATGGGCCAATTGCCCGGTTTTAATGGCTCGATGTGGAGTCTAGTTGATGAGTTGTTTTTGTCGCACCGTTTGGCATTCTTTGCACGTTGAGTGTTTACATGTTTGGGTGAGTGAGTCAATCCGGAATAGGCATGTTGTTGGTAGGCCGTTTGCTTTGGATCCTTAGACACGTTAGTCAGTCGTCGGTAATGGTCGGTTGGGTATCTCGGGGTGGGACCCCGGTATTCATGTGTTTTAACCTAGACTTTCCAGTAGGTACTAGGAGGATATAGTTGTCGGCACTTACCTGGGAGGTAGTTCCGGTGTGCTGGGTCTTGAGGCGTTACCTGGGAGGTAGACGTCAAGGTGTATCCTCGATACGGTGTGACTTGGCTTCGTAGAGCAAGTGTGGATGATACGTCGACGGTGGAAGGTAGGTATTCCACGCGCGTTGGTACTGTAGGCCGAATAGTATCGGTTAAGGGATTGATGCCCTTTGTTATTAAGAGAATAAATGTGCATCAACCATTTTGAGGTAGGTGGTATAATTAGGTGTCGACTTTTGGGCTTGAGGCCAAACACCTTTAGTATAATCGGAGAGTTGTAGCCGATGTTAAGATATTCATGGTGATGGTAGTAGTAACCCTGAAATGATCACTTGTGATGAATGGTTGTGGTGGAATGATCTACGTGTGTGTTAGTTGATTTGGTAGTGGGGGATATGTATTTGTGTTAGTGTCTAGGATAATACCACGCTTATTTGAGTTACTGAAATCGGTTGGACCGATGTTTGGCGGGTGGCCGATGTTTGTTATTGTAATCGGTTGGACCAATGTTCGGCGGGTGGCCGATGTTTGTTATTGTAATCGGTTGGACCGATGTTCGGCAGGGGGTCGATGTTTTGTTAATATAAGTTATTGAAAATCTTTGGAGTCTATTAGAATTCGTAGAAGTTAATCGTCAATTAATGATAGGAGGGATCGTAATCGAGTACCCTGTAGAGTATACTGGTGAGCAGCTTTAGAGTGGTTAGAGCTTGAGATTTGACTCGGGAGGATGAATCTGTTAGACAACCTAGGGGGGGGTAAGGTTGTATTTAAAATCTTTTACTTTCAAAAATTCTTTTATAAATAAATACAGTACTGAAACAGTAAAAATAAATCAGAGTATACAAATAATAAAGAAGAGTGTAAATATAAACAAATACACAGAGATTATATAAATAAATATAAATGCAAAGCAGTTTATATAAACAAATATAATAAAGCACAGCGGAATAAATAAAGAGATAAGGGATAGAGATACTTGACACAGAGATTTACTGATTTACCACCAACTGTGATAAACCAGCAGCCGAGACACTTCCCGACACGATCCAATAAATGTATTCTTTACGGTAGAATACAAACCAAATACAGAGCAAAGTAAACGGTTCTCTAAGCCTCAGCTTATTGAGATGTACAGGATCACACACCCGTTATTCAAATACTTACAAGAGGAGTATAACTCACAATGGGTAATCACTCTTGTATAATATCTCACACTTGGATATTTTATAAAAAAAAGGTTTTATAAAATATATATATATTAAATGAGAGAGATCAGATGAGCAGTGATGGTGTTGGTTGTATCTGTATTGTCTTTTTTTTCTTCTCCACCATCGCATGCATTTATATAGCAGCTCTTCCAACGGATACATGCATTCGCGGTATACCGCCAAATGCACGCGGTATACCGTGCAGTAAAAAGTACACTGTCAGAAGAGAAAGTCAACCCTGCAAAACAAACGTAAACTTGTACCCGCGGTATACCGGCTAAACATCGCGGTATACCGCCCAACTGTACCCGCGGTATACCTGCTAAACACCGCGGTATACCTGCGTCAGAAAAAAGTACGACCAATCAATCAGAGGTAACATCAAGCCGCCGCGGTATACCTGCTGAACCTCGCGGTATACCTGCGTCAGAAAAAGCAAAATCTTGCTAGATCTTCTAAAAAAAAAACTTTATTTAAATAAATTATTTATTGGGTTTTTAGAAATATCCAAGTGGTATATTATTTTAGGGTGTTTATCATTATAAATTATAAACACTAATGACAACGTAAATCTTCCGTCTTGAACTCTTCAGATAAAATCTTCGTGTTCTTCAAAACTGTACACTTGGATAGGATTGTTAGATAAACAATAATACGGTGTGTTTGTAATCATCAAAATAAATATATAAAATATATAGAGATGTGGTACACTTGCACCAACAGAATCATCTAAGGTTGGGAGACAACCGAAGTCGTTTAACTAGGAATGATTTCGATGGTTGGAGTGTTCTTCCAATCGCGTTTTCAGTGTTCTTGAAGGAGTGTTGTTAGTAAGGAAGTATTCGGGAGATTCTTAGACGGTGTGAGAAATTAGGTTCCAGTTTGTGAAAGCCCAGTGGCAACTCAGAAAGGGTTCTGAGTGGACTTGGGAACCTGAGGCTAAGATGAGGGAGAACTGTCCAGAGCTATTCACGGGCATAGACTTCGAGGACGAAGTCTAATTCAAGTGGGGGAGAGTTGTAAAACCCGTGTTCTGGTACGGTTTTATTTTAATTACCTATCTAATTATTGATTTATTTCTTGCTAAGCGAATTGAATATTACTAACGGGATTAAACGAAAAAGATCAAACTCGTTACCGATGAGAAACTTTAATCAAGTTTGCAAGTAGTGGGAAGTCAAGGGACCAAAAGTGTCTTGTTGGTGAAAGTGTGCATGGGATAGGCCATTTAGACCGACCCCCCCTCGTTTTCTTGCTGCGTCGAACAAGCAACCGCCAAAGAAAAACCCTAATCCCCCTCCCCTTTGTTGTGTTCGGCCGTGGAGAGAGAGAGAGAGAGAGAAAACGAGGAGTGAGAGAGGAGGAGAGAAACCGAGAGAGATAGAGCGGCGAGAAGAGAGAGAGAGGGAGTTCGCCGGAAAGTGTGGAGGTCGCCGCCGTCGTTGTCGTGTCCGCCGGAGAAGAAGAGTGAAGGTGTCGGGTTTCGTCGTTGTGTCGTCATCGAGGTAAGGTTTCACTCGACGTTTCTTTTCTTTTCGTTTTCGTCACCGGAGGACCACCGCCGGCCGCCGCTGCCGCTGCCGCTGCCGCGCCGCCACTGTGGTGGCTGGGTGTCGGGTGGCGGTGGTGGTGTGAGTCGTTGGTGCACGCGGTAGGGTGATCGAGAGGGTAGTGGTCTCGCGGTGGTTTGCGGGTTGTTTTATTTCCTCGTCGATGAACCGCCGCCGGCCGCCGTCGACGACCACCACTGCCGGAGGGCAGAGGGTAGTGCGTGGCCATGCTTATTAATAATCACCGTAGAATCCGTTAAGCCTTGACTTAATCGTTTAAGCCGTTTCGTTAAAACCGTCGTTTTTATAATCATCAATTCGTGTGGAAAATGGTGCAGCCACTGTTTTTACGACGGCTATAACTTTTTCGTCGTAACTCCGTTTGAGCCGAAACTGGCGTCCACGGTTCAAGTTCAGGGTCGAGCATGTTTTCCGTGTTTTAGAGAAAAACTGGTTCGGCCTCTAACTAGGCGAAAAAGTGGTCGCAAGTTCGGTGTTTCGTCATTTCATGTGAAAACTTCTGGAATCTGCCTTGATCTTGCGAAAATCATAACTTTCTGCTCGTAACGCGGTTTGGGGTGAAACCGGTGTCAAAAGTTCCCTTTTTGAGTCTAGAAACTTTTCTGTGTTTTGTGCAAAACCCAGTTCGGGACGTAGCATGGGTCGATTTGTCGTTTTATACTGAAAGGTGCTGAATTTCGCTGTTCCGGAATCTGTTTTTGTAAAATCCGTAGTAAATTGTAGAAAAATCGTTAGGAGGCGTATAATATGTCCTTGGAACCCTAACTCAGAGTACTTTCTGGTCATGAAATAATATTGGGAATTTTCTGGGTTTAAAGGGGTCGAAACAGGTCCCGAACAGACCTGTTTAGTGAGAACGGAAAATAGTTTTAGTGACGGTTTAAGCGTGTGTCGTGTCATAGGGTCCGGGTCTTGTATTGACACGTTTTAACATGCATTTAGGTGCTGGGAAGTGACCGTAATTGTGAAGCTTGAATTGTGTTATTAAGCTGGGCGCGCATTCAAGGTGAGTTCTCTCACTGTGTAGTTAGGGGTTGTATGCATGTCATAATAGTTTGTATGTACTACTGTCTTTGTGGTGTGAACTAGTTGTTTGTGGTGTGTAATATTTGATTGGTTTGAATGCTTGGTATAAATGTGTTACATTACAATTCGGTGGGACCGAGGCCTCGATGGTACTGAGGTGTTGGTTACATTACAATTCGGTGGGACCGAGGCCTCAATGGTACTGAGGTGTTGGATACATTACAATTCGGTGGGACCGAGGCCTCGATGGTACTGAGGTGTTGGATACATTACAATTCGGTGGGACCGAGGCCTCGATGGTACTGAGGTGTTGGATACATAATTACTTGTAGGCGTTTACTCGTTTTATGTAACTGTGATGTTGTTGCTTATGTGCGGATAGGGGTGATGTGTATATAATTCCTATCTGCGCATGTGTTGGAATTCACTAAGCTTCGTGCTTACCCTTTCCCAATAAACTGTGGTTTCAGGTCCGAGCGGCTCAAGGCGTGACGAGTACACACTGGCGCGCGAGGAGATCTGGTTGCTTTATGATTTTGATAATTAAACGTTTATTCCGCTGGTTTTATTTTATAAAGATATTAATTATGTGTTTGCAAACGAAACGTTGGGATCATTTAATGAGTTGTTATCAATGAATTGTTAATTTAAAAATTTAAATTTGCTTGTAATTTTCGGGACGTTACAATTTTTCACAAAGGCACATGGTAGGGAGTATGTGCAAGGTAAGATGCATTACGTAGACTTGGTTGATACGGATGAGTTTTCAGTTCATGAGTTGGAATCAATGGTGGAAACATTAGGGTGTCCAACATGCATCCCCACATTCTACCATTATAATGTCCCAGGTTTAAGCTTAGATTATGGGTTAAAAGCACTAGGTAATGATGATGATGTTAGGAGTCTGATGAAATATGTTGGTACTAGCAAAGTGTTTGAAATATATGTTGAACTTTGGAAACCAAGTGTGTCAACTTATTTAAGAAGTCCTGGTGCATTTAGTAAGGTGGTGATAGAGGAAATAGAGGGAGACAACTCACCAGAATACAACAGGGCTAGAAAGGTCCATAAATCCCAACATATGAAGTCCAAAAAGAGACTTGAACTAGAATGGATACCTCAAAGTGAACAACAAGGTGGGGGTGCAATAATGTGGGTCAGGGGATTGATCTGAACACTAGTCATGGTGTGGTTCAAGACAAGGGTGTGGGGATTGATCTGAACACTAGTCATGGTGTGGTTGAAGACAAAGGTGTGGGGATTGATCTAAACATTAGTGAGCATGATCATGATCATGATCATGTGGGTGAGGGGATTGACATGGAGGACTTTGAAAGCAATTCAGATGAGGATGACATAGAGAAAGAAAGGAACAGAGCATTGAGGAAGGTGAGAAGGGAGATGTCACATTTTAATTCTGAGAATGTTCCACAGTTTTATGTTGGGAAAGTATTTGGGACTAACAAGGTATTAAATAAATGATACATACTCATGCAATTATGACTAGGAGACAGGTGGTGCTTGTAAAAAATGATAAAGAGAGAATTAGAGCTGTATGCAAAGGATCAATGCCAGAGATGAGTGAAGATGTTGGTGATAGTAGTCAAGGCAGGAGGACCACATGTCCCTGGGTTCTACATATATCCAAAGGAAAACATGATGAATCCTGGATGGTAAAAACCTATGTAGATACACATCAATGCATGCAATCTAGAGCAATCAAGGCATGCACAGCAGGATTCTTGTCACATGAGATTTAAGAGACATTGGTGCATAATCCAAATGTCCCAGTTAGAGCTCTTCAGGTGGATATGCAGAGAAAGTATGAGGTCAAGGTGTCTAGGATGAAATCTTTCAGGGCAAAAACATTGGCAATGGCTAAGCTGCATGGAGATTTTGCAGATCAGTACAACCATTTGAGGGATTACTTAGGTGAGGTACAAAGGACTAACCCAGGCACCACTGTCAAGTTACAAGTTGAGGATGAAAGTGACCCTGCAAGTGACACAAGGAAGTTCAAGCGTGTGTATATCTACTTAGGGGCATTGAAACAGGGATTTAAAGCTGGCAAGAGAGAATTCATTGGTGTTGATGGTGCTTTTATGAAGGGACCTTATCCAGGTCAAATATTATCTACAGTTGGGATTGATCGCAACAATGGGATATACCCTGTGGCTTATGCAGTGGTTGAAGCTGAGACCACATCTTCATGGAAATGGTCTCTAGAGTGCTTGGGTGAGGACTTGGATATGGATGCAAGGTCAAACTTCACCTTTATAACAGACAGACAAAAGGTGTGTTTCATTTACCATTATTTCCTTATTACCATTAACCTAAAAACTAACAATTAATTCATACTGTATGGTTTAGTTCCTGCCATGTCAGAGGTGTTTCCTTCTGCAGAGCACATGTATTGTTTAAGGCATGTTCATGAAAACATGAAACAAAGATGGAGGGGAAAGGAATACAAAGATCTTCTTTGGAAGTGTGCATCTGCAGCTACAACACAACAATTGAAGAGGGCAATGGATCAACTTAAGGTAGTGAATGATGATGCCTTTGAATGGCTAAATAAGATTCCACCACAACATTGGTCAAGGGCACATTTCTCAGGTATGCTCCATGTGCTTAACATGACCCATGTGCTTAACATGATCCATGTGCTTAACATGGCCCCTGTGCTTAACATGATCCATGTGGTTTACATTATTCCAGGAAGGAGCCATACATATGTCCTATTGAACAATATCTGTGAGGTGTTCAATAGGCAACTTGTAGAAGGGAGAGACAAACCAATAGTGACTGTATTGGAGTTTGTACGTGCATACTTAATGAAGAGGCTAGTTATTGTTCAGAAGGTGATTGACCAAACCACAGGACCTCTTACACCTACTGCAACTAAAGTGTTTGAAGCCATCAAGAGAGAAGCTGTGAATTACACTGTGTTTTGGAATAGAGAGAACAAGTACCAAGTTACTGGACCATGGTCAGACCAGTGTATTGTTGACATGGAGGAGAAGGTGTGTTCTTGTAGGTATTGGGAATTGATAGGAATTCTATGCAAACATGTTGTAGCAACAGTATGGGATATGCAGAACAATGGCATGGCTGTGGACATCCCTGAAAAATTGGTACACCAATGTTATTGGTTGCAAACTTGGAGAGAAATGTATGCCTTCAAGATTTATCCCATTAATGGAAGAAAATTGTGGAATGTTGTTGATTACCCAACAAAGCTTACACCACTTGAACATCATATACCAATTGGTAGGCCAAGGAAAGTGAGAAGGAAGAGTGCAGAGGAGCTGACTGAAAGTGGAAAGAAGATGAGAAGGGTTGGCAAGACAGTGAGGTGTGTAAGTTGTGGTAAACAAGGTCACAATAAGCGTACTTGCAAAGGACAGAAGAAGTAACTCAGTGCATGGCCATGGTTTCTTTTGGTTCAAGTAAATATTTTGTTTTTGGATGACAAACTGTAATGGTGGATCATATGACATTTAAACTAGTCTTTTGGTTAACTTTAATCTTTTGTTTCTTGGTTATCAATTGTAATGGTGTATATCATGGTGCTCTTTAAGTACCCTTTTGTATATTGAACATATTCCCCAGTATAATCAATGATATGGTCCACAGTTTAATGTTTTGTTGTTTTTCTGTGTATTGCACTAGTGTCAACAGTTTGATGTTTTGTTTTTAGATAACCGATTACATTCCATCAATAGAGGACAAAATAACAGATTACATTAAATTTCCCACTTTCATTAATAAAGATGGTAACAGATTACATCAATTTCCCAAAAAAACATACTTGCATTAACCCTAATCAAGATGGTAACAGATTACAACACTAATTTATGAACTAGCTATGAAATACACCACAATTGACAACCAAGTCATCCACAACAGAATTTTCAATCTGTTGATGCGTTTCCTATCTTCTTGAATAAGTGTTTCAAGTTCATCCTTTGTCTTCAATAAACCAGAAATCGTGTACTTCAATCCATCAGTAGTTGGTAGGTCAACCTAGCAAATGAATCCACACTTTGATCCCTAATGTAAGAAATAGATGAAGAAGATAAGATTTAGGGCAAAAACCACAAAGTATAAATTTTTACATAAACCCTACCAATTTTGAGCAAGTATAGTATCTTCTTCCTGGATTATTCCGAGTAAATGAAGTGCGCACGATTGCAGGTGCTCCCCACCCACAAAACACTATTTTGTTTGTCGAACAGAGTGAAAGGGATGGAGATTGAAGAAGATGATGTAGCCGTTGGGTGCTATGTCTTAAAAGGAGAAAAAAAGTCAAATGACTATTTTACCCCTCACATGTCACGCACGTGATCCACTTAACGACTGAAAAAGAAACGGAGTTAGGGGCAGGGATTGGATTGATAACGCCACTTTTTGGCGTTATTTTCAGTTCTCAAACCAATGAGATTGGCTTGTATTCAAGTAAAAAGGTGGGTATTTTACGGTTTATCGAGTGATTTATGCAGGTTATCTAAAAGGCGGCAATCATTGAAGAAAAGAAGCTAAAAAGAGCCCAAAACGAGTCCAAACGAAGCCTAACGGAAGCCCAAAAGTCAAGCCAAGACCCGCAACCGAACCAGGACCCGATTCGCGAACCAGAAATCGACCCACGCAGCAAAAAGCATACACGCGACTTGCCACGCGACTTGCAAGTCGCGTGGTAGGTCGCGTAACCCACTGTTTGTCGATTTTAAGCTGTTAATTTCGGGATTTAGGTCATTCATTCGAAACGCAACTTTCACACGACGGCCAGGGGCGATTTGGGAGCGATTTTGGGCGAATTTTCGGAGTCGTTGAAGCCACGATTGAGAGCCGATCAAGGAGACATTCAACACGCAAAGTAGATTTAATCACGGGAGAAGGGAGTTCATTACTACATCTTTTACATTCACCACGATCACGTTAATCATGTTTACATACACTTCCATTATCTTTTCTTTTGTGTTTGAATCCACCACCGACATGAACTAACCGGTTCGTGTTGGGGGTTGGAATGAATTCGGTTTATTAAGTATGTAAACAATTGACTCGATATTTTATCAGTTTTTCCGTTATTAATGAAGCATGTGATTTTGTGTTTAATGCCTTTGAGAGTCTAGCTAGCTTTCAATTGATTTATTATTTTCAGTTGAGTTCGAGAGAATTAAATGTTAAAAAGAACTAGGAATTGCATGCCTAAGACGATAAATCGGTGATAGAGATATATCGAATAAGTCTTAGTCCCAATTGAACCGTTAGGTTGAAATCGAGAGATGAAATCTAGCCGTTTAATATAAATCTGGTGCTTAATGTGTTTTGGAATCCATAAGTTGAGATCGAGAGATTTAACTTGTCCTTTTCAAAATAAAATCCGTTGTTGCTTGAAAGAGAACAACGGTGATCTTAAAAGATTTGGGAATCATTAAAGGGATAAATTGGTAATTGTTTTGAGTCAAGCGTTTGCGTGTGGAAAACCTTAGGATTTCTAACCCCCAACTTTCTCTCTATCGAAGTTTCCTAAGTCGTTATTTGTTTCGTTTGTGTTTGAGTTGTAATTTACTTTCTGCAATTAAGTAGTTTAACAATAGCCAACCATCTCTCAATTCGACAGCTCAGTTAATAGCGATTGTAGTAATTGTGATACTTAGTTCCTAGTTCACGTGGATTCGATACTCGTACTTACCGTACGTTATTACTTGATTCGACACCGTACACTTGCGGTTAGATTTAGGGGGGTGTAAACCCGTCTATCAAGTTTTTGGCGCCGTTGCCGGGGAACTAGTTGTAGCTAATAGCACTGCCATCTATAAGCGCTATTAGATTGAGCATTTGTTTATTTTACTTTCGTTGTTTTATTTTATCACTCTCAGTTTTTGGATTGCTAAGTTTGTCAAATTTCCGTTGCAGGTACTAATTGGCTTATGCCAAGCAAAACCCGTGGAAAGGAAGTCGAGCCGATCGATCCGGAAATCGAAAGAACCGCCCGCCATCTCCGCAAAGAATCAAAAACCAAAAAAGACATCAAGATCGATATGGGCAACGAGAGACCACCTCCACGCAATAACCCACCACCACCACCACCTCCGGAAAGACGTCCTATGCGGTCGTTTGCCGACCCGAATGTGGCAGCGGCACGCATAGGCATTCAAGCACCAACCACCACGGCTAATTACTTTGAAATCTAGCCGTTTAATATAAATCTGGTGCTTAATATGTTTTGGAATCCATAAGTTGAGGTCGAGAGATTTAACTTGTCCTTTTCAAAATAAAATCCGTTGTTGTTCGAAAGAGAACGACGGTGATCTTAAAAGATTTGGGAATCATTAAGGGGATTAACTGGTAATTGTTTTGAGTCAGTTGTTTGCATGTGTAGAACCTGAGGATTTCCATCCTTCAACTTCTCTCTCTATCGAAGTTTCTAAGTCGTTTTCAACAGTTCAATTAATAGTTCTTATAGTATTGTGATACTTAGTTCCTAGTTCCCGTGGATTCGATACTCGTACTTACCGTACGTTATTACTTGATTACGACATCGTACACTTGCGGTTAGATTTAGGGGGGGTGAGACCCACCTATCAAGTTTTTGGCGCCGTTGCCGGGGAGCTAGTTGCAACTAATAGCACTACCAGCTATAGGCACTATTAGATTGGTATGATGATCCACCTAAATCTAACGCCCTAAATCAAATACTTTTGTAATCGGTACCTGGATGCTGTACTAAAGAAGTACTCGATAAAGCACAAGGTCATGACACCATATCACCCACAAGCAAATGGTCTAGCGGAAGTGTCCAATCGAGAACTCAAGCAGATCCTAGAGAAGACAGTGAATTCATCCCGGAAGGATTGGTCATTGAGGTTAGACGACGCACTGTGGGCGTACCGGACGGCATTCAAAACCCCTCTTGGTACCACTCCCTATCGGTTAGTATTTGGCAAGTCGTGCCATTTACCGGTGGAACTCGAATGTAGAGCGTTCTGGGCGATAAAGAAGCTGAACATGGAACTGGATACAGCCGGAAGGAAGAGATTACTGCAACTGTGTGAATTAGAAGAAATCCGACTGGATGCATTCGAGAACGCGGCTATCTACAAGAAGAGAACGAAGAGATTCCACGATCAGCGGCTCCGCGAAAAGGTACTCACTCCTGGAATGAATGTTTTGTTATTTAACTCTCGTTTACGTCTTTTTCCAGGTAAACTAAAATCCAAGTGGTCTGGACCGTTCACCGTCAAGAAGGTATACCCGCATGGAGCAGTGGAGCTACAAGGACAAGACGGGGTGACCTTCAAAGTGAACGGTCAGCGAGTAAAACCATATTATGGAGGAGAGACGAGGGCATCTGAAGCCATGTATCTGGATGAGCCGAAGGAGTGATCGGAAGGAAGGTCGAGCCACGACCGAAACCAAGGCGCTGGGTGGGAGGCAACCCACCGAGGTTTTCTTTCTGTTTAAATTTCATTTTTTTTCCTTTGAGTGTGATTTTAGATACGAAAAACACAAAAACAACGAAAAATCAAAAAATCAAAAAAAAAATAGCAAACAGGCCCTTACGCGGTTTAGGCCGCGGTTTACATACTGTGTGAGAAGCCGCGGGATACCTCCGAGTGTTTTTGAAACAGGGACATACGCGGTATGTTACGCGGTTTACATACCGCGTGAGAAGCCGCGCGTGCACTCTGACGATTAGGGTTTGGTTTGTTTTATTGTATGCAACCCTTGCTCTTTATTTCTTTTCATTTGTTTTCTTCTTCATTTGTTCCCTGCATCTCTCTCTCTCTAATTTGAAATCTTCTCTCTCTCTCTCTCTCACGAAATTCTCTCTACATCTCCTCTGATTTCTAAAGGATTCATCCCCATTTTCAATATTGTGTGCTCTCCATCTTTACAAGACCAAGGTATGTTTTCTTTTCTTATTTCTAGTTGGTCTTCATGTGCAATGTTGGGTGAAGGTTGTTCTATTGTCTCCCATTTCATGCTTCCAAGTGCCAAGATACTTGCTTCTCCATGGTTAGAGTTTTCTCACAAAAATGTTTGTTGTTGAGGATGTATGCTTAGATTTTGATTATAAGCTTGTTGTATGTCCATATAATGATTTGATATTTTTATGCAACTGAGTTTGTGATTTTTGTGAGATTATGTGCATAATATCTATGATGGGGAATTTGTGGGAAGTAAAATGGGGGAAATGTGGCTGGATCTGTGGTTTTGTGGGGTATTTCCACCTGTGTGCATAAAAGAATATGAAGGGGTTTATGGCAACATAAACCCTTGAGTTATTTTTGTGGGTTGCCTATTAAGTATAGACATAGCCAAACCTAAGTTTTACTTAGGTTTGGGTTCCATTCAGTGTCCAACAGTGCAAACTGTTGAAGAATTTTAGATGTTGCACTAAGGAATTGTGGTAGTTTTGTGGTCACGTAGCTGTTGGTGAATCTGCATGAGCTGAACAGTATTTTATTGGTAATCTGCATGCTTGGGATTTTGTGAGTTTTAGCTGTACGTACAAGTAAGAAAAAGGAGATACAACAAACCTAAGTTTCACTTAGGTTTGGGGTGCCTCCCTTTTCATCAGTCACAATCACATTTGACCCCTTGCAAACCTCGGTTTTACCGAGGTTTGGGGTGGCAATGAGCAAGACAACTCACTTGAGTTCATTTATTTTGTAGGTCATGAGGCACCATCCTAGTACACACCTCTCGTTCCCCGACATCGACGACCACAAAAATAACTCAAGCATAGACAATCGCCAACAGTTCCTTCTCGGTAGTCGCGTAGTTGAGCTGAGCATCATCCAGAGTCTTACTCGCATAGTAGATCACATGCATCCGCTTATCCTTCTTTTGGCCCAATACCGCTCCAACAGCGGTGTCACTCGCATCACACATCAAAATAAAAGGTAAACTCCAATCGGGAGTCGTGAGAATCGGTGCGGATATCACCTCCTTCTTTAACCTGTCAAAAGCAGAAATACAATCATTAGTGAACTTGAATTTAGCATCTTTAAGCAATAATGAACATAAGGGTTTAGTGATTTTAGAAAAATCCTGTATAAACCGCCGGTAGAACCCGGCATGCCCCAAGAAGCTTCGGACTCCCTTGACGGAGTTCAGGTAGGGAAGATTCTCGATCACCGCCACCTTTGCCTTGTCCACTTCAATTCCAGCTTTCGATACTTTGTGGCCGAGTACGATCCCTTCGGTCACCATGAAGTGACATTTCTCCTAGTTCAGTACCAGACGTGTCTCTTCACATCTTTGTAAGACAGCTCTCAAGTGTTCCAAACATGTATCAAATGAAGGCCCGAACACGGAAAAGTCGTCCATAAAAATCTCAATCGTCCGCTCTACCATGTCTGAGAAGATCGCCATCATACACCTCTGAAAGGTAGCTAGAGCGTTGCATAAACCAAAAGGCATCCTCCGGTAAGCAAACGTACCATAAGGACATGTGAATGTTGTCTTGTCTTGGTCTTCGGGGGCTATTGGTATCTGATTATACCCCGAATACCCGTCCAAGAAGCAATAATACTCATGCCCAGATAACCGCTCTAACATCTGATCAATGAAGGGAAGAGGGAAATGGTCTTTCTTTGTCGCGTCATTCAGCTTTCGGTAGTCAATACACACCCTCCAACCGGTAACTGTTCGGGACGGGATCAGCTCATTATTATTGTTTTGAACAACTGTTTTAGAACCGGGCTCACCCATGGACTATCTGGAACCGGGTAAATAATTCCAGCATCAAGGAGTTTTAGAACCTCCTTCCGGACCACTTCTTTCATATCCGGGTTGAGCCGGCGTTGGTGTTGGACAACCGGTCTATGCCCTTCTTCGAGGTTGATTCTATGTGAGCAAAATGTAGGACTCAATCCTTTGAGGTCAGCTATTGTCCATCCAATTGCTGCTTGATGTTCTCTAAGAACCCGGAGTAGCTTCTCTTTATTCTCGGCACTCAACTTAGACGATATGATAACCGGAAGCGTGTCTTTTTCTCCCAAGTATGCATACTCGAGATGGTCGGGTAGCGGTTTGAGCTCAAGCTTTGGTGGTGTATGCGAAGATGGTTGAGATTTAGGGATCGGCTCCCCCAAATCTTCAATCACGGGTCGTCGGGACCCTTGGTATGATGATGATGATGCATTCAATTGCATCACACTAGCGCTTTCCGGATCATCGTCGATACCCGTCAATGCATTATTCAATTGATCTCCGGAAACTTGTACAACACTTGTTTCTTCAATCAATGCGTCCATCACATCTACCCGATAACATTCGTTTGATCCCATGCTTTGCTTGGCTGCCCGGAAAACATCGAAGACCGCTTCTTCGTCACCCACTCTCAAAGTGAGCTTTCCTCCTTTAACATCAATCAGTGCTCCTCCCGTGGCCAAAAATGGTCGGCCAAGTATCAGCGGTATCTCCTTGTCCTCATCCATGTCGAGGATCACAAAGTCAACTGGAAGATAGAATTTGTCTACTTTGACCAGCACGTCTTCAATTACCCCATACGGGTACTTAATGGATCTGTCATCTAGCTGCAAAGTGACACTGGTTGGTTGTACCTCTCCAAGCCCGAGTTTCCTGAAAATAGACAACGGCATTAGGTTAATACTTGCACCAAGATCGCATAGAGCCTTACTAAATTCAGAATTTCCTATATTAACAGGGATAGTGAAACTCCCTGGATCCTTAAGCTTCGGGGGAAGCTTATGTTGGATGATAGCGTTGCACTCCTCAGTGAGTGCAACCGTTGCGTGCTCCTCGATCTTCCTTTTGTTAGAAAGGATGTCTTTCAAGAATTTCACGTACGAGGGCATCTGTGCTAAAGCATCTGCAAAAGGGATGTTAATATGTAATTTCTTAAAAACTTCAAGAAATTTAGAATAGTTAAGATCCTCCCTGTGGGCCTTAAGCCTGTTCGGATATGGCACTTTAGGCGTTACCGGCTTGACCGGTGCTTGCATTGGCTGCTCTTGTTTCTTATCGCTATTCTTCGTGCTTTCCTCAATCACAACCTATTCCTCGGCCTCTAACTCATCCATATCTACCATCTCGAAATCCTCCCCTTTGGACTCAGTTCCCTTTGATGCCGGTTCTCGAGTTGGGTCCTTAATCAGCTCCTTACCACTCCTCAGATGAATGGCCTTGCAATCTTCCTGGTTAGTCTTTTTGGGTTGACTTGGAAATTTCCCGGGGGCTCGGTTTTGTAAGGCGTCAGAGAGCTGCCCCATTTGCCTTTCAAGGATTTTTATGGATGCCGTGTTTTGATCGGTAGCCGCTTTGACTGTGTTCACTGTACTGGCTAAACCCTCGACCGTGCTGTCCATCTTAGACATGGACTTCATCATCATGTCCTCTAATCCCGGCTTCCTCTCTCCGGATTGTCCTTCATCAAACTTCTGCTGGTTGTAACCTGGAGGACGATAAACATTGTTAGTGTTAGCAGAATTAGAAAAATTAGGATGGTTACCTTGTTGTTGGCCGGGTTGCCCTTGTGGTTGGCTCCAAGAAAAATTAGGGTGCTTTTTCCAACCCTCATTGTATGTATTTGAAAACGGATCGTTCCTTGGCCGGTTGTTCCGATTTTGCAAAAATTGAACTTGCTCCGGCTCATTCACGGGTGGAGCCATATCCGGCATACCCTCGTCCATCATGAATGCTGATTGCATAGAAGCTCCATTCATCTTATTAGTGAGTGCGGCTAACTGAGCTTTTATGGCCTTTAGCTCGTCATTATCTTGCACACCCGCAGCTCGTCTAACCGCTGATCTTGGAGTAGAGAAACTGTGCTCGGCCAGATTATCTATCAACTCACATGCCTCTTCATATGATTTATCCATGAGGGCCCCACCTGCTGCAGCTGTGATATCGTTCTTGAACTGCTGGTGAAGACCACTAAAGAACGTCTGGATGATGACCCAGCCGTGTAACCCATGATGAGGGCACTTCTTTAGCATGTCTTTATACCGCTCCCAAGCTTCATACAGTGTTTCTTGATCCCATTGAGCAAAATGGGTGATTTCAGCCATGAGTTGAGCAGTTCTGCTTGGTGGGAAAAACTTTTGAAGAAATGTAGCTTTCAACTGCGCCCAGGTGGTGATCGAATCCGGTTGGATACTTTCCGTCCAAGTCTTGGCTCGGCCTTTGAGAGAGAAGCTGAATAGCCTCAGCTTGATTGCATCCTCATCCACCCCATTGATTTTGAATGTATTGCATATTCGTTCAAATGCACGAAGATGTGCATGGGGGTCTTCAGTTGGCGCTCCCCCGAACTGATTCTGTTGCACCATGACGATGGTACTCGGCTTGATCTCGAAATAAATAGCCGCAGTTCTGGGTGGCTGAATGCCTATGCGTACCGCCGCCACATTCAGATCGGCAAACGACCGCATAGGACGTCTCGCAGGTGTAGCTTCGTCGTCAGACATCTCGGTCTTGATAAGTTTTTTAGCTTTTGTTTCTTTTCTTAAACGCCGGGCGGTCCTTTCAATCTCTGGATCGATTGGTTCGATTTTTTCCCCTCGGGTTTTCTTGGCATAAACCAATTAGTACCTGAAACAGAGAATAAACAAAATCAGTAATCCAGAAACTAAAAGTGATGAATTAAAATGACAAAAATAAAAATGTTCAATCTAATAGTGCCTATAGCTGGTAGTGCTATTAGTTGCAACTATCTCCCCGGCAACGGCACCAAAAACTTGATAGACCGAGATGTCTGACGACGAAGCTCCACCTGCGAGACGTCCTATGCGGTAGTGCTATTAGTTGCAACTAATAGCACTACCAGCTATAGGCACTATTAGATTGGTATTTACTTTGAGATCAAGCCGAGTACCATCGTCATGGTACAACAGAACCAGTTCGGGGGAGCACCGATTGAAGATCCCCACGCGCATCTACGGGCATTTGAACGGATCTGCAATACGTTCAAGATCAACGGGATGGAAGAGAACGCAATCAAGCTAAGACTTTTCAGTTTTTCCCTAAAGGGTAGAGCTGAAATCTGGATTGAGGGTCTACCATCAGATCTTATCACAACTTGGGTAGACTTGAAAGCTGCTTTCCTCCAAAAATTCTTTCCTCCGAGCAGAACTGCCCAACTAATGGCAGAGATCACCCACTTCGCGCAATGGGACCAAGAAACGTTGTACGAGGCTTGGGAACGTTACAAGGAAATGATCAAGAAATGTCCTCATCATGGCTTGCAAGGTTGGGTCATCATCCAAACCTTCTATAGTGGACTCCACCCGCAATTTAAGAACGACATCACAGCTGCGGCGGGTGGAGCATTAATGGATAAGTCTTATGAGGAAGCGTGTGAGCTGATCGAGAATCTGGCTGAACATAGTTTTACTACTCCACGATCCGATGTTAGAAGAGTAGCAAGTGTGCAGGAAAGTAGTGAGCTGAATGAACTGAAAGCTCAACTAGCCTTTATCACGAATCATCTGAATAGAGGTAATCCGGGAGAACCTGATCAGGTTCAGTTTGTGCAAAACCGGAACCAGTCGAGGAACGATCCTTTCTCGAACACCTATAATGAAGGGTGGAAAAAGCACCCTAATCTTTCATGGGGTCAACCTCAACAACAACCAGGTAATTCGTCTAACTCTTTTAATTCTTTACATACTAACAATGCTTACCGTCCTCCAGGTTTCAACCAAAGGAACGAAGGACCATCCGGAGAGAAGAAGTCGGGACTTGAGGACATGATGATGAAGTTCATGACGAAGATGGAAAGCACGGTTGAGGGATTAGCGAGCACGGTGAGTACAGTCAAAGCTGCAACCGATCAGAATACGGCTTCAATTAAGATTCTCGAGAGGCAAGTGGGGCAGATTAGTGAAGCTCTACAAAACCGACCTCCCGGAACCTTTCCCAGTCAAACCGAAAGGACTAACCGGGAAACATGCAATGCCATTTATCTGAGAAATGGCAAGGAGCTGAATGGAGAGCCATTACGAGAGTCGTCATCAAGGGAGACCGGTCCGAAGGAGAAAGAGATCGAGAGCATTAAAGGGACTGAACTAGAAGCTGATAAAGAGTGTGCAATAAAAGAGAACTCGGAGGGTGAAGAGAGCAAGCAGTGTGAAGAGAACAAGCTAAAGCAACCACCGGTCAAGCTGGAAATCCCACGAGTGCCTTACCCGAACAGACTCAAAAAGAATAAGGATGATGTTAATTTTTCCAAATTTATTGATGTGTTTAAAAAGTTAACAATTAACATCCCTTTTTCAGATGCGTTGGCGCAAATGCCCTCTTACATGAAATTCATGAAAGAGATCTTATCCAAAAAGAGGGCGATCGATCACCAGGCCACCGTTGCACTCACTGAAGAGTGCAGCGCGATTTTTCAGAATAAGCTTCCCCCGAAGCTTAAAGATCCAGGGAGTTTCTCTATCCCTATTCAGATTGGGGAGTATAGTTTTAATAAAGTTTTATGTGATTTAGGGGCAAGTATTAATCTGATGCCTCTTTCTGTTTTTAGGAAACTCGGACTGGGTGAAGTGCAGCCAACGTACATGACGCTAAAGCTCGCCGATCGATCAATCAGATACCCGTACGGAGTCGTAGAAGACGTGCTCATCAAGGTCGGTAAATTCTACTTCTCGGTGGACTTTGTAGTGATAGACATAGACGAAGACGAAGAAGTCCCATTGATATTGGGAAGGTCCTTCCTAGCCACGAGTAGAGCCTTGATTGATGTGGAGGAAGGAGAGGTGACCTTTAGAGTCGGTGGCGAGAGGGTGACTTTCAAGATGTCTGAGAAGACTAGAGGTCGGAGTGAAGAGGCATCCGGATCTGGTCATGGAAGCCCAATTGCGAGAGAATCCGCGAAGAACCGCAAGTGTGGGCGGTTCGAGTCAGCGGATACAGAGCCAAGTTGAAAACCGCACAGTCGTGCCACGACTTTAAATAAGGCGCTGGGTGGGAGGCAACCCACCAAGGTTTGTTTCCTTTTATTATTTTTAGTTTGAGTGTGTTTATATTTCCGAAAAAAACCATAAAAATCGAAAAATCAAAAATAGCTGGAACAGGGACATACGCGGCTTATGTCGCGGTTTACATACCGCGTGACTCCTCTGACTGTTTGTGAAATAGTAGGTTACGCGGTTTGCCACGCGACTTGCAAGTCGCGGGCTAAACCGCGGGAGTCCCTTGTGCCTTGTTTTGTCTTTCGTGCAGTTTTTATTCCTTTCTTGCTTTGTGTGTTTCATCTTCCTGCATTTTGTCTTGTGCTTTGATTTCCTTTGTTTTGCATGTTCTCCCTATCTCCTCCGATTGATGCTCAATCTTTCAAGATCTGCTCTTCCGTCCGGGCAAAACAGGTACGTTCTAACCTTGCATAGTAACGAGTGGTGTATGATGTTGGGTTCTGTAATTTTAAACGAGATGCAACAAACCTAAGTTTCACTTAGGTTTGGGGTGCCTCATCTTTCACATCTACACACTTAAATTTAAACCCTGTGCAAACCTCGGTTTTACCGAGGTTTGGGGTTGGCTTTCATTTGGCAAACCTAGGCCATGGCCTAGGTTTGGGGTGCCCATATTAGAAATTTTGGGTTTTCTTTTGATGTTATGTAATGCCTTGCATGTCCTTTGTGATAACTGTAATAATTGCACAATGATTGAGTCGCATCGCCTACAACTTTACTTGCACATTGGGGACAATGTGTGGGTAAGGTTTGGGGTTGCCCAATCGGGCCCAAGTTATGCACGTAGATTTCCTGCACTTCTGAGTGTCTAGATCATAATAGCTAAATTTTTTGTTTTGAATGATTGAGACCAACCATTGTGGGAAGAATCTTGTGATAGTGACGTGACCGTTAGGGAAGAACCGGGAAAGGACATGACTAGGGACATTAGTGGAGACCACCCGATAGTGAGTTTTGAGCCTAAAAGACGTTTTTCATTTCGAGGGATTCATACACCTAATTCTTATACACTTTTTCGAATTCCTTGTCGTGAATGTAGAATGATCTCGCTACATTATTGCATTGAGTAGCAAAGACGAACCTCGGGATATTGGGTAAGGGTATAGTAGACCATATCATGTGGACCTTAAGATATGATTCCAGGCATTATGTGTTTTGTTTTTAACCATTTTAGCTATCGTTCCCTTTCACCCTTTTGTGTGTATCCATAGCCCTTTTGCAGCCAAACACGCACCTTATTCGTTTCTAAACCCACCAGTACACCTTTAGCCAAAAGCCTTAGCCAACCCTTATTCGAAAGCGTGTAAATCAAAGGCAGTGATGAACTACGAAAGATAGAGCAGAAAAGAATAGAACAGGCCAGTCATGAGAATAAAACGGGTCAATGTAACCCGAGAAATAGAAAAGATAGAAAAGAGGGCCAATGATGCCCCAAACAAATAAAGAGGACCAATGAAGTCCCAACTGAAAAAAAAAATACAGTTAGTCAGATAGTATTTATAGCAGTTGAATAAGAGAGTCAACGCGACTCCAATAGTGACGAAAAGGGCCAAGTGAGCGAGTGTGAAGCAACAAGAGTTCAGAATTGCGAATGATTGACACGCCGAGGATTTTTGATCCTTTCTACCCTTCATTTCTTAGCCATAACCCGAGCCCCGTTACAACCCTTATAAAGACCTGAATGATCTTTTGGAAAACGTGATTAGAGTCTATGACCACCTTTACTGATATTCCCTGTCGTGCTACTTGATTCCCTCTGAGATCACCTTTTTGGACATTTGTGCGTCTTTCTGTAGAGTTGTCATGTAATTATTGCATATTCTTGTACATAACCTCCTTAAACATGACAACACGAGCGATAACCTAGGTTCGAGCGAAACGAGAGTATCCCGTGAGGTAGGGTCGAGGCAAAATGTTTTCCCTAGTATGTTTGAACCTAGTCTAACCCTAATGTGATCAGAACTGTCACGAGTTCAACTCACAATGGAAAGTCATAGATCAAACAAAATAGAGATGAGGCGAGAGTAAGATAGATATTCACGGGTATGGGAAATCACCGATGCATCACTTGGTACCGATTGGGAATTGTGCAGTCATTATTATTTCACTGTGTGCTTTTATTCTATTTTTATCGCTAATTTGCTTGGGGACAAGCAACGCTCGGTTTGGGGTTGTTGATAACGCCACTTTTTGGCGTTATTTTCAGTTCTCAAACCAATGAGATTGGCTTGTATTCAAGTAAAAAGGCGGGTATTTTACGGTTTATCGAGTGATTTATGCAGGTTATCTAAAAGGCGGCAATCATCGAGAAAAGAAGCTAAAAAGAGCCCAAAACGAGTCCAAACGAAGCCTAATGGAAGCCCAAAAGTCAAGCCCAGACCCGCAACCGAACCAGGACCCGATCCGCGAACCAGAAATCGACCCACGCAGCAAAAATCATACGCGCGACTTGCCACGCGACTTGCAAGTCGCGTGGTAGGTCGCGTAACCCACTGTTTGTCGATTTTAAGCTGTTAATTTCGGGATTTAGGTCATTCATTCGAAACGCAACTTTCACACGACGGCCAGGGGCGATTTGGGAGCGATTTTGGGCGAATTTTCGGAGTCGTTGAAGCCACGATTGAGAGCCGATCAAGGAGACATTCAACACGCGAAGTAGATTTAATCACGGGAGAAGGGAGTTCATTACTACATCTTTCACATTCACCACGATCACGTTAATCATGTTTACATACACTTCCATTATCTTTTCTTTTGTGTTTGAATCCACCACCGACATGAACTAACCGGTTCGTGTTGGGGGTTGGAATGAATTCGGTTTATTAAGTATGTAAACAATTGACTCGATATTTTATCAGTTTTTCCGTTATTAAAGAAGCATGTGATTTTGTGTTTAATGTCTTTGAGAGTCTAGCTAGCTCTCAATTGATTTATTATTTTCAGTTGAGTTCGAGAGAATTAACTGTTAAAAAGAACTAGGAATTGCATGCCTAAGACGATAAGTCGGTGATAGAGATATATCGAATAAGTCTTAGTCCCAATTGAACCGTTAGGTTGAAATCGAGAGATGAAATCTAGCCGTTTAATATAAATCTGGTGCTTAATGTGTTTTGGAATCCATAAGTTGAGATCGAGAGATTTAACTTGTCCTTTTCAAAATAAAATCCTTTGTTGCTTGAAAGAGAACAACGGTGATCTTAAAAGATTTGGGAATCATTAAAGGGATAAATTGGTAATTGTTTTGAGTCAAGCGTTTGCATGTGGAAAACCTTAGGATTTCTAACCCCCAACTTTCTCTCTATCGAAGTTTCCTAAGTCGTTATTTGTTTCGTTTGTGTTTGAGTTGTAATTTACTTTCTGCAATTAAGTAGTTTAACAATAGCCAACCATCTCTCAATTCGACAGCTCAGTTAATAGCGATTGTAGTAATTGTGATACTTAGTTCCTAGTTCCTGTGGATTCGATACTCGTACTTACCGTACGTTATTACTTGATTCGACACCGTACACTTGCGGTTAGATATAGGGGGGTGTAAACCCGTCTATCATGGATCCATAACAAAATGACAACCATAGTGACGTTTGGTGTACTTTTTTTCAAAATAGGGACCAAATTCAGATTTGGACCAAACCACAGGGACCATTTATGTAATTTACTACTATAATTAATTAAAAGAAGTTAAAAGAAGTAAAAATTTATAAAAAGACCATTTTACCCTCGAGCTTAACGGAGGAAATAGACGACCGTTTGCTCGAGGGACCAATTTCGTAACGAAATGCATACCATAGATACCAAAATTGTAATTTTTGAAGTTAAAAGACCAATTTCGTAATTTTTGACAAACCCCAAGGACCAAAACAGTAATTTGCTCTTTTATTTTTTAACTTTTACAGGAACATGTTATTTTATTTTGTGTAAACTACATGAAGCTAATTGTAATTTACTCTTTTTATATTGATATTATATATATGTATGTATGTATGTATGTATGTATACATACACACACAAACACACACATATATATACACATACATACATACATAGAAACTATGGGAGTCAAATGGGGAAAGAGGTGGAGCGACTATGATGGTGTGGTGCTGGTCGAAAAGAGAGGGAAGTCAAAAAGGAGGGTTGGGTGGTCAGCGGGAGTCAAATGGGGTGGGGAGATCGTCTTGGTTTATTATCATTGAATTATTGAGTAATAGTCCATAACATATGATGTAGAGATTTTCCGCCATAGGTCATGCCATGAAAACACTGTAGCCTCGTCGTGGCTCTAAAGGCTTGAAGCTCGGCCTCACCGCCATGCCATTCCTTATGCATTTAGAACCTTAGACCATCCACATAGGGCTTGCAAAGCCCTTTCAAACGGACTTGCAAATAGCCACCTAAGCAAAATATTGTCGGACACTTGCAAAATTTGCAATTCTTGTTGCAATGCCACCTAGACCCAATACACTATTTTATTATATTGAAATATTATTAATTAATTATGTTATGCCATTTATTATTTTAATACATTATTTCATCTTCCTACTGTGTCCCCTTTAAGGTAACTTAAATGCCCGTAAAATTGATCGATATATTTTTAGCCTAAATCCAACGTTTCGAGGGATTATAAAGTTTTTTTTTGGTAGATTTTAAAATATTTTAAAGTTTTTGTGTCGATTTCGACAGATTTTGTTTTGGTTTTTTAGTCGATTTCGAAAATAGTTTTGGTTGATTTCAAAACATTTGTTTTGGTTGATGGGGCCCAGACGAATTACTGGGGACATTAAGGTAGAAACTTGAAAAATCCATGTTTTTAACCTAACTATTTCCAAAAAAAAAAAAACTTTTCAATGGGGCCCATCCTCTCCCTCCCTACCCATGCACTACATCCGCCCCCGATTTCATCATCTAAAAAGTTACTATTTATCAAATATTTATTTGAATGAAATAAAATTGTAAACTTATATTACACATTAAAATTAATTGATATGTTTATATTGTTATTAGATTAAAATAAAGAATTATATATGATATGTATTTATTGATTAAAAAATAATTAAAAATGTTTTAGTGGGGACCACTTTTGAAAGTGTATGTAAATTGCAGGTATGTAGATAGTAATTGCAAAAACTGATATGACACAATTGAAAGTGAAATGGATTGCAAGGATGTGGATGGTCTTAGATACTAGTATCTATTAAAACTAAAATATTGAAGTCTAATACAAGTAATGAACCGACGTAAAGTTGATCTAATAGCATGAGAGAAAATAGGCTTCCACTAAGGGTGCGTTTGGTACACTGGACATGACACGACTGAACAAAACAGAGATCAATGTCCCATGTTTGGCAAGACTTTTATGTGGAACAGAGTGGAACAAGCTGGAACAGGCCTGTTCCACCCCTACCCCACGGAACAAGCTGGAACAAGGTCGAACAGACTTATGTTTTACTAATAGAACCTCAAAATAAAATCTAATTCTCTTCTAAAACATTAAATACACGTTCTATTTTATATTTTATTCATTCTTTAAATTTTATTTATCATATTTTATCTAATGTTATCTTTCTTGTTATGTCTACCAAACGCTGAATAGTTGTTCTGTTCTGTCCCGTCTTGTCATGTTCTATCATGTTTGCGTATCAAACGCACCCTAAAGGATCACATGTGCCCCTACCTGTTGCTCGTATATGCCTTCTCAGCACATAGGATACAAACTATTGTTAGATATATGCCAAGTAAGATTAGTGTTTTAAGCAAAGCAACAAATACACAAACTTTACTTAAATGCATGAGTATTAGACTAAGTTGAACATTAATATTGAAAAGAGTATACGTAAATAATGGACAACTTGACATGGATGCAACGTACATCTGCAGCTACAACATAACAATTGAAGAGGGCAACTACAAACCAAACTGACATAGTGTGGGGTTCGATCAACTGTCATAATTGAACCAACCAATTCAAATATAGTGATCATATTATATACTAGCTAGTCGCATATCTGCCTTAATTGAACCAAGTACAAAGACACCCTCATGGTACATGTACTAATTTGTGCATTATCTTGATGCCGGCCCACCTACTCCCGTGGATGTTTCAATACATGATCGCACACTTCTATCCCTTAACTAACTAGTATTATACCCGTCCGTTGGTCGGGTACAAAACAATCATTCATAAGTACTCTAATCTAAAAATACGATTTAGCATACAATCCTAAGATTAATATAATAAACCAAGATGAAAACATAGTGAAATAATTTGTTGATCATACTCCTCCATCACAAACATCTATGGAAAACACAAATAAACCTATTGACATATGATGACCAACGGCAAAAGTTTGTCTTCTACCAAAACAAAAAGATACAACAAATTGCAGCATTCAAACCGAAGACCTCCTAAACTATAACTCTACTTGGCCCATGCAACTGCATCAATTCGAGTCTCTTTACCAACATGCCAAGTCCATACACACCTCTGCATTATCGCTGGATCATCATCCAACAATTCTGCCAATTGCTTTCCCTATCCACCATATTTTCATAAATACACGAACAAACACTTGATGAATATTTGAAATATTATTTATTTATTTGTTTAACGCTTACCTCATTTGCATCCAACTCTGTGAAGAAATTGTCAAGCAAGCTACGTTTAGCCTCCCATACTTGACAAAACACAACAGACTTTGATATGGAGTGTCCTAGACATAAGATAACACATTCGATCCTGGTTTGATAAAGTCAAAACGTTAACATCCATATAGTATCATTATCATCTGGTTGCTTCATTGTGTCACTTACCAATTCGACGAAGATAAGAATCATTATATCGATCGAAAGATGGTTCTTCATGATTCCTCAAGAAACTAAGGGGCCGTTTACTAAGCGTTTACCATGTCACTTTAACTTAGCGGATGGACATGCAAGGACCGAGAATCTTACCCGATAAGTGATGGTGATGATTCTTACCCGGTTAGCGCTTGTGGATAAACTGTTGCATACATTACTATTTTAATGAATAAGAATCCTACCTGGTAAGAGCATTGACTTTACAAGTAAGTGCTTATCGGGTAAGCTAAACAACCCTAAGTAATGAAGTATCAAGATGAGATTTCATATTACATCAAGAAAAGAGATCAAGAAAGGAGATGGACAAAGATTGAACATAAATGGGACATTTTTTTTTGCGACAATTCAAGCTAAATTACATGCTTGAATATTCTCGCTCATTTGTGTTTAAAATTGATGTTATTGACAATTCTCATTGTAGAAAATGAGAAAACCATAGATCCTCCATTTGTAATGTCTAGTTGACACCTAGTCACCCCTATGTAATATCTACTCAAGAGAATAATCACATTCACGCTATTATACCTGTTGAAGCACCGCTAGGTACAACACCTCTAGCCAAGGTTCCATCAGAAAGTGTAACATCAACCTGAAGCCATTAGTTTCAATTAGCAGTTAGTTTAACTATATCAACATCAACTCATATACAAGATCATGAAAATATCTAGAAATTGTAATACTCGGTAACATCATAAACATAAACCACATTCACATAGTTTTCTAATAGAAAATGTTAAAGCTGCATATTGTAAAAGGATCATACACTTTAGTTGGAATGTATGCAACTCTTTCCTTTGCCAAGTCAAATTTAACAGGACGGTGAATTAAGGATTCCCCATTAATTAAGCTTGAGGGCCTGCAAATAGAAGCATATTTATTAGTCATATAGATTTCAATATCACCCCTGACTGTGCAACATAGACAACCATAATTAAGCATGATAATGTCTTCCACTCCAACAGCTTTTGCAGCAACTAAAGATCCATCAATGTCCACTTCCCTGTACTGCAGATGTAATATAGAAAATAAATCAATTCCTAACACAAAAGCCATTACAAGCAATTATTCAAAGAAAACTAAACAGCGAGTCAAAATATGCAGAACTAATTCACCCAGGATAAACGTCAATAGTGTATGAACTCAAAGAAGAATATGATATTACCTCATTCTCAATAACTGCAATCCGTTTACCGTGATCAGCTGTAAGTATATGGTTCAATAATGTTGTCTATTTAAAGGACACGATGAAGTTATCATTAGCTACAATTGTCAAAATTTTCTGAAAGCCAAGGCTTAACCTCACTTTGTTCTCTTTACCGATTTATCTTCTGCGATTCTCCAAATCATCCCTCTCTCGTACTTGGTGTCTGTAAATGACAATTAGTTCCACCATTTTCAGCCTTAATCGTATGGAACACAGAGCTAATTTAGAGGAGGTTTGGAGAGAACCGTCGATTCAGTGGAGTTGTAGATCTCACTACATTTGTACTCGATAATTTGGAGGTTGCCAAAGCCTTCAAACCAGAACCCGACACATACAAGTTTCAAAATCAAATCATTAAATTCAATACATGGCACATAGCTTGACATAATTTTGGAAATTAGTCTTCAAAATTATACTCAAAGTGATCACATGTATACACATTACTACGAAAAAGAGTAATCAAATGGTAACAAAGATTTGTAAACATCCGTGAGATGCTATTACCTGAACATTTTCTCCCTTCTTTAACTTGCAAATTTGAGAGTAAAATAGACGTTTTAGGCTCGATACCTTCTGAATTTTGAGAAGAAGGAATTAATCGAGGAGAATCATCAAAGACGCGAGGCAGAGATCGTGAATGCACAGGGTACAACCATAAAAGAAGCACCATCCACATCCCCATCGATCAGCATCTTCCTTGACATGATTAGAATACTAAATCCACATAAAATTGCACAAGGTATTAACAACCGATCAATAATTTGTAATATATCCATTTCCTAATTATCCGATACTCGAACAGGATGTAAAAAATTCAATGAAATTGAAAAAAAAAATCAAATCCAAAACATACCACGTATAACAGTAGCCTAAAATTTATCACATAAGTTTAGCTTTTTTGTACAAAAACGATTCCGGATTAATGAAATACTGAATTTGAGACTTCCTAACGATTTACAAACATCGAATTTGAAGGAAATGATAGGAGCAACAATACTAAAACATACATAAGAAATATCAAATATGAAGTATGAATTTCACAAAAAATTACCTCTGTAGAGTTGAAAGAACGACTAAACGTGATCAATCCAGTAGGGTTTAACTTGTTCTAAAAGAAATTATAATCAATCTAGTTCAGAATCTAAGGGTTTGAATAGCAATCTGCCACGCAGTCGAGTAGTCGTGATTGCTGATGCTTTAATGAGATTGAGAGTGATTTGTTTGTTCTATAGGTTTTTAAACTGCAGGGTTGGAAATTCGCAATTCGCTTGATTCTTTTATTGTTGTACCTTGCGTTGTTGACTGAGGCAGAGATCGTGAGGTTCGCATTTTAAAAAGAACCGACCGAGGAGTGGAGCCGGACGGGGAGAGAACTCGGGGGAAGGAGAGCCGTGGAGAGACAAATCAGGGTGCTTTGGAGATGTACGTGGGTTGTATCGTGGGAAGGAGAGTAGTGGGCTGGATTTTAGGAAGGAGATGAGGGCTCGGACGGTTATCGTACTATAAAGCACTTAGCATGCAATGAAATCTATAAACATATAATTAACATGCACAAAACGTATATGAAAAATACTATATCATGTCTAAAATACAAGAACGTAGCTTAACTTAGGGGCCGTTTACCAAACATTTACCCGGGTAAGTGATAACACCATTTTTGGCTTTATTTTAGCACCACTTTCCGTGTTTAAAATGCTTGAATTCCAAACAAATGAAGCGTATTTCACGGTTTATTCATGAGTTTTTCAAGAATCCATGTTTCGAGAATAAACGAAGATTTTGGTTTAAAAGAAGCGAATTATAGAAGAGAATGAAGTATCTGGCGAGTTAATGGTGAATGGAGGAGGTACGAGTCAATTCGTGGGTCAAAGCTCGAAGAAATGCGTCAAATACTTGGCAAGTTGGGCCATCAAGCGAAGGAAAAGATCATAAATTGTGCAAAACAGTACCTGCCGGGACTTGTGTCGGTACTCAAGTCTCGGTGCAACTATCGACAGCCTGAATTTTGGAAAACAGTGGCCATCGAGACTTCTGTCGGTACTTAACTCTCGGTGTAAGTACCGGTGACGTGCTGATACGTTTTTAAAGCCTTTTCACCTAGGGTTTTGATTCATACTTCACCATATCAACTAGAGAGAGGCAAGGGACGATTTTGGGGCAACTTGGGGCGATTTTCCATAGATTTTAACGCCGAATAACGCTACGTAATCATCGGGGAACGCCGGATTAAAGAAGATCAATTCCTTGTTCGTGGGTAGTGCGATTCAACAAAAAGGGAGTTTGTTCATACATTGATTTCTTGTTCAAGAACCATGTCTACCATACTTTCTCTCCTTTTTGCTTTGTGTTTTAACACCCCCAACATGAACTAATCTTAGATTGTTGGGGGTTGGATGAACTTTGCTTTGTAAGCATATGAACACGAAACCTTGTGATTCTTATCAGTTTTTCTAATCAATGAAGCATATGAACTTGGTTTTAATGCATTTGTGAGTTTGATCACCTTGCAAATTGATTTAGTTGTTAGGAATTCGATTTGAGAGAACGATTCCATAACTTGGCTTGAATTTGTATGCCTAGGGTGAGAAATTGGATAGAGATATACCAAGTAAACCCTAGTACTTGTTTTTACAATCTTGTTCTTAATGAATTTCTTAACTCCTAGGTTGAGATCGAGAGATGAAACCTACGTTTTCTAGAAATAACTCTGTTGTTGCTCGAGAGAGAATAACAGTTACTTATGTGATTGTGTATTCACTTGATTGGATTAGTCTGATAATTATCATAAGTGGAGTGTTCTTTGTGAAGCCATTGGGATTCCAATCCTCAACGACTTTTCTCCCGAAAAATCCAAATTTGTTCTTTGCTTTCACTCTAAAGTTTATTTAGTTAATTTCGCTTTTAATCGATTATCAAAAATTCATCAAATCGGATCGTTCAGTTAATAGTGATTATAGTCATTCTGATACTCAGTTTCTAGTTCCTTTGGTTCGATACTCGTACTTTCAAGTACATATTACTTGATTCGACCCGTACACTTGCGGTTAGATTAGGAGGGTGTGAACCCGCCTATCAAGTTTTTGGCGCTGTTGCCGGGGAACTAGTTTGCACTGATAGCACTACCAGCTATAAGCGCTATTACATTGAACATTTGTTTTTATTTTTATTTACATTTATTCAGTTTTTGGGTTGCTAATTTTTGTACTTTCATTTTCAGGCACTAATTGGTTTATGCCAAGAAGAACCCGAGGGAAAGGCACAGAACCGATCGATCCAGAGATTGAAAGAACAACTCGTCTATTACGAAAAGCAGCCAAAGTCAGAAGGCAGCTGAGAATGGGCGATGAGATACCTGTCAACAACCCACCTCTGCCTCCTCCGACGAGAGTTCCGATGCGGTCATTTGCCAATCCGAATGTGGCAGCCGCACGCATGGGTATACAACCTCCAACAACTGGCGCAGATTACTTTGAAATAAAGCCAAGCACGATTGTTATGGTTCAACAGCACCAGTTTGGAGGAGCACCGACAGAAGATCCTCACGGACACCTCCGTACGTTCGAACGAATATGCAACACTTTCAAGATCAACAGAGTGAATGAGGATGCAATCAAGTTACATTTGTTCTGTTTTTCACTCAAGGGCCGAGCAGAGACCTGGATAGAAAACCTACCGACAGATCTGATCACAACCTGGGCTGATTTGAAAGCCGCTTTTCTCCAGAAATTCTTTCCACCAGGTAGGACCGCTCAGCTTATGGCCGAGATTACCCATTTTGCTCAGTGGGACCAAGAAACGTTATACGAAGCATGGGAGAGGTACAAGGACATTTTGAAGATTCAAGAATGCCAAAGACTGTTGTTTTCATTTTGTTTAAACCTTGAATCCAAGGGGGAGATTGTTAGTGCTAATATGTCTTCAAGGTTTAATGTAGAAAGTCAAATGTCAAAGTCAATGTTATTGTGTTGTTAGTGTGTGGTTTATACCTTGTGTGTCTAGGTATAAATAGGCTTTTTTAGTGTTTGTTATAAAAAAAACACTTACACTAACTGTTAAGAGAGAACCTTTAGAAAGTGTTGAACTCATATCTTGTAACATGTTCTTGATGTAATTGGATGACAAATTCTCTATCTTCTCTATCTTGATTAGATCTTGGTTTAACAATTGGTATCAGAGCAGGATTCGAGATTTAGAGGAGTTTTTCAGTGATCAATCACGAAAACTTTGGTGAATTCTACAAGAAAATTCGATTGATTTTCTAGATTTATCAAGAAAATCTCATTTTCTTGAAATTTGATCAAATTTTTCTGGTTTTTGATCGAATTGTTCTGCAAATTGGTTCTTTGGATTCGGATTTCTGTTTAGAGCATCTTTATTTCAAGGATTGAGAACTAATTCGAAGGATTTCAAGATCAATGTTGCTATTTTCTGAGTTTTTTGGTTTGTTCGAAGTTGCTACTGTTCGATCTTCAATCTTCTGATTCAGAGGTTTTCAGAGGTTTGTGTATGAAGAAGAACTGTTCGAATTCATATTTCGAACTGATCTGCACAGTTTGATTTCAGTGATTTTGAGGATTTAAGTGATTTCTGTTGTTTTGGACGAATCTCGCAAGATCTAAACTTCTCGCAACATTCATCTTACTTTTTGCAAGCTTCATCGATCTGAGTTCAAGTCTACTTCTCGCAAAGTATTTCGCAGCCTTAAGACCCGAATTTTACAGCTTTTCGCAACCCACTGACCCGAATTCTATAACTTTTCGCAAGCTTCTTTTGCGAAAAGTGATCTGTCAGATTTCATACTTTGACCAAGTCTACTTTTCGCATCCTTTGCTTGCGAAATACTCACTTTTCGCACCCCTTGCTTGCGAATTTCTCAGCTTTTCGCAACCTTTGCTTGCAAATTTCTCAACTTTTCGCAACCATTGCTTGCAAAATCCCCATTTCTCGCAACCGTTGCTTGCGAATTTCTCATTTCTCGCAACCGTTGCTTGCGAGTTTCTGACTTGTTTAAAAAAAAAGAGTATTTTGAGAAAAAAATTTATACTGAAATTTTTTCTATGGTGTATTTCATACACTTTAAGAGTTTTTCAAAAAAAAGTTTTATATAATTTTTTTTATTCTTCAAACATGAAGCGGCTTCCAGTGTTGTTCAAAGAATCTGATTTTGAACTATGGAGAGTCTCGTTCATCGATTTTATTGAAAGTAGAGAAAATGGTGAAAACATGATAAAATCTTTCACTGAAGGCCCAATGATCAGAACCAGCAAAGATTATACAGAAGAAGAAATTAACAGAATGAAAGCCGACAAAAAAGCTTCATCCAACTTGATCTTCGCACTTTACAAACTTCGGCAACACATCTTCAAACGCGTTGAATGTTTCAAAAATAACCCAATGCAGATGTGGAACGAATTATCAACGTTAATGCTTGGATCTGAAGTTGTTTTTAAGTGAAAGGAAGAAGAAAAGAAAGCTGAAAAAGAGGATGCGGAACAGAAATCATCAAATGCTGAAATTGAAGAACTTAAGGAAAAGGTTTTAGAGCTTACAAAGAGACTTTCTGACTCGGAAAAGTTGCTAAAAGAGGAAAGAGCGAATCGTACAAATGAAAAAAAGTGCTATGCAAAGCAAATTTTATCTCTTTCACAGAAAGTTTCTGAACTTGAACAAGCTTCAAAGACGGAGAAGAAAGAAAATGAAGAAAAGAAAGCTCTTGAACTCAGATGCATAAAACTTTCTAAACAAAATGCAGATTTTGATAAAGTTTTATTTCTTGAAAAAGAGAAATTGGAGAAGGAAAGAGTTGAGTATGAAAAGACAAGGAAAAGCTTTGAATCGAAGAATGTGCAACTGTCAAAGAAAATTTCTGAACTTCAAAAGGACTTAGAAATAAAGAGTCAAGAGCTAGAAAAGATGAAGAAAGTTGACTTTTAGGCCAGGAGCGTTAAAGACGAATTTTCTATCGAGAGGAAGATTTTTCAGCAAGAAATACGAAAGCTCACAAAGAATTTGGCCGTGTTATCTACTGATATCATGAAAGAGAAGAGAGTTAATTATGACTTTCAGAAGAAGCTTGATTTGGTGACCAAGGAACGGAATGACTTATCAAACAAAGTGAAGTCACTCAACAAATCCAAAAGCTATTCAGAAAGTCCGATTCGACCGTCTAATCTTTTCTATGATCATTCAGTGGATAATTCTTCCAAGTATAAATATGCTAATCTTCCTTCATACAAGAAAGTCAACATGCAATGGAGAGTCAAAGGTACAATTCCTGAAAAAGATGTACCAAAATCATCTGTTCCCAACAAGAACACTAACCTGAAAGGTAAATCTTTTGCTAAACCTGATTCATTATATTCTGCAAATCATTTAATCAGGTTAGCACAAAAGAATTTTTATTGTTCTTATTGTGGTACTAATGATTTTATTAAAAATGATAGTATTCAATATTGGTATGGTACTTATCATTTTCCTTCCTATAGAGCTCCGCTTAACAAGCCAGGACCCAAGACACGTTGGGTACTAAAATCTACTTAATCTGTTTTTGCAGATTTAGAAGCAAAGCGTTGAACTCTCGGAAGAAGATTATTTGTGCCATTAAGGGGGAGTAAAGAGAAATGGTTTCTAAACACATCAGTTTAGAACCCGAATTTCACAATTAATGGTTTCTGGACAAATCAGTTCAGGACCCGTGCTTCAACGACTATGGCTTCTGGACAAATCAGTTCATGACCCGTACTTCAATGGCTAAGACTTCTAAACAAATCAGTTTAGAACTCGTACTTATCAGGTTAAATCTTTTACCGCATGATCATACTACTCAGGTAATATCCTTAACTGTCACATCTTTCTATTTCAAGGAACAAGTGGTAAAAGGTAACATTGTATTACATTTTATTTTTACTACGTTGAAAATTTGAATCTTTACAAATTTAATTTAATGAGATGTAATTTTCAATTTTCATTCAATGAATTAAATGTGTGCTAAAAGATGATTTTACAAGTATTGTTGTATTATCTGAGTTAAATCTGTTTCATCTTTCACTTCTGAAATAAATCGAAAGGTCAGCAAAACATGAATGAAATTATGCTGAATGCTCAAAATTATGTAAGTCTGAACTTATATAGAATATAATGCTCAAAAAGGCCGATTTGTCAGAATGATGGATGGAAATGAAAATATGGGAGAAGCACTATGTTTTAGAACCAAGTGATTGAGATGCACTAAGTTTTAAATCTAATCATTTAGTTTGAAAGTTTGTGCCTGTGGCCTATCTGGTTTGGGAGATTAAGTCCCAAGTGGTACTTGATACCTAGCCCCTAAGATCAACTGGTCTGGGATTGGCTGACCCAAATCCTGCTATAGAACCAGATAGAAAGCCATGTTCTACTGGTACAAATGGGTTTAAGATATATCGATGTGGCCTTTCTGGTTTGGGAAAGTAAGTTCTAAGGGGTGCTCGACACCTAGCACCTAAGGCCAACTGGTCTGGGATCCGCTGACCCAAATCCTGCTATAGAACCAGATAGAAAGCCATGTTTAACGGTGTATCTTATTCTTACTAAACTTTTTGATTAAAAGATGCCAATGTGCACAAAAGTAAAAGATGCCAATGAGCACAATATCAAAAGATGCCAATGTGCACAAAATCAAAAGATGCCAATGAGCACACATCTCTTGAAACTTGGGGAAAATACAAAGTCGCGATAATCCTGTAAATTTGTGAAAATCTTGATTTTGGGCAAATAGTGTGAGTAGAGCAGAGTATTCTGATGTGTTTTAGAATTGCATATGCTTGTTGCTAATCATATTTCACATGCTAGCACACCAAATAGATTTTATAAAGGAGTTGAAACTGAACTTTTGTAACTTGATATGCAATGATGTCTTGTTTTTGAATCCAAACGCATGCATTTGATTTCACTTGATGGAAATATCTGTTACATTTCATTAAGTTGAATTTCTTTTGTTTGGTGTTCAAATGATTAATTGTTAGTAGTTATAAAATGTAGTTCAATGAATTAATTTTTTTTTCCTTGTACAAATTTGTTAAAATGTGCGCTAATGAAATTTTATGCAAATTTTCAGGGGGAGAAAATCAATTTGCTCTACAATTCTTATTTTTAGGGGGAGCAAGATCTTTCGTTAATGGGGAGATTGTTTGTGTTTTACAAGGACTTGACTGAAATTGACAAGAATTTTCGATGCTCGTGATGCTCATTTTCATCGAAAAAGGGGGAGAAATGTCTACATCAATTTCATGTCAAAGAGCGTTTCATGTCAAAGATTTGTTTTTTTTAACGTCAAAGGGGAGAAATGTTGAAAGAAGCCTTTGTTTCAAGAAAGGATAGGGGGAGATTTCTTCTTCAAGAGTTTATAGGAAATCGATTGATCATTTAGTGATCTCTTTCTATTGAACTCGTGCTTTTATGAAGATATCGATACTGAAGTTTTAATTTCTCAAGTCAATGAATAAGGGGAGAATTCTTCAAGAGTTTGAGAAAAATCGATTGATCATTTTGTGATCTCTTTTTCTTGAACTTGGGCTTTTGTGTATTAATATGCTTTGTGTGAAGATCCATATTCTCCTGTTCGAAGAAAGATAGTCCGTAAATTCTTGTTTGAAGATTGTGTGACATGTTGACTTTGACAAGCAATTTTAAAGATCAAAGAGTTGAAGTCTTAAAGTTTTGAAGATTCAAGAATGCCAAAGACTGTTGTTTTCATTTTGTTTAAACCTTGAATCCAAGGGGGAGATTGTTAGTGCTAATATGTCTTCAAGGTTTAATGTAGAAAGTCAAATGTCAAAGTCAATGTTATTGTGTTGTTAGTGTGTGGTTTATACCTTGTGTGTCTAGGTATAAATAGGCTTGTTTAGTGTTTGTTATAAAAACACTTACACTAACTGTTAAGAGAGAACCTTTAGAAAGAACAGTGATGAACTCATATCTTGTAACATGTTCTTGATGTAATTGGATGACAAATTCTCTATCTTCTCTATCTTGATTAGATCTTGGTTTAACACAAAGAAAGTTTGAAGAGGGACAATCTGGAGAAAAGAAACCCGGACTGGAAGATATGATGATGAAGTTTATGACAAGAATGGATAGTACGGTTGAGGGACTAGCAAACACTGTGGGGACAGTGAAGGCGGAAACCGATCAGAACACCGCCTAAATCAAGATCTTAGAGAGACAAGTGGGACAGATAGCCGAAGCCCTACAATCCCGGAATCAAGGTCAGTTCCCTAGTCAGACTGAAAGGAAATCAAGAGAGGATTGCAATGCCATTCATCTGAGGAGTGGTACGGAATTGATAAAGGATTCGACTCGTGAACCAGTAATCGATAAATCCGAGAATGAGAATATAGAGACGGAAAGGATCAAGGCTGCAGATGTTGGGCTGAAAGATGGTAATTCAAGTGATATTGTTGATCAGAAAGAGCCAAAGGAGAAATATTTGACATCTCCATCAAAGCCGGTAGTCAACCCGTATGTGCCACCGCTACCTTTCCGAATCGGTTGAAGGCACATAAGGATGAGGAACAGTTCAAGAAATTTCTTGATATTTTCAAGAAATTGCACATCAACATTCCTTTTGCAGAAGCACTTGCCCAGATGCCGACATATCTCAAGTTCATGAAAGACATCATATCCAAGAAGAGGAAGATTGAACACCATGCCACAATTGCACTTACTGAGGAGTGCAGTGCAATCATTCAGAATAAGCTTCCCCCGAAGCTTCAAGATCCAGGGAGTTTTTCTATACCTATACAAATTGGAAACTTTAGTTTTGATAAGGTGTTATGTGATTTAGGAGCTAGTATAAATTTAATGCCTTTATCAATTTTCAGGAAGTTAGGTATAGGAGACTTGAAGCCGACATCAATGACACTTCAGTTGGCCGATCGATCAGTGAAGCAACCACAGAGCATAGTTGAAGATGTGCTGATTAGAGTCGGTAAGTTTTACTTTTCGGTTGATTTTGTGGTTCTAGATATGGATGAAGACAAGGAGATCCCGTTAATATTGGGAAGACCATTTCTGGCCACGAGCAAGGCGCTTATCGACATGGAGGGATGCGAGATGACATTAAGAGTTGGCGGTGAAAAAGAGACTTTCAAGGTGTTCGAGAGTGTAAAGGGTAGGACTGAAAAGGAAACCAGTGAACACGGAAAACCAAATGTGGGAAAATCTGCTAAAAATCGCATGTGTGGGCGGTTCAATTCCGTAGATACCGAGCCAAATTAAGAGCCACACAGTCGTGCCACGACTATAAATAAGGCGCTAGGTGGGAGGCAACCCACCAGGTTTGTTTCGTTTATTTCTTTTGTAGTTTTTCGTGGTTAATTTTTTTCGTTTTGCGCTTTTTAATTTATTTCGTTAAAACCTCTTATCGAGAAGTCGAGTTGGAAAAGGTCCCTGAGAGGAACACGTGAGCCTTGGAATGTTGAATGGGACTTTAAACTAAATTTTGAAAATTTGGTCTTCGAGAGTTCCACCGGTAGTTCAACTCGCGGTACAAGTACTGGGAGGCTCTGGAATGTTTGAGGATTTTATTTCCTTTGAGAGTTGTGTTGGAACTATTCCTATCGCCAATTCTACCATTGAGGACTTTGCACATGAGGTACGTTTTTATTTTTATTTTTGTTAGTTTATTTTTTTTATCCAAAAAAAGGGGAATAAAATAGAAAAGACAAAACAAGTCTTATTTTATTTTGTTTTAATTTGATTTCCTATTTTGTTAAATAAAAAAAACCAAAAACCACAAGGGTTGTGGCGTACTGGTTAAGGCCCTGGGATGTAATTAGGTGGTTTAACACCATTCTTATGACGTCCAATTCAGGTGTTCGGTTTAAACTAAAGTGGGTTTCGGAGCGTGTGTCGATGTGCGAATGCTAAGGTGAGTTCCCTAAACCCTTTTGACGCAAATGAAATGTTTTGCTAAAGTTTTCGTATCTGAATTTGGTTTGAGCATGCTGACATGATTAAACGTTTTAGTAAAGGTTTCTTAACTGATTATGGTTATGAGTATGATGACATGTTTAAACGTTTTGAAAGGTTTTATTGTACATGATATGGAAATGTTTACAAATGCATGCAAGTTGTTTATACGTTCATTCATACGTAAATGTTGATTTCATATGCTTGTGATGAGGTTGTAATGTGGGGAGTCGGGTTGCATAGTGGGGGCGGCATGGAAGATAGCCGTACCCGGCTTTGTAGGGCGAATGTCGTACCTGGCTTTGTAAGGTGATGAAAGTTGCGACCACTGTGCAATACCCTTATGTGGAGTCAAGCCTTTAAATCGGAACTTCCGTTTATTGTTATAATGGTTAAATGTTTTATACTACTGTTTATGTGGAACTGTTTTAAAGAGGGAATTCACTAGACCTCATGGTCTAACCCTCGCTTTTCAAAAATAAAAACCATTTTCAGGTGTTAATCGTGTATGGAGTTTCATCTGATGATGATGGAAGGCCGGGTCGTGGTAAAAGAGCGAGAGGTAGTGAAGACTTGTAGAGTACCGTCAGGCTTCTTGTAGTATCTCAGTTGTGAAGGTGGTTTCCGCTGCGAGTTTAGAGTAGATCTGATGTATTGTATACTTTGGGACCGTTTTTGATTGAAATGTTAAAACTTATATTTTATTAGATTTTGGGTTGTTACAAATGGTATCAGAGCCATAGTTTAAGGGATTTAGGTGACCGGATGGGCCTAAACTTAAACTGTGGAGTAGAGTGGGACACAACTGAGATATAGGAAGCCATTAGGAAAGACCCTAATCATAGGATTTCTTAACAATGGTAGTGAGAACTCTCATGTAAGGTAAATTCAAATAGCATCTGGCCAATGCTATTATGGATCTACAGGTGCATGGGTGTAATCAATCACTATTGTCGGGATGAGTGGTGAGTGTGGCAGTATGTAGAAGGTTCTAACCTTGTGTTTGATAGCAAAGAGTTGATGTGTCATGGAAGAGATCCCTTGTGGTGGGATGTTTGCAACTTCTAGAGGAAGTGTTGTCTGGAATGTTATTATGCTGTCTGGAAGTAAATTTTCTAGGATTCAAATGAATGAATGGTTGTATGGGGAGGGCAACTTCTAGTGCTAGTGGGTCCCCACCCTTAGGATCGTTGTGTCGGTCAGTTGGGTTAGGAGTGAGAATTATGCGGACATCTTGAAACCTTTAATTCAAGATCAAGTTAGGGAATCTAGTCTTGGATTCCTTAGTCAAGTGGTTTAGTGGCAAGGTTAATGATTGCAAAAGATCAATGTTGTTTTGTGGTATGCATGTAAGAGTGGTCGATCAAGTGGGCTGTGAAACACTTGTACTACAAGTTGTAGCATAAGTAAGAAAGCGGTTGTTGGTTATAGTATGGTACCAGTGAAGAGTTAAAGTGAGTGCAACGGTTGACTTGGTTAGAGTGAATAGCCTTCAATTGCATATTGAATTCCATGCATTTTGTTGTTAAACGTATTATACGAGATTCTTTCATGTTAAAAATCATGTACGTGCATGATATGTTTTCTTGTTTTGGGAACTGAGTTGACGCGTGCGAGCGTGTTTTCTTTAAAGTAAAAGACAAACTTGTTTTCATTATACGATAAAGCTTTGAACTTAGTGATTTACGAATTATTTCACGTTTTTCTTGTGGAGAGAATCTTCGTTACGAAAATATATTGAAAACGTTTTATTGTGAGGTTTGTTTTACAAACAAAATGAGTACTGACTCGTTATTTTCATGTAAACGAGTGTTGGAGTTAACTGACCCACTTTGGGTAAGTGATTTCGTTCTGAACTTTCTAGCCGTATTGGAAAGGGTTTCGTTGGAGATGACCGTTGTGTCGGCATCGAGTTGGATGGACAAGGTTACGAATTATTGTAAGAGTGCCTGTAAGCGATCCTTGCGATCGTTGTGTTTCACTATTCATCCTGAGTGGTGTCGTATCATGCATACTCAAGCTTGTTTTATGATTTTGTGACTATTGCATTTTTAAAAGGGTGCTAAATGATTTCAATCGTTGTGTCATTGTGCATGAAGGCTATGAACTCGCTAGGTCGGGGAATGGTATTACGACTAAGGATAAGAAAGTCTTTGAGAGTGGAATTGCCAGTAGAATAAGATGTGGTCGAGTTATGACCTTAGTGTTTCCTTTAGAGGAAGTGGGTGAATACCGGGAGCCTCGGGCAGTGAACTCGGAATGTCGGTATGATTGTAGTTTGAGCTATTGCTTGGTTATATGAGAGTAGTCTTAAAGGCGGTGAAAGTTGAAATGGTTAGAGTGTCTGTTGGGGGAATAGTAGTAAGTAGCGTTACGTTACTTGAGGTGATGTTATCGGTTTTAAGTTGGAGTAGTGAGATGGTTTGATAACTAGATCTTGCGCTAAGAAAGATCTTGTATTTGTTTTCTCTCAAGTGGGAACGGTGGGATATAAGTTGGTTATGATGCGTTGGACGAAGTGGATTCTGTTAGGAATCCTAGATTGTCAAGAAGGAATGGAACCATCATGTAGTCCTTTGATGTGGAGATTTACGACTGTTTAGCATGTCTCAAGTTGGAAGTTTTATCAGGAAGTTGAAAATTGGGAAATCCGTTGTGTGTGAACGAATGAGGTCGGTCTTGAATGTGTAAATGATATGGTATAGGAACAGCTAGTGAGGGCATTAGGAGAACGGAAGATCACCAATGTGGACGTGATGCCCATTGAGGTTTTGATGATTCGCGGGTGCGTAAGGTGTTTAGCATAGCGGAGATGGATCGCGAGGAGTTGACGAGAAACGAGAATATGTTCGAGGAGTTAGGAGAAGTAGATTCCTTCGGGAATCCTTGTCTGTCGTGAGGTGACTGGACAATTGCAAGTCGATTGTCGATGTTGAAATCAATGACCGTTCTGTCGGATAGCTGTCAGGAGGCTGATATTGGAGAAGTAACTATAGTGTGGTTATCGTGTTGAGTTTTCTTGCGTGCGATGTAAGAAGTTGTTTGGAGAAAGGTGTATATCCGGCATGACGCTGGACCACCTTGTGTGAGTGTTTTAGGAGTGAAAGATTTTGGTAGCATAAGTGAATTTCTATGGTGCTTGATAAGCCAAATAAGAACGAGTTGATTAGTGTAATTGAAGCGAGTGTGCTTTGATTAGATGATCTTGTCATGTGGTTCGTCTAGACCCGAGAAAGACAAAGTCGGGAAACGATTCACTTCAAATGGAATTGTGTTATGGGTGGCGTGAAGGAAGTAGTATCCTTTGTGTGTGTAAAGACATCATGATAGCTTGTTTGCAATGTAGTCGTGTGGTGCGATAGTAGCGTGAGGAAGTGGTAGCACTTGGAATCGAAGGAACGTGTAGGTCATAGATGTAATGTTGGTTTGCCGTAATGTTAGAGACATACCAAACTGAAATCATGGATAACATGTGAGGAATTAATATATATACGTTGGACCCCACAATAAATGATAGAAACAAAAGTCATAACAGAACCTCAAATTCAAGTCTACCCTTCTCTTCCCTCCAACCTGTTTTTTGTACTATTTTCTTTGTTTCAAAACAAACGTATATGATAAAAATGACAGCCGATTTTAGAAACATGTAACTATTATATTTTTAAATAATCAAAAGACATTTTTAATCTTTATGATGGAGAGAACAACTTTCTCCATTTCATCATTATAGATAGAATAAAAACTGGAACTTTAAGACCAATTTACTAAGGGGCTATTTGTTTACCTCTTAATAGTTCTATTAAGAGGCAATCTCAGAATCACTAAGAGGTGAACCGTGTTTGACAAAAAAAGTTTGTCTCTTAATTTAATGTTAATTAAAATATAAACTTTAGATTATATGTAATTTTATCAGTTAATTAGAATATTTTTTAAATAAAAATAATTAATTTAATAATTTAGTTTATTTAATAATTTAATAATTTAATAATTTATAAACAATTCTTGTAGGTATCATAAACCTCTTGCTTAGGGCTGTAAACGAACCGAACGTTCAGCGAACCGTTCGTGAACTGTTCGGCGGGTAGTTCGTTTATGTTCGTTTATTTAATAAATGAACGAACATGAACACGTTTTTTTGTTCGTTTAGTTAAATGAACGAACATGAACAATGGTCTCGTTCGTTCATTTATGTTCGTGAACTTTCGTTCATTTATGTTCGTTAATGTTCGTTCGTTTACGTTCGTTAATGTTCGTTCGTTTACGTTCGTTTATGTTCATTTATGTTCGTTTATGCTTGTTTATATATAAACATGTTTATATAATATGAAATTAATGTGTAAAATCATCAAGTAAATTGATCTTTTATAATTTATTTTTCATACCTCCTAAGTTAACCCGGTTTTTCATTTTGTTAAAGTATTTTTTACAAACGAAATGATGAGTATGTTGGTTGTTTTTTGTTAATTTGGGTTCGTTCGTTTATGTTCATTTAAGTTTGTTCGTTTATGTTCATTTAAAGTCGTTCGTTTACCTTTGTTTATGTTCATTTAAGTTCGTTCGTTTACGTTCGCTTATTCGTTCGTTTACGTTCGTTTATCTCTTAATGAACGAACATAAACGAACACGAACAAACAAAAATTCTTAACGAACGAACATGAACACAAAAAATCTCGTTCGTTTACCGTTCGTGTTCGTTCGTTTGTTCGGTTAAGTTAAACGAACGAACATGAACAAGCCTTCGTTCGTGTTCGTTTACAGCCCTACTCTTGCTTTTTACTTCAAAAAAAAATAAAACTCTTGCTTTTTGTTTCTATTGATGTATTCTCGTTGGATTACGGTTTTTTTGTCGCATTGAAATGCCGACTAGTTTAAAAAAGGTGTTTTAGTCATTTACCAAATATTCGTTCCAATTCCAAAGGGATTGGTTGGTAACTTGGTATATACATCTTCCTCATTCTCTGAATTTTAGAGCTTACACACACACACACACACATATACACAGAGAATCTTCCTCATTCTCTCAGAATGTCTCAAAGCCAATATGACACCCCAATTCTGCAGCTGATCTCGCAAAACCCCCCTTTTCTCCGAAAGCATTGAGCCCATATGTAATGACAACCATCATCAGCCCTAACAACCAACCCATCTGGAAGAAGACTTGTACAGATGAGAAGGGGGGAGAGAACCCATTATGGGACTACGAAATCCGATTTCCCCTGAATCAGCAAAAGCTTGACATGCCAAGAAACTTCAATTTAGTCTGTAGGATCATGCACCGAGGGAGAGCACTTGGCAATCGAGAAATAGGACACGTCAAAGCGCGTCTGTCACTTCTTCTTTCCGGGGCTGCTGCCGGTGAAAATATCATCTACCAAATTGTCTCAAATGGAGAGGAAAGGGGGAGAATTGTCATATCACACAAGCTACTCACAAACGCCGTCATCGGAGACGTCCCCCCTGCTGCTGCTGCTCCGCCTCAGGGTGTGGAAGACCCTAACCAGAATCTCCCGGTGGAGTTAAAGTCCCTCAATACAGCATCTGTCCCTCATCCACTCTCCCTCGAGTTAATTGAACTGAGGTAATTTCATATATCACTTACCTTTTATTTTGTTTGATAAATATTAGGGAAAATTGACTCAAATAGGTATTTATTTCTTTCAATTTGCTCAACAATAAAGAAATTAATCTCCTCTTCTTGACAGTACCCTAGTGCTTTTGTTTACTCGTCTCTGTTTCTGTGAATTCAAGAACAATGAAGCTGCATGCTGTTTTGATCGAAAAGTGCTGTTGTCCGGCTGCTGTGAAGCTTTGTTTAATTTTCTGACTTGAAAGTCAATTTAGTCTTGAATGCATATATATAGGGGTGGGTGTGTGGGGAGAGTTGAGGCATGCAATGCAGTCGGTTCTATACTGGGAAAGTTCTAGCCTCTCGAATGCTAGAAATTATATTGTTTTCACTTTAAGTAATCATTTGATTAGTCTAAATATTTGTTGGTGATTTTAGTGTCATCAATATATTTTAGTGTAGTCATATTTAATATCGAGACAGGCTGAGTTCATTTTACATTCCGAGTCTGGAGGTGCGGGGTGCACACTCGGATAGTTAAATGTGGACTCAGGAAATCGGGGGTCCGGGGGCAGCGCCCCTGGGGACGGGGTTCCAAAAACGAATTTCTAGCGGGGGTTCCAAAAACGAATTGTTATGGCCAAAAACAGTTTTCCCGCCAAAAACGGTTTTCCCGCCAAAAACCGTTTCCCGCCAAAAGTTTTCCCGCCAAAATTTCCCCGCCAAAAATTTTCCCGCCAAAAATTTTACTATAAACTTTCGATTTGTCGGAATATTGAAAATAACGAAGGAAGAAAACGATTTCTTCTCTGCAACTCTCTGTCTCTGAAAAACGCAATCCATCGCAAGGTATTCTGTGTTTGTTGATTTGGATTAGGCTTGTAATCCGAATCTGATTTCTTGGATTATCCCACTTCTAAATTCGTGTAACCCCAAGCAATAGGGACGAATTACAGATTTCGGAAAGTGATTCAATCACGATCCTAGAAATTATCCAAGTATTATTGTTATTCTGTAATCCCTAAAACTAACATTCGAAATCTGTAATTTTTATATAAAGGAATAACAATGGCAGAATCTGTCAGGGACATGAGTTCCAAATTCGGAAAACTTGATAAGTTTGAAGGAAACGACTTTCATCGTTGGCAGAAGAAGATGCATTTTCTTCTCACCACTCTGAAAGTTGTGCATGTTTTGAGTACCCCTGCCCCTGAAGCCCAAGAAAACGAAACGCTGGAACACACCAGAAAACGCTGCAAGTGGGAAAACGATGACTACATCTGTCGTGGACACATCCTGAATGGTAAGTCTGACTCTCTATTTGATATCTATCAAAATCATGAATCTGCAAAAGATCTGTGGGATGCCCTTGAATCCAAATACATGGTAGAGGACGCTTCTAGTAAGAAGTTTCTCGTGAGTAATTTTAACAATTACAAAATGGTGGATTCTAGGCCTGTCATGGAACAGTACAACGAACTCATGAGGATTTTGGGACAATTTGAACAACACAAGATGAATATGGATGAGTCCATATCTGTCTCAAGTGTTATTGACAAATTGCCCCCATCCTGGAAAGATTTCAAACACACTTTGAAACACCAAAAGGAGGAGTTGTCTCTTGTACAACTTGGCAGTCACTTGAGAATTGAGGAGGGCCTATGGGTCCAAGAAAGTGGCAAAGGAAAGGAGAAAGAGATTCCTGGATCTTCTGTGAACATGGTGGAAGATGACAAAAACCAGAAAAACAACAAGTTTGGGAAAAGAAAGACAATCAAAAGGGTTCCAACAAGAAAGCAAAACTTGTGTGTTGGAATTGCAACAAACCTGGTCACATAAAACGTGATTGTCGTCTGAGAAAGAACAAGAATGGTGCAAGCACTTCTGGACAGGGATCTAAGGATCAAGGTCCAAAACCACAACAAGGTCAAAATCTTATTTCTGGAACTACTTCTGTTATATATCATGTAACACTTATTTCTGAAACATTTTATGTGCAGGATGATGATCATACATGGTGGGTAGACTCGGGGGCGACGAGTCATGTATGTAAAGATCGTTGTTGGTTCAAGGAGTATGAAGTAGTAGATGATGGATCAGTGCTGTATATGGGAGACCATAATAAAGCTTCGGTTGTTGGTCGTGGTTCTGTGTCTTTAGTTTTTAGTTCTGGAAAAAGTCTTCATCTTAGAAATGTAATACATGTTCCTAAGATTAGGAAGAACTTGGTTTCTGGTGGTGTATTAAATAAGTGTGGTTATAAACAGGTTTATGAGTCTGATAAGTATATCTTATCAAAGTGTGGTACATTTGTTGGATTTGGGTATTTTACAAATGGTATGTTTAGATTGAATGTAAATAACAATAATGCAGATTGTATATATATGGCTTGTTCTAGTATTGATGATTCTTCTCTTTGGCATGCACGTTTAGGGCATGTTCATTATAAACGTATGCTTGAAATGTCTAAAAATGGATTAATTCCACCGTTTGATGTTAACATAGAGAAGTGTAAAACCTGCATGTTAACTAAGATAACTAGACAACCATTTTCAAATGTGAAAAGGGATTCTGTTATGCTTGAATTAATACATAGTGATCTATGTGACTTTCATGCAACTCCATCCTTAGGTAATAAGAAATACATAGTTACGTTTATTGATGATTACTCTCGGTTTTGCTATGTATATTTATTACATTCTAAGGATGAAGCCCTTGATAAATTCAAAATTTATAAAACTGAAGTTGAGTTGCAACAAAATGACTTAATCAAGAAACTTCGTACTGATAGAGGTGGTGAGTATTATGATCCTAGTTATTTCCAATCTGTAGGAATCATTCATGAAATTACATCACCATACAGTCCTCAACAAAATGGTATTTCTGAAAGGAAAAATAGAGTTCTCAAGGAAATGGTGAACTCTATGTTGTCATACTCAGGATTGAGTGATGGGTTTTGGGGAGAATCTATGTTAACAGCTTGTTATCTTTTGAATAGGGTTCCAAACAAAAGGAACAAAATAACTCCCTATGAACTGTGGTACAAAAAGAAACCAAACTTAGGATATCTTAAAGTTTGGGGGTGTCGAGCAGTTGTAAGACTGACTGAACCTAAAAAGAAAAATTTGGGTGAAAGGGGTATTGATTGTATTTTCAATGGTTATGCTGAGCATTCCAGGGCTTATAGGTTCTTTGTTTTAGAACCTAATGATTATGTTTCAGTTAATACTGTCATAGAATCAAGAGATGCAATGTTTGATGAAAATCGTTTTTCATCCATACCTAGACCAAAGGACATGGCCCCTAGTTCCAGTGGGACAAACAAGGAAAATATAGTTGTACCAAACACTGATGAATCACTTGAGCTCCGAAGAGGAAAAAGAGAAAGAAAGGCTAAATCTTTCGGTCCTGATTTTCAGCTTTATCTAGTTGAGGGTTCTAGAGATGAAATTGCAAATCAATATTCATATTGTTTTAGTGTTGAAGAAGATCCTAAAACATTTGATGAGGCAATGAAATCTTAAGATGTTGCTTTCTGGAAAGAAGCAATAAATGATGAAATGGATTCCATCGTGGGAAATAACACGTGGGTTTTATCTGATCTTCCTCCTGGATGCAAACCTTTGGGTTGCAAGTGGACATTTAAGAGGAAGATGAAAGTAGATGGAACAATTGACAAGTTCAAAGCTCGATTCGTTATTCAAGGTTTTAGACAAAAACCTGGGATTGACTACTTTGATACTTATGCACCTGTTGCTCGTATTTCTACTATTAGATTGCTGATTGCTTTAGCTGCAATTCACAATCTGGTCATTCACCAAATGGATGTCAAAACAGGATTCCTGAATGGTGATTTGGAGGAAGAGGTATACATGAAGCAACCTGAGGGTTTTGTTATGCCAGGTAATGAGCATAAAGTATGCAAATTGGTTAAGTCTTTATATGGGCTGAAACAAGCGCCTAAACAGTGGCATCAAAAGTTTGATGATGTTGTCTTAAGTAATGGTTTTATGCTAAATCAATCGGACAAGTGTGTATATAGTAAGTTTGATGCGTATGGTAAAGGAGTGATCATATGCTTGTATGTGGATGATATGTTGATCTTCGGTACTGATCAAAGGCAAGTTGATATGACCAAATAATTTTTATCTTCTCAATTCTCTATGAAGGATATGGGGGAGGCAGAAGTGATTCTTGGTATAAGAATCAAGCGTGAACATCAAAGAATTTCTATTTCACAGTCTCATTACATTGAGAAAGTACTTAAGAAATTCAATTGTTTGGATTGTTCTTCTGTGAGTACTCCGTTTGATCCAAGTATGAAACTTATGCCTAATACTGGTCAAGCAGTTTCACAGCTTGAATATTCAAAGGTCATTGGTTGTTTGATGTATGCCATGACCAGCACAAGGCCTGATATTGCTTTTGCTGTAGGAACGCTAAGTAGGTTTACTAGCAATCCTAGTACTCATCACTGGCAAGCAGTAAGGCGGGTGTTGAAGTATTTGAAGAAAACCATGGATTATGGTTTGACTTATGTAGGGTTTCCTTCTGTGATTGAAGGGTATACTGATGCTAGTTGGATTTCAAACATGGAGGACCACTCCTCAACAAGTGGTTGGGTTTTTCTTCTTGGAGGAGGTGCAATCTCCTGGGCATCCAAGAAGCAAACTTGTATCACAAAGTCAACTATGGAATCAGAATTTGTAGCCCTTGCAGCTGCTGGGAACGAAGCAGAATGGTTAAGGAATTTGATTTATGAGATTCCTTTGTGGCCAAAACCGATTTCACCCATTTCTATACACTGTGACAGTTCTGCCACTTTGGGCAAGGCCTATAGTCAAGTGTATAATGGAAAGTCGCGACATTTGGGTGTTAGACATAGTATGGTACGTGAGCTCATAACTCATGGTATTATTTCTGTTGATTGGGTTCGATCTCAACAGAATTTAGCTGATCACTTGACGAAGGGGTTAGCTAGAGACTTGGTAGCAAAGTCGGTGATAGGGATGGGTTTAAAGCCCACTTGATATCTCTATGGATAAGATACCCAATTCCCTTCTAATACGATGTTAGAAGCTGAATTCAATGTGGAAAGCTTATTTATGGAGATTGAAGCACATTTGTATTACATCATCCCAAGGTATGTGCTTAAACCTGTAGAGTTAAGGTAGGTTGAATTAAGTTCTTAATAGTTCTTTTGAAAAAGTGTATTTACAGGTGCATGATTTAAAAGGACTACCTATATGAGTGTGAAGTGTTGCCGCTTCAGAAGGCTTTGGGCTAGGCTTTTTATGCACTCATGAATGGATAGGACACATGGCGGTAATAGTGTCAAGTATGAAACATTAGAATTTGTGTAAACTTATGTGTATAGTATCTTCAGTTACTCAAATGAGTTGATGGGTTCAATCCTTAGGACACCCAGATTCTCGAGTATTTGAAATGTGTATTATACTAATATGAAAATTCAATCTTCAAGACATTTTCATTTATGCATGAGTTTGGTTTTGCGTTTGCTTTTAGTTAATTAACGATTACACTAAAATGGGGGAGGAATGTTGGTGATTTTAGTGTCATCAATATATTTTAGTGTAGTCATATTTAATATAGAGACAGGCTGAGTTCATTTTACATTCCGAGTCTGGAGGTGCGGGGTGCACACTCGGATAGTTAAATGTGGACTCAGGAAATCGGGGGTCCGGGGGCAGCGCCCCTGGGGACGGGGTTCCAAAAACGTATTTCTAGCGGGGGTTCCAAAAACGAATTGTTATGGCCAAAAACAGTTTTCCCGCCAAAATTTTCCCGCCAAAAATTTTCCCGCCAAAATTTTTACTATAAATTTTCGATTTGTCGGAATATTGAAAATAACGAAGGAAGAAAACGATTTCTTCTCTGCAACTCTCTGTCTCTGAAAAACGCAATCCATCGCAAGGTATTCTGTGTTTGTGGATTTGGATTAGGCTTGTAATCCGAATCTGATTTCTTGGATTATCCCACTTCTGAATTCGTGTAACCCCAAGCAATAGGGACGAATTACAGATTTCGGAAAGTGATTCAATCACGATCCTAGAAATTATCCAAGTATTATTGTTATTCTGTAATCCCTAAAACTAACAATATTTTCATCTTCATTGTCTGTTCATTACGGTTTGGGAATCCAGTTCATAACACTAGGTTGGCCGTCTTTACTCGTACATTAACTATTATTTATATATGTTGATGATTTAATTAATGCTTGATGATATTATTATTCAATATGCATGTCAGGAAGCATCAATGTTGGAGGAAGCTTAGATGGAAACGAGAATGGTGGCAGATCTAGCTATGATGATTTTGCTATTTCCATCCATTTTACCATGCATCTTCTGTGATTTGAATGTTACTTGGATTTTTTTCAACACTCTCCCTTGCTTTTTGATTTCAAATAATTTGTGGACAAAACTCTTTCAAGGATTTAACAGAAACAAGATATGTAAATATGTTGATATTGATGTTAATTTACACATGGGGGGTTTTGAATATGATTTTAGGTAATTAATGTTTGATATGCATATAGAAGTAGATTATGTTTACACATGGGGTTTTGAATAGGATTTTAGGTAATGTTTTGATATGCAAACAGAAGTAGACCGTGCCGAACGCACTACAACAAATTCGAGTTTATGGAACGCTTGCTTAAAATAAATAAGCGTCTTAATAGAGTGTTTTATAAGACATTAGTTTATAGGACCTAACAAAAAAAATGTTCTATCAAAATAAGTTTATAGGACGCTTTTGAGCGTCGTTACAAGCTTTTTACGACATTTCAAAATAAAGAGTCGTAGTAGCCAACTTTATGGGACGCTTTTGAAAAGTGTCCTATAAACTCATTTCGTTATATGACACTTGTGTTTTTTTTTCAAATAGTATCCTATAAAATGGTTATTAGGACGTTTTATTTGGAAAATGTTCTAAAAAACTTGTTACAACACCCAAAGGCGTCCTATAAACTTTTTTAACACTTTTAGATATGACGTTTTTTTGTTTGGTTCTATGAAATACCCTATTAAGACGCTTATTTATTATATTTATAATCTTTGTTTGAGACGAGACTTTGACTTAAAAGATATTTTTAGAAAAGATAAATCAATTTTTAACTTAAGACAAGTCAAATAAATTAAACGTTTGTAATATAGTAAATTAAAAAGCCTAGTTTTAGGCTTATTTTGGAAATATAATCAGGCCCGTTCCTGACATGTTTTGGGCCATGAGTGAGATTTAAAAAATGGGCCCTACTTTTATACTAAGGGGACGTTTGGTTCGCAGAATGTTTTTGGATGAAATGGAATGTGTCAAAGGAATTTGACTTTTGAGGAATTGGATTGGAATGTTGTCAGGTTTGACCAGCTATTTGGTTGACAGAATTGGAATGCAATCTATTAAAGGAATTGGAATCTGTCTGTTTGGTTCACAGAATGTAGCTTTGGAATTGGAATGAAATTTGAGTAAATGACCAAAGTACGAAAAACAAAGAAGCAGATAGTTTTAAAATTCTAAATATAAGTTGGGTCGTCCCATATAGTTTGTACTTGATTTCAATAGATAAAAAATTTCTTAGTTAATAACAAGAAATCTACTATATACTAACATAAAAATAAAATTCATGTAGATGGAATAATATTAAGAGTATGTGGAAGTTGAGTAATGAAGTATATATACCAAGGCTTCCAAGCAAAAATAGTTTTTAGATATTAGTATTAAACAATTTTTTAGAGAAATAATAAACAATACTATAAAATGAAAGATCAACTAACTATTTATAAATTTTATTGTTCAATATAATTAATTAATACATATTTGGGCACTTAATATAATGTTAAATTCTCTTTGGGTCCTATTATATACTAATTTTTTTGTCTTTTTTATCTACAATTTCTTTTAACTACTATTATATAGTATATATAAATAATTTTTGGGCCCCTATTTCCTTTGGGCCCTGGGCGTACGCCCGGCCCGCCTTCCCCCAGGGACGGCCCTGAATATAATTGATCATTTTTAGAGCGGTTAACATTTTCAAGATCAATACAGGTTATGTTTTGGTGAAAAAAGATAAAAATTCATATTCTTCAGAATGTTCTGAAATAAAAATACATACATACTTATGTTCATCTTTTAAATCAATGTGTTATTATATTTGGATATACACACACACACACACACACATATATATATATATATATATATATATATATACATAGAGGGAGGTTCAAGGGAAAACCTCAAATAATTAGAAAACTAAAGAACACCCTTACACACATAGGATTAGATAATCTAATGGTTATTATTAGAATGACAATTTTGTAATTAAAAAGAAGCTGAAGGTAAATTATATAACAAGTTATTTGAGGTTGGGGGTAAAATTGGCAAAAAAAAGGGTCAGGTAAAAAAACTAAGAAAACCCTACGTATCACTCCTAACTCAAACCCTACCTCTCACAAACTCAAACCCTTCCCTCTCTCTGCCGCCGCCACCACCGCCGACCGCCACCACTGCCAACCGCCACTACCGCCGACCGCCACCACCTCTGACCTACCCTCTCTTCTCTCTGTCGCCGCCACCACCACCGACCGCCGCCACCGCCGACCTACCCTCTCTTCTCTCTGCCACCACCACCACCACCGTCGACCACCACCACCTCCGACCACCACCACCTTCATTTCTCTCTGTTCTCCATCTCTTCTCTTCTCCATTCCTTTCTTTTCCTAGATCCAAACCCAATCACAAACCTCCGTTCCCGCCTCCTTCACCATCAATCCATCAAATGCTCTACCACCACTCCCAAAATCACCGCCACAATCTCCGTCGGCGACAAGCTCCCCGAATCCACCTTATCTTACTTCGACTCCGACGGCGAACTCCAAACCACCACCATTTCCGATGGCCACGTCGTCTCGATTTCAAATGCATTCTTTAGAGGATTTTCATCATTTCCTCCTCAACACCGAGCTTAATCCCCCAATTAGATCTCAGGTTAGTTTGATTTTTGTCGAATACATGTTTCTTATTACAAGGTTTGGGTTTTTTTCGTCTTCACCTTCGTCTAGAACAGATCGTTCTTGGGTTTTCAGTAAAAAAACGCCAGATCTGTGCATAATATGCACAAGTGCATAATATGTACAAGTAATCCGGGCTTGACAAGGTTTGGGTTTTTTTCGTCTTCACCTTCGTCTCGAACAGACCGTGCTTGGGTTTTCCGTCTTCTTCTCCATCACCGATCGCGTTTCAGTAGAAAACGCCAGATCTGTGCATAATATGCACAAGTGCATAATATGCACAACTGCATCTTGTAGGTATCATAAACCTCTTGCTTTTTACTTCAAAAAAAATAAAACTCTTGCTTTTTGTTTCTATTGATGTATTCTCGTTGGATTACGGTTTTTTTGTCGCATTGAAATGCCGACTAGTTTAAAAAAGGTGTTTTAGTCATTTACCAAATATTCGTTCCAATTCCAAAGGGATTGGTTGGTAACTTGGTATATACATCTTCCTCATTCTCTGAATTTTAGAGCTTACACACACACACACACACATACACAGAGAATCTTCCTCATTCTCTCAGAATATCTCAAAGCCAATATGACACCCCAATTCTGCAGCTGATCTCGCAAAACCCCCCTTTTCTCCGAAAGCATTGAGCCCATATGTAATGACAACCATCATCAGCCCTAACAACCAACCCATCTGGAAGAAGACTTGTACATATGAGAAGGGGGGGGAGAGAACCCATTATGGGACTACGAAATCCGATTTCCCCTGAATCAGCAAAAGCTTGACATGCCAAGAAACTTCAATTTAGTCTGTAGGATCATGCACCGAGGGAGAGCACTTGGCGATCGAGAAATAGGACACGTCAAAGCGCGTCTGTCACTTCTTCTTTCCGGGGCTGCTGCCGGTGAAAATATCATCTACCAAATTGTCTCAAATGGAGAGGAAAGGGGGAGAATTGTCATATCACACAAGCTACTCACAAACGCCGTCATCGGAGACGTCCCCCCTGCTGCTGCTGCTCCGCCTCAGGGTGTGGAAGACCCTAACCAGAATCTCCCGGTGGAGTTAAAGTCCCTCAATACAGCATCTGTCCCTCATCCACTCTCCCTCGAGTTAATTGAACTGAGGTAATTTCATATATCACTTACCTTTTATTTTGTTTGATAAATATTAGGGAAAATTGACTCAAATAGGTATTTATTTCTTTCAATTTGCTCAACAATAAAGAAATTAATCTCCTCTTCTTGACAGTATGTAACGTCCCAAAAATTACAAGCAAATTTAAATTTTTTTTTAAATAAACATTTCATTTATAACAACTCGTTAAATGATCCCAACGTTTCGTTTACAAACTCATAATTAATATCTTCATAATAAAAACCAGCGGAATAAACGTTTAATTATTAAAAACCATAAAGCAACCAGCTCTCCTCGCGCGCCAGTATGTACTCGTCACGCCTTGGAGCCGCCCGTACCTGAAACCACAGTTTATTGGGAAAGGGTAAGCACGAAACTTAGTGAATTCTAACACCATAAATAACACAGTTATTTCCACACCACCATAAACAGATAATTGCACATAAACAGCATACAAGTCTACGAACAAATCATAAACATGTATATCCACACCCACCCACCAAAAAGGCACAAGTCGGTCCCACCGACCACATGATAACATCTCCGGCCCCGCCGAATCCCCGGTCCCACCGAGTTAACATGACAACATAGTATCAACTAGACACCCCACTATCTAGTTCCACAACACAATCACATAAAGCTACCACACACGTACTACAACAATGATAAAACAACCGTTATTAGATATCGTGCAAACGCAACCCGGCACCCCCGGGTTCATACGCCACCCGCGTATACAACCTTCGGTCCCACCGAATTACTACGCCACCCGCGTATGTGACCCTCAGCCCCGCCGAACTCCTACGCCACCCGCGTAGTCACAACAATAAGGTCCGACTATATACCCCACTATTTAACCCCGCATCAAAAGCAAATAGAACTACCACATACATACACAACGTAATGTAAAAATAACCGACATTAGTTATAGTGAGAGAACTCACCTCGAATGTGCGCCTAGCTTAACAATACAATTCAAGCTTCACAATTAAGGTCACTTCCCAGCACCTAAACGCATGTTAAAACGTGTCAATACGAGACCCGGACCCTACGACACGACACACGCTTAAACCGTCACTAAAACTATTTTCCGTTCTCGCCAAACAGGTCTGTTCGGGACCTGTTTCGACCCCTTTAAACCCAGAAAATTCCCAATATTATTTCATGATTAGAAAGTACTCTGAGATAGGGTTTCAATGACATATTATACGCCTCCTAACGATTTTTCTACAGTCAAAGCTGTCGGATTACCGACCTGCTGTAAAAACAGCAGTTTTTCGCCTAGCTAGAGGCCGAACCAGTCTTTCGCTAAAACACGAAAAACGTGCCCGACACAGAATGTGAACCGTGGGCACCAGTTTCGCCTCAAACCGAGTTACGACGGAAAAGTTACGATCGAAATAAAACAGTGGCAGAAACGATGTTTCACATAAAATGACGATTTTATAAACGGTAACGCGATTAAGGTTTCAGGTTAGGGTTTAGCTATCACGGTTTAACGGAAACTGGACAACACACGGCACCACCCACTGCCACCCCCGGCAGGGGTGGTCGCCGGCGGCGGCGGCTGCGGCGGCAGCGGCCGTTTTTCCGGCGACGCAGCGACGACAAGGAAAACGAACGGAAGGAAGATTTACCTCTCGTTTAAACGTAGCAGCAGTAGCAGAACTGAATCGCCGGCTTCTTCTTCTTCCCGTCGTCCTTCTCCCTCTCTCTGCCCCTCTCTCTCTTACACGCTCTTCTCTCTCTTTCTCTGGCTCCTCTCTCTCTCTCTCTCGCTCGCCGGCGAAAACAGCGGCACCGGCTGCTGCTGTTGCTGTCCGGCGATGGCAGCGGCGGCTGCTGCTGGTGGTTCACGGTGGCTAGCAGCGGCAGCAAGGAAGGAGGAAGGAGAGAACGTTTGGGTGCGATTGAGTTCTCCCTTGGTTGCGCCGTGAAAAAAAACTAGAGGAGGTCACCTAGGGTTTTTCTTTTCTTTCTAGCTAAGTATGTGTGTCGTGGATTGGGGAACCAGAAGGGAAACAAGGAAAACCAAAATATGGAAAATGGTGTGTGTCGTGAGTGTGAACCGAGAGGTTTTGTCAGACATCCACAAATAGCCCCTCTACAATCCTAATATAACAATTAACACTAAGTTCTAAAAAAAATTTAACGATATAATAACTATGCCACCTAACGCTAACCGCAAAAAAAATGAAAGGAGGGAAGCAAATAATTACGTAAATAAAATAGGAGAAAAACCATACCGGAACACGGGCTTTACAACTCTCCCCCGCTTGAATTAGACTTCGTCCTCGAAATCTATGTCCACAAATAACTCTGGATAGTTCTCCCGCATCTCAAACTCGAGTTCTCAAGTCCACTCAGAACCCTTTCTGAGATGCCACTAGACTTTTACTAACTGGAATCTAAATTTCTCACACCGCACAAAAATTTCTCGAATACTTTTCTTACCACAAAACTCCTTCAAGAACACTGAAATTACGATCAGAAGAACACTCCAACAACTGGAATCATTCCTAGCCAAGCGACTTCGGTTGTTCCCCAACCTTAGACATTCCATGTATCCCGAGTCAAATTTCAAGCCCTAACCATTCTAAAGTTGCTCACAGTATACCCTACAGGATACTCGACTACGATCATTCCTACCCTTAACTGTCGATTAACTTCCACGAATTCTAATAGACTCCAAAGATTTTCAATAAATTATATTAACAAAACATCGACCCCCTGCCGAACATCGGTCCAACCGATTACAATGACAAACATCGGCCACCCGCCGAACATCGGTCCAACCGATTACAATGACAAACATCGGCCACCCGCCGAACATCGGTCCAACCGATTACAATAACAAACATCGGCCACCCGCCGAACATCGGTCCAACCGATTACAATAACAAACATCGGCCACCCGCCGAACATCGGTCCAACCGATTACAATAACAAACATCGGCCACCCGCCGAACATCGGTCCAACCGATTACAATAACAAACATCGGCCACCCGCCGAACATCGGTCCAACCGATTACAATAACAAACATCGGCCACCCGCCGAACATCGGTCCAACCGATTACAATAACAAACATAGGCGTGGTATTATCCTAGACACTAACACAAATAGATATCCCCCACAATCAAGTCAACTAACACACACGTAGGCCATTCCCTTAACCGATACTACCCGGCCTACATTACCAACACGCGTGGAATACCCAACCTCCCACCGTCGACGTATCCCCCACACTCGCTCTACAAAGCTAATTTATCTGAACCGAGGATACACCCTGACGCCTACCTCTCAGGTAACGCCTCAGGGCCACTCACATCGGAATTACCTCTCAGGTAAGTGCCCACAACTATATCCTCTTAGCACCTACTAGAAAGCCTAGGCTATAACACCTGAACACCGGGGCCTCACCCCGAGATACCCAACCGACCACTACCAGCGACTGACTAACGTGCCTAAGGATCCAAAGCAAAACAGCCTACCCACAAGTGCCTATCCCGGATTGACTCACTCACCCAACATGTAGATACGCAACGTGCAATAAGTGCAAAACTGCGCAACAAAACCACCCATCAACAAAACTTCACATCGAGCCATTAAAAATCGTGCAATTGACCCATGACTATCTCAAAGTCAAAAACGAGCTAACTGCTCCACGCTTGCTAGACCCATAAGTCGGTCAAAAACGCGTTTAAATAAAGTTTAAGCAAGCAATACTCTTAAATAACATGAGTCCCAAACCCGACACGAGTTAAACAAAAGCGTTTTCCAAAAGGACTCACACCCTTAAAATTCTCAAAATGACACATAACACTTATAAACGCACTTCCCAAATGGTTTACAAAATCATTTACAAAATATTCTCAACGTCAAGATTTTTCATTTCACAAAGACCGTAAGCAATAAAACTACTATTACCAGGTCGGTAATTACGCAAAAATGGACACGCTCGTCCCACATATGAAAATCATGTTGAAAATCATCTCATTGCAGCTTAATTTACTCACAAAACGTAAGCGAAATAAATAATTTCTTTGAAAACGAACCGTCACGGTTCTAGTATGAATTGACTCATGACATGTATTTAAAGTAACCGCTCGACCTTACACCGGGTGCGACAAAAGCGTGCACATAGTTTCAAAATCAGTCCCACGACGTTTGACCCCAAAATTCCTCTTTTTCAACATAAAATGTCGTGGCACAGGGTTCACTAACAAATCTTACGCACGTCGGCTAGTCATACAAAACGATAAAACGGTTTACAAATATATTTTTGTTAAAACACAACTGTCTCGTGTAAGTTTCAAACTTAAGATAAAAACCAATCCGTTTCCACCATTTGAAAATATCGACTAAAACCTCATAAAATCTCAAAAGGTTGGGTTCTTTAAATTGATTTCCAAGATTTCCCCAAATGGTCACATAAACAAATAAGATATGCACCACGTGAAATTAAACTCACACGACTCAACATGCCGTAAAACAGAACTTATCTTAACCAACTCACTCAAATAGCTTTATACAGACATCATGGAATGTAACTTTTCGTCTCAACTCTAACATATGTGGAGGAGTTCCAATGTTAAAGTCACAAGCCGTAGTCACTTGCCCAACATTTTAAACACCACAAAACACGGATATCATCTTACCCGTAAGAACCGTTGGAAAAATAACGAAATAAGACCAATTCTAACAAAGTTTGCACTCCCGTGATAAAAAGATTTCATACACTTTCAAAACCATATTTCAAAATCTTGTGTGTGTGCTGAACATTTCCCAAAATTCCAAAACACCATCCAAAAAAATGATTTGAAACACAAGAATTTGCTAATGCAATCTATTTCAAAATCAAACTTTGTGCATGACCCAGTCGGCATTCTACGCCTCGACTCCTGCTCCTCCAAATCTCTCCGGTCCACTAACGTCATCCGGACATTTAAACCTCTTAGACAAGTTGGGAAAATTACGCCAAATAATCCCTGCGATTTTTCCTCAAATCAAAGTCGGCTCTATAATCCTATGATTCTAGCACAATCATCCATCTTGGCCCGAAACAAACATCATCCTTATCGTCACTCCAAGTGATCAATACTAGAATCGTCCTTTTATTCCAACAACTACTAATTTTATAACCTCCGACACTACCCCAACGATTATCCCATCAAAGCAAAACAAGTACACACCTGTACTAGTAGGTTTACTATAGTCGTTCCTCCTTGTGATGGCTATTCTGGGTAGATATTACAACGAGTTATTAGCACATAATAACTCACACTAACAACGCGCACGCTCAACTCCTTGGATTCCTCATGACATCCCCCGACTCGAGCATTGATCCTGTGTTTCCGATAGTAGGAGCTCTTCTACTACCTTCCACACCTATCATCACTCGTTCCGAGTTCCATCCGATGGGTCCAAGTAGTTTCTCGCCGATAACTACACACATATGCCCACACCGGCATATGTACACACTTTTCCTAGCTCCCTAGGAATCATCATAATACCCCACTACCCTTGCTAGGGCGGAACCCCCACTAACCCTGACAAGTCGCCTCGTAAACGCACAGTCGTATACGGTGGAAACCAGATAGACATTCGAATATAAGATTCTATCCTACAACGGTTGGACTCAAACAAGAGCTGCGCAATAGAACTAAATCCAACATTCTAAGGCTATTCAGTTCCTACCGCATACAACCTATAGTGCATTCGCTTAACAACCTATCAAAGTTAGCATAAGTTCCTAATAGCAAGTAACAACCATACAATACAGTGTATTAAGCACCAAGCAATCTAGCATACATACTCCTATGTTCTAGAAAGCAATCTAGCATACGTACTCATATGTAAACGCTATTCCCAGCTCACTAGGAATTTCATCTCATCCCACTACCCTTGCTACACCGGAATCCCTGTTAGCCATAACGAGTTGCCTCGCGAATACCCAGTCGCATGCAACGTGAATCAAATAGACATTCGAATACAAGATTCTATCCTAGAACGGTTGGACTCAAACAAGAGCTGCGCAATAGAACTAAATCGAATATTCTAAGGCTATAAGTCTCTTACTGCATACAACTTAGAGGGTATCCACTTAGTAACCTATCATAATTAGCATAAATTCCCAATAGCAAGCAGTCCAACATACCGCATAGTGTCAACAACAGGCAATCTAGCATGCATACTCTATGATCTAGAAAGCAATAAAACACTAAGCATTGTACCTTTCCCTTTGGCTCCGGCTGACTGTACACACTGCGCCCTCGATCACCGTTCCTCGAACGGGTTTTTACCCTTTTCTTTTATTCCCAAACAGGTTTAATAAAGAATTTGAAAATTTTCCCAGCCGCAACTTGAGACCAAACACACCGAGGTGCGTTTGATTCACTCAAGCTGTGCTCTGATACCAAGTTGTAACGTCCCAAAAATTACAAGCAAATTTAATTTTTTTTTTAAATAAACATTTCATTTATAACAACTCGTTAAATGATCCCAACGTTTCGTTTACAAACTCATAATTAATATCTTCATAATAAAAACCAGCGGAATAAACGTTTAATTATTAAAAACCATAAAGCAACCAGCTCTCCTCGCGTGCCAGTGTGTACTCGTCACGCCTTGGAGCCGCCCGTACCTGAAACCACAGTTTATTGGGAAAGGGTAAGCACGAAGCTTAGTGAATTCTAACACCATAAATAACACAGTTATTTCCACACCACCATAAACAGATAATTGTACATAAACAGCATACAAGTCTACGAACAAATCATAAACATGTATATCCACACCCACCCACCAAAAAGGCACAAGTCGGTCCCACCGACCACATGATAACATCTCCGGCCCCGCCGAATCCCCGGTCCCACCGAGTTAACATGACAACATAGTATCAACTAGACACCCCACTATCTAGTTCCACAACACAATCACATAAAGCTACCACACACGTACTACAGCAATGATAAAACAAACGTTATTAGATATCGTGCAAACGCAACCCGGCACCCCCGGGTTCATACGCCACCCGCGTATACAACCTTCGGTCCCACCGAATTACTACGCCACCCACGTATGTGACCCTCGGCCCCGCCGAACTCCTACGCCACCCGCGTAGTCACAACAATAAGGTCCGACTATACACCCCACTATTTAACCCCGCATCAAAAGCAAATAGAACTACCACATACATACACAACGTAATGTAAAAATAACCGACATTAGTTATAGTGAGAGAACTCACCTCGAATGCGCGCCTAGCTTAACAATACAATTCAAGCTTCACAATTACGGTCACTTCCCAGCACCTAAACGCATGTTAAAACGTGTCAATACGAGACCCGGACCCTACGACACGACACACGCTTAAACCGTCACTAAAACTATTTTCCGTTCTCGCCAAACAGGTCTGTTCGGGACCTGTTTCGACCCCTTTAAACCCAGAAAATTCCCAATATTATTTCATGATTAGAAAGTACTCTGAGATAGGGTTTCAATGACATATTATACGCCTCCTAACGATTTTTCTACGATTTTCTACGAATTAAATACGAACGAACGTCAAAGCTGTCGGATTACCGACCTGCTGTAAAAACAACAGTTTTTCGCCTATCTAGAGGCCGAACCAGTCTTTCGCTAAAACACGAAAAACGTGCCCGACACAGAATGTGAACCGTGGGCACCAGTTTCGCCTCAAACAGATTTACGATGGAAAAGTTACGATCGAAATAAAACAGTGGCAGAAACGACGTTTCACATAAAATGACGATTTTATAAACGGTAACGCGATTAAGGTTTCGGGTTAGGGTTTAGCTATCACGGTTTAACGGAAACTAGACAACACACGGCACCACCCACTGCCACCCCCGGCAGGGGTGGTCGCCGGCGGCGACGGCTGCGGCGGCAGCGGCCGTTTTTCCGGCGACGCAGCGACGACAAGGAAAACGAACGGAAGGAAGATTTACCTCTCGTTTAAACGTAGCAGCAGTAGCAGAACTGAATCGTCGGCTTCTTCTTCTTCCCGTCGTCCTTCTCCCTCTCTCTGCCCCTCTCTCTCTTACACGCTCTTCTCTCTCTTTCTCTGGCTCCTCTCTCTCTCTCTCTCGCTCGCCGGCGAAAACAGCGGCGCCGGCTGCTGCTGTCCGGCGATGGCAGCGGCGGATGCTGCTGGTGGTTCACGGTGGCTAGCAGCGGCAGCAAGGACGGAGGAAGGAGAGAACGTTTGGGTGCGATTGAGTTCTCCCTTGGTTGCGCCATGAAAGAAAACTAGAGGAGGTCACCTAGGGTTTTTCTTTTCTTTCTAGCTAAGTATGTGTGTCGTGGATTGGGGAACCAGAAGGGAAACAAGGAAAACCAAAATATGGAAAATGGTGTGTGTCGTGAGTGTGAACCGAGAGGTTTTGTTAGACATCCACAAATAGCCCCTCTACAATCCTAATATAACAATTAACACTAAGTTCTAAAAAAAATTTAACGATATAATAACTATGCCACCTAACGCTAACCGCAAAAAAAAATGAAAGGAGGGAAGCAAATAATTACGTAAATAAAATAGGAGAAAAACCATACCGGAACACGGGCTTTACACAGTACCATAGTGCTTTTGTTTACTCGTCTCTGTTTCTGTGAATTCAAGAACAATGAAGCTGCATGCTGTTTTGATCGAAAAGTGCTGTTGTCCGGCTGCTGTGAAGCTTTGTTTAATTTTCTGACTTGAAAGTCAATTTAGTCTTGAATGCATATATATAGGGGTGGGTGTGTGGGGAGAGTTGAGGCATGCAATGCAGTCGGTTCTATACTGGGAAAGTTCTAGCCTCTCGAATGCTAGAAATTATATTGTTTTCACTTTAAGTAATCATTTGATTAGTCTAAATATTTGTTGGTGATTTTAGTGTCATCAATATGTTTTAGTGTAGTCATATTTAATATCGAGACAGGCTGAGTTCATTTTACATTCCGAGTCTGGAGGTGCGGGGTGCACACTCGGATAGTTAAATGTGGACTCAGGAAATCGGGGGTCCGGGGGCAGCGCCCCTGAGGACGGGGTTCCAAAAACGAATTTCTAGTGGGGGTTCCAAAAACGAATTGTTATGGCCAAAAACAGTTTTCCCGCCTAAAACGGTTTTCCCGCCAAAAACCGTTTCCCGCCAAAATTTTCCCGCCAAAAATTTTACTATAAATTTTCGATTTGTCGGAATATTGAAAATAACGAAGGAAGAAAACGATTTCTTCTCTGCAACTCTCTGTCTCTGAAAAACGCAATCCATCGCAAGGTATTCTGTGTTTGTTGATTTGGATTAGGCTTGTAATCCGAATCTGATTTCTTGGATTATCCCACTTCTGAATTCGTGTAACCCCAAGCAATAGGGACGAATTACAGATTTCGGAAAGTGATTCAATCACGATCCTAGAAATTATCCAAGTATTATTGTTATTCTGTAATCCCTAAAACTAACATTCGAAATCTGTAATTTTTATATAAAGGAATAACAATGGCAGAATCTGTCAGGGACATGAGTTCCAAATTTGGAAAACTTGATTAGTTTGAAGGAAACGACTTTCGTCGTTGGCAGAAGAAGATGCATTTTCTTCTCACCACTCTGAAAGTTGTGCATGTTTTGAGTACCCCTGCCCCTGAAGCCCAAGAAAACGAAACGCTGGAACACACCAGAAAACGCTACTAGTGGGAAAACGATGACTACATCTGTCGTGGACACATCCTGAATGGTAAGTCTGACTCTCTGTTTGATATCTATCAAAATCATGAATCTGCAAAAGATCTGTGGGATGCCCTTGAATCCAAATACATGGTAGAGGACGCTTCTAGTAAGAAGTTTCTCGTGAGTAATTTTAACAATTACAAAATGGTGGATTCTAGGCCTGTCATGGAACAGTACAACGAACTCATGAGGATTTTGGGACAATTTGAACAACACAAGATGAATATGGATGAGTCCATATCTGTCTCAAGTGTTATTGACAAATTGCCCCCATCCTGGAAAGATTTCAAACACACTTTGAAACACCAAAAGGAGGAGTTGTCTCTTGTACAACATGGCAGTCACTTGAGAATTGAGGAGGGCCTGGGTCCAAGAAAGTGGCAAAGGAAAGGAGAAAGAGATTCCTGGATCTTCTGTGAACATGGTGGAAGATGACAAAAACCAGAAAAACAACAAGTTTGGGAAAAGAAAGAAGAAGGACAACAATCAAAAGGGTTCCAACAAGAAAGCAAAACTTGTGTGTTGGAATTGCAACAAACCTGGTCACATAAAACGTGATTGTCGTCTGAGAAAGAACAAGAATGGTGCAAGCACTTCTGGACAGGGATCTAAGGATCAAGGTCCAAAACCACAACAAGGTCAGAATCTTATTTCTGGAACTACTTCTGTTATATATCATGTAACACTTATTACTGAAACATTTTATGTGCAGGATGATGATCATACATGGTGGGTAGACTCGGGGGCGACGAGTCATGTATGTAAAGATCGTTGTTGGTTCAAGGAGTATGAAGTAGTAGATGATGGATCGGTGCTGTATATGGGTGACCATAATAAAGCTTCGGTTGTTGGTCGTGGTTCTGTGTCTTTAGTTTTAAGTTCTGGAAAAAGTCTTCATCTTATAAATGTAATACATGTTCCTAAGATTAGGAAGAACTTGGTTTCTGGTGGTGTATTAAATAAGTGTGGTTATAAACAGGTTTATGAGTCTGATAAGTATATCTTATCAAAGTGTGGTACATTTGTTGGATTTGGGTATTTTACAAATGGTATGTTTAGATTGAATGTAAATAACAATAATGCAGATTGTATATATATGGCTTGTTCTAGTATTGATGATTCTTCTCTTTGGCATGCACTTTTAGGGCATGTTTTATTATAAACGTATGCTTGAAATGTCTAAAAATGGATTAATTCCACCGTTTGATGTTAACATAGAGAAGTGTAAAACCTGCATGTTAACTAAGATAACTAGACAACCATTTTCAAATGTGAAAAGGGATTCTGTTATGCTTGAATTAATACATAGTGATCTATGTGACTTTCATGCAACTCCATCCTTAGGTAATAAGAAATACATAGTTACGTTTATTGATGATTACTCTCGGTTTTGCTATGTATATTTATTACATTCTAAGGATGAATCCCTTGATAAATTCAAAATTTATAAAACTGAAGTTGAGTTGCAACAAAATGACTTAATCAAGAAACTTCGTACTGATAGAGGTGGTGAGTATTATGATCCTAGTTATTTCCAATCTGTAGGAATCATTCATGAAATTACATCACCATACAGTCCTCAACAAAATGGTATTTCTGAAAGGAAAAATAGAGTTCTCAAGGAAATGGTGAACTCTATGTTGTCATACTCAGGATTGAGTGATGGGTTTTGGGGAGAATCTATGTTAACAGCTTGTTATCTTTTGAATAGGGTTCCAAACAAAAGGAACAAAATAACTCCCTATGAACTGTGGTACAAAAAGAAACCAAACTTAGGATATCTTAAAGTTTGGGGGTGTCGAGCAGTTGTAAGACTGACTGAACCTAAAAAGAAAAATTTGGGTGAAAGGGGTATTGATTGTATTTTCAATGGTTATGCTGAGCATTCCAGGGCTTATAGGTTCTTTGTTTTAGAACCTAATGATTATGTTTCAGTTAATACTGTCATAGAATCAAGAGATGCAATGTTTGATGAAAATCGTTTTTCATCCATACCTAGACCAAAGGACATGGCCCCTAGTTCCAGTGGGACAAACAAGGAAAATATAGTTGTACCAAACACTGATGAATCACTTGAGCTCCGAAGAGGAAAAAGAGAAAGAAAGGCTAAATCTTTCGGTCCTGATTTTCAGCTTTATCTAGTTGAGGGTTCTAGAGATGAAATTGCAAATCAATATTCATATTGTTTTAGTGTTGAAGAAGATCCTAAAACATTTGATGAGGCAATGAAATCTCAAGATGTTGCTTTCTGGAAAGAAGCAATAAATGATGAAATGGATTCCATCATGGGAAATAACACGTGGGTTTTATCTGATCTTCCTCCTGGATGCAAACCTTTGGGTTGCAAGTGGATATTTAAGAGGAAGATGAAAGTAGATGGAACAATTGACAAGTTCAAAGCTCGATTGGTTATTCAAGGTTTTAGACAAAAACCTGGGATTGACTACTTTGATACTTATGCACCTGTTGCTCGTATTTCTACTATTAGATTGCTGATTGCTTTAGCTGCAATTCACAATCTGGTCATTCACCAAATGGATGTCAAAACAGCATTCCTGAATGGTGATTTGGAGGAAGAGGTATACATGAAGCAACCTGAGGGTTTTGTTATGCCAGGTAATGAGCATAAAGTATGCAAATTGGTTAAGTCTTTATATGGGCTGAAACAAGCGCCTAAACAGTGGCATCAAAAGTTTGATGATGTTGTCTTAAGTAATGGTTTTATGCTAAATCAATCGGACAAGTGTGTATATAGTAAGTTTGATGCGTATGGTAAAGGAGTGATCATATGCTTGTATGTGGATGATATGTTGATCTTCGGTACTGATCAAAGGCAAGTTGATATGACCAAATAATTTTTATCTTCTCAATTCTCTATGAAGGATATGGGGGAGGCAGAAGTGATTCTTGGTATAAGAATCAAGCGTGAACATCAAAGAATTTCTATTTCACAGTCTCATTACATTGAGAAAGTACTTAAGAAATTCAATTGTTTGGATTGTTCTCCTGTGAGTACTCCGTTTGATCCAAGTATGAAACTTATGCCTAATACTGGTCAAGCAGTTTCACAGCTTGAATATTCAAAGGTCATTGGTTGTTTGATGTATGCCATGACCAGCACAAGGCCTGATATTGCTTTTGCTGTAGGAACGCTAAGTAGGTTTACTAGCAATCCTAGTACTCATCACTGGCAAGCAGTAAGGCGGGTGTTGAAGTATTTGAAGAAAACCATGGATTATGGTTTGACTTATGTAGGGTTTCCTTCTGTGATTGAAGGGTATACTGATGCTAGTTGGATTTCAAACATGGAGGACCACTCCTCAACAAGTGGTTGGGTTTTTCTTCTTGGAGGAGGTGCAATCTCCTGGGCATCCAAGAAGCAAACTTGTATCACAAAGTCAACTATGGAATCAGAATTTGTAGCCCTTGCAGCTGCTGGGAACGAAGCAGAATGGTTAAGGAATTTGATTTATGAGATTCCTTTGTGGCCAAAACCGATTTCACCCATTTCTATACACTGTGACAGTTCTGCCACTTTGGGCAAGGCCTATAGTCAAGTGTATAATGGAAAGTCGTGACATTTGGGTGTTAGACATAGTATGGTACGTGAGCTCATAACTCATGGTATTATTTCTGTTGATTGGGTTCGATCTCAACAGAATTTAGCTGATCACTTGACGAAGGGGTTAGCTAGAGACTTGGTAGCAAAGTCGGTGATAGGGATGGGTTTAAAGCCCACTTGATATCTCTATGGATAAGATACCCAATTCCCTTCTAATACGATGTTAGAAGCTGAATTCAATGTGGAAAGCTTATTTATGGAGATTGAAGCACATTTGTATTACATCATCCCAAGGTATGTGCTTAAACCTGTAGAGTTAAGGTAGGTTGAATTAAGTTCTTAATAGTTCTTTTGAAAAAGTGTATTTACAGGTGCATGATTTAAAAGGACTACCTATATGAGTGTGAAGTGTTGCCGCTTCAGAAGGCTTTGGGCTAGGCTTTTTATGCACTCATGAATGGATAGGACACATGGCGGTAATAGTGTCAAGTATGAAACATTAGAATTTGTGTAAACTTATGTGTATAGTATCTTCAGTTACTCAAATGAGTTGATGGGTTCAATCCTTAGGACACCCAGATTCTCGAGTATTTGAAATGTGTATTATACTAATATGAAAATTCAATCTTCAAGACATTTTCATTTATGCATGAGTTTGGTTTTGCGTTTGCTTTTAGTTAATTAACGATTACACTAAAATGGGGGAGGAATGTTGGTGATTTTAGTGTCATCAATATATTTTAGTGTAGTCATATTTAATATAGAGACAGGCTGAGTTCATTTTACATTCCGAGTCTGGAGGTGCGGGGTGCACACTCGGATAGTTAAATGTGGACTCAGGAAATCGGGGGTCCGGGGGCAGCGCCCCTGGGGACGGGGTTCCAAAAACGAATTTCTAGCGGGGGTTCCAAAAACGAATTGTTATGGCCAAAAACAGTTTTCCCACCAAAAACCGTTTTCCCGCCAAAAATTTCCCGCCAAAAATTTTACTATAAATTTTCGATTTGTCGGAATATTGAAAATAACGAAGGAAGAAAACGATTTCTTCTCTGCAACTCTCTGTCTCTGAAAAACGCAATCCATCGCAAGGTATTCTGTGTTTGTGGATTTGGATTAGGCTTGTAATCCGAATCTGATTTCTTGGATTATCCCACTTCTGAATTCGTGTAACCCCAAGCAATAGGGACGAATTACAGATTTCGGAAAGTGATTCAATCACGATCCTAGAAATTATCCAAGTATTATTGTTATTCTGTAATCCCTAAAACTAACAATATTTTCATCTTCATTGTCTGTTCATTACGGTTTGGGAATCCAGTTCATAACACTAGGTTGGCCGTCTTTACTCGTACATTAACTATTATTTATATATGTTGATGATTTAATTAATGCTTGATGATATTATTATTCAATATGCATGTCAGGAAGCATCAATGTTGGAGGAAGCTTAGATGGAAACGAGAATGGTGGCAGATCTAGCTATGATGATTTTGCTATTTCCATCCATTTTACCATGCATCTTCTGTGATTTGAATGTTACTTGGATTTTTTTCAACACTCTCCCTTGCTTTTTGATTTCAAATAATTTGTGGACAAAACTCTTTCAAGGATTTAACAGAAACAAGATATGTAAATATGTTGATATTGATGTTAATTTACACATGGGGGGTTTTGAATATGATTTTAGGTAATTAATGTTTGATATGCATATAGAAGTAGATTATGTTTACACATGGGGTTTTGAATAGGATTTTAGGTAATGTTTTGATATGCAAACAGAAGTAGACCGTGCCGAACGCACTACAACAAATTCGAGTTTATGGAACGCTTGCTTAAAATAAATAAGCGTCTTAATAGAGTGTTTTATAAGACATTAGTTTATAGGACCTAACAAAAAAATGTTCTATCAAAATAAGTTTATAGGACGCTTTTGAGCGTCGTTACAAGCTTTTTACGACATTTCAAAATAAAGAGTCGTAGTAGCCAACTTTATGGGACGCTTTTGAAAAGTGTCCTATAAACTCATTTCGTTATATGACACTTGTGTTTTTTTTTCAAATAGTATCCTATAAAATGGTTATTAGGACGTTTTATTTGGAAAATGTTCTAAAAAACTTGTTACAACACCCAAAGGCGTCCTATAAACTTTTTTAACACTTTTAGATATGACGTTTTTTTGTTTGGTTCTATGAAATACCCTATTAAGACGCTTATTTATTATATTTATAATCTTTGTTTGAGACGAGACTTTGACTTAAAAGATATTTTTAGAAAAGATAAATCAATTTTTAACTTAAGACAAGTCAAATAAATTAAACGTTTGTAATATAGTAAATTAAAAAGCCTAGTTTTAGGCTTATTTTGGAAATATAATCAGGCCCGTTCCTGACATGTTTTGGGCCATGAGTGAGATTTAAAAAATGGGCCCTACTTTTATACTAAGGGGACGTTTGGTTCGCAGAATGTTTTTGGATGAAATGGAATGTGTCAAAGGAATTTGACTTTTGAGGAATTGGATTGGAATGTTGTCAGGTTTGACCAGCTATTTGGTTGACAGAATTGGAATGCAATCTATTAAAGGAATTGGAATCTGTCTGTTTGGTTCACAGAATGTAGCTTTGGAATTGGAATGAAATTTGAGTAAATGACCAAAGTACGAAAAACAAAGAAGCAGATAGTTTTAAAATTCTAAATATAAGTTGGGTCGTCCCATATAGTTTGTACTTGATTTCAATAGATAAAAAATTTCTTAGTTAATAACAAGAAATCTACTATATACTAACATAAAAATAAAATTCATGTAGATGGAATAATATTAAGAGTATGTGGAAGTTGAGTAATGAAGTATATATACCAAGGCTTCCAAGCAAAAATAGTTTTTAGATATTAGTATTAAACAATTTTTTAGAGAAATAATAAACAATACTATAAAATGAAAGATCAACTAACTATTTATAAATTTTATTGTTCAATATAATTAATTAATACATATTTGGGCACTTAATATAATGTTAAATTCTCTTTGGGTCCTATTATATACTAATTTTTTTGTCTTTTTTATCTACAATTTCTTTTAACTACTATTATATAGTATATATAAATAATTTTTGGGCCCCTATTTCCTTTGGGCCCTGGGCGTACGCCCGGCCCGCCTTCCCCCAGGGACGGCCCTGAATATAATTGATCATTTTTAGAGCGGTTAACATTTTCAAGATCAATACAGGTTATGTTTTGGTGAAAAAAGATAAAAATTCATATTCTTCAGAATGTTCTGAAATAAAAATACATACATACTTATGTTCATCTTTTAAATCAATGTGTTATTATATTTGGATATACACACACACACACACACACACACACACATATATATATATATATATACATAGAGGGAGGTTCAAGGGAAAACCTCAAATAATTAGAAAACTAAAGAACACCCTTACACACATAGGATTAGATAATCTAATGGTTATTATTAGAATGACAATTTTGTAATTAAAAAGAAGCTGAAGGTAAATTATATAACAAGTTATTTGAGGTTGGGGGTAAAATTGGCAAAATAAAAATAAAGGGTCAGGTACAAAAACTAAGAAAACCCTACGTATCACTCCTAACTCAAACCCTACCTCTCACAAACTCAAACCCTTCCCTCTCTCTCTGCCGCCGCCACCACCACCGCCGACCGCCACCACTGCCAACCGCCACTACCGCCGACCGCCACCACCTCTGACCTACCCTCTCTTCTCTCTGTCGCCGCCACCACCACCGACCGCCGCCACCGCCGACCTACCCTCTCTTCTCTCTGCCACCACCACCACCACCGTCGACCACCACCACCTCCGACCACCACCACCTTCATTTCTCTCTGTTCTCCATCTCTTATCTTCTCCATTCCTTTCCTTTCCTAGATCCAAACCCAATCACAAACCTCTGTTCCCGCCTCCTTCACCATCAATCCATCAAATGCTCTACCACCACTCCCAAAATCACCGCCACAATCTCCGTCGGCGACAAGCTCCCCGAATCCACCTTATCTTACTTCGACTCCGACGGCGAACTCCAAACCACCACCATTTCCGATGGCCACGTCGTCTCGATTTCAAATGCATTCTTTAGAGGATTTTCATCATTTCCTCCTCAACACCGAGCTTAATCCCCCAATTAGATCTCAGGTTAGTTTGAATTTTGTCGAATAAATGTTTCTTATTACAAGGTTTGGGTTTTTTTCGTCTTCACCTTCGTCTAGAACAGACCGTTCTTGGGTTTTCAGTAAAAAAACGCCAGATCTGTGCATAATATGCACAAGTGCATAATATGCACAAGTGCATAATATGTACAAGTAATCCGGGCTTGACAAGGTTTGGGTTTTTTTCGTCTTCACCTTCGTCTCGAACAGACCGTGCTTGGGTTTTCCGTCTTCTTCTCCATCACCGATCGCGTTTCAGTAGAAAACGCCAGATCTGTGCATAATATGCACAAGTGCATATCTACAATTCGATTTTGTGAACTGGTTGTTTAGATCTGAAATTGTGTAGTGGATTTTATGTTTGTTGGAAACTTTTTGATTCTGTGATTTTCTGAAGTTTGGCAGTCGACAACAAGCATCGCCGGAAAAACGTGAACTCGCCGGAAAACTGTGAACTCGCCGGAAAACCGTGAACTCGCCGAAATCTGTAAGTTTTCGCCGGAAAACTCATGGAGGTGGATTTGTGACCGGGAGTAGTGATTAGTTTGGGTGGATTTGTTTTGTTTTGGCGGTAGGGTATAGTGGCCAAATTACTTTACTACCCTTTTCATTAATTTTAATTAATTTAATGACTTATTATTAATATCCTTTGGATTGTGTTTAATCAATGTCTGTAAGGGTGTTCTTTAGTTTTCCGGTTATTTGAGGTTTTCCCCTGAACCTGACCCTATATACATATACCCATATATGTATGTATATAGATGTATAAATAAATATATAGATGTATATATAAATATATATAGATGTATGTATGTATAAATTTATGTTGGTATGTATAAATATATATATATACATACATTCATGGTTGTAAGTACTTGGAATCTTCATGAGGTTGTATATCGCATGCTATGTATTTGATATGTAGAGATTGTCATTGTGCTACAACTTGTACGAATTGATTTATAAGTTTTCACTACCATGGTACGGAATTTATTGATGTTCATCTCCTTGTGCACGAGGATTTAGACCCCTATGGAATTTATGTCTATCTTGGTTAAGCCATTGGTGGCTACTAGCGAGTAGGCAATAAGGGACACTCGTCTTTGAGGTGTAACTCGTCTAGGATGGATATACAATATGGTCCCCGTAAGTCCTTGAGGTGTAACTCGACGGAGTAGGCAATAAAGGCAGTTTCTTTATGGTTTGAGGTTGTGATGTCGTTATGGCATGGGAACTAAGACCGGGACTTGAGTTGCAATCCATCAACATCAAGGTGACCCCACTCACGTGTTCTCGTCATGGTAACGGGTCTCCCCCGTGATTAGAGAAATGTCTCTTTTGCATTAATGTTCAGATGTGGACTAACTTGGCTATAGGGAATGTGGTAATGAAATACCAATTGGAGCCGGTATCTTTATTTTACGAAGATTTATTTATTCTTCTCTTACATTACTCAAATTTATTTGGATTCTCACTAGACTTTCGGTCTAACACCTTGTCATGTATACTTGTGGATTTTCAGGTTCCACCTAGCGGTATGCGTAGATCGCGTCTTTTGCCGACCATGCTTAAGCTTGGAGGGTCGGGCTTTTGGGATCGAGATGAGAGACTTTTTGGAGATATAGTGACACCCAGATTAATCTACTTTACTTTAATCCTAGATTAATAGGTTGTTGTGTATTATGTCTCAATACTCTCTTGTTTTTATATTATTCAAACTACCCCGTTGGAATTAAGGGATTAGTTGGCATATATTATGAAATTTTAGTTCACCCATTTTTCGGAAATTCCCTATATTTATTGTCTAAATTTTAGGGTGTTACAAATATGATTTAACTTGGTGGAGGTATGAAACTAGAATTTTTCCTTTCACTTTTCATCGCCTGAATCATCGATTACATCAATGAACATTATTTTCTTGCTACCGAACTGAAACAGGGAGGAAGACGAGCGAACGCATTCGAAAAAAATACTCATTTAGTCGTTTTAAGAATAGCCCTGAAAACCCACTTGACGAAGACGGGAACGAGATATTAGGGGAGGAGGGTGCTGCCTGTTCAATAAACAAACGGGTTTCGAACAAATCTACAAAGAAGATGAAACGTGCAGTTGGTGAAGGTATGATTTCGATTAAAAACTCAAACATTAGGGTTTTTGTATAAACAACAAATTGGGCGGCAACTACAAAAAGTGTTATAATGTTTTGTTTTGGGTTTTTTTGTTTAATAAGGCGTTTTTACATGTGTTTACATTTAGTGCATACCAGTAGAAGTGATTTCGCAACATGTTTATGCAAATGGGTTTGATATAAAAAGGTTGAAAAGTCGTTTCTTGGTTTTTTTGCAGCCATCTGCATGTAGTGAAACCATATGAATGTGGTGAAATTTGTGATGTAACTTATATGAATCTGGTGTGATACTAATTTGAACCCTAATTTCCTCCCTGTTTCTGTTCGGTATTAACTTTTGTGATGAAACTGATATGAATCTGGTGTGATACTAATTTGAACCTGATGATTTCATGAAACTAATGCTATATGCATCTAGTGAAAGTATATGATACAGTGAAACTGGTGTGCTCTGATATGCAAGTAGTTTGGATGAAACTTGCTTGTGGAGAATATAACGAAAACTGATATGAAACTGGTGCGCAACCAATTTCAAACCTATGCTATCATAAAACTGATGCTATATGCATGTAGTGAAACAATTTTCTATAATGAAAATGATGTGAAACTAACATGGAATGATGAAACTATTATGAAATTAGTGTGTAATGATAAACTGTTAGGAAACACGTATGCAACTTATGTGATGAAATATATAATATGCAACTGTTATGAAACAAGTATGCAAATGTTGTTAAACATTTCTTTAAGTGAAACATGTTAACTGAAATTGTAATGAATAAGTAGTCCAATTGTCATTTTAATCTCCGATAATCTGTCTTACGCTGTGTTCTCAAGTTTTAGAATGAAAGAAAAGAAAAGAAAGGGAATGAAAAGAAAAGAAAAGAAAAGAAAAGAAAGGGAAGGGAGAGAAAGAAATATTTGTATTTGTGTTCTTGAGATTGACGGAAAAGAAAGAAAGGGGAAGGAAAGAAAATAAACTTCTATGTTCTTGAGTTGGAGAGAAAGGAAAGGAAATATGTTACTATTAAATATACCCTTATTTATTTCATAATGAAATGTAATCAATGGGTATATATGTAATTTTATAAATATTTTTAATTCTTTTAAATTGTTTTCTTTCCGTTCCTTCCTTTTCCTCCCACATTTGGGAGGAAAGTTTTGGAAGGAAAATCACCAATATTTTCCTTCCCTTTACTTCCCCTTCCCCCCTTAAAAAAACTCGAGAACACAACATTTTTTATTTCCCTCCAACTTTCTTTCCATTTCCCTTCCTTTCCTTCGTAAAAAAAAACTCGAGAACATAGCGTTAGTGCAATATGTATGTTTGGTTTTGTTAAACATCACCCAACTGAGAAAATCAACTTAAGGAAGATTAAAATTTTAAACATGTTGAATCAATTTGAAATTGATTTAAAGTCGTATATGGGTCTGTTTTATAAAATTCAAAACAATTATGATAATATGCTACGTTTAGGTGAAACATTACTGCAATGATGAAACTGTTATGAAACTAATATGTAGCTAATGTGATTCAATATATAATATGCATCTGTTATGAAACCTTATGTGAAACTGTAGTGAAACACTTCTTTTAGTGACACATCTGTAGTGAAATTAATGATTTTAAAAGTTAAACATAATATGCATGTGTTATGAAACCTTACTGCAATGATGAAACCTATGATGAAACTGTTATGAAACTAATATGTAACTAATGTGATTCCATATATAATATGCACAGTGGAGGATCCAGGATTTTACATAGTGGGGTCACCTTTAAGGTAAATTATAACCGTAAAGTCGTCCGATGTGTTTTTAGTGAGGGGAAACTATGATGAAAAGTTAAAAAAATGTTTTTAACCTATAAAAATAAAGAAAAACAAGATTTCACTGGGGGGTGGGACCCCACCTTTTACAAGGTGGATCCGCCCCTGAATATGCATATGTTATGAAACCTTATGTCAAACTGTAGTGAAACACTTCTTTTAGTGACACATATGTAGTGAAATTAATGATTTTAAAACTCAAATATTGTCATTTGTACTTTGAGTATTAGATGGTGAAATTAGTTCTTTTAAAATTCATATTTTATCATTTTCGTTTATGTGTTTTGATCTTGGGAAACTGTGACACACCGTAACAGTGTACTTTTTTAGTTATCTTTTATGGGGAAACAAATGCAGGTGAGACATCATAAGTTACTGATTCAAAGCAGATGGTGGTTACTTGTTAGTGCACTATTTATCTAATTGTACCAAGTAGAGGGAGGACCTTTTATGTAATTGTCAAGTTACAAACTATATATTGTTATTTTCATTCTATTTGACATTAGGTCATCCATTACACACACTAGTACACACATTGCACTTTCTCTCTACAATTCATATTGTGTACTTGGTGATTGCTTATTGAATATATGGATGGCTATCTGAGTTTATTCACTGATTGATTACTTGTTCTGGGATCACAATTGGTATCAGAGCACAATACATCATTTTAATCAGATTAGATTTTGAGGTTTTTTGCAAAAAGTTTGAGTGTTCTTCATTTTTCATCTTATTGATTGATTTTGGTCATTTGAGTACTTCAAATGGATCAGAATTGATCAAGGAGTGTCTGTTGGTAATCCCAGAGTGATTTAATTCCGCAAAATCACTAGAATTAGACTCAGATTTAGCAAAATCACTATTTTCGGACTTTAGTTTGGACACACTATTTTGGGATTGAAAAACAATTTTCTGTTGATTGTTGGACAAAACTTGCTATATTAAAGTTGTCCAGAATCATTGTGCGAACCTGCGTACCAATTTTCAGCCCAATTGGATCATTTTTGAGGATTTGACTTCGGATCGTTTGAGTCTTCATCGTTATCACAATCTTGAGTGTTACACTATGAAACTTCGGATCGAGGCAGCACGAAAGGGCTTAACAAGCAAGGACAAAAAAGTTGATGAAAAGCGTGAAGAACACGGATTAGGTAAGAGTGTTACAAAATACCATTTTTTTTACCTTTCACTATATAGTTTAAAAATAAATGTTTCACGTTACCTAACACACATGGTATTGGATAATTTTAATAGATGTTAAAAGTAGAATGCATCCAACTAGGAGTGGTTTAAGAAGCGGAAACAACAAATCGGACGAAGCTTTTGTTGTACCGACAGTGACATGGTAAAAACGGAAAACAAGCTCTATTTAAATGTTATGGTTTACAATTAGTTCATGTATTAAAATGATGTTGAAGAAATGAGGAGTAGGCTACACCCAACAAGGAAGGCTGATGAAATAAAGGAAGAGAAGAGAATGGATGCGCGTGTTAATAAGAAGAAACCAACGCATCAAAGAAGAAGTCGAAATGTGCCTCGAAATTGTGAAGAAGTGGATGCATGGTATGCCTAAAGACGATGCTGCAAAGATACATAAAAAACGAGGAAAGACCGGTGCATGATGGAGTATTACGGACAAGAACATCGCTGAGAGTTCTGCATGAAACAATTCAGGCACTCACACGTGAGCAGAAAAAAGCTGTTGAAGCAGTTGGATTGGGCTGTCTACTTCAAATGAAAACAGATGGAATACCCTCAAGGTTGGGGTATTATGTAGTCGACCGCCTAGACACCGATACCATGACATTGAGGAATGCGAGACGGGGTATTACCGATCACTTTGCAGTCAATACATGAAATGTTGGGAGTGTCGTTCGGGGGTATAGATCTACTGAATGAGGAGCCTGCCCCCGCAGATATCGATATCACTGCAACATTTATGAGGCAGTTTGGTAAGCCGAAGTGTAGACCAAATGACATAAAGACATTGATTGTCGAGTTAGGCGATGTTGGGTATTGGTTCAAGGTGAATTTTGTCGTTCTTGTAGCTAACGTTCTTGGAGAATGCAGTGGAATGGGGAAGTGCACACTCAGATCATATCAAGGTTTAGTTGCGAGGAGATGCTAGGTGAAATCAATTGGTGCCAATTCATATTCGACATATCAAGGTTTATTGCATACATCTCCTCCCACCAAGCTTCGCCACGAAGACCATACAAATCCATCAACCTATTCCATTAAAGCTCAAACTCGTCTGGTCCCATATGCACGTTCCACACCAACTTATTTATTTCGTTTTTGAATGGCGTGCTCGTAGATATGTATGTGCTCACCTACAAAGAAATGATATGGAACGACAGATAAAATTAAATGAACATATATTGGGATGAAAAAAGAAGAAACATATTGTATAATAGTGTACCTTCTTAGTGAATTTCTTGGTTATGTGCCACATACATAAACGATGTTTAGCGTCGGGAATTTTTTTTTTGGAAGGCATAGGGGCATCGACCCTTTCGATCAACTACCACGAACACAACGCACACACGCACGCACGCCTCCCCGGCGGTATCGGACATCCGAGGGCAGTCCACTAATCCGCCGCTGTCCCGGCCCAGCTTACGCTGGACCTAAGGCCCAACCACAGGCTGGGGGGGGGGGGGGGTAAGCCCAGTCAAAGACTGGACCACCCAAGGACTGGGTACTCCTCATGCCCTCAATTGCCTCCCCTTGGAATCGAACCCGGGTAGACTGGGATACCATCCACAGCCCCCCCCCCCCCCCCCCCCCAGGATGTTACCGTCCTTAGGTAGACCAACTGAGTTAGACATGATTTGTGTTTAGCGTCGGGAAATGCTATAGGATAGCTTGTTTCGTCGACGCACATTGATCCGTAATGACAAACTTTGGTTGTTTTCCATGCGCTTTCATGAATGCCTGCAACACCCATGTAAACTTCGGAATACTTTCCTTTGCAATCAACGATGCATCGACAACCACAGATTTCTTATGATTATCAACTGCCACAAAGGGCACAAAAATCATTGCATGCCTGTGTAAAAAATATATAAACATAAGGCAACTATTGAACACTTGAAACAAAAAGAGGAACCAATAGATTAAAATTCTTACATGTTGGTTCGATACGTAGCGTCAAATGATTCAAGCAGTTAATGTTCAGTTAATAGAATTGATTTGGCAGGGCCTCTTCTTACTTTAGATCGGGTCTCTCTTGAACCTAGGCTATTCACACATGCTTTAAAGAAAATATTGTACTCTATCTGCAAGAAAGGGATCGGGACACATCATCTTGAAGATTTTTTTAGCTTCAACACAAATCTTTAGCTTAAGCCTTATGATTATTATAGAATTGGCTAAATGCTTCATTTACAGTTGAAGGACATCAAGTTCTTTCTTGTATTATACTCTGGATAATGGTTAGGCAAGAGCTACTTTCGTTTATATTTGACTCATGACTTAAATAGCATTAACTTATTAGTGCGTCTATTAGTAATTGTTATAAGCACATGAAAGAGTTGATGCATCTATATAGCCTAGAGTAAATTGGTTTGTTGATGTCCAAATTTGTTGAATTAAAATAGGAGGGAGCGGAGCAAACTATGAATTAAGTTAATACCCCGAGGCAAACATATGCTGTTTGAGTTGATGTTCTGGTTTTATGGTCTTGTCATCCTTGGCCATGCATGAATACTTCATTTATTTGATAGGTTAGTTAAGTCATCAACAAAATACTTTAACAAACATGCTATGGATCATGCTTCCTTCTTGTTTTGTAACTATACAGTCCCTAACTTAATGTGGGAAGGCAACTGATTTTATTTCAAATACAATCACAAAAAAGAATATTTAAAATATGAAAAAGGTTCTATCATCTTATAATTTAAGATAACAGGATATACTGATTTTGACCTTTGGTTTTAGTAACCAAATATGCAAGTGTATAAATAGTTCACATGAGGCGCAATTCATTTGTGTCTCGTGATCATCACTTGAAGTAAAAAAGATAGAGCTCGGCTCAAAAGCATATTTTTCATTTCAGATATTCTATAAAATCTTTCAGAACACCATTTTTTAGGGGTTTAGTGAGAGAATAAACTAACTCTTTGTAAATGGTGTATCTTGATTCTTCGAGCAGTGGGTGATTATAAATCAGAATGAGAAAGATATATTCTTAACTTCAAAACTTTTTAAGCACTGTTAGAGTTATTATTGTGTATATGTAAAGTATAAGGTCTATTCTGTTATTATATGTAACTTAGCTGTATATATAGGTTACTTATGTTTCAGTATTAGGTTAATCAATCTCTTGTAATTGTTCTCTCAATATATGAAAAGCCGCTGACGTTCAGCACCATCTCTCTCTGCTCTCGATTCATCAATTGATTCACACATCTTTTCTAACATGGTATCAGAGCTTTAGGTACGTCCTATCTAATCTTCTGTTCTTTTGATTTCGATTGCGTTTACTATTCGATCTTTCTGCTCGGTCTGTATCGCTTCGCTGTAAACCCTAAAATCGCCCTATTCTGGAACGCCACTTCCGGTACCCACACTCCGGAACACTACTTTCGATATTCAACATTTCGGAACTCTAACTTCCGGTATCGTTTTCCGTCACTTCCGGAACCTACAGTTCCGGTGCTGCCTTCTTTTGCTTCCGGAACAGCCCAGTTCTGGTGCTGCCTCCTTTTGCTTCCGGAACAGCCCACTTTCGGTACTGTTTTTACTTTATTTCCGGAACCTGCCTTGCAATTCCGGAACTCTAACTTCCGGTATCTCATACTTCCGGAACCTATTTCTTCATACTTCCGGAACCTAAAATTTCGGAACTGCTCCGGAACCTGTTTCTTCATACTTCTAGTACCTTCAAAAACAGGGGTTGAGATCAATTCTGAAACTCAACTCCGGGTCTCACTTTTTTGAAATTAATTCCGCAACACTCAGTTCCATCACTCACAACTCAGAAACTCCTCTTTTCGGTTTTCAATTCCGGAACACACAGTTTCGGTACCTCACGATCAATTCCTTGCATTCCGAAATTCCCTTCCAGTCTTCAGTTCCAGTTCTCAATCAGTTTTCTAATCAGTCAGATGGCTCTCAATAGCCAGTCTCAATACAGTGATTGCACGTTTTGTCATTCTACTTCTCATCTTCTTCTCAACTGCCCAATTCGAAAATGTCGCTGGTGTGGGATCACACAGCCACGACACTATGGGTCTGACTGTCTAAAGCATCCATGGAATTCAGATAAGCAACAACAACAACGCACTCAGTCATACGCTGGATCAATCACTCAAGACTCCTCTACGCCGGCAATTCAGGCACCGCATAGCAACAACTCATCGCCTGACCTTATGGAACTCCTGCGCCAAAACCAAGAGCTTATAGAGCGACTCATGACAGGTTCTATGGGTATGAATTCTCAATGCAATATCTAAGCACCAGGTAATCCTTGGCTATTTGATTCTGGATGTTGTAACCACATGACAGCTAAGGCTGATGGGTTTATCTCTAAGCAAACCTCCAACATGTTCTCATCAGTTCGTACTGCGGATGACACTCGCTTACCTGTATCTTTCAGTGGGACTGTCTCTACCCCCAATATACAATTACCTGATGTGCTACATATTCCTAACTTATCTCTGAGCCTGATTTCAATCACTCAGCTTATGGAATCCGGTCTAATTGTTCTGTTTCATCCTTCTGGTTATGTTGTGCAGGATCCAAAGACCAAGCAGATCCTTGGAATAGGCCATAAAGTTGGTCGGATGATTGAAGTGGTCTACCTCCGTCTTGCCTTACACTCATCAAATTTTTTTGCTTCTGTTTCCAATACCCCTTCCTTTGAATTATGGCATAAGCGTCTAGGACATCTGTCTTTAGCTAGAATAAAACTGTTAGCTAGCTCAGGTTTACTAGGCAACACTTCTTCTGAAAACGTTTCTTGTTTATCTTGTCAACTTGGCAAACATCATGCCTTACCCTTTCAACTAAATGAATTTAAATCTGCTTCTTCTTTTGATCTCATTCACTCTGATGTTTGGGGGCCAGCACCACATCCATCCATGGGAGGTTCTTGATACTTTGTTATCTTTATCGATGATCACACACGCTTCACATGGATATATCTCATGAAACATCGCTCCGAACTACCTCAAATATATATTAACTTCGCCCGTATGATTCTGACCCAGTTTTCCAAGCCCATAAAGATTCTTCGAGCAGATAATGCTATGGAATACAAGGAATCTTCTCTCCTCTCTTTTCTTCAATCTCAGGGTACTCTTTCTCAGTACTCCTGTCCTGGCACCTCTCCGTAAAATGGACGTGCAGAACGTAAACATCGCCACATCCTCGATACTGTTCGTACTCTACTAATCTCAGCCAAGTGTCCAGAACGATTTTGGGGCGAAGCTGCCTTCACGGCTGTCTACACCATCAACCGACACCCGACCCCCATCCTAAATCAAAAGTCTCCTTATGAAGTGCTCCATGGGGTCTCCCCTGCATATGAACTCCTAAAAATATGGGGTTGTGCCTGCTTTATTCAGTTGCAACCTCATGAACACACCAAACTCGAACCTCGTTCTCGATTATGCTGCTTTCTTGGCTATGGTATTGAACACAAGGGTTATCGTTGTTGGGATCCAGTCTCTAAGAGACTACGTATATCCCGTCATGTCACATTCTGGGAACATCTTCCCTTCTCAACAGTGTCTAAATTTCAAGACATACCCAATCCTTCCACTTACTTTTTCACTGATAACTCTATCTCTTTGGACTCACTCCAATTAGATCCCATACTCACCTCTCCATCTGATCCACCTGCTCCCGTCTCACCTCATTCTGTAACCTCCTCATTTGTCCCACCTCTCTCCATCTCACCTTCATCTTAGCCTTCCTCTGAGCCATCTGATCATGATCAATCATCTGCACCACTTCCAAGTACGACTTCTGAGCCATCTGCTGAGTCCATGGATCCTAGCTCCTCTCAACCACAAGATGGAGTACGTCGCTCAGACCGGGTAAGACAAGTTCCTTCTCACCTTCGTGATTATCATTGTTATGCTACATTATTGTCCAACCATGAACCCACTTCCTTCAAGGAAGCTGCTTCTAACCCTGTTTGGAAGCAAGCTATGACCAAGGAACTTCAGGCCCTTGACAAAGCAATTACATGGGAGTTTGTTCCTCTCCCACCGGGCAAGTCACCTATTGGTTCCAAATGGGTCTTCAAAATCAAAACAAAGTCCGATGGATCCATTGATCGATACAAAGCACGTCTTGTGGCAAAAGGCTTCAATCAAGAATATGGCATTGATTACGAGGAAACTTTTGCTCCTGTGGCTCGGGTCACCTCGGTTCGTAGTCTTCTCGCCATAGCTGCCACCAAAAGATGGCCACTCTATCAGATGGATGTCAAGAATGCCTTTCTCAATGGCGATCTCGAAGAGGAAGCCTACATGAGACCCCCTTCCAGGTGTGATCGCTCGACAGGGTCACGTATGCCTACTTCGAAAAGCCTCGTGCTTGGTTTGAAACAAGCTCCTCGTGCTTGGTTTGAAAAATTTAGCAATACTATCATTTCATTGGGGTTTTCTCCGAGTAATTATGATTCTGGCCTGTTTACTCGGACCTCTGCTGCAGGTACTATCTTACTCCTATTGTATGTTGATGATATGATCATTACCGGTAGTGACTCTACAGGTATCACCCATCTCAAACAGTCTCTCAGCTCATGCTTTGAGGTGAAAGATCTTGGTAAGCTACACTACTTCCTTGGTCTTGAAGTTCTGTCAGACTCTTCCGGCATCTATCTCTGTCAAGCCAAGTACATTTCAGATCTGTTGTCCAAAGCTGGGATAACAGACAACAAAGTTGCATCTACACCCATTGAGCAAAATCTGCATCTTGCTCCCAATGCCGGAACCCCGCTGCGGGACCCTACATGGTACCGTCAACTAGTTGGTTCTTTGGTCTACCTGACTGTTACTCGACCGGATCTTGCATATGCCATTCATATAGTCAGCCAATTCATGGCTGCTCCGTGCTCCGATCACTATGCCACGGTTCTTCGTATCCTTCGGTACCTCAAAGGGACAATGTTTCATGGGCTTCACTTCTCATCCACATCGTCTTTAACACTCCGTGTATTCTCAGATGCTGACTGGGATGGAGACATAACAGACCGTCGTCCGACCACCGGGTATTGTTTCTTCCTTGGGGACTCTCTTATTTCCTGGCGCAGTAAGAAACAATCTCTGACAGCTCGGTCTATGTAAACACCAGTTCTATTAGATAATCAAGTAATCATCCATTGATCTTCAAGAATCTAGAGTTTTACATAAGAATTCAAGCTTTCTCTCTCTAGATTCTCTCTCTAGAAACTCTCTCTAGATATTACAATTATGATCATTCTTGAGACTTGCTTACAAACTAAGCTTTACAAAACCTATTTATATCTCCTAATTACAAAGCTTTAAACACTAAAGCTAGTTTGACTTTACATGACTTTGACTATTTTGACTAATACTTTGACTTTACAATGTTTGACTAATACAAGACTTTACAATAAATCTTGAATACAATAATGCTCTAACATTCTCCCCCTTTGGATTCAAGATTTAAAAAAAATATGGTAACAGTCTTCAGCTCTTGATCTTCAAAACTTTAACTTTGACCGCTTTGAACGTTGAAGCTTTGGCACTCTTCAAACAGTTGAATCTTCACAAGGATGCGAAGCCTTCACATTTTTGAACATTTAGGTGTAAGCACAATCTGAGTCTCTCAGATCTAAGATAACCATATTCAAAAACACTTCAGACTTCACATGATCCGAAATCTTCAACTTTGAGCAATCCGAATCCATATATGAGTGATTCGAAAACATCTTTGTCTTTCACAATGTAAAGTCAATCTTCTTCAATACAATCTTCATCTCTTTGACCTTGAATTGTCTTCGACATGAAATTGAATTAAACATTTCTCCCCCTTTTTTGATGAATGTGAGCATCATGATCATCAAAAACCTTTTTCAATTTCAGTCGCGTCTCTGAGTATTACTAACAATCTCCTCCTTAATGAATAAACTTGCTCCCCCTCAAAATAAGAAATCTGGAGCAATTTGTTTTCTCCCCCTGAAAGTATGCATATATTTCATTAAAAATATTCATTTCAAATACAGTGCTTTAATGAAAAACATTTATACAACGAAAATAAAATTCATTGAACTACATTTTATAACTACTAACATTTGATCATTTGAAATCTTTACAAAAGAAATCCAACTTAATGAAATGTAACAGATTTTTCAATCAAATGAAATCAAATGCATGTGTTTGGATTCAAATACAAGTCATCATTGCATATCAAGTTAAAAATGTTCAGTTTCAACCCCTTTATTAAATCTATTTGGTGTGCTAGCATGCGAAATATGATTAGCAACAAGCATATGCAATTCTAAAACATATAAGAATACTTTGCTCTACTCACACTATTTGTCCAAAATCAGGATTTTCACAAATTTACAGGTTTATCGCGACTTTGTATTTTCCCCAAGTGTCAAGAAATGTGTGCCCATTGGCATCTTTTGATTTTGTGCTCAATGGCATCTTTTGATTTTGTGCACATTGGCATCTTTTAATTTTGTGCTCATTGACATCTTTTAATCAAAAAGTTTAGTAAGAATAAGATACACCGTTAAACATGACTTTCTATCTGGTTCTATAACAGGATTTGGGTTAGCAGATCCCAGACCAGTTGGCCTTAGGTGCTAGGTGTCGAGCACCCCTTAGAACTTACTTTCCCAAACCAGAAAGGACACATCGATATATCTTAAACCCATTTGTACCAGTAGAACATGGCTTTCTATCTGGTTCTATAGCAGGATTTGGGTCAGCTGATCCCAGACCAGTTGATCTTAGGGACTAGGTGTCGAGCACCCCTTAGGACTTACTCTCCCAAACCAGAAAGGCCACAGGTACAAACTTTCAAACTAAATGATAGTGCAAAATTTTATCTCAATCACTTGGTTCTAAAACATAGTGCTTCTCCCATATTTTCATTTCCATCCATCATTCTGACATTTAGGCTTTTTGAGCATTATATCTTATATAAGTCCAGATTCACATAACTTTGAGCATTCAACATAATTTCATTCATGTTTTGCTGACCTTTCGATTAATTTCAGAAGTGAAAGATGAAACAAATATAACTCAGATAATACAAAAACACTTGTAAAATCACCCTGACACACATTTCATTCATTTAATGAAAATTAAAAAATTTCATCTCATTGAATTAAATTTGTTAAGACTCAAACATTCAAAGCAGTAGAAGTAAAACATAATGCAATGTTACCTTTCACCACTTGTTCCTTGAAACAGAAAGATGTGACAGTTAAGGATATCACCTGAGTAGTATGAGTTCTAAACTGATTTGTTTAGAAGTCTTAGTCTTTGAAGTACGGGTCCTGAACTGAATTGTTCAGAAGCCAAAGTCGTTGAAGCACGGGTTTTGAACTGATATGTTCAAAAGCCAAAAAACGTTGAAGCACGGGTCCTGAACTGATGTATTCAGAAACCAATAATTTTGCTCTCCCTTAATGGAACAAGTACTCTTCTTAATAAAAAAATTCACCGCTTCTCTTCTGTTTTCAGTCATGTGTGGTATATATATTTTCAAATCAGCACAACACATGATGAACCTGCAAAACAGATTAAGCAGATTTTGGTACCCAACGGCACTTGGGTCCTAGTGTGTTAGGTGTAGATTTCTTAGAAGGAATACTGTAAGTACCGTACCAATAAGAAGTATAATCTTTATGTACAAAATCATTTGATCCACAGTAAGAACAACAAATTTTCTTATGTGCCAACCTAATCAGATGATTTACAGAATGAATAGGATTAGGTTTAGCAGAAGATTTACCTTTTGGCGCATTGTTCTTCTTGGCCTTTGATATGGAAGCAAATGATTTTGGTACATCTTTCTTTGGAATCGTCGTGCCTTTGACTCTCCATTCCATCTTCACCTTTTTGAAGACTGGAACTTCTTCAGATTTGGAAGTATTAACTTTAGGCACATTTGGTTTGTTATCTGATTTATCAAGCATAGGATTATAGAAGAGATTTGTTGAACGAATCTGATCTTTTGAGAAATCAGTTGATCTATTAAATTGTTTAGAAGGAATGTTTTTAAAGCTTGAACTTGAAGCAGTTTTAAAAGAGTATTCAGAATCATTTGATTTAACAAATGGAGTCTGAAAGATAGTATCATGACTGACCTGCTTTGAGACATCAAAAATGATGTCTTCAAGTTCTTTAACTTTGTTTGTCAAAACATTATTTTCTTTAAAAATTAGATCAAATTTCTTTTGGAGATCAGATTTGATCAATTGATCCTTCATAATATCATTTGATAAACCAGATAATCTTTTGGTAAGATTAAGAATCACATCTTCAAAATATTTGCGTTCCGATTCAAAATCTTTTTCCAAAAATTTTCTTTTATCAGTAATCTCTTTGAAAATTTCCATATTTTTCTTTTTAAGGGTTTTACTTTCCTTTTCAAAGAGATTTTTCTTTTCCGCAAAATCTTTTCTTTCTTTTTCCAAAAGATTTTCTAAATCAGAGATTTTACTAAAGCTGAGTACCGAGCCTTAGCTGACACTACGCAAGAACTTGTATGGCTACGCTGGTTACTATCTGATATGGGTGCTCATCAGATCTCTCCAACACCATTGTGGTGTGATAACAATAGTGCTATTCAGATTGCTCACAATGATGTCTTTCATGAGCGTACAAAGCACATCGAGATTGACTGTCATTTCACTCGTCAACATGTTCTTCGAAAGACGGTTAAACTTCTACCGATTTCAACCATTGATCAGACAGCGGACATATTCACCAAAGCTCATCTTCCGGGGCGTTTTCGGGCCCTTGTTTCCAAACTCAACTTGGCTCATTCTTCCCCCACTTGAGTTTGAGGGGGGGGTGTTAGAGTTATTATTGTGTATATGTAAAGTACAAGGTCTATTCTGTTATTATCTGTAACTTAGCTGTATATATAGGTTACTTATGTTTCAGTATTAGGTTAATCAATCTCTTGTAATTGTTCTCTCAATATATGAAAAGCCGCTGACGTTCAACACCATCTCTCTCTGCTCTCGATTCATCAATTGATTCACACATCTTTTCTAACAAGCACATTTATTTGTTGAGGGTGTATAGTATTACATTAATTTGGAGCACTGTTGAGCGGTAGGTGTGTACCTGAAAATATCACAAATAAACCATGACGCAAGTATACATCTTAGTCTAGTATCGCCTTTAACAAGTAATAAATGAGTATCGATCCCACAGGGAAGCTTGGAAAAGTTCTTCTTTTATAAGTCCAATAAATAAAAACAAGTCTCAGATGGCGAATGCGAAGGTAATCTTTTTGTTAGGTGTTTGGTTATCAACTAATGGGAATATAATTGTAAAGAAGCACAGGGTATAAAGATTCATTAGGTCCTTTAGTCCGAGAATTAGATTAGAGATGAGACAGTATTCCTTATTATCTCAGAGTCGATATTTTATGTGACTTAACAGTCCTTCATATAATTAGCCAGTTGTCAATTGACTAATTATAATCATCCTAAAAATATAACTTTGATTTAAATAATTCGGACAATCATACCATACGATACACCTTTTCGTCTTTTTATCGGGTCCGGTCCCAACTTCACTTTATACCCCAAGCTAAGGCAATTAGCCCATTATCGCTTTACGTGCATTGAAAATTACAACGACGACTATGAAAACAAATAATGGAGATGGACCCATTTCATAAAGCTTGAAAATTAGAAATTGCGTTTTTGAGAAAATAAATTGTAAACTAACGAGATGGAAAGTCTTGTTTTAAATGTCAAAATGAAACAGAAGGAACCCTTAAGTGAACCACCACCGGTTACGTTTGGAATAAATTCCAAACGTTAAGCTATGGATTTGGTTCCTTAAAAAGCCCAAAAAGTGATTTGCTAGGATGAGATTAAAAACATTTGCTTAAAACGATTAATTAGGCAAAGCTTGAATTATAATAAAAGGTTTATGTGACTTGAGAATAAGGTTTTAACAATAAAAACAACGACAACACTTGTAACCTTTATAATTTCCCTATTACTACAAATCGTGAACCAAACTAGTTGGGGATTCGAAGAGATTAATTCAGACTTCCGATTTATGTGTAGTAATTTAGAAAATAAAAGTGGATCACGAGTAATGTTCGAAATTAACAAAAACTGACGGTTAAACTGTTGAGAAATATAAAACTTGGTTACGAGAAAACTTAGCTAAACCGATGGTTTCGAGAATGATGAAAACGAGAACTTAATATAGAACAGTAAGAAGAAGAAAACAAATGAGTTACGACGAGAGCTTTGTAATTAATTAAATCACAAGATTAATAAAAACACGATTATATTATACGAGAAATCAAACCCGAGCGTTAAAACGGAACCACCGGGATGTGAAATGTGAACCAACCCAATTGAGATATGGAATTGGTTCACTCCACATCAATGGCGGAAGCCACTAAAATGAAAACAAAGAAAGAGCTCTCGGCTCTTTCTCTCTCTATCTCTACCACCAATAATGCAAGCCACCAACTACATAATATCTAATTTGAGAGATGCCGATAGATTAGTTTCTACTACACTCGACATACATATATATATATACTAGAAGAGTAACTTGGGGCCCAAGATGTGTTCTTGGGGGCCCAAGTTAATAAACCAATTTCAGCCCAAAATAATACATCATGAGTCCATAGTTTGATTAGCAACAAGCCCAAGAATGCCATCCAAAATTCGACCCAAGTGATTAAATATGAAATCTGCATTTCGGCCCATGTAGATGCCGTGTCCAAAATATGAAGTCTCTCGTTTCTCGTCCCGCTACGTGTAAATTACTTCTTTCCCACGTGCTTCCAATATATATAGACTTCAAAAACGGCATTCGCTTTATCCCTACAATTAGACAACTTTAAATAACAAAATTGCTATATTTATATAAAAAGATGCTACTTTGACGTTTTAAGGTACAAAGTGTTTATTCGCTAAATTAAACACTGGGAAGAAGAAAATTCTGCTGTTAAAGGGAAAAGAAAAGGAAATTCCCCATATAAGTTCAGATCTAACCTGTGTCGTACCTATGCTAATTTATCTTTACTTCACATATATATGTTCACCCTTTGGCATTTTCTGTTAAGAAAAATTTATCGTGCCAAAGAAAATACGAGAAGCTCACGAATGATTTCTAAGGTCCCAAAACGAGTAGAAATCCAAATGCACAATAAACCGAACAACAAATGCGGATAACAATGATTTAGATGTTTACACAATATATTCTCGACGTAGAAAATTAAACCCACGCGATATATATATATATATATATATATATATATATATATATATATATAAAAAGATAAAAGCGATGGAAACGTTGGTATCTATAAATATATATATATATATAGCAAGATATATATAAGCGTATATATCAACGAAACATATATATAATAACGATATATATATATATATATATATATATATATATATATATATATATATATATATATATAAATATATACATAATAATGAGATAGGGAAAGGTTCAATAGAGAAGTGCAAATATTTAGAGAAGTAGAGAAGTAAAAAAACACGGGTCCGTTCATATATGAACGTTCATATATAAACAGTCATATATGAACGTTCATATATGAACGTTCATATGAACGTTCAGATATGACTGTTATATGAACGTTCATTTATGAACGTTCATATATGACTGTTTATATATGAACGTTCATATATGAATGTTCATATATGACTGTTATATGAACGTTCATATATGAACGTTCATATATGACTGTTTATATATGAACGTTCATATATGAACGGACCCGTGTTTTTTTACTTCTCTACTTCTCTAAATATTTGCACTTCTCTATTGAACCTAAGGCTAATGATATATATATATATATATATATATGTATGGCAAGTAAAACGCAAACAATAACACCGGGAGTTAACGTGGTTCCACTATCGTTGTGATAATGTACGTCCACCAAAGATAGAGAGCAAGTTTGTATTACCAACCAAGGAGATTACAAAGTGCTTCGCACAAGGATCTTAAGATCCACGATCAACTAACGAATCTTCTCGCACACCACCGAATATCAAGAACACTCTCAACCTCACAACTCTAGATACCACTCTAGATACCAAGAAAACAAATTAGGGAGGGTGTTGGTGGTGTTGCCGACGAGAAGAAGAAGCAAGAAGAGAGGAAGAAAGGTGTAGAGAAGAACTTGGAGATGGCATGGTATTTATAGGGGTGATGGAGGTGGGTTGGCATGCATGGATGGTTGTCATGCATGTATGTGTGCATGATGTTTTCAACCACACAATGTGTTTCCTCATCCAAGACATGTACGTGGCCTTTTATGATCCATGCAAAAGGGTTTTGCAAAAGGGTTTTGCATAGCATCCAATGCAAAAAGAAAATATATATATATAATATATTTTATTTTTCAACACTCCACCATGATATGCAAATCACCCAACGAAACCAAAAACACGAACCAATCCACCGAATACAAGTCTTACCAATGGTTGATCTTCAGCAAGATAACAAAGTAAATTAGCATGAGGTAGCAAAATGCATTCCAACCATGACGAGCTTCGGCATGGCCATCACCCGTCAAAGTTACAAGCAAACAAATAACCTCAAATGCACAATCTACTGAACAAGGTAGAGCATAAGCAAAGCTCTAAGCACTTAACAAAGTAATTCCTTCAAAGATGTCATTTTGTCATCTGTGGTAATATCTTCTCTCTCTCGAAAAGTGCCCAATGGCACTAACACAAACGGAGCTAGATCAAGTTTGAGCAGTGCCCAAACTTGGCTGGCGGTAGCGACTTAGTGAACATATCAACAGCATTGTCGTCTGTCATGACTTTCTTCAAATAGACGACATTCGCTTCATGTAGTCTAACAAGATATGCATCACGCACATTTATGTGCTTTGTCCGGGAGCTGAAAGCCAAATTAGTTGCCAAATGGATGGCACTCTGATTATCACAAAGAATGCGTACGGAAGGTTGCTCGAAGCCCAGGTCATTTATCAGTTCTTTCAAATAGACCGCTTCCTTTGCAGATTCAACCGCCGCAACAAGTTCAGCTTCTGTGGTCGACAATGTAACAATAGACTGTAACCGTGATCTCCAACTAACGGCTGTTCCACCCAAGGTAAAAACATAACCGGATGTGGATCTCCAACCAACTCGATCACCTGCATAGTCAGAATCACAATATCCAACAATTTCACAGCTATTGTGCAAACCAAATATAAGACCATGCTTCTCGGTTCCCTTCAAATATCGGAATGCCGTTTTAACGGCTACCCAATGTGATCGACCCGGATTCGCGAGAAACCGACTCACCACTCCGACACAATGTGCGAGATCGGGACGGGTACACACCATGACATACATGAGGCTCCCAACTGCACTAGCATATGGAACCTTTGACATTTCGGCCTTCTCCTTGTCGTCCTTCGGACAATCTTCGCTCGTAATCTTGATGTGCTTCGGTAGCGGAGTGCTAGACGTCTTGGCATCATCAAGATTGAACCGCTTCAGAATATTCTGAATATACGCTCGTTGTGTCAACCTGAGTGTCCGGGACTTTCTGTCCCACACAATTTCCATGCCCAAAATCTTCTGCGTCGCGCCAAGATCCTTCATTTCAAATTCTAACTTCAACTTATCTTTCAGACGTTCGATCTTTGACCGGTCCTTGCAGGCAATAAGCATGCCATCTACATAAAGAAGTAAGTAAGTGAAAATACCACCGCTTTGTCTTTGATAGACACAAGTATCCTTTTCACTGCGCTCAAATCCCAGAGTGAGCATAAACGAATCAAACTTCTTATACCACCGACGAGGCGATTGTTTAAGTCCGTAGAGGGACTTCTGGAGCTTACATACGTAATCTGGTTTGCTGTCGGAAATGAAACCATCGGGTTGCTTCATATAGATAGTTTCCTCCAAGTCTTCGTGTAGGAAGGCGGTCTTCACATCTAGCTGTTCTAGCTCCAAATCGTGAATAGCCACGATCGCTAAAAGAACACGAATAGATGTATGTCTAACAACAGGAGCAAAAATATCGTCATACTCGATACCTTTCCGTTGTGCAAAGCCTTTAGCAACGAGACGAGCCTTGTACCGATTGTCATCTTTAACTTTGAAAACCCACTTGCAACCAATAGCACGGCTGCCCTTCGGTAATGGACATAAGTCCCAAGTGCTGTTCTTCGAGAGAGCTTCCATCTCTTCTTGCATGGCACCAAGCCATTTCGAACTGTGGGTTGAGGCCAACGCCTCCTTTACATCAATCGGCTCTTCTTGCCCTACATACAAAGTAAACTCCAGCTGATCTGTAAAACTCATGTTAGCAAAATCCCAATCTCCATACCTATTCGGCGGACGAATAGTCCTTTGACTACGCTTGGTAGGTGCAATAACTGGGATTGTATCACCGTGGTCTCCACCATCATTCAGAATCTCTTCTTCAGAATCACTAGTAGAAGTCACTGGCGGAATGACTTCTTCAACAGTATCGGGTGATTCTGGCACAATATCAGGAACGGATGAACTGGGAATATTAGGACTGACTACTGGCTCCACATCATCGGCGGTAGGAGCAACAGTAGTGATGACTTCCAGATTTTGAGAGGACTGGGGATCCTGTGACTTTAACAGGACCGATTCATCAAACGTGACGTGTCGAGAATGAGTCACCTTACGAGTCAAGGGGTTCCAGATTCGGTAACCCTTGATACCATCTGAAACGTCCCGAAAATTACAATAAATTTGAACTTTTAAAAATACCATTTTTATTAAATAAACCACAAGTGATTAAACCCAAATAAACGTGTTGTCCAAAACCTCGTTAAGTTAACAGCCAACTCAATTTAAAACAACGGAAAATCGAATAAATCTAAACATAGAGTTTAAAAATAAGTAACGGTGAAAGTCTCCTCAACACGCCAGTGTGTATCGTCACGCCTTACTGCCACTCGTACCTGAAACAGTAATTTATAGGAAAAGGGTAAGCACGAAGCTTAGTGAATTCAAACACATACATAAGATAGCAATCATATGAACACCACCCCAAACAGCAGATAGATATAATCAACCAATCACACGTCAGTTTAAGAATGTATTCTAAACAAACAATCTCATGCGAGAACACCTGAGCATGTACTCATCGGTCTCCCCGAATTCATACAATACCCGTACACGTGTCCCTCGGTCTCCCCGAGTTCATACGGCACTCGTGTACGTATTTCCTCGGTCTCCCCGAGTCCTCGGTCTCCCCGAGTCCTCGGTCTCCCCGAGTTTTATACAATAAATATCCAAGGTCTTATACTAGACACCAACCCGGCCTAGCACTGAACACAAATAAATCAGCTAACACACACACGAACTACAGCAATGCACATATAATCCCTATCCTACGCAGTGAGTGAACTCACCTCGAATAGCAGTGCAGAACTCCACGAACGGCAACAAGAACCCGTCTACTCCAACTCACTTCTTCCCGCCTAAAGAAGGGTTATAAAGAGTCAATACGTAGCCCCAACCCGAAATTACCACTACAAGACTAAAAGAACATTTTCCAGCTTTTGGTCCAAAACTACAGGTCTGTTCGTGACCTGTTTAGCCCCCCTTAAACCCATCAAACCCGAAATATTATTCCATAATTAGAAGGTTCTATGTCTTAGGTTTCCAGGGACATATCGCACGCGTTCATACGAGGTCCCTACTATTTTATATGAATTTTCTAAGACCGACTATCCAAACTGCGAATTTCGGACTAGTCTGTACTAATTGTTAATTTGGCCCTAGCTAGAGGCTTTATTAATTTTTCCGCAAAACATAAGAAACCTACTTAACACAATTTTTGAGATTTGGGCACTGGTTTCACCTCAATCCGAGCTTGCTAGATTATTCTACGGATTATACAAAACAGGGACAGATTAGGCGATTTCACATAAAATGATAACTTTGGTTCGGTTTAGGTTTAGGATTAGGGTTTAGCCTCTAATGGCTGGGTTAAATAAACACTACCCACTGCCACCTCGGGCAGCGGTGGTCGGCGGTGGCGTTGGGCGGCAGCCTCCACCGGTGGTGGTGGTGGTTCGACATTAGCACCCACCGACGAGGCCAAGAAACGGTCAACCCGAAACAACTCAGCCACACACACCTACACTCGACCTAACAGCCACCCTCCCGCACAATACAACCACCGAACTGGTGGTGCATGGCGGCGCCACCGATGGCAGCCACGGCTGCCGCGGCGGCGGTGGTTTCTCGGTTTTGGCGCAAGAAAGAAGGAAACGAGATGGGGGCATACCTCACGATAAAAACACAACAGCAATCCTTTGACTCGTCGGCTTCCTCTCTTCCCGATCGTCTCTCTCGCTCACTCTCCCTCTCTCGCTGCTTCTCCTTCTCGCCGGCAGCCGCTAGCGGCGACGGTTCTGGTGGTTTCTCGCGGTGGTTGGCGGTGGCAGGAAAAGGGAGGAAGAACTAGGGTTTTTGGTTTGCTTGCTTGCGATCGATCTCTTGCGTGGAACACAAAAACGAGACAAAAGGAAAGGGGGTCGGTCCTATGGGCCGATCCCATGCAAGCCTTATGACACAATTACACTTTTAGTCCCTAGGTTTTAAGGTTAAGTCATTTCTTACCACTTTAAGTTAGGATTTTACTAGATAAACCAAACATCGCAAAATTAATTCATTTTGGTCCTTGCCGCCAAAACCCGTTAATAAATTCATTTAGAGAAAAAAATTAAATAATTAAATAAATAAATAAAAAACATACCGGAACACGGGCTTTACAACTCTCCCCCGCTTGAATTAGACTTCGTCCTCGAAGTCTATGTCCGTGAATAATTCCGGATAGTTCTCTCGCATCTCAGTCTCGGGTTCCCAAGTCCACTCGGAACCCTTTCGGTGTTGCCACTGAACTTTCACCAAGCCAATTACCTTGTTATGCAAGGTCTTCGTCTTCCTCTCAATGATAGCAATCGGCTTCTCCACATAATTAAGCCGCAAATCTATCTGGATATCCTCAAGAGGAATCACCGCTGACTCATCCACCACACACTTTCGCAACTGAGACACATGGAATGTGTTGTGGATCAAACTCAACTCGTCCGGTAACTCTAAGCGGTAAGCTACCTTTCCCACCCGAGCAATGACCTTGTAAGGTCCAATGTAACGGGGCCCCAACTTTCCCCGTTTACGAAACCGAATCACTCCTTTCCAGGGTGAAACCCTTAACAAAACGTAATCCCCCACCTGAAACTCTAAGTCTGATCGTCTCTTGTCGGCGTAACTCTTCTGCCGACTCTGTGCAGTAGCTAAACGGTCCCGTACCATTTGTATCATCTCAGTCGTCTTCAGCACAATGTCAGTGCTCCCCAATACTCGCTGACCAACCTCGCCCCAGCAAATGGGCATCCTGCACTTCCTACCATACAACATCTCGTACGGCGGCCTGCCAATACTGGAATGGTAACTGTTGTTGTAGGAAAACTCCGCCAAAGGAAGGTACTGATCCCAACTACCTCCAAAGTCAATAGCACATGCCCAAAGCATATCCTCGAGTGTCTGAATAGTACGCTCACTCTGCCCGTCGGTCTGTGGATGAAAAGCCGTACTAAAATGCAACCGCGTACCCATCTCCTCCTGAAACTTCTCCCAAAACCGGGAGGTAAAACGGGTGTCCCTGTCAGAGACAATCGAAACTGGCACTCCGTGCCTGGCTACAATCTCCCGCATGAAGACCTCTGCGAGCTTCTCCGCCGAGGAGCTCTCCTTGATGGCCAAAAAGTGAGCACTCTTCGTCAGACGATCGACAATCACCCATATAGCATCATTCCCCTGGGGAGTCCTTGGGAGTTTAGTAATGAGATCCATCGTGATCTGTTCCCATTTCCACACCGGAATCTCTAAAGGCTGCAACTTCCCATGCGGCTGTTGGCGCTCAACCTTGACTTTTCGACAAGTCAAGCATTCTTTTACATACTTGGCGACGTCCCGCTTCATGCAGGGCCACCTGTTAATCTATAACAGGATCTAATCAAGTATTCTAGAGAGAGAAATAGAGATCGAATATAGAGAAAATCATTAGTACGCCATCTCTGATTAGAACAACTAGTTACAAAAGAGTTCAACAAGGGTATTTATACCCTTGACTTACAAAAGTCAACTAAAAGCCTAAAGCTTAACATAAATAACCTTGATTACAATTAAAATGACATTAACAATCTCCCCCTTTGTAATCAAGGGCGCTCGAATCTTCGATGAAGTCTATTCTTTCCAATTAAGATCTCCAAGCGTCTTAAAGTATTTCTGAAGTTGAGTCTCGAGTCGATTGTCTCCAAAGCTCGTCTCGGAAGTCTTATCTCTGGATTATCAATTTGGTAGGAATTCTTTCTAGATTGAAGAAAAGATCTCACTGCTTCATTCAGTCTTTGCTCCAGTTGATATCTTATCACCTTTAACGTGCCATCTGAGAATCTTCCAATTTCATCAAACCTGAGGAAGCATCTTTGAGAAGTTTGATTTCTGTAGACAACCCCATAAGGATTCTCCAAAATTGTGCAAAGAGGATATTCAGAAATATTGGGTAGATCTCTGTTTGGTCTTGTCACATTCACAACTGGTTGAAAGCTTTCAACTGCGAGTTGAAAATCAAAACACCAATAAAATCTGACTTGACGACGTAAGAAACGTTTGACCGCATCCAAAGCCCTTAAAATATCATCATTTCGAATGGTTAAATCTCTAAAATAATGATAAAGAACCTCGAAATCAACAATTGAGAGATCATTAAAATCTGCTTCTGAAAACTGATAAGTCACACAGTCTTGACATTGAACTTAGAAGACTGGATACCAGTAACTGATAAATCTCACTATTTCAACCTTGCGAACAGTGACAATCTTGTGCTTTGAGTAAACAAAGAACTTCCCTTTGCGTTGACACTTGATAAAATTCACATACTCATATATGAATTTAGGTGTCTCTTTCTCAATTCCAAGAATAGCACTTAAACTCACCCTCTTCTTCTTCTTTACAAAGATGCCACGTTCAGAGTCTTCAAGAAAAGCAGATCTCATTCTGACACTCTGATATTTTTCTTCGAGTCTTTGCATTCGTTGCTGTGCAGTCAAAGAAGGATCTGGTTCCAATATACTTGGAGGAATATTCACATTCACTTCAGGAACTTCAAATTGAGATTTAGAAGACTCACCACTTTCAAAAATGCGTGAAGGAGCAGTGGCAGTTGGAGCAGATACAACTGGAGTTTCAGACATTGGAGTTTGTTGAACAGGAGCTTTTGATTCACGAGAAACAACTGGAGTTTCATCATGTTGTACAGGAGACTGAGTAGATGGTGATTCAAGAGTTTGTGACTCATGAACAGGAGATTCACCATATAACAGATTTACCAACTCTATGGCCTTTTCGTCTAACTCAACATCAACTTCAGAATCTGAAATTACAATGATGTCATCTTGTTCTTCTTCCTTTATCTTCCAAAACTTTTCAAATCTCGCGTGCAAATCGTCATCGGAATCTATCTCCACAGACTCAGAAAAGAAGTTTATCATATCTTCAAATCCTTCTGTTTCTTGTTCAGTTGATCCTTCAGGAATTTCAACAGTCACTGGAGCAGAATTCGGATCAACATAAACAACTAACTGTAAATTGCTTTCAACTCTGGATTCTTCAAAAATGATGGCCGACGCCATTGCATTTAAATCAACTTCATTAAGCATATGATCAACCAAATCTTCCGGAGTTACATCTTCGACTCTTTCCGAACAACCGGCAACCATTCCTTGAACTTCAACATTTGACACATCTGAGGCTCCTTCGGTTCTTTGTCTTTTTGCATTCTCCCCCTCATGGCCTTGATTACCTGGGTCATCACGGTCATGTGTTCTCTTATTAGAAGGACCTGCCTCAGATTGGCAAGTCTGATTATGCTTTTCCATTCGTTCTGAAAGCATAGAAAAAGCATCGGTTAATAACTTCATGCCATTTTTAATTTCCTTAAAATCATCCCGAACCTCAGATCGAAAGGAATTAAAATCAGTAATAAGTGTTGTGACACGCGCATCTGGAACAGAATGTGGAACTGGTGCTGGAACAGATGCTGGAGTTGGAGTTGGTTGGAAGTTACGCAACAACGACAATAAGTCACTATCTTGATGTTCCGGAGGAGACATTGATAGAAGTCGAGCATACAGCATGTTAGACAGCTCAGTCACCGGAATATCTTGAATAGATCTACCTGAAGGAATCTGAACAGTTTCAGGAGTCGGTTGCTGACGCAATACAGTAATGCTAGGCTGTTGTGGCGATGACGAAGGAATATGACTTGAAGGTTCTCTGATTACAACCCCGGATGGACGTCTCAATGGAATAGCAAATGGATTGACTTGAACATCTGCTTCTGACATCTTTCCCTTTCCTTTAAATAAAGCTTTGATCCGGTTTATTTCTTCATTCTTCGTTGCCTCCATTTGTGCAGTCATCTTTTCCAAAAACTCAGAGAGAGGCATGTTTCCAGAAAATGGAATAGTATCAGTGTTTGCATCAATTGAATCTACCCCTGAACGCAACTCTTGTAAACCCACAGCAGAAGCAGTCGCATCTCGAAGCTCTACCTCGTCCACAAGAATGTTGTCCACTCTTGAGTCAATAGGAGCCGTTTCAACACTATCAGCAATATTTCTAGAGAATGAAACTTCTGGAGAGATGTTCTCAGACCGCTCTAACACACTTGTTTGTAGCACAACTGTTTCTAACACATCTGTATCTCGCACATCTGAATCTCGCACTGTTGTTTCTCTTACATCTGAAACTTGCACTGTGTTATCAACTTGAAGATTGTCATTATTAAAATCATCACCAACACTATTATCATCACCAGCATCACCATCATCACCATTATCACTATCTGAACCACCATCACTGTCTGAACCACCATCACCATCTTCACTATCTGAACCACCATCACCATCGTCACTATCCTCACCATCTGAAGACGAAGAACCACTAGATGTCTCTTCATTTCCTTCCTCCGCTACGGGAATTTGAATGTTATTATCGTCACAGTACGAAGTAACATCCTCATCAGTTAGATCTGCATATTTGAGAATAAGTTCCGGAGGAATGGGCATTGAATAAGCAAAACTCCTCTTCTGCCTTTGAATATACGACATCTCAAAGTCTATGGCTAGGTGCCAATCATTTCTTCGAGGAATCTCTTTGTTACTCCTGAGCATGCTCCAAACAATAAGTTCCAAGAACCTAATATAAGGAATGAACTTGCGCTTCTTGAGAGTTTCCTTGTCATTAACTCGATCTGATAATTCTTGCCAGAAAATGATAGTGTAATCGACATGCAAATCATAAATGATCGCATGGAATAAACGAAGAAAATGTAGACTGGCATTGTCAGTACCAGAATGTTTGGAAGTCAGGCTTCTGTTTAGAACTGAGAACAGAGCATACCACACGGGTGGTAGTTTGGACTTCTCAAACTGGCTTACTTGAGTGAGATCACCAACATAGCCCAATGCTCGAATTCCAGCAAGAACATCTCCTTCAGATGGAAATGAATCAAAAGATGTACGACCCATTCTTGAATTCGCTTCAGGAAGTCTGAGGATCAGTCTTAGTCTTCTATAATACAACTCTGTTTCATACTGATCAATCTGGATATGAAAACAATGAGGAGTCGCGCTCTCATTCTTGACAATGTAGTGCCATGCTTGTTGTAGATAAACTTCAGGAATGCCCGTGCGTCCCCCCAGAGCATAAGAAATTGGATGCCCTCGTAGAATAGACCCAATCACTGAATTAATCCTGAGTTTATCAAGATTAACATAATGATTATTAGGTTTATACGGTAGAAGATACATCATTCTTGGAAAAACAGCATTTGGAGTATTGCGACGAGCGGATGGATTAGCTCCTGTAGATAACGTGGATGGTAAAGGATTGTCACGAGAGGCATTATCAGATGGTGCCTCAAGATGTTCTTGAACCGTATTTTCATCTTCTCGAACTTGAGAATCAAAATCTTCATCAGAAGCCATGAATACACCTGGAATGAAGTATAAAAGATCCTCAATAAGAACAAACAATGAATCACAAAAACACATGAAAAACTTGGAAAAATCAGAAAAAAATGCTCAAGTCTGGTTTGCGCTACCAACAGGTGGCGCAAAGCTTACTTTGCGCTACCAACGGGTGGCGCAAAGCTAGGTTTGCGCTACCAGCGGGTGGCGCAAAGCTCACTTTGCGCTACCAGCGGGTGCCGCAAAGCTCACTTTGCGCTACCAACGGGTGGCGCAAAGCTGACTTAGCAAATCTAAGAGATCCTTTTAGACAACCAATGCGCAAAAATCAACAAAACCCTAACAAACATCAGATCAAAAATCGAATGAGGAAGCATTCCAATTGAAATCACAGCGATTGAAATCGAAATAAAAACCTAGAAATCGAAATCAATTTGAGTATCATTCCAAGTTCAAACATCCCAAAATGAAACAAGCAGATACAAATCGATCGAAGCATAAAGACACATCTGATGTTGTTAATGCAGAGAGAAATAAAATGAGAAAAATAACCTGAAGTCGATGATTTCAGACTAATCGCAAGCAGAGAGATGAAATCAGAACAGTGGTCGTGCGATATGGTGAACAGAGGTCGTTTGAGATTGTGAACAATGGTCATGAGATATGGTGGAGGCAAACATAAGAATTTGATTTCAAAAATTGTATATATATATTCCCCAAAAAAAAAAAAATTACTTTGAAAAACCCATTTTGCTCCCCCTACACAAATGCAATAGATGTTTTAAGAAAGATTTTACATTTGGAGAGTTTGCCAGACAAAAAGCTTCAGAAGTACATACCTGGAAGATTTATCTGATTTGAGTTCTTGATTATTTTGAATTTTAATTCCTGTGAAAATCACAAAATCTCAGAATTTTGAACACAGAAAATCACAACTCATCATACCTTGCTCCCCCTCAAACACTGAACTCAGTACATTTCTCCCCCTGAAATTAAGCAGTACTTCACAAAAACACAGAATGAAATATCACACATGAAAAATCAGTAATAGAAAAGAAGTACATCAAATTATATACTGTAGCTACTACCTATAGATAATTTGAACACCAAACATAAGAAATTCAACTTTGTGAAATCTGACAGATTTTTCAAACAACTGAACTTGAATGCATGTTTTTGGATTTAAATACAAGTCATCATTGCATATCAAGTTAAAAAAATGTTCAGTTTCAGCCTCTTTATTAATTCTATTTGGTGTGCTAGCATGCGAAATATGATCAACTTCAATCATATGCATTTCTAAAACATATAAGAATACTTTGCTCTGACTCACACTATTTGTCCAAAATCAGAATTTTCACAAATTTACGAGTTTATCGCGACTTTGTATTTTCCCCAAGTATCAAGAGATGTGTGCTCATTGGCATCTTTTCTTTTGTGCACATTGACATCTTTTGATTTTGTGCACATTGGCATCTTTTGATTTTGTGCTCATTGGCATCTTTAATCACAAAGTTTAGTAAGAATAAGATACACCGTTAAACATGACTTTCTAACTGGTTCTATAGCAGGATTTGGGTCAGCCAATCCCAGACCAGTTGGTCTTAGGGGCTAGGTGTCGAGCACCCCTTGGAACTTACTTTCCCAAACCAGAAAGGCCACATCGATATATCTTAAACCCATTTGTACCAGTAGAACATGGCTTTCTATCTGGTTCTATAGCAGGATTTGGGTCAGCCAATCCCAGACCAGTTGGTCTTAGGGGCTAGGTGTCGAGCACCCCTTAGGACTTAATCTCCCAAACCAGAAAGGCCACATGCACAAACTTTCAAACTAAATGATTGGAATTAAAAACATTGAGCATCTCAATCGCTAGGTTCTACAACATAGTGCTTCCCCCATATTTTCGTTTCCATCCATCATTCTGACAAAAAGGCTTTTTGAGCATTGTATTCTATATAAGTCCAGATTTGCACACTTTCGAGCATTCAGCATAATTTCATTCATGTTTTGCTGACCTTTCGATTTATATCAGAAGTGAAAGTTGAAACAAGTCTAACTCAGATATAACAAAAAAACTTATAAAATCACCCTTGACACACATTTTATTCATTGAATGAAAATTGAAAGAATTTTCACTTCATTGAATTAAACTTGTGATGATTCAAGCTTTCAAATTCAACATGCCGAGTTTTGATAAAAGGAAAGTGAAACGCTTTTCATCCAATGCCTTGGTGAAAATATCGGCAAGTTGATAGTCAGTAGGTACAAAATATAATTCAATAGTACCTTTTTCCACATGATCTTTTATGAAGTGATATCGCATGTCGATGTGCTTTGTTTTAGTATGCAGAACAGGATTCACTGAGATGGCTATTGCAGATTTGCTGTCACAATAGATTGGAATTGTTTTATACAGCAACCCATAATCTTGCAACTGTGTCTTCATCCATAACACTTGAGAACAGCAACTTGCTGCGGCGACATACTCCGCTTCAGCAGTTGAAATAGACACACAGTTTTGTTTCTTTGAAGCCCAACTTATTAGCCGATCTCCCAGAAATTGTACATGACCAGAAGTACTTTTCCGATCCAGTTGACTACCTCCATAATCAGCATCAGAATAAGCACACATCTTGTAATCTAAACTCTTTGGATACCACAATCCTAAGTGAGGGGTTCCTTTCAGATATCTGAAAATGCGTTTGACCGCCATAAAATGAGATTCCTTTGGATGTGCCTGGAATCTGGCGCACAAACATGTGGAAAACATTATGTCTGGCCGACTAGCTGTGAGATACATTAGTGATCCGATCATGCCTCGATAGGTTCTGACATCAAAGTCCTTTCCATATGGATCCAGACCAATTTGCGTACCATGAGCCATTGGAGTGCCTATGGTAGTACATTTATCCATTTTGAATTTCTTCAAAATATCAAAAACGTACTTTGACTGATTGATGAAGATTCCATCAGGCAACTGCTTCACTTGAAGTCCGAGGAAAAAATTGATTTCCCCCATCATGCTCATCTTAAACCTGGAAGCCATAAGATCAGAAAACCAAGCACATAAAGTTTTGTTAGTCGCATCAAAAATAATATCATCTACATAAATTTGAACTAAGCATATATCTTGTTCTTCACGTCGGATGAAAAGAGTTGTGTCAATGGCTCCCTTAACGAATCCGGATTTGAGCTGAAACGTTGACAATTCATCGTACCATGCACGCGGTGCTTGTTTCAAACCATATAAAGCTTTATCGAGACGAAACACGTAATCAGGTTTAGCTTTGTTAACAAACCCTTCTGGTTGAGATACATAAACTTCTTCCTTTAGTACCCCATTCAGAAAAGCCGTCTTCACATCCATCTGATATACAGTAAAGTCGCGAAAGGCTGCAAAGGCGAGAAACATTCTGATGGCTTATAATCTTGCTACCGGTGCGTACGTTTCATCATAATCTATTCCTTCTTGCTGTCGATAACCCTTTGCCACTAAACGAGCTTTGTTTCTCACAATTATTCCATCCTTGTCCTTTTTGTTCTTGAAAATCCACTTAGTGCCGATTACGCTTTTTCCTGGAGGCCTAGGCACTAATCTCCACACCTTCAATGCTTCGAATTCATTCAGTTCCTCTTGCATTGCAATAACCCAGTCTGGATCATTCAAAGCTTCAGAAACCTTGGTTGGTTCAATGTTGCTTAAGAAGCAAGCAAATAAGCATTCATTCGGTGTTGCAAACTTGGATCTCGTGCTGACATTAGCGGACGGATCACCAATGATTTGGTGAATCGGATGTGCTTTTGTCCACTTGGTTGTATGAGGAAGTGGATCAACTGTTTCTTGAATCATTTCAAGTACTTGAGGAGGAGGTTCTGGTATATCAGATTCGCTAGAAGACACAGGTATCACTTCAGGAATCGGAGGAGATATCTCAACAACATCGTCTGATTCAGATTGATGAACTGGTTGTTGAATGACACCCGGATCCACTGTTTCTCTTTCATTAGATTGAACATCTCCGGTCGTTTCAAGAATTTGTGATGATTTTGTTTCTTCAGTCACAGGTGGCACTTCTAAATCCAAAGCTACTTCTTGTATCACAGGTTCAGATGTAACATGAACTGCATCGTTATCAGAGTTTTGTGCAGCGGAATTTGAGGTAGATGCGTTCGTATTTACCTGATTAGACACAATAGGTAGAACATTGGTGTTAGTAGAAGGTAAGTCATTGTAGAAATGTTCAAATAAAAAATCAAGATCAGTAAGAGTATTAGTAGACAGAGTAGGATCCTGATTTGTCGGTTGTAAAACAGGTTCTGAACTGATTTGTCCAAAAGCTAACACTCCTGACATAGCGGGATCGGATCCTGCGTTTCCCGAAACCATTTCTTCAGATTCATCAAATTTGACATTGACGCTCTCCACCACCTTTTTAGCTGAAGTCAAATATATTCTGTAAGCTGCTGAAGAAAGAGCATAACCAAGGAAGATTCCCTCATCTGCTTTCGGACTGAATTTATTAAGATTTTCTCGATCGTTTAGCACAAAACATTTACACCCAAAAGCTCGGAAATATGAAACATTTGGTTTGATACCATTCATAAGCTCATACGGTGTCTTGTTGAATCTCCGATGAATGATTGATCTGTTTTGTGTGTGACATGCTGTAGAAACTGTTTCGGCCCAAAGAGATAGAGGAAGACCTGAGTATGCAAGCATAGTGCGAGCTGCTTCAACCAAAGTTCGACTGCGTCGCTCCACCACTCCGTTTTGTTCAGGTGTTCTTGCGGCAGAAAATTGTTGAGTGATCCCATTTGCTTCATAGAACGCTTGTAAAGTGCTGTTTTTGAATTCCGTTCCATTGTCGGATCTGACAACCTTCACTGCCTTTTGTTTGTTAGTCTGAACAGTCTTAATGAGATTGATGATGTAAAGCCCGTGTCCCGGTACGTTATTGTTTAATTTTATTTAATTAAGGTGTTTACCGTTATTTGTTTTGGTTTGGGGTTTGATGTCGTTAAGGACCAAATTGCTGAAAATTGTGAGTTTCTTGTAGTTGTGAGTGTCTTGGGTTAGTCAAGGGGCCGGTTTTGTCATTTCCTCAAAGTCTTTGCATGAGGCTCGGCCCATGAAAGAAACCGAACCCCTCCCTTGTTTTCTTATTTTCCTTGTTAGCCAAGCAACCCAAAACGTGTTTCTCAACCCTATTTTCCTTTCTCTCGGTTGTGTGGTGCGGCAGTGATCAAGAACGAGAGAGAGATAGAGGTGAGCCGTGAAGAGAGAGAGAAGGGCGAAGAGAGAGGAAGCTGCCGGAGATCGCCGCTGCAGTCGCCGGCGCCTTCACCGCAGGTCCGTTCGGCGAGAGGGAAGAGAGAGCGGCGTGGGTGCGATCGCAAGAGGGTGACATCCGGTCGTTCGAGGTAAGTCCCGTCCCTTTTCTTGATTGTTTTCCGTCTCTCGTCGGTTCTCTCCCGTGACAGCCGCGTCGCGGCGGCCTTGGCCGCTGTAGGCGGCGACTGTGGTATCATCACCGGAGATGGTGATGTAGTGGTGAACTCTGTGGGGTTGCAATAAGGCGGTCGAGAAAGAGAGAGGTCGGAGGTGCGAGAGGGTGCGGAGTGTGTTGTGTAGTCATCGCCGGAGAGCCGCCGCCGGTCGCCACCGGCGACCGCCACTGCCGGAGATGGCAGTGGGTGGCGCGTGGTGTGGCCAGACCTTAGTCTCTATCGAGCCCTTAACCCGTGACTTATTCAATTAAGCCGAAAAGTTCAAACCGTTTTGATAAATCGCGTCTTTATGGAAATTTTTGTGGGTACTGTCCAGTTTTCGCGTAAGCATAACTTTTCGGTCGTAGCCCCGTTTGAGCCGAAATTGGCGCCCACGGTTCAAGTGCGGGATCGAGCACGTTTTCCGTGTTTTAGCGGAAAACTGGTTCGGTCTCTAACTGGGCGAAAAAGTGGTCGCAAGTTCGGTGATTCGTCATTTTATGTAAAATTTTCTAGGATCTGCCACCATTTTGTATAGACCATATCTTTCTGCTCATAACTCGTTTTGAGGTGAAATTGGTGCCCAGAGTTCCCTAATCGAGTTGGGAAGGTTTTTCGTGTTTTGCCGAAAGTCTGATTAAGCCCGTAGCTAGGCTGTTTTGGGCTGTTTGTGCAGGCTGAACCGGAAACTGGCAGTTTTGGTAGGCGTTCGTATTTAATTCATAATAAATTGTAGAAAAATAGTTAGAAGACGTATAATATGTCCTTGGAACCCTAACTCAGAGGACTTTCTGGTCATAAATTAATATTGGGATTTTTCTGGTTTTAAAGGGGTCGAAACAGGTCCCGAACAGACCTGTTTTGTTTGAGCGGAAATTAGTTTTAGTGACGGTTTAAGCGTATGTCGAGTCATAGGGTCCGGGTCTCGTATTGACACGTTTTAACATGCGTTTAGGTGCCGGGAAGTGACCGTATTTGTGAAGCTTGAACTGTGTTATTAAGCTGGGCGCGCATTCGAGGTGAGTTCTCTCACTGTGTAGTTAGGGGTTGTATGCATGTCATAATAGTTTGTATGTACTATTGTCTTTGTGGTGTGAACTAGTTGTTTGTGGTGTGTAATATTTGATTGGTTTGAATGCTTGGTATAAATGTGTTACATTACAATTCGGTGGGACCGAGGCCTCGATGGTACTGAGGTGTTGGTTACATTACAATTCGGTGGGACCGAGGCCTCGATGGTACTGAGGTGTTGGTTACATTACAATTCGGTGGGACCGAGGCCTCGATGGTACTGAGGTGTTGGATACATTACAATTCGGTGGGACCGAGGCCTCGATGGTACTGAGGTGTTGGATACATAATTACTTGTAGACGTTTACTCGTTTTATGTAACTGTGATGTTGTTGCTTATGTGCGGATAGGGGTGATGTGTATAAAATTCCTATATGCGCATGTGTTGGAATTCACTAAGCTTCGTGCTTACCCTTTCCAAATAAACTGTGGTTTCAGGTCCGAGCGGCTTCAAGGCGTGACAAGTACACACTGGCGCGCGAGGAGAGCTGGTTGTTTTATGGTTTTATTAATTAAACGTTTATTCCGCTGTATTTTTATTATAAAGTTAATAATTATGAGTTTGCAAACGAAACGTTGGGATTCATTTAATGAGTTGTTATAAATGAGTTGTTTAATTAAAAATTTAAATTTGCTTGTAATTTTTGGGACGTTACAACTTGGTATCAGAGCACAGCTTGAGTGAATCAAACGCACCTCGGTGTGTTTGGTCTCAAGTCGCGGCTGGGAAATTTTCAAATTCTTTATTAAATCTTTTTGGAAAAATAAAAGAAAGGAAAACCCGTTTGAGAAAAGGTGATCGATGGCGCAGTGTGTACAGTCAGCCGGAGCCAGGGGAAAAGGTACGGTACTTAGTGTTTTATTGCTTTCTAGATCATAGAGTATGCATGCTAGATTGCCTGTTGTGGACACTATGCTGTATGTTGAACTACTTGCTATTAGGAATTTATGCTAATTATGATAGGTTACTAAGTGGATGCCCTCTAGGTTGTATGCAGTAAGAGGTCTATAGCCTTAGAATATTCGATTTAGTTCTATTGCGCAGCTCTTGTTTGAGTCCAACCGTTCTAGGATAGAGTCTTGTATTCGACTGTCTATTTATTTCGCACTGCATATAACCGGGTATTCGCGAGGTCACCCATTATAATTAGTAGGGATTCGGTAATAGCAAGGGTAATGGGATAAGAGGAAGTTCCTAGAGAGCTGGGAATGGTGTTTATGTATGAGTATGTGTGCTAGATTGCTTTCTAGAACATAGGAGTATGTATGCTAATTGGCTTGGTGCTTGTTACACTATATTGCATGTCTGCTGCTTGCTATTAGGGGTTTGGCAGTAGCAAGGGTAGTGGTTTGGATGGAATTCCTAGGGAGCTAGGAAGGGTGGATGTATATATATGCTGGTGCAGACATATGGTTAATTATATATTTAATTGTTGTTGTATGACCGATGGTTTATTAAGTATACATTTGTGGCTGTCTGATCGCGGAGACCGATGGTTTTATATATGCAGTAGTTGTATGAGTTGCCTGTTTAGGATATGTTCTTGAACTGACATGTGTGGATTAATTATTTTATGTGTATAGTTTCGGCGAGAAACTACTTGGACCCTCGGGATGAGACTCGGAACGAGCGATGATAGGTGTGGAAGGTAGTAGTAGAGCTCCTACTACCGGAAGCACAAGATCAATGCTCGAGTCGGGGAAGTCACGAGGAATCCAAGGAGTTGGGCGTGAGTGTTGTTAGTGTGCGTTGTTATGTGCTAATAACGCGTTGTATTATCTACCCTGAATAGCCGTCACGAGGAGAGACAAATATAGTAGATCCACTGGTACATGTGTACTTGACTTGCTTTGACTCTAATCTGGCAGTCGTTGGAATAGAAAGACGATTATAGTATTAGTCACTTGGAGTGACGATAAGGATGATATTTGTTGTAAGCAGATCATTTCGAACCAAGATGGAAGATGGTGCTAGAGTCATAGGCTTATAGAGCCGACTTTGATTTGAGGAAAAATCGTAGGGATTATTTGACGTAATTTTTCCATCTTGCCCCAAGAGGCTTAAATGTCCGGAGGACGATAGTGGATTAGAAAGGTAGAGAGGAGCATGAGTCGAGACGTTGAAGGTCGACTGAGTCGTGCACAGAGTTTATTTTGAAACTTTGGGAAATGTTTAGCACACACACAAGATTTCGAATTATAGTTTTGAAAATACTTGAAACCGTTTATCACGGGAGTTGAAAACTTTGTAAAAGATTGTTTCATTTGATTATTTTCCAACGGTTCTTTCGGGTACGATAATATCCGTGTTTTGTGGTGGTTAAGATGTTGGGTAAGAGACTACGGCTTGAGACTCTAACATTGGAACTCCTCCACATGTGTTAGAGTTGAGACGGAAAGTTACATTCCACAATGTCTGTTTAAAGGCTATTTTAGTGATTTGTCTAAAATGAGTTTGGAATTCTAGTGTCGCTTAACTTTTCGTTCGAGAGTTTGTGTTACTAAGTGTTTATTTTGCAAATAGTTCAGTGTGTGGATTGATTCATGCGTGACATAAGTGATGCATGGAGGAATTTTGGTAACATTTCATAAGGAGTTGTTTAGTGCGCTTTTTAGTCAGCTAAAGGTTTTATTGACATTTTCATGAATATGCGATTTATCGACTTAGGGGTATGCATACTGGGGTAACCTTTGTTCTCGGCATTTTGATGAACGAGTCGTGCAAGAAAATGCTTTAGTTCCTTTTTGTCGAAATGAAAGACCATTTGATCCAAGGAGTGTTTTAATGTTGTAAACATCATGCATACGATTACAATGTGTTATATTTTGGAAATATAAATGCGTAGATTTTTGACATTCGGTTAATTTAGAATTACCGTTCATTTTTTTTGGGAAATTAAAAACTTTTGCTTTGGAGGAAACGAGTATTTTGAGCATTTTCGATAAATACATTTTTTAAACTATAATGTTTTGACATTATATGTCCCAAGTACGAAACTTGAGGAAGTGTTACAAGCTTGCATGTCTGCCCCCAGTTTGAGTTTTTACGAGGTTTTTAGTCGATATTTCCAATTAGCAGAAGCGGACTGGTTTCTGTCTTCAAGTTTGCAACTTACACGAGACAATTGTGTTTTAACAAAAATATATTTGTAAACCGTGTCATCATTTTGTGTGACTAGCTGACGCGCGAAAAATTTGTGGCGAACCCTGTGCCACGTCATTTATGATTAAAAAGAGGAATTTTTGAATCAAACGTCGTGAAACTTATTTTGAATTATGTGCACACCTTTGTCAGACCCTGTTTAAGGTCAGCGGTTACCTTAAGTGCATGTCATGAGTCAATCCATACTGGAATCGAGGCGGTTCATTTTAAAGAAATTATTTGTTACGCTTTGCTTTTGTGTGAGTAAACCGAACTGCAATGGAACGATTTTTAACATCTTTTTCCTATGTGGGACGAGCGTGTCCAGTTTTGCGTAACTATCGATCTGGTAATAGTAGCTTTACTGCTTACGATCTTTTTGAGATGAAAATCCTGATGTTGAAAATATTTTGTAAATGATTTTGTAAACCATTTGGGGAAATGTGCTTTTAAGTGTCATGTGTCATTTCGAGAATTTTCAGGGTATGAGTCCTTTTGGAAAACTCTTTTGTTTAACCCGTGTTGAGTCTGAGACTAAGGTTGACTTCAGAGTATTGCTTGCTTAAACTTTGTTTAAACGCATTTTCCGACCTATGGGTCTAGCAAGCGTGGAGCATTTTGCTCGGTTTTGACTTGGAGTTAGTCATGGGCCAATTGCCCGGTTTTAATGGCTCGATGTGGAGTCTAGTTGATGAGTTGTTTTGTCGCACCGTTTGGCATTCTTTGCACGTTGAGTGTTTACATGTTTGGGTGAGTGAGTCAATCCGGAATAGGCATGTTGTTGGTAGGCTGTTTGCTTGGGATCCTTAGACACGTTAGTCAGTCGTTGGTAATGGTCGGTTGGGTATCCCGGGGTGGGACCCCGGTATTCATGTGTTTTAGCCTAGACTTTCCAGTAGGTACTAGGAGGATATAGTTGTGGGCACTTACCTGGGAGGTAGTTCTGGTGTGCTGGGCCTTGAGGCGTTACCTGGGAGGTAGACGTCAAGGTGTATCCTCGATACGGTGTGACTTGGCTTCGTAGAGCAAGTGTGGATGATACGTCAACGGTGGAAGGTAGGTATTCCACGCGCGTTAGTACTGTAGGCCGAATAGTATCGGTTAAGGGATTGATGCCCTTTATTATTAAGAGAATAAATGTGCATCAACCATTTTGAGGTAGGTGGTATATTTAGGTGTCGACTTTTGGGCTTGAGGCCAAACACCTTTAGTATAATCGGAGAGTTGTAGCCGATTTTAAGATAATCATGGTGATGGTAGTAGTAACCCTGAAATGATCACTTGTGATGGATGGTTATGGTGGAATGACCTACGGGTGTGTTAGTTGATTTTGGTTGTGGGGGTTACCTATTTGTGTTAGTGTCTAGGATAATACCACGCTGATGTTTGTTATTGTAATCGGAGGGACCGATGTTCGGCGGGTGGCCGATGTTTGTTATTGTAATCGGTGGGACCGATGTTCGGCGGGTGGCCGATGTTTGTTATTGTAATCGGTGGGACCGATGTTCGGCGGGTGGCCGATGTTGGTTATTGTAATCGGTTGGACCGATGTTCGGCGGGTGGCCGATGTTGGTTATTGTAATCGGTTGGACCGATGTTCGGCGGGTGGCCGATGTTTGTTATTGTGATCGGTTGGACCGATGTTCGGCAGGGGGTCGATGTTTTGTTAATATAATTTATTGAAAATCTTTGGAGTCTATTAGAATTCGTGGAAGTTAATCAACAGTTAAGGGTAGGAATGATCGTAGTCGAGTATCCTGTAGGGTATACTGTGAGCACCTTTAGCGTGGTTAGAGCTTGAGACTTGACTCGGAATGTATAGAACACCTAAGATTGGGAGACAACTGAAGTCGTTTGACTAGGAATGATTTCAAATGTTGGGGTGTTCTTTCGATCATAATTTCGGTGTACTTGAAGGAGTTTTGTTGGTAAGAAAAGTATTCGAAGAATTTTTTTTAGTCGGTGTGAAAATTTAGTTTCCAGTATTGTCATGCCGCCGTATGAGTCGTTGTATGGTAGGAAGTGTAGGACGCCCATTTGTTGGGGTGAGATTGTTTAGCAAGTATTGGGGAGCACCGTTATTGTGCTAAAGGCGTCAGAGATGCGGGAGAACTATCCGGAGCTGTTTGCGGGCGTAGACTTCGAGGACGAAGTCTAATTCAAGTGGGGGAGAGTTGTAAAGCCCGTGTCCCGGTACGTTATTGTTTAATTTTATTTAATTAAGGTGTTTACCGTTATTTGTTTTGGTTTGGGGTTTGATGTCGTTAAGGACCAAATTGCTGAAAATTGTGAGTTTCTTGTAGTTGTGAGTGTCTTGGGTTAGTCAAGGGGCCGGTTTTGTCATTTCCTCAAAGTCTATGCATGAGGCTCGGCCCATGAAAGAAACCGAACCCCTCCCTTGTTTTCTTATTTTCCTTGTTAGCCAAGCAACCCAAAACGTGTTTCTCAACCCTATTGTCCTTTCTCTCGGTTGTGTGGTGCGGCAGTGATCAAGAACGAGAGAGAGATAGAGGTGAGCCGTGAAGAGAGAGAGAAGGGCGAAGAGAGAGGAAGCTGCCGGAGATCGCCGCTGCAGTCGCCGGCGCCTTCACCGCAGGTCCGTTCGGCGAGAGGGAAGAGAGAGCGGCGTGGGTGCGATCGCAAGAGGGTGACATCCGGTCGTTCGAGGTAAGTCCCGTCCCTTTTCTTGATTGTTTTCCGTCTCTCGTCGGTTCTCTCCCGTGACAGCCGCGTCGCGGCGGCCTTGCCGCTGTAGGCGGCGACTGTGGTATCATCACCGGAGATGGTGATGTAGTGGTGAACTCTGTGGGGTTGCAATAAGGCGGTCGAGAAAGAGAGAGGTCGGAGGTGCGAGAGGGTGCGGAGTGTGTTGTGTAGTCATCGCCGGAGAGCCGCCGCCGGTCGCCACCGGCGACCGCCACTGCCGGAGATGGCAGTGGGTGGCGCGTGGTGTGGCCAGACCTTAGTCTCTATCGAGCCCTTAACCCGTGACTTATTCAATTAAGCCGAAAAGTTCAAACCGTTTTGATAAATCGCGTCTTTATGGAAATTTTTGTGGGTACTGTCCAGTTTTCGCGTAAGCATAACTTTTCGGTCGTAGCCCCGTTTGAGCCGAAATTGGCGCCCACGGTTCAAGTGCGGGATCGAGCACGTTTTCCGTGTTTTAGCGGAAAACTGGTTCGGTCTCTAACTGGGCGAAAAAGTGGTCGCAAGTTCGGTGATTCGTCATTTTATGTAAAATTTTCTGGGATCTGCCACCGTTTTGTATAGACCATATCTTTCTGCTCGTAACTCATTTTGAGGTGAAATTGGTGCCCAGAGTTCCCTAATCGAGTTGGGAAGGTTTTTCGTGTTTTGCCGAAAGTCTGATTAAGCCCGTAGCTAGGCTGTTTTGGGCTGTTTGTGCAGGCTGAACTGGAAACTGGTAGTTTTGGTAGGCGTTCGTATTTAATTCATAATAAATTGTAGAAAAATAGTTAGAAGACGTATAATATGTCCTTGGAACCCTAACTCAGAGGAATTTCTGGTCATAAATTAATATTGGGATTTTTCTGGTTTTAAAGGGGTCGAAACAGGTCCCGAACAGACCTGTTTTGTTTGAGCGGAAATTAGTTTTAGTGACGGTTTAAGCGTATGTCGAGTCATAGGGTCCGGGTCTCGTATTGACATGTTTTAACATGCGTTTAGGTGCCGGGAAGTGACCGTATTTGTGAAGCTTGAACTGTGTTATTAAGCTGGGCGCGCATTCGAGGTGAGTTCTCTCACTGTGTAGTTAGGGGTTGTATGCATGTGATAATAGTTTGTATGTACTATTGTCTTTGTGGTGTGAACTAGTTGTTTGTGGTGTGTAATATTTGATTGGTTTGAATGCTTGGTATAAATGTGTTACATTACAATTCGGTGGGACCGAGGCTTCGATGGTACTGAGGTGTTGGTTACATTACAATTCGGTGGGACCGAGGCCTCGATGGTACTGAGGTGTTGGTTATATTACAATTCGGTGGGACCGAGGCCTCGATGGTACTGAGGTGTTGGATACATTACAATTCGGTGGGACCGAGGCCTCGATGGTACTGAGGTGTTGGATACATAATTACTTGTAGACGTTTACTCGTTTTATGTAACTGTGATGTTGTTGCTTATGTGCGGATAGGGGTGATGTGTATAAAATTCCTATCTGCGCATGTGTTGGAATTCACTAAGCTTCGTGCTTACCCTTTCCCAATAAACTGTGGTTTCAGGTCCGAGCGGCTTCAAGGCGTGACAAGTACACACTGGCGCGCGAGGAGAGCTGGTTGTTTTATGGTTTTATTAATTAAACGTTTATTCCGCTGTATTTTTATTATAAAGTTAATAATTATGAGTTTGCAAACGAAACGTTGGGATTCATTTAATGAGTTGTTATAAATGAGTTGTTTAATTAAAAATTTAAATTTGCTTGTAATTTTTGGGACGTTACAGATGAGATGGTCGGAAGTTTCATCCTTTGATTTGAGGAACTTCACCCAAGTATAACGTGAATAATCATCAACAATCACTAGGTCATACCTCTTCTTTCCAATACTTCTTGTTTTCATCGGCCCACACAAATCTACATGCAAGAGATCCAGAATATCTTTTGTGCAAAATTCAGCTTTCGGTTTATGAGAAGCTTTCTTCATTTTTCCCTTCTCACAGTCATGACAGAGATGATCTTTCTCGAATCTGAGTGACGGGAGACCTCGAACAAGTTCATTCTTGGCTAACCTGTCCATGTAAATAAAGTTGAGATGAGCCAGTCTTCTATGCCACAGCCAGCTTTGTTTTGTGGTCGCCTTTGTCACAAGACAGATATCAGAAGGAGAATTTATTGTTGAGAGATCTATGGTATAAAGATTGGATCTTCTTTTCCCAACAAGTAAATCTTTTCCGTCATTATTTTTAATAGCAACCCTTGTTGATTTAAAACTGACTTCCAGATCCTTATCGCAAAATTGCCCTATACTGAACAAATTGTGGCTTAGACCTTCAACATAACTCACTCTCTTCACTGTGATATTCCCTTGAACTAAGTCTCCGTAACCGAGAATTGGAGATGTCGCGCAATTTCCAAATTTGACTCTTCCACAATCCTTTTCTTTAAAGTTAGATAATAAAGTCTTATTGCCAGTCATATGTTTGGTGCATCCAGAATCCAGATACCACAAATGACATGGCTGCAAAAAGAAACACATCAAGGAGATTTAGGTACCCATCTAGTTGTGGGTCCCTTCTTGTTAGTTCCAAAAGACTTCCTATGAAACATAGGATGTTTTCTTTTCTTTGAAAAACTTTTGTGTTTATAAAATGCATTTGAATCAAACATCGGATAATGAATTTTATATGTATCAGATGAATAAACATCACCACCGGAACTACAACATGAGGAGCAACATAAACCACCATTGGCAATTCGAAACATTTGCTTTATTGAATATCTAAAAGAGTTTTTACAATTCTCTTTATTTTCAGCAAATGAACTAATTGAACAAGGGTTGTTGACTATGCTACTCTTCTCATCTGTTGAAGTATCTGGAGACAACTGCTTGACTTTCCAAACTTGTCTTGGTCTTTTCTTCACAAACCTATCTGAGAAAGTAGAAGAAGAAGCATCAGAATCAGTTCTAGATTTTGAATCTTGTTTCTTAGATTTCTTTGACCTTCTCCTTTTTCTATGATTCTTTTTGTGAAAATTTTCATTTATAGTAAAAGAATCATCAATCTTCTCTGTTTCAACATCTGAATTAGAAGACATTACTTTGTGTAAGAAATCAAACTTTGAAACTTTTTCATTTAGACTTTCCTCGGAGTTACTCTCCTTTTCTTTTTCAGAACATTCAAAATCAGAATCAATTTTATCATCAGAAGAAGAGCTTTTGTTAGAATTGTCTTCCATTGTATCTTTCTTGGAATCAGATTGTACAACATTTTTATATTTTTCAAAAATATCTTGTCGAAGTTTTATTTCCTCTTCAAAACTTAAAGTCATGAAGGTTGAAATTATGTCCTTTTCAAATTCAAACAAGATATTTTGTTCTTCCAATTTAGCTTCAAGATCTAAAATTTTACACTCTAATACTAATGGTGGAATGTATCTTCTAGTATCATAAGATATTTGAGGTACACTCTTTTTATTAGTATTAATAGCGTAACTATCAAAATAATCGTTTGGTAATGAAGCTTTTTCGGACTTTGTGAAATTTGAAAATTTTCTAGAAAGTCTTGATTTTCTAGAATTTTGAGATTTGATGTTGTACTTTTCATTTTCTCTAGTGTATACAAATGTAAGTTGCATCTTTGTTGTAAGACTTCTTTTCTCTTCTTCTAATTTTAAAATCTCATCATCATTTGTCCATTTAATTTTAAAATGAGGAGCATATTTGGCAAGAGTTAAAAACTCAAATTCATAAAGAGTAGGAACTTGCGTTTTAGCTTCTTCTAAGAAATGTGGATTTTCAAATCCAAGTCCCCATTTTTCTTTAATAGATGTGTAACTCCTTGGTTTATTTAAATAAACCGTTTGTTCGGTTTGACCTCTCAAATAAAGTTTTTCTTCTAAAACAGATATTTATTTAGAAAGATTGTCTCTCATATCGGTCATTGATTTCCAAGATTCAAGATAAGATCTGTTTAATTCTTCTAATTCTTTACAAATTTACCTTTTGTATCTTCTAAAATTTTCTTTTCATCTTCAAGGCAAATTTGTAATTTTTCAATAGTTTTTGAGTGAATATTATTCTTTTCCTTTTCAGAAAGCAGTTTTGTGCGAAGTTCATGAATGGCAGTAGTCATGATGTTCATCTGATTCACAATAAATTCATAATCAAAAGTAGAAGGTACCTCAGAATCATCAGTTGAGCTTGCATTGTCATTCTCCTCATCATCACTGACATCATCACCAATAAAGCACATGTTTTCCGCTTCATTATCAGAGTGATCTAGCCAGTATTCTTCTTCCGCTAACATAACAACACCGGTTTCCTTCTTTTCAGCCAATTCTAATTTCTTTTTGTAGTAGGCTGCATCCCTTACAACTTTCACTCTACAGTCTCGGGAGAAATGACCGGGTTTTCCACAGTTGAAGCAAACATCAGCTTTCTTTCCTTCCACCTTCTTGGTTTCCATGGGTTTTGGACCTTCAAACTTTTGTTCAAATGTCTTTGAACCACTGGCATCAGAATCAACCCTTCTTGAACCAGATGAGACTCTTAGATTATTTGACCCTGGCCTGTTGAAGTACTTCTTTTGAAAGTGCTTGGTCAAAAGAATCATAGCTTGTTGTAGCTCTTCACCATCATCTTCAGTCTGTCCATCATAAGCATTCTCTAATAGACTCTTTTCTGCCAACTGACTAGCAATCAAAGCAATTGGATCCACACTTGTGACTTTGTTCTTTTTATCCAACTTCTCTTTCTTTTCTTTGACCCTATCTTCATCAGTCATCAAAATTTCATATAGCTCTTGAATTTGCATAGTTGAGATTCTTACATCATTTCTCATCCTATGACACGGTTTGCTCCATTCAGGTTGAAGAGCATTAAGAAACTTCATATTAGCTTCCAATTCGGTCTTTGTAACTTTTATTTTCAGAAGATCATTAATAACTCCCCAAAACCGATCAAAAACACTCTTCAACGATTCCCCTTCCTTTGCCTTAAAACTCTCAAAATTGTTCATGAACCGATTCTGTCTTAACTGAGTAGCAACTGTCGATCCAAGCATAATTTTCTCCAACTGAGTCCACATTAGCATCGGGTTATATTTGAAACAGTCAATGCGATTGTAAATGTGGTTTGGAAGAGCAAGGCTAAGATTCGACTTTGTTTCTTCGTCTGCTTTAGCTCTCATTGCTTCTTCAGCAGTGTATTCTTCGACCCTTTTTAATTCTCTTGAAGCAGGCACAGTTGCTGTTGCGGGAATTACTTTGTAAGGTTGCACAAAAGGACCTTCCGTAAAAGCTAACATCATTTTATCCCCATTTGGTTGTCTCTCGATAAAATCAATAAACCTGTCTTGCCATTGTGAAAGTCATTTTCATTGATTAATACCGGTGGTCTGGTATCTGTTCCAAGAGACATCTGAATATAATTCCTATACAAACTTGCTTGAAGAGTCATGATGAACAGTAACAAACAGTGAACAGTGAACAGTAACAGTGAACAGTAACAAAAACACAAATGCTAAGGTTGGTTTGCGCTAGAAGGGAATGGCGCAAAGTGGAGGTTTGCGCTAGACGATCGTGGCGCAAAGTACGGTTTGCGCTAGAGGTGAGTGGCGCAAAGTAGAGTTTGGCGTAAAGAGAGGTTTTCGCTAAGAGGCAATAGCGCAAAATGAGGTTCTCGCAACCCGTTGATGGCGCAAAGCAAGGTTTGCGCAACCCGTTGGTGGCGCAAAGTGGACTTGTCAGAAATCTCAGAAACCAAAGATGAACTGGCGCAAAGTTTGAATTTGGCCCAAACTGTCCAAAATCGATCCAAACCTCTCAAAATGCAGAAATACACTTTCAAATTCTGCAAATTTGAAGGAAAAACAGTTTCTAACACAATCAAATACAACAGATTCACAGATAAACTCGAAAAAGTGCCTAAATCGGAAGAACAGATCTGAGAAACTCGAACAAAACAAAAATCCTGAAAATCCTCAAATCGATCCCCAAATCCGCAAAATTAGTCCATGATCCTTGAATCAAAAATGACCTTCTTTCAAAAACGAATCCAGCGATCACAAACTCGAATCCAAATTCACACAAACTTGTAAGAATTCAAGAAAAATAGATTTTCTTGAAAAACAAGAAACTCGATCGATTTTTCTCTGAATATTACAAATTTGATGGATGAATTTGAGAAGTCTCTGCAGAAGAACACTCGATCACTTGCTCTGATACCAATTGTTAAACAATAACAGGATCTAATCAAGTATTCTAGAGAGAGAAACAGAGATCGAATATAGAGAAAATCATCAGTACGCCATCTCTGATTAGAACAACTAGTTACAAAAGAGTTCAATAATCCTCCCGTAGGTCACGGTACATCTTCGTAGCTCCAGGATGAATGGAAAACTTGGACTTATGCGCCTCGTTCATCAATGTCTGTCTGTTCCCACCAGTGAAAGGGACCCAAACTCGACCATACCGTGTCATTAGACCTCGACTATCATGGGCAAAATTCGGAATTTCACCCGAAACTCTCTCGCGTTTGGCATTCTCGTCCAAAATCGCCACTTCTTGAGCTTTACCTATCGACTCAAGGAGAGGTTTAGCCACCGTTAGCCGCTGACACAAACCCCGAAGTGGCTCACCAACCGGATGTCGACTAAGTGCGTCCGCAACAACATTCGCTTTACCCGGGTGGTAAAGTATCTCACAATCATAATCTTTGACTACGTCGAGCCACCTCCTCTGTCGCATCTTGAGGTTTTGCTGGTCCATCAAGTATTTGAGGCTTTTATGGTCAGTGTATATCGTACACTTGACGCCATACAAGTAATGCCTCCATATCTTGAGTGCAAACACTACTGCTCCCAACTCTAGGTCATGTGTCGGGTAGTTCGCCTCATGAGGCTTCAACTGCCTCGAAGCGTAAGCTATAACCTTGCCGCGCTGCATGAGCACGACGCCCAACCCCTGGTGAGAAGCATCACAATACACCACCAGATCCTCCATTCCCTCGGGCAAAGTCAACACCGGAGCCTCGCATAAACGTCTGCGTGGCTCCTCAAAAGCCCTCTGCTGCTCTCCACCCCAACTAAAAGCTGCAGATTTCTTCGTCAAACGGGTCATAGGTAATGCGATCTTGGAGAAATATTGAATAAATCTCCTGTAGTATCTGGCTAACCCAAGAAAACTTCGTACTTCAGTGGGAGTCTTCGGCACCTCCCACCGCATTACTGCGGTAATCTTGGCCGGATCGACCATAATACCCTTCTGGTTCACGACATGTCCTAGGAATTGGACCTCTCGTAACCAGAATTCACACTTGGAGAACTTGGCATAAAGCTTCTCCCGCCTCAAAATCTCCAGAACTTCTCGCAAATGCATTTCGTGCTCTTCCTTCGTCTTCGAATACACAAGTATATCGTCGATGAACACAATTACCGACCGATCCAGCATCGGGCTACACACCCTGTGCATAAGGTCCATGAACGCTGCTGGTGCATTGGTGAGCCCGAAAGGCATCACCACAAACTCGTAATGGCCATAATGTGTACGAAATGCCGTCTTCTCCGTATCCCCACTTCTCACCCACATTTGATGATACCCCGACTTCAGATCAATCTTAGAGAACCACGAGGCTCCCTGTAGCTGGTCGAACAAGTCATTGATCCTTGGCAGAGGATAACGGTTCTTCACCGTAAGCTTATTCAACCCAGGGTAGTCTATACACATCCGTTGGGACCCGTCCTTCTTCTTCACAAATAGAATCGGGGCTCCCCACAGTGAACAACTCGGCTTGATGAACTCCTTTTCGAGAAGTTCCTGCAACTGGGTGTACAACTCCTTCATTTCCGGTGGAGCTATGGGATAAGGTGCCTTAGCTACCGGAGCAGCACCCGGGACCAAGTCAATGCGGAACTCCACCTGTCGCTCGGGAGGTATCCCCGATAAATCATCAGGAAATACGTCAGCAAACTCCCGTACAACTGGCACATCCTCCGCGGTCTTCTTCTCTCCGTCGTCGCGCGTGTCTATCACGTATGCTAAGTATCCCTGGCCACTGTGATGTAAGTACCTCCGAGCCCTCGCAGCCGAACATAACGCTAAGGTCCGCCTGGGCGAGTCGCCCTGAACTAACAGTTCTCCCCCGCTTGGGGTTCGAACCCGTACTTGTTTGCGACGGCAAACAATCTCTGCATCGAAAGCATCCATCCAATTCATGCCCACAATCATGCACAACTCACGCATAGCGATCGGAATCAGATCAATAGGGAATCTCACGCCAGAGATTTCCAAAGTACACCCGCGATACACGTCGGTAACCGTCAAGGTCCTATCATCAGCAACCGCAACCACAAGTGGACAGCCTAACCGTCCTACACTACGGCCCAAACACTCACTAAAAGTGTGAGACACGAACGAATGAGTAGCCCCGCTATCAAACATCACCACAGCAGGCACCGAGTTAACTAAAAACGTACCTGTCACCACTTTAGGCGTAGCCTGTGCCTCATCCACCTTCAGTTGATGAACTCTACCTCGGACCGTCTCGGTTCCAGCCTGACCCACACGACCATCAATAATACGCAAAGGAGCAGCCGCAGAAGTTCTCTGTGCCCCACCCCCATCAGTAGCTCTCGGATTTGGGCAGTTGGCCTTCACGTGACCCGTCTGTTTGCAATTGAAACAGACTATTAGTGGTACTATGCAATCACGACCGTAGTGTCCCACTTGGCCGCACTTGAAGCATTTGTCATCTCTCCTTCCGCTACTATCCCTGGGTTTGAACCCACCGCTCCTTTGATTCAAGCGCGAGTCCGAAAACCTCGTTTTCTTTGGAACTGCAGATACTGGTGCCACGGCCTGCACCGTTTTCCTCTTTTTAGCCTGTGTCTCTAACTCAAGTTCCCGTCTCCGGGTAGCCTCCATCATCGCAGCAAGCGTAACATACTGCGCAGTACTCACGAACTCCCTGATCTCGGTACGTAACATATCTTTGTACCGCGTCATCTTCATGTCCTCAGAAGCAGCATACTGGGGACAGAATAGTGCCATCTCCGTGAACTTTCGATTCATCTCCTTCACGGTCTCCGTAGTCTGTGTGAGTTCCAAGAATTCTTTAGCAATCCTCTCCATCTCTACTGCAGGAACATACTCTGCACGAAAACGTACGACGAACTCCTCCCAGGTCAAAGTAGTGCGCTCATTAAGCGTCAAAGCAGTAGCACACCAGTCTTTCGCTCCGTCTCGTAACAGGTTCACCGCGAAGCGAACCTTCAGGTTCTCAGGACAACCACTAGTAAGGAATGTGCACTCCATATCCGAGATCCAGCGCATACTGACGATCGGGTTCGAGTCTCCCTTGAACTCGGGAGGAGAACAAGCAGAGAGATCCCGATACTGAAACTCCCTCGCTCGGGGCTGCCCACCCGCCGGGGGTGGAATTGCCGCGATGCGCTCCTCCATCAACACTACTACCTCATCACGAATGGCGGTAATAATCTCGGGAATCGCCTCCCCAATAGCATGCGTCACCTCGGCTGCAATCATCTCACGGATCTGCTCGGCAGTAAGTCCAGTACCAGCATTTGGTTCGACGTTGTTGTTCCTCCTTGTGATGGCCATTCAGGGTAGATATTACAACAAGTTATTAGCACACAATAAATCCTGTTATCTATGCTCACGCTCAACTCCTCGGATTCCCCATGACTTTCCCCGACTCGAGCACGGATCCTGTGCTTTAGATAGTAGGAGCTCTACTACTATCTTCCACACCTATCCCTACTCGTTTCGAGTCCCATCCCGGAGTGTCCAAGTAGTTCCTTGCCGACAGTTCTAACCCATATGCCCGTACCAGCATATGTCAACACTCTTCCTAGTTCACTAGGAATTTCACCCCATCCCACTACCCTTGCTATGACGAAATCCCCACTCGCCATGACGATTCGCCTCGCAAATGCACAGTCGCATACAATGTGAAATCAGATAGACATTCAAATAAGAGATTCTATCCCACAACGGTTAGACTCAAACAAGAGCTGCGCAATAGAACTAAATCAAGCATTCAAAGGCTATTTGATTCCTACTGCATACCACTTAAAAGGCATTCACTTAACGACCTATCAGGACTAGCATGAATTCCTACTAGCAAGTAATAATCATGCAGTACAGTGTAATAAGCACCAGGCAATCTAGCTTATATACTCCTATGTTCTAGAAAGCAATAAATTACACTAAGTACTCTACCTTTTCCCTTGGCATCGGCTGACTGTACACACTGCGCCTTCGATCACCGTCTCTAAAACGTACTTTTCCTTTCTTTTATTTCTCGAAAATTTTAAAAGGAAAGTCCCGAGCCGCAAACTTGAGTTCAAACACACCGAAATGTGTTTGATTCGCTCAAGCTGTGCTCTGATACCAAGTGTAACATCCCAGGCCAACCGTAACAGATATTGTCCGCTTTGTCCACACACCCGGACTCACGGTTTTAAAACGCGTCTGATAGGGGAGGTATCAAGTTCCTCTTATACTGTATAGCCGAGCAAGAATCCTTTGGTGGATTTAGGATCCAACTTGTCCTGGCCTGAAACATGAACGTAAACAGGACAACCAAATACACGTATGTATTTCAAACAGATGTTTCTTTTACCTCTCTAAACCTCTTCCGGAATCTTTCCCCCGATGGCCGAACAAGGTAACCTGTTAACAATGTGCACAACAGTGTGCAGTGCTTCGGCCCAGAAAATTTTGGGGAACTCCGATGTCGACAACATACATCGGACCTTTTCAAGCAAAGTCCTATTCATCCGTTCGGCTACCCTATTAGATTGAGGATCGCCCGGAGTGGTGTAGTGACGGTGGATGCCTTTACGCGAACAAAAGTCCTTGAGGTTACCACTAGTAAACTCTCCACCGTTGTCAGATCTAAGAACTTTCAACTTCTTGCCAGTCTCGACCTCTACTCGTGCCAACCAAGTCTTGAACGTATCGAAGACATCTGACTTGAACTTTAACACATACACCCAAAGCTTATGTGAGAAATCATCAATAAACGAAACAAAGTATTTACCTCCACTGAGGGACGGAGTACTGGATGGTCCCCAGACGTCTGTATGAACATAATCGAGGATTCCTTTAGTGTTGTGTTTTCCAACACCAAAAGAAACACGCGTCTGCTTTCCTTTGACACATCCCGAACAAAACTCGAGGCTAGCAGGAACAGAGACTTTGATGAGCTTTCGCTTGCGCAAAATCTCCAAGTTCTTCTCGGATGTGTGACCCAAACGAAGATGCCATAAGCGAGCATCACCAAGATTATGAGAACTTTCGGCCACACACGATTCAGAAGACACAGTCTCGCCAATCAAATGGAAAATATTATTTTCCGCCCGTTCGCCTTTTATTACAATAATACTCCCTCTAGAGATGCGCAAACTCTCGTCATTGCCTCGAAAGTTGCAGCCCAATTTGGACAGTTGTCCAACAGAGATCAAGGAACGAGTCATGGATGGAACAAACTTGACATTATTCAATGTCCGAATACACCCATCGAACATCTTGATCCGCACAGTACCGATACCCTGAGTGACACACGAAGTATTGTTTCCCATATAAATACTGTTACCTTCAACTTTTCTGAAGGTAGAGAAACAGTCCCGGAATGGTGTCATGTGGCAAGATGCCCCGGTATCTAGCACCCAACGCCTGTCACCTTGCGGTGGTGCAACTGTGGCAGAGAAGCCTTCTTGCTCCATTTCGGCTGCAACGGTTGAGGTGTCCGCGTTGTCTTTGTTTTTAAGACTCGGACAGTCCTTAACCCAATGACCTGGCTTGTGGCAATAATTACAGTTGCCACGCGCCTTTGATTTCCCCCGAGAACCAGGTCGGCGAGACGGAGAGCGCCCACGGTTTCTTCCTCTTAAAGAATGTTGATCGTCTCGGCCTTTGTCAGCAAATAGGCCTTGACTGTAATTATTCTCTCTGTGATTGTTACCGATTCGCATCTAAATTCGCTGATCTTCAGAAATCATTCATGTTTTCACATCAGACAAAGAAAGAGTTTCTCTTCCATAAATAAAATTGTTAGAGAATTGAGAATATTTCTCGGGAAGTGAATACAACAGGATCATAGCAAGTGCTTCTTCGTCTTTTGCAAGAAGCGCATCTGTTGCCTTCAACTTCATGATAATGTCTTCGAATTCGGTCATGTGCGCCTTGATTGTTGTGCCTTCCTTCATTTTGAAGAAGAGACACGACCGCATCAGTAACAATCTGTTGGTCAAAGTTTTCTTGAGATATAAGTTTTCAAGCTTGCTCCAGATACCTGCAGCTGTCTTTTCAGACACAATCTCAGATATAACATTATCTCCCATAGCCATCTGCAAAGTAGTAAATGCCCATGCTTCCATTTCATTAGCCTTAAGGTCAGACATATTAGGGTCTAACTCGTCCTTGGCAAATACTACGGGATGGACTCCATTTTTCTAAGTGTCGCGGATGTTGTGAACTGCCATTTACCAAAGTCACCGTCCCCATTCCAAGTCTGTATACGAATCCCAGCCCCGGACAAATTAAATGTACCTTCTAGGTACGGTTTTTGGGACTGGTTTGAGGGACCGGCTCCAAATGGGTTTTCTACTTCAGCCATAGAGAAAACGAAATGTGTAAACTTGTTTATGTATATTTTCTACACAAACCCAAATCTAGATCCGAAGCTCTGATACCAATTGTTAGGAAAAAATTATGGTGCCAAAGAAAATACGAGAAGCTCACGAATGATTTCTAAGGTCCCAAAACGAGTAGAAATCCAAATGCACAATAAACCCAACAACAAATGCGGATAACAATGATTTAGATGTTTACACAATATATTCTCGACGTAGAAAATTAAACTCACGCGAAATATATATATATATATACATATATATATACATATATATATATATATATATAGATAAAAGTGATGGAAACGTTAGTATCTATAAATATGTATATATAGCAAGATATATATAAGCGTATATATCAACGAAACATATATATAATAACGATATATATATAAATATATATATTATATATATTAGACGAAATATATAAATATATATATATATATATATATATATGTATGGCAAGTAAAATGCAAACAATAACACCGGGAGTTAACGTGGTTCCACTATCGTTGTGATAGTGTACGTCCACCAAAGAGAGGGAGCAAGTGTTTATTACCAACCAAGGAGATTACAAAGTGCTTCGCACAAGGATCTTAAGATCCACGATCAACTAACGAATCTTCTCGCACACCACCGAATATCAAGAACACTCTCAACCTCACAACTCTAGATACCACTCTAGATACCAAGAAAACAAATTAGGGAGGGTGTTGGTGGTGTTGCCGGCGAGAAGAAGAAGCAAGAAGAGAGGAAGAAAGGTGTAGAGAAGAACTTGGAGATGGCATGGTATTTATAGGGGTGATGGAGGTGGGTTGGCATGCATGGATGGTTGTCATGCATGTATGTGTGCATGATGTTTTCAACCACACAAAGTGTTTCCTCATCCAAGACATGTACGTGACCTTTTATGATCCATGCAAAAGGGTTTTGCATAGCATCCAATGCAAAAAGAAAATATATATATAATATATTTTATTTTTCAACATTTTCTACAATGCCAGTACCCAAGCACCGATACATGTAGCATCTCAAAACAAACATTTGTTTCCATGCTTCTTAGGTTCTGATAAGACTTTTAACTGTCATTAATTAGTTTGATTGTGCCTTTGACATTCTTTTGTATAACATAGACTAACAAGGCAGTCTAGTTGCAGGGAAGCAAATTATATATATAGTCTGTTTTAGTTGTGCGATATAGGACCTGTATATTAGAAGAGAAGGGGATGATATACGTTTGGTATTTGAGAGATCACTGGGACTAAAAAAGAGGATAAAACTTGATATCTGAATCAATATTTCTATTTTTTATATACAATTTTGAATAATTTAAACTGATTTGAAATCGGTGGTTGTAAAATTTTAAATGATTATGCCTAAGGTTATCGATTAAAGTGCACTAGATTCCCTTTATTTTAAGGTTAGATTGAGAAAATATAAAAGAAAATATTCTCTTTCATATGTCATGAAAAATACATTACAATGAAAGGCTTCTTGTTTATAGAAAGTTTACTAATTATTATAGGAATAGGAAACTACATAAAAGGGATAAGATACAGCATATCTACAACCAATATTTAAAACTACCCCTCAAGCAGAGCGTACATCCCTATTGTATGTTTCAAGCTTGTCACTTATATAGTTAATGTAAGGACCTGTGAGAGATTTTGTAAATATGCCTGCAAGTTGATCATTTGACTTGCATAACTAACAGCGAAAGAACTTTCTGTTGAATAAAATGGCAGTCAATCTCTATATGTTTGGTTCTTTCATCAAAGATTGGACTCGATGCAATATGGAGAGCTGCTTGATTATTACATTAGTCACATGCATGTGTTGGTTGGACCTATATGAGCTTCAACTCTTCGAGAAGCTGTTTCAGTCATATAAGTTCACTCGTTGCTTTGGCCATGGCTCCATATTCGACTTCAGCAGTTGACAGAGATGCAACATATTTTTCTTTCTTCGATCTCTATGAAACAAGATTACTCCTACCCCTAGTAAAGACGCAATGTCTCGTTGTTGAACGTTTATCAAACAGACAACCTGCATCATTAGCATCTCTCAGAAGATAGCCCAACATTCTTTTTCTTAATTGTTCTACGAATAAGAAACTACATAAAGGGATAAGATACAACATATCTAGAAGACTAGAACTAATTTTTAACAATTTTATAATTTATTTGCAATCAATTATGAATACTAGCTTCGTGAAACATACATCTGAATTCTTATCTCTTTGCTTTCATTTGCATTCCAGGTGACCACTGGCTTGACACCTCAGCAGAACTCATCGTCTGTTAAGCTTGCTTATGGTTCTGGTGCCAGCAGACAGGATCAACGACATGAGGCTAGGGGACGGATCATCAGAAGCATACTTCTCAACAAGGATACACGACAAAATCAATCTTCTGCAGTTCAAACTGAACAGAATCAGGAAAAGGACAGAAGACCACCTAGGCCACAAACCATGCAACTTTTGAAGGACTCAAACGGGACTAGAAGGTCCATGGGCATGATTTACATGGTTTCTACAGTGAAAAACAGGATAAGCATTCTAGGAATAGAGACAAACCTGATCGTGGTGTTTGGACTCCCCTCCGCCGATCTGATGGATCACATGCAAGTGACGAGTCCCTGTCATCTTCCACTTCTCAATCTACACAAGTGCTACCAGATTCTGCACAAGGTCTGGTTACACTAGTTTATTTTAATTTTAGCAAGAGACTTTGTAATGCAGATTAATTTACATTCGCACCCCTTTATTTCTTTTGCATGTTTAATCATATAATTGTATGCTTATTTTTCATGTGGTTCTCCAGGAACTCGTGGAGAAGCAAAGTATGACCTGTCAAATGAACGTGGTGGTCATTTTTCTGCTGACAATGGTTAGTCTTGCCTCTGAAACTAATAGAGTCATAAATATGAATACGAGAGGCATTGACCCGCGATATAAACCATAAAGCTGAATTACATATATGTCACCTAGGTTTATTTATTTAATTATATTTTACTTGTCATGTAGGCGTATAACTATAACTAAAAGAGTCATAAATATGAACACAGTGGTCGTCGTATAACTATAACCTCGCTTAATGCCAAGGATGCAGATGGCTCGTCAAATTTAAGCGAGGGGAAACCTCTGAAAATTAAGAGGTGTTTCTGCTGGCTATGGTTCCCATGAGGTGTGTCGGAATTGAGGCCAAACTTCTAATTTAGTTGTATTTTGATGACAATCCAGAAGCGTGTGTGGGTTCAAAAGTCAAGTTCTGGTTCCTAGGTTTGTCAGTAAGGTAAGCTTTGATTTTATACTTGATACTATCCGCTTCTTGTTTCCTAATGCCCACAAATTTACTGAAGAAACTTTATTACTAGCTAATATATAAACAGTTTATGTAGATATGGTCAATTCTCGCATTTTAATGAATGACCCATGCATGACCACCAGCTAGAGGATCAGAGACCTAAAATCATTCAATCTTTTAGTTTTTTCTGTTTACTGGTGTCGAATTCCTGCATCACTTGTTTTTAGAACCAAGTAATTTCGTACTTGATGGTTTTTTTGTTGTTGTTGCACAGTAATTAATTAATGGAGTTTAAACCTGCTTGCATCCGGGAAAGTATTATTTTTGTTAGAGTATTAATGTCAATATGTATAGTTCAGGGTCCTTTCTGTAATTATGTGTAACTTACCTTGTATAAATAGTCTCTTAGGGTTTCATTATTAGGTTAGACACTTCATTTGTATTACTCTCTCAATATATGAAAACGGCTGATTCTGCCACCATCTCTAGTGTGTCTCTCTCAATCTATCAACCTACTCACATATTCTAACATGGTATCAGAGCTCTAGGTAAGCATCCTCAACCATCTTTCAGATCTGCATTCTCAAGTTTATTTCCCTTATTTTGCTGCTGTCGATTTTGCTCAGAAAATCCATTCTCTGTTGGTTTTTGACAAAATTTTAAGTTTTAAAGTTGCTCAGAATATCATCACGAACCTACGTACCAATTTTCAGCCAAAACCGATCTGTTTTGCAAAACCCGACTCAAGAACATCATACGTTCATCCAAGTCGCAACGCACACACTCATCCAAGTCGCAACGCACACACTCATCCAAGTCGCAACTGACCACTGCGACTTCGTACTATTCACCTCCAAATCGCAACTGACCACTGCGACTTCGTACTATTCACCTCCAAATCGCAACTGACCACTGCGACTTCGTACTATTCACCTCCAAATCGCAACTGACCACTGCGACTTCGTACTATTCACCTCCAAATCGCAACTGACCACTGCGACTTCGTACTATTCACAACCCCAAATCTCAACTGACCATTGCGACTTGGTACTGTTCATGACCATGACCATTGCGACTTGACAATGTTCACAACCCCAAATCTCAACTGACCATTGCGACTTGGTACTGTTCATAACCTCTTTTATTCAAACTCACAAATCAGAAACTCCTCTTTTCGATTTTCAATTTCCTAATCCGTCAGATGGCCCTCCGTACCGAGTCTCAATACAGTGACTGCTCATATTGTCACTCTACTTCTCATCTTCTTCTCAACTGCCCAATTCGAAAATGTCGTTGGTGTGGGATCACACAACCACGACACTATGGGTCTGACTGTCTAAAATATCCAAGGAACTCAGGTAATCAACGTCACTCTGGTAATCTAAGGCAACTGCGTACTCAGTCCTTTGCTGCATCAATCACTCCAGACTCCTCTACACCGCCAATTCAGGCACTGCATAACAACAACTCTTCACCTGACTCTGTGGCACTCCTGCGACAAAACCAAGACCAAATAAAACGACTCCTGACAGGTTCTATGGGAATGCATAACACCAACTCATCACCTATGCATAACACCAACTCATCACCTGATTCTATGGCACTCCTGCGACAAAACCAAGACCTAATAGAGCGACTCCTGACAGGTTCTATGGGAATGAATTCTCAGTGCAATATCTCAGCACCAGGCAATCCTTGGCTATTCGACTCTGGTTGCTGTAACCACATGACACCTAAGGCTGACGGGTTTATATCTAAGCAAACCTCCAACATGTACTCATCAGTCCGCACTGCGGATGACACTCGGTTACCCGTATCTTTCAGTGGAACTGTATCTACCACCAACCTTTAATTACCTGATGTGCTACATATTCCAAACTTATCTCTGAGTCTGATTTCTATCACTCAACTTATGGAATCCGGCCTAATTGTTTTGTTTCATCCTACTGGTTGTGTTGTGCAGGATCCAAAGACCAAGCAGATCCTTAGAGTAGGCCGTAAGGTTGGTCGGATGGTTGAAGTGGCCTACCTTCGTCTCCCCTTACAATCCTCAAATCATGTTGCCTCTGTTTCCAGTACCCCTTCCTTTGAATTGTGGCATAAACGACTACGACATTTATCTCTAGCTAGGATAAAACTGTTAGCTAGTTCAGGACTGTTAGGCAACACCTCTTCTGAAAACATTTCTTGCTTATCCTGTCAACATGGCAAACACCATGCCTTACCTTTTCAACTAAATGAACTCAATTCTGCTTCCCCTTTTGACCTCATTCACTCTGATGTTTGGGGGCCAGCCCCACATCCATCCATGGGGGGTTATAGATACTTCGTTATCTTTATCGATGATCACACACGATTTACATGGATATATCTCATGAAACATCGCTCCGAACTACCTCAAATCTACATCACCTTCGCTCGTATGATCCAAACCCAGTTTTCCAAACCTATAAAGATTCTTCGAGCAGATAATGCTATGGAATACAAAGAATCTTCTCTCCTCTCTTTTCTTCGATCTCAGGGTACTCTTTCTCAGTACTCCTGTCCAGGCACCTCTCCGCAAAATGGACGTGCAGAACGTAAACATCGCCACATCCTCGATACTGTTCGTACTCTATTAATCTCAGCCAAGTGTCCAGAACGTTTTTGGGGCGAAGCTTCCTTCACGGCTGTCTACACCATCAACCGTCACCCGACTCCCATCCTCAATCAAAAGTCTCCCTATGAAATGCTCCATGGGGTCTCCCCTGCATATGAACTCCTAAAAGTATGGGGTTGTGCCTGCTTTGTTCAGTTGCAACCTCATGAACACACCAAACTTGAACCTCGTTCTCGATTATGCTGTTTTATTGGCTACGGTATTGAACACAAAGGTTATCGTTGTTGGGATCCAGTCTCTAAAAGATTACGTATATCCCGTCATGTCACATTCTGGGAATATCTTCCCTTCTCAACAGTATCCAAATTTCAAGACATACCCAATCCTTCCACTTCCTTCTTCACTGATAACTCTATCTCTTTGGACTCACTATATTTTGATTCCATACTGACCTCACCATCTGTCCCACCTCCTTCTAACTCACCTCCATCTGAGCCTTATTCTGTGCCATCTGTTCCACCTCCTTCCGCCTCTTCTCAACCGGAACCTTCATCTGTTCCATCTGAACCTTCACCGGCCCCATCTGTGCCATCTGATCACGATCAATCATCTGCACCAATTCCAAGTACTACTTCTGAGCCATCTGCTGAGTCTATGGATCCTAGCTCCTCTCAACCACAAGATGAAGCACGACGCTCTGCTCGGGTAAGACAAGTTCCTTCTCACCTTCGTGATTATCATTGTTATGCCACTTTACTGTCCACCCATGAACCAACTTCCTTCAAGGAATCCGATTCTAACCCTGTTTGGAAGCAAGCTATGACATAGGAACTTCAGGCACTTGACAAAGCCAATACATGGGAGTTTGTTCCTCTCCCACCAGGAAAGTCACCCATTGGTTGCAAATGGGTCTTCAAAATCAAAACCAAGTCTGATAGATCCATTGATCGATACAAAGCACGCCTTGTGGCCAAAGGCTTCAATCAAGAATATGGCATTGACTACGAGGAAACGTTTGCTCCTGTGGCTCGTGTCACATCAGTTCGTAGTCTTCTCGCCATAGCTGCCACCAATAAATGGCCACTTTATCAGATGGATGTCAAAAATGCCTTTCTGAATGGCGATCTCGAAGAGGAAGTCTACATGAGACTCCCTCCAGGTGTGACCTCCCGTCAAGGACATGTATGTCGACTTCGAAAAGCCCTCTATGGCCTCAAACAAGCTCCTTGTGCTTGGTTTGAAAAGTTTAGCAACACCGTCATCTCCTTGGGATTTTCTCCAAGTAACTATGATTCTGGCCTGTTTACTCGGACTACTGCTGCAGGTACTATCTTACTCCTGTTGTATGTTGATGACATGATCATCACCGGCAATGACACTACAGGCATCAATCATCTCAAACAATCTCTCAGCTCATGTTTTGAGATGAAAGATCTTGGCAAACTACACTACTTTCTTGGACTTGAAGTTCTATCAGACTCTTCGGGCATCTATCTCTGTCAAGCCAAGTACATTTCATATCTGCTGTCCAAAGCTGGGATCACGGACAACAAAGTTGCATCTACACCCATTGAGCAAAATCTGCACCTTGCTCCGAATGTCGGAACCCCGCTGAAAGACCCTACACGGTACCGTTAACTAGTTGGATCTCTGGTCTACCTGACTGTCACTAGACCAGATCTTGCCTATGCAGTTCATATAGTTAGCCAATTCATGGCTACCCCGTGTTCAGACCACTATGCCGCTGTTCTTCGTATACTTCGGTACCTCAAAGGGACAATGTTCTATGGGCTTCATTTCTCATCCACCTCATCCTTACAGCTCCGTGCCTTCTCAGATGCTGACTGGGATGGTGACATAAACGATCGTCGTTCCACTACCGGCTATTGTTTCTTTCTTGGGGACTCTCTTATCTCCTGGCGCAGCAAGAAACAATCGCTGACAGCTCGCTCCAGCACTGAAGCGGAATATCGAGCCTTAGCTGACACCACTCAAGAACTCGTATGGCTACGCTGGCTACTATCTGATATGGGTGCTCATCAATTTTCCCCAACACCATTGTGGTGTGACAACACTAGTGCTATTCAGATTGCTCACAATGATGTCTTTCATGAGCGTACAAAGCACATCGAGATTGACTGTCATTTCACGCGTCAACATGTTCTTCGCAAGACGGTTAAACTTTTTCCAATCTCAACCATTGATCAGACTGCCGATATCTTCACCAAAGCTCATCTTCCAGGGCGTTTTCGGGCTCTTGTTTCCAAACTCAATTTGACTCATTCTTCCCCTACTTGAGTTTGAGGGGGGATGTTAGAGTATTAATGTCAATATGTATAGTTCAGGGTCCTTTATGTAATTATGTGAAACTTACCTTGTATAAATAGTCTCTTAGGGTTTAATTATTAGGTTAGACACTTCATTTGTATTACTCTCTCAATATATGAAAACGGCTGATTCTGCCACCATCTCTAGTGTGTCTCTCTCAATCTATCAACCTACTCACATATTCTAACAATTTTGATCAGAAGTGGTGATCAAAGCCGAAGCAAAAGCAAAAGCAAAAGCAAATGATGATGAAAGGAATATTGGGTTCCAGTTTTAGGTTTGATGGACTGCTGGTTGAAGATACAATAGAAATGGAGCAAGAACAGGAGAGAAGCAAAAAGGTGTTTTTAATTTTCTTAAAACAAAAGAAGTAAGGCGTAGAAAAGATGATAAATACTACCAGCAAAAGTATATCCCTTTTGAATCGGGGGATCGTGTGCTTGCCCAGCGCAGCTGTCTATATGGCTTGGCTGGTCAGGTTAGTCTTTTATATTTTTACCCTTTATAAGGTCGCTAATTTACTGACTGTTAAATCTGGCTGGAATAGTCGTAATGGTGGTGGTGTGTACCATATCATTTGTGCACATAGATAGAGAGAGGGATATGTGTGTTCTTAGTCTGTAATTGCAAGAAAGCTGCCAGCTTTCGTATAATTATGATGATCTTGGTGTTGGTAAAACCCGATTGATCGGCTTGCATGCTCTTCACTCTTATTGTTTTATGAGAATCATGAATTTATCAGATACCATGTTTAAGGACATGTTATGACCAAAGAATTGATCAAGCTTCTTAGGTGTGAAATTTCACAAAATCCATTCAATCAATTTAAGCTTTAGACCAAACATCAACAAAAAATTTGATCAAATGAATTTATCATTCCAGTTTCATCAATTTTATTCGAATTCGATAAACCAAATAACCCCGAGATAGTTTTATACCTATAATCTTTTATCTAACAAGTAGATGGACCCTCCACCACGTGTCGTTTTCATATGCAAACACATACATGGTCCCACCTTCCCTTTTCATTTCAGATGGACCCACCATATTTTGAAATATAGAAAAATTATGTAAAAGATAAATCAAATGTACACCAAAAATCATTTGTAGAATTGTTAATGCAAAAAATCGTCTAAAATGATAACTTAAGGTTGATTGTGGAGCTTAACAACTAAAGAAAAGAATCTAGCGACAAATTGTGCGACAAAGACAGAAAACGTAAAATGGACAAAGATTTTGGTGATGCGGGAAAAACCTCAACGAGGAAAAAAACCCGCGGACGACTTTCGGGTGTCGATCGTACAAAGATTACAATACAAATGAAAGAATAGACTTTAAATGTAAAGTAACAAGTGTTTCCAATGTAAAAACGAGTGTGTCGCGTGTGAAAACTATATGCCGTGTATGAAAGTTATGCGTCGAGCATGGGAGTCGTGCGTCGAGAGCGAATTGTTGAGAGAGATTTCTTTGCTTCGGGTGTTCTTCGGAAAGCAGATGTCCTCAAATGGGATTGTGATCTTCGTATTTATAGTCTTCGTAGCTTTAATTGACCATCATGATTGTAGGAGTAACGGTCGCAACGGTCATTGATGTTAATGCTCATAACTGCTTCCGTCGGTTACGTCTGTTGGCCATAAAGGACATTGATCCTGCATTGAATGAGAGAAACATAACAGAAATGTCGCATGTTAGTCGGTCGAAGTCGTGAGCTATGTCACAACGTCGAGGTCGAGGGGTACTTTTAACTTCAGCTTTGGATAAAGGATCAAGTGTTCGTGATTTGACTTGGTTATGAGGGAAGTGCAATAAATGTTCTTAGTGTCCTGGTCGTGGTCGAGACTTGTGATTTTTTGCCCAAACAGTTTGTCCCCAAAATTTAAAAAGTGGAATAGCAAATCCAAGTTTCAAAAGTTTTTAAATTTTGCTAGTCAGACGTCTAGGGTCGTGACACGTGTTTAAAAAATCTTTTCAGTTGCCTTGGAACTGGATCGATCCAATTCCAACTAAAGAATAAGTCGAAAAGGTGATAAGGTCGTGACGTCATGCTGACATACAATCGTGCACAACAGCTGTAAACGCCAGGTGTCGACGATCTGTCGAGTATTTGAAAAGGCAGGGGCACGTGTCGATTATCGAGAGGTTCGACCTGACACGAATGTTTACATAAATAGCGACCTTCGATGAATCTTTTCTACTTTACGATTTTATAGATTTTTTAGAAGAGATTCTTTGCAATTTCCTGCCGTTTCCCTTCTAATCCTGCAAGATATCTTCGACACAGTTAGAAATTTCAGGGTCTTAGCGCGCCTATAAGGTACGATTTATCGGTCTTTGTCTTAAAACTTTGAGAAACTTTTAAGTTTTTAGAAATGTCGATGGAGCCGGTAAGTTCCATCCGATATCAAAAGGATCTCGATGACCTTAGAAGCCTAGCAAAAATCCATACGGGGTTACATTGATTAGAGCAGGTCAGACCCGACCCGATGTATGTCCTGATAGGTTTGTTGTTATCTACGAATATCCCTTTAGGATAGGTTTTGAATGGCCTTACTCGCCTTTGGCCAAGGCTTTTATGACCGAGTTCGACTTAGCACCAGCCCAGTTAATGCCCCAATTCTGGAGGGTCATATATGTGATAGAGCGTCTTACCAAAACCTGGAAATCGCCGATGAACGTACGCGACCTTCTCTTGGCTTACCAAGTCAAGAAGGACAAATGTCATCGCTATAGCCTGTTCTCTAGGTATAAGGGCGATCGTACCTTAGTCTTAAAGACCGCTGTAAATGATCGTAAGTGGAAGACTAGATATGCGTTCGTGCGTAAGTCGACCCTTGACTCCGAGAGCGGCTGGATTAGGGCTGGTTGGAATACGTCGGGTGAGATTTTATAGTCTTCTTGTCGTACGTCGTTCGTATTATTTGACTGATTTCTAAACTGCTTTGTATGTGTCGACAGATATAAAATTTGAAGACGTGAAGCCCTACGCTAACTCTCAAGCGAAAATTGACGCGTTCTTGGAGTTTAGCATTGTCGAGAGATCTTTCGTCACGCGACCATTAGTGGATGACGACGAAGACTTGGTGTTCTTAGGGGAGAACTGGGGAGAGAAACGTGTGGAGGAGGAAGAAGAGGAGACCGAAGAGAAAGAGGAAGAGTGGAGATAAGAAGAGATGACCGGTAAGTGTACCTTCTTATTCCCTTCTGTTCGACTCTGGTCTTTTGCTCTCACGTTCATCTTGTAATGCTTCTTTTCATATGTCTTCAGGAGAATCGCAGACGAAGGTGCCGACCATCTCTGCTAAGAGAGCGGCGCAACTTGAGCTTGCCCGTAAAGGCAAGGAACAAACACAGAAGACCTCGACCACTTAGTCGGGGGTTTCACCAAAGACGAGGATGGCGTTTCCAAGGGAACCGTCTACGAAAGTTGATGACTCATCGAGAGTCAATACGCCTGAGAAGGTGAAGGTCGCATCGCCAATGAAGACGAAGACGTCTTCTATCAGTTCTGCGCCACCGGCGAAAACAGCAAATTCGGCGAAGTCCCCATCTACCACGTCGGTTCCTTCGTCGACCAAGAAGGGCAAAGAGCACGCGACGGGAGAGGCTAAAGTCACGAAGGTTAACTTTACGTTGCCTTCGGATTTTATGGTCGATGACGTCCAATCCGGGATGGATTTATTTACACATTTGGGGAAATACCTGCTCCCTTCTTTCAGGGAGCGTTTCAAGGGATTCCCAGTTGAGGAGACGGGATCTCATGTTGCCGGATTGGCGTTTCTGGTGAGTTTCTCTTTCAAAACTTGTATTTCGATGTTTTTAATCATTTATTAACAGGTTTCTTTGTGATTTTTCAGGCGTTTCAATCTTCTCTTGCCCTGCGTCCTGAGACGGAGAAGATCAAGGGTGTGGTGTCTTCTGCCTATGAAAGGGGGAACGCAGCGCTGGACCGGGAAAAGGTCGCTTTGGAACGTGAAGAGGCTATGTCCAAACGCCTTGACGACGCCCAAAAAGAGTTGGAGGTCGTCGGTCGTGCGAAGGACGAGGTGAACCATCGTTTAAAGCAGTCCTTGTCCATGATTGCCGACCAAAGGGAAGAGCTAGATAAGATGAAAGAATCCCTGGTCGCAAAGGAGAAGGAAGTTGAGGATTCTAAGGCTAAGGTGTCGGGTCTAGAGAAGGAGGTAGGGGAGCTCAATGACGAGGCTGCGTCTACCTTTGCTTTGGCTCGACTGACCGCTCGTGCTGCTATAATTAGGCAACACTTGTCGGGCAGAAATCCCTTGGCCTTGGCGTCGGACGAGTTGGCCTACTTCTTGAGAGAGGTCGGGAGCACAAGAGACCTCGACTCTGATGATGAAAAAGAAGTCGAGGAGGAAGAGGTGGTGGATGAGGGTTCTAAGGACGAGGCCTTAGGTAAAGACGCGATCGATGCTCCTCCCCAACCTTAATATTAATCTTAAGAGCCACATTCTCAAAATACTGCGGACTCATCTTCACGACGTGTTGTGGTTTACAGTACTGAGAGACAATTTTCAGCTCTGTTTCCCACGTTCGCTTGATCCTTGCACAAGTTCCTCAGCGCGTTTTGGGGCTAAAGGTTTTATCATCGTTCAAGGGGGACCTGGTTGATCACTGTCTGACATCTGTCAGGCAAGAATCCTCATCGATGTTGGACGTCGAGACCGATAGGGACCTCGATTTAGGAAAGATTTTCTTCCTGTCGTTTTTCTTTCTATTTTTCCTGTTCGACCGCTGGAGGTCAAGTTATTTAGATGTAATTGTATATTTCGTGAATGAAATCTACTCTCTTGTCGAACATATTATTTTGATTGTTGCAAATAGATATAATATCAGTTGCGAAACTTGTTAAGAACAAACAGGGGGTCGTGCGACTTAGGCATCCATTGCAATACAATCAACCAAAACATAAGACATATGTTTAAATCGTGTTGTTAAACATAAGCACATGCGACCAAGACATTCATTCAGAACACATAACGTTTTCTAAGTTAAGAAGCTCAGATCATGGGACTAGACCTGGATAATGTTTGGGCAAAATTTCACAGGTCTCGACCACGACCAGAAAGGTAAGACACATGTTATGAACTATATCTTGTATTAAGATAAGGCCCCGACAAAGACCCAAAAAACCTCCGTCGTCCCTCCTAAAAGGTAAGTCGAGAGTTCCTCACGACACTCGACCTCGATGTCGCCCGTTCCGCACGACCGTCGCACAAGACCGTACGACCTTGACTAACTCAATATACGACTCTTACGTTTGTTCAATGATTAATGCACGAGTCAAAGTCATTAATGGGCAACGGTCATAACCGACGAAGAGCAATTATGAAGAGTTACAACTGGCGACCATTATGGCTGTTATCAAAGCAATCAATGAGCTAATCAAAGCACCCGAAGGTTATAAAAGATCAAGTTAAACTTCAGTTCCAGGAACCGAACATCGAACAAGAGAAGCAAACGCAAACACTCGAAGAATATTCATTCGAAGCAAAGAGATAATTTATAGAAGATCGCTCCCGACGCACAACTTTCACTCTCGACCAACAGTTTACACATTGTTTTCACACACGATGCACATTGTTTTTACATTTCAAACACTTGTACTTTACATTTCGAAGTCTTTCCCTTCATTTGTATCGTAATCTCTGTACGATCGACACCCGGAACACCAAGGACATCGCCCCTGATTGGCGACCATAGTGCAGCGACGACATCCACTGTCGTCCGCAGGTTTTTTCCTCGTTGAGGTTTTTCCTGCGTCATCAAATCCCCTGTCTCATTTACATTTTCGTCTTTGTCGCACGTCTTTGTCGAATGATTCCTGTCTTTAGTTGTTAAAGTCCACATCGACCTTAAGTTGTCCCTTTGGTGCGATTTTTGGCATTAACAGTTTGGCGCCATCTGTGGGACCTCATCTAGAGAAAATCTTCGACAAACGTGCGTTTTACTAACGGTTTCTTGGAGTTTTCTTTGTTCTCTGTTTCAGGAAAATGGCAGCTCCTGAAAATCAGCAGCATGTCATTGCCCAGATGTACCAGGAGCTTGCAGTCGCTCGAAATCAAATCAACGCCATGGCGGAGCAAAGCCGTAGAGCAGCTGAGGAGATCGCACGACTAAGGAATCTCTCTGGACCTCAGAATGGTCCTAGGCCATTCGTTCAGAATCCAGGCCAAGGATCGTTCGGTCAGAATGGTCCTCGACCATTCGCGCATAATCCAGGTCCAGGATCAGGTCCGTTCGCTCAGAATCAGCATCCAGGTCCGTTCATGCAGAACCAGCAACCGGGACCGTTCAATCCAAATCCCCAGTTCGGGACGGTTCCTCCTCAGCATATAAGGACACCAACCATGCAGAATGGATCGCAACCATTTCAGAATGGATCGCGGCCATTTCAAAATGGGTCGCAGCCGTTTCAGAATGGGTCACAGCCGTATTTTGTTCCTTTCAACGGAGACGCCAATGGCTCGTCGCATGGCAATGGCACCAGTTCAGGAATCAATCCGCAAGCAGGGGCAAATCTCGACCCCAATGACCCCGTCGCCCAGCTATTGAAAATGATAGAAGATCAGAACGAGCGCGTCCTATCTTTGCTCGCCAAGCTACCTGGGGCAGCCGTGCCTGTTGATGTCGAACCTCGATCAGGATTTCAGGCGTCACCCTTTATCGATGAGATCGCGACCATCGAGGTCCCGAAGAAATACAACGTCCCCGCCTTCACGCCCAAGTATTCGGGAGTGACCGATCCAACAGAGCACGTCGTGCAGTATAAGCAGCTCATGTGGACGATCTCGATCCCACACATGTATTAGGAGGTCTGTATGTGCAAAAGCTTCAGTGCGACTCTCACGGGTCCTGCTCTCCAATGGTTGATCAATCTCAAACCCAAGTCCATCAGGTCGTTCGCTGAATTGGTCAACCAATTCTCCCAGCAATTCGCCAGCAGTCGCAAGATCGAGAAGCAGACCAGTGACCTGTATTACGTCGTGCAGAAGACCAGTGAGTCTATCTGCAGTTATTTCAATCGATTCAATGCGGAGATGATCAGCATTCGCAATTGTGACGTCAAGACTGCAATTGAAGCTTATAAGCGTGGTCTGGACGACAGTTCAGGTTTATACACTGACCTGACCAAGTATCCTCCGGAGAATTTTGAAGACATCCGAGCTCGAACCCTAGCGTACATGAGAGTAGAGGACGACGCTGCCTTTCGTCGCAAGCATACCGACGACAAAAGGTCGTTAGGTGTGAAAAAGCCCGAGTTCAAGACAAAAGCAATTTCCAAAATAGAGCCCGTGCACTAGATCTCGAACGTCCGATTCAAGACGAAAGCAGAGGCTAAGACCGCGACCAAGTTTTCTTAGTACCCCAAGATATCCTCTTATGGATTCAAAGGATCCACTAAAGATTTGGTCGAAGCTCTGAAAACCGCCCAGGCGACTATTCGATGGCCAAAGAAGTCCGATCAGGACGACGCTAATAAAGACAAATCTAAATGGTGTGACTTTCATGTCGACCATGGTCATGTGACGGATGATTGCATAACTCTCAAAAAAGAACTAGCGTATCATGTCCCGAAAGGAAATCTCAAAGATATCATCGATGACGTCGTTACTCCAACTAGCGACCATCGACCGTCAACCCCCGAGCATGCGAAAGTCGTCAATTGTATCACCGGTGGTTCCGACGTATGTGGTCTGACATATTCCGCAGCCAAACGTCACGCCAGTCAAGCGCCTGACGATCGGCCTATTCCGCGTTCATCAAGGCCTAAAGGAGATTTGGAGTTAGAAGCTATGAAGATCGTATTCGACCAAGACGGCCTCGGCGACTCATATCAGAAACATCATGACGGGTTGATCATTCAACTCACGATTGGTAATTGTTTAACCCGACGAGTCTTGATCGATGGGGGCAGTTCAGCGAACGTCATCTTCCTTGACACCATCAACGCCATGGGAATCGATCGTTCGGAAATCACCCGACGTTCGACATCTTTGGTCGGTTTCAATGGAAAAGCGACGAGCACCTATGGAGATATCATCTTGCCAGTCTACGCTGGAGGAATCAACAAGCAGACCAAGTTCATCGTCATCGACTGTGCGTCGGCCTATAACATCATCTTAGGCCGACCATGGATCCATGAGATGAAGGCCGTTCCCTCGACGTATCATCAGACTCTGAAGTTCCCTACGCCGTGGGGAATCCAGGAGATAAAAAGTGAGCCGAAAGTCGCTCGTGATTGCTATAAAACCACCCTGAAGCCTCGAAAATAGACCTTCTATTGTGGCGATTCACGACGACATTTAGTGTATCGTCTTAAAATCGCCACAACAGGGCAAGATGGTAGCAATAATCAAGACGTCCCACGTAGTTGGGCACGACGCGTTAGAAAAGGTACGTCTTCTAAACCCTTTTCTATTTTTTCATACGATTTTTTAACAACGACGATTACTGACTTAAGCATCGGAGGGTCGTTGTTCAGCCAACGATCAACCTCTGACATTGTTTATTCCACTGAATCGCATGACAATAATCAAACGACTCTAGTTTCGCAAGGTCGCACGACATAAACGATCAAGTCTATGACTTGATCATCCTTCTACAGGGGCACACGATTCGAATTAATCGCACGAATTAGTCGTACGATCGTGAGGTCTAGCAATCTCATGATCTAAGTTTCTTGACTTAGAAAAAAATTTCATACTCTGAATGTATGCTTTAGTCGCATGTGCTTATATTTATATACACGATTTAAAAGTCTATTGGCTTACGTTCCAGTTATTGTGTTATAATAGATTCCTAAGTCGCATGGTTCCTTGTATATTTTTTATGAATTTGACAGTCGATGTGATATTTTATAAAGCGCAAGTTCAAAAGAAGCCCAAGTTCCATTCATCGAATAAACTGTCATTTACAAAAAGCTCGACCACCAACGATCGAGCAACAAAGAAACAGAAATAAACGAAGATATCTTTCTAAGGTTGGGGAGGGACGTTGGTCGCATCTTTGCCCGACACGTCGCCCTGGAAACCCTCCTCCTCGACCTCCTTCTCATCATCCGAGTCGAGCTCTCTCTCGGTTCCGACCTTCTTGAAGAACAGAGCCAGCTCGTCCGACGCTGAGGCCACAGGATTCTTGCCTAGCAAGTGATTTCGCATGATAGCCGCTCGAGCAGTGAGTCGAGCGAAGGAGAAGATGGACTTATTCTCATCCTTTGACTTCTCTAACTCCTTCTCTAAATCCACGGCTTTAGATTGAGAATCCTCAACTTCTTTCCCCTTCATAACCAGGGATTCCTTCATCCCCTCCAGTTTCTCCCTTTGATTGTGCATCACAGACAGGGACTCCTTTAGACGCGAGTTCATATCATCCCTTGCGTGGTCAAGAGACTCCAGCTCGTTCAAGACATCGTCGAGTTTCACCGATGCCGCCTCTTCGCGTTCTAAGGTGGACCTTTCCCTTTCTAACGCCGCATCTTCTTTCTCGATGGCAGAAGCCACTAAGCCTTCTACCTTTGTCGATTTAGCGTACAACGCCAAAGACGACTGAAACATCTGAAGACATATGAAAACATATTAGCAAAGAATACGACGTCGACAACAGATAAACAAAAGTATTGAAAGATAGAATTACCATGAACGCTAGTCCAGCAACATGGGCCTCAATATCCTCGACAGAAACTCCTTCAAAACACTTTCTGAAAGAAGAGAGCTGATACTTTCCCAAGTGAGGGAACAGTTTCGTCCCGTCTAGGACATTATCATCCAAAAAATCCGACGGCAACGTAAAGTTCACCGTCGTTTCAAAGCCCGTATGCGCGCCCTTGCCCTTGTCGGCGGAGGAAGGGCCTGACACGGCAAGAGGAGACATCGTCGCCGGTTGCGCCGTATCAACGGATCTCGTGTCAGAAACCCTCTCGATAGATACGGTCGATACCTTCGCCCTCTCAGGTGGGACGACTTTCGACGAACCACCCGTCCTCGACGATGGTTCACTCAAAACGGACATCCTCGTCCTCTTGGGGAGACCCGACCCAGATGTCGGGACTTCTTTTCTCTTTAAGACCCCCGACCCAGCTGTCGAGGTATCCTTCCCCCTGTCTACACTCGCCTTGCGAGTTAGGTCGACTTGAGCCATTTTATCGACGGCTGCAGGCGTCAACTTCGCCCAAGATTCTCCTGTATGGTAAAAGAAAGAATTAGATGATTGAGCAAAAAGATAGATTAGGACGAGCAGAAGCAAAGAGATACTTACCAGTTGTTTGGGCAAAATTTCACAGGTCTCGACCACGACCAGAAAAGGTAAGACGCATGTCATGAGTTATACCTTGTATTAAGATAAGGTCCCGACGAAGACCCAAAGAACCTCCGCCATCCCTCACGACACTCGACCTCAACGTCGCCCGTTCCGCACGACCGTCACATAAAACCGTACGACCTCGACCGACTAACGCGTAATACAACTGTTATATTTGTTTAAGTGTTTAATGCAGGAGTCAAAGTCATTTATGGACAAATGGCTATAACCGACGAAATCAGTATTGAGCATCTAAACTCACATTGAAGATGACGGCCGTTACAACATTCATCAAAGATCTTGATGATTCAATTAAAGTCATCCAAAGACTATAAAATCCCATCTCAATCATCAGTTCAAGACACCTGATCAACACCGAATAACACAGAGAGAGATAGAACTAGAGCATCAAACAACAGAAGCAAACGCAAACACTCGAAGAATATTCATTCGAAGCAAAGAGATCATTCATAAAAGATCACTCTCGACGCAAGACTCTCGCTCTCGACCAACAGTTTATACATAGTTTTCACACACGACGCACACTGTTTTTAATTTCTAAATACTTGTACTTTACATTTCGAAGTCTTTTCTTCCTAGGTATTGTAATCACTGTACGATCGACACCCGGAACACCAAGGACATCGCCCCTGATTGGCGACAATAGTGCAGCGACGACATCCACTGTCGTCCGCAGGTTTTTTCCTCGTTGAGGTTTTTCCTGCGTCATCAAATCCTTTGTCTCACTTACGTTTTTGTCTTTGTCGCACGCCTTTGTCGAAAGATTCCTTTCTTTAGTTGTTAAAGTCCACATCGACCTTAAGTTGTCCCATTGGTGCGATTTTTGGCATTAACAGTTTGGCGCCATCCGTGGGACCCCATCTAGAGAAAATCTTCGACAAACGTGCGTCCTACTTACGTTTTCTTGGAGTTTCTTCTATTCTCAATTGCAGGAAAATGGCGAATAACGAACAAGTCGCTGTCCCAGCACATGAGGGGCTCGAAAATGCACAAGACGCACTTGCAACAGTCAATGATTATCGCCTGGAGGAAGTCGTTCTAGACTCAGGCAAGCCTGACCAAAAAGTCTTAATCGGGTCGTCTCTCAATCCTTGTCTTAGGGGAAAGTTAATATCTTTTTTGCAGGAACATGCTGATTGTTTCGCCTGGTCGCATGAAGATATGGTTGGCATAGATCCTGACGTCATCTCTCACAAGCTCAACGTCGACCCATCGTTCAAACCTGTTAAGCAGAAGCGACGGAAATTCGCTCCCGAAAGGAATAAGGTGATAAATGACGAAGTCGATAATCTTCTCATAACAGGGAAGATTCGAGAGGTAAAATACCCTGACTGGCTTGCTAACGTCGTGGTGGTAGCAAAGAAGAACGGAAAGTGGAGGGTCTGTATCGACTTGACAGATCTCAATAAAGCCTGTCCAAAAGATCCTTTTCCATTACCTCATATCGACGCCATGGTCGATGCGACAGCTGGGCACGAACTACTGACGTTCATGGATGCCTATTCCGGATACAATCAAATCTTAATGCACGTCGAGGACCAAGAAAAAACCACATTTATGACAGACCGAGGTATTTACTGTTATAAAGTTATGCCTTTCAGACTAAAAATGCAGGTTCTACCTACCAGCGTCTAGTGAATAAAATGTTTAAAGACCATCTCGGTGACACGATGGAAGTGTATATCGACGACATGCTGGTCAAGTCAAAACAAGCGATCGACCATGTCGAACATCTGAGGCAATCGTTTAATATCCTTAGAAAGTATAGCATAAAGCTCAACCCGACGAAATGTTCTTTCGGTGTCAGCGCTGGGAAATTCCTAGGCTATATGGTCACTCGCCGAGGCATCGAAGCCAATCCCGACCAGATCAAGCCATTGTCGAGATCAAATCTCCTCGAAATTTCAAAGAAGTCCAAAGGCTCACAGGTCGGGTAGCAGCTCTAAACAGGTTCATCTCACGATCTTCAGATAAATGTCATCTATTTTACAACGTCCTCAGGAAGAACAGAGGCTTCGACTGGACCGACGATCATGAACAGGCATTGCAAAAGCTCAAAAACTACATGACGTCGCCTCCCTTATTGTCGAAACCTCGCGACCATGAAATCTTACAACTATATCTGGCTATTAGTCCAAACGCGGTAAGTGTCGTCCTAACACGAGAAGATGAAAAGCAGCAACTGCCAATCTATTATGTAAGTAAATCTCTCCTGGACGCAGAAATCAGGTATTCCTCTATGGAAAAATTGCTCCTGTCGCTGGTCACAGCTGCTAAAAAACTGCGACATTATTTTGAGTCGCATTCCATTACTGTCGTAACTAACTTCCCTTTTAAGTCTGTCTTAAGAAAACCTGAGTTGACAGGTCGCTTAGCAAAATGGAGCATATATCTCAGCAGCTACGACATTGACTTCAACCCCAGTACTGTAACACCCCAAAACAGGGGTTAACAAAAACTTCCATAAAACGGAAGAGTGGTACACATTACTAAAGTAAAAGTATACCTAATTAACATTACATATTCATTAATACAAAGATTTAGTTAATTATAACTACTATTGGACCACTAGCTTATTTGATCACTACTATAACAATCAAATATCAAAAGGATGTCGGAAAGTTCTATCATCAATCTTCCAATCTTTATCTCTCTAACAATGATCCCATGCTCACAACCCCGTTCTAGACCTTCTTGTGTCTGGAACCACTAAAATCTGTAATACATAAAACACATAACAAGTGTTAGGCTTTTAAAGCCTAAGTGAGATTTACACATAGCACATAGAGCATAATCATAGCATGTAGGAATAACAATTCGATACATTCACAAATTGGATTCCATGGAGAAGGTCCATATCGCTATCCAATTACATCATAATCGAAGATATACCTTGATCGGTACCCCACGGTATTGTCACAAGGCATAACACAACGGAAAACCCCACGGTATCCGAAGGTATGAATCAATTACACTTACCCCACGGTGTGTAAGAATATATCCTCCAATGCCTACTAGGTGCTCCTCCAATTATGTGAATACCAAATATGTTAATCCAAATAACATTCAAAGCATATTTAACACTTAACAATGGTCCAACCATTTAACATATGCAATACTACTTCCATGTAGTTCATATACATCCATATGTATCAAATCATATTCTATATGACATCAATAATAAACATCCATGTTTACAATTCAATAATAAGTCCATTTTGACCATTAAGCCATCATTACTTCATTAAGACATATATTAAGCCATCATCAAGATCACATACTATTGATATATAATCAAAGCCAAACTCTTAGCACCAACATTTAACATGGCATACTAAGTAATAAACACAATTAATCCACCATAACTTTCTTGAACTCTTCTTGTTTCCCTCTTAACCATTAAGAGCTTATTAATCAAAATTTCTCATTATCAATACCAAAATCAAGATGAAGTATGGTAGTAAAGTATAATACAATCAAGTAGATACAAGTTACTCACCTTAAATCTTCAAATCTTTATAACCCTAACTTGAAGACTTTAACCCAATCACTTCCAACAAGATGAAATGAAGATATGTTGCCCTAAATGGAATTAATTGGTAAGATTATACTAATTGCTTAAATTGGATTTGGAATAAGAGAAGTGGATTTACCTTAGGTTTAGATGAAGAATTCGTATGAAGCAGAGCAAAATAATCGGACTTGAGAGTTCTAAAATGAGAGAATACTGATTAAGAACCAAGGGGTGGGTTTTAACCCCCTTTCAACACGTCAGGTGCTCGACGCCGATCACCCGCGCCGATGCATCGGCGCCAAACCATCGGCGTCGGCTTCTGTTTGCTAGTCTTCTCAATTCCCACTGATTTAGCCGTAACTTCTTCGTTAAAACTCCGTTTTTACCCCGGAAAGTACCGTTGGACTCGTATTCAAATTACCCATCCAATTAATCCATAAAATCTAATATTTAACTTTATCATCTATTTTTCATTAATTTCCTTAAGAAATAAACTTACTGATTTCTATCGGAAGTTATCAAATAACAAGTGACAATCACGGAAATTACTTAGGAAATCAATTATAATCTAAAAAGTCAAAATATAAAGGAATATTAGGACTATTATTACTTACAAGCTCGAAATTTCAAAGAAGTCCAAAGGCTCACAGGTCGGGTAGCTGCTCTAAACAGGTTCATCTCCCGATCTTCAGATAAATGTCATCTATTTTACAACGTCCTCAGGAAGAACATAGGCTTCGACTGGACCGACGATCATGAACAGGCATTGCAAAAGCTCAAAAACTACATGACGTCGCCTCCCTTATTGTCGAAACCTCGCGACCATGAAATCTTACAACTATATCTGGCTATTAGTCCAAACGCGGTAAGTGTCGTCCTAACACGAGAAGATGAAAAGCAGCAACTGCCAATCTATTATGTAAGTAAATCTCTCCTGGACGCAGAAACCAGGTATTCCTCTATGGAAAAATTGCTCCTGTCGCTGGTCACAGCTGCTAAAAAACTGCGACATTATTTTGAGTCGCATTCCATTACTGTCGTAACTAACTTCCCTTTTAAGTCTGTCTTAAGAAAACCTGAGTTGACAGGTCGCTTAGCAAAATGGAGCATATATCTCAGCAACTACGACATTGACTTCAACCCCAGGACCGCGATCAAGTCGCAAGCCTTGGCCGATTTCATTGCTGACTTCAGCCCTGTATTGGAGAAAGAAGCAGAGCTCGAGGTATCAATTGTGGCGACTCACGACGACGTGTCCTGGATCTTACACGTCGATGGGTCATCCAACATTAGAGGCTCAGGACTAGGCGTCGTCTTAAAGTCGCCATAGGGGGGCAAGATGGTATACTCAGTTCGATGCGATTTCAAAACCACCAACAACGAAGCCGAATACAAGGCCCTGATTGTAGGGATGAATATGGCCCACGACTCAGGGGCAACCGCGCTACATGTCAAAAGCGATTCTCTCCTGGTCGTGAACCAGATGAATGGAGAATTCGCGGCCAAAGATTCAAAAATGACAGCATACCTGAAGGTTGCAAAAGAAAAATCAAAAATGTTTAAAACATTTTCTATCGAACAAATCCCGAGAGACCAGAATACTCAGGCCGACGCTTTGGAAAATCTCGGGTCTGCTCTGGTCGAACCTATATTCGACGTCATTCCCATGATCCATCTGGCGGCATCGTCTATCGAGAACATTGACGTCGTCCATATCGAAGAAGAAGAAGGTAATTGGTCGTGCGACATCCGAAATTTCCTTATGCACGACCAACTCCCAGAAGACAAGATGGAAGCCCGGAAGATCAGATTCAAAGCATCTAAATATACCATAATTGGAGATAAGCTCTATCGACGATCATCGACAGGATTAAATCTAAGATGTGTCATTAGCTAGAGTCAGGTCCAAAAAATCCTTCACGAGATGCACGACAGCGAATGTGGCAATCACTCTGGTGGTCGCAGTTTGGCTAATCGTATCTCTCGACAAGGGTATTTTTGGCCAACATTGCGACAAGACGCCGTCAAGTACGTCCAGAACTGTGACCCTTGTCAACGACATGCAGGTGTTAATGCCAAAATTCGCACCAAAGGGACAACTTAAGGTCGACGTGGACTTAACAACTAAAGAAAGGAACCTCTCGACAAAGCGTGCGACGAAGATAAAAATAAATGAGACAAGGGATTTGATGACGCAGGAAAAACCTCAAACGAGGAAAAAACCTCAAACGAGGAAAAAACCTGCGGACGACAGTGGGTGTCGTCGCTGCACTATGGTCGCCAACCAGGGGCGATGTCCTTGGTACTGGTGTCGATCGTACGATGATTACAATACAAATGAAGGAAATACTTCGAAGTGTAAAGTACAAGTGTTTGAATGTAAAAACAGGTGTTTGTCTTGTGTGAATACAGTGTGTAAACTGCTAGTCGAGGGCTGATGTCGTGCGTCGAGAGCGATAACTTGAGCTGTTCTTCGAGTGTTCTTGAGTTCGTAATGTGGTTCTTGAGCTTGAGTGTTTACTTCTCTCAGCTTAGAAATCTCTTGCGAAATGTTGTGAATTAGTCTCCGATGTCCTTGAAGTGAGGATTGAACCCTATTTTTATAGTCCTCGGGAGCTTTAATTAGCTTATTAAAGGCTTTAATGTTTGGTCTTGTAACCGTCGGAGATCTTTAATGTCATTGATGAGTGGTTTTCGTAACCACTGTCGAGTCATTAATGTTACTGATGACTCGTCCGTTGTCCATTAATGTCGTTGACTCCTGCATTAAACACTTAAACATAACAGTTATATTATGTGTTAGCTTGGTTGAGGTCGCATGGTCTTTATGCGACGGTCGTGCGGAGCGGGCAACGTCGAAGTCGAGTGTCACGATGAACTCTCGACTTACCTTTCGGGAGGGACGACGGATGTTTTCTGGGTCTTTGCCGAGACCTTATATTAACACAAGATATGGTTCATAACGAGTGTCTTACCTTTTCTGTTCGTGGTCAAGACCTGCATTAATAAACAAAAGAAACGGATGTTTGACTGTTAACGATTAGTATAATCGTACGACCGTCTTAAGTCTCAGATGTGGGTCTTATGGAACATATGACTATCGCCAAAATATAAGACCATTTGGTTGTAGGACCAGGGTGGTTTAACACCAATGACAGGAGACTGTCGACGTAAGACCGACGAGTCGTAACTGGCGACATAAGACTAGTGACGTGCGAAGTGCGATACGTGACGTACGATCATGAGATGTAATATGACTATTGATCCAATATGTCAATTATCGTGGCTATTTAACGTATGTCGGGGATATGATAATAATGGGTATTATCCTTGTCGGTCAGGGGTAATCAATGTCCATAGGTCGAGTCGAGGGGATTTCCCAAGTCGGTCGAGGGTGTGATTTTTTACCCAAACAGTTAGCCCCCTGAGATCTGAATTTCAAAGCCAGTGGAATTTCAGATCTCGCACTAAAGTAAAATACGTTGCTACGGAGACGTGTTATTTTCGCTAAGATCATCAGAGGAAAACTGACTTGGTCAGCCAAAGAAGGCGACGCAAGTTGCGCTTGCCCTTCGAGGCCGGGAAAGGAGAAAGAATGCCCCGACAGCTGGGTCGGGAATCTTGAAGAAGACAAGGACGGTAGTCCTGAAGGAACCGTCTTCGCGGGATGACGTTTCGTCGAGAGTTGTTACGCCTAAAGAGGCGAGGGCGTCATCCAACCGTTCTGGTGCGATGGACGCGACACTAGCAAGTTCGGCGCTTCCGGCGACAGTGACGAAGTTAGTGTCCAAGGTGTTGTCCCCAGCGTCTGCCGACAAGGGGGACGGGTCATCGGCCGATGGTGTCCTAGACGGGACGACGTTGTTGGTGTCCTAGTCGGGACGACGTTGTTTCCTCATCTGAGGAAATATTTGCTCCCATCTTTCAGGGAACGCTTTCCTATCGAGGAGACAGGGGTCCATGTCGCCGGGTTGGTGTTCCCGGTCGACGTGGTCCTGTGGTCTGGCGTTCACAGCCGATACGGTCGTTTAGAGACATATGTTCTGGCGCTCGAGCTGATTTGGTCGTTAAAGACCTTTGATCTGGCGTTTACAGCCGATACGGTCGCTAGAGACCTATGATACGTTGTGTCTAGCATTTTTAGCTAGTTATAAGTTTTGCTTTAGCGATAGTCGGTAAAAAGTTTACCTTTCTATTGAACCTGATTCGTACCTGTCATGGACAGATGTAACGTCGACTGTAAAAATTCATTAAGTACAAAAATGAACAAGAAGTCGTGCGACTTGGGCATCCATTGTAATACAACGACTAGAACGTAAGTCATAGGACTTTTATATTCCTGAATCGTATAAGCAAACATAAGCGCATGCGATTACAGCATTCATTCATGAAGTTTTTCTAAGTTGAAGAACTTAGATTGTGGGGTCGCTAGACCTTATGATCGTGTGATTTGATCATACGATGAACTTGAATCATGTGTTCCTGCGAAAGGATAATCAAGTCATAAACCTGATCGTTTATGTCGTACGATCCTGTGAGAGTGTACTAAAGTCGTACGATAGACTTAGCAATATATATCGTGCGATCTTGCGAGACTAAAGTCGTATGCAACTAATGTCGTGCGATCCTTTTCATATGCGTTGCATTCCAGATGTGTGGAATATCTCGACTGTCGAGGGTTTGTAGCCGATATGCATTTTTACCTACGACTTCTGAGATACGATAAGGACCTTCCTACTTGGTGGAAAGTTTACCTGCGTTGAGCTTTTGAGTGCTTTGGAATACTTGACAGGGGATGTAGTTACCTTCTTGAAAGATTTTAGCTTCGACGTTTTTGTTGAAATGTCGCTCGACCGCTTGCCCCTGTGTGTCGAGGTCGTCAGCTTGATGTCACTGTCTTCACAGAACGGTCGAGTCTCGTAGCTTATGAACTGGGATCCATTGTCGTAGACGATTTCGGATGTCGTTCGACCAATTATCTTCTTGGATTTCCATCTGGATGTCATCGTCATTTTCGATGGACGACGTTGCCAGATTGGAATGCTGTCGAGTATTGGTTCGACCAAAGCAGACGCAAGGTTTGCTAAAGCGTCGATTTGAGTATTCTGGTCCTTTAAAATCATGACTGGTGATTGTGAGGTTCAATGTACAAGTCATCTTTATTGACGACATATGTCATGACTAGCGATCATGAGATTTCAACATGCGAGTCGCTTTTATTGGCGACCGAGAATTTTCACCTGTGCTTGCCGTGACTGGCGATCATAAGATAAAAAATGTGAGTCATCATTTATCGACGACTATAAATTGCAATCTGCGTTTTAAGTCGCAGAGACTTTGCTCCTCACGATATAAATCGTAAGACTTGTATTTTAAATCGTAAAGACTTTTGTTTCTCACGGTGTAAATCGTAAGACCTGTATCTATATGATCTTACGAGCCTGCAATGTAAAATCGGGGGTGGTCGTTGATTTTGACCAATGATCTTTTGATGCTTGAATCAACGATCATATATTAGATCAAAATAATTTAAACGAGGAAAATATACATAGAGTATATATATAGAGTTGTTTATACCATATTCCATCCAAACGGGATGTCACAGTTACTGTAACTTGGAGTCGATAAGCGCATTTTTCTCCAAGGACCTTTGAAATTGAAATATGGTGTTTTCTATTTTGTGACGGGCGTTCCGAGCCCCCGAGCCCCTCGGACGATGCGATCCATGCGATATTTTTACGGAGCATTTTTTTAAGGTTTGAATCTGGCTTCGAGCCGCATTTGATTCCGATTGAAGTTGAATCACAGGATCTTGAAGATTTGTTCGCTTATGTTTGACAGGCTTGAACGATGGGTCGACATTGAACTTGTGTGAGATGATATCGGGAACAGCATATTCCTGCAAAAAAGATATCAGCTTTTCTCGGAGGTTGAGATCGAGGGATGATCTGATGAGGACTTTTTGCTCAGGTTTGCTTTGATCTGGGATGACTTCTTTCATGCGATAATCATTGATTGATTCGAGAGTGCCTTGAGCATTTTTGAATCTTCCAGTCACCGGGATAGCGGTTCGTTCTGGGTTTCCCTTATCCGTCATTTTCTTGTGATGAAAGTAGAGGAAACTCCAAGAAACTGTTAGTAAGGTGCACGTTTCATCGAGGATTTTCTCTAGATGGGGTCCCACGGATGGCGCCAAACTGTTAATGCCAAAATCACACCAAAGGGACAACTTAAGGTCGATGTGGACTTAACAACTAAAGAAAGGAACCTCTCGACAAAGCGTGCGACGAAGATAAAAATAAATGAGACAAGGGATTTGATGACGCAGGAAAAACCTCAAACGAGGAAAAAACCTGCGGACGACAGTGGGTGTCGTCGCTGCACTATGGTCGCCAACCAGGGGCGATGTCCTTGGTACTGGTGTCGATCGTACGATGATTACAATACAAATGAAGGAAATACTTCGAAGTGTAAAGTACAAGTGTTTGAATGTAAAAACAGGTGTTTGTCGTGTGTGAATACAGTGTGTAAGCTGCTAGTCGAGGGCTGATGTCGTGCGTCGAGAGCGATAACTTGAGCTGTTCTTCGAGTGTTCTTGAGTTCGTAATGTGGTTCTTGAGCTTGAGTGTTTACTTCTCTCAGCTTAGAAATCTCTTGCGAAATGTTGTGAATTAGTCTCCGATGTCCTTGAAGTGAGGATTGAACTCTATTTTTATAGTCCTCGGGAGCTTTAATTAGCTCATTAAAGGCTTTAATGTTTGGTCTTGTAACCGCCGGAGAGCTTTAATGTCATTGATGAGTGGCTTTCGTAACCACTGTCGGGTCATTAATGTTACTGATGACTCGTCCGTTGTCCATTAATGTCGTTGACTCCTGCATTAAACACTTAAAAATAACAGTTATATTATGTGTTAGCTTGGTTGAGGTCGCATGGTCTTTATGCGACGGTCGTGCGGAGTGGGAGACGTCGAAGTCGAGTGTCACGATGAACTCTCGACTTACCTTTCGGGAGGGACGACGGATGTTTTCTGGGTCTTTGCCGAGACCTTATATTAACACAAGATATGGTTCATAACGAGTGTCTTACCTTTTCTGTTCGTGGTCAAGACCTGCATTAATAAACAAAAGAAACGGATGTTTGACTGTTAACGGTTAGTATAATCGTACGACCGTCTGAAGTCTCGGATGTGGGTCTTATGGAACATATGACTATCGCCAAAATATAAGACCATTTGGTTGTAGGACCAGGGTGATTTAACACCAATGACAGGAGACTGTCGACGTAAGACCGATGAGTCGTAACTGGCGACATAAGACTAGTGACGTGCGAAGTGCGATACGTGACGTACGATCATGAGATGTAATATGACTATTGATCCAATATGTCAATTATCGTGGCTATTTAACGTATGTCGGGGATATGATAATAATGGGTATTATCCTTGTCGGTCAGGGGTAATCAATATCCATAGGTCGTGTCTAGGGGATTTTCCAAGTCAGTCGAGGGTGTGATCTTTTACCCAAACAGCAGGTATGTCACATAAACCCTCTGAACCCTTGCACTCGACACTCATCCCATGGCCCTTCATGAGGTGGGGAATGGATATTGTTGGCAAACTACCCCCGGCCCCGGGGCAAAAGGTATTCCTCCTTGTACATACCGATTATTTTTCCAAGTAGGTGGAGGCGGCTGTTTTTTCCCAAATCAGGGACAAGGAAGTCATCTCTTTTATCTAGACTAACATCATATGCAGATTTGGGATTCTATCCGAAATTGTCTGTGACAACGGATCCCAATTCATAAGCGACAGGACCCAACAATTTTGCGAAGACAGGAGTATCAAATTAACAACCTCGACTCCCAGATACCCTCAGGCGAACGGACTTGCTGAATCAAGTAATAAGACCATTATAGCTTCGATCAAGAAAAGGTTAAAAGCATCAAAAGGAAGATGGGTCGAAGAACTCCCTTCAGTCCTATGGGCAAATCGCACGACACCGCGCATGTCCACAGGACAAACCCCTTTCTCTCTCGTCTACGGTTGCTAAACAGTCCTGCCAATCGAAGTCCAGCTCCCAACTTCGAGGCATACTTCCGTCGACCACAACATGATTGATTTAAATTATGATATCGACGCCCTCAAAGAGCTTAGAGAGTCAGCCTTGATCAGAATGGCATCTCAGAAGCAAGCAGTCGAGCGACATTTCAACAAACACGTCAAAGTCAAAGTCTTTCAAGAAGGCGATTACGTCCTCCGTCGAGTGTTCCAAAACACTCAAGAGCTCAATGCCGGTAAACTTTCCATTAAATGGGAAGGTCCTTACCGCATCTCCGAAGTCGTTGGTAAAGGAGCCTATCGACTCCAGACTCTCGACAATCAAGAAATCCCACGCACTTGGAATGCTACGCACTTGAAAAAGTATTTTTTCTAGAATCATTTTTCTCTCATGCAACTTAATTGTGTAACCACAGGGGCACATGATTCAAATTTCATCATGAAATTTGGTTACACAAATCATAAGGTTTGAGCGACTCTCGATCTGAGTTTCTGAATTCAGAATTTTTTGTACGTTCTAACACGTCAATAATTGAGCCTATCATTACAAGTCAAACGTATGATATTTCAATCGTTATATTGCTATGAATGCCTAAGTCGCACGATTCTTCGCTCGTTCTATACTTAACAAAGTTACATAGTTGATATTACATCTATCTACGACATATATAAAATGAAATAAAAATTCGACAGCAGGATGAAATTTATTTACGAAACGTACGATTACATAGGAGCGACCGACAGTCGAGTATACAAAGTTAAAATGGTTCGACCACCAACGGTCGAGACATGAAAAGACACAGCATTTCCTGAATCTAGACAGGAGCGTCGATCGTATGCTCAGTCTCGACCTTTGAATCCTCGTCACACCCGAAAATGCGCTAAGAAGCTAATGCAAGGATCAAACGAGTATGTTAGGTGACACCCTACGCCGCGACATTTCAGAATGCGGCCCTTAAGATTAATGTTAAGGTTAGAGGAAGGAATATGATCTTCTCGATGGTCGACTTCCAGTCCAACATCTCCTCTATCTTCGCGTATCTAACAAAAGGAGATTGAAACATCTGCAAAAAGCAAAAGGGGTATGTTAAGCAAACATTCGGAGGAAACATTGGGAACACGAGTTTTGGAAGAAAAACTCACAAAGAACGCTAGTCCAGCTAAACGCGATCCCGTCTGTTTGATAGAGATCTTTTGAAAACGCTCTTTGAAAGATAAGAGCTGATATTTCCCCAGATGCGGAAATGACTTCGTCCCGTCAAGGACACAGTAAGTCAAGAGGAACGACGACAACGTAAAGTTGATCGTCATAACTTCCTCCTCACTCTCTCCCGTCATTACACCCTCGCCCATGTCGGCTGATGAAAGGGTCGACGCGACAGCAGAAGACATCGTCGCCAGATGCGCAAGATCCTCGAACATCGCGTCTATCGCAATCAAAGTCTTCTCGGACATAATCATTCTCAAAGAGCCTCCAATCTTGGAAGGCCTGAGAGGAATCGAGAAACTATACCTCGTATGAACACTCAAAAATTTCGAAAAGTATTGAGCAAAGAACAACAAGGGATCAAAGAAAAATTCCACAATCGTACGTCAGTATGACGTCACGGCCTCGTTTTCTCTTCGACTTCTCGTTCGGTTAGAATTAAACCAATTCGGTTCCGAAAAAACCAAGGTATTTTTAACGCAGAACCCTGAATACCCGACGAGCAAAATTTAAAATTCGAATTTGCCATCCTAATTTCAAATTTTGGGGGCAAACTGTTTGGGCAAAATTTCACAGGTCTCGACCATGACCAGAAAAAGTAAGATGCATGTCATGAGTTATACCTTGTATTAAGATAAGGTCCCGACGAAGACCCAAAGAACCTCCGCCATCCCTCCTAAAAGGTAAGTCGAGAGTTCCTCACGACACTCGACCTCAACGTCACCCGTTCCGCACGACCGTCGCATAAAACCGTACGACCTCTACCGACTAACACGTTATACAACTGTTATATTTGTTTAAGTGTTTAATCCAGAAGTCAAAGTCATTTATGGACAAACGGCTATAACCGACGAAATCAGTTATGAGCATCTAAACTCACATTGAAGATGACGACCGTTACAACATTCATCAAAGATCTTGATGATTCAATTAAAGTCATCCGAAGACTATAAAATCCCAGCTCAATCATCAGTTCAAGACACCTGATCAACACCGAATAACACAGAGAGAGATAGAATAAGAGCATCAAACAACAGAAGCAAACGCAAACACTCGAAGAATATTCATTCGAAGCAAAGAGATCATTCATAAAAGATCACTCTCGACGCAAGACTCTCGCTCTCGACCAACAGTTTATACATAGTTTTCACATACGACGCACACTGTTTTTACCTTCTAAACAATTGTACTTTACATTTCGAAGTCTTTCCTTCATTTGTATTGTAATCACTGTACGATCGACACCCAGAACACTAAGGACATCGCCCCTGATTGGCGACCATAGTGCAGCGACAACATCCAATGTCGTCCGCAGGTTTTTTCCTCGTTGAGGTTTTTCCTACGTCATCAAATCCTTTGTCTCACTTACATTTTTGTCTTTGTCGCACGCCTTTGTCGAAAGATTCCTTTCTTTAGTTGTTAAAGTCCACATCGACCTTAAGTTGTCCCTTTGGTGCGATTTTTGGCATTAACACCAGTTATCTATACTTCCTCCTCCTCTCTCTCCTCGGTCGCCTCAGAATCCTCTCTCTCATCTTCTTCTTTCTCCTCTCGACCCATCCTCACTCTGTCGCTCAAGAAAACGGTGTCATCATCCTCGTCTACCAAATGACGCGTGACGTACGACCGGTCTTCAATACTAAACTCCATGAACTTTTCGACCTTAGCCCGGGAAGCATCGTCCGGCTCTACCTTGTCGAAATCAATATCTACACATAAAAAAGAAGACCAGTCGAAAAAACAACCGAGCAACAAAATAACATAAAAACATACAATCAAAGGCTCACCTGTCATATTCCAACACTCACTAATCCAGTCACTATCAGTGTCCAGCGTCGACACCCGCACGAATACATACCTCTTCTTCCACCCATGGTCGTTGACCGCAGTATTTAAAACCAAGGTACGATCACCCTTGTGCCTTGAAAACAAACTATAGCGACGGTACCGATTACTTTTAACCTTATACGCCGTCAGTAGGTCCCTCACATTCATCGGTGGATTCCAGTTGGAGGTAAGTCGTTCGATGATCAGGATAACTCGCCAAAACTGGGGCATCAGTTGCCCCGGTGAAAGATCGAATTCACACATGAACTCTTTGACCAGAGGCGAATATGGCCAATGAAAGCCTATCTTGAACGGGTATTCGTATATAACGACGTACCCCTCGGGGAACATTTCCGGTCGAACCTTACCAACCTTGCTTACGGTGATCCCTATGGGAATCCTTGCTAGACTTCTAAAGTCGTCGAGATCTTCTTCGTTTTTAATGGTGCTTCTAGGCTCTGTCGACATTGCTAACCCCGTTAAATTGATTTGCACTTCTGAAAGACCCCAGATATCCCAGTTTTTCCTAGGCTTTCTAGCAATAGACTTGCGACGCATACGCAAACTGGAGGGTCGTATCTTATATGATCTCAGAAAATCCTAATTATGTCAAAGATTCTTGCAGATTTAGAAATAATCGAACGAAAATCGACAAGAAACCCCCTAAAGAAATCTTTGCTCAAAACCCTCTGAAGTCGTAAACAAGAAAAGATCCATGGTAATCTTTATTTATGCAGTTGATCATGTCAGGTCGAGTCCCTTGATGATCACCGCGTGCCCTCGTCCCTTCGTATGACCACATGGATCGTCGACACCTGTCAAGGACAGCTGGTAAGCACCATCGTGCGTCGGCATGACGTCACGACTTTATCCTCTCTTCGATTTCCCTCTCTAGTTTGAATTGAACCGATTCAGTTCCAAAACAACCAAGGTATTTTTCAACACAAAACCCTGAACACCCGACAAGCAAAATTTAAAATTCGAATTTGCCATCCTACTTTCAAATTTTGGGGGCAAACTGTTTGGGCAAAATTTCACAGGTCTCGACCACGACCAGAAAGGTAAGACACATGTTATGAACTATATCTTGTATTAAGACAAGGCCCCGACAAAGACCCAAAAAACCTCTATCGTCCCTCCTAAAAGGTAAGTCGAGAGTTCCTCACGACACTCGACCTCGACGTCGCCTGTTCCGCACGACCGTCGCACAAGACCATACGACCTTGACTAACTCAATATACGAATGTTACGTTTGTTCAATGATTAATGCAGGAGTCAAAGTCATTAATGGGCAACGGTCATAACCGACGAAGAGCAATTATGAAGAGTTACAACTGGCGACCGTTATGGCTGTTATCAAAGCAATCAATGAGCTAATCAAAGCACCCGAAGGTTATAAAAGATCAAGTTAAACTTCAGTTCCAGGAACCGAACATCGAACAAGAGAAGCAAACGCAAACACTCGAAGAATATTCATTCGAAGCAAAGAGATCATTTATAGAAAATCGCTCCCGACGCACGACTTTCACTCTCGACCAACAGTTTACACATTGTTTTCACACACGACGCACACTGTTTTTACATTTCAAACACTTGTACTTTACATTTCGAAGTCTTTCCCTTCATTTGTATTGTAATCTCTGTACGATCGACACCCGAAACACCAAGGACATCGCCCCTGATTGGCGACCATAGTGCAACGACGACATCCACTGTCGTCCGCAGGTTTTTTCCTCATTGACGTTTTTCCTGCGTCATCAAATCCTCTGTCTCATTTACATTTTCGTCTTTGTCGCACGTCTTTGTCGCACGTCTTTGTCGAATGATTCCTTTCTTTAGTTGTTAAAGTCCACATCGACCTTAAGTTGTCCCTTTGGTGCGATTTTTGGCATTAACAGATAATCGTATGACTATATCTTACGATGAAACTTAAGTAGTATGCCCCTGTGATAGAATGATCATACTGTAGACCTGAACACTTATGCCATGCGACCTTGCGAGATTAAAGTCATGCAATAGACTTAACGGTCTTAGTTTATGCGATCTGTGATAAAACAATGTCAGAGGTTGGTCGTTGGCTAACCAACGACCCTCCGATGCTAAAGTCAGTAATCGTCGCGATAAACGAAAATTACGTGAGAAAAGGAAAACACTTAGAAGAAATACCTTTTCAAATATGTCGCATTCCAGCTACGTGGGATATCTTGATTATCGAGGGTTTGGAGTAGATAGGCACCTTTACCCACGATTTCTGAGATACAATAAGTACCTTCCCATTTGGTAGAAAGCTTACCGATGTTGAGCTCTTGAGTGTTTTGGAACACTCGTCGGAGGACGTAGTCGCTGTTTGGGCAAAATTTCACAGGTCTCGACCGCGACCAAAGAAGGTAACACGCATGTCATGAGTTATACCTTGTATTAAGATAAGGTCGCGACGAAGACCCAAAGAACCTCCGCCATCCCTCCTAAAAGGTAAGTCGAGAGATCCTCATGACACTCGACCTCGACGTCGCCCGTTCCGCACGACCGTCGCATAAAACCGTACGACCTCGACCGACTAACGCGTTATACAACTGTTATATTTGTTTAAGTGTTTAATGCAGGAGTCAAAGTCATTTATGGACAAACGGTTATAACCAACGAAATCAGTTATGAGCATCTAAACTCACATTGAAGATGACGACCATTACAAACAATCTTCAAGGCACTTAAAGATTCAATTAAAGTCATCCGAAGACTATAAAATCCCAGCTCAATCATCAGTTCAAGACACCTGATCAATACCGAATAACACAGAGAGAGATAGAACAAGAGCATCGAACAACAAAAGCAAACACAAACACTCGAAGAATATTCATTCGAAGCAAAGAGATCATTCATAGAAGATCACTCTCGACGCAAGACTCTCGCTCTCGACCAACAGTTTATACACAGTTTTCACACACGACGCACACTATTTTTATATTCCAAACACTTGTACTTTACATTTCGAAGTCTTTCCTTCATTTGTATTGTAATCTCTGTACGATCGACATCCGGAACACCAAGGACATCGCCCCTGATTGGCGACCATAGTGCAGCGACGACATCCACTGTCGTCCGCAGGTTATTTCCTCGTTGAGGTTTTTCCTGCATCATCAAATCCTTTGTCTCATTTACATTTTTGTCTTTGTCGCACGCCTTTGTCGAAAGATTCCTTTCTTTAGTTGTTAAAGTCCACATCGACCTTAAGTTGTCCCTTGGTGCGATTTTTGGCATTAACAGTTTGGCGCCATCCGTGGGACCCCATCTAGAGAAAATCTTTGACTAACGTGCGTCCTACTTACGTTTTCTTGGAGTTTCTTCTATTCTCAGTTGCAGGAAAATGGCGAATAACAAACAAGTCATTGTCCCAGCACATGAGGGGCTCGAAAATGCACAAGACGCACTTAAAACAGTCAACGATTATCGCCTGGAGGAACATGCTGATTGTTTCGCCTGGTCGCATGAAGATATGGTTGGCATAGATCCTGACGTCATCTCTCACAAGCTCAACGTCGACCCATCGTTCAAACCTATTAAACAGAAGCGACGGAAATTTGCTCCTGAAAGGAATAAGGTGATAAATGACGAAGTCGACAATCTTCTCAAGACAGGGAAGATTCGAGAGGTAAAATACCCCGACTGGCTTGCTAACGTCGTGGTGGTAGCAAAGAAGAACGGAAAGTGGAGGGTCTGTATCGACTTCACAGATCTCAATAAAGCCTGTCCAAAAGATCCTTTTCCATTACCTCATATCGACGCCATGGTCGATGCGACAGCTGGGCACGAACTACTGACGTTCATGGATGCCTATTCCGGATACAATCAAATCTTAATGCACGTCGAGGACCAAGAAAAAACCGCATTTATGACGGACCGAGGTATTTACTGTTATAAAGTTATGCCTTTCGGACTAAAAAATGCAGGTTCTACCTACCAGCGTCTAGTGAATAAAATGTTTAAAGACCATCTCGGCGACACGATGGAAGTGTATATCGACGACATGTTGGTCAAGTCAAAACAAGCGATCGACCATGTCGAACATCTGAGGCAATCATTTAATATCCTTAGAAAGTATAGCATGAAGCTCAACCCGACGAAATGTTCTTTCGGTGTCAGCACTGGGAAATTCCTGGGCTATATGGTCACTCGCCGAGGTATCGAAGCCAATCCCGACCAGATCAAAGCCATTGTTGAGATCAAATTTCCTTGGAATTTCAAAGAAGTCCAAAGGCTCACTGGTCGGGTAGCAGCTCTAGACAGGTTCATCTCCCGATCTTCAGATAAATGTCATCTATTTTACAACGTCCTCAGGAAGAACAGAGGCTTCGACTGGACCAAACGCGGTAAGTGCCGTCCTAACACGAGAAGATGAAAAGCAGCAACTGCCAATCTATTATGTAAGTAAATCTCTTCTGGACGCAGAAACCAGGTATTCCTCTATGGAAAAATTGCTCTTGTCGCTGGTCACAGCTGCTAAAAAACTGCGACATTATTTTGAGTCGCATCCCATTACTGTCGTAACTAACCTCTTAAGTCTGTCTTAAGAAAACCTGAGTTGACAGGTCGCTTAGCAAAATGGAGCATATATCTCAGCAGCTACGACATTGACTTCAAGCCCAGGACCGCGATCAAGTCGCAAGCCTTGGCCGATTTCATTGCTGACTTCAGCCCTGAATTGGAAAAAGAAGCAGAGCTCGAGGTATCAACTGTGGCGACTCACGACGACGTGTCCTGGATCTTACACGTTGATGGGTCATCCAACATTAGAGGCTCAGGACTAGGCGTCGTCTTAAAGTCGCCACAAGGGGGCAAGATGGTATACTCAGTTCGATGGGATTTCAAAACCACCAACAACGAAGCCGAGTACGAGGCCCGGATCGTAGAGATGAATATGGCCCACGACTCGGGGGTAACCGCGCTACATGTCAAAAGCGATTGTCTCCTGGTCGTGCACCAGATGAATGGAGAATTCGCGGCCAAGGATTCAAAAATGACAGCGTACCTGAAGGTAGCAAAAGAAAAATCAAAAATGTTTAAAACATTTTCTATCGAACAAATCCCGAGAGACCAGAATACTCAGGCCGACGCTTTAGCAAATCTCGGGTCTGCTCTGGTCGAACCTATATTCGACATTATTCCCATGATCTATCTGGCGACATCGTCTATCGAGAACATTGACGTCGTCCAGATCGAAGAAGAAGAAGATAATTGGTCGTGCGACATCCAAAATTTCCTTATGCACGACCAACTCCCAGAAGACAAGATGGAAGCCCGGAAGATCAGATTCAAAGCATCTAAATATACCATAATTGGAGATAAGCTCTATCGACGATCGTCGACAGGATTAAATCTAAGATGCGTCATTAGCAAGAGTCAGGTCCAAAAAAATCCTTCACGAGATGCACGACGGCAAATGTGGCAATCACTCCGGTGGTCGCAGCTTGGCTAATCGTATCTCTCGACAAGGGTATTTTTGGCCAACGTTGCGACAAGACGCTGTCAAGTACGTCCATAACTGTGATCCTTGTCAGCGACATGCAGGTATGTCACATAAACCCTCTGAACCCTTGCACTCGACACTCATCCCATGGCCCTTCATGAGGTAAGGAATGGATATTGTTGGCAAACTACCCCCGGTCCCGGGGTAAAAGGTATTCCTCCTCGTACTTACCGATTATTTTTCCAAGTGGGTGGAGGCAGCTGCTTTTTCCCAAATCAGGGACAAGGAAGTCATCTATTTTATCCAGACTAACATCATATGCAGATTTGGGATTCCATTCGAAATCGTCTGTGACAACGGATCCTAATTCATAAGCGACAGGACCCAACAATTTTGCGAAGACAGGAGTATCAAGTTAACAACCTCGACTCCCAGATACCCTCAGGCGAACGGACTTGCTAAATCAAGTAATAAGACCATTATAGCTTCGATCAAGAAAAGGTTAAAAGCTGCAAAAGGAATATGGGTCGAAGAACTCCCTTCATTCCTATGGGCAAATCGCACGACACCGCGCACGTCCACAGAACAAACCCCTTTCTCTCTCGTCTACGGTTGCGAAGCAGTCCTGCCAATCGAAGTGCAGCTCCCAACTTCAAGGCATACTTCCGTCGACCACAACATGATTGATTTAAATTATGATATCGACGCCCTCGAAGAGCTTAGAGAATCAGCCTTGATCAGAATGGCATCTCAGAAGCAAGCAGTCGAGCGACATTTCAACAAACACGTCAAAGTCAAAGTCTTTCAAGAAGGCGATTACGTCCTCCGTCGAGTGTTCCAAAACACTCAAGAGCTCAATGCCGGTAAACTTTCCATTAAATGGGAAGGTCCTTACCGCATCTCCGAAGTCGTTGGTAAAGGAGCCTATCGACTCCAAACTCTCGACAATCAAGAAATCCCACGCAGTTGGAATGCTACGCACTTGAAAAAGTATTTTTTCTAGAATCATTTTTCTCTCATGCAACTTAATTGTTTTACCACAAGGGCACAAGATTCAAATTTCATCATGAAATTTGGTTACACAATCATAAGGTTTGAGCGACCTATCGATCTGAGTTTCTGAATTCAGAAAAATTTTGTACGTTCTAACACGTCAATAATTGAGCCTATCATTACAAGTCAAACGTATGATATTTCAATCATTATATTGCTATGAATGCCTAAGTCGCACGATTCTTCGCTCGTTCTATACTTAACAAAGTTACACAGTTGATATAACATCTATCTACGACATATATAAATCGAAATAAAAATTCGACAGAAGGATGAAATTCATTTACGAAACTTACGATTACATAGGAGCGACCGACGGTCGAGTATACAAAGTTAAAATGGTTCGATCACGAACGGTCGAGACATGAAAAGACATAGAATTTCCTAAATCTAGAGAGGAGCGTCGATCGTATGCTCAGTCTCGACCTTCGAATCCTCGTCACACCCGAAAATGCGTTAAAAAGCTAATGCAAGGATCAAACGAGTATGTTAGGTGACACCCTACGCCGCGACATTTCAGAATGCGACCCTTAAGATTAATGTTAAGGTTAGAGGAAGGAATATGATCTTCTCGACGGTCGACTTCCAGTCCAACATCTCCTCTATCTTCGCGTATCTAACAAAAGGAGATTGAAACATCTGCAAAAAGCAAAAGGGGTATGTTAAGCAAACATTCGGAGGAAACATTGGGAACACGAGTTTTGGAAGAAAAACTCACAAAGAACGATAGTCCAGCTAAACGCGATCCCGTCTCTTTGATGGAGATCTTTTAAAAACGCTCTTTGAAAGATAAGAGCTGATATTTCCCCAGATGCGGAAATGACTTCGTCCCGTCAAGGACACAGTCAGTCAAGAGGATCGACGACAACGTAAAGTTGATCGTTATGACTTTCTCCTCACTCTCTCCCGTCATTACACCCTCGCCCATGTCAGCTGATGAAAGGGTTGACGCGGCAGCAGAAGACATCGTCGCCAGATGCGCAAGATCCACGAACGTCGCGTCTATCGAAATCAAAGTCTTCTCGGACATAATCATTCTCAAAGAGCCTCCAATCTTGGAAGGCCTGAGAGGAATCGAGAAGCTATACCTCGTATGAACACTCGAAAATTTTGAAAAGTATTGAGCAAAGAACAACAAGGGATCAAAGAAAAATTCCACACTAAATACTTTTCAAGAGGATATAAAAGGAAATGATCCATTATGATCCCTATTTATGCAAACGATCGGATCCCTTAGATGATCGCCACGTGCCCTCGTCCCTTCGTATGACTGCAGGGATCGTCGACACCTGTCAAAGACAGCTGGTAAGCACAATCGTACGCCAGTATGACGTCACGACCTCGTTTTCTCTTCGACTTCTCGTTCGGTTAGAATTAAACCAATTCGGTTCCGAAACAACCAAGGTATTTTTAAAGCAGAAGCCTAAGCACCCGACGAGAAAATTTTAAAATTCGAATTTGCCATCCTACTTTCAAATTTTGGGGCCAAACTGTTTGGGCAAAATTTCACAGGTCTCGACCGCGACCAAAGAAGGTAAGACGCATGTCATGAGTTATACCTTGTATTAAGATAAGGTCCCGACGAAGACCCAAAGAACCTCCGCCATCCCTCCTAAAAGGTAAGTCAAGAGATCCTCACGACACTCGACCCCAACGTCGCCCGTTCCGCACGACCGTCGCATAAAACCGTACGACCTCGACCGACTAACGCGTTATATAACTGTTATATTTGTTTAAGTGTTTAATGCAGGAGTTAAAGTCATTTATGGACAAACGGCTATAACCGACGAAATCAGTTATGAGCATCTAAACTCACATTAAAGATGACGACCGTTACAAACACTTAAAGATTCAATTAAAGTCATCCAAAGACTATAAAATCACAGCTCAATCATCAGTTCAAGACACCTGATCAACACCGAATAACACATAGAGAGATAGAACAAGAGCATCGAACAACAAAAGCAAACACAAACACTCGAAGAATATTCATTCGAAGCAAAGAGATCATTCATAGAAGATCACTCTCGACGCAAGACTCTCGCTCTCGACCAACAGTTTATACACAGTTTTCACACACGACGCACACTATTTTTATATTCCAAACACTTGTACTTTACATTTCGATGTCTTTCCTTCATTTGTATTGTAATCTTTGTACGATCGACATCCGGAACACCAAGGACATCGCCCCTGATTGGCGACCATAGTGCAGCGACGACATCCACTGTCGTCCGCAGGTTTTTTCCTCGTTGAGGTTTTTCCTGCGTCATCAAATCCTTTGTCTCATTTACATTTTTTTCTTTGTCGCACGCCTTTGTCGAAAGATTCCTTTCTTTAGTTGTTAAAGTCCACATCGACCTTAAGTTGTCCCTTTGGTGCAATTTTTGGCATTAACAGTCGCCTACTTGAAAGACTTTAACTTTAATGCTTTTGTTGAAGTGTCGCTCGACCACTTGCCTCTGTGATGCCATTTTGATCAATGCTGACTCTCTGAGCTCTTCGAGGGAATCGAGGTCATAACTTAGATCAACCAGATTATGGTCGACGGAAGTGTGTCTTGAGGTCGAGAGTCGAATCTCGACCGGCAGAACTGCTTCACAACCGTAGACTAGAGAGAAAGGGGTTTGTCCTGTGGACGTACGAGGCGTCGTGCGATTCACCCACAGAACTGAAGGGAGTTCTTCGACCCACCTTCCCTTTGCGGCTTGTAACCTCTTCTTAATTGAAGCAATGATAGTCTTATTGCTTGATTCAGCAAGTCCATTTGCCTGAGGATATCTAGGCGTCGAGGTCGTTAGTTTGATGATGCGATCTTCACAGAACTGTCGAGTCCTGTCGCTTATGAATTGGGATCCATTGTCTCAGACAATTTCGGATGGAATCCCAAACCTGCATATGATGTTAGTCTGGATAAAAGACACGACTTCCTTGTCCCGAACTTGGGAAAAGGCGGCTGCTTCTACCCATTTGGAAAAATAATCTATAAGTACGAGGAGAAATACCTTTTGCCCAGGGGCGGGTGGTAACTTGCCGACAATATCCATACCCCATCTCATGAAGGGCCACGGAATCAGTGTGGAATGTAAAGGCTCAGATGGTTTATGGGACGTACCTGAATGTCGTTGACAAGGATCACAGTTCTGGACGTACCTGACGGCGTCCTGTCGCAGTATTGGCCAAAAGTAGCCTTGTCGAGAGATGCGATTAGCCAAACTACGACCTCCTGAGTGATTGCCACATTCACGATCATGCATTTCTTGAAGGATCCTTTGAACTTGATTCTTACTGACGACGCATCTCAGGTTCAAGCCTGTCGATGATCGTCGATAGAGTTTATCTCCGATCACGACATACCGGGATGCCTTGAATCTGATCTTCCGAGCTTCCATCTTGTCTTCTGGGAGTTGGTCGTGCATAAGAAAATTTCGGACGTCGCACGACCAGTCATCTTCTTGCTCTTCGATCTGGATGACATCGTCATTTTCAATGGACGACGTCGCTAGGTGGATCAAAGGAATACTGTCGAATATTGGTTCGACTAGAGCAGATCCCAGGTTTGCCAGAGCATCGACTTAAGTATTCTGATCCCTTGGAATTTGCTCAATAGAAAAAGATTTGAATTTTTCTGATTTTTCTGATTTTTCTTTTGCTACCTTTAGGTACGCTGTCATCTTTGAATCTTTAGCTGCGAATTCTCCATTCATCTGATTCACGACCAGAAGAGAATCGCTCCTTACATGTAGTGAGGTTGCCCCCGAGTCGTAGGCCATACTCATTCCTACGATCAAGGCTTCGTACTCAGCTTCGCTGTTGGTGGCTTTGAAGTCGCGTCACACGGAATACACTAACTTGCCCCCCTGTGGCGACTTTAAGACGACGCCAAGTCTTGAACCCCTAACGTTGGATGACCCATCGACATACAGAGTCCAAGGCACGTCGTCGTGAGTCGCCACAGTTGACACTTCGAGCTCTGCTTCTTTTCCCAATTCAGGACTAAAATCAGCGATGAAATCCGCCAAGGCTTGCGATTTGATAGCGGTCCTGGGTTTAAAAGTGATGTCGTAACTGCTGAGATATATGCTCCATTTTGCTAAACGTCCTGTCAACTCAGGTTTTCTCAAGACAGACTTAAGAGGAAAGTTAGTTACGACAGTAATCGGATGTGATTCGAAATAATGTCGCAATTTCTTTGCGGCTGTAACAAGCGACAAGAGTAGTTTTTCCATTGAGGAATACCTGGTTTCGGCGTCTAAGAGGGATTTACTTACATAATAGATCGGAAGCTGTTGCTTTTCATCTTCTCGGGTTAAGACGACACTTACTGCATTAGGACTAACAGCCAAATATAGCTGCAAGACCTCATGATCGTGAGGTTTTGATAACAGAGGAGGCGATGTCATGTATTCCTTTAATTTTTGCAACGCTTGCTCATGGTCGTTGGTCCAGTCGAAGACTTTAATTTTTCTGAGGACGTTATAGAATAAATGACATATGTCTGAGGATCGAGAGATAAACCTGTTCAGGGCAGCTACCCGACCAGTGAGCATTTGGACCTCTTTGAAATTTCTAGGAGATTTAATCTCGATGATAGCCTTGATCTGGTCGGGGTTGGCTTCGATTCCCCGTCGACATGTAACCCAGGAATTTTCCGGCACTGACACCAAAGGAACACTTCGTCGGGTTGAGCTTCATACTATATTTACGAAGGATGTCGAACAACTGCCTCAAATGTTCGACATGGTCGACTGCTTGCTTCGACTTGACGAGCATGTCGTCGATATAAACTTCCATCGTGTCGCCGAGATGATCTTTGAACATCTTATTCACCAGACGCTGGTAGGTAGAACCTGCATTTTAAGGCCAAAAGGCATAACTTTGTAACAGTAAATACCTCGACATGTCATGAACGTAGTTTTCTCTTGGTCCTCGATGTGCATCAGGATCTGATTGTATCCAGAATAAGCATCCATGAACGTCAATAGTTCATGCCCTGCGGTCGCATCGACCATGGCATCGATATGTGGCAATGGGAATGGATCCTTTGGACATGCTTTGTTGAGATCGGTAAAATCAATACAGACCCTCCATTTGCCATTTTTCTTTGCCACGACCACGACATTAGCAAGCCAACCGGGGTACTTTACTTCTCGAATTTTCCCTGTCTTGAGGAGGTTGTCGACTTCATCATTTATCACCTTATTCCTTTCAGGAGCGTATTTTCGCCGCTTTTGCTTGACGGGTTTGAATGATGGGTCCACATTGAGCTTATGGGAAATGATACCAGGGTCTATGCCGACCATATCTTCATGCGACCAGGAAAAATAATCGGCATGCTCTTGCAAAAAGGATATGAGTTTGCCTTTCAGGCAGGGATCAAGGGATGACCCTACAAGGACTTTCTGGTCAGGCTTGCTCTGGTCCAGGATGACTTCCTCCAGGCGATAGTCGTCGACTATCTCAGGAACATCCTGCGCTTTCTCAAGCCCCTCGGGCATCTGGGCAATGATATGCTCTTGATTTCCAAGGGCTGCCATTTTCCTGAAACAGAAGAAACTCCCAGAAACCGTTAGTAAAACGCACGTTCGTCGAAGATTTTCTCTAGATGTGTCCCCACGGTGGGCGCCAAACTGTTAATGCCAAAAAATCGTCCAAAAGGATAACTTAAGGTTGATTGTGGAGCTTAACAACTAAAGAAAAGAATCTAGCGACAAATCGTGCGACAAAGACAGAAAACGTAAAAGGGACAAAGATTTTGGTGACGCGGGAAAAACCTCAACGAGGAAAAAAACCCGCGGACGACTTTGGGGGTCGTCGCTGCACTATGATCGCCAAACAGGGGCGATGTGCTTATGTTTCGGGTGTCGATCGTACAGAGATTACAATACAAATGAAAGAAGAGACTTTAAATGTAAAGTAACAAGTGTTTCCAATGTAAAAACGAGTGTGTCGTGTGTGAAAACTATATGTCGTGTATGAAAGTTATGCGTCGAGCGTGGGATTCGTGCGTCGAGAGCGAATTGTTGAGAGACATTTCTGTGCTTTGGGTGTTCTTCGGAAAGCCATATGTCCTCAAATGGGATTGTGATCTTCGTATTTATAGTCTTCGTAGCTTTAATTGACCATCATGATTGTAGGAGTAACGGTCGCAACGGTCATTGATGTTAATGCTCATAACTGCTTATGTCGGTTACGTCTGTTGGCCATAAAGGACATTGATCCTGCATGGAATGAGAGAAACATAACAGAAATGTCGCATGTTAGTCGGTCGAAGTCGTGAGCTATGTCACGACGGTCGAGGTCGAGGGGTACTTTTAACTTCAGCTTTGGTTAAAGGATCAAGTGTTCGTGATTTGACTTGGTTATGAAAGAAGTGCAATAAATGTTCTTAGTGTCCTGGTCGTGGTCGAGACTGGTGATGTTTTTCCCAAACAAGAATTATATATAAAACAATAGCGGTTTTTGATGGTTTACGAATAGGGATGAGCATCGAGGACCGTTTTTTCGAACCGAACCGGGACCATATATTCGGTCCGGTATTCGGTTCCAAACATTCCTCAAAATCGGTATTCGGTATTTCGGTATTCGGTACTGGGATTTTCCCAAAAAAACCGAAGCCGGACCGAAATTTTTAAAAGCAAAGTTTTAAAAAAAAATTAATTATACATATCATCTCCTAAATAAAGTTTATCTTGATTGTTGTTAACATTAATTATTATTGTTTCTAGTTGTATATATAGAGATTGAAGAGTTGATAAGAGAACAAAATGGAAAAACGAAAATCGTAAAAAAAATCCCGAAAATTGTTGAACTTTTGTTTCGTTTTGAACTTTTTGATTGTTTGTAATTAGTTTTGAAACACATTTGAAACATTATAAAGACATTTTGGTTTGCGATTGGGTTTGATACATATTTGATACATTTTAAAATTTTCGGTCCTAAGTGGTCCTAGTACCGATTTTCCCGTCCTGAAACCGAACCGGTACTGTACCGGTACATACGGTTCGGTTTTTGGTACCAATTTTTAGTCCCAAAAAAATTCGGTACCAACCGGTCCTGTCCTGATCTCATCCCTATTTACGAAGACGGTAAATTGATTATAATAAAATCATAAGTTTTGAGGGCTAAAATATTGTAATGGAATATATTTAAGTCTAAGGGCGTTTATTAAATACTTACTCGGGTAAGCGTTTAGCAAGTTAAATTATATTACCGGATCAATATGACAAAAACCAAAAATCTTTCCTGGTAAGAGTTAGACAAGGACCGAGAGTACTAAAGTTTTACCCCGGTAAGTGATGGTGAAGACTCTTATCACGGTAAGCACTTACCGAAAAAATTGTAGTGTAGGTATGATCAAAATCTTATCCGATAAATAAATTATAGTGTTGGATTTACCGTTAAACGGTCCCTAAATGTACAAAATAATTATGGTTATTGAGTTTATCAAAACCAACTTTTTATAATCCTAATTTATTAAAATTAATATAAGCGTAAGGCCATCCGCAGCGCATTAATAAAAGCCCTCAACGCCACATCAGCGCCACATCAGCTAAGCCCTCAAGCCCTAAACACCCCCAGCGCATAACTAAAAGCCCTCAAGCCCTCAATGCCACATCAGCGCCACATCATTTTTTTAATTCTTTTATTTATACATTTAATTATTTAACAAAATAAAAATATTTATATATTTTTGAATAAATAAAAATAAGATAAATAATAAAAATAAAAATTCATATCATTCATTAAAAATAAAAATTACAAAATACAAAACACTACCAATTATGAAATTTTTTAGTTTGTTCTTTTCTCTTTAAAGTAACCCTCAAAACGTCTCCCGTAAGGTGATCATGCGAGGTCATGAAAAACTCGAAGTCTTTCTCAAATCGTTTTGAGCGTTCGATTTCGAGTTCTTGTTCCAACCTATCTCGTTCGAGTTTTGAGCGTTCGATTTCGAGATCGAGTTTTTTCATTTTGTATTCCATTGTATCATCAATCTTGTCGTTGAACGTCGTCAACAACTGAGTAACACTTTCGTTCGTATTCGACCCGGACGTATTACTCGTTGAAGTTTTTTTGCCTTGTTTCTCCCGATGGGTCGTTGAAGTTGCTCGATGGAGTTGTCGTCATCGTCATCATTGGAAGGGTTGGTACGTTTTGAACCCCGCGATGAAGTTGTCGTCATCGTTGGAACGGCTCCCCATTTTGGACATTTTTTGAGGACTTCCCAAGCTTGTTCTTTAGAGAAAGCAAACCCTTGTTGTGCTTGGTACCGTTCGTGTGCCACTCGTGAAATGTCGGCATCACTCATTCCGCTTGATCTATTATTGACCAAGTTGTTGTAGATGCCGCCAAAAACAGCAATTTTTTTATTCAGGTCGTTGAACTTGGTGTTGAGTTGATGAGTTGTTCTATAATTGGCGCGACCCATCAAACTATAGAACACTTCCCCGATTCGGGTCCAAAAACCTTCTACATTTATGTAAATTCAAGTATAAGAATATTAACAAGAATAATAATAATAATAATAATAATATTAATAACAATAATAATAATAATAATAACAATAAAAATATTACCATGGGTTTGTGCGTTACCGATAACGGGGTCCTCCGAAACGTCAACCCACGCCGACACTAACGCGAGTTCCTCCTCATTAGTCCACATCTGTTTGGGGGCTCTATTTTCATATTGTTTGCTTTTTCCTTTTCTCGATGGTCTTGGGTTTGATGGTTGTGTGTAGATGGATTGTGGTGTGTGCGGGCTAGTATGTTGGGTTTCCGGAACAATGTCGTCGGCGAGATTGATTGCGGATGAAGGAATATTGTAGTTGGCCGGAGTAAAACCTTGTTCAATCAAACCGGGACGTGTAAATTGGTAAGGAAATTGTTGGTGAAATTGTTGGGGAAATTGTTGCGGATATTGTGGCAGATTTTGTTGCGACCATTGTGGCGGAATTTGTTGCGACCATTGCGGACGATAACCTTGTTGTGTAAACGCTTGGAAACCAAGCTCCGGGTCTTCTTGCGGTTGTGGTGTATCCGGTCGGTTACGACGGGATGTAGGTGTTTTGTTTGGATTCATGATGAAATTTGAGAGAGTTTGAGAGAATTTGAGAGAGTTTGAGAGATTGTTGGTGTGAAAAAATAAGAGGTTGAGGGTTAATATATATAGTGTGATTAAATTGAAAAAAAAATAAAAAAAAAATTAAATAAAAAGTAGCCGTTGAAAGAGAGCCGTTTGAATAAAAAATTTTAAAAAAAATAAAAATAAACAAAACACCATCGGGTTCCTCGGGTTTTCAAACCCGCACCCCGAGCCCGAGCCCCAAGCCCGCGTACCCCGCACCGCTGCCCGCAGGAGCCCGCAGGCGAGCCCGAGCTCGAGCCCGAGGCTGTGCGGATGGCCTAATATAGGACACGGACACCTTTCTAAAAATTGTCTATTTATCTTTCATATAAAAAATTATTCGAAATTCATAAAATATTTTTCTATCTTAAATATAACTCAAACCTTACTTTATATTTAAATTTGAATGAATTGCATGAAAATGTAACATATTTTGCATCCATTCCTATTTTGGATAACATATTTTTAAAACATTCATTTTGGTATCTAAGATGAATAGTTTTAAACATTTAAGTACCTGGATAACCGGTTTGACCCTTAACCGGTTACCATGTTGATGTGGCGAACAATTCAACGTTATTAGATGATGTTGGAGGCAGAGATGGTGGTCGGAGATGGTGACCAGAGACGTAGGCCGGAGATGGAGGCCGAAGATGGTGACCGGAGACGGAGGTCGAAGGCAGAAATTGATTGGAAATGGCACCTTAAAAGCGTTGGTTGTTTTGGTTTTGATGCATACGCGTTTAGTATATATATATATATATGATAAAACTTTACTTATTTAATAGAAATAAAATAAAATTATATATTTATTTTTATTTTATACAATTAAATTTATATCCATAGCCACATCATCAAATAACGTTGATTTGTCCGCCACATCATCAGCCCACATCAGCATGGTAACCAGTTAAGGGTCAAACCGGTTATTCAGGTATTTAAATGTTTAAAACTTTTCATCTAAAGTACCAAAATGAACGTTTTAAAAGTATGTTATACAAAATAGGAATGAAAGTAAAATATGCTATGCTTTCATGCATATTGCCCTTTAAACTTCTTTATCAACTGAATTTATAGAATTTTGATCTTATTAATAAGATATAAATTTTAATTTTAATAACATAAAGTAGACATTTCAAATAAGAAATGTTCAAACGAGAACACTTTCATTTTACGAGCACGTGAGAACATCTTTTTAATAAAGCAATCACATGCGATACAATAATTTATCAAATATGATAAACATGTGATACTAAGGTGCCGTTTGTTTTTTAAGAGGTCTGAAGTCTGAAGTCTTATTTCACTTCTGATTTATAAGGAGTGATGTTGAAGTCTGAAATCTGAATAATAAGATTGTTTGTTTTTGTAACATCTGAATCTGAAATCAATTATATTACCATATATTTTTATTATTAACAAACTTAAAAAATTAAACACTAGAAGCCCAAATAGGAAGGGCCCATAACTCACAAAACTCACAATGGGCCTATCAAAAACCCTAAAAACCCACTATAATACATTCACAACTTCAGTTGGGGTTTCTAGTTTATTTCACACCTCTTTCTCACCATCGTCGTCTTCTTTCTGCTTCTTGAAAGCTTCTGCCGCCAGATGAACCTGATGATGGTACGAAATAGATGCCACCACGAATCTGGTTCTGATCTGAAGAGGAACCCACTTGACCAATTTGCCCCCTGGTTGTTGGATCTTCTTTAATATATCATGTGTATAGAAACCCTAGCTGCAGACAAGGGTAAAGAAGAGAAATAAAGATAACGGTTGCGATAAGAAAGAATACGGCAGTGGTGGTGGTGGTGATGACACGGTGGCGGTGGTGGTGATGATACGGCGGCGGTGGTGGTGGTGGTGGTGACGACGGCGGCGGTGGTGGTGGTGGTGGTGGTGACGACGGCGGCAGTTGTGAAGGACGACGGTGGCGGTGGTGGCGGAGAAGGTGGTGGGCGACGGTGGCTGTTAGGGTTTCAGTTTCATCTCAGAGGTTTTAAGAGGGAGGTTTACCTCTTGTGAAATAAGATGATTTAAGACGTTTCCAGCTCTTTTTTTGAAAGAAAAAACAAACGGTCTTAAAGACCAATCATCTGACCGAATCACATTTAAGAGTTTTTCAAAGTTTTTTTTTAAACAAACAGCCCCTAAATGAAAGCCTTTTAATACTTAATGTTCTTTGATAAATTAAGTGATAACCTAGTCACTTAATTATCTCTTATTTCTACCCAGCATCATTATTTGGAGGGATAAAGTAGACAATTATACATATTTAGACGTTTATAAGTTTACAAAAAAGAAACAGTTATTGATTCAGATTTCATACTTGAGCACCTCTTAAAAATCAAACACCACCTAACACTTTTTGTGTGGAAATAGATTGATTCATAAATTTTTTCCTATGACATGGCATGTGAGATAGACTAAAGACTAGAACAGTAAGAATTTGAGGCGTTGTTATGTCGACTAGTATGATACAAAAATAAAAAACCGTCCATTATAGTTGCTATTACGTTTATATATTGCGTAACATAATTAACTTGTTATTAAGTTAACGTGTTGGACGTATATTTTGACATGTCATATTTGCGTCCCTCGTATCGTGCATAAATTACATCAGTAATTACAAAATTTTGTGTTATGTTTTAAGTTAATAAGAGAGATCAAGATCAAGAAAGAAACCATTTTGGTTGGTCCCAAAAGCATTTCAATTAATTTGAAATATCAAAGGCCAATATCAAGATCTCAAAGCATAAAGATTGGTGTGGAGGGAGTACTTTGACATCAAATCAAACCAAAATCAGAAAAGGGTGGATGAAATGAAATGGAAACAAACTTCAGTTACCAACTTGTCAGAAACCCAAAAGCCTCTCTCTCTCTCTCTCTCTCTCTCTCCTCACTTGCCACTGAATATTGTGTCTCTGGTATCCCAAAAAGCCAAAAACCTCTCTATCTCTTCTTTTTCTCATACCCACATGGAGATGGAGATGGAGATGGAGAGAGAAAACCCCAGTTAGATAACTGCAAAATACTTCACATAAATTGGCCCCAAAGCCGGTAAAAAGCAATCAGATCAAGAAACTGTTCACCCCTCTATCGTCTGTCAATTGATTGATTGTGAAATGCACAGATTCTCCTCGATTTTTTTTTGCTAAATTCGTCAAGGTGAGCAATGTTTTTGTGTTGTTTACTTGTTAATTAATTAACTCATGGGTGGTTTGAAGTTGTTTATTTGATAGTATTGATTACGTGTTTGAAGTTATTTTTGATAATTTTAATTTGGGGTTTCATGATTTTGTGTAGATTTATTTGTAGATCTGAATGGTAGTGAATTATTTTTAAACTCGTAAATCAACAATTTCTTCTTATTAAACTCAGTTACAAAATGAAAGAATACAAACCCTAATTCTAGAGAGAATATCTAACTAGAGAGAGAGAGAGCATTGAAACGTAAAAAGGAAAAATGAATCGTAATGTTATGACTACTGATATCTCAACACATTATATACTCCAATGCCAATATTCAGCTTCAGTCCTCCATCTTTACAGCTACTTACTCCGCTACCCTTTGATACTCATAAGAAGTGAGGCGCGGCCCATATCTATCATGAAGTTGTCATATGTAGTCCTCCAAGTTATGTTCAGCTCATATCTTCTATAACTGCTAAAACACACACACACTAAAATAAATAACTTATAAATAAAACTAGGTGACAAGATTGATAAAACATGTTGGAATATTTTAACACCCTCCCTCAATCTTGACACTTGAATAAGTCCAACATATGTAACTTTTCACAAAGATAATTATGTTGACTTATTCCTAGAGATTTTGTGAAAATATCAGCAGGATTCTCAAAAGAAGCAACTTTAACCATTTTAATCATTCCTGATGCAACCTTTTCCCGTACTTGATGAACATCTATTTCAATATGGAGTAAATTACATATTTGGTCCCTGATGTTTGGTTGCTTTTTGGATTTGGTCCCTATTTCGAAAAAATTACATGGATCGTCCCTGAGGTTTGACAAAGCGTATGGATATGGTCCCTCCCTCTAAACGTCGTCTATATATCACCGTTAATGTCATAAGGGTCAATATTCAGAGGGGTAAAATTGTCTTTTCACATTTTATCAAACATTTAAATGATTTATTAATCAAATCTCTCTGTATTAATTCAACACAACGGTCTCATTCACTTCTTCACTCCTCTGTCGCACGCTCCCACAATGAAGAGATGCAGTTGTGGATCAGATGCAGTTTTGAGAACTTCTTGGACCTCATCAAACACAGGAAGACGTTTCTATTGTTGCTCAAGAAAGGTATTTCATTTTGTTCAGCTTTGTGAAACATGTATTGGATTTTCCCTGATTTCTCCATCTTCAATTTCCATGGTAAATAGGCAAGAAGTTGTGGTTTCATTGATTGGTATGACCCAGCTTTGTGTGATCGATCAAAGATGATTATTCCAGGGTTGTTAAAGTCGAAGAACAAGTTGGAACAACAAAATCTCAGACTGAAGCAGGTTTTGTGTCTGACATGGTTGGCGATTGGAGTGTTTTTTGTTTTTAGGTTGAACTAAATTGTTGTAATAGGACAAGTATTGGTTACTGTAAGTTTTTGTAGTTTTTGTTGTTGTTTAATGTAATCTCATATTGGTTATTGTAAGATGAAGTGGTTTAATGGTATATATTTGATTTGTGTACAACCATGTTCAGATTGAGGAATGTATACTAATGCAAATTGCTTAATGTAATAAGTACAACCATGTTCAGATTGAGGAATGTATACTAATGCAACTTGCTTAATGTAATAAGTACAACCATGTTCATAGGCAACAATTGGCATAACTAATGCAAATTGCTTAATGTAATAAGCACAACCATGTTCATAGGCAACAAGTTCCATAAGCAATAATTGGCATAACTAATGCAAATTGCTTAATGTAATAAATACAACCATGTTCAGATTGAGGAATGTATACTAATGCAACTTGCTTAATGTAATAAGTACAACCATGTTCATAGGCAACAATTGGCATAACCAAGAGGTTGCATAACCAAGTGGCTGCATAATCAACAGGTATGATTTTCACAGATTTGCATAACCAACAACTAGCAATTTCCATAACCAACAATTTACAGGTACCATAACTAACCATTTCCATAACCAACAATTTACAGGTACCATAAATTGATCCCATTAGTTGTACATCCAAAAAACAACCAAAAAACAGGGGATCCCATAAACTATAGTTTCTTTGTCTACTATCCAAAAACAACCACCATCATTAAACAACTATTGTTTGCATCACTAATAACCAAAAGCTACTGCTAAGCATTAAATTACATAAGAACCACATCATGGGGCTTGTCCCTTGCAACTCCTAGAGTTATGACCTTGTTGCCTGCACTTCATACATCTTATTGTCTTTCCAACCTTCTTCAGCTTCCTTCCTGAATCAATCAGCTCTCCAACAGCCTTCTTCCTCTTCTTCTTTGGCCTACCAATTTGAGTGTGATGGGTGGGTGGAATCAAAGTGGTTGAGCAAGTAGACTTCACCCACAACATCCTTCCATTAATTGGTTCCAACTTAAAACTATACATATGTTTCCATGTATCCAACCAATAACTTTCATGCACCCACTTCTCAAGAACTTCAGCTTGTTCTCCATTGCTCTGCATATTCCATATACATGCAACAGCATGTTTGCATGGAATTCCAGTGAGCTCCTATTTCCTGCATGAACACCATTTTTCCCTTACATCTATAATGCATTGGTCCATCCATGGACCACTAACCTGGTATCTGCATTCACCATTCCATATGACTTGGTAATCCACAGCATCATTCTTGATCTGATCAAGTACTTTTGTCACATTTGGAGTGAGGGGACCTTGTGCTTTGTCAATTAGGGTCTGCACATTTGCTATTCTCTTCATGATGTATTGCCTTATATACTCCAAGCAGGTGATAATGGGTTTGTCCCTTCCTTCCACTAATTGTTTGTTGAATACCTCACAGATGTTGTTCAACAACACATCTGTATGACTTCTTCCTGTTATTAACATGTGTTCACCAATTGTAAGTGACATGTGTTAATTTATAATCTTCATGTATGTAACATGTGTTAAATAAGCCCAAGTACCTGTAAAATGAGACCTGGCCCAATGATGAGGGGGTATCAGCTTCAACCAATTGAATGTTTGTTCATTCACCAACTTCAGATGCTCCATCTGACGATCAAACTCCTGGACAGTGGTTGATGAGGCACACTTCCACAACAAATCCTTGAACAGTTTACCTTTCCATATCTTCTTCATATTTTCATGGATGTGCCTTAGGCAAAACCTGTGTTCTGCACAAGGGAATACTTGTGCAATTGCAGGTACTATTCCCTACAAGTCACACAAACATATATATATATATATTTAACAATAACTAACAATAACTAACAATAACTATCATAATAACTAACAGATGTATAGAATAGAAAAGTACCTTTTGTCTGTCAGTAATGAATGTGAAATTGGAATTTGTTGCCAGATCTAGATCATCCCCTAAGCAACTTAAAAACCACCTCCAGGAATCTGTGTTTTTTGCCTCAACAATGGCGTATGCAAGGGGGTATGTGCCATTATTGGAATCAATTCCAACAGTTGTGAGAATCTGTCCAGGAAAAGGACCTTTCATGAAGGCTCCATCCAACCCTAAAAAATCTCTCATGCCAGCCTTGAAACCCCTTTTCAACGCCCCAAGACACACGTACACCCTCTTGAATCTTCTTGTTTGAATTGATGGGTTAGGGTCCACCTCAACCTCTAACTTCACAGTTGTGTCAGCGTTTGTTCTCTGAACTTCAGCAAGGTAGTCCCTCAAACTCTTGTACTGCTCACCATAGTCTCCACGAAGTTTATCCAAAGCCAGTGCCTTTGCTCTATGTGATTTCATCCTTGAACAGTTTTGCTCAAACTTTCTCTGCATATCCATTTGAACATCCTTGACAGGGATATCTGTATTGTGAATAAGGGTCTGAAATAGATTTTGGGATAGGAAAGAAGCAGTACACGCCTTCACAGATCTTGTTTGGAGACAATTATGGGTCTCCACGTATGTTTTGACCACCCAATTAACATCATTTTTCCCTTTGGAAACATGTAAGACCCAAGGACATGAGGGCCCACTTTTTGATTTTTTTCCCTAAGCTTGGACCACATTGACTTTCTTTGTTCAAATCTGGTAGGATGCCATTACAAACAGCTCTTATCCTCACTGAATCATTCTTAACTAACTGAATTTGCCTTCTAGTTTGAATTGCATGCATATCAATCATTTTTTTAATGCCATCCTTGCTACCAAATACCTTACCAACATAAAAACCGGGAACCCCTTCTGTTTGTTGACCCACATCCCTTTCCTTCCTAATATGTTTTAACTTTCTTTTCCTTTCCATCTCCAAATCTGACTCATCTGTGTTGCTTTCAAAATTATCATGATCCAATGCATCAACAAAAATGTTGTTTGCATCTCCATCCACTTTTAACTCCCTCCTACCAATCCACTCTGCATCAACATCTGTGTGTATGTGAAAGTCCATGATATCTAAGTCTACTTTGTCAACTTCATCCACAATGTAATCAGTATCATCACTATCATCACTCTTGCAGTCATCAGTCTGTACATTATTACTATCCTAATCACTTGCATATGCTCTATCAGTTCTATTGGGGTCAAATTGATAATCTCTGAAACCAAAATCTCTCAAATCATTAAATTCATGTGAAAACAGTCCTTGGCTTTCAAGTTTATCAAACAAATCATTGAAGTGCTCATCTTCTAAAACATCATTAGTAGGACCAATGTGTTGGAAATCCATTACATTGACATTCTCTTGGACATGATCAACTATATCAGGGGCATTCTCTTGGACTTGATCACCTATATCAGGGGCATTCTCTTGGACTTGATCACCTAAGTTAGTGGCAGTCTCTTGGACTTGATCACCTATCTCATTGGCATTTTGTTGGACTTGATCAATAGTGTCATGCCATTCAATGAAAATTTTCTTCCTGCAAGAGATAGCAACTCCTTCTTGCACCTTTTTCTGTAGTCTACTAAACTCAGGTTCGTTATTTTCTTCAATCTCTTGTATAACAACATTAGTACCACTAGGACTAGCCAAATAAGTACCCACCCTACTTTTCCATTGTTCAGTGTATACTTCAAACACTCTGCATTCAGGAACATATTTCAACATGTTGATCACGTCCTGATCATTTCCCAAGGCTCTTAGACCAAAGTCCAAGTCCCAACCAGGGAGTCTAAAGTGATAATAAGTAGGGATTAGTTGTCTATACCCTATTTCTGTCATCATGGCATCCAACTCATGTACAAAGAACTCATCCATGTTTACTAAATCAACATAACTTAACTTACCTTGAACATAACTCCTATCAGGTTTCTTAGTGAAAAACCCTCCATGATGAATCTTGAACATAACCAACTGAGGGTAGCAATCTGTGAAAAAAAATGATTTTTTCATTAACAAATCCAACTAACAACTGCATGACACTAAAATGGAGGGATGATAAACTGTTAGCTGCAATACATATCATATACGTCAACGTACTCGTTGGTTGATGGGTTGATTCGAATCTGCCACAAAGGACCATCCATTTTGCACGAAGACGAACAATCTTGCTTTGACTTTCACATACACTAAGGTTTGATGAAGAAATGGGTTTTACAGAAGCACAGAGAAGATGAAGATGGTGGCTTTGGTAATGATTAACATAAGAAAAGAAGGGTCAGCACCATAATTACATTCGGTAATACGTAAACGAGAGGAGAATAGTAATTGACGATTTTACCCCTGTTAATTTGGACGCGGGAAGACATTAACGGTGATATATAGGCGGCGTTTAGAGGGAGGGACCATATCCATATGCTTTGTCAAACCTCAGGGACGATCCATGTAATTTTTTCGAAATAGGGACCAAATCCAAAAAGCAACCAAACATCAGGGACCAAATATGTAATTTACTCTTCAATATGTTTTGTACGTTCATGAAATACAGGATTATTTGCAATCTGAATTGCTGACTTATTGTCACAATTAAAATTTACTGGAAGTAAATTTATTACTTTTAAATCTTTTAACAAACTAAGAACCCATATAATTTCACACAGAGCAGCAGCCATTGCTCTGTATTCAGATTCCGCAGAAGAACGAGAAACACACGTTTGTTTCTTGCTCTTCCATGAAATCATGGAATTTCCCAAAAAAACACAATAACCAGATACAGACCTTCTTGTAGACAAGCACTTGCCCCAGTCGGCATCAGCAAATACATTCAACTTAAACTCAGAATAAACAGAAAAATTTACACCTTTTCCTGGAGAAGCCTTAAGATATCGCAAAACTCTTAAAGCTAACTTCAAATGAGACTGCCTTGGTGCATGCATAAATTGACTAAGGCAGTGAACAGTAAATGCAATATCTGGCCTTGTAGCCAGTAAGTAAATCAACTTACCAATTAATTTTTGATACCCAGTAAAATCATTTAATAGAGTATCTTTTGAATCAGAACCAAGAAAATATGTTACAACCAAATTCATATCCCTTGGTGTTCCTATTGGCTTAACACCCAAATATACAAATTCATTTGAAAGCTCTAAACAGTATTTTCGTTGTGACAAACAAATTCCTTTTTCTGTTTTCAAAATTTCTATCCCTAAAAAATATTTTAGCTCACCCAAATCTTTTATCTTAAAATTTGATTGCAAATGTTTCTTTACCTTGTTAATTTCTACTGAACAATTTCCAGTCAATATAATATCATCTACATATACTAACAAAATAAGAAACACAGAACCTACAGATTTGGTAAACAATGAGTAATCGCAAGAACTTTGAACAAAGCCATTTTCAAATAAACAGGATGAAAGCTTTTCATACCATTGTCGAGGGGCCTGTTTCAAACCATATAAAGACTTAACTAATTTGCAAACACGTTTTTCCTTCTTAGAAAAATATCCGGGAGGCAAAGACAGCTAAATCACCATATAAAAAGGCATTATTTACATCTAACTGATACAATCTCCAATTATTTTGTACAGCAAGAGCAATAACAGATCGAACAGTAACCATTTTAACTACTGGTGAAAACGTTTCCTCATAATCTAATCCCTCCCTCTGTGAATACCCTTTTGCAACTAGTCTGGCCTTATATCGTTCTACCTCACCTGTAGATTTATATTTAATTTTGTAAATCCATCTACAGCCTATTGGTTTCCTACCATGAGGTAAACCAGTCAACTCCCAAGTCCTATTTCTATATAAGGCTTCCATTTCATCATTCATTGCATTTACCCAATTTTGGTCTTTAGAAGCCTCAAAAAAACTATTTGGTTCTACAGCCTTGTTTAAAGTAGAAACAAAACAAAGCAGATTTTTATTAAGAGAAGAATAATTTACTACTTTTTCCAGACCGTATTTCACTTCTCCTTCAATTATATAATCAGTGAAATGTTTAGGTAAATTTGAAGATCTACTAGATTTTCTAGTAGAAGTGATCAATTGTTGATTAGAAGTACCCTCAGAAGGGGACCTCAAAGTTTCAGCTTTATTTTGAACTCTTAAGGGACTATATTCAGTCTCACCAAGATCACTGGCAGCTACCTCAGTACCACCAAGGATCGGAGATCCGGCAAAATTATTTAGATTATTTAAAATATCAGTTGTTTCACTGATAAATCTATCTAGGCTACTATCCAGGTGATCTGAGTTACTTTGATCTTCAAGATTACCAAAATTTGGTTTACTTTGAGTATGCGCCCTACTGTCATCATATGGTATTCCATAAGTAAACTCATTAGACTGATCAAAAATAGAATCAAAGAAATTCAAAGTATTTATGTTGCCAGAATTGTTGTCTTGCTTGTCACTACTCATTTTAAACGGGAATATAGTCTCATAAAACTTAACATCGAGAGAAACTATAATTTGCTTTGATTCAAGACTATACAATCTATACCCCTTTTTTGAATTTGAATACCCAAGCAAGACACATTTCTCAGCCCTAGCAGAAAATCTATCATTAATATTTGGTTTCATTGCAAAGCAAAGACATCCAAAATTTCGAAGATGAGAAAGAACAGGAGAAAAACCAAATATCATTTCATAAGGAGATTTACCATTTAAAATAGATGAAGGTGTTATGTTTATAAGATATGTGGGTGTGAGAATACACTCACTCCACATGTTTAATGGTACATCCCCTTGAAACATTAGGGCACAAGCAACATTCAACAAATGTCTATGTTTACGTTCCACAACACCATTTTGTTGTGGAGTATAAACACAAGACGTTTGATGCAAAATACCATTCATCTTAAAAATATCATTCAGCCTATTATTAAGAAATTCAGTCCCGTTGTCACTACGAATTTTTTTTACAGACTTTCCAAATTGAGTGACAAGTAATCTGTGAAAAGAAACTATGTTATCATACACTTCATCCTTACTTTTTAACAAATAGACCCATACAGAACGAGTATAGTCATCAACCACAGTTAAAAAATATCGATAGCCTTCTCTACTGTTCACACGATAAGGACCCCAAAGATCTATATGAACCAAGTCTCCCAAATTGGTAGTGTTATGATTACTTAACTTGAATTTGTCCCTAGCTTGTTTAGCTTTGTGACAGATTTCACAGGGGATTACATCACTATTATTTTTGATTTCCAGTTTATCTTTTAACACAGTTAAGACTTGATCTGCTGGGTATCCTAATCGTGTGTGCCAGAGATGGCGAGAAACATTACAAAAAATTGACATATTTGAGTTACTACTCCTATTATTGAACATGTTAGAATTAGCAACTTGATGAGTATCAACCTGATCAAACGCATATAAACCACCACGTTCACTACCAGTCCCCACTATGTTCATTGCAGGAAAGTCCAGAATAAAAAAAACACTTATACTCATTAAATCCTACAAATATCTTGTTATCCCTAGCTAATTTTTGCACAGATAACAAGTTCACATGGAAATCAGGAATTACAAGAACATCAAACAAGATGACTTTATTATTCAGCTTAAAATTTCCAATTTTATTTATAACAACTTCATCACCATTTGGTTGTGTAACTTTTAATTTTAAGTCAGCTATATCAACCACATTTTCTAGGTAAGCAACAGAGGAAGTCATGTGCTGAGTTGCACCTGAATCAATAATCCATCCATGCTTGCCTAGATTATTAAATTTTGAAGTAAAATTGGAAATATTAGCCATTCCACAAAACATACCAGCCATATTAATAGCAACACCATCATTTTGTTTCTGATCTATAAGAGACAACAACTTGTTTATCTGTTCTTCAGTGAGAGATGAGTACATAGGGGGATGACTAGAACTTTCCTTTGGAAAACCAATTAGCTTAAAGCATCGCTCAATAGTATGACCAGATGCCCCACAATGCTTACAGGACAAAAAACCTTTACCAGATTGTTTTTTTGTTATTAGAAGACGTTTTACTAAAGAAAGCAGTATTTTGACCTTTGGTATCAACAGTAGAACGAACCACACCTCTGTGTGACTCCTCTCTTGATACCAAGGAAAAAGCTGTCTTAACAGAAGGCAAAGGGTCGGTTAATAATATGTTACTTCTAATATTAATGTACATATCATCAATACCCATCAGAAACTGCATTAGTTTTAATAGTTGATTGTGTGTGGTAAATTCATGGGAAGCATTGCAAGTACATGATGGTAACTTTATTAAAGCATCGAACTGTTTCCAAAGAGAATTCAACTTATGGTAATACTCAGAAACAGGTAAGCCATTTTTCCTGAGAGAATTGATTTTCTGATGCAAATTAAACATAACCGATCCATCAATTTTATCATAGGTTTCCTTGAGTTCTTCCCATACTTCAGAAGCAACTCTGGAAAAAACTTGACTCACAAATAGGTCATCAGAAATGGAGGCTAAAATCCAGGACAGAACAACAGAATTACACCTGTCCCACTGCCTACCTAGGACTTCATTATCAGTCGGTCTAATATGGTGCGATTTATGAAAACCAACTTATTCTTTGTTTCTAAGGCCAATATCATAGCACAGGACCAGACTTTGTAATTCTCAGTACCACTTAATTTCATACTCAAAATAGAAACACATGAAGTATCACTTGGATGAAGATACACAGGATCCCCAAAATCAAGTTTAGAAATAAGAGATGGCTCTTATTGATTTTTGGGATCATCCTCACCACCAGCCATAACAGTAATAGAAAGGAACACACAAGGTAAAACCTAGGAGACTTAAACAGGATTCCTTGCCACTCTATGTGGTAGGTCAAGTCAATCCCCTAGTACCAAACAAGAAAAGAGGAGATACAGATCACACAGAGGGGTAAGGAACAGAAGGACTTACAGTGTAAGGAGCGTTAGTAAACTGAGAAGTCACCAAAGTAAACTGAATACAAAGAACTTACAAGATGCACTTCAGAGTAAAGAGCCAATAGCACAGCGGATCGTAAAGCGGACAAGTCTCTGAAGGGGAGACTGTAAGTCACTAAGGTCTCTGAAAATGAGACAAGAATCAACCTGAACAAAAACATATAACAACCAGACAGGAAATGAACTAACACAAGTGAGTGAAGCAAACTTCAGATAAGTCTCAACTTATATTGTGCCTTTACTAAATCTGATGATCAACAGAGTAGATATGAAACAAAGAATCTAACCAATGTTAGATCAGGCCTCGCGTGAGAAACAACTCAGTTCATTAGCCGAACAAGATGAGAAACAGCAAAATTTCTCAAGCGATGAAGAAATATATTCATAAAAGGAGTGCTCACAAGAGCAGATCTGTACTAGAAGATCCAGATCTAAAGAAATTTGTTAAAAAGAAGTAGATATAGTTAGGAAACTACAGGGGATCTAAAAAGAACCAATAACGACGTTAGCAATCTACACAAGGATTTTATATGAACTTGCATATTGTTAACGAATGAGAATCGATCTGAAGGTACAAACAACCTGTACACAAAATCAAACAACAGATCTAACCAGAACACGTTTAGATCTATAGATGTTGTGAACAGGTACGAAAGAACAGACAACAGATCTAGCTAAAATTGTTTAGATCTAAAGTTCTATAGATGAAGAGAACAAATCCGAGATTAAAAAAAAGACAGATATAGCCAAAAAACGGTTTAGATCTATAGATATGTAGATGAAGTGAACAAAACCGAGATTTAAAGAAACAAATCTAAGTAGATCTTGACAAAACTAACTAGATCTAGGTCAAAAAACAAAAAAACACAACAACTGATAACGATAGATTTAAACAATCTTCTAAGAAACAATAACGACGTTAGCAATCTACACAAGGATTTTATATGAACTTGCATATTGTTAACGAAGGAGAATCGATCTGAAGGTACAAACAACCTGTACACAAAATCAAACAACAGATCTAACCAGAACACGTTTAGATCTATAGATGTTGTGAACAGGTACGAAAGAACAGACAACAGATCTAGCTAAAATTGTTTAGATCTAAAGTTCTATAGATGAAGAGAACAAATCCGAGATTAAAAAAAGATAGATATAGCCAAAAAAACGGTTTAGATCTATAGATATGTAGATGAAATGAACAAAACCGAGATTTAAAGAAACAAATCTAAGTATTATTTCAAAAATGTTTAAACAAATGAAGTCTAAGCAATACTTGAGAAACAACAAGATTTAAACACTACACAAATAATACCAGAACTAAGAACTCGAATCAATCCACCAGATACAGTCTTGTGAAACCGAGAATATGTTCAGATTCATTGATTGAACACGAACTCTTCACGGTGTTTAAACAAGAACAGAATGAAAGTTGAAAATATATTTGTAACTTAGATTTGTAAAAACTTTTACAGAAGAAAAGATGAAATTCTTCCTTTGTCGAAAAATCGAAACAAAAACCGATGAGAAACATAAACTCACCACAGAGAGAAGAATGTCGATTTCGAGAGGATCGATCAAGCACTGAGCTCTGATACCATTTTAAACTCGTAAATCAACAATTTCTTCTTATTAAACTCAGTTACAAAATGAAAGAATACAAACCCTAATTCTAGAGAGAATATCTAACTAGAGAGAGAGAGCATTGAAACGTAAAAAGGAAAAATGAATCGTAATGTTATGACTACTGATATCTCAACACATTATATACTCCAATGCCAATATTCAGCTTCAGTCCTCCATCTTTACAGCTACTTACTCCGCTACCCTTTGATACTCACAAGAAGTGAGGCGCAGCCCATATCTATCATGAAGTTGTCATATGTAGTCCTCCAAGTTATGTTCAGCTCATATCTTCTATAACTGCTAAAACACACACACACACTAAAATAAATAACTTATAAATAAAACTAGGTGACAAGATTGATAAAACATGTTAGAATATTTATTATGCTGATTTTGTGGTTTATATGGCATCAAGACATTGCTGACAAACTTTTGATTTATGATTATCTGCTAGACTATGTTAGGACACTAAAGTTGTCCTAAATATTAGAAAGTTTTGTAAAGCAAAGGCTTTGGGCCTAATTGGCTTGGATATCAAAATGGGCTTGGGCTTAAGTGTTGTAACAAGGGGGGAGGACTATAAATAGGTCATTTCATGTTATTTGTATTCATTAATTCCATAATACAAAATGTAGCTCTCTAATCTCATATTATTCTCTCTAGATTAGATTTCATTTTCTAATAAATAATTAGTCCTCTTCTACCTAATCTTGTTACATATTTCTTGAATTGTTGAAGATCATGGACTCACAGACTAAGGCATCTTTAAATTGCTATATTTTACTTATTTTTTACTAGCATGCATAGAAATTCATATATGCTTTCATACTTGTATTTTGGTTGCTCTTTGGTCACATAACCAAAATAAATCACTTTTTTAGGAAGAAAAAGTAATGGGTTGTTAAAAGTTTGTTGAGAACCACACATAACACAAAGATATGTACATAAAAATATTTATGAATAGCATTTGATTCATTAGCTCTGGATATTTTGCATACTTTATTCTGCTTGATCATGAAGGGGTTGGTTAATTTGAAATTAATGTTGCTATTATGTAAGAGGGGATATTAGATGTTATGAAATGTTTATGTTCTTTTGAATATGATTTCTCATTTATTACGAAGACGGGTTTGTGGGTGGAATTATCTACAAGTTTCCGCAAGTGTATGTAGAGTGTAGCAACCGTTAGCACCTTATATACTCGCTCATCTGGCGTAAGATGGCTTCTGCCAGCCTAGGGAACTGTTGGTGGCTTTAATGAATCATCTACTTCATTTTAGTTGACTGGCTGGGGAGAGAAATGCTCGAGATGCGACTTAGGGACAAAAGTGGACCATGATGATGAAAGAGTGAGCGTAAGTTCGTTTTTTATTAATATAAACAATTCTTGTAGGTATCATAAAACTCTTGCTTTTTGTTGCTTTTGATGTATTCTCATTAGATTAAGGTTTTTTTTGTTGCATTGAAATGCTGACTACTTTTGTTTTAAAAGGGTATTTTGGTCATTTACCAAAAATTCGTTCCAGGTCCAAGGCTACATTCTGTGAACCAAATAGATAAATTCCAACATTCCATTCCAGTTCCTTCAAAGTCAAATTTCTTTGACAGATTCCATTCCATCAAAAAACATAAACGCCACCTAACTTTTGGAAGTTTTATCTCATTGGGAAAGTTATATTTATTATTTCAGGATAGTGAACCCGAGATAGTACATGGTGTGGGTGCTGAAGCATGCCATGTAATAAGAACAACGATTGGTGGTCGCAATGATCAGTCTAAACAGGTTGGCAGTATTGAGTTTCTAAGAATTAGTCTTTTTCATGGGTACGGATTAATTCCTATTTTATCTTAAATTTTCTTTCATATTTTTCGTAAATTTGTTTATGGCAGACTGTAAGTTACATAACTGAGCATGTTATTGGAACCGGTTCTTTTGGAGTTGTTTTCCAAGTAAGTAAAGCTCACCGCATAGAATATTTAGTTTCTACTTGGTTAAGTTTAGATTCTTGATGTGTGACACGGGGTTTTGACACCCCGCGAATCTTACCGCAAGTGTACGGGTCGAAATCAAGTAATAGTACTTGAGAAAGTACGAGTATCGAATCACGGGGAACTAGGAACTAAGTATCACAATTACTATAAGCTCGATTAACTGGACTGTCGAAATTGGAAGATGGGTTTTAAAACTAATTACTAGCAAATCACAACTTAAACGTAAACGGAACAAAGAACAAATTAAGAACTTCGATAGAGAGAAAAGTTGAGGGTTGGAAATCCTCCGGTTCTACACATGCACACAAACAACTCAAACAATTACCAGTTTATCCCCTTAATGATTCCCAAATCTTTTAAAGTCACCGTTGTTCTCTTTCAAGCCACAACGGGTTTTATTTTGAAAAGGATAAGTTTAATCTCTCGATCTCACCTATGGATTTCAAAACACATTAAGTACTCGATTTATATTTAACTTGGCTAGATTTTCTCTCGAAATCAACCTAACGGGTTAATTGGGACTAAGACTTATTCAGTATATCTCTATCACTGATTTATCGTCTTAGGTATGCAATTCCTAGTTCTATTTAACAGTTAATTCTCTCGAACTCAACTGAAAATAATAAATCAATTAAAAGCTAGCTAGACTTTCAAAGGCATTAAACACAAAATCACATGCTTCATTAATCAAGGAAAAACCAATAAAAGTTCAAATCATCTGGTTACATGCTTTATAAACCGAATTCATTCCAACCCCCAACACGAACCGGTTAGTTCATGTCGGTGGTGGATTCAAACACAAGAGAGAAAGATGAAACTACGTATGTAAACATGATAACGCGAAAGATTAAAAACATGAAAAATAACGTGGTGAACTCCCTTTAATCGTGCTTGTATCTACGTTCCGTGATGATTGTCTCCGTGATCGGCCCTCTAACGTGACTCCGAAAGCTCCGAAAAGTCGCCGGAAATCGCCCCAAAATCGCCCCTGGTCGTCTGCCGAAAGTTGGATACCGAACGAATGACCTAAACCCCGAATAAAATAGCTGATTTTCGACAAACAGAGGGTTACGCCACTTGCCACGCGACTTGCAAGTCGCGTGGTAAGTCGCGCGTGTTGTTTTTGCAGCGTGGGTCGATTTCTGGTTCGCGGGTCGGGTCCTGGTTCGGTCGCGGGTCTTGGGATTGGCTTTTGGGCTTCCTTTAGGCTTCGTTTGGACTCTTTTTGGGTTCTTTTTAGCTTCTTTTTCTCGAGGAATGCCGCCTTTTGGATAACCTGTGTAAATCACTAGATAACCCGTAAAATACACGTCTTTTTACTTGAATACAAGCCAATCTCATTGGTTTGAGAACCGGAAATAACGCCAAAAAGTGGCGTTATCAACAACCCCAAACCGAGCGTTGCTTGTCCCCAAGCAAATTAGCGATAAAACAGAATTAAAGCACATATCAGTGAAAATATAATAACTGCCAAATTCCAATCGGTACCAAGTGATGCATCGGTGATTTCCCATACCCGTGAATATCTATCTCACTCTCGCCTAATTCTCATTTCGTTTGACCTATGACCTTCCATTGGGAGTTGAACTCGTGACTGTTCCGATCACATCAGGGTTAGACTAAGTCTGAACATACTGGGGAAAACATTTCGCCTCGACCCTACCTCACGGGATACTCTCATTTCGCTCGAACCTAGGTTATCGCTCGTGTTGTCATGTGTATGGAGTTTATGTACAAGAACACGCAGTAGTTACATGACAACTATAAAGAAAGACGCACAATTGTCCAAACTATTGATCTCAGAAGGAATCAAATAACAAGACAGGAAATATCGGTAAAGGTGGTCATAGACTCTAATCACGTTTTCCAGAAGATCATCCAGGTTTTTACACGGGTTGTAACGGGGCTAAGGTTAAGGTTAAGAAACGAAGGGTATAAAGGATCAAAAATCCTCGGCGTGTCAATCATTGGCAATTCCGAACTTCTCGTTGCTTCACATTTGCTCACTTGGTCCTTTTTCGTCACTATTGGAGTCGCTTTGACTCACTTATTATGCACCTCTACTAGAGACTATCTAACTAACGGTATTTATTTACTTTTTTTTGGGACTTCATTGGTCCTCTTTTCTAATTCAATGGTTGCATTGACCCATTTTATTCTCGTAACTGGCCTGATTTCTTTCTTTTCCGCTCTATCTCTCTAAGTTCATTACTGCTTCCGATCGACACACTTTCGGATAAGGGTTGGCTAAGGCTTATGGCTAAAGGTGTAATGGGGGTTTAGAAACAAAAGGGGTGAGTGTTTGGCTGCAAAGGGGCTATGGATACATACAAGGGTAAAAAGGGACGATAGCTAAAAACAGGCTTGACAAAACACACAATGCCTGGAATCACGTCTTAAGGTCCACACGATATGGTCTACTATACCCTTACCTAATATCCCGATGTTCATCTTTGCTACTCAATGCAATAATGTAGCGAGATCATTCTACATTCACGACAAGGAATTCGAAAAAGTGTATATGAATTTAGTGTATGAATCCCTCGAAATGAAAAAACGTCTTTTAGGCTCAAAACTCACTATCGGGTGGTCTCCACTAATGTCCCTAGTCATGTACTTTCCCGGTCCTTCCCTAACTGTCACGTCACTATCACAAGATTCTTCCCACAGTGGTCGGTCTCAATCTTTCAAAACAAAAAATTTAGCTACTTTGATCTAGACACTAAGAAGTGCAGGAAATCTACGTGCATAACTTGGGCCCGATTGGGCAACCCCAAACCTTACCCACACATTGTCCCCAATGTGCAAGTAAAGTCGTGGGTGATGCGACTCATTGTGCAATTATTAAAAGAACAGGCAAGGCATTACATATATAGCATAAAAAGACTACCCAAATTTTCTAAGACTAGGCACCCCAAACCTAGGCCGTGGCCTAGGTTTGCCAAATAAAAGCCAAATAGAAGCCAACCCCAAACCTCGGTAAAACCGAGGTTTGCACAGGGTCAAAAGCATTGAGTGTGTAGATGCGAAGGATGAGGCACCCCAAACCTAAGTGAAACTTAGGTTTGTTGCCTCTCGTTAAACTACTAAGGAATAAACATCATACACCACTCATTAAAAGCAAGGTTTAGAACGTACCCGTTTTGCCCGGCCGACTGAGATTCTCTTATAAGATTCGAGCACTTAGAGGGGATGGAGGGAGCACATGCACACACAAAAGAAACAAACAAACGACGAAAGAAAAACAGGAAAACAAAAACACACGAAGCAAGAAAGGAATAAAAACTGCACGAAAAACGAAAAAAAACGAGGCAAATGGGACTCCCGCGGTTTAGCCCGCGACTTGCAGGTCGCGTGGCAAACCGCGTAACCCTCTGTTTCAGAAAACCAACAGAGGGTCCCGCGACTTGCTGCGCGGTATGCAAACCGCGTGACAAGTCGCGTATGTCCCTGTTTCAGCTATTTTTGACTTTTTTCGATTTTTTTGATTTTTATGGTTTTTCTGAAATAAAACATACTTAAACTAAAAAAATAAAAGGAAACAAACCTTGGTGGGTTGCCTCCCACCCAGCGCCTTATTTAAAGTCGTGGCACGACGGTGTGGTTTCAGCTTGGCTCAGTATCCGCGGAGTTGGATCGCCCACACCTGCGATTCTTCGCGGATTCTCTTACTTTTGGCCCTCCATGACCAGCTTCAGATCCTTCATCTCTTCCAACTCTTACCTTCTCGAACATCTTGAAGATTTAGCTTTGGCCGCCGACTCGGAAGGTTATCTCGCCTTCTTTCATGTCAATCAAAGCTCGGCTCGTAGCCAGGAAGGATCTCCCCAGAATTAACGGGACCTCTTCGTCTTCGTCTATATCTATGACTACGAAGTCGACGGGAAAATAGAACTTACCTACTTTGATGAGCACGTCCTCGACCACTCCATACGGGTATCGGATTGATCTATCCGCGAGCTTCAGAGTCATGTATGTCGGGCTTACCTCACCCAGGCCAAGTTTCCTGAAGATAGAAAGAGGCATCAGATTAATACTAGCCCCTAAATCACATAAAACCTTATTAAAAGTAAACTCCCCAATCTGAATAGGGATAGAAAAACTCCCTGGATCTTTAAGCTTCAAGGGGAGCTTATTCTGAAAAATCGCGCTGCACTCTTCAGTGAGTGCAACGGTGGCCTGGTGATCAAGTGTCCTCTTCTTCGATATAATCTAATTCATGAACTTAGCGTAAGAGGGCATTTGTGTAAGCGCATCTGCAAAAGGGATGTTGATAGTTAGCTTTTTGAAAACATCAAGAAATTTTGAAAAATTGACATCATCCTTTTGCGCTTTCAATCTGCTCGGGTAAGGCACTTTTGGTCTTTCCAGCTTGGCCGGTGGTTTGATTTCTTTCTCTTTCGGTTTCTTGCTCTCTTCAACCACGACCTCTTCTTCATTCTTCACGTTTTCTTCATTCGAACTCTCTCTATCGGCTTCCTTTGGTGAAGACTTGCTTACCGGATCTCTGGTCAACTCCTTGCCACTTCTAAGGTAGATGGCATTGCAGTGTTCCCGGTTTTGCCATTCGGGTTGACTCGGAAAAGTACCGGAAGGTCGGTTTTGTAGGGCCTCGGAGATCTGCCCCACTTGCCTTTCGAGGATCTTTATTGCAGCCGTATTTTGATCAGTGGCGGTTTTGACTGTGTTGATTGTGCTCGCTAATCCCTCGACTGTGCTGTCCATCTTCGTCATGAACTTCATCATCATCTCTTCTAGGCCCGGCTTCTTCTCCCCGGATGGTCCCTCGTTCCTTTGCTAAAAACTTGGAGGGCGGTACACACTGTTAGTATTAAATGAATTGGAAGAGTTAGAAAAATTACCTGGTTGTGGTTGACTGGGCTGATTCCACGAAAGATTGGGATGCTTTTTCCACCCCTCGTTGTAAGTGTTCGAGAAAGGATCATTTCTCGGCTGGTTCCGATTTTGCACTAACTGGACTTGATCAGGCTCTTGTGGAGTACTTCCCTTTAGATGATTCGTGATAAAGGCTAATTGAGCTTTTAGTTCCTTAAGTTCATCCGACTCCCGAACACTCGCGACTCTTCTAACATCAGCCCTTGGAGTAGAAAAACTATGCTCGGCAAGATTTTCAATCAACTCGCATGCCTCTTCATAGGATTTATCCATTAGTGCTCCACCCGCGGCAGCAGTGATATCATTTTTAAACTGCGGGTGAAGGCCACTAAAGAAGGTCTGAATGATGACCCAATCTTGTAACCCATGGTGATGACATTTCTTGATCATGTCCTTGAAGTGCTCCCAAGCCTCATATAACGTTTCTTGGTCCCATTGAGCGAAATGGGTGATCTCGGCCATTAACTGCGCGGTTCTTCCCGGTGGAAAGAATTTCTTAAGGAAGGATGCCTTCAGTTGCGCCCAAGTGGTGATCGAGTCTGGTTGGATGCTCTCGGTCCATGTCTCGGCTCGGCCTTTGAGAGAGAAACCGAATAACCTCAGCTTGATGGCATCCTCGTTCATGCCATTGATCTTGAATGTGTTACAGATCCTCTCGAATGCACGGAGATGTGCATGAGGATCTTCATTTGGCGCTCCTCCATATTGATTCTGTTGTACCATGACAATGGTACTCGGTTTGAGCTCGAAGTAGTTTGCTGCAGTGGCGGGCGGTTGGATGCCTATCCGTGCGGTTGCCACGTTCGGATTGGCAAATGACTGCATCGGAACTCTTTCCGGAGGTGGTGGTGGATTGTTGCGGCGAGGTGGTCTCTCATCGTCGGACATCTGATTTATATTGGCTTTTGACCAAAACAGTTCAGAACCCGTAATAACTGGAATATTAGCTTCTGGACATATCAGTTCAGAACCTGGTTCAACTTCAAATCAGGATCAACCTTCTACCTCAAAATCTCAATTAACTGATCTTGATTTATTATTTGATGAATTCTATGATGAATTCTATGGTACTTACAATAATTCTACTAATTCTAACAGGATGGTACAAGCACCTACAACTATTTCCGCTGCGACAACTACTCAAAATGGTTCATCTACTTCAACACCGGTTGATGTGTCCACTCCTGTTCAGAATGTTCAAGAACCAGAAGTTGTTATTCCACAACAAGAGACTAATAGTACAGTGGAAGGATCAACACAAAATCCAAATTCTTCGGTTATTGAACCAATCAATTCTCAGTCACAACCGGAATCTTCTAGTATTCCTACAGAATTTCCAAGTGTTGAACCACTGGTTTCTCCAACCGAAGAAGAGACGAATGCTACTCTTGAAAATGTTCAAGAATCTTATGCTCCGCATCCTCATACAACCAAGTGGACGAAGGCTCATCCGATTCATCAAATAATCGGTGACCCAAGTTCACCAGTTCAAACTCGTTCATCTGCTTTATGTGCTACTGTAAATGAGTGCATGTTCTCAATGTTTTTAAGTAACATTGAACCACTTACAGTAAAAGAAGCATTAAATGATCCGGATTGGATTTTAGCTATGCAAGAAGAGCTAAATCAATTCGAAGCGTTAAAGGTATGGAGATTAGTTCCTAGACCAGCCGATAAAAGTATCATTGGAACAAAGTGGGTGTTCAAAAACAAGAAAGATGAAGATGGCATCATAGTTCGTAACAAAGCGAGACTTGTAGCTAAAGGCTATCGACAGCAAGAAGGGATAGATTACGATGAGACTTACGCTCCAGTCGCACGCATTGAAGCAATCAGAATGTTTTTGGCGTATGCGGCATACAAAAACTTTACGGTCTATCAGATGGACGTAAAGACAGCATTTCTTAATGGAATACTAAAAGAGGAGGTATACGTCTCACAACCCGAAGGCTTTGTAGACAAAGAAAATCCAAATCACGTGTACATTTTGGATAAAGCCTTATATGGGTTGAAACAAGCCCCGCGCGCTTGGTATGATGTTCTATCTCAATTTCTACTCGTCTCGGGCTTTGAAAAAGGTAAGGTTGATACGACTTTGTTTGTCAAACGTGAAGAAGGTGAGATGGTAATAGTACAAATATACGTAGATGATATGATATTCGGTGCTTCTAACCCTGGTTTATGTACATGGTTCTCTGATCTGATGACTACTAGATTTCAAATGAGTATGATGGGGGAGATTAACTTTTTCCTTGGATTACAGGTCAAACAATTTTCCACGGGGATATTCATCAACCAGTCAAAGTATATATTTGACATTTTGAAGAAATTCAAGATGGAAAATTGTACTTCCATTGGAACACCGATGGCAACACAATCAAAGATAGGTCCGGATCCTCATGGTAAGGAAACTGATATACGACACTATCGAGGTATGGTCGGATCTTTAATGTACTTAACCGCTAGTCGCCCGGATATTATGTTCGCTACTTGTCTTTGTGCTAGATTTCAGGCGAATCCAATGGAATCTCATGTTGGAGCCGTCAAACGTATCTTCCGGTATCTCAAAGGAACTCCCTATCTTGGTCTATGGTATCCTAAAGGCACAGGATTTGAACTTACCGCCTACTCCGACGCGGATCATGGTGGTAGTCTATTGGACCGGAAAAACACATCCGGACACATCCAATTCTTGGGTGATAAGTTGGTAAGTTGGGCATCTAAGAAACAGAATTGCGTGTCACTTTCAACGGTGGAGGCAGAATATGTCGCGGCTGCTAGTTGTTGCTCGCAAGTTATTTGGATGAAAATCCAACTGACGGATTTTGCATGTAAGTATGAAAAGATTCCAATCTATTGTGACACCAAGTCCGCAATAGCAATATCTGTGAATCCGGTTCAACATACGAAAACCAAGCACATCGAAGTACGGTATCATTTCAGTAAAGATCACGTCGAAAAAGGTACAATTGAACTCTATTTTGTTTCTACTGAATTTCAACTAGCCGACTTGTTTACCAAGGCTTTGGATGAGAAACGCTTCAACTTTCTCGTCTCAAAGCTAGGCATGTTGAATTTAAAAGTTTGATAAATCATAATCTTTATTCAATTGTTTGAAAATAATTCTTAGTCATTCAAATATTGATAAATTTGAGTGAAGAAAACTTATTTTCATAATATTGAATAATCATTATAATTTGTTCAAATTTAAATTTCTCTCAGTAGTTTACAAGCTAGTTTTCAATTTTATTCTTTTTACCGTATTTGTTGTTCAATAAATATTACTTGTGCAGTTTTATGTGTGGTTTATAAGTTTAGGGGGAGCTAAATAATTGATGGTGAGCATGTTTCAAGGGGGAGCATAACATAAAGAAAAGGTGTTCGATCTAAACAACAAAGGTATGTGTTCTAACTCAAATGATTTTCGCAAACCCTACTTGGTGAAAATAATTTTGTTAAATCATATGCATCTTTGTAGGGGGAGCAAAAGAATTCTTTGAACACTGATAAGTGTTTAAATCTGAAAAGTTTTTAATCTGAAAAGTTCACACTTTGAAAACTTGAAAAAGTTCCAAGTCTGGAAAGTAGTCGTACAAGAGGGATACGACAGTTACTGTTCATACACGACAGTCGCATGACTCGTGTACGATAGTTACTGTTCATTCACGACTGTTGTACGACTCTTATACGATAGTTACTGTTCCAACACGACTGTCGCACAACTCTTGTCCGACTAGCAATCCTAGTCGTATGAGTTGTGTACGACAGTTACTGTTCCTCATGGCAAGTCGTAGATGCCTTATCCGACTAGCAATCCTAGTCGTGTCTGTATTGTACGACAGTTGATTTCACCTTAGTCGGTCCCTGTTTCATACGACTAAGATGAGGTACTCGTATATTGTTTCGTACGACTACCTGACACGTGTCGGTCAAACTTTGGACCAATCATTTCTTGACACGTGTCACTCTAACCTAAGATCTATATATAGTGCGAGTTTTGAGAGTCTTTTCACTTTCCGACTATTATTTCATCCGACTCTCTCACACTTTAGTATTCGATTCTGAGTTTTTGTTGCTGTTTCGTTGATCTTGTGGATTCGAATCGATTCAGGTATCATCTGTTATCATTACTCATCGTATTTCATTGTTCACATCATCTGATTTGAGTGTTTGTTAGAAAACTCGAAAAAGGGGTTTTAGAAAACCCTTCAAATCGTGACTTATATGTTAGAGTTAATAAGAACAGAAGATAAATTAGCACTCCTGGTAGAAAACCGATCATAGGAAACTAGTTTAACATGCTTTCATTGAAAATCTTAGGTTTTTGGGTATGACTGTTCATCTTCGTTCGAACACTCATAACTGTCGCATGCTACTGTGTTCATCGAAACTCATAACTGTCGCAAGAAACTGAAACTCATAACTATCGTAGAAAGCTTATCCGACAATTCTTGGTCGTACAGCTTCATACGACAGTTGGTGTCATGCGACTTGGTGTAGCTTCCGACAGTAGCCCATACTTAGGAAATTTTTTGAAAAGTTTTTGGCGAAACACTTCTGATATCCATATGGTCGTACACTGTCAATCATAGATCATGGCACATTTGCAAGAGCAAGGTGACTGTAATTCTTCTGATGAAAACACGGTGATTCCTTCTCACCGTTCGTCACATCCGTCAGTTAATGCCAGAAATTTAGATGATGAACTGATTCTACCAAAAGACAAAAAGGAGTTCAAGCCGAACAATTATACTCTAGATTTCAATATAAAGATGGATTATCAGCTGATTATGAAAATTCTTCAACGTCATCCACTTCGCACTGCTCTTGAAAAGACTATTCAAGTTCCGGAGATTTATTTACAACAAGTGTGGCATAATATTAAGTATGTTACTCGAGAGGATTCATCTGGCCACTTTACTTTGAAAGTAGATCACTTTGAGGCCAAACTTACTTTGAAGAGGTTGCGAAGAGTTCTAGATCTTCCTTATTCTCTGAATTTTGAAGATATGATGTCTGAAGAAGACTTGTGCCGAGATATTATGATGATGGGTTATAATGATCCACGTCAGCAATTTAGAGTGCTGACTAATACTTCAAAGTTGAAAAGGAACTATCTACCGCCAATCTATTACACACTGTTTAGTGTTGTAAATAGATGTATGACTTCTAAACACACGGGAGTTGATACAGCAAGCATTTCAGTTATAAAGAATGTTCCATGCCATTGTATTTGATCGGAAGATTGACTTCGCTATTTCTATCTGGAATGATCTTATTGAGGTTGTCACTGATAAAGCCAAGACTAGAAAAGACAGATATTTTGTACCGTTTCAAAGGTATCTTCAGCTTATTATTCATTCTATTATGGAGACAAATACATCAATACCCAGACGTGCCGGAGCAGCTCTTGGTCCTACAAATTACATGAAGTATCTCCGACTTCCGAAAGGTCTTTCTTTCCCTAATATTATGGTACTACCTGAAGCACTACTCTCATACGCTGACCAAGAGTCACCATACTTGAGTGAGTATAGAGAAGAGAATGCACTTATGGCCCGGCCAGATCCGGTAGGGCCTACCCAAGGTGCCATCCAATTAGGTGAGCGTGGTGAGGGTTCTAGTGTTAGAAAGAGAGTTCAGGATACTAGGGTACCTGAACAGGGTGTGTTGAGAGGTAAAAGCGATGTAAGGGGAAAAGGAGATGGGGGTGCTCTTGGTCAGTCGTCCACATCTAAAAAGAAGATTCAGATCTTTGAGGACGATGTTGAGGAAGATCTTGGTTCTAATGATACTGAAGAAGATTCTGAAGATATTGATGCGGATATTGATGATCCAGCTAATCTGGTTTATAGTTCAGATGATGATGATGCGAATGCTGATGATGAAAAAGAGGATGATAATTCTGATGATGATAACGATGATAACAACAATGATCAACTCATGGAGAATCTGGATACCGTGATTGAAAATGTCGTTACTACTAATGCTGGTGGTGATGGAGGAGTAATAAGGGGAAATGAGGGAGTATTAGTTGAAACAGAAAAACAAGTGAGGTTGAGTGAGAAGGAAAGACAAAAATATGGTGAGTGTGAGACAGGATCAATAAAAGTTTTAACTAATGATCCTCCCCAAACCGAGTCTAGCCGGGTAGCCACATCTACTGTCGGTGTGCGTTCGTCGCCACATGACATTGAAGAAGACATAGTCCACCCAGCTATGCAATGCACAACCCCACTCATCCACTCATCAACTTCTTCACAAGTTGATGTTTCATCTTCTCACAGGGGATTAGCACAAACACTATCGGCGACACACTCGGTGTCGACTGGTATTGAAACAGGATGGCAACTGCCCCGGCCACCACCTTCACTTGTTCACAGATCGAGTCTAGAACCTTTCAATTTTACTTCCTTTCCTAGGACACGGAGACCGTTTGTCACTTCATCTATGGTGACACAAAACGTTGGTGTTATGCGTGACCCAACCGGAACGCCCCGAGTGTTGCCGCCATTTGTTGGTGCTTCACGAGGACCGGGCGGAAGTCCTACCAACGTTAACACTATGCCAGCGTTGAACGTAGGCCATACAGTCTCTATGACTGCTATGCAAACCAGTAACCTAAGTGGTCTGGGTGTTACCTTGGAACAAGCACGTGGTATTCAGCCTTTGGTGGGTCCTCCTCCTCACAACTATGTATCTAAGAAGTTACTTGAAATGGCCATCCAGTCTCTCTCCAACAGTCATAAAGCTCAGGTGTCCGAATTGACTGATATTGTTAAGAAACTGTCTGCCGAAGTACAAATCTTTGTTAAAGGAAAGACTGTTGCTGATTCTTCATCCGCACCATCCGACACTCAACCAGAATCTCAGCCGAACCCAAAGGTACATCCAACTCTACCTTTACACGAATTGAAATCCCAGTTACTAACCAGATTACTAGAACAAGGCAATGAAAATACTCAAGAAGAAGTAGATATTCTTGGTCTACTTAGACGCCAAACCGAAATACAAGCTACTTTACCAAATTCACTTGATACCCTTCAAAAATCCATATCCAGCCTAACCGATGCTATCTCTTCTGGCTTCACATCACTATCTAACCGAATCAAAGCGGTGGAAGAAAAGTGTGGAATTCAATCCCAAACCACCAAACGAAGGCATGATGATCAAGATCCCGATCATGATCACCATGAGGGGGAGAGAAGTGTAAGACAAAGGGTTGAACAAGGAAGTGGTTCGGGTGTTCATGTTACTGAAAATGTGGAAATTACTGAGGAAATGGGTACCGGTAATGTTGGTGGTACACAAGGGGTTGAAAGTGCTGATGTTGGTGTTCTGGATGATATCAATTCTACGGTTGAAAAGCCTCAAGGATGTGATAACAGAACTGATGAGGAAATTATGGCTGATTATTTCTTACAGGATCTGATTTATATTGATTCGGATGAGGATCAAAATGTGATAAAGATTAAAGAGGAGATGGATGATGTATTTGATGGTGGAAACGTTCAACCTGATTCTGATTCCGAGAAAGAAAGTAATCTACCTGATCCAGTGATACAAATTCCTGTAATACCTGATCTACCTGAAGGCAAAATCAGAGATGAAGTCTCCAAAGCAGAATTACGCAATCTACAGATGTTAATTGATAAAGAAGCCTTGATTGTCAGACGTGCTCATCGAACAAGAATTATTACTCCATTCCAAGAAGATATAAGGAGTGACTTGTTTGTGAAAAAGGTTCAGCCAATCGACAAAGTAAAGTTGTATTCTATTGAAAAACTTCCACGTCCAAAACAGATTGAATATTTGTATATGATGGGTGATAAAGATCAAAAGCTCAGTGCAGTCAGAACAGATAAAGAGATTGTGAAGCTTGTGAAGATAGAATCGGAGAAGATTCTAAAAGTCTTTTATCCAAGATTCTACGTTCTCAGATCATATGGAAAAGAGTGGAATTTCTGTGAAGCCGACTTCAAATCCCTAACCTGTGCAGACTTCTTCAGACTGTATGATATTCTTGCCCGGATGCCAAACAAAGATATTACCTACTCTGAAGCCTATCAAGCCTTAAAACGTTTCATGAAGAACCTGATCAAGCTTTCATACCTAACTGATTTTCAGATGGCTCTGGAAAGTAATCAAATCAGAGTCGACAAACGAAGGCCAAACAAAGGCTTACCCGACATGCAAGGTATTCCTCTGTATACCGTGTTAGAGAAACCAGATTTTGGTGTTGTTTATCATAATGGACAAAAGAAGAAGAAGTTCTTGAGGTTCATTGAAGTCGATCTGTATTCTGATGGAACACTCAATATGATCAAGATTCTGCTGAATGAAAGGCTAAGATTGGATGAACAAAGAAAGGTACCTCTGAAAGAGAAGGAGATAGTTCTGATTAACAATGCTGTGAAAGCCATTGAAGAAAGAATTGATTACAGGAATTCACTCAGGAGGTTTGAAATCATCTTTGGGATCAGAAAGAGATATATTCCACCGGAAGAACTTCATGGTTAAAGCTACTGGCTCACTTGAATACAAAGGGGGAGAATGTTAGTGTCAATTTTGTATATTGTATTCAAGTTGAGGGGCTAATTCTGAAAATATGTGTCTAGGTATAAATAGCCTAGATGAATTCATCTAGGCTATTTATACCTAGACACATATTTTCAGAATTAGCCCCTCAACTTGAATACAATATACAAAATTGACACTAACACTTCTTTACGCAGCCGACGAGCGGTTCTTTCGATCTCCGGATCAAATTGTTCGATCTCTTTTCCTCGGGTCGTCCTTGGCATAAACCAAGTGGTACCTGAAAAGAAGAAAGCACAGTCAATAATCCAAAAACTGAAAGTGATGGAATAAAACACGAAATAAAAAAATTGTCCAATTTAATAATGCTTATAGACGGTAGTGCTATTAGCTACAACTACTTCCCCGGCAACGGCGCCAAAAACTTGACACGGGGTTTTGACACCCCGCGAATCTTACCGCAAGTGTACGGGTCGAAATCAAGTAATAGTACTTGAGAAAGTACGAGTATCGAATCACGGGGAACTAGGAACTAAGTATCACAATTACTATAAGCTCGATTAACTGGACTGTCGAAATTGGAAGATGGGTTTTAAAACTAATTACTAGCAAATCACAACTTAAACATAAACGGAACAAAGAACAAATTAAGAACTTCGATAGAGAGAAAAGTTGAGGGTTTGAAATCCTCCGGTTCTACACATGCACACAAACAACTCAAACAATTACCAGTTTATCCCCTTAATGATTCCCAAATCTTTTAAAGTCACCGTTGTTCTCTTTCAAGCCACAACGGGTTTTATTTTGAAAAGGATAAGTTTAATCTCTCGATCTCACCTATGGATTTCAAAACACATTAAGTACTCGATTTATATTTAACTTGGCTAGATTTTCTCTCGAAATCAACCTAACGGGTTAATTGGGACTAAGACTTATTCAGTATATCTCTATCACTGATTTATCGTCTTAGGTATGCAATTCCTAGTTCTATTTAACAGTTAATTCTCTCGAACTCAACTGAAAATAATAAATCAATTAAAAGCTAGCTAGACTTTCAAAGGCATTAAACACAAAATCACATGCTTCATTAATCAAGGAAAAACCAATAAAAGTTCAAATCATCTGGTTACATGCTTTATAAACCGAATTCATTCCAACCCCCAACACGAACCGGTTAGTTCATGTCGGTGGTGGATTCAAACACAAGAGAGAAAGATGAAACTACGTATGTAAACATGATAACGCGAAAGATTAAAAACATGAAAAATAACGTGGTGAACTCCCTTTAATCGTGCTTGTATCTACGTTCCGTGATGATTGTCTCCGTGATCGGCCCTCTAACGTGACTCCGAAAGCTCCGAAAAGTCGCCGGAAATCGCCCCAAAATCGCCCCTGGTCGTCTGCCGAAAGTTGGATACCGAACGAATGACCTAAACCCCGAATAAAATAACTGATTTTCGACAATCAGAGGGTTACGCCACTTACCACGCGACTTGCAAGTCGCGTGGTAAGTCGCGCGTGTTGTTTTTGCAGCGTGGGTCGATTTCTGGTTCGCGGGTCGGGTCCTGGTTCGGTCGCGGGTCTTGGGCTTGGCTTTTGGGCTTCCGTTAGGCTTCGTTTGGACTCTTTTTTGGTTCTTTTTAGCTTCTTTTTCTCGAGGAATGCCGCCTTTTGGATAACCTGTGTAAATCACTAGATAACCCGTAAAATACATGCCTTTTTACTTGAATACAAGCCAATCTCATTGGTTTGAGAACCGGAAATAACGCCAAAAAGTGGCGTTATCAATGTGATTTGTGTTGCAGGCTAAATGCAGGGAGAGATTGTGGCGATCAAGAAAGTTCTTCAAGACAAGCGTTATAAAAACAGGGAGCTACAACCACCCTAATGTTGTAGCCCTGAAACATTCTTTCTTTTCGACCACCGATAAAAAAGAGCTATATCTCAATCTTGTTCTTGATTTTGTTCCTGAAACGGTTAGCCGTAGTGCTCGCCATTACACTAGGATGAACCAATGAATGCCCTTGATATATGTCAAGCTCTATACATATCAGGCATGTTCTTTTTGTTGTTTTTTTGACTCCGTGTGTTTTTGTTGTATTTTTGCAAGTATGTTGGTTGTTTTAACCTATCAATTGGTCCATGAGAATTAACTATCAGTAAAAAAATTACTATTAACTTTGCAGTATGATGATTTTTGTTGTTACAATGTGCCCTTCTAAGAGCCTTAATAGTTTTATGAATTTACAAGTTCGGCGAAGTGCTTATTTTTTGATATTTGGTTTTAAAATTTTATGTTGGGTATATATGTATCTTACTCTCTAGTATGCTTTTATTTGCAGATATGCAGAGCACTTGCTTATATTCATAATTGCATTGGCATTTGTCACCGTGACATTAAGCCTTAGAATTTGCTAGTAAGATTATTTCCTAAGATCAGGATTTAGTTTGATTAGTTGTTTGTTTCATGTGCACTTGTTTTACTAAGTTACTAAGTTGCTACTTTCAGGTGAACCCTGATAACGCCACTTTTTGGCGTTATTTTCAGTCCATAAACCAACGAGATTGGCTTGTGTTGAAGTAAAAAGGCGGAATTTTATGGTGTATCTAGTGAAATGTGCAGGTTATCCAAAATAAGACGAGCATCAAGAAAAGAAGCGGAAAAGAGCTAAAAGAGAGTCTAAAACGAAGCCCAACGGAAGTCTGAGATCCAAGCCCAAGACCGTACCCAGATCCGCGAACCAAATCTGACCCGGGAGCATCAGAAAAGCGCGCGGCTTTCTACGCGGCTTGAAGCCGCGGGACAACCGCGCAAGTGCCTGTTTCGTTCTATACTTGATGTTTTCAGGAATTTAGGTCATTATCTCGACACATGCGACGGTAGGCAGCGGAGGGGCGATTTTCAGAGTATCTTCACGTACTTTGGAGCCACAATAGAGGATTGATTGAAGACAATTCATCACACGAAGTGGATCAGAGCCGAGAGAGAAGGGATTTCATCGTACATTCTTAACGTTTACGATCACCATGTTTTCACACACCACTTTCTACCTTAATTCTTGTGTTTTTATCCACCCCAACATGAACTAATCTAAAGATGTTGGGGGTTGGAGTTACTATGGATTTTACGATGGATGACGTGTAACCGAATGATTGTTTTTATTGATTTGATCTATGAAGCATTTGAATTCAGTTTTCATTATCAATTGTAGCTTGATCACGTTCAATTGACTTGCATGGTTTTTTATTAAGTTTGAGAAAATTGATTAAAAGCTAAATCAAGTAATCAAGTGTCGGAAAGGAGATTCGGGTAGAGATAGCCGAATCACATTCTGCTCGGAATAGTTTAACCTAATGTATTTCAACCCCTAGGTGTAGATCGAGAGATAAAACCTACGGGTCTTGAAATAAAACTTTTTATTGCTTGAGAAATAATAACAGTGACTTTTACAAACTAGGGTTCATAGAAATAATCGGTAATAATCATTGTTCGGGTATTCGTTCATCAGTAGTAGTTCCAAAGGAAGTCCAACCCTCAACCTTTTCTTTATCAAGAGTCTTTCCAAAAACCCTCCGTTAATCGATTGTCGTTCTTATTTAGTTTTTAAAACAAGTTTTATACCAACAACTCAAAATTGCGATCGTTCAGTTAATAGATTTTATAGTGATTGTGATACTTTGATCCTAGTTCCCTGTGTTCGATACTCGTACTTTCAGTACTATTACTTGATTCGACCCGTACACTTGCGGTTAGATTTAGGGGGGTGTAAACCCGCCTATCAAGTTTTTGGCGCCGTTGTCGGGGAACTAGTTGCAACTGATAGCACTACCAGCTATAAGCGCTATTACATTGAACATTTTTTTATTTTTATTTTGTTTTTTTTTATTTCATCACCTTCAGTTTTTGGATTGCTAATTTTGGTTATTTTCCATTTCAGGTACTAACTGGTATATGCTAAGGAAGAATCGTGGGGAGAAAATCGAACCGATCGATCCGGAGATTGAAAGAACCGCCTGTCGATTACGAAAAGAAGCAAAAGCTAAAAAACATATCAAGATCGAGATGGGCGATGAAGCTCCTCCTGAGAGACGCCCTATGCGATCGTTTGCCGATCCTAACGTGGCAGCCGCACGCATAGGCATTCAAGCGCCCACTACTGGGGCGAACTATTTCGAGATCAAACCGAGTACCATCATGATGGTACAGCAGAACCAGTATGGAGGAGCCCCAACAGAAGATCCTCATGCACATCTTCGTGCATTTGAGAGGATTTGCAACACGTTCAAGATAAATGGGGTGAACGAGGATGCCATCAAGCTGAGACTGTTCAGCTTTTCTCCCAAGCCATAACTTGGACAGAAAGTATCCAACCAGACTCGATCACCACCTGGGCACAGCTGAAAGCCGCTTTTCTCCAGAAATTCTTTCCACCAAGCAGAACTGCACAACTTATGGCTGAAATCACCCATTTTGCTCAATGGGATCAAGAGACGTTGTATGAAGCTTGGGAGAAGTACAAGGAGATGATCAAGAAATGCCCTCATCATGGGTTACAAGGTTGGGTCATAATCCAAACGTTCTTCAGTGGACTTCACCCGCAGTTCAAAAACGACATCACAGCTGCAGCGGGTGGAGCCCTAATGGATATGTCTTATGAGGGAGCATGCGAGTTGATCGATAATCTGGCCGAACATAGTTTTTCTACTCCAAGATCAGCCGTTAGAAGAGTTGCGAGTGTGCAAGAGAATGACGAGCTGAAAGCCATAACAGCTCAATTGAACGCAATCACGAGTCAATTGAAGGGATCTTCTCTTCAATCCGCATTTATGATGGACGAGGGTATACCGGATATGGCACCACCCATGAACGAGCCGGAGCAAGTTCAATTTATGCAAAATCGAAACAACCGGCCACGGAACGATCCGTTCTCAAGCACATACAATGAGGGTTGGAAGAATCACCCAAATTTCTCATGGAGTCAACCGCAAGGGCAACAACCCATGGCCCAACAATAGCAGCAGCAATACGGTAATAACTCCAACTTTTCTAATTCCTCTAATACTAACAATGTTTATCGCCCTCCATGTTACAACCAACGGAAATACGATGAAGGGCAATCCGGAGAGAAGAAGCCGGGGCTAGAAGACATGATGATGAAGTTCATGTCTAAAATGGACAGCACGGTTGAGGGATTAGTCGGTACAGTCAACACGGTCAAGGCGGCTACTGATCAGAATACAGCATCTATAAAGCTTATTGAAAGACAAGTGGGGCAAATTTCTGAAGCCCTACAAAACCGAGCTCCTGGAACCTTTCCGAGTCAATTCGAAAAGAAAACACGGGAAGATTGCAAGGCCATTCATCTGAGGTGTGACAAGGAGCTGATTAGAGACCCGGTCCGAGAATCATCAAAGGTGTTGATCCCATTTAGGACAAGCAGACAATAGAAGAACAGTTCATATATAAATAGAGATAAGATGAACAATAAGAATAATGATAAAAATAACTCATCTCATATTCATTGATGAATTATATGAGAGGAAAATGAAGAACACCACACTTTACATTTTAGATGACTCTCATGAGATTAGTCAGTGTGTGTTTTTTGTGTGTATCTTCAAAAATGACCTTTAAAGAATGACCCGCATCTCTGATGACGTGTTTCTGATGACGTGGCAGAACAAACTAACAGAGCTCTGGTGGAGCTTTGTTAAGTTGCTTCTGTTGAGTGATCTCTTCATATTGTATCAAGTAACCCAAGATGTTGCACCTTTACCATTAAATCATTTAAAAAATTCTGTTCTGATGTGAAATTAAGAACAGAGACAGAACTTAGACAAACAACAGAGCTCTGGTGAGAGACAACAGAGGTTCTGGTGAGATGTCAGAGTTCTGGCAGATTCCTAACATTATAACAAAGGTTTTCATCAGAACAGGTTTTCCCTTTTTCTTCAAAAAGATTTGTCAATGAAGATCAGAAAAACAAAGTTAATTTGGATTTGGAAATTTAGCACTGACTTGCTCCCCCTAAAACCATGCATTATCTTTCTTTTAAGCTCCCCCTAGAAAATTGAGCTTAAATCCAAAAAAAAACTTTTGTACAAACAAAACTTTATATACAAACATAATGTTCATCGAAAGCGTGTTGAAAAAGTATGCTTGACAGAGTTCTGGTGAACAACAGAAGCTCTGTTGAACTATCCTACCCAACTGTTTGACAGAGCTCTGGTAGGATCATCAGAGGCTCTGTTGAATTGAACAGAGTTAGGAGGATAAGTTCAGCATACCCAGTTTGCTGATTAAGAAGTTAAACCTCCTTTCATCAAGGGCTTTTGTAAACAAGTCAGCAAGCTGGAGGTCAGTTGAAACAAAATACATTTCAATAGTTCCTTTTTCAACATGATCCTTTATGAAGTGGTACCTTATGTCGATGTGCTTAGTTTTCGAGTGTTGAACTGGATTGGCTGTTATGGCAATGGCACTCTTGGAGTCGCATAGAATTGGAATTTTACCATACTCCAATCCATAATCTTTGAGTTGTGTTTTCATCCATATCACTTGAGAGCAACAACTAGCAGCAGCAACATATTATGCTTCTGCTGTAGAGGTTGAAACACAGTTCTGTTTCTTGGATGTCCAACTCACCAACTTTTCTCCAAGCAGTTGGCAGCTACCAGAAGTACTCTTTCTGTCATTCTTGCATCCTCCATAGTCTGAATCTGTATATGCTACAAGCTCGAAACCAGAGTTAAGAGGATACCAGAGACCCAAAAATTGAGTCCCTTTCAGATATTTAAAGATACTCTTGACAGCTGTTAAATGAGTTTTTGTAGGATTTGCTTGAAATCTGGCACAGAGACATGTTGCAAACATTATATCAGGTTTGCTGGCAGTTAAGTACAGAAGTGACCCTATCATGCCTCTGTAGTACTTGACATCTGTTGGTTCACCATTAAGATCAGAGTCAAGCTTAACTCCAGTGGCAATAGGAGTTTTCATTGGTTTTGAATCATTGAGCTTATATTTTTTCAACATATCAGAGATGTACTTGGACTGACTTATGAAAGTCCCTCTGTCAGATTGTTTAACTTGTAAACCAAGGAAGAAAGAAAGTTCTCCCATCATGCTCATTTTGAATTCGCTTTTCATTAAACTTTCAAACTTATCACAGTACTCCTGCCGTGTAGACCCAAAGATAATATCATCAACATATATTTGTACCAGAAGTATGTCATTCTTATACCTTCTAAAGAATAGAGTTTTATCGACAGTACCTTTCTCGAAGTGATTGACCAACAGAAATTTGGACAGAGTTTCATACCAGGCTCTAGGAGCTTGCTTAAGGCCGTACAGAGCTTTGTCTAACTTGTAAATGTGGTCTGGAAACTCAGAATATTCAAAACCAGGTGGTTGCTGGACATAAACTTCTTCTTGCAGTTTGCCATTCAGAAAGGCAGACTTGACATCCATTTGGTAGACCTTAAAACCCTTATGAGCAGCATAGGCTAGGAAGATTCTGATGGCTTCTAGCCTAGCCACAGGAGCAAAGGTTTCGTCATAATCAATGCCTTCTTCCTGTCTGTATCCCTTTGCAACCAGACGGGCTTTGTTTCTGATGATAATCCCATCTTCATCCTTTTTGTTTCTAAACACCCACTTGGTTCCAATGGTCGCTTTGCCTTTTGGGAGTGGAACCAAGGACCAAACTTTATTTCTTTCGAATTCTAGAAGCTCTTCTTGCATAGCTTCGATCCAATTAGGGTCCTCTAGGGCTTCAGAAATCTTCTTTGGTTCAATCATGCTTAAAAAGTTTACAAAGAAGGCTTCATTGATTGTGGCCGATCTTGTCTTTACACCATCTTCAGCAGCACCAATGATAAGATGATGAGGATGATCCTTTGTCCATCGTGTCATAGGAGCATGGACAACAGGCGGGGTTTGTGCTTCTGATGGGAAAAGACGAATTTCAGCGACAGAGCTCTGTGGATTGGGACCAGGGCTCTGTGGCACACAACTTTGGAGAGTGGCCTCATTGCTTTGGGAGTTATTGACAGGGCTCTGTGAAGGTGAGCTTTCAAACAAGGAGTCTCTGCCAATATTAGTTAGCAGAGGTGATGATGGCTCTTGTTCAGGCTCTCTCTCGTTCTGATGTGGTTCCTCATTTCTCTGAATCACTCCTGTAGACAGAGAAGTAGATGGTGAAGTATTAGAGGGACCAGTGAGAGATGTACCTGTCAGATTCTGTTCTGTTGAGTTCTGAGCTTGATCTCCTCTGTTGATGTTATCAGAGGAATCATCATCATCGAAGAAATCGTTGAACATGAGATTGATATCTTCTTCCCTTGTCTTTGAAGAACTTGTCTTCTTCTGTTCTGTCTGTGTCCCCTCTGTTGATTTACGATCAGAGGAGCTTGATGTGCTTTCATCAAAGGACACATTTACACTCTCTTGAATGACCCGACATCTGGAGTTGTAGACTCTATAGGCTTTAGAGGTTAAGGAATAACCAATAAAGATTCCTTCGTCTACTTTCTTATCAAACTTTCCCAGCTATTCTCTGTCATTCAATATGTAGCACTTGCAACCGAAAACATGAAAGAATTTCACATTTGGTCTTCTATTGTTGATGAGTTCATAAGGAGTCTTCTTAAATCTCTTTACTATCACAGCTCTGTTTTGGGTAAAACAGGCTGTTGAGACTGCTTATGCCCAGAAGTTTATTGGAAGGACAGAGCCAGCCAACATTGTTCTGGCGGCTTCTACCAGTGTTCTGTTCTTTCTCTCCACAACTCCATTCTGTTGTGGAGTTCTTGCAGCTGAAAAGTTCTGGGAAATACCTTCCTCTATTAGGTAGGTATCAATTTTGGCATTCTTGAATTCTGTCCCATTATCACTTCTCAACTTCTGTATCTTCAGATCTAACAGAACCTGTATCCTTTTTAACAAACTTATCAAAATTTCTGGGACATCAGATTTTACTCTGATGAACTCAATCCAAGTATATCTAGAATATTCATCAATTAAAGCAAGGATTACTTCTTGCCCGACAGACTTTGCACAGAAATTGGACCACAGAGATCCACGTGAAGCATATGCAAAGGTCTGGGACAACTATGATCACTCTTTGTTCTATGTGAAGATTTTTTCATCTTACCCAGTTCACAAGCAGAACAGAGATGGTCTTTGTTAAACTTCAGAGAGGGTAGTCCTTTTACTAACTTCAGTTTCACGAGCTTGTCAAGGTTTTGAAAGTTCAAATGGGCAAATCTTTTATGCCAGAGCCAGGCATCTTCATTTTTCAAAGACACTAAACAGAGTTTCTCTGTTGTAGAGTTTTGGTTTGGTTTAAAATTCATTTTGTAAAGATTGCCTTTTCTGTCAGCTCTTAAAAGTTCTTGACCAGACTCGGAAAGTAACAAGGAACAATATTTCTTCCTGAAATTGACATCGAATATGTGATCACAGAGTTGACTTATACTGAGAAGATTATGATTTAATCCTTCAACATAAGCAACCTCAGAGACTGAAACACCACCATTTACTAATGTACCATAGCCCTTAATATGTCTGCCACTGTCTTCTCCGAAGGTTACTGCACTTCCCATCTTGTTCTTAAAAGAAGTTAACAGCTCCTTATTCCCCGTCATGTGCCTGGAGCATCCAGAATCCAAATACCAGATCTGCACATGAGGTTTCTGCAAGACAAATTAGATCCTTTTAGGTACACATTGCATAATGGGTCCTTTCTTGTTAGGCTTAGGTGGGTTTACAGACTTTCCTTTGGGCTTTCCATACTGTGATGGTGTGCCAAAGGTTTTCCTCTGTGTATTCTGAACAGTCGTGGGATTTTTCTTATGAACATACTGATTCAGAACACAGTGGGGACCATTCAGATGATTTTGCAATTTTAGTAACAGTTGAATACAATTGCAGTTGATGGAACATGACTGATGCACATTGTTTTTATTCAAAAACTGTTTGAATGGAGCTTGATTCTGAAAGATTTTAGGACCAGATGTCTTTGCATACAATCTGTCCTGGTTCTGTTTCTTAAAACTGTTATTCCTAGAAACAGACTCTGTTGACATGAAGCTCTTTGGAATAGATTCATTTGACCAGAAAGGATTTCTTCTTTGATTTACACCAGAATTTGGAATAGATCTGTTGTTTGCTATCCATTTTCCCTTCTGTTCTAGTGTGAATTTTACTGGTTTGAAAGCAAGAGGAACATTTGGGTTTACAAAAACACTTTTGTTTTTCTCTCTCTTCTCCACTTCTACTGTATTAGAAGCAAGAATCTTAAAACCTTTGTTGTTAAACTCAGTTACCGGTATAAACCTTGATTGTTTCTTGAAGAAAGAAACATCCTCTTTTAGATCCGTAGATTCTATAGGTATCTGCTTTAACTTGTGTAGAATTTTCTTTTGACCACAAAAGATCTGTTCATCTACTTCAGAGTCAGAGTCACTGTCAGAGCCTAGAAAATCTCCGGTGGCTCTGTCGGAGGTTTTAGTTTCAATGTGTATGACAGAGATATTCGTTTTGACAGTTCTGAACCTTCTCAACTTTGGCTTTAAAGAATCTGAAACAGCATTTTCCTCGATAACTTTCAACAAATCTTCCTCAAAATATGTTCTTATGGATTCAGGGGTAGGAGAGAAGACGGGGGCTTCTGGATTGAGTTTTCTCTGTGGGATTTCAACATAGGACTCAGTCACAGAAGTAACAGACTTCTGTCCTTTGAATGAGTTGAAGTTAAAAATCTCTTTTGTATCCAAGTCCTTGACAGAGTTAGGAAGTATGATTCTAGCTCTTCCTTGATCAAGAATAAACTCTGGGGATGGTTTTAAAACCTTTTCATGATCAGAGGAATCATAGCTGACGTTCCTAAAGTCAAGATTTCTTGGTTTTGAGAAAGCATCTGAAGTTTTGGTTCTTTTGAAAACAGCATTACCAGATATCACGTCCTCTTGGATTTTCCCAACACAAAAGGCAGAGGACAGAGATGTCTTCTTCCTTTCGTCATAGGGAGCAAGGTCAGAGAAACCAATACCTTGCGTATCCATCTGTGAATTTATCTTGATGTGCACATCTTGTGCATCCTGGTACTTTTTAATCTGAATTTCTTTTCTCTGTAGGGATTGATGCAGAATTTCCCTTTCTCTTTGAAAATAATCAGTTAGAGCAACAGATTTAAGTCTCTCTGTTTCATACTTCTGTTTCAAAACGTTTTCATATTCGTTAATTTTGTCAGAAAACAGGCTCTCTTTCTTCTTTTGCAAGATTTCTAGCTCAGATTTTTCTTTGAAGATTTCTTCCTTTTCTTGTTCCAAGAGAGTTTTCTCTCTCTTGTAAAAGGACAGATCCTTCTGAGCTAGCTTTCTTAGCTCTTTTTCTTCATAAAGTTTTTGTTTAAGAAGTTGAAATTCCTCATTCAGCATAGAAACATGCATTTCTAATTCTGAGTCAGACGTGGATTCAGATGAACATACCTTGGCACTGTGTCTGGTGATCTCCAGCGCTCTGTCGTCAGACTCTGTCGTAGTAAGAGCAAATGCATGAGCTAGATCTTCTTCTTCTGTTGTTCCCTTCGTTATCTCTGGTTCTCCAGTCATCCAGTCAACAGCTTCTTGTAAACTTTCATCATCCACGGCAACTCCACAAAAGTTGGCTTGTTCTGGTTCATCATCAGAGGATGAATCAGAAACCCAGTTCTCCATTTCAGCAACATAGCTTCTTTCTCTGTAGTTGTACTTGTATTTGTTCTTGTAGTAGTCCTGGTCTTTTACCAGTTTGCCTCTACAATTAACAGAGAAGTGCCCAGGTTTGCCACATCTGAAGCAACGTCCATCATTCTGATTGATGGGTTGGGCAACATCGGCCTTCTGTTGTGCTGGTGGATTTTCTCTTCTGTTTTGTGGAGATTGTCTTTGTTCTGTGGTAACTCTGTTGTTACTTTGTTCTGGTACAGCGTATTCTCTTCTGTCTTCTTTTCTCTCATATCTACCTCTTCTGTCAAACTTATTGCCAAATCTCTTGTTAAATTGTTGAGTTATTAGAGCAAGAGATTGAGCAAAAGATTGAATGTCATCATCCTCTGATGAGCTTTCCTCTGTATCACTCTCTGCAACTAAACTTTTCTTTCCTTTCTTTTTAGCGGACTTATCTTTCTTTTTCTCTCTGTTTGAACTCTCTCTGTTGGACTTTTCTGATGTGGTTTTCTTAGAATCAGAAACTAAAGCGATTGGGCCTGCAATGGTGGATTTGCCTTTTTGCTTGACAACATCCTTCTCTTGTGCGGCCAAAGTGCCATACACATCTGTTAGAGACCATGCATCTAAGTCCTGGTTAGCTTGTAAAGACATGGATAGATTTAACCATTCATCATTCAAATTTTTCAAAAACAGAACATTGTTATCTTCCTTCGACCTGACAACCCCACATTTTTTGCATTTGTTGATCAACACATTAAATCTGTTGTAGGTTTGTTGTAAGGTTTCCTCAGGAAGTGCCTTGAAATCGTTGTATTCATTTATACATTGGGTCCTTCTGTTCTTTTGGGTCTTGATACCACCCTCAAGTTGGTTAAGAAGTTGATCCCAGATTTCCTTAGTAACACATGAATCTAGTTCTTGAAATATTTCGTTTGGAATGGCCATTATCAGTAGTCTGACTGCTTTAAGATCATTTTCCATTTTTAGATTTTCCTCGTCAGTAAAACCTGTGGTTTTAATCTCATAATGAGTTGGAATCTCAGCAGTAGTTCCTGTTGCGGGTACACGAGGAACAAAAACCATGGGTTGGTATGGTCCATCCGTGACAGATCGCATTAAGTCTTTATCCATACCATCGAAAAAGTTAACCATCCTGATCTTCCACTGAGCATATTCATCTCTCAGAAGAGTAGGAAGTTTTGTTAAAGAACCAGCAGTATAGATAGCATTTATACCGTTGTTCGCCATTTTTGAGAAAAACAGAGTACCGCTTTTACAAAAAGAGTTTCAACTAGAAGATGAGTTTTAAACAGTAACCAATGGAACAGTAACTTTTGAGAGAAACGTTTAAACTAAACTAGAAGGCTTTAAACACAGTTATAAGAACTATGAAGGCTTGTTTAGACTAGAAAGCAGTAAAAAAAGTATGTAATGAAGCTTTTAAAGACACACAAACAGAATCAACAACAGTGAGTCAACCTTGGTAGATTGGATCGTTTGGTTTAAGAAAACCAAAGAGCTCTGATACCAATTGTAGGTTCCCAGATTCACGTTGTATCATATTAATGGTAGTGAAATAGACAGCGGAAGCATATTAAATAAAGCCATTAAAATGAGTGATTGTGTAAACGATAAATGAACTATGAGAATCAAATATTGAACAGTAAAATGATAACAGGATCAGATATAAAAGCTGCTCATATATTGATAAAGAATCACACCAAGAACATGTTCAAGTGTGTTCGGAAATCTCACAGGACAACAATATCGTACGGAGGTAGTGCTCGGGATTGCTGCAGTGTGTGCTTAAACAATTGTGGAAAACTACTCCTTCCAAAGCTTACTATTGTTTGTTCCACTACCTCTCTATTTATAGCCCTGGAAAAGTGAAGGCAGTGTACTATCGTACCCTGGAATGACACGTGGAAAGTGTGTCTCCAATCTTTAGGGCATACGTGGAAAGTATGGACACGTGTCTAACACTTAGGATTTCCTACGAGACTTAGGCTGACAGAGGTCTTCACTTTACCAGAGCTCTTTCGCAAGAGCTCTGTTGGTCTTCTGTTAAACACTTGTTCTTCTGTTGGAAGTCTTCGACAGAGCTCTGTTGAGCTCTGTTGGTTTTCTTGAACTTCTTCCAAGTCTTCTGTCTAATCTCTGTTGGTCTTCTGACTTGAACTATTTTCAATACTTTTACATAACAGATACTTGGGGCTAACAAAAGGAAACCGAGTCCAAAAGGCAAGATGTTGAGATCATCGATATGGATGAGTTGGAAGTCGATACAGATATTGTGATTGAGGAAACCTCGAAGAGTAAAGAAAAGAAGCAAGAACAGCTTACCATTCCAAAGCAACCACCGGTCAATCCGGCAGCACCAAGAGTGCCCTATCCGAGCAAGCTTAAATCGCATAAGGATGATGTTAATTTTTCCAAATTTCTTGAAGTATTTAAAAAGTTACATATTAACATTCCTTTTGCAGATGCTTTGGCACAAATGCCCTCATATGTAAAGTTCTTGAAAGATATCCTTTCTAACAAAAGGAAGATTGAGGAGCATGCGACAGTTGCACTTACTGAAGAGTGCAGCGCAATCATCCAGCATAAGCTTCCCCCGAAGCTTAAGGATCCATGGAGTTTTACTATTCCTGATCATATAGGAAACTCGGAATTTAGTAAGGCTTTGTGTGATCTTGGAGCGGGTATTAATCTAATGCCTTTGTCTATTTTCAAGAAACTCGGGCTTGGAGAGGTGCAACCGACCAGTGTGACACTGCAGCTTGCTGACAGATCCATCAAGTATTCGTATGGTGTAATTGAAGATGTGCTGGTCAAGGTGGACAAGTTTTATCTCCCAGTCGACTTCGTGATCCTCGACATGGATGAGAATAAAGAGAAACCACTGATTATGGGTCGACCGTTCTTAGCCACGGGAGGAGCACTTATCGACGTAAAAGGAGGAAAGCTCACCTTGAGAGTGGGTAACGAAGAAGCTGTCTTCAATGTTTTCCGGGCAGATGTGATGGATTCCTTGATGAGAGAAACATGTGGCATGCAAGTTTCCGGCGATCAACTAAATAATGTGTTGATGGGTATCGATGATGATCCGGAAAGCGAGAGTGTGATGCAATTAAATGCATCGCCATCATACAAAGGCCCGATTGGCAGAAGACCGGTCATTGAAGATTTGAGAGAACCAATTCCCAAGTCCGAACCTTCATCAAAGACACCACCAAAGCTTGAGCTCAAACCGTTACCCGGTCATCTGGAGTATGCATACTTGGGAGAAAAAGACACGCTTCCGGTAATCATATCATCTAAGCTGAGTTCCGAGAATAAATAGAAGCTACTACGAGTTCTTAGAGAGCATCAAACCGCTATTGGATGGACGATAGCTGATCTGAAGGGTTTAAGCCCAACTTTTTGCTCACATCGAATCAATCTTGAAGAAGGGCATCGACCGGTAGTTCAACATCAACGTCAGCTCAACCCGAATATGAAAGAAGTGGTCTGAAAGGAGGTTCTCAAACTCCTTGATGCTGGAATTATTTATCCGGTTCCGGATAGTCCGTGGGTGAGCCCGGTCCAAGTAGTGCCAACGAAGGGTGGTATAACAGTTGTTCGGAACAACAATAACGAGCTGATCCCTTCCCGAACAGTTACCGGTTGGAGGGTGTGTATTTACTACCGAAAGCTGAATGACGCGACCAAGAAAGATCACTTCCCACTCCCGTTCATTGATCAGATGTTGGAACGGCTGTCCGGGCACGAGTACTACTGTTTCCTATACGGTTATTCCGGGTATAACCAGATTCCTATTGCACCCGAGGACCAAGACAAGACAACCTTCACTTGTCCGTACGGAACATTTGCATACCGTCGTATGCCATTCGGTTTGTGCAATGCTCCGGCCACCTTCCAACGATGCATGATGGCAATATTCTCGGATATGGTGGAGCGGACCATAGAGATTTTCATGGATGATTTCTCGGTGTTTGGACCATCTTTTGACACATGTTTGGAACACCTAGAAGCCGTATTACAAAGATGCAAAGAGACAAGTCTTGTCTTGCATTGGGAGAAGTGTCACTTTATGGTGACCGAAGGAATCGTACTTGGTCATAAGGTGTCAAGGGCTGGAATTGAAGTGGATAAGGCAAAAGTAGCGGTGATTGAGAATCTTCCTTACCCGAACTCCGTCAAGGGAGTCCGAAGCTTCTTGGGGCATGCCGGGTTTTATCGGCGGTTTATTAAAGATTTTTCTAAAATTACTAAGCCTTTGTGTTCTTTATTGCTTAAAGATGCTAAATTTGATTTCACTGATGATTGTATATCTTCTTTTGACAAGTTAAAGAAGGAGTTGATTTCAGCACCTATCCTCACGACCCCGGATTGGAGTTTTCCATTCACTCTCATGTGTGATGCGAGTGACACCGTTGTTGGAGCGGTATTGGGCCAAAAGAAAGATAAGAGGATGCATGTGATCTACTATGCGAGCAAGACTTTGGATGATGCTCAACTCAACTACGCGACTACCGAGAAGGAACTGTTAGCGGTTGTCTGTGCTTGCGAGAAGTTCCGGTCATATCTAGTGGGGGCCAAGGTAATTGTCTACACCGACCACTCCGCTTTAAAGAATCTAATGGCCAAGAAGGATGCTAAACCGAGACTCATCCGATGGGTATTGTTACTCCAACAGTTTAACTTGGAAATTCTGGATAAGAAGGGTTCCGAGAATACGGTGGCGGATCACCTCTCGAGACTTGAGGGAGGTGAGGAGCAAAGGAAGGATAAGACCATCATCAACGATTCGTTTCCGGATGAGCAACTCTTCAAGGTTAGTCATTCTGAGCCCTGGTTCACGGACATGGTAAATTATGTGGTGGGGGGAGTAATACCATATCAGATGAACTCCCACCAAAAGAAGAGATTTCTCTTTGAGGCCAAGAGGTATTATTGGGACAATCCTTACCTCTATAAGATGTGCGCCGACGGTATTATTCGGAAATGTGTCACGGATGACGAGAAGGCCGGCATTCTAAACCACTGTCATACCTTAGAATGCAGAGGCCACTTCAGCACCGATAGAACAGTGGCAAAGATTCTTCAGTCGGGTTTCTTTTAGCCGTCTATGTTAAAAGAGACTCGTGAATTCATCTCTAAGTGTGATCGGTGCCAAAGAACGGGGAACATGTCCAAGAGAGATGAGATGCCAATGCAGATTTTCATGGAAGTCGAACTCTTCGACGTATGGGGCATAGATTTCATGGGACCGTTCCCGAACTCATTCCGGAATGAGTATATTTTAGTAGCGATGGACTACGTATCTAAGTGGGTGGAAGCGATCGCGACTCCTACAAACGATTCTAAAGTAGTGATTAATTTCCTATGGAAGAATATCTTTGCGATGTTTGGAGTTCCGAGAGCACTGATCAGTGATGGGGGTAGTCACTTCTGCAATCGATATTTGGAAGCGCTGTTAAAGAAATATTCAGTGAAACACAAAGTCACGACGCCATATCACCCATAAGCCAACGGCCTCGCGGAAGTGTCCAATCAGGAACTAAAGCAGATTCTGGAAAAGACAGTGAATTCATCTCGGAAGGATTGGTCATTGAAGTTGGATGACGCATTGTGGGCGTATCGGACAGCGTATAAAACCCCTCTTGGTACAACTCCCTACCGTCTAGTGTATGGCAAGTCATGCCATCTACCAGTGGAAATCGAGTGTAGAGCGTTCTGGGCGATCAAGAAACTGAACATGGAGTTGGATGCAGCCGGAAAAAGGAGATTACTACAGCTGTGCGAATTAGAGGAAATCTGGCTGGACGCATTCGAGAACGCGGCCATCTACAAGGAGAAAACGAAGAGATTCCATGATCAGCGACTCAGTGAGAAGGTAATTATTCCTGGAATGCAAGTTCTTCTTTTTAACTCATGATTACGTCTGTTTCCAGGTAAACTCAAATCAAAGTGGTCCGGACCGTTCACCGTCAAGGAGGTGTACCCATACGGATCGGTTGAATTGCAAGGAAAAGATGGGGCGACCTTCAAAGTGAACGGCCAGCGAGTGAAGCCCTATTATGGAGGAGAGACGATGGTATCTGACGCCACGTATTTGGATGAACCGACGGAGTGATCAGATGGAAGGTCGAGCCACGACCGAAACCAAGGCGCTGGGTGGGAGGCAACCCACCGAGGTTTGTTTTCTTGTTAATTTTTGTTTTGGAGTGTTTTGATTTACAAAAAAAATTGAAAAGGTTAAAAATAATGGAACAGGGACATACACGGTATATCCCGCGGCTTCCAAGTCGCAAGGAAAGCCGCGGGGGTCTCTGAGTGAGTTTTGAAATAGTGACTTACGCGGGATGTTACGTGGCTTCAATACCGTGGCCTAAACCGTGGGTGTCTCTGGAACGATTTTCAAACAGTGACTTACGCGGTATGTTACGCGGCTTCCAACCCGCATGGAAAACCGCGCGTCCCGTCTGACAGCTAGGGTTTCGATTTGTCTTTTTGTGTGCAGTCTTCTTTTCTTTTATGTCATTTCACCTCTTTCTTCTTTCTTTTCTTCTACTTTTTCTTTGACTTTCCTGCAACTCCCTCTCTCTCACGACTCTCTCCCTCTCTCTACACGATTTCTCTATCTCTCTATCTCCATCGATTTTTCAAGGCTTCCATCTCTATTTTCAGATTTTGTGCTTAGATTCTTCAGGACCAAGGTATGTCACTCCCTTCTTATTCCTTTTTGGTCTTCATATGTGATGGTATGATGTAAGTGGGTTTCTCTTTTCCTCATCTTCCATGTTATTTTACATGTTTGTTTCCTTAATGTTGATTTCTCACAACTGTGATGCTTTGTTGTTGATTTATGCTCAAAATGTGACTACTTCTTGTTGTGTGTTGAGACTGCGCTATTATGCTTTTATGCAACTGAGTATGTCATTTTTGTGAGAATATGCTTAGTATATGTGATGGGGAACTTTTTGGGGAAGAAAAATGGGGATAAATGTGTAGGATCTGTGGGTTTTTGTGGAACACTCCCATTTTTGTGCATAAATGTTACGTGAGGAATTTCTTGGCAACATGAAGTCCCTACGTTAATTTTGTGGGTTTTGTCTTTTAGTGCAAGCATAGCCAAACCTAAGTTTCACTTAGGTTTAGGGTTCGATTATTTATCCAACAGTACAAACTGTTGAGGGATTTTAGATGTATGCACTAGGGAAATAAGTGGTGGTTTTAGTCAAGATGCATGAGCTAAACAGTATTTTATTGGTAATTTGCATGCATGGGATTTGTGAGTTTTAGCTGGACATACACGTAAGGAAAATGAGATACAACAAACCTAAGTTTCACTTAGGTTTTGGGTGCCTTCCTTTCAACATTCACACACTCATATTTAACCCTTTACAAACCTCGGTTTTACCGCGGTTTGGGATAGCTATGAGCGCGATAACTCATTTGAGTTTATTCTTTTATTATGCAGATATGAGGACCCATCCAAGCACCTACCTCTCCTTTTCGGAATACGAGCAGATTCATCCAAACAACCGGAGGCAGATGTTCGATCACGAAAACCCTGATAAGAACGAGCGGCACGAGCAGATGAGGGTGAACGTATGCAATCCCTTCGGGGAGCGAGGCATCCGGATTGCAGACCTACCGGCCGGTTCCAGGGTGCCGGAGATCATACAGCAACAGTCTTGGGAGGGATTCATCCGAACCCCCCCATGTATTGTATTGGAACGGTTAGAGAATTTTTTGCTTGTATGATCCCAGCAGTGAACCACGATCGCTGTGTGGTAAAGATGGGCGACAGGGAAGTCCGGATCTCTTCGGACGACATAGATGCATACTTCCACGCCCCCCGCCGGCCCGAATTGAACGCCACTTATGGCCTATCTCCTCACCCGGCCTTTCGGGAGCAATTAAGCTCGACCATCGCCGCATCTCTACGGCGAGATGGACGCACGGGGTGGAACAAACGGGATCAACATATCTTGAAAAGCGAGATGCACTATGATACTGCCTTCCTCATGCTGTTCGTCAAGGCTTCCTTAAAGCCTTCTACTCACAACACCACCGCCGACAGCCAAGTGGCGGAAGTCTTATACTACCTTCAAAACAACCTCCCGATGGATATCGGGCGTATCATATGGATGGAGATTTTGGACGCAGGTATGACCCTCGACGGTATCTTACCGTTCCCTTGCTTGATAACTCATTTTTGTAGGGAAGTCGATGTCCCGATAGGACACCTCACCGCATCCAAAGGGGACTTCCGGAGCACGCAATATTCGCACCAAATCACGGCGGCGGCAAAGCTTGAGGAGAGAAGGCGAGCGGATCCCGATTACCAAAGGCGGCGTCTTGCCTAACCGGTCCATTTTTCGTCCGAGAGTGCCTCGGACAGTGATCCCGACTTTGACCCGGAGGCACCACCGGCGGAGGCGGCCGTGCATAGCGGCGACACCCCCCCTTACTTGCGCCGATTTATGGATCAGATGACGATCGGGATGAGGAGATCGGATGAGCGGATGGATCGGGGGTTCCAAAACGTGACCCAACGCTTGGATGGCTTTGACGCACGTCTCACCCAAGCTGGATTTCCAGCACCACAAGCACCGCCAGCGCAGCCCGAAGGCCGGAGGAGAGTGAGAGGCCGGCGAGATGGGGGTGCGTCATCATCCTCATGCCGATAGTTGGGTTTGTTTTCATGCTCTCTTGTTTTTTATTTGTCTTGATGATGTACTGTACTATTTTATTTGTTTCTGTTGGATGACTGTAATATTGCACAACAATACTATCACACTTTGTACCATTTACTTGCACATTAGGGAGAATGTGTGGGTAAGGTTTGGGGTTGCCAATCGGGCCCCCGTTGATGAACGTTGATGTCCCACACTTCTGAATGTTAGATCATTTTAGCTAATATTTTTTGTTTTGGATGATTGAGACCGACCATTGTAGGGAGAATCTTGTGATAGTAACGCGACCATTAGGGAAGGACCGGGGAAAGGACATGACTAGGGACATTAGTCGAGACCACCCAATAGCGAGATTTGAGCCTAAAAGACGTTTTTCTTATTCGAGGGATTTAAACACGAAATTCATATACACTTTTTTGAATTCCTTGTCGTGTTTATAGAGTGATCTCGCTATAATATTGCATTGAGTAGCAAAGACGGCCATCGGGATATTGGGTAAGGGTATAGTAGACCAGATCGTGTGGACCTTAAGAGATGATTCCAGGCATTGTGTGTATTTTAACCCAATCTTTATTTATCGTTCCTTTTCACCCTTCATGTGTGTATCCATAACCCAGTTTGCAGCCAAACACTCAACCTATTCATTTCAAATCCATCATTAAACCCGAACCAAAAACCTTAGCCAACCCGTATCCGAAAGTGTGTCAATTAGAGGCGGTAACGAACAGCGAAAGATAGAGCAGAAAAGAAATAGTACAGGCCAGTCATGAAAAATAAATTGGGTCAAATTTTAACCCAAAAGATAGAGAAGAGGGCCAATGTCGCCCCAATAAAAAAACAAAAAATTACAGTTAGTTAGATAGTATTTACAGCAGATAATAAGAGAGTCAAAGCGACTCCAGCCGTGGCAAATAGGGCCAAGTGATAGAATGTGAAGAAAGTTCAGAACTGCTAATGATTGACACGCCGAGGATTTTTGATCCGCTTACCCTTCGTTTCCTAACCATAGACCTAGCCCCATTACAACCCTTGTAAAGACCTGGATGATCTTCTGGAAAATGTGATTAGGGTATACGACCACCTTTACCGATAGTCCCTGTCTTGCTACTTGATTCCCTTCTGAGATCAACCTTTTTGGACATTTGTGCGTCTTTCATTAGAGTTGTCATGTAATTATTGAGTATTATTGTACATAAATTCCCTACACATGACAACATGTGCGACAACCTAGGTTCGAGTGAAATGAGAGTATCCCGTGAGGTAGGGTCGAGGCGAAATGCTTTCCCTAGTATGTTTGGACCCAGTACGACCTTAATGTAATCGGAGCAGTCACGAGTTCAACTCACAATGGAAGGCCATAGATCAGACAGAATAAGGATGAGGCGAGGATAAGATAAGCATTCACGGGTATGGGAACTCACCAGTGCATTACGTGGTACCAATTGAGTGTTGTGCTATTATTATTTCACGGATATGTGCTTTTATTCTACTTTATCGCTAATTTGCTTGAGGACAAGCAACGCTCGGTTTGGGGTTGTTGATAACGTCACTTTTTGGCGTTATTTTCAGTCCATAAACCAACGAGATTGGCTTGTGTTGAAGTAAAAAGGCGGAATTTTATGGTGTATCTAGTGAAATGTGCAGGTTATCCAAAATAAGACGAGCATCAAGAAAAGAAGCGGAAAAGAGCTAAAAGAGAGTCTAAAACGAAGCCCAACGGAAGTCCGAGATCCAAGCCCAAGAACCGTACCCAGATCCGCGAACCAAATCTGACCCGGGAGCATCAGGAAAGCGTGCGGCTTTCCACGCGGCTTGAAGCCGCGGGACAAACCGCGCAAGTGCCTGTTTCGTTCTATACTTGATGTTTTCAGGAATTTAGGTCATTATCTCGACACGTGCGACTGTAGGCAGCGGAGGGGCGATTTTCAGAGTATATTCACGTACTTTGGAGCCACGATAGATGATTGATTGAAGACAATTCATCACACGAAGTGGATCAGAGCCGAGAGAGAAGGGATTTCATCGTACATTCTTAACGTTTACGATCACCATGTTTTCACACACCACTTTCTACCTTAATTCTTGTGTTTTTATCCACCCCAACATGAACTAATCTAAAGATGTTGGGGGTTGGAGTTACTATGGATTTTACGATGGATGACGTGTAACCGAATGATTGTTTTTATTGATTTGATCTATGAAGCATTTGAATTCAGTTTTCATTATCAATTGTAGCTTGATCACCTTCAATTGACTTGCATGGTTTTTGATTAAGTTTGAGAAAATTGATTAAAAGCTAAATCAAGTAATCAAGTGCCGGAAAGGAGATTCGAGTAGAGATAGCCGAATCACTTTCTGCTCGGAATAGTTTAACCTAATGTATTTCAACCCCTAGGTGTAGATCGAGAGATAAAACCTACGGGTCTTGAAATAAAACCTGTTATTGCTTGAGAAAGAATAACATTGACTTTTACAAACTAGGGTTCATAGAAATTATCGGTAATAATCATTGTTCGGGTATTCGTTCATCAGTAGTATTTCCAAAGGAAGTCCAACCCTCAACCTTTTCTTTATCAAGAGTCTTTCCAAAAACCCTCCGTTAATCGATTGTCGTTCTTATTTAGTTTTTAAAACAAGTTTCATACCAACAACTCAAAATTGTGATCGTTTAGTTAATAGATTTTATAGTGATTGTGATACTTAGTTCCTAGTTTCTTGTGTTCGATACTCGTACTTTCAGTACTATTACTTGATTCGACCCGTACACTTGCGGTTAGATTTAGGGGGGTGTAAACCCGCCTATCAAACCCACACACACATCAGCTGAAACTTTGCGACTTTGGAAGTGCTAAAGTTCTCGTAAGTCATACAAACATGTTTCATGTGGTCCAACTTTGTTATTGATGTCGTGTTTACATTCTCTTAATTTTCTCTACAGGTGAAAGGAGAGCCCAATGTTTCTTACATTTTATCGGGCTCCAGAGCTCATATTTGGTGCCACTGAATATACAGCACCTATAGATATCTGGTCAACAGGTTGTGTGATGGCTGAATTACTACTCGGACAGGTATTTTAGCTCTTTAGTTTCTTATTGAAATAAGCCATTCTTTTTAATCATTCTCGTAGTTGATTTCATATGTAGCCATTGTTTCCCGGAGAAAGTAAAGTGGCGTTGATCAGCTAGTTGAGATCATCAAGGTAAGTTAATTCAATCTTGAATGAAGAGACCTTAAGAAAATTAGGCCCTCAATTTGAACTTCTTTCATACAAAAAAGAAATTGTATTTAATTTTTATTTTTATTTTTATGCAGGTTCTGGGAACTCCTACAAGAGAGGAGATAAAAATGCATGAACCCGAACTATACTGAATTTAGATTCCCACAAATAAAGCCTCATCCATGGCACAAGGTATCCCTGCATTTATGATCAATAAATATTTTGATGTTTAGTACATTTTTGATAGAAAGAATGAAAGCTGTATGTGAAATTAATTATGGGATTGTTTTATTTTTCAGAAGCGTTTACCTCCAGAACTTGCAGGCATCCCTGGTGAGACTGTTCAAAGGCTAATACCGGAGCATGCAAGAAAGCGGAACTTATTCATGGCTTTGAACACCCACTGAGTTTGGTATTCTTTTACTCCTCCCATTGCAGGTTATTACTTGTTTCGATCTCAGTAATTAGTAGCATTATATATATATATATATATATATATATATATATATATGTGTGTGTGTGTGTGTGTGTGTATTTATGTGTATATATATTGTAATATCTTTTTTCTTTCTACCCCAAGAGAGACTTAAGTTTGGATTGTATTTATGGTTCTAACTAATATATTCTTTCTTTATTTGTAACAATTTTGTTAATGGATTGGTTGGAGACAGTTAAAAGCAAACAAGTATGGTCACACAGGTGCTTTTGCTAAATCTCAACATTTTGTTATTCTCTTTTCGTATGCTTGTGGACGCACGGTTGGTCATTATTGTAGCCAACGGGTTTATAAGCTTATACGAGGCAATGCCTCGTTTACATGAACATGTGCAGCAACTGTGTAAGGCGAGGCTTGCGTCATAGCGTCTCAAGAACGTGTTTTTAATGACATTTGATTTTGTTCGACTTTTATTAAGTTTGTGGTTTTTTTTTCCTTTTACTTATTAACTTGTTATGGCTTCTTGTTACGATATTTTTTGTAAGACGAAGAATCGTGTGAGAAGAGTTGAGTTGAGAAGGTAATAAGAGATATCGACCCTTGCTCGCTTTTAATCTCGTCTTCATCCATGAATTGCACTTCTCACAGGAATTCATCCGATGCATCTACGTACATCTAATATTCGTGCATCTCATGCATCTAAGGGTGAAAATCTATTATTACCATTCTCATGGGAACCCAACCCCTTTTTGTAATATATATATATATATATATATATATATATATATATATATATATATATATGGGTTAAATCTAGTGAGGACAAAAAAAAAGTTAAGGACTTGAGGACTAATCTAATCCGTTGATTAGAATAAATCAACGGTGATTAAAAAAATGTTCATTTGCGAAAAGTAAGAGAATCATAGACAATTGGTAAGGAACTTTTAGGGGTATAATTGATATTAATATCAGATTAATTTTTTCCTCATTCATCACGTTTCATCTAGACTTCATCACTGTTCATCTCAATCAAACATTCAACCATTGATTCCTTGTCTCGCTCATCGCCTCCTACCACCGACTCCTTGTCGTCACCCACGACAACTCCTCCTCCTCCTCGACGTTGCCCAAGATGGTTCCTCCTCCTATGCTCACTCACAACTCCTCCTCCCCCTTATGCATCGAACCCAGAAAACGAGATATGATAGGAAGGTGTTCTTCGAAGCAAAATTTGAAGCAAGAAATTGAACCTAGAAATCGGATATGAGATTGAGGTGTTTCTAACCTAAAATCAAACCAAGAAATAGAACCCATAAATTGGATCCATCCGTGTTCTTCGAACCCATGATCGACCTAAGAAATCGAACATGGTGAATTAGGTATTTTATTGTTCTCAAGTTTGAGTTAGATTTTCTTAGATTTTTCTTCAATTGTGAGTTAAGATTTCTGGTTCTCGACTTTATTTAGTTTTTATGAAATTTGTGGTTGGTTTAGTTTGTATTTTTGTATAAGTTGTTTTTATTGATGATCCTGGGATTTGATTGTGTCCGGATATGAATTTGTCTATGGTGGTGCTTGTTGGAACATGGTGCTAATAGCTTTACGGAGTTGTTTTTTGGTGTCCTTCACGATAGTCCTGCTCATTTGGCCGATAAATTTCTCACGATCCTTTGGAGTATTTGGTTCCGGCGCAATGACATTATGTGGGCTAATGGACCTCGAGATACTACTTCGGTGATCCGAAGAGCGGTGGGAATTCACGCCGACTGGCTTAAGGCTTTAATGTTGAGGGTTCCGGAAGCGATCTCGATGCCCCACTTGCCATCGGGCCCGGGTCGGGCTAAAGGACAAATATCCGGGTTCGCTTAGGCTTTTTATAAGCCCGTGCTTTTGGGCCGGGCCCTAAACCGGGCCTTCACAGAAAAAATATTTCTTTAAAAATTTATAAATGTTATTTTAATTATCTAACACACTTAAAAATGCGTAATTGAGTCGCTCAAATATACTTAAAAATGTGTAATTGGGTCGTTCAAAAAATACTTAAAATGCGTAATTGGGTCGCTAAAAAAACTTAAAAATACGTTTTATTATAATTTGTTCATTTGATTCATCACCGCCAGCCATTTTGAGCTAAAGATGAAAGAATTGAGAGATTGAGAAGTTGCGAAAAACGAACACGATGTAGCGAGAAATCGAGAATTGTGAATCAGAATTGCGTTTTTTGCGTTTTGTAACTTGGTATGTAAACCCATACACCACCTTTCCTATTTATAGTGTTGAGGAACCTTTAAAAACAAAAAAAAGGTCACAAATCATCAAAAACGGTCATATAATCATTATATAACATTCAGATTTTCAAATTCAAAAAAGGTCGGGTCAGGCCAGGCCAGGCCGAAGAAACTTCCAAATACCAGGTCTGGTTGGGCCTAGGCTAAGCCCCGAGCTTTAGCCGGGCAGGGCTTTATACAGGCTGAGCTTCGGGCTTCTAACAGGGTCGGGTCTGATCTAGGCGTATTTGGCCATCTCTAGCATTATATGATCTTGAAAATCAACATCTAATTCGTGTGTTTGCGTCGGTCATAAAGTCAAAAGCCAAAAATATAGGTGTAATCAGTCTTTGCATTCCCACTTTATCACATGCTCACGTCATTACATTTTTGCGTGGTGGTAAATTAGAGTGGTATTGCTTTTAGCAATCGAAAAATCTTCAACATATTCTCTATAACTTTTCTAAAATACGGACTTTAGAGCATATTTCAACAACTATGCTAAAATTAAAAAATAAAGTGGAATTATAACATTTTTGTTGCTCCAACAGTTATGTTATCCTCTATGCTAAAGTACTGATTAGAGAGATCGGAAAAATCTCAAAATATAGAGAAATATTTAAATCGATGGTTTCCTCCTAAAACTAATCATTGCCCCTAAAAAACAAAAAAAATTTAGGGAATTTAATTAAAATACTCAAAGTTTGACTTTGACTTACCAAAATACTCATTTCTCTCCTAAATTTGCCAAAATACCCATTTTTTTCCGCGAAGAGGATCCGCGATCGCGGGCAGAGACCATTTTTGACACTTTTGAAACTTTTCACCCCGCGATCGCTGGGGAGTGTCCGGCGTGGTGCCAATTCCTTCAAATTTAATGACTTTTGATTGAAATGTTACACTTTCAACCCCTATACTTATTTACTTACTTTACTTTATACCTTTTACTTTCATAATTTTAATTTTACATTTAACACATATAATCGTTTATTAACTAAAATACGTTAAAAATACGTTTTAATTTTAACAAGTTACACCATTATAATCGTCTCTTCGATACGTTCGAAATGAGCCTAATATTGAATATTTTTTGATTTATTTATTTTATTATATATTATATATACTACATAAAAATATTTTTTATATTTGAAATTCATATATTCTTATAGTTAATTATTTAATTTATGGTACTCTTATAGTTAAAATACGTTTTATTTATTTTATTATCGATGGTCTAAGTGTAAGTATTAAAAATTGGCGGAGGCTTTGTGATGGACAGACATCGATCCTTTTGTGCATACTCTGTAACTGCAAATACTTCACCTCTAAACACACATGAATCATCATTCGCCAAATACCCATTTTCACAAATCTTAAATGAGTCCAGTGATACCAACTTATAAAAACCCCATTTCATATTCTTCTCGTGAAACTTTGTGTTATTGTCATTCACGATATCTATAAACACATACAAATAATAATAATTTAAAACGATTTAATGAATTAGTTAATATATGATTATTATGTTAATGTGATAGGAGTGTAAAACAAAATTGAAAATACGTTAAAAAAATTAATTTTAAATATAAAAAATATTTTTTATGTAGTGTATATGATATATATTAAAATATATAAATCAAAAAAATTCAATATTCAACATTTTTAGCTTCAATAGATTCTCTATTTTAGAGCACCCAACATCCATTATATTATTAAAATATTATTTAAATTTATCATCTCGATACATTTTTTAAAAATAATTTATATAAAATAAGAGTAAACTCTGATTTTGGTCCTTGTAGTTAAGTAAAAAGTTTGAAAGTGGGACTTGAACTTTGATAAGTCTAGAAAGCGTCCTTATGGTTCTTATTTTGCTCTGAAAGTAGTCCTTAGAGCATCCCCAATGGAGAGGTTTTTTGTCTAGTCGTCATTTTGGCAACCGGTCCCAAATAAAAATCACCATTGTGAGAAACCGGTCCTTTCTCCGCATAGGAGAACCGTTTCACACAGATGAACCACTTCTTGGAACAAATATGTGGGACCCACTTTATAAAATAATTATATTTATTTATTTTTCATTTATATATATTTACATATAATAGAATAGAATTTTATGTCAAGGCTTTTAGTATCTTACAACCACTAAAATAATAATATTTTTTTCTTTTTTATTTATTATTTTTAATTTCTACCTACAAAAGATAATTTTATCTGCTTTTATATTTATTGTTGTTAACTTTAATTTCATTATAAGATTTATTATTGTTATTTTTAATTATTATGACTTTATCATTGTAATTTTTTATCATTGTCTTTTCATTATTATAAGTATATTTTAATTATTGTTGCTTTTAACCATAATAACTAAATTTTAACCATTATAATTTTATTATTATATTTTTTATTATATAAATAATGAACCGGTCCATGATTGAGAGTGAAAGGTTTATTAAATGAGTAGGAAAGAGAAAACTAATGTGGCAGAGAGAGAAAGTTGATGTGACAGAGTCATAAACCTCTGAAGAGGTTCATGACTGGGGATGCTCTTAGTCACTAACTTCGTTTACAACTTTCCTGTTAAATGAAGGGTATATTTGTCTGTTTACATACTCTTTTTTTATTTGCTTTTTATTTTTTTATTTTATTAAAATAATAAAAAAGATTATACTATATATTATAACAAAATCTAATGATATAGTTAATATTAGAGTAAATTGCAATTTTGGTCCCCGTAGTTTGTTGTTTTTATCACTTTTGGTCCCTATAAAATTGTTATTGCAAGAAAAACATTGTGGTATGCAAAAATGCTTGGATTTGGTCTCTAAAGAGTAAAACCGTTAGATTGCTCCGTTAAAAACCCCTAAGGACCAAAATTGCAATATACTCTTTTATTATTATAACATTATTTAAAACATAATAATTATCTTATATAACTAATAAATAATTATCACTTGATTTAAAAACAATTTATTTAATAAAATGACAATTTTTACATAATTAATAATTTTTGTTTACGATTTATCGATCAAAAAATATAATAAAATAATTTATATTTTCGTTTTTATTAAGTTTCAATTATAATAGAAAAATAAATTATTGAGTAAACTTCACTTTTGGTCCCTGTGGTTTAGTGTTTATAACACATTTGGTCCCTAAAATTTAAAAACTACACTTTAGCCACTGCAATTAGCCATTTGGTCCGGATTTGGTCCCTCTGTCAAACGTCCGTCCATTGAGTGTCGTTAGGGGCAACCACATGACTTCCACACGAGGGCAAAAAGTCATTTTATGTTAAAACCCCTTTACCCCCCTCGATAACCCAAACAAAAAACCCCTTTTCGTCCCTATCGTTTACCCACCCCTGTTAGTACACCTCTCTCACCATCTTCAAGCTTTGTCATCTCCTTTGAATGTAACCTGCAATGTGGACGATCAGGACAGTCCATGAAGATTTTGATCTTGCCTACGTATATGGTGAGTATATCTGGACAAAGTTTGTGTATTTTCAAGTGTTTTGTAGATTTCAACTGATGTCCTTATTTTTGGTGTTTGTTTGCAGAGCATTACCCTAACCTTATCACATTGAAGATACACCATGGTGGGCTTTTTACAAAACGACATGGAAGGAAGTATATTGAAGGTAAGTGTAGTTATGTTGATTTGGTTGATGTTGATGAGCTTAGTGTCCATGATCAATGCCATGGTTAAGGAGCTTGGATACACTGGTAACTACCCCATGTGGTACCATTTTCTTATCCCTGAATCTAACCTAGATATTGGACTTAGAGCTTTAGGCAATGATCAAGATATACTGAATCTGATCAAGTACAACTCAACTAAGAAGATGATTGAGGTATACACAGAACAATTTAGGACAACTGTGGGTACCTACAACAAGTCACCAGGTGGACCAAAAGTTGTAATTGAGGAACTCCCTGATGATAATCCTCCTGTACAACCCAAAAAAGGGAAGTACCTCATGCAAAAAGAGGTTACTGTTGGGTGGAAGGAAACAGAGGAATACACACCAGTAGTTGAGAGTTGGTTGGGACAATAATCTAGGATTGATGAGTCAGTACTTGAAAGTGGATTGCCAGAAGATATTGATCAACATTCTTTTGAGTTTGATCCTTTCTGGGAACAACATGGTATTGAGCAACCATGTGCTCAAGAACAATGTGTTCAAGAACAATGTGTCCAAGAACCATGTGTCCAAGAACAAACTGTCCAAGAACAAAGTGTCCAAGAACAAAGTGTGCAAGAACAATCTATGCAAGAAGATGATAGTGAAGACTCAGATTACATGGAGGATGAAATGGCAGAAGTTGGTGTAGACATGAAGAACTTTAGTTCCATCATAGATTGGGATGTTGAATGGTTGGGTAATAAGGAGGAATTAGTTGAGGATCAGAAGTTGGGAGAAGATGATCCACTTGAAGTTGAAGTTGATGCATTTTTTAGTACAGATGAGTCAAATGATCCAGACAGGAAGCAAAAGCTTAGAAAACTAAGAAAAGAGCATGAAAATGATGGAGGAAATGTAAACTTTTATGTTGGGGAATGTTTTGGCAATAAAAAGGATATTAAAGAGAGGATTGTCAAACATTCCATTGAAACAAGGAGAGATCTTTCAATACTGAAGAATGACAGTGTAAGGGTTGTGTGCAGGGGTAAGGTTCCAACATGCAATGAAGAAGTGGGTGGGAGTAGCAATGCAGATTGATTTACGATTGGGTTATCATCAAGTGAGGGTAAAGGAAGATGACGTTCCCAAGACGGCTTTTAGAACGCGGTACGACCAATATGAGTTTTTTGTGATGCCTTTCAATTTGACAAATGCGCCGACGGTGTTCATGGATTTGATGAACCGGGTGTGTCGGCCATTCCTCGACAAGTCGGTGATCGTGTTCATTGATGACATCTTAGTATATTCTAAAGACGAAGCAGATCATGAGCAACATCTTCGAGAAGTGTTGGAAGTTCTAAGAAAGGAGAAGTTGTACGCAAAGTTCTCCAAGTGTGACTTTTGGTTGGAGGAGGTCCAATTTGTGGGTCACGTGGTCACACGAGATGGTGTGAAGGTAGATCCTTCCAAGATAGAGGCAATGATGAATTGGGAATCTCCTAAGAACCCGTAGGAGATACGAAGCTTCTTAGGTTTAGCGGGATATTACCGAAGGTTTATTCAAGATTTCTCTAAGATTGCTTCTTCCTTGAAGCGTTTAACACGAAAGAATGTAAAGTTTGCTTGGACGGAAGCCCAAGAAAAAGTGTTCCGGACTCTACAAACGAAGTTGTGTGAAGCCCTGATTCTATCCCTACCCGAGGGATAGGATGACTTTGTGGTATACAGTGATGCGTCCAAGATGGGCCTGGGTTGCGTATTGATGCAAAGAGGAAAGGTGATCGCCTATGCGTCAACACAACTCAAGGAGCACGAAAAGAATTATCCCACTCACGATTTGGAGCTTGCAGCGGTAGTGTTCGCGTTAAAGTTGTGGCGACATTACCTCTATGACACGAGATATATATTGTATACGGATCATAAGAGTTTGAAGTACGTTTTCGACCAAAAAGAATTGAACATGAGGCAACGAAGGTGGTTGGAACTACTAAAGGACTATGATTGTGAGTTGCTTTATCACCCGGGTAAGGCCAACGTGGTTGCCGATGCCTTAAGTCGGAAGGAGTATAGTGGAAGCCTTCGGACGAGTCTTTCAAGGATTGAGCTAGTGTTAAGTCTTATGGAGCAAATTAAGGCGGCACAAGCCAAGGCGTTGTTGGAGGAAAACCTCAAGGAGGAATGGATGGTCAAGCAAAGGTTACTCTTAACGGAAGATGGCCGAGGAATCAAATTATTCAAGGGGTGTGTGTGGGTGCCTAAGGTTGGAGGAAATCGAGGACTGCTCATAGATGAGGCTCATAAATCCAAGTACTCCATACATCCGAGAAGCACAAAAATGTATAGAGACTTAAAGTTACATTATTGGTGGCCGGTTATGAAGTTAGCGTGGCTCGTTATGTGGAAACATGTGTGACTTGTTCGTTGGTAAAGGCCGAGCATCAACGACCGTATGGGAGCTTGCAATCGTTGGAGATCCCCGAGTGGAAATGGGAAAAGATCACCATGGATTTCGTGACCAAGTTACCAAAGACGGCTAGAGGCAACGACACCAATTGGGTAATAGTAGGTCGTCTAACGAAAAGTGCTCATTTCTTAGCTATGCGGGAAGCTTCACCAATAGACAAATTGGCAAAGTTGTACCCGTGTCAATAGTCTCCGACCGTGATAGTCGGTTTACCTCTAGATTTTGGCAGTCCTTGCAAGAAGAGTTAGGTACGAGAGTGAATTTGAGCACGACATACCATCCGAAAACGGATGGGCAAAGTAAAAGAACAATACTGTTAGTCCCAGATGGCTAAAACAAGTATTGTAGAAGGGGGGGGGTTGAATACAATACTCAAAATTTTCACAATTTTAATTCTATTATTGAAAATCTTTCAACAAGAATTACACATAGAAAACTTAAGACTGTTGCGGAAAAGAACAGATAAACTATTCTAACAATCCTACACAAAGTATACTAACAAAACAACTAAGAACACTTAGAACAAAGCTATAAAGTTTTTAAGCAATATGGAGATTTCTTGCACTGAGAGAGAAGTCCAAAAAGCGTAGTTTGTATGGAGCCTTCTACTTCCTTTTATAGTGAAGATACAAGTACTGTGCATTAAATGCTCAGGACACTTGTCATAAGGAGATTGGATAGAAGGTGTAGTACTCTGAAAAGTTGATGTTTCCAAATCACCTTTTTCCTTGGAACCAGGAAGAATGCTCATGCTGATTTAGACGTCATCTAAAAGTGGATAGTACTAAGTTGACATTTTTACCAACCACTGGATTATTGCCAAACCTGGAGGATCTTCTTGATGTGTTTTCCAAGACAATTTTATCGGTGATGTTCCACCGATATAACTGTCATTGGTCTTTAAAAATCAACTGCAAGAAAATCTATTTACATGAAGATCCCACCGATTTGAGTATCCTCATCGGTAGGAAGAAGTCCACCGATTTTGAGTATCTTCATCGGTGGGATGATGTCCACCGATTCCTGAGGACAACATCGGTGGGATTATATCCACCGATTCTTGAAGACACCATCGGTGGTGAGGAAGTCCACCGATGTGTGATCGATGGACAATAACTTGTATATATCTTGAGAAGAGTCTTCTTGATTCCTCACAGAGAATCTTTTCAAGCTTGGTTTCGGTTGATCTTCGACTTCACCGAACAGTTGCTATCTTGTACAAGTTATTTAAAGAACCTTGTCAAAATATTCTAAGTAGGAATATAGGGAAAACATCGGTGAGTCAATTTCAAAACTTTGATGACCCAACAATCTCCCCCTATTTGAATTTGAGCTCTATCCTTAGAATATTTAAGAGTAATAAAATGTAAAATTAATTTTGACCCTTTTTACTCTTTTTGGGTTCTTTTCACATAGACCATTCTTTTTGTTATTTTGATCTATTTTTCTTTTGTATGAGTATGTATGCTATTTACAGTATTTACAAGTACAAGTAAAGTGAAGTTATGTGCAGAAAGAAAATTCAAAAAGACAAGTACTTGTATTTGGATAAGTTTTTCTCGTACATTTGACAAAGGAGAAACAAACTTTTACAAGTACCACATAGAAAGATGAAGATCTATTTCTTGGAAGTTTGTCGGCGCTTGATCTCATCTAACACATTTCGGTAGAATTTTTGAGCTTCGGGGATGTAGGGAAATAGATTGGAGATACCTTCAAGGAACAAAGTATCGGCGATGGGGATTTGTGCAGATCTGAAAAAGGCCCGATGACCAAAACCATCATTGAAGAATAACCCTGGAATCGGTGAGAGGCTCAAAGTCGTAGTGGGATAAGACACATATGTAGGGATGGATAAATTCAGGTTGCTTATGTTTGGAATTTTCCCTCCAGTTGCCATTTCCTTAAACACCTTGTCGGTAGGATTCTTGACTTTGGGAAGAATGATTTCTTCTTTCATCGATTGAAGTTTTGATCTTTCATCGGTGGAAAGAGTGATGTTGTGTTTTCTTTTAATCTCTTTCATCTTGTCCATCAATCCATCAATGTATTTGACAAAGATGTCTTTCTTTGGGTTTGCACTTCTGACCAAGTGTCGAGAGATCTCATACCATTCGGGGAGACTAAAATGTTTGAGATGAACATCTCTCACACTTTTCATTGAGCCATCTTCTCTATCGATGATCAGCATGATATCCTTTGGGTTGGTTCTGGAGGTAGCAATTTTGACGTTTGAGATCGGGGAGCTGTTGATTCGGTGGTGCATGGTCTTTTTGTACCAACTGATCTCTTCATTCCTTTCTTTTTCAATTTCACCCAGCACCAATTTTTGAGTGGAAAGTGCATCGGCAGACTTGACTTTGAGGGCCTCTTCTTTTACAACTTCCAAAGAGAGAGCCTTGGAATCATCTAAGGCTTTTGAGCTAATCTGGCTTCCTCGATCTCCTGAGGAGTCAGCCCGAGATTGGATTCTTGAGATTGCTGAGAAGGAGGCTTTAGCTTCAAGGTTTGTGCATCGGCAGGTCGAGTTCCATATTTTGCCAATTCTTTGCTTTTCTTTTCTTCTTCGGCCAACTGTTCAGCTGTGAGAGTTTCTTTAGCTTTGTCTTTGGGAGTTTTGGATTTTTGCTCCCCCTTAGAAGATGCATGGATTTTCTCCCCCTCAACAGCTGCATGTGGGATTTCCACCGATGGAGATTTCGGTGGTGTGAAGATAAATTCGGTGGTACCTGTATGTTTCGGAGGAGAGGTTTTCGGTGAAGGCATTCCTGAAGCTTCGGTGGCTTGTGATTATTTTTCGGTGGAAGGTGGAGGCATGTTGCTGATAGTTATTTTAATAGAAGGCAATTTTGGTTGACCTGCAGATTTCTCCCCCTCAGTAGCAGCCGAAATCTTAAAACCCAACTGAGTGAACACACTGTCAAACTTGGAGTGAAGATGAGCCATACTCTGAGTGGTGTCATCGGAGATCAGTGTAAAATCACCCAAGTCCATTTCCCATTGGGCTTTCTCTTGCATGTTGTCAGTTTTGGTGTGAAGAGTGTTGAGAGAATTGACTATGTTGTGTTTAGGATCTTGATGAGACTTAGCTTCTTGAATGAGTTTCTGGAGTTCAGTATCCTTGACGAGAGAGGATGCCTTGAAGGTACCAAACGATATAGCAAGATCCCCATGAGAATTTGTCAAGGATTCCACCTTTGAAGATAAGGAAACAATGGAATTATGGACAGGCTGAAGAGCAGCTGCAAGTGCATCGGCGAGTATCTGTGGCAACTGTGACTCGATCACGGAGATTCTTGAGTTTACCTGTGTAGTCATGGAAAGAGTTGATTCCTTGAAGGATTCAAGCTTAGTGCTGACGAGCCGACATTGATGAGCACATTCCTGAATATCATCATGGAATGCAGAGCGTGGCTTAGTACTCGAAGAGGTAACACCACCGAATTCCGGGACACGGAATGGTAGTCGTAGTCGATCTTCTTCGGGATTGATAGTGGGGAGAAAATTCGACAATACATCGGGATAGAGAATTTTCGGTGGAGGGGGTGTTGGTACTTTCGGTGGAGATGGAGATCGTCGAGGTGTGGGTTCTTTCAGTGGAGATGGAGAACGTCGGGGTGAAACTTGCTTTGGGGACTCGGTGGGGTTTTCTTCGGTGGACGGGATGGTTCGTGGAGAACCAGTGTCACTCAAAAGAAATTCAAAGAAGTCATGTGGAGGGGGATTCGGTGGGGGGGAACCCTGATCGGGTTGTGATAACGCCACTTTTTGGCGTTATTTTCGGTTCTCAAACCAACGAGATTGGCTTGTATTCAAGTAAAAAGGCGGGTATTTTACGGTTTATTGAGTAATTTACGCAGGTTATATAAAAGGCGGCATTCCTCGGAAAAAGAAACTAAAAAGAGCCTAAAACGAGTCAAAACGAAGCCTAACGGGAGCCCAAAAGCCAAGCCCAAGACCCGCGACCGAACCAGGACCCGACGCGCGAACCAGAAAACGACCCACGCAGCTAATTGGACACGCGCGACTTACCACGCGACTTGCAAGTCGCGTGGCAAGTGGCGTAACCCACTGTTTCGCGTTTTTCAGCTACAAAATCCGATTTTAGGTCACTTTTTCGGTATCCAACTTTCGGCAGACGACCAGGGGAGATTTTGGGGCAATTTCCGGTGACTTTTCGGAGCTTTTGGAGTCACGTTAGAGGGCCGATCACGGAGACAATCATCACGGAACGTAGATACAAGCACGATTGAAGGGAGTTCATCACATTATTTTTCATGTTTTTAATCTTTCGCGTTATCATGTTTACATACGTAGTTTCATCTTTCTCTCTTGTGTTTGAATCCACCACCGACATGAACTAACCGGTTCGTGTTGGGGGTTGGAATGAATTCGGTTTATAAAGCATGTAACCAGATGATTTGAACTTTTATTGGTTTTTCCTTAATTAATGAAGCATGTGATTTTGTGTTTAATGCCTTTGAAAGTCTAGCTAGCTTTTAATTGATTTATTATTTTCAGTTGAGTTCGAGAGAATTAACTGTTAAATAGAACTAGGAATTGCATGCCTAAGACGATAAATCAGTGATAGAGATATACTGAATAAGTCTTAGTCCCAATTAAACCGTTAGGTTGATATCGAGAGATAAAATCTAGCCAATTTAACATAAATCGAGTACTTAATGTGTTTTGAAATCCATAGGTGAGATCGAGAGATTAAACTTATCCTTTTCAAAATAAAACCCGTTGTGGCTTGAAAGAGAACAACGGTGACTTTAAAAGATTTGGGAATCATTAAGGGGATAAACTGGTAATTGTTTGAGTTGTTTGTGTGCATGTGTAGAACCGGAGGATTTCCAACCCTCAACTTTTCTCTCTATCGAAGTTCCTAAATTGTTCTTTGCTTTGTTTGCGTTTAAGTTGTGATTTGCTAGAATTTAGTTTAAAACCCATCTTCCAAATTCGGCAGTCTAGTTAATAAAGCCTATAGTAATTGTGATACTTAGTTCCTAGTTCCTCGTGATTCGATACTCGTACTTCTAAAGTACTATTACTTGACTTCGACCCGTACACTTGCGGTGAGATCCACGGGGTGTGAAAACCCCGTATCAGGTTGTGAGATGGGATGTGAACCGGGGAAGCCTCCGAGGGATATCTCGGTGGCGTGGTTCGAGAAGCGGGTGCGGAGGTGTCGGTGGCCTTTCGTTGTTTCTTTTGAGTGCCACCCGACTTAACTCGGGAACGGGGAGAAGGGACCACTACAGTTGGAGTGATTTCAGGAATTTTCGGGTGTTGAAATCCGAGGATTTCCGCATCACCCCAATGTAGATCGGGAGAGAGAGCAAAAGTGATCATACCTTGTCTTAAAGGGCGATCGGTGGCGAGAGGTCCAACATTGAGAGTTTTGACCCCGACTATTGAAGAAGTCCAATCATAGGTAAATCGGGGAGAAGGAAATTTTCGGTCGACCTCCAAAGCCTTTCCAAGCTTGTGCTGAATAATCATGGAGATGAAGCGCGGGTAGGCAACGTAACACTTCTTGGGGTGCTTAATCACTTCAGTGAGTTCAGTGAAGAAGTATTGTGCAAAGTCCACATGTCTTTGGAAAATTAGTGCATGAACTAGCTTAGTGATGTAGGGCGGGGATAAACTGGTAATTGTTTGAGTTGTTTGTGTGCATGTGTAGAACCGGAGGATTTCCAACCCTCAACTTTTCTCTCTATCGAAGTTCCTAAATTGTTCTTTGCTTTGTTTGCGTTTAAGTTGTGATTTGCTAGAATTTAGTTTAAAACCCATCTTCCAAATTTGACAGTCTAGTTAATAAAGCTTATAGTAATTGTGATACTTATTTCCTAGTTCCCCGTGATTCGATACTCGTACTTCTAAAGTACTATTACTTGACTTCGACCCGTACACTTGCGGTGAGATCCACGGGGTGTGAAAACCCCGTATCAAGTTTTTGGCGCCGTTGCCGGGGAACTAGTTGTAGCTAATAGCACTACCGTCTATAAGCATTATTAGATTGGACATTTCTTTTTATTTCGTGTTTTATTTCATCACTTTCAGTTTTTGGATTACTGACTTTGTTTTCTTTCTTTTTAGGTACCACTTGGTTTATGCCAAGGACGGCCCGAGGGAAGGGAATCGAACAATTTGATCCGGAGATCGAAAGAACCGCTCGTCGGCTGCGCAAGGAAGCTAAAGTTAAAGGAAATCTAAAGTTCGAGATGTCCGACGACGAGAGACCTCCACGTAATGATCCCCGCCGCAATAATCCACCACCACCTCCGGAAAGAGTTCCGATGCGGTCATTTGCCGACCCAAATGTGGCGGCCGCACGGATAGGCATCCAAGCGCCCACTACTGGGGCGAACTATTTTGAGCTTAAACCGAGCACCATAGTGATGGTGCAACAGAACCAATACGGAGGGACGCCAACCGAGGATCCTCACGCACATCTTCGTGCATTCGAGAGGATCTGCAACACGTTTAAGATCAATGGCATGAGTGAAGACGCCATCAAGCTGAGACTATTCGGATTTTCACTTAAAGGCCGAGCCGAGACATGGACCGAGAGCATCCAACCAGATTCGATCACTACTTGGGCACAGTTGAAAGCAGCCTTCCTACAGAAGTTTTTCCCACCTTGTCGGACCGCCCAACTAATGGCGGAGATCACCTATTTTGCTCAATGGGATCAAGAAACGTTGTATGAGGCGTGGGAACGTTACAAGGACATGATTAAGAAGTTTCCTCATCATGGGCTACAAGGCTGGGTCATCATCCAGACCTTCTTCAGTGGTCTTCACCCGCAATTCAAGAACGACATCACAGCTGCGGCGGGCGGAGCATTGATGGATAGATCATACGAGGAAGCATGCGAGCTGATTGAAAACTTGGTCGAGCATAGTTTTTCTACACCGAGATCAGCCGTTAGAAGAGTAGCAAGTGTCCAAGAGAGTAACGAGCTAAATGAACTGAAAGCTCAACTGGCTGTCATCACAAATCGGCTGAATGGAGGAAATCTTCAAGAACCTGATTAGGTTCATATTGTGGCAAACCGAAACCAACCGAGAAACGATCCTTTCTCGAACACGTATAACGAAGGGTGGAAAAAGCACCCAAATCTTTCATGGAGTCAACCCGACCAACAACAGCCAGGTAATTTTTCTAACTCTTCTCAATTTTCTAATTCTAATAATGTGTATCGTCCTCCAGGTTTCTACCAAAGGAATGAAGGACCATCCGGGGAGAAGAATTCGGGACTCGAGGACATGATGATGAAGTTCATGTCTAAAATGGACAATACAGTCGGGGGATTAGCAACTACAGTCGAGGGATTAGTCAGCACAGTCAACATTGTCAAGGCGGCTACCGAGCAAAACACCGCCGCCATCAAGATCCTCGAGAGGCAAGTGGGGCAGATTTCTGAGACCCTACAAAACCGAGCCCCCGGGAAACTTCCAAGTCAACCCGAAAGACAAAACCGGGAGCATTGTAATGCCATTTTTCTGAGAAGTGGCAAGGAGTTGATTAAAGATTCGGTAAGCAAGTCCTCACCAAAGGAAGCCAAGGAAGAGTTCGAGAGGGTAAATCTGGAGGAGTTAGAGGCTGATAAAGAATCTGAGATGAAAGAGAAACCGGAAGATGAAGAGCCCAAGAAGAGTGAGCCGACCATCCCGAAGCAACCACCGGTCAAGCCAGTGGTACCCAAAGTGCCATATCCAAACAGACTAAAAGCAAACAAGGACGATGTTAATTTTTATAAGTTTATCGATGTATTTAAAAAGTTAACAATTAATATCCCGTTTGCAGATGCGTTGGCACAAATGCCCTCTTACATGAAATTCATGAAAGAGATCCTATCAAAGAAGATGGCACTTGATCACCAGGCCACCGTTGCACTAACTGAAGAGTGTAGCGCAATCTTCCAGAATAAGCTTCCCCAGAAGCTCAAAGATCCAGGGAGTTTTTCTATCCCTATCCAAATCGGGAAGTTTTCATTTAATAAAGTTTTGTGTGATTTAGGGGCTAGTATTAATCTGATGCCCCTTTATATTTTCAGGAAACTTGGATTGGGCGAGGTGAGTCCCACGTTCATGATGCTCAAGCTTGCGGATCGGTCAATAAGGTATCCATACGGGGTGATTGAAGACGTGCTGATTAAAGTTGGTAAGTTTTACTTCCCTGTCGACTTCGTGGTAGTAGATATAGACGAAGATGAAGAGGTCCCGTTGATCTTGGGACGAACCTTCCTGGCCACGAGTCGGGCGTTAATTGACATGGAAGAGGGTGAGATCACGTTCCGAGTTGGCGGTGAGAACGTGAGATTCAAGTTGCTAGAAAGAAGCAGAGGTCAGAGAGAAGAAAAAGGAGGAGCTGGTCACGGAAGGCCAATTGTGAAAGAGTCCGCGGGGAATCGCAAGTGTGGGCGATTCGAGTCTGCGGATACTGAGCCAAGCTGAAACCACATAGTCGTGCCACGACTTAAAATACGGCGCTGGGTGGGAGGCAACCCACCAAGGTTAGTTTCCGTTTATTATTTTTATTTTGAGTGTGTTTAAAAAATGAAAAAGCCAAAAAAAATCGAAAAAACAAAAAATGGCTGAAACAGGGACATACGCGACTTGTCACGCGGTTTGCATATCGCGCAGCAAGTCGCGGGGCCCTCTGTTGGTTTTCTGAAACAGAGGGTTACGCGGTTTTCCACGCGACTTGCAAGTCGCGAGCTAAACCGCGGGAGTTCCATTTGCCTCGTTTTTCGTTTTTCGTGCAGTTTTTATTCCTTTCTTGCTTTGTGTGTTTCTGTCTTCTTGTTTTTCTTTTGTGTGTGCGTGCTCTCCCCTCCTTCTCCAAGTGCTCAATCTTTCAAGAATCCCCTCTGGCCGGCCAAAACAGGTATGTTCTAATCATTTCTCTGCTAAAAGAGTGGTGTTTGATATGTTATTCTAATTTAATTGCACGAGATGCAACAAACCTAAGTTTCACTTAGGTTTGGGGTGCCTCATTTTTGAACCATCTACACACTCACATTAGACCCTGGGCAAACCTCGGTTTTACCGAGGTTTGGAGTTGGCTTTTATTTGGCAAACCTAGGCCGCGGCCTAGGTTTGGGGTGCCCATTTTAGAAAGTTGGGATTTCTTTTTGCTATGCTATGTTAATGCTTTCCCCGCCCTTTTTATACCTGTAATAACTGCACAACGAATGAGTCGCATCACCGACGACTTTGCTTGCACATTGGGGACAATGTGTGGGTAAGGTTTGGGGTTGCCCAATCGGGCCCAAGTTATGCACGTAGATTTCCCACACTTCTGAGTGTCTAGATCAAAGTAGCTAAAATTTTTGTTTGAATGATTGAGACCGACCATTGTGGGAAGAATCTTGTGATAGTGACGTGACCGTAGGGAAGGACCGGGAAAGGACATGTCTAGGGACATTAGTGGAGATCACCCGATAGCGAGTTTTGAGCCTAATAAGACGTTTTTCATTTCGAGGGATTCATACACGTAATTCTTATACACTTTTCGAATTCCTCGTCGTGAATGTAGAATGATCTCGCTACATTATTGCATTGAGTAGCAAAGACAAACATCGGGATATTAGGTAAGGGTATAGTAGACCATACCGTGTGGACCTTAAGAAATGATTCCAGGCATTGTGTGTTTTGTTTTAACCCGTTTCAGCTATCGTTTTCCCTTTTACCCTTAGTGTGTACCCATAGCCCAGTTGAAGCCAAACACTCACCCTTAATTCTTTCTAAACCCACCATTCGCCCTTAGCCAAAAGCCTTAGCCAACCCTTATCCGAAAGTGTGTCAATCGGAAGCAGTAATGAACTAATAGAGATAGAGCAGAAAAGAAAGAACTCCGGCCAGTCATGAGAATAAAACGGGTCAATGTAACCCGAAAAATAGAAAAGAGGACCAATGAAGTTCCAAAAAAAATGATGATAAAAATATACAGTTATTTAGATAATAGTTAGAGTTGCAAAGCGACTCCAATAGTGACGAAAGGGGCCAAGTAAGCGAATGTAAAGCAACGAGAGTTCAGGAATTGCCAATGATTGACCCACCGAGGATTGTTGATCCTTTTTACCCGTCGTTTCTTAGCCTTAACCTTAGCCCCATTACAACCCGTGTAAAGACCTGGATGATCTTTTGGAAAATGTGATTACGGTTTACGACTACCTTTACTGATATTCCCTGTCTTGCTATTTGATTCTTTCTGAGATCAAAATTTTGGACATTTGTGCGTCTTTCTTTAGAGTTGTCATGACATTTGCGTATTCTTGCACATAACCTCCTTAAACATGACAACACGAGCGATAACCTAGGTTCGAGTGCAAAGAGAGTATCTTGTGAGGTAGGGTCGAGGCGAAATGTTTTCCCTAGCATGTCTGGACTTAGTCTAATCCTAATGTAATCGGAACTGTCACGAGTTCAACTCCCAATAGAAGGTCATAGATCGGACAAATTAAAGAATGAGGCGAGAGTGAGATAGATATTCACGGGTATGGGAAATCACCGTTGCATCACTTGGTACCGATGGAATTGTGCAGTCATTACTAGATTCACTATGTGCTTTGATTCTATTTTTATCGCTAATTTGCTTGGGGACAAGCAACGCTCGGTTTGGAGTTGTTGATAACGCCACTTTTTGGCGTTATTTTCGGTTCTCAAACCAACGAGATTGGCTTGTATTCAAGTAAAAAGGCGGGTATTTTACGGTTTATTGAGTAATTTACGCAGGTTATATAAAAGGCGGCATTCCTCGGAAAAAGAAACTAAAAAGAGCCTAAAACGAGTCAAAACAAAGCCTAACGGGAGCCCAAAAGCCAAGCCCAAGACCCGCGACCGAACCAGGACCCGACACGCGAACCAGAAAACGACCCACGCAGCTAATTGGACACGCGCGACTTACCACGCGACTTGCAAGTCGCGTGGCAAGTGGCGTAACCCACTGTTTCGCGTTTTTCAGCTACAAAATCCGATTTTAGGTCACTTTTTCGGTATCCAACTTTCGGCAGACGACCAGGGGCGATTTTGGGGCAATTTCCGGCGACTTTTCGGAGCTTTCGGAGTCACGTTAGAGGGCCGATCACGGAGACAATCATCACGGAACGTAGATACAAGCACGATTGAAGGGAGTTCATCACGTTATTTTTCATGTTTTTAATCTTTCGCGTTATCATGTTTACATACGTAGTTTCATCTTTCTCTCTTGTGTTTGAATCCACCACCGACATGAACTAACCGGTTCGTGTTGGGGGTTGGAATGAATTCGGTTTATAAAGCATGTAACCAGATGATTTGAACTTTTATTGGTTTTTCCTTAATTAATGAAGCATGTGATTTTGTGTTTAATGCCTTTGAAAGTCTAGCTAGCTTTTAATTGATTTATTATTTTCAGTTGAGTTCGAGAGAATTAACTGTTAAATAGAACTAGGAATTGCATGCCTAAGACGATAAATCAGTGATAGAGATATACTGAATAAGTCTTAGTCCCAATTAAACAGTTAGGTTGATATCGAGAGATAAAATCTAGCCAATTTAACATAAATCGAGTACTTAATGTGTTTTGAAATCCATAGGTGAGATCGAGAGATTAAACTTATCCTTTTCAAAATAAAACCCGTTGTGGCTTGAAAGAGAACAACGGTGACTTTAAAAGATTTGGGAATCATTAAGGGGATAAACTGGTAATTGTTTGAGTTGTTTGTGTGCATGTGTAGAACCGGAGGATTTCCAACCCTCAACTTTTCTCTCTATCGAAGTTCCTAAATTGTTCTTTGCTTTGTTTGCGTTTAAGTTGTGATTTGCTAGAATTTAGTTTAAAACCCATCTTCCAAATTCGACAGTCTAGTTAATAAAGCTTATAGTAATTGTGATACTTAGTTCCTAGTTCCTCGTGATTCGATACTCGTACTTCTAAAGTACTATTACTTGACTTCGACCCGTACACTTGCGGTGAGATCCACGGGGTGTGAAAACCCCGTATCAGGTTGTGAGATGGGATGTGAACCGGGGAAGCCTCCGAGGGATATCTCGGTGGCGTGGTTCGAGAAGCGGGTGCGGAGGTGTCGGTGGCCTTTCGTTGTTTCTTTTGAGTGCCACCCGACTTAACTCGGGAACGGGGAGAAGGGACCACTACAGTTGGAGTGATTTCAGGAATTTTCGGGTGTTGAAATCCGAGGATTTCCGCATCACCCCAATGTAGATCGGGAGAGAGAGCAAAAGTGATCATACCTTGTCTTAAAGGGCGATCGGTGGCGAGAGGTCCAACATTGAGAGTTTTGACCCCGACTATTGGAGAAGTCCAATCATAGGTAAATCGGGGAGAAGGAAATTTTCGGTCGACCTCCAAAGCCTTTCCAAGCTTGTGCTGAATAATCATGGAGATGAAGCGCGGGTAGGCAACGTAACACTTCTTGGGGTGCTTAATCACTTCAGTGAGTTCAGTGAAGAAGTATTGCGCAAAGTCCACATGTCTTTGGAAAATTAGTGCATGAACTAGCTTAGTGATGTAGGGCGGGGATTGATCGTGCCCACTTGTCTTTCTAGAGAGACAATGGATCACATGAGCAAAGAAGAAGTTCCAAACACCACCCATTTTGTTGCGAGTGAGAGTACATGGACCTTTTGAGGATTTGGAGACTTTGTCATCAGATTGGTGCACATAGCCAATGGCACTAATAACTTGTTCAAGAAAGTTATTGACGTGCATGTCTACATAAGAGGAGAAGGCATCAATCTTGAGGGCACAACGAACGTCATCAACACCAAATGTGAGATCGTGATCACCTTCCTCGTCAGTGAGAATGGATGCATGGATGGCTTCGTTAGATGGGTCGTACACACAGGTGAGCCAAAAGTTGCCAATAAGCATCTTGCTCATTTTTGGATTGCAAGAAAAAGCATGGAGGAGAGGAGATCGAGTTAAGAAGTTGATGATGGTGTTGAACTCTGGATGTGCGGGATCGGATTCGAACCGTGCGACGTGGTTGCAGGGGTTGAATATGAGGTCATCAAAGCATGTTGGTATCTTGGTGGGTGCCATTGTTGCAGGTGAGAAAAGAGAAGATGAATAGGGTTCGAATGAGGAAGGCGATGGGTTTTATTTATAAGGGAAAGGAATAGGGTTATGGATTCAAAAAGGAGAAGGAACGGTTATGAGGGAGGGTTAAATAAAATAAACAAATTTAAAAAAATAATGATGAGGGATTTGGGGATGTGTGGTCAAAAACTGCTTGGAATGGGAAGGGTCAGCCATCACACTGACACTTAGGGTTTCTTTTAGGCTCATGGTTGCATAGGGAAACGTACGAGATAAGCTTAAAATTATTCGGTAAATATTTCGGTGGAACAGTACTCACCGACGATATATAATCAAGAGACATCAGTGGTAGAAATCTTACCGATGAATTTCAGCGTAGATCGGTGTATATGTCGGTGGTGAGATGAGGAACCAATCGTCGGTGGAGATTATCGAATAGGATTTCGGTGTTGAGCAGGGCCACCGATAAAGATGTTCTACTGAAGAGAATTTAGAGAGAATCGGTGTAATCTCGAGAATCGGTGTAACACATATGCTCTTGCTTAGCGGTTGTGTTTGTCATCATCAAAAAGGGGGAGATTGTTGGTGCAAGTGTACCACATCTCTATATATTTTATATATATTTATTTTGATGATTACAAACACACCGTATTATTGTTTATCTAACAATCCTATCCAAGTGTACAGTTCTTGAAGAACACGAAGATCTTATCTGAAGAGTTCAAGACGGAAGATTTACGTTGTCATTAGTGTTTATAATTTATAATGATAAACACCCTAAAATAATATACCACTTGGATATTTCTAAAAACCATAATTGATTTTAAATAAATAAAGTTTTTTTTAGAAGATCTAGCAAGATTTTGCTTTTTCTGACGCAGGTATACCGCGAGGTTCAGCAGGTATACCGCGGCGGCTTGATGTTACCTCTGATTGATTGGTCGTACTTTTTTCTGACGCAGGTATACCGCGGTGTTTAGCAGGTATACCGCGGGTACAGTTGGGCGGTATACCGCGATGTTTAGCCGGTATACCGCGGGTACAAGTACCGTTGGTTTTTGCAGGGTTGACCTTCTCCTCTGCAGTACCTTTTTCTGACGCAGGTATACCGCGATGGGCTGCCGGTATACCGCGAAAGCTTCTGCCCTGTTGATCATCCAGTATAAATACATGCATCCACCAGCCTTCAATGACACACCAACTTCAGCAATAAATTCTCCCTCAGCATTTGATTATTTTTCTGCTGCCTTCTTACTCACACTAAATCACTTAAACTGATAAAATTAATTTTTGAGTAAGAAATCTTGAGTTGATAGCAGATTAAAATCTCTCGATTAGTTGAATCAGCAACACAACTCAAGTGATCAAACTCTCTAAAAATATCCAAGTGATAAACCTTATTCAAGAGTGATTATTCATATTAAAATTATACCCTCTTGTAAGTGTTTGAATAGAGTGAGTGATCCACATTAATCTCTCAAAGAAGAGTGTTTCGCGTTTGTTGTATTAAGGTTTGTGTTTCTACCGTAAAGAACACGTTTCGTATTGGATCTCCGAGAAGGGTTATTTTCTCGAGGTGGACTAGCCAACTTTGTGTTTGGTGAACCACTTTAAAAATATCGTTGTCAAGTATTCTCTTTCCCTTATCTATTTACATTTCCGCTGTGCATTTAAATTATATCTGTTTATATAATTGTTGTATACTTATTTATTTATACTCTGCTTTATTTATTCTGTATTTATTTATAAAAGAATTTTTGAAAGTAAAAGATTTTAAATACAACCTTACCCCCCCTAGGTTGTCTAACATTTGGTATCAGAGCGGGGCTTTCAAAAAAAATTATCTGTTTAAATTTTTAAAGTTATATCTTTTATATAATGGCTCAACAAACTGTTTTGTTTTCAAAACCTCCTATTATTGATACTGAAAAATTTGGTCTTTGGGCAAAATTATTTGAATGTCACGTGCGTGGCAAAAATAGAAAGATGTGGGAAATTATTGAAAAAGGAAATTTTATTCCAACCAAAATCGTAAATGATCTTATTGTTGAAAAAGATTCTAAAGAGTGGACTCCCACTGATGAAGCTTCGTATTGTTTAAATTTTGAAGCTAAAAACATGTTATATGCTGCTTTAAATTCTGATGAAATAGAAAGAGTTTATACTTATGAAACTGCTAATGAAATCTGGCAAAGTTTAAATGACACTCATCGTGGAAACACGCAAGTCAAAAGCAGTAAAATAAATATTCTAGTTCATGATTATGAAATGTTCGAGATGACTCAAGATGAGTCTATCGATTCTATGTTTAAAAGATTTAACCTCATAATGACTACTTTACAAGGATTAGGTCGTACTTATCCTAATGAAGATTATGTAAGGAAGATTCTTCGAGCACTACCTTCGGAGTGGATGGCAAAAATTACATCTTTAGAAGACTCCCGAGATCTCGCAACGATGAAGCTCGATGATCTCATCGGCAATCTTAAAGTGCACGAAATCGCACTAAAAAGAAATCAAGTCCGGGAGCAAGTCAAAAAGAAATCCATCGCTCTCAAAGTCGTTGCCTCAAAAGAAGAGGAAAAGGAAGAGGAGGAAGATGCAAGTTCCTCGGATGATGAACCCGAAAATCTTGACGATTTAGTCAAGTTGGTAAGAAAACTTTCTAAACTTTTATCTAACAGAAAGTTTGCCAAAGATGATAGGTTTCAAGAAAATGGAGACTACCGTCGTGGTGGTAAAAACCAAAGTCGCAACGTCCATAAAAGTGAAGACAAATATGACGAATCTAGCGACGATGAAAAAGCCAATAAAAAGAAAGGCTTTTGCTATGTATGTGGCGACAAGGATCACTATGCGAGTGTTTGTCCGAAACGAGCAAAACAAATCAACACACCAAAAGCTTTAATTGGAGGCGCGTTGAGCGCAAGCATAAATGAGGCCAAAAATTTTTGTTTCATGGCCGACCATGACAATGAGGTATCTTCATCATATTCTCCTAAAAATAATTGTGATAGTAATTATAGTGATAATTATTATAGTGACGATGAAAATAATCTTGACGAATTATATAAATCATTTCATGATATGGCCGCTCTCGCAAATAAATATAAAGATGAAATTTCTAATTTAAAAGAAACCGTATCTATATATAAAAAGGAAATAGATGACGGTAAACAAAAATCTGCTCATGATTTAGATGTTATCACTAAATTAGAAAATAAATTAAGTGAAAAAGATATTTGTAAATCTTGTGTTATTTTAAATGATAAAATTGCATGTTTAGAGAAAAGAACATGTGAAAATATTTTATGTACAAAATGCGATATACTTGAAAATGAAATTGCATGTTTAAATGCTAAATGTAAATCGCATGAGAAAAATGAATTATTAGCAAATGCTTTTAATAGTAGCAATGATAAAGTGCTTAAAATGCTAAATATATCAAATCGTATAAATTGCCGAAAAGGCATTGGTTCAAATACGTGTATTGAAAAATGTGATTGTATGCCAATTAAAAAGGTTTTTGAAAAACCTAAATTTGTTGTTAAAAATAAAACGCAAAAACCTCCGTATGTTCCTAAAATGAATTATGTGAATTATATGTCGAGAAAATCACATGCGTTTATGTATAATAATAAGTTTGCGAATCCTAAGAAAAATGTTAATCCGCATACTTCTTTTTACGTCTATGATGAATACGATCGTAAAATTAAGATGGTTAGAAAATGGATTCCGAAAGGAATGTTTAATGTTGATAATCCCGGTGGGATGCGTTTGTGGTTTTAAACCATTTATATGGCTTTGTATGTTTGTCGTGTTTGTTTATGTCGACAACATATTTTTTTTGCAGTTTATGTTTTATACTAACTGTTAAAAGGACCCATAAGAAAAGGGTACCACGAAATATTTTCTTTGCCTTTTGTAGGTGTTTCCTGACGAGGATATAATACGTGTTTCCTGGCGAGGATACAATACGTGTTTCCTGGCGAGGATACAATACGTGCTTCCTGACGAGGATATAATACGTGTTTCCTGACGAGGTTATAATACGTGGTTACCTGCCGAGGTTATAATACGTGGTTACCTGCCGAGGTTATAATACGTGGTTACCTGCCGAGGTTATAATACGTGGATACCTGTCGAGGTTATAATACGTGGTTACCTGCCGAGGTTATAATACGTGGTTACCTGCCGAGGTTATAATACGTGGTTACCTGCCGAGGTTATAATACGTGGTTACCTGCCGAGGTTATAATACGTGGTTACCTGCCGAGGTTATAATACGTGGTTACCTGCCGAGGTTATAATACGTGGTTACCTGACGAGGTCATAATACGTGGTGATTTTTTTTATCACATAAAATTAACCGAAAATTGAAGCCTTAAGATCCGTTTTGGTGCAAGTGTTTCGTATTGGTTTGTATATCTTTGTCTCTATTGCTTTTTGCATTTTATTTTATCCCTCAAATTTTATAAAATCAAATTGATATCGTTATTAATTTGAGGGGGAGCGTTTTAGCTCTTTTACCCATGAGTTTATGCTCTCTCAATTATATGCATATTTTGAGGGGGAGCATCTCTCGAGGGGGAGCATACCGTCTTTCTTAACCCTTTTTGCTTCGACAAACGGGGGAGAGAAACCGCATATGCTCTTGCTTAGCGGTTGTGTTTGTCATCATCAAAAAGGGGGAGATTGTTGGTGCAAGTGTACCACATCTCTATATATTTTATATATATTTATTTTGATGATTACAAACACACCGTATTATTGTTTATCTAACAATCCTATCCAAGTGTACAGTTCTTGAAGAACACGAAGATCTTATCTGAAGAGTTCAAGACGGAAGATTTACGTTGTCATTAGTGTTTATAATTTATAATGATAAACACCCTAAAATAATATACCACTTGGATATTTCTAAAAACCATAATTGATTTTAAATAAATAAAGTTTTTTTTAGAAGATCTAGCAAGATTTTGCTTTTTCTGACGCAGGTATACCGCGAGGTTCAGCAGGTATACCGCGGCGGCTTGATGTTACCTCTGATTGATTGGTCGTACTTTTTTCTGACGCAGGTATACCGCGGTGTTTAGCAGGTATACCGCGGGTACAGTTGGGCGGTATACCGCGATGTTTAGCCGGTATACCGCGGGTACAAGTACCGTTGGTTTTTGCAGGGTTGACCTTCTCCTCTGCAGTACCTTTTTCTGACGCAGGTATACCGCGATGGGCTGCCGGTATACCGCGAAAGCTTCTGCCCTGTTGATCATCCAGTATAAATACATGCATCCACCAGCCTTCAATGACACACCAACTTCAGCAATAAATTCTCCCTCAGCATTTGATTATTTTTCTGCTGCCTTCTTACTCACACTAAATCACTTAAACTGATAAAATTAATTTTTGAGTAAGAAATCTTGAGTTGATAGCAGATTAAAATCTCTCGATTAGTTGAATCAGCAACACAACTCAAGTGATCAAACTCTCTAAAAATATCCAAGTGATAAACCTTATTCAAGAGTGATTATTCATATTAAAATTATACCCTCTTGTAAGTGTTTGAATAGAGTGAGTGATCCACATTAATCTCTCAAAGAAGAGTGTTTCGCGTTTGTTGTATTAAGGTTTGTGTTTCTACCGTAAAGAACACGTTTCGTATTGGATCTCCGAGAAGGGTTATTTTCTCGAGGTGGACTAGCCAACTTTGTGTTTGGTGAACCACTTTAAAAATATCGTTGTCAAGTATTCTCTTTCCCTTATCTATTTACATTTCCGCTGTGCATTTAAATTATATCTGTTTATATAATTGTTGTATACTTATTTATTTATACTCTGCTTTATTTATTCTGTATTTATTTATAAAAGAATTTTTGAAAGTAAAAGATTTTAAATACAACCTTACCCCCCCCTAGGTTGTCCAACACGGTGGAAGAAACCTTACTGATGAGAGAGAATTGCAACGGAGATCGGTGACGTCGGTGGAAAAGGTTCAGATGAATTTCGGTGAAGAGCAAGGTCACCGATGGAGATTGACCTAGAAGGTCGTTGTTGGTGAAGAGTTTGATCACCGAAAGCAATTAACACCGAAGGACATTACCACCGAAAAGGCAAATCCCAATTTTTTTTGGGTTTTGGTTGGTGAAGTCACCTACTAAATGTTGCACATTCCAAGTTCACTTATCAGAAAATTGAACCTGGCTTCATCCAAGGGTTTGGTGAACAAGTCTGCAAGCTGAAGATCTGTAGGAATGAAGTGCAGCTCAATGTCACCTTTGGAAATGTGATCCCTGATGAAATGATATCTGATGTCTATGTGCTTTGATCTTGAGTGCAAGACAGGATTATTTGCAATGGCAATTGCACTAGAGTTATCACATAGAATGGGAACTTTGGAGTAGTTTTGATTGTAGTCCTTCAACTGAATTTTCATCCACAGGATCTGAGCACAGCAGCTTCCAGCAGCTACATATTCAGCCTCAGCAGTAGAGGTTGACACAGAGTTTTGTTTTTCTGCTGGACCAACTTACTAATTTGCCACCAAGGAGTTGGAAACTACATGTGGTACTTTTTCTATCAATCTTGGAACCTGCGTAATCTGAATCTGAATACCCAATTAGTTCAAAGCCTGAGTCTTTGGGATACTAAAGACCCAGGTGCATGGTACCTTTTAGATACCTGAAAATCCGTTTAACAGCATCCAAATGAGATTTCTTTGGATTGGCTTGATAACGGGCACAAAGACAGGTAGCAAACATAATATCCAGTCTGCTAGCAGTTAAGTAAAGGAGAGAACCAATCATACCCCAATAATGGGTAACATCCACAGATTCACCATTTAAATCCGCATCAAGTTTCAAAGGTGGTGCCATGGGAGTTTTCATAGGAGAGCTGTCTAAAAAGTTGAATTTCTTCAGAAGGTCACGAATATATTTACTTTGATTTATAAAAATTCCTTCTGAAGATTGTTTGACCTGAAGGCCCAAAAAGAATGTAAGCTCTCCCATCATGCTCATCTCATATTCACTCATCATGAGAGAATCAAACTCATCACAAAGTGATTCATCAGTGGCACCAAAGATGATGTCATCCACATAGATTTGAACAAGAATAAGATTACCTGAGGTGTGCTTGAGAAAAAGAGTGTTGTCAATAGTACCTCTAGAGTATCCATTTTTCAAGAGAAAGACAGCAAGTGTGTCATACCAAGCACGTGGAGCTTGCTAGAGCCCATATAGAGCTTTGTCAAGTTGGTACACATAGTCTGGATGAGCTGGGTCTTCAAAGCCAGGTGGCTGTTTCACAAAGACTTCCTCTGCAAGTTCCCCATTGAGGAAAACACTTTTGACATCCATCTGAAAGACCCTAAAATTTCGGTGGGCAGTATGAGCCAAGAAAATTCTTATGGCTTCAAGTCTTGCAACAGGGGAAAAAGTTTCATCATAATCAATGCCTTCTTCCTATCGGTTTCCTTGAGCAACCAATCTGGCCTTATTTCTGATAACAGTACCATCTTCATCCATCTTGTTCCTGAAGATCCATTTAGTTCCAATGATTGTCTTCTTTCGGGGTCTAGGAACCAATCTCCAAACTTTGTTTCTCTCAAATTGAGAGAGATCTTCTTGCATGGCATTGATCCAACAAGGATCTGTAAGAGCTTCATCAATTTTCTTGGGTTCACTAAGAGAGAGAAAGTTTACATAGAGACAAATATTTCCAACTCCTCTGCGAGTTTGGACACCTATTTGTTGATCACCAATGATTTGATCTATGGGGTGATCTTTGGTCCATTTAGTGGCAGGAGGTAGAACCAGTGGAACATTTTGTGTGGAAGGAATCGGTGGAGTGGTATCAGAGGATCGGTGGAGAGCAGTATTATCGGTGGAGGGCATAGGATCGGTGGAAAAGTGCATATTGGCAGTAGGATTTATGTCGGTGGGAGATTGAATATCGGTGGAAGGATGCACTATGGAAGATGACCCAACTTGGTTATTTGATGGGTTCAAAGGAATGAAAGAAGCGTCGGTGGAGTTAACTATGGGAGCATCACCTATGCATGAGGAAATCCACCTGTGCAATTCATCATCATCATTTGAAAGAGATGATGATCTTAGGTCATCAAATTTGACATGTATAGACTCATCAATGCATTTTCTCCTGAGATTGAACACACGATATGCTTTGGAGGATAAAGAGTATCCAACAAAAATACCTTCATCAACTTTGGGATCAAACTTCCCAAGATTGTCACGATCATTTAGAATAAAGCACACACAACCAAAAACATGAAGAAATCCAATATTTGGTTTTCTACCATAGAAAACTTCATATGGGGTCTTATCATGTCTTTTAGAAATCACAGACCTATTTTGGGTAAAGCAAGCAGTATTAATAGCTTCAGCCCAAAAATAGGTGGGAAGATTTGATTCACTTAGCATAGATCTAGCAGCCTCACATAGAGTTCTGTTTTTCCTTTCCACCACACCATTTTGCTGAGGAGTTCTGACAGCAGAGAAATTTTGAGAAATTCCTTTCTCATTAAAGAAGTCTTCAAGAGCACTGTTTTTGAATTCAGTACCATTGTCACTTCTCACCGATCTTACAAGCTGTCCATTTAGAACTTCATTTTTCTTGACAAAGTTGACGATATCTTCAGTTGCATCACTTTTATACCTGAGAAAAGATACCCGAGTGTATCTAGTAAATTCATCAACAATAACAAGAATGTACCTTTTGCCACCAAGACTAGGAGTGCTGACTGGTCCACATAGATCCATGTGTAACATCTGGAGAGGAAGAGTGATGGAGGAGCATTGCTTGGTCTTGAAGTATGTTTTGGTGAGCTTACCTTTTTCACATGCATCACACAGCTTTTCTTTGACAAAGTTCAACTTTGGCATGCCAGTCACCAGTTCTTTGTTTGAGATTTTATGGAGTGTTTTGAAGTTCAGATGAGATAGACGTTTATGCCACAACCAGTTCCTTTTGGCTGTGTCATCTGACACAAAGCAGACATTGGATGAATTGTTACTTAGTCCCATATCAATGATATAGAAATTTTCCATCCTTTTTCCAGATAACACCACATTGAAGTTCTTGTCCACAACAGTACTGATACAAAGTTCAAAGATAACTTTATATCCAAGATCACACAGTTGGCTAATGCTGAGAAGATTATGCATGAGACCTTCAACAAGTGCCACTTTGTTGAAAGTGACAGATTCATTAGTGAGAGTTCCATATCCTTTGGTGTAACCTTTAGAGTTGTCACCAAAAGTTACAGATAGACCTTTTCCAGACACATAGTTGATGAGAAGAGATTTATTCCCAGTCATGTGGCGTGAGCACCCACTATCCAGATACCATATTTGATGGTGCTCAAAAGCCTGCATGCACACACAGATTAGTTCTTAGGTACCCATTTGGTGGTGGGTCCTTTTGGGTTAGAAGAGGAAGAGTCTTTAGGTTTGATTCTTTCAATTCTTTCCTTTGGACAATCCTTTGCAAGATGAAAAGTGTCACCACAGTTATAACACTTTCTGTAAACAAAAATCTTTTTGGGTTTTTGCAATTTTTCTTTTCCTTTTCTCATGACATTAACTTGAACGTTTTTAGGACCAAAGGATGAGGAGTGAGAAGGAAATCTTAAAGTCCCATCACTTGAGGTGGAAGCAAACTTGGAAAGATCTTTTGAAGAATTTTTGAAATGATTTTTCCTAAGCTCCACCGATTTCTCTTTTGAGTTTGTAAGTCTCACAGATCTGGGAAGAAAATCGGTGGGAGAGTTACATATCGGTGGATAATTCACTTCGGTGGAATTGGATTTAACTCTTTTGACAGACGTTGGTTTTGAAAGATCAGACGGAGAGACATATTCATTAATCGCTAAATTTTTTAAAAGATCATGGATGGGTTTTGAAAAATCATAGGAGTCCTCTTTTTTCATGTTTTGAACAGACGAAGATTCTTTAGCTTTTATGAACATTCCAAACTTTAAAGCTTCACCTAGATCTAAAGAGTTTAAAGAAATAGAGTCGAAAGAACTTGAGTCTGAAGCATCATCCCATACACTAGAGGTAAGCTCCAGAGTTTGAGAAGAGGCGTCAGAGATGGTCTTTCCATAGCCTAAGACAAATTTATTGTTAACAGAAATTTGATCTTTAAAGATTTGCTCAAGATTCTTTGAAGAACTTGTCCATTTCTCAATCGTCTCTTGTTCTCTTTTTAGTTTCTTAAAAAATTTGTTTTTCTCCTTTGACATCACATGATTTATGGTTTTCGAGTCTTCAAGCTCAACTTTGATTTCTTCAAACTTTTCAAGTTTAGACAATCATATTTCTAGTTGAGATGTGAGATTTTTGACTTGTTCAGATTTTCTTTTCTTGCCATCCTTCATGGAGTAAAAATCTTTAGTTAAGGATTCATAAGCATTAATCTTTTCAATATCAGTCATATCATTAAAGGGATGTACCTGAGAGTATGATGTCGAGCACCCAGTTGACACCAAAGCCATTGGAGAGGTTGCTTTTTCAGAATCTTCCACATCTTCTGAGATGGCCATGAAGCACTTGCTGAGAGAGTTATTGTCACTGTCAGAAGTCTCTTCTTCCCAATCATGTATTTCGGCCATGAGACCCTTTCCTTTCTTAAGGAGACCTTCATTTCTTTCCTTTTCTTTCTTATATTTGGCTTTGTACTTCTCAGCCCTTTCTTGAAGATCTTTGGAAGAGGATTGGTTATCTTTCTTGGCAAGATTTGATTTGAAAGAGTTATTTTTGGATTTTTCATACTTGGAAGAGAACTTGTCTGACGATGAATTTCTAGAATTCATCACACGCTTACTTCTACACTCAGCTGCAAAATGTCCTTTCTTTCCACAATTAAAACATTCCTCATTTGTTTTATCAGTTGAGGAAGCTTTTATAGATGAGAAGGGTTTTCTGAAAGATTTGGATTTGTTCGAAAAGCGATATTTGTTTTTGAAACCAACTAACATGGCTAATTCATCAGACAACCTTTTGACAGACATTTCTTCACCTTCATCATCGGCATCACTTAGATATGCCTCCGATTGGTGAGAAGAGTTGCTTTGGCTTTCATTTTCAGAATCTAATGACGGATAGGTGATGCGTGGAATATTTTGAGATTTCTTGGAATCTTCACTAACAAGAGCAATAGAAGTGTCCTTTATATCTTTGATGAAAGATTTCCTTTGTAACTTGGTTTGTTCAAAGTTGAAGAGAGTTCCATATAAAACAGTTAAAGGCATGTACTCAAGATCCTTGGAAGTTTTGATACAAGTACACATGTTTTCCCAAAAGTCTGGGAGACAATCCATGAACTTGTTTAAAACTTCCTCATTATCATAGACTCTGTCTAGTAACTTCAGATCATTCAGAAGAGAGTTAAAACGATTATAATAGCTAGGAAGAGATTCACCTTTTTCATGAGTGAAAAGTTCATACTTTCTTATGAGTGAAATCTTTTGGCATTTCTTCACTTCCTCTGTACCTTCGTACAAAACACATAGTGTGGTCCACATCTCTTTAGCAGTTTCAAAGTTAACTAGAGAATGATAGACTTCATCAGGAAGTGAGAGGGCAATGATTGCTCTAAGCTTTGAATCAAGAGTAACAAGACGTTTTTCTTCATCAGTATATTTCTTTGGATTTTTTAGAATATAACGTCCAGTACCTTTAGCTTTCTCTTTGTCGGAAGGCTCAGAATCATCGGAGTCACTAGAGACTTCCTTTTCAGCGGTTTCCTTACCAGACCTCTGCGTTTCATAGCGAGCCCAGACTCTAGGGATAATGGGTCCCTCTTTGAGAATGGTTGCATATCTAGTATCCACTCCTTCCATGAATAGCATCATACGGCTTTTCCAAAGAGAAAAGTTGTTAGGGTTAAACTTAGGAGGTTTGGTAATGGAACCATTTTCAGCAAAGTTGTTTTGAAAAGAGTTTTCAACAGTTGAAGATGATGAGGCAGCCATCGCAGATCAAGTTTATGAGTTAAACTTTTCTGCTCTGATACCACTTGTTAGTCCCAGATGGCTAAAACAAGTATTGTAGAAGGGGGGGTTGAATACAATACTCAAAATTTTCACAATTTTAATTCTATTATTGAAAATCTTTCAACAAGAATTACACATAGAAAACTTAAGACTGTTGCGGAAAAGAACAGATAAACTATTCTAACAATCTTACACAAAGTATACTAACAAAACAACTAAGAACACTTAGAACAAAGCTATAAAGTTTTTAAGCAATATGGAGATTTCTTGCATTGAGAGAGAAGTCCAGAAAGCGTAGTTTGCATGGAGCCTTCTACTTCCTTTTATAGTGAAGATACAAGTACTGTGCATTAAATGCTCAGGACACTTGTCATAAGGAGATTGGATAGAAGGTGTAGTACTCTGAAAAGTTGATGTTTCCAAATCACCTTTTTCCTTGGAACCAGGAAGAATGCTCATGCTGATTTAGACGTCATCTAAAAGTGGAGAGTACTAAGTTGACATTTTTACCAACCACTGGATTGTTGCCAAACCTGGAGGATCTTCTTGATGTGTTTTCCAAGACAATTTTATCGATGATGTTCCACCGATATAACTGTCATTGGTCTTTAAAAATCAACTGCAAGAAAATCTATTTACACGAAGATCCTACCGATTTGAGTATCCTCATCGGTAGGAAGAAGTCCACCGATTTTGAGTATCTTCATCGGTGGGATGATGTCCACCGATTCCTGAGGACAACATCGGTGGGATTATATCCACCGATTTTTGAAGACACCATCGGTGGTGAGGAAGTCCACCGATGTGTGATCGATGGACAATAACTTGTATATATCTTGAGAAGAGTCTTCTTGATTCCGCACAGAGAATCTCTTCAAGCTTGGTTTCGGTTGATCTTCGACTTCACCGAACAGTTGCTATCTTGTACAAGTTATTTAAAGAACCTTGTCAAAATATTCTAAGTAGGAATATAGGGAAAACATCGGTGAGTCAATTTCAAAACTTTGATGACCCAACAAATACAAACCTTGGAGGACAAGCTAAGGTCGTGCGTGATCGATTTCGGTGGAAACTGGGATACACACTTACCTCTAGTAGAGTTTGCTTACAACAACAGCTACCACTCGAGCATTGGTAGGGCACCATTTGAGGCATTGTATGGTCGGAAGTGTCGGACTCCGGTATGTTGGTTGGAAGCGGGGGAAAAACAAATTGCGGGTCCGGAAATTGTTCAACAAATGGCGGATAAGGTTAAGGAAATCCGAGAGAACTTGAAGGCGGCTCAAGACCGTCAAAAGAGTTACGCCGACAAGAAGCGGAGACCGATAGAATTCCAAGTTGGAGAGCGGGTAATGCTAAAGGTATCCCCTTGGAAAGGCTTGATACGTTTTGGAAAACGTGGGAAGTTGAGTCCCCGTTTCTTAGGGTCGTTCACCATTTTGGAGCGAGTTGGATTACAAGCATACAAATTGGACTTGTCGCCGGAAATGGATGGAATCCATCCTACCTTTCACGTGTGTTATCTATGCAAGTGTTTGGCGGAAGAAGAAAACGTAATACCGTTGTCGGATATTCGAGTTGATGACAACCGATACGTCGAAGAACCCGAGGATATCCTAGAAAGAGAGACTAAGAGACTCCGACACAAGAACATTGTCATGGTCAAGGTACAATGGAAGCACCACCGTGGTGCCAACGTGACTTGGGAACCGGAGGAAGATATAAAGTGCCGATACCCTTATTTGTTTATGTAGCTTAAGATTTCGAGGACGAAATTTTTTCTAAGTTGGGGAGGATTGTAACACCCCGAAAATTCCACGTAAGTAGATGAATCTCTTTGTTCTATTAATTTTTTAAAGTCTCACGATTTCGACCTTCTCTCGTTATCCATAGTAAGTCTTAGCGAGCCAAGAACTCATAGATTCCATACGTCGCTTACGTGCATGGCTCGGTCTAGTGTAATACCCCGGGTAAGTTCGTTAGTTAAATTCCCTTTCCGTTAAATAAAGTTAACTTTAAAGTTGGATGTTTAGGGTAAGTTTGGGTAAATGTATAAGTTAAGGGTGTTTTGGTCATTATTGGATAGTTCAAGCCAAGTTTGGAAATTTAGTGTGATATTATCTCCTAACTATCCAGATATTATCACAACTCAGATTTAAAGTGTGTGTATGTGTGTGTATTGAGACAAAAGAAGAAAAGGAAGAAAAAAAGGGTTAGGGCATCATTTGGTGTACTTGGAAGGGATTTAAGGTATGTTCCCTGTGTATTTTATGTCTATAATTGCTAGTAGGAAGTTCCTATCGGATTAGAATAGTCGAATTCATGTCTGGTAATAATTCAGTCGATTTCTGGGTTAAAAATGGGTAAACAATCAGAGGTTTTCGGATAGAATGAATGTGTCCGGGTAGTTTTGTTGGTGGTTTCCGGATGATGTTCTAAAGGTGTCCGGACGAGTCTTTTATCCGGGTAAGTCTCTCTTTTTAATGGTTTCCGGATGATATAAGATACCGGATGGTATCCGGGTTACCTTGGTTTCCGGGTGTCGTCCGGATTGTTTATGCCATCCGGAAAGTTATGCTGTCCAGATTGTGTGAGTTGTCCGGATAGTCTTGTGGTGTCCGGAAACTTTGAGAATTCAGATACTTTTGAGTATCCAGTAACCTGTGTTTTGTTAACTCTTAGATAGGGAATGAATGAGGACTGATTATTCGGTGGACTAGACTTAAGTTCGGGCTTGGGGGTAGCATTGGAGGAATTGAGTTATCTAGAGTTCTTAGCTCTAGTAAGTCTTATGTGTTCTATTTGGTAAAGAGATACTTGTACCTATTTGTTTCAGATTCTGTGGATTTGGGGTGAAAGCTGAACAGTTTTTGAGAAGGGATTAGAAGCGTTTTGATAAGCAAACAGGTGAGTTTTACTTTAAAACGTTTTTAAACTGGAATACATATATGTGTGGATTGGGAATGTGATAAATGGTGTGATTATGTGTTTATGTTTGAAATATAATATATTGAGATATTGTATTCACATGAGCATTACACTATACGAGAATACGTTGGTCGGGCTTAGGACCGGTGGTGTTGGCTGTAATATTCGTACAGCGGTGTTGGCTGTAATTGTCGTACAGTGGAGTTAATTTATTAGTTGGCTTGCAACCAATTAATATGGCCAAGAGAATGAGACAGGAAAGTATATGGTGCATGAGTCATAATTGGTATTTGAATTTGTGTTATGTATATGATGGTTGTGCAAATGGTTTTAAAACTAACAGGGATTTTCTCACTTAGATCGCTAAGTCTAACCCTCATTTTGTTTTAAAATATGTATTCCAGGTCGTGGATCAAGTAAGGGCAAGTAAGAAGGGTAATCGGTGAATAGCTTTTGGAAGACGTATGTTTTTGAAGATCATGACATGGTTTACAGTTATAACTTTGTTATTAGTTATAATGTAATTTAGTTAGCAAAAAGTTTGTAATGAATTATGTATTATGGGTATAAAGACTAAGGGACCGAATGTGTATTTTGGTATATCTTTTGGAATGAACGACGTTATGCAATATATGTTACTTGATGCTTGTTTGGGAGTCCGGGTCGTTACATCTAGCGAGTCGGCCATGCATGAGTTTTAGAAGGGGTATAATCACGGTTCAAATTGCAGGCTTTTGTTTTCGACCAAGCGGATTTTCTTTACTAAAATTAGACGTCGAAACAGCAACCACAGCAGCACCAACGACTATGCCCGACGACTATGCCCGGGGCATAGTCACATGGTCAATGTCGCAGTGAGGGAGTTGGGGAAACAAATCGAACATAATGTGGCCATGGGAGGGCGACTATGCCTCGCGACAATGCCCATGGCAAAGTCGCGATGGCAAGGTCGCGATGGTGGTGACGGGTTCTGTCCATTAGGTCCGTTTTTGGGGGAAAGTTTGAAGCATTCTCTCATTTCACAGCAAGTCGATTTCTCTCTCTCTCAAGTGGCGATTTTCTCCTCATTCTTTCCCTATCCCTTCATTTTATGATTTCGAGGGTTTCAACTACCAAATCCGTTCACTTATCATGGTAATTAATGCTTGAAGAAGAAGAACCTAAAGTATAAGAGCTTAAAGTAAACAAGCCTCCCACATTGAGTCTACCATTTCTAATTTTTCAATAAATTAGGTTTTCACCATACAAACCTTCTAAGGTGAGTTTACTTGACTCACTAAGCTCATAAATGCTTATGTATCTATATTTCCTTGAATAATTACTTTTTTACTTGTTCCTTTCATAATTTCATGGTATGTGACCTAACTGTTAGACAACCTAAGGGGGGGGGGGTAAGGTTGTATTTAAAATCTTTTACTTTCAAAAAATTCTTTTATAAATAAATACAGTACTGAAACAGTATAAATAAATCAGAGTATAGAAATAATAAATATACAACAATTATATAAACAGATATAATTAAAATGCACAGCGGAATAAATAAAGAGATAAAGGTTAGAGATACTTGACACGGAGATTTACTGATTTACCACCAACTGTGATAAACCAGCAGCCGAGACACTTCCCGACACGATCCAATAAATGTATTCTTTACGGTAGAATACAAACCAAATACAGAGCAAAGTAAACGGCTCTCAAGCTTTAGCTTATCGAGATATACAGGATCACACACCCGTTATTCAAACACTTACAAGAGGAGTATAACTCACAATGGGTAATCACTCTTGTATAATATCTCACACTTGGATATTTTAAAAAAAAAATGTTTTATAAAATATATATATTATAAATGAGAGAGCTGAGAGTGTGGTTGCTGCTTGTTGTTACTGTTATGTGTTCTGGTCTTTACTTCATCACCAGCAAGCATCATTATATAGCAACCCACTTCCAACGGATATATGAGGTGGCGGTATACCGCCTTGCACACCGCGGTATACCGCGGTCAGAAACTGACACACCAACGGCTATAAGAGGTGGCGGTATACCGCCTTGCACACCGCGGTATACCGCGGTCAGAAACTGACAAAGAGCAGGCTGCACGCAGGTCCTTCTTTCGGCTGAAGACATTTCTTCAATAAAAGTGCAACAGTAAAATGCATAGGAAACTGATTTTTGATATTTTAATAAAAATTAATAAAACTTTAGTTTTAAATAATTTTAAATATCTTTAATTAAAAACAGTTTAGGGTTTTATAAATATCCAAGTGGTATATTATTTTAGGGTGTTTATCATTATTAGTTATAAACAATAATGACGACGTAGAAACTTCCGTCTTGAATTCTTCAGATAAAATCTTCGTGTTCTTCAAGAACTGTACACTTGGATAGGATTGTTAGATAAACAATAATACGGTGTGTTTGTAATCATCAAAATAAATATATATAAATATATAGAGATGTGGTACACTTGCACCAACAATCTCCCCCTTTTTGATGATGACAAACACAACCGCTAAGCAAGAGCATATGCGGTTTCTCTCCCCCGTTTGTCGAAGCAAAAAGGGTTAAGAAAGACGGTATGCTCCCCCTCGAGAGATGCTCCCCCTCAAAATATGCATATAATTGAGAGAGCATAAACTCATGGGTAAAAGAGCTAAAACGCTCCCCCTCAAATTAATAACGATATCAATTTGATTTTATAAAATTTGAGGGATAAAATAAAATGCAAAAAGCAATAGAGACAAAGATATACAAACCAATACGAAACACTTGCACCAAAACGGATCTTAAGGCTTCAATTTTCGGTTAATTTTATGTGATAAAAAAAATCACCACGTATTATGACCTCGTCAGGTAACCACGTATTATAACCTCGGCAGGTAACCACGTATTATAACCTCGGCAGGTAACCACGTATTATAACCTCGGCAGGTAACCACGTATTATAACCTCGTCAGGAAACACCTACAAAAGGCAAAGAAAATATTTCGTGGTACCCTTTTCTTATGGGTCCTTTTAACAGTTAGTATAAAACATAAACTGCAAAAAAAAAATGTTGTCGACATAAAACAAACACGACAAACATACAAAACCATAAAAATGGTTTAAAACCACAAACGCATCCCACCGGGATTGTCAACATTAAACATTCCTTTCGGAATCCATTTTCTAACCATTTTTATTTTACGATCGTATTTATCATAGACGTAAAATGAAGCATGCAAATTTACATTATTCTTTGGTCTAGAAAAATTACTATTATACATACGAGCATACGGTTTCCTCCCATAATTCATATTTTTTATTTTTGACATATATGGAGGTTTTCTCGTATCAACTTTAGGAGATGCAAAAAATCTTTTAATGGGTTTACACGAACATTTATCAACACATGTATCGGAACCAATGCCTTTACGACAATTTATACGATTAGGCATATTTAGCATTTTAAGCACTTTATCATTGCTACTATTAAAAGCATTTGCTAATAAGTCATTTTTCTCATGCGATTTACATTTAGCATTTAAACATGCAACTTCATTTTCAAGAGACTCGCATTTTGTACATGCAACACTTTCATTTTTATTTTCACTTAAGCATGCAATTTTATCATTTAAAATAACACAAGATTTACAGACATCTTTTTCACTTAATTTATTTTCTAATTTAGTGATAACATCTAAATCATGAGCAGATTTTTGTTTACCGTCATCTATTTCCTTTTTATATACAGATACGGTTTCTTTTAAATTAGAAATTTCATCTTTATATTTATTTGCGAGAGCAGCCATATCATGAAATGATTTATATAATTCGTCAAGATTATTTTCATCGTCACTATAATAATTATCACTATAATTATTATCATAATTATTTTTAGAAGAATATGATGAAGATACCTCATTATCATGGTCGGCCATGAAACAAAAATTTTGGGCCTCATTTATGCTTGCGCTCAACGCGCCTCCAACTAAGGCTTTTGGTGTGTTGATTTGTTTTGCTCGTTTCGGACACACACTTGCATAGTGATCCTTGTCACCACACACATAGCAAAAGCCTTTCTTTTTATTGGCTTTTTCATCGTCGCTAGATTCGTCATATTTGTCTTCACTTTTGTGGACGTTGCGACTTTGGTTTTTACCACCACGACGGTAGTCTTCATTTTCTTGAAACCTATCAATATTGGCAAACTTTTTGTTAGATAGAAGTTTAGAAAGTTTTCTTACCAACTTGACTAAATCGTCAAGATTTTCGGGTTCATCATCGGATGAACTTGCATCTTCCTCCTCTTCCTTTTCTTTTGAGGCAACGACCTTGAGAGCGATGGATTTCTTTTTGACTTGCTCCCGGACTTGATTTCTTTTTAGTGCGATTTCGTGCACTTTAAGATTGCCGATGAGATCATCGAGCTTCATAGTTGCGAGATCTCGGGAGTCTTCCAAGGATGTGATTTTTGCCATCCACTCCGAAGGAAGTGCTCGAAGAATTTTCCTTACATAATCCTCATTAGGATAAGTACGACCTAATCCCTTCAAAGTAGTCATAATGAGGTTAAAACGTTTAAACATTGAGTCGATTGACTCATCTTTTGACATTTCAAATAATTCATAATCATGAACTAAAATGTTTATTTTAGAACTTTTAACTTGAGTATTTCCACGATGAGTGTCACTCAAGCTTTGCCAGATTTGATTAGCAGTTTTACAGGTATATACTCTTTCTATTTCATCGGAAGTTAAAGCAGCATATAATATATTTTTAGCCTCAAAATTTAAACAAAAAAGAGATTCTTCAGCGGGAGTCCAGTCCTTAACAGGTTTATCAACAATAACATTATTTTTTATAATAGTAGGGTTAAAATTCCCATTTTCTATAATATCCCAAATTTTTGACTTTTGCCACGAACGTGACATTCAAATAGCTCGGCCCAAATGCCAAACTTTTCAGTATCTATCAAAGGAGTTTTAGAGAACACAAAATTAGTTTGTTGAGCCATTTAAAAAAAATTAAAGAAATGACTTTAAAAATTTAAACAGAAAATTTTTGAAAGCCCCGCTCTGATACCAAATGTTAGACAACCTAAGGGGGGGGTAAGGTTGTATTTAAAATCTTTTACTTTCAAAAAATTCTTTTATAAATAAATACAGTACTGAAACAGTATAAATAAATCAGAGTATAGAAATAATAAATATACAACAATTATATAAACAGATATAATTAAAATGCACAGCGGAATAAATAAAGAGATAAAGGTTAGAGATACTTGACACGGAGATTTACTGATTTACCACCAACTGTGATAAACCAGCAGCCGAGACACTTCCCGACACGATCCAATAAATGTATTCTTTACGGTAGAATACAAACCAAATACAGAGCAAAGTAAACGGCTCTCAAGCTTTAGCTTATCGAGATATACAGGATCACACACCCGTTATTCAAACACTTACAAGAGGAGTATAACTCACAATGGGTAATCACTCTTGTATAATATCTCACACTTGGATATTTTAAAAAAAAAATGTTTTATAAAATATATATATTATAAATGAGAGAGCTGAGAGTGTGGTTGCTGCTTGTTGTTACTGTTATGTGTTCTGGTCTTTACTTCATCACCAGCAAGCATCATTATATAGCAACCCACTTCCAACGGATATATGAGGTGGCGGTATACCGCCTTGCACACCGCGGTATACCGCGGTCAGAAACTGACACACCAACGGCTATAAGAGGTGGCGGTATACCGCCTTGCACACCGCGGTATACCGCGGTCAGAAACTGACAAAGAGCAGGCTGCACGCAGGTCCTTCTTTCGGCTGAAGACATTTCTTCAATAAAAGTGCAACAGTAAAATGCATAGGAAACTGATTTTTGATATTTTAATAAAAATTAATAAAACTTTAGTTTTAAATAATTTTAAATATCTTTAATTAAAAACAGTTTAGGGTTTTATAAATATCCAAGTGGTATATTATTTTAGGGTGTTTATCATTATTAGTTATAAACAATAATGACGACGTAGAAACTTCCGTCTTGAATTCTTCAGATAAAATCTTCGTGTTCTTCAAGAACTGTACACTTGGATAGGATTGTTAGATAAACAATAATACGGTGTGTTTGTAATCATCAAAATAAATATATATAAATATATAGAGATGTGGTACACTTGCACCAACACTAACTTTCCTCTTTTGGTAAAATTAGGATTTGACTATGATGATAATATTATTTAAAGGTGAAAGGGGGTGGATGGGTGGTGTAGGGGTGTACTCTTGAGTATATGCACACCTCTCCCTCTTTACAACTCTAATATGATGTAGATCAAAGCTAAAGTTTGGTTCTAAAAGTATTATGAAACAAATGTGACTAATGATACTCTTATGACGATTATTGCTTTCAATGATGTTATTTGTATATGATAACTTGTGTATTGTGATGACACTAAGATGTCTTAATGGACTAAAGACCTAGTTTGGTTTATGTCTTAATGGACTAAAGACCTAGTTTGGTTTATGTCTTAATGGACTAAAGACCTAGTTTGGTTGATGTCTTAATGGACTAAAGACCTAGTTTGGTTGATGTCTTAATGGACTAAAGACCTAGTTTGGTTGATGTCTTAATGGGCTAAAGACCTAGTTTGGGTTGATGCCTTATATTGCAATGATGTAACGTGCGGTCAACCGGTAACGGATGACATAACGCCTTATATATTGTACAATTGATCTCTTTTATGAAATTGCTATTTTGGCTAGGCTTTTGGCTAACACTTCTTTTGTATATTGTGTTTAAGCAGGCCTTTCTAGCGGTGGTACTTCTCGTGGTTGAGGGAAGAGTGGTGAAGAGAGATAGCATTTTTGGATGGACATAGAGGCGAACTTTTGATGTATAGTTTGATATACTTTTGAGAGCGAGATAGCAACACCCGTATATAATCTGAACTTTGCTAAGTCTAGATTAGTAGGTTGTTAAGTTTATCTCGTTTGATTATTTGTAATGTAAACGCCACAATGTTACTTCCCCTTTTGGGTGATTTGCCTATGTCATTTAGTTCATTTCCGTAATTATTCAGGTTTAAATTTGCCTTAAATTTTAGGGTGTTACATGGCCCCTGGATGGAACAATGTGTTGTAGATCCTACTGAGAAGGTTTGCACTTGCGGGAAATGGGAACTAACAGGCATACCCTGTAAGCATGATGTGGCTTGTATATGGTTCATGCAAGCAAATGGAGAGGATGTTGAGATACCAGAGAAGTGGGTGCATCCTAGTTACAACTTCAATACTTGGAAATCTGTTTATGCATTCAACAATGAACCAATAAGTGGTAGAGAGCATTGGCCTAAATCAGATTGCACTCTCACTCTCACTGCACCAAAGCATCATACTCCTGTTAGGAGGCCCAAAAAGAAAAGAAGAAAGATTGTAGAAGAGTTGAGTCAGTCCATTGTGAAAGGTGCAAATCTTGTTAGGAGGGGGAAGACAGTTACATGTAACAAGTGCTTGAAGAAAGGTCACAATTCCAGGACCTGCAAAGGGCAAGAAGATAGGGCATCATGAGGTTGTTTGGTTTAATCAAATAGGATGATTTGGTATCTTTTGTTTTGGTTGATCAAATAGGATGTTTTGGTTTTTAGAACAGTTATGGTAACTTATCAATTATGTATAACAATTATGGTAACTTATCTTTTGTTTTGGTTGATCAAATAGGATGTTTAATTCAATTGTTTTTGATCTTCAATTCCACTGTTTTGGGCAAATGTTGGTTATTGATGTTTTTTGATCTTCAATTCCCCTGTTTTAAACATGAGTTTTATGTTGTTGATTATGTACAACTTGCAACAATTTGTCAAAAGTGAAACAATTTCCATTAGCAATTGCAATCATTTCCATTTACATAGATTGTCATTACAAAAACCACAAAAACCATTACAAAAGCCATTACATGTTGCCATTACAAAAACCATTACAAAAACCACAAACAACTAAACTAGAATAAGTACCTAAACAACATCCATGTTCTAACAGAAATAAAGATAGACAAACAAAACCCAACTGATAATCAACAAAACTTTCCAATTTCTTGCTTTAATTGTCTTCTCATGCAACTGTTGATCAACAATGTTTTTGCTCCTTATCAACCCAGAAATCACTTGCATGGCACATGGACACATTGGTCTGTCAAGCCATCTTACAAAACCACAATTTATAGCCTGTCAAACAAAAAAAGCAGAAATTTTTAGGAAGGATTTAGGGTTTTTGAAAAGGTTTGAGAGCACACCACTTACTGGGTTTGAACAACAATAGAACCTGCGTCCAGGGTTGTTGTTTGTCCACGAGGTTCGCAAGTTAGCAGGGTAGCCACACACGCATATCACCATTATTGATTAAGAAGAGAGCAGAGGTATTGATTGAGAGAGAGCAAAGGTCGGTTTGGATTTAGAGGGAAATAAACTAGAGTGGGAAATAACCTTATTAAATAAAGGGGTTTAAAGATAAAATGACTTTTTTACCCTTGTGTGGAAGTCAAGTGGTCGCCCCTAACGACTCTAAATTGACGGACGTCTGTCAGAGGGACCAAATCTGGACCAAATGGCTAATTGCAGTGGCTAAAGTGTAAATTTTAAATTATAGGGACCAAATGTGTTATAAACACTAAACCACAGGGACCAAAAGTGAAGTTACTCTTTAAAATATTACACATTGCCTCCAATACTTTTAAAGGGAGTGTTTGGGATTGCTTATTTAAAGTGTTTATCAACTTATTGTGGTGTGGTACCGGTAATAAGCAGTTTTTAGTGTTCGGATAGTTAAAAACGAAAATTGCTTATGGCGGTTTGGCACCGGTGAAAAGCAGCTTTTGATAAGTCATTTCATTCTAACTTATTGACTTATTTGAAACAACTTATCAACTTTTTAGTTATTTTACATGTATAAGCAATCCCAAACACTCTCTAAATAACAATTTATTAGCTTATTATGTTTTGGTACCACCATAAGCTAATCCAAACATTTTTTATAAAACTCTTGTTCAATACCATATAAGTTAATAAACACTTCTACATAAAAGCATAAGTTGTTTGAAATAAGCAATCCCGAACACCCCCTAAAAGTATTTGCGAATGGCCGAAATTGAAATCCAATAAAGAGCATTTTTGGTATGCAGACAAAACAAGACAAGACATGATGAGACATGACAGAACACAACATAATGGAAGAGTTGTCCAACGTTTGGTAAGACAGAATTGGACAAAACAGAACAAACAAAATCACCAATTTACCTCTACTAAGTTGTTTATATATTTTATATATTTTGATTAATTATGTAAAATTATAATAAAATAAATATTTTTTATAACAAAATATGTTATTAGAATTTTTTTTCAAGACGATTAAATTGGAACCAAATAAAAAAGTTCATTTAGCTTCAAAAAAAATTCTATCATTTCTATTATTTTTATTATTATTAATTTAAATAAATTAATTACAACATAAAAACCATATTAAAAAATAATATTTGATAGGAGTAAAGTAAAATTTTAAAAAACATGAAGTACAATAAATATAACTTGGAGCATCTCCAACAGTTTCTCCATTTTGGATAAAATGAAAAATATAGGGATTTTAGGTTGTTTTTTTTACAGCTTCTTCAAAATTATTTCCAAATTAGAGAACGTAGGAGAGAGAAAGAGTTTTTCTCTAAATATGAGATCAACAATAGAAATCTTTGAAAATAAATAATTGGAAAGAGAAGAAGTTTTTCTTCAAATAGAAATTGGTTCTCTCTCTAAAATGGAGAATGTGTTGGAGACGAATGTAATTTTTTTTTTAGATTTTAACTTTTTATTTTCCATTTTCGAGAAATTTTAGAGAAGCAGTCGGATAGATGTTCTTAATTTTTTTTTAAAAATATATAAAAAGGAAGGTGTAAAATATTAATGTGTCAGTTTATTCCAATTACCGTATGTTACACATGAAAGTCGCGTAAAACAGTCATCGTCTTGTCTTGTCCAAGCCTCCAAGGTACAAAACTCACCCAAAATGTGCACAAAATTGCCGCGAAGCAAAGCATAGCGAGTTCAACCACATATCAAATGGGTCACCAGATTTCACCTCCTCTGCCATTAACAGCTAGCTTATCAGCTAGTTTGCGAAACATAACCTAAAGGTTTTGAAGATCCAAGACTTGTTATTGGTAGCGCCTAAATATGATCAAACAAACATCCTCCACCCCGAGTATCAATACACTACATCTGACTGGACATATGGTAGTGTATAATTCTTATCAAATATCTAAAAAGCCCCTCTAATAGTAACAAATATAAAGAAATCCCGTGTGCTATTAATATTTTCCAATGGTTATTAATGGGAAAGAGGTAATTTCGGGACTGAAACTTCGCAAGAAAAGAAATATTGCAAAGTTGATATATGCAGATATAAGTTCTTCGCAGTGTATTAACAGGTATCCCGTTAAGATGTTATGTGTCTATAACCTACTGTTCTTGTAAGCAAGTGAACATAATAGGGGAAAAGTTGTTGGCTTTGTGAAACTGATTAGATCTTCAAAATAAATTTAAGTTCGTTATGATTTATGGGTCCTATTCCCATGACTCGAGGGTAAATGGAAATGGGAACCACAAGATCAACACAAGAAATTAGGAAAATGAGCTAAACTCGTGGAAATTACTTTAGTCCCCTTGATGTTTTACTGCTGTTGTTCAGATTGCACGTAAACTTGAAGCCGTGAATAAGGTAAACCAGCCACTTAAATCCGACTTGCTAAATGGAAAATGGGAGCTTCTATACACAACATCTCAATCAATCCTGCAAACAAAGGTGACACTTTGGCTTCTCGCCTCTCTTTTGTTATCGTTCAAGGGTACTTTAGACTTTTCAATGGGTAGTTAAGTACTTTTTTCGACTAGTTATCCAAACCGGTGAATTCCTTTAACTTCCCAAGTTTTCAAGCTAATATTACATGCTTGTGTTGACTTTTTGACTGGTAAAACAATGAATTCCTTTTAATTTGGAAAGGAAGCCAAAATTACATGTTTGTGCATCATTGTCATTGCAATTAACGTTGATATTGTTGTTTTTGTTCTACAATATTTCCCTGTCCAAGTTATGACAAGGGTATTTTGGAATTTCAACTAGTGGTAGAATGCTTATTTCAACTACTCAGCCAAAACTGTGGAGTCCATTTAACTTTGCAGGTTTTGAAGTTAAAATTACCTATTTAAGCATTATCATTGCTGTGTATTGTTGATGCTATTGCTTTTCTTCTACAAGATTTCCCGTTCTTGTCATCATTGAAGGGTGTTTTAGACTTTAGACTTGTAGTTGCATAGTGATTGGACTAGTTATCCAAAACTGTGAATTCTCTTTTAACATGGCAAGTTTTCAAGCTAAAATTACCTATTTATGCATCGATCATCATTATGAATTGTTTATGTTGTTGCTTTTGTTCCAGATTACCATTTCATCGAATGGTATTTTAGAATTTTGATTAGTAGTCAAATACTTCTACCAATCACCATTAAATGGACTACTACTTTATTCTCTTCTCTATTTGTTTTTGTTGTTTTTTTGCAGAGACCTAAATTTTTACGAGCAAATGGAAATATTTACCAGGCAATAAATGTGGACATTCTCAGAGCACAAAATATGGAAACTTGGCCATTCTTTAACCAGGTTTTTCGATTTAGAATGCACACATCTGTATCTATTCCATCTTTACCCAAAACTATGCAATGTTTAAGTAGACAACCAGATCAATAAAAGAGTTTGAATATGGTAATTTGTTGTGAATGCTCTTTAGCTGTAGTTTTTGAATTTTGATCATGCTATTTACTTGCTTTTCAGAACAAATCCTTTAAAAATTAATATTTGAGCAAAAGGTTGATTACTTTTTGATACCGTTTTGATGATTCGTGATCGTGACAAGTAAATATTATGTTTCTGCAGGCTACTGCTAATCTAGTTCCTCTTAATGCGAAAAGGGTGGCAGTCAAGTTTGATGCTTTTAAAGTGCTCGGTCTGGTACGTGAAACTTTGTTACTACCGTTAGAATCAATTTGTTTTGATCATTTATCATTTTCATTTTGTGGGTCCTGAAGAAATGATGTGACAAGTGTGGATCATGTTTACTTGCTGTGAAAAAACGAAGATACGGCCCCATTAAGTAGAAAATGGTGGAAGATAAACAAATTTCTGAGTCGGTGACTTGTTAGTTGTTACTCTTGTTGTTAACGGGCTATTTCAATTGATTTGCAGATACCTATAAGAGCTCGTGGAAGTGGAAGTGGTCAACTGGAAATAACGTACTTGGATGAAGAGTTGAGGTACACACATGAATTTTTTTCATGTCACATTCACGTTGTATTCAAGCTACACTCTGCCAACCAAACAGACAGGTTCCAATTCCTTTTACAGATTTCGTTCCAATTCCTGCCAACCAAACACTTTCATTCCAATTCCTTCATATTCCAATTCCTTTGACAGATTCTAATTCTGACATATTCCATTCTGCGAACCAAACACCACGTTAGTGTAATCCTAGGAAAAGAAACAATAGAGTTGTGATTCACTTGAATTTTTGGTACATAATCGCGCATTCTTTTATAATAGCGTTTTTTGGGCATTTTCACAAGAACTAGAGTGGATTTGTAAGGCAAAGTCAAGTATGTTGTTTTAAAAAAGTCAAACTCTCTCGTTCAATAAGTTATATGTATGCTAGCAACCGGTTCCAAAGACCCCTCTGACCCTAATCATTTTTACACCAAGGCTTCTTAGGTTTGCAGGAGTTGGAAAAACCCAGACCCCAGCTTCGGGGTGGAATATACCATGCTCGCTTGGTTTAGTAGGACTCGGAAAAAGAAGTCTTTGTACGCAACTTTTTCTTAACGCCTTTACATAATTGCTTCGTTAACTTGATCTTGTGTTTGCAGGATATCAAGAGGCAATGAAGGAAATTTGTTCATACTAAGAATGGTGGATCCAACATATAGAGTCCCTCTTTAGTCTTTCTGCCGCCTACAACAACTGCTGGCTTTTCGAACTGGATTTTTTTTGCATCATTGTTTTGTTGGCACTTTTTCATCCCTTGAGACAGATAGAAAGGCTGCCTACATTCTAGATTGGTTTTATTTTCTTTTATTGGCTAATGCCAAGATTTAGTACAGTTTGACCATATCTACAAGGTCAAATATGTAATTTGACTTTGACCATGGAAGGTCAGATGTGGAGTCAAGTTATTATTTTGTACATTGGGCACAAAGGCATGCTTATAATTTAGAGGCCTATGGTGATCTTGTAACCGGTATGTATTAGAGTTCTAAAGGTTGTCATGCCACGAGACACATTTCGACATCATGTTAACCCCCGTAGCAGGGCTGTGTATGACGATATGCAGACCATGGTGTCTTGAGGCTGGCACTCGTTTTTAAGGTGTTATCTACTTTATTTGAATTTTTTTTTTATTATCTTTTTAGAAAGTTTGATCTCTTTTTACTTTCTATCACTAGTACAAAAATGGCTTTTTGTGACGGTTTTGAGAAAACATGTTTGTAACGATTTAATAAAAACCGTTACTAAAAGTCACAGAAAAATTTAGACAATTGATTTAGTAACGGTTTCATAAAAAAAACGTTACCATCACCAAAAACCTAGAAACATAAAGCAACGTTTTAGTCAAAAACGTTACTAAAGGGTCCTCTATGGTAACGTTTTAGGACGATTTTCAAAAATCGTTACTTTATGTTGTGACGGTTTTTAAAAATCGTTGCCATAGAGGACCTTTTAGTAATGCGTTTTTTCTAAACCGTTGCTTTATGTTGTAATGGTTTTAAAAAACCGTTACCAAAACAAAAATATGTATAGCAACGTTTATCTGAAAACCGTTTCCAAAGGTAACCAAGTTCTATGCTAATGCTTTGCAAAATTCCCGTCACCAAAAGTTAGGTTTTGGCAACGGTTTTTGGGAAATTTACGTCACCATATGTCATGCTATGGTAACGGTTTTAAAATATTTACGTCAGCATATCTCAAGCTACACTGATGGTTTTGAATAACTTACGTCACCATATGTCATGTTATGGTGACAGTTTTGATTGTGTCATCGTCTGTCATTCTATGGTAACAATTTTGAAAAATAAATGTCACTGTATATCATGTTACGGTGATAGTTTTGTATAATAAACATCACCATATGTCTTTCTATGGTAATGTTTGAATAATAGACGTCAACATACGTCATACTACGATGACGGTTCTGTATAATGAACGTTACCATATGTAATGTTAACGTTGATGATTTTGAATACAATAAACGTTAACGAGCATAATGGAATGGTGACAGTTTTGAGTAATAAACGTCATCGTATGTCATGTTATGGTGATTGTTATGAAAAATAAAAGTTATAGTACCTCATGCTACGGTGACGCTTTTGCAATATAGACGTTGTCATGCCTCATGCTTTGGTGACGGTTTCGGAAAATAAACGTCAATGCATGTCAAGTTTCATTGACGGTTTCAAAAAATTTATATCACCATGGCATGCTACAATAAAGGTTTTGAAAAATAAACGTCACCGTACGTCAAGCTACGGTGACGGTTTCGAGAAATAAATGTTATTGTACATCATTCTAGGGTGACTGTTTGAAAAATAAATGTCACCGTGCATCAGGCTGCGTTGATGGTTACGTAAATAAAAGATTAATACTTTCGGGTATTAATTTAGTGAAAAACCACACAAAAACACATGAAAATCACATAAAAATCGCACCAAAAATCTAATTATATATTTTACGTATTTTAGGTTGCAAAAGACGGTCATTTGGAGCTCTATATAAAAGAAGAATGCGGAAAGCTAATTTTTGGACGCAAACGAAGACTCCGATTTTGAAAGACCGGGCTTGCGTCATTGCGGATGGCATCATTGGGCTGAACTACCTACTTCTATTTTGGACTCATCAAATGTGGGCTTGATCTACTCATTTTTGGGCTTCCATTTAGACAATTTGCATGGGCTCAAGATTACTTCTATTTTTGATGGGCTTGCATTATGGCCCATGGATCTAACCCATGGTTTTTCTATTAATGTATTAAACATTTTAATGACATAACTCTTATTTACGATTTTAAAATATAACATTTTTGTTTATATCTAAATTACTTGTATTTTTATCAAAACAATGAAAAATACTTTTTAAGTTTGTTGCAATTTGTGTCGAGTTTTATATTGAAAAATACTTTTTAGTATTTCACTACCTTTTCAATTCCACGAGTCATAGCTTTTGGTAAAAAAAATTGCAATACAGAACTAAATAATAAAGTTAATTACGGATCCGGTCCTCGAACTTCTTTATTACTGAATTGGATTCGTTATTTACAACGATTTGGTCTCTCAAAGCATCTTATCAATTAAGATTTATTGAGCCCATGAAATCTAATACATTTCATTAAGATTTATTGAGACCAATACGACCCATCAGAACTCATATACAACTCATCAAGACATTATCAAGTTCATCAAGAACCACTAAAGCCGATAAAGGCACATTAATGTTCATAAACAACCACTAACTCAAATGTGAAGCCCATAAAGGCCAGTAAGCTTATTGCATAAATATATGTATCATGTACATACATACATACATGAGTACCGACCTGGATACAAACACGTAATAAGTAACCATTAGTGCTATTGGGCCTTGATAAGTCATAAAAGGTATTATTGGCCTATAATGGTTCTTAATAGGATTTAGTGGTTCTTAATAGACTATGGTGGGCCTTAGTGATCTTATAGAGCCCAATACATACCACATGCATACAAACACATGTAATCAGCTACCATTGGTATTTTTGGGCCTTAATAAGACAAGGAGTGTCTTATTGGCCTACATGGGTTTTTAATAAGCTTTTGGTGATTCTTAATAGGCTATAGTGCGTCTTAGTGGTCTTATCGAATGCAATATACACCACAAGCATATATGAGTACCGACCTGGATACAAACACGTAATAAGTAACCATTAGTGCTATTGGGCCTTGATAAGTCATAAAAGGTATTGTTGGTCTATAATGGTTCTTAATAAGATTTAGTGGTTCTTAATAGACTATGGTGGGCCTTAGTGATCTTATAGAGCCCAATACATACCACATGCATACAAACACATGTAATCAGCTACCATTGGTATTTTTGGGCCTTAATAAGACAATGAGTGTCTTATTGGCCTACATGGGTTCTTAATAAGCTTTTGGTGATTCTTAATAGGCTATAGTGGGTCTTATTGGTCTTATCGAATGCAATATACACCACATGCATATATGAGTACCGACCTGGATACAAACACGTAATAAGTCATCATTGGTATTTTTGTGTCTTAATAAGGCATAAAGTGTCTTATTGGGCTATAATGGTTTTTTAAAGCCCAATGCAATCCATTGAAGCCCATTACGGTTCATTAAAGTCCAAAATGGTTCATTAAAGCCTAAAATGGTTCATTGAAGCCCAATACAGCCCATTAAAGCCCAATACAGTCCATTGAAGCCCATAACTGTTCATTAAAGCCCATTACGGTCCATTAAAGCCCAAAGCGGTTAACTGTAGCCCAAAACGATACATTAAAACCTCTTCGCTAGTCAAAATTGCGATGGCATCCGACAGCGACAGATCCCAATCCGCCACCACTGCCAACGGTGGCGAAGCTCCCAAACGCAAGGTAGCTCTGATCACCGGAATCACTAGTCAAGACGGCTCCTACCTCACTGAACTCCTCCTCGAAAAAGGCTATGTGTTTAGTTTTTGTAGATACATATGTGAGTGTACTGTGTATACACATAAACACATGGAGGTTCCTAAGCTTCGGCCAAGCTAGGCATGGAAACCTCTCCATCCAAGTTTGAGTTTGTGTTTTGCAGATCAAGTACATTAGATGTGCAGGTTGAGGAGTCTGTACTCCAACAATCTACCCTCTCTCTACCTCTGTAATTGTGGGTTTATTTGATGAAAAATTGTTTGCAGATGTGGGAAGATCTTGTTATGAATCTTCTCCTGGCAATGTACTTTGTTTTGTTTAGATAATTTGTGATATAAATTAGGGAAATTATCAGTTTTTTTTTAAATTAATGAAGTTTTTTGGATAATTTGGGGGTGAAATTTCAGTATAGTTTTGAAGGGAGATATGATTTGGTTTTTTCAGTATAAAACATTAATGAAGGTGGTAGGTCACGATGGCAACCTTTCAATGTTCATTGAAATGTTCACCGGAGAAGATGACCGGAGGGCCACCGGAGAAGATGACCGGTCAATGGTTCTTTTATGGATAATTACATAACAGGTCCTATACTTCAACCATTTTAAACATAAACAAAAACGAAAAACAAAAAGTGCAAAACTGGGACAAAATGGTGAAAGGACGAAAATACCCCTGTTTCTAATGGAGACTTTTAACGGAGTTAGTGGCCAGGTCCTTGTTTCAGAGCAAAATCAAAACCATGAAGACGAAAAGTCTAATTATGAAACCATGGGTCATTGTTTCAAAGAAATCAATATACCTTAAGGACCAAAATTAGAGTTTACTCAACATAACAATTATATTATATAACTAATAAATAATTATCACTTGATTTAAAAACAAGTTATTAATAAAATGACAAAATTTTAATTAATTAATAATTTATGTTTACATTCCGTCGATAAAAAATATAATAAAAAATAATTTTTATTTTTATTTTTACTAAGTTTCAATTTAATAGAAAATTAAATTATTCACTGAAAATTAATTAAAGGCATGTGGTTTTTGATTATTTATATAAAATATAACATATATAATATAGAAAAATCGAGCACATATTAAAAAGGTATATGAAATAATCTTAAAACAAAGTAATTTTATAACTAAATTTACATATTATTGAACTCGACATTCTTTTAGATTTTTTAATTAAATTATCCTACGATTATTAAAATGATGTAACATGTTTGAGAAAGGAGAGCGACCAAAAAACTTTTGAAGCAACTCCTACAGATTATTCAAAAAAAAGTGAAGAAAAACAAATATCAAAATCATAAATTAAATAATTAACTATAAGAATATGAATTTTAAATATAAAAAATATTTTTATGTAGTGTATATGATATATATTAAAATATATAAATCAAAAAATATTCAATATTGGGCTCATTTCGAACGTATCGAAGAGACGATTATAATGGTGTAACTTGTTAAAACTAAAACGTATTTTTTTAACGTATTTTAGTTAATAAACGATTATATGTGTTAAATGTAAAATTAAAATTATGAAAGTAAAAGGTATAAAGTAAAGTAAGTAAATAAGTATATGGGTTGAAAGTGTAAATATCAAATTCAATTCACAATTTAGTGTGTGTCGCGGGTTGTAGCGGGATGCAATTTTTCAAAAAACACCTTATCCCGATCGCGGGACAAGTCGCGGGAAAATGGGTATTTTGGCAAATTCATGAGAGAAATAGGGTATTTTGGCAAATTCATGAGAAAAAATGGGTATTTTGACAAACTTTGGGTATTTTAATTAAATTCCCATAAAAATAAACTAAAGACATGAAGTTTTTTATTATTTATATAAGCTTCATTTTTAATAGAAAGTAAATTATCCAATACAAATAAGTTAAAGATGTAGTTTTTGATTATTTATATAAAATATAGAATATATATAATTAAAAAAACAACCGAAAAGATAAATTATTTTATTATAATTTTTTGATAGACGAAATATAAACATAAATTATTAATTAATTAAACTTTTGTCATTTTCATAAAAAGTTATTTTTAAATTAAGTGATAAATTTCTATTAATTATATAATATAATTATTATGTTTTAAATAAATGGTATAATCATAAAAAAATTGCAATTTTGGTTTTTTGGAAGTTTTAACGGAGCAAACTAACGGTGTTATTATAAAACATTTATGAAAAACTCTTAAAATCAGCCCCTAAAGTTTCATGTACCGCTATTTAATGTTAATTACTTAAAATTTCATAAAAACAACTGATGAAGATTTATGTACCGCTTTTAATGCTAATTACTTGATTAATACTTATCTCTAACAACTTTCAAATTCTTAAAACGTGGACTTTTATTAATTAATTCTTAGCTCTAACCAATTTCAAATCATCAAATCATGAATTCCTTAAAAACGTCATTCTTTAAACAAATTTATATAATAAAAAAAACATGACCCCACACATTAAAATAAATTAAAACATTAAAACTGAGATATGCCGCGCTGCATTGCGCGAGTAAACTTCTAGTTTTATATAAAGTATATATATTAAGAAAACAAAAATTCTCTTAATTATTTCAGGACTCAAACTGTAATTCCTATACAACAACAGGGACTAAATCTATAATTTATTCAAGGGGTTGGTTGGTAACTTGGTATATACTGGACATGTGTTGAATGTGACAACATCTTCCTCATTCTCTCTGAATTTTTGAGCGAGCGCACACACACACATACACACATATACACAGAGAATCTTCCTCATTCTCTCTGAATTTTAGAGAGCACACACACACATACACACATATACACAGAGAATCTTCCTCATTCTCTCTGAATGTCGATTCTGCAGCTGATCTTTCATTCTGGAAGTGATCTCGCAAAACTCCCCTTTTCTTGGAAAGCATCGAGCCCATATGTAATGGCAGCCATCATCAGCCCTGACAACCAACCCATCTGGAAGAAGACTTGTACAGATGAGAAGGGGGGAAAGAACCCATTATGGGACTACGAAATCCGATTTCCCCTGAATCAGCAAAATCTTGACATGCCAAGAAACTTCAATTTGGTCTGTAGGATCATGCACCGTGGGAAAACACTTGGCGATCGAGAAATGGGACACGTCAAAGCGCGTCTTTCACTTCTTCTTTCCGGGGCTGCTGCCGGTGAAAATATCATCTACCCAGTTGTCTCAAATGGAAAGGAAAGGGGGAGAGTTGTCATATCACACAAACTACTCACAAAAGCCGCCGTCCCCCCTGCTGCTGCTCCTCCGCCTCAGGGTGTGGAAGACCCTAACCAGAATCGCCCAGTGGAGTTAGAGTTCTTCAACACAGCATCTGTCCCTCATCCACTCTTCCTCGAGTTGACCTTCCACTGTGGAATCGACCTCCCAAATCCCCTTTTCAACAGCAAAGCGAAGCCATATGTGGCCGCTGCCGTCGTCGCCTTTCACACCAAACCCAATTGGGCAAAAACAAACACAGATGAACACGGGGGTGAAAACCCGGTTTGGGGACATCGTATCCAATTTCCCATGACTCAAGAGAACATTACTATGGCAAGAAACTTCAACATCATCTGTAAGGTGATGCACTCTGGACACAAGCTTGGAGATCGGGAAATTGGTCGGGTTAAAGTTCCTCTTAAAACTTTCCTTGACGGAGCTGGTGAAAACATCCCTTATCCGGTGCTTGTGTCAGGTGGAACTGTAGAAAAGGGAACAATTGTCATGTCTCATAGACTAGTCACAAACACCGCCGGTGACGTCTCTTATCCTCAAGATTCTGTACCCAACGCAGGGGAAAGAATAAAGATACTTGCAGGTGTCACTACAATAGCAACATGCGTCTACAAGGTCGTTAAAGACGCCGTTCAATAGTCAATTGAACTGAGGTAATTTCATATATCACTTACCTTTTATTTTGTTTGATAAATATTAGGGTCAAATAGGTATTTATTTCTTTCAATTTGCTCAACAATAAACAAATTAATCTCTCTCTCTCTCTCTCTCCAGTAACACTGTTATTTAGTTCATTAAAAATGTAATAATTACACTTCAGATGACATAAGTGGGTCCTTAGAACTTCAAGCCTCGGGACCCCTTTGTGCGTTGATTCAAAATGGGTGTTGTTGGGTCACTTTTGAAAAAAAAGCACCTGTTTCGGTTTTGCTACTGCTGAAACTTGCTATTTTTAATCGAAAACAAGGATGTCGTGATCCTCTTCTTGACAGGACCCTAGTGCTTTTGTTTACTCGTCTCTGTTTCTGTGAATTCAAGAACAATGAAGCTGCATGCTGTTTTGATCGAAAAGTGCTGTGAAGCTTTGTTTAATTTTCTGACTTCAAAGTCAATTTAGTCTTGAATGCAGCAGGAATTATCATATGAAAATACAAGCTTCCTCAAGAATGATTATGGTAGATATGTTGGGAATTACTTCTATATTAGGTCGATCAAGTTAAGTTATGATCCACAAGGTACTACTAGTATATTTGGTGAGGTGACAATCTGTTATGCAGAGGCCCAAGCCCAATAGTATATATATTCTAGAATAATTTGTTAGCATAAAACAGGGGTGTGTGTGTGGGGAGAGTTGAGGCATGCAGTCGGTTCTATATTAGGAATGCTAGAAATTATATTGTGTTTTCACTTTAAGTAATCATTTGATTAGTCTATTTTCATCTTCATTGTCGGTTCATTACGGTATGGGAATCCAGTTCATAACACTAGGTTGGCCGTCTTTACTTGTACATTAACTATTCTATATATATATATATATATGTTGATGATTTAATTAATGCTTGATGATATTCAATATGCATGTCAGGAAGCATCAATGTTGGAGGAAGCTTAGATGGAAACGAGAAAGTCTCTGGAAGATTTTCACTACTAAAAAAAACCTGATTTCCGGCGGACAAATCCGTCGGAAATCCGCCGGAAAGAGTCTATTTCGGCGGAATTTTCGGCGGATTCGATCGCCGGAAAATTGGTCGCCGAGATTACAGGTTTTCGGCGGAATTTTCGGCGGATATGTATTTTTCGGCGGCATTTTGGCGGATCCGTCCGCCGGAAAACGGTAGAAATAATTATCAAAGTCTTAATTAACAAGATAATTTACAGTTGCATTTCGGCGGAATTTCGGCGGATTTTTCCGCCTGAAATATATTTATTTATTTATTTATCAATTAATTAAAAAAAATTCGGTTGCATTTCGGCGGATTTTCGGCGGATTTTTCCGCCTGAAAATATATTTATTTATTTATTTATCAATTAATAAAAAAATATTTTCGGTAATATTTCCGGCGGATTTCCGGCGGAATATTCCGCCGAAAGAAATTTAATTAATTTTAATTTTTTTTAATTAATTTAAAATTTAATTTTTTCATTGAATCTGCTAAAAACCTGCTACAAATTGTATAATCTGCTAAAATGCTATATATCATAAATTAAAACGTTCAATACATTGTTTGAGCCAAAACGACCAAATCGTTGTTCCAAATTCGTTCAAATAACACAAAAGACAATTATAAAAGTTTCAAATCGCTATGAAGGCGGAGGCGGACGCGGCGTACTTTGACTGAGACTTTTGATCAACTCGCACATCTCTTCATATTGTGCTCGTTCCGAACGACGGGCCTCTTCACGTCTCGCATCCTCTTCTCGACGTCTCTCATCCTCTACCTGACGTTCCGCTTCTCGTGCCCTCAACTCTTGCACTTGGCTCATTAAGGTCTCAACGATGTGCTACAAAATAGAAAAAAGACTTTAGAATATTTAATATGAACTAAAAATCAAATTGATAACATCATTTAATGAAAAAAAACTGGTACACACCTGCTGGGAGGAAGACGACGCATCACTTGTCGAAGATGACCCACTCAAGATCGCATTGGGATCTAGATGGTTTCCAAACCCAAAGGAACGACCTTTCTTCGTTCCCCCGGTCACGTCATGCCATAATTGGGTATCAAGTGGCGGATGATTGGTAAGGTCATCGCCGTATCTCTCTATGGCACCCGCCCGATACCCACCCTGTGGTTTTTATAAAATTATACAAGTCATTTTCGACAGCATAACGACTGTAAATAGGACGTTTCCATTTTCCTGTTAAACAACAATCCTAATGTTTGCCCAACAAATGGCAACCCAAACTAGATAGATATTAACGGCAAGATATACAACAAAACAATTATAAAGCTAAAAGTTAAACAATCCTAATGTTTGCCCAACAAATGGCAACCCAAACTAGATAGATATTAACGGCAAGATATATAACAAAACAATTATAAAGCTTAAAGTTAAACAATCCTAACGTTTGCCCAACAAATGGCAACCCAAAGTAGATATATAAGATAGCTAGTTACCTAGTTATAATGTTTATAGTTAAACACAAACTATGTAGATATTGTAAAGTCTTGGTCAAAAAATACTTACCGCAAAACGGCTACACCGCGTCGTCACATACTCCCCAGGTGTTAACTGCAATCGTCGGCTGGATAGGAGATTTAGGGCAAAAAAATCGTGAGTTTTCGGCGGAATTCCGGCGGATTATGCCGCCGGAAATTTAATTTTCAAGATTATTATTATTATTATTATTAATATATATATATTAATATTATTATTATTAATATGTAGTAGTTATTTTTATTATTAATATTAATATATATTAATATTATTATTATTAATATGTAGTAGTTATTATTATTATATATTATTTTTTATTATTAAAGCACAATACGATTCATAAAACCCGGATACGGTCCATTAAAGCAAACTAGGATCTATAAAGACCCAATACGGTTCATTAAAGCTCAATACATTCCATTAAACCCCATAACGGTACATTAAGCCCACAAGGGTCCATTAAAGCCCAAAATGATCAATTAAAGGTCAATATGGTCCATTAAAGCAAATTAGGATCCATATAGGCCCAATACGATCCATTAAAGCCCAAACCGTTCTATAAACCCAAAATGGTCCATTAAAGCCCATAACAATCTATTAAGCCCACAATGGTACATTGAAGCCCAGATGATCAATTAAAGACCAATATGGTACATTAAGGCAAAATAGGATCCATAAAGCCCGATACGGTCCATTAAAGCCTAAACCATTCCATAAGTCCGTTAAAGTTCAATTGAGTTGACTAAACACCTAGTAGATTACTGAAATCCCAATACGATCCATTAAAGCCCAAACCGTTCTATAAGTCCGTTAAAGTTCATAAAGGCCCAATACGGACTATTAAAGCACAATACGATTCATAAAGCCCCGATACGGTCCATTAAAGCAAACTAGGATCTATAAAGGCCCAATACGGTCCATTAAAGCCCATAACAATCTATTAAGCCCACAATGGTACATTGAAGCCCAGATGATCAATTAAAGACCAATATGGTACATTAAGGCAAAAAAGGATCCATAAAGCCCGATACGGTCCATTAAGGCAAACTAGAATCCATAAAGCTCGATATGGTCCATTAAAACCTATTACAGTTCATTAAAACCTATTATGATTCATTAAAACCTATTACGATTCATTAAAGGCCAATACATCCCATTAAAGCCAATAACGGTACATTAAGCCCATAAGGGTCCATTAAAGCTCAAAAATGATCAATTAAAGGCCAATACGGTCCATTAAAGCACAATACGATTCATAAAGGCCCAATACGATCCATTAAAGCCTAAACCATTCCATAAGTCCGTTAAAGTTCAATTGAGTTGACTAAACACCTAGTAGATTACTGAAATCCCAACAAGATCCATTAACGGTCAATGGATCCAATAACCCCCTGTTGGACTCGTTAACGATCATTTGGATCCAATAAACCCCTGTCAAATCCATTTGCAACCTAATACGGTCCAATAAAGCTAAAACCGTTCCATAAGCTATAATGGTCAATTAAAGCCCGATACGATTCATTAAAGCCCAATACGTCTATTAAAGCCCATAACGATCTATTAAGCCCACAACGGTACATTGAATCCCAGATAATCAATTAAAGATCAATATGGTCCATTAAATCAAACTACGATCCATAAAGATCGATATGGTCCATTAAAGCCCAATACATTCCATTAAAACCCATAACGGTACATTAAGCCCATAAGGGTCCATTGAAGCCCAAAATGAACAATTAAAGCCCATAACGGTACATTAAGCCCACAAGGTTTGATTTATCATTAAAATTTAATTTAATATTTATATAATTAAAAATATTTCTAAAATATTAATGTTCGGCGGATTTCCGGCGGAGGGTTAAAAAAATTATTTTTTATTTTTTAAAATTAATTTCCGGCGGATTTCCGGCGGATCGTAAATCAATTTAGTTTTTATTTTTATTTTTAAAGGTTACGGTTCCGGCGGATTTCCGGCGGAGGATTAAAAAAATTATTTTTTATTTTTTAAAATTAATTTCCGGCGGATTTCCGGCGGATCGTAAATCAATTTAGTTTTTATTTTTATTTTTAAAGGTTACGGTTCCGGCGGATTTCCGGCGGAGTATTAAAAAATTATTTTTTATTTTTTAAAATTAATTTCCGGCGGATTTCCGGCGGTTCGTTAACTAATTTATTTTTTTAGATTTTTAAGAGTTTAAAAATTCGGCGGATTTTCGGCGGATGCTTAAAAAAATTATTTTCTTAATTAATTAAACGTCTTTCGGCGGAATTCCGACGTATTTCCGACGGATATTAATTTTAAAAATAAGTAATTGCATTTCGCCGAATATCCGCCGAAAAATAAGTCGATTGTTTAAAAAAAAATGCGAAACTTTTATTTTTTGTGATTTTCGGCGGATTTTCGGCGGAAGTCAACGGAATTTGACTATTTTAATTTCCGCCGGATATCCGCCGGAAAGTCGCCGGAAAATATCAGGCGGAAAATCCGCCGGAAATATCCGCCGGAAATCGACTTCTGTTTAGTAGTGTTTCAAGCCTTGTTAATTTTACAAAGTTTAAGATTGTTTCATGTTTCATCTTTCAACTTAACAACATCTTACTTTGATGTAACTTTCACTGTACATGTTTTAGTTTACGATGTGGATGAATTATATATGATGTGTCTTGTCTCCAGCGTAACAAGTATGCGAAAAAGCCACAATCTGCATTCGGCTTCGATTAGTTAGATATTCGGGACTTTAATGGTATTCTTTCCCTCCTCTTCGATTAGTTAAACTCTTTCAAGGATTTAACAGAAAGAAACAAGATATGTAAATATGTTGATATTGATGTTAATTTACACATGGGGGGTTTTGAATAGGATTTTAGGTAATTAATGTTTGATATGCATATACAAGTAGACAACATTAGGTTTATTGTGCTCTACCTCTATCATTAGGTTAAAGGCAACAACAACAAAAATGTTTAAGATTTGTTTTTTAAACCGTACGTTGTGTTGTCATGAAGGTTTATTATATATATTTAAAATAAAACTTCCCAACTTTTCACAACACATATGGATGGATGGTGTATAGCATGAAGAGAGAGGGAGAGAGAGAGAATGGATATATAGCATGCTGCCATGGAGAAGGTCATCAACAATGGCGACTATTGGCCTTAAAACACACATGAAGCAAGAAAAATTAGGTTCAAGCTCTTCCAAAGCCTTTGATGTAGCAAAAGAAAAACTTCAAATTCAAATGAAGGCTTGGATGACTATAAAGAAAATTTTGGCCCGCTTGTGTCGTTGATTTAGAGAACAAAGAGGAAAATTTTCCGATTCAACCTTCATTTTAGACGAAGTCTAGAAAGAACTTGGTCCAATTTCTTCTTCTGATTTGGATAAAGAGGAAGATGTTCACACATGCACAATGCACCCATGAATATGTGCACATATTTCTCTCATGCATCCATGAATATGTGCACATTTACACACATGTATGTGATTTTAATATTTTTCCACTTAATGTTAATTTTGTGCACACATGCATATGTGCAGGCATGAAAGAATATTTTTTGGTGCGTAAAAGAAGGTGAATATTTTTTTGGATAATTACCATTATTAATTATGCAATTAAAATCAAGAGATAAACACAAAAATAAAACAAAATACCTAACAAAATTAAAAGATAGAAATTTGGGGAAACAGTAATATCTAACAAGTTAAAAGAGAGAAAATTATGAAAAAATTAATTAAATGGAATCTTGAATTAAATTACCAATTTTAACCTCAAACAATCTTCAAAGGCATGGACATGAACATCAAGCTAAAATGAATTCTGATTCGTTGAGAGTGGTTAACACGGTTAGTACTAATGGTTTGGTTAGCAAAAGAAGGAACCCGATATATATAGAGGTGGTTTCATTTGCAAACCACTGTCAAGTTGTAAACTATGAAACCCACCTTATCACCATATATTAGGATAATCAATGGCTTAGATTAGATTAGTCTAAATATTAGGGGTGCTCAAAAACCCGGCCAACCTGATCAACCCAACCCAACCCGACGTGAAATAACCCAACCCGAAGCAACCCGGTGTCCAATCGAGTTGTAAAATCTTCAAACCGAATGTATTGGGTTGATATCGGGTTACGGAATTTTGAACTCAACCCAACCCGATGAACCCGACATATATATATATATATATATATATATATATATATATATATATATATATATATATATATATATATATATATATATTCAGTCTCTTATCCATCTCTATATAACTCCTTCACACACACACACATATATATATATAGTATATATATATACTATATGCGAATTGAGAAAAACGGTTGTTGACGATATGTTTAAGATTTAAGAAATATGCAAATTGGAGACGTTAAACTATTTGATCATATTTGATTTAGACATTTTTATATATAGTATCTAATTATTGTCTGAATTATCGGTTGTATTTTAAAGACATGTTTCCTTTGTTTTTATGTTTCTAGTTTTGATTATACCTTGTTTAAACACAATCCGATCAACCCGAACGGGTTGGGTTGGGTTGGGTTGGGTTGTACCTTTGTTTGGGTTGGGTTGGGTTGAATTTTTTTCAAACCGCCAACATCGGGTTGATGTGTCGAAATGCCTTCAACCCGATCAACCCAACCCGTGAGCACCCCTACTAAATATGGTAATAATGAAATTAAAAAAATAAATATAATTAATCGTAAAACTAAAAAAGGGTAAATGGGTAATTTTTCCAACCAGATTAATAATGGAAACTAATTAAAAATATGGAATATATTGTCGTGTGCGGCAATTCAGGAAACAAATCAATGAAACAAACCCAAATCGATCGACCGATTATTCTGGAGAAGAAAACCACGATCAACAAATCCGCTATTCTTGTTGTCGATTTCTTAATATCTTCTACACCGATTTCAAAGCATTACGAATATTGTAACACTCCAAATTTTCGGGTAAACTTCTCATCTAACTTAATGGATTTATTTTAGAATGTAGCATCTTACTTATTTCCCTTCTCGAAGCAAGCCTCGGGTGTGTGCATGTATGCATGCATGTGGTTGGACCTCTTCACGTAACCTTTATACGCATGAACTCGGTATCTTAAAATTTCTAAGTCTGGCGGTTCAGTTTGGGTCAAATCTAGCATCTCCGGTGAAACCATCTTCCACCTTTTCATGTATGACGACAACAGCTAGCAAATCACCCTCGGAACGGTTCGGGCGAGAATGCCCGGGGCACTCTCGCGGTTGTCATAATCGCTGGAGTCCCACTGCTGCATCGATTTCCTCACGGTACATCTACGGCGAGAGTGCCACGGCGAGAATGCCATGGTCACTCTCGCAAGGTCATTATCGTCGAGATCAGTTCGCTTCATGGGGGGGAGGACTTGTACGTTTTGGGCGAGAGTGCCCGACGAGAATGCCAAGGGCACTCTCGCGGTGTCAAAGTCGTCGGCGGGAGCTGGGTATAAAATGTTTGCAGCATCGGAAGTTTTAGGGCAACCTCATTTTTCTCAGTTGGTGACCGACTTTTTCTTTCTCTTTGGCCGATTTTCACATACTTCTCTCACCTCATTAACTCCTCTTCCATATTAATGGCTAGTTGTGGTCATTTAGATTACATCTAGGGTTTTAGTTTATTTTCTACAAGCATTTAAGAGGATCTCAAGTTCAAGTGTTCACTTCTCCAACAAACTAGGGTTTCCTATTACAAAACCCTAGGTAAGTAACTTCTTTAACTTAAGGTGTATTGATGACCCCTTATGGCTATTATGAGGTGACTGATTTCGATTCCTTGTGTCATTTAGGATTCTTTTAAGAAATTGGGGTTTTCTCACTACAAACCCTAATTGGTGAGCATTTCTCCAGCTTAAATTAAATATTAAGTTCTTTTTATCTAAAAGAAGATTTACTCATATGTTTGTCTTTGATGAAAAGGCTTTACTTGATGTATTTGGGTTTGGTTAATACATGTAAACATACATACTTATGTTAACCTTTTAAATCAATGTGTTCTTATATTTGGATATATATTGTTAGTACACAATGTATCCAAGATTTAGGGCTAATTATAATTAGTCAATATTAGTCAAAGTCAAGTATTTAGCTAGTATTGGTCAAAGATATAAATACCCAATTGTAAGGGTTTGTAGCTAGGTGAGAGTGCACACAATAGAGGTTATTAATGGTGTGTGTGTGAAATGAGAGATTGCTCCATGAGAGAGAATTAGGGTTCTTCATTCCAATCTTATTGATTCTCTCTCAATCTATTGAAACTTAATGGTTTAATCTTGTTATCTGAAAACTCTCAATTGGTATCAGAGCCTAGCAGAGAAGAATTTGTGCATCATTCAATCACTTTTTATCAATTTTTGAGAAATTGAAGAATTTTTGAGTTTTTGAGATTTTATTGAAAATCTTCAAATATTTGGAAATTGTTTGAGTTTTTGCATTGTTTCAAGTTCATAGATTGATTTTACTTGTTGATTGGAACCATTTGCAATTTACAAAATCCTTTCTCATCAACAAATCTCATTTTTGGAAAATCAAAACATCAAACAGTGGGTTCATTGTTGTTTATTATCTTCATGAGGAATTGAGGATAATAATTAATTGTGTGGTTTGCTTGTTTTGATTTAGTTTGATTTCACAGATCATTGTTGTTGATTTCAGATCAGTAATATATCATTGAATCAGTGTGTTCAAGTTTCTGGGTTTTGTCATAAGTTCATCGAAGCAATCAACGAAGATAAAGATCGAGTTTAATGTTGTGTGTTCTTATAATTGATTTTAAGTCAACAGATCACTTTGTTTTTGAATTCTGAGCATACTGCAACTCTCGGATTCGAAAAAGAGTAACAAATCCGTAAGTTACAGCCGTTCGAAATCGTCGCCGGAAAATCGAGATCTCGCCGGATTCTGGGTTTTAGTCACCGGAGTTCTAACTTTTTATCGCAAGTTCATCGATATCGCATCACCTTTTATCGCAAGCTCGTCCTTGTCGCACCTTGATTTTTATCGCAACACAGGGGTGTGACAAACTCAGTTGCGACAAACATTTTGTCGCAACGTCGACCTCGCCGGAAACTGCTACTCTCGCCGGAAAGTCGTGAAAACCGTTCATCTTTGTCGCAACTTCTCATCGCAAGACCAAATTTTTTTCGCAAGTTTCAATTTTTTATCGCAGCCATATCTCGCCGGAAAAACGTAACCATCGCCGGAATTGTTGCATGAATGGGTTTTTTATAGTGGAAATTGTTGGTTGATGAATTTAAAACCTATAGAAACCGAAAGAAACCTATTTCCGTTAGTTCTATTAGAGTCGTCGTTTTCTCAGTTATTTTTGTTACATTTTAGGTCCTAAGTTAGTTAGGGCCTGTTTGTTTTAAAAAAAAACTCTGAAAACCTCTTAAATCTGATTCGGTCAGATGATTGGTCTTTAAGACCGTTTGTTTTTTCTTTCAAAAAAAGAGCTGAAAAGCTCTGAAATCATCTTATTTCACAAGAGGTAAACCTCCATCTTAAAAACTCTGACTTGAAACTGAAACCCTAACAGCTGCCTTCGTCCTTCACAACCGTCGCCGTCGTCCTTCACACCACCGTCGTATCATTACCACCACCACCTTCTCCGCCACCGCCGTCGCGTCGTCCTTCACAACCGCCGTCTTCGTCCTTCACACCACGTTCGTATCATCACCACCACCACCTTCTCCGCCACCGCCGCCGTCCTTCACAAACGCCGCGTATCATCACCACCACCACCTTCTCACAACACGTTCGTATCATCACCACCACCACCACCTTCTCCGCCACCGCCGCCGTCCTTTACAAACGCCGTCGTCGTCCTTCACACCACCGCCGTATCACCACCACCACCACCTTCGCCGCCGTCTTCTTTCTTATCGCCGTCGTCATCTTATTTTCTCATCTTTACCCTTGTCGACGGCTTGTATTTTATTTGAGAATGAAGTGAAATAAACTACCCTAGATGAAGACTGAAGTTGTGAGTTTATTATAGTGGGTATTTTAGGTTTTTAATAGAGCCCATTGTGAGTTATGGCCTTATGGGTCCTTCCTGGGCTTGTAGTGTTTTTTTAATTTATTAATAATACAAATATATAGTAATATAATTGAATTCAGATTCAGATGTTAGAAAAACAAATAATCTTATTATTCAGATTTCAGACTTTAGCACCATCTCTTATAAATCAGAAGTGAAATAAGACTTCAGACTTCAGACCTCTTAAAAAACAAACAACACCTTAGTTTTAGTTAGTTAGGTTAGTTTCTTTTTTTTAACAGCCCGTTAATTTTTCCGTTAAGTTTATTTCATTTTTAGTCCTTTGTTAGTTGGTCCGTTAAGTCTAGTTTGACAGTTTTAGAGTCTGTCAAGTTTGGTCCCTAGACTTCTAGTTTTAAGTTTGTGTCATTTTCAGCCCCTGTAGTTTTTTTAGTTTAAGTCAGTTTTAGTCTCTCTAGTTTTAACTTTCAGTTTATTACATTCTTAGCCCCTAGACTTTAAACTTTTAGATTTTTACAGTTTTAGTCCCTAGACTTGTAAGTTTTAGATCTTTACATTTTTAGTCCTTTGAGTTTTTTTTTCATTTTTAGTCCTTTGAGTCTTAATTTTAGAATTTTTATCATTTTTAGTCCTTGTCTTTTATAAGTGATGGTATTTTACATTTTTGGTCCTTTTTCGTTTTAGTTTCATAAGTTGTTAGTTTTAGTCCTTATTCTTCATTATTTTTCATTTTTTTGTCGATTTTATCAGTTTTTGCCTGCAATTAATCGTAACTGATATATATTTCTCGTGTTTTGCAAGTTTATCGATTTAAAGTCCAGTTTTCGCATTAATTTTTCGGAATTAATTTTTGGAGACAATTTTACAATTTGGTTTTCAAATTTTATTTCTGAAAAATTTTCTGACTTTAATCGTGTTTTCTCTGATCGTACAAGCGCACAAATTCTACTTCTCACGAAGTATCTGTTAACGATCCGACATTTTAAATTTTCAGATAACAATGTCTCTAAAGGAGGAAAATGTTATCCTCAAGGACATGATGTCAACTTCCGACCCTCTTGTTAAATGTATTCAAATACAAAAAGTCCAACAAGATAAGTTAGATGATTTGACTGCTCAACTGAAGATATCAAGAGAATCATTTGCTTATAAAAATGATATATTGAGAGAGCAAGAGATTCTCATTGATAACTTGAAAAAGAAAAAGACCGAATTTGATGGGGCTCTAGTGTATCATCAGGAAAGAATGACTGAATTCAAAACGAAACTAGCGAATTCAGAAGCTAAGAAGAATGAACTTGAACATTGTTTGCGTGATTATAAAGACAAAAACACCAAGCTCCTTAATGAAGTTATAGAATTGGAAGGAAGACTCTACAATATCGTTCAAACTGAACAAACAAGGGAGATAGAGCAGCTAAAAGAAGAGATATGTACAATACAGAAAACTAATCAAGATCTCCAGCAACAACTTTCTGACCTGAAATCACAAGCTGATATGAAGACATACGATTGTGAATCTAAAGCCAGTCTGATGATTTCCTTAGAGGGGAAGAATGCCGAGCTGACAAAGAAAATATCTGATATTGAACAAGTGATGAGAAAGGAAAGAGAAGAATTTGAGAAAAAAAGAGATGGGATAAAGGAGACTGAGGAAAAAGCAAGAAGAGCTTTAAAAACTGAAAATGCTGAGTTAAAGCATAAGAATTCTAAGTTTGCTAAGGAGATTTCTAAGTTGCAAATGGAAGTTGCAAGAGAAAAGGCAGATTTTCAGAAAGCAAAAGACGAAATTCAAATAGAAACACAAGTTTATGCAAAAGAGAGAAAATATTTTGAAAATGAACGAGATACTTGTGCGAAAGAGAGACGAGATTTTGAAAATGAACGAAATACTTTTGCAAATGAACGAAAGATGTTTAAACAAAAGTTTTCTGATTTTTCAAAGAAAGTTGCTGAGGAAAAGAAAGCTATTGAGCTCGTATGCATAAAACTTTCAAATCAAAACTCAGATTTTGAAAAAGTTTTATTTCTCGAAAAGGAAAATTTTGAGAAGGAAATGGTGGATTTTAATGCTAAAAGAAAATTCTTTGAGACAAAGATTGTTGAGCTTTCACTAAAAATATCTAATTTGGAGAAAGAATTAGACATCGAAAGAAAAGAATCAGAAAAGAAGAAAATTGAAGATTTTCAAACAAAGAGTGTGAAAGATGTCTATTCTAATGAAAAAAATATCTTTCAGGCTGAAATCTCAAAGCTAACGAGGAAGTTGTCTGCTTTAGCAACGGAAGCTATGAAAGAGCAGAAGATCAAATCTGATCTACAGAAGGAATTTGATTTGATTTCTCAAGAAAGAAATGTTCTGTTCGACAAGGTTCAGAAACTGGAAACAATTAACTTCAAAGTTGAATTATCTAAACAATTTAGTGCCGATACTATTGTTCAATCGCCATATGATGATTCAACTGCTTCTGAATGTTCATTTAAGACTGCTTCTGGTTCAGTTCATGAACATCTTTCTTCGGCAAAGTCCGTCAAATCAAGCACTTCTTCAAAGGATCAGATGCGCCCTTCTAATCTTTTCTATAACCATGCTGCTACAAGTTCAGATACTCCTATCTTTAAGACTGTTAAGATGGTTTGGAAAATGAAAGGATCTACACCTGAAAGAGATGTCTCAAAGTCATCTGCTCCTCCACCCACGGTGAACAAGAAGAACAACGCTCCGAAAGGTAAGTCTTTTGTTAAACCTAATCTTGTTTATTCTACAAATCATTTGATTAGGTTAGCACAAAAGCAAATATGTTGTTCTTATTGTGGAACTCATGATTTTGTTAAGAAAGAAAATGTTCAGTACTGGTATGGTACTTACAATATTTCTTCAAATCAAACTGCACATAACAAGCCAGGACCCAAGTTCCGTTGGGTACCAAAATCTACTTAATCTGTTTTGCAGGTTTATCATGTGTGGTGCTGATTGTTAGAACTATAACAACATGACTGGAAACAGAAGATAATTGTGCAGATTTGAAGAAGAGTACCTATGCTGAGATATATGCATAATTTTAGGGGGATAATTTCTTTATTCTTGATATATTTTGGGCTTATTGATATATCTTTCTACATGTTTATGGTTTCTAAACATATCAGTTTAGAACCCGGATTTCAATGAGTTTATGATTTCTGAATAATTCAGTTCAGAACCCGCACTTCAATGATGTTTTAATGGCTTCCTTTGACTATTTCATTTACTGATCTTGTAACGTCCCAAAAATTACAATGAATTTGAACTTTTAAAAATAACATTTTATTAAAGAAATAATCCATGAGTAATTGAATCCAATTAAACGTTTATCAAAAACCTCGTTAAGTTAAACCACCAATCATAATTAAAACAGCGGAAAACGTAATAATTCTAGACATGTGTCTCAAAATAAATAATGACAAAGGTCTTCTCAACGCGCCAGTGTGTACCGTCACGCCTTACTGCCACTCGTACCTGAAACAGTAATTCATAGGGAAAGGGTAAGCACGAAGCTTAGTGAATTCAAACACATACGCAAAATAGAAATCATATACACACCACCCCTATCAGCAGATAGACAATAACAAACATTACATGCCAGTTTAAGAACATATCTAAAACAAGCAAACTCATGCAAGACACCCATGCATATATCCATCGGTCTCCCCGAATTCATACAACACCCGTGTACGTATTCCTCGGTCTCCCCGAGTCCTCGGTCTCCCCGAGTTTCATACAACACTCAAAGTATTATACTAGACATTAATTCAGCCTAGTACTACACACAACAATTCAGCTAATACACACAAGCTACCGCAATGCACATATAACCCCTATCCTACGCAGTGAGAGAACTCACCTCGAAAAGCAAAGCAGATATCCACGAACAGCGACAATGACCCGTCAACTCCAACTCACTTCTTTCCACCTAAAGAAGTGTTATCAAGTGTCAAAGTGAAGTCCTAACTCAAAATTACGACTACAAGTCTAAACGTTCATTTTCCAGCTTTTGGTCTAAAACTGCAGGTCTGTTCGTGACCTGTTTAGCCCCCCTTAAACCCATTAAACCAGAAATATAATTCCATAATTATAAAGTTCTATGTCTTAGGTTTCCAGGGACATATCGCACGCGTTCATACGAGGTCCCAACTATTTTATATGAATTTTCTAAGACAAACTACCCGAAACAGGAATTCCGGACCAGTCTGTTCTAAATGCCATTTTGGCCCTAGCTAGAGGCCGAATTTATTTTTCTGTAAAACATAAGAAACCTACTAGACACAAAATGTGAGATTTGGGCACTGGTTTTCCCTCAATCCGAGCTTCCTAGATTATTCTACGGATTTTACAAAACAGGGACAGATTAGACGTTTTTCACATAAAATCATAACTTTGGTTCGGATTAGGGTTTAGGCATTTAAGGTTTAGAGCTTAGGCATCCCATGGCTGAACTAAACAAGCACCACCCACTGCCATCTCAGGCAGTGGTGGCCGACGGCGGCGTGGGGCGGCAGCCACCACCGGCGGTGGTGGTGGTTCGATAATTCTTTCGGCGAGATAAGAAAAGAACAATCCAACTAATCTATCTCGTCCACAGATACACCCACACCCTAACGGCAGCACCAAGCACGCACGTTGCAGCCACCGAATGGTGGTGCATGGCGGCGGCACACCAACGGCAGTCATGGCTGCGGCGGCGATGGTGGTTTCGTGGTGGTTTGACGACGACGAACAAGAACACAAGGAGAAAAGAGAAAGCCTTACCTCTCGATGCCGGGACAGCAACAACCAAGATGACTCGTCGGCTCCTTCTCTCTCTCTCGTTACCCTCGCTCTCGCCGGTGGCAAGCAGCGGCGGCGGCGACGCTGGTGGTTTGGGCGGTGACGGCAAGAAGGAAAACGGAAGGGACGTCTAGGGTTTTTGGGTGGGTTGTTCTTTGCGATGGGTTTCTTGCGTGGGACTCCAAAAACGAAACAAAGGGAAGGGGTCGGTTCATATAAGCCGATCCCATACAAACTTCTAAAAAAATTACACCTTTAGTCCCTGCTTTTCCAACTCTTTGCAAAACAATTAGAGTTTTACTATAATTAACATTTTTGGTCATTCCCGTTAATAAGAATTCGTTAGAGAAAGATATTAAATAATAAATACGTAAAGTAAAGCCATACCGGGACACGAGCTTTACAACTCTCCCCCGCTTGAATTAGACTTCGCCCTCGAAGTCTACGTCCGCAAATAGTTCTGGATAGTTTTTCCGCATCTCGGCCTCGGGTTTCCAAGTCCACTCGGAACCCTTTCGGTGCTGCCACTGGACCTTCACCAAGCCAATTACCTTGTTACGCGAGGTCCTCGTCTTCCTATCAATAATGGCAATCGGTTTCTCTACGTAATTCAGCCGCTCGTCGATCTGAATATCCTCGAGAGGAATCACCGCAGACTCATCCACCACACACTTCCGCAACTGTGACACGTGGAATGTGTTGTGGATCAAACTCAGCTCGTCCGGTAGCTCTAATCGGTAAGCTACCTTTCCCACACGGGTAATGACCTTGTAAGGTCTAATGTAACGGGGCCCCAACTTTCCCCGTTTACGAAACCGAATCACCCCTTTCCAGGGCGAAACCTTCAGCAAAACATAATCCCCCACCTGAAACTCCAAGTCTGATCGTCTCTTGTCGGCGTAACTCTTCTATCGACTCTGTGCAGTAACCAAACGGTCCCGCATCATCTGTATCATCTCAGTCGTCTTCAGCACAATATCAGTGCTCCCCAATACTCGCTGACCAATCTCTCCCCAACAAATGGGCGTCCTGCACTTCCTACCATACAACAGCTCGTACGGCGGCATGCCAATACTGGAATGGAAGCTGTTGTTGTAGGAAAACTCCGCCAAAGGAAGGTACTGATCCCAACTACCTCCAAAATCGATAGCACATGCCTGAAGCATATCCTCAAGAGTCTGAATAGTACGCTTACTCCGCCCGTCGGTCTGTGGATGAAAAGCTGTGCTAAAATGTAACCGCGTACCCATCTCCTCCTGAAACTTCCCCCAAAACCGGGAGGTAAAACGGGTGTCCCTGTCAGAGACAATCGCAACTGGCACCCCGTGCCTGGCTACAATCTCTCGTACAAAAATCTCCGCGAGCTTCTCCGCCGAGGAGCTCTCCCTGATGGCCAAAAAGTGAGCACTCTTGGTCAGACGATCGACGATCACCCAAATAGCATCGTTCCCATGTGGAGTCCTTGGGAGTTTCGTAATGAGATCCATCGTGATCTCCTCTCATTTCCATACCGGAATCTTTAAAGGCTGCAACTTCCCATGTGGCCGTTGGTGCTCAGCCTTGACCTTCCGACAAGTCAAGCACTCCTCTACACACTTGGCGACATCCCGCTTCATGCCGACCACCAATAATCCTCCCGCAGGTCGCGGTACATCTTCGTAGCTCCAGGATGTATAGAAAACTTGGACTTATGCGCCTCGTCCATCAAAATCAGCCTGTTCCCACCAGTGAAGGGAACCCAAACTCGACCATACCGTGTCAATAGACCTCGACCGTCACGGGCAAAATTCGGAATTTCACCCGAAACTCTCTCACATTTGGCATTCTCGTCCAAAATCGCCACTTCTTGAGCTTTACCTATTGACTCAAGGAGAGGTGCAAACACTGTCAACTGCTGACATAAACCCCGAAGTGGCTCACCAACCGGATGTCGACTAAGTGCGTCTGCAATAACATTCGCTTTACCCGGGTGGTAAAGTATCTCACAATCATAATCTTTGACCACGTCAAGCCACCTCCTTTGTCGCATATTGAGGTTTTGCTGGTCCATCAAGTATTTGAGGCTTTTATGGTCAGTGTAAATCGTACACCTGACACCATACAAGTAATGCCTCCAAATCTTGAGAGCAAACACCACTGCTCCCAACTCTAGGTCATGTGTCGGGTAGTTCGCTTCATGAGGCTTCAACTGCCTCGAAGCGTAAGCTATAACCTTACCGCGCTGCATGAGCACGACGCCCAATCCCTGGTGAGAAGCGTCACAATACACTACCAGATCCTCCATACCCTCGGACAAGGTCAACACCGGAGCCTCGCATAAACTCCTGCGTAGCTCCTCAAAAGCCCTCTGCTGCTCTTTACCCCAACTAAAAGCCGCAGATTTCTTCGTCAATCGGGTCATAGGTAACGCAATCCTGGAGAAATCCTGAATAAATCTCCGGTAGTACCCTGCTAACCCAAGAAAACTCCGAACTTCAGTGGGAGTCTTCGGCACCTCCCACCGCATCACTGCTGAAATCTTGGTTGGATCGACCATAATACCCTTCTGGTTCACGACATGTCCTAGGAATTGGACCTCTCGTAACCAGAACTCACACTTGGAGAACTTAGCATAAAGTTTCTCCCGCCTCAAAACCTCCAAAACTTCTCGCAAATGCGTCTCATGCTCTTCCTTCGACTTCGAATACACGAGAATATCGTCGATGAACACAATCACCGACCGATCCAGCATCGGACTACACACCCTGTTCATAAGGTCCATGAACGCTGTTGGTGCATTGGTGAGCTCGAAAGGCATCACTACAAACTCATAATGGCCATAACGTGTACGAAATTCCGTCTTCTCTGTATCCTCACTCCTCACCCGCATCTGATGATACCCCGATCTTAAATCAATCTTAGAGAACCACGAGGCTCCCTGTAGCTGGTCGAATAAGTCGTCGATCCTTGGCAGAGGATAATGATTCTTCACCGTAAGCTTATTCAACTCACGGTAGTCTATACACATCCGTTAGGACCCGTCCTTCTTCTTCACAAACAGAATCGGGGCTCCCCACGGTGAACAACTCGGCTTGATAAACTCCTTTTCGAGAAGTTCTTGCAACTGAGTGTACAACTCCTTCATTTCCGGTGGAGCCAGGCGATAAGGTGCCTTGGCCACCGGAGCAGCACCCGGAATCAAGTCAATGCGGAACTCTACCTGTCACTCGGGAGGTATCCCCGGTAAACCATTGGGAAATACGTCAGCAAACTCCCGTACAACTGGCACATCCTCCGCAGTCTTCTTCTCTTCATCGCCGCACGTGTCTATCACATACACTAAATATCCCTGACCACTGTGCTGTAAGTACCTCCGAGCCCTCGCAGCCGAACATATCGTTGAGGTCCGCCTGGGAGAGTCGCCCTGAATCAACAGTTCTCCCCCGCTTGGGGTTCGAACTCGTACTTGTTTGCGACGACAAACAATCTCTGCATCAAAAACGTCCATCCAATCCATGCCCACGATCACGCACAACTCACGCATAGCGATCGGAATCAGATCGATAGGAAATCTCACACCAGAGATTTCCAAAGTACACCCACGATACACGTCGGTAACCGTCAAGGTCCTATCATCAGCAACCTCAACCACAAGTGGACAGCCTAACTGTCCTACACTATGGCCCAAACGCTCACTAAAAGTGTGAGACACGAAAGAAGGAGTAGCCCCGCTATCAAACATCACTACAGCAGGCACTGAGTTAACTAAGAACGTACCTGATCACCACTTTAGGCGTAGCCTGTGCCTCATCCACTTTCAGTTGATGAACTCTACCTCGGGCCGCCTCGGTTCCAGCCTGACCCACACGACCATCAGTAATACGCAAAGGAGCAGCCGCATGAGCTCTTTGTGCCCCACCCCCATCAGTAACCCTCAGATTCGGGCAGTTGGCCTTCATGTGGCCCGTCTGCTTGCAGTTAAAGCAGACCATCAGTGGTACCCTACAATCACGACCGTAGTGTCCCACCTGGCCGCACTTGAAACATTTATCATCTCTCCTTCCGCTACCATCCCTGGGTTTGAACCCTCCGCTTCTTTGACCCGAGCGCGAGTCCGAGAACCTCGTCTTCTTTGGAACAGCCAATATCGGTGGCACGGTCTGCACCGCCTTCCTCTTCTTGGCCTGCGTCTCCAACTCAAGTTCCCGTCTCCGGGCAACCTCCATCATCGCAGCAAGTGTAGCATACTGCACAGTACTCACGAACTCCCTGATCTCGGTACGTAACATATCCTTGTACCGCGTCATCTTCATGTCCTCAGAAGCAGCATACTGGGGACAGAATAGTGCCATCTCCGTGAACTTTCGGTTCATCTCCTTCACGGTCTCCGTAGTCTGAGTGAGCTCCAAGAATTCTTTGGCAATCCTCTCCATCTCCACTGGAGGCACATACTCTGCACGAAAACGTACGACGAACTCCTCCCAGGTCAAAGTAGTGCGCTCAATAAGCGTCAAAGCAGTAGCACACCAGTCTTTCGCTCCGTCTCGTAACAGATTCACCGCGAAGCGAACCTTCAGGTTCTCAGGACAACCACTGGTAAGGAATGTGCACTCCATATCCGAGATCCAGCGCATACTGACGATCAGGTTCGAGTCTCCCTTGAACTCAGGAGGAGAACAAGCAGAGAGATCCCGATGCGCTCCTCCATCATCACTACTACCTCATCACGAATGGCGGTAATAATCTCGGGGACCGCCTCCCCAATAACATGCGTCACCTCAGCTGCAATCATCTCACGTATCTGCTCGGCAGTAACCCCAGTACCAGCATCTGGAGCAGCATTGTTGTTCCTTCTTGTGATGGCCATTCTGGGTAATTATTACAATGAGCTATTAGCACACAATAAATCCTGCTAACTACGCTCACGCTCAACTCCTCGGATTCCCCGTGACTTTCCCCGACTTGAGCACGGATCCTGTGCTTCAGATAGTAGGAGCTCTACTACTACCTTCCACACCTATCCTTACCCGTTTCGAGTCCCATCCCGAAGTGCCCAAGTAGTTCCTTGCCGACCGTTTAACCCATATGCCCGTACCAGCATATGTCAACACTCTTCCTAGCTCACTAGGAATTCACCCCATCCCACTACCCTTGCTATGACGAAATCTCCACTAGTCGTGACGAGTCGCCTCGCGAATGCACAGTCGTATACAGTGTGAAACCAGATAGACATTCGAATAAGAGATTCTATCCCACAACGGTTAGACTCAAACAAGAGATGCGCAACAGAACTAAATCAAACATTCTAAGGCTATTTGGTTCCTACTGCATACAACTCATAAGGCATTCACTTAACAATCTATCAAGACTAGCATAAATTCCTACTAGCAGTTCATAACCATGCACTCATGCAGAACAGTGTAATAAGCACCAGGCAATCTAGCATACATACTCCTATGTTCTAGAAAGCAATAAATTACACTAAGTACTCTACCTTTTCCCTTGGCATCGGCTGACTGTACACACTGCGCCTTCGGTCACCGTTTCTCAAACGTACTTTTCCTTTCTTTTATTTCTCCAAAAATTTTAAAATGAAAAAGATAATCCCGAGCCGCAAACTTGAGTTCAAACACACCGAAATGTGTTTGATTCGCTCAAGCTGTGCTCTGATACCAACTTGTAACGTCCCAAAAATTACAATGAATTTGAACTTTTAAAAATAACATTTTATTAAAGAAATAATCCATGAGTAATTGAATCCAATTAAACGTTTATCAAAAACCTCGTTAAGTTAAACCACCAATCATAATTAAAACAGCGGAAAACGTAATAATTCTAGACATGTGTCTCAAAATAAATAATGACAAAGGTCTTCTCAACGTGCCAGTGTGTACCGTCACGCCTTACTGCCACTCGTACCTGAAACAGTAATTCATAGGGAAAGGGTAAGCACGAAGCTTAGTGAATTCAAACACATACGCAAAATAGAAATTATATACACACCACCCCTATCAGCAGATAGACAATAACAAACATTACATGCCAGTTTAAGAACATATCTAAAACAAGCAAACTCATGCAAGACACCCATGCATATATCCATCGGTCTCCCCGAATTCATACAACACCCGTGTACGTATTCCTCGGTCTCCCCGAGTTCATACAACGCCCGTGTACGTATTCCTCGGTCTCCCCGAGTCCTCGGTCTCCCTGAGTTTCATACAACACTCAAAGTATTATACTAGACATTAATTCAGCCTAGTACTACACACAACAATTCAGCTAATACACACAAGCTACCGCAATGCACATATAACCCCTATCCTACGCAGTGAGAGAACTCACCTCGAAAAGCAAAGCAGATATCCACGAACAGCGACAATGACCTGTCAACTCCAACTCACTTCTTTCCACCTAAAGAAGTGTTATCAAGTGTCAAAGTGAAGTCCTAACTCAAAATTACGACTACAAGTCTAAACGTTCATTTTCCAGCTTTTGGTCTAAATCTGCAGGTCTGTTCGTGACCTGTTTAGCCCCCCCTTAAACCCATCAAACCAGAAATATAATTCCATAATTATAAAGTTCTATGTCTTAGATTTCCAGGGACATATCGCACGCGTTCATACGAGGTCCCTACTATTTTATATGAATTTTCTAAGACAAACTACCCGAAACAGGAATTCCGGACCAGTCTGTACTAAATGCCATTTTCTCCCTAGCTAGAGGCCGAATTTATTTTTGTGTAAAACATAAGAAACCTACTAGACACAAAATGTGAGATTTGGGCACTGGTTTCACCTCAATCCAAGCTTCCTAGATTATTCTACGGATTTTACAAAACAGGGACAGATTAGACGTTTTTCACATAAAATCATAAGTTTGGTTCGGATTAGGGTTTAGGCATTTAAGGTTTAGAGCTTAGGCATCCCATGTCTGAACTAAACAAGCACCACCCACTGCCATCTCAGGCAGTGGTGGCCGACGGCGGCGTGGGGCGGCAGCCACCACCGGCGGTGGTGGTGTTTCGATAATTCTTTCGGCGAGATAAGAAAAGAACAATCCAACTAATCTATCTCGTCCACAGATACACCCACACCCTAACCGCAGCACCAAGCATGCACGTTGCAGCCACTGAATGGTGGTGCACGGCGGCGGCACACCAACGGCATCCATGGTTGCGGTGGCGATGGTGGTTTCGTGGTGGTTTGACGACGACGAACAAGAACACAAGGAGAAAAGAGAAAGCCTTACCTCTCGATGCCGGGACAGCAGCAACCAAGATGACTCGTCGGCTCCTTCTCTCTCTCTCTCTCTCTCTCTCTCGTTACCCTCGCTCTCGCCGGCGGCAAGCAGTGGCGGCGGCGACGCTGGTGGTTTGGGCGGTGACGACAAGAAGGAAAACGGAAGGGACGTCTAGGGGTTTTGGGTGGGTTGTTCTTTGCGATGGGTTTTTGTTTGGGACTCCAAAAATGAAACAAAGGAAAGGGGTCGGTTCATATAAGCCGATCCCATACAAACTTCTAAAAAAGTTACACCTTTAGTCCCTGCCTTTCCAACTCTTTGCAAAACAATTAGAGTTTTACTATAATTAACATTTTTGGTCATTCCCGTTAATAAGAATTCGTTAGAGAAAGATATTAAATAATAAATACGTAAAGTAAAGCCATACCGGGACACGGGCTTTACAGATCTTGTTTTGATAAGATCTTTTGCAGATTTTGAGGGGGAGCTTATCGGATTCTTAATCAGTCTATCGTGATTTAAGGGGGAGCTGATACATTTGACTGTAAGTATCTTCTGAACTTAACTTGAGACTGTTTGAAAGAAGAACGACTTTCAAGCACGAAAAATTGTTTTCTTAAATGTTCAAACCACTTCTTTATTTCAAAAAGACTTTATAAATCTAGAAGTGTGGTTTTTAAATGATTTTCATGTATATCTCAGATTCTATCATTGTTTCTGACCGTGTGTTTCTAAAGATAAATACTTGCGTATTATCTTGTCTATATACTTTCAAGTATTCATACACACCGGTTTAGCTTCTTATTGACTTTGTTATTACCATATCTCAAAACGAAACCTTTTTCGATGGTAATACTTCCGTTTGTAATTCAAAGTTTGTTGAGCATCATATTCATTTCAGCGTGAGAACTTAAACGTTTCATTCAAAGATTGTTTATATTTGTTCATATAAACAAAATTCAATTCTTTGATACCCTAAACCTTACATGATCATCCTTCATATTTGATCTGATTGATACATTGTCAGATTCTCAAACAAGTCTTTCGAATTCATTTCATTCTTTCAAATATTCTTGTTTTGAGAAATCTTCAAAGTTCAAATGCTCAAATTTTCATGATATTATTGAGGAGCATACATTCTGATGACAATGTTATTAAAAAAAACTGAGATTTATAACTGCTCAAGCTAAACTGTTGAACAACACATCTTTTAGGACAAAATTTCATGCGGTTCAGTGTGTGAGATTAATTGTACTTCTATGGATTCACGTTAACAGTGTTTCCTACCCAAGAAGTTATCCTTGAGTGATTGAGGGGTGAGGGGTCGAAATCAAAGAGTGGGGGAGATAACTCATCCGGTTGAGTAATCTCATTGTGCTGAGGTAAAATGAAAAGGAGAGTTTGGTTAGACGTGAGCAGATTAAAAACAGAAAGAGGGTGTCAGAACAGAGTTAAAAGAATAAGAGAACTCTGCACCATCCACTTTCTGAGTCGGGCAGCCACATTACTGATTGGTTCACATTCTTTGGTGACCATCATTGAAACAGACAATTAGCCCATGCCAACTCTTGCATTAAACCCCACCAGCTACTCATTTCTTTCTCAAAAAAGAAATGTTTCAATTTTCTTGGGGACGCAACATATTATCTATCTAATCTTCACTCGGAAGGTTTGGATATTGAAAAATAAGGAAGTTTGCCCCACCTTCGCACTTCAATCATGCACATTGAGTCAGTGGAAAACTTGTTGTTGTCTCAACAGTTTACACAATTTGTGCCTATAATCAAACATAAATTGCTTCAATCATTTCTACACTTGCACGTACATACAACGAATATGTTTTCTTGTCAGAACGTTCATAGAATTTTTTTCATGTTTTTCGATGATTGAATGGAAGCCCTGGAGGAATGAACATCAAAAAACTCCTTTTAAAAGTACATTCGTTGTATAAAGGTAAAAGTTCAGAGTTCATTATTTTTCAAATGTGTGAAGATACAAAGACAGTCTATGCTTAGAGATTACTCAAGAATGTCTTAAAGCTCAAAGCCCGTTAAAACCTCAAATCCCATTCATAATTCAAAGACTGAAGAAATTTGTCAAAAGTCAAAGCTGCAAAGATCAGTGATTCGAAGATATAAAGATTTTGTTTTGAAGACTTTGATCAACGCTACACAGATTTGAAGTTCGTGTTTCAAGACTTTGTGACTATTTGTTTCTGAAGAGCCTAAATGAAGATTAAAGCTGCCAAAGTGGATTCTTGAAGATAAAGCTTCTCTGAAGATTAAAGAGCTAAAGACTACCGTCATAAATTTTTAAATCTTGAATCCATAGGGGGAGATTGTTAGTACACAATGTATCCAAGATTAAGGGCTAATTATAATCAGTCAAAGTCAAGTATTTAGCTAGTATTGGTCAAAGGTATAAATACCTAATTGTAAGGGTTTGTAGCTAGGTGAGAGTGCACACAATAGAGGTTATTAATGGTGTGTGTGTAAAATGAGATATTGCTCCATGAGAGAGAATTAGGGTTCTTCATTCCAATCTTATTGATTCTCTCTCAATCTATTGAAGCTTAATCGTTTAATCTTGTTATCTGAAAACTCTCATATATATACACACACACACATATATATACATATACCCATATATGTATGTATATAGATGTATAAATAAATATATAGATGTATATATAAATATATATATAGATGTATGTATAAATTTATGTTGGTATGTATAAATATATATACATACATTCATGGTTGTAAGTACTTGGAATCTTAAATGAGGTTGTATATCACATGCTATGTATTTGATATGTAGAGATTGTCATTGTGCTACAACTTGTACGAATTGATTTATACGTTTTCACTACCATGGTACGAAATTTATTGATGTTCATCTCCTTGTGCACGAGGATTTAGACCTCTATGGAATTTATGTCTATCTTGGTTAAGCCATTGGTGGCTACTAGCGAGTAGGCAATAAGGGACACTCGTCCTTGAGGTGTAACTCGTCTAGGATGGATATACAATATGGTCCCCGTAAGTCCTTGAGGTGTAACTCGACGGAGTAGGCAATAAAGGCAGTTTCTTTATGGTTTGAGGTTGTGATGTCGTTATGGCATGGGAACTAAGACCGGGACTTGAGTTGCAATCCATCAACATCAAGGTGACCCCACTCACGTGTTCTCGTCACCTAGATGGTAACGGGTCTCCCCCATGATTAGAGAAATGTCTCTTTTGCATTAATGTTCAGGTGTGGACTAGCTTGGCTATATGGAATGTGGTAATGAAATACCAATTGGAGTTGGTATCTTTATTTTATGAAGATTTATTTATTCTTCTCTTACATTACTCAAATTTATTTGGATTCTCACTAGACTTTTGGTCTAACACCTTGTCATGTATACTTGTGGATTTTCAGGTTCCACCTAGCGGTATGCGTAGATCGCGTCTTTTGCCGACCATGCTTAAGCTTGGAGGGTCGGGCTTTTGGGATCGAGATGAGAGACTTTTTGGAGATATATTGACACCCAGATTAATCTAGTTTACTTTAATCCTAGATTAATAGGTTGTTGTGTATTATGTCTCAATACTCTCTTGTTTTTACATTATTTAAACTACCCCGTTGGAATTAAGGGATTAGTTGGCATATATTATGAAATTTTAGTTCACCCATTTTCCGGAAATTCCCTATATTTATTGTCTAAATTTTAGGGTGTTACAAATATGATTTAACTTGGTGGAGGTATGAAACTAGGGTTTTTTCTATCACTTTTCATCGCCTGAATCATCGATTACATCAATGAACATTATTTTCTAGCTACCGAACTAAAACAGGGAGGAAGACGAACGAACGCATTCGAAAAAAATACTCATTTAGTCGTTTTAAGAATAGCCCTGAAAACCCACTTGACGAAGACGGGAACAAGATATTAGGGGAGGAGGGTGCTGCCGGTTCAATAAACAAACGGGTTTCGAACAAATCTACAAATAAGATGAAACGTGCAGTTGGTGAAGGTATGATTTCGATTAAAAACTCAAACATTAGGGTTTTTGTATAAACAACAAATTGGGCGGCAACTACAAAAAGTGTTATAATGTTTTGTTTTGGGTTTTTTGTTTAATAAGGCGTTTTTACATGTGTTTACATTTAGTGCATACCAGTAGAAGTGATTTCGCAACATGTTTATGCAAATGGGTCTGATATAAAAAAGTTGAAAAGTCGTTTCTTGTTTTTTTTTGCAGCTATCTACATGTAGTGAAACCATATGAATGTGGTGAAATTTGTGATGTAACTGATATGAATCTGGTGTGATACTAATATGAACCCTAATTTCCTCCCTGTTTTTGTTCGGTATTAACTTTTGTGATGAAACTGATATGAATCAGGTGTGATACTAATTTGAACCCGATGATTTCATGAAACTGATGTTATATGCATCTAGTGAAAGTATATGATACAATGAAACTGGTGTGCATCTGATATGCAAGTAATTTGGATGAAATCTGCTTGTGAAGAATATAATGAAAATTGATATGAAACTGGTGCGCAACCAATTTCAAAGCTATGCTATCATAAAACTGATGCTATATGCATGTAGTGAAACAATTTGCTATAATGAAAATGATGTGAAACTAACATGCAATGATGAAACTGTTATGAAATTAGTGTGTAATGATAAACTGTTAGGAAACACGTATGCAACTTATGTGATGAAATATATAATATGCAATTGTTATGAAACAAGTATGCAACTGTTGTTAAACATTTCTTTAAGTGAAACATGTTAACTGAAATTGTAATGAATAAGTAGTCCAATTGTCATTTTAATCTCCGATAATCTGTCTTACGCTGTGTTCTCAAGTTTTAGAATGAAAGAAAAGAAAAGAAAGGGAATGAAAATAAAAGAAAAGAAAGGGAAGGGAGAGAAAGAAATATTTGTATTTTGTTCTTGAGATTGACGGAAAAGAAAGAAAGGGGAAGGAAAGAAAATAAATTTCTATGTTCTTGAGTTGGAGAGAAAGGAAAGGAAATATGTTACTATTACCAATATACCCTTATTTATTTCATAATGAAATGTAATCAATGGGTATATATGTAATTTTATAAATATTTTTAATTCTTTTAAATTGTTTTCTTTCCTTTCCTTCCTTTTCCTCCCACATTTGGGAGGAAAGTTTTGGAAAGAAAATCACCAATATTTTCTTTCCCTTTCCTTCCCCTTTCCCCCTTAAAAAAACTCGAGAACACAACATTTTTTATATCCCTCCAACTTTCTTTCCATTTCCCTTCCTTTCGTTCGTAAATAAAACTCGAGAACACAGCGTTAGTGCAATATGTATGTTTGGTTTTGTTAAACATCACCCAACTGAGATAAAATCAACTTAAGGAAGATTAAAATTTTAAACATGTTGAATCAATTTGAAATTGATTTAAAGTCGTATTTGGGTCTGTTTTATAAAATTCAAAACAATTATGATAATATACTACGTTTAGGTGAAACATTACTGCAATGATGAAACTGTTATGAAACTAATATGTAGCTAATGTGATTCAATATATAATATGCATCTGTTATGAAACCTTATGTGAAACTGTAGTGAAACACTTCTTTTAGTGACACATCTGTAGTGAAATTAATGATTTTAAAAGTCAAACATAATATGCATGTGTTATGAAACCTTACTGCAATGATGAAACGGTTATGAAACTAATATGTAACTAATGCGATTCCATATATAATATGCATCTGTTATGAAACCTTATGTCAAACTGTAGTGAAAAACTTCTTTTAGTGACACATCTTTAGTGAAATTAATGATTTTAAAACTCAAATATTGTCATTTGTACTTTGAGTATTAGATGGTGAAATTAATTCTTTTAAAATTCATATTTTATCATTTTCGTTTATGTGTTTTGATCTTGGGAAACTGTGACACACCGTAACGGTGTACTTTTTTAGTTATCTTTTATGGGGAAACAAATGCAGGTGAGACATCACAAGTTACTGATTCAAAGCAGATGGTGGTTACTGGTGGAACTTCAAAAGACGTCAAGGGTCAAACAATTGACGGTACTATGTATACCTTTAGTGTAAGAATAAGAAACTTAATTTGGTCGGAACGTTGACTAACGCACGTTCATTCATTTAACAGATTCTGATTTTGTGGGTCATCCACCATTTCATGTTCCAAGTTCATCAACTGACTCCAAATTTGACGACCTGAAAGCAATAGAAATAAGGTCGCAAAAGAAGTGAAAAAAATGAGTTTGAACGATGGTATTGTAGTAAACTCGTGTTTATATTATGTAAAATTACTTAGGAATCAAACTAAATATATTAATAACGTTTATGCATTTTTTTTATTATTCGTTGATGAAGCTATGAAACTTCGGATAGAGGCAGTGCGAAAGGACTTAACAAGCAAGGACAAAAAGGTTGATGAAAAGCGTGAAGAACACGGATTAGGTAAGAGTGTTACAAAATACCATTTTTTTACCTTTCACTATATAGTTTAAAAATAAACGTTTCATGTTACCTAACACACATGGTATTGGATAATTTTAATAGATGTTAAAAGTAGAATGCATCCAACTAGGAGTGGTTTAAGAAGCAGAAACAACAAATCGGACGAAGCTTTTGTTGTATCGACAGTGACATGGTAAAAACGGAAAACAAGCTCTATTTAAATGTTATGGTTTAGTTCATGTATTAAAATGATGTTGAAGAAATGAGGAGTAGGCTACACCCAACAAGGAAGGCTGATGAAATAAAGGAAGAGAAGAGAATGGATGTGCGTGTGAATAAGAAGAAACCAACGCATCAAAGAAGAAGTCGAAATGCGCCTCGAAATTGTGAATAAGGGGATGGTATGCCTAAAGACGATGCTGCAAAGATACAGAAAAAAATGAGGAAAGACCGGTGCATGATGGAGTAGTACGGACAAGAACATCGCCGAGTGTTCTGCATGAAACAATTCAGGCACTCACACGTGAGCAGAGAAAAGATGTTGAAGCAGTTGGATTGGGCTGTCTACTTCAAATGAAAACAGATGGAATACCCTCAAGGATGGGGTATTATGTAGTCGACCGCCTAAACACCGATACCATGACATTGAGGCTGCGAGACGGGGTATTACCGATCACCTTGCAGTCAATACATGAAATGTTGTGAGTGTCGTTTGGGGGTATAGATCTACTGAATAAGGAGCCTGCCCCCGCAGATATCGATATCACTGCAACATTTATGAGGCAGTTTGGTAAGACGAAGTTTAGACCAAATGACATAAAGACGTTGATTGTCGAGTCGGGCGATGTTGGGTATTGGTTTAAGGTGAATTTTGTCGTTCTTGTAGCTAACGTTCTTGGAGAATGCAGTGGAATGGGGAAGTGCCACACTCAGATCATATCAAGGTTTAGTTGCGAGGAGATGCTAGGTGAAATCGATTGGTGTCAATTCATATTCGACATATCAAGGTTTATTGCATACATCTCCTCCCACCAAGCTTCGCCACGAAGACCATACAAATCCATCAACCTATTCCATTCAAGCTCAAACTCGTCTGGTCCCATATGCACGTTCCACACCAATTTATTTATTTCATTTTTGAATGGCGTGCTCGTAGATATGTATGTGCTCACCTACAAAGAAATGATATTGAACGACAGATAAAATTAAATGAACATATATTGGGATGAAAAAAGAAGAAACATATTGTATAATAGTGTACCTTCTTAGTGAATTTCTTGGTTATGTGCCACATACATAAACGATGTTTAGCGTCGGGAAATGCTATAGGATAGCTTGTTTCATCGACGCACATTGATCCGTAATGACAAACTTTGGTTGTTTTCCATACGCTTTCATGAATGCCTGCAACACCCATGTAAAATTCGGAATACTTTCCTTTGCAATCAGCGATGCACCGACAACCACAAATTTCTTATGATTATCAACTGCCACAAAGGGCACAAAAATCATTGCATGCATGTGTAAAAAATATATAAACATAAGGCAACTATTGAACACTTGAAACAAAAAGAGGAACCAATATAGATTAAAATTCTTACATGTTGGTCCGATACGTAGCGTCAAATGATTCAAGCATTTAATGTTCAGTTAACAGAATTGATTTGGCAGGGCCTCTTCTTACTTTAGATCAGGTCTCTCTTGAACCTAGGCTATTCACACATGCTTTAAAGAAAATCTTGTACTCTATCTGCAAGAAAGGGATCAGGACACATCATCTTGAAGATTTTTTTTACTTGAACACAAATCTTTAGCTTAAGCCTTATGATTATTATAGAATTGGCTAAATGCTTCATTTACAGTTGAAGGACATCAAGTTCTTTCTTGTATTATACTCTGGAAAATGGTTAGGCAAGAGCTACTTTCGTTTATATTTGACTCATGACTTAAATAGCATTAACTTATTAGTGCGTCTATTAGTAATTGTTATAAGCACATGAAAGAGTTGATGCATCTATATAGCCTAGAGTAAATTGGTTTGTTGATGTCCAAATTTGTTGAATTCAAATAGGAGAGAGCGGAGCAAACTACGAATTAAGTTAATACCCTGAGGCAAACATATGATGTTTGAGTTGATGTTCTGGTTTTATGGTCTTGTCATCCTTGGCCATGCATGAATACTTCATTTATTTGACAGGTTAGTTAAGTCATCAACAAAATACTTTAACAAACATGCTATGGATCATGCTTCCTTCTTGTTTTGTAACTATACAGTCCCTAACTTAATGTGGGAAGGCAAATGATTTTATTTCAAATACAATCACAAAAAAGAATATGAAAAATATGAAAAAGGTTCTATCATCTTATAATTTAAGATAATAGGATATACTGATTTTGACCTTTGGTTTTAGAAACCAAATATGCAACTGTATAAATAGTTCACATGAGGCGAAGCTCATTTTTGTCTCGTGATCATCACTTGAAGTAAAAAAGATAGAGCTCGGCTCAAAAGCATATTTTTCATTTCAGATATTCTATAAAATCTTTCAGAACACCATTTTTACTTGTTTTTCATGCATTTGATGATTACGCATAAGAAGATAACTAGTAGGATACCCGCGCAATGCGGCGGGAGACATGAAAGTAAGAGATTTTGATGCTTAGAGATACTTATATTACTTTAAGAGGAAGATGCCACTAATGGAGGAAGTGTAGAGAGAGGTCGATGTTTTGAAGTTTGAGAGTAGTCTCGTTTTTTTCCTTTTTGCTATGTGGGCATTGAAGACAAAAAAGGTAGATCGGGAAAATAGATGGTTGAGTGTAATAGACCATCCTTCTCCAACTGACATATTCAACTATTAAGCCACAACAAAATATATATCATTCAGCCCGTTAAGTCGCTTTCGAACAACCTCTTAGGGGCTGTTTACCTAATCACTTACCCGGGTAAGTGTTTAACGGTAAAATTCAAAACTATTCCTTACTTCTCGGGTAAAATTTTTGTCTACCAAAATGGCATTGTATGCAACAATTTAGCCGGTAAACGCTGACCGTGGTAAGAGTCCTCGCGCTCACTTACCGGGTAAGACTCTCGGTCCTTGCTTCCACTATTACCGGGTAAAATTCTTGATCCTTGCCATATTCATCCGGTAAGCTAATGTTAAACTTGATAAGCACTTACCCGGATAAGCGTTTTGTAAACGACACCTTAGTTTTTAGTTTTTATAAGACATTTTTATCACATGGGTTTACTTGCAACAAATTGATCAAAAGTTTGATTTAATCAGTTGTCGGCCACAAAATTCTCTTATACTTAACCCGTGCTCTGATCGAACCTACCATACCCAAACCTCCATCTGCCCAAACAATTTTTAATAATTCCAGTATCATACCACCATCAAAATCAAGAGCATAAATACAGAATATGGAAACAGAAACCAAAACCCAATCAAAAAGCTGAACACACATCTCAACCCAAGGAGGAACCAGCAACTAAGAATTCCTATAAACAGGTAACATTCATCTTTTCTGCTCTTTTGTCGCACTGCAGTGTACCCGTGCAGTAAAGCTAAATTACAAACAAAAAAATAGGTGTCAAGGCACAAGTTTAATAACCAAACATTACATTAAAACAGGTGTCAAAGCACAACTTTCATGTTTATGGTGCTAATTAATTGCAACTAAGTATGCAAATATTATATATCAAATTAGGTCTGCTTAGACCATAATATGGATTAAAGTAATAGTAGTAAAATGAATTTGAGTAATCATTTCTACCCATCTCCTGATGGTATTATCGATACCGGAACAGCAACAAGAATTACCATAATGGAGGCAATAATCGAGGACAACAATATAAACAATCAAGACTCTTTAAGAAACATACATGTCCCTTGTTTAGACTTCCAAGTTAGATTAGAGTATGTTAAAAGGAGCCTTAGAACATGATTTCAATTGGACATTTTCCTGAACTTACATATACGTGGTGACATAGTAATTAGTTAATGAACATCAACATAGCAAAGTTCATTACTTTTTGTGTAATTACAATGCTAACAAACAGAGTAAGTCAAAAGGTCTCAATAATAACACCATAGAACTATACGGTTCTTCCTTGTCATGCCCATCCACTAAGGCAAGTGACACCCAGTAAGGGCTTACCCGATTAACCTGAAAAATTGAGTGCCAAGTATTTGCAGCAGCAGAAGCAGCCTACACCAGGAAACCAATAAATAAATAAAAAATTAGTACAAAACACGTGCCTAATAGCCAATTCAATGCAACATCCCTTCTTTCATGGTGCAAGCAACCAATAGTAGTCACCATTCCTGTATCCACATGAATTTGAGCATTATTAAAAAACAAAAATTGAAACAGGAAACCATTTTATATAAACCTTAAATGTTTTAGTATCTTCTAGATAGCCACCCCACTGTGACCCAGTTCTGCGTCACTACTCACTACCCTTGAAGTTTCTCAAACATAAAATAGAGGTACAATGAACAAACAACAAAGCATAAAAAAAATTGCAAAGTGCAGTAGATAAAGACCAAGAAGCCACGTGTTAGAATAAAAAGATTTCAAGCTTTGATTTTGCACCTTTTGAGATGGCCCTGTGAAAATCTGGCTTCATACTTTGTCCTTTAAAAAGCTTCCATTCTTCTTCTGGTATCTTTACTTTTGCCCCTCTGTTTCTCATTCAAGAATATGACTTTTGCACTGTAGACAAAAAATTGGTGAAGAACAACTCAATGCACACAAACAACACCAATCAATCACTCTTAATCAAACCCAATACAAAACTAAGGTACACATCTACATCTACAACCATCAGATGAATGGCTTCCAAACACTCCATTATTGACATACCGTTCAAGGAACAACATCATACCTTCAATTCAACTGTAACATTGCGCTTGTGGACACCATTATCCCGTCAACTAAATCCAATCTGTAAAGAACAAAATAAATGAGCATAAATGAAATGGTTAAACTGGGCTCGTTTGGTTATAACAGAAACAATGTTAACACGAAAGGGTTCTAATAAGACATGAAAAATCACTCAATATTACAAGTAATTTAATACCATTCCCACAGTCGTAGAAGTCACCAAAATGCATCTGTCATCTAAACATGTGGCACAATGGTTAGCATCTAAAATTGAATCGTTTGAATCAGGCTGCACAATAAAGGAGCTCCGGCGACCAAAATCGCAACCACAAATCACAAAGAGAAGATTGAAGTGTATCAATACAAGAGCAATTACTCGATTTCGTAAACATGCATTCATAAAAATGAAATAGATACGCAAAAATGAAACTAAACTCAAAATCGGTTTCATAAATAGAAACAAAGAAACCTTGGTGATAGTTAAATTGTGCCTGAGAAGAAACCGTGATGAAACCCTGATTTCATGTGGGATTTGAACCTAAACAATTAATAAAACTAAATAGAAAAATAGAAAAACCATGGTCTAATCGGTAAACGGCAAGATTTACACCCAAAAAATCAAATACTTTCTTTGTGGACTTTCAACAAACACATGATATGCAGTTGAAGTAATAAAAGAAATCGATAAGAAACCTAAATTGAAACCCTACTTCATCACATGTTAAAGAAACCTAAATTGATTCAATATAAACAAAAAAAAGATTTCAAAAAAACTTATGATGAATGTTAAACCGATTCAAAACTATTCGGAAACCAAAATAGGTGTTCTCGAAGAAAACTATGAAAAGGGAGAATGTTACCTGTTGAAGCTCTTTATCCACAGTTCATCACAAATCCGTTCTCTTTGAAGTTCTGTAACCTGATTTCCATAGAAAGGCTAGATATATGATGTGCAAAAATCGATAAGAGCAAAATCAAAATCAAGAAGAGCAAAATCAAAATATCGAGCACAATATATGTTATGCAGAAATCAAAATCGATCGGAACAAAATCAAAATGAAGCAGGAATTAGGGTTTTACGTAGATGAAAGCTTACCTAGAGAAATCAAAATCAAACACATGATATGCAATTGAAGTAATAAAAGAAATCGATAAGAAACCTAAATTGAAACCCTACTTCATCACATGTTAAAGAAACCTAAACTGATTCGATATAAACAAAAAAAAAGATTTCAAAAAAACTTATGATGAATGTTAAACCGATTCAAAACTATTAGAAAACCAAAATAGGTGTTCTCGAAGAAAACTATGAAAAGGGAGAATGTTACATGTTGAAGCTCTTTATCCACAGTTCATCACAAATCCGTTCTCTTTGAAGTTCTGTAACCTGATATCCATAGAAAGGCTAGATATATGTTGTGCAAAAATCGATAAGAGCAAAATCAAAATCAAGAAGAGCAAAATCAAAATATCGAGCACAATATATGCTGTGCAGAAATCAAAATCGATCGGAACAAAATCAAAATGAAGCAGGAATTAGGGTTTTACGTGGATGAAAGCTTACCTAGAGAAATCAAAATCGATCAGAGCAGAATCAAAACCTGATTTCAACAAACAGAGATGAAAGCTTACCTAGAGAAAATGGAGGTGAACCGGGGAAATTTGACGGTGATTCACATTAGAGAATCCAAATATGAGAGATTTAGGATGAGATGTTTGAAATTTGAACCGAAGAGTTATTTGGGACAATGAAAAGCCACCTTGGGTAAACAAAAAAGTAGGCGTGCACCCGATAAACAAAAAGAAGGAGAGAGAGAGAGATTTTAAGTAATTGTGCTTTAAATGGTTGTACATAAAGCTTAAAGAGTTGTTTTTAAGAGTTTGGGGGTTAAATGTATTATAAGATAGTATAGATAGTCGCTGCAATGCAATTTGTCCAGGTGCTTTTGGAGCCTCTGATACTGGGAAGAAGAAAATTCAGCTGTTAAAGGGAAAAGAAAAGGAAATTCCCCATGTAAGTTCTGATCTAACCTCATGTGTCGTACCTATGCTAATTTATCTTTACTTCACATATGTTCACCTTTGGCATTTTCTACAATGCCAGTACCCAAGCACCGATACATGTAGCATCTCAAAACATACATTTGTTTCCATGCTTCTTAGGTTCTGATAAGACTTTTACATGTCATTAGTTTGATTGTGCCTTTGACATTCTTTTGTATAACATAGACTAACAAGGCAGTCTAGTTGCAGGGAAGCAAATTATATAGTCCGTTTTAGTTGTCTGTATATTAGAAGAGAAGGGGATGATATACGTTTGGTGTTTGGTATTTGAGAGATCGATCACTGGACTAAAAAAGAGGATAAAACTTGATATCTGAATCAATATTTCTATTTTTTATAGACAATTTTGAATAATTTAAACTAATGTGAAATCGGTGGTTGTAAAATTTTAAATGATTATGCCTAAGGTTATCGATTAAAGTGCACTAGATGTTGGTGATTTTAGTGAAATCATCGGTCATTTTGTGTAATTGGATTCACAAAGGTAATAATGGGGTTGTTAGCTAAGCTATAACATGAGTTAGGAGGTGTGGAGTGCACACTCGTGTAAGCTAACTAGAACCTGGGATTGTTGGACGGTTAAAATCGACAAGTTACAAAGTGGTTTCATGAGCTGGGCGTCGGGGCCACTTGTGGCGCTACTTATCTAGCGCAGGAAGTAGCGTCGGGCTCTGGAATGTTGCCCGCGCCCCTTTTGGCGCTACTTATCTAGCGCGGGAAGTAGCGCCGGCGTCAGGGAATCTTTCTCACCTTGTAACTCTCAATTTTTGTAACCGACGTCATTAAGTCCACAATCAAATCTCATTAAATGAGAGATTATTTCCTGATTCAATACAGTGTAGGTTACGATTCTCTAAAGGTGTATAAGTATGAATCGATTAGTGCCTTAATCGATACACCAAAACAAAGAGATTATCCCCTAGAGAATTTCGTGATACCCAGGCATATATGGTCGAAATATCTCTTACGGAAAGCGAGCTCTCACGCGATCTCTGCGTTTTATCCAAGCTATTCTACATCTCTTTCTCTCTCAACTTTTCGAATTCCTCCAACACTAGATTCCCTTTATTTTAAGGTTAGATTAAGAAAATATAAAAGAAAATATTCTCTTTCATATGTCATGAAAAATACATTGAAAGGATTCTTGTTTATAGAAAGTTTACTAATTATTATAGGAATAGGAAACTACATAAAAGGGATAAGATACAGCATATCTACAACCAATATTTAAAACTACCCCTCAAGCAAAGCGTACATATTATTGTATGTTTCAAGCTTGTCACTTATATAGTTAATGTAAGGACCTGTGAGAGATTTTGTAAACATGCCTGCAAGTTGATCATTTGACTTGCATAACTAACAGCGAAAGAACTTTCTGTTGAATAAAATGGCAGTCAATCTCTATATGTTTGGTTCTTTCATCAAAGATTGGACTTGATGCAATATGGAGAGATGCTTGATTATTACATTAGTCACATGCATGTGTTGGTTGGACCTATATGAGCTTCAACTCTAGCTTCGAGAAGCTATTTCAGTCATATAAGTTCACTCGTTGCTTTGGCCATGGCTCGATATTCGACTTCAGCAGTTGACAGATATGCAACATATTTTTCTTTCTTCGATCTCTATGAAACAAGATTACTCCTACCCCTAGTAAAGACGCAATGTCTCGTTGTTGAACGTTTATCAAACAGACAACCTGCATCATTAGCATCTCTCAGAAGATAGCCCAACATTCTTTTTCTTAATTGTTCTACGAATAAGAAACTACGTACATAAAGGGATAAGATACAACATATCTAGAAGACTAGAACTAATATTTAACAACTTTATAATTTATTGGAAGATTCAAGAACGTATGGGGGTGGTAAGTCTCTCATTTCTCACTCTAGAATCTCTTCTCTTCTCTCCAAATCGTTTCCCCTCTTTCCCTCACAAACCCTATCTGATTTTGGGGCTTTTTCATGGAGATTAATGTGTTCCTTCTCCATTTTATGCTAGTGGTTTCATTTATTGATGCAAGAGCAAGTTTCATCCACAACACTAGAGATTTTTGGGGTTTTCTAGGTTTTCATCAAAACCTAAGTGGTAAGTTCATTTCTTCCGTTTACAAGCTTCATTATGAGTTATAAATGTTTCATTGATGATCTCCTAGTGTTTTGTTTCTCCAATTTCGGTTTGGATGATTTTGACAAAAGTTGGGTCAAATTGAGGTTTTGGGTATAGATGGAGATTTTATTGGTTGATGTTTGGGAAACAATTTAAAGTGGTTGAATATGAATATTCATGGTTGAAAACTTGTGGATCTAGGTTTTTGGAAGATTTGAGCTTGAAGATTCCGGTTTCTTCAAAGGATCTTACGTTTGGGGAAAATCTAGATTTAGCCTAAATCTAGCAAGGTGAATTCAAGTTGATTTGTGAAAACGTTGTACATGCCAAAATGTTTATTTTAAAGTATTTATGTGCTTTATATAGAATTGTCAATTGTTGAGTAAATTGGTTGGTTTTAATTAATCAAAGTGTTGAACTTTGCAAATCTTGTAAAACACCCACATTTGGGGGATTTTAGTCAATCTCGACCTTATGATTGTTTTGAGAGGGGTAAACCTTTTATTTTGGGCCGAAGGCCAATTGAGAATTTAAAAGGCAAAGATTTTGAGTAACGATGTTTTTTGGTTTACGAAACGTGTGGACAACACGTATTTAGCTAAATGCTCATTTTGCCTTCAAGGGCTTGATTTATACTCAAATGAGTCTTTTGAGTGTTTGTCGGTTTTAATAGCTCGAGGTGGAGCCGTGGATGTGTTATGTGCCTAAATTTCGTTTTATTTAAGTATGTACATCTTTTGAGTGTTTTGTCTTATATGTGAAGACCGTTTGATGACTTTGTATTCTTAGCACCTTTGGGACTAATGAACTATGGTGAGTTATATGCATTGTTGAGCTAGGAAGATTTGCATATACGTATACACACACATATAGATGCATATATGATTTGACTTCATTGGGAAGGTGGCAATGAAGGGGTGGTGATATTATTACGCCTCAGAGCATGTGTTGCATGATGTGGGTTAGGTGCACTTCATTTGCATGAGTGATGTTGATAAGCGATCATTAGATCTTTTGAGCAGATGGCTCGGTTTTGGACTCGGTTGAGTCTTGAGGGCATTCGCCCGATTTTCATAAGCTCGACGTGGGCTTGGGGTTTGATTTGCATGAATTGCATGGTATTTGAGATTTACATAATTGAATGCATTAGTTATTCTTTTGAGGTCATGTATAAATGTTAAGTCGAGTAAGCGTTTTGGATGGTGGGTTTCCAAGGTAAAGATCCAGTAGGATTGAACTTGGTGCTTTGGACTAAAGACCTAGTATGGTTGATGTCTAAGATGGGCTAAAGACCTAGTATGGTTGATGCCGAAGATGGACTAAAGACCTAGTATGGTTGATGTCTAAGATGGGCTAAAAACCTAGTATGGTTGATGCCGAAGATGGAATAAAGACCTAGTATGGTTGATGTCTAAGATGGACTAAAGACCTAGTATGGTTGATGTCTAAGATGGGCTAAAGACCTAGTATGGTTGATGCCGAAGATGGACTAAAGTCCTAGTATGGTTGATGTCTAACATGGAGTAAAGACCTAGTATGGTTGATGTCATATGTATTCCCCATCCAAGAAGCTTACTTGTATTTATTAATTGTGATTTATCTTGTGTTTAAGCCACATTCGATGGAATCGGGTCTCCCCCGTCACCGAAGGATGTTGTTTTGGGTATTTTGTTTATCCATGTGTTGGCATCGTTTCATACGCGTAGGGATGGTTCTTCCCATGAATTATGAGTGGCGTTGTATGCCTCTTCCTTGGTTGGACGTTTTCAAATATAGGAGTTTTATTCGCATTAATGTTATATTGAGGTTTTTAATACTTATTTACATCTTGAGTGAGTTTTGGATTTGAGTCCATTGCTGGGAAATGATTTTTATTGGAAGCTTTCGTCACGGAATTTGCGTGCGTTTGGAAAATGGGTGTTGGTGTACTTTACTCAAATCCTTTTCGGAAAAATCATGATTTACGTTGAAACCTTTGTCTAACAAATTATTTGATCATGATGTAAACTCTTGAACTCACTAGGCGTTAGCCTAACCTTTTTATTTGTCGGCATGTGCAACAGGTTCAGGTTGGGATTAACTTTAGCTACACTGTGGAGTGAGGAGTGCTAGTAGAGTGCACGTGAAGTGTTTCGCTTAGTGAAGTCTTCCGCATTTGTTTGGGATTAGCAACTTGTATTTGGGTTAAGTAACACCCATCTCGAGTTATCGTTTGTAGAAGTTGTGATGTTTAACTTTTGAGGTGTTTTCAAGAATGGTTTGTAGAAAGGATTTTATCCTATTTTTGTTATTTTATTCAAATTAAAGTTAGTTGCTCTTTCCAAATTTGAGGGTGTTACAAGTTGGTATCAGAGCATAAGTTTGAGAGAATTAGGTGTTGATTTGTGGATACTTAGACTCAAACTAGCGTTCTTTTAAGTAAGTGAGAGCGAAATTGCACCATTAGGCACTCTAAGATAGGATGTTTGAAGGTTGTTGGAGTTACTAGAAATGAGAAGTCACGTCAAGAGTAGGAAGGATGATCATGTACGGTACGTTCAGAATTGTACCTGGCCAGTGTGATGGTGAACCTACCAGTTACATGAGAGTACTTGAACGACTCTAGCATGATATCTGTTGGGGTAGTGAAGGAATTCTAAGCGAGTAGTCGTTAGAAGAGATTGACGACTTTAGCATTTGCCATTTTAAGTGGACCGTTCGGGTCGAAATTGATAGTTGGATTGGAGCCGTAGGCTTATTGAATTAACCTTGATTCGAGGAGAAATGTGGGGTTAGTCGATGTGACTTTCCATTTTGCGTTAAGACGTGTGAGTATCCAGATGACAATAGTGTGATCGAAGTAATTGGAGGAATGTGACATGGACGTTGAGTGCCGACAAAATGCATGCACGAAATTTATTTTGCTTTTAAAATAAATTGCATCAATTATTTCTTGTGCTTCAAATCATTGTATGGATGGCATTGCGAAATTTTGGGAAACGTTTGACACACAAGATTTTAAACCATGATTTTGGAACATGCATAAAATTATTTTACGACAGGCAGTTGTGAACCTGGTCGGGACTTACTTTGTTCCTTGTGGTTGTCCACTACTACTTTCGGATACTGTGATATCCATGTTTTAATGTCGTTTATGGTTTTGGATAAGTAACCGCGACTTGTGACTTTAACATTGGATCTCCTCCACATATGTTAAGGTTTGGACGGAGAGTTACATTCCCTTGTTTTGGTGTTGACCTTTAATGGGAATTTAGATTTTGTGGGTCTTGACGAAGAGGTGTTGTTTTATCTCGTAAAAGGGAGATTTTGGAATTTTGATGATTTGATCATATTGTTTTACGCGATTTGATTATTGAAAACAAAAACCTTGACACCATTTAATTGGTTGGATGCTGTTGAATTCCATTGGGGTTTATGAAAGTTTTGTGAAGTATGACGGAGTTTCGTTTTACGACGTTTTGCGGTGCATGGGTGACACTTTGTTGCGTGCATAACTTGGATGCTTGTGTGCGTTAATACATGAGTTTGAGTGAGTATTGCGCCTCACGTAAAATTTTGTCGAGAAATGTGTTTTATGACGTATTGCACCAAAAGAGTAGTTTTGAAGTTTTAATGCCGTATGGCTTCTCCTTTGAGGATTGTGGTAACATACTTGTTGCAACTTGCTAGGTGTGCAAATTGATTTATACGTGGCATGAGTAATGCGTATAAGAGCATCATGATAGTACATCCCTAATGTTCTGTTTTATGCACTCTCATTCGTGGGTATTGTTGATGTTCTTTCTTGTGCATGCACTGTATTAATTCATTGACATGAATAGTTTTATAGCCACTATTTTGAGACGTTAGTGTGCATCGCTTGTGCGGTTTGAGGTTTGAAGTTGACTTGAATTATTGTATGTGTCAATCAAATTATGTGCACGTATGGTTTTCTGAAGTTTTGAGAAAAACGCATTGAGGTGTGTGAGCCTGATCAAAGGATTTTAATTACTTGTCCTTTTACGACTAAATGAGAAGTTTTGAAATTTGACTTAATGAATTTCTACTTTGGAAATTAGTAATGACTATCCGGTATGTGCTATACCATTTCAGAATGACTACTAAGAAAGTGCTGCAGATGGGCATGCAAAATTTTGATTTGAGACTTCTTTTCGATGTTTAAACCGATATTTCCAAATGATGAAAATATTCTGTTATTGATTTAAAAACTGGGAGATGGCCCAGACCATGTCGTGTTTTAACCAAGACGTGTAGATGACTTACTTCGTTTCTCTGTGAACAAAACTGACACATGCGAAGTTATTAATGAATTAAAATTCATGTCGTTTTATGGTTAAAGATAAAATTTTAGAAATTGATGTCGTGAAATTTCTTCTTTCGAAGTTAGTATAAACAGGCTGCTGGCCACTATGTTAATGTCGGAGTTTACTTTGCACGTGTGGCATAAGTAAATCCGTGATGGGACCTTGGCGGTTCGTTTTAAAAGCTGAAGAGTACGTTTTTACGTTCGGTAGTGAACTGATTTGTGATGAAGAGGTTTTCAAAAATTGATTTTTCATACGTGGGACGAGTGTGTTCATGTTTGCGCATCCATTAGCTGAGTAGTGGTAAGTAAGTTTTGTACGTATATGATGTTAGTATAAAAACTTTTGAGTTGAAAAATCTAGTGAAAACTTTTTTTTGGCATATTTATTGAGTCTGCCACTTGAAAACCTTGAACTCTTTAGGCTTGGTGAGGTTGAGCAACCCCAGTTAGGGGTGAGGGCGTGTAGAACCTTTCAGTGAAATATTGGGTTTCTAACGCGTGTTGTTACCGTGAACTGCATGATGTCGGTCGCGGGGCCGAATTATTTCTTGTGGACAATTAAAGGGGGACTTGCGGTGTCTCCTGTTAGTGCTTTTGGTAGCCGTTTACGTCGGCAACCTCGTTGCAGGTTGTCGGTTTTATATGAAGGACGTGTATGACCCTTAGGCCGTGGGAATGACCTTGGATTGGTGCGGATGTTTGAGGAATGAAGCTCGTGTGCGGAGCTCTGTGATGGGTCGAGTTTGGGTGGTAGGACTAGGTGTTGACTTTTGGTTCCGAGGTCAAGAACCGTTAGTGTATTCGGAGGGTTGTAATCCGATTTTAAAGGGATATTGATGACGGTTGTAATTATCTTAAGATATTCAATTGTGATTAGTGGATTTAGTGGGATAACCTTCCTTGTGTGGTAAAAGAATCTGACGGTTGAATAATGGGCTATTGGACGTATCCTTGGAGTAGTGAAATTGATGGATCGGTGATGACCGCCGATATTGGAGTCCAATGGGATTCGTTAAGAGTAAATGCCAGTTCAGTAGCGTGAACATTTGGGATTCAGAAGTTTCGGTTGATTTCGGTAGTGATTAAACCTTGGACTGATTTGGAAAGAAAGTTTAAGAACATGTGGAAGAGGATTAATTGGGAGCTCGAATTTGACGATTGGGGAAGTAGGGAATGCCTAAGGTTGGGAGACGACCGGAGTCGCCTGGTTGGGAGTTACTCCAGTGGATGGAGCGTTCACCCGGACATAAGTGCAATGTACCTGAGAGGACATTGTTAGTAAGTGGTTGCTTGAGGTTTGTCATGGCAGTTTAAGTGAGGAAAATTTAGATTCCAGTTAGGAGTTGATGGATTATGGTCGGCGTTGCGTTGGTTAGCCTTTGGTTGTAAAGAACTTGGATTTCGAGGACGAAATCATTCTAAGGTTGGGAGGATTGTAACACTCCGATTTTTGGAAGGTATCGGTCTTTTAAGAAAAATATGAAAAATAGAATTTTGGAATAAATCCTAGATTTTATGGTCTTGTTGGATGGGGAATTGGAATACGAGTCCAACGGTTCTTTCCGGAGCAAATACGGAGCTAAAACGAAGAAGTTATGGCCAAAACAGTGTTTAAGAGGAAACCGGGCGACCAGTGCCCGGCGCCCTTTGTGGCGCTAGTTCACTCGCGCGGAGACCCGTGTGGAGCACCTGATCAGCTTAAAACGCGAATTTCACCCCCCAAACTTCATTTCTTCATATCTCTCTCATTTCAACTCCGATTTTGGTGATTCAAGTTGCTATGGTTCCGTTTTTGAGAGCTCTTCTAGGATCTAGATAGAGTTTGGAAGTTTATTGGAAGATTCAAGAACGTGTGGTGGTGGTAAGTCTCTCATTTCTCACTCTAGAATCTCTTCTCTTCTCTCCAAATTGTTATCCCTCTTTCCCTCACAAACCCTATCTGATTTTGGGGCTTTTTCATGGAGATTAATGTGTTCTTTCTCCATTTTATGCTAGTGGTTTCATTTATTGATGCAAGAGCAAGTTTCATCCACAACACTAGAGATTTTTGGGGTTTTCTAGGTTTTCATCAAAACCTAAGTGGTAAGTAGCATTTCTTCTGTTTACAAGCTTCATTATGAGTTATAAATGTTTCATTGATGATCTCCTAGTGTTTTATTTCTCCAATTTCGGTTTGGATGATTTTGACAAAAGTTAGGTCAAATTGAGGTTTTGGGTATAAATGGAGATTTTTTTGTTTGATGTTTGGGAAACAATTTAAAATGGTTGAATATGAATATTCATGGTTGAAAACTTATGGATCTAGGTTTTTGGAAGATTTGAGCTTGAAGATTCGGGTTTCTTCAAAGGAGCTTACGGTTGGGGAAAATCTAGATTTAGCCTAAATCTAGAAAGGTGAGTTCAAGTTGATTTGTGAAAATGTTATACATGCCAAAATGTTTATTTTAAAGTATTTATGTGCTTTATATAGAATTGTCAATTGTTGAGTAAATTGGTTGGTTTTAATTAATCAAAGTGTTGAACTTTGCAAATCTTGTAAAACACCCACATTTGGGGGATTTTGGTCAATCTCGACCTTATGATTGTTTTGAGAGGGGTAAACCTTTTATTTTGGGCCGAAGGCCAATTGAGAATTTAAAAGGCAAAGATTTTGAGTAACGATGTGTTTTGGTTTACGAAACGTGTGGACAACACGTATTTAGCTAAATGCTTATTTTGCCTTCAAGGGCTTGATTTATACTCAAATGAGTCTTTTGAGTGTTTGTCGGTTTTAATAGCTCGAGGTGGAGCCGTGGATGTGTTATGTGCCTAAATTTCATTTTATTTGAGTATGTACATCCTTTGAGTGTTTTGACTTATATGTGAGGACCGTTTGATGACTTTGTATTCTTAGCGCCTTTGGGACTAGTGAACTATGGTGGGTTATATGCATTGTTGAGCTATAAAGATTTGCATATACGTATTTACACACACACATATAGATGCATATATGATTTGACTTCATTGGTAAGGTGGCAATGAAGGGTTGGTGATATTATCACGCCTCGGAGCATGTGTTGCATGATGTGGGTTAGGTGCACTTCATTTGCATGAGTGATGTTGATAAGCGATCATTAGATCTTTTGAGCAGATGGCTCGGTTTTGGACTCGGTTGAGTCTTGAGGGCATTCGCCCGGTTTTAATAAGCTCGACGTGGGCTTGGGGTTTGATTTGCATGAATTGCATGGTATTTGAGATTTACATGATTGAATGCATTAGTTATTCTTTTGAGGTCATGTATAAATGTTAAGTCGAGTAAGCGTTTTGGATGGTGGGTTTCCAAGGTAAAGATCCGTAGGATTGAACTTGGTGATTTGGACTAAAGACCTAGTATGGTTGATGTCTAAGATGGGCTAAAGACCTAGTATGGTTGATGCCGAAGATGGACTAAAGACCTAGTATGGTTGATGTCTAAGATGGGCTAAAGACCTAGTATGGTTGATGCCGAAGATGGACTAAAGACCTAGTATGGTTGATGTCTAAGATGGACTAAAGACCTAGTATGGTTGATGTCTAAGATGGGCTAAAGACCTAGTATGGTTGATGCCGAAGATGGACTAAAGACCTAGTATGGTTGATGTCTAACATGGACTAAAGACCTAGTATGGTTGATGTCATATGTATTCCCCATCCAAGAAGCTTACTTGTATTTATTAATTGTGATTTATCTTGTGTTTGAGCCACATTCGATGGAATCGGGTCTCCCCCATCACCGAAGGATGTTGTTTTGGGTATTTTGTTTATCCATGTGTTGGCATCGTTTCATACGCGTAGGGATGGTTCTTCCCGTGAATTATGAGTGGCGTTGTATGCCTCTTCCTTGGTTGGACATTTTCAAATATGGGAGTTTTATTCGCATTAATGTTATATTGAGGTTTTTAATACTTATTTACATCTTGAGTGAGTTTTGGATTTGAGTTCATTGCTGGGAAATGATTTTTATTGGAAGCTTTCGTCACGGAATTTGCGTGCGTTTGGAAAATGGGTGTTGGTGTACTTTACTCAAATCCTTTTCGGAAAAATCATGATTTACGTTGAAACCTTTGTCTAACAAATTATTTGATCATGTGTAAACTCTTGAACTCACTAGGCGTTAGCCTAACCTTTTTATTTGTCGGCATGTGCAACAGGTTCAGGTTGGGATTAACTTTAGCTACATTGTGTAGTGAGGAGTGCTAGTAGAGTGCACGTGAAGTGTTTCTCTTAGTGAAGTCTTCCGCACTTGTTTGGGATTAGCAACTTGTATTTGGGTTAAATAACACCCGTCTCGAGTTATCGTTTGTAGAAGTTGTGATGTTTAACTTTTGAGGTGTTTTCAAGAATGGTTTGTAGAAAGGATTTTATCCTATTTTGGTTATTTTATTCAAATTAAAGTTAGTTGCTCTTTCCAAATTTGAGGGTGTTACATATGGCATCGAAGATTGGGGCATCCGTCATCAAAGGTGGTCGCTTTACTCCCGCAAGTGAGTGATTTTGTAGGCACTAGTACACTTGGAGAAACATCATGTGACATTTGTTTTAAAGCGAAACAAACTCGAGAAGTTTTTCCCTTAAGTGATCACAAAGAAATTGAACCTTTTGAATTAATTCACTGTGATGTTTGGGGTCCATATTCTGAGGTCAAATCTTGTGGTTCACGGTATTTTTTGACAATTGTTGATGACTTTTCGCATAGTGTGTGGGTTTATTTGATGAAGACTAAAAGTGATGTGTCTCGATTGATACAAAATTTCTTTGCCTTAATTTCCCAACAACTTGATAAAAAGGTGAAGATCTTGCGAAGTGATAATGGAACCGAGTTTGCTTGTTTAGACAACTATTTTAGAGCGCTTGGCGTTATTCATCAAACCTCAATGGTGAAAACTCCACAACAAAATGCTAGAGTAGAACGAAAACATCGTCATGTTTTAGATGTTGGTAGGGCTTTACGGTTTCAAGCCTCTTTACCAATTGAGTTCTAAGTTCTGGGGAGAATGCATACTTACCACCGTTCATTTAATTAATTGTACTCCTTCAAAATTGCTTGGTGGTAAGACTCCTTTTGAAGTACTGTATGGCAAGCCACCTACCATGGATCATATTTGAATTTTTGGATGCTTATGTTTTGCTAAAAACTTAAACTTGAAAGACAAGTTTGACAGCAGAAGTAGAAAATGTGTGCTTGTTGGTTATCCGTTTGGAAAGAAAGGATGGTCATTGTATGATTTGGAAAATGGTGACTACCTTAATTCACGAGATGTGAAATTCTTTGAGCATGAATTTCCATTTGCAACTAAACAATGTACAACGACAACCAACATGAATGCACCGTCTTTCATTTCTATGGACTGTAATGAAGGTTTTGATGTTGTGGATGAACCAAGTCACTCATCTTTGAACAATCCAGATCCTCTTCATCCTTCTAAAAATGTGATTGATGCCACTTATGAGCCTATCGTCGAAGAAAGTTTGGACGAATCAATGTTAAACAGAGAAGATACGGGAGATGGAGTGATAAATAAGGAAGTTTCTAGCGTTCGTGAATCTGACGATCTTGAGGAACTTGGAAGAGGAAAGCGACAAAAATTTGCTTCCGTTTGTTAAAAAACCATGTTACTTATACGAATCAAGTGTCATCGGCCACTTGTTCACCCCCGCCAGTCTCATCCTCAGGTACACCATGTCCTATAGCACACTATGTGAATTGTAATGTTTTTTCTTTTTCTCGTCGACAATTTCTTGCAGTTATAACTACTCACAAGGAACCCACTCCATTCAAAAACGTTATGCAAAACCAACAATGGTGTGACGCCATGCACAAATAAATTTGTGCGCTGGAAGATAATAAAACTTGGACGGTTGAAGATTTACCGTCGGGAAAGAAAGCCATTGGGAGTAAGTGGGTCTATCGAATTAAATACAATTCAAATGGCGGTATTGAACGTTACAAGGCAAGACTGGTTATCCTTGGTAATCATCAAGTCGAAGGGGTCGGTTTTACCGAGACGTTTGCTCCAACAGTGAAAATGGTTACTGTGCGGATATTTTTGGCTGTCGATGCGGCTAAAAATTGGGAATTACATCAAATGGACGTTAATAATGGTTTTCTTCATGGCGATCTCGATGAAGAGGTTTACATGAAATTTCCTCAAGGTTTTGGTGATCCGACTTCCGGTAAAGTTTGTCGTTTACGAAAGTCATTATATGGATTACTGATAACTTCTTATGGGTTTTTACCCTCCGAATCATATGTTTACGGCTTGTCTCGAAGTAAGAATTGGCACTTTGGACTAATATTTCGTGCAAGTGTTGTGCAGACATACACGGTGTCAAGTGGAAGAAAAAATGTTTATTTATACTCCCTTTTGACATGTCGGGTGAAGGAAGCATCGAACCAAGTGAACAAGCGAAGAAAACGGGAAATTTGGATCCATGCTAAAGTGACATGCGAAAGTGACATGTGTCACTCTCGCTTGTCACTATCGCACAGAATGTACTGCAAGGTTTTGAAGTTCGGCGAAAGTGACACCATGTCACTCCCGCGCGACACTTTAGCCGTCGGGGGCTGATGCTATAAAAAGCTGCATAATCTTATTTTTTAGGGTTATCTCGGGATTGTTGGAGGCTAGGGGAGCTGTTAGAACCGTTTTTGAAAGACAAAGAAGACCTTGCATTGATTTTGAAGGTGGAAACTCATTTTGGAGCTACAAATTGGTAGTGTGTATCAAATCTTGAGGGAGTTTCTTCATTTCCATTGTATTTGTTGAGAAACAATGTTCTTGGGTGTTGTCATCTTCTTCTCTTTGATGTTATTTGCTACTAGTAACATGAGCTAAACATTTTGAGGTTGGGGGAAAGATGGATTTTAGATTTTTACCGTTATATATATGATTATTGCATTTATTTAGTCATTACACTTGTTGGTTGAAGTTTGTCTTGCTTGTTCTTCTTGTTTGTGAGATTGGCCTTCTTACTCATCTTTTGGTTGTGTTTCCTTTTGAGAAATTGGTTTTATAACTTGATAAAAGCTAGATAAACCTAGGGTGAGATATTGGATAGAGATATACCAAGTAAACCCTAGTTTTGTGTATGTGATTCTTATGCTTAATGAGTTGATTGTTTATGTTTATTGGTTGAGAGACTTTAATATACATTACATGATGCATTCTTGCTATTACTTGAGAGAGAATAGTAAGTATTTTGGGAATTGCTAAATTTAACCTTGTGTATTGATTAATGAATGTGTGTTATCTATTGTTGGTGGAATCTAAATGAAATCTAACCCCTAGCCTTAACATCATCTTGGTAACTTCTTTGTGGTATATGAATCGTTGTTGACTTGCTCTTCCTTGTTTACTTTCATTTCTCGAGATAATTAGTTAATTAATCAAAACTCAAATCAAATTTTATCAACCGTCCATTTAGAGGTGTGCTAGCCTTTGTGATACTTAAACTCGTAGTTCCTTGGATCGATACTCCTACTTGGTACGTATTACTTGATTGACATCGTACACTTGCGGTAGATTCGGAGGGTTGCATAAACCTTTTATCAATTACGTCAAGCTCCTCGATGTTGATATGCCAAACTTGTAGGGGTTTTGCATGTCTATCGATTTCGAGAATCTGCTTCTGACCATTCACTTTTGTTTACATGCATGAATCTGTTGTGATGTCCATTCTTATTTATGTTGATAATTTGGTTATTTCCGGTAATGACACCGCTGCAATATGTGCTTTCAAGGAATATTTGAGTGAGTGTTTTCACATGAAGGATCTTGGAAAGTTGAAATACTTTCTGGGCATCGAGGTCGCTCGCAACATGACTAGTATATTCTAAGTCAACAGAAATATACAATGGATATTCTTTCCGTGACCGGTCTTCTTGGTGCTAAACCCGCTAGTGTAACTATTGAAGAGAACCATCGCCTTGCTTTTGCCACTGGTAAAAAATTAAGCGATCCTACAAGATACCGTCGTCTGATTAGACGATTAATCTATTTAACTACCACCAGACCTGAATTGTGTTATTGTGTGCACATACTTGCTCAGTTTCTGCAAAGTCCTCGTCACGAGCATTGGGATGCGGCGTTACGAGTAGTTCGATATTTAAAGGCAGATCCCGGACAAGGAATTCTTTTGCGTTATGACAGTGATCTTAAGCTTCATGTATATTGTGATGTTGCTCCGTCAGTCGTCGTTCTTTGACCGCTTATTTCGTGTCTTTGGGAAATTCCCCGGTGTCCTAGAAAACGAAAAAACAAGCCACCGTCTCTCGCTCATCCGAGATCAAATGGGTTAAAAGTTTGCTCCTTAGCTTGGGTGTGCCTCATTCTGATCTTGTTGCCTTATTCTGTGATAGCCAAGCTGCTCTTCACATTGCCAATAATCGGTCTTTCATGAACGAACGAAACACATAGAGGTGGATTGTCATTTCGTTTGCGATGAAATTCAGAAGGGTACAATCTCTCCATCCTACATTCATACTTGTTTGCAACTTGCCGATATTCTAACGAAGGCTCTTGGGAGACATCAGTTTCACACTTTGCTTAACAAGTTGGGCATTTCGAAACTTCATGCTCCAACTTGAGGGGGGTGTTAAGATCTTTAGGAGCTTTTAGAAATAGTATTTATTGTCCAAGGAGTTTTCATAAAATGCTGTGTATATATATTTGTAACAGTAGCAACAACAGGAGGCAACACAAAGAGTCTTTTACTCAAAACCATCAAGTTCTTCTTGCTCTGTTAGGATCTACTGAAAAAGAAGTGACTTATACCATCATTAATATTTGTCCATCGTAACATAAAAAAATTAAAATTTAAACTTTATTATATTATATATTATGGTAATTATTTGGTGCCACAAAAAAATAATGGATACCCTCGCGCTTGTATTGCAATGTTTTACGTTGTGTGCGACATGATGAACCAAAAAGACATGCCAAGATAAAACTACCACGAGCATAAACACTTATCTGACAATATGTTAATGTCAATTTGATTACGACAAAACCAATGACACCCGTAACATCTTTTGACGACCTCATGTGAGAAATACTTATATGATGAGTATATATATATATATATATATAATAATTCATCGTTGTTCAGTCCCAAAAGCTAACCAGTTTAACTCATGTTACAACTTGAGCGGAACTTTCCTGTTTAGAAAAGAGCAGCAGGCACCTGCCTCCCACGAAGGGTGGTGCCGGGCGGTGGAGTATGTGCAGATTCAGTGTTTCTCCTTGAGGTGTGCAACAGGAACGAGGATGGTGTTGATATGGTCAATAGATGCTGCTTTCGTTTTAGCTTTTCGGTTTGGTGTTCTTAAAAGTAATACCTGTTTAAGTTTCTCCATCTTTGTCTTTAAATAACAAAGCTTTTCCATTTGGGACTCTGCTACTGCTGCTGCTGCTTGTCGATCATCGCCTTCACAGCTGCCACCGATGATCTTTTCCTTTTTCTCATTTTCTCTTAACATTTTCAAGCTCAAGTCATCATCTCCAAGATCTTCGTTAGCGTCAACCTTTTAAAAGGATCAGTTAAACGTTAAATTGTTAAAATAAAAACTTCGACCACGAGCCAATTTGGCTTGGCAAATATATATATATGCTTTATCTAGGGTGTGATATACACTCCAATTTTTCGCGAAAAAAATACGAGAGTGATTCTTGAATTATCCCAATACTGATTTCGTGAAACTCAAGGCTGTAAAGGGTCGAAATATAGTATTTGGAAAGGGCAATAGATACACGATCCAAAAACTTATCCAAGTGATTGTAACCACGATACCCAGATTCTCAACAAATAATCCAGTACAAACAAACCAAGTTGGGCACATATGATATATACGCGTCAACTTGAGGAGAGTAGAAAATATGTAAATACTTGTGTTTAAATTAGAATTATTAAGAAGAGTCTGATAGTTAGTTCCTACTTTTATGTATCCTTACTAGGATAGTTTGTTATCTTGCAACTTATATATAGAATCATTCTTGGCATAAAAATATTATTGAATTTCCATTCACTAAACTATTAGGGAAATTTTTGGCCTAATTTATCATTTCTGTTTGAATTCCAATTAATTTTGATGTATAATGAAATTCTTAATCATTTCATAAAGAAACCAAGAACTCTGCTATTTGATGAGCTGCTTACCTCCCTTGATTTCCTGTTCAACTATTGGTGACTCGAAACAATTCGTTATTAGCACACTAAGATATATAATAACAATCTTATGGGGCTTTTGGTTCGTAGGATTCCGATGGAATTCGAAAGAATTGGAATGATCAATTCTATTGACCAAATTCCGTTCGGGCGTTTAGTTTACCTATGGAATGGAATTGAATTCCACACATTCCACCATTCATGGATTTGGTCATTCCATCACAATTAAGAAGGAATTCAATTCCATTCCATTTTCTCAAAAAGACAAAACTATCCCCATCTTCCCTACTTGATTTACCCAGACTACCACCGCCGACCAACACCAATATGAACTACCGTCAACCACTATCGATTTGAACCAGACCACCGTCAACCACCACCGATCTGAACCACCGCCGACCAACACCGTTATAAACCACCACCGATCTGAACCACCGCCAACCACCGCCGTTCTGAACCACCGCTGTTCAGAACCACCGCCAACCACCAATCTGAACCAAAACATTTGAATTCTGGATTCAAATTTTTCAGAGAAGAGCATTTTGGTCATTTACCAATATTTCATTCCAATTCCAAAGCTATATTATTTGAACCAACCAGACATATTCCAATTCTCTCAACATATTCCATTCATGTCTATCAACCAAAGAGGTGGCCAAACCTCATAACATTACATTCCAATTCCATCAAAGCCAAATACCTTTAATATATTCCATCAAAAAACATTATGCAAACCAAACTCCCCCTTAGAAACAACCATGGTTATAGTCCAACTGTTGGACCACACAAAAAATTGTGGTTAATCTTTTTGTATGTGATTATCGATCCTAACAAGTCACAGAAACAACCTCTGCAAAATGCAAGAGAAAGACGGCCTTTACAAAGATTTCCTCCTCAACCTTGATGCTGTAGGACAGTGTTTACTAGTGACAAACTCACTTCAAACAGTAAAGATCTTGTAGTGTGCATTTCAAGTGAAGGGTATTTTAGGATATGTACATGAAGTTCAACATTTTCTTCTCGAGACTTTAAGCTTTTGAAAATTATTAGACAGTTTCCTACCGCATTGCTCAAGTGAAGGCTACTTCAAAATACATATATATATATATATATATATATATAAGAATCTTAAAGTATTTTCACTAGATAAGTGAGATAATCAAAATCTACGTACTATATGGATATTTAAAGCAAAAATTACCTTGTTAGTTGATGTTGAAAGATTCAACTCCCTTTCAACCTGCTGCTGCTTTGCAGTACTGATTGGTGATTGAGGATTCTTTCTCCTACGAAACCTTTTCATATGTCCGTTTGTATGGGACAAAGTTGTGGGCATATTCTCCGATAAATTTTCATCAATAGCTTCATTCTTTGCAGGTTCTGATCCAGATTCTTTTGAAACAAAAATACCATCATTTTGAGTTGGCTTTTCATCCCCTGCCTGTGTATTTCCCATGAGATTCAAACACAACCGATAAGATTTTGTGATTTAAAACAATATTAGGAGAACCATGTAAATTGAAAACATAAGACATGAATTAAAGAAAATGTTAAACATGTCGAAACGGTTGATAAATAATTTAAGAATAATTGATCGCCACGAAATGAGATACCTATTCGAAAGTCAAAAGAAACCCAGACAATATTATGTTTCTTTTAAGATTTGGCAACTTTAAACAACCGAAGAACACAAATAAACATATAAAAGCATTGAGTTCCAAATTCTGGGACCATGTGTTTTGGAAGAAAGTCACATCAATTGTTATCAAATATCAAGAACTTGCGCATGTATTCCGACTTTGTTACAGTTTCAGTGATCAACTTTCGAAACTCTCAATGTGTTTCTAATTAGGAGCGAAAAAGTATATAATAGATTTGAAACTTTAGGTCAACAAGGATGCTAAAATGAACTCTGCAAAGTACGGACTCACCCTCTTGGTTTTAAGAGATAGGTAACGCGCATTTTTGAACCACTTGTTAACCTGAGAAATGGCACATGACATTCATCATACTTCAGAGTGAATTTGATACTAAATGTTCAATTGGTCATTTATAAATTATAATCAACCCAAATTTATGCTTCCCATGAGTATGATATTTCTTTCATTATAAACTAGTGGTGTGTTAGAATTTCTGCCTACATGACCCCAAGTAATTCTTAATAGAAAAATAACGGTGTTTTTATATGTATTACCTTCTCAAGGTCGAGACCTAACTGCTTGGAAAGGTCTTCTTTAACAGCTCGAGAGGGGAGCTCATTCTTTGCAAAAACAAGGCGAAGCTTCTGATATAATACACAAATAAGGAGCAATAAGAAATATAATTGCCACCTTATAGTAACAAGTAATGGCTTCTGTAGAGAAAAAAACAAGTCAACAGTCAACACTACCTCTACAACTTCAGATGGGATCCTGAAAAATGATCGTTGAGTATCTTTGCACGATAAGTTTGTGTCAACCTTGGAGGTGTCGGCAACATCTTGTACACTTATCTCCTCAGTTTCACAAAGAGTCATTAGGGTACTTGCTGCATCAGACTCCTTCTCTCTCCGCTTTCTGTTAGTGGGACCCCAATCTTCATCTTCACTTACTTGTTCATTTGCAAGAGCATCTTTCCCAAACATCTCCTGTATGATAAAGTATAACAAATGCATTATGCAGAGAAACAATCACTCACGTATCAAACTTTGATAATAAATAATCAATGTACTCACGTCATAAAGCTTTCTATAATCAACCGCTTGACGTTGTCGACGACCACTCACAAATTCACAATCAGAACCTGAAGCAGAACCAGAAACCACACCAATAAAGTCAGCAGAGGTGCTTTCAAGGCACATATATCTTCTTAACTTCTGAGATTCATCATTAAGAGCTTCATCATCCAGTGACTGTAAACTGTAGCTGCTGCTGACATCATCATCATCACAAGACTCGCCTTCAGAGCAAACTCTGCTACAACTACTGTCATGTTTTTCAACTCTGTCGGGATCATAATCATCATCGGCAGAATCATCTGAAGGCCATTCTTCTTGATCGAGTACAGTATTGCCACCATCAGGTAACGTCGCTTCCACCTTAAAAATCTCCTGTTTCAAGCACAACATAATTAAATTCTTCAAAATGACAAGATTACAGTCCTTCCACCCCCTTTACCATGCTTGACATTTAGCACATTTTTTTTACTTTTTAGACGTCCTTTTGCAATTTTCAAGTACTCCTTTGTCTAAGTAAAAAAATCATATTTGACTAATAAGCTTTCAAATATGTTACCTTTGACTTCAAATAAACAATAAAAACTGTTGTTGTCGATTAGAGAAGGATTTCCACATTAACATAAAAATAGAAATAAAAACTTATTACGACAACTCTTCATTTTTCATGCAAAAAAAGTTGTTAAAGACTCGAGGCGCACTTAGGCGGAAAGGGGTCTCAAGGCCTAGGCGCCATAGTTTTAAAAGGCGGAATCGAGCCTCGAGGCGTTTTCCTCCAATGAGGCGAGGCGTAAGCCTCGAGGCGTTCGAGGCGTAAGCCTCGAGGCGTTCGAGGCGTAAGCCTCGAGACGTGTATATATATAATATATATAATATATAATTCCATACAAAATAAAATTGATAAATACTAATAATAAGCAAAAGTGCAAAACATAATTCCATACCAAATTTTAAACGTCATAGCTTAACAAAATTACTAGTCATAAGTTCACAAAAATACTAGTCATAAGTCCAAAAACATAACAATTTACAAGTTATAGTTCCCCGTAACATGATCAAATTGCATAGCTCCACCATCGTATTCGTATCCATGATCACTATCATCTTCATCTTCCAACTCAGAAACAACTCAGAAAAGTGCAGTTTCTTGACAGAGTAAAATGTGAGAATAGGAGAAGAGAAAAAATGAAGTTTGATTGTAGGAGAAACCGAGAGAGAAGAAGAAGATGGTCAGCCCCTTTATCTCTAGAAAGGACACCCCAAATAGACAAAATTAATAAAAGTATATTTGCTTTTTGACTTTTTCTACTTTTTTTAAAAGACAGGGGACAAAAACTCAGAAAATATAGAAAAGGAGCTGAGGCTAGCCTCACCAGCGCCTCACGCCTCACGCCTCACAGAACCGCCTCAGTCATCAAGGCGTAAGCCTCGTCCAGATCCCTGAGGCTTAAGCCTCAGAAGCGGTTTTGGACCGCCTCGCCTCGAGGCTTACGCCTCAAACGCCTTTTAAAACCATGCTAGGCGCAAGGCACAAGCGTGAGGCGTGGGGCTCAAAAATGTAAGGCTCATATTATCAAAATGTGTGTATATACATCTATACATATAAACACACACACAGACCGACAAAGTTACACAACTCAAATATGCAGCAAGTAGAACCCTCCAATGCAGCAACCAACAATACTTCGATAAAAGCAAAAGGGAGAGGGGTTCAAAGTGTGAGTTGTGAGAGAGAAGTTTTAAGGTGTGGGTATATTAGTTTGACTTATGTCATCCATCTATTTAATAAATCCTTTTTAAGAACTTAGGAGACAAGAAAACTTATTTAACATTAGCGTTTGACTAAGTATTTAATAACTCTTTATGAGGCGCACCTAGGCCCACAAGGCGCCACAATCAAGGCGCAGCCTTAGCCTCGACTTTAGAAAAGCCCAAGACCTTGAGCCTTGTGAGCCTCAGAGCCTAGGCACTCCTCAGGCGCGCTTTTAACAACTATGTGCAAAACATACTTCAAGTTCTGCAAAACATTTTTGTCAACAAATCAGAAAAAAAGTTAATTAAATGAGCCAGATGTTAACATTTGATGTCTATATTTAACTTCGTTTTTTGTGATGCTAAAACTTTCAGCTGTTATTAGTGAAAAATTGAATATTTTGATACGATGGTTATTTTAATATGGTTTAGTTTTTCTTCTTGTCATCAATTTTAAGTGTTTTGCTGAAATTGTTATTCTTTCTTTTGCAATAAATAGAAAATGGCATGGAAAAACGAGAGTGGTAATCAAGTACAGGAAAACAAGGAGGAATAGTTGAACTTGAGACCTTGTAAAAACTTGAACTCAAATTCCATATTAAGTCACCTATTCATATTTACTCTTAAGCAAATAAACGAAGGCCTAACACATATCTACTTATAATGCCACACAAGTTCATCAAAGAATAGTGAAAGGCGAGAGGGAGATAACTTTTGTTAAATTGAAATTGTACACTTCAGCAGATACATCATTCATATAATAGGTCAATAAGGATTTAAATTTTTCTAGGAAAAGGGTATTATAGTCAATAATGTAAGAAATGTACAATCATGTGAACAATTTGTGATATCCTAAATCGAAAGCGAAACAACTGTTATGGAGTGGAATGGACTAACCTGCCAATTGCTATCATGGGGATAACTTGTTCCGAGGTGTGCATTCATCGCGTCCATGATTTCAGTCTTACAAATGCAATACTTACAAAACCAACCTTGGTCTCCTGGGGGGACTGGTAGAGACAACATCTGAATCAAGTTTCAGAAAATTTAAAATAAACTGATGAAATATTGGTAAGTTTTGAGGAGAGCTTACTGTTTTCAGTTAAAAGGGGAGGGTCAATACACATTTGATGAAATGCACAATTGCAAGTCCCATCACACAGTATAATGTCATTATCAGGAAATGCGTCCCTCAGCTTACACTTCGCACAGTGTATCTAAATATTTTATAAAAATAACACAAATCATTATTATTGTGATCAGATTGGAAGCCCAAAATAAGCTTTGAAGAAGTGGTTGAGATGAACTCCCTCTAATCCCCTCAGCAAAAAGAGGCCTGCTTTTGTTAGTATACAACCCAAAATTACATAAAAATGCAGAAATTAGAGATATTGGAAAAGAAAATGAAAAAAAAAAATGTTTTAATTATTCTTCCTGGTTTTGACGAGGAAAAGTACTACTTGACTTTTGAGTTCAAAGTTGAAACAAATTACCTAAAAAACGATATAAATGCTATATAACTGCATTGAACTCAAGACATATACTAAAAGAGAAATACCGGTACTACAAATATAAGAAAGAGCTGCCAAACTTGTAACAAATCACATCCTCTTAGAATTTAGGAAGTTTTTTGTTTGACCTATGAAGTCAATGTGTACGACTGTTTTGGAGCGTAAGGCATAAGATTAAGAATGAACTTCTCTTTTACCGTTTCGGCTACTTTTGACTATTTACTTGGTTATATATTTGTTTTATGTAACAACAGAAACTTGTGATTAAGTTTTAACTATTTGAATACATACATGTTCATGATGTACAGATCCATCCGGAGCTATTACAGATTCATCAATGCATCCATCTGAGCTAAGTAAATCCAGCTGACGTAAGGCATCACGGATTCCAAGTTTACATTTCAGTATCTGTTTTTTGGCTCTTTGAAGTTCCCTCTCTGGCTTAATCTTTTCTCGGCTGAATATAATAACAAAAGTGAAGTTTAGCAAGATTTTTTTAGAATAAGTGACAATACCATCAGCATCCACTTAAGTTCACACTTTTGTAACAAAGTAATTAGTTATGCTTTTCTGCAGTCTCTTAATCTTCCCTTGGGTGTGTGTTAACAAATTTCTAGACAAACGATGTCACAAAAAGCAAAAAAAAAACATAAAATAAAAAAATATATGGTAACCATGGTACATCTGACATTTCTCATTAGTTGCAGTTTGTCATTTTAATAACTTGGTCATGTAAAATTAAGGATGCAGCATGCTCCCTCTGTCCCAGATAAAATGAGCTAAATGTTTTTTAGTTTTATCCCAAAATAAGTTATAAATATGACCTTCTAACTCTACATATTCACCAAATGCTTGTACTTAGTAATTTGACAATGCATGTACATTTAAGAGATGCAGATATCTAAAACTCTTTTCACAAAAATATTCTTCTTTACGTTCAAATGCCAAATCCCAAGATTGATCAAGTATTTTCTATGAAATCTGTTTAAGCACGATCTTTAACATGTCTAGTGACAAATGTATTTGGATCCTAGTAGAAAATATCACAATAGTAAGCGATTTACACCTTGACAAGTCTGTAACTTCATGATTCAAGCGAAATGTATTAATTTCAGGAAAAGAGAGCATAGTTACACTAGCTCTTATCTCCAAAAGATACTAATTCCAATGGTTCATTTCCACTCTGACAAACAGAAAATGGCAAGTTGTTGCACCATAAACATCAACTTTAGCAAAGAAAGATTTGAAAAAGATGAATACCTCTGACCTTTCCAGCCTTCAGTTGAGTATGCATCTAGAAGGTTCTGTTCAATTTTCATTTTAATGAGAAGGTACCTCGTCCGCCTTTGCAGCCTGGAAGCTTCATCAACCTCAACTTTGTTGTTTATCCTCTTTCTCTTGCGCCTCTGTTTAAACTTCTCAGAAGTGAGATCCCCCTTTTCACATTTTGCATTTTCATTTGAACCAGTAGCAGCCAGTTGCTTCTTTTGATTCTGGCAGCTCTCTAAAGATGGTTTGCTTAAGGATTTGGTTGCTTTTTGAGAAGCATTTCTGCGTTTAAAGTCATTCTTTTTGCTGTTGGTTAAAAGGTCAACAAGCTTTTTCTTAGACATTGGAGAACTCAGGGTGTTCCCATGGGGTTTTCGTTTTCTTGATCTCTTTGCATATGACTTTGGTGTGCTGCTTTTTAAGTGCAGCAATTTTCCAATATTTATGGGAGCTTCTTTCATCTCTGCTCCAGTCATCTCCATTATCTATGCATCAAACTAACAAACAACGCAAATAAGTTGGTCAATTTTGAAGTAATAATTCTGAAAGCAATTCATACAGATGGTGCATGTATCACGAATCCTGCAAAACGACAGCATACAAACTAAAAGGCAATCTAACATTAAACAACAAAATCAAGATGATGACAGTGGCTATGAAACCTAAAGTTAATATATTGACTTTTACAAGAGCTTACCCAAAACGACACTTGATGACAATTCATATAATTGACCAACTTATGTGATGTTCAAAATATAGAATACCAAATGAATGGTAAGTGCAAAACAATAAACCATAAACAAACAATCTGAATTTCAAATCCATATGACATTACAAAAGTAAAAAGAAAACAAGAAACCCTAGACAAACAATTTGACTTTTGACTTTTTGAAATTTGGCAAGTGAACGGAAGTTCAGTAATTCACGCAAAAATCTTGGCTGTATTTGATGCATCACCAAACAGATCGACTCAAGTGAACCAAAAACTAGCTTCAATTTTAATCAACTGAAAAGTACGGTGATTATGATCAACAATAAGTTGCGAGTAAACCAACTTCACACATTAATCCTACTAATAAGCGTGCCTTCTGCGAGAAGTGCTAACAAAAAACTACAGCATTACTACATGAGGCGTATCTTCCATCGATTAAATGATTATAAGAAGAAAGAACGATTAAGAAATGACATACACAGTAACTTGATAGGGTCCAATTATGAAAACTCACGCAATCTCTAATCATATAGAACAGAAATGCAACAAGAAAAGAGTTTCTAGGGCAAGGACTAACAATCAACAACATAAACAGTAACAATCACAATCCAAAACAAAACAAATATCATCAATCAAAAACATGAAAGTGTAACATAAAACGATTTGAGAGAAAGAGAGCACCTTCTGATGACAATGATCTGAAGCCGCAAAAAGAAGAAAATGCACATCTATAGGCACACATCTATTTGTGAAGAAATTGAGTTTAATGGATGCACGATTGGAGTTCCTTCAAGAAGATATCTGAAATTCGAAGTGAGATTTAATAAATGATCATTGAATTTCCGTACAAGTATGATCATCAACCGCATCAGTCTACTTCAGTTGCATCGTTTAGCTTGCTTTGTTGGTGTCGTATTTGGTCGCCGGTCAGGCAACGGTCGGGTGTCTCCGAGGAGGTTTAAGAAGGCGGGTTAAGAAACGTGGACCGGTCTCTAGAGCTGGGCAATGAAGTCGATTCAATGGCGGGTTAAATAATAATAAATACCCCTTTCTTTCACCGTTTAACATTCCGTAAATTCTTGATATAATATATAGTATCGGTTCAAATTATACAAATGGAAAAGGTAAATTTTGATATTGTTTTGTTTAAAGAAAAACAAGTGATGAATTAACATTTTAGTTATTAAGTTGATATACTTGTATGAGACTTAATTCCTAGTGTTTAGTGGGTCGGATCAGATCAACCAGCGACCGATTTACTGAACAAGGAGTTAAGCAAGGGCCAGGAGATTGATGAAAAAGACTAGCCAAAGTCAGTGTTGCGTTCAACTCCGCGGTTGGAAGGATTGCTTTCGGCCATCTGTAGTCATATTTTTAAATTAATGTTTTTGACTTTTATTTGGGAAATTTATTATATTTTGGTCAATATTAGATTATGGAGATAATTCATGTAGCAATGCAAAGTCGTAATCAAGGGTGGACCTACCACTCACTCGATTATTGTTTAACACCTTCAAATCTGGAAAATGCGACTAAATTAAAACTTTCAATAACATATAAATAAAAGGTAATTCACTTTCTATAACTCTATACTTAAAATAACTTTGAATAACAAAATTGGATTCAACATTAACAATAGGTAAACCAAGTCTTATATCCAGACAAAGTCAAGGTCGGGTGTTACTAAAACCCAATAACATTCGCTATCTCCAAATGCGAAAGTCGTCATCGAATAACTAGAGCATTCACGTGCATCTAACTAGCACTAGATTCTTCATGGTGTCGCTAGTACCATTCCTCCAACAAGGACCTGATGCACATGTGGACGAATAAAAAAAGTTGGGCTTAACGCCCAGTGAGCTCAAGAGTTTTCATCTCAAATGTAAAACGGTAAAACAGAAAGAATTTTATTTAAATCACAATTCCTAATATGAAAAATATTTAGAATGAAAAGGAATATATTTCCCAAACCCCATTTTTGTGATAAACACTTGAATAGAATACTTCACAATCATGAGTCAAACCCAATACTCATACGAAGTACAAATAGGATTAAAATCCAAATACAAAAAACATGAAAATAACTTTTTTATACAAAACCTTAATATATGAAGGGGATCCAATATATCAAAGTCATAAATTACGGTTACTTGTCGAAACCCAAATAATATTAAAGCATGGATATTACACTATCCGAAAATAACGTTTAACCACAACGAGGGAGACCCGTAACCGTTGAGAGTGACGGGAACATTAATCGGATAACACTTCATGACTTAAAGTCCAAATGTCCCTATGACCCTCTAACAAGTTTCACTTCAATAGTCGGTTGACCTTAGTGTCCATTCTTGCGAATTACACCCCAAGGCCCGCAACACTTAAAGACTACCTCAAGGGCATTACCTCAAGCAGCGAAGATTCTAATGCGTACCTCCAAGGTAGCACCTTAAGACTCAACCCTCCAGTGCCTAGTTAAAAGGTTTAAGGTCACGAAACATAGGCCCTAAAGGCCAACCCCACAATACCCATTCGACCATCAACACAAGACCGACTCAGATGCCCATGGATCTAATGCATCACAGTCTAAATTACATGACTCTAAAAGAATGCCCAACACTCTCAAAACATGTAATTTATAAATAAATATGTCTCAAATGCATATAACACCAAAAGCCAACATAGAGCAAAATAAACCGGACTAATATCCCCGGACTCTTTTAAGTCAAAACCGAGCCAAAAGCTCAAAAACTCAATTGATCGTTAAATAAAGGTCATTAAAGCAATAAAACGCATGAGGCCTTTTGCCTGTCACAGGGTGCGGTCTGGGTGCGTCCCGCGTATGCCTGTGCGGACAGGAACAAAACCGTGAGCGGTGCCGGCATGCTGTTATGCAGAGGGTATCCGCAAAGCGGACAATATCGTGTACGGTGGACTGGGGATGTTACAACATTTATGCAAATAATGCTCCAATAGCATGATTAACTTAAAAACACAAAATTGGTTGGGACTAATCATTTTCCACTTTAAACCATACAATTCATATTTTCAAAATGTCCCATAACACAACAATATATAATTTTCAAAACAAATATACTAAAAATGCATTTATCACCGAATAATCTCCAGTATAAGATAAATCGTACAAAGAATCCATACTTATGATTTATTTTCAAAATACTCAAATATAATGAATACAAACATTTTTAAGAATTATTAACCAAATAACTCGTATATTCGATAAATATCAAGTAAAATACATCAATACTTCAAAATACACATGTTTGGCATGTACATAGTTTTCACAAAACAACTTAAACTTATTTTGCTAGATTTATGCTAAATCTAGATTTTACCCCAAATATTGAGCTTCCTTTGGTAAACACTTTAGATCCATCAACACCACCTGTTGAAACTTTATCTGGGTCACAAACAAAGCCTAGATATGTACCAAAAGTAACCCCAAGCTCATATTCATAACAAACTTTAGTCAAATCCTTTAATCATCCAAAATACCCAAATTTGGTCTAAACTTCAAGACATTGATGATACCTCAAAATAGATGCTCTAGGAGGTTAAAATGAAAGGTTTTAATGAGAATAAATGTGTAGAAGGTTAAAATGAACTTACAATTCGTTTTTAGGAAGAAGCCCCAAAACTAGGTGAAAATGGTGATTGGGAAAGATGAACTTTGAATCTTGGATAGACATGGAATTTTGATGTTTGAGAGCTCTTAAATGCTTGAAATGAGAAATAAAAACACTTTCAAGTCTTCTAATCGAGTTCAAATGAATAAGCTAGGAGATAGGTATGAGAACTAATGGAGAAGATGAAGATGATCTTGAAGCTTTGATTTTGTAACACCTCGAATTTCCATTGTAGTATTTTAATGTGATTGGGGTCTATTTATAATTTGGTCTAAGTTATGGACTATTTTGTAATATAAACTCCAGGGTGGAAATTGTAATTTGACCAAAGTTTAATGTTGATGATGAAAATTAACTAGAGGGTCTGTTTGGTCATTTATTGAAAGTTGAAGTATTCTTAAGATAGAGGTAAGATGATTGAGATATTTTATCTCAAATCAGTTTTGTGAAGTCGGTCAAGTGAGAGCAGAGAAAGAAAGAAATAAGAGAAAGAGAATATACGATTTGGAATTGTGATTGATTGAATCAGAGAAGAGAAGATTTAGGTTTGCTGAGCTAAAGTTTCAATCAGGTGAGTTCATTCTTTTCATTGTAAAATTTACAGTTGAAATTGAATCAGATATAGTATATAAATTGTCTGTATAATTTGGTAAATCTGTTTGAAAGTGAAATTGATCAGTAGGTCGTATTAAGGTGAGTTTATTGAGTAAAAAATTGACGTAAATCGTTAACCTTGTATCGAGGTCCCGGTATTAGATAAAATTCAGGAATGGGATTGGATTCCGAAAATGGACCGGATCCGAAATGGGATTGGATTCCGGAAATGGACCGGATCCGGAATTGGTTTGGGCTTCCGGAACTGGACTTGGGTTCCGGTACATAAATAAATTCCGGTAATTAGAATCCGAAAGTGGGCTTTTGTTTGGATCCGGTAATAAATCAATTCCGGAAGATGGGCCTCGATTTTGGATCCGGTATTAACTACCGGAATGGGCCGTGAGTAAATTGGATCCGGTATTCATAAAATTTTCGGAAGTGGGCTTGGTCATGGGATCCGGTATAGGTATCTAATTTATTCCGGTAATTGGGATCAATTCCGTATGTAATTAATTATAGAAATTGGTCTTGGACTTATATAAATTAAATTCAGAGATTGGATTTAGATTTGATACGAGTTCAAATTTTAGAATCCGGTTTCGGGTAAATTCTTTTGTATTCGGAATACTGTTCCGAGTATAGTTTTCGAAAGGGAAACAATTGAGAATAGGATACAATAGGTTAGCGATATTCTTAAAATTGAAGTGTTATGGGTTATGGTGTGATATGTCATTTTTACATACACACATGTAAGTGTAATGGATCCATAGGCACTGATAAGTATTGTAACGAGGAATAGGCATAAAGTAATTTGTAATTCCCGTTGACCTGAAATGTGGAATAGGCATAAAGTAATTTGTAATTCTCATTTCGTAAAGGTTTTATGAAATGAGAAATAGGCATAAAAGAAATTGTAATTTCTATTTCATATTGTGATGTGAAATGAGGAATAGGCATAAAGTAATTTGTAATTCCCGTTCACGTGGAAATGGAGAATAGGCATAAAGTAAATTGTAATTCTCATTTCGTAATGTAGAAATCGAGGGACAGACATAAAGTAAATTGTAATTCCTGATTTCTATGGGAAGGTCAGAGATAGGCATAAAGTAAATTGTAATATCTACTTCCAGTTCAAGAAATAGGCATAAAGTAACTTGTAACTTCTTGGATAAGAGCAATGATCTAGAATCAGTAATGATTCGTAGTAGGCTCTTGATTGTGATGATATGACTTACTGAATGTTAAGTTATATTCATGGGATCAGGTATGATCCCGTCATTGAGATGAGCCTGTGTACGGTAAGAATGGTGGTGAACCAGGTTTGTTTATATGATTTGAATATTTGAGTTTGCAAAGTTGTTAATGTTTCAATTTGAATATGGATGTTCTCACTAGGCTTAAGCCTAATCATTCAAATTAAATTTTCTTACCAGGTACAAGCTCACGAAAGTAAGGGGATGTGGGACGAGAGCTTTTGAAGTATTCAACTTTTGAGATAAGCGGAGAATTTAGCTAATACGAGGAGGTTTTTGACGGATTACTTAGATAACCCAGTTAATCTGATTATGTAACACCCTGCTTACCACGACACAATATTGTCCGCTTTGCCCCACTGGCTCACGGCTTTGTTCTTGGCGGCCTGGCAAGGACTTCGCAAGGACTTCCCAGGAGGTCACCCATCCTGGTACTACTCCCACCCAAGCACGCTTAACCACAGAGTTCCCAAGGAACCCGCATGCTTGTGGCCCCAAAACGCGTTGTGTCTGGTAAGGCCAAGGTTTACTAATATACCCAGCATCTCTCCTGTCCACGGCCGATGTGGGATATGTCTAAGATGTTACACACACCCCCCCCACCCCCTTAGGGACTCATCGTCCTCGATGAGGTTTGCCCCACCATCCCGAACGGCACAGGAGTGGCTCTGATACCATTTGTAACACCCCGCTTACCACGACACAATATTGTCCGCTTTGCCCCACTGGCTCACGGCTTTGTTCTTGGCGACCTGGCAAGGACTTCGCAAGGACTTCCCAGGAGGTCACCCATCCTGGTACTACTCCCACCCAAGCACGCTTAACCACATAGTTCCCAAGGAACCCGCATGCTTGTGGCCCCAAAACGCGTTGTGTCTGGTAAGGCCAATGTTTACTAATATACCCAGCATCTCTCCTGTCCACGGCCGATGTGGGATATGCCTAAGGTGTTACACACCCCCCCCTTAGGGACTCATCGTCCTCGATGAGGTTTGCCCCACCATCCCGAACGGCACAAGAGTGGCTCTGATACCATTTGTAACACCCTGCTTACCACGACACAATATTGTCCGCTTTGCCCCACTGGCTCACGGCTTTGTTCTTGGCGGCATGGCAAGGACTTCGCAAGGACTTCCCAGGAGGTCACCCATCCTGGTACTACTCCCACCCAAGCACGCTTAACCACAGAGTTCCCAAGGAACCCGCATGCTTGTGGCCCCAAAACGCGTTGTGTCTGGTAAGGCCAAGGTTTACTAATATACCCAGCATCTCTCCTGTCCACGGACGATGTGGGATATGCCTAAGGTGTTACACACACCCCCCCCCCCCCCTTAGGGACTCATCGTCCTCGATGAGGTTTGCCCCACCATCCCGAACGGCACAGGAGTGGCTCTGATACCAAGTTGTAACGTCCCAAAAATTACAAGCAAATTTAATTTTTTTTAATAAACAATTCATTTATAACAACTCATTAAATGATCCCAACGTTTCGTTTGCAAACTCATAATTAATATCTTTATAATAAAAACCAGCGGAATAAACGTTTAATTATTAAAACCATAAAACAACCAGCTCTCCTCGCGCGCCCGTGTGTACTTGTCACGCCTTGGAGCCGCTCGGACCTGAAACCACAGTTCATTGGGAAAGGGTAAGCACGAAGCTTAGAGAATTCCAACACATGCGCAGATAGGAATTATATACACATCACCCCTATCCGCACATAAGCAACAACATCACAGTTACATAAAACGAGTAAACATCTACGAGTAATTATGTATCCAACACCTCGGTCCCACCGAATTGTAATGTAACACACTCGTCACACCGAGTTCCCACAACGTTTCTTTCCACATCCTCGGTCCCACCGAATTGTAATGTAACACACTCGTCACACCGAGTTCCCACATAAGCAACAACATCACAGTTACATAAAACGAGTAAACATCTACAAGTAATTATGTATCCAACACCTCGGTCCCACCGAGCCCTCGGTCCCACCGAATTGTAATGTAACACACTCGTCACACCACAAAGACAGTAGTACATACAAACTACTATGACATGCATACAACCCCTAACTACACAGTGAGAGAACTCACCTTAAAGCAACGCGAGTATCCGCAACCGCAATCACAAGCCGGCCAACTTCACTCACCTTCTCCCACCTAATTACGTGTTAACAAATGTCAAAGTGACGCCCCAACCCAAAACCACGACTACTAAATTATAACATACACATTCCAGCTTTTACTCTAAAAACACAGGTCTGTTCGGGACCTGGTTAACCCCTTATAAACTGATAAATCCAGAAATATTAATCCATAATCACAAAGTCCCATGTCTTAGGGTTCCAGGGACATATCGCACGCACTCTAACGATTTTTCTACAATTTACTATGGATTTTACAAAACCGACTTGCAGAACAGTGAAAAAACAGGACCTTTCAGTACAAAACAACAATTTGAAACTAGCTATGTTCCGAACTGGTTTTTCCGTAAAACATATGAAACTTACTAGACTCAGAATGGGAGCTTTTGGCACTGATTTCACCCCAATACGACGTTCCTATAAAAAGTTATGGCTTTTCCAAAAACAGTGGCAGAAACTGTGTAATTCACATGAAATGACAAATATTGATTATAAATCCATTAAGTCATGGCTTAACCCAAACAGACCCGAATGAACCTTTGAGGATGCAAAAAAATAAGGTATTCTAAATGAAAGTAAAAACAACCCCCAAACATACAATCAACAACCACAATGAGACCCCAAAATTTTAGCGTGGAAACCAACCCCTCAAATTTTGGTGAACAGCTTGACGACATCTTCTTCAACATTCTGGGGGTTGGTTTCCACGCTAAAATTTTGGGGTCTCATTGTGGTTGTTGATTGTATGTTTGGGGGTTGTTTTTACTTTCATTTAGAATACCTTATTTTTTTGCATCCTCAAAGGTTCATTCGGGTCTGTTTGGGTTAAGCCATGACTTAATGGATTTATAATCAATATTTGTCATTTCATGTGAATTACACAGTTTCTGCCACTGTTTTTGGAAAAGCCATAACTTTTTATAGGAACGTCGTATTGGGGTGAAATCAGTGCCAAAAGCTCCCATTCTGAGTCTAGTAAGTTTCATATGTTTTACGGAAAAACCAGTTCGGAACATAGCTAGTTTCAAATTGTTGTTTTGTACTGAAAGGTCCTGTTTTTTCACTATTCTGCAAGTCGGTTTTGTAAAATCCATAGTAAATTGTAGAAAAATCGTTAGAGTGCGTGCGATATGTCCCTGGAACCCTAAGACATGGGAATTTGTGATTATGGATTAATATTTCTGGATTTATCAGTTTATAAGGGGTTAAACAGGTCCCGAACAGACCTGTGTTTTTAGAGTAAAAGCTGGAATGTGTATGTTATAATTTAGTAGTCGTGGTTTTGGGTTGGGGCGTCACTTTGACATTTGTTAACACGTAATTAGGTGGGAGAAGGTGAGTGAAGTTGGCCGGCTTGTGATTGCGGTTGCGGATACTCGCGTTGCTTTAAGGTGAGTTCTCTCACTGTGTAGTTAGGGGTTGTATGCATGTCATAGTAGTTTGTATGTACTACTGTCTTTGTGGTGTGACGAGTGTGTTACATTACAATTCGGTGGGACCGAGGGCTCGGTGGGACCGAGGTGTTGGATACATAATTACTTGTAGATGTTTACTCGTTTTATGTAACTGTGATGTTGTTGCTTATGTGGGAACTCGGTGTGACGAGTGTGTTACATTACAATTCGGTGGGACCGAGGATGTGGAAAGAAACGTTGTGGGAACTCGGTGTGACGAGTGTGTTACATTACAATTCGGTGGGACCGAGGTGTTGGATACATAATTACTCGTAGATGTTTACTCGTTTTATGTAACTGTGATGTTGTTGCTTATGTGCGGATAGGGGTGATGTGTATATAATTCCTATCTGCGCATGTGTTGGAATTCTCTAAGCTTCGTGCTTACCCTTTCCCAATGAACTGTGGTTTCAGGTCCGAGCGGCTCCAAGGCGTGACAAGTACACACGGGCGCGCGAGGAGAGCTGGTTGTTTTATGGTTTTAATAATTAAACGTTTATTCCGCTGGTTTTTATTATAAAGATATTAATTATGAGTTTGCAAACGAAACGTTGGGATCATTTAATGAGTTGTTATAAATGAATTGTTTATTAAAAAAATTTAAATTTGCTTGTAATTTTTGGGACGTTACAGATTACAGTTGACATGATTAGATTAATAGGTTATTTGGAGAATTTAATATTTGTAAATATGAACCCTCATAGTTAATTCTCTTCTTATATATAAAAGTTTGGATGTTATTTTGTTATACCTTGTTACAATTTGGGGTTCAAATTGGCCCTGATTTTTAGGGTGTTACAATATGGTATCAGAGTTGAAGTTTAAGTGAACTAGGTATGATAATGAGATACCTAGACTTAAGCTGGGATGAATTAAGTTATGATTTGTGAGATATGGGTAGAAGTACTAAGACGGGATAGTCTTAGAGTCGACGAAAATACGTGAAATTAATATTGTAACGATGGTAACGAGAATTCTCATGTATAGTATGTTCACAATTTCAATTAGTTATTGTTATTATGAATATATTGTTACACAAGCATACTTGTTTCTAAATTGTTACAGTGACTAATGAACGGTAAAGTACGTTTCGTGTGTCTGGATATGTGTAACCATTTCTTATGGTTATTTCTTTGTGCTATAATCAGAACGATGGTGAATAGGCCAACAAGATCCCCTAATTCTTCGGAGGATAGGGCGGTGATTGATTGGGAGTTGGAGGGACAACCTGGAACGGGCGAAACTCGTGAAAGTCCACCGAGGCCACATCTAATAGGAGGATTGGAAAGTCAAGCACAAAGAACTAGTACCGGTACCTCTAATCCGGTGACAACCGAGTCTACGATGGAGTCTCACATGATGGAGAACATGATGCGAATGATGAATATGGCACTAGCACAACAATCTGAAATGTTCATGAAAGCATTAAATGATCGAAGTTCTGAGTTACAACGAACGGAGACATGTATTGGTGTAGTAAATCCAATTCGTAATCATGTGGTGAATGTAAACAGGAGGGTGGAAAGAGTTTGTTCTTATAAGACGTTTCTGAGCTGTAAACCGCCAGAGTTTACCGGAGCAGACAATCCAGTGGCATGTATGAACTGGCTCAGAGAGATGGAACAAACTTTCCGAGCTTGTGAATGTGATGAAGAATCGAAAGTCAGGTTCAGTTCTCAAATATTACGAGGCAACGCTTTGACTTGGTGGAATATCGTAACATCAACCGTGACGGCTCTAGTCTTGGCTGCTATGACATGGGAGTCGTTCAAGAAAAAGATTTTAGAAGAGTATTGCAATGAGAACGAAATGGATAGGATTGAAGAAGAGTTTCAGACTCTTAAGAAGGGTACTTCAACTGTTCGGAAGTACACTGACTCATTTATGGAAAAGTTGAACCTAGTGGGGCATTTGGCTCCAACTGAGAAGGAGAAGATTAAAGCCTATCTGAAGGGCTTACCGGTTGACATGATGTCACGGGTGCGAAATTCCAAAGCTTCAACGTTGAGAGAAACGATCGAGGATTAATAGAAGAAGTGTATGCCAAGGATAAGGAAGAAAAGACACAAGGGGGAGAGAAACGAAAGTGGGAAGGCCGGTTGGAGTCTTATCAGAAATCAAAATCACTTGGCAGAAATGTTCGTTACGAGTCTCGTCGAGAACCCAATTGGTGCCAGAAGTGCCGAAGTAAGCATTTTGGCCAGTGTCGGGTAGTCGGGAGTGAATGTTTCAAATGTGGGAAGACTGGGCATCTAGCGGCAAGCTATCCTATTCAATGGTCGATTTGTTTTGAATGTAAACAACCCAGTCACTTCCGAAGAGATTGTCCGAAGTTAAAGAAGGATGGAGACCAGGGAAAGAAACCGAATGCTCCTAAACCAACGGGTCGGGCATTTCATATGACGGCGGAAGAGGCGAAGGAGTCTAAAGATGTTGTTTCTGGTACTTTCCTCGTAAATTCTTTTCCCGCACGCATTTTATTTGACTGTGGTGCCAATTTGTCGTTTGTGTCCAAATCGTTCTATCGCAAGTTAACTATGCCTGTCACTACCTTGGAAGATGCCTTAGTAGTCGAGATAGCTAACGGAGGTCAAGTCTTAGTTCGTGAAAGACTTGAGGGTTGTTTAATTTTGATAGGGGAAATGAAATTTCCGATTCACTTGTTGTTGATGGAAATTGGGGGATTTGATGTGATTGTGGGTATGGATTGGTTGACAATCAACCATGTAGAAATTCTTTGTGCAAAGAAATTAATTCGGATTCCGATAGCTTATAAGGATGATGTACTCATCTTTGGGGAAAAGAGAAAGGGGGAAGTTCCGTTAATTTCTGTTGCAAAAGCGCGTAAGTGTCTGGTAAAAGGATGTTCATCCTATCTAGCGTATGTTCTAGATGTAAAAGAAGAAAAGAAACAAGTGGAAGACGTACAGGTAGTACGTGAATTCCTGGATGTATTTTCCGATGATCTTCCAGGTCTACCGTTTGAACGACAAGTAGAGTTTCTTATTGATCTGGTCCCTGGATCGGCACCAATAGCGCATGCACTGTATCGCTTACTAGCGCCAGCCAAAATGAAAGAGATGATGTCTCAGCTGCAAGAGCTGTTGGAAAACGGATTTGTTAGACCAAGTTCTTCACCTTGGGGAGCTCCGGTATTGTTTGTTAAGAAAAAGGATGGTACTATGAGAATGTGCATCGACTATCGGGAGCTGAATAAGGTGACAATTAAGAATAAGTATCCGCTTCCAATGATTGATGATTTGTTTGATCAACTCCAAGGTGCGGGATGCTTTTCAAAGATTGATCTGAGGTCAGGGTACCATCAAGTTCGAGTAAGAGATGAAGATATTCCTAGGACGGCGTTCAGAACGAGGTATGGGCATTATGATTTTCTTGTAATGCCATTCGTGTTGACAAATGCCCCAGCCGTGTTCATGGATTTGATGAACAGGGTATGTCGACCATTTTTAGACAAGTCTGTCATCGTGTTCATTGATGACATACTTGTTTATTCAAAGAATGAAACCGGTCATGAATGCCATCTCCGTGAAGTCTTGGAAGTTCTGAGGAAGGAGAAATTGTAGGCGAAATTTTCAAAGTGTGAATTTTGGTTAAAAGAGGTACAATTTCTGGGGCAGATTATTACTTCGGAAGGAGTCAAAGTAGATCCGGCAAAGATAGAAGCAATGACGAACTGGGAAACACCGAAGAGCGCGTCTGAAATAAGAAGTTTCCTGGGTCTAGCAGGTTACTACTGGAGGCTTATCAAAGACTTCTCAAAGATTGCTTCTGCTTTGACCGTGTTGACTTGGAAGAATGTAAAGTTTGTATGGACTGAAAAGCAAGAGTTAGCTTTCAGAACTTTACGTCAAAAGCTGTGTGAAGCTCCTATTCTTGCACTACCGGAAGGAACGGAAGATTTGGTCGTATATAGTGACGCGTCAAATATGGGTTTAGGGTGTGTTGATTCAGCGAGGCAAAGTGATTGCTTATGCATCAAGACAACTCAAAGAACATGAGAAGAATTACCCTACCAATGATTTAGAACTGGCAGCGGTAGTGTTTGCATTAAAGTTGTGGCGCCATTATCTGTATGGAACGAAGTGCACACTTTTCACTGATCATAAGAGCTTGAAGCATGTCTTTGATTAGAAGGAGTTGAATATGAGGCAGTGGCGTTGGTTAGAACTACTTAAATATTATGATTGTGAATTGCATTACCATCCCGGAAAAGCAAATGTTGTTGCTGATGCTTTAAGTAGAAAAGAATATAGTGGGTGCTTGAAAACGACTAACGCCAGAATTGATGTGACATCAAGTTTGGTTGAGAGGATAAAAGAGGCACACGAGAAAGCTTTATTGGAAGAAAATCTAAAATATGAAGTCATGACAAGCAGCATCTTCAACTGACTGAAGATAGTCATGGGGTCAAACTATTCCAAGGGCGCGTTTGGGTGCCAAAGGCAAGGGGAAATCGGGAGTTAATTCTCGAAGACGCCCATAAGTCTAAGTATTCTATACATCCTGGAAGTACTAAGATGTATATGGACTTGAAACTACACTATTGGTGGCCAGCTATGAAGTTAGATGTGACACGAATAGTAGAAAAGTATGTAACATGTTCATTAGTGAAAGTTGAACATCAAAGGCCATATGGAAGTCTACAATCTTTAGAGATTCCATAATGGAAATGGGAGAAGATTACCATTGATTTTGTGACAAAGTTACCAAGAACGTCAAAGGGTAACGATACTATATGGGTGATCGTGGTTCGATTGACCAAGAGTGCTCACTTTTTGGCAATGAAAGAAGCATCACCAATAGATAAATTGGCGAAGATTTATATTGATGAAGTGGTGTCAAGACATGGTATACCAGTGTCTATAGTTTCTGATCGGGATAGTCAGTTTACCTCGAGGTTTTGGCAGTCACTACAAGAAGAATTGGGTACGAGGGTAAATTTGAGCACTGCTTACCATCCACAAACGGACGGGCAAAGTGAAAGAACCATTCAGACTTTTGAAGATATGCTCAGGTCGTGTGTGTTAGACTTTGGAGGTAACTCGAATACGCATTTACCTTTGGTAGAGTTTGCGTATAATAACAGTTACCATTCTAGTATTGGAATAGCACCTTTTGAAGCTTTGTATGGTCGGAAATGTAGAACTCCAGTATGTTGGTTAGAAGCTGGAGAAAAGCAGTTTGATGGTCCTGAACTTGTGCAACAAACGACTGATAAAGTGAAAGAGATTCGGAAACATATGAAAGCGGCTCAAGATCGACAAAAGAGTTATGCTGATCCGAAAAGAAGACCGAAAGAATTCCAAGTTGGGGAGCGCGTAATGCTTAAGGTATCCCCGTGGAAAGGTGTGATAAGGTTTGGTAAACGTGGAAAATTGAGTCCTCGTTTTCTAGGACCTTTCACCATATCTAAGCGAGTGAGACTTCAAGCTTATCAGTTGGATCTTCCACCTGAATTGGAAGGGATCCACAATACCTTCCATGTCTGCTATCTTCGAAAATGTTTAGCCGAAGAGAATGATGTGATTCCACTTACTGATGTAAGAGTGGATGAAAAGAGCCGTTGTGTGGAAGAACCGGAAAAGATCTTAGAGAGATCAGTTAAGAAGTTACGACATAAGGATGTGGTTATGTTAAAAGTTCGATGGAAACATCACCAAGGTTCTAACGTAACGTTAGAAGCCGAAGAGGATATGAAGATTAGATATCCTCATCTCTTTACCAAACTTTGATTTCGAGGACGAAATCATTTTCAAGTTGGGGAGAATTGTAACACCTCGAATTTCCATTGTAGTATTTTAATGTGATTAGGGTCTATTTATAATTTGGTCTAAGTTATGGATTATTTTGTAAATATAAACTCTAGGGTGGAAATTGTAATCTGACCAAAGTTTAATGTTAATGATGAAAATTATCTATAGGGTCTATTTGGTCATTTATTGAAAGTTGAAGTATTCTTAAGATAGAGGTAAGTTGATTGAGATATTTTATCTCAAATCAATTTTGTGAAGTCGGTCAAGTGAGAGTAGAGAAAGAAAGAAAGAAGAGAAAGAGAAGATACGATTTGGAATTGTGATTGATTGAATCAGAGAAGAGAAGATTTGGGTTTGCTGAGCTAAGTTTCAATCAGGTGAGTTCATTCTTTTCATTGTAAAATTTACAGTTGAAATTGAATCAGATATAGTATATAAATTGTCTGTATAATTTGGTAAATCTGTATGGAAGTGAAATTGATCAGTAGGTCGTATTAAGGTGAGCTTATTGAGTAAAATTTTGACGTAAATCGTTAACCCTGTATCGAGGTCCCGGTATTAGATAAAATTCCGGAATTGGATTGGATTCCGGAAATGGACCGGATCCGGAATTGGTTTGGGCTTCCGGAACTGGACTTGGGTTCCGGTACATAAATAAATTCTGGTAATTAGAATCCGGAAGTGGGCTTTTGTTTGGATCCGGTAATAAATCAATTCCGAAAGATGGGCCTCGATTTTGGATCCAGTATTAACTACCAGAATGGGCCGTGAGTAAATTGGATCCGGTATTCATAAAATTTCCGGAAGTGGGCTTGGTCATGAGATCCGGTATAGGTATCTAATTTATTCCGGTAATTGGGCTCAATTCAGTGTGTAATTAATTCTTGAAATTGGTCTTGGACTTATATAAATTAAATTCAGAGATTGGATTTAGATTCGATACGAGTTCAAATTTTAGAATCAGGTTTCGGGTAAATTCTTTTGTATTCGGAATACTGTTCCGAGTATAGTTTTCGAAAGGGAAACAATTGAGAATAGGATACAATAGGTTATCCAATATTCTTAAAATTGAAGTGTTATGGGTTATGGTGTGATATGTCATTTTTACATACACACAGGTAAGTGTAATGGATCCATAGGCACTGATAAGTATTGTAACGAGGAATAGGCATAAAGTAATTTGTAATTCCCGTTGACCTGAAATGTGGAATAGGCATAAAGTAATTTGTAATTCCCATTTCGTAAAGGTGTTATGAAATGAGAAATAGGCATAAAGGAAATTGTAATTTCTATTTCATAGTGTGATGTGAAATGAGGAATAGGCATAAAGTAATTTGTAATTCTCGTTCACGTGGAAATGGAGAATAATGTTAGGACCATAAATGTCCTACATATTAGAAAGATATATAAATAATTATATAGTGCTTAATTAGATTAATTAATTATTGTAAAAGCCTTAATTATTGTTAATTGGGCTTAACTTTGTGTTTAATGGGCTTGGGCCTTATTGTCTAAGGCCTAGGTATATAAGGTTAGTGTTAACCTTGAATTAGGTTAGCGATTCATTAAACAAGTTGAGAGCTTAATTGTTTAGAGAGAGATAGTTGTGTTTTTCATTCAAACATTTGTAACTATCTTGAATCTTGAATATGAGAGGAATGACAAGTTGAAATCATTAATTGTTCTTGTTATTTCTCATTGAATCGTTGTTACTTGATCAAAACTGGAACTCTCAATTGGTATCAGAGCAGACGGACAGAATTGATTCAAAGTATTCACATTGATTTCTGGTAAGTTTTCACTTTTACTCGTCTGTGTTCTTACTTGAATATCAAAATTTTGATTCTGGTAAAATTGATCGATTTCGTTTATTGGGTTTTGTTAGTATCATTTCTATTAGTGATTATGCAAATTTTCATACTCTAATTCGATCGTTTGAGTGGTTTATTAAGAAAATTAAGTTCAAAGGTTTTGAGTGTATTCTTGATAAAAATCATATTTTTACCATCAAAACTTGTTGTTTTTGCTTCAAAATCGATTTGGGTAGTGTTATTTGTGTGTTTGAAAGTGTTTCTAATCTTTCAGGAACATTTTTTAGCAACCCTAGTTGTTTCCCAATCGATTTCCACAATCCAGCCGCAGTTCCCGGACAAAACAGCCGCGGTTTCCGGATAACTCCCAAGTTTTCGGATAATCGTGTATTCTTTCCGGGTACATCCATCTTTCCGGGTAAGTTTTCCGGGTATGTTCACCTTTCCGGGTAAGTCCTTTTTTAAACTCTAATCTTTCCGGGTATTGTGTTCCAGAAACCCAAAGTTTCCGGTAAAGATTTTTATCCGGACAACTCTAGGTATCCGGTAAAGATTTTTATCCGGACAACTCTAAGTATCCGGGAAAGCATTTTATCCGGAATCTCCATTCACCCGGTAAGTTTTTTTTGTGTTTTTTATTCGCATCCGGTACATTTTACTCTTATTGATTTTATCCGGTAACTATTGTCTTCCGGTAACCATTGAGTTATCCGGAAACTTAGTATCGGATTCTTTCAATCTTATCCGGACTCTTCTGCATTCTTGAACTGTTTTCACTAAATCTGATCCGGACACTTCCAGATCAGACTTCTTATCCGGATTCCTATCCGGTAAGTTCATTTCAGTAGAAATCTTACCTGTTCCTAGTTCAAATCTGTCATAGAACATGCGTTAGGATACTACTCATAGTGCCTTGCGTTAGGTTTACACTTTGAATCAATCAAATCGTCTGATCATCATTCTGTGAAACCAAAGATGTCTTCGCGTGACGCTCTTGCAATCGGTACCGACACCAAACCACCTTGCCTCTATCAAGGTGAGTACATCAAGTGGCGCGATAGGTTTAAAATCTTCATCTAGTCTAAGGACAACTTTGAGTACATTCAGCGAGCGTTAGAAAATGGGCCTATTCCAGAACCCATGAAGGATATACCTGCAACTGAAACTGCTTTAGCTCGACGTGAGAAAAAGACGTTATCTGACATGACGGAAGAAGAAAGAGGCATGCTTGAAGGAGAAAAGCATGAAAAGAGATATCTTGTTCAAGCCCTCCCCAATGCGATCTATACTGCAATCGACAGCTACAAAGACACAGCTAAGGGTATGTGGGATCAAGTGGAAAAGATGATGCGTGGAAGTGAAGTCGGGAATCAGCTGAAGATTAATAGTTCGATAACGAAGTTTGACAGTTTCAAACAGCGCACCGGTAAATCCCTATCTCAAACTTTTAAACGATTTTGTTCTCTTCTTAACGAGCTCGACAAGAACAAGATTACTCGTTCCAACACTGAAAATGCTCTGAAGTTCCTTAACAATCTTCTGCCTGGGTGGAAAGTGTTTGAATCACATGTCAAGCACAACCACTTAATGGAGAAGGTCGGTATTCACGAGCTGTATGAGATGCTTCTTCAAGATGAAGATGAAGTGATGGAAACTCTGAAAGAAAAGAAAGATGCAACGAAGCAAGCTTCTGATCCTATTGCACTCATGTCCTCCAAGAAATGGAAATCTTCGAGCCGTCACTCCAAATGTGCTCAAAAGCAAAGCTCTTCCGAATCTGAAGAAAAGGAAGACAGTGATTCTAATGATGAAGTATCTGACTTCAAGAAAGCGATAGCTCTGCTCACTAAATCTTTCCAACAACAGAAGTTCTATAAGAAGCCTTCGTCTAATAATCAGCGCTACTCCACCTCCTCCAACAAGCGCCATGATTATCAGGACAAGTATGAGGGAAAGAAGAAAGCTGATGAGCAAGATAAGTCAGAGAAGAAGGAGAAAGTTGAAAGTAAGAAGAAAGATGAACCAGTGACATGTTACAATTGTGGAAAGCTTGGTCACTTCGCTAAAGATTGTAAGAAGCCCGTGGTAAAGAATTCTCATTACTACAAGGCTAAGCTCGCCCTGATTGAGCAGAAGGAAGCTGGAGAAGCTCTACTTGTGGAAAACGACTACTGGTTGGGTCGTTCTGATGATGAAAGCGATTATGATGGTGCTAATGCTTTCATGGGATATCACTCTCCAGCTGATGAAGAAAAGGCAACGTCAAGTTAGGTATGTGATTCTATCCAACAAGATTTCTTGAATCAAATGCAATCTCTTACCGAACATGCAGATTCCTTTAAGGCCACCTCTAAAGAACAAAAGCTTGAGATTAGATCTCTAACCGAAAAGCTAGATGTTCAAAGGAGAATAACAGAAAAATATAAGTCTGAAAATGCTAATTTAAAAGACAAATGCAAAAATCTTTCAATAGCACCTAAAGACTTACGGGCCAAATTATCTGATCTTCAGTCTCAGTTTGATCAGTGCTTGAATGAGAAAGCAGAAATTGTTTATCAATGCTCTGCTCTTCAAATTCAGCACAAGGAGTTTGTTAATAAAATCACCGATCTTGAAACAAAACTCCACAAAAGGGGTCAAACTAATCAAACCATTGTTGGTCCCGAAGGGTTATACAAGTTTGTAGAAGGGGGGGGGGGGGGTTGAATACAAACACACAGATTTTAATTTTCTAAATTGTTTATTGATAAATCATTAACAATTTACAGCTTGTTGCGGAAACAAGATTAAGGATAAACCTAAATCTAAACAAGTTGGAACACTAAGATTTCTTGCACTAAGAGAGATAAGGAAATTACTAATAATAACCTATCTTGAGATAAGAGATTTAACTTGTCCAGAGTTAGCAAGTTACTTCAAATAAATGGGTTCATCTCTTTATATACTACATGCATTTAATGCAAGTCAGTATACACTTTACACGTGTCATCAGCGGATTGGTTGCATGTCATTGACCTTTGTAGACAACCTTAGTAGCCGCATGAATGAACAGTGTAGTATCAGAGTGGTTGTACGATTTCAGACAATAGAAGGTTCTGTTCTGACATTTCGTACGGAGTCGTGCAAGGGAGGTTAAGACAAAAGTATTTTGTACGGAGGACTTCATGATCAGCTTTCGTTGATTCAGAGCATTATCATTATCTATTCAGCGAATGATAAAGTTCAGCGATAGCTGAAGTCTTGTACTTGATACTTCACGTTGAGTGGACAAATCTGAGTCTTCGCTGATCCGCATCAGTTCATTAGGAGACTTGTCGTTGGTTCTTGAGCTTGATCTTCGACTTCAGCGTAGAACCTATGTTGACGTGAAACTTGTCTTCAGAGATCATAAGTAAACAACTAACTTATCAGCGATCACCATAAGTACTGAACAGACTCAGAGTATTATGGTGAATAGTGTTCGCTAAATGTTTAATCTAAAGAGCGAGAGTTCCTATCAGCGGTACTCTAAGATCTTAGTACTTATCAGCGATAGTGAAACTCTAATACATATTGTTTACTTACAATTTTCACTAAGTATATAAGAGAGGGTCATTATCAAATCACTGAGAGTTTGGATCAAAAATCTCCCCCTATTTGATTATGACATAGCAACAAAGAAAATTGCTATTTAATGAAAACATAAGGATAAAAAGAACTCATAAAATATTTGTCCCTTTTACTATTTTCTGGGATCTTTTCAGTACTGATGGAGTAAAGTACATTCGCTGAAATCTTTCTTTAAAACTTTGAATCAGGTTACAAAGAGAAATGGAAAGATTACAAGTACAAGCGAAATAATTTACACGTACAGAAGAATAACTGATACAATAGAGAAAAGGGCGATCATATCAGCTTATAAAGGGTTCTTCCTTAATGAGAAGTTCATCAAGGGTCTGAGATGTGGGAATCATCTGGTCAGGAACGGTTACACCTTGTTTTCTTTTGATCAGCGCTTCTTCAAAAATCAAGGGTTTCAGATGTCTTGCCTGAAGATCATTCCTGAAGTCACACCAGTAGATAAGATCTCTCAGCTGTTCGATGGGAGTGATGTGAAGTTCAGAGATGCGTTGAAAACGCTTTCCACCATCGTAGTCTATGAAGAATATCCCGTAGGGTTCGCTTATGACTTTTCCAGGGATGAAAGTCTCACCTTCAGGAAGAGATGTATCGAGTCCGGAAAGATCAGGGTCAGGACCAAGGACTTCATCTCTGGAAAAACCAATACCTGTTTCATTTCGTATAATAGGACCATTATTTGAAGATTTAGACTTTTTCTTCGTTGAGGCCTTTCTTTTCTGACTTTTGAGAGGAGGAGGAGGAGGAATATCCACACAAGAGTAGACCATGTCGATCTGCTTGTTTATCAGCTTTTCGAAATATTCTTTGTACTTGGACTGAGACTTCTGTATGGCTAATCTGATCCCCAACCATTCAGAGAGACCGTATTTCGTGATTGCTTCAGCATAGAATTTTTCATACTTTTTGTCTTCTCTGAATATCTCGATTTCAACGATTGAAACGTTGATGGTTGATCTTCCAGAAATGAGTACCTTGATGATTCTGGCAGGAGATAATCTGAAATTTACCTTTTCTTTGCTCCAGGCTAAAGTGGACTGAGATACAGTTCTCTTTTCTTCAGTTATCTTCTTGGCGTCTTCCCACAGCTGACGTTGAACTTCAATAGGAACTCTTTTCAGCTTGGGGTCTTTCACTGATCGTTGAGAAAGCTGGATGGCGTATTCTCTGTCCTTTTCTTCAACTTCTTTTCTTTCAGCGAGTAGAAGTTTAGCTCTGAGGTGTTCCTTGTATTCCTTTTGGGAAATTCTGAACTTTGGAGGAACCGAAGGAAGTTGATCACGCTTCAGAATAATTCGTTGATCTTCGAACTGCTTTATTATCTCTTCTCTTCTTTTCTGATCCTCTTCACTTAGCTTTTGAGGAGCTAAGGAAGATCTGCGTCTGTGCGAGAGTAGTTGTTCTTCAGGTTCATCAGTCTCAGAGATTAAATCCAAGACTGGGATTATTTCTTCAGCAGCAGCTGGTATTATTGGTGAAGTCGCAGTTGTGGAACCTTCAGCGATATCCTCAAACAGGGGAGAGGACTGACAAACCGGATTTTCAAGCAAGATCGTCAGATTGTCATCTTCAGCGACGCTTTTGCCTTTGCCTTTGCCTTTCTCAGCTCCAGAGGCTGAGGGCTTTGATTTGGTCTGCTCCCCTGTTGGTTCATTTATGGAGATCCCCTTGAGAGCAATCGTCCTCTGAGCAGGTTTGACAATGAAGGAGTCATCATCATCGCCGTCGTCATCATCATTCTTGGGAGAAGATGATGGTTCATTATTAGATAGATCGATGGCTTCTTCGTCTTCGGCTTCAGATTCGGATTCTTCAGCTTCTTCTTCGAGTTGCTCCCCCTCAGATACAGAGGCGAGCTTCTCGGTTTCCTCAGGGTTTTCAACTCCCTGAGGTCCAGCGGTGGTTTCTTCAGCTGTCTTCTCACTCTCTTCAGCAAAAGTGAGGTCTTGAGTCTTCTCTTCCACGACAGATTCATCGTGGAGAAGGTCTTCAGTCTTCTTCTCCCCCCCTTCTTCATGATGAATGGGGGAGGAATGGGTTGACTCAGCAACTGTTGTAGGTTCCCTGTCTTCTTGGCCAGAGATACCTATACAACCTTCAATCTTTGCTAATCTGTCTTCAAGGCCAGAAATAGCAGGATTGATCTTCTCCAGCTCAGTGCGATCCGCCGCTGTGAAATTGTCAGATGCCGGGACAGGGGCAGGGGCAGGAGTATTCGCTTTGTTTAGTAGCTGCTCGATCATTGTTTTTATCGAACCAACGTCGGTCTTTACAGAACCTAAGTCAGTCGTCAGAGTGTTGACATTTGTCTTCATAGCAGACATATCTCCCTCGAGTGTTCCAACCGATGTCTTCAGCGTTGTTACTTCTCCGGACATGGATGAAACTGAAGTTTTAAGAGTTGTGTAGTCTGTGTAGATGTCAGCGAGCACCTTGGCGAAGTCGCTGAGGCTTTTATCAACCTGCTTCAAATCCTCTTTGGAGGCTTTATCTTCCACCACTTTCGTCAGCTTTGAAAGGTTCTCTCCAGCGTTTGTTACAGCTGTAGAGTTGTCGGAAAGAGTGGTGGTGAGACCTGTAAGCTTTGTCTCCACGGACTTCAGAGAGGAGTTGATGTCTCCCAAATAATGACCTGTAACAGATAAGTACTTTTGAACAAAGGAAAGCTCAGAAGTTTGGGGTTCAGTTACAGTGTATATGGGTTGGTGTGTACCTACAGGAGGATTGGTGAATTCATCAAAATCTCGGGTTCCTGAGTAAAGTTCCATATCGTCAGCTAAAGTGCGTTGACGTATGGTCATCTCTACAGGTCCTGTGCCCATCACTCCTTGAAGAGTATTTGCTTCTGGAGGAATGATAGGTGCTTCAGTGATAACTGGAGTAGAGTCCAAATGAGTAGAGGGAGGAGCGAAGGATAAGAATGGGGGTTGGGTACTGAGTTCAGCATTGGATTCGCTGAGAATCACTTCATCAGTCTTTTGAGAGACTGAAGGAGGTTGGGTAGGTTCCAAGTTTGTAACCTCAGCGTTTAGAGACGCTGAAGTTGGGATGGAATGGATGGGTTGTTCAGGTGTGGCAGAGCGTACCACTGAACGTTCCTTCAGCTCTGCAGAATGAGCTGAGGAGTCTTCAGCATGAGATTGTTGGGGTTGCTCCTTTGTTTTCTTGATCCTTTTAGAACCAAGTTGGGTTGAAGATTGTTTCCTTTTCTTAGAAGGAGAGGATTTTGTGGCCTGGGTATCAGCGATGGGTATTGTCGCTGAAGGAGCCACAGAAGTAGAAGAAGTAGGGTTGAGAAGAGTTAGAAGGGTAGAAAGACGTACCTCATTTTCCACCGGTTTGAAGTCAAGTACCTTAGGGCCAACCTGAGAGAGTTTCAGGTCACCCTCTTTCGGGTAGCTGTCCTTCAGGCCATATTGGAAGATGGCGCTGATAAATCAGGGGTATGGAACCCATGGAGGTCTGTAAGCAGCAGAGTCTACTCTTTGCACCAAGTCATCATAGATTACAGATGCCCAGTCAATATGTAGACCTTTCAGCAGAGCGTATCCCATTGCTTGCTGAGGTTGAGCGGCTTGGTCAGAGGAGCCGGTCTTTGCAGTCATGCAGCTGATTAAGTGAGCGAAGATGAAGTTCATCTCGCTGGGCATTTTCGACTTCTTGATCAGTGTCAGCTTCTTCTCGGGCTTCTTGTCCCTTCCAGTTTCCCATACGCAGCCCATTGCATCGAGGAATGCAATGATGGCTTCTTTGTCAGCGAGTTTCTTATGGTCAGGGAAAGGAACAAAAGGTTTTTCTTTTGTAGCGTTGGGAAGGTTGAGGGCTTTGCGAAGGATGGCAGGTGTGATCTTTATTGTGCCATACTCAGTATCGCTGAGGATACAATCAATTGTTTTGGAGGGATCTTTGGCGGATGGTAGCTGAGAGTGTCTGGCAGAGTACCAGAACTGGGATAGTAGAAGCTGATTTGCAGGAGGTGTGATGGTCAGGGCTGTTGAGATGCAACTATTTTTCAGAAAGTTTACAGCATCTTTCAGATGTGAGGCTTGCTTTCGAGGAGGAAACTCGAGAAGCGCAGAAAGGTTGTTCGTTTTGGTCCAATCTAATTGTTCCAGAGTGAACTTAACCTGAGGAGCCTTGATAATTTCCACTTCCTCAGTATCAGCGGCGAAGTTCTCAGCAGTAGCAGGAATGTCAGAAGATGCCATTTCTCTGTATTATCAGTTCAACCAAAGATGTTAACAAATAAGAATAATCTTAATGTGGAAAGATTTTCCATTAAGATGGTTCGAATTTTGTCCATTTCATTCAGACACAAATGTCTTAATGAAGATTAGGGTTTTTCTTGCTTTTGAGAAACGAAATGTAAAACCCATTTATTCTTGTTTTCCAGTTTTCTATGAAGAATTAGATTCTGGAAACGAATGAAGAACAAGTTTAAGATTTTTGCATTTAAACTTGAAGAACAACCATGAAATGGTTGTGTTCATAAAACCATGAAAGAAATGATTTCATTTTTAAGAAGTTCTTTTGTTTGATCTTGTTTAAACAAAGAGAAGATCAGAAACAAGTTATACGCATTTGATAAAAAATAAGAACATATTAACCTTGATGTTTGATGAAGAGGATGATGAGCAGTTCTTGAAGTTTTTTAGAACACAAATGCAACAGTGATTCTTTCTTGCGGAGGAAGATTGTTCGCGTAAAAGAAAATTATAAACCAAGAGTTTGTTTATATAGAGAGATTAGAGAGAGAAAATCTTGAGCGGGAAAAGATTTTCATCATGACACGGACACGTGTTTGCATTTGATTGGAAGTTTGAACGAGACGTGCAAACGTGTGTCAGAAAGAAGAACGTGCCGGGGTTTATCCGTTGCAATGACGTCACAACTGTCATTTCATATTCTTTTAGGATGTCTTTGAGGTTTTGAAAGCTCAGGAACTCTTTTACAAACATGAAGCACTGAATGGAAATATCAGTGATGGTTTTAAGAATTTTCAAAATATCGCTGTTAAGGAAGAGATATTCAGCGATGCATTTTGTTTTGAAATCTTGCATTTTCATGCGATTGTCAGAGAGAGAAAACATACCTTGATATCAGCTAACCAAGTTTATTCAGAGAGAAGATGATTGAATAGGTTAAAGAAGTTTATTTTATCCAAAGAACTATACAAGATGTATAATAGTATCGCTGATCTAATGTGAACCGCTGAAGATTTTACCCTTCAAAGTTCAGCATTCCAAGCTCGCTGATGAGAAAGTTGAATCTTGTCTCATCAAGAGGTTTGGTAAACAAATCAGCTAACTGATAATCAGTTGGGATAAAATGAAGTTCTATATCACCATTCATCACATGATCTCTAATAAAATGATATCTGATTTCGATGTGTTTGGTCGTTGAGTGTAGTACTGGATTGTTTGCTATAGCGATGGCACTAGTGCTGTCGCAATAGATTGGAATTTTGGAGAGCTGGAGATCATAGTCTAGTAGCTGATTTCTCATCCACAAGACTTGAGAACAACAACTTCCAGCAGCTACATATTCAGCTTCAGCTGTGGAAGTGGACACTGAATTTTGCTTTTTACTTGTCCAACTTACCAGCTTTCCACCCAGGAGCTGACAACCTCCTGTGGTGCTTTTCCTATCCAATTTGCAACCTGCAAAATCGCTATCTGAATAGGCGGTTAGATCGAATCCTGAGTCTTTGGGATACCAAAGACCTAGGTTCGCTGTACCCTTAAGGTATCGAAAAATTCGCTTTACAACTTTCATATGAGATAGCATAGGTTCAGCTTGATATCGTGCACACAAACATGTTGCATACATAATATCGGGTCGGCTAGCTGTAAGATACAAGAGAGAGCCGGTCATCCCACGGTACAGCGTGACATTAACAGGTATTCCCTTTGAATCCTTGTCAAGTGTCAGCGGTGGTGCCATAGGCGTTTTCATAGCTGAACTATGAGTTAAATCAAATTTCTTCAGCATATCTTTAACATACTTTCCCTGATTAATAAAAGTTCCTTTTTCAGTTTGCTTAATCTGAAGACCAAGGAAATATGTTAGTTCACCCATCATGCTCATTTTATACTCATCTTTCATTCTATCAGCGAAACGAGTACAAAGCTCAGGGTTAGTAGAACCAAATATAATGTCATCAACATATATTTGAACTAGAATGATATGACCTTTCACTTTTCTAAAAAATAGAGTTTTGTCAATCTTACCTCGCTCAAATTTTTCAATATGGAGATAAGTAGAGAGTGTGTCATACCATGCACGAGGAGCTTGCTTCAAGCCATAAAGTGCCTTATCCAGTTTATAAACATAACCTGGACGCTTAGAATCTGAGAATCCTGGAGGTTGTTCCACATAGACTTCTTCATTCAGCTTTCCATTCAGAAACGCTGACTTAACATCCATCTGATGTACTTTGAAGTTTTTATGTACAACATATGCTAAGAATAGACGAATAGATTCAAGTCTTGCTACAGGAGCAAATGTTTCGTCATAATCTATACCTTCCTCTTGTCTATATCCCTGAGCAACAAGACGAGCTTTGTTGCGGGTTACAGGACCATGTTCGTCCAACTTGTTTCGATAGACCCATTTAGTGCCTATCACCGTTTTATCAGTTGGTCTTCGAACAAGTTTCCAAACTTTGTTTCTTTCGAATTCAGTCAGCTCTTCTTGCAAGGCGCTGACCCAATTTGGATCACTGAGGGCATCATCTATTTTCTTTGGTTCAGTTAGAGAAATAAAGTTAACAAATAAACAAATATTACCTGCACTTCGTCGAGTCTGAACACCAGCGTTTGGATCACCAAGAATTTGATCAATAGGGTGATTTACGGTCCATCGCTGAGCCGGAGCATAAGTCGCTGACTCATCCTGAACTGGAGGAGCTGAAGATGAGGCTTCAGCTACTTCTGGAGTATCAACTAAGAGAGGAATACTTGCATTTGTCATTTCATTCACTGATTGCTGAGAATTAGATGGAATGTCTGAGGTATTTGGTTCAGCGGCAGGTATAGTGTTTATAGGAACAGCTGAGACCCATGATGTTTCAGCTTCACTATTCTGCATGTTTGGAATGATAGTGGGACTATCATCTTCTACTGTGTGAGCATGAGGAGTGGGAATATCTTCTGAATCACCAAGATGAGAAAACATCCATTGATTCAGTTCTTCAGTATCAGCGGACGGTTTAGAGTTCGCTGAACGGGATTCGTCAAACGTGACATGAATAGTTTCTTCTACAGTTTGTCTTCTACGATTGAAGACTCTGAAGGCTTTGGAAACTGAGGAGTATCCAAGAAAGATTCCATCATCAGCCTTAGGATCAAACTTTCCAAGGGCATCTCTGTTGTTCAGTATGAAACACTGACATCCAAAGATGTGAAGAAAGCTAATTGAAGGCTTTCTCCCATGAAAGAGTTCATAGGATGTCTTTTTGAATCTTTTAACTATCAGCGACCTGTTTTGCGTAAAACAAGCCGTGTTGACAGCTTCTGCCCAAAACTGAGTAGGCAGGTGAGAATCGCTGAGCATTGAACGTGCAGCTTCAATAATTGTTCTATTTCTTCTTTCAACGACTCCATTTTGTTGCGGTGTTCTCACTGAAGAGAAGTTGTGATAAATACCCTTACTCTCAAGGAAGGAATCAAGAGAACTGTTTTTGAATTCAGTCCCATGATCACTCCTTATTGAGCGAACGGTCAGATTGTTCAGGGTTTCCATCTTTCGAACAAAGGTGATGAGTTCTTCAGGGGTGTCACTCTTAGAACGGAGAAACATTACCCATGTGAAGCGAGAGAATTCATCAACTATGACCAGCGTATATTTCTTTCCAGCGATGGATTGTTTGTTAACAGGGCCAACCAAATCCATATGGAGTAGTTGTAGATGAGATGCCACTGAGGAAACTTGCTTTGATTTAAAGCTTGCTTTGGTCTGCTTCCTTTTTTCACACATTGAACATAAAGACTCTTTGGCATATGAATGTTGAGGTAGACCAGTGACTAACTCTTTTGAAGAAAGAGTGTTCAGTGTCTTGAAATTTAGATGAGATAGCCTCTTATGCCATAGCCAGTTGACATCAAATGAGGCCTTTGAGAAGAAACAGGAGTTCTCAGTGGTTGTTGAGTCCATGTTTATTACATAAACATTTTCCAAACGATAACCGCTGAGAGCTATCTTTTCCTTTTTGTCAGCGACAAAGCAGGATTCCTTAGTAAAGATTACTTTGTTATCCATGTCGCAAAGCTGACCGATGCTTAAAAGATTATGCTTCAGCCCTTCAACATATGCGACTCTTCTGAAGGAGGTTGTACCATTTGAAAGTACACCATACCCTCGGGTATGTCCTTTTCCATTTCCATCGAAAGTCACAGAGGGACCCATCTCTTTCTTGTATTCAGCGAGCAGGCTTTTCTTTCCAGTCATGTGTCTAGAGCATCCGCTATCGAGATACCAGATACCCTTCTTAACCTGCAATACAAAGGAAGATTAGTTTTTCTTGGGTACCCACTTAACAATGTATACACATTTGTCAGTGGAAGTAGTTGGAATGGAAGGTTCAGCAGTCTTCGCAACATTTGAAGATTCAGCTTTGTCATTCTTCACCTTAGTTAATTTCTTAACCTCAGTGGTCTTCTTTGCCTTGGGGGCAATCTTCACCTTAGCTATCTTTTCAGCTTTGGTGGTTGTGGGGCACTTACTAGCAATATGATTAGTGAGTCCACAGTGATAACATTTCCTATAACTAAAAGTAGTTCTTGGACCATTTGAATGCTGAGCTTTTATTTTTAAATTAGAAGTACCAGCACCAAGTAAAATATTGGCTTTAGAATAGGAGGAACATCCAGTTCTTCTGATTTCTTACCAAGGACATCCACTCTGAGTCTAGGAGTAGATCGCTGAATAGATCCAGAGATCTGCTTCCTTGATCCAGAAGGATGGGTCACTGAAGCTTTAGAAGCATTCAACTTAGGTACCAAAGTACCCTTCTGAGGATTTTGGTAAATAACAATTCCTTTACCTTTATCTTTAAAGACAGAGGTAGGTTTTGAATAAACCATTTTCTCTTTACCTTTTGAGGTAGGGGTTTCCTCAGGGATTTGTGTATTGGACGAGGAGCACTGAGAAGATGAAGTATCAGCGACTGAGGATACGAACGTTCCAAATTTAAGCATTGAACGTTCAGTGATTGGTTTTGGAGTATCATATTTATAACCCAGACCACGTTTATCACTCAGGGGAATCTGAGACTTTATTATCTCTGTGATCTTTGTTGAAGAATTACACCATCCTTCAACAGTAGCTTTTTCAGCTTTTAATGCAGCGATAGCTTCTGCTCGTTCGATTTTGACTAGCTGATTTAAATATACTTGATCTTTGAAATTTTCTTCAATTTTAGAAAGCTTTTCTATTTGAAGGTGACAGTTTTTAAGCTGTTCAGCGAGATCAAGGTTTTGGTTTTCAACCACAGTTTTGCCGTTCATGGCTTCGTATAAACTTCTAGTCAAGAGATTGATCTTACGGAGACTATCAGCTTCATCAATATTTGCAATATTGGTAAAGAAGGAAGGTGATACCTGAATTTCAGAAGTTGAAGTGGAGGGAATGTCTGAACTTTCTTCCTCTTCTTCAATCTTGGCCATTAGACAGAGATTGGCTTCATCATCTTCAGAGTCAGATGATGATGCTTCTTCATCAGAAGCAGTCCAATCATAGTTAGCCATCAGGCCTTTACTCTTCTTCTTAAAGCTTTTCAGCTTCGCATATTTTTCTTTCAGCTTTGAGTATTTGTCATCTTTATTCCTTGGAACAAAGGATTTCTTTGTAAAAGCTGAGGGTCTAGAAACTTTCTTTGACCTGCACTCGTTAGCGAAATGTCCTATCTTTTCGCAGTTAAAACAAGTAGCAGTAGCCTTATCAACAAAAGCTGATGATCTAGGCTTGTCAGTTATGGAAAGAGGTTTGTTCTTTCTAAACATTTTCTTTTTGGCAAATCTCCTGAGCTTTTTAGTTAGGAGAGCCAAAGATTCATAATCATCTGAAGAATCAGAATCTGATGACCTTTCAGAGTTACTTTCTAACTCAGTGATAGTGACAGAGGGTCGTTGAGTAGAAGGTTCCTCTGAGATTAAAGCAACAGGGGTGCTTTTGGAATCTTTTACAAGATTCTTCTTAAGATGGCTCGATTGCTCATGATTCATCAACGTGCCATATAAGGTTGAAAGGGTCATTGATTTTAGATCCTTTGACAGCTTGAGACACATAGAATAATTGTCCCAGCTTTCAGGTAAACATTCTAGAAACTTTGTCAGCACTTCAAAGTTAGAATATTCCTTACCAACAGTTTTCAGATCTATAATTAAACAGTTGAAACGTTGGTGAACTTCAGAGAGAGTTTCATTCTTACCAGAAATGAAGCTTTCGTATTGTCTTACCAGGTTGATCTTTCTTGAGTCCTGGACTTCAGACGTTCCTTCATACTGAACACATATTGTGTCCCACATGGCTTTTGATGATTTCAGATTCATGACGGAATGGTAGACTTCGTCAGGAAGAGCCATGGATAGTATGGATCTGGCTTTTGTATCTATAGCCACTTTCTTCTTATCTTCATCGGTCCACGTGTGTATTTCCTTAGGAATCAGCCTTTCTGGAATAGCAGGTCTATTCGCAGCAGCTGGAACTGCATGATCAATTGTTACAGGGATGAATGGGCCGTTTTCGAGATAGTAAGGCATAGTAGGGTCTACACCTTCTAAGAAGAGTGTCATCCTATTTTTCCATAAGTTGAAGTTATCTCTGGAAAATCTAGGGGGTTTTGCAAGAGAACCATTGTCTATATAATTTGTGTTTGTGTTGGTGGCCATTTTCAGATAATAGCAAGGAAGAGAAATATCTTAGATTAGATCTTGTTTATGAGATTAAACAAATCCGCTCTGATACCACTTGTTGGTCCCGAAGGGTTATGCAAGTTTGTAGAAGGGGGGTTGAATACAAACGCACAGATTTTACTTTTCTAAATTTTTTATTGATAAATCATTAACAATTTACAGCTTGTTGCGGAAACAAGATTAAGGATAAACCTAAATCTAAACAAGTTGGAACACTAAGATTTCTTGCACTAAGAGAGATAAGGAAATTACTAATAATAACCTATCTTGAGATAAGAGATTGAACTTGTCCAGAGTTAGCAAGTTACTTCAAATGAAGTGGGTTCATCTCTTTATATACTGCATGCATTTAATGCAAGTCAGTATACACTTTACACGTGTCATCAGCGGATTGGTTGCATGTCATTGACCTTTGTAGACAACCTTAGTAGCCGCATGAATGAACAGTGTAGTATCAGAGTGGTTATACGATTTCAGACAATAGAAGGTTCTGTTCTGACATTTCGTATGGAGTCGTGCAAGGGAGGTTAAGACAAAAGTATTTTGTACGGAGGACTTCATGATCAGCTTTTGTTGATTCAGAGCATTATCATTATCTATTCAGCGAATGATAAAGTTCAGCGATAGCTTAAGTCTTGTACTTGATACTTCACGTTGAGTGGACAAATCTGAGTCTTCGCTGATCCGCATCAGTTCATTAGGAGACTTGTCGCTGGTTCTTGAGCTTGATCTTCGACTTCAGCGTAGAACCTATGTTGACGTGAAACTTGTCTTCAGAGATCATAAGTAAACAACTAACTTATCAGCGATCACCATAAGTACTGAACAGACTCAGAGTATTATGGTGAACAGTGTTCGCTGAATGTTTAATCTAAAGAGCGAGAGTTCCTATCAGCGGTACTGTAAGATCTTAGTACTTATCAGCGATAGTGAAACTCTAATACATATTGTTTACTTACAATTTTCACTAAGTATATAAGAGAGGGTCATTATCAAATCACTGAGGGTTTGGATCAACAACCATCTTTATGAATAAACCCAAAGAGTTCACGTACTTTAACAAAGAATGGGGAATCGGATACGATAACCCACACTATTTGAAAAAGGGTATTTACAAAACTCCAACACTGTATGACTTTGGATGTCTTGGTTTAGATAAGAAATACCCGGAATATGCAATCCAGTGGACTGGTCCTCTTAAACCTGAAAAGGAAGAGGAAACCGAGGAATACAAGCGCGCACACACGTCCAAAATATAACTTCCATTTTGTTATGAACCTTTAAATTATTCCTATCAAAAGAACAAGAAGTATCTCTCGAATGACTACTTCGATTGCTATAAGGTTGCAAAGCCCAAGGATTCCTCCAAAAAGGATGAGGTCCAAGCAACCGAAATCAAGACTGAGACGGATGAGTTTAAACTCTATGTTCCCCCTCTTATCTTGGAAGCAAAGATAGTCGAGTTGGAGGAGTCATTCGAGAAAGAAAGGTCAGTTTTTCAAATGGAAAAGCAAGCGCTAATCCATGAAGTTGATAATCTTAAATCGGTCAAAACCGAAACTGTGTCGGATGAAGGACAGGAAATCCTTCGAAGTGAAATCAATATGCTCACATCAAAACTGGCTGCCTTGGCAACAGATGCGATGAAGGAGTATTCGAGAAATGGTCAACTCCAGGAGCAGTTTGACCAACTCCAATCTGAAAAGCATATTTCACCCGAATTTTCCTCAAATTCATCTGACACGTCTTCGTGTAAAGCTTTTATAAGCAAATTTTCTTCAACACAAGACGATAAAGATTCTCAAGACGAGAGTGTTTCAAGGAATTTGAACTCTGATTTTTTCTTAGCTTCCGCACCAAATTCCCCAAAGCACACAAACACGAAGCCTTCCTCGCCTTCCTCGACCGAACCAAGTCCTGTAATTCCGGATGTCGATTTTTCTGAATACATGAACTCCGAAGGTTATTCTGATGGAGAGTTTGAGTCGTTCCCCTTCGACAAACCTCTTACAAGTCATACTGATTTTCTATCACCAGTGGTGAATCGACCGGTCAACTTTGAAAAGGGTGTTTGTTCAAATCTAAACCAGTTGTGATTAAGATTTCCAAATCTAAACCTGTTTCTCAAAACCAATCACAGCCGAGGCAAAAGACCGAGCGATTACCCATCAAAAATCCCGTTTCTTCAAAAGTCATTGATCATACTGTCCCTGTTGTTACAGATAAAATTGGTCGTGCAAAACAAGAAAAAACCAAGTGGCTAAACAAGGAACCTGTCAAGGATGTTGCATCAAAGTCTTTCCCTACTGCTTTTAATTCTAGGATAAACAAAGACAATTATGCTTGGAATCATTGGAATCGTTTTGAAGTTTCTTTTCCTATTAAACTTAATTCACTTTATCAATTGATTCAGTTATCGCGTGATTGTTTATGTTGTTCTAAGTGTGGTTCGAATGATTTTGATGATATTCATAACAATGATTGGTTTGGGTCGTATCACATGTGTAATTTATTCCCCAAACATAAACCCCGTAATAACAAGAAGAAACACTATAAACAATGGGGTTCCCAACCAGAGGTTAAACCACAGCGGGAGACCAAACCCATTCCTAAATGGGTTGCTTCTACTGAGGTTAAACTGGCACCCAAGAGGCAACCTGCTACAAAACCTGTTCCTCTGAAAGGTGTAAATCTTACACCTAAGGGGAAATCTGTGTCAAAGCAAGTTCCTCCGAGAGGTGCCAAACCTAACCTTCCAGGACCCATGCAAATATGGGTACCTAAAATCCGTTAACCTGTTTTTGCAGCACGGTCATGTGTGGTACTTAGATTCTGGATGCTACAAGCACATGACCAGAAGGAGGGAGCTTCTCACGAACTACAAAGAAGAATATGGTGGAGATGTGAGATTTGGGAACAACGACAAGGCGCCGATCGTGGGCTACGACGACATTGTCCAAGATAAGATCACAATCAAGAAGGTATCACACGTCGCGGGATTGGGACACAATCTGTTCAGCATCGGTCAATTCTGCGACAAAGATCTTGAGGTTCGATTCAAATCTAAAAGGTGTAGATTCCTCAATGACGACGGAGAGGAGCTACTGGTTGGGAAACGCAAGACCAACCTCTACACAATAGACCTCGCAGCCCTGAAACCCGATAACCCAATCTGCCTCATGTCGAAGGTTAATTCCAAACAAGCGTGGATTTGGCATCGAAAACTATCGCACCTGAACTTCAAAAGTATCAACAAACTGGTGCTGGGTGGACACGTGAAAGGCATGCCCGATCTTCAATTCGTGAAGGATCGTCTCTGCGGGGCATGTGAGATAGGAAAGATGAAGCGCGTGCCACATCAGCCGAAGGCAGCTCCAAGCACGTCCCGGTCCCTCGAACTTATCCATATGGATTTGTGTGGACCGATGCGTGTTCAGGGCATCAACAAGCGCAAATATGTTCTAGTGATGGTGGATGATTACTCGCGCTACACATGGGTGAAGTTTCTACGCTCGAAGGACGAAACTCCGGAGCTGATCATCAACCACCTGAAGACCGTCCAACTGAACAAACAACAACACGTTCAGACCATAAGGACCGACAACGGGACGGAGTTTAAGAATCAAACGGTGGACGACTATCTGACTTCAGTCGACATTTCGCACACCTTCTCGGCCACGCGCACTCCTCAGCAAAACGGAGTGGTGGAACGACGCAACCGTACCCTAGTCGAAGCAGCTCGCACCATGCTTTCCCAATCTAATCTGCCATTATTTTGTAGGCCGAAGCGGTGTCTACGTCCTGTTACACACAAAACCGCTCCATCGTCAACAAGCGGTTCAACAAGACGTCGTACGAGATCATGTACAACCGCGTTCCGAACATCAAGTATTTTCATGCGTTCGGATGCACGTGCTACGTCTTAAATGACAAGGAAGATCTTGGAAAATTCAGCCCAAAGGCGGATAAAGGAGTTTTCATCGGATACTCCATGCAGGCTAAGGCGTATCGCATTTACAACAAACGGACCAAAACCGTTATTGAAAGTGTAAATGTGACATTCGACGTAGCCGCATATTTGGCTTCTGAACAAATCGGTTCAGAACCCGGTTTAACTGGCGTGCTAGCTTCCGGACCTCCATGTTCGGGATTTGCACAAGCGACAGTAAATCCAAATCATGCATCTTCATCAAATGCCGATTCTTCTGATTTAGATTTATTGTTTAAGTATTTTTATGATGACATATTTAACGCTTCTACTCCTGTCTCAGCACAACCTTGACTTGAAGCTGCTCGTAATGAGGATTCAGCGAATCTATCTGGTTTGCCGCCTTCTACAATCACGCCGTCTATCACTGTGGAGACAGCTCAACCGTCATCATCAACCTCATCTGACACTACTGTCCCCTGGAGGAACCATTCACTAACACGGAGATCGCTCCTAACGATTCGTCATCTCCTACAACCGACGATCAACCTCTGAACTCCTCGGAACCAGAAGTTGTTCAACCCTCGGCGAATCCTCCCCCATCTCCTCCAAGAAACCAGCCTGCTACACTTGAAGCAATTCAAGACCTACCTTCTGGTGATTATGTGGATTCGGACGCGTCTCACTCTACTTAACAGCCGCTTCCGCACACCACCAAGTGGACTAAAGCTCATCCCCTACATCAAATCATCGGTGATCCCTCTACTCCTGTTCAAACGCGAGGCGCTTCCGCCAACTTTTGTCTCTTCTCCGGCTTCTTAAGCAAGATCGAGCCGACGAACGTATGTGAAGCACTTGAAGATCCGGACTGGGTCATAGCTATGCAAGAAGAGCTCAACCAATTCGAGGCTCTGAAAGTATGGTGACTGGTCCCACATCCAACCCACAAGACGGTGATCGGCACCAAGTGTATCTTCAAGAACAAGAAGGACGAGGACGGAATCGTTGTCCGCAACAAGGCACGTTGTAATATCCCACATTGGTTGGGGAGGGGAACAAAGTTTGCCTTATAAGAGGGACTTGATACCTCCCCTATCAGACGCGTTTTAAAACCGTGAGTCCAGATGTGTGGACAAAGCGGATAATATCTGGTACGGTTGGTATGGGTTGTTACTGATGGTATCAGAGCCGGGAACCGGACTGGTGTGCCAGCGAGGATGCTGGGCTTCCAAGGGGGGTGGATTGTAATATCCCATATTGGTTGGGGAGGGGAACAAAGGTTGCCTTATAAGAGGGACTTGATACCTCCCCTATCAGACGCGTTTTAAAACCGTTAGTCCAGATGTGTAGACAAAGCGGACAATATCTGGTACGGTTGGCCTGGGTTGTTACAAGAAGAAGGGATCGACTATGACGAGACATACGATCCGGTAGCAAGGATAGAAGCCATTCGTATGTTCCTCGCTTACGCCGCGCACAAGAATTTCATGGTTTTCCAAATGGATGTGAAGACTGCATTCCTCAACGGCGATCTCAAAGAGGAATTATATGTGTCGAACCGGATGGGTTCGTAGACGAAAAGAAGCCTGATCATGTCTACATCCTGGACAAGGCTCTCTACGGTTTGAAGCAAGCTCCATGCGCCTGGTATGATACTCTGACCAAGTTTTTGACAAAGTCCAAATTCACACGAGGTAAAATCGATTCTACTTTGTTTATCAAAAACGAAAAGGGTCACATAGTTCTAGTTCAAGTGTATGTAGATGACATAATCTTTGGCTCTACTAATCCAACATATGCTAAGAACTTTGCCAATCTAATGGGAGAATTTTTTAAAATGAGTATGCTTTGTGAGATGAATTTCTTCCTTGGTCTTCAAGTTAAACGACTGTCGACCGGGATATTCATAAACCAGGCTAAGTACATCCGGGATATTCTTAAGAAATTCCAGATGGAACAGTCCTCACCCATGAAAACTCCTATGGCACCCGATACTAAGTTACACCCCGATCTTAACGGAACGGATGTGGACACTAAACTGTATCGGGGTATGATCGGTTCTTTGATGTATCTTACTGCGAGTAGGTCGGATATCATGTTTTCAACATTTTTGTGTTCCCGGTTTCAATCAAAACCTATAGAGTCTCATTTAACTGCTATAAAATGAATTTTTCGTTATTTACGTGGTACTGCTGATCTTGGCTTGTGGTACCCGAAAGAGACAGGTTTTGAGTTATCTGCTTACTCTGATGCGGACCACATGGGCTGCATGATGGAACGGAAGAGCACATCGGGGCATGTGCAGTTTTTGGGAGATAGTCTAGTGAGTTGGGCGTCCAAGAAGCATCAATGTGTTTCCACGTCTACTACCGAGGCGTAGTACGTAGCCGCCGCGAGCTGCTGCTCTCAAGTAATCTGAATGAGGATGCAACTCAAAGACTACGGTTTCACGTATGTCAAAGTCCTCATTTACTGTGACTCGAAGAGCGCCATTTCCATATCAAGCAACTCGGTCCAACATACCAAGACGAAGCACATCGACGTTCGGTATCACTTCATTAAGGATCACGTCGAAAGAGGTACAGTCGAACTCTACTTCGTAAATATTGAGCATCAGTTAGCAGACCTCTTTACAACCCTTGGACGAAAAACGTTTTAATACTCTTGTGTCCAAGTTAGGTATGCTAAATCTGAAGACATAATCCGATCGTGTACCCGCTACAAGTTCTATACACCTACGAGCAACTGTATACTCATCATCCGGTGTTTACACTCCTGATGATTGAGCATACACTTTCTTGCACTTGTATTCTACTTGTCTCAGTTACAAAATTAGATTTAGTCTCTGTATTTATTAGGTAGATTTCGTTTGTTTTCTTTCTTTCTACGTGTGTTTCCTTTCATTGCATACTGCCGTCTGAATTTTATTTGTCTATATTTGTGCGTTCATAAGTGTTCATGTGTTCAGGGGGAGCACACAGCGTTATCAGGTTAGTTTAATCATTTGTTGAGGGGGAGCGTCACACACAGTTTTTTCTTAAAAATGTTAAAAAGTTTTTTTGTGTGTGGGCACTCCCGTGTGGATTACATCATATGTCCATTATTTGAGGGAGAGCGACACAGTTTTTCTTTAACTGCATAAAAGTTTTTTTTTGTGTCGGACTCTCCATTGCACTATCCGAGGGGGAGCAAGTTTTTCCCCATTCTCAGTTTGAGGGGGAGCGAGAGAAGGTTCCTTTAGGTCCAAAATTGTCCAATCTTTTGCAAAACATCAAGGAACAGGGTATGTATTTTTAACTAATCCAAAGGTATCCGGACACTCTATCTTTCCGGATAGGTTTCCGGACCAGGTCCCTATCCGGATTGGATGGGAACCCGGATACCACATCCGGTTTATTGGGTGTACATATAAGCGGTCCGGATTCTCTTGTTCATTATCCGGAAACATTACACAAAACCCCAAACCTCGCATATCTTTCTCTCTCGCTCGGGCTCACTGCACGAGTCAACACAGCGGCCAACTCACAATCAATCACGGCTCAGATTGATAACCAACAGTTCACGCTCACACCTGACACCTTCCGCCGCCTACTTTCACTTCCTGAAGCCAACGCCGACAGACATCAAGGCTATGACCCCGCGGTCAATGACGATACTCTTTGCGCTCAAATCCGCGCACTCGGCTACAACCATGCTCTTAACCGTCCTTCCGCGTTTAACCGCAAATATCCGGCCCCCATCTAGTACACTCTGTTTACGATTCTGAACATGTGCCTATCTTCGGGATGGAAGGGCATCGACCAGGGCACCGGCGATTTCCTACGATTAGTTCATGCCGTGTGCTGCAACCGCCACGTCGATTTTGCAATGATCATCTGGCGAGAGTTAGTTGCCGCCATCCGTCAAATTGGAGGAACTAAGCAAAAGAAATTCCTCCCCTACCCTCGTTTTCTTTCACTCGCTGTCCGACAACATATGGACGCCAATCCAGCCATACCACGACGTCTAATCCATCTGATATGTCCTCACCACCACCTACAATACATGGTAATCTGTAACCCGTCCAACACCATTGCCATGCCCATACCTGAAGCCCTTCTGGCTCACGCAGATTGTTGGTCCCGAAGGGTTATACAAGTTTGTAGAAGGGGGGGGGGGTTGAATACAAGCACACGATTTTTACTTTCTAAATTGTTTATTGATAAATCTTAAAACAATTTACAACTTGTTGCGGAACAAGATAAGGATTAACCTAATCTAAACAAGTTAAGAACACTAAGTTTCTTGCACTAGAAATAGACAGAAAGGAGATAAGAATATTAAGTATAATATTCTAACACACAGATAGATAGAAGAAGATGGCCCGAGCACACTTCATTTCTGAAGTAGGGTTCTTCTTATATACTGCATGCATTTAATGCATGGCAGTATGGCTTTACACGTGGCAGCAGCTGATTGGTTGCATGTACCTTTGTAGACAACCTAGTAGCCACATGGTGCACAATGTAGAATCAGATTTGTTGTACGATTACAGACAAAAGGGATGTCCGTTCTGACAGTTCGTACAGAGACGTGCAAGGGAGGTAAGACAATAGTAACATGCATAGAGAACTTCATGATCAGCTTTCGTTGAATCAGTACTTTATCAGCGAATGATAAAGTTCAGCGATTGCTAAAGTCTTCTACTTGATACTTCACGTTGAGTGGACAAATCTTGGCTTCGCTGATATCCGCATCAGTTCATTAGTAGACTTGTCGCTGGTTCTTGAGCTTGATCTTCAACTTCAGCGTAGAACATATGTTGACGTGAAACTTGTCTTCAGGGATCATAAGTAAACAACTAACTTATCAACTATCATCACAGAGACTGAACAGGCTCAGAGCTACTGGATGAACAGTGTTCACTGAATGTCTAATTTAAAGAGCGAAAGTTCCTATCAGCGGTACTGTAACAGTCTTAGTACTTATCAGCGATAGTGAAACTCTAATACATATTGTTTACTTACAATTTTCACTAAGTGTTTAAGAGAGGGTCATTATCAAATCACTAAGGGTTTGGATCAACAATCTCCCCCTATTTGATTATGACATAGCAATAGAGAAAATTGCTAAGTATGAAAACATAAGGTTAAAAAGAACTCATAAAATATTTGTCCCTTATACTGTTTTCTCGGATCTTTTTTGTACTGATAGAGTAAAGTACGTTCGCTGAAATCTTTCTTTAAACTTCGTAAAGGTTACATAGGGAAGTAGAAAAATTACAAGTACAACTAATGAATTTACAAGTACAAAAGATGTAGACAGATAAAGATAGAAAGATTACAAGGCGATCTTATCCGTCATAAGGTTCTTCCTTAATGAGAAGTTCATCAAGGGTCTTTGATGTGGGAATCATCCAGTCAGGGACATCAACTCCTTGATCCTTTTTGTTCTTTGCTTCTTCAAAAATCAAGGGCTTGAGGTGACGTGCCTGAATGTCGTGTTTGACTTTACACCAGTAGATGAGTTCTCTGAGCTGTTCGATGGGAGTGATGGGTAGCTCAGAGATGCGTTGAAAGTGTTGTCTTCCATAGCAGTCTAAAAAGAAAATGCCATAGGGTTCGCTTAAGACTTTTCCAGGGATGAATGTTTCACCAGGAGGCAGAGAGGTGTCAAGCGCTGAGAGGTCGGCGTCACGACCAAGTACTTCTTCGCGTGAGAAACCTATACCTGTTTCATTCCGGATAGGAGGACCTGAGCCTGAAGGTTTTGACTTTTTCTTTGCAGAGGCCCTTCTTTGTTGAGTTGGAAGAAGAGTGGAAGGAGGAATGTCCACAGCAAAAGAGACCAAGTCGATCTGAGAATTTATAATTTTCTCGACATGGCTCTTGAACTTTGAGCGAGATCGCTGAATGGCCAATCGCATCTCCAACCATTCAGAGAGACCAAACTTCTTTATTGAAGCAGCATAGAAGGTTTGCTTGGTTTTGTCTTCTCTGAATACGTCAACGTCAACAACAGGAACGTTTACGAACAATTTTCCTCTGATAAGTACCTTGATGATTTTGGATGGTCGAGATCTATAGTTCAACATTTCTTTACACCATTCCAAAGTTGAATCAGATACCTTCGTCTTTTCTTCAACGATCCTCTGGGTGTCTTCCCATAACTGATGTTGGACTTCAATGGGAGTTCTTTTCAGCGCGGGGTCTGATAACTCTATTTTTAGAGTTATTATTTCCATTTATTTTCCACTTTATTTTGTCAATTTTAGCCATTTCACTTCTTAAAACCCCCATTCTTGGTATATTTCACGAAAACGAGCAAAAGGAGTGAACCATGGTCTTTAATAAATTATTTGGTAGAATTTGGGTGTTTTTCACGTTTTATCCTGCAGTGACTACTGTTGTGCCCACTCCGGGTCCCCACTCTTCGAGCAGATCAAAAAGAAGAGAAAAAGAAACTATTAGTTGGGATCTAATTTTTTGGAGGAGGAAGGTTCATATGGCAGAGAAATGGCTGGAGAAGTACAAAGTAGTTTTCATTGGAGATAGCATCAAGTACACCTCCTTGTACTTAGAGATTGACTTGGAAAAGGGACCATTGGGTAAAAGGATTACCCAAAAGAGCTGAACTCTGCCACAACACAGCAGTCTTTACCCATTGGAAGACCCACCTCTTTTGTGTAATACCCAACTCCTCCTAGTATATAAAGGAGCACTTGGGTACCATTAAATGCATGCTTGGATATCATCCTTGAGTTTTTGCTTAACTTTAAATTCTCTCAACTACCACTTTAGCTTTAGTCTTTTATTTACTGCAGTACTTAGTTTTAATTTTCAGTATTTTACTTTCTTAGTTTAATTGTAGTTCGCAATACACAGTGACAGGGACGAACCCTCGTTCCCCACTGTGAGTTCTATTCAAGTCACTTTCAGTTTTATTATGTGCAAATCTTCATCTTTTGTTTTCTTTACTTCAGAAATGCTAGGCTAAACCTCATTTGGGATGTAGGAAAGAGAAGTACCTGGATTTTATTAAAAATGCTTGAGTAATCTTTGTACTTAGAATATTTGTTGTTTTGGTCATTCACTATCGATACTTACCTAAGGATGCGAACAAGCCGATCACTTGCAAGGATCTAAAGTCTAGTTCTTAACTTAGAAATAAGTAGAACGTAGTGACACGAGCTTGAATGATGCTAGGGGATTCGAAAGAATTCTTATGACACTTACGAAAGTGAGGTCGGCACAGTGAGCTAATCTCAACCCACTGGAGTAGTAGGCAAGCTAATTTGTGTATTAAAAACACTTAGAGTATTTGTCTCTACACATTCCATCGAGACCTGAAAAGGTCCATTTTTTGAGATTACCATTGACAAGACAATAAATACGACGAGTATGAGATTTTTATCTAACGGTGTGAGTATTTTGTAACCGGGCTTTTCTAGCGAAAATGCCTACCTCGAATACAAGGATCATTTTTAGGACCGAGTATTTGGTATAAAATCTAGGGAAAATCTAACCTACATTCCTCCTTTTAAATCTTAGTAAAATCGTTAAAGTAGCTATTTCACCAAACAAACCAAGCTATTATTTTCTTCTCTAATTGAAACTTGTAAAAGGAGCTCATGAGAACCGTATTGTCTTGATTGTCCAGTCCCTATGGATTCGATTCTGGTATTTTACCAACTATTACTTGCTGTGACGATCATAGTGGACAGTGTACACTTGCACTTCCCACTGTGGACAGTTTGCAACCCACTGCGATTAAAACACACATTTCGCACGTGACAAGTTTTTGGCGCCGTTGCCGGGGATTGACGTGATTTTTAAAATCTCAAGACATTAGTTTTTGTTCGAGCCCGAGTAACTCATTTTTCTAAGCTTTTCGTGTTGCATGCCACGGCAACAACACGAACCTTTGGTACCAATCGATCTTGAAATAGAAAAGACTTTTAGAAGAAGACGTAAAAACAAAAATCGACAACGTCCTGTGATCCCCACTGTAAACATGGCAGCAGTACCGCCACCCGTAGTGGAGACCACAATCACGATTGCCGATAACAAGGATCGAAAAATACGAGACTATGCTACTTCCGGAGTTGGTGATTTAAGCTCCGGGATTTTGAGACCCAATATTGTTGCAAATCACTTTGAACTCAAACCGGTGATGTTTCAAATGATCCAAGCCATGGGTCAGTTTGGAGGATCACCATCTGAGGATCCACACTCGCACTTAAAATCTTTTTTATAGATGACTGATTCCTTTCAATTACAAGGTGTGAGTGAGGAAGCATTAAGGTTAAGACTTTTTCCTTTTTCATTAAGGGATAAGGCGAAGACTTGGCTGAACTCACACGCACCTCATTCGATAACCACTTGGGATGAACTTGCTGATAATTTTTTGCAAAAATACTTTCCTCCCACGAGGAATGTAAGATTTCGAAATGATATTATTCTGTTTAGACAAGAAGAAGATGAGGCTGTTTCGGATGCATGGGAACGATTTAAAGATTTACTTCGAAAGTTCCCACACCATGGCATCCCACATTGCATCCAATTGGAGACCTTTTACAATGGTCTTGCCAATGCAGCCAAAATCATCTTAGATGCAACAGCCGGTGGAACATTCACGAGTAAAACCTACAATGAAGGATATCAAATCTTAGAAAAAGTGTCCAACAACAATACCGAGTGGTCCAATCCTAGAGCGGTAGTACCAAAGACCAACACCATCGATTCCGAAGCACTTAAAACCATGAATGCGCAGTTAGTGGCCTTAACAAAAATCGTTTTGAAACAAAATAGAGGCCAGGTCAATTCTGCAACCTATCTCACCGAAAACTGCTCCCTCTGTGGAGAGGAGCATGTTTTTGATTTTTGTCCAGCAAATCCCGAATCTGTTAATGTCATAGGGACCAACTTGAGGAACAATCCTTATTCGCAGACTTATAATCCAGGTTGGAGAAATCATCCGAATTTCTCTTGGTCTGGTAATCAAGGACTCCAACCCCAAGGGCCGAGTCATATCCAGCAAAGACCACACAACCCCCCTGGATTTCAATCACATCACAGTGGGCAATCCTCACATCACAGTGGGCAGCACCCACAGAACTTTCACCAAGGGCAGTCCTCACAACCATACCAACCACGATCCAACCAATCAGCTGAGGTTCAACAATCGATTGAATCAATTCTCAAGGGTTTTATGAACCAAACCCAGGCAGACATTAGGAACATAGAGACTCAAGTAGGACAACTAGCCGTTGAAGTTAAGAATAGACCACCAGGGACGTTACCTAGTGACACCGAACACGCTAAGGTGATAGGAAAAGGGCCTGAACATGTCAATTCCATAACACTTAGGAGTGGAAAGGATCTGAAAGATATCGTTTTTGAATCTGATGGTTCGCCTCGAACACCCACTGTGATCACCACAGTGGGCACTCCTCAAGTCACTGTGATCCCCACAGTGGGGACCGACATCCCTGACCTTCCCACTTTTGGACCTGTTCCAAAGCCAATACCACAGCAAACTCAAATTGACCCAAGAAGTGTCCCTTTTCCTCAAAGAATGAAGCCTAAAAATGTCGATGTTCAATTTAAAAAATTCTTAGACATTTTTAAACAACTTCATATTAACATACCCTTGGTAGAAGCTCTCGAGAAAATGCCAAGCTATGTTAAATTTTTAAAGGATATTTTGAACAAAAAGAGAAAGTTGGGTGAATTTGAGACTGTGGCTTTGACCGAAGAATGTAGTGCCCTCCTTACTAGCAAGATTCCACCTAAGTTGAAAGACCCGGGTAGTTTCACCATTCCATGCGCAATAGGAGGACAAGAAGTAGGTCAAGCACTCTGTGATTTAGGAGCTAGTGTCAACTTGATGCCTTTGTCTATTTTTAACAAGTTAGGTATTGGAGAGGCTAGACCCACAACCGTGACATTACAACTAGCCGACCGGTCCATTGCCTACCCCAAAGGGAAAATAGAAGACGTTCTGGTCCAAGTGGATAAATTTATCTTCCCCGCCGATTTTCTAGTTCTAGATTATGAGGCCGATAAAGAAATCCCAATCATCTTAGGGCGTCCGTTTCTTGCAACCGGACGTACTTTGATTGATGTGCACAAAGGGGAACTCACGATGAGAGTTAATGACCAAGAGGTGACATTCAATGTTTTTAAGTCTCTTAAATATATAGACACCGAAGATTGTTTTGCCTTGGGTTCGATTTATAGAACCCACAGTCTAGACACACTGCCCACAGTGGGGAATACAGTTCCCACAGTGGGGAGTGATAGTGAGCACTCTGAATCTGAGAGTGATGACACTTTTGAGGATGAGTGTAACGAAATGGTTGCAGCTTTTGAACCTCTAGACTTTAAGGATAGAGATGTTCAACCCCCTTCATTAGAACAACCTCCCGAGTTAGAGCTTAAACCATTGCCTTCCCATTTAAAATATGTTTATCTCGCTAAGGATAATAAACTTCCCGTTATTATCTCTTCCAAACTTAGTGAGAAACAAGAACAACTTCTGATCGGTTTGTTGAGGAAGCATAAGGGAGCAATTGGTTGGACCATAGCGGACATTAGAGGAATTAGCCCCTCTTTATGTCAACATAAGATTAACTTGGAGAGTGACCACACTGGAAAAGTCCAACCTCAAAGAAGGTTGAACCCCGTCATGAAGGAGGTAGTTAAGAAAGAAGTCTTGAAGTGGTTAGATGCCGGTATTATCTATCCCATTGCTAGTAGTAGTTGGGTGAGCCCCGTCCAGTGTGTCCCTAAAAAGGGAGGGACGACTGTAGTAAAGAACGAAAAGAATGAGCTCATTCCCACTAGGACTGTCACGGGATGGAGAATATGCATGGACTATAGACAACTCAACTTGGACACTAAGAAAGACCACTTTCCCTTACCTTTCATCGACCAAATGCTTGATAGGTTAGCGGGAAAGGATTTTTATTGTTTTCTAGATGGATACTCCGGATACAACCAAATTCACATAGCCCCCGAGGACCAAGAAAAGACCACATTTACTTGTCCCTATGGTACTTTTGCATTCCGGAGAATGCCATTTGGATTGTGTAATGCACCCGCCACTTTCCAACGTTGTATGATGGCCATTTTCACCGACATGATTGAGGATACCATAGAAGTTTTTATGGACGATTTTTCCGTGATAGGGACATCATTCGACAATTGCTTAGGAAATCTAGAGAAAAGCCTAGTGAGATGTGAGAGCCACGACCTTATTTTGAATTGGGAAAAATGCCATTTTATGGAAGAAGAAGGTATTGTCCTAGGTCATCTTGTCTCAAAAAGAGGGTTGGAAGTTGACAAAGCCAAGCTTGAGGTAGTGGCACAACTTCCCGAACCCACAACGGTAAAAGGTATTAGAAGTTTCTTGGGTCACGCAGGTTTTTATAGGAGGTTCATCAAGGATTTTTCAAAAATAACAAAACCCCTATGTATCCTGTTGCAGCATGAAAAAGATTTCATTTTTACAAAAGAATGCCGAGATGCTTTTGAAAAAATCAAGGAAGCTTTAGTCACAGCACCCATAGTGACCACTCCAGACTGGTCACTCCCATTCGAAGTGATGTGTGATGCCAGCGAGTGGGCTGTGGGGGCTGTTCTTGGACAGAAAAAGAACAAAGTTTTTCACCCCATTTATTATGCAAGTAAAACACTGATTGAAGCTCAGATTAATTACACTGTTACTGAAAAAGAATTACTTGCGGTGGGGTTTGCTTTTGATCGTTTCAGGTCATACTTGATAGGGACGAAGGTTATAGTGCACACAGATCATGCGGCGATAAAATACTTGATCAACAAGGCTGATTCCAAGCCACGCTTGATTAGGTGGGTTTAATTGCAGCAAGAATTTGACCTTGAGATCGTTGATAGGAAAGGAACAAGCAATCAGATAGCTGACCATTTGTCCAGGCTCGAGAAGATAGTGGGCACTGTTGATCCCACTCCGGTCAGAGAAAATTTTCCCGATGAACAATTGTTATCAGCCCAACATCTCGAAAATAATATTCCTTGGTATGCTGACATTGCCAACTTCTTAGCAAGTGGACTAAAACCCCATGGGATAAGTGGACAACCATTTAAAAAGTTTTTACATGATACACGACAATATGTTTGGCACGACCCTTTCTTGTATAAGATAGGGACGGACCAAATATTGAGGCGTTGTATCCACGGGAGTGAGCAACATCAAATACTCCATGGTTGTCACACATCCCACTACGGTGGCCACTTTGGTGGAAACCGCACTGCTGCAAAAATCTTGCAAAGTGGGTACTTTTGGCCCACTATGTTTAAAGACTCTTATGAATTTGTGAAAAGTTGTGAGCAATGCCAACGCACCGGGAACATTTCGCAAAGGAACGAAATGCCTCTTAACAACATTTTAGAGGTAGAACTTTTTGATGTCTGGGGGATTGATTTCATGGGACCCTTTCCAAATTCCAATAATAATTTTTATATCTTGGTTGCGGTAGACTATGTTTCAAAATGGGTGGAAGTCGTTGCTTGTCATTCTAATGATGCCAACACCGTGGTGAAATTTTTGCATAAAAATATTTTCACCCGATTTGGAACACCACGGGCATTAATTAGTGATGAAGGCACCCACTTTGTAAAGAAAGTCATGGCCTCGGTCCTTGCCAAATATGACATACATCATAGAGTGGCCACCGCATACCATCCACAAACCAACAGTTTAGCTGAGCTTTCAAACCGTGAGATCAAAGGAATTTTAGAAAAAGTTGTTAAACCGCACCGAAAAGATTGGTCAACCAAACTTGATGATGCTCTTTGGGCCTATCGCACAACCTACAAAACTCCCTTGGGAATGTCTCCATTTAAATTAGTTTTTGGCAAAGCTTGCCATTTACCGATTGAATTGGAGCACAAGGCATTTTGGGCCCTTAAAGAGCTTAACATGAGTGAGGATGATGCGGGAATTAAGTGAAGTTTACAATTGCATGAGTTAGAAGAGTTGCGTTACCACTCTTATGAAAACGCAAAGTTGTATAAGGAAAAGACCAAGATGTGGCATGATCGAAGAATCAACCATAGGGAATTCATGGAAGGACAACGGGTATTATTGTTCAACTCCCGTCTCAAACTTTTTCCAGGTAAACTAAAATCAAGGTGGACGGGACCGTATACCATTGTCAAAGTGAGTCCTTTCGGAACAGTAGAGTTAAAATCCCCACAGTCTGGTCAAACATTCAAAGTCAATGGGCAGAGGGTGAAGCATTTTCTGAACGAGAGTGCCCACATTCCATCCCACTCTCCACCCCACTTTGGTTAAGAAACATCGGGACCACTTGTAAATATTTTATTTCAACTCTTTGCTGTCTTTTTATTATTTTTGCTATTTTTAATTCTACATGGTAGTTTGTTTTAATGCGTGTAGAAGAAAGTGCCACTTTTTGAAGAAAAATCAAGGAAAGTACTTCGCAGTGGGGAAAACGCAAGTCCCTGCGCTCCCCACTCCAGAGCTGACGCGAGATTGGACAGATTTGGGGGCCCAATGCTGACACACATCAACCTTTTCTGCCACCTAGTCTTCTTTTTACTCCCATATGTCATACTTTACATGTTTCCAAGATAAATCATCATTGTACTTTCTCTCCCTCTCTCCTAAAACCGACGGTTCCCCCCATTTTTGAAAAGAATAACAATTAAACCTTTTCCTAATCCACCTTAACTCCCAAAAAACCACTTTTCCTCCTAAAAATTCAAACACTACCTTTTCTCATCTCTCTCTCTTACGACCCAAAACCATTCCAAAACCCTAGTCATGGCCAGGAGCAAGAGATTAAACACTCACTCGGAGGCACCCACACGTCCGGCGATTCGCCGGAGAACCGCCGAAGGACAGCCGCCAGAAACTGTCACTAGCGACCTAAATGAACCGCCACCGGTCTCCGGCGACAATCCGATTGTTCCAGACACAGGTTCGTCGAAACAAGAGAGTCCCAAGGCTGTTTCTTCATCTAAAGTGGCAGATTCTGGTTCTAGCCACTTCGATGATGAGGCATTACAAGCCGAAGAGGAAGAACGAAAATTGGAAGAAGAGTTCAACCTGCGCATGTCGGCCATCAGAAAGAGAAAAGAAGAAGTCAAACGAAAGCGAAAAGAGGAGGAGGAGAGACTGAGACAAGAGGAAGATGAAAGGTTACGAGAAGAGGACAGGTTACGAGAAGAGGACAGGTTACGGAAAGAAGAGGAGGAGAGAAAACAGAAAGAAGAGGAGGAAAGAAAGGCTGAGGAAGAAAAAATTCGGGTCGAAAAGGAGAAGAAAAAGGTTGAGGAAGAGAAAAGAAAAATTGAGAATGAAAGGCTTCTTGAGGAAGCAATGAAAAAAGCGGCTGAAGAGAGGGCAAGAAAAGAAGAAGAAGTTCAAGGAATGGGTAAGGAGCATATTCAGACTGGAACAAATTCTCAAGCCACAACTACTGTTGGCTTGGAAGCGATAACAACTGCTTCCCACAGTGGGGAGAATCCAATGAGGAAGGCTTTGAGGAACAAGGGAATGGTCACCAGGTCCTTGGTGACCAAATCAGCGAAGACACCCACTAAGAAGCCAAGGAAGACCGCTGGAAAAGGTAAGGGTCTAGAACCCTCTTTGAGTTCTTCTTCTTTAGAAACTGATGCTGGGGATATGCAAATCCCATCTGAAAACCCACACAAATCCACAGTGGGGACTGCGCATGCCCCCAGTGGGGTACCCAGGAAATTCACCACTCCCATTGTGGCTGCCCACTTTGAATGTATTTCTAATCAGAAGTTGAACTTAGAAAGGGGTTTTGACCCCGACTTTATAGAAGCCAATGCATTTATTAAGAATAAGATCGTCGAGCAAGATTGGTCGACGTTGGCAGCTGCCAACCGTCGCGCAAATGCCTCTTTAGTGAGGGAATTTTATGCCGAGGCCTCTCAATCCAAAGAAACTTCTGTAAAAGTCCGGGGTAAAACTGTATTCTATCATGCTAGTGCTATCAACCAAGTTCTTGGCATAAGGACCCCCACTGTTTGCGAATTTGTCCAATTTTTGAAAAAGATGACCGAAGCAGATGAAGAATTGATTTTAAAGGAATTAGCAGCTGAGGGAAAGCCCTGGGGTAAGGATGGTCAACGCAAATGCTTGCCTGTTAATGCCCTCACAACTGAGGCCGCTGTATGGTTCCAGTTTGTGCGGGCAACCATATCCCCCACTTCTCATGACACTACGTTATCGATGCACAAGTGCGCCCTGTTGTACTGCGTCTTAACTGGTAAACCGATCAATATGGGGACCCTCATGTACGCTGCCATCGACCAAGCTCGCACCAGAAAGAAGGTAAATCTGCCCCTCCCTTGTCTCATTACTTCATTGCTAATAACTGTTGGAGTGCCCACAGCTGCGGAAGATCAATGGCTTGTTTCCACAAGCAATATCAGTGTGGCAACAATAAGAAAGATGGGACGAGCAGTCACTACCCCCACTGATGATCCCACAGTGAGGATTGCTGATGAGCACATTGTGAGAACCACTGGTACCCCACTCCTACAACCCACTGTAGGAACCGCAACCACAAGCAGCAGTAATCCCATGTCCGAAATCCTGAAAGCTTTGAAGAAACTCACGTATCGAGTCGAACTAATGGAGGCCCAGCAGAAATATCAAAACAGGGCGACGGCATCATTTTGGATGTACACCCGGGAACGTGATGAGGTGAAAAAGAAGATGTACGAAGTAGCTAATCCCGAGTTAGCCGCACAACTCCCTGATTTCCCCGAGGATATCTGCCCTACCTATGATAGTGAAGATGAGTTCGATGATGATGGTGCGGATCTGTCGCCGCAAGCTACCCCGTCCCCTTAATGGTTTGTTAAAACAATGGTTTATCTCGTTTGCTCCTAAAACAATTTTAATTTTTGTTTGTTTTATATTTTGTGCCTATGGCTAGGCTTTGACAATGTTTGCTACAAATTTCTTTTTGGCGTTTTAATGCATGAAAATCCTACCACTGGGTATGTAATTTTGGGTACTAACGTATTTGATGTTTGAATGCTTGTTTGATCTCGTTTCCATTTCAAGGTACAACTTTCGGCTTCCGACTTAAAAAAGGTCCTTTTTGTAAGTACGAATCTCAACTTGATACCATGAAATAAAATAGGCCGTTTTTCGCATCCAAACACGATCCTTTTTGTACCCCAAACCACCACCTTTGTTCGTTAATTCAATGTCACAGTGGGGACACTGTGAGATTTAAGTTTGAGGTGGGAACTTCCAGAGTGACTTCCAGTCTTCCCACAGTGGGGACACTGTGAAGTCTAAGTTTGAGGTGGGTAAGCCATACCCCCTCCCAAAAAAAAATACAAAAACAGAAGAAAATCGGAGTGTCACTAACAAACTTGATGGTGTGCCTTTCTGGACCATCAAAGTGTTCACTCCCAGAAAAAGATGGTGTGCCTATTCTGGACCATCGGAATACCCACTTTCACAAAAATAGCCATACCTAAATAAAGCCTGAAAGTGTGCGTACACACCCATGAAAAATCCAAAACACCCACTTCTTGAAATAAAAATCTCCAAGCGAGATTTTCGGTCCATGTTTGGAAATACTTGCCAAAAACCCTAGGGAAAATATTCAAAACCATAAACCCGTCAAACCCAAGAAAGCCCTATTGATTAATGGAAAACAAGGGAAAGATTTAGTCAAACACAAAAGTGAAATTTTCAAGTTTGGAACCGAAGGAAGTATCGAAGGAAGGAGATCAACGCCCATTCAAGTCAAGAAGTATGTAAGTCCCTAAAAGTTCTGCTACATTTTGTTTATTTTATTTATTTCTTTTTATTACTTGGGGACAAGTAATGGTTTAAGTTTGAGATTGTGATAACTCTATTTTTAGAGTTATTATTTCCATTTATTTTCCACTTTATTTTGTCAATTTTAGCCATTTCACTTCTTAAAACCCCCATTCTTGGTATATTTCACGAAAACGAGCAAAAGGAGTGAACCATGGTCTTTAATAAATTATTTGGTAGAATTTGTGTGTTTTTCACGTTTTATCCTGCAGTGACCACTGTTGTGCCCACTCCGGGTCCCCAGTCTTCGAGCAGATCAAAAAGAAGAGAAAAAGAAACTATTAGTTGGGATCTAATTTTCTGGAGGAGGAAGGTTCATATGGCAGAGAAATGGCTGGAGAAGTACAAAGTAGTTTTCATTGGAGATAGCATCAAGTACACCTCCTTGTACTTAGAGATTGACTTGGAAAAGGGACCATTGGGTAAAAGGATTACCCAAAAGAGCTGAACTCTGCCACAATACAGCAGTCTTTACTCATTGGAAGACCCACCTCTTTTGTGTAATACCCAACTCCTTCTCCTAGTATATAAAGGAGCACTTGGGAACCATTAAATGCATGCTTGGATATCATCCTTGAGTTTTTGCTTAACTTTAAATTCTCTCAACTACCACTTTAGCTTTAGTCTTTTATTTTTAGTATTTTACTTTCTTAGTTTAATTGTAGTTCGCAGTACACAGTGACAGGGACGAACCCTCGTTCCCCACTGTGAGTTCTATTCAAGTCACTTTCAGTTTTATTATGTGCAAATCTTCATCTTTTGTTTTCTTTACTTCAGAAATGCTAGGCTAAACCTCCTTTGGGATGTAGGAAAGAGAAGTACCTGGATTTTATTAAAAATGCTTGAGTAATCTTTGTACTTAGAATATTTGTTGTTTTGGTCATTCACTATCGATATTTACCCAAGGATGCGAACAAGCCGATCACTTGCAAGGATCTAAAGTCTAGTTCTTAACTTAGAAATAAGTAGAACGTAGTGACACGAGCTTGAATGATGCTAGGGGATTCGAAAGAATTCTTATGACACTTACGAAAGTGAGGTCGGCACAGTGAGCTAATCTCAACCCACTGGAGTAGTAGGCAAGCTAATTTGTGTATTAAAAACACTTAGAGTATTTGTCTCTACACATTCCATCGAGACCTGAAAAGGTCCATTTTTTGAGATTACCATTGACAAAACAATAAATACGACGAGTATGAGATTTTTATCTAACGGTGTGAGTATTTTGTAACCGGGCTTTTCTAGCGAAAATGCCTACCTCGAATACAAGGATCATTTTTAGGACCGAGTATTTGGTATAAAATCTAGGGAAAATCTAACCTACATTCCTCCTTTTAAATCTTAGTAAAATCGTTAAAGTAGCTATTTCACCAAACAAACCAAGCTATTATTTTCTTCTCTAATTGAAACTTGTAAAAGGAGCTCATGAGAACCGTATTGTCTTGATTGTCCAGTCCCTGTGGATTCGATTCTGGTATTTTACCAACTATTACTTGTTGTGACGATCATAGTGGACAGTGTACACTTGCACTTCCCACTGTGGACAGTTTGCAACCCACTGCGATTAAAACACACATTTCCCACGTGACATGGTCTTTCACCAATTGTTGGGCAAACTGGATGGCGAGAGCCTTATCTTTTTCTTCAGCTTCCTTCTTTTTGGCGAGTAATCTCACAGCTCTTAGATGATCAGTGTATTCTTTCTTCGACAGTCTGAACTTTTTAGGAAGTTTGTCACGAGGAAGAATGACTCGCTGATCTTCAAGCTGTTTGATCATTGCATCTCTCTTTTCTTGTTCTTCTTCACTCAGCGTTTGAGGAACTGAGGAAGGTCTGTTTTTGTGAGAGAGCAGCTGTTCTTCAGGTTCATCAGTCTCAGAGGTCAAATCCAAGACTGGGATTGTTTCTTCGGCACTTGTGGCTGGGATTATTGTTGGTGTTGTTGCAGGAGCTTCAGCGGGATCCTCAAGCAGGGGAGAGGACTAGCTGAAACACAGCGATCATTTAAGTAAGATTTGGGTAGAAAAGAGATAGAGAAAAGAATGGGATTAAGTGTATAGAGGTTTTATGGAGAGGAGAATTGAGATTGAGAAGGGATAAAGGATGGATGCAGTGTAAGGGAATAGAAGGTAGTGTACCTGACAAACTGGCTTTTGAAGCAAGATCATCAGATTGTCTTCTTCAGTGAGGCCTTTGTTTTTGCCTTTGTCAGCTTCAGATGCTGCAGGCTTTGATTTGGTCCGCTCCCCTGAAGGTTCATTTATTGAAATCCCTTTTAGAGCTGTGGTTTCTGCGACAGGCTGGACATAGAAGAAATAATCATCATCATCATCATCATGTTTAGGGGATGATGATGGTTCTTCATCAGAGATGTCGACAGGTTCATCATCTTCAGCTTCTTCATCAGATTCAACCACTTCAGCATAGGGTTCAGTCACGTCAGCCACAACTTCCTTGTGTTCCCCTTCGAGTTGCTCCCCCTCAGATACAGAGGGAGTTTTCTCGGTCCCCCCAGGGTTTTCAACTTCCTCAGGTTGTGAAGTAGAAGCAGCAGCAACCTTTTCATTTATCTCCCCCTCAGCATTATGGGGAAGACCTTCATCTTTCTTCTCCCCCTCTTCCACATGATGACTGGGGGAGGTAACAGATTGATCAGCAGCAACATCAGCAGTAGTCATAGGATCACTGTCTTCTTGGCCAGTGATTCCTATGCAGGTTTCAATCACTACTAATCTGTCTTCTAGGCCAGAAATAGCAGGACTGATCTTTTGGAGTTCAACTCGATCGGTCTGAGTAAAGTGAGATTTTGGGGCGTCCAGGCGATTGAGTATCTGCTGAAGTAGTTCTTTCATCGTGGTAACCTCACCCTTAGGAGTACCAACCTCTGTCTTCAATGATGTGACTTCATTGGACAGAGTGGTGAAGTTTGTTGTGATGGTGGTGTTAATGAAGGTGAGATTGTTGACGTTTGTGCAGTTTTCAGCGAGGGTGGTAGCTAAAGTTGCTATGCTACCATCCACCTTATCCATATCAGCTTTGGAGGCTTTCGTATCAATGATCCCGGTCAGCTTCTTGAGTTTCTCTCCAGCGTCTGTAACCGCTGAAGAGTTGGTGGAGAGTATGGTGTTGTAGGATTCCACATTTGTTTCTAGGGCCTTCAGGGAGGTGTTGATATCCCCCAAATTAGGACCTAAAACAGTTATTAACTTATGAACAGAGGAAAGCTCAGAAGTTTGAGGTTTTGAGAGAGGAGTATGTGGAGTTATGTGTATACCTACAGGCGGGTTGGCGAAGTTTTCGAAACCTCGTAAACCTGAGTGATATTCCATGTCGCCTTCGAGAGTGCCTTGCCGCATGGAGGTGCCTGTAGATCCTATATTTGCATCCATCATCATTTGTAGAGTTTCAGCAGCTGTATGATGTATGATGAAGGGTGTTCCAGAGAATGGGGGTATAGATGGAGAGACCAAAGATTGAGTGGGAGGAGTGAAGGATGAGAAGATTGGTTGGGTGCGGGGTTCAGCGTTGGATCCGCTGAGAATTGCATCTTCAGTCCATAGAGAGTCTGAAGGAGGAGGGTTCATTTCCAAGTTTATAACCTCAGTGTCTAGAGACGTTGAGGCCGGGATGGAAGGGATGGCTTGTTCAGCTGTGGCAGAACGTACCACGAAACTATCCAGCGACTCTTGTAGAAGATGAGTCGTGGAGTCTTCAGCCGTTGATGGCTTGGAGGGTTGCTCCTTAGTTTTCTTGATCCTTGTGGAGTCAAGTTGGGTAGTAGAGTGTTTCCTTTTTCGAGAAGAAGTGGATTTTGCAGCCTGGGTATCAGCGGTGGGGATTACCACTGAAGTAGCCGCAGAAATAGAAGAAGGAGGATTGAGAATAGATAAGAGAGTAGTAAGACGTACCTCGTTTGCCATGGGGTTGAAGTCGAGCACCTTAGGACCAACCTGAGAGAGTTCTAGATCACCCTCTTTTAGGTATTTATCCCCAAGTCCTTGAAGAAAGACGGTGCTGATGAATCGGGGGTATGGAACCCATGTCGGTCTTTCAGCCATAGCTACTCTAAGCTCAAAATCGTCATAGATGACTGAGGCCCAGTCAACATGGAGACCTTTCAGCAATGCATAGCCCATTGCTTGCTGAGGCTGAGCAGCTTGATCAGAAGAGCCGGATTTCGCTGTCATGCAGCTTATCAAGTGGGCAAAGATGAAGTTCATCTCGCTTGGCATTTTGTACTTCTTTATTGCGGTCAGCTTCTTCTCAGGGAGTTTATCTCTCCCTGTTTCCCATACGTAACCCATTGCATCAAAGAATGCAGTGATGGCTTCCCTATCAGTTTTGTTTTTATGGTTTGGGAAAGGAACAAAGGGTTTTTCTTTGGTAGCGGTTGGGAGGCTGAGTGCACGCCTGATAATGGCAGGGTTGATTTTGGTAGTACCAAATTTGGTGTCACAGAGAATGACATCAAAGAGTTTCTTAGGGTCTTTGGGTGAAGCAATCTGAGCTTTTCTAGCAGTATACCAGAACTGAGCCAAAAGGAATTTGTGAGCAGGGGGTACGAAGGTTAGGGCTTTGAATAAGCAGCAGGTTTTCAGAAAATTCACAGCATCATCCAGATGCTTGACTTGCTTTCGAGGAGGAAACTCAAAAAGCGCATAGAGGTTATTGTTATGGTCGAAAGTAACCGTCTCAGGTGTGAACTTGACCTGAGGAGGCTTGGTGAGAACAACTTTCTCAGCAGTAACCGGGGATTTGGCAGAAGGAGCTTCAGTAGTTGCCATTGCTGTTTGTCAAATATAAACATGAAACAGATGAACATAAACATCTTAATGTGGAAAGGTTTTCCACTAAGTTGTTTTATGAATTTTGTCCATTTCATTCAGACAAAATATGTCTTAATGAAGATTAGGGTTTTCTTGTTTTGAAAAATAAATGCAAACCCAGTAAAATGCCTTGTTTTCCAGTTTCCTTTAGAGATAAGGATTCTGGAAAAACGTATGAAGAACAAGTTTAAGATTTTTGATTTAAACTTGAAGAACAACCATGAAGGTTGTATTCATAAAACCATGAAAGAGATGATTTCGTTTTTAAAAGTTCTTTTGTTTGATCTTTTGTGAACAAGAATAAGATCATTAACAAGTTAAAATAGGTAAATAATAAGAATATTAATCTGGTTGTCGAAGAAGGAGATGAACAGTTTTCGAAACGAGAATTCGATATGCAACAGTAAATTCTTTTCTTGAAGAAGAAGTTGCTCGCGTAAAGCGAAAAATATAAACCCCAATGTGTTTATATAGTGAGATTAGAGAGAGAGAAAAACTAGAGCGGGAAAGTTTTTCATCATGACACGGACACGTGTTTGCATTTGATTGGATGGTAAATGAAACGTGCAAACGTGTGTCAGAAAAAGAAACGTTCCAGGGGTTATCCGTTTGACTTACGTCACAAACGTCTTTTCATATTTTAGGATGTCTCTAAGGTTTTGAAAGCTCAGGGACACTTTTTGAAAGCATGAAGCACTGAATAGAAACATCAGTGTTGGTTTTAGAAATTTCAAAGTATCACTGAAAAGAAGAGATATTCAGCGATGCAACTTGTTTTGAAATCTTGCATTTACATGCGGTTGTCAGCGAGTGAAGAGAACGTACCTTAACGTCAGCGAATCAAGTTTGTTCAGAGGGAAGATGATAGAATGGGTTATACAAGTTGGTTTTATTCGGTCGCTGATCAAATGTGAACCTCTGAAGATTTTATTCTTCAAAGTTCAATATTCCAAGCTCGCTGATGAGAAAATTGAATCTTGTCTCATCAAGAGGTTTGGTGAATAAATCGGCTAACTGAAAATCAGTTGGGATAAAATTAAGTTCTATATCACCATTCATCACATGATCTATGATAAAATGATACCTGATTTCGATGTGTTTGGTCTTTGAGTGTAGCACTGGATTGTTGGCTATAGCGATGGCACTAGTGTTGTCGCAATAGATTAGAATTTTCGAGAGCTGAAGATCATAGTCCTGTAGTTGATTTCTCATCCACAAGACCTGAGAACAACAGCTTCTAGCAGCTATGTACTCAGCTTCAGTTGTGGAGGTGGACACTGAGTTTTGCTTTTTACTTGTCCAACTCACCAGCTTTCCACCTAGGAGCTGACAGCCTCCTGTGGTGCTTTTCCTATCCAATTTGCAACCTGCAAAATCACTATCTGAATAGGCGATTAGATCAAACCCTGAGTCTTTGGGATACCAAAGACCTAGGTTAGCAGTACCCTTAAGGTAACGAAAAATTCTCTTTACAGCGATCATAAGAGATTCCTTAGGTTCAGCTTGATATCGTGCACACAAACAGGTTGCGTACGTAATATCAGGTCGACTAGCTGTGAGATACAAAAGAGAGCCGATCATCCCTCGGTACAGTGTGACATTAACATGAATACCATTAGTATCCTTGTTTAGTGTCAGCGGCGGTGCCATAGGGGTTTTCATAGCTGAACTCTGAGTTAAATCGAATTTCTTCAGCATATCTTTAACATACTTTCCCTGATTAATGAAAGTTCCTTTTTCATTCTGTTTTATCTGAAGACCAAGGAAATATGTTATCTCACTCATCATGCTCATTTTATACTCTGTTTTCATCCTTTTAGAGAAACGAGTACAAAGTTCAGGGTTAGTGGAACCAAATATAATATCATCGACATATATTTGAACAAGAATGATATGACCTTTTACTTTCCTGAAAAATAGAGTTTTATCGATTTTACCACGGTCAAATTCTTCAATAATTAGGTAAGAGGATAGAGTGTCATACCATGCACGAGGAGCTTGATTTAAGCCAAAAAGTGCCTTATCCAGTTTATAAACATAACCTGGATGCTTAGGATCTAAGAATCCTGGAGGTTGTTCCACATAGACTTCTTCATTCAGCTTTCCATTTAGGAACGCTGACTTAACATCCATTTGATACACTTTGAAGTCTTTGTGTACCGCATAAGCTAAGAATAGACGAATAGATTCTAGTCTTGCTACAGGAGCAAAAGTTTCATCGTAGTCTATACCTTCCTCTTGTCTGTATCCCTGAGCAACAAGTCGAGCCTTGTTGCGGGTTACAGTTCCATGTTTGTCCAACTTATTTCGATAGACCCATTTAGTGCCTATCACTGTCTTGTCAGTTGGTCTTCGAACAAGGTTCCAAACTTTGTTTCTTTCAAATTTCGTCAGCTCTTCTTGCATAGCGCTGACCCAGTTTGGATCTTTGAGGGCATCATCTATTTTCTTTGGTTCAATCAGAGAAATAAAGTTAACAAATAAACAAATATTACCTGCACTTCGTCGAGTCTGAACACCAGCGTTTGGATCACCAAGAATTTGATCAATAGGGTGATTAGCAGTCCATCGCTGAGCCGGAGCATGAGATGCTAACTCAACCTGAACTGGAGGGGCTGAAGATAAGGCTTCAGCAACTTCTGGAATATCATCCAAGAGAAGAGTAGGTGCAGATGTCATTACATTCACTGATTGCTGTGAAGTAGATGGAATGTCTGATGTAGTAGGTTCAGAAACAGGCATAGTGTTGAGAGGAACAACTGAGACCCATGATGTTTCAGCTTCACTAGTCTGCGTGTTTGGGATGATAGTAGGACCATCATCTTCAACGGTATGAGTATGAGGAGTGGGAATATCTTCTGAATCACCAAGATGTGAAAACATCCATTGATTCAGTTCTTCAGTATCAGCAGAAGGTCGAGAATTCGCTGAATGGGATTCGTCAAACGTGACGTGAATAGTTTCTTCAACAGTTTGTCTTCTTCGATTGAAGACTCTGAAGGCTTTGGAGACTGAGGAGTATCCAAGAAAGTTTCCATCATCAGCCTTAGGATCAAACTTTCCAAGGGCATCTCTGTTATTCAGTATGAAACACTAACATCCAAAGATGTGAAGAAAGCTAATTGAAGGCTTTCTCCCATGAAAACGTTCATAGGCTGTCTTCTTGAATCTTTTGACTATCAACGACCTGTTTTGCGTAAAACAAGCAGTGTTGACAGCTTCTGCCCAAAACTGAGTAGGTAGATGAGAATCGCTGAGCATTGAACGTGCAACTTCAATAATAGTTCTATTTCTTCTTTCAGCGACTCCATTTTGTTGCGGTGTTCTCACTGAGGAAAAATTGTGAGAAATGCCCTTACTCTCAAAGAAGGAATCAAGAGAACTGTTTTTGAATTCAGTCACATGATCACTCCTTATTGAGCGAACGGTCATGTTGTTCAGGACTTCCATTTTCCTGACAAAGGTGATGAGTTCTTCAGGGGTGTCACTCTTTGAACGGAGAAACATTACCCAGGTATAGCGAGAGAATTCATCAACTATGACCAGCGTATATTTCTTTCCAGCGATGGATTGTTTATTAACAGGGCCAAACAAATCCATATGGAGAAGTTGTAGAGGAGATGACACTGAGGAAACTCGCTTAGATTTAAATCTTGCTTTGGTCTGCTTCCCTTTCTCACACGCTGAACATAAGGACTCTTTGGCGTATGAGTGTTGAGGTAGACCAGTGACTAACTCTTTAGAAGATAGAGTATTCAGTGTTTTGAAGTTGAGATGAGAGAGCCTCTTATGCCATAGCCAGTTGACATCAGATGAGGCTTTTGAGAAGAAACAGGAGTTCTCAGTGGTTGTTGAGTCCATGTTTATAATGTAAACATTTTCCAAACGATAACCGCTGAGAGCTATCTTCTCCTTTTTGTCAGTGACAAAGCAGGATTCCTTAGTAAAGATTACTTTGTTATCCATGTCGCAAAGTTGACTGATGCTTAGAAGATTATGCTCCAGCCCTTCAACATATGCGACTCTTCTGAAGGTTGTTGTACCATTTGAGAGTACACCAAACCCTCGGGTATGTCCTTTTCCATTTCCACCGAAAGTTACAGAGGGACCCTTCTCTTCCTTGTATTCAGTTAGCAGGTTCTTCTTACCAGTCATGTGTCTAGAGCATCCGCTATCGAGATACCAGATACCCTTCTTAACCTTAGTAGCAGAGGTTGAAGTAGAGGGAATGTCAGAATTTTCTTCCTCATCTTCGATTTTGGCCATGAGACATAGATTGGCTTCATCATCATCTTCAGAGTCAGATGATTTTTCTTCGTCTGAGGCAGCCCAATCATAGTCAGCCATCAGGCCTTTGCCTTTCTTCTTAAAGGTTTTCAGCTTTGAATACCTTTCTTTCAGCTTTTTGTATTTTTCATCTCTAGTCCTTGGAGTAAAGTTTTTCTTGGGAAAAACTGAGGATCTAGAGACTTTCTTTGACCTGCACTCGCTAGCAAAATGTCCTATCTTTTCACAGTTATAACAAGTAGAAGTAGCCTTATCAACAGGGGTTGATGATCTTGGCTTATCAGTAATAGCAAGAGGTTTGTTCTTTCTAAAATTACTCTTTCTAGCAAATCTCCTAAACTTATTAGCTAGGAATGCTAGAGTTTCATCATCATCTGAAACGTTAGAGTCTGATGATCTTTCAGAGTTAGTTTCCAACTCAGTGACAGTAACAGTAGATCGTTGAGTGGAAGGTGACTCTGAGATTAAAGCAACATGGGTGCTTTTGGAATCTTTTACAAGATTCTTCTTAAGATGACTCGATTGCTCATGATTCAGCATCGTGCCATATAAGGAAGAAAGAGTCATAGATTTTAGATCTTTTGACAGCTTGAGACACATTAAATAACTGTCCCAGCTTTCAGGTAAACATTCTAAAAACTTTGTCAGTACTTCAAAGTTAGAATATTCCTTACCAACAGTTTTCAGATCTATTATTAAGCAGTTAAAACGTTGGTGTACTTCAGAGAGAGATTCATTCTTACCACAAATGAAGCTTTCGTACTGTCTTACCAGGTTGATCTTTCGTGAGTCCTGGACTTCAGATGTACCTTTATACTGAACACAGATTGTGTCCCACATAGCTTTTGAGGTTTTCAGGTTCATGACGGAATGGTAGACTTCGTCAGGAAGAGCCATATAAAGTATGGATCTGGCTTTGGTGTCGATAGCCACTTTCTTCTTATCTTCATCAGTCCACATATGAATTTCCTTGGGAACCAACCTTTCTGGAATAACAGCTCTATTTTCAGCAGCTGGAACTTCAGGATCAATTCTAACAGGAATATATGGGCCGTTTTCAAGATAGTAAGGCATAGTAGGGTCTACACCTTCTAAGAAGAGAATCATCCTATTTTTCCATAGATTGAAGTTATCTCTGGAAAATCTAGGGGGTTTTGCAAGAGAACCATTGTCAATATAGTTAGTGTTTGTGTTGGTAGCCATTTTCAGAAATAGCAAGGAAGAGAAATCTTAGTATAGATAAGATCTTGTTTATGAGATTAAACAAATCCGCTCTGATACCACTTGTTGGTCCCGAAGGGTTATACAAGTTTGTAGAAGGGGGGTTGAATACAAACACACTATTTTTACTTTCTAAATTGTTTATTGATAAATCTTAAAACAATTTACAACTTGTTGCGGAACAAGATAAGGATTAACTAATCTAAACAAGTTAAGAACACTAAGTTTCTTGCACTAGAAATAGACAGAAAGGAGATAAGAATATTAAGTATAATATTCTAACACACAAATAGATAGAAGAAGATGGCCCGAGCACACTTCATTTCTGAAGTAGGGTTCTTCTTATATACTGCATGCATTTAATGCATGACAGTATGGCTTTACATGTGGCAGCAGCTGATTGGTTGCATGTACCTTTGTAGACAACCTAGTAGCCACATGGTGCACAGTGTAGAATCAGATTTGTTGTACGATTACAGACAAAAGGGATGTCCGTTCTGACAGTTCGTACGGAGACGTGCAAGGGAGGTAAGACAATAGTAACATGCAGAGAGAACTTCATGATCAGCTTTCGTTGAATCAGTACTTTATCAGCGAATGATAAAGTTCAGCGATTGCTGAAGTCTTCTACTTGATACTTCACGTTGAGTGGACAAATCTTGGCTTCGCTGATATCCACATCAGTTCATTAGTAGACTTGTCGCTGGTTCTTGAGCTTGATCTTCGACTTCAGCGTAGAACATATGTTGACGTGAAACTTGTCTTCAGGGATCATAAGTAAACAACTAACTTATCAACGATCATCCCAGAGACTGAACAGGTTCAGAGCTACTGGATGAACAGTGTTCGTTGAATGTCTAATTTAAAGAGCGAAAGTTCCTATCAGCGGTACTGTAACAGTCTTAGTACTTATCAGCGATAGTGAAACTCTAATACATATTGTTTACTTACAATTTTCACTAAGTGTTTAAGAGAGGGTCATTATCAAATCACTGAGGGTTTGGATCAACACGGATCCTGCTACACCGAGTGTGGTAGCTTATAGGCAAGAGTTAGGGAATCCCATGGTCCAGCCAGCGCCGGAGGGACCTCCCCAGGGACCTCGACCCGAGCGACGTGAGGGTCCGAGAGTAAGAGGTGGAAGGGCCCGGGCAGCTGGGGCTCCCGGGCGGGGTGTGTTGAGAATTATTGGGAGGGGAACCGCAACAGGAGGTGCATTGGATCCGCGTTCCAGTGCCGACCCTAGCCAACAACCTATAATCCCTATCATCCGACCGACAGGCGAAGCCGGAACATCGTCTTCACGACCGATGCTCCACCGTGCCTCCGAGCCATATATTTCCGACCCTCCTTCACCAACCCGACATGTTGAGAACGTGGAATCTAACTCCACGGGATCCGATACCGACCGTAACATACGCCTGAAATTAATCCCTCACGGTATCGGTCCAAACCCGGATTTTACCGAAGGAATCCTACTTGACTCACCTACCCATGTTGAACAGCCTGCTCTGGAAGATACTAGGATAACCGAGGGAGAGGTAGGTGTTGAGTTAGATCATGTGAGACGGAGGGAACTGCGTTCGAAAACGAACTAGGAAAGATCAAGCCGTAAAGATAACGAGGCTTATGAGCGATCCCAACCGAGTGATATCCGGGTAGCCATATCTGCTATCCCGTCTCATATGTTAGGATGGGGTATTGAAGTAGCCTCCGTGGACCCAGCGGAGCAATTGCACAACCCCCTTATCCACTCATCCGTCTCTCAAAAGACGGATGTTTCAGTCTCTCACGGGGATCTAGCACAACTTCCACCGGTCTATCACTCGGAGAGTTTTGGTGTTGAAATAAGAGACCAGCAACCCCCGGTCTCGCCTTCATTTCGTGCACCATCGAGTCTAGCACTATTTGACATTGAACATTCTTAGGCTAGGACACATGATGAGGAACACCGAATTGAGACTCTTCGTGACTCGATCGAAACGTTTGTAGTGTCTCCGTCTGGCGGAACACGAGGATCGGACGGAAATCCTACCACAGCTACCGAATTGCCAACTGTGAACGTAGGTGGCTCTGCCTCTCAGGTAGATGCCTCAACGGGTAATCTAAGTGATCCTGGTGTTACTTTACCTGAATTTGTGTCACCAGGGTCCCTGGACAACACCCTTAAGGCTGTCCGCGAGGCGATGGAGCAACACATCGCCGACGAGCTCGCCAAAATTAAGAGCTTAATCAAAGGTAAAGAGAAGATCGTTGAAGCTGAAATCGCACCTACACCTCCACCGGCTCCTACTCAGCCTACCTACTCGGTGGACACCCTCAAGACGATGCTTCTAGCCCAACTGCTCCAACAATCCGAAACTGACGCCTCTACCGAAGCAGACCTGCTATCCGTTCTGAAATCACAAGTCACTGTTCCTTCATCATCCATTACCACTCTCTTGGATACCATTGACTCGACTCTCAAGGACTTCAACCAAGCGCTCACAACACTATCCGAGAGAGTCCGTTCACTCGAAGATACCTGCAAGAGTCAAGCATGCGGTCTAAAGCGCAAGCACGATGATCAGGATGATCCTGATCACCGTGAGGGGGAGAAAAGACAAAGACCAACCGAGACCGCCCTGATCCTCACTGAAACGACTATTGTGGTTCACCAGGAACCCTCAACTATGGCTACTACATCAGAAGCACCCGAAGTCGATTTACCTTTAGCCGAGATGGTAATTGACATGGATATCTCGGATGATGAAGACCCGACGGTTGAAAAGCCTGAGGGAACAGAACAGGAACTGGATATTTTTGACTCATCAGATATACCGATACTGGATTTGATTGATCCAGACTGTGAGACCAACCCTGAAACTGAAGATGCATGGTATGAAAAAGCCGCCAGTGTCACAAATTTCCAGGTTAATTTGGTCTTCCCTACTGATGAAGATGACAACATAGATTACGATCAGTTCCTGCTCCAGAATTTGTATGGTACCCCCGTTCACTCTGCTCAACCCGTTGAAACTTCAACAAGACCTGAAACCTCAACTGCCAACATTCCGACATCTCCTCTGCAACCGACAGCTTCTGATCTTCCTCCTCCTCCTCAACTGCAACAAATCCGTTGGGAGAAGATCCCGATATTTATTCCTCACCTGGAGGAATCTCTGAAGAAGTTGTTCGTCCACAAGCTTCGCCCAATCGAGACAACTTTCTGCCTTGGTATTTACAGCTCCAACCTCGAATACCAACGTCGGTACATAGCCGCAATGAAGCGATGTCTGCCAGTTACCCAAGTCCGAACCAAGCATAAGATAACTGAAGTGCTGAACATCCAGTCAGGCCATGTTATGAAAATCGTTTATCCTGTATTCACTGTCCGACGTGAACACGATAACGAATGGATATTTTCTGAAGCCGACTTGTAATAACCGGGTATATTGTGGGTTTATTTAATTTTTATTATTTTGGTTCTAAGGTAAGTATGGAGTTAGTTTTAAGGAGTTAGAAGTTAAGGGGTAAGTTTTAATTTTAAATTAGAAATTGGAGGGTTAAAGTTGCCATTAGATGGAAGTATGGGGTTTGTTTGGTTGATGTGATTATACAAACTCCACCCACCGCCTCTTTTTCTTAGATAGGATGAGGTGTTTCTCTTTAGTGCAATTAACATATATCTCATAGTGTGTATGTGTGTGTGGGTTTGCATTCGGCAAGAGAGAGAGATAGAGAATTTAGAGAGAGCAAGGTAAAGAAGAAGAAGGAATCATATCAATTGCAGCTGGGTTTTAGGATTCAATTCAAGAAAAGAAAAGGTAACAATTCTACATAAACTACTCCTTTTATGTTTATTGGTTTCCTAAAGTTTACTAAAAGGTTTAGAAATGGGTTTTGAAGAAATATGGATGTTTTTGGAAAACTAAGTTTATGGATAGTTGTTATTTATGGTCTTAAACATATCTGCAAAACATCATAAACATTCATGGCTTAAAACTAGAGATTTCTGGGTTTTTACGTTTTTCAGTTAGTTGAGATATTCATGAACTCAGTTAGTTGAGACATGTATGAACTCAGTGGGTTGAGATATGGTGCCATGTCTCAACAGTTGGTTGCGACTTGGTGCTATGTCTCAACAGTTGGTTGCGACATCAGGGAGTTATCGCAATAGTTGGTTGCGACAAGGGTTATCATTTTAGTTGGTTGCGATATCAGCCGAGGATTTTAGATTATTTAAGATTCTTAGTTTTTAAGGGTCCTGAACAGTAGATTAATACCAGTACTTTATGTATATGAGTATTTCAGATTTCCGTGAAGTTGGTGACGAAGATTCTTACGACTTTAATTAGAGTAACGCGACTACAATCAGGTGAGTTTTACTTTAAAACGTTTTCAAACTGGAATACGTATAAGCGTGGATTGGGAATGTGATAGATGGTGTGATTATGTGTTTATGTTGAAATGGATATTTGGTTGAAAAGTGATGACGTTTTTATAAAGGAAAATATGATATGTTGAGATATATATTTTATTTATATGAGCATTCCACTACACGCGAGCACGTTGACCGGGTTTAGGACCGGCGGAGTATTGGCTGTAATATTCGTACGGTGGTGTTGGCTGTAATATTCGTACGGCGATGTTGGCTGTAATTGTCGTACGGCGGAGTAATTGATTAGTTGGCTTGCAACCACCTAATTTGGCCATGTGAAGGATGTGAAGGATGTGAAGGATGCGTGGTACACGATGCACGAGTCTTGTTTGGTATTTAAGTATTTGTGATATATGTGTGTTTTTACAAAAGGATTACTAAACTGGCAGGGATTATCTCACTATACCATTTGGTCTAACCCTCATTTTGTTTTCAAAAATATGTATTCCAGGTCGAGAATCTTTTCTTAGCAAAGGGAAGGATAAAGTTAGGATGAAGGTTGATAGCTGACGGAGATTAGGAAATGCTTATGTTTTGTATTGTATAGTTTTGAGACTATGGGACCGTACGTGACTTATTATGTAATTTTTTATGAATGTAACGAAGTTATGCAATATATGTTATTTGACGCATGTTTGGGAAACCGGGTCGTTACAGAATGGTATCAGAGCCGGTCACCGGGTCGATGTGTCAGCGAGGACGCTGATCCCACTTAGGTGGGTGGATTGTGAGATCCCACATCGGCTAGGAGGAGGAACGAAGTCCTCCTTATAAGGGTGGATGGATACCTTCCTTGCATGAGGCCTTTTGCCTGTCACTGGGTGCGGTCTGGGTGCGTCCCACGTATGCCTGTGCGGGCAGGAACAAAACCGTGAGCGGTACCGGCATGCTGTTATGCAGAGGGTATGCGCAAAGCGGACAATATCGTGTACGGTGGACTGGGGATGTTATAGAACTTGTGAGATCCTACATCGGCTAAGAGGGGGAACGAAGTCCTCCTTATAAGGGTGGATGGATACCTTCCTTGCATGAGGCCTTTTGCCTGTCACTGGGTGCGGTCTGGGTGCGTCTTGCGTATGCCTGTGCGGGCAGGAACAAAACCGTGAGCGGTACCGGCATGCTGTTATGCAGAGGGTATGCGCAAAGCGGACAATATCGTGTACGGTGGACTGGGGATGTTACAGAATGGTATCAGAGCCCTAGTTTAAGGGATTTAGGTATTTGTATCCGTACCTAGACTTAACCTGCATGTGAAGTAGGATGTCCCTAATAATTTTAGAACCTTGAGATGTTAAGTATAAAAAGGTCGAAGGAACATCATGTAAGCTAATTTCAAGTTACACCTGGCCAGTGTAATTGTGAACTTACAAGTACATGTTTGAACTGGAATACCTTATTATATGGGGAATGTGCTTATGTGTATGATAACCTTGTTTTAAATCAACAGAGTGGCAAGTCGGATTCGACGTATGGATGGAGATGAAGACAGGTATATTCCTATAAACTCTATACGTGCTAAAGTGCTATTTGATTTCGGTGCAAATCGATAATTTGTATTTCCGTTATTTTGTTACTTATCTACATTAGAAAAGTATTTGATAATTGTGTTAGGGATATAGATGGGTGTAAGGTGTTTATTTAGTTAGTTCCTATGGTTATTGATTGAGTTCGAGGTAGTAGTGAAAAACTAAGTATCCATACCTTTTCGCTTAACCGAATTCTGGGACGGAATTCTTTTAAGGGGGAGATGTTGTAATAACCGGGTATATTGTGGGTTTATTTAATTTTTATTATTTTGGTTCTAAGGTAAGTATGGAGTTAGTTTTAAGGAGTTAGAAGTTAAGGGGTAAGTTTTAATTTTAAATTAGAAATTGGAGGGTTAAAGTTGCCATTAGATGGAAGTATGGGGTTTGTTTGTTTGATGTGATTAAACAAACTCCACCCACCGCCTCTTTTCCTTAGATAGGATGAGGTGTTTCTCTTTAGTGCAATTAACATATATCTCATAGTGTGTATGTGTGTGTGGGTTTGCATTCGGCAAGAGAGAGAGATAGAGAATTTAGAGAGAGCAAGGTTAAGAAGAAGAAGGAATCATATCAATTGCAGCTGGGTTTTAGGATTTAATTCAAGAAAAGCAAAGGTAACAATTCTACATAAACTACTCCTTTTATGTTTATTAGTTTCCTAAAGTTTACTAAAAGGTTTAGAAATGGGTTTTGAAGAAATATGGATGTTTTTGGAAAACTAAGTTTATGGATAGTTGTTATTTATGGTCTTAAACATATCTGCAAAATATCATAAACATTCATGGCTTAAAACTAGAGATTTTTTGGGTTTTTACGTTTTTCAGTTAGTTGAGATATTCATGAACTCAGTTAGTTGAGACATGTATGAACTTAGTGGGTTGAGATATGGTGCCATGTCTCAACAGTTGGTTGCGACTTGGTGCTATGTCTCAACAGTTGGTTGCGACTTGGGGCCATGTCTCAACAGTTGGTTGCGACTTCGGGCCATGTCTCAACAGTTGGTTGCGACTTGGGGCTATGTCTCAACAGTTGGTTGCGACTTGGTGCTATGTCCCAACAGTTGGTTGCGACATGATGGAGTTATCGCAATAGTTGGTTGCGACAAGGGTTATCATTTTAGTTGGTTGCGATATCAGCCGAGGATTTTAGATTATTTAAGATTCTTAGTTTTTAAGGGTCCTGAACAGTAGATTAATACAAGTACTTTATATATATGAGTATTTCAGATTTCCGTGAAGTTGGTGACGAAGATTCTTACGACTTTAATTAGAGTAACGCGACTACAATCAGGTGAGTTTTACTTTAAAACGTTTTCAAACTGGAATACGTATAAGCGTGGATTGGGAATGTGATAGATGGTGTGATTATGTGTTTATGTTGAAATGGATATTTGGTTGAAAAGTGATGACGTTTTTATAAAGGAAAATATGATATATTGAGATATATATTTTATTTATATGAGCATTACACTACACGAGAGCACGTTGGCCGGGTTTAGGACTGGCGAAGTATTGGTTGTAATATTCGTACGGCGGTGTTGGCTGTAATATTCGTACGGCGGTGTTGGCTGTAATTGTCGTATGACGGAGTAATTGATTAGTTGGCTTGCAACCAACTAATTTGGCCATGTGAAGGATGTGAAGGATGAGTGGTACACGATGCACGAGTCTTGTTTGGTATTTAAGTATTTGTGATATATGTGTGTTTTTACAAAAGGATTACTAAACTGGCAGGGATTATCTCACTAGACCATTTGGTCTAACCCTCATTTTGTTTTCAAAAATATGTATTCCAGGTCGAGAATCTTTTCTTAGCAAAGGGAAGGATAAAGTTAGGATGAAGGTTGATAGCTGACGGAGATTAGGAAATGCTTATCTTTTGAATTGTATAGTTTTGAGACTATGGGACTGTACGTGACTTATTATGTATTTTTTTTATGAATGTAACGACGTTATGCAATATATGTTATTTGACGCATGTTTGGGAAACCGGGTCGTTACACGACTTCCAGCACCTCCGACCGTTCGACTTCCTGGTAATACTGAAAGAACTCCGTACAAGATCCATCCGACCGCTTCCCATAACAAAGGCGCTCGAAGATGTTCGTCGATTCCTGGTCCGTACAATCATGATGTCTTATCTCACAGACTTCCAAATGGCAATCGAGAACAGGGAAAAGAAGGTAAATCTGATCAAGCCGAATCTGCAAGCTCCTGAGTTGAAGATGTATCCCGAGAACGCTCTGCTTCTGAAACCTGAATTTGGGATAGTCTACATCAACGAACAAAAAGGGAAAAGATTTATGCACTTCAGTCAGGTAGATAGATTTTGCGACGGCACGCTCTTCAAGGTTCGAGATGCTCTTCGAAAGATCATTATGCACGAGTCTGAAAATCCAAAGTATTCGTATGTTCCGAATCCGAATGAAACAACTGCTTGGAATGCTTTGGAAATGATTGAAGAACGTATCGACTATCGTCGCGCTATCAGATGGTTCGAGATTCACTTTGCGTTTCGTAAAAGATATGTTTATAACTGGCAAGAGCTAGAGCGCGAAATCGAACTTCAAATCAAAGGGGGAGATTGTTATGGTCAATTTATGTTGATTTAAAGTTCAAGGGTCTGTTTTGTTATTCTTTAATTTGAGCTTAGTTAGTGAACGGGCCGTGGGCTTGTTAACCACGGGCCCGCTATATATAAAGTGTATTAGCCTTAGAAAATAGGCTAGTCGTCTTTATCGCTTTCCTACTCTGTATTGTAAAACTCTCTGATATTGAAAGCATTATATGGATGACCAGTTGAAATCATAAACATCATTATTCATAGTTATTGATTTCATTGTTCGTTGCACGGATCTGAGACTCACAATGTGTTGCAAGTGTAAAGAGAAAACGATTCCATGAATCACGATATTTATGGCAAAGATCGTGTCAGGTCGACCCCCTGGATGGTCGACACCTGTCGAACACCTTTTCGCATGCATCATGCCGATGGACCACACCTGTCCTCTAGACGTCTTTTCACCTCTGACATGTCGTCATGACGTCACGACCTTATCATTTCCTCCAATCCAAATCAAACCAAGACGGTTGGAATTCGACTAGACTCTCTCCCCGCGTGACACGAAACACATCGTCGGATTTAAAATTCGAATTTCATGCCTAAAATTCAAATTTTGGAGGCAAACTATTTGGGTAAAAAAATCACACCTCACGACCGACGCTAGAAAAATCAGATAACACTTTCATAAGACCACTCTCGTATTAAGATCAGGTCTTGCAAGTTGTTTACAGACGTATACTCGGTCGTGTATTTTTATGCTGGTCGTACGTTCCGTACGATCGACGTATGAGACTTAAGACGGTCGTACGACTATACTAACCGTTAACAGTCAACATCCATTTCTTTTGTTCATTAATGCAGGTCCACGAGCATTCATGGTGCAAACGGCCAGTAACGGACGAGTCATCAATGGCATTTAAAGCCCGACAGCGGTTACGAAGCGCGCCATAAAGACACCTTTAATGACCAGTGAAAGCTATATAAAGGCATGTGCTGCAACCGAAAAAAGCAATCTGATCTAATCTGGAGAACCCCGAATCTACATCTGCTCCATCTACTTTCTAAGCAATTACACATCGAAAAAACAACAATTAACAGAGCATTCGAATGAATGTCACTAAGGCAACCTTCGCATCACAACAGTTTGAACCGCACGACAACAACTTATTTCGCACGATTTACACACGACACACGATATTTACACTCGACTAAGTTTATTTCTACATTCATTTGTAATCTGTTGTACACAGAACACCTGTTAAAAAAGGGCTTTCGCCCCTGATTGGTGATTATAGTGCACCGTCGACTCTCACAAGTTGACCGCGGTTTTTTCCCTCGTTTTGGGGTTTTCCGCGTCACCAAATCTCTTGTCTTGTTTACTTTTTCCTTGCGATTGTGTTGCTTGGTCTTGAGATACGTTTCTTTAGTTGTTAAAAGTCCACATCAACCTTAAGTTGTTCTTTTGGGCGATTTTTGGCATCAACAAGTGGTAGCAAGGAAAGAACAGGGGTGTCTAGCTCACATAGATCTGCTTCGGGGAGTCCTTTCCAATCGGCCCCGTTGATGGTAAATGATTTGGTGCTGAATGGGGGGTGCAGTTACAAGGCCCTTGCCTCTTGTAAGCCACCCACTTTCAAGGGAGAATGCGACCCTGTGTTGGCCGTGAAGTGGATAAGGGAAATGGAACTGGTGTTCGACACCTGTAAGTGTTCAGATAGAGACATGGTGATGTGTGTCTTGTCCATGCTGAAGTCAGATGACGTGTTTTGGTGGGACGCGGAGACAGCGGGAGAAGGGTCGAGAACTGCAAAGAGTATGTCATGGGAGACCTTTGTCTCAAGGTTCAAGGCATCATTTTTCCCGCTAGCGGCAGTGAAACGACTGGAGGAGGAATTTCTAGGCTTAGAACAAGGTGGAATGTCAGTGAGGGAATACACAACAAAATTTATGGAGAAAGCAAGGTTTGCTGAGTTGTATGTGCCGAATGAAGAGTGCCAGATTGAGAGGTATCTTTTTGGGCTAAAGAGTGGTGTGCGGGAGCTAGCTTCGGCCTGGAACCCGACTACATTTCAAGCGGCTATCAATGCGGCTGAATTAGTTGAAAAGGAAAAGAACCGTCGGGATGAGGAGAAGGGTAAGGAGAAGAGAAAGAGGGAAGGACCAGTGCGTGATTCAAAACGGGCTAAGGTGTTCAAGCCCGAGTTTCGAGGGGGACCGAGGTTTGGAGAGAAGCCTTGTGGAAAGTGTAACCGAGTGCATCGTGGGGAGTGTGCGAGTGAGCCTGAAGGATGCTTCAAGTGTAGAAAGTTAGGACACGTGACTGTCGCAACCCAATGTGGCTCTCCAGATCATCTGAAGCCGGATTTCCCCGGTTGAAGAAGGGGTATTTGGGTAGTTTTGGTGGTTGTCAAGGATGAAGGGATGGGGATAGGAAAATGGAGCCAACCCGAGCGAAAGCCAGAGATTTTCAGATGTCGGTTGAGGAGGCAGTGGATGTGCCTGATGTGGTGACAAGTACCTTTCTTGTTAACTCAAAATTTGCTAAGGTGTTATTCGACTCAGGTGCAACTCGTTCGTTTATCCCGCCGGTTTTTGCCCGGTGTCTGCATGTTAAACCCAAGCGGTTAGAGTGTGGGTTTGAGGTAGAGATTGCTGACAATAGTCGGGTGTTGGTGAGAGAGGTGTATGAGGGGTGTAGTATTGAAGTGGAGGGTCACTCTTTTCCCTTACGATTGTATCCAATGGGTATGGGAGAGTTTGACATTGTCATGGGAATGGTGTAACACCCTCAAATTTGGAACGAGCAACTAACTTTAAAATTCAATAAAATAACCAAAATAGATATAATCACTTCTACAATTCATTCCTTAAAATACCTCAGAATTTAAAACATTACAAGTCTACAATAAAATGACTTAATCGGGTGTTACTTAACACCACAAGTTGCTAGTCCAACAAATGCGGAACACTTCACTAATCAAGTCACCTCTCGTGCACTCTACTAGAACTCGCCACTTCGCAATGTAGCTAGAGCTACCCCAACCTGAGCATGTTGCACATGACGACAAATAAAAAGGGTTAGGCTAACGCCTAGTGAGTTCAAGCATTTTATCATGACTATATAAAATCATAACTCGAAAGAGTAGTAGTTTTAGTCATGATTTCAAAATTGTGTTTACTTTAATTGCAAATCATCCTTTTTCCAACTCACACGATTCCATGGGAAAAGTTCCCGAAAGGTATAAAGCGATTTCTAAAATGAATTACAATTCCAACTCACTCAAATACGTGAATAGATCTAGTTTAGGCAAAGCCTTCAGATACGGTTGACGACAAAATACTCAACCCATAAATCATGGAAACCATCCATTAAATATAACGCTTTATTAAAACATAATACGAAGCAAAACTCACGCAAACGTAAAATGTATTAAAATCCAAATACCATAAACGGGGGAGACCCGTATCCGTTGAAGGTGGAAGTAACACATAAGTATACCACCCATACAACGTTCATCGCACAACTGGGAGTAGAGATTACAAATTACGTTATGCCTATCTCTGGTCCTCCCAACGAAATCAGGAATTACAACATACGTCTTGCCTATTCATCGACTTCTGCTCTACGAAACCCGAATTACACCGTAATTGAAGATACACCTTAGCGTTTACCCATTTGGTAACGCCTCTAGGCCCGGTACACTTAGGATCACCTCCAAGGCACCCTCTATAAGCGGCGTGGATCTCTACACATTCCTCCAAGGTAACATGCCCAAGACTATATCCTCCTAGTGCCTACTCGGAAAGTTAAGGTCATAAAACATGAGTTACGAGGTTCGTCCTCAAGATACCCAATCGACCATTACCAATGACTGACTAACATGCCTATGGATCCAATGCAATACAGTCTACAACAACATGCCTATCCCGGAATGACTCACGCACCCAAGCATGTAAATATCAAAACGTGCAATACTATGCAAAATGGTGCGATAATAGCAACCCATAAACAAGACTCCACATTGAGCTATTTAAACCGGACAAATGTCCCAAGACTATCTCAAAGTCAAAACCGATCAAAGTGCTCCAAGCTTGCTAGACCCATAATGTCGGTCATCATCGCATAAAACGCGTTCAAACATTATTTAAGTAAACAAGTACCACAAAACCATCATTAACCCCCCCCCCCCCAAACGCACACGGGTTAAACAAAAGGGTTTTCCCAAAGGACTCACACCCTTAACATTCTCAAAATGACCATTCACAATAAAAGTGCATTTCCCAAATGGTTTATTAAAATCATTTACACTAACATGATCAAACCATCAAATAAACCTCATTTTGAGCAATTAATCTTTTCAAGACAAGTTATGGTTTCCAACCATCCAAATATCCAAAAGCCCCAAAGATGGGTGTTTTACACATTTATGAAGATAAACACTTCAAAAGAGTTAAACTATCGAAATAACTCAACCATATATATTTTCAAGTAAAACACACAAATATTTGGAAAATATTATTTTTGGCATGTACAAAGTTTTCGCAAAGTAACTTGAACTCACCTTGCTAGATTTAAGTTAAATCTAGAGTTTCTCCAACGTAAGCTCCTTTGATGAAATTTGCGTCCTCAAGCCAAAACTTCCAAAAACCTAGATCCATAAGTTCCAACCACAACTATTTAGATCTAATCATAAGAAATCATCATCCAACCAATTTACACCAACAATACTCACTTAAACAAAACCCTAACTTCATAAAATGAAGAGAAGAGAAGATTACCTTAACCATACTTGAATCCACCAACCCAAAATGTCTCTACAACCTCGAAGATGCACCACAACTCCTAATCTTCAAATGGAGTGGAAATGGTTGGGTAAAAACCCTAGAATTCGGTGGAGAAGATGAAGTGGGGGTTTCCTTTTGAAGGGTTAAGGTTCTCTAACAATGGTGGTGTTTGATTTAGGGGGAAAAAATGAAGAGGGGAGGGGAGGATTAGGGTTTCTTGAGAGAGAAACGTATTTAGAGAGAGAGAGAGAGAGAGAGAGAGATAAGAGTTTGAGGTTGAAGATGAATGAGGGAAAGAGAAAGGGAAAAGGGTTAAAAACCCGAATTAATTCGTTCAGCAACTTCGCGGACGTCCGTATGAAACCTTGCGGACGTCCGGCCTTCTAATACGAAAATCCCCGAATTTCTCTATTGCTTCCGCGGATGATCCGCGGACGTCCACACCTCGCAGACGTCCGGCCCTTGCCTAGCGGACGTCCGTGGCCCAGTTTTCCGTTCTACAATTTTCGGGGTGTTACAATTCTCCCAACCTTAAAATGATTTCGTCCTCGAAATCTATGTCCTTTACAACCCGAAGCTAACCGACTTAACGTCGAACATAATTCATCAATTCCTAACTGGAATCTAAATTTCCCCACACAGTCTATAAAGACAATTCCTCGAACAATTTCTTACCAACAAAACCCCTTCAAGTACATTGTACTTATGTCCGGAAGAACAGTCTAACCACTGGAATAACTCCTAGTTAGACGACTTCGGTTGTCTCCCAACCTTAGATGTTCCATACTTCCCAATCATACCACATTCACATGTTCTCAAATTTTCTCTCCAGACCAACTCAACGTTGAATCACTACCAACATCAGCCAAGACTTCAGAATCCCCAAACAATCCCGTTAATGAACTAGTATTTACTCTCAAGTCTCAACGGATTCCACCCATTTTAACACAAACGGTCATCACTGACCCATCAATTACACCATCCCAAGGATGTGTCCAATCATCAATCATCAAGTCGACAGTTTCTCTAACCACATAAGGAAAGTCATTTCCCTAAATCCTCTTATCACAAAAGAGCATCTTAAGATTACTACTACCATTACCATTATTCCTTTAAAATCGGACTACAATCCCCCGTTTACACTAACGGTTTTCGACCTCAAGCCCACAAGGTTGACACCTAGTTATATCACCAAGCTTTGGACTCTAACATGACTCCACACATGAGTTCCGCTTACCAGGTGTTTCCATAAAACTAAAGTTGTCAACAAAACGGCTACACCAACCTCGAAACGCATTACCGCAAGTCTAATCCTTCAATTACCACAAACACATTGACTTTGCTACCGATATCATCCGGCCTATAGTACTATCACGCGTGGAATGCCCAACCTTCCACTGTCAAAGTGCCACACGCACTCGCTCTTAACTGGGTTATTTACCCTTTCCAAGGTCCTAACGAGTTCAAGGTTTTCAAGTGCGTTATTCCATAAATATGCCAATCAGCAAAATCTTTCACAAAAATTCTTAACACAAAGATTTTCATAACACATAAATCATACGCATAGAAAACTACTATCAATAATTCGGTAGTTACGCAACAACGGACACGCTCGTCCCACATATGAAAATCATGTTGAAAATTATTTCTTTGCAGTACAGATTACCCACAAAACGTTAAAGCGTAATAAACGACTTCTTTAAAATGGACCACCACGGTTCTAGTATGGATTGACTCATGACATGCACGTAAAGTAACTGCCCAACTTTAAACAGGGTGCAACAAAAGGTGTGCACGTATTTCAAAAGAAATTCCACGACATTTGACTCCAAAATTTCCCTTTTTAACTATAAAATGGTATGGGACAAGGTTCACCAACAAAATTTTGCGCGCGTCAGTTTATATACGAAACGATGAAACGGTTTACAAATACACCTTAGTCAAAACACAAAATGACTTGTGCAAGTTCTATATTTAAGACAAAACCAATACGTTTCCATCACTTGAAAATATCGACTAAAACATCATAAAATCTCAAATTGGGGTAGGCATGCAAACTTGTAACACTCCTTAGAAATTTCTTGTAATGACACACATGCACCAAATAACTCACACCAAAATTTCAAGAGATGAAATTCTTTAAATTGATTTCCAAAAATTTCCTCTAATGGTCACATAATGACATTTGAATAAAACGTTCTTGGCAAACTTGCACACAACAATGCATTTTTCCAAATCATACGAGGAAATAAGTGATAATAATTTATTGACACCAAAAAGGGTTCAAACCTATTTTCAAATCCCAAATTGCACCAACGGTGCGCATCAGTATTCAAAACATAAGGAATTACGCGCACCATGGTTTTATACAAAAAATTTCTAAAATCTTCATCACGAAGCGTTTTCCTCGAAGTTTCGTACTTGAAACATAAAACGTCAAAACGTCAATGCTTAAAATGTATTTGTTAAAAATACTCGAAATACATATTTCTTCCAAAACCAAAAGGTTATAAATTTTCCAAAATATTCGGCAAATCCAAAATTGGCCAATGTCAATGACTCATACACTCGTGTTTTTCAAATATCACGTATCATAAACTATGCATGATCTCCCCAACACTAAAACACACTTTGACCAAATGGCCATCATTTAAACAAGGAGTTAATAAAACATTTTCATGCTCGACTCGTTTATCAAAGTGTCGAGAACCAATGGTTACCAAGCTATGCATACCCCTAAGTCGATATAGCGCATTTACTTGAAAATGATAATAAAACATTTAACTGACCGCAAGCGCACCAAGCGAATTATTATGAAATGTCACTAAAAATGTTCTTTCATGCACCACTTAAGCCACGTATAAATCAATCCATACACTGAACTATTTGCAACGAAATACTTAATAACACAAACTCTTTAAAGAAAAGTTACGCGACACTAGAGTTCCAAACTCACCTCTTCTTAGTCGCCTTATGGCATAAAATCAACTTTTCTCAACAAAACTCGAGTGGGACCAAATGCCCAACATAACTCGTAAAATTTTCACATATGTAATTAAAGTATGCACATTGTGAAATTACACTCACACGACTTAACACGTCGTAAAACAAAACTCCATGAAATTCAATGGACTCAATGACCACAAGTCAATAAAACGGCGCTAAACATCATGCTTCCAAAGCCAAATTGCTATAAGCAAAATCATAAATGAGACGCCAAAATCCCAAAAATCCCTTTCTATGGTAATACCATGTAAACAACATTGTTTAACAACTCACATTAAACAAATTCTCCAAAATAACTTTACATAGACGTAATGGAAGACAACTTTCCGTCCAAACTCTAACATATGTGGAGGAGATCCAATGTTAAAGTTATAAGCCGTAGTCACTTGCCCAACATCTTAAACATCATAAAATATGGATATCACTGTATCCTAAAGTAATGTTGAACAATAATAAAATGGAACAAGTTCCGACGGGGCTCACAACTCCCGTAATAAAATACTTTCGTGCAGGTTCAAAACCATGATTTAAAATCTTGTGTGTGTGCTAAACATTTCCCAAAAATTTGTAACATAATCCATATATGGATTCGAAACACAAGAAATAATTAATGCAATTTATTTTCAAAATTAAATTTTGTGCATAATTTAGTCGGCACTCAACATCTCAACTCATACTCCTCCAAAATCCTCCGGTCCACTATTGTCGCCCGGACATTCAAACCTCTTAAGGCTAAGTCGGAAATTACATCCATTAACCTTACGGTTTTTCCTCAAATCAAAGTCGGCTCAATAAGCCAATGGTTCTAGTCCAACCATCAATTTTGACCCGAAACGGTCTACTTAAAGCAAACATTATGCTTATCGTCACTCCAAGTGACTAATACTAGGATCGTCCATCTATTTTAACGACTACTAGCTTAGAACCTCCTTCACTACCCCAACGATCATCACATTAAAGTAATTCAAGTATGCACATGTACTAGTAGGTTCACCATGACACTGGCCAGGTGTCATTATGAACACACCGTACATGATTATCCTTGCTACTCTCGACGTGATTCTCGTTTCTAACAACATCCCTTGACCTCGAAACATCCTATCTTAAAGTGCCTAGTGGTGAATTTCACTCTCATTTACTTAAACAAACGCTAGTTTGAGTCTAGGTATCCACAATCAACACCTAAATCTCTCAAACTTATGCTCTGATACCAACTTGTAACAGCCTCAAATTTGGAACGAGCAACTAACTTTAAAATTCAATAAAATAAGCAAAATAGATATAATCACTTCTACAATTCATTCCTTAAAATACCTCAGAATTTAAAACATTATAAGTCTACAATAAAATGACTTAATCGGGTGTTACTTAACACCACAAGTTGCTAGTCCAACAAATGCGGAATACTTCACTAATCAAGTCACCTCTCGTGCACTCTACTAGAACTCGTCACTTCGCAATGTAGCTAGAGCTACCCCAACCTGAGCCTGTTGCACATACCGACAAATAAAAAGGGTTAGGCTAACGCCTAGTGAGTTCAAGCATTTTATCACGACTATATAAAATCATAAATCGAAAGAGTAGTAGTTTTAGTCATGATTTCAAAAGAGTTTACTTTAATTGCAAATCATCCTTTTTCCAACTCACACGATTCCATGGGAAAAGTTCCCGAAAGGTATAAAGCGATTTCTAAAATGAATTACAATTCCAACTCACTCAAATACGTGAATAGATCTAGTTTAGGCAAAGCCTTCAGATACGGTTGACGACAAAATACTCAACCCATAAATCATGGAAACCATCCATTAAATATAACGCTTTATTAAAACATAATACGAAGCAAAACTCACGCAAACGTAAAATGTATTAAAATCCAAATACCATAAATGGGGGAGACCCGTATCCGTTGAAAGTGGAAGTAACACATAAGTATACCACCCATACAACGTTCATCGCACAACTGGGAGTAGAGATTACAAATTACGTTATGCCTATCTCTGGTCCTCCCAACGAAATCAGGAATTACAACATACGTCTTGCCAATTCATCGACTTCTGCTCTACGAAACCCGAATTACACCGTAATTGAAGATACACCTTAGCGTCTACCCACTTGGTAACGCCTCAAGGCCCGACACACTTAGGATCACCTCCAAGGCACCCTCTATAAGCGGCGTGGATCTCTACACATTCCTCCAAGGTAACATGCCCAAGACTATATCCTCCTAGTGCCTACTCGGAAAGTTAAGGTCATAAAACATGAGTTCCGAGGTTCGTCCTCAAGATACCCAATCGACCATTACCAACGACTGACTAACATGCCTATGGATCCAATGCAATACAGTCTACAACAACATGCCTATCCCGGAATGACTCACGCACCCAAGCATGTAAATATCAAAACGTGCAATACTATGCAAAATGGTGCGATAATAGCAACCCATAAACAAGACTCCACATTGAGCTATTCAAACCGGACAAATGTCCCAAGACTATCTCAAAGTCAAAACCGATCAAAGTGCTCCAAGCTTGCTAGACCCATAATGTCGGTCATCATCGCATAAAACGCGTCCAAACATTATTTAAGTAAACAAGTACCACAAAACCATCATTAACCCCCTCCAAACGCACACGGGTTAAACAAAAGGGTTTTCCCAAAGGACTCACACCCTTAACATTCTCAAAATGACCATTCACAATAAAGGTGCATTTCCCAAATGGTTTATTAAAATCATTTACACTAACATGGTCAAACCATCAAATAAACCTCATTTTGAGCAATTAATCTTTTCAAGACAAGTTATAGTTTCCAACCATCCAAATATCCAAAAGCCCCAAAGATGGGTGTTTTACACATTTATGAAGATAAACACTTCAAAAGAGTTAAACTATCGAAATAACTCAACCATATATATTTTCAAGTAAAACACACAAATATTTGGAAAATATTATTTTTGGCATGTACAAAGTTTTCGCAAAGTAACTTGAACTCACCTTGCTAGATTTAAGCTAAATCTAGAGTTTCTCCAACGTAAGCTCCTTTGATGAAGTTTGCGTCCTCAAGCCAAAACTTCCAAAACCTAGATCCATAAGTTCCAACCACAATTATTTAGATCTAATCATAAGAAATCATCATCCAACCAATTTACACCAACAATACTCACTTAAACAAAACCCTAACTTCATAAAATGAAGAGAAGAGAAGATTACCTTAACCATACTTGAATCCACCAACCCAAAATGTCTCTACAACCTCCAGGATGCACCACAACTCCTAATCTTCAAATGGAGTGGAAATGGTTGGGTAAAAACCCTAGAATTTGGTGGAGAAGATGAAGTGGGGGTTTCCTTTGAAGGGTTAAGGTTCTCTAACAATGGTGGTGTTTGATTTAGGGGAAAAGATGAAGAGGTGAGGGGAGGATTAGGGTTTCTTGAGAGAGAAACGTATTTAGAGAGAGAGAGAGATAAGAGTTTGAGGTTGAAGATGAATGAGGGAAAGAGAAAGGGAAAAGGGTTAAAAACCCGAATTAATTCATTCAGCAGCTTCGCGGACGTCCGTATGAAACCTTGCGGACGTCCGTCCTTCTAATACCAAAATCCCCGAATTTCTCTGTTGCTTCCGCGGATGATCCGCGGACGTCCGACCCTTGCCTAGCGGGCGTCTGTGGCCCAGTTTTCCGTTCTCCAATTTTCGGGGTGTTACAAATGGATTGGTTGGCTAGTAATAGTGCTAGCATCATGTGCAATAAGAAAATGATTTGTATCGCGTTGCCCGATAAGTCGGAGGTCGTAGTCTATGGTGATAGGCGTGAGCGTAAGTCTTGCCTTATCTCGGTGATAAGGGTGAGGCATTGTCTAGAGAAAGGAGTCAGGGGTTTTTGGCATATGTGTTAGACGCTAAGAAAGGGAAGAAAGGATTATAGGATGTTCCTGTGGTGAACGAGTTCTCGGAGGTATTTCTGGATGACCTGACGGGTTTACCCCCGGGTCATCAAGTCGAGTTCATGATCGATTTGATGCCTGGCACGGCACCAATAGTACGTGCACCGTACCGGTTGGCACCGGCGGAAATGAAGGAAATGGTGACGCAATTGCAAGAGTTGTTGGACAAGGGATTCATACGCCCTAGTTCATCACCCTGGGGAGCGCCGGTACTTTTTTTCAAGAAGAAGGATGGGTCTATGCGAATGTGCATAGACTATCGCGAGCTTAACAAGGTAACCGTTAAGAATAAGTACCCGCTTCCGAGGATAGACGACCTGTTTGACCAGGGGGCGAGCTTCTTCTCGAAGATAGATTTGAGATCCGGTTATTACCAGTTGAAGTTGAGGGATGAAGACGTGCCTAAGACGGCATTTCACACGAGGTACGGACATTATGAGTTTCTAGGCATGCATTTTGGGTTGGCTAATGCTTCGACAGTATTCATGGATTTAATGAATCGAGTGTGCAACACGTTGTTAGATAAGTGTGTGATCGTGTTCATAGATGATATCCTCATCTATTCCCAAACTCAGAGTGAGCACGGAGAACATATTCGCTTGGTGTTGGAGTTGTTGCGACGAGAGAAGTTGTTTGCTAAGTTTTCCAAGTGTGAATTTTGGCTTAGAGAAGTCCAATTTTTGGGGCATGTGGTATCGGGGGAAGGCATCAAGGTGGACTCGGCCAAGGTGGAGGCCATTAGAGGATGGGAACCACCGAGATCACCATCGGAGGTGAGAATTTTACTTGGCTTAGCGGGTTACTACCAGAAGTTCATTCAGGACTTTTCTCGTATAGCAACACCTTTGACCGCTTTGACCAGGAAGAGTGCTAAGTTCGAGTGGACGTAGGCTCAGGATGCATCGTTCAGTAAGTTAAGAGACATGTTGTGCAGCGCTCCAATTTTAGCATTGCCTAGCGGATCGGAAGGATTTGTAGTTTACAATGATGCATCCAAGATGGGGTAGGGTGCGTGCTAATGCAAGGTGGAAAAGTGATCGCTTACGCGTCCCGTCAGTTGAAGGAGCACGAGAAGAATTACCCTACTCATGATATGGAGTTAGCGGCGGTGGTTTTTGCTCTAAAGATATGGAGTCATTATCTATATGGAGTTAAGTGTCAAATCTACTCTGATCACAAAAGTCTGAAGCACTTATTCGACTAGAAGGAGCTGAACATGAGGCAGCGACATTGGGTGGAATTGCTAAGCGATTATGATTGTGAAATCCTTTACCATCCGGGTAAAGCGAACGTCGTGGCCGACGCTTTGAGTCGGAAGGAAAGAAGGGAACCAACTAAAGTGGTGGCTTTCCGAGTCGATGTAACCTCCAATCTCCTGGAAGAAATTAAGAAGTTCCAGGATGAAGCTCTCGTAGAAGAAAGTTGGAAAAGTGAGAGGATCGTCGGGTATGTGGCATCCTTGGAGCAAACCGGGCGTGGTGTTCGTTTCTTGGGAAACCGAGTGTGGGTTCCTAAGTTGGGAGAACTACGGGAACGTATTTTGGAGGAGGCCCATAAATCGCGGTATTCGTTACATCCGAGAACGAATAAAATGTACCGAGATCTGAGGCAAATGTATTGGTGGCCGGGATTGAAGAAGGATGTTGCCTACTTTGTTGAGCAGTGTATGACCTGTTTGAAAGTCAAGGCAGAACACCAAATACCTTATGGGGAGATGCAACCATTAGAAATACCGGTGTGGAAGTGGGACAGTATTACAATGGACTTTGTCATGAAGCTACCACGGACGCCGAAAGGGTATGATGCCATATGGGTGATAGTGGACAGTCTCACCAAGTCGGCTCACTTTCTACCTATTTGAGAGAATGATTCGCTAGAGAAGTTGGCAAAGTTTTATGTCAATGAAATAGTGACAAGGCATGGAGTGTTGTCGTCCATAGTCTCTTACCGTGATAGTCGTTTCACGTCGTCTTTTTGGAGGAGCCTTCAGCGAGAGTTGGGTACGCAACTCTTTATGAGCACCGCCTATCATCCTCATATAGACGGACAAAGCGAAAGAACTATACAGACTCTGGAAGATATGTTGCGTGCTTGTGTGATTGATTTTAAGGGCTCGTGGGAGTCCCTTCTGCCGTTGATCAAATTCTCGTACAACAATAGTTATCACGCCAGTCTTCAAGCAGCACCTTATAAGGCATTGTATGGGCGTAAGTGTAGAACACCGTTGTGCTGGAATGAAGTGGGAGAGAAACAGATGGCTGGACCGGAGATTGTGCAGTTAACTGCCGATAAGATTAGTGTGATAAGGGAGAGGTTGAAGGTGGCTCAGGACCGCCAGAAGATGTATGCAAATAAGAGAAGGAAACCGCTTGAATTCATGGTGGGGGATAGGGTGATGTTTAAGGTGTCGCTGTGGAAATGCGTCGTGCGATTCAGAAAGAATAGGAAGTTAAGGCCTAGGTACGTTGGGCCGTTTGCCATCATCGAACGTGTGGGCGAGGTGGCGTACAAGTTGGATTTGCCTGGAGAACTTTGGGGAGTTCATCCGACCTTTCATGTGTCGAATCTGAGGAAGTGTCTGGACGAAGAAAGTATGGCAGTGCCATTAGAAGACATTCGTATCGATGAGAAGTTAAATTATACCGAAGATCCATTGGCGATTGTAGATCGCAAGGTTAAGAAGTTGAGGAATAAATAGATCACCCTGGTGAAAGTTCAGTGGCGCTTCCATAAGGGTCAGGAAGCAACTTGGGATGTGGAATCAGATATGAAGAACCGTTTCCCTCATTTGTTTGAAGATGGAATTCCGGGGACGGGATTCTTTTGAGGGGGGATGTTGTAATAACCCAGTTTAGAAGGATAGTAAATAAAACGAAGTTCAGTGGCTAAAGGGTGAAAAGGCAAAGTTTAGTGTCCAAGTGGAATTGGTATAAATAGGGAGTGAAACCCTAATAACCCTGATTGGATTCAAAAAGGTTGTGTACGGCTGAAGGTGCGATTTTAGGTGCAAGGGATTGGGAACTTCTTGCAAGGTTCATCCATGAATCAAGAGCTCGAGATTTCAGTGTGTGGAGTATACCCTTCTTTAAGGTAACCATCTCTCCCTTGTTGTGTGTGTTTCCATTAATTTCTATGGAATCTCTTCATTCTCTGGAATGTGAGACTTTGAGGCAAGAGTAGAAGCTTGGAGTGAAATCAATTTATTTCTAGTTGAAAGGGGGTTTAATTACCTTCCTTTTGTTTTCAAGTATTTATCGGGTCCTGTTGTCTTAGCGTAGAAACCCAGTTTGGTAAGGAGTTGGGGAATTTGTGGTCAATCGCCCAGAGCGATTTAAGTTCCGGAGTTCGGACTTGGCTTTGTCCGGATGTCACCGGGATCCGGAATGTATCCGGAAACCGGAACATTGTCCGGAAACTACCGGAATCCGGAATGCATCCGAAAACCGGATTGTGTCCGGAAGTGAGAGTTCCGAAATCCAGAATGCATTCGGAAAGGCAGATCCGGAATCGGGGCTAAGGTGTCTGAGAATCCGGTATTTGAGGGTATAAGAGTTTAGTTACTAAGAATTGTTAGTGACTCATCCATTCTCGTGTGTCGAGTGTCGTTGTAGGTGCGGTTAGAGGGTAGCAGTATCAAGTAAGGGCATTTAGTGTGGACTTCAGGTGAGTTCCGTTAACTAAAGATATGTATCCAGCATGTTATGAATGTATATCCTTGTTTTTTAAACTGTTGATTTACCTGATATATTTCAACATGTTTGCGGTGTGAATTATAAATGTGTGATTAATTGAGAATGGGCATACGATGGCTTATGGTGTGAATATGGGGGGTGTCCCATAATGTGTGATGTAGATATATATATGAATTCGTTTCATATAAATCCATAAGGGCGGGTGTGTGCCCTAACACGCTGTCACGGGTGTGTGTGACCAAAGCGTGGGCCATCGGCATGCGCCAAGTGTGGGTGAGTTTCATCTATAAAAGTGTGGCGTATACTTCTCTTTTACTTAAATTATAATGAATCTTGCTATTTACGTTGTGGGAACATTCTTGAGGGAACTCACTAGACCTTGTGGTCTAACCCTCGCTTTCAAAATCTAAAACCTTTCAGCTAAGCAGGTAGTAGAAATCTCGTCTAAGGGGAAAGGGAATGTGTGAGCCAGAGCTTGCGTCTATTGGATTAGAAGACCCCATTTTATTTTGTTGACTTAGACTTATGTTTCTCAGCTGTATTTAGGGTTGTTTTCCGCAAACCCAAATGTTGAATTTTGTTAGTTTTGGTGTGGGCCATGTTTTGGCAGTTTTGATTTAATTTGATGAATCTATGTTTGAATGATTTTGGTTGGGTTGTTACAGAAGATTCAAACGAGAACACTAACTATTTAAGAAAACAACAAATCATATGCAAAATCACATGTGATTTTACATTAACTGCAAAAACTGGACACATGCGACTTTGACCGCGACTTAAAGTGGTGGGGAAAGTCGCGTAATCATATATGATTTTGTACGTAAATCATATATGATTTTGTACATAGCGATTGTTTTCTTGTTTTCTTAAATAATTAGCGTTCTCATATTAACCCACCTATATATATATATATATATATATGTTATGTATATATATCCATTATTAAAATATTTTCCCCCATTTTGTCCTTACAATTAAATGATAATGTGTATAATAGTTAAATTGGCCCAATAAGTTATAGTATTATCATTATTAATCATATACCCTTAAATAAATTAGTTGGTTGGTCAAGAATCCTTCTCGCCTTCTTGTAAAATATACATCTTCTTGTTTGAACCTGCTCCTCTATTGGAACCTAAAACTGATTAGGACACGTGAACCGCCCACAACGTGACACATGGTATATTAATTAAGAATATGATTGTTTTATTCATCATAATTGTGCGTTTCGTGATGAATTACACATCCATATTCATCATGAATGTGTGATTTATGATCAATAACACATTCATATTCATCATTAATGTGTGATTAATGATGAATAACACTTATTCATGATGAATATTTATTATGAAGAGTGATATGTGGCATGTTGTGGACTAGGGGTGCTCACGGGTTGGGTTGATCGGGTTGAAGGCATTTCGACACATCAACCCAATGTTGGCGGTTTGAAAAAATTTCAACCCAACCCAACCCGTTCGGGTTGGTCGGGTTGTGTTTAAACAAGGTAAAATCAAAATTATAAACATAAAAATAAAGGAAACATGTTTTTAAAATACAACCGATAATTCACACAATATATAGATACCACATATAAAAATGTATAAACTAAATATTATCAAATAACTTGACATCTTTAATTTGCATCTTTCTTAAATCTTAAATATATCACCATCAACTGTTTTCTCAATTTGCATATATATGATAGCATTTACTATATATATATATATATATATATATATATATATATATGTGTGTGTGTGTGTGTGTGTGTGTGAAGAAGTTATATAGAGATGGATAAAAGATTGAATATATATAGGGGTTAAATCATGTGATAACCAAAAAAAGATTCAGAACCATGAGAACCGATCTAAGCCATAATTTGGTTTTGATCCCATGGTTATAATTAAAATTTTGATCCCATGGTTATAATTAAAAGATTGAGGACCGTGAGAATCAATCCAAACTGTAATAGATTAAAGCAATTAATGGTTTAGATCGGTTTTCACGGTTCTCAACCTATTTTTTGTTCTCCTTTGATTACCGTCATATATATATATATATATATATATATCGGGTTCATCGGGTAGGGTTGGATTCAAATTCTCCTAACCCGATATCAACCCAATACATACGGTTTGAGGATTTTACAACTCGATTGGACATCGGGTTGCTTCGGGTTGGGTTATTTCACGTCGGGTTGGGTTGGGTTAATTGGGTTTTTGAGCACCCCTATTGTGGACAGTTCTCAGGTTCCTAATCAATTTCAGATTCATAGCAAAACTTCCTTAAATCAATATGAATATCAAATTAAAGATTATAAAATTCTCACTTTGAGATATGATATCTGCAATTCAAAATTTTATTACTACATATATAAAAAAGGGAAATTAATTAAAATACCCCAAGTTTGAAGTTGACTTACCAAAATACCCCAAAAATTTAATTTCTTGCCAAAATGCCCTTTTTCCGCGATAAGATCCCGCGATCGCGGGCAAGGACCAATTGTGTAAAATTTTGCAAGATATATTTACACTTTCAGTCTCTGGCCCCCGCGATCGATGCCCGCGATGGCCTGCTATGGGGACTGAAAGTGTAAATAATCTTGCAAAAATTTACACTTTCAGTCCCTGCCCGCTATAGAGGGCTCCCTCCGCGGAAAAAGAGGGCATTTTGGTAATAAATTAATTTTTTGGGGTATTTTAATTAATTTCCCTATAAAAATATTTCATATTTAAAAACAAATATGTAATTTTATTTTGGCTTTAACGATTTAGTATATATACTATATTATAGAAGCTACATATAGATTCATAATTAACTGATAAACATAATCAAATACAGGATAAAGTGATAAATATTTTATTTTAAATATAAAAGATATAAAATATAACCAGGATAATTATTGAATTCTAACATAATACTTAATTAATTTTTTATAAAAAAACATTATTTCATTGAACCTAAATAATTTACATCATTATTAAACTTGCATCGAATTAAAAAAAAATTAAACTAAACAAATTTTTAAAAAAACATTATTGCTTTCTTAAAATCACATACAACAATATATAAAATCAACAAAATTAAAATTAAAATAAAACATTAAAATCGACAGTAAAATAAATTGAAATTAATTAAAATACCCAAAGTTTGACTTTGACTTGCCAAAATACCCACTTTCTCGCGGATTTTACAAAAATACCCATTTTTCCGTGGTGGGTCCCGCGATCGCGGGTCTATGCCCACGTGGCACACCTGTTTGGCCAAAATGTTCCGCAGAGCCCCCCCAACTATGTCCGCGGTGACAAGATTGGCCCATGTCCGCGATGGGTCCGCGATAGGCAAAACAAATTACATTTTTGGTCCTTTTTGCACTAATTTTTGCATGTTTTTACTATTTTTTCCACAATTATTGTACTTTGAAGACCAATTTGTGGTTGCCATTCATCTTCCTCAATGAGATTTCATCCATAAATATCAGTAAAATGCAATCCATAATTCACACTCATTCCATCCATCCTTCTTTCTTGCTTTCTTTCTTCAGTAAACAAATGGCATCGTCATCTAACTCATCGTCTACACCTGAAACAATGTCCGTGAAACTCCAGATCGCGATAGCAGAAAGGGAAAAGGAGATAGACCAACTGCCACAAGAGTGGAAACAAATGATGGCCAGGAAGGAAGAACACTTGAAAAGGATCAAAGTGGAAGAAAAAGAGATCAAAAGGATGAAAGGGGATATAAAAGATAGGGAGACTTGTATTCGTCGAGAAAAAGAAGACATTCACCACATTATGCAAGACTTCACAATTCTTCAAGCGAAGGTAAGCGACAAGCAAAGTTGGATTGATTAAACTAAGGCAATTTTTCAGTAGGTGGTGGTACGGGTGTTGCTTTAGTACTTTGTTGTTTATGTGTTGTTGTTTTGTACTTTTCCAGTTCGACATTGTTGTTTCGTTCCTTTCCTGTTTCTATGTTGTTGTTTCGTTCCTGGAGTTTTTATGTTGATGTTATATGTTGAAGTTTGCTCATGAATAAAGGTCTTTCATTAAGCTGAAAAGTAGTCTGAAAAGTGGTTCATATTAAAAATACAACTCCTAGATGTTATACAATATTATTTAAGAACAAACACATACTAGTTAGTACAATACAAAATTATCCAAATTTGAGACTACGGCTAGACGATGGTTTGGTTTTTGACAATCCGGGTCGACTTCTTACATGCTCTGGCGAGACGAGTCTCAAAGTGTTAAGCTCTACTTTCTCGATGTACACTTCAATCACATTATGGCCGTCAACATACTGGCGTATGTTGGCTACATCTTCGTCGGTACTCAATTCTACCAGTCCAGTCAAGAAGTCTGCATTCGGCCTCTTAAAATACAACCTATTATATTTTGGTTCTTCATATTCCAACTCTTTCATGATCTGTTCAAGCAGTTGCATAGAAAGATCCTCCACATCTAACATGTCAACATAAATTTCTAGACCACGGAAATAATGTCTTCTGGGTGGTTCCGTGAAGTACCCACCATGGTGGACTTTCATGGTGAACAACTGTGGATATGCATCTGTTGATGAACATTAATTAATATAGTTAGGTCGTAGAACAACGGTAGTAACAAGCAAAACTCAATGAAACATGCACACTAACCATATAACTCTTTGCCAGTGTCTGAAAGCGATTTAGATAAACGCCTAAAGCACCAAACATGAAGGTTTGGGGATGCCATGTAAGAATACGTTAACGAATAATATGTTCTCGTATATGTGTTTTACGACTAATCTAGCGTGGGTTATTTATAGGCAAATGTGGATGTCGGTTTGCATGTTGGCTATTTTTGGTCCCTGTCTTTGCTCTAACACAACTCAGGTCTCTTTTGTTTGTTAAATTACAACTTCGGTCCCTTATTTTACTAAATTACAACGTACATAAGTTATGTTTGATAAATTACACGGGCCGATAAAGTAGATAAAATCATGTTATATATCAAAACAAGAGCACTAAACATACAATATTTATCGTCCCAATCAAGGGAAATCAATGTTCAGATCAACGCTATCATATGATATAGTTTGTTGGTCCCAGCTATGGATTAGCAATGGTAAACAAGTATTGTAGAAGGGGGGGTTGAATACAATACACAAAATTTTTCACTTAATTTAATTCTTTTATTGAAAAACTTCAAATAAGAATTACACACAGAAACTATTGATTGTTGCGGAATAGAACAGATAAAATCTACTCAAACAATCTAACACACAGTCACACAGAGAATGAAGAACAATTGTAACACACTAAGAAAACAAGTGAACTTCTTGAGAGAGAAAGGCCAGCACTTGAAAGCTTTGATAGAGTCTGTAAAACTGGTTAGTTGCAAGGTTGAAGATGATCTCCTTTTATAGTGCTTCATGCATTAAATGCAATTGACACTTGTCAAGGAGAGCTTGGAAGGCAGGATGGAAGCAGTCTTCTGAAAAGTGATTTTGTCTTTTCACTTTTGTCTTCAAGCGTTGACCTGCTTGTTGAAGTTGATGTTTCTTGAAGAAGATAAGAAGTCCAAAGAACCTTTTTCTGATCTTAGGATGATGTCTCTGTCAATGCAAGATATCCTGAATATATTCTGCAGATAAAGTTAATATACATGCTAAAATTTCTTTGCCGAGGACTTCTTTGCCGAAGATGTTCCTAACATGTCTTCAAGATTTTGCCTAACATGTTATCCTCTTCAAAGATCTTGCCGAAGATATTGTCTTCAAGATTTTGATCTTCTTCAAAATTTTGCTTCTTCAAAATTTTGCTTCTTCAAAATCTTGCCTAACATTTCATCTTCTTCAAAGTTTTGCTTCTTCAAAATCTTCAAGTGACCTGGCTAAGACTTTAGGAAAAGTCTTTCAAATAGCAGCTTAATCTTTGGTTGAGAAGTCTATCTTCAATCCGCTTTGAAGATATACTTCTACTTTGTTTCTTCGGTTGATCTTCGACTTCACCGAACATTTTTATATAATTAAACTGCTTGTAAAGAACCTAAAAATTATTCTAAGTATGAACTGTGAAATTGAAAGACTTAGGTCATCTTCAAATCTAAGTGACCCAACAATCTCCCCCTATTTGAGGATGACATCCATACTTAGAATCTGAGAAGTAAACACTGAATAATTCATTTTTGACCCTTGTTTACTCTTTTGGGTTCTTTTCACATAGTCCATTCTTTTTGGATTTTTTTTTTAATTTATTTATGGTATTCGACATTTACAAGTAAAAAAAATGGTAAAGTATACTGTACAAACGAATGAAAGAAAAAGAAAAGAAATATAGACAATATGAACAGAACAAAAATTACTTGCATCTTTGGAGGGACAAGTTGAAACTTGTGTCTGCTTGAGGATTCTTCATTTTGATCAGAGGCCTTGAGGATTCTTTGAGGGAGGGTTGAGTTCGAGTGAATCAGCCTCAGGATGCTTATGGCCATCTCTTGCATCTTCTTTCTTTTGTCATCATTTGTCTTTGTTTTGCTCCCCCTCAATAGATCAGCCGGTCTTTGTGTTCCTCCCCCTTAGTTAGATCCGCCCGAACTGATGTGCTCCCCCTCAACCGGTCCGCCGATTTTCTCATTTTTTTTTTGAGTTGGACGCTGGATATGAATAGCAGGATTGGTGTTGCTCCCCCTCAGATGAATTCTCCCCCTCAGCGGCCGACAAAGGAAAAATACTAAGATGAAAAAGCGGCCCTGATGTAGGAAAAACGGCAGTCGGTGTTTTTTTTTTTAAGCTATACACAAAGTCAGGATGAGAAAAATGGGAAGACGAGAGATGTGAAGAAATGAGAGGGTAAGATGATGTAGGATTTAGAGAGTGATGGGAGAAGTTGAGTGTGTATGGAAATGTGAGAGAGGTAGCGGGGGGGGGGGGGGGGGGGGGGTAGCGGCAGGGGGTAGGGGGTGGGTTCGGGAAGGGGGTAGCGGCGGGGGGGGGGGGGGGGGGGGTTCGGGAAGGGGGGGTACCGGGGTAGGGGGTGTTCGGGAAGGGGGGGGGGGGGGTTCGGGAAGGGGGGGGTAGCGGGAAAGGGGGGGTTCGGGAAGGGGGGTAGCGGGGGAAGGGGGGTAGCGGGAAGGGGTAGGGCGGGGAGGGGGTTTCGGCAAAAGGGTTTGTGATGGTGTGTGTTCGGCAAAGGGAGAGCCAAAAAAAATGTATTGGGTTTCTTTGCTAGCAAAAAAAATTTATAGGGTAAAGAAAATGGTGTATAGTAGAGGGTAGGTTGTGTTTGTGTGATGGTAAAAAAGTAAGGGTTGTATTAGGGTTGGTAAAAATAGAAAAGAAAAGTAGAAAAGAAGAATTAAAAAAATGGACTTTTCTTGTAACTGATAAAATATCAGTACTTGAAATGTCGAACTGATAAAAATAATAAACACATATTTTTTTTTATTTTTTTTTCTCTCTCTCTCTTTTTTTTTGATTTTTTTTTTTGATTTTTTTTTGATTTTTTTTTTTTGATTTTTTTTTGATTTTTTTTTTTTACAATGATCTTCGAAAGATTTAAGGAAAGCAAACATCTTCAATCTTCAAGAGTAATCGAGGTCTTCAAGTCATCTTCAAGAGTGATCTTCAAGACCAGGAGGTTGTTTCACATAGACCTCTTTCAAATTGAGAGAGTTCATCTTTCATTACAGTGACCCAACATGGATCGGCCAAGCCTTCTTCAAATTTCTTTGGGTTTTATAAAAGACAAAAGATTCACATAGAAGGGAGAGAAGGGAATATTTGGTGAGTGTGAGTATTTAGTGAGATGGAGGAGTGAGGTGTGATGGGAAGTTAGGGAAGTTGGTAAAAGGTATGGGAAAAGAGAAGAATAGGAGAGAAAAGTCTGAAAGATGTAGGAGGGGATGATGGCAGTCTGTTAATTCTGTAAAGAGGAGGAGAAGCACTTAGCTGATATAAGAGCAGTTGAGGAGATGTGGCCTTCTGGATCCATGTCATTTATCTTGGCCATGAAACAGACATTTGAGGTGTCCTTCTCGCTTTCAGATGTGGGTTCATCTGCCAGATCATGAGTTTTAGCAGGCAGACCCTTTGCCTTTCTGATTAGCCTTTCATTTCTTTCCTTTTCTCTCTTGTATTTTTCTTTGTATCTTTCAGCCCGGTCAGAATCATATTTGGATCTTCCCGGTTTTGAAGAATATCGGCCTGAGGAAGAAGTTCTGGGTTTTTCAAAACGTTTACTCCTGCACTCAGAGGAAAAATGACCCTTTTTACCACAGTTAAAACATTCCTCATTTGATTTGTCTGAGGATGAGTGTTTGGAGAGAGAAGAGGAGGGTTTTCGACTAAACTTAGATTTTTCAGAGAAAAAGTGAGATTTGGATTTAGAATACCCATCCATCCTGGCCATTCCATCTGATAATTTGTCAACTGAAGTTTCCTCACATTCATCATCAGCCTCACTAAGGTATGCTTCTGAATGCTCATTGGGATCTCCTTGACTATCATGTTCAGAGTCAGATGGGTAGGTGATTCTTGGAGTACACATAGTTCTTTTGGAAGAGTCACTTAAGAGAGCTATGGAAGAACCCTTTATATCTGTGATGACAGACTTCCTTTGCAGCTTAGTCTGCTCATAGTTGAAGAGAGTTCCATAAAGAGCAGTGAGAGGCATGTGATCAAGATCCTTGGTTGTCTTTATACAAGTACAGATGTTTTCCCAAAAATTAGGAAGACAATCCATAAACTTGCATAGGACTTCCTCATTATCATACATGCGACCCAACAGTTTAAGATCATTAAGAAGATTGTTAAAGCGATTATAGTAGCCTGAAAGAGATTCTCCTTTCTCATAAGAGAAGAGTTCATATTTTCTAACAAGAGCAATTTTTTTGCTCTTTTTCACTTCAGACGTACCTTCATAGAGAACACACAGAGTGGACCACATTTCCTTAGCAGTAGAAAAATTTACAAGAGAATGATAAACCTCATCAGGCAAAGAGAGGGCAATGATGGCTCTGACTTTAGTGTCAAGAGCTACAAGACGCTTATCTTTATCATTGTACTTACTGGGGTCCTTTACAATGTATCTCCCAGTAGCAGGTGTTCGTTCTTCCTCATCAGAAGAAGACTCATCACCATCCTCATGTTTATTTTTTGCATTAAAACGATCCCAAACTCTAGGAACAAGAGGTCCTTCATGAAGTATAGTAGGATATCTGCTGTCGACTCCTTCTAGGAAGAGCATCATACGACTTTTCCACAGAGAGAAGTTATTAGGATTAAACTTTGGTGGTTTGGCTATGGAGCCATTGTCGTATGATCCAGCATTAGAGTTTTGAGAAGAAATATTGTTTAAGGAAGAAGATGAAGCCATTGCAGATCAAGTTTATTAGATTAAACTGACCCGCTCTGATACCACTTGTTGGTCCCAGCTATGGATTAGCAATGGTAAACAAGTATTGTAGAAGGGGGGTTGAATACAATACACAAAATTTTTCACTTAATTTAATTCTTTTATTGAAAAACTTCAAATAAGAATTACACACAGAAACTATTGATTGTTGCAGAATAGAACAGATAAAATCTACTCAAACAATCTAACACACAGTCACACAGAGAATGAAGAACAATTGTAACACACTAAGAAAACAAGTGAACTTCTTGAGAGAGAAAGGCCAGCACTTGAAAGCTTTGATAGAGTCTGTAAAACTGGTTAGTTGCAAGGTTGAAGATGATCTCCTTTTATAGTGCTTCATGCATTAAATGCAATGGACACTTGTCAAGGAGAGCTTGGAAGGCAGGATGGAAGCAGTCTTCTGAAAAGTGATTTTGTCTTTTCACTTTTGTCTTCAAGCGTTGACCTGCTTGTTGAAGTTGATGTTTCTTGAAGAAGATAAGAAGTCCAAAGAACCTTTTTCTGATCTTAGGATGATGTCTATGTCAATGCAAGATATCCTGAATATATTCTGCAGATAAAGTTAATATACCTGCTAAAATTTCTTTGCCGAGGACTTCTTTGCCGAAGATGTTCCTAACATGTCTTCAAGATTTTGCCTAACATGTTATCCTCTTCAAAGATCTTGCGGAAGATATTGTCTTCAAGATTTTGATCTTCTTCAAAATTTTGCTTCTTCAAAACATTTCATCTTCTTCAAAATTTTGCTTCTTCAAAATCTTGCCTAACATTTCATCTTCTTCAAAGTTTTGCTTCTTCAAAATCTTCAAGTGACCTGGCTAAGACTTTAGGAAAAGTCTTTCAAATAGCAGCTTAATCTTTGGTTGAGAAGTCTATCTTCAATCCGCTTTGAAGATATACTTCTACTTTGTTTCTTCGGTTGATCTTCGACTTCACCGAACATTTTTATACAATTAAACTGCTTGTAAAGAACCTAAAAATTATTCTAAGTATGAACTGTGAAATTGAAAGACTGAGGTCATCTTCAAATCTAAGTGACCCAACATAGTTCCATGAGGTTCAAGCTCCGACGGGCCCTACGTGTTACTTAGTTGGCTGACTGAACGTCTACTCCTTGGCACGGTTGAAGGGGCGGGAGTTGGACACTATCCACGAGTATGTCCTACGCATTGGCACCGAGTACATTTTCGCTGTATCGGACCTTCACCACGTGATGGACGTCGATCGTTCTTTCTCGGTCTCCCGACTCTGTTCTTAGTGTTTAACGGTGGATAGCATGGCGAAAGGGGGTCAGGTGGAGACACCCATGCTTCAGGGGGTCCAGCTGGATTTATCACCTCTGCGTAAACTTACAGCCAAGTCGCTGAAATCTCTACGACCCATATGTCTTGCCGCAACGATGGCATGGCCGCACGGTAACCCAGATTTTGCCATTGGAAACATGAACAAACATGGTTGGTCATATTGACAATCGCGTCAAGTTGGTTATCCCGAACCTGGTACCTCCCATACCCGATTTCGCTTACCCTCCATGTCGACGCGTGACCCGCCCTGAGGAGAACTATCTCCTCCGCCGTTGGTGTGAGTCTATTACACAGCTCAGCTCCTTTTCGGCATCGAAGTTGGTACCACTCTTGTTGAAAGGCCCGAAAGTACTCCATAAGAGTAACAATCGGACATCTACGCGCAAAACGGGAGAGTGCATTCACCGACTCTGCACTATTGGAGGTCAAAATGTCATACCGTTGTGCAGGAAAATAGGTCGCGGACCACCTCTCAGGTCCAACATCGTCCATAACTTTGGCTGCTTTGTTGGCACTAACTCGTAGAACATTCGTGTACCGGTCAAACTCCCGAGCCGTATATGCTTTGCATGCCTTCCAGTAGACATCATGGTAGGTGGTAATACGTTTGTCCTGGCCTTTGGCGTACATCTCCAAATGTCGATAACATAAGGCGTGAGGGGCGTTTGGGTACATGGCATAGATTGCGGCGCTTATGGAAGGAGCCCTGTCGGACATAAACACCAACCCTTACGGGTCTCCGATAGCTTGTCTCAACATGGACAGAAACCAAGTCCACTCGTCCCCGGTTTCGGACTTGCCTACTCCGAAAGCTACGGGAACGATGGAGTTATTCCCGTCCATGGCAACCGCCAGGAACATCATACCCAAGTAAGGGCCCTTTAAATGGGCAGCGTCTATTACCAGGACACGACGCATATTTGCCACAAATGTGCGGATCTGCAAAAACGTAGATGGTTTCCCTTTGTAAATGTTATAGTTTATAATGTGTAAACATATGACGTGTTAAAAATACGTACCGTGGGTCTAAGGGCAACGAAGCACATCTTAAACTGTCCATTTGAATAGGTCCTTATCTGGGTGACCGTACATGGATTCTGCAGCTGCAAATTATATAAATACCAAGGGAGTCGTTCATACGACTCCTCGAACGTGCCTCTGACCATTAGCAGTGCCCTGCATCGCGCACGCCAGTCTTGGTGGTAACCAATTGTGATCTCGTACTGCTGGTGTACATCGCTCACGATGTTCTTTGGACGCATTGACCTGCTAGCATCAAGAAATTTGTTTTTCAGTATCGCACCCAAAGTCCTTTTGGTGGCTTGTTTGTGGTTGGGATTCAGTTGCGTCCTCGAACAAGTGTGTTCATCGTGCAACTTTCTAATGACAGATATCCTCCTTTCTCGCCCACGGACCTCGCGTACAGCCTTCAATTACAATTTTCTCTCGCACATATAACTTTGTATATGGTTTTGTCGGATCTCGGCGTATAACTTTCGAAACTCTCTTCTATGAACTTAATTCCGACCTGTGTGGCCAAGTCATCCTTCGAATCAAATATTTGACCTACTTGTATCCTTGAACTGTGATTATAAGGTGTAGGTTCGTAGGTTTGTGTATGGGTATTCGGGTCTGGAAGAATAGGGCCATATAAAAAAAAGTCATTTAACTGACTAAATGATTTAATACTAGGGGTATATTTTTCGTCCTCATCACTATCGGTATCTGATTTGTCTATATCAGAATTACCCATTGTGAAAACATGGGTTTCGTCATCAGCAACTCCAGCAAAGCGTCCTTCTTGGTCTTCTTTTTATTCTTCTTCTTGTGGTTGTTGTTGTTGCGTCTCCGGGACAAAATCAAGATCACAGTCGTTAAGACCATATGCATGATCCAAATAAACTGTTGGGCCGTAGGACGCCGGGAATTGGGAATCAGGCTCCTCCATTTGGAGGTATTCGTCATCACCGTCGTCATCACCTTCGTCATCGTCTTCGTCGCACATCGATGAATCGGCATACACAAAAAGTAATGAAGGTCTTTCTGATTCGGCTGCAAAGTGCAGACAACCAGAGATATCCCCATCGTTGGATAACTCCACAAATGACCCATCACCATTCTTAAACACTTCCACATTTTTGCATGGCGTATGCAAAAAACTTCTGATAAGTATAGTTTACTGACAGTTTTACACCATGCTTAGATTTATAAGCAAAATTCCACTCATTGTTGTCTTGCACCCATTCACCATCGAAACAAAAAAATAGCTTAGCTTTTGCAACATATGAACTCATTTTTTCAGTAGTATCTCAAAAACAAAATACTGAAGAAAGAAAGCAAGAAAGAATGATGGAATGGGTGTGAATTATGGATTGCATTTTACTGATATTTATGGATGAAATCTCATTGATGAAACAACCAACATTGATGAAACAACCAACATGAATTGCAACCACAAATTGGTCTTCCAAGTACAATGATTCAACATTGATGAAACAAGTCAGTGAATGGCAACCACAAATTGGTCTTCAAAGTACAATAATTGTGGAAAAAAACATGCAAAAATTCGTGCAAAAAGGACCAAAAATGTAAATTTTTTTGCCTATCGTAGACCCATCGCAGACAACCACCGCGGACAGGGGCCAATCTTGTCACCGCGGGCATAGTTGGGGGGCTTCGCGGGACATTTTGGCCAAACAAGGGTGCCACGTGGGCATAGACCCGCGATCGCGGGAACCACCGCGGAAAAAATGGGTATTTGTAAAATCAGCGAGAAAGTGGGTATTTTGGCAAGTCAAAGTCAAACTTTGGGTATTTTAATTAATTTCCCTAAAATAAAGCATTAAAATATTAAAATCGAGATATATGGGTCTACTTTTAGTTTTCTTTATTAAAGATAATCTTAGGGCGCGTTTGGTTTACGGGAATGGATTGGAATTGAAAGGATTTGGATTTCAAATCCAATCCAATCCTATGTTTGTTTTGAAAGAATGAAATGTATTGACTTTTTTTAAAATCCTTTGACTTTTTAAAAATCCCTCACCTGGTGGATTTGGAAATCCTTTGAGAAAAGTTGGGATTTCAAATCCAAGTCATGTGGGATTTCATATTCGCTCGAGATCATACGCCCTGATCTCTTCGACGACGGCAACGTCATCATCCACGGCATCCAAGGCTTCCTCGTCGAAATCTGGGTTACGTCGCCGGAAAATTCATGGTCGCCGGAATCTGGGTTACGTCGCCGGAAAAACGTGCAAACATCACCGGAGTTCATAGTAATCGCAACTTTTTGTCGCAAGGATCATTTATTGTCGCAAGTTTTGTTTTTATCGCAACACTTGGGTGCGACAAACCTCAGTTGCGATAAACATTTTGTCGCAACCATATCTCGCCGGAAAATTCATGGTCGCCGGAATTTTTTATCGCAAGTAATCTCGTTGCATGATTTTACTTTTGTGGTTGTAATTTGTTGTTTAACGTTCTTAAAACGCAAAGGAACCGAAAGAAACTCGATTTAAACGTGAGAAACGGAAGAAAATCGAGTTGAAAACTTGCAGATCGTGATTGAAGTTGATGATGAACAATACTAACGGAGTCCGTTAGTACTCCGTTAAGTTCTTAACCCAATTGGTCCGTTTCCGTTAGTTTCGTTAGGATTCGTTTGTTTGTCCGTTTATTTTGTTAGTTTTTGTTACTTTTTAGTCCTAATATCGTTAAGCCAAAGTTAGTTAGGTTAGTTAACTTTTGTTAACAATTCCGTTAAGTTTTTCGTTAATTTTCTTACAAATTTAGTCCATCCGTTAGTTTCCTTGTTCAGCCAGTTAGTTAAAAAAAATTACAAAAAAAAAATCCAAATCCAAATCCTAAACCTACAAACCAAACAAGATTTATAATGGAATGGAATTCAAATTCATTCCAAATCCTACAAACCAAACACATGATGGGATTCCAAATCCCCCCGAATCCAAATCCCTCCAAATCCAAATCCTTACATGAAATCCAATCCATTCTCGCAAACCAAACGCACCCTTAGAGTATTATGTCTTATTTATAGGAATCGGTGATTATCCTATACATGTTTATTAATTAATTTTATAAATTTAAATTACTTTAGAATAAACTTGTATGTTTATGATTATATATATTATTAAATTTAAGATATAAACATTAATTAATCTATACTATATTATAAAGCATTTATAAAAACTCTTAAAAACAACTTATAAAGCTTCACGTACCGCTATTAAATGTTAATTACTTAAAATCTCTTAAAAACAACTCATGAAGCTTTATGTACCGTTTTTAATGCTAATTACTTGATTAATACTTATCTCTAACAATCTTCAAATTCTTAAATCGTGGAACACGACCGCTTTCTCAAAACCACACATTAAAATAAATTAGATTATTAAAATCGAGATATATCGAGCGGCATTACACGAGTAGACTTGTAGTAGTATTTTAATACTTAAAATAATTATTTTCAAGAGACTTTGATCGATCAAACAATTTTTTTAATACCATATAAATAACAATTAAAAATCGATATTATTATTATTATTATTATCATTAGAAAACTTAATACAAACAAATCATCACATAATCCAATTCAATTAGATTTAATTTCTCTCTCTAATCATAAATTAGGATAGAGAGATTTTATTGTTGAATCAAACCAGAAAATAGAAAAACGAGGAACAAACGACAAAAACCCTTTTTTCAATATTCATCGTCTTCTTCAGATTTGAAATTCATATTCACAAATGAATTAATCGTACAAATATATAATATTAAAAATAAATAAAGAAATTGCAGGGAAATTTAATGGGTACATTTGAAAGCTTCAGAAAAGCCTTTGGGGCTCTCAAGGACTCCACCAAGGTTGGTCTTGCAAAGGTCAATAGCGAATTCAAGGTGTGTTCTAATTCCAATTATTGCTTTTCATTTTTTTTAATTTTTGATAATTTGGATTAATCTTCGATCGAAGGATCTGGATATTGCCATCGTCAAAGCTACGAATCACGTTGAATGTTTGCCGAAAGAACGACATGTTAGAAGTGAGTTTTGATCTATATGTACGTCTCGATATTGATATAATGTTGATCACATTTAAAAAAGAAACTCGCAACTGATCGAAAATTTATGTTTATATAATATCTCATGCCTTTGATTTGGCTGAATTATTGAAAATTTTATCTTGATATGAATTCTTGATCGATTATTGTTTTCTTGATCTGATCTGATCGTCGTTATTTTTGTTTTGGATCGTAGAGATCTTTTCTGCGACGTGCGCACTTGCACCACGAGCAGATGTTGCGTACTGCATTCATGCGCTTTCCAGAAGATTATCGAAGACTAGAAGTTGGATCGTAAAGTCTTCTTCTTCGCCATCTTTGTGTTTATTTCTTTCGTATATGAATACAACAAATTTTATCAATTTAGCGACGCGTGTGCACTGTCTTTTCGAAAAAGTTTACAACATATGTCATGGAACTTTTTATGACAATGTATGGCGTCGCTAAAGTCTCATCTTTGTCGTGAAACTTTGCATTCTTAAATTTTTCTCGACGGTTTTGGTTTATGTAGGTTGCTATAAAGACGTTGATAGTGTTTCATAGGACGTTAAGAGAAGGTGATCCTTCGTTCAAAGAAGAGTTACTGAACTATATGCATAGATCACAAGTTTTTCAGATCTCGAATTTCAAAGACGATTCAAGCCCTCTTGGTAAATCCAACGCGAACCCTTATTTTTAGAACTATTAGTGGTAACACTCGTCTTGTTTTTCTAACATATTGATGTCGGAAAAAAGCTTGGGATTGCTCTGCGTGGGTTCGAACGTATGCGATGTTTCTTGAAGAACGGCTAGAGTGTTTTAGAATGCTAAAATACGACATTGAGTCTGAGTGCTTGACTAAATACGCACCGGGAATAGGCAAGGTGTGTCGCTTCTTCTATTTTATATATAACGTTTTTAAACCACATCACTATAGAGTTAGCCCTTTGTTGGAAATCCGTCAGAGAATTTTCGAAATAAATTTTTTTAAGTTGACTTTCTGGTATCCGTCTGAAATCCATTGGTGATTTTCGCCGGAAAAATCCGCCGGAATTGCCCATTTGTTTAGTAGTGTAAGAGCATCTCCAACGGTTTTTGCATTAATTTTTTATAACGGATAACTAAAATATAAAATCTCTAAAAACGTTTACATTCATTTTCAACAGTTTCTTCATTTTTGAATTTCTAAAAATTATATTTTTAAAATATTCAATAATAAAAATAACGTCCTGGAGGTTAAAAGTTGAAAGTGAGAAATGTATATGCGTATTTCTATATATAATATTATATACTTAAAAAACACTTGCAAATCCAATAAATGGTCTAACTCGCTGTCACAACTTTAGCGACGCTTGCATCTTTTGTAGCGAATAACAGCAGACTAATCGTAATCTGCTACAATTTTGTGAAGGCTTATAGTCGAACTCGACTTATGAATGGCGAGGAGCTTCTAGAGCAGCTACCTACAATGCAACAACTTCTGCATCGTCTCATCGGATGTCAGGTAAACGTTCAAGATTTGGCTTTTGGTTTTTAGATTTTGTTTTCATGAACGGAAATGTACTAAACGAATCGGGGTTTTTGTAGCCCGAAGGAGCAGCTTACTATAACTATCTTGTGCAATATGCTTTGGCTCTAGTTCTCAAAGAAAGCTTCAAGATCTATTGTGCCATTAATGATGGGATCATAAATCTTGTGGATTTGGTATCGTTTTCGGATATTTCTTGATTGATTAGACTGAATTACGTTCTTTTTTTGTCGATCCGATGGCTAATGAGATCTTGATTTGTTCTAGTTCTTCGACATGCCTAAACCAGACGCTGTAAAAGCTTTGAATATCTACAAAAAAGCGGGGAAACAGGTATAGTGTCGTCCGTTTCTCTTTCTAATCATTGAGAATTATACAAAATTGTGTGATACGTTTACGTTATTTTCATATTTGTTAGGCTGAATACCTTGCCGAGTTCTACGACTTCTGCCGACACCTGGATCTTGCAAGGAGCTTCCAATTTCCGACATTGAAACAGGTACATAACCGATCGCGAACGAACCTAGAGTTTCGACTTTGTATAACGAAATCGGATTTATAAGAAGCCAAAAAATTTCAAGGGTCTTGATTGACTGGTTTATATTTTTAAATCCAAAAAATTAACAGTCTTATGTAAAAGTGTTACAATAAATTTATATAAGTCATCTGGGCGTCTTAAAAGTTTTTTAGGACACCTCTAAAATAAAACATACTAATAATTGTTTTATGTAACATTGTATGAAAAAATGTCTTATAACACAAGTGTCCTATAAAAATAATTGTTCATAAGAAACTTCTCCAAAGTGTCCTATAAAGAAAATTAATGCGACACTCTATTTTGAAATGCCCTGAAAAACTTTCAAAAACGTCCTATAAACTTATTGTATCACTTTTTGCATGAGATGTATGATTGTTTAGTCCTATAAACTTAAGTATTATAAATCAGTCTATTAGAACACTTCATAGGTGTCCTGTAAGTCCAATTATTTTGTAGTGAATTTGAGTCTCGTTGATAATTGGGCGTGCATTTTCTTCGTTTAAATGATTTTTCGATGTTTTTGCAGCCGCCACCTTCGTTTCTTACAACAATGGAGGAGTATATTAGAGAAGCTCCTTCGGTAGCTCCGGTTTTGATGAATAGATTGGTATGCACATTTCTCTTCTAAAACACGAATGGCGTGAAAACGGGTTTATCTTTTGGAATTGTTTATTTTAAACGAAACCAGGAGTACGAGGATATTGGAGATGATCAACAAGCTGGAGACGACGACTCTCAAGAAAGCGAAAATAACAACGAACAAGTTGAAGACAAAGAGGCCCTGCAAGTTAAGCCTGAGCCCGATATTAAGAAAGACGAGCCTGTTTCACCCGTCGTAGTCGCCACCAATGATAATGATCTTTTGGTAAGCTCCATTTTCACACAAGGATCGGACTTTGAGCCAATTGGTATCTAATCAAAGCTCTAGAACTAGAGATTCACAAAAAGCCCAAAGCCCAACATGAAAAGTCCGTAGCAAACCCGAAACCTAGGCCCAAGTCGGGCCTAAAACCCTATTCAAGCCCAAGTCGGGCCTAAAACCCATTTTCACACAAAAAGCCCGACACGGGCCTGAAAAAGACCGAGTCGTTTCTCTTAGTAATTTTGTTTTTTTATTAATGTATAATTTCTTTTTTGACCCAAAAAATAAGGTTTGACCCTACATTCTAAAAAAATCATTTCTTATATTTGTAATTATGATACATGTATATCAACTCCATCACCAAAATTACTGGATCGGCTGTGCTATTAAACACGCGCAAGTGTAAATTTTGTACTTTCTGTGTGTAGGGATTGCGTGAAATAAACCCGAAAGCTGCAGAATTAGACGAAAGCAATGCAATGGCCCTTGCCATTGTCGAAAATGGTATGTAATCGTTTTTCGTATAATCGTTCATCTCCTTTACTTAAAAATAAAATTAAAGAATAAGATGGTATAACGCAACTATTTTGCAGGCAGCCATCCTCAATCGTCGTCTATAGATTGGGACGAAATCAAAAACACGCCGGGATGGGAGCTTGCGCTCGTCGAAAATAATATCATCACTAGTAACAACACTTCGCATGCTCAAACGGTTAGTTTTTCATGTCATTCTTAAAGAAAAAAAAAATGATATTTTGGGACGCCTGTAGACGTGACTAATAATTGAAGTCTTGATTCTTTTAGGGCGGTGGATTCGACAAATTCTTATTGAACAGTTTATATGAAGATGACGCGGCTAGAAGGCAAATACAACTGCAAAATGCTGGATACAACACAAGTTATAGATACGATCAACAATACAATCCTTTCGACCCACGACCACCACCGCCGCCGCCACTGCAACTCCACGATCCGTTCATGTTGTCAAATGGAGTCTCGCCGTCGATGAATGTGCAAATGGCGATGATGCAACAACAACACCAACACCCGTATCAAAATCAGTATCAGCAGTTGTATCATCAGCAACATAACATGTTGGTACCTTACAATAACGGGTATGCAATGGGGAATTCGAATCCATTTGCAGATGTTTACGAGTATCCTCAAAGTAGTACACAATCACATGGAAATCATGGGTTAATTTAGAACATCGTTTTTTGGTTTTTTAGAAAGCAAGACTCGGAAAATCATACTAGAAGGTGAAAGTCACTCCTTCGTTGGCTCGTAACTATTTCAATCACACCAACTTCCTGTTCTTGGTTTTTATTTTAAATGCATTTTTAAATATTTGAGTCGTAGAATTGTAGACATTAATTTGATGTAGGTCATTTTTTTTTAATTTATGCAGTCAGTTTGTTACGTTGAGCTTGACACTTTATAAATGGAATAATAGGATGGTTTCTCAAGGTGTCACGGGGTTGGATTCATGCATACTACGATTTAGTTTGAATTTTATTGGAAACTCGTTATAAATTCAAGTATATGATGGTATATTGTCTCTTTTGGTCATTTTACATGTATAAGCTAAGTCAAACACTTTTTAAAAAATAACTTATTGACTTTTTCTACCACAAAAGCTAATCCAAACACTTTTTTAAAAACTCTTTTTCCAAAAGCAATAAGCCAATAAACACTTTTGGCCAAAAGCACTCTTGGACTCAAAAAGCACTCCCAAACACCCCCTAATACTTTCAAAAATTTCTGTAAACAGAAGCCTCCGCCCCTCAACCCGTGTTCGGCTGTTCTGTTCTCCGATCACCTTCTCCGGCCAGTCACAGGCTCTCACTGTCTCACACTCACTCAATCACCCTCTTGATATCTCATTTGAGGTTTTCTCCTAATACCTAACTTAAATTTAAATTTTGCCCTAAATTTGATATTAGTCATTTCCATAAATTGATTAGTTATAAATTTATAATGTTATACAATTATGAAATATGTTTACATGATTTTGTTGATTTGTTTGCATGATTTATTTCTTTTCCCTAAATTTGATATTGGTCATTTATCTAAAGTTTGATATTAGTCTCTGCCCTAAATTGATTACTTATAGTGTCATACAATTATGTTTAGATGATTTTATTGATTTGTTTACATACTTTATTTGTTTGTTTTGAATTTTTATATTAGTCTTCAACAAACAAAACCCGAAAAATTCTCTCGAAATCGAACAAAAAAACCAAAAAAGCCCCTCAAAATCACAAGCAAAAAATCAAAAAATTCCCCGAAGCCAGAATTCAGCTAAAACGCATCGAGCGGCTTTGCAGACATTTGATTCAATTTAAAGGTGCAATCGCTCTTAAAAAATGCTCTTAATAATAACCGTTACTCTTGCTACAAGCTTGGGGTGTTACTCTAAAGTTTTAATTGACGATTAGGGGTGGCAAAACGTCGATCTGGACCAACACAACGAAAATCCAAATTCGTGCGAACATTGAGGCTAAACTATATTTATTTATTAGTTTTTATACTTGCAAGAGATTGATATTAAAATAAACCTATGCTTGTATTCAGTTCATTGTTCGAATTGGGGCGAGCAGGTTCAAGCTGATCTGGTTTTCAATTTTGTTATTTCTATATGTTCCTTGAGACCCGATAAACAACCCTAGTGACGCTTAGAAAAGTTTCATATTCACGTTATCCTACAGCGCAACGTCTATGGGCCATTTACTTGAAGTTTGTCGAATGAGCATGACAATTGGCTAGGACCTAGAATCTTATGAATTGGCTAGGACATAAAATCTTACCTGGTAAGATTCACAATCCTCGTCATGTATCCGATAAGGTAAAGTGACCCCGTAAGCACTTATCGGGTAAGCGTTTAGTAAACGACCCTTAAACCAAATGATGTTGCACCAAATAAAAAAACAGATAAAAATACATTGTATTTTCTGATATAAACCTGGTACGCAAATTAGGGGTGTTTGCGGTCCGGTTTTGGCGGTTTAACCCCCCGAACCACAAACCAAATCGCAATGGCGGTTTAGAAATTTTCTAAACCTAGCGGTTTGGCAGCAAGTGACCAAACCGGTCAAACTGGACCACAAAAAGGCGGTCTGGTCACTGACCGGTTTAGGCGGTTTAGGCCTATTATGATTTAAACTAAAAAAAGCATAAAATCTATCTCCAAATTGAAATTCCCGCTAAAATAACATTAATAAAAATACTATACCTAATTATAAAAGAAACTTATTCAAAATAAAATAAAAACATTGAGCAAGTTGAAAAAAGTTAAAGCAAGTCCACTAACAATGCTTGGAATTTCGGACAAACGTTTAGCAAGTTGAGAGACTATTTGAAATTTTAGACTTTTATCTTGGTGGATTTTGGAATTTTGCGGATGTATGGAACGTGGACAATTGAAAATGAAAACTAAAAACTTAAGGTCTTGGCCGGACTTTTTCTAATTGGGCCATAATAGTTGAGCATACGACATGAAAACTAAATGTAATTTTGGTGGTCGGTTCAGTCCAAACCGCTAAAAAAAACGTTCAGACCGCAGACCGGACCAGACCAAGAGGTTCGGCTATTTTTAGGAGCAGACCTGCTCAAACCTCAAAAAATGGCCCGGTTTGACTTGGTTCGAAGGTTTTTTTTCTAATCTACCCTCGTAAAAATAAATTACATAAAACAAGATTCAATTCAAGATAAGTTGTATTTTTATACAGTTAGCTATTTGGAAAAAAAATCTCAACATAACACACAGGCTGAGGTAGAGGTGTTCGAATTTTGATAAATTCTTGAGTAAATTATGCTTTGAAATTATTATGTTTATTTTTATAGTTTACAATTTATTATTGTTTTCGTTCTTATGATTTATAATTTTGTATTGTTTTCGTCCTTGTAGTTTACAAATCAATTGTTGTTTTTGTCCCTTATGCTTAAGGTAGGAGTTAGAGCATCTCCAACATATTCTATAAAATAGAGAAAATGAGGTTTGTGTTCTTTATATTGCTCAAACAGATTCTCTATATTGTTTTCTAAAATAGTGAAAACTAGAGAAACCTTCAAGTTTAGAGAATTATCTAAAACTTGATGTGTGGAGGAAAAAATTAATCTTTTATTCATTCCCACCAATTAAATTGAATTGTTATTATTTTATATAAATTCTTTTAAAAAAGTGTATTGGGATGATAAATAAAATAACTAGTAGTGTACCCGTGCAATGCACGGGGTGAGAAAGGTGTTAAAATTTTATCGCAAAATGAAATATGAAAAGCTTCAAGTTTGACAACAGGGTTGAGTGACTTTTTTTCTCAAATACACAACATGTTCAAGTTCGAATCATGCAAGAGATGGCTTGAATCCTTCCGCTAGCCTCAGGCGATTAGTCAAATACACAACATGTACCCGCGCAATGCGTCGGGGGTCGTAAATGTAAACGATTTTGAAGTTTTGGTCGTTTTGTTAGAGAAGACGTTTACAATGATATAATTTACACTTAGGGATCATTTACTAAACTATTACTCGTGTCACTTACTTTACTGGATGAACGTGACAAGGGTCGTGAATCTTACCCGGTAAGAGCGATGACCATTGTGGGTACCCAAATAACCAGACATTTCAAGAAAACACAATGGACATAAGGGTATAGACAGGCATGGCTAGGGGTGTGCAGAAAGTCAACCGATCCAATCAGAACCGACCGATCCAATTAGAACCGACCGACCTTGATTGGATATCCAATTGTAATTGGATCGGATCGGATCAAAATTTTCAACATCCAGTTTGGATCGGTCGGTTCTTGGATGACAGTCCAGAACCGACCAAAACCGAACCGAACCGAACCAATTCACCATCCAACCATCCATCCAATTATCATCCAACCACTCATCCAATTATCATCCAACCACTCATTCGATTATCATCATCCAACTACCATCCAATACATTATAATTCAAAGTTTCAAAAGTAAAAGGTTTTTATTTTTAAAATATTATAATTTAAAAACATTTGTACGAAAATAAAAACTAATTTTTTTAGAAAGAAACATAAAAACATTGGATGGATCCGATCCGATCCAGCGGATATCCAATGGATATCCAATGAGAATATCCAATGGATGGAACCGAACCGATCCAATCATCCATTGGATTGAAAAAAATCCAACATCCAATGGATGATTGGATCGGTTCGGTTGGAAAAATCGGACATCCAATGGATGATTGGATCGGTTCGGTTCCCCTCACATCCATTGGATGTCAACCGATGAACACCCCTAGGCATGGCAACGGGGCGGGGACCCCATCCCCGGCCCCGGTTTGTAATACCCTCCCCCAGCCCCGGCCTCGGCCCCGCCCCGGTTTGTGATACCCTCCCCCGGCCCCGGTCAAACCCCGGTCAACCCCCCTAAACCTTTAATAACTAATAAAATATATAATTTTTTTTAATATATATATATATATATAATAAAAATATACATTTTTTTAATATATATATATATATACCGGGTCCGGGGCGGGGCGGGGCGGGGGATGGGCATCCCGGCCCCGGTTTTCTGAAATGGGGAATCCCCGGCCGGGGCGGGTGGACCGGGTTTCGGGGCGGGGCGGGGCAATTTGCCATGCCTAGGTATAGAGTGAGGGTGGAACTTACCTCATGTTTCACATCCCACAACGTATTTCCAAGAAGCCTTTGGTATTGATCAAACATATCAACCAAGCATCCACAAAAACCTATTACGCAAGAATAAGAAGGTAAACTAAAAAACTAAAAACTAAAAACCCATAGATAGGTATCAAGATTTGATAAAATAAAATAAAGCTTTTGGTCTTTAATCGAGTTGGAACCGTAACCCAACATAAGGAGAAAAAGATGTCAAATGTTGAAGTATAAGACTTAAAAGAGTTCAAAGGGCTAATAGTACAGAGGTATCATTCATATGAAAAAAGGTGCTAAAGATACCAATAAAATACAACTATCTTCTCCCATAGATTTATTGCTGCCAAACTAAAGAAGCTTCTTGTGGGTTCTCTACAACTTTGTAACCCAAAATCATCAAAAGTTACCAAAACAAGCAACCATACAAGACATGAACAAAATAACTACTTTCTTATATTGTACACCCTAAATCCCCTATCCTATTCACATCAATCTCAGAGTATACATTCGGATAAAGGTATCTTAAATTCACTTTTAATTTCCCAATTTACAAAACTACAACTTCTGTGAACAAATAAATTGACATTTTCCTCATGTGGCAGCTCCTTATGCTTCATCTTTGTTGCAATTGCATGATATTTTGTGATCTATGAGTCACCTGCATTGCTTCTTTTTAAGATTAGAGTTCACATATCACATTTTCATCATAAATCTTATTTATAAATAAATATACAACCAAGGGTTAGTCAAAATTATGTTCTTACTATGATTTTTTGTACACGCTCTCGGTCCTTGCCATCGTTCTTACTATGATTTTTTGTCCTTATTATGTTCATGCAGTAAAGTGACCCAATAAGCACTTACCGAGTAAGCGTTGTTAAACGGCCCGTAAATCATATATTGATGTTAATGTATTTGAGAATAAAATTAAAAAGTAAAGATGCATTTAACAATATATATAGTTATATACAGATGCATTTTACCTACTTTTTTATTTCAGAGTATAATGTAGAATGGAGTGCCTTTATCATCAGCCATTATCAACCATACCCCACCACCCTGCCGCTCCCTATCTTGCTTTTACATCTACTGTTTGTTTCAAGTTCTCGATCTGGTCCTAGATCTCAACTTAAATTTCAATAACTTTATCAGTATATGTGTTTGAAGTTGAATCTGTTGTGGGATTTTGATTTCAAAACTGGGTTTTTTATATATGATGTACAATCAACATATCATATAATACTTATGTGATTTTATTTACATACCTTCCGATAAATCTGACCAGTTTCAGCACCATATGCAGACCTTGGTATTGAATTAGTCTCTTAAGCTGCAAGAAAACACCAAATGGTTAGTTGGTGTCTGCTTCATGATTCAAGAAATCAAAGAGAGTGTTAAGTAAAAATAAAGAGTAAGAGGGTTTTAAATGGTTGCCATGAATCAAAAACATACTTACATGCTCTTTCTCTCAGCCATAAGCAGACTGCATAAAGTTTTACTTCAATCTTTACCTTCAATTTATAACTTAAGAGTGAAAGGTAACAACGCCGACAGATGAAACAAACAGAGAAGAAAGTAGAAAAGAAATCGACGATTTGAATCATTGTCTTGAGAGGCTGAATTGTCTTCATCAAGGCTGTATATGATACCTAATGAATAGTCATGCACGGTTCAAGATATACATGCTTACTACCAAGTAATGAAATAGAATTGCAGATAAAAAAGAAAGTTGCATTTAGCAATAGCAGAGACGATAGATCAACTATCTTTGAATCGAACAAAACCCAAATCCAAAATGATTAGGAATTGCAACAGAACCATAATGAATTAGAAATAACCCAGAAGAAGATATTCAGTTTACGTCAAAATATACAAATTTATCACCAAGATAACATACGGAATCGATTTGGAACCTAAAAACCCTCAAAAGACAGGTCAAAAATACCAAAAAGTTCAAATTAACCCTAAAAAACAAGAATTTCTTGAGCCAGAAAGGAGGATGAAAAAAGGGGAAATAAAATACCTCGATCGAAGAAGCAAATGACGTAGCAGCCTGAGCAATCGAAGGAAGGTCTGAGAACCAAGATGGAAATCGTAGAAGCAATATGAGCAATCGAAGGAAAAGCTTGAGATATGAAGTGGTACTAAGCCGAGCGATGGATATAGTGGGTGTGAATCAGTAATCTTGAGCTCCAATCGTCATCTTGGAGGAATCAAGGTCTTCTTGGACAACTCAATTTGGAGAAGGAAGCGTCAATTTGGAGAAGGGTTTGGGGGAAATCAATTTGGAGAAGGAAGCGTCGTCTTGGAAAGCCCGGGAGTCTTAGTCGGCACCTTAATAGAAGAAAACAGATAAAAATCATAAAAATGATTGCAAGCGTGAAATGAGGGTCTCAAGCAGTTTGAACTTTCTCTCTCTAAAAATTTAAGTAATTATGCATTAAAGTGTTGTACATATAGCTTGAGAGGTTGTTTTTAAGAGTTTGGGGGTTAAATGTATTATAAGATAGTATAGATAATAATATAATGAATGTTAAAATCTCTAAAATAGAAAATCTGTTGGAGTCAGATATAATTCTTTTTGAGATTTTAACTTTTGGTTGTTAATGTTAGATGCTCTTAATTTCAAGGACGAAAACTGTAATAAGTTACAAGCCACGAGGGTGAAAACTGTAATTTCAAAATCACAGGGATGAAAAACGTAATTTACTCTAAATTTTCTCTACAAACATGTGGATCTTTCTATCTTTGTCCATTAAGGTAGCGTTTGGTACACATACATGATTGGATTGGACTGGACATTACAGAACTAGACAGGACAGACAAGAGGGTAGGACAGGACTGGACAGAGGACAAGTGTCAGGACTGTATAGAACAGGACTAGACAAGTTACCTCTAAAAGTTGTTTGATGATTTTATATATCATATAATAGTTATAAATGACACAAAAAAGTATATATTTAATAATTTAAATAAGAATACAAGGTATATACTTAAATAAGAATATAAGGTGCATCTAAATGCATCTCGGTGGTGGTGGAGGAGGTAGTTGTGATCGATGTGGGGTGGTGGGCGTGGGGGACGAGTCGTGAAAATAGCAACCGACTTAAACAGACACGATGATGGGTGGTGGTGATTGGTGGAGGTGGTCGACGATGGTGGTGGTGGTGGCGGTGTACGGTGGTAGAGGAGGTTGTTGTAGTGGAGGAAGAGGTGGAAGTGGCTACCGGTGGTTGGCGGTGGCTACCAGTGACCGCCGGTGGTGGTGGCGGTGATGAGTGGTGGTGATCGATGGAGGTGGAGGTTGTTCTAGTGGATGAAGAAGTGGAAGTGGCCAACAGTGGTTGGCGGTGGCTACCTGTGGTAGTTATCGATGGAGGTGGAGGTAGTCATCGATGGTACTTGTTGGGTCACTTAGATTTGAAGATGACCTCAGTCTCTCAATTTCACAGTTCATACTTAGAATAATTTTTAGGTTCTTTACAAGCAGTTTAATTGTATAAAAATGTTCGGTGAAGTCGAAGATCAACCGAAGAAACAAAGTAGAAGTATATCTTCAAAGCGGATTGAAGATAGACTTCTCAACCAAAGATTAAGCTGCTACTTGAAGACTTTTCCTAAAGTCTTAGCCAGGTCACTTGAAGATTTTGAAGAAGATGAAATGTTAGGCAAGATTTTGAAGAAGCAAAATTTTGAAGAAGATGAAATGTCAGGCAAGATTTTGAAGAAGCAAAACTTTGAAGAAGATCAAAATCTTGAAGACATGTTAGGCATATCTTCGGCAAGATCTTTAAAGAAGATAACATGTTAGGCAAATTCCTTGAAGACATGTTAGGAACATCTTCGGCAAAGAAGTCTTCGGCAAAGAAATTTCAGCAAGTATATTAACTTTATCTGCAGAATATATTCAGGATATCTTGCATTGATAGAGACATCATCCGAAGATCAGAAAAAGGTTCTTTGGATTGTTTATCTCTTTCAAGAAACTTCTGCTTCAACAAGCAGGTCAACGCTTGAAGACAAAAGTAAAAAGACAAAATTACTTTTCAGAAGACCTGCTTCCTATCTGCCTTCCATGCTCTCTTTGACAAGTGTCCATTGCATTTAATGCATAAGGCACTATAAAGGAGATCATCTTCAATCTTGCAACTCACCAGTTTACAGACTCTCAAGGTTTTTCAAGTGCTGGCATTACTCTCTCTCAGAAGTTCATTTGTGTTCTAAGTGTTTTACAATTGTTCTTCATTCTCTGTGTGTCTGTGTGTAAGATTGTTTGAACTGATTTATATGTTCTGTTCCGCAACAATCAATAGTTTTTGTGTGTAATTCTTATTTGAAGTTTTCAATAAAAGAATTAAATTAAGTGAAAAATTTGTGTATTGTATTCAACCCCCTTCTACAATACTTGTTTACCATTGCTACTCAATAGCTGGGACCAACAGTACTGGTGGTGACAATGGGCGGTGGTTACGGAGGTGGAGGTGGTCAATGATGGTAGTGGTAGTGGTGATGGGAGGTGGTTGTGGAGGTGGTGGAAGAAATACCATATTGGGGTCATATATATCAAACGAGGGTAGATTAGTAAGTTTTTAGTTTCTGTGTCACTCTTGTCCCATGTTGTTCCACCTATTTTGGTGGAACAAGAAAAAAGCCCTTTTTGTCCCATCCTGTCCCACCTTGTCCCAGTGAATTTTTGTCTTGTCCCATGTCACGCCAAACGTGGGACAGTGAGTTTTGTCCCGTCCTATCCCATGTACCAAACGCAACCTAAACTCACCATATATTTCTCTTGCCGTCGCCACCTGTTTCCCTCCCTCGTTTCCGCTTGGCCCAGAGTTAGCCCCAACCCACCCTCACTTTTTCAAAATATATTTATTTTTATAGCCCATCCTTAACTCAGGAAAAAGGTAGTGTTTGGTATGCAGACACGATTGGACTCGACAAGACAAGATGACAGGAATGGACACTGTCAGGTGTTTGGTACGACTAGGATTGGATGGGACAGGACTAGACAAGTTGCGCACTTGCCCCTAGAAGTTGTTTGATGATTTTATATATCATATAATAGTTATGAATGACACACAAAGTAAATATTTAAATAATTTAATTATAAACATTTTTACACAATTTTCATATACATAAATACGTACATATATAATTGATGGTAGCTCAAAAACTTGATTCGTATAAAAGAAATACTATGTTTGATTCGGTTTCGAAGATTCTTATGACTTGGCAGAGGCACGGTGAAGGTTGTTGCAGTGATAGGCGGAGGTAGAGGCAGTGGTTGGCTGATGGACAACGGTGGGTATGGAGGATGTGAAGATGGTGGATAGCCATGGTGGTGGAGGAAATGTTTGTGGCTGATGTGGAAGAGGTATAGGTGATGGTGGTCGGTGGGAGAGGAGGTGGCTGGTGGCAATGGCCGGTGGTAGTCGTTGGCTGATGGTGGTTGTGGAAGTGGTGGAGGAGGTGGAAGTGGCCTACGGTAGTTGGCGGTGGCTACCGGTGGCTGCCAGTGGTGGTGGTGCCGGCAATGGGCGGTGGTGACCATTAATAAATACCATATTAATGTTATATATCAAATTAGGGTAGATTGGTGATTTGTTAGTTTTTATCTCACCCTTGTTCCATGTTGTTCCACCTATTGTGGTGGAACAAGAAAAAGCCTTTTTTGTCCCACCCTGTCCCGGTCATCGTTCCTGTCCCGTGTGTATATGAACTATTACATTTGAGTTATGTCATTTCAAGCCACTTAAGATTTGTGGCTGAAAATATTATGCTCCTGGTTTCCCCTTTGCTACAAGGTTGTATTCAGTGCTTATCTGGTGGTTAAGGTCTTGATCACTATAGTTGCTCACTGCTGTTTTTGGTAGTAACTCCAACCTTTTGAAGAAACATGATTTATGTGCTCAAGTGCCTTCTTATGTTGCTGTGGATCTTTAGGAGCTTCCAAGGCACGATAAAGTATAAGTTTCCGTATTTGACTTGCATATCCTTAAAATGTTAAAAAAAATTGACGCGAGTTCATTGCAATAGAATAATGTTGGAGGTTTATGTTGGTTCTAATATAAGATCATTGTCATTGGTCTATTGCCATCTTCATATGTTCATATTTAAGGATGATCATTGTCTAATAAGGATGTTCCTCTATGTTAGAAGTTTCAGTAAACTTTTTGTCTAAAATAGAAAAGAATGTACTTTTGGTATTGATGTTTGAGATTCTACTTGTATTTGAAATATGAATAAATCCCAATATATTTTATAGTCTAACTATATTTAAATAATGAAAAATTGTAATTTTCTGTCACTCAATTAATTATGTAAACAATCATATTTATTCTGGAAAAAGATAGAACAGAAAGTTAAAATGATAATTTTGTGTCATATGCGCACCTTTCCCAACATCATTGCATTTTGGTGCATTCTAGCCTAGAACATGATCATCTTAACCGAGAAAATCATTGTTGACCTTTCCCAGAAAATCATTAACGAACACTTTCCCAGAAAATCATTCTAGCCTTTGAGGACTTCTGATTAGTTTTCCTATGATATGCGTTGACCTTTTAGCATTTCTTAAACTAAAAGCTTCGTTCATTCATAAAGATTTAGGGGCTGTTTACCAAACTCTTAGCTGATCCCTTACCTTGTCGGATAAACATGGCAAGGACCGAAAATCTTATCTGGTAAGAACGATGGCATGGACCGAAAGTCTTATCTGGTAAGTGAGGGTGACGACTCTTACCAGGTAAGCATTTGGGTAAACGGCCCCTTACAGTTAGAAGGAAAAATAGATGACCAATCGATGTTTAGAAAACTTACCTCTATTATAAATTTGTCAAGGTCAAACTTGGGATTTTTCACAACTTTTTTTGATTTAGGTGCTGTTTGATTATGACTTGACAGTCTTGAGTGACTTATTCTTTGTATGCAAGTTAATAAATAAGTTGTTGTCTTAACTTTTAAGCCACCATTAGACCTGATCCACTTTCACAGTTTCACCATTAGACCTGATCCACTTTCACAGTTTCACTCAATGTTGTAGGATAATCAAATATACGCTTTTTCTAAAAGAATTTTCTCGGTAGGCTCTAGTTTATAACCATTATCTTTATATATTGTATTGGGGGTTATGTCAGAGTTGGTGTGTTTTTTGCTATAGTTAATAGCGGGAGATAATAAACATGGCTGAGCGACAAATGGGTGATCAACGTAATACTCAAATGCATTCTCCTCCGACTCCAGCAAAGGACTATATGATTTGATACGTGATGGCATTGGAGGCTGCTTTACTCCAATGTCTTCCTGCAAGAGAACTGCAAGCCATTGATCGATCTCCCCACCCTTCACATCAGAGTCAGTTCCTGTCCTTTTTATGGCAGAATTCCGTATTATGCTAGTTTCCTATGTATTTTGCATCATCATGGAACATTTTTCGGTATATAACTCTAATACTCTATTTAAAAATTAGACACTACTTTTGACTTGAGCAAAATGCAACAAATTTTTTTAGTTCCTATTTAGTGTAACAAATAAATGTTTTTTTCTCAATCGTTGCAACACACTTCCAAAATTTCTATTTTGTACCCATTTTAACCGGTAACCTGCTGACCTTGTAAGATTTGATGATGTGGATACAAAAGGGTTACAACAAAGTGGACAGTAAACTTGACATCCACGATATCAAATGTTACAAGGTCAGGCCGGTGGTCAAAATGGGTACAAAATAGGAAATTTTGAAACTTTGTTGCATTGATTATGAAAACCAGTTATTCACTAAACAGGAACTAACGCAAACTTCGTTGCATTTTGATGTATTTTGCCCTTTTGAAAATCCTACAAAACATGTTGATCAGTTGATGTAACTTTTGCAATACTTGTGTTAGGTTTTGTTTTCTTTATTTTTTTGCATTAAACCAAACCATACAGGCCCAATATATTCCACACAGAGTTAGGGTCGGCCCACCTCCTTTTTTTATTTGGGGGGGGGGGGGGGGGGGGATGTTTATGAACCTTCTATCCACCCCTTAGGGTTGTTGTTTTCATGAAAACTTGCAAACAAAAGCATACTATTTTTTGCAATAATGTCCACTAAAGATTCAATAGTGCCAACACATTCATAGTCTCGTAGACACTTTGGCAACCATAAGCTCGCTTATTTTCTTACCTTATTGAAAATTCCCGTTTGTTAAGCCATAAAGTAGCTTATAAGCTCGCTCTAGGATTTTTTTTTCCCACTTATTTCCAATATAAACCCCTTATCTTTTACATAAATGACCAAAAACCCTATTCTTTTAGGTACTTCTATATTGTCATCTAGCTTATCAAATAGTTAATCGGTTAGCTTATTTGCAACCGCTAGCTTTTTAAGCTAACAACTAGCCATCAACCGGCTTATTTGCCAGACATAGCATTAGTATATCGATATTTTCTTTTGTCTTAGTTGATGTGGAGAGGCATGCCAGAGATTTTATGGAGGCTGCCAAAAAACTCCATCTCTACTTTATCGGTCTGCAACGTGAGGATCAGCCAACCAAACAAGAAATCTTGCAAAAGGTAACCAACACTCGTATATCGAAATCTATTTGATTTCATCTTCTTAAGCTCCAAATTATGCCGGCATGAGAAGTTAATGACTATAAAATTATAATTGGCTATTTGTCCCTGTGGTTTGTCGAAAATTGCTATTATTGTTCTTGTGCTTTCAAAAATATGGTTTTCGTCTCTGTGGTTTACAACTTATTTCTATTTCCATCCCTGTGATTTACATTTCATTGTTGTTTTGGTCCCTCATACTTAAAAGGTAAACAAACCACTGATGAGCCCTAGGGGTGAACGACAATGAGTTGACAAGCACAAAAACCATAATTTCGAAAGTACAGAGACGAAAATTGTAGTTCACTCTTATAATCGGTATTGAATGAAATTGCAGGATATTGTGATGCTGGAAGAAGAAGTGAAGACAAAGACTGATCTTATCAAGATAAACGAAAGATTGATCCAAGGGTGGAGAAAGGAGTTAAAAGACCAATTAGAGAAACACAATACTGAATTGGAGAGGGTTTAAATTTATACATAATTCTTGAAATTAATTTTATTGATTAATTGCCATTAGGTTAGCGATGGATGAATTGGTTAACCGGCTATTCTTTGAACCAGTGGTTCCGCCGGTTAAAAATGTACACATCTGAAATGGTTACAGTCTAGATCGGTTCAAGAGGAAAATGTGTAACCGACTGTAACCGGTGTGGACATGGACAGGTTCTCTTAACCGGTCTATTTTTTTATGCATTATTATTATATTAAATCCTAAGGGGCGTTTGGTTAATGGTTTCAAGGGATTTGAATTTCGTGGATGGATTTGGAATTGGAAGGTTTTGGATTTGGAAGAATTTGAAATCTTTGGTCTTTATTTATAAAAACCATTAAGAATTATAAAAAAAATCAAATTATCTTTTATTTAACTGATTATTAGAAAATAAAAGTTTTGAACATATTTTTAAACGTTATTATATACAAATTCTACGAAATCTCTTGAAACCCTAGCCACCCCTTTGGGATTTCAAAATCTTATGTTTGAGGGACTTCAAATCCGACAATTCTGCAAACCAAACACAGGCTTGGAATGGATTTGAAATCCAATTCCTCTCAAATACATTCCATTCCTACAAACCAAATGCACTCTAACTATTTATGTAATAACATTACTATTAAATAGAGTTAATCGCACTAATCGTCCATGTGGTTTGCTTAAACTCTACTAATTTTATTTTATTTTGAACGGCAAGTTTACACACACACGCTCCAGCGGTATCGGGCCTCCAATTGGGCAAACCCACTAATCCGCTGCGACCCGGCCCAGCCTTTGGCTGAACCCGAACGGCCCGGAAGTGGATCCCATAGACTGGATCCTCCGAAACCTTTGGCTTAAACTCTACTAATTGTCGTTACAGTTTTGAAATTATACTATGCACCTTATCGTTTTAATTTCAAACACCATTTGTCCATGTGAGTATAAAGTCCATTTGTTAAGTTGAGGGGCATGTTAGCATATGTGGGGTGGTTTTTTACGAATTTTGATAAGTTTATTTGTATCTTGGGGTATTCATTTGATTTGTACAATAATACATAGCTTTGACTCAATTGTTCCTTGGATCAGGCATTTTCTTTGAGTAAAGCCGAAACTTGACTAGTGTAAGAGGGATAGGAAGTTTGGAATCACTGATGGTACCAAGGAAACAAGAAGAATAATTCTTAGTTAATCTGCTGACATGTTTCCGGATACTTAGAATATTAAGGTGGTGTAATTTTTTTCTCAAAAAGAAGCTCTTATTGGTTATTTATGACATGTCAGATTCGGTCAGACATAAGATAATTTAAACCGTTTTTTAAGAGCCTCTTAACATAAATTAAGTTGAGGGGTGGTTATGATGGAGGTGGTAGTGGTGGTGTCCGACGATACTAGTGGTGGTGGTGATGGGCGATGGTGATCGATTGCTGATGGTGATTGTGAAGGACGTGAAGATGGATGATAGTAGGGGTGGTGGCAGTGGGGTGGTGGCAGAGTCGCAGTCGACTCTGGTAGAGGAAGTAATTTTGACCGATGTCGTGGTGGTTATGGATCTACTGATGGACAACTGTACTAGTGGAGTCGACGATGGCGGCAGTGGTCAGTGGTCGACGGTAATAGTGGTGGTGGCGGACGGTGGTTGTGGAGATGGTGGACGAGCTTATTGTGATAGAGGAGGAGGTGGAGGTGGACAACGATTGTGGCGGTGGTGGTCGGTGACCGACAGTGGTTGTGGAGGTGGTGGAGGAGGTTGTTGTGGTAGAGGAGGTGGAGGTAGCCAATGGTGGTGGTGAACTGGTGGCGAACGATAATTGTGGATATGGTGATGGATGGTGGTAGACGGTGGTGGAGGAGGTTGTATTGAAAGAAGATGTGGAGGGGCCGATGGTGGTGGCGACCATTAAAACAAATATCATATTAAGGTTATATATCAGACGGGGTTTAATTAGTAATATTAGCTTTTGACTCATTTTTGTCCCATCTTGTTCCACCTATTTTGATGCAACAAGACAAAGTATTTGTCCCGCATTATCCCACCTTGTCCTTGTCCTTGTCCCATGTCACACCTAATGTGGGACCATGAATGATTGAATTCTTGTTTTGTCCCATATTAAGCCAAACATAAAACTCAACAATGAATCTTGTCCCACAAACAACAAAGGGTTTATAGGAAAAAGGTTTGTTTATAGGACTTGTATCTTTTTGCGTCAATTTTTTTGAATCTTTTCCAACGGTTTATTTGTATAACCAAGAGTGGAGTGTGGCACATTTTTTTTTGCCTTGGACTGCCTTCCTCTCCGAATCATGGGCAAGCGCCGGCGCCGGAGCTCCTCCTCCACATCCTCATCCACCTCCTCCTCCTCTTCCTCTTCTGGTGTTTTGGAACACTCGGACCCTCAGCTCCTCTTCGGCGTCATGCTTGCCGCTCTTTCTAATCGTGAATTAGGAAAACCCACATCACAAGGAACCCTACTTATCCAAAAAGCCCTACACCATCTTCTTCTTTCCCTCCTCTCCAAGTCCCCCAATTCGATCCTGCATTCTCAACCAACGTTACCTATTTCTTTAATCTCATTGCTCCCTGTTCTTCTCAATTCCAAGTAATATTATCTCTACATACGACCATTTCACGTATTAATAGTTTATACCAGCAGATTATATGTGTTCTTATTGATTATATTTTCCATTATTTGAATGGGGTGTCAAAATATTCATATGTTTTGCCATCTAGGCTGATATATTTAATAATGCACACCAACTGTTTGATGAAATGCTCACCTTCCAAAGTTTCATTTTTTGGTGCTTGGGTTTGTTTGTTTGTTTCTTACAGATGCTCTGAGGTTGCGTGTAGCAGTTTAGAGATAGTGGGTGCTGCTTCCCTATTCTCTATTGAAATGAATGAACAAATTGCTTCGGATGAAGAGATAGTGAAGAGGTTGGTTACTGGGGTGGCAAGTTCTAGGAGGAGCGTATCCATGGCAGCTTGCAATGCTATCCTTGACTTGTTGACTACGTCCGTTGGGCGGTGTACATTGCTGGAATTCTCTGCCATTGACAATCTTATGTGAGCATCGGCTACTTTTTCTTTGTTATCTGCTAAGTAGATTTCATTTATCTCTTTGTTTGTGGGGGAAATCAATGCTATTGGCATTGTTTATTCCAGTGATAACTTGGGTTTCCGTTCAATCACCAAGGGTCTCCACTCTCTGTTATGCAAGAACGAATATAAATGATCCTAGTCATCTATATCATAACAGAGCATTGCCTATAGTTGCACATCTCAATAAATATCCACCAACTGTAGAAATATGCTTCTTATAACCTGTTACTTCTATCAATTTAATAGACTGCTTTAGATGTTCCAGATTGGTCCATAGATTATATGATAAATTACACAACCAACAAACCTGATATGATTTTGACGGTTGGAATTCTTTTTTCCTTTCTCTCTTGACATTAGCTCTTATCTGCATTTGCCCTGCCAGTCGGCTTATTATATCTATAAGTTTAACATACATCATTATTTACAAGCAAATAGTTGTTAGTTTGGACAACAGAATCCATGCATTGTTCTCAGGTCTCCGTTTTTGAGAAAGGAAACATGCAGCTGCTCTGACCTTTACTAACCCACATGTTTGACTTCGGTAGACTTGTTGTGACTGTAGCTGCAACTTGCAGTAACAACTTACTACGGCAGGAAACAACCGAAGTCTGAAGACGGGTGCTTATAGGATTGTAATAACTAATATGTAGTAAAATATCCCAGGAGCAGCAAGTGAATGACTGAATGGAGAAAAGTTACATGCTTATTAAACTGAAAGTTTGTTTTCCTTGCATTGATAATGATTCTTGCTTATCACACCAGTGCCTGGTATAGCCACGATACCTCTTTAATGGTGGTGTGTTTTATATGCAATCATGACCTACTACCTGTTTATTTAAAAGATTGATGGACTTGCATAATAACTTTGATGCTAATGTCCAATAGGTAGCCACCAGCTTTTTGTAAACGAAATTGCGGTGTGAAATCCAAAATTTACTTTTGGGCTTTTTCTGATTTTAGGATTAGGGTACTTACCAATTAGCAAAGCATCACAGTTCCTTCATCGTGCTCCTCAGTCCTCTACTCATCCACTAAGCCAAAATGAAAAGGACAGGCCACCGAAGAAGGGTGGAACTCCGAGGGAGGCCGGCAGGAAAATAAAACACAGAAAAAGTCGATGGAAGCGGCACTAATGACGAAACGGGAAAGCGAGTCATGGAGGGTGGCAATGGCGTCTGGTGTTGGGATGTGTTCTAATGTCCAAATCGACCTTTCTTCTGTTCTTCTCTCTATTGATATGAGTGTGACCTTTCTTGACTTCTTAATTTGTTTTTTAAAAAAAAGTAAAAATAAACCCTTCACTTATTAATTACATATATTAAAATATTGAGACTTTATTCACATGATAAAAGAACTTACTATTAGATATTTATTTATTACATGAACCGTTAATTTTTTATGCTATATCGCTGCTTTACCACCGTGATAACCACTATAACAAATCATGGTCCTGACCACGATTCCTGTGTAGGACCATGATAACTGCTTAGATCTCCTTACAGAAGCCATTTCTCGCCCGTGAGAGCTACAAAGCCATATCAATGTTTATAACTAGTCTACTTTGAGGCATACAATAGTCCATGGCTAAGTCATTTTAGAGTCCTGATTGTCATGTGCCTAATAACAGGCCTTTACATGCATGATTCACTCAGTTATTCTATTGATATTCTTCCTTGAAGTTGTTGACGTTCAAAAAGCATGCATAGGCATTTCACTGTTCACCCTAAATTACTGCATATCAGGCTTATTATTGATTACTTAACTTTTAGTTATATATTCTGACTTAACATCCTTTAGTATTTGTTTTCTTCAGGTCCCTAAATCTTCAATACCATCGATTTCCCTGATTATGGAGGAAGTGGGTAAAAGCACTTGCTTCAGAATAGGATTCATGGAAGATGAGTATCCTATATTGCTTCTTCATGTTGCAATTACTCTCATCAATGAATGCACTTTAGATCAGCTGAGGAAGGTCCCAAGAGAACTCTCAAAAAATTTGTTAACATATTTAGCAAAGTTGTGGACAGAAGTACGTAACCATATTATAGTAGATGCAGTTCAGGAATCAGAAAGATTTTTCTATTTAAGCAATATTAGAACCAATAATGTAGCTGAAAGCTTATTCAGACTCTCAATGGAAGGAATATTCCCCATGCCATCCAAGTTCCAAGAGGTTAAGAGAAGCATCTTTGACTTGGGTCAGATTAAGTTTGAATCTTTTGTGGTGAACCACTGGGAGGAATCACCATTGCTTATAACAAGGCCGCCCAATGCCTTATTGCATGATAATGTTTTTAATTCTTTCTTGCAATATATTAGGTCTAAGGAAACTGTTCCTTCATTTCTTGCTTGTTTACTTCAAAACCATGCTTCAGCTCTACCAATTAGTTCAGATGAGCTGGATATTATTAGCTTTCTGAAGGAAGCAAGAGAACATATAGGCTGTCCTATAATCTACCAACAGGATATTCGTGTCCTTAAAACTCTGGATTCTAAGGAAGAAATGCATTTTTTCCAGGGTCCTTCAGATTCTCAGGTACCTCATTTTCTTGATATTTTCGGATGTGAAGAAGCATATAATGATGGTTACACATTTGCTATGCGTGGCATGGAGTTCCATTTTGAAGATATTGCTACTATTTCAGAAGGGCTGGCTAGTCTTTTTGGTCAGCCATCAACAGGAGTGAATATGTACTTAACACCACCGAATTCCCAGGGCTTAGCTCGTCATCGTGATGACCATTGCGTTCTTGTGTGCCAAATCAGAGGAGTTAAACGCTGGAAGATATTTCCCAATCCATGCCCCCGGTTACCTCGCTTATATGATGATTTGCTTGATTTAGAGAGTGAAAATGAGTTAATAGATGGATGCAAAGAATTTCTATTGAGAGAAGGTGACATCTTATACATTCCTCGAGGTTTCCCTCATGAGGCATGTACTATAATCGATGACGCCAAACCAAATGGAAATGAAGAATTCTCCTTGCATCTTACTCTTGCTATTGAGATTGAGCCTCCATTTGAGTAAGTTCTTACCTTCCACATAAAATTCATTTATAAAGAATTAGAGTTTTATAGTATTTGAAGCACTCTATTTATCGGGTCATGTATCCGAATCATTTTCCTTATATTTTAATTTTTCTAGGACGCGTCGCTTTTTAAGTTAGTGACATGTCAAAATTTGCTAAAAAATACCATTTCTGCCCCATGTGAACTGGGTTATTTATGACTTAAAGGCACAGTGACAAAAGCCTATGTTAGTAATTAGCAACAAATGTGAGAGTTTGACATGAAACATAGGGTCATCTGTTTAGTAGTTATTTAGTATCATAATAACATTAGCTTCTTATGTTCATGGACTAGAATTACTTGCTTTGACGAAACAATATTTATGATTATGCTTACGAAAACTTCTTAAAGGTAAGTTCATTTTCTATAAATGTCACAAATTCCCACTAGAAACGTGTGTGCGAAGTAAAACATATAATTATGAATTTATGATTTATGTCACTCTTAATTTGATTTTCCTTTGTATGATAGACTGATAGCTCATGATCAAGAAATTGAAATAAAAAGATTTGTTAAGTAGATGCCAGACAAAAAAGGAATAAAAACAAGAAAAATGACATTAAGTGTATAACTTTCATAATCATATTGCTTTTTTTTGGTTGGGATTCATACTGATTATGCATGGTCAACATGCCAGTTATCTTGACTGAGTTAGTTGATTGTGGTCATGTGCTTCGAGTATGTATTTATTTAGACAAGATAGTATTGTTATATCTGTATGATATAATATGATATCAACACTCACATACATATATCTGTTGTTATCATATGTCAGTTCTTATTTTTTGTATGTATGTTAGAATATTCTATTGAATAATGTTGTTCAAAACAACAAACCTAGAGATGCATGTGGACTGGTCAATGTTTGTCACAATAATCCATAGTATGAACATGTGATGTGGACCAAGGCACACACATCAATCTTATCTTTGGAAATGACATTTGGCATGCCTTAATCTTTTCATACTTCTCCACAAATATGCCCTATAGTTTAGGCTTCCAAAGCTATTCATGGGACTTAATTTACGATTTCCTTTTTGTATTAGAACCACCATCTTTATCATTGACAAAAATAGAATCTTCTTGCTTCCAACAATAGGGGAGATCAAAATGGATATTCATATTTGCTTATTAATGTAACATGCTGTCTATGTTTGTTAACTTTGAAATTAGTGTGAAAAATCTGAATTCTCATCTTTAAAACATTATTGCTAGGTGGGAAGGCTTTGTTCATGTGGCACTCCATCATTGGGGTCGGACTTACAATCTCTCGGCTCGCATATCTTGCGAATCTTCATCGTGGGATCTTGATGATGTGGCTATGCACTTGATGCATATTGCAATCAAGCTGATTGGTGATGTTGATCCTATGTTTCGAAAGGCTTGTTTGGTTGGTGCAATTTCATTTCCGTCTGTTACACAACAACAGTCAACTTTTAACCAAATTCTCAGTAGAATTAACGCCAAATGTAATTTCAGTGACGTTGTATCTAATGTAGAAACAGCTATCGTAAAACACGAAGATCTTTTTGAAAAATTGAGATGGGTCCGCCATCTTGACCAGAAAATATTCTCAATGGAGATGGAAGACCTTATTCATCTACTAGTTCACGAAAAGGACAAAGTTGAAGCTGCGTTAATGGAGATTAAATCCGAGTTCTGTAATGGAGTGGTATTTGAGGATGTAGTGCCTCATTTTAGCATGATACTCGAAAAATATAGAATGACTCGAAAACAATACATCAACGGGATGCTAGCTTTAAATTGCATTTGACAGGTCTTATGTTTGTAAAATTAATTTTCAATATAAATTATCCGTATTTGTAACATTTTCTCTTGTTAAGTCTAGTTTTATGCAGAGAAAAAGGAAAAACAGAGGAAGAAAGGCAGAAAGGGGAAGGTATGTGAAATCCATACTGTAAACTCATCAATCGATACAATAGTATAATTGATTCTGGATTTTGTGAAAGATGCACAAACAATACTCTATGGCTGAACTTTCATGGATACTTAGGTGTCGGACCCGGGTGAGTTGTCACTCCATGGTAATCAATATTGTAAACAATCTCTGCAGCTTCGTTACTGTTTGCATCATATGCTTTTGCCATTGAATTTGATCTCCTTGCATTTCCATCTACCTGCAGTATGCATTTTACAGTTTAGACTTGTAGTATGCACATGTGAACAAGTTACATCCCAGTTATATGTGCCACCACACTACACAATAAACAAAATTCTTGTGTGATTTTAATTTTCATTTTGCTGGCCACGGGTCTTCTGGAAACAGCCTCTCTACCCCTTTTGGCAGAGGCAAGATCTGCATTACATCCTACCCCTGGACCCCACGTGGGATTTACTGGGTTAGATTGGTTTGGTTTTTGGTCTTGTGTGGGGGTTAATATACATCAATTTTCTTTGATAAGGCACACATGAATGGAAATACGGAGATTCAAATTATAATGAGATTGTTTTTTGTACCTTGTTGATATCGGGGTGTCGTGTCCTGAGGCCTCTTCTTGGTTGGAGGGAAATGAGTGGATCGTGAGTAGACGGATTGGTGATTTGAGAGACCATATAGAGGCCTAGAGTTGCAAAGATGAAGAACAATGGAATGATGTTTGAAAATCTCATTTTGAATGTGATGTTGTGTAAGTTGAAAATTAATTGTGAGATAGGTGGGTTGGGTTTCATCATACCTGTACCTGCTGCATATTTATATTTTGGGGGGAAGGGGTGGGGTTTTGGAGTAAATTATTGACTGAAAGACTGTGGAATCATGCCCCAGCCCATGCTCATGGGACTGACTCACCTACAAAATGCCAAATGCTATCAACCTTTTACTATTTTTCTCCCAAGTTTGGGCCAATTGAGTTTTTTTCAAATCATAGGACCATGTTATTGAGTTTGTTCAAGTGTTGGACCTTTTTTTTGTGTGTATATATATATATTGTGAGGGTTGGGTTCAGGTGAGAAATTGAAGTTAACGTGAGAAACTTGAGAAGTGGTTATCAATCGTTGAATGAGAAATGAATGCATATTAGGATGAGATGCACTGAGATAAGATGCAACAAAATGCATCATATCATTTCCCTTCTAAGACGCAATTTATGGAAAGTTATTTGATTAAAAGTGATGAACGGTTCAGATCCGCTTTTTACGCTTCTCACGTTAACCTCAACTTGTCACATGATTCTTCGCTTATAGTGAGAACCATTAAACTAATTTTTTTAGTATACATTCATCGTTGAGTATGTATACTCATTGATAGAATAAAAATACAAGTAAAATATATATCAATGAATACACACTAAGAAAGTAGCTCCTTCGTTCTTAAATTATTTGCGATTCTCACGTGAACCATCCCCTATTGTATGTATGTATGTATGTATATAGTCATAGGTTCATTTGAGACCCATCAAATATGAGAAATCTAAAAATTAATGGTCAAGATTTTAGGGGTTGATTGTGTAACGCTGGATAATTCGGTTGCATGGTGACAACTATGCAGAAGATAAATGGGTAGTTTCGTAACTTTTATAAATAGACGGCAAACAAATTATAATATGTGCATATGAACCTAAATGATTCATTAAGAATTATTTAACTGATTCACATATAAACTATATGTGCATATGTAATCATGTTTGATTCACATGAATTATTTAATTGATCCACATATTAAGCTTAGATTCAGAATTAACATTATAGTTTTAAAATCAAAATCAACATCTTGCTCAAGATGGCTTTTTGGATTCAGATTCATATCGAAAGAATACGATATTTGATTGAGAATGAATTAAGTAATTTGATAATTTTGATAACCAAGAATTGTGATGTATGAATGAGAGTGAATCGAGAAAAAATCAATGATATAATTGCCATAAAACTGGATTTGATTTGTTAGAATCGTTACTGGGATTGAGATCATATATCGCCAACCAGACTTCCGTTGTTGTCGCGACGGTCTATTCATCATATGTCAGTGATGCTTTCTACTAATTACCATATTACCTTCATTTAATAAAATTTGATCATTTAATCTAGGGGTTAGGATAATTCTCTATTCTCATATATTTAGTGTTTCTCATTTGAACCTTCCTCAACCACACACATATATATTGAGATAGGGTCGGGTTCAAGCAAGAACGATATCTATTTACGAAAACACGAGAGCGGTCAAATCACATGCAATTTTACACTAACTTTACATACAAAATCACATGTGATTCACACGACTTGCTCTGCACGTGGAGTCACGACCAAAGTCGCCTGCATGGCTTTTCTTTATCATCTATATATATATAAAATATCAACTTTAAGCATTTACGATGAAATGACCTATGATAGCAACTCTTGGAAGCACAAAACCAGAAGGTCAAGAGTATCATGAATGTTGTTAGTTTCTATTTGTTTTATGTGTTTTTACCTTCTACACCTTTGTAGTGCTCGCACACCATTGAATACCAATTAGCTATTTTGTTTACTTATCTTTGTATGCTTGCACACACCTTCGTGCACAAATTAGAGGTCTTCACGGATACAATTGTTCTCATATCCTCAAAAAAGTTGGATATACCGGGTTAGTTTGATCATATATAGGAAATGTTTCATTTACAAATCATACAATTCTAACAAACCACACAAACAGATCTTACGCGTCCATCTAGTCTAATAAATATTTGATTCCATTGTGTTTCCTAATCTAAAGTCATGATTATAGTTATTGAAACTTATCATCTTCCATATATATATATATCTCAATCATAATTAATGAATCATGACAATTGTCTATAAATATTTCACAATATAAGCATTGATTCTGTTTTGTAAGAATTATATGGTTTGTATTTGAAGTCAACCCTATATAGGGGTGGTTTTATTTGTAAACCACGCTAATTTGTGCAAACTCAAGCCAACTAATCATAATTTTTTTTCTTTTTCTTAGTTATGAGGGGATTAGTCAATAATATATTAAACATGTTTCATCAGAACTAGAAAATACATGAAACAATTTTATCAAATGGAAAAATATATGTAAGAATTTCATATTAAACAAAAATTTAATTTTAGCAAGTCATTGCATTTTGAGGGTCGATGTAAATTTGAATGTATGTTTTCAAAGTGAATTATTGTTATTTCAAGAATCATGAATAATCATTTGATAAAAGTTAATAATAGTTACATACTTACTTTTATATTTACCTTTTTAAGTTAGTTTTATTAATAGTAATTTCTTACGAAAGTGTCTTCAAATCTCATTACTTTGATCGCTAAACGTATTTGAAAAAAAAAAATATATCATATTATTAGTTTTATTAAACACTATATGGTTGATTATTACCGTTTAAAGTTGCAATAATCTTTTTTGACATCCGAACATGCTTTAGTAAAGTGTAGTGTTGGTGTTGACGCTCGTGTTTTCCATTTGATCCGATTTGATGTAGTCAATAATACATCCATTATACCCAAAAGGTGATAAGATAGTCGTTATATATTTTCAATAAGTTTAAGTAGTTTATTATATAGTATCAATTCGAGATGGGCAAATCGGGTAACCCTTACTACCTAGCTAAGCTCACCCTTTGACATTAACCGATTACGAAGGCCCGGTGGGTGGATCGTTTTGGTTCTTGGACGCCTTAATTGAAACAGATGATCACCTTTACTTGAAATTTGGTCCCCTTCATCCATGTCTAATATCAGTGATTACGTTAAAAAAGTTTTTTGGAAATCTGTTAAGTATGAGGCGTATATTTAAAAAAATGTATTTAAAATGGTTAATATTTGTTTTGAAGTATATAATATTTATATAGGACAAATGAATTTAAACACGTTCTTCACCTTTTATGAGATTTGTACCCTTGACCTTTTGAGAAACATATTAACCCATTCAATGCTTTTATTCAAAACTATTCACCTGCTTTTCAACGACGACTCTAGCATACATGCTGAGTAATTGATCATCTTCTTCTTTCCTTGTACCCTTTGGTTCTTCTACATCTTCCGAATCTTAAATTGAGAATTTTCTATTTCTTAAGCTTTGATTTCAAATATTATCTCTATTTGGTTCTTCGAATTGAAATTAAAGTTTTGTCTGTCGACAGATTTAAAATTAGTGAGTTTATGCATGTGAGTCTTATTTGATTGGTCTGATATGGTTTTGGATACATTTGTATTCCCATGAACATGCCACTAAGTTCATTGATGTTGACCATTATATGGGGTCACTTGTTGTGCATACTTTCAAGAAAAGCCAATGTTGGTAACACAATTTATATTGTTTTGAGAAACAAAAACAAACATAGAGCCTTCTACAAAATGTAAGATCTTTGACATTATGTGGTTTTGATTTGAATCAAACAAAGCAAAAAACTTGATTTGGATTGAACAAAGCAAAAACTTGATTTGACTTTTGATCATAGAATAAGGCAATAAGACATGGTGGTATGTAGATCGACGATTTAGTTAATGCTTAGGACTACCCATATCAGACCTTCAAATGTTCTTTAAAATAAGGTGCCAATACCACATCACCCATCGTTAGAAAATAGTCGTTCTAATTTAGCAAGTTGATTCGTAATGCCATTTAGTCGTTTGCGAGACACATGTATAAAAAACTATTTTTAATATATCATATATTTAAGCATATTATTTTATTATTGATAAATTATTTTAAAAGTAAATTACATTTTGGTTCTTATGGTTGCTCCTCACTATCAACTCTAATACCTCTTTTAAACTAATTACGGTTTGGTCATTGTGGTTGTTAATTTTTAGTCCCTATAACTAACTGTTATTAGAAAAAGTAAATACAAACTTGGTCCCCGTGGTTTGTCAAAATAACACTTTTCGTCCCTATGTATTTTAAATTAGAAGATGGTCATCTTGGTTTGCAAAAAGGTCCGAATTTGCTCTCTTCTTCTAACGGTCGTTAAAAAATCCGTTAAATGAGGGATATTTTCTTACTTTTACCAAAAAAAATTGTCATTTACACAATCAAGAACCACAATGACCAAATTTGCAGTTTACTCTTTTTTTACTTTTTAATTTTCATTTTTTAGTGACATTGTTGCGTTTATAAAACAAATTGTAAATGTAAATGCAAATTTTTAATTTTAATTACAATAAAATCAGAAATTGTTTACCGATTAATAAACCCAATCGGATCCAATTACATATTTAATTAACCACACACCATAGGGTGTTAGAATTGTACCATTCATATCTATAGTCGGTTTTGATGGAGCACTTAAAAACCAAACAGGTTTCCCGTATCGGTAGTCCACACATGAATATGCTCGACGCCATTGTAGAGTACATAAAAAACTGAAAAATGAGCCAAAGCCTCAGCCTCAGGGACCCTAGATCGTAAGTTGCTAAGCAGTGAATGGTACTTCTTCTTTTCTCAGCTCACATTTTTTAGCAACAAAACCACAAGGTTTAATCAAATACCTAGCACCACAACCACAACAAAGCTGGCTTACTCTCTAATTTTCCAGAAGAACATCACCTTTGTACAATATTTCTTTAATGACCTTAAAAAGAAGATCATGCTTCTAAGAAAGCATTGTGAAATCCCATACGCGTGCTTCATCTCCCTCAGCAAGCTTGGGAAGAATATTCCAAGTGACTTCCCGTTTGATTTGCATGCTCGCATGTGGTGGTGGTGGTGACAACGGCGGTGGGTGGCGGCGACAACGACGATGACATGTGGTGATGTCGGTGATGACAGGTGGTGGTGGTACTGACAATGACTTGTGGTGGCAGTGGCGGTGACGACAAGCGGTGTTGGTGACGAATGTGACAACAAGCGGTGGTGGCATTAATGATGACGGTGGTGGTGGTGATGACTGTGATGGCGGTATCGCGGTGACGATGATGGTGCTTACAACAGTGGTTGTGGCGGCGACAACAACGACATGTGGTGATGTAAGTGACAACGAGTTGTGTGTTGGTGACAATGACACGTGGTGGTGGCGGCGATAACAATAATAGGTGGGGACGACGCCGACTGGTGACGGGCGGTGGAGGCGCCGATGGAGAATGGCGGTGGAGGTGGCGCCAACGACGAGTGGTGTGGTGGCGGAGACGACGATGGTGGTGTCCATCGTGGTGGAATATAATGGAATGAAGTAATATAAAGAGAATAATTTTTTTATAGATTGTAGTAAGGAACTGAAGTTCCTTGATAGGGCCTAAGGGGACGTGTGGTTCATAGAATTCGAAGGAATTTGATGGACTTGGAATGTTCCTTTGACCAAATTCAAGTTCCTTAGTTTGGTTCAATTATTGAAATGGATGGAATCCTTTGAATTCCATTTTATTCCATAAATCAATAAATTCATCATTCCTTGACCTAATGAAATGAATTGAATTCCATTTTTTTGCATTCATTTTAACCAACACCGATCACTCCCTGCCCCACCACGACCATGCAATTATTGTCACTGTCACGCCCCCATCCCCATCCACCCCCACCTTGCCTTGCAGCCAGCCCCTGTTCTACTAGCCACCTTCCACCCATGCCCCACCCATGTCAACCCCCTCCTGCCGCCACCCTACCCAGTCGTGCCCCTGGCTCCTTACCCCGCATACCCCAACGTGCCCCTGCCTTCCCCACCTTGACCACCCACTCCACCCTGCCTAACCCAAACATCCTACCCACCTACCTTGCCCCTCTACCCCTGCCCCACCCTCCCCGCCCCACCCTCATCTAAGGGTGTGCAGAAAGTCAACCGATCCAATCAGAACCGACCGACCTTGATTGGATATCCAGTTGTAATTGGATCGGATCGGATCAAAATTTTCAACATCCAATTTGGATCGGTCGATTCTTGGATGACAGTCCAGAACCGACCAAAACCGAACAGATTCACCATCCAACCATCCATCCAATTATCATCCAACCACTCATCAATTTATCATCCAACCACTCATCTGGTTATCATCTAACCACTCATTCAGTTATCATCCAACAACCATCCAATACATTATAATTCAAAGTTTCAAAAGTAAAAAGATTTTATTTTTAAAACATAATAATTTAAAAACATTTGTAAAAAATAAAAATTTAGAAAGAAACATTAAAACATTGGATGAATCCGATCCGATCCAACGGATATCCAATGGATGGAACCGAACCGATCCAATCATCCATTGGATTGGAAAAATCCAACATCCAATGGATGATTGGATCGGTTTGGTTGAAAAAATCGGACATCCAACGGATGATTGGATCGGTTCGGTTCCCCTCACATCCATTGGATGTCAACCGATGAACACTCCTACCCCCATCCTTGTCACACCCCACCCCTTCTGCCCCCACCACCGCCTTCCCCCCAAACAAAGATGGGGATTCTAATTATTTTTATAATTTCCATTCCAATTCCATCAAACCAAACAAATCAAAGTGTGTGGTCAATTTCCATCAAATTTCATTCCAATTCCTTGAAAGTCAAATTACTTTGGTGGATTCCAATTCCATCAAATTCCATTATGTGAACCAAACGTCCCTAAGGGGCTGTTTGGTTCGAAGAATTCAAAGGAATTTGATGGAATTGGAATGAAATTTTATTTGACCTTATCCGTTAGTGATGTTTGTTTCGTGGAATGAATTGATTAGTGTTGATCCAAACTCTTTCAGTGATTTGATGACAACTCGTAGAATAATTAGTGAAAATTGCATTTAACAGCTGTATATATTAGTGTTTAGCCATTAGCGATAATATGTTGAGTATGTTCAGTTATCGCTGATAGCTTCCTATGTAAAAGTGTTATTGTAATACCTGAAGACAAGTCTCGCGACAAAGGAGTTTATCGTTGACATCGAAGACTAAGTTGATGAACAAGGACAAGTCTACGCATGATCTGAAGCGGCACTCAGTGAAACCAAGACAAGTCTACAACGCGCGAAAACTCTGAACAAAGCTTCAGCAATAGCTAACTTTCATCAGGCCTCACTGTTGAAAGAACCCATCAACGATCGCTGATCATGAAGCTTGCAGTTCAAGAACTGTTTATCTTATCCTCTTGCACAAAAGTATGAAGGTACAAAAGGAAACCTGCTTTTGTCCATAATCGTACAACCACTCTGCCACCTACACTGTTCACCAAGCGGCTAAGAGCATGTCGATGACAAAAGTCAGAAGCATGCGCCCAATGAAGATCTGACACGTGTAAAGTGATCCTGGCATGCATTAAATGCATAAGGAATAAATATGAGCAACATCCTTCATTTTGAAGGGTCCTGAACTTCAAAGTGCTCGTGTAAAAATCCCCTTTTCTACTTATCCTTTCTCTTCTATTTATAGTGCAAGAAACTTATTGATTCTCAAGTTTGTTTATATTAGGTTTTACTTAATTTTATTCCGCAACAAACTGTAAATTGTAGTTTGATTTATCAATAAACAATTTAGAAAGTAAAACTTGTGTTTGTATTCAACCCCTTCTACAAACTTTCACCCTTGTAGAACTCTTACTGTGTAACACCCCAAATTTTGGAATTGAGATTTTTGGGTTGCGGACGTCCGCGAGGCGCGGAAGCAACAGAGAAACAAGGGTTTTTGGCCAGGGCGAGCCGGACGTCCGCAAGGGTGCAAGGCGGGCTTCCGCGATGCATCTGATGGGATATTTTGGCATTTTAAGATCTTTCCTCTCTCTCTTCTCTATTTCATTTCCACATCTCAACTCAACTTCTCTCTCTCTCTTGAACTATTTTTCTCAATAAGAACCCTAAAATCTCCCTCTCTTTTTCATCTTCTCCACTCAAACTAAACCCATTTCCACTATTGTTGAAGGTGTGGAAGCTTGGAGCTTTTGTGGGAAACTAGGAGCTTTATTCTAAGGATTCAAGTGATAAAGGTAATATCTCTCTACCCAAAAGCTAGGGTTTTGTGATTTTCATCTTCTCTTCCATTGTGGATTGTATTGATGTAATTTTGGGTATGCTTTGTTAAGGGAAGCCTTCTTCTTCTTCATCCTTAAAAAAATTAGGGGTTTGATATAAGTTGGGATTTGGGTGTAAATGTTTGGGGAATGATTCTTTGTGGTTGGATGTGGATATTTATGGTTGGAACTTATGGATCTAGGTTTTTGGAGATTTTGGCTTGAAGATGCAAAATTCTTCAAAGGAGCTTACGTGGGAAAAATCTAGATTTAGCCTAAATCTAGCAAGGTGAGTTCAAGTTGCTTTGTGAAAACTTTGTACATGCCAAAAATGTTATTTTTCCAAGTACTTATGTGTTTTACATGAAAATTATCAATGTTGAGTTATTTGGTGGGTTTTAACATTTTGAGGTATTTATTGTGGTAAATATTGTAAAACAATTACATTTGGAATTTTTGGGAAAATGTGATAGATAAATCATACATGAAAATGGGTTGTTGATTTATGTTATAAATGGAATCTACTTGTTATGAAAATGCATTTTGTGTATGTTTGGAAACATGCATTTAGTACATTATGGGACGGTTTGGAAATGTACGGTGTGAGTCCTTTGGAAAAGAGGGTTTTCCCAACCCAAGGTTCTATTTTGGGTTTTTATGGATTTGAAATATTATTGGCAAAAGTGTGTGTGTTGCTACGTTTAATCTCATATTATGACTTTTCATGAATTATCTTTTGGGTCAGTTGAGTTTATGGCTCGGTATTGGATTTTATTAAGTCTTGGGGACATTTGTCCAGTTTTGATAGCTCAAAGTCGAGTTTTGATCATGATTTACGTTATTGGGGAAATTGCATGTTTTGAATGCGCTGGTTTATTCATTAGGGTCGTGTAATGTTTTAGACCTTGTTAGCTATGGATCCATATGTGCTTGGCACGGGATAGGCATCGGGTTCCATGATAAGTAAGGTGTGGACCTAAATGGTCGGACGTCGTCTCATGGGCAGTAAGGTGTAATCCCAAATGTGTTGTTGTGGATTTGGAGTGACCCAATGTATAGACCTGGAGTGGTTGAAGTTGGGGGCTCCCTAGTCTCGCGGGCAATAGATCTGGAGTGATTGAGCTTAGTTTACGAGAGTAATCCACGTGTGTGTTTTATTGCATAGTATGTGACACACTTTTGTGTCCCGTCACGTGCAATGTATACGGGCCTCCCCCGTCACCGAAAGGTGTTGTTTTGGGTATTGTGTTTATCCATGTTTTCGGTGACGTATCATATTTATGTGAATTGTTTTCCACGATTATATCAGTTATGGGTTATGTTTCATCCATGTTTGGGATGTTTGGATTAATGGCGATTTAATTATGAATTCAATCGTTTTGAGTGTCAAATGCTATTTCACCTTTAACGTTGGTTTTGGAAATGAGTCCATTTTGGGAATCAAGTTATATTCAAGTTTTCAGCACAGGATTTGTGTGAGTTGGAAATTGGGCGGTTTGCATCTAAAGTAAATTCTTTTGAACTCATAACTAAAACTACATCTCTCTCTCGATTTATGAATTTATATGGTCATGATAAAACTCTTGAACTCACTAGGCGTTAGCCTAACCCTTTTTATTTGTCGGCATGTGCAACAAGCTCAGGTTGGGAGTATCTTTAGCTACACTGTGAAGTGGTGAGTGCTAGTAGAGTGCACGAGAGGTGATTTTGACTAGTGAAACCTTCCGCCTTTACTGGGATTAGCAACTTGTGTTGTGTTAAGTAATGCCCGTTTTAAGTTAATCGTTGTGGAAATTATGATGTTTAAATTCCGAGGTATTTTCAGGGATGATCTGTAGAAATAATTTTATCCTCGTTTGGTTATTTTATTGAAATGAAAGTTAGTTGCTCGTTCCAATTTTGAGGGTGTTACATACTGGACCAACAATTGGATTCCACCAAATTCCACGGTTGAGTGATTTGTTCATTCATTAGCATATGTGAAGAATTTGAATTCCATTTCGTGCCAAATGTAACATAATTCATAATTTTGTTCTAGAAAGACAAAAATAACCTTTGCATCTAATTTAACCACCACCCCTCTCCGCCCTTCCTCCCTTACCACTCCTACTGACAATATATCTGCCACCAACACCACTGCCACTGCCACCATCATCTATTAATATTCACCATGCGACTATTTTTTGCCGTCATGGTCACCATCCACCCCGCCTACCCACCCTAACACCACCACACCACTATTTTCGTCATCACAATTGTCATCCCCAACCCAGACATATGCATATTTCTATTCTTTTGCGAGATTCAATTCAAATTCCTGTCAACCAAACGCATGGTCAAATTCAATTTCGGTTTCTGTCAACCAAACGCATGGTCAATTTCAATTCCAATCTATACTACTATATAAAAAAATATAATAGTTATTTTCTAACAAACGGTTTTTCTAACAAATGGTTTTTCTAACAAACGGTTTTTCGACACGTACAATTAAAGAAGCATCATGTACAACCTTAGAAGCTAACTCTCCCACGATTCTCCCAAAAATCAAACAATTTTCAATTTCTAAGTTACACTTTATACACTTAGAATTAGTTATTCAATTTACTTTTAATCTCTTACTTTTTCATTTTTTATTTTACACCATTATCGTATTAACATAAATAATTGTATATGAACTATAATGCATTAAAATACATTTTTTACAAATTATATCATTGTAATCGCCTCGTCAATACCTTCGAAATGAGCTCAATATTGAATATTTTTTTTATTTAATTAACTAATTTTTTTTAAATATTTTGTTTTTAAATTTAAAAACTTTATATTAAAAGCCAAACAATTTTCAATTTCTAAGTTACACTTTATACTCTTAGAATTAGTTATTCAATTTATTTTTAATCTCTTACTTTTTTATTTTTTATTTTACACCCTTATCGTATTAACATAAATAATTGCATATGAACTATAATGCATTAAAAAATACATTCTTTTTTTACAAATTATACCATTGTAATTGTCTCGTTAATACCTTCGAAATGAGCCCAATATTGAATATTTTTGGATTTAATTAACTAATTTTTTCATAAATATTTTGTTTTCAAATTTAAAAACTTTATATTAAAAGTCAAACAATTTTCAATTTCTAAGTTACACTTTATACTCTTAGAATTAGTTATTCAATTTACTTTTAATCCCTTACTTTTTCATTTTTATATTACACCCTTATCATATTAACATAAATAATTGTATATGAACTATAATGCATTAAAAATACATTCTTTTTTTACAAATTATACCATTGTAATCGTCTCGTCAATACCTTCGAAATGAGCCTAACATTGAATATTTTTGGATTTAATTAACTAATTTTTTCTTAAATATTTTGTTTTTAAATTTAAAAACTTTTACGTAATTATCTATACTACTATATTAAAAGCCTATTAGGGTTATTTTTCAACATTTCAAGTTTACTCACGTTTTAAGCATGTTGTACAAACTCCTAAAGCACATAACCTCTCCCCTTCTTCATGTTCCTGACCTCTCCCCACGTCCAATCTTAAAAGTGGCGATCTGTCTTCTCTCCCCACGCGTCGGAGATATCTCCTACGTCACGCTCACTTCTCTCCTTTAAACAGGAATCCAACAAGACTCCGACGATTCAATCTCACAATCCACAATCTCTACCTCTTCTTCTTTTCTTTCATTTTTTGTTTCAACATTTGAGATGGAATACATAAATTGGGAAAATTTGGTTGGCGATTCTAGGGTTTCATTTGGGATCAGATCTTTTTGGTGAAACTTCTGCTAAGCAGGTAAGAAATCAATACTTCATTCATTTATATATTTTGGTGAATTATCCCTGATAAAAGTTGTTTTGATCAGTTCTCCTTCTCCACGATGTTCTGCACCAATTTCTATCCTCTCATCTTCTCCGCGTTCTTGACCTGCACCAATTTATATACTCTAATCATCTGTTCATGTCTTATGCGGACACCAATTTTGGAGAATTGTAGTTTCCTCTCCATGTCTTTTGGCAAACTATTTTTGAGAATTACAGGTGTTGAGAGGTGCCAGATTTATGATATTGCAACATATTAGAAAGTGTTGGGGGTAAGGTCTTTGATTCTTTTCACCATTCATCTTTGTGTCGTTTTTTATAAATGGATTTGTATACTGTTTAGGCGTTAATTTCAGGGTTTGTTGGCTTTGTCTAATTTTCAGGTTTTGACAAGGAAACTTCTGCTAAGCAGGTAAGAAATCAATACTTCATTCATTAATATATTTTGGTGAATTATCACTGATAAAGGTTGTTTTGACTAGTTCTCCTTCTCCACGATGTTCTGCACCAATTTCTATCCTCTCATCTTCTCCACGTTCCTTACCTGCACCAATTTATCCTCTCTAATCATCTGTTCATGTCTTATGCGGACAACAATTTTGGAGAATTGCAGTTTCCTCTCCATGTCTTCTGGCAAACTATTTTTGAGAATTACAGGTGTTGAGAGGTGCTAGATTTATGATATTGCAACATATTAGAAAGTGTTGGGGTAAGGTCTTTGATTCTTTTCACCATCTATCTTTGTGTCTTTTTTTATAAATGCATTTGTATATTGTTTAGGCGTTAATTTCAGGGTTTGTTGGCTTTGTCTAAGTTTCAGGTTTTGACAAGGAAAGCAAAGAATCAATAGATTATAAGGGTACCTGTCTCATGACGTATTTGGTTTTGCTTTTAACCAGGAAATGCCTCGCAAAGTAACATATGGATTTCAAGAATATGATGATGATTATGATATTCATGATGATTATCATGACGACGATTGTTAATGCCAAAAATCGCACCAAAGTATAACTTAAGGTCGATGTGGACTTTAACAGTTTGGCGCCATCCGTGGGACCCCATCTAGAGAAAATCTTCGACGAACGTACGTCTTACTAACGGTTTCTTGGAGTTTCCTTTGTTCTCTGTTTCAGGAAAATGGCAGCCCCTGGAAATCAACAGCATGTCATTGCCCAGATGTATCAGGAGCTTGAAGTAGCTCGAAATCAAATCAACGCCATGGCAGAGCAGAGTCGCAGAGCAGCTGAGGAGATCGCACGGCTAAGGAATCCCTTTGGACCTCAGAATGGTCCTAGGCCATTCGTTCCGAATCCAGGCCAAGGATCGTTCGGTCAAAATGGTCCTAGACCATTCGTGCAAAATCCAGGTCCAGGATCGGGTCCATTCGCTCAGAATCAGCATCCGGGTCCGTTCGCGCAGAACCAGCATCCAGGTCCGTTCATGCAGAACCAGCAGCCGGGGCCGTTCAACCCAAATCCCCAGTTCGGGACGGTTCCTCCTCAGCATATAAGGCCACCACCCATGCGGAATGGATCACATCCGTTTCAGAATGGGTCGCAACCGTTTTAGAATGGGTCACAGTCATTTCAGAATGGGTCGCAGCCGTATTTTGTCCCTTTCAATGGGGACGCCAATGGCTCGTCGCATGGCAATGGCACCAGTTCAGGAGTCAATCCGCAGACAGGTGCGAATCCCGTTCTCAATAATCCCGTCGCTCAGCGACTGAGGATGTTGGAAGATCAAAACGAGCGCGTCCTATCTTTGCTCGCCAAGCTACCTGGGGCAGCCGTACCCGTCGACGTCGAACCTCGATCAGGCTTTCAGGAGTCACCTTTTATCGACGAGATCGCGACCGTCGAGGTCCCAAAGAAATATAATATCCCCGCTTTCACGCCCAAGTATTCAGGTGTGACCGATCCAACCGAGCACATCGCGCAGTATAAGCAACTCATGTGGACGGTCTCGATCCCATACATGTACCAGGAAGTGTGCATGTGCAAAAGCTTCGGCGCGACTCTCACTGGTCCTGCCCTCAAATGGTTGATCAACCTCAATCCCAAATCTATTGGGTCGTTCGCTGAATTGGTCAATCAATTCTCCCAGCAGTCGCAAGATGGAGAAGCAGACTAGTGACCTGTATTATGTCGTTCAGAAGGCTAACGAATCTATTCGAAGTTATTTCAATAGGTTCAATGCAGAGATGATCAGTATCCGCAATTATGACTTCAGAACCGCGATCGAAGCTTATAAGCGTGGTCTTGACGACAGTTCAGGTTTATACACTGACCTGACTAAGTATCCCCCGGAGAATTTCGAAGACGTCCGAGCCCGAACCCTCGCGTATATGAGGGTAGAAGACGACGCTGCCTTTCGTCGCAAGCATACCGACGACAAGAGGTCGTTAGGTGTAAGAAAGCCATAGTTCAAGACGAAAGCAATTTCCAAAATAGAGCCAGCGCGCCAAATCTCGAACGTCCGGTTCAAGACGAAAGCAGAGGCTAAGACCGCGACCAAGTTTCCTCAGTACCCCAAGATATCCTCTTACGGATTCAAAGGGTCCGCTAAGGATTTGATCGAAGCCCTGAAGACCGCCCAGCGACCATTCGATGGCCAAAGAAGTCCGATCAGGACGACGCTAAGAAAGATAAATCTAAGTGGTGCGACTTTCATGTCGACCATGGTCACGCGACAGATGATTGCATAGCCCTCAAAAAGGAGCTGGCATATCACGTCCCGAAAGGCAATCTCAAAGATATCATCGATGACGTCGTTACTTCAACTAGCGACCATCGACCGTCAACCCCAGAACATGCAAAAGTCGTCAATTGTATCACCGGTGGATCAGACGTGTGTGGTCTGACGTATTCCGCGGCCAAGCGTCACGCCAGTCAAGCACCTGACGGTCGGCCTATTCCGTGTTCATCAAGACCCAAAGGAGATTTGGAGTTGGAAGCTATGAAGATCGTATTCGACCAAGACGACCTCGGCGACTCGTATCAGAAACATCATGACGGGTTGATCATTCAACTCACGATTGGTAATTGTTTAACTCGACGAGTCTTGGTCGATGGGGGCAGTTCAGCGAACGTCATTTTCCTTGACACCATCAAAGCCATGGGAATCGATCGCTCGAAAATCACCCGACGTTCGACAACTTTGGTCGGTTTCAACGGAGAAGCGGCAAGCACCTATGGAGATATCATCTTGCCAGTCTACGCCGGAGGGATCAACAAGCAGACCAAGTTCAGCGTCATTGACTGTGCGTTGGCCTATAACGTCATCTTAGGTCGACCATGGATCCATGAAATGAAAGCCGTTCCTTCGACATATCATCAAATCATGAAATTCCCTACGCCATGGGGAATCCAGGAAATCAAAAGTGAGCCGAAAGTCGCTCGTGATTGCTATAAGTCCACCCTGAAGCCGCGAAAGTAAACCGTCTGACAGTCACAAGATTATGCATGACCATAAGGTCTCGACAGGTTCGTTCTTCTATACCTAACTTTAAAGACAAATTAATGCCTTTTTCCACAGGAATAAAACGACTATCTTGCCCTGTCGCGCGAAAACACGGTCGACATAGACATAAATGGTATTTCCCAAGATCTCTGTGTCGATCCGTCATTTAAAACCTATTTTCTCCTGAAAGGAATAGGATAATAAATGACGGGGGGGGGGGGGGGAATACCCCATTTTAAACAAAAAAAATAAAAATAAAGAAGAAATCTGAGAAGGTATGTTTCCTAATTTCTTGTCTCTTCTTTCATACAATTTCTTATCACGAACGATTACTGACTTAAGCATCGGAGGGTCGTTGGTCAGCCAACGACCAACCTCTAACATTGTTTTTTTTCCGCAGAATCGCACGACAATAGTCATACGACTCTAGTTTTGCAAGGTCGTACGACGTAAACGATCAGGTCTATGACTTGATCATCCTTCCATAGGAACACACGACTCAAGTTCGTCGCACGACTTAGTCGTACGATCGCAAAGTCTAAACGACTTTACATTCTAAATTTCTTAACTTAGAATAATTTCTTACTCTGAACATATGCTTTGATCGCATATGCTTATGTTTGTATACCCGATTTAAGAGTACTATGTCTTACGTTCTGAGTTGTTGTGTTACAACGGATGCCTAAGTCGCACGATTTCTTGGATTATTCTTTATTTAACGAATCTTACAATTGACATTGTATTTATTCATGAAATATACGAAGTATGAATTCAAAAGAGGCACAAGTTTCATTCAGTGAATAAACTATCATTTACATCCAAGATGACTCGACCACCAATGGTCGAATAGTAAAGAAACAAAAATAAACAAAAGATATTTTCTAAGGTTGGGGAGGAACATCGGTCGCATCCTTGCCCGACACATCGCCCTGGAGGCCCTCCTCCTCCTCCTCGACCTCCCTCTCATCATCCGAGTCGAGGTCTCTCTCGATCCCGACCTTCTTGAAGAACAAAGCCAACTCGTCCGACGCTGAGGCCAAGGGATTCTTACCCAGCAAATGACTTCACATGATAGCCGCTCGGGCAGTAGGTCGAGCAAAGGAAAAGAGGGACTTATTCTCATACCTCAACTCCTCTAGCTCCTTCTCTAAATCCATCGCTTTGGATTTGGAAACCTCAACCTCTTTCCCCTTCGTGACCAAGGATTCCTTCATTCCCCTCAGCTTCTCCCTTTGATTGTGCATCAAAGATATGGACTCCTTCAGACGTGAGTTCACGTCATCCCTTGCGTGGTTAAGAGACTCCAGCTCGTTCAAGGCATCGTCGAGTTTCACCGACACCGCCTCTTCACGTTCCAACGCAGACCTTTCCCTCTCCAACGCCGCATCTTCTTTCTCAATAGCAGAGGCCATCAAGCCTTCTACCTTTGTCGTTTTAGCATGCAACGCCAAAGACGACTGAAACATCTGAAAACATATGAAAGCACATTAGCAAAATATACGACGTCGACAACAGATAAAAAACAGAAGTCCTGAAAGATAGACTTACCATGAATGCTAGTCCAGCAACATGGGACTCAGTATCCTCGAGAGAGACCCCGTCAAAACATTCTCTGAAAAAAGAGAGCTGATACTTTCCCAAATGAGGGAACAGTTTCGTCCTATCTAGGACGTTATCATCCAAAAAATCCGACGACAACGTAAAGTTCACCGCCGTTCCAGAGCCCGTTTGCTCTCCCTTGCCCCTGTCGGCAGAAGTAGGGCCTGACGCGGCAGTAGGAGACATCGTCGCCGGTTGCGCAGTATCCACGGACCTTGTGTCAGAAACCTTCTCGACAGACACGGTCGATATCTTCGCCCTCTCAGACGGGACGACTCTCGACGAACCGCCTGTCCTTGACAACGGTTCCCTCAGAACGGACATCCTCGTCCTTTTTGGGAGACCCGACCCAGCTGTCGGGACTTATTTTCTTTTTAGAACCCCCGACCCAGTTGTCGAGGCATCCTTCTCCTTGTTTTCCCTCGCCTTGCGAGCCAGCTCGATTTGAGCCGCCTTCTTGGCAGCTGCGGGCGTCATCTTCGCCCGAGATTCTCCTGAACGACAAAAAGAAAGAATTAGACGATTGAAAGCAGAGAAAGACTAGGTCGAGCAAAAGGGATACTTACCAGTTATTTCTACTTCTGGCTCTTCCCTCTTCTCCTCCTCCTCTGTCTCCTCAGATCCCTCTTCTTCTTCTTTCTCTTTTCGACCCATCCGTATTTTGTCACCCAAGAAAACAGTGTCGTCGTCCTCGTCTATCAGATAACGTGTGACGTACGACCGTTCATCGACACTAAATTCCAGAAACTTCTAGACCTTGGCTTTAGAATCATCGTCATGTTTTACATTGTCGAAATTGATATCTACGCATAAAGAAGAATATTAGACGGAAAGCATCCAAATAATAAACAGACACAAGACGTACGACAAAAGACTTACTCGTCATATTCCAACCAGATCTGATCCAATCGCTATCAGTATCTAATGTCGCCACTCGCACGAGTACATACCTGGTCTTCCATTTACGGTCATTAACCGCAGTTCTTAAAACCAAGGTACGCTCGCCCTTGTACCTCGAAAACAAACTATAGCGCCAATAGTGATCCTTCTTGACTTGGTACGCCGTCACCAAACCTCGTACATTCATCGGCGATTCCCAGTTCTCGGTAAGACGCTCAATGACCTGAATGACCCTCCAAAACTGGGGCATTAGTTGCCCTGGTGACAGGTCGAACTCGCACATGAAAGCCTTGGCCAAAGGCGAATACGGCCAGTGGAAGCCAATCTTGAACGGATATTCATATATCTCAACGTACCCTTCGGGGCACATTTCTGGTCGAACCTGACGAGCCTTGTTTACGGTAATCCCCACAGGAATCTTGGCTAAAGCCCGAAAATCATCAATATCGTCCTCATCTTGGATGGTACTCCTGGGCTCTGTCGACATTGATAGAATCGTCAACCAAGTTTGTCGGCCGGAAATGCCCCAGATATCCCAGTTTTTTCTAGGTTTCTTAGCTATCGACTTACGACGCATACAAAGATCGTACCTTATATATAAGCGTCCTAGACCTAGAAAATCCTAATTGAGCCAGAGATTCTCGCAAGATTAGAAGAGATCAGACGAAGAATAGCAAGGAAATCTCTGCTTAAAGCTTTTCGAAATCATAAACCAAAATAAAATCCATCGTGGTCTCTATTTATGCAAGAAATCGTGTCAGGTCGAGTCCTATGATGATCGTCACGCGCCCTCGTCTTTTCGTATGACCCCACGGATCGTCGACACCTGTCAAAGACAGCTGGTAAGCATGATCGTGCGTCAGTATAACGTCACGATCCCGTTTCCTTTTCGACTTCTCGTTCAGTTAAAATCGGATCGATCCAGTTACAAGACAACCAAGGTAACTTTCGATACGTGTCATAATCTTATGCGTCTGACTGACAAAATTTAAAATTCGAATTTGCCATCCTACTTTCAAATTTTGGGGGCAAACTGTTTGGGAAAAATTTCACCAGTCTCGTCCACGACCAAGGTAAGGAAAACGCTTATTCCCTTTTTCATAGCAAAGGTAAAATCATAGTACTTTCTCTCCTGATTAAAGACGAAATCGAAAATCTTTTACCTCACGACACTCGACGTCGACGTCGTACGTTTCGCACGACCATCGCATAGAACCATGCGACCTCGACCGACTAACGCGTTATACGACTGTTATGTTTGTTCGATGTTTAAATGCAGGAGTCAACATCATTAATGGACAACGGCTATAACCGACGAAATCAATTATGAGGGGTTAAAGCTAGCAACCGTTACGGCAGTTATCAAAGTCCTTAATGATCCAATTAAAGCGCCCGAAGACTATAAATCCCAAGTTCAATCATCAGTTTCGGGGCATCGAATAACGGAGAACATCAACACAGCATACAATCATCTGAACTCAGAACATACATAGCAAGGAATTCCCTCTCGAAGAATCGCTCTCGACGCAAGACAATCACGCACGACACTTCATTTTTACACACGATGTACACTATTTTACATTGAAAACACTTGTTACTTTACATTTCGAAGTCTTTCTTTCATTTGTATTGTAATCTCTGTACGATCGACACCAGTAACAAAGGACATCGCCCCTGATTGGCGACCATAGTGCAGCGACGACTTCCACAGTCGTCCGCGGGTTTTTTCCTCGTTGAGGTTTTTCCCGCGTCATCAAATTCTCTGTCTCATTACTATTTTTATCTTTGTCGTACGTTTTGTCGAGAGATTCCCTTCTTTAGTTGTTAAAGTCCACATCGACCTTAAGTTGTACTTTGGTGCGATTTTTGGCATTAACAACGATTACAATTATAGTTATGGGAATGACATAGATGAACATGTCTCGGGTAATTCTTCGACTTGCAAACAACAATTTACCTTAATTTATACCAAACAGTCTCTTAGTTGAACTTGACATGATATGCAATTGCATTTTCAGTTTACATTCCCTCGTACACATCTCTAATTGTTGGGTGTTTGATTTCAGGGGGTTGTAATTGAGAAAAGAGTTACATATCTGAATTTGGATGAGTTTCTTTCATATGGACTGTAGTAGGAGTCAGATAAAGTAATTAATTACTTTTTTTCATTCGGGTTTCTTATTTTGTCTAAAAATAAAACGATGCTAATTTACTAAAATACCCTATTTGACTTATGTGCCTACTTCCTTCATCGGATAATCTCTCACTCTCTTTCTGATACTCTCTCGCATAGTCCGTGGTTCATATGTAGATGGTTTGCAGAAAGAGTAGCCATGTCTGCGATGTTCAGGTGGAGATCCAAGATTCTTAGTAGTAAGCATATAATAGCTTATACAACAATCACTTTTTCATCATCATCAAACTACCACCACCACACACCACCACTAAACTTCCTCACACAACCGCCTCAATCAAACTATTTCAATTTCCGATGTTTAGGGTTTCAACAAAATCGCCATAAATGGGAAGGAAGTTCCAACAAGTATGATCATATTAAAGCCCAAGTTAACTGCCCTAGATGTTCCCACCTCATGACCCTACTTTTCTCAAACCGCCCGCTATCAATCACTTCCGATACTGGCATTTACCATGCCCTTAACATGTGCCCTAGCTGCAGAACTGCTTATTATTTCAGGCCGTTTAAGTTGGAGCCTCTTCTTCAGGGGAGTTTTATTGAGATTGGAAGGGTTAGAGCGATAAAGGAAGGTGATAATGACGAAAACACAAAAGTAGGGGTTAAAATATGGGAGAAGTTAAGGTCGTATGGTGGTGGAGATGCGGTGGATGCTGGTGGTGGGGTGGTGGAGGAGCAGGTGAAGAGTGGAGAGTGTGGTGGTGATGAACAGGGTAAAAATGGGTGGTGGGGTGGATCAAAGTTAGGGTTAGGTTTGCCTACACCCAAGGAGATATGCAGAGGACTTAATGAGTTTGTAATTGGGCAGGAACAGGCAAAAAAGGTTGTTTTTTTATCTATGATATCAAGCATTATATTGGTTATTTGACTTTGTTGTTGATTGGGTTGTATAAAACTTGGGTTCTGTTTTTATTAGATAATAGAATTTTCAGATGATTTGTGACAAGTGAATTCCAAGTATCTTTTAATTTTCTTTATTGTTATTATGCATCAATTCAAAATTTATGCAATGTGGCAGGTGCTTTCAGTTGCTGTTTACAACCACTACAAGAGAATTTATCATGCCTCTATGCATAGAAAGTGAGTTTCACACTCTTGTTGAGTAATTGTTGCTATGAATTTGGCTTCTCATCAGAATCATTGTCCACAAAGTTCCCGATAGTTGCACACTGTAAAATTGCATAGGCAATTGAGTTTTTAAGTAAAAAAAGAAAAAGAAGAAAAAGAAAAGAATTTGAGTTTGCACCCTTGTTGAGAAATTGTTGCTATGAACTTGCATCTTATAGGGTGCATCATCTATAGAGATCCCTCATTAGTATCACTTAGTAAGGTTCCAACACTTGAGTTGTCATTAGGAGGCCCTACAACCCGTGTTTTTTTGTAGCTGTAAAAAAACTACATTTTTGACCTTCCATAGCACTCTGATTCTCGTTTTATCTCTTAATTTTATTGTGTTTATTGTATATCTTTATAACCATTTTAAGGCTCTTGCTGACCAATGACCTTCTCTCCTATTTCCATGGCATTTAGAAGTGATTGTGGTATCAGTTCTGATACTCCATCAGATCATCAAGGAACTGAAAACCAAGATGTTGATTATGTTGAATTAGAGAAAAGCAATGTTCTTTTAATGGGTCCAACTGGCTCAGGTGACCACTTATTTTCGAGATGCATTTTGCATCCAAAATCTTATGTTTATATCTAATGGAACAGCTCTTTTTTGTTTCCGTTTCCGTTTATATGCTTTTGTTCTGATTATTATATCATTAATTTGACTGAAAGGACAGGGAAGACATTACTTGCAAAGACCTTAGCTCGGGTTGTGAATGTGCCTTTTGTCATTGCTGATGCTACTTCATTGACACAGGCAGGTTTGAAATACTTTGTACCTTTCATCGGATACACAATTATGTTTGAGCGGACCCCACTAGTTTAATGCATCATTATGTATCAATATCAGAATTCTGTTGATTTGTTGTTTTAACTCTTCTGTGTTATTCTTAGTATTTGGAGCTGGGTATGTTTTAATATCACAAATTTTTGTCTTTCATGTTTTTATATTTCTTAGGCAGGTTATGTTGGAGAAGATGTGGAATCAATACTGTATAAGCTCCTCGTGGTACGTACATTTTATTATGCACCTAAGGATCCGGTAGTTATTTCTCAAGTTGATCTCAACCGTTAAATATTTAATCATTAATCAATGGTGAGATCATGGGTTGCATTGGTTTCAACCTTTTGGAGGGTTTCAAATTAGTCTCCCTCTCTCTCTCTATATATATATATATATTATATAAGTAGTAAGCATTATAATATTGTTAGAATGCATGAAAGTTTCCGCAATGCCATTAAAATATCTTTAAAACACCTAAGATCTTAATTGCTCATCTTTGTTTTTGTGTATATGATGAAAGTGGGTTCTTTCCGTTTTGGAGTTGAACCTTTTCTTTTGAGCTATGCTTCACTTTGTTCTTTTCCGTGTCTTATCTCTGTCTGCATTTGCTGCATGTTGACCATTTATTGTATTTGGTTTCAGGCTGCTGACTTTGACGTTGAAGCGGCTCAGCAAGGAATTGTGTACATAGATGAAGTTGATAAGATAACTAAAAAGGTCTTGCTATATAGATTCATGGAAGAAGACATGGATGTATTTTTATAAATTTTCCAATAATTAGTTTAAACATCTATGCAGGCTGAAAGTTTAAATACAGGTAGAGATGTATCTGGAGAGGGTGTTCAACAAGCATTGCTTAAAATGCTTGAAGGAACTGTGAGTGCTATTATTCATGCATAACTGCTTTTCTATTTGATATTCATCATCTTAGAGGTCTAAGACTGTTGTAATGCTTTTAATTGAACTCTATGCATTGTTGGATGATTTTGAATCTTTCTGATGGTTTTATTTTCAGATTGTAAATGTTCCTGATAATCGATCTCGGAAGCAGCCTCAGGGTGAAGGCATTCAGGTCAGGCCTTAATGGTTTTTTGTCTTATTTTGCCGCCTAAGTTGCACCTTTTTTCAGAAACTTCTATGTTTATAATAAATGGCCAGTCCATTTCTCACTAATTGATAAGATTATGAGTCGATCAATTTGAAAAAAAAATATATTAGGGTGTGCTCATTTCTGAAAGTTATCATCGGTAGGTCACATTGGTTGCAATATTTGCAGGTAGATACAAAAGATATCCTTTTTATATGTGGTGGGGCCTTTGTTGATCTTGAGAAAACCATTTCCGAAAGGTGGGTACTCTAACACTTGCTGCTTTCTGGTGGAGTCATTTCAGTATATTCTTAATTGATGATTTTTTTAATACGTTATCTCAGACGACAAGATTCATCTATTGGCTTTGGTGCACCAGTGAGGGCTAATATGAGAGCTGGTGGATTAAATAATGTTGTGGTTACATCTTCACTGTTAGAATCTGTGAGTGACTTTCTGCACACGGAATAACTTTTTACATTAAAATAGTGAACATTTTGCTTAATTTTGAACCTTTTAAATAACCTGCTATAAATTCCAGGTAGAAAGTGGTGACCTTGTTGCATATGGCTTGATACCCGAGTTTGTTGGTCGATTTCCTATTTTAGTGAGTTCATCTGCTCTAGATGAGGACCAACTTCTTCAGGTTTGTATTGTTTGTTCATATTCTTAGTATGTATTTATTAACTCTGATACTATTAAAGATTTGGTTGTTAAAAGGAATAGAAATTTAATTTTGGTAAAATACAGGTATCTAGCATTACCTAGTTTCTGTTGGCCTAGAATATTGTGCACGGGTTATCTGTATAAACCTATATATGTATCTTCATATTTGTTCAGACATAAAACTTTTATTTTGTCTTTTCCTCGATTACGAACTCTGTTCTCAAACCTTTTTAAAGGGGGAGAAAAGGAAAGGGAGGGAAAATTGGGGAAAACAAAAAAAGTAAAAAACCGATGTGTTCTCTGAGGGAAAGGAAAGGAATAGGAGGAAAAATACCATTTATGTTTCCTCTCAAAATGTGGGAAGAAAGGGAGAGAAAGAATAGCTGAAAGGAGTCTGGTCTTTTATGACAAAAATACCCTCATAAGGAAAAGCGTGAAAAACAAATATTAAGGGTATATTTGTAAAAGTGGCATCTTTCCTTTGTTTTTCTCCGGTTCAAGAACATGAAAAATTGTTTCCTTTCACGGTTCAATTTGTTTAACTCTATGGATATGAGTTACTTGCCGTGATTTTATGCCTTGTTTTCACATCAATGTTAGTAAAGGGAAAAAGTTCTTTGATGGATTAAAGCTGTAAAAAGCAGTCATTTTATATGATTTGCGAGTCTTAAAAGATCATTAGAACATCAAACAAATGATTATTATTCGTATGGACATGCGTTTTTTTAAATTATCATCTATATTCCTTATATGGAAGCATTTTATATTCACTACACTTGAACTACATTTCCATTTTTAATTACCGACAGGTTTTAACGGAACCCAAAAATGCTCTCGGGAAGCAGTACAAGAGGATGTTCGCCATGAACAATGTATATCCTTATTCCCCAGTAATATATTTTTTATCTCCTTCTTGCATGTCTTAACGTTCAGTGGTATTAATCATCAACGCTTCTACGTAATTCCGTTTGTATTTCAGGTGAAGTTACATTTTACGGATACTGCATTAAGATTGATTGCAAAGAAAGCAATTGCTAAGAACACTGGTGCTCGAGGTCTACGAGCCATTCTAGAAGATGTTCTCGTGGATTCAATGTTTGAGGTATTTGAATTCTGCTTCTCTACTTTGCACCATACATTCTTACTCATTTTCTTGTATTTAAGCCATATATTTATCCAAAGATGACAAGATATGAAAGATGTGAATTGCAATTTGCAAACCCCGAATTAGTGCACTTTTCCTTTCAGTGTCTGTATGTATGTATATATACATAATATTCGTGGGTCCCTTTGGTTTGGTTTTAGTGAATTTAATTATTGCAGGTTCCAAATCCACCGGAGAAAGGAATGGATTCGGTTGATGCAGTGGTAGTGGATGAAGAGGCGATAGGATCAGTAGAGAAACCGGGGAGTGGTGCAAAGATTCTTCATGGAAATGGTGCATTACAAAGATATCTCACAAATTGCTCAACAGATCCACTGGTATTGATTTTCTTTTCTTCATTGAATTTATATTTGGATTGTTGAAACTTATACAGGAAGCCATAAATGAAATTACAGGAAGCAAGACAAGTGAAGAAGAAGGATGGTTTTGAATTGGAGGTTGCCATGAGTTTGTAAAACCATCATCATCATCAACATGGGGTTGTATGTATATCTTGAAACCAAATGCATGATTTAATATCACATTCTCTTGATGGCCTTCCTAGTGTTCCTTCCAAATAAATAAATAATCCAACTTTTAACCCAAATTCAAGTCCCTACATGGGAGGGCCAGTGGGAGTGATGTTGTTTGGTACTGAACATTTGAATGTCGTAGGGTTGGGTTCCTAGTTGAGGTTAACGTGAGAAGCGTGAGAAGTGGTTATCAACCGTTGGATGAGAAATGGATGTACATTAGGATTAGATGCACCAAGATAAGATATACCTAGATGCACCAGATCACTTCCCTTCTAAGGCGTAATTCATGGGAGGGCATGAGATTAAAAGTGATCAAACGGTTCAGATCTAATTCTCACGTTTCTCACGTTAACCTCAACTTCCTTCTCGTGTATATATACATATATATTATAAACAGTATGGAGAGAAAGAATTTTTCTGTATATTCAAAACGCAGCAGAATACAGAGTATTTATAGAGCTAGATTACAACAAACTAATCCTATAATTAAGGTAACAAACATTGGATAGATATAGCTAACAAAATCCCTGACAGCTAGGTAGCTTATCTCGACAGCTGGATAATCCAACACTCCCCCTTAAGCTGGCGTGTATATGTCAATCATGCCAAGCTTGCACATAAGATCTTCAAATAAACTTCGTGTAAGCCCTTTTGTCAGAATGTCGGCAACTTGCTGTTTTGTGGGTACATAAATTATGCAGACACTTCCATAGATCTTCCACATGCTTAGTTCGGTCATGATGAACCGGGTTGTGAGCTATACTGACAGTTGCATTATTATCACAATACAACTTCATAGGAGACTCAAATGAGACACGTAGTTCCCCTAAGAACCGTTGTAGCCATATTCCCTCACATATACCATGTGCTACTGCCTTGAATTCTGATTCAGCAGTACTTTGAGCCACCACATGTTGCTTTTTACTTCTCCATGTTACAAGGTTCCCCCCATATGTAACTGCAATATCCGCTCGTAGAGCGTCCGTCAGTGGCAGCACCTGCCCAATCAGCATCTGTGAATACTTCGATGAACCTGTTATCTTGTTTCTTGAAGTGTAGTCCTTTCCCAGGTGTCCCCTTTAGGTATCTTAATACCCTGTAGGCTGCTGGCTGTTGTCATGTGTGCTTCTCTTGGAGAGTGCATAAATTGGCTAATAACACTCACAGCAAAAGCAATGTCAGGTCTTGTATGAGAGAGATAAATGAGTTTTCCTACCAGTCGTTGATATCTCTCATTATCGACCTCTGGACTATCTTCTTCGGTCCCAAGTTTTTTTTTGGGTCCATTGGGGTGTTAACACGTTTACATCCCATCATCCCTGTTTCTGCTAGTAAGTCAAGTACGTACTTTCGCTGTGAGATGGAAATTCCTTCTTTGCTTCTTGCAACTTCCATTCCTAGGAAGTATTTGAGTGATCCAAGGTCTTTCATTTCGAACTGTAAACTAAGGTAAGATTTTAGTAGATTTATTTCATCCACACCGTCTCCTGTCATGATTATATCATCAACGTATACGATAAGGATGGAAATCTTACCATTTTTCGAGTGCTTGAAGAACAAAGTATGATCTGATTGCCCTTGACTGTACCCTCTGCTTTTTATTGCTTGAGTGAATCGGCTAAACCAAGCCCTTGGAGATTGTTTCAGCCCATAAAGCGATTTCTTTAATTTGCACACCTTTCCTTCGGGGTTCTCAAATCCAGGAGGAAAGTCCATATAAACTTCCTCATTAAGTTCTCCGTTCAAGAACACATTTTTCACGTCCAACTGCATTAGAGGCCATTCAAGATTCACTGCCAAAGAGAGGAGTACTCGTACAGTATTAAGTTCTGCAATAGGAGCAAACGTTTCCTGATAGTCGATGCCAAATGTTTGAGTGTAGCCCTTGGCTACAAGTCTGGCCTTGTACCTGTTTATGCTACCATCACTGTTGTACTTGGTGGTGAACAACCATTTGCATCCCACGATGTTCTTACCATTTGGTAGGTCACTTAGTTCCCATGTTTTATTATTCTTTAATGCCTCTAGTTCCTCCAAGACTGCACTCTTCCATTTAGAGGATTGCAGGGCTTCTTCTATGGTTTTTGGAGTCCCAACCTGATCCAGATGAGTGACGAATGCCCTATGTGTAGCTGATAATTTCTCATATGACACAAAATTTGAAATAGGATGCTTTGTGCATGATCGGACTCCCTTTCGGAGAGCAATTGGGAGGTTTTCATGACTTGTAGTATCCAGTGATGGCTGTCCGTTCCCAGAACAGTTTTCAGGAGCAACTTCTTGGCAATTCAAAGTCGTAGATGTATCCATTCTGGTAGGATGATGTCTGCTTGAATAAACAAGCAAATCTGGCCCGTTTGGTTTTGTTTGGAGGTGGTTCTGGGATGGGAATTATTAGAGTGTCATTTTGGTTTTTTTGGGTTTCAACACTCATGGTCAAGAAGATCAATTAAGGACTCATCTTCATTTAGATTCTCCCCCTGAAGATGAGGCAGGGAAAAGTAAGGCTCAGATTCGAAGAAGGTGACATCTTTGGAGACAAAGACTCGTCGTAGGGTCAGTGAGAAGCATTTGTATCCTTTTTGGGTAGAGGAATAGCCAATGAAAACACATTTGTGGGCTTGTGGGTCAAGTTTGGACTGACTAGGATCACGGGAGTGGACAAAGGCTGTACATCCAAAAAAAAATTGTGAGAGAGGAGGTTTGAAATAGTGGAAATTTTTGTTTTAGGACAGCAACTGGAGTTTGCAGGTTAAGAACTCTCGATGGTAATCGATTTATAAGGTAACATGCGGTGAGAACAACTTCACCCCGGGATGTGCATGGTGAACATTAGGGCCCGTGCTATGTTTAACAAGTGTCGGTTCTTTCGTTCGAATACACCATTTTGTTAGGGTGTATCCGGGCATGAGCTTTGGTGTATAATTCCATTGTCGGATAGGTAGGTTCCTAGGGTAGAGTTAAAGTACTCCCTACCGTTGTCGGTACGAAGTGTGTGGATTGTGGTTTGAAATTGGTTTTTAATCATGGTATGAAAGGTTTGAAAGGTTTTCGGGGCTTCTGATTTGTCTTTAAGGAGATAAACCCAACATAGTCTTGTGTGGTCATCAATGAAAGTGATGAACCATCTTGATCCAGAATTATTTTTTATACGGCTGGGTCCTAAATGTCACTGTGAATTAATGAAAAAGGTTGAGAGGTAGCATACGTTTTAAGAGGATATGGAACACGCGTATGTTTTGACAATTGGCAAATTTCACACATCAAAGAACCAACATCTTTATTCAGAAAAAGGTGAGGAAATAAATGTTTAAGATACTGAAAATTTGGGTGCCCTAGTCTACGATGCCACATCATAATTGTGGTATTATGGGAAACTGCAGAGCTTGAGTAAGCTTGTTTATTCTCGGATTCATGTCCTTTCCAGATGTAGAGTCCATCTTCGACTATAACATTGTCAATCGTCTTCCTCGATCCCTGTTCCTGCACACGACAACCAGTAGAAGAAAATAGAGCAAGGTACTGGTTATCTTGAGTAAGTTTCTGGATAGATATAAGATTACAAGACAACTTTGGCACATGGAGGACTTTAGTGAGTAGGAGATGATTAGTAAGGCGAACTGACCCCGTGCCTGCAATAGAGGAGAAGGATCCATCGGCAATCCTTACCTTCGACAGGTTATGACACGGGCTATATGTATGAAACAAGGAAGAGTTATCGGTCATGTGATCGGTGGCTCTAGAGTCAAAGATCCAATGGGTATTACCATTGGATTTAAAAAAACACTAAGGGCAGTACCTTGGATAGGCTTGTTGAGGAGTTGGTGCAGTGTCTCTAGGTGAGTTCTATTTAGTTGAACATTCACTACCTCATCTGGGTTAGGATCTGGTACAAGAGAGGATGAGGCATGGTGAGCTTTAGTTGCTGTTTGACCCTTGTTTGCCTATGGAAATCCATGAATTTTATAGCACTTATCGCGTGTGTGGCTTGTTTTGTTGCAATGAGTACACCATATACGGTCTCCTTGTTTATTCGTTCCTTGGTCACTTCTTTCTCGAGGCTTGAAGTTGGGGGGTCCCTTTGAGATAAGGGCTGAAGTCTCTATGGGACGATGACCATTGGTGGGAACTGGTTTGGCCTCTGTTTGCTCTCCAAGCATCACACGTCTGCGATTTTCTTCTCGTCGGACTTCTGCAAATGCCTCTCCTATTATTGCAGGTAAGGGGGATCGGCCTAGAATTCTTTCACGAACTTCATCCAGTTCTCGATTTAAACCTGCCAAGAAGTCGTAGAGCCTTTCTTTCTCTAAATGAGTCTTGAATTTCACATGCTCTTCAATTTCACCCCAATCGGCTTCATAGAACATATCGAGTTCCTGCCATAAAACTTTCAAACAATTATAATAGTGAGTTACTTCAGATGTACCTTGACGAATCTCTTTCAGCTTCATTTTGATTTCGAATACTTGAGAGGCATTTCCCAAGTTAGAGTAGTTTTCATTGACCGCCTTCCAAATATCCTTTGCTGTTTTGAATAAGAGATAGGTACGACTTATATTACTCTCCATAGAGTTGATGAGCCACGCCATCACAATTGAGTTGTTGAGTTCCCATGTATCATATTCCTTATCCGTTGAGTTAGGACGAGGGATAGTACCATTGAGGTATCCCAATTTTCCTCTTCCTCGGATAACCATTAGGACAGATTGAGACCACTGTAGGAAGTTCTTTCCATCGAGTTTGTGACCGGTAATCACCAAAGGTGAGTTGTCACTATAAACAGGGGTCTGTGAGTTTGTAGAGGACTCGGTTACACTGGCTTCTTTTGTCATGATGCTTGGACGAAGAAATCAGAAGGCAAAATCGTGCAGATTTGCACTGATTGAGAAGAAATCCGAATTATAGTCGGATACAAAAAAGGACTGGACTTGCCAGTGTGTCTAGTGTGTCTAGAACAGGAAAATAGTAGCCTGGATCGAAGGCTCTGATAACATATAAACAGTATGGAGAGAAAGAATTTTTCTGTATATTCAAAACGCAGCATAATACAGAGTATTTATATAGCTAGATTACAACAAACTAATCCTATAATTAAGGTAACAAACATTGGATAGATATAGCTAACAAAATCCGTGACAGCTAGGTAGTTTATCTCGACAGCTGGATAATCCAACATATATATATATATATATATATATATATATATATATATATATATATATATATATATATATATATATATATATATATATATATACTAGCAGTGTGCCCGTGCAATGCACCGGGTGAGTAAGATGTGGGATTTCATTGTAAATGGAAAATGAAAATCGCCTAGACGTGTAGCTCAGTTGGTAAAAGCGCAGAGCAACGTTGTTTAAATTCACAACAGGTTGCAAGAGACAGACTTGAGCACATCCACGAGTCTCATCCGCTGAGTTTGACTCTGAAATGGCTCCTCACATTTGGTTCCTAAGGGCATGGTTCCGTGTGAGCCGATCGAACTTGCCGATAATTAACCTTTTTCTTACAAATGAAAAATCAATGTAATTCTTCGTTAAGAAAGTTATTTATGGAGTAGATTAAAAAACTACTAACAAGGATAAACACTTATTAAACGTGATCATCACTTGTTACTGATTAGTTTTTTTTTTCAAACACAAAACAATAAAAAGTTGTACCAAAGTATTATAACATGCACCTCTGAATTTGAACACATCCACGGGTCTCAGCCGTTGAGTCCACTCTGAAATGTCTCTTCACACGTGGTTCTTAAGGGGGAGGTTTTGTATGGGGTCGATCGAGGTTACCGATAACCAACTTTTTACTTACAAATGAAAATGATTCTTATATGTTATTTATTGCAAAATCGTCTTTAACATTTGTCAAATCTCTTTATTTTGTACGTTCCACGGGTCTCCGTTAATTCTTCCTACCAACTCCAATAACGCATGAGGAGTTTAGATACATTATCATTGATTTCATATTTTATTTTTTATTTTTTTGAATTTTCTCTTCTCCAACTTCAAAACTAAAGAATAATTAAAAAATAATATATATTAAAAACCCTTTATTTAACTGAAATTAATAAAAATAACTTATTGACCACGAAACCAAGAATTTTGAAAATATCAAGGACAAATTTGAGTTGTTTTCCCTAGGAGCATCTCCAACAGGTTTTTTATAATTTTTTTAAAATAGTGAATCAAATGTTTAAAATATCTAAAAAGGGTTACATTCATCTCCAACAGCTTTGTTATTGTAGAGATTTTAACACAAATTATATTAATATAATATTCTCAAATTTATATTCCCAATGCATTTTAAAAGAAAAACTTAATATAAAATAATAAAAGATTTATGTTATTAGTGGGTTGAATAAAATAATTATTTCTCTGTCCTATTTAGAGATTTTTTCATTAATCTCTATTTTAGCAAACAAGATAACAATGTTGTTGGAAAAGAATAGCAAACAAAAACCCATTTTTTTTATTTTAGCAATGCTGGCTGTTGGAGATGCTCTAAGTCATTATCCATGTATTGGTTAAACTAAATTGTTGTTTATTTGTGATGTTAAATAGACGGTCTAAATAATGAAAATGACTATTTTATGTGTCTATCAACATTTCAGTATATCCCACTCATCACCTTGATCAAAAACCTATGTAACCAATTGATCAAAATCAAGAGACCAATTTGAATACTCATAATGGAACATCAGTTATTTTACAAATTACAATAAGCCTTGGCCTCCACTGCTATTCATATACGACACCATTTCCATTATAATTCACTCTGATTGTGCATGTGCTAATCCGAGGATTGTTGCTCTTTGACTGCAAATACAACCCCCAACCGCAAACATAGAAAATTTAATAAAGGACACTCACATTTTATGATTAAGCAACTTGGTAACATTTATTTTTGGTCAAAGAAAACAACACTGATTAAGGGGTTGTTTACCAAACGCTTATTGAGGTAAGTGCTTTTACCGGGGTAAGTGCTTACTCGATGAATATGGCAAGGACCAAGAATCCAACCCGGAAAGAGTTAAAGGCAATGACCGAGAGTCTTACCCGATAAGTGAGGGTGGAGGCTTCTACCACGGTTAGCGCTTACCGAGAAAATTGTTGCATATGATGCTGTTTTGGTGAACTAAAATCTTATTCGGTAAGTAAGTGATAGTGTTTAAATTTTACCGGTAAACGTTTACCCGGATAAAAAATTTGTAAACAACCCCTAAATCCAAAACATACGTTTATATATACACACATACAAAGTAGATAGTTTAGGGCTTTCAAAAGTGTGCTATTTGCATCAACTTCAATAAACACACCCATTTTGCCCCATATTGCTATATCCACATACATTTATGATCATGGTTCAAATCACAGACTTACTTAGAAGCCTTGGTACACCAGGTTGTCTAAACCAGAATACTTGTTACCTACTGGACTCTTCCATGAGCTATATCTATGCCGACCAACTACATTTATGCACCAAGAAAGAAAAGAGTGGTTAGCACCGACAAGCAGTCGGGTAAGCTGGAAGAAGTGGTGATTTCGGACATGAATCAAGAAGCTGACAAAAACAGTATCAACATCAACACAATATAGTTATTCCAAGCTGCCCAATAAAAAGGGACAAAGAAAAACAATGTAATCAACATAGAAAAAACTAACTACAACCCTGGAGGAACTTGGCTCTGTGTTTTGCAATGACAATAGAGGGTTCAAGAAGCGCATAAAGCTTCCCATAAAGGTTGGGATACTCTTAACCATGTTTCATCATAGGAACGTACAAGGCTTCTGTATTTGCCCCTATAATACATGATCCTTCTAGTTTATTGAACCTTTCGGTTAGACCCCATTTTTGTAAATATTAGTTCTTTCACGTTTAGAAACTCGACTACAATAGTACACCTATTTCTTGATAAGTTTCCTGGTTATTAATTCGTGAATCAAATTCTCTACTAATTTCATCCATTGTGAACCAAAAGTTGAAAGAAATCACATACTTGCTTCAACCTTATCCTGAGATACCTATTACAAGCATAAATAAAAGCAAAAAATAAGCATTCTAGTGATGTATAAACCATAAAAAAACTGGTGAGTTTCTTCTCATAATCATCAAATACAGCTAATCATACGAGCGTTGTTCAAAACGTTTTATCTTCATGTTAGTCTTAAATCAAAGTTCACATATAGTAGTATCTGCTTCTATTTTCTTAAACCTGGAATGTATTCAAACCTTATCTGTCGAGATTTTTACATATGGAATGATTTTGACTGTTATAAATACCATATTAATCGTGACTTGTCGCTATTAATACCTCAAATTGAATTTTTTTCCTGCTTTGGGTTTTTCAGAATAAAGGCCATTTCATTTTAGTGGAGAAAGTATTTTGCAGTTTTATTGGTTACTTTTTGCCAGGCTTATTGTAGTGCCAAACATCCTTTTTATGTTCCTCACCATCACTGCATTTTCCATGTAAATATAAAAAATCAATAACAATTTTGCAAATTCACAGGTGATTCACTTGACTCCAAAGCGTCGTATTCTTCTTTTGGATGTAGTGTTGTTGGATTTCAATTTCTTTCTTGCTCCTCAGTCCTCAGTTGCTAATTTCATCATATCCAGTCCTTTTCACCTTTTCTTTATACATTTCAACAACTGATTGTTAGAAATCATTTTGGTTTTATATGTAGGGGAAACACTCAGAAGGCAAGAAAAATCTAAACTTGAAGCGTCACTCACCCAAATCTTTGAAATGTTAGAAATCAGAAGATACCAAATTGTGAACTCAATAAAAATCAAAATGAAAATGTAAGAGTTAGGGTTTTTACCTCAAATGAAGGAGAAGTGATGTTTGTTGAAGCAGAGAACGTTAATCTCTGCTGTGAAGGTGTGATTCGTTTTACCAGGTCGTGAAGATCAAGTTGCACAAGATTGTGAACCCAAAATCTTTGAAATGTTGAAATAAGAAGATATCAAATTGTGAACCCAAACCCAAACCCAAATCAAAATCAAAATCAAAATGCAAGAGTTATTAGGGTTTTTTTTTACCTAAAATCAAAATCGAAGAGAAGCAGAAGTGATGTTTGTTGAAGCTTCCTGCAATTTTTTAAAAATTTCTCTGAATCAATGGTCTTTATTTATATGCAAGATGAAGAAAGTGTTCGATGGCAAAGAAAAGTACTGAGGGTATGGTGGGTATGGTAGCAGTCGTGAGCAGGAACTCGGTATGGTGAGTGGTGAGGGCGTTTGTGTGTATGTGTGGAGAGGCAGAAGAAGAAAATCGGTATGGATGTGTATCTGAAAAAGAAAATCGGTATGGGGGTGTGTGTATGTGGAGAGGCATAAGAATAAATGCATTGTAAGTTTGTACGTTAGGTATCCTAAGTTGTAATTTAAGAGTTTTTTGAATTTGATGCTTTAAAGTGTGGTACATTGTGCTTTAAAATTTGTCTTTAAGACATTTGATGTAAATGCTTATATATGTAGTGTATATATATATATATATATATATATATATAGAGAGAGAGAGAGAGGTGCTTTAGATTGAAACCCTTTAAAAGGTTGAAACCAATGCAACCCATGATCTCACCATTGATTAAATATTTAACGATTGAGATCAACTTGAGAAATAACTAACGATCCACTAAGCTTAATTTTATGAGATAATTTGGTTAGATCAAGATTAGATCAAGGGTGGAGATGAGGGTTTCACAAGTTTCAACCTTTTGGAGGGTTTCAAATTAGCCTTCCTATATATATATATATATGGAGAACTTGTTCATTTGTGATAACTGTGAGATGTGATCTCAACCACTCATTATTAATAAACAATGACTAATATTAATAAGGGAAATTAATTAAAATGCCCCAACTTCATATTTGACTTACACAAATGCCCTAAATATCTCCCAATTTGCCGAACTGCCCCCTAATCCCGCGATTTGGGCCTCTATCGCGGACCCAACCAATTTGGCCCGCGATGGACCCTAGAAAATGTTAAGTTGAAAACTTTGGTCCCTGCCCGTGATTTTTACTTTTGGTCCGCGATTTTGTGTTTTTTGGAGTTTTTCACGTGTTTTTGCATGCTTTTACTGTTTTTTTCCACACTTATTGTCTGAGTTGTGTCAATTATGTTCAATTATTGTACTGGGAAGATGAATTTGTGGCTGCAATTTATCTTCCCCACTGAAATTTCGTCCATAAATACAACTCAAATGCATTCCATAATCGTTCATCCATTCCATTGTGGTTGCAATTCACATCCATTCCATTGTTCTTTCTTGCTTTCTTTCTTTATCATTTCAGTATTTTCTTTCTAAGATACTTCTGAAAAAATGAGTTCAGTTGTTGAAAAAATAATAAAAACTACAACGGGGTTATGAAAACTTACCAAACCTACAACACGAGACATCTTCGTTCTAAAAATTCTCACGAACCGAGTCGATCCAAGCGCGTATGGAGCACGAAACCTTTGAGAGAGTTGGTGTGGCCAGATTGTGGTCCCAAACCCCCATTTTATAGGGCCTAGATCGAGGGGTGGGTTGGTGGGAGTTGGTCGTCTTAAATATTAGGGTTTCCACCCCAGGTCGACACGTGGTGCGACAATGCCGCGATCGCGGTCTGGGGGGTAAAAATGAAATTTTTCATCGCGGACCAGGGGCATCGCGGGTCAAATTCGAGGGGGTTTTGTCAGGGCCCGGGATCGAGGGAAATATCGCGGGATTAGGGGGTATTTCTGCAAATTGGGAGAGAGATGGGGTAGTTTTGTAAGTCAAAATGGAAGTTGGGGCATTTTAATTAATTTCCCTATTAATAATGTTGGTTTTAGTAATTATCTATTAATTTCCAAATTTTTTAGATTTATAGATAGTACATAAGGGCAAAGTAGTCTTTTTAAATTCATGGATACTATTTTTGATAATTATCCTTTTTAATAGATAATATATTGGTAATTATTCTCCTTTCTCTCTTCTCTCTCCTGCGAACGTTACCGGTCATTTCTCTTGTGATACATGTTGTGATACATGACCACTTTATATACGCTACCATTGTGATACCCTAAAAAAACTCTATGAACACCGTGAACATTACAATTATGATACACTTTTTAAACATTGCCACTATGATGCACGTTATAATACCCTTTGTGGTACATTACACTTTATATACGATACCATTGTGATACCCTAAAAAAACTCTATGAACATTGTCACTTTGATACAAGTTGTGAACTTGTGATACAATGTGTTTTCATGATTTTTAGCTTTAATGATGCATTGTTTTGCATATTGTGATACACCATGATCCTTTTTTTGTGGTGTTGGGAGACCCAAATTTTGTTACGGTAATCACAGTTAATACCTGAAATTTTAATTGCACAAGATAATAATGCTAATTAATTTATTTTGTTGTTATCTGAATCCGAAAATTACTAATTCAACCTTCATTATACAAATAATTAAAAAAAATACATAATTATCTCAAATGAGTGGCTCAAGTTAGATCTTTCGGTTATCACAAATTAGGAAGTTCTCATTTGATATATATATATATATATATATATATTGTAACACCTCAAAATTTTCAAAGTCAATGTACTTTTATTTTGGAAGGAATGTTTAAAATAATGGAAGTATTATTTTAAACGGAATGACGGAAGGGTTGAAATTGTTTTTAACCCAAAGATTAAGTTAGGTGTGAAAGTTGAAACTTTGGGGTTGGTTTCGTCATTATTTGATAGTTGTATTTGTATTTAAGGGGAAAGTCGGTTCCAATTGAGATTTCATCTCAATTGTGTCCAGTGAAGTCGGTCAAGAGCAAGCAGAAGAAAGAAAAAAATTGGTGAATTGCAGATTTTCTCGGTAAGAAATTCGATTGCTTTCTCGATTTCTAGTTCTCAAGAATTGGCAATCAGAAGTTAAACTGATTGTGATTAGGTTTTGCTCATGGGTGTGAAAGCTTGGGTTTTGTGATTTCTTGAATTGGCAGACTCTGTATTCGGCCGTAAATCAGGTGAATTCATCTTCTTCTAAATGATCTCAATTGAAATTGAATGTTATATTTGGTAGCAAACTATCTGAATCACTTGGTAAATATGTATTGAGATGGAAGCGACCAGGAAATTGAATTTAGACGAGCTTTTAGAGTAAAATTGAAGTGTAGATCGAAGTTCTGGTTCATTTGAGATCCGGTATTTGGATCCGGTATTGGGTTCCAGTTCATTTGAGATCCGGTTCATTTGAGACCCGGTATTAGGATCCGGTATTGGGATCCGGTTCGTTTTAGGATTCGGTTTCGATTTAAGTTCCGGGCAGTTCCGGACTTGGTACTGGATTACGGATGGTTTCGGACTTTGAGTCCGGAATACTTTTTCGGATGAGTTTTCCGGATATAGTTTACGGATGTGTTATCTGGTTAAGCTTTTCTAAAAAAAATCTCGGGGCGCTGCCCCCAGACTCCGCAAGGGCGTTACCCCTTGACCCCATCCGCTAACCAGGTAGCGGAACCTCCGTGCTAAGTTGCCGGAGGGGGACAATTAAGAATACTGGTATTATAGATTATTTGGGATTCTCAGCTTTGAGAATGTGTTATGAAATGTTTTGTGCATTCAAGTAAATATGCACGTATGCTAGTAAGTGTAATGGATCCATAGGCACTGGCAGTATTTGTAACGTGGAATAGGCATAAAGTAACTTGTAATTCCCGTTGACCTGAAATGAGGAATAGGCATAAAGTAAATTGTAATTCCCATTTCGTAAGGTGATGTGAAATAAGGAATAGGGATAAAGTAAATTGTAATTCCTATTTCATAAGTGTGACGTGAAACGTGGAATAGACATAAAGTAATTTGTAATTTCCGTTTACGTGGAAATAAGGAATAGCCATAAAGTAAATTGTAATTCCCATTTCGTATTGTGATGAGAAATCTAGGAATAGGCGAGAGTTAATCGTAATTCCTGATTTCTATGGGAAGGTAAGAGATAGGCATAAAGTAAATTGTAATTTCTTGGACATGAGCTACGATCCCGAATCTGTGATGATTCGTAGTAGGCTCTCAAACGTGATGATATGACTTACTGAGTGTTAGTCATATTCATGGAATCGGGTATGTTCCCGTCATCGCAAGATGAGTATGTGAACGGTAAGAATGGTGGAAAATCAGGTTTGTTTATATGCTTTGTTTACATTGGTTTCCAAAGCTTATAAAGTTTTAAGTTGAAATTGGATGTTCTCACTAGGCGTAAACCTAATCGTTTCAAATTAAATTTTTCTTACCAGGTACGAGCTCGGGGAAGTAATGGGAAGAGGGACGAGGGATTTCCTGTATTCAACTTTTGGTGATAAGTGGAGAAGTTAGCATATACGAGGATGTTTTGGAGAATGGTCTAAACAACTAGAATAATCTGATCTTATTGTTCAGGATTAGATTAGTAGGTTGTTTCGATAAGCTCAATTTGTATATATGTGAACCCTCATAGCTAATTCTCCGTTTATGTATAAAAGTTTGGATGAAAGTATGGATAATCTTGATAAATTTTAAGGTTTAAATTTATCCTGATTTTTGGATGTTTCATATATATATATATATATATAGGGGTTAAATCATGTGAGAACTAAAAAAAAGATTGAGAACCATGAGAACCGATCTAAGCCGTAATTTGATCTTGATACTTTGGATTTAGTTAAAAGTTGTTTCACCACATGAAAATGGCATAATTGTCATTTTGGTAACTAAGATTCACCATATGAAACATATACTATTTCATCTCATGAAATAAAAACAAATATTTCATAACTATGATATTTCACCACATGAAACCAAACATTATATGTTATTTCACCACATGAAACCAAACAGTACATGTTATTTCACCACATGAAACCAAAAAGTATATGTTATTTCACCACATGAAACCAAACATTATGTATTATTTCACCACATGAAACCAAACAGTATATGTTATTTCACCACATGAAACCAAAAAGTATATGTTATTTCACTACATGAAACCAAACATTATGTATTATTTCACCACATGAAACCAAACATTGTATGTTATTTCACCCCATGAATCAAACACTGTTTTAGAAATAAGAAACCCCAAATATGATTTCTCAAATTTCAAACAGAGTAAAACCCCAATCGTTTTCCATGGATGGGTGATAAACTTGGCACCTTAAGTAAGTTTCACAAGTGGCGGTGCCGAACAACCAAATTTTACGTTTCTCCATCGTGAATTTGACCGATAATTTCGATATTAATTAGCGGACCAATTAGCAGAGGGTTTCTTGTTCGAAGAAGCTTGATGTCGCTTCCACAACATGCGGCGGAGAAGATAAATTGGCCAGATTCATCGATCGACGACGACTATGGGATGAGCGCCATGAGAGAATAAGACATCCGCAGGTAGTAGCAAGAATAAGAACTGTAGTGATGAGCGCCATGAGAAAACGAGAAGTTTGGGTTTCTCAACTTTTATTTAAATCCATTAGGAACCCTAATCAGATATTAGCAGACCAATTAGCAGAGAGAGGGTTTACCCAATATGCCCTTTCAATTTTAATTTCAACCCATAACAAACCATAAACTTCTATTTTATTTCAAAATTGCCATTATTTTTAATGACCATGGATTAAAATCAACTAATGGTTTATATCGGTTTTCATGGTTCTCAACATATTTTTGGTTTGCATTTGATTATCGTCCTATATATATATATAGGGGTTAAATCATGTGAGAACCACAAATATGTTATAAACCGTGAGAACCGATATAAAAAATATTTTTTTACATGAACTTTTTTCATCAAATGCTAGGATTTATTATATTCTACTTCAAATATATGTGTTTCATAATATGATAGTTTCACATGGATTTGTTTCACCATACGAATATTTTTCATTTCACTAGGTGAAACAAAATTCGTTTTTCACATGTAAACTTATCATATGGTGAACACGAACATATGTGTAACAATATCTTAAATCATAGGTTTTGATGAAAAAAAATCATGTAAACAAAAATTTTTACATTGGTTCTCACGGGTTTATAACCTATTTGTGGTTTTCATTTGATTATCGTCCTATATATATATATATAGAGAGAGAGAGAGAGAGAGAGAAAGAGAGAGAGAGTGGTTCAAGTTAGTACCTATTTAAAAATATGGTCTCATGGGTCTAGCGAAAACAAGTTGGTCTCACGTGAACCTAACCCTACATATGTATATATGTATGTATGTGTGTGTGTGTGTATATATATATATATAGGCATAGGATCATGTGAGGCATGTTATTTTTGGTGAGAAGTACTTTTAAACCGTTGTTCATTTTTAATCAGATACCCTCCTATGAATTGCGGCTTAAAAGGGAATTGATCTGGTGCATCTCGGTGCATCTTAGTGCATTTTATCCTAATATTCATTCATTTCTCATCCAACGGTTGATAACCACTTCTCACTAAATTTGATATTTCTCACCGGAATCCAAATATATATATATATATATATATATATATATATATATATATATATATATATATATATATAGGCTGGGTATCAAATACAAACCAACTAGTTTGTACAAACTCGTACAAACCATACATAGCTTCATGATTTTGTAAATTTGGCTTCATGAATGTATATATATATATATTTTGGCTTCATGAATATATAATTTGGCTTCATGAATATATCATTTGGCATTTTTAACTAATTTTTTTTACAAAAATACCCTAAAATACCCTTATTTTTGTAAAAAAATTAGTTAAAAATGCCAAATGATATATTCATGAAGCCAAAATATATATATATACATTCATGAAGCCAAATTTACAAAATCATGAAGCTAGGTATGGTTTGTACGAGTTTGTACAAACTAGTTGGTTTGTACCCGATACCACCCCTATATATATATGTAGGTAGGGTTTCAAAGGAGAACACCCTCGTCTAACAGAAAAGCAAGAACACTTTTGGGCCTTCAAATTATTTAATAGCATAAAAAATATTAAAATATAAAAAAATAAATTATTATTTATCAACAACTTTCTGTTATCTTAAATTTTGTCTTTCATCTCTTAAATGTTATTATCATCAATAAAATTTTATGCCGATGCATCTATTGTCGATAATGTTGTGATAATGATATGATCTTGTTTTGATAATGTGATGATAATGATATGATCTTGTTGTGATAATAATGTGACAAGACTTTGATAAATCAAAGACTTCAAGTGATAATGTTGTGATAATGACATGATTTTGTTGTGAAAATGATTTGATAAATTAAAGACTTTTTATGATGTTATAATGTTGTGATAATGATCTGATTTTACTATGATATAATGTGATAATGTTTTGATAAATCAAAGACTTATAATGTGATTATGTTATGCTATTAATGTGATTTTGTTATGATAATGTTGTGATAATGTTGTAATAATGATGTAATAACATGATGTGATAATGGTGATTATATTATTTGTACATGATTTTAGGAAGGGAAATTAATTAAAATGCCAAAAGTTTGACCCTTTGTTACCAAAATGCCACAAATATCTCCCATCTTACCGAAATGCCACAAAAAACCGCGGTGGGCCCCGCGATCGCAGGCCCCAGGCCCACGTGTCACCAAACTTTGCCCACTTTGCCCGCATTGGTCCCTCAAGAATGCCTGTGTTGGCAGTTTTAGTCCCTGCCCGCGTTGAGAGCCCGTGATCGCGGGCTAACCCGCCACGCGTCGGCACAGGGTTAACCCTAAAAAAATTTGAAGACAAAAACCCTAATTTTATACTCATAGCCGCACTATATAAAGGGTGGGGGGACCAACTTCGGCCACCTCTCATTATTTTAAACCATCTCAAATTTTTTAATAACTCTCTCTCAATTTTCTCCACTCTCTCAATTTTGTCGTGTGGAACACGTGTTCGAGTTTTGTGAAGATGTCTCGTATTACCTCTATGGTATGTTTTCCTTATGTTTTTTGTTATTTTTTGTATGTTATTTTAAGTTAAGATATATGATTTGTATGTTGTTAGAGTGTTTATAACTTTTGTTATGTTTGAATATGTTCTATGTTTAACATTTTTAAGATATATGATATGTATGGTTTTATGTTTGAATGTGATATTTGTATGTTATAATGTGTATGTTGTTATAGGAGTATCTTTATAAAAAAATTGTTAAGAGTGTGTTTTTATAAAAATAATTCTTAAAAGTGTGATTTTATAAAAAAATGTTAAGAATGTGTTTTTTTATAAAAAAATTGTTAAGAGTGTGTTTTTATAAAAAAATTGTTAAGAATGTATTTTTTATAAAAAATTGTTAAGAATGTGTTTTTATAAAAAATTGTTAAAAATGTGTTTTTTATAAAAAATTGTTAAGAGTGCGTTTTTATAAAAATAATTCTTAAAAGTGTGTTTTTATAAAAAAAATTGTTAAGAATGTATTTTTATAAAAAAAACTTGTTAAGAATGTTTTTTATAAAAAAATTGTTAAGAGATTGTTTTTATAAAAATAATTCTAAAGAGTGTGTTTTTATAAAAAAATGTTGAGAATGTGTTTTTTTATAAATTTTTTTTGTTAAGAGTGTGTTTTTATAAAAAAACATTTGTTAAGAATGTGTTTTTATAAAAAAATTGTTAAGAGTGTTTTTATAAAAAAATTGTTAAAAATGTGTTTTTTTATAAAAGTTGTTAAGAGTGTGTTTTTATAAAAAAATTGTTAAGAATGTGTTTTTTTATAAAAAAATGTTAACTTAGGTCCCTACGGTTTTAAGAATGACAACTTAGGTCCCTAAACTTATAAGAATGACAATTTAGGTCCCTAAACTTTTAAGAATGCCAATTAGGTCCCTAAACTTTTAAGAATGACAACTTAGGTCCCTACGGTTTTAAGAATGACAACTTACGTCCCTAAACTTTTAAGAATGACAATTTAGGTCCCTAAACTTTTAAGAATGCCAATTAGGTCCCAAAACTTTTAAGAATGACAACTAGGGTCCCTAAACCGCAACATCTATATATAACACTATGATACGTTGAAATAAAATAAACTGCAACATCTATATATAACAATATGATACGTTGAAATAAAATAAACCGCAACATCTATATATAAAACTATTATACGTTGAAATAAAATAAACCGCACTTTATCTATTTATAACACTATTATATGTTGAAATAAAATAAACCGCAACATCTATATATAACACTATTATACGTTGAAATAAAATAAACCGCACTTTATCTATTTATAACACTATTATATGTTGAAATAAAATAAACCGCAACATCTATATATAACACTATTATACGTTGAAATAAAATAAACCGCACTTTATCTATTTATAACACTATTATATGTTGAAATAAAATAAACCGCAACATCTATATATAACACTATTATACGTTGAAATAAAATAAACCGCACTTTATCTATTTATAACACTATTATATGTTGAAATAAAATAAACCGCAACATCTATATATAACACTATTATACGTTGAAATAAAATAAACCGCAACATCTATATATAACACTATTATACGTTGAAATAAAATAAACCGCAACCTCTATATATAACACTATTATACGTTGAAATAAAATAAACCGCAACATCTATATATAACACTATTATACGTTGAAATAAAATAAACCGCACTTTATCTATTTATAACACTATTATATGTTGAAATAAAATAAACCGCAACATCTATATATAACACTATTATACGTTGAAATAAAATAAACCGCAACATCTATATATAACACTATTATACGTTGAAATAAAATAAACCGCACTTTATCTATTTATAACACTATTATATGTTGAAATAAAATAAACCGCAACATCTATATATAACACTATTATACGTTGAAATAAAATAAACCGCAACATCTATATATAAAACTATTATACGTTGAAATAAAATAAACCGCACTTTATCTATTTATAACACTATTATACGTTGAAATAAAATAAACCGCAACATCTATATATAACACTAACTATAACATCTGTGAATGACTATGTAGAGGGATTTCTTTAACATCGACTTGACGCTAAAGTGCAAAGTTGCCTACATCGAGGAGTTAGGATCGCGCTTTAGGAGATTAGGTGATCGCGCGGATACCCTTGAGGCCATCTTTAGAGGGACACCGTTCGGGCCATGGATGGATGTGTCTTACTCTGCTGGCGACCCTACGCTAGTACACATGTTTCTACAGTTGGAGGTCGAGGACGCCAACGCTGAGCCGGAGGAGATGCATTTTGATTTCTTCGGCGATCGATTGCATTTTGGGCGTCGTGAGTTCTGTCTAATTACAGGACTACGTTTTGGAGAGGCTCCCCCCTTCCTCCCTTAGCAGACTGCTCCTTCGTTCCTAGGGTTTGGGGCATTTCAGCATCTCGTTTGAAGCTGAAGGCAGCCCGGGACATGATGAAAGAGGGCCTTAGTGCCCTAAGCGACGCCGATGCTGTCCGCGTATGCTTGGTGGTGATCGTGGATATAGGCTTCATGGGCCGTGAGTATAGCCAGTATGCTTCCTCGACGGTCCTTAGGGCCGTCGAGGACCTTGAGTTGTTTAACAGCTACCCGTAGGGTAGCCATATCTGGACACATTGCTACTCAATCTTGCACCGAGCCATAACCAGACGCGACTCCAATCGACATGGAAAGATGAACCTTTGTGGTTTTACATACGCCTTCAAGGTTAGATACGTAGTATAACAATTGTTAATAATACATACAAACTGTTTGGCTTTTCTTTTTACGTACTTGCTCTTCTTGTCTAATTCCAGATATGGATCTTGGAGATGTTTCCCGCATCAATCCGATATTTCGTCAAGCGCGACGACCGAGTACTTAGGGCAACCCGTTGGGACAAGCGTGTTACCCTAAGTAGGTCGCTTTGGGTTCAGTTCTTCAATGAATCTAGAAATGTAAGTTCTTTTACTATGTTTACTATTTGCATACGTTAGTCCCGCTTATTAATTTTTTTATGTTTTATCATATATTTAGCTGACACTCTTGCCTTTCGTTCGCCTTGAGCCTACTGCCGACGAGATGGACACGGATTGGTACAGAGACAGCGTGGCCTTTATTGACGCAGATGCGGCAAGGTTTCGACGTCCCTCTCCTTCCACATCTCACGAAGATGAGGAAGACGACGACAGGCCCCTTCCGGTGGATATCAGCAGCCCCCTTCCTCCTCCTATCTGCCGCCCCCTTCCTCCTCCTACCAGCCGCCCCCTTACGATCCATATCAGGCGGCCCCTTCCTATGGGCCACATCGTAGCTGTCATGAGTACCTATGGGACTACGTCCACGGGCCGCTAGAGTCACGTGTAGAGTTTCTGGAGGGAGTCTACAGACAGTTTAGCGTTGTCCATGTTAGTGTTTAACTTAATTTGTTGGCCACGTTTATTTAGTTTGTATATTAATATTACGTTCTAAGTTTGTTTTAGCTGTCGAGTACGACACCGATCCCCGCTTCGTTCGGACAGGGGGCACAGGCGACGTTTGCCACCACATCCTATCCGTCATTCCCTGAAAATGTAAGTGACATTGAGTGACCATTATAGTTATATGTTTGTTCCTAAGTTTGTAACTCTTATAATGATCAATGTCACGCAGGCCGGGATGTCGGGGGCATACACCTCCCAAACGACGTTCGCCACCACATCCTATTCTACTATCCCGGAGAGTGTAAGTGACACTGAGTAACCATTATAGTTATATGTTTGTTCCTAAGTTTGTAACTCTTATAATGATCAATGTCACGCAGGCCGGGATGTCGGGGGCATACACCTCCCAAACGACGTTCGCCACCACATCCTATTCTACTATCCCGGATAGTGTAAGTGACACTGAGTAACCATTATAGTTATATGTTTGTTCCTAAGTTTGTAACTCTTATAATGATCAATGTCACGCAGGCCGGGATGTCGGGGGCATACACCTCCCAAACGACGTTCGCCACCACATCCTATTCTACTATCCCGGAGAGTGTAAGTGACACTGAGTAACCATTATAGTTATATCTTTGTTCCTAATTTTGTAACTCTTATAATGATCAATGTCATGCAGGCCGGGATGTCGGGGGCCGGGATGTCGGGGGCATACACCTCAGCATTCATGGACATCTTTGGCGGTTCGGCCAGAGAGTATTACAGGCCGGAAATGTCGGGGTCGACGTTCGTCACACAGCCACCTTCCATGCATACTGTAAGTTATTTTGGTAGTTTTGGTTTAATTGTGAACATTTCCTAAATTGTACTTAAAACATCTAATAACTTAATTTTCAGACGATGGGGTCTCCTATTCTCGAGGAGCACTTCTCGGAGCCGGAAGATGACCCGATGGATGTTGTAGATCCACAGGTGACCCCGCTCCCTCAAAAGCGGCAGCATAAACTTTCAAAATGGTTGAGTTACCCGTTTGGACAACAAGGATCTATGACACCACTGCCCCCTAAAAAGCAAGCAAAGATTGCGGGGGGAAACAAGGGAGGAAAGAAGGCGGAAAAGAGAAATGGAAAGGTGGCTTCACCGGAGCGTCTACCGGCATCCGATATATTGAGGATGTGCAAGACTGGTCACCTCCCCCCCATGATATTTGTCCCTTACTTGAGCCTGGAAATCACCCCCCGCTTTTTCCAAGTATTGCTGGCGGATGACCCTTTGGAGTATGAGTTACAGGATGTGGTTAGTATGAAGTTTAACTATAGTCATATAATCAAATATATTTATATTACATGTCTAACCATCTATTTTTTATGTATAGCACATGGATTGTTGGGTCTCGCTGCTCCAAAAATCTCGTGGAACAGACACGAGGTGGACCATGATGTACAGTATTTTCTTTCCCTACCTGGTGCTCCCCCATCAAGGTCCCGCCTTCGTGGCCAACTCATGCAATGGCGTGGAAGGGGTTTCTTGGGCTATCCTCGATGTGGTATGTAAATCGTTTTACTCTTATTTTATTTAAGTTGTTTTATTGCTAACTAAGTTGTCTAATATTGTAATATTTCAGGTGTACATCCCAATATGCATTCATCCCAAACATTGGCTGCTTAGAGTGTTTGAGTTTGACGCTATGACCATGACCATATATGACAGCGACAGTGCCAGTCTCTTCAAAGACCAATTGGAAGACCAGATGAGAAGGTTTAAAGTTGTGCTATTTGACTTCTTTTGTCGGGTCAAGGACACGAGGCGTCGCGATAGGTCAGAGCTCTTTAGCCATAAGTTCGCCAAGAATACACCCAGCAGGCCGGGATGAATGCGGATTGCGGTGTCTGGGTATGCCGTAATGCCAGCATGTTGATAAATAACGATGTGGTATTTGTACACCCTGACCACACCGTGGTCGAGGCCAATGCATTTCGCATACATATGGCGGAGTCCATTTATGCACTGTCAAATAAAGCAAAGTTAGGTTGTTTATGTAACATTAAATAATTGTTATTTTTAGTATTAACTTGTTTTGTTAAAGTATTGTGATTGACTTAGTGTTTACTTCATTTGGTTTTTGCTAATTTCATCCAATTACTCAACTTTGAGTATCGATATCTCTTTCACACATACTCCATTTTGGACGCATTATATATCGTTTCAAAGCTCTCATATAGGAGAACATAAACCTACTAAGAGTTAGTTATATATAACATATATATATATATATATATTTAAATGTGTCCAAAGTTTTGTAAAACCCATATATATATATATATATATATGCTACTGAGTGAACTCAATGAACCGGCGAAGGGGTTTTTGTTAAATGGAATTCTTATTCTCGAAGCCGAGTTTTATTTGGTTGGAATGCTTAAAAATATCATCTCGGCCATTTGGTGTCTTCCTTCTGATGCAAAAATTGGTATTATGTAATGTAGAACAATATCTATATTATAGAAACTTGCATTTGACAGTACCATATAAATCTGATCTAAATTCTCATTAATTAGCTATGTTTGGCTACTTAAAGACTAATTTTCTGCCTAATGAAAGACCTTTATTCAAGAGCAGACGAATATTGCAATTACTTTTTCAGTCGAATCTTACAGGCTCTTTTCAAACGAATCTTGTAGTGAACTATTCAGACGAATCATGCAGTGAACTATTCAGACGAACCATGGCTGGAGGTTCAAGATCAAGGGGGAACAGGTCGGCGAATGTGGCTGGAACTTCACGTTCGGGAGCCTACCAACCACTGAACGATGGAGGTCGCCGGAGTACCTGGAAGGTACCAGAAACAGAGGAGGAGTGGACAAACTGTGGGCGAACTGCGGCCGATTTTCCATTCACGCCTGAGGAGGAAGCAGATTGGGAGATGGCATCCGACAATTACTACTTCGATAATGGCATGAGAACCCCACCAATGTATGATTTTATGCCGACGGGTCTTCGACAAAGTCAACGAATTACTCCCGCAGTGCAAAAAGCCATTGATGAGGCGAACGCCGGTATCGAAAAGGTAAAGGGTATGTGGAACCATAACAGGGGGATTCAGCAAGGGAAAATGGAGTATCTAGCGGAGAAGAAACGAGAACTGGCCATGACTAGGGCTCACGTTCGGCAGCTGCAACGAGAGATTAAGGAAGCTGAAGAGGAACTAGAAGAACTCGAATCGGACTACATAGGAATGGAGGACGTGATCAAGGAAAAGGTTAACTTGATCACAGGACTCCAGGACGCCTTCCAGTAATAGATTTCTTTGTTTATATGCACTGTATCCGTTTCGGTTGGGAAGATGATTTGCAATAACTTTTATATGATGCTGTTGATTATTTTCCTTGTTAAATAACTTAAGTGAATTTCTATATTAAAAACATTAAAATGGAAAGGAAACAATACATTAAAAACCACATAAAATGATAACCTAAAAACTATAGGGACCATTAATGTTTTTTTAAATTTGCAACAAACTTCAGGGACCAAACTGTAAATTCGAAAAGTAGCGGGTTAGCCCGCGATCGCGGGGGCCCAACGCGGGCAGGGACCAAAACTGCCAACACGGGCATTCTTGAGGGGGGAAAGCTGGGCCGCGGGCATTCTTGAGGGACCAACGCGGGCAAAGTGGGCAAAGTTTGGTGACACGTGGGCCTGGGGCCCGCGATCGTGGGGCCACCGCGGTTTTTTGTGACATTTCGGTAAGATGGGAGAGATTTGTGGCATTTTGGTAACAAAGGGTCAAACTTGTGGCATTTTAATTACTATCCCTTTTAGGAATAATGAATTTAATAATGTTATAGATAAATATGTAATCACATGATATATTATCCTTAATTATTTACTTTTCTCTTTTAATTATAATTGTGTGTAACAACCCAAATTCAGTAAAATAAAACTTGTAACATTACAACCAAAAATGGTCCCACAGTATACAATTTACAATAATTCTACTCTATGTTCGCAACAGATAACACCTTCACAACTGAGATGCTACAGGAAGCCCGACGGTAATCTACAAGTCGCCACTTGACTAAACCTCTTCTACAGCGCCACATCTTTAACCATCATCACCAGATGAGACCCCAAACAAGACTCTAACCTGAAAATGGTTTTATTTTGAAAGCGAGGGCTAGACCATGAGGTCTAGTGAATTCCCCCTTGAAAAGCGATTTCACACAAGCAATTTTAAAATACAAGATCATTTCACAAAGAAAAGTAATACATTTCGAAGACTCGAATCCAAGCAAGGGTATAGCACAGTGGTCTCCACGCTCATCACCTCATGTGAGGTCAACACTCGGGGCCCCCACAGTAGATCCCCACGGCCCCCAGTAGATGCCATATCTGTGTGCATGCGAAACGGATTCGAGGCACACGGTCTAAACCATTCACCAAGGATTCTCAACAATCCATGGTCCAACACACCACTGTGCAACCCGACTCCACACATAGCAGTAATTCACAAAAGCGTGCACTTAATCGTACATGAAGATATACCTCCATCAACAGTAAAATCACATTTTCATGTCAAGAGTAGTATATGCATATAATCATTTCCACGTCATATAATAATAGAGATTTTCAAAACGATTAATCATGCCATCATGCTCCATACCATAATCAGTTATGAAAACTTTAGCAAAACATTTCATTTGCACCAAAAGAGTTAAGGGAACTCACCTGAGCTTTAGCAGATCGACACACGCTTTAAAGCTCACTCTAGCTCAAACCGAACACCTGAATTGGACACCACAAGAATGGTGTTAAACCATCTAACCATATTCCAAAACATCCCTACTAAGCCCTAAAGCAAACCCCCAATCGACGCTTCGTTCCTAGACCCGAACGAACAACGAAACGGAAATGGGGTTTGGGGGCTAGAGCTTGGCGCTGATGGTGGCGCTACTCCATCCGCGCGGAGCTCTGGTCCGCCCCTGCACGAGTTTTCTTCCAAAAGCTAAGGGTTTCTCATCCCCAAACTTCCCCAAACCAGTTCTAAGTCTCCCAAATCGGTATTTTAGATACAATAAGCATTAAGAATCAACAACCAACATTTAAAACAATATAAAATTCACCAAATCTCTCTAGTGATTCATGATTTCAAACCCAAAAACCCAAAACTCATTCCATAGAAAAAATGGAGATTACCAAGCAAAAAGGATCAAGTTTCTTAATGACTTGATCAAAACTCATAAGGACATCAATCCCAAACTCAATTGTTTCCTTTTACATTGATTAGAATTCCAAAATCTCATGGTTTACAAAACCCCAAGCTACAAATCAATCACACCCTACTATGAGGAAGGATATATAGAGTTCATACCTTGAAGAAGATGAAGTTGTAGCTCCTCTTGATGATATGGATTCACCACTCTTCCATCTAGGGTTTTTGCTCCCCAAAATCCTCCTCTCAAAACCAAATACGTATTGAATGCTTCCAATGACAAGAGTTTAGGGTTTTACCCTTTTTATTTTCCGGATGTTGCTATCTAGTCCAAAAGTCACATTTTTCACACTTTAGCCCCAAATTTCCAAATGCTTCTGAATTTGTGGACATGAGTTGTTACATTGTGGCTTAAAATTTTTGAAGGCTCATAAATGTTCTCGTATTTTCGTAAAATTGGGTTGTTCTCGTTTGAACCTCTTCCTATACACACACACACACACACACACATAAGAAAGTTCCATTTGTCCCTGGTCAGGATGAATATTTATCATGAATAATACATTCATGATGACTATGAAAGTCTTGTTCATCGAATTTGATGAATATGTTACAACATTAATGGTGAATAATACACACGTGTCGGCTATGGACGATTTCTAGGTTCCTAATCAATTTAGGTTCTTTATATATTTATGAAAAACCAACTCGAATATGGCTTTTTGGGATATATATATATATATATATATATATATATATATATATATATATATATATAGTGTTACATAACATCCCAAGCTATGGTCCTCTTTCATATAGGCCATGTGTTTTGGCCAAAGAGGCCAAATCGACGAAGGAGAAACAATCATGCAACTTTGGTGTGCATATTGTTTTGCTCCAAATCATCTCGAATCTTGCCATTTGCGTGTGAGTTACAACCATATCCACTAATTTCATTATTTTAAATAATAAATATATTTAGAATAATAAACATTTCCAGATTTTGTGCATATCTATATAATCAACTGCCATTAATTTTAAGGCAAAAATTGATGATGTAAATTCCCAATTTTGTCCCAATATAGTTTTAACATCAAAAGACCATGGTTGGGTCACATTTCTACATTTAATCCAGTGATGTTCATCTTATATGCCTATATTATATATATATATATATATACCATCATTAATCATGATATACTTAAATCTAATAAACATATATAGTTAAAAGTCAAATTAATAAATATTGAAAAGCAAGATAGGTTGTCTAAAACCTATTATTTTAATTGGAAATTAATGAATCTAGCAACAAAAATCCATAGCATTCAACAAACTTGATACAAAACCTTTTTTTAAAGAAAGAGTAAACTTCAATTTTGGTGCATGAGGTTTGATGAAAATTTTGAAAATGAGATTTAAACTTTGATAAGTTTATAATTATGTTTGTCGTTTTTATTTTGTTTTTAAAATAGTCTCTAGTTGTTAACTTTGTTTATTTTCTCTAATAGAGCGAATTTCAGTATTTTCATAAAAAAAATTGATTTTCTTTAAAAAGAATACTAAGAGCATCCACAACAAGGATTTCATATGAATTGCAAATGGATTGCAAATGTGCTACGCGGGGGTTTTTTTTTAAATTATGGTGATTGTGAGTATGATTGCTAAATTAGAAATTGGTTTTTGGTAATTGCAAATGTCAAATCAGTACTTTTTGCTGATGTGACAGTGAATAGTATAAGAAATTGTAGGGAATAATTTCTAAATTAGGAATTGCTTTAAGTCAAATCATGTTTTTTGATGTTTTGTATAGCATGTTTATGAAAAAAATGTATGAATAATTTTTTTTGTTAATAAATATAAAAAATGCAAAATATAATTTATATTAAAATACAATAAAATAAATTACATATTAAAAAATACAAACTTAATACATAAAAATACACCATTGTTCGTTTAGAAATTCTTGAAGTTGATTCGTTTAGAAATCCTTGAAGATGTAGAGAGAGCGTTTGGGGTACTCAAATCACGTTTCACTATTATATGTGGGTCATCTCGTATGTGGTGCAAAGAAATAATTGGAGAAATAATGTGAGCATGTATACTCATGCACAACATGATAGTCGAAGATGAACACCATATTCATATTCGTCAATTTGATGATATAAACGACGATGTTAATTTTACTATACATACGCCTCAAATCTCTCATACCATACTTCCTGAGTACGAAAACTATCTCCAAAATCACATACTAGTACGTAATCGGTCAACGAATCATTGTTTATAATCAGATTTAGTTGAAGAGATTTGGCAATGACTTAGAGAATAAGAAATTGACTATTAATGTAATATTTTTATTTTTTATTTTAATTTAACGTTTTATTTTAATTTAACGTTTTATAAATTAAATATTTCGTATTAAATTATAGTAACGAATATTTAATTGTAGTTTTGTTGTTATTTGATTAAAATATAGTTTTTTATGATGATGTGTCACTTTAGAAAGTAGTTGAAATTTCATTGTTGTGCAGAATAATATCAAGATAATTACAAAGCTGATGTGGCGCTAATGTCACACTTTAGAAATTGTGTTAAAATTTCATTGTTGTGGATGCTCTAACACAAATATTTATTTTATATTTGGGAAATTAATTAAAATACCCTAAGTTTGACCAAGTGTTACCAAAATGCCCTAAATCTCTCCCAGTTTGCCAAAATGCCCTTTTTCCCGCGATCTTTTTTCTCGCGATGGAAGCCCGCGATCGCGGTCAGTGGCATTTTGGTAATTTAATTACCCGCGATCACGGGGAGAGGAGCCCGCGGTGGACCAATTTCATACGATTTTGTGATTTTAAATTGAAATTTTACACTTTCACCCCCTATATTTATTTACTAAATTTACTTTATACCTTTTACTTTCATAAATTTAATTTTACATTTAACACATATAATCGTTTATTAACTAAAACACGTTAAAAAAATACGTTTTAATTTTAACAAGTTACATCATTATAATCGTCTCTTCGATACGTTCGAAATGAGCCCAATCTTGAATTTTTGTTGGATTTATATATTTTAATATATATCATATACACTACATAAAAATATTTTTTACCTGCGAAAATTCATTTTTTTAACGTATTCTCAATTTTGTTTTACACTCCTATCGCATTAACTATAAGAGTACCATAAATTAAATAATTAACTATAAAGATATAAATTGTAAATATTAAAAATATTTTGATGTACTATATATGATATATATTAAAATATATAAATCAAAAAAATTCAAGATTTGGCTCATTTCGAACGTATCGAAAAGACGATTATAATGGTTTAACTTGTTAAAATTAAAACGTATTTTTTTAACGTATTTTAGTTAATAAATGATTATATATGTTAAATGTAAAATTAAATTATAAAAGTAAAAGGTATAAAGTAAAGTTAGTAAATAAGTATAGGGGTTAAAAGTGTAAATATCAAATCAAAATCACAATTTCGAATTGAAATTTACACTTTCAACCCCTATACTTATTTACTCATTTTACTTTATACCTTTTACTTTCATAATTTAAATTTTACATTTAACACATATAATCGTTTATCAACAAAAATACGTTAAAAAAATACGTTTTAATTTTAACAAGTTACACCATTATAATCGTCTCTTCGATACGTTCGAAATGAGCCCAATCTTGAATTTTTTTGAATTTATATATTTTAATATATATCATATACACTACATAAAAAATATTTTATATTTAAAATTCATACGCTTATAGTTAATTATTTAATTTATGGTACTCTTAGGTAGCGTTTGGTACACATACTAGATGGGACGAGACGGGACTGGACGGGACTGAACTGGATGGGACGGGACGGGACTGAACTGGAGGAGATAATTTTAATCTAAGTTACGTTGGAAATACATCGATCCTTTTGTGCATACTCCGTAACTGCAAATACTTCAGCTCCAAACACACATGAATCATCATTCGCCAAATACCCATTTTCACAATATCTATAAACACATTCAAATAATAGTAATTTAAAACGATTTAATGAATTAGTTAATATATGATTATTATGTTAATGCGATAGGACTGTAAAACAAAATTGAAAAAAAAAAATAAGAGATGTACCATAAATTAAATAACTAACAATAAGAGTATGAATTTTAAATATAAAAAATACTTTTTTATGTAGTGTATATGATATATATTAAAATATATAAATCCAAAAAAATTCAAGATTGAGCTCATTTCGAACGTATCGAAGAGACGATTACAATGGTGTAACTTGTTAAAATTAAAACGTATTTTTTAACGTATTTTAGTTAATAAACGATTATATGTGTTAAATGTAAAATTAAATTATGAAAGTAAAAGGTATAAAGTAAATTTAGTAAATAAGTATAGGGGTTGAAAGTGTAACATTTTAATTTAAAAATAAAATTTGGTCGACCGCGGGGTCAACGCGGGGTCAAACGACGGTTCAAATTTTCAAAAATGGTCCCTGAAATTTTTCAAAAATGGTCATTTGCAATTGAAAAGTTACAAAAATAAAACCACCGCGGGATTCCTTCGCGATCGCGGGATTGAATTTTTCAAAAATGGTCCCTGCAAGTTTAAAAAAGTGTCAGAAATGGTCCCTGAGCCCGCGATCGCGGCTCCCATCGCGGGAAAAAGGGCATTTTGGCAAACTGGGAGAGATTTAGGGCATTTTGGTAACACTTAGTTTGACTTAGGGTATTTTAATTAATTTCCCTTTATATTTTGTATTTTATTTTATTATAAGATTTATCTCTCAATCTAATATTTGTTATTTTTCTAAAGGGAAATTAATTATAGAGTAAATTACAGTTTTGGTCCTTGTGGTTGTCACTTACTATCAACTTTGACCCCTCTATTAAACTAATTACAATTTTGACCACTATGGTTGCCATTTTGTTTCAATTTTGGCCCTCTGACTAACTATAGTTTAAATGTTAGTTAATTAATTTTGTCTTTTTCCCTTTTTTGTTTTATTAGATCATATTGTAATTAGAATTTTCGTCCATGTGGTTCTGGTTTTTTTTTTTCATTTTGTGTTTTCTATCATTTTATTGTTATATTTCATCTTTCATGTTATACCATTTATTATATTAATTAATTGATAATAATGTTAATAAAAATACATATTTTATTTTTTAAACATTTAAAAGAATTGTCAGTATCTTTAAAATGAGTTAATTATAGAAAATTAAAAAAATTATACAATTTATCATATATATTAATCTAAAAAAATCATTTCTGTTTTAACTAAATAATTTCAAAAACAGTTAAACACTAAAACTATATTAAATTCTAATATTGTTCAATAATTAAACTATATTTGAAATCATGGTGTTTTTCAAAAGCAAAGAAATGCAAGTGAACATTTTTTTAGTATAAAATAATGAAATGTGTGGTTGTTAATTTGTTATTTATTTTTCGTTACGATAAATTTAAGTTGATATTTTGTAAAAAAATAATAGTTATATCATAAAATTTTTATTTGAAACACATTAAAAACATTTAATTCAATGAAATATCTTAAAACGATACATTCTTTATTAATAGACATACATATTACATAAATAAGAAAAAACAACTTTGAACCCACTTGAAAAATGGTTTTCTGGATTAGTATAGACGTATTTGCAAATATATATCAGATAAGTAGCCTAACAATTTAAAAGTATTCAATAACTGACTCATTTTAAATGTACCGACAAAACTTTTTTTTAAAATGTAATTTACAAAATAAGATACATGTTTTTAATGTAATTTTAGTTAAAATTATCATTAATTAATTAATATAATAAAAGGTATAAAATGAAAAATGAAAAATAACATGAGAAAAAACAAAGAAAATAGAAAAAGACAAAACTATAGGGACTAAAATCTTAATTACTATTGATCTAATAAAACAAAAGAGTGAAAAAGACAAACGAGCTAACTAACATATTAACTATAGTTAGTCAGAGGGATCAAAATTGAAACAAAATAACAACCATAGTGACCAAAATTGTAATTAGTTTAAAAGAGGTACCATACTTGATAGTGGATGACAACCACAAGGACCGAAAATGTAATTTACTCTTAATTAAAATACCCTAAGTTTGACTTTGACTTGCATAAATGTCCCTTCTCTCTCGCGTTTTGCAAAAATACCCCATCATTCTGCGATTTGGGCCGCGATCACGGATCTGCCCATGTGGCCCGCGATATTGGTCCACGATCCACACATTTGTCCTCGATTTTTAATTTTTTGAGTTAAATGTTACATTTCACACCCTTATACTGTAACGTCCCAAAAACTTACTAAGCAATATATCAAAGAACTGAGCGTTTTACAATACAAAAGTTTAACTTGTTCAATACATCAATAAACGAGCTTAACAAAAATGACAGCGGAAGTCTACAAAAAATCCACAGCCGAGCTCTATCTATGTCCGTAGTCTAAATCTTGGAGTCGCTCTAATCTCCAAATGTGCTATGTCCCTCCTATTTCCTCCCCGAGGAACTTGCGGAACGCTTACCTGAAAATGATTTAGTTTTGAAAAGCGAGGGTTAGACCAAAAGGTCTAGTGAATTCCCTCCGTAAAAGAACATGCATAAACAATATGAAATCCTTTCGTTAAAATGCATCATAAATCATCACATATGGTACTGCACTGTGTAATGGATCCCTTAACTATACGCGATCGGGGCCCAAGCAGACTCCCCTTTCGCCCTTCTCGTATCGGGGCCCAAGCAGACTCCCCGATACCCGCCTAGGAGGAAACGAATTCCAACCTACCGTCTCGTCAAACATATCCAAGGGATCATCAGATCCCGAGGCTCATTGATCCCACAGTACAGACCGACATCACATAGCATGCACATACGTTTCATAAAAGCATTTGACCCTTTTACAAATCAGGCGCATCATTTCAACATATCAAACATTTCTTTCATGCATATCAGTTCATAAATATTTCATGCTTGTTAAAACCATAATCAGTAAAAGAATCATTTAACATTTACGTCGTAAAAGAGGTTTAGGGAACTCACCTTTTGTCGCACAGTGCACTCCCTAAACACCTTCAAGCTACACTCACAGAACACCTAAGGCAAAAGATCCACATCAGAAAATATCCCAGATCTACTGTCCGTATATCCCTTCCCGGACACAGCACTTATCCGGACGCCACACTTATCCGGACGCCACACTTATCCGGACGCCACACTTATCCGGACACCTTCAAACACTGGTGTCCGGAAAACGCTGTTGTTCGAACTTAGAATTTCTAAAACCGATTTTTACTCCGATTTAAGCCATTAGTTTGATTAGACAACAGTAAGGGTTCATCCACCAACCCCAAACACCCACTTAATCCATTTATAACCCCTTAAATCGATTTATTAAGACAAAACCCATGAAACCCACTTTTTAAGAATTGTGGTTGAAAACTCATAAATCATTGATTTCAATCATAGAATCCAGACAAATGAAAAGGGAATACTACATCCCATAGATTACGAAATCAAGAGGGATTACCTGATTGATTTCTCCTCTCTTTAGCTTTCTCCTTCTTCTTCTTCTTCTTTCACGCCACCACACACCCAACAATACCAAAAACACTGATTTGTGCTAAATGGGGGCTGCCCTAGAATTTTGTGCCCATTTATACCTTGCACAAATTACAGAAATGGCCCCTTAACTTAACTTTCGTTTTTCATACTTTGACCACCAAACTCCAAGACTCACTAAGATTTTGGGTTGTTACAACACTCCCCCCTTAAAAGAATTTCGTCCCCGGAATTCCTCATTGGAAAAGATGTGGGTAACTTGCTTTCATCTCCGACTCCAACTCCCAGGTCGCTTATGGACCCTTGTGGTGTCGCCATTGCACCTTTACCAATTTGGTCTCTTTGTTCCGTGACTTCCTCACCTTAAAATATGTGATGGCTTCTGGTTCCTCCACGAATTCTAACTTCTCGTCCACCTTAATGTCATTTAACGGAATCGCTTTAGCCACGTCGGCTAGACATTTTCTTAGATTAGACACGTGAAACGCATTGTGGATGCTGCGCAGTTCTTCCGGTAGATCCAACCTATACGCCACTTCCCCAATCCGCTCCCTGATCTCGTATGGTCCGATGTACTGTGGGCTTAGCTTTCCCCGTTTCCCAAATCGTACCACTCCCTTCCACGGGGACACCTTCAATAAAACATAATCCCCGACTTGGAATTCTATGTCCTTTCGTCTTCTATCCGCATAACTCTTTTGGCGGTCGCGAGCGACCTTCAGCCTTTCATGCACTTGGACTATTTTGTCCGAAGTCAGCTGTACTAATTCTGGTCCGGCTAACTGCCTTTCACCTACTTCGTTCCAACACAAAGGTGTCCGACATTTTCTACCATATAGTGCCTCAAACGGCGCGGTCTTGATGCTCGAATGGTAGCTGTTATTATAAGCGAATTCGATCAATGGTAGATGCTTTTCCCAAGAGCCTTGGAAATCTAAAGCACACGCTCTTAACATGTCTTCCAATGTTTGGATCGTATGCTCACTCTGGCCGTCGGTCTGAGGGTGATAGGCGGTACTCATCTTGATCTGCGAACCCATTTCTCTTTGGAAGCTTCTCCAAAAGTTGGATGTAAACCTGCTATCTCGGTCGAAAATTATCGACGAAGGCACGCCATGGAGAGTTACGATCTTATCAACGTATAACTTGGCTAGCTGCTCTAACGAGTAAGACTCTCGTATAGGCAAAAAGTGGGATGATTTCGTGAGTCGATCCACAATCACCCAAATAGCGTCATAACCCTTCGGAGTTCTAGGCAAATGGGTCACGAAATCCATCGTAATCTGATCCCACTTCCATGTCGGTATCTCTAACGACTGGAGCTTCCCGTACGGTCTTTGATGCTCGATCTTTACTCGTGAACACGTCATACAGGTCTCCACTAAATGGGCTACATCCTTTTTTCATTCCCGGCCACCAATAGTCTCGTCGCAGGTCTCCGTACATCTTGTTAGTTCCGGGGTGAATCGTGTACTTCGATTTGTGAGCTTCTTCGAGAATCAGCTTTCGGAGCCCTCCGAGTTTCGGAACCCAGATTCTCCCATTCAGACACCTCACCCCTCGACTATCTTCCACTAACATGGACGTTTGCCCCCAACATTCTCTCCTTCTTAAGATTTTCAGCTTCGAGCGCCTCAGTCTGACACTTCTTTATTTCAGCTAGCAGGTTGAATGTGACCTCGGCCCTCATGGCCACAATCTTGGGGGTTTCACTTCGTTCCTTACGGCTCAAAGCGTCCGCCACCACGTTTGCCTTCCCCGGATGATATTCGATCTTACAGTCGTAGTCAGTCAACAATTCCATCCACCTTCTTTGGCGCATATTCAGTTCCTTTTGGTCGAAGAGATGACATAAGCTTTTGTGGTCCATGAAGATCTGGCACTTCGTCCCATACAGGTAATGCCGCCAAATCTTTAGAGCGAAAACCACTGCCGCCAGCTCCAGATCGTGAGTAGGGTACCGAACTTCGTGATCCTTTAATTGCCGCGAGGCATATGCGATCACCTTTCCCCGCTGCATGAGTACGCAACCCAAACCGAGCTTCGATGCGTCACTGAAAACTACGAAATCATCCGTACCGTCAGGTAATGACAACACCGGAGCACTGCTCAACATCTCCTTTAGCTTTTGAAAGGCTTCCTCCTGCTTCTCCAACCAAGCGAAATTGACATTCTTCTTGGTTAAAGAGGTCAGTGGCGTGGCGATACGCGAAAAGTCCTTGATGAACTTCCGATAGTAACCTGCCATTCCGAGGAAACTTCGAACTTCTGACGGATTCTTGGGTTGCTCCCAGTCTCGGATGGCTTCAATCTTAGCCGGATCGACCATGATCCCCTTCTCAGATACCACGTGTCCGAGGAACTGTACTTCCCTCAGCCAAAACTCTCACTTGGAAAACTTCGCATACAACTTCTCTTGCTTCAATAGCTCAAGGATTGTACGAAGGTGGCTTTCGTGCTCCCTTTCCGATCTCGAAAATATTAGAATGTCATCTATGAACACTATCACGAACTGATCTAAATAGGGTTGGCATACCCTATTCATTAAGTCCATGAATGCTGTCGGGGCATTGGTTAATCCAAACGGCATCACCAGAAATTCGTAGTGTCCATATCTGGTTCTGAAGGCAGTCTTCGGCACATCCTCCTCCCGTACCTTGAGCTAGTGATAACCTGACCTCAAGTCTATCTTGGAAAAGTAATTGGCTCCTTGTAACTGATCGAACAGGTCGTCAATCCTAGGTATCGGGTACTTGTTCTTGATCGTGACCTTGTTGAGTTCCCGGTAATCAATACACATCCGCATAGTACCGTCCTTCTTCTTCACGAAGAGCACAGGTGCTCCCCATGGTGATGTACTTGGTCGGACGAATTCCTTGTCTAACAGTTCTTGCAGCTGAGTCATCATTTCTTTCATTTCGGATGGTGCCAATCTATAAGGTGCGCGGGCAATCGGTGCAGCTCCGGGCATCAAATCGATTCGGAACTCGATCTGACGATCCAGGGGTAGACTGGTCAAGTCGTCCGGAAATACTTCTGGGTACTCGTTTACTACCCGAACATCGTCTACCCCACGCTTCTCTTTCTTGGCATCCAACACATACGCCAAGTATCCCTTGCACCCCTTCTTCAAGCACTTAGTAGCCCTAATCATAGAGATCAGACTATTGTTTCTATTACGACGGTCCCCATAGATCACTACGGGATCCCCGTTCGGCGATTGAATCCTGATCAGCTTTCTGTTGCAAACGATGTTTGCATCATTCGCGGCTAACCAGTCCATACCTAACACCACATCGAACTCTCCCATTGCCATGGGATATAATTTCATAGGTATCAATCTTCCTTCTATATCAATGACACAATCCTCTACCACCTCCTTAACAAACACCAAGGCATCGTTGGCAGTTTCCACCTCTAGAGCTCTCTCTAAACGCCTAGGCCTCACCCCCAAACATTTCATAAATTTATGCGATACAAAAGAGCGGTTTGCTCCTGAATCATATAACACCTTGGCACATAGAGAGTTCACTAGAAACGTACCTGCCACAACATTTGGAGTTTCCTCCGCCTCATCCGCAGTCATGCGGAAAGCACGTCCCTTCGGACGCGTCGGCTCTGCTCCTTTATCACTGCTCTTTCCTCCATGACGTTCCCCATACTGAGTTGATCCTCCCTTCTTTAACTGCGGACAATCATACTTGGTGTGACCAGTAGCTCCACATTGAAAACATGATTTCCCTTTGGGACAGTCCCTTGACACGTGACCAGGCAAGCCGCACCGGTAGCATGAGTTTGAACCTGCCATGCAATCACCCCGGTGCACCTTGTTGCATTTCGTACACGGTTTTCTCACGGTATCCTTATTTGCACGGTTATCTGGTCGGAACACCTTCCCCTTCCTGTAGTCACTGCCCGACCCATCCCATTTACGCTTGTCGCCACCCTTTTCAGAAGTCTGACGGTTCTTTTCCATCTCAATCAGCTCGGCCGTATTGATGGCCGCCTGAAAGGTAGTGGGGTTTCTCGTCAGGACCAACTCCCTAATGTTACTTCTCAGACCATGGATAAAGTGGTTCACCTTTCGACCTTCCGTTGGTACATACAAGTCAGCAAAACGAGACTTCTCAATAACTTAGAAGTGTACTCTCGTACCGTCGTTCCTCCTTGTTCTAAACCCAGAAACTCTTCTTCCAGCCTCTTCACTGCCGCGAGTGGGCAGAACTGTTCTTTAAACCTATCAACAAACGATTCCCACAACATCCCCTTGGCCATCGCTGAACCCTTTCCCCCAGTTTCGGCTTCCCACCAATACACTGCATCAGACTTCAACGTGGACAAGGCAAACATTACCCTGTCCCCATCAGCACATTTACAAGTATCGAAAACCAGCTCCATTTCCTTTACCCACTTCATTGCCAAAACCGGATCACACTCGCCCTCGAACGTAGGGGGCTTGCATGAAGCAAAGACTTTGAAGTTACAACCCTTAGCTGCTGACTCATTCATTACCAAGGATAAAGCTTTCGAGTGGTTCCCAGTACCAGTCCCTACCGGGCTTGACAATTCTGCACTCTCCTTGTTCTCAGTCGGCTCTTAGCTCACCGAAGTCGACTCATTATGCTTAGTAAGGAGGGTCTTCAAAGTTTCTTGAATCTTACCCAGCTCAGCAGCCAGATTTTCCCGAGTGACAAATGCAGAACCCCGGCCTCGACCACGTCCCCTTGTCGGGTCCCTTCTTCTTACGGTAGCAGAACTTTCCTGAACAGAGTCCTCCCGATTGACCGGAATTTCCACACTCCTTGTCCTCCCACGACCTCTTCCACGACCTCTCCCGCGACCTCTTCCGCGGTTAACCGGTCCGTTCTCAAGGATCTCTTCCTCCCGATTCCTTGGTACAGCAGGTACCGACTTACTTCTCAAATTTCTCCCAGCCATTCACGAATACTGAAAGAAAGCAATAATTAACCTTTGCTATACATGACATCAAAAAAAATGCTATATAAGGTATTGTAAACACGCACATGTACCTGTAAGTTCGTAATTACACTGGCCAGGTGTAATCCCAAACTTACCTTACACGTTTGTCCTTGGCACCTTATTCCTAAGCGCATTTATAGTGATCGTTCCTAGAGGCAATCCTATGTCTCGGCTGTGATCTTCGTCTTACAGTTTAAGTTTAGGCCCTAAAGGTAACCTAAATCCCTTAAACTATGGCTCTGATACCATTTGTAACGTCCCAAAAACTTACTAAGCAATATATCAAAGAACTGAGCGTTTTACAATACAAAAGTTTAACTTGTTCAATACATCAATAAACGAGCTTAACAAAAATGACAGCGGAAGTCTACAAAAAATCCACAGCCGAGCTCTATCTATGTCCGTAGTCTAAATCTTGGAGTCGCTCTAATCTACAAATGTGCTATGTCCCTCCTATTTCCTCCCCGAGTAACTTGCGGAACGCTTACCTGAAAATGGTTTAGTTTTGAAAAGCGAGGGTTAGACCAAAAGGTCTAGTGAATTCCCTCCGTAAAAGAACATGCATAAACAATATGAAATCCTTTCGTTAAAATGCATCATAAATCATCACATATGGTATTGCACTGTGTAATGAATCCCTTAACCATACGCGATCGGGGCCCAAGCAGACTCCCCTTTCGCCCTTCTCGTATCGGGGCCCAAGCAGACTCCCCGATACCCGCCTAGGAGGAAACGAATTCCAACCTACCGTCTCGTCAAACATATCCAAGGGATCATCAGATCCCGAGGCTCATTGATCCCACAGTACAGACCGACATCACATAGCATGCACATACGTTTCATAAAAGCATTTGACCCTTTTACAAATCAGGCGCATCATTTCAACATATCAAACATTTCTTTCATGCATATCAGTTCATAAATATTTCATGCTTGTTAAAACCATAATCAGTAAAAGAATCATTTAACATTTACGTCGTAAAAGAGGTTTAGGGAACTCACCTTTTGTTGCACAGTGCACTACCTAAACAACTTCAAGCTACACTCACAGAACACCTAAGGCAAAAGATCCACATCGGAAAATATCCCAGATCTACTGTCCGGATATCCCTTCCCGGACACAACACTTATCCGGACACTACCCTTATCCGGACGCCATACTTATCCGGACGCCACACTTATCCGGACGCCACACTTATCCGGACGCCACACTTATCCGGACACCATCAACATATCCGGACACCTTCAAACACTGGTGTCCGGAAAACGCTGCTGTTCGAACTTAGAATTTTTAAAACCGATTTTTACTCCGATTTAAGCCATTAGTTTGATTAGACAACAATAAGGGTTCATCCACCAACCCCAAACACCCACTTAATCCATTTATAACCCCTTAAATCGATTTATTAAGACAAAATCCATGAAACCCACTTTTTAAGAATTGTGGTTGAAAACTCATAAATCATTGATTTCAATCATAGAATCTAGACAAATGAAAAGGGAATACTACATCACATAGATTACGAAATCAAGAGGTATTACTTGGTTGATTTCTCCTCTCTTTAGCTTTCTCCTTCTTCTTCTTCTTCTTTCACGCCACCACACACCCAACAATACCAAAAACACTGATTTGTGCTAAATGGGGGCTGCCCTAGAATTTTGTGCCCATTTATACCTTGCACAAATTACAGAAATGGCCCCTTAACTTAACTTTCGTTTTTCATACTTTGACCACCAAACTCCAAGACTCACTAAGATTTTGGGTTGTTACATATACTTATTTAGTTAATTTTCTTTATACCTTTTAGTTTTCTATTTTTCATTTTACACTTTTATTATATTAACACATATAATCGTATATTAACTAAAATACGTTAAAAAATACTTTTTAATTTTAACAAGTTACACCATTATAATTGTCTCGTCGATACCTTCGAAATGAGCCCAATATAGAATTTTTTTTTATTTTTTGATTTAATTATATATCATATATACTACATAAAAATATTTTTAATATTTACAATTCATACCCTTATAGTTAATTATTTAATTTATGGTACATCTCTTACTTTTTCAATTTTCGTTTAACATGTAACAACCCGCACCAAACTATCTTTCTAGGAGATACATCTTTAATTTAAAACGCCAAGAATGGCTCAACGTAATCACACCAACAATATTACAGGCTGGGTTTGCGGAAATAACCCTAACTACAGCTGAGATCATAACTACAAATTAACAAGGAAAACCTTCTAATCCTTCTATATGCAACCTCCGCCTCTCGTCTTGCCAAACTTTTAAGCAAACTTTCACTACCTACTTACCTGAAAAGGTTTTAGTTTTGAAAAGCGAGGGTTAGACCATGAGGTCTAGTGAGTTCCCTCCACACCAAGTCACACCAAAAATATCACAGTTTATAAAATCAGTTATGAAAGCATTTATACCAATCATAACAAGCACACTAAGATGATATGCACACATTAACACATGCTACTGGCATACGCTATAGTCACACACACCGTGACAGCGCAATAGGGCACACACACGCTATGGTCACACACACTGTGACAGCGCAATATGGCACACATCGCCCATATATGAAACAAATTCATATATATAACTATTATGGGACACACCCCCATTTCACACCAAAGCCAGAGCATGGTCACACACATAAATGACACATATTGTCACCCAATTAATCTTTGCTTTGAAATAAATACAGTTGAAAAGCACATAGTTAGATAATAACCTTCAAACACACTTGTATAAAATTTAGGTTTAGAAAGACTCATCTGGAGTCCCGCTTAGAAGTTTTTATTCGCACCGATCATCTCTACACGCACCTACAAATTAAGCCCATCACACCTACCGGGTAAGACACACTGGATCCTACTGAGTTTTAATAACTTGAAAAGTCTCAGCTGGAAAACACCGGATCCTAAGTCTCGGACTCTAAAATAATTAAATTCTGGATCCAAATGAAACTATATTGGACCCTTGGCCCACACACACACATATTCCACTTCGGCCCAATTTAAACAACTAATTCCAATTTAAACCGGATCCATAGAATTAACAAACCGGTCCACTACTTAAATCCAATCCACTTTAATTATCTAAAACAACTAATTCCAAATTTAAATTACACACTGGGCTCACGGCCCAAGACAATTAATTAGATGAACACCGGATTTCCTAGGCCCACTACCATTTTCGGTCCAATCCCATGCCATACCGGAACTCTTATGAGTTTCGGATCCATTTACAATTCCGGTCCATACCATTCCGGCCCAACACCCACTTTCGGTCCAATTGCAAATTCCGGAACAGTCCCCTTTTTCATAAATTCCGGGTCCAACTAAATAGCAACTTCCGGATCCACATAAATTGTAACTCAGTTCCGGTTTTCTTCTTTTTAATTAACTCCAACAATTCCGGATCTTAATTGGTGGAGTCCAGTTCCGGTTCCACTACTAAAATAAATTCCGGACTCTTGGTTTCGGATCCACTACACCCATTCCGGATCTTCTTTTAACAACAAATACCGGATCTATAACATTACCGTAACTCTTATTTATTCCAGATCTGAACTCCTGGACTAAAATTCGATGTGATACAAATTAATGATCGAACTGAAAATAAATCCAATTAACTCAATTAATAAGTCCATTCCTAAACAAAAATGGTTATTCTTACTCTTCTAATCCATTTAATCTTATTTTTGAATACTTACAGCCGATTGATTTCTTGTATACACCAAAACTCAACAACTAAAATCCAATTATTCTGACCTTCTCAAAGTAAGCAAGAATAGGGATTAAAGATGAGATTACCTGAATGCATCAATGGAGGTTTAGGTTCAATCTCTCAATTCTTCTTCCAATTTGATGAATCTTTTCCTTCTCTAATCGCTATGGAAATCGATTTCTCTTTTCACTGATCTTTCTCTCTAAGCCGCCACACCCACACTAAGAATTTCTTCTAGGGTTTTGAGCCTGATTGATGTTTAAATATCTTCCATCAAATTACAAATCAAACCTTCAAATTTTTGGCTTCGCACTTTTTCACCCCAAAATAAATCTTAAATCTCAAACCGAACACGGTTGTTACATAACATATCACATTAACATACATAATTACGTTAAAATACGTTAAGGAATTCGATATATATATATATATATATATATAGAGGGAGGTTCATGGGAAAACCTCAAATAAATGGAAAACTAAAAAACACTTTATCAACCGTTAAATTAGATGATCTGATGGATGTGATTAGACGGACGGTTACAACAATATTAATTGAATTAAAAAACTTCACCCCCCTATTTTTTATTCGAAAAAATACGAAAAATAAACAAAATTCGAACGAAATAAATTACACAAAATAAACGATCATATTTTTCTCGTTAATTTGACATCCATATTGGTATACTTTTTCTTCCGTATTTTCGTGGTTTTCCGGTTTTCCAGTTATTTAGGTTTTCTCTTGAACCTGACCCTATATATATATATATATATATATATATATATATATATATACATCGAACGTCATTCGTTTAATAATTTGATTTGAAATAAAGTAAAGTTATTGATTTGAAATAAAGTAAAAACAATTCGATATTGGGCTCATGAAAGTGTAAAATGAAAAAAAAAACTAAAAGGTATAAAGTAAATTAACTAAATAAGTATAATATAATTAAATCAAAAAATATTCTATATCGGGCTCATTTCTAAGGTATCGACGAGACGATTATAATGGTGTAATTTGTTAAAATTAAAAAAAATATTTTTTGAACGTATTTTAGTTAATATACGATTATATGTGTTAATATAATAAAAATGAAAAATGAAAAATAGAAAACTAAAAGGTATAAAGTAAATTAACTAAATAAGTATAAGGGTGTGAAATGTAACATTTAAATCAAAAAATTAAAAATCAAGGACAAATGTGTGGATCATTTCCAATATCGCCGGTCACATGGGCAGGTCCGCGATCGCAGCCCAAATCGCGAGGTTGTGGGGTATTTTTGCAACATGGAAGAGAGAAATGGTAGTTTTGTAAGAAGAAGTCAAACTTAAGGTATTTTAATTAATTTCCCTTTTTAAAATAATGGGTGTTAAAGTCTAGTTGCGGTGTTCCACCTTGGATTAGTAGGGCTGCTCCTATCCAATTCCTCTCAAGTCATGATGTCAAAATATAGTCAACCAATGACTCCCAATGCTATAAATTTAGGGTGTTGCTATACCTACCCCTGCCAAATTCTATACCCCCCTCTACAACTCTGACAAATATGATCTCCTCTCACAAACCAAAAATTTGATTTAAATTTTACTATTTATACCCCTTAAGTTATTTATTTAATTTACTTTATACCTTTTACTTTTCTAATTTTCATTTTACACATTCATCATATTAACACATATAATCTTATATTAGCTAAAATACGTTTAAAAAATACGTTTTAATTTTAACAAATTACACCATTATAATCGTCTTTTCGATACGTTCGAAATGAGCCCATTATTGAATATTTTTTTATTTAATTATATATCATATATACTACATAAAAATATTTTTTATATTTAAAATTCATACTCTTATAATTAATTATTTAATTTATGGTACATCTCTAACCTTTTCAATTTTCGTTTTACACTCTTATTACATTAAACATAATAATCATATATTAATTAAAATATGTTAAAAAATACGTTTTAACATATCACATTAAGGCTATGTTTGGCAAACTAGCTGATAAACTAGCTGTAGCTGATAAGCTAGCTGATGAAAAAGTCACGTTTGATAAAACTAGCTTATAAACATGTAAAATGACCAAAAAAGACATCATTTAAAAATTAATATTTATTAATAATAATAGTTAGTAAATAATAATAAGGGGCAATATTGGAATATTCACAAAAGCTACTAAAACGTTACTCCAAGTAGCGTTTCAAAAAACTAGCTTATTTAAAACAACTTACGCTTATTTTTAAAAGTGTTTATCAACTTATGTCGTGTTAATAACGAGTTGGGCGTAAAAATGTAATTTGAGCAAATAAGTTATAAGCGGTTTCAAATAAGTTAGAATGGATTAACTTATCAAAAACAACTTATTTGTGGTGGGAAAAACTCGTAAACACTTTTATTTTCCAATCCAAACACTAAAAATAACTTATTTGCGGCGAGGAAAAACAATAAACAAATAAGCAATCCCAAGCACTCCCTAAAATATTTAAGTTCAAAATTAAATTTAGTTGCAACTTACAAAATACTTATATTTCATAGATCTGGAAGAGTGGTTGATTGGAATCAGACCTGGTCGATGTTCCCATTAAGTCGGGCTTAATCTGGTATGGTTTTATTTGCTTTCTGCTAAGTGTCAAATTGTTTCTGTTTGGTTGGGTGCCACTGTGATGTTGGCTTTAATTGTGGTGGTGCATGTGTCGTAATTTATACTAGAAGTCTATTCGCGCAATGCAGCGTGATATATATCGATTTTAATGTTCTAAATTATTTTAATTGGTTTTGAGTAAACGATCAAAGTTTTTTTTATAAAGTTATTTAAAAATGACGTTTTTTGAGGAGTTCATGATTTGAGGATTTGAAAGTGGTTAGAGGTAAGGATTAATTAATAAGAGTCCACGATTTAAGGATTTGAAAGTTGTTAAAAAAATATTTTCTTAACGTATTTTAGTTAATATTGGTCTCATTTTGAAATAATATAATTAAATCAAAAAATAAGAAGGTATCGACGAATAATAATATAATTAAGTCAAAAAATAACGTAAACGTATGACATATAATAATATTTAAATCAAAAAATATTCAATATTAGGTTCATTTCGAAGGTATCGACAAGATGATTATAATTGTGTAACTTGTTAAAATTAAAAAGTATTTTTTTAACGTATTTTAATTAATATACGATTATATGTGTTAATATAATGAAAATGTAAAATTGTATATAGAAAACTAAAAAGTATAAAGTAAATTAAATAAAAAAGTCTAAGGATATAAAGTATAATATTAAATAAAAAAAATAAAAAATTAAGAGATGTAAGAAGGAGGTGGTATACAAACTTTGCAGGGGTAGGGATAGAAAAGCCCTAAATTTATAATGGCCCCCTACTCACTTTTTCTAAATATCTTTTTGCCAAAACAATAACACATTCTTTAAAATTAAACCTAAAAGTCAAAAAAAACAAAAAGAACATATTCATTTTCAACAACTCTAATTTAGAGATTATAATTTTAAGAGTAAATTAATGTTTTGGTCCTTGTGGTTTGTCAAAAAAATACAAAACTGGTCCTTTAACTTCAAAAATTACTTTTTGGTATCTGTGGTATGCATTTCGTTACGAAATTGGTTCCTCGAGTTGACGGCCGTCTATTTCCCTTGTTATCTCGAGGGCAATATGGTCTTTTTACCTTTTTTCATTTATTTTAACATTTTCTTAATTTCTTATAGAATAAATTACAGTTTTGGTCCCTCAGTTTTTCCATTTTTCTTTTATCTTTTATATTTTTTCTTGAATCTTCATCTTTTTCAAAAAGATTATGAAGAACAACATGAAGAACAACATGAAGAACATGGGATTGAAGACCACCACCACCACCAAATCGTCCCTGTGCTTCGCCGAAGATCTGAGAGAGGATCTGACAGATCGAGAAGTTTTATCTTTAAACTTCTAGACTTTTTATTTTTTATTTGCAGAACAATCAATAAGAATAAATTTTTTATTGTCTTTTATTCTATTAGTATAACATTTAATATTATTTTCCATTATTTTTTATTTATAAAACAATCAGTATGATTAAAAATATTTTTTTTATTTATGTTTCATTTTTTATTTTCAACGAGTCTATTTATTTATATTTTATTGCATTAGTTTAACAATTAATATAATTAAAATCTTTTAGCTTTATTTATCAATTATTTTTTTATTACATAACAATCAAAACATCAATATCAGTATAATTTTATGAAAAAAGGCTAAATGAATGTATGCTTGCATTTGGAGAATGCTTGAATTATTGTTTTTATTATTTATCAATTTTTTAGTTTTATATATATATATATATATATATATATATATCATTAATTGATTAAATATTCATTATTCTTTTAATTATTATATATCAATACATCTCATTAATTATTCTAACATTTCATATTCTTCTAAAACCCTTAAGCACATGTAATACCCCGGATAAGTTCGTTAGTTAAATCCTAGTTTCGTTAAATTTATTTATCTTTATAATTGATGTTTAGGGTAAGTTTAGGAGAGTTTAGGAGTTTAAGGGTGTATTAGTAATTAGTGAATAGTGCAGGGTCTAAAAGGGTAAATATGGTCTAATATTATCCTTAGACTTCAAATATTTTGCAAAAAGCAGAAAATTCAGTTTAGTGAGTGTGTGTGTTTGGAGAAGAGAAGAAGAAGAAAGAAGGTCTTGTGGCTAGGGATTCAAATTGGTTAACTTGGAAGTGATTTGAGGTATGTTTCCTTTACATTTTATGTTTGTAATTGCTATTAGGAAGTATCTATCGGATTAGAATTATCACATCTGGATTGGGGTTGATTTCAGTCGAATTCTGGGTTAAAAATAGGCAAATCGACAGAGGTTTCCGGACACAATATGAATGTGTCCGGGTAGTTTTGTTGATGGTGTCCGGTAGATTCTTTAGTGGTGTCCGGTAGTTTTCCTTGCAGGTATCCGGTAGTCGAAGTGTCCGGGTAAGTTACTTTTCCTTAAGTTTTCGGTTAAAATGAGATACCGGATGATGTCCGGATTGCTTTGGTGTCCGGGCGCTATCCGGATTATTCATGTTGTCCGGAAAGTTATGCTATTCGGATTATATGAGCTGCCCGGAAAGTTGTGTTGTCCGGATAGTTTGGGTTGTCCGGAAACTTTGAGTTGTTTGGTCATTTTTGAGAATTCAGATACTTTTGAGTATCCAGTAGCCTGTGTTTTGTTGACTCTTGGATAGGGAAAGAATGAGGATTGAATATACTGTGGACTCGACTTAAGTTCGGGTTTGGGGGTAACATTTGAGGATAGAGTTATCTAGAGCCTTTAGCTTTAGTAAGTCTTATGTGTTCTATATGGTAAAGGATACTTGTACCTATTTGTTTCAGATTCTGTGGATTTGGGGTGAAAGCTGAACTATTTTTGAGAAAGGATTGGAAGTGTTTTGATAAGCAAACAGGTGAGTTTTACTTTAAAACGTTTTTAAACTGGAATACATATATGTGTGGATTGGGAATGTGATAGATGGTGTGATTATGTGTTTACGTTTGAAATATAATATATTGAGATATTGTATTTACACGAGCATTACACTATACGAGAATACGTTGGTCGGGCTTAGGACCGGTGGTGTTGGCTGTAATATTCGTACAGCGGTGTTGGCTGTAATTGTCGTACAGCGGAGTTAATTTATTAGTTGGCTTGCAACCAATTAATATGGCCAAGAGAATGAGACAGGAAAGTATATGATGCATGAGTCATAACTGGTATTTGTATTTGTGTTATGTATATGATGGTTGTGCAAATGGTTTTAAAACTAACAGGGATTTTCTCACTTAGACCAATAGGTCTAACCCTCATTTTGTTTTAAAAATATGTATTCCAGGGCGAGGATCAGGTAAAATCAAATGACAAGGATAGTCAATGGCTAGCTTTTGTGAAGACTTATGTTATGAAGACTAAGACGTGTTTTGCAGTTATAGTTTCATTATTAGATATCATGTATGTAATTAGCAAAAAGTTTGTTACGAAATATCTTATTTTGGTTGTAAAGACTAAGGGACCTTATTTGTGATATGAAGCATCTTTTGTATGTAACGATGTTATACAATATATGTTATTTGTTGTATGTTTGGGATTCGGGTTGTTACAGATGGTATCAGAGCCCTAGTTTAAGGGATTTAGGTATTCGTATATGTACCTAGACTTAAACTGCATGTGAAGTAGGATGTCCCTATTATTGTAGAACCTTGGGATGTTAAATATAAAAAGGTAGAAGGAACATCATGTAAGGTAATTTCAGATTACACATGGCCAGTGTAATTGTGATCTTACAGGTACATGTTTGAACTGGAATACCTTATTATATGGGGTATGTGTTTATGTGTATATTAATCTTGTTTGAATCAACAGAATGGCAAGTGGTACTAGACAAACGAATCGGGAGGGAGGAGGAAATCCTAATATGACGAATCCAACAGTTGGGACAAGAGGAAGAGGGGGAGAAAGAGGTAGAGGCAGAACAGGCGGCAGAGTTCAACAGCGAGGTGCAGAATTTGTTACAAGAGACGACTTGGCGGCTGAAATGGGAAGATTACAAGCGAATATCCAAGCTATGTTCAACCGAACTCGTGATACTGAAACAAAAATACCAGATCCTGGTCTGGAAGATGAAATGCCCATTACACGGACTGTGATACCGGTACCAAGAAAGTGTGATTATAAAATGTTCCTAAGTTGCAAACCTCCGACTTACTCAGGAAATAGAGACCCAGTGAAAGCTATGAGGTGGCTGAAGGAGATAGAAGCTATCTTCAAGACCAGTAAGTGTGCTGATGAAGATAGAGTGCTATACGGAACAACAATGTTGAAGGAAGATGCTCTATACTGGTGGGAAGCTCTTATTTCTTCTAGAGGATATGACATATATTCTACTTTCTCTTGGGTAGAATTTGTTATAGCTTTCAGGAAACAGTTTTGTCCCCAAACAGCAGTTAAACAATTGGAAGGGGAGTTTATGAACTTGCAGCAAGGGAATTTATCAGTTCGGGACTATACCGCTCGTTTTCTGGAAAAGTCTCGTTTCGCGGAATACTACGTGCCACGGAGGCAATGAAGATTGAAAGGTTTATCTTTGGGTTGAATTCAGAAGTCAGAAGTCTGGTGATTGCTAAAGGACCAGAAACCTTCTCAGCCGCAGTAGACGCCGCGGAAACCGTGGAACAGGATAAAGGGAGAAACGCTAGTGATAAAGGTACGGGAAAAAGAAGTGGGAAGGACCACAGTATGATCCAAAGAAATCCAGATTTCAGAGGTTTGATAACCGTCCACCTTTCCGACCAGTGGAAAGACCTTGTCCGAAATGCAACCGTATCCACCAAGGAAATTGTCAAGTTGATTCTCGGGTTTGTTATAGGTGTGGGAAAACCGGACATGTTGCTAAAGACTGTCGAGTAATGCGGTTTTGTTTCTCATGTAATTCTCCGGATCGCATTCAGTCTGATTGTCCGAGGGGAAGAGTACAGCAAGGGGGTACGTCGGGGAAACCAGTGGGTGTTAGACCAGTAGTACAAAGGCCAGATCAACCAAGAGCAAGGGGCCGTGCATTTCAGATGACAGCGCAAGAAGCGGAGGAAACTCCTGATGTGGTGACAGATACATTTTTGATAAACTCTACACGTGCTAAAGTGTTATTTGACTCCGGTGCAAACCGATCATTTGTGTCGCCTTCTTTTGCTGCTTATATGCATTTAAAGCCTAAAGTGTTAGATCATGCTTTAATGGTAGATACTAGAGGTGGCCAAACTGACCCGACCCGACCCGACCCGACGGGCCGACCCGAACCGAAACCGGCCAAGAACCGGTTCTGGCCCGACCCGGTCAAGAACCGGTTTCAAGCCCGAGAGCCGGGACCGGTTCGCGTATATAGGAATTTCCTCGGCCCGACCCGGCCCGACCCGGGACCGGTTCGTGACCCGGTTCGTGGCCCGACCCGGCCCGACCCGGCCCGACCCGATTTTTTTCAAAAAAATAGAGCCGTTATATAGTCGTTTGGAACCCCTTGTGACCGTTTTTTGCCTCAAAAAACACCCATATAAATACTAGGGGTGTTATGGAGGTCATCACCACCTTACATTGCTTACAAAACGCAAAAAACGCTTACAATTCTCATTTCTCGGCTCTCGTTATATTCGTTTCTCGCAAAAAACGCATACAATTCTCATTTCTCATTACTTATCCAATGATTCCAATCCAATTTTTCTTTGTTAAAGTTTAGTAATTAATTATTATACAAAGAAAGCAGTTAAAAAACAAAAAAATCCCCGGCCCTACTCCGACCCGGTTCTTGGCCCGGCCCGGCCCGGTTTTCCCGAAACCGGTTCTACATACAAGTAAACGGGTCAGGGGATTTCGGTTTAAACCCGGCCCGACCCGACCCGGTTCTCACCTGACCCGGTTCGCACGGTTACTGTGCAGAACCGGGTTGTCCCCCGACCCGACCCGGCCCGGCCCGAACCCGACTTTTGGCCACCTCTAGTAGATACTGCAAATGATAATCAAGTATCGGTTAAAGAGGTATTTGATAGTTGTGTGATAAATATAGAGGGGTGTGGAGTACCTATTCAACTATTTCCTATAACTTTGATCGAGTTTGATGTGGTAGTGGGAATGGATTGGTTAGCCGAGAATCAGGCTAGCATAGTTTGTGATAAGAAGTTGATAAATGTTGTCTTGCCTGAGAGGGGACCGGTAGTGATTTATGGTGACCGTAGAAATCATCCATCTTGCCTTATATCTATGTTAAAAGCTCGTAAGTGTGTCAGCAAAGGTTGCCCGAGTTACTTAGCTTATGTGATAGATATTAAGCCAGAAAAGAATAAGTTGGAAGATATTCCTGTTGTCCGTGAATTTCCAGAAGTTTTCCCCGAATACTTGAATAGTCTTCCTCCCGTTAGACAAGTAGAGTTTGGTATAGATCTGATTCCTGGAGTGTAACGTCCCAAAAATTACAAGCAAATTTAAATTTTTAAATAAACATTTCATTTATAACAACTCATTAAATGATCCCAACGTTTCGTTTGCAAACTCATAATTAATATCTTCATAACAAAGACCAGCGAAATTAAACGTTTAATTATTAAAAACCATAAAGCAACCAGCTCTCCTCGCGCGCCAGTGTGTACTCGTCACGCCTTGGAGCCGCCCGTACCTGAAACCACAATCTATTGGGAAAGGGTAAACACGAATCTTAGTGAATTCAACACCATAAGTAACACAGTTATTTCCACACCACCATAAACAGATAATTGCACATAAACAGCATACAAGTCTATGAACAAATCATAAACATGTATATCCACACCCACCCACCTAATAGGCATACGTCGGTCCCACCGACCACACGACCATCGTGCAAACGCAACCCGGCACCCCCGGGTTCATACGCCACCCGCGTATACAACCTTCGGTCCCACCGAATTACTACGCCACCCGCGTATGTGACCCTCGGCCCCGCCGAACTCCTACGCCACCCGCGTAGTCACAACAATAAAGGTCCGACTAGACACCCCACTATTTAACCCCGCATCAAAAGCAAATAGAACTACCACATACATACACAACGTAATGTAAAAATAACCGACATTAGTTATAGTGAGAGAACTCACCTCGAATGCGCGCCTAGCTCAACAATACAATTTCAAGCTTCCCAATTACGGTCACTTCCCAGCACCTAAACGCACGTTAAAACGTATCAATACGAGACCCGGACCCTAATACACGACGCACGCTTAAACCGTCACTAAAACTACCTTCCGGTCTAACCAAACAGGTCTGTTCGGGACCTGTTTCGACCCCTTTAATCCCAGAAAATTCTCAATATTATTACATGGCCAGAAAGTTCTCTGAGTTAGGGTTCCAAGGACATATTATACGCCTCCTAACGATTTTTCTACAATTTACTATGGATTTTACAAAAACAGTTCGCGGAACAGCGAAAAACAGCACCTTACAGTACAAAACGACGATTTTACCTATGCTACGTTCCGAACTGGATTTTTCACAAAACAAAGAAACGTTGCTAGACTCAGAAAGGGAACGTTTGGCACTGATCTCACCCAGATACGAGTTACGAGCAAAATGTTATGGCTTTCACAAGGCAATGGCAGATTCCATAATTTTTCACATGAAATGACGAATCACTGAACTTGCGACCACTTTTTCGCCCAGCTAGAGACCGAACCAGTTTTCTGCTAAAACACGGAAAACGTGCCCGACCCCGAACTTGAACCGTGGGCGCCAGTTTCGGCTCAAACGGAGTTACGACGGAAAAGTTATGATCAAACGAAAACTGGACAGCACACTTAGAATTTACATAAAATGACGATTTAAAAGAAACGGTTTGAACGATTTGGCTTAATCGATTAAGTCACGGTTTAAGGGCTCTACAGTGACTATGGTCTGGTCACGACCACGCGCCACCCACTGCCATCTCCGGCAGTGGTGGTCGCCGGTGGCGACCGGCGGCGGCTCTCCGGCGATGATTACACACACACACCGCCCACACCACCCTCTCGCACCACCTTTCCTCCTCTCTCTCGATCGCCATAAACGCACACACACAACTACACACACCACCACGACCATCCTACGCCACCACCCCTCAAGGTGGTCCACGGCGGCTACCGCCTGCAGCGGCCAAGGCCGCGTGCGGCGGCTACTTCGCCGGCGACTAAAACAAGAAAGAGAATCGCGATCTTAACGCTTACCTCTCGACGAATAACGGTGGCGGCAGTGGTTTCCGGCGACTGCAGCAGCGGCGCCTCCTCCTCCGGCGTCTTTCACCTCCGGCGATCTCTCTCCCGACTCCTCTCTTTCTCGCCGCCGATTCTCTCTCTAACCTTCTCGGTTTCTCTCTCTCTCTCTTCTATTCCTCCGGCCGGCGACAACCACAAAGGGGGAGGGGGAAAATGGGATGGCCGTAGGGTTGTTCTTTGTTTTTCTTTCTTGTTTGTCCAACACGTCACCAACACAACAAAACCCAAAACCAAATGAGCCGTAGGGTTGTTCCTATTGTTTTTTTTCTTTCTTGTTTGTCCAACACACCACAACTCACACCAACAAAACAAATGGGTTTTCGGTTTATGAAATACATGGGCCGAAAATCTATGCATGTTTTGGCCCTTTGACACTTCTAGTCCCTCCACTTAAACCTTCTCGCAACTAACCCAAAATTCCGATATTTTTAACGATTAGGTCCGATTCGTCTAACCCCGTTAACGGAAACCACATTAAATAAAATTAAAACCAAAGGATTTATAAAAAGAGATTACATACCGGGATACGGGCTTTACAACTCTCCCCCACTTGGATTAGACTTCGTCCTCGAAGCCTCTGCCTACGAATAGCTCCGGATAGTTCTTGCGCATCTCCGCTTCGGGTTCCCACGTCCACTCGAACCCCTTCGGTGCTGCCACTGGACTTTCCTCAACTAGAATCTAAATTTCTCACCCCGTCTAGAATTTCTCGAATACTTTTCTTACTACCAAAACTCCTTCAAGGACACTGAAAATTATGACCGGAAGAACACTCCAACAACTGGATTCATTCCTAGCCAAACGACTTCGGTTTCCTCCCAACCTTAGATGTTCCATACATCCCGACTCAAATTTCGAGCTCTAACCATTCTAAAGGTGCTCACCAATATACCCTACAGGATACTCAAATCCGATCATACTTACCAATAACTGTCGATTAACTTCCACGAATTCTAATAGACTCCAAAGATTTTCAATAACTTATATTAACAAAACATCGACCCCCTGCCGAACATCGGTCCAACCGATTACAATAACAAACATCGGCCACCCGCCGAACATCGGTCCGACCGATTACAATAACAAACATCGGCCACCCGCCGAACATCGGTCCGACCGATTACAATAACAAACATCGGCCACCCGCCGAACATCGGTCCGACCGATTACAATAACAAACATCGGCCACCCGCCGAACATCGGTCCGACCGATTACAATAACAAACATCGGCCACCCGCCGAACATCGGTCCGACCGATTACAATAACAAACATCGGCCACCCGCCGAACATCGGTCCGACCGATTACAATAACAAACATCGGCCACCCGCCGAACATCGGTCCGACCGATTACAATAACAAACATCGGCCACCCGCCGAACATCGGTCCGACCGATTACAATAACAAACATCGGCCACCCGCCGAACATCGGTCCGACCGATTACAATAACAAACATCGGCCACCCGCCGAACATCGGTCCGACCGATTACAATAACAAACATCGGCCACCCGCCAAACATCGGTCCGACCGATTACAATAACAAACATTGGCCACCCGCCGAACATCGGTCCAACCGATTATAATAAATCACATAAGCGTGGTATTATCCTAGACACTAACACAAATAGATATCCCCCACAATCAAGTCAACTAACACACGCGTAGGTCATTCCCTTAACCGATACTACCCGGCCTACATTACCAACACGCGTGGAATACCCAACCTCCCACCGTCGACGTATCCCCCACACTCGCTCTACAAAGCTAATTTATCTGAACCGAGGATACACCCTGACGCCTACCTCTCAGGTAACGCCTCAGGGCCCCTCACATCGGAATTACCTCCCAGGTAAGTGCCCACAACTATATCCTCCTAGCACGTACTAGAAAGCCTAGGCTATAACACCTGAACACCGGGGCCTCACCCCGAGATACCCAACCGACCACTACCAGCGACGGACTAACGTGCCTAAGGATCCAAAGCAAAACAGCCTACCCACAAGTGCCTATCCCGGATTGACTCACTCACCCAACATGTAGATACTCGACGTGCAATGAATGCCAAACGGTGCGACAAAACAATTCATCAACAAGACTCCACCTCGAGTCATTAAAACCGGGCAATTAGCCCATGACTAACTCCAAGTCAAAACCGAGCAAAATGCTCCACGCTTGCTAGACCCATAAGTCGGTCAAAACGCGTTTAAATAAAGTTTAAGCAAGCAATACTCTTAAATAACATTAGTCCCAAACTCGACACGAGTTAAACAAAAGCGTTTTCCAAAAGGACTCACACCCTTAAAATTCTCAAAATGACACATAACACTTATAAACGTACTTCCCAAATGGTTTACAAAATCATTTACAAAATATTCTCAACGTCAAGATTTTTCATTTCAAAAAGACCGTAAGCAATAAAACTACTATTACCAGGTCGGTAGTTACGCAAAAAAAAAAAAAAATTGGACACGCTCGTCCCACATATGAAAATCATGTTGAAAATCATTTTTCTGCAGCTTAGTTTACTCACAAAACGTAAAGCGAAATAAATAATTTCTTGGAAAATGAACCGTCACGGTTCTAGTATGAATTGACTCATGACATGTATTTAAAGTAACCGCTCGAACTTACACCGGGTGCGACAAAAGCGTGCACATAGTTTCAAAATCAGTCCCACGACGTTTGACCCCAAAATTCCTCTTTTTCAACATAAAATGTCGTGGCACAGGGTTCACTAACAAATCTTACGCACGTCTGCTAGTCATACAAAACGATAAAACGGTTTACAAATATATTTTTGTTAAAACACAACTGTCTCGTGTAAGTTTCAAACTTAAGATAAAAACCAATCCGTTTCCACCATTTGAAAATATCGACTAAAACCTCATAAAATCTCAAAAGGTGGGGTTCTTTAAATTGATTTTTAAGATTTCCCCAAATGGTCACATAAACAAATAATATATGCACCTCGTGAAATTAAACCCACACGACTCAACATGCCGTAAAACAAAACTTATTTTAACCGAATCACTCAAATAGCTTTATACAGACATCGTGGAATGTAACTTTCCGTCTCAACTCTAACATATGTGGAGGAGTTCCAATGTTAAAGTCACAAACCGTAGTCACTTGCCCAACATTTTAATCACCACAAAACACGGATATCATCATACCCGAAAGAACCGTTGGAAAAATAAAGAAATGAGACAAATTCTAACAAAGTTTGCACTCCCGTGATAAAACGATTTCATACACTTTCAAAACCATAATTCAAAATCTTGTGTGTGTGCTGAACATTTCCCAAAATTCCAAAACACCATCCAATAAATGATTTGAAACACAAGAATTTGTTAATGCAATCTATTTCAAAATCAAACTTTGTGCATGACTTAGTCGGCATTTTATACCTCGACTCCTACTCCTCCAAATCTCTCCGGTCCACTAACGTCATCCGGACATTTAAACCTCTTAGGCAAGTTGGGAAATTACATCAAATAATCCCTACGATTTTTCCTCAAATCAAAGTCGGCTCTATAAGCCTATAATTCTAGCACAATCGTCCATCTTGGCCCGAAACAAACATCATCCTTATCGTCACTCCAAGTGATTAATGCTAGAATCGTCCTTTTATTCCAACGACTACTAATTTATAACCTTCGACACTACCCCAACGATCATCCCATCAACGCAAATCAAGTACACACTTGTACTAGTAGGTTTACTATAGTCGTTCCTCCTTGTGATGGATATTCAGGGCAGATTCAGGGCAGATATTACCACGAGTTATTAGCACATAATAACTCACCCTACCACGCTCACGCTCAACTCCTTGGATTCCTCGCGACTTTCCCCGACTCGAACATTGATCCTGTGCTTCCGGTAGTAGGAGCTCTACTACTACCATCTACACCTATCACTGTCCGCTCCGAGTCTCACCCCGAGTATCCAAGTAGTTGCTCGCCCAAACAAAACCATACACGTATGTCCATACTGACGCACATACACACTCTTCCTAGCTCCCTAGGAATAAACATAATACCCCACTACCCTTGCCAGGGCGGAACCCCCACTAACCCTGACGAGTCGCCTCGTAAACGCACAGTCGTATACAGTGGAAACCAGATAGACATTCGAATATAAGATTCCATCCTACAACGGTTGGACTCAAACAAGAGCTGCGCAATAGAACTAAATCTAACATTCTAAGGCTATTCGGTTCCTACCGCATACAACCTATAGTGCATTCGCTTAAGAACCTATCAAGGTTAGCATAAGTTCCTAATAGCAAGTAACAACCATACAATACAGTGTATTAAGCACCAAGCCATCTAGCATACATACTCCTATGTTCTAGAAAGCAATCTAGCATACATACTCATATGTAAACACTCTTCCCAGCTCACTAGGAATTTCATCTCATCCCACTACCCTTGCTACCACGAAATCCGTATTAGCCATAACGAGTTGCCTCACGAATACCCAGTCGCATGCAGCGTGAATCAAATAGACATTCGAATACAAAATTCTATCCTAGAACGGTTGGACTCAAACAAGAGCTGCGCAATAGAACTAAATCAAATATTCTAAGGCTATATGATTCTTACTGCATACAACCTATAGGGCCTCCACTTAACAACCTACTATGACTAGCATTGATTCCTACTAGCAAGCAATCATCATACAACATAGTGTCAACAACAGGCAATCTAGCATGCATACCCTATGATCTAGAAAACAATACAACACTAAGTAATGTACCTATCCCCTTTGGCTCCGGCTGACTGTACACACTGCGCCCTCGATCACCGTTCCTCAAACGGATTTTTCCTTCTTTTTATTTCCCAAAAACTTTAAAGAAAATTTTTATAGCCGCAAACTTGAGATCAAACACACCGAAATGCGTTTGATTCACTCAAGCCGTGCTCTGATACCAAGTTGTAACGTCCCAAAAATTACAAGCAAATTTAAATTTTTAAATAAACATTTCATTTATAACAACTCATTAAATGATCCCAACGTTTCGTTTGCAAACTCATAATTAATATCTTCATAACAAAGACCAGCAGAATTAAACGTTTAATTATTAAAAACCATAAAGCAACCAGCTCTCCTCGCGCGCCAGTGTGTACTCGTCACGTCTTGGAGCCGCCCGTACCTGAAACCACAATCTATTGGGAAAGGGTAAGCACGAAGCTTAGTGAATTCAACACCATAAGTAACACAGTTATTTCCACACCACCATAAACAGATAATTGCACATAAACAGCATACAAGTCTACGAACAAATCATAAACATGTATATCCACACCCACCCACCTAATAGGCATACGTCGGTCCCACCGACCACACGACCATCGTGCAAACGCAACCCGGCACCCCCGGGTTCATACGCCACCCGCGTATACAACCTTCGGTCCCACCGAATTACTACGCCACCCGCGTATGTGACCCTCGGCCCCGCCGAACTCCTACGCCACCCGCGTAGTCACAACAATAAAGGTCCGACTAGACACCCCACTATTTAACCCCGCATCAAAAGCAAATAGAACTACCACATACATACACAACGTAATGTAAAAATAACCGACATTAGTTATAGTGAGAGAACTCACCTCGAATGCGCGCCTAGCTCAACAATACAATTTCAAGCTTCCCAATTACGGTCACTTCCCAGCACCTAAACGCACGTTAAAACGTATCAATACGAGACCCGGACCCTAATACACGACGCACGCTTAAACCGTCACTAAAACTACCTTCCGGTCTAACCAAACAGGTCTGTTCGGGACCTGTTTCGACCCCTTTAATCCCAGCAAATTCTCAATATTATTACATGGCCAGAAAGTGCTCTGAGTTAGGGTTCCAAAGACATATTATACGCCTCCTAACGATTTTTCTACAATTTACTATGGATTTTACAAAAACAGTTCGCGGAACAGCGAAAAACAGCACCTTACAGTACAAAACGACGATTTTACCTATGCTACGTTCCGAACTGGATTTTTCACAAAACACAGAAAAGTTGCTAGACTCAGAAAAGGAACGTTTGGCACTGATCTCACCCAGATACGAGTTACGAGCAAAACGTTATGGCTTTCACAAGGCAATGGCAGATTCCATAATTTTTCACATGAAATGACGAATCACTGAACTTGCGACCACTTTTTCGCCCAGCTAGAGACCGAACCAGTTTTCCGCTAAAACACCGAAAACGTGCCCGACCCCGAACTTGAACCGTGGGCGCCAGTTTCGGCTCAAACGATGTTACGACGGAAAAGTTATGATCAAACGAAAACTGGACAGCACACTTAGAATTTACATAAAATGACGATTTAAAAGAAACGGTTTGAACGATTCGGCTTAATCGATTAAGTCACGGTTTAAGGGCTCTACAGTGACTATGGTCTGGTCACGACCACGCGCCACCCACTGCCATCTCCGCCAGTGGTGGTCGCCGGTGGCGACCGACGGCGGCTCTCCGGCGATGATTACACACACACACCGCCCACACCACCCTCTCGCACCACCTTTCCTCCTCTCTCTCGATCGCCATAAACGCACACACACAACTACACACACCACCACGGCCATCCTACGCCACCACCCCTCAAGGTGGTCCACGGCGGCTACCGCCTGCAGCGGCCAAGGCCGCGTGCAGCGGCAGCGGCGACGGCTACTTCGCCGGCGACTAAAACAAGAAAGAGAATCGCGATCTTAACGCTTACCTCTCGACGAATAACGGTGGCGGCAGTGGTTTCCGGCGATTGCAGCAGCGGCGCCTCCTCCTCCGGCGTCTTTCACCTCCGGCGATCTCTCTCCCGACTCCTCTCTTTCTCGCCGCCGATTCTCTCTCTAACCTTCTCGGTTTCTCTCTCTCTCTCTCTTCTCTTCCTCCGGCCGGCGACAACCACAAAGGGGGAGGGGGAAAAAGGGATGGCCGTAGGGTTGTTCTTTGTTTTTCTTTCTTGTTTGTCCAACACGTCACCAACACAACAAAACCCAAAACCAAATGAGCCGTAGGGTTGTTCCTATTTTTTTTTTCTTTCTTGTTTGTCCAACACACCACAACTCACACCAACAAAACAAATGGGTTTTCGGTTTATGAAATACATGGGCCGAAAATCTATGCATGTTTTGGCCCTTTGACACTTCTAGTCCCTCCACTTAAACCTTCTCGCAACTAACCCAAAATTCCGATATTTTTAACGATTAGGTCCGATTCGTCTAACCCCGTTAACGGAAACCACATTAAATAAAATTAAAACCAAAGGATTTATAAAAAGAGATTACATACCGGGATACGGGCTTTACATGGAGCCGCTCCTGTAGCCCATGCACCGTATCGTTTAGCACCTCCAGAGATGAAAGAAATGATGACACAACTGCAAGACCTATCCGATAAGGGCTTCATCAGACCCAGTTCTTCGTCGTGGGGTGCACCAGTCCTGTTTGTGAAAAAGAAGGATGGTTCGATGTGAATGTGTATTGATTACCGGGAACTGAACAAGCGTACGATCAAGAACAAGTACCCGCTTCCCAGAATTGATGACCTCTTCGATCAATTAGTTGGAGCTTGTTATTTCTCCAAGATTGATCTAAGATCTGGTTATCATCAGCTGAAGGTTAAAGAAGAAGACGTTCTGAAAACTGATTTTCGCACAAGGTACGGTCACTATGAATTTTTGGTGATGCCATTTGGACTGACGAACGCTCCAGCTGCTTTTATGGATCTAATGAACCGAGTATGTAAGCCATATCTCGATAAATTTGTTATTGTATTTATCGATGATATCCTTATCTATTCCCGATCCAAAGAAGAGCACACACAACATCTTCGTTTAATTCTGGAATTGTTAAAGAAGGAACAGTTATACGCTAAGTTCTCTAAATGTGAATTCTGGCTGCGAGAAGTTCAGTTTCTCGGACATGTAGTTTCCGAGAAAGGTATTCAAGTTGATCCGATGAAAGTGGAGTCAATTGAAAAGTGGGAACCGCCGAAAACGCCAACCGAATTACGAAGTTTTCTGGGTTTAGCCGGTTACTATCGAAAGTTTATAAAAGATTTTTCTCGTATCGCTACGCCTCTCACTAAGCTGACCCGACAGAATCTAAAGTTTGAATGGAAAGCAGAACAGGATGAAGCATTCCGAATATTGAAAGAGAAACTCTGTAGCGCGCCGATATTAGCATTACCTGAAGGTTCCGATGATTTTGTTGTTTACAGTGATGCTTCCAAACTGGGATTGGGTTGTGTACTAATGCAGCGTGGGAAGGTTATCGCTTATGCTTCTCGTCAACTAAAGGATCATGAACGGCAGTATCCTACACACGACATGGAACTGGCAACAGTTGTGTTCGCGCTAAAGATTTGGAGACACTATCTTTATGGTTCTAAATGTCAAATTTTTACTGATCATAAGAGTCTTCAACATCTTTTCAATCAGCGGGAATTAAATATGAGGCAAAGAAGATGGCTAGAACTGGTGAATGATTACGACTGTGAAATTCTTTATCATACGGGAAAGACGAATGTGGTAGCTGATGCACTGAGTCGTCAAGAAAGGAGTGGAACAATAAAAGCCATTGCACTAAGAGCTGAACTTCTACCTAACATCTTTGACGAATTGCAGAAGTGTCAAGTAGAAGCCTATCAAGAAGAACATTTGAAATCAGAAAGGTTAGTGGGGATATCAGCATCACTCGTAAAAGACGATCGTGGGTTACTGTGTCTGGGAAACAGAATCTGGGTGCCTCGTTTGGGTGGTTTACGTGACCGGGTACTACAAGAAGCTCATCAATCTCGTTTCTCTATTCATCCAGGTACGAATAAGATGTATAAAGATTTAAAACAATTTTATTGGTGGTCGGGAATAAAAAGAAGCATTGCTCAGCATGTGGAAGGTTGTACTACTTGTAAGAAGGTAAAGATTGAACATCAAAAGCCGTTTGGTCAGTTACAACGTTTAGAAATACCTACGTGGAAATGGGATCAGATTACTACGTATTTCATCACGAAGTTACCAAGGACTCCGAAGGGATTTGATGCCATTTGGGTGATCGTTGACAGATTGACAAAGTCTGCTCACTTCCTACCAATAAAAGAAACTTATTCGTTAGAACGACTAGCCAAGTTGTACATTGACGAAATAGTAACTCGACATGGAGTTCTAATCTCGATTATTTCTGATCGTGATAGTCGTTTTACTTCAAGGTTCTGGAGGAGTTTTAAAAAAGAAATGGGAACGCAAATAAAGATAAGCACATCGTACCATCCTCAAACTGACGGTCAAAGTGAACGAACGATTCAGACTTTGGAAGATATGTTGCGGGCCTACATTGTTAACTTTGGGGGATCATGGGATAAGCATTTGACGTTGATCGAATTTGCCTATAACAACAGTTATCATTCCAGCATACAAGCGGCACCGTTTGAAGTTCTGTATGGTAGAAAATGCCGAACGCCTCTATGTTGGAACGAAGTGGGAGAAAAACAGTTAGCGGAGCCAGATATAGTTCAGTTAACAGCGGATAAGATTACTTAGATACGGGAACGATTGAAAGTGGCTCAAGACAGACAGAAAAGCTACGCTGACTGACGCCGAAAGCCGTTAGAGTTCCAAGTTGGAGATTTCGTAATGTTGAAAGTCTCGCCTTGGAAAGGAGTCATTCGATTTGGGAAACAAGGTAAACTTAGTCCAAGGTACATCGGGCCGTTTGCAATCACGGGAAGGATTGGGAAAGTAGACTACAGATTAGATCTTCCACCAGAGTTAAGCAGAATCCACAACGCTTTTCATGTTTCAAATTTTCGAAAGTGTTTAGTTACACCAGATCAAGCAGTTTCTCTACCAGATATACAAGTCGATGAAAAGCTGAATTACGTGGAGGAACCGGAAGCCATTGTTGATAGTAAAGTTAAGGTGTTGCGGAATGGTAAGGAGATCAAGCAAGTAAAAGTACATTGGAGACATTATAGAGGTCAGGATGCTACTTGGGAATCAGAATCCGAAATGAGAACTAAGTACCCGCACCTTTTTGCCTAACCGAATTCCGGGACGGAATTCTTTTGAGGGGGAGATGATGTAATACCCCGGGTAAGTTCGTTAGTTAAATCCTAGTTCCGTTAAATTTATTTATCTTTATAATTGATGTTTAGGGTAAGTTTAGGAGAGTTTAGGAGTTTAAGGGTGTATTAGTAATTAGTGAATAGTGCAGGGTCTAAAAGGGTAAATATGGTCTAATATTATCCTTAGACTTCAGATATTTTGCAAAAAGCAGAAAATTCAGTTTAGTGAGTGTGTGTGTGTGTTTGGAGAAGAGAAGAAGAAGAGAGAAGGTCTTGTGGCTAGGGATTCAAATTAGTTAACTTGGAAGTGATTTGAGGTATGTTTCCTTTACATTTTATGTTTGTAATTGCTATTAGGAAGTATCTATCGGATTAGAATTATCACATCTGGATTGGGGTTGATTTCAGTCGAATTCTGGGTTAAAAATAGGCAAACCGACAGAGGTTTCCGGACACAATATGAATGTGTCCGGGTAGTTTTGTTGATGGTGTCCGGTAGATTCTTTAGTGGTGTCCGGTAGTTTTCCTTGCAGGTATCCGGTAGTCGAAGTGTCCGGGTAAGTTACTTTTCCTTAAGTTTCCGGTTAAAATGAGATATCGGATGATGTCCGGATTGCTTTGGTGTCCGGGTGCTATCCGGATTATTCATGTTGTCCGGAAAGTTATGCTATTCGGATTGTATGAGCTGCCCGGAAAGTTGTGTTGTCCGGATAGTTTGGGTTGTCCGGAAACTTTGAGTTGTTTGGTCATTTTTGAGAATTCAGATACTTTTGAGTATCCAGTAGCCTGTGTTTTGTTGACTCTTGGATATGGAAAGAATGAGGATTGAATATACTGTGGACTCGACTTAAGTTCGGGTTTGGGGGTAACATTTGAGGATAGAGTTATCTAGAGCCTTTAGATTTAGTAAGTCTTATGTGTTCTATATGGTAAAGGATACTTGTACCTATTTGTTTCAGATTCTGTGGATTTGGGGTGAAAGCTGAACTGTTTTTGAGGAAGGATTGGAAGTGTTTTGATAAGCAAACAAGTGAGTTTTACTTTAAAACGTTTTTAAACTGGAATACATATATGTGTGGATTGGGAATGTGATAGATGATGTGATTATGTGTTTATGTTTGAAATATAATATATTGAGATATTGTATTTACATGAGCATTACACTATACGAGAATACGTTGGCCGGGCTTAGGACCGGTGGTGTTGGCTGTAATATTCGTACAACGGTGTTGGCTGTAATTGTCGTACAGCGGAGTTAATTTATTAGTTGGCTTGCAACCAATTAATATGGCCAAGAGAATGAGACAGGAAAGTATATGATGCATGAGTCATAACTGGTATTTGTATTTGTGTTATGTATATGATGGTTGTGCAAATGGTTTTAAAACTAACATGGATTTTCTCACTTAGACCAATAGGTCTAACCCTCATTTTGTTTTAAAAATATGTATTATAGGGCGTGGATCAGGTAAAAGCAAATGACAAGGATAGTCAGTGGCTAGCTTTTGTGAAGACTTATGTTATGAAGACTAAGACGTGTTTTGCAGTTATAGTTTCATTATTTGATATCATGTATGTAATTAGCAAAAAGTTTGTAACGAAATATCTTATTTTGGTTGTAAAGACTAAGGGACCTTATTTGTGATATGAAGCATCTTTTGTATGTAACGATGTTATACATTATACAGGGGCGGAGCCAGGAATTTTGTCAAGGGTGGTCCTCTTTAATAAAACAAAAAATAAATTTCGATCAAAAAGTAACATAAATTTTCAAAAGACTAAACACTAACCTTTACAGATTCAACAATAAATTCGACGCGTTTTCATTTTCTGAAACATATTAATGATATCTTCATTCTCAACGTCTGCATACACATCCTTTTCAATTAAATGAATAATTGATACAAACCAATTTATCGAGAGAATGCAACTAAAATGTATTTTCTCAATTCTCATACAAAACAACAGAATGCCTCATCTCTGTTTCGCATACAATGATACAAAACATAATGTATTTCTCATTTAAAGTGAAACCCTAGGCTAGAGCCTAGAAGTAAGAAACTTACAAACAGTTACATAAACAATGTGATCAAAACAGAATGTATTTCTCATTTTCTCATACAATGAATCAATGATACAAAACAGAAAGCCTCAATTGTGATTTATGAAACCCTAGAAATAAGAAATTTACAAACAATTAAATACAAAAGAGAATGTATTTTCTTATATAATGATACAAAACAGAATGTGAAAGTGAAATAAGAAACTTACCAACTATGATTTTGATTTTTAGCCGATGATCAGTCAATCAGATCAATAGTGCAACATTCATTCGGTGCAGGGCAATCGATCTTAGGCGAGACATTCCTGGAATCGATCTTGGATTCGGTCGTGGGCGAGAGCCGAGAGTAGGAGAATCGTCGTGATCGTATTCGTCAGTGGTAAAAAGCGAGAGTCAACAGTGTTATTGCGTTAATCGTCAGTCGTATGTATTGTAAAGGCGGTAAAGTGACAGAGTTGGAGGAGGCGTCTAATTTCAATATGTTGGAGCATTTGGCACTTGAGCTAGTGGAGTAGTGGGCTCGGAACTCGAAGTTACTTGTGGATATATAAATTAATGAATTTGGGCTAGATTTTTTTTATTTTTTTAAATTCCAAACTTCAGGGTGGTCAAGTGAATCTCCTGGGCCAAACCCAGCTCCGCCCTTGACAATATATGTTATTTGTTGTATGTTTGGGATTCGGGTTGTTACAGCACATCCATTCTTAATAATACTTACAAATAATATTTCACATAAACTTGCAATTTAGTACATTCTTACAAAAAAATAAAACATATTTATGAATTAGACAATTATTTTCATAACATTCGTAACTTGAAAAGGACTTCGCGGGGTGCTTTCTTAATTTGAACCAGACATGTATAAAGATGCTAACCATACGTACTGCGTACACGCCTAAAATGGCACTAACATTAAAAGAGCATGCCTTACGTGAGTTCATATTTTACATTGTATTTCATTTGTTGTCAAATAACAAGTTACATTTAATCTTAACATGCTTACATATTTAATAACAAAGTACTTCTATCACCGTGGAATGCGCGGTTCAAACACTAGTGTTAAATGCAAACAAAATGGATAATCAATGTTGATGGGAGATTAATGTGAAAAATTAGAGAAAAAAAGGATTAAGAGGAGGACGAAGAAGAAAAAAGATAAATGAGTTTCTAACTTATAGGAGAAGGTTTGTCAACACCTATGTTTTCTTCTTTAATATATATAATATAATAATATTGATTTGTATTCATTAAAATTAAAATTAAAATTAAAAATAAAAATAAAAATAAAAATAAAAATAAAAATAAAAATAAAAATAAAAATAAATCGGTTCGTCTCTGAAGCTCCGTTGGAAGGTAAAGAAGTCCAATTGTCAGCCACCTGTCCATCGTCAATTCCAAAGCTCCTCTCCTCACCTTCTTCTTCTTCTTTCATAACACACACAAACCTCCACTAATTCTCCACTTCTTCCGACCATGAAGTTCGACCGCCCTTCCAATTCAGCCACCTCTCAAACCCTCACCGCCACCACTTCTCAAGATGCTCGTTTGCTTGTCCGTGAAACTCTAAGAATCTCCGCCAACCTTGCATCTTCTCCTCCGCCTTCGGTTGTTGCGCCCTCCGAGTCTAGGTCGCAAGAGGCAACCAGTTTCGGTCTCGTTGAAGACCAATTCGTTGATGCCAGCTTGAGATTGATTTGTTATGAGGAAATCGATGGCCGTAGGTTTAAATATTTGGCGCATAACGATAGGAAAAACTTCAAAACAGGTTCAAATTCGATCCGTGCGGTCAGCTTGCAGTCTCGTCAAGCCCCTGCGGATGTCGGTTTTTCCTTCTCTCTCTCTCTCACTCTTCTACTCTCTCTGTACACCGATACACACACAGTGTGTGTGTGTGTTGGTGGAGCTTCGTGTTGTTGTCTTGCCAATTTATTATTAATGCATATGTACTTCCTGTTGAATTTGTAATTAAATAGCTATTATCACTGAAAACCGTCATTTGGTAGTCAAATTCTTCGAATATTCTATGCTACATCTGCTTATAAGTAAATACATGAAGTAAAAAGAAATCAAGAGATAGACGGTTTCAATTTTATGGTAAAATGGACCTATTTTTTCTGGAGTCATTGCCGATTTATATAATGTTCTTGGTGCACAAAAAGGTACCAATTACAAAGATTCAAGTTATCAATTGGACAAATTATGTTGATTTCAACCCCAAAAGAGGCGAAGTTTTCACTTTGTTGGTACAGAGAGATCATCGATGGCCTGGCCGGAGAGTTACTACCTCTTGGAGGTTATGAAAGATTTTTGTGTAAGCATGAAACTTCTAATAACTTCAATCAGTATGAAAGAAAAGAAAAATTTGAAGTCATTCTTGATTATCGTAATCATCATTTTACATATTGTGTATCTATGTTTATACTTCTATAAGCAAAAAATAGGTGATGTGAAGTGAAGAGAAATTGCAGATTAAGATGAGACACCTTAACTCAAATCTGTTGTAAAATTAGGAGCTGAATATTATGGCTTTATCAACGGATAAAAGGTCAAAATCCTAAGGGCTGCAGACAAGGAAAGAAAAACTTGAAAAACGTATTCCTGTGTGGATTGGCTGGTGGTAGAAGCTAATCAGATTCATGCATAAAACAAGGCCCTTATCCCAAACTAATTCATAAACATGTCCATGATATTTGTCACAAGTTTAGTGCTGTATTGTTTTTCAGTAGCCATTAATACTGTGTAGCATTGCAGGAGTTGATATCCTTTATAAGATCCTATGTGGTTCCGGAAGGCTTCCCTGACAGCGTTAGCCCTTCGTATGTGCCCTACATGACATGGAGAGCTTTAAAGGTACACAATTATATCATGGGGAAGAATCTGATCTGTAATTAATGTGATGCTATGTCTTGTGATTTTACATACCAGCATTCTTATTACTTTTTTTGATAATGGCTTTGACAATTATGTCTGTTCAATGTAGCATTTCTTTGGTGGAGCGATGGGGGTCTTCACCACACAAGCACTTCTGCATTCTGTTGGTGTCTCCAAAAACCAAGCTACCTCTGGGGCTGTAGCTATCAATTGGATTATCAAGGTAATGACGATGTTCACTGTTCATATATGAATGCCATTTGGTTTTGGTCATTCTTTGAAGTGGTGCTTTAAAGGTCACCATCATTGATAACACTCCTATAAAAGTTGGCTCATCAAACTTGTAATAACATTATCTTAGATGATACTACTTCATATAGTTAGTCTGTTATATCTATGGAATGCGTTTGGTATTTATGACATGATAGAACATGACAGGACAAAACAATTGTTCAGCGTTTGGTAAGATGGAATTGGACAGGACATAATAGATAAAATGACCAATTTACCCCTAATGAGTTGTTTATGTATTTTATATATTTTGATTAATTATGTAACTGATTAACTTATAATAAAATAAATATTTTTAGAGTAAACTACAATTTTCGTCCCTGGTGTTTGACAAAACCTATGAAAGTGGTCCCTAAACTTCAAAAACTGCAAGAATAGTCCTTGGTGTCCTGATTTTGCTTTGAAATTGGTCCCTGCTCACTAACTCCGTTAAAAAACTCAATTAAGTCAGGGGTATTTTGGTCTTTTTACATTTTTTGGCCTTTTCTATTAAAATAAAATAAAATAAGAATATATTTTATATTTTATATATTTATATTATATATATAGATATATATATATATACACAGTGGTCTTCTCCACCACCATCACCACCATAACCACCGCCACAATCACCACCATCATCACCGGTGGTCTTCTCCACCACCATCACCACCATAACCGGTGGTCTTCTCCACCACCATCCCTTTCTGGTAGCATTCCAAGCTCCATCGGAACCTGTTCATCCCTAACTTCCTTGTAAGATTCTCCTATTTCTTGTTTTCCAGATTTCCATTAACCTTTTTGTTCTTTCTTGATCTTTAATTACAAAAGTTTACAAAAATCTATGATTTTTGCAGGATATTATCAAGAAACATCCTTTCTGGGCAAGTTCCTGTAGGAACAATCTTACTGGAAGCATAGGAGTTAATCTCTCCCAACTTACTAACCTTAGGGTGATTGATTTGAGCGAAAACGGTTTATATGGACCAATTCCTCTGAATTTTTTCGACCAATGTGGATCCTTAAGGTCAATATCTTTAGCCAGTAACAAATTTCAGGCCAAATTCCAGATAGTTTGGTTTCATGTTCATCTCTTGGTGTCCTCAACTTTTCATCCAACCAGTTTTCAGGCCTATTACCCTCAGGTATCTGGTCCTTGCATGGAGTTAGATCTCTCGATCTTTCTGATAATCTTTTGGAGGGTGAAATTCCTAAGGACATTGAAGGTTTGCATAACCTGAGGGAAATTAAGTTGAGAAAGAATCAGTTTACTGGTCCAGTTCCAGATGAAATTGAAGCTTGTGCACTGTTGAGATCAGTTGATTTTAGCGAAAACTCGTTTTCTGGGCTTCTTCCAAGCACATTGCAGAAACTTTCTATGTGTAATGATCTAAATTTTCACAGCAATTTGTTCACTGGTGAGTTACTGAATGGATTGGGGAAATGGGAAGCCTTCAGACTCTTGATCTTTCTAAGAATATGTTTTCTGGTGCTGTACCTAATGCTATTGGTAATATTCAGTCATTGAAAGTGCTGAATATTTCCAACAATGGCTTCGCCGGGAGCTTGCCAGCTTCGATGATCAATTGCAAAAACATTCAGACTTTGGATGTGAGTCGAAATTCGTTGACAGGGTTTCTTCCTACGTGGGTATTTCAATTGGGGCTACAAAGTGTTCTCTTTTCAGGGAATAAGCTGACCGGAAGCATCTATGGTGCTGTTACTTCCGCCATTGGAATCTCACACGAGAATCTTCAAGTTCTTGATATATCCCACAATGCATTAACTGGTGAAATCCCATCTGAAATTGGGAGCTTTAGCAGCCTGCGATTCTTGAACATATCCAAGAATTCACTGATAGGTGAAATTCCAGAAACAATGGGGAAACTAAAGGCTTTGGATAGTCTTGATTTGAGCAAAAACCAGTTAAATGGAAGCATTCCTTCGCAGATAGGAGGAGCTCGCAATCTGAAGGATCTGATACTAACACAAAATTCCCTTTCTGGTAGCATTCCAAGCTCCATCGGTGCGGTTATGGTGGTGATGGTGGTGGAGAAGACCACCGGTGATGATGGTGGTGATTGTGGTGGTGGTTATGGTGGTGATGGTGGTGAAGAAGATCAGAAGACCACTGTGTGTGTATATATATATATATATATCTATATATATAATATAAATATATAAAATATAAAATATATTCTTATTTTATTTTATTTTAATAGAAAAAGCCAAAAAATGTAAAAAGACCAAAATATCCCTGACTTAACTGAGTTTTTTAACGGAGTTAGTGAGCTGGGACCATTTTCAAAGCAAAATCAGGAAACCAAGGACTATTCTTGCATTTTTTGAAGTTTAGGGACCACTTTCATAAGTTTTGTTAAACACCAGGGACGAAAATTGTAGTTTACTCGTATTTTTATAACAAAATATAACATTAGAAAGTATTTGTCAAGACGATTAAAATGACACCAAAATAAAGAGTTTATATAATTTCCAATTCTTATTGTTAAAGTAGTATGTATATTCTAGTCCATTAGTGTAAGGCCCATAGGCCCAAGAATAGGAACCTAGTATTGTGTATATATTCAGGGTTCTCCTCATTGTTAATAGTAAGAGATAACAAACCCACAACCAGTTTCATGGTATCAGAGCCTAACTCTTGGTACAAACCCTAGCCGCCGTCGCCGGAACCCTAGCCGTCGTCGCCGGAACCCTAGCCGCCGTCGCCGGAATCATCCAGACCTGCTGCCGCTCTCTGCTGCCACCTGACGCCGCTAGAATCTGCCCGGACGCCGTCGCCGGAATCATCCAGACCTGCTGCCGCCGCCTGCTGCCACCAGACGGCGCCAGAATCTGCCCGGAACCTGCTCCCGCCCTCTGCCGCCATTGTTCACGCCCGGAACCTCTGCCGCCACTGTTTCCGCCCGGAACCTGCTGCCGCCACTGTTCACGCCGGAGTTACTGTTCACGACGGAATTACTGTTCACGCCGGAATTACTGTTCACTTTTCTGGTACACTTTTCTGTTCACTTTTCTGCTCACTTAAATGGGAGACGGAAAGCCTAAGGAAGTTTAGGCAAGTCATATTGCCCCGGGTATAATTAACTTCACATCAGTTTTACGTATTCCGATTAAACTTAATTCTGATAATTGGAACTCGTGGAGTCTATTTGTCCAAAAGGGTCTTACAAGTTTGGACAAAGAAGACCATCTGACTAAAGACCCTCCTGATCTTATTACCCGTGAATGGCGTATTGATGATAGTGGTATTCAAATGGCTCTATGGAATGCAATGGAGCCACAAACACTTGCTATCGCGCAAAACTTTTCTACTGTAAAAGAAATGTGGAACCATCTCTCTTCATCCTTCTCTGCGAAGGAATCATTGTCTCATGCTTATTCTGTGGTTCAGGCATATACGAGAGTCGAGCAAGGTGATTCGTCATTCACGGATTACTTTACTCGGTTCTCAAAACTTCAGGATGAGCTACATACTTTGTTCCCACCTACTACTGACTTGAAAGTTCAGAAGGAGCGCAATACTAAGATGGATGTTATGATGTTCATTGCTGGTCTATCTTCTAAGTACTCTAGTGTTCGACACCTATTGTTGAGCAACTCTACCGCTATCTCCTCTGTGGCATCCACATATCATCTCCTGCGAGAGATGTACGGCTCCGACACGACGACTCCTGGATCCATCGACACCTCTGCCATGTATACCACTACTGCTTCATCCGTTGGTAAAAGTTTTGGCCGAGGTTCTCATACTGCTCAGCGGAAGGGGATTGGCCGAGGTAATGGTATTACTTGTCACTATTGCAAACTGGATGGACACACGAAGTACAATTGTCCAAATCGCCCCCTTGGATCTCAGCCACCTCCCCGTCCTAGAGCCAAAATGGCTACTACTGATGAGCCTCTTGAGCAAACTGCCCCTACTTACATGCTCAGCCAGGAGGAGTATAATCGGCTCCAGCAGTTACTGATCTCACAGACAACCAGTCACAGTGCACAAGCCAATACTGCACAAGCCAGCCATAGTGCACAAGTCAACTCTGCCCATTCAAGTGCACTTTCTAGTCTTGATTCATCCTGGGTTATTGATTCTGGAGCTACTCATCACATGACTGGGAATCAAGGTATCCTTTCTAGCCTACATGAAGCTTTCCATCCACCCGTTCGAATTGCTAATGGATCTTCATGCCCAGTTGAGGGCATTGGATCCATTAACAATTCGACAAACCTACGCCTCTCCTCTATTTTGTTTGTTCCTAAATTTCCTGATAATCTTTGTTCAGTCAGTCAAATTACAAAACAAAATAACTGTTCTGCAACCTTTTTTCCTACTCACTGTATTTTTCAGGAACTAGGGACGAACCGGCTGATTGGCACCGGTTTTGAATCAAGAGGCCTCTACCGTCTATCCTTACCGTCACGCCCTATAGCAAACATATGTGATTCCAGTATGAGGGAGACTCACTGCCGGCTAGGTCATTCCTCTATAGTGGTTTTGAGGCAAATGAGACCGGATTTTCCTATTCCTTATGATTTTCATTGTGAGTCATGTCAGCTTGGTAAACATACTAGGCGCCCTTATCCCCCGAAAGTGTCTGGTAGAGTCAGTACTTTGTTTGAACTTTTGCATTCTGATGTATGGGGTCCTTGCCCTACCAAATCTACATTGGGTTTTCAGTACTTTGTTACATTTATTGATGATTATTCTCGCGCCACTTGGGTTTATTTGATGAAATCTCGTAGTGAAGTTAGTTCCATTTTTCGTGAATTTCATTCTTATGTAAAAAATCAATTTAACACATCTATCAAAACCTTACGCACTGATAATGCAAAAGAGTATCTATCCACCGAGTTTTCTAACCATTTGAAACTACATGGCATTGTTCACGAGTCTTCCTGCGTGTATACCCCTCAGCAAAACGGAATTGCTGAACGCAAGAACCGTCATCTATTGGATGTTGCACGCACAATCATGTTTCACTCTAATGTCCCTCACCGATTCTGGGGTGATGCTGTCCTTACTGCTGCTTACCTGATAAATCGTATGCCATCATCTGTTCTTAAGGGTCAGACTCCGTTCTCTGTCTTATTCCCTAAAGGTAACCCATTTTCTCTTGCACCCAAAATTTTTGGGTGTGTTGCGTACGTTCATGATCATCGTCCAAGTCTTACTAAGCTTGACCCTCGAGCTATTCGATGTGTCTTCCTTGGTTACTCTCGTGTTCAAAAAGGGTATCGTTGTTACAGTCCGTCTCTTCATCGATACTTTACAAGTGCTGATGTCATTTTTCATGAGTCATGTCCTTACTTCTCCACGTCTCTTACCCCACCTTTTGATTTGTTTCCCGATTCTGAACCCGAACCCGATTCTCACACGATTGATCTGCCTTTTGTTCCATCTACATCCACCTCTCCGGTCTCAGATTCCTCAGATACTGTTAGTAACACATCTGGCCTACCTACAATGCCTCCACCACTGGTCTTCACATATGCTCGACGACATAAGGATAAGACGGTACCGACACTTGATTCACAACCGGATCCTGATACGGGGACATCCTTAGTTCCACCACCGATGCCTGAGCCTGATATACCCTTACCCGCCACTGCTCATTCTACCCCTGATCCGCCACCAGATGATACACCTATATATGATCCACCCGGTGCACCGAAACCCGATATACCCATAGCTTTCCGTAAAGCATCTAGACATTCCACTCGTTACCCTATTCAGGATTATGTTGCCTATGCTCACCTCTCCCGTGCATCCCATGCCTACACCACTGCCATTGACTCCTACCCAGTTCCCAAGGATGTGATGACAGCTCTTAATCACCCAGGATGGCGAAAGGCTATGGAAGAGGAAATAGGGGCTCTTCGAGCAAATCACACGTGGGATCTTGAGCCGCTTCCTCATGGGAAGCGTATTATTGGTTGTCGTTGGGTATTCACTGTTAAACTCAACCCTGATGGATCTTTACATCGCCTGAAAGCCCGTTTGGTTGCTAAAGGTTATTCTCAAGCTTACGGCATTGATTATGACGAGACATTCTCTCCAGTTGCCAAAATGCCATCTGTCCGCATCTGTATCTCTCTGGCTGCCATCCATCATTGGCCGCTCCACCAGCTTGATGTCAAGAACGCCTTCCTTCATGGTGTTCTTGAGGAGGAGGTATATATGGAGCAGCCACCTGGATTTGTTGTCGAGGAGGAGGCTTCAAAAGTTTGCAGGTTACGTCGCTCCCTATATGGCCTTAAGCAGAGTCCCAGAGCATGGTTTGGGCGTTTCTCTGATGTTATGGGAGAATTTGGCATGGTTCGAAGTGCATATGACCACTCTGTTTTCTTCAGACATCTCCATGGACGAAGGATTATTTTAGTAGTTTATGTGGATGATATCATAATCACAGGAGATGATGAGGTTGGGATTACCAAACTCAAACAGTTTCTTCAGTCTCAGTTTCAGATTACCGACTTAGGCCGACTTCGGTATTTCCTTGGCATAAAGGTGTCACGTTCTCCACAAGGAATACTTCTCTCTCAACGGAAGTATGTCCTTGATATGTTGACGGAGTGTGGGTTACTGGGTTGCAAACCAGCTGATAGCCCAATGCTTCCTACAGGGAAACTCCTTCCTGAGGATGGAAGTCCGATGAAGGACCCTGAACGATATAGGCGACTGGTTGGGAAACTTAATTATTTGACAGTCACTCGACCGGATATATCATTTGCGGTTAGTGTTCTGAGTCAGTTCATGGCCACACCATACACCGGACACTGGGGTGCTGCTCTTCGTGTATTGAGGTATTTCAAGACCACACCATGTCGAGGGATATTATATTCTGATCAGGGTCACTGTCGTGTGGGTGCATTTAGAGAGAAGGGGGATGGACGGATATCAGGATTCTCAGATGCAGATTGGGCAGGATGCCCTATTTCACGAAGATCTACGACTGGGTATTGTGTGTTTGTTGGTGGAAATCTTGTGTCCTGGAAGAGTAAGAAGCAACACACGGTGTCTAGATCGAGTGCCGAGTCAGAGTATAGAGCCATGGCAGATGTCACGTCAGAGATGATATGGGTTCGTCGTCTTCTTAGAGAACTCGGGGTTGTTTCTGACGACTTGATGAGGTTATACTGTGATAGTCAATCGGCTATGCATATCGCTAAGAATCAAGTATTTCATGAAAGGACAAAACATATTGAGGTTGATTGTCATTTAATCAGAAATCGAGTAGTAGGGACTAAAGCAGATCCTCCATCCATTCAGCCAATATATGTCAAGACAGAATTTCAACTTGCGGATATTCTTACTAAACCTCTCCGGAAGACTCAGATTGATTTCATTTGTAACAAGTTGGGCATGATTAACATATATGCTCCAACTTGAGGAGGAGTGTTAAAGTAGTATGTATATTCTAGTCCATTAGTGTAAGGCCCATAGGCCCAAGAATAGGAACCTAGTATTGTGTATATATTGAGGGTTCTCCTCATTGTTAATAGTAAGAGATAACAAACCCACAACCAGTTTCACTTATTTTATACTTTTTTATATTATTTTATTATTATTAACATTTAATAAATTATATAAGTTATCAAAATATATAAATTGTATAGAAATAATATTTTTAGGACAGCAAAGTGAAAATTTAAAGAGCATAAAATACAATAACTAAAACTAAAATAATTAGAGAGGAAGGCGTGCGGGATGTTTTAGAAAAAAAATAGGTTTTATTTTGAGGTTATATTGGTAAAACATAATTCTGTTCCAGCTTGTTCCATGGGGTTGGGGTGAAAATGGATTGTTTCACTTTGTTCCACTATGATCCGGTCTGCTCTGCATAAAAGTCCTGCCAAATGTGGAACAGTGATCCCTGTTCTGTTCTGTCCAACTTACCAAACGCACCCGTAACGATTAGCTTCACTATATTCTAGAACATTGTGGTTCTAAATCATTTCCTTCTTGAATTCTTTTATCTTGAGTCTGTAACAGGTTGATGTTTTTATATTGATGATGCCACCAAGTTGTTCTAGAATAGTTCATAACCTGCAGTGGGGGTAAATGATAGAGAAATTGCAAAACTCGGTGTATTAAGAAAGATAAGGAGGATTAACAAGGAGCAGGACTCAATTATCATTCATATAGAATGAGTCAACTGCATCAAATTCAGCCTTTCTATCTTGAGGATTAGGCTATAGGCTGTCTCTATACATATGCTTACTAATTTATAAAGTCAGAGTTATTAATTACCAAGTCTGAAAAGAAAAGTAGAGTAGGAACCATCAGCATTGAAAACTAAACTTGGAGCAAAGCTAGAAACAGTTAACTTGCTTAGGACTTCTTGATTTACACAAAATAAGTGAACCCTCATTAATTTTAAGATTACACAATTTATGTGATTAAATGATACCAAGAACAAGGCTATAAAATGTGGTAAGTGGTGCACCCGCTTCTCTTTGCTTCATCTGTTTTCAGCTAATTGATTCCCAACCCAACCACTTTCTATTTCAACAGCTCATAATTCAATCTTCTGCTCAGATCTAGCAAAATTTCAGAATACCCGTTATATTGCATGTTACTGCTTGGACTTCATAGTTTATTTGTACAACAGACATTAACGCAAGTTGTATATGCACTAGGCAGTCACTATTATTTTTGTTTGCATAGCATTACAGTACATGCTCTTTCGGGATGATCAGTTATATAAAAGCTACAAGATTAGCATTTGATGAAGAAAGGAATTTTTTTTTTTTCTCTATATTTTGGTGAAAACTGAATTAAGAATGCTGTTTTCTGCATAATAAAATCATTTTATATGCTTGATGTGTAGGATGGTTCTGGGCGCATTGGCAAAATGCTTTTTTCTCGCCAAGGAAAGAAATTTGATTATGATTTGAAGCAGGTGAATTTTTCTGTGCCAATCTTATCTCACGTTTGACCTATGTTATGGAAGTAAAAAAGATTACAAATCTGATCAATTTATTTCTTTTAGCTTCGACTATCAGGTGACCTTCTGATGGAGTTGGGTGCTGGTGTAGAACTGGCAACTGCAGCTGCACCACACCTCTTTCTGCCTCTTGCCTGTGCTGCCAATGTTGCTAAGGTTTTAGCGTTGTTCTGTCTGCATTTATGAAGCCTTGCTTCTGTTGTGAAACTAACTCTGATATTTTACCATTATCTCATTTTTTTTGTAGAATGTTGCCGCTGTTACATCAACATCGACTCGTACTCCAATATACAAAGCCTTTGCTAAAGGTGAAAACATAGGCGATGTTACTGCCAAGGGAGAATGTGTTGGAAATGTGGCGGACCTGGTATGTCTGTTTGATACATTCAGCCAATTCGAATTATTGTTTCTAGCAATGATATGAAAACATCCGCCCAACATGCTGTTGGACTTGCACTATTTATGGTTAATATAGTTAGCATAGTAACTTTAGTATTTCCATAATTAAGAAGCCCTATTCCAGAAAGTAATTAAGGGATACATATTACCACATCAACATATGGTAATTTGGCTCTCTCTCTATCTCTCTATATATATAGGCAGTACACCAAAAATTAGTAATTTTAGCTTGAAAGTCTGTCAACTAAGGAAATATTCTACTTAATGACATCCCAATTGTAAATTGTTGCCATTTTATGGGACAGAATTGGATTATCAGTTTTTGTTCAAAAAATTAATTTCTCCCTTCCCTCATAGCATGTGTTTTTTCTTTAGGAGGGTGGGTGTTGTTGTGGGTATTTTTCATTAATGATATTGGGGCCGCTTATATACTTGTATTCAAGCTATATCTGGTTGATATAACTTATTAGCTGTAAGTTTAGTGGTAACTGATGTATGACCAATAGCATGAGTAAACAAGTGTTGCAGCTTGTTAGATATACAAAGAAGCAGTATAGTAGTTTTATAGAAGCAGTATAGTAGTTTTATACTTGATAGAGTTTAGAGTTTATGTTTTGGCATATGACGGATGTTACAACTGTTATGCATGTGTTTTCCTTAAATTATAAATGATGTTTTCGTAAGTTATTTTGTATCATGACATCAGAAGCTGCCACCAATATAGTGAACCGTGCAGCCCCTGCTGCTCCTTATTGTGTTGCTTCTTTAATCAGTTTCTGCTCCAACCACCACATACTGCTGGTTTGATATATTAAGATAGCGTTTTTTGTGTCTTATTGTTGCCGGTCAATTTGGTGTTGTGAATCAGATTGATTCAGCAATCAATGTAAACAGAGTGCAGTCTGTAGAGGAAATTTCACCATTGAAACAATAAGAAAAGGAAAACAGAAAGCAAGGGGCATATGTATTTTGTCTGTGACCCTACCACACCTACATATGATAGAAATTTGAGAGATAAAGAATGAGAGCTAAGAGTTCCAATCCAATTGGTTTTGTCGAATCGGAACCAATACCACCACATTGCTCTCGAATAGTTGACCGGTCGCTGGCCTTTTCGTGCACAGATATAGATTCATTGTTTGTACCTAGTCCAACCTCACAACCCTTCGTGGGTTGGTAAGAAGTCAGTCTTGTTTGGTAAGACCAATTTTTACAAAGAAAAGAGAGTGCTCGTCTCGGCCAACAAAGACCGTAATTACATAGATAACTGTGATTTATTGTAAGCAAGGGGTTGTTTACTAACCTTTTATCATCTCCTACTGGCGAGAGGCTCTTACTCAATTAAGAGGTAGAACTGTTTACCAAAAAAAATATACCTCTAATAGTGCTCCGACCTCTGACCGCGCTCTGACTATAGACAGGGAACAAATTATATCTTTCCCGGGTAAGCGATAACATTTCTATGTCCACCCATCTCCAAAGTAGCTTGCAAAGGTTGAGAAACAGGAAGATAGTTCACGTAGAACAAGAAGAAGATGAAAATACAACATGAATACCCTTTTTTTGTTTTGGTACCAGAAAGAGCAAATATGGGGATAATGATTGGTTTTTTCTAGTTTCCAGGACTGTAAATAGCCAACTGTGAGGACCAACTCAGGGGAAAGATGCCGCCTACCGGAAAGCCACTGGAAATACAAAGAACTCAAAAGACATAAATTCTTGGGATGAAAACCCTAGTTCACTATCGTGGCAGGGCTCCAAAAAGTATAAAAGCAAGTAATGTAGACCAAAACCCTCGTCTGGTTGCTAATTGTGAATAGCGTTTTTTTAGCTCGATTTTTGGAATAGAGAGGACTGTATGTTGACTATAAGAGGGTAGAGATGACTGAATTTCGACAGTGATAAGAGAGGAAGGTGGCTTTCTAAATTCTTATTGTTCCAATGAAAAGAGCGTAATCATAGTTAGAGAACATTGAATATAATGGTTTTGAGTTCTATTTTGTTAGAAGGAAATATCCATCAATTCGAAAAGGGAGATATCCAAATCAGATAGAAGTTATTCATCACAATGGATTGCCTACTAGATAACAAAGCACCCCAATACTTAACTTTTTGATGATTTAGTTTTGTCATTGGCTAGTTGCCAAGTATGACAACGCTCTAAGACATTATTAGACATGCGGTATAACAAACATTCAACTCCTAAAATATAATGCTGAAATAGAAAATCTATGCTCCACCCGACACAAAGATAGCACCACACAGGAGATAACATGATTACAAAAAAAACCATTATTAGACTTTACCATTTCTCTGCTAATGAAAAGATTGTGAGACGAATCAGCTCATACTAGCAGATGATTTGGATGCTACTTGTTTGATAATAATGACGTGATTATTCACATATGTATATTAGTTTTGAGTTGAATTTATTGTGTAGTTGGGAACGGGGTTGAGCATTATCATAGCTAAACGGAATCCTTCGTTGTTCACCACATTTGCCCTACTCTCTTGTGGATATCTTTTCAGCTCTTACAGAGAGGTATGTTAATGCTAAATTGATAAACGCCTTTTTAAATATATTAAGATATTGCTTTGTAACTTTTTGTGTTAAATTGCATTACCTTTTCACTTGTCCAGGTAAAATCTGTTGTCTTGCACACGTTGAATCGGGCGAGGTTCACTGTGGCTGTAGAATCATTTCTTAAGACAGGTTAGTCTGAGTCACTCGGGTGGTGTTGTTTGTCATGCTTTTGTTATTTGTTTTAGGGGCTGTTTGGCAGTTGCTGAATGGTTTAGTGCAGAATGATTAAGTGGTCAGAATGATTAAGAGGCTTTTATGATACAGTGCAAAATGAAATATGGTTGTTTGGTAATTGTTTAGAATGAAATCAGGGTGCTGAATGGTTAAGTGAGGCTCAGGATGCTAAATCATTCAGAGGGTTTTTGAACCATTAAGAGGCATACATTTTTTTTGCCAAACAGGATTTACCTTTTAGCGATTCAGAGGTTGCCTCTTAATGGAACCATTAAGAGGTAAACAAACAGCCCCTTAGCCATTTACAATTGAAGCATTGCTCTCTCCACACTCATGAGAAAAACAACTTTATGTAGAAAACTCAACTCAATCAAAAAAGAAATGTAAAGACATCTTAATCTATAGTAAAGACATGGTTGATCATGTAAAAGAAACGTGAGTTTGGCTAGGACCAATTAACTTGGGCCATTTCATTATTCAACAAGGGTGTGAGAAGGACCCATCGAAGGTCAAAACAATGCTGGAATGACTGGTACTAGAATTGTAACAAGCTAAGAGGTTTTTTTGGGTTTGTTTGGTTATTACCGGAAGTTTATTGAAGGCTATGGCAAGATTGCGGGCCATGCAATCAATTTGCTCAAGAAGAATAATTTTGACTGGAATTTAGATGCTGAGAAGACTTTCCAGATGATGAAAGTAGCCTTAACTACAACAGCTGTGTTGCAACTACCTCATTTTACTCAGGTTTTTATCATTGAAACGGATGCCTCAATAGTTGGTTTAGGGGAAGTTCTAATGCAACATGAGAAGCCCATTGCGTATTTTAGTCAAGCTTTGGGATAGCAAGCGAGGTTGAAGTCAATATATGAAAGAGAGCTGATAGAGAGCATTTTAGCAAAGCGTAAATGGCGGCCTTACTTACCAGGAAGAAAATTCATCTTGAGGATGGACCAACAACGTTTGAAATTTCTATTGTAGCAATGAGTAATTGAGCCGGAAATGAATGGTCACACAATTTTTTTGGACAACTTTTTGAAAGAAGTTTTTAAATTTAAGGGACATGACTGAATTATATAGCACAGCTTATCATCCGCAAATGAATGGTCAGGCCAAGGGACTTAACAGAAGCCTAGAGCGGTATCTACGTTGTTTTATGGAGGGCAGAATGGAGTAAATGGGTGAATTGGGCGTAGTTCTGCTATAACACATCCTATCATTCGGGATTGAAGTGCTCTCCTTTTCAATTCCTGTATGTTTGTGATTCTCCACACATGCTACGATTTTGTGGGAAACCACCAGGTTACCATCCGTGGAACAGATGTGGCAATATAGAGACGACTTGTGGAAAATTCTTGCTTCCATTTGTTAAAGCGTAACTGCTGATGAAACAACAAGCAGGCTTGGGTAGGTGAGACTATCAAATCGGCGACTACGTTTTCTTAAAACTGCAGCCTTATTGTCCGGATTTTTTTGGTTTAATTGTGATCTACAAGAGATTAACTAGTTGAAAAGGCATACATAATGTGAGTTAGGAAGTGCAGGGTGCACTCTCGCAAATGTTGCCTCCATCACTTCAGATTGCCATAAGGCAGGGTCCAAGGGGCAGCGCTCTGGAGGTGGTTAGGAATTCTAAGGAGGCGTTTGGTTCGCATAATGGAATTTGATGGAATTGGAATCCATCAAAGGAATTTGATGGAATTTGACCACGCACTTTGATTGCGTCTGGTTGAATGGAATTGGAATGGAATCTCTAAAAATAATTGGAATCTCATCTTTGCTTGGGGGGAGGTGGTGGCGGCAGAAGGGGTGGGGTTTCAAGGTGGGGTAAGGGGACAGGGGCACGACTTGGTGGGGGTGGCAGCAGGAGGGGGTTGCAGGGGTGGGGTGAGTGTGGTTAAGTTGGATGCAAATGCTATTTTTGACTTTCTATGACGAAATTTTAAATTATGTTACATTTGCCACAAGTGGAATTCAAATCCTTCACATATGCTAAGGAATGATCAAATCCCTCAACCGTGGAATTTGGTGGAATCCGATGGAATCTTATCAGTTCATTCCGTGAACCAAACACCACCAAGGAATTTGGTCAATGTAATTTGTCATTCCAATTTCTTTAACTTTCTTTGATATCTGCGAACCAAACAGCCCCTAAGTTTTTGGATGTTCTGAATGAAATTCAGATGGTTGGAATCCTTCTTTAGTTTGGTTCTGAAACTTAGTTAATAAGAAGGCTTCTTACCCGGAGCTTCTGAGCCTTCTTACCCGAGCTTCTAAGTTGGCTTTTGATCAGCTTCAACCTTATTCATAAGCTGTTGTAACTGATGTGCAGTTACATATTAACCGCCTAACTGCTCGTAACCTGCGATAGGGGTATCAAAAATAACTGAAACCGAATAACCAACCGAATCGAATGTGATATGGGTTAAACGGTTTCCAGTTATTCGGTTTTCAGGTTAAACGGTTGGGTTAACCGCATAAGGATTCTTATTTGGTTCCGTTTTCAGTTATTTTTATTTGCTAATTCGGTTAATTTTATATTTTATTGTTATATAATGTTTTTGTTTCTTGGTAGATATTGTTTTTTGTTTTATTTTGTTTTTTTACTTGATATAATTCGTCGCATGGAGAAAATAATGTCTTATTGTAGGTGATGTTTTTTACTTGATACAAATCAATTATTTGAATATGAATGTATGATACAGTTATATATTAGAAGCAAAAGGCATTGAATATGGGAAAATTATTTGAACAGATAGTGAATAGGGCACAAAGAATAATAATAATAATAACATGGTACATTGAAAAGAAGGCAGAACACACGTCTGTAGCCTAAACTGCCAGCCCTCTACCCCCACTACAACTTTTTAGGTTTCCATCTTTTTCTCTGTTAATAATCATCCTTCAAAATAGTCATGTGAGTTGAACTGCTTTGTACTTATCAGTAACTTGACTTAGAAGATCATCTTCTCTCTCTACTTGATGAGGGTAAATTCGAAAAATTTCTAATTAGGTTGAAAGTATTTAATTTTGGATTACCAAAAACCAATACTTTACTCAGCCTGACTACTAAGAACTTTCATTCCTTCAATCTCAATTTAATAAGGTCTTGGTCTCCATGCTCCATTGACTAGAATCGACATTCTTTTAGAAATGCTGTCTCTTTTTGCTGGTTGACAATTTTTCTTTCTTCTTGCTGATTGGTTACCGAAGTATGAAGCAACAATGTTTCTTTTTTCTTGTTCTGTTATTTTGCTTCTTTGCCCTTCCCAATTTTCATTTGAGATTTAGAAGAGATGGTAGTTTTGATGCAACTTTGAAAGTCCAGGGATTGCTTTTGTACTTTTAACCAATGAATTACTACTGCAACCAAAACCAATTATACTGGTCAAATTCCCTATCAACAATGGGAATGATGGGAAGGACAAATGGAAAAGAGGTGATACTGTGCTGGTGGGTTTGTGGATGGAAACAATCATTACTTTTGTTTCACTGTTTACTAATGTTGTATACCAGTGAGACTAAAGTTAGTGGAATTTTTTGGGAGGTGAAACAAATGCCTAAAAAGGTGGCTTTATATAAGCATGCCAACATTTTTTTTAACATGGAGTGACATTGACATTAGATATATATTACAAATAGAGTTAAACTCTTTAGGCTAGTGGTCAGGCCTTCCCAATTTTTTATTTTTATTTGTTCTGGTTATTAACTTCATCGTTATTATTTGGGGTGATGGACATTAGATGTTATTACTTTCTACTCAAGCTCCATCATGAACTGTTTACATTACAATACAATAAAAAAGAAGGGTTCTAGTAGAATAGAACATACGTCTTCGAGCCAGGAGCACCTTCATTCCTATATAAAATGGTGGATGTAAGAATACGAATCCACACCGGATCGTGTCCTTCAAGTCGCACGCTGCTTTCTACGACATTGTTTTAAACGAAGTTTTACCATAACATTCCTCTAATTTGGAACCTTGATATGGAGCCAACCTCTTAAGTTGATTAATTTGTGATAAAGAAACTTTCTGATCAGCTTTTGGAGCACATCTAAACAAAGTTCCTGCTTAAAAATATTGTCTAAACAAAGTTTTGTTTCTTTTAACATTCCAATATTTTTTGTATCGAGTCACATAAACTCTCTATGCACACACTTGTTCCTGCAAAAAAGAAGTTGTTTTTCGAGTCTTGACTTACGTTTGGGCTTTCTTAAGGAGAAGCTTTTCTAATAGACAATCTGTATCGCAGAGGTCATATATAAAAATGACAATGTTTTTTGATAATTTACTTCTCTTCTATGCTTATGGTTCAGGGCGTGTCCCAACTTTGCATGAAGGAAACATGATGGAAACGGTATTCAATTTCCCATGGTGCAAAGACAGGCCAATTGTTCTTGGTATTAAATTTTAACATATTTTGCTTTCCATTTACATCCGTTTGCCTTTTTCTTTTTGGCAATGTTTCTTATCACTACGTTCCAGGTTCAAGATTCAAGGATGCGTTTCAAGATGCAAGCTCTTTTTATGATGTAGAACCCGTCTTTGAGGTACCCATTCTTCGTTCTATTACTGCAGTGGATGGTTGCTGCAATGCTGCTGTCTCTACACTGCACATAAACTTCTATGGCTATTTATTTATTTTTTGTTTTCTTTTTTGCAGAAAGAGAGATATGTGGTGGCCTATAATCCTTCAAAAGGGAATATATATGCAGTCCTAAAGGATCAAGCGAAACCAGATGATATATTGAAAGCAGCTTTCCATGTGAGTGCCTTTGCCAATTTAAACCCCCACTTTTTGAGCAAATAAATTTTGTTGTTAATATGAACTTTATGATATAATTTTATTTTTACCAAGTATATAATATTATATTCTGCAAGTTAAACACGCACACGTTTCTCACCTTTGGTGAGATTTGAACCCCTCGGAAGGCGTTGGGCCAATGGCCGTCTGATATCCTTTATTATATATTTATGGGGTTCAAGAACAACTGTAGTTGTGTATGTATGAAGCATAACAACCACAAAGTTGTTGATTCTAGACGGTTAAACAGGGCCTTGACCAGAGAATTCATGTTATATACTTAATTTATAATTAAGATTGATAGTGATATAAATTAAACTTGTATGCAATTCAGGCTCATGTGCTTCTCCACATCATTCGGACATCAAAACACAGCCAAATTACAAGCAGTGATGATTCAACTCTTTTGCCAACGTCTGCAGATCTTCAAGCTCATGTGGCAGAATCTTATACCATGGTTTCCGCTTTGTACGCACCTTTTAAGAACAAAGCTAAAGAACAGGTAGAAATACATTTTTAACACTCTTTTCCCACTTCATGTTCATAACTTTCCTTCTTTCTTTCTTTCTTATAGGGCATTAAGGGGTTGTTTGGTTGGTTTTCCATTAAGTCTGTGTGGATTAATTTGTATGTATAGATTGGGAAGGTTTTTGTCTCGGAGAGTTTTTTCATAGATGGAAGGAGCGTGATTTTTAATTAAGAGGTGCAGGTTTGGAAAAAAACTTGGATTTATGCATAAAGTGCTCACCTAAGATTACAGAATAAGCCATTATCAAACAGTCATGCATAGATGAACCGTTAAGCTGCTAACTAAAAGGCCCTAAAGATAACAACCAAGGAAAATCCTCAGTTCCATGAGAAGACTAGGGAGTCGCACATTGGTTGAGCTTTAATGATCCTAGTTAATTTTTGTTTTGTTTGTTTATCTGGTTTGAGCATTAATTGTTTTCCATGATATGTAGAAAATGTAAGGTATGTTTGTGATGTTAATTGGTGTTATGGTACAGGGGTGGGTGATGTCGGATTCACTTCTTAATCCTGGTCGAGCTCGGATATGTGAACAAGTTAAATAAGGAAAGACGGATTCCGTCACCTGCTTTTGGTCTAAACTTGAGGAGAAGAGAAAAGAAGGTTAAAAGGTGATCGATATGTAATCTTGGGCATCTTGAATTCGGTAAAAAAAAGAGTAAAAGGAATAACAATAATAAGGAAATAATAATATAATAATAGGGGTATAAATTTTGTTTCCTTTCCTTTATTGTAGTCGTAAGTAATGGGGTGGTTTTTGTATATGTAAAGGAACTTTTACAATCTCAATCTCTCTCTCTCTCTCTCTATATATATATATATATATATATATAGATATATATGTATGTATGAATGTATATCCTTGAAGAGACGACAAAGTTGAATAGGGTTTTTTGATAGGGGGTACATGGTTTTTTGTTTGATTATGTTTAGTCCACGTGGACACATGAGTGGTGGTGACTCACTTCATTATTTTATTTTGATATTTGGTTCAAATGGGAAGCAAATTCCAAGTGTGAGTAATGAAATGTTATTGCTAAGGGTGTTGAAAGAAACCAATTATACTATTCTTTTTGAAGTATGAATTATCTTTAAAGTTAAGAACATAAAATATATCTACACTTATATTTAGCTCGGTTATTAGTTAGCCCAGAAGATAATGTTGACAACTGATTAAACCTACAAACTAATACCCCTAGGTGGTATAAGGTGGAGGGTTGGGGGTCTATCTAAGGGGGGGCCGTTTACAAAAAATTAGATAAAGGCAGATTGTTGTAATCGTTTTCAAGAAGGACAAAAAATTGGGGAAATTGACGTAAATAACCATTTTAAAAACACATCTTCAACTTTTAACCATGCAAGTTATTTTTTTACAAAAATAACCGGAATCCCGCAAGTCTGACACCGCAAGGCTTGCGGTGTCGGCTTTTTCTGACACAACTAAAAAAAATATTATTTTTTAAAAAAAATGACGATCCCGCAAGCCACCGCAAGCCTTGCGTTTTGTCTGATTTTTTTTTCGTTTTGTCAGAAAAAGCTGACACCGCAAGCCTTGCGGTGTCAGACTTGCAGGATCTTGATTATTTTTGTAAAAATTTAAGTTGGGTGGTTAAAAGTTGAAGATGGGATGGTGAAATGGTTATTTTGATCAATTTCCCCAAAAAAATTGTGTATTAAAAATGATGAGTTTGATAGGGCCCATAATAATAAAATTATGTACGATTGGAATAGGTGGTTGGGACAGTGTACTGTAGTATTGTGTAAGAAGGTACGCAATTTCATAAGACTGATGTGTCGTCATCCACAGTCGTACCTTTCAGATCCAACCTCCCTCCTGCTCTGCAACATCCATTCTTCTACTTTTTATCATTTTAATTTGTCCCAAAATAAGGGCTTGTTTATAGAACCCTTACCCCGTTAATTGTTTACCAAGCCACATGACTTTACCGATAAAACTGATGGCAAGGAACGAGAGTTTTGCCCGGTATGTGAGGATGACAATTCTTACCTAGTTAGTGCTTATCGGATAAATCACTGTATACGATACCGTTTTTATGGACTAAATCTTACTTGGTATGGTAAATGATAATGTTGAATGTTGCCGGTAACTATTTACTGAGTAAGTGTTTGGGAAACCTGCCCTAGGAGTAAGTATTTACTGATGATTTGCTTCAAAAAAAAACAACAGTTGTCGGCCCATTTTTTTGTAGTGAAAAGTCACCAAATTTAGAGATCTAATTCATCCTCCAAAAAGACATAGCCCACCACTAAATTATTTATTTTAATTTTTTTAAATATCATTAATTTTTGTATTTTTAATTTTCTTAACATTATTTTGAGATAATACTTGTTTCTAATTTGTGTTATTTGAATTAATGTATTTTTCTTTCCTAGTAATGTAAAATTTGTTAATTAAAAATCATCGTTTTATTTTGAACGACCTCATTAATTAATTATTTGTTTACTATGATAATTATTTATAAATTATAGATCTTGTTTTTAAAAATGTTTAATAATAATAAAAAATGTTTTTTTATATGGGCCCACCAATTTGGTGTTTTTTGAAGCATGGTTGGAGTTAACATTTTTAGTGTCAAGGGTCTACCAGTTTTAGTGTTTTTGGTGTTGTGGATTGGAGTTGGTCTAAGGTGGCGTTTGGTTTGTAGAATGTTTTTTTGATGGAATGAAATCTGTCAAAATCCTAACTTATTGTGAAGGAATGTTGAGATCCCTTGTTTGTGGAATTTGGTGGATTTTGAAGATTCCTTATTCAGAAAAGAATGAACCGAACGAAGAAATGAAATCTGGTCAATGAAATTCAACATTCTAATTCCATAAGATTCCATAAAAAATCTCCGAACCAAATGCCACCTAAGTGTCCATTTTTAAAAGTAAGTGTTCACTTGCTTATTCTACCATCAATTATGAGATGAGCAAATTTATTTCTATACTATTAGGGATAAATGTATCATTTAGTTAATTAAAAAGTGTAATAATTACGCATTCTTAAAACTGTTTTCATTGTGGACATTTGTTTTAGGACAAAATAAGTAATATCATGCATAAACAACCACTTTATTCCTCTATCTCTTTCGAAGACTAATTTTTAAAACTTGGACACACCTTGATTAACCTTATGGTGGCATTGGAGGACAACCACGAAAATCTCCAATTGCCTTGGAGGGGCTTCAACATGTGATAGAGAAGGAACTCCAAATGTTGAAACATTATTGTTAGTTGAGCTAACCTATTAAACTGATTATCTATGGGGAGAAGTCCTTAAGAGAATCTTCGAACACTATTTTTAATTTTGTTAACTGAGAATCCAAACCAGCTTATTCACACCTCGACTGATCCCATGCATGTTTGAAGAACAGTCAAGAAAATTCTATTGCCCTTGTAGGTACTCGAATAAGCGACGTATAGTGTAACACATGTGTCCTAAAATGTTAAGCCTTTGGTGTGTTGTGGTTAAGAGTTAAGAAAAAAAACTTGAGGGTCTCAAGTAGAAATTTAAACAAGGTATAAATGGGGACCAAAACCCCTAATTCTTCATTTTTGGTGTCGGCTGCAACGTGAAAGGGAAGAGGGGGAGTTGAGAAAAGATTTTGGCAAGAAGTTTGGTTAGAGGAAGTTCTTGAGGAAATCACACAACGTAAACTTCCAATCTCTTAATCTCTATTGATTTATGTTGTTTGGGCATGTTTGGAATGGAGGAAATCCCCATTTCTCTACTGTGTTCTTCTTTAAAAATGGTATTAAAGGGGTTTGGTGTGATTTGGGTGTTTAATGGTTAAATAGACGGATTATTGGATAGTGTAAAGCTGAAATGGTAATCCAATCGCATATTTAAACAAGTTAGGTCGAAAACCATTGCTTTTGATCGTGTTAAGAGGGGTTTCGGGGTTTTACAGTTCACTGTGTCCGGATGTCGCCTGGTCCGGACAGTTTGGTTTCCAGATGGGTTTGTTTCCGGGTGAGTCTTCTTTCCGGATGGGCTTGGTTTCCGGATGGGTTTGGTTTCCGGATGAGTCTAGTTTCCGGATGGGGTAAGTTTTCGGGTGAGGGTTTCCAGATTGTGGAGTGTCCGGACACTTGTATCCGGAAAGTAAAAGTATCCGGATAGTATTACCCGGAAATTGTAAGCTGATGTCTACGGTGTCTGGTTTTTAGAGAGAGTCTGATTTAGAAAGGTCTAGCTTGGAGGGGGGACCTTTCGGGTACATCGTGTCCGATATTATCTCATATGCTATTTGGGGCACTTGTAGGTTGACGATTCGTTCGAAAGAGAAGTTGGTGTGAGTCGAAATTGTCACATTTCGGGTGAGTTCCTTATACCCTTTCTTTTTGGAACGATATGCTAAACGTTTTTGTTTATTACTGAATATGGTATGAGATGCGAGCATGTTTTATTTATAAACCCTTATAAATTCCTCGCATGAATGATATGTTTTTGGAAATGCTTATTTCGCATGCTATGAGCTATTTTACAAAGATACATGCATTGCTAATTTACTTCTAGCCTTGTCTGGTATGCTTGTATGAGGAGTCGGGTTGCACAGTGGGTTGGCGGTACCTTGGATTGTTGAGAATTCTTGGGAGTGTGGTTGAACCGTGTGCCTTGAATCTGTTTCTCGTGCACACAGATATGGCATCTACTGGCGGGCCATGGGGATCTACTTGGGGCCCCGAGTGTGGACATCACGTGGAGATGATGGGCGTAAAGACCAATGTGAAAATACCCTTATGTGAAGGTGATTACTTAAACTGTTATTTTATTCACTAATGTGACAGTTTGTATGTTTTAAAGTTGAGAAATTGTTTGAACTGTTTTCGAGAGGGAATTTACTAGACCTAATGGTCTAACCCTCGCTTTTCAAAAACTAAAACCATTTTCAGGTAAGAAGCTAGTGGAGCTTCTTCTAGAGAGAAGGACTTTGTCTAAAGGCGGAGGCTGCGAGATTAGAGCACTATAGTTTTTCTTTTTTAGCTTTTATTCTTAGTAGATTCTCGGCTGTGGAATTGTGTTTCTGATAGGCGGGTATCACCCGCCCTAAATCTTACCGCAAGTGTACGGGTCGAAATCAAGTAATAGTACTAGAAAGTACGAGTATCGAACACAGGGAACTAGGAACTAAGTATCACAATGACTACAATTGCTATTAACTGAACGATCGATATTTTGAGTTGTGGTTTATAACTAATTAATTGCAAACAAACTAAATCAAACACGGAACAGTAAACAACTTAAGAAACTTTGATAGAGAAAACAGTTGAGGGTTGGAAATCCTATGGTTCTCACATATAAACATCTGACTCAAAACAATTACCAGTCGTTCTCTTTAATTAATACCCAATCTTTAGATCACCGTTGTTCTTTCTCATGCAACAACGGGTTTTATTTTAAAAGCATGGTTCTTTCTCAAGCAACCACGGGTTTTATCTTGAAAACACAAGTTTTATCTCTCGATCTCAACCTATGTAATTCAAAACACATTAAGCTCAAGATTTAAATGGGACTAAGGCTTACTCAGTATATCTCTATCCCCTTTCTCACCTTAGGCATGCAATTTTCTAGTTCTAGTTGACAATTAATTCTCTCGAACTTAATTGAAAACAACACAACAATTGAAAGCTAGCTAAACTCACAAAAGGATTAAAAACCAAATCACATGCTTCATTAAATAAGAAAAGTGATAAAAGTCACAAGTCATATGTTCACATGCTTAAACCAAATTCATTCCAACCCCCAACATCTAAGGATTAGTTCATGTTGGTGGTGGATTCAAACACAAAGAAAGAAGATGGAAAAACGTGTGCAAACATAATGAATATGGAAACGATGAATGTAATGGTGACTCCCTTCTCGTGTGCTCGTATATACTTTACGTGTTGAACGTGACTCCAATCGATCCTCTATCGTGGCTCCAAAAGCTCTGAAAAAGCTCTGAAAATCGCCCCCAAGTCGCTGCCGTTCGTCGTGTGAGAGCTGTGTCGAGAATGACCTAAAATCTGAAAAAACACCAAAGTAATAGGCTGAAACAGGGGGCTACGTGACTTGTGCCGCGACTTGCAAGTCGCGGCGCAAGTCGCCCGGTTTTCTGAAGGGTGTTTGGGTCAGCTTCGGGTCCTGGTTCGGGCGCGGGTCTTGGGCTTGGATCTCGGGCTTCCGTGAGGCTTCGTTTTGGCTCTTTTTGGGCTCTTTTCGGCTTCTTTTCTCGATGATTATTGCCTTTTATATAACCTGCACATTTCACTCGATAAACCATAAAATTCCGCTTCTTTGCTTAAATACAAGCCAATCTCATTGGTTTGAGAACCGAAAATAACGCCAAAAAGTGGCGTTATCAACAACCCCAAACCGAGCGTTGCTTGTCCCCAAGCAAATTAGCAATAAAATAGAATAAAAACATATATCAGTGAAATAATAACTGCACAACTCCCAATTGGTACCACGTGATGCACTGGTGATTTCCTATACCCGTGAATGCTTATCTCACTCTCGCCTCATCCTTATTCTGATTAATCTATGGCCTTCCATTGTGAGTTGAACTCGTGACTGTTCCGATCACATCAAGGTTGTACTAGGTCCAAACATACTAGGGAAACATTTCGCCTCGACCCTACCTCACGGGATACTCTCATTTCGCTCGAACCTAGGTTGTCGCACATGTTGTCATGTATAAGAATTTATGTACAAGAATACTCGAATATTACATGACAACTCTATTGAAAGACGCACAAATGTCCAAAAATTGATCGCAGAAAGGGATCAAGTAGCAAGACAGGGAATATCAGTAAAGGTGGTCGTATACCCTAATCACATTTTCCAGAAGATCATCCAGGTCTTTACAAAGGTTGTAACGGGGCTAGGGTACCGGCTAAGAAATGAAGGGTAAAACGGTTCAAAGATCCTTGGTGTGTCAAACATTAGCAGTTATGAACTTTCTTCACATTCTATCTTTTGGCCCTCTTTATCACTACTGGAGTCGCTTTGACTCTCTTATTGAGCTGTTGTCAAGCTATCTAAATAACTATTTTTTTGGGACTTCATTGGTCCTCTTTATTTGATTGGGGCTGCATTGGCCCTCTTTTCTATTTATTTTCATGACTGGCCTGTATTCCTTCTTTTCCACTCTATCTTCTCGTTATTCATTACCGCTCAGATTGACACACTTTCGGATAAAGGTTGGCTAAGGTTTTTGGCTAGGGTTTAATGGTAGGTCTGGAATGAACATGGTGAGTGTTTGGCTACAACGGGTTTATGGTTACACACAAATGGGTAAAAAGGTACGATAGCTAAAAACAGGGTTAAACATACACACAATGCCTGGAGTCGTCTCTTAAGGTCCATATGAAATAGTCTACTACACCCTTACCTAATATCCCGATGGTCGTCTTTGCTACTCAATGCAATAGTATAGCGAGATCATTCTATATTCACGACAAGGAACTCGAAAAAGTGTATACGATTTTCGTGTATGAATCCCTCGAAATGAAAAACGTCTTTTAGGCTCAAATCTCACTAATGGGTGGTCTCCACTAATGTCCCTAGTTATGTCCTTTCCCAGTCCTTCCCTAATGGTCACGTCACTATCACAAGATTCTTCCCACAATGGTTGGTCTCAATCATTAAAAACAAAAATTTTAGCTAATGCGATCTAAGCATGCAAAGGTGCGGGAAATCTACGTGCATGAACGTGGGCCCGATTGGGCAACCCCAAACCTTACCCACACATTGTCCCCAATGTGCAAGTGTCGGCGTAGGCGATACTTAAAACAAGTATCGTTGTGCGGTTATTACAGGTATTAGACAGGCAAGGCATAGTATAACATGAAGCAACAAAGAGCTATTCTAGCATTTTCAAAAACATGGCCACCCCAAACCTAGGCCGTGGCCTAGGGTTGTCAAACAAAGCCAACCCCAAACCTCAGTAAAACCGAGGTTTGCACAGGGATAAAAGTGAGTGTGTAGATGTTTAAAAAGTGAGGCACCCCAAACCTAAGTGAAACTTAGGTTTGTTGCATCTCGTTCAGCTAATGGAACCAAAACATCATACACCACGCATTAACATGTAGAATTAGAACATACCTGTTTGCCCGGATGGAGGAGATTCTCTTAAAAGATTGGAAGCGCCCAGTTGGAATACATCGGAGAAGACGGAGAAGGGAAATGCAAAATAAAACGAAACAAAGCAAAAGACAAAGGAAACACACAAGGCAGGAAAAGAAAACACAGAACGAAAGCAGAAACAGTGGAGCCGCGCGGTTTCCCACGTGGTTTGGAAGCAGCGGGATAGACCGCGGGCCTCACTATTTCGCAAACAACTCAGGGCCACCCGCGGTTTTCCGCGCGGTTTGTAAGTCGCGGGACATACCGCGCATGTCACTGTTTCAGCGATATTTTTTTTTGTAAATAAATTCACTAAAAACAAAAATAAAAGAAACGCAAACCTCGGTGGGTTGCCTCCCACCTAGCGCCGTAGTTAAAGTCGTGGCACGACTTTCTTCCCGATCACTCCTTCGGCTTTCCTTGATCATCCGGTTTCTCTCCACCTTTGCCTCTTTCATTCCCGAACATCTTGAATATCACCTTTTCGCCTCCAACTCTTAGAGTCATCTCTCCTTCTTCCATGTCAATCAACGCCTTGCTTGTAGCTAGAAAGGGTCTTCCCAATATCAACGGGACTTCTTCATCTTCGTCTATGTCGATCACCACGAAGTCCACCGGGAAGTAGAACTTGTCGACTTTTATGAGCACGTCCTCCACCATTCCATACGGGTACATTATGGATCTATCAGCGAGCTTCAAGGTCATGTATGTTGGCTTAACCTCTCCCAAGCCAAGTTTCCTGAAAACAGATAAAGGCATTAACTTAATACTCGCTCCTAAATCACACAGTACTTTATCAAAACAAAGATTCCCAATTTGAATAGGGATAGAAAAACTCCCTGGATCCTTAAGCTTCGGGGGAAGCTTGTTCTGAATTATCGCGCTGCACTCTTCAGTAAGTGCAACTGTCGCGTGCTCCTCAATCTTCCTTTTGTTCGAAAGGATTTCCTTCAAGAATCTCGCATAAGAGGGCATTTGTGCCAAAGCATCTGAAAAAGGGATATTAATATGCAATTTCTTAAAAACTTCAAGAAATTTAGAAAAATTTAGATCCTCCCTTTGGGCTTTAAGCCTATTCGGATATGGTAGCGGTGGTACAAACGGTTTGACTACCGGCTTCGGTGGTGGCTTTGGGACCCTTGATTGCTCCTTCTTCTTCTCTTCATCCTCCGGATTTTCCTCCATCTCAATATCTTTATCGGCCTCCCACTCATCCATTTCCACAATCTCAACCTCTTTCTCTTTATGATCAGTTCCCTTTGATGGCGGTTCTCGTGTAGGCTCCTCGATCAGTTCCTTGCCACTCCTCAAGTAGATGGCATTACATTCTTCCCGGTTTTCCCCTTCGGTTTGACTCGGAAAGGTTCCGGAAGGTCGGTTTTGTAGGGCTTCCGAGATTTGGCCGACTTGTCTCTCGAGAATCTTGATGGATGCGGTGTTCTGATCGGTTATGGATTTTACCGTATTGACCGTGCTCGCTAACTCTCCAACCATGCTGTCCATCTTGGTCATGAACTTCATCATCATATCCTCCAGTCCCGGTTTCTTCTCCATAGATGGCCCCTCATTGAAATTCCTTTGGTTGAAACCTGGAGGACGGTAACCATTGTTAGCATTAGAAGAATTAGAAGAGTTAGAATTATTACCTTGTGGTGGTTGACCGGGTTGACTCCATGAGAAGTTCGGGTGTTTCTTCCACCCCTCATTGTAGGTATTTGAGAACGGGTTGTTCCTCGGCCGATTGTTCCGGTTTTGCAAGAACTGAACTTGCTCGGGTTCTTGCGGACTACCTCCTTTCAGATGGTTCGTGATCGCAGCTAGTTGAGCCTTTATTTCTTTCAACTCATCCGATTCTTGAACACTCGCGACTCTTCTAACGGCTGATCTCAGAGTAGAAAAACTATGCTCCGCCAGTTTGTCGATCAAGTCGCATGCCTCCTCGTAAGACTTGTCCATTAGTGCTCCACCCGATGCAACTGTGATGTCGTTTTTGAACTGTGGGTGGAGTCCACTAAAGAATGTTTGGATGATGACCCAACCTTGCAACCCATGATGAGGGCACTTCTTGATCATATCTTTGTAATGCTCCCAAGCTTCATATAACGTCTCTTGGTCCCATTGAGCGAAGTGAGTAATCTCGGCCATAAGTTGAGCAGTTCTTCCCGGTGGGAAGAATTTATGGAGAAACGCGGCTTTCAGGCCTGCCCAAGTGGTGATCTGATCCGATGGTAAGCCTTCTATCCAAATTTTAGCTCTACCCTTTAGGGAAAAAACGAATAACCTCAATTTGATCGCATTCTCCTCCATCCCATTGATCTTGAACGTATTGCAAATCCGTTCAAATGCACGAAGGTGGGCATGGGGATCTTCAGTAGGTGCTCCCCCAAACTGATTCTATTGTACCATGACAATGGAACTCGGCTTAATCTCGAAGTAGTTTGCTGCAGTAGCGGGCGGTTGGATACCTATGCGTGCCGCTGCCACATTCGGGTCGACGAACGACCGCATAGGACGTCTCGCCGGAGGTGCTTCGTCACCCATCTCGATCTTGATATCTTTTTTGGCTTTTGCTTCTTTGCGTAATTGACGGGCGGTTCTTTCAATCTTCGGATCGATTGGTTCGATTTTCTCCCCACGGGTTTTCTTTGGCATAAACCAATTAGCACCTGAAATGGAAAGAAAACAAAATTAGCAATCCCAAAAATTAAAAGTGATGAAATAAAGTAAAAAGAAAATGTTCAATGTAATAGCGCTTATAGCTGGTAGTGCTATCAGTTGATAGGCGGGTAACACCCCCCCCCTAAATCTTACCGCAAGTGTATGGGTCGAAATCAAGTAATAGTACTAGAAAGTACGAGTATCGAACACAGGGAACTAGGAACTAAGTATCACAATGACTACAATTGCTATTAACTGAACGATCGATATTTTGAGTTGTGGTTTATAACTAATTAATTGCAAACAAACTAAATCAAACACGAAACAGTAAACAACTTAAGAAACTTTGATAGAGAAAACAGTTGAGGGTTGGAAATCCTATGGTTCTCACATATAAACATCTGACTCAAAACAATTACCAGTCGTTCTCTTTAATGAATACCCAATCTTTAGATCACCGTTGTTCTTTCTCAAGCAACAACGGGTTTTATTTTAAAATCATGGTTCTTTCTCGAGCAACCACGGTTTTTATCTTGAAAACACAAGTTTTATCTCTCGATCTCAACCTATGTAATTCAAAACACATTAAGCTCAAGATTTAAATGGGACCAAGGCTTACTCGGTATATCTCTATCCCCTTTCTCACCTTAGGCATGCAATTTTCTAGTTCTAGTTGACAATTAATTCTCTCGAACTTAATTAAAAACAACACAACAATTGAAAGCTAGCTAAACTCACAAAAGCATTAAAAACCAAATCACATGCTTCATTAAATAAGAAAAATGATAAAAGTCTCAAGTCATATGTTCACATGCTTAAACTAAATTCATTCCAACCCCCAACATCTAAGGATTAGTTCATGTTGGTGGTGGATTCAAACACAAAGAAAGAAGATGGAAAAACGTGTGCAAACATAATGAATATGGAAACGATGAATGTAATGGTGACTCCCTTCTCGTGTGCTCGTATCTACTTTACGTGTTGAACGTTACTCCAATCGATCCTCTATCGTGGCTCCAAAAACTCTGAAAAAGCTCTGAAAGTCGCCCCCAAGTCGCTGCCGTTCGTCGTGTGAGAGCTGTGTCGAGAATGACCTAAAATCTGGAAAAACGCCAGAGTAATAGGCTGAAACAGGGGGCTACGTGACTTGTGCCACGACTTGCAAGTCGCGGCGCAAGTCGCCCGGTTTTCTGAAGGGTGTTTGGGTCAGCTTCGGGTCCTGGTTCGGGCGCGGGTCTTGGGCTTGGATCTCGGGCTTCCGTGAGGCTTCGTTTTGGCTCTTTTTGGGCTCTTTTCGGCTTCTTTTCTCGATGATTACTGCCTTTTATATAACCTGCACATTTCACTCGATAAACCATAAAATTCCGCTTCTTTGCTTAAATACAAGCCAATCTCATTGGTTTGAGAACCGAAAATAACGCCAAAAAGTGGCGTTATCAACAACCCCAAACCGAGCGTTGCTTGTCCCCAAGCAAATTAGCGATAAAATAGAATAAAAACATATATCAGTGAAATAATAACTGCACAACTCCCAATTGGTACCACGTGATGCACTGGTGATTTCCTATACCCGTGAATGCTTATCTCACTCTCGCCTCATCCTTATTCTGATTAATCTATGGCCTTCCATTGTGAGTAGAACTCGTGACTGTTCCGATCACATCAAGGTTGTACTAGGTCCAAACATACTAGGGAAACATTTCGCCTCGACCCTACCTCACGGGATACTCTCATTTCGCTCGAACCTAGGTTGTCGCACATGTTGTCATGTATAAGAATTTATGTACAAGAATACTCGAATATTACATGACAACTCTATTGAAAGACGCACAAATGTCCAAAAATTGATCGCAGAAAGGGATCAAGTAGCAAGACAGGGAATATCAGTAAAGGTGGTCGTATACCCTAATCACATTTTCCAGAAGATCATCCAGGTCTTTACAAAGGTTGTAACGGGGCTAGGGTACCGGCTAAGAAATGAAGGGTAAAACGGTTCAAAGATCCTTGGTGTGTCAAACATTAGCAGTTATGAACTTTCTTCACATTCTATCTTTTGGCCCCCTTTATCACTACTGGAGTCGCTTTGACTCTCTTATTGAGCTGTTGCCAAGCTATCTAAATAACTATTTTTTTTGGACTTCATTGGTCCTCTTTATTTGATTGGGGCTGCATTGGCCCTCTTTTCTATTTATTTTCATGACTGGCCTGTATTCCTTCTTTTCCGCTCTATCTTCTCGTTATTCATTACCGCTCAGATTGACACACTTTCGGATAAAGGTTGGCTAAGGTTTTTGGCTAGGGTTTAATGGTAGGTCTGGAATGAACATGGTGAGTGTTTGGCTACAACGGGTTTATGGTTACACACAAATGGGTAAAAAGGTACGATAGCTAAAAACAGGGTTAAACATACACACAATGCCTGGAGTCGTCTCTTAAGGTCCATATGAAATAGTCTACTACACCCTTACCTAATATCCCGATGGTCGTCTTTGCTACTCAATGCAATAGTATAGCGAGATCATTCTATATTCACGACAAGGAACTCGAAAAAGTGTATACGATTTTCGTGTATGAATCCCTCGAAATGAAAAACGTCTTTTAGGCTCAAATCTCACTAATGGGTGGTCTCCACTAATGTCCCTAGTTATGTCCTTTCCCAGTCCTTCCCTAATGGTCACGTCACTATCACAAGATTCTTCCCACAATGGTTGGTCTCAATCATTAAAAACAAAAATTTTAGCTAATGCGATCTAAGCATGCAAAGGTGCGGGAAATCTACGTGCATGAACGTGGGCCCGATTGGGCAACCCCAAACCTTACCCACACATTGTCCCCAATGTGCAAGTGTCGGCGTAGGCGATACTTAAAACAAGTATCGTTGTGCGGTTATTACAGGTATTAGACAGGCAAGGCATAGTATAACATGAAGCAACAAAGAGCTATTCTAGCATTTTCAAAAACATGGCCACCCCAAACCTAGGCCGTGGCCTAGGGTTGTCAAACAAAGCCAACCCCAAACCTCAGTAAAACCGAGGTTTGCACAGGGATAAAAGTGAGTGTGTAGATGTTTAAAAAGTGAGGCACCCCAAACCTAAGTGAAACTTAGGTTTGTTGCATCTCGTTCAGCTAATGGAACCAAAACATCATACACCACGCATTAACATGTAGAATTAGAACATACCTGTTTGCCCGGATGGAGGAGATTCTCTTAAAAGATTGGAAGCGCCCAGTTGGAATACATCGGAGAAGACGGAGAAGGGAAATGCAAAATAAAACGAAACAAAGCAAAAGACAAAGGAAACACACAAGGCAGGAAAAGAAAACACAGAACGAAAGCAGAAACAGTGGAGCCGCGCGGTTTCCCACGTGGTTTGGAAGCAGCGGGATAGACCGCGGGCCTCACTATTTCGCAAACAACTCAGGGCCACCCGCGGTTTTCCGCGCGGTTTGTAAGTCGCGGGACATACTGCGCATGTCACTGTTTCAGCGATATTTTTTTTTGTAAATAAATTCACTAAAAACAAAAATAAAAGAAACGCAAACCTCGGTGGGTTGCCTCCCACCTAGCGCCGTAGTTAAAGTCGTGGCACGACTTTCTTCCCGATCACTCCTTCGGCTTTCCTTGATCATCCGGTTTCTCTCCACCTTTGCCTCTTTCATTCCCGAACATCTTGAATATCACCTTTTCGCCTCCAACTCTTAGAGTCATCTCTCCTTCTTCCATGTCAATCAACGCCTTGCTTGTAGCTAGAAAGGGTCTTCCCAATATCAACGGGACTTCTTCATCTTCGTCTATGTCGATCACCACGAAGTCCACCGGGAAGTAGAACTTGTCGACTTTTATGAGCACGTCCTCCACCATTCCATACAGGTACATTATGGATCTATCAGCGAGCTTCAAGGTCATGTATGTTGGCTTAACCTCTCCCAAGCCAAGTTTCCTGAAAACAGATAAAGGCATTAACTTAATACTCGCTCCTAAATCACACAGTACTTTATCAAAACAAAGATTCCCAATTTGAATAGGGATAGAAAAACTCCCTGGATCCTTAAGCTTCGGGGGAAGCTTGTTCTGAATTATCACGCTGCACTCTTCAGTAAGTGCAACTGTCGCGTGCTCCTCAATCTTCCTTTTGTTCGAAAGGATTTCCTTCAAGAATCTCGCATAAGAGGGCATTTGTGCCAAAGCATCTGAAAAAGGGATATTAATATGAAATTTCTTAAAAACTTCAAGAAATTTAGAAAAATTTAGATCCTCCCTTTGGGCTTTAAGCCTATTCGGATATGGTAGCGGTGGTACAAACGGTTTGACTACCGGCTTCGGTGGTGGCTTTGGGACCCTTGATTGCTCCTTCTTCTTCTCTTCATCCTCCGGATTTTCCTCCATCTCAATATCTTTATCGGCCTCCCACTCATCCATTTCCACAATCTCAACCTCTTTCTCTTTATGATCAGTTCCCTTTGATGGCGGTTCTCGTGTAGGCTCCTCGATCAGTTCCTTGCCACTCCTCAAGTAGATGGCATTACATTCTTCCCAGTTTTCCCCTTCGGTTTGACTCGGAAAGGTTCCGGAAGGTCGGTTTTGTAGGGCTTCCGAGATTTGGCCCACTTGTCTCTCGAGAATCTTGATGGATGCGGTGTTCTGATCGGTTACGGCTTTTACCGTATTGACCGTGCTCGCTAACTCTCCAACCATGCTGTCCATCTTGGTCATGAACTTCATCATCATATCCTCCAGCCCCAGTTTCTTCTCCATAGATGGCCCCTCATTGAAATTCCTTTGGTTGAAACCTGGAGGACGGTAACCATTGTTAGCATTAGAAGAATTAGAAGAGTTAGAATTATTACCTTGTGGTGGTTGACCGGGTTGACTCCATGAGAAGTTCGGGTGTTTCTTCCACCCCTCATTGTAGGTATTTGAGAACGGGTTGTTCCTCGGCCGATTGTTCCGGTTTTGCAAGAACTGAACTTGCTCGGGTTCTTGCGGACTACCTCCTTTCAGATGGTTCGTGATCGCAGCTAGTTGAGCCTTTATTTCTTTCAACTCATCCGATTCTTGAACACTCGCGACTCTTCTAACGGCTGATTTCAGAGTAGAAAAACTATGCTCCGCCATTTGTCGATCAAGTCGCATGCCTCCTCGTAAGACTTGTCCATTAGTGCTCCACCCGATGCAACTGTGATGTCGTTTTTGAACTGTGGGTGGAGTCCACTAAAGAATGTTTGGATGATGACCCAACCTTGCAACCCATTATGAGGGCACTTCTTGATCATATCTTTGTAATGCTCCCAAGCTTCATATAACGTCTCTTGGTCCCATTGAGCGAAGTGAGTAATCTCGGCCATAAGTTGAGCAGTTCTTCCCGGTGGGAAGAATTTATGGAGAAACGCGGCTTTCAGGCCTGCCCAAGTGGTGATCTGATCCGATGGTAAGCCTTCTATCCAAATTTTAGCTCTACCCTTTAGGGAAAAAACGAATAACCACAATTTGATCGCATTCTCCTCCATCCCATTGATCTTGAACGTATTGCAAATCCGTTCAAATGCACGAAGGTGGGCATGGGGATCTTCAGTAGGTGCTCCCCCAAACTGATTCTGTTGTACCATGACAATGGTACTCGGCTTAATCTCGAAGTAGTTTGCTGCAGTAGCGGGCGGTTGGATACCTATGCGTGCCGCTGCCACATTCGGGTCGGCGAACGACCGCATAGGACGTCTCGCCGGAGGTGCTTCGTCACCCATCTCGATCTTAATATCTTTTTTGGCTTTTGCTTCTTTGCGTAATCGACGGGCGGTTCTTTCAATCTCCGGATCGATTGGTTCGATTTTCTCCCCACGGGGTTTCTTTGGCATAAACCAATTAGCACCTGAAATGGAAAGAAAACAAAATTAGCAATCCCAAAAATTAAAAGTGATGAAATAAAGTAAAAAGAAAATGTTCAATGTAATAGCGCTTATAGCTGGTAGTGCTATCAGTTGATAGGCGGGTAACACCCCCCCTAAATCTTACCGCAAGTGTATGGGTCGAAATCAAGTAATAGTACTAGAAAGTACGAGTATCGAACACAGGGAACTAGGAACTAAGTATCACAATGACTACAATTGCTATTAACTGAACGATCGATATTTTGAGTTGTGGTTTATAACTAATTAATTGCAAACAAACTAAATCAAACACGAAACAGTAAACAACTTAAGAAACTTTGATAGAGAAAACAGTTGAGGGTTGGAAATCCTATGGTTCTCACATATAAACATCTGACTCAAAACAATTACCAGTCGTTCTCTTTAATGAATACCCAATCTTTAGATCACCGTTGTTCTTTCTCAAGCAACAACGGGTTTTATTTTAAAATCATGGTTCTTTCTCGAGCAACCACGGTTTTTATCTTGAAAACACAAGTTTTATCTCTCGATCTCAACCTATGTAATTCAAAACACATTAAGCTCAAGATTTAAATGGGACCAAGGCTTACTCGGTATATCTCTATCCCCTTTCTCACCTTAGGCATGCAATTTTCTAGTTCTAGTTGACAATTAATTCTCTCGAACTTAATTAAAAACAACACAACAATTGAAAGCTAGCTAAACTCACAAAAGCATTAAAAACCAAATCACATGCTTCATTAAATAAGAAAAATGATAAAAGTCTCAAGTCATATGTTCACATGCTTAAACTAAATTCATTCCAACCCCCAACATCTAAGGATTAGTTCATGTTGGTGGTGGATTCAAACACAAAGAAAGAAGATGGAAAAACGTGTGCAAACATAATGAATATGGAAACGATGAATGTAATGGTGACTCCCTTCTCGTGTGCTCGTATCTACTTTACGTGTTGAACGTTACTCCAATCGATCCTCTATCGTGGCTCCAAAAACTCTGAAAAAGCTCTGAAAGTCGCCCCCAAGTCGCTGCCGTTCGTCGTGTGAGAGCTGTGTCGAGAATGACCTAAAATCTGGAAAAACGCCAAAGTAATAGGCTGAAACAGGGGGCTACGTGACTTGTGCCACGACTTGCAAGTCGCGGCGCAAGTCGCCCGGTTTTCTGAAGGGTGTTTGGGTCAGTTTCGGGCCCTGTTTCGGGCGCGGGTCTTGGGCTTGGATCTCGGGCTTCCGTTAGGCTTCGTTTTGGCTCTTTTTGGGCTTTTTCGGCTTCTTTTCTCGATGATTACTGCCTTTTATATAACCTGCACATTTCACTCGATAAACCATAAAATTCCGCTTCTTTGCTTAAATACAAGCCAATCTCATTGGTTTGAGAACCGAAAATAACGCCAAAAAGTGGCGTTATCAGTTTCCGCTGCTAGATTTCGAAGACTCTATTTTAAATTGAGATTTAATGGGACCCTTGTTTGGATTTTCAATAATTATGTTATGTTATGGTTGTGGGTTGTTACAAATGATATCAGAGCCATAGTTTAAGGGATTTAGATGACTGGATGAGCCTAAACTTAAACTGTGAACTTAGGGATACAACCGAGATATAGGATGCTTTTAAGAAAGATTACTCTAGGTGCACTAAAGACAAGGTTAAAAGAACTGACATGTAAGGTAAATTTATATTACACCTGGCCAGTGTAATTGTGAATTTACAGGTACATGTACGTGCTCAGATTACCATATTATGTGGAGTTGCGTTTGAATATCGGTTATATGGGGTGTTTCCAGTTCTTGTAATGTAGAATAAATTGCTATGGTTGAGATAGTCAATGGAGGAGTGATAGAATAGAGTAAATTCTAACCTTGCGGTGACAACAATGATTTTATTATGATGCGTAGGGTCACTCATAGTGAGATTTGTGACACCTTCTAGAGGGAGGACAGATCGTGGCAGTATTGAACCGATCAAAGGTAGAACTTCGTGTGATCAAAGGGGATGAGTGGAGGAATGAGGAGTAAACTTCTAGTTTTAGTGAGTCCTTATCCCATGGTTTGATGTGTCAATGGAGTGGGGAAAAGGAGAACTGTGTTGGAACCTCGAAGGGTTTGAGCAATCGGGTAAAGAAAATGAACCCTTGATTGTTGGTTAAGCGGTGTAGTAACAAGAATGATGAAGGAAAGATGTATGACTTTGATCAAAGCGTGTGTATGAGTAGGACAGGGGGTAAGCGGTCGTTGTTCGACCTTAAGGTTAAATTTTGAAAATCGCATGGTTGTGAATCATTGGTCTATACGGGTGCGTTTGGTACGTAGACTAGATGGGACGGGATGGGACAAAAAAAAATAGTCCCATGTTTGGTACGCCATGGGACAAAAATGACATGGGACAATATGGGACGATTTTGTAAAATCGTGGGACAAAACATGAGAATTCTTGTTCCACCAAAAAAGGTGGAACAAGATGGGACTAAAGTTGAAGATTACCATTTTACCCTTATAACAACTCTGATCATATACAAACCCTAGCTAAAATCGTGAGCCTGCATTCTCCATTTTACACACACTACTTCATCCCCTCCATTTTACAGAGAGACTTTATCACCTCCATCACTCCATCGTCGACTTCTACACAGTAATATTTCTACTTCTCTTCTTCTCCATCTCGTCGATTTCATGGTCGATTTCTTTGCTACCGTTGCTTTTTTCTTGTTGAAATTGTTTGGTTTTTTCTTATTATATATATATATATATATATATCTGTTAAAGTTTTGGTTCAATGCATCTGTTCGTTTTTTTCTTTGGCTTGCCACTGCTTGGATGAATTGATTAAATAAATGGGGTTTTTTTCTTTGGTTTGCCCTGGATTAATTGCTTAAATAAATGGGGTTTTTGGTATATGAGTTGCTTACTGTTCAATGCTTTCGTATAGGAGTTTCTAAATGGGTTTTGGTTTTTAAATATATTACCTTTGGATGAATTGCTTAATAAATAAATTAAATGAATGTTTTGGAATTTTGTAAGTGGCTTACTGTTTGTTTTGAAACATTGTAGTGATGAATTGTTTAAATTGTTTAAATTGTGATATATTTATAAATCATGTATATATATTTAAAAAATAGCGTAAATATTATAGATAAAGGTATTTATATAAATTTTGGTTGATTTGTGTCATTTATAATAATTATATGATATAAAATAACATTAGACAGCGCTTAAGGGCAATCTGGTCATTTTAAAAGTTCTGTCCTGTCCTGTCCAGCTTACCAAACGCAAAACATACAATTAGTCCTGTCCTGTTCTAGTCGTACCAAACGTAGGACAGACAATTAGTCCAGTCCTGTCCTGTCCCGTCCTGTCCTGTCCCGTCCAGTCTGCGTACCAAACGCTACCTACGAGAACACAAGTTGTGGTAAGGTCGAGAAGATGACCGGTGGCCGAAAGTTGAGTGTCGACGAGAAGTTATTGTGGGTTTAATGTTGGACCTTATTAGAGTGAATAGCCTTCATCGCACAGTTAGTTTCATGCATGGTGTCTTTTCTTAAATGGCTTACATGGACTCTTTTGTGTTAAGATTGTTTACGAGCATAACGAGCTCCTTGTTTTGGGAAAAAAATGAGTCGACACGCGCAAGCGTGTGTTTAAAGAAAAAGATAAACTTGTTTACAATGCACGATGATATTTTGAGCATAGTGAGCTGTGAATTATTTTACTTTTCCGTGTGGGGATAAACAATGTTGTGAAAGTCATAAAAACATTTTACCGCAAAAGCTTTTATAACTGATACGAGTAGTAGTACTTTTAACATACGGAGCGTGGGAGCCGACTGGCTCGCTCCATATAAGTGATTTCGTTTCGAAATTTTAATCGTATTGGAAATGTTTTACTTAATACGTTTTATTCGGTTGACTAAAGTCGTGATTTATCGTGGGGTGGCATGTGAGTGACCTTAGGGTCGTTGTGTTTACGATTCGGCTTGAGTAGTGATGTGCAATGTATATGCTAATTCGTTTCTCATTATCGTATTTATCGAACTTCCAAGTGTGCAAAATGTTTTAAATCATTGTGTTGTCATGCATGAACGCTATGAACTCCGTAGGTCGTAGTTGTTGGTGCATTTAAGAGCGAGGCAAGGTCTAAATGGAAATTGTTTGGTTGAATTCATTATGGCCTCAGTGTTTCAGTTAAAGGAAAACGGACTAGCAGGGGGTCCCGGGCAACGAGTTTGATACTGATCGTTAACGGGTGATGTGGTTTCCTGTGAAGCAGGTATACCCATGATGAAGTCAGAAGTTGTTGAGATGCTTTAAACAGTAGCATGTTAATAAGTAGATATTGTGCCCTGAGGAAAGGATATCGGGTATGAGTCGTGTAGTGTGAGGTATTGTAATAGGCTACGTACCACGCAAGTCTTATTACTTGTCTTGTAAGGACTTTAGGGAACAAAGTTAGTACAACGCGTTGGAAGCGGTAGGTTCCATTGGAAAAGTTTGTGTGTCGATGAAATGGTGGAAGCCTCACTGTTTTAGCTAGGGATGCTAAGGCTGATAACTGTTAAAAGTGTCCAGCCTCGAGATCAACATTGAGAAACTGAGATTCGAGAAGGAATTCCGGTGCGGCTAATTCGCTAAATCTGTTCATGGAAATGAAGGGTGGTTGGGGGAAATGTATACGCGACATGATGCTGGACCACCCCGTGTGGGTGTGAAGAATGTGGAGTAGTGCAGTAGCGCTGTGATTTCGTGACGAGTTTTGATGACCCGTGTAGGAACGAAGCGGTTGGCACAACCGAAGTAGGTGCCTAGAGTATATCGACCTATAAGGGATTGTACCTTGTCGTGGAATGATTTTCATGGAGCTCGCAATGGATTATCTAGGAACGTATATTTTGAGCAAGTACGGGAAATCGTGAGTGGGGGTTTGTCTAAATTCAGAGACAGGCTAGTCGTGAGACAGACTTGGTTATTTATGAACTTAGATGGAAATGAAAGTGACATTGTTATGTGTGCAAATGGCCGGGAGCACCTGGTCTGCGGTGTGAAGTTGTGGGCAAAGATTATGTGGATAAATTAGTGATATCCTTTGCCAAAGTAGTTGCGCAAGACAACGTTATAGTGATGTGTTGTAAAGAAGGATAAACATAGATGGAAGTCTTTTCGGAGGTTGTGGATGAGGATATGAAGTATTAAGCGTGTAGTTGGGATGCATGGTTTGTAAGTTGGGGTTATGATATGGTTATTGTCAGAATAAACCGGTGGTTGGTGGTTGCCCAAAAGAGGAACCATGTGCTTTTAGTGGCATGAGTCACTAAGTGAGTTCATGTTGGGATCAATAAAATATCGATGAAGATATTGGATTGGTTAGTTTACGAAGTGATATAGTCGATACGAGATCCTTGAGGAATGTAAATTGCTCTTGGTGCACGAAGAAATTCTAGTGAGTATGTTGACTCTGTTTGGGAAACGAGAAACGTGTGGTGTTGTTGACTATTGAATGATATTTCAGGAAGACTTGGTTGATTATCTCGAATTAGAATGGTGATGAAACCGTTGGTTGGGCTTAGTAACGCAAGATGTTGTTGGCATGTTTGGAGCGATCGGGAATGTAGTGGATGTTGATAGGTGAAGAAATGTTTTAAACGGATTTGGGATTTTGGATTTTGGTGTATCTTGGTTAAAGTGGGAGAGACTCGTATAAGTCAATAAGTTTTCCTTGAGAGGACGTGACCTAGGCCTTCAAAAAGGCATCGTATAAGTAGTTGTACGGGACACTCAAAGTGTAAGACCGTCAGATCTGAATAAGTGTTAAAATGTGGATGTTCCAAAGTGAACAGGTCATTCGACAATATATTTGGAATAGTGTTGTGCGAGCATGGTCACTCCTGCCGGTTGAGTGAATGAAACTGAGATTCATTCCTTATTTGGTTGGACGCTTGATGGATGCAGTGAAAGTGTGGATGCAAATCTTCAAGGTGATTTAATCCTTACCCCAGATGGTGGATTGTGGAGGTCTCCTAGGGGCTGTTTGTTTTTTGATTTTCAGCACTTATTACCTCTTAACACTTAATTGGTCAGACGTTTTTAGAATAAGAGCGTTTGTTTTTTCATTCCAATTCAGACCACTTATGACTTAATCTTGTCTGCATCATAAAGTGGTAACCTAATCACTTTTTTCCTATCTCCTTTTTATCCCAGCCTCACGCAAGAGAAAACACTCTTCAGCCAAAATGATTCACGCCTTCAAATCCAGACCCAAATGGCCAAATCGATCTTCAATCCAGATCAATCTTCAGCCCAAGTCGTCGATATCCAAGGTATGTCAGTCCAAAATCGATCCCTGTGAGATGGTTGTTTGGCCAAATCGACCTTCAAATCCAGACCCAAATGGCCAAATCGATGTTCAAGCTAGTGCTCTTCGTGAAGATGTTGTTGATGATGATAACTCCTCAAACTCCATTGTTGTAGTTGAAGCTATTTAGGGTTTACCTGACATAGATGAAGACCTCATTTTAGATGCTTGTGATTGTCTGGAAGATGATGATAACAAAGCAAAAACATTTTTAGTCTTGGATGTCACAAACTAAGAAGGAAGTGGTTGACCAGGAAACTTTGGCCCCAACATTGTTTTTCATCTCCATCAACATTTTGGTTGGAAGCAGGGGCTTCTGGTTTGGGTTTCTAAAGTTTCTAAAAACTTTTGGTTTGTTGGTAGCATATTTTAAATGAAAGAACTTATGGTTTTATAATTCAACAAGATAACGTTTTGAGGGATGAAATAGAAATTATACATATTCAGACTTTTGTCGGTTTATAAAAACAAACAATCTTATTATTCAGATTTCAGACTTCAGCAACACTACTTATTAATCAGGAGTGAAATCAGACTTCAGACTTCAGCACCTCTTAAAAAACAAACGCCACCCTACTGTTAGTTATATACAAGTGTGGAATGTTGGCGTGTTTGTTAACAATGTTGGGATGTAGTCAACGTGTCTTGGGGAAAGAAAATACTTTTGTGTTAGACGTGTGTTGTGGTGGGAAGTTGTAATAACTGGGTACGTTATTGGTTTATTTAATTTTATTATTTTGATTTTTAGGTAAGTTTGGGATTAGTTTTATGGAGTTATAAGTTAAGGGGTAGACTTTAATTTTAAATTATAAGATAAAGGGTGTAAATTGTCATTTGATGATTCTTGAGGGGTTAGTTGGTAAATTGGTGGATGAGGTGTCTCACTTAGGATTAAATATCTTATCTCATTTAGAAAGAGATATTTGTTAGTTTAAGTGTGTGTGTGTTTGTGGTGTTTCACGAAAAGAGAAAAGAGAGAAAAGAGAGAGATTTGAGAAAGAAAGGTTAAGAAGAAGAAGGAAATCATGTCATTTGCAGCTGGAATTGTAGAGAAACAACTCAAGAAAACATAAGGTATCAATCCTACATAAACTCCTTCTTTTATGTTTATGTTTATTAGTTTTCAAAGAAGGTTTAGAAATGGGTTTTGGTGAAATATGGATGTTTTTGGAAAACTAAGTTTATGGATAGTTGTTATTTATGGTCTTAAACATATCTGCAAAATATCATAAACATTCATGGCTTAAAACTAGAGATTTCTGGGTTTTTACGTTTTTCAGTTAGTTGAGACATATATGAACTCAGTGGGTTGCGACATGTATGAACACAGTTGGTTGCGATATTGAATAGTGTCATGTCTCAACAGTTGGTTGCGATATTGAATAGTGTCATGTCTCAACAGTTGGTTGCGATATGAATAGTGTCATATCTCAACAGTTGGTTGCGATATTGAATAGTGTCATATCTCAACAGTTGGTTGCGATATTGAATAGTGTCATATCTCAACAGTTGGTTGCGATATCAAACGAGGATTTTGGATTATTTAAGATTCTTAGTCTTTAAGAAATACTTGTATTTTAATTGTTCTAGATTCAGTAAACTTTGAATGAAAGATTGGATTTCTCGAGAAATACTAAGAAGGAAATTCGATAACCAATCGAGGTGAGTTTTACTTCAAAATGTTTTCAACTGGAATACATATATGTGTGTATTGGATATGTGATAAATGGTGTGAATATGTTTATGTTTGAATTATAATATATTGAGATATTGTAATTACGTGAGTATTATATTATATTATAATACGTTGGTCGGGCATAGGACCGGTGTGTTGGCTATAGTTGTTGTACATCGTTGTTGGCTGTAGTTGTACAACGTTGTTTATTTATTAGTTGGCTTGCAACCAACTAATTTGGCCATGGGAATGATGTGAAGGATGTGAAGGATGAGTGGTACACGATGCACGAGTCATGTGTGATATTTAGTTTTTGTGATATATGTGTGTTTATATAAAGGATTTTATATAAATTGGTTTTATAACGATTTTGAAATGACAGGGATTATCTCACTAGACCGTTTGGTCTAACCCTCATTTTGTTTTCAAAAATATGTATTCCAGATCGAAGATCTTTTATTGGCAAGGATGCGGTTGATAGCTAAAGAAGATTAGGAAATACTAATAATTTGTATTGTATAGTTTTGAGACTTTGGGACCGTACGTGACTTATTATGTATTTTCTTTTATGAATGTAACGAGGTTATGCAATATATGTTATTTGAAGCATGTTTGGGAAATCGGGTCGTTACAGATGGTATCAGAGCCCTAGTTTAAGGGATTTAGGTATTTTGGATCCATACCTAGACTTAAACTGCATATGAAGTAGGATGTCCCTATTATTTTAGAACCTTGGGATGTTAAGTATAAAAAGGTAGAAGGAACATCATGTAAGGTAATTTCAAATTACATTTGGCCAGTGTAATTGTGAACTTACAAGTACATGTTTGAACTGAAATACCTTGTTATATTGGGTATGTGCTTATGTGTATATTAACCTTGTTGAATCGACAGAGTGGCAAGTCGGACTCGATGTATGGATAGAGACGAAGACATGTATATTTCTATAAACTCTACACGTGCTAAAGTGCTATTTGACTTCGGTGCAAACCGATCAACTGTGTTTCCATTCTTTTGTTGCTTATTTGCATTAGAAAAGAACTTAATAATTGTGTTGGCGATATAGATGGGTGTGGAGTGCCTATTAAGTTATTTTCGATAATCTTGTTGGAATTCGAGGTAGTAGTAAGCATAGGATGGTGTTGGAACTTGATGTTGTTAAAACTTTTGATTAGGTAATGATAAGTGATCCTCGGTAATTCGGTATGAGAAGATAAAGTTGATATACTGGAATAAGTGAGGTTATGATGAAAGTAAGGAATTGTTGGGGGATTGATTTAAAGTTTTCGATTGTTAGCAAATTCAATTGGAAGTGTAAAGGAAGAGTTGCAGCATGGTTTGAGTCATATTCTTCAAGGTTTGATTTCTTCTTCTTTCCTTCTCTTTATTGATTAGGCAAGTTTATGGTTGGGGATTTGATAATCCAATTTTTGGTTGAGTTTTAATCCATAAGAAAGAAGACAAATAATTTTGAGATTGATTTCCTATGAATTTTGATCAAATCAGTAAGAAGCTTCATCATGATTGCTTGATAATCTTCATTTTTCCATGGATTGAGTTTTTGAGTTTTGGAGTTAAAAAAAAGGTGAATCATTAGATGGATTGGATGGGTTTTTATGTCGTTTAAAATGATGGTTATTGGTTCTTAATGTTTATGGTATCTAAAATATCGATTTATGAGCCTTAGAACTGATTTGGGAATATTTTGGGGATGTAATTAGATAGTTTAACACCATTTTTGGTGGCGCCAATTTAGGTGTTCGGTTTGAACTAAAGTGTATCCCGGAGCGTGTGTCGAAATGCTTAGGCTAAGGTGAGTTCCCTTACCTTCTTTGTGTGAATGAAAAGATTTACGAAAGGTTTTCATAACTGATTATGGTTACGAGCATGTTGATCGGATTAAGTTATTTAAAAGGTTTTATATTACGCGATGTGAAAATGTTTATTTAAGCATGCGAGTTGTTTACATGTTCATTTCTACGTAATTGTTGATTGCATGCTGTTGTGATGTTGTTACTATGTTTGGAGTTGGATTGCACAGTGGAGAACAATTATGAATGCCGTGCCTGGCTTTGTAAGGTGAATGTCGTACTTGGCTTAATAAGGTGATGAAAAGTTGAGACCACTGTGCAATACCCTTATGTGGAGTCGAGCTTTTGAATTCGGAATGTCAGTATGATTGTAGTTTGAACTATTGCTTAGTTATGTAAGAATGGTTTTATTTACGGTAAGATTTGAAAGGGTCGAAGTGAATCCTTGTAGTGGAATGGTAATAAGTAGCGTTACGTTACTTGATGTAATATTATCGGCGATGGGTCGGGGTACCGGATAGGTTGAAAATTTGATTTTTACACTATGAAAAGTCTTGTGTTTTTCCTCAAGTGAGAACGGTGGGGGTATAAGTTGGTTATGAAGCTTTGGATGAAGTGGGTTCTGTTAGGAAGTGTGATGGGTGTGCTTAATTACTGTTGTTCTAATTTTGTTAATGTGTGAAGTGTGATGGCCTGAGTGTAAAGAATAATAGTAGTGTGTGGAACGTGAGGATTATGTGTGGAGAGTAACGGTAGTGTGTGAAGTCTTGACCTGGTCATGAAGACGACGGTTTAGTGTGTTGTGTAGATTATACTTATTGTGATGATTGACACTATCTAAAAGAGTGTTGTTTAAAGGTGTGGGGTGATGTGGATAAGATGGTGGCAGTTTATAATTAGTGAGCGTGCGAGGTGTGGTAGTAATGAATTTTTGTAAGGTTAAGTGATGGATTAGTGACGACATGTGGTGAGTGTAAGTGGAAACCTCTGCTCGGGATTTTGTTTATAAGTTGTTCAGATGTGACAAAAGTATGTGTGGAGAGGCATGGATGTCTAAGTGGTGGTTAGCTAAGGAGTGGAGTATTACTGTTTGAGAAATGAAAAGTGTGTGGTTGTTTCGAGCATTGAGTGTGATTTCGGATTAACTCGGTTAAGTTCCTGGTATGAGGTGTGGTGAAATTGTTGGTTAAGTATGGTAATCATTGAAATTGGGTGTGTGTGGTTGGTTTGGAAGTGAAAGAAAGCTAGCTCGTGGGTGAGCACCTCCTAGTGAGCTGTCCTTGGGGAAACATGTTTTATATTGAGAAGAGAGTGGAGGAAGCGTTGGCGATAGTAGGTCGCAAGGTTAGAAAACTAGGTTGCTGATGACCTATACTTAAGCTGAGAGAGAATATTTATATTATGTTAATAATGTTATAAGAAATTGATGCTTGAGAGTTTTCTTAGTATAGAAAAATAGTTCAAATGAGTTGGGTGTTTACCTAATACTTCTCCTGGATTGGAGGATTTAAGTTGTAAAATGGATTTATATTATTAGTGTTATGATTAGCGGGAAGAAAGCGATGTTTAAATATTTTGATGTTCATGTGATGAACTTTGTGGTGTAGTTTGTAGTAGATTTATTATATGATTAGTTAGCGATTTTTACGGTTAAGTAAAGTGAGGGTAATGTTGATGAACTTTGTTTATGGAGTTGTTTAAGTTAAAGAGTGGTTTTAGATTTTATTTTAATTTGATGATGATATATTGATTGATGCGAAGAAAACGTAATTTGTTGAACGCATCTGAAAGTTGTCATAAGGATTTTATGGTATCATTATTAGGGTATGATATTTTGGTGTAGTATTTGTGCAATTAAGAAATTGGCGTTGTAAGCTAAGGTAGATGTGTAAGTCTTTGACTTCTCATCGAGTTTTGCAGTTATGTTAAGTAAATACATTGGATTGTTATTGCAAACTTTGTTATGTAAAAAGTGAAATCGAGAAAAGTATCGGAATTTAGAGACAATAATATGTTCATGTTTGGATGAGATTATTTTACTCCGATTGGACTTCGGGTAAAGTACGTTAATTCATAATGATTATTATTTGGTTAACTAATTTGAATTGAATTATTAGAAGTATTGTGATTTGGTTAGCTATGTTTGGAGATCGAGAAGTGTGTTGTATCTTGAAACATTTAGTGTTATTTTATTATAACTTTTAGTGGAACCGTTTGATTAGACTCGGTCTTGCATGTGTAAATATGATTTTGATGAATGATTTGGTGTCAAGTGCAATTAAGTATTGATTTGTGATTATCGTGGTTATGCTATGCTAGCATGAGAAACGGGAATGGTAGAATGAGGTATACAGGTTTGATAAAATTAAGAAACTTATCCATAATATAAAATGATTTTTGTTGAGTATAATTTTATTTCATGGAAGAGTATAAGAAATAGGTTGTAATTGCTACGCAAGTTTTATATGGAAAGTGTATGATTATGTTTTTCGAGTTAGTATTGTAAAAGTGTAGAACATGACGTTTGTCGTGAAAGGCTGATGGAGTTAAAAGTAGTATCAGCGTGGTAAATGTTCCGAGTAAGCATAAAATGTTGTGTCATTTGATTTAGTTTCATGTGAGTATAAGTTAATTCTTTTGTGATATAAGTGATCTATCGAGTTATTTTGAATATTCGGGGGATTTGATTATTGGGTGATTCGGCAGAAAATTTCGATTATGGTTATTATAAGATTTGGATCGACTTTGTGGGCTGGATTAATTGAGTAAATTGCGGACGATGTGTGTAAAGTGGTTAGTATTAATAAGTTGGTGGTTATCGTTGTTTTAAAGGGGCGGAAATTTTTGTGTGGAATTAAAATTCTTGATGTTTTGGTAATATTGAGAATAATGTGTTGTATGAGTTTGAAAGCAATTTATGGTAATTAATTACTCTCGTTTATTGTTTGAATGAATTCCGGGACGGAATTCTTTTAAGGGGGAGATGTTGTAATAACCGGGTACGTTATTGGTTTATTTAATTTTATTATTTTGATTTTTAGGTAAGTTTGGGATTAGTTTTATGGAGTTATAAGTTAAGGGGTAGACTTTAATTTTAAATTATAAGATAAAGGGTGTAAATTGTCATTTGATGATTCTTGAGGGGTTAGTTGGTAAATTGGTGGATGAGGTGTCTCACTTAGGATTAAATAGATGAGATAATATCTTATCTCATTTAGATAGAGATATTTGTTAGTTTAAGTGTGTGTGTGTTTGTGGTGTTTCACGAAAAGAGAAAAGAGAGAAAAGAGAGAGATTTGAGAAAGAAAGGTTAAGAAGAAGAAGGAAATCATATCATTTGCAGCTGGAATTGTAGAGAAACAACTCAAGAAAACATAAGGTATCAATCCTACATAAACTCCTTCTTTTATGTTTATGTTTATTAGTTTTCAAAGAAGGTTTAGAAATGGGTTTTGGTGAAATATGGATGTTTTTGGAAAACTAAGTTTATGGATAGTTGTTATTTATGGTCTTAGGGGCTGTTTGGTAGTTGCTGAATGGTTTGGTGCAGAATGATTAAGTGGTCAGAATGATTAAGAGGCCTTTATGATTTAGTGCAAAATGAAATACGGTTGTTTGGTAATTGTTTAGAATGAAATCATGGTGCTGAATGGTTAAGGGAGGGCTAGGATGCTAAATCATTCAGAGGGTTTTAGAACCATTAAGAGGCAGACATTTTGTTTGCCAAACAGGATTTACCTCTTAGCGATTCAAAGGTTGCCTCTTAATGGAACTATTAAGAGGTAAACAAACAACCCCTTAAACATATCTGCAAAATATCATAAACATTCATGGCTTAAAACTAGAGATTTCTGGGTTTTTACGTTTTTCAGTTAGTTGAGTCATGTATGAACTCAGTGGGTTGCGACATGTATGAACACAGTTGGTTGCGATATTGAATAGTGTCATGTCTCAACTGTTGGTTGCGATATGAATAGTGTCATATCTCAACAGTTGGTTGCGATATTGAATAGTGTCATATCTCAATAGTTGGTTGCGATATCAACCGAGGATTTTGGATTATTTAAGATTCTTAGTCTTTAAGAAATACTTGTATTTTAATTGTTCCAGATTCGGTAAACTTTGAATGAAAGATTGGATTTCTCGAGAAAAGCTAAGAAGGAAATTCGATAACCAATCGAGGTGAGTTTTACTTCAAAATGTTTTCAACTGGAATACATATATGTGTGTATTGGATATGTGATAAATGGTGTGAATATGTTTATGTTTGAATTATAATATATTGAGATATTGTAATTACGTGAGTATTATATTATATTATAATACGTTGCCCGGGCATAGGACCGGTGTGTTGGCTGTAGTTGTTGTACAACGTTGTTGGCTGTAGTTGTTGTACAACGTTGTTTACTTATTAGTTGGCTTGCAACCAACTAATTTAGCCATGGGAATGATGTGAAGGATGTGAAGGATGAGTGGTACACGATGCACGAGTCATGTGTGGTATTTAGTTTTTGTGATATATGTGTGTTTATATAAAGGATTTTATATAAATTGGTTTTATAATGATTTTGAAATGACATGGATTATCTCAATAGACCGTTTGGTCTAACCCTCATTTTGTTTTCAAAAATATGTATTCCAGATCGAAGATATTTTATTGGCAAGGATGCGGTTGATAGCTAAAGAAGATTAGGAAATACTAATAATTTGTATTGTATAGTTTTGAGACTTTGGGGCCGTACGTGACTTATTATGTATTTTCTTTTATGAATGTAACGAGGTTATGCAATATATGCTATTTGAAGCATGTTTGGGAAATCGGGTCGTTACAGAAGTCAAAATTCAAGGTTGACCTGGTGCCAAGATTGGCGAATTGGGTGGCTGCTTACTTCAGTAAAGGATTCATGCCGTTGTAACATGAACTCGGTGAAAGTCCTTATGTAAAGAAGTGAAAATGGTTGTGAAGGTCGTGATGAGACGCGTTTTAAAACCGTGAGTCTAGGTGTGTGGACAAAGCGGACAATATCTGGTACGGTTGCGTGCGATGTTACATTTATAGGTGGTATAAATGGTCGGAAGGGCTACAAGTACATTATGTGAGTATTCCTAATCTAAGAAAGTTGTGGTCTTGGACATAAATGCTTGGAAGATCAATTGGAACCAAAGCTGTTAATTTTGGGAGTGCAAATCGTGAAACCTAAGGTTTGGGGGTCGGTTTGATGCCAAATATATTGGCTTGGCTTGGTTTGTGTTGGTTTGGTTTGGCTTGGCTTGGTTTGTGTTGGTTTGGTTTAGTTTGGTTTGGCTTGGCTTGGTTTGGCTTGGGTTGTTTCGGTTTGGTTTGGTTTTGAGATATGTCGAAAGAAAAGAGGGATGAGCCATGTTTTAGTAAGTCAGTTGTATATTGTTTAATGGATTGAAGGATTGGCAAAGGGACCAGGTAACCTTGTGGGATTTGTAATGTGTTTTGCCCCTCTAATTTTGAGAGTATCGGTTGAAAGCCGGTGTGGTTTGTCATTATAAGTTGTACAAGTGGACAAGAAGAGACTTGGGAAGCAGAACCCGAGACGAGGGTCAGGCACCCGTGTCTGATTGACAAGGGAATTCCGAGGATGAAATTCTCTTAAGGGGGAGGTGTTGTAACACTCGTGCCCTAAAATGTTAAGCCTTTGGTGTGTTGTGGTAAAAAGTTAAGAAAAGAAAAATTGAGGGTCTCAAGTAGAAATTTAAACAAGGTATAAATGGGGACAAAACCCCTAATTCTTCATTTTTGGTGTCGGCTGCAACGTGGAAGGGAAGAGAGGGAGTTGAGAAAAGATTTTGGCAAGAAATTTGGTTAGAGGAAGTTCTTAAGGAAATCATACAAGGTAAACTTCCAATTTCTTAATCTCTATTGATTTTTGTTGTTTGGGCATGTTTGGAATGGAGGAAATCCCCATTTCTTTACTGTGTTCTTCTCTAAAAATGGCATTAAAGGGGTTTGGTGTGATTTGGGTGTTTAATGGTTAAATAGACGGATTATTGGATGGTGTAAGGCTGAAATGTTTTCCAATCTCATATTTAAACAAGTTAGGTCGAAAACCATTGCTTCTGGTCGATTTAAGAGGGTTTTCGGGGTTTTACAGTTCGTAGTGCCCGGATGTCGCCTGGTCCGGACAGTTTGTTTCCGGGTGAGTCTTCTTTCCGGATGGGTTTGTTTCCGGGTGAGTCTTATTTCCGGATGGGTTTGGTTTCCGGATGAGTTTAGTTTCCGGATGGGGTAAGTTTCCGGGTGAGGGTTTCCAGATTGTGGAGTGTCCGGACACTTGTATCCGGAAAGTAAAAGTGTCCGAATAGTATTACCCGGAAACTGTAAGCTGATGTCTATTGTGTCTGGTTTTTAGAGAGAGTCTGATTTGGAAGGGTCTGGCTTGGAGGGGGGGGGGGACCTTTCGGGTACGTTGTGTCCGATATTATCTCATATGCTATTTGGGGCACTTGTAGGTTGACGATTTGTTCGAAAGAGAAGTTGGTGTGAGTCAAAATTGTCACATTTCAGGTGAGTTCCTTATACCCTTTCTTTTTGGAACGATATGCTAAACGTTTTTGTTTATTACTGAATATGGTACAAGATGCGAGCATGTTTTATTTATTAACCCTTATAAAGTCCTCGCAGGAATGATATGTTTTTGGAAATGCTTATTTCGCATGCTATGAGCTGTTTTACAAAGATACATGCATTGCTAATTTACTTCTAGCCTTGCCTGGTATGCTTGTATGAGGAGTTGGGTTGCACAGTGGGTTGGCGGTACCTTGGATCGTTGAGAATCTTTGGGAGTGTTGTTGAATCGTGTGCCTTGAATCTGTTTCTCGTGCACATTGATATGGCATCTACTGGGGGCCATGGGGATCTACTGGGGGCCCGAGTGTGGACATCACGTGGAGATGATGGACGTGAAGACCACTGTGCAGATACCCTTATGTGAAGGTGATTACTTAAACTGTTATTTTATTCACTAATGTGACAGTTTGTATGTTTTAAAGTTGAGAAATTGTTTGAACTGTTTCGAGAGGGAATTTACTAGACCTCATGGTCTAACCCTCGTTTTTCAAAAACTAAAACCATTTTCAGGTAAGAAGCTAGTGGAGCTTCTTCTAGAGGGAAGGACTTTGTCAAAAGGCGGAGGCTGCTAGATCAGAGCACTATAGTTTTTCTTTTTTAACTTTTATGCTTTGTAGATTCTCGACTGTAGAATTGTGTTTTTGCTGCTAGATTTCGAAGACTCTGTTTTAAATTGAGATGTAATGGGACCCTTGTTTGGATTTTCAATAATTATGTTACGTTATGGTTGTGGGTTGTTACATATAGGGAGAAACCCCAAAAGCCCAAACTAGCAAATCTTTCAAGCCGATGACCTATGGTGAGGAGTCATACTATTTTTGGATGTAATGTACTCCTTTCGTCTCGTATTAAATGTTCACCTTTCTATTTTAGTTTGTCTCAAAATAAACGTGCACTTACAAAAATACGTTTCTATTTCTATTCTTAATTATAAGACAAAATATTTTTTCTATTATTAAGGATAAAAATACATTTAATTATTTAAAAAGTATAATAATTATATATTTCTAAAACTAGGTGTCATATTTATTTTCAGACTGAAGGATGTTAAACTATGTACCAAATCAAAAATATTAAAATCATTCACACCACTTTGACGTTTGAATGCAACATTCAATTGGATTACGTTTTTTTGGTTTAGGCAAGGGAATTAAAATGAGAATAAAAATGAAAATTACAAGGAATAAAAATGGAAATAACCATTGCATTGATGCTGTTTGGTTAATACTGGGAATCATTATCAGAATCATTGATGCTGTTTGGTTAATACTCAGAATCATTATCAGAATCATAAATCATTGATGTTGTTTAGATGTTTATCATATATAAAAATTGAAAATTTGTTTTGTAGCTGTGTATTGTCATTTTTATAACATTAACCAATCACTTTATCATTTAAACTCAACTTTAAAAAGATACAATATAAATATGTTTCATCCAAAATGAAAAATACAATACAATTCGATGTTTCATCCAACTTCATATATACAATACATTCCGATGTGTTATCCAACTTAAAAAATAAAACACAATTCATGTTTCATCCAACTTCAAAGATACAATACATTTCAATGCTTCATCCAACTTCAAAATACAATACTATTGGATATTTCATCCAACTTCAAAATACAATACCAATACATAGCCAACCAACTTCAAAATGCATACCAAAAGATTATGTTTAAGATCCAAATTCATTTGACTAACAGATCCAGAGGTGGTTAGTTGGTTAGCCTGACTTACAAAGTATTCTCTTTCAACTAGGTGTGAACATGGTACGGTACCATGTTTTTTTTTCTCAATACCATGTATCAACCAATTGTAATTGGTACAAAAACATTTATACCATGTACCAACCAACTCTAATTAGTATCAACTTTTTTCGGTTGGTACATGTTGGTACGGTTTTGTACCAAAATCTCAAAAGTTTACAAAATTTAGAAACTTTTAGTTATAAAACAATAAAATGTATATGTTAAGTTCTTAAAGTTTGAGGTTTTTAATGTAAACTGTAAAACAATAAAATATTAATTTACTAAATAATTAAATCTCTTTAAAAAACAATTAGCTAATCTCATCATCATATGCATAAATAGTACATTAGTTATCAAATATATTACATTTAATTAAATTTTTATAATAAATAATTAAAAATAATATATATATATATATAAGTCGGTACGGTACGGTATTACCGAACGATTTTTAATACCATGTACCAACCAAGTTTGTGAAGTTGGTACGGTATTAGACCATCCACACACCTGCAAGACCATACTCCTTTCTAAAGTGTCACATCAGTTTTGTAATAACACATTCCACACACATGCAAGATTAAACTCATTTCTAAACTAATAAATTATAATATAAATAATATTAATAATTAATGTTTAGGGAATTTAATTAAAATACCCAAAGTTTGACTTTGACTTGCCAAAATACCCATTTTTTTCCGAGTTTGAGAAAATACCCAAAAATCCCTCGATGGATCCCGCGATCGCGGGATAGGGCACACGTGTCCCGCTATTTTGGCCAAAACGTCCCGCGGCACCCCTCAACTATGCCCGCGGTGACACTTTTGGTCCCTCCCCGCGACTGATCCCGCGACCAGACAAAAAAATTTCAATTTTGGTCCTTTTTGCACGAATCTTTGCATGCTTTTACTATTTTTTTCCACAATCATTGTACTTTGAAGACCAATTTGTGGTTGAAATTCACTGGCATGTTTAAGGTTTCATCCATAAATATCAGTAAAATGCAATCCATAATTCACACCATTCCATCCTTCTTTCTTGCTTTTTTTGACTTGCTTTCTTTCTTCAGTAAACAAATGGCATCGTCATCTAACCCATCGTCTACACCTGAAAGAATGCCCGTGAAACTCCAGCTCGCGATAGCAGAATGGGAAAAGGAGATAGACCAACTGATAGAAGAGTGAAAACAGATGATGGCCAGGAAGGAAGTCCACTTGATAAGGATCGAAGTGGAAGAAAAGGAGATCAAAAGGATGAAAGGGGATATAAAAGATAGGGAGGCTCGTATTCGTCGAGAAAAAGAAGAAATTAACCACATTTTGCAAGACTTCGCAATTCTTCAAGCGAAGGTAAGCGACAAGCAAAGTTGGATTGATCAAACTAAAGCAATTTTTCAGTAGGTGGTGGTACGGGTGTTGCTTTAGTACTTTGTTGTTTATGTGTTGTTGTTTTGTACTTTTCCAGTTCGACATTGTTGTTTCGTTCCTTTCCTTTCCTGTTTGTATGTTGTTGTTTCCTTCTTGGAGTTTTTATGTTGATGTTTCATGTTGAAGTTTGCTCATGAATAAAGGTCTTTAATTTGTCTGAAAAGTAGTGTTTAAGTAGTCTGAAATTTGTCTGAAAAGTGGTTCATATTAAAAATACAACTCATAGATGTTATACAAGATTATTTCATAACAAACACATACTAATAAATACAGTACAAAATTATCCAAATTTGAGGCTACGGCTAGACGATGGTTTGGTTTTTGACAATCCGGGTCGACTTCTTACATGCTCTGGCGAGACGAGTCTCAAAGTGTTAAGCTCCACTTTCTCGATGTACACTTCAATCACAGTATGGCCGTCAACATACTAGCGTATGTTGGCTACATCTTTGTCAGTACTCAATTCTACCAGTCCAGTCAAGAAGTCTGCATTCGGCCTCTTAAAATACAACCTATTATATTTTGGTTCTTCATAGTCCAGCTCTTTCATGATCTATTCAAGCAGTTGCATAGAAAGATCCTCCACATCTAACATGTCAACATAAATTTCTAGACCACAAAAATAATGTCTTCTAGGTGGTTCTGTGAAGTACCCACCATGGTGGACTTTCATGGTGAACAATTGTGGATATGCATCTGTTGATGAACATTAATTAATATAGTTAGTTCGTAGAACAACGGTAGTAACAAGCAAAACTCAATGAAACATGCACACTAACCATATAACTCTTTGTCAGTATCTGAAAGCGATTCAGATAAACGCCTAAAGCACCAAACATGAAGGTTTGGGGATGCCATGTTCTCGTATATGTGTTTTACGACTAATCTAGCGTGGTTTATTTATAGGCAAATGTGGATGCTTTTACTGCATGTTGGCTATTTTTGGTCCCTGTCTTTGCTCTAACACAACTTAGGTCCCTGTCAACGCTATCATATGATATAGTTCTATATAACCATTAGTATTCTCTCCATTTAGACTACTACCATTATGATCATCATCCCATGCCATGTGACCATGTTCTGTTTCAAGTACCTTTCAAAAGATAACTAGTCCCAATCAAGGAAAATCAATGTTCAGATCAACGTACATTAGTTATGTTTGATAAATTACAACGGGTCGATAAAGTAGATAAAATCATGTTATATATCAAAACAAGCGCACTAAACATACAATATTTATCGTCCCAATCAAGGGAAATCAATGTTCAGATCAACGGTATCATATGATTTCGAACCATGTGGCTCAAGCTCCGATAGGCCCTGCGTGTTACTTAGTTGGCTGACTGAACGTCTACTCCTTGGCACGGTTGAAGGGGCGGGATTTGGACACTCTCCACGAGTATGTCCTACGCATTGGCACCGAGTACATTTTCGCTGTATCGAACCTTCACCACGTGATGGACGTCGGTCGTTCTTTCTCGGTCTCCCGCCACGGCCTAGGTTTGGGGTGCCCATTTTAGAAAGTTGGGATTTCTTTTTGCTTGCTATGTAATGCCTTGCCCGTCCTTTTGATAACTGTAATAACTGCACAATGATTGAGTCGCATCACCTACGACTTTGCTTGCACATTGGGGACAATGTGTGGGTAAGTGTAACGTCCCAAAAATTACAAGCAAATTTAAATTTTTTAAATAAACATTTCAATTATAACAACGCATCAAATGATCCCAACGTTTCGTTTGCAAACTCATAATTAATATCTTCATAATAAAGACCAGCGGAATTAAACGTTTAATTATTAAAAACCATAAAGCAACCAGCTCTCCTCGCGCGCCGGTGTGTACTCGTCACGCCTTGGAGCCGCCCGTACCTGAAACCACAATCTATTGGGAAAGGGTAAGCACGAAGCTTAGTGAATTCAACACCATAAGTAACACAGTTATTTCCACACCACCATAAACAGATAATTGCACATAAACAGCATACAAGTCTACGGACAAATCATAAACAGGTATATCCACACCCACCCACCTAAAAGGCACAAGTCGGTCCCACCGACCACATGATAACATCTCCGGCCCCGCCGAATCCCCGGTCCCACCGAGTCTCTACGCCACCCGCGTATAAAATCTCCGGCCCCGCCGGATCCTCGGTCCCACCGAGTTAACATGACAACATAGTATCAACTAGACACCCCACTATCTAGTTCCACAGCACAATCACATAAGGCTACCACACACGTACTACAACAATGATAAAACAACCGTTATTAGATATCGTGCAAACGCAACCCGGCACCCCCGGGTTCATACGCCACCCGCGTATACAACCTTTGGTCCCACCGAATTACTACGCCACCCGCGTATGTGACCCTCGGCCCCGCCGAACTCCTACGCCACCCGCGTAGTCACAACAATAAGGTCCGACTAGACACCCCACTATTTAACCCCGCATCAAAAACAAATAGAACTACCACATACATACACAACGTAATGTAAAAATAACCGACATTAGTTATAGTGAGAGAACTCACCTCGAATGCGCGCCTAGCTCAACAATACAAACTCAAGCTTCCCAATTACGGTCACTTCCGAGCACCTAAACGCACGTTAAAACGTATCAATACGAGACCCGGACCCTACGACACGACACCCGCTTAAACTGTCACTAAAACTATTTTCCGTTCTCGCCAAACAGGTCTGTTCGGGACCTGTTTCGACCCTTTTAAACCCGGAAAATTCCCAATATTATTTCATGACTAGAAAGTACTCTGAGTTAGGGTTCCAAGGACATATTATACGCCTCCTAACGATTTTTCTACAATTTACTACGGATTTTACAAAAACAGTTCCGGAACAGCGAAAATCAGCACCTTTCAGTATAAAACGACAATTTGACCCCTGCTACGTCCCGAACTGGGTTTTGCACAAAACACAGAAAAGTTTCTAGACTCAAAAAGGGAACTTTTGGCACCGATTTCACCCAAATTCGAGTTACGAGCAGAAAGTTATGGTCTACGCAAAACAGTGGCAGATTACATCAATTCACATGAAATGATAACCGGTTTTTGAAAAAATGTTTAGGCGGTTTAGGGCTCGACTCCGGCAGCATTAGGTTCCCACCGAGGAGGTTTTAGGTTTTGGGCCGCAGGCGCCACCCACTGCCACCTCCGGCAGCGGTGGTCGCCGGCGGCGGCGACGACCGACGGTGGTTTTTCGAACACAAACACACGAGACCCCTCGATCCTACCCTATCACCGAAGCATACCCACACACACACAGTTGCACAAAAACCACCCTACGTCACCACCTCCCTGGTGGTCCACGGCGGCCAGGTCGGCGGCGGCCAAGGCTGCCGCGTCGTGGCTGATTCAGAAGAAACCGACGAGAAAAGGGAAACAACATAAAAAGGAACGAGACTTACCTTGAACGGCCGGATACCTCCCTCTTGCGATCGCACCCACGCAACTCCCTCCTCTCTCTCGCCGGTCGGACCTGTGGTGAAGACACCGGCGACTGCAGCGGCGACCTCCGGCAGCTTTCTCTCTCTCCGCCCTTCTCTCTCCCTTCACGGCTTAACACACACACACACACAAGGGGGAAAGCGATTAGGGTTTAGGTATTCTTGTGTGGTTGTCGTGATCACGAAGGGAAGAGGTAAGGGAGGGGGGTGGGTTTGATTCATTGCATGGGCCGAGCCCCCTCACAAATATGTGAGACATTGCAACATTGGTCCCTCCACAATCAAAGTACCCGAAATACTCCCCCTTAAAGCTAAAGATTTACCGGAAGGACTAACATCCCAAGATAAATTTCATTAAGGACTTTGACGTCTACCCCGTTTAATAATTCGCTTAAAAAAAATAACGAAGAGAAACAAACAAATAACTGACTAAATAAACGTACCGGGACACGGGCTTTACAAATCTCCCCCACTTGAATTAGACTTCGTCCCCGAAGTCTACGCCCGGGAATAGATCTAGTTCGTTCTCCCTTATATCAACCTCAGGTTCTCAAGTCCACTCAGAACCCTTTCTGAGTTGCCACTAGACTTTCACTAACTGGAACCTAATTTCTCACACCGTCTAAGAATTTTCCGAATGCTTCCTTACTAACAACACTCCTTCAAGAGCACTGAAAAACGCGATCGGAGGAACACTCCACCAATTGGAATCATTCCTAGATAAACGCCTTCGGTTGTATCCCAACCTTAGATATTCCAAACATCCCGATTTCAAATTTCAAGCTCCAACCATTCTAAAGATGCTCACCAATATACCCTACATGATACTCGAATCCGATCATTCCTACCATTAACTGCCGATTAACTTCTACGAGTTCTACTAGACTCCAAAGATTTTCAATAAATTATATTAACAAAACATCGACCCCCTGCCGAACATCGGTCCAACCGATTACAATGACAAACATCGGCCACCCGCCGAACATCGGTCCAACCGATTACAATGACAAACATCGGCCACCCGCCGAACATCGGTCCAACCGATTACAATAACAAACATCGGCCACTCGCCGAACATCGGTCCAACCGATTACAATAACAAACATCGGCCACCCGCCGAACATCGGTCCAACCGATTACAATAACAAACACCGGCCACCCGCCGAACATCGGTCCAACCGATTACAATAACAAACATCGGCCACCCGCCGAACATCGGTCCAAACGATTACAATAACTCACATAAGCGTGGTATTATCCTAGACACTACACAAATAGATATCCCCCACAATCAAGTCAACTAACACACACGTAGGTCATTCCTTTAACCGATACTACCCGGCCTACATTACCAACACGCGTGGAATACCCAACCTCCCACCGTCGACGTATCCCCCACACTCGCTCTACAAAGCTAATTTATCTGAACCGAGGATACACCCTGACGTCTACCTCTCAGGTAACGCCTCAGGGCCCCTCACATCGGAATTACCTCTCAGGTAAGTGCCCACAACTATATCCTCCTAGCACCTACTAGAAAGTCTAGGCTATAACACCTGAACACCGGGGCCTCACCCCGAGATACCCAACCGACCACTACCAGCGACTGACTAACGTGCCTAAGGTTCCAAAGCAAAACAGTCTACCCACAAGTGCCTATCCCGGATTGTCTCCCTCACCCAAACGTGTAAATACTCGACGTGCAATGAATGCCAAACGGTGCGACAAAACAATTCATCAACAAGACTCCACCTCGAGTCATTTAAACCGGGCAATTAGCCCATGACTAACTCCAAGTCAGAACCGAGCAAAATGCTCCACGCTTGCTAGACCCATAAGTCGGTCAAAAACGCGTTTAAATAAAGTTTAAGCAAGCAATACTCTTAAATAACATTAGTCCCAAACTCGACACGAGTTAAACAAAAGCGTTTTCCAAAAGGACTCACACCCTTAAAATTCTCAAAATGACACATAACACTTATAAACGCACTTCCCAAATGGTTTACAAATCATTTACAAAAATGTTTTCAACGTCAAGATTTTTCATTTCAAAAAGACCGTAAGCAATAAGACTACTATTACCAGGTCGGTAGTTACGCAAAAATGGACACGCTCGTCCCACAAATGAAAATCATGTCGAAAATCATTTCATTGCAGCTTAGTTACTCACAAAACGTAAAGCGAAATAAATAATTCCTTTGAAAATGAACCGTCACGGTTCTAGTATGAATTGACTCATGACATGTATTTAAAGTAACTGCTCGACCTTACACCGGGTGCGACAAAAGCGTGCACTTAATTTCAAAATCAGTTCCACGACATTTGACCCCCAAAATTCCTCTTTTTCCAACATAAAATGTCGTGGCACAGGGTTCACAAACAAATCTTACGCGCGTCGGCTAGTCATACAAAACGATGAAACGGTTTACAAATATACTTTTGTTAAAACACAACTGTTTCGTGTAAGTTTCAAACTTAAAAAATAAAAACCAATCTGTTTTCATCGTTTGAAAATATCGACTAAAACCCCATAAAATCTCAAAAGGTGGGGTTCTTTAAATTGATTTCCAAGATTTCCCCAAATGGTCACATAAACAAATAAGATATGCACCTCGTGAAATTAAACTCACACGACTCAACACGCCGTAAAACAAAACTTATTTCAACGAAATCATTCGAATAGCTTTATACAGACATCATGGAATGTAACTTTCCGTCTCAACTCTAACCTATGTGGAGGAGTTCCAATGTTAAAGTCACAAGCCGTAGTCACTTGCCCAACATTTTAAACACCACAAAACACGGATATCATCTTACCCGAAAGAACCGTTGGAAAAATAACGAAATGAGACAAATTCTAACAAAGTTTGCACTCCCGTGATAAAACGATTTCATACACTTTCAAAACCATATTTCAAAATCTCGCGTGTGTGCTGAATATTTCCCAAAATTCCAAAACACCATCCATAAAATGACTTGAAACACAAGAATTTCAAAATCAAACTTTGTGCATGACTCAGTCGGCATTCTACGCCTCGACTCCTCCTCCTCCAAATCTCTCAGATCCACTAACGTCATCCGGACATTTAAACCTCTTAGGCAAGTTGGGAAATTACTTCAAATAATCCCTACGATTTTTCCTCAAATCAAAGTCGGCTCTATAAGCCCATGATTCTAGCACAATCATCCATCTTGGCCCGAAACAAACACCATCCTCATCGTCACTCCAAGTGACTATTACTAGAATCGTCCTTTTATTCCAACGACTACTAAATTATAACCTTCGACACTACCCCAACGATCATCCCATCAAAGCAAACAAGTACACACCTGTACTAGTAGGTTTACTATAGTCGTTCCTCCTTGTGATGGCTATTCTGGTTAGATATTACAACGAGTTATTAGCACATAATAACTCACACTAACAACGCTCACGCTCAACTCCTTGGATTCCTCGTGACTTTCCCCGACTCGAGCATTGATCACGTGCTTCCGGTAGTAGGAGCTCTACTACTACCATCCCCACCTATCATCGCCCGTTCCGAGTCCCATCCCAAGGGGTCCAAGTAGTTCCTCGTCGAAACTAAACGCATATGCCCGCACCGGCATACGTACACACTCTTCCTAGTTCCCTAGGAGTTTCACCCAATTCCACTACCCTCGCCAAGACGAAGTTCCCACTAGTCCTGACGAGTCGCCTCGCGAATGCACAGTCGCATACAGTGGAAAACCAGATAGACATTCGAATATAAGATTCCATCCTACAACGGTTGGACTCAAACAAGAGCTGCGCAATAGAACTAAATCCAACATTCTAAGGCTATTCGGTTCCTACCGCATACAACTCATAGTGCATTCACTTAACAACCTATCAAGGCTAGCATAAACTCCTATTAGCAAGCAACAAACATGCAACACAGTGTAATAAGCACCAAGAAATTTAACATACATACTCATACATAAACACCCTTCCTAGCTCTCTAGGAATTTCATCTCCTCCCACTACCCTTGCTACTACCGAATCCCTACTAATCATAACGAGTGGCCTCGCAAATACCCGATTATATGCAGTGCGAAATAAATAGACGTTCGGATACAAGACTCTATCCTAAGTCTATAAATCTCTTACTGCATACAACCTAGAGGGCATCCTCTTAGTAACCTATCATAATTAGCATGGATTCCTAATAGCAAGTAGTACCACATACAGCATAGTGTCCACAACAGGCAATCTAGCATGCATATTCTATGATCTAGAAAGCAATAATACACTAAGTATTGTACCTTTCCCCTTTGGCTCCGGCTGACTGTACACACTGCGCCTCCGATCACCGTTTCTCAAACGGATTTTTCCTTCTTTTTATTTCCCAAAAACTTTAAAGAAAATTTTTATAGCCGCAAACTTGAGATCAAACACACCGAAATGCGTTTGATTCACTCAAGCCGTGCTCTGATACCAAGTTGTAACGTCCCAAAAATTACAAGCAAATTTAAATTTTTTAAATAAACATTTCAATTATAACAACTCATCAAATGATCCCAACGTTTCGTTTGCAAACTCATAATTAATATCTTCATAATAAAGACCAGCGGAATTAAACGTTTAATTATTAAAAACCATAAAGCAACCAGCTCTCCTCGCGCGCCGGTGTGTACTCGTCACGCCTTGGAGCCGCCCGTACCTGAAACCACAATCTATTGGGAAAGGGTAAGCACGAAGCTTAGTGAATTCAACACCATAAGTAACACCGTTATTTCCACACCACCATAAACAGATAATTGCACATAAACAGCATACAAGTCTACGGACAAATCATAAACAGGTATATCCACACCCACCCACCTAAAAGGCACAAGTCGGTCCCACCGACCACATGATAACATCTCCGGCCCCGCCGAATCCCCGGTCCCACCGAGTCTCTACGCCACCCGCGTATAAAATCTCCGGCCCCGCCGGATCCTCGGTCCCACCGAGTTAACATGACAACATAGTATCAACTAGACACCCCACTATCTAGTTCCACAGCACAATCACATAAGGCTACCACACACGTACTACAGCAATGATAAAACAACCGTTATTAGATATCGTGCAAACGCAACCCGGCACCCCCGGGTTCATACGCCACCCGCGTATACAACCTTTGGTCCCACCGAATTACTACGCCACCCGCGTATGTGACCCTCGGCCCCGCCGAACTCCTACGCCACCCGCGTAGTCACAACAATAAGGTCCGACTAGACACCCCACTATTTAACCCCGCATCAAAAGCAAATAGAACTACCACATACATACACAACGTAATGTAAAAATAACCGACATTAGTTATAGTGAGAGAACTCACCTCGAATGCGCGCCTAGCTCAACAATACAAACTCAAGCTTCCCAATTACGGTCACTTCCCAGCACCTAAACGCACGTTAAAACGTATCAATACGAGACCCGGACCCTACGACACGACACCCGCTTAAACTGTCACTAAAACTATTTTCCGCTCTCGCCAAACAGGTCTGTTCGGGACCTGTTTCGACCCTTTTAAACCCGGAAAATTCCCAATATTATTTCATGACCAGAAAGTACTCTGAGTTAGGGTTCCAAGGACATATTATACGCCTCCTAACGATTTTTCTACAATTTACTACGGATTTTACAAAAACAGTTCCGGAACAGCAAAAATCAGCACCTTTCAGTATAAAACGACAATTTGACCCTGCTACGTCCCGAACTGGGTTTTGCACAAAACACAGAAAAGTTTCTAGACTCAAAAAGGGAACTTTTGGCACCGATTTCACCCAAATTCGAGTTACGAGCAGAAAGTTATGGTCTACGCAAAACAGTGGCAGATTACATCAATTCACATGAAATGATAACCGGTTTTTGAAAAAATGTTTAGGAGGTTTAGGGCTCGACTTCGGCAGCATTAGGGTCCCACCGAGGAGGTTTTAGGTTTTGGGCCGCAGGCGCCACCCAATGCCACCTCCGGCAGCGGTGGTCGCCGGCGGCGGCGACGACCGACGGTGGTTTTTCGAACACAAACACACGAGACCCCTCGATCCTACCCTATCACCGAAGCACACCCACACACACACAGTTGCACAAAAACCACCCTACGTCACCACCTCCCTGGTGGTCCACGGCGGCGGCCAAGGCTGCCGCGTCGTGGCTGATTCGGAAGAAACCGACGAGAAAAGGGAAACAACATAAAAAGGAACGAGACTTACCTTGAACGGACGGATACCTCCCTCTTGCGATCGCACCCACGCAACTCCCTCCTCTCTCTCGCCGGTCGGACCTGTGGTGAAGACACCGGCGACTGCAGCGGCGACCTCCGGCAGCTTTCTCTCTCTTCGCCCTTCTCTCTCCCTTCACGGCTTAACACACACACACACAAGGGGGAAAGCGATTTGGGTTTAGGTATTCTTGTGTGGTTGTCGTGATCACGAAGGGAAGAGGTAAGGGAGGGGGGTGGGTTTGATTCATTGCATGGGCCGAGCCCCCTCACAAATATGTGAGACATTGCAACATTGGTCCCTCCACAATCAAAGTACCCGAAATACTCCCCCTTAAAGCTAAAGATTTACCGGAAGGACTAACATCCCAAGATAAATTTCATTAAGGACTTTGACGTCTACCCCGTTTAATAATTCGCTTAAAAAAATAACGAAGAGAAACAAACAAATAACTGACTAAATAAACGTACCGGGACACGGGCTTTACAGTAAGGTTTGGGGTTGCCCAATCGGGCCCAAGCTCATGCACGTAGATTTCCTACATTTCTGAGTATTTAGATCACATTAGCCAAAATTTTTTGTTTTGAATGATTGAGACCAACCATTGTGGGAATAATCTTGTGATAGTGACGTGACCGTTAGGGAAGGACATGACTATGGACATTAGTGGAGACCACCCGATAGTGAGATTTTGAGCCTTAAAGACGTTTTTTCATTTCGAGGGATTCATACATTTAATTCTTATACACTTTTCGAATTCCTTGTCGTGAATGTAGAATGATCTCGCTACATTATTGCATTGAGTAGCAAAGACGAACATCGGGATATTAGGTAAGGGTAGAATAGACCATATCGTGTGGACCTTAAGATATGATTCCAGGCATTATGTGTTTTATTTTTAAACCATTTTTAGCTATCGTTCCCTTTCACCCGTTTGTGTGTATCCATAACCCCCTTTGCAGCCAAACACGCACCTTAATTCTTTCTAAACCCACCATTAAACCTTTAGCCAAAAGCCTTAGCCAACCCTTATCCGAAAGTGTGTCAATCGGAAGCAGTAATGAACTACTCGAGATAGAGCAGAAAAGAATAGAATAGGCCAGTCATGAGAATAAAATGGGTCAATGTAACCCGAGAAGCAGAAAAGAGGACCAATGAAGTCCAAAAAAAAAAACAGTTATTTAGATGATAGTTAGAGCTGCAAAATAAGAGAGTCAAAGCGACTCCAATAGTGACAAAAAGGGCCAAGTAAGCAAATGTGAAGCAACGAGAGTTCAGGAATTGCCAAAGATTGACACACCGAGGATTTTTAAACCATTTTACCCTTCGTTTCTCAACCATAGCCCTAGCCCCATTACAACCCGTGTAAAGACCTGGATGATCTTTTGGAAAATGTGATTACGGTTTACGACTGCCTTTACTGATATTCCCTGTCTTGCTATTTGATTTCTTTCTGAGATCAAACTTTTGGACATTTGTGCGTCTTCAATAGAGTTGTCATGCAATTATTGCGTATTCTTGTACATAACTTCCTTAAACATGACAACACGAGCGACAACCAGGTTCGAGTGCAAAGAGTATCCCGTGAGGTAGGGTCGAAGCGAAATGTTTTCCCTAGTGTGTTTGGACTTAGTCTAACCCTAATGTAATCGGAACAGTCAAGAGTTCAACCCCTAATGGAAGGTCATAGATCAAACGAAATAAGAATGAGGCGAGAGTGAGATAGACATTCACGGGTATGGGAAATTACCGATGCATCACTTGGTACCGATTGGGAATTGTGCAGTCATTGCTAAATTCACTGTGTGCTTTTATTCTATTTTATCGCTAATTTGCTTGGGGACAAGCAACGCTCGGTTTAGGGTTGTTGATAACGCCACTTTTTGGCGTTATTTTCAGTTCTCAAACCAACGAGATTGGCTTGTATTCAAGTAAAAAGGCGTGTATTTTACGATTTATCTAGTGAACTATGCAGGTTGGCTAAAAGGCGGCATTTCTCGAGAAAGAAGCTAAAAAGAGCCCAAAACGAGTCAAAACGAAGCCTAACGGGAGCCCAAAAGCCAAGCCCAAGACCCGCGACCGAACCAGGACCCGACCCGCGAACCAGAAATCGACCCACACAGCAAAAAGCATACGCGCGACTTAGCCCGCGACTTGCAAGTCGCGTGGCAAGTCGCGTAAGTCACTGTTTGTCGAAAATCAGCTTTATTTTCTGGGGTTTAGGTCATTATTCGATATCCTTCTTACGGCAGACGATCGGGAGAAGTTCAGGGGCAACTTTGGGCGATTTTTCGGAGTCCTCGAAGCCACGTTAGAGAGCCGATCACGGATACATTCATCACGGAACGTAGAGACGAACGCGAGAGGAGGGAGTTTTCATCACTTGTTATCACGATTTCATCTTTCACATTTGATCATGTTTACATATACTTTTGCACCTTTTTCTCTTATGTTTGAATCCACCACCGACATGAACTAACCGGTTCGTGTTGGGGGTTGGAATGAATTCAGTTTATAAGCATGTGACGAATTGATTTGAACGTTTATCAGTTTTCTTTACTTAATGAAGTATGTGATTTTGTTCTTAATGCTTTTGTGAATTTGGCCAGTTTACAATTGATTTATTGTTAGTAATTAAGTTCGTGAGAATTGATTGCTATTTAGAATTAGAAATTGCATGCCTAAAGCCCAAAAAGGTGATAGAGATATACCGAGTAGGCTTTAGTCCCATTTAAACCGTTAGGTTGATATCGAGAGATAAAATCTAGCCAATTTAACATAAATCGAGTACTTAATGTGTTTTGGAACCCATAAGTGAGATCGAGAGATTGAACTTATCCTTTTCAAAATAAAATCCGTTGTTGGTCGAAAGAAAACGACGGTGATCTTAAAAGATTTGGGAATCATTAAGGGGATTAACTGGTAACTGTTTTGAGTCGATTGTTTGCATGTGTATAACCTGAGGATTTCCAACCCTCAACTTTTCTCTCTATCAAAGTTTACAAAGTTGTTCTGTTTGTCTTATGTTTGATGTGATTTTATTTTCTGCAATTAGTAGTTTAAAACCAACCATCTCTAAATTCGACAGTCCAGTTAATAGAGCCTATAGTAATTGTGATATTTAGTTCCTAGTTCCCCGTGATTCGATACTCGTACTTTCCAAGTACTATTACTTGACTTCGACCCGTACACTTGCGGTTAGATTCTCGGGGTGTGAAAACCCCGTGTCAATAATAAAGCTGAAAATCGCGAAACAGAGGGTTACGCGACCTTCCACGCGACTTCCAAGTCGCGTGGAAAGTCGCGCACTATTCTGAAGTGCGCGGGTCAGTTTCTGGTTCGCGGTTCGGGTCCTGGTTCGGGCACGGGTCTTGGGCTTCCGTTGGACTTCGTTTTGGCTCTTTTTGGGCTCTTTTTAGCTTCTTTTATCGAAGATTACTACCTGTTAAAGAACCTGCACGTTCCACTAAGTAAACCATAAATTTCCGCTTCTTTGCTTAAATACAAGCCAATCTCATTGGTTTTAGAACTGAAAATAACGCCAAAAAGTGGCGTTATCACGTATCTGCCTTTGTCGGATCTCGGCGTGACACTTTCGAAACCCTCTTCCATGAACTTAAGTCCGACCTGACTTGCCAAGTGATCCTTCGAATCAAATATCTGACACACTTTCGGATAAGGGTTGGCTAAGGCTTTCGGCTCGGGTTTAATGGTGGGTTTGAAGTGAACAAGGTGAGTGTTTGGCTACAAAGGGAGTCTATGGTTACACACAAATGGGTGAAAAGGGTACGATAGCTAAAAACAGGGTTAAACAAACACACAATGCCTGGAATCATCTCTTAAGGTCCACACGATATGGTCTACTACACCCTTACTCAATATCCCGATGGTTGTCTTTGCTACTCAATGCAATAATATAGCGAGATCATTTTATATTCACGACAAGGAACTCGAGAAAGTGTATAAGAATTAAGTGTATGAATCCCTCGAAATGAAAAACGTCTTTTAGGCTCAAAACTCGCTATTGGGTGGTCTCCACTAATGTCCCTAGTCATGTCCTTTCCCGGTCCTTCCCTAGCGGTCACGTCACTATCACAAGATTCTTCCTACAATAGTCGGTCTCAATCATTCAAAACAAAATTTTTTAGCTCAAGTGATCTAGGTATTCAGAAGTGCAGGAATTCTACGTGCATAACGTGGGCCCGATTGGGCAACCCCAAACCTTACCCACACATTGTCCCCAATGTGCAAGTGTCGGCGTAGGCGATACTAAAACAAGTATCGTTGTGCGGTTATTACAGGTAACAGACATGCAGACATAACATTAAAGTACAAGCATCAAAGAACAATTTCATTAAACTATAGCCACCCCAAACCTAGGCCGTGGCCTAGGTTTGTCAATTAACGCCAACCCCAAACCTCGGTGAAACCGAGGTTTGCACAGGATTAAAATTGAGTGTGTAGATGTTGAAAAGATGAGGCACCCCAAACCTAAGTGAAACTTAGGTTTGTTGCATCTCGTTAACTAATAAGAAACCAAACATCTTACACACCCGTTACATACAAAGTTTAGAGCGTACCTGTTTGCCCGGACGGAGGAGAGTCTCTTGTAAGGTTCGAATGCCAATCAGAGACATCGAGGAAAGGGGAGAGAGAGAAGGTAGACACAAGGAAAACAAAACAAAAACGACAAAAAGCAAAGCAACGAAACACACAAAGCAGGGAAAGAAAACACAGCACGAAAACAAAAACAGGGGAGCCGCGTGGTTTGGCACGCGGTTTGGAAGCCGCGGCACAAGCCGCGTAACTCCCTGCTTCAGAAAACAAACAGAGACCCCCGCGACTTGGCACGCGACTTGTAGGCCGCGGCACAAGCCGCGTAAGTCCATGTTTCAGCTATTTTTTGATTTTTCGTTTTTTCATTTTTATGGTTTTTCGTAACTAGGAACACACTCAAAAACTGGAAATTAAAAGAAAAACTAACCTCGGTGGGTTGCCTCCTACCCAACGCCGTAGTTAAAGTCGTGGCACGACTGTGTGGATCTCAACTTGGCTCGGTATCCGCGGACTCGAATCGCCCACACTTGCGGGTCTTCGCGGATTTTTCCTCATCTGGCTCTCCTTTTCCATCTCCGTCTCTACGCCTTCCATGCTCGAACATCTTGAAAACCTCCTTCTCATCACCAACTCTTAAGGTCATCTCTCCTTCCTCCACATCTATCAACGCTCTACTTGTGGCCAGGAATGATCTCCCCAAAATGAGCGGGACTTCTTCGTCTTCATCTATGTCGATCACCACGAAGTCCACCGGGAAGTAGAACTTGCCAACCTTGATCAAGACGTCCTCTACCACTCCATACGGATATATTATTGATCTGTCCACGAGCTTAAGCGTCATGTATGTCGGCTTCACTTCTCCCAATCCGAGTTTACTGAAAACAGATAAAGGCATTAGATTGATACTGGCTCCTAAATCACATAATACCTTATCGAAATTAAGCTCCCCAATTTGAATAGGGATCGAAAAACTCCCTGGATCTTTGAGCTTCGGGGGAAGCTTGTTCTGAATAATTGCGCTGCACTCCTCAGTAAGTGCAACGGTAGACTGGTGGTCGATTGCCCTCTTCTTGGATAGGATCTCTTTCATGAACTTCATGTATGAGGGCATTTGTGCCAACGCATCTGCAAAAGGGATGTTAATATGTAATTTCTTAAAAACTTCAAGAAATTTAGAAAAGTTAAGATCCTCCCTTTGGGCTTTAAGCCTATTCGGATATGGCACTATCGGGACTACCGGCTTGACCGGTGTTTGCTTTGCCGTGGTGGACTGCTCTTTCTTCTTCCCTTCACTCTCCGGGTTTTCTTCCATCTCAAACTCTTTCTCGGCTTCCAACTCGTCCATATCCACAATCTCAACCTCTTTCTCTTTATGACCAGTTCCCATTGATGGCGGTTCTCGTGTAGGCTCCTCGATCAGTTCTTTGCCACTCCTCAAGTAGATGGCATTACATTCTTCCCGATGTTTCTTTTCGGTCATACTCGGGAATGTTCCGAGAGGTCGGTTTTGTAGGGCTTCCAAAATCTGCCCCACTTGTCTTTCGAGGATCTTGATGGAGGCGGTGTTCTGATCAGTAGCCGCCTTGACCGTGTTGACCGTGCTTGCTAGCTCTCCAATCGTGCTGTCCATCTTGGTCATGAACTTCATCATCATGTCTTCCAACCCCGGCTTCTTCTCCATAGATGGTCCTTCATTGAAATTCCTTTGATTGAAACTTGGAGGACGGTAAATATTGTTAGCATTAGGATAATTAGCAAAGTTAGAAGAATTACCTTGCTGTTGTTGACCGGGTTGACTCCAAGAGAAGTTCGGGTGCTTCTTCCACCCCTCATTGTAGGTATTCGAGAACGGGTCGTTCCTCGGTTGATTGTTCCGGTTTTGCAAAAATTGAACCTGTTCGGGTTCTTCCGGATTACCTCCCTTCAAATGATTCGTGATTGCGGCTAATTGAGCTTTTAACTCCTTCAGCTCATCCGATTCCCGAACACTCGCAACTCTTCTAACATCGGCTCTTGGAGTAGAAAAACTATGCTCGGCCAGATTGTCGATCAGCTCACATGCTTCCTCATACGACTTATCCATTAGTGCTCCACCCGACGCAGCAGTGATTTCGTTCTTGAACTGCGGGTGAAGTCCACTAAAGAATGTCTGAATAATGACCCATCCTTGCAACCCATGGTGAGTGCATTTCTTGATCATATCTTTATATCTCTCCCACGCCTCATACAAGGTCTCTTGATCCCATTGAGCGAAGTGTGTGATTTCCGCTATAAGTTGGGCGGTTCTGCTTGGTGGGAAAAACTTCTGAAGTAAGGCGGCTTTCAGTTGTGCCCAGGTGGTGATCGAATTTGGTTGAATACCCTCAATCTATGTTACAGCTCGGCCCTTGAGAGAGAATCCGAATAACCGCAGCTTGATGGCATCCTCGCTCATGCCATTGATCTTAAATGTGTTACAAATCCGCTCGAATGCACGGAGATGTGCATGAGGATCTTCAGTCGGTGCTCCTCCATATTGATTCTGTTGTACCATGACAATGGTACTCGGTTTGAGCTCAAAAGAATTCGCCTCGGTAGCAGGTGCTTGAATGCCTATGCGTGCCGCTGCCACATTCGGATTGGCAAACGACTTCATAGGGCGTTGCTCAGGAGGAGGCGGAGGATTGTTGCGAGGAGGTGCTTCGTCGGCCATCTCGATCTTGATATTTTTTTTGGCTTTTGTTTCTTTTCGTAAACGGCGGGCGGTTCTTTCAATCTCCGGATCGATTGGTTCAATTCCTTCCCCTCGGATTTTTCCTTGGCATAAACCAATTAGCACCTGAAACGGAAAGAAAACAAATTTAGCAATCCCAAAAACTGAAGTGTTGAAATAAAATAACAGAAAAAAATTGTTCAATGTAATAGCACTTATAGCTGGTAGTGCTATCAGTTGCAACTAGTTCCCCGACAACGGCGCCAAAAACTTGATAGGCGGGTTATCACCCTCCTAAATCTAACCGCAAGTGTACGGTGTCGAAATCAAGTAATACGTACGGAAGTACGAGTATCGAATCCACATGAACTAGGAACTAAGTATCACAATGACTATAATCACTATTAACTGAACTGTCGAAATTGAGAGATGGTTGGAATTAAACTAATTAATTGCAATAAGAAAATCACAAACGGAACAGTAGACAACTTGAGGAAAATTCGATAGAGAAAACAGTTGAGGGTTGGAAATCCTTAGGTTTTCACATACGAATATCTGACTTAAAACAATTACCAGTTAATCCCCTTAATGAATACCCAATCTCTAAAATCACCGTTGTTCTCTTTCGAGCAACATTGGGTTTTATTTTGAAAAGGACAAGTTTTATCTTTCGATCTCAACCTATGGATTTCAAAACACATTAAGCGCAAGATTCATGTTTGAACGGATAGATTTAATCTCTCGATCTCAACCTAAATGGTTCAATTAGGACTAAAGCGTATTCGGTATATCTCTATCACCAAATTCTCGCCTTAGGCATGCAATTCCTAGTTCTAGCTAACAGTTAATTCTCTCGAACTCAACTGGAAGAAACAAAACAATTGAAAGCTAGCTAAACTCTCAAAAGCATTAAGAATCAAATTACATGCATTCATTAAAAAGGAAAACCGATAAACGTTCAAGTCATCTGTTCATATGCTTAGAAACCCAATTCAATCCAACCCCCAACATCTAAAATTAGTTCATGTTGGTGGTGGATTCAAACATAAGAAAAGGAGATGTGAAAGTATGTGTAAACATGATAAACGTGATTGTAACGAAAGTAACGATGAACTCCCTTCTATCCGATCTAATCCGACTCTCGCTGTGAACTTCTCCTCGATGTGTCCTCTATCGTGGCTCCAAAAGGCGTGAAAAGTCTCCAGAAATCGCCCCTAGTCGTCTGTCGTTCGTCGTGTGTAAGTTGCGTATCGAGAATGACCTAAAGTTGGAATAATAAAGCTGAAAATCGCGAAACAGAGGGTTACGCGACCTTCCACGCGACTTGCAAGTCGCGTGGAAAGTCGCGCGCTTTTCTGCAGTGCGCGGGTCGGTTTCTGGTTCGCGGTTCGGGTCCTGGTTCGGGCGCGGGTCTTGGGCTTCCGTTGGACTTCGTTTTGGCTCTTTTTGGGCTCTTTTTAGCTTCTTTTCTCGAAGATTACTACCTGTTAAAGAACCTGCACGTTCCACTAAATAAACCATAAATTTCCGCTTCTTTGCTTAAATACAAGCCAATCTCATTGGTTTTAGAACTGAAAATAACGCCAAAAAGTGGCGTTATCACGTATCTGCCTTTGTCGGATCTCGGCGTGACACTTTCGAAACCCTCTTCCATGAACTTAAGTACGACCTGACTTGCCAAGTGATCCTTCAAATCAAATATCTGACCTACTTCTAAACTTAAACTGCGATTATACGGTGCAGGTTCGTAGGTTTGTGTATGGGTATTCTGGTCTGAAAGAATATGTGGCATATCAAAATAGTCATTTAACTGACTAAATGATTTATTACTAGGGGTATATTATTCGTCGTCATCACTATCGGTATCTGATCTGTCTATATCAACATTACCCATTTTGAAAACATAGGTTTCGTCATCAGCAACTCCAGCATAGCGTCCTTCTTGTGGTTGTTGTTGTTGCGTCTCCGGAACATAATCAGGAGTACAATCGTTAAGACCATATGCATGATCCAAATGAACTGTTGGGCCGTAGGACGGCTGAAATTGAGAATCAAGCTGCTCCATTTGGAGGTCTTCGTCATCAACGTCGTCATCACCTTCATCGTCACCGTCGTCATCACCGTCGTCGTCACCTTCGTCATCGTCTTCGTTGCACACCGAGGATTCAACATACACATAAAGTAATGGAGGTCTTTCTGATTCGGCTGCAAAGTGCATAAAACCAGAGATATCCCCATCGTTGGATAACTCCACAAATGACCCATCATCATTCTTGAACACTAACTTGCAAACAGCCGAATGGTCGATTTCACATTTTTGCATGGCGTATGCAACAAACTTCTGATAAGAAAAGTTTACTAGCAATTTTACACCATGCTTAGATTTATAAGCAAAATTCCATTCATTGTTTTCTTCCACCCATTCACCATCGTAACAGAAATATAGCCTAGATTTTGCAACAAATGAACTCATTTTTTCAGTGGTATCTCAAAAACAAAATACTGAAGGATGGAATGTGTGTGAGTTATGGATTGCATTCTACTGATATTTATGGATGAAATCTCATTGAGGAAGATGAATTGCAACCACAAATTGGTCTTCAAAATACAATAATTGTGGAAAAAACAGTAAAAGCATGCAAAAAATCGTGCAAAAAGGACCAAAATTGTAATTTTTTTGTCTGGTCGCGGGATCCATCGCGGGATCAGTCGCGGGGAGGGACCAAAAGTGTCACCGCGGGCATAGTTGGGGGGTGCCGCAGGACGTTTTGGCCAAAACCGCGGGACACGTGTGCCCTATCCCGCGATCGCGGGACTCATCGCGGGATTTTTGGGTATTTTGGCAAATTGGAATGAAAAATGGGTATTTTAGCAAGTAAAAGTCAAACTTTGAGTATTTTAATTAAATTCCCTAATGTTTAAACAAACAAACAAATTAATTAAATTAAAAAATATTTTTGTTTAATATATCTATTTTGTAAAAGGTCTTTCTAATTTAGCAAGATGATGGTTGTCTTACAAGGCCTTGCAAGACACATGACATGCCATGTCATCTTGCAAGGGGTCTTGCAAGACTTGTGTGGATGCTCTTACTAATCAATTTAGTTGGTATCAATTGAATTGGTACGGTTGGTAATGAATTGATTGGTTTGTCATGGTACAAATTTGATACCCCTACTTTCAACATCCACTTGAGGTCGATAACATTAATGATTAAAACACATTTTCCAAATACTAAAACAGATTAAAGAAACAGTAACCTAAGTCATATTAGAAAGCCTAGAGTTAACAACAAAATGAAGCAACACTAAGCTAAACCAAGAGGCATTTTTCAAAAGTCGTAAGTTTTCTTTTTAAAAACCCTAATCATGTATGAATCATTAGGGGAAAAAGAAAGCAAAAAACGTAAACAATTTTCGAGTATTGCTTTCAGATTAATAAGAGAAACGTACCTGATGAATAGTCGTATGGAGAGGATGAAGGACTTGGAGGCGCCGATCTAGGGTGGGAGGAATAGATAGCGGGAATGAATTTTATTCTCCCAATTTGAGCATGAATGAAAAGTTGGGCTCCTTTAGAAATCGGTCAATTACATTATAACAAACATTTTTTTTATATTCATTCCCATCAACTACTGGCTAATACACCCAATCAAACATCCTCTTAACTTTGATTATATTTTAGAAAAACCTATTTTCAAAACGTAACTTTTAGAATTCTTCAGATTCAAGAACTAACTTTTGAAACTTTTATTGTTTTATTTTAAGTGAATTACAAATTTGTTCCTTGTGTTTTGATATTTTTTTGACTAGGATTCGTATGATATGTTTGTTGTGAATTTGATCTCTGTGATATTTAATTTGTCTTGGTCATGGTCTCTCTAACTAACGTATTCGTTAGCTCTGTTAAATCAAGGGTCATTTTAGTTTTTTGCCTATTTTTTGTCTTTTTCGTATAAAAAGTAAAAACAATATTTTTATACACACATGGTTGGGTTCTGGTGAGAAGTGTTAAATTCGGTGAGAAGTGTGGGATGTGCTTTCTCACCCTTAGATAAAAAATGGACGAACATTAGGATGAGATGCACCGAGATAAGATGCACCATATCAACTCCCTTTTAAGCTGCAATTCATAAGAGGGTATTTGATTAAAAGTGACAACAGTTTAAAAGTACTTCTCACACTTCTCACCGAAAATGACACTTCTCACATGATCTCATGCTCTCTCTCTCTCTCTCTCTCTCTCTCTCTCTCGGTTCAAAGGAAAACCTGAAAAAATGGAAAACTGAAGAACACTCTTGTAGCCATTCATCTGAACATTATGCATTTGTGCATATAAGTAAATTAAGTTGTTTTTTGGTTTTCATGCACATGTGCATCATGCATTTGTGCATATATGCACATGTGCATGTTTCAAATTACTTGTATGCACAAGTGCATACCGTCCAGATGAATGATGTTCTTCAGTTTTTTGTTTTTTAAGGTTTTTCCTTGAACATGACCCTATATATATATATATATATATATATATATATATATAATTATATCAAAATAAATAAAGTAAGATGTTATGATTTGATTTGTTTGAATTAAAACATTAACTATATTAAATCGCTTTCATTTTATTGTTTTTGTATTTTTGTCTATTTGCGTATGAAAATCTGGTTGAAATTTATATTCGGATTTGTTCAGTTAGTTACAAAGATAATAGTATGTATTAATGTTTTCTTTGTCAAAATCTAAATAGTTGATTTTGAGTATTTGAATGAAGAAAAAGATGAAAACTGGAAACCTAAAAATGATTAAATCGTTTTAATTAGCAAATATTCATTCAAAAACTTAAAATCAACTATTCAGATTTTAAACAAAAGAAAGATTCATATATACTATCATCTTTGTAACCTAAAATTGAACAATCCCTATATAAACTTCACAGTGTTTTTGCTGTGAAGTTTCAAGTGTAAAAACTTGATCTGACGAGTGTCATGAAAACAGGTTGGTTTCACATGATCCCGAGTCTATGTATGTATATTCATCTTTTTTTATGTTAAAAGGTTTGAAAATTAGGTTTCACAAAATAAGAATGAAAAATAATTGGTTTGCTTTTAATATAATTTGCCTTGCATAATATAACTTTTATAAGGGGTGTCCTAGTCAAATTATGAACACCTTATTAATTTTAAGAATCCTAAACAACAAACAAGAAAATTGTAAGTAATCTTGCGAAACTCAAACCTATGAGTGAGAAGAATCTCCAAAAACCCTACCCAAGTATTATTGTTACATGAGGGTGCGTTTGATACGCAGACAGAATAGAACACGACAGGATGGGACAAGACAAAACAGAAAATGACAAAACAATTGTTTAGTTTTTGATAGACAAAACTGGATAGAACAGAACAGATAACATTAGATAAAATACAATAAATAAATATAAAAGAATGAATAAAATATTAAATAGAACATGTATTTGATGTTTTAGAAGAGAATTATATTTTATTTTTAGGTTATATTGGTAAAACATAAGTCTGTTCCACCTTGTTCCATGGGGTGGGGGTGTAACATGTATGTTCTACTTTATTCCACCATGTTCTTGTCTGTTCCACATAAAAGTCCTGCCAAACATGAAACAGCAATCCTTGTTCTGTTATGCGTTATATTCTGTCCAGTATACTAAATACAGCCTAAAGTTTAAAGATATGTAATATTGAAGAGAGAGAGAGAGAGAGAGAGAGAGAGAGAGAGAGAGAGAGAGAGAGAGAGAGAGAGAGAGAGAGAGAGAGAGAGAGAGAGAGAGAGAGAGAGAGGTAAACACTAGTAATACCGAGCTCTTTCCATGTGAGCCTATTAAATGAGGGGGATGTAAACATCAATAATCATTTAATGTGTTTGTCTATAAAATTTGTTTGTATTCGTATTATATGTAATAGTAATTTAAACCACTAATTAATAAAGTACATTTTTTAATATTCATATTTGATTATAGTAGTTGGCTACATTAGAAAATTCATTACATGTCTTAATATGCGAGGGTAGTGCAACTAGATTCCATAAATTTGTAATAATATTGTAAACATGATATGAAATTCAAACATTATCGAGTAAACATAAATAATTACAGAATTTTTCATCTTTGTCATTACTTATTTTAATACTATGCAATATTGTAATAGGTAATTAATTTTGAATTTTATATTATATAATGTTAAATTAAGTAAATTTTGAATATCTTCGTTTAGGTTATTTAACTATTGTCAACTCGTTTTACCTATGGATAGCAAAAAACTCAACACTCGATAAGGAAACGAAACCCGGTTTCACCGGTGGAATCCGCAAGTTGACTAAGATGGGGAATCCCTGAGTTTATATACCGTGGATGGGGATACCTAGAGTATCAATAATAATTTTTTTCATGTATATATAATAAGTATAATATTAAAATGAGAAATCTAATAAATAAATCTAATATATAATTATGATCAATCTTCGATGATAGAAACTTGTAAAATGAATTACATTATAGGTTTCATTGAAAAACTTTTGGTGATATAACAATGTGATTGTATAAAATTTCAATTTTAAGTATTGTGATTGAGGTTTTTGTTTTAAACTAGGTTATGTTTGATGTTAATTCTACACAAAGGCCATTATCAATATTTGTCTGATTAAGGTTTTAACATGACATGTCATTTATCTATATAATATATGTAAAGATATTACATAAAAGTTAAATTGTGTAGACCAGAAAGAAAAAAAAATCTCGATTCCTCGACGGGGATACTCATTCCCTGATGCCTGATGGAGATGTAACTACAGAAGTTAATAAAGAGATAAATTGAAGAGAAACAAAGAAATCAACCATGAAACAGAGAAACCAAAAAACAAAGAAGTACCTGAAAGAAAGAAATAAATCAACCATGGACATCATCTAACATAAAAATGATCTAGATGAATAGGTCAGGATGAAGAAACACTAAACCAAGAGATCTATCTAAGCATTACTATCCAAAATTCGCAGCGGAGTAATCTATCCACAGCCGAGAGATCTATCTAAGCATTACTATTGCTAAACAATAGGGTTCCTCGCTAGTGCCTCCAACTCTATGCTCAAGCCTTCTCTTTTCCCTTACTTGAAGCACCACTAGAGCGCTTCCCTGAAAAATGGTTTCGTTATGAAAAGCGAGGGTTAGACCTAATGGTCTAGTGAATTCCCTCCGACAACAGTTTAAACAAGCATGCATAAACAATACTTTTACAAATCATAAAACTCAACATAAACTTCATACATGGGTAATTGCACATTGTCCAAAGATCGCACAATCCAGTAACCACGATCGGGGCCCAAGCAGACTCCCCTCTCGCCTCATATCAGGGCCCAAGCAGACTCCCCAGTACCCGAACATGAAGGAAACAAATTCCATCCTACCGGTTCATAATGAACTCCCAAGGGATCATCGGATCCCGAGGTACATTGATCCCACTGTGCAACCCGACTCCACATAACATATAACAAGCTAACGATAAACCAACAATGCATGCAATCTTTGTAACATTTCGATCATGCATTCATGCTAAATAAGCCTTTCTAAAACACACTTTCATGCGAAGGGTTTATAAAAGTTTGTAAACGAATCACGTTCGCAATGCGCGCCATATTCAGTAATAAACGGTAAGTTCAACGATTGATCTCATTTAGAAAAAGTGCAAGGGAACTCACCTGATCAACGTGGTTAACTAAGCATGCGTGTCTCTCTCTCTGGAACAACCCGAGTCAAACCCGATACCTAAAGATTTACCAGACAACTTGTCAATACCAACTATCCGGAAAAAACAATTTCCGGACATCCTATTCCGGATGCTCATCCAGATTCTACTATTCGGTTTTCCGATACCCGAATCCGGAAGTTTCTATACGAACGTTGAAAGTCCGGAACCCACAAATTCCATTCCGGAAACCGGGGTAGTCCGGAAACTACCCGGAAAACCAATTCATCCGGAATCCGGACGAATCCCTATCCGGACTCTAATTATCCGGAAATACTTCCGAAAATCCAACAAATCCGGATTACACTCTCGTCCGGAAAACGGCGACTTCCGGACGCACGCACAGTGAAAACCCAGAGTCCCTCAATTCGATTTTGAGCAGCGATTTAGTCTAAACTCATAAAACATTTCTTTGGGTTAACATTCCAACCTTAAACCTCTCTTTAATCAAATCAACCAGGCATTAATAATTTCTTGATGCAATAACATATGTTTTCTCATTACAAAAGACATAGACCAACATTCCATGTGGTTTCTCTTTCTCAAACAACAATACATGACATAACAGATGTGAGGAGGTTAACAACTTACTTGAGATCGAAGTTTTCCAAGGAGATTTCTTGCTGATTTCCAGTAGCTCTTCAATCCTCTTCTTTTCTCCTTCTAGCTCCCAACTTCTTCAGCCGCAATAAATGTCCCAGAGTGAAGAATTTCCTAGGGATTGCTTCCCTTAAATATCTTTCAACAAAATATCAAATTGGTCCCTCCCTTTACTAGCTTTAGGCTTTAGCCACCAATCCCACCATTTTATTTGGCTAGAACACGGTTGTTACATTGACGGTGGTCAAGGTATCAACGGTGATAGATTTCTCTCCATTTCTGTAGTGGATTGAGGGTATGTGTGTAAAAATAAATAAATGTATATATAGCCATACGCTCATTTGAGAAGTACTAAATGTATGAGAAGTAGAGAAGTCATCCTATCCCTTCCCGTAAAAAAAATTAAGCTCAAGATTTGAGGGGCTAATTGTGCAACACCACGTAATTCGGTCCATGGTAACAAATATGCGGAAGATTTAATGGGTAGTTTCATAACTTTTACAAATTGAAAATATATATGCATATATGAGTCTGTGTGATACACATATGACTATGTTTGTAGATATGAACCGTGTTATTCATATATGAATTCTATATGTGCATATTTGAACCTATTTTAATCTCATATGAATTATTTAACGGATTCACATATGAGTTATACGTGAGTATGTGAACCCGTGTAATTCACATATGAACTATTTTAAGTCTTTCATATATGAACTATATAATTGATTTACAGATTAATCTTAGATTCACATATAACATTATATTTTTCAGACCAAAATCAACATCTTTCTCTAGATCGCTTTCTGGATTCAGATTGATATTGAAAGAATACGAGTTTTGATCGACAAAGAATTAAGAAATTTGATAATTTTGATAACCTAGAATTATGATATACGATCGAGAAAGAATAAAGAGAAATCGATGATAGAATTGCCATAAAACCAGATTTGATTTGTTAGAATCGTTAACATGATCGATATCATATATCGCGGACCAAACTTCCAATGTTGTCATTGACGATGCCAATGTATTGATCACATATCGCCATTGATTTTTTCTAGTTACCATATTACCCCTACTTTAAAATATTTAATCATTTGATCCAAGGGATAACACCACTTCTTTATTTCATATACATTTAACACTTCTCATTTGAACATCTCCATATATATAATTTTATATTATAACATATTTTTTGGGTTTTAAATAAAAAATGATAGAAATAGTAGAATGACTAAAATGCCCCTCTAGTAATTAACCTACTTAATAGATGCCTTCATAGATGTTAGGGCAAAGGGACCAAAACGAATGAAAACCTAAAACCACAATAAAGTTTTCCATAATTATTTAAAAATAGGAACATATAGAGTGTGATTTGGTGTAAATTCCAGCGACAAAGAATGCAATTATACTTTATATTATAACATATGTTTAACAGACTAAATGATGAATTAACTGTTAGTCGGTAAGTTAGTCATGATTGATAAAAAATTACTGATACATTATAATTTATATGACTATATAAAATAATCCAGAAAATAAATATAAAGAATATTTATGTAAACTATAAGAACATAATTAAAAAAAGAGAAAAAAACCCCTCCAAAATTTATATGACAACATACTTAAAAATTAAACGGGTGCATAGATACAACCGGCAGTAAAATTCAATTTCTATAGGATGATCGAGCAGGTGCCCGTGCATCCCCTCCTCTATGAGTAGGTCTGCCCATGCAAGCTAGCAAGAGCATCTACAAGATATTCTCCAAAATAAAGATTTTGGAGAATGTTTTTCCAATATATTATCTAAAATGGAGAAAGTAGGAGATATATATCGAAGATCTCTAAATTTGGAGAACTTTACAAAAGTGATTACTTAGGGCATCTTCAACTCAAACACTAAATTAGAACATTAAAAACACTAAAAATGTCGGGATCATTAAACACTAAAAAACACACTCCAACCCAATACTAAAAAAAATTAAAACATCTTTAATAATAAAATAATATATGTATTGATTATTATACTATTTAATTAAAACAAAATAATTATAATATATACTTGAATTTATAATAGTTGAATATAATACTAATATATATTTTTAGAGGCCTTAAAATATTGAGACTTACTTTATTGACCTCAATTTTTTTTTTGTGTTTTAGTGGTGATTTGGAGATGAAAACACCTATATTTTAGTGTTTTTAGTGGTGGATTAAAGATGGTCAAAAGGACCCAAACACTGAAAAAAAACACTAAAAATGTCGGGACCCTTAAAAACTAAAAAAAGCAACTCCAACCTGTAATAACCGGGTCCTTTTTGTAAATAAGGAATTTTGCTGTGTGTGTAGTGTGAAGGAGGAGACTTTGGTGGCCCTTGTGAGAATAAAGAAAATAGGGTTAAATCCCTAAAACCCTTCACTTTCCTCACTCAGTATTGTGCGGCTAGGGTGAGAAAACTTGTGTGGAGCAACATTTCAACTTTGGAAAAGAAAGCTTGGATTGGGAGCTAAGGTTGGAGAATCATCGTCCTCTTCAAGCTAATCTACTCCTCTTTCATCTCTTCAAATTAATCAGGAATGTTGGGAGTGGTGGAGATTTAGTAGCTATTGTTTCTCACTCTAAAAGAGAGGTATTGTGGTCTGTGTGCTTTTCCTAATTAAATCAATGTGGAAATCGGAGGAAATAGGTTGCAAATCGTTTAGAAATACTGCCTCTTTGCATGTTGTGGCTTAACGCAAGTCTCGTATTGATCTGTGGGAAATGGTTATTGTATTCGAATGAAATCGTTCGGTAAAACCCCATTGTCCGGAAGCCGCTCTATCCGGAAACCCTTGGGAGTCCAGAAGAGATTTCCCGAAAAGTGTTGAGGAATCCGGAAGAGTCCGGAAGGTACCAGAATCCAGAAGAGTCCGGAAGGTACAGGAATCCAGATACTCCCGGATTGGTTGTGCCCGGAAAGCAGGAATCCGGATATTACTGGATCGGGTGTGTTCGGGAAAGGGACTGGTGTCTGGGACTCTGTGTGGCTGTGAGATTTTGGGAATGCCTTGGGCTTCGGAGTGTTATGTGGGTAGTTGAGTGACTTATCCGCTCTTGTGTGTTGGTGCAAATGTAGGTTCGGAGAGAGAATAGCAGTTTCGAGTAAGAACTCTTAGCATGGACATCAGGTGAGTCTTTCTAAACCGAAGCTTGGCGATTCTTGATTTGATTACTTGTTCATTATTACATTGAACTGCATTTTGTATGTGGCTTAATTATGAATGCTAAAGAGGCAATATTATGATTGCTATGGGAGTGTGTCCCATACGGAATAAATGAATAGATTCCGACCATGTATAGGGGGCGGTGTGTGCCATAACTCTATGTCACAAGTGTGTACGTGACCAAGCGTGAAACATCGGTATACATGTAATTGTTTTAACTGATAAGGGTGTAATTGTTTATTATTTCGTGTGAACTCTTTTAAATTGTTATGCGTGGTGTAATGTTGTTATTTGAGGGATCTCACTAGACCTTGTGGTCTAACCCTCGCTTTTCAAACTAAAACCCCTTTTCTGGTAAGCAGGTTTTAGAGGGTGCGTCTCGAGAAAAGGCAAGATATGAGCGGGAGCTTGCGTCTAGTGGAAGTAGAAGACTTACCCTTCATTTAAACTAGACACATTTCTCAGCTGTAACTAGGGTTGTTTCCACGAACCTAAATTTTGAATTTTTAAATTTAGACAACGTGGGCCATTTTGGCGGTATATATTATTTTTATATAATAGGGATGTTGATTGGCTTTTTATTTAGTGTGGATTGTTACAGTTGGTATCAGAGCGCTAGTTTAAGAGATTTAGGTTACCAGACGGGCCTAATCTTAAACTGTGGGAATTAGTAAGTACATCTGAGAAAGTAGGAAGGCTTAGGGAGACCTCACTAGGGACATGAATAATAGAGTGGTGAGAACTATCATATAAGGTAAGTTTGAAGTTACACCTGGCCAGTGTAATTACGAATTTACAGGTGCATGACTGTGCTTCTTTTGCCTTGTTATTTTGGAATTGTTGCCTTAAGATGTATTATCGTGGGATGTTACAGTAATCAAGTATGTCAGAAAGAAGTTTGAGAAGTAGGACTGTGCCAATCGTGGGAACAGTACCGACTGGGGGAGAAATCCGCGTGGAAGAAATTATGGAGGACGGACCAGTGAATCCTCCGAAGCAGACGGCCACCCGCGAGAGGGGCGGAGGCCGTGGGAGAGGTCGGGGAAGGGCACCCCGACGAGCGGCCACCCAGGCAGGAAAAACTGGGGTGGTGACTCGAGGTGGGAAGAAGGTGCCGACTATCCGTCGGGCTAAGAGTGTATGAGCGCCTGAGGTGCGCGAGCCGTCCCAGCACGAGAGTACCGCTTCTGTGGGAGGAGGAAGCCAGTCAAAAAGCCCGAGGAGAAATCATAACCAGGCTTTCATGACTGTGGAAAAGTTCACTGCCGAGATGGGCAAACTGCAAGAAACACTACAAGCGTTGTTGAAGCATCGAACCGGGTCTGCATCGGATGGGCGGACTATGAGTGGGAATGAGACGAGGATTGTAGCATCTAGCCTACCACCAACTGAAGTGAAAGATCACTCTCAGGTAACCTCGTTTGTGGTAGGTGAATCAGGGGCAGTGAAAGGGTGCACTTTTAAAACATTCGCGTCATGCAAGCCTTCATCTTTCAGTGGAGAGCGCGACCTAGTTATGGCTCTGAGGTGGGTTCGTGAGATGGAGCTAGCCTTTGACACGAGTAAGTATGCCGAGGGAGATAAAGTGTTGTTTGCTATGTCCATGCTGAAGGCAGATGCCATTTTTTGGTAGGATGTCGAGACAGCTGGAAAGGGTTCAGAGGTAGCAAAGACGACTACATGGGAGACGTTCACCAAGAGGTTCAAGGCTCAGTTTTGCCCTCTGGCGGTGGTAAAGAAGTTGGAAGAGGAATTTTTGGGGCTTGAGCAAGGGTCGATGACGGTACAAGAGTACACCTCTAAGTTCATCGAGAAGGCATATTTTGCAGAGGTATATGTACCTACTGAGGAAAGGCGTATCGAGAGGTACATCTGGGGGCTAAAGATTATTGTGAGAGAGCTTGCGCAGAACTGTGGCCCCGTGACCTTTCAGGCGGCGGTCGACGTGGCAGAATTAACTGAGAAGAAGAAGAATCGACAAATGTCAGAGAGGAATGTGGATAAGAGAAAATGGGAAGGACCTACTCGGGATGTGAAAAGGTCTAAGGTCTCTAAGCCCGAGCTACGGGTGGGACCGAGGTTCGATGAGAGGCCATGCAGAAAGTGTAACATAGTGCATCGTGGAGAGTGTTCCTTCGAACCTGATGCCTGTTTCAAGTGTGGAAAGTTGGGACACATAGCGCGAAAATGTCCTAACCCGAGGGCTTGCTATTTGTGTGGTTCTCTAGATCATATCAAACCTGATTGTCCGCAGTTGAGGAAGGGATCTTCTGTTGGTTTTGGTGGGAGTCAAGGAGGAAAGGGTGGAGAAAGGAAAGTGGAGCCAGCCCGAGCGAAATCTAGGGCTTTTCATATGTCGGCGGAGGAGGCGGTTGATGTACCGGCTGTGGTGACAGGTACCTTTCTTGTTAATTCAAAATTTGCTAAAGTGTTATTTGACTCGGGTGCAAATCGTTCGTTTGTATCGCCGATTTTTGCTTGGTGCCTGCGTGTTAAACCTAAGCGGTTAGAGTGTAGTTTTGAGGTAGAGATTGCGGATGCTAGTCGAGTCTTGGTGGGGGAGGTGTATGAGGGATGTAGTATTTAAGTAGAAGATCACTCTTTTCCCTTACGATTATACCCATTGGGTATGGGAGAGTTGACGTCGTCGTGGGAATGGATTGGTTGGCTAGTAATAGTGCTAGCATCGTGGGCAATAAGAATTTGATTCGTATCACGTTGCCTGATAAGTCTGAGGTGGTAATCTATGGAGATAGACGTGAGCGTAAGTCCTGCCTTATCTCGGTGATGAAGGCAAGGCATTGTTTAGAGATGGGGTGTAAGGGGTTTCTAGCGTATGGGTTAGACGCTAAGAAAGAGAAGAGGGGAATAGAGGATGTTCATGTGGTGTGTGAGTTCCCAGAGGTATTTCCGGATGACTTGACGGGTTTACCCCCGGATCGTCAAGTCGAGTTTAGAATCTATTTAATGCCTAGAGCGACACCAATAGTGCGTGCGCCATACCGGTTGGCACCGGCGGAGATGAAAGAAATGATGACGCAGTTGCAAGAGTTGCTGGACAAGGGATTCATACGCCCTAGTTCGTCACCCTGGGGAGCACCGGTACTGTTTGTCAAGAAGAAAGATGGGACTATGTGGATGTGCATAGATTACAGCGAGCTTAACAAGGTGACCGTCAAGAATAAGTACCCGCTTCCGAGGATCGACGATTTGTTTGACCAGTTGCAACGGGCGAGCTTCTTCTCGAAGATAGATTTGAGATCTGGTTACCATCAGTTGAAAGTGAGGGAGGAAGATGTGCCTAAAACGGCTTTTGGCACGAGGTACGGGAATTACGAGTTTCTAGTCATGCCTTTTGGGTTGACCAATGCTGTCAGGATCGATTCTTAACAAGAATTAAACTTCTTAGAAACAGAATTTAGAGAATCTTGCGGAATAGAACTCTAAATCAATTAAAGAACAATCAATAGAATTCAACACACTGTATATATCAAACTGTATTACAAGCTTTACACCAAACCTCAATCTTGTTGAACAGGCTCAACAAGACGACTTCTACTTCTCTAGAAATAGGATCTATGATCTTGAGGTTAATTCTCTCTGAATGGCTAAACAACTTTTTGAATAATTGTTCTCTATATCGTGTATCTTGTCTATTCTGTATCTTCTGTTTTCTATTCTAATAGCTATCAATACTATTTATACAAAAGTAATTACAAGATAACTATCAAAAGTAAATTGATCTTCTGAATCTTCGTTAAACATATCTTGATCAATTCCTTCTTTGTCTCCAAAAGTATCGCATACCAAACTTATCAAGTCAGCATTATTAACAATGATTTGGCTCAGCAGCATTAACGACCTTCAGCAGTATTAACCTTCACAGTCTTCTAGCAGTAGTATCTCAGCTCAGCAGTACTAACCATGTCTAGCAGTAGTAATTTGGTCTAGCAGTACTAACCGTGTCTAGCAGTAGTAACTTCGTCTAGCAGTAGTAACTTGGTCTAGCAGTACTAACCTTGTCTAGCAGTAGTAACCTTGCCCAACAGTAGTAACCTTGTCTAGCAGTAGTAACGAAGAACTGGCAGTAGTAACATTGTCTTGGCAGTACTAACCATACTTAGCATATCTTCAGTTCCCAACAATCTCCCCCTAACTTGACTTTTAGGAAAAGAAGTCAAGTTCTTCAGATGATGCTTCCAAAACTTAGTCATCATATAAGCATAGATCAGGACTTACACCTAGACTCTGATTTACAATCCTTCTTACCAAGAATCTTCCCATAGCAGAATCTTTGTTGCAGACCAATTTTACATGTAACATCCCTTTCAGTCTTTTCATGCTGTGATTGTATATTTCATCCACCAGATAATACTCCTGATATGTGTTGTCAATTGATATAACATACACTCCACAATTTTCATAGAGCATCCAGTTGGTTACTGCTTGAAAAGGTCTTGCTGTTATGTGCTGAACTACTTCTGGTCTGAACATTAGGCATAGGTATTCTAACACCATCTTTGTGATAGACATACCTCTTTCTGTCAACATGTTACCATAGATCTGCATGCCTACTTTGAACATCTCTTCCAGGTCAGATCTTGAGCATCTTCTTATGACTTGTCCCCATGTTCTGTAGACTTCAAACTGCCCATCAGCTCTCTTGAGTCTGATATACTCCTTTCTCTCATCTATCAATGTATCCCAGTGACTGATTTCAGGAGGTTTTGAATCTAATGGAGTCACTTTGATTGGTTCAGTATCAACCATAGTGATGTACAAGTCACATTGTTCATTGCTAAGTGATTGTGCCTTACTGGATTGACATGTCTTACTATCTCCTTGTCCTTCATCCTTGGCAACTTCTTCCTTTTCTTTCTCTTCTACCACTGGTTTCTCAACAGGTTCTACTTTGTGCTTCTTTACACACTTCTTTTTAATAGCCACAGACTTTGTTCTCTTTCTGCTGAAAACCATCTTTGCATCCTTAGGTTCTTCCTGTTTCTTGGCAGTTGGAGGTGTATCATGTTTGGCTTTGATTAAAGCCTTTGCAACCTCCACTTCTTCTGCTGTAAGCTTCTCTGTTACTGTTTCAGCTTCTGTCTCTGTTACTGCTTTCTTTGTAGATTGAGCAGCATTAACTGTTTCTGCTGCTTGCTTAGAGTCAGCAGCATTAACAGTTTCTGCTGCTACTTCAGTTTCAGGCTCTTTCTCTGTTACTGCTGCTTTTTCTGTTTGGCCTTCAGCAGCATTAACTGTTTCTGCTGCTTGTTCAAACTCAGCAGCATTAACAGTTTCTGCTGCTGCTGTAGTTTCTGCTACTGTGGTTTCTGCTGCTGTTGTAGTTTCTGCTGCTTTAACAAGCTCTTCCACCTTTTCTGTCTCCCCCTTATTCTGTGCACTGGACTCCCCCTTATACTGTGCATTATCCATTTCCATCTCAGTCTCCATCTGAACTGTCTCCCCCTCAACTTGTAGACCCTTTTTATTCAGTTCTGCTTCTGATTCTGACTCTGACTCCCCCTTTTTGGGAGCATCATCAGTTGGAATTCTTCTTCTCAGCACAAATCTTGCCTTTTTCTTTCTGTGCAACAACTTGGTGACCATCTTCTTGAGCTTCTCAATTTGAGACTGTTGGTAGGTGACCACAGTCTTCAGTTGCTCAATCTCCTTCTTTTGTGCCATAACATCCAAGTTGACATTTCCAATGGTTTCCATCAATTCAACATAGTTATATCTATCCTCACCTTGTTTAGAAGTGTTTACCTTCTTTACAGGATCACTGGAAGTAGCCATCAATTCCTCTTTGTTATGTCTATCCTCACCCTTTTTAGAAGTTTTTACCTTCTTTAAGGGATCCTTGGAAGTTTTAGCAGAAGCCTTCTGCCTAGCAGAAGCACTAACTGCCCCCTTGGTTTCTTGGCACCTGGGTCCTCCTAATGATTTCTCATTTAGAGTTGCCATGGGGAAGGTCTTATTTATGTTACCACTGTCCTTCTCTGTGCTAGCAGAAGTAGTGGCAGCCTTAGCACCCATATGCTCATCCTTCTCCTTAGAGAGCACCTTCTTGGGGTTGGGAGACACCCCTGTGGTTTCCCTGTTGATATTCTCAATTGGAGAATGCTCCAACTGAGGGCTTAAAGGCTTAGGGCTCTGAGTAGGTACATCAAGGGAAGGAACCTTGTGCACCTTTCTTCTTTGAAACTTGTTGGATAAAGCAGGAGTGGGCTTTTGAAGTATGTGCTGAGGGATATTTATAGTGAGTGAAGGTGGGGTTTGGTCATCAGTGGGATGATCTAATGAGGGCCTTGATCCTGATGCCATACCTTCAGAGGGGTGGGACACAACCATCATTGTAGAGAACAATGGTGTGTCAACTCCTTCCGAGTCCCTAGGAAGTCTTTTCATATTTGAAAAAACCTTCCCTTTAGGGGATTTGGGTACATATACCTCAGTAAACTGAGGTAAGTCCATCAATTCCTTGTTAATAACTTCTTGCACAAACCTTGGATACATGTAAAAGCTCTTTTTGGATTCCAAGTTTGATACAAGATCATTAAAGATCATTGCTGAAAAATTGTACTTTCTGGCAGTGGATAAGCAGACCAAGGCATATGCAATGGGACTGCTGAACTCACTCCATCCAGTGGTTTTCTTGGAAATACAGTGCATCAGGGTATGAACAAGAAATCTCCATTGGTTGAAAAATTTTGACTTGTAGAATTTAAAAACACCAATGGGACCTTCATACCCCATTCTTTGTAAAGTCGAATATAAGTCATCAGAAGATAGAGAGGTTATACCTGAGGCATCATCCAAGTGAAGAGAGATGCGAATAACCTCCTCTGTGACTTTCAAGGGTTTATCACAAACCCTTGTTCGAATGGTTTTCTGCCCTTCTTCGAAACTAACAGTGGCATTCTCCCAAAATTGTGTCTGATGTTCGATATAGATGGTTGGGCTTACCGTTAGGGCATAGGAGATGTGCGAGGATTTGAGAAAATCGACGATATCGTGGAATCCCGCAGCTTGTTTCGGCTTCTGAAGCATGGCTATTTCATTGTGCTCATCCACAAACTCCATGATTCCTGAGGATTCTTGAAAGAAAAACACAAAGATTCTGGGGAGACTAGGTTAGAACGAGAGAGAAGAAGTAAATGCGAAGAGTCGTTATGAACTTTGGAGGGCAAACAGGGGTATTTATATGCCCTAGATTATCAAAAGCAGTATTAACGACATAAGCAGTATTAACTACTGAGCAGTATTAACTGCACGGCAGTATTAACTACACAGCAGTATTAACTACCAAGCAGTATTAACTACCTAGCAGTATTAACTACCGAGCAGTATTAACTACCAAGCAGTATTAACTACCAAGCAGTATTAACTACCTAGCAGTATTAACTACCTAGCAGTATTAACTGCACTAGCAGTATTAACTACTGAGCAGTATTAACTGTGCACTAGCAGTATTAACTACTGAGCAGTATTAACTGCAAAGCAGTATTAACTACACAAGCAGTATTAACTGCTGAGCAGTATTAACTGCACAAGCAGTATTAACTACTAGAACACAGGCAGTAGTAACTCTGCACTATGCATCACTTGTCAAATCCTCAAATGTCATCTTACACATCACTTTTACCACTTCTCTTACCTTCTGCAGGATTATTTTCAAAAGTAACATGTCCTCCATCAATTCATTTGAAATATTGAAGGCAGGCCATGTTACCTGTCATGTGCCTAGAGCAACCACTGTCAACATGCCAAATGCTTCTCCCCTTAAGCTGTTGATTGCCCTGCACATCTGATAAATCAATTAGTTTTTGTTGGGAACCCAAGCCGAAGTGGTCTTGGGTCTCCCTTGCTCATCAAAGTACTTGCACTTGGTTTTGATGAGATTTTCAAATTTAGGTACTGCAGTACTGGAGTACTTTGTCAAAATTATTGGTGTAGCAGCACTAGCAGCAGTATTAACCTCAGAAGTACTAACAGTGCTAGCAGTACTAATACTGGGAGCAGCAGTATTGTTAGCAGCAGTATCAGCAGTACTAACAGAGGTAGCAGTATTAACAGAGTTAACACTGCTAGAAGCAGTATTAACAGAGTTAATACTGCTAGCAGCAGTACTATCTGAAGAAGAAGCACTAAAAGTATTAGCAGCACTAACATTGGACTGATTACTAGCAGTATTAACACTGCTAGCAGCACTAACTTTGGAATGATTACTAGCAGTATTAACACTGCTAGCAACACTAACTTTTGAAGCAGTACTAACAGTGTTAGCAGTACTAACACTGCTAGCAGCAGTATTGTTTTTAGTGCTTTTTGGAACTCACATAGTACCACATTCCTTTTCAGTCGTTTTCTTTATGTGGCTTTTGGGTTTATCTTGTTTCTTTGCCACATTTTTCTTTGCAGACTTTTTATAGCCACCATTCTTTCTGTAACCACCAGGTTTTTGAAAAGATCTTTGAGCATTAAACCTTTGGTTAACAGGATTGAAATAACAGTGTTTGGCTAAATGATTTAGCTTACCACAGATGAAACAAGGTTTTGGCATGTTGATTCTGTTCAGATCAACTCCTTGTCTCATAGCCCACTAGTTATTCCAGTTCCTTTGATTTCCCCTCTGATTATCATGTTTTTGGGGCTTGTTCTCTTTAGATTTCCTGCAGGAACACTGTTTACAAGTATTAGAGTTCACAACTTTGGGCTGTGTGGAATGAACTCCCTTTTCCTTTTCAGTCCTTTTGATCTCAGTGTTCTCAACACATGGACTTTCAGATTCCTCATCAGAGTCTACTTTGTCAGTTTCATCCTCAACAACTACTGTTTCTTCACAAGGATCTATATTAATCTTTAATTCAGGATCCTTCCTATCCTTGGTCTCTAACAAATCAGACTTAGGAGGTATGTAGTTGTTATTGTAGGGTAGAGGTGTGGCATTGTACCCTATCCCTACTTTCATCTTGTCATGGATTTGAGCCTTAATGATGGTATCCATGGTTTAGAAGCACAGGTAAACTTTTCAACATCAAGTTTAACCTTCTTAAGCTCTTCTTTTAATTTCTCATTCTCCTCCCCAGACACTTTCAGCTTAATTTCATACTCATTCTTCTCCCACTTCCAATAGTTAGTATCATAGTGGTGTTGAAGTTCATTGGCTTGAAAAGCTCTAATCTGTTCCTCAAACCTTTCTACAATCCTAACATAATCTTTCACATCTTTCTCTAGCCTCTTAAGGTTATCACACATACCCTGATTGTGATCCCTATATCTTTTAACAGCATCAATGCAAGCTTGAGAACAGAGTTTAGATTGTACCTCAGTGGGAATATCAGATACTTCTGCCATAAGAGCTTGATTCTGACAGGCTTCCTCAGCTTGATCACTCCAATCAAATCCCATTCCTTGTTGAGAAATAAGGGCTTGAGAGGAGCTTCTGTTTTGGTTTCCATTTGGAGCCTGTTGATGTGATCCTCCACTTCTGCATTCTCTGGCAAAGTGTCCCATCTTGTGACACTTATAACACTCAACCTTGGACTTGTCAAAGCCTGCACCATCTTCTCTTCTCTGGGAAAAGTTGTTTCTCCCAGTCCTTTTGATGAATTTCTTCACCCTCATTGATAGCATAGCCATCTGCCACTTGATGTCCATCTCTTCCAGATCATCAGCATTAATCTGCTCTAAATCATCATTGATTAGAGAAGAGTGAACATGACTAGAAAAGAATGCTTCTAGTACAGAATCTGTAGTCTTCTCTTGATTAGTTCCACCAGCAGCATTAACAGAACCTGCAGTATTAACAGAATCAGGATTAGCAGCATTATCAGAGGATGAAGATAATAAAGCAGCAGTATAAACAAATCCAGCCTCAAATACTCTCAGATCATTGTAGAGGTAATCTAGCTCTTTGTCCTCCAATTGGTCATTCTGTCTGAATGAGACTGTGTACATGGTCCATTCTTCTCCCAATGATCTAAGGAACTTTCTATTGACATCATCAGCATCCATGTGTACACCCACAGTTGCTAATTCTCCAATCAACTTGTTAAATCTGTCAAAAGTTTGAGTCATAGACTCATTCTTTGCAGACATGAAGTTCTCATATTGTTGCCTGAGAATAGCCTTTTGATTTCTCTTTGTGCTCTTTGTGCCAGTAAATCTTTTCTCCAGAGCATTCCACAACATCTGTGCATCTGTGCAGTGTTGGAATTGATGTTGGTACTCATTAGGAATAGCCAAAAGCAGAGTGCTTAAGGCCTTCATCTCTGTTTGTCTGACTTTCTTGTCAGCATCTGTCTTGGGAGGAGGTCTCTTTCCATCTGCTCCAATCTTTCCTTCATTACATGGGCCATTTTCTATGATGTCCCATATTGCATAATCAGTAAGAAGAATGTACTGCTTGATTCTCAGTTTCCACATGTCAAATTCATTGGGTTTGAGCATGGGAACCTTTGAAACAAGAGTACTGTGAGTATCCATTGAATTGTCCATAGCTTCTAAGATACCAACGCTCTGATACCACTTGTCAGGATCGATTCTTAACAAGAATTAAACTTCTTAGAAACAGAATTTAGAGAATCTTGCGGAATAGAACTCTAAATCAATTAAAGAACAATCAATAGAATTCAACACACTGTATATATCAAACTGTATTACAAGCTTTACACCAAACCTCAATCTTGTTGAACAGGCTCAACAAGACGACTTCTACTTCTCTAGAAATAGGATCTATGATCTTGAGGTTAATTCTCTCTGAATGGCTAAACAACTTTTTGAATAATTGTTCTCTATATCGTGTATCTTGTCTATTCTGTATCTTCTGTTTTCTATTCTAATAGCTATCAATACTATTTATACAAAAGTAATTACAAGATAACTATCAAAAGTAAATTGATCTTCTGAATCTTCGTTAAACATATCTTGATCAATTCCTTCTTTGTCTCCAAAAGTATCGCATACCAAACTTATCAAGTCAGCAGTATTAACAATGATTTGGCTCAGCAGCATTAACGACCTTCAGCAGTATTAACCTTCACAGTCTTCTAGCAGTAGTATCTCAGCTCAGCAGTACTAACCATGTCTAGCAGTAGTAATTTGGTCTAGCAGTACTAACCGTGTCTAGCAGTAGTAACTTCGTCTAGCAGTAGTAACTTGGTCTAGCAGTACTAACCTTGTCTAGCAGTAGTAACCTTGCCCAGCAGTAGTAACCTTGTCTAGCAGTAGTAACGAAGAACTGGCAGTAGTAACATTGTCTTGGCAGTACTAACCATACTTAGCATATCTTCAGTTCCCAACAAATGCTCCGACAGTGTTCATGGATTTAATGAATCGGGTGTACAACGCAATGTTAGACAAATGTGTGATTGTGTTCATAGACGACTCATCTATTCCCGACTTCGCTTAGTGTTGGCGTTGTTGCGGCGAGAGAAGTTGTTTGCTAAATTCTCCAAGTGGGAGTTTTGGCTTAGGGAAGTCCAATTTTTGGGGCATGTGAGGTGGATTCGGCCAAGGTGGAGGCCATTGGAGGATGGGAACCGCCGAGATCACCATCGGAGGTGAGGAGTTTCCTTGGCTTAGCGGGTTACTATCGGAAGTTCATTCAAGACTTTTCTCGTATAGCTATGCCTTTGACCGCTTTCACCAAGAAGAGTGCAAATTTCGAGTGGACGGAGGCTCAGGATGCAGCATTCAGTAAGTAGAAAGACAAATTTCGAGCGCTCCGATTTTATCTTTACCTAGTGGAACGGAAGGATTTGTAATCTACATCGATGCATCCAAGTTGGGGCTAGGGTGCGTCCTGATGTAGGGTGGGAAGGTGATTGCTTATGCATCCCGTCAGTTGAAGGAGCACGAGAAGAATTACCCTACTCATGATATGGAGTTAGCGGCGGTGGTTTTTGCACTAAAGATATGGAGACACTATCTTTACGGAGTTAAGTGTCAGATCTACTCCGATCATAAAAGCCTTAAACACTTGTTCGATCAGAAGGAGTTAAATATGAGGCAGCGACGTTGGGTGAAATTGCTAAGTGATTATGATTGTGAGATCATTTACCATCCAGGTAAAGCGAACGTCGTGGCCGACGCTTTGAGTCGGAAGGAAAGAAGGGAGCCAACTAAAGTGGTGGCATTTCGAGTCGATGTAACTTCTAATCTCCTAGAAGAAATTAAGAAGTTCCAAGACGAAGCTCTTGTAGAAGAAAGATGGAAAAGTGAGAGAATCGTCGGTTATGTGGCATATTTGGAGTGTAATGGGTGTGGTGTGAAATGTTTGGGGAACCGAGTGTGGGTTCCTAAGTTGGGATATTTACGGGAACGTATTTTGGAGGAGGCGTATAAATCGTGATATTCAGTACATCCGGGAACCAATAAGATGTATCGAGACCTGAGGCAAATGTATTGGTGGCCGAGATTGAAGAGGGACGTTGCTTATTTTGTTGAGCGGTGTATGACCTGTTTGAAGGTCAAGGCGGAGCATCAAAGACCTTATGGGTGTAACACCTCAAATTTCCATTATATTTTATTTAAATATGAATGAGCTAGATTTGTAATTTAGTTTAAGATTTGGGCTACTTTGCAATTATATAACTCAAAGGGTTGAAATTCCAAATGACCAAAGTTTAAACTAATTATGAAAATTAGAAATATGAAGGTTTGTTTGGTCATTAGTTGAAACCTTGAAGTTGAGGGTGTGATTAGTCATTATTGGAAAGTGGGTTATAGATAAGTAAGGTATAGACTGAATTGAGAAAATATCTCAATCCTTTGCTGGAGTCGGTCATGAAAGAAGAAGAGAAAGAAGAAGAGAAAAAGAAAGGAATCTGATTTTGGGTAAGAAATACAATGGATTATGCAAAATTTGATTTCAGTTGTGAGTTAGTATCTACAAATTAAACCGATTCCGTCTAGGTACAACTTGATTGGAGTATTTGATTTGGAGTTTGAATTGTGCAGAAGAAGTGGGTTTAAAGTTCATTCAGGTGAGTTCATCTCTTACCAAATGCTTTTATTTGAAATTGAATGAGATGATTGGCAGCAAACTGTCTAAATGATTGAATAAACATGTATTGAAATGCAATCGACCAAGAATTTGAACTTAGATGAGTTTTTAGAGCAAATTTGACGTGCAAATCGAATTCCGAGTACCGAAGTCCCGGTGTCTAGTTACGGAATTAGGTTGAATCCGGAATTGGGTTAGATCCGGAATTGGGTTGGATCCGGAATTGGATTGGATCCGGAATTGGGTTGGATCCGGAATTGGGTTGGATCCGGAATTGGATTGGATCATTGGAATTTAGTTGGGATCCGGAATCGAGTTGGGTTCCGGTTTCATTTGGGTTCCGGAACCCCCATGCTAAGTCGCCGAAGGGGGAACAATTGAGGATGAGGATATGATAGATTATCTAGTATTCTTAGAGTTGAGAATATTATATGAGATGTGGCGTGATATGTTGTTATGCATATACGCTAGTAAAGTGTAATGGATCCATAGGCACTGGTAGTTTGTAACGTGGAATAGGCATAAAGTAACATGTAATTCCCGTTGACCTGACATGTGGAATAGGCATAAAGTAAATTGTAATTCCCATTTCGTAAAGGTGATGTGAAATGAGGAATATGCATAAAGTAAATTGTAATTCCATTTCGTATTGTGAGTAGAAATCTTGGAATAGGCATAAAGTAACTTGTAATTCTGATTTCTATGGGAAGGTCAGAGATAGGTATAAAGTAAATTGTAATCTCTACTTCCATTCCAAGAAATAGGCATAAAGTAACTTGTAATTTCTTGGATATGAGCTATGATCTATAATCTGTAATGATTCGTAGTAGGCTCTCGTATGTGATAATATGACTTTCTGAATGTTAGTCATACTCATGGAATCGGGTATGTTTTCGTCATCGCAAGATGAGTATGTGTACGTTAAGAGTGGTGGCAAACCAGGTTTGTTTATACGCTTTGAATATCTGAGTTTCCAAAGCTGCTAAAGTTTTAATTTGAAATTGGATGTTCTCACTAGGCGTAAGCCTAATCGTTTCAAATTAAATGTTCTTACCAGGTACGAGCTCGAGGAAGTAGCGGGAAGAGGGATGAGTGTTTTGGTATTCGAATTTTGGTGATAAGTGGAGAAGTTAGCTTATGCGAGGATGTTTTTGATGAATGGCTTAGACAACCAATTTAATCTAATCGTAGTTGGCAGGATAAGATTAATAGGTTGTTTACCTAGCTTTGATTTAGGAGACGAAATCATTTTCAAGTTGGGGAGATTTGTAACACCTCGAATTTCCATTATATTATAATTTAATATAAATGGGATCGATTTGTAATTTAGTCTAAGTTGTGGAGTTTTTGTAATTTTTAACTCCAGGGCTGAAATTGTAATTTTGACCAAAGTTAAAGTTAATGTTGAAAATAAAACTTGAGGGTTTATTTGGTCATTCTTTGAAAGTTGGGTTACTTAAGTGTTGGGTATGTTGAATTGAGATATCTCAATCCATCTTGTGGTAGTCGGTTAAGAAAAAGCAGAGAGTAAGAAAAGAGAAAGAAGGGAGAAAGAAGAAGAGAGGAATCGGAGTTCATCTGGATTCTTGTGTGGTAAGGGTTTGAAATTATCTCCTTTAATTTCTTAATCAGTTGGTGTTAGCTTCAATCTTCCTAATCATATAAATACTTAGAAGTAGTGAAAAATAGGCTAAGTATAGAAAAGCCTCTCACAGAGGCTCTGCCACTTCTTCCAGAAGATCAAGTCCAGAAAGCCACAGAAGCTACAGAGGTAATCACAGAACCTCTGTAGTGCGCAAGAAGAAGATCAACTCGGAAACAAGTGGACTGCTCCACAGAAGGTCAGACCATAGAACCTCTGTAATGCCTTACAGAGCCTCTGTGGTCTGCTATGAAGACTTGGAAGATATTACTGGATACGTTCATCAACTTGCATGGAAAAGTACTGTCAAAACACGTGTCAAGCTCTGAGTGGACTCAATAGGGCATGGTACAAAATAGACGTCTGCGCCATTTAATGCATTTACCAATAGTACATCTGCTCCATTAAATGCGCATGGCTCAAACAACTGCTCACACCATCCAGTCCACTGTTCACACCATTCAGTTCACTATTCATGCCGTAAAAGGAACAGTGACCTACTTCATAGTCTTCTAAGAATAGTATAAAAGGAAGTCTCATGTTGAGATCTTCCTAAGAACGAATACACAAGGAATCACTAATACTCTCAAACGTTATTGTCAAATATCTGAGTGTTATATTCTCACACACACCAACAGTTCTTAATCTGTTCTTCGTGTTCTTATTATATATTGAATAAACAGTAACTGTTCAAGAAATCCTTTTTATTCCTTACTGTTTTCTTTATATATGTGCGTTCTAATATCTATCAAACATATCTGTTAGTTTAATACGCTTCCGCATCAAACTCTAAACTCAACTAATAGACTGTTAATCTTGATTAAGTGTATCTGGGTTCCAACAATTGGTATCAGAGCCATCCTTGATTTTCAATATCAAGTGATCCACTTATCAAGATTCGTAATAGATATTATTGTGTCTGGAAACGGCTTAAACTCAGAAAATCTTCAAGTTCATCGAAGTAACTCTTTAGTCATACCTTCTTTCTAAAATCTTCAAAAATGACAAATACAAATAATTTCTTTACTACTGGTTCTCTCACTAAACCTCCTAGTCTCCTTCGAGATGAGTATCCTCAGTGGAAAATAAGAATGGTCCATTTTTTTGAGGGCACTGAAAAAAATCAAGTACAATATCTGTACAATCCTCCTCATATTCCCATGACAGTAGTACCTCGTATACCTGCTACTGCTGAATCTGCCGAAATCCCCGAACATCAAAAACCAAAGCCAAAAGGGGAGTGGTCAACCGAAGATAAAGCAGAAGATGAAGTTGCTCAGAAAACCAAGAGGACATTGATTATGGAAATACCCAACGAACTCTTTCAATCCTTGGATTCATGTGAAACAGCGCATGATCTGTGGAAAGAACTGGAAAGACAGTTGGAAGGAGGTGCTAAAACACAAAAAAAACCGAAGAGCACAGTACATCAATGAATATCATGCATTCAGAGCCTCTTCAACAGAATCTCTGCAAACAACATACGACAGATTCAACTCTCTAATCAACAAGTGCAGAAAATCAGGCATTGACAGAACTTCTGAAGAAAACAATGTCATGTTTTTAAAAAGTCTAAATGAAGAATGGCTCCAGCTGTCTATGTCCCTACAGACAAATCAGGATCTAGACACCTGGACTCTCTCTGATCTTTACGGAACATTAGCCGCACAAGAACCTCAGATAGCACAGGCTAAAACACTAACCATTGTACCATATGCATTGGTTAGTAAAACTAAAGAAGATGCACAGAGACCAAGAAATGAAAAAGCCACAGAAGAGAAGAAGAAGGAGAAGAAGAAGATGGTGAGAATAGACAGTGAAGAAGAAGAACAAGCAGAAAAAGAAATAACTCTTGCGTCACTAGCTAAATCTTTAGCTCTATTGACAAAAGAGTTCAGAGGAAATAGAAGAGGTTCCGGAAATGAAAGATATGATAGAGAAAACAGAAGAGATGACAGAAGAGAAGAAGAATCGAGTGGCCGACAGAGGTCAAGCGAAAGACATTACAGAGGAAATGACCGACAGAGGTCAGATGACTCGGTAAGCCACATACAGCAAGAATGCTACAAATGCGGCAAACCTGGTCACTATGCAAATGAATGTAGATCAGAGAAAGGTGGAGACCTACAGAAGTCCAAGGATCGAACAGGAAACACTCCTCAAGGGTGTTTTAACTGCGGCAAACCCGGCCATTTTGCGAATGAATGCAGAAGCAGATCAAATCGCCCACAGAGGGACTCTGCTTTCTACAAAAAGAAAGCCGAGTATTATGCTAAAAAATCCTTAATGGCAAAAGGACATTCTGAGGAGAACACAGAAGACTTCCAGTCAGACTCTACTTCTGACGATGAACATACCGCCAATGCCCTCTTCTGTGGCATGGCAGAAGTCGACTCCTGCACTGACTCTGAGGTATCTACTTCAAATTCCAACTCTTGTATTACCTCTGTAGATGATAATACACTTAGAATTAACATTAAATTAATTGAACTGAAAGAGATAAATCAAAGTATTCAGAAAAGACTCACCTTCAATGAAAGAGAAGTACGGCTTCTCACTCAAGAAAAAGCAAAGATTTTTGAGGAAAAAGAGAGAATAGAAAAGAATTGGAACAAAACTCTAGATCCTTTAAAAAAACAAATTTCTGAATTAACCAATACGTTAAAAGATAAAGCAAAAGAACTTTCAGTTTCAAGGAGCGAAACTACTGACATAAGAGCTCTTAAAGAATACTTTCAAAGAGAAAGAGAGGTATTATGGCAAGATTTACTCAGAAGAGAAGTTTTGATTAAAAACTATAAAGATGCACAGAAAGTTTATGAAAAAGTAAACTCACAAATAGGAAGACGAGGTATAGGGTATGATGATATCACCCTAGGTGTTGAAGGCAAAAGAAACAAACCTCTGTCCTCTTTATTTGTGATTGGAAAAACGAACAAACCAGATTTTCCAAATCTAATCTCTGTAAGCAAAAGGGCGAAAATCTCTGTGGATCCTTACTTGAAGAAACATAAGAAGATGATTAACGTGTGGTTTGAAAACACAGACTCATCATCTTCAACCTCTGTCAATAGAGGTATCAAACCAAAGAAATATCTGAAAACACAAGATCAGATTGGTATCTTCAAGTTTGGTAAACCAGAGACCCAAACACAAGTTGCTTTTGTCTGTTTGATAAACATTGAAAAGAAATTATCAGCAGAAGCTCCTGAATTTAAACCCATTTTTTCAGAAGAAAACTTTAAAAATTTAATTGAAAAAGAAATTTTGGAAATATGGAAATCAAGCGTTTTAGAAAATTTCTGTACATCTTCTATAGATAAAACTCTCACTGAAGAAATCTTATTAGAAACCTCTGGAATCTATGAAAACTATTCTACAGAGGAAGAAAGCTCGTACGATACATGCTCAGAAAATCCAGCCTCTATTGAAAGAATTGACTCAACCTCTGTATACGAGGACGATTCATCCTCTGACAACTCAGAGACTGATTTCAAATTAGGGATAATTCACTGTGACACAGAGGGTGTCAAATTCTCCTCTGAAGTTCCTCACAGAACTATTTCTCCAAAAGAGAAACTCACAGAGATTCCAATCTGCCAAGATTTTCTAAAAATGAATCTACATATCAAAACCTCTGCTGAGCTTAAAATGTTACAGAAGACCTCTATTGATCCTATAAATTCTAGATTTTCAAAACCCAAGGTTAATAAATCTTTTTCTTCTGTGACAGTGATGAAATAAGTTCACCACAGAAGCAACCCACAGAAGGCAGGTCCTAAACAGAGCTTTTGCAAACAACATTCGAGTATTCATAGATCTTCTAGTAATAGGAAATCTAATGTAAAGAAAGAATGTAATGCCTCTGTGGCTGAGTTTAAAAAATTCAATGAAAAGTTCAAGCAAATTACATCTCATATTCAATACTGTCATTGCTTTGATCTTATGTCTAAACTTAATAATCATTTTTCAAGTCAAGTCTGTTTACTCTCTACGACAATTCAAAAGTCAAATCCCACAAAGAAACAATCTGACTCTTCTGCAGAGAACAAAATGTATTTCAAGAATGCCAAGGCAAACTTGAAAAACTCAATATTGGACCCATATGGATATGGGTACCTAAATCTCTGTGATTGTCCTGCAGAAGAAGTATGTGCCAATCTGGTATCTAGACTCCGGATGCTCAAGGCACATGACTGGTGACAGAAGTGCACTATCCACGTACAAAGAAACACAAGATGGTGGATCTGTGACTTTTGGAGACAACAAGAAAGGACACATAAAAGGCTATGGAGTCATAAGGAAAGAAGACGTTTCTGTATACAAAGTTGCATATGTGGATGGCCTTAAGCACAACCTACTCAGTGTAAGTCAACTATGCGATACAGGATTCAATGTGTTGTTCAAAAGAACTTTCTGCTCTCTACAAAGTGAAGAAACAAGTATGGAACTTCTGCGAGCTGAAAGAATAGGTGATCTATATCTAATGAACTTCAACTCAAAGAACAAAGACAAAGTTTGCCTTGTTGCCTGCAAAAGTGAAGAAGCCTGGTTATGGCACAACAGGTTATGTCACTTGAATTTTCACACATTGGAAAAACTGGTCAAACTTGATCTAGTTAAAGGTTTGCCAAATGTTAAATTCAATAAGGATCATTTATGTTCTGCCTGTGATATGGGAAAACTCAAAAGAGCTTCCCACAAAGGCAAAACAGATGTATCTTGCACTAGACCTCTGTACATGCTTCATGTCGACCTCTGCGGTCCCATTGCCATACAGAGCCTAGGTGGCAAGAAATACATACTTGTCCTAATTGATGAGTATTCGCGTTTCACATGGGTTGAATTCGTTAGAAAGAAATCAGATGTTCCAAATATATTGATAAATCTAATGAAAAGAATCCAAGTTCTTTATAATTGCAGAATACAGAAGTTAAGAAGTGACAATGGCACAGAATTTAAAAACTCTGTCATTGAAGCCTATCTTTCAACAGAAGGAATATCACAGAACTTCTCTGCAGCTCGCACTCCACAACAGAACGGTGTTGTCGAAAGAAAAAATCGAACACTTGTGGAAGCCGCAAGAACTATGATGTCAGCATGCGGATTATCAATGAACTTTTGGGCAGAAGCAATTTCTACTGCGTGTTATACTCAAAATCGATCAACCATTGTGAAAAGACACCTCAAGACGCCTTACGAATTGCTTAACAAACGGCGGCCAAACATCAAATTTTTCCATGTATTCGGATGCAAATGCTTCGTCTTAAACGACAGAGATGCAAGAGGAAAGTTTGATGTAAAAGCAGATGAAGGCAAATTCATTGGATACTCTGCCACTTCCAAAGCCTACAGAACATTCCTTACAAAGTCTCACAAGATTGTAGAAAGCATCAATGTTTCTTTTGATGATTCATTCCAAATGACTTCTGAACAAATCAGTTCAGAACTTGGAATTAAAGGGAAATCCTCTGTCATCTCACAAGCAAAAGAAGACTTGGATCTTCTATTTTTAGAGATGCTCCACGAAAACATTGATCCTTCTGTTGGAACAATCAGGGTTTCTGAAGAACCATCCTCTGTCGGACAAAATCCTACAGGTTTGTCTCTAACTGGTCCTAACAATGCTTCATCTTCTTCTGTAAATACTACAGATGCAATTGCCGAAGCAGAAGAAAGTGCAGAAGATGAAACATCAAGGAAAACGACCACAGAAGCTGCACAAACCACAGAAGAACCAATTACAGAGGAAATCGAGGACCAAGACTATACGTCCTCAGAGGAACAAACTCCACTACCACTCATACCAATCATTCCACAAACGGTAGAATCAACTACCAAGGCACGAAGAACAACAGAGGCTACACAAGAAGAAACACAAGAAGAAAGTCTGAATGACATTGATGATCATCTTCCACGCACAACTCAATGGACAAAAAGCCATCCTCCAAGCCAAATAATCGGAGAACCTTCTGACGCAGTAAAAACAAGGTCTGCCACTGCTAACTTTTGTTTCTTTACAAATTTTATTAGTGTGATAGAACCAAAGAAGATTTCTGAAGCCCTAGATGACCCAAACTGGGTAGACGCCATGCAAGAAGAACTTTTGCAATTTGAGCGTAACAGAGTATGGACTCTAGTACCTCTGCCAAGAGGAAAACAGGCCATTGGGACTAAATGGGTCTACAGAAACAAGAAGGATGAAGATGGAGTGGTCATCAGAAACAAAGCAAGATTAGTAGCAAAGGGATATAGACAAGAAGAAGGCATAGACTACGATGAAACTTTTGCCCCTGTCGCACGGCTCGAAGCAATAAGAATATTCTTAGCCTTCGCAGCCCACAGAGGTTTTAAAGTCTATCAGATGGACGTAAAATCAGCTTTTCTCAACGGTGAAATCCAAGAAGAGGTCTACGTTAATCAGCCACCAGGATTTGAAAGCTCAAAGTTTCCAAGGCATGTATACTACCTTGAAAAAGCTCTATATGGACTGAAACAGGCTCCACGAGCATGGTATGAACGACTTTCTACCTTTCTTCTAGTCAATGGTTACAACAGAGGTACAACAGATACTACCTTATTCTATAAACGCAAAAGTAGTGAGATAATGCTTGTACAAATATACGTAGATGACATAATTTTTGGGTCTACTAATTCAGAAGAGTGTAAAAGATTTGAAAAACTCATGCAGAGTGAGTTTGAAATGAGTATGATGGGAGAATTAACTTTCTTCCTCGGACTCCAAGTCAAACAATCATCAGAGGGAATTTTTATAAATCAAGCTAAATATGTCTCTGACATTCTTTCCAAGTATAGCTTCTCTGATGCCTCTGCAATGAAAACTCCAATGGCCACTGGAAACAAGTTATTCTTAGATTCAAATGGCATCTCTGTAGAATGCACTCTCTACAGAGGCATGATTGGATCTCTGTTATACTTAACAGCAAGCAGACCTGACATTATGCATGCCACATGTCTCTGTGCACGCTATCAAGCTAATCCAAAGAAATCACATTATGATGCCGTAAAGAGAATCTTTAGATACCTAAAAGGGACCAAAAATCTTGGTCTCTGGTATCCACAGAACTCTGGTTTTGGTCTTAAAGCTTATACAGATTCAGACTATGGAGGATGCATGCTCGACAGAAAAAGTACCTCTGGGAGTTGTCAATTCCTAGGTGGTAAACTAGTCAGTTGGACCTCCAAGAAGCAGAATTGTGTTTCCACATCCACTGCAGAAGCTGAATACGTTGCTGCCGCTAGCTGTTGTTCTCAGGTTCTATGGATGAAGACTCAGCTAAAACACTACGGCCACATCCTGTTCAAAATACCCATCTTCTGCGATTCCAAAAGTGCTATTGCTATCTCTGCCAACCCTGTGCAACACTCAAAAACCAAGCATATCGATATAAGGTATCACTTCTTGAAACATCATGTTGAATACGGTACAATCGAAATGCATTTTGTGCCCACAGAATATCAACTCGCTGACTTATTCACCAAAGCACTAGACGAGAAAAGATTCAACTTCTTGGTGGGTAAGATAGGAATGATTAACATGGTGTGAAAATCCTCAGTAAGTATAGTTTTATCTTCTGTAAATAATAAGTAAATACATTGCTTAAATTATTGTCTTGAAAGATTCTACTTCTATATGTAAATTCTTAAAATCTTCAATAGTTCTTGAAACTACAGAACTTCTGTAAGGTCTGCTCAGAACCTCTGACAACCTTCACAGAACCTCTGATAGACTTGACCTATGTACTATGCAAAACTTATCATACTCTGATCCAAGCATAGATCAAGGGGGAGCAAAAGGAAAATTCTTGATCTACAGAAGTGATCAGATCAAGGGGGAGCAAAAGGAAATTACTTGATCTACAGAGGTGATTAGATCAAGGGGAACAGAAGGGAACCCTGAAATGATCTAAAGAGATAAAACTTTCAAGGGAAAGCCAAAGAAAAATGTCGATGACTCCATATCGACAGAAGTCAGATATCACTGCCGAGAAAAGAAGAACCAAAAGGTATGTCTCTCGCACAAAAGGTTTTTGGAAAACAATTTTCTAGGACAAGAATTGTCAAATATGTCCTAAATATACTGTGAATAACATTTCAAAAATCAAAAGCTCAAAAAGTTTCACAAGATTCGAATTAGGAGAAATTTAAGGTCATAGAGCTTCTGCTGAGCTCAACAGAGCTTCTGCAGGAAATATGCTCTGTGATCACAAATTAACCTTCTGTCGATCTTTTGGAATGTTATCTCGAAAACCGAAAACGCAGACCATGACCTTCTCGAACAAACCATTTTTTTAAAACAGTTTTCTCGGACACAAACTTTCAAATATGTCCGAAAAACATCTCTTAAACCAAATCAAAAATTGGATGATCAAAAATACTAATAAAATTTTTGTTATGAGATTTTTTCTCTCATAGAGCTTCTGCTGGCCCTCACAGAACTTCTGCAAGTTCCAACAGAGCCACAAAACCTCTGCGAAGCAAATTTCTTCACAAAAATCCGATTTTATCCTCTCCAATGCCTTTACAAATGTTTTGGTTAAAGAAGAACCTCACAGAAGTCATGATAACAATGAGATATATGAAAAAGGGATAAACATCAAAGATTTTCAAGATCACAGAGCCTCTGTAAACTACAGAAGCTCTGCCAATCTGATTACTTGGGCATCTCTTTAGTAATAACGGTTACTTTTACTGCGAGTGAAACTCATATGGCTAAAATCAACCTCACGCGCCTAGCATTAATGGGCCGCGCACGACGTCCTGTCATATTCTGACAAGGCCTACGTGTCCCATTTTCATTGGGCGTACATGGAACGTTTTTATTTGGAAAGTTGAACCCGCCGCTCAAACTCGAGTGCGGATTCCAAACTTTAATCCATTGCCATATATTTTACTCTTTCGAATTCTACCGTTTTACCATCCTATAAAAACAAACCCTCTCCTCTCATAAAACTTTTTACAAACTCTCATCTTCTTCTCCGGCGATACCCTGCAAAACACTTGCAAATGGCTTCATCTTCTCGAGCTACATCCTCTGAACTCTCTCCGGCGAACTCAACGGAAAACTCCCCTGCTCATTCAGAACATTCTGAAAACCCCAGCCTTGCAAGAGATATTGAACAACAAGATTCCGGGGACTCCGCAGACTTTGCTCCGACGACTCACCTGCAAAACTTCATAGCTAAGGATCATTTCGAAGCCAATCTTCCCATCAAATCCAACAACTGCTATTTGGTCCCCTCACCCACTACTTTCGGCGAAGCCCATGCCATACTTCTGAACATCATGGAAAACCATGTCCTCTTCCCTCTACTATCAAGAACCCCTAACAAAATTCCAGTCCGTTATTTGAACCAATTTTGGCAAAGCTGCAGATTTGATAAAGACGATTCTCTTATCAAAGGGTACATTTCAAGACCTGATAAATCTGAGCATCTTGAAATCAAGTTCAACAGAACAATGTTCTCACTTGAATTCAACCTACCAACAAGGGGTCTTCTGGGTTTGAAAAGTTATGCAGAGCAACCAACAGACGAAGAGCTCTGTCGATTCGTGGAAATGCTTGGGTACAACACCCAACTACGGAAGAGAAATGACTTCCGCAGAGGCCGATTACCACCTCTGTGGAACACCTTGTTCTCTATTCTTAACAGATGCCTGACAGGAAAGATAGGGAGTATTGACCAGAGCTCACATCAAATCTTGAGATTCATGTATGGGGTTTACTATGATCTTCCACTAGATTATGCGACCATAATGATGCAAGAGATCATAAACACCATCGACAGAAAGAACAACTCGAAAAGGGTCAAAGAGAACGATCCCAACTTTCTACCACCTCTGCAATTCCAAAGAATATTGGGAGTACTGTTCGAACCTCTGCTGCTAATCCAAAATTGGCCAATGGAAGGGCCAACTCCCAAACAGTTCCCGATGAACAAAAATACCCCCACTGATCATGCTGATGGCTACTCACACTGCAGACCTCTGTCAAAGAAACTTCTGCGCTACGCATCGAACATATCCCTTAAGAAAGAGTATATACGCGATCATAGAACTCCAAAACCGAGTCCTATGACACCCCCGCGTTTAGGTGTCCCCGTAGGAACAATGATAGCAAAACCTCTTTCCACTCAAGCAGAAAAGGATCAAAAGTTAGCAAAACACATGGCTATTCAACTCAGCTTCATAGCCAAACGCGCAGAAATAATGGGAAAGAAATCTTCAGCAAAGATCTCTGCTTCTACTCCAAAAGCTAAGAAGAGAAAAACTGCAGAAGGCACATCAACTAGCACTGCAGAAGATAGACCTTCACCTCCCCATGCCACAGAGATTGGCTCCTCTGCTCCTCCCCTTTTCACAAAACAGAAAAAGAAAAGATCCAAATCAACAGAGGAAGGGGCACCAAAACCAAAAAGGAGGAAAACCAAAAAGAAGCATGGTAAATCATTTAAAAAATTGGTTACCATTGCAGAAGAGGCAATCATAGAGGGTGAAACTGCAGAAGAAGAAGATGCAGAAATAGGAATGACGGAAGAAGGATATCAATCACCCTATCAATCTCCAGATAGATTTGCTCACCAGGGAGACCTGAATGATTTCCTACAGAACCCCGAAATTGCAAACACCCTTAATACAGCAGGGTGGACGGCACAACCTCTCGACCACCACTCTCCAGAAGAACATGATTTCTTCATTTCTGGTATTGACACTCATCTACAAGAAGATGACACAACACCCAGAAATCAACCAGCCGAAACCCCTGTGATTTTACAAAACCCTTTCATTCAAGGATTGGACGTCCACAGAAGAAGTCCAAACCAAGCTTCAGAAGATACAGAACAAACCGAAGCTGAGTGGAATACAACTGAAGTTACAGAGGCAACGGCTGTAGAAGAAACCACAGAAACAGGGATAGAAATCTCAGAGGTAGATTCAGATGAAGAAGAGGCTATCTGGATACGAAAAGGTCTCTATCATCCTCATGTCATGAGATTATACGGATCTCATCACATGTATGACTCCTTGAGCACAGAGAAAGGAACTTCCACAGAACCATAAGAAACAAGAAAAGATGCCGAAGTTGAAGAAGGCACACATCAATCACCCCCTCCCAGTGCAACCCACATTTCTGACACCGCAGGTCTAGCTGCAGAAGGTGTCATTGAAAAAGAGCAGCACAGCTCGAACCTCACCCAACCCATCCAGCCAGAGGTTACTCTTTCAACCTCTGTGCCCACAGAAACCGAGGAATCCATTCCTAGGGAGTCTCCTCAAAGAGACTCACCTAATGTTCGTGATCAATCGCCCTAGATCACACAAGAACACCCTAAAGAGGAATTCGTTTCCTCTGTCACGCACACATTAAGGCCAAACCTTCTTTCAGAGAGAAGTAGTGAGCACAGAGACGAAGAGACTCTAGACAAGTCTCCTAGTCAACAGAAGGACATTCCAATACCCACCTCTGGAGTGGATTTGGACTCTGTTCTTCACAGAACTTCTGTAGAGAACGAAACTCAGGTTTCCTCTCGAGGATCAGAAGGAAATCCTTCCACCCCCATCGTACAAACAAGGGTGAACGAAGGTGTCCCAGGAACAGGGATTCACTCTGGAGACGAATGTGTTCCTCCAGAGGTTACACAAGGAACACAAGTATCAAGGGATGAGTTCCAAACCCTTGTCACCTCTGTGAACCAAACAATGAAAGAGTTGCAAAGCTCTTTCAAATCTTTTGCAGAGACAACATCTACAGCTCTCTTGAATCTGAACACCAAAATGGACGATCTGTCCACAGAGGTGAAAAACGCCATCTCAGAGATGAAGTCTTCTGCAACAACCACTGCCAAAGAAACAGCCACTTCTGCCGCTCATCAATTCAAAACAACTGCAACTTCTGCGTTCAGGGACTCGGTCAAAGAATTCCTTGATCAATTGAACAAACAGACTTCAGTGTCAACGGGCATCACTCCTGCAGATCTACAGAAGGCCCTACAAAAAGTTCAAGAAGAAGCCATACGAAATACCATGCTGATGCAACCCAAAGACTACATGACAAGAGCACAGCTGACAGAGCTTGGGCAGAACGTGATTAATCAAGTGACAGAAGTCATCCTTTCCTTCACCACTGCCAATGCTAACTTCGTCAAAGATTTCAGAGAAAGTGTAGGAAGGATGAGATTCAAAACAGAGGCAGAGCTAGCAACTCTTCTTGGCCTCTGTGATGATGTCTGCGCGAAACTGATCGCTGCTGGAGCCACAATGCCAAAGAAACCCGATGCTTCCTGCAGAGCAGAGGGTACATCAGACAAGGGTCAGGATGACTCTGATGATGATGACCATCCTGGTCCATCAGATCATCCTGAGGGGGAGAAAACTACAGAGAAAACTGCAAGCAGAGGACTTACAGGTCCACCAATAGCCGCAGAACCTCTGAGTCAAGCACCTCCAGAACAAACCCAACAACAAACTCAAAGAACCACAGAGAATACACCCATCTCTGTGGATTCAACCTCTGAAGAACCCAACACTACAGAAGCAGATAAGCAAACCTCAGAGGCAACAACCGCCCCTGAGGTAATCATTTTGGAAGAAACAGATGAACCAACCACAGAGAAAACACCCACCTCTGTGGAAACACCCCAAACCATACCCAGAAGAAAGTCGATTGCCACCAAACCAAAAAGAGCAACGACCTCTGCTTCTGACATTCTGAAAAGGATGCACACAACAATTAATGATCGTATGGTGAAGAGAGAAGAAGAAAGGCACAGGTTCACTTTAGCTTTCAGAATGGCAAGAAGATTCAATGACAACACTTCATCAACAGAAACTGAGCTCACAGAAGAAGTCACCAAACAACCTCCAACAGAGGTTACAGAGAAAGTCAAGCCAACAGAACCATCGCCACAAAAGTCCTCTAAGTCACAATCGTCAAAATCCACAGAGGCAACCTCCATCAAACCTACAGAAGTGCAAACCTCAAATCCCACAGAAGCAACAGGTTCTGCCACGACAACAAAAGATAAAGGCAAAGGGATACTGACAGAAGAGCCTAAGAAGAAGAAAACATTGTCAAAGCCAACAGAGAAACTGATGAAGAGTGCGTTTGACGCCTTTCAAACCCCAAAAACCCGAAGAAGTTGACTGGACACATGGATTGAAGCCTCTGTCAGAAACTCCTTTAACTGGTAGAGCTGCAGAAGTTGTTCAACAAATGGAGAGTCTCAGAAGACAAATTCCACGACCTGGTCCAACACATGAAGAAATGGAAGAAGTGGTATACAAATACCTCTACAAACAATCCTTTCAGACAAACTATCCAATAGATCATGTGACAGATCCAAGGATCAGAGAAGAATTTGAGAACATCTTCACAAGAACAAAGCCAAGAGCCAAAGCAGATGTCTTCTCAATTCACAAAATCAAAAAGGTGATCTTCTGCAAATTCTCCTTCACAAGAACCTATCCAAGGGTCAGGTACAATCTTTACAGAGTCAGAAGAGAGAACAATTCAGAATCTACCTTCGCTGATGCTGACTTAAGAAACATCAATCCATACGATCTACCTGACCTTCTGCAATGGACAAAGGACAACTACAACACAGAGGCAAACACCAGAGCCTATCAAGTATTGAGAAAAGCGATGAGGGAAAAGCTTCTGGTCTACAGCATGATAGATTTCCAGCTGGGAAAGGATCTCGGTCTCAAACATCTGGATCTACGACCACCAGAGGATCGCTGCCCACCAGACGCCATACCAAACTCAATCATCACAGAACCACGGTTTGGGTTAGTATTTCAAAACCCTCAAGGCGAAAATAAACTATTTGTATGCATGGACTGTCAAAAGTACGCAACAAATACAGCCTTATGAAATACAGAGGTTCAAAGAAAATGGATAAAGATGCTGCAGATACTATCATAAGAGAGATTGACGCAACAATTCGCCTAAGAGAACTCTGCATCAGATTCTACAAAGAGATCAGAAAAGTTGGAAGAGACAACAGAAGCTACAATGATTTCAAAGATGCCAAAATCTGATTCTCAGACCTCCAATCTCTGCAAACAAAGTTAAAAGTTTATCTTTCATTGTACTCAAATGTAAAATGTCTCTGGCATATTTCTAAATGAAAGAAATTTCGAGGTATTGTTTAACCTCTGTCTTATCCAACTTAGCCTAACTAAACTCAAAGTCAAATTTTTATTTTTCACTACTTAGGGGGAGATTGTTAGCTTCAATCTTCCTAATCATAGAAATACTTAGAAGTAGTGAAAAATAGGCTAAGTATAGAAAAGCCTCTCACAGAGGCTCTGCCACTTCTTCCAGAAGATCAAGTCCAGAAAGCCACAGAAGCTACAGAGGTAATCACAGAACCTCTGTAGTGCGCAAGAAGAAGATCAACTCGGAAACAAGTGGACTGCTCCACAGAAGGTCAGACCATAGAACCTCTGTAATGCCTTACAGAGCCTCTGTGGTCTGCTATGAAGACTTGGAAGATATTACTGGATACGTTCATCAACTTGCATGGAAAAGTACTGTCAAAACACGTGTCAAGCTCTGAGTGGACTCAATAGGGCATGGTACAAAATAGACGTCTGCGCCATTTAATGCATTTACCAATAGTACATCTGCTCCATTAAATGCGCATGGCTCAAACAACTGCTCACACCATCCAGTCCACTGTTCACACCATTCAGTTCACTATTCATGCCGTAAAAGGAACAGTGACCTACTTCATAGTCTTCTAAGAATAGTATAAAAGGAAGTCTCATGTTGAGATCTTCCTAAGAACGAATACACAAGGAATCACTAATACTCTCAAACGTTATTGTCAAATATCTGAGTGTTATATTCTCACACACACCAACAGTTCTTAATCTGTTCTTCGTGTTCTTATTATATATTGAATAAACAGTAACTGTTCAAGAAATCCTTTTTATTCCTTACTGTTTTCTTTATATATGTGCGTTCTAATATCTATCAAACATATCTGTTAGTTTAATACGCTTCCGCATCAAACTCTAAACTCAACTAATAGACTGTTAATCTTGATTAAGTGTATCTGGGTTCCAACAGTTGGTAACACCCAGTTGAAATCATCTTTCAATAGATTTCTTTCCAGCTAAGTTCATCTTCTCTCAAATGTTTTTAAATTGACAATTGAACTAGATTTAATGCATAAACTGTATGAATGAAGTGGTATGTCTGTGTGAAAATGAAATCGATCCATAAACTGTATTTAGATGGACTTTTTGGAGTTAATTTGACGAGAATTGATTTTATAAAAATCGGAGTCCCGGTATAGAGAATTTCGGAACTGGTATCGGATCCGGAATTAATGGATTCCAGAAGTTGGGTTTTGGATCCGGAAAAAGAATAGTTCCGGAAGTGGGCTTTTGCATTTGGGTACCGAAATTAATAAACTTCTGGAATTGGGCTTTTGCATATGGGTACCGGAATTAATAAAACTTCCGGAATTGGGCTTTGGCATATGGGTACCGGAATTAATAAAATTACCGGAAGTGAGCTTTGGTTATGGGATCCGGTATAGGGATCAAATTAATTCCGGTATGGGCTTTAATTTCCGGAAACAAATTAATTCCGGTGTGGGCTTTGCGTCCCGGAAACAAATTAATTTCGGTATTTGGGCTTGATCCGTATGTAATTAATTCTAGAAGTTTAGCTTGGACTTGATATAAAATTAATTTCATGAAATTGGGTTTAGATCTGGTATGAGTTCTAATTTAGAATCCGGTTTCGAGTAAGCTTCGAACTTTGTATCCGGAATACTGTCCCGATTATAGGTTCAAAGGGGAGACAATTAAGAATAGGATACAATAGGTTATCCGACGTTCTTAAAAGTGAAGTGTTATGAGTTGTGGTGTGGTATTTCATTTTACATACACACAGGTAAGTGTAATGGATCCATATGCACTGTTAATACTTGTAACGTGGAATAGGCATAAAGAAACTTGTAATTCCCGTTGACCTGAAATGTGGAATAGGCATAAAGTAATTTGTAATTCCCATTTTGTAAAGGTGTTATGAAATGAGAAATAGGCATAAAGGAAATTGTAATTTCTATTTCATAGTGTGATGTGAAACGCAGAATAGGCATAAAGTAATTTGTAATTCCCGTTCACGTGGAAATGGAGAATAGGCATAAAGTAAATTGTAATTCCTGATTTATATGGGAAGGCCAGAGATAGGCATAAAGTAAATTGTAATCTCTACTTCCACTCCAAGAAATAGGCATAAAGTAACTTGTAATTTCTTGGATAAGAGCAATGATCTAGAATCAGCAATGATTCGTAGTAGGCTCTTGATTGTGATGATATGACTTACTGAATGTTAGTCATATCCATGGGATTTGGTATGTTCCCGACATTGAGATGAGCACGTGTACGGTAAGAATGGTGGTGAACAAGTTTGTTTATATGCCTTGGATATTTGAGTTTTCAAAGCTGTTAATGTTTTAATTTGAATTTGGATGTTCTCACTAGGCGTAAGCCTAATCGTTCAAATTAAATTTTCTTACCAGGTACGAGCTCAGGGAAGTAATGGGATGTGGGACGAGGGCTTTTAAATTATTGAACTTTTGAGATAAGCGGAGAATTTAGCTAACGCGGTGAGGCTTTTTGATGGATTGCTTAGATAACCCAGTTAATCTGATTATAGTTGACATGATTAGATTAATAGGTTATTTGGAGAATTCAATATTTGTAAATATGAACCCTCATAGTTAATTCTCTTCTTATATATATAAAAGTTTGGATGATATTCTGTTATACCTTGTTAAAATTTAAGGTTCAAATTGGCCTTGATTTTTAGGGTGTTACAATATGGTATCAGAGCTGAAGTTTAAGCGAACTAGGTATGATAATGAGATACCTAGACTTAAGCTGAGATGAATTAAGTTATGATTTGTGAGATATGGGTAGAATTGCTAAGACGGGATAGTCTTAGAGTCAACAGAAATACGTGAAATTAGTACTATAACGATGGTAACGAGGATTCTCATGTATAGTATGTTCAAAATTTCAATTAGCTACTGTTATTATGAATATATTATTACACAAGCATACTTGTTTCTAAATTGTTAAAGTGACTAATGAACGGTAAAGTACGTTTCGTGTGTTTGGTTACGGGTAACCATTTCTTATGGTTATTTCTTTGTGCCATATCAGAACGATGGTGAATACACCAACAAGATCCCCTAATTCTTCGGAGGATAGGGCAATAATTGATTGGGGAGAAAAGCAACCTGAAATGGGTGGAACTCACGAAAGTCCGCCGAGGCCACCTTTAATAGGTGGATTGGAAAGTCAAACGCACAAAACGAGTACTAGTATTTCTAACCCGATGACAACTGAGTCTACAATGGAATCTCGCATGATGGAGACTATGATGCGAATGATGAATACAACAATGGCACAACAATCAGAGATGTTCATGAAAGCGCTAAATGATCGAAGTTCTAAGCTACAACGAACGGAGACAAGTACTGGTGTAGTAAATCCACAACGTAATCTTGTAGTGAATGTAAACAGGAGGGTGGAGAGAGTTTGTTCGTATAAAACGTTTCTGAGTTGCAAACCGCCCGAGTTTACTGGAGCAGACAATTCAGTGGTATGTATGAATTGGCTGAGAGAAATGGAACAGGCTTTTCGAGTTTGTGAATGTGACGAGGGATTGAAGGTCAGGTTCGGTTCTCAAATGTTAAGAGGCAATGCCTTAACATGGTGGAATATTGTGACGTCAACAGTAACAACCCCGGTTTTGGCTGCTATGACGTGGGACTCTTTTAAGAAAAAGATTTTGGAAGAATATTGTAATGAAAACGAAATGCATAGGATTGAAGAAGAGTATCGGACTCTTAAGAAGGGTACTTCGACTGTTCGGAAGTACACTGAATCCTTTATGGAAAAGTTGAACTTAGTGGGGCATGTGGCTCCAACCGAGAAAGAAAAGATTAAAGCCTATCTGAAGGGCTTACCTGCTGACATGATGTCTCGGGTGCAAAGCTCTAAAGCTTCAACGTTGAGAGAGACGATCGAGGAAGCCAAAGTTATAGAAGAAGTCTATGCCAAAGACAAGGAAGAAAAGATACAAGGGGGAGAGAAACAAAAATGGGAAGGCCGATCGGAGTCTTCTCAGAAATCCAAATCTTTTGGCAAGAATGTTCGATATGAGTCTCGTCGGGAACCAAATTGGTGCCAGAAGTGCCGAAGCAAGTATTTTGGCCCATGCCGAGTGGTTTCCAGTGAATGTTTCAAATGTGGGAAGTCTGGGCATCAAGCTTCAAGATGTCATGTACAAGGGGTGATCAGTTTTGAATGTAAACAACCCAGTCACTTCTGAAGAGACTGTCCGAAGTTAAAGTAGGGTGGAGACCCAGGAAAGAAATCAAATGCTCCTAAACCAACGGGCCGGGCATTTCATATGACGGCGGAAGAGGCGAAGGAGTCTAAAGATGTTGTTTCTGGTACATTTCTCGTAAATTCCATTCCCACACGCATTTTATTTGACTGTGGTGCCAATTTGTCGTTTGTGTCCAAATCGTTCTATCACAAGTTAGCTATGCCTGTCACTACCTTGGAAGATGCCTTAGTAGTCGAGATAGTTAACGGGGGTCAAGTCTTAGTTCGTGAAAGACTTGAGGGTTGTCTAATTTTGATAGGGGAAAAGAATTTTTTGATTGACTTGTTGTTGATGGAAATTGGAGGGTTTGATGTAATTGTGGGTATGGATTGGTTGACAGTCAACCAGACAGAAATTCTTTATGCAAAGAAATTAACTCGGATTCCGATGGCTGATAATGATGATGTATTCATCTTTGGAGAAAAGAGAAAAGGGGAAGTTCCGTCAATTTCTGTTGCAAAAGCACGTAAGTGTCTGGTAAAAGGATGTTCATCCTACCTAGCGTATGTTCTGGATGTGAAAGCAGAAAAGAAACAAGGGGAAGACATAAAGGTGGTACATGAATTCCCAGACGTATTCCCCGATGATTTTCCAGGTCTACCGCCTGAAAGACAAGTAGAGTTTCGAATTGATCTTGTCCCTGGATCGACACCGATAGCGCATGCACCGTATCGCTTAGCGCCAACCGAAATGAAAGAGATGATGTCTCAGCTGCAAGAGCTGCTGGACAAGGGTTTTGTTAGACCAAGTTCTTCACCTTGGGGAGCTCCGGTTTTGTTTGTTAAGAAAAAGGATGGCACTATGAGAATGTGCATCGATTATCGGGAGCTGAATAAGGTAACGATTAAGAATAAGTATCCGCTTCTAAGGATTGATGATTTGTTTGATCAACTCCAAGGTGCGGGATGCTTTTCAAAGATTGATCTGAGGTCAGGGTACCATCAAGTTGGGGTAAGAGATGAAGATATTCCTAAGACGGCGTTCAGAACGAGGTATGGGCATTATGAATTTCTTGTGATGCCGTTCGGGTTGACTAACGCTCCAGCCGTGTTCATGGATCTGATGAACAGAGTATGTCGACCATTTTTGGACAAGTCTGTCATCGTGTTCATTGATGACATACTTGTTTATTCAAAGAATGAAGTCGATCACGAATGCCATCTTCGTGAAGTCTTGGAAGTCCTGAGAAAGGAGAAATTGTACGCAAAATTTTCTAAGTGCGAATTTTGGTTAAAAGAAGTACAATTTCTGGGGCATGTAATTACTTCGGAAGGAGTCAAAGTAGATCCGGCAAAGATAGAGGCAATGACGAACTGGGAAACAACGAAGAACGCATTAGAGATATGGAGTTTCTTGGGTCTAGCAGGTTACTACCGGAGATTTATCGAAGACTTCTCATAGATTGCTTCTGCTTTGACCATGTTGAGTCGGAAGAATGTAAAGTTTGTTTGGACTGAAAAGCAAGAGTCAGCTTTCAGAACTTTACGTTAGAAGTTATGTGAAGCTCCTATTCTTGCACTACCGGAAGGAACGGAAGATTTGGTTGTGTATAGTGACGCGTCAAAGATGGGTTTAGGGTGTGTGTTGATGCAACGAGGCAAAGTGATTGCTTATGCATCAAGACAACTCAAAGAACATGAGAAGAATCACCCTACCCATGATTTAGAACTTGCAGCGGTTGTGTTTGCATTGAAACAATGGCGACATTATCTGTATGGAACGAAGTGCACACTTTACACTGATCATAAGAGTTTGAAGCATGTCTTTGATCAGAAGGAGTTGAATATGAGGCAGCGACGTTGGTTAGAACTACTTAAAGATTATGATTGTGAATTGAATTACCATCCCGGTAAAGCAAATATTGTTGCTGATGCTTTAAGTAGAAAAGAATATAGTGGGTGCTTGAAAATGACTAACGCCAGGATAGATGTAACATCAAGTTTGGTTGAAAAGATAAAAGAGGCACAAGCGAAAGCTTTACTGGAAGAGAATTTGAAAGATGAATTCATGAGCAAGCAACATCTTCAACTGACTGAAGATAGTCGTGGGGTCAAACTGTTCCAAGGCCGCGTTTGGGTGCCAAAGGCGGGAGGAAATCGGGAGTTAATTCTCGAAGACGCCCACAAGTCTAAGTATTCTATACAACCTGGAAGTACCAAGATGTATAGAGTCTTGAAACTACACTATTGGTGGCCAGCTATGAAGTTAGATATGGCACGAATAGTAGAAAAGTGTGTGACATGTTCGTTAGTAAAAGCTGAACATCAAAGGCCTTACGGAAGTTTTCAATCTTTGGAGATTTCAGAATGGAAGTGGGAGAAGATTACCATGGATTTTGTGACAAAGTTACCAAGGACGTCAAAGGGTAACGATACTATATGGGTAATCGTGGATCGATTGACCAAGAATGCTCACTTTTTGGCAATGAAAGAAGCATCAACAATAGATAAATTGGCAAAGCTTTATATTGATGAAGTGGTGTCAAGGCATGGTATACCGGTGTCTATAGTGTCGGATCGTGATAGTCGCTTTACCTCGAGGTTTTGGCAGTCACTACAAGAAGAATTGGGTACGAGAGTCAATTTGAGCACTGCTTACCATCCACAAACGAACGGGCAAAGTGAAAGAACCATTCAAACTTTGGAAGATATGCTCAGGTCGTGTGTGTTAGACTTTGGAGGTAACTGGGAAACGCATCTACCGTTGGTAAAGTTTGTGTATAACAATAGTTATCATTCCAGTATCGGAAGAGCACCTTTCGAAGCTTTGTATGGTCGGAAATGTAGAACTCCAGTATGTTGGTTAGAAGCTGGAGAAAAGCAATTTGCTGGTCCTGAACTGGTGCAACAAACGACTGATAAAGTGAAAGAGGTTCGGAAGCATATGAAAGCAGCTCAAGATCGACAAAAGAGTTATGCTGATCCGAAAAGAAGACCGAAAGAGTTCCAAGTTGGGGAGCGCGTAATGCTTAAGGTATCCCCGTGGAAAGGTGTGATAAGGTTTGGTAAACGTGGAAAGTTGAGTCCTCGTTTTCTAGGACCTTTCACTATAACTAAGCGAGTGGGACTTCAAGCTTATCAGTTGGATCTTCCACCTGAATTAGAGGGGATCCACAATACCTTCCATGTCTGCTATCTCCGGAAATGTTTAGCCGAAGAGAATGATGTGATTCCACTAACTGATGTAAGAGTGGATGAAAAGAGCCGTTGTGTGGAAGAATCGGAAGCGATCTTAGAGAGATCAGTTAAGAAGTTGCGACATAAGGATGTGGTTATGTTGAAAGTACAATGGAAACATCATCGAGGAGCTAACGTGACGTTAGAAGCCGAAGAGGATATGAAGATTAGATATCCTCATTTATTTACCTAGGTTTGATTTCGGGGACGAACTCATTTTCAAGTTGGGCAGATTTGTAACACCTCGAATTTCAATTATATTATAATTTAATATAAATGGGATCGATTTTTAATTTAGTCTAAGTTGTGGACTTTTTGTAATTTTTAACTCCAGGGTTGAAATTGTAATTTTGACCAAAGTTACAGTTAATGTTGAAAATTAAACTTGAGGGTTTATTTGGTCATTCTTTGAAAGTTGGGTTACTTAAGAGTTGGGTATGTTGAATTGAGATATTATCTCAATCCATCTTGTGGGAGTCGGTTAAGAAAAAGCAGAGAGTAAGAAAAGAGAAAGAACGGAGAAAGAAGAAGAGAGGAATCGAAGTTCATCTGGATTCTTGTGTGGTAAGGGTTTGAAATTATCTCCTTTAATTTCTTAATCACTTGGTAACACCCAGTTGAAATCATCTTCAATAGATTTTGAATCAGAGAAGATAGGATTTGGATTACTGGGTTAAAAGCTTCTTTCCAGGTGAGTTCATCTTCTCTCAAATGTTTTTAAATTAAAAATTGAACTAGATTTGATGCATAAACTGTCTGAATGAAGGGGTATGTCTGTGTGAAAATGAAATCGATCCATAAACTGTATTTAGATGGACTTTTTGTAGTTAATTTGACGAGAATTGATTTTATAAAAATCGGAGTCCCGGTACAGAGAATTCCGGAACTGGTATCGGATTCGGAATTAATGGATTCCGAAAGTTGGGTTTTGGATCCGAAAATAGAATAGTTCCGGAAGTAGGCTTTTGCATTTGGGTACCGAAATTAATAAATTACCGGAAGTGGGCTTTTGCATTTGGGTACCGGAATTAATAAACTTCCGGAATTGGGCTTTGGCATATGGGTACCGAAATTAATAAAACTTCCGGAATTGGGCTTTGGCATATGGGTACCGGAATTAATAAAATTACCGGAAGTGAGCTTTGGTTATGGGATCCGGTATAGGGATGAAATTAATTCTGGTATGGGCTTTAAGTTCTAGAAACAAAATAATTCCGGTGTGGGCTTTGAGTTCCGGAAACAAATTAATTTCGGTATTTGGGCTTGATCCGTATGTAACTAATTCTAGAAGTTTAGCTTGGACTTGATATAAAATTAATTTCATGAAATTGGGTTTAGATCCGGTATGAGTTCTAATTTAGAATCCGGTTTCGAGTAAGCTTCGAACTTTGTATCCGGAATACTGTCCCGATTATAGGTTCAAAGGGGAGACAATTAAGAATAGGATACAATAGGTTATCCGACGTTCTTAAAAGTGAAGTGTTATGAGTTGTGGTGTGGTATGTCATTTTACATACACATAGGTAAGTGTAATGGATCCATATGCACTGTTAGTACTTGTAACGTGGAATATGCATAAAGAAACTTGTAATTCCCGTTGACCTGAAATGTGGAATAGGCATAAAGTAATTTGTAATTCCCATTTCGTAAAGGTGTTATGAAATGAGAAATAGGCATAAAGGAAATTGTAATTTCTATTTCATAGTGTGATGTGAAACGCGGAATATGCATAAAGTAATTTGTAATTCCCGTTCACGTGGAAATGGAGAATATGCATAAAGTAAATTGTAATTCTCATTTCGTAGTATAGAAATCAAGGAATAGGCATAAAGTAAATTGTAATTCTTTATTTCTATGGGAAGGCCAGACATAGGCATAAAGTAAATTGTAATCTTTACTTCCACTCCAAGAAATAGGCATAAAGTAACTTGTAACTTCTTGGATAAGAGCAATGATCTAGAATCAGCAATGATTCGTAGTAGGCTCTTGATTGTGATGATATGACTTATTGAATGTTAGTCATATCCATGGGATCGGGTATGTTCCCGACATTGAGATGAGCACGTGTACGGTAAGAATGGTGGTGAACAGGTTTGTTTATATGCCTTGGATATTTGAGTTTTCAAAGCTGTTAATGTTTTAATTTGAATTTGGATGTTCTCACTAGGCGTAAGCCTAATCGTTCAAATTAAAATTTCGTACCAGGTACGAGCTCCGGGAAGTAATGGGATGTGGGACGAGAGCTTTTGAATTATTCAACTTTTGAGATAAGCAGAGAATTTAGCTAACGCGATGAGGCTTTTTGATGGATTGCTTAGATAACCCAGTTAATCTGATTATAGTTGATTAGATTAATAGGTTATTTGGAGAATCCAATATTTGTAAATATGAACCCTCATAGTTAATTCTCTTCTTATATATATAAGTTTGGATGATATTCTGTTATACCTTGTTAAAATTTGAGGTTCAAATTGGCCTTGATTTTTAGGGTGTTACAACAAGCATACTTGTTTCTCAATTGTTACAGTGACTAATGAATGTTAAAGTACGTTTCTTGTGTTTGGGTATGTGTAACCATTTCTTATGGTTATCTCTTTGTGCTAAATCAGATTACAATGGTGAATACGCCAACCAGATCCCCTAATTCTTCGGAAGATAGGCCAGTAAATGATTGGACGGTGGAAAAGCAACCGGAAATGGGTGGAACTCATGAAAGTCCACCGAGGCCACCTTTAATAGGAGGAGTAGATAGTCAAGCGCAAAGAACGAGTATTGGTACCTCTAACCCGGTGACAACCGAGTCTACAATGGAATCTCGCATGATGGAAAATATGATGCGAGTAATGAATACAGTACTGGCACAACAATCAAAGATGTTCATGAAAGCGTTAAATGACCGAAGTACTGAGTTACGACGACCGGAGGCGGGTACTGGTGTAGTAAGTCCACCTCGTATTCCTGTAGTAAATGTTAACAGGAGAGTGGAGAGAGTTTGCTCATATAAGACGTTTCTGAGTTGCAAACCACCGAAGTTTGCTGGAACAGATAATCCGGTAACATGCATGAACTGGCTTAGAGAGATAGAACTGGACTTTCAAGCTTGTGATTGTGACGAGGAGTCAAAGGTCAGGTTTGGATCACAAATGTTACGTGGAAATGCCTTAACCTGGTGGAACATTGTGACGTTGACAGTAACAGCCCCGGTTTTGGCTGCCATGACATGGGAGTCTTTTAAGAAAAAGATTCTGGAAGAGTATTGCAATGAAAATGAAATGGATAGAGTCGAAGAAGAGTTCTGAGTTCTTAAGAAGGGTACTTCGTCTGTTCGGGAGTACACACGGTTATTCATGGAAAAGTTAAATTTAGTGGGGCATGTGGCTCCAACTGAGAAGGAAAAGATTAAAGCCTATTTGAAGGGCTTGCCAGCTGACATGAAGTCGCGAGTACGAAATTCTAAAGCCTCGACATTGAGGGAGACGATCGAAGAAGCTAAAGTGATAGAAGAGGTTTATGCTAAAGATAAGGACGAAAAGATACAAGGCGGAGAGAGACGAAAATGGGAAGGCCGGTCGGAGTCTTCTCAGAAATCTAAATCGTTTGGCAAGAATGTTCGTTATGAGTCTCGTTTAGAACCAAATTGGTGCCCAAAATGTCGAAGTAAACATTTTGGCCCATGCCGAGTGGTTTCAAGTGAATGTTTCAAATGTGGGAAGTCTGGGCATCAAGCTGCAAGCTGTCCTGTTCAAGGGTTGACCTGTTTTGAGTGTAAACAACCCGGTCACTTCCGAAGAGACTTCCCAAAGCTAAAGAAGGGTGGAGATCAGGGAAAGAAACCAAATACTCCTAAGCCAACAGGCCGGGCATTTCATATGACGGCTGAGGAGGCGAAGGAATCCAAAGATGTTGTTTCTGGTACATTTCTCGTTAATTCCATTCCCGCACGAATATTATTTGAATGTGGCGCCAATCTGTCGTTTGTATCAAAATCGTTCTATCACAAGTTAGCTATGCCTGTCACTACCTTGGAAGATGCCTTAGTAGTCGAGATAGCTAACGGGGGTCAAGTCTTAGTTCGTGAAAGACTTGTGGGTTGTCTGATTTTGATAGGGGAAAAGAAATTTCCGATTGACTTGTTGTTGATGGAAATTGGGGGGTTTAATTTAATTATGGGTATGGATTGGCTGACAATTAACCAGGCGGAAATCCTTTGTGCAAAGAAATTAATTCGGATTCCTATGGCTGATATGATGATGTATTCATCTTTGGGGAAAAGAGAAAAGGGGAAGTCCCGTTAATTTCTGTTGCAAAGGCGCGCAAATGTTTGGTAAAAGGATGTTCATCCTATTTAGCGTATGTTCTAGATGTGAAGGCAGATAAGAAACAAGTGGAAGATATAAGGGTAGTACGAGAATTCCCAGATGTATTCCCTGATGATCTTCCAGGTCTACCGTCTGAACGACAAGGAGAGTTTCGAATTGATCTTGTCCCTGGATCGGCACCGATAGCGCGTGCACCATATCATTTAGCGCCAGCCGAAATGAAAGAAATGATGTATCAGTTACAAGAAATGCTCGACAAAGGATTTGTTAGGCCTAGTTCTTCACCTTGGGGAGCTCCGGTATTATTTGTTAAGAAAAGGATGGCACTATGAGAATGTGCATCGACTATAAGGAGCTGAATAAGGTGACTATTAAGAATAAGTATCCGCTTCCAAGGATTGATGATTTGTTTGATCAACTCCAAGGTGCGGGATGCTTTTCAAAGATTGATCTGAGGTCGGGCTATCATCAAGTATGAGTAAGGGATGAAGATATTCCCAAGACGGCGTTCAGAACGAGGTATGGGCATTATGAATTTCTTGTAATGCCATTCGGGTTGACAAACGCTCTAGTCGTGTTCATGGATTTGATGAATAGGGTATGTCGACCATTCTTAGACAAGTCTGTCATCGTGTTCATTAATGAAATACTTATTTATTCGAAGAATGAAGTCGATCATGAATGCCACCTTCGTGAAGTCTTGGAAGTTCTAAGGAAGGAGAAATTGTACGCAAAATTTTTAAAGTGTGAATTTTGGTTAAAAGAGGTACAATTTCTGGGGCATGTGATTACCTCGGAAGAAGTCAAAGTAGATCCGGCTAAGATAGAAGCAATGACGAACTGGGAAACACCAAAGAGCGCATCAGAAAGAAGGAGTTTCTTAGGTCTGGCCGGTTATTACCGGAGGTTTATAAAAGATTTCTCAAAGATTGATTCTGCCTTGACCATTTTGACTCGGAAGAATGTAAAGTTTGTATGGACTGAAAAGCAAGAGTCAGCTTTCAGAATATTACGACATAAGTTATGTGAAGCTCCAATTCTTGCACTACCGGAAGGAACGGAAGATTTGGTCGTGTATAGTGACGCATCAAAGTTGGGTTTGGGGTGTATGTTGATGCAACGAAGCAAGGTGATTGCTTACACATCAAGGCAACTCAAAGAACATGAGAAGAATTACCCCACCCATGATTTAGAACTTGCAGCGGTAGTGTTTGCATTGAAATTGTGGAGACATTATTTGTATGGAACGAAGTGTACTCTCTTCACTGATCATAAGAGTTTGAAGCATGTCTTCGATCAGAAAGAGTTGAACATGAGGCAGCGGCGTTGGTTAGAACTACTTAAAGACTACGATTGTGAATTGAATTACCATCCCGATAAAGCAAATATTGTGGCTGATGCTTTAAGTAGAAAGGAATATAGTGGGTGCTTGAAACCAACTAATGCCAGAATTGATGTGACATCAAGTTTGATTGAAAGGATAAAAACGGCACAAATGGAAGCTTTATTTGAAGAAAATTTGATAGATGAAGTCATGATTAAACAGCGGCTTCAACTGACTGAAGATAGTCGTGGGGTCAAACTGTTCCAAGGCCGCGTTTGGGTGCCAAAGGTGGGAGGAAATCGGGAGTTAATTCTCGAAGACGCCCACAAGTCTAAGTATTCTATACATCCTTGAAGTACTAAGGTGTATAGGGACTTGAAGCTACACTATTGGTGGCCAACTATGAAGTTAGATGTGGCACAAATTGTAGAAAAGTGTGTGACATGATCGTTAGTGAAGGCTGAACATCAAAGGCCCTACGGAAGTATGCAATCTTTGGAGATTCCAGAATGGATTTTGTGACGAAGTTACCAAGAACGTCAAAAGGTAACGATACCATATGGGTAATCGTGGATCGGTTGACCAAGAGTGCTAACTTCTTGGCGATGAAAGAAGCATCACCAACCGATAAATTAGCCAAACTTTATATTGATGAAGTGGTGTCAAGACATGGTATACCAGTATCTATTGTTTTTGATCGTGATAGTCGGTTTACTTCGAGGTTTTGGCAATCACTACAAGCAGAATTGGGTACAAGAGTAAATTTGAGCACTCCATACCATCCACAAACGAAAGGGCAAAGTGAAAGAACCATTCAAACTCTGGAAGATATGCTCAGGTCATGTGTGTTAGACTTTGGAGGTAACTGGGATACGCACTTACCTTTAGTGGAGTTTACGTATAACAATAGTTATCATTCCAGTATTGGAAGAGCACCTTTCGAAGCTTTGTATGGACGGAAATGTAGAACTCCAGTATGTTGGTTAGAAGCCTGTGAAAAACAATTTGCTGGTCCTGAACTTGTTCAACAAACGTCTGATAAAGTGAAAGAGATTCGGAAGCACATGAAAGCGGCACAAGATCGACAAAGAAGTTACGCCGATCCGAAAAGAAGGCTGAAAGAATTCCAAGTTGGGGAGCGTGTGATGCTTAAGGTATCCCCGTGGAAAGGTGTAATAAGGTTTGGTAAACGTGGAAAGTTGAGTCCTCGTTTTCTTGGACCTTTCACCATAACTAAGAAAGTTGGACTTCAAGCATACCAGTTGGATCTTCCACCTGAATTGGAAGGAATCCACAATACCTTTCATGTCTGCTATCTTCGGAAATGCTTAGCCGAAGAGCATGATGTAATTCCACTTACTCAAGTAAGAGTGGATGAGAAGAGTCGTTGTGTGGAAGAATCGAAAGCGATTTTAGAAAGATCAATTAAGAAGCTCCGACATAAGGATGTGGTTATGTTGATAGTACAATGGAAACATCATAGAGGTGCTAACGTGACGTTAGAAGCTGAAGAAGATATGAAGATTATATATCCTCATCTGTTTACTTGATTTTGATTTCGGGGACGAAATCATTTTCAAGTTGGGGAGATTTGTAACACCTCGAATTTCCATTATATTTTATTTAAATATGAATGAGGTCGATTTGTAATTTAGTTTAAGATTTGGGCTACTTTGCAATTATATAACTCAAAGGGTTGAAATTCCAAATGACCAAAGTTTAAACTAATTATGAAAATTAGAAATATGAAGGTTTGTTTGGTCATTAGTTGAAACCTTGAAGTTGAGGGTGTGATTAGTCATTATTGGAAAGTGGGTTATAGATAAGTAAGGTATAGACTGAATTGAGAAAATATCTCAATCCTTTGCTGGAGTCGGTCAAGAAAGAAGAAGAGAAATAAGAAGAGAAAAAGAAAGGAATCTGATTTTGGGTAGGAAATACAATGGATTATGCAAAATTTGATTTCAGTTGTGAGTTAGTATCTACAAATTAAACTGATTCCATCTAGGTACAGCTTGATTGGAGTATTTGATTTGGAGTTTGAATTCTGCAGAAGAAGTGGGTTTAGAGTTCATTCAGGTGAGTTTATCTCTTACCAAATGCTTTTATTTGAAATTGAATGAGATGATTGGTAGCAAACTGTCTAAATGATTGAATAAACATGTATTGAAATGCAATCGACCAAGAATTTGAACTTAGATGAGTTTTTAGAGCAAATTTGACGTGCATATCGAATTCCCAGTACCGAAGTCCCGGTGTCTAGTTCCGGAATTAGGTTGGATCCGGAATTGGGTTAGATCCAGAATTGGGTTGGATCCGAAATTGGATTGGATCCGGAATTGGGTTGGATCCGGAATTGGGTTGGATCCGGAATTGGATTGGATCCTGTTAGATCCGAGTTTTGTCAATAAACCAAGTGTTGAATTCTGATAAGAAGGCTCAGAAGTTCTGAAGAGTAGAGTCAGAGTTCTGACCAAGAAGGCTCAGAAGGAATGCTCTGAAAGTTTGCTAAGTATTGAAGTCTGAGAAGAAGAGTCAGAAGTTCTGAGAAGATTAATCAGAATAATGTCAGAAGTTCTGAACAACATGTTCAGAACTTATAACTAGATACTTTACTTTGTATTTAGTTAACTAATTAGGACACGTGTATTGTTCCTATTAGTCTTTCTTATATGTACTGTAGCTTTAGTGTTTCCGTTGCAGTATATATAGTGGTTAGCACTGTTACGCTAACTGACTTTCCCGCATATATTTGTATTCATCTTTTGTAATCTTTGAGATACTCTCTCTCTAAGATCTGTAAATCTGTTCTTCATTGAATACAAGTTGGTTCGATCATATTACTTCTCAATTACTGTTATATACATTGATATATTGATTGTAAGAGTGGATCCTAAACTTACAATTGGTATCAGAGCCAATCAACAAACAAATTTGTTCAAGATCGTGATCGCGAAGGTTATTAATCAATTTTTTGAAGATTTCTTGATTCGTTCAAAAATTGATTCCGCTGCTTGTTCTAATTCTTGAATTCTTAGCAATTCTCGAATTAATTGTTGTTTTTCAATCAAGAAATTCAAATTTGTCTCTCTGTTGAAATATCTTACAATCATGTCTTCAAAAGAGTATCTAGCCATGGGATCTGAAACAAAACCACCTGTTCTAATACCTGAAGAGTACCAGCAATGGAAAATCCGAATGATCCAATTCTTGGATAACATATATGAAAATTTGATGGTTTCTATCCGAGAAGGTCCTATCGAAGTCTATGTCGATGTGGCTGCAACTCCTGAAACAGAGACAACTCCAGAAATTCCGGCTACAAGGGTGAAGAAGAATTATTCTCAATACACAGCTGAACAGAAAAACAGGCATGCTATAGACAAAAGAGCCATCACATTGATGACATTGGCCGTTCCGAATGAAGTTCTAAATAGAATTGACAGTGGATCATCCGCTAAGGAAATGTGGGACGAACTGGAAAGGCAGATGTTAGGAACTGTCAGGTCAATACAAGCAAAGTTAAATCAAAGCATAAATGCTTATGAAAGGTTCAAGGCTAAAGAATCAGAAAGTTTAACTCAAACGTATAGTAAATTTTGCACTATACTGAATGATTTGAGAAGAAATGGGCTGAAAAAGACAAAGTCAGAAATAAACTACAAATTTCTGAACAGTCTAAATTCAGAATGGTCATCGTTTGCTATCAGTCTACAAATGAATAAGTTTATGTGTGAAGAAGATCTCAATGATCTATTTTGTGTACTTAATCAGCATGAAGACTCTGTTAAGATTGTGGTTGAAGAAAAGAAAAATGTTGCAGAACAGTTAGCTTTTCTGTCAAAGTCCAAAATCGTTAAAGCACCCAAGAAGACTGCGTATCTATCTGAGATACCAAAGCTGGAAGAATCTGATAAGGAAGAGGGATCAGAAGAAGATGAGGATATCAAAATGATTGCTGAGAAGTTAGCTTTGTTGACTAACACTTTTAACAAGAGGTATGGAAAGGGTAAATTTCAGGGAAATTACAAGAGAGAGCAGGGAAATTCAGATTTCAAGAAAAGAGAAGAAAGAGGAGAGAGTAAGTATGAAAAGAAGGAAGAGAGAAGAGAAGAAAATAGAGAAGAGAAGGAAGAAAGAAAAGAAAAGAATCTGTGTTTCAAGTGTGGAAAGTCTGGTCACTATGCAAAGGATTGCAAAGTGAAAATTGTGAAGGATTATGAGTACTACACCAAAAAGGTTCAGCTAGCCAAGAAAAGAGATGATGAAGTGGCAATGTTAGCTGAACAGGAAAATTGGTTGTATTACACTTCAGATGAAGATGACTGCATTCACTTTTCACAGATGCAGAGTTATATGGCAAAGATGAGGAATGAGGATGATTCTGATTTTGAAGATGCTGATTCTGAGTCATCTACTGAGGTACATTCTGCTCTTGAAATCGATTTAATGACACAAATTGGTGACATGAAAACTGAGTTTGTTAAACTGAGAAAACAGATAAAAGGAGAAAGAAGTCTGGTTAACAAATTCAGAATTGAAAAAGAAGTAATAAGAGAACAGTATGAGGAATCTGAGATTGAGAAACAGAAAGTTAAAACTGAAAATTCTGAATTGTTGAAAAATCTTTCTGAATTAAAAAATGAGCTTTCAAAGGTTAAAGATGAAAAAGGTGATTTACAAATAAAGTTTGATATGCTATTTGAGGAAAGAAAGAATTTGTACACCAAAATCAAAGAATTAGAAGATCTTAACTTGAAAAGAGGTCAGACTCAGCAAACATTAAATCTTCTAACAAGCAATATTAAAGATACAAGATTTTATAATCCAAAGAAAGGGTTAGGATTGGAAGAAAATGTTGTTTTAAAAAGAGCTCCAGTCAACTTGTATGATTTTGAAAAGCTTCATGTTCCTAAACCAAAAATTCCAGAAGTTGTTGAAGTTTTTATAAGACCTGCAAGTTCTATCACAAGTTCTGATAGTTTGCAGAAATCAAGTTCTAAAAAGATAAAGGAAACAGTTTTTGAATCAAAAACAGAAAAGTCAGATGTTTCAGAAGATAAGGTTAAGAAAGAAATTTCTAAACCAACAGAAGAGAAACCCAGATATAATGACACCAAATTCAAATATGACTCTCTAAATGTCAGTTACAAAAATAACCAACAAAGTTTTTCTCATTCTGACATAGAAAGTATATTTGATACTAGTAAGGTTTCTGAAACAGTTAGTCAGAAATCCGAATCTTCTAATCAGAATTCTGATTGTTCAAGTCAAATCTCTAATTCTGAAGGTCAGAAGTCTGAGTCTGTTAATCATAATTCTGATTCAAAGAGTCAGAATTCTGAGTCAACTGAATATTCTGAAACAAAATCAGAAGACTTTTTAGAACTTGAAAATAGATTTAATCTTGTAAGTCAAGAACTTGAGGAATTAAGGAAATCTTATGAAGAACTTGAAAATGACTATTGTGATGTGGATGTTAGTCTTGAAAAAGCTTTAAAAGAAAAAATTGTCTTTATTCAGAAAATAACAGAGCTTGAGAAACTGAAAGCTGAATATGATCTTTTCAAGATTAATGCTCTAAAAGATAATGATAAATTTTTTAATGAATCAAGTACATATGAAAAAGGTGAATCATCTACTTCATTATCTAACACAAATAGATTGAATTTTTCAGAAAAAGAGGAAAGCAAAAGGAAAGATGATATGAAAAGAGTCTTTGAGAAGATTGGATTGAATTCTGCTTCTGTACCTAAAGCACATAGTTTTTGTAATAAATGTACATGCACCTTGAAAAATAGAAATAGCAGTGAAAAGACTTATGGTACAGATTTGTTGTTACTTGCAAAGAAAAATCTAACTTGTGTTCAATGTGGAAGTGATTCTTTTCAATATTCTCAGAAATGTCCAATCACAATAACATCTGTTTCTTTTATAAGAAAAGATATTCAGAATACAGAAAAGAAGAATGTTTCTGTTCCTCAAACTCAGAGAAAAGAAAAGATAAAAGAAGAAAAGCCTCAAACTAAACTCAAAGGAAAGAATGTGAAAGAGCTTAATGTGAAAGAAAAGAAAGTTGAAAACACTGCAACATCCAAATTTAAAACTTTCAAGAAGAAATTGAACAAATTTGTGAACAGAAAATGTTCTGACTTCATAAAAGTTCAAGGTAAATGGTGTTTAAAGAAAGATTTTGAATGGAAAGTTAAAGGCACTTTTGTTAAATCAAATGACAAAGCTAACAAAGAAGGACCCATTCCAAAATGGGTACCTAAAACTAACTGATTGTTTTTTAAGGGCTGTCATGTGTGGTTTTTAGATTCAGGAGCTTCAAGACACATGACAGGCCAGAAGTCTTTTCTATCAAATTTCACAGAAAAGGCTGGAGGAGCAGTAAACTTTGGAAATAACAGCAAAGGTCAAGTTAAAGGTTATGGGGATTTAACAAAAGGAGATCTGACAATTCAAAAAGTTTTCTATGTTGAAGGATTACAACATAATCTTTTCAGCATAAGTCAGTTTTTAGACAGTCTTTGTCAAATCAAGTTCAAAATAACAGGTTGCATGATTTTAACTGAGAATGATCTTAAAGTCTTCTGGGCCAAAAGACACATGGACTTATTTGTGGTTAATTTTTCAAAAATACAAACATTAAATCCTGTTTGTCTTTTATCAAACTCAATTGCAAATGAATGCTGGCTGTGGCACATAAGATGTTCTCATTTAAACTTCAAAGATCTGAATAATCTTGTTGCAAAACATCTGGTTAAAGGATTACCAAAGATTAACTTTGAAAAAGGAATCATTATTCTCAGCTTGTGAAATGGGCAAGATGAAAAAGAGTTCTCATAAATTAAAAATGGACGCATCTTGCAAAGCACCATTGGAAATGATTCATACTGATCTTTGTGGTCCTATTTCAGTTCAGTCTATGGGAGGAAAGAAGTATATGCTTGTAATTGTTGATGAATATTCCAGATACACATGGGTTGAATTCCTAAGAGCTAAGTCAGAAGCTGCTACTACATTGATAAACTTTATCAAAAGGATTCAAGTTTTCTTACAACTTCCAGTCCAGAAAATCAGAAGTGATAATGGAACAGAGTTCAGAAATGAGACTCTTAAGAATTTTTTAGAAAGTTCTGGGATTTCTCACAATTTCTCTGCAGTCAAAACTCCTCAACAAAATGGTGTTGTTGAAAGGAAAAACAAGACTCTAGTTGAAGCTGCAAGAACCATGCTGGCTTATTCAAATCTTCCGAATTTCTTATGGACTGAAGCAATTGCAACTGCTTGCTTTACACAGAACAGAACTTTAATCAATAAAAGATTAAATAAGACTGCTTATGAACTGATAAATAAAAGAAAACCATTAATCAAATTCTTTCATGTTTTTGGTTGCAGATGCTATGTTCTTAAAGATAGAGAAAATCTTGGTAAGTTTGAAAGAAAGATTTCAGCGAACGTACTTTACTCCATCAGTACTGAAAAGATCCCAGAAAACAGTAAAAGGGACAAATATTTTATGAGTTCTTTTTATCCTTATGTTTTCATTAAATAGCAATTTTCTTTGTTGCTATGTCATAATCAAATAGGGGGAGATTGTTGATCCAAACCCTCAATGATTTGATAATGACCCTCTCTTAAATACTTAGTGAAAATTGTAAGTAAACAATATGTATCAGAGTTTCACTATCGCTGATAAGTACTAAGATCTTACAGTACCGCTGATAGGAACTCTCGCTCTTTTAAATTAAACATTCAGCGAACACTGTTCATCATTAATGCTCTGAGTCTGTTCAGTCATTATGATGATCGCTGATAAGTTAGTTGTTTACTTATGATCCCTGAAGACAAGTTTCACGTCAACAAAGGTTCTACGCTGAAGTCGAAGATCAAGCTCAAGAACCAGCGACAAGTCTCCTAATGAACTGATGCGGATCAGCGAAGACTCAGATTTGTCCACTCAACGTGAAGTATCAAGTACAAGACTTCAGCTATCGCTGAACTTTATCATCTACTGAATAGTAAATGATAATCGCTGAATCAACGAAAGCTGATCATGAAGTCCTCCGTACAAAGTACTTTTGTCTCAACCACCCTTGCACGACTCCGTACGAATTGTCAGAAAAGAACCTCCGAATATCTGAAATCGTACAACCACTCTGATACTACACTATTCATCCATACGGCTACTAAGGTTGTCAACCAAGGTCAATGACATGCAACCAACCAGCTGATGACACGTGTAAAGTATATACTGACTTGCATTAAATCCATGCAGTATATAAAGAGATGAACTCACTTCTTTTGAAGTAACTTGCTAACTCTGGACAAGTTCAAATCTCTTATCTCAAGATAGGTTATTATTAGTAATTTCCTTATCTTTCTTAGTGCAAGAAACCTTAGTGTTCCAACTTGTTTAGATTTAGGTTTATCCTTTATCTTGTCTCCGCAACAAGCTGTAAATTGTTAATGATTTATCAATAAACAATTTAGAAAAGTAAAATCTGTGTGTTTGTATTCAACCCCCCCCCCCCCCCCCTTCTACAAACTTGTATAGGCCTTCGGGACCAACAAGTGGTATCAGAGCAGATTTGTTTAATCTCATAAACAAGATCTAATCTAAGATATTTCTCTTCCTTGCTATTATCTGAAAATGGCCAACACAAACTCACATTATATAGACAATGGTTCTCTTGCAAAACCCCCTAGATTTTCCAGAGACAACTTCAACTTGTGGAAAAATAGGATGACACTCTTCTTAGAAGGTGTAGACCCTACTATGACTTACTATCTTGAAAACGGCCCACACATCCCTGTAACAATTGATCCTTTAGTTCCAGCCACTGCAACTAGAGCTGCTATTCCAGAAAGGCTGATTCCAAAGGAAATACATATGTGGACCGATGAAGATAAGAAGAAAGTGGATATAGATGCAAAAGCCAGATCCATACTATCCATGGCCCTTCCTGACGAAGTCTACCATTCCGTCATGAACCTGAAGTCATCAAAAGCCATGTGGGACACAATATGTGTTCAGTATGAAGGAACGTCTGAAGTCCAGGACTCAAGAAAGATCAACCTGGTAAGACAATACGAAAGCTTCATTTCTGGTAAGAATGAAACTCTCTCTGAAGTTCACCAACGTTTTAATTGCTTAATTATAGATCTAAAAACTGTTGGTAAGGAATATTCTAACTTTGAAGTGCTGACAAAGTTTCTAGAATGTTTACCTGAAAGCTGGGACAATTATTCCATGTGTCTCAAGCTGTCAAAGGATCTTAAATCAATGACCCTTTCAACCTTATATGGTACATTGCTGAATCATGAGCAATCTAGCCATCTTAAGAAGAATCTTGTAAAAGATTCCAAAAGCACTCATGTTGCTTTAATCTCAGAAGAACCTTCTACTCAGCGACCCTCGGTCACTATCACTGAGTTAGAAAGTAACTCTGAAAGGTCATCAGACTCTGATTCTTCAGATGATGATGAATCCTTGGCTCTCCTAACTAAAAAGTTCAGGAGATTCGCCAAGAAGAAAATGTTTAGAAAGAACAAACCTCTTTCCATAACTGACAAGCCTAAATCATCAGCTTTTGTTGATAAGGCTACTGCTACTTGTTTCAACTGCGAAAAGACGGGTCATTTCGCTAATGAGTGCAGGTCAAAGAAAGTCATGAGACCTTCAGCTTTGTCAAAGAAAAACTTTGTTCCAAGGAATAAAGATGACAAATACTCAAAGCTGAAGGAGAAGTATGAAAAGCTGAAAAGTTTTAAGAAGAAAGGAAAAGGCCTGATGGCTGACTATGATTGGGCTGCTTCTGATGAAGAAGCATCATCATCTGACTCTGAAGATGATGAAGCAAATCAATGTCTCATGGTCAAGATTGAAGAAGAGGAAGAAAGTTCAGACATTCCCTCCACTTCAACATCTGCCATACAGGTATCACCTTCTTTCTTTACCAATATTGCAAATATTGATGAAGCTGATAGTCTCCGTAAGATCGATCTCTTGACTAGAAGTTTATACGAAGCCATGAACGGCAAAACTGTGGTTGAAAACCAAAATCTTGATCTCGCTGAAAAGCTTAAAAACTGCCACCTTCAAATAGAAAAGCTTTCTAAAATTGAAGATGATTTTAAAGATCAAGTCTATTTAAATCAGCTAGTCAAAATCGAACAAGCAGAAGCTATCGCTGCATTAAAAGCTGAACAAGCTACTGTTGAAGGATGGTGTAATTCTTCAACAAAGATCACTGAGATAATTAAGGCTCAGATTCCTCTGAGTGATAAACGTGGTCTGGGTTATAAATATGATACTCCAAAACCAACCACTGAATGTTCAATGCTTAAATTTGGAACGTTCGTATCCTCAGTCGCTGACACTTCATCATCTCAGTGCTCCTCGTCCATTACACCAATCCCTGAGGAAACTCCTACCTCCTCAAAAGGTAAGGAGAAATTGGTTTATTCAAAACCTACCTCTGTCTCTAAAGACAAAGGTAAAGGAATTGTTATTTATCAAAATCCTCAGAAGGGTACCTTAGTACCAAAGCTGAATGGTTCTAAAGCCTCAGTGACCAACCCCTCTGGATCTAGACAGCTGATCTCTAGATCTATTCAGTGATCTACTCCTAGACTCAGAGTGGATGTCCTTGGTAAGAAATCTAAAGAACTGAATGTTCGTCCCATTTCTAAAGCCTATAGTTTACTTGGTGCAGGCACTTCTAATTCGATATTAAAAGCTCAGCATACAAGTGGTCCTAGAACTATTTTTAGTTATAGGAAATGTTATCTCTATGGACTTACCGATCATATTGCTAGTAAGTGCCCCACAGCCACCAAAGCCGAAAAAATAGCTAAGGTGAAGATTGCCCCCAAGGCAAAGAAGACCAACACAAATGCAAATCAGGTCAAGGTGACTCCTACCACTGAAGTTAAGAAATTAACCAAAGTGAAGAAAGACAAAGCTGAATCTTCAAATGCTGCGAAGACCGCTGAACCTTCTATTCCAACTAGCTCCACTGACAAACGTGTATACATGGTTAAGTGGGTACCCAAGCAAAACTAATCTTCCTTTGTAAATGCAGGTTAAGAAGGGTATCTGGTATCTCGATAGCGGATGCTCTAGACACATGACTGGAAAGAAAAACCTGCTCGCTGAATACAAGGAAGAGAAGGGTCCCTCTGTAACTTTCGGTGGAAATGGAAAAGGACACACCCGAGGGTATGGTGTACTTTCAAATGGTACAACCTCCTTCAGAAGAGTCGCATATGTTGAAGGGCTGAAGCATAATCTTCTGAGCATCAGTCAGCTTTGCGACATGGATAACAAATTGATTTTCACTAAGGAATCCTGCTTTGTCTCTGACAAAAAGGAGAAGATAGCTCTCAGCGGTTATCGTTTGGAAAATGTTTATGTAATAAACATGGACTCAACAACACTGAGAACTCCTGTTTCTTCTTAAAGGCATCTTCTGATGTTAACTGGCTATGGCACAAGAGGCTCTCGCATCTAAATTTCAAGACACTGAATACTCTTTCCTCCAAAGAGTTAGTCACTGGTCTACCTCAGCATTCATACGCCAAAGAGTCTTTATGTTCAGCGTGTGAAAAAGGGAAGCAGACCAAGGCAAGCTTCAAGTCAAAGCAAGTCTCATCAGTGTCATCTCCTCTACAACTACTCCATATGGATTTGTTTGGCCCTGTTAACAAACAATCCATCGCTGGAAAGAAATATACGCTGGTCATAGTTGATGAATTCTCTCGTTACACATGGGTAATGTTTCTCCGTTCTAAGAGTGACACCCCTGAAGAACTCATCACCTTTGTTCGGAAGATGGAAACTCTGAACAATATGACTGTTCGCTCAATAAGGAGTGATCATGGAACTGAATTCAAAAACAGTTCTCTTGATTCCTTCCTTGAGAGTAAGGGTATTTCTCACAACTTTTCGTCAGTGAGAACACCGCAACAAAATGGAGTCGCTGAAAGAAGAAATAGAACAATTATTGAAGCTGCACGTTCAATGCTCAGCGATTCTCACCTGCCTACTCAGTTTTGGGCAGAAGCTGTCAACACTGCTTGCTTTACGCAAAACAGGTCGCTGATAGTTAAAAGATTCAAAAAGACAGCCTATGAACTCCTTCATGGGAGAAAGCCTTCAATCAGCTTTCTTCACATCTTTGGATGTCAGTGTTTCATACTGAACAACAGAGATGCCCTTGGAAAGTTTGATCCTAAGGCTGATGATGGAATCTTTCTTGGATACTCCTCAGTCTCCAAATCCTTCAGAGTCTTCAACCGTAGAAGACAAACTGTAGAAGAAACTATTCACGTCACGTTTGACGAATCCCGTTCAGCGAACTCTAAACCGTCCGCTGATACTGAAGAACTGAATCAATGGATGTTTTCTCATCTTGGTGATTCAGAAGAAGTTCCCACTCCTCATGCTCACACCGTAGAAAATGATGGTCCTACTATCATTCCAGATATGCAGAATAGTGAAGCTGAAACATCTTGGGTCTCAGCTGTGCCTATAAACACTATACCTGCAGTTGATCCAAATGTCTCAGAAATTCCGTCTATTTCTCAGAAATCAGTGAATGAAGTGACAAATGCAAACATTCCTCTCTTAGCTGATAATCCAGAAGTAGCTGAAGCCTCATCTTCAGTTCCTCCAGTTCAGACTGAATCAACGACGTATGCTCCGGCTCAGCGATGGACTGTAAATCACCCAATCGATCAAATTCTTGGTGATCCCAACGCTGGTATTCAGACTCGTAGAAGTGCAGATAATATTTGTTTATTTGTTAACTTTATTTCTCTAACTGAACCAAAGAAAATAGATGATGCCCTCAGAGATCCAAACTGGGTCAGCGCTATGCAAGAAGAGCTGACTGAATTCGAAAGAAACAAAGTTTGGAAACTCGTTCGTAGACCAACTGACAAAACGGTGATAGGCACTAAATGGGTCTATCGAAACAAGTTGGACGAACATGGTACTGTAACTCGCAACAAAGCTCGTCTTGTTGCTCAGGGATACAGACAAGAGGAAGACATAGATTATGACGAAACTTTTGCTCCAGTAGCAAGACTCGAATCTATTCGTCTTTTCTTAGCATATGCTGTACACAAAAACTTCACTGTACATCAGATGGATGTTAAGTCAGCGTTTCTGAATGGAAAGCTGAATGAAGAAGTGTATGTGGAACAACCTCCAGGATTCTCAGATCCTAAGCGTCCAGGTTATGTTTATAAACTGGACAAGGCACTTTATGGCTTAAAGCAAGCTCCTCGTGCATGGTATGATACTCTCTCTACTTATCTCCATATTGAACAATTTGAGAGAGGTAAGATTGACAAAACTCTATTTTTTAGAAAAGTGAAAGGTCATATCATTTTAGTTCAAATATATGTTGATGACATTATATTTGGTTCTACTAACCCTGAGCTTTGTACTCGTTTCGCTGATAGAATGAAAGATGAGTATAAAATGAGCATGATGGGTGAACTAACATATTTCCTTGGTCTTCAGATTAAGCAAACTGAAAAAGGAACTTTCATTAATCAGGGAAAATATGTTAAAGATATGCTGAAGAAATTCGACTTAACTGAAAGTTCAGCTATGAAAACCCCTATGGCACCTCCGCTGACACTTGATAAGGACACAAAGGGTGTTCATGTCAATGTCACGTTGTACCGTGGGATGATCGGCTCACTATTGTATCTTACAGCTAGCCGACCCGATATTATGTTTGCAACATGCTTGTGTGCACGATATCAAGCTGAACCTAAGATATCTCATATGAAAGCTGTAAAGCGAATCTTTCGATATCTTAAGGGTACATCGAATCTAGGCCTTTGGTATCCCAAAGACTCAGGATTCGATCTAACCGCCTATTCATACAGTGATTTTGCAGGTTGCAAAATGGATAGGAAAAGCACCACAGGAGGATGTCAGCTCCTGGGTGGAAAGCTGGTAAGTTGGACAAGTAAGAAGCAAAACTCAGTGTCCACTTCCACAGCTGAAGCTGAATATGTAGCCGCTGGAAGCTGTTGTTCTCAAGTCTTGTGGATGAGAAATCAGCTACTAGACTATGATCTTCAGCTCTCCAAAATTCCAATCTATTGCGACAGCACAAGTGCCATCGCTATAGCAAACAATCCAGTGCTACACTCAAAGACAAAACACATAGAAATCAGATATCATTTTATCAGAGATCATGTGATGAATGGTGATATAGAACTTCATTTTATCCCAACTGATTATCAGTTAGCTGATTTATTTACCAAACCTCTTGATGAGACAAGATTCAACTTTCTCATCAGTGAGCTTGGAATGCTGAACTTTGAAGGGTAAAATCTTCAGCGGTTCACATTCATCAGCGATAGGATAAAATCAACTCGTATAACCTATTCAATCATCTTCTCTCTGAATAAACTTGGTTAAACTGATATCCAGGTATGTTTTCTCTCTCTGACAAACGCATGAAAATGCAAGATTTCAAAAACAAATGCATCGCTGAATATCTCTTCCTTAACAGCGATATTTTGAAAGTTCTTAAAACCTTCACTGATATCTTCTATTCAGTGCTTCATGTTTTTCAAAAGAGTCCCTGAGCTTTCAAAACCTCAGAGACATCCTAAAAGAATGTGAAAGGACAGTCATGACGTCATTGCAACGGATAACACCAGGCACGATTTCTTTCTGACACACGTTTGCACGTTTCGTTCAAATTTCCAATCAAATGCAAACACGTGTCCGTGTCATGATGAAAACCTTTTCCCGCTCAAGGTTTTCACTCTCTAAAACTCCCTATATAAACAACTCTTGGTTTATATTTGTCTGTTACGCGAAAAATCTTCCTCCGCAAGAAAAGAATTACTGTTGCATTTGTGCTCTCAAATCTTCAAAGAACTGTTCATCATCTTCTTCATCAAAACATCAAGGTTAATATGTTCTTATTTTTCAAATGCAGATAACTTGTTTCTGATCTTATCATTGTTTTAAACAAGATCAAACAAAAGAACTTAAAAATAAAATCATTTTCTTTCATGGTTTTATGAACACAACCATTTCATGGTTGTTCTTCAAGTTTTAAATCTAAATCTTAAACTTGTTCTTCATTCGTATCCAGTTTTTTTTTGAAACTGGAATACAAGAATTTATGGGTTTTACATTTCGTTTCAAAATCATGAAAAACCCTAATCTTCATTAAGACATTTATGTCTGAATGAAATGGACAAAATTCGAACCATCTTAATGGAAATTTTATCCATACTAAGACAATTCTTATTTGTTAACATCTTTGGTTGAACTGATAATACAGAGAAATGGCATCTTCAAAGATCAATGTTACCGCTGAGTCCATCTCCGCTGACTCTGAGGAAGTGGACATCATCAAAGCCCCTCAGGTTAAGTTCAAGCTGGATCAACTAGATTGGACTAAGGTCAACAACCTCTCTGCGCTTCTCGAGTTTCCTCCTCGAAAGCAAGTCACACATCTGGATGATGCTGTGAATTTCCTGAAAAACTGCTGTATTTCAACAGCCCTGACCATCACACCTCCCGCAAGTCAGCTACTACTATCCCAGTTCTGGTACTCTGCCAGACACACTCAGCTACCCTCCGCCAAAGATGCATCCAAAACCATCGATTGCATACTCAGCGATACTGAGTATGGTACAATTAAGATAACCCCCACTATCATACGAAAAGCCCTGAACTTCCCCAATGCTACCAAAGAAAAACCATTTGTTCCATTCCCTGACCATAAGAAGCATGCTGACAGAGAAGCAATCATTGCTTTCCTCGACGCAATGGCTTACATCTGGGAAACTGGAAGGGACAAGAAGCCGGAGAAGAAGCTGACGCTGATAAAGAAGTCCAAAATGCCTAGCGAGATGAATTTCATCTTCGCACACCTGATCAGCTGCATGACAGCGAAGACCGGCTCCTCTGATCAAGCCGCTCAACCTCATCAGGCTATGGGATACGCACTGCTGAAAGGTCTACATATTGACTGGGCATCTATCATTTATGATGACCTAGTGCAAAGAGTAGATTCTGCTGCTGACAGACCTGCGTGGGTTCCCTACCCCCGTTTCATCAGCGCCATCTTTCAATATGGCCTGAAGGACAGCTATCCTCAAGAGGGTGACCTGAAACTTTCTCAGGTTGGCCCTAAGGTGCTCGATTTCAAACCTGTCGATAATGAGGTACGTCTCTCTACCCTTCTCTCTCTTCTTAACCCTAATTCTTCGACTTCTGTGGCTCCTTCAGCGACAATACCCATCGCTGATACCCCGACCACACAATCCTCTCCTTCTAAGAAAAGGAAACCCTCTCACACCCAACTTGATTCCAAAAGGATCAAGAAAACCAAGGAGCAACCCCAGCAATTCCATGCTGAAGACTCCTCAGCTCATTCTGACGAGCTGAAGGAAAGTTCTGTGGTACGCTCTGCCACACCCGTTCAAGCCATCCCTCCAATCCAGACTTCAGCGTCTCCAAACGCTGAGGTTAGAAACTTGGAACCTACCCAACCTCCCTCAGTCTCTCAAAAGACTGATGAAGGGATTCTCAGCGATTCCAACGCTGAACTCAGTACCCGAACCCCTTTCTTATCCTTCGCTTCTCCCCCCACTCCCTTGGACACTCCTCCAAAGAACACTGGAGATGCCATCATTCCAGAAGCCACCGCTGACGCTTCTCAACGAATGATGAAGACAGGACCTGCAGAGATCACCATACCTCACCGAACTTTTGAGGAAGATATGGAACATTTTTCAGGAATCCGCAACTTTGACGATTTCGTCAATCCTCCTGCAGGTACAAATCAACCCATATATACTGTAACTAAACCTGAAACTTCTGAGCTTTCCTTTGTTCACAAGTACTTATGTGTTACAGGTCCTAATTTGGGAGACATTAACGAGCCTCTGAAGTCCGTGGAAACAAAGCTGGCCGGTCTCACCACCACACTCTCCAACAACTCTACAGCTGTAAGAAACGCTGGAGAGAATTTGACAAAGCTGACTACGGTGGTGGAGAAGAAAGCTTCCACAGATGACTTGAAGCAAGTTGATAAGACTCTCAGCGACTTTGCTAAGGTGCTCGCTGATATCTACACAGACTACACCTCACTCAAACAATCAGTTTCCTCCATGTCCGGCGAGGTAACAACGCTGAAGACATCGGTTGGAGCACTAGAGGGTGATATGTCTGCTATGAAGACAAATGTTCAAACTCTGACGACTGACTTAGGCTCTGTAAAGACCGACGCTGGGTCGATGAAAACAATGATTGAAGAGCTGCTCCACAAGGCGAGAACTCCTGCTCCTGAACCTGCCCCTGCCCCTGCTCTGGAAACTTTCACAGCGGCGGATCGCAAAGAGCTGGAAAAGATCAATCCTGCTATATCTGGCATTGAAGACAGATTAGCAGCGATTGAAAGTTGTATTAAAATCTCTGGCCAAGAAGACAGAGAAAATACAAATGCTGAGTCTACCCATTCCTCCCCCAATCATGAGAAAGAGGGGGAGAAGAGCGCGGAACATACCGCTGAGAAGAGCGCTGAGGATCTTGAAAAGAGCGCTGAAGACCTTTCCCATGATGAATCTATCAGGGGAGAGAAGAATGAAGATCTTATCGCTGGAACTCAGGGAGATGAAAACCCTGAGGGAACCGAGAAGCTCGCCTCTGTATCTGATGGGGAGCAACTCGAAGAAGACGCTGAAGAATCCGAAGCAGAAGATGATGAAGCCATCGACATCCCTGATGATGATCCCTCTTCTTCTCCAAAGAAGAATGATGATGATGATGACGAAGATGACGATGATTTCTTTATCGTCAAACCTGCCCCAAGGATCAAAGCTCATAAGGGAATTTCAATAAATGAACCAACAGGGGAGCGGACAAAGACAAAGCCCTCAGCCTCTGGCGCTGAGAAAGGCAAAGGCAAAAGCGTCGCTGAAGATGACAATCTGATGATCTTGCTTGAAAAGCCGGTTTGTCAGGTACACTAAACATCTCTTACTCCATCCCTCCTCCACACTATAAGTTCTACTTCCCTAGCCTACACCTAAACATATTTATCTTTCTCTTTCTACCCAAGTTCTTCTACCCATGTTCTTATTTGTAAGATCGCTGTGTTTCAGCTAGTCCTCTCCCCTGTTTGAGGATGTCGCTGAAGGTTCTACTATTGCGACTTCACAAATAAAGCCAGCTGCTGCTGATGAAATAATCCCAGTCTTAGATTTGATCTCTGAGACTGATGAACCAGAAGAACAACCTCTCTCGCACAAAAACAGACCTTCCTCAGCTCCTCAAAAGCTGAGTGAAGAGGATCAAAAGAGAAAAGAGGAAATAATAAAGCGATTCGAGGATCAGCGAATTATTCTAAGGCGTGATCAACTGCCTTCAGTTCCTCCAAAGTTCAGAATTTCAAAAGCTGAATACAAGGAACACCTCAGAGCTGAACGCCTCATCGCAGAAAGAAAGGAAGCTGAAGAGAAAGACAGACAATACGCCATCAAGCTTACTCAACGATCAATCAAAGACCCCAAGCTGAAAAGAGTTCCCATTGATGTTCAACGTCAGCTCTGGGATAATGCTCAAGAAATCGTTAGAGAAAAGACAAAGGTCTCTGATACAACCTTGGAATGGGCTAATCAAATGCTGACCTATCGATCAAGACCATCCAAGATAATCAAAGCCAACATCAGAGGAAAATTGTTCGTTGATGTTCCTGTTGTTGAAGTGGATATCTACAGAGATGACAAAACCAAGCAAAGCTTCTATGCTGCTTCATTAGAAAAGTTTGGTCTCTCTGAATGGTTAGAAACGAAATTAGCCATTCAGGGATCACGCTCAAAATTCAAAAGCCATGTTGAGATGATCTTAAACAAACAGATCGACTTGCTTTCATCTGCTGTGGATATCCCTCCTACTCTTACTCAACCGAAGAAAGCCTCTGCTAAGAAGAAGAAAGTTTCTGATTCAGGTCCAATCATTCGAAATGAAACAGGTATTGGTTTCTCTCGTGCTGAAGTTCTTGGCCCTGATGCTGATCTTTCAATGCTTGACACCTCCCTACCACCTGGAGAAACCTTCATCCCTGGCACAGTGGTAAGTGATCCATATGGTATATTCTTCTTAGACTATGATGGAAATCATCACTTTCAACGTGTCTCTGAGCTCCAAATCGCTCCCATCGAACAACTCAGAGATCTCGTACACTGGTGTGAAGTCAGACGCGACATCAAAGCTAGACACCTGAAGCCCTTGATTTTTGAAGCTGCTCTGAAGTTAAAGAATCAAGGAGTAAAAGTCCCTGACTGGATGATCCCCACTAAAAAGACCCTTGATGAACTTCTCATTAAGGAAGAACCCTTTGAAAACTGATATAATCTCCTTTTTCTCTATTGTATCAGTTATCCTTCTGTACTTGTAAATTATTTCGCTTGTACTTGTAATCTTTCTGTTCTTCATTGTAACCTGATTCAATATTTTAAAGAAAGATTTCAGCGAACGTACTTTACTCCATCAGTACTGAAAAGATCCCAGAAAACAGTAAAAGGGACAAATATTTTATGAGTTCTTTTTATCCTTATGTTTTCATTAAATAGCAATTTTCTTTGTTGCTATGTCATAATCAAATAGGGGGAGATTGTTGATCCAAACCCTCAGTGATTTGATAATGACCCTCTCTTAAATACTTAGTGAAAATTGTAAGTAAACAATATGTATCAGAGTTTCACTATCGCTGATAAGTACTAAGATCTTACAGTACCGCTGATAGGAACTCTCGCTCTTTTAAATTAAACATTCAGCGAACACTGTTCATCATTAATACTCTGAGTCTGTTCAGTCATTATGATGATCGCTGATAAGTTAGTTGTTTACTTATGATCCCTGAAGACAAGTTTCACGTCAACAAAGGTTCTACGCTGAAGTCGAAGATCAAGCTCAAGAACCAGCGACAAGTCTCCTAATGAACTGATGCGGATCAGCGAAGACTCAGATTTGTCCACTCAACGTGAAGTATCAAGTACAAGACTTCAGCTATCGCTGAACTTTATCATCTGCTGAATAGTAAATGATAATCGCTGAATCAACGAAAGCTGATCATGAAGTCCTCCGTACAAAGTACTTTTGTCTCAACCACCCTTGCACGACTCCGTACGAATTGTCAGAAAAGAACCTCCGAATATCTGAAATCGTACAACCACTCTGATACTACACTATTCATCCATACGGCTACTAAGGTTGTCAACCAAGGTCAATGACATGCAACCAACCAGCTGATGACACGTGTAAAGTATATACTGACTTGCATTAAATGCATGCAGTATATAAAGAGATGAACTCACTTCTTTTGAAGTAACTTGCTAACTCTGGAAAAGTTCAAATCTCTTATCTCAAGATAGGTTATTATTAGTAATTTCCTTATCTTTCTTAGTGCAAGAAACCTTAGTGTTCCAACTTGTTTAGATTTAGGTTTATCTTTAATCTTGTCTCCGCAACAAGCTGTAAATTGTTAATGATTTATCAATAAACAATTTAGAAAAGTAAAATCTGTGTGGTTGTATTCAACCCCCCCTCCTTCTACAAACTTGTATAGGCCTTCGGGACCAACAATTTGTTCAGAACTCAATTTATTGTTTAAGGATGCTTTTCTAGAACTAATTTCTGATTCATATGCAGAGTTTGAAAACCCAAAGATTGTTAAAGAGATGAAAAGAAGAACCCCAGAAGTAGCTCAATCAACTATAATTTCTGATAAAGGTCCATCTGAGGATTGCCCAAATTTGATAAATACAAGTGATGAAAATTCTGAACCTTGTACTCAGAATTTTGAACCTTATATTCAGAACTCTGAACAAGTCAATCAGAATTCTGACTTCATTGCTCAAAATCCAAACTTAGATGGGACACCTACATATATATCAGAACAAGGGGATAGTTCAGAATTGCAAGCCATCATTGATGAGAATGATACAAACAACAATTTTTCAGAGGTTGATGTGCTTCCTAGTTCACACAAGTGGACTAAAGATCACCCTATTCATCAAGTGATAGGTGATCCATCAGCAGGAGTAAAAACCAGATCAGCTACAGCAAATGAAGCAATGTTTGCTGGTTTCTTAAGTGTGATTGAACCTAAGAAAGCTAATGAAGCCCTAGAGGATCCAGATTGGATTTCAGCAATGCAAGAGGAATTGCTCCAATTTGAAAGAAACAAAGTCTGGAGACTCATTCCAAAGCCTGAAGGTAAATCTATTATTGGAACTAAATGGATGTTCAGAAACAAAAAGGATGAATCAGGTGTTGTTATCAGAAACAAGGCAAGATTGGTTGCTAAGGGATACTGTCAACAAGAAGGAATTGATTATGATGAGACATTTGCACCAGTGGCAAGAATAGAGGCAATCAGAATATTTTTGGCATATGCTGCACACAAGAATTTCAAAGTATATCAAATGGATGTCAAATCAGCTTTTCTGAATGGTAAACTTAATGAAGAGGTGTATGTTCATCAACCTGAAGGTTTTGTTGATCCATAATTTCCTGACCATGTTTATATTTTAGATAAAGCTTTATATGGTCTAAAACAAGCACCAAGAGCCTGGTATGACACTCTTACTCAACACTTGTTAGTTTCAGGGTTCAAGAAAGGTAAGATTGACACAACTTTGTTTTTAAAGAAACAGGGTGAGGATTTAATTCTTATTCAGATTTATGTTGATGACATAATATTTGGCTCTACTAGTGCAGAATTATGTGATAATTTTTCTAAAATCATGTCATCTGAATTTGAAATGAGCATGATGGGTGAACTGAATTTTTTCCTTGGTCTTCAAGTCAAACAATTACCAAATGGTATTTTTATAAATCAAGGAAAATATGTTAGAGACATTATGAAAAAGTTCAAAATGTCTGATTGTGCTTCTATGAGAACTCCTATGGCAACAAACATTAAGTTAGATGCTGATCTCAAAGGAGTTTCAGTAGACAACAAACTCTATAGAGGCATGATTGGATCTTTACTTTATCTGACTGCAAGTAGGCCAGATATCATGTTTTCTACTTGTTTCTGTGCTAGATTTCAATCTAACCCAAAAGAATCACATATGTTGGCTGTCAAAAGGATTTTAAGATATCTAAAAGGGTCACCTGATCTAGGTTTATGGTATCCAAAAGAAACTGACTTCAAATTGACTGCTTTCACTGATGCTGGTCATGCAGGAAGTAGGTTGGATAGAAAAAGTACTTCTGGTGCTTGTCACTTTTTGGGGGATAAGATAGTGAGTTGGGCATTAAAGAAGCAGAATTGTGTATCCAATTCAACTGTTGAGGCAGAGTATGTTGCTGCTGCTGCTTCATGTTCTCAAACTTTGTGGATGAGAACACAACTCATGGATTATGGGTATCAACTCAACAAAATTCCTATCTACTGTGACTCAGAAAGTGCAATTGCCATTACTCAGAATCCTGTTCAACATTCAAAGACTAAACACATAGATGTGAGGTATCATTTTATAAAGGACTATGTGGAAAAAGGAACTATAGAGATGCACTTTGTGCATACAAAGTATCAATTGGCTGACTTGTTCACAAAGCCTCTTGATCACAAAAGGTTCTCTTTTCTCATATGTAAAATAGGAATGCTTAATCTAACTAATTGAAAGTATTTGTTTTTCTCAAAAAAATGATAAATTTTCTCTAAGTAAGATTTTCTGAGTAGTGTACTCAGAACTCTGAGTCTTGTAATCAGAACTCTGACTCCCTGAGTTCAGAAATTCTGACTCTTAAGTTCAAAATTTCTGAGCTTTGAGTTCAGAAATTCTGAGTCTTGAGTTCAGAAATTCTGAATTTTGAGTTCAGAACTTCTGAGTCTTGAGTTCAGATATTCTGAGTCAATACTTCAGAAATCTAACTTTTAAGAATTCATTTCTGATAAATACAAATACTTCAATCTTGTGGATTATTTTCATTCTATTATTTTTCTATCTCATCTTTATGTCTCATATATGGTCAAGTACATGCTAAAGTCAAGGGAGAGCATTAATATCTTTTGGAAAACATTTCATGATGATTAAAAGGTTTGTTTTCATTTATTATCTCTGATCATTCTAAGAAGAACAAGCTTTTAATGATAAATTTTTTTTCCTCACTTGTTCAAACTATATCCGAATCTCAAAATTTTCTTATTCAGATATAAGATTTTAAATGAGTTTCTCAAATCGTCACTATTTGAATAGATTTCTGATGATAAAATGATTTTCTATCTGTTCAAACCTCTTCTGAATAATTAAAGTTTTTACATTTGTCAGAAGTTGATTTTAAATAAAGTTTGGTTACAAGGAAAAATCTTCTGAATCATGGACTCAGAACTCTAAGTAGAATAATCAGATCTCTGATAAAGGAAAGTCAATCTTCTGAGCGTGTTATTCAGATCTTTGACTTGTGTCAATATTCTATCCAATAACACGTGTCAGCTTCATATTTGGTTGATTATGCCACGCATTTCATTTAAATCCTCTGTGGCATTTCAAATGTGTTGACTCCATTATAACTTTGACCTCGTTTTTCCGTCAAACCTTTCAACTTCGCGGATTTTAAATAGGTCTTAAAATCCCACTTTCAAATTTTTTCAAATTTCAGAGCGAAAAGTGAGATACGAATCAATCCAGAGTTCTTTGAGTTTGTTTTCTTCTTATATCATGTCTGGATTCTGAAGAAGTGGTCAAATTTCTCTGCATTCTGCTAAGTCTTTAATGGACTCATCCGATTCAGATAATGATGAAGTGCAAAATAGAGCTGATGAAGAAGAAGCAATAAGAAATGATGAAATCAATGCAGGAAATGAACAAATGGTTGAATCAGAAGGGAATGCAGATGAGGTAAACATTAATGTTGAACATGAACAGAGTGCTGCAGGGTCGATTATGTCAAATAGACCAATCTTAGTGGAAAGGGTTGTACCTGAAGGTGAATGGTTGAAATTGTCAGAGAACAATTGTGTCTTATTATTTTAGGAGAGTAGATTTAAGCCTGAACACAGAATCGTAATGGAATTATTCAAATATCATCCTTATAGGAAATGGTTTACAAGGTGCAAAACAGTCCATGTTCAATATATTCAACAATGGTGGAAATATCTTAGGTTAGAAGGAAACAAGTTTATATCTGAAATTGGAGGAGCAACTTTTGCTTTATCAATCCCGGCACTGAGAGAAATGCTAAATCTTCCAGAGAAAGATGATGTGCAAAGAAGGTCAGATTTTGAAGACTCACCCTTAACAGAAGAATTAATTGCAGAGTTTATGAAGTTAGGATACAATGAAGGATTAAGGACTCTTAGTTTGTTCAGAAGGAACAAGTTGCCACCAATTTGGGCATGTTTCTTTCATGTGGTGAATAAGTGTTTGTCAGGGAAGAATAGTTCTGCAGATCAAGCTTCAAAACAGATTCTTCAAATCTTTCAGGGTTTAGTGAGGAATAGGCACTATGATTACACTGCTATACTTTGGGAAGATATGAAGAACACTTTTGAGAAAAATCAGAAGGCCATTCAAAATAAAACAAAGGATACACCGCTGGCATACATACCTTACATAAGGTATTGGCAAATTATGATTTGGTATGCAATGCAAGAAAACAGAACTATTTCTAGAAGATCAAATGAACAGCATGGTCCTATTTTCTATTTGGGTAAGATGTCTTCAGTTACTAAAATCGAGCAATATCCTAATCATAAACTTTTGCCAAGATCACTTAGGAATTACATTCCAAGGGAGAGTGAGATTTTAAAAGCATATTGCACCTCTATGGGAATTGAAGAACCTCAAATCCCTACCCATGAGGACCAACCTAAGAAGAGAGGTGAGGGGTCTAGTCAAGTTAGAGAGGGGGAGGATGTTCAAATAAGTGAACATTCTGAGAGAAATGAGGGGCAAAATTCTGAGAGCTCGGTTAGAATATTGAGGAAAAAACAGAATGAGGGTGGTGAGGATGAGAGAATGTCACCAGAGGTTCAAACAGAAAGAGATGCCTCTGTACTAGCTAATCTTAACCAGGTAACCACATCTGCTATTGGTTCACAATTCTTGGTGTCCAATATTGAAACAAACACCATGGACCTAGTGGTGGAACTTGAACAACCCATCCATACCCACTCAGAAGCATTTCAACATGCTCATGTTTCACATAAATCAGGGGAACCATCCCAAAATCATTTGGAGGGAGGTGATAAATCCCAACCTATTTTTCATCACATTGAGTCTGGATATCACAGTCCTATCCATATTGAGCCTAAAATTCCTTCTAACACTTGCACAAATCAGGAATTTCGTATTCCTGACAAAACATTCATAGACACTCCTAATTTTGGATGTCAAGGATTGGATGGAAGTCCTGGTGAGGTGAACATCTCAAAAGCCTCATTCAAATGTGCATCTGTTGCACAAGATGACTTAGTGTTATCTACAGGCCATGAGCCCTCTGGGCACATGAAAACTGGACCATCTGTTGGTTCAGGTTCACAGTTAGACTCTTCTGAATTTGTAAAGATTCAGAATCAAAACAAGGTGATGGGGGATAAAGTTGAAAATTTGGAGAGAAAGGTGGATGGACTGAATGATGAGGTAAAGGAGTTGAAAACTATGTTGGAGGGGAAGATGAAATCTGTTGAGACTAAGATAGATGATGTGAAGGTATTCTTGGAATCTCATAAAAAGGAGATCAAGGATATTATGTCTGAGTTTCAGAAAGATTTGTTTAACCAAATGCAGAGTATGCAAGAATCTATACTCAAAGCACTTAGTACTTCTTTGGCTTCAACTTCTAAACCACTTGATCTTGTTCCACTAGCAGAAGCTGAACCTGAAGATGTTCCTGTTCAGAACCTCAAAAGGAAGTTTGATGATAATGAGTTTCATGATCATCAAAAGGGGGAGAAAAAGCAAAGGTTGAGTTCTGATGATGATATTGGTATAGAAGATTTTGAAATAGCAGATGTGCAGTTAGTCAATACAAAGAGCACATAAGTTTAGACAGATGAAAATGTAAAGATAGTGGATACTCAAATAGTTCAGATTGACAGTTCCGATACAGAGGAAATGGAAGTTGAATGTACAGATGGTGCTGATTCTGATAAAACCGAAGAATTGAACTTAGACACAGAGATGGAAGTAAATTCTGATGAAACTGAAGCTATTGAGGAACCTGTGTTGAGGTCAGAGGAAACAGTTGAGAGTTCAGTGGTTGAAAACAAGTGTACATATATTGTTCCATATGTCAAAGTTAGTTTGGGGAACTCTGAGTCAGAAGAAAGAAGACTGAATGAGGTATTGATCAGAAAGATGCAAAGTGAATTAGTCAGAGCTCTAAATGTTCAGAAAATTCAAAGAATTGTGAAATCAGTAAGGCTTATTGATCTGATGGGAGAAGAAGATAATTCTGTTGATTATTCTCAGAAGTTTCAAGAGGAGTTTCAGCTCAACTATGTTGATGATATTGATACAATAGAAGAATATGAGAGAGTGGAAGAATACTTTATGCCTTCAGAATACATATTCAGAAAGCCAATTGAAATTCCTAAGATTGACTTGCCAATCTTAGAGGAGCCTTTATGTGATTTTATTCTGGAATTAAATGATGTACCACTTGCTAGACAATTTCATGATGATATCTTTCCAGAGGAAATATATGAGAATCTCTATCACAAAGAAGGAGATTATGTAGTTTTGGAGAACAATATTGATGGTTTCATGAATGAGAGATCTCAGATGATTTATGCAGAAGCTTCAAACAGATTCAGAATTCCTGATTCAAGATTGCATATTCAGAAAAAGATTGAGAAAGTGTTGATGTTTCAAATAGAAGAGTTTGATGGTCTGATGTATGTAAGATTGGAAGTGCTGAAAGAAAGAAGTGTAAAAGTTTCCATGTCCAGCTTTGATTTTCACAGATTAACTCTTGATGATTAGATTTTCCTAGTTAAGTTCTTTGCCAGTACTGAAGAGACCTGGATAGAGATTGAATGCAGAAGACTTCTGGGCATTTATGTCAGAAATATGCATATGTATGATTTTCAGTTGGCTATTGAAGGAAGAAAAGAAAAATGCAACTTAAGTTGTCCAGCAAAGATTTCAGGGTTTGGTGTGAATTTGAAGGGATTTATAAATGAAGGAATGGAAACTGAAGGATTTGCATATACAGTTCAAGGAAGACTTGAAATATTCAAATTAAAGGAATTGGTGAAATACAGTAATGCAACCTTGAGTTGGTTACTAACTGAAATGAAAGGAAGTGCTAATACTGAAAGAGAAAATCTAAAGAAAAGATGTGTGAATTCTGTGGAAAGAAGACTAACTCTCAGAAGTAAGATCAGAAGCTGTGGTGAATGGCTGTTATCAGAAGTCAATCCTAAAAATATGCTGCATAATGACTTTGTATATCCAGCTGAATATGAAGTGAATGAAATTCTTTTAGAAGAAGTTGAAGAAATTCAAGACACAACTCCTCAGAATGTTCAAATGACAAGTGTTGATCAAGCTGAACAATCTGAACCAAAGGAAGATGAAATATCTATTGATTTGAATGGATATTTTCTTGAATTTGATCTACCCAAGTTTTTCAAGCCTAAAGAGATACAATTTCTGGATGTATATTATGATAGACCAAAAGAGACTCAGATCTGGATGGCACAGAAATCAAGGTGTATTGGAAAATCAAAACAAGCTGTGTATTCAGATTTCTTAATAACAGGGATCAGAGAACTAAAGGTTAAGCTGTTCAGAAAGCAAGAGTACTTGTCCTTTGAAGTGTTGAGAGAAGATGGAAAAGTGTACTATTTTACTGATGCAGACTTTGAGAAGTTGTCAGTAGTTGATTTCTACAGATTACATAGTCTTTTGTGCTTCAAAGATTCAAGCAAAGACAAGAATGAAAGAAAGGCAAGAAGTGTGGTGATTGAATCTATGTTCTATATCTTAAGGTGGCATTGTTATACAGATTTTCAAATAGCTCTGTATCTACAAAGGCCATGTGTCTATCTTTTAAATCCCAACACAGATCATGATCAGAAAAATGTCTTGAAAACTGGAAGTGTATCCAAGCATCCAGAATTGGGAGTCTTTCTGAAGAATAAAAGTGAAAAGATCTTCTTCAGAGCAAAGGAAACTGCAAAGTATTGTTCTGGAACTTTAAGAATCATTAAGCACAATTTGGAGAAAAAGATGCTGAAGGTGAAGCAAGCTAATATGACTCAAGAAGTGATCACTCAGCAAGTTGAAACTATTCAAGAAATAATTGTTAAAATTGACAAGAGGCTTAATCAGAGAAATGTGCTTTTACAGAAGATTGTTCCTGCTTTGAAAGAATTGGATGATGCAAAGTATAAGTTTATTTGACAAAAAGGGGGAGATTGTTAGATCTGAGTTTTGTCAATAAACCAAAGTGTTGAATTCTGATAAGAAGGCTCAGAAGTTCTGAAGAGTAGAGTCAGAGTTCTGACCAAGAAGGCTCAGAAGGAATGCTCTGAAAGTTTGCTAAGTATTGAAGTCTGAGAAGAAGAGTCAGAAGTTCTGAGAAGCTTAATCAGAATAATGTCAGAAGTTCTGAACAACATGTTCAGAACTTATAACTAGATACTTTACTTTGTATTTAGTTAACTAATTAGGATACGTGTATTGTTCCTATTAGTCTTTCTTATATGTACTGTAGCTTTAGTGTTTCCGTTGCAGTATATATAGTGGTTAGCACTGTTACGCTAACTAACTTTCCCGCATATATTTGTATTCATCTTTTGTAATCTTTGAGATACTCTCTCTCTAAGATCTGTAAATCTGTTCTTCATTGAATACAAGTTGGTTCGATCATATTACTTCTCAATTACTGTTATATACATTGATATATTGATTGTAAGAGTGGATCCTAAACTTACAGATCCGGAATTTAGTTGGGATCCGGAATCAAGTTGGGATCCGGTTTCATTTTGGTTCCGGTTCCGGATAGTTCCGGACTTTGAGTTCGGAATACTTTTTCAGATATAGTTTCCGGATGCATTATCTAGTTAGCGGAACACCCATGCTAAGTCGCCGAAGGGGGAACAATTGAGGATGAGGATACGATAGATTATCTAGTATTCTTAGAGTTGAGAATATGATACGAGATGTGGCGTGATATGTTTTTATGCATATACGCTAGTAAAGTGTAATGGATCCATAGGCACTGGTAGTTTGTAACGTGGAATAGGCATAAAGTAACTTGTAATTCCCGTTGACCTGAAATGTGGAATAAGCATAAAATAAATTGTAATTCCCATTTCGTAAAGGTGATGTGAAATGAGGAATAGGCATAAAGTAAATTGTAATTCCCATTTCGTAAAGGTGATGTGAAATGAGGAATATGCACAAAGTAAATTGTAATTCCCATTTCGTATTGTGAGTAGAAATCTTGGAATAGGCATAAAGTAACTTGTAATTCTGATTTCTATGGGAAGGTTAAAGATAGGCATAAAGTAAATTAATATCTACTTCCATTCCAAGAAATAGGCATAAAGTAACTTGTAATTTCTTGGATATGAGCTATGATCTAGAATCTGTAATGATTCGTAGTAGGCTCTCGTATGTGATAATATGACTTTCTGAATGTTAGTCATACTCATGGAATCGGGTATGTTCTCGTCATCGCAAGATGAGTATGTGTACGGTAAGAGTGGTGGCAAACCAGGTTTGTTTATACGCTTTGAATATCTGAGTTTCCAAAGCTGTTAAAGTTTTAATTTGAAATTGGATGTTCTCACTAGGCGTAAGCCTAATCGTTTTAAATTAAATTTTCTTACCAGGTACGAGCTCGGGGAAGTAGCGGGAAGAGGGACGAGTGTTTTGGTATTCGACTTTTGGTGCTAAGTGGAGAAGTTAGCTTATGCGAGGATTTTTTTTGATGAATGGCTTAGACAACCAATTTAATCTAATCGTAGTTGGCAGGATTAGATTAATAGGTTGTTTTGAGAATTCAAAATGTGTATATGAATCCTCATAGTTAATTCTCTACTTATGTATGAAAGTTTGGATGAAATTATGGTTAACCTTGTTGAATTTTAAGGTTTAAATTGGCCCTGATTTTTAGGGTGTTACAATGAGGAAATGCAGCCCTTAGAGATACCGGTGTGGAAGTGGGACAATATCATGATGGACTTTGTCACGAAGTTACCAAGGACCCGGAAGGGGTATGATGCCATTTGGGTGATAGTTGACCGTCTCACCAAGTCGGCTCACTTTCTACCTATTCGGGAGAATGACTCTTTAGAGAAGTTGGCGAGGTTGTACGTCAATGAAATAGTGACCAGGCATGGAGTGCCATCGCCCATAGTCTTTGACCAAGACAGTCGTTTCACGTCATCTTTCTGGAAGAGCCTTCAAAGAGAGTTAGGTACACAACTATTGATTGGTATCGAAAGATGTATGTGAACAAAAGAAGGAAACCGAATTCATGGTTGGGGATAAGGTGATGCTTAAGGTGTCGACGTGGAATGGCGTCGTACGATTTGGAAAGAAAGGGAAGCTAAGGCCTAGGTATGTCGGGCCGTTTGCCATTACCAAACGTGTGGGCGAGGTGGCATACAAGTTGGAATTGCCTGAGGAACTTCGAGGAGTTCGTTCGACCTTTCATGTGTTGAATTTGAGGAAGTGTCTGGCCGAAGAAAGCATGGCAGTATCGCTAGAAGACATTCACGTGGACGAAAAGTTAAATTATTTTGAGGAGCCAATGGCAATCGTAGATCGCAAGGTCAGAAAGTTGACAACTAAAGAGATATCGCTGGTGAAATTTCAGTGGCGCTTCCATAAGGGACAAGAAGCAACTTGGGAAGTGGAAGCAGACATGAGGATCTGTTTTCCTCATTTGTTCGAAGATGGAATTCCGCGGACGGAATTCTTTTGAGGGGATATGCTGTAATAACCGGGTCCTTTTTGATAATAAGGAACTTTGGTGTGTGTGTAGTGTGAAGGAGGAGACTTTGGTGTCCCTTGTGAGAATAAAGGAAATAGGGTTAAATCCCTAAAACCCTTCACTTTCCTTACTCAGTATTGTGCGGCTAGGGTGTCAAAACTTGTGTGGAGAAACATTTCAACATTGGAAAAGAAAGCTTGGATTGGGAGCTAAGGTTTGAGAATCATCGTCCAATTCAAGGTAATCTACTCCTATTTCATCTCTTCACATTAATCAGGAATGTTGGGAGTGGTGGTGATTTAGTAGCTATTGTTTTTCACTCTAAAAGAGGGGTATTGTGGTCTGTGTGCTTTTCCTAATTAAATCAATGTGGAAATCGGAGGAAATAGGTTGCAAATCGTCTAGAAATAGTGCCTCTTTGCTTGTTGTGCATTAACGCAAGTCTCGTATTGATCTGTGAGAAATGGTTATTGTATTCGAATGAAATCGTTCGGTAAAACCCCATTGTCCGGAAGTCGCTCTATCTGGAAACCCTTGGGAGTCCGGAAGAGATTTCCCGGAAAGTGTTGAGGAATCCGAAAGAGTCCGGAAGGTACCGGAATCCAGAAGAGTCCGGAAGGTACCAGAATCCAGAAGAGTCCGGAAGGTACAGGAATCCGGATACTCCCGGATTGGTTGTGTCCGGAAAGCAGGAATCCGGATATTACCGGATTGGGTGTGTTCGGGAAAGGGACTGGTGTCTGGGACTCTGTGTGGCAGTAAGATTTTGGGAATGCCTTGGGGTTCGGAGTGTTATGTGGGTAGTTGAGTGACTTATCCGCTCTTGTGTGTTGGTGCAAAAATAGGTTTGGATAGAGAATAGCAGTTTCAAGTAAGAACTCTTAGCGTAGACATCAAGCAAGTCTTTCTAAACCGAAGCTTGGCGATTCTTGATTTGATTACATTGAACTGCATGTTTGTACGTGGCTTAATTATGAATGCTAAAGAGGCAATATTATGATTGCTATGGGGAGTGTGTCCCATACGGAATAAATGAATAGATTCCGACCATGTGTAGGGGGCGGAGTGTGCCCTAACTCTATGTCACAAGTGTGTACGTGACCAAGCGTGAAACATCGATATACATGTATTTGTTTTAACTGATAAGGGTGTAATGGTTTATTATTTCGTGTGAACTCTTTTAAATTGTTATGCGTGGTGTTAATGTTGTTATTTGAGGGATCTCACTAGACCTTGTGGTCTAACCCTCGCTTTTCAAACTAAAACCCCTTTTCAGGTAAGCAGGTTTTAGAGGGTGCGTCTCGAGAAAAGGGCAAGATGTGAGCGGGAGCTTGCGTCTAGTGGAAGTAGAAGACTTACCCTTTATTTAAATTAGACACATTTCTTAGCTGTAATTAGGGTTGTTTTCGCGAACCCCAAATTTTGAATTTTAGACAGTGTGGGCCATTTTGGCAGTTTATATTATTTTTATATACTGTGGATGTTGATTGACTTTTTATTTAGGGTGGGTTGACACAACCCAACACTAAAAACACACACTAAAAACAACTTAATAATAAAATAATATATGTATTGATTATTATACTATTTTATTAAAACAAAATAATTATAATAGGGAAATTAATTAAAATACCCTAAGTTTGACCATCACTTACCAAAATGCCACAAATCTCTCCCATCTTACAAAAATGCCCCAAAAATCCGCGATGGAGCCCGCGATCGCGGGCCCCAGGCCACGTGTCACCAAACTTTTCCAACTTTGCCCGCGTTGGTCCCTCAAGAATGCCCGCGGTCTAGATTTCCCCCCTCAAGAATGCCCGTGTTGGCAGTTTTGGTCCCTGCCCGCATTTGACTTCCTTTGACCCCCGCGATCACGGGCTGACGTGGCACGAACTTTGGCCAAAAGTGCCCCGCGGAGCCCCTCAACTTTGGCCGCGGTGCACATTTGGCCCCTGCCCGCGATTGCTGCCCGCGATGGACCAAAGTTTACAGTTTTGGTCCCTGGAAATTTACACTTTTGGTCCCTGAAAATTTACACTTTCAGCCCCTGTACTTAAACGAATTTTGCATGCTACGATATAGTGCCAACGAAGCAGGCAAAGTCTTTGACGAAGCTGGACCAGAGAGGTGGTCCGCGGCCCATTTTCCTGGACAACGGTATGACATTCTAACCTCGAATAGTGCAGAGTCTGTGAATGCACTCTCCCGTTTTGCGCGTAGATGTCCGATTGTTAATCTTATGGACTACTTTCGGGCCTTTCAACAAGAGTGGTACCAAATTTAATGGCTAAAAGGAGCTGAGATACAAAATGCACTCACACCAACGGCGGAGAATATCGTTCAGTACAGGGCGCGTCGTGCGGCGACATGGCCGGTAAGAGCAATCGGGTATGGGAAGTACGAGGTGCATGATGACTATATTCACGCGATTGTGAATATGGAAGACCACCTTTGTTCGTGTCGCGAATGGGATAAATATGGATTACCGTGCGGCCATGCCATCGCTGCAGCAACATATATGGGTCGTACAGATTGCAGCGACTTGGCTGTACCTTTCTTCACGTCCGAATATTACCAGAAAACATACGTGGAGGTAATAAACCCAGTTGGACCCCCTGCAGCATGGGTGTATCCACCCGACCCGCTTCCACCATGCTATCCACCTTTAATGGATAAGAACAGGCCGGGAGACCGAGAAAGAACGACCGACGTCCATCACGTGGTGAAAGTTCGATACAACGAAGATGTACTCGGTGCCAATGCGTAGGACACACTCGTGGAGAGTGTCCAAATCTCGCCCCTTCAACCGTGCCAAGGAGACATTCAGTCAGTCACACCCCGGGCCCGTCACAGCTTGAACCATATGGAACAAACACATATGATACTGTTGATCTAAACGCTGATTTGTAAAATATATATATATATATTTATATTTATATATATATATATATATATATATATATATTCATATTATATATATACACACATACATATGCTTCTAAATGAACATTGATAACACAGCTAGTTTGTAAATGATATATATATATATATATATTCATATTATATATACACACATACATATGCTTCTAAATGAACATTGATAACACAGCTAGTTTGTAAATGATAAATATATTCATATTCCTATATGAGAGTTTCGAAACGATATATAATGCGTCCAAAATGGAGTATGTGTGAAAGAGATATCGATACTCAAAGTTGAGTAATTGGATGAAATTAACAAAAACCAAATGAAGTTTACTAAGTCAACCACAATACTTTAACAAAATAAGTTAATACTAAAAATAAAAATTATTTAATGTTACATAAACAACCTAACTTTGATTTATTTGACAATGCGCATAAATGGACTCCGCCATATGTATGCGAAATGCCTTGGCCTCGGCCTCGGTCTGGTCAGGGTGTACAAATACCACATCGTTATTTATCAAGATGCTGGCATTACGACATACCCAGACACCGCAATCCGCATTCATGTCCCGGGCTGCCTTCAGCTTCAAACGAGATGCTGAAATGCCCCAAACCCTAGGAACGAAGGAGCAGTCTGCTAAGGGAGGAAGGGGGGGGAGCCTCTCCAAAACGTAGTCCTGTAATTAGACAGAACTCACGACGCCCAAAATGCAATCGATCGCCGAAGAAATCAAAATGCATCTCCTCCGGCTCAGCGTTGGCGTCCTCGACCTCCAACTGTAGAAACATGTGTACTAGCGTAGGGTCGCCAGCAGAGTAAGACACATCCATCCATGGCCCGAACGGTGTCCCTCTAAAGATAACCTCAAGGGTATCCGCGCGATCACCTAATCCCCTAAAGCGGTTTCTTAAGTCCTCGATGTAGGCAACTTTGCACTTTAGCGTCAAGTCGATGTTAAAGAAATCCCTCTACATAGTCATTCACAGATGTTATAGTTAGTGTTATATATAGATGTTGCGGTTTATTTTATTTCAACGTATAATAGTGTTATAAATAGATAAAGTGCGGTTTATTTTATTTCAACGTATAATAGTGTTATATATAGATGTTGCGGTTTATTTTATTTCAACGTATAATAGTGTTATAAATAGATAAAGTGCGGTTTATTTTATTTCAACGTATAATAATGTTATATATAGATGTTGCGGTTTATTTTATTTCAACGTATAATAGTGTTATATATACATGTTGCGGTTTATTTTATTTCAACGTATCATATTGTTATATATACATGTTGTGGTTTATTTTATTTCAACGTATAATAGTGTTATAAATAGATAAAGTGCGGTTTATTTTATTTCAACGTATAATAGTGTTATAAATAGATAAAGTGCGGTTTATTTTATTTCAACGTATAATAGTGTTATATATAGATGTTGCGGTTTATTTTATTTCAACGTATAATAGTGTTATAAATAGATAAAGTGCGGTTTATTTTATTTCAACGTATAATAGTGTTATATATAGAGGTTGCGGTTTATTTTATTTCAACGTATAATAGTGTTATATATACATGTTGCGGTTTATTTTATTTCAACGTATCATATTGATATATATACATGTTGCGGTTTATTTTATTTCAATGTATAATAGTGTTATATATACATGTTGCGGTTTATTTTATTTCAACGTATCATATTGTTATATATACACACTTTTAAGAATTTTTTTATAAAAACACACTCTTAACAAATATTTTTATAAAAAAACACATTCTTAACATTTTTTTAATAAAAACACACTCTTTAGAATTATTTTTATAAAAACAATCTCTTAACAATTTTTTTATAAAAAACATTCTTAACAATGTTTTTTTTTATAAAAATACAACGTATCAATTTTTTTTATAAAAACACACTTTTAAGAATTATTTGTATAAAAACACACTCTTAACAATTTTTTTTAAAAAAACACATTTTTAACAATTTTTTTATAAAAACACATTCTTAACAATTTTTTTATAAAAAAATACATTCTTAACGAATTTTTTATAAAAACACACCCTTAACAATTTTTTATAAAAAACACATTTTTAACAATTTTTTATAAAAACACACTCTTAACAATTTTTTTATAAAAAACACGTTTTTAATTTTTTTTTATAAAAACACATTGTTAACATTTTTTTATAAAAACACACTCTTAACAAATTTTTTTTATAAAAGAACACTCTTAACAATTTTTTTATTGAAAAACACACTATAACAACATACACATTATAACATACAAATATCACATTCAAACATAAAACCATAAAACTATAACAATTTTTTATAAAAACACACTCTTAACAATTTTTTATAAAAAACACATTTTTAACAATTTTTTATAAAAACTGTTTTTATAAATAAAAATTAACAATTTTTTTTATAAAAAAACACATTATAAAAACCATAAAACTATAACAATTTTTTATAAAAACACACTCTTAACAATTTTTTTATAAAAAAACTGTTTTTATAAAAAATTGTTAAGGGTGTGTTTTTATAAAAAAATTGTTAAGAGTGTGTTTTTATAAAAAAAAACACATTTTTAACAATTTTTTTATAAAAACACACTTTTAACAATTTTTTTATAAAAAACACGTTTTTAATTTTTTTTTATTAAAACACATTGTTAACAATTTTTTTATAAAAACACACTCTTAACAATTTTTTTTATAAAAAAACACTCTTAACAATTTTTTTATGAAAAAACACACTATAACAACATACACATTATAACATACAAATATCACATTCAAACATAAAACCATACATATCATGTTAAACATACAACATATTCAAACATAAGTTATAAACACTCTAACAACCTACAAATCATATATCTTAACTTAAAATAACATACAAAAAATAACAAAAAACATAAAAGAAACATACCATAGAGGTAATACGAGACATCTTCACAAAACGCGAACGTGTTCCACACGACACAATTGAGAGAGAGTGGGAGTAAAAAATTGAGAGTGTTATAAAAAATGAGATGGAGCCGAATTGGTCCCCCCATCCCCATTTATAGTGCGGCCGAAGAAAAGAATTAGGGTTTTGGTCCTCAAAGTCATTTTAGGGTTAACCCTGTGCCGACACGTGGCACTTTAGCCCGCGATCGCGGGGGTCAAAGGAAGTCAAACGCGAGCAGGGACCAAAACTGCCAACACGGGCATTCATGAGGGGGGACACGTGGCACTTTAGCCCGCGATCGCGGGGGTCAAAGGAAGTCAAACGCGGGCAGGGACCAAAACTGCCAACACGGGCATTCTTGAGGGGGGAAACTGGACCGCGGGCATTCTTGAGGGGGGACACGTGGCACTTTAGCCCGCGATCGCGAGGGTCAAAGGAAGTCAAACGCGGACAGGGACCAAAACTGCCAACACGGGAATTTTTGAGGGGGGAAAGCTGGACCGCGGGCATTCTTGAGGGACCAACGCGAGCAAAGTGGGCAAAGTTTGGTGACACGTGGCCTGGGGCCCGCGACCGTGGGCTCCATCGCGGATTTTTGGGGCATTTTTGTAAGATGGGAGAGATTTGTGGCATTTTGGTAACTCGAAGTTGGACTTTTGGCATTTTAATTAATTTCCCATTATAATACATACTTGAATTTATAAAAGTTGAATAAAATACTAATATATATTTTTAGAGGCCTTAAAATATTGAGACTTACTTTATTGACCTCAATTTTTTTGTGTTTTAGTGGTGAAGGGAGATGAAAACACCTATATTTTAGTGTTTTTAGTGGTGGATTAAAGATGGTCTAAACGACATCTCCAACCCAAACACTGAAAAAACACTAAAAATGCCGGAACCCTTAAAAACAAAAAAAAAACAACTCCAACCCAACACTAAAAACACACACTAAAAAAACTTTAATAATAAAATATTATATGTATTGATTATTATACTATTTTATTAAAACAAAATAATTATAATATATACTTGAATTTATAAAAGTTGAATAGAATACTTATATATATACATATTGAGTGACCTACTTTATTGGCTTCCAAATATAGAGACCAAATTTATTGAGCTCCATTATTTTGTGTTTTAGTGGTGGGATGGAGATGACAACCGTGCCTTTATTTGTTAATAAAATGGTAAATTACGGATAAAGAATAAAAGATGGCGGGCTGTTGGTTAAAGCCTAAAGCTAGGAAAAAGGAGGGACCAAAGGTGTACGTTGCTGAAAGATATAAAAAGGGAAGCAATCCCTAGAAATTCCATTTCTGTGAAATTGATTGCGGCTAAAGAGAAAAATCAGAAGTACAGAGAAAGAGGAGAAATCAAGACATCGGCTAGGGACTCGGCGTTGAAGGTAAACCTTGGTTCACTTCCATTTATTTAGTTCGTGTGATGCATTGCTACCATGTTTTGAGTTGCAAAATTTGGGGGAAACACCTTTTTTACTATGGAATATCTATTTCAAGAATGTATGGGAGATTATTGATTTTGAACTGATTGGAGTTCATTTGGGTGAACAATTGAGCGTTTTAAACTAGAGTTTTGGACCCAAGCTTATAGTTAATTAGGCATGGGAGTTAAATCGTTTTTGGTGCTTGATTCGAGAGTTCGGGTTTAACAGTTCGGGTTTTCGGAAGTCGCTCTCTCCGGAAAATGACTCCCGGACTAGTAGTGTTTTCCGGATCGTAGTTGTCCGGATACCTTAGTCCGGATTGAAGATTCCGTATTACGGGTATCGGATTCCGAATTGGGATTTCGGATACTGGAGTCCGGATTGAGGATTTCGGATTTAGGATACCGGATTCCGGATTCCGGAGTGAGTTTTTGGATATCGGAGTCCGAATTCCAGAAACCCTTCTTTTCCGGATATGTTTATGATTAAAGTATATGGTATGCCTTAGGTGTTGGGTCGGAAGGGAGGCGCGTGGTTAGGAAAATCACTACAATCAGGTGAGTTCCCTTAACCCTTTTTACGTGAAACAAGATGTTAAATACTTTTATTGATCATGGTATGCTTACGAGTACAATTGTTTACAAGTTTTATAAATCCTCTCATGAAAGTATGTTTTAGAAAGGCATATGCAACATGATTAAGCTGTTTATAAATATTTCATGCCTTGTGATTTATTGTTAGCTATGTGTATATGATATGTGGGGTCGGGTCGCACAGTGGGATCAATTTACCTTGGGATCTGACGATCCCTTGGGAGTTTGGTATGAACCGGTAGGATGGAATTCGTTTCCTTCCTACTCGGGCAATGGGGAGTCTGTTTGGACCCCGATATGAGACGAGAGGGGATTCTGCATGGGCCTCGATCGTGGTTTTGATTGGTACGATCTTTGAATATTGTGCAAGTACCCATGTATGGAGTTTATATTGAGATGCATGATTTATCAAAGAAATGATATTATTTGTTGCTATAACTGTTTTTGAAGGGAATTCACTAGGCCTTTTGGTCTAACCCTCGCTTTTCAAAACTAAACCATTTTCAGGGAAACGCACTAGTGGTGCTTCGAGCAAGGGTAAGGAGACGGCTTGAGCTAGGAGATGGAGGCTTTAGCAAAGGACCCTATAGTGACATTAATGAATCGCTTAGATAGAACTCTCGGCTGTAGATAGAATGCCTTTCCGCTGCAATTTTGAATAGTTCAGACTTTAATGTTTGTTTAATGAATTTTTTTTGTAATTGGGACCCAATTTGGGATTTATTATCTATGTTATGTCTGTTGAATGTTCTAGGTTGTTACATTTGGTATCAGAGCCATAGTTTAAGGGATTTAGGTGACCGGTTGGGCCTAAACTTAAACTGTAGGATGAGGAACACAACCGAGATATAGGATTGCCTCTAGGAAAGATCACTCTAAATGTGCTTAGGAATAAGGTAGCAAGGACTGTCATGTAAGGTAAATTTGGGGTTACACCTGGCCAGTGTAACTGTGTATTTACAGGTACATGTGCATACTTAAATTGCCTTATATAGCGAACCTTTTCTTTGTGTCTTGTCGAGCAAGGGTTAATCGTCGGTTTCTTTCAAATCTCGTTATGGCTGGAAGAACGCTAAGGAGCAGATCTATACCTACTGATAGGAGAGTTCAAAATGAGGAGGTCCTCGCCAACGGGCCACTGAAGCCCCGAGGCAGGCTGCTACTCGGGGAAGGGGCAGGGGTCGCGGTAGGGGACGGAGGAGAACGCCTCGCCGAGCCGCCACTCAAGTGGACGAAACCAATGGGGGAAACCCAATCCGAAGGACAACGCGAGTAATCCATAGGGCGAGGAGTGTGGAGATCTCGGTTGATCGGGAAGTATCTCAGCAGGAGAGTTCAGCTACGGTAAGGGTGCGTAACCAGCCGAGGGGACGCGCCCGGGGTCGCGCATCTGCGTTTGTGACGCGAGAGAATCTAGCTACTGAGATGGGTAAGATTCAGGAAACCCTGCAAGCCCTCCTTGCCAAGCAGGATCAGTCGGCGTCAGGAAGCAAAGAGGCAAGCGAGAACAAGGAGAGCACGAAATTGTCAAGCCCGTTGGTATCTGGTACTGGGGGTCACTCGCAGTCGACCCAACTTGTGGTGAATGAGTCTGCAGCTAAAGGATGCAACTACAAGGCGTTTGCCTCGTGTAAACGTCTTACGTTCAAGGGTGAGTGTGACCCGGTGCTGGCAATGAAGTGGGTCAGAGAAATGGAGCTAGTTCTCGATATTTGTAAGTGTGTGGATGGGGATAAGGTGATGTTTGCTCTGTCCATGCTAAAATCCGATGCAGTGTACTGGTGGGATGCTGAGACCGGAGGTAAGGGGCCGTCAGCGGCTAAAGAGATGACTTGGGAGACTTTTGTTGGAAAGTTTAGAGCACAATTCTGCCCACTGGCGGTAGTGAAGAGATTGGAGGAAGAATTCCTGAGTTTGGAACAGGGGGATATGACAGTGTGGGAGTACACCTCAAAGTTCATTGAGAAATCTCGTTTTGCTGAACTTTATGTGCCGACTGAGGAACGGCGGGTGGAAAGATAGCTGTATGGGTTGAAGAGCAGTATTAGGGAGTTGGCCTCAACAAGGAACTCCACTACTTTTCAGGCGGCCATTAATGCGGCCGAGTTAACCGAGAAAGAAAATAATCGTCATGTGACGGAGAAGGGAGGAGAGAAAAGGAAGTGGGATGGACCATGTAATGATGCGAGGAAGGGAAAAATGTTTCGGCCGGAAAACCGCGGGACTCGAGGAGCATTCAACAAGCCTTGCGAGAAGTGTCGCCGTGTGCACCAGGGTGAATGTTTAGCTGAATCCAGATCTTGTTACCGGTATGGGTTATCCGGTCACATGTCGAAGGCTTGTCCTAGTTGAAAATCGTGTTTTCAATGTGGGTATGCGGGTCAAATGTGGTATGATTGTCCGCAGCTGAAGAAAAGAGGACCAGTTCAGTACGGTGATCGCCATGGGAGAAAGGGGAATGACAAGGGAGCGGAGTTGGCGCGTCCGAAGGGACGTGCGTTCCACATGTCGGCAAAGGAGGCGGAGGAGATTCCGGATGTTGTGACAGGTACGTTTCTGGTGAACTCTTTGTGTGGCAAAGTGTTGTTTGACTCGGGAGCAAATCGCTCTTTTGTATCGCATGCTTTTATGAAATGCTTAGGGGTAAGGCCTAGACGCTTGGAGATGGTATTAGAGGTAGAAACTGCTGATGATAACCGAGTGTGCGTTAGGGATGTGGTAGAGGATTGTGTCATAGACATAGAGGGAAGTCTGGTGCCTATGCAGTTGTATCCCATGGCAATGGGAGAGTTTGATGTGGTGTTGGGTATGGATTGGCTAGCTAATAATAATGCTAGTATTGTTTGCAATAAGAAACTAGTTCGGTTTCAGTTACCCGATAAGGGTTCAGTAGTGATCTATGGGAATCGTCGAGATTGGAAGGCTAGCCTTATTTCGATGATTAAGTCTACGAGATGCTTGAGAAAGGGTTGTCGAGGATTTTTAGCATATGTAGTGGACGCTAAGAAAGAGAAGCATGGGGTGGAGGAAGTGCGAGTGGTAAGTGAATACCTAGAGGTATTTCCGGATGACTTGACAAGTCTACCCCCGGATCATCAGATCGAGTTCCGAATCGACTTGGTGCCTGGAGGTGCACCAATCGCCCGCGCACCTTATAGGTTAGCGCCTTCCGAGATGAAAGAAACGATGACTCAGTTGCAAGAGTTGCTAGATAAGGGATTCGTTAGACCGAGTACGTCTCCGTGGGGAGCGTCGATACTCTTCGTTAAAAAGAAAGACAGGACCATGCGAATGTGCATAGATTACCGTGAACTCAACAAAGTCACGATTAAGAACAAGTATCCTAAACCGAGGATCGACGACCTATTCGACCAGCTGCAAGGAGCCAGTTATTTCTCCAAGATAGATTTGAGGTCGGGCTATCACAACTCAAGGTAAGGGAGGAGGACATACCGAAAAGCACTTTCAGGACGAGGTATGAGCACTACGAGTTCTTGGTGATGCCATTTGGGCTAACCAATGCCCCGGAAGCTTTTATGGATTTGATGAACAAGGTGTGCCAACCTTATTTGGACAAGTTCGTGATCGTGTTTATAGACGACATATTGGTGTTTTCAAGATCGGAAAAGGAGCACGAGGGCCATCTGCGAACGATTTTAGAGTTATTGAAGCAAGAGAAGTTGTATGCAAAGTTCTCCAAGTGCGAATTCTGGTTGAGGGAAGTGCAGTTCTTCGGGCACGTGGTGTCTAAGAATTTTGATGATCTGAGATGTTAAAGGATCGAAAATACAACAATTTTGGTCATGAAGCTTGAAAGAAAAATGGAAGAGGCAACAGTACGTGATTTTTTTTTGTTGGTGATGGATAATGAAAAAGTGGAAGCTATGCATGAGTTCTTGGTTTTCATGTAAATCATTTTCTTAATGGTTTGTGAGGATAATAAAACAAAATGAAGGCCTTTTGGATGAAAAGCTTGGATGATAAGTGATGAAAAATTCAATAGATCTTGAAGTATGTTTTTGGTGATGGAGATGAATAGTACTAACTGACTCAGTTAGTGGCCAGTTAGGTTTCTAACATTTTTGGTCCAGTTTCCGTTAGTTTCGTCAAATTTCGTGGCTTTTGCTAATGGAACCCGTGTGGCATCATTCCTACATTTAGTTTGTCACACATCTATCTCCATGACGTCGATTTGTGTTCGATTCCTCGAAACCTCTACCGAGTAGCGCGTGCTTTTTACCATTCCTCCTTCTAGCAAATTCAGACCAAGCTCTCTTAAGCTGAATTCTTACTCAACTCGTGGTTCAACGACGGATTCTTTGTTTTAAACTAAGAATGCATTTGGCTTATCACTCAAAACTCACTCGTTATCATTCTTGTGGGCTTATCGGAACGAGATCGAGTTTCTACATTTTGGAGATGTTTTTCGTGCACTTAGTCTGGGTTATGTAGTACATTGAATCTGATTTTTCAAGGTTGAAAATATGATGAATAAGAGAAACTTTCAAGGGGGAGCCGAGCCTACATTTGAAGAATGCACTGCTAAAGTTTTTCAAGAAAATCAAGGGGGAGAGGAGTTAAAGTAAGATAATTTTACTTTCCAAAACTTTAGGGGGGAGAATGTTAGGACATTTAAGTTGTCATAAATATTAGAAAGTTTTGTAAAGTAAAGGCTTTGGGCCTAATGGTCTTGGATATGTAAATGGGTTTGGGCTTAAGTGTTGTAACAAGGGGGAGGACTATAAATAGGGCTTGTCATGTAAGTTTGTAATCATTAGTTCATAATTCAAAATGTATCTCTCTAATCTCATATTGTTCTCTCTAGATTAGATTTCCTTTTCTAATAAACAATTAGTCCTCTTCTACCTAATCTTGTTACATATTACTTGAATTGTTGAAGATCATGGACTCACAAGGGGATAATGGTGGATCCCTATAAGATTGAGGCCATCCGAGATTGGGAACAACCTAATAACCCGTCTGAAGTACGAAGTTTCCTCGGATTAGCGGGATACTATCGAAAGTTCATTAAAGACGTTTCGCGTATCGCTACGCCACTGACTTCTTTGACCAAGAAAAGTGTTAAGTTCGCCTGGTCAGAGGCTTAAGATGAAGCTTTTCAGAAACTGAAGGATATGCTGAGTAGCGCGCCGGTGTTGTCATTACAAGAAGGTTCAGACGATTTTGTAGTGTAAATGACACGTCGAAGTTGGGAATAGGTTGTGTTTTATTTCAACGTGGAAAGGTAATCGCATATGCCTCTCGGCAGTTAAAGGATCACGAAGCTCGGTACCCCACTCATGATTAGGAATTAGCGGTCGTAGTTTTCGCTTTGGAAATTTGGCGGCACTATCTTTATGGGACAAAGTGTAAGATTTTCACGGATCACAAAAGTCTTTGCCACCTCTTTGATCAAAAGGAGTTGAATATGCACCAAAGAAGGTGGATCGAGTTGTTGACAGATTACGATTGCAAGATCGAGTACCACCCGAAAAAAGCCAACGTGGTGGCCGACACCCTGAGTCGGAAATAAAGGAATGAGGCTCCAAGGATTGTGGCCATGAGGGTCGAGGTGACATTTAACCTATTGGCCGAGATAAAGAGATGTCAAGTTGACGCGCTAGTAACGACGAACACTAAGAAAGAAAGGATGGTAGGGCAAGCAACCTCTTTAGTGGAGGACAGTCGAGGGGTGAAGTGTTTCAACGAGAGGATCTGGGTTCTGAGGCTCGGCAAGCTTAGAAATGTGATTTTGGAAGAGGCGCACAAGTCGAAGTATTCTATTCATCCAGGAACTAATAAGATGTACGGGGATCTACGTCAGGACTATTGGTGGCCCATCATGAAGAAAGACATAGCTCATATTGTGGAAAGATGCATGACGTGCTCACGGGTGAAGATTTAGCATCAGCGACCATATGGGAAGCTTAAGTCCTTAGAAATACCAATGTGGAAGTGGGATCAGATTACGATGGACCTCGTAACCCACCTGCCTAGGACCCCAAAGGGTTATGATGCGATATGGGTGATCGTGGATCGACTTACGAAGTCGGCGCATTTCTTGCCTATAAAGGAATCTTACTCATTGGAGCGGCTAGCAAAGTTGTACATAGATGAGGTTGTAACCCGTCATGGTGTACCGTCGTCAATAGTGTCGAACCGAGATAGCAGATTTACCTCTGCATTTTGGAGAAGCTTCCAGAGGGAAATGGGTACGCAAATCAAGATGAGTATCGCGTATCACCCTCAGACCGACGGCCAGAGCGAGAGGACGATTCAAAATTTGGAGGATATGCTAAGAGCATGCGCTTTAGATTTTCAAGGTTCGTGGGAGAGACACTTGCCGTTGATCGAGTTCGCTTACAACAACATTTACCATGCAAGCATCAAGGCAGCACCTTACGAAGTGCTCTACGGTAGGAAATGCCGAACCCCTTTGTGTTGGAATGAGGTCGGAGAAAGACAGTTGGTTGGACCAGAGATTGTGCAAATAACCTTGGACAAGATAGTCCAAGTGCGAGAAAGGCTGAAGGTCGCTCGCGACCGACAGAAGAGTTATGCAGATAAGAGACGGAAGGACATATACTTTCAAGTCGAGGATAATGTGTTGTTAAAGGTATCCCCATGGAAGGGAGTTGTACGTTTTGGGAAACGGGGAAAGCTAAGTCCACGTTATATCGGACCGTTTGAAATCACAGAGGGAATCAGGGAAGTGGCGTATAGGTTGGACCTACCCGAAGAGCTGCAGGGCATTCACAATGCATTTCATGTGTCTAATTTGAGGAAGTGTCTGGTAGACGTGGATAAAGCCGTGCCACTGAAGGATGTAAGAGTAGATGAGAAACTGAATTTTGTAGAAGAACCCGGAGCCATTTTGGATCGGAAGGTGAAGAGGTTGAGGAACAATGAGATCAACCTTGTAAAAGTTCAGTGGCGCTTTCACAAAGCTCAGGAAGCTACTTGGGAGTTGGAGTCTGACATGAGGACCAGGTACCCATTTTTATTCGACCAAGGAATTCCGGGGACAAAATTCTTTTAAGGGGGGAGTGTTGTAACAACTGTGCCTTTATTTGTTAATAAAATGGTAAATTGCAGGTAAAGAATAAAAGATGGTGGGGATGGTGGTTAAAGCCTAAAGCTAGGAAAAGGGAGGGACCAAAGGTGTATGTTGCTGAAAGATATAAAAAGGGAAGCAAACCCTAGAAATTCCATTTCTGTGAAATTGATTGCGTCTGAAGAGAAAAATTGGAAGTGCAAAGAAAGAGGAGAAATCAAGACATCGGCTAGGGACTCGTCGTTGAAGGTAAACCTCGGTTCACTTCCTTTTATATAGTTCGTGTGATGCATTGCTACCATGTTTTGATTTGCAAAGTTTGGGGGAAACACCATTTTTACTCTGGAATATCTATTTCAAGAATGTATTGGAGATTATTGATTTTGAACTGATTGGAGGCCATTTGGGTGAACAATCGAGCGTTTTAAACTGGAGTTTTAGACCCAAGCTTGTAGTTAATTAGGCATGAGAGTTAAATCGTTTTTGGTGCTCGATTCGAGAGTTCGGGTTTAACAGGTCGTGTTTCCGGAAGTCGCTCTCTCCGGAAAATGACTTTCGGACTAGCAGTGTTTTCCGGATCGCAGTTGTCCGGATACCGGAGTCCGGATTGAAGATTTCGGATTTCGGGTACCGGATTCCGGATTGGGATTCCGGATACCGGATTCTGGAATTAGTTTTCGGATATCGGAGTCAGGATTTCGGAATCCCTTATTTTCCGGATATGTTTCTGATTAAAGTGTATGGTATGCCTTAGGTGTTGGGTCGGAATGGAGGCGCGTGGTTAGGAAAATCACTACAATCAGGTGAGTTCCCTTAACCCTTTTTACGTGAAACTAGATGTTAAATACTTTTACTGATCATGGTATGCTTTCGAGTACAATTGTTTACAAGTTTTATAAATCCTCTCATGAAAGTATGTTTTAGAAAGGCTTATGCAGCATGATTAAGCTGTTTATAAAGATTTCACGCCTTGTGATTTATTATTAGCTATGTGTATATGATATGTGGGGTCGGGTCGCATAGTGGAATCAGTGTACCTTGGGATCCGACGATCCCTTGGGAGTTTGGTATGAACCGGTAGGATGGAATTCGTTTCCTTCCTACTCGGGCAATGGGGAGTCTGCTTGGACCCCGATATGAGACTAGAGGGGAATCTGCTTAGGCCCTGATCGTGGTTCTGATTGGTACGATCTTTGAACACTGTGCAAGTACCCATGTATGGAGTTTATATTGAGATGTATGATTTATCAAAGAAATGATATATATTTGTTGCTATAACTGTTTTTGAAGGGAATTCACTAGGCCGTTTGGTCTAACCCTCGCTTTTCAAAACTAAACCATTTTTAGGGAAGCGCACTTGTGGTGCTTCGAGCAAGGGTAAGGAGACAGCTTGAGCTAGGAGATGGAGGCTTTAGCAAGGACCCTATTGTGTCATTAATGAATCGCTTAGATACTCTCGGCTGCAATTTTGAATAGTTCAGACTTTAATGTTTGTTTAATGAAAATTTTATGTAATTGGGACCCAATTTGGGATTTATTATATATGTTAAGTCTGTTGAATGTTCGGGGTTGTTACATTTGGTATCAAAGCCATAGTTTAAAGGATTTAGGTGACCGGTTGGGCCTAAACTTGAACTGTAGGATGAGGAACACAACCAAGATATAGGATTGCCTCTAGGAAAGATCACTCTAAATGTGCTTAGGAATAAGGTAGCAAGGACTATCATGTAAGGTAAATTTGGGGTTACACCTGGCCAGTGTAACTGTGAATTTACAGGTACATGTGCATACTTAAATTGCCTTATATAGTGAACCTTTTCTTTGTGTCATGTTGAGCAAGGGTTAATCGCCGGTTTCTTTCAATTCTCGTTATGGCTGGAAGAACGCTTAGGAGCAGATCTATACAGTTCAAAATGAGGAGGTCCTTGCCAACGGTCCACTGGAGCCCCGAGGCAGGATGCTACTCGGGGAAGGGGTAGGGGTCGCGGTAGGGGACGGGGGAGAATGCCCCACCAAGCCGCCACTCTAGTGGACGAAACTAATGGGGGAAACCCAATCCGAAGGACAACGCGAGTAAGCCGTAGGGCGAGGAGTGTGGAGATCCCGGTTGATCAGGAAGTATCTCAGCAGGAGAGTTCAGCTACGGTAAGAGAGCTAGTCTTCGATACTTGTAAGTGTGCGGATTGGGATACGGTGATGTTTGCTATGTCCATGCTAAAATCCGATGCAGTGTACTGGTGGGATGCTGAGACCGGAGGTAAGGGGTCGTCAGCGGCTAAAGAGATGACTTAGGAGACTTCTGTTGGGAAGTTTAGAGCACAATTATGCCCATTGGCGGCAGTGAAGAGATTAGAGGAAGAATTCCTGAGTTTGGAACAGGGGGATATGACAGTGCGGGAGTACACCTCAAAGTTCGTTGAGAAATCTCGTTTTGCTGAACTTTATGTGCCGACTGAGGAATGGTGGGTGGAAAGATACCTTTATGGGTTGAAGAGCAGTATTAGGGAGTTGGCCTCAACAAGGAACCCACTACTTTTCAGGCGGCCATTAATGCGTCAGAGTTAACCGAGAAAGAAAAGAACCGTCAGGTGACGGAGAAGGGAGGAGAGAAAAGGAACCAACTCCGTTGCCTCATGTTCAGTTCTTTCTGATCAAAGACATGTTTCAAACTCTTATGATCAGTGAAAAGAGTGTACTTCGTTCCATATAAATAATGCCGCCACAATTTTAAAGCAAACACAACTGCTGCCAGTTCCAAATCATGGGTAGGATAATTCTTTTCATGCTCCTTGAGTTGTCTTGATGCATAAGCAATTACTTTGCCACGTTGCATCAATACACACCCCAAACCCATCTTTGGCGCATCACTATAAATGACTAAATCTTCTATTCCTCCCGGTAGTGCAAGAATATATGCTTCACACAGCTTATTTTGTAATGTCCTAAAAGCTGATTGTTGCTTTTCAGTCCATACAAACTTCTTCAGTGTCAGGATTGTCAAGGCAGAAGCGATATTGGAGAAATCCTTTATAAATCTCCGATAATAGCCTGCCAAACCCTAGAAGCTCCGTATCTTTGATGCGTTCTTCGGTGTTTCCTAATTCATCATTGCTTCTATTTTAGCTGGATCCACTTTGACCCCTTCAGAAGTAATCACATGACCAAAACATTGTACCTCATTTAACCAAAATTCACACTTTGAAAATTTTGCGTACAATTTCTCCTTTCTCAAAACGTCTAAGACTTCACGAAGGTGACATTCGTGACCGACTTCACTCTTTAAATAAACAAGTATGTCATCAATGAACATGATGACAGACTTATCTAAGAATGGTCGACACACTCTGTTCATTAAATCCATGAACACAGCTGGAGCATTTGTCAACCCAAAAGTGTTGGTCCCGAAGGGCTATACAAGTTTGTAGAAGGGGGGGGGGGGGGGGGGGGGTTGAATACAAACACATGTTTTTACTTTTCTAAATTGTTTATTGATAAATCATTAACAATTTACAGCTTGTTGCGGAACAAGATAAGGGATAAATCCTAATCTAAACAAGTTGGAACACTAAGTTTTCTTGCACTAAGAAAGAGAAGGAAATTACTAATAATAACCTATCTCAAGATAAGAAGATGACTTGACCAGAGTTAGCAAGTGCTTCAAGAATGAAGCTGGAATCCTTCTTATATACTGCATGCATTTAATGCATGTCAGTTTATACTTTACATGTGGCAGTAGCTCATTGGTTGTTGGGTCTGACTTTTGTAGACAACCTTTGTAGCCGCATGGTTGAACAGTGTAGTATCAGAGTGGTTGTACGATTTCAGACAATAAGGAGGTTTTTTTCTGACATATCATACGGAGTCGTGCAAGGGTAGTTAAGACAAAAGTACTTTGTACGGAGGACTTCATGATCAGCTTTCGTTGAATCAGAGCTTTATCATTCTATATCAGTGAATGACAAAGTTCAACGGTAGTTGAAGTATTGTACTTGATACTTCACGTTGAGTGGAAAAATCTGAGTCTTCGCTGATCCGCATCAGTTCATTAGGAGACTTGTCGCTGGTTCTTGAGCTTGATCTTCGACTTCAGCGTAGAACCTATGTTGACGTGAAACTTGTCTTCAGGGATCATAAGTAAACAACTAACTTATCAGCAATCACCATAAGGACTGAACAGGCTCAGAGCATTATGGTGAACAGTGTTCGCTGAATGTTTAATCTAAAGAACGAGAGTTCCTATCAGCGGTACTGAATTAGTCTTAGTACATCAGCGATAGTGAAACTCTAATATATTTGTTTACTTACAATTTTCACTAAGGGTTTAAGAGAGGGTCATTATCAAATCACTGAGGGTTTGGATCAACAATCTCCCCCTATTTGATTATGACATAGCAACAGAGAAAATTGCTATTTAATGAAAACATAAGGATAAAAAGAACTCATAAAATATTTGTCCCTTTTACTGTTTTCTGGGATCTTTTCTGTACTTATGGAGTAAAGTACTTTCGCTGAAATCTTTCTTTAAACTTCGTATCAGATTACAAAGGGAAGTGGAAAAATTATAAGTACAAGCGAAATAAATTACATGTACAAAAGAATAACTGATAAAATAGAAGAATAAGGCGATCTTATCAGCTTATAGAGGTTCTTCCTTAATGAGAAGTTCATCAAGGGTCTGGGTTGTAGGAATCATCCAGTCAGGGACTTGTTCTCCCTGATTTCTTCTTTCTTGGGCTTCCTTGAAGATCAGCGGCTTCATAAAGTATCCGAGAAGGTCTTGTCTAAACTCACACCAGTATATGAGATCTCTGAGCTGTTCGATTGGAGTGATTGGTAGCTCAGCGATACGTTGAAAACATTCTCGTCCCTCGTAGTCACGAAAGAATATACCGTAAGGATTACTTATGACTTTACCAGGGATGAAACGTTCACCGGGTGGCAGAGATATGTCAAGGGAAGATAGATCAGGGTCAGGACCAAGCACTTCAGCACGAGAGAAACCAGTACCAGTTTCATTTCGTATGGGAGGACCTGAATCTGATTCTTGTAGCTTCTTCTTTGCAGAGGCCTTTTTTCTTTTCAGTTTAAGAGCAGGAGGAGGAGGAATATCCACAGCAGATGAGACCAAGTCGATCTGTCGATTTATAAGTTTCTCGACATGATCCTTGTACTTTGAACGTGATTGTTGAATGGCTATCCTCATCTCCAACAAGTCAGAGAGACCATACCTTGTGACGGCTTCAGCACCAAAGGTTTCAGTTTGGCCATTCTCTCTGAACAATTGAATATCAACATTAGGTACTCCGATAGTTGTTCTTCCAGAGATGTGTACCTTGTTGATCCTCGCTGGACGATATCTGAAGTGTACCTTCTCTTTACACCATTTGAGGGTGGATTGAGATACTTCAGTTTTCTTCTCGACAATCTTTCGAGCATCTTCCCAAAGCTGACGTTGGACTTGAATGGGAATTCGTTTCAGCTTGGGGTCTTCGACTGATTCTTGGACAAGCTGGATGGCGAGTTCTCTGTCTTTTTCTTCAGCTTCCCTTCTTTCAGCGATTAACCTTTCAGCTCTGAGGTGATCCTTATATTCCTTTTGTGAAAGTCTGAACTTTAGAGGAATAGAAGGAAGTTGATCACGCTTCAGGATGATTCGCTGATCTTCTAATCTCTTGATCATTGCATCTCTCTTTTCTTGATCCTCTTCACTCAGCTTTTGAGGAGCCAAGGAAGGTCTATTTTGGTGAGAGAGCAGCTGTTCTTCAGGTTCATCAGTCTCAGTGGTTAAATCCAAGACTGGGATTATTTCTTCAGCGTTGGGAGCTGGGATTATTGTCGGTGAAGTCGCAGCTGTAGAAACTTCAGCGATATCCTCAAACAGAGGAGAGGACTAGCTGACAAACTGGCTTTGGAAGCAAGATCATCAGATTGTCTTCTTCAGCGAGGCCTTTGTTTTTGCCTTTGTCAGCTTCAGACGATGCAGGCTTTGTCTTGGCCCGCTCCCCTGAAGGTTCATTTATCGAAATCCCTTTAAGAGTTGTAGTCTTCTGAACAAGCTTGACGATAAAGGAGTCATCATCATCATCATCATCGTTATCATCATCATTCTTTGGAGAAGAAGATGGTTCATCATCAGAGATGTCGACAGCTTCATCGTCTTTAGCGTCGTCTTCATCAAATTCAATTTCTTCGAGTTGCTCCCCCTCAGATACAGAGGTAAGCTTCTCGGTTCCCTCAGGGTTTTCATCTCCCTGAGGTCCAATAGTTGTTCATTCATTTGTCTTCTCCCCCTCTTCAGTAAGGGGAAGGTCTTCAGTCTTCTCCATCTCGATAGATTCATCATGGGGAAGGTCTTCAGAGTTCTTCTCCCCCCCCTTCCTCATGATGAGTGGGGGAGGAATGCGATGACTCAGCAGATGGTGTTGGTTCCCTGTCTTCTTGGCCAGGGATTCCGACATAATTTTCAATCTTCCCTAATCTGGCTTCCAGTCCAGTTATAGCAGGATTGATCTTGAGAAGTTCAGCTCGATCCGCCGGAGTAAAATGCGAAGGTGCAGGGGCAGCGACGTTCATGCGATCGAGGATCTGCTTAACCATCGTCTTCACTGAACTTACGTCAGTCTTTACTGAACTCACGTCAGTCTTTACAGCGGACACCTCTCCCTGAAGTGTACCAACCGATGTCTTCACCGTTATGACCTCGCTGGACATGGTGCTAACTCTTGAGGAGAGAGAGTTGTAGTCGGTGTAGATATCAGCAAGAACTTTGGCAACATCACCAAGAGTACCATCACCTTCTCCAAATCAGCTTTGGAGGCAATCTGTTCAACCACTTTTGTCAGCTTGTTGAGATTCTCTCCAGCGTTTGTTACAGCTGAAGAGTTGTCTGAGAGAGTAGTGGTGAGACCTGTCAGCTTTGTATCCAGGTTCTTTAGAGAGGCATTGATGTCTCCCAAATTAGGACCTGTAACAGATAAGTACTTATGAACAAAGGAAAGCTCAGAAGTTTGGGGTTTAGTTACAGTGTATATGGGTTGGTGTATACCTGCAGGAGGGCTGGTGAAGTCGTCAAAACTTATGTGTCCTGAAAAAAGTTCCATGTCGTCAGCTAGAGTGCGTGTATGCATGGACATTCCTGCAGGTCCTGCATCCATCATTCCTTGAAAAGTATCAGCTTTAGCTTCTGGAAGAATGGCGTGTGCTCCAGTAATCGTGGTGAAAACTGGATTAGAGTCCAATGGAGTAGAGAGAGAAGCGAAGGTTGAGAAGGTTTGATGTGGAGCTGATTCAGTGTTGGATCCACTGAGAATCACTTCTTCAGTCCTATGAGAGACTGAAGGAGGTTGGGTCGATTCCAAGTTTATAACTTCAGCGTTTAGAGACGCTGAAGCTGGGATGGAATGGGTGGCTTGTTCAGTTGTGGCAGAGCGTACCACTGAACTTTCCATCAGCTCTTCAAGATGAGCTGAGGAGTCTTCAGCAAGAGATTGCTTATGGGGTTGCTCCTTGGTTTTCTTAGTCCTTTTGGAACCAAGTTGGGTAGTAGAGTGTTTCCTTTTTCTAGAAGGAGTGGAGGTTGCAGCTGGGGTATCAGCGGTGGGTTTTTTCACTGAATGAGTTGCAGAAGTAGAAGAAGGAGGATTGAGATTAGATAAGAGAGTAGAGCGACGTACCTCGTTTGCCATTGGCTTGAAGTCAAGTACCTTAGGGCCAACCTGAGAGAGTTTCAGATCTCCTACTTTTGGGTAGTTGTCCCCAAGTCCTTTGAGGAAGACGGCGCTGATGAATCTAGGATATGGAACCCATGATGGTCGGTTAGTAGCAGAGTCTACTATGAGCACAAGATCATCGTAGACTATCGAGGCCCAGTCAACAAGAAGACCTTTCAGCAATGCATAGCCCATTGCTTGCTGAGGTTGAGCGGCTTGATCAGAGGAGCCGGTCTTTGCAGTCATGCAGCTTATCAAGTGTGCGAAGATGAAGTTCATCTCGCTGGGCCTTTTTGTCTTCTTGATTAGGGTCAGCTTCTTCTCAGGCTTCTTGTCCCTTCCTGTTTCCCATACATAACCCATTGCATCAAAGAATGCAGTGATGGCTTCCCTATCAGCATGTTTCTTGTGGTCAGGGAGAGAAACAAAGGGTTTTTCTTTTGTGGCGATGGGAAGGCTCAGTGCTTTTCGGATAATGGCAGGGGTGATTTTTATGGTGCCAAAATCAGTGTCACAGAGGATGCAATCGATTTTTTTCGTGGGGTCTTTGGTTGATGTGAGCAGAGTGTGTCTGGCAGAATACTAGAACTGAGATAGTAGTAGTTGATGAGCAGGGGGTGTTATGGTCAGGGCTGTAGAGAGGCAATAGGTTTTGAGGAAATTCACAGCATCATTTAGATGTGTGACTTGCTTTCGAGGAGGAAACTCGAAAAGCGCATAGAGATTGTTTGTTTTTGTCCAATCGAGTTCCTGAAGCGTGAACTTGACCTGAGGAGCCTTGGTGATTTCCAGTTCCTCAGCAGCAGCAGTGTTCTCAGCAGTAGGAATATCAGTAGATGCCATTGATGTATTATCAGTTCAACCAAAGATATAACAAATAAGAATAATCTTAATGTGGAAAGATTTTCCAATAAGATGGTTCAAATTTTGTCCATTTCATTCAGACTAAAATGTCTTAATGAAGATTGGGGTTTTCTTGTTTTTTTGAAAAAGAAATGCAAACCCAATGAAAAGTCTTGTTTTCCAGTTTCCTTTGAGGATTAGGATTCTGGAAAAACGTATGAAGAACAAGTTTAAGATATTTGCGATTAAACTTGAAGAACAACCATGAAAGGTTGTGTTCATAAAACCATGAAAGAAATGATTTCATTTTTGAAAAAGTTCTTTTGTTTGATCTTGTAAAAACAATGAGAAGATCATTAACAAGTTTTAAGAAACAGGTAAATAAAAGAAATATTAACCTGGTTCGTTGAAGAAGAAGAAGATGAACAGTTCTTGAAAACTTGAGAGCAAAAATGCAATAGTAATCTTCTTGAGGAAGAAGTTGTTCGCGTAAAGGAAAAATATAAACCCAAAATGTGTTTATATAGTAAGATTAGAGAGAGAGAAAATCTTGAGCGGGAAAAGATTTTCATCATGACACGGACACGTGTTTGCATTTGATTGGCTGGTAAACGAAACGTGCAAACGTGTGTCAGAAAGAAGACGTGTCAGGGCTTATCCGTTTCATGACGTCACGAATGTCCTTTCATATTTTAGGATGTCTCTGAGGTTTTGAAAGCTCAGGGACACTTTTGAAAAATATGAAGCACTGAATAGAAATATCAGTGTTGGTTTAAGAAATTTCAAAGTATCGCTGATTAAGGAAGAGATATTCAGCGATGCAATTTGTCTTGAAATCTTGCATTCACATGCGATTGTCAGCAAGAGAAAAACATACTTTGATATCAGCGAATCAAGTTTATTCAGAGAGAGAATGATAGAATGGGTTATACAAGTTGATTTTATCCTATCGCTGATCAAATGTGAACCGCTGAAGATTTTACTCTTCAAAGTTCAGCATTCCAAGCTCGCTGATGAGAAAGTTGAATCTTGTCTCATCAAGAGGTTTGGTGAACAGATCAGCTAACTGATAATCAGTTGGGATAAAGTGAAGTTCTATATCACCATTCATCGCATGATCTCTGATAAAATGATACCTGATTTCGATATGTTTGGTCTTTGAGTGTAGCACTGGATTGTTGGCTATAGCGATGGCACTTGTGCTGTCGCAATAGATTGGAATTTTCGAGAGCTGAAGGTCATAGTCTAGTAGTTGATTTCTCATCCACAAGACCTGACAACAACAGCTTCCAGCGGCTACATACTCAGCTTCAGCAGTTGAGGTGGACACTGAGTTTTGCTTTTTACTTGTCCAACTCACCAGCTTTCCACCCAGGAGCTGACAGCCTCCTGTGGTGCTTTTCCTATCCAATTTGCAACCTGCAAAATCACTATCTGAATAGGCGATTAGATCAAACCCTGAGTCTTTGGGATACCAAAGACCTAGGTTCGCAGTACCCTTAAGGTATCGAAAAGTTCTCTTTACAGCGGTCATATGAGATTCCTTAGGTTCAGCTTGATATCGTGCACACAAATAGGTTGGGTACATATTATCGGGTCGGCTAGCTGTAAGATACAAGAGAGAGCCGATCATCCCACGGTACAGCGTGACATTAACAGGTATTCTATTTGAATCCTTGTCTAGTGTCAGCGGTGGTGCCATAGGGGTTTTCATAGCTGAACTCTTAGTTAAATCGAATTTCTTCAGCATATCTTTAACATACTTTCCCTGATTAATGAAAGTTCCTTTTTCATTTTGCTTTATCTGAAGACCAAGGAAATATGTTAGCTCACCCATCATGCTCATTTTATACTCTTCTTTCATTCTATCAGCGAAACGAGTACAAAGGTCAGGGTTAGTAGAACCAAATATAATGTTATCAACATATATCTGAACAAGAATAATATGACCTTTTACTTTCCTGAAGAACAGAGTCTTATCGATTTTACCACCCTCAAATTTTTCAATATGGAGATAAGTAGAGAGAGTGTCATACCATGCACGAGGAGCTTTCTTTAAGCCATAAAGTGCCTTATACAGTTTATAAACATAACCTGGACGCTTAGGATCTGAGAATCCTGGAGGTTGTTCCACATAGACTTCTTCATTCAGCTTTCCATTTAGAAATGCTGACTTAACATCCATCTGATATACTTTGAAGTCTTTGTGTACAGCGTATGCTAAGAATAGACGAATAGATTCTAGTCTTGCTACTGGAGCAAATGTTTCGTCGTAATCTATGCCATCCTCTTGTCTGTATCCCTGAGCAACAAGTCGAGCCTTGTTGCGGGTTATAGTTCCATGTTCGTCCAACTTGTTTCGATAGACCCATTTAGTGCCTATCACTGTCTTGTCAGTTGGTCTTCGAACAAGTTTCCAGACTTTGTTTCTTTCGAATTCAGTCAGCTCTTCTTGCATGGCGCTGACCCAGTTTGGATATTTGAGGGCATCATCTATTTTCTTTGGTTCAATCAGAGAATAAAGTTAACAAATAAACAAATATTACCTGCACTTTGTCGAGTCTGAACACCAGCGTTTGGATCACCAAGAATTTGATCAATTGGGTGATTTACAGTCCATCGCTGAGCAGGAGCATAAGTCGCTGACTCAGATTGAACTGGAGGAGCTGAAGATGAAGCTTCGGCAACTTCTGGAATATCAGCCAAGAGAGGAGTAGGTGCAGATGTCATCTCATTCACTGATTGCTGAGAAGTAGATGTAATGTCTGAGACATTTGGTTCAGAAGCAGGTATAGTGTTTAAAGGAACTGCTGAGACCCATGATGTTTCAGCTTCACTATTCTGCATGTTTGGTATGATAGTAGGACTATCATCTTCAACTGTATGAGTATGAGGAGTGGGAATATCTTCTGAATCACCAAGATGAGAAAACATCCATTGATTCAGTTCTTCAGTATCAGCAGACGGTTTAGAGTTTGCTGAACGGGATTCGTCAAAAGTGACGTGAATAATTTCTTCAACAGTTTGTCTTCTTCGATTGAAGACTCTGAAGGCTTTGGAGATTGAAGAATATCCAAGAAAGGTTACATCATCAGCCTTAGGATCAAACTTTCCAAGGGCATCTCTGTTGTTCAGTATGAAACACTGACATCCAAAGATGTGAAGAAAGCTAATTGAAGGCTTTCTCCCATGAAAAAGTTCATAGGCTGTCTTATTGAATCTTTTGACTATCAGCGACCTATTTTGCGTAAAACAAGCAGTGTTGACAGCTTCTGCCCAAAACTGAGTAGGCAGGTGAGAATCGCTGAGCATTGAACGTGCAACTTCAATAATTGTTCTATTTCTTCTTTCAGCGACTCCATTTTGTTGTGGTGTTCTCACTGATGAAAAGTTGTGAGAAATACCCTTACTCTCAAAGAAGGAATCAAGAGAACTGTTTTTGAATTCAGTCCCATGATCACTCCTTATTGAGCGAACGGTCAAGTTGTTCAGGGTTTCCAATTTCCGAACAAAGGTGAGGAGTTCTTCAGGGGTGTCACTCTTAGAACGGAGAAACATAACCTATGTATAGCGAGAGAATTCATCAACTATGACCAGCATATATTTCTTTCCAGCGATGGATTGTTTGTTAACAGGGCCAAACAAATCCATATGGAGAAGTTGTAGAGGAGATGACACTGAGGAAACTTGCTTTGGTATGCTTCCCTTTCTCACACGCTGAACATAAAGACTCTTTGGCGTATGAGTGTTGAGGTAGACCAGTGACTAACTCTTTTGAAGAAAGAGTGTTCAGTGTCTTGAAGTTTAGATGAGAGAGCCTCTTATGCCATAGCCAGTTGACATCAGATGAGGCTTTTGAGAAGAAACAGGAGTTCTCAGTGGTTGTTGAGTCCATGTTTATTACATAAAGATTTTCCAAACGATAACCGCTGAGAGCTATCTTCTCCTTTTTGTCAGCGACAAAGAAGGATTCCTTGGTGAATGATGCTTAGAAGATTATGCTTCAGCCCTTCAACATATGCGACTCTTCTAAAGGTTGTTGTACCATTTGAGAGTACACCAAACCCTCGGGTACCCTTCTGAGGATTTTGGTTAAAAGCAATTCCTTTACCTTTGTTTTTAAAGAATGAGGTAGGTTTTGGATAAATAACTTTTTCTTTACCTTTAGAAGTTAAGGTAGAGATTTCCTCAGGGATGGGTGGTTTAGAAGAGGAACACTGAGAGGATGAAGTATCAGCGACTGAGGATACGAAAGTTCCAAATAAGAGCATGGAACGATCAGTGGTTGGTTCTAGAGTATCAACTTTGTAACCAAGACCACGTTTATCACTCAGGGGAATCTGAGACTTAATTATCTTAGTGATCTTTGTTGAGGAATTATACCATCCATCAACAATAGCTTTTTCAGCTTTTAATGCAGCGATAGCTTCTGCTCGTTCGATTTTGACTAGCTGATTTAAGTGCACTTGATCTTTAAAATCTTCTTCAATTTTAGAAAGATTTTCTATTTGAAGGTGACAGTTTTTAAGCTGTTCAGCGAGATCAAGGTTTTGATTTTCAATTACAGTTTTGCCATTCATGGCTTCATATAAACTTCTAGTCAAGAGATCGATTTTACGAAGACTATCAGCTTCATCAATATTTGCAATATTGGTAAAGAAATAAGGTGATACCTGAGTAGCAGAGGTTGAAGTGGAGGGAATGTCTGAATTTTCTTCCTCATCTTCAAGTTTCGCCATAAGACAGAGATTGGCTTCATCATCTTCAGAGTCAGATGTTTCTTCCTCATCAGAGTCAGCCCAATCAAAGTCAGCCATCAGGCCTTTGCCTTTCTTCTTAAAGCTTTTCAGCTTCGCATACCTTTCTTTCAGCTTGGCGTATTTGTCATCTCTAGACCTGAGGTTAGAGGATTTCTTGGGAAATACTGAGTTTCTCGAAACTTTCTTTGACCTGCACTCGTTAGCAAAATGTCATATCTTTTCACAGTTAAAACAAGTAGCAGTAGCCTTATCAACAGGGGTTGATGATCTTGGCTTGTCAGTAATGGAAAGAGGTTTATTCCTTCTGAACATTTTCTTTTTGGCGAATCTCCTGAACTTTTTAGTGAGGAGAGCCAAAGATTCATCAAGATCTGAAGAGTCAGAATCTGATGACCTTTCAGGGTTACTCTCCAACTCAGTGATAGTGACCGAGGGTCGCTGAGTGGAAGGTTCCTCTGAGATTAAAGCAACATGGGTGCTTTTGGAATCTTTTACAAGATTCTTCTTAAGATGACTCGATTGCTAATGGTTCAACATCGTGCCATATAAGGTAGAAAAGGTCATTGATTTTAGATCCTTTGACAGCTTGAGACACATAGAATAACTGTCCCATCTTTCAGGTAAACATTCTAAAAACTTTGTCAGCATTTCAAAGTTAGAATATTCCTTACCAACAGTTTTCATATCTATTATTAAACAGTTAAAACGTTGGTGTACTTCAGAGAGAGTTTCATTCTTACCACAAATGAAGCTTTCATACTGTCTTACCAGGTTGATCTTTCGTGAGTCCTGGACTTCAGAAGTACCTTCATACTGAACACAGATTGTGTCCCACATAGCTTTTGAGGTTTTCAGGTTCATGACGGAATGGTAGACTTCGTCAGGAAGAGCCATGGAGAGTATGGATCTGGCTTTGGTGTCGATAGCCACTTTCTTCTTATCTTCATCAGTCCACATATGAATTTCCTTAGGAATCAGCCTTTCTGGAATAGCAGGTCTATTCTCAGCGGCTGGAACTGCAACATCAATTCTTACAGGAATATATGGGCCATTTTCAAGATAATAAGGCATAGTAGGGTCTACACCTTCTAAGAAGAGAATCATCCTATTTTTTCATAGATTAAAATTATCTCTGGAGAATCTAGGGGGTTTTGCAAGAGAACCGTTGTCAATATAGTTTGTGTTTGTGTTTGTGTTGGTAGCCATTTTAAGAAATAGCTAGGAAGAGAAATCTTAGTATAGATCAGATCTTGTTTATGAGATTAAACAAATCTGCTCTGATACCACTTGTTGGTCCCGAAGGACTATACAAGTTTGTAGAAGGGGGGGGGTTGAATACAAACACACGTTTTTACTTTTCTAAATTGTTTATTGATAAATCATTAACAATTTACAGCTTGTTGCGGAACAAGATAAGGAATAAATCCTAATCTAAACAAGTTGTAACACTAAGTTTTCTTGCACTAAGAAAGAGAAAGAAATTACTAATAATAACATATCTCAAGATAAGAAGATGACTTAACCAGAGTTAGCAAGTGCTTCAAGAATGAAGCTGGAGTCCTTCTTATATACTGCATGCATTTAATGCATGTCAATTTGTACTTTACACGTGGCAGCATATCATTGGTTGTTGGGTCTGACTTTAGTAGACAACCTTTGTAGCCGCATGGTTGAACAATGTAGTATCAGAGTGGTTGTACGATTTCAGACAATAAGGAGGTTCTTTTCTGACATATCGTACGGAGTCGTGCAAGGGTGGTTAAGACAAAAGTACTTTGTATGGAGGACTTCATGATCATCTTTCGTTGAATCAGAGCTTTATCATTCTATATCAGTTAATGACAAAGTTCAGCGATAGCTGAAGTCTTGTACTTGATACTTCACGTTGAGTGGACAAATCTGAGTCGCTGATCCGCATCAGTTCATTAGGAGACTTGTCGTTGGTTCTTGAGCTTGATCTTTGACTTCAGCATAGAACCTATGTTGACGTGAAACTTGTCTTCAGGGATCATAAGTAAACAACTAACTTATCAGTGATCACCATAAGGACTGAACAGGCTCAGAGCATTATGGTGAACAGTGTTTGCTGAATGTTTAATCTAAAGAACGAGAGTTCCTATCAGTGGTACTGAATTAGTCTTAGTACATCAGCGATAGTGAAACTCTAATACATTTTGTTAGGACAAATATGTCTTCAAGATTTAATATAGAAAGTCAAAGTCAAAGTCATTGTATAAAGTCAAAGTCTTTATAATTAGAGTTGTCAATCTTAGCTTAATGCCTTGTTAGTCTTAGGTATATAAGCATGTGGCTAGAGTAATCTTGTATCACTCGTGAGAACAATTCCATATCACTTAGAGCATAATTCACATCTTGTAATATTGAGAGCTTATGAATCAAGATCTACTTTCTCTCTCTACACTCTCTCTCTAGAATTTCTCTCTAATCTTGATAGATCTTGGATTAACAATTGGTATCAGAGCTGGAACAAGATTTAGAGATGGAATTATACTGATCAAACATACGAATTTGGTGATTTCACAAGCAAATTTGATTGATTTTCTTGTTTTTTTCAAGAAAATCTCGTTTTCTTGAGATTTTATCAAATTTTTGGTGATTTTTTGATCGAATTTGTTCAAATCTTAGTTCGTTGGATTCGTTTTTGATAGAGGAACATTTCTTGTTCAGGAATCGAGAGCTAATTCGAAGGATTTCAAGATCAATTTTGCAATTTTCTGAGTTTTTGGTCTTTTCGCAAAGTTCACTGTTCGATCAGCTGTTTTTGTGATTCAGAGGTTTTCAGACATTCGTTTGTGAAGAAGAAGTGATCGTATCAGTATTTCGAAAGAATTTGTGAAGGTTGATTTCAGAGATTTCGATATTTCAGAGGATTTCAGTTGGATTTTTGAAGAACTCGCTAGATCTGGACTTTTCGCAACATTCATCTTCTTTTCGCAACATTCATCATCCAAGTATACTTTTCGCAACCCACTGACCCGAAGAGCCATACTTTTCGCAACCCACTGACCCGAAAAGCCATACTTTTCGCAACCCTCTGACCCGAAAAGTCTATTTTTCGCAACCTTCTTTTGCGAAAAGTGATCTTTCAGATTTCCTTTTTTTTGTTCAAGTCTACTTTTCGCAACCCTTACTTGCGAAATACTCACTTTTCGCAACCATTGCTTGCGAAATCCTCATTTCTCGCAACCGTTGCTTGCGAATTTCTCATTTCTCGCAACCGTTGCTTGCGAGTTTCTGACTTATCAAAAAAAAATCTGATTTTGAACGATGAACATGAACCGACTTCCAGTGCTGATCAAAGAATCTGATTTTAAACGATGGAGTGTTTCGTTCATCGACTTTATTGCGAGTAGCGAAAATGGAGAGAATATGATAAAATCTTTCTCCGAAGGTCCAATGATCAGATATAAAATGGAAAATGATTTTACAGAAGAAGAGATTAAAAGAAAGAAAGCTGACAAAGAAGCTTCATCCAACTTGATTTTCGCACTTTACAAACTTCCGCAACACATCTTCAAACGCGTTGAATGTTTCAAAAACAACACAATGCAGATGTGGAACGAGTTAACAAAGCAAATGCTTGGATCTGAAGTTGCTTTTAAGAGAAAGGAAGAAGAAAAGAAAGCTGAAAAAGAGGATCCGGAACAGAAATCATCAAATGCTGAAACTGAAGAACTTAAGGAAAAGGTTATAGAGTTTACAAAGAGACTTTCTGACTCGGAAAAGTTGCTAACAGAGGAAAGAGCGAATCGTACAAATGACAAAATGAGCTATGAAAAGCAAATTTTGTCTCTTTCACAGAAAGTTTCTGAAATTGAAAAGAATGAGAAGACGGAGAAGAAGGGAAATGAAGAAAAGAAAGCCCTTGAACTCAGATGCATAAAACTTTCTAAACAAAATGCAGATTTTGAGAAAGTTTTATTTCTGGAAAAATAAAAATTGGAGAAGGAAAGGGTCGAGTATGAAAAGGAAAGGAAAAGCTTTGAAGCGAAGAATGCGAAACTGTCAAAGAAAATTTCTGATCTTCAAAAGGATTTAGAAAAGGAAAGACAAGAGCTACATAAGGAAAGTCATGAGCTAGAAAAGAAGAAGAAAGCTGACTTTCAAGCTAAGCGCGTTAAAGACGAATTTTCTAAAGAGATGAAGATATTTCAGCAAGAAATACGAAAGCTGACAAAGAATTTGGTTGCGTTATCGACTGATATCATGAAAGAGAGGTTGGTTAAGTCTGATATTCAGAAGAAGCTTGATTTGATGACCAAGAAACGGAATGATTTATCTGACAAAGTGAAGTCTCTCAACAAATCCAAAAACTATTCAGAAAGTCCGATTCGATCGTCTAATCTTTTCTATGATCATTCAGTGGATAATTCTTCCAAGTATAAATATGCTAATCTTCCTTCATACAAGAAAGTCAACATGCAATGGAGAGTCAAAGGTACAATTCCTGAAAAAGATGTAACAAAATCAACTGCTCCCAACAAGAACACTAACCTGAAAGGTAAATCTTTTGCTAAACCTGATTCATTATATTCTGCAAATCATTTAATCAGGTTAGCACAAAAGAATTTTTGTTGTTCTTATTGTGGTACTAACGATTTTGTTAAAAATGATAGTATTCAATATTGGTATGGTACTTATCATTTTCCTTCCTATAGAGCTCCGCTTAACAAGCCAGGACCCAAGACACGTTGGGTACCAAAATCTACTTAATCTGTGTTTGCAGATTTAGAAGCAAAGCGTTGAACTCTCGGAAGAAGATTATTTGTGCCATTAAGGGGGAGTAAAGAGAATGGTTTCTAAACACATCGGTTTAGAACCCGGATTTCAAAGTTAATGGTTTCTAAACACATCAGTTTAGAACCCGAATTTCACAATTAATGGTTTTTGAACATATCAGTTCAAAACCCGTGCTTCAAAGACGGTGGCTTCTAGACAAATCAGTTCAGGACCCGTACTTCAATGGCTAAGACTTCTAAACAAATCAGTTTAGAACTCGTACTTATCAGGTTAAATCTTTTACCGCATGATCATACTTCTCAGTTGATATCCTTAACTGTCACATCTTTCTATTTCAAGGAACAAGTGGTAAAAGGTAACATTGTATTACATTTTATTTTTACTACGTTGAAAATTTGAATCTTTACAAATTTAATTTAATGAGGTGAAATTTTCAATTTTCATTCAATGAATTAAATGTGTGCTAAAAGATGATTTTACAAGTATTGTTGTATTATCTGAGTTAAATCTGTTTCATCTTTCACTTCTGAAATAAATCGAAAGGTCAGCAAAACATGAATGAAATTATGCTGAATGCTCAAAATTATGTGATTCTAGATTTATATAGATTATAATGCTCAAAAAGCCTTTTTGTTAGAATAATGGATGGAAACGAAAATATGGGGAAAGCACTATGTTTTAGAACCAAGTGATTGAGATGCTCTAAGTTTTAAATCTAATCATTTAGTTTGAAAGTTTGTGCCTGTGGCCTTTCTGGTTTGGGAGATTAAGTCCTAAGGGGTGCTCGACACCTAGTCCCTAAGACCAACTGGTCTGGAATCGGCTGACCCAAATCCTGCTATAGAACCAGATAGAAAGCCATGTTCTACTGGTACAAATGGGTTTAAGATATATCGATGTTGCCTTTCTGGTTTGGGAAAGTAAGTTCTAAGGGGTGCTCGTCACCTAGCACCTAAGGCCAACTGGTCTGGGATCCGCTGACCCAAATCCTGCTATAGAACCAGATAGAAAGCCATGTTTAACGGTGTATCTTATTCTTAATAAACTTTGTGATTAAAAGATGCCAATGAGCACAAAATCAAAAGATGCCAATGAGCACAAAATCAAAAGATGCCAATGTGCATAAAATCAAAAGATGCCAATGAGCACACATCTCTTGAAACTTGGGGAAAATACAAAGTCGCGATAAACCTGTAAATTTGTGAAAATTCTGATTTTGGACAAATAGTGTGAGTAAGAGCAAAGTATTCTTATAGGTTTCAGAAGTACATTTGATTGTTGCAAATCATATTTCGCATGCTAGCACACCAAATAGATTTAATAAAGGGGTTGAAACTGAACATTTTTAACTTGATATTCAATGATGTCTTGTATTTGAATCCAAACACATGCATTTGATTTCATTTGATTGAAAAATCTGTTAAATTTCATTAAGTTGGATTTCTTTTGTAAAGCTTTCAAATGATCAAATGGTAGTAGTTATAAAATGTAGTTCAATGAATTTTATTTTCTTTGAATAAAATTTCAACTACTGTGCCTAAATGAAATATATGCATACTTTCAGGGGGAGAAAACAAATTGCTCCAGAATTCTTATTTTGAGGGGGAGCAAGGTTATTCATTAAGGAGGAGATTGTTAGTGAGAATCAGAGACGCGACTGAAATTGAAGAAGGTTTTCGATGATCATGATGCACACTTTCATCGAAAAAGGGGGAGAAATGTTTAGTTCAATTTCATGTCAAAGCTTTCAAGTCAAAGATTCGATTTCATGACAAGGGGAGAAATGTTTAAAGAAGACTTCGTCTCAAGAAAGGAAAGGGGGAGATTTCTTCTTCAAGAGTTTAAGAGAAATTGATTGATCATCTTTTTCAAGAAGATCTCTTTTTCTTAAACTTGTGCTATATGGTGAATATCCTTACTGAAGTTTGAAATTCTCAAGTCAAAGAAAGAAAAGGGGGAGAATTCTTCAAGAGTTTAGGAAAAATCGATTGATCATCTTGGTTTCTCAAGAAGATCTCTTTTTCTTAGATTTGCGCTACATTGTATCAAAATGCTTTGTGTGAAGATTCATATTCTCCAGATCAAAGAAAGAAAATCTCAGTCAGTTCCCCTTCTGAAGATTTTGTGACAATTTGACTTTGACAAGCCTGATAAAGACCGAAGATTTTGAAGATTCAAGAAGCCGAAGACTACTGTTCTCAAATGTTTAAATCTTGAATCCAAAGGGGAGATTGTTAGGACAAATATGTCTTCAAGATTTAATATAGAAAGTCAAAGTCAAAGTCATTGTATAAAGTCAAAGTCTTTATAATTAGAGTTGTCAATCTTAGCTTAATGCCTTGTTAGTCTTAGGTATATAAGCATGTGGCTAGAGTAATCTTGTATCACTCAAGAGAACAATTCCATATCACTTAGAGCATAATTCACATCTTGTAATATTGAGAGCTTATGAATCAAGATCTACTTTCTCTCTCTACACTCTTTCTCTAGAATTTCTCTCTAATCTTGATAGATCTTGGATTAACACATTTTTTTACTTACAATTTTCACTAAGGGTTTAAGAGAGGGTCATTATCAAATCACTGAGGGTTTGGATCAACAAAAAGGCATCACGAGGAATTCATAATGCCCATACCTTGTTCTAAACGCCGTCTTGGGAACATCTTCATCTCTTACTCGCACTTGATGATAGCCCGACCTCAAATCAATCTTTGAAAAGCATCCCGCACATTGGAGTTGATCGAATAAGTCATCAATCATTGGAAGCGGATACTTATTCTTAATAGTCACTTTATTCAACTCCCTATAGTCGATGCACATTCTCATAGTGCCATCCTTTTTCTTGACAAATAACACCGGAGCTCCCCAAGGTGAAGAACTTGGTCTAACAAAACCCTTTTCGAGAAACTCTTGTAGTTGAGACATCATCTCTTTCATTTCAGCCGGTGCTAAACGATACGGTGCACGTGCTATCGGTGCTGCTCCGAGAATAAGATCAATTCTAAACTCCACCTGTCGTTCTGGCGGTAAGCCTGGAAGATCATCAGGGAACACATTTGGAAATTCATGTACTATCCTTATATCTTCAGCTCACTTCTTTTCAACTTTAACATCCAAAACATATGCTAGATAGGATGAACATCCTTTTACTACACACTTACGCGCTTTGGCAATAGAAATCAACGGAACCTCCCCTTTTCTCTTTTCCCCATAGATGAATACAACATCATTTTTGGGCATAGGGATCCGAATTAGTTTCTTGGCACAAAGAATTTCTTCCCGGTTGCTCACCAACCAATCCATACCAACTACTATATCAAACCACCCAATCTCCATCAAAATCAAATCAATCGGGAATTCCTTCCCTTCTATCATAATTGTACAACTTTCAAGTCTTTCACGAACTAAGACTTGATCCCCGTTAGCTATTTCAACTACTAAGGCATCTTCCAAGGTAGTGATAGGCATAGCTAACTTTTGATAAAACGACTTCGATATAAATGACAGATTAGCACCACAATCAAATAATACTTGTGCAGGAATAGAATTAACATGATATGTACTAGAAACCACATCTTTCGAGTCTTTTGCTTCATCAACCGTCATGTGAGAGGCCCTGCTAGTTGGCTTTGGAGTATTCGGCTTCTTGTCTTGATTTCCACTTTTCTTTAACTCTGGGCAGTCCTTTCGGTAATGACCTGACTGCTTAAATTCAAAACATGTTGGCCCTTCATTAGGACAGTTACTCAAAGTATGTCCATTTTTACCACACTTGTAACATTCTGGTGTGGTCACCCGACACAGACCAAAATGTTTTCTTCTACATTTCTGGCACCAGTTCGGTTCTCGTCGAGGCTCAAAACGAGTATTTTTGACATACGACTTGGATCTTTGAGAAGATTCTGATCGACCTTCCCAGTTTCGTTTCTCCCCCACTTGTGCCTCTTCCTCTTTGTCTCTGGCATAAACTTCTTCTATTATTTTAGCTTCCTCTATCGTTTCTCTTAGTGTCAACGCTTTTGAATTCCGAACTCGTGACATCATATCAACCGATAAACCTTTCAGATATGCCTTTATCTTCTCTTTTTCAGTTGGAGCTTCATGCCCCACTAAGTTTAACTTTTCCAAGAACATACGAGTGTACTCCCTTACTGAAGAAGTACCCTTCTTAAGAGTTCGAAACTCTTCTTCAATTCGGTCCATTTCATTCTCGTTGCAGTACTCTTCTATAATCTTTCTTTTGAATGACTCCCAGGTTATATCAGCCAAAACTGGAGTCGTTATTGTCGATGTTACAATATTACACCAGGTCAAAGCATTTCCGCGTAACATCTAAGATCCAAATCTGACATTCGATTCCTCGTCACACTCACAAGCTCTAAAAGCTTGTTCCATCTCTCTTATCCAATTAATACAAGCAATTGGATTGTCTGATCCAACAAATTCCGGTGGCTTGCAGCTCAAAAACGTTTTATAAGAACAAACTTTCTCCATCCTTCTATTCACATTCTGCCCCGGGTTAACAGGTGGAGTTACCGTACTAGTACCCATCTCCGGTCTTTGCGACTCAACGCTTCGGTCATTAAACATTTTCATAAACATCTCTTGTTATTGAGTCAGTGCGTTATTCATCACTCGCATCATGTTCTCCATCATGCGAGATTCCATGGTGGATTCTGTCGTCACCGGGTTAGAAGTACCGGTATTCATTTGTTGCACTTGACTTCCTCCTCCCAAGATAGGTGGCCTTGGTGGACTTACCCTAGTTTCACCCCTTTCGGGTTGCTTCTCCACCCATTCATTTTCCGCCCTCTCTTCTGAAGAAGTAGGAGATCTGGTTGGTGTATTCACCATCGTATTCTGAATAACACATAAAGATAACCATAAGAAATGGCTATACGCACCTAAACACCAGAAACATACTTTAACGTTCATTAATCACTATAACAATTTAAAAACAAGTATGCTTACGTAACAATATATTCATAATAACATTAGCTAATTGAAATTATGAACATACTATACATAAGAATCCTCGTTACCATCATCACAGTTCTTAATTCATGTATTCCCGTCGACTCTAAGACTATCATGTCTTATCATTTCTACCCAATCTCACAAATCATAACTTAATCATCTCAGCCTAAGTCTAGGTATCTCACGATCATACCTAGTTCACTTAAACTACATCTCTGATACCAAACTAAAACACCCTAAAAACCATAGTAAATTTAAACCTTCAATTTACAAAGTCTACAACAGATTCTTCCAAAACTTTCATACATAAATAGAAGATTAGTGTCAAGGTTTGTATTTACAACTGATCTATTATAAATAACCGACTAATCTAATTCATGACTAATAACATCATATTATACAGGTTGTCTATAATATCTCCAAAATAATTCTTGTTCTACTAATTTCTCCAACGTAGTTCCAAAAGCATAATTCTGGGACTTTTCGACACTTATCCCTGTTTATCCCTTCCCGAGCTAGTACCTAGTAAGAAAATTTAATTTGAAAAGGTTAGGCTTACGCTTAGTGAGAACATCCAATTTTAAATTTAAAACTTTATAAGCTTTGAAAACCAATTTGTAAACAAAGCACATAATTTAACTGGTTCACAATAATTCTTACCGTACACATAACATCTTTCGATGACGGGAATCATACCTGATTCCATGAGTATGACAAACACTGAGTAAGTCATAGCATCATGTTCAGGAGCCCACTACAAATCTTCACAGATTCTAGATCATTGCTCATGTACATGAAATTACAATTAGTCCATGCCTATTTCTTGGAGAGGAAGTAGAGATTACAATTAAGCCATGCCTATCTCTTTTCTTTCAATAGAAATCGGGAATTATGATTAGTCCACGCCTATCCCACGATTTCACATCTCAATACGAAATGGGAATTACGAATAGTCCACGCCTATTCCTCATTTCAAACAAACGGGAATTACGATTAGTCCACGCATATTCCACGTTTATCAAACACACGGGAATTACGATTAGTCCACGCCTATTCCACGTGTTCACATAATACTAGTGCCTATGGATCCATTACACTTCCTAACATACGTGCATTGTATCAAACTAACTCATATGTCAGATCATAACATACCTAAAATCAATTTATAAGTATGTTCATGCTGCTAGGATTGAATTTCAATTAATACAACATTCCCTGTCAAAAGTACCAGGAACTCTTTAGTTCCCAGAAACTCAAAAGTATCCGAAACATCAAAGCTTACCGGACATCATAATTATCCGGACACCAAGGCTATCCGGACAAGATGTCCGGAACTCATATCCGGAATACCCACTTACCGGATACTATCAAATTACATACCTGAAATACATACCTGAATTAGAAACAATCCGGATAACGTCTGGAAACCAAGGTAATCCGGGTAATATCTGGTAACCAAACTATTCAGAAACTAAGTCTTTACCGGATACTATCGGAAAAGAGGACTTACCAGATACTATTCTTCTTCCGGACACTTTCAATTTAGACTTTACCGGATATTACCATTATATCACGAAACTTCGACCTGCTCTCCATTTTTACCATCCAATTCCTCAATAGTTCAGTACTTAGGTAAATACATATTGCCACAATATTTCTAAAACATTTAAACAATCTAACAACATGGAAATCGATCAATTTTGTTATCAAATAATCAAAAGTGAGATGAACTCACCTGTTTGAAGAACTCAGGTCGGTCTCAAATCAAATCGGAGTTCACTTCCTTTCACTCAAAGTTGAATCGATAACCTAATGGAAGAATCAATTCAACTTACAATTACCAATCCTAAAGAATTAGAAAGTGAAGAGGATTGATCAATTCTTACCAAACGAAGATGCCAAACTTTCTCTGCTTGAAACCGACTTCACAATACCAATTGAGATACGTCTCCACTATTCAGCCGACTCACCCCTTTTATCTTAAATTCCCACTTTTACCAATTAACCCAAAATTATAGCCAAATAACAAACCAACCCCCCAAAGTTTCATAAGTTCACGAATCGCTTAAATTTTAGGTCAATTACAATTCAATCCCTTCGACAATTCGTTTAAAATAATATCATCATATTATTTTCATTCTCCCAAAATAAATGTACAATATTTATGGGAGTTTCGAGGTGTTACAAATTAACTATTCAAAGTTCAAATGAAATTTAAATACATTCAAAATTATTGATGTTTCTTTTTAGAACAAAGGTATCCACATAATGGATCAAGAATGTGCAATGTTATTGAAATCAACATCGATCTTTAATTATGATTTTAAATTATAAATTAACAACCCTACAACTTTTCAAACACGCAACAACTTTAAATATTTCCGCATTGCTTTAACAAATGCTTCAATTTGGATACCATATTCCTCATTATTGTTGTAGCCATTAATGTTACTTTAAAAAGTAAAAAATGAAGTAAGCCACTATAAACTCGTTATATAAAATATTGTAATTTAAACTTTTGACTGTATATTGATGCATGTTACAAACACAAACATGTAATATCTAATAATCATTTACATCTTTCAAATCTTTCCACTTTATTAATTAGCAACAAAATAAAATATAAACAATAAAACCTCCCTATTTCTCTATAAATACACCTCACTTCATATAAATAAACAACATAATTTTCTTCAAAAAAATAAAAAAATTAAATGGTGATAACAATTGTAATAAATGGTGTTTATGAACGTAAGTTAGATAATCAAAGAAAAACCTGAGTGAAAATACATAATGAAATAAAGTTTGTTTTAATGTGATCAGTTACCTACATACTGTCAATAAACATAACTTCAAAAATAATAATTCAAACACATATCATAGAGATGGGTAAAGTGGACATGATCATAACTTCCAGTTTGGGTAAACAAAACATCCTCAAAAATGTCAACTTTGTAAATAATGACAATTTTATGGTTGTCAAAGCCTTTAATACACGAAAGTTTTAGTTGTTAACTTGAAACAAACAACAAACACCCATCTCATCAAGAAAAAATCATAATACATGGTCCATGTTGCAACCGAAACACAAAATCAATAGAACAAACATTTCAACGTTCATCAAATAAAATGAACCTAACACCATGATTCATTAAAAACATAAACTACAATTTCTAATTTATCAAAAGAACAAAATTTTGAAGGATGCTGTTAAAGTCCCTAGCATGTATTCTTGAAGGTCATCAAAGCCTTTACTATGCGCATATTTTAGTTACTAAGGCCATCCGTACCCGGGCTCGGGATGGTGCGGGGTCGATGCGGGAACGGCTACGGGGGTTGCGGGGATGGCGGGGCGGGATGGAATCCGGGGATGGGATCCCGATCCATCCCGAAGGGTTTTAAAAAAAAAATTAATTAAATTTTTAAAAATCATGCCGTTGAACGGCTCTTTATAAAAAAAAAATTCTCAATTTAATCCCACTATATATTTAACCCTCAACCTCTTATTTCTCACACCTCTCAACCTCTTATTTTTCACACCTCTCAAATTCTCTCAACCTCTTATTTCTCACACCTCTCAAACTCTCTCAAATTCTCTCAACCTCTTATTTTTCACACCTCTCTCATCATGAATTCAAACAGAACACCTACATCCTGTCGTAACCGACCGAATACACCACAATCGCAAGAAGATCAAGAGCTTGGTTTCCAAGCGTTTACACAACAAGGTTATCATCCGCAATTTTCGCAACAAATTCCGCCACAATGGTCGCAACAAAATCCGCCACAATATCCGAAACAATTTCCCCAACAATTTCACCAACAATTTCCTTACCAATTTACACGTCCCGGTTTGATTGAACAAGGTTTTACTCCGGCCAACTACAATCTTCCTTCACCCGCAATCAATCTCGACGACGACATTGTTCCGGAAACCCAACCTTCTACCCCGAACACACCACAATTTATCCCGACACAACAATCTAACCCGGAACCATCAAATCCGAGACCAACGAAAGCCGCCAAACAAACGTGGAGTAAAGCCGAGGAACTCGCGTTAGTGTCGGCGTGGGTTGACGTTTCGGAGGACCCCGTGGTCGGTAACGCACAAAGCGGTGGTAATTATTTTTATTGTTATTATTATTATTATTATTATTATTATTATTATTATTATACTTAATTTTACATAAATGTAGGAAGTTTTTTGGGCCGAATCGGGCATGTGTTCTTTACTCGCATGGGTCGTGAACCAGGTTATAGATCAACCCATCAACTCAATAGCAAGTTCAACGACCTCAATAAAAGAGTTAATTCGTTTGGCGGCATCTACAACAACTTGCTCAATAATAGATCAAGCGGGATGAGTGAGGCCGATATATCCCGAACGGCACACGAACGGTATCTAGCACGCCATAAAGTTGCTTTCACTCACGAACAAGCTTGGGACGTCCTAAAAAAATGTCCAAAATGGGGAGCCGTTCCAACGATGACGACAACTTCATCGCGGGGTTCAAAACGTACCCAACCTTCCGATGATGACGATGACGAGCAAATTCAACGACCCATCGGGAGAAACAAGGCAAAAAAATCATCAACGAGTAATACGTCCGGGGCGAATACGGACGAAAGTGTTACTCAGTTGTTGACGACGTTCAACGACAAGATTGATGATACAATGGAATACAAAATGAAAAAACTCGATCTCGAAATCGAACGCTCAAAACTCGAACGACATAGGTTGGAACAAGAACTCGAAATCGAACGCTCAAAACGATTTGAGAAAGACTTCGAGTTTTTCATGACCCCGCATGATCACCTTACGGGAAACACTTTGAGGGTTACTTTAGCGAGAAAAGAGCAAATTCAAAAATTTCATAATTGGTAGTGTTTTGTATTTTGTAATTTTTATTTTTAATGAATGGTATGAATTTTTATTTTTATTATTTATCTTATTTTTATTTATTAAAAAATATATAAATATTTTTATTTTGTTAAATAATTAAATGTATAAATAAAAGAATTAAAACAAATGAGGTGGCAAAAGGGTTTGAGGGAATGGGGTACGGGTGTTTAGGGATTGAGTGAGGGATGAGAGAAAAGCTGATGTGGCGCTGATGTGGAGCTGTAATATTTGAAAGATTCCTCCATGGGGTACGGATGGCCTAAGTCTAAACAAACAAAAACAATCAACTCATCGTATTATAAAAAAATAATAATACACATGATCCAACTAAAAACATATCAATTTTTATCAAATAAAACAAACCCACGATCATGATTTGTCAAAATAACAAACTACAATTTATAATCGTACACGACCCCTTTGCGAGAAACAATGTAATACTTGAAAAAACAATACACAAATATTCTTTTAGCTTGTGGGTTATGCTCCTGAGAAAATATATAGAAATGAGAGTTAAGGTAATAATACATAATGAAATTTTAAAATAGACAAAATCAAAATAGATTGAAATGAATGAGTAGTTGAATGAAAGCTTTACATGTAGTGTATGTTTACCGTGATGATGAAGTTTTACACATTTGGTGATCTTTAGAGCTTGTTTCTGCTTGTGTCACTTACTACAAACAAAAACAAAAAGATCATATGAAATCAACACAATATCAAAAAACTTAACTATAAACAAAAGTCCATATCTTATATCGATCTTTTAATGAGAGATAATGTGTTACAAAGGAAAGAATGAGAGGTAGGTTATTGTATGACAAAGAAATAAAAAAACCAATAACTTATAAAAAACATGTGTTTAAATAAGGGAGAATGAGTGATTAATAAAATAAGTGAGGAAATATGAATGGTTAATAACATAAAGAAGTAGAAATAAATGATTTATTAACATAAATTGCAATAAAACAAATTATTAATATAGGAAGATGGATGGTTTAGGTATTGAAAGTTAATTAACGTGGTGCCAAAATTACCAAAGTACCCTCCTTTAAGTGAAAAAGACATTTTTCAAGGAGGGGCATTAAGGTCTTTAACATATTAAATATTTTAAAAAATAAAAAATAAAAATAAAACAGAAAAGTAAGCATATAATGTTTAGGAGATGGTACATCATTGACTTTGTTTTCTCCTTTAATATATATATTGATTGATATTGATTAAGGGCATCTACCGTAGATGTAAAAGAACCTAATGTTTCTAATTTTCATTGACACATAAGTGTTATTTCAACAAAATAAAAAAATCTCAATAGAACTCTATAATAAAAATTCCAAGAACATCATCTTTTCATTTTTTATTTATAAATAATTATATAATTTTTTTTATTATTAACTAATATATATATATATATATATATATATATAAATTAAAATTATTATGCAAATTCAAAATATAATTATTAGTTTACACTTTTTCGTATTATTTTTAATTCTTGAATTTACATATTTCAATAACATATTAAAAAATGTAGAACGTAAACATGCATAAATATTGTCGAACGTAATATCTAGTTTTCAATACATAATCACTTGAGTTGTGATGTATATTGGTAAAGCCTTTGGGCAATATAGTAAAAAATCTCATATATCCATTACTTAAATCCAAGCACTGTTAAAGTGGTCATGGAGGTTTACTTCCGACGACTCCAAACAATTAATAAATATATGCTTTTTATTTATCGACAATTAGTTAGATAAATCTATTTACTTATTTAAAACTTAAATCCATTAAAACAATATAAATGATACTAAAAGGCAATGAATGCATCAAAAATAAAACTAAGTATACTAATTCACCAAAAATAACTAATGGAAAAAGAAACGAGAAAAAAAGTTGGGTTTTAGTACATAAAGCTGTATTATAAGCTAGCTTATTTTTTATGGTACATGTTTGGATGACCATAAGCTAGCTTTTTGAAAAGCTACTTGAAGTAGTTTATGAGTAGCTTTTTATAAATATTCCAATTATGCCCTCATTAATATTAATTATTATTTATTAACTATTTTTTTAAGGTCCTTTTTGGTTAAATGTTTATAAGCTACTTTTTGTCAAACGTGACTTTTTCATCCGCTAGCTTATAAGCTTATCAGCTAGTTTGCCAAACATATAAAAAAAATATACCTAAACAAGAAACTATATTTCATTAATTTTTTTTTTTATAAAAATCTTTCTCGAAAGCAGTATCAAATACCTCTATAATAAACGATTTAATATTTGATAAGATAGGTGTCCCAATTGATCCAAAATGGCTGGATTAATATGATTCACAAAATGAGAGTGACAACATATTAAATGGTTTACCAACATTCACAAGAATATTAAAAGTGGTGGTCTAGGCTCCAACTTTTTATTTCTTGGGTTATTTGGGTCAACGGAAATATTGGATAACTGATTAAAATCCAAAAACTTGTTGAACTGAACATTTGCTTTCTTGGTTTGAAAAAGGTAAATCATGTAATTCAAGGGCTGTTTTACTTGCAGCAGGAGTGGGCACAACCTGCCCACCGTGGGCAAGTTGTGTTGAATTATTAAAAATAGTGTGAATTATCGGTTCTGTTGTTTTGGGCACATTTTCTGAACTTTTTGCCTTTTTGGAGAAAGGAAAAAGTCCAGGAAAGTTTTCTCTATCAAAGAGATGTGATTCTTTTTATGCAATTGGCTCAAAAGATGGTAGTTGTAACGACACAAAATCCATAACATACATCTTATTATTAATAAAATACCCCAAAATGGGTCCCAGTACATACATAACATCTCAAGCCAGAGATTACAAAACTTGCAGCGGAAACAAACTTCCACAACCAAGAACTAGCTATACTAAAGCAATACTAATTTAAGAACTAGAGTGCTCTACACAAGATCGCCTCCAACTCTATTCTTCATGCCTCCTCCTTTCCTCTAGACGAAGCACCACTAATGCGTTTCCCTGAAAATGGTTTTAGTTTTGAAAAGCGAGAGTTTGACCATGAGGTCTAGTAAATTCCCCCCGAAAAGCAAATTGTACGAAAATATGCATAAAATCATTTCTTTATCCGCCCTAAGGCCCACAAGCAATTTCATAACAAACAGGGGTATTTGCACAGTGTTCATAGATCGCGCATAACCAACAATTACCACGATCGAGGCCCAAGCAGACTCCCCTCTCGCCTCGTCCCGGGGCCCAAATAGACTCCCAATTTCCTCAGTGTGCACGAAACAGATTCCATACACCCTGGGTCATCATAAACTCCCAAGGAATCGTCGGATCCCAAGGTACGCTAATCCCACTGTGCAACCCGACTCCACATAAGCATACAAAGCAAGGCTAAGAGAAAACATGTAGCGATGCATGTATCTTTGCAAAAGCAGTTTATAGCATGTGTGCATAATAGTCTCAAAACATATAATTCATGCCCCGAATTTATAACAAGTTTATAAATAAGCATGCGTGCATTTCATACCATGATCAATAATAATCAAAAGTGTTTAACGTTTCGTTTCATCAAAAAAGACTATAAGGGAACTCACTTGATTATGAAGGTTGAAATACACGTGTCTCACTTCTGAACTACCCGAAACGCACGTAAACCAAACAAACAGTTCAATGTCAGGCCACTTTGTCCGGACAAACCACTCGGACTCCTCTCTTTTCCGGATTCCCACATTCCGGACAACTATCGGATTCCAGATTACTTATCCGGAAGTACCTATCCGGAGCGTCCAAATCCGGATCCTAGTTCCGGAACTCCACAATCCGGAACTCACAATCTGTAATCCGAACCCTTCCGGACTAGGCGATTTCCGGACTCGATGAACCAAAAAAACCTCGAACTCCTCTGAACTCGATTTGAGCACTGATTAAGCCATTGACCAGATTAGAAAACCCTAAGGATTTATATTTCAACTTTAAATGATCACTTATTCCCACAAAACAGTCTCAAATCGACCCAAAACATCCCAACACCCGAATATTTTATTTGGAGAAGAACACAGTGAACTCAAAAAGGGTTTCTCCTCAACAAATTTACTTTACCAAGATTGCATGATTGAAAGAGATTGCTAGGTTTTAGGCTTACCTTCAGATGATGATTCTTCACAAACGATTTCTTTGAACCAAACCCTTGTTAGAATTTCTTCTCAGCCGCCACCTCTCTCTTCCTGATGGAATTTCTCATACAAATATGGAAGAATTAGGGGTTTTGGTACCCCATTTATACCTTGTTTAAATTTCTACTTGAGACCCTCAAGTTTCTTTTTTTTTTTAACTTTTAACCACAACACACTAAAGGCTTAACATTTTAGGACACAGGTGTTACAACACCTCCCCCTTAAAATAATTTCGTCCCCAGAATTCCTTGGTCAATCAGACACGTGTCCCTGACCCTCGTCTCGGTTTCTGCTTCCCAAGTCGCTTCCTGTCCACTCGTACAACTTATAATGACAAACCACACCGGCTTTCAACCAATGCTCTCAAAATTAGAGGCGCAAAACACATTACAAATCCCACAAGGTTACCCGGTCCCTTTGCCATACTTCAATCCATTGAACAAAATACAACCGACTTACTATAACATGGCCCATCCCTCTTTTCTTTCGACATATTTCAAAACCAACCCAAATCGAACCAAACCAAACCAAACCAAGCCAAACCAAGCCAAACCAAACCAAACCAACACAAACCAAGCCAAACCAAGCCAAGCCAAACCAACACAAACCAACACAAACCAAACCAAGCCAAACCAACACAAACCAAGCCCCCAAACCATAGGTTTCACGATTTGCACTCCCAAATTTAACAGTTTTGGTTCCAATTGATCTTCCAAGCATTTATGTCCAAGACCACAACTTTCCGAGGCTAGGAATACTCACATAATGTACTTGTAGCTCTTCCGACCATTTATGCCACATATAAATGTAACATCCCACGTAACCGTACCAGATATTGTCCGCTTTGTCCACACCTGGACTCACGGTTTTAAAACGCGTCTAATCAAGGTCTTCACATACATTTCACTTCCTTATAAACAAGGAATTGTACCGAATTTAACATCACAACGACATGAACCCTTTACAAAATATAACCACCCAGTTCGCCAATCTTAGCACAAGGAAAACCTCGACCAACTTGATAAATTCACAATTGTGTGTTCCTTCACCGACGTGACATGAAATTTTGAGACTGCCTCCCCAAACATGACATACGTTTAAAGCAACAATACCTTCTCTCCGACATCACATTGACTTCAATTGATCAATGTTAGTCAAAACGTGCGCTCCTCCCACGTCATCACCCCCATACTCACTCATAGTTAGCATAGTTGGCATTAGAAGACCTCTACAACCCATCATCTGGGGTATCACCAAACGAAGCTAAACTAGTTCTGAAGTCTCACGTTCACATTCTCGCTGCCCCCATCGAGCATCCAACCAGAAGGAGTGGCCGTACTCACACCAAGCCATTTCGATTAACCCCTCACTGAACATCATGTTCACTTTGGAACGTCCACATTTTTAACACTTGTTCAGATCTGACGGTCTTACACTTTGAGTTTCCCGTACAGCCACTTATACTATTCGAAGGCACATGTCACGTCCTCTCAAGGAAATACTTATTGACTCATACGAGTCTATTCACACTTTAACCAAGACATACACCAAAATCCAAAATCCAAAATCCATTTTAGACATTGCTTCACCTATCAACATCCACTCCATTCCCGATCGTTCCAAACATGCCAACAACACTCTGCGTTACTAAGCCCAACCAACGGTTTCATCACCATTCTAATTCGAGATAATCAACCAAGTCTTCCAGAAATATCATTCAACGATCAACAACACCACACGTTTCTCGTTTCCCAAACAGGGTTAACGTACTCGCCAGAGTTTCTTCGTGCACCAAGAGCAATTCACATTCCTCAAGGATCCCGTCTCGACTATGTCACTTTATAAACTAACCAATCCAATATCTTCGTCGATCTTTTATTGATCCCGACATGAACTCACTCAGTGACTCATGCCACTAAAAGCACATGGTTCCTTTTTTGGGAAACCACCAACCACCGATTTATTCTGACAATAACCATATCATACCCCAACTTACAAACCATGCATTTCAACTACATGCTTAATACTTCGTACTCTCATCCACAACCTCTGAAAAGACTTCTATCTGTGTTTATCCTTCTTTACAACACATCACTATAACATTGTCTTGCACAACTACCTTGGCAAAGGTTATCACTAATTTATCCACACAATCTCCACCCACAACTTCACACCGCAGACCAGGTGCTCCCGACCATTTGCACACATAACAAGGTCGCTTTCATTTCCATCTAAGTTCATAAATAACCAAGTCTGTCTCACGACTTGTCTGTCTCTGAATTTAGACAAACCACCACTCACGATTTCCCGTACTTGCTCAATATATACGTTCCTTGGCAATCCATTGCGAGCTCCACGAAAATCATACCACGGCAGGGTACAATCCCTTACATGTCAATATACTCGAGGCACCTACTTCGGTTGTGCCAACCGCTTCCTTCGTACATGGGTCATCAAAACTCTCACTAAATCACATTGCTACTCCACCACTCCACATTCTTCACACCCACACGAGGTGGTCCAGCATCACGCCGCGTATATATTTCCCCCGACCACCCTTAATTTCCATGAACAGATTTAGCGAATTAGCCGCACCGGAATTCCTTCTCGAATCTCAGTCTCTCAATGTTGATCTCGAGGCTGGACACTTTTAACAGTTCTCAGCCTTAGCATCCATAACTAAGACAATGAGGCTTCCACCATTTCATCGACACACAAAAATTTTCCAAAGGAACCTACCGCTTCCAATGCATTGTACTAACTTCGTGCCCTATAGTCCTTACAAGTCAAGTAATAAGACTCGCGTGGTTTGTAACCTATTACAATACCTCACACTACACGACTCATACCCGTTATCCTTTCCTCAGGGCACAATGTCCACTTACTAACATGCTACTGTTTAAAGCATCTCAACAACTTTTGACTTCATCATGGGTATCCACGCTTCACAGGGAACCACATCACCCGCTAACGATCAGTATCAAACTCATTGGCCGAGACCCCCGCTAGTCCGTTTTCCTTTAACTGAAACACTAAGGCCATAAAGAAATAAACCGAACAATTTCCAAGTAGCCCTTTCCTCGCTCTTAAATGCACCAACAACTACGACCTACGGAGTTCATAGCCTTCATGCATGACAACACAATGATTTAAATCGTTTTGCACACTTGGAAGTTCGATAAATACGATAATGAGAAACAACTTAGCATATACATGACACATCACTACTCAAGAGGAATCGTAAACACAACGACCCTAAGGTCGCTCGCATGCCACCCCACGATAAATCACGAGTTTAGTCAATCGGACCAACATCGGCCCAAATAAAACGTATTAAGTAAAACATTTCCAATACGATTAAAGGTTCAGAACGAAATCACTTATATGGAGCGAGCTAGTCGGCTCCCACACTCCTTATGTTAAAATTACTACTACTCGTATCAGTTATAAAAGCTTTTGCGGTAAAATGTTTTTATGATTTTCACAACAGTGTTTATCCCCACACGTAAAAGTAAAACAATTCACAGAGCACTATGCTCAAAATATCGTCATGCATTGTAAACAAGCTTATCTTTTTGTTTAAACACACGTTCGCGCGTGTCTACTCATTTTTCCCAAAACAATGAGCTCATTATGCTTGTAAGAAAAAAAATTAACACAAAAGAGTCCATGTAAGTCATTTAAGAAAAGACACCATGCGTGAAACTAACTTTGCAATGAAGGCTATTCACTCTAATAAGGTCCAACAATGTACTCCCAATAACTTATCATCGACACTCACTTTCAACCAATGGTCAACTTCTCACCCTTATAGAAACTAGTGGTACAGGTGCTTCAAAACCCACCTGTCTGACCACCCCACATAGTCTTTTGCATATACCAATGACCCCCAAGTCATGCGGTCTGAAACCTTGACTGATACAGGTCGATACACGACCAACTACTTCACATCCTTCTTACATGCATACTTCAATCGAAAACTGATATCTCTCCTTCATTATCCTTGCCACTATATCGCTTAACTAAAGTCAGATGCTCATCTCCTTCACCCGTCCTAGGGCTGAAACTTTCAAGACTCCATCGCAGTTCTTATCTCCTATCCCAAACGATCTTCACATCAATTCCAAGAATGGGGACTCACTAGAAACTATGAGTTTACCCTTAGCCAGTCATTCATCACTTCCGACCCCAAGAAGTTCTACCTTTAGTCGGTTTACTACCGCCCCAAACAATACTCCTTCCAGAAGGTTTCACCATTCACATCATGAGCGACCTCACACATCACATCAAAACAATTGCTATCGTCGCAAGGTTAGAGTTTACTCTATACTACTACCCTTCTATCGACTGTCTCAACATTATAAATCTTTCAGGCATTACGAGAACTGGAATAACCATATATAACCTACGCTCGAACGATAGCTTCGCTAAATAAGGCAATTTAAGCACATACATGTACCTGTAAATTCGCAATTACACTGGCCAGGTGTAACTTCAAATTTACCTTACATGACCGTTCTAACTACCTTATCCTTAGTGCACCTAGAGTGATCTTAAAGGCAAACCCTATATCTCGGTTGTGTCCACCATCATACAGTTAAAGTTTAGGCCCATCCGGTCACCTAAATCACTTAAACTATGGCTCTAATACCATTTGTAACAACCCACAATCCATAACATACATCTTATTATTTAAAAAATACTCCAAAATAGGTCCTAGTACATACATAACATCCCAAGCCAGAGATTACAAAACTTGCAGCGGAACCAAACTTCCACAGTCGAGAACTAGCTATACCAAAGCAATACTAATTGAAGAACTAGAGTGCTCTACACAAGATCGCATCCAACTCTATTATTCATGCCTCCTCCTTTCCTCTAGACGAAGCACCACTAATGCGCTTCCCTGAAAAAGATTTTAGTTTTGAAAAGCAAGGGTTAGACCATGAGGTCTAGTGAATTCTCTCCGAAAAGCAGTTTCAACGAAAATATGCATAAAATCATTTCTTTATCCGCCCTAAGACCCACAAGGAATTTCATAACAAACAGGGGTATTGGCACAGTGTTCATGGATCGCGCACAACCAACAATTACCACGATCGAGGCCCAAGCAGACTCCCCTCTTGCCTCGTCCCGGGGTCCAAGTAGACTCCCCATTTCCCCAGTGTGCAGGAAACAAATTCCATACACCTTGGGTCATCATAAACTCCCAAGGGATCGTCGGATCCCAAGGTACACTAATCCCACTGTGCAACCTGACTCCACATAAGCATACAAAGAAAGGCTAAGAGAAAACATGTAGCGATGCATGTATCTTTGCAAAAGCAGTTTATAGCATGTGTGCATAACAGTCTCAAAACATATAATTCATTCTCCGAATTTATAACAAGTTTATAAATAAGCATGCGTGCATTTCATACCATGATCAGTAATAATCAAAAGCGTTTAACGTTTCGTATCAACAAAAAGGAGTATAAGGGAACTCACCTGATTATGAAGGTTGAAATACACGTGTCTCACTTCAGAACTACCCAAAACGCACCTAAACCAAACAAACAGTTCCATGTTAGGCCACTCTGTCCGGACAAACCACTCGGACTCCTCTCTTTTCCGGATTCCCACATTCCGGACAACTATCAGATTCCGGATTACTTATCCGGAAGTACCTATCCGGAACGTCCAAATTTGGATCCTAGTTCCGGAACACCCCCCTTTGTTCATAGACAAAGTACAATTTCTCACAGATCAACACAATCTATACACCCCCCTTTGTTCATCTCTAGTATTTCGTCTTTTATAAAACTTCCACATCGTAAGTAAACACTTATCTGAAAGCAACAGTCCTTCACTGTACTAACAATCCCACACGGTGATCCTTCAACTTTTAAGTTTCTGATTTAAACTTAACATTCATACATGATTCCAAAAGGATAACCAATGCATTCACGTTATATAAACTTAAATTTTCACTACCGATTATGCAAGTTCAACCCCAAGCCTACGCCAAGCTTATCAAATCGGTTCAAAGTTCTTAAGACTTAACTGAATCCAAAACCGAGTCATCTACTCAAAGGATTTAAAGATTATTTATCAATATCAACTCATGCAAATAAATACATCTAACTCACATTATGCAACATACGCTCCAAGATGTGATAATCTTACGACCCCTTCATTGCTACTTTCTCAATGAAGTCAAATCATTTGCAAGTACACGCAACTCTTTTCATACTCCACAATGTATATAATCTGCCCAGGTTCATTAGTTCCAAAGATACTAAGTAAAATATCAAACAGTCTTTACACCTAAGGCCAACACTTAAACTGTCATCGGTTCAAATACGATGCAGTTAAGCATACAACCCATTCAATACTCCATCTCGAATCATTAAACTGACAAATATTCAAAAGACTCATTTGTATTTTAATCAGGCCTTTAAGGTCAAAACAAACGTTTGGTCAAACACGTGTCACTCACACGATTACGTAAATCAAAATTTCCTCTTTACTCAAGATCTTAACCTTATTAATCCTTTAATTGGCCATTGACTTCAAAAGAAAAGTTTATCACTCTCAAAACCTTCACATTTTCAAAATGTAATACGACAAAAATTATTATACAACCACAAAATACCAAAAACATGCTTCGACCACATAACTTTCACTTAGGTTATAATTAATCAAACTCAAAATTCCCCCAATTGTGTCACACACACTAATATCCACTTTGTGCATACCTTCTGCATAACAACATACCGGTATCGCTCACGGTTTTGCTACTACCCGCACGGCATACGCGGAACGCATTCAGACCGCACCCAGTGACACACAAAAGGCCTCGTACACCTTACAACTCTCGCCTTCAAAGTCAAAACTTGACATCTCAATACTTCCTTAACCCTGAACCTAATTCTTCCTCCAGACATGCCCGACACTCGGCAATTGTATTACTAATCACCGAACAAAGATACAGACCCTCGTATTGATGTTACTAAAGTTTACTTTCGACTTTCTCATTGTTCATCTCTCATTTGAATATAATTACCAAAACCACAAACTTTCTCCCAAGGTTTATCCCACACCTCTCCAATCTTGGAGTTCTTTCTTAGCTTAAAGCGTAATACTCTACGATCTAGCGAGTTCATAGCCTTCATGCATGATAATATAATAAATAACTCAATCCACACTTTTCTCATTTAAATAAATAACATTCGAAACAACGTGAGCACACACGCCCCAATCATTTTCATAACTCCCATGTACTACACAACAATCTCAAAACCGTTTGTCTATAAATTTACGTAAAACTCAATCTTTCTCAATCAAAAATGTTGTTACAACAGTAATACCTTAAATGAAATCTTTTCATACGGCAAAAGTTTAAAATTTACTGACATAGAGTAAACTAGTCGTTTCTCACACTCTTTTATATGATATCATCAAATCAATACCTTTGTTGTTTATAAAAACTTTACTGATCAACACTTTCTTGACCTATTTGCTATCATACAACTTTTTATGTAAAGTATGAAGTATTTTGCATGTTGCTAAGCCCCAAAATTTCGTTAGGCAGCGTAATTGAAATTGCCCTTTTTCTTTAAATACATACTTGCACATACTAACTCATCCTTGAATAAAACTGTTATTTATGCATTTGATTTGAAATCAAGAAAACTCATGTAACACATACTAAAACATCATGCACAAAATTCACTCGTAATGAAGGCTATTTACTCAAACAAGGTCAATCGTTTTACTTTCATAACTTATCATTGACACTTTACTTTCGATCCGAAATCGCCCTCTCGGCCTTATAATAATTGCTACATCTGCATTCCATGGCTCCCATACTCAACCATGTGATAGTAATTCTGTATTAACCAATCATCTCATACTCTATCTCTGCACCTATCAAATCACCTATTAAAGATTGCTTTGGCAGACTTTCATGAGTCCCACCAATTTCTAGGTTGTCCTTCAAAACCCCAATCATATATTGATCTGTCCTTTAAAGGACCTTGGTGATAAATTCACCATCACTTTACTATAACTTATAGAGATAACCATGCGAAATGATTATGCACTTACATACATACAACAACATACTTTACCGATCGTTAGTCATTGTAACAATTCAGAAATAGACATGCTCGTGTAACAATGTATTCATAATAACAGTAGCTAATTGTAATTGTGAACATATCATACAGGAGAATCCCCATTATCATTGCCATAGTACTAATTTCACGTATTTCCGTTAACTCTAAGACTATCCCGTCTTAACACTTCTACCCATATCTCACATATCATAACCTACTACGTCTCAGCTTAAGTCTAAGTATCTCATCAGCATACTTAGTTCGCTTAAACTAGTGCTCTGATACCATACTGAAACACCCTAAAAACGGAGTCAATTTAAACCTTGAAATATCCACCAGTTATGATCAAAACTTTCAAACTTATATAACCTGAGGATCAAATGTAAGGTTTTTATATACCACTGACATTACTTAAATAACTTATTGATCTAATCACCTCATAATAATCAGATTAATCGAATTATCTAAACAACTGTCCCAAGTACTTCAAAGAATAACTAGATCCTTTGTTATCTCTAAGTCTGAATCTCTCCAAAAGTTCTCTTCTCTCGTTCCCGCTACTTCCCGGAGCTTGTACCTGGTAATAAGATTCAACTTGAAACATTAGGCTTTTGCCTAGTGAGAATACTCAAATCAAAATAAAATTTAATAATTAAAACATGAACAGATAACTCAAACCTGTTCTCACCCATCTTACCGTACGACAACTCCTTTCCAAATCGGGGAATCTACCCCACTCCCATTCCTACGACTAACTCATTTAATTGTAACAACAAAATAAGAGTCAACTCTGAATCACTCCAGATTCACAATCAAAATTTACACACAAGAAATTACAAGTCAAAACTTGCCTATTTCTTAATCAGGAAGGAGAGATTACAAATTACTTTATGCCTATCTCTAATCTTCCTCTCATCACTGGGAAATCTCTGAAAGTCCAGGTTACACTCTTACAATCAAATATGAACAATTAAGATCGTATTAATAGCAACTGGTCATATGATCTATTAAAGATATTACAATGAATTTCTCTCTCAATAGATCTAACAATTTATGCGTAAAGAGTTATCCAAAAGGTTAGCCAAAGATTCTGTTAGCTACAGTTGCTAACTCCTATATATACTGTAGATAATAGCTAAAGCTACAGTACATATGAGAAACAGACTAATAGAACAATTACACGTGTCCTAATTAGTAACTGAATATAACAGATAATATCCCAAGATATGAATTCTGAACATACTTCTGAATAAGCGCTTCAGAACATTTGTCTTCATAGTCAGAAGTTCTGAGTCTCCTACTCAGAACTCTGAACCTTCTAGTCAGAATCCAACACTTAGAATCTTTTTTGAGATTTCTCACTCAGAACTTCTGAGTCTTCTACTCAGAACTTCTGAGTCTTCTGAGTCTTCTTTAGTCTTCTTACTCAGAACTCAACACTTGTGTTTTTGACAAAACTCTAGACCTAACAATCTCCCCCTTTTTGTCAAACACACTTTTACTTTTCATCATCAAATTCTTAGAGCAGGAACAATCTTCAGAAGGAGCTCTTCTGAATGATTTGACAACTTTTGCTCAGAATTCTGAATAATCTGAGTTAACAACTTCTGGTCAGTCTTTAATCAGCAGCAGCAATGATTTCCAAACTGATTTCTGTTACATATTTGCTTTTTCTTTGCTCCCCCTTGAAATGACAAATCTTATCTTCATGTGATCAAGTCAAATTTCTGTCTTTTTATGACTTTCTGACTTTCTTCTCCCTTTTTTTTTTTAATCAATCAATCAGATTTTTCAATCATATCAATCTTCAAAATCTTTAGCTTTTCTCCCCCTAAAGTTTTGGAAAGCAAAATCATCTTCAAAATCTTTAGCTTTTCTCCCCCTTGTTTTTCAAAACTTTAGCGATGCTTTTTCTTCGAATGAAGTCTATGCTTTTTCTCCTCCTTAATGCATAACCTTGCTCCCCCTCAAAATAAGAATTCTGGAGCAGTTTGTTTTCTCCCCCTGAAAGTATGCATATATTTCATTAAAATTATTCATTTCAAATATAGTGCTTTAATGAAAACATTTATACAAGGAGAATAAGATTTACTGAACTACACTTAATAACTACTAACATTTGATCATTTGAAAACTTTACAAAAGAAATCCAACTTAATGAAATTTATCAGATTTTCAATCAAATGAAATCAAATGCATGTGTTTGGATTCAAATACAAGTCATCATTGCATATCGAGTTAAAAATGTTCAGTTTCAATCCCTTTATTAAATCTATTTGGTGTGCTTAGCATGCGAAATATGATTAGCTTCAAGCATATGCAATTCTAAAAACATATAAGAATACTTTGCTCTACTCACACTATTTGTCCAAAATCAGGATTTTCACAAATTTATAGGTTTATTGTGACTTTGTATTTTCCCAAAGTTTCAAGAGATGTGTGCTCATTGGCATCTTTTAATTTTGTGCACATTGGCATCTTTTAATCAAAAAGTTTAGTAAGAATAAGATACATCGTTAAACATGACTTTCTATCTGGTTCTATAGCAGGATTTGGGTCAGCATATCCCAGACCAGTTGGTCTTAGGTGCTAGGTGACAAGCACCCCTTGGAACTTAATTTCCCAAACCAGAAAGGCCACATCGATATATCTTAAACCCATCTGTATCAGTAGAACATGGCTTTCTATCTGGTTCTATAGAAGGATTTGGGTCAGCCGATCCTAGACCAGTTGATCTTAGGGACTAGGTGACAAGCACCCCTTAGGACTTACTCTCCCAAACCAGAAAGGCCACAGGTACAAACTTTCAAACTAAATGATTTTATATATATTTATATTTTATCTCAATCACTTGGTACTAAAACGTAGTACTTCCCCCATATTTTCGTTTCCATCCATCATTCTGACATTTAGGCTTTTTGAGCATTATATTCTATATAAGTATAGATTTCATAACATTGAGCATTCGGCATAATTTCATTCATGTTTTGCTTACCTTTCGATTTAATTCAGAAGTGAAAGTTGAAACAAATATAGCTCAGATAATACAAAATACTTGTAAAATCACTTTTTGACACACATTTATTCATTGAATGAAAATTAAAAAAATTCATATTATTGAATTAAATTTGTTAAGATTCAAACATTCAAAGCAATAGAAATAAACGTAATGCAATGTTACCTTTCACCACTTGTTCCTTGAAACATAAAAATATGACAGTTAAGGATATCACCTGAGAAGTATGAGTTCTAAACTGATTTGTTTAGAAGTCTTAGTCTCTGAAGTACGGGTCCTGAACTGAATTATTCAGAAGCCATATTCATTTAAGTACGGGTTTTGAACTGATATGTTCAAAAGCCTAAAACGTTGAAGCACGGGTTTTGAACTTCATCTTGAAACAATCAGATCAAATTTTGAGACAATATTCCCTCTCAAATCAAGATAATCCTGCAAAATCAAGAGATTTTGGTAATCATCTTCGATGATTCCTCATTAGATATCAAAAATCCAAATTCTGAGTAGTTGAGTCAGAATTCTGAGTAGAAAAGTCAGAATTCTGAGTAACTTGTTCAAAATTCTAAGTATCAGAGTCAGAATTCTGATTAGTTGAGTCAGAATTCTGAGTAGTATAGTCAGAAGTCTGAGTAACTTGTTCAAAATTCTAAGTATCAGAGTCAGAATTCTGATTAGTTGAGTCAGAATTCTGAGTAGTAGAGTCAGAACTTCTGAGTAACAGAGTTAGAATTCTGATAAAACTATCCAGAGAAAATTCCTTAGAAAAATTTTTGGATTTTGTGATTTTTGAACATTCTGAATTTCAAATCACCATAACTTGCTCAAAAATCAGAATTTTTCAACCAAAATTTGCAGGGTTGCTCAAAATGTGATTCTGAACACATTCTCTGGAAATGTTTTCTACTAAAAACACCCACAACTATGAGTTCGATTACACCACAGTAAACTGAACTTTTTTAAAAAAAATGCTTCAAAATCAACAAATTGATCTGTATGAATCAGAAATCCATAATCAAGATGAGACAAATTGTAAGTCCATAATCACATTCAGACCGAGTTTTGGACTGAATTATCCAAAAGTCAAAATTCTCAATTTAAGCACAGCATCTGTTTTCAGTCATGTGTAGGTATAGATCATTCATTCAGCTCTACACATGAATAACCTGCAAAACAGATTAAGTTGACTTTGGTACCCATATGAACTTGGGTCCAGGTTTGTTAGGTGTAGTAGCATATGCAGATATTCTATAAGAACCATACCAGTGCTGAATAAAATTCTTGTTCACAAAATCATTAGTCCCACAATATGAACAACAAAGTTTCTTTTGTGCAACTCTGACTAATTGATTTACAGAATAAATCACATCAGGTTTACCAAAAGATTTTCTTTGAAAAGTATTGTTCTTCTTGACATTTGAATTAGGAACTTTTGATTTTGGCACTTCTTTCTTAGAAGTTGTTCCTTTAACTCTCCATTCCATTTTTATCTTTTTAAAAGAACAATTATAAGATTTATCAATAGCAGAATCATAAAACAGATTAGAAGAACGAATCTGATCTTTTGAACTATGATTTGATTTGTCAACAACTTTCGTTTCAAATTCCCTAAACTTTTTAATATACAAATCAAACCTTGACTGCAAATCAGATTTGGACTTCCTCTCTATCATGATTTTAGTTGATAAATCAGATAATTTCTTAATAAGTCTCCTTATCTCCAAATGAAAAACTTTCTTTTCCTTCTCAAACTCATCTTTTAAGCATTTTTCTTTAAAGCCATTTACCTTCTTCTTTTCAGTCTCTTTCCTTCCATCTTCTAACTCTTTCTCCAACTCATTTATTTTTACAGAAAACTCATTTAACATTCCTGTTTTCTTTTTCTCAAAACCATTCTTTTCTTTTTGAAAAACATTTTTCTTGCATTCAAACTCTTTTCTTTCTTTTGCAAGAATTTTCTCCAAATCAGAATTTTTTAGAGATAATTCAACAGACTTTGTTTCAAAACCTTTCCTCTCAGTTTGAAAGTCTCTTCTTTCTTTCTCAAATTTCTCTCTTTCAAGTATAAGAACTTGTTCAAAATCATAGATTTGTTTCAAGAGTTGACAATTTCTCATTTCACATGATTTGATTCTATTTTCAGATTCTGTCAACATCTTTCTTCTAAAATTACCTTTCTCTTTCAAATCAACATTCTCTTTTTCTAACAACTTTATGTTTTCTTGAACCTTTTCAAAATCCTTTAGAAAATCAGATTTCTCTTTTTGCAAAATCTTTATAACTTTTGCAAATCCGTCTTGTTTTGCTTGAAGATTAGCAATCTTGCTTTCAAAATGAACAATCTCAGTTTTTGGTTCAGAAATTGTTTCTTTTGCTTTTACAGGACTTAATTTTTGTAAATTGTCTGAACTGGTTAGAGAAATTGCAGGTCTCACAAAAACTTCAATAATCTCAGGCATGATGAAATGACAAATTCAAATATCAACTATGAATTATGATCAAAAATGAGAATCAACACAAATCTAGAACATGCAAGAATTAATCAAATCTGTCACATGCATTTCATCAAACAGTTAGAGTACATGAATTAATGAAATCTTCTTTTCAACAAAAAATTTGAATACTAATCAACATGCAGCAGATATAATCACTTTGATCAAGAAACCAATCAAGAATTTCGAAAACATACCTGTAATCTCTGTTTAATTTCGAAAATTAATCAGCATAGAGAGAAATTCTTTGGATAACTTGATTGTAAGATATCGATTCAACAGAAAGACAAATTCAAATTTCTTGAATCAATGATAGAAACGAATTCAAGAATTGTTAGGAATTCAAGAATTGTTAGCAGCAGCGGAATCAATTGTCGAATTGATCAAGAAACTTCAAGAACGCGATCAAACACACTCTTGGTCGAATTTGTTTGTTGATTGGCTCTGATACCAATTGAAAGTCCAGGTTACACTCTTACAATCAAATATGAACAATTAAGATCGTATTAATAGCAACTGGTCATATGATCTATTAAAGATATTACAATGAATTTCTCTCTCAATAGATCTAACAATTTATGCGTAAAGAGTTATCCAAAAGGTTAGCCAAAGATTCTGTTAGCTACAGTTGCTAACTCCTATATATACTGTAGATAATAGCTAAAGCTACAGTACATATGAGAAACAGACTAATAGAACAATTACACGTGTCCTAATTAGTAACTGAATATAACAGATAATATCCCAAGATATGAATTCTGAACATACTTCTGAATAAGCGCTTCAGAACATTTGTCTTCATAGTCAGAAGTTCTGAGTCTCCTACTCAGAACTCTGAACCTTCTAGTCAGAATCCAACACTTAGAATCTTTTTTGAGATTTCTCACTCAGAACTTCTGAGTCTTCTACTCAGAACTTCTGAGTCTTCTGAGTCTTCTTTAGTCTTCTTACTCAGAACTCAACACTTGTGTTTTTGACAAAACTCTAGACCTAACAATCTCCGATCTTCCCGATAATAATGGAAATCTCTGATCTTCCATAAATCGAAATGGGAATTACAAATCAAAATCTGCCTATTCCACATTCCACCTCTGCATCAATGGTCCCAATGGGATTATAATATCGCGATACTCAACCGGGACTCACGATGGTTCGAGGTTCACCCAATTACTAAAATTACACCCCTTTGGTCTATGGCGAGTAATCGGTTCCCATTATACCGTACCCAAGTGCCCTCGTTGACCGGATGCCTATTTTAGTAAAAGCACATAATCACATAATATAATACAATCGATACTACTATATGCGTCCAGCATAGAATGTATCATTTCTCTGAACATATTCTATATAAAATAAAGAATATTATTACTCCACATCTCAATCTCTTTATTACCCCTTCTCTGAAATCTGATATGAGGATCACCATCTCAATAGTTATTTATATTTTCGAACTCATAGATAGGCCTTTATAATATATCTCAATTTGGCTTCTCAGTCACATTTAGAGTTCATAATCATCTAACATATTGCATATAACAGATAATCCTGCTCATTATAAGGAATATGAATAATTCCTGTTCATCAACTTCTTAACTATCCCCTCATAGTAATTTAACACGAGAGTTAATATATATATCAGTTGTTAATCTATATTTTTGAACTCATGGATGGATCTTTATAGTTTATCTCAATAAAGCTTCAAATCATATTTAGAGTTCATAACCATATAGCAAAATGCATATAGTAGATAATCCATCTTAGCATATAAGAATAATAGTAAATATTAGTTCATCAACTTTATAGCTAACTCATCATAGAAGTTTTAGCATGAAAATCAACATAGCACAACTTTTAATTGCTCTCTTAGCTTATCTCGGATTTTAATCAAGTCCATATAAAACATATTCATGTATACATATAAAACGTCTAATCCAATATTAATTACTGAATTTTAAAGAGAGTTGAATAAACTCACCAGATGCGTTATCACTCCTTTTAGTCCTTTTTAACTCGTAAGGCTCCTTTCTTCACTACCACAGCTTACTGTATTATTCAGTTTACATATACTGATATTAATTTTCCAAAACAGAACCCTCTACAACTGAAAATCCTTACTTTCTAAAAATTACATCTCAAGTCGCAATGGACTGAAGTCGCAGTCCACTGTTGCTATTCCATTTCCAAATCGCAACCAACTGTTGCGATTCCACCTCAAGTCGCAACTCACCATTGCGATTCCACCTCAAGTCGCAACTCACCATTGCGATTCCACCTCAAGTCGCAGTCCACGGTTGCGACTACAGTACCAAGTCGCAATCAACGGTTGCGACTCCAACTCCAAGTCGCAACGGTCTATTGCGACTCCACTACCAAGTCGCAACTGTCCACTGCGACAACTATGAATGTCGCAACTCAAGGTTGCGACTTCGATGATGTTCATCCAAGTCTCAGTCCACTCTGTTCAATTTTAAACCCAGAATTTGCAGTTTTACTCTATGTTTGTTTATGCCAATTTGCAGATATGTTTAATACACTTATCTTAACATATCCTAAAACTCAGATTCTTATAATCATCACAATTTACCCAAAACCCATCAAAATCTTTCTAAGAACACTTTTACTACTAAAATGAAGAATTTAAATGAAATGCTTACCTTATGATTCTTCAAACCAACAACAGATTGAATGATTTCTGCTATTCCTTCTCCTTTTCTTTGCTCAATTCCTCTATCTCAATCTCTCTCTCGGTTTCTCTTCTCAAACCGTAACACACACCCCACACTTAGTCACACATTTAGCCTATATTGACTAAGGGTTTGACACCTCAACCCTTCTATACACATGAGTCATAAAGCTATTTACCAATTGAACCCTCATCTTTAAAAGAATGACACTACAACCCTCAAATTGGAAATCTATTAAATCAACACTTTTAAACAATTTCCAACTTAACCCCAAGTTAATTTATAATTCACAAAATAATACAACGGAAATTCGGGATGTTACACTTATTCCCACAAAACAGTCTCAAATCAACCCAAAACATCCCAACACCCAAATATTTTATTTGGAGAAGAACACAGTGAACCCAAAAAGGGTTTCTCCTCAACAAATTTACTTTACCAAGATTGCAGGATTGAAAGAGATTGCTAGGTTTTAGACTTACCTTCAGATGATGATTCTTCATAAACGATTTCTTTGAACCAAACCCTTGCTAGAATTTCTTCTCAGCCACCACCTCTATCTTCCTGATGGAATTTCTCATACAAATATGGAAGAATTAGGGGTTTTGGTCCCCCATTTATACCTTGTTTAAATTTCTACTTGAGACCCTCATGTTTCTTTTTCTTAACTTTTAACCACAACACACTAAAGGCTTAACATTTTAGGACACGGGTGTTACAACACCTCCCCCCTTAAAAGAATTTCGTCCCCATAATTCCTTGGTCAATCAGACACGTGTCCCTGACCCTCGTCTCGGTTTCTGCTTCCCAAGTCGCTTCCTGTCCACTCGTATAACTTATAATGACAAACCACACAGGCTTTCAACCAATGCTCTCAAAATTAGAGGCGCGAAACACATTACAAATCCCACAAGGTTACCCGGTCCCTTTGCCATACTTCAATCCATTGAACAAAATACAACCGACTTACTATAACATGGCCCATCCCTCTTTTCTTTCGACATATTTAATAACCAACCCAAACCGAACCAAACCAAACCAAATCAAGCCAAACCAAACCAAACTAAACCAAGCCAAGCCAAACCAACACAAACCAAACCAAGCCAAACCCACACAAACCAAGCCCCCAAACCATAGGTTTCACGATTTGCACTCCTAAATTTAACAGTTTTGGTTCCAATTGATCTTCCAAGCATTTCTGTCCAAGACCACAACTTTCTGAGGCTCGGAATACTCACATAATGTACTTGTAGCTCTTCCGACCATTTATGCCACATATAAATGTTACATCCCAGGTAACCGTACCAGATATTGTCCGCTTTGTCCACACCTGGACTCACGGTTTTAAAAAGCGTCTAATCAAGGTGTTCACATACATTTCACTTCCTTATAAACAAGAAATTGTACCGAATTTAACATCAAAACGACATGAACCCTTTACAAAATATAACCACCCAGTTCGCCAATCTTAGCATAAGGACAACCTCGACCAACTTGATAAATTCACAGTTGTGCATTCCTTCACCGACGTGACATGAAATTCTGAGACTGCCTCCCCAAACATGACATACGTTTAAAGCAACAATACCTTCTCTCCGACATCACATTGACTTCAATTGATCAATGTTAGTCAAATCATGCGCTCCTCCTACGTCATCACCCCCATACTCACTCATAGTTAGCATAGTTAGCATTAGAAGACCTCCACAACCCATCATCTGGGGTATCACCAAACGAAGCTAAACTAGTTCTGAAGTCTCACGTTCACATTCTCACTGCCCCCAACGAGCATCCAACCAGAAGGAGTGGCCGTACTCACACCAAGCCATTTCGATTAACCCCTCACTGAACATCATGTTCACTTGTTCAGATCTGACGGTCTTACACTTTGAGTTTCCCGTACAGCCACTTATACGATTCGAAGGCACAGGTCACGTCCTCTCAAGGAAATACTTATTGACTCATACGAGTCTATTCACACTTTAACCAAGACATACACCAAAATCCAAAATCCAAAATCCGTTTTAGACATTGCTTCACCTATCAACATCCACTCCATTCCCGATCGCTCCAAACATGCCAACAACACCCTGCGTTACTAAGCCCAACCAACGGTTTCATCACCATTCTAATTCGAGATAATCAACCAAGTCTTCCAGAAATATCATTCAACGATCAACAACACCACACGTTTCTCGTTTCCCAAACAGGGTTAACGTACTCGCCAGAGTTTCTTCGTGCACCAAGAGCAATTCACATTCCTCAAGAATCCCGTCTCGACTATGTCACTTCATAAACTAACCAATCCAATATCTTCGTCGATGTTTTATTGATCCCGACATGAACTCACTCAGTGACTCATGCCACTAAAAGCACATGGTTCCTTTTTTGGGCAACCAACAACCACCGATTTATTCTGACAATAACCATATCATACCCCAACTTACAAACCATGCATCCCAACTACATGCTTAATACTTCGTACTCTCATCCACAACCTCTTAAAAGACTTCTATCTGTGTTTATCCATCTTTACAACACACCACTATAACATTGTCTTGCACAACTACCTTGGCAAAGGTTATCACTAATTTATCCACACAATCTCCACCCACAACTTCACACCGCAGACCAGGTGCTCCCGGCCATTTGCACACATAACAAGGTCGCTTTCATTTCCATCTAAGTTCATAAATAACCAAGTCTGTCTCATGACTTGTCTGTCTCTGAATTTATACAAACCACCACTCACGATTTCCCGTACTTGCTCAATATATACGTTCCTTGACAATCCATTGTGAGGTCTACGAAAATCATACCACGACAGGGTACAATCCCTTACATATCAATATACTCGAGGCACCTACTTCGGTTGTGCCAACCGCTTCATTCCTACACGGGTCATCAAAACTCTCACGAAATCACATAGCTACCGCACCACTCCACATTCTTCACACCCACACGAGGTGGTCCAGCATCACGCCGCGTATATATTTCTCCCGACCACCCTTCATTTCCATGAACAGATTTAGCGAATTAGCCGCACCGGAATTCCTTCTCGAATCTCAGTCTCTCAATGTTGATCTCGAGGCTGGACACTTTTAACAGTTCTCAGCCTTAGCATCCATAGCTAAAACAATGAGGCTTCCACCATTTCATCGACACACAAAACTTTTCCAATGGAACCTACCGCTTCCAACGCATTGTACTAACTTCATGCTCTATAGTCCTTACAAGTCAAGTAATAAGACTCGCGTGGTTCGTAGCCTATTACAATACCTCACACTACACGACTCATACCCGTTATCCTTTCCTTAGGGCACAATATCTACTTACTAACATGCTACTGTTTAAAGCATCTCAACAACTTCCGACTTCATCATGGGTATCCCCGCTTCACAGGGAACCACATCACCCGCTAACAATCAGTATCAAACTCATTGCCCGAGACCCCCGCTAGTCCGTTTTCCTTTAACTGAAACACTAAGGCCATAAAGAAATCAACCGAACAATTTCCAATTAGACCTTTCCTCGCTCTTAAATGCACCAATAACTACGACCTACGGAGTTCATAGCCTTCATGCATGACAACACAATGATTTAAATCGTTTTGCACACATGGAAGTTCGATAAATACAATAATGAGAAACAACTTAGCATATACATGACACATCACTACTCAAGCAGAATCGTAAACACAACAACCCTAAGGTCGCTCGCATGCCACCCCACGATAAATAACGACTTTGGTCAACCGGACCAGCATCGGCCTAAATAAAACGTATTAAGTAAAACATTTCCAATACGATTAAACTTTCAGAACGAAATCACTTATATGGAGCGAGCTAGTCGGCTCGCACACTCCTTATGTTAAAAGTACTACTACTCGTATCAGTTATAAAAGCTTTTGCGGTAAATTGTTTTTATGATTTTCACAACAGTGTTTATCCCCACACGGAAAAGTAAAATAATTCACAGAGCACTATGCTCAAAATATCGTCATGCATTGTAAACAAGCTTATCTTTTTGTTTAAACACACGTTCGCGCGTGTCGACTCATTTTTCCCAAAACAATGAGCTCATTATGCTTGTTAGAAAAAAAATTAACACAAAAGAGTCCATGCAAGTCATTTAAGAAAAGACACCATGCGTGAAACTAACTTTGCAATGAAGGCTATTCACTCTAATAAGGTCCAACAATGTACTCCCAATAACTTATCATCGACACTCACTTTCGACCAATGGTCAACTACTCACCCTTATAGAAACTAGTGGTACAGGTGCTTCAAAACCCACCTGTCTGACCACCCCACATAGTTTTTTGCATATACCAATGACCCCCAAGTCATGCGGTCTGAAACCTTGACTGATACAAGTCGATAAACGACCAGCTACTTCACATCCTTTTCACATGCATACTTCAATCCAAAACTGATATCTCTCCTTCATTATCCTTGACACTATATCGCTTGACTAAAGTCAGATGCTCATCTCCTTCACCCGTCCTAGGGCTGAAACTTTCAAGACTCCATTGCAGTTCTTATCTCCTATCCCAAACGATCTTCACATCAATTCCAAGAATGGGGACTCACTAGAAACTATGAGTTTACCCTTAGCCAGTCATTCATCGCTTCCGACCCCAAGAATTTCTACATTTAGTCGGTATACTACCTCCCTGAACAATTCTCCTTCCAGAAGGTGTCATCATTCACATCATGAGCGACCTCACACATCACATCAAAACCATTGCTATCGTCGCAAGGTTAGAGTTTACTCTATACTACTACCCTTCTATCGACTGTCTCAACATTAGAAATCTTTCAGGCATTACGAGAACTGGAATAACCATATATAACCTACGCTCGAACGACAGCTTCGCTAAATAAGGCAATTTAAGCACATACATGTACCTGTAAATTCGCAATTACACTGGCCATGTGTAACTTCAAATTTACCTTACATGACCGTTCTAACTACCTTATCCTTAGTGCACCTAGAGTGATCTTAAAGGCAAACCCTATATCTCCGTTGTGTCCACCATCATACAGTTAAAGTTTAGGCTCATCCGGTCACCTAAATCCATTAAACTATGGCTCTAATACCATTTGTAACAACCCAAAATCCATAACATACATCTTATTATTAAAAAAATACCCCAAAATAGGTCCCAGTACAAACATAGCATCCCAAGCCAGAGATTACAAAACTTGCAGTGGAAACAAACTTCTACAGCCGAGAACTAGCTATACTAAAGCAATACTAATTTAAGAACTACAGTGCTCTACACAAGATCGCCTCCAACCCTATTCTTCATACCTCATCCTTTCCTCTAGACGAAGCACCACTAATGCGCTTCCCTGAAAATGATTTTAGTTTTGAAAAGCGAGGGTTAGACCATTAGGTCTTGTGAATTCCCTCCGAAAAGTAGTTTCAACGAAAATATGCATAAAATCATTCCTTTATCAACCCTAAGGCCCACAAGCAATTTCATAACAAATAGGGGTATTGGCACAATGTTCATGGATCGCACACAACCAACAATTACCACGATCGAGGCCCAAGCAGACTCCCCTCTCGCCTCGTCCCGGGGCCCTAGTAGACTCCTCATTTCCCCAGTGTGCAGGAAACAGATTCCATACATCCTGGGTCATCATAAACTCCCAAGGGATCGTCAGATCCCAAGGTACACTAATCCCACTGTGCAACCCGACTCTACATAAGCATACAAAGCAAGGCTAAGAGAAAACATGTAGCGATGTATGTATCTTTGCAAAAGCCGTTTATAACATGTGTGCATAACAGTCTCAAAACATATAATTCATGCTCCAAATTTATAACAAGTTTATAAATAAGCAGGCGTGCATTTCATACCATGATCAGTAATAATCAAAAGCGTCTAACGTTTCGTTTCAACAAAAAGGAGTATAAGGGAACTCAACTGATTATGAAGGTTGAAATACACGTGTCTCACTTATGAACTACCCAAAACGCACCTAAACCAAACAAACAGTTCCATGTTAGGACACTCTGTCCGGACAAACCACCTGGACTCCTCTCTTTTCCGGATTCCCACATTCCGGACAACTATCAGATTCCGGATTACTTATCCGGAAGTACCTATCCGGAACGTCCAAATCTGGATCCTAGTTTCGGAACTCCACAATTCGGAACTCACAATTCGGAATCCGAACCCTTCCGGACTAGGCGCTTTCCGGACTCGACGAACCAAAAAAACCTCGAACTCCTCTTAACTCGATTTGAGCACTGATTAAGCCATTGACCAGATTAGAAAACCCTAAGGATTTATATTTCAACTTTAAATGATCACTTATTCCCACAAAACAGTCTCAAATCGACCCAAAACATCCCAAAACCTAAATATCTTATTTGGAGAAGAACATAGTGAACTTAAAAAGGGTTTCTCCTCAACAAATTTGCTTTACCAAGATTGCAGGATTGAAAGAGATTGGTAGGTTTTAGGCTTACCTTTAGATGATGATTCTTCACAAACGATTTCCTTGAACCAAACCCTTGCTAGAATTTCTTCTCAGCCGCTACCTCTCTCTTCCTGATGGAATTTCTCATACAGAAATGGAAGAATTAGGGGTTTTGGTCCCCCATTTGTACCTTGTTTAAATTTCTACTTGAGACCCTCAAGTTTCTTTTTCTTAACTTTTAACCACAACACACCAAAGGCTTAACATTTTAGGACACGGGTGTTACAGTTGTTTGATTTCTTTTGAATTATTAACTGCTTACGGCCTTGACGTGTTTTTTGTGAATTCCTTTTGGGTTCTCGGTGTTGCTAGACAAAGTTCCTTGAGGTCGACTTTTAAGTTCGGAAGCGAACTGTCCATGTTGGGTTTCAAAACCTCTCAAGGTTGCATTGGTTTGGTTTATAAAACCTTTAAGTAATTGTTCGATTGAAACATTACTATCTGATGCATGTTGTTGCCTAGGCACGTGTGATTGTGAAGATTGCCCTTGTTGAAAAATCAAGGACTACTTTTGGTGGAATCCCGGGGGGATTCTGTGGTCGGTTCAATACTTGACTTGCCCCAGGGGGTTGAAGTCCTTGATTTTCTGCCCATGAGAAATTTGGGTGATTCCGCCAGTTCGGATTATATGTTTGGGAAAATGGACTATTTCTAGAATTTCCAACATAATTAACCAAAGCTAGGTTCCCAGGACAGTTTTCAAAAGGATGATTTTCTCCACAAAAAACACAAGATTCATTTGAAGAGTGATTCACAGATTGTGCTTGACCCTTTTCTCCCCCAATACTCAAATTGTTCTTAACTAAATTAGTTAAAGCAACAATTTGGGCATTTAAGGCAGAGATGGCATCTAAATCATGAACTCCCGACGTTGTTTTCGGAACAATGGCACGAGGGCTTGACCATTTTGTGTTATTATTAGCAACCTTTTCTAAAATGTCATACCCCTCGTTGTAAGTTTTGCTCTTGAAAGCGCCATTGGCAGTCGCATCAAGAATGATTTTAGCAGCATTAGAAAGACCATTGTAAAATGTTTCTAATTGGATGCAGTAAGGGATCCCACGATGAGGCCATTTTCTAATTAAATCTTTAAATCTTTCGCATGCATCCGAGACTGCCTCGTCATTCTCTTGGCGAAAATTCATGATATCATGTCTAAGCTTTACGTTTCTTGTTAGAGGAAAATATTTTTTAAGAAACTTTTCAGCAAGACTTGCCGAGGTATCAACGGATTCAGGTGGTTGAGAATTTAACCAGGCTTTGGCTCTGTCCCTTAATGTATAAGTAAAGAGCGTCAGCCGTAAGGCTTCCGGAGTTACTCCGGGAATGCGAAAATGATTCGTCATTTCTATAAATGATTTTAAATGTGAGTGTGGATCCTCCAAAGGTAATCCTTCAAACTGACCCATTGCTTGGATCATTTGAAACATTACCGATTCGGGTTTAAATTGTTGTGCTAATATGGTGGGCCTAATAATTCCCGATTTTAATTGATCAAACTCGGGTGTTGCATAGTCCCTTAATCTTCTATCTTTGTCATCAGTGATTCCAACCGTAGTCTCCACAAGTGGAGGCGGAGGCGGAGGCGGAGGATTTCCACCGTCGGCCATGGTCGGATTTAAAATTGGATGTTGGTTCCCGTTTTGCTTAGACAAGATTAACAGATCTATTAGTTCGAGTTTATGTTTGATGCGGAAGCGTATTTAAAGAACTAACAGATATGTTTGATAGATTTAGAACACACAATATAAAGAAACAGTGATCAGAATATGATATCTCAAAGATTACTGAGTTTCAATATATAATAAGAACACAAAGAACATATTAAGAACTGTTTGGTGTGTGTGAGAGAGTGTAATGCTTAACAAGTTTGACGATATAAAGCATAAGCATGAAACTTAGATTCTTAGTTAAGTCCTTAAGATTGTTAAGGAAGATCTCAACAAGAGACTTCCTTTTATACTACTCTAGGGGACCATAAAGCATGAGCTACTGATAGAACGGATGGCATGAATAGTAGAACAGATGGCATGAATAGTTGCACGTGTTGTATTGCATTTAATGCCGCAGACGTCTATGTTGTACTAAGCCCTATTGAGTCCACTCAGAGTTTGACACGTGTTGAAGTTGGACAGGGCATGCTATCATGCAAGTTGATGGAGAGATCCTAGGAACAGTAGCAAGATATTTCTTCAACAGTGGCAAGATATTATAAATATCTTCCAAGTCTTCAGTCTGAACCACAGAGGCTCTGTAATGGGTTACAGAGGTTCTGAGGTCTGGTCTTCTGTAGAGCAGTCTTCACCGGGTTCCGAGTCTTGGTCTTCTTTGTGCGTAAGACAGAGGTTCTGTAGGACACCTCTGTAGCTTCTGTAGCTTCTTGACCTTGATCCTTCGGAAGTGGCAGAGCCTCTGTAAGAGGCTTTCTTCACTTAGCCTATTTTTCACTACTTCTAAATACTTCTACGATTAGGAAGATTGAAGCTAACAATCTCCCCCTAAGTAGTGAAAAATAAAAATTTGACATTTAAGTACTTTTAGGCTAAGTTAGATAAGACAGAGGTTAAACAATACCTCGAAAGTTCTTTCATTTAGAAATATGCCAGAGGCATTTTACATTTGAGTATTTATGAAAGATAAGCTGAAAATGGTTTGCAGAGATTTTGTTTGAGAATCAGATGTTGGCGTCTTTGAAATCGTTGTAGCTTCTGTTGTCTCTTCCGACTTCTCTGATCTCGTTGTAGAAACTGACGCAGAGTTCTCTTAAGCGGATTGTAGCATCAAACTCTCTGATGAAAGCATCTGCAGCGTCTCTATCCATTTAATAATTTTATTTTTGATGAAAGCATCAGCAGAAGCTCTATGATCTCAAATTTCTCATAACTCAAAAATTATTAAAAGTTTTAATAATTTTATTTTTGAAATGTTATTCCCAGTATTTTTAGGACGTATTTGACAATTTTTGTCCCAGAAAACTGTTTTCAAAAACCTTTTGTACGAGACATACCTTTTGGTTCTTCTTTTCTCGGCAGTGATGTCTGACTTCTGACGATATAGATTCATCGACACTCTTCTTTGGCTTCCCCTTGAAAGATTAACCTCTGTAGATCATTTCAAGGTTTCTTTTGCTCCCCCTTGATATAACCATTTCTGTCGATCAAGTTACATTCTTTTGCTCCCCCTTGATCTAACCATCTCTGTAGATCAAGTAATTTCCTTCTGCTCCCCCTTGACCTATGCTTGGATCAAAATAGGATAAGTTTTGCATAGTACATAGGTCATGTTTACCAGAGGTTCTGTAGGGGTCGTCAGAGGTTCTGAGCAGACCCACGGAAGCTCTGTGATTTCAAGAACTATTTAAGATTGAGAACTTACATACAGAAAGAAATCAATCAAAGCAATAAATAAAGCAATATTTTTATACACATATTTACAGAAGATAAGCTATACTTACAGAGGATTTTCACGACATATTGATCATTCCTAACTTACCCACCAAGAAATTGAATCTTTTCTCGTCTAAAGCTTTGGTGAATAAGTCCGCGAGTTGGTATTCTGTGGGCACGAAATGCATCTCGATTGTACCGTATTCAACATGATGTTTCAAGAAGTGGTACCTTATATCGATATGCTTGGTTTTTGAATGTTGCACAGGATTGGCAGAGATGGCAATGGCACTTTTGGAATCACAGAAGATGGGTATCTTGAGTAGGATGTGGCCGTAGTCTTTTAGCTGAGTCTTCATCCACAGAACCTGAGAACAACAGCTAGCAGCAACAACGTATTCAGCTTCTGCCGTAGATGTTGACACACAATTCTGCTTCTTGGAGGTCCAACTGACTAGCTTACCACCTAGGAATTGACAACTCCCAGAGGTACTCTTTCTGTCGAGCATGCATCCTCCATAGTCTGAATCTGTATAAGCTTTAAGACAAAAGCCAGAGTTCTGTGGATACCAGAGACCAAGATTTTTGGTCCCCTTTAGGTATCTAAAGATTCTCTTAACAGCATCATAATGTGATTTCTTAGGATTAGCTTGATAACGTGCACAAAGACATGTGGCATGCATAATGTCAGGTCTGCTAGCAGTTAAGTATAACAGAGATCCAATCATGCCTCTGTAGAGAGTGCATTCTACAGAGATGCCATCTGGATCTAAGAATAACTTATTTCCAGTGGCCATTGGAGTTTTCATGGCAGAGGTATCAGAGAGGCTATATTTGGAAAGAATGTCAGAGACATATTTGGCCTGATTTATAAAAATTCCCTCTGATGATTGTTTGACTTGGAGTCCGAGGAAGAATGTTAATTCTCCCATCATACTCATTTCAAACTCACTTTGCATGAGTTTTTCAAAACTTTTGCACTCTTCTGTATTAGTAGGCCCAAAAATTATGTCGTCCACATAGATTTGTACAAGCATTATTTCACTGTTTTTACGTTTATAGAATAAGGTAGTATCTGTTGTACCTCTGTCGTAGCCATTGACTAGAAGAAAGGTAGAAAGTCGTTCGTACCATGCTCTTGGAGCCTGTTTCAGTCCATACAGAGCTTTTTCAAGGTAGTACACATGCCTTGGGAACTTTGAGCTTTCAAACCCCGGTGGCTGATTTACGTAAACCTCTTCTTGGATTTCACCGTTGAGAAAAGCTGATTTCACGTCCATCTGATAGACTTTGAAACCTCTGTGGGCTGCGAAGGCTAAGAATATTCTTATTGCTTCGAGCTGTGCGACAGGGGCAAAAGTCTCATCGTAGTCTATGCCTTCTTCTTGTCTATATCCCTTGGCCACTAATCATGCTTTGTTTCTGATGACCACTCCATCTTCATCCTTCTTATTTCTGTAGACCCACTTAGTCCCAATGGCCTGTTTCCCCCATGGCAGAGGTACTAGAGTCCAGACTTTGTTGCGCTCAAACTGCAGAAGCTCATCTTGCATGGCGTCTACCCAGTTTGGGTCGTCAAGGGCTTCAGAAATCTTCTTTGGCTCTATCACACTAATAAAGTTCGTAAAGAAACAAAATTTAGCAGTGGCAGACCTTGTTTTTACCGTGTCAGAGGGTTCACCAATTATTTGGCTTGGAGGATGGCTTTTTGTCCACTGAGTTGTGCGTGGATGATGGTCACCAATGTCATCGAATTGTTCTTCAGAGGCTTCTTCTTGTTCTTCTTCTTCTTCTTCTTCTGGTGTAGCCTCTATCGTAGTGCGTGCCTTTGTAGTTGATCCTACAGTTTGTGGAATGATTGGTATGAGTGGTGGTGGAGTTTATTCCTCTGAAGGCGTATAGACTTGGTCCTCTATATCCTCTGTTATTGGTTCCTCTGTGGATTATGGAGTTTGTTCTTCAGCAGCTTCTGTGGTCGTTTTCCTTTGTGTTTCATCTTCTGTAGACTCTTCCTCAGCATTTGCATCTGTAGCATTTACAGAAGAAGATGAAGCATTATTTGGACCAGTTAGAGTCATACCTGTAGGATTTTGACCGACAGAAGATGGTTCTGCAGAAGCTCTGATTGTTCCAACAGAGGGATCAATGTCGTCGTGGAACATCTCTAGAAATAGAAGATTTAAGTCTTCTTTTGTTTGTGAGATGCCAGAGGATTCCCCTTTAAGTCCGAGTTCTAAACTGATTTGTTCAGAAGTCTTCTGGAATGAATCATCAAAAGAAACATTGATGCTTTCTACGATCTTGCGAGATTTTGTAAGGTATACTCTGTAGGCTTTGGAAGTGGCAGAGTATCCAATGAATTTTCCCTCGTCACCTTTTACCTCAAACTTTCCTCTGGAATCTCTGTCGTTTAAAACAAAGCATTTACATCCAAACAAATGGAAAAACTTGATGTTTGGCCGCCTTTTGTTGATCAGTTCGTAAGGAGTCTTGATGTGTCTTTTCACAATGGTTGAACGATTCTGTGTATAACAAGCGGTAGAAATCGCTTCTGCCCAAAAGTTCATCGGTAATCCGCATGCTGATAGCATAGTTCTTGCGGCCTCCACGAGCGTTCGATTCTTTCTTTCGACTACGCCGTTCTGTTGTGGAGTGCGTGCGGCAGAGAAGTTCTGTGATATTCCTTCTGTAGAAAGATAGGCTTCAATGACAGAGTTTTTAAATTCTGTACCATTGTCACTTCTTAACTTCTGTATTCTGCATTCATAAAGAACTTGGATTCTTTTCATTAGATTAATCAAGATGATTGGAACATCTGATTTCTTTCGAACAAATTCAACCCATGTGAATCGCGAATACTCATCAATTAAGACAAGTATGTATTTCTTGCCACCTAGGCTCTGTATGGCAATGGGACCGCAGAGGTCGACATGAAGCATGTACAGAGGCCTAGTGCAAGACACATCTGTTTTGCCTCTGTGGGAAGCTCTTTTGAGTTTTCCCATTTCACAGGCAGAAAACAAATGATCCTTTTTAAATTTAACATTAGGCAAACCTTTAACTAGATCAAGTTTGACCAGTTTATCCAAGGTGTGAAAGTTCAAGTGACAGAACATGTTATGCCATAACCAGGCTTCCTCACTTTTGTAGGCTACAAGGCAAACTTTGTCCTTGTTCTTGGAACTGAAATTCATCAGATATAGATCACCTCTTCTTTCGGCTTGCAGAAGTTCCATTCTTGTGTCTTCACTTTTCAGAGAGCAGGAAGTTCTTTTGAATAACACATCGAATCCTGTATCACAAAGTTGGCTTACACTGAGTAGGTTGTGTTTAAGGCCATCCACATATGCATCTTTGTATACATAAACGTTTTCCTTCTTTATGACTCCATAGCCTTTGATGTGTCCCTTTTTGTCGTCTCCAAAAGTTACAGATCCATCATCGAGTGTTTCTTTGTACGTGGATAGTAAACTTCTGTTGCCAGTCATGTGCCTTGAGCATCCGGAGTCTAGATACCAGATTGGCACATACCGCTTTTGCAAGACAATCACAGAGACTTAGGTACCCATATCCACATGGGTCCAATATTGTTAGAATTTTTCAAGTTTGCCTTAGCATTCTTGAAATACATTTTATCTTTTGTAGAAGAATCAGATTGTTTCTTTGTAGGTTTTGACTTTTGAATTTGAGTAGAGAGTAAACAATCTTGACTAGAGAAGTGATTATTTAGTTTGAACATAAGATCAAAGCAATGACAATATTGAATATGAGACGTGATTTGCTTGAACTTTTCATTGAATTCATTGAACTGAGCCACAAAGGCATTACATTCTTTCTTAACACTAGATTTCCTATTACAAGAAGATCTATGAATACTATAATGTTGTTTGCAAAAGCTTTGTTTAGTTCCTGCCTTCTGTGAGTCTCTTCTGTGGTGAACATCTTTCTTCACTGTCACAGAGGAAAAAGATTTGTTAACTTTAGGCCATTTTCCCTTTTGTTGCCAAGTGGGATTTTCGTTAATTTGCCTTAAAGGTTTTGAAAATTTTGAACTTTTAGGATCTACAGAGGTCTTCTTTTTAAGATTTAACATATCAAGCTCAGCAGAGGTTTTGACTTGTAAATACAAGTTTAGAAAATCTGGGCAGATAGGTATCTCTGTGATTTTCTCTTTTGGAGAAATAGTTCTGTTAAGAACTTCAGAGGAGAAATTAACATCCTCTGTGTCATAGTGAACTATCCCTGATGTAACATCTGTCTCTGAGTCGTCAGAAGATGAATCGTCCTCATATACAGAGGTTGAGTCATCTCTTTCGACAGAGGCTGGATTTTCCGAGCATGTATCGTACGAGCTTTCTTCTTCTGTAGAATAACTTTCATAGACGGCAGAGGTTTCTGATAAGATCTCTTCAGCGAGAATTTTATCTACAGAAGATGTACAGAAGTTTTCTAAAACGTTTGTTTTCCATACTTCCAAAATTTCCTTTTCAATTGTTTCTTTAAGTTTTTCTTCTGAAAAGGTGGGTTTAAACTCAGGAGCTTCTGCCGATAATTTTTTTTCGACATTTATCATACAGACAAAAGCAACCTGCGTTTGAGTCTCTGGTTTACCAAACTTAAAGATACCAATCTGATCTTGTATTTTCAGATATTTCTTTGGTTTGATTCCTCTATTGATAGAGGTTGAAGATGATGAATCTGTGTTTTCAAACCACACATTGATCATCTTCGTATGTTTCCTCAAGTGAGGTTCCACAGAGATTTTAGCCCTTTTACTTACAGAGAGTAAGTTTGGAAAATCTGGTTTGTTTGTTTTTCCTAACACAAACAGAGAAGACAGAGGTTTAATTCTTTTACCTTCAACACCTAGGGTAATATCATCGTACCCTATACCCCGTCTTCCTATTTGTGAGTTTACTTTCTCATACACCTTCTGTGCATCTTTATAGTTTTTAAGTAAAACATCTCTTCTGAGTAGATCTTGCCAAAGTATCTCTCTCTCTCTTTGAAAGTATTATTTGAGAGCTCTTATGTCTGTTGTTTCACTCCTATAAACTGAAAGTTCTTTTGTTTTGACTTTTAGAGCAGAGGTTAATTCAGAAATTTGCCTTTTTAAAGGATCTAGATTTTTGTTCCAATTCTTTTCTACTCTTTCCTTTTCTTCAAAAATTTTGGCTTTTTCTTGAGTGAGAAGCCTTACTTCTCTCTCATTAAAGGTGAGTCTTTTCTGAATGCTTTCATTTATCTCTTTTAGTTCAATCAGTTCAATGTTAAGTTTAAGTAAAATATCATCTACAGAATTAGTACAAGAGGTAGAGTTTGAAGTGGATACCTCAGTGTCAGTGCCGGAGTCGACTTCTGCCATGCCACATAATAGGGCATTGGTGGTGTATTCATCGTCAGAGGTAGAGTCTGACTCGAAGTCCTCCTTGTTCGCCTCAGAATGCCCTTTGTTCGCCATTAGGGATTTTTGCGCATAATACTCAGCCTTCTTTTTGTAAAAATCTGAGTCCTTCTGTGGGCGATTTGGTCTACTTCTGCATTCAATTGCGAAATGGCCTGGCTTCCCGCAGTTGAAACAACCTTGGGAAGTGTTTTCAGCACGATCGTCGGACTTCTGTCGGTCTCCACCTTTCTCCGTTCGGCATTCGTTTGCATAATGACCAGACTTGCCACACTTGTAGCATTCTTTTTGTGTGTGGCTCACCTTGTCATCTGACCTCTGTCGGTCATTACCTCTGTAGTTTCTGTCGCTTGACCTCTATCGGTCATTTCTATCATCTGACCTCTGTCGGTCACTCGATTCTTCTCTTCTTCCATCATCTCTTCTATCACCTCGGTTGTCTCTGCCATATCAATCAATTCTTGAACCCCTCTGGTTTCCTCTGAACTCTCTTGTCAACAGAGCTAAGGATTTAGCTAATGACGCAAGAGTTATCTCTTCTTCTACCAGCTCGTCTTCTTCGCTATCAACCATCACTATCTTCTTCTTCTCCTTCTTCTTCTCCTCTGTTGCTCTCTCATTTCTCGGTCTCTCTGCAGCCTCTGTAGATTTACTAACCAATGCGTATGGTGCAATGGTTAGTGTTTTAGCCTGTGCTATTTGAGGCTCCTGTGCAGCTAGTGTTCCATAGAGATCAGAGAGTGTCCAGGAGTCTAGATCTTGGTTTGTTTGTAAAGACATAGACAACTGGAGCCACTCATCATTCAGGCTTTTTAGAAACATGACGTTATTTTCTTCCGAGGTACTGTGAATGCCAGACTTTCTACATTTGTTTATGAGAGAGTTGAACCTGTCGTACGTCGTTTGCAGAGATTCTGTTGCAGAGGCTCTGAAGGCATGATATTCATTTATGTATTGTGCCCTTCGGTTCTTCTGCGTTTTAGCACCCCATTCCAACCGTCTTTCTAATTCTTTCCAAAGATCGTGCGCTGTTTCGCATGCATCTAAGGATTGAAAAAGTTTGTTGGGGATAGCCATGATCAATAATCTTTTTGTTTTCTGTGCAACTTCATCTTCTGCCCTATCTTCATCTGACCATTCTCCTTTTGGCTTAGGTTTTTGATGTTCAGGGATTTCAAGAGATTCAGCAGTAGCTGGTACTCGTGGTACTATTGTCATGGGAACTTGAGGAGGGTTGTAAAGATATTGTACGAGAGTTTTTTCAGTACCCTCAAAGAAATGGATCATTCTTATCTTCCATTGAGGATACTCATCTCGAAGGAGAGTAGGAGGCTTGGTTAGTGAACCAGCAGTGAAAAAGTTATTTGTATTTGTCATTGTAAGAGTTTCGAAGGTTCTGAAAAGATAATATGACAAAAGAGTATGAGTCTGATGATCTGGAAGGTTTTCTGGGTTTTAACAGTTCCCATAGTGTATTTTAATGGAGTTTTAACCTGGAAAAAAATAGTTTCTTTTAAGAATACCACTTTCGAATAAATCGAAAAATGATAGGAAAACAGAAACTTTTCAAAGAAATGAAGATCAGGTTAAAACAGAATGATGTCTATCACAAATCTTGTAACAAAGAGGATCACTTGATATTAAAAATCAAGGAAGGCTCTGATACCAATTGTTGGTTCCCGTTTTGCTTAGACAAGATTAACAGATCTATTAGTTCGAGTTTATGTTTGATGCGGAAGCGTATTTAAAGAACTAACAGATATGTTTGATAGATTTAGAACACACAATATAAAGAAACAGTGATCAGAATATGATATCTCAAAGATTACTGAGTTTCAATATATAATAAGAACACAAAGAACAGATTAAGAACTGTTTGGTGTGTGTGAGAGAGTGTAATGCTTAACAGGTTTGACGATATAAAGCATAAGCATGAAACTTAGATTCTTAGTTAAGTCCTTAAGATTGTTAAGGAAGATCTCAACAAGAGACTTCCTTTTATACTACTCTAGGGGACCATAAAGCATGAGCTACTGATAGAACGGATGGCATGAATAGTAGAACGGATGGCATGAACAGTTGCACGTGCTGTATTGCATTTAATGCCACAAACGTCTATGTTGTACTAAGCCCTATTGAGTCCACTCAGAGTTTGACACGTGTTGAAGTTGGACAGGGCATGCTATCATGCAAGTTGATGGACAGATCCTAGGAACAGTAGCAAGATATTTCTTCAACAGTGGAAAGATATTATAAATATCTTCCAAGTCTTCAGTCTGAACCGCAGAGGCTCTGTAATGGGTTACAGAGGTTCTGAGGTCTGGTCTTCTGTAGAGCAGTCTTCACCGGGTTTCGAGTCTTGGTCTTCTTTGTGCGTAAGACAGAGGTTCTGTAGGACACTTCTGTAGCTTCTGTAGCTTCTTGACCTTGATCCTTCGGAAGTGGCAGAGCCTCTGTAAGAGGCTTTCTTCACTTAGCCTATTTTTCACTACTTCTAAATACTTCTACGATTAGGAAGATTGAAGCTAACATTGGATTTTGCTGATTTCCTTTACCTCTTCTTCGCCTTTGTATAGTTTTTTCAATCTCCAGATCAAGAGATAAAAGATCTCCGTGTTGTAGCCATGGCATACAACACGAGGTAGTGATTTTTGGAAACAAGTGACACGGGCTCGAACTAAAGTCAATATCTCAGGATAAACATCACGCCAGTCCCAGGCAACGGCGCCAAAAACTTGTTAGCTAAATATCGTGGATCCAAAAAATGGGCACAATAATTCCACAATGAAGGCACAAGTATATACCGATAAAGGGATCGCTACAAGTAGTATAATGGTATAAATACCGATTATCGTATCCGCAGGGACTGGACTAATGAGAATGAGAGACTTTCGTGAACTTCTTGCACAAGTTTCGATTGAGAGGAAATTTTTTCGTTTTGATGCTGATTTAATTTAAACTACGAAATGTATGTTTTAATTAACAAATGGATATGGGTGTAAGCGTTTCCTTGAGATATTCGTAGGAACAATATGGTCAGTCACTTCGTGACACAAGTCATCAATAAAAAGCCCGATCTCTCGAAAGTGGCTAATTATAGACCGTGCCCAACAGTGCCCACAAAGTGCCCACTGTAACTAATTCTTGATCTTGCCGATTTATCTAAGTATGATACATAAATCAAAGTTCTATCAGTATGACGATTTACTCCCAAATCTCTTTGGAATACTCTGTTAGGTCTCATAAAGCTAGTTGAATAGAAGTTCAGGGACCGTTTCTGTCAATTCATGTAACTATCCCTTATGGGATATAAATATCTTATTTTGTTTAGAATTAGGGTTAATGACCTGATTTGCTATTCTAATTACCCTGTACGACTACACAAGTTCATATGATTTCTGCTATAAATCAAAGTGAGATTTATGACTGTTTCAATGCAATTGTGTTGATTTAATCTATTGCACTTGATATCTGGGATCCACAATTGGTATTAGAGCAGAAAGACGAAAGATCCAAAGGTAAATTCTTCAATCTTGAGTCATTCCAGTTTTTGGCGACTGTTTTCTTGAAAAAGTTCAATATTTAATTTTGATTTCTGTGTTAATATCAAAATTGGTGTTAAAGAAGTTGTTCATATTGTGTTTCTAGAGTTTTAGTTAATTCTTGGATCACTTTGGTAAGCTTTTTGTTCATCAATTTTGAGTTTTTGCAATTCTGGGCTATTAAGACTCTATTCTTTAAAAAAATCTTAGTTTTTGCTCAAAAAGTAGGTTTAGATTCGAATTAGCTAGTTGTTTGCTTTCTTTTGGTTGTTTGTGTGGTACTAAAATTGTTTACATAAGGTCTCTCGAAGCAATAAAGTCCAAATCGTGGGTTTTTGCACTTCCAGGTACGTCTTTTTCTCATCTGAGTTTGAATACGGGACTTAAAATTTTTGGGTCCCGGTTTCTTGAGTTTCCCGCAATATCACATCGCATCCCTTATTCCTTTCGGGTCCGTACTAGCCTCCCGGGTTTCACACCGGGGCTGGGATTATACCAGAACTCATTCCAGTTTCCCACTCCGGTTCCGGATTAACACCGGTTCCGGACTAAGACCGGTTCGGGCTTCTACCGGGTTCCGGTTTCCACCTAGTTCCGGACTCTCCAGTTCCGGGCTCTCCAGTTCCGGACTTCTCTGTGCCGGAAGTTTGTACCTGTGTCACTCATTTTCTTAGTTTTGACCAGTTTAATTTTCTTTCTTTCCTTATCCTTCAGTGTTTACTTCTTTTTTATTTTCTTCGTCGTTGCCCACTTAAGCTTAGGATTACTTTAGCTCACTTACTCCCTTAGGAACTTTGCGTTAGATCACTCGTTTACCTTTGAATCACCAAAATAATGAATACTCAAGACGCGCTAGCGATAGGATCTGACCTCAAACCACCGATCCTTTACCGAGGGGAGTACAACTTATGGAAGGACATATTTATGTGCTTCATCGAGTCAAAGCCTCTCTACGATGAGATTCTGCGTTCGTTGACTCAAGGGCCAGTTCCCCCACCGATGATGGACGTCCAGGAGCAAGAAGGTGGACCTCCAGCTCAACATATAGTCAAACCATATGACAAACTGACTGCTGAAGAAAAGAGGAAGGTATATGGAGATAGACTTTCTAAGACGTATCTAATCTACAGTCTTCCGAACAACATCTACTGTAGCATTGACAGTCATAAAGATACGGCTAAAGGAATGTGGGATCAACTGGAGAAAATCATGAAAGGTTGTCGAGAGGGAAATCAGATGAAGGTGACCAACTGTCTTACTCGTTATGAATGTTTCAAAGCTAGAAGCGGAGAATCTCTTACTGAGACATACGAATGATTCTGCACTCTCATCAACGATCTCCAGAAGAACAACATCTTCAAGACGAACACGAAGAACAACATCAAGTTCGTGAACAACCTTCAACCTGAATGGAAGGGATTTGCTTACATGTTCGCTACAATCACACTTTAGAGAATGTTCCGCTACACGAACTCTATGAGATGTTGTTACAAGATGAAGACGATGTTCGCGAAGTCATGGGAGATCAGAAGTCTGGTGAAAAGAGTAAAGAAGACCCTCTTGCTCTTATCACTCACAAGAAGGACAAACATGCCCAACAAAGCTCTTATAGAGAAGAAGCTCAAAGTGAGACTGAGCATGAGGATGAGGAAGCTGAAAGCGATTCTGACCCCGAGCTTGATGGAATCAAGAAAGTTGTCGCATTACTTACTCGGGAGTACGCTAGGAAGAAATTCTTCAAGAAACCATCCAACAACAACCAGCGGTACTCTACTAACACAAAGCGCCGAGACTACCGAGACAAGTATGAAGAGAAAAGAAAGACAGATGAAGGACGAAAGAAGAGTGATGAAGGCAAGAAGTCTGAAGGAAAGTCTGACGAGCAAGATGATGACGAACCAGTAAAGTGTTATAATTGCGGAAGGCGTGGCCACTTTGCTAGAGACTGCCGGAAACCCGTAGTACGCAATGCTGAGTACTACAAGAACAAGATGCTGTTGGCAAGGCAGAAAGAAGCTGGTAAAGCTTTAATGGCAGAAGACGATCACTGGCTCGTCTTGACTGAAGATGAAGAGGAAGAAGTTGAAACTCACATGTGCTATACTGGCACTCAGCCAATAGACTCTGACTCTGAAGATGAATCTTCCAGCAAGCATAACGAGAAAGCCGAATGTCAGGTATGTGCTTCTTCTAATGATAAACTTATCGATCAGATGCAAGTAATGGTGCGTACATTAGACTCTTTTAAACAAAAGATTAAAACCAAAGACGCCCAAATTACTAAGCTAGAAGCTGATGCCAAAATCAAATACGATACCATAGGCAAGCTAGCTATTGAAAAGGTTGAACATAAGTGCGTTATAGAAAACTATCAATTCGAATGCTCAGCCATTTCAAAAAGAGCAGAATCCCTAGAGACCCGACTATCCGAACTCACAGAAAAGTTAGAAAAGTCTCAGGAGGAGTATAACAAGAGTGTCGCTCTTCAAGACAAAGTTAAATAACAAAATGATTTGTTGACTAACAAGCTTAAGAATCTAGAATCCAAACTTTATAAACTCGGTCAATCGGAACAAACCATTCATTTGAGAAAACCGAAGGAATTCAAGTATTACAACTCTCTTTGGGGACTCGGATATGATAATCCGTGTTACCTTAAGAAAATCTTATCAAAAGTTCCCACCCTTTATGAGTTCAACTTTTTGGGACTAGATAAGAAATACCCTGAGTATAAGATCAAGTAGACTAAGCCGTCACAGCCTCACAGGAAGATGAGGAAAAGGAAGACCACAAACGACGAACAAGAATTCCTCTACCAAAAGTAGGGGAAAAGCCTCAAAATGTTGACACTAACTCGAAAAATGAACCACCTCGAAAAAATATTAATGTACAAGTTCCTTTCGTGTATGAAAACCTTAATGCCACTTATTTGAAAACAAAACACCTTACCTCTCAAATGATTATTTCGACATCTGTTCTCTTGCTAAAACTGTGGAAACTCCAGTTCCAGTTGAGGCAACACCAGATGTAGGATCTAATGATCAATCAGAGTTCAAACGATATGTTCCACCTCTGATTTTGGAAAACATTATTTTCCAACTCGAAGAATCAATTATGAGGGACAATGCTACTTTTGACGTTGAAAGAACTGTACTTTTATCCACTTTACACGAGTTTAAACAGAACAAAACCGAGACATTATCCGAATCAGAAAGAACGAGTTTTAAAACCGAGATTGCTAGACTGACGTTTAAACTGTCCGCCTTGGTGGCAGAGGCTCTAACTGAAAGGATGGCTAAGGAAAGTCCCGTGGATACTCCAATGAAGCCTACCCCTTTAGATACCATCTCGGTTGACCCGTCAACTACTTACTCGGATAGTTCCTCGTGCAAAGATTTTCTTAGAGTGTCTCTTGACACCGATGACAAGAATTTGAGTTATCATAATAAAGGCAAGGCAGTTCAAACTGAATCGATACAAAGGAATCTTTTCTCTGACTTTAATAATCCCTTTGAGGATGATTCCTTTAACTGGTCCTCATCCGACTCTGATGGTGAACACCCATTTGATTCTGCACGACGGTTTTCTGAGTTTATGAATTCCTCTGTTTGTCATGATGAAGATATGTCGAAAATTGATTTTTCCCCAAAGCTTGTCAGTCACATTCAACTTTGGGATAAAATGCCCACACCGGTAAATTTTGAAAAGCGAGAATGTTCTAACTCCAAAAACGTTTCTAAGACCATTTCTTCAAAATCTAAACCTAAACGACGGTCCAAGAAACGATCTAAAACATGTAAAAGGTCTACACGACAACCTTATTACTCCAGCTCCTCTGACAATAACTTTAATGCCATTTCAGATAGAACGGGTCGGGGGAGAGTTGTTCGACAAGAGTGGGTAGAAAAGAGGCCTAATTTACGCCATGAGAAGACTCAATCTTTTAATTCATTTTTGCATATTAGGAAGAACAATAACAATCATGGTTCTACTTTTAATAAGTCTGTTGAACATGGTTTTCAATTTCCGTTTAAACTTACTTCAGTTCAACAATTGATTCAAAATTCGCGTGATTGTGTTTGTTGCTCTATGTGTGGAATGAATGATTTTGTCGATAATAAACATGCATGTAATTGGTTTGGTACATATCATGTGTTTAATTTGCGTTCTCTTCTTAATAAATCCCGAAAAGGACCCAAATCTAAATGGGCCCCGAGAAAAGGTGTTGCACCTAACTTATCAGGACCCATTTACAAATGGGTACCTAAGAACCCCTAACTTCTGTTTTGCAGCCCGATCATATGTGGTTTCTTGATTAGGGTTGCTCCAAACATATGACTGGTAAACGGGAGTTGCTCACCAACTTCAAGGAGAAGTACTATGGTGACGTTCGTTTCGGGAATAACAATGTAGCCCCGATCATGGGCTACGGCGATCTAGTTCAGAACAAACATACCATTAAGAGAGTGTCCTACGTTGAAGGCTTGGGACACAACCTCTTTAGCATCGGGCAATTATGTGACAAGAATCTTGAAGTCAACTTCAAGGCGAAGAGGTACATCATTCGTAATGAAGACGGAAGGGAGATCCTCGCTGGAACTCGACGAACGAATTTGTACACAATCAACCTCGCCTCATTGAAGACCGACAAAGCGGTGTGCCTCATGTCCAAAGCCACTACTCAACAGAACTGGTTGTGGCATCGACGACTTTCCCACCTTAACTTCAAGAACATAAATAAGCTGGTGCTAGGCGGCCTTGTCAAAGGAATGCCAGAACTGAGGTTCGAGAAAGAACATCTCTGCTCCACATGCGAAATGGGTAAAATGAAGAAGGCGACTCACAAACCGAAAGTGGTTCCAAGCATCTCCAGGCCATTGGAACTCATACATATGGATCTCTGCGGTCCTATGCGGGTACAAAGCATCAATCATAAGAAATACGTACTGGTGATGGTGGATGACTTCTCAAGATACACATGGGTCAAATTCTTCGGCTCGAAGGATGAGACTCCCGGGTTGATCATCAACCATCTGAAGAGTGTCCCCAACCTACACGGCCGAAGCCACTTCATCAACTACTGTACCTGAACAATCAGCGGCCGTCACACCTATGCATCCGACTCCATCTCTGGAGGCGGTACAAGACCTACCCCAAGGCTCATATGTTGATCCCGACAATTCTCAACCGTCTAGGGACCCACTACCTCATACACGGAAGTGGACTCGAGCATATCCAACCGAACAGATCATTCGTGATCCTTCAGCTCAAGTTCAGACTCGAGCTACGGTGGAATCTGAATACACCGCCCCGATACTACTGAGTAACATTAAAAAATGGGCAGCAACAGGAAACGAGCACCTATTCTCCATCTTCCTTAGAAACGTTGAACCCTCCTCAGTAAGAGAAGCCTTAAACGACCCTGACTGGGTAATTGTCATGCAAGACGAAGTTAACGAATTTGAAAGCCTCAAGGTATGGCGTCAGGTCCCGCGTCCGAAAAACAAGACGGTTATCGGAACCAAATGGATCTTCAAGAACAAGAAGGACGAGAACGGGATCGTCGTTCGGAACAAGGCTAGGTTGGTAGCTAAAGGGTATAGACAACAAGAAGGGATTGACTATGAAGAGACGTTTTCACCAGTCGCACGCATAGAAGCCATCAGAATGTTCCTAGTGTATGCCACTCACAAGAATTTCACCGTCTTTCAGATGGACGTGAAGACGGCATTCCTCAACAGCAAACTTAAGAAAGAGGTGTACGTCTCCCAACCTGAAGGTTTCGTAAGTGCCTCTCACCCCAATCACGTATATGTCTAGACAAGGCACTGTACGGTCTACAGAAAGCACCGAGAGCTTGGTATGATGCCTTATCTACATATCTCATAAACGTCGGCTTCTCGAAAGGTAAAATCGACTCAACTCTCTTCATTAAGAGAGAAGGTAAGGACATTATTTTAATTCAAATCTATGTCGATGACATTATATTCGGTTCTACAAACCCCAAATACTGTCATAACTTTTTAGTCCTCATGAAAGCACATTTTAAAATGAGTATGATGGGTCAGATGAATTTCTTTCTCGTTCTACAAGTTAAACAACTGTCGACCGGGATATTCATCAATTAATCTAAGTACATCATAGATATTTTTCAGAAATTCCAGATGGAAAATTGTACACCCATGAAAACTCCCATGTCACCGGGTACAAAGTTACACGCCGATCCTGACGGAAAGGACGTGAACACTAGTACCTATAGAGGAATGATAGGTTCTTCGATATATTTGACGGCAAGTAGGCCGGATATCATGTTTTCCACCTTTCTGTGGGCTCGATTTCATTCCAAACCAATGGAGTCACACCTTTCAGCACTTAAATGTATTTTACGTTATTTAATAGGTACTGCTGATCTTGGACTATGGTACCCTAAGGAGACAAGTTTCAAACTCACGACATTCTCAGATGCTGATCACACGGGAAGCATGCTTGACCGGAAGAGCACAACGGGTCACGTCCAGTTTCTTGGCGACAAGTTGGTTAGCTGGGCTTCCAAAAAGCAAACTTGCGTCTCCACATCCACTGCGGAAGCGGAGTACGTGGCCGCCGCTAGTTGTTGTTCCCAAGTTATATGGATGCGTACACAACTGAAGGACTATGGCTTACAGTACTCGCAAATCCCAATTTATTGTGACTCGAAGAGTTCCATAGCCATCACCAGCAATCCGGTCTATCATACGAAGACCAAACATATTAACGTGCGCTATTACTTCATTAAAGATCATGTTGAACGAAGTACGATTGAACTCTATTTCGTAAGTACATAAAATCAATTGGAAGACCTATTTACCAAAGCTTTAGACGAAAACCGGTTCAATGAACTCGTGTCCAAACTAGGTATGATGAACTTAAAAGTTTAATCCACCCTTGTACTTGTTACACCTTCTCTTCACTTCGAGTTAACTGTCTCTCACGTATATTCTCTCTCTCCAGTGGGATATACACAAGATACACTTGCCTCGTAGTGCAGTCTCCGTGTTTCAAGCACATCGGTGCATCGTCTTCTGTATTTATTTAATAGTTTTCGCTTGTATTTTGATTTTCTGCATGGTTCTTTCTTTTAGTTATATTCGTCATTGTTTTCGTTTACAATTCTCGGGCTACTAACTTGTTTTTCTGAAGGGTGTCCACCAAAGTCCAAGTCACCGAGGTAAATTCCCCATTTTTTTTGAAAACGTGAGGAGGAGCATCACGATATTTCTGAAAGGATTTAAGTGCGAAAGTAATCTTTAGAAAGTTGAGGGGGAGAAAAGAAAGATTTCATATTTCGAGGGGGAGCAATTTCATTTTGCAATTTTGAGGGGGAGGAATGTAAATTTCAAAAGTTGAGGGGGAGAAAGGTCATTTTTGAAAAGTTGAGGAGGAGAACTGTCACTTTGAAAAGATGAGGGGGAGAATCAGAATTTCAATATCTTGAGAGGGAGAATTGTGTTTTTCAAATTTCAAGGGTCTGAAATCGTTTTTCAAACAAACATTTCGGGGTAATTTTTGCCAAAATTTTAAAGTCGAGATAAGTCGGGACCGGGAGAAGGAAACAATCCGGTACCGAGACTTACTCCCGGTACGGGCCGGTATATAAACCGGTTTGAGCTTGTTTTTACCTTCACAATTTAAAATCTTCGCGCTCAAAACCTCTCCCAAACCAACTTCTTACACACTCCGTTTTTGCTCCAATCAGTCTCAGATTTCAACCCCGATTACCAGGTATGTCTCCTAATCTAACTAAACTCTGTAATCGATCTCTTCACATCGATCGATTGGTGTATTTTTTAGTTCAATTCGATCGAAACTCGAATCGGACCGCCTAGGGTTTCGAAACCCTACGTTCGTGGCTTTTGCTCCAAATTGAACGAACCTGATCTCGATTAGGTGGTCGTCGACCCCTAAGGGATGTTTCCCGACCCTTAATTTAGTGAGTTTGGTCCCTAATTTGAGTTTGAAATCGATCGACCCTCGTTTGGGGTCTCCCGGGTTAGACACCGAGGTTGCGGCACCCGGGGTCGAAGACTCCCGGGATTCACCCTCTCCCGGTCGTCTCCCGGGGTTGCATTAATTTCCATATTCCTTATCGGGTCCCGGGGTCACTTCTGGTATTGGGTTAGTCTCGGTACGGGGTCACTCCCGGTACGTGTAAGTCCCGGTACGTTAGATACTCCCGGTACGAGCTACGTTCCGGTCCCGGATACACCCCGGTTCCGGATCTCATCTCGGTACCTCCTATATCCCGGCCTCGGGTACCGGGTCCCAGTTCCAGTACTGGATGTGCATGTTCTGGGAGTGTGGTTTTATACTTATCTGTTTGGGTTTATTTCAAGTTTTTTATACTCTCTCACCCCGGGTTCGTCAGAACTCGGTTAAGTGACCAGTTCCGGATCAACTTCGGCTCTCGGTTCCTTTCAAATCCGAGAAAACGGAACTCCAGAACTTGCTCTTGGTTTGGAAATTCATGTGATCATCTAACACGGATTCCTTTCAGGTACTCAAATGGCTCAACCAACCCAACCCGCTCCACAAGCCGAGGCACCACTTCTTCCTGGTGGACCAAACCTTCCGATCCTCCCGAAAAATTTCCACTTGGATACGACAACAATAATCTGCCAGTGTCCAGTCATTATCGAAATACTCAAACGGCACCCACTCAACTATGCCTTGACGGCGACTGCCACAGTTCCACGCGTGTACGTGCAACAACTCTGGAGGTCTCTCACCTTGGTTGCACGTGGTCAATAATTTGATCTTCAAGGCCGCATTGCCGACACACCAGTTGTAATATCCAGAGATCTCCTTCGCCAGATTCTCTACCTACCAGATGCCACTTCGTGTCCGACGCTGTACTCTGCAAGGAGATGCTTGATCTCGGATATGCTAGGGAGCTCACTCAACCATCACACTTTTCCAGAGCTCATCTGACGCCGATCTGGCATACGTTGTTCACAATCCCAAACAGGTGCCTCTCGTCTATCACAAAGGGGATCGACCAAACAAATGTCAATCTTCTACGTCTCATTCACGGCGTAGCTTACAACCGCCATACCGACTATGCTTCCATCTTATGGAGTGAACTGATAGCAAAGGTGCAACTGAAAGAAGGCAATAAAAAGCTGACGTGCCTTCCATTTGCCAGGTTTCGACAACTGATTGTCGCCTACTTCCTTGACGTCTACCCAACTATCCCAAGGCGCTCTGAACACGAGGTACTTCTCTCTACACATATGACTAGAATCCAAAACAAACAACCAATAGGACTAGTCCCAATGCTCCTACCTGCAGACTTGCTAGCTCTCGTTGATCCTTCGGCACTGAGTGTGATATAATATAGGCGAGAGAACAATCTAGTCGCTCCGATGGTCTAGCCAGATCCAGCAGGACCTGCCCAAGGAGCGCGTCCCGAGCGGCGTGAGGGTCCACGCACTAGAGGAGATAGGGTCCGACGAGCAGGGGCTCCCAGATAGGGCGTGATCAAAGAAAATATAGTGAGGGGAGAAGACGTTGGCAATGCTGAAAGGTCATCTCGCGGAGCTAGCTCGTCCCGATGCCCATCCACTCCACCCCACACAACTATTCAACCCCAAGATGATGAACCAGAACTACATGAGGTGGAGGTGGTAGATATAATGCGTGACCAAGCTCAGGAAGAGGCAGCCTCCTCTTTTAGCTCATAATCTGGTTCAGCTTCCGGATCAGCCTCTGAATCAGGCTCTGGTTCTGAGTCGGGTTCCAGATCTGGTCCTAAACTAGGCTCGAAATCCGGTTTTGAATCAGGGTCCTCGGGCTCAAGAGAAGAGTCAACGAACTCTGATGACCATGCTGACGACCAGTTCCGAATGGAACAAATCCCTCGTATCCAAGCCGAAACTGGAGAGATAAGGAGAGCGGAGGGAGTATCAGTCAAAAAAGAAAGTAATAGTGACCGAGTGAGGGAAAGACGGAGTAATCAAAACAATGAACGATATACAGAGAAGATGCCACCTACTCAGGTTGTCTCCACCCAGCCTCAGATAAGCCAGGCAGCCACATCCGCTACCCCTTCTCATTTATTGGGACGGGATATTGAAACAGACATCGTAGGCCTAGCGACGCAATCGCACACCCTCCTCAGCCACTCAGTGTCCTCTCAACAGGATACTGTTTCACTTTTTCAAGAGGACGTAGCACAACTGCCACCGGTCTCTCACTTGGAGAGTTCTGGTGTTGAAACAAGAGAACTCCTGCTCCGGTTCTCGACTTCTTTGGATGCACTATCGAGTCTAGAGCTACTTGATGATTTAATTTTTTTGGCTAGGACACATACCACCAGTACGGCTAATGTCGAGAATCTTCGTGACTCTATCGGAACACCCAGAGTGAGCCTACATTTTGGTGGCTTGAAAGGACAGGGTGGAAGTCCATCCACGACTATCCTTAAGTCAACCGTGAGCGCAGGCGGTACTGCGGTGCATTCCACCGTAGTTACAACAACTGGTGGTCTACGTGCGTCAGGTGCTAGCATCCCGGAGTTTGTCTCCAAGGAAACTATGGACGGCGCCTTAAAGGTTGTCCAATCAGAGATCTTGAAAAAGATGTCAGAGGACTTGGACTTCATCAAAAGGTCCATCAAGGGTAAGGAAATAGTATCTGATCCCCCAGCGCAAACACTGATTCAACTTCTTCACCCGACACCAAACCCGTAGAACATGAGCATCGACGCCCTCAAGGCCGCTCTACTCGATAAGCTCTTGTCCTAATCAAACACAGATACATCCTCTGAATCCGACCTCATGAGTCTCTTACGCTCACAAACACAACCCCCAAACACTCAAACCGATTCCCAAGCCCAAATACACTCAAAGCTCGATACCCTTACCTCAACCCTAACCGATGTCAAGAGCACCCTCGACACGTTATCCGAGAGGGTTTCCAGCCTCGAAAACACTTGCAAGGGTCAAGTTCAGGGCTTGAAGCGAATGCATGATGATCAGGAGGATCCTGATCAGCATTAGGGGGAGAAAAGACTACGACTGACCGAGCTGTCAACCTCAACGATGGAACCATTAACTGAAACTCCAGCCGAACCTGAGCCACACCAACAGTCAGAAGATCAAGACATGGTTCAAAAAAGGTAAATCACGTAATTTAAGGGATGTTTTACTTGCAGCAGGAGTGGGCACATCCTTCCCACTGTGGGCAAGTTGTGTTGAATTATTAAAAACAGTGTGAATTATCGGTTCTGCTGTTTTGGGCACATTGTCTGAACTTTTTGCCTTTTTGGGGGAAGGAAAAAGTCTAGGAAAGTTTTCTCTATCAAAGAGATGTGTTTCTTTTTGTGCAATTGGCTCAAGAGATGGTTGTTTGATTTTTTTGAATTATTTACGCTCTCAACTTCTATTATGCTTACGGCCTTGACATGTTCTTTGTGAATTCCTTTTGGGTTCTCGGTGTCGCTAGGCAAAGTTCCTTGAGGTCGACTTTTAAGTTCGGAAGCGAACTGTCCAAGTTGGGTTTCAAAAGCTCTCAAGGTTGCATTGGTTTGGTTTATAAAAGCTTTAAGTGATTGTTCCATTGATCCATTACTATCTGATGCATGTTGTTGCCTAGGCACGTGTGATTGTGAAGATTGCCCTTCTTGAAATTTTGAGGACTGATTTTGGTGGAATCCCGGGGGATTCTGTGGTCGGTTAAGGACTTGACTTTCCTAGGGGGTTGAAGTCCTTGATTTCCTGCCCATGAGAAATTTGGGTGATTCCGCCAGTTCGGATTATATGTTTGGGAAAATGGACTATTTGTTGAAATTCCTACATAATTAACCGAAGCTGGGTTCCCAGGACTGTTTTCAAAAGGATGATTTTCTCCACAAAAAACACAAGATTCATTTGAAGAGTGATTCACAGATTGTGCTTGACCCTTTTTTCCCCTAATACTCAAATTCTTCTTTACTAGATTAGTTAAAGCAACAATTTGGGCATTTAAGGCAGAGATGGCATCTAAATCATGAACTCCCGACACTGTTTTAGGAACATTGGCACGAGGGCTTCACCATTTTGTGTTATTATTAGCAACTTTTTCTAAAATGTCATACCCCTCGTTGTAAGTTTTGCTCGTGATAGCGCCATTGGCAGTCGTATCAAGAATGATTTTAGCAGCATTAGAAAGACCATTGTAAAATGTTTCTAATTGGATGAAGTAAGGGATCCCATGATGAGGGTATTTTCTAATTTAATCTTTCCCATGCATCCGAGACTGCCTCGTCAATCTCTTGGCGAAAATTCATCATATCATGTCTAAGCTTTACGTTTCTTGTTGGAGAAAAATATTTTTTAAGAAACCTTTCAGCAAGACTTTCCCTGGTATCAATGGATTCAGGTGGTTGAGAATTTAGCCAGGCTTTGGCTCTGTCCCTTAATGTATAAGTGAAGAGCGTCAGCCGTAAGGCTTCCGGAGTTACTCCGGGAATGCGAAAATGATCTGTCATTTCTATAAATGATTTTAAATGTGAGTGCGGATCCTCCGAAGGTATTCCTCCAAACTGACACATTGCTTGGATCATTTGAAACATTGCTGGTTCGGGTTTAAATTGTTCTGTTAACATGTTGGGTTTAATAATTCCCGATTTTAATTGATCAAACTCGGGCGTTGCATAGTCCCTTATTCTTCTATCTTTGTCATCAACGATTCCAACCGTAGTCTCCACAAGTGGAGGCGGAGGCGAGGCGGAGGATTTCCACCGTCGGCCATGGTCGGATTTTAAATTGGATTTTGCTGATTTCCTTTACCTCTTCTTCTCCTTTGTATAGTTTTTTCAATTTCCGGATCAAGAGGTAAAAGATCTCCGTGTTGTAGTCGTGGCATACAACACGAGGTAGTGCTTTTTGGAAACAAGTGACACAGGCTCGAACTAAAGTCAATATCTCAGGATAAAAATCACGCCAGTCCCCGGCAATGGTACCAATAACTTGTTAACTAAATATCGTGTATCCAAAATATGGGCACAATAATTCCACAATGAAGTCACAAGTATATAGCGACAAAGGGATCGCTACAAGTAGTATAATGGTATAAATACCGAGTATCGTATCCGCAGGGACTGGACTAATGAGAATCAGAGACTTTCGTGAACTTCTTGCACAAGTTTCGATTGAGAGGAAAAATTATCGTTTTGATGTTGATTTAATTTAAACTACGAAATGTAACTTTTAATTAACAAATGGATATGGGTGTAAGCTTTTCTTTAAGATATTTGTTGGAACAATATGGTCAGTCACTTCGTCACACAAGTCATCTATAAAAAGCCCGATCTCTCGAAAGTGGCTAATTATAAACCGTGCCCACCAGTGCCCACAAAGTGCCCACTGTAACTAACTCTTGATCTTGCTGATTTATCTAAGTATGATACAAAAATCAAAGTTCTATCAGTATGAAGATATACTCCCAAATCTCTTTGGAATACTCGACCGACGATTGAACTTTAGTAAATCATACAAAACACGCCTCTCGACGTGGTCCGAAAAGACTTTTGCAAATCTTTGTGCATCACTTAAGCCGTATTTCGGATCCGCCCCTCTCGAGGTCTAAGATCTAATATTAACACATCAAAGTGACCAGCTTATCTGCATTGAGTGAAGTCTCGACACAAGTGACCAATCTCAAGAGCTAGTAACAACGGCCACACCCAAGTGTGGCCTACTAGTCTCAAGTTAGGCTCACACCCACACCCATGAAGGTGCTTAGCTCATAATAGAAAACATAACGAAAGAAGAATAAATTATAAAAACTACTTGCATTAAAACTAGACGAAAATTAAAGCACGGGAATTAAAGAGTACGGAAATTAAAGAGTGAAGAATTTAAATGCAAGAAAGTAAGCTCTAAACTAAATCTTCAAGCTTAAAACAAGTAGCTTGAAGATAAAAACAAGAAAGTAAAATATGGAGAGTGTTGTTGGTGATGGAGAGAGATGTGTGGATGTCTCTAATTGCTTCCAAAGGGTTCTTTATCTAGCCACCAAGGAGTTGAGGAAACCAAGGGCAGATGAGTCATTGTTCCCAACATAGTACCAACGATAAATATTAGCCAAGCATTCAACACTAGAAGACTTAACCACGGTTAGCATTTTATCACTTGAGTCTGCGAATGCCCACTGTGGGAAAAACAGTGCCCACTCTACGAACAGAAGCGTATTTTTCCACAAAATTAGACTATCGGGTTCTTTTATCACACTTTGAAAACATTGTGGACCAAATGAAGGAGAAAGGAACAAAGTGGGTGTAAAATGACCTAAAATCTAAGAAAATGAGTAATAAATAACTCTAAAAAATGAGAGTTATCAGTAAACACCTCCATAACTGAGAATTACAAGAAAATAAACTAAGTCTGGGAGTCTAAGCAATGGAACTACAAGTCTTCGCTTTATCCTCTAGGCCCCGAGCTCACTACTTGCCCTTTCTTTTGCTCGAACCCTCATTGACGTGCTTACCTAAAAATGCTTTTCAGTTTTATAAAAACGAGGGTTAAACCGGAGGTCTAGTGAGTTCTCTCAAGTATCAACATTTGCACCACGAAATATCATTCAAAATGAGTTGTAAAAGCAATTAGAGATAATTCACACAATTAACTTTCATGCACACACCTAACTCATTAGATGACACACACTTAAAGTCATGCACACTTGTGACGACGTGTTCGGAATCACACCTGCCCTTAGATAAATGACATGAAACGAATTCATGCATTCTAACTGGGTCACACCTCCATAATAAGTCATCTCATACCCACTCTAATGAATGCACACTTTGAATCTCAATTCAAAATCGAACATGGTTTATGCATTTGTAAAACAATCATTTCAATAAACATCATGCATAATCAAAGCTTGTTTATAAGTAAAACTAGTTAGGAAAAGTCACCTGTTGTCCAAGCTTAAAATTCATATTTAAAGCTAAGAACTCCCATAACGAATACCTAAATTCCACGACATATGAATGGTGTTAAACCACCTAAATAGTCCCCAAATCCATCTATAACAATCCCTAAGACAATCCCCCAAATGGTGCCTCGATCCTAGCCCCACACGAGAAACGAAGAAAAAACCGAAAATGACTTGACAATATGGTTGGCGAGTTCCACGCGACCAAATCTGCGTGGAGGTCGCTTTCGACATTGTTTCGTCTGCACGAAATTTTCAGCTAAAATCCTACAAGTCTCTCATGCCCAAACTTTCCCAAATCGATTTTATGCCTAAAAACGATTATATGAATGTTCTAACCCTTTTTACTCAACATCCTACGATCAAAACATCGATTAACTCATTCAAATCCATCCATTAAAGGGTGTTCTTTTCCCAAAAACCTTAAAATGAAGAACTCATGAAGGAATCACCAACAATGGTGGTTTTAACAAAAACGTCATTGAAAAGCAATCAATACTCAATCAATCATTAATTCCAAAGAGTTTAAACTCAATAATATTCAAAAATTGAAAACCTCCCAAAGTTCCAAACCTCAAAACCCACCATTAAAGCATAGAAGATAAGAGATGATGATTACCTTGAAGATGTTGATGATCTGCCACAGAAAATGCTTCCTACACCAAGCTCTCAATGATAAAGGCTAAATATCTCCAATCTCTCTCTCTATCTCTCTCTCTCTCTCTCTAACCAAAGTTAGAATGAAGAAATGAGGAAGGGATTTACCTTCTAGAGGCCCTTCAATTACACTCTAATACCCGAAAAATGAGAGATGTCACAAACACATCCTTAACTCCTAGTTTTCTCAAAAATAAGGGATTATGCTTATTACATTCTTGATTTTCTCTCACATCCACCATGAAAGTTCACCAAATATCTTTGAAAAATTAATACACCTAGTTTATATATTAGGATGGCGATTTGTATAAAGATGTACCGATTAGATTACTGATGACCTTATTACATATCGTGAATAAGGTTTTTGCAGAGACACTGGAGGATTTCGTACAACAGAGCCTAATGTGAGTTTCATGAGGGTAAAGCCGCATGAAAGTCGCTTGCCCCCTGCAATTATATTTCGGTTAAACCAACAACGTATGTATGCTTGCTTTCTTCAATAATCAACTCTCTCATTTTTCTACCATTTTATGGGTTTCTCCTACTAAGATTTCGTCACCAAACATTCTTTAAATCACAAGATTCAAGTATCAAACTTGAATTGGATTGTTGTATTATCAAGACAACGCTACACTACAGGCAAAATTTTGTCTTAAGACACTGCATCGTTGCAGGCCTCGATCTATCTTGGTTATACGAAGAATCTACAATTACAAGTAAGCTTTATGATTGTTTTGTTGATTCATGTTATTTCTTTTGATTTGCAAGAGTCTTTCCTTTTAGTGAATGTAATCCATCAATATTTACACAATTTATATTCCATGATTGATCAGTCCTAACATACCGTTGATCTAAAAATACGAACGCTTAGTTAATGTAATCCATCAATATCTACACAATTTCTATTCCATGATTGATCAGTCCTAACATACCGTTGATCAAAAAATACGAGCGCTTAGGATGGGTTTGTACAATTTGTATGCTTTAAGGAGTTTGTAAATGAAGGAGCCTCTATATATAGAGAAACGTTTACCTTCATTTTATGAAAATGCGAAAATATCTTTTTAGTATAACTTAATCATATGTGATACTATATTAGAGAATCAAACGAACTAGGTCATAGGGCCAAGTTGTCCCCACATCATTAGATCCCCTCACATGTGACATATATAAAGATGTTTTCATATATCTATGAGTTCTATGACTATAAAATAAATATATAATTTTCTGTTTCTAACATAAAAAAAATTGGAATGCTTGAAGTAAAACAGTATTGAGGAGACAAGTACCTCTTCTTTTAGTTGGAAGCGTGATTATGAGAAGCAAAAGCTTAAGTGAAGTCAACATCAACATTGACCCCATCTTCTTTATCTTAAATTATCATTATCGGGATTCCTCAAAGTCTCTTTCTCAAAAATATGTTTTTTACACAATATATATATATATATATATATATATATAGAAAGAGATCTAGAGAGACAAAGAGAGAAATAGATCTAGAGAGTGGTTCGGTAGAAAACCTAAAAAAAAAAAACCGGAAAACTAAAGAACACCCTGGTGACCCTTCATCTGGACGGTATGCACTTGTGCATATGTATGTGTGCATGTTACAAATTACATGTATGCACAAATGCATACCGTCCAGATGAAGGCTACCAGAGTGTTCTTCAGTTTTCCCTTTTTTTGAGGTTTTCTTCTGAACCTGACCCTATATATATATATATATATATATATATATATATATATATATATGTTCAAAAAAGCTCGCCGCAACAGTCGTCATGGCGTGCTGTGGCTTAAGGCTGTGGCATGTCATGACCTAATGTGCGGACTTTTATAACGTGATATTTGATTTATTTTTACGTTTTTAATGTCTTATTTACTAGTTTTTAATATATATATATATATATATATATATAACCTAATTTAACTTGTTTATTATCATTAATTCATTGAGTAATAGTACAAAACGTATTTTATATATATAATGTTATACAATGTATTGAAATTTGCCGTCTTAAGGCACGCCTTGAAAAACGTCATTGTCTCGTCGCAGCTCCTAAGTCGCCACTACGCCACACCTCTCGCTATTTAAATCCTTGATATATATATATATATATATAGATAGATAGATTTTTTTTTGAAAACCTATATACTCAAATATTTAGAATGACCAAAATGCATGTGCCAAACATACTTTCTTCAATTTGGTAAAAAGATTTTAATTATTTTTCATAAAAAACATTAAATTTTCTAAATAAAGAACAATTTTTTTTATTTAAAACTGTTAATATATTTCGAATTTAAATATGATATCTCTAAAATGCTCATGAGTGTTGGTAAGCAAAAGTATTATTATTATTATTATTATTATTATTATAGAATTCTTTTTTTATATAATTACAGGTATCCAGATCACTTTGTGTACATATCAACTAATTTTATAGGACCACGAATTTAAACTTTAGTAGCTATGAAAGGATTCGAATTGATGATTAATTTAAAAAAAAATCCAAAATCTCACTAAGGGGTCGTTTACCAAACATTTACCCAGGTAAGCGCTTAATTACCAAGTTACATTACCTTACCGAGAGTCCGAGAATCTTACCCTGGTAAGTGATGATGAAGACTCTTACCACGGTTAGCGCTTACCGGAAAAATTGTAGTGTAGGAGACCGTTTTGGTGGACTAAAATCTTACCCGATAAGTAAAGTATAGTATTGAATTAACCGGTAAGTGCTTACCCGAGTAAGCGTTTGGTAAACGGCCCCCTAACTAAACTATCTAATGATTTTTTTTATCAAGTTCTTGTAAAAGTCCTTTTAAAAACAATGGCAACAACATAATTCTAAAAAATAGCCAAAGAAATTTACTTTTGTTTTTCGACAAAGAAGTAATTAATAGAAACACATCCAAATATCATATATAAAATCACATTGAGAAAAAAAAACCTTATGCCGGTGTGATATCGGTAATAAGTAGTTTTTAGTGTCTAGATGAGAAAAAAAGAAAAAAATTCTTATACTGGTTTGACACTGATGATAAGGAGTTTTTGATAATTCATTGGATTCTAATTTACTTGAAATAATTTATCAACTTTTTGGTTATTTATGTGTATAAGCAATCCCTAACATACCTAAAAACAACTTATTAACTTTTTACTATTTAGTACTAAAATAAGCTAATTCAAACACTTTTTATAAAATTTCAATTTAACAATTTAACATCACATAAGTTAATAAACAATTTAAAAAAACATAAGTTAGTTTTAAATGAAGAACCCTAAAACACCCCTAAAAAACAAAATACACCTATTATATTATCAAAAAAAGAAAAAGAAAAGAGAGAATATAAAAAGTTTTGAAATTAATATTCCATACAAATGGAATCTTCTACATTCATTAATCCATTCCTCATTAACTAACTATGTGATCTTCAAATCCCCTTTCCCACATCACATAATTGATGATTAATAATATATTTTTAATTTCCTACCATATTAATTAATTATCATAAAATAATAACTTCAATTTCACCCACCCCTAAACCATAATCCAACAAATTGGAAACTAGAAAAAAAAAGGAAATATTTTTAATGTTCTAATTTGGATCTTGAGGTGGATTGATGGAGATAGAGTTACAACATGTGTTCTTGGCAAGATTTTGCTTGTTGTTATGCATCCAAACCTTAAGTACTCTCCTTTTGATCCCAACTTCTTGACAGAAATCTTGAATCATTGATTCATCTTGCTTTTGCATCTTCCACCCAACTTTCTCTGCAAAACTCAGCATCTTCTCCTTCTGTTCATGGCTAAATTTGGTTCTGAACCTCTTCTTTACCGCCGTATGCGGTGGCGCAGCCGCCGCTTGCGGTTGCCGGAGTGGATGTCCACCTACAAATCCACCACCACCGTCTTCTTGGTCATCAGATTCTGATGGGAATGACCCCATTGCCATATTGTATGACATTATCATTGGTGGTGGTCCTTTAATGGATGGTACAAGTGCTCCTGCATTATTGTGGTTGTACCCAAAAGATTCTGTTCCCAGAATACCCTTTGGGTGGTGGATGGCATTTCTACCGTTTCCAAGCTCAAACCTTTTGAGATGTGGAGGGGCAGTTAGGTAATTATTATTACAGTCATAGGAGGTGGTGGGAATGTGGTGGTGGTGGTGGCCGTCGTTGATCTCTTTCCGGTGGAAGTTTCTGTGGCAGTTGCAAACTGAACACATGAGAGCTTCAAGTGTACCTTCTTCACCACAAGCCATGAATTCACCACACCCATCTGTTGCTTTTCCTCCCATGGCGGCTGCATGGTTTTTCAGGCATTCTTTGTACCGTACAACCACCGCCGTGGATGTGGCGGAGGGTGGTGGTTGGTGGTGGTGGAGTGATGATGATAGTGGAACAATGTGATCATGATGCATCATTTGTCCATCTCCATATGTGCTACTGATTGGAAGAGCCATCTGTTCTTCTTCTTCTTCTTCTTCTTCTTCTTCTTCTACTGCTTCTTCTGGTTGAAATTCCATTTTTGCCCTTCTTCTTGGGTTGATGGTCACCCTGCAGAACCTTTAAGCAGTCAAGAATGGAGAATTTTGGAGGTGGGTTTTGTGGTAAACATGAGTTTATGGCAGAAAATGAAGGCTGAAATAGGCAAAGGGATGTGTGATAAAAATAAAAAGGGAAAAGGTGATTGCTTTGCTTGCACCATCAGGCATCAAGCTTATTAGTTTTGTTATCCACACCTAAAATTATTAAATCCAGACTATATCGCATTCTGTTTTGTCTATAGTACAAGTTTTACAAGAAAGGAGGCTCTCATGTCAGAGATTGATGGTCTGGTAATAGGTTTTTGGCAATGGTATTTAGAGCATCTTCAATGGTAAACATAATAACTTGAGGAATGACTTGGCGAAGACTTGATGACAAATTTCATCATTGGACTTAAAACTTGAAGAATGGGCTTGACATCCAATAGCTTGGTGGATGTCAAGTGTTTGAGGATTGTAAAAATGTTTATATTTGATCCTTCAACAATAATAGGTTTACATTTTTAATTTTACACTTTAATTCAATAATAATTCATTTATTAAATATATAAATTATTATTATTATTATTTTTAACAAAATACATTATTGGAACGCTTTCGTAAATACGTTCAAAATGACAACAATATCGAATATTAAAAAACACAAAAATTAAATACTTTTGTTTTTAGAAATCATAGTTTTAAGTATATATAGTTTATATTTATAAAAAAACTACATATTATTTTTAGAAACTTTTGTTTTATATTGAAAAGTGCCAACTCTCACCCTCTCAATCTCCCTATATATATACACATTCATATCATATTCTCATTCTCACGTCTTAAAGGAGCTAAAAGATTCGTACAAGTCTTCAAAAAAAAATCAACGAGTTAAAAATGTTAATGGAAAATACGCAAGGAAATGAACAACTAAATTAAGAAGAAATATGGAATTTAGGTTTACTTTCAGTTTTTCATTATCGTTTTGTAATATTTTTATTAAATTTTATGTTATTGTTGTATAATATTTGTTTTAAAAAACGTATGCTTTAAATAACGACAAATAATGGAAGGAGTTTTATAAAACATTTCAAATAGATGAGGATAGTTTGTGTATATATATTAAAAATGCAAAAAAAAAGCTTTTGGAAGACTTGACCATTGGAGTAGTTATTTGAAGATGACTTTTTGTTGACGTGGCAAATATATCAAGTCTTTGAAAAACTTGACCATTGCGGATGCCCTTACTATTCCTACGTACAATTTTGACTTTTAAAGACACGGTTATTTCCTATATAAATAAAATAAAAGTCCCAAAGATATAATAATTTTTTGGAAATTAATTAAAATACCCAAATTTCAAAAATCGTTTATCAAAATGTCCAAAATCTCTTCTAATTTCCAAAAATATATCATTTTTCCACAAAAAGACCTGCGATCGCGGACCCAACTATTTACCCCGCAATTTGGAGGCCGCGAGCCCCGCGATCCACACTCAAACATATGACTTTGATAATTTTGATTTGAAATTTACATTTTATACCCCTATAATTGTTTACTTAGTTTACTTTATACCTTTTACTTTTTAAATTTTAACTTTACACCTTATCATATTAACACATATAATCGTATATTAACTAAAATACGTTAAAAAATATGTTTTAATTTTAACAAATTACACCATTGTAATCGTCTCGTCGATACCTTCGAAATGAGCCCGATATTGAATATTTTTTGATTTAATTATTTAATTATATATCATATATACTACATAAAAACATCTTTAATATTTACAATTCATAACTTTATAGTTAATTATTTAATTTATGGTATATTTCTTACTTTTTCAATTTTCGTTTTACACTCTTATCGCATTAACATAGTAATCATATATTAACTAAAATATGTTAAAAAAATACGTTTTAACATATCACATTAACATACATAATTATGTTAAGGAGTTCGATATATATATATATATATATATATATATATATATATATATATATATGAGTTATTTACTCGTTGCAATGCACCGAGACGTATAATCCAAATAATTTGACGATTTAATCAGTTAAATCAAAAAATATTCTATATGGGCTCATTTCGAAGATATCGACGAAACAATTATAATGGTGTAACTTGTTAAAATTAAAAGGCATTTTTAACGTATTTTAGTTAATATATGATTATATGTATTAATATAATAAAAGTGTAAAATGAAAAATAGAAAACTAAAATATATAAATTAAATTAACTAAATAAGTATAAGGGTGTGAAATGTAACTTTCAAATCCTTAATTTTTTATTTTTTTATTTGAAAGTTACATTTCAAACCCCTATAATTATTTACTTAGTTTACTTTATACCTTTTACTTTTCTAATTTTAATTTTACACATTTATCATATTAACACATATAATCGTATTTTAACTATAATACGTTAAAAAGTACGTTTTAATTTTAACAAGTTACACCATTATAAGCGTCTCGTCGATATCTTCGAAATGAGCCCAATATTGAATATTTTTTTATTTAATTATATTATACTTATTTAGTTAGTTTACTTTATACCTTTTAGTTTTTTATTTTTTATTTAGTTAATATAATATTATTATGTTAATGTGATAAGAGTGTAAAACAAAATTGAAAAAATAAGAGATGTACCATAAATTAAATAATTAACTATAAGGGTATGAATTGTAAATATTAAAAATATTTTTATGTAGTATATATGATATATAATAAAATAATTAAATCAAAAAATATTCAATATTGAGCTCATTTCGAATGTATCGAAGAGACGATTACAATGGTGCAACTTGTTAAAATTAAAACGTATTTTTAATGTATTTTAGTAAATATACGATTATATGTGTTAATATGATGAAGGTATAAAATTAAAATTAGAAAAGTAAAAGGTATAAAGTAAACTAAGTAAATAATTATAGAGATATAAAATGTAAATTTCAAATCAAAATTATCAAATTCATATGTTTGAGTGTGCATCGCCGGACTCGCGGCCTCCAAATCGCGGGGCAAATGGTTGGGTCCACGATCGCGGGCCTTTTTGCGGGAAAATGAGGTATTTTTGCAAATTGGAAGAGATTTTGGGCATTTTGGTAATCGATTTTTGAACTTTGGGTATTTTAATTATTTATTTTTATTTTGAAAAATAAATTATGAATTATTTAAAAAAAGTATTGAAATTTTTTTAACAAATAAATTATTAAACGTTTTCATTTTGGATATTTAAATCTTTAAGTATATTATTAAATTTAGTTTTTATAAAAACTAACTACCTATAACCTAGGGGTGCTCAAATTTCCGACCAAACCGACCAACCCAACCCAATCCGAGGCAAAAAAAACTCAAATCGAGCTAACCCGATGTATAATCGATACTATTTTTTACCAACCCGCATATATTTGGTTGATAACGGGTTAGGCCCAAAACAAACCGACCCAACCCGACGACCCGTGAAAAACATTTAAATCTAATTTTGAATTCATGTTATTGTCAATTTTGTTACTATTGAACATTTATAAACACACAATTGTTGGCCACTTGTTACTTTAGTAATCTTGTTATTGATTCTTGATGTCACATTTATAAACTGAACATTTATAAGCAATCTTTTAGTAGACAATTTAGTAATCTGTTGAACATTTAAATATTTAGAAACATTTACTAATTAGTTTAGACACAATAACTTAGTTAAATGATGAAATGATCGATAAAAGTTTCAACTCAACCAACCCGACCAACCCAACCCAACCCGAACGGTTTGGGTTGGGTTGGGTTGCACTTTCGATTGGGTTGGGCTGGGTTGAGATTTTTCAAACCGCAATGATTGGGTTGAGTTGTTAAAGAGCTTTCAACCCGGCCAACTCAACCCGTGAGCACCCCTACTATAACCAGTGGCGGACCCAGGATTTTTCTTGAGCGGGTACACCTTTAAATTTGATCAAATGTCTGCAAATTTGCTCGATGTGTTTTTAGCCGATTTCCGCCTTCATGGGATTTTTTAAGTTTTTTGCTTGATTTTCACTTGACTTTTTGATTTTTTGTTGATTTCCAGAGAATGTTCCGATTTTTTTGGTTGATTTCAAGAGATCTTTTAACTTCTTTTGTTGAGTTCGAGACACTTTTGGTTGATTTCGAGGAAATATTTTAGTTTTCTTAGTACTAAATTAATTGTTAAATACTTAATTGGATTAATTTATTTCATTTTCAAGTTATTTCGGATAAAAATGTGTTATGAGAAAACAAATTTAAATTGGAAAAATATTATTAAATAAAAAAAAGAAAGAAACAAAAGCAAGATTGGGAAAATTGAAAATAAGAAATAATCGTAGTAAATTGGTAAGATTTAGTGATCTTGTAGTTGAGGTATTGAATTCAATTATTTTTTCATATATTTGTTTGTTTTAGTAACTAAAAATTAAAATATAAAAAACTTCAATTTGTTACCAACAAGGTTAGAACCAGGAAGTGAAATTAGCACACCAACCATTCTACCTGTAACAGCCCGCTCCAAAATGCCAAAACAAGACATTTATTACAAAAGAAAAACGCCAAAACTTGGCCCAAGGTTTACACCAACAAATTTCAAAATCTGGGTTTGCGGAATAACCCTAGTTACAACCGAGAACATCTAAAATACTGGAAGGTAAGGAGTCCACTAATGCAAGCCACGCCCGCCCTCGCCTTCTCTTTACCACTAGAGGAACCGCCCTTAACCTGCTTACCTGAAAAGGGTTTCAATTTTAAAAATGCGAGGGTTAGACCACAAGGTCTAGTGAGGTCCCTCAGTTACATACACACCACATATAGCATTTAAAGGATTTGCGAAACATAAATCAATATGAAGTTTGACAAATATCAGTCACACAATTGACCAAATCGTCCATCCAGGCACACACCCGTGACTTAATCCAAGGTGCACAATTACCCTCGTATGGGACACACCCCCCATATTCGTCACACCATATCATATGGGTGAAACCCCCCCATATAGATCACACCATGTCATGTGGGACACACCCCCCATATAGTTCACACCACGTCGTATGGGTCACACCCCCCATATAGATCACACCATGTCATATGGGTCACACCCCCCATATAGATCACACATAAGCATAAGTAATTTATATGCAACTCACACTTCAGATAAGCGCACATGTATGAGTAAAAGAACAAGTACCATCAAGCTTTAGTTAGAAAAACTCACATGTTACGCTTACGTCCCTTTCTTATTCTGGTATGCACTTCCAAACGATCTACCTGGCGAAAGGATAAACTCATAAGCTGATCATCTCAACTCCCCGGACGACACTCTATTCCGGACAGCACACTTATCCGGACAACACCCCTATCCGGACAACACGCCTATCCGGACAACACCTCTATCCGGACAACACACTTATCCGGACAACACACCTATCCGGACAGCACCCTTATCCGGACAACACACCTATCCGGGCAACACCCTTATCCGGACAACACACCTATCCGGGCAACTCCCTTATCCGGACAACTCCCCTATCCGGACAACACACCTATCCGAACACTTACCCGGAAACCTTCAACCACTCGAATGTATCCGGACGTCCAGGAAGCTATCCGGACGTCGACCTGACCCTTAATTCGGTCGAGAAATCACAAGCAAGCTCGAAATCTCGAGAAATAAGGATTAGCAATCATAAGAGGATCACTAGGTTCAACAATTACAAGACCCTTGGCGATAACAACACAACATGACGCCCAGAATCTCCCATTAAGCCTCAAACTCTATTTTAACAAAAACCCACATAGATATTCAATCTAACCACAAATCCACAGCTGAAAGATGAAGAGAGAGGGATTTACCTGGTTGATTCTTTGCAGAAAATGAAACTCCAACACACCCATTTTCTTTGGTTTCCAAGATTGATGATCCTTCCTCTTCCAATATGTATAGGAGCTCCAACCTTTCCTTCTTTTCTCTCTCAAAATTCAGCCGTCACAACACATAAATCAGTATTCAAAATGCTCTCCCTAGGGTTTTGTGTCCTTATATACCCTAGGCCTCATTTACAAATTACTCCCTTCAACTCCCATTTTATTCAGATCCCACCCCAAGACTTGAAACTCCTTCAAGTTTGGTCACGGTTACTACAACACTCCCTCCTCAAAAGAATTCCGTCCCCGGAATTCCATTCTCGAAAAGATGAGGGTACCTGAACATCATATCCTATCCCAGTTCCCACGTAGCCTCTCTTCCTTAATGATCTCCACTGGACTTTAACCAGACGAACCTCCCTATTCCCTATTTTCCATTTTACTGTCCACAACCTCTATTGGTTCCTCTTTGTACATCAATTTCTCGTCGACACTGACATCTTCTAACGGAATAGTCACATCCGACTCGGCCAAACGTCTCCTTTGGTGGTCTAGAGCCACCCTTAACTTCCTGCGAACCTGGATGGCTTAACAGTGGCCGACCTCGCGACCTACGGTCTCACAACGTTTCTTTCCCGCGATGCATCTTTACTACTGGAAGGTTCGCAGATAACTGCACATGCCAACCTCTTTGCTTCTATAAGGACTCTCTTACTTCCACTTTGCATAACCCTTCAACAACAAAGCTTACACCAACACTTTCCACACTTTCAATTAAATAAAACTCCTATCCTAGGTAAATTCGCGTACCACAACTATGACGTCTCAGGCCAACGGTACACGATACCGTCCACACACCTAAACGCACGGTTGCAACGAATTTAGAATTTTCATCCACAACTTCTCTTCCGTGACAGAACAAGTTTACAACGGTTAACGTCACAATCAACATAAATTCCTTAACGAACTCTCAATTCACCAACCTAGCACAAGATCAACCTCGAGTATCACCTTAACTCACATATATGATCCTCTTCCACAGATAACTGATAGGTGGGTTTACACCCCCTTTGACTAACCGCAAGTGTACGGTGTCGTCTCAAGTAATACTTACGGAAGTACGAGTATCGAATCCACAGGAACCAGGTGTTAAGTACCGCAATGACTATAGTTACTATTAACTGAGCGATTAAAATTGATTTGGTTTGATTGTTAAAAATATCTTAACCAGCAAAACGTACGTAAACAGGACAATTAATTGGGATTAATATCAAAAGAGAGAATGGAGGGTTGGACTCCGAATAAATTCAATTGATGAGACTTCGAATTACTTATAAATGGTTAAAACGATTTATGACTTGTTAAAACTAAACTCGTTACACTTCTTCAAGCTGCACCGAGACTTAACTTAATTAAAATTGCTTATCTTTCGATCTAACAATTGAATTAAATTAAGGCGATTGGTTTTTTTACCACAACACCGAAGGAAATAGATTATCTCTAACTAATTCCCTTCGGTGGCCATTGAATTCGAACTAACCCTTGAGATTTCCATCGAACACTCAAGAGTTATCAATTCATTTAACAAGTGATCAATTTATTAAAAGCATTAAGCATGAATTCAAAGTCGCCATCCATCTATTAAAACCGAAATAAGAATCGTTCAAAGCCTACATCTATGAAATATCCTTCATCCAACCCCCCAACATGAAGTTTAGCTCATGTTGGGGGTGTGTAAAGAAAACTGAAAGATTACAAATAAAGTAGAAGAAATCATGTTCGAAAAGTTCTGCAGAAAAAAAAAACTAAGTAACTCCCTGAGAAGAATCCCTTCCACGATCACGTACTCAATTGTTGTCGTCTCCCAATCAATCTTTTGTCACCTTGGTATTCGTGCTCTCGATCTGCTCTAAAAAATCGCCTCTGAACTCCAGCCGTCGTCCCGTCTGACTGATAACCCTAAAATTAGAAAAGAGGGCTTTTAAAACGTATCTGAGAGTTGGCGCCAGTTACGGCGCTACTTAAGTCGCGCCACAAGGCGCGCCACGTTCTGGAATGTTTTGCCTTAGAGAACCCGCGCTCATTTCTGCGCTAGTTAAGTGGCCCCAAAAGGCGCGCCACCATCTGGAATCTTCACATTATATAATCCGCGCTAGTTCCGTGCTAGTTAAGTGGCGCCAGAAGGCGCGCCACTTACTGCTTGCTCCACTTTCGTCTTTTTCTGGATTTTGAGCTCTTTTTCGGAAAATATACTCACGATCCTCTTCAATTCCCTTCCAGACCGACTAACTGTACATCTCATAAAACTCATCAGTAAAATCCACTATTTCACCTGAAACACCTAACAACCACTCGATTTAGTAGCCGAAATAATGCCGAAAATCGACATTATCAACAACCCCAAACCGAGCGTTGCTTGTCCTCAAGCAAAATAGCGATAACATTAATCAGAAACCAGAGTTAAACATAATTCGCACACATGGGAAGTCGGCGGTGTCATTATGGATCTTTACATATCTTATTCAACTAATGGAATTAATCGGTTAATCCGAACCCTTCCCAAAACACCCCCAGCCCGCAGAGGTTAAAACACTAACTTGTTGAGAATAAAACTGGTCGGGACCACACTGTATCAACTTCCACCCAATTTCATGCATGATCAGAGAGGATTTCGCCTCGACCCTACCTTACAGTATGCTCTCAATTCGCTCGAACCTAGGTTGTCGCACATGTTGCTCATGCTTTGAAGTTATGTGCAAAAAATCACGAGATAAATGCATGACCAACTAATCATGAAAAACGCACAGATGTATACGAAGGTGATCCCAGAAGGAATCAAGTAGCAAGATAAGGAATAACGGTGAAGGTGGTTGTAAACTCTAATCACATTTTCCAAAAGATCATTCAGGTCTTTAACAGGGTTGTAACAGGGCTAGGGTTATGGTTAGGAACGAAGGGTAAAATGGATCAAAAATCCTGAGTGTGTCAATCTTAAAACAGTTATGAACTTTCTGACTTTTCTTCTATCACTCGGCCCTTTTTGTCATTCTATGGTCGCTTGACCATTTTATTTACTCGTGTCTATTCTATATAGACAGTAAATTTTTTTATTTTTTTATTTTTTTATTTTTTTATTTTTTTTGGAAAGCCTCATTGGCCCTCTTTATTTATTTGGGACTACATTGGTCCCTTTTCTCTCTATGACTGGCCTGCATTTCTCTTTTCTGCTTTTTTTCTTTATGACTGTTCATTACTGCTTATGATGGACACACTTTCGGATCAGGGTTGGCTAAGGCTTTTGGTTAGGGTTTGATGGTGGGGTTTGAACTGAAGACTTTGGAGAGTGTTTGGCTGCAACAAGGCTTTGGTTACACACATAATGGGTTAGAAAGGGATGATAGCTAAAAACTGGTTCAACAAACACACAATGCCTGAAATCATCTCTTTAGGTCCACACGACACGGTTTACTATACCTTTTCCGACTATCCTGATGGTTATCTTTGCTACTCAACACAAAAGTATAGCGAGATCAATCTATACTCACGACAAGGAAATTGAAAAAGTATATCAGATTTTACGCTTAATTCCCTCGCAATGAAAGTACGTCATGTTAGGCACAAATCTCACTATCGGGTGGTCTCCACTAATGTCCCTAATACATGCAATCCGTCAAGTCTCACTTGATGCTCCATGATCCATCCCAGTTCATTCCTCAAAAAAAAAGTATTTGACTTACCACTAACGGTGATTCGGAAACAAGTTTCATCATAATGACCATAATTCTGTTACTTGCCTAAGATACAGTAAAGATCACAATGACACTATTGACTTACTTCCACCCCAAACCAAACTACACATTGTCCCCAATGTGACAGTATTCCAAAATATGCATGCGAATTATTTACAGTCATCCAAAATAAATTATGCAGTTAAGTACAGTCATCCCAAATAAATTAAAATCAAAGATCATGAATAGAAAAAGAGATCAAACCGCCTTCCCTAATCGCAGTTCTGTCTCCTTGAAGATGAGCCTGCTCCTTGTTGTCGTCTCCTCGCTCGCTGTGCCGGTGGTGGGTTCGACGCTCCTGCTCCATCCAGATTCTCTTCCTCTTCGTCTGGTACGCCCAAGTATCGGAGCCCCCTGTTTATTCTCGCGAATCCCTGCCGCATCTCTAGGATAGCGTCATCTAAGCGTTCGTGCAACCGTGCGTCGGAGCCAGTTGGTTGGTGGCCCTCATCCTGTACGGGATCATAATCCACATCATCCGCATCTTGATCATCGACTTCTTGGGGAATGTTCATCCTCTCGCGGCCAGCTGTTTCTTGACTGGTCAACTTGTTAGCAGTTGTCACCTGCTGGCGGTAGGCTGTTCGGTTATAAGGTGGGAATGATGGAATGGTCACCCTCGTGGCAATCCCTGCATCCCTGCAAAACTGAGTTATTAGACATGGAAATGGAAGTACCCCCGTACAACTCTCAGCAGCCGCGTCGATCATGTGTAGTCGGATAATGTGTCCGACATCTAATGGCATGCTATGCTGAATACAGTACATGATCCGCGCTACATATGGATTTAGGGTCGTGTAGTGAGATGACGGTGCCAGACTTCCTTTCACAAACAACAGCCATAGCCCCAGCTCTGGTTCCATCTCACTTTTCTTTATTTCGGCTCGGCGCACCTCCCACCGTTCTCTACCATTCCGGCGAAGAGAAGATGAAATTATTTCACTATGCGTTTCATCTTGTTCCACCCCAGGGATGGGTGGAATCCCAAAAGTAGCATCGAGATCTTGGTGACTCGGGACTCCGTAAAAATTGCAAATGTCATCGTTTGTCATCCGGATAGGTTGGCCTTGTACAATGACTGTTGAAAATTCCTCGAATGAAGGTGGAACCATTGCCGCATAGAATTCCAACACGAGCGCCGGATCATACGAGTCTGGGTTCTGGATGAAGTTCTGCCACCCTCTTTCCTCTGCGATTTGTACAGCTCGCGCATTATCAACTCTCGACAAATCTAATCCCCTTTCCACTAGAATAGGTCGGGGTGCGAATCTTTGGAACCGAGTCTCGTAGGATGGGTTCCGGCGCTGACTCCATTGCATTCTCTCTTGTCTAGGCAGGTTGTAGTAGTGGAAGAACCGCCCTGCAGCATCAGGATTCGTGTGCCCATTTTCTGCAAAGATAATAGATTATTAGAATTCAACCTCCTGTTGCACAAAAGGGTAAACAAGCTGGAGCAGGAGAGCTACCCCAAACCTAGGTAAAACTGAGGTTTGCAACGGGGTAACATGTGTGAAAAAACGAAACTGGCCACCCCAAACCTAAGTGGAACTTAGGTTTGTTTGGTCTTTTTGTCTAGAAAAAGAATAACTCAGAATCACACACAAGCACATGACTCACACAGATTCAGCAGCTTAATCATTAAGCACACATCTTTCATCAGAATCTACCACTCTTTTAGGCCTTCAGTGAAACAAGGAAATGACACCCAAGCTTTATACATATCAGACTCACATTATCAAAACAGCAGATCGTAACTAAAAAGCATTCATCACCCATAGAATTTAAAACATGCTTGCTCATCTTCCACAAAAACCACATGTATTATCAAGTTAGTACAAGTCATAACATCAAGAAAATTGAATACTCAACTCATACTAACATCCCCTAATGCATCCATTCAAGAGTAGAACCCAAAATTCTTCTTTTATCATTAAAATCATAAACCCAAGAAGAAGAAATTTCTTGTAGAAAGCACAACACAACTCATACAGGTACATGAGAAAATATGATCTTAAGTGAAGAACTCAAGTACAGACATGGTAGGACCATCTAATGGCATCAAAAATCATGTATTCTTACTTGAAGATGAAGAACAATAGTGAGAAAACACAAAATAAATCGCCATACCTTCAGTTTTGTGCACAAAAATCTGAATCCCAAGTGGAGTTAGGGTTAGGAGTTCGTACCTTGATATGTTGTGGAAGATTGGAAGGTGAATAATTGGAAGAACCTTGCAATTGGGATCGAAATTGAAGGAATGGTGTGTAAAGGGAGAAAAATTCGGCGCTAGATATCTTAGGGCTTACAAAAATGAAGCCAAAACCCGAAAGTGGGTTTTTATACCCATCAGACAGGCCGCGCTAGATACCACGCTAGAAAAGTGGCGCCAAAAGGCGCGTGGATCTCTGTTCGTTTTAAGACTTCTGAATGGCGCTCCTTTTCGAGCTAGTTTACCCGCGCCGAAATAAGCGCCATTTTACCCTTCAGTGGTCGGTGCTAGTTATGCGCTAGATAAGTGGCGCCAAAAGGCGCGCCACTTCCTGTTCCTTTTCCTTTCGCCCCCCCCCCCTTTTTTTTTTCTTTCGATCCTTCTTGCTTCTTCCGCCGATTCTCATTCTCGAAGTTAAACTCCTCAGGGAAAACACACAAAAGTTAGAATAAATAAAACTCAGAAAAAGAATTAAAAATAAAACTAACCTATGGTGGGTTGCCTCCCACCGAGCGCCTTATTTAACGTCGTGGCACGACTTCTCTCGCAATTACTCCTTAGGCTCGTCGAAATAAATGCTCAAAACTCTTGAAACTTCACCACCCAGATACGGTTTCACCCGTTGACCATTCACCTTGAATCTTTGACCGTCCGGTCCTTCTAGTTCCACTGAACCATACGGAAATACCTCAATCACCTTGAACGGCCCCGACCACTTCGTCTTCAGCTTACCTGGAAATAAACGGAGACGAGAGTTAAATAAAAGAACTTCTTTTCCAGGGACAAGTACCTTTTCTCGAATCCTTCGATCATGAAACATCTTTGTCCGTTCTTTGTAGATTGATGTGTTCTCATATGCGTCCAAACGGATTTCCTCCAATTCGTTCAGCTGTAGCAAACGCTTTTGCCCGGCTTTTTCTGCATCTATGTTCAATTGCTTCACTGCCCAGTATGCCTTATGCTCCAACTCGACTGGCAAATGACATGATTTTCCGAATACCAACCGATATGGGGTGGTGCCGATGGGAGTCTTGAATGCAGTCCGATACGCCCATAAGGCGTCATCCAATTTCAGCGACCAGTCTTTCCTTGATGCATTCACCGTCTTCTCAAGAATGTGCTTCAGTTCCCGGTTGGAAACCTCAGCCAAGCCGTTAGCTTGTGGATGGTACGGAGTGGTCACACGATGTTTAACTCCATACTTCTTCAGTAGTGTCTCTAGATAGCGGTTACAGAAATGACTTCCTCCGTCACTGATCAATGCCCTCGGGACCCTAAATCTAGTGAACACGTTCTTCTTCAAAAACTGGATGACCGTCCTCGAGTCATTGGCTGGGGTGGCAATAGCCTCCACCCACTTAGAAACGTAGTCAACCGCGACGAGGATGTATTCATTCCGGTATGACGGCGGGAAGGGACCCATGAAGTCGATCCCCCATACATCGAACAGTTCCACCTCTATGAATATCTGCATCGGCATCTCATCTTTCTTTGAAATGTTCCCCGTTCGCTGGCATCTATCACATCGAGAGATGAAGTGACGAGTGTCTTTGAACATTGTCGGCCAGAAAAATCCCGACTGTAACATCTTCGCAACCGTTCGATCCGCACTAAAATGACCTCCACATTCCAAAGTATGGCAGAATGTGAGGATACTCTCTTTGTCTTCGTCGGGTACACAACGTCTGATCATCCCGTCTCCACATCTTTTATACAAGAACGGTTCATCCCAATAGTACCTTTTGGCTTCTGCGTAGAACCTCTTCCTTTGATGTGAGTTTAGTCCAAACGGTTTCACATCACCTGCAAGAAAATTAACTAAGTCAGCATACCAAGGGTCAACAGAAGATTTAATGGAAAGTAACTGCTCATCTGGAAAAGAATCATTTATAGGGATAGTCTCGATTGTTTCTGACGACTCCTCTCCGATTCTAGATAAATGATCGGCCACTAAATTCTCGGACCCTTTCTTGTCCCGGATCTCAATGTCGAACTCTTGCAACAGCAGAACCCATCGAATTAACCTCGGATTTGCGTCTTTCTTCGCCATCAGGTATTTCAACGCCGAGTGATCAGTATAGATGATAATCTTGGATCCAACCAAGTAGGCTCGGAACTTCTCACAAGCGTACACTACTGCCAATAACTCTTTTTCTGTGGTTGCATAGTTGATCTGTGCCTAGTCTAACATTTTGCTGGCATAATAGATCACATGCAATTTCTTCTCCTTTCGTTGACCCAAGACAGCTCCGACAGCAATGTCGCTCGCATCACACATCAATTCGAAAGGAAGACTCCAATCGGGTGCAGTCAAGATAGGAGCTGAAATGAGTTCCTGTTTCAACCTGTCAAACGCAGCAATACATTCATTAGTAAAATCAAATTTAACATCCTTCAGGAGTAAAGAGCTTAAGGGTTTAGCAATTTTAGAGAAGTCCTTGATGAAACTCCGGTAAAACCCTGCGTGTCCCAAGAAGCTTCTCACTCCCTTCACTGTTGTTGGATATGGCAGATTCTCTATCACAGCTACTTTCGCTTTATCCACCTCTATGCCTTCCCTTGAAATCTTGTGTCCAAGTACGATGCCTTCCGTTACCATGAAATGGCACTTCTCCCAGTTGAGTACTAGACTCGTTTCTTGACACCGCTTCAAAACCGCTTCTAAATGATCGAGACGTGTGTCGAATGAATCCCCAATTACTGAGAAGTCATCCATGAATATCTCAATTGTTTTCTCCACCATGTCGGAGAAAATAGCCATCATGCACCGCTGAAACGTACCCGGTGCGTTACATAATCCGAAGGGCATTCTCCGATATGCGAAAGTGCCATATGGACAAGTAAAAGTCGTCTTGTCCTGATCTTCTGGTGCAATTGGGATTTGATTGTATCCCGAATACCCGTCAAGGAAGCAATAGTATGCATGACCTGAAAGTCGCTCCAACATCTGATCGATAAATGGAAGTGGGAAATGGTCTTTCTTGGTGGCGTCATTCAACTTCCTATAATCGATACACACACGCCACCCGGTCACTGTCCGTGATGGAATAAGCTCGTCGTTGTTGTTTTTCACGACTGTAATTCCTCCTTTCTTGGGTACAACTTGTACCGGACTTACCCACGGGCTGTCGGCCACAGCATATATGATTCCAGCATCTAAAAGTTTTAACACTTCCTTCCGGACTACTTCTTTCATGTTTGGATTCAGCCGACGTTGGTGCTGGACAGTAGGCTTGTGCTCTTCTTCCAGATTAATTCTGTGCATACAAAAAGTTGGGCTCAATCCCTTCAGATCTGCTATGGTCCACCCGATGGCAGATTGGTGAGCCCTCAAAACTCGGATCAACCTTTCCTTCTCTACCGGAGTAAGGTGTGCAGCGATGATTACCGGTAGTGTTGAATTGTTGCCTAGAAAGGCATACTCTAGATGTGCCGGTAGCTGTTTAAGTTCTAACATGGGTGGCACTTTTGATGATGGCTGTGATTTAGCAATTGGCTCGCCCAAATCCTCTTTCGTTGATCTTTTCGGGCCTCGGTACTCGGATAATGCATTCAGTTGTTTCACACTCACATTCTTGCTATCGGTGCATATTCCGGTTAAGGCATTCCCGAGCGGATCATCACTATGATTAAGTTGGGAAGCTTCTTCAACAATCTCATCTATCACATCTACCCGATAGCAATTACCTCGCTCCACCCCGACTCGTGCTGTTGGGAAAACATTGAACACGACTCTTTCTTTGCCAACATTAAGGGAAAGTGTTCCTCCTTGCACATTGATTAATGCACCTCCGGTGGCCAGAAATGGTCGGCCCATAATGAGAGGGATTTCTTTATCTTCATCCATGTCTAAAATGATGAAATCTGCTGGAAAATAAAATTTATCCACCTTCACCAAAACGTCTTCAATAACCCCATACGGATACTTAATGGACCTATCCGCCAGTTGGAGTGTCACGTTCGTCGGCTGTACCTCTCCTAATCCAAGCTTCCTGAAAATGGACAAAGGCATCAAGTTAATACTCGCACCTAAATCACAAAGTGCCTTACCAAAATCAGAACCTCCTATATGAACAGGAATCGTAAAACTCCCTGGATCTTTCAACTTTTGAGGAAGTTTGTGCTGGATTATTGCACTGCACTCTTCAGTGAGTGCCACAGTTGCGTGTTCCTCAATTTTCCTCTTGTTGGAGAGGATGTCCTTTAAAAACTTCACGTACGAAGGCATCTGAGCTAATGCATCTGCAAAGGGAATGTTAATGTGTAACTTTTTAAAAACTTCTAAAAATTTAGAAAACTGAACCTCATCCCTTTGTGCCTTCAAACGGTTCGGATATGGCACTTTCGATGCCATCGGTGGTATGGTTATCTTCGGTGTAGATCTAGGTATCTCAGTGCTGGAAGCTTTCTTATCTTCCATTTCCAGCTCCTTATCTACCTTCTCTCCATCCCCTTCTTCCTCGGTCGTATGATCATGAGGTTCTCTTACCATCTCTCTTGCTTCAAGGCGTGGGTCTTTGATTAACTCTTTCCCACTTCTCAGCTGGACCGCCTTACAATCTTCTCTTGGTTTCTTCTCGCTTTGGCTCAGGAACGTATCTTGACTTCGAACAGCTAACGCATCTGCCATCTGCCCCATTTGTCCTTCTAGAATTCGAATCGATGCGGTGTTTTGATCCGTCGCAGCTCTTATTGTTCCAACTGAACTGGTCAATGTACCAACAGACGATGTCAATTCTCCGACTGCACTATCCATTTTCGAGACAAATTTCATCAACATCTCCTCCAATCCGGATTTCTTCTCACTTCCTTGCCCTTCTTCTTGCCTCCTTTGATTGTAACCTAGAGGACGATAAACGTTAGTATTTTGAGTAGAAGAGTTAGAAGTATTACCGAATTGGTTCTGCTGTTGCTGGAACATGGGCTCTTTTTGTGCGTTCTGTGGTTGACTCCACGAGAAGTTTGGATGTCGTTTCCATCCCTCATTGTAAGTATTTGAGAAAGGGTCGTTCCTCGGCCGGTTATTACGGTTTTGAAGGAATTGCACTTGCTCCGGAGGAAATTCTTGAGACGACCCCATTGGCTCTTGGTAGCCCGTATCTCCTTGACAAGTTGGCTGAATTGTTGTCCCTTTCAGCTGATTTGTGATAGCTGCCAATTGTGCCTTAATAACTTTCAGTTCATCACTTTCTAGTACACTTGCCACCTTCCTAGTGGCTGACCGAGGAGTGGAATAACTGTGTTCCGCAAGATTCTCAATCAGCTCATACGCGTCTTCATATGACATATTCATCAGCGCACCACCAACAGCGGAAGTGAGGTCATTCTTATGATGTGGATGCAATCCCTGATAGAACGTTTGGATGACCATCCATTCTTGCAGACTATGATGAGGGCACTTTTTTAGCACACCCTTGTACCGTTCCCAGGCCTCATAAAAGGATTCTTGATCCCATTGGCCAAAATGAGTGATATCTGACAGCAGTTGGGCTGTTCGCCCCGGTGGAAAGAATTTGTTTAAGAAAGCCATCACCATATCATTCCATGTACGAATCTGCCCGTTTGGTAGACTCTCTTCCCATTCAGCCGCTCGACCCCTCAATGAAAACGGAAAGAGTCGGAGTTTGATCGAACCTGGATCAACCCCATTCACCTTAAAGGTGTTACAGATCGTCTCAAATGTTCTCAAATGGCTGTGCGGGTCTTCAGATGCTGCTCCTCCAAACATATTTGCTTGCACTAATTGGATGGTGCCAGTCTTGATTTCAAAATTGTTTGCTGCAATTGGAGGGACATAAGGTCCTCTCTGGACGGCCCCCATGTTCGGATTAGCAAAATTCCGCATAGGCACTCTCTGTCGTGGTGGTGGCGGATGATTCACATTGTTGTTAACACCATTGTTGTTGACATTGTTGTGACCAGGATTAGCATTATGGTTCTGGTTGTTGGGGTTGTTCGCATTTACGTTTGGAATTGGTTCCCCGTTACCCATGGCGAGCCCTTCTCCCCAATCTTCCCCAGCATTGATGTTGTCATTGTTGTTGTTAACGTTGTCGAAACCTTCCATTTCTTGCTGACGTCTGAGTCTGGATTGCCTCCTTAACCTCCTTGCAGTCCTTTCGATTTCAGGATCAAACTGTTCGAGTTCACCAGAGGAACTCCTTCTTAGCATAAACTAGAAGCGATCTGCAGCAAAAGGTAAATCACCAATCAGAACTTGCAGTAATGAAGTAACAAGAACTTGGGTCAAAATCTTGCATACGAAAAATGAAATAACATAAAAAAAATTGCAAAAATAAAATAAAACAAAAATCAAAAGTGCTCGATGTAATAATCCCTACAGCTGGTAGTGATATCAACACAAAACAAGTTCCCCGACAACGGCGCCAAAAACTTGATAGGTGGGTTTACACCCCCTTTGACTAACCACAAGTGTACGGTGTCGTCTCAAGTAATACGTACGGAAGTACGAGTATCGAATCCACAGGAACCAGGTGTTAAGTACCGCAATGACTATAGTTACTATTAACTGAGCGATTAAAATTGATTTGGTTTGATTGTTAAAAATATCTTAACCAGCAAAACGTACGTAAACAGGACAATTAATTGGGATTAATATCAAAAGAGAGAATGGAGGGTTGGACTCCGAATAAATTCAATTGATGAGACTTCGAATTACTTATAAATGGTTAAAACGATTTATGACTTGTTAAAACTAAACTCGTTACACTTCTTCAAGCTGCACCGAGACTTAACTTAATTAAATTTTTTTATCTTTCGATCTAACAATTGAATTAAATTAAGGCGATTGATTTTTTACCACAACACCGAAGGAAATAGATTATCTCTAACTAATTCCCTTCGGTGGCCATTGAATTCGAACTAACCCTTGAGATTTCCATCGAACACTCAAGAGTTATCAATTCATTTAACAAGTGATCAATTTATTAAAAGCATTAGGCATGAATTCAAAGTCGTCATCCATCTATTAAAACCGAAATAAGAATCGTTCAAAGCCTACATCTATGAAATATCCTTCATCCAACCCCCCAACATGAAGTTTAGCTCATGTTGGGGGTGTGTAAAGAAAACTGAAAGATTACAAATAAAGTAGAAGAAATCATGTTCGAAAAGTTCTGCAGAAAAAAAAACTAAGTAACTCCCTGAGAAGAATCCCTTCCACGATCACGTACTCAATTGTTGTCGTCTCCCAATCAATCTTTTGTCACCTTGGTATTCGTGCTCTCGATCTGCTCTCAAAAATTGCCTCTGAACTCCAGCCGTCGTCCCATCTGACTGATAACCCTAAAATTAGAAAAGAGGGCTTTTAAAACGTATCTGAGAGTTGGCGCCAGTTACGGCGCTACTTAAGTCGCGCCACAAGGCGCGCCACGTTCTGGAATGTTTTGCCTTAGAGAACCCGCGCTCATTTCTGCGCTAGTTAAGTGGCCCCAAAAGGCACGTCACCATCTGGAATCTTCACATTATATAATCCGCGCTAGTTCCGTGCTAGTTAAGTGGCGCCAGAAGGCGTGCCACTTACTGCTTGCTCCACTTTCGTCTTTTTCTGGATTTTGAGCTCTTTTTCGGAAAATATACTCACGATCCTCTTCAATTCCCTTCCAGGCCGACTAACTGTACATCTCATAAAACTCATCAGTAAAATCCACTATTTCACCTGAAAAAACACCTAACAACCACTCGATTTAGTAGCCGAAATAATGCCGAAAATCGACATTATCAATAACACATAATTCTACAATCACTTTCCCATCACAATATACGTCTAAGGCAGATAACACTTTCTCACCTGAATTGTGTTGCCCACGATCCATCGATAAAAGTCAATTCACATGCTTCCACCACAACAACACCCCCACACTAAACAGAGCTAAAAGTAGAAAACCTCCACACTTTAACATTTGAAGCACTCATCAATCCATTCCGAACCAATCTTGGAGACACATCGTTGAATTCTCCTTGCATCCAACAGTCGTCCATCCACATGTGAAATAATTCAAGTTTCACCCACCAACAGAAAGGAGCAACCATGCTCACACAACACTGTTCCTACTAGCTTAACACTGAACGACAAAGTTTACTTGGAATATTTATCACACTACTACCAAGTCCAATCTAATGGTCCTTCTCCCGAACACTACCTTCGACTACTTCCTGCCACTTGCTTTTCAACATAAAACGCGTTTCCAAAGAACGGCTCACTAAAAGATGCACACCCTTGATCAACCGCACAAGCTGGCTTTCCTTGTCTTGTAAACCAAACGCCTACATACAAATCCTCTTCCTCATACTCCCACTGGAAGTTCATGCACCTGACGGTGACGTTCTGTAAACATTGCTTCCACTTTCCGCCACTTGCCACACTTTCTACTTCCCGCTTACACACTCATTCCAACCTACCGTCCCAATTACCCACGGACATTCTCATCCAACATTTACCGCTCCATACAAGCAATTTCAACGGTTACTATGCCCAACCAACAGTTTCACTACATCTCATACGAGAAATTCCACCACGAACCACCATGAACTGCCCAATTCAAGATCACCCCATTTCCCTCATAGGTAGCCACCAACTTCCACCCCATTCTTTTATTCTCGGATAACAGCACCACACACAACTTTTGCCACATTGAACAACTTATCAACCAATCCCGAGCAAGGATCTCCATTTACGCTCACCCCTTCCAACACCAGTCCATCACTTATCCTCACAACAACTCATTGCCACCATGCCTCGCATGCTTACTAATTATAAGTTATCGCCATCCTATCCACACAACCTCACACACTAGGGGTTCAATCCTCACGATCATTTGTGCACACCCTAGACCAAGCCTCCTCCACGCCAACGCAACATAGACTTGAAAGAGTTTGCGAAAACATCCAGCAATAATTAATTTTGCAAATCAACATCCATACACACATAACTGATTTATGCCTGGTCACTACCCACTTGTAACCTGATCTAGAGCACACACCCGCCCTTGAGAATAGACTGAGTTCGTTCGCAAAAATCCACATGGGACACACCCCCCATGTATCACACCATAAACATCATAATATGAACCAGTTATGAGAGGGTTCATATGAATCATAACAGCACACACTTTAAACTGACGACCACCTCTTGACACCTGCTACTGGCACACGCTATAGTCACATACACCGTGACAGCGCCAAAGACCACACTCGCTATATATGAAACAAATTCATATATATATAGTTAATATGGGACACACCCCCCATAGCTTGACAACGCCAGAACACGATGCATATTCAATATGGGACACACCCCCATAGCTTGACAACGCCAAAGCACGTTCACACACATTAAACATGCATTCTACCACACAATTGACCACATGGTCACACCAGGACTAACCTCTCAACTTTCACACCCCCCGACAACGACTCAACACCCGTCGTTGGCTTCAACACCAAATCTTGGCAATTAGCCTAAATACAAATTTCTCCTCAACTCCGGCTCTACGCCGATACCGACTCATCCACGTACTACAATGCTACCTTTCGAAGTATCTTGCCTACTTCGAATCACCCTGGGCACACCCCCCGCCGACAACCACACTTCTACTTATTAAGCAAGAGTAAAGACTACCATCACACACGTCTTTCTAAGGTCAAAATCTGAGACTATCATTAGACGTCTCCTTCCCTAAACTGTAATACCAAGGTCATGAATCGACCATCGACGCCTCAACCACATTTTTCACCCTTAAAGACTCTGTCCATTTCTTAAACGCGATAACTATCACCACCTAGCGAGTTCATAGCATTCATGCATGACAACCCAACGATTTAAATCGTTTTACGCACTCGACACCTTCCACAAACAGGGTTTGATAGACATGGCTCGACACATTTATAAAGAACAACCGTACACGCAGGTCACAAGGATCGCTCACTCGTGACCTCGTCATCATTTGGAAATACATTCACTGAAACTCCCTTTATGCAAAAATTTTAAAAATACGGCAATATCACTCATACTGGGATAGTCGACCGACTCCCACACTTGCTGATATGTCAACCACGTGTTCATATCGCTTTCATTCATAAAATCATGTGATCAAATATTGTTACAATTTTTTTTACAACAAAGTTTAACACACTCGCAAAAGAAGTGAAGTAACTCACCGTTCTTCCAAGTTCGAAATTTATTACACTATGTAAGCAAATTTATCTTTTTCTTCAAGCACGCTTGCACACGCCAACTCATTTTCAAAAATCAGAAGTTTACAAGGCACACGCACACACTCACACATTTTGACATGGAGGACTTATGTAATCGGTTTTTTTTTGAAAACGTAATGCATGACTCGCTTTACATGAAGGCTACTCGCTCAAACAGGGTTAACAAATCCACGCCGACACCCTACTTCTCCCTACATCATCAGGTTCTTACATTCGAAACAACCTTCGGTACCGGTACTTCCCCACAGTCACCACCTGACTAATAATTTGTAAAACATACGACTTCACCTCCGTCCCAAAATAGTTAACCGACACCCGTGATATCAATTCACACATCTATCACTTCTCAACCACTCTTGTCGCTCTTCCACTAACTAGAGAGTAAGAAAGTACACCTCTCCTATCCGATCCTTGAGTTGCAACTCTCAAGATTTTAACTCACCGACATCGGAGACTCCTAGAATAAACACTCATTAGAGATTAGGAGCTCACCTTCAGTCAATTATCTTCCTTAAGAACCCTAAGGTTCTACTTCACACAGACTCTCACACCAAATCTTCCAACAATGCTTCTTCTAGGTAGGATCACCAATCGCACCGAGGATAGTCTGCACAGCACACCTAACCGTTGCCATCATGGCAAGGTTAAACTTTACACACCGCCGATATTCCCCACACACTGATCACCACTAGACTCCACGCACTCCAAGATCTAGGCACTGCCCTTCCTTACCATTCGAACTGGTCTATCCCATAATTTCTAGAACTGGGATTCTCCGGCAACAGGAGACTTACCCGGACATCATTCATTCATCCTCTTCGAATCCACGAAGATCTACCTCTAGACGACTCATAACACTCTACACAACACTTCGTTACAACATTTCTTCTTTATGATGTACACATACCTTACATCATAAATGACTTCCCACGAGACTTTTCCCAACAAGGGTCTTAATCCCCCCCCCCCCAGGGACCTTGCTGACGTTCTCAAGTACTGGAACACGACACCAAAGATAGATTAACAACCGTCCTAAAATAACAAGGCAAGAATGATCACCGTCATGTACCTGTAAATTCACAATTACACTGGCCAGGTGTAATCCTAAACTTACCTTACATGATAGTTTTCACCACCCCATTATCCACGCTTCCCAGTGAGGTCTTCCTAGGCCTTCCTACATTCTCAGTTGTACTTCTACAGTTTAAGTTTAGGCCCATCCGGTCACCTAAATCCCTTAAACTACGGCTCTGATACCAACTGTAACAGCCCGCTCCAAAATGCCAAAACAAGACATTTATTACAAAAGAAAAACGCCAAAACTTGGACCAAGGTTTACACCAACAAATTTCAAAATCTGGGTTTGCGGAATAACCCTAGTTACAACCGAGAACATCTAAAATACTGGAAGGTAAGGAGTCCACTAATGCAAGCCACGCCCACCCTCGCCTTCTCTTTACCACTAGAGGAACCGCCCTTAACCTGCTTACCTGAAAAGGGTTTCAGTTTTGAAAATGCGAGGGTTAGACCACAAGGTCTAGTGAGGTCCCTCAGTTACATACACACCACATATAGCATTTAAAGGATTTGCGAAACATAAATCAATATGAACTTTGGCAAATATCAGTCACACAATTGACCAAATCGTCCATCCAGGCACACACCCGTGACTTGATCCAAGGTGCACAATTACCCTCGTATGGGACACACCCCCCATATTCGTCACACCATATCATATGGGTCACACCCCCATATAGATCACACCATGTCATGTGGGACACCCCCCATATAGATCACACCACGTCGTATGGGTCACACCCCCCATATAGATCACACCATGTCTTATGGGTCACACCCCCCATATAGATCACACATAAGCATAAGTAATTTATATGCAACTCACACATCAGATAAGCGCACATGTATGAGTAAAAGACCAAGTACCATCAAGCTTTAGTTAGAAAAACTCACCTGTTACGCTTACGTCCCTTTCTTATTCTGGTATGCACTTCCAAACGATCTACCTGGCGAAAGGATAAACTCATAAGCTGATCATCTCAACTCCCCGGACGACACTCTATTCCGGACAGCACACTTATCCGGACAACACCCCTATCCGGACAACACACCTATCCGGACAACACCTCTATCCGGACAACACACCTATCCGGACAACACACCTATCCGGACAACACACCTATCCGGGCAACACCCTTATCCGGACAACTCCCCTATCCGGACACTTACCCGGAAACCTTCAACCACTCGAATGTATCCGGACGTCCAGGAAGCTATCCGGACGTCGACCCGACCCTTAATTCGGTCGAGAAATCACAGGCAAGCTTGAAATCTCGAGAAATAAGGATTAGCAATCATAAGAGGATCACTAGGTTCAACAATTACAAGACCCTTGGCGATAACAACACAACATGACGCCTAGAATCTCCCATTAAGCCTCAAACTCTATTTTAACAAAAACCCACATAGATATTCAATCTAACCACAAATCCACAGCTGAAAGATGAAGAGAGAGGGATTTACCTGGTTGATTCTTTGCTGAAAACGAAACTCCAACACACCCCTTTTCTTTGGTTTCCAAGATTGATGATCCTTCCTCTTCCAATATGTATAGGAGCTCCAACCTTTCCTTCTTTTCTCTCTCAAAATTCAGCCGTCACAACACACAAATCAGTATTCAAAATGCTCTCCCTAGGGTTTTGTGTCCTTATATACCCTAGGCCTCATTTACAAATTACTCCCTTCAACTCCCATTTTATTCAGATCCCACCCCAAGACTTGAAACTCCTTCAAGTTTGGTCACGGTTACTACACCACCAATCTCACTTTTGTTTTAAATTATGTTTGAAACATATATGAGAGCACACTTAAAAATTAAGTGGGTGCATTCCACTACGCCGGGACGACCGAGCGGGTGCCCATGCACCCCCTCCTGTGTGTGTGGGTCCGCCCCTGACTATAACCTATTAGGACATCCGTAGCGGTAGCGGGTACGGGAGCGAGTAAGGGTGAGGTGGCCATCGGGTAAGCGGGTAAGGGGTTACGGGGGGGAGGCGGGTTGCTAGCGGGTTAGGGGAGCGGGTTCACCAACCCGATGGAAGCCGAAGCAGGGTGTGAGGAGGGTGGGTCCCAATTAGTTCAACGGGTAGTATTGGGTTCAGTGGGTAGGCGGTACTCCACTTTTGGGTAAGGAGGGTAGAAAAGAGAAAAGCTGATGTGGCGCTGAGGTGGCAATCGGGTTCAGTGGGTTCATTGGATACCGGTACTCATGGTCTTATTGGGGAAGGCTAATGGCACCCCTATCACATACTAATGGCATCCCTAAGAATATATTAATCATCATCTTTTGTACCTTCTTGTCTTTTTTTTGTTTTTTAATTATCTTTTACTTTTCGTCTTATTCCATAAATTATATTTATTAGTTACTATAATTTTTGTTTTTTTTTAATTTGTGTGTATATTATTTTAGTTAATATAAATTTTATTATAGAGTTTTTATTTTTTTTCCTTTTGTTTATATTACTTTTTTTACCGTGCAAAATTTTAGTTAATTTAAATTTTTATTACGCCGAGTTTTTTAAATAATAATATTAATTTAATTTATTAGTATATAAAGTAAAACGTACATAATGAAATAACTGAAATGAAAAAAATATATATATTTATTTATATCAATTAAAAAGTAAATAAAATAAAAATTTATATTACATTTTCATTTAAACTAAAATAATTTATATTAGATTTACACTTATGCTAAAATTACATAAACATTGAATGAGGTTTTTACGGTTTGTTAGATTTCATTAATTTGTAAAATAATCGGATCATATATATATATATATATATATATATATATATATCATTAAAAAGAAAAAGAACAAAAATAAATAGGGAATTTAATTAAAATACCCAAAGTTTGACTTTGACTTGCCAAAATACCCATTTTTCATTCGAATTTGCCAAAATACCCAAAAATCATGCGATGGGTCCCGCGATCGCGGGATAGGACACACGTGTCCCGCTATTTTGGCCAAAACGTCCCTCGGCACCCCCCAACTATGCCCGCGGTGACACTTTTGGTCCCTCCCCGCGACTGATCCCGCGATGGTCCCGCGACCAGACAAAAAATTGCAATTTTGGTCCTTTTTACACGAATCTTTGCATGCTTTTACTGTTTTTTTTCCACAATTATTGTACTTTGAAGGCCAATTTGTGGTTGAAATTCACTGGCATGTTTGAGATTTCATCCATAAATATCAGTAAAATGCAATCCATAATTCACACCATTCCATCCTTCTTTCTTGCTTTCTTTGACTTGCTTTCTTTCTTCAGTAAACAAATGGCATCATCATCTAACCCATCGTCTACACCTGAAAGAATGCCTGTGAAACTCCAGATCGCGATAGAAGAAAGGGAAAAGGAGATAGACCAACTGACAGAAGAGTGAAAACAGATGATGGCCAGGAAGGAAGTCCACTTGATAAGGATCGAAGTGGAAGAAAAGGAGATCAAAAAGATGAAAGGGGATATAAAAGATAGAGAGGCTCGTATTCGTCGAGAAAAAGAAGATATTCACCACATTTTGCAAGACTTCGCAATTCTTCAAGCGAAGGTAAGCGGCAAGCAAAGTTGGATTGATCAAACTAAAGCAATTTTTCAGTAGGTGGTGGTACGTGTGTTGCTTTAGTACTTTGTTGTTTTGTACTTTTCCAGTTCGACATTGTTGTTTCGTTCCTTTCCTGTTTGTATGTTGTTGTTTCATTCCTGGAGTTTTTATGTTGATGTTTCATGTTGAAGTTTGCTCATGAATAAAGGTCTTTAATTTGTCTGAAAAGTAGTGTTTAAGTAGTCTGAAATTTGTCTGAAAAGTGGTTCATATTAAAAATACAACTCATAGATGTTATACAAGAGTATTTCATAACAAACACATACTAATAAATACAGTACAAAATTATCCAAATTTGAGGCTACGGCTAGACGATGGTTTGGTTTTTGACAATCCGGGTCGACTTCTTACATGCTCTGGCGAGACGAGTCTCAAAGTGTTAAGCTCCACTTTCTCGATGTACACTTCAATCACAGTATGGCCGTCAACATACTGGCGTATGTTGGCTACATCTTTGTCGGTACTCAATTCTACCAGTCCAGTCAAGAAGTCTGCATTCGGCCTCTTAAAATCCAACCTATTATATTTTGGTTCTTCATAGTCCAGCTCTTTCATGATCTATTCAAGCAGTTGCATAGAAAGATCCTCCACATCTAACATGTCAACATAAATTTCTAGACCACGGAAATAATGTCTTCTGTGTGGTTCTGTGAAGTACCCACCATGGTGGACTTTCATGGTGAACAACTGTGGATATGCATCTGTTGATGAACATTAATTAATATAGTTAGTTCGTAGAACAACGGTAGTAACAAACAAAACTCAATGAAACATGCACACTAACCATATAACTCTTTGCCAGTATCTGAAAGCGATTCAGATAAACGCCTAAAGCACCAAACATGAAGGTTTGGGGATGCCATGTTCTCGTATATGTGTTTTACGACTAATCTAGTGTGGGTTATTTATAGGCAAATGTGGATGCTTTTACTGCATGTTACCTATTTTTGGTCCATGTCTTTGCTCTAACACAACTTAGGTCCCTGTCAACGCTATCATATGATATAGTTCTATATAACCATTAGTATTCTCTCAATTTAGACTACTACCATTATGATCATCATCACATGTCATGTGACCATGTTCTGTTTCAAGTAACTTTCAAAAGATAACTGGTCCCAATCAAGGAAAATCAATGTTCAGATCAACGTACATTAGTTATGTTTGATAAATTACAATGGGCCGATAAAGTAGATAAAATCATGTTATATATCAAAACAAGTGCACTAAACATACAATATTTATCGTCCCAATCAAGGGAAATCAATGTTCAGATCAACGGTATCATATGATATAGTTCCATGTGGCTCAAGCTCCGATGGCCCTGCGTGTTACTTAGTTGGCTGATTGAACGTCTACTCCTTGGCACGGTTGAAGGGGCGGGATTTGGACACTCTCCACGAGTATGTCCTACGCATTGGCACCGAGTACATTTTCGCTGTATCGAACCTTCACCACGTGATGGACGTCGGTCATTCTTTCTCGGTCTCCCGGCTCTGTTCATAGTGTTTAATGGTGGATAGCATGGCGGAAGGGGGTCGGGTGGATACACCCATGCTTCAGGGGGTCCAGCTGGATTTATTACCTCTGCGTATGTTCTCCGGTAACTTTCGGACGTGAAGAAACTTACAGCCAAGTCGCTGCAATCTCTACGACCCATATATCTTACCGCAGCGATGGCATGGCCGCACGGTAACCCAGATTTTTGCCATTGGAAACATGAACAAACATGGTCGGTCATATGGACAGTCGCGTGAAGCTGGTTATCCCGAACCTCGTACCTCCCATACCCGATTTCGCTTACCCTCCATGTCGACGCGTGACGCGCCTTGAAGAGAACTATCTCCTCCGCCCCTAGTGTGAGTCTATTTTGCAGCTCAGCTCCTTTTCGGCGTCGAAGTTGGTACCACTCTTGTTGAAAGCTCCAAAAGTAGTCCATAAGAGTAACAATCAGACATCTACGCACAAAACGGGAGAGTGCATTCACCGACTCTGCACTATTGGAGGTCAGAATGTCATACCGTTGTGCAGGAAAATGGGTCGCGGACCACCTCTCCGATCCAATATCGTGCATAACTTTGGCTGCATCCTTGGCACTAACTCGTAGAATATTCATGTACCGGTCAAACTCCCGAGCCGTATATGCTCTGCATGCCTTCCGGTAGACATCCTTGTAGGTGGTAATACGTTTGTCCTTGGTTTTGGCGTTCATCTCCAAATGTCGACAACATAAGGCGTCATGGGCGTTTGGGTACATGGCAGAGATTGCGGCGGTTATGGAAGGAGCCCTGTCGGACATAAACACCAACCCTTGCGGGTCTCCGATAGCTTGTCTCAACATGGACAAAAACCAAGTCCACTTGTCCCCGGTTTCGGACTTGCCTACTCCGAAAGCTCCTGGAACGATGGAGTTATCCCCGTCCATGGCAACCGCCAGGAACATCATACCCAAGTAAGGGCCATTTAAATGGGCAGCGTCTATTACCAAGACACGACGCAGATTTGCCAGAAATGTGCGGATCTGCAAAAACATAGGTGGTTTCCCTTTGTAAATGTTATAGTTTATAATGTGTAGACATATGACGTGTTAAAATACGTACCGCGGGTCCAAGGGCAACGAAGCACATCTCAAACCGTCCATGTGAATCGGTCCTTATCTGGGTGACAGTACCTGGATTCTGCAGCTGCAAATTATATAAATATGCCAGGAGTCGTTCATACTACTCCTCGAACGTACCTCTCACCAATAGCAGTGCCCTGCATCGCGCACGCCAAGCTTGGTGGTAACCAATCGTGACGCCGAACTGCTGGTGTACATCGTCCATGATGTCCTTTGGACGCAATGACCTGATAGCATCAAGAAATTTGCCTTTCAGTATCGCACCCAAAGTCCTTTTGGTGGCTTGTTTTTGGTTGGGATTCAGTTGCGTCCTCGAACAAGTGTGTACGTCGTGCAACTTTCTAATACGTAACGCCCCTCCTTTCTCTCCCGCGGGCCTCGCGTACATCCTCCAATTACAGTTTTCTCTCACACATTCAACTACGTATCTGCCTTTATCGGATCTCAGCGTGTGACTTTCGAAACCCTCTTTCATGAACTTAAGTCCGACCTGACTTGCCAAGTGATCCTTCGAATCAAATATCTGACCTACTTCTAACCTTAGACTGCGATTATAAGGTGCAGGTTCGTAGGTTTGTGTATGGGTATTCTGGTCTGGAAGAATAGGGGGCATATCAAAATAGTCATTTAATTGACTAAATGATTTATTACTAGGGGTATATTCTTCGTCCTCATCACTATCGGTATCTGATCTGCCTATATCAGCATTACCCATTTTGAAAACATAGGTTTCGTCATCAGCAACTCCAGCACATCGTCCTTCTTGTGGTTGTTGTTGTTGCGTGTCCGGAACATAATCAGGAGTACAGTCGTTAAGACCATATGCATGATCCAAATGAACTGTTGGGCCGTAGGACGGCTGAAATTGAGAATCAGGTTGCTCCATTTGGAGGTCTTCGTCATTAGCGTCGTTATCACCGTCGTCGTCACCTTCGTCATCGTCTTCGTTGCACGCCGAGGATTCAGCATACACATAAAGTAATGGAGGTCTTTCTGATTCGGCTGCAAAGTGCATAAAACCAGAGATATCCCCATCGTTGGATAACTCCACAAATGACCCATCATCATTCTTGAACACTAACTTGCAAACAGCCGAAGGGTCGATTTCACATTTTTGCATGGCGTATGCAACAAACTTCTGATAAGAAAAGTTTACTGGCAATTTTACACAATGCTCACATTTATAAGCAAAATTCCACTCATTGTTTTCTTCCACCCATTCACCATCGTAACAGAAATATAGCCTAGCTTTTGCAACAGATAAACTCATTTTTTCAGTGGTATCTCAAAAACAAAATACTGAAGAAAGAAAACAAGAAAGCAAGAAAGAAGGATGGAATGGGTGTGAGTTATGGATTGCATTCTACTGATATTTATGGGTGAAATCTCATTGAGGAAGATGAATTGCAACCACAAATTGGTCTTCCAAGTACAATGATTCAACATTGATGAAACATGCCAGTGAATTTCAACCACAAATTGGTTTTCAAAGTACAATAATTGTGGAAAAAAAACAGTAAAAACAAAATACTGAAGAAAGAAAGCAAGAAAGCAAGAAAGAAGCATGCAAAGATTCGTGTAAAAAAGACCAAAATTGCAATTTTTTGTCTGGTCGCGGGACCAATCGCGGGATCAGTCGTGGGGAGGGACCAAAAGTGTCACCGCGGGCATAGTTGGGGGTGCCGCGGGACGTTTTGGCCAAAATAGCAGGACACGTGTGCCCTATCCCGCGATCGCAGGACCATCGCGGGATTTTTAGGTATTTTGGCAAATTCGAATGAAAAATGGGTATTTTGGCAAGTCAAAGTCAAACTTTGGGTATTTTAATTAAATTCCCAAATAAATATGACTACAACAAAGTAATAAATAATACAAAAAATTATAAAATATAACAAAGTTATAACAATAATCAAAAGTTATAAAATTATAAAATATATATATTTCTAATATAAAATTAATAAAACATATATATATATATATATATTTGTAATATATATATATATATATATATATAGCCTTAGGTTCAATAGAGAAGTGCAAATATTTAGAGAAATAGAGAAGTAAAAAAACACGGCACCGTTCATATATGACTGTTTATATATGAACGGTCCCGTGTTTTTTTACTTCTCTATTTCTCTAAATATTTGCACTTCTCTATTGAACCTTTCCCTATATATATAATAATAAAAAAATAACAAATGTTGAAGTGATGGGTTGTCATTAAATTTGATGGGTACAAATTCCAAGACATTCAACACCATGGGGTGCCATTAGCAATGCCCTGGTATATATGTCAAAAGCTAATCATCAGATAATTCTGTTTGCACATCATGTCATGATAATTAATGAAAAACCTTGCTTAATTATTATGTTTTTGTATTGTTTGTGTTATATTCAAACATAAAATAACATTAGAATATTGTTTTTTAAAATGTCCTTAGTCAAATATTGATTCGAGTCTAGGTTGAATTAATATGGTACGACTAGTATATGCAGAGATTCATATTGAGACATAAAATCCACATATGAGTAAAAAATGAGATCTTATGTACCGGATATGATTCATTATGAAAATGTTTCATTGGATGTAATATAAATGTCATAGATGTTTCTCATGTGGTGGTACTTATAATCATTTGACTTCAGATCATAAAGTTTATGGCTAGAAGCATTCCGTAATTAGGTGACATAATGGTTGTTGGGTATATCATATATCACTTAGTAGCACGGAGAAGCGCATACATGCTCAATTGAATAATACCGAGGAAGTGCATACATGCTCAGACAGTATAGGATTATGATATATGTCTTAAGATCAATATATTTCGGAATTGAGAAACTATAGACCAGATATATTGAGAATGACACATCCATGTCTCGTGTTCAATCTGGATATCAAGGACAAAAAGATACAAATGTGTATACTGATAATGATCACACAGTTTGCTGATTAGTTGATTCACCAAACTTTATTATCACCCTGATAAAGTCCCAATCAGTCACACATAAAATATACATCAGAATTAGAAGAATAAATAATTAAAGCGTTTAATTATTATATCTGATTTTGTGATATTTAATCTCATTAAATAAAATCAAATAAAAGTTTGACAGTTTGACAAACGTGGAATTGGAAAAGACAAGCAGTAATTTGTCATAATTAAAATTAGAGATGGCCAAATGGGTCCGGTCCAACCCGGGACCGACGGAGGACTGGGATCGGGACCGACTTGGGTTCAGGACGAGTTTAAGCTAGGCGGTCCTTAACCGGTTACGATTTTCATCAAAAAAACAAGGCCTGACCCGCCCCAAACCGGTTATGAGACCAGTTATGGGACCGGCCCGGATTTTTATATAAATTTTATTTTTAAGTATAGTTTTAAATAAAAGCGTATTTGTTAGTGTAGTTGATTAAACCCAATTACAATATTTTTTTAAACACAAGTATTTTTTTAGTGCATATGATAGGCCCAGTTGTAATAAAAACGTATTTGTTAGTGCATATGATTGACCAAATTCTTCAAAAAATATTTTCTATAAGTTTAAAATCAATTTTAAGAAAAATAAAAAAATTTAAGTGGGACCAAGGACAGGTTCTCAAAACCGGGCCTTATAAAGCTTAACCAATCTCTCGTATTTGGGTCGGGACTGGGACCGAAACCGGTTACGTCAGGACCCGTTACGAGATCGCTATTTGGGACCGGGACCGATTTTAGCCTGGCCCGGCTAAGCCCGGGACCGACTTTTGGCCATCTCTAATTAAAATATGTGTAAAAGGACAAACATGCTTTCGAAGATATGGACTCTTTTAAAAGAACCAACCACCCTTCATGTAGCGATAGTCATAATACGTGTTTATTATAAGGACTTAACACCCTCAAATTTGGAAAGAATGACCAATTAAATTTTTGATAAATCACCAAATAAAAGGATAAATACCTTCCTATAAATCAATACTTAATTTCCTCAAATAGAAAATCTAAATTTAATGCCAACAAAAGATAAACTAAACATTACATAAGGTCTAGGTTAATGTCATGTTTTACTAAAACCAAAGAACTGTCGCTATCTCCATGGTGCAGAAGATGTCACTGAATACATAAATCTTTCTTGTGCATCTAACTAACATTTAGTTATTTACGGTGTTGCTAGTACCACCATAACAAAGACTTGATGTACATGGCAGCAAAAAAAAGGTTTACTTAACGACTATTGAGCTCAAAAGTTTTTATCTTTAAAATAGGATGGTAAAACTGAAGGAATGTTATTTAAGTCTCCATTTCCCAAAATGAAATGTATTTACTGTAAAACTACATCTTTCTCCAAAACCTACCATTTATATGACGAACACTTGCTTATCAAAGCACCAATTTTATCTTAAAACCAAAGCTCAATACTCACCAAAAACATGAATAAAGTTTAATTAGAAAATATAGAAAACATGGATATATAAAACTCTATTATCCAAAACAATAAAACATGAATAAGATTCAATACTCTATACTTTACATAGGTCCAACTCTATACTTTACATAAGGTCCACGTTAATGTCAGGTCTAGGTTAATGTCAGCTGTTAATAAAACCAAAGAACTGTCGCTATGTCCATGGTGCGGAAGACGTCACTGAATAGATAAATATTTCTCGTGCATCTAACTAACATTTAATTATTTACGGTGTCGCCAGTACCAACATAACAAAGGCTTGATGTACATGCCGACAAATAAAAAAGGGTTAGACTTAACGACTATTGAGCTCAAAAGTTTTTATCTTTAAATTAGGATGGTAAAACTGAAGGAATGTTATTTAAGTCCCAATTTCCCAAAATGAAATGTATTTAGTGTAAAACAACATCTTTCTCCAAAACCTACCATTTATCCGACGAACACTTGCTGATCAAAGCACCATTTTTATGATAAAACCAAAGGTCAATACTCACCCAAAACGTGAATAAAGTTTAATTAGAAAATATAGAAAACATGGATAAAACTCTATTATCCAAAACAATAAAACATGAATAAGATTCAATACTCTATAATGTCAGGTCTAGGTTAATGTCAGCTGTTAATAAAACCAAAGAATTGTCGCTATCTCCATGGTGCGAAAGACGTCACTGAATAGATAAATCTTTCTCGTGAATCTAACTAACATTTAATTAGTTACGGTGTCACTAGTACCACTATAACAAAGACTTGATGTACATGCCGACAAATAAAAAAGGGTTAAATTTAATGACTACTGAGTTCAAAAGTTTTTATCTTTAAAATAGGATGGTAAAACTGAACGAATGTTATTTAAGTCTCAATTTCCCAAAATGAAATATATTTAGTGTAAAACAACATCTTTCTCCAAAACCTACCATTTATATGACGAACACTTGCGGATTAAAGCACCAATTTTATCATAAAACCAAAGCTCAATACTCACCCAAAACGTTAATAGAGTTTAATTAGAAAATATAGAAAACATGGATAAAACTGTATTATCCAAAACAATAAAACATGAATAAGATTCAATACTCTATACTTTACATAAGGTCCAGGTTAATGGCAGCTGTTAATAAAATCAAAGAACTGTCGCTATCTCCATGGTGCGGAAGACGTCACTGAATAGATAAATCTTTCTAGTGCATCTAACTAACATTTAATTATTTACGGTGTCGCTAGTACCACCATAACAAAGACTTGATATACATGCCGACAAATAAAAAAGGCTTAGACTTAACGACTATTGAGTTCAAAAGTTTTTATCTTTAAAATAGGATGGTAAAACCGAAGGAATGTTATTTAACTCTCAGTTTCCCAAAATGAAATGTATTTAGTGTAAAACAACATCTTTCTCCAAAACCTACCATTTATATGATGAACACTTGCTGATCAAAGCACCAGTTTTATCATAAAACCAAAGCTCAATATTCACCCAAAATGTGAGTAAAGTTTAATTAGAAAATATAGAAAACATGGATAAAACTCTATTATCCAAAACAATAAAACATGAATAAGATTCAATACTCTATACTTTACATAAGGTCCAGGTTCATGTCAGGTCTAGGTTAAATGTCAGGTGTTACTAAAACCAAAGAACTGTCGCTATCTCCATGGTGCGGAAGACGTCATTGAATAGATAAATCTTTATCATACATTTAACTAACATTTAATTATTTACGGTGTCGCTAGTACCACAATAACAAAGACTTGATGTACATGCTGACAAATAAAAAAGGGTTAGACTTAACGACTATTGAGTTCAAAATTTTTTATCTTTAAAATAGGATGGTAAAGTGAATGAATGTTATTATAAGTCTCAATTTCCCAAAATGAAATGTATTTAGTGTAAAACAACATCTATCTCCAAAAACCACCATTTATATGACGAAAACTTGCTGATCAAAGCACTAGTTTTATCATAAAACCAAAGCTCAATATTCACCCAAAACGTGAGTAAAGTTTAATTAGAAAATATAGAAAACATGGAGCAAGTTAAAGTGGACAAATGTCCCTAAAACTCATATAAGTTAAAACTGAGCCAAAAGCTCAACTATTTAATTTACTTCCCAATAAATGTCATCTTAAACAATAAAAATGTATTTAACCAACGTTTATGAAAATACATGCTACAAGAGCATGATTAACCCAAAAATCCATCATTTGTTGGGAGGAATCATTTTCCAATTGAAATTATACCATTTGTATTTCAAAATGTCCCACAACCCAATATTATGCATTTTCCAAAACAAATACACTAAAATGTATTTTCACCAAATAATCCCCATTCACAAGATAAATCATCAAAAGAATTTATACTCATGATTTATTTATCAAAATATCTAAAAATCCCAAATACGGGTATTTCACAAGATTTGTAAATTCAAATGTACTAAATATGCACAACTCACCAAATAACCACATATTTTTATATATATAAGTAAAACACATTAATACTTTAAAATTGACATTTTTGACATGTACATATTTTTCACAAAACAACTTGAACTCACATTTGCTAGTTTCGAGCAAGTTCTTTCTAAGAGAACTCTTCAAACCCACCAAGAAAGCTAGAAGATACCAAATATTAATGGAAACTCCAAATCTACCAAGATCCTCAAAACATTTCATTCTTTAAGTACTAGTAATTTTTTCTTCCCAAAATGTGACAAATTTTCCTTGAAATACCCCAAGTAGATTAAAAATCAAAGATTAAATCATAAATTCAAGCTTCATAATAAAATATATGTACTAAAAACACATTTTATAACATAAACTTGAAGATTCCACATTTTCTAGCAAAAAGGGTAAAAACCCCCAAATCTCCCAAAAACCCAAAATTATTCAGAATCCATATATGTGTAATATACACCGAGAAGGATGTTCTATGTAAAACCCTAAAATCAGGGCTAATTTGAACCTCAAATTGTAACAAGTTATGACAAAATAACATCCAAACTTTATATAAGAAGAGAATTAACTATGAGGTTTCGTAATTACAAACATGGAATTCTCCCAATAACCTATTAATCTAATAATGTCCACTATAATTAGATTAACTAGGTTATCTAAGCAATCCATCAAAAGGCCTCAATGCATTAGCTAACTCCTCCGCTTATCTCTTAAGTTGAATACTTCAAAAGCTCTCGGCACACATCCCATTTACTTCCCTGAGCTTGTACCTGGCAAGAAAATTTAATTTGAACAATTAGGCTAACGCCTAGTGAGAACATTCAAATTCAATTTAAAACATTGACAACTTTGAAAACTCCAATATCCAAAGCATATAAACAAACCTGGTTCGCCACCATTCTTACTGTACTCGCACTCATATCATAATGACGGGAACATACCCGCTCCCATGAACATGACTATCATTCAGAAAGTCATATCATCAACTTCGAAGGCCTACTATGAATCATCAAGGATTCTAGTTTATCGATCAAGCCTAAACACCTACAATCAATCGTCATGCGTTTTCTTGGAATGGAAGCAGAAATAGCATTTATATATTTCCTATCTCTAATCCACCGAATAGTAAGTGAAAACGACACTTACACTTCATGTAATTCATGTTTCCACATCTCAATCACGAATAGTAACTATATTTTGCCTATTCCACTATTTCAATATGAATAGCAGTTTTACCTTGCCTATTCAATTATTTCTTATAGCCTCCCGAAATGAGATTAACAATCCACATTATAGGCTATGAATAGCAATTCTACTTTGCCTATTTAATCATTTCATATGGCCTCCCGAAATGGGATTAACAATCCACATTATAGGCTATCGCCTCCCGAAATGGGAATTACAATTTACTTTATGCCTATTCCACATTATAGGTTATCGCTTCCCGAAATGGGATTAACAATCCACATTATAGGCGAACGGGAATTACCATTAAGAGCATGGTCTATTCCACGTTTCTCATTACCTTAGAATCAATGGCCCCAATGGGATCAATAAATCATGATTCATAACGGGGCCCCCGATGATTCAAGGTACACTCATTAACTAGAAATTACACCATGTGGTCAATGGCTAGTATCCGGCTCCCATAAGACCGTACTAAATTGCCCCCGATGACCCGATGCCTATTTCTAGCTACAACATGAGAACAACCATCCCATTAAAGACAAATAAGATTTACTTGCATGCCTTATGGATCCATTATAATTTTAACTGGATATGTATAACAACAATTCACCACTTCTCATATCATATTCTCAACTCTAAGAATGCTAGGTAACCTATCGTATCCTCATCCTCAATTGTCCCCCTTTCGGCGACTTAGCACGGGGGTTCCGCTAAGCTTACCGGATATTACAAGACTTACCGGTCATTACAAGACTTACCGGATACCACTAAGCTTACCGGATACTATAAAAGTTACCGGGTATACAAAACTTACCGGGTATATATATAAAACTTACCGGGTAACTACAACTTACCGGGTAACTACAACTTACCGGGTACATAACAATCCGGATGCTATCCGGTAACTAACTCATCCGGTAACTACAGAATAAGTAGAACTTACCGGTAACTTTGCCTTGTCTGGATACCTTCATACAGAGGTTACCGGGTACTATCATTTTACCCGGTAACTTCGACCTGCAGCGTAAAATTACAATCCAAACCCATGTTTGTTCCATACAGCTTGTTTTAACCACATTCATTCAGCCCCAAAACAATTTATACAAGTGTCTTAATGTTTAATTTGACAGAAAACATGGATTTAAACAAAAAGAGTGAATGAACTCACCTTTGTTTCTTAGACCCACTTCTCTGCACAATCAGATTCCAAATCAAAACATCACCTACATGAAATCAGATTATGTTATGGATACTATCTTGTAACTGATATCAAGCTTATAAAATCTTTATAATCTTACCCAAGATTTCAGCTTAATTCTTCTTCTTTCTCTCTTCTTTCTCTCTTCTTTTGCTGTACGAAACACACACACACACCAAGACACAAAATACCCTCCTTTCTAAATGAGATACTAAAATATCTCATCTGATTTCAAAAAGGCGGTGGAACAAAATGGATTTCACCATTTTAACCAACCAAACCCTAAACTTTCCTTAAATTACAACTTTTACCCTCTAACTTATAAATTAAAATTAAAGCTTACCCCTTAGCTTATAAATCCGTAAAACAATTAACGAAACTTATTCGGGGATAAACACTAAAATTAATCTATTAAATAATTGTACTCAAATTATACAATAAACCAAACGTAACACTTTAATTAAAAATCGAGATGTTACATTCTAGGAGATTAAAATGCAGGATTTTGACATGAATAAAGGTTTAGAAAGGTTAGGATGAACTTATAAATGGGTTCTTATGAAGACCCTAAAACTAGATAAAAAAATGGTAGGGAAGATGAAGATCTTGATTTTCCATCCACAAAGCTTGAATCTCTAGCTTTAAATCTCTTAAACATCCTTGAAGTAATCGATTTTGGTGAAGCAAAAGATGGACCTATTTATTTTGGGGTTTTGAACATATTCTCATTAGTTCACTTCATGTTTGATAAATTGTGTGAGTATATGTGCGTTTGCGCATATTTAGGTTATCAATATTAGTAGATGATTTATAATGTTTATTGAATGTTTTTAGACATCAAAAAGATATTTGATCAACTAAATGTGATTTCTTGGTTATTTGTAGAATTTGGAAAAAGTATCGTTAATTTCTAACAAGGGTAATTTGGGTTAAAAATGGTTTTAATGGATTTGTTACAAGAGTTAGAGTATTTATTGGCCGTTGTTAGAGTTAAGGGTTATTTTGGGGTTTTACCTAACTTATGGGTTTTGAATGTTGACTTTTTAATCTACTTTGGTTGTAAAAGTGCAAACCCTTGAGAATGGTCGTTCCTTGACCTTGTAAAGATTTTGGGAAATACAAACCATACGATTTTGGGCCTTTTGCTATTATAATTTGATGTGGTGTCGGTTATTGACCTGTTCATATTATAGGTGTCATGTATTTGTTAAATATTGAAAAATGATGTATTTTCGACTTTTATCGTTTATACTGACCTTATTTAAAATAATCAAATGTTTTGCGAGGCCTGTTGGCTTTGAATTACACTCAAATGAGTTTTGGGGATTTTGTCCGATTTTTTATTAGCTCAATGGAGAGCTTTGGACGTACGATGCATTTAACTACATACATGGCTTCAACAACAGTTAAGCCTTTTTCTAATCCTACAACCCTTCTCCCAAGAGTTTCAGAAAAGGCTACCGACTTGGGCTACTTTGACTACGCTCTTCTTCTCATTTCGAAAGAAAAAGAAGTAGCCCCGCCGACGACAACAGATTCAATAGCTGGGGATCTTTCTAAGAATGAAACTCCTAACCTTAAATCATAGAACCACGGATGATTTCCAAGAATCTGAAGTTGGAGCGGGGAAAAAAATCCCCAGTGGGTAGGGAAGCTGCCCATCCATTATAGTTGCTTCAGAAAGATAAATTGGAAGGTTGGGCGATCTCCTATCCTGTCCGGTCATTGTGGCAAGTGAATCTATTGAGAGATATATTGAGCCGATAAGCAGGGTTGACTTGCCGAATAGTGATATGAAGTCATGAAAAACGGCTGCTCATTTCGTATCTTGAAGAAAGTCAAGCAGGAATAGATGGCCTGTCCCTAGCGTTAACTAATATCTCTACTTTGACAGCGCGGGAGTGCTTTCATTCCCTGCCACCCGCTTCTATAACTGGCTATTCCTTATCGGCATCTCAAGACAAAATCTTTCATGATCCATCCCAGAATTGGATAGTGAATAGTTTGGATATTCAACAGGAAGGGAACAGAAGGGGATGACATCAGAAGTAGGATCGTCGAACGGTCTTCTGGCTTCGTGGCTCCTAACCTTGGAAGATGGGATTCCGAAACTAGGACCTCATAACTTCCGCTCGTTGCATACCTTGCTCCACTACTGTACGAATAGCATTTCCCGCTGCAGTTTGAGCAGCAAATGGTGCCCCTCTTCTTGTACCCCGAAATCCACAAGTACCGGCGGAGGCCCAATAAAAACACCCAACCCCTTACATTTGTAACAGTCACAATGATATTGTTGAAGCTTTCTTGAACATGAATAAGTCCTTTTGGTATTCTACGTGCACTCTTGCGTGAACCAAGAAGTCCATTCTTACGTGAGCTAGTTTATTTTTTTTTTCTTTAATTCCGGGTAAAATCTCCTTGAAGTATCAACTAATGGGGGAGGAGTAAGATATACAACCCGCCCTTTCTCTTTTTTTAACAAACAGTAAAATTAGGATCTAATTCGGATATCAGAAGGATTACCATGTATAACACAAAATTTATCAGCCGATTCCTTCGAATCTAGCCTCCCGGTCTGTCATTATACCTCGAGAAATATAAAAAATTACAATCCCCATCCAGCCTAAAATTTGAAGAATTTGTTGATAGTTAGAATAGATTCGTAGACCAGGTCGACTGATCCGTTTTCAATTTTGAAAAGTTCTGTTAGGTTCTTAGTAGCAATCGACGACCTTTTTTTCTTTTACTTCACAGAGCTTTTCGTCTCCTTGATAGCTGGAAGTTCTCCAAAAGTTTGAAAAGCTAGAGGACTTTGTACCATCCATCCCAGTGTGGTTGGACTCTGTTCAACATCCCAAGGACTTGGAGCGCATCTTTTGTTGTTTCCACTGCTTGAAGTGATTGTTACGACCACGAAGAAACGACAAATACCAACTACGGATATATAAGAGCCAGAACTGCTAAGGGCATTCCATCCAGCGTAAGCATATGGATAATCTAGAATGCGACGCGGCATACCCGAAAGCCCTAAGAAATGCATGGGAAAGAAGGTCGGATTAACCCCGAAAAAAGTGATCCAAAAATGGATTTGACCTAAAGTTTCAGGATATGTTCGACCAAATATTTTACCTACCTAATAGTGAAATCCTGCAAATAAAGCAAAAACGGCTCCCATAGAAAGTACATAATGGAAATGTGCAACCACATAATAAGTATCATGTAGAGCAATGTCTAGCCTAGAATTTGCCGGAACTATTCCAGTGAGTCCCCGTATGGTGAAAAGAAATATGGACCCTACAACAAATAACATGGGTGTTTTGTATTGTATCGACCCCCCCCACCACATGGTAGCAATCCAACTAAAGATTTTGATTCCAGTGGGGACAACTATGATCATGGTAGCTGCAGTGAAGTAGGCACGAGTATCAACATCTAAGCCCACAGTAAACATATGATGAGCCCAAAAAAGAGATCCAGGAACACCTATATTGATCATGCATAAACCATGCCTAGATACCCAAAGACCGATTTTCCCGAAAAAGTAGAAACGATATGACTTATGATACCGGATCGAGGCAAAATGGGAATATACACCTCTGGATGACCGAAGAACCGAAAGAGATGCTGGTATAATATGGGGTCTCCCCCTCTAGCGGGATCATAAAAGGTTGTATTAAAGTTTCGATCGGTTAATAACATGGTAATTGCCCCTGCCAGTACCGAAAGTGATAATAAAAGTGGGAATGCTGTCACTAGAACGGACCACACAAATAGGGGTGATCTATGCATAGTCATTCCAGGTCCACGCTTGTTGGAGATAGTTGTTATAAAATTAATAGAACCCAAAATGGATGAAATACCAGATAGATGAGGACTAAAAATTGCTGAATCAACTGCTCCTCCAGAATGGCTGGTAATACCACTTAAGGGCAAATATACCGTCCACCCAGTGCCACTACCCACTTCTACTAAGGCTGGGCTTAATAGGAACAAGAGACTTGGTGGCAACAACTAGAATGAAATGTTATTTAATCGTGGAAATGCCATGTCAGGCGCACCTATCAGAACAGACCAATTACCAGATCCACCTATCATCACCGACAAAACCATAAAAAATATCATTAAAAAAGCGTGAGCCATTATTAAAACATTATAAAGTTGATGATTCCCACCAAGAATTTGATCGTCGGGTCGTGCTAATTTCATACGATTCAGTACTGAGAAGCATGCACCCATCACTCCAGCAATGGCACCAAAGATGAAATATAGAGTCCCTATATCCTTGTGGTTAGTGGAGAACAACCATCAGACCGGATTTATCATAAAATTGAGATTCTTTCGTTTTTTTGCTCCGCTTTAGGCTATCTTTGTTTAGGTAGCTTAAAGACGCTTTTCTTTAGCAAGACCAACCACCTTACTTAATGAGTGTAGCTTGGCGGTTAACCAAGAAAAATATGGGATTTTTACTTGCACTTGGAATGCAAAAGCATTCTTTTTAATCTTGTACCTTAGTACACTTAACAACAACTTAATCTCGATTCTCTGAAGCAACAAACTCTCAATTCATTTTAACTTCCTCCCTCATGGTCCCTTTTCAGTTCATTTTCAGAAATTCCCGTAACATCATCTTTTACGTTTAAGTCCATGTATAAATTGAAATAAAAATAGGCTCTACAAGTAAGAAGATTTTCTTCTTTTATCTCCTTTGCGATTACTTCAAGATTCTCACTTTCTTTTTTGTCGGGAGCACTCAAATTTTCCCGGACTCGATCAATATCCCGGTGAATACGATGAGGCTCGTCTTCGAGGGGCCTTTTTCTATTAATTCATGGAAGAGATTGAAAATCTCATCCTCTAAAAATGTTATTCTATCACCCTCATTCCCTAGGTCGAACAAATCGGAGTCCGGTGTGCTCAGATCTTCCTACTGCTACCCTTCCCCATCCAATTCCTTAAAGAGGTATTCTTGGGAAGGGGGGAAGAGAGATTAGGAGTGATAGACTCCATATACATAAGGGGGGGGGGGGATTAAACAAAGGCCCCGTAGTGGAAAACAGTTTGATTAGAACAAGTTTCAAAAAATAACTAAAAATAAAGGGAAAGAGATAAATTCTAAACCAGGGCATGAGCTGAGATTCTTTCGTTTTCTTCCTTATCAGAGAATAGCGCCTTGTTGAGCGGGGATTCTTTTTGAAAAAGGGGGAGTGAGGGGTGGGGAAGGTCCGGAAAGCCCTCACTTTAGTGATGGGGCATTTGGATCATCCCTATCGACAAAACATAAAATATCATAGTACGTCGTCCTTCCCTGAAATGGAACTTTCATGCTGGCCTAGTCATCTGCCACCCAAAAGAGTTAGCGTGAACTACTTGACTGAAGACCTCGTTTTCTTGCCCATTTTCGAGCAAGCTGTTATACATAAAAGTTAATAAAGTAAACATGTCTTCATTCGGGTTCTCGTCAAGCAAGTGCCGAATGACCATTGAAAAGGGGGTAGAATGGGTAGGTGGGGTCAGGCCATACTCCCGATAAAGACTATCAAGGACATCGCTCATTTTCTCAATCAGATTGGTTTCCAGAGTCTCACGTACTTGAGCCTAGTAATTCTCTGGAGTGAAGTTTCGCAGTCGTCTGGAAAGTGCCCAGGTCGAAACGATCCAAATAGTCGAGGGGATCATATACGTAGTAGCAAGTTCAAGTAGATATTGAACGACAAGTGTTGGTTCCATCTGGTTTTTTTATAGATTCTGCTCCGCCTACTTTTACTCACTTTGTTATGGTAAGCAGGACATAAAAAGTCTTCTTTTACGCTAGAGTTCGTTGGCGGTGTATATGGTTGGTTGTTGACCGATGAAACGCATAGGAGTTGTTGGGAATTGAACCCAACTAAGTCACTTTAGAATCTAAAATCACTCTGATAAAACAACGTTCGACTTGCATGTGCTAAGCATATAGCTAGCGTTCCTTCTGAGCCAGGATCAAACTCTTCTTTTGACTATGATTTGGCCTACAGTGGTTGAACCTGGTGAACCGGGCGTACTATTTTACTTTACTTGCTCTTTCATCTCTTATTAAATTTATAGTTAGATGAAAAGATCACTCCTAAAAGCAACCGTTCTCTATTATACGATACCCTCGCCATGGATGATACGATTCCAAGAGACAAAAGCTCGATTAGCTACTTAGGATGAACCACACGGAGGCGATCTCGAACATAATATATATATATATATATATATATATATATATATAATTTTAAAAAAACAGAAGACCTTCCAAAGAGAGACGGAGAACTCACCCCGTCTTCTCTCCTAGAAATACTGTTTACACAGTAAGCCTATTCTGCTAACATCATATCGCATGCCTGCCATTACGCTGCAAAGCCATCTTCGACTCCTTAAACGAGGGGATGAAAGACCATGAACTAATCTCTAAACCGATGGACTTCTCTGAGAAATGAGATTGGTTAGCTGATCCCTCACAATATCGGCTCATTGACCGGAATAGAAGGCATCGAAATCTTCGAACACCCAATGCCCGAGGATCCCCAAAAACAGATTCCTCTGTAATTGAATATTTGTGTTTGATCCGACTTCGATCGAAGAAAGCCTCTGGAATTGGAACAGATGTAGTTCGCCCGTCACCCGGTTGCTTATTGACCCCTCGGGTAGAGGGATCATGGGGGGTAAGGCAAATGTCACTCTATCGATACAACGTATTGAGCGACTGCGATGAAGATGGGGGATGCTCCTTTACTTGACTAGAAATGACGGGTCGACAACTCCGAATCACAAGCTATTGACAACTAACAATGCAGGAGGTTAGACCCTTGCTATAGATTAGGGCCTCTATCGTGCTATTCTAGACATAGGTAGGCGACAAAGACAATGGATATCTCTCGCTATGGATGGTTGCTGCTTGCGAGAAGCGTCTTTTCCGCCTTTTCCTTTCTAATTTTTTTTTGAATAAAGAAAGAATGTTTCCACTGGTATTCTACGCTCGATCTCTACTCCCCGAAAACTCACTCACAATCTATGGCTCACTTAGGGCTAGTGTTGGTCCCGAAGGCCTATACAAGTTTGTAGAAGGGGGGGGGGGGGGGGGGGGGGGTTGAATACAAACACACAGATTTTTCTTTTCTAAATTGTTTATTGATAAATCATTAACAATTTACAGCTTGTTGCGGAAACAAGATTAAGGATAAACCTAAATCTAAACAAGTTGGAACACTAAGGTTTCTTGCACTAAGAGAGATAAGGAAATTACTAATAATAACCTATATGAGATAAGAGATTTGAACTTGTCCAGAGTTAGCAAGTTACTTCAAAAGAAGTGAGTTCATCTCTTTATATACTGCATGCATTTAATGCAAATCAGTATATACTTTACACGTGTCATCAGCTGGTTGGTTGCATGTCATTGACTTTTGATGACAACCTTAGTAGCCGTAAGGATGAACAGTGTAGTATCAGAGTGGTTGTACGATTTCAGATTTTCGGAGGTTCTTTTCTGACATTTCGTACGGAGGCGTGCAAGGGTGGTTAAGACAAAAGTACTTTGTACGGAGGACTTCATGACCAGCTTTCGTTGATTCAGCGATTATCATTTTCTATTCAGCGAATGATAAAGTTCAGCGATAGCTGAAGTCTTGTACTTGATACTTCACGTTGAGTGGACAAATCTGAGTCTTCGCTGATCCGCATCAGTTCATTAGGAGACTTGTCGCTGGTTCTTGAGCTTGATCTTCGACTTCAGCGTAGAACCTTTGTTGACGTGAAACTTGTCTTCAGAGATCATAAGTAAACAACTAACTTATCAGCGATCATCATAATGACTGAATAGACTCAGAGAATTAATGAGGAACAGTTTCGCTGAATGTTTAACTTAAAGAGCGAGAGTTCCTATCAGCGGTACTGGAAGATTTTAGTACTTATCAGCGATAGTGAAACTCTGATACATATTGTTTACTTACAATTTTCACTAAGTATAAGAGAGGGTCATTATCAAATCACTGAGGGTTTGGATCATGAGGTCTTCAGTTTCAATAGTCTTCAGTTTCAATAGTCTTCTCACCCTCTTCAGCGAAGGTGAGGTCTTCGTTCCTCTCTCCCCTGATAGATTCATCATGGGAAAGGTCTTCAGCGCTCTTCTCCCTGGGATGTTCAGCGCTCTTCTCCCCCTCTTTTTCATGATGACTGGGGGATGAATGGGTAGACTCTTCAGCTGTGGGAGGCTCTCTGTCTTCTTGGCCAGAGATACCCACACAGCTTTCAATCTATGCTAATTTGACTTCTAGGCCAGTTATAGCAGGATTGATCTTTTCCAGCTCTTTGCGATCCGTCGCTGTGAAAGTTTCCAATGCAGGGACAGGGGCAGGTTCAGGAGCAGGAGTTCTCGCCTTGTTGAGCAGCTCTTCAATCATTGTTTTCATCGAACCAACGTCGGTCTTTACAGAGCCTAAAGCAGTCGTCAGAGTTTGAACATTTGTCTTCACAGCAGACATATCACCCTCTAGTGCTCCAACCGATGTCTTCAGCGTTGTTACTTCGCCGGACATGGAGGAAACTGATTGTTTGAGTGAGGTATAGTCTGTGTAGATATCAGCGAGCACCTTAGCGAAATCGCTGAGAGTCTTATCAACTTGCTTCAAGTCATCTGCGGAAGCCGTCTTCTCCACCACCGTTGTCAGCTTTGTCAAATTTTCTCCAGCGGTGGTTACAGCTGCAGAGTTGTCGGAGAGTGTGGTGGTGAGATCTGTCAGCTTTGTTTCCACGAACTTCAGGTTTAATTACAGTGTATATGGGTTGATTTGTACCTGCGGGAGGATTAATGAACTCGTCAAAGTTGCGGATCCCTGAAAAATGTTCCATATCTTCCTCAAAAGTTCGGTGAGGAATGGTGATCTCTGCAGGTCCTATCTTCATCATTCTTTGAGAAGCGTCAGCGGAGGCTTCTGGAATGATGGCATCTCCAGTATATTCTTTGGAGGAGAGTCCAAGTGAGTAGAGGGAGAAGCGAAGGATAAGAATTGGGTTCGGGTACTGAGTTTAGCGTTGGATTCGCTGAAAATCGCTTCACCAGTCTTTGGAGAGACTGAAGGAGGTTGGGTAGGTTCCAAGTTTCTAACCTCAGCGTTTAGAGACGCTGAAGCCGGGATTGAAGGGATGGTTTGAATGGGTGTGGCAGAGCGTACCACATAACTTTCCTTCAGCTCTGCAGAATGAGCTGAGGAGTCTTCAGCAGGAGATTGCTGGGGCTGCTCCTTGGTTTTCTTGATCCTTTTGGAACCAAGTGGGATTGAAGAGTGTTTCCTTTTCTTAAAAGGAGAGGAAAGTGTGGCCGGGGTATCAGCGATGGGTATTGTCACTGAAGGAGCCACATAAGTTGAAGAAGTTGGGTTGAGAAGAGTGAGAAGGGTAGAAAGACGTACCTCATTTTCGACAGGTTTGAAGTCGAGCACCTTAGGGCCAACCTGAGAGAGTTTCAGGTCACCCTCTTTCGGGTAGCTGTCCTTCAGGCCATATTGAAAGATGGCGCTGATGAATCAGGGGTAGGGAACCCATGCAGGTCTGTCAGCGGCAGAATCCACGCGTTGCACTAAGTCATCATAGATAATAGATGCCCAGTCGATGTGTAGACCTTTCAGCAGAGCGTATTCCATTGCTTGCTGAGGTTGAGCGGCTTGATCAGAGGAGCCGGTTTTCGCAGTCATGCAGCTGATCAGATGGGCGAAGATGAAATTCATCTCGCTTGGCATTTTTTACTTCTTTATCAGCGTCAGCTTCTTCTCAGGCTTCTTGTCTCTGCCAATTTCCCATACATAGCCCATTGCATCAAAAAATGCAATAAGAGCTTCTTTGTCAGCGTGCTTTTTATGGTCAGGGAATGGAACAAAAGGTTTTTCTTTGGTAGCGTTGGGAAAGTTTAGAGCTTTGCGAATGATTGCGGGGGTTATCTTTATTGTGCCATACTCAGTATCGCTGAGTATGCAGTCAATAGTTTTGGAGGGATCTTTGGCGGATGGTAGCTGAGAGTGTCTGGCAGAGTACCAGAACTGGGATAGCAATAGCTGACTTGCAGGAGGTGTGATTGTCAGGGCTGTTGAAATGCAGCTATTCTTAAGGAAATTTACAACATCATCCAGATGTGTAACTTGCTTTCGAGGAGGAAACTCGAAAAGCGCAGAGAGGTTGTTTATCTTGGTCCAGTCAAGTTGATCCATAGAAAACTTAACCTGTGGAGCCATTATGATATCCACTTCTTCAGAGTCAGTGGAGAAGTTCTCAGCGGTGGCATGAATCTTGGAAGTTGCCATTTCTCTGTATTATCAGTTCAACCAAAGATGTTAACAAATAAGAATTATCTTAATGTGGAAAGAAATTTCCATTAAGATGTTTCGAATTTTATCCATTTCATTCAGACAAAAATGTCTTAATAAAGATTAGGGTTTTTCTTGATTTTTTTTTGACAGAAAAGCCATTGAATCTTGTTATCCAGTTTTCTATGAAGAAATTAGATTCTGGAAACGAATGAAGAACAAGTTTAAGATTTTTGCATTTAAACTTGAAGAACAACCATGAAATGGTTGTGTTCATAAAACCATGAAAGAAATGATTTCATTTTACAAAGTTCTTTTGTTTGATCTTGTTAAAACAAAGAGAAGATCGAAAACAAGTTATACGCATTTGGTAATAAATAAGAACATATTAACCTTGATGTTTGATAAAGAAGATGATGAACAGTTCTTGAGGTTTTTGAGAGCACAAATGCAACAGAGGATTCTTTCTTGCGGAGGAAGATTTGATCGCGTAAAAGATAAAATATAAACCAAGAGTTGTTTATATAGAGATTTTAGAGAGAGAAAACCTTGAGCGGGAAAAGGTTTTCATCATGACACGGACACGTGTTTGCATTTGATTGGCGAAAGAACGAAACGTGCAAACGTGTGTCAGAAGGTAGAACGTGCCGGGGTTTATCTGTTGCAATGACGTCACAACTCTCCTTTCATATTCTTGGTTGTCTCTGAGGTTTTGAAAAACTCAGGGACTCTTTGAAAACATGAAGCACTGAATAGAAATATCAGTGAAGGTTTTAAGAAATTTCAAAAAGTCGCTGTTAAGGAAGAGATATTCAGCGATGCAATTTATTTTGAAATCTTGCATTTACATGCGATATGTCAGAGAGAGTAAACATACCTTGATATCAGCGAATCAAGTTTATTCAGAGAGAGAATGATAGAATGGGTTATACAAGTTGATTTTATCCTATCGCTGATCAATGTGAACCGCTGAAGGTTTTATCCTTCAAAGTTCAGCATTCCAAGCTCGCTGATGAGAAGGTTGAATCTTGTCTCATCAAGAGGTTTGGTAAATAGATCAGCTAAATGATAATCAGTTGGAATAAAATGAAGTTCTATATCACCATTCATCACATGATCTCTGATAAAATGATATCTGATTTCGATGTGTTTTGTCTTTGAGTGTAGCACTGGGTTGTTGGCTATAGCGATGGCACTTGTGCTGTCGCAATAGATTGGAATTTTTGAGAGCTGAAGATCATAGCCTAGTAGCTGATTTCTCATCCACAAGACCTGAGAACAGCAGCTTCCAGCGGCTACATACTCAGCTTCAGCTGTGGAAGTGGATACTGAGTTTTGCTTCTTACTTGTCCAACTTACCAGCTTTCCACCCAGGAGCTGACATCCTCCTGTGGTGCTTTTTCTATCCATTTTACAACCTGCAAAATCACTATCTGAATATGCAGTTAGATCGAATCCTGAGTCTTTGGGATACCAAAGACCTAGATTCGTTGTACCCTTAAGATATCGAAAGATTCGCTTTACAGCTTTCATATGAGATATCTTAGGTTCAGCTTGATATCGTGCACACAAGCATGTTGCAAACATAATATCGGGTCGGCTAGCTGTAAGATACAATAGTGAGCCGATCATCCCATGGTACAACGTAACATTGACAAGAACACCCTTTGTGTCCTTATCAAGTGTCAGCGGTGGTCCCATAGGGGTTTTCATAGCTGAACTTTCAGTTAAGTCGAATTTCTTCAGCATATCTTTAACATATTTTCCCTGATTTATAAAGGTTCCTTTTTCAGTTTGCTTAATCTGAAGACCAAGGAAGTATGTTAGTTCACCCATCATGCTCATTTTATACTCATCTTTCATTCTATCAGCGAAACGAGTACAAAGCTCAGGGTTAGTAGAACCAAATATAATGTCATCAACATATATTTGAACTAGAATGATATGACCTTTCACTTTTCTAAAAAATAGAGTTTTGTCAATCTTACCTCGCTCAAATTTTTCAATATGGAGATAAGAGGAAATAGTGTCATACCATGCACGTGGAGCTTGCTTCAAGCCATAAAGTGCCTTATCCAGTTTATAAACATAATCTGGATGCTTAGGATCTGAGAATCCTGGAGGTTGTTCCACATAGACTTCTTCATTCAGCTTTCCATTTAGAAACGCTGACTTAACATCCATCTGATGTACTTTGAAGTTTTTGTGTACATCATATGCTAAGAATAGACGAATAGATTCAAGTCTTGCTACAGGAGCAAATGTTTCATCATAATCTATGCCTTCCTCTTGTCTGTATCCCTGAGAAACAAGACGAGCTTTGTTGCTGGTTACAGTATCATGTTCGTCCAACTTGTTTCGATAGACCCATTTAGTGCCTATCACAGTTTTGTCAGTTGGTCTTCGAACAAGTTTCCAAACTTTGTTTCTTTCAAATTCAGTCAGCTCTTCTTGCATGGCGCTGACCCAGTTTGGATCTTTGAGGGCATCATCTACCTTCTTTGGTTCAGTTAGTGAAATAAAATTTACAAATAAACAAATATTACCTGCACTTCGTCGAGTCTGAATCCCAGCGTTTGGATCACCAAGAATTTGATCAATTGGGTGATTTATGGTCCATCGCTGAGCCGGAGCGTGAGATGCTGACTCAACTTGATCTTGTGAAGATGAAGCTTCAGCGACGTCGGGAGTATCAGCCAAGAGAGGAATGGATGCAGTTGTCATTATATTCACTGATTGCTGAGAGGTAGATGGAATGTCTGAGACATTTGGATCAACTGCAGGTATAGTGTTTATAGGAACAGCTGAGACCCATGATGTTTCAGCTTCACTATTCTGCATGTTTGGAATGATAGTGGGACTATCATCTTCTACTGGATGGGCATGAGGAGTGGGAATATCTTCTGAATCACCAAGATGAGAAAACATCCATTGATTCAGTTCTTCTGTATCAGCGTTCGGTTTAGAGTTCGCTGAACGGGATTCGTCAAACGTGACGTGAATAGTTTCTTCTACAGTTTGTCTTCTTCGATTGAAGACTCTGAAGGCTTTGGAAACTGAGGAGTATCCAAGAAAGATTCCATCATCAGCCTTAGGATCAAACTTTCCAAGAGCATCTCTATTGTTCAGTATAAAACACTGACAACCAAAGATGTGAAGAAAGCTGATTGAGGGCTTTCTCCCATGAAAAGGTTCATAGGCTGTTTTATTGAATCTTTTGACTATCAGCGACCTGTTTTGCGTAAAACAAGCAGTGTTGACAGCTTCTGCCCAAAACTGAGTAGGCAGGTGAGAAACGTTGAGCATTGAACGTGCAGCTTCAATAATTGTTCTATTTCTTCTTTCAGCGACTCCATTTTGTTGCGGTGTTCTCACTGACGAAAAGTTGTGAGAAATACCCTTACTCTCAAAGAAGGAATCAAGAGAACTGTTTTTGAATTCAGTTCCATGATCACTCCTTATTGAGCGAACGGTCAGATTGTTCAGGGTTTCCATCTTCCGAACAAAGGTGATGAGTTCTTCAGGGGTGTCACTCTTAGAACGGAGAAACATTACCCAAGTGAAGCGTGAGAATTCATCAACTATGACCAGCGTATATTTCTTTCCAGCGATGGATTGTTTGTTAACAGGGCCAAACAAATCTATATGGAGTAGTTGTAGAGGAGATGACACTGAGGAAACTTGCTTTGATTTAAAGCTTTCTTTGGTCTGCTTCCCTTTTTCACACGCTGAACATAATGACTCTTTGGCGTATGAATGCTGAGGTAGACCAGTGACTAACTCTTTTGACGAAAGAGTGTTCAGTGTCTTGAAATTTAGATGAGAGAGCCTCTTATGCCATAGCCAGTTGACATCAGATGAGGCCTTTGAGAAGAAACAGGAGTTCTCAGTGGTTGTTGAGTCCATTTTTATTACATAAACATTTTCCAAACGATAACCGCTGAGAGCTATCTTCTCCTTTTTGTCAGAGACAAAGCAGGATTCCTTAGTAAAAATTACTTTGTTATCCATGTCGCAAAGCTGACTGATGCTTAGAAGATTATGCTTCAGCCCTTCAACATATGCGACTCTTCTGAAGGAGGTTGTACCATTTGAAAGTACACCATACCCTCGGGTATGTCCTTTTCCATTTCCACCGAAAGTCACAGAGGGACCTTTCTCTTCTTTGTATTCAGCGAGCAGGCTTTTCTTACCAGTCATGTGTCTAGAGCATCCGCTATCGAGATACCAGATACCCTTATTAACCTGAATAGCAGAGGTTGAAGTGGAGGGAATGTATGAACTTTCTTCCTCTTCTTCAATCTTGGCCATGAGACATTGATTTGCTTCATCATCTTCAGAATCAGATGATGATGCTTCTTCATCAGAAGCAGCCCAATCATAGTCAGCCATCAGGCCTTTGCCTTTCTTCTTAAAGCTTTTCAGCTTTGCATATTTTTCTTTCAGCTTTGAGTATTTGTCATCTTTATTCCTTGGAACAAAGGATTTCTTTGTAAAAGCTGAGGGTCTAGAAACTTTCTTAGACCTGCACTCGTTAGCAAAATGTCCTATCTTTTCGCAGTTAAAACAAGTAGCAGTAGCCTTATGAACAAAAACTGATGATTTAGGCTTGTCAGCTATGGAAAGAGGTTTGTTCTTTCTAAACATTTTCTTCTTGGAAAATCTCCTGAACTTTTTGGTTAGGAGAACCAAGGATTCATCATTTGAAAAATCAGAATCTGATGAACTTTCAGAGTTACTCTCTAACTCAGTGATAGTGACCGAGGGTCGCTGAGTAGAAAGTTCCTCTGAGATTAAAGCAACAGGGGTGCTTTTGGAATCTTTTACAAGATTCTTCTTAAGATGGCTTGATTGCTCATGATTCAGCAACGTGCCATATAAGGTAGCAAGGGTCATTGATCTTAGATCCTTTGACAGCTTGAGACACATTGAATAATTGTCCCAGCTTTCAGGTAAACATTCTAGAAACTTTGTCAGCACTTCAAAGTTAGAATATTCTTTACCAACAGTTTTCAGATCTATAATTAAACAATTAAAACGTTGGTGAACTTCAGAGAGAGTTTCATTCTTACCAGAAATGAAGCTTTCGTATTGTCTTACCAGGTTGATCTTTCTTGAGTCCTGGACTTCAGACGTTACTTCATACTGAACACATATTGTGTCCCACATGGCTTTTGATGTTTTCAGATTCATGACGGAATGGTAGACTTCGTCAGGAAGAGCCATGGATAGTATGGATCTGGCTTTTGTATCTATAGCCACTTTCTTCTTATCTTCGTCAGTCCATTGATGGATTTCTTTAGGTACCAGCCTTTCTGGAATAGCAGGTCTATTCTCAGTGCCTGGAACTGCAGCATCAAATCTTACAGGGATGAATGGACCATTCTCAAGATAGTAATGCATAGTAAGGTCTACACCTTCTAAGAAGAGTGTCATCCTATTTTTCCATAAGTTGAAGTTATCTCTGGAAAATCTAGGGAGTTTTGCAAGAGAACCATTGTCTATATAATTTGTGTTTGTATTGGTGGCCATTTTCAGATAATAGCAAGGAAGAGAAATATCTTAGATTAGATCTTGTTTATTAGATTAAACAAATCCGCTCTGATACCACTTGTTGGTCCCGAAGGCCTATACAAGTTTGTAGAAGGGGGGGGGGGGGGGGGTTGAATACAAACACACAGATTTTACTTTTCTAAATTGTTTATTGATAAATCATTAACAATTTACAGCTTGTTGCGGAAACAAGATTAAGGATAAACCTAAATCTAAACAAGTTGGAACACTAAGGTTTCTTGCACTAAGAGAGATAAGGAAATTACTAATAATAACCTATCTGAGATAAGAGATTTGAACTTGTCCAGAGTTAGCAAGTTACTTCAAAAGAAGTGAGTTCATCTCTTTATATACTGCATGCATTTAATGCAAATCAGTATATACTTTACACGTGTCATCAGCTGGTTGGTTGCATGTCATTGACTTTTGATGACAACCTTAGTAGCCGTAAGGATGAACAATGTGGTATCAGAGTGGTTGTACGATTTCAGATTTTCGGAGGTTCTTTTCTGACATTTCGTACGGAGGCGTGCAAGGGTGGTTAAGACAAAAGTACTTTGTACGGAGGACTTCATGATCAGCTTTCGTTGATTCAGCGATTATTATTTTCTATTCAGCGAATGATAAAGTTCAGCGATAGCTGAAGTCTTGTACTTGATACTTCACGTTGAGTGGACAAATCTGAGTCTTCGATGATCCGCATCAGTTCATTAGGAGACTTGTCGCTGGTTCTTGAGCTTGATCTTCGACTTCAGCGTAGAACCTTTGTTGACGTGAAACTTGTCTTCAGAGATCATAAGTAAACAACTAACTTATCAGCGATCATCATAATGACTGAACAGACTCAGAGCATTAATGATGAACAGTTTCGCTGAATGTTTAACTTAAAGAGCGAGAGTTCCTATCAGCGGTACTGGAAGATCTTAGTACTTATCAGCGATAGTGAAACTCTGATACATATTGTTTACTTACAATTTTCACTAAGTATAAGAGAGGGTCATTATCAAATCACTGAGGGTTTGGATCAACAGCTAGAAAGATAGGCTTCTTCATACAAAGCCAACCGGGAACCTTATTTCGACATATCAAACTAGTTAGGATCGAGGATTCACGCCTTCCCTTCCGCTTACACCATTTCTTTGTGAATGAAGTCAGACGACACAGTTCTTATTACTATGACTTTCAAAAAGAGTTGCCATATCTAGGTAATGGGGTTTGTTGATTCAGAATCGTGGGATGAATAGATGTAACAGATGATGAATCTTTTTTTTTTCTACCTCTGTCACTCTATCTTTGTTAGTGCCTTATATTAATAACTGATGAATCAAAAGCAAATTGTCAATTGGTATTTTTATTATCCTCGTATCTGGAAACTTAGGTAAGTTTTTTAAAAGGGTTCTAGTAATTATAACTATATAAAAACGTATCTCATTTAGCTCCTTCATGCCTATTAGAATATAACTACTTATTTCGGTTTTGGTGGCTTCAACTATAACCCCTACTCTGTTTATTGGTCTGAGGAAGACTTATTATAAATTCATTGAATGAACAATTGAAAAAAATAAATCTTTCTGTGTGATTCCAGGTATTCTATAGTTCCTTCCCGCGTCAATTGCCAATTCTTGGTCACTGTTGGTCCCGAAGGGTTATACAAGTATTAAGTTTGTAGAAGGGGGGGGGGGGGTGAATACAAACACAAGATTTTTATCTTTCTAAATTGTTTTATTGATAAATCAAACAATTTACAGTTTGTTGCAGAATAAGACTAAGTAGAAGACCTAATCTAAACAAACTATGAGAATCACACAGATTTCTTGCACTAAGAAGTAGAGAGAAAAGAACAAAGAAAATTAAGGATAATTTTCTAAGGCACAAAGTAGGTTCAGGGATGACCATCTTCGAAGTGAAGGTGCATTCCTCCTATTTATACTACATGCATTTAATGCATGTCAGGAGGACTTTACACGTGTCAACATTTAGTTGGATGCATGCTTCTGACTTTTGCAAACATGCTTTTGGCCGCATGGTGACCAGTGTAGTGGCAGAGTGGTTTGTACGATCCTGGACAAAGGTATGTCCTTCTGACAAATCGTACAAAAGTGTGCAAGGGGATAAGACAAACATTTATTGTAGACAAGGCTTCATGATCAGCGATCGATGAGTTGATCTTCATCAGTGAGAACTGATGACGGTCAGCTATCGCTGAAGTCTTCTATTTGAAAACATCGCGTGTTGTGGACTTGTCTTGGTTTCATTGATATCCGCATCAGATCATTAGTATACTTGTCACTTGTTCATCAGCTTTGTCTTCAGGGATTACAAATAAACATTTACAAATAATCAATCAGTGATCATCAGCGAAATTGAACAGGCTCAGTTATCACTGATGTACATTTATCACTGAGGAATAATAAAGAGTAGTAGTTCCCCATTAGCGATTCTGAACAAACTCAGCTTCTTACCGCTAATGGTGAGACACTTATACATAATGTTTACTTATAACTTTCACTATGTGATTCTAAGGGTCATCATCAAACCACTGAAGGGTTTGGATCAACAATCTCCCCCTATTTAATGATGACAAAGCAACATAAGAAAATTGCTAAGTGTAAAAACATAAGGATAAAAAGGACTCATAGATGCGTGTCCCATTTACTGCTTTCAGGGATCTATTTCAGTACTGATGGAGTAAAGTACTTCATTGAAATTTTCATTAAATCTTCGTAAATGATTACAAGGGAAGATAGAAATTACAAGTACGACGAAATAATTACAAGTACAAAAAGTTACACTAATAAAAAGAAGAATACAAAGAAGTGATTTATCAGCTAAAGAGGTTCTTCCTTGAAGAGCATTTCATGAAAGGCATTCGTCTCTGGGATCATCCAATCAGGGACCACTTCACCTTGTTGTCTTCTGAGCTTGGCTTCATTCAACACATGGGTCTTGAAGTAGAGTCCTGATCTCGATTCGTTGCACCAGTAGACGAGATCTCTTAGTTGATCGACAAGGCAAAGGGGCAGTTTTGAATACCTCTGAAAGCGCATAACACTATAGAAGTCGTAGAATACTATTCCGTAGGGATCACTGACCACTTGACCAGGGAGGAAAGGTCCATCAGGTGGCAGTGATAGGTTCAGGCTGATAAGTCTGGACGAGGTCCGAGCACTACTTCCCTTGAGAATTTAATTCCAGTTTCGTTCCGGATAGCAGGCCTTGAGGAAGATGATGTACGCTTTTGTTTGGATGAAGAAGGTCTTCGGTTTTGATTAATCGCTGGAGGAGGAGGCACGTCAATATTAGAAGTAACCTGGTTAATCATAGAGTTCAGAAACTTTTCAACGCAAGGCTTGAACTTCGACTTTGATCGCTGAATTTCACTCCTAACTTCTAACCATTCATCAAATCCAAGAGCATCCATCTTTGACATGTAGCAAGTGCGTACTTCCCCATTCTCTCTGTCTTCAATGACTTCCACCATTGGTACACCTTTTACCGTTTTTCCCTTCAGAGACATATTCACGATCCGACTTGGGTGAAATCTGAAGTTAACTTTCTCTTTGCACCATTAAATTTGCGCCATTTCAACGTCGAGTCGCTGACCTTTTGCTTCTTCTGGATTTCCTTCCCAACATCCTTGACCAATTCTGCCTGAACTCTGAGAGGAAATTGTTTCAGCTTCTTATCCTTGACTGACTGCTGAGCAAACTTGAGGGCAAAAGCTTTGTCTTTAAGTGCAGTCTCTTGGTTTTCAGCAAGTAGTTTTTCAGCCCTGATGGATTCTTCGATCTTTTCAAGTGACAATAAAGCAAGGCTAGCTGGAGGGATCACTTTTAAGCGTTGACTCTCTAGCTGTTGGATCATCGCTGCTCTTCTTTTGTTTTCGTCCTCTGACCTTTGAGGAGGTCGAGAGGGTCTGTTGGGGTGTGTGAGCAGCTCGTCTTCTTCTTCTTCTTGATGATCATCAGTCTCAATCACTGAGACTGGGATTATTGGAGTTTCATCAGCTATAGCATCTGGGGTTATTTGTTGTAGTGGCTGTGGAGTTTCAACGGGTCCCTCAAGCAGGGGAGAGGACTAGCTTAATCAAAAGAACAACGAGTTAGATTCTTTTGAAGGTGAGAAGAAAAAGATAGAGAAAATTGGCTAAGTGTTTATGGTAGGTTTGAGGTGAGAGAGGATTGAAGCAAAGTAAGGGATCAGTGAGAGGCATACCTGAGACGTTGGCAAAGTCTCAGCGTTGAAGAGAATTGCTAAGTTCCCTGAAGGGGCAAGTCCCTTTTGCTTGCTTTTGGAGGCTTTCTTGGCTGGAGACTTTTTCGCCGTCTCCCCTACTTCATTGAAGATGACCCCATTGGGCTCAGGGACCCTGATGGCAGCAGGTTGGAACTAGCACTCTGGTTCATCATCATCATTATCATCATCTTGGCCACTAAGGTGTGATGAGGGTTCTTCATCTTAAATATCCACCCCCTATTCCTCCTCTTCTTCTTCAGAAGGGATTTCAACAGTTTCAGGCATGAAGGGAGATGATGGAGGAGTGGGTTCCTTTTCTTCTTCTTTCTCCCCCTTAGATTGAGAGGGGTCTTCATCAGCGGTTCCATCCCCCTCAAAAAGAGGAGGGTCTTCTTTAGGATTTTTCTCCCCCTCTTTGTCATCATCACGGGGGGGGGGGGGGTAAGGTTCAGGAATATCAGCAGCAACAGCTTCAGCGGACCTGTCTTCCAGGCCAGGTGCCAGTGAGGCGGAGGAACGGTTTACCTCTAGAGAATCCACACTGGCTTCTAGGCCAGGGATCACTATTGTAGCTTGGACGATGAAATCCATAGCCATTCCGAGTTTGACGCGATCATCCGCAGTGAAGTAGGAGACAGGGACCGTTGGAGCGTTCAGGCGGTCCAGGATTTGTGAAAGAAGGTTGTTGGAAGTATCAACCTTTGTAGTGAGATTACTTACCTGGCCCCTGAGCTCTGAGACCTCGCCTTTCAGCTGCTGAGAGTGGCGACGGTGGACGATAAGGTTTGAATGGAGCTAGAGTGATGCACAACATTCGTTTGGAGGGTCTTCATCTCCTCTTGTAGCTTTGAAAGTTCAGCGTTGTCGGCTTTGCTGCTGAGGGTGGTGGAGAGGTTCTTCAGCTTCTCTCCTGTTGCGTTCATGGCGCTGGTGTTATTGGTGAGATCCTTTGAGAGCGAATCCACCTTATCGCTAACATCCTTGAGGGATGTAGTGATTATGCCCAAGTTAGGACCTGTAAAAGAAAAGAACTTTTGAGCAAAGGAAAGCCCAAAATAGGAAAGGGGTTGAGAATAAGAATTGGAATTTCTTTTGATACCTGATGGGTTGGTGTGAGAGTCAAAACAATAATACTCCATGTCCTTCTCCATATCAGACTCAGAGGTGGAAGGGATGGGAAAGCCATCAGGTCCTTGAGAGTTTTGCTGCATTAGGTTGTGGAGCAGCGAGGCATGCGTATCGGCGATCGTTGTCACCTGTGCAGAAGTGATGACCAAAGTGGGAGGAGAGGAGGCAACTGCTGATAAGATAGTGGTGACGGGTTCAGCACTGGCGTTGCCGAGAACAACTCCTTCAGTGCTTTCAGGCACTGAGAAGGTTGGTGAAGGTGCCAGAGAAGCTTCAACGTCTTGAGCCGCTGAAGTGGCCGGTGTTGCGGGTTCAGTTGTGGTGGAGCGTACCACGAAAGTTTCCAACGTCTATTGTGAAGAAGCGATCGCTGAGCTAGTACCAAGAGAGGGTTGTGGCTTCTCCTTTGAAATCTTCTTGGACTTATGGGAGCCAGGGTTTGTGTCTGAATGTTTCCTCTTCAAGGAGGACTTGGTTGTGGTGGCTTGGGTCTCAGCGGGGGGGTTTTACCGCTGAAGTAGCCGCCAAAGTCAAAGAAGGAAGGGGAAGAAGAGTTAAAAGTTCAGAAAGACGTACCTCACCTTCAATCGACTGGAAGTTGAGGGTTTTGGTGCCAAGCTGAGGGAGCTTGTAGTCTCCCTGCTTAGGGTACCTCTCCTTGAGGAACATCTGAAGAAGTGCAAAGACAAAACACACATAAGGGACCTTCATCTCCCTTGCAGTGTTTTCGACCTAATTCATCAGGTCGTCGAAGATAAGGCGAGCATAGTCTATCTTTCGCCCATATCAACGAGAACCCCATCTGGATCTGGTAGTGGCTGGCTTGGTCCAGCGATCCAGTTTTTCCACTCATGCAGGAGATCACATGAGAGAAAATATAATTTAGCTCTGAAGGCATCTTTTCGTTGAGGATTTTGGTGAACTTCTTATCATCTTCATCGGTTCGGTTCTTCTTGTCCCACTGATACTTCATCAGGTCGAGGAAGTTGCTGAGTTCCTCATCAGTTGGTATGGGCTTGAAAGGGCTGACGTGCAAAGAGAGAGAGCGATGCGGATGGCATTGGCAGTGATAAATCCTTGACTAAATTGGGTTTGGAAACCAATGAAAGTAACTTGTTTTCCAGAGCGAGTGGTTTGGGTGGTTTTGTCAGCAGTATACCAGAACTGTTGCAGTAAATGGCGATGGGAAGGAGGAGCGATGGTAATAGCAGTGTGGATGGGAGATGCTTTCAGGAATGCAACGACTTAAGTGAGATGGGGGAAAGGTTTCTTTCTGGTGAATTCTAGCAGGGCCAAATGGTTGTTTCAGCTGAAGGTGATTTGGTTCAGCTCACCGGGCAATGTTCTTAGATTTTTTTCATGGTAACTTGGGTTGCAGGAGTAGCATATGCCATTTCTGAGAAAAATAACAACCAAAATTGGAAGGAAGAATGAATTTTCTTAGTAAGGAAAGATTTACAAAATAAGAGTTTTTAGGGTTTTCCAGTTTCCTTTTTGAGAAAAGAGACTTAAAAAGGTGTTTTCTAGTTTTGTAAAGTCCAAAACTAGGTAGAAAATACAAATTTCCAGTTTCCTTTTAAGGAAGGATTCTGGAAAAATGTATGAAGATGAAGAAGAAAGTTTAAGATTTATTTTTAAACTTTAAAAAAAACTTTGTTAAAGTTTTGTCCAGAAAATCATGAAGAAGATGATTTCTTTTGAAGAAAACGTATGTTTTGATCTTTAAAACAAGAAGTTAGACCAGAAACATGTTTTTAGAAGATTAAAGAAAGAAATGAAGAAGAAGAATAACCTGTTGTGTTGAAGATGATGAAGAACTTGGCCTAAAGTTTTAAGTTATAATCCAAGAACACAAATAGCACATGAAATTTTCTTGCTTGAGAGAGTTATGAGCACGTAAAAGGTAAAAATATAAACACGAAGGGTTTATATAGTGAGAGGAGAGAGATAGATTTGATGAGCGGGAAAAATAACTCATAATGACACGTGACACGTCCCACGAAGTGTATTGGTCAAGAATTCTAACGGACGAACGTGTCAGACGAAAAGTCGTGCCAATGTTTATCCATTTGATGACGTCACAACATAAAATATGTCTTTTCATTTACAAAAGGCAGCCCTGATAGTTTGGAAAATATGAGGGTTGATTTTAGTTTATGAAGAATCACTAATGAGGAATATCAGTGATAGAATTTTATGATATTTCAAAAGGAGATCACTGATAAGTAATTGTCAGTGACCAAGTTTTATTTTTGAAAAACATCTTACTGAAGTAAGCTTTGTTAGGACCATAAATGTCCAACTTATTAGAAAGATATATAAAGAATTATATAGAGCTTAATTAGTTTAATTAATTATTGTAAAAGCTCTTAATTGTGTTAATTGGGCTTAGTTTAGCCTAATGGGCTTAGGCCTTGTTTGTCTAAAGCCTTAGTATATAAGGTTTAGTTAACCTTTAGTTTTAGATTAGAAATTGATTAGAGAGCTTATTGTTTAGGGGGTGTTTGGGAGTGCTTATATTTTTGACTTATTTGCTTATAGCTTCTCCCCACCGCAAATAAGCAGTTTGGAGTGTTTGGATAGAAAAAATCAAAAGTGCTTATTTGCTTCTCCTCACCACAAATAAGTTGTTTTTGATAAGTCAATCCATACCTACTTATTTCCTTATTTCCTTATTTCCTTATTTCCTTATTTCCTTATTTCCTTATCTATCCAAATTACCTTTTTACCCTCAATTTTTAACAAACACTTTTTAAAAACTGCTTTTCCTCACCACATAAGCAAATAAGCATAAGTTAAAAATATAAGCACTCCCAAACACCCCCTTAATAATCGTTCCTTACTTTGAATTGTAATATTCTATGAACGATACTTTGAATGAATACGAGATGGATTACAAGTTGAAATCAACAATTGTTATTGTTATTGCTCATTGATTCTATTGTTACCTATCAATCTGGGATCTACACGTGGTCTCAGAGCCGAATCGGTGATTTGAATATATAGAAGAAATCGAACGAAAGCGAAAAAAAGTTATAAAAATTCGTATTGAATTTTCTGGAAAACGCAGCGTGCCGTTTTGCCTATTCCCGGAGTTTGAACCGTCGGATCGTCGCGATATTTGGAGAGTAGCTTCACGACATTCTGTTCTAAATTCTGAACGGTGGGATTAATTGTTTTAGGTCCAGAAGGTACCTGTTTTATTTTCGACATAGTGCAAGAACGTTTTGGTAAATCGGTCATCAATCGGGTTTGCAAAGTTCTTTCGTTGATTTAATAATTCGTTTGTTAGATCTCGATTGTTTAATCGTTTTAATCTTGCTTTTATCTGCATCTATATCAATTCTCAAATATTTCAATTTTTCAATTTAAAAATCAGTTCTTGAGTTTTTGATATTGTTCTTAATTTTTTTGTGGTGATTATTGAAAAATATGATATATTTTGCTTAGAAATCGATTTGGGTATGTTTGTTTTTGTGTTTTTGGTCAAAATCTAACCCTACATGAGTGAAATCAAGCAACCCTATCGAACCCTGATCCGAATTTCTCAATCAGCCGCAGTGTCCAGAAGTTCCTTATTGTTTCCGAGTAAGTTTCCTATTTCTCACCACTATCCGAACAAATCCATCCGGATTGTTTCTGGTTCCCAGATAAAATTTCTCCCAGACACCCAATTTTTTCCGGATAAAATAAAGTATCTGGACAAAACCATCTTTCCGGATGCAATTACTTTTGCAGGTGACACATTTTCCCGGATATAATTTTCTTTCCGGATAAAACCACCCGGACAGCATACTCTCGGCACTCTTTTGTTGACTGTGTTGTTGTCTTCCTTTGACTTTCATCATTCTCATATCCACATCGCATGCATACACATTTCGCTACACTCACATCAGCCATACACCATGCATTCACATCAAAGCTGCTGCATCCATGTTCTTTTTCTTGCTGCATGATTTTTTTGGTGCTGCATGAAGCCATCGAAGCTGTTACCAGAGGCGGATGGCCCTTAGGGCCTTTACAGGCCATGGCCTGGGCGTTTTTTTAAAAAAAAGGTAGAAGAAATTTTTTTAGCAGGCTTTTTTGAAAATAAATTCTAATTGGGCCCCCCACTTTAAAGCCTCTCTCTGTCTCTCACTCTCGTCTCTCTCTATAATCTGTTTGCAGTTTGCTTATTGATAAAAAGAAAAGAACGCTCCCAAAGAACGCTCTCAAAAAGTGAAGAACTCTCGTCAGTCGTCTCTCTCTATAGTCTCTGTCTCTCTCTAAAGCCCCTGCTCACTGGTCGCCGCCGCCCGCCGTGGCGCCGCCCTCGCCGAGTCGCCGGTCAGCCGGTGGCCTCTGCTCTGGCTCTCGACTCTCGCTCTTCACACGACTTCACTCACTAGTAACTTACTGTTTTAGTCTTTTACTCTTTTAGACTTAGATTTAGATTTTAGACTTTACTCACTTTAGTCTTTTACCCTAATACCCTAACCTAACCTAAATGGCTAAATGGCTAAATCCCTAATTTTCTTGTGAGTTGTGATTAACTGATTATGTTATATGTTATATTGTTATATTTGCTGAATTGGTGAAAATGTGAAATGTGAAATGTTATTGTTATATACTTATATTTGCTATTAGTTTTTTCCCTAAACTTGATTTTAGTTTATTAGTTGATTGTCCTAAATTTGATTTTAGTTTTTGCCCTAAATTTGATATTAGTCATAACTCGATTTCATTGATTTGTTTGCATAATTTATCTATTTGATTTGAGTTCTTGTACTAGTCTTTACCAAAAAAAAAACCCAAAATTTATACTTGAAATCAACCAAAAAAGCGAAAAAATCTCTTGATATCAGTTAAAAAACCCAAAAAGTCTCTCGAATCAACACAACTCCTTAAAAATCCCTCAAAATCAACCAAAAAAATGAAAAAAATCTCTCGAAATCAATCAAAATCTTAAAAAGTCCCCCAAAGGGGGAATGCGGCTAAAAGCTACCTGAATGACAAATTGGTCTTACAATGTGCGTTTGAATGACAAATTGGTCTTACAAGGTCTGGCCCGTGCGATTTTAAAGCGTGTGTTCCGCCCCTGGCTGTTACATAGCTTTCTTTGACTCATTTTTTTGTTTGTTTAATCCTTGATAATTCATGCATGCATATTATATAGATAATAACCATTGAAATTTGATTTTCTCAAGCATACTTACATCGTTTTTTTGTGCCATCCGGATGTTCCTCATATCCGGTAATCCTACCGGAAACTCTCCTTGAACCGGATTGCACTTTATATCCGGATTTCCTTCATCCGGACACTAAATCCGATTAAGCTTACTCACCCATTTGTCCGGAAACTAAGTTTCTACCCGGAAAGCTAGTCTCATCCGGTAAGTGTTCCTTTGTGCGGGAATCTATTTCATCCAGTAAGTTGTGTTCGGTAAGCTGTGATCGGTAAGTTTATATTGATAAACCCATTTAACCGCAAAATATTTTGAGAATTACATCCATCGGTTCGATCGCACATCGCAAAGTTTCAATCTTGTGCATCTATTTCACACGAAGTTGTCTCAATTTCTTTTAATTAATCGTACGAATCTGATCGGTACCCGAGTTACCGAACGTCTCGTGATCGAGAGTTTTAACGAAAGCTGCAATTTTTTTAACAATCGGTTTGAGTTTTTGTGACGGGTTTGAGCTTATTCACAACGATTATCATTTTATGTGATTTATTTCACTATTATTGATCTAACAGGTTGCACTTATCTTGCAGGTTTTATTCGTTCAGATTCAATAATCAGATCTTAATTTTTGGAAACGAATTTATTTTTAGATTTGTTTTTCAAATTTAATTTTTGATTTTATTCCGCATTTTTCGATTCTTCAAAACAACACCGATTAACGATCATAATTTTTCAGGTAACAAATGTCTTATTCATCTCAATCTGCAGCAGCTTGTCAGGTATGTCTACCAGCTCATAACGCTTTAGTTGATAAGATTTAACTACTTGGTCAAAAGGTAGAGTCTTATATGTTTACCTATAATGAACATCTGCTTGAAATTAACTCTTTAAAAGAAAAGCTAGATGTCCAAAAGAGAATCACTGAGAAATACAAGTCCGAAAATGCCAATCTTAAAGAAAAGTGTGCTAATCTTTCAATAGCACCAAAGGACTTAAGGGCCACAATATCTGATCTGACCTTAAAGCTTGATCAGTGTGAGAATGAGAAAGCAGAGATTGTCTATCAATGCTCTGCTCTTCAAATTCAACACAAAGAGTTTATTGCTAAAATAACTGATCTTGAAACCAAACTCCACAAAAGAAGTCAAACTGACCAAAATTCACATGAATAAACCCAAGGAATTCACATATTTTAACAAGGAATGTGGAATCGGATACGATAACCTACAGTACTTGAAAAAGGGTATATTCCAAAGACCGACACTGTATGACTTTGGCTGTCTCGGTATAGACAAAAAGTATCCAGAATATGGGATAAAATGGACTGGTCCTCTTGAACCGGAGAAAGAAGAGGAAACTGAAGAATATAAGCGCAAGCACACGACCAAAATGCAACTTCCTTTTTGTTATGAGCCTACGAATTATTATTATACGAAAAATCCAAAGAAATACCTCTCGAATGACTACTTTGACGGCTATAAGGTTGTGACGCCCAAGGATTCCTCGAAAAAGGATGAGGTCCAAGCAACCGAACCCAAAACTGAGGCGGATGAGTTCAAACTCTATGTTTACCCTCTCATTTTGGAAGCAAAAATAGTCGAGTTAGAGGAGTCACTCGAGAAGGAAAGATCATGTTTTCAAAAGGAAAAGCAAGCGCTCATCACAGAACTTGAGAATCTCAAATCCGTGAAAACCGAATCTATGTCAGATGAAGGACAGGAAATCCTTCGGTGTGAAATCAATCGGTTCACATCAAAACTGTCTGCTTTGGCAACAGAAGCGATGAAGGAGCACGCGAGAAATGGTCAACTCCAAGAGAAGATTGACTTATTCCAGAACGAAAAGCTTATTTCACCCGAACTTTCCTCAGACTCATTTGATACATCTTCGTGCAAAGCCCTTATTGGAAAAACTTCTTCACGAAATGATAAAGAGTTTCAAGACAAGTGTGTTTTAAAGAATCTAAACTCTGATTTTTTCTTAGCTTCCGCACCAGATTCACCTAAGCACACAAACACAAAGTGTTCCTCACCTCCCTCGACCAATCCTAGTCCATCAATTCCGGATATAGATCTCTCTAAATCCATGAATTCCGAGGGTAGTTCAGATGAAGAGTTTGAATCGTTCCCATTCGACAAACCTCTTCCCAGTCATACCGACTTTCTTTCAAAAACGGTAAATCGCCCGGTCAATTTTCAAAAAGGCGAATGTTCTACAAAACCTAAGACCCCGACTGTGATCAAGGTTCCTAAAACTGATTCTTATTCTCAAAAACAATCACAGCCCTGGCAAAAGACCGGTCGATCGACTGATAGACATCCTTCCTACTCAAACTCTATTGGTCATACATTTAATGGTAATTCAGATAATAATGGCCGAAGAAAAGGGTTCAAACAAGTTTGGGTGGTGAAAATGTCTAATGAAAGCAAAACGAGTACAAAGTCATTTAAGCCAGTGTTGCATGCTAGGACATACAATAATAATCATGATGCTTATAATTCTCGAACTTCTGTTGAACAAAGTGTGAAGTTTCCTTTAAAACTTTATTCAATTCAACAGTTGCTTCAACTCTCGCATGATTGTATTTGTGGTTCTACATGTAGTTCGAATGATTTTGTTGACCGTAAATATTCATCTCATTGGTACGGTACTTATAGTATCCCTAGTCCTCATAAGGCATCTAACCATCAAGGATCCATCAATGGATGGATACCAAAATCTTTCTAATCCTCTTTTGCAGGAATGTCATGTGCGCTCAGTTCAGAACATTCTCTTCACATGACTGCATTCAAAGGTTATGCTAATTTTGAGGGGGAGTACTATTCTATGAAAGGTAAGTGAACTTCAACTGAATTCAAAGACCGTGGTAATTCATTCTGGATAACTTACTTGTGTTTGTTATTCTCCAATTTTAAATTCCATGATTGCCACATGTCATATTTCTTGACTTAGTTATTTCCATGTCTCACATATTCGTTGATTTTTCGATGGAAATACACTCGTTTGAATTCCTAGTTGTTTTCCAAGTTCGCTATTTCTTGTAAATGATTCAATTCTTTTCTGATATGTTAATTGTGACTTGTTCTTCATAATTAAATTTTCTGATTGTTGTCTCATTCATTGCAAATACTGTGCTTACTGAGTCATTCTGTTTAGCATTTGATTTTGGTTCTTGAAATCCTGGTATTTCAACTATGATTTATGATCAACTCAGATCAGGACTCGTTCTTAAATGCTTTGACTTCTAAACATTTCAGTTTAGAACTCATAGTTCACTGTTTACTCAACTGTTCTACTCGTTGCATGAAAGGAGTGTTAGGAATTACATCGTTTCTATGGTCTATCCAGAACCGGAAGGACCTAGACAAGAAACACATCCCTTATAGACAAAAGTGAGGGGTCTAGATTGATAGATGAGTTCGGAGTGAAAAAAAAATGGTGAGGATGTGACATGACTTAAAAGAATTATTGGTCCTAACCAAACCGAGTCAGTTATCCGGGTAACCACACAATCTATTCATTCTCGTTCTTTGGAGATGAATATTGAAACATACATGGGCCCAGTGTCGATAACTTGTGTCACCCCACCTAGCCACTCAAGTGTCTCACAAAAGATGCTTGTTTCATATATGCACGGAAAATTAGCACATAATCTATATATTCCTCACTCGGAGGTCTTAGATATTGAATAAGGAAGATATCAGCTCCGGTCTCCGAACTTCATATTCTAATCACTGTGTCAATTGATTTTTAACTTGCGTCCCAGGTTAAATCAATTTTTTGAGCCTAACAGATATAATTTAATTCTTTCACACATGCACGAGTCTTTGTGATTCCATTTGCATATCTTTGTGATATTGTCGGAACAGTTTGAGAAGTAATTTTTAAAATTTTACTTCAGTGATAACTGGAAGTCCTATCAAAGATACCCCATTGCCAACTCTGAACATAGGCCACACAATTTTTTAAAATTGTTGTGATAACAGTTACTAACGTGTTTCTGTGTTAGTTGATTACCCCATCTTGGTTACTTAATGTTTTATCTGGCATTTTGCTACTCACCAGTGTTGTCTTTGAAAGTACATGATGATACAGATGCTCCTACTCATCATGAGGGGGAGTAATGATACAAATTCAAAGACACCGATTATCAAGTTGAGGGGGAGTTAGCAAAGGCCGAGGGGGAGTAACTGTGTTCTGATTGAAGATGAGATTGCAAAGATTAAATCCGAGGTTGAAAAGCCGTTGGATTTACAGTTTGGAGTATTTGATTAAAATTCTTCTCATTCTTTATCAAGTGGTGTTCGCTACAATTCAGTATTTCCTCCTTCAAAGATACTGGTTTTACAAGTTCTTAAAGTTTAAAGCCAATTCAACTCACGGCCAATTCAACTCGCAGTTCAAAGACTGATTCGTTGAAGACCAAGAGCTTTATTCAAGGGGGAGCGCTGAAAAGACCTGCAGACAAGCAACATCATTGCATTTCAAAGATTCTAAAGGAAGAGAAGTTCAAGACCTGAAGGTTTCAAGACCGATTTTTCTTTATATATCTTTAGGGGGAGATTGTTAGGACCATAAATGTCCAACATATTAGAAAGATATATAAAGAATTATATAGAGCTTAATTAGTTTAATTAATTATTGTAAAAGCTCTTAATTGTGTTAATTGGGCTTAGTTTAGCCTAATGGGCTTTTAGGCCTTGTTTGTCTAAAGCCTTAGTATATAAGGTTTAGTTAACCTTTAGTTTTAGGTTAGAAATTGATTAGAGAGCTTATTGTTTAATAATCGTTCCTTACTTTGAATTGTAATATTCTATGAACGATACTTTGAATGAATACGAGATGGATGACAAGTTGAAATCAACAATTATTATTGTTATTGCTCATTGATTCTATTGTTACTTGTCAATCTGGGATCTACAAGCTTCATTGATCAAGGATAGAGAAACATACCTTAGTATCAGTGAACATTCGTTCCGAGATTAGATGATGAATAAAAGAGATAGAAGTTTATCACTGACTTAATGCATAACCACTGAAGAGTTATTCTTCATATTTCAGCATTCCAAGCTCGCTGTTGAGAAAGTTAAATCTTTTCTCATCAAGAGGTTTGGTAAAAAGACCAGCTAACTGAAAATCAGTTGGAATAAAATGAAGTTCTATATCTCCATTCATCACATAATCTCTAATAAAATGATATCTGATTTCGATGTGTTTTATCTTTGAGTGTAGCATTGGATTATTTGCTATAGCGATGACACTAGTGTTGTCGCAATAGATGGGAATCTTAGATACCTGAAGGTCATAGTCTAATAGCTGATTTCTCATCCATAAGACCTGAGCACAACAACTTCCAGCGGCTACATACTCAGCTTCAGCGGTAAAAGTGGACATTGAGTTTTACTTCTTGCTTGTCTAACTTACCAGCTTTCCACCCAGGAGCTGACAACCTCCTGTGGTGCTTTTTCTATCCAGTTTGCAACCTGCAAATTCACTATCTGAATAGGCAGTTAGATCAAACCCTGAGTCTTTGGGATACCAAAGACCTAGGTTAGGTGTACCCTTCACATATCTGAAAATTCGCTTTACAGCAATCAGATGTGATTCTTTGGGTTCAGATTGATATCGTGCACAAAGACAGGTAGAATACATGATATCAGGACGACTCGCTGTAAGATAGAGAAAAGAGTCGATCATTCCTCTATATGCAGTGACCCTAACAGGTTTTCCATAGGGATCCTTGTTAAGTGTCAGCGGAGGTGCCATAGGAGTTTTCATAGCTGAACTTTAAGTAAGATCGAATTTCTTCAGCATATCTTTAACGTACTTACCTTGGTGAATGAAAGTGCCTTTATCACTTTGCTTGATTTGAAGTCCAAGGAAGTATGTTAGCTCACCCATCATACTCATTTTATATTCATCTTTCATTCGTTCAGCGAAACGAGTACACAGAGATGGGTTACTAGAACCAAATATAATATCATCGACATATATTTGAACAAGAATAATATGACCTTTAACCTTTCTGAAAAATAGAGTATTGTCAATTTTACCACGTTCAAATTTTTCAGTGATGAGAAAGGAGGATAAAGTGTCATACCATGCACGAGGTGCTTGCTTTAAGCCATGGAGGGCCTTATCCAGTTTATAGACATACTATGGATGCTTAGGATCAGTGAATCCTGGTGGTTGTTCAACGTAGACTTCTTTATTCAGCTTTCCATTGAGAAACGCTGACTTGACATCCATTTAATGAACCATGAAGTCTTTGTGAACTTCATAGGCTAAAAAAAGTCGAATTTCTTCAAGTCTTGCCACTGGGGAAAAAGTTTCATCATAGTCTATGCCTTCTGTTAGGACCATAAATGTCCTATAATATAGAAAGTGATATAAAGAAAAGATTATTATTTGTAAAAGCCTTATTGTGTTTAATGGGCTTAGTTTAGGCTTAATGGGCCGTAGGCCTTAGGCTTTAGGCCTTGGTATATATAGTTAGCTTTAAACCTTGTTTAGGTTATAGATCCTAAATCGCCGTTATTCTGAATTGAAACGTTTGTAAACACTCTGAATTGTTTATGAATGATATATGGATGATGAATTGAAATCATTGGTTCTATTGCATATTTGTTATTGATTTCTACTACATTGCACTAAACTGGTGTAACAACCCAGATCCCATATACACAACAAATCACATAATGTAACATAACACTGATATAACAAATGAAACATCATATTACAAGTACGGTCCCATAGTCTTTTACAATCAGAAGAAGCCATTCTACTACAAACTTCATACTAAATACATACACAACATTTAATCATTTTAATACAACTGCTAAACATGCCAAAATCTTCATCATATATTCCTTCACAAAAGCCATCCCTCGATTACTCTAATTACTTGCTCTTACCCGATCCGCCACCTGGAATACATATTTTAAAAAAAAATGAGGGTTAGACCTAATGGTCTAAGTGAGATAAATCCCTGTTAGTTTGAAATCATTTATATAAACCCTATTTATATAAATCACACAGCACAATCAAATATATCAATTTGAACTCACACATCGTGTACCTTCCCTTCTCATTCCTCCTGGCCATATTAGTTGGTTGCAAGCCAACTAATAATTTACAACGCTGTACAACATCTACAGCCAAACAACGCTATACAGATTCTATAGCCAAACACCCCGGTCCTACGCCCGGCCAACGTATTATAACACATTATAATACTCATGTAAATATAATACCTCAATATATTATAATTCACATATATCGCACATATAAACACATAATCACCAGTTATCACATTCCCAAACCACACGTATATGTATTCCAGTTAAAAACGTTTTTAAAGTAAATCTCACCTGTTTTGATTATTACACACTTTTTAGTCCTCCACGAAGAATTCTGCTTTCACCTTCGATTCACAGTATCTGAAACAGTCATGTACAAATATTGTTTTACCACTTTGAACACATAGAGCTTTCTAGGACAAAGAGCTTTAGATAACTCTATCTAACTCTTATCCTTAATTGTCTTCCCCAACCCGAACTTAAGTCAAGTCCACAGTACTTTCGATCCTTATTCATTCCCTATCCATGAATTAACAAGACACAGGCTACTGGACACTTAAAAGCATCTAAACTCATCAATTAGACCAATCAGCCAAAGTATCCGGAAACCACAGTTTATCCGGACAACACTACTTTTCCGAACAGCATAACTTTTCCGGACAGCACCATTAATCCGGACAACTTAAACAATCCAGACGTCATCCGGACACCAAAGTAATCCGGATACCATCCGGTATCTAATTCTAACCGGAAAACATAGGAAAATAGAACTTACCCGGATGAAGAACTCGTCCGGACACCTGCAGAACACTATCCGGACACCACCAACAAAGCTACCCGGATACATTCATACTGTGTCCGGACACCTCTGTCGGTTTACTCTATCCTTATCTAAAAATCGGTTGAATTAATACTAAACTAAATTTGATGATTCCAATCCGATAGAACTCTTCTACTAACAATTTCACACATAATTTATAAAGAAAACATACCTTAATTAGTTCCAATAACTCCAATTTTTGAGCCTTTACCATTCTTTCCTCTTTTTCTTCTTCTTTTTGCTCCCAACACACACACATACACAAAATCTGGGTTTTGCTATAATGAAGATATCTGAATCCTAATCCAGATATTATTTAACCATATTTACCACTTCAGCCCCTTAACTCAACACTAATGACTACAACCCCCTTAACTTATAAATTAATTAAAAATCACCCTAAACCTCCCATATTATAGTTAATTAATTCTAACGAAAATGAAATCTAACTAACGAACTTACCCGGGGTATTACATCATCTCCCTCTTAAAAGAATTCCGTCCCAAAATTCGGTTAGGTAAAAAGGTGAGGGTATTTGGTTCTCATTTCGGATTCCGATTCCCAAGTAGCATCCTGCCCTCTATGATGTCTCCACTGAACTTTCACTTGTCTGATCTCTTTATTCTGCAACACCTTAACTTTGTGGTCAACTATGGCTTCGGTTCCTCCACATAATTCAGCTTTTCATCGACTTGTATCTCTGGTAGGGAGACTGCCTGATCTTGAGTAACCAAACACTTTCAGAAGTTTGATACGTGAAATGCGTTATGAATCCGGCTCAACTCCGGCGGAAGATCTAATCGGTAAGCTACTTCACCGATCCTTTCTGTAATTGCAAACGGTCCGATATACCTTGGGCTAAGTTTACCTTGTCTCCCAAATCGGATGACTCCTTTCCATGGCGAAACCTTTAACATTACGAAATCCCCGATTTGAAATTCCAAAGGCTTTCGACGTCGGTCAGCGTAGCTCTTCTGTCTATCTTGAGCCACTTTCAATCTTTCTCGAATCTGAGTAACCTTATCGGCAGTTAATTGAACTATTTCCGGCCCCACTAACTGTTTCTCTCCCACTTCGTTCCAACATAGAGGCGTTCGGCATTTCCTACCATACAGTACTTCAAACGGTGTCGCTTGTATGCTGGAATGATAACTGTTGTTCTATGCAAACTCGATCAACGGTAAGTGCTTATCCCATGATCCCCCAAAATCAACAATGCAAGCCCGGAGCATATCTTCTAAGGTCTGAATCGTTCGTTCACTCTGCCCATCTGTTTGGGGATGATACGCCGTACTTAACTTTATCTGAGTCCCCATTTCCCTTTGAAAACTTCTCCAGAATCTTGAAGTAAAACGACTATCACGATCAGAAATAATCGAGATTGGAACTCCATGCCGAGTTACTATTTCGTCAATGTACAGCTTAGCTAATCGTTCCATCGAATCGGTTTCCTTTATCGGTAGAAAGTGTGCAGACTTTGTCAATCTGTCGACGATCACCCAAATAGAATCAAATCCCTTCGGAGTCCTTGGTAGCTTCGTGATGAAGTCTGTGGTAATCTGCTCCCACTTCCACATAGGTATTTCTAGCCGCTGTAGTTGACCAAACGGCTTTTGGTGTTCGATCTTCACTTTCTTACAAGTATCACATCTTTCCACATACTGAGCAATCCCTCTTTTTATCCCCGGCCACCAATAGAATTGCTTTAGGTATTTATACATCTTGTTTATACCTGGGTGAATAGAGAAACGGGATTGATGAGCTTCTTGTAACACACAATCACGTAATCCACCCAAACGAGGTACCCACACTCTGTTTCCCAGATACAATAACCCACGATCATCTTTTACTAGCAATGCTGACATCCCTGCTAACCGTTCTGATTTCAGATGTTCATCCTGATAAGCCTCCACATGACATTTCTGCAATTCGTCAAATATGTTGGGTAGGAGTTCAGTTCGTAGCGAAATAACTTTTATTGTTCCACTCCTTTCTTGACGACTCAGCGCATCTGCCACCACATTCGCCTTTCCCGGGTGATAAAGGATTTCACAGTCGTAATCATTCAACAATTCTAGCCATCTCCTTTGTCTCATATTCAGTTCCTTCTGATCAAAGAGGTGTTGGAGACTCTTATGATCGGTATAAATTTGACATTTGGAACCATAAAGATAATGTCTCCAAATCTTCAATGCGAAGACAACTGCTGCAAGCTCCATGTCGTGCGTAGGATACTGTCTTTCATGATCCTTTAATTGACGAGAAGCATAAGCAATAACCTTTCCCGGCTGCATGAGTACACATCCCAATCCCAGTTTTGACGCATCACTATAAACAACAAAATCTTCCGAACCTTCAAGTAGTGATAAAATCGGTGCGCTGCACAGTTTCTCTTTCAATAGCCGAAATGCCTCGTCTTGTTCTGCTTTCCACTCAAACTTCAAGTTCTTCCGGGTCAGCTTAGTCAAAGGCGTTGCGATACGAGAGAAGTCTTTTATAAATTTCCGATAGTAGCCGGCTAAACCCAGAAAACTACATACTTCGGTTGCTGTCTTCGGCGGTTCCTACTTTTCAACTGCTTCCACTTTCATCGGATCAACTTGTATACCTTTCTTAGAAACCACGTGCCCCAGAAATTGAACTTTCCGTAGCCAGAATTCACATTTAGAAAATTTTGCATACAACTTTTTCTTCTACAGTAGCTCCAGAATCAAACGAAGATGTTGCGCGTGCTCTTCCTTGGATCGGGAATAGATAAGGATATCATCGATAAATACAATAACAAATTTATCGAGATACGGCTTACATACCCGATTCATTAAATCCATAAAAGCAGCTGGAGCGTTCGTCAGTCCGAACGGCATCACTAAGAATTCGTGATGTCCATACCTTGTTCGAAAAGCAGTCTTTAGAACGTCTTCTTCTTTAACTTTCAACTGGTGATAACCGGATCTTAGATCAATCTTGGAGAAATAGCAAGCTCCAACTAACTGATCGAAGAGGTCATCAATTCAGGGTAACGGATACTTGTTCTTTATCGTGCGCTTATTCAGTTCTCGGTAGTCGATACACATTCTCATCGAACCATCCTTCTTTTTCACAAATAACACTGGTGCTCCCCACGGTGAAGAACTAGGTCTGATGAAGCCTTTATCGGATAGATCTTGTAGTTGTGCCATCATCTCTTTCATCTCTAGAGGTGCCAGACGATAAGGTGCACGGGCTACAGGAGTGGCTCCAGGAATCAGGTCTATACCGAACTCTACTTGTCTAACAGGAGGAAGACTATTCAAGTCTTCGGGGAATACTTCAGGGAATTCACTAACAATAGGAATATCTTCCATCCTATTCTTTTCTGGCTTAATATCTATCACGTAAGCCAAGTAACTCTGACAACCCTTATTCACACACTTACGGACTTTTATCATAGATATAAGGCTAGACTGATGATTCCTACGATCTCCATAAATCACTACTGGTCCCTTCTCAGGTAATACCACATTTATTAACTTCTTATCACACACTATGTTAGCCTGATTCTCGGCTAACCAGTCCATTCCCACTACGACGTCAAACTCTATCAAAGTTATAGGAAACAATTGTATCGGCACTCTACACTCCTCTATATTTATCACGCAGTCATCAAATACTTCTTTAACTGACACTTGATTATCATTTGCCGTATCTACTAATAGAGCATGTTCTAGCATTTTAGGTTTCAAACACAGGCAAGCAGCAAATGCAGGAGATACAAACGAACGGTTTGCACCGGAATCAAATAACACCTTAGCACGTGTAGAGTTTATTAAAAATGTACCTGTAACCACATCCGGAGTTTCCTCCGCTTCTTTCTCAGTCATTTGAAATGCGCGACCCCTGGTTACTGGCGGTTCCAGTCTTGGTATTCCTGGTTTAACAATCGCTGGTCTGCCCGATGACCCACCTTGTTGTATCCTCCCCCGCGGACAGTCCGACCGAAGGTGATCCGGAGAATTGCATAAAAACATAACCGCGTTACCTTACAATCTTTAATGACGTGTCCGGTCTTCCCACACTTATAACACGCTCGTAAATCACCTTGGCAATTTCCTTGGTGGACACGGTTGCACTTCTGACATGGTCTTTCCGCTGGTCGAAACGGCGGACGGTTATCATACCTCTGAAATCAGGACTTCTTCAGATCGTGTTGTGGTCCTTCCCACTTTCTCTTCCCGATACTTTTATCGCCAACATCCTTTCTAATATCTCTTTCAACATTCTCCGCGGCATCAACTGCAGCTGAGAAGGTATCGGGTCCTTTTGCAGTCACTAGCCTTCTGACTTCTGAGTTCAGTCCAAAGATAAATCTTTCCGTCTTCATCGCCTCCGTAGCAACGTAGTATTCTGCGAACCGAGACTTTTCCAGAAAGCTAGCGGTGTAGTCTCGAACGGATAAGTTTCCTTGTTGTAAGTTCATAAATTCCCCTTCCAGTTGTTTGACGGCTGCTTGGGGACAAAATTGTTTCCCATAGGCTATCACAAATTCTTCCCAAGAGAGGGTAGAGTAAACATCATATCCTTTAGAATGAATAAAAGATTCCCACCAATACAAAGCATCCCCCTTTAACATTGCTGCTTCATACAATACTCTATCTTCGTCAGTGCACTTACTCGTCTTGAAAATAGCTTCTATTTCCTTCATCCATCTCATTGCTTTCACTGGATCCCTGTCTCCTGAGTAGGTCGGAGGTCTACGGCTTAAAAACATTTTGTAGTCGCACCTCCTTTGTACTGGTACAACAGTCAGTGTGATTAGCATTTCATCTTCCGGTCCGGGATCCGGTATTCCAGTTTCATTATGCCGGTTTCGATCAAACATTGTTTGTATGCTAGCCTGCAATCTTCCCATTTCTGCCATTAGATCATCCCTGGTAACGAACTCTGTACCATGTGGCTGGACTCTGCCTCCGGCTCGACCTCCAGCTCTACCCCCGTTTCTACCCCCGACTCTGCCCCCAGTTCTGCCTCCCCTGTCCCCTGTTCCGATCGGCGGATTAGTACTATTCGGGTTTCCTCCTCCTCGGTTCTTTCGTCTAGTACCACTTGCCATTCTGTAGATTCAAACAAGGTTAATATACACTTAAGCATATACCCCATATAACAAGGTATTCCAGTTCAAGCATGTACCTGTAAGATCACAATTACACTGGCCAGGTGTAATATGAAATTACCTTACATGATGTTCCTTCTACCTTTTATACTTAATATCCCAAGGTTCTACAATAATAGGGACATCCTACTTCACATGCAGTTTAAGTCTAGGTACAGATACAAATACCTAAATCCCTTAAACTAAGGCTCTGATACCATTTGTAACAACCCAGATCCCATATACACAACAAATCACATAATGTAACATAACATTGATATAACAAACGAAACATCATATTACAAGTACGGTCCCATAGTCTTTTACAATCAGAAGAAGCCATTCTACTACAAACTTCATACTAAATACATACATACACAACATTTAATCATTTTAATACAACTGCTAAACATGCCAAAATCTTCATCATATATTCCTTCACAAAAGCCATCCCTCGATTACTCTAATTACTTGCTCTTACCCGACCCGCCACCTGGAATACATATTTTAAAACAAAATGAGGGTTAGACCTAATGGTCTAAGTGAAATAAATCCATGTTAGTTTGAAATCATTTATATAAACCCTATTTATATAAATCACACAGCACAATCAAATATATCAATTTGAACTCACATATCGTGTACCTTCCCTTCTCATTCCTCCTGGCCATATTAGTTGGTTGCAAGCCAACTAATAATTTACAACGCTGTACAACATCTACAGCCAAACAACGCTATACAGATTCTATAGCCAAACACCCCGGTCCTACGCCCGGCCAACGTATTATAACACATTATAATACTCATGTAAATATAATACCTCAATATATTATAATTCACATATATCGCACATATAAACACATAATCACCAATTATCACATTCCCAAACCATACGTATATGTATTCCAGTTAAAAACGTTTTTAAAGTAAAACTCACATGTTTTGATTATTACACACTTTTTAGTCCTCCACGAAGAATTCTGCTTTCACCTTCGATTCACAGTATCTGAAACAATCATGTACAAATATTGTTTTACCACTTTGGACACATAGAGCTTGCTAGGACTAAGAGCTTTAGATAACTCTATCTAACTCTTATCCTTAATTGTCTTCCCCAACCCGAACTTAAGTCAAGTCCACAGTACTTTCGATCCTTATTCATTCCCTATCCATGAATTAACAAGACACAAGCTACTGGACACTTAAAAGCATCTAAACTCATCAATTAGACCAATCAGCCAAAGTATCCGGAAACCACAGTTTATCCGGACAACACTACTTTTCCGGACAGCATAACTTTTCCGGACAGCACCATTAATCCGGACAACTTAAACAATCCGGACGTCATCCGGACACCAAAGTAATCCGGATACCATCCGGTATCTAATTCTATCCGGAAAACATAGGAAAATAGAACTTACCCGGATGAAGAACTCGTCCGGACACCTGTAGAACACTATCCGGACACCACCAACAAAGCTACCCGGACACATTCATACTGTGTCCGGACACCTCTGTCGGTTTACTCTATCCTTATCCAAAAATCGGCTGAATTAATACTAAACCAAATTTGATGATTCCAATCTGATAGAACTCTTCTACTAACAATTTCACACATAATTTATAAAGAAAACATACCTTAATTAGTTCCAATAACTCCAATTTTTTAGCCTTTACCCTTCTTTCCTCTTTTTCTTCTTCTTTTTGCTCCCAACACACACACATACACAAATCTGGGTTTTGCTATAATGAAGATATCTGAACCCTAATCCAGATATTATTTAACCATATTTACCACTTCAGCCCCTTAACTCAACACTAATGACTACAACCCCCTTAACTTATAAATTAATTAAAAATCACCCTAAACCTCACATATTATAGTTAATTAATTCTAACGAAAATGAAATCTAACTAACGAACTTACTCGGGGTATTACAACTGGGATCCACAATTGGTATCAGAGCATACAGACTGCATTGATTCAAGGTTTCTGGTAAGTTTTCTGAAAGAATTTCCGTCGACTGATTACTTGAACTCTAATATCTCATTATTGTGTTTCTGATAAAATTGCTTGATTCTGCGTGTTCCATTCGATTCATAATAGTAACATTAGCGTTTCTGCAATTTTTTAAGCCTAATTCGATTGTTTGAGTGATTTTTACGCAAAATTAGTTTTTCAAATTTTTTGGTCTCTGTTCTTGAAAAAGCATCAATTTTTCATCAAAATCGTGATATTTTGCTTAGAAATCGATCAGGGTTAGTGGGTTTTTGTATTTTGGTTGTTTACTCACCTTTCAGGATCGAAAACGACCAACCCTAGATCCGAGTTCATCGCACCAGCCGCACTATCCGGAAGTCTGCATCTCATCCGGTAAGTTTTTTTTTCACGCTACTTTCCGGATGCCTCTTGTCCGGATTGCTATTGTTTCCGGTAAATCTCATTTACCCCGACTGTCCAAAGTTCTCGGTAAAATACTATCCGGACAAAAGTTCCTGATCGCCAATCTATCCGGGCGTCCTATCCGGTGAGTATAAGTTTCCGGATGCTCTACTTCCTGGATCACACAAGTTCCCGGACGTGCTTATCCGGTTTGCTCAAAGTTCCCGGTAAGACTTTTCTATCCGGACCACACTTCTTTCCGGACACTACCATTTCCCGGACATCGTCTCATCCGGTAAGTACCTTCTTCCGGATACTTTGTTTTTAGGTTACTTTTCTATTCGGTAAGTTCTTTCATTCGGACACTCATTTCTTTCGGATTCCTTTTCTATTCGGTAAATTCCTTTTCATTCGGTAAGTCGCCGAAGGGGGACATTTCAGTATTCTTGATATTGTCTGATTTTTCCTTGAATCAATATTTTTTAATTGTCTGACGATCATCTAAGTGCAATTAACAATGGCGTATTGCTTTAATCGGGAGTGTGCAGGAAGGAAAAGAATATACGAAGAGAATATCAAGCGATTAGATGAATTATGCAGCAAATACTTCAAAGAACTGAAGGAACAGAAAATTCAATTCTGGAATAGTTCTGAGAAGCTTCTTAAATCTGAAGAAAGTGCAACGATCTTTGAAACTAAAAACACTAAGCTGAAAAGGAAGATTTCTGAATTGACATCGCAAGACGACATGAAGGCACTTGAAGAGAAAGGTAAACTCTTGAACTGTGAAAACCTTGAACTTAAAAATAAATTAACTACTTTTGAAAAGGTATTCGAAAAAGAGAAAGAAGGTTTTGCAAAGGAAAGGCAATTGCTTATACAAAAGCAATATGATTTTTCAAAGAAATCTCTTGAAGAGAAGAAGAGTCTTGAGCTTATATGTTTAAAACTTTCAAAACAGATCTCTGACTTTGAGAAAGTTCCGATTTTAGAAAGAGAGAAGTTTGAAATTGAACGCAAATATTTTACTAAAAAGAATGGAGATCTTTCTTTGAAAATAACTGATTTGGAGAAAGAAATAGACATATTAAGCAAAGAGTCTGAGAAGAAGAAGGTTGAAGGTTTTAGGGCAAAAAGTTTGAAAGATGATTTTGTAATCGAGAGAAAGATCTTTCAGACTGAGATTTCTAAGCTTACAAAGAAATTATATGTTTTGTCAACTGACATTATGATAGAGAAGAGGCTAAAATCTGATCTCCAAAAGAAGCTAGATCTAATGTTTGAGAAGAAAAATGTTTTGGATAACAATGACAAGGAACTTGACGCCAAAAACTATGATGTTGAATCACCCAATCCTGCTAGTCCAGATACTATTGATCAGTCTCTTTACGGTGATTCAACTAATTCAGTTTGCTTTTCTAAGACTACTCCAAGTTCTATCCACAAAAATGTTTCTTCAAAGACCTGCATTAGATCAAATAGCTATTCAAAAGATTATATCCGTACTTCTAATCTATTTTATGACCCTATTATTGACAAATCAGATAATCAATCTTTCAAGAAAGTAAACATGGTTTGGAGAGCTAAAGGATTCGCTCCTGCTCCAAAGTCATTTGTCTCTGTTAAGAATGACAAGAAGACAAAGCTTTCCATGCTAAACCTTTTGTGAAAACTGATCGTGTTTACTCTGTTAATCAGCTGATCAGCTTATCTACACAGAAGTTGTGTTGTTCTTACTGAGGAACAAGTGACTTTGTGAATAAAGACCATGCTAAGTATTGGTATGGTTCTTATAGCATCCCCAATCCCCATTTCAAAGCCAAGGCATCTAACCATCAAGGATCCATCAAAGCATGGATACCAAAATCTTTCTGATATGTTTTGCAGGAATGTCATGTGTAACACAATTCAGAATAGTCCTTTCACGTGACAACAATAAAAGGTTACGCCAATTTTGAGGGGGAGCATCAGGTATTTGACACATACATGAGATTTTAACGGAATTCAAAGTCCGTGGTAGTTCATTCTGAATAACTTACTTGTGTTTGTTATTCTCCAATTTTAACTTCCATGATTGCCACGTGTTATGTTTCCTTGACTTAGTTATTTCCATGTCCCACATATTCGTTGATTTTTCGATGGAAATACACTCGTTTGAATTCCTAATTGTTTTCCAAGTCCGCTATTTCTTGTAAATGATTCAATTCTTATCTGACACATTAATTGTGACTTGTTCTTCACAATTAAACTTTCTAATCATTGTGTTTTTTTTACATAATGTGCTCAATGAGTCAATCTGTTTAGCGCTTGATCTTGTTTATTGAAATTCTATATTTCAAATTCATTTTAATGACTTATGATCATCTCAGATCAGGACTCGTTCTTAAAAGTTTAGACTTCTAAACACTTTGGTTTAGAACTCGTACTTCAATGTTTACCTCATTGTTTACTAAATTGTTTCGTTACATGAAAGGAGTGCTAGGACTTTTATTGTTTATATGGTCTATCCAGGACTAGAAGGACCTACCCAAGAAACACATCCCTTACAGACAACAGTGAGGGGTCTAGATTGATAGATGGGTTCGGAGTGAAAAGAATTTGCTGAGGATGTGACAAGACTTAAAAGATTTATTGGTCCTTACCAAAACGAGTCAGTTATCTGGGTAACCACACAATCTATTCATTCTCGTTCTTTGGAGATGGATATTGAAGCAGACATGGACCCAATGTCGATAACTCGTGTCACCCCACCCAGCCACTCAAGTATCTCATAACAGATGCTTGTTTCATATATGCACGAAGATTTAGCACATAATCTGTCTATTCCTCACTCGGAGGTCTTAGATATTGAAAAAGGAAGATATCAGCTCCGGTCTTCGAACTTCATATTCTAATCACTGTGTCAATTGATTTTTAACTTGCGTCCCAGGTTAAATCAATTTTTGAGCCAAATCGATATGAATTATTTCTTTCACACAAGCACGAGTCTTTGTGATTCCAATTGCATATCTTTGTGATATTGCCAGAACAGTTTGAGAAGTAATTTTTAAATTTTACTTCAGTGATAACTGGAAGTCCTATCAGAGATACCCTGATGCCTACTCTGAACATAGGCCACACAATTATTTTAATTGTTGTGATAACAATTACTTTTGTGTTTCTGTGTTAGTCGATTACCCCACTATGGTTACTAAACGTTTTATCTGATATTTTGCTACTCATCCGTATTGTCTTTGAAAATTACATGATGCTCGGATGCTCCTACTCATCATGAGGGGGGTGTAATGATACAGATTCAAAGACACCAATTATCAAGTTGAGGGGGAGTTAGCCAAAGCCGAGGGGGAGTAACTGTTATTTGATCAATTCCGAAAAGATTTCAAAGTATTTACATGCGATTAATTCTTCTCATCCCTTGTTCGGAGGACTTCATGATCAGCTTTCGTTGATTCAGAGCATTATCATTTTCTATTCAGCGAATGATAAAGTTCAGCGATAGCTGAAGTCTTGTACTTGATACTTCACGTTGAGTGGACAAATCTGAGTCTTCGCTGATCCGCATCAGTTCATTAGGAGACTTGTCGCTGGTTCTTGAGCTTGATCTTCGACTTCAGCGTAGAACCTTTGTTGACTTGAAACTTGTCTTCATGGATCATAAGTAAACAACTAACTTATCAGCGATCATCATAATGACTGAACAGACTCAGAGCATTAATGGTGAACAGTGTTCGCTGAATGTTTAATTTAAAGAGCGAGAGTTCCTATCAGCGGTACTGTAAGATCTTAGTACTTATCAGCGATAGTGAAACTCTGATACATATTGTTTACTTACAATTTTCACTAAGTATATAAGAGAGGGTCATTATCAAATCACTGAGGGTTTGGATCAACAATCTCCCCCTATTTGATTATGACATAGCAACAAAGAAAGTTGCTATTTAATGAAAACATAAGGATAAAAAGAACTCATAAAATATTTGTCCCTTTTACTGTTTTCTGGGATCTTTTTAGTACTGATGGAGTAAAGTACATTCGCTGAAATCTTTCTTTAAAACTTTGAATCAGGTAACAAAGAGAAATGGAAAGATTACAAGTACAAGCGAAATAAATTACAAGTACAGAAGAATAACTGATACAATAGAGAAAAGGGCGATCATATCAGCTTGTAAACGGTTCTTCCTTGATGAAAAGTTCATCAAGGGTCTTTGATGTGGGAATCATCCAGTCAGGGACGGTTACACCTTGTTTTCTTTTGATCAGAGTTGCTTCAAAAATCAAGGGCTTTAGGTGTCTAGCTTTGATGTCGCGTCTGACTTCACACCAGTATACGAGATCTCTGAGTTGTTCGATGGGAGCGATGTGGAGCTCAGAGATACGTTGAAAGTGATGATTTCCATAGTAGTGTAAAAAGAATATACCATAAGGATCACTTACAACTGTGCCAGGAATGAATGTTTCTCCAGGTGGTAGGGAGGTGTCAAGCATTGAGAGATCGGCATCAGGGCCAAGAACTTCAGCACGAGAGAAACCAATGCCCGTTTCATTCCGAATAGGAGGACCTGAACCAGAGACTTTCTTTTTCTTATCAGAGACTTTTCTTGGTTGAGGAAGAGTAGGAGGAATATCCACAACAGATGAAAGCAGGTCGATCTGTTTGTTTAAGATCTTCTCGACATGGCTTTTGAACTTTGAGCGCGATCCCTGAATGGCTAATTTTGTTTCTAACCATTCAGAGAGACCAAACTTTTCTAAGGTAGCAACATAGAAGGTTTGCTTGGTTTTGTCATCTCTGTAGACATCCACTTCAACAACAGGAACTTCAGCGTACAGTCTTCCTCTGATGTTTGCCTTGATGATCTTGGATGGTCTAGATCGATAGGTCAGCATTTGTTTAGCCCATTCCAAAGTCGTATCAGAGACCTTAGTCTTTTCTCTAACGATCTCTTGAGCATCATCCCATAGCTGACGTTGAACATCAATGGGAACTCTTTTCAGCTTGGGGTCTTTTATTGATCGTTTAGAAAGCTGGATGGCGTATTCTCTGTCCTTTTCTTCAACTTCCTTACTTTCAGCAATTAGGCGTTCAGCTCTGAGGTGTTCCTTGTATTCCTTTTTGGAAATTCTGAACTTTGGAGGAACTAAAGGAAGTTGATCACGCCTCAGAATGATTCGTTGATCCTCGAATCGCTTTATTATCTCCTCTCTTCTTTTCTGATCCTCTTCACTTAGCTTTTGAGGAGCTAAGGAAGGTCTGTGTCTGTGCGAGAGTAGCTGTTCTTCTGGTTCATCAGTCTCAGAGTTCAAATCTAAGACTGGGATTATTTCTTCAGCAGCAGCTGGTATTATTGGTGAAGTTGCAGTTGTGGAACCTTCAGCGATATCCTCAAACAGGGGAGAGGACTAGCTGAAACACAACGATCTTACGAGTAAGAACTTGGGTAGAATCAGATAGAGAGAATTGGTTCAAGTGTATAGGCTTGGGTAGTAGAACTGATAGAGTATGATAGAGGAGGGATGGAGTGAGAGATGTTTAGTGTACCTGACAAACCGGCTTTTCAAGCAAGATCGTCAGATTGTCATCTTCAGCGACGCTTTTGCCTTTGCCTTTCTCAACTCCAGAGGCTGAGGGCTTTGTATTTGTCCGCTCCCCTGAATGTTCATTTATCGAGATTCCCTTAAGAACTTTGATCTTCGGAGCAGGTTTGACGATAAAGAAGTCATTGTCATCTTCGTCATCATCATCATCATTCTTTGGAGAAGAGGATGGTTCATCATCAGGGATGTCGACGGCTTCATCATCTTCTGCTTCGGATTCGGTTTTATTAGCTTCTTCTTCGAGTTGCTCCCCCTCAGATACAGAGGCGAGCTTCTCGGTTTCCTCAGGGTTTTCATCTCCCTGAGGTCCAGCGGTGGTTTCTTCAGCATCCTTCTCTCCCCTGATAGATTCATCATGGGAAAGGTCTTCAGCGCTCTTGGAGAGATCTTCAGCGCTCTTCTCCCCCTCTTTTTCATGATGACTGGGGGAGGAATGGGTTGACTCAGCAGCGTTGGTAGGTTCTCTAATTTCTTGGCCAGAGATACCCATCAAATCTTCAATCTTTGCTATTCTGTCTTGAAGGCCAGAGATAGCAGGATTGATCTTTTCCAGCTCAGTGCGATCCGCCGCTATGAAATTGTCAGATGCAGGGACAGGGGCAGGAGCAGGAGTATTCGCTTTCTGTAGTAGCTGTTCGATCATCGATTTTATCGAACTAACATCGGTCTTTACAGAGCCTAAGTCAGTATTTACAGTAGACATATCTCCCTCTAGTTGTCCAACCGATGTCTTCAGCGTTGTGACCTCGCTGGACATGGATGAAACTGAATTTTTGAGAGAGGTGTAGTCTGTGTAGATGTCAGCGAGCACCTTGGCGAAGTCGCTGAGAGTGTTATCAACTTGCTTCAAGTCATCTGTGGAAGCCTTCTTCTCCACCACCGTTGTCAGCTTTATCAGATTCTATCCAGCGTTTGTTACAGCTGTAGAGTTATTTGAAAGAGTGGTGGTGAGATCTGTCAGCGTTGTCTCCACAGCTTTCATAGAGGCGTTGATGTCTCCCAAATTAGGACCTGTAACATATAAAAACTTGTGAACATAGGAAAGCTCAGAAGTTTGGGGTTTAGTGACAGTGTTTATGGGTTGGTGTGTACCTGCAGGAGGATTGATGAACTCGTCAAAATTACGGGTTCCTGAAAAGTGTTCCATGTCATCTTCAAAAGTGCCCATGGATTGTCCTGTAGGTCCTGTCTTCATCATTCCTGGAGAATCAGCTTTAGGTTCCGTAGAAATGATGGCAGCTCCAGCGAGATCTGGAGGAGAGACCAAATGAGTAGAGGGAGGAGCGAAGGATAAGAATGGGGGTTGGGTTCTGAGTTCAGCGTTGGATTCGCTGACAATCACTTCATCAGTCTTTTGAGAGACTGAAGGAGGTTGGGTAGGTTCCAAGTTAGTAACCTCAGCGTTTAGAGACGCTGAAGTTGGGATTGAATGGATGGGTTGTTCAGGTGTGGCAGAGCATACCAGTGAACGTTCCTTCAGCTCTGCAGAAAGAGCTGAGGAGTCTTCAGCATGAAATTGCTGGGGTTGCTCCTTTGTTTTCTTGATCCTTTTAGAAACAAGTGGGGTAGATGAATGTTTCCTTTTCTTAGAAGGAGAGAGGGTATCAGCGATGGGTATTGTCGCTGAAGGAGACACAGAAGTAGAAGAAGAAGGGTTGAGAAGAGTCAAGAGAGTAGAAAGACGTACCTCATTCACCATTGGTTTGAAGTCGAGTATCTTTGGGCCGACCTGAGAGAGTTTCAGGTCACCATTAGTTGGGTAGCTCTCCTTCAGGCCATATTGGAAGATGGCGCTGATGAATCGGGGGTAAGGAACCCATGGAGGCCTGTCAGCGACGGTGTCCACTCTTATAACTAGGTCATCATAGATAATCGATGCCCAGTCTATGTTAAGACCTTTCAGCATTGCATATCCCATTGCTTGCTGAGGTTTAGCGGCTTGGTCAGAGGAGCCGCTCTTTGCAGTCATGCAGCTGATTAGATGAGCGAAGATGAAATTCATCTCGCTGGGCATTTTTGATTTCTTGATAATCGTCAGCTTCTTCTCGGCCTTCATGTCTCTGCCGATTTCCCATACATAGCCCATTGCATCGAAAAATGCAATGATGGCTTCCCTGTCTGAGTTTTTCTTGGGGTCAGGGAGGGGAACGAATGGTTTTTCCTTGGTAGCGATGGGAAGGCTGAGAGCTTTGCGAATAATGGCAGGGGTGATCTTCATGGTGCCATATTCGATATCGCAGAGGATGCAATCGATTGTTTTGGAGGGGTCTTTGGCTGAAGGTAGTTGAGAGTGTCTGGCTGAGTACCAAAATTGTGAGAGCAAAAGCTGATGTGCAGGAGGTGTTATGGTCAGGGCTGTGGAGATGCAACAATTCTTTAGGAATTTCACAGCATCATCTAGATGTGTGACTTGCTTTCGAGGAGGAAACTCGAGAAGCGCATAGAGGTTGTTCACCTTAGTCCAATCCAGTTTGTCAAGGGCAAACTTGACTTGAGGAGCCTTGAGGATGTCCACTTCCTCAGAATCAGCGGAGATGTTCTCAGCGGTAGCAGGAATGTCAGACGATGCCATTTCTCTGTATTATCAGTTCAACCAAAGATGTTAACAAATAAGAATTATCTTAATGTGGAAAGATTTTCCATTAAGATGGTTCAAATTTTATCCATTTCATTCAGACACAAATGTCTTAATGAAGATTAGGGTTTTTCTTGATTTTAAGGAACGAAATGTAAAACCCATTTATTCTTGTTATCCAGTTTTCTATGAAGAATTAGATTCTGGAAACGAATGAAGAACAAGTTTAAGATTTTCGCATTTAAACTTGAAGAACAACCATGAAATGGTTGTGTTCATAAAACCATGAAAGAAAATGATTTTATTTTAAGAAGTTCTTTTGTTTGATCTTGTTAAAACAAGGAAAAGATCAGAAACAAGTTATACGCATTTGGTAATAAATAAGAACATATTAACCTTGATGTTTGATGAAGAAGATGATGAACAGTTCTTTGAAGTTTTTGAAAGCACAAATGCAACAGTGAATTCTTTCTTGCGGAGGAAGATTGATCGCGTAAAAGAAAAATATAAACCACGAGTTTGTTTATATAGAGAGATTAGAGAGAGAAAATCTTGAGCGGGAAAAGATTTTCATCATGACACGGACACGTGTTTGCATTTGATTGGAAGTTTGAACGAGACGTGCAAACGTGAGTCAGAAAGAGAAAACGTGCTGGGGTTTATCCGTTGCAATGACGTCACAACTGTCCTTTCATATTCTTTTAGGATGTCTCAGAGGTTTTGAAAAACTCAGGGACTCTTTTATAAACATGAAGCACTGAATGAAAATATCAGTGATGGTTTTAAGAATTTTCAAAATATCGCTGTTAAGGAAGAGATATTCAGCGATGCAATTTGTTTTGAAATCTTGCATTTTCATGCGATTGTCAGAGAGAGAAAACATACCTTGATATCAGCTTTAACCAAGTTTTATTCAGAGAGAATATGATTTAATAGGTTATACGAGTTGATTTTATCCTATCGCTGATCAATGTGAACCGTTGAGGATTTTACCCTTCAAAGTTCAGCATTCCAAGCTCGCTGATGAGAAAGTTGAATCTTGTCTCATCAAGAGGTTTGGTAAATAAATCAGCTAACTGATAATCAGTTGGGATAAAATGAAGTTCTATATCACCATTCATCACATGATCTCTAATAAAATGATATCTGATTTCTATATGTTTGGTCTTTGAGTGTAGTACTGGATTGTTTGCTATAGCGATGGCACTTGTGCTGTCTCAATAGATTGGAATTTTGGAGAGCTGAAGATCATAGTCTAGTAGCTGATTTCTCATCCACAAGACTTGAGAACAACAGCTTCCAGCAGCTACATATTCAGCTTCAGTTGTGGAAGTGGACACTGAATTTTGCTTTTTACTTGTCCAACTTACCAGCTTTCCACCCAGGAGCTGACATCCTCCTGTGGTGCTTTTCCTATCCATTTTGCAACCTGCAAAATCACTATCTGAATAGGCGGTTAGATCGAATCCTGAATCTTTGGGATACCAAAGACCTAGGTTCGCTGTACCCTTAAGATATCGAAAGATTCGCTTTACAGCTTTCATATGAGATAGCATAGGTTCAGCTTGATATCGTGCACACAAACATGTTGCATACATAATATCGGGTCGGCTAGCTGTAAGATACAAGAGAGAGCCGATCATCCCATGGTACAGCGTGACATTAACAGGTATTCCCTTTGAATCCTTGTCAAGTGTCAGCGGTGGTGCCATAGGGGTTTTCATAGCTGAACTATGAGTTAAATCAAATTTCTTCAGCATATCTTTAACATACTTTCCCTGATTGATAAAAGTTCCTTTTTCAGTTTGCTTAATCTGAAGACCAAGGAAATATGTTAGTTCACCCATCATGCTCATTTTATACTCATCTTTCTTTCTATCAGCGAAACGAGTACAAAGCTCAGGGTTAGTAGAACCAAATATAATGTCATCAACATATATTTTAACTAGAATGATATGACCTTTCACTTTTCTAAAAAATAGAGTTTTGTCAATCTTACCTCGCTCAAATTTTTCAATATGGAGATAAGTAGAAAGAGTGTCATACCATGCACGAGGAGCTTGCTTAAAGCCATAAAGTGCCTTATCCAGTTTATAAACATAACCTGGACGCTTAGAATCTGAGAATCCTGGAGGTTGTTCCACATACACTTCTTCATTCAGTTTTCCATTCAGAAACGCTGACTTAACATCCATCTGATGTACTTTGAAGTTTTTGTGAACAACATATGCTAAGAATAGACGAATAGATTCAAGTCTTGCTACTGGAGCAAATGTTTCGTCATAATCTATACCTTCCTCTTGTCTATATCCCTGAGCAACAAGACGAGCTTTGTTGCGGGTTACAGTACCATGTTCGTCCAACTTGTTTCGATAGACCCATTTAGTGCCTATTACTATTTTATCAGTTGGTCTCCGAACAAGTTTCCAAACTTTGTTTCTTTCGAATTCAGTCAACTCTTCTTGCATTGCGCTGACCCGGTTTGGATCTTTGAGGGCATCATCTATTTTCTTTGGTTAAGTTGGAGAAATAAAGTTAACAAATAAACAAATATTACCTGCACTTCGTCGAGTCTGAACACCAGCGTTTGGATCACCAAGAATTTGATCAATTGGGTGATTTACGGTCCATCGCTGAGCCGGAGCATAAGTCGCTGACTCATCTTGAACTGGAGGAGCTGAAGATGAGGCTTCAGCTACTTCTGGAGTTTCAGTTAAGATAGGAATACTTGCATTTGTCATTCCATTTACTGATTGCTGAGAGATAGATGGAATGTCTGAGGCATTTGGTTCAGCGGTAGGTATAGTGTTTATAGGAACAGCTGAGACCCATGATGTTTCAGCTTCACTATTCTGCATGTTTGGAATGATAGGAGGACTATCATCTTCTACTGGATGAGCATGAGGAGTGGGAATATCTTGTGAATCACCAAGATGAGAAAACATCCATTGATTCAGTTCTTCAGTATCAGCGAACGGTTTAGAGTTCCCTGAACGGGATTCGTCAAACGTGACGTGAATAGTTTCTTCTACAGTTTTTCTTCTACGATTGAAGACTCTGAAGGCTTTGGAAACTGAGGAGTATCCAAGAAAGATTCCATCATCAGCCTTAGGATCAAACTTTCCAAGAACATCTCTGTTGTTCAGTATGAAACACTGACATCCAAAGATGTGAAGAAAGCTGATTGAAGGCTTTCTTCCATGAAAGAGTTCATAGGCTGTCTTTTTTAATCTTTTAACTATCAGCGACCTGTTTTGCGTAAAACAAGCAGTGTTGACAGCTTCTGCCCAAAACTGAGTAGGCAGGTGAGAATCGCTGAGCATTGAACGTGCAACTTCAATAATTGTTCTATTTCTTCTTTCAGCGACTCCATTTTGTTGCGGTGTTCTCACTGAAGAGAAGTTGTGAGAAATACCCTTACTCTCAAGGAAGGAATCAAGAGAACTGTTTTTGAATTCAGTCCCATGATCACTCCTTATTGAGCGAACGGTCAGATTGTTCAGGGTTTCCATCTTCCGAACAAAGGTGATGAGTTCTTCAGGGGTGTCACTCTTACAACGGAGAAACATTACCCAAGTGAAGCGAGAGAATTCATCAACTATGACCAGCGTATATTTCTTTCCAGCGATGGATTGTTTGTTAACAGGGCCAAACAAATCCATATGGAGTAGTTGTAGAGGAGATGACACTGAGGAAACTTGCTTAGATTTAAAGCTTGCTTTGGTCTGCTTCCCTTTTTCACACGCTGAACATAAAGACTCTTTGGCGTATGAATGTTGAGGTAGACCAGTGACTAACTCTTTTGGCGAAAGAGTGTTCAGTGTCTTGAAATTTAGATGAGATAGCCTCTTATGCCATAGCCAGTTGACATCAGATGAGGCCTTTGAGAAGAAACAGGAGTTCTCAGTGGTTGTTGAGTCCATGTTTATTACATAAATATTTTCCAAACGATAACCGCTGAGAACTATTTTCTCCTTTTTTGTCAGCGACAAAGCAAGATTCCTTAGTAAAGATTACTTTGTTATCCATATCGCAAAGCTGACTGATGCTTAGAAGATTATGCTTCAGCCCTTCAACATATGCGACTCTTCTGAAGGAGGTTGTACCATTTGAAAGTACACCATACCCTCGGGTATGTCCTTTTCCATTTCCACCGAAAGTTACAGAGTGACCCTTCTCTTCCTTGTATTCAGCGAGCAGGCTTTTCTTTCCAGTCATGTGTCTAGAGCATCCGCTATCGAGATACCAGATACCCTTCTTAACCTGCAATACAAAGGAAGATTAGTTTTTCTTGGGTACCCACTTGACCATGTATACACATTTGTCAGTGGAAGTAGTTGGAATGGAAGATTCAGCAGTCTTCGCAGCATTTGAAGATTCAGCTTTGTCTTTCTTCACTTTGGTTAATTTCTTAACTTCAGTGGTAGGATTCACCTTGACCTGATTTGCACCAGGGTTGGTCTTCTTTGCCTTGGGGGCAATCTTCACCTTAGCTATTTTTTCAGCTTTGGTGGCTGTGGGACACTTACTTGCAATATGATCGGTAAGTCCACAGTGATAACATTTTCTATAACTAAAAATTGTTCTAGGACCATTTGAATGCTGAGCTTTTGATTTCGAATTAGAAGTGCCAGCACCAAGTAAACTATTGGCTTTAGAAATGGGACGAACATTCAGTTCTTCAGATTTCTTACCAAGGACATCCACTCTGAGTCTAGGAGTAGATCGCTGAATAGATCCAGAGATCTGCTTCCTTGATCCAGAGGGATGAGTCACTGAAGCTTTAGAAGCATTCAGCTTTGCTACTAAGGTACCCTTCTGAGGATTCTGGTAAATAACAATTCATTTACCTTTGTCTTTAGAGACAGAGGTAGGTTTTGAATAAACCATTTTCTCCTTGCCTTTTGAGGAGGTAGGAGTTTCCTCAGGGATTGGTGTAATGGATGAGGAGCACTGAGAAGATGAAATATCAGCGACTGAGGATACGAACGTTCCAAATTTAAGCATTGAACGCTCAGTGGTTGGTTTTGGAGTATCATATTTGTAACCCAAACCACGTTTATCACTCAGGGGAATCTGAGACTTTATTATCTCAGTGATCTTTGTTGAAGAATTACACCATCCTTCAACAGTAGCTTTTTCAGCTTTTAATGCAGCGATAGCTTCTGCTCGTTCGATTTTGACTAGCTGATTTAAATATACTTGATCTTTAAAATCATCTTCAATTTTAGAAAGCTTTTCTATTTGAAGGTGGCAGTTTTTAAGCTTTTCAGCGAGATCAAGGTTTTGGTTTTCAACCACAGTTTTGCCGTTCATGGCTTCGTATAAACTTCTAGTCAAGAGATCGATCTTACGGAGACTATCAGCTTCATCAATATTTGCAATATTGGTAAAGAAAGAAGGTGATACCTGAATAGCAGATGTTGAAGTGGAGGGAATGTCTGAACTTTCTTCCTCTTCTTCAATCTTGGCCATAAGACATAGATTTGTTTCATCATCTTCAGAGTCAGATGATGATGCTTCTTCATCAGAAGCAGCCCAATCATAGTTAGCCATCAGGCCTTTACTCTTCTTCTTAAAGCTTTTCAGCTTAGCATATTTTTCTTTCAGCTTTGAATATTTGTCATCTTTATTCCTTGGAACAAAGGGTTTCTTTGCAAAAGCTGAGGGTCTGGAAACTTTCTTAGACATGCACTCGTTAGCGAAATGTCCTGTCTTTTCGCAGTTAAAACAAGTAGCAGTAGCCTTATCAACAAAAGCTGATGATCTAGGCTTGTCAGTTATGGAAAGAGGTTTGTTCTTTCTAAACATTTTCTTTTTGGCGAATCTCCTGAACTTCTTAGTTAGGAGAGCCAAAGATTCATCATCATCTGAATAATCAGAATCTGATGACCTTTCAGAGTTACTTTCTAACTCAGTGATAGTGACCGAGGGTCGCTGAGTAGAAGGTTCCTCTGAGATTAAAGCAACAGGGGTGCTTTTGGAATCTTTTACAAGATTCTTCTTAAGATGGCTCGATTGCTCATGATTCAGCAACGTGCCATATAAGGTTGAAAGGGTCATTGATTTTAGATCCTTTGACAGCTTGAGACACATAGAATAATTGTCCCAGCTTTCAGGTAAACATTCTAGAAACTTTGTCAGTACTTCAAAGTTAGAATATTCCTTACCAACAGTTTTCAGATCTATAACTAAACAATTAAAACGTTGGTGAACTTCAGAGAGAGATTCATTCTTACCAGAAATGAAGCTTTCGTATTGTCTTACCAGGTTGATCTTTCTTGAGTCCTGGACTTCAGACGTTCCTTCATACTGAACACATATTGTGTCCCACGTGGCTTTTGATGTTTTCAGATTCATGACGGAATGGTAGACTTCGTCAGGAAGAGCCATGGATAGTATGGATCTGGCTTTTGTATCTATAGCCACTTTCTTCTTATCTTCGTCAGTCCATTGAACGATTTTCTTAGGTACCAGCCTTTCTGGAATAGCAGGTCTATTCTCAGCGGCTGGAACAGCAGCATCAATTCTTACAGGGATGAATGGACCATTCTCGAGATAGTAAGGCATAGTAGGGTCTACACCTTCTAAGAAGAGTGTCATCCTATTTTTCCATAAGTTGAAGTTATCTTTGGAAAATCTAGGGGGTTTAGCAAGAGAACCATTGTCTATATAATTTGTGTTTGTGTTGGTGGCCATTTTCAGATAATAGCAAGGAAGAGAAATATCTTAGATTAGATCTTGTTTATGAGATTAAACAAATCTGCTCTGATACCACTTGTTTGTCCCGAAGGCCTATACAAGTTTGTAGAAGGGGGGGGGGGGGGGGGGGGGGGTTGAATACAAACACACAAATTTTACTTTTCTAAATTGTTTATTGAAAAATCATTTACAATTTACAGCTTGTTGCGGAAACAAGATTAAGGATAAACCTAAATCTAAACAAGTTGGAACACTAAGGTTTCTTGCACTAAGAGAGATAAGGACATTACTAATAATAACCTATCTTGAGATAAGAGATTGAACTTGTCCAGAGTTAGCAAGTTACTTCAAATGAAGTGGGTTCATCTCTTTATATACTGCATGCATTTAATGCAAGTCAGTATACACTTTACACGTGTCATCAGCTGGTTGGTTGCTTGTCATTGACCTTGGTTGACAACCTTAGTAGCCGCATGGATGAACAGTGTAGTATCAGAGTGGTTGTACGATTTCAGACAGTCGGAGGTTCTTTTCTGACATTTCGTACGGAGTCGTGCAAGGGGGTTAATACAAAAGTACTTTGTACGGAGGACTTCATGATCAGCTTTCGTTGATTCAGACCATTATCATTTTCTATTCAGCGAATGATAAAGTTCAGCGATAGCTGAAGTCTTGTACTTGATACTTCACGTTGAGTGGACAATTCTGAGTCTTCGCTGATCCGCATCAGTTCATTAGGAGACTTGTCGCTGGTTCTTGAGCTTGATCTTCGACTTCAGCGTAGAACCTTTGTTGACGTGAAACTTGTCTTCAGGGATCATAAGTAAACAACTAACTTATCAGCGATCATCATAATGACTGAACAGACTCAGAGCATTAATGGTGAACAGTGTTCGCTGAATGTTTAATTTAAAGAGCGAGAGTTCCTATCAACGGTACTGTAAGATCTTAGTACTTATCAGCGATAGTGAAACTCTGATACATATTGTTTACTTACAATTTTCACTAAGTATATAAGAGAGGGTCATTATCAAATCACTGAGGGTTTGGATCAACATAGACCTCATCAGGGAGAGTCATAGAAATGATTGATCTGGCTTTAGTATCTATGGTCACCTTCTTCTTGTCATCCTCAGTCCACTGAGAGATGTTTTTTTTACGATATCCCTTTCAGGAATGGTAGGAGTAGTAGTTGTGGCTGGAACAACAACATCTATGATTAATGGAACATAGGGTCCATTTTCCACATAGTAAGGTATAGTGGGATCTACACCTTCTAGGAAAAGCATCGTTCGATTCTTCCAAAGATTGAAGTTATCTTTACTGAATCGAGGAGGTTTAGCAAGAGAGCCATTATTAATGTAGTTTGTGTTTGTGTTGTTTGCCATTTTAGAGAATAGCAAGGAAGAGAATAGTATAAGCAAAATCTTGTTTATTGAGATTAAACAATCTGCCCTGATACCACTTGTTGGTCTCGAAGGGTTACACAAGTATTAAGTTTGTAGAAGGTGGGGTTGAATACAAACCCAAGATTTTTATCTTTCTAAATTATTTTATTGATGAATCAAACAATTTATAGCTTGTTGCGGAATAAGATTAAGTACAAGACCTAATTTAAACAAACTATGAGAATCACACAGATTTCTTGCACTAAGAAGTAGAGAGAAAAGAACAAAGAAAATTAAGGATAATTTTCTAAGGAACAAAGTAGGTTCAGGGATGACCACCTTCGAAGTGAAAGTGCATTCCTCCTATTTATACTACATGCATTTAATGCATGTCAGGAGGACTTTACACGTGTCAACATTTGGTTGGATGCATGCTTCTGACTTTTGCAAACATGTTTTTGGCCGCATGGTGAACAATGTAGTGGCAGAGTGGTTTGTACGATCCTGGACAAAGGTATGTCCTTCTAACAAATCGTACAAAAGTGTGCAAGGGGATAAGACAAACATTTCTTGTAGAGTAGGCTTCATGATCAGCGATCGTTGAGTTGATCTTCATTAGTGAGAACTAATGAAGGTCAGCTATCGCTGAAGTCTTCTACTTGAAACATCGTGTGTTATGGACTTGTCTTGGTTTCACTGATATCCGCATCAGATCATTAGTACACTTGTCACTTGTTCATCAGCTTTGTCTTCGATTCAGCGATGAACGCTTTTGTCGTGAAACTTGTCTTCAGGGATTACAAATAAAACATTTACAAATAATCAATTAGTGATCATCAGCGAAATTGAACAGGCTCAGTTATCACTGATGTACATTTATCACTGAGGAATAATAAAGTGCAGTGGTTCCCCATCAGCGATTCTGAATAGACTCAGTTTCTTATCGCTGATGGTGTGACACTTATACATAATGTTTACTTATAAGTTTCACTAAGTGATTCTAAGGGTAATCATCAAATCACTAAAGGGTTTGGATCAACAGTCAAAGAGATTCATGGGCGATTCGGTTGTTTATTTAGGTTTGGAACCCTCTATTTTTTCCCCTTTCAAATAAAATGAAATGATTGAAGTTTTTCTATTTGGAATCGTGTTAGATATAATTCCTATTACTTTTTTTCTGGATTATTCGTAATTGCTTACAATACAGACGCGACGATCAGTTGGACCTTTGATTCATTAACATCTCTTTTTATTGACTTCCTCCTTTTTTATCCACAAAAGGTTCAATTCAGGTTGCTGTTCAAATGAGTGAAGTTATTGTATTCTAACTAGACCTAACAAGAACAGAATCACGCTCTGTAGAATTTGAACCTACGACATCAGGTTTTGGAGACCCACGTTCTACCGAACTGAACTAAGAACGCTTTCTAGTAGATACGACTAAAAAGAAAAGGATTCTTTTTGTTCCCATATTTCTAAACATGCATATAGTCTCATTAAATAAAAATGATGTATGCCCGAATCGATCTCATTGATCTCTCTTGACTGCCAAGAGGAGAAGAATAGGTAGGGATGACAAGATTGGAACCCGTGATATTTTTGACCCAAAAGAAAGGCGCTACCAAGCTGCGCTACATCCCTTTCAATTGGTCTACAGTGTCATTGTAGAGAATCCCTGTTTTCCACATCGGCAATGCACCTCCATAGATATTCAATTTATCTTTCCATTTCTTCTTTTTTGTCTTTATTGATTTATATACTCATCATCATCCGGCCGATCCCACCAACGCTTTCTTACTTATCTTATTAGCAAAAAGGGTTCTAAGTAACCAGCCCTTTGAATTGAATAAGCGAGGTTTTCGCGATAGAAAGATTTGCATGTGACAAAGATCCCAATTCTGTGTATCAGGTTAAGCAAGCCCCGCCGCCAGCTTCCGCCCAGACAAAAAAAGTGAGCGCCTAGCGCGAAAGATTGCTTTACTAAGTAATATAACGTTAGCGTTTTAGTTTGTTTGATTGCTCGTTAGTTTCGTTTTCAATAAGGGGCGAAGCTTGAACAAGCGAGCCTAGAGTAGCAGCGCAGCCTATTACGTTTTTCAGGCCCCTTTGAGATTCTATTAGTAAAGCGCTAGCTCCCCTATAGAGTCAGGATATTCTGCTATCAATGAAACCGAAAGAAAGAAAAAACTAGTGCCTTTCGTATAGATCGAGACTCATAGCTTGATTCTTTACTCATTCCATACTAGGAAGAACTGCAGGCGATAACACTTCTTCCTATTTCTTTCTCAGTGATATCCGATGATCAAGACAATTCCCATGAAAGTCTTTCATAAAAGTGAATTCTTATTCTTATGAAGCAAATTACATTTCCTATTGATTTGTCCCCTGGACCTATTCTGATTCTGAATTATCCGTCGCTACACTGTTCCCAAGGACCAACATAATCGAAATAGCGAAATTCTTGGGTCATCTCAATGGGTTCAGAAACCACATGTTTCTCTGGATAATTACGTGTTTGAGTGCGTTAGTTATTCAATTTGAGTCGTGTAATGTTTTAGACTGTTATGCATTGCATCCATAGGTATAAGAGTCTGTTATTGTTGGGGTGTCCATAATCGTCTGAAACAGATTATGAAATACATTCTTCTCAATGTGCATTACTCTAGGTTGTGTCGTATCAACAAAGTGCGCCAATAGGACAACTCCCAGAAATGCTCTGCTTTAACCAATTATGTGTTATCCAAAAACCCACAGACTTTCTATAGTGCCTTGACCCATGTGAGACACAATCATAAATCGTAGGAAGGCTATCACTACAAGAAAAGTGAGTTTCAGCGACGCGCTTTTAGCGATGAAACGATTCATTTACAAGTTATAACGATGACATGTCGTTTTTGTTAATCGACTTCAGGGATAAATGGACCTGTAGCGACGACAAAAGTCGTTGCTAAAACCCCTATTTCTTGTGGTGTATACAGTTGATTCCATATTTGTTGCTCGGTTGGCATTAAGGTGGATCAACTTTTTCGTTACGTCCCTTACGAAATTTCTTCCTGTCACGCCCAAACGCGTGTCTATGTGGTAGAAACTTGCGATGACAGTCAACCAACACGATTTCCCTTCGTTTCGATACTGGAACGCACATGCATTATCCATACAATATGGACAAGATAACTTGCCATGCGTGCTCCAACCAGAAAACTTGGCATAAGCAGGAAAGTCACTAACCGTCCACAACTGTACGACCCTCATTGTAAAACTCGTCCTACGAAAAACATCATATGTATGGACACCTTCCAAGAATACCGTCTTCAACTCATCGATCAAGGGCCGGAGAAATACATCCAAGTTCTGTCCGAGACTTTTCTTGACGAGAATCAGCAAAGCGATGTGGACGTAGGACTCCTTGATGCACATCCAAGGCGGTAGATCGTAGTTTGTAAGGAAGACAGGTCGTAGTGAATACAAATTTGAGTTCGAGTTATTGGGGTTGAAACAATTTGTACATAAACCCAGACGAACATTCTCAATATCTTGAGCAAAGTTGGGATGTAGCCTGTCGAAATATTTGGGCTAGTTGTCTTGTAACGAGGCTCCCTACACACTCGACAAGTGTCTTAATCGGCATATTCCATATAGAATAGCATGCAATGCTTTTTTCAAGCATAGATCTTCTCTTTCAGAAGATTAAGTTGCTTCAACATCTTCTTTGTCTCGTAAAAACTACCAACCAATTGTTCACTGTTAGGTAGCATTTCATTCACCATAGCAATGTTACGATTGTAGGTAGTCAGTTGTACGTTGCAATCTGTCTTCCAATTCAAAAACCTTGACACTGCCTGTAACTTTGAAAATCTATGGCATCCCTCCTACAATGGTTGGTCTGCAGCTTCTAACGTCTCATAGAAGTGTCGTGTATGTAGATTCGGTTCTTGCTCCTCCCATGTACTTGATGTACCGGGAATATTTTGGTCAAACACCATCAAACTCATTATAACCATATTCTACTATTGTTTGTTGTGGGTTTTTAATTGAGAGTTCTATTTTGTCGTGTGCATACCAGTGAGTATAAGAAAGCATGAATCATTTTCTTAATATGTCTAAATGAACCACCTCTCTATTTTTATACTTAAGAAGTTGACATCTCTTACAAGGACATCTTAAAAATAATGTTACCCCCTCATCTATGCCACTCGGTTGAATAGATTGGTCATTGGTGAAAGCAAAATCCAAAAATCATTCCACTTCAACACTGAAAACAAGATTTACTTCACCATTCTTATTTACTTGTTTATACATCCACCCATTATTGGTATTAGTTGACATAGCTAGCTACAAATCCAATATAAAGTGTAGTTAGGTAGAAATTGAAACCAAAGATGTAATGGTTGGGTAGAAATTGAAACCAAAGGTGTAATGGTTGGGTAGAAATTGAAACCAAAGGTGTAATGGTTAGGTAGAAATTCAACAACCAAGTCGCCTTAAATAAATTCATACTTATATAAGATCAAAACTTATCCATTAATTTGTAGCAGTATACAAGATTAAAACTTATCCATTAATTTATACACTATACAAGATCAAAACATATACACTATAGAACATTCCATATCTATACATATTCAACACTATGACACATTCCATACATATACATATCAACACTATGACACATTTCACATCATACGTATTCAACACTATGGCACATTCCATATCTATACATATTCCATATATATCCATATCCATATATATCTATACATATCAAAACTTACAACCCAACGTAACCTATTACATAACTCACATTCACCAATACACACAAACACATTACATATGCTAGAGATACACAAACGCAAAAAATGCAATTTTATACACTAAAACATAACTCATGCATTACATTTGTTCCATACACATACACATAATCTATATAATTATAGGTCAAATTCAATTCTCAATACATTATATTCGTACACATATGCAAATTTCCAAAATTCATAATCAATTACGCTATATTTGTACATATAAGCATAGACTTGAAATCATGTGAGACCAGGCTATTTCCGTGAGACCAAAAAATTAACACTAAACCTTCACAGCAAAAGACTGTGAAGGTACTGTGATGGTAAACCTTCACAGTGTTTTTGCTGTGAAGGTTAGGTGTTTTTCTTACCTTCACAATGAATCACTGTGAAGGTTTAGTGTACATTTCTTGGTCTCACGGTCTTACGAAAACAGGTTGGTCTTACGTGAACCCAACCCTATAAGCATATTGTTGGTCCCGAAAGGCCTATACAAGTTTGTAGAAGGGGGGGGGGGGGTTGAATACAAACACGCTATTTTACTTTTCTAAATTGTTTATTGATAAATCATTAACAATTTACAGCTTGTTGCGGAAACAAGATTAAGGATAAACCTAAATCTAAACAAGTTGGAACACTAAGGTTTCTTGCACTAAGAAAGATATGGAGATTACTAATAAAATCCTATCTTGAGAGAGATTTGAACTTGTCCAGAGTTAGCAAGTTACTTCAAATGAAGTGAGTTCATCTCTTTATATACTGCATGCATTTAATGCAATTCAGTATACGCTTTACACGTGTCATCAGCGGATTGGTTGCATGTCATTGACCTTTGTTGACAACCTTAGTAGCCGCATGAATGAACAGTGTAGTATCAGAGTGGTTGTACGATCTCAGATTTTCGGAGGTTCTTTTCTGACATTTCGTACGGTGGCGTGCAAGGGAGGTTAAGACAAAAGTACTTTGTACGTAGGACTTCATGATCAGCTTTCGTTGATTCAGCGATTATCATTTACTATTCAGCGAATGATAAAGTTCAGCGATAGCTGAAGTCTTGTACTTGATACTTCACGTTGAGTGGACAAATCTGAGTCTTCGCTGATCCGCATCAGTTCATTAGTAGACTTGTCGCTGGTTCTTGAGCTTGATCTTCGACTTCAGCGTAGAACCTTTGTTGACGTGAAACTTGTCTTCAGGGATCATAAGTAAACAACTAACTTATCAGCGATCAACATAAGGACTGAACAGACTCAGCGCATTATGGTGAACAGTGTTCGCTGAATGTTTAATTTAAAGAGCGAGAGTTCCTATCAGCGGTACTGTAAGATCTTAGTACTTATCAGCGATAGTGAAACTCTGATACATATTGTTTACATACAATTTTCACTAAGTATTTAAGAGAGGGTCATTATCAAATCACTGATGGTTTGGATCAACAATCTCCCCCTATTTGATTATGACATAACAACAAAGAAAATTGCTATTTAATGAAAACATAAGGATAAAAAGAACTCATAAAATATTTGTCCCTTTTACTGTTTTCTGGGATCTTTTCAGTACTGATGGAGTAAAGTACATTCGCTGAAATCTTTCTTTAAATCTTTGAATCAGGTTACAATGAAGAACAGAAAGATTACAAGTACAAGCGAAATAAATTACAAGTACAGAAGGATAACTGATACAATAGAGAAAAAAGAAGATTATATCAGTTTTCAAAAGGTTCTTTCTTAATGAGAAGTTCATCAAGGGTCGTCTTTTCAGTGGGAATCATCCAACCAGGAACCGTTACACCTTGTTTTCTTTTCTTCAGCGCTTCTTGAAAGATCAAGGGTTTTAGGTGTCGTGCCTGAATGTCCTTTCTGAAGTCACACCAGTAGATAAGATCTCTGAGCTGTTCGATTGGAGTGATTGGGAGCTCAGCGATCCGTTGAAAGCATTTTCGTCCGTCGTAGTCAAGAAAGAATATTCCATAAGGATTACTGATGACTTTACCAGGGACGAAAAGTTCACATGGTGGCAGAGAGATGTCAAGGGCAGATAGATCAGGATCAGGACCAAGTACTTCAGCGCGAGAGAAACCAATTCCAGTTTCATTTCGTATTACAGGTCCTGAATTTGAATCTTGACGTTTCTTCCTTGGAGAACCTCTTTTTCTTTTCGGCTTTAGATCAGGAACAGGAGGAATATCCACACAGGAAGATATCAAGTCGATCTGTCTGTTTATCAGCTTTTCGAAATGATTCTTGTACTTTGATTGTGATGGTTGGATAGCTAACCTCATCTCCAGCCATTCAGAGAGACCATACCTTTTTACAGTGTCAGCACGAAAGGTTTCAGATGTGCCATCTTCTCTGAATAGTTTGATGTCAACAATAGGTACTCTGATAGATGTTCTTCCAGAGATGAATACCTTGTTGATCTTCGCTGGACGATATCTGAGTGAATTTTCTCTTTACACCAGATCAAGGTGGTCTGAGAAACTTCAGTTTTCTTTTCCACGATCTTCTGGGCTTCTTCCCACAGCTTTCGTTGGATTTGAATGGGAACACGCTTCAGCTTGGGGTCTTTGACAGATTCTTGAGTGAGCTTGATGGCGTATTCTCTGTCTTTCTCTTCAGCTTCCTTTCTTTCAGCAATGAGGCGTTCAGCTCTAAGGTGGTCCTGATATTCAGCTTTTGAGTCAGTGTAGATGTCACAGAGCACCTTGGCAAAATCGTTGAGCGTCTTATCAAGACTCTTGATGTCTTCAGTGGAAGCTTTCTTCTCCACCACCGTTGTCAGCTTTGTCAAGTTCTCTCCAGCGTTTGTTACAGCTGTTGAGTTGTTGGAGAGTGTGGTGGTGAGACTGGACAGCTTTGTTTCCACGGACTTCAGCGAGGCGTTGATGTATCCCAAATTAGGACCTGTAACATATAAGTACTTGTGAACAAAGGAAAGCTCAGAAGTTTCAGGTTTAGTTACAGTGTTTAAGGTGGGATTAGTACCTGTAGGAGGATTGATGAACTCGTCGAAGTTGCAAGTTTCTGAATAGTGTTCCATATCCTCTTCGAAAATACGGTGAGGTATGGTGAACTCTGCAGGTCCTTTCTTCATCATTTGTTGAGAAGCATCAGCGGCGGCTTCTGGAATGATGGCATCTCCAGTGTTTGCTGGAGGAGTGTCCAAGTGAGTGGAGGGAGAAGCGAAGGTTAAGATTGGGGTTCGGGTTCTGAGTTCAGCGTTGGAATCGCTGACAATTACTTCATCAGTCTTTTGAGAGACTGAGGGAGGTTGGGTAGTTTCCAAGTTTCTAACCTCAGCGTTTGGAGACGCTGAAGTCTGGATTGGAGGGATGGCTTGCACGGGTGTGGCAGAGCGTACCACGGAACTTTCCTTCAGCTCTTCAGAACGAGCTGAGGAGTCTTCAGCATGGAATTGCTGGGGTTGCTCCTTGGTTTTCTTGATCCTTTTGGAATCAAGTTGGGTGTGTGAGGGTTTCCTTTTCTTATAAGGAGAGGATGTTGTGGCCGGGGTATCAGCGATTGGTAATGTCGCTGAAGGAGCCACAGAAAGCGGAGAATTTAGAAGAGAGAGAAGAGTAGAGAGACGTACCTCATTGGCGACAGGCTTGAAGTCGAGAACCTTAGGGCCAATCTGAGAAAGTTTCAGATCACCCTCTTCAGGATAGATGTCCTTCAGGCCATATTGAAAGATGGCGCTGATGAATCGTGGGTAAGGAACCCATGCTGGTCTGTCAGCGGCAGAATCGACACGTTGAATCAGGTCTTCATAAATAATGGAGGCCCAGTCAATATTTAGACGTTTCAGCAGTGCGTATCCCATGGACTGCTGAGGTTGGGCGGCTTGATCAGAAGATCCGGATTTCGCTGTCATGCAGCTGATCAGGTGAGCGAAGATGAAATTCATCTCGCTGGGCATTTTGGATTTCTTTATCAGCGTCAGTTTCTTCTTAGGCTTCTTGTCCCTTCCAATATCCCAGATATAACCCATTGCGTCAAGGAAAGCAATGATTGCTTCTCTGTTAGCATGCTTTTTGTGGTCAGGGAATGGAATGAAGGGTTTTTCTTTGGAGGCATTTGGGAAGTTTAGGGCTTTGCGGATAATTGCGGGTGTGATCTTGATGGTGCCATACTCAGTATCGCTGAGTATGCAGTCTATGGTTTTGGATGGATCTTTGGCAGAATGTAGCTCAGTGTGTCTGGCAGAGTACCAGAACTGGGATAAGAGCCGCTGACTGGCAGGAGGTGTTATGGTCAGGGCTGTGTAGATGGGGATGTTCTTCATAAAACTTACAGCATCGTCCAGATGTGATACTTGCTTCCGAGGAGGAAACTCGAGAAGAGCTGAGAGGTTGTTGGCCTTAGTCCAATCGAGTTGATCCAGCTCGAACTTCACCTGGGGGGCTTTGAAGATTTCCATTTCCTCAGAGTCAGTGGAGATGGATTCAGCGGTAACATTCAGCTTTGAAGATGCCATATCACTGTATTATCAGTTCAACCAAAGATGTTAACAGATAAGAATTATCTTAATGTGGAAAGAAATTTCCGTTAAGATTTTTCGAATCTTGTCCATTTCATTCAGACAAAAAATGTCTTAATGAAGATTAGGGTTTTTCTTGATTAAAAGAAAAGTAAAACCCATAAAATCTTGTATTCCAGTTTCTAAAAGAAAAATGGATACGAATGAAGAACAAGTTTAAGATTTAGATTTAAAACTTGAAGAACAACCATGAAATGGTTGTGTTCATAAAACCATGAAAGAAATGATTTTAAAAAAAAAATTCTTTTGTTTGATCTTGTTAAAACAAAGAGAAGATCGAAAACAAGTTATACGCATTTGATAAAAAATAAGAACATATTAACCTTGAAGTTTTGATGAAGAAGATGATGAACAGTTCTTGAGGTTTTTGAGAGCACAAATGCAACAGAGAATTCTTTTCTTGCGGAGAAAGATTGTTCGCGTAAAAGACAAATATAAACCAAGAGTTGTTTATATAGGGATTTTTAGAGAGAGAAAACCTTGAGCGGGAAAAGGTTTTCATCATGACACGGACACGTGTTTGCATTTGATTGGAAGTTTGAACAAAACGTGCAAACGTGTGTCAGAAAGAAATCGTGCCGAGTGTTATCCGTTGCAATGACGTCACAACTGTCCTTTCACATTCTTTTAGGATGTCTCTGAGGTTTTGAAAAACTCAGGGACTCTTTTGAAAAACATGAAGCACTGAATAGAAATATCAGTGAAGGTTTAAGGAATTTTCAAAATATCGCTGTTAAGGAAAAGATATTCAGCGATGCAATTTATTTTGAAATCTTGCATTTACATGCGATTGTCAGAGAGAGAAAACATACCTGGATATCAGTTTAACCAAGTTTATTCAGAGAGAAGATGATGAAATGGATTATAAAAGTTGATTTTATCCCGAAGCCTATACAAGAATGTATAAACGTATCGTTGATAAATGTGAACCGCTGAAGATTTTATCCTTCAAAGTTCAGCATTCCAAGCTCGCTGATGAGAAAGTTGAATCTTGTATCATCAAGAGGTTTGGTAAACAAATCAGCTAACTGATAATCAGTTGGGATAAAATGAAGTTCTATATCACCATTCATCACATGATCTCTGATAAAATGATATCTGATTTCTATGTGTTTTGTCTTTGAGTGTAGCACTGGATTGTTTGCTATAGCGATGGCACTTGTGCTGTCGCAGTAGATTGGAATTTTGGAGAGCTGAAGATCATAGTCTAGTAGCTGATTTCTCATCCACAAGACTTGAGAACATCAGCTTCCAGCGGCTACATACTCAGCTTCAGCTGTGGAAGTGGACACTGAGTTTTGCTTCTTACTTGTCCAACTTACCAGCTTTCCACCCAGGAGCTGACATCCTCCTGTGGTGCTTTTCCTATCCATTTTGCAACCTGCAAAATCACTGTCTGAATAGGCGGTTAGATCGAATCCAGAGTCTTTGGGATACCAAAGACCTAGATTCGCTGTACCCTTAAGATATCGAAAGATTCGCTTTACAGCTTTCATATGGGATATCTTAGGTTCAGCTTGATATCGTGCACACAGACATGTTGCAAACATAATATCGGGTCGGCTAGCTGTAAGATACAATAGTGAGCCGATCATCCCACGGTACAGCGTGACATTGACAGGAACACCCTTTATGTCCTTATCAAGTATCAGCGGGGGTGCCATAGGGGTTTTCATAGCTGAACTTTCAGTTAAGTCGAATTTCTTCAGCATATCTTTAACATACTTTCCCTGATTTATAAAAGTTCCTTTTTCAGTTTGCTTAATCTGAAGACCAAGGAAATATGTTAGTTCACCCATCATACTCATTTTATACTCATCTTTCATTCTATCAGCGAAACGAGTACAAAGCTCAGGGTTAGTAGAACCAAATATAATGTCATCAACATATATTTGAACTAAAATGATATGACCTTTTAATTTTCTAAAAAACAAAGTTTTGTCAATCTTACCTCGCTCAAATTTTTCAATATGGAGATAAGTAGAGAGAGTATCATACCATGCACGTGGAGCTTGCTTTAAGCCATAAAGTGCCTTGTCCAGTTTATAAACATAACCTGGACGCTTAGGATCTGAGAATCCTGGAGGTTGTTCCACATATACTTCTTCATTCAGCTTTCTATTTAGAAACGCTGACTTAACATCCATCTGATGTACAGTGAAGTTTTTGTGTACAGCATATGCTAAGAAAAGACGAATAGATTCAAGTCTTGCTACTGGAGCAAAAGTTTCGTCATAATCTATGCCTTCCTCTTGTCTGTATCCCTAAGCAACAAGACGAGCTTTGTTGCGAGTTACAGTACCATGTTCGTCCAACTTGTTTCGAAAGACCCATTTAGTGCCTATCACCGTTTTGTCAGTTGGTCTACGAACAAGTTTCCAAACTTTGTTTCTTTCGAATTCAGTCAGCTCTTCTTGCATAGCGCTGACCCAGTTTGGATCTCTGAGGGCATCATCTATTTTCTTTGGTTCAGTTAGAGAAATAAAGTTAACAAATAAACAAATATTACCTGCACTTCTACGAGTCTGAATACCAGCGTTGGGATCACCAAGAATTTGATCGATTGGGTGATTTACAGTCCATCGCTGAGCCGGAGCATGCGTCGCTGACTCAGTCTGAACTGGAGAAACTGAAGATGAGGCTTCAGCTACTTCTGGATTATCAGCTAAGAGAGGAATGTTTGCGTTTGCCACTTCATTCACTGATTGCTGAGAAATAGATGGAATTTCTGAGACATTTGGATCAACTGCAGGTATAGTGTTTATAGGAACAGCTGAGACCCAAGATGTTTCAGCTTCACTATTTTGCATATTTGGAATGATAGAAGGACCATCATTTTCTACTGTGTGAGCATGAGGAGTGGGAACATCTTCTGAATCACCAAGATGAGAAAACATCCATTGATTCAGTTCTTCTGTATCAGCGTTCGATTTAGAGTTCGCTGAACGGGATTCGTCAAACGTGACGTGAATAGTTTCTTCTACAGTTTGTCTTCTTCGGTTGAAGACTCTGAAAGCTTTGGAAACTGAGGAGTATCCAAGAAAGATTCCATCATCAGCCTTAGGATCAAACTTTCCAAGGGCATCTCTGTTGTTCAGTATGAAACACTGACATCCAAAGATGTGAAGAAAGCTGATTGAAGGCTTTCTCCCATGAAAGAGTTCATAGGCTGTCTTTTTGAATCTTTTAACTATCAGCGACCTGTTTTGCGTAAAACAAGCAGTGTTGACAGCTTCTGCCCAAAACTGAGTAGGCAGGTGAGAATCGCTGAGCATTGAACGTGCAACTTCAATAATTGTTCTATTTCTTCTTTCAGCGACTCCGTTTTGTTGTGGTGTTCTCACTGACGAAAAGTTGTGAGAAATACCCTTGCTCTCAAGGAAGGAATCAAGAGAACTGTTTTTGAATTCAGTTCCATGATCACTCCTTATTGAGCGAACAGTCATATTGTTCAGAGTTTCCATCTTCCGAACAAAGGTGATGAGTTCTTCAGGGGTGTCACTCTTAGAACGGAGAAACATTACCCATGTGTAACGAGAGAATTCATCAACTATGATCAGCGTATATTTCTTTCCAGCGATGGATTGTTTGTTAACGGGGCCAAACAAATCCATATGGAGTAGTTGTAGAGGAGATGACACTGAGGAAATTTGCTTTGACTTAAAGCTTGCCTTGGTCTGCTTCCCTTTTTCACACGCTGAACATAAGGACTCTTTGGCGTATGAATGTTGAGGTAGACCAGTGACTAACTCTTTGGATGAAAGAGTATTCAGTGTCTTGAAGTTGAGATGTGAGAGCCTTTTGTGCCATAGCCAGTTAACATCAGAAGATGCTTTTGAGAAGAAACAGGAGTTCTCAGTGGTTGTTGAGTCCATGTTTATAACGTAAACATTTTCCAAACGATAACCGCTGAGAGCTATCTTCTCCTTTTTGTCAGAGACAAAGCAGGATTCCTTAGTGAAAATCACTTTGTTATCCATGTCGCAAAGCTGACTGATGCTTAGAAGATTATGCTTCAGCCCTTCAACATATGCGACTCTTCTGAAGGATGTTGTACCATTTGAAAGTACACCATACCCTCGGGTATGTCCTTTTCCATTTCCACCGAAAGTCACAGAGGGACCCTTCTCTTCCTTGTATTCAGCGAGCAGGTTTTTCTTTCCAGTCATGTGTCTAGAGCATCCGCTATCGAGATACCAGATACCCTTCTTAACCTGAATAGCAGAGGTTGAAGTGGAGGGAATGTCTGAACTTTCTTCCTCTTCTTCAATCTTGGCCATGAGACATTGATTTGCTTCATCATCTTCAGAATCAGATGATGAGGCTTCTTCATCAGAAGCAGCCCAATCATAGTCATCCATCAGGCCTTTTCCTTTCTTCTTAAAGCTTTTCAGCTTTGCATACTTTTCCTTCAGCTTTGAGTATTTGTCATCTTTATTCCTTGGAACAAAGGATTTCTTTGTAAAAGCTGAAGGTCTCATGATTTTCTTTGACCTGCACTCGTTAGCGAAATGACCTGTCTTTTCGCAGTTGAAACAAGTAGCAGTAGCCTTATCAACAAAAGCTGATGACTTAGGCTTGTCAGCTATAGAAAGAGTTTTGTTCTTTCTAAACATTTTCTTCTTGGCGAATCTCCTGAACTTTTTAGTTAGGAGAGCCAAGGATTCATCATCATCTGAAGAATCAGAATCTGATGACCTTTCAGAGTTACTTTCTAACTCAGTGATAGTGACCACGGGTCGTTGAGTAGAAGGTTCCTCTGAGATTAAAGCAATAGGGGTGCTTTTGGAATCTTTTACAAGATTCTTCTTAAGATGGCTAGATTGCTCATGATTCAGCAATGTGCCATATAAGGTAGCGAGTGTCATTGATCTTAGATCTTTTGACAGCTTGAGACACATGGAATAATTGTCCCAGCTTTCAGGTAAACATTCTAAAAACTTTGTCAGCACTTCAAAGTTAGAATATTCCTTACCAACCGTTTTAAGATCTATAATTAAGCAATTAAAACGTGGATGAACTTTAGAGAGAGTTTCATTCTTACCAGAAATGAAGCTTTCGTATTGTCTTACCAGGTTGATCTTTCTTGAATCCTGGACTTCAGACGTTCCTTCATACTGAACACATATTGTGTCCCACATGGCTTTTGAGGATTTCAGGTTCATGACGGAATGGTAGACTTCGTCAGGAAGGGCCATGGATAGTATGGATCTGGCTTTTGTATCTATAGCCACTTTCTTCTTGTCTTCATCGGTCCACATGTGTATTTCCTTTGGAATCAGCCTTTCAGGAATAGCAGCTCGAGTTGCAGTGGCTGGAACTAAAGGATCAATAGTTACAGGGATGTGTGGGCCGTTTTCAAGCTAGTAGGTCATAGTAGGGTCTACACCTTCTAGGAAGAGCATCATCCTATTTTTCCATAAGTTGAAGTTGTCTCTGGAAAATCTAGGGGGTTTTGCAAGAGAACCATTGTCTATATAATTTGTGTTTGTGTGGGAGGCCATTTTCAGAAAATAGCAAGGAAGAGAAATATCTTAGATTAGATCTTGTTTATGAGATTAAACAAATCCGCTCTGATACCACTTGTTGGTCCCGAAAGGCCTATACAAGTTTGTAGAAGGGGGGGGGGGGGGGTTGAATACAAACACACTATTTTACTTTTCTAAATTGTTTATTGATAAATCATTAACAATTTACAGCTTGTTGCGGAAACAAGATTAAGGATAAACCTAAATCTAAACAAGTTGGAACACTAAGGTTTCTTGCACTAAGAAAGATATGGAGATTACTAATAAAATCCTATCTTGAGAGAGATTTGAACTTGTCCAGAGTTAGCAAGTTACTTCAAATGAAGTGAGTTCATCTCTTTATATACTGCATGCATTTAATGCAATTCAGTATACGCTTTACACGTGTCATCAGCGGATTGGTTGCATGTCATTGACCTTTGTTGACAACCTTAGTAGCCGCATGAATGAACAGTGTAGTATCAGAGTGGTTGTACGATCTCAGATTTTCGGAGGTTCTTTTCTGACATTTCGTACGGTGGCGTGCAAGGGAGGTTAAGACAAAAGTACTTTGTACGGAGGACTTCATGATCAGCTTTCGTTGATTCAGCGATTATCATTTACTATTCAGCGAATGATAAAGTTCAGCGATAGCTGAAGTCTTGTACTTGATACTTCACGTTGAGTGGACAAATCTGAGTCTTCGCTGATCCGCATCAGTTCATTAGTAGACTTGTCGCTGGTTCTTGAGCTTGATCTTCGACTTCAGCGTAGAACCTTTGTTGACGTGAAACTTGTCTTCAGGGATCATAAGTAAACAACTAACTTATCAGCGATCAACATAAGGACTGAACAGACTCAGCGCATTATGGTGAACAGTGTTCGCTGAATGTTTAATTTAAAGAGCGAGAGTTCCTATCAGCGGTACTGTAAGATCTTAGTACTTATCAGCGATAGTGAAACTCTGATACATATTGTTTACATACAATTTTCACTAAGTATTTAAGAGAGGGTCATTATCAAATCACTGAGGGTTTGGATCAACACATATTTCCAAAATTTAAACAATTTTAGGTCAAAATCTATTCCCATTCACATATATACATAATTTTGATTCGATACACAATCACACAATATTTCACCATTTCATATATGCACAATCACACGATATGTCACCATTTCTATACACAATCACACATTATTTCACCATTTCATATACACAATCACACATTATTTCACCATTTCGTATAAATACACACATATACATACACACCCATATATATACACATTATATTTGTTCCCAAAATTTAAACAAACCTAGGTCAAAATTTATTCCCAAGTTCACATACATACATACATATATATATATATATACATACTTTACATACACAAATATATTCACCAATACATACATAAAATCATATATATAAAAGAAAAATGGTGAAAATAGAAAGAAAATAACAAAAGCTTTATTTTTTACCAAAAAATCGGATGCAGAGGGGGAGAGGCCAGAGGTGGAGGACATCACCGGTCGGTGGAGGGCAACGTCGGTCGGTGGGGGCAGCGTCGGCGGGGAGTGGTCGGGGTTCTGGCGAATCGTAAAAGGGGCAGAGAAGGGGGTTTTGGTGTGATGGTGGTTGTGGTGTGGTCTGTGTGTTTGAAGACCTAAGTAGAAAATTCGTGTTATTTTTGACAGATTACCGATGGATATATCCGCCGGTAAATCATTTAATTAATTGTTTTTGAAAATTTTGAATTTTTGACGGATATATCCGCCGGTACGGGTATATCTGCCAGATATCCGTCGGAAATGTTATTTTTATTATTATATTATATTATAATATTATTATACCTTTAAAGTCAATTAAATACATTAAAGCCAAAAAATGGTCCATTAAAGCCAAAATCGGTCCATTAATGCCCAAAACGGTCCATTAAAGCCGGACATAACCCATTATAAGCCAAAATGATCCATTAAAGCCCAAAACGGTCCATTAAAGCCCAAAACAATCTATTAAAGTCGAACATAACTCATTAAAGCCCAATTGGATCAATGAAAGCTCAAAACGATCCATTGAAGCCAAAAACGGTTCATTAAGGGTGTGTTTGGTACACTGGACAGGACAAAACATAACAGAACAGAACAGGGATCACTGTCCCATGTTTGGTAGGACTTTTATATGGAACAGACAGGAACAGGGTGGAACAAAGTGGAACAGGCCTGTTCCACCCCCACCCCATGGAACAAGGTGGAACAGACTTATGTTTTACCAATATAACCCTAAAATAAAATCTAATTGTCTTCTAAAGCATCAAATACACGTTTTCTTTTATATTTTATTCATTCTTTAAATTTTATTTATTGTATTTTATCTAATGTTATCTGCTCAGTTCTGTCCAGTTCTGTCTACCAAACGCTGAACAACTGTTCTGTCCTGTTCTGTTCTGTTCTGTGCCATCCTATCCTGTTCTGTCCTGTCTGCGTACCAAACGCACCCTAAAGCCCAAAACGATCAATTATAGCCCATAGCGATCTATTAAAGCCTAAAACGATCCATTAAAACCCATCACGATCCATTAAAGTCCTAAACGGTCCATTAAAACTCAAAATGATTCATTAAAGCCCAAAAAAGTCCAATAAAACCGAACATAACCCATTAAAGTCCAATTAAATTGGATCAATGAAACCCCAATTGGATCCATTAGCGGCCAATTGGATCCAATAAACACCTATTGGATCCATTAAAGCCTAATTAGATCCATCAAAGCCCAACTGGATCCATTAAAGCACAATAGGTATGTATGTGAACCGCTACATGTGAACTGCTACATCTGAACCAAATGTTTATGTATAGTGTGTATGTGTATCAATGTTCTAAAAAACTCGCCGCACAGCCGTCATGGCCCGCCATGGCACCAAGGTTTGTGTCTCACATCACGTGAAGCTCGTGGCACGTCATGGCCTAATGCGCAGTTTTCGTAATGCAATATTTGATTTATCTTTACGTTTTTATTGTTTTATTTGCAAGTTTTTTAATATATAACCTAATTTAATTTGCTTATTACTATTGACTCATTGAGTAACATTACAAAACATATGTTTTTATATATAATATTATATATGAATTAGAAATTTGACGCCATAAATCATGCCTTGAAAACGCCATGGTTTCGCCATGGCTCCTAAGGCTTGAGGCTTGGCCTCGCCGCCACGCCACGCCTCATGCCATTTAGAACCTTGATGTGTATAAATGTGACTCGCTATATATATGAACACAAATATATATGTATGTATGTGAACATCTACATGTTAATGGATGTATATATATGTATATGAAGTATGTGTATATGATCTAGTACCTAGTGCCAAAAAAGTTGTATGTAAACCGTTATATTTTGGTATGTATGTAAAACAATAAATGTGACTCTATATCTATGAAGACAAACATGTATATACGTGAACCACTATAGTTATGTGAAACGATACATGTGACTTGCTATACATATGAACATATACATATATGTATGCATGTGAACCGAACGTATATATATATATGAACTTATACATGTGTGCCGCTATATGAACACAAACATATATGCATGTTTGTGAAGCGTTATGTGAACCGAATATATCTACTAACGGATTGTAATTTCAAAATTAAATCCGTCGATATTTTTAATCAATTAAATAAATTTGATTTATCATTAAGTGTAGGAAATTCTTTTAAAATGATTATTTATTTTAAAAAAGGTTTAAAATCCGCCAAAAATCCGTCGAAAAAAGTTAAAAAAAATTAATTATATTTTCCGATGGATGTAAATATATTTTTATTTTTTATTTTTTATTTTTTATTTTTTATTTTTTATAGAAACCCGCCGAAAATCCGCCAGAAAGATCAATACAAAATGAATTTCTAGATTTTTTTTCTAGCAAATTTTTATTTTTAATAAAGAAGATTCCATGGGATTTCCCCCGGAAATGTCTTTATATATTTAAGTGTACTATTTTTTTTTTAAAATTGATTGACATTTCCGGCGGATGCAAATTAATAAAAATAATTAATTAACATCCGTCGGGAACGTAATTAATTTATGTTTAATCATTTAAAAAATAATTAATTAAAAATTCTTAAAATCTGTCGAAGATTCGCCGAAAACACAAAAGATTTTTTTCTTAAAATAAATAAAAGATATTTTCCGGCCGTAGTCAATGCCATTTGACTTTCTTAATATCCGCCGGAAATGTCCGTCGGTTTTGCTTGTTTGTTTATTAGTGTTTTTACCAACGGGCGTGCTTTGCCGATATGAATACTTGGTACTCGAGAGCATTGTGTCATTCATAATAATCTCCTTCGTACCGTCCTCAATCAGGTCTAGAAAACTTCATATTATCTTAAGAAAAAAGTTACTACTTGAAGAAGAAAACTTAGAGTTGAATGCATTTCATTCTTTTCCATGTTTGCTCTAAAACGAACATGCAACTAGTCTTGATTTTGAAGTTAGAACTAATGCATGTGTTTCAGACACTGGTCCATGGAATTTGAATGGCAAATTAATCAAGAATTGTAAGTATGAACTTGTCCTTTTTTGCTGGAGATGGCCACCACCATGCATGTGGATATGATGCATGCTTGCTAATTAACTTCATATATACTCACCCCTCACTCAAATGGGAATGTTTGTTTCCAAAAATGGAGGCTATTCTTGAAAATTGGAGATCCAAAGGATGATTGCTTTTTTGAGCAGTTGATCAATTTGTTCAAAAGCTGCCAAAGCCATCATTTTACCCCATTTCATACTCATCCTGCTGCACACATATCATGTTGTTCTACCTGTTTATTTCATTATGAACAAGAGACTTTATCAGGAATGCCTATACGCACGCACATTCTTCTGTGATTGCTAAACAATCGGTTTTGGATTATTTTGAATTAAAGTAAATTGTTACTAAGAAATCATTCTGTTTTATTTTTTAACATTGAAACTGTAGAGCTGATTTCATCATGATATTTTTTTATGAAAACAAGTCAATTTCCATGACCTGAAAATGTGTATCTGAATGTTACATTATATTTTGAAGACGGTAAATTCTCAAGGTTCTAGATGGCGTGAGTCGTGGCGTGGTCAAACCTCAAACTTTAGAAGCCACGGAGAAGTCATGCCGTTTTTAAGGCGTGACTTATGACGTCAAATTTCTAATTCGTTTATAAAAACATATTTTCTGTAGTGTTTCTCAACGAATCAATAGTAATAAGCTAGTTAAATTAGGTTATATATAAAATGAAAAACTTGCAAATAAGACATTAATAATGTAAAGAAAAATCAAATATTGCGCGTTAGGTGATGGCGTGCCACGGGCTTAACGTGGTTTGAAATACAAGTCTTGGTGCCATGGCACGCCATGACGACTGTGCGACGAGTTTTTTAACCAACCAACGTTTTTTGATTATCAAAGTTATCCTTTCTTTGAATATGCACACACAACCATTTGTCAATCTATATATTAATTGTTCTTCAAAACTCACGTGTTCTTTTTTTCATAATATTTTAAACCCCACATTTTCCTCAAATATTTAAACCCACTTTTTTCTTTTTAACTCTTTGAAAATTGAAACCCAAAACCTTCGATTTCTATATTTCTACGCCGACCACTTTTCAAAAACATAAAAACTCTGAAACCCTAATGAAAAATAAGGAAGGTCATATAGACAAAGACATTTCAAGAATATCCAGACCACTTGATTAAATATGTAATAAAAAAATTAAATTACATTCTAGATGTTTTTTCAACCCTATCGTAATTAATGTTGCGAATCTAGGTTTGTGGTTGTATAATACTTGGATAATTTCCTAGATCGTGAATTGAAAATCACTTTGCGACCCTCTAATGCCTTCAGTTACACGAAATCAGTATTGGAATATTCCCGAAATTTTATACACAAAATAAGGCACTGATTTCGTGTGTGTGTGTGTATATATAAATATATATATATATATATATATATATATAGAGAGAGAGAGAGAGAGAGAGAGTTAGCTTCAGAGGAAAACCGGAAAAAAACTTAAAAAACAGAGGAACGCTCTAGTAATCGTTCATCTAGAGGTATGTTGTTGTACATACAAATAATTTGTAACATGCACGCATGCATAAAAAAACAACTTAGTTTACTTGTATGCACATGTGAACTTAGTTTACTTGTATGCACATATACATACCATCCAGATGAACGGTTATTAGGGTGTTCCTCATTTTTTCATTTTTTTGAGATTTTCCCCTAAGGCCCTCTCTCTCTCTCTCTATATATATATATATATTCAACATATGACGTTTTATGTATTTATATGACATATCAATGGTTACAGGTAGTTAAAACAGTTATAACCATTAATGGATAAGATTGAAAAACAGTTACAATCGAATCAGAGTTCTAAGGTCCGATGTCTAACTCAGCAGAACATAACTCTGGTTACATAGTTTAGATATCTGACTGTATAGTCTACAGTTAGGACTTAGTCAAAATTCCTATGTTTAAACCTATGTCTGGTTACATGGTCCGCACTTACGACTTACTCTGATAAGAGGGATCATATCTCTAAACGCACACCTTTAGACTTATACTTAAGTCAGAACCCAAGTCTGATTACATGGTCCACACTTAAAACATAACCATTTTTAGAGAAACTTCAGAACTCTAACCAGACTTAACACTGCCAATGTGCTTACCCCTTGGAACCCCGCTAGGGGCATTGCCCCAACAACCCCGCAACGAGGTGAGTGTGTCTTGACCCCTGTTTTATGGCGATCTAAGGTGACAGGGTAACATATGTGAGTGTGTAAACTCACTTATGTTTGTCTTATCACCATAATCGATCTCAAACAAGTCACAATTACGAAAAAAGTTGATGCTAATAAAATTACCAACCATTGATAAGAATTTGTGAAACATAAATTGTGACAGATTTATGTTTGTGTTTTTGTTTTGATATGCCAATGGGTTTGAATATTTTCGTCTTTTTGTTTGGTAATTTTGTAAATTAATGGTGAGAGCTTTATTTATTTTTATGGATGAACAAATTGTCTTGTTTCAAATTGTGAAACATAATGGTTTAATATATTGTGTTGCTTATTATTATGAAACAATACATGGATTTAACAAGAAGTAACGCAATATTGTTTCACAATGTGAACAATGCATAAATAAAAAATGAAGTGTTGTTTCACAATACAACATTACTTATGTTAAATAACATAGTGAGAATATTTGTTCACATTGCAAAGTGTTGTTTCATGCTATTAAGTGTTGTTTTCACACCGTGATACATTGTAGTGAACATATTTGTGCCCAAGTGTTGTTTCAATTAGTAAAACAACATGACACTGATGGATCAAAATTAATGTAAGCGAACATATATGTTAACACGAGTCTTATTTCACAGTGAAACATTGTAGGGAACATATTGGTACACAAATGTTGTTTTACATAGTGAAACAACACAACCCCGATGGATCGAAATGTAGCGAACATATGTGTTAACACAATGTACTTGCACACTATGAAACGATACATATATCGATATTAATGTGTTGTTAATAACTGAAATGACATCCCTAATGTGAAACAATGCAGTGGTATTTTAGACGGTGAAACAACAAATATATTACCATCGATGTGTTGATAATTTTTGAAACGATGTCACTAATGTGAAAACAATGTAGTTACGTTTCACATTGTGAAACAATACACAAGTTAAATCATTTGTAATATTTAATGTAAAAATTATCAAAATATTGATTCAAGTTACGTGTTACTCCGTTAAAAAAAATCTTAAAAAATAGTTATATTGGTGTCAAATGAAAGATAATAAAATGATCATTTATTTGGTATAATTTTCATAATTAAAATTCTCTTGTAGTTAAAATATCTGGAATTTAAAAAAAAATATAGTGTTTTATTTTAGATTTATAAAAAGCAATATTTTATTTCAGTTAAAGAATCATGAGAATGTATAGTTCGATAATCCAAGAAAATCACGATAGTCACTTATCTAGTCTTAGATTAAAATTGTTCTGCGAAGTTCCATTTTTATCTTTCAAACAATCTTTAAATATTTGATTGATTAGAATTTTCTATATATTATAAGAATGTTACCATGTTCGATATACTTTTATCAAAATCCTTGAATAACTGATATTGGCTTTTGTAGTTCTCAACTTTTTAATGGTTCTCATTATATATATATATATATATATATATATATAGAGAGAGAGAGAGAGAGAGAGAGAGAGAGAGAGGGGAGGGGTTCAGGGAAAACCTCAAAAAAACGGAAAACAGAAAAACACCATAGTGACCTTTCATCTGGACGGTATGCACTTGTGCATACAGGTAAATTATGTTGTTTTTTTAGTTTTTATGCACAAGTGCATTATGCACGTTACAAATTACTTGTACGCACAAGTGCATACCGTCCAGATGAAGGGCTACCAGAGTGTTCTTCAGTTTTCCGTTTTTTGAAGTTTTCTTTGAACCTGACCTATATATATAGGGGTGGTTTATAATAACATCCCAAAAAATTCGGTATTGAAAGCTACCTCTCTTCCTTATTGTAAATCGATCAATTATTAATTGTTGGGAAAACTTAATCATACTGGTAGTAGCCTATCGTGATTCAACTCGAGTGCGAAAAGAGAAGTTTCGGGATTCGGTGCGAGTATGCCCAACGATAATGCCAAAGGGCATTATAACATTGTCACTTTCGTCGAGGCACTATCGTGGGGGCTCAGGTGCCTCTTGGTACAAAGCGGGCGATTGTGCCGGCAGTCACTATCGCATGAGCACTCTCGCCTTCGGGGTCCGAGGTATAAATTTGACAGCTCCTATTTTAGGTCATTTTTATCTGGTTTAGCAGCTTGGTTAGGACGCTTTTCTCTGCAAAATTTGGTGAGTTCCTTCACCTATCATCTCTATTCAATTATTTCATCCAAGAGATCCTTAAGTTAATAAATGCTCTGTTAGGGTTAGCATTAAGTGAGAAGATTCTAGAGTACTCAAGCACCAAGGACTCTAATATTGTCATCTTCCTAGGGTTCTACCAAATTATCTAAGTTTTCTACAAAACGTAAGTTGTGATTTGATCCTACTTTTTCCAAACTTTATATATATTAAAATATTATATTTTGAACTCCTAAACATCTCCTTGTTTACATTTCCTTGATTGAAGTATTTTGACCTAACTTCAGATTTTGGAGATTTTAGGGTTTTTAATATCTTTGGGAATGATGAATAGTTTTATGATTGGTGATATAAAATTGGATTTTATATGCATACTCGTGCTTAAATACTTAAGTGGAATCATTTTGGTTATGTTAGAGTTTTTCAGTATTTTGGAAGTTTACTTGGTAATTAAAAATGGATTTTTTGGAGAAGGAAGCAAATGGGTTATTGGTTATGGTAACAATGGATATTTTAAAGTTTTGTAACTCTTGGGAACTTATTTTGTGAATGTTTTATGTTGGTATTTTGAAAATGGTTATTTGGTTGCTAAAATATGGGTTTAGTCCCTATAATGTTATCTATGCAACGAAATCATTTCGTGGAAATGTTGTTATGAAAACTTTATGTGTAATAATAGTTTAGTCACAAATGTAATTGTGATAAGCCTTACTATTACAGATGGATCCATAGGTATAGGAGTAGGCTTATTTTTGGGATGATTCCCGTTTGTAACTAGTTGAGACATTTGGTCATCGGAGGCAACTTGGTACGGTTATGTGAGACAGGATACTAGCCATGAGTCGCAAATGTAATCCTAGTATGACTAGGATCATCGGGTGCCCTCCCCACATCTAAAGTACGAGCTGGCGAGCTCGTGTCCATTGATCCTAGTATGAGCTCACTTATCTGGAAAACAACTTACTTTTGTGTTCCGCTACAATCCTTGGAAATCGGGTCTCCCCCATCATCGTAAGATGCTTTTTGGACCGTAGGATTCTTATGTGGTTTATATGTACACAAACTTACTTCATACTCTTGGAAAATACTTATGTTGTTTTATGTTTCATTCAATTATACAAATGTTTGTGCTCACAAGGCGTAAAGCTTAACACCTTTTCTTAAATGACATGTGTAACATCCCAGGCCAACCGTACCAGATATTGTCTGCTTTGTCCACACACCCGGACTCACGGTTTTAAAACGCGTCTGATAGAGGAGGTATCAAGTCCCTTATAAGGCAACATTTGTTCCCCTCCCCAACCAATGTGGGATCTTACAATCCACCCCCCTTGGGAGCCCAGCGTCCTCACTGGCACACCAGTCCAGTTCCCGGCTTTGATACCATCTGTAACACCCTAAAAATTTGATATTTAAAATAGGGAATTTCCGGAAAATGTGTGAAATAAAACTTCATAAAATAAACCAACTATAACCCTTAAAGTAACGGGATAGTTTGGAAAAGTTTAAATTAACGAGTATCGAGACAGAATACACAACAACCTACTAATCTAGAATTGAATTAAACTAGATTAACACGGGTGTCGCTATATCTCCAAAAATATCTTATCTCGATTTCCCAAAAGCCCGACCTCCAAGCCCCTAAGCATGGCCGACAAATCAACGCGTCAAAGACGCACCTCTAGTGAAACTGAAATCCACAATTTACAACACCACAGGTGTTAGACCGAAAATCTAATGATAGATTAATCTCATAAGATTTATAAGAGTAAAGAATATGCGTAAATTGAACCAATGTTACCGAGTCCGTGCGGTAGTAATAACACAATTTGATTTCTGTCAAGTAACCCAACCTGAACATAAATGTACAAGAGAAATACTCTTGAAATACGGGGGAGGCCCGTTACCATCGAAGTGACAAGAACACATTGACATGGAGTAACCCGTGATGTTATTGGAATGCACCTCATGTCCCGGTTTTAGTTCCTATGCCATTGAGTCATCACAACCTCAAACCACCAATTTATTGCCTTTATTGCCTACTCCGTCGAGTTACACCTCAAGGACTTATGGGACCATATTGCATATCCAACCTAGACGAGTAAAACCTCAAGGACCTCAATGTCCCCTATTGCCTACTCGCTAGTGGCTCAAGATGGCCAACAATTATACAAGTAGTTAATATAAATCTAAGTCCTCGTGCACACGGAGTTAGATACCAAGGATTTCCCAAACATAATCATATAAGTGTATGCTAGGACCCAAAATGATTACACCCTTCAAGTCATCACATTAGGAGCATTCATCAACCCAAGCCATTTTTATTCATAAATGAACTTCCACATAGTATTGGATAAGGCACATGTATGTCCATACTTCTAACTCATTATCATCAATACAAGCTCATTTTTATCAAAAACATGGGAACCCTAGTTTAGGTCAAAGTTTCCAAATGGTGAGATACTCATTTTTCTAGCATAAAAGACCATTAAGAATAAGAGTATGATGCTTGAGCTCATTAATATAGAGAAATCATGAAACCCTAATTTTACCCAAAATACAAAGAGGTAAACAAGTTTATATTAATGCACATAAGTATCAAGTAATGCAAGATCTACAAGTTAGAAGTACTCACCACAAGTTTTGCAAGAGAAATCGTTGATAAGAACCCTAGAAAGAGGGAAAACCCTTGAGACTTCACAAGAACTTGAGTGGGACACAATAGAGTGTAGAAACCCAACCAATAGTGTAGAATCGCAGCTCTAAGTCTTCCAAAAAAAGATACAAAAAGAGAGAAAATCGGAGGGCTTTTAAAGGGCAAAATACCCCGTCGGCGATAGTGACATGCGAGAGTGCCCTGAGCACACTCGCTGGGCACTCTCGCCCAAAGTGTACCGAGAGTTTTCTGAGGGCTTGCGGTAATGACTCGCGATTGTGCCCCGGTACACCCACCGGTGACACGGGCGACTATGCCCTGGGCATAATCGCCGGGCATAGTCACGGTGGGTGTACCGCGGCCTGTTTGGTCGTTCCTTCGATGCTTTCTTGCCTTTCACTTCGGTACCCGGTCACCCCTTGACATGAGAATAAAATTTAATGAGAGGGATGTAACATCTCTAAGTCCAAACACAAAACCATGATACTCCAACCACTCCCATGAAAATCATGCAAGTACGGGCACTTGTCCACAACGCAAGTACGTAACATTTCAAGAACATGGGATAATCAAATACCTTATAAGAAAAGACAAGGAACCTTACCAGAAATTTCGGGTTGTTATAATCCTCCTCTCCTTGGAAAAGATTTCTTCCTCGAAATGTATCCCTAGCTAAAAAGGTGAGGGTACCGCCTCCTCATATCTTCCTCCGATTCCCACGTCACGTTCGCCCCGCGATGGTGCTTCCATTGCACTTTTACCATCACCACTTCTTTATGGCGGAGCTTCTTTGTTTCCCTTTTCAAAATGGTTTTCGGTTCCTCTACGCATCGATTGTTGTCGTCTCGGATTTCCAGTAGTGGGATGTCGTTTTCTTCTTCAGCCAAACACTTCCGTAGATAGCACACGTGGAACATAGGATGTATTCCGCTCAACTCGGGTGGTAGTTCTAGCTTGTAGGCTTGAAGTCCCACACGCTCTATAATAGGAAAGGGTCCAAGGAAACGAGGACTAAGCTTTCCACGCTTCCCGAACCTAGTGATTCCCTTCCACGGGGAAACCTTCAACATCACGCGATCACCCACTTGGAACTCAACCGTCCGCCTTTTCTCATCGGCATAAATCTTTTAACGCTCTTGTGCCGTCTTCAGACGCTCCCGAATACTCTTTACCTTGTCCGCCGTTTCTTGAACAATTTCCGGTCCGACAAATTGCTTCTCGCCCGCCTCGAGCCAACAAACGGGTGTTCTACATTTCCGCCCATACAATACTTCAAATGGTGCCACACCAAGACTTGAATGGTAACTTTTGTTGTAGGCGAACTCCACCAATGGGAGATGAGAGTCCGAATTTCCCCCAAAGTCGATAACACATGACCTCAACACGTCTTCTAACGTTTGGATGGTCCGCTCGCTTTGCTCGTCCGTTTGGGGGTGATATGTCGTGCTCCACTTCACCTTCGTTCCCAACTTTATTTGAAAAGCATTACAAAAGTGAGAAGTAAAACGGCTATCCCGATCGGATACAATGGACAATGGTACTCCGTGCCTTGAGACCACTTCGTTGATGTACAACCTTGCCAATTTGTCCAGTGGCAATGTTTCCCTCATAGCCAAGAAGTGTGAGCTTTTGGTCATTCGATCCACTACCACCCAAATGATGTTGTGACCTTTCAAGGTCCTTGGTAGCTTCGTTACGAACTCCATCGTAATGTGATCCCACTTCCATTCCGGTATCTCTAGCGACTGCAAACTACCATAAGGCCGTTGGTGCTCGGCTTTCACTAGCGAACATGTTATGCACTTTTCCACAAAGCCGACCACATCAAGTTTTATAACCGGCCACCAATAGTTCAGCTTCAAATCTCCATACATTTTGGTGCTTCTGGGATGTATAGAGTACTTCGACTTGTAGGCTTCTTCCATGAGCAATTTGCCCTCAAATTTTAGGCACCCAAATTCGCCCTTGGAAAAAATTCAATCCTCTACTATCTTCCGTCAGTAGGAGATGTTGCTTCACCATAGATTCTTCTTTGAGGTTCGACTCAAGTAACGCTTCAGTTTGAGCGGTCTTGATCATGTCCATCAAACTCGAGATAATTTCAATTCTTGCCAACGATGTTTGCACCTTCCCACTATACTCTTTCTGACTCAAAGCGTCCGCCACTACATTTGCTTTGCCCGGTTGGTATAGTAGTTCACAGTCATAGTCCTTAAGCAACTCTAGCCACCTTCGTTGGCGCATATTCAACTCCTTTTGATCAAATACGTACTTCAAGCTTTTATGATCTGTGTAAAGCGTGCATTTTGTACCATACAGGTAGTGTCGCCATAACTTCAAAGCAAACACAAACGCCGCCAATTCAAGGCCGTGAGTTGGGTAATTCTTTTCATGTTCCTTCAATTGCCTTAATGCATAGGCTATCACCATGCCCTTTTGCATTAAAACACAACCCAAGCCCATTTTGGACGCATCGTTATAGACAACGAAGTCTTCTGTTCCTTTGGGTAGTGATAATATTGGAGCTTCACATAGTTTCCGTTGTAGAGTCTGAAATGCTTCCTCATGCGCATTAGTCCATACGAATTTTTACATTCTATTGAGTCAACGCCGTTAGTGACGATGCAATCTTGGAGAAATCATGGATGAATCTTCGGTAGTATCCGGCTAGGCCCAAAAAGCTTCTAATTTCCGTAGGACTCTTTGGAGGCTCCCAATTCAACATTGCCTCAACTTTTGCGAGATCCACCTTCACTCCTTCCTGGGTCACCACATGCCCTAAGAATTGAACTTCCTGCAACCAGAACTCACACTTAGAGAATTTAGCGTACAACTTCTCCTTCCGTAGCACCTCTAACGCTTCTCTAAGGTGTTTCCCATGCTCCACATCATCTCTGGAGTACACTAAGATGGCGTTGATTAACACAATTACCTACTAGTCCAAGAATGGTCAGCATACTCGGTTCATTAAGTCCATAGACATTGCCGGCACATTTGTTAACCCAAATGGCATGACTAGGAACTCGTAGTGCCCATACCGAGTCCTGGATGCCGTCTTCGAGACATTCTCCTCCTTCACCCTCACTTGGTGAAAACGGATCGCAGGTCAACTTTGGAGAAACATCTGGCTCCTTGAAGTTGATCAAAAAGGTCGTCTATTCGGGGAAGCGGATATTTGTTCTTCACGGTTACTTTGTTCAATTCACGGTAGTCGATACACATCCGCATTGACCGATCCTTCTTCTTGACAAAAAGCACTGGATCTCCCCAAGGCGATGAGCTCGATGTCACAAAACCCTTCTCTAGTAGCTCTTGTAGTTGAGTCGTCATCTTTTGAATTTCTGTTGGTGCAAGACGGTACGGTGCACGGGCTATCGGTGCCGCTCCCGGGATCAAATCGATGTTGAACTCCACTTGATGGTCGTGCGGCAAACCCGATAGATCTTCGGGAAAAACATCCGGATACTCGCTGATGACTCTCACGTCTTCTACTTTCTTCTTTTCCGCTTTGGCGTCCACCACATAAGCCAGGAACGATGGACAGTTCTTCATTAAACACTTCCTTGCGTTGATGGAAGAAATGATAGCCACCTCGCCTTTTCGTTTCTCTCCGTAGACGAGGATAAAGTCCCCACTTTGAAGAGGTATCATTATGAGTTTCTTAGAGCACAAAATTCCGCTTTGTGTTTTGCCAACCAATCTATCCCAATAACCACTTCAAAACTCCCAATAGCCATGGGAAGTAGGTTCACTTCAAAGGTTTCGCCACTAATCTCTAGGCGACATCTTTCCATGATTTCCTGCAAAAACCCCTTGTTCCCCATTTTCTACCTCTATGACTAAAGCCTCACGTAGGGTACTAGTAGGCACGTTTAAGGATTTTCAAAACTCTAACAATAGGAAAGAACAGATCGCACCAGAATCAATCAATACTCTAGCGGGTAAAGAGTTGACTAAGAACGTACCCGACATCACATCGGCGGTTTCCTTCGCTTCTTCCTTCGTCATCTGAAAGGCCCTCCCTTGAGCCTTAGGAATGGCCTCCCTCCTTGGTTGACTTCCCAAACTGGTCCCTCTTGCGTCCCCTTTCAGCTTGGGGCACTCTCGTTTCATGTGCCCAATCTCCTTACACTCGAAGCACGCCGTCCATTTTATGTGGCACTCCGGACTAGTGTGCCCCGACCTTCCGCACTTAAAACATGTAACCTGACCAGAATTGCAAGAACCGAAGTGCTTGCTCATGCACTTGGGACACCATTTCGCCTCCCGACGATTGTCCCCTCCTTTTCCACTTGGATGAAACCTTGACTTTTTAAATGAATTTTGTGGGCTCTCCCACCTCCTCTTCTCTCCAACTCTCGCTTTCTCTTCCCTGTCTCTGGCGTAGACTGTAACACCCTCAAAATTGGAAAGAGCAACTAAATAAATTTTTCAACAATACATCCAAAAAGAATAGAATTTCTTCCTATAAACCAATACTGGAAATATCTCAAGTTAAATTCTATGATTAACCTCAAACAATTTATAACCCAATTCTTATTACAAAGAGTAAATCCATATCGGGTGTTACTTAACCCAAGTACAAATTGCTATTCCCAAAAAAATAAATGCGGAAGACTCCACTTAATCAATTCACTTCTCGAGCACACTACTAGCACTCATCTCTTTGTAGTATCACTAGAACTACTCCTAACCTGAACCTGTTGCACATGCCGACAAATAAAAAGGTTAGGCTAACGCCTTGTGAGTTCAAGAGTTTACAACATGATTTAAATAATTTGTTGAATGAAAGATTGCAACTTAAATCATGATTTCCAAAAGAGTTTATGATAAGGATGTAAACGACTCATTTTCCAACGCACACAAAATCTATGAGGAAAGTTCCCAAAATGTATATAGCGTTTTCCAAAATGAAATCCAATCCAAACTCACTCAAAGCGTGGATAAATCTTTATTATGCAAAAACACTCAAACACAGATGAGACATAATACTCAACCCATTAATCATGGAAGAACAATCCATATAAGTATAATACTTAACCGAAAACATGATACGAAACCCAATTCTCACACGAGCATAAAATGGAATGAAGTCCAAATACCAAAAATATGGAAGTGACATGCTTCATTCAAACTTTAATATACGTGGAGGGAATTCCCATATTTAAGTCATCATTTGCAGTCAATCGCACAAGACCAACGATAATAAAGCAAGGACATTATAATATCCAAAATAATGTTGGCCGACAACGGGGGAGACCCGTATCCATTGAGAGTGGAGGAAAACAAAAGTATGCCACTCATACAACGTTAATCGTACTACACTTCACGACATGAAAGCCCAAGTGTCCCTACGACTCCTTTCAAGTCACACCCAAAGAGACATCTGACCTTAGGGAATATTACCATGAATATCACCAAGGCCCGACACAAGCAGGGTTACAACCATGGCATTGCCCCAACATGGCGGAGGTCATAAACTCCCATCAATCATGATAGCACAACCGGACTCGACCCTCCTAGTGTACCCTTTCAAGGTAAAGGTCATAAAACATGGGGCTCGGTCAAATCTCGCAACACCCAGTAGACCATCAAATAAAGACTGACTTACGTGCCTATGGATCCAATGCAACACAGTCTAAAATTACATGACTACACAGGAATGACTAAAGCACTCGAGCATGTAATTATCAATAATATGCAATAAGATGCAATAAGTTGCAGTAAATGCAAACCATAAATATAACTCAACATTGAGCCATCAAAATCGAACAATATATCCCAAAGACTCCTTTAATGTCAACACCGAGCAAAATGCTCAAAACCCATTAGACAAATAAATAACGGTCCTCATAATGTAAAATGCATTTAAACATCACTTAGGTAAACGTATACCTCAAAGACATTATTAACCTAAAACTCGTCACAGATTAGGACAAATGGTTTCCCAAATGGACTCATGCCCCTTATAATTCCAAAATGTCTCATAACACGAAAATGTGCATTTTCCAAATGGTTTGTAAAATCAATTACACCAACATGCTTAAACCATTGAGTGAACTCCATTTGAGCAATAAATCATTAAAGGACATATTTATGATTTCTACTTATCAAAATATCTTAAAATCCCAAATATGGGTGTTTTACAAAGTTTACAAAGTTAAATACTTCCAAAGATCAAACTCACCAAATAACTCAACAATTGATAATTTTAAGTAAACACACAAATACTTGAAAAATAACATTTTTGGCACGCACAACATTTTCACAAATCTACTTGAACTCACCTTGCTAGATTTAGGCTAAATCTAGATTTTCCCCAAACTTGAGCTTCTTTGAAGAAACTTGAATCCTCAAGACAAATCTTCCAAAAACCTAGATCTATAAGCTTCCAACCATATATATTCACATCCAACCATAAAGAATCATTTCCCAAACATTTTTACATCAAGATCTCAACTTATACCAAAACCCTAATTTCCATAGATGAAGAGAAGAGAAGATTACCTTAACCATAACTTTAATCCACCAACTAAAACACCTCTAGATCACCAACAAAACACCACAAGATCCAACTCTTCAAAATGGACAAAAAGGTTGGATGAAACCCTAGAAAGCTTTGGGTAAAGAAGATGAAGTGAAAGGGTTTCAAGATTTGTTTCCCAAAACCATGGTAGATGAAGAAATCACTTGCAAATCTCAAATCTTGTGGCTAAATGGTTCAAAATCGACTTTGGGGCTTAGGGTTTCGGTTTGGGAGAGAAAGAGATGAAGGGGGAGAAGTGGGAAATGAAAAATGGGGTTAAAATGGTGAAAATCGCATTTTTATGCTCCAGGTGCACGACGGCTAAAGTGACGTGCGAGAGTGACAGTTGTCTATTTTGCTGGGCACTCTTGCCGTGGTCCCATGACTCTCGGTACAAAACCGGCGAGAGTGACATGCGATTGTGACACATGTCACTTTCGCTGGTCACTTTAGCCGAAGTTGTACCGAAAGTTTCTTTCGCCGTAACTTCTCGTTTTAGCTCCGTTTTCACTTTGAAAAGGCCCGTTGGACTTGTATTTGAGTTCTCCATCCAACAGGACTATAAAATCTAGGATTTAATCCAAAATTTTATTTTTCATATTTATCTTAAAATGTCGATACCTTCCAAAGATCGGGGTATCCTCCCAACCTTAAAAGAGATTTCGTCATTGAAATTTGGTTCCCTTACAACCAATGTCTACCTAGATACGTTGCCCTTACATCCGAATGAATGTTCAACTTGCTAGAGTAATTTCTAACCGCATGGCTTCGGTTGCCTCCAATCCTTAGGTGTTCCATACTTCCCCAACGGCAGATCCCAACTCCCAATCAATCCATGTCCACATGCTCTTAAAACTTTCTCTCCAAATCATCCCAAGGTTTGATCACTACCGAAACCAACAAAATCTCCAAATCCATTTGTTCCCGCTGCTGAACTATCACTTAATTCTAACGAGCTCCACTAGACTCCAAAACAGACGATCGTCACTGAACCATCGATTATACAACTCCAAAAATACGTCCAATTACCAATCATTCAATCGACAGGTTCTTTCACCATTCAAGGAAGGTCATCCCACTAAATCTACTAACCACAATTGAACTTCTTAAGACCACTACAACCGATATCACTATCCTTTAAAATTGGGCTACAACCCTCCAAATACACTAACGGTTCTTGACCTCGAAACCCAAAAGTTGACACCTAGTCATACCACCAAGCTTTGAACCACAGCGAAACTCCACACACGAGTTTCATTCGTCGAACATCCTACAAAACCAAGGTTATCCACATGGTGTCTGGAGGGTCCTACACATCATTTATGCATAAATTGACAAACCCAAAACAAGGTTGCTGAAGAGAACGATTACCATAAGCATTAATAAAAGATACCACGAGTCTAATCGTCCAGTTACAAAAGTACGTCGACTCTGCAAACGATACTACTTGGCCTACAGTACCATCACGCGTCAGAATACCCAAACTTCCACTGTCGAAGTTCTATATGCATTTACTCTTAACCGGGGTTACTTTACCTTTCCAAGGTTCTAATGAGTTCAAGGGTTTCAAGTGAAATACTCAACAAATATGCCAATCGAAAACTTTTATAGAAATTTTCAACACGAAGGTTTTCATATCAATTTAATCGTACGCATAAAATCTACTACTACATACTCGGTAGTTGTGCAAAAGTTGACACACTCGTCCCACATATGAAACTCATCTTGAAAACTATTTCATCACAATTCAAGTTACTAACAAAACGCAAAAGCATGCTCAGCAACCTTTTTTAAAATGAACATCTATGGTCCTAGCATGGATTTATTTATGCCATGCACGTAAAGCAATTTTCTACTTTAAATTAGTGTGCAACAAAACGTTCGTACGAAACTTCGAAAAGAATTTTAAAATGACATCAAACCTCAAAGTTTTCTTCTTTAGCCCAAAAATGACATGCACTAAAATTCACCAATAAAAGTCGCATGTGTCAATGTATTTCGTAAAATGGCTTAATGATATATATATATATATATATATATATATATATATATATATACGCCTTGGTTAAAATGTGAAATGATTTGTGTCGGTTTCAAGTTTAAAGCAAAATAACAACATGCTTTCATCATTTGAGAACATCGGTTAAAATATCGTGAAGGAATCTCAAATCATAATATGCATGCAAATTTGTAACACTCTCCTAGTAGTCTTTCTGAAATAATAAAACATGTAACAGGTAGTCCATACTAAATTTTCAAAGTAGAAAATTCATTAAATCAGATTTCAAAATTTTCTAATTTAGTCATATAATGACATAGGAGTAAAACCTTTTTGACAAGACTCAAACACATTAATGTATTTTCTCAAAACTTAGGAAAATAGTGAGTGCTTGTAATTGGTTGACACCTAAAAGAATTTAAATTGACTTCAAATTTCGAATCATACAAACAATGCACATCAATGTTCAAAAAACATAAATAACTCCACATAACTCTAGGTTAAGACAAATAATTTTCTAGAACCCCCATCACGGTGCATTTATACCAATAGATTTACACTCGTAAGATAAATCGTTAAAATATCAATACCTAAGATTTAGTCATCAAAATACTCAAAATACATCTTTTCTCCAAAACCAAAATGGTTTACAATTTCCAAATGTTCATCAAGCCAAGATTAACCAAAATCCAACGACTCACACATTCGTATTTTCAAAATGTGCCATATCGTAAATCGCACATAATCCCCACAATACTAAACCATATTTTGACCAAACGACCTCCATTTATGCAACCAATTAATAAAACACTTTCAATCATGATTTATTTATCAAAGTATGCAGAATTAGTGGCTACCAAGTTATGCATACCCCTAGATCAATATAATGCATTTGCGTGAAATGATAATAAAATAATCAATTAACCGAAAGCGCATAAAGAAAATCATTAAGAATAACTATTAGGATGCTCTTACATGTTTTTGGTCCCGAAGGGTTATACAAGTTTGTAGAAGGGGGGGGGGGGGGGGGGGGGTTGAATACAAACACAAGATTTTTATCTTTAAAATTGTTTATTGATATAATCAAACAATTTACAGTTGTTACGGAATAAGATTATGCGTAAAATCTAACCTAAACAAACTAAGAGAACACACAGATTTCTTGTACTAGAAAAGATAGAAGGACGTTAAGAAAACTAAGAGTAATTTTCTTAAGGCACTAAGAGTTCAGAGATAAGGGAACGAGTATAGCACTTCAAAAATGAAGTAGGGTTTCCTATTTATACCGCATGCATTAAATGCAAGTCAGTACAACTTTACACGTGGCAGCACTTGGTTGGTTGCATGAATTTGACTTTAGGAAACACGCTCTTGGACGCATGATGAACAATGTAGTTGGTAGAGTGGTTTGTACGATCCTAGACAAAGGCATGTCCTTCTGACAAATCGTACAAAGGGGTGCAAGGAGATAAGACAAAAGTTGCTTGTAGAACAGGCTTCATGATCAACGATCACTGAGTTGATCTTTATCATGGAATGATTAAGTTCAGCTCTCATTGAAGTCTTCTACTTGAAACTTCGCGTGAAATGGACAAGTCTTGGCTTCCATGATATCCGCATAAGGTCACTAGTATACTTAGTCACTCGTTCGTCAGCTTGGTCTTCGATTTCAGCTTTGAACTCTGTTGTCGCGAATCTTGTCTTCAGGGATAATAAGCAAACAATTACATGATGAGTATTCAGCGATCATCAACAAGACAGAACAGGCTCAGGTCTCACTGATGTACAGTTATCGTTGAAGTATAATTTAAAGGACATATGTTTCCATCAGCAATATTAAACAGACTTAGTATATTTTCTTAGATGGTGAAACTCTGATACATATTGTTTACTTACAATTTTCACTAAGTGGTTTTAAAGGTCATCATCAAATCACTGAAGGGTTTGGATCAACAATCTCCCCTTTATGGTGATGACAAAACAAACATAAGGATAAAGAAGACTCGTATGTATGTGTCCCATTTACTGTTTTCAGTGATCTTTTTAAGTATTGATGGAGTAAAGTACTTCACTGAAACTTTTCATTACTTCGTAAATACAAGATTACAAGGGAAGTTGAAAAATTACAAGTACGGTGAAAACATTTACCAATACAAAAAGCTAGCAGCTAATAAGGTAGAAGAATTACAAGAGATCCTATCAGCTATTCAAGTTCATCCTTGAAGAGAAGTTCATCAAGGGTATCAGTCTCAGGAATCATCCAGTCAAGGACTTGAATTCCCTGTTCTCTTCTTAGTTTGGCTTCTCTGTTGATTTGAGGCTTCAGGTAGATACCTAGTCTGGATCGATCACACCAATATAATAAGTCTCTGAGTTGTTCCACTGGAGCAATGGGTAACTCTGACCATCGTTGAAAGCATTGGCGACCTGTGTATTCCAGAAAGAAAATACCGAGAGGTTCACTGACCACTTTTCTAGCTGCGAATTCCACACCGGGTGGTAGTGATACATCGAGGGCTGACAGATCTGCATTGGGACAGAGCACTGCTTCACGAGTAAATTCAATACCTGTTTCGTTTCGAATAGCTGGCCCTGAAGATGACGTTGACTTCTTTTTCTTTGGAGCACTTCGATTTTGATGGAGGGCTGAAGGAGGTGGAAAATCGACCACTGAGGAGACTTGATCGATTATTTTATTGATAAACTTTTCGACACAAGGCTTAAAGTTTGAACGTGATCGCTGAATTGCAACCCGGATTTCCAACCATTCATCTAGACCGAGATGTTCTATCGCTGAGAGATAGCAAGTCTTAGTCACTCCGTTTTCCCTGATCGTTGTATCTTCGATCACTGGAACACCTCTGACAATTCTCCCCTTCAGGTTTACATTTTTTATTCTACTTCGTAAACTCCTGAAGTTGGCTTTCTTCTTGCACCAGGCCATAGTGGTGTCACTGACGTTTGACTCCTTTTTCTTCTTCTTACCAGCTTCTTTGAGAAGTTCTTGCTGGACTCTGAGGGGAAATCGTTTCAGGTCTTGATCCTTTACTGAACGTTTGACAATTTCAAGAGCAAGAGCTTTGTCATTAACTCATTCTTTTGTTGTTCAGCAAGGAGCTTTTCAGCTTTGAGGATTTCTTCTATTTTCTCAGGAGTCAAAAAATTGAAGCCGGTAGGAGGGATGAGTTGCTGACTTTCAAGCAATTGGATCATAGCTGCTTTTCTTCTGATTTCTTCTCCTTTTGACCGCTGAGGTGGTAGAGAAGGTCTGGAAGAATGAGCGAGCAGCGTTTATTCTTCTTCTTGTTCATCGGTCTCATTTACAAAGACCGGTATTATTTGTTCATCAGCTTGGAGAGCTGGGATTATTTGCAGTGAGGGAGCTTTAGCAGTACCTTCAAGGAGGGGAGAAGACTGGCTGAAACAAAAAGATCACTTGAGTTAGATCTTTTGAGGGAGAAAATGATAGATAAAGAATTTGGCTAAGTGTTTAGAGGTTTTAGGAGATGAAGGATAAAAGTGGAGAAGGGATAGAGGATAGAAGCAGTGTAGGGAATGAAACGGTAGCATACCTGGCAAGTTGGCTTCTTGAGGAGAATTGTCAAGTTGCCTTCAGCGGCAAGGCCCTTTTGCTTGCCATAAGTGTTCTTTGTAGGATACTTGCGTGTCGTCTCCCCTGCTTCATTTATTAAGATCCTCCAATGAGCAGGGACCTTAATAGCCGTTGGCTGAAACCAGTAGCCAGCGTCATAATCATCATCTTCATCATCCTTGGCATCAGGATGGGCTGAAGGTTCTTCATCGTTGATCTCCACCTCTTCTTCCTCTTATTCTTCCTCTTCATCAAAAGGTATTTGTATTCGTTCTTGTTCCTGAGGAGAGAAGGGTGGGGTGGGGGCGTTGTTGTCTTTGCCTTTCTCCCCCTCAGATTGAGAGGGGTCTTCAGCGGTTCCCTCATTAACATTTTCTTCTACCTCAACATTTAGAGGGAGGACTTCATTGTTCTTCTCCCCCTCTCCATCTAAATGGGGGCAGGTAGTAGTAGTAGTAGCAAAGGCAGTAGCAGCGGATTCAAGAGCCCTGTCTTCGTGACCAGGGGTTCTTGAACCTAAGGCTTGGTTCTTTTCCACCTGATCCATTCTCTCTTCTATGCCATAAATGGAAGGTGTTGCCTGAAGAATAAAGTCTACTGCCATCTCTAACTTCTCTCGGTCATCCGGAGTGAAGTGAGATAGAGGGACAATGGGGGCTTCCAACCTTTCGAGGATCTTAGTGAGCAGCAAGTTGGATTCAGAGACCTTAGAAGAAAGGCTGCTCACCTCACCTTGGAGGTTTGTGACGGTGGTGTTCAGGGTCCCAACTTCACCGCTGAGGGTGGTGAATTGGGAGGAGAGGTTCTTGTAATCGCCAGAGATGGTGGCAACTTATGATTGTACTGCCTGGAGCACAGAAGTGTTGTTGTTGAGGGAGAGCTCCAGGGTCTTCACTCACCCTTGCAAAGATGAAAGATCAGCAGAGTTGGCTTTCTCTGCAAGGGTAGTGGTTACTTCCTTCAACTTCACCCCAACGCCATTAATCACTGAGGTGTTTGTTTTCAGGGTGGTGGAGAGAGTGGCAACGTTGTCAGTGATATCCTTGAGGGAGTGGCTGATAGTGCCCAAATTAGGACCTGAAAAAGATAACAACTTATGAGCAAGTGTTTGGATACCTGTTGGGCTGGAGAACTGATGAATATCTTTGGTTTCCGTCCAGTACTCCATGATGCAGCAGTTACTGGGATTCTTGTCCCAACAGGTCCTGAAGTTGTTGCGTTCTGCTGTATGAGGTTGTGGAGCATTGCAGCACTCGTATCAACCAGCGAGAATACTGGTGCAGTGGTGAAGGTAGAGAAGACCAAAGTAGGAGTTGAAGAAGCAGAGGTTGAGAAGATAGTGGTCGTTGCAGGTTCAGCGCTGGTGTCGCTGAGAGAGACATCCGAAGTGCTTTGAGGCACTGAAGATGTTGGGGAATGTACCAGAAAACCTTTAGAGAACTGAGGCTCTTAAATAGTTAGGGGAATGGTTGTAGCAGGTGTGGAGGAGCATTCCACGAAAATATCAAGTGTTGTCTATGAAGAGACAATCAATGAGTCTTGAGCCTGGGAAGGCTGAGGGGTCTCCTTTGAGGTCTTCTTGGACTTATGGGTGCCAGGGGGGTATCGGATTGTTTCCTCTTTTTGTTGATCCAAACCCTCCAATGATCTGATGATGATCCTTAGAATCACTTAGTGAAAATTGTAAGTAAACAATATGTATTAGTGTTTCACCATCTAAGAAAATATACTAACTATGTTTAACATCGATGATGGAAACATGTGTTCTTTAAATTATACTTCAACGATAACTGTACATCAGCGAGACCTGAGCCTGTTCAGTCTTGATGATGATCGATGAATGCTCATCATGTAATTGTTTGCTTATGATCCCTGAAGACAAGATTCACGACAACTGAGTTCAAAGCTGAAATCGAAGACCAAGCTGACGAACGAGTGACTAAGTCTACTAGTGACCTGATGCGGATATCAACGAAGACAAGACTTGTCCATTTCACGCGAAGTTTCAAGTAGAAGACTTCAGCGAGAGCTGAACTTTATCATTCGCTGATAAAGATCAACTCAGTGTTCGTTGATCATGAAGCTTATTCTACAAGTTACTTTTGTCTTATCTTCTTGCATGCCTTTGTAAGATTTGTCAGAAGGACATCCTTTTGTCCAGGATCGTACAAACCACTCTGCCAACTACACTGTTCATCATGCGGCCAAGAGCATGTTTGCTATAGTCAAATTCATGCAGCCAACCAAGTGCTGCCACGTGTAAAGTTGTATTGACTTGCATTTAATGCATGCAGTATAAATATGGGAACCCTACTTCATTTTTGAAGTGCTCGTTCCCTTATCTCTGAACTCTTAGTGCCTTAGAAAATTACTCTTAATTTTCTTAACTTCCTTCTATCTTTTCTAATGCAAAAATCTGTGTGATTCTTTTAGTTTGTTTAGGTTAGGTTTTATACTTAATCTTATTCCGCAACAAACTGTAAATTGTTTGATTATATCAATAAACAACTTTAAAGATAAAAACCTTGTGTTTGTATTCAACCCCCCCTCTTCTACAAACTTGTATAACCCTCCGGGACCAACAAGTGGTATAAGAGCAGATTGTTTAATCCAATAAACAACATCTTGCTTATACTATCTCTTCCTTATCATCTCTCAATATGGTAAACCCTTCAAACACAAATTACATAGATAATGGCTCTCTTGCCAAACCACCTCGTCTTAGCAAAGATAACTTCAATCTTTGTAAGAACCGAATGATGCTCTTTCTAGAAGGTGTAGATCCTTCTATACCTTACTATGTGGAGAATGGACCCTTTGTTCCTCATATGGTCCAAGGTCCTGTTCCAGACACTGCTACCACTCTTGCAGTTCCTGAGAGAACTATCATCAAAGAAGTCTCTCAATGGACTGAAGAAGACAAGAAGACTGTGGCCATCGACACTAAGGCCAGATCCATCATCTCTATGGCTCTTTCTGACGAAGTCTACCATTCCGTCATGAATCTAAAGAGCTCATAAGCCATGTATGACACTATATGTGTTCAATATGAAGGTACAACTGATGTACAGGAATCCAGGAGAATCAACCTGGTAAGACAATACGAAAGTTTCATATGTAGTAAGAATGAAACCCTTTCTGAAGTTCACCAACGTTTCAATTGTTTAATTATTGACTTAAAAACTATTGGTAAGACCTACGCTAATTCCTAGATCCTTACAAAGTTCTTGGAATGTCTTCTTGAAAGTTAGGACACCTATACCATGTGTCTCAAACTCTCAAAGGATCTAAAATTCATGACCCTCTCTACCTTATTTGGCACTATGCTCAATCACGGCAGTCGTGTCTTCTTAAGAAGATCTTGTAAAAGATTCCAAAAGCACACCTGTTGCTTTACCCTCCTCAGAGTTAACACCCATTCAACGATTAACTGTCACGATCACTGAAATGAAATCTAACTCTGACCATTCATCAGAAGTTGATCCTTCAGACCTTGATGAATCTCTGGCACTCCTGACAAATTCTTTCAGGAGATTCGCGAGAAAGAGTAACTTCAGAAGAAATAAAACTCTTTCCCTTACTGACAAGCCAAAATCTACTCCTGTTGATAAGGCTACTGCTACCTGCTTTAACTGTAAAAATATAGGACACTTTGCAACTGAATGCAGGTCAAAGAAAGCACTTAAACTTTCTTCTTCCCACAAGAAATTCTTTACTCATAGGAGTAAAGATGACAAATACCAAAAGCTTAATGAAAAATACAAGAAGCTAAAAATCTTCAAAAAGAAAGGTAAAGGTCTGTTCGCTAAAGAACACGACTGGGCTGAGTCTGATGAAGAATCAGATTCAGATGAAGAAGATGAGGCCAATCTCTGCCTCATGGCCAATATCAAAGAAGAAGAGGAAGAACATGCTGAAATTCCCTCTACTTCTGTTTCTACCTCTCAGGTATCTCTTTCTCCTTCTCCTGCTCTCACTGAGGCTGATAGACTTCGTGCTATGGATCTGTTGACTGTTGATTTATACGATGCCATGAATGGCAAGACTAAAGCTCAACAACAAAATCAAGATTTAACTGAACAACTTAAAAACTGTCACTTGAAAATACAAGAGCTTTCAAAACTAGAAGAAAATTTGAAAGACCAGGTCTAAGTGAATCAAGTTGTCAGCATCGAGCGTGAAAAAGCTATCGCTGAGCTGAAAGCAGAGAAAGAAACTGTTGAAGGATGGTATAAATCCTCAACAAAGATCACTGAGATATTAAGTACTCAGAGCCCTGCTAAAGACAAAAGTGGTATTGGTTACAAAGTTGACGCTGAAGAACCAACCACTGATCGTTTCATGCTAAAAATTGAAATGTTCGTGTCTTCTATCCCTGACACTTCTTTATCTCAGTGCTATTCTTCTTCTAAAACTCTCATCCCTGAGGATAACTCTACCTTAAGCACTAAACTTAAAGGTAGAGAAAAAAATAATATTTCAAAAACCTCAGAAGGGTACCAATGTACCAAAGCTGAAAGCTTCAAAACCTTCAGATAGCCATCCCTCTACTTCTAAGAATAACATCCCTGAATATGTTCAGCGATCTACTCCTAAAATCAGAGTGGATGTCACTGGCAAGAAATCTGAAGAACCTATAGTTCCTCCGATATCTGATGCCAAAGGTATTCTTGGTGCAGGCCAGACCCATTTGAAATTATCAAATAAGTATGCCTATGGTCCTAAAGCTACTTTTAGCTATAGGAAATGTTATCACTGTGGACTTACCGATCACATTGCTAGCAAATGCCCTACAACCACCAAAGCTGAGAAATTAGCTAAGGTGAAGATCAATGCTTCCAAGGCAAAGAAGAAAATCCCTGGTGGAAATCAAGCCAAGGTGAAAACTACCACTAAGGTTAAGAAATTAACCAAAGTGAAGAACGTCACTGACACTGATTCTTCAAATGCTGCGAAGACCGTTGATCCTTCCACATCCTCTACCACTAACAAGTGTGGGTTCCTATTCCAAACTAATCTTCTTTTGTTTGCAGGTCTTGAAGGGCATCTGGTATCTCGATAGTGGATGCTCTCGACACATAACTGGTAGAACAAACCTGCTCACTGATTATAAGGAAGAGAAAGGTCCCTCACTGACCTTTGGTGGAAATGGCAAAGGATATACCCGAGTGTTTATTGTACTTTCCAATGGTACTACCACCTTTAGAAGAGTCGCATACGTTGAAGGACTGAAGTACAATCTTCTTAGCATCAGTCAGCTATGTGACAAGGACTACAAAGTTTGCTTTACTAAAGAAGCATGCTTTGTCACTGATCAGAAAGAGAAAATCGCTCTCAGTGGATACCGTTTGGAAAAATTTTACGTCATAAACATGGACTCAACAACCATTGAGAATGCTAGTTTTCTTTCTAAGGCCTCAACTGATGTCAACTGGCTTTGGCATAAAAGGCTCTCTCATCTTAACTTCAAGACGCTGAATACTCTTTCTTCAAAAGAGTTGGTCACTGGTTTGCCTCAACACTCATATGCTAAGGAATCTATCTGTTCAGCGTGTGAGAAAGGAAAACAAACAAAAGCAAGTTTCAAAAGCAAGCAAGTTTCTTCAGTGACATCTCCTCTTCAGCTCCTCCACATGGATTTATTTGGTCCTGTCAACATTCAATCCATCGCTGGAAATAAATACACACTGGTCATATTAGATGAATTTTCTCGCTATGCCCGGGTAATATTCCTCCGTGCTAAGAGTGACACCTCAGAAGAACTCATCTCATTTGTCAGGAAAATGGAAGTCTTGAACAATATGACTGTTCGCTCAATTAGGAGTGATCATGGGACTGAATTTAAAAACAGTTCCCTTGATAACTTCTTTGAGAGCAAAGGCATTTCTCATAACTTCTCTGCAGTAAGAACTCTTCAGCAGAACGACGTCGCTGAAAGAAGAAATAGAACGATCATTGAAGCTGCCATATCAATGCTCTGTGATTCTCATCTACCTACTCAATTCTGGGCAGAAGCTGTCAACACTGCCTGTTTTACTCAAAATAGGTCTCTGGTTGTTAAAAGATTCAAGAAAACTGCCTACGAACTTTTCCATGGAAGAAAGCCATCTATCAGCTTTATTCACATCTTTGGTTGTCAACGTTTCATTTTAAACAACAGGGATGCTCTTGGAAAGTTCGACCCCAAAGCTGACGATGGAATTTTCCTTGGATACTCTTCAGTGTCCAAACCCTTCAGAGTCTTCAACAAGAGAAGACAAACTGTAGAAGAAACCATTCATGTCACCTTTGATGAATCCCGTTCAGCGAACTCCAAACCAACTAATGATTACAAAGAACTTACTTAGTGGATGTTTTCTCATTTTGGGGATTCAGAAGCTATTCCTAACCCTGACCCTCAAGTCAACAACCCTACCGTTGATGATGATCCTGTTATCATTCCCAGCATGTAGTCAAGTGAAGCTGAATCATCCTCTTGGGTTTCAGCTATTCCCATTAACACTATGCCTGCCTCTGAACCATCAACCTCTAATAATCCATCGACTTCTCAACAATCAGCAAACGAACCTCTATTTGGACTTCATCTTATCTTGCATGAATTACCTGAAATCGCTAAAGCTTCTTCTTCAGCTCCTCCAGAAGTTACATCTGAGTCAGTTGCTCAACGATAGACAATGAATCACCCCATTGATCAAATTCTTGGTGATCCAAACGCTGGTGTTCAGACTCAATAAAGTTAAGGTAACATTTGTTTATATGTTAATTTTGTTTTACTGATTGAACCAAAGAAAGTTGATGATGCCGTTAGAGATCCAAACTGGGTCAGCGCTATGCAAGAAGAGCTAACTGAATTCGAAAGAAACAGAGTTTGGAATCTTATTCCCAGACCATCTAACAAGACAGTGATAGGCACTAGGTGGGTCTATCGAAACAAGTTAGATGAACATGGAACTGTAACCCGCAACAAAGCTCGTCTAGTTACTCAGGGATACATATAAGAGGAAGGTATAGACTACGATGTAAAGTTTGCCCCAGTGGAAAGACTCGACGCTATTCATCTATTTCTAGCATACGATGTTCACAAAGACTTCAAAGTTTATCAAATGGATGTTAAGTCAGCGTTCCTAAATGGAAAGCTGAATGAAAGAGTCTATGTTAAACAACCTCCAGGATTCGCTGATCCTAAGGCACTTTATGGTCTGAAACTGGATAAGGCACTTTATGGTCTGAAACAAGCACCTCGTGTATGGTATGACACTCTATCCTCTTTTCTCCTCATTGAAAAATTTGAGCGTGGAAAAATCAATAACACTCTATTTTTCAAGAAAGTAAAAGGTCATATCATTCTTGTTCAAATATATGTCGATGATATTATATTTGGTTCTACTAACCCATCTCTATGTACGCGTTTCGCTGAAAGAATGAAATCTGAATACAAAATGAGTATGATGGGAGAGCTGACATACTTTCTTGGACACCAAATCAAGCAAATGATAAGGGTACGTTCATACACCAAGGTAAGTACGTTAAAGATATGCTGAAATAATTTGATCTTACTCAAAGCTCAGCTATGAAAACCCCTATGGCACCTCCTCTGACACTTAACAAAGATCCTTCAGGGAAGGCTGTTAATGTCACTGCCTACAGAGGGATGATCGACTCTCTTCTTTATCTAACAACGAGCCATCCTGATATTATGTATGCTACATGTCTTTACGCACGATATCAGTGTGAACCTAAAGAATCACATCTGATCGTTGTAAAGCGAATCTTCAGATATCTGAAGGGTACCCCCAACCTAGGTCTTTGGTACCCTAAAGACTCAGGGTTCGATCTAACTGCCTATTCAGATAGTGACTTTGCAGGTTGCAAGCTGGATAGAAAAAACACCACGATAACTCTCATTTTGAGCGTTATTTACATTCCGTTTGTGTGTATTTTTCTTCCATTTTAGTGGTGTTTCCTTTTTATTTGTTTGTGTTTCTTCCATTTATTATTTTATTTTCATTTGGAGTTGTTGAGGATATATTTAGAGTAAGCACATCATTTTGGGTTAACAATGTCACTGTTGGACTCTGTGGGCATGGAGTGCCCACTTACAAACCCACCACCCAAAATTCATCCAACTTGTACAAGTGGGAAATGAGGAAGATGGAGAGCCACATATTCTCTAAGAAATTGCAGCCACATATGGATTGTGTAATGATTGCATGAAGGCTCTATAAATAGAAGATGAAAGGAAAGAGCAAAGACACGATCCATATATTTCTCCTCTTTAGAAATTTTCATTTCCTCTAGATTTTGGTTTCCAACAAACACCTCAAGCTTTTGGGTTGAGGTGTAGTACTTTAAATTATGTATTTCATTTCTCGTATTTAACTTTATGAAAGTAGTTACTTCGTATTTCTTTTCTTTTATTATGTATTTTACTTTTATTTTGAGCTAACCACCCTTTTGGGTGTGGGTGTGGGTGTGAGTCGAACTTGAGACTAGTAGGCGACACTTGGGTGTTGCCATCGTTGCTAGCTCTTAAGCTTGGTCACTTGAGTCGGGACTCAAACTCAATGCAGATAAGCTGATCACATTGAAGTGTTAATATTAGATCTTAGACCTCGAGAGGGGCGGATTTGATAAAGTCTTTGATAACCACGTAGAGATACGGGTTCTGCATCATTTACTAAGGTTCGAACTTCGGTCGAGATTTATATCACAAAGATATTTGGGTGTAAATCTCCATACCGATTGAACTTTGATTTTTGAGTCATACTTAGTTAAATCGGCAAGATTAAGAGTCGGCAATAACGGTGACTTTATGGGCATTTTGTAGGACCGGTCTATAAAAATCCACTTTCGAGAGATCGAGCTTTTTATAGACATTCCGTACTACAAAGTGACTAACCTTTTCGTCACTATGAGCATCTCAAGGAAAACTTACACCCATACCCATTTTATTTACTTATTTAGTTTTTGTTGTTAAAAACCCAAAACTCACTCATAAAAAATATTTTCTTCTGCTCTCATTGAAATCAGTGTATTGTCGAATTAGGACTCGAAACTTTGAAATCCAATCCCTGTGGACACGATAATCGGTACTTTTACCACTTTATTACTTGTAGCGATCCCAGTGTTGGTGTATACTTGCGCCCCCACTGTGTGAACATTTGTGCCCACATTTCTGGGTACACGATTTCCAGCTACCAAGTTTTTGGCGCCGTTGTCGGGGACTGGCGTATTTCCAGAGTTCCTTAAGTTATAAGTTGATTTTTTCATTGGTTTTTCTTTCACCATAATGGATGGCTTTATTTGGGATGACCCGTATTTTAATACTTTCGACTATTCATGGGAACAACGTCCTAATGTTTTGGAAAATATTCAAGATGATGACATCTACACTTCATTTTCACCTCCCCATCAAGATTGGAATGAGACGTTTATAAATACATTTGACCAGTCATGGGAGGGAAATTTTGATCATTTTTATGATTTTCAAGGAAGTGATCTTCACCAGGGATTCACGTTCGTTGTTTCCAACAACCCACCCAGGAATGTTTTTGAACAACCCGAACCGTCTCACTCTTTTGAAACTTTTTTCCCCAATCTTAACAGAAAATTTTACAACATTTTTGGGAAATTTCACATCCTCTTTTGAAGCCTTAAACACTAAGAAGGGACAACTAGTCGACGAGTTGAAAAATCAAAGTCAAGTACCAAGTGATAACGAAAAATCAAAAAGTGTTGGTAGGGATGAGAGTGATGTTGAGAAAGAGTTAGAGATTTTTGAGGCAAATTATAAGCACATGAGCCAACCTTCTTTACTTCCTAATAGTAAAGAGGTGCTTCTAGATTCTAAAATTCCTAACATAATGATTTTTGCTCATTTTGTGCAGCCTTCTTTTTGTGATCACAATGTTCGTTTCAGGATCATGCCATCGACTGTTGGGAGGATTTGTGTGATCAAGAGCTCGGGAATTTTGCCTAGATCGTGTTCTTTGGGTGATGGACTTGTTGGAAAAAACATTGGTATGGTGGAGGTATCTATTATCTTGAACCCACTCCACTTTTTGAAGATGCACATGTGGGGTGGTGAACCACATCCTACATAACCTTGATGCAAATTTATCTTCTTACTCTCAACTCCAATTTGGTGTTTTTTATTTTACACTTTTGTGTGTGTGTGATTTGAGTCTGTTCATTTTCGACTAGTATCAAGATTTTTGGAATCAAAAAGAAAAAAAAATAAAAAAAAAACAAAAAAAAATCTCATTCATCTTATATCCTTAGACTTGAAGTTTCATAGTTTGAATAATGTTTCCACCACTAGTAGACTTCTGGAACTAAGCAACCAATTCCCCGATATCCATATTGATTAAACTTTGAAATTTTAGAAATGACACAGGTCTTTTTTTCTAAACACTTGATCGATACAAGTGTTCAAAAAAGAGCTAAATCCTTCGAAAAATTGGAAAGATAAAAAAATAGCTGATTTTGACACGTTGAGGTAAACAAGTTGGGCAAAACACATCAAATACATAGTTTGAAATATTTTTCTTTGATGTAACCTAAAAAGAAAAGTTTGGGGGAAGATAAAAAATGTAAGGATAGTGGAAACCTTAAACACCAACCCTTCAAAGTCATGTGGATCTAAGTTTGCAAAGTCAATTATCATAAGATGAGTGAATTATACCTTAGCCTATGGAAATCAAAATGCAATATAAAAATAGAGTGGAAAAAATAGGAAAAACTATGGATACTTTTAGTTAAAGGGATTTGAGATGCAAAAGAAAAAGAAAAAAAAAGAGTAAAATAGAAGGTCCTATTTGTTATACTTAGTCTTTTTATCTTCATTTGTTGTTATTCGTGTGTTTTAGTTACTTGGGGACAAGTAACAAGTTAAGTTTGGGGGTATGATAACTCTCATTTTGAGCGTTATTTACATTCTGTTTGTGTGCTTGTCTTCCATTTTAGTGGTGTTTCCTTTTTATTTGTTTGTGTTTCTTCCTTTTACTATTTTATTTTCATTTGGAGTTGTTGAGGATATATTTAGAAACACATCATTTTGGGTTAACAATGTCACTATTGGACTCTGTGGGCATGGAGTGCCCACTGCGGGCACACTCTCAAACCCACCACCCAAAATTCTTCCAACTTGTGCAAGTGGGAAATGAGGAAGATGGAGAGCAACATATTCTTTGAGAAATTGTAGCCACATATGGATTGTGTAATGATTGCATGAAGGCTCTATAAATAGAAGATGAAAGGAAAGAGCAAAGACACGATCCATATATGTCTCTTCTTTAAAAGTTTTCATTTCCTCTAGATTTTGTTTTCCAACAAACACCTCAAGCCTTTGGCTTGAGGTGTAGTACTTTAAGTTATGTATTTTAATTATGTATTTCATTTCTCGTATTTAACTTTATGAAAGTAGTTACTTCGTATTTCTTTTCTTTTATTATGTCTTTTACTTTTAGTTTAAGCTAACCACCCCTTTGGGTGTGGGTGTGAGTCCAACTTGAGACTAGTAGGCAACACTTGGGTGTTGCCATCATTGCTAGCTCTTAAGCTTGGTCACTTGAGTAGGGACTCAAACTCAACGCAGATAAGCTGATCACCTTGAAGTGTTAATATTTGATCTTAGACCTAGAGAGGGGTGGATCCGAAATACGGCTTAAGTGATGCACAAAGATTTGAGAAAGTCTTTGATAACCACGTAGAGATACGGGTTCTGCATCATTTACTAAGGTTCGAACTTCGGTCAAGATTTATATCACAAAGAGATTTGGGTGTAAATCTCCATACTGATTGAACTTTGATTTTTGAGTCATACTTAGTTAAATCGGCAAGATTAAGAGACGGCAATAACGGTGACTTTATGGGTATTTTGTTGGACCGGTCTATAAAAATCCACTTTCGAGAGATCGGGCTTTTTATAGACATTCCGTACTACAAAGTGACTAACCATTTCGTCACTACGAGCATCTCAAGGAAAACTTACACCCATACCCATTTTATTTACTTATTTAGTTTTTGTTGTTAAAAACCCAAAACTCACTCACAATAAATATTTCTTCTTCTCTCTTTGAAATAGTGTATTGTCGACTTAGGACTCGGAACTTTGAAATCCAATCCCTATGGATACGATACCTTTGTACTTTTACCACTTTATTACTTGTAGTGATCCCAGTGTAGGTGTATACTTGCACCCCCACTGTGGGAACATTTATGCCCACATTTCTGGGTACACCATTTCCAGCTACCACACCACAGGAGGCTGTCAACTCCTTGGTGGAAAGCCGGTAATTTGGAAAAGCAAGAAACAAAGTTCAGTGTCCACTTCTACCTCTGAAGCTGAGTATGTAGCTGCTGGAAGCTGTTGTGCTCAAGTCTTATGGATAAAAAATCAGCTATTAGACTACGACCTTCAGCTCTCCAAAATTCCAATCTATTGCGACAGCAGTAGTGCCATCGCTATAGCCAATAATCCAATGCTACACTCAAAGACCAAACACATCGAGATCAGATATCACTTTATCAGAGATCATGTGATGAATGGTGATATAGAACTTCACTTTATCCCTACTGACTTTCAGTTAGCTGATCTTTTACCAAACCTCTTGATGAGACAATAATAAACTTTCTCATTATCGAGCTTGGCATGTTGAACCTTGAAGAATAAATCTTCAGTGGTCACGCATTAAGTCAGTGATAAAGGAAATTCTATCTCTTTATTTATCATCTAATCTCTGAACAAAATGATTCACTGATATTAAGGTATGTTTTTCTATTCCTATTCGCTAAAGTCTACTTTAGTATGTTTTTTTCAAAACTAAATTAATCACTGAACCTTTTCTTCGGTGATTCTTTTGAAAGAATGTTAAATCCAGATCCGTGCAACGATTATGAAATCAGTAATGTAAGCAAATAAGAACAATGATTTCAACTGGTCATCCCTGTATTATGCTTTCAATCAGAGTGTTTACAATACGAGTAAGAAAGCAAATGAGACAACTAACTTGTTTTTCCAAGCTAGAAGAACATTATATATGCGGGCCCGTGGTTAACAAGCCCACGACCCGTTCACTAATAGGCTCAAAATAAGGAAATACAAATTACACCCTTGAACTTTAAATCAACATTAAATTGACCCTAACAATCTCCCCCTTTGATTTGAAGTTCGAGTTCGCGCTCTAGCTCTCGCCAGTTGTAGACATATCTTTTACGAAGCGCGAAGTGAATCTCGAACCATCTAATAGCACGGCGGTAGTCGATGCGATCTTCAACCAATTCCAAGGCATTCCGAGCAGTTATTTCATTCGGATTCGGAACATATGAGTACCTTGGATTTTCAGACTCGTGTTTAATGATCTTCCGAAGAGCATCTCGAACTTTGAGGAGTGTGCCGTCGCAGAATATTTCTACCTGACTGAACCGCAGAAATCTTTTCTCTTTCTATTCATTAATGAAGACGATCCCAAATTCTGGTTCTAGATGCATAGCGTTCTCGGGATACATATTCAATTCAAGGGCTTTCAGATTCGGCTTTATCAGATTTACCTTCTTAGCCCTGTTCTCGACAGCCATTTGAAAGTCCGTTAGATATGACATCATAATGGTACGGACCAGGTATCGACGAACAACTTCGAGTGCCTTTGTAACTTCAAGCGGTCGGATGGTTCTTGTACGAAGGTCTTTCAGAATAGCCAGGAAGTCGAATGGTCGGAGGTGTTGGAAGTCGGCTTCAGAGAATTTCCATTCATTACCATCTTCGCGGCGAACAGTGAAGACTGGATAGACGATCCTCATGATGCGGCGTGAATGGATGTTAAGTACCTCTGTGATTTGATGCTTGGTTCTGACTTGGCTGGCTGGAAGACACCGCTGCATTGCGCTGATATAACACCGTTGGTATTCGGGGTTGAGGTTGTAAATACCAAGGCAAAAGGTCGGCTCGATCGGGCGAAGATTGTGGACGAACAGCTTCTTCAAAGATTCCTCCAGATGAGGGATAAGTACCATGATCTTCTCCCAACGGATTTGTTGCTAAGGATGGGGAGGAAGATTAGAAGCTGTCGTTTGCAGAGGAGTTGTCGGAATGTTGGTAGTAGTTGGTTCAGGTCTTGTTGAAGTTCCAGTGGGTTGAGCATAGTGAACGGGAGAAGTACCATAAAAATTATGGAGCAGGAACTGATCATAGACGATGTTATCGTCTTCATCAGTAGGGAATACCAAATTTTCCTAGAGATTTACTGCACTGGCGGCTTTTTCATACCATGCATCTTCGGTCTCCGGGTTGGCTTCACAATCTGGATCTATCATATCCAATAGCGGTCTGTCTGATGAATCAAAGTCGACCAGTTCCTGTGTTGAGCCCTCGGGCTTTTCAACCGTCGGGTCTTCATCATCTGAAATTTCCATGTCGATTACCATCTCGGCTAATGGCAACTCGGCTTCAGGTGCTTCTGTAGTAGCTGCCGCAGTTGGGGGTTCCTGTTGAACCACTGTTGTAGCTTCAGTCTGGATCAGGGCGGCGGTCTCGGTCTCGGATAATCTGGGTCTTTTCTCCCCCTCACGGTGATCAGGATCATCCTGGTCATCGTGTTTCCGCTTCAGACCGCCTGCTTGACTCTTGCAGGTTTCTTCTAGGGAACTGACTCTCTCGGACATCAAAGTAAGAGCTCGGTTGAATTCCTTAAGAGTTGAGTCGATAGAGTCCAGGCGAGATGTAATAGATGACGAAGGAGTAGTGACCTGGGATTTCAGAACGGAAATCAGGTCTGCTTCAGTTGAGGCGTTTGTTTCTGATTCTTGGAGCAGTTGGGCCAATAGCATCGTCTTTAGAGTGTCCACCGAATAGATAGGTTAAGTTGAGATAGATGGAGGTACAGGTGCGGATTCAGCTTCGACGACCTTGTCTTTGCCCTTGATTGCATGCATAACTTTGGCAAGTCCAACGGCTACATGTTGCTGCATATTTTGCTCCATTGCCTCGCGGACAGCCTTAAGGGTGCTGTCCAGGGACCCTGGTGACACAAAGTCTGGGTGAGTAACTCCGGGTTCACTTAGATTACCCGTTGAGGCATCTACCGCAGGGGTAGAGCCACCTACGTTTACAGTTGGCATATCAGTAGCTGTGGTAGGATTTCCCTCTGATCCTTGTGTTCCACCTAGAGGTGAAGACACTACAGTGGTTCCGGTCGAGTCACGAAGATTCTCGACTTGGTGTTGCTCCTCTTGTGTCCTAGCCAAAGGATTTTCAATTACTAATGGTTCTAGACTCGATTGTGCACGAAAAGAAGTCGCGACCAGGGGCTGCTGGTCGCTTGTTTCAACACCAGCACTCTCCGAGTGAGAGGCCGGTGGAAGTTGTGCTATATCCCCGTGATGTACTGAAACATCCGTCTTTTCAGAGACGGATGAGTGGATGAGGGGGTCGTGCAATTGCTCCGCTGGGTCCACGGAGTCTTCTTCAATACCCCGTCCCTACAAGTGAGACGGGATAGCAGATGTGGCTACCCGGATATCGCTCAGCTCGGTTCGCTCAGGGGCCTCGTTATCTTTACGACCCAATCTTTCCTGGTTCGATTTCGAACGCAGTTCTCTCCGGCTCGCTGTTTCTAACTCAACTCCTTCTACTCCCTCAATCCTAGGTGAAGCATGGGTAGGTGAGTCAAGTGGGATGCCTTCGGTAAAGTCGGGGTTCGGTCCGATACGGGGAGGTATTTTTGAGAGCCGAATGGCACGGGTCGTGTCAGATGCCGTATCGGAGTCAGATTCTACATTATGAATCTGGAAGGTAGGTGAAGGCGAGTCGGAAAGATATGGTGTGGAGTCATGTTGAAGCATCGGTCGTGAGGATGATGCTCCGGCTTCGCCTGTTGGACGGGGTTGGCTAGAACTGGGTTGCGATACCGCTGCACCACTCACACTAGATCCCCTAACGATCAACACACCTCGCCCGGCAGCACCTGCTTGCCGGGCCCTACCACCTCTCACTCTTGGACCATCACAACGCTCGGGTCTAGGTCCCTGGGCAGGTCCCTCCGGTTCTGGATGGACCATGGGATTCCCTATTTCTTCCCTATAAGCAACTACCCCTGGTGCAGCGGGATCGACGATGGCTAATAGGGCTTCAGGGATGGGGGCGGCCACCGCGTCTGATGGGTTGCGGATTACCATGTATTGAAGGTGGCGAATGGGACATACCGGGTGTGTCAAGCGACGAGGAATGGCTGGATTCGCATCCATGTGTTGACGCACATCTAGCGAAAGGAAACGCGGGTATGGTAGGAACGTTTTTCTGCTTGGTACCTCCGATGTGACAAATTGCTTGCACGATTTCACGCCAGATGATCATGGCAAAGTCGACATGGTGATTGTAGCAGACGGCGTGAACAAGGCGTAGGAAGTCGCCGGTGCATTGGTCAATACCTTTCTATCTTGACGAAAGACACTTGTTCAGAATTGTGAACATGGTGTACCAGATTGGGGCCAGGTATTTGCGATTGAATGCTGAAGGCCTCGGAAGATCGTGGTTGTACCCGAGTGCGCGGACTTGAGAACATAGCGTTTCGTCATTGATGGCAGGATCGAAGCGTTCATGGTTGTCGGCGGTGGCTTCCGGAAGAGCGAGTAGTCGGCGGAAGGAGTCCGATGTAATAGTAAACTGCTGATTATCAAGTTGAGCAGTGATTGTCTGTGAGTTACCGGCCATCCGAACTTGGGCAGTGAACCAGACTTGTAGAACGTAGAACAAGGGGACGTCGGTAGTGCGGGTGAGGGCCTCTCGGAGAGGGTGACGCATTAGAATGTCGAGTATCACCTGGTGTTGTGGGTTAGGTCTGAATAGTGCCGGGTCGAGATAATGGTTGTTGGCCTCTAATTCAGTGCCATGGTCAGGGTCGACCAAGGCATTGTCCGCTGCTTCGTCTATGATTTCCTCTTCTTGAGGGATTTTCTCTTCCGGTGGTTGTTGTGGATCAAGATCCGCCATTTAGTATCTGAGAAAATAACGCACAGTTAGTCACAGATATGGATGAACAAATGTCGGCGCGTACCTTTTCTTTTGATTGCCTAATCTGGAACAGATTAAGGACTGGCAGTGACGAAACAGGTACGGGATAGACCAAATAGGGGAGTCCGGATAAAGGTATGGTGTTGGCCCCATTTAGGAAAAGCAAACAATAGAAGAACAATCCATATTTAAGTAGAGATAAGATGAACAATAAGAACAATCATAAAGAAACTCATCTCATATTCATTGATGAATAATATGGAGGAGAAAACATGAAGAACACCACACTTTACATTTAGATGACTCTCATGAGAATAAGTCAGTGTGTGTTTTTGTGTGTGACTTCTAAAACCCTCTCTCAAATGATAAATGAAACCCTAAACTTCTTTTTAAAGGGTCCATTTACAATAAAAGGCTCAAGCCCATAAAGCTAACTAAAAAGCCCATACACTTTTTCTTTATAAAACATTTAATTAAATTAATAGCTAATTTAATCTAACAATCTCCCCTAATGTTTTATAAAGAAAGCATCATCTTGTAGTCTCCCCCTTGCTTTCTTTAGAAACATTGGCGTTCCATTCTTCGAGTCTTCAAAGCATCACGAGCTCCCCCTCAAATGTAGGCTCATCTTCTTGAAAAACCGAGACAATTAACCCCATTTTGTCCAGTTTTCATGACTCAACTTCACTGTTGAGTAAGCATTCAACACCGAGCATTAAACATGAATAACAGAGGAGTGAGTGACAATTAATATGTCACAATAGCAGCATGAAACCGTGAAGAAACGTCGAGATAACACCGTTCTTGAAAGCGGAAAGAGCATAAATTAATTGCAATGCTTTCGCTCCAGCACCTTACAGCAGACTTTGAGGCTGATTTTGGCATATCAGCTCACATAATTTAAGAAAACTCAGAACATCAAAGCCGTGCGTCTGTGAATTATCTTTCCAATGCAACTGGACTCGTGTCAATTGGAGCACCGAGTAAAACGTTGTGCGCATGTTTCTGAAGCAGCGCAAAGCTGTCAAACAAACTGAAAAATTTGGGGCTCCGGGCTTTTGGCTTGATTTGATTTCTAGACCAACGAACTCTAATAAACTTGCTTGAGTCTGCTTCTGGTCCCTTCTGGCCATTGCTATTTTTTCTGAAAAATTTGATCAGAGAGCCTCTTGATTAAGCTCTTAACCGACTCCTCTAAATGTTCATATGAGAATCTCTAAACTGTATTTCAGAGGCTCTGCATGTCCTCTGAACAACATCTGAACTTCTGAGCAACATTATGTTTTTGCATTGAGGCTCTGGACAGCAGCTTATCGACTTCTTCTTAACAGCAGCAACACGTAGCCTAACGTGGACAGTAGCTCTGTATAATCTTCTTCTGGAAAACTTTGAACCATCTTCTGTCAATCAACAGAGCTCTGATATTCTTGACAACCTCTGAGGAAATCAACAGAGCTCTGGTAAGCTCTGATGTCCAAAAAAAAATCAACAGAGCTCTGGACAGCTTCTGTCGATGACCAGAGCTCTGGTAAGCTCTGTAGACAGCCTTTGAAAAAATCAACAGAGCTCTGGTAAGCTCTGTCAATTACCTCTGGTCTTTTCAGTCTCTGAAAAATCAACAGAGCTCTGTGATATGCTTCTGGTACGTATGATTGATTACATAACCAAGCTCTGTATGAACATAAATACGGACAACAGCTCCAAACATGTTTTGCAATCTTCTGCAGTTTTCGACTTTTGCGATGTTCAACTGCACAGAGGCTCTGGTCTGCCCTCTGAGTTCCTCAGCTCCAAACAATCAGCTTCTTATCAAGGACAACAGCAACAACTCTGATCTGCTGCAGCATCTAAAACAGATGCTTAAGAGCAACAGATCTGGATTTTCTCTGCATGATCATGGATAGCCGAAAAACAGCAACAATCAGCTCTGCTCAGACCTCTGTACTCACAGAGGCTCTGTGACACACAACTCTGGATAACATCTATGATTAAGCAGAAAGTTTGCTCTGTGTACAATAAGCTCAAATAGCAGCAGCTTATTGGTTCCACCTGCGCACATTTTGATTGACAGCTTCTGCAAAAGGTACTGTAGCTTAATCTGTGTAGTCATAGATCTTTCGCACAACATCCACATCTGATTTTGATGCCCTGATTTGCACCTTGATCTGCACATTTCTCTGGGCAGCATAAGACATCTGATTCTGCATTTAATGTTCACCTCTGCAGCTACTGAATTTTGCACCAAATAAGCTCAACCAGTTGCGTAACAGATTTCTGAATTCACAGACTTGAATCAGATCAATAGTCTCAAGCATGTAACCACACGACATCTCTTCTGTTACAGTAGCTTAAGAAGGCACAAAAATCGAACCGACAGCATGACAGATTCTGTTATAAACCAACAACAACATTCTGCTGTACAATCTGCTGAAAAGAGTGGTTGTGATCTGCTGTTGTACACAGAACCTGGTCTTGACAGAAACTCTGGATGTGGCTCTGAACATCACTTGCTTCTGCGTGAACTCTGCACATTAAGCTGATAAAAACATCGCATTCTGCTTCTGATCGAGCTCTGCATGGTGATTCTGCAGATCATCTGAACCACACGACCTGCAGTCTAATTTGAACCGGCTGCTATAAATCTGTTACAACAACAACCATTAATAATCAGGCAAAAAAAATATGTTGCTGCACTTTGTCTTGAATCTGCACAACACAATCTCTGATTAAGCACTAATCAGACTCTGTACACGAATCTGGATGGTTGTGGCTTATTTGAAACAGCAACATCGAAAACAACCAAACTCTGATAAGTTTGTGATCACAGAGCTGAAGTGTGTATGTTGCTGCTGCACATAACCGACTCTGGACAGCAACCTTACTGTTGCTTAATCTGGAAAAAAGCTAAGCTCTGTTGGCTTTACCAAATAGCAGCTCTCGACAATTGCTTAAACACATTAGCTTATGCCTTAATCTTCTGCTCTGCACTTCTTCGAATGGCTCTGTACTTAAGCTCTGAACAACCTTTAAACTATCCTCTGTCAATGATCAGAGCTCTGACAATATCTTAGACATCAGAGCTCTGGAAATTTTCCACAGAGGCTCTTCTGTCAATGATCAGAGCTCTTCTCCACCTTCAACAGAACCCTTACCAGCAAATCTGGTAGTCAAGACCAAGCCACAACGGAAATCCTACAAATCATGTATGGATTGTTCTTCAATGGAAACTTTGACTACGCCAGCATTCTCTACAATGATCTTCTTACCGCTGTTAACACAAAAACCTCATCCTTCGCAAGAGGAGGAGTCGTTGGATCCCACAAGTTCTTAAAGATGATCAAATTTCCACGCTTCATCAGTCTAGTGATCAGAAGAGCCTTCGACAGACTGGAACTAACTCATCAGGGTCGCTCCACACCTGTTTGACGATGTCAAAATTCCTCCCCACAACATCAGGCGAATACCCCTTCATAAGAAGAATTCCAGGTACAATGCTTGCCCTTATCACCCCTGACCATATCTCTATCCAGAACTATCAGAGTGCTGCTCAACCTCAAGAACCTGAGGTGAGAACCCCAGCATACTTAGGATCTGAGCCTTCCTTGGAGAGCTTGAGTGAGGAGATAGGTGAGGAAGTTAACAGACCAGAGGCAAGAGTACCCGAAGTGGGGTCTTCCTCTAGAAGAGAGGAAGTAGAGGACAGAGCATCTTTTAAAGAGGCTGTCCATGAGGAAGTACAGGAAACACCAGAGGTAGAAAATATCTCCTCTGATAGTGGTGAGCAAGAGAGAAATATCAGAGAGAATCCAGAGAATTCTACAGCCGTAGGAGCCGAGGAGAATGTGAGGATAGAAAAAGATGCTCATCAAAGCACATCTGAGGGTATCCTTAACCAAAATCCCAGTGCTTCCACACAATCTAATCCTGGTGATCAAGACCAAAGGATTATTGAAACAGAGGTGCACACCTCGAACCCCAACCAGCAAGAACCACCAGAAGCTTCTGGTATGCACGAACATGGGGAAGCTATCTTTGGTAGTGATGTTCATTCGCCCCAGAACATCAATAGGTCACCTCCACACAATGATGCCTCTGTGGCTCATTTAGACACGACACAAAATAGATTAGAGATCTTTGTAATCTCACGTAGCATATGTCCGACTCAGGGACGATGGGAGACCATAGTAGAACAAGGGAAGACATTGCTTGATCCAAATGCTTCTCATCACACCAGATTTCCTTCTTCAGAACCTGAGCTGGAAGAGGAAACTTTGGTCAGGACACCTGTAGTTGTTTCCCCTCAAAGGGAACATCAAGGATCAGGTGGAAGTCTTCCAAGAGACAACATTAACACAACTCTTGATGGAGGCGCCTCTGAACTCGAGGCAGAATTGGATCCATGTGTTGGAACCAAGGAGACCCCCGTTGACACTGTCACAAGAGCAGAGTTCGAAAGCTTCTGTGACAGTATCAACAAGTCTTTGAATGGGTATAAACTTATCAATGAACAGAAGGAGGAGCTGATCCGCAAGGAAAATGCTTCTCTTAAGGAAGAACTGCTGAGAATCTCGAACAAACATGAAGAGATAACTCAAAAATATGCCAAGGCTGAAGTACTCAGAACAGAGTTTGAACGAGTCAGAGGAGAAGAGATTGCAAAGTTGACAACAGAGATAGTCGAGCTAAGAACAGTTAGAAGAGAGGAAGCCAAAAAGATTTCGACAGAGCTTACAGCGCTAAAACAACTCATAACATAGAACCACACAGTGCAGATGAACAGAACCCTTCCCATCCCCACAGTTATTCTTTCAGAATCTAACGTCAGAACCTTGACAGAGATAATTACCAACTCTGTTAAGGAATCCATAAAAGAAGCAACCACCTCATCTGCTACTCCACTCAACATCTCCAGCCCTAACCCAAATGACCTACCCATGACAGTTGGCCAAATGGGAGACTTCAGAAAATCAATTCTTAGCCGAATGATGACGATTTCTTCTAAATTTGTAATGAAAGCTAAGGCGACAGAACAACATGTGAAAGCGTCTCTTGATACTCACAAGGTCAACTTTGAGGCTCAAGTAGAAGAGATCAGAGGTGCTGCAACATAGGTAGAAGATGTAATGACGAAGGCAGCCTCAAATTTACTAACATTATTTTACAGGCTACCTCTACATCGAAAAGACCTGCAGAAGAAGCACCTACAGATGAACCTTCAAGCAAGAGACACAAAGCTGATCTGAGATTTGTTGTTCCGTCCTCACCAGAAGCTCGAATTGACGATTCTGGTGATGATGATTTCGAAGATGCTCAAGAAGGTCAATCAGACGATCAATTGGGTGAGTCCTCAGAACAACAAAAGGGGGAGAAGGAGAAGGAAAAGGAGAAGGAGAAGGAGAAGGAGAAAGAAAAGGAGAAAGAGGCAGAGAAAGAGAAAGAGGTTGAAAAAGAGAAAGAAGCCAAGGGTAAAGGGAAAGTCACAGAAGCAACTGAGGCAGAGGCTATAGAAGGAGAAAAGGGGATAACAGAGGAACTCACGCCAGAAATGACTGTGGTGGCATTTGACTACATGTTCAAGGACAGAGTCATCAAACCAACAGAAGAGTCAACACAAGAACCACCAGAGATCATCTGCCTAGATACCCCTCCTACATCTCCAAGAAAAGAACCAGAGAGGAAAGACCCATCCTCTGCTGAAGGACAAACAAGTCGAGCCCAACCTCAAGCTACTAACCCATGATGACCCAAACCCAATGGTAACAGAACTGAACCCAGAAACCTCTACCCTTCATACCGAAAAACCTGCCTTAGAAACGGTATTTGCATTTCTATATGCTGACAGAGACATCATCCCTGTAAATGTCGTACCCATTAACCCATACCTTAACCCAATCAGAATAAACACCATTTCTGATGCAAGGCTAAAGTTCATCCATACCAAGTCAAATCAGAACATAGCCATCAACATAAACTTTGGTATCCGCAGAATTCTGGACATCAAGCACAAGAAGTTTCAATATGACAGAGTCACATACCATGAGTATACTATGGAATCAGCAGAAGGCAGAAATGAAATCTTCAATGACAATGATCTCGTCCTTCTGAACCCATACGACCTGATCTTACTTCACGCATATTGCTTGAACTTCTCAGAAAGATACACGCCGGCCAGAACTGCGCTACCAGAAGTCAGATTCGCTATGCAAGAGCACATCAATCTCAGAATACAGACTGATTATCACCTAGGCATAGAGTTTGAAGTAGAGAAACTAGCGATTGCACCACCAAATGAAAACCTTGAGGGTTATGGCCATCACAGAACTGGAACCGTAGTAGAAGATCCTCCAGTCTTTGTCTGTCGACAGAAGGGCACAAAGAAGGCCATCAGAGCAGCTGAAGCCCACAAGTACTCAAGTGAGTCGCTAGTATACCTCAAGAACATAATCCAAGATCTCCCAAGAAGCAAGTGTCCAGAAGAACAGCAGAAACTCTTCATCGATCAGATTGATCTGATGCTGGACTTCCGTACTCTAATCAGAAGATTCGACAGAATTCTTAGGGGAGATAACTATGCATAAATGTACTACTTCTTACCATGCATTGTAATATCTTAGAAGAATAGTACAAAGGATAACAGAGGTAAATATTCTCTGTTCTTTTTGTTTAGATCTCTGTTTCAAATTTTTTATTTTCAATACTTAGGGGGAGATTGTTAGCCCCAAGTATCTGTAATGTAAAAGTATTGAAAATATTATCAAGTCAGAAGACCATCAGAGATGCAGCATAAGACTTAGAAGAAAAAGCTTCAAGAAGATCAACAGAACTCAACAGAGTTCTGGTGGAACAAACAGAGCTCAACAGAGCTCTGTCAGAAGATCAACAGAAGAACTGTTCACAACCCGAAGACCAACAGAGCTCTGGTCTATGAGCTCTGTTGTAGGGAAGACCTCTGTGATGCCTAAGTCTCGTAAGAAATCCCAAGTGTTAGACATGTGTCCATACTTTCCACGTATGCCCTAAAATTAGGAGACACACTTTCCACGTGTCATTCTAGGGTACGATAGTACACTGTCTTCACTTTATCAGGGCTATAAATAGAGAGGTAGTGGAACAAACAATTGTAAGCTTTGGGAAGAATAGTTTTCCATAATTGTTTAAGCACACACTGCAGTAATCCCGAGCACTACCTCCGTACGATATTGTTCCCTGTGAGATTTCAGGGTAAACCATTGATCCTATTCTTGGTGTAATCCATTATCAATAAACGAGCAGCGTTTCTTATTTGATCTTGTTATCATTATCCTGTTCTATAATTGATTCTCACTATTACAATATCATTTACACAATCACTCACTTTAATGGCTTTATATTTAAATGCTTCCGCTGTCTTTGTTACTACCATTAATGTGATACAACGTGAATCTGGGAACCTACATATGGATTTCCAAAAAAAACTGTCCGGACAACTCAAGTTTCCGGACAACTCATGGTGTCCGGATGGGAAGTAAGTTCCCGGGTAATATCGGATAGGCCAGACAAAGGAGTATCCGGACGAGAGTGGTTTCCGGCAAAGCAGGAGTCCGGACACATCACTAACCGGTAGTTGAACTTACCGGAAGTCCTGAGGCTTCCGGACAACTAGGGTTTCCGGGTAGTGAATGAATCCGGGTAAAATATCTATGATATGAAGCTTACCGGATAAACCGTCATACATAATGAAGCTTCCCGGACAGATGATTATACGGAAGATGGTTTCCGGACACAATGAATGTGTCCGGACGACATTTCAAATCAGCAAATGTACATTCTAGTATCCCAAACAGTTTATAAAGCATAACATAATGTGCGAGGAACGTGTTTGAACATACAACAACACTCAGATGTTCCGTGGAACACCGAATCGACCCAAAAACCATAGAACTTGAAGAAATGGTTTCGGGCGTTACCAAACAACCTAATTGATGGTCGAGGTGGTCGTTGGATTAAGAGACACTTATCCAATATTGATCGATAGGGAATAGAGAACATCATACCTGATTTTGGATGAAAGTGAGACTGAGAATCGGGAGTGTGAGGGGATTCTGTGTGCGAGAGAGAAATTGGAGGGTTTAGGGTTTTGGGTGATAAGTCCAGATAAATGAAAAGAATGAGTCCGGATGCTATTTATAACCCGGATATGGGATCCGAGTTCTTAGCCAACCCGGGTAGAGAACCGGTCCGGATACTGTCCGGATACCATGGGGTTACCGGATACTATCCGGATACCTCAAAAACTGTCCTATTCCTGGGAATTTTGCAGTGAGTGGACCTGTAAGAAGACGTGCTCTCGCTCCCCCTCAAATTGAGCATGGGGATGGCATTGCTCCCCCTTGGATAGTGCAGTAGAGTGCAGTGGAGGGGTTTGACACACACAAAACTATTAGCCTTTTAAAGAAAAACTTGTGCCGCTCTCCCTCAGATGATGACCAGGATATAGAATGTACACAGGAGTGCCCATAGACACAAAAAAACTTTTTAGCATTAAAGAAGAAACTGTATGTGACTCTCCTCCTCAAAGGTTCAGTAAACTTACCTGATACTTCTTTGTGCTCCCCCTGAACACATGAACACACTTTGAAATCACAGAGATAGATAGGTAAACGGATATAGATGACAGTATGAAATTACAGAAACACACGAAGAAAGAAAGGAAAAACAAATGAAATCTACGAAATAAATACGGAGACTAAATCGAAGGCTGTAACTGAAACAAGTAGAATACAAGTGCGAGGAAGTGTGTGCTCATTCATCAGGAGGGTAAACACCGGATGATGAGTAGACAGTTACTCGTATATGTATGTAACTTGTAACGGGCATACAATCGGATTAGGTCGTCAGTTTTAGCATACCTAACTTTTGCACAAGAGTGTTAAAAAGTTTTTTGTCCAGTTCTTTGGTAAATAGGTCTGCCAGCTGATGTTCAGTATTTATGAAGTAGAGTTCGATGGTACCTCTTTCGACGTGATCCTTAATGAAGTGATACCGAACGTCGATGTTCTTCGTCTTGGTGTGTTGAACCGGGTTACTTGATATAGCAATGGCGCTCTTTGAGTCAATGTAAATGAGGACCTTGACGTACGTGAAACCATAGTCTTTGAGTTGCGTCCTCATCTAGATGACTTGGGAACAGCAGCTTGCGGCAGCCACGTACTCCGCCTCGGCAGTTGATGTTGAAACGCATTGCTACTTCTTTGATGCCCAACTTACCAGGCTATCTCCCAAAAATTGAATGTGACCTGACGTGCTCTTCCGGTCCAGCATGCAGCCCGCGTGATCTGCATCGGAATCGGCGGATAGTGCAAAACCTGTCTCATTCGGGTACCACAGACTAAGATCAGCAGTACCACGAAGATAACGAAAGATCCGTTTGACAGCAGTCATATGGGACTCTTTCGGTTTTGATTGATATCGAACACATAAGAAAGTTGAGAACATAAAATCCGGCCTACTTGCAGTTAAGTACATTAGAGAACCTATCATCCCGCGATACAATTTAGGATTCACATCCGTTCCGTGAGGATCGACGTGAATCTTTGTATTGGGCGCCATGGGAGTTTTCATTGGCGAGGACTGGTCCAACTGGAATTTCCGAAGAATATCCCGGATGTACTTAGCCTGGTTTATGAATATCCCGGTCGCCAGTTGTTTAACTTGAAGACCAAGGAAGAAATTCATCTCGCAAAGCATGCTCATTCTGAAAAAATTTCCCATAAGATTAGCAAAGTTCTTAGCATATAGGTGACTGGTAGAGCCGATTATTATATCATCTACATACACTTGAACGAGGAGTATGTGACCATTTTCGTTTTTGATGAATAAAGTCGAATCGATTTTACCGCGTGTGAATTTGGACTTTATCAAAAACTCGGACAGAGTTTTGTACCATGCTCGCGGAGCTTGCTTTAGACCGTAAAGCGCCTTGTCTAAAATGTAGACGTGATCAGGCTTCGAGTCGTCCACGAATCCGTCTGGTTGCGACACATAAACTTCTTCCTCGATATTGCCGTAGAGAAACCCGGTCTTCACATCCATTTGGAAGACTGTGAAGTTCTTGTATGCGGCATAAGCAAGGAACATTCGGATGGCCTCGATTATTGCTACCGGAGCATAGGTTTCATCATAATCGATCCCTTCTTGTTGATGGTACCCCTTGGCCACGAGACGCGCCTTGTTGCGTACGACGATTCCGTCTTTATCCTTCTTATTCTTGAAGATCCATTTGGTTCCTATCACCGTCTTGTTCTTTGGACGTGGAACCAGTCGCCATACCTTCAGAGCCTCGAATTGGTTGAGCTCTTCTTGCATAGCAATGATCCAATCCGGATCTTCAAGCGCTTTGCGTACGTTCGTCGGCTCGATGTTGCTTAAGAAACCGGAAAATAGGCAGAAGTTGGTGGATGCACCTCGTGTTCGAACAGGTGTGGAGGGATCACCGATGATTTGGTGTAAGGGATGAGCTCGCGTCCATTTGGTGGTATGCGAAAGCGGTTGCTGAGTAGAGTGAGACGCGTCCGAATCTACATAACCACCAGAAGGTAGGTCTTGTACTGCCTCGAGTGTTGCAGGTTGATTTATCGGAGGAGGTGGGGGAGGATTCGTCGATGGTTGGACAACTCCCGGTTCCGAGGAGCTCAGAAGTTGATCGTCAGTTGTAGCAGAAGACGAATCACCAGGAGTGATCTCCGGATTATGCTGTCTCCACGGTGATGGATGGCGTGCTTGTAGAAGGCGGCGGACCGGATAGGTGCGACGAGTCCTCAATACGAGCAGCTTCAAGTCGATGTTATGCTGAGACAGTAGGGGAAACATTAAAGATGTCATCATAAAAATACTTAAACAATAAATCTAAATCAGAAGAGTTATCATTCGATGAAGATGCATGATTCGGATTTACTGTCGCTTGTGTAGATCCCGAACTTGGACGTCCGGAAGCTAACACGCCAGTTAAACCGGGTTCTAAACTGAGTTGTTCAGAAGCCAAGTCTGCGGCTTCGTCGAATGTCACGTTTATGCTTTCAACAACGGATTTGGTCCGTTTGTTGTAAACGCGATACGCCTTAGCATGCATGGAGTATCCGATGAAGACTCCTTTGTCCGCCTTGGGGCTGAATTTGCCAAGATCATCTTTGTCGTTCATACCGTAGCACGTGCAACCGAACGCATGAAAGTACTTGATGTTCGGAACGTGGTTGTTCATGATCTCGTACGGCGTCTTGTTGAACCGCTTGTTGAGGATGGAGCGGTTTTGAGTGTAACAAGCCGTAGACACCGCTTCGGCCCACAGAAATAGCGGCAGGTTGGCTTGGGAAAGCATAGTGCGAGCAGCCTCGACAAGAGTGTGGTTGCGTCGTTCCACCACTCTGTTTTGCTGAGGAGTGCGTGCAGCCGAGAAGGTGTGAGCAATGTCGACTGAAGACAGATAATTATCAACTGTGTGATTCTTGAATTCAGTCCCATTATCGGTTCTAATAGACTGAACTTGTTACATTTTGTTCAGTTGGACAGTCTTCAGGTGGTCGATGATAAGCTCCGCAGTTTCATCTTTCGAATGTAAAAACATCACCCAGGTGTAGCGCGAGAAGTCGTCCACCATCACGAGAACATACTTGCGCTTGTTAATGCTTGGAACACGCATCGGCCCACACAGATCCATATGAATAAGTTCTAGGGTCCGGGTCGTGCTCGGAGTTACCTTCGGCGGGTGCGGCACTCTCTTCATCTTTCCCATCTCACATGCCCCGCAGAGACGATCCTTCACGAACTAAAGGTCGTGCATGCCTTTTACGTGTCCGCCCAGCACCAACTTGTTGATACTCTTGAAATTTAGGTGCGATAGTCTCTGATGCCAAATCCAAGCTTGTTGGGAATTGGCCTTTGACATGAGGCAGACGGGGTTATCGGGTTTCAGAGTTGCGAGGTCGATTGTGTAGAGATTGGTCTCACGTTTACCAACCAATAGCTCCTCTCCGTCATCGTTGAGGATTCTACACCGTGTCTTTTTGAAGCTGACCTCGAGATCTTTGTCGCATAATTTCCCGATGCTGAACAGATTGTGTCCCAATCCCGCGATGTGTGATACCTTCTTGATTGTGAGCTTATCTTGAACAATGTCGCCGTAGCCCACTATCGGCGCCTTGTTATCGTTTCCAAATCTCACGTGTCCACCGTATTCTTCCTTGTAGTTTGTGAGAAGCTCCTTCCTTCCGGTCATGTGCTTGGAGCATCCAGAGTCTAAGTACCACACATGACCGTGCTGCAAAAACAGGTTAACGGATTTTAGGTACCCAAATTTGCTTAGGTCCTGGAGGGTTAGATTTGGCACCTCTTGGAGGAACTTGCTTTGACACAAATTTTTCCTTGGGTGTAGGTTGAACACCTTTAGCGGGAACTGTTTTGGCACAGGTTGCCTCTTAGGTGCCGGTTTAACCTTAGTAGGGGTATCCCGTTTTGCATTGGGTTTGGTCTCCCACTGTGGTTTAACCTCTGATTGGTACCCTCGTTGAGTATGGTGTTTCTTGTTGTTTTGACGAGGGTTTCGTTTGGGTGTATGACTAAACATGTGATGTGAACCATACCAATCATTTAAGTTAATTTGATCAAAATCATTCCAACCACATCTAGAACAAACTAAACAATCACGCGATAATTGAATCAATTGATGAACTGAATTAAGTTTAATCGGGAAAGAAACTTCAAAACGATTCCAATTATTCCAAACACAATTGTCTTTGTTTATTCTAGAATTGAAAGCAGTAGGGAACGACTTTGACGCTGCATCCTTGACAGATTCCTTGTTTAGCCACTTTGGTTTTTCTGGTTTTGCTAGACCATTATTATCTGAAACAACAGGGACAGAATGATCAGTGACTTTAGAAGGAACAATATTTTTGGTAGGCACTGGTCCGGTCTCCTGCCTCGGCTGTGATTGCTTTTTAGAAACAGGTTTAGAAATTGGTTTTGATTGAGAAATCTTGATCACAGCTGGGGCCTTTGTTTGAGAACTGCTACCCTTTAGAAAATTGACCGGATGATTGACTGCTGGAGACAAAAAATCAGTGTGACACGGGAGAGGTTTGTCGAAAGGGAATGACTCAAACTCTCCATCAGAATTGCCTTCAGAGTTCATGAATGCTGAAAAATCGACATCCGGAATTACTGGACTTGGACCGGTCGAGGAAGGCGAGGAACACTTTGTGCTTGTGTGCTTTGGGGAACTTGGTGCGGAAGCGTTTGAAAAATCAGAATTTAAATTCCTTTTAACACTCATCTTGAGAGACTTTATTTTCTTGCGAAGAGATATTTCCGATGAAGGCTTTACACGAGGATGTGTCAGATGAGTTAGAGGAAAGATCAGGTGAAATCTGTTTTTCAGATTTGAGTTGGTCAATTTTCTCTTGGAGCTGACCATTTATTGCATACTCCTCCATCTTTTCTGTTGCCAAAGCAACCAGTTTCGATGTGAGCATATTAATTTCACCTCGAAGGATTTCCTGTTCTTTCATTTGACACACCTTCGGTTTTCTCCGAAAACAAATTTTACCCGGATAGATTGGAGTTTAGTATACTTACCCGGAATGCTGAACTTACCCGGAAAGGATGATGTACCCGGAAAGATGACGAGTCCGAATGGAAAAACATAAACGTCCGGAAACCACGTCTGTGTTGTCCGGAAACCACGGCTGCCTTTTCCAATTCGATCGATTTTCAATTAGGGTTGCTCAAGAAGGTTCCTGAAAGATTAGAAACCCTACCAAACACAAAACTAACACTAATCCAATCGATTTTGAAGCAAAAACAACAAGTTTTGGTGATTAAGAACGCTACCAAAAACTTTGAACTTTGATTTGCTTAATTGAATACACAAATGGACGAATTGGGATGAGAAAATTTGCAGAAACACTATTAAGTATAATGCTAACACAACCCAATAAACAGAATTGAACAATTTTCTCAGAATCAAAGATTTAAGAAATCAAGAATATGGCAGACGAGAAAAGTCAAGAAATTACCAAAAGTCAACTTCAATGTTTTGAATCGAATCCGTCCGTCTGCTCTGATACCAATTGTTAAATCCAGATCCGTGCAACGATTATGAAATCAGTAATGTAAGCAAATAAGAACAATGATTTTAACTGGTCATCCCTGTATAATGCTTTCAATCAGAGTGTTTACAATACGAGTAGGAAAGCAAACGAGACAACTAAATTGTTTTTCCAAGCTAGAAGAACATTAAATATGCTGGCCCGTGGTTAACAAGCCCACGGCCCGTTCACTAATAGGCTCAAAATAAGGAAATACAAATTAAACCCTTGAACTTTAAATCAACATTAAATTGACCCTAACAAAGAACAAAACTCATCGCTGATCTTTCTTAATCATTGACTCTTCATTTTACAAACTATCTCTGATATTTTTTCAAAACCTATCAGGGAAACATTTTTTTAATCAAAAGACGTTTCTGATTATGACGTCTTCAAAACGGATAACCCCTGGCACGACTTTTCTTCTGACACATTTGTCCATTTGAATTCTTGCCCAATAAGCTTCGTAGGACGTGTCCTGATGAGTGTTTCTTCCACTCATCACTTTCTCTCTCTACTCTCACTATATAAACACCTCGAGTTTATATTTGTACCCTTTACGCGCACTAAAATCTCTCAAGCAAAGATTGCCTTAAGCATTGTGTGTTCTTGAAAATTTTGAAGCCTGCTACTCAAATCATCAAATCTTCAACCAAACAGGTTCACATTTTCATTCTTTTTCTACTCTTCATCTTCTTAAACTTGTTTTGATCCACATTCTTTTGTTTACAGAGATCAAACAAATGTTTTTATTGCATAAAATCATCTTCTTCAAGACTTTATGCACCGAAACTTGAAACATACTTTCTCTTTTGAGTTTATAATTAAAATCTTAAACTTAAATTCATACGTTTTTTCAGAATCCCTTTCTTTAAAAAGAAAACTGGAAAACATGCTTTTCTACTAGTTTTATCTTCTCAAAACTAGAAAACCCATATTTTACTCTTTCTTCCCTAAAAAGGAAACTGTAAAAACGCTAAAACCTCAAAACCCTTATTTTTGGTATTCTTTTTCCATTTGAAGAAGTTTCTTCATCCTTTTCTGTTGTTGATTACTTGTTCAGAAATGGCATCCTCTAATGTTGCAGCTATCAAAACTAAAGCTGCTCCTGCAACCATGATCAAGTCTGATAACATGAACGGTGAACTGCAACAAATCATCCTATCCACCAACAACTCTTTAGCCCTGCTAGAAGTTCCCAAAAATAAACCCAGCCCCCATCTCACTAAAGCTGTGAACTTTTTGAAGACCTGTCCACTCTCAACTGCGATGACAATCGCTCCACCTGCACACCGCCACCTCCTTCAGCAATTATGGTACACTGCTGAGCGTGCCACTGAAACCTCCAAGAACACCGGAAAGCCATACTCTGTAATCAGTTTCCAAACTGAACTTGGACGCGACACTCTCTCCTGCAGCAATCCGCTCAGCGCTGAACCTCCCTGGACACCCTTTTGTCCCTTTCATTGACCCTTACACCCCTGAAGGCGAGAATAAACTAATCTCATGAAATATTCATGGGACAAGACGAGAACTGATGAGGATGACAAGAAGCTGACTAAAATCCTCAAGGACAAGATGCCAACCGAACTCAACTTCATATTTGCCCACATCATCAGCTGCATGACTACCAAAGTCGTCTCCACTTATCAGGCCACCAAAACTCAGTTTGCAATGGCCTACTATCTCCTGAAAGGCCAGAAAGTTGATTACGCTCGCATAATCTTCGAAGACTTGATGGAAAAGGTCGAGAAGCTTGACCGTTCCATGACCATTCCCTACCCACGGTTCATTTCTGCCGTTCTTCAGATGATGCTTTGAAGCAACTATCCTAGGCAGGGAGACTACAAACTCCCACAGGTCGGCCCCAAGGTCCTCGACTTCAAACTGATCCCAGACTAGGTAAGTCTTTCTACTCTACTCTCTTTTCTCCGCACTTCTTCATCTTCTGCAGTTCCTTCAGCGGCGAACCCCACCGCTGGCACCCAAGCTACAACCTCCACCTCATCTAAAAATAGGAAACAATCTGACACCCCCTTGGCACCCATAAGTCCAAGAAGACCTCCAAGGAGCAACCCAACCCTTCCCAGGCTCAAGACTCAGTGATTGCCTCTTCACAGGCAACACATCTACTACAAACATCCCCCTGACCATTTCAGAGCCTCAGTTCTCTTATACTTTTATGGTACATTCCCCTACATCCTCAGTGCCTCAAAGCACTGGGGAGGTCTCTCTCAATGACACTGCTACAACAACAATCTTCTCAGCCTCCGCTTCTTCTACTCCCTTGGTCATCACAACTGTTCCACTATTCCAGCGTTCTCGCAGATGGATATAGGCGCCGAGATGCTATAAAACTTGATCCGACAAAACTCTACAGGACCTGTAGGCTCTTCTACAACTATTCCTGCTCGTTCATTTGAAGACGACCTGGAATATTATGGAGGAAATCGCGACTGCACTACCTTCTCCAACCATACAAGTATATAAAACATGTCCTTAATCCCCTCTAAATCACCAACTTCTTCTGGGCTTTCCTTTGCTCATAAGTTGTTATCTGTTTCAGGTCCTAACTTGGGCACCATCAGTGATTCCCTCAAGGATGTCACTATGAAAGTGGATCAATTGTCCAAGACCCTGAAAACAAACACCTCAGCGATTAATGACGTTGGGGTAACGCTGAAGAACGTCACCACTTCCCTCGCAGATAAAGCCACTTCTGCAGATCTCTCAACGCTACGAGGGGGAGTGACAAATTTGGAGATTGGCGTCAAAAACAACACCACTGCCATCCAGACTCTCCAATCCTCCATCACTGATCTCTCCATCAACTACACCAACCTCAGCAACGAGGTTAGTACGCTGAAGACCGAACTCACTGGCCTTCAATGTGAGGTGAGCAGCTTGACCTCTAAAGTTGCTGATTCAAACACCCTGCTCACCAAGATTCTCAACCGCGTGGAAGCCCCCACTGCCCCTCTATCTCACTTCACTCCGAATGACCGAGCGAAGTTGGAGATGGATAAGGTGGAAAATTTTTAAGCCTCAGGATCAGGAGCCCTTGGCCTCGAAGACAGGACTCTTGAATTCACTGCTGCTGTTTTTGCTACTACTACTTCCTCCCTCCATTTAGTTGAAGAGGGGGACAAGAACGATGAAGGCCTCCATCTAAATGTTGAGGGGGAGGATAATGCTGAAAAAGACCCTTCCGATGCTGAGAGGGAGGATGACAATTCGGAAGGAACCACTAAAGAACCCTCTCTTTCCGAGGGGGAGAAAGGCGAAGACAAAGCTCCCACTCCACCCCTCTCTCCTTAAAGAATAAAACCTCACTGATGAGGAAGACGAAGAAGAGTAAGAAGAGGTGGAGATTGATGAAGATGAACCCTCAGCTCATCCTGATCCCAAGGATGATGATGAAGATGGCTACTGGTTCCAGCCAACCGCCATCAAGGTCCCTGCTCAGAAGGGTATCTCAATAAATGAAGCAGGGAAGACGACTCAAAAGTCTCCTGCAAAGAAGGATCAGCATGGCAAGCAAAAGGGCCTTGCCACTGAAGGCAACTTGGCAATCCTCCTCAAGAAGCCACCTTGCCAAGTAAACTACCTTATTTTTCCCTACACTGCTTCTATCCTCTATCCCTTCCCCACTTATATGCTTCATCTCCTAAAAACCTGTAAATAGTTAGACAAATTCTTTATCTATCTCTTTCTACCTCAAAAGATCTAACTCAAATGATCTTTTTGTTTCAGCCAGTCGTCTCCCCTGCTTGAGGATACCGCTGCAGCTCCCTCACTACAAATAATCCCAGCTCTCCAAGCTGAAGAACAAATAATCCCTGTCTCTATGAATGAGACCGATGAACAAGAAGAAGAACAAACGTTGCTCGTTCATTCTTCCAGACCTTCTCTACCACCTCAGTGGTCAGAAGAAGAAGAAATCAGAAGAAAAGCAGTTATGATCCAACAGCTGGAAAGTTAGCGCATCATCCCTCCCCACCTCAAATGTTTGACTCCTGAGGAAATTGCTGAAAGTCTCAAAGCTGAAAAGATCCTAGCTGAACAAAGGAAGAACTAGCTCAACGATAAAGCCTTTGCTCTCGAAATTGCCCAACGTTCAGTAAAGGATCATCAACTAAAAAATTTCCCCTCAGAGTCCAGTAAGAACTACTAAAAGAGGACAGTATGTCAAAGAAAAATAAGACTGAAGTCAGCGACACCACTATGGCCTGTTGTAAAAATAAAGTCCATTTCAAGAGTTTACCTAGCCGACTCAAACATGTAAACCTGAAAGGGAAAACTGTCAGAGGTGCTTCAGTGATAGAAGTCACGACGATCAGAGAAAACATAGATCATAAGACCTGCTACCTCTCTGCCATTGAACACTTTGGACTAAATGAATGGTTGGAGATCCGGGTTGCAATTCAGCGATCTAGATCAAGTTATAAGCCAATAGTAGAAAGATTCATCAATAGGCTGATTGATCAAGTCTCCTCAGTGGTCGAATTGCCTCCTTCTCCAGGGTTTCATTAAACCCAACGTCCCTAAAAAAAAGAAAGTTACACCGTTTTCAGGGCGTGCTATACGGAATGAGACAGTTATTGATTTTTCTCGTGGAGCAGTTCTCGGTCCCAATACTAATCTGTCAGGACTAGACGTATCACTACCACATGGGGTAAAATTTGAAGATGCAAAAGTTGTAAGTGAACCCTTTGGCATTTTCTTTCTGGAATACATTGGTCGCAAGTGCTTCCAATGCTGGTCTGAGTTGCCCATCGCTCCAATCAAACAACTCAGAGATCTACTATATTGGTGTGATCAGTCCTAGCTTAGAACCTTCATGAAACCCCAGATCTACCGTGAATCCCAACGAAGAAGGGAACAGGGAGAACAAGTCCCTGACTGGATGATTCCAAAGACTGACACCCTTGATTAACTTCTTATCAAGGAAGAACCTGAATAGATGATAGGATCTCTTGTAATTCCTCTATCTTATTAGCTGATAACTTTTTGTACTTGTAAATCATTCACTGTACATGTAATTTTTCAACTTCCCTTGTAATCTTGTATTTACGAAGTAATGAAAAGTTTCAATGAAGTACTTTACTCCATCAGTAGTCAAAAAGATCCCTGAAAACAGTAAATGGGACACGTATTTATAAGTCCTTTTTATCCTTATGTTTTAACTTAGCAATTTTCTTTTATTGCTTTGTCATCACCAAATAGGGGGAGGTTGTTGATCCAAAACCTCCAATGATTTGACGATGATCTTTAGAATCACTTGGTGAAAATTATAAGTAACCAATATGTATCAGTGTTTCACCATCTAAGAAAATATACTAAGTTTGCTTAGTATCGTTGATGGAAACATGTGTTCTTTAATTTATACTTCAGCGATAACTGTACATCAGCGAGACCTGTGCCTGTTCAGTCTTGTTGATGATCATTGAATGCTCATCATGTAATTGTTTGCTTATGATCCCGGAAGTCAAGATTCGCGACAACTGAGTTCAAAGCTGAAACCGAAGACCAAGCTGATGATCGAGTGACTAAGTCTACTAGTGACCTGATGCGGATATCAGCGAAGACAAGACTTGTCCATTTCACGTGAAGTTTCAAGTAGAAGACTTCAGCGAGAGCTGAACTTTATCATTCGCCGATAAAGACAACTCAGCGATCGCTGATCACGAAGCATGTTCTACAAGTTACTTTTGTCTTATCTCCTTGCACGCCTTTGTACGATTTGTCAGAAGGACATCCTTTTGTCCAGGATCATACAAACCACTTTGCCAACTACAGTGTTCATCATGCGGCCAAGAGCATGTTTGCTAAAGTCAAATTCATGCAACCAACCAAGTGCTGCCACGTGTAAAGTTGTACTGACTTACGTTTAATGCATGTTGTATAAATATGGAAACCCTGCTTTCATTTTTGAAGTGCTCGTCCCCTTATCTATGAACTCTTCGTGCCTTAGAAAATTACTCTTAATTTTCTTAGCTTCTTTCTATCTTTTCTAGTGCAAGAAATCTGTGTGATTCTCTTAGTTTATTTAGGTTAGGTTTTATACTAAATCTTATTCCGCAACAAACTATAAATTGTTTGATTATATCAATAAACAATTTCAAAGATAAAAATTCTTTGTTTGTATTCAACCCCCCCCCCCCCCCCCCCCCCCCCTTCTACAAACTTGTATAACCCTTTGGGACCAACACTTTTTAGATTAGGTGGTGGTTGCAGCTTAGGTGCCAGCGGTGGGTAGCGCCGCTGAAGTCGCTGCAGAAGATGAAGAAGGACGGAGAAGAGAGAGTAAGGAAGAAAGACTTACCTCGTCGGGGATCAGTTTGAAGTCGAGGACCTTAGGTCCGACCTGCGAGAGTTTGTAGTCTCCCTGCTTAGGATAGTTTGTCGTAAGCATCATCTGAAGAATGGCAAAAATGAACCGTAGGTAGGGAACAGTCGTGGAGCGTTCAGGCTTTTCGACCTTTTCCATCAGGTCGTCGAAGATGATGTGAGCATAATCAACCTTCAGACATTTTAGGAGCGAGTAAGCCATTGCAACCTGAGTTTTGGAGGCCTGATCAGTGAAGCCGACTTTGGCAGTCATGCAGGAGATGATGTGGGTAAAGATGAAATTAAGTTCAACTGGCATCTTGGCTTTGAGGATCTTGGTCAGCTTCTTATCGTCTTCATCAGTCCTCGTCTTGTCCCATGAGTATTTCATGAGATCCAGGAATGCGATCAGCTCTTTCTCGCCTTCAAGGGTGTTGGGGTCAATAAGAGGGATAAATGGGCGTCCAGGGAGGTTCAGCGCTTCTCGGATCGCTGCAGGAGTAACGGTTCCGTCACCATGTTCAGTTTAGAATCCAATGACACTGAATTCCATTCTAGTCCTCAAGGAGATTTGGGTGGTACGTTCAGCAGTGTACCAAAATTGTTGAAGAAGGTGACGGTGTGCGGGAGGAGCTATTGTCATTGCAGTTGATAGGGGACAGGTCTTCAAGAAGACGACTGCATCAATGAGGTAGGGGCTTGGTGTCGTATTGGGAAAGTCAAGAAAAGTCAGGGAGTTATTGGTGGCTAGGATGATTTGTTGTAGTTCACCTTTCATGTTTGCAGATTTGATCATGGTTGCAAGAGTAGCATCAGTGTGGGTAGCAGCAACATTTGAGGATGCCGTGTCTGAAAAGGTAATCAAAAATAGAAAAGGATGAAGAAACTTCTTAAAATGGAAAAGATTCCAAAAATAACGGTTTTTGAGGTTTTAGGGTTTTTACAGTTTCCTTTTTAGGGAAGAAAAGTAAAACGTGGGTTTTCTAGTTTTGAGAAGTAAAAAAACTAGTAGAAAATAATGTTTTCCAGTTTCCTTTTAAAGAAAGGGATTCTAGAAAAAACGTATGAAAATCAAGTTTAAGATTTTTGTTTTAAACTTAATGGAAAAACTATATTTCAAGTTTTGGTTAATAAAACCATGAAGAAGATGATTTTGTGTCTTGAAAATGTTTGTTTGATCCTTGATAACAAAGAAATGTTGATAAAAACAAGTTTGAGAAGATGATTGAAGATTAGAAATAAGATTAGATATGAACCTGTTTGTTGAAGATTTGAAGATTCTAAAGTCATGTTTCAAAAGAATCCAAGAACAATGATGCGTAAGGCAATATTTGCTTGAGAGAGTCTAGTGCGTGTAAAAGGTAAAAATATAAAGTTGAAGGGTTTATATAGTGGGAGTAGAGAGGTAGAAAGTGATGAACGGGAAAAACACTCATCATGACACGTGACACGTCCTACGAAACTTATTGGGCAGGAAAAACACTCATCATGACACGTGACACGTCCTACGAAACTTATTGGGCAGGAAAAACACTCATCATGACACGTGACACGTCACAGTCAGAAACGTCTTTTCACTAAAAAAATGTTTCCCTGATAGGTTTTAAAAAATATCAGAGATAATTTGTACAATGAAGAGTCAATGATAATGAAAAATCAGCGATGAGTTTTGTTCTTTCAAAAGAATCACTGAAGAAAAAGGTCAGTGATCAATTTAGTTTTGAAAAAACAACATACTGAAGTAAACTTCAGCGAATAGGAATAGAAAAACATACCTTGATATCAGCGAGTCATTTTGTTCAGATATTAGATGATAAATAAGGAGATAGAATTTTCTTTTATCACTGACATAATGCGTGACCACAGAAGATTTATTCTTCAAGGTTCAGCATACCAAGCTCGCTGATGAGAAAGTTGAATCTTGTCTCATCAAAAGGTTTGGTAAAAAGATCAGCTAACTGAAAGTCAATAGGGATAAAGTAAAGTTCTATATCACCATTCATCACATGATCTCTGATAAAGTGATACCTGATCTCGATATGCTTGGTCTTTGAGTGTAGCCTTGGATTATTTGCTATAGCGATGGCACTTGTGTTGTCGCAATAGATTGGAATTTTGGATAACTGAAGGTCATAGTCTAACAGCTGATTTCTCATCCATAAGACTTGAGCACAACAACTTCCAGCAGCTACATACTCAGCTTCAGCGGTAGAAGTGGACACTGAACTTTGTTTCTTGCTTGTCCAACTTACCAGCTTTCCACCCAGGAGTTGACAACCTCCTATGGTGCTTTTTCTATCCAGCTTGCAACCTGCAAAGTCACTATCTAATAGGAAGTTAGATCAAACCCTGAGCCTTTGGGATACCAAAGACCTAGGTTGGTGTACCCTTTAGATATCTGAAAATTCGCTTTACAACGATCAGATGTGATTCTTTGGGTTCAGATTTATATCGTGCGCAAAGACATGTAGCATACATAATATCAGGACGAATCGTTGTTAGATAGAGAAGAGAGTCGATCATCCCTCGATAGGCAGTGACATTAACAGGCTTCCATGAAGGATCTTTGTTAAGTGTCAGCGGAGGTGCCATATGGGTTTTCATAGCTATGCTCTGAGTAAGATCGAGTTTCTTCAACATATCTTTAACGTACTTACCTTGGTGTATGAACGTACCCTTATCATTTTCCTTGATTTGGAGTCCAAGGAAGTATGACAGCTCACCCATCATACTATTTTTGTATTCAGATTTCATTCTTTCAGCGAATCGAGTACATAGAGATGGGTTTGTAGAACCAAATATAATATCATCAACATATATTTGACCAAGAATGATATGACCTTTTACTTTCCGAAAAAATAGAGTGTTATCAATTTTACTACGCTCAAATTTTTCGATGAGGAGAAAAGAGGATAGAGTGCCTTACCATGCACAAGATGCTTATATCAGACCATAAAGTGCCTTTCCTGAAAAATAAATCCATATGGAGGAGCTGAAGTGGAGAAGTCACTGAAGAAACTTGCTTGCTCTTGAAACTTGCTTTCATTTGTTTTCCTTTCTCACATGCCGAACAAAGAGATTCCTTAGTGTACGAGTGTTTAGACAAGCCAGTGACCAACTCTTTTGAATAAAGAGTATTCAGCGTCTTGAAGTTTAGATGAGAGAGCCTCTTATGCCAAAGCCAGTTGACATCAGTTGATGCCTTAAAAAGAAAACAAGCATTCTCACTGAGAGGGATTTTTTTTTCTGGTCAGTGACAAAGCATGCTTCTTTAGTAAAGAAAACTTTGTAGACCTTGTCACATAGCTGACTGATGCTAAGAAGATTGTTCTTCAGTCCTTCAACGTATGCGACTCTTCTGAAGGTGGTAATACCATTAGAAAGTACACCAAACCCTCGGGTATATCCTTTACCATTTCCACCAAAGATCACCGAGGGACCTTTCTCTTCCTTATAATCAGTGAGCACGTTTCTTTTACCAGTCATGTGTCGAGAGCATCCACTATCGAGATACTGGATACCCTTCGAGACATGAAAACAAAGGAAGATTAGTTTAGATAGGCACCCACTTTACAATGGGTCCACACTTGTCAGTAGTAGATGACGTGGAAGGATCAGCGGTCTTCGCAGCATTTGAAGACTCAGCGTCAGTGGTAGTCTTCACGTTGGTTAATTTCTTAACCCAGTGGTATTTTTCACCTTGGCTTGATTTCCACCAGGTATTTTCTTCTTTGCCTTGGGGGCATTGATCTTCACCTTAGCCAATTTCTCAGCTTTGGTGGCTGTAGGACACTTACTAGCAATGTGATCGGTAAGTCCACAATGATATCATTTCCTATAGCTAAAAGTAGCTTTAGGACCATAGGCATACTTATTTGATAATTTCAAATGGGCAGAGCCTGTACCAAGAATACCTTTGGCATCAGATATCGGATGAACCATTGGATATTCAGATTTCTTGCTAGTGACATCCACTTTGATTTTAGGAGTAGATCGCTGAACAGGTTCAGGGATCATATTCTTAGAAGTAGAGGGATGGCTAGCTGAAGGTTTTGAAGCCTTTAGCTTTGGTACATTGGTACCCTTATGAGGTTTTTGAAAAGCCACTTTTTATTTACCTTTAAGCTTAGGGTTTAAGGAAGATTTATCCTCGGGGATGGGATTAATGGAAGAAGAGCACTTAGATGAAGAAGTGTTAGAGATAGAAGACACGAACATTCCAAACTTAAGCGTGGAACGATCAGTGGTTGGTTCTTCAGCGTTAGCTTTGTAACCAATACCGCTTTTGTCTTTGACAAGGATCTAAGCACTAAGTATCTCAGTGATCTTTGTTGAGGATTTATACCATCATTCAACAGTTTCTTTTTCTGCTTTCAGCTCAGCGATAGCTTTTTCACGCTCAATGCTGACAACTTGATTCACATAGACCTGGTCTTTCAAATTTTCTTCAAGTTTTGAAAGATCTTGTATTTTCAAATGACAGTTTTTAAGTTGTTCGGTTAAATCTTGATTTTGTTGTTCAGCTTTGGTCTTGCCATTCATGGCATCATATAAATCAACAGTCAATAAATCGATAATACGAAGTCTACCAGCCTCAGTGAGAGCAAGAGAAGGAGAAGGAGAAGGTGATACCTGAGAGGTAGAAGCAGAAGTAGAGGGAATTTCAGCATGTTCTTCTTCTTCTTCTTTGATATCGGCCATGAGACAGAGATTGGCCTCATCTTTTTCATCTGAATCTGATTCTTCATCAGACTCAGCCCAGTCGTGTTCTTCAGCGAACAGACCTTTTACCTTTCTTTTTGAAGCTTTTCAGCTTCTCATATTTTTCTTTAAGCTTTTGGTATTTGTCATCTTTACTCCTAGGAGTAAAGGATTTCTTGTGGGATGAAGAAGGTTTGAGTGCTTTCTTTGACCTGCATTCACTTGCAAAGTGTCCTACTTTTTCGCAGTTAAAGCAGGTAGCAGTAGCCTTATCCACAGGAGTAGATTTGGGCTTGTCAGTGAGGGAAAGAGATTTATTTCTTCTGAAGTTACTCTTTCTGGCGAATCTCCTGAAAGAATTTGTCAGGAGTGCCAGAGATTTATCAAGCTCTGAAGGATCAACTTCTGATGAATCATCAGAGTTAGATTCCATCTCAGTGATCGTGACAGTTTATCGCTGAGTGGGCGTTAACTCTGAAGGGAGTAAAGCAACAGATGTTCTTTTGGAATCATTGACAAGATTCTTCTTAAGAAGACACGACTGCTCATGATTGAGCATAGTGCCAAATAAGGTAGAGAGAGTCATAAATTTTAGATCCTTTGAGAGTTTGAGACACATGGTATAGTTGTCCCAACTTTCAGGAAGACATTCCAAGAACTTTGTTAGGATCTTGGAGTTAGCATAGGTCTTACCAACAGTTATTAAATCAATTATTAAATAGTTAAACCGTTGGTGAACTTCAGAGAGGGTTTCATTCTTACCACATATGAAACTTTCATATTGTCTTACCAGGTTGATTCTCCTGGATTCTTGTACATCAGTTGTACCTTCATATTGAACACAGATAGTGTCCCATATGGATTTTGAGCTCTTGAGATTCATGATGGAATGGTAGACTTCGTCAGGAAGAGCCATAGAGATGATGGATCTAGCCTTAGTGTCGATGGCCACAGTCTTCTTGTCTTCTTCAGTCCACTGAGAGACTTCTTTGATGATAGTTCTCTCAGGAACTGCAGGAGTGGTGGCAGGGGCTGGAACAGGACCTTGGTCCATATGTGGAACAAAGGGTCCATTCTCCACATAGTAAGGTAAAGTTGGATCTACACCTTCTAGAAAGAGCATCATTTAGTTTATCCAAAGATTGAAGTTATCTTTGCTAAAACGAGAGGGTTTGGGAAGAGAGCCATTATCTATGTAATTTGTGTTTGAAGGGTTTACCATATTGAGAGATGGTAATGAAGAGATTGTATAAGCAAGATCTTGTTTATAGGATTAAACAATCTGCTCTGATACCACTTGTTGGACCCAAAGGGTTATACAAGTTTGTAGAAGTGGGGGGGGGGGGGGGTTGAATACAAACACAAGATATTTATCTTTAAAACTGTGTATTGATATAATCAACCAATTTACAGTTTGTTGCTGAATAAGATTAAGTGTAAAACCAAACCTAAACAAACTAAGAGAATCACACAGATTTATTGCACTAGAAAAGATAGAACGAAGTTAAGAAAACTTAGAGTAATTTTCTTAAGGCACTAAGAGTTCAGAGATAAGGAACGAGCAGAGCACTTCAAAAATGAAGTAGGGTTTCCTATTTATACTGCATGCATTAAATTCAAGTCAATACCACTTTACACATGGCAGCCCTTGGTTGGTTGCATGACTTTGACTTTAGCAAACATGCTCTTGGCCGCATGATGAACAGTGTAGTTGGCAGAGTGGATTGTATGATCCTAGACAAAGGCATGTCCTTCTGACAAATCGTACAAAGGCGTGCAAGGAGATAAGACAAAAGTTGCATGTAGGACAGGCTTCCTGATCGGCGATCACTATGTTTATCCTTATCAAGGAATGATAAAGTTCAGCTCTCGCTGAAGTCTTCAACTTGAAGCTTCGCGTGAAATTGACAAGTCTTGGCTTCGCTGACATCCGCATCAGGTCACTAGTAGACTTAGTCACTCGTTCGTCTGCTTGGTCTTTGATTTCAGCTTTGAACTTTGTTGTCGCGAATCTTGTCTTTGATGTGTAACACCTAGATTTTTCGAATAAGTGAAACAAACCTTCTTCCCAATTCGTACTTTTGAGCCACTAATTTCTTGATTAGCTTAAACTTTGATGTGTAATTTAATGCGCTATGTCATCGTGGAAGCTAGCCATGCATGGGGTTCCAGAGGGTGCATGACCGATGTCGACCAAGGACAGTTAATTGGGAAAGAAAGGACTGCGTTTGCCTCGGAGAAATACACCAAACAGCAGTTGGGGGCAAGCCAATGACTGTGCCCGGCGACTATGCCCATGGCACAGTCGCGATGGGCAATGTCGCGATGAGGGGCGGATTTGGCGAAATCAAACAGAAGGTGAGGTGTTGGCTGCGATTGTGCCCCGCGAAAATGCCCAGGGCATTGTCGTCGAAGGCAATGTCGCGAGTGGAGGTCGATGAGCTGGTTATTAGCGGGTTTTAGCAGGTCCGATTTCACTCTTGTGTCGGTGCGATTTTGCTCTCAAAATTTGGTAAGTCCTCTCCTCCCATTATCTCTTCTCATTTATGGTTTTCACCCACCTCATTTGTGAGAGATCCTTCTCCATCTCTAGGTCATTAAGTGTTTATCACACTCAAGTATACTCAAGTGCTCAAGAAGTCTCCTCTTCAATCATTTAGGGTTTGGGTTTTGTTAGGGTCAATTTATGTTGAATTAAAGTTCACGGGTCTATTTGTAATTGTTTAAATTGATCCTAGTTAGTGAATGGGCTATGGGCTTGTTAACCACGGGCCCGCCATATATAATGCTTTGTTAGCTTTAGAAAATAGGCTAGTTGTTCATTATTGCTTTCCTACTATCATTGTAAACTCTCTCAATTGAAAGCTAATAGGGATGACCAGTTAAAATCGTAATCATTGTTTTCATCTATTGATTTCATTATTATTGTTCGTTGCACGGATCTGGAACTATCAATTGGTATCAGAGCAGACGGACATATCGATTCAAGGTGTTCATATTGAATTCTGGTAAGTTTTCTCTTTTTCACGACTGTGTTCTAAGTTGTCAATCCACATTTTGATTCTACTAAAATTGATCGATTTCGTTTATTGGGTATTGTTAGTATCATTGTTATTAGTGATTCTGCAACTTTTCAAACTCTATTTCGATCATTTGAGTGTGTTTTAAGCAAATTAAAGTTCAAAAGTTTTTAGTGTGTTCTTGGTCAAAATCGAATTTTTAACCATCAAAACTTGTTGTTTTTGATTTGAAATAGATTTGGGTAGTGTTATTTTTTCATTTAGTAGTGTTCCTAATCTTTCAAGAACATTTTTGAGCAACCCTAGTCGATTCCCAATCGATTTGAAACTTCCAGCCGTAGTTTCCGGACGCATCAGTCGCGGTTTCCGGACAACTCTCAAGTTTCCGGACAATCGCTAACTCTTTCCGGGTACGTTTGATCTTTCCGGGTAAGTTACTTAAATTCCAATCTTTCTGGGTACATTGTTCCGGAAACCCAAAGTTTCCGGTAAAATAATTTATCCGGACAACTCAAAGTTTCCGGTAACCTATTTTACCCGGACAACTCGAAGTTTCCGGTCAATCCGATTCTTTCCGGACCAGTTCATCCGGTTAGTACCCCATCCGAGAAGCTCGTCATCCGGAAACTCCAATCATCCGGTAAGTATTGTTTTTATCTTTATCGTTCGAAAACTATTGTATCCGGTAACCCTTTGTTACCCGGAAACCTTAGGCTGTCCGGACTCTTTTATTTATCCGGAAACTTCTGCATTATTGAACTATTTTCACTTAATCTGATCCGGACACTTCCAGATCAGACATCTTATCCGGATTCCTATCCGGTAAGTTCATTCCTGTTGAATTCTTACCTGTTTTTAGTACAAATCAGTCGTAGAACCTGCGTTAGGATATCACTCGTAGTGCCTTGCGTTAGGTTATCACTTTGAATCGAACATATCGTCTGACGATCATTCCAGTGCAACTGAAGATGTCTCATGCCGATGAAGAAAAGGCAAAGTCAAATCAGGTATGCGAATCTACTCAACAAGATTTCTTAAATCAAATGCAATTACTTGTTGAACATGCAAATTCCTTTAAGGCCACCTCTAAAGAACAACAGCTTGAGATCATATCTCTATCTGAAAAGTTAGATGTTCAAAAGAGAATAACTGAGAAATATAAGTCCGAAAATGCTACCTTAAAAGAAAAATGCAAAAATCTTACAATAACACCTAAGGACTTACGGGCCAAATTATCTGAACTTCAGTCTCAGTTTGATCAGTGCATGAATGAGAAAGCAGAAATTGTTTATCAATGTTCTGCCCTTCAAATTCAGCACAAGGAATTTGTTGTTAAAATTCTTGATCTTGAAACAAAACTCCACAAGAGAGGTCAAACTGATCAGACCATTCATATGAATAAACCAAAGGAGTTCACTTATTTCAATAAAGAATGGGGAATCGGATACGATAACCCACACTATTGTATGATTTTAGTTGTCTTGGAATAGCCAAAGATTATCCAGAATATGCAATTAAATGGACTGTTCCTCTTGAACATGAAAAGGAAGAGGAAACTGAGGAATACAAGGACACACGCACATCCAAAATGCAACTTCCATTCAGTTATGGATCTTTAAATTATTCCTATCAAAAGAACAAGAAGTGTCTCTCGAATGACTACTTCGATTGCTACAAGGTTGCAAAGCCCAAGGATTCCTCCAAAAAGGATGAGGACCAAGTAACCGAAACCAAGACTGAGACGGATGAGTTCAAGATCTACGTTCCCCCTCTCATCTTGGAAGCAAAGATAGTCGAGTTGGAGGAGTCACTCGAGAAAGAAAGGTCAAATTTTCAAATGGAAAAGCAAGCGCTAATCCAGGAACTTGAGAAACTTAAATCGGTCAAAACCGAAACTGTGTCTGATGAAGGACAAGAAATCCTTCGGTGTGAAATCAGTATGCTCACATCAAAACTGGCTGCCTTGGCTATAGATGCGATGAAGGAGCATACGAAAAATGGTCAACTCCAAGAGCAGATTGACCAACTCCAAACTGAAAAGCAGATTTCACCCGAACTTTCCTCAAGCTCATCTGACACGTCTTCGTGTAAATCTTTTATTAGCAAAATCTTTTCAACACAAGACAATTTTGAATCTCAAGATAAGAGTGTTTCACGGAACTTGAACTCTGATTTTTTCCTAGCTTCCGCACCAAGTTCCCCGAAACACACGAGCACAAAGTGTTCCTCGCCTTCCTCGACCGATCCAAGTCCCGTAATTCCGGATGTCGATTTTTCTGAATATATGAACTCCGAAGGTAATTCTAAGGAAGTGTTTGAGTCGTCCCCCTTCGACAAACCTCTTCCGAGTCATACTGATTTTTTGTCACCAGTAGTCAATCGACCGGTCAATTTTCTAAAGGGTGACTGTTCTAAAACAAAGGCCCCAGCTGTGATTAAAATTTCCGAATCTAAACCTGTTTCTCAAAACCAATCACAGCCGAGGAAAAAGACCGAACGATTGACTGTCAAAAATCTTATTCCTTCAAAAGCCACTGACCATGCTGTCCCTGTTGGTTCAAATAAAAATGGTCGCGCTAAAAAGGATAACCAAAAGTGGCCACCCAAGGAACCTATCGAGGATGCCGCATCAAAGTTTTTCAATACTGTGTTTTACCCTAGAATGAACAAAAACGATCGTGCTTGGAATCATAGGAATGATTTTGTTAAAAGATTTGTTAATTTTCCGATGAAAATTTATTCCATTCAACAATTGATTCAGTTATCGCGTGATTGTTTATGTTGTTCTAGTTGTGGTTGGAATAACTTTGATGACATTAATAATAATGATTGGTTTGGGTCATATCACATATATAATCACACACCCAAAAGCAAACCCCGTAAAAACAAAAAGAAACACTTTACACAATGAGGTTCCCAATCAGAGGTTAAACCACAGCAAGATAGGAAACCCACTTCAAAACGGGTTCCTCCTACTGAGGTTAAACCTACACCTAAAAGGCAACCTGTGTCAAAACTGGTTCCTCCGAAAGGTGTAAAACCTAACCCTCCGGGACCCAAGCAAATATGGGTACCCAAAGTCTGCTAAACTTGTTTTGCAGGACGGTCATGTATGGTACTTATACTCTAGATGCTCCACACACATGACCGGAAGGAGGGAGCTTCTCACGAACTACAAGAAACAATATAACGGAGACGTGAGATTTAGGAATGATGACAAAGAACATCGACGTTCGGTATCACTTCAACAAGGATCACGTTGAAAGAGGTACAGTCGAACTCTACTTTGTAAATACTGAGCATCAGTTAGCAGACCTGTTTACAAAACCCTTGGACGAAAAACGTTTTAATACTCTGGTGTCCAAGTTAGGTATGCTAAATCTGAAGACTTAATCCGCTTGTGTGCCCGTTGCAAGTTCCATACATATACGAGTAACTGTCTACTCATCATCCGGTGCTTTCACTCCTGATGATTGAGCATACACTTTCTCGCACTTGTATTCTACTTGCATCAGTTACACAGTTAGATATAGTCTCTGTATTGACTAGGTAGATTTCGTTTGTTTACTTTCTTTCTACGTGTGTTTCCTTTTTTCTTTCATACTGTCGTCTTATGTTATTTTGTTAGAGCACTATTTGTAGCTATCAAGTCAGTATTAAATCTTTGTACTGTTTCTCCTTGGTAGAGGCATGGGCTTGTCATGTCCTACTATATAAAGGAGTTCCTTTGTTATTTTGCATAACCTCTTGATCATTTTGTCATTTTACACTTTAGAGATCAATATATGGATGACAAGTTCTCTTTAGATTCTCTCTCTACATCATTCTTGATTTCTTGCTAGATTTGGGATTTCACATTTGGTATCAGAGCTAAACAGGAGATTCAGGCAGATCGAAGACCAAATTGAAGAATTTTTACACTAAACATGAAGAATTCGGATCTGGTGTTCATCACTGTTCATCTGATCACTTTTCATTCAGACAAAGATTTTTTCTAGATTCTGATTTCTTGGATCAATTCTTGGCATCACTGAACTCGGAATTGATATCGGAACAACATTAATTCTTGGATCATTATCATTTTTTAAACAAAATCATTAGATTTGATCATTTCTTTGGATTTTCGTTCGAAAACCCTAATTCACTGTTTTGGACTTTAATTCGATTAAATTGATCGAATTAGATCTTGTGATTAACTAAGAAAGTGTGTGGATTTTGATTTCGAGCAAACCAGTACAAATTTCGTGTTAATTGATCAAGAATTGAGAAAGATATGGCAGATTCAGTGATTTTGAAGTTCGATGTGCAGAATTCGGATTATTCTTGGTGAATTCGGATCATTCAAGATTTTCGAAGTGCTCAAGTATTGGTTTCGGATCCAGTTAAGTCCGAAATCCGTGGTGTCGCACCCAGTTAAGTTCGAATTCTTGAGGTTTCGAACATAGTTAAGTCCGAATTCCGGTGATTTCGAATTGGTGTACAAGTGTTGAATTCGTATCTGTTAAGTTCGAATTCCGTGATTCCGCACTCATCTACATCTGAATTCTGAGTTGAAAAGTGTAATTGGTTTTGATTTTGGCTAAGTATTGATTTCGGACCAAGCTAAGTCCGAATTCAGGGAATTCGCACTCAGTTGCATTCGAATTCAGGGAATTCGCACCGTACTACATCCGAAATCTGAAGGTTTCGAATTCTAAAGCATCCGAAATCTGAAGGTTTCGCACCACTCAGAATTTGTCTAAGTGTTGGTTTCGGACCCAAGTGCTGATTTCTTTCTTGAACAGTTTATTCTAAGTGTATTCTCTGTTACACTTACTGCTTGATCTTCTGAACGATCAATTATCCTAGCTATTTGAAAAGATGTCGAGAGATTTAATGAGTATGGGATCAAAGAGTAAGCCTCCAGTTCTTCTAGTGGAAGAATATGCCCAATGGAAGAAAAGAATGACTCAATTTCTAAATCATCAGAACAGAGATTTAATGGCTTCAATCAAAGAAGGTCCTCACATACCAAAAATGGATGTTGGTGGTCAAGCTGAAACTGCTACAAGTCAGTATGTTGCTCCTAGAAGGATTGAAAAAGAACCCAGATTTTTTAATCAATATGACAAAGATAGGATTGCAATTGATGAACTGGCTTTGACTTATTTGACTATGGCAATTCCAAATGATATCTACAATCGAGTAGATAGTCGTGACTCAGCGAAAGAGATATGGGATGAGCTAGAAAGGCAGTTTGAGGGATCATCAAAGTCTAAGAAGACCAAAAAGAATCAAAGCATCAATGCTTATGAAGGGTTTAAAGCAAGAGAAGGCGAACCTTTGAAAGAGACCTACAATAGATACAATATCATCCTTAATAATTTGAGAAGAAATGGAGTCGACAAATCAGAATCAGAAATAAATTACAAATTTGTCAAGAATCTTCTACCAGAATGGGATTCCTACTCCATTCAGCTCCAAATGTCAAGGGATATGGATGATGAAAAGTTGACCGACATTTTCAGTATTCTAGGTCAACACGAAGAAAAAGTAAAAGCTGTTAAAGAAAAGGATAAAAAGGTCGAAGAATCATGGACCTAACATATTCTCCCCCTAAAGTTTTGGAAAGCAAATCATCTTCAAATCATTAGCTCCTCTCCCCCTTGATTTCCTTGTAAAAACTTTAGCGGTGCATTCTTCAAATGTAGGCTTGGCTCCCCCTTGAAAGTTGCTCATAGCCTCGACTAAATGCACTAAAATCATCTTTAAAGTGTATGCATTTAGTGAAAACAAAGAATCCGTCTTGCTTGAAGGAGGAACGGTAATAAGCACGCACTACTAGGTAGGGATGAGACGACCCAAGCAAATAACATTGTTCAGCAACTGTAGAGAAATGCTCGTCTTCAAAATACTTCAAGGAACTGAATGAAGAGAATCCGGAACTTCAATCTTCAAGAAATAGCTGGATGATTATAAGCACTCAAAAGTCTGAATCACAACCAAAGCACCAGAACAATGATTGCAAGCTCTCACAATTCTGGTTGATCAAGTCAGAAGAATGATAAAGAGCACTCAAAGTGTGAAATCCCAAATCTAGCTAGAAATCAAAAATGATATAGAGAGAAAATCTAGAGTACACAAGTCATCCATATATTGATCTTCAAAGTGTAAATGACAAAATGATTAAGTTGTTCCTAAAGGGATCTAGATTCTCTTCTAACTAAGAACTAGACATGCCTATTTATACCCATAACATACAAGGTATAATGGCACAACTAACTAATACAGTACATTGACTTTACAGTAAATCTTGAATACAACAATGCTCTAACAATCTCCCCCTTTGGATTCAAGATTTAAAAAATATGATAGCAGTCTTCAGCTCTTTGTAAAGTCAATCTTCTCAAACAGACACTCTATCAAACCATCTTCAAATAGCTTTATCTCCACTAGTTCACGGCGAACTATATGCTTTGACACTCTTTAAGAACTCAGCTTTGAAGAATCTTCAGACAAACATGAAAAGTCATTGTCTTTTTCTTTGAAAAGTCAACCTTCTTCAATACAATCTTCAACAAATTGTCTTCAAGTCTTGAACATGGAACAAGATGAATCAGAAACGATTAGAGTTTGGATCAGAAAGATGTGAAACCATCCACATTGTTGAACTTTTAGGTGTAAGCGCATTCCGAGAACCACTCAGAACTAAGATAACCAAATTCGGTGTAAGCGCATTCCGAGAACCACTCAGAACTAAGATAACCAAATTCAGCAACATTTGGACTTCACATGATCCTTCTCCCCCTAATCTTCAGTCTTTGTTCGCGAATCTTTGACTTGAAATATCTTTGATTTGAAAGCTCTTTGACATGAAATTGAAATTAAACTTTTCTCCCCCTTTTTCGATGATGGTGAGCATCATAATCATCGAAAACCATTTTCAATTTCAGTCGTGTCTTTAAGTATTGCTAACAATCTCCTCCTTACAGAATAACCTTGCTCCCCCTCAAAATAAGAATTCTAGAGCAGTTTATTTTCTCCCCCTGAAAGTATGCATATATTTCAATAACGTACAGTATTTGAAATTGTAGCACAAATTTTAAAACAAATTTACACAAGGAAAATAAAATTCATTGAATTTCATTTTATAACAACAAACATTTGATCATTTGAAAACTTTACAAAAGAAATTCAACTTTATGAAATTTAATAGATTTTTCAATCAAATGAAATCAAATGCATGTGTTTGGATGCAAGAACAAGTCATCATTGTATATCAAGTTAAAAATGTTCAGTTTCAACCCCTTTATTAAATCTATTTGGTGTGCTAGCATGCGAAATATGATTAGCTTCAAGCATATGCAATTCTAAAACATATAAGAATACTTTGCTCTACTCACACTATTTTGTCCAAAATCAGAATTTTCACAAATTTACGGGTTTATCGCGACTTTGTATTTTCCCAAGATTCAAGAGATGTTTGCTCATTGGCATCTTTTCGTTTGTGCTCATTGGCATCTTTTGATTTTGTGCACATTGGCATCTTTTGATATGTGCACATTGGCATCTTTTAATCAAATAGCTTAGTAAGAATAAGATACATCGTTAAACATGACTTTCTATCTGGTTCTATAGCAGGATTTGGGTTAGCAGATCCCAGACCAGTTGGCCTTAGGTGCTAGGTGTCGAGCACCCCTTAGAACTTAATTTCCCAAACCAGAAAGGCCATATCGATATATCTTAAACCCATTTGTACCAGTAGAACATGGCTTTCTATCTGGTTCTATTGCAGGATTTGGGTCAGCCGATCCCAGACCAGTTGATCTTAGGGACTAGGTGTCGAGCACCCCTTAGGACTTACTCTCCCAAACCAGAAAGGCCACAGGTACAAACTTTCAAACTAAATGATATTCTATATAAGTTCAGATTTCCATCACAAAATATGAATAATATCTCAATCACTTGTTTCTAAAACATAGTGCTTCCCCCATATTTTCGTTTCCATCCATCATTCTGACATATAGGCTTTTTGAGCATTATATTCTATATATATCCAGATTCACATAACTTTGAGCATTCAGCATAATTTCATTCATGTTTTGCTTACCTTTCGATTTATTTCAGAGGTGAAAGTTGAAGCAAATCTAACTCAGATAATACAAAGATTCTTGAAAAAATCATCTTTTAGCACACATTTAATTCATTGAATGAAAATTGAAAATTTTATCTCATTGAATTAAATTTGTAAAGATTCAAGTTTTCAAAGTGGTAGAAACAAAATATAATCCAATGTTACCTTTCATCACTTGTTCCTTGAAGTAAAAGGATATAACATTTAAGGATATTACCTGAGAAGTGTGAGTTCTAAACTGATTTGTTTAGAAGTCTTAGTCTTTGAAGTACGGGTCCTGAACTGAATTGTTCAGAAGCCATAGTCGTTGAAGCACGGGTTTTGAACTGATATGTTCAAAAGCCAATAACATTGAAGCACGGGTCCTGAATTGATGTATTCAGAAACCAAAATCTCTTTTAAGTGCGGGTCCTAAACTGATATGTTTAGAAACCATTAACGTTGAAGCACGGGTTCTAAACTGAGATGTTTAGAAGCCATAGTCGTTGAAGCACGGGTTTTGAACTGATATGTTCAAATGTGAAATCCCAAATCTAGCATCGTCAACAAAACTTCAGAATAATGATTGCAAATATTCAAGCGTCTCTTCCAATCCAATCAAAGACTGAACTCCAACAATCAACTTCTGAAAATCTTGAAAGACTTGAGCTCTTTTAAACTTTGACAGTTGCTAAATGTATGTGGCAAGCTGAATATCTGAATGATGTCACACACGCGTTATGCTAAAATCCATGAACAATGTCCCCCTCCTGAGACTTAGCACGGGGGTTCCGAAACCATCAGAATTCGGATGTAGGCAGATTCGAAACCATGGATTCGGATTAAGTAGGGTGCGAAATCAGGGAATTCGAATCATGTAGGGTGCGAAATCAATGAATTCGGATCGTGAAGGGTTCGAAATCAGGACAATTCGGATCATGAAGGGTTCGAAATCACTCAATTCGAATCATGAAGGGTTCGAAATCAAGACAATTCGGATCATGAAGGGTTCGAAATCACTCAATTCGAATCATAAAGGGTTCGAAATCAGGGCAATTCGAATCATGAAGGGTCCGAAATCACTCAATTCGAATCATGAAGGGTTCGAAATCAGGGCAATTCGAATCATGAAGGGTCCGAAATCAGGGAAATTCGAATCATGAAGGGTCCGAAATCAATGAATCCGGATCATGTAGGGTTCGAAATCAAGCCATTTCGTATCATGTTGGATGCGAAACCATGCCTATCTTGAATAAATGGAATTTGAAACCATTAGAATGAGGATTAGAAAGATGCGAAGCCATCCATACCTTTGAACCTTTAGGTGTAAGCACATTCCGAAATTCAGAACTAAGATGACCAAATTCAGCAATATTTCGGACTTCACAAGATCTGAAACCAACAACTCAGAACAGTTCGAAACCATCTAAGCCATCCAAACAGTAGTAGCATCTGAAACCATGAACAGTAAAGCATGAAGGATTCGAAACCATCAATGAACAGTAAATGATGAAGGATCCGAATTCATCAATGAACAGTAAGCGATGAAGGATCCGAATTCATCAAGAATAATCCGAATTCATCAAGAATAATCCGAATTCAAGTAACAGCATTCGAAAATCACTAAAATCATCACAACTTCTTCAATTCTTGACCAATTTCAGTGATTCTTTCGCAGACTTATTCGAAAAATGAAGATGAACAGATTTCTAGTTGATCAAAACATGTAATTCGATCGATTTGATGAAGTTTTGATCCAAAAAGTGAGTTCGACTTTTTTCTTGAACAAACACCATAAATCTCCGAAATCTGAGCAAAATAGGGCTAAAAACGCTTGAATTATGAAGATCCGATGATCGTATCGATGAAAAATTCTTCGATTTGGATCTGATACCACTTGTTAGGTCCATGATCTTCATACAATCCAAGTATTGTGTAACAAGATGATGAAGAACATTATTGAAAAGGAAATCTAACCTAGAGAGAACACAAAGTGATTAGAGATCTACATCTTGTATTAATGAATTCACCTGTTACAAACTACAAGTAAAGACCTATTTATAGTCTCCATCACTTGCTACAACAATTAAGCATAAGCCCTTTAACACAACTATTGCTTTACAAAACTTTTTATTATAAAGGACAACTTCAGTGTCCTAACATATTTACTTATATCTGTGCTTTCACGAGTGTTCATGTGTTCAGGGGGAGCACAAACCGGTATCAGGTAAGTCTACTCTATTATTGAGGGGGAGCGTCACACACATTTTTTTAATTATGAAAAGTAATTTTTTTGTTAGTGTGGATCCTCCCGTGTGTTTTTCAAGTTATGTTCATCATTTGAGGGGGAGCGACACAGTGTTTTTCTTTAAATGTCCAAAAGTTTTTTTGTGTGTCGGACTCTCCATTGCACTATCCGAGGGGGAGCAAGTTTTTCCCCATCTCAGTTTGAGGGGGAGCGAGAGAATCTTCAGTCAAATTCCTAAGCATTTGTTTTAAAGTGAGGGAAATTTAAAAAAAAATACCAAAAGTGTCCGGATAGGTTCCGGATACTCATCTATCCGGACAGTTCCCTTTCCGGACCGGATGGGTATCCGGGAAGACCCACCCGGACTCCTTGGGCCATATATAAAGATCCGGAAACCAATTGTTTCACTTATCCGGACTCTTTCTCAAAAACCCTAAAACCTCTCGTGCTCTCTCTCTCTCTCGCTCGGACTCACTCACCATCCTCGCATCTCACTCGCGTTTTGCTCTACACTCAGGTATGTTGTTCGGTTGTCCATCTCGACTTCATTTACATTCATCTCGTACCTCACATCACAACACTCGACCACCTGGTTAGTCGATTCACAACATCCAAAAACCCCTTATGGGTCTCTTCGATTTCGGGTCAACTCAGGAGCGAATATGTCGTTTTAAATGACCTTGTGTGTTTATCTGTGTATATCTACACGCCATAAATGATTTGACATCTGTTTGGGACAATATTTCACTCGATTGAGGCTCTTGAGTTTCGTCCGGACACATTCGTCGTGTCCGAAATCATTCAAATGAATGGTGTTTTGTCCGGTAACTCTCATAGTGCTCCATTTTTTACCCGGACACCATCCACACCCGGAAACCTAGTTGTTCGGAAACCCTGAGGTTTCCGGTAAGTTCAACTACCGGATAGTAGATGTGTTCGGACTCCTATTTGTCCGGAATCCTCTGTCAACCGGATACCATTTTGTCCGGAATGTTAATCTTATCCGGGAACATTCTTCCCATCCGGTAACATGTGTTGTCCGGATACCTTTGTCCGGATTCTATGGTTTGTCCGGAAAGTTTGGTTTTCCAATTTTATGTCCGGACACTCTTGTGTTTGTCTGCCCAGTACCTATTCTCCTCACTGCCTGTCCTCAATCTGTCTCAGATTGATCCATTTACTACAAAGGTACGCACCGGAATTTGTTTATCCGCCCTGTTTACTAACTTCAGCTATTTTACAAATATTCCATGGCGGATCAACAACCTCAGCAAAATCCTGAAGAGCAGAATCCTCCTCAAGAGGATTTTATAGACGAAGAAGCTGATAATGCATTGGTCGGCCCTAACCATGGCATTGAATTAGAGGCCAACAATCACCAGTTGGACGCCGCCGAGTTCAGACCCCTGGAACAACATCGGGTGATTGTAGATATTCTATTGCGTCACCCTCTCCGTGAGGCCCTCACTGCTTCAGCTGACGTCCCTGTCCTATATGTTCTTCAAGTCTGGCTCACCGCACGAGTCAACACAGCAGCCAACTCACAGTCCATAACGGCATAGATCGGCAACCATCCTTTCTCGCTCACACCTGACACATTCCGTCGCCTACTTTCACTTCCAGAAGCTAATGCCGGCGGACATCAACGCTACGACCCCGCGGTCAATGACGAGACTCTATACGCTCAAGTCCGCGCTCTCGGATACAACCACGACCTCAACCATCCATCCGGGTTCAACCAAAAGTACCTGGCCCCCATCCGATACACTATGTTTACGATTCTGAACAGGTGCCTATCATCGAGATGGAAGGGTATCGACCAGTGCACCGGCGACTTCCTTCGACTATTTCATGCCGTGTGCTACAATCGCCACGTGGACTTCGTAATGATAATCTGGCGGGAGTTAGTTCAAGCTATTCGTCCAATCGGAGGTACGAAGCAAAAGAAGTACCTTCCGTACCCTCGGTTCCTATCTCTGGCTGTGCGACAACATCTGGACGCGAATCCAGCAATACCACGACGTCTTACCCATCCGGTATGTTCTCCTCACCACTTGCAATATATGGTGATTCGTAACCCGTCCAACGCCATAGCCATGCCCATACCTGAAGCCCTACTACGCGGATCCAAATGCACCGAGTGTGGTAGCTTATAGGCAAGAGTTAGGAAATCCCATGGTCCAGCCAGCGCCGGAGGGACCTGCCCAGGGACTTAGACCCGAGGGACGTGAGGGTCCTAGGACAAGAGGTGGAAGGGCCCGGGCAGCTGGGGCTCTCGGGCGGGGTGTGTTGAGAATTCGTGGGAGGGGAACTGGAGTGAGCGGTGCAGTGGAAACGCGTCCCAGTACTAGCCAATCCCAAGCCGGAACATCATCCCGACCGATGCTCCACCATGACACCGAACCTTATCTTTCCGACCCTCCTTCACCACGCCGACAAGTTAAAAACGTGGAATCTGACTCCACGGAATCCGATACGGACCGTAACATACGCCTGAAATTAATCCCTCATCGTATCGGACCGAACCCGGACTTTACCGAAGGTATCCTTTTCGACTCACCGACACCACCACTCATTCCTACTACCCAGCCTACGGGAGATACAAGGAGAACCGAGGGAGTATTAGGTGATGAGTTAGAACATGTGAGAAGGCGAGAGTTAAGGTCGAAAGCGAACCAAGAAATATTAAGTCGTAAAGATAAATAGGCTTCTGAGCGAATCCAACCGAGTGTCGCCCGGGTAGCCACATCTACTGTCCCATCTCATCCGTTGGGATGGGGTATTGAAGAAGCCGCCGTGAACCCAGCGGCGCAATTGCACAACCTCCTCAGCCACTCACTTGTCTCTCAAAAGACGGGTGTTTCAACTTCTCACGGGGATCATCCAGAACTTCTACTGGTCTCTCAATCGGAGAGTACTGGTATTGAAACAAGAGACCGGCAGCCCCCGGTCTCGACTTCTTACAGTGCACAAATGAGTATAGATCCACTTGAAATATTACATTCCTCGGTTAGGACACAGGATGAGACTCATCAAATCGATGCACTTCGTGACTCGATTGGAACTTCCGTAGTGCCTCCGCCTTTAAGCGGAACACGAGGATCGGAAGGAAATCCTACCACGGCTATCCCTGCGCCAACCGTGAACGTAGGTGGCTCTACCTCTGAGTTAGATGCTTCAACGGGCAATATAAGTGACCCCGGAGTTACGTTACCCGGCTTTGTGTCACAAGGGTCCCTGGACAGCACCCTCAAGGCTGTCCGCGAGGCAATGGAGCAGCGCCTCACCACCGAGCTCGACAAAATTAAGAGCTTAATCAAAGGTAAAGAGAAGGTCGTCGCCGCTGAAACCGCCCCTACACCTCCACCGGCACCTGTTCAGCCTATCTACTCGGTGGACACCCTAAAGACGATGCTTCTAGCTCAGCTGCTCCAACAATCAGAAACCGACGCCTCAACTGAAGCAGACCTGATATCCGTTCTGAAATCCCAGGTCACTGCTCCTTCGTCATCGATCACCACTCGGATGGATAACCTTGACTCGACTCTTAAGGACGTTCAACTAGCACTAACAACGCTGTCCGAGAGAGTCCGTTCACTCGAAGATACCTGCAAGAGTCAAGCAGGCGGTCTGAAGCGTAAGCACGATGATCAGGATGATCCTGATCACCGTGAGGGGGAGAAAAGACAAAGACTAACCGAGACCGCCCTGATCCTCACTGAAACGACTACCGTGGTTCATCAGGAACCCCCAACTGCGGCAACAACAACCGAAGATGCACCCGAAGCCGAGTTGCCATTAGCCGAGATGGTAATTGACATGGATATTTCAGATGATGAAGACCCGACGGTTGAAAAGCCTGAGGGATCAACACAGGAACTGATTACTTTTGACACATCAGATGGGTCTACAATCAACCTGATAGATCCAGACTGCGAGACCAACCCGGAGACCAAAGATGCATGGTATGAAAAAGCCGCTAGTGCCGTAAATCTCCAGGTAAATCTGGTCTTCCCTACTGATGAAGACGATATTATTGAGTACGGCCAGTTTCTGCTCTAGAATTTGTATGGTACTCCCGTTCACTCAGCTCAAGCCGCTGAAACTTCAACAAGACCCGAAACTACAACTGCTGATATTCTGACATCTCCTAAACAACAACCGACAGGTTCTGATCTTCCTCCTCCTCAACAGCAACAAATCCGTTGGGAGAAGATCACAATATTCATTCCTCACCTGGAGGAATCCCTGAAAAGGTTGTTTGTTCACAAGTTACACCCAATCGAGCCTACCTTCTGCCTTGGTATTTACAGCTCCAACCCAGAATACCAACGCCGGTACATAAGCGCAATGAAGTGGTGTCTACCAGTTAGTCAAGTTCGAACCAAGCATAAGATCACCGAAGTGCTCAACATCCAGTCAGGCCGTATTATGAAAGTCGTTTATCCAGTTTTCACCGTCCAACGCGAAGACGGTAATGAATGGATATTCTCTGAAGCCGACTTCCAGCACCTCCAACCATTCGACTTCTATACTATTCTCCAAGACCTCCGTACAAGAACTATCCGACCGCTTCCGGTAACTAAAGCGCTCGAAGCTGTTCGTCGATTCCTAGTCCGTACCATCTTGATGTCCTATCTCACGGACTTCTAAATGGCAATCGAGAATAGGGCAAAGAAGGTAAACCTAATAAAGACGGATCTGGAAGCACCTGAGTTGAAGATGTATCCCGAGAACTCACTGCTTCTGGAACCTGAATTTGGGATAGTCTACATCAACGAACAGAATGAAAAGAGATTTGTGCGCTTCAGTCAGGTAGACAGATTCTGCGACGGCACGCTCTTCAAAGTTCAAGATGCTCTTCGAAACATCATCAAACACGAGTCAGAAAATCCAAAGTATTCTTATGTGCCTAATCCTAATGAAACAACTGCTCGGAATGCTTTGGAAATGGTTGAAGAACGCATCGAATATCGCCGCGCTATCAGAATGTTCGAGGTACACTTCGTGCTCCGAAAAAGATATGTCACGAACTGGCGCCAACTCGAACTTCAATTCAAAGGGGGAGATTGTTAGGGTCAATTTATGTTGAATTAAAGTTCAAAGGGCTATTTGTAATTGTTTAAATTGAGCCTAGTTAGTGAACGGGCCGCGGGCTTGTTAACCACGGGCCCGCCATATATAATGCTTTGTTAGCCTTAGAAAATAGGCTAGTTGTTCATTATTGCTTTCCTACTATCATTGTAAACTCTCTCAATTGAAAGATAATAGGGATGACCAGTTGAAATCATAATCATTGTTTCTATCTATTGATTTCATTATTATTGTTCGTTGCACGGATCTGGAACTATCGGGTTTTCTATAAAAACCCTCTAAGGTGAGTTATCTTCACTTCCCATGCTTTATACATGCTTATATTGTTAGATTACCATCTTACTATCTTCTTCTATCATTATTTCATGTTTTACACATTTTGACCTAAAATGGGTTTTTGAAAAAGTATAAGATCTTGTTGAAATAAGTGGTGGTAAAGGTGAAATGGGTGACAATCCTTTGACCTCCATGTGTTATTGTCCTTAATATACAAGTTTTATCACTTAGAGTGATTTTGACCATTCTAGGTCAAAATTAGGGTTTTGGAAATATTTGGGGTTTTCAAGGCCATGTTCACGAAAAGGAGTTTCTATGTTAAAACGGAGTTCAAAAACCTAACTTGAGAAATCATGGTGCTTTATAGTCAATTGTGGAAGTCTCATGTCGATATTCTAAAATGGGGAGTATGTTTCAATGTTACTATTAAGCTTAAACGTATTATGATTATTATCGTGGGACTACATGAGAGTCCTTGTTTGGTCTTTGAGTGTAATGGATCCATAGGCACTAGAGTCGTAGCACGAAATAGGCATCGGGATCCATCATAAGTAAGATGTGGTCCTATATGGTCGGCCATCGTCTCATGGACAGTAAGGTATAATTCCAAAGTGCTTGTTTGTGGATTTAGAGTGACCCAATGTATAGACCTGGAGTGGTTGAAATTGGGGAATCATAAGTTATAGACTTCTCGGGGTTGCGCTTGTTTCCGTATTATTGTTGAAATGTAATTATTACTACTAACGATTATGTGGTCATCTTGTCTTATGCAAATGCGTATTAATTTCCAAGTTACCATCAACGCTTGAAGCATTGGACATCCAATGACTTTCGCCGTGGGGTTCATTATGTTTTCTATTGTACCTCAATTTAATCTTATTATTATAAATTTTTGGGTCCTTACTCTTATCGTGTCAGTCTAACACTTCTTCTTTTGGATGTGTTGGTAGGACTTTCAAGCGGTGGGGCTCCTCGGGCTTGAGTGAAGAGTCGTGATGATTGATAATTTTTTTAGAGTATATAGAGGCGTATATGATTGAATGTCGGTATCAATTTTTGTTTGCAAATAGACAACACCTGAATGTAATCTAAGATTTATTGCTTTAGATTATTAGGTTGTTGGATCATGATTTGCTCATTTTGGTCGCATTGTAAACGCCATACTTTATTTCCCCATTTATTGGGTGATTTTCTATGTTAGCCTATCATTTCCGTAATACTGCAGGTTTTAATTTTACCCAGTTTTTAGGGTGTTACAAGTTGGTATCAGAGCAGTAGTTTAAGTGAACTAGGTATGTCACTGAGATGCCTAGACTTAAGCTGAAAAGATTAAGTATGATTGGTGAGCTTGGGTAGAACACCTAAGATAGGATGGTCTTAGAGTCGACGGAAGTACATAAGTTGAAAGTTGTGACCTTGGTATCGAGAATCCTTATGTGAAGTATATGTTCATAATTTCAATTAGCTACTACTATTATGAATGTATCATTATGTGAGTATGCTTAGATTACTATTGTTATGAGGATTGATGCATGTATTAGTACGTTTCCCTATGTTTAAATTATTATAGCCTATTTCTCACCTCATTCTCGAATGTGTGGTAGACTCCTATGGTAAACACTCGCAATAGGCCGGAGGGCCATGAGGCTACGGCATCTACAACTGATCAACCAAGAGTAACAACGACAGCACCACCTCCACTGATTAACACCGTTTTAGGAGGGGGAACTGAGCATATCCCTCACCATGACTTGGAAACATCCGACCCTGTTATGGAAGAGGTAACAACCGAGACACGCATGATGGATCGTATGATGAAGGCCATGAACAAGGCCATGGACCAACAGCAAGAGCAGTTTTTGAAACTTATGGAAGACCGGGATACGAACAACCGTAAGCACGAGACGGTTGCTGAGAACATCCTAGTGGCCGGATCTGGGGGCACGGGAAATGAAATTCCCACTGATGGTTTAGGGACGATGGAAATGGGGCAAGCAGGGAAGGCTTGTTCTTTCAAGACTTTTCTGAGTTGTAGACAACCCGAGTTCAAAGGAGCAGATGATCCGGTTATCTGTATGAACTGGTTACCGGAAACGGAGCAAGCGCTTCGGACTAGTGAGTGTGGGGAAAGCCAGAAACCAAGTTTGGTTCTCAGATGTTGAGAGGAGCGACTCTCACATGGTGGGAATGTCTACTCTGCATCTCTAGAGGTCGCGGTATTGGCCAAACTAAGATGGGAAACCTTCAAGGAAAAGGTGTTGGAAGAGTATTGCAACGAGAGAGCTATGGACCGGATCGAAGAGGAGTTCCGAAATCTGAAAAAGGGAAACTTGGCGGTTAAGGATTACAACCGTTTGTTCATGGACAAGTTAGGATTGGTGGGACATCTGGTCCCGACTGAGAAAGAAAAGATTAAGGCCTACATCAAGGGCCTTCCATCGGACATGATGACTATGGTCCGAGTGTCTAAGGCCTCTACTCTTCGTGAGGCGGAGAAGGAAGCTCAACTGGTGGAGGATGCCTATGGTCGGGTAAGGAAGAAGCTGATAGGGTGCCGGAAAAGAGGAGATGGGAAGGGAAGTTTGTACCCTACAAGAAGCCGAGAACGTCTGACAACAATTACCGGGGAGTCGACCCAAGGAGGGAGGATAGGTGGTGCTCTAAGTGTCGAAGCAAACACTTTGGTTCGTGCAACTTTATGCCGCGGAAGTGCTATAAGTGTGGCAAGACCGGTCATTCTATCAATTCTTGTCCCGTCAGGGGGACAGTGTGTTTCGAGTGTAAGGAGTCGGGTCACATTAGAAGGGATTGCCCGAAACTGAAGGTGGGAGGAAGAGGAAAACCGAAGGTGGAGCCTCCGAGAGCAACGGGAAGAGCTTTTCAGATGACAACCGAGGAGGCGAAGGCTTCGACAGACGTAGTGTCGGGTACATTTCTTCTAAACTCCGTACCTACGCGTGTGTTATTTGATTCGGGTGAAAGTTTTTCGTTTGTGTCGACCTCCTTTTGTCAAAAGTTGTCTATGCCAACTAGTTATTTAGAAGAAGCCATAGTAGCAGAAATAGCCGATGGGGGACAACTAGTAGTTCGGGATATTTTGCGGGGTTGCATGTTGGAAATCGAGGGAAGGAAATTCTCAATTGACTTGATGCCAATGATAATTGGGGGATTTGACGTAGTGGTTGGAATGGATTGGTTAGTCGGGAATCAAGCCGAAATCTTATGCACAATAAAGTTGACTCGCCTACCTTCTTCGGACGGGAATTGTGTGGTCATTTATGGTGAACGAAGATGTAACACCTTGAAATTTCCATGATTATCGTACATGTTGGAAGAATGTTTAAAATATTAAGGGATGTTATTTTAAACAATGTGTACGATTTAATGACGTTGGATCAAAGTGTAGTTGATCAAAGTTTGCAAACTAAATAATAAAGAATGAGAAACTTGGGGTTAGTTTCATCAAATTGGATAGTTATGGGGTCGAATTGGTGAATTGTGAAAAGTTTGCAATTAATAGTTGAAGGTCGGTTAGAATTGTGGGGTTGTCTCAATTTTAATTCCAGAGAGTCAGCGTGTGGGAGAAGATAAAGAAAGAAGCGAAGTGTTAGGTTTCTCTTGGTATGGTTTTCGATCCTATCTTGCAATTCGATTGATTGAAGATTGGTAATCTTGATTTAATCTTTCTTCAACGGGGTTACTGAGTTTGATTGGTAAAACAGGTGTGAAATTGAAGTTCTGGGTTGAGTTGTTTTTGCACAGGCTTGAATCAAATTGGGTCTACAGGTGAGTTCATCTGTTTGTTTTTGGCTTAATAAGTTTTATTTGCGAATTGAAATAGTCTATTAAGCTTATTGTTATCTTTGAGAAATGATCACAAACTGATTTTGGAATTCTGGGTAGAAAATAAGTGAAACAGGTTAAGGATTTAAAGAATCTGGAAGTCGTATTCCCGGAGGGGTATATTCCGGAATTGTATTCCTGGAGGGGGATATTCCGGAAGTTGTATTCTTGGAGGGGTATATTCCGGAAGTTGTATTCCCGGAGGGGGATATTCCAGAAGTTGTATTCCTAGAGGGGAATATTCAGATTTTATATAACTCTGGAGGGGATACCCAGAAGTTATATATCCGAAGGGATATCCGGATAGTGTAGTTCCGAGTAAAATTTTAATTAAATGAGACGGTATGTGATTGAGTTATTATGCACGTATGCTAAGAAATGTAATGAGTCTAGAGGCACTAGTATTATTTGGTAACGTAGAATATGCAAGGTATGATTGCTATTCTCGTTTGTATTTGAGAAATGATTGAATAGGCAAAGTAGAATTGCTATTCATGTTGAAATGATTGAATAGGCAAAGTAGAATTGCTATTCATGTTGAAATGATTGAATAGGCAAAGTAGAATTGCTATTCATGTTGAAATGATTGAATAGGCAAAGTAGAATTTCTATTCATGTTGAAATGATTAAATTGGCAAAGTAGAATTGCTATTCATATTGTAACAATGGAATAGGCAAGGTAAAATTGTTATTCATATTGTGACATGGAGACGTGAAATAGGAAAGGTATAATTGCTATTTCCACTTTCTATTGGTAGACTAGAAATAGACAAGATATAATTGCTATTTCTGCTTCCTTTCCAAGAAAAAGGCTTGGCGCTTAATTGTAAGTTCTTTGTCATGAGATATAAACTAGAATCCGTGGTGATTCGTAGTGGCGCTCTCGAATATGATACTATGACATACTTAGTGTTGTCAAGTTCATGGAATCGGGTATGATTCCCGTCATCAAAAGATGCTATTGGGTTCAGTACGAAAGTTGGGAGCAGGTTAATGTATACGCTTTGTTACAGTTTTGGTTTTCAAAGCTTATAAAGATATTGATATGAAAATTTGATGTTCTCACTAGGCGTAAGCCTAATCTTTTCAAATTAAATTTTCTTACCATGTGCTAGCATCGGGAAGTGATTCAAAGGGATGAGTGTCGAGGAGTGCCAGAGTTATGCTTTTGGAATTGTGTGTTGATCAGGGATTAGATTAACTGGTTGTTATGATAAAATTTTGTAAGTTTGAAACTGTGATGGTAAACTCTGACAAATGTAAGGTTTAAATTCATTGTGAATTTTAGGGTGTTTCAGTTTGGTATCAGAGCTGTAGTTTAAGTGAACTAGGTATGATCGTGATATAGCTAGACTTAAGATGAGATGAATTAAGTTATGATTGGTGAGATTTGGGTAGAAGTACTAAGATGGGATTGTCTTAGAGTCGACGACGGAAATACGTGAATTAAGAACTGTGATGATGGTAACGAGGATTCTTAAGTATAGTATGTTCATAATTTCAATTAGCTACTTTCATTATGAATATATTGCTACGTAAGCATACTTGTTTTTAAAATGTTATGGTGATTAATGAGCATTAAAGTACGTTTTGTGTTGGGATTGTGCATAACCATTTCTTATGGTTATCCTTATGTGCTTCGACAGAATACGATGGTGAATACACCAAACAGATCTTCTACTTCTTCAGAAGATAGGGTGGCAAATGAACATGTTGAGGATCAACCTGAAAAAGGTGGAGCTTATGAGAGTCCACCAAGTCCATCTATCTTGGGAGGAGGAGGAGGGAGTCAAACGCAATGAGCGAATGTCGGTACTTCCAACCCAGTGATGACGGAATCCATGATGGAAAATACGATGCGGGTTATGAATGCAGCATTGACTCAACAATAAGAAAGGTTTATGAAAATGCTGAATGACCAAAGCGTTGAGTCACAAAGACCGGGGTTGGGTACTGGTACTGTAAATCCACCTGTTAACCCAGTGATGAACGTAAATAAAAGAATGGAGAAAATTTGTTCCTATAGGACGTTTTTAAGTTGCAAGCCACCTGAATTTGCGGGTTCTGATAATCCAATTTCATGTATGAATTTGATTAGAGAACTAGAACAGGCATTCAGAGCTTGTGAGTGTGACGAAGAATCAAAGGTCAGATTCGGGTCTCAGAGGTTACGTGGAAATGCTTTGACCTGGTGGAATATCGTGACATCAACTATGACGGCTCCGGTTTTAGTAGCGATGAGTTGGGAGTCGTTCAAAAGGAAGATATTGGAAGAATATTGTAATGAGAATGAAATGGATCGCATCGAGTAAGAATTTCGAACACTTAAGAAAGGAAATTCATCTGTAAGAAATTTTACTCAATTTTTTTTAGAAAAGTTGAACCTAGTGGGGCATGTGGCCCCAACTGAAAAAGAAAAGATCAAGGCTTACCTGAAAGGTTAGCCAGCCGATATGATGTCCAGAGTTAGAAATTCTAAAGCTTTAACTCTGAAGGAAACAATTGAAGAAGCAAAGATAATAGAGGAAGTTTATGCTAAAGATAAAGCGGATAAAGCTCAAGTGGGGGAAAAGTGAAAGTGGGAAGGTCGATCGGAATCTTCGCAAGGACCAAGTTTTGAGCCCCGACAAGAATCGAACTGGTGTCATAAATGTAGGAATAAACATTTTGGGCCGTGTCGGATGATATCGAGGGAATGTTTTAAATGTGGAAAGAATGGTCATCAAATGGAGGATTGTCCCATCCAAGGACCGACCTGCTATGAATGTAAAAAGCCTGGTCATTATCGAAGGGGTTGTCCAAAGTTGAAGAATAGCGGGAATTAATAGAAGAAACCCAACACCCCAAAATTAACAAGATGAACCTTTCGTATGACGGTGGAAGACGCTAAGGAATGGGCGGATGTAGTTTATGATGCATTCCTTGTTAATTCTATACATGGGTGAATATTATGTGATAATGGTGCTAACTTGTCTTTTGTATAACAAACTGTTGTTAAAAATTAGCTATACCAGTCACTATTTTGGAAGATGCCTTAATAGTTAAAATAGTTAAGATAAGTTCAAGTCTTAGTTTGGTAAAGACTTGATGATTGTACAGTTTGCTCCAAGGAGACCTAATGATTTTTTTAAGTTGGGGAGCGGGTAATGTTAAAGATATCTCTGTGGAAGGACATCAGAATTGGAAAATGTGGAAAGCAGAGTCCTTGTTTTTCTTGGACCTTTAATTGTGTGATTAAGCATGTAGGACTTTCAGTCTACCAGGTGGAGATTCCACTTGAATTGGAAGGAACCCGTAACATATATCATGTTGGTTATCTTCGAAAAGGAAGAATAGATATCCTCAATTGTTCGTATAGTTTCGATTTCGAGGAAGAAATCATTTTCAAGTTGGGGATTGTTAGCTTCAATCTTCCTAATCGTAGAAGTATTTAGAAGTAGTGAAAAATAGGCCAAGTGAAGAAAGCCTCTTACAGAGGCTCTGCCGAATTTACCGAGAGATCAAGGTCAAGAAGCTACAGAAGCTACAGAGACGTCCTACAGAAGCTCTGTCATACGCGCAAAGAAGACCAAAGACACGGAATCCGGTAAAGACTGATCTACAAAGGACCATACCGCAGAACCTCTGTAACACTTTACAGAGCCTCTGCGGTCCTCACTAAAGACTTGGAAGATATTTATAATATCTTGCTACTGTTCCTGGACCTGTTCATCAACTTGCATGGAAACGTACCCTGTCCAACTTCAACGTGTCAAACTCTGAGTGGACTCAATAGGGCTTAGTACAACATAGACGTCTGCGGCATTAAATGCAATAAAGCACGTTCAACTATTCATGCCGTCCGATCAATAGTAGCTCATGCTTTATGGTCCCCTTGTAGTAGTATATAAGGAAGACTCATGTTGAGTTCTTCCTAATCGAGAATCAAGAGATAAAAACATCACAAGAACACATAGCTTATACACTTTGAGAGTCATATCTGTTTTAAAGCATTGCTTACTCACGGTTCTTAAATCTGTTCTTAATATATATATATATATTCAGTAAACTTTGAGATATTATTTCCTGTTCACTGTTTATTTATATTATGTTCTAAATCTATCAAACATATCTGTTAGTTCTTCAAATACGCTTCCGCATCAAAACATAAACTTGAACTAATAGATCTGATAATCTTGTTTAAACAAAACGTGAACCAACAATTGGTATCAGAGCATAGCTTGATTTTCAATATCAAGTGATCCTCGTTTGACAACATTATTGATAGATTTCATTCTGTTTTTAACCTACTCTTCATCATAATTAAAAAGGTTTCTATTTTCCTATCACTCTTTGATTCATTCTGATAGAAACCATTTTTCCAGGTTAGAACACCATTAAAGTAATTCTGGATATTAGTTATTACCCAGAAATCCTTCCAGATCTTCATACTCATAAATCTTTCATCATATTATCCTTTCTGAACCCCTGAAAAACTCTTACAATGACAAATACCAATAATTTTTTCACTGATGGCTCATTAACCAAACCTCCTACTCTCCTCCGAGATGAGTATCCTCAATGGAAGATAAGAATGGTTCATTTCTTTGAGGGTACTGAAAAAACTCTCAAACAATATCTTTACAATCCTCCTCCGGTCCCTATGATAACTATGCCACGTGTACCAGCTACTGCTGAATCTCCTGAAATCCCTGAACATCAAAAACCTAAGCCAAAAGGAGAATGGTCAAATGAAGATAAGGCAGAAGATGAAGTTGCACAGAAAACAAAAAGAATATTAATCATGGCTATCCCCAACGAACTTTTTTAATCCTTAGATGCATGCGAAACAATGCACGATCTTTGGAAAGAATTAGAAAGACAGTTGGAAGGGGGTGCTAAAACACAGAAGAACCGAAGGGCACAATACATAAATGAATATCATGCCTTCAGAGCCTCTGCAACAGAATCTCTGCAAACAACATACGACCGGTTCAACTCCCTCATAAACAAATGCAGAAAGTCTGGCATTCACAGAACCTCAGAAGAAAATAATGTCATGTTTCTAAAGAGCCTGAATGATGAGTGGCTTCAATTGTCTATGTCTTTACAAACAAACCAAGATCTAGACTCATGGACACTCTCTGATCTCTATGGAACACTAGCTGCACAAGAGCCACAAATAGCACAGGCTAAAACACTAACCATTGCACCATACGCATTGGTTAGTAAATCATTAGAGGCTACAGAAAGACCGAGAAATGAGAGAGCAACAGAGGAGAAGAAGAAGGAGAAAAAGAAGATAGTAATGGTTGATAGCGAAGAAGACTAGGTGATAGAGGAAGAGATAACTGTTGCGTCATTAGCTAAATCATTGGCTCTATTGACAAGAGAGTTCAGAGGTAACCAAAGGAATTCTGGAAATGACAGATATAGCAGAGACAACCAGAGCGGTAGAAGAGATGATGGAAGAAGAGAAGAATCGAGTGACCGACAGAGGTCAGACTATAGAAATGATGACCAACAGAGGTCGAGCGACAGAAACTACAGAGGAAATGACCGACAGAGGTCAGATGACAAGGTAGGCCACACACAAGAATGCTACAAATGTGGTAAGCCTGGTCATTACGCAAACGAATGCCGAACAGAGAAAGGTGGAGATCAACAGAAGTCCGACGATCGAACTGGAAACACCTCTCAAGGTTGTTTCAATTGCGGCAAGCCAGGCCATTTCGCAAAAGAATGTAGAAGTAGACAAAACCGCCTACAGAAGGACTCAACTTTTTACAAAAAGAAAGCTGAATATTATGCGCAAAAATCCCTAATGGCGAACAATGGGCATTCTGAAGCAAACAAGGAGGACTTCGAGTCAGACTCTACCTCTGATGATGAATTCACCACCAATGCCCTGTTCTGTGGCATGGCAGAAGTCGACTCCGGCACTGAGACTGAGGTATCCATTTCAAACTCTACCTCTTGTACTAAATCTGTAGATAATGATTCAATTAAACTTAACATTGAACTGATTGAACTAAAAGAGATAAATGAAAGCATTCAGAAAAGACTCATCTTTAATGAGAGAGAAGTAAGGCTTCTCACTCAAGAAAAAGCCAAAATTTTTGAAGAAAAGGAAAGAGTAGAAAATATTGGAGCAAAAATGTAGATCCTTTAAAAAGGCAAATTTCTGAATTAACCTCTGCTTTAAAAAACAAAACAAAAGAGCTTTCAGTTTCTAGGAGTGAAACAACTGACATAAGAGCTCTCAAAGAATAATTTCAAAGAGAGAGAGGTACTTTGGCAAGATCTTCTAAGAAGATAAGTTTTACTTAAAAACTATAAAGATGCACAGAAGGTGTATGAAAAGGTAAACTCCCAAATAGCAAGACGAGGTATAGGGTACAGTGATATTACCTTAGGTGTTGAAAATAAAAGACTAAAACCTCTGTCCTATCTATTTGTTTTGGGAAAAACAAATAAACCAAATTTTCCAAACTTACTATCTGTAAGTAAGAGGGTTAAAATCTCTGCAGAACCTCACTTGAGGAAACATACGAAGATGATCAATGTGTGGTTTGAAAACACAGATTCATCATCTTCAACCTCTGTCAATAGAGGAATCAAACCAAAGAAATATCTGAAAACACAAGATCAGATTGGTATCTTTAAGTTTGGTAAACCAGAGACTCAAACACAGGTCGCTTTTGTCTGTATGATAAATGTCGAAAAGAAATTATCTGCAAAAGCTTCTGAGTTTAAACCCATCTTTTCAGAAGAAAAACTTAAAGAATCAATTGAAAAAGAAATTTTGGAAGTTTTTAAATCAAATGTTTTAGAAAATCTCTCTACATCTTCTATAGATCAAATTCTCGCTGAAGAGATCTCATCAGAAACCTCCGCTATCTATGAAAGTTATTCTACAGAGGAAGAAAGCTCGTACGATACATGCTCAGAAAATCCAGCCTCTGTCGAAAGAGATAACTCAACCTCTGTATATGAGGACGATTCATCCTCTGACGACTCAGAGACTGATTCAAAATCAGGGATAGTTCACTGTGACACAGAGGATGTTAAATTCTCCTCTGAGGTTCTTAACAGAACAATTTCTCCAAAAGAGAAAATCACAGAGATACCTATCTGTCCAGATTTTCTCAAAATGTGTATACAAGTCAAAACCTCTACAGAGCTTGATAATCTGAAAAAGGCCTCTGAAAATCCTAAAAGCTCAAAATTTTCAAAACCTTTAAAGCAAATTAAAGAGAATCCTACTTGGCAACAAAAAGGAAAAAGGCCTGAAGCTAACAAATATTTTTCCTCTATGACAGTGAAGAAAGATGTTCACCACAGAAGAGATTCACAGAAGGCAGGACCTAAACAAGACTTTTGCAAACAACATTCTAGTATTCATAGATCTTCTTGTAATAGGAAATCTAATGTTAAGAAATAATGTAATGCCTCTGTGGTTCAGTTCAATAAATTCAATGAAAAGTTCAAACAAATCACGTCTCATATTAAATACTGTCATTGCTTTGATCTTATGTTCAAATTGAATAATCACTTCTCAAGTCCAGATTGCTTACTCTCCACTAAAATTCAAACTCCAAAGTCAGAACCTAGAGAGAAACAATCTGATTTTTCTACAAAAGATAAAATGTATTTCAAGAATGCTAAGGCAAACTTGAAAAATTCTAACAATATTGGACCCATATGGATATGGGTACCTAAGTCTCTGTGATTGTCTTACAGAAGCGGTTTGTGCCAATTTGGTATCTTGACTCCGGATGCTCAAGGCACATGACTGGCGACAGAAGTTTACTATCCACGTACAAAGAAACACACGATGGTGGATCTGTAACTTTTGGAGACGACAAGAAGGGACACATCAAAGGCTATGGAGTCATACAGAAGGAAAACGTCTCTGTATACAAAGTTGCATATGTAAATGGCCTTAAACACAACGTACTCAGTGTAAGTCAACTCTGTGATACAGGATTCGATGTGTTATTCAAAAGAACTTTCTGCTCTCTGAAAAGTGAAGACACAGGAATGGAACTTCTGCGAGCCGAAAGAAGAGGTGATCTGTATCTGATGAATTTTTGTTCCAAGAACAAGGACAAAGTTTGCCTTTTAGCCTGCAAAAGTGAGGAAGCATGGTTATGGCATAACAGGTTCTGTCACTTGAACTTTCACACCCTGGATAAACTGGTCAAACTTGATCTAGTTAAAGGTTTGCCTAATGTTAAATTTAATAAGGATCATTTGTGTTCTGCCTGTGAAATGAGAAAACTCAGAAGAGCTTCTCACAGAGGCAAAACAGATGTGTCTTGCACTAGACCTCTGTACATGCTTCATGTCGACCTCTGTGGTCCCATTGCCATACAGAGCCTAGATGGCAAGAAATACATACTTGTCTTAATTGATGAGTATTCGCGATTCACATGGGTTGAATTTGTCCGAAAGAAATCAGATGTTCCAATCATCTTGATTAATCTAATGAAAAGAATCCAAGTTCTTTATGAATGCAGAATACAGAAGTTAAGAAGTGACAATGGCACAGAATTTAAAAACTCTGTCATTGAAACCTATCTTTCTACAGAAGGAATTTCACAGAACTTCTCTGCCGCACGCACTCCACAGCAGAATGGCGTAGTCGAAAGAAAGAATCGAACGCTCGTGGAGGCCGCAAGAGCTATGCTATCAGCATGCGGATTACCGATGAACTTTTGGGCAGAAGCGATTTCTACCGCTTGTTATACACAGAACCGTTCAACCATTGTGAAAAGACACCTCAAGACTCCTTACGAATTGATCAACAAAAGGCGGCCAAACATCAAATTTTTCCATGTGTTCGGATGTAAATGCTTTGTTTTAAACGACAGAGATTCCAGAGGAAAGTTTGAGGTAAAAGCTGACAAAGGCAAATTCACTGGATACTCTGCCACTTCCAAAGCCTACAGAGCATTCCTTACAAGGTCTCGCAAAATCGTAGAAAGCATCAATGTTTCTTTTGATGATTCATTCCAGAAGACTTCTGAGCAAATCAGTTCAGAACTCGGACTTAAAAGGGAAACCTCTGGCATCTCGCAAACGAAAGAAGACTTAAATCTTCTATTTTTAGAGATGTTCCACGACGACATTAGTCCCTCTGTTGGAACAAACAGAGCTTCTGAAGAATCATCTTCCATCGGTCAAAATCCTACAGGTATGACTCTTACTGGTCCAAATAATGCTTCATCTTCTTCTATAAATACTACAGATGCAAATGCCGAGGTAGAGACCGCAGAAGATGAAACAACGAGGAAAACGACCACAGAAGCTGCTGAAAATCAAACTTCACAATCCACAGAGGAACCAATTACAGAGGATATAGAGGACCAAGTCTATACGTCCTCAGAGGAACAAACTCTACCACCTCTCATACCAATCATTCCACAAGCTGTAGGATCAACTACAAAGGCACGCACTACTACAGAGGCTATACAAGAAGAAGAAGAACAACAACAAGAAGCCTCTGAAGAAAGATTCGATGACATTGGTGACCACCTTCCACGCACAACTAAGTGGACAAAAAGCCATCCTCCAAGCCAAATAATCGGCGAACCTTCTGACACGGTAAAAACCAGATCTGCCTCTGCTAATTTTTGTTTCTTTACAAATTTTATCAGTATGATAGAACCAAAGAAGATTTCTGAAGCCCTAGATGACCAAAACTGGGTAGACGCCATGCAAGAAGAACTTCTGCCGTTTGAGCTTAACAGAGTATGGACTTTAGTACCTCTGCCATGAGGGAAACAGGCCATTGGGACTAAGTCGGTCTACAGAAATAAGAAGGATGAAGATGGAGTGGTCATCAGAAACAAAGCACGATTAGTGGCCAAGGGATATAGACAAGAAGAAGGCATAGACTACGATGAGACTTTTGCCCCTGTCGCACGGCTCGAAGCAATAAGAATATTCTTAGCCTTCGCAGCCCACAGAGGATTTAAAGTTTATCAGATGGACATAAAATCAGCTTTTCTCAACGGTGAAATCCAAGAAGAGGTTTACGTAAATCAGCCACCAGGGTTTGAAAGCTCAAAGTTCCCAAGGCATGTATACTACCTTGAAAAGGCTCTGTACGGACTGAAACAGGCTCCAAGAGCATGGTACGAACGACTTTCTACCTTTCTTCTAGTCAATGGCTACGACAGAGGTACAACAGATACAACATTATTCTATAAACGTAAAAACAGTGAAATAATGCTAGTACAAATCTACGTGGACGACATAATTTTTGGGTCTACTAATACAGAAGAGTGCAAAAGTTTTGAAAAACTCATGCAGAGTGAGTTTGAGATGAGTATGATGGGAGAATTAACATTCTTCCTAGGACTCCAAATCAAACAATCATCAGAAGGAATTTTTATAAATCAGGCCAAATATGTCTCTGACATTCTTTCCAAGTATAGCCTCTCTGATATCTCTGCAATGAAAACTCCAATGGCCAATGGAAATAAGTTATTCTTAGATCCAGATGGCATCTCTATAGAATGCACTCTTTACAGAGGCATGATTGGATCTCTATTATACTTAACTGCAAGCAGACCTGACATTATGCATGCCACATGTCTTTATGCACGTTATCAAGCTAATCCTAAGAAATCACATTATGATGCTGTAAAGAGAATCTTTAGATACCTAAAGGGGACCAAAAGTCTTGGTCTCTGGTATCCACAGAACTCTGGTTTTTGTCTTAAAGCCTATACAGATTCAGACTATGGAGGATGCATGCTCGACAGAAAGAGTACCTCTGGAGTTGTCAATTCCTAGGTGGTAAACTAGTCAGTTGGACCTCCAAGAAGCAGAATTGTGTCTCAACATCTACGGCAGAAGCTGAATACGTTGCTGCTGCTAGCTGTTGTTCTCAGGTTCTGTGGATGAAGACTCAGCTAAAATACTACGGCCACATCCTACTCAAAATACCCATCTTCTGTGATTCCAAAAGTGCCATTGCCATCTCTGCCAATCCAGTGCAACATTCAAAAACCAAGCATATCGATATACGGTACCACTTCTTGAAACATCATGTTGAATACGGTACAATCGAGATGCATTTCGTGCCCACAGAATATCAACTCGCGGACTTATTCACCAAAGCTTTAGATGAGAAAAGATTCAATTTCTTGGTGGGTAAATTAGGAATGATCAATATGACGTGAAAATCCTCTGTAAGTATAGCTTATCTTCTGTAAATATGTGTATAAATATATTGCTTTATTTTATTACCTTGATTGATTTCTTTCTGTATGTAAATTCTCAATCTTAAAATAGTTCTTGATATCACAGAGCTTCTGTGGGTTTGCTCAGATCCTCTGATGACCCCTACAGAACCTCTGGAAAACATGACCTATGTTTTATGCAAAACTTATCATTCTTTGATCCAAGCATAGGTCAAGGGGGAGCAAAAGGAAATTACTTGATCTACATAGGTGATTAGATCAAGGGGGAGTAAAAAGGGACCCTGAAATGATCTACAGAGGTAAATCTTTCAAGGGGGAGCCAAAGAAGAGTGTCGATGAATCTATATCAACAGAAGTCAGACATCACTGCCGAGAAAAGGAGAACCAAAAGGTATGTCTCTCGTACAAAAGATTTTTGAAAATAGTTTTCTAGGACACAAATTGTTAAATATGTCCTAAAAATACTGTGAATAACATGTCAAAAATCAAAAGATCAAAAAGTTTCATAAAATTCGAGTTATGAGAAATTTAAGGTCATAGAGCTTCTGCTGAGCTCAACAGAGGTTCTGCAAGAAATATGCTCTGTGATCGCAAATTTAGCCTCTATCGATCTTTTGAAATGCTATCTCGGAAACCGAATACACACACCATGACCTTCTCGAACAAAACTTTTTTCATAACAGTTTTCTCGGACACCAACTTTCAAATATGTCCGAAAAACATCTCTTAAAACAGATCAAAAATTGGATGATCAAAAAGTTAAATAGAATTTTAGTTATGAGATTTTTTCCCTCACAGAGCTTCTGCTGGCCCTGACAGAGCTTCTGCAAGTTCCAACAGAGCCACAAAACCTCAGAATAAAAATTCTTCACTAAAATCCTATCGATCCTCTCCAATGCCTTTACAAATGTTTTGGTTAAAGAAGAACCTACAGAGTCATGATAACAATGAGATATAAGGCATGAACTTCAAGTTTTTCAAAATCACAGAGCTTCTGTAAACCACAGAGATTCTGTCAATCTGCAACTTGGGCATTTCTGTAATAATAACGATTACTTTTACTGAGAGTGTTGATCCAAACCCTCAGTGATTTGATAATGACCCTCTCTTATATACTTAGTGAAAATTGTAAGTAAACAATATGTATTAGAATTTCACTATCGCTGATAAGTACTAAGATCTTCCAGTACCGCTAATAGGAACTCTCGCTCTTTAAATTAAACATTCAGCAAACACTGTTCATCATTAATGCTCTGAGTCTGTTCAGTCATTATGATGATCGCTGATAAGTTAGTTGTTTACTTATGATACCTGAAGACAAGTTTCACGTCAACAAAGGTTCTACGATGAAGTCGAAGATCAAGCTCAAGAACCAGCGACAAGTCTCCTAATGAACTGATGCGGATCAGCGAAGACTCAGATTTGTCCACTCAACGTGAAGTATCAAGTACAAGACTTCAGCTATCGCTGAACTTTATCATTCGCTGAAAAGAAAATGATAATCGCTGAATCAACGAAAAGCTGATCATGAAGTCCTCCGTACAAAGTACTTTTGTCTTAACCCCCCTTGCACGACTCCGTACGAAATGTCAGAAAAGAACCTCCGACTGTCTGAAATCGTACAACCACTCTGATACTACACTGTTCATCCATGCGGCTACTAAGGTTGTCAACAAAGGTCAATGACATGCAACCAACCAGCTGATGACACGTGTAAAGTGTATACTGACTTGCATTTAATGCATGCAGTATATAAAGAGATGAACCCACTTCATTTGAAGTAACTTGCTAACTCTGGACAAGTTCAATCTCTTATCTCAAGATAGGTTATTATTAGTAATTTCCTTATCTCTCTTAGTGCAAGAAACCTTAGTGTTCCAACTTGTTTAGATTTAGGTTTATCCTTAATCTTGTTTCCGCAACAAGCTGTAAATTGTTAATGATTTATCAATAAACAATTTAGAAAAGTAAAATCTGTGTGTTTGTATTCAACCCCCCCCCCCCCCCCCCCCTTCTACAAACTTGTATAGGCCTTTGGGACCAACAAGTGGTATCAGAGCAGATTTGTTTAATCTCATAAACAAGATCTAATCTAAGATATTTCTCTTCCTTGCTATTATCTTAAAATGGCCACCAACACAAACACAAATTATATAGACAATGGTTCTCTTGCAAAACCCCCTAGATTTTCCAGAGATAACTTTAACTTATGGAAAAATAGGATGATACTCTTCTTAGAAGGTGTAGACCCTACTATGCCTTACTATCTTGAGAATGGTCCATTCATCCCTGTAAGAATAGATGCTGCAGTTCCAGCCGCTAAGAATAGACCTGCTATTCCTGAAAGGCTGGTCCCTAAAGAAATCTTTCAGTGGACCGATGAAGATAAGAAGAAAGTGGCTATAGATACAAAAGCCAGATCCATACTTTCCATGGCTCTTCCTGGCGAAGTCTACCATTCCGTCATGAATCTGAAAACATCAAAAGCCATGTGGGACACAATATGTGTTCAGTATGAAGGAACGTCTGAAGTCCAGGACTCAAGAAAAATCAACCTGGTAAGACAATACGAAAGCTTCATTTCTGGTAAGAATGAATCTCTCTCTGAAGTTCACCAACATTTTAATTGCTTAATCATAGATCTAAAAACTGTTGGTAAGGAATATTCTAACTTTGAAGTGCTGACAAAGTTTCTAGAATGTTTACCTGAAAGCTGGGACAATTATTCTATGTGTCTCAAGCTGTCAAAGGATCTAAGATCAATGACCCTTGCTACCTTATATGGCACGATGCTGAATCATGAGCAATCAAGCCATCTTAAAAAGAATCTTGTAAAAGATTCCAAAAGCACCCATGTTGCTTTAATCTCAGAGGAACCCTCTACTCAGCGACCCTTGGTCACTATCACTGAGTTAGAAAGTAACTCTGAAAGGTCATCAGATTCTGATTCTTCAGATGATGATGAATCTTTGGCTCTCCTAGCTAAAATGCTCAGGAGATTCGCCAAAAAGAAGATGTTTAGAAAGAACAAACATCTTTCCATAACTGACAAGCCTAAATCATCAGCTTTTGTTGATAAGGCTACTGCTACTTGTTTCAACTGCGAAAAGACAGGTCATTTCGCTAATGAGTGCAGATCTAAGAAAGTCACTAGATCTTCAGCTTTTACAAAGAAATCCTTTGTTCCAAGCAATAAAGATGATAAATACGCAAAGCTGAAGGAAAAGTATTCAAAGCTGAAAAGCTTTAAGAAGAAAGGAAAAGGCTTAATGGCGAACTATGATTGGGCTGAATCTGATAAAGAAGAATCATCATCTGACTCTGAAGATGATGAAGCCAATCTCTGCCTTATGGCTAAGATTGAAGATGAGGAAGAAAGTTCAGACATTCCCTCCACTTCAACCTCTGCTATTCAGGTTAAGAAGGGTATCTGGTATCTTGATAGCGGATGCTCTAGACACATGACTAGAAAGAAAAACCTGCTCGCTGAATACAAGGAAGAGAAGGGTCCCTCTGTGACTTTCGGTGGAAATGGAAAAGGACATACCAGAGGGTATGGTGTACTTTCAAATGGTACAACCTCCTTCAGAAGAGTCGCATATGTTGAAGGGCTGAAGCATAATCTTCTGAGCATCAGTCAGCTTTGCGATATGGATAACAAAGTGATTTTCACTAAGGAATCCTGCTTTGTCACTGACAAAAAGGAGAAGATAGCTCTCAGCGGTTATCATTTGGAAAATGTTTATGTAATAAACATGGACTCAACAACCACTGAGAACTCTTGTTTCTTCTCAAAGGCATCTTCTGATGTCAACTGGCTATGGCATAAGAGGCTTTCGCATCTAAATTTCAAGACACTGAACACTCTTTCTTCAAAAGAGTTGGTCACTGGTCTACCTCAACACTCATACGTCAAAGAGTCTTTATGTTCAGCGTGTGAAAAGGGGAAGCAGACCAAAGCTAGATTTAAATCAAAGCAAGTATCCTCAGTGTCATCTCCTCTACAACTACTCCATATGGATTTGTTTGGCCCTGTTAACAAACAATCCATCGCTGGAAAGAAATATATGCTGGTCATAGTTGATGAATTCTCTCGCTTCACATGGGTAATGTTTCTCCGTTCTAAGAGTGACACCCCTGAAGAACTCATCACTTTTGTTCGGAATATGGAAACCCTGAACAATATGACTGTTCGCTCTATAAGGAGTGATCATGGAACTGAATTCAAAAACAGTTCTCTTGATTCCTTCTTTGAGAGTAAGGGTATTTCTCACAACTTTTCGTCAGTGAGAACACCACAACAAAATGGAGTCGCTGAAAGAAGAAATAGAACAATTATTGAAGTTCCACGTTCAATGCTCAACGATTCTGACCTGCCTACTCAGTTTTGGGCAGAAGCTGTCAACACTGCTTGTTTTACGCAAAACAGGTCGCTGATAGTTAAAAGATTCAAAAAGACAGCCTATGAACTCTTTCATGGGAGAAAGCCTTCAATCAGCTTTCTTCACATCTTTGGATGTCAGTGTTTCATACTGAACAACAGAGATGCCTTTGGAAAGTTTGATCCTAAGGCTGATGATGGAATCTTTCTTGGATACTCCTCAGTCTCCAAAGCCTTCAGAGTCTTCAATCGTAGAAGACAAACTGTAGAAGAAACGATTCACGTCACGTTTGACGAATCCCGTTCAGCGAACTCTAAACCGAACGCTGATACAGAAGAACTGAATCAATGGATGTTTTCTCATCTTGGTGATTCAGAAGATATTCCCACTCCTCATGCTCATCCAGTAGAAGATGATAATCCGACCATCATTTCAAACATGCAGAATAGTGAAGCTGAAACATCATGGGTCTCAGCTGTTCCTATAAACACTATACCTGCAGTTGATCCAAATGTCTTAGACATTCCATCTACTTCTCAGCAATCAGTGAATATAATGACAACTGCATCCATTCCTCTCTTGGCTGATACTCCCGACGTCGCTGAAGCTTCATCTTCAGCTCCTCTAGTTCAAGTTGAGTCAGCGTCTCACGCTCCGGCTCAGCGATGGACTATAAATCACCCAATTGATCAAATTCTTGGTGATCCAAACGCTGGTATTCAGACTCGACGAAGTGCAGGTAATATTTGTTTATTTGTAAATTTTATTTCACTAACTGAACCAAAGAAAGTAGATGATGCCCTCAAAGATCCAAACTGGGTCAGCGCCATGCAAGAAGAGCTGACTGAATTTGAAAGAAACAAAGTTTGGAAACTTGTTCGAAGACCACCTGACAAAACCGTGATAGGCACTAAATGGGTCTATCGAAACAAGTTGGACGAACATGGTACTGTAACCCGCAACAAGGCTAGTCTTGTTGCTCAGGGATACAGACAAGAGGAAGGCATAGATTATGACGAAACATTTGCTCCTGTAGCAAGACTTGAATCTATTCGTCTATTCTTAGCATATGATGTACACAAAAACTTCAAAGTACATCAGATGGATGTTAAGTCAGCGTTTCTGAATGGAAAGCTGAATGAAGAAGTGTATGTGGAACAACCTCCAGGATTCTCAGATCCTAAGCGTCCAGATTATGTTTATAAGCTGGATAAGGCACTTTATGGCTTAAAGCAAGCTCCTCGTGCATGGTATGACACTCTCTCTACTTATCTCCACATTGAACATTTTGAGCGAGGTGAGATTGACAAAACTCTATTTTTTAGAAAAGTGAAAGGTCATATCATTTTAGTTCAAATATATGTTGATGACATTATATTTGGTTCTACTAACCCTGAGCTTTGTACTCGTTTCGCTGATAGAATGAAAGATGAGTATAAAATGAGCATGATGGGTGAACTAACATATTTCCTTGGTCTTCAGATTAAGCAAACTGAAAAAGGAACTTTTATTAATCAGGGAAAGTATGTTAAAGATATGCTGAAGAAATTCGACTTAACTGAAAGTTCAGCTATGAAAACCCCTATGGCACCACCGCTGATACTTGATAAGGACACAAAGGGTGTTCCTGTCAATGTCACGCTGTACCGTGGGATGATCGGCTCTCTATTGTATCTTACAGCTAGTCGACCCGATATTATGTTTGCAACATGTTTGTGTGCACGATATCAAGCTGAACCTAAGATATCTCATATGAAAGCTGTAAAGCGAATCTTTCGATATCTTAAGGGTACAGCGAATCTAGGTCTTTGGTATCCCAAAGATTCAGGATTCGATCTAACCGCCTATTCAGATAGTGATTTTGCAGGTTGCAGAATGGATAGGAAAAACACCATAGGAGGATGTCAGCTCCTGGGTGGAAAGCTGGTAAGTTGGACAAGTAAAAAGCAAAACTCAGTGTCCACTTCCACAGCTGAAGCTGAGTATGTAGCCGCTGGAAGCTACTGTTCTCAGGTCTTGTGGATGAGAAATCAGCTACTAGACTATGATCTTCAGCTCTCCAAAATTCCAATCTATTGCGACAGCACAAGTGCCATCGCTATAGCCAATAATCCAGTGCTACACTCAAAGATCATGTGATGAATGGTGATATAGAACTTCATTTTATCCCAACTGATTATCAGTTAGCTGATTTATTTACCAAACCTCTTGATGAGACAAGATTCAACTTCCTCATCAGCGAGCTTGGAATGCTGAACTTTGAAGGGTAAAATCTTCAGCGATTCGCATTGATCAGCGATAGGATAAAATCAATTCGTATAACCTATTTAATCATCTTCTCTCTGAATAAACTTGGTTAGCTGATATTAAGGTATGTTTTCTCTCTCTGACAAACGCATGAAAATGCAAGATTTCAAAACAAATTGCATCGCTGAATATTTCTTCCTTAACAGCGACATTTTGAAATTTCTAAAACCTTCACTGATATTTCTATTCAGTGCTTCATGTTTTCAAAAGAGTCCCTGAGTTTTTCAAAACCTCAGAGACAACCAAGAATATGAAAGGACAGTTGTGACGTCATTGCAACGGATAAGCCCTGGCACGTTCTTCTTTCTGACACACGTTTGCACGTTTCGTTTTCTCGCCAATCAAATGCAAACACGTGTCCTTGTCATGATGAAAACCTTTTCCCGCTCAAGGTTTTCTCTCTCTAAAACTCTCTATATAAACAAACTCTTGGTTTATATTTCTCTTTTACGCGATCAAATCTTCCTCCGCAAGAAAGAATTCACTGTTGCATTTGGGCTCTCAAAAACCTCAAGAACTGTTCATCATCTTCTTCATCAAACATCAAGGTTAATATGTTCTTATTTTTCAAATGCGTATAACTTGTTTCCGATCTTCTCATTGATTTAACAAGATCAAACAAAAGAACTTCATAAAATGAAATCATTTCTTTCATGGTTTTATGAACACAACCATTTCATGGTTGTTCTTCAAGTTTAAATGCAAAAATCTTAAACTTGTTCTTCATTCGTTTCCAGAATCTAATTCTTCATAGAAAACTGGATAACAAGATTTAATAGGTTTTACATTTCATGTCAAAAATCAAGAAAAACCCTAATCTTCATTAAGACATTTTTGTCTGAATGAAATGGATAAAATTCGAATCATCTTAATGGAAAATCTTTCCACATTAAGATTATTCTTATTTGTTAACATCTTTGGTTGAACTAATAATACAGAGAAATGGCAACTTCCAAGATTCATACCACCGCTGAGAATATCTCCACTGACTCTGAGGAAGTGGAAATCATCAAGGCTCCACAGGTTAAGTTTACACTGGATCAACTTGACTGGACCAAGATAAACAACCTCTCTGCGCTCTTCGAGTTTCCTCCTCGAAAGCAAGTCACACATCTGGTTGATGCTGTGAATTTCTTTAAGAATAGCTGCATTTCAACAGCCCTGACCATTTCACCTCCTGCAAGTCAGCTACTGCTATCCCAGTTCTGGTACACTGCCAGACACTCTCAGCTACCATCCGCCAAAGATCCCTCCAAAACAATTGATTGTATCCTCAGCGATATTGAGTATGGCACAATAAAGATCACACCTGCCATCATTCGCAAAGCTCTGAACTTTCCCAATGCTACAAAAGAAAAACCTTTTGTTCCTTTCCCTCAGCAAGCTGCTCAACCTCAGCAAGCAATGGGATACGCTCTGCTGAAAGGTCTACACATTGATTGGGCATCTCTCATTTATGATGATTTGCTGCAAAGAGTAGACTCTGCCGCTGACAGACCTGCATGGGTTCCATACCCAAGATTCATCAGCGCCATCTTTCAATATGGCCTGAAGGACAGCTACCCGAAAAAGGGTGACCTGAAACTCTCTCAGGTTGGCCCTAAGGTGCTCGACTTCAAACCTGTCGAAAATGAGGTACGTCTTTCTACCCTTCTCACTTTTCTCAACCCCACTTCTTCGACTTCTGTGGCTCCTTCAGCGACAATACCCATCGCTGATACCCGGGCCACACAATCCTCTCCTTCTAAGAAAAGGAAACACTCTTCAACCCCACTTGGTTCCAAAAGGATCAAGAAAACCAAGGAGCAGCCCCAACAATCTCTTGCTGAAGACTCCTCAGCTCATTCTGCATAGCTGAAGGAAAGTTCTGTGGTACGCTCTGCCACACCCATTCAAGCCATCCCTTCAATCCAGGCTTCAGCGTCTCTAAACGCTGAGGTTAGAAACTTGGAATCTACCCAACCTCCTTCAGTCTCTCCAAAGACTGATGAAGTGATTTTCAGCGAATCCAACGCTGAACACAGTACCCGAACCCAATTCTTATCCTTCGCTTCTCTCTCTACTCACTCGGACTCTCCTCCAAAGAACACTGGAGATGCCATCATTCCAGAAGCCATCGCTGACGCTTCTCAAAGAATGATGAAGACAGGACCTACAGAGATCACCATACCTCACCGTACTTTTGAGGAAGATATGGAACATTTTTCAGGAACCTGCAACTTTGACGAGTTCATCAATCCTCCTGCAGGTACAAATAAAACAATATACACTGTAACTAAACCTGAAACTTCTGAGCTTTCCTTTGTTCAGAAGTACTTATGTGTTACAGGTCCTAATTGGGGAGACATCAACGCTTCTCTGAAATCCTTGGAAACAAAGCTGACCGGTCTCACCACCACACTCTCCAACAACTCTACAGCTGTAACAACCGCTGAAGAAAATTTGACAAAGCTGACAATGGTGGTGGAGAAGAAAGCTTCCACAGATGACTTGAAGCAACTTGATAAGACTCTCGGCGACTTCGCTAAGGTGCTCGCTGATATCTACACAGACTACACCTCACTCAAAAAATCAGTTTCCTCCATGTCCGACGAAGTAACAACGCTGAAGACATCTGTTGGAACACTAGAGGGAGATATGTCTGCTGTGAAGACAAATGTCCAAACTCTGACAACTGACTTAGGCTCTGTAAAGACCGACGTTGGTTCGATGAAAACGATGATCGAGCAACTACTGAAGAAAGCGAACACTCCTGCTCCTGAACCTGCCCCTGCCCCTGCATTGGAAACGTTCACAGCGGTGGATCGCACGGAGCTGAGCAAGATCAATCGTGCTATTTCTGGCCTTGAAGACAGATTAGCAAAGATTGAAGATTGTATAGGTTTCTCTGGCCAAGAAGACAGAGAACCTACCAATGATGCTGAATCTACCCATTCCTCCCCCAGTCATCATGAAAAAGAGGGGGAGAAGAGCGCTGAACATCTCGGGGAGAAGAGCGCTGAAGAAAAGAGCGCTGAAAACCTTTCCCATGATGAATCTATCAGGGAAGAGAAGAACGAAGACCTCACCTTCGCTGAAGAGGGTGAGAAGACTATTGAATCTGAAACAGCCGCTGGACCTCGGGGAGATGAAAACCCTGAGGGAACCGAGAAGCTCGCCTCTGTATCTGAGGGGGAGCAACTCGAAGAAAAAGCTGAAGAATCTGAAGCAGAAGATGATGAAGCCGTCGACATCCCTGATGCTGAACCATCCTCCTCTCCAAGGAATGATGATGATGATGACGAAGATGACGATGATTTCTTTATCGTCAAACCTGCCCCAAGGATCAAAGCTCTTAAGAGAATCTCAATAAAAGAACCTACAGGGGAGCGGACAAAGACAAAGCCCTCAGCCTCTGGAGCTGAGAAAGGAAAAGGCAAAAGCGTCGCTGAAGATGAAAATCTGATGATCTTGCTTGAAAAGCCGGTTTGTCAGGTAAACTAAACATCTCTCACTCCATCCCTCTATAAAGTTCTACAACCATAGCCTACACCTGAACATATTTCTCTTTCTCTTTCTACCCAAGTTCTTCTACCCAAGTTCTTATTTGTAAGATCACTGTGTTTCAGCTAGTCCTCTCCTTTGTTTGAGGATGTCGCTGAAGGTTCTACAACTATGACCTCACCAATAAAGCCAGCTGTTGCTGAAGAAATAATCCCAGTCTTAGACTTGATCTCTGAGACTGATGAACCTGAAGAACAGACTCTCTCACACAAACGCAGACCTTCATTAGCTCCTCAAAAGCTAAGTGAAGAGGAACAGAAGAGAAGAGAGGAAATAATAAAGCGATTCAAGGATCAGCGAATCATTCTAAGGCATGATCAACTGCCTTCAGTTCCTCCAAAGTTCAGAATTTCCAAAGCTGAATATCAGGAACACCTCAGAGCTGAACGCCTCATCGCTGAAAGAAAGGAAGTTGAAGAAAAAGACAGAGAATACGCCATCAAGCTTACTCAACGATCAATAAAAGACCCCAAGCTGAAACGAGTTCCCATTGATGTTCAACGTCAGCTATGGGATGATGCTCAAGAGATCGTTAGAGAAAAGACTAAGGTCTCTGATACGACTTTGGAATGGGCTAAACAAATGCTGACCTATCGATCAAGACCATCCAGAATCGTCAAAGCCAACATCAGAGGAAAAATGTACGCTGAAGTTCCTGTTGTTGAAGTGGATATCTACAGAGATGACAAAACCAAGCAAACTTTCTATGTTGCAACCTTAGAAAAGTTTGGTCTCTCTGAATGGTTAGAAACGAAATTAGCCATTCAGGGATCGCGCTCAAAGTTCAAAAGCCATGTCGAGATGATCTTAAACAAACAGATCGACCTGCTTTCATCTGCTGTGGATATTCCTCCTACTCTTCCTCAACCGAAGAAAGCCTCTGCTAAGAAGAAGAAAGTCTCTGATGAAGGTCCAATCATTCGAAATGAAACAGGTATTGGTTTCTCTCGCGCTGAAGTTCTTGGCCCTGATGCCGATATCTCAATGCTTGACACCTCCCTACCACCTGAAGAAACTTTCATCCCTGGCACAGTGGTAAGTGATCCCTATGGTATATTCTTCTTAGACTAATATGGAAATCCTCACTTTCAACGTGTCTCTGAGCTCCAAATCGCTCCCATCGAACAACTCAGAGATCTCGTACACTGGTGTGAAGTCAGACGCGACATCAAAGCTAGACACCTGAAGCCCTTGATTTTTGAAGAAGCTCTGAAGTTAAAGAATCAAGGAGTAAATGTCCCTGACTGGATGATCCCCACTAAAAAGACCCTTGATGAACTTCTCATTAAGGAAGAACCCTTTGAAAACTGATATAATCACGTTTTTCTCTATTGTATCAGTTATCCTTCTGTACTTGTAATTTATTTCGCTTGTACTTATAATCTTTCTATTCTCCAATGTAACCTGATTCAATATTTTAAAGAAAGATTTCAGCGAAAGTACTTTACTCCATCAGTACTGAAAAGATCCCAGAAAACAGTAAAAGGGACAAATATTTTATGAGTTCTTTTTATCTTTATGTTTTCATTAAATAGCAATTTTCTTTGTTGCTATGTCATAATCAAATAGGGGGAGATTGTTGATCCAAACCCTCAGTGATTTGATAATGACCCTCTCTTATATACTTAGTGAAAATTGTAAGTAAACAATATGTATTAGAGTTTCACTATCGCTGATAAGTACTAAGATCTTCCAGTACCGCTGATAGGAACTCTCGCTCTTTAAATTAAACATTCAGCGAACACTGTTCATCATTAATGCTCTGAGTCTGTTCAGTCATTATGATGATCGCTGATAAGTTAGTTGTTTACTTATGATCCCTGAAGACAAGTTTCACGTCAACAAAGGTTCTACGCTGAAGTCGAAGATCAAGCTCAAGAACCAGCGACAAGTCTCCTAATGAACTGATGCGGATCAGCGAAGATTCAGATTTGTCCACTCAACGTGAAGTATCAAGTACAAGACTTCAGCTATCGCTGAACTTTATCATTCGCTGAAAAGAAAATGATAATCGCTGAATCAACGAAAAGCTGATCATGAAGTCCTCCGTACAAAGTACTTTTGTCTTAACCCCCTTGCACGACTCCGTACGAAATGTCAGAAAAGAACCTCCGACTGTCTGAAATCGTTCAACCACTCTGATACTACACTGTTCATCCGTGTGGCTACTAAGGTTGTCAACAAAGGTCAATGACATGCAACCAACCAGCTGATGACACGTGTAAAGTGTATACTGACTTGCATTTAATGCATGCAGTATATAAAGAGATGAACCCACTTCATTTGAAGTAACTTGCTAACTCTGGACAAGTTCAATCTCTTATCTCAAGATAGGTTATTATTAGTAATTTCCTTATCTCTCTTAGTGCAAGAAACCTTAGTGTTCCAACTTGTTTAGATTTAGGTTTATCCTTAATCTTGTTTCCGCAACAAGCTGTAAATTGTTAATGATTTATCAATAAACAATTTAGAAAAGTAAAATTTGTGTGTTTGTATTCAACCCCCCCCCCCCCTTCTACAAACTTGTATAGGCCTTCGGGACCAACAGAGAGTGAAATTCATATGGCTAAGAACAACCCCACACGCCTAGCATTAATGGGCCGCGCACGACGTCCTGTCAACCTCTGACATGGCCTACGTGTCTCTTTTTCATTGGGCGTACATGGAACGTTTTCTATGGAAAGTTGAACCCGCCGTTCTAACTCGAGTACGGATTCCAAATATTTATCCATTGCCATATATTTTTACTCTTTCGAATTCTACCATTTTACACTCATATAAAACCCAAGCTTACCTTCTCATAAAACCTTTACAAACTCTCATTCTTCTCCGGCGAAACCCTGCAAAAGCTTGCAAGAATCCTATTCTTCTTACCAAATGGCTTCATCTTCTCAAGTTATCTCCCCTGCACACTCTCCGGCAAACTCACCAGAACATTCACCTGCTCATTCGGAACATTCAGAATACCCCCACCTCGCCAAAAATATTGAACAAGAAGATTCCGGCGACTCAGCTGACTTTGCTCCGACCACACATCTTCAAAACTTTATAGCAAAGGATCATTTCGAAAAGGTATTGCCAATCAAATCAAATAATTTCTACTTGGTCCACTCACCCACTGCTTTCGGCGAAGCCCATGCCCTTCTTCTAAACATCATGGAAAATCATGTCCTCTTCCCTTTACTTTCAAGAACCCCAAACAAAATACCTGTTAGGTATTTGAACCAGTTTTGGCAAAGTTGCCGATATGATAAAGATGATTCTCTTATCAAAGGGTACATCTCCAAGCCTGACAAATCTGAGCATTTGGAAATCAAGTTTAATAGAACAATGTTCTCACTTGAGTTCAACCTACCAACAAGGGGTCTTCTTGGACTGAAGAGATATGCAGAACAACCAACAGACGACGAGCTCTGTCGTTTTGTGGAAATGCTTGGGTACAACACCCAACTTAGGAAGAGAAATGACTTCCGCAGAGGCAGACTACCACTGTAATACCCCGGGTAAGGTCGTTATTTAAACCCTCTTATCGTTAAATTGAATAAGTTTATAATACTATATTTAGGGTAAAAAAATTGGTTAATTTGTAAGTTTAGGGTGTTTAGGCTATTATTGATTAGTGTAAGGGCTAGAAGGGTAAATGTGGATAGATATTATCCTTAGAATATCCAGATAATCTTAATTACTCAGCAAAAATATCAAAGGGTGTGTGTGTGTTTTGGAAGAAAAGAAGAAAGGAAGAAAAGCTAGCTTAAGAGATCATTTGGTGTACTTGGAAGAGATTACAGGTATGTTTCCTTTACAATTTATGTTTGTAAATGTTAATAGGAAGTTTCTGTCGGATTAAAATCATCAAAATCGATCTGGTATAAATCACAGTCGGATTCTGGGTAGAAATAGGGCAAACAGTCAGAGGTGTCCGGACACTATGAATGTGTCCAGGTGGTTTTGTTGGGAGTGTCCGGGTAACTTTGTTGGTGGTGTCCGGATAGTGTTCTGCAGATGTCCGGACGAGTTATTTATCCAGTAGCCTGAGTCTTGTTAATTCATGGATAGGGAATGAACGAGGATCGAATGTACTGTGGACTCGACTTAAGTTCGGGTTTCGGGGTAACATTTAGGGACTAGAGTGCTTTAGAGTTCTTAATCTTGGTAAGACTTGTGTGATCAAAGTAGTAAGACAATACTTGTATATGATTGTTTCAGATTCTGTGAAATTGAAGTGAAGCTGAATTGTTTGAGAAAAGCTTGGTGGACATTTTGATAAGTCAAACAGGTGAGTTTTACTTTAAAAACGTTTTTAAATGGAATACGTATATGTGTGGATTGGGAATGAAATAGTTGATGACTATGTGTTTATATGTGAATTATAATATAGTGAGGTATTATAATTACATGAGTATTATAATGTGTTATAATACGTTGGCCGGGTCTAGGACCGGTGTGTTTGGCTATAGAATCCGTATAGCGTTGTTTGGCTGTAGATGTCGTGCAGCGTTGTATATTATTAGTTGGCTTGCTACCACTAATATGGCCAGGAGGAATGAGAAGGGAAGGTACATGATATGTGAGCTTAATTGGATATATGTAATTGTGTTGCGTGATTTATGTGAATGAAGTTATATAAATGATTTTCAAACTAACAGGGATTTCTCACTTAGACCATCGTGTCTAACCCTCATTTTGTTTTAAAAATATGTATTCCAGGTGGCGGATCAAGTAAGGGCAAGTAAATAGAGTACGAATTGGAAGGCTAGTGAGAAGGACTATAAGATGAAGCTTTTGACTTATTTAGTAGTTGTATTGAAATGTTAAATGTTATGTATGTAAATAGTACAAGGATTGTATTTCAAATGTTTTCTTTCTATTGTAAAAGACTTCTGGACCGTACCTGAAATGTGAAGTTTGTTTGTTATATCTATTTGTGTTATATTGCGTGTTATGTTGTGTATATGGGATATGGGATGTTACAAATGGTATCAGAGCCCTAGTTTAAGGGATTTAGGTATTAGTATCTGTACCTAGACTTAAACTGCATGCGAAGTAGGATGTCCCTATTATTATAGAACCTCGGGATACTAAGTATAAGGGGTAGAAGGAACATCATGTAAGGTAATTTCATACTACACCTGGCCAGTGTAATTGTGATCTTACAGGTACATGTTTGATCTGGAATACCTTGTTATATGGGGTATGTGCTTGTGTGTATATTAATCTTGTTTAAATCTACAGAATGGCAAGTGGTACAAGAAATTCGAATCGAGGAGGAGGAAGAAATCCAAACAGAACTAATCCGCCAGTAGGAACAGGGGACAGGGGAGGCAGATCAGGGGGTAGAGTCGGGGGTAGAACGGGAGGTAGAACTGGAGGTCGAGCCGGAGGCAGAACCCAACAGAATAGTACGGATTTCATTACCAGGGCTGATCTAATGGCAGAAATGGGAAGACTACAAGACAATATTCAAGCTATGTTCAACCAAACTCATAATACTGAAACAGAAGGACCAGACCCTACTCATGAAGAGGAGATGCCAATTACCCCTACGGTCTTACCGGTAATGAGAAAATGTGATTACAAGATGTTTCTTAGCTGCAGGCCTCCTACGTTTTCAGGGGATCGGGATCCAGTGAAAGCAATGAGATGGATGAAGGAAATTGAAGCCATTTTCAAAACAAGCAATTGTGCGGATGAAGATAGAGTATTGTACGGGGCAGCCATGCTAAAAGGAGATGCATTGTATTGGTGGGAATCTTTTATACATTCTAAAGGATCTGACGTATATTCTACCCTCTCTTGGGAAGAATTTGTGATAGCCTACAGGAACGCATTTTGTCCCCAAGCAGCCGTCAAACAGCTGGAAGGGGAATTTATGAATTTACAACAAGGAAGCTTGTCCGTTCGAGATTATACTGCTAGCTTCCTGGAAAAGTTTCGGTTCGCAGAATACTATGTTGCTACGGAGGCAATGAAGACGGAAAGGTTTATTTTCGGGCTGAACTCAGAGGTTAGAAGACTAGTGACTGCAAAAGGACCTGATACATTCTCAGCTGCAGTTGATGCCGCGGAGAATGTTGAACGAGATATGAGAAGAGATGCTGGGGATAAGAGTATCGGAAAGAGAAAGTGGGAAGGACCACAATACGACTCGAAGAAATCCCGATTTCAGAGGAATGACAACCGCCTGCCTTTTCGACCAGCGGAAAGACCATGTCCGAAGTGCAACCGTGTCCATCAGGGAAACTGTCAAGGTGATTTACGATCATGCTATAAGTGTGGGAAGACCGGACACGTCATCAAGGATTGTAAGGTAACGCGGCTATGTTTCTTATGCAATTCTCCGGATCATCTTCAGTCAAACTGTCCGCGGGGGAGGATACAACAAGGTGGGTCATCGGGCAGGCCAGTGATTGTTAAACCAGTAATACCGAGGTTGGAACCGCCAGTAACTAGGGGTCGTGCCTTTCAGATGACTGAGAAAGAAGCGGAGGAGACGCCGGATGTAGTCACAGGTACATTTTTGATAAACTCTACACGTGCTAAGGTGTTGTTTGATTCCGGTGCAAACCGATCGTTTGTGTCACCTACATTTGCTGCTTGTCTGTGTTTGAAACCTAAAATGTTAGAACATGCTCTATTAGTAGATACTGCAAATGACAACCAAGTGTCGGTTAGTGAAGTATTTGATGGTTGTGTGATTAATAAAGAGGGGTGTGGTGTGCCTATACAATTGTTTCCTATAACCTTAATAGAGTTTGACGTAGTAGTGGGAATGGACTGGTTAGCCGAGAATCAGGCTAATATAGTGTGTGATAAAAAGATAATAAATGTAGTATTGCCAGAGAAGGGACCGGTAGTGATTTATGGTGATCGTAGGAATCATCTGTCTTGTCTCATATCACTAGTAAAGGCACGTAAGTGTGTAAATAAGGGTTGTCAGAGTTACTTGGCCTATGTGATAGATATTAAGCCGGAAAAGAATAGGATAGAAGATATTCCTATCGTTAGTGAATTTCCTGAAGTATTCCCTGAAGACATGAATAGTCTTACGCCGGTTACACAAGTAGAGTTCGGTATAGACCTAATTCCTGGAGCCACTCCTGTAGCCCGTGCACCGTACCGTTTGGCACCTCCAGAGATGAAAGAGATGATGGCACAACTACAAGATCTATCCGATAAGGGTTTCATCAGACCTAGTTCTTCGCCGTGGGGAGCACCAGTGTTATTTGTGAAAAAGAAAGATGGGTCGATGAGAATGTGTATTGACTACCGAGAATTGAATAAACGCACGATAAAGAACAAGTATCCGCTACCCCGAATTGAAGATCTCTTTGATCAGTTAGTTGGAGCTTGCTATTTCTCCAAGATTGATCTAATGTCCGGTTATCACCAGTTGAAGGTTAAAGAAGAAGACGTTTTAAAGACTGCTTTTCGAACGAGGTATGGTCATCATGAATTTTTAGTAATGCCATTTGGATTGACGAACGCTCCAGCTGCCTTTATGGATTTAATGAATCGGGTATGAAAGCCGTATCTCGATAAATTTGTAATTGTATTTATCGATGATATCCTTATCTATTCTCGATCCAAGGAAGAGCACGCGCAGCATCTTCGATTGATTCTAGAGCTGCTGAAGAAGGAAAAATTGTACGCGAAATTTTCTAAATGTGAATTCTGGCTACGGAAAGTACAATTTCTGGGGCACGTGGTTTCTGAGAAAGGTATACAAGTCAATCCGATGAAAGTAGAAGCAGTTGAAAAGTGGGAACAGCCTAAGACAGCAACAGAGGTACGCAGTTTTCTGGGTTTAGCCGGTTACTATCGAAAATTTATAAAATACTTCTCTCGTATCGCAACGCCTTTGACTAAGCTAACCCGGAAGAATTTGAAGTTTGAATGGAAAGCGGAACAGGACGAGGCATTCAGAATATTGAAAGAGAAACTATGCAGCGCGCCAATTCTATCACTACCTGAAGGTTCTGAAGACTTTGTCGTTTACAGTGATGCGTCTAAATTGGGATTGGGTTGTGTGCTTATGCAGCGCGGAAAGGTTATAGCTTATGCTTCTCGCCAACTGAAGGATCATGAACGGCAGTATCCTACGCACGATATGGAACTTGCAGCAGTCGTCTTTGCGTTATAGGTTTGGAGACATTATTTGTATGGTTCCAAATGTCAGATTTATACTAATCACAAGAGTCTTCAACACCTCTTTGATTAGAAGGAACTAAATATGAGACAAAGGAGATGGTTGGAACTGCTGAATGATTACGACTGTGAAATCCTTTATCACCCGGGAAAGGCGAATGTGGTGGCAGATGCGCTCAGTCGTCAAGAAAGGAGCGGAACAATAAAAGTTATTTCGCTACGAACTGAACTCCTACCCAACTTAGTTGATGAATTACAGAAGTGTCAAGTGGAGGCTTATCAGGAGGAACACCTGAAATCAGAACGGTTAGTGGGAATGTCAGCATTGTTAGAAAAGGGTGATCGCGGGTTGTTGTGTCTGGGGAACAGAGTGTGGGTACCTCGATTGGGTGGGTTACGTGATCGTGTTTTACAAGAAGCTCATCAATCCCGTTTCTCTATTCACCCAGGTACAAACAAGATGTATAAAGACCTAAAGCAATTCTATTGGTGGTCGGGGATAAAAAGAGGGATTGCTCAGTATGTAGAACGGTGTGATACTTGTAAGAAGGTAAAGATCGAACATCAAAAGCCATTTGGTCAACTACAACGGCTAGAAATACCTATGTGGAAGTGGCAGCAGATTACCACAGACTTTATCACAAAGCTACCAAGAACTCCGAAGGGATTCGATTCTATTTGGGTGATCGTCGACAGGTTGACAAAGTCTGCACACTTCCTACCGATAAAGGAAACCGATTCGATGGAGCGATTAGCTAAGTTGTACATTGATGAAATAGTAACTCGACATGGAGTTCCAATCTCGATCATTTCTGATCGTGATAGTCGTTTTACTTCAAGATTTTGGAGAAGTTTTCAAAGGGAAATGGGGACACAGATACAGTTAAGTACGGCGTATCATCCCCAAACAGATGGTCAGAGTGAACGAACGATACAAACTTTAGAAGATATGCTCCGGGCTTGCATAGTTGATTTTGGGGGATCATGGGATAAGCATTTACCGTTAATCGAATTCGCTTACAACAACAGTTATCATTCCAGCATACAAGCGGCACCGTTTGAAGTACTGTATGGTAGGAAATGTCGAACGCCTCTGTGTTGGAACGAAGTGGGAGAGAAACAGTTAGCGGGGCCGGAAATAGTTCAGCTAACCACCGATAAGGTTACTCAGATTCGAGAAAGGTTGAAAGTGGCTCAAGATAGACAGAAGAGCTATGCTGACCGCCGTCGAAAGCCATTGGAATTTCAAGTTGGGGATTACGTAATGTTAAAGGTTTCGCCGTGGAAAGGAGTCATCAGATTTGGACGACAAGGCAAACTTAGCCCAAGGTATATCGGACCGTTTGCTATAACTGAAAGGATCGGTGAAGTAGCTTACCGATTAGATCTTCCACCGGAATTGAGCAGAATCCATAATGCATTTCACGTATCGAACTTCCGAAAGTGTTTGGTTACTCCAGATCAGTCGGTCTCCCTACCAGAAATACAAGTCGATGAAAGACTGAATTATGTGGAAGAACCGAAAGCAATAGTTGATTATAAAGTCAAAGTGCTGCGGAATAAGGAGATCAGGCAAGTGAAAGTTCAGTGGAGGCATCATAGAGGTCAGGATGCCACGTGGGAAACCGAATCGGAAATGAGAGCCAAATACCCTCACCTTTTTGCTTAACTGAATTCCGGGACGGAATTCTTTTAAGGGGGAGATGATGTAATACCCCGGGTAAGGTCGTTATTTAAACCCTCTTATCGTTAAATTGAATAAGTTTATAATACTATATTTAGGGTAAAAAAATTGGTTAATTTGTAAGTTTAGGGTGTTTAGGCTATTATTGATTAGTGTAAGGGCTAAAAGGGTAAATGTGGATAGATATTATCCTTAGAATATCCAGATAATCTTAATTACTCAGCAAAAATATCAAAGGGTGTGTGTGTGTGTTTTGGAAGAAAAGAAGAAAGGAAGAAAAGCTAGCTTAAGAGATCATTTGGTGTACTTGGAAGAGATTACAGGTATGTTTCCTTTACAATTTATGTTTGTAAATGTTAATAGGAAGTTTCTGTCGGATTAAAATCATCAAAATCGATCTGGTATAAATCACAGTCGGATTCTGGGTAGAAATAGGGCAAACAGTCAGAGGTGTCCGGACACTATGAATGTGTCCGGGTGGTTTTGTTGGGAGTGTCCGGGTAACTTTGTTGGTGGTGTCCGGATAGTGTTCTGCAGATGTCCGGACGAGTTATTTATCCGGGTAAGTCTTCTTTTCATTAAGTTTCCGGTTAAAAATGGGTTACCGGATAGTATCCGGATTTCTTTAGTGTCCGGATGTTAACTGGATTAGTTGTGCTGTCCGGAAAAGCTATGCTGTCCGGAAAAGTAGTGTTGTCCGGATAAACTATGGTTTCCGGATACCTTGGCTGATTGATCAAATTGATGATTTTAGATGCTTTTAAGTGTCCAGTAGCCTGAGTCTTGTTAATTCATGGATAGGGAATGAACGAGGATCGAATGTACTGTGGACTCGACTTAAGTTCGGGTTTGGGGGTAACATTTAGGGACTATAGTGCTTTAGAGTTCTTAATCTTGGTAAGACTTGTGTGATCAAAGTAGTAAGACAATACTTGTATATGATTGTTTCAGATTCTGTGAAATTGAAGTGAAGCTGAATTGTTTGAGAAAAGCTTGGTGGACATTTTGATAAGTCAAACAGGTGAGTTTTACTTTAAAAACGTTTTTAAATGGAATACGTATATGTGTGGATTGGGAATGAAATAGTTGATGACTATGTGTTTATATGTGAATTATAATATAGTGAGGTATTATAATTACATGAGTATTATAATGTGTTATAATACGTTGGCCGGGTCTAGGACCGGTGTGTTTGGCTATAGAATCCGTATAGCGTTGTTTGGCTGTAGATGTCGTGCAGCGTTGTATATTATTAGTTGGCTTGCTACCACTAATATGGCCAGGAGGAATGAGAAGGGAAGGTACATGATATGTGTGCTTAATTGGATATATGTAATTGTGTTGCGTGATTTATGTGAATGAAGTTATATAAATGATTTTCAAACTAACAGGGATTTCTCACTTAGACCATCGTGTCTAACCCTCATTTTGTTTTAAAAATATGTATTCCAGGTGGCGGATCAAGTAAGGGCAAGTAAATAGAGTACGAATTGGAAGGCTAGTGAGAAGGACTATAAGATGAAGCTTTTGACTTATTTAGTAGTTGTATTGAAATGTTAAATGTTATGTATGTAAATAGTACAAGGATTGTATTTCAAATGTTTTCTTTCTATTGTAAAAGACTTCTGGACCGTACCTGAAATGTGAAGTTTGTTTGTTATATCTATTTGTGTTATATTGCGTGTTATGTTGTGTATATGGGATATGGGATGTTACAACCACCTCTGTGGAACACCTTGTTTTCAATCCTCAACAGATGCCTTACAGGGAAGATAGGCAGCATTGACCACAGCTCGCATCAAATTTTAACCATCATGTATGGGGTCTACTACGATCTCCCACTCGATTACTCGACCATCATGATGCAGGAGATAATCAATACGATCGACAGTAAGAACAACACCAGAAGGGTAAAAGAGAACGATCCTAAGTTTCTACCACCTCTGCAATTCCAAAGGATATTGGGAGTCCTGTTCGAACCTCTGTTGATGATACAGAACTGGCCAATGGAAGGGCCGACTCCCAAACAGTTCCCAATGAACAAAAACATCCCCACCGATCATACAGATGGCTACACCCACTGCAGACCTCTGTCAAAGAAGCTTCTGAAATATACCACGAACAAAACCCTTAAGTTAGAGTATATACGCGATCATAGGACTCCAAAACCGAGCCCTGTGACACCCCCGCGTTTAGGTGTCCCCCTAGGAACAATGGTTGTAGAACCCCTCTCTACAGAAACAAAGAAGCAGAAACTAGCAAAACACTTGGCAATCCAACTTAGCTTTATGGCCAAACGTGACGAGCTCATGTCAAAGAAGTCTTCTTCGAAAACCTCTGCCTCTACCCCAAAGACAAAGAGGAGGAAAACTGCAGAAGGCACCTCCACAAGCGCTGCAGAAGATCAACCTTCACCTCCTCATGCCACAGAAATTGGCTCCACTGCTCCTCCCTCTTCTCCAGAACAGAAGAAGAAAAGAAAATCGAAAACCACAGAGGAAGGGGCACCAAAACCAAAAAGGAGGAAGACCAAAAAGAAGCTTGATAAATTGGTTACCATCGCAGAAGAGGAAACTGCAGAAGAAGGAACTGCAGAAGAAGAGGTCGCAGAAACCCGGGTCGAAGAAACTGCAGAAGAAGAAGTTGCAGAAGAGGGATATCAATCACCTTATCAATCCCCAGATCGATTCGCTCATCAAGGAAACTTAAACGATTTTCTTCAACACCCTGACTTTGCTAACACCCTAAATACAGCTGGGTGGAATGCACCACCACTTGACCACCACACCACAGAAGAACAAGACTTCTCTATCTCTGGCATTGACACCAATCTGCAAGAAGATGATCAAACCCCCAGAGATCAACCATCTGAAACCCCTAACATTCTACAGAATCCCTTCATCCAACAGGGACTGGACGTCCACAGAAGGAGTCCAAGCCAAGCTTCAGAAGAAGGAATAGAAGAAATCGACTTGTCAGATATTGAAACTAGGGAAAGGCTTAGGCTACAAGTAGAAGCTCTGTGGAACAGAGATGAGGTTAAAAAGGCCTTAGATAGAATGGGAGAAAAAGAAAAAGGGACAGAAAAAGATGCCGTAGAGGTAGAAGGCACACATCCTCAAACCCCTCCCAGTGCAACCCACACTTCTAACACCGCAGGTCTAGCTGCAGAAGGTGTTATTGAACAAGAGCAGCACAGCTCGATCCAAACCCAACCCATCCAGCCAGAGGTCACTCTTTCGACTTCTGCGCCCACAAAAACCGGGGAATCCATTCCTAGGGAGTCTCCTCATAGAGACTCACCTATAGTTCGTGATCAATCGCCCCAGATCACACTAGAACACCCAACAGAGGAATTTGTTTCCTCTGCCACACACAAAATAGGGCCAAAACTTCTTTCAGAGAGAAGTAGTGAGCACAAAGACGAAGAGACTCTAGACAAGTCTCCAAGTCAACAGAAGAACATTTCGATACCCACCTCTAGAGTGGATTTGGACACTGTTCTTCACAGAACTTCTGTAGAGATCGAAACTCAGGTTTCTTCTCGAAGATCAGATGGAAATCCTTCCACCCCCAACGTACAAACAAGGGTGAACGAAGGTGTCCCAGGAACAGGGACTCACTCTGGAGAAGGGGTTGTTCCTCCAGAGGTTACACCAGGGACACAAGTATCAAGGGATGAGTTCCAAACCCTTGTCACCTCTATGAACCAAACAATGAAAGAGTTGCAAAGCTCTTTCACATCTTTTACAGAGACAACATCAACGGCCTTGCTAAATCTGAACACCAAAATCGACAATCTGTCCCCAGAGGTGAAATCCGCCATCACAGAGATGAAGTCTTCTGCTCAAACAACTGCCACAACTACAACCACTTCTGCTGCTAAAGATTTCGGAATAGCCCCAACATCTGCATTCAAGGAATCAGTCAAGAATTTCCTTGAACAAATGAACAAGCAATCCAACAAATCAAAGGGCATTACACCTACAGATCTACAGAACGCCCTCAAACACGTACAAGAAGAGGCAATGCGCAACACTACAATGATGCAGCCAAAAGACTACATGACCAGAGCACAGCTAACAGAGCTCGGACAGAATGTCATAAACCAGGTCACATAAGTCATCGTCTCTTTCACTACTGCAAATGCCAATTACGTCAAAGAATTCAGAAAGAGTGTCGGCAGAATGCGCTTGAACACGGAGGCAGAGCTTGCAACTCTAATCGGCCTCTATGATGATGTATGTGCGAAGTTGATGGCCGCAGGAGCAGAACTACCAAAGAAACCCAAATCTTCCTGCAGAGCAGAGGGTACTTCTGATAAGAGTCAGGATGACTCTGATGATGACCATCCTGGTCCATCAGATCATCCTGAGGGGGAGAATATAAGGGAGAAAGATATGACCAGAGGACTACAAGCTCCACCAATCGCAGCAGAACCAATCAGCCAAGCCCCTCCACAACAAACCAAAGATCAACAAACTCAACAGACCACATAAACAACACCCATCTCTATGGAATCAACCGCTGAAGAAACCCATGTACCAGAAGCTCAAAATACCACAGAGGCAACACCCACCTCTGTGGAATTCCCTACAATGTTTGGAGTAGATGTTCAACATCTGTCATCCTCCACAGAAGAAGATCTTCCCTCCCAAACTACAAAACCAAAAGAAAAACCCCAATCCATCCCAAGAAGAAAGTCCATTGCCTACAAACCAAAAAGAGCAACGACCTCTGCTTCTTCTGTTCTAAGGAATATGCACAAAACAATGACTGAACGAATGGCGCAGAGAGAAGAAGAAAGGCACAGGTTCACATTAGCTTTCAAAATGGCAAGAAGATTTGATATCCAACCTTCACCAACAGAAACCAAGCTCACAGAAGAAGTCACCAAAGAACCTCCAACAGAGGTTACAGAGCAAATCAAGCCAACAGAACCAACGCCACAAAAGTCCCCTAAAAACAAGTGTCAAAACCTACAGAGGCAACTCCGATCATTCCAACAGAAGCACCAACAACCAAACCTAAAGAAGCAACAGGTTCTGCACCTCAAAAAGCCAAAGACAAAGGCAAAGCAATACTGACAGAAGAGCCCAAGAAAAAGAAATCATTGCCTAAGCCTACAGAGAAATTGATGAAAAGCGCGTTTGATGCCTTTCAAACTCCAAATCCTGAAGAAGAGGACTGGGCATATGGATTGAAGCCTCTGTCAGACATTCCTCTATCAGGAAGAGCTGCAGAAGTTGTTAAAAAGATGGAAAGTCTCAGAAGACAAGTACCACAACCTGGTCCAACACAAGAAGAAATGGAAGAAGTGGTATACAAATACCTCTATAAACAATCTTTTCAGACCAATCATCCAACAGATCATGTGACAGATCCAAAGATCAGAGAAGAATTTGACAACGTCTTCACCAGGACAAAGCCAAGAACCAAAGCAGACGTCTTCTCAATCCACAAGATCCAAAAGGTAATCTTCTGTAGATACTCCTTCACCAGAACCTATCCAAGGGTCAGGTACAATATTTACAGAGTCAGAAGGGTAAACAATTCAGAAACCACCTTCGCTGATGCTGACCTAAGGAATCTGAATCCCTATGATCTACCTGACCTTCTGCAATGGACGAAGGACAACTACAACACAGAACCAAACACCAGAGCATATCAAGTGTTGAGAAAAGCAATGAGCGAAAGGCTTCTGATCTACAGTCTGACAGACTTTCAGCTGGTAAAGGATCTTGGTCTCAAACATCTGAACCTACAACCACCAGAGGATCGCTGCCCACCTGACGCCGTGCCCAACTCAATCATTACAGAACCAAGGTTCGGGTTAGTATTTCAAAACCCACAAGGCGAAGTCAAACTTTTTGTGAGCATGGACTGTCAGAAGTACGCAACTAGTACTCTGAACAAGCTCAGAGCAAACCTTGTAAAATACAGAGATACCGAGCAAATGGATAGAGACGATGCAGATACCTTCATCAGAGAGATTGATGCGACAATACGCTTAAGAGAACTCTGCATCAGTTTCTACAAAGAGATCAGAGAAGTCGAAAGAGACAACAGAAGCTACAATGATTTCAAAGACGCCAAAATCTGATTCTCAAACAACCAATCTCTACAAACCATGTTAAAGTTTATCTTTCATTGTACTCAAATGTAAAATGCCTCTGGCATATCTCTGAATGAAAGAACTTTCGAGGTATTGTTTAACCTCTGTCTTATCTAACTTAGCCTAAAAATACTTAAATGTCAAATTTTTATTTTTCACTACTTAGGGGGAGATTGTTAGCTTCAATCTTCCTAATCGTAGAAGTATTTAGAAGTAGTGAAAAATAGGCCAAGTGAAGAAAGCCTCTTACAGAGGCTCAACCGAACTTACCGAGAGATCAAGGTCAAGAAGCTACGGAAGCTACAGAGACGTCCTACAGAAGCTCTGTCATACGCGCAAAGAAGACCAAAGACACGGAATCCGGTAAAGATTGATCTACAAAGGACCATACCGCAGAACCTATGTAACACTTTACAGAGCCTCTGCGGTCCTCACTAAAGACTTGGAAGATATTTATAATATCTTGCTACTGTTCCTGGACCTGTTCATCAACTTGCATGGCAACGTACCCTGTCCAACTTCAACGTGTCAAACTCTGAGTGGACTCAATAGGGCTTAGTACAACATAGACGTCTGCGGCATTAAATGCAATAAAGCACGTTCAACTATTCATGCTGTCCGATCAATAGTAGCTCATGCTTTATGGTCCCCTTGTAGTAGTATATAAGGAAGACTCATGTTGAGTTCTTCCTAATCGAGAATCAAGAGATAAAAACATCACAAGAACACATAGCTTATACACGTTGAGAGTCATATCTGTTTTAAAGCTTTGCTTACTCACTGTTCTTAAATCTGTTCTTAATATATATATATATATATATATATATATATATATATATATATATATATATATTCAGTAAACTTTGAGATATTATTTCCTGTTCGCTGTTTATTTATATTATGTTCTAAATCTATCAAACATATATGTTAGTTCTTCAAATACGCTTCTGCATCAAAACATAAACTTGAACTAATAGATCTGATAATCTTGTTTAAACAAAACGGGAACCAACAGGGATATTTGTAACACCTCGAAATTTCCATGATTATCGTACATGTTGGAAGAATGTTTAAAATATTAAGGTATGTTATTTTAAACAACGTGTACGATTTAATGACGTTGGATCAAAGTGTAATTGATCAAAGTTTGCAAACTAAATTTTAAAGAATGAGAAAAGTTTGCTATTTATAATTGAAGGTCGATTAGAATTGTGGGGTTATCTCAATTTTAATTCCAGAGAGTCTGCGTGTGGGAGAAGAAGAAGAAAGAAGTGAAGTGTTAGGTTTCTTTTGGTATGGTTTTCGATCCTATCTTGCAATTCGATTGATTGAAGATTGGTAATATTGATTTAATCTTTCTACAACGGGGTTACTGAGTTTGATTGGTAAAACAGGTGTGAAATTGAAGTTCTGGGTTTAGTTGTTTTTGCATAGGCTTGAATCAAATTGGGTCTACAAGTGAGTTCATTTGTTTGTTGTTGGCTTAATAAGTTTTATTTGCGAATTCAAATAATCTATTAAGCTTATTGTTATCTTTGAGAAATGATCACAAACTAATTTTGGAATTCTGGGTAGAAAATAAGTGAAACAGGTTAAGGATTTAAAGAATTCGGAAGTTGTATTCTAGGAGGGGGATATTCAAGAAGTTGTATTCCCATAGGGGTATATTCCGGAAGTTGTATTCCTGGAAGGGGATATTCCAGAAGTTGTATTCCCGGAGGGGAATATTCAGATGTTATATAACTCCGGAGGGGATACCCATAAGTTATATCTCCGGAGGGGATATCCGAATAGTGTAGTTCAGGGTAAAATTTTAATTAAATGAGACGGTATGTGATTGAGTTATTATGCACGCATGCTAAGAAGTGTAATGAATCTAGAGACACTAGTATTATTTGATAACGTAGAATAGGCAAGGTATAATTGCTATTCTCGTTTGTATTTGAGAAATGATTGAATAGGCAAAGTAGAATTGCTATTCATGTTGAAATGATTGAATACGCAAAGTAGAATTTCTATTCATGTTGAAATGATTGAATAGGCAATGTAGAATTGTTATTCATGTTGAAATGATTAAATACGCAAAGTAGAATTCCTATTCATGTTGAAATGATTGAATAGGCAAAGTAAAATTGCTATTCATGTTGAAATGATTAAATAGGCAAAGTAGAATTGCTATTCATGTTGAAATGATTGAATAGGCAAAGTAGAATTGCTATTCATATTGTAACAATGGAATAGGCAAGGTATAATTGCTATTTCCACTTTCTATTGGTAGACTAGAAATAGACAAAATATAATTGCTATTTCTTCTTCCTTTCCAAGAAAAAGGCTTGGCGCTTAATTGTAAGTTCTTGGTCATGAGCTATAAACTAGAATGCGTGGTGATTCGTAGTGGCTCTCTCGAATATGATACTATGACATACTTAGTGTTGTGTTAGTTCCAGATCCGTGCAACGATTATGAAATCAAACAGATAAGCAATATGAAATCAAATAGATAAAATATAATTGCTAATACATCGATTTAAATATTCATTTCAGTTTATATTGTCGATTTCAGTTTCATCACTCAGTTTATGGTGTCGATTTCAATCTTCATAACCAAACTTCTCGGTTTATGTTGTCTATTTCAGAAATCAGAATCACTTCTCACTTTCTCAGTGCTGTCGATTTAACCGAACTGGAACGGCCTTGCTGTCTGCTGACTTGCTGAGGTCTAGTGTCTCACAGCCTCAAAACTCAAAGCCTCAAAGGTGTATTCTTTCTATAACTATATTGTAAATTTGTAGTTTATTAAGTTTAATAGTTTTCACTGTTGCTTTTTTTAATTTTTAATCATGTCTTCTAGAGTTAGAAAACATGATTCTGGATGTCAAAAACGTAAAAAGAAAAAAAGAATTGAAGAGTTAATCGACTCCCAAAAATGAGCTATTGATAAATTTTTCAAAAAAGAATCACACGTGTCTGATGATAATGTACCTGATGTTGATGTTGATGTTACTGTTAATTTAGATGAAAATGTTACCGATGTTAATACAATTGACGTTGATAATTTAGATCAAAATGCCAATGATGATGCTATTGATGTTGATGCAACTGTTAGTTTGGATGAAAATGCTAATAATGTTAATAAAAATGATGCTTATGATGATAAAACTACTAATAATGTTGATGACGTTATTGATGTCGAGGATGCTTTTATGAGTTTTGATATATTTGATCCAAGAAATTGGGATGCTTTGGATTCTAAAATGATAGATGTGCTAGTTGCTAAGGGTCCTAAAAGAGATTTGTCTATTAAAAACGGTCCTAAAGATATATTTTCAAAGCGATTTTCTGCAACATGTTATACTAGAATTTTATCAAATGGAGAGAAGTGTGATAGAGATTGGCTTGTGTATTCTCAAGAGCTTGATAAAATATTTTGTTTTTGCTGTAAAAATTTTAAAACGAGACATGTAAAAGGTATGTTAACAACTGATGGATTTAAAGATTGGGCACACCTTAGCATTAGACTTAAAGAGCATGAAACAAGTGCAGAACATGTAATGAATATGAAAACTTGGTATGATTTGCGTTTAAGACTTCAAAAGAACCAAACTATTGATAGAGTTGCTCAAAGTCAAATAGGGAAAGAAAAAAATCATTGGAAAAAAGTGTTGGTAAGAATTTTTTTCTATTGTGAAATTTCTTGCAAAACATAATCTTGCATTTTGTGGTTCTAATGGTAGATTGTATGAAAATAGCAATGGAAACTTTTTAGGCTTGATTGAAATGTTGGCTGAATTTGACCCACTTGTTCAGGAGCATGTTCAACGCATTACAAATGATGATATACATGTTCATTATCTTGGTCATAAAATTCAAAATGAGTTAATAACTTTGCTTGCGAAAAGAATCAAATATGAAATTATTAATCAAGTAAAAGAGGCAAAGTATTTCTCTGTGATTCTTGACTGCACTCCTGACATAAGCCATCAAGAACAAATGTCTTTAATATTAAGGTATGTAGATGTGTCTTCTAAAACAGTTAGAATTGAAGAATCTTTTCTAGGATTTTTAGAGGTAGATGATACCATTGGGCATGGTTTGTTTGATGTTCTACAAGGTGAATTAAAGTGTCTTGGTCTTGATATAGATAATGTGCGAGGACAGGGTTATGATAATGGTTCAAACATGAAAGGAAAACATCAAGGAGTGCAAAAGAAACTCTTAGATTTAAATCCTAGTGCATTTTATACTTCTTGTGCTTCTTATATCCTTAATTTGACTTTGTGTGATATAGCCAACACTTGCGGTAAAGCTAGAGATTTTTTCGGAATAATTCAACGCATTTATACAATTTTTTCTAATTCTACTAAGAGATGGCAAGTCTTTAAAAATAATGTAAAAGGATGGACAGTTAAATCGTTGTCAACGACTCGATGGGAGAGTCGTATTGATAGTGTAAAAGCCATAAGATTTCAAGTTTTTGATATAAGAGAAGATTTACTTCAAGTAGCTGAAAGTGATAACGATTCAAAAATAAGAAGTGAGGCAAAATCTTTAGCACAAAATGAGCTCGGTGATTTTGAGTTTCTAGTGTCAACAGTGGTTTGGTATGAAATATTATATGCTGTAAATTTGGTTAGTAAGCATTTACAATCAAAAGATATGTTAATTGATGTCGCTATTGAACAAGTTAAAGGGCTAATTTCTTTTTTTGAGGGATATAGAGAAGTAGGATTTTTAGATGCTATAGAATCTGCAAAGAAAATTGCAACCGAATTAGATATTGATCCACTATTTCGTCAAAGACGTGAAATTCGTAGGAAAAGACATTTTGATGAAAACTCGAGTGATGCATCCGAAATTACTTCACAATCTGCCGAGGAGTCGTTTAGAATTAATTATTTCTTATGTGTTGTTGATCATGCAATTGCGTCACTAAGAAGAAGATTTGAACAATACCAAGAATATGAAAATGTGTTTGGGTTTTTATTTACTTCTGATAAATTGCGTTCTTTGGATAATGATTGTTTAAAGTCTTCTTGTATTAATTTTGAAATTGCACTTAAGAATCAAGATAAATCTGATGTTGATGGGAATGACTTATATGTGGAATTGAGGTTACTTCAAGACTTTTTACCCAATCAAAAGATGGGACCTCTTGATATTTTAGAGTATTTGAAACATGTAGATTGTTTTCCGAATGCTATTATTGCCTATAGAGTTTTGTTGACCATTCCTGTAACGGTTGCATCTGCAGAAAGAAGTTTCTCAAAGTTGAAGCTATTGAAGAACTATATGCGTTCCACAATGACACAAGAAAGACTTAATGGATTAGCTTTGATAGCTATTGAAAATGGTTTTTTGGAGAAAGTTGATTATGAAGAACTTATTGAAGATTTTGTTTCGAAAAAACGTTAGAAGAATCATTTTATTTAAATGAATTTCATGTTACTTTATTATTTTAAGAAAAAGTTGTTATAATTTGTAAGACTTCTAATATAATATATTGTATGCACTTTTAAAGTTTGTTTTTTTATTACTTGTTCAATTATCGGTCAATAGTTTTGGCATAAGTGTAACAGGGCCTCTAAAAAGTTTGGAACGGCCCTGTACCTATCCAACTGAGCTAAGCCCCTTTGATAAATGGGAAAATGAAATTGATCCTTTATTATGAAAAAAAATTATTTTTGTACATGTTTATTTTTTATATTTAAAATTTGATTTCTCAATTTAACATCTATATATATTTTATTTTATTTTACATTATATAAAAACAAGAACATGGGTTACTCATCAATATATTTTGTTTACACAAATTAATGAATGAAAAATAAATATGTGAAAGTAGAAATTAAATTATATTTCAATTCATAAGTACATTTGTAATTTAATATCTTCTTATTTTTTAGAATCAATTTTGTTGTTTGTTTCTTAAAGTTCATTGTTTTATGAATTAATTTTAGTGTCTCATCATCTGATTAATCACTGAACATTGATTTATGATCTATTTCATTTCTGAACATTGATTCTTGACTTGTCTCCTCACCTATAGCATGAATTGTTTAGAAACGAAAATAAAAAATATATAATTTAATTAAAAAAACGGTTACCGAAATTAAAGGGAATATTAAATAATATAAATTAAATGCAAAAATAAGGGAGTTGCTAATTGCCTTATTTAACCGCCAATATTATGACGAAATAACCCTTAAGAATAGAAAAACGTAAAAACATGGGAATTTTGTGATTGATTGATTTCGGTTTGTACGGAAACGGGTGGTTAGCAAATGATCGCTCCCCTATGAGTTGATTCTTTTAGTTGGTGTTAACTATGTGAACCAATCTTAACTCGTAATCTTGAAAGATATGGTTGAAATTAATCATGGCATATTTGTAATTAATTAAACACGGAAGCTATACAAACATAGGTGAACATTCTTGAATAAGGGTATTTGTAGAAAAAATCACCAAAGTTTCTTTTACAACTATTACCGTGTTACATTATGTGCAATAAAGGACCACACATTCAATTACATTATGTGCAATAAAAGACTACACAAACATCAATGTGGTTATATCAATGCAACTTCTCTAAATTACATTTTGACTGATCTATAATCATGTTGTCAATAACAAAAACACAATATATTTTTGTTTGCAATCACATATGAAATAGTTTCCATGTAAGATAACATGCATACTAACACATTTTGAGTTCATTTGAGTTGTTCATAGAGTGTAAAAAAATGAATCATGACAATCATATGAACATCATATGATTGTCATGAACACCTATGCACATCATATGGTTATGACAATCATATGAACGTCTTATGGTTATGATTAGATTCTTGTGAACACATATGAAAACCTTATAAACACATTCGCGCACATTCTTATAAAAACCTTATGGTTATGAACACCTACGAGCGCCTTCTTATAAAAACCTTATGGTTATGAACACGTTCTTATGAACACACTATTATGAACATCATTTATTAAGGCAATTAAGATTAATGGTGAAAAGTGAGTGCGTTTTGAGAACATTTCACATATGAACCTGCAATATGTTCACTTTAATTAACCATTGTTCGCGTTAAAATTAGTATAATCGTTCGAGATTTTTGAAATATGATGATATGATTATGATCCGTACAAAATGTAGTAGCTTACAAGAATGAATCTCATTTGTAACATCTTATTAAATACCATAGAAATAACTTACACATAAAAATTACTTATTTGCCCTTCAACATTAAATCAAACATTTAAAGTAACCTCTACTAAAGAGTGAATCTTATTGGTCCAATAAGTTCACAAAGTTAATACTATATTCTTGGTTAACAAAAGATCTTACACACACACATATATATATATATATATATATATATATATATATATATATATATATATAGGACGATAATCAAATGAGAACCACAAATACGTTACAAACCCGTGAGGACCAATATAAAAATATTTTTTTATATGATTTTTTTTTCATTAAAACCTATGATTTAAGATGTTGTTTTACATATGTTTGTGTTCACCTTGTGAAAAGAATATATAGTACATTCTCCATGCTGGACAATACAATCCCCCTTGATTTATAACAACAACTTGATGAATATAGTAGAAATATATAGTCGATGATTATTAACATTTAAGATTAGCATATCTAACAAATCAAAAAATCCAAATGATGAAAACATTATAGACGAAGATGTTTAATTGCTCACAATCATTGCATAGAAATATTCATTAGCATTCACATTAAGGTATTCCTTGGATAAGGATCTATGCATCCATTATCCAAATAAGGGTAGCTTACCGTGGCTCACATCAAACCTTGAGAGAATACAATTAAGAAAATGTTTAATTCATTCATTATCTACAAGACCTTCATTATTACTATCCGACACTAAATACAACGATAAAACGTATTCATCAACTTTTTCTCCTCTCTCGGAATCATGGACGACTTCGTTTTCTGTCAGGAAATCATCTTTCTTCGAAGCATCATCTACATCGACTTCATTGTTCATTATGCATTCATTTTCCATTGGGTTAAGGGTTACAAGAGTCTCTCTTGGCTCAACCGAACAATCTGGGAATTTAAAATACTTAGATTACAATTCTTCACAGAAAAATCTAAGTTAACATAAAAAAACTAAAGGATAACTAAAAAAATAAGGAACATGGATAAACACCAAAAATAAACTGCACAAAATTATAATACTACCATAGTTAGTTTATACAGTCTCCAATCTTTTTTCGTCAATCAAATGATTAAACTCATATATATATAGGACGATAATCAAATGAAAACCACAAATAGGTTATAAACCCGTGAGAACCAATGTAAAATTTTTTGTTTACATGATTTTTTTTCATCAAAACCTATGATTTAAGATATTGTTACACATATGTTCGTGTTCACCATATGATAAGTTTACATGTGAAAAACGAATTTTGTTTCACCTAGTGAAATGAAAAATATTCGTAAAAAATATTCATATGGTGAAACAAATCCATGTGAAACTATCATATTATGAAACACATATATTTGAAGTAGAATATAATAAATCCTAGGCTTTGATGAAAAAATTTCATGTAAAAAAATATTTTTTTATATCGGTTCTCACGGTTTATAACATTTTTTGGACTGGTCATTTGTGTCGGTGTTGTTGGCTTCATCGGTGATATTCCTATGTTGAACTTCGGAAAGTCATCTACATTCTTTTCCTTATCTTCCCTCATTGATGCATCCTCTTTTTTAAGCTTTGGAGTATCTGTAACACGCAGTGTCTTCTTCAACTTAGAGTTCTCAATTGCCTTCCTTGTTGACTCCCCAACACCTGCAATGAATTTCGGACTCATCAAGTGATATGAATTTCCTAACACTACATGAATATGAATTCAGTTGATGATGTGGGAATTCATCAAGTGATATGAATTCCATAACACATGATGAATTAGAATGCATGTGCTGATTTGGGGCATCAACAACTCCATAACACTACATGAATTAGATTGCATGTGTGATTTGGCGCATCATCCACTGATATGAAATCCATAACACTACATGAATTAGAATGCATGTGATGATATTGGCATTTGTAGTGTGAATCTCAGATTACCATACGAATTCCATAACACTACATGAATTAGTGTTAGATTTAATTTTTAAATGCATTCCAAACCATAACTTATCAGTGGCTAGAACTCTTTCAATTATTGTGTGCCTTTAAAATTCATCAAACAACACAAAATTGAGTAACCTGACACATTAACAAACGGCCCAGATTTTTTTCTAGGGTTTTTCCCCTTAAATCAAAACAATTTCGATGAAAAAATGTCATATTTTGAATGAATCCCAAAACAGTGATAAAATCAGTTTACTTTCATGATTTATAAAAGAGTATATGATGAATTAGTATATGGGATACCAACCTTTTTCACTGGATGAATCATTTGCAACAGCTTCTTCCCCATTGGTAACTGTTGCGAATCTTATTTAGATATGGGATCATCTTCGTTATCCAAATCCAAAAGTATTAGGGTTTCAGCCGTGTTCTTGAAGTTCGAAAAGGAATCCAGAAGTCTCAGTCGTTCGCTTCTCCATCGCACTGCCATTAATCCCAACAACAGAATATGAATCTTAGAGAATTGAAGTTAGGGTTCGAATCAGGGCCGTTCCTAACTTTTTAGGGCCTGTTACACATTGGACGATAAAACGAGTAACAAAAGAAATAAATTATAAAAATTCATACCGTACTAAATGTATTACAATTTAAACGAACAATGTGTTGGGTAATCGCTGATCATGAAGTCTTTCTCTACAAGTTACTTTTGTCTTTCCCCTTGCACGCCTCCGTACGAAAATGTCAGAAAGGACATCCCTTTTGTCCAGGATCGTACTACCAACTCTGTTTCTATACTGTACACCATGCGGCTACTAAGGTTGTCTACAAAAGTCAAACCATGCAACCAATCAGCTGCTGCCACGTGTAAAGTTATAATGTTTTGCATTTAATGCATGCAGTATATAAGAAGAACCCTACTTCAGAAATGAAGTGCTCGGCCATCTTCTTCTTCTCTCTCTTAGTGTTAGAATATTACTCGTAGTATTCTTATCTCCTTTCTATCTTAATTCTAGTGCAAGAAACTTAGTGTTCTTAACTTGTTTAGATTAGACTTAGTTTTTAATCTTGTTCCGCAACAAGTTGTAAATTGTTTGATTATATCAATAAACAATTTAGAAAGTAAAAATCTGTGTGTTTGTATTCACCCCCCCCCTTCTACAAACTTGTATAACCCTCTCGGGACCAACAAGTGGTATCCGAGCGGATTTGTTTAAACTCATAAACAAGATCTTGCTTATACTAATTTTCCCTCTTCCTTACTATATCTCATAATGGCTACCAACACAAACACAAACTATATTGACAATGGTTCTCTTGCAAAACCTCCCAGATTTTCCAGAGATAACTTCAATCTATGGAAAAATAGGATGATACTCTTCTTAGAAGGTGTAGACCCTACTATGCCTTACTACATCGAAAATGGCCCATATATTCCTGGCCCATATGTGGACTGATAAAGGTAAGAAGAAAGTGGCTATCGACACAAAAGCTAGATCCATTCTTTCCATGGCTCTTCCTGACGAAGTCTACCATTCCGTCATGAACCTGAAAACCTCCAAAGCCATGTGGGACACAATCTGTGTTCAGTATGAAGGTACGTCTGAAGTCCAAGACTCACGTAAGATCAACCTGGTAAGACAATACGAAAGCTTCATTTGTGGTAAGAATGAATCTCTCTCTGAAGTACATCAGCGGTTTAACTGTTTAATAATAGATCTGAAAACGGTTGGTAAGGAATATTCTAACTTTGAAGTTCTGACAAAGTTCTTAGAATGTTTACCTGAAAGCTAGGACAGTTATTCAACTGTTACTATCACTGAATTGGAGACTAACTCTGAATGCTCATCAGATCCCGACTCTTCAGATCTTGATGAATCTATGGCTCTCCTATCTAATAAGTTCAGGAGATTCGCCAAAAAGAAAAATTTCAGAAAGAATAAACCTCTCGCTCTCACTGACAAGCCTACATCATCAACCCCTGTTGAAAAGGCTACTGCTACTTGCTATAACTGTGAAAAGATAGGACATTTCGCTAGCGAGTGCAGGTCAAAGAAAGTTTCTAGAACCTCAGCTTTCTCCAAGAAATCCTCTAACCCCAAGGCTAGAGATGACAAGTACAACAAGCTGAAAGAAAGGTATGCAAAGCTGAAAGGCTTTAAAAAGAAAGGCAAAGGCCTGATAGCTGACTACAATTGGGCTGCCTCTGACGAAGAAGAATCATCTGACTCTGAAGATGATGATGAGGCCAATCTCTGTCTCATGGCCAAAATCGAAGATGAGGAAGAAAAGTCTGACATTCCCTCTGCTTCATCATCGACCTCCAAGGTATCACCTTCTTTCTTTACCAATATTTCAGATATTGATGAAGCTGATAGTCTTCGAAAGATCGATCTCCTGACTATGAGTTTATATGATGCCATGAATGGCAAAGCTGTTGTTGAAAATCAAAACCTTGATCTCGCTGAACAACTTAAAAACTGTCACCTTCAAATAGAAAAGCTTTCTAAAATTGAAAAAGACTTAAAAGATCATGTTCATATAAATCAGCTAGTCAAAATCGAACGCGAAGAAGCTATCGCTGCATTAAAAGCTGAAAAAAACTACAGTTGAAGGATGGTGTAAATCCTCAACAACGATCACTGAGATAATTAAGTCTCAGATTCCTCTGAGTGACAAACGTGGTCTTGGTTATAAAGCTGACTCTGAAAAACCAATCACTGATCATTCCATGCGTAAGTTTGGAATGTTTGTCTCCTCTATCCCTGACACTTCATCTTCTCGGAGTTCCTCTTCAAAAACTCCTATCCCTGAGGAAATCTCTACCCTAGTTTCTAAAGGTAGAAAGAAAATTATTTATCCAAAACCTCAGAAGGGTACCTATGTACCTAAGCTGAATGCTTCTAAAGCTTCAGTAACTTATCCCTTTAATCCTAAGAATGAGATCCATGGATTTATTCAGCGATCTACTCCTAGAATCAAAGTGGATATTAGTGGTAATAAATTCGAAGAACTGATAGTTCCTCCCATTTCCAATACCAAAGGTATACTTGGTGCTGGCCCTGCTCATTTAAAATTAATGGGTAAGCATGCAAATGGTCCTAAAGCTACTTTTAGCTATAGGAAATGTTATCACTATGGACTTACAAATCATGTTGCTAGTAAGTGCCCCACAGCCATCAATGCCCCCAAGGCAAAGAAGACCACTGAGGTTAAGAAATTAACCAAAGTGAAAACTGACAACAAAGCTGAATCTTCAAATGCTGCGAAGAATGCTGAACCTTCCACTTCCTCTACCACCACTGACAAATCTAAGCCCAAAATGAAATGAGTGCCTAAGTCAAACTAACATTCCTTTATTTGCAGGTTAAGAAGGGTATCTGGTATCTCGATAACGGATGCTCTAGACACATGGCTGGCAAGAAGAACCTTCTCACTGAGTATAAGGAAGAGAAGGGTCCCTCAGTGAACTTCGGTGGAAATGGAAAAGACCATACCCGAGGATTTGGTGTACTCTCTAATGGTACAACAACCTTCAGAAGAGTCGCATATGTTGAAGGACTGAAGCATAATCTTCTAAGCATCAGTCATCTTTGCGACATGGATAACAAAGTGATTTTCACTAAGGAATCCTGCTTTGTCGCTGACAAAAAGGAGAAGATAGATCTCAACGGTTATCGTTTAGAAAATGTTTACGTTATAAACATGGACTCTACAAGCACTGAGAACTCATGTTTCTTCTCGAAAGCCTCATCTGATGCCAACTGGTTATGGCATAAGAGGTTCTCTCATCTCAACTTCAAGACACTGAATACTCTTTCTTCTAAAGAGTTGGTCACTGGTCTACCTCAACACTCATACGCCAAAGAGTCCTTATGTTCAGCGTGTGAGAAAGGGAAACATACCAAAGCAAGCTTCAAGTCTAAGCAAGTTTCCTTAGTGTCATTTCCTCTACAACTTCTCCATATGGATTTGTTTGGCCCTGTTAACAAGCAATCCATCGCTGGAAAGAAATATACATTGGTCATAGTTGATGAATTCTCTCGCTATACCTGGGTAATGTTTCTCCGTTCTAAGAGTGACACCCCTGAAGAACTCATCACCTTTGTTAGGAAAATGGAAGTCCTGAACAACATGACCGTTCGCTCAATAAGGAGTGATCATGGGACTGAATTCAAAAACAGTTCTCTTGATTCCTTCTTTAAAAGTAAGGGTATTTCTCACAACTTTTCTTCAGTGAGAACACCGCAACAAAATGGAGTCGCTGAAAGACGAAATCGAACTATCATCGAAGTTGCACGATCAATGCTCAGTGATTCTCACCTACCTACTCAGTTTTGGGCAGAAGCTGTCAACACTGCTTGTTTCATTCAAAACAGGTCGCTGATAGTCAAAAGATTCAAGAAGACAGCCTATGAACTCTTCCATGGGAGAAAGACTTCAATTAGCTTTCTTCACATCTTTGGGTGTCAGTGTTTCATACTGAACAACAGAGATGCCCTTGGAAAGTTTGATCCTAAGGCTGATGATAGAATCTTTCTTGGATATTCTTTAATCTCCAAAGCCTTCAGAGTCTTCAATCGAAGAAGACAGGTTGTTGAAGAAATTATCCACGTCACCTTTGACGAATCCCGTTCAGCGAATTCTAGACCTTCTGATGATACTGAAGAACTGAATCAATGGATGTTTTCTCATCTTGGTGATTCAGAAGACACTCCCACTCCATCTCATACTCATCCCGCTGAAGATGATGGTCCTACTATCATCCCAAGCATGCAGAATAGTGAAGCTGAAACATCATGGGTCTCAGCTGTTCCTCTAAACACTATGCCTGCCTCTGAACCTTCTATCTCAGACATACCATCTACTTCTCAGCAATCAGTGAATGAAATGCAATCTGCACCTCTTCTTATCTTGGCTGATATACCAGAAGTTGCTGAAGCCTCATCTTTAGCTCCTCAAGTTCAGATTGAGTCAGCGACTCATGCTCCGGCTCAACGATGGACTATAAATCACCCCATTGATCAAATTCTTGGTGATCTAAACGCTGGTATTCAGACTCGACGGAGTGCAGGTAACATTTGTTTATTTGTTAACTTTATTTCTCTGATTGAGCCAAAGAAAACAGATGATGCCCTCCAAGATCCGAACTGGGTCAGCGCTATGCAAGAAGAGCTGACTGAATTTGAAAGAAACAAAGTTTGGAAGCTTGTTCCTAGACCATCCGACAAGTCAGTGATAGGCACTAAATGGGTTTATCGAAACAAATTGGATGAGCATAGAACTGTGACCCGCAACAAGGCCCGACTTGTTGCTCAGGGATACAGACAAGAGGAAGGTATAGATTACGACAAAACCTTTGCTCCAGTGGCAAGACTAGAAGACATTCGTCTTTTCTTAGCTTACGCTGTACACAAAGACTTCAAAGTTTATCAAATGGATGTCAAGTCAGTGTTCCTAAATGGAAAGCTGAATGAAGAAGTCTACGTAGAACAACCTCTAGGATTCTCGGATCCTAAGCATCCAGGTTATGTTTATAAACTGGATAAGGCACTTTATGGCTTAAAGCAAGCTCCTCGTGCATGGTATGACACTCTCTTTACTTATCTCCATATTGAAAATTTTGAGCGTGGTCAGATTGACAAAACTCTATTTTTCAGGAAAGTAAAAGATCATATTATTCTTGTTCAAATATATGTCGATGATATTATATTTGGTTCCACTAACCCTGACTTGTGTACTCGTTTCGCTGATAGAATGAAAGCTGAATATAAAATGAGTATGATGGGTGAGCTAACATATTTACTTGGTCTTCAAATAAAACAAAATGAAAAAGGAACTTTCATTAATCAGGGAAAGTATGTTAAAGATATGCTGAAGAAATTTGATTTAACTCAGAGTTCAGCTATGAAAACCCCTATGGCACCACCGCTGACACTAAACAAGGATCCTTCTGGAATACCTGTTAATGTCACGCTGTACCGTGGGATGATTGGTTCTCTTCTGTATCTTACAGCTAGCCAACCTGATACTATGTACGTAACCTGTTTGTGTGCACGATATCAAGCTGAACCAAGGAATCTCATATGATCGTTGTAAAGCAAATTTTTCGATACCTTAAGGGTACTCCTAACCTAGGTCTTTGGTATCCCAAAGATTCAGGGTTTGATCTAATCGCCTATTCAGATAGTGATTTTGCAGGTTGAAAAATGGATAGGAAAGGCACCACAGGAGGCTGTCAGCTCCTGGGTGGAAAGCTGGTGAGTTGGACAAGTAAAAAGCAAAACTCAGTGTCCACCTCAACCGCTGAAGCTGAGTACGTAGCCGCTGGAAGCTGTTGTTCTCAGGTCTTGTGGATGAGAAATCAACTACTGGAGTATGACCTTTAGCTCTCAAAAATTCCAATCTATTGCGACAGCACTAGTGCCATCGCCATAGCAAACAATCCAGTGCTACACTCAAAGACCAAACACATCGAAATCAGGTATCATTTTATCAGAGATCATGTAATGAATGGTGATATAGAACTTCATTTTGTCCCTACTGACTTTCAGTTAGCTGATCTATTTACCAAACCTCTTGATGAGACAAGATTCAACTTTCTCATCAGTGAGCTTGGAATGCTGAACTTTGAAGAATAAACTCTTCAGCGGTTCGCATTTGATCAGGGGTAATATGAACTTGTATAACCCTTTCTATCATCTTCTCTCTGAATAAATTGATTCGCTGATATCAAGGTACGTTCTCTCTTGCTCGTTGACGTTCGCCTAGAACTGCAAGATTTCAAAACAAATTGCATCGCTGAATATCTCTTCCTTTCAGTGATACTTTTGAAATTTCTAAATCTACCACTGATATTTCTATTCAGTGCTTCATATTTTCAAAATGTCCCTGAACCTTCAAAATATTCAGAGACATCTTAAAATATGAAAGCACGTTTGTGACGTAATCAAACGGATAAACCCTGGCACGTTCTTTTTCTGACACACATTTGCACGTTTCGTTCTCTCAACCAATCATATGCAAACACGTGTCCGTGTCATCATGAAAAACTTATCCCGCTCATAGTTTTTCTCTCTCTACTCTCACTATATAAACACTTTAGAGTTTATATTTTTACTTTACGCGAACAACTTCTCTTCCAAGAAAGAACATTATTGCACATTGAACTCTTGTTTCCAGAAACTGTTCATCTTCTTCTTCTTCAACTACAAAGGTTAATATTCTTATTATTTACCTGTCTTTAACTTGTTTTTGATCTTATTATTGTTATTAACATATCAAACAAAAGAACCCTCACAAAATGAAATCATTTTCTTTTCATGATTTTATGAACACAACCTTCATGGTTGTTCTTCAAGTTTATTTCAAAAATCTTACACTTGTTCTTCATTGTTTTTCCAGAATCTCTTCTTCAAACAGAAACTGGAAAACAAATGCTCTTTATGTTTTGTATTTCTTTTTCAAAACAAGAAAAACCCCAATCTTCATTAAGATTTTAGTTGTCTGAATGAAATGGACAAAATTCAAAAACATCTGTTTGGAAAATCTTTCCACATTAAGACATTTTTGTTCATTTTCTGCGTGGTTATATATGTTACTCAGAAATGGCATCTACTACTGACACTGCTACTGCGAAGTCTCCCACTGCGGCTGAGATCACTGAGTTCACAAAGGCTCCTCAGGTTAAATTCGATCTCAAGAAAGTTACGTTTCAACACAATAATCCCTATGCTCTCTTCGAATTCCCTAAAAAGAAACAGGTCACACATCTTGATGACGCTGTGAACTTTCTCAAGACTTGTCCTATATCGACAGCTCTTACTACCACACCCCCTGCACATCGATATCTTCTAGCTCAGTTCTGGTATACTGCCAGAAGAGCTCGGGTGCCCTCAACCAAAGATCCTAAGAAACTGGTTGATGTTATTCTCTGTGACACCAAACATGGAACCTCAAAGATCACCCCGTATCATATCAGGCGTGCTCTAAACCTTCCTGGCAGTACCAAAGAAAACCGTTTTGTCCCTCTATCAGATCCCAAAAAGAACCCTGCTGATAGGGAAACCCTGATTGCATTCTTTGATGCAATGGGTTACACATGGGACACAGGGAGAGACAAAAACCCTGACAAGAAGCTAACTGCCATCAAGAAGTCAATGATGCCCAGCGAGATGAATTTCATCTTCGCTCATCTGATTAGCTGCCTGACAGCAAAAGTTGGGTCAACTGACCAAGCATCCCAATCTCAACAGGCCATGGGATACTCGTTGCTGAAGGGTCTCCATGTTGATTGGGCATCAATCATCTATGACGATCTGGCGTTCAGGGTGGGCATGGCTGACATACCAACATGTGTTCCATATCCAAGGTTTGTCAGCTCTCTCTTTCTACACGGACTTGGGGATGAATACCAAAAAGTGGGTGACCTGAGACTCTCTCAGGTTGGCTCCAAGGTGCTCGACTTCAAAGCTCTACCAAACGAGGTATGTCTTACTACTCTCTTATCTATTCTCAATCCTCCGTCTTCTACTTTTGCGGCTACTTCAGCGGAAAACCCCACCGCTGATACCCAAGCTGCTAAAACCACTCCTTCTAAGAAAAGGAAACACTCTACTTCCCATCTTGATTCTAAAAGGATCAAGAAAACCAAGGAGCAACCCCCCAAACCTTTCCAGGTTGAAGACCTAGCGTCTGACTCTCAACAGCCTACGCTGGATGGTTTCGTGGTACGCTCTACCACAGCTGATCAAGCCACCCCTTCAATCCCAACTTCAGCGTCTCTAAACGCTGAAACTATAAACTTGGAACAGAATCCACCTCCTTCAGACTCTCTATGGACTGAAGATGTAATTCCCAGCGAATCCAACGCTGATCCTCTTAACCAATCCCTTTTCTCAACCTTCACTCCTCCCACCATTTCTTTGGTCACTCCATCTATTCCTCCCCACTCCACAACGAAAGTCATTCAATTGAGTGACTCATCTACTGAGGAAATACGGCGGATGCAGGAGTTAAATACAGGACCTGCAGAAACTTCTCAGCGTCAAGGTACACTGGAAGACGATTTCGAAACGCTGACAGGTCATCGAGACTTCAAACGATTTCGTCAACCATCCCGCAGGTATACACATAACTCCAAACACTACTCTCTCAAAACCCCAAACTTCTGAGCTTTCCTTTGTTCACAAGTTCTCAACTTTTTCAGGTCCTAATTTGGGAGATATAAACACCTCCTTGAAAGCCCTGGAAACGAAGGTGGAATCTCTCACCACCACTCTTACGGCAAACTCTTCAGCGGTTACAGATGCTGGAGATGCACTCAAGAAGCTGACCACCGAGGTCCAAGGCAAAGCCTCCAGTGCTGATCTGGAGAAGGTGGATGGTAGCATTGGTCAATTTGCTACCACCATCGCTGAAAACTCCTCCGCCAACATCACTCTCTCCACCAACTTTACGACCCTGTCAAATGAAGTCACAACATTGAATACAACGGTTAATGATCTTCAGGGAGAGGTGATCTCTGTAAAAGTCGGAAGTGACTTCGGTGAAGACTCTTGTGCAGCAGATCCTCGACCGCCTGAATGCTTCTACTTGTGCTCCATCACATTTTACTCAGGTGGATCGAGAGGAACTTCAACGCATCACTCCTACTATATATGGCCTGGAAGACAGATTAGGTAGGATTGAAACCTGTGTTGGGATCTCTGGCCTAGAAGACAGGGAGCCAATGCACACTGATACTGCTGCTACTGCTGATCATATTATTTCCTCCCCCATCCATCATGTGGAAGAGGGGGAGAAGACTGAAGACCTTCCCCATAATGCTGAGGGGGAGGAGAAAAATCTTGAAGACCTTCCCCGTAATTCTGTAGGGGAGGGTATTGTTTCTGCTGATACTACAACCAATAAACCTTAAGGAGTTGATAACCCTGAGGGAACCGAGAAAACTCCCTCTGCATTTGAGGGGGAGTAACTCGATGAGGAAACTGAAGTTGCTGCTGACGTTACCATACCCTATGCTGATAAGAAAGAATCTGAAGCTGAGGAAGAAGAAAAAGAAAATGAAGACCTCGACCTTGAGGACGACGAACCATCATCATCTCCTAAAAATGATGATGATGATGACGATGATGATGACTTCTTCTTTGTTCAGCCCAAGAAAGTCCCTGCTCAGAAAAGGATTTCAATAAATGAACCATCATGGGAGCGGACAAAAACAAAGCCTGCAGCGTCTGAAGCTGACAAAGGCAAGAACAAAGGCCTCGCTGCAGAAGACAATCTGACGATCTTGCTTCAAAAGCCAGTTTGTCAGGTACATTACTTTCTATTCCCGTACACTGCATCCCTCCTCTATACCTTCTCAACCTCAGTTCTCCTCTCCATAAAACCTCTATACACTTAACCATATTCTTTTCACTATCTCTTTCTTCCCCAACTCTTCTTACTTAAACAATCGTTGTGTTTCAGCCAGTCCTCTCCCCTGTTTGAGGATCTAGCTAAAGGTTCTCCTGCTGCTACACCAATAATCCCAGCCACAAGAGCTGAAGAAATAATCCCAGTCTTAGATCTCCCTGAGACTGATGAACAAGAAGAAGAGCTGCTCTCTCACAAAAACAGACCTTCCTTGGCTCCTCAAAAGCTAAGTGAAGAGGATCAGAAAAAGAGAGAAGCAATGATCAAGAAGTTTGTGGATCAGCGAATCATCCTTCCGCGTTCCAAAGTCACTCCTAAACCTGCTAAGATCAGACTGACAAAGAAAGAATTCGCTGATCACCTCAGAGCTGAAAGACTACTCGCTGAAAGAAGGGAAGCTGAAGAAAAAGATAAAGCCTATGCCATCCAGCTTGTCCAACAATCAGTGAAAGACCCCGAACTGAAAAAGACTCCCATCGAAGTCCAACGTCAGTTATGGGAAGACGCCCAAAAGATCATCGAAGAAAAGACCAAGGTTTCTGCTTCTACCTTGAAATAGTGCAAAGAAAAGCTGAACTTTCGATATCGGGCTGCCAGAATTAACAAAGTATACATCAAGGGAAAATCGACCATCAAAGTTCCAGTTACCGAGGTCGAGATATTCAGAGAAAACGGTACCAATGAAACCTTCTATGTTGCTGCTATCACGAGTACGGTTTCTCTGAATGGTTGTAAATCAGAATAGCCATTCAGCATTCACGTTTAAAATTCAAAGATCATGTCGAAAAACTTCTTAATTAATAGATCGACTTGGTTTCTTCTGCTGTGGATATTCCTCCTCCTCCTAATCCAACTCAACTAAGAAGGGCCACTGCAAAAAAAAGTTAAAACCTTCAGACTCAGGTCCTCCTATTCGGAACGAGACAGGTATTGGCTTCTCACGCGATGAAGTACTTGGTCCTGAACCTGACCTCTCAGTTCTCGACACCTCTCTGCCACCTGGTGAACGTTTCATCCCTGGAAAAGTCTTAAGCGAATCTTATGGTATCTTCTTTCAAGACTATGATGGACGACCACACTTTCAACGTATCTCTGAGCTACCCATCACTCCTCTCGAACAGCTCAGGGATCTCATCTACTGGTGCGGATTCATAGATGATCTTCTCGGACATTACATGAAGCCCCTGATCTTTAAAGAAGCACAAGAAAGAAGAAATCAGGGAGAAACAGTCCCTGACTGGATGATCCCCACTACCAAGATCCTTGATGAGCTTCTCATGAAGGAAGAACCCATCTAGCTGATAGGATTTCCTTGTAATTCTTCTATCTTTATCAGCTTGTATCTTTTGTACTTGTAAATTTATTTGTTGTAATTGTAATTTTTCCACTTCCCTTTATAACCTTATACGAAGTTTAAAGAAAAATTTCAACGAAGGTACTTTACTCCATCAGTACTGAAAAGATCCCAGAAAACAGTAAAAGGGACAAATATTTTATGAGTTCTTTTTATCCTTATGTTTTCTTACTTAGCAATTTTCCTTTGTTCCTATGTCATAATCAAATAGGGGGAGATTGTTGATCCAAACCCTCAGTGATTTGATAATGACCCTTTTAAACACTTAGTGAAAATTGTAAGTAGACAATATGTATTAGAGTTTCACTATCGCTGATAAGTACTATGTCTCTACAGTACCGCTGATAAGAAACTCATGCTCTTTAATTTTAACATTCAGCGAACACTATTCATCAATAGAGCTCTGAGCCTGTTCAGTCTTATTGATGATCGCTGATAGTTTAGTTGTTTACTTATGATCCCTGAAGACAAGTTTCACGTCAACAAAGGTTCTACGCTGAAGTCGAAGATCAAGCCTAAGAACCAGCGACAAGTCTACTAATGAACTGATGCGGATATCAGCAAAGCCAAGATTTTTCCACTCAACGTGAAGTCACAAGTAGAAGACTTCAGCTATCGCTGAACTTTGTCACTCGCTGATAAAGTACTGTTCAGTAATCGCTGATCATGAAGTCTTCCTCTACAAGTTACTTTTGTCTTTCCCCCTTGCACGCCTCCATACAAAAATGTCAGAAAGGATATCCCTTTTGTCCAGGATCGTACTACCAACTCTGTTTCTACACTGTACACCATGCGGCTACTAAGGTTGTCTACAAAAGTCAAACCATGCAACCAATCAACTGCTGCCACGTGTAAAGTTATACTTCTTTGCATTTAATGCATGCAGTATATAAGAAGAACCCTACTTCAAAAATGAAGTGCTCTGCCATCTTCTTCTTCTCTCTCTTAGTGTTAGAATATTACTCGTAGTATTTGTTTGGGTAAAAAATCACACCCTCGACCGACATGGGAAATTCCCTCGACATGACCCATGGACATTGATTACCCTAATCTACGACAGTCATACCCCCGACCGACAAGGATAATACCCATTATTGTCATATCCCCGACATACGTTAATAACCACGATAATTAGTTATTAAAAGACATATTGGGTCAATAGTCATCTTACATCTAATGATAGCACGTCACGTGTCGCACATCATGTGTCGCACGTCGCACATCGTTAGTCTTACGTCGCTAGTCCTACGTCACTAGTCTTATGTCGCCAGTTATGCGTCGCCAGTTACGACTCGTCGGTCTTACGTCGACAGTCTCCTGTCATCGGTGTTATATTGCTCTGGTCCTATGAAAGGATCATCCTGACGACCTGGTCTGACGACATAGTCCTGCGACACCGTCATCCTGGTCCTACGACTTAGTGGTTTTACGACCTAGTCTCGCGATATTTCCATAATACCATTCTTATATTAAGATAAGGTCTTACAAGACATTTACAGTCATACACACGGTCTTATATTTCGGTGATGGTCGTATGCTCCATATGACCGACGTCCTAGACTTAAGACGGTCTTATGCTTACACTAAACATTCATGGTCAACAACAGTTTCTTTTGTTCATTAATGCCGGTCTACGGGCATTTATGGCACAACGACCAGTAACGGATGAATCATCAATGACATTAATAGCCCGACAGCGGTTACAAAGACAATCATCAAAGCGCATTTAATGTCGGCAGCGGTTACAAGACCAACCATTAAAGCTCATTAATGACCGGCGGAACCAATATAAAGGCACGCTCCAACCTCAAGCAATGGGGGGAATTGATCAAGCTACACAACTGCATTTTTATATTTCTCTCTCAATACAGCAAAGTAGGCGAACGCACGTCGCTAACGTAAGTACCGCACGACAACAGTTCAAACCGCATGACAACAGTTCAAGTCGCATGACAGCAGTTTGTTTCGCACGTTTAAACACACGACGCACACTTTTTACACACGAGTAAGTGTATTTTTACTTCATTTGTAACTTATTGTACACAAATCACCTGTAACACAAGGATTATCGCCCCTGATTGGCGACCATAGTGCACTATCGGCTCTAACAAAGTCCATATCGACCTTAAGTTGTACTTTTGTGCGATTTTTGGCATTAACAGTTTGGCGCCATCCGTGGGACCCCATCTAGAGAAAATCTCAAGCCAACACACATATCGCTCTAACGATCTTGTAAAGTTTTTTCAGGTATATGGCAAATTGTCAAGATCCCCTGATTCAACTTCAATCGGAATTGAATACGGCTCGAAGCTAGATTCAAGCCCGATATAAAAAAAATTCTCCGTCGAAGTATCGCATGTATCGCATCATCCAAGGGACTCGGGGGCTCGAAACACCCTTCAGAAACTGAAAAATGCCGCATTTGATCTCAAAAGTCCTCGGAAAAAGGCGCATGTCGACTCCGTGTAACGGGTAACTGTGACGTCCCACTTACAACAACTCTATATATATATACTCTAAGTATATTTTCCTCGTTCAATTATTATGAGCTAACATATAAATATTGATTTAAGCATCAAAAGATCATTGGTCAAACCAACGACCACCTCGATTTTACATTGCAAGCTCGCAAGATCATATAAATACAGGTCTTACGATTCATATCGTGAGAAACAAAGTCTCTACGACTTAAAACGTAGGTTACGACTTATAATCCTCGACAAATGATGATTCACGTTTTTTCTTATGATCGCCAGTCATGGCAAGCGCAGGGTGCAACTTATAGTCGTCTCATATTTTTTGTGATCGCCAGTCACGAAAAACACAGGTTAAAATTCTCGGTCGCCAATAAAAGCGACTCGCATGTGGAAATCTCATGGTCGCTAGTCATGACATAGGTCGTCAATAAAGACGACTTGTACAGTGAATCTCATAATCACCAGTCGTGGTAAGACGCATGTCAAAACGCAAAAGTCACCAATAAGTGCGACTCGCACATTTTAATCTCAGGATTGCCAATAAAGGCAAGTCGCAAGATTAACCGTATAATCACAAGCAAGAGTCTTTCAAGAAGGCGTTTACGTCCTCCAAATAGTGTTCCAAAGCACTTAAGTGCTTAATGCAGGTAAACTTTCCACCAAGTAGGAAGGTCCTTATCGTATCTCAGAAGTCGTAGGTAAAGGTGCCTATCGGCTCCAAACCCTCGACGGTCGAGATATCCCGTGCAGCTGGAATGCAACGCATCTGAAAAGCCAACGACCAACCTCTGACATTGCATTATCGCAGGATCACACGACATAAGTTACTAAGTCTATCATACGACTTCAGTAAAATCGTACGGTATAAACAATCAGTTTTATTAGACGACTTGATTGTATAACTACAGGAACACATGATTCAGGTTCATTGTATGATCAAATCACACGATCGTAATGTCTTGCGACCCCACAAGCTAAGTTCTTTAACTTAGAAAAATTTCATGTTCTGAATGAATGCTTTGATCGCATGCGCTTATGTTTGCTTATACGATTCAAAAAGTCTTATGACTTACGTTCTAATCGTTTTATTACAATGGATGCCCAAGTCGCACGACTTCTTGTTCATTTTTTTAATTAATGAATTTTTACAGTTGACATTACATTTGTCCATGACATGTATGAGTCGACATAATACTCAGGTTCAATAGAAAGGTAAATTGTTTTACCGATTATCGCTAAAGCAAAACTTACACAACGTAACATAGGTCTCTAACGACCGTATCGGCTCGAACGCCAGATCATAGGTCTCTAACGACCGTATCGGCTCGAACGCCAGATCATAGGTCTTTAACGACCGTATCGGCTCGGAACGCCAGATCATAGGTATCTAACGACCGTATCGGCTCGAACGCCAGATCACAAGTCTATAACGACAGTATCGGCTCGGAACGCCAGATCATTGGTCTATAACAACCATATTGGCTCTAAACGCCAGATCAAAAGTCTATAACGACCGTATCGGCTCGGAACACCAGAACATAAGTCTTTAACGACTGTATCACAAGATCCTTAAATTTTTTATCTTGGTTCGATCATCTTATGATCGCCGCCAAGCTTTATTTCGGACCAATCGTCTTACGATTGACTCCTGACCCATACGTCTCATTTTGATAAAGATCGTCTTACGATCACCGTCAGTTCCTTACGTTTTAAGGTCATCTTACGACCGTCAGATGAACACCACAAGTATCTTGCGCATTAAGAATCATCTTTCGATCATCGCAACTTACTTAACACCATCGACTGATCACGCGATTCTAGCTGACCAAGCCGATTTTCTTCTAAATGATCCAATTAGCAAAAGTGACACGTCTCCGTAGAAACACATTGGTACGAGATCTGAAATTCAAATGGCTTTGAAATTCAAATCTCGGGGGGCTAACTGTTTGGGTAAAAATTCACACCCTCGACCGACGTGGGAAATTCACTCGACATGACCCATGGACATTGATTACCCTAATCTATGACAGTCATACCCCCGACCGACAAGGATAATACCCATTATTGTCATATCCCCGACATACGTTAATAACCACGATAATTAGTTATTAAAAGACATATTGGGTCAATAGTCATCTTACATCTAATGATCGCACGTCACGTGTCGCACATCATGTGTCGCACGTCGCACATCATTAGTCTTACGTCGCTAGTCCTACGTCACTAGTCTTATGTCGGCAGTTATGCGTCGCCAGTTACGACTCGCCAGTCTTACGTCGACAGTCTCCTGTCATCGGTGTTATATTGCATTGGTCCTATGAAAGCATCATCCTGACATCCTGGTCCTGCGACCTGGTCTTACGACCTAGTCCTGCGACATCGTCATCCTGGTCTAACGACTTAGTGGTTTTACGACCTAGTCTCGCGATATTTCCATAAGACCATTCTTATATTAAGATAAGGTCTTACAAGACATTTACAGTCATATACACGGTCTTATATTTCGGCGACGGTCGTATGCTCCATAAGACCGACGTCCTAGACTTAAGATGGTCTTACGCTTACACTAACCATTCATGGTCAACAACAGTTTTTTTTGTTCATTAATGCAGGTCTACGGGCATTTATGGCACAACGACCAGTAACGGACGAATCATCAATGACATTAATAGCCCGACAGCGGTTACAAAGACAATCATCAAAGTGCATTTAATGTCGGCAGCGGTTACAAGACCAACCATTAAAGCTCATTAATGACCGGCGGAACCTATATAAAGGCACGCTCCAACCTCGAGCAAGGAGGGAATTGATCAAGCTACACAACTGCATTTTTATATTTCTCTCTCAATACAGCAAAGTAGGCGAACGCACGTCGCTAACGCAAGTACCGCACGACAACAGTTCAAACTACATGACAACAGTTCAAGTCGCACGACAGCAGTTTGTGTCGCACGTTTAAACACACGACACACACTTTTTACACACGACTAAGTGTATTTTTACTTCATTTGTAACTTATTGTACACAAATCACCTGTAACACAAGGATTATCGCCCCTGATTGGCGACCATAGTGCACTGTCGACTCTAACACAGTCGACCGCGGTTTTTTCCCTCGTTTTGGGGTTTTTCGCGTCACCAAATCTCTCGTCTTATTTACTTTTTCCTTGCGATTGTGTTATTTGGCTCGAGATACGTTTCTTTAGTTGTTAAATGTCCACATCGACCTTAAGTTGTACTTTTGTGCAATTTTTGGCATTAATAGTATTCTTATCTCCTTTCTATCTTAATTCTAGTGCAAGAAACTTAGTGTTCTTAACTTATTTAGATTAGACTTAGTTCTTAATCTTGTTCCGCAACAAGTTGTAAATTGTTTGATTATATCAATAAACAATTTAGAAATTAAAAATCCGTGTGTTTGTATTCAATCCCCCCTTCTACAAACTTGTATAACCCTCTCGGGACCAACATGTAATAACCAAGATCTTATTTGAAAAGATTAAAAGTTTTGTGGGGAAATTTGGTAAGTTGTAAATTCAGGGGCCAAATTGTAAAGTTTGAGAGAGTATAAAAACCCTTAAAGTTTTGCACAAAACCCTAGAATCAATCATTTTGTGTATGTGTATGCGTATGCCAGCTTAGAGAGAGTGCAGTGAAAGGAGAATTGATTCTATCAATTGGAGAATAAAACATCATCAAATTGGGAGAAGAAAGGGATCAGAAATCAATTTCATTCAGGTAATCTCATCTTATTCTTGCTTATTTTGAAAAGGTCAGACTAAATGGATTTTTTAGTAAATAGGTTGTAGTGTATACGAGAATCAATCGGCGGTAAGTTGTACAAAACAAGATTAAGTGGATTAGTAGAGTTAGAATAACCTTTGTGTTGGGTTTGGACTTGTTAATCGATTTAAAATAGATTAATTTACAGTATTAATGATAAATAGTATCGCATCGCCATAGCTTTTGCGAAGTTCCGGTATTAACTCAAAGTGGATCCGGAACTGATATAAGTTAGGATCCGAAATCTGGTAGTGGAACAGGAACCCTTTATGAAATCCAGAATTTTATATTTTGACTAGATCCGGAATGTAATCACGTTGGGCCGATCCAGAATTAGTGAGGATCCGGAATCCCATTAAAAGGACCCGGAATTAAATTGAAATGGACTGATCTAGTATTAAAATAGATTCGGTGTGGATTTGGCTAAGCAGAAATGTCCGGAATTGGATTTTATATTTAGAACCGGAATGTTGTATCACTTAGTGGATCCGGAATCCTAATCAAGATCCGGAACTTACATAAACTTGGGTCGTGGAAGTATGGGATGTGGGCCGACACCAGAAGTAACTGGGCTTTATCCTTGGTTCTAATATTTAAATATATAAATAGATCCGGGATTCGACAAAACATTGAGACCCGAAATTCATTTTTAAAACTAGATCTGGTACCTGATTAATTAGTTCGGAAGCGTGGTTGGGCTTAAAGCAAGGATCTGGTATTGACACTATGGGCCCGGAATTTCATTTTTTGTTTAGAAGTCATTCGTAGTTGGGCCTGATTTAATTTGGAGTCCGTTTTGATATTGAATTGAAATCGGTAGTGGACCTAATTTAATGGGAGTCCGGTATTAGACTCAATTTACAAAAATAATTAGATTGGAAGTGTAACTTATCACTCTAGATTATTTATCACTTTAGATAATTGTGGGTTAAGTTCGGAAGCAAGCTCGAGTAACAATTTTTAGATTAATGATATGCGTTTTCCTAAAAATGATAGGTGTTCCACCTAGAGATCGAAAGCCTAAGTATGAAGTCTTGAAACGAGAAGAACAGGTGAGTTCCCTAAACCCTTTTTACACGAAACAAACTGCTAAGCATTTTTCTGATTATGGTTCATTTATGAGCATGAATTGTTTACCAACTGTTACGTATGCTTTCCCATGAAAAGTATGTTTTAATTAAAAGTGTATTTAGCAAGATGAAATGATTTATAAAGGTTTATAAAGATTGCACGTTACATGATTTATGATGAGCTATGTGTATGCTATGTGGAGTCGGTCTGCACAGTGGGGTCAGAGTACCTCGGGATCCGATGATCCCCTGGGCGGTTATGATGAGCCAGTATGATGGAATTCGTTTCCTTCCTACTCGGATGGAGGGGAGTCTGCTTGGGCCCCGATATGAGGCGAGAGAGGAGTCTGCTTGGGCCCCGATCGTGGTTAGCTTATGTGATCCTCAAACACTGTGTAGTACCATGATTGATGCTTATGTGGAGAATGTTAATGAGTTTTATAAAATGATTTTATACTATTGATACATGCTGCTTATGGAGGGAATTCACTAGACCTTTTGGTCTAACCCTCGTTTTTCAAAACTAAACCATTTTCAAGTAAGCGGGTAGTAGGAGGCTCGGACGAGTGAGCAGGGCAGGACTTGAGACTTATGCAGATAGAAGTAGTGCCACTAATACTTTTAGTAGTTAGTTATTCTCAGTTGTGTATAGGTTGTTTCCGCCAACCTAAGTTTTGAGACAGATGTAATGAAAATTTTTGGGACCCAGTTTTGTAATGTTTTCGATTTAATGCTATGCATGTCCTGTTTTAGAATGGGTTGTTACAAATATTTATATACACACACATAAAGAAAGATGGTGGTGGTGGGTGGTGGGTGGTTGATGATGGTGGTGATGTGTGTATGTATAAAGAAATAAACAGAAGAAAGAAGGAGAGAAGAAAGAAAGATGGTGGTGGTGGGTGGTGGTGGGTTGATGATGGTGGTGATGTGTGTATGTATATATATATATATATATATATATATATATATATTGTATCTGTGTGTGTATATATAAAGAAAGAAGGAGAGAAGAAAGAAATATGGTGGTTGTAGGTTGATGATGGTGGTGGTGGTGGTGGTAGTGATGGGTTGATGATGGTGGTGGTGGTGGTGGTGTGTATATATATTGTATATGTGTATATATATATATATATATATACCTTAGGGACCAAAACAGAAAAAGGGTATGATTAATCAAAAAATGGTAAAATAAATGAAAAATGATAAAAAGACCATTTTACCCTCGAGCTTAACGGATGAAATAGACGGCTGTCAGCTCGAGGGACCAATTTCGTAACAAATTGCATACCTGAGGTACCAAAACGGTAATTTTTGAAGTTAAAGGACCAGTTTCGTAATTTTTGACATACCTTAGGGACCAAAACAGTAATTTACTCATATAATTATGAGTAAATTACATGAATGGTCCCTGTGGTATGGTCATATTTTGGATATGGTCCCTAATTCGCATTAATTACACTGGTCATCTCTGTGGTAAGCATAAGCGCACACAGAGGGTCCCTCCCTCTAACGAAATCTAAAAGATTCTGTTAACCCTGTTAAATTAGAGGGTATTTAAGTCTTTTTAGTCTTTTCTTTTATTTATTATTTTCTCTTCCCTATAATAACTTTGTCACCTAACCAACACCCCCCCCCCGAAACAACCCACTAAACCATTACCCACCATTTTCTTCTTTCTTTTTTTATATCTTTTTCTCTATCTCTTCTCCATGAAAAAACCTGCAACCATTTCTTCTTTCTAATTTCTCTTCTATATTTATTTTGCTTTTCTTCTTTTAAACAATAATGAGACAAAAGACAAGAGTGAAATAATCATATACATAACTAAACTATTAGTAATATATTTCTTTAATTTGACCCATCCACATGCAACTTTATCTCTCATATGACATACATACACACACACATATATATATATATATATATACATATATATATATATATATATATATATATATATATATATATATATATACATATATACAGATACACCAGCAATTCTCCATCCCAAAAAATACATATTTCACACACACACCCTACATATACACATATATATATATATATATATATATATATATATATATATATATATATATATATATATATATGTAACACCCCAAAACAGGGGTTAACAAAAACTTCCATAAAACGGAAGAGTGGTACTCAATACTAGAGTATAAGTCTACATAAATCATTACATAACCGATAATACGAAGATTTAGTTAATCATAACTACTAATAGGCCACTAACTTATTTGATCACTGCTATAGCGGCCAAATATCAAAAGAGTGCCGGAAAGTTCTATCATCAATCTTCCAATCTTTATCTCTCTAACAATGATCCCATGCTCACAACCCCGTTCTAGACCTTCTTGTCCGAAGCCACTAAAATCTGTAACACATTAAACACATAGCAAGTGTTAGGCTTTTAAAGCCTAAGTGAGATTTACACATAGCACATAGAGCATAATGATAGCATGCAGGAATAACAATTCGATACATTCACAAATTGGATTCCATGGAGAAGGCCCATATTGCTACCAGTTACATCATAATCGAAGATATCCAATGATCGGTACCCCACGGTAGAGTCACAAGACATATCACAACGGAAAACCCCACGGTATCCGAATGTATGAATCCATTACATTTACCCCACGGTATGTAAGGATATATCCTCCAATGCATACTAGGTGCTCCTCCAATTATGTTAATCCTAATAATATTCAAGCATATTCAGTATATAACAATGGTCCAACCATTTAACATAACAATGGTCCAACCATTTAACATAACAATTCTACTTCCATGTAGTTCATATACATCCATATGTAATAAATCATATTCTATAAGATATCAAGCATATTTAACACATATCAATGGTCTAACCATTTAACATAATCAATACTACTTCCATGTAGTTCATATACATCCATATGTATTAAATCACTTTCTATATGAATTCAATAATAAACCACCATGTTTACAACTCAGTAATAAGTCCATTTGGACCATTAAGCCATCAATTCATCATTAAGACATCTATTAAGCCCTCATCAAAATCACATCCTATTGATGTATAATCAAAGCTAAACTCTTAGCATCAACATTTAACATGACATACTAAGCCATAAATACAATTAAGCCACCATGACTTACTTGAAATCTTCTTGTTTCCCTCTCAACCATTAAGAGCTTATTCATCAAGATTTCTCATTAATCATACCAAATCAAGATAAAATGGTAAATAAGTATAATACAATCAATTAGATAGATGTTACTCACCTTTAAATCTTCAATTGCAATAACCCTAATCTTGATGATTAGAACTCAAACACTCCAATAAGAAGGATGAAGATATATAGCCCTAAATGGAGTTTAAATGGTAAGATTCATCTAATAGTTGGTTGAATTGAATTAGGATTAAGAAATAAGAGTTTACCTTAGGTTTATATGGGGAATCGCTTGCAAGGTGAAGAGCAGAGCAAATTTTCAGTTTTGAGAGTTCTTAGTGATAAATGAGATGACTAAGGACTAAGGGGTGGGTTTTAACCCCCTTTCAACATGTCAGGTGCTCGGCGCCAGCGCCCGCGCCAGTGCATCGGCGCCACCATCCGCGCCAACCTCTGTTTGTTTGTTTCTCGTTTTCCACTAATTTGGCCGTAATTTCTTCGTTATAGCTCCGTTTTTGCTCCGGAAAGAACCGTTGGACTCGTATTCGAATTCCTCATCCAACTAGACCATAAAATCTAATATTTAACTTTATCATCTATTTTTCATTAATTTCCTTAAGGAATAAACTTACGAATTTCTATCGGAAGTTCTCAAATAACAAGTAACACTCACGGAAATTACTTAGAAAATCAATTATAATCTAAGAAGTCAAAATATAAAGAAATATTAGGACTATTATTACTCACAAGGATTTTCCGGGTGTTACAATTCTCCCAACCTTAAAACGATTTCGTCCTCGAAATCTATATTCTTTACGACCCAAAGTCAACCGACTCACTATCGATCAAAATTCAACAATTCCTAACAGGAATCTAAATTCCATCCACACGGTCTTTAAAGATAATTCCTCGAACAATTGTTTATTAACAAAGCCCCTACACATACGTTGTACTCATGTACAGATAAACATTCCAACCATAGAGAAACTCCCAACCATACGACTTCAGTCATCTCCCAACCTTAAAATGTTCTATACATCTTGATTTCAGTTTCAAACTCTAAATCAATTTAAGGTTCAATTAATACTGAGACCAACCGAATCTCTAATTTCAATTGTCCCTATCGTTAAAGGCCATTCACATCCAAAGAGCTCTAATAGATTCCAAAATCCATCTCAATAATTAATCATCAAACAGACAGGTTCATTAACCATACACAAAGATTAGTTCACTAAAACCACTCATCACAAATGAGTATCTTAAGGTTACTACTACCATCACCATCATTCTTTTTAAAATCGGCTACAATTCCCCGATTACACTAAATATGTTTGGCCTTAAGCCCAAAAGTTGATACCTAATTATCACCAACCTTTGCACTCTAACCAAACCCACACATGAGTTCCATTCACAAATAAAAAAAATCTAGAAGGAACAAGGATTCATCTTTCATATTTCCTGAACCTTACTTCTTTCCTCGTTAACCGCTCCCCATCTTAGATTTGTAAGCCTCCTTAAAGTAACCGTTTACCATCAAACCTTTATCCGACTATTGCTTGGTTTTCAATACCGTCATCATCCACATCTCAATCTCTAGGTCTCAAAATAACATTAACGTATACTGCTTGAAAATCCATACTCACTTTAAATTGAGCATACTCACCACTTTTGAATACTTCTATATCTACGGCACCCATCACTACATCTATGACCCACACGTTTCTTCAGTATATAGTATTACCACTTCCTCACATCAATATCGTACTACGCGACCACATCGCAACCAAGCACTAAAATATTATATATCAAAGGTGATAATTCCATTGAACCTATAGTATAACTACATTCTTAGGTCCGACCTTTCTATCATTACTTCCTACGTTAGCATGGAGTACTACCCTCCAATCAATATTTGTCTCTTTCCCCCAACTTTTCCACATACCGATAACACTTTCTCATCTTTATTAAACTTCCTATGATTCAAAATCATAAACTTATTTAGCGACTCACACAACCAAATTCACTTTGGATAAACTCATACTACCGCTCGGCATTCTATTCCAATAATAGCCAAATCACTACACCATCTTACAATCACTTATTCCAACAGCTTTATTGACAACTAGCACTATTCATTTGGAATCCCCGAAAAGACTTTCATCTAATGTTCCCTCTTTATAACTTCTTATTACTGTTGACACATTTATCTTGATAATTAATGCTACTACTCGTTTGTACATTCTCCACTCATAACATCTCACAGCAGACCAGATACCTCATGGTCATTCATACACAAATCAAATTTACCTTCATGCTCTCCCGCACAATTAACCGAATCTATTTCATTACTTTATTCCTCCCCAACTTTAGTTTGGACTACAACTCACGAGTTTCTAATCAACTTAAACTTACCCGCTTCATACTACTTCTTTGTGATTCCAAACCATTTTATATACTGTGCACACTCCATCACGAGTCGACATAGTCCATACCCTTACCATGTTCGTGCCTAATTCTTCATTCTATATAAACCATCTACACCATAAGTAGAATGTTCATCTACTACTATAGTCTTTCACTTTGCTAACACCCCCCCACAAGGTGATCCTTCAACTTTTAGTCTTCCGATTCTGACTTAACATTCATACATGATCTCAAAAGAAAACTTAATGTATTCATATTATGTAAACTTTAATTATAATACAATTCATGTAATTCCAGCCCCCATGCCTACAACGAGCTTATTAAATCGGGTCAATGGTCTTAAAACTCAACTAAGTTCAAAACCTAGCCATCTACTTCAAGGATCAATGATCATTATGCAACATACGTTCCAAGGTATAGTAAATCTATGACTCCTTCATTGCTACTCTCCCAACGAAGTCAATTTATATAAGTATGCTATACTTCATAATGTATATACCTCGCCAAGGTTCGCTAGTTCCTAAGGTATTAAAAACGCGAAAGTTATCAAACAGTCTTTACACTTAAGACCAACACTTATTCCATTAAAATGCAGTTAAGCATATAATACAACCAAGACTCCATCTCAAGTCATTTAAAACTGACAAACATTCAAAAGACTCATTTGAATATCAATCAAGCCTTTAAGGCTAAAATAAACGTTTGGTTAAACATGTGCCACGCACACGAATACAAAAACCAAAATACATTGTTACCCAAATCTTTACTATTTTTAATCTCTTAATTGGCCATTGGCCCCAAAACAAAGTTTTACCAAAATTCCCCAACTCACATGTGCACATTTCTAAAACGTAATACCTCATAAATATTGCACAACTACAATAAACTTCTAAAAGTGTATTTTGACCACCTAACTTCCACTTATGTAATAATTTAACTAAAACCTCTTCCACTCGTGATTTATTTACCAATCACTCAAAATCCACACATGTGGTGTTTCGCAAGATATGTATTGTCCGCATTCTATAACATTCTATAACATTCCCAATTCACCGTACACGATATTGTTATGACCGTAGTATATTTAATGAAAATCTTTTTATACGACAAAAGTTGCAAGAAATTACCGACACAAAGTAAGCTAGTCGGTTCTCAAACTCATTATATTTAACTTTTCCTGTAAAGTATAATATATTTTGCAAATTACTAAACTCAAAATTTGACTGCGCGACGTAAATGGTATTACCTCTTTCTTTAAATACCCACGTGTACCTACTGACTCATCATCAACTAAATTGTTATTTACGCATTTGTTTTGAAATCACAAAAACCCATGTAACACACACTCGAGGACACCATGCATTAAACTCTACTTGCAATTGAAGGCTATTTTGCTCAAACAAGGTCTATCGTTTAACTCACGCAACTGATCATTGACACCCTATTTTCAACCAGTGGTTACCCTCTCAACATTCTAACATTTGTTATACATGCCTTCCAAAGCTCACTTACTCAACCATTTCAGACTATACCCGTCTTGATCAAACATCTTACATTCTATTTCCACACATTTTAATCCACTTACTTAAGGTTGTCTTGGCGGACTTTCATGAGTCCCACCAGTTCCAGGTTGTCTTTCCAATCCTCAATCATTTACCGATCTGTCCTCCAAAGAATTGAAAGACCTTGGTAGTGTTTTTACCATCACTACGCTATCGAACAAAAGTTAACCCTGAAAAATGATTATATAAATATAAACACACGAAGCGTACCTTACCGATCATTAGTCACTGGAACAATTTAGAAACAAGTATACTTATGTAATAATATATTCATAATAACAGTAGCTAATTGCGATTATGAATGTATCATACATGAGAATCCTCATTACCGTCGTTACCGTACTAATTTCACGTATTTCTGTCGACCCTAAGGCCATCCCGTCTTAATACTTCTACCCACTCTCATAATTCATAACTTAATTCATCTCAGCTTAAGTCTAAGTATTTCCTCATCATACTTAGTTCACTTAAACTAAAGCTCTGATACCAACTTGTAACACCCCAAAACAGGGGTTAACAAAAACTTCCATAAAACGGAAGAGTGGTACTCAATACTAGGGTATAAGTCTACATAAATCATTACATAACCGATAATACGAAGATTTAGTTAATCATAACTACTAATAGGCCACTAACTTATTTGATCACTACTATAGCGGCCAAATATCAAAAGAGTGCCGGAAAGTTCTATCATCAATCTTCCAATCTTTATCTCTCTAACAATGATCCCATGCTCACAACCCCGTTCTAGACCTTCTTGTCCGGAGCCACTAAAATCTGTAACACATTAAACACATAGCAAGTGAGGCTTTTAAAGCCTAAGTGAGATTTACACATAGCACATAGAGCATAATGATAGCATGCAGGAATAACAATTCGATACATTCACAAATTGGATTCCATGGAGAAGGCCCATATTGCTACCAGTTACATCATAATCGAAGATATCCAATGATCGGTACCCCACGGTAGAGTCACAAGACATATCACAACGGAAAAACCCCACGGTATCCGAAGGTATGAATCCATTACATTTACCCCACGGTATGTAAGGATATATCCTCCAATGCATACTAGGTGCTCCTCCAATTATGTGAATACCAAATATGTTAATCCTAATAATATTCAAGCATATTCAGTATATAACAATGGTCCAACCATTTAACATAACAATGGTCCAACCATTTAACATAACAATGGTCCAACCATTTAACATAACAATTCTACTTCCATGTAGTTCATATACATCCATATGTAATAAATCATATTCTATAAGATATCAAGCATATTTAACACATATCAATGGTCTAACCATTTAACATAATCAATACTACTTCCATGTAGTTCATATACATCCATATGTATTAAATCACTTTCTATATGAATTCAATAATAAACCACCATGTTTACAACTCAATAATAAGTCCATTTTGACCATTAAGCCATCAATTCATCATTAAGACATCTATTAAGCCCTCATCAAAATCACATCCTATTGATGTATAATCAAAGCTAAACTCTTAGCATCAACATTTAACATGACATACTAAGCCATAAATACAATTAAGCCACCATGACTTACTTGAAATCTTCTTGTTTCCCTCTCAACCATTAAGAGCTTATTCATCAAGATTTCTCATTAATCATACCAAATCAAGATAAAATGGTAAATAAGTATAATACAATCAATTAGATAGATGTTACTCACCTTTAAATCTTCAATTGCAATAACCCTAATCTTGATGATTAGAACTCAAACACTCCAATAAGAAGGATGAAGATATATAGCCCTAAATGGAGTTTAAATGGTAAGATTCATCTAATAGTTGGTTGAATTGAATTAGGATTAAGAAATAAGAGTTTACCTTAGGTTTAGATGGGGAATCGCTTGCAAGGTGAAGAGCAGAGCAAATTTTCAGTTTTGAGAGTTCTTAGTGATAAATGAGATGACTAAGGACTAAGGGGTGGGTTTTAACCCCCTTTCAACACGTCAGGTGCTCGGCGCCAGCGCCCGCGCCAGTGCATCGGCGCCACCATCCGCGCCAACCTCTGTTTGTTTGTTTCTCGTTTTCCACTAATTTGGCCGTAATTTCTTCGTTATAGCTCCGTTTTTGCTCCGGAAAGAACCGTTGGACTCATATTCGAATTCCTCATCCAACTAGACCATAAAATCTAATATTTAACTTTATCATCTATTTTTCATTAATTTCCTTAAGGAATAAACTTACGAATTTCTATCGGAAGTTCTCAAATAACAAGTAACACTCACGGAAATTACTTAGAAAATCAATTATAATCTAAGAAGTCAAAATATAAAGAAATATTAGGACTATTATTACTCACAAGGATTTTCCGGGTGTTACAATATACACACACAACATCGAGATCACCACACACACACACTTGCAGACCCAGAAAGAAAACATATACAGACACACTTCTATATAGACACACATAATACATACAAAAACTCACACATATATGCACACACAACACCCACTTAGAACTCACCCACACACACACAAAGAAAATGCTATATATATATATACACACACAACATCGAGGTCACCACACACACACACACTTGCAGACCCAAAAAACATATACATACACACTTCTATATATACACACATAATACATACAAAAACTCACACATATATGCACACACAACACCCACTACCCCCCCCCCCCCCCACACACACGAAGAAAACGCTACTGCCATTAACAACTTTGATCCATCTCTCTGACGATCATCTCCGCCCACCCATAAAAAAACATAAACACATACTAAAAAAGTATACACCCAAAGAAAAGTAGCCGAAAATGATAAAAACAAGGAGTGTGTTGTGTTGTTTGTGTGGGTTGCGAGTTGCCGAAGATGGATGAGGGAGGGTGAGATGTATACACGTGAGGAAGAAGAAGAGGGGGGCTTGAGTTCGGGGTGGTAGTGGGGTTAGGGGTGGGGTGGGTGGGGTCCATTGTCTTTAATATTTATTAATTTATTTGGTTTTTTATTTTTTACTAAGAAAAAGACAAAAACATATATAGAAAGACCAAAATACCCTTTAAGTTAACTGGGTTAACAGATTCCGTTAGACGGAGGGACCTTCTACGTGCGCTTATTCATACCACAGGGACGCCAGTGTAATTAATGTGAATTAGGGACTATATCCAAAATATGACCATAACACAGGACCAGGAATGTAATTTACTCTACAATTATAATGGTATCAGAGCCAGAAACGATGGAAATTGGTAAATGAATACTAAACTTTGTATAATTTTTCAAGGTATATTTAAAGATAGTTTTAAATTTAAGAAAATATATTCTTTTAATACGAACTGGATGTCAGTGTTGGTCAGCCTTTCTATGTCGGTGTTGGTCAGCCCAGTCGGTTGGAGTAGCGTAAGTGGCGCAGGAGGTAAGACGCCCAGCCGGACCACGACTATTCAAGGGTGGTCCCTCCGAAGGTGGTCCCTCTGATTATTCAAAAAGTATTTAAAGAAAGTATTACTCTTTAATTATAAAACAACCCTTTAAATAAATTTTGTTAAATAGATAAAATTATGAATTTATTCACTAAGAAACATTCTTCTGAAGCTAATAACATAGAAGAAAATGATTTAAATATGAATTCTTCTGAAATTCATATTTCAAATATCGAGCAAAGTCTAACAAATTGGACGATTCCCAAACAAGATGTTAAAACAGTTTATAAAATAGGAACTTTTGATTATTTTCAAGGATACTCAATAAAAAACAAAGAGAAAACTGTTTCAATCAATAGAGATTACTATAATCTCACCCTCTTATCCAAATCATCCATAATACAACATAAACAAAAATATAAATTCTTACATGTTGGGTTAGTTCAAATCGCTATCAAACCTTTGTTTAGATTAGGAATAGACGCCCAGTATTGTTAGTTCTTAGAGATGCTAGGCATACAAATTTCCAAAATTCCATCTTAGCTATGGCAGAAACCAATGTATCAAATGGCCCAATCTACTTCAACTATTATCCCAACTTTTCAGTAGGATTATTTGATCCAAATATTTTAGATACTTTAGTTCTTACTATCAAAACAAAAAACTTAGAGTTTAAAGAAGACACTAAAGCTGTAGCCATAATCTACAGAGTTTGTTACAAAACTGTTAGACAACCTAAGGGGGGGAAAGGTTGTATTTAAAATCTTTTACTTTCAAAAATTCTTTTATAAATAAATACAGTACAGAAACAGTATAAATAAATCAGAGTATACAAATAATAAATACACAACAATTATATAAACAGATATAATTAAAAGCACAGCGGAATAAATAAAGAGATAAGGGATAGAGATACTTGACACAGAGATTTACTGATTTACCACCAACTGTGATAAACCAGCAGCCGAGACACTTCTCGACACGATCCAATAAATGTATTCTTTACGGTAGAACACAAACCAAATACAAAGGAATTTGTAATAGTTTCTCAAGCCTCTGCTATGAGATAAACAGGATCACACACCCGTTATTCAAATACTTACAAGAGGAGTATAACTCACAATGGGTAATCACTCTTGTATAATATCTCACACTTGGATATTTTATAAAAAATGTTTTATAAAATATATATATATAAAATAAGTGAGAGTGAGAGAGCTGATGGAGTTGCTGTTTTTTGTTGCTGTTGTGTTTTGGTCTATCTTCTTCATCACCAGCATGCTTCTTTATATATCAGCATCTCCAACGGAAACATGCAATCCGCGGTATACCGCCAAATGCACGCGGTATACCGTGCAGACAAAAGTACACTGACACTCAACGGCTCTCATGCAAAGTTGACTTCTGGAATACGTACCCGCGGTATACCGGCTAGGACTCGCGGTATACCGCCGTCAGAAAAAGTACTTCCAACCAATCAGAAACAAACACCACGCCTGCCGCGGTATACCGGCTGAACACCCGCGGTATACCGGCCGTACCACCGCGGAATACCGGCTCTACCTTCGCGGTATACCTGCGTCAGAAGGTGGTTGCAGAAACAGTACGCATGGCAGATACTTCTAGAACCAAAATTTCTTATTTAAAATATTATTTAAAAGGTTTTTAGAAATATCCAAGTGGTATATTATTTTAGGGTGTTTATCATTATTAGTTATAAACAATGATGACGACGTAAACACTTCCGTCTTGAACCCTTCAGATAAAATCTTCGTGTTCTTCAAGAACTGTACACTTGGATTAGATTGTTAGATAAACAATAATACGGTGTGTTTGTAATCATCAAAATAAATATATATAAATATATAGAGATGTGGTACACTTGCACCAACAATCTCCCCCTTTTTGATGATGACAAACACAACCGCTAAGCAAGAGCATATGCGGTTTCTCTCCCCCGTTTGTCGAAGCAAAAAGGGTTAAGAAAGACGGTATGCTCCCCCTCGAGAGATGCTCCCCCTCAAAATATGCATATAATTGAGAGAGCATAAACTCATGGGTAAAAGAGCTAAAACGCTCCCCCTCAAATTAATAACGATATCAATTTGATTTTATAAAATTTGAGGGATAAAATAAAATGCAAAAAGCAATAGAGACAAAGATATACAAACCAATACGAAACACTTGCACCAAAACGGATCTTAAGGCTTCAATTTTCGGTTAATTTTATGTGATAAAAAAAAAAACCACCACGTATTATGACCTCGTCAGGTAACCACGTATTATAACCTCGGCAGGTAACCACGTATTATAACCTCGGCAGGTAACCACGTATTATAACCTCGGCAGGTAACCACGTATTATAACCTCGGCAGGTAACCACGTATTATAACCTCGGCAGGTAACCACGTATTATAACCTCGGCAGGTAACACGTATTATATCCTCGCCAGGAAACCACGTATTATAACCTCGGCAGGTAACACGTATTATATCCTCGCCAGGAAACCACGTATTATAACCTCGGCAGGTAACACGTATTATATCCTCGCCAGGAAACCACGTATTATAACCTCGGCAGGTAACACGTATTATATCCTCGCCAGGAAACACCTACAAAAGGCAAAGAAAATATTTCGTGGTACCCTTTTCTTATGGGTCCTTTTAACAGTTAGTATAAAACATAAACTGCAAAAAAATATGTTGTCGACATAAAACAAACACGACAAACATACAAAGCCATATAAATGGTTTAAAACCACAAACGCATCCCACCGGGATTATCAACATTAAACATTCCTTTCGGAATCCATTTTCTAACCATCTTAATTTTACGATCGTATTCATCATAGACGTAAAATGAAACATGCAAATTTACATTATTCTTTGGTCTAGAAAATTTGCTATTATACATGCAAGCATACGGTTTCCTCTGCATATAATTCACATTATTCATTTTGGATACATACGGAGGTTTTTGCACATAAGGTTTTCTCGTTTCAACTTTAGGTGGTTCAAAACACCTTTTAATTTGAATACACGAGCACGTATCAATACATGTATTAGAACCAATGCCTTTTCGGCAATTAATGCGATTAGGCATATTTAGCATTTTAAGCACTTTATCATTGCTACTATTAAAAGCATTTGCTAATAAGTCATTTTTCTCATGCGATTTACATTTAGCATTTAAACATGCAATTTCATTTTCAAGAATCTCGCATTTTGCACAAGCAACACTTTCATTTTTATTTTCACTTAAGCATGCAATTTTATCATTTAAAATAACACAAGATTTACAAATATCTTTTTTACTTAATTTATTTTCTAATTTAGTGATAACATCTAAATCATGAGCAGATTTTTGTTTACCGTCATCTATTTCCTTTTTATATACAGATACGGTTTCTTTTAAATTAGAAATTTCATCTTTATATTTATTTGCGAGAGCAGCCATATCATGAAATGATTTATATAATTCGTCAAGATTATTTTCATCGTCACTATAATAATTATCACAATTATTTTTAGAAGAATATGATGAAGATACCTCATTATCATGGTCGGCCATGAAACAAAAATTTTGGGCCTCATTTATGCTTGCGCTCAACGCGCCTCCAACGAGAGCTTTTGGTGTGTTGATTTGTTTTGCTCGTTTTGGACACACACTTGCATAGTGATCCTTATCACCACACACATAGCAAAAGCCTTTCTTTTTATTGGTTTTTTCATCGTCGCTAGATTCGTCATATTTGTCTTCACTTTTATGGACGTTGCGACTTTGGTTTTTACCACCACGACGGTAGTCTCCATTTTCTTGAAACCTATCATTATTAGTAAACTTTTTGTTAGATAAAAGTTTAGAAAGTTTTCTTACCAACTTGACTAAATCGTCAAGATTTTCGGGTTCGTCATCCGAGGAACTTGCATCTTCCTCCTCTTCCTTTTCTTTTGAGGCAACGACTTTGAGAGCGATGGATTTCTTTTTGACTTGCTCCCGGACTTGATTTCTTTTTAGTGCGATTTCGTGCACTTTAAGATTGCCGATGAGATCATCGAGCTTCATCGTTGCGAGATCTCGGGAGTCTTCTAAAGATGTAATTTTTGCCATCCACTCCGAAGGAAGTGCTCGAAGAATTTTCCTTACATAGTCTTCGTTAGGATAAGTGCGACCTAATCCCTTCAAAGTAGTCATAATGAGGTTAAAACGTTTAAACATTGAGTCGATTGACTCATCTTTTGACATTTCGAACAGTTCATAATCATGTACTAAAATATTTATTTTAGAGCTTTTAACTTGAGTATTTCCACGATGAGTGTCACTCAAGCTTTGCCAGATTTGATTAGCAGTTTTACAGGTATATACTCTTTCTATTTCATCGGAAGTTAAAGCAGCATATAATATATTTTTAGCCTCAAAATTTAAACAAAAATGAGATTCTTCAGCGGGAGTCCAGTCTTTAACAGGTTTATCAACAATAACATTATTTTTTATAATAGTAGGATTAAAATTCCCATTTTCTATAATATCCCAAATTTTTTGACTTTTGCCACGAACGTGACATTCAAATAGCTCGGCCCAAATGCCAAACTTTTCAGTATCTATCAAAGGAGGTTTAGAGAACACAAAATTAGTTTGTTGAGCCATTTAAAAAAATTAATCAGAAATTTTTGAAAGGCCCGCTCTGATACCAAATGTTAGACAACCTAAGGGGGGGAAAGGTTGTATTTAAAATCTTTTACTTTCAAAAATTCTTTTATAAATAAATACAGTACAGAAACAGTATAAATAAATCAGAGTATACAAATAATAAATACACAACAATTATATAAACAGATATAATTAAAAGCACAGCGGAATAAATAAAGAGATAAGGGATAGAGATACTTGACACAGAGATTTACTGATTTACCACCAACTGTGATAAACCAGCAGCCGAGACACTTCTCGACACGATCCAATAAATGTATTCTTTACGGTAGAACACAAACCAAATACAAAGGAATTTGTAATAGTTTCTCAAGCCTCTGCTATGAGATAAACAGGATCACACACCCGTTATTCAAATACTTACAAGAGGAGTATAACTCACAATGGGTAATCACTCTTGTATAATATCTCACACTTGGATATTTTATAAAAAATGTTTTATAAAATATATATATATAAAATAAGTGAGAGTGAGAGAGCTGATGGAGTTGCTGTTTTTTGTTGCTGTTGTGTTTTGGTCTATCTTCTTCATCACCAGCATGCTTCTTTATATATCAGCATCTCCAACGGAAACATGCAATCCGCGGTATACCGCCAAATGCACGCGGTATACCGTGCAGACAAAAGTACACTGACACTCAACGGCTCTCATGCAAAGTTGACTTCTGGAATACGTACCCGCGGTATACCGGCTAGGACTCGCGGTATACCGCCGTCAGAAAAAGTACTTCCAACCAATCAGAAACAAACACCACGCCTGTCGCGGTATACCGGCTGAACACCCGCGGTATACCGGCCGTACCACCGCGGAATACCGGCTCTACCTTCGCGGTATACCTGCGTCAGAAGGTGGTTGCAGAAACAGTACGCATGGCAGATACTTCTAGAACCAAAATTTCTTATTTAAAATATTATTTAAAAGGTTTTTAGAAATATCCAAGTGGTATATTATTTTAGGGTGTTTATCATTATTAGTTATAAACAATGATGACGACGTAAACACTTCCGTCTTGAACCCTTCAGATAAAATCTTCGTGTTCTTCAAGAACTGTACACTTGGATTAGATTGTTAGATAAACAATAATACGGTGTGTTTGTAATCATCAAAATAAATATATATAAATATATAGAGATGTGGTACACTTGCACCAACAAAAACCATGACTTCAACCATTGAACTAAAAATATATGAAGCCAATCCTCAACATACTAAGATTCAAACACCCAAACGTCTTAAATGGAATGAAATTACTCAATCTTGTAATTGGAATCTTCAAGATATTAGTATCCCAAAACCCATAGATAATTCAAATCACATATCCGATATCATTGAACATGAAGACGGATCAGTTGATATTAATTTCAACAATCTCCGATCTGTTTCTTCAAGATTATCAACAAGATCAATAATTGGTGTAAAAACCCCTTCTATTCAAAAATCGCAATCATTAAAATTCAAAAATGTAGATTTTAATAAATCAATTCCTCAAACTCTTTATCAAGAAGGATCAGATGATTCTCAAAGTTATGTTTACGAACCTACTCCTTCTTAAATTCAAACTGAAATTAATCAATACAAAAACCAAATATGAGTGAATCAAAAATGAGTGATTCAGATATTAATATGAAATATCTTAAGGAAGAATTTTACTATGACCATAATGAAGAAAGAAGAAAATTTTAGTATTCATCCGTTAATGATTCAAAAGAAGAATTTAGACATCAACTCTTGTGGAGAAAATATACCATAAAATACAATGTTCATATAACCTTTTTTAATTGGTATGAAATGTATTGTAAAGAACAAAATATTCCAAACCCATTTATTAATATATACGATACCCCAAAAATAACTCAAAATTATACAGATATTGTTAGTGAAGAAGCTATAACTGCGATTCATCCTCCAAAAACTACGATTTTGATAGAACAAAGATTTATAGGAGCACCCTTAATCTCCCTCACAGAAAAAACAAATAAAGATGATATCATGAAAAATCTTATATATCAAAACAATTATTCAAATGAAATTCTTAACACTATGAGCCAACAACTAAATAGATTAGAAAACAATCAAAGTAATAATAAACAAAAGGTTGAGATTCCTTCTTCTAAAAATAAGGACAAAGAAAATAATGGAAATCCAATTTTTATACCACACCAAATTGATTCCAATGCCAATTTAGGCTACAACAAAAAATTAGTTAATGAATTAGAACAAAAGTTAACCAAATTAAATATTAATGTACTTAATCAAGAATCAGATTCAGATTCAGAATCTAAAGATATATCCCAAATTTATGAACAATTTGCTAATAAATTAACCTTCAAAGGCAGTTCTACTAATACCAGTCGCCCTCAAACAAGAAACTATTATCATAGACCAACTTTCCCAGATCTTCAATTTGAAGACAGAGAATATGCCGCTACTCGAAATACGTATGATGGTATGTCCGTCTATGAATGGAACGTTGATGGACTTTCTGAACACCAAATTATTAATACAGTTACCGAAATCAACATGGCCGCAAATGCCTATCTTACTAAAGGCAATACTGAAAAACAAATTGCAAATATTATCATTTCTGGTTTCACTGACAATTTAAAAGGCTGGTGGGATATGTACGTTACTGCAGAAGAAAAACATATAATCCTCAATTCAAAGAAAACTATAGTCAAAATTGAAAATAATCAACAAATTCAAACTCAACAAGATGACATAATCAATACTCATATCTTTAGCATTATAAAAAACTATATAGGAGATTCACCCCTTTTCCAAGAAAAAAGTTCCGAAATACTCTTAAATCTCTCTTGTAGAAAACTACAAGATTACAGATAGTATAAAGACATGTTTTTTTATCAAAATTAATGTTAAGACCTGACTGTAGAGAAGCCTACTGAAAAGAAAGGTTCATTGTAGGATTACCAAAACTTTTTGCAGAAAGAATAATAGAAAAATTAAGAGAATATTATAATAATCAAGTTCCTTATAAAGAATTAACTTATGGTCAAATAACCAGTTATGTTAATAGAGAAGGATTAGCTATTTGTTCAGATTTAAAGCTTAAAGCCAAAATAAAGAAGGACAAAATTAATAATAAAGATGAACTTGGTAATTTCTGTCAACAATATGGATATGAACCCATATCTGCCCCTACATCATCAAAATCTAAAAGATATTCAAAGAAATACTCTGGCAAAAGATTTAAGAAAAAATATGATAAGACTAACAAATACGATAAAACTGATAAGTACCATAAGAAAAAACGTTATAATAAATTTAACAAAAAATCTCATAAACAAACAGATTCAAAAGATATAATTATTTGTTATAAGTGTGGCAAAACCGGACATATGGCAAATAATTGTTATGTAAAGAAAAAGATTAATGAATTACGAATCTCTGATCAACTAAAAACTCAAATAAGCAAACTAATCCTCAATGATGATTATTCAAGCTCATATTATGAATCTAGCATTTCAGATTATGATAAAAATGACTTAAATGATTTAGAAGATTGTTCAACTACCCGTTCAGACTCCAAAACATGTGAATGTTTAGGAAACTGTACTTGTAATAAGATTAATGTCATAACAAGAGAAGTAGAGAGATCCTTGAACTCTTAGACAAAATTCCCGATCAAACCATTAAAGAAGAAGCTACAAAGAAATTTCTTAATTACAACCCAAAAATTGAAGCAAACACTTCAAAGGCAAACGAGCCTTTTAATCTTCAAGAAGTTTTTAAGAGATTTTCTAAACCAATTAAACCTATATCTACTCAAGAACTTCAAGAAGAATTAAACTTAGTTAAAACAGGAATTAGAATTATCAAAGAACGCCTCTCAAAAATCGAAAAGGATAAAACCGATATTCCAAGTGAAAATCCAAAGGTCACAGTCATTTCAAATAAAGAATCAAATATTAATAAAATTAAAATTCCGAAAAACATTTCATATCAAAAATGGCATACAAGTATTAATCTTTGTATAGAAAATAAACTCAAAGTAACCGTCATCGCCCTTATTGATAGTGGTGCTGACATGAATAGTATCCAAGAAGGAATCATCCCCACAATTTATTATGAAAAAACTTCAAATCGATTATCAACCGCTAGTGGATCAAAACTTAACATTTCGTACAAAGTTTCTTATGTTCATATTTGTAATGATGATTATTGTTGCAAAACATCTTTAATCCTTGTCAAAAACCTAACTTCTACTTTAATTTTAGAAACCTCTTTTATTTCTCAGCTTTACCCAATTGCTGTAAGTGAAGAGGGTATTTGTACAAAAGTTTTAAACAAAGAAATATTTTTTAAATTTTCAGATCCAATTATTCATACAGAACTAAATACTTTAAACAATAAAGTTAATCAAACAAAATATTTAATTAATGAAATTAGTAATAAAAGAATTCTTGATAATCTCCAAGACCAAAATATTCAAAATAGAATTAAAAAATTAAAAGAAAATTTTGAAAATAATGTTTGTTCTACTTTCCCCAATGCTTTTTGGAAAAGAAAACAACATATTATTAAATTACCCTATATAAAAGATTTTAATGAAAAAGATATCCCCTCAAAATCAAAAGCCATTCATATGTCAAACGATTTGCAAGAACATTGCAAATAGGAAATTCAAGATTTAATAGACAAAAAACTTATAAGACCTTCGAAATCACCTTGGTCTTGTTCAGCCTTTTATGTTATGAACGCAGCCGAATTAGAAAGAGGTTCTCCAAGACTTGTTATTAATTACAAACCTTTAAACAAAGTTTTGGAATGGATTCGATATCCAATACCAAATAAATGAGATTTATTAAAAAGACTTTACGATGCAAAAATATTTTCAAAATTCGACATGAAATCTGGATTTTGGCAAATACAAATTCATGAACAAGATAAATACAAAACAGGCTTTAATGTTCCTTTTGGTCATTATGAATGGAACGTAATGCCTTTTGGTCTAAAAAATGCCCCTTCAGAATTTCAAAATATTATGAATGATATCATTATACCTATAAGCAATTTTGCTATTGTTTATATTGATGATGTTTTAATCTTTTCAAAATCCATAGAACAACACTTGAAACATTTAAATATATTTTATGACCTAGTTCGTAATAATGGGCTAGTCATCTCTTCCCAAAAAATGAGTCTATTTCAGACTAATATTAGATTCTTAGGTCATGATATTATTCAAGGTACTATCAAGCCAATTCAAAGAAGCCCAGAATTTGCTAACAAATTTCCAGATGAAATTAAAGACAAAACTCAACTCCAACAATTTTTAGGATGTTTGAATTATGTTCATGACTTCTTCAAAGATTTAGGTATTATATGCAAACCTTTATATCAAAGACTCAAAAAGAATCCACCACCTTGGACTCAAGAACATACAAATATTGTCAAACATATTAAAGAAAAAGGTTAAATATTTACCTTGTCTTAATATACCACAACCAAATGCTAGTATTATTGTTGAAACCGATGCTAGTGATTTAGGATTTGGAGGAATATTAAAACAAAAAATTAGTGAAGATTCTAATGAAGAACTTGTAAGATTTTTTTTCAGGCGCTTGGAATGATACTCAAAAGAATTATTCAACTGTTAAAAAGAAAATTTTAAGCATTGTTTTATGTATTAAAAAATTTGAAGATGATTTATATATGAAACCTTTTTTATTACGCATAGACTGTCAATCTGCAAAACCTATTTTAGAAAATGATATAAAAAATGTTATTTCAAAAAAAAAATTTGCAAGATGGCAAGCATTGTTAAGCAATTTTGACTTCCAAATAGAATTTATTAAAGGCGAAAACAATTCTCTTCCAGATTTCTTATCAAGAGGATTTTTACAGGGGAAATGAATCAAAAAGATGTTAAAAATGCTATTGTTCAAAAGATACAAGATCCTGATCAAAAGAAGAAAATACAACTTTCCCCTTCAAAGCAGTTACTAGTCCTGCCTCTGCATCTTCATCATCTATTTTCCTAAAAATTCCTACCCAAAATAGATTTGCTCCAATCACCCCTACCAAGGCACAGCCTTCTTATTCTTCCCTAGTTCAAAAACCAGTCATTATTTCTCCAAGCTACACTCCCAAAAAGGCTATTATATTATCCAATACCCAGACTGTCACTCCTCAAAAACCCAAGACTACCAAACCTTCTTCTTCAAAAGGTAATAGTAGTTCTTACATCCCAAACCCAAATCAACGTCTTGTTAAGATTCTTGAAGAATACGAACTACAAATCTACGACGAGGGATTTCATACCCTAGTGGATTTTCTCTTTCCCAAAGATTCCCTGTTCATGGGAAGTAATTTAAAATCAAGAGAATATTATCAAGCGATCTTAGAAGACACTGGTTCCATCAAAGTTCAGCATAATTTTAATCCTTCTGACCGTTCCATCATAGCTTTCAGCAAGGTTCATATTTTTCATATCCTTTCTATCCAAGAATGGAAAGCCCGTCCCTATGCAGAAAAAACCCTTTCAAATTATCCAAAATATCCTTATTACAATTATTATGATTATCAAGATGCTTGGTTCAATCTTTTCTATCATAGAAACTACTCTCATTCGTGGTTTCTATTCTTCGATAAAAAATTTGATTGTTCATATCCAAGATGGTTTGTACGATGGTTCAAATTCATGGGTAACATTCCGGATACCCTTCCAGTTCCTATATTAAATGGATTTCAAAAATTCAAAGAGATCTTTATTCAGGACATTCCAGAGTTCGAACACCTTCTCCAATTTACTATCTTATTCAAAATTCCATGGATCATTTCCTGGACTTTTAGCATCATCCCTGCAGTTGGCATTTCTCCAAGTTTGTTACAGAGAATGGTCCAAGTTAAATGGTGGGATAATCTCTCTTCTGATCAAGTTAAAAAAATGACGGTTCAAGGAGTCACAGAGTTTTACTCAACCAACTTTGATGTCTCTGCCTCCACGGCCCCACTTCCTGGAACCCTCAAAGTTATTCAAGACGAAGACGATGAAGAAAAGGAATTAGAACAATTCCTTGCTGCTAATTCTAAAGAAGAGCTCAAGAGATTGATCAAAGAAATCAAGCAAAGTTCTCCAAGCAGTTCCAGCATGTCTCAAGAAACAGAATTAATCCAAGATGCTCAAGATCCATATTCGGACATTAATCTTTATGATTAATTTCTGATTTGTGTGAGTTTGGTGAATTGTCTTTGTAGACAAATTCTTTGTTGATCAAAACGTGTAATTGTTCAAATGTAGAAAATTCAGTTTTTCGTATTTTCGATATCTTCTTTATAAAAAACAATTGATCAAAATGTAGAAAATACAATATTTTGTATTTTCGATACTTTCTTTCTCAAAATGATTTACAGGTTCAAAAGTCAAAATATGCCCTTGCCATTCAAAAGAAAAAGACAAAGCAACTTTAGCAAAAGATCAAAGATGCTCTCCTTTTCAAAAGTTGGTCGGCCAAAGATGATAATGCATTCTCCAAATAATGCACTCCAATAATGCAAAACAAGTCGGTAGTCAGTTGCTGGTCAAAAGACTTCAATTATAGAAGACAAAGAGACAGATGTCGGTTACTTCTCATTTCTAAAAAGAGTTCAAGTGCCTATATAAGAAGACACAAGGATAGAAGAGAAGGCATCAGTTTTTCTACCAAATTTTCTCTAGAATCTATTTCTCATAAAATGTTATGTCTAAGAAATCCTCTCTTAGATTTTCAACTTCAAGATGTTCAAAGTCTTTAGACTTTCAAATTTTCATTTCTCCTGATGTTTGCAAAGCTTGTCGAGAAGACAATTGTACAATCAATCATTTAATCAAAGAAGGTATATTTTAATCATGCTTTGTGTTATCGTATTTAATAACGGTTGCCTTATCATGCAAAGTTTTAGTCATATGCATCATATACAATTATTTATTTCAAATACTTCTCCAATTAGACTTCTTAACGATCTTACAAACTTTTTTATAGGAAACAATATACTAAATTTTAGAGTAATTTATCGAGATCATTTAAGATATATTTTAGCAAATGAAATTTTTACAAACGATCCTTTCAACAATCATATATATATATATAGGCCCACTATTTTGTAAACTTTTTTTCCGTGTAAACTTTGGATTTCATAAGTTTTCTTGATGAAATTGTTTCATGAAATTGTTTATTTTGATGAAATTGTTTCATATCATTCATTTCTTGATAAAATTGTTTCATATATTTGTGTTTTTTATGTAGTTTCATATATTTTTTTCATTCCTATGAAACTGTTTCATATATTTTCTCAGTTTGATGAAACTTGGTCGTTTTTACATAAAAAACACAAATATATGAAATAATTTCATCATGAAACGAATGATATGAAAAACTTTCATCAAAATGAACAGTTTCATGAAACAATATCATCAAGGAAACCTATGAAATCCAAAGTTTATAAGAATACACACATTTAGAGGTTTACAATTTATTATCCCTCTCTCTATATATATATAGACTTAAGATCATGTGAGACCAGACTATTTCCGTGAAACCGTGAGATCAAAAAATTAAGACTAAACTTTCACAACAAAAGACTGTGAAGGTACTGTGATGGTAAACCTTCACAATGTTTTTGCTGTGAAGGTTTGCTATTTTTCTTACCTTCACAATGAATCACTGTGAAGGTTTAGTGTTAATTTCTTGGTCTTACGGTCTCACGATAACAGGTTGGTCTCACGTGAACCCAACCCTATATATATATATATATATATATATATATATATATATATGGGAAAAGATTAAGGAAGAACCCTGTCATTTGAACAAAAATTAAAATGGAATGGATCCAGACCCGACAATTATTGTATCACATATTTTCATCAGGAAGCGCCATTATACTGTAACAACCCTATTTTAGTAGGTTTAAAAGTTTAGTGTTTAAAATGAAAAGAATGCAAGTGTGGTTAAAGGGCTTGTTTGCAAATTGTGGAAAATATAAATGGGGATCAGAACCCTAGGGTTTGTCACTATATTGTTAGTCCTGGCGGCTGAGAAAGAAATGAAGAGAAATAGCTGATAGGATTCTGGCATCGAATTCTTTGGTGGAGAAACACGGAATTTGGTGAGTAATAATCTCTCTTAAGTTTTCTTCTCCATTGAGGTTCCCTAGTAATCAAAGTGTTGTTCATATTCTATGTTATAAACTGTGATCGCATGTTAAGAGAGTAAGTGGGATTAACCCTAAAATTGATCGAGTAATGGATTAGTGTTAGTCCAGTATGTGGTTTAATAAGGATGAGAAAATTACCATTTAATCTTAAAACAAGAATAGACAGATAGAGAAACCCCTAGTGTAGATGTTAATCGCGGTGGTCGAGTTCTGCTAAAATCGCGAGTCACCGGGACTAGGTGGTACCGGGAGTAAGGGGCACCGGGACTAGGTGATACCGGGAGTAAGGGGCACCGGGACTAGGTGGTACCGGGAGTAAGGGGTACCGGGACTAGGTGGCACCGGGAGTAGGGGGCACCGGGACTTGAGTCCCGTAAGAGTCCCGTAAGGTGCACGTACCGGGAGAAAGAAAGAGCATATCGGGACTTGGGGCTAAGTCTCGCACCTGTTGAAGATTGGGTTGAGATGCCTTCGGGTCATAGTCAGAGGCTGGACCGCAGGCTGTTTGGGCCGAAGCTAAAGCAGCTTGGTCTTAGGCCGATAGGTGTGTTGGGCCGAGGGACTACTTAAGTCCTGTTGGGCTTAGAGTTATATTTGTGGGCTTAATGTATTTAAGGTCTAAACTAGATAACGAGGGCCCAGTTCGTAAGTGATAGTATAATTAATTATTTAAGGTTGGAACGAGGGAAAACCTAAGAAGCTTAAGTCGGTAGACGCTGATTTTAAATTTGCACGTTATGCTTTAGGTTTAAGAGCAAGTCGGAACGAGGCTCAAGCTAAGAAGGAGCCTGCTATCAGGTGAGTTCTCTCAATCCTTTTTTATGACGTACTGTTTTTACTGAAATGGTTCCTTTATCGAGCATGATTTGAATTTATAAAAGCTATGCATGTTTTCATGAGTTGCATGATTATTTACCAATGAATGATGTTTAAGGTTTTCATGCACGTGGTTTCAAATGTATGTGTATGCTATATGGGGTCGGTTACACGGTGGGGTCAGGGTACCTTGGGATCTCTGATCCCTTGGGGCATTTGGAAGATTAGCTTGTAGGTTGGAATTTGTTTTCTCCTACATGAAAGAACGAGGAGTCCATTTGGATTTCGGCGTAGGCGAGAGGGTGCCCGTCAGGCCCCGATCGGTTTAGCTTATGCAAACCCCTGAACCCTGTGTTAACCTTGTATGATGGAAATGTGATGCATAAGAGTTCTTTTATACGTGAAATTAAATTATTCTATATTACATGTTTTATGGAGGGAATTCACTAGACCTTTTGGTCTAACCCTCGCTTTTCAAAATGTTGGGAACTGAAGATTTGCTAAGTATGGTTAGTACTGCCAGAACAACGTTAGTACTGCCAGAACAACGTTAGTACTGCCAGAACAACGTTAGTACTGCCAGAACAACATTAGTACTGCCAGAACAACAATACTACTGCCAGAGCAAGGTTAGTACTGCTAGTAAAAGTTAATGCTGCTGGAACAAAGTTAGTACTGCTAGTAAAAGTTAATGCTGCTGGAACAATGTTAGTACTGCTTGTGCATAACGATGTTAATACTGCTGATGATCATTATTATGGAATGCGAGAATGTTGGAGATAAAGATGGAATGATTGAAGATAAGCATGAAAGAATATTCTGAAGATCAATTTTGTTTTGATAGTTATCTTGTAATTATTTAGTATAAATAGATGTTGATAGATAGCTATTCGTAAGAGATTGATCAGAATTCGTTTTTGTTTTAGAGAGAATTAACCTCAAGGTTTAGAACCCTATTTCTAGAGAAGTAGAAGTCGTCTTGTTGAGCCTGTTCAACAAGATTGAGGTTTGGTTGTAAACTTGTGAGTTGAAGCATTGAATACAAACAGATTGTGTTTTCTGGTTAGTTGTTCATTGAGTGTATTTGAATTAAAGTTCTATTCCGCAAGATTCTTTAATTCTGATTTCTAAGTATAGTTATTCTTGTTTGGAATCGGTCCTGAAAAGTGGTATCAGAGCCTGGTTTCTTAGAAATCTACAATCATTATGGACAACACAGTTGAATCAAACAGTACTCTTGTTTCAAAGGTTCCCATGCTCAGGCCTAATGAGTTTGACATGTGGAAGATTAGAATCAAGCAGTATATTTTGCTTACTGATTATTCCATCTGGGATATTATAGAGAATGGTCCATGTGCTGAAGGAAAAGTTGGACCAGATGGCAAAAGACCCCCTCCAAAGACTGATGCAGAAAGAAAGGTTAGACAAACAGAGATGAAAGCCTTAAGCACTCTGCTTTTGGCTATTCCCAATGAGTATCAGCACCAATTTCATCACTGCACTGATGCTCAGATCTTATGGAATGCATTGGAAAAGAGATTCACTGGTACCAAGAGCACCAAGAGGAACCAGAAGGCAATTCTTAAGCAACAATATGAAAATTTCACTTCTACAAAGAATGAGTCTATGACTCAAACTTTTGATAGATTTAATAAGTTGATTGGAGAATTGGCTACAGTTGGAGTTCATATGGAGGCTGATGATGTAAACAGGAAGTTTCTAAGATCATTAGGTGAGGAATGGACAATGTATACTGTGTCTTTCAGACAGAATGACCAGTTAGAAGATAAAGAGCTTGATGATCTTTACAATGATCTTAGGGTATTTGAAGCAGAGGTTGAAGCCAAGAAGAAGCCCTCAGGATATGTGTATAATGCTGCACTCCTATTAGCATCAACTGATTCTACTACTAACCCTGAATCAGTTAGTACTGCTGGTGGAGTCAATCAGGAGAAGGCAAATGATTCTGTACTAGAAGCTTTCTTTTCTAGTCATGTTAACTCCTCATTAATTAATGATGACTTAGAACGGATTAATGCGGATGATCTTGAGGAGATGGATATCAAGTGGCAGATGGCTATGCTTTCTATGAGGGTGAAGAAGTTTATAAAGAGGACTGGGAGAAACAACTTTTCCCAAAGAAGAGAAGATGGTGCTGGGTTTGACAAGTCTAAGGTGGAATGCTACAAGTGTCATGAGATGGGACACTTTGCCAGAGAATGCAGAGGTGGAGTATCTCAAAACAACCATCAACAAGCTCAGACTGGAAGCTTCAACCAAAACATAAACTCTGTTCAAGCCCTTGTTTCTCAACAAGGAATGGGATTTGATTGGAGTGATCAAGCAGAAGAGGCAATTCAGAATCATGCACTCATGGCAGAAGTCTCAGATCTTCCTACTGAGGTAAAATCTAATCTCTGTTCTCAAGCTTGTATAGACACTGTGAAAAGGTATAGAGATCACAACCAGGGAATGTGTGATGACCTTAAGAGATTAGAAAATGATAGAAGAGATTATGTAGTGATTGTTGAGAGGTTTGAAGAACAAATTAAGGCTTTTCAAGCCAATGAACTTCAACACTCATATGATACAAACTACTGGAAGTGGGAAAAGAATGGTCTGGAGTTCCAACTGAAAGAGTCTAGGGAGGAATGTGAGAAATTAAAAGGAGAACTTGAGAAAGTAAAACTTGATGTTGAAAAGTTTTCATGTGCTTCTAAAGTCATGGACACCATAATAAATGCTCAAATCCACAGTAAGATGAAACCAGGCATAGGGTACAATGCCACACCCCCACCCTACAACAACACATACATCCCTCCTAGGTCAGACCTGTTAGAAACCATGGATAAGAAGGACTTACCTGAAGGAGCTACTAAAGTAGATCCATTAGATGAAGTTGTTGTTGAGGATAAAACTGAAAAAGAAGAGTCTAAGAAAAAGAACAAGAATGTCAGTGGTGAGATCCCTTTAGAGAATTACATCAAGACTAATGAGGAAGGTGGAAGTCCCTGGGATAAGAACAATGAGATGAAAAGATCTGAAAAAGGAAAGGGAGTTCAGTATACACAGACCACTGTTGTGAATTCCAATACTTGTGAACATTGTTCTTGCAAGAATTCTCAAAAGGATGAGCCCCAAAAACATGATAAAAGGAGGGGAAATCAAAGAAACTGGAATAATCAGTGGGCTCAAAAACAAGGAGTTGATCTGCAAAGGATTAACAGACCAAAACCTTGTTTTATCTGTGGCAAATTGAATCACCTTGCCAAACACTGTTATTTCAATCCTATTAACCAAAGGATAAACTTTCAAAGAACTTTTCAAAAATCAAATGGTTATAGGAAGGCTGTAAGAAACCATGTGGCTAAGAAACAAGCTAAATCAAAAAGCCACACGAGGAAAAAGACTGAAAAAGAATGTGTCACAATGTGGGTTCCTAAAGGCACCAGTGTTAGTACTGCTGCCTCTGATAGTACTGCTGCTAGCAGTATTAACACTGTTAGTACTTCTGCTAGCAGTATTAACACTGTTAGTACTTCTTCTAGAAGCAATACTGCTGCTAGCAGTGTTAGTACTGCTAACACTGTTAGTACTTCTTCTAAAGATAATACTGCTTCTAGTGTTAGTACTGCTAACACTGTTAGTACTTCTTCTAAAGATAGTACTGCTAACACTGTTTGTGCTGCTAGACCAATCATCTTGACAAAGTACTCCAGTACTGAAGTTCCTCAGGTTGAAAAACTTATCCAAACTGAATGTAAGTACTTTGATGAGCAAGGGAGACCCAAGACCACTTTGGCTTGGGTTCCCAATAAAAACTAATTGATTTATCTTATGTGCAGGGCAACCAACAGCTCAAGGGGAAGAGCATCTGGCATGTTGACAGTGGTTGCTCTAGGCACATGACAGGTAACATGGCCTGCCTCAAGAATTTCAAAAGAATTGATGGAGGACATGTTGCTTTTGGGAATAATCCTGCAGGAGGTAAGATAAGTGGTAAAGGTGATGTATCAAAAGGTAAGATGACATTTGAGGATGTTTACTATGTTGAGCAATTGAGATACAACCTGTTAAGTGTATCACAGGTCTGTGACAAGAAACATAGTATATTATTTACTGATTCTGAATGCATTATTCTTGCTCCTGGATTCAAGGTAGTTGATGAAAACATGATACTATTGAGAACTCCTAGAAAGGATAATGTGTATTGTTTAGATTTAGAAAGTGTTTCATCTGATTCATCCCTAAACTGTTTGGTTTCAAAAGCTTCAATGGATGAATCATCACTTTGGCACAGAAGGATGTGTCACATGAATTTTAAAACAATGAATAAACTTGTTAAACATAATCTTGTTAGGGGTCTACCATCAAAAGTTTATTCATGTGATGATCATTGTGTTGTTTGTCTCAAAGGCAAACAACACAAAACTTCTCATAAGTCCAAAGAGATAAACACTATCTCAAATCCTCTTCAGTTGTTGCATATGGATCTGTTTGGCCCTACAAATGTCATGAGCATTGGCAAGAAGTCATATTGTTTAGTTATTATTGATGATTACTCTAGATTTACTTGGGTATATTTTCTGAGAACTAAAGATGAGACAAGTGGACTGATCAAATCTTTTATTCTTTGAATTGAAAACCAATCAAATCAAAAAGTGAAAGTCATTAGATCAGATAATGGGACTGAATTTAAAAACCTTGATCTAAACACCTTTTGTGAGGAAAAAAGAATTGAGAGACAATACAGTGCTCCTAGGACTCCACAACAGAATGGTGTTGCTGAGAGAAGGAATAGGACACTGATTGAGGCTGCTAGATCTCTGTTAGCTGATTCAAAATTACCCACTACTTTTTGGGCAGAAGCAGTTAATACTGCTTGTTATGTTCAAAACAGAGTTTTAGTAATAAAGCCTAAAAACAAGACACCTTATGAGCTTTTTCAGAAAAAGAAACCATTTATTGGATTTTTCAAACCATTTGGGTGTCCTTGTACAATTCTCAATACCAAATCTCACTTAGGTAAGTTTGATAGCAAAGCAGATGATGGTTTTCTTGTTGGTTACTCATCTCAGAGTAAAGCTTACAGAGTGTTTAATACCTCTTCTAGAATAATTGAAGAAAGTGACAATGTCAAATGCAATGAGAACACACCAAATCCTATTGGTTCAGGTCCTGATTGGCTATTTGACATTGATTCACTTACTAATTCTTTGGGTATCAGTAGTAATGTAAATGCAGGACAAAGGGATGCACCAATATCAGATCACAGAATTCAGTCTGTGATATTTTCACTCCCTACCATTGACCCTGTTGACTTCTGTGAACAAGAAAAGGAAGCTGAACCCATTCAGAATGAAGAAGAGAGAAGAATAGAGGAAAATCAGCCTTCAAGTCCAAATTCCAGAGAGTCTGAAGTGACTGAAGAAGCTGAAGAAAATCCAGACTTAAATGAGTCAAATCTGGATGTGATCTTACAAGAGGAATCTGGTCATCCATCAAGAACTCAGAAAAATCATCCTCCTGAGTTGGTAATTGGAGACATTGCTTCTCCCATGATGACTAGGAATCAAAGCAGACTTCAAGAGCTACAAGATCAGCAAAATACAGTTAATACTGTACTCACTTGCTTTCTATCCCAAATTGAGCCCAAAAAGGCTTATGATGCTATGAAAGATCCAAGTTGGATAGAAGCAATGCAAGAGGAGCTGCTACAGTTCAAGCTACAGAATGTTTGGAACTTGGTGGACCTTCCAAAAGGTCATAGGGCAATTGGCACCAAGTGGATTTTCAGGAATAAGAAGGATGAGAGAGGAATTGTGATCAAGAACAAAGCCAGGCTGGTTGCACAAGGGTATACTCAGGAAGAGGGTATAGACTATGAGGAAGTCTTTGCTCCAGTTGTAAGGATTGAGGCAATTAGGTTGTTTCTAGCCTATGCCTCATATATGAAGTTCAAGGTCTACCAGATGGATGTAAAAAGTGCTTTTCTATATGGGACTATAGATGAAGAAGTGTATGTCTGTCAACCCCCTGGATTTGAGAATCCATTGTATCCTGACAGAGTGTACAAGTTAAAGAAGGCACTTTATGGTCTACATCAAGCCCCAAGAGCATGGTATGACACCCTGTCTACCTATCTCTTGAAAAATGAATTTGAAAGAGGAATCATTGATAAGACCTTATTTATCAAAAGGAAAAAGAAGGACACCCTACTTGTTCAGATCTATGTGGATGACATTATCTTTGGATCCACAAATGATAACATGTGTAAAGACTTTGAGGAGTTAATGCACAAGCGATTCAAGATGAGTTCCATGGGTGAACTTACTTTCTTCCTTGGGCTTCAGGTGAAACAGAAGAAGGATGGGATTTTCATATGCCAATCCAAATATGTGAAAGACATCCTGGATAAGTTTGGATTATCAGACTCAAAGCCAGCAAGCACACCAATGGAGACACACAAACAGATCAATGCTGATCTTGAGGGGGAGGATGTGGATGTCCATCATTACAGATCAATGATTGGATCACTAATGTATCTCACAGCCTCTAGACCAGATATTATGTTTCCAGTATGTGTATGTGCCAGATTTCAAGTCACACCAAAGCAATCACACCTTCATGCAGTCAAGAGGATATTTAGATACCTAAGAGGGCAACCTAGATTAGGTCTCTGGTATCCTTATGAATCATCCTTTGATTTACTTGCATACTCAGATAGTGACTTGGGTGGAGCTAACATGGATAGGAAGTCTACTTCAGGTGGATGTCAGTTTTTGGGTGCAAGACTAGTATCGTGGCAGTGTAAGAAACAAACCACAGTGTCCTTATCTACAACAGAAGCTGAGTATATAGCTGCTGCAAGCTGCTGCTCTCAGGTTCTATGGATACAGAATCAGATGTTGGACTATGGGGTAACATTTCTTCACACTCCAATCTTCATTGACAACAACAGTGCTATTAGCATTGTTAACAATCCTGTCAAACACTGAAAAACAAAGCACATAGAGATCAGGTATCACTTTATTCGAGATTGTAATGAAAAGAAATTAATTCAAGTTGCTAAAGTTCATACCAATGACCAGTTTGCTGATCTATTCACAAAAGCTTTTGATGTGGGTAGATTCACTTTCTTGGTAACAAGTGTGGGCATTATCAACCTTGAATAAAGTCATGATTCTCAGTTTTTATACCTGTACTTCCTTCTATATTTGGTACTACTAACTCTTTTTCTCAGGATCTTCTGTATGACTCAGATTAACAAGTGCTGAAAAGTGCAAGTATAGTTACTACTGCTAGTGCATAGTTACTACTGCCAGTGGATAGTTACTACTGCCAGTGCATAGTTACTACTGCCAGTGCATAGTTACTACTGCCAGTGCATAGTTACTACTGCCAGTGCATAGTTACTACTGCTAGTACATAGTTAATACTGCTTCGTACTTAATACTGCATGTGTCGTTAATACTGCTTTAAAAGAAAAATTAGGGCTACTACTGCTATAAATACCTCTTTCAGCCCGCCAAAGTTCATAACGTCTCTTTGAATTCTATTCATCTCTCTCTCTTTCTAACTATTCTCTCCCAAGAATCTCTGTTTTCTGTCAAGAATCCTCAGGTACAATGGAGTTTATCGACGAACACAACGAGATTGCCATGCTCCAGAAGCCAAAACAGTCCGCAGGTTTTCACGACATTGTGGATTTCCTCAAGAACTCGCATATATCCTATGCCCTAACGGTGACCCCGACAATCTACATCGAGCATCAGACGCAGTTCTGGGAAAATGCCACCGTGGTGTCTGAAGATGGGCATAAAATCATCAAAACAAGGGTGTGTGACAAACCCTTAAATGTTACAGAGGAGCTTATTCGCATCACTCTTCGATTGGATGATGCCTCAGGTATGACGTCTATTCCTAATGACGATCTATACTCAAATTTAACGCGAATGGGGTATGAAGGTCCCATTGGAATCTTTAAGTTTTTCAAGTCTAAATTTTCTACACAATGGCGATTCTTTGTTCATACCTTAATGCATTGCATTTCAAAGAAAACTACTGGATGGAGTGAGTTTAGCAGTACCATTGCTTATGCCCTGGTCTGCTTGGCCACTGCCAGAAAGTTTAATTTTTCACAAATGATTTTCAATGATCTTGTGTCAAACCAGGAATCCAAAAAGCGTTTTTATATGTACCCAAGGTTTGTCCAAGCAGTGATTACTCAGGAATTGACGGATTTGCCTCAATTTTCTGAGGTATATGTACCTAAACCCCCTAAAGGAAAGGTCTTCTCAAATATGAGAAGAACTTCCAGGGACTCGGAAGGAGTTGACACTCCATTGTTCTCTACAATGATGGGTGTGTCCCACACACAAGAAGGTATGGCATTAGGGTCAAGGCCCTCATTAGACCAACCCACTGATAGCCTAACCGCACCTTCAATCACCAAAGAAATTCCTCAGTCCATTCTTCAAAGACCCACTCCTCAAATAACCAAAAAGTTTACAAGAAGAATGGTACACAAGGCTCCTTCCCTTGATGTACCTCCTACAAGCCCAAAGCCTTTAAGCCCTCTATTGGAGCATTCTCCAACAGAGAATATCGAAAGGGAAACCACAGGGGTGTCTCCCAACCCCAAGAAGGTGCTCACTAAGGAGAAGGTTGAGCATGTGAGTAGCAAGGCTGCCACTACTTCTGCTAGCACAGAGAAGGACAGTGGTAACATACCTAAGACCTTCCTCACGGCAACTCAGAATGAGAAATCATTCAGAGGTCCCAGGTGCCAAGAAACCACGGGGGTAGGCAGTGCTTTTGCTAGGCAAAAGACTCCTACTAAAATTTCCAGTGATCCTTTAAAGGAAGTAAAAACTCCTAAACAAGGTAAGGATAGATATACATATGAGGAATTGATGGAAACCATTGGCAATATCAACACAGATGTTGTAAGTCAGCAAAAGGAGATAGATGGACTCAAGAAAGTGGTCCTATATCAACAAACACAGCTTGAGAAGCATAAGAAACTGATTACAAAGTTGATGCACAGGAAGAAGAAAGCTCAGTATGTTCTTAAAAGAAGAAGCCCCAACAATGATGCTCCCAAAAAGGGGGAGTCAGAAGCTGAAGTCAACATGGAGAGTGCACAGGAAAAGGGGGAGAATGAGTGTGCTGCTGAAATTGCAAAAGAAGCAGAAACTGATCATGCAGCAGAAAAGGTTAATGCTGCTGAAATTGCAAAAGAAGCAGAAACTGATCATGCAGCAGAAAATGTTAATGCTGCTGAAATTGAGAAAAAAGCAGAAACTGAACCAACAGCAGAAATGGTTAATGTTGCTGAAATTCAGAAAGAAGCAGAAACAAAAGAAGCAGCAGAAACGGAAGAAGCAGCATAAACAAAAGAAGCAGCAGAAACAAAAGAAGCAGCAGAAACGGAAGAAGCAGCAGAAACAAAGGAAGCAACAGAAACTAAAAAGCCTACTTTGGAAGAAGTTGAAGTTGCAGAGGCTTTGATTAAAGCCAAACATGACACTCCTAAAAAGCAAGAAGAAACTCTGGGTGAAAAGCTGGAGTCACTGAAAAGAACAAGAACCAAGTCCATAGCTACCAAGAGGAAAGTTGTCAAGAAAAGGCTGAATATTATTTGGTGGATGTTGCATACAAGCACAGCATGAAAAGGTTGAATGGAATGCTACATGCTAAGTTGGCTTGCAACAAGGATTCTGAAATGGGAAGATACTTGGTGAGAAGGATTATCAATCAAAGTCTGGGTTTGAATCCCGATTTATGTGTTCATGATTAGGTTTTGGAAGCATCATCTGAAGAACTTGACTTCTAAACCTAAAAAGTCAAGTTAGGGGGAGATTGTTGGGAACTGAAGATTTGCTAAGTATGGTTAGTACTGCCAGAACAACGTTAGTACTGCCAGAACAACGTTAGTACTGCCAGAACAACATTAGTACTGCCAGAACAACAATACTACTGCCAGAGCAAGGTTAGTACTGCTAGTAAAAGTTAATGCTGCTGGAAAAAAGTTAGTACTGCTAGTAAAAGTTAATGCTGCTGGAACAATGTTAGTACTGCTTGTGCATAACGATGTTAATACTGCTGATGATCATTATTATGGAATGCGAGAATGTTGGAGATAAAGATGGAATGATTGAAGATAAGCATGAAAGAATATTCTGAAGATCAATTTTATTTTGATAGTTATCTTGTAATTATTTAGTATAAATAGATGTTGATAGATAGCTATTCGTAAGAGATTGATCAGAATTCGTTTTTGTTTTAGAGAGAATTAACCTCAAGGTTTAGAACCCTATTTCTAGAGAAGTAGAAGTCGTCTTGTTGAGCCTGTTCAACAAGATTGAGGTTTGGTTGTAAACTTGTGAGTTGAAGCATTGAATACAAACAGATTGTGTTTTCTGATTAGTTGTTCATTGAGTGTATTTGAATTAAAGTTCTATTCCGCAAGATTCTTTAATTCTGATTTCTAAGTATAGTTATTCTTGTTTGGAATTGGTCCTGACACAAAACTAAACCATTTTCAGGTAAGCAAGTAGTAAGAGGCTCAAGTAAGTGAGCAAGAGCAAGATAGAGTACGGGCGCAGCTAGAGACAGTGCAAGTGCCAACCATAGAAGTTAGAATATTCTCAGTTGTGTATAGGTTGTTTCCGCCAACCTTAGCTTATGAATGATGTAACGAAATGTTAGGACCCATTTTTATTGAAAAGAGTTGATTTTTATGCTATGTATGTCCTATAGTGTTTTTGGGATGTTACAAATGGTATCAGAGCTATAGTTTAAGGGATTTAGGTGACCGGACGGGCCTAAACTTAAACTTGGGAGTAGAAAATCACAACTGAGAATCAGGAAATGCGTTAACAGGGCACTAATGTAGACACAAGAAATGCGTTAGGAGGACACTATTATAGAGATAGGACTAATAGGGTATTGAGGACTGTCATGTAAGGTAAGTTTGAGATTTCACCTGGCCAGTGTAATCGCGAACTTACAGGTACATGTATGTGCTTAACCTACCTTATTAACCTGCCTAGTGCTATGTCGTGTTCCAGCACGTTAGAATGTCAACAAGGTCCCCGAGGGGTAGATTAAAACCCTTGTTGGGGAGGTTCATGAGAAGTCGTATATGAGGTGATGTATGTATACATCGAGGAGAAGAAATGTTGTATAGAACGTTATGAGTCGGCTAGAGGTAACTCTTCGTGGATTCGATGTGGATAGATGTTGATTTTGAGTAAGACTCCTGTTTCGGGAGAGTCCCCGTTCTAGAAATCATGGGATAGATCGGTCGGGATGGTAAGAAAGGACGATGTCGAAATCTTGAAAGTGTCAATGGAGCTTTGAATTCTTATTCGAGCTTTTCAAGGACAGGGTAAATGAAATAAGATACCTATAGGGAAATGAAAGCATATAGAAGTGGAAAGTGAGATAGTTGTTCAAAGCGAAATAGTATGAAATGGTGGGGTAAGTGGACCGTTGAATGTATGTATAGCAAGATGCGGCAAGGCCGAGAGGACGACCATTGGTCGGAGTTAGAGTGCAAGTGTTAGGATACGTGAGTAGAACGGTTGACCTTGTTTGAGTGAGTAGCCTTCAATTGCAAGTATAGTTTCATACACTGAGTTGTACATGTGTACATGAAATTCTCCATAAGTAAAGTAAATGTGCAAATTTCAAATTTGAACTAATATGAGTCGATGTGTGCAAGCGTATGTTTAAAGAAAAATGAAAATCCATTTACATCGCACAATAAGGTTTGAGATTTATGGTTTGCAAAATATTCCACTCTTTCCAGGACAAGTTAAATGATTGCAAAAGTCAAGAAAACGATTGAATGCAAAACTTTTATAACCAAAACGAGTATTGACATGTTGAAGTTATATAAATGAGTATGAAAACCGACTGGTTTACTTCGTGTCGGTAATTTTCCTTCAAGATGTGGTCGTACGAAAAGATTTTTCACTCAATATATTTCTGTCGTAACGACATATTTTGGTGAAGTAAGAATAAGTTTATGGGAAGCGGCATGCGAACGATTCCCAAGATCGTTGTGCAGGGCATTAAATTTTTAAGAGCAATGGGGGACATGTGTACCCAAAACTTTTTTTTAAGTATTGTTTATTGAAAATGGTGAAAGGTACGAAATGATTTATTTACTGTATTGTCATGCATGAAGCTATGAACCCACTAGGTCGTAGAGTACCACGTCTTAAGCTAAGGAAGAACTCCGAGAGCGGAGAGGCGTTGGTCAAGTTAGGGGAGAACGTATGTAGTTTTGGTATATGTGTTTAAGAGGAGAGTTGGACCTTGGAAGAGTCGGGAATGGATTTTAGTGTCAGGGGTATGAGGGTCTACCTTTGCTCGGCGACTGAGAACACAGTTGTCGAGGGGCGATGGTGTCCGGAGGAAGGACTAGGAGTCATCAAGGTATCGGTTTTAGCAACTCGTTATGAGTAGTGTGGTGAGGAAATGAAATGTCCACGGCGTGGGGATATGAATTTCGAGGTAAGCTTGTAATGTTGATGTTACATGAGTAGACTTCGATAAGAGAGAGTCAGATCATGAAGTTGATTATGATGTGTTGGAAGGATTAGGTTCCGTAAGGAACCCATGTTAAGAATAAGTTAAGAAAATAGTTACATATTGTCTGTTGTTGTAGAAGCCGACAGTTGTGTAAGGTGGATGAAGCCAAAGACTTGAAACAGAAGGTTGTAAATTAATAGAACACCTTGTAGGAGTGTTAAGAGGATGGGAAGCGGTCATTTTGAATAAGCGTTCTATTTATGAGGTATGGAGGGATTCGTAGAATGATGAGGTACGTAACACGAGCGAAGCAAGTGTGTAGATTCTATCGTCCAGTGAGGGACTGTGTCCAGCTTATGTGAGGCCTCGGATCGTAAAGAGCGAGTAAGAACGCTTACATTTGAGCTAATTGGGAACTAGGGAGTTATAGTTCAGCTAGAGTGAGAAAGGAAAAAGTAGCGAGATAGACTCGATCGTGTATGCGAGATAATTTGAAGGCAAGTTCAAATTGTGAACGAATGACCATGAGAGACTTGGTCGGTAGTGTGATGATAGGAGTGGTGGGTGTACGAACGAATAGTAGCTTCAATTGCCAAGATATCTGTGTCATCCGGTGATGTAGTGAGGCGATGTTAGAAAGAGGAAGGATTGGAAGGAAGTCCTTTTGGGATTTCGGATAGAGTGTACGTTTTGCAACCCCAGTTGTTGAAGTACGTGGTTTGTAAGTTGGTGTTTATTTTGACTGTTATCGGAATGGAATGTCGGGGCAGAATTGGGTGATTGCCTAGCTGTGAGACCAAGCTTTGTGGTTATGAATGTTGGTAAGTATAGTCTTGAAGGCAGAGTAAGTTTAAGGAAGATGATGAATAGATTAGTCAAGCTGTAGTATAGTAGATGAGAAATCGTTAAAGATTGAAAATTGTTCCTTATGCGTGAGGGAATGATTCTAGAAGGAAATAGTTGAAAATTTTGGTTACGTTTAAGGAATGACATGAGGATGATTGTGGGTCGGAGTGGTAGTATGATCATTAGTTGATTTGAAATGTCATGATAGATGTATAAGCCTTTGGTTAGTTGATTAAAATTTTATAGATTTGTTAAGAAATGACGTTCATTTGTTATTACAGGATGTGTTACAATTCTTGGGGAAGTGTTATTGAGATTAACACACTGATAGTTAAAGAATTATTTAAGGTAAATCTAAGTGATAAAGTCGGGATGACGGTATATATGCATCTGTCTGATTTTATGATCATGGTGGTTAATCGAAGGAATTGTGGAACCCGAGTTTCGGGGTGTTCCTGAGTCAATAGATCTGTTTGTAGTAGGGAGTCCAAGGGGGGTGGATTATTATAGTGAATAGGGGACGTTACTAAGAAACACACTTTGGGATCGGGAAGTTTAAAGAGGATGATGGTTGTGTTAGTCAAAATGTGGTAGGATAGATGTGAGATCCTTGAAGAATGTGAGCTGCTGCTTATGTGTGAACGAATAGTCCGAGGAAGTAAAGGTTAGAGAATTAAAGGATGTGTAGTGACGTCGAACTCTGGAGCCAGTTCGAGATGTTTTTGGTCGAAAGCCTTAGGTTAAAATTTCAGTGTGACCGTTTGATTATGTGTAGTAATGAGAAAATATTTTCAGCTTGGGAATAGTCGGAAGAGAGGGGCGAGTAATGTCGGTGGACGGTGCTCCACGCTCGCGTGGGGAGGTGAAGATAGGGTGTCGGAATAAGTGAGGGAAGTGGAGGTAGTAAACTTGTCAGTAATGCCGAGAGGTGCAGTGTTGTGTAGATTGTCATTGATAAGTGTGCAAACCGTTGGAAAGAGTATTGAGGAAGGGAATGGTGTATGAGTTGTGCAGGAAAGGAGTGGATAAGACATCTGAATGAGTTAAGCTAATGACTTTGTGAGGAAGGTTTAAATGAACTAGTCATTCAGTGGTATGCCATTGAGAATAGTTTTGCGTGGTCAGGACTACCCTTCCTAGTTGAGTGAGGGTAGCCGAAGTTATGTTTTTATGATTGAACGGACGTGGCAATCAACGAGAAATGGTTGTGTTTCAGGATGAGTTTAATCTGAGTAAGTGAACACTTCAACGATGGGTTTGGAGGTTCCTACCCTTAGTTTCGTATGAGCATAGGGTGGCGGAGTAGTGAAGATGTGAGAGATTATGGACGTGCTGTGGCCTAGGTGGTCCGAGAAAAGGGAATTTTTATCGGATGTTGGGTGGGGCAAGGTTGTGAGTTGTGATGCGATGAAGGAACTAGGGATTTAAAGTTGTCGGGATATACAGGGTTGGCCTTGTGCCCAGCTGTCAAGTGAGCGAAGGTTTCCTAGTAAATGAATCTCGTGTTGTAGCGGGGGATTCCGTCGAGTTCCTCCTTAAAGAAAGTAAAGGTGCATGAGAAGCCTTATTTAATCTCTAATGTTGAAACCGATCGATTAGGAACAGTAGCCGACGGGTTAGAGTGCCGTAAGAACTGAAGATGATGCATTCGGTGTTCCATGTTTCGAATTTAATAAGATGGTCGGCTGAGTCCGAAGTGGCAGTGCCGTGGGAAAGTGTCAGTTGTGGTGTGGGCGTGTTACCCGCATCCTTTTTCCAATGAGGAATTCCGGGGACGGAATTCTTTTAAGGGGGGAGTGTTGTAACAACCCTATTTTAGTAGGTTTAAAAGTTTAGTGTTTGAAATGAAAAGAATGCAAGTGTGGTTAAAGGGCTTGTATGCAAATTGTGGAAAATATAAATGGGGATCAGAACCCTAGGGTTTGTCACTGTATTGTTAGTCCTGGCGGCTGAGAAAGAAATGAAGAGAAAGACCTGATAGGATTCTGGCATCAAATTCTTTGGTGGAGAAACACGGAATTTGGTGAGTAATAATCTCTCTTAAGTTTTCTTCTGCATTGAGGTTCCCTAGTAATCAAAGTGTTGTTCATATTCTATGTTATAAACTGTGATCGCATGTTAAGAGAGTAAGTGGGATTAACCCTAAAATTGATCGAGTAATGGATTAGTGTTAGTCCAGTATGTAGTTTAATAAGGATGAGAAAATTACCATTTAATATTAAAACAAGAATAGACAGATAGAGAAACCCCTAGTGTAGATGTTAATCGCGGTGGTCGAGTTCTGCTGAAATCGCGAGTCACCGGGACTAGGTGGTACAGGGAGTAAGGGGCACCGGGACTAGGTGATACCGGGAGTAAGGGGCACCGGGACTAGGTGGTACCGGGAGTAAGGGGCACCGGGACTAGGTGGCACCGGGAGTAGGGGGCACCGGGACTTGAGTCCCATAAGAGTCCCGTAAGGTGCACGTACCGGGAGAAAGAAAGAGCATATCGGGACTTGGGGCTAAGTCTCGCACATGTTGAAGATTGGGCTGAGATGCCTTCGGGTCGTAGTCAGAGGCTGGACCGCAGGCTGTTTGGGCCGAAGCTAAAGCAGCTTGGTCTTGGGCCGATAGGTGTGTTGGGCCGAGGGACTACTTAAGTCCTGTTGGGCTTAGAGTTATATTTGTGGGCTTAATGTATTTAAGGTCTAAACTAGATAACGAGGGCCCAGTTCGTAAGTGATAGTATAATTAATTATTTAAGGTTGGAACGAGGGAAAACCTAAGAAGCTTAAGTCGGTAGACGCTGATTTTAAATTTGCACGTTATGCTTTAGGTTTAAGAGCAAGTCGGAACGAGGCTCAAGCTAAGAAGGAGCTTGCTATCAGGTGAGTTCTCTCGACCCTTTTTTATGACGTACTGTTTTTACTGAAATGGTTCCTTTATCGAGCATGATTTGAATTTATAAAAGTTATGCATGTTTTCATGAGTTGCATGATTATTTACCAATGAATGATGTTTAAGGTTTTCATGCACGTGGTTTCAAATGTATGTGTATGCTATGTGGGGTCGGTTACACGGTGGGGTCAGGGTACCTTGGGATCTCTGGTCCCTTCGGGCATATGGAAGATTAGCTTGTAGGTTGGAATTTGTTTTCTCCTACATGAAAGAACGAGGAGTCCATTTGGATTTCGGCGTAGGCGAGAGGGTGCCCGTCAGGCCCCAATCGGTTTAGCTTATGCAAACCCCTGAACCCTGTGTTAACCTTGTATGATGGAAATGTGATGCATAAGAGTTCTTTTATACGTGAAATTAAATTATTCTATATTACATGTTTTATGGAGGGAATTCACTAGACCTTTTGGTCTAACCCTCGCTTTTCAAAACTAAACCATTTTCAGGTAAGCAAGTAGTAAGAGGCTCAAGTAAGTGAGCAAGAGCAAGATAGAGTACGGGCGCAGCTAGAGACAGTGCAAGTGCCAACCATAGAAGTTAGAATATTCTCAGTTGTGTATAGGTTGTTTCCGCCAACCTTAGCTTATGAATGATGTAACGAAATGTTGGGACCCAGTTTTATTGAAAATAGTTGATTTTTATGCTATGTATGTCCTATAGTGTTTTTGGGATGTTACATATACCCATTTTATTTCATAAGTAGGTGTTCTAATCTGTTTGAGTGTAGGTCGATTAATCTTTTGTGATATTAAAACTAAGAGATGTTAGTTTATGTAACGACCAAGACTATTTTAGAGAGGGGTTTAAAGTCTTGTGTCATGTCTTAATAAAGGTGGAAGTTGAGGGGCTAATTGGTAAGTTAAGTATAGGGTATAAAAACCAAATGATTGGCACAAAAACCTAGTTTTGTCAATCATTTGGTGGAGTGCGGCTGAAATAGAAAGGAAGAGAGAAAGATAGAAGAAGGAAGAAAGGGAGAAAGAAAGAAGAAGGAAGAAAGGGAGAAAGAAAGAAGAAGGAAGAAAGAGAGATAGAGAAAGAAAGAAGAAAGATTTCCTAGCTAATTGGGAGAAAAGGAAGGTTTTCATCACCCTCAATCAACCAGGTAATCCTTTCTATTCATCTCTAATATGTGAGTTGTTGCTAAGCTAGGTATGTTGGGATTTTGTTTAAAAGTGGAGTTGAGACCTAATGATAGAAATTTAATGTCTTAAATGTGTTTTAGCAGCTGTGAGTTCAGTACTATTTGAGCTTAGTAATCCGATTATTGTTGCTAATCTTAGATTCGTGGATTAGGGGTTTATATGCGGTTTTTTATCCCAAATAGGGTCTGAGTCGGCGTCCGGAAAGCCTGTGGGCGTCCGAACACGTTGCCCAATTTGAATGTTTCCGGATGAGGAAACTACCCGGATAAGAAGAGTATTCAGATATGAGGTTGTCCGGTAAGTGTTTGTCCGTTAAGTAAGTGTTTGTCCGGTAAGTAAGGTTGTCCGGTAAGTAAGGTTGTCCGGTAAGCGTTTGCCCGGTAAGCAAGGTTGTCCGGTAAGTGTGGTTGTCCGGAAAGTTGTACCCGGAAAGTTATAGGTGTCCGGTAAGTCGAACCCGGATGATATCTGGACTGTTGGTTTAGGCATCTGAGTAGTTTATATCTCATCTATTTCTCAGGTAGTGCAATCGTAAGCTGGAGATAAAGTAAGAAAAGATCTTATAAGCATCAGGTGAGTTTTCTAAACTGAAATACGTGAATCTTGACATGTTTTTCTAAAACGAGAACAAGATGATAAATGTCATGTTTTATGTTATGCCTTAATTGCATGAAAGTTATTTAAAGTTTATATGAGATGTATGCATACATGTGTGAGGTGTAAATTGGCTAAGTCGGGGGGTGTGGCCCGCCAGCTCGTGCCGGGAGGTGTGACCCGTTTATGCCATGGGAAGTGTGACCCTGTAAGGCAGCATGAGACTGACTCGTTGTCACCTTAGGGTGACTTCAGGGTGCCAATTTACGGGTGCGGACTTTATCTGTGAATGATTTTATATGAACAGATTTGTGGATAATTTATACTGAAAGTTATAAACTGTTTTAAATGCTTTGATAACTTTTAAGAGGGACTCACTAGACCTCATGGTCTAACCCTCGCATTTTCAAATTAAAACCTTTTCAGGAAAACAGGAAATGAAAGGCTCTGGCAAGTAAACAGGGCGGATAGCGAGAAAGCTCGGTAGTGTAGTGACACTATTGTTTAGTTTAGAATTATTCTCAGTTGTGTAGGTTGATTCCGCCAACCAGATTTTGTTATGATGTAAGAAATTTTGGGGATCCGTTTTGGGATATTTCAGTTTATAAGAATTGCATGTTTAAATTTGTTTGGGTTGTTATAATTGGTATCAGAGCCATAGTTTAAGGGATTTAGGTGACCGGATGGGCCTAGACTTAAACTTTTGGGAGTAGAAATCACAACTGAGAATCAGGAATGCGTTAAGAGAGCACTAATATTAGAAATGGGATTAATAGGGTACCGAGGACGGTCATGTAAGGTAAGTTTGGGGTTACACCTGTCCAGTGTAATTGTGAACTTACAGGTACATGTATGTGCTTAAATTTCCTTAGTATTCCGTTGCTGTGGTATTAAATGAGTTTTGTTGTTATGTACCAGAATGTCTGCAAGAACTTTGAGAAGTAGGTCGATACCGATCGTGGAGGAAGTATCAAATGATGATACTATGCAACATGAGGAAGCAGTGCGAGTTGAAGATTTAGCGGAGGATGGACCAGTGAATCCTTAGAGAGCGGCGGCCACTCGTGGGAGAGGTAGAGGCCGTGGGAGAGGTAGAGGAACAATACCGACAAAGGCCGTTACTGAGGTAGAGTAAGTTTTTCTATTTCTCAAAGTGTCCTGGTAAAATAAAGTCTCCGGATGACTTTTTGGTCACTGTCCGGATGATTCTCATTTTTCCGGATAGATTTTTTTGTCAAAGTTTCCGGCTATTTTACCAACATTCCGTTTAAACACACTTTTCCGGTCAATCACATTTGTCCGGTCAAAACATCTTTCCGGTCAAACCACCTTTTCCGGATAAATCGATTTGTTGTTGCTGTGTGTTTGTTTCATAAAGACCTCAATAGGTTGACTTCTTTGACCATCGTTGATTGATCTGTTATTCTCATTGTTGCATCTTCACACATACATGCATATTTCACACACATGCATGCATACATAACACATACATACATACTTTCATCCATGCATATCACGAAGTTGGTAAATTTTTGATAAGAGGCTGCTGAATTTTTTTCTTTGCATTTATTTATCATTCACTACATTACATGCACATATATAGATTACATGAGTTGTTATTAAGTGTTTGTTTCTGTTCGGAAACACCAATCATCCGGTAAGTCAAAATTATTTTGTCCGGTAAGCATCACATCTTATCCGGTAAGTTAATTTTTGCGAGAATCTTTTTCACCCGGTAAGTCGCGAACAACTTTATCCGGCAAGTGTTATTTCATCCGGATTATTCATCCATCCGGTATCTTGTCCGGTAAGTTTTGTCCGACAACCTTCGTCCGGTAAGTTTCTCGTCATCCGGTAACTCCATTTATCCGGTAAATCGCAAATAACTTACACCCGGTAAGTCACAATTTTCATCCGGTAAGTCCAACTTTTATCCGGTAAGTTGTGTTTTGGTAAGTTGTGTTTGGTAAGTTTGGTTGGTTAATTCTCGTCGGTACCCGAGTTACCACACGTCTCTTGATTGATATTTTTTTTAAACGAAAGTTGCGATCAATTTGCAATTTTTGTGACGCTTGAGAACTTTTGCGACGATTTGATCTTACTCGCGACGCTTATCATTTTTGTGATTTATTTTTCGTCGTGTTTGATCTAACTTGGTTTGTTTTCTCGCAGGTTTCACTCTCGAAGTTAATTTCGTTCGTTAGAATTCGATAATAATCAGATTTTTGAATTTTTAAAACAAATTTATTTTATAAATTTGTTTTTCTAATTTAATTCTTGATTTATCTTCCGCAAATTTTTATTCAAAATAACACCGATTAACGATCATATTTTTTCAGGTAACAATGTCGTATTGCTTTAATCCTTCATGTAAAGCCACTATAAAAATGCATGAAGAGAATTGGAAGAGTGCAAATGAAACGTACAAAAAGCACTTCAAAGAACTGAAGGAACAGAAACTGCAAATATCTGAAAGTGTTGATAAGCTGGCTAAAGCAGAAGAAAAGGCAACAGCATTAGAGGCTGAAAACTCTGAGCTGAAAAGGAAGCTTTCTGAATTGCCATCACCAGACGAGATAAAGGCACTTGAAAAGAAAGCGCATCAAAGACTATGTGAAAAGAATATCAGGCAGGCAGATGATTTGTGCAGCAAGTACATCAAGGAGCTGAAGGAACTGAAATCTCAAATCTGGAACAGTTCTGAGAAGCTTGCTGAAGAAGAAGAGAAAGGTAAACTTCTCAACTGTGAAAACCTTGAGCTCAAATGTAAACTATCTTCTCTTGAAAAGACTCTTGAAAAGACTCTTGAAAAGGAGAAAGAATGTTTTGAAAAAGAAAGACAATTGCTTAATCAAAAGCAGTCTGGTCTTTCAACCAAATCTCTTGAAGAAAAGAAGAGACTTGAACTCATGTGTATAAAACTTTCAAAACAGATCTCCGACTTTGAAAGGGTTTTAATTTCAGAAAGAGAGAAGTTTGAAATAGAACGCAATTCTTTTACTAAAATGAATGGAGAACTTTCTTTGAAAATATCTGATTTAGAAAAAGAATTAGACGTTCTAATCAAAGAATCTGAGAAAGGGAAAGTTGAAGGTTTTAGATCAAAATGCTTAAAAGATGACTTTTCAAGAGAGAGAAAGAGTTTGCAATCCGAGATTTCTAAACTTACACAGAGATTATCTGGATTAGCAACCGAGACTTTGAAGAAACAAATGGGTAAATCTGATTCAAAGATTTTTGTCAAATCAAATGATTTTCCAAAAGATCAGATTCGACCTTCCAATCTCTTCTATAATTCTCGTGTTGATAACACATATAATCAATTTTTCAAGAAAGTAAAAATGGAGTGGAGAGTTAAAGGAACCACTCCTGCTCCAAAGTCATCCGTCCCTGTAAAGAATGCCAAGAACAACACAGCTTTCCACGCTAAACCTTTTGTGAAAACTAATCGAGTTTACTCTGTTAATAAACTGATCAGCTTATCTACACAGAAGCTGTGTTGCTCTTATTGTGGAACAAGTGACTTTGTAAAGAAAGACCATGCTCAGTATTGGTATGGTACTTATAGTATCCCAGGTCCTCATAGGGCATCTAACCGTCAAGGATCCATCCCAAGATGGATACCAAAATCCCTCTAATCTGTTTTGCAGGAACGTCATGTGCATTTAAATTAGAAGATTCTTTTCACATGACGAACATTCAAAGGTTAGGCCAATTTTGAGGGGGAGTACTATCGTATGCAAGGTATGTGAACTCTAACTGAATTCAAAAACCATGGCAATTCATTCTGAATAACTTACTTGCGTTAGTTATTATCTAAGTTTAACTTCCATGTTTGCCATGATCAAAACTCTCTTGATTTAGTTATTTCCATGTCTCAAATGTTTGTTGATTTTTCGATGGAAATACACTCGGTTTTTGAATTCCACTTTGTGTTCATAGTTCATCATTTCATATTAATGATTCAATTCTTATCTGATATATTAATTGTGACTTGTTCCTCACAATTAAACTTTCTAATCATTGATTGATTTTTTGAACATACTGTGCTTATTGAGTCATTCTGTTTTGCGCTTGAATCTGTTCCTTGAACCTCTGGTATTTCAACTATGACTTCTGAATAATTCAGTTCAGAACTCGGACTTCATTTTAATGACTTATGATTACCTCAGATCAGGACTCGTTCTTAAACGCTATGACTTCTGAACAAATCAGTTCAGGACACGTATTTCACTGTTTACTAAACTGATTTACTCGATGCATGAAAGGAGTGTTAGGAATTATACCGTTTCTATGGTCAAGCCAGAACCGGAAGGACCTACCCAAGAAACACATCATTTATAGACAACAGTGAGGGGTCTAGATTGTTAGATGAGTTTGGAGTGAAAAGAATATGGTGAGGCTGTGACAGGACTTAAAAGAATTATTGGTCCTTACCAAACCGAGTCAGTTATCCGGGTAACCACACAATCTATTCATTCTCGTTCTTTGGAGATGAATATTGAAACAGATATGGACCCAATGTCGATAACTCGCGTCACCCCACCCAGCCACTCAAGTATCTCACAACAGATGCTTGTTTCATATATTCACGGAGGCTTAGCACATAATCTATCTATTCCTCACTCGGAGGTCTTAGATATTGAAACAGGAAGACATCAGCTCCGGTCTCCAAACTTCATATTCTTATCACTGTGTCTATTGATTTTAACTTGCGTCCCAGGTTAAATCAATTTTTGAGCCTAATTGATATAACTTATTTCTTTCACACATGCACGAGTCTTTGTGATTCCAATTGCATATCTTCGTGATATTGCCGGAACAGTTTGAGAAGTTAATTTCTTCAGTGATAACTGGAAGTCCTATCAGAGATACCCCATTGCCAACTCTGAACATAGGCCACACAATTTTTAAATTGTTGTGATAACAGTTACTAACGTGTTTCTGTGTTAGCTTTTTACCCCGTTCTGGTTACTTATTGTTTTATCTGCATTTTTTGCTACTTGCTACTATTGTCTTTGATCATACATGATGCTCCAGATTCTCCTACTCATCATGAGGGGGAGAAAGGGTACAGATTCAAAGACACCGGATTATCAAGTTGAGAGGGAGTTAGCAAAAGCCGAGGGGGAGTAAAGAAGTCCCCATGCAAAAGCCAGGGGGGAGTAACGGTCAAGTTCCGAAATCCGATTCTCTTCGTTTATCAAGTAGTGTTCGCTACAATTCAGTATTTCCTCCTTCAAGCATTTCGATTCTACAAAGTTCTTAAAGCTGAAGCTGAAAGAAAATTCAACTCGCGATTCAAAGACAGATTCGTTGAAGATTTGAAGACCAAGAGCTTATTCAAGGGGGAGCGCTGAAATGACATGAAGACAAGCAACATCATTGCATTTCAAAGATTCAAGAAGAAGAGAAGATCAAGATTTTGAAGGTTTCAAGTCCGATTTTTATTTATATATCTTTAGGGGGAGATTGTTAGGACCATAAATGTCCTACATATTAGAAAGATATATAAATAATTATTATAGAGCTTTATTAGTTTAATTAATCATTTTGTAAAAGCCTTTAATCATAAATGGGCTTAGATTAGCTTGATGAGCCGTGGGCTTGAAGTCTAAAGGCCTTGGTATATAAGGTTATGTTTAACCTTAGAATTAGGTTAGCGATTCATTATTCATTAGAGAGCTTAATTGTTTTAGAGAGAGATAGTTGTTTTTCATTCAAACCTTTGTAAACTATCTTGATTTATGAATACGAGAGGGATGACAGATTGAAATCGTTATTTGTTATTGTTATTCCTCATTGAATCGTTGTTACCTGTTAAATCTGGAACTAACAGCAACCACAAAGGGCAAAGGCAATAAGAAGAAAACGCCGGTTAAGCGCAAGGCAAAGAGCGTAGAAGAGCCAGAGGTACGAGAGATATCCGAACAGGAAAGTTCAACACTGGTGAAGAAAACAAAGACTAAGAAGGGGCGTAAACCAGAAAACGCACCGGCTTTTGTGACTGAAGATAAGTTCACAGCAGAGATAGATAAACTACAGAAGACTTTACAAGCAGTGTTAGACAACTAGAATAAGACTACGTCTGAAGGAGGAACCAAGAGCAGTACTGGGAAGAAGACTGAGGAAGGTAGTGAACCACGAACTGAGATAGGAAACCACTCGGTGACAACTCCGATTGTCACTAGTGAACCAAAGACAGTGAAAGGGTGCTCGTTTAAGACATTCGCTTCGTGCAAACCCCCAACGTTCAACGGGAAGCGCAACCCTGTTCTAGCTTTGAAATGGGTTCGTGAGATGGAGTTAGCATTTGATACTAGCAAGTGCGCTGAGGAAGATAAGGTACTTTTTGCTATGGCAATGATGAAGTCTGAGGCCATCTATTGGTGGGATATTGAGACCGGAGGTAAGGGATCGGAGATAGCAAAGGGTATGTCGTGGGAATCTTTTGTTAAGAGGTTCAGAGCACAGTTTTGTCCTTTGGCAGCAGTTAAGAAATTGGAGGAAGAATTTTTGGAACTGGAACAAGGATCAATGTCAGTTCAGGATTACACGTCGAAGTTTATCGAGAAGGCCCGGTTTGCTGAGTTATACGTGCCTACGGAGGAAAGGCGGATAGAGAGATACATATATGGGCTAAAGAGCAGCATAAGGGAGTTGGTGCAAGTGAAAGATCCGTCTACCTTTCAGGCTGCGGTAGATACTGCAGAACTTACTGAAAAGGATAAGACCAGGCAGATGACCGAAAGAGTCGGAGATAAGCGTAAGTGGGACGGGCCGAGTCGGGACAGTAAGAGGCCGAATGCAGTCAGACCCGATCTGCTGGTGGGGTCTAAGTCAATGGAGAAGCCGTGTGTAAAGTGCAACAAAATGCACAGGGGAGAATGTTGGGCTGAAAAGGGGGGATGTTACAAGTGTGGAAAAGTGGGGCATCTAGCTCGAGACTGTCGCAACCCGGGGTCTTGTTATCAGTGCAGCTTACCGGGTCATGTTAAGTGGGATTGCCCGCAACTGAAGAAAGGTTATGCTGGGGGTGAAGGTGGCAGTAGCGGAGGAAGGGGTAATGAGAGAAAAGTGGAGCCGGCCCGCGCCAGAGCTAGGGCTTTCCACATGTCGGCTGAAGAGGCAGTGAACACGCCTGATGTGGTAACAGGTACCTTTCCTATAGACTCGATCTTTGCTAAAGTATTGTTTGATTCGGGGGCCAACCGTTCGTTTGTGTCGCCCAATTTTTTTCGAAAATTGCAAGTGAAACCCAAGAGGTTGAACTTTGGGTTTGAGGTAGAGATAGCAGATGATAGTCGAGTCTGGGTGAAGGAGGTCTATGAGGGTTGTAGCATAGACGTGGATGGTCACTCATTTCCATTAAGGTTGTATCCTATGGGAATGGGGGAGTTTGATGTAGTCCTAGGAATGGTCTGGTTAGCGGAGAATGATGCTAGTATAGTGTGTAATAAGAAGTTATTTCGGATCGCCTTACCCGATAAGAAAGAAGTGATAATTTACGGAGACCAATGGAATAGGAAGTCGTGTTAGATATCGATGATGAAAGCTAGGCGGTGTTTGGGAAAGGGATGTCTGGGATATTTAGCTTATGTGCTAGATGCTAAGAAGGAGAAGAAGAGTGTGGGGGATGTACCAGTAGTGAGTGAGTATCCGGAGGTATTTCCAGATGATTTGACGAGTCTGCCTCCAGATCGGCAGGTGGAGTTCAGAATAGAGCTGTTGCCTGGGGCGGCATCGATCGCACGTGTGCCCTATCGGTTAGCACCAGCGGAGATGAAGGAAATGATGACTCAATTGCAGGAATTGCTCGACAAAGGTTTTATTCGTCCGAGCACATCGCTTTGGGGAGCGCCGGTACTCTTTGTTAAAAAGAAGGATAGGTCTATACGGATGTGCATAGATTACCGTGAGCTCAACAAAGTAACGGTGAAGAACAAGTACCCGCTTCCGAGGATCGATGACCTCTTCGATCAGCTACAAGGGGCGAGTTACTTCTCGAAGATAGACTTGAGATCGGGTTACCACCAATTGAAAGTGAGAGAAGAGGATGTGCCAAAGACTGCTTTCCGTATGACATATGGACATTACGAGTTCTTAGTCATGCCCTTCGGGTTGACTAATGCGCCAGCGGTGTTCATGGATTTGATGAACCGGGTGTGTAACTCATTGTTGGATAAGTGCATGATCGTCTTCATTGACGATATCTTAATCTATTCTCGTACCCGAGAGGATCACGAGAGGCACCTCCGAGCAGCACTAGAGTTGCTTAAGCATGAGAAAGTATATGCGAAGTTTTCGAAGTGCGAGTTTTGGTTAAGAGAAGTACAGTTCTTGGGTCATGTGGTGTCGGCGGACGGCATCAAGGTGGATCCTGCTAAGATCGAAGCTATTAAAGATTGGGAGGTGCCAAAAACCCCATCGGAAGTGAGGAGCTTTCTCGGATTAGCAGGTTATTACCGGAAGTTTATTCAAGACTTCTCCCGAATAGCCTCACCACTGACCTCTCTAACGAGGAAGAATGTCAAATTCGTGTGGGCTGAAGCGCAAGAATCTGCGTTTGAGAAGTTGAAAGGAAGTTTGAGCAGTGCTCCGATTCTGTCATTACCAAATGGGTCGGAGGGATTTGTGATCTACAGTGACGCGTCTAAACTTGGGCTGGGGTGTGTATTGATGCAGAATAGGAAGGTGATTGCCTACGCTTCCCGACAATTGAAAGATCACGAGAAGAACTACCCTACCCATGACATGGAGTTAGCAGTGGTGGTATTTGCTTTAAAGATTTGGCGGCATTACCTATATGGAGTAAAGTGTCAGATTTACACCGAACACAAAAGTCTGAAGCATCTGTTTGATCAAAAGGAGTTAAATATGAGACAGATGAGATGGATGGAGCTGTTGAACGACTATGATTGCGAGATCTTGTACCACCCAGGTAAAGCTAATGTAGTGGCCGACGCGTTGAGTCAGAAAGAACGAGGAGAACAGACCAAAGTGGTGGCCTTCAGAGTCAAGGCAATCTCGAATCTCCTTGAAGAAATTAAGAAATTTCAAGAGGAAGCGTTATTAGAGGAGAACGTAAAGAGCGAAAGAGTTATCAGAGTTACATCATTGTTCGAAGTCAACAATGGTGGGTTGAAGTGTATGAAGGACCGTGTGTGGGTTCCTAAGCTGGGCAATCTAAGAGTAAGCATCTTAGAAGAAGCGCACAAGTCGCGGTATTCCATGCACCCGGGAACGAATAAGATGTACCGAGACTTGAGACAGTCTTATTGGTGGCCGGGAATGAAGAAGGATATCGCTCATCTTGTGGAGCGATGTGTGACATGTTTGAAGGTTAAGGAAGAACATCAGCGGCCGTATGGGGAACTCCAGCCTACAGTAATACCAGTGTGGAAGTGGGATAATATCACCATGGATTTCGTCACAAAGTTACCGAGAACTCCGAAGGGTAATGATGCAATTTGGGTGATCGTAGATATTCTCACCAAGTCAGCGCATTTCTTACCTATTAAGGAGTCAGATTCATTGGAGAAGTTAGCCCGATTGTACATTAATGAGATAGTGTCTAGGCACAGGGTGCCGTGATCCATAGTGTCTGACCGTGATAGTCGGTTCACGTCGGCGTTTTGGAGGAGTTTACAACGAGAGTTGGGTTCGCAGCTAAAGCTAAGCACGGCCTATCATCCTCAGACGGATGGTCAGAGTGAGAGAACTATTCAAACGTTGGAAGATATGCTTCGGGCGTGCGTTATCGACTTCAAGGGGTCGTGGGAGGTGCATTTATCGTTGATAGAATTCTCCTACAATAATAGCTATCACGCAAGCATCCAAGCGGCGCCATTTGAAGCCTTGTATGGACAAAAGTGTCGTACGCCGTTGTGTTGGAATGAGGTAGGAGAAAGGCAGTTGACAGGTCCAGAGATTGTTCAGATGACGACAGATAAGATTGAGTTGATCCATGAAAGGATGAGAATCGCGCAAGACCGACAAAGGAAATATGCAAACAGAAGGAGGAAGCCTATCGAATTCCATGTAGGCGACAAAGTAATGTTAAAGGTCTCACCTTGGAAAGGGGTAGTGCAATTTGGAAAGAAAGGAAAGTTAAGGCCAAGGTATGTAGGACCTTTTGTTATCATCGAGCGTGTGGGCGCAGTAGCTTACAAGCTAGAATTGCCAGAAGAGTTAAGAATGATTCATCTGACTTTCCACGTGTCAAACTTGAAGAAGTGTCTGGCCGAGACCGATGTGACTATTCCGTTAGAAGATGTCAGCATTGATGAGAAATTGATGTACGAAGAAGTGCCAATCGAAATCGTAGACAGTAAAGTACGAAAGACGAGGAACAAAGAAGTTCGGTTAGTGAAAGTTCAGTGGAGATATCATAAAGGGCGGGAGGCTACTTGGGAAGTGGAAGCGGATATGAAGTCCCGGTACCCTCACCTTTTTGATAATGGAATTCCGGGGACGGAATTCTTTTGAGGGGGGGAGTGTTGTAACGACCAAGACTATTTTAGAGAGGGTTTTAAAGTCTTGTGTCATGTCTTAATAAAGGTGGAAGTTGAGGGGCTAATTGGTAAGTTAAGTATAGGGTATAAAAACCAAATGATTGGCACAAAACCCTAATTTTGTTAATCATTTGGTGGAGTGCGGCTGAAATAGAAAGGAAAAGAGAAAGATAGAAGAAGGAAGAAAGGGAGAAAGAAAGAAGAAGGAAGAAAGAGATATAGAGCAAGAAAGAAGAAAGAAGAAAGAATTTCCTAGCTAATTGGGAGAAAAGGAAGGTTTTCATCACCCTCAATCAACCAGGTAATCCTTTCTATTCATCTCTAATCTGTGAGTTGTTGCTAAGCTAGGTATGTTGGGATTTTGTTTAAAAGTGGAGTTGAGACCTAATGATAAAAATTTAATGTATTAAATGTGTTTTAGCAGCTGTGAGTTCAGTACTATTTGAGCTTAGTAATCTGATTATTCTTGCTAATCTTAGATTCGTGGATTAGGGGTTTATATGCAGTTTTCGATCCCAAATAGGGTCTGAGTCGACGTCCGGAGAGCCTGTGGGCGTCCGGACACGTTGCCCAATTTGAATGTTTTCGAATGAGGAAACTACCCGGATAAGAAGAGTATCCGGATATGAGGTTGTCCGGTAAGTAAGTGTTTGTCCGGTAAGTAAGGTTGTCCGGTAAGCGTTTGCCCGGTAAGCAAGGTTGTCCGGTAAGTGTGGCTGTCCGGAAAGTTGTACCCGGAAAGTTATAGGTGTCCGGTAAGTCGAACCCGGATGATATCTGGACTATTGGTTTAGGCATCTGAGTAGTTTATATCTCATATATTTCTCAGGTAGTGCAATCGTAAGCCGGAGATAAAGTAAGAAAAGATCTTATAAGCATCAGGTGAGTTTTTTAAACTGAAATACGTGAATCTTGACATGTTTTTCTGAAACGAGAACAAGATGATAAATGTCATGTTTTATGTTATGCCTTAATTGCATGAAAGTTATTTAAAGTTTATATGAGATGTATGCATACATGTGTGAGGTGTAAATTGGCTAAGTCGGGGGGTGTGGCCCGCCAGCTTGTGCCGGGAGGTGTGACCCGTTTATGCCATGGGAAGTGTGACCCTGTAAGGCAGCATGAGACTGACTCGTTGTCACCTTAGGGTGACTTCAGGGTGCCAATTTACGGGTGCAGACTTTATCCGTGAATGATTTTATATGAACAGATTTGTGGATAATTTATACTGAAAGTTATAAACTGTTTTAAATGCTTTGATAACTGTTAAGAGGGACTCACTAGACTTCATGGTCTAACCCTCGCATTTTCAAATTAAAACATTTTCAGGAAAACAGGAAATGAAAGGCTCTGGCAAGTAAGCAGGGCGGATAGCGAGGAAGCTCGGTAGTGTAGTGACACTATTGTTTAGTTTAGAATTATTCTCAGTTGTGTAGGTTGATTCCGCCAACCAGATTTTGTTATGATGTAAGAAATTTTGGAGATCTGTTTTGGGATATTTCAGTTTATAAGAATTGCATGTTTAAATTTGTTTGGGTTGTTATAGTTTATAAGTATTAAATAGTAACTAATGATATTGGAGATAAAATTAAATGTTTGGTTTTATAATATAATGTTTCACACAAACTTAAATTTCTATTAAGAGATTAAATTTCATTTTCATCGATATTCATAATGATCTCTACCAATAAAAATTACCTGATGGTTCCGGTGATCATCCGGATCACCTACAAAATCTTTGAGTAATCCGTCTCTGATTTGATTTCCCACCAACAATTTACCCATCAACTTTTGTGACGAATCACCTCTTAACGACGGATCTTCCAGAAAAACTTTCATAGATAAGAGTCTTTCATTTAGTAGTGATTTCTACTTTATTTCCATTTCTATTCCTTTACGTGAACCGAACAAAGCAACCCGTTAACGGTTGGCTAAACTTTCATTTGTTTAGAGGGATATCAATATGTGAACACCAAAAACAACCTCAATATCTTATCAGTTAAACTACTCGAATGGTTGATAGCAATTTAGTTTATTTTAAAGCGGTGCATAATTTTTTTGTAAAAATTAATTTATTAAAAAAGTTTTAACATTGTACTCTGATGATGAATAGAGAAGCTCATTTTCGCAAACTATGAAACAAAATGTTCATATTTGGGAAAAAACAATCCAAAACGTTTCTCAAAATAAAACGTCCATTAATAATGATTTTATGTATCTTAATTTCGTATTATATTATAGTTAATGGTCAAAAAAAGTTATAAATGCTTTGTGTTAGTAAAAATAGATGAAAATTAAAATATTTTTTATTTTGCATGAAAAATTACATTAGATATAGAGAATAGAGATGGCAACGGGTTAATTCCCATCCCCATCCTCATCCTCTTCTTTGTTCACGTCTTTGTCCGAAAACAGTGGTGGGCCCAACTTATTTTCTGAGCGGATGCACTTTTAAATTGGTTCAAATGCCCATAAATTCACTAAATGTGTTTTTAGCCGAATTCAGTCTTGTAGGGGATTTTTTTAAGTTTTTTGGTTGATTTTTTAGAGTGTTTTGTTTTTCTTTTAATTTCGAGACAATTTTCTGATTTTTGGTTTATTTCAAGAGATCTTTTAGAAGAAAAATATTTAAAAAAAACAAAAGCAAGATTAGGAAAATTGTAAATAAAAAATAGTTGTAGTTGATTGGTAAGATTTTGTTATCTTATAGTTGAGGTATTGAATTCAATTCTTTCGTTGAATATTTGTTTGCCTATTGTTTAGTATTTAAAAATTAAAATATAAAAGACTTGTTGCCAACAAGGTTGGAACCCATGACCTCGTGGTCTTTTCACGCATTAATGTAAAAATCATATATGATTTTGTTGGTTGTCGTATTTTTTTAAATATGTATTGTTCTCATTTGATTCTTCCTCTCTCTCTCTCTATATATATACATTACTATTATTTAATGATTTTAAGAGCGTTAAATTCAAGAGTAAATTACGTTTTTAGTCCCTATGGTTTGTTGAAAATTTCTACTTTCGTTCTTATAGTTTTGAAATTACGATTTTCATCCTTATGGTTTATAATTCATCACCTTTTTCGTCCTTATGATTTAAACTTTATTGCTATTTTAATCCATATGGTTTACAATTCATTTCAATTTTAGTCATTCATACTTAAAAGCAGTGTTTTGGCCTAAAGGACGAAAATAGAAATGAACTACGAACCATAGAGACGAAAACTGAAATTTCTAAACTACAAGGACGAACTCTGCAATTTTTAGCAAACCATAGGGACTAAAAACGTAATTTACTCTAAATTCAAATAAAAAAGAAAAATAATATATGTAGACACACACACACACATATATATATATATATATATATATTAAAAAAAAAGGAACTTTGAGATTTAGCATGAGTATAATTGTATTGTTTTGTATTTCTTAAGACTGTATTTATTCTTTATTGGTTGATATAGAAACATGCATGACATGAAAAGTGTTTATCGTCTGATTCCAAAACATTCATTCCCACCACTTTATGAATTTTGTCTGGAGTGTAAGTAGTCAAGAAGACAATTCAGTTATTTCTTTGAGGCATGCATGAGATTCAAAGATAAAGCTAATTATATTATTCTTCAACAACAACCACAAAAGAGTCTCAAAACATCACACCACCAAACACATCAACCTAGGAACGGACCCATAATTTTTTTTTCATACGGTGACACCATATTTTTTCATACGGTTTTTATCGAAATATCTTTCATCTTTTTACCAACGTTCAATATCGTCCGATATGTTTTTAGCCAAATTCCGACGTTTCGAGAGATTTTTAACGTTTTTTTGCTTGATTTCGGATAAAAAAGTGTGGTCACTAATGCCTATTTATATAGAGAAAATGATAAAAAAAAAATGGGTGGGAAAATTTCAGTTTTGAATTTTAAAATTTAGAAATATTTGGAAGGAGAATTATTGGTGTTGTCAACTCAAATGAGAATCTATACAACTCAATTTATAGGCTGCACTTGCCAAAATGTACAAAATTTCAGAAAAAACTATATCATTAGCGGTTTTTTTAGTAATAATTGGTTTTTAATATTTGTGCAGAAAATTAAGGAAAAAAAAACAAAATTGTTTGGTTTGATGAGAGTTAAAATTGTTCAAAAAAAATAGTTTGGTTAAAAAAAATAGTTTGTGTTGCAACTTAATTAAAATGCAAAATGTAATCCAATTCACTTTTTGAGCCAATATATACAACTAGCTTGACTTAATCCAAAACAGTCAAGAGACAGAAACATAGGGATTGCTTGCTTTTACAAGATAAACACCAACATGGCATATTTTCAAGACAAACTAAATTGTCATCAATATATTTGATGACTTTTGATGCCTAATTCAACAAAAAGAGACATAAACATAGGGGTTGTTTGTTTTTTCCTCCTTGAGATAAACAAGTGTCAAGCATGGATTCAAAAAGAATCTCCAAAGCCATTACACATTTGAAGCTTTTTTTACTAGCTTACTTATGTTTTTAGGCCTATATGTCTTTCATTTTGGTCTCATATGACCATGACCTCATCTAATAATTATTCCACCATGTTAAAAAACCAAAAGAGAAAACACAAGCTTGAATACAAGATGACATATTGCTAACATATAGACAACAAAATAAAGAAACATATCAAAAATCGAGAGCACGACAGAAAATCGAGAGCACGACAGAAAATCGAGAACATAGCAGAAACACATGGAGATTAAACAAATCAAAAAATCGAGAGCACAACTGAAAATCTAGATCGAACACAACAGAAAATCGAGAACACAAGGAGATCGAACACTGCGGAAATCGAGAAGACATGGATCGAACATAGGGAGATCGATTTGGAGTAACATACCTTGGAGATTGAGGGCCTTGGAGATCGATTTGAAGCGACGGGCTTGGAGAATGGCGTATGCGGCTGCGATAAGAAAATAAGAGGAAAAAGGTGATTAGGTTACTCCTTTTTGTTCCAGATAAGATTAAGGGATAAGTGTATCTGAATAGATGAAAAAACAAACGCACTTATTTTTAAAACATCTGACCGAATAAATGATAATAGGTAAATAAGTGATGAAATTGAAAAAACAAACAACCCCTAAGGCAAAGAAACTTGTCTATGAGGTAAAAAAGATCATTTCCCCTCATACCTTCAGGACAAATACCGATGTCAACCAAATAATGGGAGCATCGGATGACCTTTGCACTGCCATTGAGAAGAAACTTTAGAATATTTCCTCTCCATATCAACCCTTGAATGAAATAAAGGCCTCTACGGAAGACACTAACAAAGTGGTCAACCGTATTGCCAAATTACTGACAAGAAAACGAGCAACCAATGTAGTAGCTACTTCATGTGGAGTAGGTTGCGAAAGAAAGCAAAATTTGATGATACCTTACCTACTCCAATTGTGATCTTAGTATCAAATACAGAGGCACTAACCATTCATTTTCCTAAATATCAAGTTATAGGTATACTTAAACTCTTTGTTCCCGACATTCAAAAAATGCCAGAGTCGGTCTACCATCCCGGGCCAACTCCCACTACTACTTCTGAACTTGCACCTTTAGCTCAACCTACAGCTGATAGAGTTCCAGAAGTAATATCTTAGATTGAAATCCTTAGAAGACCACCCTCAAAGCCATCCTCTGTAGCCTCTGTTTCATTTGTACAAGCTTATGTTTGCAACCCTCCTAAAGAACCAGTGTTTATGGAAAACATACATTGTAACGTCCCAAAAATTACAATAAATTTGAACTTTTAAAATACCATTTTTAATAGATTAAATCACAAGCGTTTAACTCCAAAAAACGTTTATACAAAACCTCGTTAAGTTAAACGATCATCTCAGATAAAACAGCGGAACTGTACTAAGTTTAAAAATAAATAAATACGAAGGTCTTCTCAACGCGCCAGTGTGTACCGTCACGCCTTACTGCCACTCGCACCTGAAACAGTAATTTTATAGGGAAAGGGTAAGCACGAAGCTTAGTGAATTCCGACACCTACGCAGATAGCAATTATATACATATCACCCCTATCCGCACATAGACACACCCATAAACAGTCACATAGTACAACAACACAACACAAATAATCATGTACTCAATTACCTCGGTCCCACCGAGCCCTCGGTCCCACCGAGTTCACACAACAGTTATCCGCACTTCCTCGGTCCCACCGAGATGTATACAAAACACATTTATACTAGGCATTAAATCAATCTAATTCTACTCACCACAATACAGCTAGTTCACACAACCATTCAATAGTACACACAACTACCGCAACATATATACAATTCCTAGTCTACGCAGTGAGAGAACTCACCTCAAAAGCAACGCAGATATCCACAACAGCAAAACGAACCGGCCAACTCCACTCACTTCTTTCCACCTAAGAGTGTTAACAAAACTCAAAGTGAAGTCCTAACCCAAAATCACAACTACAAGTTTACACGTGAAAATTCCAGCTTTTACTCTAAAAATTACAGGTCTGTTCGGGACCTGTTTACCCCCCTTAAACTCATCAACCCAGAATTATTATTCCATAACTAGAAAGTTCTATGTCTTAGGGTTCCAGGGACATATCGCACGCGTTCATACGAGGTTCCTATCATCCTATATGAATTTTACAAAACCGACTCGCCGAACAGTGAAAAACATGACCAGTCTGTACAAAACGATGATTTGGCCCTAGCTAGAGGCCGAACTGATTTTTCCACAAAACATACGAAACTTACTAGACTCAAAATGGGAGATTTTGGGACTGGTTTCACCTCGATCCGATATTCCTAGAAAACGTTACGGGTTTTATAAAACAGGGGTAGAATAGGCGACCTTCACATGAAATGATAACAATAGTCTACACTCTCATTAAGTCATGACTTAATACAATCAGACCCGCAATTACACTTTGGATTAGGGTTTAGGATTACTAAGGGCTGTACAAAACCGCGCACCACCCACTGCCACCTCCGGCAGTGGTGGTCGCTGGCGGCGGCGGCGGCCATGGCGGGTTACCACATTCCGGCGAGACCACACCACTTCACCCACCCCGCCACACACACACACACATACACGCACACACACATACACACACGCACACAACCATCACCGCGGCGGCGCACGGCGGCGACCACACCGCCGGCAGCCATGGCTGCGGCGGTGGTGGTGGCGTTTCACGGTGGTCCGACGACGAAAACAACAAACGAAAGGAAACGAAAAGAACTACCTCGGTCACGACTCTATCCTTCTCTCTTTTTCCGGCAGAAATCGACGACGACTCTCCCTCTTCCCGGAGGCTATCTCTTTCGCGGTTTCCTCTCTCTCTCTCTCCGGCGATTCTCTCTCTCGGCGGCACTCTCTCTCACTTCGGCGATTCTCTCTCGGCGGCACTCTCTCTCTCGCTGCACCCTCCCTCTCGCCGGCGTGAACAGCAGCGCCGGTTGTGGTTTGGGGTGATCGACGGCAGTAGTAGCGGCAAGGAGGGAGGGGGGTCGGCGATGAAGGCAAGAAAAGAGAAGAAGAAGGATTAGGGTTTGGGGTTTGTTCTTGTGCTCCACGGAACATAAACAAGAGAGGGGAAGGGGTCGGTTTTCTCAAAGCCGCTCCCATGCAACCCTACATACCCAATGTACACAAACAGTCCCTGGAGTTAAAATTTTTCCCCACTAAGCCCCCTAATCACAATCTTTTAACATTTTGGTCTTATTCGACAATCCCGTTAACAAACAATTTGCTTAGAGAAAAAAAAATACCTAAAATAAACCGTACCGGAACACGGGCTTTACAACTCTCCCCCGCTTGAATTAGACTTCGTCCCCGAAGTCTATGTCCACGAATAATTCCGGATAGATCTCTCGCATCTCAGCTTCGGGTTCCCAAGTCCACTCGGAACCCTTCCGGTGCTTCCACTGGACCTTCACCAAGCCAATTACTTATTGCGTGAGGCCCTAGTCTTCCTGTCAATAATGGCAATCGGCTTCTCTACGTAATTAAGCCGCTCATCATTCTGAATATCTTCAAGAGTCTGAATAGTACGCTTGGCGACATCCCTAACTGGAATCTAAATTTCTCACACCGCCGAAAAAAACAATTTCTCGAATACTTTCCTTACCAACAAAACTCCTTCAAGTACACCGCATTTATGATCGGAAGAACACTCCAACGACTGGAATTATTCTTAGCCAAACGACTTCGGTTGTCTCCCAACCTTAGACGATCCATACATCCCGATTCAATTTCAAGCTCTAACCATTCTAAAGTTGTTCACCAATATACCCTACAGGATACTCGAGTCCGATCATTCCTACCATTAATTGTCGATTAACTTCCACGAGTTCTAATAGACTCCTAAAATTTTTATCTCACCCGAATCATCAAATCAGCGGATTTATAAACACACACGAAGGTCATTCCACCATAACCATTCATCACAAGTGAGCATTTCAGGGTTACTACCACCATCACCATAATTATTTTAAAATCGGCCACAATTCTCCGATTACGCTAAAGGTGTTTGGCCTCAAGCCCAAAAGTCGACACCTAAATATACCACTTACCTCAAAAAGGTTACAACGTATTTATTCCCTTAATTGCAAAGGCCATCATTCTCTTAACCGATACTATTCGGCCTACGGTACCAACACACGTGGAATACCCAACCTTCCACCGTCGACGTATCTTCCACACTCGCTCTACGAAGCCAAGTTATGTCGTATCGAGGATACATCTCGGCGTCTACCTCCCAGGTAACTGTTCAATACTATAACCTCCTAGTGCCTACTGGAAAGTCAAGGTCATAAAACATAAATACCGGGGTCCCACCCCGAGATACCTAACCGACTGACTATAATGCCTATGGATCCAATGCAATACAATCTCCCAACAACATGCCTATCCCGGGATGACTCACTCACCCAAGCATGTAAATACTCAACGTGCAATAAATGCAAAACAGTGCGAAAGCAACCCATCAACAAGACTCCACACCGAGCCATTAAAACCGGACAATTGACCCATGACTATCTCAAAGTCAAAACCGAGGAAAATGCTCCACGTTTACTAGACCCATAGGTCGGTAAAAAAATGCGTTTAAACAATGTTTAAGTAAGCAATACTCTACATCAACATTAACCCCAAAACTCAACACGGGTTAAACAAAAGGGTTTTCCCAAAGGACTCACACCCTTAAAATTCTCAAAATGACACATAACACTTAAAAGTGCATTTCCCGAATGGTTTACAAAAATCATTTACAAAATATTTTCAACACCAAGATTTTTCATCTTAAAAAAATCATATGCAATAAAACTACTATTACCAGGTCGGTAGTTACGCAAAAATGGACACGCTCGTCCCACATAGGAAAATCACGTTGAAAATCATTCCATTGCAGTTCAGTTTACTCACAAAACGCAAAGCGCAATAAATAATTTCTTTAAAACAAACCACCACGGTTCTGGTATGGATTGACTCATGACATGCACGCAAGGTAACTGCTCAATTTAAACGGTGTGCAACAATTTTCACACGTACTTCAAAAGAAGCCCAAACGGCAATTACTCAAAATTATTTTCTGACCATCCAAATGGTATGGAACAAAGTTTACCAATCAAAATTTGCGCGCGTCAGTTTATTATACAAAGCAAGGAAACGATTCATAATTACACCTCAGTCAAAACCCAAAATAACTTGAGTAAGCTCCAAGTTTAAAGACAAAACTAATTCGTTTCCATCATTTGAAAATATCGACCTAAACATCATAAAACCTTAAATCGGGGTAGGCATGCAAACTGGTAACACTTCCATAAGGAATTTTTTTAAAATCTTCATCACGAAGCATTTCCTCGACAATTCGTATTTGGGACATATAACGTCAAAACACCAAAGTTTAAAATGTATTTGCCAAAAATGCTCAAAATACTCGTTCCCTCCAAAGCAAAAGTTTTTAAATTTCCCAAAAATAATCGGCGATTCTAAATTAACCGAATATCAACAATCTACGCATTTATATTTTCAAAATATACACATTGCAAACGTATGCCTGAGAACTAAAACATTTTCATGCACGACTCGTTTATCAAAATGTTAAGAACAAAGGTTACCCAAGTATGCATACCCCTAAGTCGATAAAGCGCATTTTCATGGAAATGATAATAAAACATTTAACTGACTAAAAGCGCACCAAACAACTCATTATGAAATGTTACCAAAATATTCTTCCATGCATTACTTTAGTCACGCATAAATCAATCCATACACTGAACTATTTGCAATAAAATACTTAGTAACACAAACTTCATGAACCTCGACGAACTCAGTGACTCTAAGTCAATAAAATAGCATCATACAATGTGCCCCCAAAGTCAGTTTGTTAAAAGCAAAATCATGAATGAGACGCCAAAATTCCAAAAATCTCTTTCCACGGTAAAACCATAAAACAACATTGTTTAACAAACTCATATTAAACAAATCACCAAAATAGTTTTATACAGACATCGTGGAATGTGACTTTCCGTCTCAACTCTAACATATGTGGAGGAGTTCCAATGTTAAAGTCACAAGCCGTAGTCACTTGCCCAACATTTTAAACACCACAAAACACGGATATCATCTTACCCGAAAGAACCGTTGGAAAATTACGAAATGAACCAAATTCTAACAAAGTTTGCAACTCCCGTGATAAAACGGTTTCATCTACTTTCAAAATCATAATTCGAAATCTTGTGTGTGTGCTGAACATTTCCCAAAATTCCAAAACACAATCCATAAAAGGATTGGAAACACTAGAATTAGTTAATGCAATTTATTTTCAAAATAAACTTTGTGCATGACTCAGTCGGCATTCGACGTCTCGACTCATACCCCTCCAAAACTCCCCGATCCACAATCGTCATCCGGACATTTAAACCTCTTAGGAAAGTTGGGAAATTACGTCAGATAATCCTTACGGTTTTTCCTCAATTCAAAGTTGGCTTAATAAGCCTATGCTTCTAGCACAACCATCAATCTTGACCCGAAATGGCCTACTTAAAACAAACCTCATCCTTATCGTCACTCCAAGTGATTAATACTAGAATCGTCCTTCTATTCCAATGACTACTAGTTTAGAACCTCTATCACTACCCCCAACGATCATCACATCAAAGCAAATCAAGTACACACCTGTACTAGCCGGTTTACTATAGTTGTTCCTCCTTGTGATGGCTATTCTGAGTAGATAATACAACGCGTAATTAGCACACAATAACTCCTGCTATCTACGCTCACGCTCAACTCCTCGGATTCCCCGTGAATTTCCCCGACCCGAGCACGGATCCTGTGCTTCAGATAGTAGGAGCTCTACTACTACCTTCCACACCTATCCTTACTCGTTTCGAGCCCCATCCCGGAGTGCCCAAGTAGTTCCTTGCCGACAGTTTAACCCATATGCCATACCAGCATATGCCAACACTCATCCTAACTCACTAGGAATTCACCCCAAAACACTACCCTTGCAGCAACGAAATCCCTACTGACCATAACGAGTTGCCTCGCGAATACCCCGTCACATGCAGCGTGAAACAAATAGACATTCGAATACAAGATTCTATCCTAGAACGGTTGGACTCAAACAAGAGCTGCGCAATAGAACTAAATCAAATATTCTAAGGCTATGTGATTCTTACTGCATACAACCTATAGGGCATTCACTTAACAACTTACCATGATCAGCATAAATTTCCTACTAGCAAGCAACAAACATGCAGTACAGTGTAAATAGCACACGCAATCTAGCATACATACTCCTATGTTCTAGAAAGCAATAAATACACTAAGTACTGTACCTTTTCTCTTGGCTTCGGCTGACTGTACACACTGCGCCCTCGATCACCGTTTCTCAAACGGGTTTTCCTTTATTTTATTTCCCAAAAATTTTAAGAGGAGAATTTTATAGCCGCAAACTTGAGATCAAACACACCAAGATGTGTTTGATTCACTCAAGCTGTGCTCTGATACCAAGTTGTAACGTCCCAAAAATTACAATAAATTTGAACTTTTAAAATACCATTTTTAATAGATTAAATCACAAGCGTTTAACTCCAAAAAACGTTTATACAAAACCTCGTTAAGTTAAACGATCATCTCAGATAAAACAGCGGAACTGTACTAAGTTTAAAAATAAATAAATACGAAGGTCTTCTCAACGCGCCAGTGTGTACCGTCACGCCTTACTGCCACTCGCACCTGAAACAGTAATTTTATAGGAAAAGGGTAAGCACGAAGCTTAGTGAATTCCGACACCTACGCAGATAGCAATTATATACATATCACCCCTATCCGCACATAGACACACCCACAAACAGTCACATAGTACAACAACACAACACAAATAATCATGTACTCAATTACCTCGTTCCCACCGAGTTCACACAACAGTTATCCGCACTTCCTCGGTCCCACCGAGCCCTCTGTCCCACCGAGATGTATACAAAACACATTTATACTAGGCATTAAATCAATCTAATGCTACTCAGCACAATACAACTAGTTCACACAACCATTCAATAGTACACACAACTACCGCAACATATATACAATTCCTAGTCTACGCTACGCAGTGAGAGAACTCACCTCAAAAGCAACGCAGATATCCACAACAGCAAAACGAGCCGGCCAACTCCACTCACTTCTTTCCACCTAAGTAAGTGTTAACAAACGTCAAAGTGAAGTCCTAACCCAAAATCACAACTACAAGTTTACACTTGAAAATTCCAGCTTTTACTCTAAAAATTACAGGTCTGTTCGGGACCTGTTTAGCCCCCCTTAAACTCATCAACCCAGAATTATTATTCCATAAATAGAAAGTTCTATGTCTTAGGGTTCCAGGGACATATCGCACGCGTTCATACGAGGTTCCTATCATCCTATATGAATTTTACAAAACCGACTCGCCGAAGAGTGAAAAACATGACCAGTCTGTACAAAACGATGATTTGTCCCTAGCTAGAGGCCGAACTGATTTTTCCACAAAACATACAAAACTTACTAGACTCAAAATGGGAGATTTTGGGACTGGTTTCACCTCGATCCGATATTCCTAGAAAACGTTACGGGTTTTATAAAACAGGGGCAGAATAGGCGACCTTCACCAGAAATGATAACAATAGTCTACACTCTCATTAAGTCATGACTTAATACAATCAGACCCGCAATTACACTTTGGCTTAGGGTTTAGGATTACTAAGGGCTTTACAAAACCACGCACCACCCACTGCCACCTCCGGCAGTGGTGGTCGCTGGCGGCGGCGGCGGCCATGGCGGGTTACCACATTCCGGCGAGACCACACCACTTCACCCACCCCGCCACACACACACACATACACGCACACACACACACACACACACACACACAAACGCACACAGCCATCACCGCGGCGGCTCACGGCGGCGACCACACCGCCGGCAGCCATGGCTGCGGCGGTGGTGGTGGCGTTTCACGGTGGTCCGACGACGAAAACAACAAACGAAAGGAAACGAAAAGAACTACCTCGGTCACGACTCTATCCTTCTCTCTTTTTCTGGCAGAAATCGACGGCGACTCTCCCTCTTCCCGGCGGCTCTCTCTTTCGCGGTTTCCTCTCTCTCTCTCTCCGGCGATTCTCTCTCTCGGCGGCACTCTCTCTCTCTCGCTGCACTCTCTCTCTCGCTGCACCCTCCCTCTCGCCGGCGTGAACAGCAGCGCCGACTGTGGTTTGGGGTGATCGACGACAGCAGTAGCGGCAAAGAGGGAGGGGGGTCGGCGATGAAGGCAAGAAAAGAGAAGAAGAAGGATTAGGGTTTGGGGTTTGTTCTTGTGCTCCACGGAACATAAACAAGAGAGGGGAAGGGGTCGGTTTTCTCAAAGCCGATCCCATGCAACCCTACATACCCAATGTACACAAACAGTCCCTGGAGTTGAAGTTTTTCCCCACTAAGCCCCCTAATCACAATCTTTTAACATTTTGGTCTTATTCGACAATCCCGTTAACAAACAATTTGCTTAGAGAAAAAAAAAACCTAAAATAAGCCGTACCGGAACACGGGCTTTACATACATAGGTACTTTTATTCTAAACGGGATGAGGATTTTGAGCTAGCATCGCATACTCTACATCCAAATGTAATGGAGAATGTAAGGAGACGATTTACAAAGTTAGTCAGACCCAGAGATGAGTTTTACTCAAATAAAGGCATCAAAAGGGTTCACAAGGTTAGTGTGTGGAATTTTTCTCACATATTCCTTACATACATAGAGTATAAGTGGAAAGGGCCAACAACCAGTTCTACCCCCTCAATGACAATTACCTGATCAACGTGAACCCATGGTATCTATTAACTCTCTATGCATACACCAATGCCAATTTTGATAAGGGAAAGAAGTTTTCCATAGCCCTGCACAACATCAAGGAAACAATGGGAAAATTGGTGAAGTTCAGAGTTAAGTATGTCTTTAAGTTAGCTCTGGACTTAGGCTTTGATCGTCTCTCTTTGAGTCCACTCAATGAACATCTGGTTCACATTGAGTATGCACCTTCATCCTTGATTGTTGAACTTCCTGATCTCGAAACGATCTACAAGAATGAATCTAAAGATAATAAATTCTTTCGAGTCTCTGAAGTTTTCAAGTACTCTAACAAAACTCTTACTTAGATGACCACTGGAGGGATAAATCATATTGGATCAGACATAGTACCAAATGAACCTAGAAACGAGCTCATCAGACTTGTCAACTTAGTGGTGGAATACAAAAAGTTGATGATGTGTTTCTAGAAGATTTATAAGAATACTTGATAGTGCTTTTTATACACCAATAGACATGTGAAAATTAAACCTCAAAGCAAGTATACAATGGGGTCTAATATCGTATTTCAAGTAATAAAGTGGTGAGAACCAAGGATCGTTCGCAGAGATTGGAGTAAGAGTGCAACAAAAGTGTAATAAAAGAGATGACTTCAGCTGACGAATTCGAAGACTTTGTTTTGTTTGGAGTTATCACTTGATGATTGTAACAAATATTAAAAGGAGCTAGGGTTCAAGATATTGGGGTGGAGTATAAACACAAATTCCTATGGGCAATGCTATGGCATTTGTCTAGTAAAAATTAGTTCCACCATCTACTTTTAGGGGAATCCCTCCAGATATTCATCATCGTACTATTGTTTATTTTCAATCAACACATGTCTGTGTTGTATCAGGACCAGTGGTAGTATCAAATGAAGACCCTCAAATATATGGATAAACAAATACCTTTGTTAAAAACCACTCTTCCGAGCCGATTCCCATATCATCCAAGTTGATGTGTTCTAAGTGGCCTATTCCTAAGTCCACTACACTTTAACTAGTGACCAATTTGTCGAGAATAAATCAATTAGAAAATAATATATAACAAATTCATTTGTTAGGAACTCTTCCAAGTCTACTTTCTATGTTCGAATTGACATGCATTCAGATGCCCATTCCTGAGTCCATGACACTTTAACACTTTCAAAGTGATAAAGTCGTCAAGAAGTATTCTAGTTTAGTAAAACTTAGAATGAAATGGTGGAACATCATTATTGAGAAACGATGTCCACCTTTATTTGGTTTAAAACTCCACCTTTGCAAGAAATGTAAATGAAAATAAGTAAACACATAAAGTAATTGACTGGAAATTAAATGACAGTAATGTAAAGACAATAAAGTAAAGAAGAAAGTAACTATGCAATGTGCAGCAACGCATAACTAAGAACAAGAAGATGAAGAACATAAAATTAAATGCATGAACTTGAATTGCAAACTTTAGAGTGATTTCGATCAGTGTTAGAACTGATGGATGGTTAAAAAACTAATCCTACCTCTCTATTTATACTACTACTAGAGGGGTCAAAATGAAAATACATAAAGTAGGTTCACAAAGTACAACTTAAAGTACACATGTAATACAAAAGTCTTATCCTTAAAAGAAATATTGGTCCTTACCATACTGAGTCTGTAACCATACTGAGTCTGTAACCATACTGAGTCTGTAACCTGGTTATCACACAATCTATTCATTCTCGTTCTTTGGAGATGAATATTGAAACAAACAGGGACCCTGTGTCGGTAACTCGTATCACCCCACCTAGTTACTCAACTACCTCACAAAGGATGCTTGTTTCATATATTCACAGAGAATTAGCACATAATCTATTCCTCATTTGGAGGTCCTAGATATTGAAAAAGGAAGACATCATCTCCAGTCTCCGAACTTCATATTCAAATCATTGTGTCTATTGATTTCTTAACCTGCGTCCCAGGTTGAATCAATTTTTGAGACAATTCTATATGACTCTGTAACACCCTCAAATTTGGAAAGAGCAATTAAACAAAAACTTTGATTTAACAACAAACAAGGACAAAATTCCTTATACAAACCACTCTTATAAATACCTCGATAATAAAATGGTAACAACTTCAATAATTCAATATCCTAAGTCTTACACCAAGATATAAAAGGTTGGATGCTACTCCGCTCAATACAAGGTTGCTATCCCTAAAACGCGGAAAACTTCACCATGCCACTTACTTCTTGAACTCATATCTAGCTCGCAACTCTTCCCAGTGTCACTAGAAATAATACCCAACTCGAACCTGTTGCACATGCCGACAAATAAAAAGGTTAGGCTAACGCCTACTGAGTTCAAGAGTTTTTATCATGATTAAAATAGTTCGTTAAACCAAATGAGTACACTCAAATTCATGATTTTCCAAAAAGGATTATAATTAAGTATGTCAACAATCCATTTTCCAACGCACACAAAACCGTGCCGAAAACTCCAAAATGAAACATTCCTCAATAATGGATTTAGATCCAAAACACGCTTGAGCATGAATAAATTTTAAGTTTTCAAATAAGGTGGACGTGAATAAAACTCTATCATTTGAAATGCCCCAACAAGAAGAAGAAACAATACGACACCCATAAGAACATGGAAACAATCCAAATACATATAATACGTTCCCGAAGCATGTGACCGACTCGACAACACACGCAAAGCGTAATTATAAATAGAGTCCAAATACCAAAGCACGGGAGTAGTCATTCAAGCAAACCTTAATATACGTGGAGGGGTTCCAATATTAAAGTCAATACTTGTAATTACTCGCACAAGGCTTACGATAATTAAAAAATGCATATCACAAGACTCACTATAATATTGACAACAACGGGGGAGACCCGTATCTATTGAGGGTGAAGGAAATACGTAAGTATACCATCCGTACAACGTTAATCGTACAACACCTCGCGATTAGACGTTCAAGGGTTCCTACGACTTCTCAACAAGTTTCACCTCAAGAGACGGTTGACCTTAGTGTCTATTCTCACGAATTCCACTACAAGGCCCGACACGCTTAGGACTACCTCCAAGGCATCCCCTTCAAAGCGGAAAATGTCCTAGTGTCTACCTCCAAGGTAGCACCTCCGGACTCAACCCTCCTAGTGCCTACTTGAAAAGTTTAAGGTCATAAACATGGGTCCCGGAGTCCAACCCCGCAATACTCATGCAACCTCATAAACAAGACCGACTCATATGTTATGCATCCAATGCAAAAATAGTCAAACAATTACATGACCCACAAAAGAATGTCCAACATATTTAACACATGTAATTAAATAATAGATATGACTCAAATGCATATAATCTCAAAACTCGACATAGAGTAATTCACCTTGGACCAAAGTCCCCAAGACTCACTTAAGTTCAAATATGAGCCAAAGGCTCAACAATACGAGTGACCAACAATAAAGGTCATTAATACAATAAAATGCATTTAAGTGTCATATATGCAAGCACATACCTCCAAGATATGATAAAATCCAAAATCCCATCATTTATTTGATTAAATCATTTTCCATACAATTCCCAACCATATATATATATATATATCCCAATGACCCATAACAATAATCATGCATGTTTCCACAACACTAAGGTGCATTCTTTATCAAAGACCCTCATTTGTACCCAAAAACCCTTTAACACTTTTTCTTGAAATACATTCATTCATTTACTCAAAAATCCCAATGTGGGTGTTTTATAATGTTTTCAAGATTAAATACTTCAAATCGTCAAAACCCAATGAATGACTCAATCATAGATAATTTTCATCTAAAACTCACAAACACTTGAAAATAGACATTTTGGCATGGACAACGTTTTCACAAAACAACTTGAACTTACCTTGCTAGATTTTGGCTAAATCTAGATTTTCCCCAAATTTAAGCTCCTTTGAAGAAACTTAAATCTTCAAGCCAAAACTTCCAAAAACCTAGATCCATAAGTTTCCAACCATAAGTATCCATATACAACCATTTAGAATCGTTCCCCAAACATTTTGCATCAAAATCCCTATTTATACCAAAACCTAATTTTGACCTAACTTTCCTAAAATCATCCAAACCGAAGATTGAAGAAATGAAACACTAGGAAGACATAAATGGAGTATTTTTAACTCAAATAAGGATTTAGAAAATAGGAGGATGAACTTACCCCATGGATCTTGAGTAAAACCTCAAAACTCTAGAATCCCAAGAAAATGAAGATGAAGCTTGAAGATGGAGATGGAAAAGATGAACTCTTGATCCTAGCATCCACTTCTTAGTTTGATGATGAAATAACACTTTGAATCCCAAGGAAATGCCCTAAAATCACTTAGGGTTCACATGAGAGGGTGGGAGATAGTTTGGGAGAGAAAGGGGTTGATTGGGAGGTGAGAAATGAGAGAAAAGCCTGAAAATTCGTATTTGACAGCACCCAACTACCTGCATGCGACATGACAGTGACTTTGACACTGGTCATTGTCGCAGGCCATAGTAGCTTAGGAGGTACCGAAACTCTTTTGGCCATAACTTCTTCGTTTTAGCTCCGTTTTCGCTCCAGAAAGGACCGTTGGACTCGTATTTGAATTCTCCATCCAACAAGACTATAAAATCTAGGATTCAATCCAAACCCCTATTTCTTCTATTTTTCTTGAAAGATCGATTTCTACACTGACTTGAAATTATACTTACCCGGAAATTACGGGTGTTACAATCCTCCCAACCTTAAAAGAGATTTCGTCCTCGAAATCTAGCTTCCCATTTAACGCTGCCCTCGTAATTGATTGTCCCTGTTTACTAGGAGTTGTCTCGGATCCACTTGACAGAACTATCGCAAAAAAATTCATGCCGATACTCACAACAAATTTCCCTTTAGGCACATTACACTTATATCCGAGTGAACGCTTAACTTACTAGAGTAGCTTCTAACCATAAGACTTCGGTTGTCTCCCAACCTTAGGTGATCCATACTTCCCCAATGGAAGATCCCAACTTCCAATCAGTCCAAATCTACATCCCTTGTAAACTCTTTATCAAACCAATCCAAGGTTTGACCACTACCGAAACCAACAAAATTCCCAAATTCAATTGTTCCCGCTGCTGAACTGACACTTAACTCTAACGAGCACTATTAGACTCCAAACCAGACGGTCGTCCCTGACCCATCGATTATACAACTCCCAGAATACGTCTAATTACCAATCATCCAATCGACAAATTCTTTTACTATCAAGGAAAGTCATCCCACTAAATCTACTTATCACAGATTGAACTTCTTAAGATCACTACAACCGATGCCACCATCCCTTAAAATTGGACTACAATCCTCTACATATACTAACGGTTCTTGGCCTCGAGATCCAAAAGTTGACACCTAGTCATGCGGCTCAAATTCGAACCACTGTAGAACTCCATACCTGAGTCTCATCCGTAGAGCATACTCACAAAACCAAGATTATCCGCACGGTGTCTAAAGGGTTCTACGCATCCTTTATGCAAAACCGACCAAAACCCAAACAAGGTTGTCAAAAAGAACGATTATCACCAACATTAATAGAAGATAGCACGAGCATCACCCCTTTAGTTACCAAAGGAAGATACGTCGATCTTGCGAACAACACCACTCGGTTTACGGTACTATTACGCGTCGGAAAACCGAATCTTTCACCGAAAGATTCTACATGTCCTCACTCTAATTCGGGGTTGCTTAACCATCCCAACCCTAATGAGTTCAAAGTTTTTAAGTGATAGACTCGACAATTATGCCAATCGGAAATTTTACAGAAAGTTTTAACACGCACTATTTCATAACAATTAGTTGTACGAGTAAAAAAACTTTACTATCACGTACCCCGTGGTCACGCAAAAACGGACACACTCATCCCCCATATAAAAATTACTCGATCTATTGACATTGCAAAAGTAAGTTAGATCAAACTTTTAAAATGACCCATTACAATCCCAACACAGATTTATTTGTGCCACGAATGTAAAGGAATTTTCTCGTTTAAAATAGTCTGAAACAAAATGTTCTTATGAAACTTTGAAAAGAAAATCGAATGACATCGAACTCCAAGAGTTCCCTCTGTTTAACCATACAACGACACGGAATAAAATTCACCAACAGAATTCGCATGCATCAATTTATTTTGCAAAGAAAATGGCGAAACAATATATATATATATATATATATATATGTATATATATATGTATGTGTATATATATGTATATATATATATATATGTATGTATATATATATATATGTATGTATATATATATATAGGGGTGGTATCGGGTACAAACCAACTAGTTTGTACAAACCCGTACAAACTCAATCTACCTTCATGAATTTGCAATTTTTTTAATTTGACTTCATGAATCTATATTTTGGCTTCATGAATATAAAATTTGGCTTCATGAATATATAATTTGGCTCCATAACTTCTTTTTTATTTATTTATAACGGTATTTTAGGGCTCCACCGGAAAATATAGATTCATGAAGCCAAATTATATATTCATGAAGCCAAATTATATATTCATGAAGCCAAGTTTTATATTCATGAAGCCAAAATATAGATTCATGAAGCCAAATTAAAAAAATTGCAAATTCATGAAGGTAGATTGAGTTTGTACGGGTTTGTACAAATATATATATATATATATATGTATGTATATATATATATATATGTATATATATATATATATATATATATATGTATGTATATATATATATATGTATATATATATATATATATATGTATGTATATATATGCACTTTTGGTCAAAAATAAAATGATTTGAGTCGGTTCCAAATTTAAAGTCAAATAACAACTGTTTGGGTAAAAATACACACCTCACGACCGATGAAGAAAAATAAACATGACATTTACATAAGACAAATATTGTATTAAGATAAGGTCCTGCGGGCTACTTATGAAACGTCCAAAAACCAGGACAAATTTAAACTTTAAAATTCCACAAAGTTAACCATAATTCCATCCAACTTTTATACATAAATGGAGAATTAGTAATGAGGGTTCATATACACAAATTGAACTTTTCAAAACAACCTGCTAATCTAATCCTAAACATTAAGATCAGATTATACTAGTTGTTTAGACCATTCTCCAAAACATCCTCGTCTATGCTAACTTCTCCATTCATCACCAAAAGTTAAGTATCAGAAATCACCTGTCCCTCATACCTGGTAAGAAAATTTAATTTGAAACGATTAGGCTTACGCCTAGTGAGAACATCCATTTTCAAATTAAAAGTTTATAAGCTTTGGAAACCAATGTAAACAAAGCGTATAAACAAACCTGGTTTGCCATCATTCTTACCGTACATATAAACATCTTGCGATGACGGGAATATACCCGATTCCATGAATATGACTAACACTCAGTAAGTCATATCATCACGTTCGAGAGCCTACTACGAATCATCACAGATTCGAGATTATTGCTCATGTCCAAGAAATTACAATTTACTTTATGCCTATTTCTTGGAGTGGAAGTAGAGATTACAATTTACTTTATGCTATCTCTTACCTTCCCATAGAAATCAGGAATTACGATTAACTCTCGCCTATTCCTAGATTTCTCATCACAATACGAAATGGGAATTACAATTATTTTATGCCTATTCCTCATTTCACTTCAACGGGAATTACAATTTACTTTATGCCTATTCCACGTTTCACATCACAATACGAAATGGTAATTACAATTTTACTTTATGCTTATTCCTCATTTCTCATCACCTTACGAAATGGGAATTACAATTTACTTTATGCCTATTCCTCATTTCAGGTCAACGAGAATTAAAATTTACTTTATGCCTATTCCACGTTACATTTAATGCCAGTGCCTATGGATCCATTACACTTACTAGCATACGTGCATATTTACTCGAACGCACAAAACATTTCATATCATATTCTCAACGCTAAGAATCCCAAATAATCTTTCATACTCTTATTCTCAATTGTTCCTCTTTGGCGACTTAGCACGGGGGTTCCACTATATCCAGAAAATCCACACCTCACGTCCGACGAAGAAAAATAAGCATGACATTTATGTAAGACAAATCTTGTATTAAGATAAGGTCCTGCAGATTACACACGATCGTATCTTCCGTCGTACATTCCTACGATGGTCGTAAGACTTCTCGACCGACAACCATGACTTGAAGACGGTCGTACGACCATGCTCACCGTTAACAGTCAAACCTTTTTTTTCTTTGTCTCATTAATGCAAGTCCAAGAGCAATCATTGCCCAACAATCATGACGGACGAGCCATTAATGAAAATTAAGGACCGAACAGCGGTTACGACAGTCATCAAGATGCATTAATTGTTGCCAAAAGCTATATAAACTAAGGCTCACACCATGCTTCGAGGACAATTCTCTGGCTTACAACAAAATCTCCACAACAGAGATCATCAGAGCAATATCACTTACGAAAGCTACCTACGACATCAGTTTTTTGTGCACGATACCGCATTGTTACACACGACACACGACAATAGTCTACGATCAAGTTTACTTTTATTTTTATTGTAATCTTTTGTACTCAAGACACTTGTTACTAAAGGACGTCACCCCTGTTTGGCGACCATAGTGCATCGTCGACTTCTATAGTCGGCCGCGGTTTTTACCCTCGACAGGGTTTTCCGCGTCACCAAATTTCTTTGTCTCATTTACTTTCTGTCGACGATTGTACTGTTTATCTTGAGATCCTTTTCTTTAGTTGTTAAATCTCCACATCAACCTTAAGTTATCCTTTGAGTGATTTTTGGCATTAACAGTTTGGCGCCCACCGTGGGGCCCCATTTAGAGAAAATCTCAGGCCAGACATACGTCGTTCTAACAATCTTGTGAAGTTTTGTTGTTTCCAGGAAAATGGCAACTCAACAAGATCCAATCGCTCAGCTACACATGGAGTTAAATGTTGCACGAAGTCAGATCCATGCCTTAGGTGAACAGAATCGAAAGGTAGCCGAAGAAATTGCTTCCCTGAGGATTCCAGCGATAGGCAACCCCTTCGGACCTCATAACGGTCCTTGACCTCCTTTTGGTGCGCCTTTCCTAAGACCACCACTCCCGACAGGTCCAAGGCCATTTGTCAACGTTCCCTTCTCGGAGCAGTTTCCCCCGCAGCATTTAAGGCCACCCCCGTTGTACAAAAAAGCCGTGCCTTTCCACGTCTCGATGATTCCCCAGCCGACAATGACGATTCTCGTAAACTTCCCCCTCAACGAAGAAACCAATGGCTCGTCGTATAGGAATGGTTTCCATACGACAGTTGGCATGACGTCTCAAGATTCAGGAGTCATCCCCCCGACTGCTACGTTGCCAAATCCAGACAACCCAGTCGCTCAACGATTGAGGCTTCTGGAAGAGCAAAATGAAAAGATGTTATCTCTACTCTCAAAATTGCCTGGTGCTGTCGTCCCTGACGATATAGAGCCCCGCTCAGGATTCCAAGCATCACCTTTATTGACGAGATTGCAACAGTCGTCGTTCCAAAGAAATACAGTATTCCTACCTTTACGCCCAAATATTCAGGAATAATCGACCCGGCAGAGCACATCGCCCATTACAAACAATTGATGTGGACCGCATCGATCCCACATCAATACCAGGAAGTATGCATGTGCAAAAGTTTTGGTGCGACTCTTACAGGTGCTGCTCTCCAATGGTTGATCAACCTCAAAACCATGTCCATCAGCAACTTTGCGGAGTTGGTCAACCAATTTTCACAACAATTCGCCAACAGTCGCAAGATGGAGAAACAGACCAGCGACCTGTACTATGTTTCCAAAAACTAGAGAATCCATCCGTAGTTACTTCAATCGTTTCAATGCAAAAATGATCAGCATTCGAAATTGTGATGTCAAAACCGCAATCGAGGCCTACAAGCGTGGTCTCGACGACGACAACTCAGGATTATACATCGATCTTACCAAATATCCACCCGAAAACTTTAAAGGCGTCCGAGCCAAGACACTAGCGTACATGAGAGTAGAAGACGACGTGGCTTTCTGTCGTAAGCATTCGAGCTACAAGAAGTCACTAGGAGTAAAGAAACCAGATTTCAAATCCAAAACAAACGTCAAGGCGGAGCTCGCGCGCTGTTAATGCCAAAAATCGCACCAAAGGGACAACTTAAGGTCGATGTGGACTTAATCAACTAAAGAAAGGATCTTTCGATGAGACGTGCGACGAGGGAAAAAATAAACGAGACAAGGGATTTGAGGACGCAGGAAAAACCTCAATCGAGGAAAAAACCTGCGGACGACAAGGGGTGCCATCGCTGCACTATGGTCGCCAATCAGGGGCGACGTCCTTGGTACTGGCGTCGGTCGTACGATGATTACAATACAAATGAAGGAAATACTTCGAAATGTAAAGTACAAGTGTTTGAATGTAAAAACAAGTGTTTGTCGTGTGTGAATACAAAGTGTGAACTTCTGGTCGAGGGCGGTTTGTCATGCATCGAGAGAGATACTTGAGCTTTCCTTCGAGTGTTCTTGTGTTCGCTGTAAGGTTCTGGCTTTCAGTGATTGATCTCCAGAGTTTGAATGTTCTTTGCTATGAGTTTGGATGATTTTCTCTATTGTTTGGTGATGTTTGCTGATGTATGCTGGATGTTTTGTGATGTCCTTTGAAATGAGGCTTTAGCTTGTCTTTTATAGTCTTCGCGTCATTAATTAGCTCCATTAATGATTTGATCAATGGCTACAACGGCTGGAAACGGTCGCCGGAGTGATTATCCATAATGCTCTTCGTCCGTTACAGCTGCTTGCTGTTAATGGCTTTGACTCCTGCATTAAATACTTAACAAACGTAACAGTCAAGGTTAACGTTAGCTTTGGTCGAAGTTGCAATGATCTTACGCGATGGTCGTACGGGACGGGCGATGCTATGGTCGAGCGTCATGGGAGACGTACGACTTACCTTTTACGGGAGACGACAGATGTTTTCTGGGTTCTTGTCGAGACCTTATCTTAATACAAGATTTGGATTATAACGCGCGTCTTACCTGCTCTGGTCGTGGTCGTACGACGTGATTTTTTGCCCAAACAGTTTTCCCCCAAAATTTAAAAATTGGATTTACCTGGTTGTCGTGGAACAGGACCGGTTCGCCTTTAACTGAACGAGAAGTTGAAAAGGGAACGAGGTCGTGACGTCATGGTGACACACGATTGTGCTTACCAGCTGTCGATGACAGGTGTCGACGATCCATGTGGTCATACGAAAGGACGGGGATGCGCGGCGATCATCAAAGGGCTCGACCTGACATGATCGACTGCATAAATAAAGATTGCGATGGATCTTTTCTTGGCGATTTCCGTTCGATTAGAACTTGCAAGGATCTTTGACCTAATTTAAGTTTTTCTGAGATCATATAAGATACGACCCTCCAGTTTGCGTATGCGTCGCAAGTCTATTGCTAGAAAGCCTAGAAAAACTGGGATATCTGGGGCCTCTCAGAAGTGCAAATCAATTTAACGGGGCTGGCAATGTCGACAGAGCCTAGAAGCACCATTAAAAACGAAGAAGATCTCGACGACTTTAGAAGTCTAGCGAGGATTCCCATGGGGATTACCGTAAGCAAGGTTGGCAAGGTTCGACCGGAAATGTGCCCCGAGGGGTACATTGCTATATACGAATACCCGTTCAAAATAGGCTTTCACTGGCCATATTCGCCTTTAGTCAAAGAATTCATGTGTGAATTTGATCTTTCGTCGGGGCAACTGATGCCCCAGTTCTGGCGAGTCATCTTGATCATCGAACGACTTACCTCCAACTGGAATCCACCGATGAATGTGAGGGACCTTCTGACGGCGTATAAGGTCAAGAATGACCGGTACTGTCGCTATAGCTTGTTTTCAAGGTTCAAGGGTGATCGTACCCTGGTTTTAAATACTGCGGTCAACGACCGTGGATGAAAGAAGAGGTATGTACTCGTACGGGCGTCGACGCTGGACACTGATAGTGACTGGATTAGGGAGGGTTGGAATATGACGGGTGAGCCTTTGATTGTACGTTTTCATGTTATTCTGTTGCTCAATTGTTTCTTCGACTGATCTTCTTTTTTATGCGTAGATATTGATTTCGATAAGGTAGAGACGGATGACGCTTCTCGGGCTAAGATCGAAAAGTTCTTGGAATTTAGTACTGAAGACCGGTCGTACGTCACGCGTCATTTGATAGACGAGGATGATGACACCGTTTTCTTGAGCGACAGAATGAGGATGGGTCGAGAGGAGAAAGAAGAAGAGGAGGACTCTGAGAAGACTGAGGAGGAAGAGAAGAGCGAAGAAACAGAGGTAAAGATAATTGGTAAGTATCATTTTGTCTTCTTTTCGCTTGACCTGGTCTTTCTCTGTTCTGAATCGTCTAATTTCTTTCTTTTACCGTACAGGTGAATCTCAAGCGCATGCGACGTCTTCTGTTGCTAGGAAGATGGCCCAAGTCAAAGTAGCTCGCGAGGCGAGGGAGAAGGACGTTTCGATAACTGGGTCGGGAGTCCTGAAGAGAAAAGAGGTCCCGACAGCCGGGTCGGGCCTCTTAAAGAGGACAAAGGTGTCTGTTCTGAGGGAACCGTCTTCGAAGACGGGTAACCCATCGAGGGTTGCCTTGTCCAGGAAGGCGAAGGCGTCGGTTACGACCGGCGCGAAATCTGTGGATACTGCACAACTGACGACGATGTCTCCCATCGTCCTATCCGGCCCTTCATCGGCCGACAGGGGCAAAGGCGCGCAGAAGGGACCTTTGGGGGAAACGACGGTCAACTTTATGTTGCCGTCGGGTTTTCTGGACGACAATGTCTTGGACGAGACGAAGTTGTTCCCCCATTTGGAAAAATATTTTCTTCCGTCTTTCAGGGAGCGTTTTGACGGGTTTTCTTTCGAGAAGAAAGAGTTCCATACAGCTGGACTCTTATTCTTGGTAAGCCTTTCTTTTAAGACTTGTCGTTTGTCGTTGTCGTTGTTTACTAATGTCGCTCGTATTATGATTCTTCAGGTGTTCCAAGCTTCCCTGGCATTGCATGCCGAAACGACGAATATAGCGGTTTCAACGGCTTCTGTTACCAAAGATGAACATGCAGCGTTAGCTAAAGCGAAAGCTGCTTTGGAGCATGAAGAAACGATGTTGGTGCGCCTTGACCATGCCTTGGACGAATTGGATGCCCTCAGTCATACAAGAGACGAGATAAACTCGTGTTTGAAGGAGTCCCTGATCTTGATGCGCGACCAGAGAGAGGAGCTGGAGGGGATGAAGGAATCCGTAACCGCGAAGAGGAAGGAAGTCGAGGGAATCAAGGCTAAAGTGATAAATTTGAAGAAGGAGTCTGATGAGTTGAAGGACGAAAATAAGTCTTTCTTTTCTTATGCTCGACATACTGCACGTGCGGCAGTTATGCGACGTCACCTGCAGGGCAAGGATCCTTTGGCTTCAGCATCAGATGAGCTGTGTCTCTTTTATGAGAGAGTCGGGTCCGAGAGGGATCTCGACTTGGATGATGAGAAGGACGTTGAGGAGGAAGTGGCAGGCGAAAGCCCTCAGGACGGGACTTCGGGCATGAATGCGACGGATACTCCTCCTTTAATTTAAGAATTTTACCTTGTTTGCTTTGCTGCTCGATCGTTGGTGGTCGAGCGTGTACCTGACGATCTTTTTTTTAAATGCACTTTTTATTTGAACTTGTGCTTTATTCAAATCATATTGGTTATGAATTTGATCATAAAATACATATGAAATCATGAGACTAAGGTATTCATTGTAATACGATGGTAAGAACGTAAAACAAATATAAAAACACGCAATTAAAGCATCCATTCAATGTACGAAAGTTAAGAAACTTAGGGGTAAAGTCGTTTAGACTCTGTGATCGTACGACCAGATCGTACAGTGAGTTTGTGTCGTATGCCCCTGTGGAGAAATGATCAAGTTAGAGACCTGATCGTTTATGTCGTTCGACCTTGCGATACTAAAGTTATATAGTAGACTTAATGATTACTGCCGTGCGACTCTGCGATAATCTGTTGTGCGATTCTGCGATAAAACGATGTCGGGGATTGGTCGTTGGCTCACCAACGACCCTCCGATGCTTAAGTCAGTAAACGTTTTGTGAGAAAAAATCGTATGAGAAAGAGCTAGAAAGAGCTAGAGAACGTACCATTTCAGACACTCTCTATTTGCCCCCTGTCATTTATTACCGTATCCTTTTTGGGAGGAAAAGATAGGTTTTAAATGACAGAATGACACGAAGAAATATTTTCCTGCGGTCGGCTATGTTGTCATGCGACGAGGCACCATAGTAGATTTATCCCTGTGAAAAAGATATTAATTTAGGGATAGAAGAACGAACCTGTCGAGAGCTTGATCTTGCGACGTCAGTTTATTTTTGCGGCTTCAAGGTAGACTTGTAGCACTCACGAGCGGCTCCTGGATTCCCCATGGCGTAGGGAATTTCAATCGACAACTTTTGCATGCTCGGGAGTCGACGGTCGACGGCCATTAGCTGGAACAGCGACATCGTCGATGACATCCTTGAGATTTTCTTTCGGGAAATGATATGCTAGTTCCTTCTTCAATGCGATACAATCGTCTGTCGCATGACCATGATCGACATGGAAGTCGCACCACTTTGATTTGTCTTTTTTAGCATCGTCCAGGTCGAACTTCTTTGGCCATCGGATGGTAACTTGGGTACCTTTCAGAGCTTCGACTAATTCCTTAGCAGATCCTTTGAATCCGTAAGAGGATATCTTGGGGTACTGAGTGAACTTAGTCGCGGTCTTGGCCTCTGCTTTCGTCTTGAAACGAACATTTGAAATTTGGCGCGCTGGCTCTATTCTGGAAACAGCCTTTGTCTTAAATTCTGGCTTTCTGACGCCTAACGACTTCTTGTCGTTAGTGTGTTTGGGACGAAAGGCTGCATCGTCTTCGACCCTCATATATGCTAAGGTTCGAGCTCGGACGTCTTCGAAAGTCTCTGGGGGATACTTGGTCAGATCGATATATAGACCTGAACTATATTCTAGACCACGCTTATAGGCTTCGATCGCGGTTTTGACGTCGCAATTGCGGATGCTGATCACTTTGGCATTGAATCTATTGAAATAACTTCGAATAGACTCATTAGCTTTCTGAACGATGTAATATAGGTCGCTGGTCTGCTTCTCCATCTTACGACTGCTGGTGAATTGCTGGGAGAACTGGTTAACCAACTCAGCAAACGACCCGATGGACTTGGGTTTGAGATTGATTAACCATTGGAGAGTTGGACCAGTGAGAGTTGCTCCGAAACTCTTACACATGCATACTTCTTGGTACATAAATGGGATCGAGATCGTCCACATGAGCTGCTTGTACTGCGCGACGTGCTCAGTCGGATCAGTCACACCAGAATATTTGGGAGTGAAGGCAGGAATGTTATACTTCTTTGGGACCTCGACGGTGGCAATCTCGTCGATGAAGGGTGACGCCTGATACCCCGAGCGAGGCTCGACGTCGACAGGCACGGCTGCCCCAGGCAACTTGGCGAGCAAGGACAGGACGCGCTCATTTTGGTCTTCTAACATCTTCAAACGGTGGGCGACGGGATCGTTAAGATCAGGATTTGCCCCTGTCGAGGGATTGATCCCTGGGCTAATGCTATTTCCATGCGACGAACCATTGGTGTCCCCGTTGTACGGAACAGGATATGGCTGCGACCCATATTGGAATTGCTGCGGTCCATTCTGAAACGATTGTGGTCCCTGCTGGAAAGGTTGCGACCCTTGTAATGGCTAAGACCCATTATTCACGGGTGGTGGCCTTATGTGCTGAGGAGGAACTGTCCCAAAGTGAGGATTTGGGTTGAACGGCCCTGGCTGTTGATTCTGCATGAACGGGCCTGGATGCTGATTCTGCGCGGATGAACCTGGATTCGGGACAAATGGTCTGGGGCCATTCTGGTCGAACGATCTTGGAATTGGGTTCTGCACGAACGGCCTAGGACCATTTTGAGGCCCAAGAGGATTTCTTAACCGTGCGATCTCCTCAGCTGCTCTGCGATTCTGCTCTGCCACTGCATTAAGCTGATTCCTGGCGACTTCGAGCTCCTGATACATCTGAGCAACAGCTTGCTGCGGATTTCCAGGGGCTGCCATTGTTCCTGCAATAGAGAGCAGAAAAAACTCCAAGAAACTGTTAGTAGGGTGCACGTTCGTCGAGGATTTTCTCTAGATGAGATCCCATGGATGGCGCCAAACTGTTAATGCCAAAAATCGCACCAAAGGGACAACTTAAGGTCGATGTGGACTTAATCAACTAAAGAAAGGATCTTTCGACGAGACGTGCGACGAGGGAAAAAATAAACGAGACAAGGGATTTGATGACGCAGGAAAAACCTCAATCGAGGAAAAAACCTGCGGACGACAAGGGGTGTTGTCGCTGTCCTATGGTCGCCAATCAGGGGCGACGTCCTTGGTACTAGCGTCGGTCGTACGATGATTACAATACAAATGAAGGAAATACTTCGAAATGTAAAGTACAAGTGTTTGAATGTAAAAACAAGTGTTTGTCGTGTGTGAATACAAAGTGTGAACTTCTGGTCGAGGGCAGTTTGTCGTGCATCGAGAGCGATACCTGAGCTTTCCTTCGAGTGTTCTTGAGTTCGCTGTAAGGTTCTGGCTTTCAGTACTTGATCTCTAGAGTTTGAATGTTCTTTGCTATGAGTTTGGATGATTTTCTCTGTTGTTTGGTGATGTTCGCTGATGTATGCTGGATGTTTTGTGATGTCCTTTGAAATGAGGCTTTTGCTTATCTTTTATAGTCTTCGCGTCATTAATTAGCTCCATTAATGATTTGATCAACGGCTACAACGGCTGGAAACGGTCGCCGAAGTGATTATCCATAATGCTCTTCGTCTGTTACGGCTGCTTGCTGTTAATGGCTTTGACTCCTGCATTAAATACTTAACAAACGTAACAGTCAAGGTTAACGTTACCTTTGGTCGAAGGTGCAATGATCTTACGCGATGGTCGTACGGGACGGGCGATGCTATGGTCGAGCGTCATGGGAGACATACGACTGACCTTTTACGGGAGACGACGGATGTTTTCTGGGTTCTTGTCGAGACCTTATCTTAATACAAGATTTGGATTATAACGCGTGTCTTACCTGCTCTGGTTGTGGTCGTACGACGTGAATTTTTGCCCAAACACGCGCCAGATATCAAACGTTCGGTTCGAAAAGTAAAATAACAATCCTACGACAAAATTTCCCCAGTATCCTAAGGTCTCTTCTTATGGGTTCAAGGGAACTTCAAAAGATTTGGTCGAGGCTCTAAAAAACTTTGCAGTCGACCATCCAATGGCCCAAAAAGAGTGACAAAGACGACGCCAAGAAAGACAAGACCAAATGGTGCGACTTCCACAGCGACCACGGTCACACGACAGACGACTGTATATCATTGTAGAAAGAGTTAGCTTGGCTCGTTCCCAAGGGTCACCTCTAAGGCTTGATCGACAAAGAATCAACGCCTGTAGACAACACGCGACCAGCGACCCCTGTCCACGCAAAATTCATCAACTACGTGACAGGAGGATCAGACGTTTGTGGCTTAACCTATTCGGCAGCCAAAAGGCACGGCAGCCAAAAGGCACGCCAGTCAAGCGTCGGACGAGTATCCCATCCCTCGGTTGTCCCGACCAAAGCAAGAATTGGAACTAGAGGCAATGCCCATCACATTCGACCAAGACGACCTCCAAGACAGCTGGCGGAAACATCACGACGGGCTGATTATCCAACTTACCGTCGGGAATTACTCGACTATAAGAGTCTTGGTCGACGGAGGAAGTTCACCTAATATCATTTTTCTGAACACTATAAAGGCAATGGGAATCGACAAGTCAGAAATAGTTTGTCGTTCGACGACTCTGGTAGGATTCAACGGAGATTCGACCAACACTTTGGGGGAAATCATCCTCCCAGTGTATGCTAAAGGAATAATAAGCCGGCAAAGTTCAATGTCATTGACTGTTCGTCAGCTTACAAAATCATCCCCGGTCGACCGTGGATCCACGACATGAAAGCGGTCCCCTTGACTTATCACCAGACGATTAAATTCCCGGCACCGTGGGGGGTACAAGAGGTCAAAAGTGAGAAAAACACCGCTCGAGATTGCTACAAGGCGACGCTAAAGCCTCAGAAGAAAGACATCTAACAATTACAGATCCAGGATGTCCCTGAGTCTATCGATGACTATCGACTGGAAGAAGTTGTCTTAGACCAGGACAGGCCTGATCGAGTCATCCTTGTGGGGGCATCACTAAACCCCGTCATAGGGAAAAACTAATATCCTTCTTACAGGAACATGCCGACGGTTTCGCTTGGACGCACGAAGACATGGTCGGCATAAATCCCGACGTCATTTCTCACAAGCTCAACATCGATCCATCGTTCAATCCCGTAAAACAAAAGCATCGTAAGTTCTCCCCTGAGCGAAACAAGGTAATCAACGATGACGTCGACAACTTACTTAAGACCGGGAAAATCAGAGAAGTAAAGTACCACGACTGGTTAGTGTTAATGCCAAAAATCACCCAATGGATAACTTAAGGTTGATGTGGAACTTTTAACAACTAAAGAAAAGGATATCAAGACAAACAACACAATCGCAAATAAAAAGTAAATAAGACAGAAGAATTGGTGACGAGGAAAGCCCAAATAAGGGAAAAAACTGTGGTCGACTTGGGGAAGTCGACAGTGCACTATGGTCGACAAACAGGGGCGAAATCCTTTGGTAACAAGTGTCGTGTGTACAATAGATTATAATAAGAGTAAAAGTAAACTTAATCGTAAACTACAGTTGTGTGTCGTGCGTAAATCGTGTGAAATGAGCTATTGTCGTGCGAATCGAACTGCTGTCGTGCGAAACTTGCGTGAGCGATATGCGTTCGAATGCTGAGATGTCACTGTTGTACTATGTAGAAATGTAGAAGAGTTGAGTTCGGATATTGGATGTTGCACTGTTCAGATGTCAGATATCAGATAGATGATAGATGTCCTGTTCGAATGTGGAGCAGGCCTTTATATTGCTCCTGGCAGCATTGAATATGTCTTGATGACTTGTGTGTAATCGTCGTCGGGTCTTTAATGTCAATAAGAGCTCGTCCGTTACTGACCGTTGTGCCATGATTGCTTGTGGACCTGCATTAATGGAACAAAGAAAACGGCTGTTAACTGTTAACGGTTAGTATAATCGTACGACCGTCTTAAGTCTCAGACGTCGGTCGTATGTAACTTACGACCATCGCAGAAATGTACGACCAAATATTCAATAGTAAATAACCTGCAGGACCTTGTTTTAATACAAGATAGGTCTTACATAATATGTGATATGTGTATTTATCGTCAGTCGTGAGGTGTGGATTTTTACCCAAACAGTTTGCCCCCAAAATTTGAATTTCGGCGTGAAATTCGAATTTTAAATCTGACGAAGTAACTTGACACGTGTCGCATGGGGAGAGGGTCTGGTCGAATCCTAACCGTCTTGGTTCGATTTGGACCGAGGGAGACGAAGTGGTCGTGACGTCATGGCGATGTGTCAGAGGTGTGGAGCCGTTATAGGACATATGTCGTTCATCCGGACGTTTCATGCGAAAAGGTGGTGGGCAGTTTTCGACCATCCACTGGACTGATCTGGCACGACGTTGCTATAAATATCGCGATACCGGAGATCACTTCCTTTTTTATGTTTGTGATATTTTCAGAGAGAGATTTTTAGAAAGATTCAGTTGCCTCTTTCGTGCTTTTGCTATAAATCGAGAAAAAATTTGTTCAATCTCCCATCACTTTCACAATGTCAATCGAACCTGCAAGTACTATCGTTGGTCAAGAAGGTCTGTCAGCCTTTAGGACACTATCGGGTGTCCCAGATGCATTGCAGATATATTCATCGGATCAGTTCCGGCCATCGGAGTGCCCGAATGGGCATTTTCTTTTATACGAATACCTGTTCAAAGTGGGTTTTAAGTGGCCATTTTCCCCATTGGTCAGAGAGTTTCTAGGTAGGTTTCGTCTTTCTCCTGCTCAGATGACGCCACAGTTTTGGCAAATCGTCCATGTGATCGATAGGATAACCGGCGAGTCGACGACTCCGTTTATGGTGGACGACCTCCTAGCGTCTCACATGGTCAAGGTGGACAACTACCACCGGTACAGATTATTTTCCAAATACAGGGGAGCCCAGGTTCTGGTGCTGAACACCCAAGTAAACGATCGTGGGTGGAAGGTCAGGTATGTCTTTGTGTAACGCCCCAAAAATCCAGGCCATTTTGAACCTCAAATTTCCACAAGTTATGATAAACTAAACTTCAACTTATATAACTATAGCAAGGAAATTAACCATCAAGAGTATATTTACAATACAGGATTCTTCAAATAACCTATCAATCTAATCATATCACTATAATCAGATTAACTAAGTTATCTAAGCAATCCATCAAAATCTCTTCTTGTTAATTAACACCTCTTGCTATTCCAAAACGCTCGTCCCACAACCCTTTATTTCCTCGAGCTGGTACCTGGTAAGAAAACATCATATGAAACTATTAGGCCAACGCCTAGTGAGAACATTCGTTTCAATAATAACATTTGCAAAATCAATGTAAACAAGTTACAACAAACCTGATTACTCATTTTCTTACCGCACGTGTAACTCTATTCCATTACACTATTTCATCCAATACCATGAATAAGACTGACCATAATTCTATCAGCATATCATGCCTCAGAGCCACACTACGAATCTTCAATGATTCTAGATTAATGCTCTTATCCAATAAATCGCAATTACACATGCCCATTTATCGGAAAGGAAGTAAAGATAACAAGCACTTATGTCAATCCCATTTTCTTCCTTAGAAATTGGGAATAACGATTATTACCACACACCTATTCCACAATTTCTACACACACACTGGAATAACGATTATTATCACACGCCTATTCCAGGTGATTACTAAACACACACAATGGAATAACGATTATTACCACACGCCTATTCCATGTGATTACCAAACACTAGTGCCTATGGATCCATTACACTTTACTAGCGTAAATACATAACAACATATTACAGCTCATATCATATTCTCAAATCTAAGAATACTAGATAACCTATCGTATCTTCATCCTCAAATGCCCCCCTTCGGCGACTTAGCACGGGGGTCTGGGGGCAGCGCCCGCAGAAAATTTTTAGAAACTTAACCAGACAAAACATCCAGAAACTGCGTCCAGCCATCAAAACCTAATCTTCTCAATTTCTCCAAAGTGTCCGGACAACAGGGGTTTTCCGGATAACTTTGACTTTCCGGATAACTAAGCCTTCCGGATAGATATAACTCACCGGATACATGCTTAATCCGGACAACACACTTTCCGGACAACACCCGGAAACTACAGTACCCGGATACTATCCGGTAACTCTATTTATTCGGACAACTAAAGAAATTCGAAACTTACCCGGTACCTTGCTGCATCCGGATACATTCATCCTAGAGGTTTCCGGATACGACGTTTCATCCGGAAACCTTCGAACTGCAGCCTAAAATCCAATCTAATTCGATGTCTGTTTGATTCAGCTCAATCCAGACCATTCCATACAGTTCATAACCAATTTATACAGCTATTTCAAGGTTTAATTTAACATGAAAACACTAATTTAAGCAAACAACAAATGAACTCACCTTATGTTTGCAAAACCCACTTCCGGCACAATCTGCTACTCCAAATCTGTTGTTACTGATTCTGTAAATCAATCCAAAACACATATTCGTTCATAATCTATCAACAACAACAATCTTACCAGAAATTATGACGAATTTCCTTACCAATTAGAAGACAATTCAAGCTTTCTTCCTTTCTTTCTCTTTTCTCCCTATTTCTTTCTTTCTCTCTGCCTCTTGACCGACCCAACCACAAGAATGAGATAAAATATCTGATTTTTATCTATTTTATCCATACTTACCTTCCAACATGACCAATAACCCCTCCAAGTTTTATTATTTCTAAAAGTAGCACCAAACATAAACACTTGCATTTTAACCCCATTGAATTATAAAATTACAACTTAATTCAAGGTTTTAAACCAAAATACAATTAGATCCCAATTCTCATTAAATCACTAATATTGAAAATTCAAGATGTTACACTTTGGCAAGACTCAATCGCTTGAGCTCCTGGAGGAGGACACGACGTGGGTTTCTGTTGGGTAGAACACCAACAGTAAGTCACTTTTCTTATTTATCGTGTATTATCTTTGAATCGTGTGTTTTTTACTAACGTACATCTTTGTTTAGCCATCACGTTCCCCAAAGTTGGCGTTTCTAAGGAATCGCAGGTAAAGATTAAAATTTTTTGGATGCATAATCTAGAAGATAGGTCTTTCTTCGTCAAGCGTAGTCTTAGGGACGAGGGTTCGGACGACGAGGTCGTCGTGCTAGGAGGGACGGAGATCCCTGTCGAAGAAGTGGTAGAGAGAGAAGAAGAGGAAGAAGAGACGACAGGTAATAATCTTACGCCTTACCTGATTTGTTATACGATATGTTTGTAAGTTTCTCTTCTCATCGTACTTTGTTTTGTAGGTGGGTCAGGCGATATGCCTACTCACAGTGTGTCGAAGAAGAATGCTCAGCTCCTTTTGACCCGTCAGGCCAAGGAGCTGAAGCGCAAGGCTCCCCCACCCCCATCGTCGGGGGTAAAGAAGTCCAAGACGGTTCTCCGGAGGGAACCGTCGTCGAAGGGTGGCGATCCGTCTAGGGTCGCCACTACTAAGAAGACGAAAACGACACCGGGTGTTATAGATGTAACTCTGGTGAGCGTGGCCTCTCCTCTGATTGCAGAGGTCGCCCTTCTCCCTCGTCGGCTGACAAAGGGAAAAGGAATATGACGGAGGGGTCCACCGGTGCCATGACGGTGAATTTCACGCTGCCGTCCGACTTCATGTCTGGTGAAGACATGGATAGCGACAAAATCTTCCCGGACCTGGGGAAATTCCTCCTGCCATCCTTTCAGGAGCGACTTCAGGAGGTTACGGTCGACGAGATGAGGTCGCAAGTCGCATGGCTGACTTTCAAGGTACGTACGACCCATCTGTTTTATGCGTTTCTGTCGTTTGATTTCTGACGTTTGTGTGTTTAATCGTGCGACTACAGTAGTTCTAGACATCTCTCTATTTGTACGCCCATATGGAGAAGATCCGTAGGGTTACACCTGTTGCCTTGGAGAAAATGCGAAAGGCGCAAGAGGAAGCTCGCATGGCACGGTGTAACAACCCAAATCCCATAACATACATCATAATACATAACATGCATACATATCATTGATTTACAACAAAAGTTACATAATAAACCAAGTACGGTCTCATTAGTCTTGACATTACAAAATATATAAAAGCTTCCTATTCAACGTCCATCAAAGGCTTCCTATACTTCATCCTCTCTTGCCGATCCTTAACCTGGAAAACATATTTTTGAAAACAAAATGAGGGTTAGACCAAACGGGTCTAGTGAGTTAATCCCGGTCCTTTCCAAAATCATTATAAAACCTTTTATGTAAATCATTTGTATCAAAATAATTTAGATAAACCCTTGGTAATCCTTTCGTAAAATATAAACATACCACACGTATTTAAATACCAATCCAGACTCGTGCATCGTGTACATCTCATTCATCTTATTCCTCCACAAATGGCCATATTAGTTGGTAGCAAGCCAACTAATAAATCAACAACCGGTCCGCACACCGGAACCCGGCTACCTGTCGGTCCGCACACCGGAACCCAACTACTCACCGGTCCGCACACCGGAACCCGGCTACACACCGGTCCGCACACCGGAACCCGGCAACAAGTGCACTCGTGTAGTGCAAATCTTATATAAATACAATATATATCTCATTACATCATATTGTCATTTATATACACATAATCATATTCCTACCACATAATCATCTCATATATATATTTATACACATATATATGTATTCCAGCTCAAAACGTTTTAAAGCAAAACTCACCTTAGCGATAGCACCTCAACGTATGCTCCAAAACTCACAATTATCCAAATCGAACACCTGAATTGAACATCACCAAAAATAGTTTTAAACTACTTAACCATACTTCCTAAACATCTTTATCAATACCCCAAAACAAACCCCAAACATCTGCTACAACCCTAGACTCAAATGACCAACAAAACAGAGAACATGAAAAACCAACAGAGCCCGGCGCCAGTGGCTCGGCGCCGATCCATCGGCGCCACCCATCGGCGCGGATTTCTGTTCCACAAACCTGCACGATCCTTTTCTCCAAAATCCAAGGTTTTCTCAATTCAATTTCTTCCCAAATCAGTTCTAAACCTCCCAAAACAACATTTTAAGTACTATGAACCTTTTAAAACCAATACCAACATTTTTAAACATAAAAAATCCATCCAATTTCATCCATTGATTTGTCATTTTTAAACCCAAAAGCTTTAAAACTCCATCCATGGAAGAATATGAATTTTAACAAGAAATTCAATAGAGATTCTTTACTGAAAGAACAAGACTCATAACAATCCATCCCAAAATCATTTACCTTTCTTTTGATTTCAATAAGACACAACTCTTACAAGAATTGCAAAGATCCCTAAACCAAAAATGAAGAAGATAAAGAAACATACCTGCAGAAATCTTCTTCTTCTATTCTATCTTCTTCTCCTTCCTCCCCTCTTTCTCTCAATTTCCTTCTCTACCTCTCCAATTCTCTGGTTCGTTTCTGAACTCTCAAACTCACACACATAACTTTGATAAAAATCTGATTGTGTCTTAGTCATACACAAGATTGACATGTGTTATTTAGCTTTTCCATTTACCACCCTAAACTTACACCTAAATACCAAATCTACCCTAAACTTCCTCAAATAACATAACTTACCTTAAAATCAAATTTCTTATCAAAACTATTATATAAAAGTTAAAATAATTACCCGGTTATTACATTCTTCCCCCTTAAAAGAATTCCGTCCCGGAATTCATTTCTTCAAACCTACTCAACTATAACATACTAATCTCTACTATAACTCCTAACACAATTATCACACACCTATATGCAATTACACAATTAGATATCATATATTGGTTCGTACCAAAACAACTAACATTTTAGCACGTATAAGATTTATAGAAACATACCTGTATCATCCTCCAAAATTTCCTCTTCTTCTTGCCCCATTACTTGGAAGACTTGACCCTTACCTTTCGATATTTCAGACCTTTGCATAATTCCTGTTTCAATACCCGCTGATCCTGCCATCTTACTACCTTGCTGTGTTTTCCATTGTGGACACTCATACTGAAGATGCTCCGGGGAATTGCAAAAGTAACAATGTCTAGTTACATAACAATCTCTAGCAACATGACCTGTCTTTCCACATTTATAGCAAGTTCTGGAATCACCATAACAATCTCCTTGATGAACACTGTGACATTTTGAACATGGTATTTCGTAACTATCATACTCTTGATAATTATCAAACTCTTGGAATTCATCTTCTTCAGAATCGTATGTGGTTTCCTCCATCTTTCTTTTTCCAGTACTCTTATGCTCAGCATCTCTTCTCATATCTTGTTCCATATTTTCCGCAACATTTACAGCTTCAGAGAAAGTCTTGGGTTCTTGTGCAGTCACTAATTTCCGAATTTCTGAACTTAATCCAAATATAAATCTTTCTACCTTCAATTTCTCTGTTGCCACATAATATTCCGCGAACCGAGACTTTTCTAGAAAACTGGCAGTGTAATCTCTAACTGGTAAACCTTGCTGATGTAAGTTCATAAATTCTTCTTCCAATTCTTTAATTGATGCCTGGGAACAGAACTGTTCTTTAAACGCCGTAGTAAATTCATTCCATCTAATAGTGGAGTATACATCTGATCCTCTAGAGGTAATATAAGCTTCCCACCAGTACAAAGCATCTGACTTTAGCATTGCTGTTCCATACAACACTCTATCTTCATCGACACATTTGCTAGTCTTGAATATAGCTTCTATCTCCTTTAACCACCTCATTGCTTTCACCGGGTCTTTTTGTCCTGAATAAGTCGGAGGTTTGCAATTTAAGAACATCTTTTAGTCACATCTTCTTAATACTGGTATAATAGCAGGCGTAATTGGTAATTCATTTTCCAAGGTAGAATCAGGTATTCTGGTTTCATTATGGCGAGCTTGATCAAACATAGTTTGTATATTAGCTTGAAGTCTTCCCATTTCCGTTTTTAGTTCGTTTCTCGTAGTAAATTCTGCACCTCGTCCCTGAATTCTGCCTCCAATTCTACCCCTACTTCTTTCTCCCCCTCTTCCCCTTGTCCCAATCGTTGGATTTGTTCTATTAGGATTTCTTCCTCCACCTCTGTTCGTTGATCTAGTACCACTTGCCATTCTGTGGATTCAAACAAAGATAATAAACACATAAACACATTCCCCATATAATGAGGTATTCCAGTCCAACATGTACCTGTAAAATCCTAATTACACTGGCCATGTGTAATTCGAAATTACCTTACATGATGTTCCTTCTTCCTTTTTATACTTAACATCCCAAGGATCTAAAATAATAAGGACATCCTACTTCACATGCAGTTTAAGTCTAGGTATAGATCCGTATACCTAAATCCCTTAAACTAGGGCTCTGATACCATTTGTAACAACCCAAATCCCATAACATACATCATAATACATAACATGCATACATATCATTGATTTACAACAAAAGTTACATAACAAACCAAGTACGGTCTCATTAGTCTTGACATTACAAAATATATAAAAACTTCCTATTCAACGTCCATCAAAGGCTTCCTATACTTCATCCTCTCTTGCCGATCCTTAACCTGGAAAACATATTTTTGAAAACAAAATGAGGGTTAGACCAAACGGGTCTAGTGAGTTAATCCCGGTCCTTTCCAAAATCATTATAAAACCTTTTATGTAAATCATTTGTATCAAAATAATTTAGATAAACCCTTGGTAATCCTTTCGTAAAATATAAACATACCACACGTATTTAAATACCAATCCATACTCGTGCATCGTGTACATCTCATTCATCTTATTCCTCCACAAATGGCCATATTAGTTGGTAGCAAGCCAACTAATAAATCAACAACCGGTCCGCACACCGGAACCCGGCTACCTGTCGGTCCGCACACCGAAACCCGACTACTCACCGGTCCGCACACCGGAACCCGGCAACAAGTGCACTCGTGTAGTGCAAAGCTTATATAAATACAATATATATCTCATTACATCATATTGTCATTTATATACACATAATCATATTCCTACCACATAATCATCTCATATGTATATTTATACACATATATATGTATTCCAGCTCAAAACGTTTTAAAGCAAAACTCACCTTAGCGATAGAACCTCAACGTATGCTCCAAAACTCACAATTATCCAAATCGAACACCTGAATTGAACATCACCAAAAATAGTTTTAAACTACTTAACCATACTTCCTAAACATCTTTATCAATACCCCAAAACAAACCCCAAACATCTGCTACAACCCTAGACTCAAATGACCAACAAAACAGAGAACATGAAAAACCAACAGAGCCCGGCGCCAGTGGCTCGGCGCCGATCCATCGGCGCCACCCATCGGCGCGGATTTCTGTTCCACAAACCTGCACGATCCTTTTCTCCAAAATCCAAGGTTTTCTCAATTCAATTTCTTCCCAAATCAGTTCTAAACCTCCCAAAACAACATTTTAAGTACTACGAACCTTTTAAAACCAATACCAACATTTTTAAACATCAAAATTCCATCCAATTTCATCCATTGATTTGTCATTTTTAAACCCAAAAGCTTTAAAACTCCATCCATGGAAGAATATGAATTTTAACAAGAAATTCAATAGAGATTCTTTACTGAAAGAACAAGACTCATAACAATCCATCCCAAAATCATTTACCTTTCTTTTGATTTCAATAAGACACAACTCTTACAAGAATTGCAAAGATCCCTAAACCAAAAATGAAGAAGATAAAGAAACATACCTGCAGAAATCTTCTTCTTCTATTCTATCTTCTTCTCCTTCCTCCCCTCTTTCTCTCAATTTCCTTATCTACATCTCCAATTCTCTGGTTCGTTTCTGAACTCTCAAACTCACACACATAACTTTGATAAAAATCTGATTGTGTCTTAGTCATACACAAGATTGACATGTGTTATTTAGCTTTTCCATTTACCACCCTAAACTTACACCTAAATACCAAATCTACCCTAAACTTCCTCAAATAACATAACTTACCTTAAATTCAAATTTCTTATCAAAACTATTATATAAAAGTTAAAATAATTACCCGGTTATTACACACGGGGGCAAGAGATGTTGGCAATGGAAAGGGCCGAGGTCCTTTCGGCAAAACTCGATGAAGCTCAAGATTTCTTTGAGGCAGCGTCGAGAGTGAAGGAGGACCTGCAGAGCCATTTGAAGGAAGCCCTTGAGAAGTCCTCTGCGACTAAGGCGGAGTTAGGAGCGACTAAGGGCTCCTTGTCCGAGAGCGAAAAACAGGTCAAGGACCTTAAGTCGCTCGTCGAGGTGAAGGAGGGGGAGATCGCTTCCTTAGAGGAGCGACTCTAGTCCTTTGAGGCTTTGACCCGTTTGAGGGTCCGAGCGGCGATCATGCCTCGCCAATTACGGGGGTTAAACCCTATGCCGGAGCCGAAGAAGAGGTCGCCACTTTCTTGGAGCAAGTCCGGGACGAGGATGAACTCGACAAGGAAGACAAGCTCAAAGAAGGGGACGTTGCGGACGCTGAGGTCGTCGGAAGTGGCGATGAGGAGGTTGCTCGGGAGCAGGATCCTTCTTTTGCCTTGATGCTTTATTTTCTTTTGTTAATTTTTGGATATGGGGCGACTATAATCGGTCATGCCCTTTATTTGTACTCTTGGATCGTATGAATACAAGGAAATTTTGTTATGCTATCGTGTAACTTTACTTTGTTGTAAATAAACAAAATAAACGAGAGATAACAAACTTTAAAGAACGAGCGTATAAAGCAATAAGATGTATGTAAAACTGTATGACATAGGTACTTGTAACTTTCGAAGTAACCGGGCGACTGGGGCCGAAAAAGTATTCTAAGTGTGGAATTCAAGTCATAAGACTTTGACTCCGAAACTTTGGTTAAAAAGCACCTGTTGTGATCGTAAGATCCATGAGATGAATCATAAGATTTCGCTTATGACGTATGAGTCATAATTCGACGGTCGTGACATAACAGTCGTGACATTTTAGTCATAGAGACTTTGTTTCTCACGATGTAGATCGTAAGACTGGCGTTCGTGCGATCCTGTGGGCCTACAATGTAAGATTCAGGGGTGGTCGTTGGTAAGACCAACGACCCTCCGATGCTTATGTCAGTAATCGTTTGGAAAAATAAATCGTAAGGAAAATTTCAAAAGAAATACTTCTTTAAGTGTATTGCGTTCCAGCTACGTGGGATGTCTTTGTTGTCAAGGCTTTGAAGTCTGTAAGCACCCTTCCCAACGACTTCAGATATTCAGTAAGGTCCTTCCAACTTAGTGGATAACTTACATGCGTTTGGTTCCTTGGTGTTTTGGAATACTCGTCGTAAGACGTAGTCACCTTCCTGAAAATCTTGGCTTTAACATTTTTGTTGAAATGTCGTTCAACAACATGTCGCTGAGATGCCGTTTTGACCAAAGCAGACTCTCTTAGATCTTCGAGAGCGTCGAGGTCATAGCTTAAGTCCACCAAGTTATGATCGACGAATGTATGTCTCGATGTCGGGGAGTTGCACTTCAATAGGTAAGACGGCTTCGCAACCGTAAACCAATGAAAAATGGTGTATGTCCTGTCGATGTTTGTGGTGTCGTACAATTAGCCCATAGGACCGATGGAAGTTTTTCGACCCATCTTCCTTTTGTGGCCTTGAGTCTTTTCTTGATCGAATTGATAATGACTTTATTGCTTGATTCTGCAAGACCGTTAGACTGGGGATAACGTGGGGTTGAGGTCATAAGTTTGATGTTACGATCCTCACAAAACTGTTGCATACGATCACTTATGAATTGTGACCCGTTGTCACATACGATTTCGGAAGGAATACCGAACTTGCATATAATGTTAATCTGGATAAAAGAGATGACCTCTTTGTCCCGAATCTGGGAGTCGGCGGCTGCTTCTATCCACTTAGAAAAAAATAATCTGTACGGACTAACAGAAAGACTTTCTGCCCTGGGGCAGGAGGTAATTTACCAACAATGTCCATTCCCCACCTCATGAAGGGACATGGGACCAAAGACGTATGTAGATGTTAAGAAGGCTGGAGTATCATACCCGAGTGTCGTTGACATGCGTCGCAGCTTTGGACGTACCTGATGGCATCTTGCCTTAATGTCGGTTAATAGTAGCCTTGTCGTGATATACGATTTGCAAGATTGCGACCACCAGAATGGTTGCCACATTCACCGTCATGCATATCCTTCAAGTTGTTTTGCACCTGCTCTGGACTATCGATGCATCTTAGGTTTAGACCTATCGATGATCGTCGATAAAGTCCGCCACCAATGATAATGTATTTCGAAGCTTTAAATCGAATCTTTCGAGCTTCCATTATGTCTTCAGGTAGCTGATCGTGCATAAGATAATTCCTGATATCGCACGACCAACCGTTTTCTGTGTTAAGAACACAAATTTTTTCAGAGTCCTCGATGGACGAGGTCGTAAGATGGATCATAGAAATAGCGTCGAACGACGGCTTATTGAGTGTTCATCCAAGGTTGGCTAGCGCGTTAGCTTGAGTGTTTTGATCTCTGGGGATTTGCTCGATTGAGAACGGATCAAATATCTTTGACTTCTCCTTGGCTATCCTGAGATAGGCCATCATCTTGGAATCTTTTGCTGTGAATTCCCCGTTCATTTGGTTTTCGACCAACAGGGAATCGCTTCTGACGTGAAGTCCGATTGCCCCCAAGTCGTGAGCCATATTCATGCCCACGATCAGAGCATAGTATTCTTCTTCGTTGTTCGTACCTTTGAAATTGCATCGTATGGAGTACACCATCCTGCCCCCCTGTGGGGACTTTAAGACGAAACCAAGACTTGCTTCTCTGGAGTTTGAAGATCCGTCGACATGGAGCACCCATGTCATGTGGCTTGTTGTCGCCACAGTATAGGTCTCATACTGCACTTCTTTTTCTAGTTCAGGACTGAAATCGGCGATAAAGTCGGCCATGACCTGCGATTTAATTGTCGTACGAGGCTTGAAGTCAATATCGTAGCCGCTGAGGTAGATACTCCATTTCGCTAGTCGTCCTGTTAGCTCGGACTTTCTCAAGACTGACTTGAGAGGAAAGTTCATTACGACGGTAAGTCATGTTATATTCCACTCTCATATAAGCCAACGTCCTAGCTCGGACGTCTTCAAAGTTTTCTGGCGGGTACTTCGTAAGATCGACGTACAGTCCTAAAGTGTTGTCATCTAGACCGCGCTTGTAGGCCTCGATGGCGGTCTTGATATCACAGTTTCGAATGCTGATCATTTCTGCGTTGAAACGGTTGAAGTAACTGTGGATGGATTCTCCAGATTTTTGGACGACGTAGTACAGGTCGCTGGTCTGCTTCTCCATCTTGCGACTACTGGCGAATTGTTGCAAAAACTGGTTGACCAACTCCGCAAAGTTGCTGATGGACTTAGGTTTGAGATTGATCAACCATTGGAGAGCAGCTCATGTGAGAGTCGCGCCAAAGATTTTGCACATGCATACTTCTTGATACTGATGTGGGATCGACGCGGTCCACATTAGTTGTTTATACTAGGCAATGTGCCCCGTTGGATCGGTTATTCCTGAGTATTTGGGCATAAAAGCAGGAATGTTGTATTTCTTCGAGACGTCGACGTTTGCTATCTCATCGACGAAGGGTGATGCTTGAAATCCATTAAGGGGCTCGACGTCGACGGGGACGGAAGCACCAGGCAACTTTGAAAGTAGCGACAACATCTTTTCGTTCTGATCCTCTAATAACCTTAGTCGTCGAGCGACGGGGTCGTTAGGATCGGGGACTACACCTGTCGGGGGAATGACTCCAGAGCCTTGAGCTGCCATGCCGACTGTCGTATGAAAGCCATTTTCATATGACAAACCATTGGTTTCTCCGTTAAAGGGGAAGCTCATTGGGATCTGATATAGTATGGCTCCATTATGCAGCGGTGGAGGCCTCAAATGCTGCGGAGGAAACTGTCCCAAGGGGGGATTGCTAACAAATGGCCCTGGACCTGCTTGGAATGGTGGCCTTATGAAAGGTACACCTGAAGGTCGGGGACCGTTCTGAGGTCCAAAGGAATTGCCAATCGCTGGATTCCTCAGGGAAGCAATTTCAGCAGCTGCCTTTTGGTTCTGCTCGTTCAGAGCTTGAATCTGACTCCGGATTGCGTTCAATTCTGCGTGAAGTTGAGCCATGGGATCTTGGTGAGTTTCCATTTTCCTGGAAACAACAAAAAACTTCACAAGATCGTTAGAGCAATGTATGCTTGGCTTGAGATTTTCTCTAGATGGGGTCCCACAGATGACGCCAAACTGTTAATGCCAAAAATCACCCAAAGGATAACTTAAGGTTGATGTGGAACTTTTAACGACTAAAGAAAAGGATCTCAAGACAAACAACACAATCGCGGATAAAAAGTAAATAAGACAGGAGAATTGGTGACGCGGAAAACCCAAACAAGGGAAAAAACGCGGCCGACTTGGGGAACTCGACAGTGCACTATGGTCGCCAAACATGGGCGAAATCCTTTGGTTACAAGTTTCGTGTGTACAATAGATTACCATAAGAGTAAAAGTAAACTTAATCATAAACTACAGTTGTGCGTAGTGCCTAAATCGTGCAAAATGAGCTATTGTCGTGCGAATCGAACTGCTATCGTGCGAAACTTGCGTGAGCGATATGCGTTCGAATGCTCAGATTGTCACTGTTGTACTGTGTGGAAATGTAGAAGAGTTGAGTTCAGATATTGGATGTTGCAGTGTTCAGATGTCAGATATCAGATAGATGTCAGATATCAGATAGAGGATAGATGTCCTGTTCGAATGTGTAGCAGGCCTTTATATAGCTCCTGGCAGCATTGAATGTGTCTTGATGTCTTGTTTGTAACCGTCGTCGGGTCTTTAATGTCATTAAGAGCTCGTCCGTTACTGACCGTTGTGCCATGATTGCTCGTGGACCTGTATTAATGGAACAAAGAAAACGACTGTTGACTGTTAACGGTTAGTATAATCGTACGACCGTCTTAAGTCTTGGACGTCGGTCGTATGGAACTTACGACAATCGCAGAAATGTACGACCAAATATTCGATAGTAAATAACCTGCAGGACCTTGTTTTAATACAAGAATGGTCTTACATAAATGTCATATGTGTATTTATCGTCGGTCGTGAGGTGTGGATTTTTACCCAAACAGTTAGCCAACGTCATAGTCATGCAAAAGAAAAACGGGAAGTGGCGAGTGTGTATCGATTTCACAGACCTCAACAAGGCCTTTCCTAAAGATCCATTCCCACTACCCCATATCGACGCCATGGTCGACGCAACCGCAGGACATGAACTTCTAACGTTCATGGATGCTTACTCAGGATATAACGAGATTCTTATGCATACTGAAGACCAGGAGAAAACTGCTTTTATAACAGATAAAGGCATATACTTTTATAAGGTCATGCCTTTTGGCCTAAAAAACACAGGATCAACATATCAGAGATTAGTCAATAAGATGTCCAAACAACATCTTGGCGACACAATGGAAGTCTACATCGATGACATGCTCGTCAAGTCTAAGCAGACGACTGATCACATTGACCATCTGAATAAATCTTTCGACATCCTCCGGGAGTATCAAATGAATCTAAATCCTACGAAATGTTCCTTCGGAGTCAGTGCCGTGAACTTTTTGGGATATATGGTCACGCAACGAGGGATAGAGACTAATCCTGATCAAATCAAGGCTCTGGTTGACATCAAATCACCCAGGAACTTCAAAGAAGTGCAACGACTCACAGGTCGTGTGGCAGCGCTGAACCGGTTCATATGCCGATCATCCAACAAATTCCATCTGTTCTACAATGTCTTGAGAAAAAATAGGGGTTTCAACTGGACGGACGACCACGAGCGGGCATTACATAAATTGAAAGAATACATGGCCGCCCACCCCTGCTTTCGAAACCAAAATACAATGAGGTCTTACAGCTGTATCTTGCCGTAAGTCATCACTCCGTAAGTGTCGTCTTAACCAGAGAAGACGACAAGCAACAGCTACCGATTTACTACGTTAGTAAATCTTTGCTAGACGCCGAGACACGATATACATCTATGGAAAAGTTACTGTTGTCGCTAGTCACAGTTGCCAAGAAGTTACGACACTATTTCGAGTCTCACCCTATCACTATCGTAACCAGTTTTCCCTCCAAGTCTGTCTTACGAAAACCAGAATTGTCAGGACGACTTGCAAAATAGAGCATTTACCTCAGCAGCTATTACATCGATTTTAAGCCTCAAACAGCGATTAAATCACAGGTCCTAGTTGACTTCGTTGCTGATTCAGTCCTGAACTGGAAAAGAAGCACATGACAAAACCTTTACTGTGGTGACTATAGACGACACAAACTGGACACTCCACGTCGATGGTTCTTCAAACGCCAGATGAGCAGGACTTGGCGTCGTCTTAAAGTCGCCACAGGGGGCAAGATGGTGTATTCCATACGATGCGATTTCAAAGCCACCAACAACGAAGCAGAATACGAAGCCTTGATCATAGGCATGAGCATGGCCCACGACTTGGGGGCAACCGGACTGCATGTCAGAAGCGATTCTCTATTGGTCGTGAACCAAATGAACAGGGAATTCGTGGCAAAAGACTCTAAGATGACAGCCTATCTCAAAATAGCCAAAGAAAAATCGAAGATGTTTGATCCATTCTCGATCGAGCAAATCCCCAGAGATCAAAACACTCAAGTCGATGTACTAGCAAATCTCGGATCAGCACTCAATAAGCCGCCGTTCGATGCCATCCCTATGATCCATCTCGCGACCTCGTCCATCGAGGACTCCGAGAAGATTTATGTCCTCGACGAAGAGAACGGTTGGTCGTAAGACATCAACAACTGCCTTATGTACGACCAACTACCCGAAGACAGGATGGAAGCCCGAAAAATTCGATTCAAAGCCTCGAGATATCTTATAATCGACAATAGACTCTATCGACGGGCCCGAACCTAAGGTGTATCGATAGTCAAGAACAGGTGCAGAAAATTCTGAAAGATATGCACGATGGCGAATGTAGTAACCACTCTGGTGGTCGTAGTATTGCAAATCGGATATCCCGATAAGGCTACTATTGGCCGACCCTAAGGCAAGATGCCATCAGGTACGTCCAAAGCTACGACTCATGTCAACGACATTCAGGTATGACACACCAGCCTTCTGAACCTTTGCATTCGACATTAATCCCATGGACCTTCATGAGATGGGGAATGGATATCGTCGGTAAGTTACCTCCTGCCCTTGGGCAGAAAGTCTTTTTATTAGTCCTTACGGATTATTTTCTAAATAGATAGAAGCAGTTGCTTTCTCCCAGGTTCGGGACAAGGAGGTCATCTCTTTTATCCAAACTAACATTATCTGCAGGTTCGGAATTCCTTCCGAGATCGTCTGTGACAATGGATCACAATTCATAAGTGATCGTACGCAACAGTACTACGAGGATCGTAGTATCAAACTTACGACCTCAACTCCACGATATCCTCAGTCTAACGGTCTTGCAGAATCCAACAATAAAGTGATCATCAACTCGATAAGAAAAAGACTCAAGGCTGCAAAAGGAAGATGAGTCGAAGAACTGCCATCGGTCCTATGGGGTAATCGTACGACACCATGTACGTCAACAGGTCAAACACCATTTTCATTGGTCTACAGCTGTGAAGCAGTCCTACCTATCGAAACGCAACTACCGACATCGAGGCATACTTCCGTCGACCACAATTTGGTGGACCTGAGTTACGATCTTGACGCTCTCGAAGAGCTAAGAGAATCTGCTTTAATCTGAATGGAATCACAAAGACAAGTCGTCGAGCGACATTTTAACAAAAATGTTAAGACCAAAGTCTTTCAGGTGGGTGACTTCGTCTTACGACAATTATTCCAAAACACCAAGGAGTTGAACGCAAGTAAGTTGTCCACTAAGTGGGAAGAGCCATATCGAATATCCGAAGTAGTAGGGAAGGGTGCTTACAAGCTCCAAACCCTCGACGATCAAGACATCCCACGTAGCTGGAACGCAATGCATCTAAAGAAATACTTCTTTGAGTAAATTACATGATTGGTCGCTGTGATTTACACAAAATTGCACTCTTGGTTCCTAAAATGAAATAATTACGTGTTTGGTCACTGTGGTTTACATTTTCTCACCCCTTTGGTCCTTCTGTTCTAACTCCATTAACATGACTTTGTTAATTAGGTTAACTAAAAGGGCAATTTAGTCATTTCATAATTTTATATTTCCAATTAAAAATACAAGGACTAGGGATGTAATATATAAATATTGTGGCCCACTCTTTCACTATCTGATCTTTGTATACACAACACATATGTGTATATATATATCATATATATGTACACACACATATATATATATACATATATATATATATACACAGAGAAGCATACCCATATCATCTCCCAACCAAAGATGATTTACACAACACAGTCACACCATCTCCATCATATAGTGAAAGGGGAGATTGAGGGAAATCAAAGATGATTTACCTCATGACTCACCAAGAAATTCTTCAAAAAGATCATCAAGACCTCACAGAAATACCATCTACAAACCTTCTCCAAAACACACTACTACTACTACTACTACTACTACTACTACTACTACTACTACTACTACTACTACTACTACTACTACTACTACTACTACTACTACTACTTCACTCACCCAATTGACTCAAACGCTTCAAGATTTCTTTCATTCTCCCCCTCCGAGTCAACTCAGCCAGGACTCGCTACTACTGCTTCCAGCTTGTGTACTTCTTGTAGGGTCAGTTCTTCCACTTCCAACATCACAACCAATCTCAACGACAAAAAGATCGATAATTCAACTGGGTTTCATTTGTCGCCGGATATAGACCTGAAACTTCCTCTGATCATAACAAAACCCACCCCAAGAAACAGACAAACCTCACTTTCCGTGAAAAAAAAGTCAGCCAAACTCCGACGGGAAAATCAGTCACCGGAGTTAAACTGAGACCCAATTCTCCAAAACTAGCAGTAAGCAAGAGAATTGTTCAAAAATATTCTGCCCGGAAAAAGACGGAAAGCTTTGCAATTGTGAAATCATCTTTGGTTGGGAGGTGGTACGGGGATGATGGAGTTCACTCTCTGTGTAGTATGTTTTTGTGTGTGTATATATATGACATATATATATATATGTGCATATGTGTTGTGTATACAAAGATCAGAGAGTGAAAGAGTGGACCCACAATATTTATGTATTACAATTAGTCCTTGTATTTTTAATAGAAAATAAAAAAAATATGAAATGACTTAATTGCCCTTTTAGTTAACTTAATTAACAAAGTCATGTTAATGGAGTTAGGACAGAAGGACCAAAGGGGTGAGAAAATGTAAACCAGAGGGACCAAACACGTAATTATTTCATTTTAGGGACCAACAGTGCAATTTTGTGTAAACCATAGGGACCAATCGTGTAATTTACTCTACTTCTTTTGAACGTTTTTCTTATGATTTATTTTCCCCGACTATTTCTGACTTAAGCATCGGAGGGTCGTTGGTCAAACCAACGACCACCCTCTAACTCTATCCATCGCAGGGCCGCAGGATCACACGAACGCCAGTCTTACGATCTATATCGTATAATATAAGGTCTTACGATCGATATCTCATGATCTATATCATATAAACGAAGTCCTGCGATTATTATACAACCGATATCTTACAGTCTAAACGAATAAGTCTTAGAGATATTTTGCCCCTGTCGCGAGATCTACACAAGAAAACTTAAGTACCGTTGTCGTACTACATTTTTATTTCGAACTATGGATTTCCTTTCTGCCTTAGTCACTTGATCCATAAGTCGCGAGTCATACGATCTGTGCTACTATCGTTTATTTTGTTTGTTTACGACAAAGTAAATACATGACAATAGTTCTCGTTCAACAGAAATATACTTGTATTCACGTGATCCAAAAAGTTACAAGTATAGGGCACGACCATCAACGGTCGCCCCGTCAAATAAAATAAACAAAGAAAATAAAAATTAAGGCTGAGAAGGCTCCTGCTCGTGAGCGACCTCCTCATTGCCACCACCGACGACCTCAGCGTCCGTAGAGTCCCCGTCTTCGATCTTGTCTTCTTGGTCGAGGTCATCCTCATCCCCGACCTGCTCCAAGTACGTGGCGACCTCAACCTCGGCCCCGACCATAGGGTCTAGCCCTCGCAAGTGGTGACGCATGATCGTCGTTCTGGCCTTCAAACGGGTCAGAGCCTCGAAAGACAGGAGTCGCTCCTCTAAGAAGGCGACCCCCTTCTTCTCCGCCTCGACGAGCGACTAAAGGTCCTCGACCTGTTTTTTCTCTCTCGGTCAAGGAAGCCTTGGTCGCTCCCACCTCCGCCTCCGACGCCGAGGTCTTCTCTACAACCTCTTTCAGGAGGCTCTGAAGGTCTTTCTTCTCTCTCGACGATGCCTCTAGAAAGTCTTGAGCTTCGCCAAGCTTTGCCGAGAGGACCTCAGCCCTGTCCATAGCCAGCTGCTCCCGTTCCCGTGCTGCGCGTGCTTCGTTCTGCGCTAGGCGCATTTTCTCTAACGCACGGGGTACGACCCTTCGCATTTTTTCCATCTGGGAGTACAGACAAAGCGACGTCTGGAACGCTTTCAGTCGCATGATCAAAAAACAAACGAAACAAATTACAGAAGAAGAGTAAGTTAGTCGTATTTACCTTGGCCCTGTGACTTGGGACCCCATCTCGCCGACCGAGACCTCCTGGAAACGCTCCTGAAAGGAAGGCAAGAGAAATTTCCCCAAGTCAGGGAAGATCTTGGCGCTGTCCATCTCATCGCCAGCCAAAAAGTCCAACGACAACGAAAAGTTAACCGTCATAGCATCGGCAGATCCCTCTGTCGCCTGTCTCTTTCCCTTGTCGACCGACGAGGAAGACGGGGCGACTATCTGAGGACCAGCCTCCTCGAACTACGGAATCGCTGGAGGGGCCACACTCACCGGGGTAGCGTCGACAACACCCTGCGGTGTCTTCGTCTTCTCAGCGGTGGTGGCCCTAGGTGAGCCACCACTCTTCGGGTACAGTTCCTTCCGAGAACCCGTCTTGAGTTTTTTCACCCCGACGACGGGGATGAAGAAACCTTCCTCTCTAACTTCTTCGCCTTTCGGGCCAAAAGTAGTTGAGATTCCTTCTTTGAAAGACCATGTGTGGGCTCCACCCCAGACCCACCTACAAAAGCACACAAAGAGAGTAAGGAAAAGACTTACAGAATACGATCAAATCGTACAACTATCATGGACGCATAAGGTAAGGCGTGAAATTATTACCTGCCATGTCCTTCTCTTCTTCTTCTTCTTCTCTCTACCCCCTCATCTACAGGGATCTTCAGGCCCTCGATTTCGACGACCTCACCACCTGAATCCTCGTCCATCGAGCACGTTGAACGAAGAAAGATCTTTCTTCCAGACTGTAGGTCCGAAACCTTCAAGTCGTCAAAACCCAATGAATGACTCAACCATAGATAATTTTCATGTAAAACACACAAACACTTGAAAATGGACATTTTGGCATGTACAACGTGTTCACAAAGTAACTTGAACTCACCTTGCTAGATTTAGGCTAAATCAAGATTTTCCCCAAATTTAAGCTCCTTTGAAGAAACTTAAATCTTCAAGACAAAACTTCCAAAAACCTAGATCCACAAGTTTCCAACCATAAATATCCATATGCAACCATTTAGAATCGTTCCCCAAACATTTTGCATCAAAATCTCTATTTATACCAAAACCCTAATTTTGACCTTGCTTTCCCAAAATCATCAAAACCGAAGATTGAAGAAATTAAACACTAGGAAGTCAAAACTGGAATATTTATAACTCAAATAAGGATTTAGAAAAGAAGAGGATGAACTTACCCCATGGATCTTGAGTAAAACCTCAAAACTCTAGAATCCCAAGAAAATGGAGATGAAGCTTGAAGATGGAGATGGAGAAGATGAACTCTTGATCCTAGCATCCACTTCTTAGTATGCTGATGAAAGAACACTTTGAAATCCCAAGAAAATGTCCAAAAATTACTTAGGGTTCACATGAGAGGGTGGGAGATAGTTTGGGAGAGAAAGGGGTTGAGTGGGAGGTGAGAAATGAGAGAAAAGCCTGAAAATTCGTATTTGACAGCACCCAGCTACCTGCATGCGACAATGACAGCGACTTTGATACTGGTCATTGTCGCTGGTCATAGTAGCTCAGGAGGTACCGAAACTGTTTTAGCCATAACTTATTTGTTTTAGCTTCGTTTTCGCTCCGGAAATGACCGTTGGACTCGTATTTGAATTCTTCATCCAACAAGACTATAAAATCTAGTATTCTATCCAAACCCCTTTTTATTCTATTTTTATTTAAAGATTGATTTCTACACTGACTTGAAATTATACTTACCCGTAAATTACGGGTGTTACACCAATTTATTTCACACCTTCATCAATCTTTGTAATTCCAATTGCATTTCTTTGTAATATTACTGGAACAGTTTGAGAAATAATTTTTAAAATTTTACTTCAGTGATAATTAGAAGTCCTATCCGAGATACATCGATGCCAACTCTAAAAATAGGCCACATAATTGTTAAAATTGTTGTGATAACAGTTACTAATGTGTTTATATGTTAGTTGATTACCCATCTTGGTTACTTAATATATTGGAGACAAAATTGGAAGTGATATATTGAAAAAGATGTTTGGTTTTCAGAAAGGAATGAAATAGAAGCAAACCAAAGTTTATCTGGTATTTTGCTACTCATCGTCTAGTTTGAAGATACATGATGCTCAGGATGCTCCTAATCATCATGAGGGGGAGAAATGATATAAAATATCGAGTTTCAAAGACATAGAAGATCATATAAATGAATGGATGAAGGTCCTGGAGGATACGTGTAAATCTCTGGTTGGTACCTCGAAACGTAAACATAATGATCAGAATGATCCTGATCACCATGGGGGGGAGAACAAAAGGCAGAGAACTTCTGAGGGTACTAGTGCTTAGTCCAAACAGTTGGTGAAGAGTCTAATGTTAATGCTAAAAATGTATAACGATCTGAAAGAGGAACATCGAATGATATTGTAACCAACGGTTGAAAAGCCCGAGGTTGTTGACATAAACATATAAGAGGAAAGAATGGTTGATGATATGATAATTGACATAATTGATATTGAGTCTGACGATGATGACAAGGTGGAATCAGCTCAATTGAAAATAAATGAAGAGATAGATTATGTTTTCATTTACTTTGATGTTGAAGTTGGAGAATATGGTGATTTTGATCACATCAACTTACTGAATAAAGCAAGTCCAGAATCTCTTGTGAGGGAACCACATGTTCGTGACCAATCTCATGCTGAAATTTTAAGAAGATATGAGCGTCCATCGGCACAGTCAGAAACAATTGCAAGATGCGAGAGAACTGCAATCAAAGTTCCATTTTGGAAGATATTGAGTATAAGATGTTTGTCAATAGCATCAAGAGTTGGATCCAGTTAGAGTTTTGGGAATCACTCAGTTTAATCGGAGGAGCATTACAGAGTATATGCACATGATAAAAGCAATAGCACAAGATGATAATCTGGTAAAGTCAAAAGACAAGATAGTGAAGATTAAAGATGTGTATACAAAGAAGCTTGTGTACGTTAGATATCCAGTGTGTTTAAAGTGGTCACACAAGATGCCTTAGAATGGATGTTCACTGAAGTCGATTTCAGTAATCTGTAGTTGGATGATTTTGAAATGATGTACTTTGAGTTGTGTCAGCGAACAATCAAACCGGAAGATGTTCAGATTGCTTTATTTGTTGTGACAAAGTTCATGAAAAGACAAGTGAAGTAAGATTATATTTTTGTTCTTCAAATTGGTGTTGAGAGTAACTAGAGAAAAGTAAATATGCTCAAGCCAAATCAAAAACTACTAGATATAGAAAGCTTTCATCTGTTCATGATTCTTGAAGAACCAGAATTTGATGTGACTTATCAGAATAAAGGAGATGAAAGACGTTTTATGACGTTTTTGCTTACTCTGATGGTACATTGAAGATTGCCAAACTGAAACTTGAAGAAAACTGGATCTTAATAAGAAAAAGAAGGAGAAAATGAATGAATGTGATAGAGAACTAATTGTCAAAGCCGTCAACCTAGTTCAACACAAAATGAATTTAAGGAAGATTTTAAGGCGTTTTGAAGTTTATTTTGGGCTTAGGAAAAAGAGAAGAAGAATTTTTTGATTTTTTTTTAACTTTAATACAAAATGGGATAGTGTTGGGTCTTATTATGATTGTATTTAAGTTGAGGGACTAAATTGTAAAATATCCTAAGGGGTATAAATACTTTTTGTCTTTGTTAGATATGCAACTAGAAGAACTATAACTCATTCTCTACCATTGTAACTCTCTATGATATTCTCTCAAATAGTGATGTGAGAAATTGAGTTCTTACATTTATAATCTTGATTAGATTTGTTCATATTACTTGTTTTTGGGATCTACAAATTCAGACCATCATTAATTTGCGTGTCCATCACAATGTACAAACATAAATGCCCGATTAAAACACGAGACAAATGTTGATATCATATATCATCTATCTGAACATGCAAGTATTTATTCAATCTCATTATGTCAAAAGGCACAAAGACACTACTCATGTTAGAGGGATAAATCATATATCTGATAATGCAATTATTATCTCATGGTATTATCGTACACCCAATGATTATTTTGTCACTACGTTACAACGTGGTTAGAACTAGCGTCGAATGTATGAGTCAACCATAGCAGAATTCAATATCTTCAATTCAAATGATTTTATTATATCATGGATCACATGAGAAACATTTATGACACTCGTATCATATCTCATGCAGTGTGAAACACATATGGTGCATAAGATCATCATCTTGTACTCATATGTGGGTTGTATATCTTCATACTAATCCCACATATACCAGTTGTTGTCATATTACTTCAACCTTAGGTCTGAATTAATGTTTGACTAAAGCATCTAGAATACATTATTCTAAGTTTATTCTTATTTAGATAGTAAGGTTGTTTCTTAGCATGTTAAATGTGAGATTTTGAAAATTGTCCCAAATGTTTTGGGGGAAAGTTTATAAACTTGTTTAAAGCCGTATCTAAAGCCCACATTAGTTGTATAAGTCGCCATCCAATCACATCAAGCGGATAATTGGAGCATGCCCCCCAAATTGTTTAGGCCCAATTTATAGATATATATTAGCTTTAAGCCCAATTTCAGGTTTTATATTTTGATTCTTATTGTACATAAGCATTAATTTTTTGTCAGTTTGAGAGGGATTGATTCAAAATGTGTATAGGTTTTTTATGGTAATATTGATAGTTGATATCATAAGTGGTTGACTGGTGTATGGAGAAGGGTATTTTGTGTCGTTTTGACTTATGAGTTTTTCGTTGTAAATTATAATTTGTTTGACATGCTCTTACATTTTTTATGAATATGATTCTCGGCAACTTTGTTACATAATCATAACTTTTTTTTTAGAATGTTGATTACGAAAACCGATTGAAGATTTTCTTTTGAATAATGTTATAAGAATGATTTCATTTAAGTGAAGTCATATGCTACCTTAATTTTAAGATATTTTTGTTCTTGTAAATAAAGTGAAAGCGCTCGGAATCAAATAAATAAATAAAAGATCGAAAGCATTTTGTACAACTTCTAATAAAACTTATGGTATGAAATCAATCAATATCATCAATATCAATATCAATATCAATATATATATATTAAAGGAGAAACCAACATGTATGAGGTGACATCCTAAGGAATGAGTATTCTTCATTTCTTGAGTTGTGGTTGATTTTAGTGTATCCCACATTGATGGAGAGACAAAAGGTTGACGATGAAATGTGGATATATAAGTGAAGGTTGTGATGCCTTTGTGGCAAGTAATGGGGTTCCCTCATTTTGGTTGATCCTCTAAACTCACATTGTTGGCTCATTTTGGCCAACCCTCCATACTAATAGGTTGGTTCATTTTGGCCAACCCAAAAGTTTTAAATCTATATATATATATATATATAGTGAGAGAGAGAGAGAGAGAGATGGAGGTTCAAGGGAAAACGTCAAATAACTGAAAAACTAAAGAACACCCTATAGGCATAGGATGAGATCATCTAAGAGTTATTATCTCAATGGCAATTTTGTAATTAGAAAGAAGTTGAGGGTATATTGCATAAGACCTTACAATGCATTAGAGGGTAAAATTGGAACATAAAGATTTCCCCCAAAAACCATTTTCAACGTTTCTCTCACCATTTCTCAAATTCAATTGCACACTCCTCAACTTTCTCTCTCTCTCTCTCTCTCTCTGTATCAATGGCGTCATCTCTCTTTCCAATTCAACTTCATTTCCAAACATAGATCCACTTCCCTTCTAATCATTATTACCAAATCACATTTCAATCTCTTCTTTTTCTTGTACACAATCCAACATGAAGCAAACTAAATTAGAATTCTTCATCTCTGCAAGACAAATTCAGTTTCTAATCGGTGTAGGGTTCTTGTACATGCTCATCGTCAGTTTACTAGTTCCACTCATTTTCAAAACCTCCCCAATAATTGCACACCATTCTTCTTCTACTCCTCCCTTAAAAATACAGAAGAATTGTAGATCGTTAATGGATTCTCGCGATTTTGAGGGTGTTCTTCCAAATCGATTCAAACAAAGCAAAGTTAAGCTCGATTTGAGGGTTTTCGATCAGAGTTCTTCCAAATCAAAGCTTGATTTCAATCGATTTTGAGGGTTTTCGGTCAGAGATATCCATTAAAGTCGTTAATGGATTCTCGCGATTTTGAGGGTGTTCTTCCAAATCAATTCAAACAAAGTAAAGTTAAGCTCGATTTGAGGGTTTGCGGTTAGAGTTCTTCCAAATCAAAGCTCGATTTCAATCGATTTTGAGGGTTTTCGGTTAGAGATAACCATTGAAGTCGATATGCACAAATGCATATATATATATATGCACAACTGCATGCTATGCATTTGTGCATATCGACCTACAACCATCCACATAGCTTGCATTTGTGCATATATATATATATATATGCATTTGTGCATATCGACCTATATATATATATATGCACAACTGCATGCTATGCATTTGTGCATATCGACCTACAACCATCCACATAGCTTGCATTTGTGCATATATATGCATTTGTGCATATCGACCTACAACCATTAAAGACAATCATGTTCATACTAGATCTATCTCTGCCCAGATGGTTTCCTCCATTAATAGATTCTCTAATTTCGTTTTCTACAACTGATTCCATTTCGATCCAATTTAAAATCTATAAAGCTGCCAATCGATTTGTCTGATGATCGTGGCTTCCTCCGATTTCTTCTCTGGTTTTCAAATGGGTTATGGAGTCAATTTCGATTTCATATGTGGAATTTGCTTTTTTGATCGATTTCGATTTGTTTCTGATTGACGAATAGGAGAGATTTAGGCACTGTATTTGCATTGGATGGAAAGAGATGGAATCAGAGAGAGGGTGGAACCGTGGAAGTAGTTCAATAGTGTCAAATTCCTTTAATACCCTTTTTATTAATTTTATTTATTTTAGGTGCCGATTATTAATGCTCTTTAGATTATGTCCAATCAATGACCATGAGGGTGTTCTTTAGTTTTTCGATTATTTGAGGTTTTCCCCTGAACATGCCCCTATATATATATATATATATATATAAATATATATAGGGAAGGGTTCAATTGAGAAGTCTAAATATTTTGAGAAATAGAGAAGTGATCATATCCATTGGATTAAATAATCCACGGTCAAGAAATTAGCGTTACACCTGATTAATGCGCGCGTCCACATTAATTAATAAACGACGCTCAGGGGTATTTAGGGTAGTTTCGTAAAAAATACGTGGGACAGGTTCATATATGAATTTGTGTGATTCATATATGAACCTTTATGTTCATATATGAACCTTTGTAGTTCACATATAAAATATTTTTAACTAATTCATATATGAACCTTTGTGATTCATATATGAATCTTTGTGATTCATATATGAATCAGTTAATTTGTTCATTTGAGAATTAGTTAAAAAAAATTCATATATAAATCATTAAGGTTCATATATGAACACAAAGGTTCATATATGAATTAGTTAAAAAAAGTTTATATGTAAATTACAAAGGTTCATATATGAACACAAAGATTCATATATGAATCAGTTAATTGGTTCAACTGATTCATATATGAAGCTACAATTAATTAGTTTCATATATGAAACACAAAGGTTCATATATGAATCACAAGATTCATATATGAATTAGTTATAAAGAGTTCATATGTGAATTACAAAGGTTCATATATGAACGTATAGTTCATATGTGAATCACACAGATTCATATATGAACTCAGCCCGTGTTTTTTGTAAACGGGATGACTAATTACCAAAATACCCTTCCGTGTTCAAAATCAGCGCATTTAATCGAAGAGTCACGATCACTTCTCTATTTCTCAAAATATTTAGACTTCTCAAATGAACCTAACACTATATATATATATATATATATATAAAAGAAAAAACCCATAAAAATGAGGTGACATCCTAAAAAGTGAGAATCACTCATTTCTTGAATTGTGGTTGATTTAGTGTATCATCTCATATTGACGGAGAAACAAAAATCTGACAATGAATTGTGGATATATAAGTGAAGTTTGTGATGCCTTTGTGGCAAGTCATGGGGTTTCCTCTGTTGGGTCGATCATCTATACTCATATCGTTGGCTCATTGTTGTTTCATTTTGCCCAACCCAAAAGTTTTAACTCTATATCTACATCAATATATATATATATATATATATATATATATTAAAGGAGAAACCATCATGTATGAGGTGACATTCTAAGAAATTAGTATTCTTCATTTTCTTGAGTTGTGGTTAAGTTTTGTATATCCCACATTGATGGAGAGATGAAAAATTGACAATGAATTGTTGGTATATGAAGGGAGATTGAGATGCCTTTGTGGCAACTCATTGGGTTAGCCCCTCTTGGCCAAACCTTAAAATTCACGTGGTTGGTTATTTTGGTGACTCGATTTGGATCATTTTTGCCGATCCGGGTTGGCTTATTTTGTCCGACCCAAGTTGGCTCATTTTAACCATACAAATTAAAATTTTATTATAAGATTTAAGTAATTTAAAATCTTGAATTATGATGTGATTCTGGTTATCCCACATAATGAAAATCTTATGTTTGAAGATTCCTTTGAAATGTAAAGGTTAGTTGGATAGAGTATTGAAGTATTAGTGAATCGTGGTTGAGTTTTAGATATCTCCCATTAATGAGAGCTTGAAATATTAGAGTAGAGTGGTGTGTATAAAAAAGAATGATAGAATGACATGATGTCAACTCATAGGGTTTGAGTTATAAGGTCATCTTATTTGGATGACCCTATTTTTGCAAAAAAATCCTATAATATAAAACCAAAAATTAAAGTTAGTTGTGGTTCAGTTTAGATATCTCACATTGGTAAAAGTTGAAAGATTGGAAAGTGATGTATGTATAAAAAGATGGATAAGTTGTGTCAACTCATGGGGTTTAAGTCATAAGATTATCGTATTTGGATGGTCTTATATCGAAAACCAAATCTTATTATATAAAAATACAAATAAAAATAAAATTGAAAATATTGTTGGGTTTTAGATATCCCACGTTTGTGAGAAGTTAAAATTTTGTAATAAAAATCATGTATAAGAAAATCGAATGTGATGTCATGTGTCAACCATTGAGTTTTACTCATAAGATAACTCACTTTTTGCAAAACAAACCTTATTCCATAAAAAAAATAAAAATAAAAAGGAGAAACTAAAAAATAAAAATAAAAAATCAATCATCGAAATACAATATATATATATATATATATATATTAAAGAAGAAACCACCATGTATGAGGTGGCATCCTAAGGAATGAGTATTCTTCATTTCTTGAGTTGATATATTAAAAAAAAGAACCGACAAATATTGAGGTGAAAGTTGTGAATTGAGTATTGAGATATTGGTGAATTGTGATTGAGTTTTAAATATCCCACATTGGTGAGAGATTGAAATGTTAGAGTTGAGTAGTATGTATAAAAAAGTGAGATAAGATGTCATTGTGTCAGGTCATGAGGTTTGAGTAATAAAGTTATCTTATTTTAATGACCTTATTTTTGCAAAACAAATCATATTATATAAAAAAGAGTTAAATACGAATTTGGTCCCTGTGGTTTACAAATATTAACGGCTAAGGTCCCTTAAAGATTTTTTTAACGATGAACGTCCCTTAACTTTCCATTTCATAACATGTATAGTCCCTGTGGTTTACAAAGTTAGTTAACTTTAAGGGACCTTAGCCGTTTGTAGTAACCGTGTCCAAATAATAAGAGTTTCAAGCCTTGTGGTGGAAATGTAATAAGATGGAAGTTGAAGGGGGTATTTTGTAAATGTGGGATAAGGTATAAAATGGGCTCAAAACCCTAGGAGAAACCATATTCTCCTGATTTTGGTGTGTGGGTGTCGGCTGATTTTGTGAAAGAAAGAGAGAAAATGAGCTCTTGAAGGTTTTGGTGCACTAGAGAAAGAAGTAATCAAACTTTGGAAATCAGAAGAAGGATTGTTGTGGTTTTCGTTTCTGGCAAGCATTTGAGCAGGTAAACTCTCAATCCATTACTCCATTTAATGAGGTTGTTGATTGTAGAGTATTGAGAAGTTTAGTTGGATAATAGTATTGCCAAAACTCTTGTGGAAGGTTTAAGCTCCTCTTGTTTATGTTTTTATGGATGTATATTGTGGGGTTTGGTTCTAGTACGTTTTTGGTAGTTGTTATTGCCTAATCGTTGCTTTGGCGGAGCTCAGGACGGGATTTTCGAGTGAAAAACTCGAACAGCGCCCCGTCCGGATACCTTCAATAGAAGAAGGTGTCCGGGTAAGCACCCGGAGATCATGTTGTCCGGATAGAAGTGTTGTCCGGATGAGTGTGTTGTCCGGATAGAAGTGTTGTCCGGATGAGTGTGTTGTCCGGATGGGTATGTTGTCCGGATGAGTGTGTTGTCCGGATGGGTATGTTGTCCGGATAGGGTGTTGGCCGGATAAGGGTGCTGTCCGGATAAGGGTGTTGTCCGGATAGGTGTGTTGTCCAGATAGGTGTGTTGTCCGGATAGAGGTGCCGTCCGGATAGGTGTTGTCCGGGTAAAGGTGTTGTCCGGATAGGGTAGTGTGTCCGGATAGTTGAGCTGTCAACTTATGCGTTTACCCTTTCGCTCAGGTAGACCATCTGGAAGTGCAGGTCAGGGTAGGAAAGGATCGTAAGCGTAACAGGTGAGTTTTCTAACTGAAGCTTGATGGTACTTGTTCATTTACTCGTACATGTGCGTTTGCTTAATATATGTTGCATATAAATTACTTATGCTTGGTGCGAGGTATATGGGGGGGGGGGGGGGGGGGGGCGTGTCCCAATCATTAAGGTGTGATGCTTATGGGGGTATGTCCCATATGTTGTGGTATGACGCTTATGGGGGGTGTGGCCCATATGTCATAGTGTGATGCTTATGGGGGGGGTGTCCCATATGTTGTGGTATGACGCTTATGGGGGGTGTGACCCATATGTCATAGTGTGATGCTTATGGGGGGTGTGTCCCATCTGTTGTGGTATGACGCTTATGGGGGGGTGTCGCCCATATGACATGGTGTGACGGATATATGGGGGGGTGTCCCATACGAGGGTGATTGAGCGCCCTGGGATCAAGTCACGGGTGTGTGTGACTGGATGGACGATTTTGTCAATTGTGTGAATGTTATTAACCAAACTTCATATTGATTTATGTTTCGTATAACTCTTTAATTGCTATATGTGGTGTGGATGCAACTGAGGGATCTCACTAGACCTTGTGGTCTAACCCTCGCATTTTCAAAACTAAAACCCTTTTCAGGTAAGCAGGTTAAGTGTGGTTCCTCTAGTGGTAAAGAGAAGGCGTGAGGGCGGTCGTGGCTTGCATTAGTGGACTTCCCTACATTTCAGTATTTAGATACTCTCAGTTGGAATATGGTTATTTCCGCAAACCCAAATTTTGGAATTTTGTTGATGTGAACCTTTGGTCATGTTTTGGCGATATATATAATGTCTTAATTTGGCATGCTTTGGAGTGGGCTGTTACAGTTGGTATCAGAGCCGTAGTTTAAGGGATTTAGGTGACCGGATGGGCCTAAACTTAAACTGTAGAAGTACAACTGAGAATGTAGGAAGGCCTAGGAAGACCTCACTGGGAAGCGTGAATAACAGGGTGGTGAAAACTATCATGTAAGGTAAGTTTGGGATTACACCTGGACAGTGTAATTGTGAATTTACAGGTGCATGACGGCGATCATTCTTGCCTTGATTATTTTGGGACGGTTGTTAATATGTGTTGTGTGTAAAGTTTAACCTTGTCATTATGGCAACGGTTTAGTGTGTTGCGCAGATTATTCTTGGCGTGATTGATGATACTACCTAGAAGAGGCATCGTATTCGATATGAGTGTCCGTGTGAAGTAGAACCTTTAGAGTTCTTAAGGGAAATAAATGATTAGAGATGAGCTCCTAATCTCTGATGAGTCCTTATTCTGGGAGTCCCCGATGTCGGCGAATTGAGATCTTGAGAGTTTCAACTCAAGGATCGGATAGTGGAGATGTGCCGTCTCACTCTCGAGTTAGTGGAAGAGTGACAGAAGTGGATGAGAAGTGATAGATGCATGGATTGGTAACACTGGTGTCGGTCAACCATTTTGGACCGAGGTGAAGCCGTATTTATAGTCAAGTGGAGTGTGGGGTTGGAGCATCCAAGTGTGAAGGAAAGTATCGGTACCGAAGGTTGTTTCTAATGTAAGGAACCGAATGGTTTGGTTGGAAGTAGGGTGTCGGCGTCGAATTGTTGTAACTGCAAAAAGGTTAACCCTGCTGGAGCAAATAGCCTTCAATGTTAAGTGAGTCATACATTGTTCGAGGTGTAAATTGGCTAAGTCGGGGGGGTGTGGCCCGCCAGCTCGTGTCGGGAGGTGTGACCCGTTTATGCTAAGGGTAGTGTGGCCCTGTAAGGCAGCATGAGACTGACTCGTTGTCACCCTAGGGTGACTTTAGGGTGCCAATTTACAAGGGGCGGACCTTATTCCGTGGATGTTTTATAAAGGGGCAGACCTTATTCCGTGGATGTTTTATAAAGGGGCGGACCTTATTCCGTGGATGTTTTATAAAGGGGCGGACCTTATTCCGTGGATGTTTGATAAAGGGGCGGACCTTATTCCGTGGATGTTTAATAAAGGGGCGGACCATATTCCGTGGATGTTTTATAAAGGGGCGGACCTTATTCCGTGGATGTTTTATAAAGGGGCGGACCTTATTCCGTGGATGTTTGATAAAGAGGTGGAACTTATTCCGTGGACGTTTTATAAAGGGACGGACCTATATCCGTGTATGATTTTATGAACTCGTTAGGTAGTAAGCGATATCGGGCCTAAGAAGGTGCAAAGTTCCGGGAGTGGAAAATGTGGTTGAGTCGTCGATGGTTGATTTGTGATCTTAGTGTTACAGTATAGGGAGGACCGTGTCTACCTGTAGTCTTGGTCTTTGACCATAGAAATGCTTGTGTGGTGGGAGTCCTTACTCTTTTGGTAAGTTGACATATGACTGTCGACGGGGGAGGTGTGTCCCGGGTGATTTCGAAGTAGACAAATTACTTTGAAAGGTAACGTCGTGGTATGTGAATGAAACGGTATCGGCATGAAGCCGGGGTCGTGGTTAACTTGCCTTTAGACTAATTGCCAGGCATTGAGGTTGAAGTCACCGGCGGGTGTTGAATTCGTTGTCGAGAGATTTGAATTTGAAAGGTTGCCTTTGAGTGATCACTTTGTCGGGTATGTGCGCGGAGATGAGAGGTCGGTGTGGAAAGGTATGCATCTGTCAAGAGGATGGGCCGCCTTTTGTAAATATCCTGAAAGTGGAGATGTGTTAGTAGGATAAGTGATTCATCCTATATGGCGATTATGTCATTTGCGAAGGAGGTGGTTAGCTAACTAATGTGGGACAAGTAGACTATGTTGGATTGCAAGGGTGTGTCTTATAGTTTGATTTACTTGAGCGTGTCTCAAGTGGATCCGAAGAGTCGGTCGGAATTAAGGGCTCGGTTGAGTGAGGTAGACGGTCATAAATTTGTGGTTCATCTAGATGGGAGGAAGGCAAAGTTGGGAGTTTCTAAATCAAAGCTTGATAGTACCTGTTTGTTAGTTGAACGTGCATACTTACTATTATGTGTTTGCATTTGGTTTATATAAGTGTGTAAATCTCAGGTTGATGGTGTAAAATACATGGGGGGTGCGTCCCATGTGGTTTGTTCGAATAGACTTGGTCTGTTCCCAAGGGCGGGTGTGAGCCCTAGTTCAGGTCACAGGTGTGTAGTGACCAGCCAGGAATTTCCGTTATTCGTGTGAGGATGTTGAATTGCAAGATTAGTTATTGCATAATGTTTTCGCCAACTCTTTCATATATATGTGATGTTTGGCGGGAGAAAGCATGGCCTAGTGAGCGGACAGTAGTCGTGAGGATAGAACCTCTAGTGTGTGGGGTTGTGTAGATATGAAGGCGGTAACTTATATTTAGTAAGCATGCGAAGCATGGTGGAAATGAAGTGTTGTGAGGTTAAGTGGTGGATTAGTGTTGTTATGAGATGAGCGTAAGTGGAGATCCTTGCTCGGGATTTGTTGATAAGTTGCTCTATGTGGCTAAAGTTGGGTGTGGTGCTTTTATCCGAAAACAAGAGATTGGGGTGGAAGTTGGTGGCTAGCTAAGAGGGAGATGGTGTGATCTTGGATTGAGTAGTTTACAGTGTTTCGTTGTAGATATGAAATCTTTGGGTATACTGGACTAATCCTTGTTTATAAAGGAAATGCAAAGGGGTGAGTTAATATCTTGGAGGAATGAGAAATGTATGGTCGCTTCGAACATCGAGTGTGTTTCGGATTGACTGGGTGGAGTTTCTCGTATGAAAGATGGTGAAACTATTGGTTGGGCATAGTAATCGTTGAAATTGCGTGTATGGAGTGGTAAATGTTGGATGAGAAATGTCCATAGGGTAATTGGGACGGTAGGTTGGGATGGGTGTGTAAGCGTGAAGTAGAAGGTGTGGCAAGTGGCACGAAAAGTGGAAGCAATGTTTTCAAGAACGTCACCATCGGGTGCATGAACTCCTAGTGGGAGTATGAGAAAGGGGGATTGGCATGTATGTGATTGGTTTTCGAGTCAAGGAAAGTCAGCTTGTGTGGTTGATCAAGAGTGTGCACCTTCCCGTGAGCCGATCTTTGGAATCGTGTTTTATGAGTGAAAAGGAAGTGGAAGGATGTAGTCGAAAGTAGTGTTCGCGAAAAGGACCATTGGAGTGGACTTGGTAGTAGTGTGAGAAATGTTCCAAGTAAACTTTGTCGTTCAGTGTTAAGCTAGTAAGAATATTTTTGTGTGAGCATAGTTGCTCCTTGCTGGTAGCAGGTGAACCCTGAATTATCTCTCATGTGGATGGACGACTGTTAGATGCAAGGAGAATTCGGATGCGTGACTTCAAGATTGGTTCGGGTTGGATTGATGGGTACGTCAGATGTTAAAGTGTGTAGGTTTCTACTTTTGGCTCTGTATAGTGTGGGGGTGTTGCTATGGCGGAAGGGTGTGAATTGATTATTATTGATGAACCGTGGGCAACACAGTTCAGGTGAGAAAGTGTTATCTGCATTATACGTGTATTGAGATGGGGAAAGTGATCGTAGAATTGTGTGTTATCAGTCGAAGAGGATTATGTCTGTGATCTAAGGTGATACTCGAGGTTGGTCTTGTGCTAGGTTGGTGAATTCAAGGTTCGTTAAGAAATTGATGTTATTGTGGCCCTAACCGTTGTAACTTGTGCTGTCACGGGATTGAAGTTGTGGACGAAAATTCTAAATTTGTTGCAACTGTGCGTCTAAGTGTGTGGACGGTACCATGTACCGTTGACCTGAGGCGTCATAGTTGTGGTACGCAAATTTCCTAGAGTAGGAGTTGTAATCATTCGAAAGTGTGGAAATTGTTGGTGTACGCTTGGTTGTTGAAGGGTTATGCAAGTGGAAGTAAGAAAATCCTTAGAAAAGCAAAGGGGTTGGCATGTGCAGTTACCTGTGAACTTTCCGCGAGTAAAGATGTATCGCGGGAAAGAGACGTTATGTGAGACCGGAGGTCGCGCGGTCGGCTACTGATAAGCCATTTAGGTTCGCAGGAAGTTAAGGGTGGCCCTAGACCACAAAAAAGGGATGTTTGGCCGAGACGGATGTGGCTACTCCGTTAGAAGATGTCCGTATTGACGAGAAATTGGGGTACGAAGAGGAACCAATAGTTGATGAGGACAGTAAGGTCCGGAAATCAAGGAATAGGGAGACTCGTCTAGTGAGGGTTCAGTGGAGGTGTCATAAGGGACAAGAGGCTACGTGGGAAGTGGAGTCGGATATGATGTCCAAGTACCCTCATCTTTTCGAGAATGGAATTCCGGGGACGGAATTCTTTTGAGGGGGAGTGTTGTAGTAACCGTGTCCAAATAATAAGAGTTTCAAGCCTTGTGGTGGAAATGTAATAAGATGGAAGTTGAAGGGGGTATTTTGTAAATGTGGGATAAGGTATAAAATGGGCTCAAAACCCTAGGAGAAACCATATTCTCCTGATTTTGGTGTGTGGGTGTCGGCTGATTTTGTGAAAGAAAGAGAGAAAATGAGCTCTTGAAGGTTTTGGTGCACTAGAGAAAGAAGTAATCAAACTTTGGAAATCAGAAGAAGGATTGTTGTGGTTTTCGTTTCTGGCAAGCATTTGAGCAGGTAAACTCTCAATCCATTACTCCATTTAATGAGGTTGTTGATTGTAGAGTATTGAGAAGTTTAGTTGGATAATAGTATTGCCAAAACTCTTGTGGAGGGTTTAAGCTCCTCTTGTTTATGTTTTTATGGATGTATATTGTGGGGTTTGGTTCTAGTACGTTTTTGGTAGCTGTTATTGCCTAATCGTTGCTTTGGCGGAGATCAGGACGGGATTTTCGAGTGAAAAACTCGAACAGCGCCCCGTCCGGATACCTTCAATAGAAGAAGGTGTCCGGGTAAGCACCCGGAGATCATGTTGTCCGGATAGAAGTGTTGTCCGGATGAGTGTGTTGTCCGGATAGAAGTGTTGTCCGGATGAGTGTGTTGTCCGGATGGGTATGTTGTCCGGATAGGGTGTTGTCCGGATAAGGGTGCTGTCCGGATAAGGGTGTTGTTCGGATAGGTGTTGTCCGGATAAAGGTATTGTCCGGATAGGGTAGTGTGTCCGGATAGTTGAGCTGTCAACTTATGCGTTTACCCTTTCGCTCAGGTAGACCATCTGGAAGTGCAGGTCAGAGTAGGAAAGGATTGTAAGCGTAACAGGTGAGTTTTCTAACTGAAGCTTGATGGTACTTGTTCATTTACTCGTACATGTGCGTTTGCTTAATATATGTTGCATATAAATTACTTATGCTTGGTGCGAGGTATTTGGTGGGGGGGGGAGGGGGGGGGGCGTGTCCCAATCATTAAGGCATGATGCTTATGGGGGGGGGGTGTCCCATATGTTGTGGTATGACGCTTATGGGGGTGTGTGGCCCATATGTCATAGTGTGATGCTTATGGGGGTGTTTCCCATATGTTGTGGTATGACGCTTATGGGGGGTGTGACCCATATGTCATAGTGTGATGCTTATGTGGGGTGTGTCCCATCTGTTGTGGTATGACGCTTATGGGGGGGTGTCGCCTATATGACATGGTGTGACAGATATATGGGGGGTGTGTCCCATACGAGGGTGATTGAGCGCCCTGGGATCAAGTCACGGGTGTGTGTGACTGGATGGACGATTTGGTCAATTGTGTGAATGTTATTAACCAAACTTCATATTGATTTATGTTTCGTATAACTCTTTAATTGCTATATGTGGTGTGGATGCAACTGAGGGATCTCACTAGACCTTGTGGTGTAACCCTCGCATTTTCAAAACTAAAACCCTTTTCAGGTAAGTAGGTTAAGTGCGGTTCCTCTAGAGGTAAAGAGAAGGCGTGAGGGCGGGCGTGGCTTGCATTAGTGGACTTCCCTACATTTCAGTATTTAGATACTCTCAGTTGGAATAGGGTTATTTCCGCAAACCCAAATTTTGGAATTTTGTTGATGTGAGCCTTTGGTCATGTTTTGGCGATATATATAATGTCTTAATTTGGCATGCTTTGGAGTGGGCTGTTACACCGTTAATATTTGTAAACCACAGGGACCTTAGCCGTTAATATTTGTAAACCACACGGACTCTACATGTTATGAAATAGAAAGTTAAGGGACGTTCATCGTTAAAAAAATCTTTAAGGGGCCTTAGCCGTTAATATTTGTAAACCACAGGGACCAAATTCGTATTTAACTCTATAAAAAATAAAAAATCAAAGTTAGTTGTAAAAAGAAACTATTGAGGTGAGAATTGAGTATTGAGTTAACTGTGATTGAATTTTAGATTCTCACGTTGGTGAGAGGTTGAAATGTTAGAGTTGAGTGATATGTATAAAAAAGAGGGATATGATGCCATTGTGTCAAGTCATGGGGTTTGAGTAATAAGGTTATTTTATTTGGATGACCCTATTTTTGTAAAACAAATCCAATTATATAAAAATAAAAGTTGAAGTTAGTTGTGGTTGAGTTTAGATATCCTACATTGGTAAAAAGTTGAGAGATTGAAAAAATGACGTATGTATGAAAGAGAAGAATAATATGTCATTGTGTGATCTCATGGAGTTTGAATCAAAAGGTTATCTTTTTTGGATGACCCTATTTTGAAAAACAAATCTTATTATATAAAAATAAGATTGAAATTACGGTTGGGTTTTAGATATCTCACATTTAAATATTGAGGTGAAAATTGTGAATTAAGTATTGAGATATTGGTGAATTGTGATTGAGTTTTAGATATCCCACATTGGTGAGAAATTGAAATGTTAGAATTGAGTAGCATGTATAAAAAGGAGAGATAGGATGTTATTGTGTCAAGTCATTGGGTTTGAGTAATAAGATTATCTTATTTAGATGACCCTAATTTTTCAAAACAAATCCTATTATATAAAACTAAAAATGGAAGTTAGTTGTGGTTGAGTTTAGATACCCTACATTTGTAAAAGGTTGAAAAATTGAAAAAATGACTTATGTATGAAAAATAATGATAATGTGTCATTGTGTGATCTCATGGAGTTTAAGTCAAAAAGTTATCTTATTTGGATGACTCTATTTTAAAAAACAAACCTTATTATATAAAAATAAAATTGAAATTAATGTTGGGTTTTAGATATCTCACATTTGTAACAAGTTAAAATATTGGAATAAAAAAGCATGTATAAAAAAACCAATGAGATGTCATTGGGTCAATATTGAGTTTTACTTATAAGATAACTTTTTTTTTTGCAAAAAAACCTATTCTATAAAACAATAATAAAATAGAGAAACTAAGAAATAAAAAAAATCAATCATCGAAATATATATATATATATATATATATATATATATATTAAAAAGACCCAACATATATTAAGGTGAGAATTGAGTGTTGAGATATTCGTGAATTGTGATCGAGTTTTAAATATCCAACATTGGTGAGAGTTTGAAATTTTAGAGTTGAGTTGTATGTATTAAAAAGAGAGATATGATGTCATTGTGTCAACTCATGGGGTTTGAGTAATAATGCTATCTTATTTGAATGACCCTATTTTCTACAAAACAAATCCTATTATATAAAAATTAAAATTAGTTGTGGTTGAGCTTAGATATCCCCTATTGTTAAGAGGTTGAAAGATTGGGAAAATGAGATATAAAAAAGTAGGATAATGTGTCATTGTGTGATCTCATGAAGTTTGAGTCATAAGGTTATCTTATTTGGATAACCCTATTTTGCAAAATAAATCTTATTATATGAAAATTAAGTTGAATTATGCTTAAGTTTTAGATATCACACGTTAGTGATAGTATTATGAGGTGACATTACAAGATTTAAGAATATTAAATCTTGAAATGTTCCTGTTAGGAAGATAATAGATTGAAAAAGGAACTATTAATATATAAAAAGTTGAAAGATGTCATTGAAATCATTACCATGGTTGGAATCAAAACTAATTCCAACCCAAATGAGAAAAATCATAGTTACGAAAAAACACAGTTGAAATTAATTAAAGTCAATCAAATGGTAAAACTTATATATGTTATATCTATCATGTATATTACAGTAGGAACTACACAATGGTTAAATGAGATGTTTTCAGATATATTTATCTTTTTTTCTTCTTAATCTGATTTACTTTTATAATCAACACAATAATAACTAACCTTTTATTTTCATTCATTTTTATTTTAGTTTTCTAATAAATAAATTTAGAAATCACAAATACATAAAATTACATATATTTTTATTTATTATGATAAAACACGTTATGAATTATTATTTTTCATTAATTGGAAAACCTGTCATTTACATTAATATTTTCTAATAAATATTTTAATTTATTTGTGATGATAAAACAAATATAATTAAACCAACATATGTATCATCCTCTTTCAATTCCAAAAAGAGAAAAAACGTAGACTTACGTTACCGCGCAACGCGCGGTTCCAACACTAGTTTTATATGTTATTTAATTAAATACTCGTCAAGTTGGTCTATAATCTCGGTACAACCAGTAGAGCTGTAAACAAACCGAATAAACACGAACAAATGTTTGTTTGTGCTCGTTTGTTTCAGTTAACCGAACAAGCGAACAAAAGTTTTTGCGTTCTTTTTCGTTCAGTAAGACGTTAAACAAACGTAAACGGACGAATTTAAACAAACATAAATGTACATGAACGAACGGAAACAAATGAACAAGAACCAACCACCATTACTCAATCATTTCGTTCCTCTAAGATGCATAACTAAATGTAAAACCCGATTAACTTGGAAGGGATAAAAATGGAATTCTAAAAACTTAATTTAATTGATCATTTTACATAATGTCATAATATATAATTATGTATATATATATATATATAAGCGAACATAAATAAACGAACGAGACTATTGTTTATGTTCATTGATTTAACTAAATATATAAACCAAAAAATGTGTACTTGTTCATTCGTTTAAATAATGAACTTTCCGCTAAACGATTAATGAACTGTTGGCTAAACGTTCGACTCGTTTACAAGCTAGGTACAAGTGTAACAAGGTCTTTAGAAAATTGAGACACCCTGGAAGTAGGAATTCAGAGTGATTTAATACATTAGTTATAGGTTGTTTGATCATTGGAATCAAATTATAAGAATCTTTATAGATATTATTATGTTGACAAAAAGGCAATCCAAGTGTGGTATGGCGTGCAAGGAAAAGGCTACTTGGAACTGAAATCTATGATTGTACAAGTAACATTAGATGGCCACAAATTACAAGTGTCCCAAACATTTGCCTCAGAAACTCATCCAATCAATAATTTTAGTGCTTGCTAACACTTTGCTTACAAGTAAAAGAATACAGAAAGGGTTGAATTATGGTGAGAAAGATAAGAAATGATATTCATCATTGGATGCACTTTACCCTTGAGATGTATCGAGATGCATCGTATCAACCATCAAGTGATTGTCAGGATCGATTCTTAACAAGAATTAAACTTCTTAGAAACAGAATTTAGAGAATCTTGCGGAATAGAACTCTAAATCAATTAAAGAACAATCAATAGAAATTCAATAAACTGTATATATATCAAACAGTTATAACTCACAAGTTTTACACCAAAACCTCAATCTTGTTGAACAGACTCAACAAGACGATTTCTACTTCTCTAGAAATAGGATCTATGATCTTGAGGTTAATTCACTCTTGAATGAATATCGAATTCTGTATACTCTCTATCTTCTGTTTTCGTCTCTTCTAATAGCTATCTATCAATACTATTTATACAAAAGTAATTACAAGATAACCATAAAAAGTAAATTGATCTTCTGAATCTTCGTTAAACATATCTTGATCATTTCCTTCTTTGTCTCCAAAAGCATCGCATACCAAACTTATCAACTCAGCAGTATTAATGATGATTTGGCTCAGCAGCATTAACAACCTTCAGCAGTATTAATCTTCACAGTCTTCAAGCAGTAGTAACTCAGCTCAGCAGTACTAACCATGTCTAGCAGTAGTAATTTGGTCTAGCAGCACTAACTTCATCTAGCAGCAGTAACCTTGCCCAGCAGTAGTAACGAAGAACTGGCAGTAGTAATGAAGACTTAGCAGTACTAACTATACTTAGCATATCTTCAGTTCCCAACAATCTCCCCCTAACTTGACTTTTAGGAAAAGAAGTCAAGTTCTTCAGATGATGCTTCCAAAACTTAGTCATCATGTACACACAGATTAGGACTTAGGCCTAGACTCTGATTGAGAATCCTCTTTACCAAGAATCTACCCATTGCTGAATCCTTGTTGCAGGTCAGCTTAGTGTGTAACATTCCTTGCAGCCTCTTCATGCTGTGATTGTATATTTCATCTACAAGATAGTATTCTTGAGTTGCAGAGTCAAGGGAGATGACATATACTCCACAGTTTTCATAGAGCATCCAGTTGGTAATGACTTGAAACTGTGTGTTTAACCTATGCTGAACTGCTTCAGGTTTGAACATTTGGCACAAGAATTCAAGTACCATTTTAGAAATTGACATCCCTGGCTCAGTCAGCATGTTTCCATATATCTTCATCCCAACTTTGAACATCTCTTCTAAGTCTGATCTTGAGCAAGTTCTGACAATTTTTCCCCAAGTAGAAAATACTTCAAATTTTCCATCAGCTCTTTTTATCCTAATGAACTCCTTTCTACCATCTTTCAAAGTGTCCCAAAAGATGATTTCAGGAGCCTTAGATGATATTGGTTCAGCCTGAAGTGGAATTGGGTTAGAGTCAACACTAGTAATGTACAAGTCACATTGGGCATCCGTTTGTGATTGCACATTGCCTGATTGCCCTGATGGAGTTGCCACTTCTTCTTCAGCAACTTTTCCATCAGATTTCACTGTTTCCTCCTGGGCCTCTTCTGCAGATGACTCCACCCTTGGCTTCTTTTCATTTTTCTTCTTTGAAGTTATGGGCTGGGTTCTTGGTCTTTTCTTGGACATCATCTTGGTTCTTTTAAGAGTTTTGACAGCCTCAGGAGTTGGTTCAGCTGCTTTAAGTTTTTCAGCAGCAATAACCATTTCTGCTGCTATGGCTGTTACTGCTTCTCTTAGTACATGTAGTGATGCTGCTTCAATACAGTTCTTTACAATCCAGTAAATTTCTTCATCTATTTCAGCTTGAGATGTAGTTACTGCTTCCTGCTCAGTTTCTGCTGCTTTGACTGTTTGGCCTTCAGCAGCATTAACTGTTTCTGCTGCTTGTTCAAACTCAGCAGCATTAACAGTTTCTGCTGCTGTGGTTTCTGCTGCTGTGGTTTCTGCTGCTTTGGTTTCTTTAACACACTCTTCCCCCTTTTTTGTCTCACTGGACTCCCCCTTAAACTGTGCATAGTCCATTTCCATCTCAGTCTCTATGTGAGCAGTCTCCCCCTCAATTTGTGGACCCTTCAGTTTCAGTTCTGCTTCTGACTCTGACTCCCCCTTTTTGGGAGCATCATCAGTTGAGGTTCTCCTTCTTAGCACAAACCTTGCCTTTTTCTTTTTGTTCAGCAACTTGGTGACCATCTTTTTGAGCTTCTCAATTTGAGACTGTTGGTAGGTGACCACAGTCTTAAGTTGCTCAATCTCTTTCTTTTGTGCCATGACATCCAAGTTGATATTCCCTAAGGTTTCCATCAATTCCTCATAGTTATATCTATCCTCACCTTGTTTAGAAGTATTTACCTTCTTTAAAGGATCCTTGGAAGTTTCAGCAGAAGCCTTCTGCCTAGCAGAAGCACTACCTGCCCCCTTGGTTTCTTGGCACCTGGGTCCTCCTAATGATTTCTCATTTAGAGTTGCCATGGGGAAGGTCTTATTTATGTTACCACTGTCCTTCTCTGTGCTAGCAGAAGTAGTGGCAGCCTTAGCACCCATATGGTCATCCTTCTCCTTAGAGACCACCTTCTTGAGGTTGGGAGACACCCCTGTGGTTTCCCTGTTGATATTCTCAATTGGAGAATGCTCCAATTGAGGGCTTAAAGGCGTAGGGCTTTGAGTAGGTACAACAAGGGAAGGAGCCTTGTGCACCTTTCTTCTTTGAAACCTTTTGGTGATTGTGGGAGTGGGCTGTTCAAGAATGGACTGTGGGATGTCTTTTGAGATGGAAGGTTGGGATTGGTCATCAGTGGGTTGATCTAATGAGGGCCTTGATCCTGATGCCATACCTTCAGAGGGGTGGGACACAACCATCATTGTAGAGAACAATGGTGTGTCAACTCCTTCCGAGTCCCTAGGAAGTCTTTTCATATTTGAAAAAACCTTCCCTTTAGGGGATTTGGGTACATATACCTCAGTAAACTGAGGTAAGTCCATCAATTCCTTGTTAAGAACTTCTTGCACAAACCTTGGATACATGAAAAAGGTCTTTTTGGATTCCAAGTTTGATACAAGATCATTAAAGATCATTGCTGAGAAATTGTACTTTCTGGCAGTGGATAAGCAGACCAAGGCATATGCAATGGGACTGCTGAACTCACTCCATCCAGTAGTTTTCTTGGAAATACAGTGCATCAGGGTATGAACAAGAAATCTCCATTGGTTGAAAAATTTTGACTTGTAGAATTTAAAAACACCAATGGGACCTTCATACCCCATTCTTTGTAAAGTAGAAAAGAGTTCTTCATTAGGAATAGAAGTTATACCTGAAGCATCATTCAACTGTAGGGAGATGCGAATAACCTCTTCAGTGACTTTCAAGGGTTTATCACAAACCCTTGTTCGAATGGTTTTCTGCCCTTCTTCAACACTAACAGTGGCATTCTCCCAAAATTGTTTCTGATGTTCGATATAGATTGTTGGGCTCACCGTGAGTGCATAGGAGATGTGCGAGGATTTTAGAAAATCGACAATGGCGTGGAATCCCGCAGCTTGTTTCGGCTTCTGAAGCATGGCTATTTCATTGTGCTCATCCACAAACTCCATGATGCCTAAGGATTCTTGAAAGAAAAAGCACAGAGATTCTGGGGAGTCTAGGTTAGAACGAGAGAGAAGAAGTAAATGCGAAGAGTCGTTATGAACATGGGCGGGCAAACAGGGGTATTATATATGCCCTAGATTATCAGAAGCAGTATTAACTACCTCGCAGTATTAACTACCGAGCAGTATTAACTGCCAAGCAGTATTAACTGCCAAGCAGTATTAACTACCTAGCAGTATTAACTACCGAGCAGTATTAACTACCGAGCAGTATTAACTCCACTAGCAGTATTAAATAAACTAGCAGTATTAACTACTGAGCAGTATTAACTACTGAGCAGTATTAACTGCCAAGCAGTATTAACTGCCAAGCAGTATTAACTACTTAGCAGTATTAACTACCGAGCAGTATTAACTACCGAGCAGTATTAACTGCCAAGCAGTATTAACTACCTAGCAGTATTAACTACCAAGCAGTATTAACTACCGAGCAGTATTAACTGCACAAGCAGTAGTAACTACTAGAACACCGACAGTAGTAACTTCTGTACTGGCAGTAGTAACCACACTTACACTTTTCTTCACTTGGTAATCAGAGGAAAACAGAGGATCCTGAGAAAGAAAGTTAGTAGCACCAAATATATGAAGAAATATAGGTATAAAAACAGAAAGTCATGAATTTATTCTAGGTTGATCATGCCCACACTTGTTACCAAAAAGGTGAATCTACCCACATTAAAAGCTTTTGTGAATAGATCAGCAAACTGGTCATTTGTATGAACTTTAGCAACCTGAATTAATTTCTTTTCATTGCAATCTCTTATAAAGTGATACCTTATCTCTATATGCTTTGTTTTTGAGTGTTTGACTGGATTATTAACAATGCTAATAGCACTGTTGTTATCAATGAAGATTGGTGTGTGAAGAAAAGTTACCCCATAGTCCAACATCTGATTCTGAATCCATAGAACCTGAGAGCAGCAGCTTGCAGCAGCTATGTACTCAGCTTCTGTGGTAGATAAGGACACTGTGGTTTGTTTCTTACACTGCCAAGATACTAGTCTTGTACCCAAAAACTGACATCCACCTGAAGTAGACTTCCTATCCATGTTGGCTCCTCCCAAATCCCTATCTGAATATGCAAGCAAGTCAAAAGAGGATTCATGAGGATACCAGAGACCTAATCTAGGTTGCCCTTTTAAGTATCTGAATATTCTCTTGACAGCATGAAGGTGTGATTGCTTAGGAGAAACCTGAAATCTGGCACAAACACAGACTGAAAACATAATGTCAGGTCTAGAGGCTGTGAGATACATGAGAGATCCAATCATTGATCTGTAATGATGGACATCCACATCCTCCCCCTCAAGATCTGCAGTGATCTGTTTATGTGTTTCCATTGGAGTGCTTGCTGACTTTGAGTCTGATAAACCAAACTTGTCCAGGATGTCTTTCACATACTTGGATTGGCTAATAAAAATTCCATCTTTCCTCTGTTTTACCTGAAGCCCAAGAAAGAATGTAAGTTCTCCCATGGAGCTCATCTTGAAGCTTTTGTGCATCAATTCTTCAAACTCTTTACACATTTGATCATTGGTGGATCCAAAGATGATATCATCCACATAGATCTGAACAAGTAAAGTACCTCTCTTTCTCCTCTTGATGAACAGGGTCTTGTCAATGACTCCTCTTTCAAAGTCATTTTTCAAGAGATAGGTAGACAAAGTGTCATACCATGCTCTTGGGGCCTGATGCAAACCATAGAGAGCCTTCTTCAGCTTGTATACTCTGTCAGGGTGCAATGGATTCTCAAATCCAGGGGGTTGACAGACATATACTTCTTCCTCAATGCTTCCATACAGAAATGCACTTTTGACATCCATTTGGTACACTTTGAACTTCATGTATGAGGCATAGGCTAGAAATAACCTGATTGCTTCAATCCTTGCCACAGGAGCAAAGACTTCCTCATAATCTATTCCTTCTTCCTGAGTGTACCCTTGTGCAACCAGTCTAGCTTTGTTTCTGATTACAATCCCTCTGTCATCCTTCTTGTTCCTGAAAATCCACTTGGTGCCAATTGCTCTATGACCTTTTGGAAGGTCTACCAAGTCCCAAACATCCTGTAATTTGAACTGTAGCAGCTCCTCTTGCATTGCCTCTATCCAGCTTGGGTCTTTCATGGCATCATAAGCCTTTTTGGGCTCAATCTGGGACAGAAAGCAAGTAAGAACAGTGTTAACTGTATTTTGCTGCTCTTGCAACTCTTGGAGTCTGCTTTGCTTTCTAGTCATCATTGGAGATGCAATATCTCCAATTACCAACTCAGGAGGATGATTTTTCTGAGTTCTTGTTTGATGACCAGCTTCCTCTTGTAAGTCCTCATCCAGATTAGACTCATTTAATTCTGGATTTGTTTCTGCTTCTTCAGTCACCTCAGATTCTCTGGAATTTGAACCTGAAGACTGATTTTCCTCTGCTCTCCTCTCTTCTTCATTCTGAATAGGTTCAGTCTCCTCATGGTGTTCACAGAATTCCACAGGATCAATGGAAGGGATTGGAAATATCACAGATTGAATTCTGTGTTCTGATGATGGTGTATCCCTTTGTCCTGCATATACATCACCACTGAAACCCAAAGAATTAGTGAGTGAATCAATGTCAAATAGCCAATTAGGACCTGAACCAATAGGATTTGGTGTGTTCTCATTGCATTTGACATTGTCACTTTCTTCAATTATTCTAGAAGAGGTATTAAAAACTCTGTAGGCCTTACTTTGAGATGAATACCCAACAAGAAAACCATCATCTGCTTTGCTATCAAACTTGCCTAAGTGAGATTTGGTATTGAGAATAGTACAAGGACATCCAAATGGCTTGAAAAATCCAATATATGGTTTCCTTTTATGGAAAAGCTCATAAGGTGTCTTGTTTTTAGGCTTTACAACTAAAACTCTGTTTTGAACATAGCAGGCAGTATTAACTGCTTCTGCCCAAAAAGTAATTGGTAACTTTGAGTCAGCTAACAGAGATCTAGCAGCCTCAATTAGTGTCCTATTCCTTCTCTCAGCAACACCATTTTGTTGTGGAGTCCTAGGAGCACTGTATTGTCTCTCAATTCCTTTTTCTTCACAAAAGGTGTTTAGATCAGAATTTTTAAACTCAGTTCCATTATCTGATCTAATGACTTTCACTCTTTGATTTGATTGGTTTTCAATTTTGAGAATGAAAGATTTGATCAGTCCACTTGTCTCATCTTTAGTTCTCAGAAAATATACCCAAGTAAATCTAGAATAATCATCAACAATAACTAAGCAGTATGATTTCTTGCCAATACTCATCACATTGGTAGGACCAAACAGATCCATATGTAACAGTTGAAGAGGATTTGATATAGTGTTTATCTCTTTGGACTTATGAGAAGTTTTGTGTTGTTTGCCTTTGAGACAAGCAACACAATGATCATCACATGAATATACTTTAGATGGCAAACCCCTTACAAGGTTATTCTTAACAAGTTTATTTATTGTTTTAAAGTTCATGTGACACATCCTTCTGTGCCAGAGTGATGATTCATCTAAAGAAGCTTTTGAAACTAAACAATTTAGAGATGAATCAGATGAAACACTTTCCAAATCTAAACAATAAACATTATCCTTCCTAGGAGTTCTCAGAAGTATCATGTTTTCATCAACCACTTTGTATCCAGGAGCAAGGATAATGCATTCAGAGTCTGTAAACAATATACTATGCTTCTTGTCACAAACCTGTGATACACTTAACAGGTTGTATCTCAATTGTTCAACATAGTATACATCTTCAAAGGTCATCTTACCCTTTGAAACATCACCCTTACCACTTATCTTTCCACCAGCAGGATTATCCCCAAATGCAACATGTCCTCCATCAACCTTTTTGAAATTTTTGAGGCAGGACATGTTACCTGTCATGTGCCTGGAGCAACCACTATCAACATGCCAAATGCTCTTCCCCTTGAGCTGTTGGTTGCCCTGCACATCAAGATAAATCAGTTAGTTTTATTTGGAACCCAAGCCGAAGTGGTCTTGGGTCTCCCTTGCTCATCAAAATACTTACACTTGGTTTTGATGAGATTTTTAACTTTTGGTACTGCTGTGCTGGAATACTTTGTAAAAATTATTGGTGTAGCAGCACTTGCAGCAGTACTAACAGTGCTAGCAGTATTAACCTCAGAAGTACTAACAGAGGTAGCAGTATTAACCGAGTTAACACTGCTAGAAGCAGTATTAACAGAGTTAATACTGCTAGCAGCAGTACTATCTGAAGAAGAAGCACTAAAAGTATTAGCAGCACTAACATTGGACTGAATACTAGCAGTATTAACACTGCTAGCAGCACTAACTTTGGAATGATTACTAGCAGTATTAATACTGCTAGCAGCACTAACTTTTGAAGCAGTACTAGCAGTGTTAGCAGTACTAACACTGCTAGCAGCAGTATTGTTTTTAGTGCCTTTTGGAACCCACATAGTATCACATTCCTTTTCAGTCATTTTCTTTATGTGGCTTTTGGGTTTATCTTGTTTCTTTGCCACATTTTTCTTTGCAGACTTTTTATATCCACCATTCTTTCTGTAACCACCAGGTTTTTGAAAAGATCTTTGAGCATTAAACCTTTGGTTAACAGGATTGAAATAACAGTGTTTGGCTAAGTGATTTAGCTTACCACAGATGAAACAAGGTTTTGGCCTGTTGATTCTTTTCAGGTCAACTCCTTGTCTCATAGCCCACTGGTTATTCCAGTTCCTTTGATTTCCCCTCTGATTATCATGTTTTTGGGGCTTGTTCTCTTTGAATTTCCTGCAGGAACACTGTTTACAAGTATTTGAGTTCACAACTTTGGGCTGTGTGTAATGAACTTCCTTTTTCTCTTCAGTCCTTTTGATCTCTGTGTTCTTGACACATGGACTCTCACATTCCTCATCAGAGTCTACTTTGTCAGTCTCATCCTCAACAACTATTTCTTTTTCACAAGGATCTATATCAATCTTTAATTCAGGTTCCTTTCTATCCTTGGTCTCTAACAAATCAGACTTAGGAGGTATGTAGTTGTTATTGTAGGGTGGAGGTGTGGTATTGTATCCTATCCCTACTTTCATCTTGTCATGGATTTGTGCTTTAATGATGGTGTCCATGGTTTTAGAAGCACAGGTAAACTTTTCAACATCAAGTTTAACCTTTTTAAGCTCTTCTTTTAACTTTTCATTCTCCTCCCCAGACACTTTCAGCTTAATCTCATACTCATTCTTCTCCCACTTCCAATAGTTAGTATCATAGTGGTGTTGAAGTTCATTAGCTTGAAAAGCTCTAATCTGTTCCTCAAACCTTTCTACAATCCTAACATAATCTTTTACATCTTTCTCTAGCCTCTTAAGGTCATCACACATACCCTGATTGTGATCCCTATATCTTTTAACAGCATCAATGCAAGCTTGAGAACAGAGTTTAGATTGTACCTCAGTGGGGATATCAGACACTTCTGCCATAAGAGCTTGATTCTGACAGGCTTCTTCAGCTTGATCACTCCAATCAAATCCCATTCCTTGTTGAGAAACAAGGGCTTGAGAGGAGCTTCTGTTTTGGTTTCCATTTGGAGTCTGTGATCCTCCACTTCTGCATTCTCTGGCAAAGTGTCCCATCTTGTGACACTTATAGCATTCAACCTTTGACTTGTCAAAGCCTGCACCATCTTCTCTTCTTTGGGAAAAGTTGTTTCTCCCAGTCCTTTTGATGAATTTCTTCACCCTCATTGATAGCATAGCCATCTGCCACTTGATGTCCATCTCTTCCAGATCATCAGCATTGATCTGCTCTAAATCATCATTGATTAGAGAAGAGTGGACATGACTAGAAAAGAATGCTTCTAGTACAGAATCTGTGGTCTTCTCTTGATTGGTTCCACTAGCAGAATTAACAGAACCTGCAGTATTAACAGAATCAGGATTAGCAGCAGTATCAGAGGATGAAGATAATAAAGCAGCATTATAAACAAATCCTGATGGCCTTTTCTTGGCTTCAACTTCAGCCTCAAATACTCTCAAATCATTGTAGAGGTCATCTAGCTCTTTGTCCTCCAATTGGTCATTCTGTCTGAATGAGACAGTGTACATGGTCCATTCTTCTCCCAATGATCTAAGGAACTTTCTGTTGACATCATCAGCATCCATGTGTACACCCACAGTTGCTAATTCTCCAATTAACTTGTTAAATCTGTCAAAAGTTTGAGTCATAGACTCATTCTTTGCAGACATAAAGTTTTCATATTGTTGCCTGAGAATAGCCTTTTGATTTCTCTTTGTGCTCTTTGTTCCAGTAAATCTTTTCTCCAGAGCATTCCACAACATCTGTGCATCTGTGCAGTGTTGGAATTGATGTTGGTACTCATTAGGAATAGCCAAAAGCAGAGTGCTTAAGGCCTTCATCTCTGTTTGTCTTACTTTCTTTTCAGCATCTGTCTTGGAAGGAGGTCTCTTTCCATCTGCTCCAATCTTTCCTTCATTACATGGGCCATTTTCTATAATGTCCCATATTGCATAATCAGTAAGAAGAATGTACTGCTTGATTCTTAGTTTCCACATGTCAAATTCATTGGGTTTGAGCATGGGAACCTTTGAAACAAGAGTACTGTGAGAATCCATTGAGTTGTCCATAATTTCTAAGATACCAATGCTCTGATACCACTTGTCAGGATCGATTCTTAACAAGAATTAAACTTCTTAGAAACAGAATTTAGAGAATCTTGCGGAATAGAACTCTAAATCAATTAAAGAACAATCAATAGAAATTCAATAAACTGTATATATATCAAACAGTTATAACTCACAAGTTTTACACCAAAACCTCAATCTTGTTGAACAGACTCAACAAGACGATTTCTACTTCTCTAGAAATAGGATCTATGATCTTGAGGTTAATTCACTCTTGAATGAATATCGAATTATGTATACTCTCTATCTTCTGTTTTCGTCTCTTCTAATAGCTATCTATCAATACTATTTATACAAAAGTAATTACAAGATAACCATAAAAAGTAAATTGATCTTCTGAATCTTCGTTAAACATATCTTGATCATTTCCTTCTTTGTCTCCAAAAGCATCGCATACCAAACTTATCAACTCAGCAGTATTAATGATGATTTGGCTCAGCAGCATTAACAACCTTCAGCAGTATTAATCTTCACAGTCTTCAAGCAGTAGTAACTCAGCTCAGCAGTACTAACCATGTCTAGCAGTAGTAATTTGGTCTAGCAGCACTAACTTCATCTAGCAGCAGTAACCTTGCCCAGCAGTAGTAACGAAGAACTGGCAGTAGTAATGAAGACTTAGCAGTACTAACTATACTTAGCATATCTTCAGTTCCCAACAGTGATCAACTCTCGTGAGAAACGCAATTCATTGGTGGATGTGAGGTTAAATAGTGATCAAAAGTTCAGATCTCTTTTACATGATCCTTCATCTATATATATATATATATATAGGTCGAGGATCGTGTGAGAAGGAGGGTGGACCAAAGGTTCTTGGTAGGGGTCTTGGGCCCGCAACAAAATCCACCCAAGATATCAAAAAAACCGATAGTTTTTCTTCTTTTTAGTAAAATTGCCTATAAAATTTTTCTTATTAAAGTAAAAAAGTTTATTGGGCCCCCAACAAGAAGAAAGCAAGGGCCCCGATATGTTGTCTGGATTCTAGTTTCTTAGAAAAATTGTCATTGTTTGTTCTACTAACCACCTGGTTCACTATGAATGAATTTTGTTTGAATATGTAATGTGTTCATTTGGTTTAAGTTTAAACTATATATAAGAATATAAAAATAGTAGTATAATGTGTCAGCCTAACCAAAATAGTAAAAAGTCAACTGAAAACCGAACCAAATAAGTTATCTTTACTTACTTAACCGAACCATTTACGCCAAAAACGAAACCTGAAACTGTTTTGGTTCGTATGAATTATTTGGTTTCAAAAAAATTCGACACCTCTAATTGTGCCCCCAACCATAAAAAATTATGGATCCGCCACCGGTGAGAAATTGAGGTTAATGTGAAAAACGTGAGAAGAATTGCGTCTTTGAATCGGTGCATCTCATCCTAATGTGCGTCCATTTTTCATCAAACGGTTGATAACCACTTCTCACGTTTTTCACGTTAACCTCAACCTCTCAGCAGAACGCAACCCTATATACATAATATATCTATATATATATATATATCTATATCTATATATATATAGATATATATATATAGATATATTATGTATATATATATATGGGGTTGGGTTCCCGTGAAAATGATAGTTATGGTGAGAAGAATAAGAAATGATACCCACCCTTGGATGCACATTAGGATGAGGTGCACCGTGATGCACCAGATCAATCCTCATATCAAGCGAGATTCATGGGTGGCTTGGGATTAAAAGTGATCAATGGTCCAGATCCATTCTTAACTTCTCACATTAACTTTTTTTCTCACATGATCCTTCATCTATATATATATATAAATATATATGTAATTGTTTTTGGGAAGGGTATCCCAGGCACAACTCGGACTAATCCCTGACAATTTTGAAACTTAAATATGTCTTATCAATGTTGAGGACGTCTGGGATCGAACCGTGGGTAGATGGGATATACCACCACATCACCCATGGCGATCAACCACTGCGCTACAACCTGATTGACATATATATGTAATTGTTTATTTGTACGATATGCACATGTGCATACAATAAATAAAAAATATTTCATGGTTTCTACGCACATGTGCATGTTATGCATATGTGCATACCAGAAAAAATCACTTAGAAACTACTTGTATATACTGTGGCATACCTAGAAATTTTTCTGAGCGGGTGCACCTTTAAGGTCGATCAAGGTCGGCAAAGTCGCGGTTTGACCTAGGGAAAAGTCAACACAGCTTGACCCGCAATTCAATTATGACGATTTGAGACAATACATTTTTACAAAAGAAATTGACCTTGGCTTTTTGTTCAAGACGCAAGACTACGTTTTACGGTTGGCATGTTTTTAGCTGAATTTTAAAAGAAATTGACCTTGGCTTTTTGTTCAAGACGTAAGACTACGTTTTACGGTTGGCATGTTTTTAGCTAAACTCCACCTTTACAAGAGGGGGGGGGGGGGGGGTGTTAGTTGATTTTGTAATGCACAAGAGTCAACAAATGCATCAACAAAATATTATTTTATAGATTCCGTAGACGACATCATATACATGTACAAAGGAATAATACCTGATTTTTAAGTATTATTGTAACACCTCATATTTTTCTTCTTCTTGCAAATGTTAGAATAAATAAAATTTTGGGGCCAAAGTGTGAAACTTGGAACTTAAGTGCTCAAGTGTGTGAAATCAGGAAAATAAATAAGATGAAAACCCTCATTCCCTCATTGTCGTTGTGTCGGCTGAGAGCTAGAGGAGGAAGGAATTTGGGTAGAAGTATCTCTTGAGGGATTAGAGAAGGAGTATTTCTTCAAGCAATCAGAAGATTCAAACTCAAGGTATGGTTTCCTTCTAATCTCCATCATCTTGTTTGTGTTGAGAAAGAATGTGGGTAGAGCTCATCGTTTCCTTCTTTTAATTCCAAGTTTGGGTTAAAAACCATTGGAGAGGGTGTGTTTAATGAATCCCTCAGTTGGTTGTGAGCTACTCTTGAAGAGCTTACACCACTCCAATGGAGGTTTTGGGTTTTTGAGCAAGTTTGAGATTTGGGATCTAAAATGGATGAATCATTGAATGAATTCTTGGGTCTAATTAATGTTTTGTTAATTGGGAATTGTGGGGAAAGATTAGTTCATCGATTACTTCGATTGGGAGACTCAAAAATCGACTTGGGTTGAGTTGGGGGTGAGAAAGAGTCATTTTCGGCTGAAAAATCGGGTGCAGGTGCTCCGCGCCAGTTGTGGCGCTAGTTGGCTAGCGCCGAAAGTGGCGCCAGAATCTGTCCAGTGCCCCGCGCCAGTTGTGGCGCAAGTTGGCTAGCGCGGGCAGTAGCGTCGGGCACTGTTTCGCATTTTCGGCTTTCGTTTCGCGTACTGTTTTAGGCTAGAATTGTGGTATCACTTAAGGGTTGTCTTAGGTGTGTTTTGGGGCATAATTAGGGAGTTTAACATCACCTCTATTAACCCCAATTCAGGTGTTCGGTTGGTGGAAAAGTGAGTTTCGATTAGAGTGTCAAATAGCTGAGTTACAGGTGAGTTCCCTTTACATTCTACCTTATTCAAAAATGATTTGTGAAGGTTTTAAATGACTGAATTTGGTTATAAAACGATTGTATGCATAAACTACTTTTGACATGGAAATGTGATTTTACTATTGATGGAGGTATATCCTCACGTACGATTAGTTGCATGCTTTTATGGGTTGTTGCTATGTGTGGAGCCGGGTTGCACACTGGTGTTGGACCATGGATTGTTGCGAATCCTTGGTGAATGAGTTAGACCGTGTGCCTCGAATCCGTTTCATGTGCACACGGATACGGCATCTACCGAGTGCCGTGGGGATCTACTGTGGGGGGCCCGAGTGTTGACCTCATATGAGGTGATGGACGTGGAGACCACTGTGCTACACCCTTGCTTGGATTCATGTCTTCGAAATGTTACTGTTATTTGTGGAACTACTTTGTATTTTTAAATGGCTTGTGTGAACACGTTTTCAAGGGGGAATTCACTAGACCTCATGGTCTAACCCTCGCTTTAAAAAATAAAACCATTTTCAGGTAAGGGCGATTTAGGAGCTGCTTCTAAAGGAAAGGAGCAAGCTTAAAGATCGTTGGGATGGGAGTAGAGACCGTCACTACTCTTATTTTGTTAGTTAGACATCTCGGTTGTATTCGTATGTGAACCACTAAACTTTGAGAATGTTGTTAGTCTTTTAATGTAATTTAGGACCCTTATGGGCTTTTAGTCTATGTTATTGCTTTGGTTATTTTTGGGTCGTTACAAATGGTATCAGAGCCATAGTTTAAGGGATTTAGGTGACCGGATGGGCCTAAACTTAAACTTTGAGGATAGGGACACAACCGAGATCTAGGATGCTCATAGGAAATGGCCTAGGAGGGACAAGTAGGATGGGGTGATAAGGATCATCATGTGAGGTAATTTAGGGGTTACATCTGGCCAATGTAATTCTGAATTTACAGGCACGTGGGGATGCTTAATTTTCCTCATAGTGTGAAGTTTGGTATTAAACGTTTGTTTCACGTGATTTGTTTCAGTTTCGCCATGTCTGAAAGAACATTGAGGAGCAAGTCGGTGCCCAGTGTGAGGGTAGTCACGTCTGAGGAGGTCCTTGCGGACGGACCGGTGCACCCTCCGAGGCCGAAGGCCACTCGAGGAAGGGGAAGAGGTCGTGGTAGGGGACGTGGAACTGTACCACGAAGGGCTACCACAGTAGTGGGAGGAACTCATACAAAGAAAAAGACCCCGGTTGTTCGTCGAGCAAAAAGTGTTGAAATACCGGTTGAGCAAGAAAGGTCTCGCCAAGAGAGCTCGACAACGGGGGGTCAAGTATTTGTGACTCAACAGGCTTTCGCCACTGAAATGGGGAAACACCAAGACAAGTTGGATCGTTGGATGAACCGTCATGATGGGTCGGCGTCGAAAAGTAAGGAGAAGAGCAAAAGTAAAGCGGTCATGGAATTGTCTAGCCCACTCTAGTGGTGAATGAGTCGGCTGCTAAAGGATGCAACTACAAAGCATTCTCATCTTGCAAACCTCCTACTTTTAAGGGGGAATGCGATCCAGTGTTAGCAATAAAGTGGGTTCGGGAGATGGAGTTGGTATTTGACACACGCAAATGTGCCGAGGGGGATAAAGTGATTTATGCCCTATCAATGTTGAAATCGGATGCCATCTTTTGGTGGGATGCCAAAACTGGATGAAGGGGATCGGTGGCGGCTAAGACTATGAATTGGGAGGACTTTGTGGGCAAGTTCAAGGCTCAGTTTTGCCCTCTGGCGGCAATCAAAAAGTTAGAAGAGGAATTCTTAAAGCTAGAGCAAGGAGAAATGACTGTGAGGGAGTACACTTCCAAGTTCTTAGAGAAGGCTCGTTTTGCGGAGTTGAATGTACCGACCGAGGAGCGTCGGATTGAACGGTACCTCTATGGATTGAAGAGTAGCATCCGAGAGCTGATTCTGGCAAGAAACCCTTCCACCTTCCAATCGGCCATAAATGCGGCCGAGTTAACCGAGAAAGAAAAGGACCGCCAACGGACTGAGAGGGTCGGAGACAAGAGAAAATGGGAAAGGCCGGGAAATGATAATCGAAAAGGGAAGATGAAAGTGCAGGATCTATTCTTACAATCAATATAGAAAGAAGTAATTGAGAAATTGTATGATCAAGCCCAATTGTATTCAATGATGCACAGAATTACAGATCTAAGAGAGAGATAACCTCAAAGATTACAAGGAATGAATACAAGTAATATGGGAAAATCAATCAGTTAGCAACGTAGTGCTAACCACTCTATTTATACTGTAACGGATATATTAAAGCTACAGTACAAATAAGAAAGACTAATAAGAACAAAACACGTGTCCTAATTAGTTTACACATTACTAAGTAACAAAACTCGTCATAAGTTCTGAACAGGTAGTTCAGAACTTCTGAACATTCTTCTGATCACGCTTCTCAGAACTTCTGACTTCTCTTTCTCAGATCTCTGACTCTTCTTCTCAGAACTTCTGACTCTTCTTCTCAGAACTTCTGAACCTTCTTATCAGATCTTCAACACTTGGTTTATTGACAAAACTTCAGATCTAACAGAAGATCTCTAGGCCGAAGTCGTGTGGAAATCGGGGATTTGGTGACAAGCCGTGTGGAAAGTGTCACCGAGTTCATAGGGGAGAATGTATGGCGGATTCGAGATCATGTTTCCACTGTGGGTTGTCGGGGCATATGGCGAGCGATTGTCCGAGTAAGAGAGCATGTTTTCAGTGTGGGTCGCCGGACCACAGGCAGTTTGATTGTCCTATGTTGAAGAAAGGGGGATCGGGACAGTGTGGGAGTCGTCAAGGGAGCCAGGGGAATGAGAAAAAGGAAGAGCCGGCAAGTGCGAAGGGGCGAGCATTTCACATGACTGCGGTTGAGGCGGAGGAGACTCCGGATGTCGTGACAGGTACCTTTTTGGTGAACTATATTTGTGCCAAAGTGTTATTTGATTCGGGAGCGAACCGCTCTTTTGTATCTCCTGATTTTGTGAAATGTTTGAGAGTGAAACCTAAGCGTTTGGATCATGCCTTAGAAGTGGAGACCGCCGATATTAATCGGGTATTTATTAGTGATGTGGTTGAGGGGTGTTGTATAGACGTAGAGGGGAGTTTGGTACCGTTGCAGTTGTACCCTATGCCGATGGGGGAGTTTGATATAGTGTTGGGGATGGACTGGTTAGCGAAAAATAACGCTAACATCGTGTGTAACAGAAAGTTAATACATATCCACCTACCGGATAGGGGGATGGTGGTGATTTATGGGAATCTTCGGGATAGGAAGTCTAGCCTTATTTCTATGATTAAAGCTACCAAATGTTTAAGGAAGGGATGTCAAAGTTACCTAGCTTATGTTGGCAGCAACTGGAGGAACCATAGCGACATTGACCAGCGAGAATGACCAGGGCATTGTCGCCCTGGCATTGTCGCGAACCTGCAGCTGGATCACGAAATCAAACAGAAACCTGCTCCTGTGTGGCGACTTTGACACGCGAGAATGGCCAGGGCATTGTCGCCCTGGCAATGTCGCGACTGAAGGTTAGGGGTGCAGCTAGGTCGAGATTAAAATCAAGTTTGGAGGTCATTTATCTGATTTTTTTTCCTGCTGCAGTTCATCTCTCTCTCTCTGGGCGATTTCTTACCCTTTCACCCTTCTCGCTTCAATTACTCTCACAACCCTAGCTTGCATTAATGGTGGAACACTAGGCTACAACCTCTTAGCTTTTGTTCTAAAGGATCTCAAGCTTGTTAGTTGATGTCTCAAGGAATTAGAGTTCTCAAAACTCTAGGGTTTCACCTTCAAGTCTCTAGGTGAGCTTTTCGAGACACATTCTTCATATTGAGGTAGTTTACTCTAAGTGTGTTGGCCTGACCATGAAGTTTGCTATAAACTAGGTTATCTTCAAGTTTGGGGTTTTTGTCACTACAAAACCCTAATATGTGAGTTTTCTTGACTCACTTAGTTGCTTATGGTTATGTACCTACATTCCTTTAATTTCTTGCTTAATTTACTTGTTTCTCTCATATTATTATGAAATGTGCCCTAACTTTCTCTTATTGGTAAAATTAGGGTTCAATTATGTTTGATGATGTAATGAAGAGGTAAAAAGGGAATGGATGAGTTGTGTAGGGTGTACTCTTGAGTAAATGCACCCCTCTTCCCCTTTTACAACTCCAATTAAAATGTGGATTAAATTAAGGGTTTTGGTGCTAGAAAGTTTTATGAAATGAACGCGACTTAATGATGTTTTATGATGATTATTATACTCTTATGATGTTATTATATACTTGAGGACTTGCATATTGTGATGGTACATTGATGCTTAATGGACTAAAGACCTAGTATGGTTGATGTCTTAATGGACTAAAGACCTAGTATGGTTGATGTCTTAATGGACTAAAGACCTAGTATGGTTGATGTCTTAATGGCTAAAGACCTAGTATGGTTGATGTCTTAATGGATAAAGACCTAGTATGGTTGATGCTTAATGGCTAAAGACCTAGTATGGTTGATGCTTAATGGACTAAAGACCTAGTATGGTTGATGTCTTAATGGACTAAAGACCTAGTATGGTTGATGTCTTAATGGCTAAAGACCTAGTATGGTTGATGCTTAATGGACTAAAGACCTAGTATGGTTGATGTCTTAATGGCTAAAGACCTAGTATGGTTGATGCTTTATGAAGTGACGATGCAACGTGCGGTCGAACGGTAACGGATGATAATACACTTTATATGTTTAACGTGTAAATAAATCTTTATTGTGAAATTGTTATCTTGGCTAGGCTGATGACTAACAGTTCTTTGACGTATGTTGTGTTTAAGCAGGCCTTCCTAGCGGTGGTACTTCCCGGGGTTGAGGGAAGAGTGGAGAAGAGAGATAGCATTTTGGATGGACATAGAGGCGACTTTTGGTGTATAGAATGACTCATTTTTTAGAACGCGATAGCAACATCCGTTTATAATCTGAACTTTTCTAAGTCTAGATTAGTAGGTTGTTGGACTTATTTCCGTTCGTTTAATTATAATGTAAACGCCACAATATCACTTCCTCTTTTTGGGTGATTTGTCTATGTCATCTAGCTCATTTCCGCAAACTATTTCAGTTTAAATTTACCCCAATATTTAGGGTGTTACAAGTTGGTATCAGAGCATTAGTTTAAGCGAACTAAGTATGCTAATGAGATACTTAGACTTAAGCTGAGATGAATTAAGTTATGATTCGTGAGATCTGGGTAGAAGTACTAAGACAGGATAGTCTTAGAGTCGATAGAAATACGTGAAATTAGTACTGTAGCGATGGTAACGAGAATTCTCATGTATGATATATTCGAAATCTCAATTAGCTACTGTTATTATGAATATATTACTACACGAGTATACTTGTTTATAAATTGTTACAGTGACTAACGATCGGTAAGTTATGTTTCGTATGTTTAAATAGATGTAACCATTTCTTATGGGTATGCCTTTGTGTTATAGCAGAACGATGGTGAATACGCCACTAAGGTCCTCTGATTCTTTGGAGGACAGAGCGGTAAATGATTGGGGGTTGGAAGAACAACCTGGAATTGGCGGGACCCATGAAAGTCCGCCGACGCAATCTTTAATAGGTGGATTGGAAGGACAAAAGCTTAGATCAAGTACTAGTACTTCTGATTCGGTACTGGCGGAATCAATTTCGGAGTCTCGTATAATGGAAAAACATGATGCGAGTTATGAATGTTGCATTGACTCAACAACAAGAGATGCTTACAAAAATGTAGAATGATCGTATCAATGAGTTACACAGACCGGAGGTGAGTACCGATGTTGTAATTCCACCTGTTAATTCAGTGTCAAATACTGATGATAGAATAGAAGAAGTGTGTACTAGAAGCAGAGCTGAAATAACTCAAGTGGAAGGATAGATCAGAACCTTGCCAGAAGTCATAAACTTTTACTAAGAGTCATTGTATTGAATCCCGTCAAGAAAACCCAATCGTATGTGACATGCTTTAAGTGCGGAGAAGTGGGCCACAAGATTGAAAACTGTCATATTCAAGAGTCAACTTGCTATGAATGCAAGAAACCTGGTCTTTATTGGAGGGACTATCCAAAGTTGAAAAATAGCGGATATCAGAAGAAGAAATTCAATAATTCAAGATAAATAGGATCAACGTTTGGTAGAACGGTTGAGAATGTTAAGCAATGAGTGGATGTAGTTTACGATACATTCCTGGTTATTAATATATATAAGTGTGTGTGTTATGTAATGGTAGTACTAACTGGTCCTTTGCACTACAATCTTTTGTGAAGAGTCAGCTATACCAGTTGCTAGGTTCGGAAGATACTTGGTAAGCTGACCTAGTAAATGGAAGTTTACAAACTTTGGAGATTCTGGAGTGGAAGTAGGATAACTTAATCATTATCTACTTATTTCGTTAGTTGAACGTGCACCAATTGGTAAGACTATTTTGACATTAATTATTTCTTGAACTTAAGAGCCAAAAGACATTAGGTGATTGGAAAGTATGCAAGAAAGTTCAAGAAGAAAGAAAGGAAAGAATAGAGATCGTTAATGCGTTGGTATTAGCAATTTGTTTGGAGTAGTGTGGCGAAGTAGGAATGAAATATCCTCGACGTCAAATAAGAATTTTAAGGTGATCTGGTGATATTAACGTTGCATGAGTATGATTGAGATGAAGATGATGGGAGGAGAATTGGATTATGTTATGTTGGGAGAATTAGGTTCAGTTGGGGACTCTTGTTGAAGAATGAATTAAGGAAGTACCGACAGGTCGACTATTGACGTTGAAGTCGGCAGTTGTGTAATGTGTATGAGGCCTTGTGCCTGTCACATGGTGCGGTCTGGGTGCGTCCCGCGTATGCCTGTGCGGGCAGGAACAAAGCCATGAGCGGTACCGGCATGCTGTTATGAAGAGGGTATGCGCAAAGCGGACAATATTGTGACCAATTACACACATTTGGGGATTTGAGAGTTTGACGAATAAATCTTGAGAAAAGGGGTTTTGGTTAATTTATTGCATAAGTGAAAGCTATGTGGTCAAAATACGCTTTTAGAATTTTGTGGTTGTACGATAATTATGATGTGTTATGTGCTTAGGTGCATTTTATTTAAATAAGTGCCGGGTTTTAGTATTGGTCTTATGTATGAAGACCGTTTGATGATCTTGTATTCTTAGTACCTTTAGGACTAATGATCATTAAATTCTTTGAGCAGATGGCCCGGTTTTGGACTCGGTTAGATCTCGAGGGCGTCCTCCCGATTTAATAAGCTCGACATAGGCTTAGGGTTCGAATTACATGAATTATATTATATTTGAAACTTTCATGACGTAAATGAATTGGTTATTCTTTTGAGGGCATGTATGAATGTTAGGTTTTGAATCAGAAGATTAAAAGTTGAAGGACCACCTTGTAGGGGTGTTAGGATAGTGAAAGACTATTGTCTTAGATAAGCGTTTTACTTACGATGTGGATAGTTTATAAAGGATAGAGTAGTGATATAGACTCGGTTAATTATGCGAACATGAAGGTAGGTTTGAATGGTGTATGAATGACCATGAGAGACCTAGTCTGTTGTGAGATGTAATGGGTGGAAAATGTACGGACGAGTATCGGCATCAATTGCCAAGATAACTGAGTCAACCAATATGTATTGTGATGTTAGAAAGAGGAAGAAGGATTTCGGAGGAAGTGTACTATTTATCAAATAAAGTTGTTGGAGCATGTGATTTGTAAGATGACGTGGTGATATGACTAATATCAAACTTGAATGTCAGAGCGGTAGTGGGAGTTTATCCAAAGGGATTTTGGTTGTGTGAATTGCTAAGTAAGTTTATGGTTTTGAATCATCGGAAGTATAATGGAGATGATAGGTGTGTTAGTCAAAATGTGGTGTAGTAGATGCAAAATCCTTAAGGAATGCGAGTTGCTTCTTATGTGTGGAAGAATTGTCCGAGAAAGTGTTAGCTGAATACCAAAGAATGTGCAGTAATTTCGAATGGTGGTGTCGTTTCAAAATGACTTGGTTGAATGCCTTAAGTTAGAATCTTGGTACAAATGTTTGGTTATGTATAGTAATGAGAAAATGTTATCGGCTTATGACAAAGTTGGGAGAAAGAGACGAGTAATGTTCGGAGAGTAATACTCCACGCTAACGTAGGGAAACAATGATAGAAAGATCGGACCTAGGAATGTAGTCATACTACAGATTCAATGGAAACATTAACCTTGTCATGTAACCCTTTAGTGCTTGGTTGCAATATGGTCGCGTGGTGCGATAGTGGAGTGAAGAAATGGTAACATTTTGTACCGAAGAAACGTACAAGTCATGGATGTAATGATGGATTGCCGTAATTATTGAAGTATTCAAAAGCGATAAGTATGCTTGATTTAAAGTATGTGGATTTTCGAGTAGTATACATTAATGTTATTTTGAGACCTGAAGATTGAGTTGTGGTGATGATGGGGTGAAAGGAGAACTCTTGTTCTTCTCGATCCCATTAGATTTTAGGTGAGTTTTTATACTTCACTTTATTATCAAAGAGAATGTTTACTGTAACCGTTAATCTGTAATACTTCGTTATGAAGTTTGGTCAAGAGTGTTGGAGTATTCCGTGGATGTAAAGAAATGCATTGAATGCAGTTCTCGGTGTTACGAAGACTTGGCTAAAGGTCTTAGCTGATGATTCTAGAGAAACTATCCTCTTGGACTGTAGCTATGTGTGGTGGATGTTCCGTGTAAGCATGAGAGAAATGATAACGGTATGGTAGACCAAGAAATAGTCGGATAAGGATTTGATGATAACAGTTACTCTAAGGAGGTTTGTAAATCTAAGTTGGGGAGTGGGTAATGATGAAAGAGGTAAGGTTCAGAAAATATGAAAAGATGAATCCTTGTTATTTCTGGATTTTCAATTGTGAATTAAGTATGTAAGATTTAAAGTGAAGAGATGTACAAGATGTTTCATGTTGGTATGATGTGATTTCATTTACTAAAGTAAGAAGCGATGGTAAGAATAGTTGTTTGGAGGAACTGTAAGGGGTTATAGAAAGATCAGTTAAGAAGTTGTGACCTAAGGGTGGTATTACATCATTGAGGTATTAACATGACCCTAGAGTTGGAAGAGGATATGAAGATTAAATATCCTCATTTGTTTACCTAGCTTCGATTTCGAGGACGAAATCATTTTCAAGTTAGGGAGTATTGTAACATCCCGATTTTTTATAAAAGATGATGTTTGGGGTTATTTAATGATTCGAGTAAAATTATTTGGGAAGATACGACTTATTATGCGATGAATTAATTTTAGAATTTAACCCCGAATAAGTTACGTTATCTGTTTGTGAGGTTATAAGTTAATGTAACACTCTGTTTTTTTCCATGTAAGTAGAGCCTTCCTCAAAACTGTGGAACTTTAGCAATTATGAGTGTACATATATGTAAGCATGTATATGTATGTTTTGTTAGTAAGGACACACCATTCTCATGCATGCAAACCCTAGCCCTTGTAACTACTCATATTGTCCATTTGATGAACCAAGAAGCATGCATTAATCAAAAGAATCGGTTTTGGCAGCAACTGGAGGGACCATAGCGACATTGACCAGCGAGAATGACCAGGGCATTGTTGCCCTGGCATTGTCGCGAACCTGCAGCTGGATCACGAAATCAAACAGAAACCTGCTCCTGTGTGGCGACTTTGACACGCGAGAATGGCCAGGGCATTGTCGCCCTGGCAATGTCGCGACTGAAGGTTAGGGGTGCAGCTAGGTCGAGATTAAAATCAAGTTTGGAGGTCATTTATCTGATTTTTTTTCCTGCTGCAGTTCATCTCTCTCTCTGGGCGATTTCTTACCCTTTCACCCTTCTCGCTTCAATTACTCTCACAACCCTAGCTTGCATTAATGGTGGAACACTAGGCTACAACCTCTTAGCTTTTGTTCTAAAGGATCTCAAGCTTGTTAGTTGAAGTCTCAAGGAATTAGAGTTCTCAAATCTCTAGGGTTTCACCTTCAAGTCTCTAGGTGAGCTTTTCGAGACACATTCTTCATATTGAGGTAGTTTACTCTATGTGTGTTGGCCTGACCATGAAGTTTGCTATAAACTAGGTTATCTTCAAGTTTGGGGTTTTTCTCACTACAAAACCCTAATAGGTGAGTTTTCTTGACTCACTTAGTTGCTTATGGTTATGTACCTACATTCCTTTAATTTCTTGCTTAATTTACTTGTTTCTCTCATATTATTATGAAATGTGACCTAACTTTCTCTTATTGGTAAAATTAGGGTTCAATTATGTTTGATGATGTAATGAAGAGGTAAAAAGGGAATGGATGAGTTGTGTAGGGTGTACTCTTGAGTAAATGCACCCCTCTTCCCCTTTTACAACTCCAATTAAAATGTGGATTAAATTAAGGGTTTTGGTGCTAGAAAGTTTTATGAAATGAACACGACTTAATGATGTTTTATGATGATTATTATACTCTTATGATGTTATTATATACTTGAGGACTTGCATATTGTGATGGTACATTGATGCTTAATGGACTAAAGACCTAGTATGGTTGATGTCTTAATGGACTAAAGACCTAGTATGGTTGATGTCTTAATGGAATAAAGACCTAGTATGGTTGATGTCTTAATGGCTAAAGACCTAGTATGGTTGATGTCTTAATGGCTAAAGACCTAGTATGGTTGATGCTTAATGGCTAAAGACCTAGTATGGTTGATGCTTAATGGACTAAAGACCTAGTATGGTTGATGTCTTAATGGACTAAAGACCTAGTATGGTTGATGTCTTAATGGCTAAAGACCTAGTATGGTTGATGCTTAATGGACTAAAGACCTAGTATGGTTGATGTCTTAATGGCTAAAGACCTAGTATGGTTGATGCTTTATGAAGTGACGATGCAACGTGCGGTCGAACGGTAACGGATGATAATACACTTTATATGTTTAACGTGTAAATAAATCTTTATTGTGAAATTGTTATCTTGGCTTGGCTTATGACTAACACTTCTTTGACGTATGTTGTGTTTAAGCAGGCCTTCCTAGCGGTGGTACTTCCCGGGGTTGAGGGAAGAGTGGAAAAGAGAGATAGCATTTTGGATGGACATAGAGGCGACTTTTGGTGTATAGAATGACTCATTTTTTAGAACGCGATAGGAACACCCGTTTATAATCTGAACTTTTCTAAGTCTAGATTAGTAGGTTGTTGGACTTATTTCCGTTCGTTTAATTATAATGTAAACGCCACAATATCACTTCCCCTTTTTGGGTGATTTGTCTATGTCATCTAGCTCATTTCCGCAAACTATTTCAGTTTAAATTTACCCCAATATTTAGGGTGTTACAGTAAGTAGCACCTCAACCACTCTAACACTTCACACTTCTATTTTAAGTTTAGTTTTACAAATAAATAAGAGCACACTTCCAAAATTAAGCGGGTGCAGGGTCAGTATCGGTAAAAAAATCCATTGTGATAGGACGATCAAGCAAGGGGCATGCACCCCCTACTCTGTTAATAGGTTTGTCCATGTGTATGTATGTGCATACCGTCAGATGAACAGTTATTAGGGTGTTCCCTAGTTTTAGTTATTTGCAGTTTTTCCTTGAACCTAACCATATGTAACACCCTCAAATTTGGAACGAGCAACTAATTTAAAATTCAATAAAATACCCAAAGTAAATATAATTACTTCTACAATTCACTCCTTAAAATACCTCGGAATTTAAAACATTATAAATCCCACCATAAATAACTTAAACGGGTGTTACTTAACACAACACAAGTTGCTAATCCCAAAATAAATGCGGAAGACTTCACTAAACAAATCACCTCTCGTGCACTCTACTAGCACTCGCCACATCACAGTGTAGCTAAAGCTACTCCCAACCTGAGACCTGTTGCACATGCCTACAAATAAAAAGGGCTAGGCTAACGCCTAGTGAGTTCAAGAGTTTATAGCATGATTTATATGATTTGTAGAAAGAAGGTTTGCGACATAAATCATGATTTTCAAAAGAGTTTATGAAATGATGTAAACGACTCGTTTTCCAACGCACACGAAATCCATGAGAAATATTTCTCAAAAGGTATAAAGCGCTTTCTAAAATGAATTCCAAACCCAACTCACTAAAAACGTATCTGGACATAAATAACTCAAGGAAATACAAACGTGGACAAAACTCCATTATTCCAAAACATCTAATAAGTATGAAACATAGAACCCTGCCAATAACCATGAATACAGTTCATATAAATAAAGTACGTCACCGAAAATATGGATAAAAACATATACCCAAAACCACACATTTCGGTGACGGGGGAGACCCGATTCCATCGAAAGTGACGGGCACACAAAGTTAAGTCACTCGTGATGTTACTGGATTACACCTCAAGCCCCGACCTTAGTTCCTATGCCATAAAGACATCACAACCTCAATCCATAAATAGATTGCCTTTATTGCATACCCCGTAGAGTTACACCTCAAGGACTTACATGCGACCTTATTGCATATCCAGTATAGACGAGTTACACCTCAAGGACTTCAATGTCCCTTATTGCCTACTCGCTAGTGGCCCCCACGGCCTACACATATAACCATGCGTTCCCATAGTCTGCTCCCCGTGTACAAAGAGATAGACCATCAAATAAAGACTGACTCATATGCCTATGGATCCAATGCAACACAGTCTACCAAACATGCTTAACCCGGAATGATTAAAACACCCACGCATGTAAATATCAATAATGAGCAATAAAATGCATCAAGTTGCAATAAATGCAAACCATAAATAAGACTCCACATTACCATTTAAAACCGGACAAATGTCCCCAAGCTTTCTCAAAGACAAACCCGAGCAAAATGCTCCAAACTCGTTAGACCCATATATAACGGCCATCATCGCATAAAATGAGTTTACACATTGTTTAGGTAAACAAGTACCACAAAATCGTTATTAACCCAAAAACCGACATGGTTAAACAAAAGGGTTTTCCCAAAAGGACTCACACCTTTAAATCATCAAAATGACCCTTGGCACTAACTTATGCATTTTCCCAAATGGTTTATAAAATCAATTACACTACATGATTAAACCGTTAAATAAACATTATTTTGAGTGATTAATCATTTAAGGACATATTACTATTTCTACACATCAAATATCCCAAAAATCCCAAATATGGGCGTTTTACAACATTTATGAAGATAAATACTTCAAAAGGGTTAAACTAACCAAGTACCTCAACAATTGGTATTTGCAAGTAAAACACACAAACATTTGGACTATTTTTGGCATGTACAAAGTTTTCACAAATCAATTTGAACTCACCTTGCTAGATTTAAGCTAAATCTAGAGTTCTCCAAACGTAAGCTCCTTTGAAGAAGTTTGCATCCTCAAGCCAAAACCTCCAAAAACCTAAATTCATAACTTCCAACCATGAATATTCATATTCAACCACTTTAAAACTATTCCCCAAACATCTTATATTAAAATCTTCATTTTGACCAAACCCCAAATATTAACCTAACTTCTCCAAAATCATCCAAACAAAAATTGAATAAACAAAACACTAGGAGATCATCAATGGAACATTTATAACTCATATGAAAGTATAGAAACTAGGAGGATGAACTCACCACTTAGGTTTTGATGAAAACCTAGAAAACCCCAAAAATCTCTAAAATGTTGTGGATGAAACTTGCTCTTGCATCTATAGATGAAATCAATAGCATAAAATGGGTAAGGAACGCATCAATCTCCAAGAGAAACCCCAAAATCGGTTAGGGTTTTGTGAGGGAGAAAAGGGAAAACGATTTGGGAGAGAAAGGAAGGAGATTCGAGACTTACCACCACCAAACACCCTTGAATAATCCAATGTTCTTCCAAACTCTTTCTAGATCCTTGAAGAGATCTAAAAAACGGAACCATAGCAAGTTGAATCATCAAAATCGGAGTTGAAATGAGAGAGATATGAAGAAATGAAGTTTGAGGGATGAAATTCGTATTTGACAGCAACCAGGTACCCGTCCGCGACAATGACACGCGACAATGACACGGTCATTGACGCTGGTCATAGTCGCACAAGGTGTACCGTAGGTTGTACCCTTTTTGCGACAATGACACGCGACAATGACACGGTCATTGTCGCTGGTCATAGTCGCACAAAGTGTACCGAAACTGTTTTGGCCATAACTTCTTCATTATAGCTCCGATTTCGCTCCGGAAAGAACCGTTGGACTCGTATTCGAATTCCTCATCCAACAAGACTGTAAAATCTAGGATTTAACCCAAAATCTTACCTTTCATTTTTTTCTTAAAAGATCGGTTTCTCACTGATTCGAAATTATGTTTATCCGAAAATTACGGGTGTTACAATCCTCCCAACCTTAGGATGATTTCGTCCTCGAAATCTAAAATCCTTTACAACTCAAGGCTAACCGACTCAAAGCCGACTATAATTTATCAGTTCCTAAGTGGAATCTAAATTTCCATTATACAGTCTATTAAGACAAGTCCTCAAACAAATTCTTACCAACAAAGCCCATTCAAGTACACTGTACTTATGTCCGGGAGAACACCCCAACCGCTGGAATAACTCTTAGTCAGACAACTTCGATTGTCTCCCAACCTTAGATGTTCCATACATCCCGATTTCGGTTTCAGACTCTAAGCCAATCCAAGGTTTGTTCACTAACGAATCCAATAGAATCTCCAATTCTGATTGCTCCTACCATTAATTGTCGATTAACTCCAACGAGTTCTAATAGACCCAAAATCCACCTCAACATTAATCATCAACCGACAGGTTCATTAACCACACACGAATGTTATTTCACCAAAACCGCTCGTCACAATTGAGCATCTTAAGGTTACTACTACCATTACCAATATTTCATTTAAAATCGGACTGCACTCTCCAAATACGCTAACGGTTATTGACCTCAGACCACAAGGTTGACACTTAGTTATACCACCAAGTTTTGAACTCTAACATGACTCTACACACGAGTTCCGCTTACCGAGTGTTTCCACAAAACTAAGGTTGTCAACAAAACGGCTACACCAACCTCGAAATGCGTTACTGCAAGTCTAACCCTCCATTTACCACAAATATATTGACTTTGCTACCGATATCATCCGGCCTATAGTCACACCATGCGTGGAATACCCAACCTTCCACCGCCGAAGTGCTACACGCACTTACCCTTAACGGGGTCACCTACCCTTTTCAAGGTCCTAACGAGTTTAAGGTTTTCAAACGAATTGTTTAATCAAATATGCCAATCAACAAAGCCTTTAACAAAATTTTCTACACAAATATTTTCATATCATATAAATCGTACGCATAGAAAACTACTATCATCAATTCGGTAGTTACGCAAAAACGGACACACTCGTCCCACATATGAAAATCATGTTGGAAAATTATTTCATTGCAGTTCAGATTATTCACATAACGCAAAAACGTAACAAACAACTTCTTCAAAGTGAACTGCCACGGTTCTAGTATGGATTGACTCATAACATGCACATAAAGTAACTGCCCACTTTAAATGGTGTGCAACAAAATTTTGTACGTACCTAGAAAGAAGGTCAAACGACTTTTGATTCTAAAATTTCTTTATAACCATAAAATGGCATGGAACAAGGTTTACCAACCAAAATCTGCGTGTGTCAGTTTATTTTACAAAAACGATGAAACGATTCATGAGTACACTTTGGTCAAAACATGAAATGACTTGTGTCAGTTCCAAATTTAAAAACAAAACCAATACGTCCTCATCATTTGAAGATATCGACTAAAACATTATGAGGGAACCTCAAATTTGGGGTAGGCATGCAAGCTTGTAACACCTTCCGAGAATTTTCTTGAAATGAAATAACATGCAACAAATAGTTCACGACAAGGTTTCAAAAGATGAATTTATTTAAATCCGTTTCCAAAATTTTCTCATCCGGTCATATAATGACACATGAGTAAAACGTCTATGACAAGGTTTCCACATAACAACGTGTTTTCCAAAACATAAGAGAAAATTAGTACTTGTAATTTGTCGGAATCAAAAAGGTTCAAATCAACTTCCGACCGTAGATCATACAAACAGTGCGCATTAATGTTCAAAATATAAACAATTTCACGCACTCTAGGTTTAGGCAATTGATTTTCCAAAATCTCCGTTACGGAACATTTACATCGAAAGTTTCGCACTCGAAATATAAAACGTTAAAACGTCAACACTTAAAAGTTTATTTGTTATAAAATGCCCAAAATACACATTTTCTCCAAAACCAAAAAGGCTTATAATTTTCCAAAATGTTCCTCGAACCAAAATTGACCAAATGTCAACGACTCACACCTTTGTGTTTTCAAAGTGTAGTATATTGTGAACTATGCATGATCTCTACCACATTACACATACTTTGACCAAATGGTCTTCATTTACACAATGAATTAACAAAACGTTTTCATGCACGACTCGATTATCAAAGTGTTGAGAAACCATGGTTACCAAGCGATGCATACCCCTAGTCGATATAATGCATTTACATGAAAATGATAATAAGACATTCAACTGACCGAAAGCGCATTAAGTAAACTGTTATAATATACCATCAAGTGTTCTTTCATGCATTACTTATGTCATGTATAAATCAATCCACATACTGAACAAGTTGCAACAAGCTGTGCTAGTACAAATCTTTGAAGGAGAAATTACGCGACACTAAAGTTCCAAAACTTATCTCTTTGGTCGCCTTATGGCAAAAAAAATTAATATTCTCAACAAAGCTCGAGTGGGACAAAATGCCCAACATAATTCATAAATTTTTCACATAAGTAATTAAAGTATGCACCTTGTGAAATTATACTCACACGACTCAACATGGGGTAAAACAAAACTCCATGAACCTTAATGGACTCAATGACTCCAAGTCAATAAAACGGCGCTAAACATCATGCTTCCAAAGCCAAATTGCCATAGGAAAAATCATAAATGAGACGCCAAAATCCCAAAAATCCCCTTCTAGAGTAATACCATATAAACAACATTGTTTAACAACTCACATCAAACAAATTCCCCAAAATAACTTTACATAGACATAATGGAAAATAATTTTCCGTCCAAACTCTAACATATGTGGAGGAGATCCAATGTTAAAGTCACAAGCCGTAGTTATTGCCCAACATCTTAAACATCATAAAATATGGTTGTCATTATATCCAAAACAATGTTGAACAACAATGAAATAAAGCAAAACAAATTCCGGCGGAGTTTGCAACTCCCACAATAAAATGGTTTCATGCACATTCAAAACCATGATTTGAAATCTTATGTGTGTGCTAAACATTTCTCAAAATTCATAACACAATCCATATAAGGATTGGAAACACAAGAAATAGTTGATGAAATTTATTTTCAAAATAAACTTTGTGCATGACTTAGTCGGCATTCAACGTCTCAACTCATACTCCTCCAAATCCTCTGGTCAACTATTTTCACCCGAATACTTTAACTTCTTAAGGCAAGTTGGGAAATACATCAATTAACTTTACGGTTTTTCCTCAAATCAAAATCGGCTCAATAAGCCTATGGTTCTAATCCAACCATCAATCTCGACCCGAGACGGTCTACTTAAAGCAAATATCATGCTTATCGTCACTCCAAGTGACTAATACTAGAATCGTCCATCTATTCCAACGACTACTAGCTTAGAATCCTCCTTTACTACCCCAACGATCATCACATTAAAGTAATTCAAGTATGCACATGTACTAGTAGATTCACCATGACACTGGCCAGGTGTCACTATAAACGCACCGTACATGGTTATCCTTGTTACTCTCGACGTGATTCTCGTTTCTAACAACATCCATCAACTTCAAAACGTCCTATCTTAAAGTGCCTAATGGTGAATTTCACTCTCATTTGCTTAAACAAACGCTAGTTTGAGTCTAGGTATCCAAAATCAACACCTAAATCTCTCAAACTTATGCTCTGATACCAACTTGTAACACCCTCAAATTTGGAACGAGCAACTAATTTAAAATTCAATAAAACACCCAAAGTAAATATAATTACTTCTACAATTCACTCCTTAAAATACCTCGGAATTTAAAACATTATAATTCCCACCATAAATTACTTAAACGGGTGTTACTTAACACAACACAAGTTGCTAATCCCAAAATAAATGCGGAAGACTTCACTAAACAAATCACCTCTCGTGCACTCTACTAGTACTCACCACATCATAGTGTAGCTAAAGCTACTCCCAACCTGAGACCTGTTGCACATGCCGACAAATAAAAAGGGTTAGGCTAACGCCTAGTGAGTTCAAGAGTTTATAGCATGATTTATATGATTTGTAGAAAGAAGGTTTGCGACATAAATCATGATTTTCAAAAGAGTTTATGAAAGGATGTAAAGGACTCATTTTCCAACGCACACGAAATCCATGAGAAATATTTCTCAAAAGGTATAAAGCGCTTTCTAAAATGAATTCCAAACCCAACTCACTAAAAACGTATTTGGACATAAATAACCCAAGGAAATACAAACGTGGACAAAACTCCATTATTCCAAAACATCCAATAAGTATGAAACATAGAACCCTGCCAATAACCATGAATACAGTTCGTATAAATAAAGTACGTCACCGAAAATATGGATAAAAACATATACCCAAAACCACACCTTTCGGTGACGGGGGAGACCCGATTCCATCGAAAGTGACGGGCACATAAAGTTAAGTCACTCGTGATGTTACTGGATTACACCTCAAGCCCCGACCTTAGTTCCCATGCCATAAAGACATCACAACCTCAAGCCATTAATAGATTGCCTTTATTGCATACCCCGTAGAGTTACACCTCAAGGACTTACAGGCGACCTTATTGCATATCCAGTCTAGACGAGTTACACCTCAAGGACTTCAATGTCCCTTATTGCCTACTCGCTAGTGGCCCCCACGGCCTACACATATAACCATGCGTTCCCATAGTCTGCTCCCCGTGCACAAAGAGATAGACCATCAAATAAAGACTGACTCATATGCCTATGGATCCAATGCAACACAGTCTACCAAACATGCTCAACCCGGAATGATTAAAACACCCACGCATGTAAATATCAATAATGAGCAATAAAATGCATCAAGTTGCAATAAATTCAAACCATAAATAAGACTCCACATTACCATTTAAAACCGGACAAATGTCCCCAAGCTTTCTCAAAGACAAACCCGAGAAAAATGCTCCAAACTCGTTAGACCCATATATAACGGCCATCATCGCATAAAATGAGTTTACACATTGTTTAGGTAAACAAGTACCACAAAATCGTTATTAACCCAAAAACCGACATGGTTAAACAAAAGGGTTTTCCCAAAAGGACTCACACCTTTAAATCATCAAAATGACCCTTGGCACTAACTTATGCATTTTCCCAAATGGTTTTTAAAATCAATTACACTACATGACTAAACCGTTAAATAAACATTATTTTGAGTGATTAATCATTTAAGGACATATTACTATTTCTACACATCAAATATCCCAAAAATCCCAAATATGGGCGTTTTACAACATTTATGAAGATAAATACTTCAAAAGGGTTAAACTAACCAAGTACCTCAACAATTGGTATTTTCAAGTAAAACACACAAACATTTGGAAAACACTATTTTTGGCATGTACAAAGTTTTCACAAATCAACTTGAACTCACCTTGCTAGATTTAAGCTAAATCTAGAGTTCTCCAAACGTAATCTCCTTTGAAGAAGTTTGCATCCTCAAGCTAAAACCTCCAAAAACCTAAATTCATAACTTCCAACCATGAATATTCATATTCAACCACTTTAAAACTATTCCCCAAACATATTATATTAAAATCTTCATTTTGACCAAAACCCCAATATTAACCTAACTTCTCCAAAATCATCCAAAACAAAATTGAATAAACAAAACACTAGGAGATCATCAATGGAACATTTATAACTCATATGAAAGTATAGAAACTAGGAGGATGAACTCACCACTTAGGTTTTGATGAAAACCTAGAAAACCCCAAAAATCTCTAAAATGTTGTGGATGAAACTTGCTCTTGCATCTATAGATGAAATCAATAGCATAAAATGGGTAAGGAACGCATCAATCTCCAAGAGAAACCCCAAAATCGGTTAGGGTTTTGTGAGGGATAAAGGGGAAAACGATTTGGAAGAGAAAGGAAGGAGATTCGAGACTTACCACCACCAAATACCCTTGAATAATCCAATGATCTTCCAAATTGTTTTGGCCATAACTTCTTCATTATAGCTTCGATTTCGCTCCGGAAAGAACCGTTGGACTCGTATTCGAATTCCTCATCCAACAAGACCATAAAATCTAAGATTTAACCCAAAATCTTACCTTTCATGTTTTTCTTAAAAGATCGGTTTCTCACTGATTCGAAATTATGTTTATCCGAAAATTACGGGTGTTACACTATATATATATATACAAAGTTTTATATGATTTATGCGACTTTGCCTCGCGACTTAAGTCACGGCCAAAGTCGGCCACGTCCAGTTTTTTGTCGTTAATGTAAAATCACATGTGACTTTGCACGTGATTTGTTGTTTTCGTGTTTTCTTAAATAGTTAGCGTTCTTCTTTGAACCCACCTATCTCTCTCTCTCTCTCTCTCTCTCTCTCTCTCTCTCTCTCTGTTGGTCCCGAAGGGCTATACAAGTTTGTAGAAGGGGGGGGGGGGTTGAATACAAACACTAAGATTTTACTTTTCTAAATTGTTTATTGATAAATCATTAACAATTTACAGCTTGTTGCGGAAACAAGATTAAGGATAAACCTAAATCTAAACAAGTTGGAACACTAAGTTTCTTGCACTAAGAAAGAGAAGGAAATTACTAATAATGACCTATCTCAAGATAAGAAGGATGAAATTGTCCAGAGTTAGCAAGTTACTTCAAAATAAAGTGAGTTCTTCTTCTTATATACTGCATGCATTTAATGCATGGCAGTTTACACTTTACACGTGGCAGCAACTCATTGGTTGTACGTCATTGACCTTTGTTGACAACCTTAGTAGCCGCATGTTTGAACAGTATAGTATCAGAGTGGTTGTACGATTTCAGACAATAAGGAGGTTCTTTTTCTGACATATCGTACGGAGACGTGCAAGGGTGGTTTAGACAAAAGTACTTTGTACGGAGGACTTCATGATCAGCTTTTCGTTGATTCAGCGATCTATCATTCTATATCAGCGAATGATAGAGTTCAGCGATAGCTAAAGTCTTTGTACTTGATACTTCACGTTGAGTGGACAAATCTGAGTCTTCGTTGATCCGCATCAGTTCATTAGGAGACTTGTCGCTGGTTATTGAGCTTGATCTTCGACTTTAGCGTAGAACCTATGTTGACGTGAAATTTGTCTTCAGAGATCATAAGTAAACAACTAACTTATCAGCAATCACCATAAGTACTGAACAGACTCAGAGCATTATGGTGAACAGTGTTCGCTGAATGTTTAATCTAAAGAGCGAGAGTTCCTATCAGCGGTACTGTAAGGTCTTAGTACTTATCAGCGATAGTGAAACTCTGATACATATTGTTTACTTACAATTTTCACTAAGTATATAAGAGAGGGTCATTATCAAATCACTGAGGGTTTGGATCAACAATCTCCCCCTATTTGATTATGACATAGCAACAAAGAAAATTGCTATTTAATGAAAACATAAGGATAAAAAGAACTCATAAAATATTTGTCCCTTTTACTGTTTTCTGGGATCTTTTCTGTACTGATGGAGTAAAGTACGTTCGCTGAAATTTTTCTTTAAACTTCGTAAAGATTACAGATGGAAGTGGAAAAATTACAAGTACAACGAATACAATTACAAGTACAAAAGAACAACTGATACAATAGAAGAATGAGGCGATCCTATCAGCTTATAGAGGTTCTTCCTTAATGAGTTGTTCATCAAGGGTCATTGATATGGGAATCATCCAGTCAGGGACATTTACTCATTGATTTCTTTTGTTCAGCGCTTCTTCAAAAATCAAAGGTTTTAGATGCCGTGCCTGAATGTCGTTCTTGAAGTCACACCAGTAGATGAGATCTTTCAGCTGTTCGATAGGAGTGATGGGAAGTTCAGAGATACGTTGAAAACGCTTTCGTCCATCCCAGTCATTAAAGAATATCCCATAGGGTTTGCTTATGACTTTCCCAAGGATGAAAGTCTCATCAGGAGGAAGAGATGTGTCAAGTGCAGAAAGGTCAGGTTCAGGACCAAGGACTTCTTCCATAGAAAAACCAATACCTGTTTCGTTTCGAATACGAGGACCATCTTCTGAAGATTTAGACTTTTTCTTTGCAGAGGCCCTTCGTTTCTGGCTTTCGAGAGGAGGAGGAGGAGGAATATCCACACAAGAATAGACTAAGTCGGTCTGTTTGTTTATCAGCTTTTCGAAATGATCCTTGTACTTAGACTGAGACTTTTGGATGGCTAATCTGATCTCCAACCATTCAGAGAGACTGTACTGCGTGATAGCTTCAGCATAAAATTTTTCGTACCTTCCGTCTTCTCTGAATATCTCGATTTCAGCGATAGAAATTTTGATGGTTGATCTTCAAGATACGAGTACCTTGATTATTCTGGAAGGTCGATGTCTGAAGTGTACCTTTTCTTTGCACCAGGCTAGGGTAGATTGAGACACAGTTCTCTTTTCTTCAACGATCTTCTTGGCTTCTTCCCATAGCTGACGTTGAACTTCGATTGGAGCTCTTTTCAGCTTGGGGTCTTTTACTGATCGTTGAGTAAGCTGGATGGCGTATTCTCTGTCTTTTTCTTCAGCTTCCCTTCTTTCAGCGATTAGGCGTTCAGCTCTGAGGTGATCCTTGTATTCCTTTTGTGAAAGTCTGAACTTTGGAGGAATAGAAGGAAGTTGATCACGCTTCAGAATAATTCGCTGATCCTCGAACTTCTTTATCATCTCATCTCTTCTTTTCTGATCCTCTTCACTTAGCTTTTGAGGAGCCAAGGAAGGTCTGTTTTTGTGAGAGAGTATCTGTTCTTCAAGTTCATCAGTCTCAGAGATCAAATCTAAGACCGGGATTATTTCTTCAGCGTTGGGAGCTGGGATTATTGTTGGTGAAGTTGCAACTGTAGGAACTTCAGCGATATCCTTAAACAGGGGAGAGGACTAGCTGAAACACATCGATCTTACGAGTAAGAGCTTGGGTAGAACAAAGATAGAGAAAGAGTGGGATAAAGTGTATGGAGGTTTTAGTGAGTGTAGAACTGATAATGTGTATAGAGAGGAGGGATGTAGTGTAAGGAAGATTAGTTTACCTGACAAACCGGCTTTTTAAGCAAGATCGTCAGATTTTCATCGTCTTCAGCGACACTTTTTCCTTTGCCCTTGTCAGCTTCACACGCTGATGGCTTTGTCTTTGTCCGCTCCCTGTAGGTTCATTTATCAGAATCCGTCTAAGAGTTGTGGTCCTCTGAGCAGGTTTGACGATAAAAGAGTCATCATCATCATCATCTTCATCATCATCATTCTTTGGAGAAGAGGATGGTTCGTCATCAGACAAGTCGATGGCTTCTTCATTGTTGGGAACTAAAGATTTGCTAAGTATGGATAGTACTGCCAGAACAACTTTAATACTGCCAGGTCATAATTAATACTGCTAGAGTGAAGTTAGTACTGCTTGTCAAGATTAATACTGCTGAAGCAAGGTTAGTACTGCTTGTCAAGATTAATACTGCTGAAGCAAGGTTAATGCTGCTGGAACGAGTTAATGCTGTTGGAACGAGTTAATGCTGCTGGAATAAGTTAATGCTGCTGGAATGAATTAATGCTGCTGGAGAATATTAGTACTGCTCATGCTGAATGAAGTTAATACTGCTCGTGCATAAAGATGTTAATGCTGCTTGTGATCATAATTTTGGTATGCGAAGATTTTGGAGATAAAGATGGAATGGATGAAGATATGCTTAAAGAAGATTCAGAAGATCAATTTATTTTTGATAGTTATCTTGTAACTATTTAGTATAAATAGATGTTGATAGATAGCTATTCAAATATACGAGATACGCGATATACGAGAGTCTAAGAATACATTTTGTTTTAGAGAGAATTAACCTCAAGGTTTAGAACCCTATTTCTAGAGAAGTAGAAGTCGTCTTGATTGAGCCTGTTCATCAATATTGAGGTTTGGTTGTAAGCTTGTGAGTTGAATTAGTGGATACAAACAGCTGTGTGTTTTCTGATATATTGTTCTTTGATTGTGAGAATTAAAGTTCTATTCCGCAAGTTCTTTAATTCTGAATTCTAAGTATTATTAGTCTTGTTAAGATTCGATCCTGACAAGTGGTATCAGAGCTTGTGTTTCTTAGAATTCTACAATTATTATGGACAATTCTATTGAATCAAACAGTACTCTTGTTTCTAAGGTTCCCATGCTCAGACCCAATGAGTTTGACATGTGGAAAATTAGAATCAAGCAGTATATTCTTCTTACTGATTATTCCATCTGGGATATCATAGAGAATGGTCCATGTGCTGAAGGAAGAATTGGACCAGAAGGCAAAAGACCTCCTCCAAAGACTGATGCAGAGAGAAAAGTCAGACAAATAGAGATGAAGGCCTTAAGCACTCTGCTTTTGGCTATCCCCAATGAATACCAGCATCAATTTCATCACTGCACTGATGCTCAGATTCTGTGGAATGCATTGGAAAAGAGATTCACTGGCACCAAAAGCACCAAGAGGAATCAGAAGGCAATTCTCAAGCAGCAGTATGAAAACTTTACTTCTACTAAGAATGAGTCTATGACTCATACTTTTGATAGATTTAATAAGCTGATTGGAGAATTGGCCACAGTAGGAGTCAAGATGGAGGCTGATGATGTTAACAGAAAATTCTTAAGATCATTAGGTGAAGAGTGGACAATGTATACTGTGTCCTTCAGACAGAATGACCAATTGGAAGATAAAGAGATTGATGATCTTTACAATGATCTTAGAGTCTTTGAAGCAGAGGTTGAAGCCAAAAAGAAGCCCTCTAGATATGTACATAATGCTGCACTCCTTTCAGCATCACCTGATTCTACTGCTAACCCTGAATCAGTTAGTGCTGCTGGAGGAGTCAATCAGGAAAAGACCAATGATTCAGTACTAGAAGCCTTCTTTTCTAGTCATGTTAATTCCTCTTTGATTAATGATGACTTAGAACAGATTAATGCTGATGATCTTGAAGAGATGGATATCAAGTGGCAGATGGCTATGCTGTCTATGAGGGTGAAGAGATTCATAAAGAGGACAGGGAGAAACAACTTTTCCCAAAGAAGAGAAGATGGTGCTGGATTTGACAAGTCCAAAGTTGAATGCTACAAGTGTCACAAGATGGGACACTTTGCCAGGGAATGCAGAGGTGGAACATCTCACAACAGCCATCAACAAACTCAGGCTGGAAGCTCCAATCAAAACAGAAACTCTATTCAAGCTCTTGTCTCTCAACAAGGAATGGGATTTGATTGGAGTGATCAAGCAGAAGAGGCCATCCAAAATCAAGCACTTATGGCTGAAGTTTCAGATATTCCCACTGAGGTAAAATCTAATCTCTGTACTCAAGCTTGTATAGACACTGTTAAAAGGTATAGAGATCACAATCAGGGAATGTGTGATGACCTTAAGAGATAAGAAAAGGACAGAAAAGACTATGTCGTAATTGTTGAGAAGTTTGAAGAACAGATTAGGGCTTTTCAAGCCAACGAACTTCAACACTCCTATGATACAAACTACTGGAAATGGGAAAAGGATGGTCTAGAGTTCCAGCTTAGAGAATCCAGGGAAGAGTGTGAGAAACTAAAAGGAGAGCTTGAGAAAGTTAAACTTGATGTTGAAAAGTTTTCAAAAGATTCTAAGGTCATGGACACCATAATAAATACTCAAATCCACAGTAAGATGAAAACAGGCCTAGGGTATAATGCCACACCCCCACCCTACAACAACAACTACATCCCTCCTAAGTCAGACCTATTAGAAACCAAGGATAGGAAGGACTTACCTGAAGGAGCCAGTGAAGTAGATCCATTAGATAAAGTAGTTGTTGAGGATAAGACTGAAAAAGAAGGATCTGGTGAGGAATGTGTAAGTCCATGTGTTAAGAACAATGAGATGAAAAGGACTGGAAAGGGAAAGGGAGTTCATTATACACAGACCACTGTTGTGAACTCTAATACTTGTGAACATTGTTCTTGCAAGAAATCTCAAGAGAATAAGCCCCAAAAACATGATAAAAAGAGGGGAAATCAAAGAAATTGGAATAACCAGTGGGCACAAAAGCAAGGAGTTGATCTGCAAAGGATTAACAGAACAAAACCTTGTTTTATTTGTGGCAAATTGAATCATCTTGCCAAACACTGTTATTTCAATCCTATTAACCAAAAGAAAAGTTTTCAAAGAAGTTTTCAAAAATCTTCTGGTTATAGGAAGCCTGCAAGGAATAATGTGGCTAAGAAACAAGCTGAATCCAAAAGCCACATGAGAAAACAGACTGAAAAGGAATGTGTCAATATGTGGATCCCCAAAAGCACTAATGTTAGTACTGCTACCTCAGATAGTACTGCTGACAAGGATAGTGCTGCTAGAAGCAATACTACTGCCAATACTGCTGCTAGCAGTGTTAGTGCTGCTAACACTGTTAGTACTTCTTTTGAAGAGAATGCTGCTGCTAGCAGTGTTAGTGCTGCTAACTCTGTTAGTACCTCTTCTAAGAACAATACTGCTGCTAGCAGTGTTAGTGCTGCTAACACTGTTAGTACTTCTTCTAAGGTTAATACTGCTTCTAGTTTTTGTGTTGCTAGACCAATCATATTGACAAAGTACTCCAGTTCTGCAGTACCTAAGTTTGAAAATCTCATCAAAACCCAGTGCAAGTACTTTGATGAGCAAGGGAGACCCAAGACCACTTCGGCTTGGGTTCCCAATAAAAACTAACTGATTTATCTGATGTGCAGGGCAACCAACAGCTCAAGGGGAAGAGCATCTGGCATGTTGATAGTGGTTGCTCCAGGCACATGACAGGTAACATGGCCTGCTTCAAGAATTTCAAAAGAATTGATGGAGGACATGTTGCTTTTGGAAATAATCCTGCAGGAGGTAAGATAAGTGGTAATGGTGATGTGTCAAAAGGTAAGAATAAAGGGTTAATTAATACTGCTAGTACATTTTTTCTACTGCCAATTAGTAGTTAATACTGCTTAGTAGTTAATACTTCTTTGTAGTTAATACTGCTCAGTAGTTAATACTGCTTTGTAGTTAATACTGCTTAGTAGTTAATACTGCTTTGTAGTTAATACTGCTTAGTAGTTAATACTGTATGAGTAGTTAATACTACTTTGTTGTTAATACTGCTTAGTAGTTAATACTGCTTTGTTGTTAATACTGCTTAGTAGTTAATACTGCTGTGTAGTTAATACTGCCTTGCAGTTAATACTGCTCAGTCGTTAATACTGCTAAGTCGTTAATACTGCTTTTAAAGAAAATCAGGGCTAGTACTGCTATAAATACTCTTTCAACCCGCCAAAGTTCATAACGTCTCTTTGCATTCAATTTTTCTCTCTCTCGTTCTAACCTTTTCTCCCTAGAATCTCTGTGTTTTCTATCCAAATCCTCAGGAAGAATGACGACAATGGAGTTTGTCGATGAGCACAATGAGATTGCGATGCTTCAGAAGCCAAAGCAGGCCGCAGGATTTCATGATATTGTGGATTTTCTCAAGTTCACACACATCTCTCATGCCCTAACAGTGTGCGCAACCATATATATCGAGCATCAAAAGCAATTTTGGGAGAATGCTACTGTTTTACTCGAAGATGGGCAGAAAATCATTCGAACAAGGGTTTGTGACAAACCCTTGAAGGTCACAGAGGAGGTTATTCGCATCACTCTTCACTTAGATGATGCCTCAGGTATAACCTATCTCTCTAATGATGAACTTTTCTCGACCTTACCAAGAATGGGGTATGAAGGTCCCATTGGAATTTTTAAATTCTACAAGTCAAAGTTTTTCACCCAATGGCGATTTCTTGTTCATACTCTTATGCACTGTATTTCAAAGAAAACAACTGGATGGAGTGAGTTTAGCAGTACCATTGCTTATGCCTTGGTCTGCTTAGCCACTGGTAGAAAGTTCAATTTTTCAGCAATGATTTTTAATGATCTTGTGGCAAACCTAGAATCCAAAAAGAGATTTTACATGTATCCTAGGTTTGTCCAAGAAGTAATTAACCATGAATTGACGGATTTACCTCAGTCTGCTGAGGTATATGTGCCAAAACCCCCTAAAGGGAAGGTTTTCTCAAATATGAGAAGAATTCCTAGGGACTCGGAAGGAGTTGACACACCATTGTTCTCTACAATGATGGTTGTGTCCCACACCACTGAAGGTATGGCATCAGGGTCAAGGCCCCCATTAGACACACCCACTGATGACCAATCCCAACCTTCCATCACCAAAGAAATCCCACAGTCCATTCTTTTAAGACCCACTCCCAAAATCACCAAGAAGTTTGAAAGAAGAAAGGTACACAAGGTTCTTTCCCTTGGTGTATCTCCTAATAGCCCAAAGCCTACAAGCCGTCTATTGGAGCATTCTCAAATAGAGAATATCAAAAGGGTAACCACAGGGGTGTCTCCCAACCCCAAGAAGGTGCTCTCTAAGGAGAAGGATGAGCATGTGGGCTGCAAGGCTGCCACTACTTCTGCTAGCAAAGAGAAGGACAGTGGTAACATCACTAAGACCTTCCCCACGGCAACTCATAATGTGAAAACATTCAGAGGACCCAGGCGCCAAGAAACCATGGGAGTAGGTTGTGCTTTTGCTAGGCAAGAGACACCTACTAAAACTTCCAATGATCCTGTAGGGGAGGTAAACACTTCTAAACCAGGTGAGGATAGATATACTTATGAGGAATTGATGGAAACCATTGCCAACATCAACAGTGATGTCATGAATCAGCAGAAGGAGATTGATGAGCTTAAGAAGGCGATTCTTTATCAACACACCAAGATAGAGAAGAATAAGAAGATGATTACCAAGCTGCTGCAAAGAAGGAAGAAAGCTCAGTATGTTCTGAAAAGGAGAAGATCAACCACTGATGCTTCCAAAAAGGGGGAGTTAGAAACTGAACTAAACATGGAGGATGCAAAGTTTGAGGGGGAGAATGAGCATAAGGTTGAGGGGGAGTCTGAGCAGGTTGCAGAAGTTGCAAAGGAAGCAGAAAGTGAGAAAGCAGCAGAAACCACAGAAAAAGCAGTAGAAACAGTTAATGCTGCAGTATCTGAGATTGAAGCAGCAGTAGCTGAAATTATGAAGAGTCTTGTTGATGCAGCAGTATCTGAAAGTGAGAAGAAAGCGGTATCTGTATCTACAGTAACTAAATCTGAGATTGAAGCAGAGGTATTTGAGATTGTGAAGAATAGTGTTGAAGCAGCAGTATCAAAGATTGTAAAAGAAGCAGTAACAGATAGAGCAGCAGAAATGGTTAATGCTGCTAGTCGTAAAGCAGCAGAAACCATTCAAGCAGCAGAAATGGTTAAGGTTACTGAAAAACATAAGGCAGCAGAAACCATCCCTGAAGCAGCAGAAACAAAGGAAACAGCTGAAACCATTCCTGAAGCTGTTAAATCACTCAAAAGAACCAAGATGGTGTCAAACAAAAGACCAAGAACAAAGTCTATAGCTTCAAAGAAGAAAGTTGTAAAGAAGCCTAGGGTGGAACCCAGTGTAGAAGAAGCTAAGGAGGAAGTTGTGAAAGAGAAAGCTGATCATAAAGTTGCTGAAGAAGAAGTGGCACCTCCATCAGGTCAACCAAGCAATGTACAATCACATACAAATGATCAATGTGATATGTATATTATTGTGGTTGATACTAGTCCAATCAAAGTTAAACCATTAGCTTCTATGGCTCCTGATATCATCTTCTGGGATACTTTGAAAGATCAGAGAAAGGAGTACATTAGAGTAAAAAGAGCAGATGGGAAGTTTGAGGTCAGTTCTACATGGGGAAGACTTATCAGGATGTGCTCTAGATCTGACATAGAGGAGATGTTCAAGGTGGGATTGAAGCTTTTTGGAAATATGCTGACTGAGAATGGAATGTCCATCACCAAAATGGTACTTGAATACTTGTGTCTAATGTTCAATACAGAAGCAGTTAAGTATTTGACTGAAAGGCAATTTCAAACTGTTACCAATTGGATGCTTATTGAAAATTGTGGTGTGTATGTCATAACTCTTGACTATGCATATCATGTGTATTATTTGGTGGATAAAGTATACAAGCACAGCATGACAAGGTTGAATGGAATGCTAAAAGCTAAGTTGGTGGGTAACAAAGATTCTAAGATGGCAAGATACCTGGTAAGAAGGATCATCAATCAAAGTTTGGGATTGAATCCTGACTTGTGTGTTCAAGATTAAGTTTTGGAAGCATCATCATCTGAAGAACTTGACTTCTCAACCTGAAAAGTCAAGTTAGGGGGAGATTGTTGGGAACTAAAGATTTGCTAAGTATGGATAGTACTGCCAGAACAACTTTAATACTGCCAGGGCATAATTAATACTGCTAGAGTGAAGTTAGTACTGCTTGTCAAGATTAATACTGCTGAAGCAAGGTTAGTACTGCTTGTCAAGATTAATACTGTTGAAGCAAGGTTAATGCTGCTGGAACGAGTTAATGCTGCTGGAACGAGTTAATGCTGCTGGAATAAGTTAATGCTGCTGGAATGAATTAATGCTGCTGGAGAATATTAGTACTGCTCATGCTGAATGAAGTTAATACTGCTCGTGCATAAAGATGTTAATGCTGCTTGTGATCATAAGTTTGGTATGCGAAGATTTTGGAGATAAAGATGGAATGGATGAAGATATGCTTAAAGAAGATTCAGAAGATCAATTTATTTTTGATAGTTATCTTGTAACTATTTAGTATAAATAGATGTTGATAGATAGCTATTCAAATATACGAGATACGCGATATACGAGAGTCTAAGAATACGTTTTGTTTTAGAGAGAATTAACCTCAAGGTTTAGAACCCTATTTCTAGAGAAGTAGAAGTCGTCTTGATTGAGCCTGTTCATCAAGATTGAGGTTTGGTTGTAAGCTTGTGAGTTGAATTAGTGAATACAAACAGCTGTGTGTTTTCTGATATATTGTTCTTTGATTGTGAGAATTAAAGTTCTATTCCGCAGATTCTTTAATTCTGAATTCTAAGTATTATTAGTCTTGTTAAGATTCGATCCTGACATTCATCTTCAGCTTCAGACTCAGATTCTTCAGCTTCTTCTTCGAGTTTCTCCCCCTCAGATACAGAGGTAAGCTTCTCAGTTCCCTCAGGGTTTTCATCTCCCTGAGGTCCAGCGGCTGCTTCTTCAATTGTCTTCTCACCCTCTTCAGTAAAGGTGAGGTCTTCAGTCTTCTCTCCCCTAATAGATTCATCATGGGAAAGGTCTTCAGCGCTCTTCTCCCCCCCCCCCTTTTTCATGATGAGCGGGGGAGGAATGCGATGACTCAGCAGCTGGTGTTGGTTCCCTGTCTTCTTGGCCAGGGATCCCCACACAAATTTCAATCGCTGATAATCTGTTTTCTAGACCAGAAATACCAGGATTGATCTTCACGAGTTCAGCACGATCCGCCGGAGTAAAAGATGAAGGTGCAGGGGCAGGGGCGATCGTGTTGGTCAGGATCTGTTGCATCATTTTCTTCATAGAATCCACGTCGGTCTTTACAGCAGACATATCTCCTTCGATTCTGCCAACCGATGTCTTCAGCGTTGTGACCTCTCTGGACATGGTGTTAACTGAAGTTTTGATGGCGAGGTAGTCTTTGTAGATATCAGCGAGAACTTTGGCAAAGTTGCTGGGCGATTTATCAACCTTCTCCAAGTCAGCTTTGGAGGCATTCTTTTCGACCACGGTTGTCAGCTTTGTGAGATTCTCTCTAGCGTTTGTTACAGCTGAAGAGTTGTCGGAAAGAGTAGTTTTGAGACCTGTCAGCGTCGTCTCTATTGTCTTCAGAGAGTCGTTGATGTCTCCCAAATTAGGACCTGTAACATATAAGAACTTGTGAACAGAGGAAAGCTCAGAAGTTTGGGGTTCAGTTACAGTGTATAGGGGTTGGTGTATACCTGCAGGAGGATTGGTGAATTCATCAAAATCTCGGTGTCCTGAGAAAAGTTCCATGTCGTCAGCTAAAGTGCGTGGATGCATGGTCATCGCTGCAGGTCCTACGCCCATCATTCCTTGAGTGTCAGCTTTAGCTTCTGGAGGAATGACAGGTGCTTCAGTGACAACTGGAGTAGAGTCCAATTAAGTAGAGGGAGAAGCGAAGGTTAAGAATGGAGGTTGGGTGCGGAGTTCAGCGTTGGATTCGCTGAGAATCGCTTCGTCAGTCTTTTGAGAGACTAAAGGAGGTTGGGTAGATTCCAAGTTTGTAACCTCAGCGTTTAGAGATGCTGAGGCTGGGATAGAATGGGTGGCTTGTTCAGCTGTGGCAGAGCGTACCACTGAACGTTCCTTCAGCTCTTTGAGATGAGCTGAGGAGTCTTCAGCAAGAGATTGCTGGGGTTGCTCCTTGGTTTTCTTAGTTCTTTTGGAGCTAAGTTGGGTGGAGGAGTGTTTCCTTTTAAGAGAAGGAATGGAGGTTGAAGCCTGGGTATCAGCGGTGGGTTTGTCCATTGAAGGAGCTGCAGAAGTAGAAGAAGTATGGTTGAGAAGAGTTAAAAGTGTAGAAAGACGTACCTCATTTGCCACTGGCTTGAAGTCGAGAACCTTAGGGCCAACCTGAGAGAGTTTCAGGTCACCCTCTTTTGGGTAGCTGTCCTTCAGGCCTGTTTGGAATACGACGCTGTTGAATCGAGGATAAGGAACCCATGGAGATCTGTCAGCGGCGGAGTCTACTCTGAGTACCAGATCATCATAGATTATCGATGCCCAGTCTATATGTAGACCTTTCAACAAGGCATATCCCATTGCTTGCTGAGGCTGAGTGGCTTGATCAGAGGAGCCGGTCTTTGCAGTCATGCAGCTGATTAAGTGAGCGAAGATGAAATTCATCTCGCTGGGCATGTTAGACTTTTTTATGAGGGTCAGCTTCTTATCGAGCTTCTTGTCCCTCCCAGTTTCCCATACATAGCCCATTGCATCGAAGAATGCAGTGATGGCTTCCCAATCTGAGTGTTTCTTGTGGTCAGGGAGAGAAACAAAAGGTTTTTCTTTGGTGGCCAAAGGAAGGTTCAGGGCTTTGCGGATAATAGCAGGGGTGATCTTCATAGTGCCATAGTCAGTATCACAGAGGATACAGTCGATTGCTTTTTAGGAGTCTTTGGTTGAAGGTAGCTGAGAGTGTCTGGCAGAGTACCATAATTGGGATAGCAGTAGCTGATGTGCAGGAGGTGTTATGGTCAGGGCTGTGGATAGACAACAATTCTTCAGGAAGTTCACAGCATCATCTAGATGTGTGACTTGCTTTCGAGGAGGAAACTCGAGAAGCGCATAGAGGTTATTTGTCTTGGTCCAATCCAGTTTGTCAAGAGAGAACTTGACCTGAGGAGCCTTGATTATATCTAATTCCTCAGTAGCATCAGCAGCAGTGTTCTCAGCGATGGTGTTCTTGGCAGAGGAAATGTCAGAAGATGCCATTCTGTATTATCAGTTCAACCAAAGATTAACAAATAAGAATAATCTTAATGTGGAAAGATTTTCCAATAAGATGGTTCGAATTTTGTCCATTTCATTCAGACAAAAATGTCTTAATGAATATTAGGGTTTTTCTTGTTTTTGAAAAACGAAATGCAAACCCAATAAAAATCTTGTTTTCCAGTTTCCTTTGAGGATTAGGATTCTGGAAAAACGTATGAAGAACAAGTTTAAGATTTTGCGTTTAAACTTGAAGAACAACCATGAAAGGTTGTGTTCATAAAACCATGAAAGAAATGATTTCATTTTAAAAAGTTCTTTTGTTTGATCTTGTGAAAACAAAGAGAAGATCATTAACAAGTTTGAAGAAACAGGTAAAATAAAAGAATTATTAACGTGGTTCGTTGAAGAAGATGAAGTTCTTAAGTTCTTGAAAAACTTGTGAGCACAAATGCAACAGTAAAATTTCTTTTTCTTGCTTGGAGGAGAAGTTCGCGTAAAAGAAAAATATAAACCCAGAAAGAGTTTATATAGTGAGATTAGAGAGAGAGAAAATCTTGAGCGGGAAAAGATTTTCATCATGACACGGACACGTGTTTGCATTTGATTGGAAGGTAAACGAAACGTGCAAACGTGTGTCAGAATAAAGAACATGCTAGGGCTTATCCGTTGCAATGACGTCACAACTGTCCTTTCATATTCTTGGATGTCTCTGAGGTTTTGAAAACTCAGGGACACTTTTGAAAACATGAAGCACTGAATGGAAATATCAGTTGGTTTTAGAAATTTCGAAGTCGCTGATTAAGGAAGATATATTCAGCGATGCAATTTATTTTGAAATCTTGCATTTACATGCGATTGTCAGAGAGAGAAAAACATACCTTGATATCAGTGAATCAAGTTTATTCAGAGAGGATAGAATAGGGTTATACAAGTTGATTTTATCCTATTGCTGATCAAATGTGAATCGCTGAAGATTTTACTCTTCAAAGTTCAGCATTCCAAGCTCGCTGATGAGAAAGTTGAATCTTGTCTCATCAAGAGGTTTGGTGAACAGATCAGCTAACTGATAATCAGTTGGGATAAAGTGAAGTTCTATATCACCATTCATCACATGATCTCTGATAAAGTGATACCTGATTTCGATGTGTTTTGTCTTTGAGTGTAGTACTGGATTATTTGCTATAGCGATGGCACTTGTGCTGTCGCAATAGATTGGAATATTTGAGAGCTGAAGGTCATAGTCCAGTAGTTGATTTCTCATCCTCAAGACCTGAGAACAACAGCTTCCAGCGGCTACATACTCAGCTTCAGCTGTGGAGGTGGACACTGAGTTTTGCTTTTTGCTTGTCCAACTCACCAGTTTTCCACCCAGGAGCTGACATCCTCTTGTGGTGCTTTTCCTATCCAATTTGCAACCTGCAAAATCACTATCTGAATAGGCGATTAGATCGAATCTTGAGTCTTTGGGATACCAAAGACCTAGATTCGCAGTACCCTTAAGGTATCGAAAAATTCGCTTTATAGCGGTCATATGAGATATCTTGGGTTCAGCTTGATATCGTGCACACAAACATGTTGCGTACATAATATCGGGTCGGCTAGCTGTAAGATACGAGAGAGAGCCGATCATCCCACGGTACAGTGTGACATTAACAGGAATACCCTTAGTATCCTTATCTAGTGTCAACGGTGGTGCCATAGGGGTTTTCATAGCTGAACTTTTGGTTAAATCGAATTTCTTCAGCATATCTTTAACATACTTTCCCTGATTAATGAAAGTTCCTTTTTCATTTTGCTTTATCTGAAGACCAAGGAAATATGTTAGTTCACCCATCATTCTCATTTTATACTCATCTTTCATTCTATCAGTGAAACGAGTACAAAGATCAGGGTTAGTAGAGCCAAATATAATGTCATCAACATATATCTGAACAAGAATGATATGACCTTTTACTTTCCTGAAAAAATAGAGTTTTGTCGATTTTACCTCGCTCAAATTGTTCAATATGGAGATAAGTAGATAGAGTGTCATACCATGCACATGGAGCTTGCTTCAAGCCATAAAGTGCCTTATCCAGTTTATAAACATAACCTGGACGCTTAGGATTTGAGAATCCTGGAGGTTGTTCCACATAGACTTCTTCATTCAGCTTTCCATTTAGAAATGCTTACTTAACATCCATCTGATATACTTTGAAGTCTTTGTGTACAACGTATGCTAAGAATAGACGAATAGATTCTAGTCTTGCTACTGGAGCAAATGTTTCGTCGTAATGTATGCCTTCCTCTTGTCTGTATCCCTGAGAAACAAGACGAGCCTTGTTGCGGGTTATAGTTCATGTTCGTCCAACTTGTTTCGATAGACCTATTTAGTGCCTATCACTGTTTTGTCAGTTGGTCTTCGAACAAGTTTCCAAACTTTGTTTCTTTCGAATTCAGTCAGCTCTTCTTGCATGACGCTGACCCAGTTTGGATCTTTGAGGGCATCATCTACTTTCTTTGGTTCAGTCAGAGAAATAAAGTTAACAAATAAACAAATATTACCTGCACTTCGTCGAGTCTGAATACCAGCGTTTGGATCACCAAGAATTTGATCGATTGGATGATTTACAGTCCATCGCTGAGCCGGAGCGTGAGACGTTGACTCAACCTGAACTGGAGTAGCTGAAGATGAGGCTTCAGCAACTTCTGGAGTATCAGCCAAGAGAGGAATGGGTGCAGTTGTCATTATATTCACTGATTGCTGAGAAGTAGATGGAATGTCTGAGACATTGGGTTCAGAAGCAGGTATAGTGTTTAAAGGAACAACTGAGACCCATGATGTTTCATCTTCACTATTCTGCATATTTGGGATGATAGTAGGACTATCATCTTCAACTGTATGAGTATGAGTGGGAATATCTTCTGAATCACCAAGATGAGAGAACATCCATTGATTCAGTTCTTCAGTATCAGCGGACGGTTTAGAGTTCGCTGAACGGGATTCGTCAAACGTGACGTGAATAGTTTCTTCTACAGTTTGTCTTCTTCGATTGAAGACTCTGAAGGCTTTGGAGATTGAAGAATATCCAAGAAAGATTCCATCATCAGCCTTAGGATTAAACTTTCCAAGGGCATCTCTGTTGTTCAGTATGAAACACTGACATCCAAAGATGTGAAGAAAGCTGATTGAAGGTTTCTCCCATGAAAAAGTTCATAGGCTGTTTTATTGAATCTTTTGACTATCAGCGACCTGTTTTGCGTAAAACAAGCAGTGTTGACAGCTTCTGCCCAAAACTGAGTAGGCAGGTGAGAATCGCTGAGCATTGAACGTGCAGCTTCAATAATTGTTCTATTTCTTCTTTCAGCGACTCCATTTTGTTGCGGTGTTCTCACTGAAGAAAAGTTGTGAGAAATACCCTTACTCTTAAAGAAGGAATCAAGAGAACTGTTTTTGAATTCAGTCCCATGATCACTCCTTATTGAGCGAACGGTCAAATTGTTCAGGGTTTCCATCTTCCGAACAAAGGTGATGAGTTCTTCAGGGGTGTCACTCTTGGAACGGAGAAACATAACCCATGTATAACGAGAGAATTCATCAACTATGACCAGTATATATTTCTTTCCAGCGATGGATTGTTTGTTAACAGGGCCAAACAAATCCATATGGAGAAGTTGCAGAGGAGATGACACTGAGGAGACTTGCTTTGACTTAAAGCTTGCTTTGGTCTGCTTCCCTTTCTCACATGCTGAACATAAAGACTCTTTGGCGTATGAGTGCTGAGGTAGACCAGTGACTAACTCTTTTGAGGAAAGAGTGTTCAGTGTCTTGAAATTCAGATGAGAGAGCCTCTTATGCCATAGCCAGTTGACATCAGATGAGGCTTTTGAGAAGAAACAGGAGTTCTCAGTGGTTGTTGAGTCCATGTTTATTACATAAACATTTTCCAAACGATAACCGCTGAGAGATATCTTCTCCTTTTTGTCAGTGACAAAGCAGGATTCCTTGGTAAAAATTACCTTGTTATCCTTGTCGCAAAGCTGACTGATGCTTAAAAGATTATGCTTCAGCCCTTCAACATATGCGACTCTTCTGAAGGTTGTTGTACCATTAGAGAGTACACCAAATCCTCGGGTATGTCCTTTTCCATTTCCACCGAAAGTCACAGAGGGACCCTTCTCTTCCTTGTATTCAGCGAGCAGGCTTTTTTTTCCAGTCATGTGTCTAGAGCATCCGCTATCGAGATACCAGATACCCTTCTTAACCTACATCATAAAGGAAGATTAGTTTTTCTTGGGTATCCACTTAACCATGTGTACACGTTTGTCAGTGGAAGTAGTTGGAATGGAAGGTTCAGCAATCTTCGCAGCATTTGAAGATTCAGCTTTGTCAGTCTTCACTTTGGTTAATTTCTTAACCTCAGTGGTCTTCTTTGCCTTGGGGGCAATGATCTTCAGCTTAGCTATCTTTTCAGCTTTGGTGGCTGTGGGGCACTTACTAGCAATATGATCAGTGAGTCCACAGTGATAACATTTCCTATAACTAAAAGTTCTAGGACCATTTGAATGCTGAGCTTTAGATTTTGAATTAGAAGTACCAGCACCAAGTAAGCTGATGGCTTTTGAAATGGGAGGAACATTCAGTGCTTCGGATTTCTTACCAGAGACATCCACTCTGATTCTAGGAGTAGATCGCTGAATAGATCCACGCTGAGTAGATCCAGAGATCTGATTCCTTGATCCAGAGGAATGAATCACTAAAGCTTTAGAAGCATTCAACTTAGGTACTAAGGTACCCTTCTGAGGATTTTGGTTAAAAGCAATTCCTTTACCTTTATCTTTAAAGACAGAGGTAGGTTTTGGATAAACCATTTTCTCTTTACCTTTTGAAGAGATAGAAATTTCCTCAGGGATAGGTGGTCTGGACGAGGAACACTGAGAGGATGAAGTATCAGCGACTGAGGATACGAAAGTTCCAAATAAGAGCATGGTACGATCAGTGGTTGGTTCTAGATTATCAGCTTTGTAACCAAGACCACGTTTATCACTCAGGGGAATCTGAGACTTAATTATCTCAGTGATCTTTGTTGAGGAATTATACCATCCATCAACAGTAGCTTTCTCAGCTCTTAATGCAGCGATAGCTTCTTCGCGCTCGATTTTGACTAGCTGATTTAAGTGCACTTGATCTTTAAAGTCTTCTTCAATTTTAGAAAGATTTTCTATTTGAAGGTGACAGTTTTTAAGCTGTTCAGCGAGATCAAGGTTTTGATTTTCAACTTTAGTTTTGCCATTCATGGCTTCATATAAACTTCTAGTCAAGAGATCGATTTTACGAAGGCTATCAGCTTCATCAATATTTGCAATATTTGTAAAGAAGGAAGGTGATACCTGAATAGCAGAGGTTGAAGTAGAGGGAATGTCTGAACTTTCTTCCTCATCTTCAATCTTTGCCATAAGACAGAGATTGGCTTCATCATCTTCAGAGTCTGATGATGATTCTTCTTCATCAGAGGCAGCCCAATCATAAGCCATCAGGCCTTTGCCTTTCTTCTTAAAGCTTTTCAGCTTCGCATACTTTTCTTTCAGCTTAGCGTATTTGTCATCTTTATTCCTGGGAATAGAGGATTTCTTGGGAAACGCTGAGTTTCTCGAAACTTTCTTAGACCTGCACTCGTTAGCGAAATGTCCAATCTTTTCGCAGGTAAAACAAGTAGCAGTTGCCTTATCAACAGGAGCTGATGATCTTGGCTTGTCAGTAATGGAAAGGGGTTTATTCTTTATGAACATTTTCTTTTTGGCGAATCTCCTGAACTTTTTAGTTAGGAGAGCCAAAGATTCATCATCATCTGAAGAGTCAGAATCTGATGACCTTTCAGAGTTACTTTCCAACTCAGTGATAGTAACCGAGGGTCGCTGAGTGGAAGGTTCCTCTGAGATTAAAGCAACAGGGGTGCTTTTGGAATCTTTTACAAGATTCTTCTTAAGATGACTCGATTGCTCATGATTCAGCATCGTGCCATATAAGGTAGCAAGGGTCATTGATCTTAGATCCTTTGACAGCTTGAGACACATAGAATAACTGTCCCAGCTTTCAGGTAAACATTCTAGAAACTTTGTCAGCACTTCAAAGTTAGAATATTCCTTACCAACAGTGTTCAGATCTATTATTAAGCAATTAAAACGTTGGTGAACTTCAGAGAGAGTTTCATTCTTACCACAAATGAAACTTTCGTATTGTCTTACCAGGTTGATCTTTCGAGAGTCCTGGACTTCAGACGTACCTTCATACTGAACACAGATTGTGTCCCACATGGATTTTGAGGTTTTTAGATTCATGACGGAATGGTAGTGTTGATCCAAACCCTCAGTGATTTGATAATGATCCTATCTTAAATACTTAGTGAAAATTGTAAGTAAACAATATGTATCAGAGTTTCACTATCGCTGATAAGTACTAAGATCTTACAGTACTGCTGATAGGAACTCTCGCTCTTTTAGATTAAACATTCAGCGAACACTGTTCACCATATCGCTGAGTCTGTTCAGTCCTTATGGTGATCGCTGATAAATTAGTTGTTTACTTATGATCCCTGAAGACAAGATTCACGTCAACAAAGGTTCTACGCTGAAGTCGAAGATCAAGCTCAAAGAACCAGCGACAAGTCTCCTAATGAACTGATGCGGATCAGCGAAGACTCAGATTTGTCCACTCAACGTGAAGTATCAAGTACAAGACTTTAGCTATCGCTGAACTTTATCATTCGCTGAATAGTAAATGATAATCGCTGAATCAACGAAAGCTGATCATGAAGTCCTCCGTACAAAGTACTTTTGTCTTAACCTCCCTTGCACGCCACCGTACGAAATGTCAGAAAAGAACCTCCGAAAATCTGAAATCGTACAACCACTCTAATACTACACTATTCATTCATGCGGCTACTAAGGTTGTCAACAAAGGTCAATGACATGCAACCAATCCGCTGATGACACGTGTAAAGTGTATACTGAATTGCATTAAATGCATGCAGTATATAAAGAGATGAACTCACTTCATTTGAAGTAACTTGCTAACTCTGGACAAGTTCAAATCTCTCTTAAGATAGGATTTTATTAGTAATCTCCTCATCTTTCTTAGTGCAAGAAACCTTAGTGTTCCAACTTGTTTAGATTTAGGTTTATCCTTAATCTTGTTTCCGCAACAAGCTGTAAATTGTTAATGATTTATCAATAAACAATTTAGAAAAGTAAAATAGTGTGTTTGTATTCAACCCCCCCCCCCCCCCCCCCTTCTACAAACTTGTATAGGCCTTTCGGGACCAATAAGTGGTATCAGAGCAGATTTGTTTAATCTCATAAACAAGATCTAATCTAAGATATTTCTCTTCCTAGCTATTATCTGAAAATGGCCAACACAAACACAAACACTCACTATATAGACAATGGTTCTCTTGCAAAACCCCCTAGATTTTCCAGAGATAACTTCAACTTATGGAAAAATAGGATGACACTCTTCTTAGAAGGTGTAGACCCTACTATACCTTACTATCTTGAAAACGGCCCACACATCCCTGTAACAATTGATCCTGCAGTTCCAGCCACTGCAACTAGAGCTGCTATTCCAGAAAGGCTGATTCCAAAGGAAATCCATCATTGGACCGATGAAGACAAGAAGAAAGTGGCTATAGATACAAAAGCCAGATCCATACTATCCATGGCCCTTCCTGACGAAGTCTACCATTCCGTCATGAACCTGAAATCCTCAAAAGCCATGTGGGACACAATATGTGTTCAGTATGAAGGAACGTCTGAAGTCCAGGATTCATGAAAGATCAACCTGGTAAGACAATACGAAAGCTTCATCTCTGGTAAGAATGAAACTCTCTCTGAAGTACATCAACGTTTTAATTGCTTAATTATAGATCTAAAAACGGTTGGTAAGGAATATTCTAACTTTGAGGTGCTGACAAAGTTTTTAGAATGTTTACCTGAAAGCTGGGACAATTATTCCATGTGTCTCAAGCTGTCAAAAGATCTAAGATCAATGACACTTGCTACCTTATATGGCACATTGCTGAATCATGAGCAATCTAGCCATCTTAAGAAGAATCTTGTAAAAGATTCCAAAAGCACCCCTGTTGCTTTAATCTCAGAGGAACCTTCTACTCAACGACCCGTGGTCACTATCACTGAGTTAGAAAGTAACTCTGAAAGGTCATCAGATTCTAATTCTTCAGATGATGATGAATCCTTGGCTCTCCTAACTAAAAAGTTCAGGAGATTCGCCAAGAAGAAAATGTTTAGAAAGAACAAAACTCTTTCTATAGCTGACAAGCCTAAGTCATCAGCTTTTGTTGATAAGGCTACTGCTACTTGTTTCAACTGCGAAAAGACAGGTCATTTCGCTAACGAGTGCAGGTCAAAGAAAATCATGAGACCTTCAGCTTTTACAAAGAAACCCTTTGTTCCAAGGAATAAAGACGACAAATACTTAAAGCTGAAGGAGAAGTATGCAAAGCTGAAAAGCTTTAAGAAGAAAGGAAAAGGCCTGATGGCTGACTATGATTGGGCTGCTTCTGATGAAGAAGCCTCATCATCTGATTCTGAAGATGATGAAGCAAATCAATGTCTCATGGCCAAGATTGAAGAAGAGGAAGAAAGTTCAGACATTCCCTCCACTTCAACATCTGCCATTCAGGTATCACCTTCCTTCTTTACCAATATTGTAAATATTGATGAAGCTGATAGTCTCCGTAAAATCGAACTGCTGACTAGAAGTTTATACGAAGCCATGAACGGCAAAGCTGTGGTTGAAAACCAAAATCTTGATCTCGCTGAAAAGCTTAAAAACTACCACCTTCAAATAGAAAAGCTTTCTAAATTTGAAGAAGATTTTAAAGATCAAGTCCATTTAAATCAGCTAGTCAAAATCGAACGAGCGGAAGCTATCGCTGCATTAAAAGCTGAACAAGCTACTGTTGAAGGATGGTGTAATTCTTCAACAAAGATCACTGAGATAATTAAGGCTCAGATTCCTCTGAGTGATAAACGTGGTCTGGGTTATAAATATGATACTCCAATACCAACCACTGAACGTTCAATGCTTAAATTTGGAACGTTCGTATCCTCAATAGCTGACACTTCTTCATCTCAGTACTCCTCGTCGGTTACACCAATCCCTGAGGAAACTCCTACCTCAAAAGGTAAGGAGAAAATGGTTTATTCAAAACCTACCTCTGTCTCTAAAGACAAAGGTAAAGGAATTGTTATTTATCAAAATCCTCAGAAGGGTACATTAGTACCTAAGCTGAATGCTTCTAAAGCCTTAGTGATTCATTCATCTGGTTCTAGAAATCAGACCTCTGGATTAGTTCAGCGACCTACTCCTAGACTCAGAGTAGATGTCCTTGGTAAGAAATCTGAAGAACTGAATGTTCGTCCTATTTCAAAAACCAATAGTGTACTTGGTGCTGGCACTTCTAATTCCAAATTAAAAGCTCAGCACTCAAGTGGTCCTAGAACTAATTTTAGGTATAGGAAATGTTATCACTGTGGACTTACCGATCATATTGCAAGTAAGTGTCCGACAGCCACCAAAGCTGATAAGATAGCTAAGGTGAAGATAGCACCAAAGAAGACCAAACCAGTTGCAATTCAGGTCAAGGTGACTCCTACCTCTGAGGTCAAGAAATTGACCAAAGTGAAGAAAGACAAAGCTGAATCTTCAAATGCTGCGAAGACTGCTGAACCCATTCCAACCTCTTCCACTGACAAACGCGTATACATGGCGAAGTGGGTACCCAAGCAAAACTAATCTTCCTTTGTATTGCAGGTTAAGAAGGGTATCTGGTATCTCGATAGCGGATGCTCTAGACACATGACTGGAAAGAAAAGCCTGCTCGCTGAATACAAGGAAGAGAAGGGTCCCTCTGTGACTTTCGGTGGAAATGGAAAAGGACACACCCGAGGGTATGGTGTACTTTCAAATGGTACAACATCCTTCAGAAGAGTCGCATATGTTGAAGGGCTGAAGCATAATCTTCTGAGCATCAGTCAGCTTTGCGACATGGATAACAAAGTGATTTTCACTAAGGAATCCTGCTTTTTCTCTGACAAAAAGGAGAAGATAGCTCTCAGCGGTTATCGTTTGGAAAATGTTTACGTTATAAACATGGACTCAACAACCACTGAAAACTCCTGTTTCTTCTCAAAGGCATCTTCTGATGTCAACTGGCTATGGCACAAGAGGCTCTCACATCTCAACTTCAAGACACTGAATACTCTTTCATCCAAAGAGTTAGTCACTGGTCTACCTCAACATTCATACGCCAAAGAATCCTTATGTTCAGCGTGTGAAAAAGGGAAGCAGACCAAGGCAAGCTTTAAGTCAAAGTAAGTTTCCTCAGTGTCATCTCCTCTTCAACTACTCCATATGGATTTGTTTGGCCCCGTTAACAGACAATCCATCGCTGGAAAGAAATATACGCTGGTCATAGTTGATGAATTCTCTCGTTACACATGGGTAATGTTTCTCCGTTCTAAGAGTGACACCCCTGAAGAACTCATCACCTTTGTTCGGAAGATGGAAACTCTGAACAATATGTCTGTTCGCTCAATAAGGAGTGATCATGGAACTGAATTCAAAAACAGTTCTCTTGATTCCTTCCTTGAGAGCAAGGGTATTTCTCACAACTTTTCGTCAGTGAGAACACCACAACAAAACGGAGTCGCTGAAAGAAGAAATAGAACAATTATTGAAGCTGCACGTTCAATGCTCAGCGATTCTCACCTGCCTACTCAGTTTTGGGCAGAAGATGTCAACACGGCTTGTTTTACGCAAAACAGGTCGCTGATAGTCAAAAGATTCAAAAAGACAGCCTATGAACTTTTTCATGGGAGAAAGCCTTCAATCAGCTTTCTTCACATCTTTGGTTGTCAGTGTTACATACTGAACAACAGAGATGCCCTTGGAAAATTTGATCCTAACGCTGATGATAGAATCTTTCTTCGATACTCCTCAGTTTCCAAAGCCTTCAGAGTCTTCAACCGAAGAAGACAAACTGTAGAAGAAACTATTCACGTCACGTTTGACGAATCCCGTTCAGCGAACTCTAAACCGAACGCTGATACAGAAGAACTGAATCAATGGATGTTTTCTCATCTTGGTGATTCAGAAGATGTTCCCACTACTCCTGCTCATACAACTGAAAATGATGGTCCTACTATCATTCCCAATATGCAGAATAGTGAAGCTGAAACATCTTGGGTCTCAGCTGTTCCTATAAACACTATACCCGCAGTTGATCCAAATGTCTCAGAAATTCCATCTATTTCTCAGCAATCAGTTAATGAAGTGACAAATGCAAGCATTCCTCTCTTAGCTGATAATCCAGAAGTAGCTGAAGCCTCATCTTCAGTTTCTCCAGTTCAGACTGAGTCAGCGACGCATGCTCCGGCTCAGCGATGGACTGTAAATCACCCAATCGATCAAATTCTTAATGATCCCAACGCTGGTATTCAGACTCGTAGAAGTGCAGGTAATATTTGTTTATTTGTTAACTTTATTTCTCTAACTGAACCAAAGAAAATAGATGATGCCCTCAGAGATCCAAACTGGGTCAGCGCTATGCAAGAAGAGCTGACTGAATTCGAAAGAAACAAAGTTTGGAAACTTGTTCGGAGACCAACTGACAAAACAGTGATAGGCACTAAGTGGGTGTATCGAAACAAGTTGGACGAACATGGTACTGTAACTCGCAACAAAGCTCGTCTTGTTGCTCAGGGATACAGACAAGAGGAAGGCATAGATTATGACGAAACCTTTGCTCCAGTAGCAAGACTTGAATCTATTCGTCTTTTCTTAGCATATGCTGTACACAAAAACTTCACTGTACATCAAATGGATGTTAAGTCAGCGTTTCTAAATGGAAAGCTGAATGAAGAAGTTTATGTGGAACAACCTCCAGGATTCTCAGATCCTAAGCGTCCAGGTTATGTTTATAAGCTGGATAAGGCACTTTATGGCTTGAAGCAAGCTCCTCGTGCATGGTATGACACTCTTTCTACTTATCTCCACCTTGAAAAATTTGAGAGAGGTAAGATTGACAAAACTTTGTTTTTTAGAAAAATAAAAGGTCATATCATTTTAGTTCAAATATATGTTGATGACATTATATTTGGTTCTACTAACCCTGAGCTTTGTACTCGTTTCGCTGATAGAATGAAAGATGAGTATAAAATGAGTATGATGGGTGAACTAACATATTTCCTTGGTCTTCAGATTAAGCAAACTGAAAAAGGAACTTTTATAAATCAGGGAAAGTATGTTAAAGATATGCTGAGGAAATTCGACTTAACTGAAAGTTCAGCTATGAAAACCCCTATGGCACCACCGCTGATACTTGATAAGGACACAAAGGGTGTTCCTGTCAATGTCACGCTGTACCGTGGAATGATCGGCTCACTACTGTATCTTACAGCTAGCCGACCCGATATTATGTTTGCAACATGTCTATGCGCACGATATCAAGCTGAACCTAAGATATCCCATATGAAAGCTGTAAAGTGAATCTTTCGATATCTTAAGGGTACAGCGAATCTAGGTCTTTGGTATCCCAAAGATTCAGGATTCGATCTAACCGCCTATTCAGACAGTGATTTTGCAGGTTGCAAAATGGATAGGAAAAGCACCACAGGAGGATGTCAGCTCCTGGGTGGAAAGCTGGTAAGTTGGACAAGTAAGAAGCAAAACTCAGTGTCCACTTCCACAGCTGAAGCTGAGTATGTAGCCGCTGGAAGCTGCTGTTCTCAAGTCTTGTGGATGAGAAATCAACTACTAGACTATGATCTTCAGCTCTCCAAAATTCCAATCTATTGCGACAGCACAAGTGCCATCGCTATAGCAAACAATCCAGTGCTACACTCAAAGACAAAACACATAGAAATCAGATATCATTTTATCAGAGATCATGTGATGATTGGTGATATAGAACTTCATTTTATCCCAACTGATTATCAGTTAGATGATTTGTTTACCAAACCTCTTGATGAGACAAGATACAACTTTCTCATCAGCGAGCTTTGAAGGATAAATCTTCAGCGGTTCACATTTAATCAGCGATATGTTTATACATTCTTGTATAGGCTCTCGGATAAAATAAACTTGTACAATCCATTTCATCATCTTCTCTCTGAATAAATTTGGTTAAACTGATATCAAGGTATGTTTTCTCTCTCTGACAAAACGCATGAAAATGCAAGATTTCAAATTCTTACATCGCTGAATATCTCTTCCTTAACAGCGATATTTTGAAATTTCTTAAAACCCTCACTGATATTTCTATTCAGTGCTTCATATTTTCCAAAGAGTCCCTGAGTTTTTCTTTCAAAACCTCAGAGACAACGAAAGAATGTGAAAGGACAGTTGTGACGTCATTGCAACGGATAACACCAGGCACGCTCTTTTTCTGACACACGTTTGCACGTTTCGTTGTCTATCCAATCAAATGCAAACACGTGTCCGTGTCATGATGAAAAACTTTCCCGCTCAAGTTTTTCTCTCTCTACTCTCTTCCTATATAAACACTCTCAAAGTTTATATTTGTCTTTTACGCGAATCAATCTTTCTCCGCAAGAAAAGAACACTGTTGCATTTTGTGCTCTCAATCTTCAAGAACTGTTCATCATCTTCTTCATCAAACTCAAGGTTAATATGTTCTTATCTATTATCAAATGCGAATAACTTGTTTTCGATCTTATCATTGTTTTACACAAGATCAAACAAAAGAACTCAAAAATAAAATCATTTTCTTTCATGGTTTTATAAACACAACCATTTCATGGTTGTTCTTCAAGTTTTAAATCTAAAATCTTAAACTTGTTCTTCTTTCGTATCCATTTTTTTAAACTGGAATACAAGGCTTATGGGTGTTATATTCGTTTTTTTTTTAAAACAAGAAAAACCCTAATCTTCATTAAGACTTTTTTGTCTGAATGAAATGGAAAAATTTCGAAAAATCTTAATGGAAATTTTCTTTCCACATTAAGATAATTCTTATTTGTTAACATCTTTTGTTGAACTGATAATACAGTGAAATGGCAACTTCAAAGCTGAATGTTACCGCTGAGTCCATCTCCGCTGATTCTGAGGAACTGGAAATCACCAAAGCTCCTCAGGTTAAGTTTGAGCTGGATCAACTAGACTGGACAAAGGCAAACAACCTCTCAGCGCTTCTCGAGTTTCCTCCTCGGAAGCAGGTATCCCATCTAGACGACGCTGTAAATCTTTTGAAGAATAGCCCCATCTACACAGCACTGACAATCACACCTCCTGCCAGTCAGCGTCTATTATCCCAATTCTGGTACTCTGCCAGACACATCGACCTACCCTCCGCCAAAGATCCATCTAAAACCATCGACTGCATACTCAGCGATACTGAGTATGGCACCATCAAGATAACCCCCACAATAATCCGCAAAGCTCTGAAATTCCCTAACGCTACCTCAGAAAATCCTTTCATTCCATTACCTGACCACAAGAAGCACGCTGACAGGGAAGAAATCATTGCTTTCCTTGATGCGATGGGTTACATCTGGGAGACTGGAAGAGACAAGCTACCTGAGAAGAAGCTGACGCTGATAAAGAAATCCAAGATGCCCAGCGAGATGAACTTCATCTTCGCTCACCTGATCAGCTGCATGACAGCGAAATCCGGATCTTCTGATCAAGCCGCTCAACCTCAGCAGGCCATGGGTTACGCACTGCTGAAAGGTCTCAACATTGACTGGGCCTCCATCATCTATGAAGACCTCATTCAACGTGTTGATTCTGCCGCTGACCGACCAGCATGGGTTCCTTACCCACGATTCATCAGCGCCATCTTTCAATATGGCCTGAAGGACAGCTATCCTGAAGAGGGTGATCTGAAACTCTCTCAGATTGGCCCTAAAATTCTCGACTTCAAGCCTGTCGCCAACGAGGTACGTCTCTCTACCCTTCTCACTCTACTTAATTCTCCGCTTCCTGTGGCTCCTTCAGCGACAATACCCCTCGCTGATTCCCAGGCCACAAAATCCATTCCTTCTAAGAAAAGGAAACAATCTCTTACCCCTCTTGATTCCAAAAGGATCAAGAAAACCAAGGAGCAACCCCAGCAATTCCATGCTGAAGACTCCTCAGCTCATTCTGAAGAGCTGAAGGAAAGTTCCGTGGTACGCTCTGCCACACCAATTCAAGCCATCCCTTCTAAACCTACTTCAGCCTCCTTAAACGCTGAGGTTAGAACTTTGGAATCTACCCAACCTTCTTCAGTCTCTCAAAAGACTGATGAAGTACTTCTCAGCGAATCCAACGCTGAACATGAAACCCAACCCCAATTCTTATCCTTCGATCCTCCCTCTATTTCTTTGGACACTCCTCCAGCTAAAACTGGAGATGCCATCATTCAAGAAGCCGTTGAAGCTTCTCAGCGAATGACGAAGAAAGGACCTGCAGAGATCTCCATCCCTCACGGAACTTTTGAGGGAGATATGGAACACTATGGTGGGACTCGAAACTTTGATGAGTTCGTCAACGCTCCTGCAGGTACATATCCCACCTTAAACACTGTAACTAAACCTGAAACTTCTGAGCTTTCCTTTGTTCACAAGTACTTATATGTTACAGGTCCTTATTTGGGAGACATCAACCAGTCTCTGAAGTCCATGGAGATGAAACTTACAGATCTCACCACCGGTCTATCAAATAACTCTACAGCTGTAACAAACGCTGGAGAGAATCTGACGAAGCTGACTGCTGTGGTGGAAAAGAAGGCCTCCTCTGATGACATCAAAGACCTTGATAAAACTCTCGCCGACTTTGCCAAAGTGCTCTCCGACATCTACACTGACTACACCAACCTCAAATCGTCAGTTTCCACCGTTTCCAGCGAGGTTACAACGCTGAAGAAATCGGTTGGTACACTCGAAGGTGATATGTCAGTGGTCAAGACCGACTTGGGCTCAGTGAAGACCGACCTTGGTTCTGTCAAAACAATGATCGAGACGCTGGTAAACAAGGCAAACAATCCAGCTCCTGCTCCGGCCCCTGCACCTATTTTGGACTCATTCACCGCAGAGGATCGCCAAGAGCTGAAGAAAATCACGCCTGCTATTTCTGGCCTAGAAGACAGAATAGCTAAGCTTGAAGGTTGTGTGAAAATCTCTGGCCCAGAAGACAGAGACAACACCAATGCTGAGTCTACCCATTCCTCCCCCGCCCATCATGAGAAAGAGGGGGAGAAGAGCGTTGAACAAGAGAAGAGCGCTGAAGATCAAAATAAGAGCGCTGAAGACCTTTCCCATGATGAATCTATCAGGGGAGAGGGTAATGAAGATCTGATTACTGGACCTCAGGGAGATGAAAACCCTGAGGGAACCGAGAACCTCGCCTCTGTATCTGAGGGGGAGCAACTCGAAGAAGATGCTGAGGAATCCGAAGCAGAAGAAGACGAAGACATCGACATCCCTGAAGCTGAACCATCCTCCTCTCCAAGGAACGATGATGATGATGATGATGAAGATGACGAATTCTTTGTCGTCAAACATGCTCCTCGAAAAGCTCTTAAAGGGATCGTGATAACCGAATCCACAGGGGAGAAGACAAAAACAAAGACAAAGCACTCAGCCTCTGGCGCTGAGAAAAGCAAAGACAAAGGCATCGCTGAAGATGATAATCTGGCGATCTTGCTTGCAAAGCCGATTTGTCAGGTACACTAAACTTATTTTTCCTTCCCTGATCATCTCTGAAAAATCAGTTATCCATTCCACAAACACCATACACATCCACATTTTTTTCTATCTTTTCTACCCAAGTTCTTCTACCCAGTTCTTATTTGTAAGATCGCTGCGTTTCAGCTAGTCCTCTCCCCTGTTTGAGGATATCGCTGAAGGCTCTACTATCGCGACTTCACCATTAATTCCAGCTACCGCTGAAGACATAATCCCAGTCTTAGATTTAATCTCTGAGACTGATGAACCAGAAGAACAACCTCTCTCGCACAGAAACAGACCTTCCTCAGTTCCTCAAAGGCTGAGTGAAGAAGATCAAAAGAGGAGAGAAGAAATGATAAAGCGATTTGAGGATCAGCGAATCATTCTAAGGCGCGATCAACTACCTTCAGTTCCTCCTAAGTTCAGAATTTCAAAAGCTGAATACCAGGAACATCTCAGAGCTGAACGCCTCATCGCTGAAAGGAAGGAATCTGAAGATAAAGACAGAGAATACGCCATCAAGCTCACTCAAGAATCTGTCAAAGACCCCAAGCTGAAGCGTATTCCCATTCAAATCCAACGAAAGCTTTGGGAACAAGCCCAGAAGATCGTGGAAAAGAAAGCTGAGGTTTCTCAGACCACCCTGATCTGGTGTAAAGAGAAAATCCACTTCAGATATCGTCCAGCGAAGATCAACAAGGTATTCATCTTTGGAAGAACCTCCATCGGAGTACCTATTGTTGACATCAAACTGTTCAGAGAAGATGGCTCATCTGAAACCTTTCGCGCTGACACTGTAAAAAGGTATGGTCTCTCTGAATGGCTGGAGATGAGGTTAGCTATCCAACCATCACAATCTAAGTACAAGGATCATTTCGAAAAGCTGATAAACAGACAGATCGATTTGATATCTTCTTGTGTGGATATTCCTCCTGTTCCAGATCTAAAGCCGAAATGAAAAAGGGGCTCACCAAAGAAGAAACGTCAAGATTCAAACTCAGATCCTGTCATACGAAATGAAACTGGAATTGGTTTCTCTCGCGCTGAAGTACTTGGTCCTGATCCTGATCTATCTGCCCTTGACATCTCTTTGCCACCATGTGAACTTTTCGTCCCTGGTAAAGTCATCAATAATCCTTATGGAATATTATTTCTTGACTACGACGGACGTAAATGCTTTCAACGGATCGATGAGCTTCCAATCACTCCAATCGAACAGCTCAGAGATCTCATCTACTGGTGCGACTTCAGAAAAGACATTCAGGCACGACACCTAAAACCCTTGATTTTTGAAGCTGCTCTAAAGCTAAAGAATAAAGGAGAAAAGGTTCCTGACTGGATGATTCCAACTGAAAAGACAACCCTTGATGAACTTCTCATTAAGGAAGAACCCTTTGAAGGCTGACAACAATCACCTCATTCTCTATTGTATCAATCATCCTTCAGTACTTGTAATTTATTTCGCTTGTACTTGTAATCTTTCTTATTCAAATTGTAACCTGATTCAAAGATTTAAAGAAAGATTTCAGCGAATGTACTTTACTCCATCAGTACTGAAAAGATCCCAGAAAACAGTAAAAGGGACAAATATTTTATGAGTTCTTTTTATCCTTATGTTTTCATTAAATAACAATTTTCCTTGTTGCTATGTCATAATCAAATAGGGGGAGATTGTTGATCCAAACCCTCAGTGATTTGATAATGATCCTATCTTAAATACTTAGTGAAAATTGTAAGTAAACAATATGTATCAGAGTTTCACTATCGCTGATAAGTACTAAGATCTTACAGTACTGCTGATAGGAACTCTCGCTCTTTTAGATTAAACATTCAGCGAACACTGTTCACCATATTGCTGAGTCTGTTCAGTCCTTATGGTGATCGCTGATAAATTAGTTGTTTACTTATGATCCGTGAAGACAAGATTCACGTCAACAAAGGTTCTACACTGAAGTCGAAGATCAAGCTCAAAGAACCAGCGACAAGTCTCCTAATGAACTGATGCGGATCAGCGAAGACTCAGATTTGTCCACTCAACGTGAAGTATCAAGTACAAGACTTTAGCTATCGCTGAACTTTATCATTCGCTGAATAGTAAATGATAATCGCTGAATCAACGAAAGCTGATCATGAAGTCCTCCGTACAAAGTACTTTTGTCTTAACCTCCCTTGCACGCCACCGTACGAAATGTCAGAAAAGAACCTCCGAAAATCTGAAATCGTACAACCACTCTAATACTACACTATTCATTCATGCGGCTACTAAGGTTGTCAACAAAGGTCAATGACATGCAACCAATCCGCTGATGACACGTGTAAAGTGTATACTGAATTGCATTAAATGCATGCAGTATATAAAGAGATGAACTCACTTCATTTGAAGTAACTTGCTAACTCTGGACAAGTTCAAATCTCTCTTAAGATAGGATTTTATTAGTAATCTCCTCATCTTTCTTAGTGCAAGAAACCTTAGTGTTCCAACTTGTTTAGATTTAGGTTTATCCTTAATCTTGTTTCCGCAACAAGCTGTAAATTGTTAATGATTTATCAATAAATAGTTTAGAAAAGTAAAATAGTGTGTTTGTATTCAACCCCCCCCCCCCTTCTACAAACTTGTATAGGCCTTTCGGGACCAACAGGTAGACTTCGTCAGGAAGAGCCATGGATAGTATGGATATGGCTTTGGTGTCGATAGCCACTTTCTTCTTATTTTCGTCAGTCCACATATGAACTTCCTTGGGTATCAACCTTTCTGGAATAGCAGGTCTATTCTCAGCGGCTGGTACTGCAACATCAATTCTTACAGGAATATATGGGCCGTTTTCAAGATAGTAAGGCATAGTAAGGTCTACACCTTCTAAGAAGAGAATCATCCTATTTTTCCATATATTAAAATTATCTCTGGACAATCTAGGGGGTTTTGCAAGAGAACCATTGTCAATATAATTTGTGTTTGTGTTGGCAGCCATTTTCAGAAATAGCAAGGAAGAGAAATCTTAGTATAGATCAGATCTTGTTTATGAGATTAAACAAATCCGCTCTGATACCACTTGTTGGTCCCGAAGGGCTATACAAGTTTGTAGAAGGGGGGGTGGGGGGGTTGAATACAAACACTAAGATTTTACTTTTCTAAATTGTTTATTGATAAATCATTAACAATTTACAGCTTGTTGTGAAAACAAGATTAAGGATAAACCTAAATCTAAACAAGTTGGAACACTAAGTTTCTTGCACTAAGAAAAAGAAGGAAATTACTAAGTTTTCTTGCACTAAGAAACAATATTAAGGATAAACCTAAATCTAAACAGTGTAGTATCAGATCGGTTGTACGATTTTAGACAATAAGGATGTTCTTTTTCTGACATATCGTACGGAGACGTGCAAGGGTGGTTAAGACAAAAGTACTTTGTATGGAGGACTTCATGATCAGCTTTTCGTTGATTCAGCGATCTATCATTCTATATCAGCGAATGATAGAGTTCAGTGATAGCTAAAGTCTTTGTACTTGATACTTCACGTTGAGTGGACAAATCTGAGTCTTCGCTGATCCGCATCAGTTCATTAGGAGACTTGTCGCTGGTTCTTGAGCTTGATCTTCGACTTCAGCGTAGAACCTATCTTGACATGAAATTTGTCTTCAGAGATCATAAGTAAACAACTAACTTATCAGCGATCACCATAAGTACTTAACAGAATCAGAGCATTATGGTGAACAGTGTTCGCTGAATGTTTAATCTAAAGAGCGAGAGTTCCTATCAGCGGTACTGTAAGGTCTTAGTACTTATCAGCGATAGTGAAACTCTGATACATATTGTTTACTTACAATTTTCACTAAGTATATAAGAGAGGGTCATTATCAAATCACTGAGGGTTTGGATCAACACACTCTCTCTCTCTCTCTATATATATATATATATATATATATATATATAGGGTTGGGTTTCGGTGACAAGTGCCAAATTTGGTGAGAAGTGGTTATCAACAGTTGGATGAGAAATGGACGCACATTAGGATGAGATGCACCGAGATAAGACACACCGAGATGTACCAGATCAATTCTCCTTTAAGTTGCAATTCATGAGAGGGTATTTGATTAAAAGTAATCAACAGTTTAAAAGTATTTTTCACACTTCTCTAAAAATAACACTTCTCACAGGATCCCATACCTATATGTGTGTGTGTGTGTATATATATATATATATATATATATATTAAAATGCAAACCATACAACCCAATCTCAACTGTCCATCTAGCCTCAAATATTTGGTTTCATAAATACATCAATTGTTTTATATTATAAAGTATTAATCATAATTAATGAACTCTAACGATTTTCCTTAAATATTCAAATCATAATAAATGAACATTCATCATTTCTATCTTAATTGATTGGTTTGAATGGTTTGCAAACTTTGTATGGTTTGCATTTGATTTGTCCTATATATATATTAATCAAATTAGAACTAAGTAGTTTGTGATAACTGTGAGATCCAATGTGAGTCAATCATTTAATTTTATTGATTTTATTTTAATAATAAAATATAAAGGTTATTTTAGTAATTATGGATTTGACATCTCAATCCCTTTAACCACGCCTAGAATTATGGGGATTTTTTTTGAATTTTGACCATCCTTCCTCACATCTCTTCCACCGCCTTATCACAACGTTTCTGCAAATCCACCCATGCCTCTCCTTCTTCTTCAACGAAAAACAAAAGGTCACCAGGCTTAGGTGGTACCCCATCTTTCCTGATCTTTAAGCTCTTCTCCACGTTGGGTTACGGAAAACCTATTTTTTAGGTCGAGGAAAACCAGATTTTTGCTATGTTATTGATCTGTCGGATTTCTTCGACCAGGAGAAATCGATTATATTTGCAAAGTACGATATGTAACCTTATCAAACAACGATCCGTCAACAAAATATATGGCAGATCGATATCGAACATCTCTCGAAAGAGTCTTGACAATGTAGCCGGAGGGAGAACGCCGAGATGGGTTGAGTTTTCAAGTTTCAGATCCCCATCATCAGCATCGTCACCATCCTCAACATTTACAAGATCAACTCGTTAGCTTACAAAAAGTCGGATATGGTATCAATTTTTTTTGGATATGGTATCAAGTTGGTATCCCCGGTTGTGTGTGGTCTAAAACTCATATTAGTTATGGTCTCAACCCAAATTCAAAACGATATCAAAGTGGATACAATGGGTATCATAGTGTTATCACAGGGTATCACAAGTTTATATTGTGTCTTTATCTATATGGCCATGATGGCCTGAAAATTAAAATTGTACTTGATTGTCTTTCCTATGGATAAATAACTATGTGCAGAACGATATTAGACTCTCAAGTCATAATAGCATCTGATCGGCATCGACACCTTATGCTTTGATGTATTGTTCAGAAGATACAACAAATGTGGAAAAAGTAGTGAAAACAACAGACAATTGAGGTGCACAGGCTGAACTTCTCAAACTGGAGGTGCATAACAGCTTATTTTCGACTTCACGATCATCGCCTTCTTCAAGAGTTTTTATACCTCTTTAGCAAGATTTTGGAAATATATATCTGATTCCTCTTCTCTCTTTGGTTTTATATGAGTTACACGGTGTTACATTGTGCATCTTGTATGTATTTTGGGTATCAAAGTGTTGATCCAAACCCTCAGTGATTTGATAATGACCCTGAGAAACACTTAGTGAAAATTGTAAGTAAACATATGTATTAATGTTTTGCCATATATGAAAAATATACTAAGTCTGTTTAGTATCGCTGATGAAAAACATACTTTAAATTTATACTTCAGGGAACACTGTACATCAGTGAGCCCTGAGCCTGTTCAGACTCACTGTTGGTCGCTGAATGTTTATCATGTAAATGCTTACTTATGATCCCTGAAGACAAGATTCGCGTCAACCAAGTTCAAAGCTGAGATCGAATACCAAGCTGAAGAACAAGTGACTAAGTTTACTAGTGACCTGAGGCAGACATCAGCGAAGACAAGATTGGTCCATCTCACGCGAAGTTTCAAGTAGAAGACTTCAGCGAACGCTGAACTTTATCATTCGATGATAAAGATTCATTCAGCGAACGCTGATCATGAAGCCTGTTCTACAACCAACTTTTGTCTTATCTCCTTGCATGCCTCCGTACGATTTTTTCAGAACAGACATCCCTTTTGTCCACAATCGTACAACCAACTCTGCAACTACACTGTTCATCATGCGGCCACTAGGATGTTTGTTGAAGTCAAATCATGCAACCAATCAGAGGTTGCCACGTGTAAAGGTATACTGACTTGCATTAAATGCATGTAGTATAAATAGAGAACCCTACTTCATTCTTCAAGTGTCTTGGCTCTCCTCTCGTTGAATCTCTTTGTGCAAGAAAATTATCTTTAGTTTTCTTAACTTCTTTTCTCTCTATATTTCTAGTGCAAGAAATCTGTGTGTTCTCATAGTTTGTTTATATTGGGTTTTTAACTTGATCTTATTCCGTAACAAACTGTAAATTGTTTGATTATATCAATAAACAATTAGAAAGATAAAAATCTGTGTTTGTATTCAACCCCCTCCCCCCTTCTACAAACTTGTATAACCTTCGAGACCAACAAGTGGTATCAGAGCGGACTGTTTAATCTCATAAACAAGATCTTTCTTATACTTTCTTCCTTGCTATTTCTTAATCATGGCAAATACTACAAACACAAACTACATAGATAATGGCTCCCTTGCCAAACCTTCTTGATTCAGCAAAGATAATTTCAATCTTTGGAAAAATCGAATGATGCTATTCCTAGAAGGTGTAGATCCCACTATACCATACTATGTGGAAAATGGACATTATATTCCCCATATGGTCCATGGTCCTATTGCTGCCACTGCTACCACCCCTGCCATCCCTGAGAGAACTCTTATTAGAGAAGTTTCTCAGTGGACTGAAGAAGATAAGAAGAAGGTGGCCATTGATACTAAGGCCTGATCTTCATCTCTATGGTTCTCCCTGACGAAGTCTACCATTCCGTCATGAACATGAAAAGTTCAAAAGCCATGTGGGACACTATATGTGTTCAATATGAAGGTACTGCTGAAGTCCAGGACTCTAGAAGAACAAAACCTGGTAAGGCAATACGAAAACTTCATCTGTGGTAAGACTGAATCTCTCTCTGAAGTACACCAACGTTTTAACTGCTTAATCATTGATTTAAAAACTATTGGTAAGACCTACTCTAACTCCGAGATCCTGACAAAGTTCTTGGAATGTATTCCTGAGAGCTGGGACAATTATACTATGTGTCTTAAGGTGTCAAAGGATCTAAAGTTCATGACCCTTGCTACCTTTATCGGCACTATGCTCAATCATGAGCAGTCGTGTCAACTTAAGAAGAATCTTGTAAAAGATTCCAAAAGCACACCTGTTGCTTTACTATCTTTAGAGTTAGTACCAGCTCAGCGATCAACTGTCACGATCACTGAAATGGAATCTAACTCTGATGATTCATCAGATGTTGATCCTTCAGAGCTTGATGAATCTCTAGCACTCTTGACAAATTCTTTCAGGAGGTTTGCTAGAAAGAGTAACTTTAGAAGAAGTAAACCTCTCACCATCACTGACAAGCCCAAATCATCTCCTGTTGATAAGGCTACTGCCACTTGCTATAACTGTGAAAAGATAGGTCACTTTGCTAGTGAGTGCAGGTCAAAGAAAGTTTTCAACCCTACTTCTTCTTCCTTCAAGAAATCCTCTAACCCTAAGGCTAGAGATGACAAATATCAATAGCTGAAAGAGAAATATGCTAAGCTAAAAGCATAAAAAAAGAAAGGAAAAGGTCTGATCGCTAAAGATCACGACTGGACTGAGTCTGATGAAGAATCAGATTCAGATGAAGAAGATGAGGCCAACCTCTGCCTCATGGACAAAATAGAAGAGGAGGAAGAACAAGCTGAAATTCCCTCCACTTCTACTTCTACCTCTCAGGTATCAAACTCTTCTACGGCTACTTCTGCATTCCCTAAATCTGATAGACTTCGTGCTATCGATATACTGACTATTGATCTATATGATGCCATGAATGGCAAGACAAAAGCTGAACAACTAAATCAAGATTTAGCTGAAAAGCTCAAACAATGTCATTTAAAATTCAATAGCTTTCTGACATTGAAAATAATTTGAAAGATCAGGTTTATGTAAATCAAGTTATCAGTATCGAGCATGAACAAGCTATCGCTAAACTGAAAGCAAAAAAAGATACTGTTGAAGGATGGTATAAATCCTCAGCAAAGATCATTGAGATAATAGGTGCTCAAATCCCTCGTAGTGACAAACGTGGTCTTGGTTACAAAGCTGATGCTGAAGAACCAACCACTGATCGTTCCATGCTTAAGTTTGGAATGTTCGTGTCATCTATCCCTGACACCTCATTACCTTAGTGTTCCTCTTCGAAAACTCTCATTCCTGAGGAAAAACCTACCTTGATTTCTAAAGGTAAAGGTAAAGAAAAAGAAATTCAAAAACCTCAGAAGGGTACCTATGTACCTAAGCTGAAAGTTCCAGACCCTTCAGCGAGTCATCCCTCTACATCTAAGACCAATATCTCTGAATTTATTCAGCGATCTACTCCTAAACTAAGAGTGGATGTAATTGGTAAGAAATACGAAGAACTGATAGTTCCTCCAATTTCCAATGCTAAAGGTATTCTTGGTGCTGGTCCTGCTCATTTAAAAATCTCAACTAAGCATGCAAATGGTCCTAAAGCTACTTTTAGCTATAGGAAATGTTATCACTGTGGACTTACCGATCATATTGTTAGTAAGTGCCCCACAGCTACAAAGGCTGAGAAATTAGCCAAGGAAAAGAAGACCGCCCCCAAGGCAAAGAAGACCAATCCGGGTGTAAATCAGGCTAAGGTGAAAACAACCACTGAGATTAAGAAATTAACCAAAGTGAAGACTATTTCTGAAGATGAATCTTCAAATGTTGCGAAGTTTGCTGAACCTTCAACTTCCTCTACCACCACTGACAAATGTGGTCCCATAGTTAAGTGGGTACCTATTCAAAACTAATCTTCCTTTGTTTGCAGGTCTTTGTTGTTAGTTTTGTTGATATACCTTGAAAAAAAGACAAGAGTATCAAGAGAGTACTATCAGCAACATCAGTCAGAAATAAACCATGACGCAAGTATACATCTTAGTCTATTATCGTCTTGTAACAAGTAATAATGGTACTAAGTACCAAAATATCGATCCCACAGGGAAGCGTGGAAAAGTTTCTCTTTAAAGTCTAATTTTGTAAAAGCAGGTTTCAGATGGCGAATGTGAAGGTATTCTTTTGTTGAAGGTTTGTGATTAACAACTAGTGAAAATTAACAATTATAAGAGGAAAACACAGGGTATAAAGATCCATTGGTATTATATTAATAATTAGATATCGAGATGAGACAGTATTCTTCAGTTATCTCAAGTGTCGAATATTCCATGATACAACGTACCAGTTGTCAGTTGGTCAATTGTGATCCACCACAAAATATAACCTTGATTTAAATAACGTCAGACAATCATATCATACGATACACCTTTTTACCCTTTTATTAGTCTCGGTCACAATTTCTCTTTATACCCCGAACTAAGGCGATTAGCCCATCATCGTTCAGATTCCAATTATAAAAGATTTACGAGTTTTAAAACAAATAATGGAAATGAACAAGGCGTTAATTAAATTAAACTTACTTGACTGGAACGTCGTGACTTGTTTCACAAGTTACTAAAGGTTTGGAAGAAATTACCAATTTAACAAGACAAATCACGGAGTGATTTTTAAAACATTAATTCCTACAAAGTTGACGAACAATTTAACTGTTGATTTTAAAGCTAAAGTTCAGGAAAATGAGATTATTAAGCTACGTGGAAAATCTTGTTTTAAATGTGGAATTATAGTGACGATTTCTAAAACTATGTAAATGGAACCTTTAAGTAAACCACCACTGGTTACGATTGAAATATAATTTCAATCGTTAAGCTATGGATTTGGTCACTTAACAAGCCCAATGATTAACTAATGAAAACTTGATTAGTTGAAAACGATTGATTCTTAATGATTTCTGGCGTGTTATGTTAACGGACTAATTATGAGAGCTTAATTAAAACTTGAGTTTGAGACGAGAAAAAGTGGAACTTTTGTGAAATCACTTACCAAACCGTGAACCAATTTTCCTTGAGAATCCATAGTGATTAATTCAGACTTTCGGCTTATATTGTAAGTGAGATTACGCGAGAACCAAGCTTTATCCAAAGTCGAGAATGAGATCAGAAAAGAGAATCGTGAGTTGTTTGACGAAAGATTAATTAAAAACGTGATTTTGAAAGCAATTTAAATCAACTGAGATGAGTTTAAAAAGATGACATGTTTAAAGATTAGTTAAGAGTTATGAAAACAAGTTTAGCAAACAATTAGGAAATGAGTTTTAACACTAACATTTAATGAACTTAAAGATGTTTAGTTAATGGATTAAGATTAAGATTAAAAACCGAATTGTTTTAGACTACAGAACCGTGAACTTCGGATCATGCAATGGAGTGTTCGGCTTGGTGCATCAAAGCTGAACCATGGTAACCAAGTCACAAGGATATCCCAAGCACCAAGCACCAAGCACACTTAAACAACTAGCCTAATACACATATCTATACTAGAATTATTTCTTAGTGGCTAAGTTTTAATCTTGAAGCTCCATGGGTCATAAGATCCGACCCATGGATTAGAATAGCATTCGTCCCATAAGTGATATACAACAAGTGGCCCATGTGATGATCTTCGGCCCAAGAGTATTGCTCGGCCCATCAGAAAACGAAAACGGCCGGCCCAACCGAGGTCATACGATTGGCCTAAATCGGCCCATGCGATACGAGTTTGGTGATAAAATCCGAGGCCCAAAAGTTAGTTTCCCAAAGTTCAAAACAATGCCAACAATCGGCCCAAAAATTGAAGTCTTCACTTTAAGCTTCGTGATCCGTCATTCTTCAAGATCCAAATTTGTCTTCAAAACGGCCGTACTTTCGTACATACAAAATATATATATATAACTTACTTATTTTTGTGTTTTTGAGATGTATTTTTTAGATTAAATACGAAACGTATCTAATATTTATTTTTATTGCATTTAACTAAAAATAACTATAAATAAAGCGGTAAAGGTGGGATTGAGCTCAAAATTGATGGAAAACATGGCTAAAATAGGGTTAATAAAATAACCCTATCACAACCACGAATTCGAACTGTTGCTTGCCCTCAAACAACTTTATTAAGAGAAATTTAATTTTGAGCTGTTTTATAAATTTGCCGCAATTTTTCCAATCAATCAACATGCGTATCCATCACCATTTGGCCCACGTTATTCACACAACATGTACTTATAGCCCTTTGTAAAATGACATCTCTCAGCTAAATCACAAGAAAAAATCCATAAGCTAGCCACAAAATTTTTGTTTAATTAAAATCATAATGCAACCCGTATCGGGGGTGAGTGTTTGGCTTTTTGTTTTGGTAAAAATGGTGAGTTTTACCAATTTTTCAAAATTTTCAAATTTGGCACAATTTTCTGCCTTTTCTTTTGATGATTTGAGATGAGACACATTGGTCCCTTCGGTGTCTTTGACACTTTCTTTATGTAAGAATAAACAAATGCGAAGCTTTGCTTCTTTGTGCATTGTTCAATCCTTTTTTACTTTTTGGTGGGTGCGGCGCATTTTGTAAAGGAGTGTGCACTTTAAAATGATATGGTTTCGAATTTTACGTGAGTTACCATATAATTTCCCCTCCCCAAAATTTAGAAGGGTTCAATGTCCTCATTGGACAACCATTGATCAAGCAAGAAAAACTGGCTTTTTGTGTATGGTGTGGTTGCAAAGCTGATTCTAACAAACTTTGGAAACAAAAATTTCTGGGCTAGTTCTTGTGACATGAAATGTGCAGGTGAGAAAACTTTCCGTTTTACTCTTGCTATCAAACAAGCATGTCAACAACAATCCTTAAAACGTGAAATCAACACATGGTAATGTCAAGCAAAAATTACCCCAAATTTACAACACAAAATCCTGAATCTAGGCAATTAAATTAAAGTGCAATTAATTAAAGTGCGCGGAAAATTTAAAAGGATAGAGGCAGGAAATTGAACCTGTCCTACTCATGATGAGTAGGAGTACGCTCAACTGGTTCCCACAAGAGATGGATGGGAAAAGGCGGTAGGTTCTTTGCTAACTCCGGGTGCTCTTTGGTCCATATACGTCTCATCACGTCATCCTTGGCTTTCTCAAACTTTAACCAACTAACAAGCATGATGTCAATCCGCTTCAGTCGTGCATCAGTCTCATCATTCCTTTTACGTTCCTGCTGTTTGATTTGTTTCGCAATCAACACTTGGTGTTCCTTAAGTGTTGTCCTCATCTCAATCTGAAGTGACCGGAGACTTGCTTCCAAAGAAGCAATTCCATCACTGTCAGATTAGTCCGAATCCGAATGCACACACATGTTGTTACGCATTAATCTATACACATTTTGTTTTTCCATAACTAGTTTTTCTTTTGAAAACGTATCGGTGGATAGGATGGTAACATCCGCATTTTTCATGAGTGCGTGGATTATGGACGGATGAGACATTCTAGCATTGCACCGGTCAACACCTCCACGTATATTGTTGGAGATGAGACGTCCAACATAAAATTTGTGTCCCTTAAGGATGCAATACAAAATCAAAATTCTAACCATGCAAAGGCTAGTGTCGTGAGTTGTTGGAAATAAACTGTGTCTTAAGAAGAAAAACCAGACGTTTGCCTCAGGTTTTAAACAGTGCGTGCGAATTATACGTGAGTTTCTGGTGAACTCCCACTTGGATCCTTTATGTATGATTGTGTCTAAAATATTATCAAGATCCTCGTTGGTTAAATTTTCGATCAACCGTTGCAATTCAGAATGCCTAGGTGGGACAATACTCAACCTTGTTTTGTCTGACAAGGATTTCTACACCATCCGTAACAGATAGTTCACTATAAAAATCCCTCACCGAGGAAATATTATGTTGACTTGGTGGTTCACATAAAATCTCCCAACCTAGTTTAGTGATCAAGTAACCAATATGTGGGTGTGCAAGTAGTGCATTCACATGGAAACCACGTGGTGCATGGCATATTTTACGTGCTAAAGTTGGAAATTTAACCAAAGTCTCATGACAAGAAAATAAATCATAACGAGTTAAATTAGAGTTTAAAGAGGTACCGACTTTTTATTTTCCCTTGTCCACAACACGAACTCCTTGAGAGTTCTCTGATTCCTTTTCTTCTGAATCTTGACCCGTACCTTCCTCAGACGCGAAAAATTCACCATCTTCTAAGTCCACAATCACCTTTTGTTTCTTGATGGGTTGCATATTACTCACCACAGTAGGCTTCATCCTTCGAACATATTGGTAAATGGGGGGATTTGGGTTAGGTTTAGGTGTGTTTTCAGGTGAGATGGGGGTGGGTTTTATTAGCGCGGGGGATACAGTAGGTGGTTCTAGGGTGAGGTGAGTGGGTGGTTGTCGATGGTCATGAGGTACGGCTGTGGTTGCCACGGGTGGTAATCTGGGGTTAGAAACCATGGATGCTCTTACTGGGTTATATGGTCGAAAAGCCGAGGGTCGATTTGGGATTGGGTTCCCTTGTGAGTTTAACACCACCGCACACGGAATCGTAGGTCGAGAGGACTGTGGTCGCACTTTCATCGGAGCAAATCGAGGGTGTGAAAACCCGGTGGTGGCCGAATGTTGGGCCGATAGAACATGGGTCTTGGTCCATAGTTCATTAAGAACTTATTTGTAGCTAAATAATTTCGATTGTACCCTCCTAATGAACCTCTGAACATGAAACTCGATACTTCGGGTAACAATGAGTTCAAATCAGGTGTTCTAGGTTTTTGGTCCACATGATCAGCGAAAAAGGGGTTGGTGTATACCCTTGGTGTGCGTGGGTGCGAAGACGATGATTCTTGAACAACCATCTCGGCCGCCGCAGCAAGCTCTTGGAGCGAGGAACGATCGTCGGATGATCGGAGTATCGTCGGAGAGGGTAACAGTGGTTTAATCTTAGCTTTTTCTTCACTGTTAGCCATCGAGGGTTTTCTCCGGCGAGTTTCTGATCGAGCTCATCGATGGGTTCTCAAGAGTGCGAAGTGGGTTTTGCTTCGTGTTACGCGCTGGTTCACCGAAATGGTTTTGCGAGTTGTGTGGGAGTGTCGGGGCTTTGCCATAGAAGGTGAAAGGTTTTAGGTTTTTATAGAAATGGAGATTAGAAGTCGAGAGGAAGAGGGAGGGGTGACATGGACAAGGAGAAGGGGGGCTGATCTATTGAGCTGACAGGTGAATCCGGCGGTGGCAGTGGCAAATTCCAACAAAGAAGAGAGATATAGCAGTATGTGTGTGTGTTTGTTTTTCGTATGAAAAAATATCTGCATGCTCAAACCTTAATCAAGTACAAGCATTAAATGCTTGTAATTTGTACATTGCAACTACAGTAACTAGATACTTCAATTTAGTTAGATTAACTCTTTAAGAATTCAGTTAAAAACCAAAACCAGTTACTAAATTGGGCCACTCTTATTAAAACTCTCGGCCACTGGGCCGATTACTCTTGGCCCAGTTGATTATTATGATATACCATGTAGCTGGCCCAATTGCTTTTATTAAAACGTAACTTGAGCCCAAATTTGAAAAACATATCACCGGCCCAACTGATTATAAATTAGATTCGAACACGAGTCTGATTTAATTTAGCAGGTACTAATTGGAACACAGTACGACCAATTAATTGTTTAGTACTCATATTCCATCATTGGTTCAGTTATTTTCGTTTTATAAAAATTTGGCCAAGGGCCGAAAATTTTTATTCCTCGCTTGATTCAAACTCTTATCTCCAAACTTTTTATTCCCCAAAATTTGTATCTTTTAATACTTCTCTTTCTCTTAAAATAGATCACTTATTCTATTTTATTTTTATAACAATTATATATTTTTCTTGTTTTTCTGCTAATACAATTAAACAACCTGCATATATATTTTTATTTTTGTTTTTGTTTTTTCTATTGTTTATTATTATTATATATACATATTTTTATTTTCATTTTATTGTTACTCTAGAAAGTGGACAACCTCCACAGGTTGTTGTGTCAGAATTGGAGGTTCAACGAATGGTTTTACTCTTTGTCCGTTTACCTTAAAAGTTGTCCCTTTTTCTGGATCAATCAATTCAATTACACCATAGGGATAAACTTTTGCAATCTGATACGGTCCTGTTCATCTAGAGTTTAGTTTTCCTGGAAACAACCTGAGTCGGGAGTTGAACAGTAGGACCTGTTGTCCTGCAAAGAACTCTTTTGGACTGATTTTCTTATCGTGCCATTTTTTGTATTTTCTTTATAAAGTTTGGCATTTTCATAAGAAAAATTCCTATGTTCTTCTAACTCACAAAGTTGTAGGGTTCTTTTTTTTCCTGCCTCATCCAAACTCATGTTTAGTTCTTTTATGGCCCAATATGCCTTATGTTCTAATTCTACAGGCAGGTGACAGGCTTTCCCAAAAACTAGTTTATACGGGGACATACCAATAGGGGTTTTGTAAGCAGTCCGTTAGGCCCATAAGGCATCATCCAGTTTGGATGCACAGTCTTTTCTGTGTGGCTTGACTACCTTTGCTAATATTCCTTTGATTTCCCTATTGGACAACTCAGCCAAACCATTGGTTTGAGGGTGATAAGTAGTAGCCACCCTATGTTGAATGTTGTATTTGTCCAATACTTCCTCTAATAGGTTGTTGATGAAATGGGTGCCCTCATCACTAATCAAGGCACGAGGTGTGCCGAATCTAGTGAAGATGTGGTTTTGGAGAAATTTTATAACCGTTTTAGCATCATTAGAGTGACACCCCATAGCCTCTACCCATTTAGACACATAGTCAACAGCTACCAGGATGTAGGTACAGTTATTTGACAGTGGAAATGGTCCCATAAAGTCAATACCCCAAACGTCAAATAATTCTACTTCTAAAATCCCATTTAAAGGCATTTCAATCCGCTGAGAAATATTTCCACTTCTTTGACACTCATTACAACTTTTTGCAAAGTTGTAGGCATCATTATTTAGGGTAGGCCAATACAAACCTAATTGTAATACCTTTGCAGCTGTTCTGCTCCCTCCAAAATGTCCTCCACATGGACCTGTGTGACAGTGATATAGGATAGATGCCACTTCTTCCTTAGGGATGCACCTTCTGATCACCTGATCTGCACAAATCTTAAATAAAAATGGATCAACCCAAAGAAATTTCTTGGAATCAAATATAAGTTTCTTTCTTTGATGTTTATTAAATTCTTTGGGAATGATCCCACAAGATAAGTAAATAACAATATCCGCAAACCAAGGTGTTGCAGTATGTTGTACAGCTAAAATCTTTTCATCTGGAAAAACATCACTTATATCATTAGAGTGTTCAGTGTTTTCTTGTTTTTCCAGTCTTGACAAGTGGTCAGCCACTTGGTTGTTTACACCCTTCCTGTCAATGATTTCCAAATCAAATTCTTATAATAACAAGACCCACCTTATTAGCCTAGGTTTTGCATCTTTTTTAGAAATAAGATATTTGATTGTTGCATGATCAGTATGCACAATCACTTTGGCACCCATCAAATATGATCTGAATTTTTCAAAAGCAAAAACCACAGCTAATAATTCCTTTTCGGTAGTGGTGTAATTGATTTGAGCCTCATTGAGAGTTTTACTAGCATAGTAAATAGAGTGAAAACTTTATTTTTTCTTTGTCCTAGAACAGCTCCAACAGCCCAGTCACTAGCATCACTCATTATTTCAAAAGGTAAAGACCAATCAGGAGTCACTATTACAGGGGCAGTAACCAATGCTTCTTTCAAAATTTTAAAACCTTTTTTACAATCATCGTCAAAATTAAAAACATGGTCATGCTGTAATAGTGAGCACAGAGGTTTAGATATTTTGGAAAAATCTTTGATAAACCTCCTGTAAAAACCTGCATGTCCTAAGAAACTTCTGATTCCTTTAACAGTGGTTGGTTCAGGTAATTTTGCAATTACCTCTAATTTGGCTTTGTCAACCTCAATACCTCTATTGGAAATGAGATGCCCTAACACAATGCCCTCTTTAACCATAAAGTGGCATTTTTCCCAGTTTAAAACCAAATCTGTTTCTTCACATCTTTTAAGACTGTTTTCAATGTTTTGTAAATATTGATCATATGATGTCCCATAAACTAAAAAATCATCCATGAAGATTTCCATGGACTATTCAAGCATATCTGAGAAAATAGACATCATACATCTTTGAAAAGTGGAAGGTGCATTACAGAGTCCAAAAGGCATTCTTCTAAAGGCAAAAGTGCCATAAGGGCAGGTGAAAGTGGTTTTCTCCTGATCTTCAGGTGCAATGGCAATTTGATTGTAACCGGAGTCTGTCTAACATCTGGTCAATGAAAGGTAATGGAAAATGGTCTTTCTGGGTAGCCTGGTTAAGCTTTCTATAGTCCATACAGATCCTCCATCCTGATACTACTCTAGTAGGTATAAGTTCATTCTTCTCATTAGTTACCACAGTCACTCCACCCTTTTTGGGTACACACTGCACAGGATTGACACAAGTACTACTGGCAATAGGATAGATTATGCCAGCATCCAACCATTTTAAAATTTCCTTTTTAACAACCTCTTTCATCATAGGGTTGAGTCTTCTTTGGGGTTCAACAGAGGTGAAATCTTTGTTTTCTAAAATGATCTTATGTTGACAAATAGTAGGGCTTATGCCCTTTAAATCAGCAATGGTCCATCCTATGGCCTTGGTGTGTTGTTTCAACATACTCACCAATTTTTCCTCCTGGTCAGATTCTAAGGATGATGAAATAATGACTGGCAACTTCCCTGGTTCTCCTAAAAAGGCATATTTCAAATGTGAGGGAAGTTGTTTTAATTCTAAGTCTGGAGCACATTCTAAGGAAGGCACAAGGGTCTTCATGTCCTTATTTTCTAAAACTTCAACATCAGAGGTGACCTGTATGTCTTCTAAGTCCTCAAACTCTGCTTTATCTTTTTCACTATCAGATTCTTCCATTTCCAGTCCTTCCCCAAAATTTTGGTCTAGACACCAAGATTCAATCAAACTTAAGGTAGAACATTCCTCTCTCTCCTCTGGATACTTAAGGGAGTCCAGCACATTAAAGGTTACTTGTTGGTCTTGAACTCTCATTGTGAGTTCACCCTTTTGGACATCTATCAGGGTTCTTCCGGTGGATAGGAAAGGTCTTCCTAAAATGATAGGAATGTCTTTGTCAGCTTCAAAGTCTAAGATAATAAAATCTGCAGGGAAAATAAACTTATCAACCTGGACTAGGACATCCTCAATTTTACCTTTAGGCCAAGCTATGGACTTATCAGCTAATAAGAGAGATACAGTTGTGGGTCTAGCTTCACTTATGCCTAGGGTATTGAATACAGATAAAGGCATAAGGTTCATACTGGCACCTAAGTCACATAAAGCTTGTCCTACTTCTTTACCTCCTATGGAACATGGGATGGTAAAACTTCCAGGATCTTTCATCTTTGGAGGGATCCTATTAGAGAACTAAGCACTACAACCTTCAGTCAGAGCTACAGTCTCACACTCATTCAATTTCTTCTTTTTACTTAAAATATCTTTTAAAAACTTTGCATAACTTGGCATTTGTTCAATGGCTTCCACCAAAGGTATGTTGATATGCAACTGTTTAAAAATATCTAAAAACTCTTTGAATTGCAGTTCATCTTTTTCATTCCTCATCCTTTGGGGATATGTAATATAAAGAGGAACTGTAGTAGGAGGCGTAGTCTTTTGAATAGTTGGTGCTGAAACTGGTGGTGAGGTCTTGTCTATCTTAATTTGACCAGGAACTTTGGGACTGTCACCAGCTTGTGACACATCCCCAACAGGCTTATCTGTGGTTGTTTGATCTTTCTTAGGGTCTTCAGGAATTGACAATGGGATTGTGGGAATGGTAGTGGTGTTAATGGGCCCAACAGTATTTCTTGGCCCAATAATTCCACTGGACTTAGCAGAGTCTAAAACTGTATTTTTCTTTTCTGACTCTGCTTGGGTTGGCTTTATTAAATCTTTTTGTGTGTTTTCTATTAAATCCCTACCACTCCTCAAAGTTACAGCTTTAACATGCTCTTTTCCAATTCTCGGGGGTATTTCTGTATCACTTGGTAGAGAACCGGAAGGACGTTTTCTTATTTCTAAAGCCATTTGACCAACTTGGGTCTCTAGATTTTTAATTGATGCTTGAGTTTGGGATATAAATCCCTTCATCATTGCTTCCAAGGAAGTAGATGATTCAGCATGGTGGTTTGACTTTTATTAAAAAGCATGTTGATTATTTTGAGAATTCGTGTGCTGGTTGTTTTGAGGTCTGTGATAAAATTGTTGGGTTTGACCTTGCAATTTAGGTGGTGGTGGATTTAGTGCAGAACTATGCCATGAAAATTTTGGATGGTTCCTCCACTCAGGGTTGTAAGTCTGAGAAAAGGGTCCTCCTTTGTTATTGTTATTATAATTATTATTATTATTGTTATTATTACCTATATAGTTGATACGCTCAGGATTTCCTGGACAATGTTCAAAGGTGTGGCCATCACCACAGTATGTGCACTGGATAGACTGAACAGTATCAGTAGGCATAACAGGATTGACTGACACAGCATTAAGGTTTCTAATCAAAGATGTCATGTCATTCATCTGTGTAGATATTAATGCGTAAGCATCAGGATCTTGTGCTCCTCCTGATGTTTTTCTAGGTGGTAATGCACGTGGATCAGCCCACTGACCATTGTTGTTATAGATTCTTTCAAGAATGTCATATCCCTCATTATAGGTACAAGATGTGAAAGCTCCGTTTGCAGTAGAGTCGAGCATTTGTTTTGCAGTAATATTTAAACCACTGTAAAATGTCTCTAACTGAATGCAGTACGGAATGCCATGGTGAGGCCATTTTCTCAAAAGCTCCTTGTACTTATCCCATGCATCAGGAACTGCCTCATCGTCCATTTGTTTAAAAGTGCAAATTGCGTTTCTGGACTTAGCATTCCTCGTGGGTGGAAAATATTTTTTAGAAATTTCTCCGCCATTTGGGCCCAGGTAACTATAGAATCTGGCTTCATTGAGTTGTACCAAGACCTTGCACTATCTCTTAAAGAATATGGAAAAAGTTTTAATTTTAGTGCATCGTCTTCTACACCTGGAAGCTTAAAAGAGTCTGTAATTTCCATGAAGGACCTTAAATGAGAATGAGGATCTTCAGATGCCAAACCAGCGTACTGGCCGTTAGTTTGAAGCATATGAAACATTATCGACTTTAATTCAAAGTGGCGGGTTTGCAGTGTTGGTTTAAGAATTCCTGAATGTAACTGAGTTAAAACAGGAACGACATAAGACATAATACCACCATCCTTTGAATTAGCTAACCGAAAAATGTTTTGTTCCTCATCGTCAAGATTATTTATTAATGGCGGGATTTCAAGATTTTCTTCATTATTAGGCCGCCCATTAGGTCCTAACGGTAGACCGTCCTCATGGTCCGACGAAGAATCACTTTCAGACATCTCTAAAGAATTTAAGACTCGATTAGCTCTTTGAATTCTTCTTCGTTGTTTAAAAGTTCTTTCAATGTCAGGATCAAATTGGAAGATTTCACCGTGAGGCAACCTTGGCATGCACTATAATTAAAATAAATTTTTTTTTCTTTTCTCAAAATTGTGGTAGAAAAACTTGCTTTTAAAAATTTTACTTATAAAAAGAAAAACTTTTGGCTTGCTTCCCCGGCAACGGCGCCAAAAAGATGTTGTTAGTTTTGTTGAAATACCTTGAAAAAGAGACAAGAGTATCAAGAGAGTATTATCAGCAATATCAGTCAGAAATAAACCATGACGCAAGTATACATCTTAGTCTATTATCGTCTTGTAACAAGTAATAATGGTACTAAGTACCGAATATCGATCCCACAGGGAAATGTGGAAAATTTTCTCTTTAAAGTCCAATTTTGTAAAAGCAGATTTCAGATGGCGAATGCGAAGGTAATCTTTTGTTGGAGGTTTGTGATTAACAACTAGTGAAAATTAGCAATTATAAGAGGAAAACACATGGTATAAAGATCCATTGGGATTAGATTAATAATTAGATATCGAGATGAGATAGTATTCTTCAGTTATCTCAAGTGTCGAATATTCCATGATACAACGTACCAGTTGTCAGTTGGTCAATTGTGATCCACCACAAAATATAACCTTGATTGAAATAACGTCAGACAATCATACCATACGATACACTTTTTTATCCTTTTATCAGTCTCGGTCCCAATTTCTCTTTATACCCCGAACTAAGGCGATTAGCCATCATCGTTCATATTCCAATTATAAAAGATTTAAGAGTTTTAAAACAAATAATGGAAATGGACAATGCGTTAATTAAATTAAACTTACTTGACTGGAACGTCGGGACTTGTTGCACAAGTTACTAAATCTTTGGAAGAAATTGCCAATTTAACAAGACAAATCACGGAGTGATTTTTAAAACATTAATTCCTACAAAGTTGACGAACAATTTAACTGTTGATTTTAAAGCTAAAGTTCAGGAAAATTAGATTATTAAGCTACGTGGAAAATCTTGTTTTAAATGTGGAATTATAGTGACGATTTCCAAAACTATGTAAATGGAACCTTTAAGTAAACCACCACCGGTTACGATTGAAATATAATTTTAATCGTTAAGCTATGGATTTGGTCACTTAACAAGCCCAATGATTAACTAATGAAAACTTGATTACTTGAAAACGATTGATTCTTAATGATTTCTTGCGTGTTATATTAACGGACTAATTATGAGAGCTTAATTAAAACTTGAGTTTGAGACGAGAAAAAGTGGAACTTTTGTGAAATCACTTACCAAACCGTGAACCAATTTTACTTGGGAATCCAAAGTGATTAAATCAGACTTCCGGCTTATATTGTAAGTGAGATTACGCGAGAACCAAACTTTATCCAAAGTCGAGAATGAGATCAGAAAAGAGAATCGTGAGTTGTTTGACGAAAGATTAATTAAAAACGTGATTTTGAAAGCCGTTTAAATTAACTGAGATAAGTTTAAAAAGATGACAAATTTAAAGATTAGTTAAGAGTTATGAAAACAAGTTTAGCAAACAATTAGGAAATGAGTTTTAACACTAAGATTTAATGAACTTAAAGATGTTTAGTTAATGGATTAAGATTAAGATTACAAACCGAATTGTTTTAGACTATAGAACCGTGAACTTCGGATCATGCAATGGAGTGTTCGGCTTGGTGCATCAAAGCCGAACCATGGTAACCAAGTCACAAGGAAATCCCAAGCACCAAGCACACTTAAATAACTAGCCTAATACACATATTTATACTAGAATTATTTCTTGGTGGCTAAGTTTTAATCTTAGAGCTCCATGGGTCATAAGATCCGACCCATGGATTGGAATAGCATTCGGCCCATAAGTGATTTACAACAAGTGGCCCATGTGATGATCTTCGGCCCAAGAGTAGTGCTCGGCCCATCAGAAAACGAAAACGGCGGGCCCAACCGAGGTCATATGATTGGCCTAAATCGGCCCATGCGATACGAGTTTGGTAATATAATCTGAGGCCCAAAAGTTAGTTTTCCAAAGTTCAAAACAATGCCAACAATCGGCCCAAAAATTGAAGTCTTCGCTTTAAGCTTCGTGATCCGTCATTCTTCAAGATCCAAATTTGACTTCAAAACGGCTGTACTTTCGTACCTACAAAATATATATATAAAAAACTTACTTATTTTTGTATTTTTGAGATGTATTTTTGTGATTAAATACGAAACGTATCTAATATTTATTTTTATTGCATTTAACTAAAAATAACTATAAATAAAGCGGTAAAGGTGGGATTGAGCTCAAAATTGATGGAAAACATAGGGTTAATAAAATAACCCTATCAGTCTTGAAGTGTATCCGGTATCTTGATAGCGGATGCTGTCGACACATGACCGGAAAGAAAAACCTGCTCACTAAATATAAGGAAGAGAAAGGTCCCTCTGTGACCTTTGGTGGAAATGAAAAAGGCTATACCCGAGGGTTTGGTGTACTTTCTAATGGTACAACAACCTTCAGAAGAGTCGCATACGTCGAAGGGCTGAAACACAATCTTCTTAGCATCAATCAGCTATGTGACAAGGACTTTAAAGATTGCTTCACTAAGTAAGCATGTTTCGTCACTGACAAGAAGGAGAAAGTTGCTCTTAGTGGATATCGTTTGGAAAATGTTTACGTCATAAACATGGACTCAACAACCACTGAGAATGCTTGTTTTTTCTCCAAAGCCTCTTCTGATATCAACTGGCTATGGCATAAAAGGCTCTCTCATCTCAACTTCAAGACACTCATACGCTAAGGAATCTCTCTGTTCAGCGTGTGAAAAAGGAAAACAAACCAAAGCTAGCTTCAAGTCAAAGCAAGTTTCCTCAGTGTCATCTCCTCTTCAACTTCTCCACATGGATCTGTTTGGTCCTGTCAACGTTCAATCCATAGCTGGAAATAAACTTTTCCATGGAAGAAAACCATCTATCTGTTTTCTTCACATCTTTGGTTGTCAGTGTTTCATCTTAAACAACATAGATGCTCTTGGAAAATTCGACCCCAAAGCTGACGACAGAATATTTCTTGGATATTCTTCTGTATCCAAGGCCTTCAGAGTCTTCAATAAGAGAAGACAAACTATAAAAGAAACTATCCATGTCACCTTTGACGAATCCCGTTCAGTGAACTCAAGACCATCCACTGATAACGAAGAACTCAATCAGTGGATGTTTTCTCATTTTGGGGATTCAGAAACTGTTCCTAACCCAGATCCTCAGGTCAACACTCCTACCACTGATGATGATCCTGTCATCATACCCAGCATGCAGACAAGTGAAGCTGAATCATCTTGGGTTTCAGATGTTCCCATCAACACTATGCCTGTTTCTGAACCATCATCTGATATTCCATCAACTTGTAACATCTCAAAATTTCCTTAGTCATTGTACTCTATTTTGAAAGAATGTTTAAAATAAGGGGAAGTATTATCTTAAATGAAATATCGAAAGAATTGGAAATGACAATTGACCCAAAGTTTAGGCTAATTGTAAATTATGAAACTTTGAGGGTTAATTGTGTCAATTAGTGATATTGGTATCCATTTAAGTGGAAAGGCGGTGGAAATTGAGATGATCTTAATTTCCATCCCTTGAGGAGTCGATTTCAAGGGAAAAGGAGAACGAAAGACCGAAGTCTTGATTTACCGGTTGCTGATTCGTGTGGTGAAGAAAGTTGATTTTGTCTCTGTATTGCTTCTATCGATCTCACAGGTGAGTTCATCCCCTTCTTTGGTTGTTTTGAATATGTTGAATTCATTATTAGAACTGAAGTCATATTCGAATTGTGTTTATATATCAATAGAAGTGTAGTTAAATCGAAGGAAGAATTTGGAAATGTAAATTGGTACGAGTTCGAACAGTACAGAAATGGGGTTTTCTGGATGAGTTCCGGATTGTATTTTCGGATCGAAGATTCCCGGTTTTGGTCCCGGAGTGGGAACTCCCGGATTTGGTTCCGGATCCGGAATTGAGTTGGGATCCGGAATTGAGTCGAGATCCGGAATTGAGTTGAGATCCGGAATTTAGTTGAGATCCGGAATTGAGTTGGGATCCGGTTTCGATGGGATCCGGATTCGAATGGGATCCGGTCTCATTTGGGATCCGGTCTCATTTGGGATCCGGTCTCATTTTTGATCCGGTCTCATTTGGGTCCCGGTTCCGGATAAGGTTTCGGATAGTTCCGGACTTTGAGTTCGGAATACTTTTCCGGATAAGTTTCCGGATAGTTCCGGACAAGGGATTTTCCGGATATAGTTTCCGGATGTGTTATCCGGTTAAGATTTTCTAAAAACCTTTTTGAGGGGCGCTGTCCCCAGACCCCGCAAGGGCATTGCCCCTTGACCCCATCCGCTAACCGGGTAGCGGAACCCCCATGCCAAGTCGCCGAAGGGAGGCAATTGAGAATAAGGGTATGATATATTATTTGGGATTCTTAACTTTGAGAGCATGAGATGAGTTGTTATGTGCTTTGAGCTGATACTCCTGTATACTAGGAAATGTAATGAATAGGCAAAGTATAATTGCTATTCATATTGAAAAGGAGGAATAGGCAAGGTAGAATTGCTATTCCCGTGTATCCTTAAAATGATTGAATAGGCAAAGTAGAATTGCTATTCATATTGAAATGATTGAATAGGCAAAGTATAATTGCTATTCATGTTGAAATGATTGAATAGGCAAAGTAGAATTGCTATTCATCTTGAAATGATTGAATAGGCAAAGTAGAATTGCTATTCCTGTTGAAATGATTGAATAGGCAAAGTAGAATTGCTATTCATGTTGAAATGATTGAATAGGCAAAGTAGAATTGTTATTCATATTGTAACGATGGAATAGGAAAGGTATAATTGCTATTCATATTGTAACATGGATACGTGAAATAGGCAAGGTATAATTGCTATTTCTGCTTCCTTTCCCAAGAGAAAGGAAGCAGCGCTTAATGGTAAGTTCTTGGTCATGAACTATAAACTAGAATCGGTGGTGAATCGCAGTGGCACTCTCGAATATGATACTATGACATACTTAGTGTTGTCAGGTTCATGGAATCAGGTATGATTCCCGGTATCAAAAGATGATATTGGGTTCGGTAAGAAAGTTGGATCAAGTTACTTTATACGCTTTGTTTACAATTTTGGTTTTCAAAGCTTATAGGGTTTTAAATTGAAAAGTAGATGTTCTCACTAGGCGTAAGCCTAATCTTTTCAAATCAAATTTTCTTACCAGGTTCTAGCTCGGGAAAGGATTCAAAAGGATGAGTGTCGAGGAGTGCCAGAGTTATGCTTTTGGAAGTGTGTGTTGATCAGAGATTAGATTAACTGGTTGTTACGATAAAGTTTTGTAAGTTTGAAATTGTGAAGATAAACTCTGATAAATTAAGGTTTAAATTCATGGTGAATTTCAGGGTGTTTCACAACTTCTCAGCAGTCAGTGAATGAAATTTCATCTGCTCTACCTATCGTGCCTCTACTACCTGACGTCGCTGAAGTTTCATCCTCAATGATTCCAGAGTTCCATTCTGAGTCAGTGGCTCACGCTCCTGCTCAACGATGGACCATAAATCACTCAATTGATCAAATTCTTGGTGATCCAAACGCAGGTGTTCAGACTCGACGCGGTGCGGGTAACATTTGTCTTTATGTTAATTTTATTTCACTAACTGAACCAAAGAAAGTTGATGATGCTCTCAGAGATCCACACTGGGTAAGCACTATGCAAGAAGAGCTGACAGAATTCAAAAGAAATAAGGTGTAGAATCTCGTCCCTAGACCATCTGACAAATCAGTGATAGGCACTAAGTGGGTCTATCGCAACAAGTTAGATGAAGATGGAACTGTAACCCGCAACAAAGCTCGCTTAGTTGCTCAGGGATACAGACAAGAGGAAAGAATAGACTATGACGAAACCTTTGCCCCAGTGGCAAGACTAGAAGTTATTCGTCTATTTCTAGCTTACGTTGTTCATAAAGACTTCAAGGTATATCAGATGGATGTGAAATCAACATTCCTAAATGGAAGGCTAAATGAAGAAGTCTACGTTGAACAACCTCCAGGATTCACTGATCCGAAGCATGCAAGTTATGTTTAGAAGTTGGATAAGGCACTCTATGGACTGAAACAAGCTCCACGTGCATGGTATGACACTTTTCATCCTTTCTTCTTATCGAAAAATTTGAGCGTGGTAAAATTTATAACACTCTATTTTTCAGGAAAGTAAAAGGTCATATCATTCTTGTTCAAATATATGTTGATGACATTATATTTGGTTCTACTAACCCATCTCTTTGTACTCGTTTCGCTGAAAGAATGAAATCTGAATATAAAATGAGTATGATGGGTGAGCTGACTTATTTCCTTGGACTCCAAATCAAGCAAAATGATAAGGGTACTTTTATCCACCAAGGGGAATATGTCAAAGATATGCTGAAAAATTTTGATTTAACTCAAAGCTCAGCTATGAAAACCCCCATGGCACCGCCGCTGACACTTAACAAAGATCCTTCAGGGAAATCTGTTAATGTCATTGCGCACTGTGGGATGATAGGCTCTCTCCTTTATCTTACATCTAGCCGTCCTGATATCATATATGCTACTTGTTTGTGTGCACGATATCAATCTGAACCCAAAGAATCTCATCTGATTGCTGTAAAGCAAATTTTCAGATATTTGAAGGGTACTCCCAACCTAGGTCTTTGGTATCCCAAAGACTCAGGGTTTGATCTAACCGCCTATTCAGATAGTGACTTTGTAGGTTGCAAATTGGATAGGAAAAGCACCACAAGAGGTTGTCAGCTCCTGGGTGGAAAGCTGGTGAGTTGGACAAACAAGAAGCAAAGTTCAGTGTCCACCTCTACAGCTGAAGCTGAGTACGTAGCTGCTGGAAGTTGTTGTGCTCAGGTCTTATGGATGAGAATTCAGCTATTAGACTATGACCTTCAGCTCTCCAAAATTCCAATCTATTGCGACAACACTAGTACCATCGCTATAGCCAACAATCCAGTGCTACACTCAAAGACCAAATGCATCGAAATCAGGTATCACTTTATCAGAGATCATGTGATGAATGGTGACATAGAACTTCCCTTTATCCCCCACTGATTTTCAGTTAGATAATCTTTTCACCAAACCTCTTGATGAGACAAGATTCAACTTTCTCATCAGCGAGCTTGGAATGCTGAACCTTGAAGAATAATTCTTCAGCGGTAAAGTATTTGATCAGTGATAAAGGAAATTATATCTCCCTATTCAGCATCTAATCTCTGAACAAAAATGATTCGCTGATATCATGGAATGTTCTCTCTCTCCAAACGCTGAAGTTAACTTCAGCATGCAGAATTTCAAAATAAAATGTATCGCTGAATATCTCTTCCTTCACTGATTCTTTTTGAAATAACTATGCTCACTGATATTTCTCTTCAGTGATTTCTTTTAAATTATCCCTGAGATTTTCAAAACCCTTAGAGACAACTTAGAAATGTGAAAGTACGTTTGTGATGTCATCAAAACGGATAACCTATGGTACGCTTTTTCTCTGACATGTTTGTTAGCTCCAATATTCTAGAATATTAGAAGTATTGAAAAATGGCCAAGTACAGAAGAACTTCCAAAGAAGCTCTGCTGAGTGCAAAAGAAGCTCTGCCGGGCATCTCAGAAGAATCAAAGGAAGTTTGATCAAGAATGATCAAAGACCGAAGAAACTACAGAAGGACGCTGCAGAAGATCAAAACCTCAGAACCTCTGTCACCAATGACAGAGCCTCCGCAGACAACTTCAGAAGACTGTACCCTGTGAAGACTACTCTACAAAGGACAAGACCGCAGAACCTTTGTAACCCTTTACAGAGCCTCTGCGGTCCTCACTAAAGACTTGGATATTTATAATATCTTACCACTGTTAAAGAAATATCTTGCTACTGTTCTAGGATCTGTTCATCAACTTGCATGGTAGCATGCCCTGTCCAACTTCAACACGTGTCAAACTCTGAGTGGACTCAATAGGGCTTAGTACAACATAGACGTCTGTGGCATTTAATGCTTGCAGTTTTCCAACTGTTCATACCATCTCTTGTTTCCTGTAGCAACAGTTTCTTGTCTAGAATAGATCTTTTGTAGTAGTATAAAAGGAAGACTCATGTTAAGTTCTTCCTAATAATACACAAAAAAAACACTTGCAAACAATTAGCGTCAAATCTGTTCTAAGTGTTCTTGATATATTAAATACAGTGGGTCTTTGTGCTATAAATCTATTCTCTTCACTGTTTATTTGACTTTGTGTGTTCTAAATCAATCAATCTTATCTGTTAGTTCTTCAAATACGCTTCCGCATCAAACATTATCTTGAACTAATAGATCTGACAATCTTGTTTAAGCAAAACGGGAACCAACAATTGGTATCAGAGCAAAGCTTGATTTTCAATATCAAGTGATCCTCGTTTCTACAAAGATTTTTGATAGAAATTGTCTGTTTTTAACCTGTTCTTCATTCCTTCAAACAGATTCTGTTTTACTGCCATTTTCGATTTATTTGATCTGGTAACATCATAGAAACTGTTTCTTTCGTTAAAAACTTCATTTAAAATGTCTAGAATGAAATTTTGTGGTGATGCTGATTCAATTTTTTATTCAAAACTCAGCACAAATTTTCGCCAAATAATTCCTTCTCTTGAAAAAGAACTACATGAAAAGAACAAAAGCATTTTTATTATTTCTGATCAAATTGCTAAACTTGAAAAATCTGTTAAAAACTTAAACTGTGAAAATCTTGAACTAAAAAGGAACTTATCTTTGTCAGATAAAGAAAAGAAAAGACTTGAACTAAAATGTTTAAACTTCTCTAAAATAATTTTCAATTTTGAAAAGATTGTGGTCAATGATAGAGGAAATTATGAAGAGAAGAAAACTGTTCTTGAAACAAAGTCGATGAAGCTTACTTATAAAATCTCAGAATTGCAGAATATCCTTGAAAAAGAAAGGAAAGAATCTGATTCTGAAAGAAAAGAATCTGAACAGTTGAAGGTTCAAAGATTTCAAGATTTAAGTCAAAAAGATGACTTTGAAAAAGAGAGAAGGATTTTTAAAACAGAAATATCCAAACTAACAAAAGGACTCTCTAATTTATCAACTGAAATCATGTTGGAGAAAAGATGCAAATCTAATCTCCAAAAGATGCTTGAGGAAAATTTAAGGAAAAAGAATATTTTTGCTAAACGGATCAGGAAATTCAATTGTGAAGGATCTTTTAAGCCTAATATGTTTTTAAAACATCAGACCTCAACATCGAAATTTTTGCATGATCATAGGTTGGACAAATTAGTTAATCAAACTTTTAAAAAGGTAAAAAAGGTTTGGATAGTGAAAGGCTCTATACCTATTCAAAATACTCAAAAAGACAAAAAGCCTTTCATTTCTGGTATGTATGACAAATGCATAAAGGCATTTCATACAATAGGACCCATGCGTATATGGGTAACCAAAACCTCTGTAAGTATAACTTAGATATTGTATATTTTGTAAATATTTTTATTTATTATTCTCAGTATGTAAATTCTTAAATCTACAATAGTTCTTGATATCACAGAGCTTCTGTAAGGTCTACTCAAAATCTCTGACGACCTCTACAGAACCTCTGATGATCTTGACCTATGTCATATGCACAACTTATCTTATTCTGAACCAAGCATAGGTCAAGGGGGAGCAGAAGAAGACACTTGATCTACAGAGGTTGTTAGATCAAGGGGGAGCGAAAAAGGAGAACTTGCTGAATCTACAGAGATTTATAAGTCAAGGGGGAGCTAAGAATGCTAAAGAAGAAATCACACTCGCCGAACTAGAAGAACAAAAGGTTGGTATCTCGCACAAAAGGTTTTTGAAAACAGTTTTCTAGGACACAAATTGTCAAATATGTCCTAAATATACTGTGGATAACATTTCAAAACTCAAAAGATCGAAAAGATTCATAAAACTTGAGTTATGAGAAATTTGAGGTCATAGAGCCTCTGCTGAGCTCAACAGAGGCTCTGCCAGGAATATGCTCTGTGATCGCAAATTTAACCTCAATCGATCTTTTGAAATGTCATCTCGGAAACCAATTACACGAACAAAGCTACAGAAGTCATAAGTTGCAGAGTTCTTTCATCCAAAGAACCTCTGTAGATCACTCAAATCTTTCAAATGACTTCTGCTGCTCAAAATTTTTGATTTACAATTTCTAGGACATCAACTTTCAAATAGGTCCTAAATACGTTGTTAAATCAAATCAAAAACTTGGATGATCAAAAATGTTTATAAATTATTAGTTATTAGAAATTTCCTGTCACAGAGCCTCTGCTGGCTCTGGCAGAGGTCCAAAAACCTCTGTAGGACTATTTCTCTACTAAAAATTTATCGATCCTCTCCTTGCGTTTTTCAAACGATTTTCAAAAGATACAATCTACAGAGATAAAAGTTTATCAAAATCACAGAGCTTCTGTACCTACAGAGCCTCTGTAAAGATTTTCACTTAGGAACTTCTGTAACGGTAACTTTTTAACGGTAACTTTTCTGTGGTGAAAATTTAAACCCACGCGCTTTTCATTTAATATGGCCGCCCAAGACGTCTCGTCATCACTGACACTATTGACATGTCGAGTTTTCATTGACATACATATAACGTCGTCCTAGAAACTTGCTCCACGCCAAATGAACTCGAGTGCGGACCTCAAATTTTATTAACTTTCTCACATTTTCACCGTTCCAAATTCTACCCGTTACCACAGTATAAAACCTAAGTTAAAATAACTTTCAAAACTTTACTATTCCCTCATCTTCTCCGGCGAACTTGCTTATTTCTTTCTGAAAACCTAGAACTTTCAAACTTACAAATGGCTTCCAGTTCCAAAGCTACTCACGTTTCACCGATGAACTCTCCACCACTCTCTCCAGTACATTCTGAGCACTCCCACAACTCACATACTGCCGCCGATACCAACAGACATGACTCCGGCGACGAGGCATCCTTTGTACCCACTACCCACCTGCAACAATTTTTCTCTAATGACCACTTCGAGCAAACCCTTCCCATTAAATCGAACAATTGTTATCTTGTTCCTTCTCCTACGGCTTTTGGTAAAGAACATGCCATCCTGCTAAACATCCTAGAGAACCACTTTCTTTACCCTCTTCTTAGCAAAACCGTTGAACAAATACCTGTACGTTACCTACATCAGTTTTGGCAATCTTGCCGTTATGACGCTGACACCGATTTGATAAGAGGCTATATCTCTAAGCCTGACCAAAGTAAGAGTCTTGAACTGATGTTCAACCGCACCATGTTCTCATTAGAATTTGGCCTTCCAACAAGAGGACTCATGGGAATCAAAAAGTATGCCTCCCAACCAACAGATGAAGAACTTGTCGACTTTATGCACATGTTAGGGTACAACCAACAGTTGAAAAAGAGGAACGATTTCCGCAGAGCAAGACTACCCCCTCTGTGGAATACCTTATTCTCCATCCTAAATCGTTGCCTCACTGGAAAAATCGGGAGCATCGATCAAAGCTCACCTCAAATTCTCTCAATCATGTATGGTGTGTACTATGATCTACCACTAGATTATGCCACCATAATGATGCAAGAAATCATCAACACCATCGATCGAAAAATCGCCTCCCAGAAAGCCAAAGTGTCTGATCACAACTGGTTGCCCCCTCTGCAGTTCCAGCGAATCCTCATTGTACTTTTCGAACCCCTACTCCTTATTCAAAAATGGCCAATGGACGGTCCTAAACCTAAGCAATTTCCTATGTCCAAGAACACCCCTACAGAACATGAGGACGGCTACCCGCACAGCAGACCACTGTCAAAGGTAATGTTAGGTTATGCTAGTAATGAAGAACTAGTTAGTGAGTACACACGCGTTTACAGAACTCTTGAACCCAGTTCTGTAACACCCCCGCGTATAGGATTATCCATAGGAGGTAGTGTTGTAGAAAGACTAACAGAGGAAAAATGGAAGATAAAGTTGGCTAAACACAAGGCCAACCAGAAGAACTTCAGAGATATAAGGAAAGACCTCTATTCTTCAAAGAGGAAGTCTTCTGAGGGATCTAAAGAAAAGAAGAAGAAAAAGGGAAAGAAAACCAAGACCCCTACAGAGGAACAACTTGCCTCTGCTTCTGCTATCCAACAAACTCCTGCAGAACCCTCATCTCCACCACAAACCCAAGGTCACTCTGCCCCTCCCTCTTCCAAAAGAAAAAGAAAGTCAAAATCTACAGAGGAGAGGGCACCTAAGCCAAATAAAAGGAAATCAAAGAAGAAGAAACTTTCTTCTCCTCTGCAATCAATTACAGAAGGAATCGAAAAAGAACAACCTCAACCTTCATCTCTGCAAACCCATACAATCACAGAGGGTCTTGATTCACTTCTGCCAAGACAAGAAACTGCAGAAGAAGAGGTCCAAATAGGTAAAATTACTGAAAATAGGTTAGAGGATAGGGTAGAAACTTCTGGAGGAAAAGAAAATGAAAAAGAAAAAGATGCCGAAGATGAAGAAGGCACACATCCCTCACCCCCTCCCAGTGCAACCCACACATCTAACTCCGTAGGTCTAGCTGCAGAAGGAGTTATTGAAATAGAGCAGCACAGCTCGATCCAAACCCAACCCAACCAGCCAGAAGTCACTCTTTCAACTTCTGCGCCCACAAAAACCGGGGAATCCATTCCTAGGGAGTCTCCTCAAAGAGACTCACCTATAGTTCGTGATCAATCGCCCCAGATCACACTAGAACACCCAACAGAGGAATTTGTTTCCTCTGCCACGCACTATATAGGGCCAAAACTTCTTTCAGAGAGAAGTAGTAAGCACAAAGACGAAGAGACTCTAGACAAGTCTCCAAGTCAAAAGAAGGACATTCCGATACCCACCTCTGGAGTGGATTTGGACACCGTTCTTCACAGAACTTCTATAGAGTTTGAAGCACTAGATGCTTCTGCTCGAAGATCAGATGGAAATCCTTCCACCCCCAACGTACAAACAAGGGTGAACGAAGGTGTCCCAGGAGCAGGGACTCACTCTGGAGAAGGGGTTGTTCCTCCAGAGGTTACCCAAGAGGAACATGTTACGAAGAATGAGTTCCAAGTCTTTGTAACCTCTGTAACTCAAACATTGAATAAGTTGCAAAGCTCATTCAAAACTTTTACAGAAACAACTTCAGGCGCTCTTACAGGATTAAATAACAAAGTGGATACCTTATCCACAGAGGTTAAAACAGCCCTTGTAGAGATAAAGTCAAATACAGAAGCTTCTACTACTGCTGCCACCACCTCTGCCACTGACATTGCCAAAACAACTGCTGCAGAATTCGAGAAAAGAGCGACCTCAGCCTTCAAGACTTCGATCGCAATCTACCTTGAAACAATGAAGAAACAAGCAGCAAGACAAGCAGCTCAAGACACCTGCAGAACAGAAGTTGCTGATAAAAGAAGGCAGGATGATCCTGATGATGGTGCATCTGGTCATCCTGAGGGGGAGAGAACAAAGGAAACAACAGAGCCTGCTTCTGCAAAAACTACAGAGAAAACTGCAGAACCCTCTACTACAGAGACCCCGAAGGAAACACAAGGAACACAACAGAGGCAAAACACCTCTATCTCAGCAGAGGATACACCAACCACAGAACCTAAGGTAATCACTCTTGCATCCTCATCCACAGAACAAACTCCACCCTCACCCAAAGAACCAACACCAACCCCACAACCAATCCCGAGCAAAACTAGAGTCAAATCCATAGCTCGAAAACCCCAAAGACCAAAACGCTCTGCAGAGTTCATTCTTCGCAGAATGGAATTTGTAACTGCTTTTCAATCAGCAAAGCGTTTTGACATCCCACCTCCAAGACCCGAAGACTCCTCACCAACAGAGACCTCACAACCCGAAGTATCAAAACCTTCAGAGGCAACAACCAAAACATCAGAGCATCCAACCCCAAAACCCACAGAACCTCTAACTATCAAATCTACAGAGGTACCACCCACACAAATCCAAAACCCAACCTCTGAAACCTCAAAACCAAAAGATAAAGGCAAGGGAAAAATGACAGAAGAAGAACCAAAGAAGAAGATGCCAGTTGCAACAGAGAAGTTGATGAAAGGTGCCTTTAATGCCTTCATCACTCCTAAACCCGAAGAGGAAGACTGGGCATTCAACTTGAAACCTCTGTCAGAAAACCCAACCCTGGATCCCACAGCTAAGGTAACAGAATGTAAAGTAGCAGACATCACTCGACAAATGGAAAAGCTAAGGAGACCAATTCCAAGAACTACTCCAACCATTGAACAAATGGAAGAGCATGTTTACAGTTATCTCTACAGACAGCACTTCCATAACGATCTGCCAGCTCATGTCCAAGATCAGAAGCTAAGAGAGGAATTCGATGCTATCTTCACCTCTACAAAGTCAAAACCGGTCAATCAAGTTTACTCCATTCACAAGATCAAGAAGGTAATCTATTGTAAATACTCTAAAATGAGAACCTATCCTCATACGATGTATACAATCTGGAAAGTCAAAAGGTCTGACAGATCAGAGAATCAATTCTCTGATGCTGATATCCAAAATCTCAATCCCTATGACTTACCTGACCTTCTGCAATGGACGAAAGACAACTTCAATGACGACTGCCACCAAAGGTCTTATCGAGTTCTCAGAAAGGCGATGCGTGAAAAACTCCTAATCTACAGCATGCTCGACTTTCAACTAGCCATCGATCTAGGCGTGACTACTCTAAGTATCAAACCTCCAGAGGATTTCTGCCCACCCAATGCAATACCCAATTCGATCATCAAAACTCCAAGGTACGGGTTAGTATTCAAGAATCCTGTTGATCAACTCAAACTGTTTGTGACAATGGACTGTCAGAAGTACACAACCCGTACTCTGAACATGTTCAGAAAAATACTAGAGGAGAACAAAGCAACAGAGCTTATGGACGAAGAATCTGCTCTGATGATGATCAAAGAGATTGATGCTACACTAGGCTTAAGAAATCTCTGCCTCAAATTTTATGAAGAACTCAAGGAAGTGGGAAAAGACAACAGAAAGTTCGACGACTTCCCAAATGCAAAAATCTGAGTCTCTTCAAAGAACCTCTGTCAAACATTTATTTCTGTTCATTTAATGTACTCAAATGTAAATGCCTCTGGCATAAATTCCAAAATGAAAGAAATAATCTTCTGAGGTATTGTTTAACCTCCGTCTATCTTAACTTAGCCAAAATCAAAAAGTAAAATTTTTATTTTTCAATACTTAGGGGGAGATTGTTAGCTCCAATATTCTAGAATATTAGAAGTATTGAAAAATGGCCAAGTACAGAAGAACTTCCAAAGAAGCTCTGCTGAGTGCAAAAGAAGCTCTGCCGGGCATCTCAGAAGAATCAAAGGAAGTTTGATCAAGAATGATCAAAGACCGAAGAAACTACAGAAGGACGCTGCAGAAGATCAAAACCTCAGAACCTCTGTCACCAATGACAGAGCCTCCGCAGACAACTTCAGAAGACTGAACCCTGTGAAGACTACTCTACAAAGGACAAGACCGCAGAACCTTTGTAACCCTTTACAGAGCCTCTGCGGTCCTCACTAAAGACTTGGATATTTATAATATCTTACCACTGTTAAAGAAATATCTTGCTACTGTTCTAGGATCTGTTCATCAACTTGCATGGTAGCATGCCCTGTCCAACTTCAACACGTGTCAAACTCTGAGTGGACTCAATAGGGCTTAGTACAACATAGACGTCTGTGGCATTTAATGCTTGCAGTTTTCCAACTGTTCATACCATCTCTTGTTTCCTGTAGCAACAGTTTCTTGTCTAGAATAGATCTTTTGTAGTAGTATAAAAGGAAGACTCATGTTAAGTTCTTCCTAATAATACACAAAAAAAACACTTGCAAGCAATTAGCGTCAAATCTGTTCTAAGTGTTCTTGATATATTAAATACAGTGGGTCTTTGTGCTATAAATCTATTCTCTTCACTGTTTATTTGACTTTGTGTGTTCTAAATCTATCAATCTTATCTGTTAGTTCTTCAAATACGCTTCCACATCAAACATTATCTTGAACTAATAGATCTGACAATCTTGTTTAAGCAAAACGGGAACCAACAATGTTCGTCTATTGAAATTCCTTACCAATAAGCTTCGTGGGACGTGTCCGTGTCATGATGAGCAACTTTTCCCTCTCGTCACTTTCTCTCTCTACTCTCACTATATAAACACCTCTCGTTTGTATTTTTACCTTTTACAATCTCAAACTCTCCTAAAGCAGAAAGACTATCTTGCATTCCTAAGAATTTGGATTTTGATTTCTAGTTTTCGTATCTTCAAACATTCAACAATCAGGTTCTTATTTCATCTTTATTAATCCACTCTTTTACTTGTTTTGATCTTCTTCTTGCTTATACAATATCAAACAAATGTGTTTTTAAACAATGAAATCATATTCTTCATTATTTTATGAATAAAACTTGTTAAAAGTTTTTCCATTAAGTTTAAACAAAAAAATCTTAAACTTAAACTTCATATGTTTTTCCAGAATCCTTTCCTTAAAAGAAAACTGGAAAACAAGATTTTCACTAGTTTTGAACTTTTTAAAACTAGAAAACCCTCTTTTTCTGTAAACCCTAAAACCTAAAAACCTTCATTTTGGAAAAACCATTTACATTATAAGATTCTTATTTTTCTTCTCGATAATCTTGTGTTCCAAACAGACATGGCTGATACTCCTGATACCCAAACCGCTGATGCTGTCATCTTGACAAGGGCTGAAAATATGAAGCATGAACTTCAGGAAATCACCTTCACCACCAACAATCCCTATGCACTTCTTTATTTCCCCAAGAAGAAACCATCCCCCCATCTCACTGAAGCTGTCAACTTCATCAAAACCTGTCCATTAGCCACTGCTATAACTATCACCCCTCCAGCTCACAAAAGACTCCTACAGCAGTTCTGGTACACTGCTCACCGTACCACTGCTATCTCCATAAAATCAAAGAAGGAATTCTCTGTCATCGGTTTTGAGACCGAGCTGGGTGAAGGAGCAATAACCCCTACAGTTATCCGAGCAGCCCTGAACCTACCTGGCCTGAAGAATAATCCATTTGTCCCATTCCCTGACCTCAACACAGCTGAAGGAAAGGAAGAAATCATCTCCTTCCTTGACAAAATGAAATACATCCGGAACATTAGGCGTGAAGGCCCTGAGAAGAAGCTCACCAATGTCCTCAAAAACAAGATGCCATCGGAGATCAACTTCATCTTCGCACACGTGATAAGCTGCATGACAACGAAGCACGACTCCACTGATCAGGCATCCAAGCCTCAGTACCTGATGGCCTACGCTCTGCTCAAAGTCCTCCATGTTGATTACGCCCGCGTAATCTTTGACGATCTGATGGAAAGGTTGGAGATGCCAGACCGACCAACCGCTGTTCCATAACCTAGATTTCTCAGCGCCATCTTCCAATATGGCCTGAAGGGAGCCTACCCCAAACAGGGAGACCTGAAGCTCTCCCAGGTCGGCCCTAAGGTTCTCGACTTCAAACCCGTGAAGGATGAGGTGCGTCTTTCTACACTTCTTTCTCTTCTTCGCACTCCCTCTTCTTCTACTTCAGTGGCTACTGCTACAGCAGCGGTAATCTTAACCGCTGACACCCAGGCTACTACAACCTCCTCTCTGAAAAAGAGGAAACACTCTACCACCCCCCTTGGAACCTATAAGTCCAAGAAGCCCTCAAAGGAGCTCCCCAAGCCTTCTCAGGCAGAAGACTCCATGTTCGCCTCTTCATAGGGAATGATGGAAGATTCTGTGGTCCGCTCCACCACAATCGCTGAAGCCACCCCCTTCATAACCACTTCAGAGACTCAGTTCTCTGAAAGTTTCTTGGATGAGCACTCTAGAATCTCAGCGTCTCAAAGCGCTGCAGAGGATTTTCTCAGCGGATCCAACGCTGAAGCTGTGTTAAGCCCACCTCTCTTAACCTTCGCTTCTTCTACTCCTTATCTCTATACCATGGCACCCACAATGCCATCGATCACGCTGACGGACTCAGCCGCTACTGCCCACCAACATATGATGCAGAAAAACGTCACTGGACCTGTAGGGTCGTCTATCCCTCCTGGATCTTTTGAAGATGACTTGGAACATCACTCCGGGTTTCGAGACATCCACTCCTTCTCCAACCCTCCTACAGGTATCCCAACATCATCCACTCCTCTCTCTCTGCACCCCTAACTTCTGAGCTTTCCTTAGCTCACTAGTTATTTACTTTTTCAGGTCCAAATTTGGGCACCATCAGCACTTCCCTCAAGGAAATCGCTGATTAAGTGACGAATCTCACCACTACTATCTCCAATAACTCTTCAGCGGCTACAGAAGCTGGAGAGATGCTGAAACAGCTCTCCACTGCTGTCAAAGACAAAGCTTCCTCCGCTGACTTCACCAAAGTCGATGGAGGACTGACAAATGTGAAAGTCGCCATCACCAACAACACCTCCAACATCAACAAACTCACCACTGTTGTCACTGATCTCTCCACTGGGGTTTCATCTCTTAGTGGTGAGTAGAGTTCTCTGAAGACCAACTATACCGGTCTACAAGGTAAGGTGAACAGCCTCTCCAAAAAGGTCGCTGACAACACTGATATGGTCACGAAGATCCTCGAAAAGCTGAACGCCCACTGTTCCTACATCTCACTTCTTGTAACATCTCAAATTTTCTATAATTTATGTACTTTTATTTTGAAGAATGTTTAAAATAATGGAAGATATTACTTTAAACGCAGTGTTCTGATGTTATATCGAAGGGTCAAAATGTAATTGACTAAAGTTTGGAAAGCTAATTGTGAATGTTGAAACTGTAGGGTTGGTTTCGTCATTATTTGATAGTTGTATCTGTATTTATTAGGAGGGTCGGCTTCAATTGAGATTTTATCTCAATTGTGTCCTGTGAAGTCGGTTTAGCAAACATCGGAGAGAGAAAGAAGATTGAGTTTGATTGGTAAGAACTCTATCACTTGGTTGGATGAATCTGTTTCAATTGATATCTATGTTCTACTTTTAATTAGAACAATGATTCAGTAATAGGAAAGGATTGGAAGCTTGAGAAGGTTTATACCAAATTCAGACGCAATCCAGGTGAGTTCATCTTCTTCTAAATAATTTCACCTGAAATTGAATAAGATATTTGGTAGCAAACTATCTGAATGACTTGCTAAATATGTATTGAGATGAAATCGACCGAGAAATTGAACTTAGACGAGCTTTTAGAGTAAATATGATGTACAGATCGAAGTCCCGGCTTCAAAGTCCCGGTTTGGGATCCGGTCTCGCTGAGATCCGGTATGGGATACGGTTTAGGATCCGGTCTCGCTGAGATCCGGTGTGGGATCCGGTCTCGCTGAGATCCGGTGTGGGATCCGGTCTCGCTGAGATCCGGTGTGGGATCCGGTTTCATTTGAGATCCGGTGTGGGATCTGGTATGCGATAGGATCCGGAATTGATTTGGGATCCGGTCTCATGTGGGATCCGGTCTCATTTAGGTCCCGGTTCCGGATAGTTCTGGATCGGTAGCGGATTCGGGAATGTTCCGGATTGTACCGGATTCGGGAATGTTCCGGATAGTTCTGGATAATAGATTTTTCTGGATATAGTTTCCGGATGTGTTATCCGGTTAAGCTTTTCTAAAAAAATTCTAGGGGCGCTGCCCCAGACCCCGCAAGGGCGTTTTCCCTTGACCCCATCCGCTAATCGGGTAGCGGAACCCCCGTGCTAAGTCGCCGAAGAGGGAAACTTGAGAAAAAGGATATGATATTAATTGGAATTCTCATCTTTGAGAATATAATATGAAATATTTGTGCATTCGAGTAAATATGCATGTATGCTAGTGAGGGTAATGGATCCATAGGCACTGGCATTAAGTGAAACGTGGAATAAGCATAAAGTAATTTGTAATTCCCGTTGACCGGAAATGTGGAATAGGCATAAAGTAATTTGTAATTCCCATTTCGTAAGGTGATGTGAAATAAGGAATAGGCATAAAGTAAATTGTAATTCCTATTTCATAGTGTGACGTGAAACGTGGAATAGGCATAAAGTAATTTGTAATTCCCGTTTACGTGGAAATGAGGAATAGGCATAAAGTAAATTGTAATTCCCATTTCGTATTATGATGAGAAATCTAGGAATAGGCGAGAGTTAATCGTAATTCCTGATTTCTATGGGAAGGTAAGAGATAGGCATAAAGTAACATGTAATCTCTACTTCCACTTCAAGAAATAGGCATAAAGTAAATTGTAATTTCTTGGACATGAGTTACGATCTCGAATCTGTGATGATTCATAGTAGGCTCTCAAACGTGATGACATGACTTACTAAGTGTTAGTCATATTCATGGAATCGGGTATGTTCCCGTCATCGCAAGATGAGTAAGTGTACGGTAAGAATGGTGGCAAACCAGGTTTGTTTATACGCTTTGCTTACATTTGGTTTCCAAAGCTTATAAGTTTTAATTTGAAAATGGATGTTCTCACTAGGCGTAAGCCTAATCTTTTCAAATTAAATTTTCTAACCAGGTACGAGCTCGGGGAAGTGATAACGGGAAGAATGACGAGTGATATCAAGATATTCAACTTTTGATGATGAAATGGAGAAGTTAGCATACGATGATGTTTTGGTGAATGGTCTAAACAACTAGCATAATCTGATCTTAAGGTTTAGGATTAGATTAGCAGGTTGTTTAGATAAGTTCAAATTGTAGATATGAACTCTTTTGGCTAATTCTCCATTTGTGTATAAAAGTTGGAATGAAAGTATGGTAAACTTTGACAAATTTAAGGTTTAAATTTGTCATGGTTTTTGGACGTTTCACTTCTCCCAGGATGACCGGGATAAGCTGGAGATGGCAGTGGAATTCTGTAATACCCCGGGTAAGTCAGTTAGATAAATTCCCTATCAGTTAAAATATTTAACCTTAAGATTTAATGTTTAGGGTAAGTTGGAGGTAAGTTATAAGTTCAGGGGTGTTTTGGTACTTATGGAATAATTTAAGCCAAAAGTGTAAATTGTTATATATATACCTTATAGGTATCAGAACAACCCTCAGTTTCCAATTATAGAAAAGTGTTTGTGTGTGCGGAGGTGAAAAGGAGCAGAAGACGAAAGTACGGTTGCTACATCAATCGAGTGAGTTAGAATCGATTTGGAGGTAAGTCCTTTACAATTTGTGTCTATAATCAGTAGTATTAGACTTCTATCGGTTTAGAATCTCTAAATCCGTGACTTGAATGGATTTCAATCGATTTCTGGGTAATTGGAAACCGACTGTGTTCTTAGAGACTCCCGATAGTGTGAGTCCCGGTATAGAAGACTCCCGGTAGTATAAATCCCGGTATAGCAGACTTCCGGTAGTGAGAGTTCCGGTAATGGGAACTCCCGGTATAGGAACTCCCGGTACTAAGAGTCCCGGTACTGTATAAGTCCCGGTACCCTGTGTAGTCCCGGTAGTGAGTTAAGCACAGTGTGTAATGAGATAGTTGAGGATGGGAAATTGTTAGGCTTTATGTGTTTGGTTAGTAAAGCGATGTGTGTATCTTAACTTGTTTCAGATTCTGTGGAGTCGTGGTAAGAGATAGAATCGTTTTGAAAGAAGCTTGGAAACGTGTGTAATAACCAAAACATGTGAGTTTTACTTTGAAAACGTTTTTAACTGGAATACGTATATGTGTGGAATTGGGAATGAAATTGTTGATAATTATGCGTTGTATGTGAATTATAATATAGAAAGGTATTATATTTACATGAGTATTATAAATGTGTTATAATACGTTGGCTGGGTTTAGGACCGGTGTGTTTGGCTATAGAATCTGTATAGCGTTGTTTGGCTGTAGATGTTGTACATCGTTGTATAATATTAGTTGGCTTGCTACCACTAATATGGCCAGGAGGAATGAAAAGGGGAAGCATAAGATATGTGAGTTTAAGTTGATGTATATGATTGTGTTGCGTGATTTATATGAATAAAGTTTATATAAATGGTTTTTAAACCAACAGGGATTTCTCACTTAGACCATCAGGTCTAACCCTCATTTTGTTTTAAAAATATGTATTCCAGGTGGAGGTTCAAGTAAGAGCAACTAATTAGAGTAACCGATGGGTGGCTTGTGCGACGAATTATAGGATCAAGATTTTGGCTTGTTTTAGCAGTTGTATCGCAATATTAAATGTTATGAATGTAAATAGTACAAGGATTGTAGTAGGATGGTTTTCTTCCAATTGTAAAAGACTACTGGACCGTACATGTAATGTGAAGTTCGTTCGTTATATGAATGTTATGTTGTAAATGTGAATTGTTGTGTATATTGGATTTGGGTTGTTACAAATGGTATCAGAGCCTTAGTTTAAGGGATTTAGGTATTTGTATCTGTACCTAGACTTAAACTGCATGTGAAGTAGGATGTCCTTATCATTATAGAACCTTGGGATGATGAAGTATAAAAGGTAGAAGGAACATCATGTAAGGTAATTTCATATTACACCTAGCCAGTGTAATTGTGATCTTACAGGTACATGTTTGAACTGGGATACCTTGTTATATAGGGTATGTGCTTATTTGTATATTAATCCTGTTTAAATCTACAGAATGGCAAGCGGTACACGAAATTCAAATCGAGGAGGAGGAAGAAATCCAAACAGAACTAATCCGCCAATAGGAACAGGGGACAGGGGAGGCAGAACTGGGAACAGAGTCGGGGGTAGAACTGGGGGTAGAGCTGGAGGTCGAGCCGGAGGCAGAGTTCAGCCAAATAGTACAGAATTCGTTACCAGGGCTGATTTAATGGCCAAATAGTACAGAATTCGTTACCAGGATAGCATACAAACAATGTTTGAACGAAATCGTAATAATGAAGCTGATAGACCAGTTCCGGAACCTGAAGTCGAATTGCCAATCACCCCTACGGTCTTACCAGTAATGAGAAAATGTGATTACAAGATGTTTCTTAGTTGCAAGCCTCCTACATTCTCAGGGGATCGGGATCCAGTGAAAGCAATGAGATGGATGAAGGAAATAGAAGCCATTTTCAAAACAAGCAAGTGTGCGGATGAAGATAGGGTATTGTACGGGGCAGCAATGTTAAAAGGAGATGCATTGTATTGGTGGGAATCTTTTATTTATTCTAAAGGATCTGATGTTTATTCTACCCTCTCTTGGGAAGAATTTGTGATAGCCTACAAGAACGCATTTTGTCCCCAAGCAGCCGTCAAACAATTGGAAGGGGAATTTATGAACTTACAACAAGGAAACTTATCCGTTCGAGACTACACCGCTAGTTTCCTGGAAAAGTCTCGGTTCGCAGAATACTACGTTGCTACGGAGGCGATGAAGACGGAAAGGTTTATCTTCAGGCTGAACTCAGAGGTTAGAAGACTAGTGACTGCAAAAGGACCCGATACCTTCTCAGCTGCAGTTGATGCCGCGGAGAATGTTGAACGAGATATAAGAAGAGATGCTGGCGATAAAAGTATCGGGAAGAGAAAGTGGGAAGGACCACAATACGATCCGAAGAAGTCCCGATTTCAGAGGTATGATAACTGTCCGCCGTTTCGATCAGCGGAAAGACCATGTCAGAAGTGTAACCGTGTCCACCAAGGAAATTGCCGAGGTGATTTACGAGCATGTTATAAGTGTGGGAAGACCGGACACGTCATCAAAGATTGTAAGGTAACGCGGCTATGTTTCTTATGCAATTCACCAGATCACCTTCAGTCAGACTGTCCGAAGGGAAGAATACAGCAAGGTGGATCTTCAGGCAGACTGGAACCGCCAGTAACCAGGGGTCGCGCATTTCAAATGACTGAGAAAGAAGGGGAGGAAACTCCGGATGTGGTCACAGGTACATTTTTAATAAACTCTACACGTGCTAAGGTGTTATTTGATTCATGTACAAACCGATCGTTTGTGTCTCATGCATTTGCTGCTTGCCTGTGTTTGAAACCTAAAATGCTAGAACATGCTCTATCAGTAGATACGGCAAATGATAATCAAGTGTCAGTTAAAGAAGTATTTGATGACTGTGTGATAAATATAGAGGAGTGTAGAGTGCCGTACAATTGTTTCCTATAACTTTGATAGAGTTTGACGTCGTAGTGGGAATGGACTGGTTAGCCGAGAATCAGGCTAGCATAATGTGTGATAAGAAGTTAATAAATGTGGTATTACCTGAGAAGGGACCAGTAGTGATTTATGGTGATCGTAGGAATCATCAGTCTAGCCTAATATCTATGATAAAAGCCCGTAAATGTGTTAGCAAGGGTTGTCAGAGTTACTTAGCCTATGTGATAGATAGTAGGCCTGAAAAGAATAGGATGAAAGATATTCCTGTTGTTAGTGAATTCCCTAAAGTTTTCCCTGAAGACTTGAATAGTCTTCCTCCGGTTAGACAAGTGGAATTTGGTATCGACTTAGTTCCTGGAGCCACTCCTATTGCTCGTGCACCTTATCGTCTGGCACCTCCAGAGATGAAAGAGATGATGGCACAATTACAAGACCTATCCGATAAAGGCTTCATCAGACCTAGTTCTTCACCGTGGGGAGCACCAGTGTTATTTGTGAAAAAGAAGGATGGTTCGATGAGAATGTGTATCGACTACCGAGAATTGAATAAGCGCACGATAAAGAACAAGTATTCCTTACCCCGAATTGATGACCTCTTCGATCAGTTAGTTGGAGCTTGCTATTTCTCCAAGATTGATCTAAGATCCGGTTATCACCAGTTGAAAGTTAAAGAAGAAGACGTTCTAAAGACTGCTTTTCGTACAAGGTATGGCCACTACGAATTCTTAGTAATGCCGTTTGGACTGACAAACGCTCCAGCTGCCTTTATGGATTTAATGAATCGGGTATGTAAGCCGTATCTTGATAAATTCGTTATTGTGTTTATTGATGATATCCTTATCTATTCCCGATCCAAAGAGGATCACGCACAACATCTTCGTTTGGTTCTGGAGTTGCTGAAGAAAGAAAAGTTATACGCTAAGTTCTCTAAATGTGAATTCTGGTTGCGAGAAGTTCAGTTTCTGGGGCATGTCGTTTCTGAGAAGGGTATACAAGTTGATCCGATGAAAGTGGAAGCAGTTGAAAAGTGGGAACCGCCGAAGACAGCAACCGAAGTACGTAGTTTTCTGGGTTTAGCCGGCTACTATCGGAAATTTATAAAAGAATTCTCTCGTATCGCAACGCCTTTGACTAAGCTGACCCGGAAGAACCTGAAGTTTGAGTGGAAAGCAGAACAAGACGAGGCATTCCGGATATTGAAAGAGAAACTGTGCAGCGCGCCGATTCTATCACTACCTGAAGGTTCGGAAGATTTTGTTGTTTATAGTGATGCGTCAAAACTGGGTTTGGGATGTGTACTTATGCAGCGGGGAAAGATTATTGCTTATGCTTCTCGTCAATTAAAGGATCATGAAAGGCAGTATCCTACGCACGACATGGAGCTTGCCGCAGTCGTTTTCGCGTTAAACATTTGGAGACATTATCTGTATGGGTCCAAATGTCAGATTTATACCGATCATAAAAGTCTCCAACATCTCTTTGATCAGAAGGAACTAAATATGAGACAAAGAAGATGGTTAGAATTGCTGAATGATTACGACTGTGAAATCCTGTATCATCCGGGAAAGGCAAATGTGGTAGATGATGCATTGAGTCGTCAAGAAAGGAGTGGGACAATAAAGGTTATTTCGCTACGAACTGAACTCTTACCCAGCATATTCGACGAATTGCAGAAGTGTCAAGTGGAGGCATATCAGGATGAACATCTGAAATCAGAACGGTTAGCGGGGATGTCAGCATTGTTAGTAAAAGATGATCGTGGGTTATTGTGTCTGGGAAACAGAGTGTGGGTACCTCGTTTTGGTGGGTTACGTGATCGTGTTCTACAAGAAGCCCATCAATCCCGTTTCTCTATTCACCCAGGTACAAACAAGATGTATAAAGACTTAAAGCAATTCTATTGGTGGCTGGGGATAAAAAGAGGGATTGCACAGTATGTGGAAAGATGCGATACTTGTAAGAAAGTAAAGATCGAACACCAAAAGCCATTTGGTCAACTACAACGGCTAGAAATACCTATGTGGAAGTGGGAGCAGATTACCACAGATTTCATCACCAAACTACCAAGGACTCCTAAGGGATTTGATTCTATTTGGGTGATTGTCGACAGATTGACAAAGTCTGCACACTTTCTACCGATAAAGGAAACCGATTCGATGGAGCGATTGGCTAAGTTATACATTGATGAAATAGTAACTCGACATGGAGTTCCAATCTCGATCATTTCTGATCGTGATAGTCGTTTTACTTCAAGATTTTGGAGAAGTTTTCAAAGGGAAATGGGGACACAGATAAAGTTAAGTACGGCATATTGTTGGGTCATCAAGATTTGAAGATGACCTCATGATCTCCTTTTATACTTTGAAAAACATTTTATACTTAGAGAAATTTTGGATGCATGGTTCTTTGTAATGGCTTGTACAAGATAGCAAATGTTTGGTGAAGTCAAAGATCAACCAAAGTCAAGATTAAAGATTCTCTCATTGTGGAAGTGAAAGATCTTTTCTCAACACATACAAGTCATTGTCCACCGATGGTGTTCTCACACATCGGTGGACATCTCTCCACCGAAATCTCTCTCTGTTTCGGCCAAAGAATCCCACCAATGGAAGTCCAATTTCGGTGGGATCTCAAAGAAGTCTTCAAAGATGCTTTCTCCAAAGATGATGTCACATATCCCAAAGATGATGTCACATATCTCAAAGATGTGTCACATATCCCAAGGCTATCATCGGTGGGATCTCAAAGAAGCTTCAAAGATGCTTTCTTCAAAGATGTGTCACATATCCCAAAGTGACATTTCGGTGGGACCTCAAAGAAGCTTCAAAGATGCTTTCTCCAAAGATGTGTCACATATCCCAAGTTTCTTTCGGTGGTGCAATCTTTAGAAGACTAATTGAGAAGATATTTTCTACATGGATAAAGTGACATTTTGTCTTATTATCCATTTCCATATAAAGTTCTTTTCTCATGCATGGGCTCTTCTGACTGTTCCTTGTAAAAGGTGACAAGGACTTCACAACTCTCCAGAAGTCAACATCCTCAGCAAGTGTGAAGATGACAAGTGTCCCAAGCATTCAATGCTTGCACACTCCTTGTCACTATAAAAGGAATACCTCTCCATGTAGAAAAGACTAACATCTTGAGAGACTTGAAGATTACTGTGTGCTCTTGATATTCTACGCAAACTGGAAGATTTCTCTAAGTGCAAGAATTTCCAGTTTGCTTGAAAAACTTTATAGCTTTGTTCTAAGTGTTCTTAGTTATTTTGTTAGTATACTTTGTGTAAGATTGTTAGAATAGTTTATCTGTTCTTTTCCGCAACAGTCTTAAGTTTTCTATGTGTAATTCTTGTTGAAAGATTTTCAATATAAAGAATTAAAATTGTGAAAATTTTGAGTATTGTATTCAAACCCCCCCCCCCCCCCCCTTCTACAATTTTTTGGTTAGCCATCTGGGACTAACAAGTGGTATCAGAGCAGAAAGTTTAATTCCATAAACTTGATCTGCGATGGCTGTCTCTTCTTCTTCTACTGTTGAAAACTCTTTTCAAAATAACTTTTCTGAAAATGGGTCCATTTCAAAACCTCCTAAGTTTAATGCTAACAACTTCTCTTTGTGGAAAATCCGCATGATGCTGTTCATGGAAGGAGTGGATACTAGATATCCAACCATTCTCAAAGAGGGACCTATCATCCCCAGAGTTTGGGCTCGCTATGAAACGCAGAGGCCTGGTAAAGAAACCATGGAAAAATATAATTCTGATGATTCCTCTGATGAAGAAAAATCTGCTGCTACTGGTCGTTACATTCTTAAAAATCCTAAGAAATATACTGATGAGGAAAAACGACTTGTGTCTCTTGATTCTAAAGTTAGAACTATCATTGCTCTCTCTCTCTCTTCCTGATGAAGTGTACCACTCTCTGGTAAATCTATCTACTTCCAAAGAGATGTGGTCCACTCTGTGTGTTTTGTACGAAGGTACAAATGAAGTTAAAAAGAGCAGAAAGATTGCTCTTGTTAGAAATTATGAACTCTTTGCTTTTGAAAAAGGAGAATCTCTTCCTAGCTACTACAATCGCTTCAACTCTCTTTTAAATGATCTTAAGTTGTTGGGCAGAGTCTATGATAATGAGGAAGTCTTGTGCAAGTTCATGGATTGTCTTCCAGATTTTTGGGAAAATATATGTACTTGCATCAAAACTACCAAGGACCTTGAGTTCATGCCCTTAACTGTTCTTTATGGAACTCTTTTCAACTATGAGCAGACGAAACTGCATAGGTTTATAAAGAACTCTTCTCTTGCTCTCCTAAGTGACTCTTCCAAAAAGACTAAGTGTTTTCCAAAAATCACCTACCCATCTGACTCTGACCATGATAGTCAAGAAGATCCCAATGATCTTTCAGAGGCATATCTTAGTGATGCTAAGGATGAATGTGAGGAAACTTCAGTTGATAAATTATCTGATGAAATGGTCATGTTGGATGGGCACTCTAAATCCAAATCTCATCTCTCTTCTGGAAAATCTAAGTTTGGTAGAAAATCAACCTTTTCTCTCTCCAAACACTCTTCTTTGGACATATCTAATGAGGAATGTTTTAACTGTGGTAAAAAGGGTCATTTTGCTTCTGAGTGTAAAAGTAAACATTTTGAAAGACCCATAACTGCTTCCTCAGGCCGATTTTCCTCAAAATCGGAAAGATCCAAATATTATTCCCAAAAGTTCAGCCAACACCTCTCTTCTGCAAATTCTGACCGGGCTGAAAGATACAAGGAAAAATACAAGAGAGAAAAGGAAAGAAATGAAAGACTTGTCAGAAGAGGAAAGGGTCTGCCTGCTAAATCTTATGATTTGGCAGATGAACCCACATCTGAAAGCGAATGACTCCTCAACTGCTCTTGTATCAGCTAAGTGATTCTTCTCCTCATCACAGGTACATCCATTTCTATCTCTCTCTGATGCTGAAAAGATTGAAGCATTTAATTATTTTTCTATTGTCTTTAGATGATGCATCCTTCTCTTCTAACTCATGCAAAATATTTTCTAACTCCAAAAAAAAAAGGAAAGTTTCTGTGTGCCGATTTTTTATTAAAAAGAAATCCTGCAATTTTTTTAATAATACCTATGTGACTTCTCCTACCGATTTTCTTCACAGATCTGTGTGTCTCAAATTGTCATTTTCAAAGGAAAAGTTTTTGGTCCTCCCAAATTTTGAAAAAGGAATTTTAGGTGCTGCACCCCAAATCTTTGAGTCCTCATCAAATTCTTTGAGGACATTTTTTAAAAGCAAAAATAAAGAAAAATATCACAATTCTAAAAGGATCCTTCTTTATAGAAACTGCTATATCTGTGGTGATACTTCTCATTTTGCCAAAGACTGACCGAAAGAAAGATTTGATCTAAGTGACATCAATTATTTTTCTTCTAACCCAAAAGGACCCACCACCAAATGGGTACCTAGAAAATGAATTCTTTGTGATTGCAGATTTCGAGCTGGGCAGATGGATCTATGTGGACAAGTGAGAAAGTTGACAAAACCTTAGAATTCTTTACTCTCATGATATCATAAGCATGATGATGTCATTCTCATGACATCACCATCTCCAGTCTCTTAAAATTCCATTTCTTTTCTAAACCTCACCACCGAAATTTTCCTTAACCACCGAACCAAAAAAAAATCATCATCTTTCACCACCTTTTCTCTCTCCTCCATCAATCAACTCCAAGATTATAACAATCCATCCTTTTGTGATGACTCCCTTTTCCACCGACTTTATACCCCCACCATTTTTTCTTACCGAAATTTCCTTTATGTCACACCACTTTAATCCTCAATTTCTTTCTTACCAAAATACACGCCAAATAACCATTGGCTGTTCTCTCCACCGAAGACCCCCAACACCCACACCACAAGACCACCACCGACCCCTTTTCTGCTACACTTCATTCCTACAGATCTTCAGCTTGCCGACTTGTTCACCAAACCTCTAGATGAAACCAGGTTTAATTTCCTCATAGATGAACTTGGCATGTGTAATCTTCAATAACTATGTGTCCTAAGTTTCCACCGAATTTTCATTGGTGGACACTATTCTTCTCTCACAAATCTCCTTTCCTATGTATCTAGATAGGAAAGAACCCCTCCAAATGATGTCACCCCCATACATGGTAGACATCTTTTTTTCATCATCATGATCTCATCTCCCCCTTAAACCAAATCTCACCGAACATCACCCCTACCTAAAACTCTCCACCGATTTCTAGGCCACCAAAATTACTCCTCACTAGAACCAACTTCCTATGTGATTTTTTTCTCAAGATTCTCTCTCTCATAATGGTGATTCTCCTACTTCACCAAATCTCAATCTTTTTGGGTCATCAAAAATTGGAAGATGAAATTCCAATCCTTCCTTCATTTTGAAGATTTTCTACATAATGCCTTAGAAGACTTTCTCCACACTCTGCTGAAGATATCTTAGAAGATTTCCCTCAACCTCTTCAAGAATTTCCACCGAATTTTTGTCTAACTCTTGCAAATTTTCGGTGGGCATGAAAGTAAAGTAAAAAAAAAATTCTACTGATTTTCCACCGAAAATCCTACCGAAAATTGCCAATTTTCGGTGGGATCTCCTTAATTTTCGGTGGGAAAGCAAAAAAAAAAAGGAAGTAGTCTTGGTTCTGGCCGATTTTTCCATTTTCTCTTGGAGTTTTTCCTGCGTCGGCCGCTGAGGGGGAGAATTCATCTGAGGGGGAGCAACATCAACCCTCAGTACTCATATCCAGCGACCAACTTGAAAAAATGAGGAAATCGACGGACCGGTCAAGGGGGAGCATATCAGTCCGGGCGGATCTAACTGAGGGGGAGAAACACAAAACCGACTAATCTACTGAGGGGGGAAAAACAAAGACAAAGGATGCTGATGCTGAACAGGAAGAGCTGAAGATGCCAAGAGAAAGAAAGAAAATGCAAGAGACTGGCAGAAGCATCCTGAGGCTGATTCACTCAAACTCAACCCTCCTCAAAGTTTGTCACGATAATGGGTTGTCTCCTATCAAAACCCACAGATTCTCTTGGCTGAAATCTTTTGGAGTAAGTGAATGACTTGAATATTTGAAACATCTGAAAAAAAGCAAAAGTGCCTGAAAGATAAAGTTCTTCAACACATCAACAGGCTGCTGATCAAAATGAAGAATCTTCAAGTCAGACACAAGTTTCAACTCGCCCCTCCAAAGATGCAAGTAATATTCATTCTGTTCATATTGTTTATACTTCTTTCCTTTTTCTTTCAATTATTTGTACAACTATACCTTTTTATTTTTTCTTATATGTAAATATCATATATACATACACACACTAAAAAAATGGACTGTGTGAAAAAGAACCCAAAAGAGTAAAGAAGGGTCAACATGCATTATTCATTGTCTTACTCATGTTTTTCTAAGTATGGATGTCATCATCAAATAGGGGGAGATTGTTGGGTCATCAAGATTTGAAGATGACCTCATGATCTCCTTTTATACTTTGAAAAACATTTTATACTTAGAGAAATTTTGGATGCATGGTTCTTTGTAATAGCTTGTACAAGATAGCAAATGTTTGGTGAAGTCAAAGATCAACCAAAGTCAAGATTAAAGATTCTCTCATTGTGGAAGTGAAAGATCTTTTCTCAACACATACAAGTCATTGTCCACCGATGGTGTTCTCACACATCGGTGGACATCTCTCCACCGAAATCTCTCTCTGTTTCAGCCAAAGAATCCCACCAATGGAAGTCCAATTTCGGTGGGATCTCAAAGAAGTCGTCAAAGATGCTTTCTCCAAAGATGATGTCACATATCCCAAAGATGATGTCACATATCTCAAAGATGTGTCACATATCCCAAGGCTATCATCGGTGGGATCTCAAAGAAGCTTCAAAGATGCTTTCTTCAAAGATGTGTCACATATCCCAAAGTGACATTTCGGTGGGACCTCAAAGAAGCTTTAAAGATGCTTTCTCCAAAGATGTGTCACATATCCCAAGTTTCCTTCGGTGGTGCAATCTTTAGAAGACAAATTGAGAAGATATTTTCTACATGGATAAAGTGACATTTTGTCTTATTATCCATTTCCATATAAAGTTCTTTTCTCATGCATGGGCTCTTCTGACTGTTCCTTGTAAAAGGTGACAAGGACTTCACAACTCTCCAGAAGTCAACATCCTCAGCAAGTGTGAAGATGACAAGTGTCCCAAGCATTCAATGCTTGCACACTCCTTGTCACTATAAAAGGAAGACCTCTCCATGCAGAAAAGACTAACATCTTGAGAGACTTGAAGATTACTGTGTGCTCTTGATATTCTACGCAAACTGGAAGATTTCTCTAAGTGCAAGAATTTCCAGTTTGCTTGAAAAACTTTATAGCTTTGTGTGTTCTGAGTTATTTTGTTAGTATACTTTGTGTAAGATTGTTAGAATAATTTATCTGTTCTTTTCCGCAACAGTCTTAAGTTTTCTATGTGTAATTCTTGTTGAAAGATTTTCAATATAAAGAATTAAAATTGTGAAAATTTTGAGTATTGTATTCAACCCCCCCCCCCCCCCTTCTACAATACTTGGTTAGCCATCTGGGACTAACACATATCATCCCCAAACAGATGGACAGAGTGAACGAACGATTCAGACCTTAGAAGATATGCTCCGGGCTTGTATTGTTGATTTTGGGGGATCATGGGATAAGCATTTACCATTAATCGAATTCGCTTACAACAACAGTTATCATTCCAGCATACAAGCGGCACCGTTCGAAGTACTGTATGGTAGGAAATGCCGAACGCCTCTATGTTGGAACGAAGTGGGAGAAAAACAGCTAGCGGGGCCGGAAATAGTTCAGTTAACCGCCGATAAGGTTACTCAGATTCCTGAACGATTGAAAGTGGCTCAAGATAGACAGAAAAGCTATGCTGACCGACGCAGAAAGCCATTGGAATTTCAAGTTGGGGATTTCGTAATGTTAAAGATTTCACCGTGGAAAGGAGTTATCCGATTTGGACGACAAGGTAAACTTAGCCCAAGGTATATCGGACCGTTTGCAATTACCGAAAGGATCGGTGAAGTAGCTTACAGATTAGATCTTCCATCGGAATTGAGCAGAATCCATAATGCATTTCACGTATCGAACTTCCGAAAGTGTTTGGTTACTTCAGATCAGTCAGTCTCCCTACCAGAAATACAATTCGATGAAAGACTGGATTATGTAGAAGAACCGGAAACTATAGTTGATCATAAAGTTAAAGTACTGCGGAATAAGGAGATCAGGCAAGTGAAAGTTCAGTGGAGACATCATAGAGGTCAAGATGCTACGTGGGAATCAGAGACGGAAATGAGAGCCAAATACCCTCATCTTTTTACTTAACGGAATTCCGGGACGGAATTCTTTTAAGGGGGAGATGATGTAATACCCCGGGTAAGTCAGTTAGATAAATTCCCTATCAGTTAAAATATTTAACCTTAAGATTTAATGTTTAGGGTAAGTTGGAGGTAAGTTATAAGTTCAAGGGTGTTTTGGTACTTATGGAATAATTTAAGCCAAAAGTGTAAATTGTTATATATATACCTTATAGGTATCAGAACAACCCTCAGTTTCCAAATATAGAAAAGTGTTTGTGTGTGCGGAGGTGAAAAGGAGCAGAAGACGAAAGTACGGTTGCTACATCAATCGAGTGAGTTAGAATCGATTTGGAGGTAAGTCCTTTACAATTTGTGTCTATAATCAGTAGTATTAGACTTCTATCCGTTTAGAATCTCTAAATCCGTGACTTGAATGGATTTCAATCGATTTCTGGGTAATTGGAAACCGACTGTGTTCTTAGAGACTCCCGGTAGTGTGAGTCCCGGTATAGAAGACTCCCGGTAGTATAAATCCCGGTATAGCAGACTTCCGGTAGTGAGAGTTCCGGTAATGGGAACTCCCGGTATAGGAACTCCCGGTACTAAGAGTCCCGGTACTAAGAGTCCCGGTACTGTATAAGTCCCGGTACCATGTGTAGTCCCGGTAGTGAGTTAAGCACAGTGTGTAATGAGATAGTTGAGGATGGGAAATTGTTAGGCTTTATGTGTTTGGTTAGTAAAGCGATGTGTGTATCTTAACTTGTTTCAGATTCTGTGGAGTCGTGGTAAGAGATAGAATCGTTTTGAAAGAAGCTTGCGAACGTGTGTAATAACCAAAACAGGTGAGTTTTACTTTGAAAACGTTTTTAACTGGAATACGTATATGTGTGGAATTGGGAATGAAATTGTTGATAATTATGCATTGTATGTGAATTATAATATAGAAAGGTATTATATTTACATGAGTATTATAAATGTGTTATAATACGTTGGCTGGGTTTAGGATCGGTGTGTTTGGCTATAGAATCTGTATAGCGTTGTTTGGCTGTAGATGTTGTACAGCGTTGTATAATATTAGTTGGCTTGCTACCACTAATATGGCCAGGAGGAATGAAAAGGGGAAGCATAAGATATGTGAGTTTAAGTTGATGTATATGATTGTGTTGCGTGATTTATATGAATAAAGTTTATATAAATGGTTTTTAAACCAACAGGGATTTCTCACTTAGACCATCAGGTCTAACCCTCATTTTGTTTTAAAAATATGTATTCCAGGTGGAGGTTCAAGTAAGAGCAACTAATTAGAGTAACCGATGGGTGGCTTGTGCGACGAATTATAGGATCAAGATTTTGGCTTGTTTTAGCAGTTGTATCGCAATATTAAATGTTATGAATGTAAATAGTACAAGGATTGTAGTAGGATGGTTTTCTTCCAATTGTAAAAGACTACTGTACCGTACATGTAATGTGAAGTTCGTTCGTTATATGAATGTTATGTTGTAAATGTGAATTGTTGTGTATATTGGATTTGGGTTGTTACAAATTCATTCTGCAAAGTACACCTGCCATTTCTGGCCTAGAAGACAGAATGGCAGTGGTGGAACAACAAGTTGGGATCCCTGGCCAAGAAGACAGGGACCCTGAGACTGATGTTGCTGCTACTTCTTTTCCCTCCCCCACCCATTCAGCGGAAGAGAGGGAGAAGATCGATGACCAAGGCCTTCCCCAGAATGTTGAGGGGGAGGAAATGAATGAAGACCCTCAGGAATCTGATCATCCTGAGGGAATCGCTGAAAGTCCCTCTCCATCTGAGGGGGAGTGAGGCAAAGACCATCCTCACGCCTCCATTGTTGTGAATCTATCCTCTGAGGATGAGGATGAGGAAGAAGCTGAGGAAGACGAAGACGTCGATATTGCTGACGAAGAACCATCATCATCTCCAAAGGATGATAATGATGATGAAGACGACGACAGATTCTTCTTCAAACCTACAGCGATCAAAGTGCATGTAGCGTCCAAGTCCCCTACGCTTAAAGGGGTTTCCATAAACGAACCAGGGGAGGGGACCAAGGCAAAATCCCCAGCGAAGACTGCTACAAAAGAAAAACAAAAAGGTCTCGCTGCTGACAACTTGGCTATTCTTCTTAAGCCTCTAAACACTTAGCTCTATTTTCTCTATCTCTTTTTCCTCAAGTGATCTAACTCCATCGATCATTTTGTTTCAGCTAGTCCTCTCCCCTGCTTAAGGCTATCGTTGAAGCTCCTCAACAGCAAATAATCCCAGTCTCTGCTCCTGAAGAGGCTGAAGCTCAAGCTGAAGAAGAAGAACTGCTCTCACATCCTATAAGACCTTCTTTGCCTCCTCAAAGGGCAAGTGAAGATGAACGACGAAAGAGAGCAGCGATGATTCAAAGACTCGAAAGTCGGCACTTGGTTCCTGCCCATCTCCAATGCTTAACTCCCAGGGAGATTGTTGAAGCCCTGAAAGCAGAAATGATCCTCGCTGATAAACAGAAGGCTGAGCTTAGTGACAAAAACTATGCTCTCGAACTAGCCCAATGATCAGTGAAGGATCCACAAGTGAAGAAGTTTCCCTTGGAAGTTTAGCGAAAGTTGCTGAAAGATGCGCAGAAGATCAGTCAAAGAAAAGCAAGGTCAGTGACTCCACATTGACCTGGTGCAAGAAAAAATGCCACTACAGAAGCCATGGATCAAGGATAAGCGTTGTGAACATACGAGGGAGATTAGTCAGCAGGGTACCAATTGTTGATATCCAAATAGTCAGAGAAAACGGCTACTTTAAAACTTGCTACGTGTCGGACCTGGATAAACTCGGTTTCCCTAAATGGTTGCAAATGAGAATCGCAATTCAGCGATCCCGCAACTTTCAAGTCCTGTGTTAAAAAAGCCTTAAACAGGATGATCGACATGGTAACCTCAGCGGTTGATCTTCCACCTCCTCCACCAATTCAGAAGAAACGAGCTGCTCCAAAGAAGAAGTCTCCTTCATCTTCAGGACCGGCAATAAGAAACGAGACAGGGATCGAATTCTCTCGTGAAGCAGTTCTTGGCCCCAATCCTGATCTATCCAATCTCAACATCAACCTTGGTAAAGTTCTCAGTGATCCCTACGGCATATTTTTCTATGACTTCACTGGTCGCAGATGCTTTCAATGTATCTCTGAGTTATACAAAACTCCAATCGAACAACTCAGAGATCTACTCTATTGGTGTGACTACAGAGGTGACGTCCTTGGATCATTCCTGAAGCCCTTAATCTATCGTGAAGCAAAAGTCAGAAGGGATCAGGGAATCATAGTCCTTGATTGGATGATTCCAGAGACGGATACTCTTGATGAACTTCTCGTCAAGAAAGAAATTGAGTAGCTGATAGGATCATCTTTTTGTATTATTCTATCTTATCAGCTTATATCTTTTTGTACTTGTAATTATTTTTCATTGTACTTGTAATTTTTCCACTTCCCTTGTAATCTTATACGAAGTTAATGAAAATTTTCAATGAAAGTACTTTACTCCATCAGTACTAAGAAAAGATCCCTGAAAACAGTAAATGGGACAAGTATTTTATGAGTCCTTTTTATCCTTATGTTTTTAACTTAGCAATTTTCTTTTATTGCTATGTCATCATCAAATAGGGGGATATTGTTGATCCAAACCCTCGGTGATTTGATAATGACCCGGAGAAACACTTAGTGAAAATTGGAAGTAAACATATGTATTAATGTTTTGCCATCTATGAAAAATATACTAAGTCTGTTTAGTATCGCTGATGGAAATCATACTTTAAATTTATACTTCAGCGAACACTGTACATCAGTGAGCCCTGAGCCTGTTCAGACTCACTGATGGTCGCTGAATGTTTATCATGTAATTGTTTACTTATGATCCCTGAAGACAAGATTCGCGTCAACCAAGTTCAAACCTGAAATCGAAGACCAAGCTGAAGAACAAGTGACTAAGTCTACTAGTGACCTGATGCGGACATCAGCGAAGACAAGACTGGTCCATCTCATGCAAAGTTTCAAGTAGAAGACTTCAGCGAACGCTGAACTTTATCATTCGCTGATAAAGATTCATTCAGCAAACGCTGATCATGAAGCCTGTTCTACAAGCAAATTTTTCTTATCCCCTTGCACGCCTCCGTACGATTTTGTCAGAACGAACATCCTTTTTGTCCAGAATCGTACAACCAACTCTGCAACTACACTGTGCATCATGCGGCCACTAGGATGTTTGCTGAAGTCAAATCATGCAGCCAATCAGAGGTTGCCACGTGTAAAGGTATACTGACTTGCATTAAATGCATGCAGTATAAATAGAGAACCCTACTTCATTCTTGAAGTGTCTTGGCTCTTCTCTCGCTGAACCTCTTTGTGCAAGAAAATAATCCTTAGTTTTCTTAACTCCTTTTCTCTCTATATTTCTAGTGCAAGAAATCTGTGTGTTCTCATAGTTTGTTTAGATTAGGTTTTTAACTTGATCTTATTCCGCAACAAACTGTAAATTGTTTGATTATATCAATAAACAATTTAGAAAGATAAAAATCTGTGTTTATATTCAACCCCCCCCCCCCCTTTCTACAAACTTGTATAACCTTGGGGACCAACACAAAGTGCATTTTGTATGGTGGTCATTGTGTAACACAATGTTAATCATAGTGTAAAACCATGTATTTTGAGTGTATCACAGTGGTAATATAGATTTGATTCCTCTTCTCTCTTTGGTTTTATATACAGGGTCGGCCAAAAGGCATGGCCACGAGGGCGACGATCATGGGCATCAACCGAGCCCAGGGCATCAACTGTCCAAGCCCAAAATGTATTTGTGAGTTTGGAAAAAAAAATATGTATCCACTATAACACACTAAGATTCGAACCAGCGACCTCCTAGTTGAAAAAAAGAGTGTTCTACCACCACGTTAAGAGTAATTTTGTTGTCTTTTTGTCACATTGCATTTATATATTCTGATCCTTTACAATCTTTAAAAATAACTCACTACTTGTTATTCTCCATTAAAACAAGACAATTAGAAATTTTTTTATTTTATTTAATTTCAATTTTACTTTTTTCTGCTTTCATACAAATTTAAAAAGTAAAAGATATAAAACTTTACTTTCTTCATTTTTTACTTTTATCAAGATGATTATTTTTTTTCAAAAATAACAGTTTTTTATAATTTTTTACATTATTGTATTTATTTTATTTTGTGTATGTGTAATCTTAAAGTTAAAAAAATATGAAAACCATAATTTCGGACTACCAACTCACATTGATCTGAACATTGCTTCCGCTTAGTGTTCTCACTAATGGGCAATGGATAATCGCTCACGAATTGATCTGTCTTAAGCGTTATTCTCTAAGGCTACTCACACACATGTCACCCTCTTAGCTTCAACTGGTTTTTGCTTAAATTTGATATTAACTCAATCGTAGAGTGTTGTATTTCAGGTACATAAGTATGATTTTTAATCGACTAAACTGCATTTTTTTACAATATAGAAAAATACAAACATAAATTGTTGGTTCCAAAAACCCTTTACATAGTTTATTTTTGTTTTTCATGTATTTATCAAGGGCATTTTTTGACTTTTTGCCCTGTGCATCCAATACCTCAAGATCGGCCATATATATATAGGGGGGGTCATTCAAGGAAGAACTAGTTAGTTTGTGGTAACCGTGAGATCCAATCTCAACCACAAATCAACCCATAAATTAGGAAATTCTTATATTTGGTATTTTTTACTTTAGATTTTAATTAAGGGGCATTTTAGGTATTGTAAAATATCCTCCCTCCTCTCTCTTTTCTCCTCTCTCCTCTCTTCGGTCTCCGGTCTCCGGCCAACTTATTCCGTTGAACACCAAGTAAAAATAATATACACAATCTTCAATGTGATACCCAAAATACATACAAGATACATTGTGATACCAATCGTGATACCATTGAGATACCGACTGTGATACCAGTGTGATACCAATTGTGATACATACTTCCACCCATTTCATAATCGCGTTTGTTACTATTGCGATACCCAAGAACTTTTGTGATACCCATTGTGATCCATTCTACCATCCATTTCATAATCACATTCGTTACTATTGTGATACCCAAGAACTTTTGTGATACCTGTTGTGATACCTACTGCCATCCAATTCATCATCACATTCATTACTTTGGTAATACCCAAGAACTTCTGTGATACCAATGTGATACCTATTGTGATACATATTGTCATCCAATTCATCATCACATTCATTACTACTTTCATGTCACTTACTTATGAAGTAGCAGAAATACAAGCAATAGATGAACTGATCGGTGTGATTTATATGGAAATGCTAGAAACCTTTCCCATGGCGAATGGTCGTACGATTCCATGTACAACGAAACTCTTCGACAACAATAAATCCGGTGATGTTATCTCCATTCTATTGATGACCAATAACTCATCGAAAAGATTAACCACAGTTTAGTGACCAACAAGAAGAAGCGGACGTATCCACCGCCTCTATAACCACCACGTACCGCCTCCTGCAAAGTGGGTCAAAGATGACTTCCGATAGTTTGCCGGAAAATCTGGAAAGTGGATGAAGATGATCGGAGAAGGGCGATGCATGCTCTTAAAGTCGGCTTTTCTTTAACATTGGTTTCTAAGTACTTGATGGGGAGCCATTATTCAAAACGTTTAAGTTGGACATAGCTATATACAGTAATGGATAATCACAAATCAATTTGTTGAGATAATGAAGGAAACTATCTTAGATTGATAACTGCCAAAGAAATTAAATAATATTCGAATTATAATTAATCAAATTACTTATACACCCTTACCTATTAATAAAATAAATAAAATTAATATATTAAAATGATTGGCTCACATTGGATCTCACAGTTACCACAAACTAAGGGCATGTTCGTTTATGACTTAATGGGCTGTGTGGTAGATATGGCTGATACATGTTCGGTAGTGACTTATTGGCTCGGAAAAGAGCTAACCGAATCAGCTAGAAAATACGACTCATTTGGGCTCATCTACCACTATCCCTTATTTGCCCCTCTCCCAACTACCCTCTTTAATGAAAAAAGAAAACCCTACCAATGTCTTCCTCACAGCGCCTCTCACTTCCAGGTCCAACATACACCATCGCATCTCTCCTCTCATTACGTCTTCCTCACAGTGCCAATCCGACGATCGAGGAACTCCTCAGTCATGGTGGAGCCATGGACCACAGGACCTTAATCGCAATATGAACCCCAATCGAAGGTTGAACTGGAGTTACCTTAGAAATATGACCTTCAAACTGGTTACTGCTTAAATCAACCACCTCTAATGGCCCTTGGAAGATTTCAACAGAACCCTTGAAAAGATTTTTGGAAATGTTGAATAAGTTATCGAAACCATCTTCGAAAAATCGGAACCCCTTCCTTTGATCCCATTTCCAGCAAGATTCACGTTTTTGAGCTTAGGAAAAGCTGTGTTAAAACCATCAGGAAGACTTCCTAAGAACTTGTAAACTGGTAAGAGAGCTGAATGAATCAAGGAGACTTCCAGAGAAATTGTTGAAAGAAAGGTCAAGTCTTTCAAGTAATCCAAAGTTACCAATGTTGCTTGGGAGATTTATGGAGAAATTGTTGTTTGAAAGATTAAGGGTTTTGATGGAAATCAAACTCCAAAAGTCAGATGGGAAATCAATGATTTGATTACCGCTTAAATCAAGATATAGATGGGCTCCCTCTTTGAAAAAATTATTCAACCTATTTGTTGTTTAGTATGTTTTTATGTGCTTATTATCTCTTCCACACCTTTTTTTAGAATGAATTTTTGTAAACTCTGTATTGTTTCTTTTTGTTTATTATGATCTTCTATGTTATTTTTATGTTTATTATTATAGCATCAATATGTGTATAGTAAAAGAAGTTTCCATATGAAAGGTTTACATTAGACAAAAATAAAGAGCATGGGTAAAATGGTCATTTCTGACATTCAGACGGTTTATTCAGCACAACAACCGAACATCAACTTATTTGTTAACACTCAGACAACCATATCCACTCAGACAGCTATATCCACACAGGTCTTAACAGAAAATGAACCGAACAGCACCTAACTAGTTCTCATTTGATTAAGCCCCTATATATATATATATATATAGAGAGAGAGAGAGAGAGAGAAAGAAAGAAAGGGGGGAGGGAGGGAGGTTCAAGGGAAAACCTCAAAAAATGGAAGACTGAAAAACGCCCTGGTAGCCCTTTATCCGGACGGTATGCACTTGTGCATACAAGTAAATTTAAGTTTTTTATGGTTTTTATGCACATCTGCATTATGCATTTGTGGATATGAACATGTGCATGTTACAAATTACTTGTATGCACAAGTGTATACCGTCCAAATGAAAGGCTATCAGGGTGTTTCTCATTTTTTTATGTTTTTAAGGTTTTCCCCTGAACCTGACCCTATATATATATATATATATATATATATATATATATATATATATATATATATATATATATATATATATATATATATATATATATATATATATTGTGTTCCAATGAGAAGTGTCAAATTTGGTGAACTAGATCAATTCTCTTTTAAGCCACAATTCATGGGAGAGTATTTGATTAAAAGTGATCAACGGCTTAAAAATTGTAATACCCCGGGTAAGTTCGTTAGTTAAAAACCCTTTTTTGTTAAGAATTGTTAACTTTATAATAAGTATGTTTAGGGTAAATTTTGGGTAAATTGCAAGTTTAGGGTGTTTTGGTCTTTAATGAAGAGTTTAAGGTCTTAATGGTACATATGGCTGATATTATCTTTTAAGCCATAAGATATTTTAGATCAGCAGAAAATTGTGTGTGTAAGTGTGTGTTTTGAGAGCAAAAGGAGAAAAGAAGAAAACTAAGGTTGAGGAGTCATTTGGTGTACTTGAAAATGAAATCAGGTATGTTTCCTTTACAAAGTATGTTTATAATTGTTAATAGGTGGTTCCTATCGGAGTAGAAACACTGATTTCGTATTTGGGGTTAGTTCTGTCGATTTCTGGGCAAAAATAGGGATGAACAGCAGCAGTTTCCGGACACCATGAATGTATCCGGGTAATTTCTTTAGTAGTGTCCGGTAGTCCCTTTCGGTGGTGTCCGGACGAGTCGATTATTCGGGTAAGTCATTTATTTTCATAGTTTCCGGATAAAATAAGATACCGGATGGTATCCGGGTTACCTTAGTTCCCGGGTGTTGTCCGGATTATTATGTTGTCCGGAAAAGTCTTGTTGTCCGGAAAAGTCTTGCTGTCCGGAAAAGTTGTGTTGTCCGGACAACTTGTGGTATCTGGATACTTTAGCTGTTTGGTCATTTTTGAGAGGATTAATGCTGTTAGTTGTCCAGGAACACTGTGTTTGTTGAACTATTAGATAGGGAATGAATGAGGACTGACTATTCTGTGGTCTTGACTTGAGTACGGGTTTGGGGCCAACATTTGAGGATTTGAGTTCTTTAGAGTTCTTAGCCTTAGTAAGACTTATGTGTTTTATGTGGTAAAGAGATATCTATATCTATTTGTTACAGATCCTGTGAATTCTGGGTAAAGGACTGAACCTGTTTAGAAGGCTTGGAATCGTGTTGATAAGCAATCAGGTGAGTTTTACTTCAAAACATTTTCAACTGGAATACATATATGTGTGTATTGGATATGTGATAAATGGTGTGACTATGTTTATGTGTGAATTATAATATGTTGAGATATTGTAATTACGTGAGTATTATAATATGTTATAATACGTTGGGCGGGCATAGGACCGGTGTGTCGGCTGTAGTTGTTGTACAGTGTTGTTTGGCTGTAGTTGTTGTACAACGTTGTTTATTAGTTGCCTTGCAACCAACTAATATGGCCATGGGAAGGAGACAGAATTACGCGATGAGTGAGTTATGATTGATAATTGTGTTTGTATTATGTGAATATTGATGTGCAAAGGATTTTCAAAGAAACAGGGATTTTCTCACTTAGACCATTAGGTCTAACCCTCATTTTGTTTTAAATATGTATTCCAGGTCGAGGATCAAGTAAGAGCAAATAAGAAGGATAGTCGTTGCTTAGCTTTTGGGAACACTTGTGTTATGAAGATCATGAAGTGTTTTTGTATTTATGACTTTGTTGTTAGTCATAATGTAAATTATTTAGTTAAAAAGTTTGTACTGAAATTATTATTATGTTTAGTAAGACTATTGGGACCGAATATGAAATATGATGTATCTCTTTGACGAAATTTTGTTATGAAATGTATGCTATTTGTTTGAATGGAAATGGGGTCGTTACAAAAATACTTCTCACTAAAAATGACAGTTATCACATGATCTCATGCCTATATATATATATATATATATATATATAGGAAAGTTCAAATGAAAACTCAAATTTCATTGTGAACATGAGGACTAATATTGACCCTCCATCTATATTGATCCAACCACTCACATTAAATAAAGTTTTTAATTAAAATTATTAATTAAGGGGACTATGGGTAAAATGGAAGATAGTTTCAATATCACGCTTATCATATTTGACTTTTTATTTTCTTTTCTAATTAAAAATTTTTACCCTCTTAAAGTTTAAAATAAATTATCTTAAAAATTACTAATATTTTTATAAAACAAATTACATCAAAAAAATGAGATTTTCCTGCTCTTCGATATGACATTCATCTCGATATAGTTTTTTTCGTTTTTAACCGTTTTTTACATGAAATGTTATATATGTGTTATATTCATTATTAATATTTATGTACGTTCAAGTGTGTACAACACGTCGACATCGTAAGTCCGAAACTCTACATCACCTTCTTCAAAACTTTCTTCAACGTCGTAAGCCATCACGTTCTTCGTCTTTGTAACCCAACACCTATTGAGACAAAACGAGAACACATCGAGACTAATCGAGAACCCATCGAGACCAATCGAGACTAATCGAGAACCCATCAAGACCAATCAAGAACCCATACATTGACTTGGTGTGTGGTTGTGTGTTAAAATCATAACCTAACACCTTCATTTTTCATCGAGACCGGTTGAGAACCTATTGATTATTTTATTGTGTGTTTGTGTGTTTATTTGTGTAAAACCTTAACCTACCACTTTTAACTTCTATCAAGATGGATCGGGAAATCTATCGAGACGAATCGAAAACTCATCGATATCAATCGATAACCCAATAAAGAAAAAGAAAAAAAATTAGTATGCAGAATTGAAACTCTAATATATTCATGAAGAATAATATGTATATGCATGATGAATATTATAGTGAAAATTAATATTTATGATAAATATCATAATAGGGTCAGGTTCAAATGAATACCAAGTTTCGGTTTTGAATCGGGGGACGAAGGAGAGAGCGTCATGTGTCCACAACTTCATGGTCATTCATGTATTATTCATAATGAATAATGTATCATTCGGGATGAATAATACAACATACAGTGTGAATAATACATGGTAATCATGAATTCGTGTATTATTCATCCTGAATGTTGTATTATTCATCCTGGATATTGTATTATTCAGCATGAATAGTGCATCAACGTTCACCTTTGTTATTCCTACTAAATGTGGACACCCAAAGACACGTGTCATGCTATCTTTTGTGCCCCGGTTCACAACCGAAAATCTGGTTTGCAATTGAAATTTTCCCTATCATGCTAATATAAAGACTAGAGATTATTATATACACGTGATCATACATAAATATTCATGATGAATAATATATATTCATGATGAATAGTATATATATTTCATGATGAATGTTATAGTGAAAATGTATATTCATGATGAATATCATACTGATGTATGAATGTTGAAATGTTGTTGTATACACGTGAATATATATATATATATATATATATATATATATATAGGGGTGGTATCGGGTACAAACCAACTAGTTTGTACAAACTCGTACAAACCATACCTAGCTTCATGATTTTGTAAATTTGGCTTCATGAATGTATATATATATATATTTTGGCTTCATGAATATATCATTTGGCATTTTTAACTAATTTTTTTACAAAAATAAGGGTATTTTAGGGTATTTTTGTAAAAAAAATTAGTTAAAAATGCCAAATGATATATTCATGAAGCCAAATTATATATTCATGAAGCCAAAATATATATATATACATTCATGAAGCCAAATTTACAAAATCATGAAGCTATGTATGGTTTGTACGAGTTTGTACAAACTAGTTGGTTTGTATTTGATACCCAGCCTATATATATATATATATATATATATATATATATATATATATATGTATAAATATTCATGATGAATAATATGTATATTCATGATGAATGTTCTAGTAAAAGTATATATTAATGATAAGTTTCATAGTAATGTATGAATACTGAAGATTTGTTGAATACACGTAAAAATACATAACTATTTATGATGAATGTTATACTAAGTTGTATATTTATGATAAATATCATACTGATAGATGAATATTAAAGCGTTGTTGTAAACATATAAACGTGCATAAATATTCATGATGAATATTACACGGATATATCATTCTACGTAAAAAGCGGTAAAAAAACTACATCTAGTTGGATGTTAATCGAGGAGAATGAAATACATGGTTTTTTAATATAATTTGTTTGATTAAAATATTAGTTATTTTTAAGATAATTCAATTTAAAAATTAGAGTAAACTACAATTTTCGTCCCTGGTGTATAACAAAACCTATGAAAGTGGTCCCTAAACTTCAAAAAGTGCAAGAATAGTACTTGGTGTCCTAATTTTGCTATGAAAATGGTCCCGGCGCCTAACGTCGTCTAAAAATGGCCGTTTAGTGGCCCATGTGCATCACACGTGATGGCCATTTTGGTCATTTCACTATTTCCCTCTCATTTAAACGCCCTTTCGTTGGTAAACCTTTTTCAAGAAACCCTCCATTTTGGTCCTTAACACATACATATCACCATTAACACACAATGAGCAAATATCTAAGCTTAAAATCTGAGCAAAAAACTTAGCAAACCAGGACTTCATCTTGTTAATGCGACTTTACTTCCATATCTTCTCATACGTGGTTGATCAGAAAGGAGCAAGGGGGTGACCTTTATCCCGAAGTGGTTTATGGTATGTCTCTGTTTTTCATAAAATCAAACATTTGAGTTGTAAACATGTTAATGATCGAGCTGTTTATTTAAGTCAAACATTTGAGTTGTAAACATGTTAATGATCGATTTTTTTCCTTCTACGGATCACTATCCTACTCTAATAATAATGAGGATAAACCATGGAGGTGTTTTCACAAAGTTCCCTGGTAGAAGATACATCCATGGTAAGACTGCATTTGTGGACTTGATTGACACTGATATGTTATCAGTCCATGAGATTGATGCTATGATGTTAGAGTTAGGGTACCAAGCAGATGAGAAAATGTATTACCATTTCTTGACTCCAGGAAGTGACCTGGATTTTGGGTTAGAAGCTTTAGGGAATGATAGTGATGTGCTGAAGCTTATGAAATTTGTTCCTAAGGTAAAATTTGTAGATGTATTTATAGAGCATTGGAAAACACTAGTTGATACATACAACTCATCACCACATGCTAGAAAAATGGAGATAGAGGAACTTGATGAACCTTGAAATCAATATGAATCAAAGAAAAAACTTGTTAAGAAGACATGCAAGAAAAAACTGTTTCTTGAGTGGATTGACAATAAAGGTGAGGTATCTAATATAGATAAAGAGAGAGTTGTGGATAAAAACAGAGGCTTTGACTTAAATAAACAGGTTGATATGGATAGGCCACTTGATGTGAGTGACATGTTGTATGAACAAGGGAATGATATGGATATCCCATTTGACCTTAACTTATTTTTTAATGAACCTGAGGTGAATGGAATTGACAAGGGAAAGGGGGTTGAGAAGGGAGATGCAATTGACAATGGAAAGCGGGTTGATCCATTTGAAGTATTTGATGAATTTGATCCATTTTTTGTCATGGATTGTTTGTCACAACCTGAGATTGCAAAGGGTAGTGGAACCAAAGAAAAACATGTGGAGTGCAGTGGCATACAACATGATATGGGCAGTGGCATACAACCTGATAGTGAAGGAGATGATGATAGTGTAGATGAGGATTATGTTGATGATGAGAATAGGATAGAAGAGGATGATATTGACATGGATGACTTTGTTGATGGCAATGTAGAGTGGATTGGAGGAGTTGAGAAAACAATTGAGGATAGTGAAGCAGATATGGATGATTGGGCACTAGTGCTTAACTCTGATCAATTTTCAAGCGGAGATGAGATGGAAGGATCTGTAGGGCCCAAGCTGAAGAAACCACATGACAAAAACAGCTTATTTTATTTGGGCCAAACATATGGGATTGTTGAAGCTGAGACAATGGCATCATGGACCTGGTTCTTAGAGTATCTTGGAGAGGATCTTGATCTGTGTACAAGATCAAACTTCACATTCATAACAGATAGACAAAAGGTTAGTTTTCCAACCACCTTACTTTTAGTGTTTTTCCATGTGCAGAACATAGATTCTTCCTTAGACATATACATGACAACATGAAGCAACATTAGAAGGGGAAAGCATACAAGGACCATCTTTGTCAATGTGCAACTGCAACAACTGTTCCCTAATTTCAACATGCAATGAAACAATTCAGAATGTTAAATCAAGCTTGTTATGATTGGTTGAAGATGATCTCACCTCAATCATGGTCTAGGTCCCATTTCACAGGTTAGTTGAACTTACTTTCACTCAGTCTGTGTTACCTTTAGTTACCTCAACAAACTGTCCTATTTCACAGGTTAGGTTAGTTTAACTTTCAATATTATTTTGTGTAATTCAGGTAGGTGTCATTCTGATGTACTTCTCAACAATATGTGTGAAGTCTTCAACAAGCAGATTATTGAGGGTAAGGATAAGCCAATAATTTCATGTTTGGAGTATATTAGGCATTACTTAATGAAGAGGATAGTGCATGTGTTGAAAGTCATTGATAAGACTCAAGGACCACTCACTCCAACCGCAAACAAAGCACTGGAAAATAACAAGAGTGAAGCAACTAAATACAAAGTTGTTTGGAATGGTGGAGAGAGGTATGAGGTTTGTGGTCCTTGGAATGATCAAGTGGTAGTTGATGTGAGGGCAAAGACTTGTACATGTAGGAGGTGGGAACTGACTGGCATCCCTTGTAAGCATGATGTAGCAACTAATTGGAACATGGCTTTGAATGGAGCAAATGTTGATTTGCCTGAGAAATGGGTTGATGAAAGTCTTTGGCTTGACACTTGGAAAGACATGTATAGATTCAAGATTGAACCCATCAATGGCAAAGCATATTGGGACAAGTTTGATTGCCCAACAACACTTACTGCACCAACCTATCATAAACAAATTGGGAGGCCCAAGAAGAAAAGAAAGAGGGGTCAACATGAACAGAGCAATGGAGATGGGAAAGCAACCAAATTAAGCAGGATTGGGAAGACTGTGACTTGTGCAAAGTGCAGGAAGGAAGGGCATAACTCAAGGACATGCAAAGGTGGATAGATGTGAAGTGGTAATGTATTTTTGTAATGGATGTATTTTGGTACTGTATTTGGTAACTTGGATGAAACAGTAACTTTGTTTTGGTAAACATTTTCTGTGTGTTTGGTAAATTAACTTGGAAGAATGTATTTTGGTACTATATTTTGTAACTTGTATGAATGTATATTCTGTGTTTTGGTAATGTATTTGGTTTTGGATGGGCAATCAAAGTTACTGTGTTGTCTTTAATGAAATGCAAACATTCAACATCACAACAGTGTTTATGAAAGAAATAAGTTTTCATTGAAACTTTTGAACCATTACAACCATTAGAAGCATTACAACCATTACAACCACCTACATTGGATTAGGTCAACAAAAAAGTACAAAAATAAAGAAAACCCAACTGACAACTAATAAAACCTTCAAAATCTTGATTTCCTTTTCTTTTGCGTTGAGGGAAGCTTCAACACTGTTCTTTGATCTTAGCAAACCAGGGATTACCTCCATAGCTCGTTGACACAACTGTTGATCGTACCAAGCAAAGAAATCGCATTTGGCAGACTTCCTTGGGCACCCATAAAACCTACGGCCAGGGTTTTTAGTTGTCCATGAAGTCTTTATCATCGCTGGTACACCACAATCACAAACCACCATTGTCGATGATGTAGAAGACGTTTACTGTGGAGGAGAGAAAGCCAGAAAGAAATTGAAGAAGGAAATAAAGAAGAAGATGGAAAGAAGAAAGGAAAGTCTTTTAAATGAGGGGGAAAAGGTGAAATGACCAAAATGGCCATCACGTGAGATGCACATGGGCCACTAAACGGCCATTTTTTAGACGGCGTTAGGTGCAGGGACCATTTTCATAGCAAAATCAGGACACCAAGTACTATTCTTGCACTTTTGGAAGTTTAGGGACCACTTTCATAGGTTTTGTTATACACCAGGGACGAAAATTGTAGTTTACTCTAAAAATTAAGAAGGTAAAAGTTTTTTAATTAAAAAAGAAAATAAAAAGTCAAAGAAGGTAGTAGTGGATTCAAACTTACATTTTCACCCCTAATCACTCTTAATTAACCATATTATTTGGGCAAAAAGTTGATTACCGGCAACCCTAAGCATATTATGTTTTACTAGTTGATTAACTTTTTAAATTTTGATCAATAGCTAAGAATGATCCTTGTGTTTACAATAAAAATATGGTTTTTATTTAAAGGCATCCTTTTATTTAAAAATTTAATCAATAGCTAAGAATGGTCCTCGGGGAGGGCGGGGCGGGCGTACGCCCAGGGCCCAAAGAAAATAGGGGCCCAAAATTTTAAGTATATATTATACAATAGTAGTTAAAAAATCTGTAAATAAAAAAGATAAAAAATTAGTATATATAATAGGTCCCAAAAGAATTTAGCATTACATTAAGGGCCCAAAACATTTATTAATTAATTACATTGAACAATAAAATTTGTAACAATATAATTGATCTTTCATTTTATAGTATTGCTTATTATTTCTCTAAGTTCTTTTATCTAGTACTAATACCTAAAAACTATTTTTTGCCTAGAAACCTTGATATATCCATTACTCATCTTCTACATACTCTTTTGATTATTCCATCCACAATAATTTTATTTTTGTGTTATAATCTAGTAGATTTCTTGTTATTAAATAATAAAACTCTACGTTTTGAAACAATTACCAACTATATGAGACGACTCAACTTATGTCTATATTTAGTATTCCAAAAATATCTTATTTTTTCATACATTATTGACTCCTTATTACCTAATATTGAGTGCATGAATGATGAATCTTAAGTACTTTTTTATCTCTAAAACAAGAATAAGATTTCAAATTGTAACCAACATAGACTTTTGATTCTAAGATGAATGGTTCTTAGAATGTTTGTTTCAACTCTAAAAGTTAAAGATGGTGATGAAACCATTAACATTAAGTAACATGTGGAAACTCAACGATTTATGTAGATTTACTTAAAGTGTTACTTCGAATGGTTAACATGGTGACCTCAAATGAGTTGTAACAACCTAAATTTCTAGTATGTATTGAAAGTAGTGGCTAATGTCTAAGAAATGAAACTTAAGTTAAGGGACTCTTTGTGCAATTGTTGGAAGATATAAAGAGGGTCCAAATCCCTAAGCTAGGTTTTCACTACTATTGATTATTCTGTATTTGGGGTTTGGCGGCTAGAAGAAGAGAAAAGAAGAGAAGAAGAAGCAAATTGGGAAAAAGTTTGACTGAGGAAGAAATCATTGAAGGTAATCATCCAAACTTTCTCCCTGGTTATTTCTTGTTTCCTCTTCTCTTTTGTCTAAGAAATAGTGTGAAAACATAAGGATTTATTGTGTTCTTCACCTAAACACCATTGAAAAAGTATAATGGGATTTTGGTTGTAATAATTCTTTTTAAAGGTTAAAAATTGGAATAAATGGGTGTTTTATGGTTGGGGGATGAACCCAGATGTTTGTCTAATCAAATCTATGGTAGAAAATCAGATTTTAACCACTTTTAGGGAAGTGGGTTTTTCTTCCAGTTCGTAGTTACCGGACAGTGGGAGCTTCCCGGACGTTGCCCTAATGTTGTAGTTATCGGGTAAGTTTGGAGTTACCGGATAAGAATCCTAGAGGAGTTTACTGAATAAAGAGTTCCCGGATAAGTAGTCTTACCGGGTAAGTTGGTTACCGTATGCGTAGTACCCGGTAAGGGGTGTTGTACCTGGAAAGTCCTTGCACTCGGTAAGGGGTGTTGTACCCGGAAAGACCTTGCACCCGGTAAGGGGTGTTGTACCCGGTAAGTCCTGAGCCCGAATAGTAGTGTCCGGATACCTATAGCTGATTGAGAAATGTCTGATCTTTTAGGTGCCAAGCTCGGCTAACTCGAGGGTAGAACGAGAGTACGTTCAATACCATCAAAAGGTGAGTTCCCTAAACCCTTTTTACGACGTATGATGTTAAATGTCTTTCTAACTGATTATGGTTCATTATGAGCATGAAACGTTTACCAACTGATATGCATGTTTCCCACGAAAGTTCATATTTTATCTAAACGAATATTTAGCATGATGAAATGAGTATTATGGTTTACAAAGATTTCAAGTTGCATGATTTATGATATTTATGTGTATGCTATGTGGAGTCGGTCTGCATCGTGGGATCTAAGTGCCTCGGGATCCGATGATCCCTTGGACATGTGTGACGAGCCGGTAGGTTGGAATTCGTTTCCCTCCTATTCGGATAGAGGGGAGTCTGTTTGGGCCCCGATATGAGGCGATAGGGGAGTCTGCTTGGGCACCGATCGCGGTTAGTTTATGTGATCCTCAACACGGTTTAGTACCATGAATGATGTTTATGTGAAGATTGACGATGAATTTTATAAATGATTTCCTACTTTTTATATATGTTGATTTTCGGAGGGAATTCACTAGACCTTTTGGTCTAACCCTCGCTTTTCAAAACTAAACCATTTTCAGGTAAGCGTAGCACTGGTTCTTCCGGTAAGAACTAGGAGATGATACTCGAAGGATTTGGAGCTTAGAGCGACTCCAAGAATTTTTGGCTGATATAGTTATAGATAGAAGCTCTCAGCTATGGATTAGAAGTTTCTGCTGACCAATTTTGTCTAGTTTAGATTCATGAATGATTAAAGACAAGTTTATTTATGTAACTCGAATGCTAAATCTTTTGATATTGCATGCTATGTTTTATGGGACGTTACAAATGGTATCAGAGCCTTAGTTTAGGGGATTTAGGTGACCAGTCGAGCCTAAACTTAAACTGTAAGATGAGGAACACAGCCGAGACATAGGATTGCCTCTAGGAACGATCACTATAAATGCGCTTAGGAATAAGGTGCCAAGGACAAACGTGTAAGGCAAGTTTGGGATTACACCTGGCCAGTGTAATTACAAATTTACAGGTACATGTGCGTGCTTAAATTGCCTTATATAGCAAACTTGTTGTGTTATGTCTAGCAAAGGTTAATTATTGGTTTCTTTCAGTTTAGCGCTATGGCTGGGAGAACGTTGAGAAGTAGGTCAGTACCTGCTGTTCCAAGGAATCAGGATGAGGAGGTCCTAGCTAACGGACCGTTGGAACCCACAAGGGAGACTGTTACCCGCGGAAGGGGTAGGGGTCGTGGAAGGGGTCGGGGAAGAACACCCCGCCGGGCCGCCACCCAAGGGGTCGGGGATGGGGGAAACCCGATCCGGAGGACGACTCGAGTGACCCGAACGGCGAGGAGCGTGGATATCCCCGGCCACCAAGAAGACTCTCATCAGGAGAGTTCGGCTACTGTGAGAAGGGTAAATCAACCAAGGGGACGTGGACGAGGCCGCTCTCCTTACCAAACAGGATCATTCAGCATCGGGAAGCAAAGAGGCGAGTGAGAACAGGGAAAGTGTGGAGCTGTCAAGTCCATTAGTGACCGGTACCGGAAGTCACTCGAAATCGACCCCTCTGGTGGTGAATGAGTCAGCAGCTAAAGGGTGCAGTTACAAGGCCTTTGCCTCATGCAAGCCCCCTACTTTCAAGGGTGAATGTGACCCCGTTCTAGCAATGAAATGGGTTAAGGAGACGGAACTGGTATTTGATACGTGCAAATGTGCCAATGGGGATAGGATGATGTTTGCCCTATCCATGTTGAAGTCTGATGCAGTTTATTGGTGGGATGCCGAAACTGGGGGAAAGGGTTCGGCAATGGCTAAGGGAATGATGTGGGAAATGTTTGTGGAAAGATTTAAAGCACAGTTTTGTCCACTCGCGGCAGTGAAGAAGTTGGAGGAAGAATTTTTGGGATTGGAACAGGGGGAAATGTCGGTGCGAGAATATACTTCTAAGTTTATCTAGAAGTCTCGCTTCGCAGATCTGTATGTACCAACCTAGGAACGTCGGGTGGAACGTTTCATTTATGGGCTGAAGAGCAGCATCAGGGAACTGGTATTGACGAGGAACCCCACTACATTTCAGGCAGCAATCAATGCGGCCGAACTGACTGAAAAAGAAAAGAATCGTCAGATTTCCGAGAAAAGTGGGGAGAAACGCAAGTGGGACGGGCCAGGAAATGACTCAAGGAAAGGGAAGGTGTTCCGACCAGAAAATCGTGATTACAAGGATTCAGCCAGTAAACCGTGTAAGAAATGTAACAAGGCGCATCGGGGAGAATGTATGGCAGGTTCCAATTCGTGCTACCGGTGTGGATTGCCCGGTCACGTGTCAAAGGACTGCCCTAAAGGGAAATCATGTTTCCAATGTGGAGCTACTGGTCACATGCGGTATGACTTTCTAAAAGGAAAAAGGGTGGATCAGCTCAGTATGGAGAACGTCAAGGGGGGAAAGGCAGTGAGAAGGGAGCAGAACCGGCGCGTCCGAAGGGACGTGCGTTCCGCATGACAGCGGAAGAGGCGGAGGAAGTTCTAGATGTTGTGGCAGGTACATTTCTTGTGAACTCTCTGTGTGCCAAGGTGTTATTTGATTCGGGAGCAAATCGTTCTTTTGTATCGCATGCTTTTATGAAATGTTTGGGGGTAAGGCCTAGACGTTTGGAGAGAGCACTAGAGGTGGAAACTGCCGATGATATTCGGGTGTACATTAAGGAGATGGTAGATGATTGTGTCATAGATATAGAAGGGAGCTTGGTGTCTATGCAATTATATCGCATGGCAATGGGAGAGTTTGATGTGGTGTTGGGTATGGATTGGTTAGCCGCGAATGATGCGAATATTGCTTGCAACAAAAAGTTGGTCAGAATTCGGTTACCTGATGGGGATTCCGTAGTGATCTATGGGAATCTCCGTGATAGAAAGACTAGCCTTATCTCTATGATTAGGGCTACTAAGTGTTTGAGGAAGGGGTGTCAGGGATTCTTGGCGTACGTGTTGGACGCCAAGAAAGAAAAGTGTGGGGTGGAGGACGTGCGAGTAGTAAGTGAGTATCCGGAAGTATTTCCGGATGACTTGACAAGTCTACCCCCGGATCGTCAGATCGAGTTCAGAATTGATCTGATGCCTGGAGTTGCACCAATCGCCCGCGCAACTTATAGGTTGGCGCCGTCCGAAATTAAAGAAATGATGACTCAATTGCAGGAGTTGTTAGACAAGGGATTCGTTAGACCTAGTAAGTCTCCGTAGGGAGCACCTGTGCTCTTCGTGAAGAAGAAGGACGGTACTATGCGAATGTGCATAGACTACTGGGAGCTCAATAAGGTCACGATCAAGAACAAGTACCCTATATCGAGAATTGACGACCTGTTCGATCAATTGCAAGGAGCCAGTTACTTCTCTAAGGTAGACTTGAGGTCGGGTTATCACCAACTCAAGGTAAGGGAGGAGGATGTGCCGAAGACCGCTTTTAGAACCAGGTATGGACATTACGAATTCTTGGTGATGCCGTTCGGGCTAACCAACGCCCCGGCAGCTTTCATGGACCTAATGAATAGGGTGTGCCAACCTTAATTAGACAAGTTCGTGATAGTGTTCATAGACGACATCCTAGTGTTTTCAAGATCGGAAGAGGAGCATGAAAGTCACCTTCGAACGATTCTCGAGCTATTAAAGCAAGAGAAACTGTATGCGAAGTTTTCTAAGTGCGAGTTTTGGTTGAGAGAGGTGCAATTTCTCGGACACGTGGTGTCTGAGAAGGGAATCATGGTAGACCCGTCTAAGATTGAAGCCATCCGAGATTGGGAGCAACCTAAGAATCCGTTAGAAGTTCGAAGTTTCCTCGGACTGGCGGGATACTACCGAAAGTTCATAAAGGACTTTTCGCGTATTGCCACGCCATTGACCTCTTTAACCAAGAAGAATGTCAAGTTCGCCTGGTCAGAAAAACAAGAAGAAGCTTTTCAAAAGCTGAAGGATATGTTGAGCAGCGCTCCGGTGTTGTCACTATCGGACGGTTCTGATGATTTCATGGTTTTCAGTGATGCGTCGAAGCTCGGATTGGGTTGCGTACTCATGCAACGAGGAAAGGTGATCGCTTATGCCTCCCGACAGTTAAAGGATCACGAGGTTCGATACCCCACACATGATTTAGAATTGGCGGCCGTGGTTTTTGCTCTGAAGATTTGGTGACATTACCTGTATGGGACGAAGTGTCAGATCTTCACGGACCACAAAAGCTTATGTCATCTCTTTGACCAAAAAGAGTTGAATATGCGCCAAAGAAGATGGATTGAGTTGTTGACCGACTACGACTGTAAGATCAAATATCATCCAGGTAAGGCAAACGTAGTGGCGGACGCTTTGAGCCGTAAGGAAAGAAGTGAGACCCCCTGTATTGTGGCCATGAGGGCCGATGTAACGTTCAATTTGTTAGATGAGATAAAGAAATGTCAAGACGAGGCACTCGGAGCTGAAAACCTCAAGAAGGAGAGAATGGTAGGACAAACGTTGTAACACCTCGAAAATTCCGTTGTAATTAATAGTAGATAAATTGTATTTTTGGTACAATTTATTTTTGAGAAAAGTTAACTTGGAGGGTTGATTTGTCTTTAGTTGAAAGTTTGGGGTGAAAGGTGTTTATTTGGGTAATGACTCATGTTTATGACATGAGGTGTCACTTTAGGATTTAATCAGTATTTGATAATACTGAGTTTTGTTTTGCATTCTAAAAGGAAAAGAAAAACGGAGAAATAGAGAGAGATAGAACGTGACAGAGAGATAGACGAAAAGAAGAAAAGAAGAGGAGAAATCAGTTGGGGTTTTGAGGTAAGAATTTGTTTCCTTATCTGTTTTGTTCATCTCCATAGATTTTTAAGTGGTAGTATTTTGTCCAGGTTTCTTTAAGCTGTGGATTAAGTTGTCCATTAAGCTCTGTTGTGAACCAGCGTTCAGATTATCTCTTAAAGTGAGTTTATTCACTCTTATTAAAATTAAGCAATTAAAATTGTTATAGATATGTTATACTTGTGTATAAACTCAGTGGTATGGTTTAATTAAGAAATGATAGGCTTAATGAGTCAAACTGGTAAGCTGAATCAGTAGAGAAGACGATGAACAGTACACTTTGCGCAAGCCTTGGCTGCGCAAAGTGATGGAATTCGCAAGTGTGGCTTGCGAATTCTGAACTTTTCGCAACAGTGGGTTGCGAATTCTAAACTTTTCGCAGCTTTGGCTTGCGAAAAGTGTAGCTTTTCGCTACAGTGGCTTGCGAAATATTTTGGACTTTCAGTAGCAGTTTGAAGCTTTTATGTGAATTGCAATATGATACTTATATGCTATTTGTTATATGATTATAACTCAGAATTTGATACGAAAGCCATGAAATGAATAATTGTAAAGGACTTATATATGAGTCCGATCATATAGTTAACATTTGAGATGTTGATCCCCGATGCTAATTAGCAAAAATGGGGATAATTGTTGTAATTAATATTCTGTATATAGACATATAGAATATATGATGTATCGTACAATTTTAGTATACGATAGAAAGAGAGATGATACACAGTTATTGTGTTGCGTTAGCTAGAAATAGACATTCGGTCATCAGAGGGCCACTTAGTACGGTCTAATGGGAACCGTTTATCAGCCATTGACCGAAGGGATGTAATTTCTAGTGGTTGAGTGTATCTTGGATTACCAGAGGGCCCTTGTTGTTAAGCGCGATATAAATTAAATCTCATTTGGGGGCCAGTGTTCAAGATGGTGAGAAAAGTGAAATGTGGAATAGGCAGACATCGAGTTTTTAATTTCCATTTCAGACGGAAGATTTGAGATCTTCAAATTTAAGGAAGTTCAGAGATAGGCATAAAGTAATTTGTAATCTCTACTTCCGGACTAAGAACTAAGCATGTATAGAAACTGTAATTTCTTTGGATGGGAGTTATTTATAGTCTGGCATGATTTATAGTAACTCTTGTTGATATTATTACGACTAGATGAATTAGTCATAAGGATGGGAGTTGGGTGGATTCCTGTTGTTGAAAAGAGCTTTGGTACAGTAAGATGGTTGATAACAGGTTTGACATATCTGTTAATATTTTAGTTGTTAAATTTTAATTTGATTTGAATATTCTCACTAGGCGAAAGCCTAATGTTCCAAATTAAATTTTCTTATCAGGTACAAGCTCGGGGAAATAGTCGGGGAAAGTGAGATGCAGTAACTGGAAGAAATCAGACTTATAGATGTTAAAGGATCAAGATCTTCTTTTGATGATTTTTGGGACGCAAGCTTAGATAATCTAGTAATCTGATTATGTTGATATGATTAGATTAGTAAGATTATTCAAGTTAGATGTTTATGTACATAAAACTTCATTTTGATCCTCTGATTATAAAAGTCTGATATTTTGATGGTCATAACTTGTGAATCTTGAGGTTTAAATTGGCCCTGATTTTTTAGGGTGTTACAAACGTCCTCATTAGTGGAAGATAGTCGAGGAGTGAAGTGTCTTAATGAGAGAATCTAGGTCCCGAAACTCGGAGAGCTCAGGAAAGTGATCTTAGAGGAAGACCACAAATCAAAGTACACGATTCACCCTGGGACTAACAAGATGTACGGAGATCTACGACGAGACTATTGGTGGTCGGGAATGAAAAAGGATATAGCTCATTTTGTAGAGACCTGTATGACGTGTTCGCGAGTAAAGATCGAGCATCAACGACCGTACGGAAAGCTTCGGTCCTTGGAGATTCCTATGTGGAAATGGGACCAGATTACGATGGACTTCGTAACCCATTTGCCTAAGACCCCAAAGGGCTATGACGCTATATGGGTGATCGTGGATCGATTCACGAAATCAGCACATTTCTTACCTATACGAGAGTCTTACTCGTTGAAGCGGTTAGCAAAGTTGTATATCGGCGAGATTGTAACTCGCCATGGGGTGCCATCGTCGATAGTGTCAGATCGAGATAGCAGGTTTACCTCCACGTTTTGGAGGAGTTTCCAAAGAGAAATGGGATCACAGATTAAGATGAGTACCGCATATCATCCTCAGACCGATGGTCAGAGTGAGCGGACAATCCAGACGTTGGAAGACATGTTAAGGGCTTGTGCCTTAGACTTTCAGGGCTCTTGGGAGAAGCATTTACCGCTGATCGAGTTCGCTTATAATAACAGCTATCATTCGAGTATCAAGGCAGCGCCGTACGAGGCACTTTATGGTAGGAAATGTCGCACACCGTTGTGTTGGAATGAGGTCGGAGAAAGACAGTTAGCCGGACCAGAGATAGTGCAACTGACTTCGGACAAGATAGTCCAAGTGCGCGAAAGGCTGAAGGTCGCTCGCGACCGATAGAAGAGTTATGCGGATAAGAGACGAAAAGACATAGAATTTCAGGTCGGAGATTATGTATTGTTAAAGGTATCCCTGTGGAAAGGAGTTGTACGATTTGGGAAACGAGGGAAGCTAAGCCCACGTTACATCGGACCGTTTGAGATCACGGAGCGGGTTGGAGAAGTAGCGTATAGGTTGAACCTACCTGAAGAACTACAGGGCATTCACAATGCGTTCCATGTATCTAATCTGAGGAAGTGCCAAGCAGATGTGGATAAGTCCGTACCACTAAAAGATATAAGGGTGGACGAGAAATTAAACTTTGTAGAGGAACCCGAAGCCATCACGGATTTTAAAGTGAGGAAGTCACGGAACAAGGAAATCAGACTGGTAAAGGTACAATGGAGACATCACAAAGGTCCAGAGGCTACATGGGAATTGGAATCAGAAATGGAAGCAAGATACCCGCATCTTTTCCAATGAGGAATTCCGAGGACGGGATTCTTTTAAGGGGTGAGTGTTGTAACAACCCAAATTTCTAGTATGTATTGAAAGTAGTGGCTAATGTCTAAGAAATGAAACTTAAGTTAAGGGACTCTTTGTGCAATTGTTGGAAGATATAAAGAGGGTCCAAATCCTTAGGTTTTCACTACTATTGATTATTCTGTATTTGGGGTTTGGCGGCTAGAAGAAGAGAAGAAGAAGCAAATTGGGAAAAAGTCTGATTGAGGAAGAAATCATTGAAGGTAATCATCCAAACTTTCTCCCTGATTATTTCTTGTTTCCTCTTCTCTTTTGTCTAAGAAATAGTGGTGAAAAAATACGGATTTATTGTGTTCTTCACCTAAACACCATTGAAAGAGTATAATGGGATTTTGGTTGTAATAATTCGTTTTAAAGGTTAAAAAGTGGAATAAATTGGTGTTTTATGGTTGGGGGATGAACCCAGATGTTTGTCTAATCAAATCTATGGTAGAAAATCAGATTTTAACCACTTTTGGGGAAGTGGGTTTTTCTTCCAGTTCGTAGTTACCGGACAGTGGGAGCTTCTCGGACGTTGCCCTAGTGTTGTAGTTACCGGGTAAGTTTGGAGTTACCGGATAAGAATCCTAGAGGAGTTTACCGAATAAAGAGTTCTCGGACAAGTAGTCTTACCGGGTAAGTTGGTTACCGTATGTGTAGTACCCGGTAAGGGGTGTTGTACCCGGAAAGTCCTTGCACCCGGTAAGGGGTGTTGTACCCGGAAAGACCTTGCACCCGGTAAGGGGTGTTGTACCCGGTAAGTCCTGAGCCCGGATAGTAGTGTCCGGATACCTATAGCTGATTGAGAAATGTCTAATCTTTTAGGTGCCAAGCTCGGTTAACTCGAGGGTAGAACGAGAGTACGTTCAATACCATCACAAGGTGAGTTCCCTAAACCCTTTTTACGACGTATGATGTTAAATGTCTTTCTAACTGATTATGGTTCATTATGAGCATGAAACGTTTACCAACTGATATGCATGTTTCCCACGAAAGTTCATATTTTATCTAAACGAATATTTAGCATGATGAAATGAGTATTATGGTTTACAAAGATTTCAAGTTGCATGATTTATGATATGTATGTGTATGCTATGTGGAGTTGGTCTGCACCGTGGGATCTGAGTGCCTCGGGATCCGATGATCCCTTGGACATGTGTGACGAGCCGGTAGGTTGGAATTCGTTTCCCTCCTATTCGGATAGAGGGGGTCTGCTTGGGCCCCGATATGAGGCGAGAGGGGAGTCTGCTTGGGCCCCGATCGCGGTTAGTTTATGTGATCCTCAACACGGTGCAGTACCATGAATGATGTTTATGTGAAGATTGACGATAAATTTTATAATGATTTCCTACTGTTTATATATGTTGATTTTCGAAGGAAATTCACTAGACCTTTTGGTCTAACTCTTGCTTTTCAAAACTAAACCATTTTCAGGTAAGCGTAGCACTGGTTCTTCCGGTAAGAACTAGGAGATGATACTCGAAGGATTTGGAGCTTAGAGCGACTCCAATAATTTTTGGCTGATATAGTTATAGATAGAAGCTCTTGGCTGTGGATTAGAAGTTTCCGTTAACCAATTTTGTCTAGTTTAGATTCATGAATGATTAAAGACAAGTTTATTTATGTAACTCGAATGCTAAAACTTTTGATATTGCATGCTATGTTTTATGGGACGTTACATGAGTTCATTCTATATATTAAAGATATATCATAAGATGTTTTTTATGGTGGAACGGATTGACGATGTTATGTAAAAATGATATGGTAGATAGAATTAATTTAGAAATCAATAGGAATACCGGGAAAACAGTTTTATATAAATTAATATTCCTTGAATTCAATGTTATTTGATCATATAAACAATATAATGAAAAGAGTGAATTGTGGATTTGGTCCCGGTGGTTTTGTGTTTTCTTTGACTATGGTCCTCATTCTATGTTTATTATGGATATGGTCCCTATGGTATGCAATATATTGTGACTAGGGTCCCTCAACACTAACACAGTTAAGTTTGAAATGTTTAAACTTTAATTTTGGTCCCTATGGTTTATTGAAATCCTTGAAAGTGGTCCGTGTGGTTTATTATTATTTTTACATTTTTCCTTTAAAAACTAATATAAATATAAATATTATTAAAAAATAAAAATATATTATCTAATTCATATTTATATATATATATATATATATATATATTTATTTATTTATTAAAAATTTATAATTTTTTAATTATATTTTCATATATATAACTAATATTTATTTTTCTTGATCGATCTCGTTAATATTTTCATATTTAAAATATATAAATAATATATATTTATTAAGATTTTATAATTAATAAATTTAATGTTTAAAATTTAAATTTTGACATGAAACATTAAATTTAAATATTATAATTTTAATAAGTATATATTATATATCCCTTTAATATGAGAGTGTTGATGAGGTAGATCAAGAAAATATAATATTAATTCTATATATAAAAATATTAATAAAAAATTATAATATTTTTATTATATATATATATATAAATATTAATTAGATAATATAATTTTATTTTTTAATAATATTTATATTTATATATATATAATATATAATTATATTTTATTAATATATATAAATAAGTTTTTATATTTTTAATATATATATATATATATATATAATATATATATATAATTATATTTTTATTAGTTTTTAAAGGAAAAATGTAAGAATAATAATAAACCAAATGGACCACTTTCAAAGATTTCTATAAACCATAGGGACCAAAATTAAAGTTTAAACCTTTCAAACTTAACGGTGTTAGTGTTGAGGGACCCTAGCCACAATATATTACATACCATAGGGACCATATCCATAATAAACATAGAATGAGGATCATAGTCAATTAGTCATAGAAAACACAAAACCACGGGGACCAAATCCACAATTCACTCTAATGAAAAATATAGTAATCATCAAGGACCTGTGGCGGATCCAGGATTTTTGTCTTCAAGATATATTAAAGGCCCACAAAGTCAATCGATATGTTTTTATTTTTTAAGCCTAATTCCATTTCAATGAGTTTTTAAGCTCTTTTTTGTCGATTTCGAGATACTTTTTCGGTTTTTTTGGTTAATTTCCAAAGAATTTTTTACTTTTTTTTGTTGATTTTAAGGTATTTCTTGGTTGGTAGGGGTACAGACATAAAATTACTGGGGGTACGAAAGGTAGAAAGTTACAAAAATAATTGTTTTTAACCTAAAAAATAGAGAAAATATTTTTTTTTCATGGGGGCCTTTCCCCCACCACATCACAAGTCCATCCGCCCCTTTCAAGGACCCACTTTTTCATTTCGTTCAGGACCCATAAAATGTCAGGAACGGACTTGATTTTCTATAAATATTAGAAGTCATATAACAAGAAAAGAGAAGGGACCTATGTTGAAGAACAATATCTCACTTAATTGTTCCGACAAGCCAAGAAAAAAAATATATATATCTTAAAAATATAAATGTTGTGATCATATATTAATATATATATATATATATATATGTGTGTATCAACACCTGCATAAAGTAAGCAAAATAGAGAAGCAAAGCAATCACCAGAGAGTTATCGTTCGAGTCTTTACTAGCAAAATTGTCATCGTTTTTTTAACTAAGTTGTGTTCTCGAAACTCATTTTAGGAAGGAAAGGAAATTTAAAGGGAGGAAGGCGGGTGGAAAGTAAAAAAAAACTCGTGTTCTCGAAACTTTTTTAGAAAAGAAAGGAAAGGAAACGGAAGGAAAATAATGATAAGTTTCTTTCCAAAACTTTCCTCCCAAATGTGGGAGGAAAGGGAAGGAAAGAAGAGAAAAGAAATTAAAAACATTTAAAAAAATTACTGAAATTATTAAAATCACAAAACTACCCAACATTTCCTTATAAAATATATATTTTTAAGGGTATATTAGTAAAAATTACATCTCTCCTTTCCTTTCTCTCATGTTCAAGAACACGAAAAAATATTTTCTTTTCTTTCTTTTCCTTCCTTTTCTTTACCTTTCAAGAACACAAATGAAAAAAATAATTTTCATTTCTTTTCCATCCATTTTCTTTCTTTTCTTTTCTCTGTGGATTAGAGAACACAGTGTTAGCAACCTATCAATAAATTGGTCAGCCCACCCTAGTTTGCGTATAATTAATTTTTTATTTTGTTTTATTTTATATCACATTAATTATTAAATTATTTTATAACTGTGGGTTTTTGGGCCAGCTTATACGCACCGACTAATCCTCAGACAATTACGAATGGCCTGAAATCATTGTTGGTGAACCTCCATGACCACAAGAGCTTTAAAAGCGTCTGCCTGAATGAATGAGATTTTCTACTACATCTATTAAATACGTTATTAGTGCTCCACAACTCAAATGATTCAGATTAATTATTTTGTACCACCATCAGAAGCTTTGTTTTGAATCATATGTTAGAATGATTCAAAACTTCTAAAAACCACAATGCTTTTGCATTGATTATTATTTTTAGAGTTATAAATTCTATCATCCTATTTTTTTAAATGTAAAGTTTTGATTAACATATCCTCAAAAGTATAAATATAAGCATAAATAGTTTCAATTATATGCATTTTGTCAAGTAAAGAAATTCTAGTCAAAATTCTAGTTATCTTATTAAAATTATAACGAAGATTTTTTTTTGGAAAGATTCATTTAAATTTTGTTTAGACAGAGACTAAGGGATTGTTTATCTAACGCTTACCCAGTAAAACACTTATCAGTAATAGTCAATATTTTCACTTAACTTCCGTGTAAATGATCGATTAGATTCGGAAGATGAGGAAAGTTGAGTCCTCGTTATACAGGACCTTTCGAATAATTCAAAAGGTCGGAGAAGTGGCTTATGAGTTAGAAATGCCACTTGAGCTACAAAAGATAAATAGTACATTCCATGTATCCAACTTGAGGAAGTGTGTCCCATTGGATGAGATTCTATAATGAAAAACTGACATATGTGGAACAACCAAAAAGGATAATTGATCGAGCAATTCAAAGATTGAGGAATAAAGAGGTTCCACTAGTTAAAGTACATTAGAAATATCATAAAGATCGCAATGCCACTTGGGAAAATGAGAAGGAAATGAGGACGAAATTTCCCTATCTAATCTAAAGAAAGTAGATTCCGAGGACGAAATCTTTTGTAAAGAGGGGAGATTTGTAACATCCTGTTTTAACTAATAAGCTAGAAAAAAGGTTGTTGAAAACAAAAATCAGTAAATAAAAAAAGGGCTTTTAATAATAATAAACATAAAAAATGGTTGTTAAATATTACTAAAAGAAGCTAAAGACAAAAGAAAATGGGTTGTTAGTTGCAGCTTGAGGTGTTTAATTGTGGCATATGGTGCATGGGAGGAGGTCACATCAAGTAGTGACTAACCTAGTTCCAAGCTTCTCAACTTTAGGTATAAATAGGTAGTCTCTTCTTGTTATTTGGTCCCTTTTATTGCAACCTCTAGCAAAAAACTCTCTCTCTCTCTCACACATGTTTAATTGGTAAGGAGATAACTGTATATAAATTTATTATAGATTCTGTGAATTCTGGGTAAAAGACTGAATCTTGGAGAAAAGGCTTGGAAGGGTTATTGATAAGCGATCAGGTGAGTTTTACTTTAAAACGTTTTCAAACTGGAATACGTATCTGTGTGGATTGGGTATGTGATAGATGTGTGATTATGTGTTTATATTAAAATGGATATGTGGTTGAAAAGTGATGACGTGTTTATAAATGACAATATGATATATTGAGATATATATTGTATTTATATGTATATTGCACTACACGAGTATACGTTAGCCGAACTAATAGTCGGTGGAGTTTTGGCTGTAATTGTCGTACAGTGTTGTTGGCTGTAATTGTCGTACAGCGAAGTTAATTGATTAGATGGCTTGCAACCAACTAATTTGGCCATGGGAATGAGGAGAGGAACACGATGCACGAGTCTTGCTTGGTATTTAATCTTTGTGGTATACGTGTGTTTTATAAAAAGGATTTCTAAACTGACAGGGATTATCTCACTAGACCTTTTGGTCTAACCCTCATTTTCCTTTCAAAAATATGTATTCCAGGTCAAGGATCTTTTGTTAGCAAAGGGAAGAATAAAGCATAGGAGGCGGTTGATAGCTGACGAAGACTAGGATATGTTTACGTTTTTGTATTGTATAGTTTCGAGACATTGGGACCGAATGTGAATTATTATGTATTTTGTTATGAAAGTAACGACGTTATGTATGACATGTTAAATGATGTATATTATGTATGTTATGGGATACCGGGTCGTTACATGTGTATTATTAGAATATAGATATGTACTTTGTAACTATGATCCATCATGATATTTTGTTTAAATAAACTATGTTTTGTTTAAAATAAACTATGTTTTGCTTTTGCATTTCTCTAATATGTCTTCTTTCAGTTATATATAACTGGTTGAGACTCGGTTCGTAACACCCTTCGTTGGTCTCGGTTTAGAGACTGAAACGAGGACTGCTACATGAGAGTCGTCACTCTCACTTATCGGGTAAATGTTTCAGTCTTTGGCATCACTTTTATGTAATAAGATTTTCAATCTTTGTCATGTTCATCTGTAACAACCCAAAACAAACTATCTTGCAAGAAGATACATCCTTGAAATAAAACGCCAAAATGGCTCAACGTGATCACACTATTTAGATTTACAACACAGGGTTTGCGGAAACAACCCTATATATAGCTGAGAAATCTAACTAAACATGAAAAAGGCAGTTCTTCTACCTCTTCTAAACGCGAGCTCCGACCCACATCTTGCCAAACCTCTAAAAGTGCCCTCGGTTATCAGCTTACCTGAAAAGGTTTTAGTTTTGAAAAGCGAGGGTTAAACAATGATGTCTAGTAAGTTCCCTCCACACCAAGTCACACCAAAAACCTCACAGTTCTAAAAATCAGTTATGAAAGCATTTATACCAATCATAACAAACACACTAAGATAATATGCACACATTGACACATGCTACTGGCATACGCTATAGTCACACACACCGTGACAGCGCATTAAGGCACACACGTTATGGTCACACACACCGTGACAGCGCGATTGGGCACACACACGCTATGGTCACACACACCGTGACAGCGCGATTGGGCACACACCGCCCATATATGAAACAAATTCATATATAAGATTATCATGGGACACACCCCCATTTCACAACAAAGCCAGAGCATGGTCACACACGTATAAGTGACACATATTGTCACACAATTTATCTACACGTTAAAATAGAAGCAGTTGAAAAGCACACAGTTACATAAAAATCTTCAAACACACTTATTCTTCATCTTGAAATAAATACAGTTGAAATGCGAACAGTTAGAAGATAATCCTTAAACACACTTGTATAAAATTTAGGTTTAGAAAGACTCACCTGGCGTCCTGCTCAGAAGTTCCTAATTGCACCAATCATCTCTACACGCACCTACAAATTTAACCTATCACACGCATCGGGTAAGACACACAGGATCTTACTGAATCTCACTAACTTGAAATGTCTCGGCCGGATAAACACTGGGTCCTAAGTCTCGATCTCAAAATCAATTGAATCCTAGATCTATATATATAATACCGGACCTTAATTTAATTTAACAAATTACCGGATCTCCACTTTATAACTGATACCGGAACTCAAATTAACTCAATTATACCCAAGCCCAAATTAAATCAATTAGACCGAAGCCCAAATTAAATCAATTAGACCGAAGCCCTTACTAAATTAATTGTTACCGGCCCATCACAATTTAAATAAACTCTCGGCACATCATCCTTTTAATTAATTCTTGGCCCATCACCATTCTAAATAAACTCTCGGCCTGAATTAAATCACTCCCACCGACCCAAACTTAATAATTCCCACCGACCCATTATGCTAAGTCCAAACTTGGGATTTAAATAAAGCGGCCCACGATAAATCTGGTTTATAAAAGCATTCCGGACTAAACCGACCCAAGATAGAAATTTCGGGTCCCAACTCCCAATTCCTAAGTTCCGGATCCGTAAGGGTCTATTCCGGATCCACTACACCAACCGTTCCGGATCATGTTTAGAGGCTGGATTCCGGATCAGTTGGGTTTCGGCCCAAGGTATTTTCCGGATCATGAGTTTAATTAAAAGAGGTTACGGTGTTTGCGATTACCACAGAAACTTAATTTCTTATTTAAACTTAACACCTCATATTAACCATGGTATTTCCTTCTACCAACAATATGTGCTACTCTTCAATCTTCTGCATTCACATACAAAGCTAATTTATCCAATTAACAAACCGATTTTTGAGTTAAACCCATTTGGTGTTCTTATCAATGATGTACAACTTAAACATGGAGAATAAACTACAAATCTGACTTACCCAGCTAATTACTTATGCAGGAATTAACATGGAGTGATGATTACTTACCCAAAAAATAGGGTCTCTTCACGAAATCGTTGCCAAGCTCTCTATCAGTTTCTTTCCCAATTTTCTTCTTAGCCGCCACAACAAATGCCAGTAGAATAATCAATACTGAAAAACCTAGGGATTGGCAACCCTTTATATCTTTCATAAATTGCACAAAGGCCCCTTAACTAAGCTTTCATTTCTTACACTTTAGACACCAAACTTTCATACTTGTTATAAAAAACCCGGTTGTTACAACACTCCCCCCTTAAAAGAATTATGTCCCCGGAATTCCATCTTTGAACAATCTAGGAAATGGTTCCTCAGCTTTCTAACCTTGCGACCTACGATTGCCAACGTTCCCCCACATAGTTCCAACTTTCATTCATTCCAATGTCTTCTAACGGTACGACCATGCTTTCTTCGGCTAAGCACTTCCGTAGATTCGACACGGGAAAGGTCGAATGAACTCCTACTATGCGTAACCCTTCATCATTAAGGCGTATACAAACAAATTAACACATTCCCGATTTACAACAACTTCTACCTCGGGAAAAATCTCGCGTAATACAAAAAGAATATAACATCTCTAGCCAACCGTACCAATATCATTCACATATCTAGACTCACGGTTTTAAATCATGTCAAACTAATGGTTTCGCACACAATTTTACCATTCTTAAAAGAACGCATTCTACCGACATTAACGTCACAACAACCCAAAACCCTTATTAAAATAACGACGCTCTATTCTCCAATAGATCACAGATTCAACCTTGAATATCACCTTAACTCGCAGTTAAAATTTTCCTCCATAGACTATACACAACTCTACCATCACTTTTCTAACCCAAAAAACGTCTAAGGCAGACAACACTTTCTTGCATTAATTATACCGACCACGAACCTTTGATAACAATTGATTCACACACTTTTACCACAACATCACTCTCGCACTACTACCAAGTCCCATCCAATGGTCCTTCACCCCGAGCATTACATTCGACTACTTTCTTCCACTCTCTTCTCAACATAAAACACGTTCCCCAAGGACAGCTCACAAGGAGGTGCTCACTCTAGACCAATCACACAAGCTAGCTTTCTTCAGCTCTTAAACCGATCACATACACACAATTTCAACGATTACTGAACCTAACCAACAGTTTCACCACACCTCATACAAGAAACTTAACCCAGTTAATCCGAAATCACGCTCAATGCTCGAAATAACCACACACTTCTCATTTCTCAAACGGTATTAATCCACTCCTTTGCATTTCCTGTACATACCAGGATTAGCTCAACATTCCCAAAGATTTCGCATCTACTACGAAACATCATAAACTAATTAATCCAAGAGCACACAACTCCCTACTTAGCTAGCCATCAACTGCCACCCCATTCTTTTATTCTCGGATAACAATACCACACGCCACTTAGACATCCATGCATCACCACACACCATTCTGCCACATTCGAACAGCCTATAAATAAATCTCGAGCAAAGATTTCCACTCGTGCTCATCCCATACCAACACTAATTCACTGCTTAAACTCACAGCAACTCATTATCACTATGTCTCGCATGCTCACTAAGCATAAGTTACCACCACCTTATCCACACAACCCCCACACACTAAGATGCTCCAACTTCACAGTTACCACCTGACTACGAATTTTAAAATATACTGCTTCACCTCGACCCCAAATAGGTTAACCGACACCAGTGTCACTAATCCATACATTTACCATTTCTCAACCACTCTTGTCACTCTTCCACTAACTAGAGAGTAATAATACACACCTCTACCATCCGATCCTTGAGCTGAAACTCTCAAAATCTCAATTCACCGACATCGGGAACCCCTAGAATGAAGACTCATCGGGGATTTGGAGCTCACTTCCAACCAATTCATTTTCCTTAAGAACCGTAAAGATTCTATTTCATACGGACGCCCACACCACACATTCAAACAATACCCTTATAGATAGTGTCATCAATCGCACCAGAACAATCTGTGCAACACACTAAACCGTTGCCATCATGGCAAGGTCAAGACTTCACGCACTATCGTTACTCTCCACACCTTAATCACCACACTCCACACACTACTATTATTCTTCACACTCAATACACCACACTCCACACACTATCAAAATCAGAACAACGGTAATCAAGCACACTCATGCACCTGTAAATTCATAATGACATTGGCCAGATGTGATTTGAATTTACCTTACAAGAGAGTCCTCACTACCATCGTCCTAAATTCTCAGTGTTTAAAGTCTTCCCTAAAGGCTTCCTATATCTCAGTTGTGTCCTCCTACTCCACAGTTTAAGTTTAGGCCCATCCGGTCACCTAAATCCCTTAAACTAGCGCTCTAATACCATTTGTAACAACCTAAAACAAACTATCTTGCAACAAGATACATCCTTGATATAAAACGCCAAAATGGCTCAACGTGATCACACTATTTAGATTTACAACACAGGGTTTGCGGAAACAACCCTATATACAGCTGAGAAATCTAACTAAACATGAAAAAGGCAGTTCTTCTACCTCTTCTAAACGCGAGCTCCGACCCACGTCTTGCCAAACCTCTAAAAGTGCCCTCGGTTATCAGCTTACCTGAAAAGGTTTTAGTTTTGAAAAACGAGGGTTAGACAATGATGTCTAGTGAGTTCCCTCCACACCAAGTCACACCAAAAATCTCACAGTTCATAAAAATCAGTTATGAAAGCATTTATACCAATCATAACAAACACACTAAGATAATATGCACACATTGACACATGCTACCGGCATACGCTATAGTCACACACACCATGACAGCGCATTAAGGCACACACACGCTATGGTCACACACACCGTGACAACGCGATTGGGCACACACAAGCTATGGTCACACACACCGTGACAGCGCGATTGGGCACACACAGCCCATATATGAAACAAATTCATATATAAGATTATCATGGGACACACCCCCATTTCACAACAAAGCCAGAGCATGGTCACACACATATAAGTCACACATATTGTCACACAATTTATCTACACGTTAAAATAGAAGCAGTTGAAAAGCATACAGTTACATAAAAATCTTCAAACACACTTATTCTTCATCTTGAAATAAATACAGTTGAAATGCGAACAGTTAGAAGATAATCCTTAAACACACTTGTATAAAATTTAGGTTTAGAAAGACTCAGCTGGCGTCCTGCTCCGAAGTTCCTACTCGCACCAATCATCTCAACATGCACCTACAAATTTAACCCATCACACGCATCGAGTAAGACACACAGGATCTTACTGAATCTCACTAACTTGAAATGTCTCGGCCGGATAAACACTGGGTCCTAAGTCTCGATCTCAAAAATAATTGAATCCCGGATCTATATATATAATACCGGACCTTAATTTAATTTAACAAATTACCGGATCTCCACTTTATAACTAATACCGGAACTCAAATTAACTCAATTATACCCAAGCCCAAGTTAAATCAATTAGACCGAAGCCCTTACTAAATTAATTGTTACCGGCCCATCACAATTTAAATAAACTCTCGGCACATCATCCTTTTAATTAATTCTTGGCCCATCACCATTCTAAATAAACTCTCGGCCTGAATTAAATCACTCCCACCGACCCAAACTTAATAATTCCCACCGACCCATTATGCTAAGTCCAAACTTGGGATTTAAATAAAGCGGCCCACGATAAATCTGGTTTATAAAAGCATTCCAGACTAAACCGACCCAAGATAGAAATTCTGGGTCCCAACTCCCAATTCCTAAGTTCCGGATCCGTAAGGGTCTATTCCGGATCCACTACACCAACAGTTCCGGATCATGTTTGGAGGCTGGATTCCGGATCAGTTGGGTTCCGGCCCAAGGTATTTTCCGGATCATGAGTTTAATTAAAAGAGGTTACGGTGTTTGCGATTACCACATAAACTTAATTTCTTATTTTAAACCTAACACCTCAGATTAACCATGGTATTTCCTTCTACCAACAATATGTGCTACTCTTCAATCTTCTGCATTCACATACAAAGCTAATTTATCCAATTAACAAACCGATTTTTGAGTTAAACCCATTTGGTGTTCTTACCAATGCTGTACAGCTTAAACATGGAGAATAAACTACAAATCTGACTTACCCATCTAATTACTTATGCAGGAATTAACATGGAGTGATGATTACTTACCAAAAAAAATAGGGTCTCTTCACGAAATCGTTGCCAAGCTCTCTATCAGTTTCTTTCCCAATTTTCTTCTCAGCCGCCACAACAAATGTGTAACGTCCCAAAAACAAAACATGCATTCATCTAGAAAATAAGACTTCACATTACATAAATATCTTGTCTTTACATCATCAAAAGGTGATCTAAGTAAAATTGACAGCGGAAGACTCTATGTCCACAGCCGAGATTCTATCTATGATCATCATTCAAAAACTTGGAGTCGCTACGAGTTCCACATCCTTCTTGTCCCCATCTAACTCATACTAGAATTTCCCACTGTACGCTTACCTGAAAATGGTTTAGTTTTTGAAAAGCGAGGGTTAGACCAAAAGGTCTAGTGAATTCCCTCCATAAACATTTATCACAGTATAAAGAATCATTTCATAAAGAAAATACTTTCACGTCTTTCTCATAACATCATCCAAGGTTAAACACGGGGTTCAGGGAATTGCATAAGCTACTCCGATCGGGGCCTAACGGACACCCTCTCGTCTACGCCGGAATCCAAATGGACTCCCCGTTCCTTCATGTAGGAGAAAACGAATTCCAACCTATAAGCTAACCTACATATGCCCAAGGGATCAGAGATCCCAAGGTACCCCGTCCCCACCGTGCAACCGACTCCACATAGCATACACATACATTGAAACCATATGCATGAAAACATAAAACGTCTTTCGTTTGTGGGTAAACATGTAAATCATGAAAGCATGCATAATTTTTATAAATCAATTCATGCTCGATACAGGAACCATATTCAGTAAAAATGGTACGTCATAAAAAGGAGTGAGAGAACTCACCTTTGATTATCGTAGAACGCACTTCTTAAATTCCTCCCAGCTAAACCAGTCGAACACCTAAGGGCATTAGATTCGGATCAGATTAAACGGCTCAACCTACTGTCCAGCACACATTTTCTGGATACCAACTTGTCCGGATACACCTTCTTTCCGGATACTACACCCGGTAACTCAATCTATCCGGAAAAACACCCACCCGGGAACTACCATAAAGCTTCACCCGGAAACTAGCATCCGTATCCGGAAACCACCATATCATCATGAACTGAAGGTGTCCGGGTACGACTGCTGTTCGAAAAATAAATTTCTTAAAAGTGATTTCTAACCCAATTTTATCCATTAGTTTGATTAGATAACCATAAGGGTTCATCCACCAACCCCAAACACCCAATTAATCCAACTTTAATCCCCTAAAAACGATTCATTAAGACCAAACCCATAAAACTCATTTTCAAGGAAATATGGTGAAACTCAAGTAATCAACAACATCAGCCTTAAGAATTCATGACAAAAAGAAGGAGAAGCATTACCCTAATCAGAAGAACGAATTAGGATGCATTACCTTTGCAAATTCTAGCTTGACTCCTCTTTTCTCTTGATTTCTCCTCAAACTCTTCTTTCTCTCTTTCTTTCTTCCTTAGCCGCCAACACCAAGACAACAATACTGATTTGTGATGTTGAGGGCTGCCCTAGGGATTTGTGCCCTACATCTCTTTCACCAATTGACAAATCAGCCCCTCAAGAATACTTTCTTTTATTCCACTTTGACCACCAAACTCTAAAACTCACTCGAATTTGGGTTGTTACAACACTCCCCCCCCTTAAAAGAATTCCGTCCCCGGAATTCCTCATTGAAAAAGATGCGGGTATCTAGCTTTCATCTCCGACTCCAACTCCCAGGTCGCCTTCGGACCCTTGTGGTGTCGCCATTGTACCTTAACCAGCTTAGTCTCCTTGCTCCGCGACTTCGTTACCTTAACATCCGTGATTGCTTCGGGTTCTTCTACAAAATTCAACTTTTCGTCCACCTTAATGTCATTCAACGGCACAGCCTTAGTCGTGTCGGCTAGACATTTCCTTAGATTAGACACGTGAAACGCATTATGAATACTGCTCAATTCTTCCGGTAGGTCCAACCTATATGCCACTTCTCCAATTCGTTCAGTAATCTCAAACGGTCCGATGTAACGTGGGCTTAACTTCCCACGTTTTCCAAATCGTACCACTCCCTTCCAAGGAGACACCTTTAGCAGAACATGATCTCCGACATGGAATTCAATGTCTTTCCGCCTCTTATCCGCATAGCTTTTCTGCCGGTCGCGGGCGACCTTAAGTCTTTCACGCACTTGGACTATCTTGTCCAAAGTCAGTTGTACAATCGCTGGCCCCGTTAACTGTCTCTCTTCGACTTCGTTCCAACACAACGGTGTCCGACACTTTCTACCGTAAAGTGCCTCGAACGGCGCTGCCTTGATACTCGAGTGATAGTTATTATTATAAGCAAACTCGATTAGCGGTAGGTGCTTTTCCCAAGAGCCTTGAAAATCCAAAGCACACGCTCTTAACATGTCTTCTAACGTCTGGATCGTTCGCTCACTCTGACCGTCGGTCTGAGGATGATAAGCGGTACTCATCTTGATCTGCGAACCTATTTCTCTTTGGAAGCTCTTCCAAAACGTAGAGGTAAATCTGCTATCGCGGTCCGATACAATTGACGAGGGTACCCCATGGCGGGTTACGATCTCATCGATGTACAACCTTGCTAACTGTTCTAATGAGTAAGACTCTCGTATAGGTAGGAAGTGCGCCGACTTCGTGAGTCGATCCACGACCACCCAAATGGCATCATAACCCTTTGGAGTTCTAGGCAAATGGGTCACGAAGTCCATCGTGATCTGGTCCCACTTCCACATCGGTATCTCTAACGACTGGAGCTTCCCGTACGGTCTTTGATGTTCGATCTTTACACACGAACACGTCATACAGGTCTCTACAAGATGGGCCACGTCTTTCTTCAATCCGGGCCACCAGTAGTCTCGTCGTAGGTCTCCGTACATCTTGTTAGTTCCGGGGTGGATCGTGTACTTCGATTTGTGAGCTTCTTCAAGAATCAGCTTTCGGAGCTCTCCGAGTTTCGGAACCCAGATTCTCCCATTCAGACACTTCACCCCTCGACTATCTTCCACTAACATGGACGCTTGCCCTACCATTCTCTCCTTCTTAAGATTTTCGGTTTCGAGCGCTTCAACCTGACATGTCTTTATTTCAGCTAACAGATTGAATGTGACCTCAGCCCTCATGGCCACAATCCTGGGGGTTTCACCTCGTTCCTTACGGCTCAAAGCGTCCTCCACCACGTTTGCCTTCCCCGGATGGTATTCGATCTTACAGTCGTAGTCGGTCAACAATTCAATCCATCTCCTTTGGCGCATATTCAACTCTTTTTGATCAAAGAGATGACATAAACTCTTGTGGTCCGTGAAGATCTGGCACTTCGTCCCATACAGGTAATGTCGCCAAATCTTCAGGGCAAAAACCACTGCCGCCAATTCTAAATCATGCGTAGGATAACGAGTCTCGTGATCCTTTAACTGTCGGGAGGCATAAGCGATCACCTTACCTCGTTGCATGAGTACGCAACCCAAGCCGAGCTTCGATGCGTCACTGAAACCACGAAATCGCCCGAACCGTCCGGTAACGACAAAACTGGAGCGCTACTCAGCATATCCTTCAATTTCTGAAATGCTTCTTCTTGTTTCTCTAACCAGACGAACTTGACATTCTTCTTCGTTAAAGAGGTCAGTGGCGTGGCAATACGCGAAAAGTCTTTGATGAACTTCTGGTAGTACCCCGCCAGCCCGAGGAAACTTCGAACTTCTGACGGATTCCTAGGTTGCTCCCAGTCTCGAATGGCTTCAATCTTAGCCGGATCAACCATGATCCCCGTCTCAGACACCACGTGCCCGAGGAACTGCACTTCCCTTAGCCAAAACTCGCACTTGGAAAACTTCGCAAACAACTTCTCTTGCTTCAATAGCTCGAGAATTGTACGAAGGTGGCTTTCGTGCTCCCCTTCCGATCTGAAAATATCAGGATGTCATCTATGAACACTATCACGAACTGATCCAAATAAGGTTGGCATACCCTATTCATTAAGTCCATGAATGCTGTCGGGGCGTTGGTTAGCCCGAACGGCATCACCAGGAATTCATAGTGTCCATACCTGGTCCGAAACGCAGTCTTCGGCACATCCTCCTCCCTCACCTTGAGTTGATGATATCCTGACCTCAGATCAATCTTGGAGAAGTAACTGGCTCTTTGTAACTGATCAAACAGGTCGTCGATTCTCGGAATCGGATACTTATTCTTGATCGTGACCTTGTTGAGTTCTCGGTAGTCTATGCACATTCGCATAGTACCGTCCTTCTTCTTCACGAAGAGCACAGGTGCTCCCCACGGAGATGTACTCGGTCTAACGAACCCCTTGTCTAATAACTCCTGCAATTGAGTCATCATTTCCTTCATTTCGGACGGCGCCAATCTATACGGTGTGCGGGCAATCGGTGCAGATCCCGGCATCAGATCAATTCTGAACTCGATCTGGCGATCTGGGGGTAGACTTGTCAAGTCATCCGGAAATACCTCCGGGTACTCATTTACCACTCGCACCTCGCCCACCCCACGCTTCTCTTTCTTGGCGTCCAACACGTACGCCAAGAACCCTTGACACCCCTTTCTCAAACACTTAGTAGCCCTAATCATGGAGATAAGGCTGGTCTTTCTATCACGGCGGTTTCCATAGATCACCACGGTATCCCCATCAGGTAACCGGATCCTGATCAGCTTTTTGTTGCAAACGATATTCGCATCGTTCGCGGCTAACCAATCCATACCCAACACTACGTCAAACTTTCCCATTGCCATGGGATATAACTTCGTAGGCACCAACCTCCCTTCTATATCTATGACACAGTCTTCTACTACTTCTTTAACATATACCCAACTATCATTTGCAGTTTCCACCTCTAGTGCTCTCTCCAAACGTCTAGGCCTCACCCCCAAACATTTCATAAAAGCATGTGATACAAAGGAGCGATTTGCTCCTGAATCAAATAACACCTTGGCACATAGAGAGTTCACTAGAAACGTACCTGCCACCACATCTGAAACTTCCTCTGCCTCTTCCGCAGTCATGCGGAATGCACGTCCTTTCGGACGCGCTGGTTCTGCTCCCTTGTCATTTCCTTTTCCACCCGGACGTTCAGCAAACGGAACTGATCCCCCTTTCTTCAAGTGTGGGCAATCACTACGCATGTGACCAGTAGCCCCACATTCGTAACAAGATTTCCCCCCACTGCGACAATCCTTTGACAAGTGACCGGGCAAGCCACATCGGTAGCATGAGTTTGAACCTGCCATGCACTCTCCCTGATGCACCCTGTTACATTTCGTACATGGTTTTCCAACGGTGTCCTTACTAACACGGTTGTCTGATCGAAACACTTTCCCTTTTCTGAAGTCCTTACCCGGTCCATCCCATTTGCGCTTTTCACCACCCTTCTCAGTCATCTGACGAACCTTCTCCTTTTCAATCATCTCGGCCGCATTAATGGTCGCCTGAAAGGTAGTGGGGTTCCTTGTCAGAACTAGCTCTCGGATACTGCCCTTCAGTCCATGAATGAAACGCTCCACTCGGCGTTCCTCCGTTGGCACATACAAATCTGCAAAGCGATACTTCTCAATAAACTTTGTAGTATACTCTCGCACTGTCATACCTCCCTGATCCAACCCCAAGAACATTTCTTCCAATCTTTTTACTGCCGCGAGCGGGCAGAACTGGGCTTTGAACCTGTCTACAAACGCTTCTCATAACATTCCCTTAGCCATTGCCGAACCCTTTCCCCCAGTCTCAGCCTCCCACCAGTAAACTGCATCAGATTTCAACATGGACAAGGCAAACATTACTCTGTCCCTATCAGCACACTTGCAAGTATCAAAGACTAGTTCCATTTCCTTCACCCATTTCATTGCCAAGATAGGGTCATACTCGCCCTTAAAAGTAGGGGGCTTGCATGAGGCAAAGGCCTTGAAATTGCATCCCTTAGCTGCTAACTCATTCATCACTTGAGGGTTTGAATTCAATTGACTCCCAGTACCGGTCACTAGTGGACTAGACAGCTCCACGCTTTCTCGGTTCTCACTCGCTTCTTTGCTTCCCAATGCTGACTCATTCTGCTTAGTGAGGAGAGCCTGCAAGGTCTCTTGAATCTTACCCAATTCAGCAGCTAGGTTCTCTCGAGTGACAAACGTAGATCCGCGGCCTCGACCCCGTTCCCTTGGCTGAGTTACCCTCCTTGCAGAAGCTGAACTCTCCTAAAGAGAGTCTTCTTGATGAACAGGGGCTTCCACACTCCTCGTTCTTCTAGTTGCACGAGTCGTTCTCAGGTTCGGGTTTCCTCCATCCCCGGCCACTTGGGTGGCGGCCCGACGGGGTGTTCTTCCCCGACCCCTTCCACGACCCCTACCTCTTCCCCTTCCACGGGTAACAGTTGCCCTCGTCGGTTCCACGGGTCCATTCTCTAGTACCACTTCATCTTGACTCCTTGGCACAGCAGATGCCGACCTACTCCTCAAAGTTCTCCCAGCCATTTCACTAATGCTGAAAGAAAACAACAATTAACCTATGATAGATATGACACAACGGCATTGCTATATAAGGTAAGTTTAAGCACGCACGTGTACCTGTAAGTTCGTAATTACACTGGCCAGGTGTAATCCCAAACTTACCTTACACGTTTGTCCTTGGCACCTTATTTCCTAACACATTTATAGTGATCGTTCCTAGAGGCAATCCTATGTCTCGGTTGTGTTCCTCATCTTACAGTTTAAGTTTAGGCCCTAATGGTCACCTAAATCCCTTAAACTATGGCTCTGATACCATTTGTAACGTCCCAAAAACAAAACATGCATTCATCTAGAAAATAAGACTTCACATTACATAAATATCTTGTCTTTACATCATCAAAAGGTGATCTAAGTAAAATTGACAGCGGAAGACTCTATGTCCACAGCCGAGATTCTATCTATGATCATCATTCAAAAACTTGGAGTCGCTACGAGCTCCACATCCTTCTTGTCCTCATCTAACTCATACTAGAATTTCCCACTGTACGCTTACCTGAAAATGGTTTAGTTTTTGAAAAGCGAGGGTTAGACCAAAAGGTCTAGTGAATTCCCTCCATAAACATTTATCACAGTATAAAGAATCATTTCATAAAGAAAATACTTTCACGTCTTTCTCATAACATCATCCAAGGTTAAACACGGGGTTCAGGGAATTGCATAAGCTACTCCGATCGGGGCCTAACGGACACCCTCTCGTCTACGCCGGAATCCAAATGGACTCCCCATTCCTTCATGTAGGAGAAAATGAATTCCAACCTACAAGCTAACCTCCATATGCCCAAGGGATCAGAGATCCCAAGGTACCCCGTCCCCACCGTGCAACCGACTCCACATAGCATACACATACATTGAAGCCATATGCATGAAAACATAAAACGTCTTTCGTTTGTGGCTAAACATGTAAATCGTGAAAGCATGCATAATTTTTATAAATCAATTCATGCTCGATACAGGAACCATATTCAGTAAAAATGGTACGTCATAAAAAGGAGTGAGAGAACTCACCTTTGATTATCGTAGAACGCACTTCTTAAATTCCTCCCAGCTAAACCAGTCGAACACCTAAGGGCATTAGATTCGGATCAGATTAAACGGCTCAACCTACTGTCCAGCACACATTTTCCGGATACCAACTTGTTCGGTTACCAACTTGTCCGGATACCAACTTGTCCGGATACACCTTCTTTCCGGATACTACACCCGGTAACTCAATCTATCCGGAAAAACACCCACCCGGGAACTACCATAAAGCTTCACCCGGAAACTAGCATCCGTATCCGGAAACCACCATATCATCATGAACTGAAGGTGTCCGGGTACGACTGCTGTTCGAAAAATAAATTTCTTAAAAGTGATTTCTAACCCAATTTTAGCCATTAGTTTGATTAGATAACCATAAGGGTTCATCCACCAACCCTAAACACCCAATTAATCCAACTTTAATCCCCTAAAAACGATTCATTAAGACCAAACCCATAAAACTCATTTTCAAGGAAATATGGTGAAACTCAAGTAATCAACAACATCAGCCTTAAGAATTCATGACAAAAAGAAGGAGAAGCATTACCCTAATCAGAAGAACGAATTAGGATGCATTACCTTTGCAGATTCTAGCTTGACTCCTCTTTTCTCTTGATTTCTCCTCAAACTCTTCTTTCTCTCTTTCTTTCTTCCTTAGCCGCCAACACCAAGACAACGATACTGATTTGTGATGTTGAGGGTTGCCCTAGGGATTTGTGCCCTACACCTCTTTCACCAATTGACAAATCAGCCCCTCAAGAATACTTTCTTTTATTCCACTTTGACCATCAAACTCTAAAACTCACTCGAATTTGGGTTGTTACAAAATGCGAGTAGAATAATCAATACTGAAAACCTAGGGATTGGCAACCCTTTATATCTTTCATAAATTGCACAAAGGCCCCTTAACTAAGCTTTCATTTCTTACACTTTAGACACCAAACTTTCATACATGTTATAAAAAACCCGGTTGTTACATCATCCGATAAGGTAAAGTGGGTCGATTAAACACTTATCGGTTACGCGTTTAGTAAACAGTCTCTAAGTCTAGACACAAGATGTTAACGCATAGACTCAAACCTGATAGAAATGGGATATTCCACCCATCCTTTTTGCCTTTTGCCAAAACGTCACCACCCTTGTGGTTAATTATAACAAAGATTGATGAAGAAACAGAACAAATACAATGTATTTGAAGAAAGAAAAATCTTTGCGAAAGTTAAAAATGAATGCACTTAATGTTTATAATGTATAAGAAAATTATGGGATATTTATTTCATATAAAACTATTTAATTTTCCATGAATATTTAATAAGTAATATTCGTAATTTGTGATTAAAAATACTAAAAATGTGTATCTAATAATGAGTGGATTTTAGCACACAACAAAATCTGTTTGAAAAGACAAGACAATGTGTATAGATTTGGGTGGGTGACTCCAAACTTTTCCACACCTTTCTAAGGGCATCCACAATGGCCAAGTCATTGCAATGACTTGGTGAATTATTTTATTAATAAAAAAAAGATGGGATCCACCAATGACTTAAAACCAATTTCATTTCCCTCTCACAAGACTTCCTCAAATGACTTGGTCTGCACCAAGTCATTAGCTCCAAGCTTTTAATTTTATTAATAAAAAAATGGTGGGACCTACACATCAAAGACTTGATCAAGTCTTTAAGGGGAACCATTGGAGATGCTCTAAGGAATGATCATCACACACCATATTTACCTAAACTCCAAACTATATGGTTTTCTTTAACTTATATTTAAGTCTTATCATTTGATAAAGGGTTGTTTAATGGTTTAGTGCATAATGATTAAAGAGACTTTTATGATATAGTGTAAAATAAAATATGGTTGTTTGGTAATTGTTTAGAATGAAATCAGGTTAACATTCGAGGGTTTTTGAACCATTAAGAGGCAGACATTTTTTTGCCAAACAGGATTTACCTCTTAGCGATTCAGAGATTGTCTCTTAATGGAACCATTAAGAGGTAAACAAACAGCCCCTTAACTTAACTTAATTAACATGTTTAAATAAACACAAAGTTAATTTATAAGTTAGTTTATTAATAAATTATTTAGAATAGTTTAATATTAATTACTATTATTTTAAAAAAATTAATTTGGTTTCTAATTATAATGTTACTAGTTAATTATTTAAAACTATTGTTAACCACGTCAACTATTTTTATATTATTATTTTTAATATTAGTCGATATTTTAGTTATCAATTACTATTATATTTTTAACTACTATTCAGTTATTTATTTTATTCGTTTATAATATTATATGTTGATTATTTAAAATTATAAGGCCATCCGTACCCATGGGTTCAAACCTTTTGAACCCTCAATGCCACATCAGCTCCACATCAGCTTTCCACTTTGAACCCTCTTCAACCTTTTGAACCCTCTAATCCCGTACCCCAACCTTTTGAACCCACATGCCACATCATCTAATTTTTTAATAAAAAATCATAACATTCATAAAAATAAAAATAAAATTACAAAATAAAAATAAAATTACAAAATAAAATTAAAAATTACAAAATAAAATTAAAAATTACAAAATAAAATTAAAATTGCCAATTATGTTTTTGTCGAATTCTCTCTTTTCTCGCCAAAGTAACCTGCAAAGCAGCTCCCGTAAGGTGATCGTGCGGGGCAAGGAAAAACTCGCAGTCTTTTTCATATTGCCTTTCTAACTCGATTTCATACTTTTTTTGTTCGATATCACACTTTTTTTGTTCGAGTTCAAGTTTTTTCATTTTGTAATCAAACGTATCTTCAAATTTATTTCGCAAGTCACTTATGTCGGAGTGATAGCGGTTGTCGTCCGTACTACTCGTTGCTGCCTTTTTTCCCTTGTTTCTCCCGATGGGTCGTTCGACTTCAGCGTCTTCATCGGAAGTGTGGGTACGTTTTGAACCCCGGGATGTATTTGTCATAGTTGGAACCGTATTCCATTTTGGAGAAAATTTGAGGATATCCCAAACTTGTTGATGGTTGAAGGCCGCTTGATATTCATTTTCGTACCGGACGTGTGCCGCTTTTAAAATATCGGCTTCACTCGATCCGCTTGATCTACTATTATACAAGTTGTTGTAGATGGCGGCGAATTGTTGTACCTTTTTGTTTAAGTCTGAATATTTGGTGCTTAGTTGATGATGTGTTCTATATTTTTCACGACACATCAACGTATAAAACACATTCTCGATGCGACCCCAGAAGCTATCTATATTTATATAACAATAATAATAATTATGATAATAATAATAATAATAATAATAATAATAATAATAATAATAATATTAATAGTACCTCTGCTTTGTGCGTTACCGGTTTTTGGGTCCTCCGAAACGTCGATCCACGCCTTTGCTAAAGCCGTTTCCTCCTCTCTAGTCCACTGTTGTCGAGTGGCTCTTTTTTCAAACTTTTTCTTTTGTCGTGACGGGTTTGGGCTTGGTTGTCGATCCGGGGATGATTGTTGTGTGGAGATCGTATGTGGTGTTTCCGGAACAATCTCTTCAAGATTGATTCCGGTGTTGAAAGCGGGTTGAGGAAGTTCAAAATTTGGAGGCGCAAAACCTTGTAGGATCATGCCTTCACGAGACATTGGATGAATAGATTGTGGGAAACCAACGTTCGGGGCATATTGCGGATAATAAGGATTATATGGAGTTTGTTGCGGAAAATAAGGAGTTTGTTGAAATGGTTGGAAACCAACGTTTTGGGTTTCTTGCGGTGAACCCGAGCTCGTCGATCGGTTACTACGGGGTGTGGGTGGGGTGTTTGAATTCATGATGAGAGAATTTAGAGGATTGAGAGTGAAAAATGAATTGAGAGAATTTAAAGGATTGAGAGAATTGGTGTGAAAAATGAATGAGATTTGAGGTTAATTTATAGGGTTTGGAAATATAGAAAAAATGACCGTTTGGATTTTTGAATTATTACCGTTTGGAATTAAAAAAAAATGAAAAAAAAATAATTATATTCGGGTATGCGGGCTGGGGAACCCGAGCCTCGAGCCCGCGCCCCTTACCCGCTCGAACCCGCTTCATCCGTACCCGCTACCCGCCAACCCGCGTGGTGAACCCGAGCCCGAAGCCGCTCCGGTACGGAAGGCCTAAGTTAATGTAGATTTTTTTTTATTTGTTTTAAACATTTAAAGTTTATAGAATATATACAATAATAAATTTTAGTTTTTTTAATTAACATATTATATTATATCATTTTTCTTTACAATATTATTTGTATTAATTAACATATTATATTATTACAAATTTGTTTTAATTATATTATGATGTATTGTAATTAATTATTTTTCAAGATGTTTTTTGGTCATTTTACATGTTTATCAGTTATTTTTTGCCAAACTTGACTTAATCATCAGCTACCAGCTAGTTTATCAGTAATCAGCTACTTTATGAGCTAGTTTGTGAAACATAGCCTAAATAACGAATTATTTTCATTCATTCTAACTATAAACAATTTATTTATTTGTTCTTTATCGGTGTGTTTATTACATGAGATAGTATGGGATAGGACTAATAAAACTTGTTATTTCTGGTTTGGTAGCATGGGACAGGAACAAAAATTGGGACACGATGGAATAAGTTGGGACAAAAAAGGATTTTAATGTGTTCCACCAAAATAGGTGGAACAAGAAGGGTCAAGAATAAGACAAAAACTAAAAAATTATTAATATACCATCGCTTGTCGTTGCCGCCGCCACCACCACCACTAGCGGCAACCAACAACCAACATCACATCGGCCACCTCTACTACTATAACCTCATCGACCACCTCTACAACCACCACCGGTTACCACTCACATCTACCTTCAACTCGTAGTGTCCACCACCACCATCGGCTACCCTTACCACCACCACCTCTACCATACACTACCTCCTCCACACCATTCACCACCAGTAAAAACTAAATAAAACATAGTTTTTCCTTTGTACGAACCAAGTTTCTTCTAACTACCATCAAGTATATCATAATTTTTGTTCAAATTAGGTACTATTATATATTGTTGGTCATTGACCACTATGACTCACGTAAAGTCTTTGTAGAAGGGGGGAGGTTTAATACAAACACAGTAAAGATGTGCAAAAGTTGGTTAAGATAGTTCCAGATAACCGGTGGCGGTTGTAGTATGTTGTTAGGGGGCATGGCCCCCCACTAAAATGGAAAAAAAGTGAATTTTTTTGGCTAAAAACTTAGGTTTTTTAAATTTCTACCTTGATATCCCCCAGTAGTTTCTCGTCCGGGATCCCATCAACCAAAAAAAGTATTTTGAAATCAACCAAAATCAACTCTCGAAATCGACTAAAAACCCAAAAATGTTTCTCGAAATCGACTAAAAACCCAAAAACGTTTCTCGAAATCGACAAAAAAACTTAAAAATTCCAGAAAATCAACCAAAGAAATTTTAAAAGGCCCTAGAAACGTTGTATTTAACCTAAAAATACATCGGACAACATTACGGATTTTTAAGCTCTTAAAGGTGCCCCCACCAAAAAAAAAAATGAAGTTGATTTGAAGTGACAATTTGCTTGACTTTATAATTAATTGTATATTATTTAAATATAAATATATAATAGTTATTGACGTTGAAAAAATACATAAAATCCTCAATAATAAATTCTTATAAAGAATTACCGTTGTGGACTTTTATCTAATTGACTCAAATAGTCATGGTAGGCACCTAAATTGGTCTCTAGCAATTTCTCCCCGGAATTGACTTAAATGTCGTTACATTGCAATTACCAGGTCCGTAATTTGCGGACCTAGCTGAAAGACACACATAAAAACGAATGTGGTCAATTTTTCCTCTTTTTTTTGCAGATGTAGGTCCTTAATTTGCGGATCTGGGCTAAAATTACGAATGTAGCGACATTTTGATAAAAATAGGAGTTGAATGACTAGGAGACCAATTTAAGGGTGTAAAATGGTTATTTGAGTCAATTTCTCGTTTTTTATTTGATGAGGTATAAATGATTTGTCAACAAAAAAGTATGCTTCTTATAAGTACCTCGATTTAAAATAAAATGTGACGATTGTTTTTTGGGAAGGGTGTCCTAGGCTATGCCTTGAGAGACATCAGCCCTGATTAAACCTCAGTGGCAACAATTGTTGTGTACGCCTAGATTAGAACCCTGAGCATATGGGATATCCCACCACATCCCCCAGAGCCTTAACCAGTACGTCACAACCCCTTGTGGTTAAAATGTGACGTATTACTTGATAAGAACTCGGAATCAACCGGTCCTTGGCCAATCTCTCTTTAAACGACCAAAATGTAACCAGTCTTCATGTCCACACTCCTAAAACTAAAGAATTAAATTTGAAGACCATGCTATGATTCACCTTCGAAAGTCATTTCTGAGCTCAAGTAAATATAAACCAAGCAAAATCTCCAAGTCATTTTTTGTTTTATCAAGTACATAATATTTATATACAAAAAAACCAATACACTTAAACCCTTTACTTCCACCAAGGTTTGGTAAAACCATCACAATACTTTCACAAAAACCGTCGCAAATAAGAACCGGTTCATATTCAGGGGTTCCTTAGGTACTCGATTCACTCTGCGTGGATTGACTGAATTTATTATGCTAGGTATATTTACAATCATCCTCCATGCCCCAATTCAACCCTCAGGCAAAGGATCGTGTGAGATGTTGATTTAACGGTGGAAAGCGTGAGAAGTGGATCAGAACCCTTGATCTCTTTTAATCTCATATCCTTCCATGAATTGCGGCATAGAAAGGAATTGATCCGGTGAATCTTATCTCGGTGCATCTCATCCTAATGTACGTCCATTTCTCATCCAATGGTTGATAACCACTTCTTACGCTTCTCACGTTAACCTCCACTTCTCACCGGAACCCAACCCTTCCACCATCTGTCCATAAATACAAAACTAATTCTACGAAAATGAACACGACTAATTTTCGTTCCATTAATGGAAAAGATGACTTCATATTCAACACAAGTATGGCATATACTGGGATTGGTTTTTAATATTAAACATACGACAAGTTGCGATTTCTAACAAACTACAACTAGGGGAGAAAAGCTAAATGTGGTTATACTTTTATGTCTTCTTCAGGAGGAGTAAATTTCGCAACTCCTCGTTGGATTTCGGCTTCTCCTCTCCACCACCGCCGCCGTCTTGTGCAGTTGCAGATGATGTCTGTTTGGACCAACCAAGGGCTCTCACAGTTCTAGGAACAGCAAAAGTGTTTCTCCCCTTGAGCTCAATTTTTACACCTGACTTTGCCCCTTCATGCTTATCATCGCCTTGCCCTGCCATTCAACACATATTTATCGTCAAAATATGGTAATTGTTTGCTTTCAACAACAGTCACCAGAATTTATTAAGAGCACACATTCTCTATAATTTCTTCAATATGAAAAATACATTCACTCCAACAGGTTCTTTATTTTGGAGACTTCAACACTAATTATATTATTAAAATATTCAATAGATTTAATATCCCAATAAATTTTATATGAAATAAAAATATATTTAACTTGATTGGTGGGAGCAATAAAAAAACAATTTCTATTTCCTAAGCCATATATTTTGAAGAATTCTATAAATTTGGAGATTTTTTACCTTTTCTCTCATGTTTTCTCTATTATCGGTGAACTTTTAGAATTAAAATAAATAAATGAATAATTCCCATATAACAGTTATTGCAAATGATAAAGCATCCCAAGAATAATCATCCTAAAAGATAGTTAACAATTACCGTTAATGAAGTCCATTCACTTGGCTTTGTTTATTTTGTAGGCCCATTCTCCATGTATGCTCACATTATGGAAATTAGATTCATACTATGAAAACTAGAATGAAAAGTATTATAATAAAGGGATCCTAAATATTTCCCGAATAATACTAAAGATACTGCTAATAATTATCCTAATAACAACCTGAAAAGCTATCCTAAACATAAACCTAGATGCTACAGTCTTGTATCTCCAACTATTCCCACTGATAAACACAAATCTTTCTCTAAATATCATTTGCTAACACCACATATAACACAAATCTTACAAAATATGGCTGGAAAAGGGTCAATGGACACATAAGAGAGAGAGAGAGAGAGAGAGAGAGAGTAAAAGAGTATATTCCCATACCTTGTTCTGTTGAAGTTTTATGTCCAGCAGATCCTTTTCTTTTGCCTTTAGGATCAGAGCGTGCAATGCTCAACTTCTTCCCAAGGAACATTTGCTTATTCTTAGCCACAGCTGCCTCAAGGTGTGCATCATCAGAGAAGTCCACATAAGCTAGTCCCTTTATATAAATAACAAGGACAAATGTTACAAAATAATCCAATTAATACAGCATATAATATGGAGTGTGGGCAAGTACAATATTCACATGAGAACCATTAATCTTCGTTTGACCAATTTGCCTCTTATTAAACCTCTAGGATTCGAACTAAAACCAATTTTCAGATACTGGATCTATTCATGATCATATATACACATCGACTATCAACAGTCTAGATACGCTCCCATGTGTAGTGAACCCAAGGCTTACCCGTGGACATATCGGTTTGGTGGCGCAAATCATGCACATGGGTCAATAAGGGTCCATCTGGGTTCCCACAACACAGTCTCTACATAACACGACCTAGTACCGGTGCATGATATGCGCCACCAAACCGGTAGGGTTCCGGCGAATAAAGCTAGGTTTCCAGCGGGATTCCGGTAAGTCGGCTAGGGTTCAGGCGAGATATTTCGGTAAAGCTCTGATACCATGTTATCACTCAAATAAGGTGATGTATTTCTCGCTGAACTAGTATGGAACTGTACACAACATATATACAGCCAAACAACCTAATCAAGGAAAGGGTATAAAGAAAGCAAAGCTCTAATTTACTATATCTAACAAACTGAAACTTATAAACCAATAAAATTAAATGATGTTTTCAGACAGGCATGCCAACAGAAAGAATAAAGATTGATAGGATAAAGAAATTCATGTATTCTTTTAAGCATGTTGCAATACCAAACAGTTTGTAAAATAAGTGCGGAGAGAATGTGGATTATGCACAAAAGAGAGAGAAAGAGACCCTTGATTTTTTTGTGAACTTGTCCATCAATATTCGAATAGCTTCGACGCCACCAACATCACTGAAGAAACCACGTAGGTCTTCAGAATTTGCCTGCAAATATCATGTTTCCCTCACTAAGCCCAAATGAAAATAATAAACTAATTGTCCTTCAAAAGCACAGGACATTAATAAAAGTTTAAGCAGACATTTTGCCTTCAGATTAAGATTTGATACAAAGGCGGTACATTGGTCTCTATATTGCTTGGATCTGTCAGGTGTGGGGTCTTTGGTTTTCAAGTCATCATGGCCATGAGGCTTATCTCTTGGAGTAACAGTATTTTCCACTTTACTTGCTTTAACTGAACTCTGAGGTTTATCCTTTTGATGTCCTACAGCATTCTTTTGCCGCTTTGCTGGTGACTGTTCATTAGGCGTATCTGAAGCAGACTTTCTCTTTTCACGTGTACTTTTCTTAACAGGATCCTCCTTATGATCTGTTGATGGAACAATGTTTTTGCTCTCTTGCTGCAACCTAAAAAGCTGTAGCTCCTGCAGCCGAGGAGCCACCTGGACCAATAGAATCAGTGCATCAGAAACAAGCTCACACCAGACCACTTGAATGAGAAAGTGCATCTAACATAAAATCACATCTGACTTCTTACATAGAAGTGTATGAGAAAGATGAAGTATAAAAACTATATCAATGGATACACAATGTTTATACAAATCCAGAACTGAACCAGAGGTCCAGGATGATACTCCACACAAACATGACAATTAGATTGAAAATATATAAAAGAATTCAGCTGGAAAATTTTTATCTGGCACTCACATGCCGCAACAAAACAGGTCTTTTGGTTAAATGATCTGACAGGTTTTTGTTAAATCCACAACCTTCTGACAAGTTAACAAAAAATGCCACTTCCATAGACAAGAACACCTATAAACCTATCAGCAGGTCATAGATTTAAACATCATTTGTCAAGAGGTCATTTAGCTTAATAACCCTACAAAACAGTGAAACACATACACACCAGCAGGAAGGTTTCAGATTATCAGATAGAAGCTTATTTTCTATTGAAACCATATGAAGACATTGCTTTCGCCACCAAAACTAGCACACTTGATAATTCTGATGGGAAAAGACATAAATAGCCAAAACAGGAGTCAACTCATTCCCATCAGTTATATGTGAAGCTTATCAGTCTCTCGATTTGGGTCGTGTTAATTCACAACCAATATTTAACGCTTTCACTAGTCTTTAATCAAATAAGCTAGTGTCATCACTGTTATATGTATTATGCCCAAAGAGTGGTGTCTTCGTGTATAAGAAAAGTTGAAGGGTTGTTATAACTTTATGTGCTCTACTCGAGTAAGTCATTCCAACGAGCAGACAACCGAACATTGCAAAAAACCCACAAAAAGAATTCTGGTAGTCCATGCGTCTGAAACACCAGTAGCATTTAAATTAACAACGAATGAAGAGGCAGACAGAAGGAATGATACAACAAAAGATAAAAACTAAACAATATTGAAATTGGCATATATCGTTATGGTTGCCTACAGGATAAGAAGTACCTTCTGTGAAGCATGATCAAAATCTTCCAGCATACCAAATTCCCTCTCAAACCGAATCCATGAGTTGCATATGTCCTGAATGAAATTGCTTTTAGGAAAGAAAGGCAAAATGTAATTCGAAAAGAACTATAGAATATATACTCTCTTGTTAAAAAAACATACAAACTACTTAGTTATTCACTTATTCAAGAAAGCTAAAAATGATTCAACAATGCATGAAATAGTCATCTTTATTTACGGATAATGCTACATTTAATACAACAAAAAAAGATGTACCTCAGAGCCTGTCCCGGAAAACCTTTTACTATAGCATCGTTTATACAGAGATCTAGCTTCATTTATGTGCCCCATCTCAGTTTCCATTGATATATAGCCCAGCCAGGCTTCTAACATAGAGCCACTACAAAAATAAAAGGTTCCCAAAAACATCATTAGCATGGAACAGAATAAGACGACGAAATTTTCATACTTTGACTTTATCAAAAAGAAACTTTGAACCTGTTCTTAAGCAAACTCTCCCATACTCCACGAGCTGCGGTTATATCTTTCCCAATGCTAGACTCCAGACGGGCCCAGTAGCTATGTATTTGCAATAAACTGTATGTGTTCTTTAACTGTGGCGACAAATAATCACATGCCCTCTGGAATAGAAAATAAACTATGTTACATATGCAATTGTAATATTGTAGTGATAGTTAGTAGTAGCTAAGCCAATAACTCATAGTTAGACTATAGTCAGTGTTAGTTAAAAATGGTATGCTGGGAATTTAACTAGATACCTTCCTAGTGGAGGGGTGGGCAGTTCATTGGACTTCATTGTAGTGTGAGGGGAAATAGTTAAAAGGGAGCACACATAAGAGAGAAAGGGAGCAGGGGAAGGCATAAGACTTGTAAAAACAGAAAAAGGGCAAAAGCTTTGGAAGATCACAGCCTCTCGAAGTGCTGGAATCTCTTGATCATTCGTATAAGAGTAGAAAATCATATGAAATCTTTCGATGCTGCAATTAGAATGACAAATGTGCATCAAGTGGTATCAGAGCAGTCGGTCCTAGAGGTAGGCATGGGAATCGGGTGGGGACCCCACTCCGCATCCCCGTCCCCGATCCCCAATCTCCGTCCCATACCCGTCCTCAACGGGGAATCAGGGATTTTTTTCCCCGTTTATGAGAGAGATTTTAAATCAAATGTGTTAAACACCACACTCGATCCAAAATGGTCCATGTTTAAATCTTTCATATTTCCAAAATTTTGCTTTTATGGAGTATCAAATATTCATATGTCAACAAAATCACAACATCACGTATTGTTTGATCAAACACTTTTCGGCTCTCCATATCTAAAAAGAGCAAGACAAATTAGAAAAATTGTATATATATGAAGAAAAGTCAAAATACTCTTTCTAAATCTAAAAGATACTAAACCTAATTCTTTATAAATAATATATTTAATAATAAATACTCCTTAGGCTTAATCAAATGATGGAAAGGTTAACACAGATGCAATTCACTTTGGATGTAACCAAGGGCGTCTAGAGAGAGATGGTACTGAATCAATGGTGGAAGAAAAGAAGAATAATAAAGAAAATGGAGGCCTTTCAAGAAAAATCAAAGAAAATGGAGATTCAATCCATTATTGTGAAAGCGATTCAAGTTGGTTTGGCTATGGAAGGCATTCGGATCTGATTCAGCCAGGTTTCCATCCACAGCTGTTGCCAATCTCTCCAATTGGGATCTGTAAACCATCGGGAAATTAATCCTAACCACATCATATTTCTGCAACCAATTGATTCTTCCTACTTCCTAGATATCAAGTGTATTAGGTGTGAATTAGGAGATCCCGAGTACAATGGTGTATCAGGATCTTGACCATGTGTTTCTGACTTTCGGTTAGAAGCAGAATGGAAAAAATATAGAGAGAAAGAAGGGAGAGCATAGAGAAAAAGGAAATTGATTCCAGAGAGGAAAGGTTGGGTTAGGCCACAACCATCTCGAGCCCCTACCGGCCTACCACCACCGTCGTATTGTTGTCGTCAGCGCGCCTGCTGTGGCCGTTCCATCCACCATCAAACAGAACACATTATAATAACCCTCACCTTTTAATTTGGTAATTTGTGGAAGGCTAGGGGTGTGGGTGTAAATCATTTTCTTTTGCACAGACTAGTTGGTAAATAAGAAGGTAAAAGAGAGTAAACCCTCTTTCTTCACCTTATTTGATTGATGATTTTGGAGAAGCTCTAGGAAGACAGAAGAAATTGGTGGGATTGAATTCATGTGAAGCTCTGGTGAAGAAGTAAAGATTTTTGAGTAAAAGCTCATCATCGTTAAGGTAAACCTTCTTCCTTCAAGCTTAAAGTCTCCATTAATGGAGTTTTGATTTCTAATCGAGGGTTCCTATCAAGTTTGAGTGTTATGGTTGAAACCATAGTAGGTTAATCAATGGTTATTTAGGGGAAGTTTTCAAAGCCTTGATAGATAACCAAACAATGGCATTGGAAACCAATGATAAGTATAAACGTAGATAAACGTAGCCAAATAACGTAATTTTGAAACGACTAAATAATAGTAATTATAAGTAGTGTAATACAGACATTGTAGTTCAGATGTGTTCTATTAGAAGCATCTTTCTACCTAAAAGTGAAGAAATAAGTATCATTTATCAAATAGAAATACAGGAAGGTTACCACTGAGTATAAATCTTTGTTGGATGTAGTAATAACCAAGAAACTAAGCTAGTCTGAATGGAATAGAGTACAAGACAAACCTGAAAAGTATTTCGTATCAAGGCATAATCTAAGCCATCATCCAGTTCATTGGCAAACAAGATTCTCCTCCTCAAGCCATCAACTCTTGTGAGAAATATGTCTACATACTGAAATTAAAGTCCACTGGTAAGTTAACAGCATACATGGTCATATCTCAAATGTATTTGACAAATGCAATGCACCCACATACAACAATCTATATAGCCTATGGTTGAGAAGATGTTAAATGAGAAATTGAGAATCATTTCCCTTTAAAGGACACTGAATGCTCATTTTACAATCCATATGAACATTGTAGCAGAACCTCCACTTTTTACTCATGCTAAATGCTTCCGTAGGCAGTTGAGATAAGAAAACGATGGTAGTGTTTTCCAACATATTAAATGGTTGTACAACAAGGATTTAAAGATATGGAGAATTATTTTTATACCTCATCTATGGTAGAAAATGTGCATAGCAGAGATCTTTCAAAAACCTGATTTGGGAAAAAAAATAGGTATCAGTGCTGCAACAATGATAACAACTTGTAACATAATTTGTGTCTGCCTCAAAGTTATATTACACTCCTCAAACCAACATTGCACAATGAAACTACACAATTAAAAATCAGTATTTCTTTTATAATAAACATAGGTTTTCTATGCTACCTTGTCATGTGCAGACAATTTTGTGAAAAAAATGAACGAGAACAATTACAAAAAAAAACGAAGTGAGCCTGAAGTATCACAGATCATGGAACAATTTTTAATAACTTACATAGAATTGAATTAAGTAAACCAGGTTCAAATATAAGAATTAAAAAACAGCAAGATGAAAGAAAATTAATATAAACTTTAACCTTTCCCCAAGTTTTTTGCACCACCACAGACAATTGAATATCCAGTACAATTATCACAAGTTATGTTTTGAAACGAACATGCTTAGTACCGTATGATAGATATAAAAGGTTTTTTTGGACTGTTATGTGTGCTTTTTAGCTAGGTAGGCCTTTGCAATCTTTTCTAATTATATATAAGAATAATAATCTAATATTTAACAAAAAGAACTTGCAAAACTGCGGCTTATAGACTTGCTTTCTAAATCTTTTCCGCATATCAGGGGTCCTCTTCGAAACAGCCTCTCTGCCTCTTGAGAAAGAGAAGGGTCTGCACACATCTTACAACAGGGTAGATTGATCTAAGGTAATACAGGTCGATGCTTATACCCATAACCAACTTGTTAAGTTCATGAAAACGAGCACAGCCAAACTGCTGCTTTTCAATTTTTGTTTCTTGCGTATAACTAGACCTTTTCAATAATTCATTTAAGAAGAAAAAAAACATAAACACCTTCCCACTCAACAGTAGTTAGCACTTCATTTAGAAAAAGAAACAACGACAGAAACATACATCAGAAAGCTCTTTCTCAGAACCACGACATCGTTCAAGGTATAGCATGAACCGAACCCATAGTTCTCCAACCCAGGGACAGTTCCTTGTTGCCCTGTTAAAAATATCCTTCAAAGTTTTGTCTGCCTAGCAATGAAAAGATACAAGATCATTAAAGTTTAGATAGTTAAAATTAAAGTACAAAAAGAGAAAAAAAATATCAACTAAAACCTTTAAGGTCTTGTTGAGGTAATGGGTGTAATCAATCCAGAGATCACCGGATATAGGAAATTCAGTAATTGCACGTTCATACAAGCTTTTAACTCGAGCAGGATCTCCACATGACTGTTCAAACTTCAAATAAGCCTACAGTAACATGACAAATATCATCAACCTTACAGCAGTATACATGTGCCACACTGGTTGCAGAATATCTTACAGAAATATCAACAAGGTATACTAAGGGGCCATTTACCAAACGCTTACTGGTAAGAGTCGCCACTCTCACTCACCTTACCGGATAAGATTCTCGACCATCAAAATGGCATAGTATGCAATAATCTTACCCGGTAACCGCTAACCAGGTAAGAGTCACCACCTCACTTACCGGGTAAGATTCTCGATCCTTGCCATGATCACCCGGTAAGGTAAGTAACCCAGTAAGCGCTTACCCGGTTAGCGTTTGGTAAAGAACTCCTAAGTCACACTGGCGTACCATGAAACTTTGAAGCCGCTCTGTATCAGCCACGTCACTTTTTACAATTTTTTCTTCAAAATCAGCACGTATACTCAACATCTCAATAGCCTTCTGATATGTGGAAGCAACATGAGTAGGAATTCCTTCTGTACTGCTACTACTGATGTCAAGAGTAGTCCCATGTTCACCCTCCCAAGTCTTATAGGTGAGAAGAGTTGACATCAGGTCTTGATGAGGAATAGACATGTGTCGATGAAATATAGTTCGAATCCTTTGGACCTGCTTTTCCCTCGACTGTATACCACATTAAAGCAACCTGAGATATAAAAATGCAAGATAGACATAGAAACTACAGAAATATTTATAGTACAAGAAATATGATAACAAATGATCAACAAATGGATTACACATTAACTCAGACCTAGTACTGCTAGAGGTAATATGTAAATTAAATACAACTGAGCCTAAAAGATAATAGAAGGAAAAAACTTCAGTTTTGGCAAACGTTGTACCCTGATCACTCTTCAACCTTTTCTCCGCTTACCCTCCCTCCAAAACTAAACAATAACAAAATATGGGAGTTCAAACCTTCTCTATAACAAGTTAGAGAGTTGATCCCAAATTTGTATAACCATAATTATAAAAGGAAAAACTTTAAAAAAAAGCATTCATAAACTGCAGATAGAGAATTGTCAACCCAAGTTAATACCTCAAAGTCCGTCGTATCCATGCTATTAAGAACAGCTTCCTCAAAACTTCTGTATGCTTCCCATAATTTACTGCCTTCAGCAACATGCAAACCACATGCAGTAAGAGCACGCTCAAACAGGTCCCTTGCCTTTGAGATTCCAGTGGGTGAACGTTCACAGACAGAAGAATCATATTTTTGAATGAAATTCATATAGTCATACCACACAGAAACGGACTGCAAACAGCAATCAATATGAGTCAGAAGAGAACTTCAATAGTCTGACTCTGACATAATGACTTCAGTTCATTCATCAATAGAAAGTTCAATTGATGATATTTTATTCCTTTGCAGCTTTGCTTAGTCGAAAACTACAGAAATGTTACTTGTTTCTGAAGGATCTGCTCAAAAAAAGGCCAAATCCATGACTACTTTACCGATAAACTAACAACATAGACATGCCAAGATACAACTGTCTATCAAGTCAATGGAACTACAGCCTTTATTTCCCAACTAGTTTGCATAGGCTAAATATATATGAACTAGATAAACCAACAGCATGAATGCTTTATGTATCCCAAATTTCTGAGGGAAGGTTAGTTTGATCTAGTACTATCTAGATATTTCCAAGTTCTCACAATATGCATCTTTACATGATTATATATAACTATGAGAAATTCTAATATACTGATAGCTATAACGAAAAATATCTAACAAATTTCCACTTCCATGTTTAAGAAGGTTCCAAAGTCCAACCATTTCAACTCCAGTTTAAAGAAATACAATTACTATTAGGAGACAAGAACACATCCAGCTTGATAGTAGTAATTCCTAACCAAGTAAATAAACATGAGGCCGTAACAAAAAAAAACTAAAATACCTACTATAATGGGAATAACCAAAACATAACATCAGAATGTAGGAAAGAAGCTAGTAAATAGTATTATACTGTACAAGAAATAATTATGGATCAAGATCTGTTAAAAAGTTTAACATGAGTTTCTTACATGATCAAATGTTCTCAAAAAAGGCAAATTATTATGTAGGGCTAGGTGGAAGCTTATAAAAAAACCATAAAGCATAAATTCAAGCTCAACAAGTGATATTACCAACTACCAAGTGTTCATGGCCCTACATTTCCTAAGCAACCTAAATCAAACAATATATGTTTACCACATATCTGCTGATCTATTGCATCTCTTCATCCATCAACTATTTCAGTTTCTAGTGGATTATGATGTGCCCACAATTTCTGTATTTGTGTTCATGCTTGCAAAATAGACTCAACATGGTGGGTGGGTGCTTAGTGCTAAATGCATTTGAATCGGTCGGACATTGAGGTCCTTGCTGTTGGTTAAAAATAGGACATACAGGCAACACCGGCGAGACCAGGGAAGGCAACCCAATTGGGAGTCAGAGAATCCATAGTAGCTGCAATGCTTCTTAATGGTTAAGATGCTACTGGTTAAGGAGTTACTCAATAGTTAAGAAAGAAAGTGGAGCATAACAATTAAGAGGCTGAAATCAGTGCCTCTTTTCCAAAATGCCCAGCATCTCTTCCGATTTATTCTTCTATTTTGTCACTTTCCTCTAAAATCAGTCTCTATATCACTGCATATCCTCTTTTGATATTTATCATTGTACCTCCTTCGACTTCTTCAATTTTGGTTTATTCAATTTCAAAATGTTTCTAACGCAAGGGATGCACAAAGACATTGGGGATGAACCTTTAGAGACATTCGAGGTGAAGAGATGGGTGTTTATTAGGATGACGCACTCTCATGGAAACTTAAAAATTTGTATGAACCAGATACAATATTTCTTATGCCCTTTCCTTCACTTATCTTATTCTACTGAAAAGAATCATCAAACAAAAATGGCAAGGTGAAGATAGAATCTACCAAACCACTTCACTTTTATCATGCAATATTATTAGAATTGGTTGAAAGGGTTATAATGGTGATTACATCATTCAAATAATCCATGCAGATCGTACTTTATTTTCGCTTAGCACCAATTCCGGATAGAGACCGTTAGTCATTCAAAACTCGATCATTCAACATTTAATCATTGCCCTAGGCCTACATTCATACTAGTCATGGTCTGTGTGCCACTCTTTACTAAAAGAATAAAGTGGATATCAGTTATGATATAAGTAATAGTTGTTACTTGTATCGGGAATTATGAAGTATATATCACAAAACGTTTATAAAAATGAGAATCTCCGGTAGTAGCACCCTAACTTACATTTACTGCAAGATTAAACTTTCCTTTTGGTTTATACACTAGAGGGGGAAGACAAACAAAACATAATGACTACCTTAAAACAAAATAGAGCTTACCAAGTAGTCAGACACGGCACGCTCATAGAGTTTCTCAATTGTAGGAATTGCACCCTCACGCCTGCATTATGCACAACAAATTATAACAAGTCTTTTATCACAAACTAGTTGGGTATGCTAAGAATGAACCCAAAGGAAGCTTAAAACATGAAATTATATAGAAGACATACAGAAATGAACTCTTCAAACATCCTCCGACATAACTAGCGGCCTTACAATAAAATGAATTCTTTTATCACAACAGAGCCACTCACGTCTCCTACAATAAAATGATAGAAGAAATTGCCATGAAACGACTTACTAGTCGAGGTATTGGTCACAATGGAATAGGATATACATCACATATCCTGGATGATGTGAAGACTTTGGGTTATCTAAAAACCAACTTCTTTGCATATCTACTTAAAATTTTAAATATTATCTTTGTTACTATCCCCATATCAATCTCAGTCAGCCTTACCTCTCCGAAAGACCTTATCTTGATTCCAGTATCCTTTTCTAAACTTGCATCAAGAGAACATTGTTGCCCTAGCTTATTATCATTAAGCATCACACTGCAATTTATCGATTCATTCTTCACTATACCTAGACATTTGTATTTCTACTACACATCTTTTGTACACGCTGTCTTGTGGCAACAGTTTGCCCAGTAGATATGCCCATCTTGTAGAAAATATCTTTGGCCTTTAACCAAACTAATGGATCAAAAAAATAGAGAAGCTTGTGGCAAATATTTTCATCCTTCTCTTTTCCTTATTGTATAAAATGGAGAATGTATATATATATATATCCCAACTACATCCCATCCAAATAGACCCACTACGCCTTGCATTTTTAAGTTGCGCAGTTTTTTACGATTTAACCTAAAACCTAAAACTTCCAATGTGTTTCTCCACATTGCACTAAGATATTGCGTGGTCTCATCAATCAACATGATATTAACAACAAAAACGTAAATCTTGATTACCTCATATTCTTCTTTTTAGTTCATCCATGACTCTATTGAAACTTTTAACACTCAATGTCAACCAACCATGGTACTAACTCTATGGTGATAAGCAATTTTTATCTTGCAGAGCCATGCATTCACCTACATTACTACATGTCTACATCATAAGCATCTTTACTAACATTCATATACATTGTAGCAATTTCCTTCCCCTTAAAAAAAGGCCACTACATTAATTCTATTGGTACCATATTCGATACTTTCTATTCCGATCATGTTCAATTCCTTTCTACACACCTAACATCTTGCAAGTCTCCTAATCATGAAATAGTTTATGATCTTGATATTGCAGGCACAAAACAAATTTACTTTTTGGCACTTTAGTATCACCTCTAACCTCTTTAATAATTCACAGCTTCACTATATGACAAATAAGTTAGATAACTTGATAATTCATAGGGTTTTAAATGGGTTGTTTATTCCCGTACAAACCAAGGTATTACCCCCCATCATCTATGTCTTGGAGAAAATAGAAACTTATAGGAACGAAGAAAACACAAGTATATGTACTAAAAGTCTAAAAAGAAGAGGAAACAAAAGCTTACCCAGATGTCGAGATGAGGGAAATTTCGTCATTTGCCCATTGCTGCCACATTGCAGGAGCTAGCGGGAAGAGCTCACTCATAGCCTCCCTTGCTAGCCGCAGCTTACCAATATCACCTTGCTTCCTCAAAGCCTTAATATACTACATATGCACACCATACATGAAAAGCATACGCATTAACTACACTCAAATTAAGCAGGTAACACCAAACAAGCAAAAAAAGTTATAAAAGTACTTGAACATGAACATCGTAGTTGGCTGGGTTGGTGGAGAGTTCCGCTTCTAGGTTTTGTAATTCGAGAGCAGCTTGAGCTTCGTCATCCGATTCCGAGTCGGAACCGGAACCGGAATCGGAAACTGAGGCAGAGTGATTGTTGTTAGGGTTATCAGCTTCGGTCACAACATCCATTAAATCCCCGTCGGATGGTGGTGGTTCGGATGATGTAACTAGGGTTTCTTCCATTTTCAGGCTGATAGGTCGGTGATGTTACTGTAATGATAATAATCGGAGAAAGTAGGCTGTATCCGCTGTGGTCAGGTCGAAGCCCGTTTGTTGAGCATCTCCAACAGCTTTCAATAGGCGGTGGAAACTACCAAGCTGGAGTACGGTAGGGGCGGAGGGAATTTCCGGTGGAGCGGTGAGAATCCAACCTTAATTAAAATATTAAAATATTTCATTCAACTATTAAAATATTATTTCTTTCTCTACATACTTATTTTTAAAGTTTTCTATTGGTCCTCTCACTTGGTAATCATTTTTGGAATGATATTCATATTTGGAGAAAAAAACTTTCTCTCTCCAACTTTCTCCATTTTGAGGATATTTTTGAGAAAGCTGTTGGAACAACATGTTAGCCAAAAATCCCTATTTTCTCCATTTTCTCATTTTAGGGAAGCTGTTGGAGATAGGGATGAGATCGGGACCGGACCGGTACCGAACCGGGACCGAACCGGTTGGTACCGAAAATTTTTTGAACTAATAAGTGGTACCGAAAACCGAACCGTATGTATCGGTACGGTACCGGTTCGGTTTCGGTTTCGGTTTTGGGACGGGAAAATCGGTACTAGGACCACTTAGGACCGAAAATTTTAAAATGTATCAAATGCGTATCAAAACCAATCGCAAACCTAAATACCTTCATAGTGATTCAAATGTGTTTCAAAACCAATCACAAACAATCAAAAAGTTCAAAACAAATCAAAAGTTGAACAATCTTTGATATTCTTTTACAATTTTCGTTTTTTCATTTTGTTCGTTTATCAACTCTCCAATCTCTATATATACATCAAGAAACAATAATAATTAATGTTAACAACAATCAAGATAAACTTTATTTAGGAGATGATAAACATAATTAATTATTTTTTAAAAACTTTGCTTTTAAAAATTTCGGTTCAGTTTCGGGTTTTTTCGGGAAAATCCCGGTACCGAATACCGAAATACCGATTTTAAGAAATGTTTGGAACCGAACCGAATACATGGTATCGGTTCGGGTTCGATACGGTACCGATTCAGTCCCGATTCGGTTCGAGAAAACGGTGCTCAACACTCATCCCTAGTTGAAGCTGCTCTTAGGGCTTAGATTGTTTTCATTTTTGCCTCTATATTATGGTTCATTTTGTCACATATTTTGGAATTCACATCATTTGTTTTTTTATTATTTTTTAGGGTTTTTATCTTTTAAACTAATCTTAAAAGTGGTAACCTAACATGTTAAATGTCTCTTATCTATACTACTATATATATATATATAAGCGTGATCAAGCAGTTGAATTTTAAGTAGTATCATTTTTAAGCACTATGTACAACTCTCAAAGCTACAAAGAAATCCCTTCTCTCCCACGTTACTCTTAAAAATCAAAATTTTCAATTTTTAAGTTACACTTTATACCCTTAGAATTAGTTATCCAATTTACTTTTAATCCCTTACTTTTTTATTTTTTATTTTACACCCTTATCATATTAACATAAATAATCGTATATGAACAAGAATGCATTAAAAATACATTTCTTTTTTTTTACAAATTACACCATTGTAATCGTCTCGTCAATACCTTCGAAATGAGCCCAATATTGAATATTTTTAGATTTAATCATATTATTAAATATCATGAACACGAATTAATTTGTTTTATATCCCTTACATTATTCATTTTCATTTTACACCCTTATAATATTAAGTTATACTTTATACCCTTGAAATTAGTTATCCAATTTACTTTTAATCTCTTACTTTTTTATTTTTTTTTACATCTTTATCATATTAACATAAATAATCGTATATGAACAAGAATGCATTAAAAAATACATTTCTTTTTTTACAAATTATACCATTGTAATCGTCTCGTCAATACCTTGGAAATGAGCCCAATATTGAATATTTTTGGATTTAATCATAATATTAAATATCATTATGTACGAATTAATTTGTTTTATATCCCTTACATTATACATTTTCATTTTACACCATTTTAATATTAAAAAAATACATAATCATAGTTTAATTAAAACATATTAATAAATGCATTTTTTTACAAATTATAATATTACAATATTCTCGTCAATAATTTCAAAATAAACTTATTATTGAATATTTTTTTAACTTAATAATATTGTGAAGTATCATAAATACGTATCAAGATTTTTCAAAAATGACGTATTGGGATTTTTGTTAAATTTGTACATTTTACACTATTATCTATATTTATCTATTATCTATACTACTTTATTAAAAGAATAAAACAGTTTTTTTTCAACATACGGTTTTTCTGATCCTTTTAACACAATATACAAACATTTGCAGCATAAGATTGAAAACCGTTCTTCTTCTTCGGCCACGTTTTTAACAACTGCCAAAGCTATTAACCCCCCACTCCCCTCAGTTCCTTCGACCAGTGCAATCACTCCCTCAACGCATGTCTCCTCAATTCTTTGGACTATATAGTCCAGTCATCCCCCCTCATTTCCTTTCGACATCTCCTTCAATTGATCTTTCACCCCCAAAGAATCCCAAACCAAGCGGTGGCGGTGAAAAAGTTCCAAGAAAGCAACTAGCTACGTAAGTTTGCTATCTTAGGTTCGAATATTGTCGCTTCTTCTCGTCTTCCTACAGCGTAAACTATTCCAATTTCGTTAGGTTTTTATATCAATCAAGTAGATTTTTGCCAAACCAGACTGCTAGGAAATCTGCTCCCACAAGAATACCTTGGATTTCTTCCATTCAGGTAAGTTTTGGTCCCTTTATATTTAAATTTTTCTTCAGATTTGTTTTTTTTGTTCTTTATCCCCAATACTGATGGGTGCTTCTTCATCAATCGCTGAGAAATCGATTCATGATTGACCATCAAGGTCTTATTTCATTTCACACAGACAAGAAACACACACTAATTTCATAATTTTGTTCATGGATTTTGGGCTTTAATGTGTAAACGACGCAGGATAGCAAGGGTAACGACGTGGATCTGAGCATCTACAAAGGGAAAGTTCTTCTTGTTGTTGCTTCCAAATGGTACTCTCTTGATTTCTCTTCAAGGTTTCTTGATTTTCCTGTAAATTTCAATTCCCTTATTTTATTTGTAATTTACCTTGCTTTTTAGCTTTTGTCGATTAATGGGTGTCTAATGATATGTTAATGGTTGAATTTTGGGATTGAGGCTTGATTGTTGCGTATAATTTAAAGGTGTAGCGTTTAGTCTTATCTCTCACCGCGTCTACAGAGCTCTCTAGAGGGTACAAGATGTTGACGGTTTTCATAGCATAATTATCAATGGAAAAGGCATAACAACAACAACAACGTTTAACACATTAGATGAAGGCATGAAAACTAAATCTCCCAACCCTCTTTGTCCCAAGTTTCTAACTATTGGTGGTTTCGATTACATGGTTTGTGATTCCAGGCTAATTTCAAATGGGTTTAACTCTGCAGGTTAGAATTCGACTGGTTTCTACTTCACGTCATCATACTTGTCTAAGTTGTATCTTTTTTAGTTCGAGAAATACCACAAATCAAGAAGGTTTTTCTTTCTTACTTTGGCTTTTATTACTTCCTTGCAATTTCTTTCCTTTTTTTCTGTTTTGTGGTGCAAACGTATTTCCATCTTGTTCTCACACGAACAATTTGAACTTTATCTATGGCTTGAATCTTTCAGGTGCAGACTCCTGGTCTTTGTTTTGTACAAGAAGGAAGCATCCCGAGTTGAGAGTATGTAGCAAAGAAGGTGCCTTTTTTTACCGCCTCCTGCTTACATGCGTTCTTTAACATTTAAGGGATTGTACTGGAATGGAACTAACAGTGAATGAGATACATTCATTATTTCGTTCTTATAGAAACATGGATATCTTGGGTCTTAATACCGATCTTATGTGTTTTTATAGGGGTTGAGAGGTTGTTTCCATAAGCGGTGACAAACAACAAAAGGCTCGTACCAAGGCATTTGTGTTATCAAGAACGGTAGCTCTCATGGCACTCGGGAGTCTCTTAATGCTTTACTTCGTAAAGCCGTTACATACAGACCAGAAGCTGAGGTCTTATGGCTAATTAGTGCTAAAGAGAAATGGTTGGCTAGAGACGTTCCTGCGGCTAGAGCGATTCTTCAGGAGGCGTATGCCGCTATTCCTAATTCCGAAGAGATCTGGCTTGCTGCGTTTAAGCTCGAATTTGAAAACAACGAGCCGGAAAGAGCCTGAATGCTTCTTGCTAAAGCCCGTGAACGTGGAGGAACCGAGAGACTGGATGAAATCAACCATTGTCGAGAGAGAACTTGGAAACACTGAAGAAGAACGAAAGCTTCTTGATGAAGATATGATCAAGATACCTTGTGGTAAAAAGTCTTATGCAAGAAGTCGTATACCCTCCTACAACATATGAGAGAGGGTGAGAGTAGCAAACAAGTAGCAAGATCAGTTTAGGAGAAGCAAGTGGGAGAAATTAATATATGAAGCTAATTGCATTCACTGTATATATAGATTGACACAAATCCCACATTTAAGGTATGATTTTCCCCATATTTTTTATTTATACTCACAAACTTATCATAAGTTTTAGTTTTACTTATTATAAGTTTTAGTTTTAGTTTTAGTTTTACTTTAAGTTTTAGTTTTACTTATTATAAGAAGTTGGAACCTATAAAGTTTGCATCTTGATTGCTTCTTGTATTTTATTCTTAAAATCCCTGTTAAATCTCACATATTGGGAGAAAATGTTTTTTTCCCTTCTTTAACTTTAAGTTACAAGGTAGGTTTGATTTTGTGTTGGCTGGAGGGAGATTGAGTACTCTTTCACCTTACTTGAACTGTTTATTTCTTTTGAAGTTTACCTACTTGACTTGTTGCCAAATGATGTTTTTTGGAACACAAAAAAATATGTTGGATGTTAGAGCTTAATGTGTTATAACTATATTTCCTTTGTTGTCTAGATGTGGATGATTCAATGTTTTCGAGAAAGAGGAAGTGACATGAAAAATAATGATATAATATTAATAGTAAGATTTTTGTTTTATCTGTTGGAAAAATATATCAACTTTTGAAAACCATTAAAAATATGAAGCTCAAGCTCAAGAACATGATAATGGCAATGATCCTCGTAGTGCTTTTGAGGTGTTTGATGCACCCAAGAATGGACTCATCTCTGCTAAAGAGTTACATAAGGTGTTCTTGTATTTAGCAAATCTTTGATTCAAAATTGGTGTTAACATTGAAATTGGTCTTAAACTCCCTAATTTAGTCCGAATAGTTGTAATGGTTTTCGAATGACCTCAAGTTCTTGTGAGTACAATTTGTCTTAATTATTTTAGGTTTCTGTTTGTCAAGGTTGACAAGACAAAACCACAAGGGTTGTGGCGTACTGGTTAAGGCCCTGGGGTCTGCTCAGGGTTCTAATTCGGGCGTACACAACAATTGTGGCCGTTGAGTTTTTATCAGGGCTGATGTCTTACAGTCATAATTTGCCAATGGATTAGTCTAGGCATAACCTAGGACACTCTTCCCAAAAAAAAGGTTGACAAGACAATTTGTACGGTTATTAAGTTTATAATTCAAAATTAATTATTATACTTATTAATAATTCTATTTGATGTTTGATAATTAAAGGTTAATTTTTATCGTTATCAATAATTAATTTTTGACGTATGATACCAATAAGTAATAATTAATGTTTGATGTGTGGTAATTTTTATGCTTTAGTTTTTTGAAGTATGAAAATTGTTTTTTCATCAACAATTAATCAGATAAACAATCATATTTTGATTAACATCAAATTATACACAGAGTTGCAATGGTATTCGTAAGTATTTACTAGAAAATACTTAGTAAACAATAAATTTTCAGTCAGTACTTACCTAGACCACCATATTATCAATCGAATAATCTTCTCAAAGAGAATGAGGTCTAACGCCCCATCGAGAAAGAGCAATAGGTGTAGATTTGATAGTGAGAAAAGCAAGGGCGGCGAGAATGACCGCAGAGAACAAGGCGGGGAAGCTCGCCAACTATTCCAATCCCCAAGAACCTACGAGTTAGGTTTGATAACATCCCTAAGACGCTTCGCTTACCAAATATTCAGTCGTTCAAACATGTTAATCTTAAATTTATATATTAGTCTATTTGCAATTCAAAATTTAAGAAAAACATAAAAGTAAAATCGAGGAGGATAAAGAATAGAACAAACATAATTAAAGGTTCGAGTTCTCAGTTTTCAACATCAAGACAATCCGCTGCAACGCGCGGGTACATCACTAGTTAACTTAGAGTCTCCATTGCCTCGAGTTCCCTCAAACATCTCGACCCAAATCGATAGCAAACCAGTCGATTGATTAACGGATCTCAACCTAAATCGTGAATCTTCAAGGTATGTCAATCTCTTGTTCTGATTCCGTCCATGTGGTTTGTTCCTCTTTTCGTGTTTGTCCCTGTTTTTTACTTCATCCATTTCGATCTCATGTTTTGATTTATGTCTTCGTCCGTATTTTGATTTCATCCATGTGTTTTGTTTTTTGTGTCTATGGGTTTTCAAAGCTTAAACATTTTTGTTGTGATTTTTACTGAAAGTCATGTATAGTGGTTAAACATGTTTATGTTTCCAAGTTATGTTGAAAGCAAAAGCCAATGTGGGTCTTGGTGATTTTACTTCAAGAAGTTAGGTGTTTTTTTGCTTCTAATTATTGATAATGTCTTGTGAATCGAGTGGCGGACCTAGGAAATGTTTCAAATGGTGGCACCATTTAACTATAACAAACAAACGTAGAAATATTTTTCACAAAATCAATGTTGGCTTGGTGGTTAGTGCCTTGATTTTCAAACTTTAGGTCTCAAGTTCGAGTCCCATTATGGCTATTTTTTTTAGAAACATAGTAAAATATGAAATTAAAAACTAAAAACTATAAAAATGTCCCTAACAAGACTTGAACCCGGGTCTTGAGTAGAATAAAGCCTTCCAAACCAACTCTACCAAAGGAAACTTGTGTCCTTATTGTAGTTTCAAAATAAATATGGTGGCACAAATCAAATTGATACGGTTGCACCTTTCACAAACCTAATTTTTTTTACCTTACGGTGGAGAAACAATACGGTGGCACGTGCCACCGTATGCTCTTACCTAGGTCCACCCATGTGTGAATCTATTTGTCATATCTTTTTGTTAACCGGTATTTGTAACAACCCAAATCCCATAACATACATCATAATACATAACATGCATACATATCATTGATTTACAACAAAAGTTACATAACAAATCAAGTACGGTCTCATTAGTCTTGACATTACAAAATATATAAAAGCTTCCTAATCAACATCCATCAAAAGCTTCCTACACTTCATCCTCTCCTGCCGATCCTTAACCTGGAAAACATATTTTTGAAAACAAAATGAGGGTTAGACCAAACGGGTCTAGTGAGTTAATCCCGGTCCTTTCCAAAATCATTATAAAACCTTTTTATGTAAATCCTTTATATCAAAATAGTTTAGATAAACCTTTAGTAATCCTTTCGTAAAATATAAACATACCACACGTATTTAAATACCAATCCAGACTCGTGCATCGTGTATATCTCATCCACCTTATTCCTCCACAAATGGCCATATTAGTTGGTAGCAAGCCAACTAATAAATCAACAACCGGTCCGCACACCGGAACTCGGCTACCCGTCGGTCCGCACACCGAAATCCGACTACTCACCGGTCCGCACACCGGAACCCGGCTACAAGTGCACTTGTGTAGTGTAATGCACCAATAAATATAATATCTTACTATATTATATACACAAAATATTCACACCTTGATCGTATATCCATTCCACACATATCCATCTCATATATATAAACACAGATATATATATTCCAGTTGAAAATGTTTTAAAGTAAAACTCACCTGAATGCTTACAATATGCTTCCAAACCTTTCTCCGAGCTATCCGATCCTTTATCCAAAATTCTCAGAATCTGAAACCATTTACATACAAATATCTCCTTACCAACTTGTGTATAAGACTTACTAGCAGGCTATGGACTCTAGATACATCTACATAACTCTTATCCTCAAAAATTGACCAAACAGCCAAGTTATCCGGAAACCACAAAGTATCCGGACAACTTTCCGGACAACACAAAGAATCCGGACAACATGAGGAATCCGGATACCATCCGGTATCCCATTCCATCCGGAAAAGCATAACAAGAGGAACTTACCCGGATACTTGAATCATCCGGACACCATCATCAGAGCTACCCGTACACTACCAACAAAAGTATCCGGACACGTTCATTCTATCCGGAAACTACTGTCGGTTTGGTGCTTTTTACCCAGAAAACCGACTGAATCAACCCCAGATGTGTATTTAACTATTCTAATCCGATAGAAACCTTCTAAAAGCAATTACAAACACAAAATACAAAGGAACATACCTTAATTTCTCTTCCAAGTACTCCAAATTGAGTCTCTTAGCCACAACCTTTCTTTCTTCTTCTTGCTCTCTCTTTCTCTCAACACACACACACAACACCTACTGATTTTTTGCTTTGTGAATATCTGGAAGTCCATAAGGATAATATCTAACCTTATTTACCATTTAAACCCCACATTTCTCACTAATGACCACAATACCTTTTTAACTTACTAATTAATCCAAACACCCCTAAACTTATATATATTTACCCAAACTTACCCTAAATATCAACTTTAAAGTTAACTAAACTTAACAGAAAGATATTTTTAACTAACGAACTTACCCGGGGTATTACAGTATTCCCCATTTTGTGGGTGCATACTTAATTCTCATGTGTTTCTAACACTTGTAGTTATGATCTTTGACTTTGATATAAATGTTTGAAGGCCCCGTTACTTTGGCAAAGAATGCCCTACCTCAGACATTCAATCAACCGGTTTGGACAAAAAGCATGGCAAGTCATCAGGTATCGAACTAAGGCATCGTCTTTTGTTTGAACGGCTACCGCCTAATGTATCATTTGACCTTAGGATCTGTTCCTAGACTTAGGTTACAGCAAGAAGGACAAATCATTTGTTATTATCTTAATCATATGTTATACTTAATTCGTGTTGTTTTAACAATTTTTGATATTGAAACCATTGAAGAGCTTACAAGTGGATTTATTTAAGGTCGTGAAACCATTGAAGAATTTACAAGTGCTCGAAGGTTTTGACAAATGCGTTTTAACAAATTTTGATATTGAAGCCATTTGAAATAACCGATATTGCAATTACTTTAAGGTTTTGATTCATCAAATGTAATATGTGGTTATTTTTTGTGTGCTAATTAGTGATGCAGGGACATCCAAAAGCAAAAACTTTAAGAACATCACCATTGGTATTTTCTGAATTGTACGTCGCTTTATTTGAGGGGACTTCTGCTATTAGGTCTCGTGTTTATCCCTTTCAACACAAGCTTCTAATTAATGTTTTCCCTTTGTTTGTAGGCATGTCTAAGACTAATCGCTCTTGAAATTAATGTTTTCCCTTTCAACCCAAGCTTTGAACTTTTGCAACTTTGAAGGAGATCACTGGATGTATTTCACATTATTACGAATGACAACAATTGAATCGTGCAACTCTTTCAACCCATCACCCACAATCAAATTTAGTATGAGCGCCATTGAAACACCCTAAAATCAGGGCAAATTTAAACCTTAAAATTTATCAGAATCAATTAAGATTTCATTCAAACTTTTATACATAAGCGGAGAATTAACTATGAGGGTTCATATACACATCTATATATATTATAAGGCAGAAACAAAAGCTGATGATGTGTCGCTCCCATATTTCAGAATCACACCTTTCCTTTTTTTCTCCTTTTTTTGATTTTTTCTTTTTAGAGCTAGGGCTCAACTCCACATTCACCTTCACCCTTTCGTCTCCCCTCCTCCCACCGATCAACTCACCTTCACCCTGTTCGTTTCCCCTTTCGTTGTCATCGTGGAAAAGCCTTCTGGTCCCGGCGTGGGTTTTATTTCAGATTTCAAGTTCTTCCTTCTCCATCTCCATCCACAACTGGTTATGACTACTGGTACGATTTCCTTTCGTTATTTTAACTTGTTGGAAATTTTAGTAAAAAATATGGTTTTTACTAAACTTTGGACGCATTTAAATATATATATATTCGTTATATATAATTAACTCTTAGTGGGTTTATGTTCTCCTATATGAGAGCTTCGAAACAATATATAATGCATCCAAAACGGAATATGTGTGAATGAGATATCGATGCTCAAAGTTGAGTAATTGGATGAAATTAGCAAAAACCAAGTTAGGTGTGGGAAGGAGTCCCACATAGGAAGAGAGAGTAAATATTCTTTGGTTTATATGCAAAGAAGTGGGAGGAGTTGACAAGCTCCTTGATGTGTTTTACTCCAACTCCTACCCTCGCGCAGGGGGGGTGCCGATTGACGATTTCGTAAGCTAAAATCGTCGAACTTGTGTGCGACCTGCGGACACGAATACAACTCCAAAATCTCGTGCTCACGCAGCTCGGTTTTGCTAAATATTCTTTTGACCGATTTGAATTTTTGTTGAAACTGAAACTGTATTTCGGTTACAGTTTTAAATTTCGTAATTAAGTGTTCGGTTTCATAATCAATTCCGAATTTATGAATGTCGGTTACGGTATTGATTGTTAATTATGAATTTCGGTTTCATAATCGTTTTTTTAATTACGAATTGATGCTTGTCGGTTTCAAATTCATATATAAATAAGTGGTCTATCTTTCATCCAAGATGCACAAAACAGTTCACGATTTCTAGAACTGATTTCTCTCTCGGTATTCTCTCCACACGAAACAGTAACCATTGCATACGAGTTCAACATTCCGGCGAACTTTTCAGGCGAGTGTCATCTCCGGCAGTTCCAAAAGAACTGCTTACGCTGTTGTACCCTGGGAACAGACGGAAATTCTGTTTAAGGGAATCGTGTTTAACACGAGCCTCAGCGGTTCTTTGTTTATTTGAATTCGTTTCTTTAAATATTCTGCTTCATCTTATTTCTGCATATTTTCGGTTTTTCGTTGGACAATAATTAATCAAGTGTATGATTAATATATATAGAAAAATACTAACAATCTTAAATAGAATTTGTAAACGAAGTGAATCGAGTCTGTTTCAATTTTCTATCGTGTCTTAACAGAATTTATTAAAGAATTCGTAAACAAAGTTAATCGAATTTGTCTCGATTTTCTGTCGTATCTTAATCAGAATCATTAACGAAATTAATCGAGTTTGTTTCGATATAATTCGTTTGTGGAAATAGTTTATTAATCGAATTTTGTTTCGATATAATTCGGTGTGTGAAAACAGTTATTAATCGAGTTAATTCGTTGTGTGAAAAATTGTTTATTAATCGAGTTTGTTTCGATATAATTCGTTTTGTAAAAACTGTTTATTAATCGAGTTTGTTTTCGATTATTAGTCGTTTATAAATTAAGTGTGTCTTAATTCGTTTTACAAACTCATAGTACGGGACTGACTGTTCTCTTGAAATTTGTTTTCAGTATGGTGGAGACTGTAGTAAACCCAACTGTTTCCATACCGGTGGCTAATAACACGACTACTACCACACCGGTGCCAAATACGATGGCAAATCACGCTGAGAGACCGAAAAAAATTTCTGGCCTGAATTTCAAAAGGTGGCAGCAAAAGATGTTCTTCTACCTGACCACGTTGAATCTGGCTCGGTTCCGTACTGAAGTTGCTTCTCAAATTGGTGAAGGAGAGGCCGACACTCAATCTATGAGAGCGGTTGAAGCCTGGAAGCACTCAGAATTTTTGTGCCGCAACTATGTGTTGAATGGGCTAGCCGATCCACTTTACAATGTGTACTGTAAAGTAACCACGGCTAAGGAACTTTGGGAGTCTCTGTATCGAAAGTATAAGACCGAAGATGCGGGAACCAAGAAACACGTTGTTGCTCGCTTCTTGGATTTCAAGATGATTGACTCAAAAACTGTGATGAGTCAAGTTCAAGATCTTCAAGTGATATTGCATGATATACTTGCCGAAGGTATGATTCTTAGTGAAACTTTCCAAGTAGCAGCGATGATCGAAAAGTTACCTCCTTGTTGGGTAGACTTCAAGAATTACCTTAAGCATAAGCGGAAGGAAATGTCTGTGGAGGAGCTTGTGGTGCGTCTTCGTATTGAAGAAGACAATCGAATTGCTTTGAAGAAGGACGGTTATGATGCTGGTTCTTCAAAGGCTAATGTGGTGGAAGTTGCTCAATCTTCCAAAAACAAAGGAAAAGGGAAAGCAAAGAGTCTTGGTCCTCAAAAAAGGAACTTTCAAGAAGAAGTTCAAGTGCTACAATTGTGGCCAACCGGGTCACAAAGTGGCTGAATGCAAGTTGCCTAAGAAGGACAATTCGCGTCAAGCTAACATGGTGAACGATGACTTGGTGGCAATGATCACGGACTTTACAACCATGAATCTCACGACCATGGTCTCGGAGGTAAATGTGATGGATGCAAACTCTAAGGAATGGTGGGTTGATACCGGAGCTACACGTCATGTGTGTTATGACAAGAGTAACTTCAACACCTTCAAAGATGTTGACGATGGTGAAAAGCTCTTCATGGGGAATGCCGCTACCGCCGATGTGAAGGGTATTGGAGAAGTGATGTTGAAAATGACTTCCGGAAAAGAACTCAAGCTCAAAGATGTTTTGTATGTACCGAAGCTTAGAAAGAACCTCGTTTCGGGTTGGTTATTGAATAAGTTTGGGTTTAAACTAGTGTTTGAGTCGGACAAGTTTGTTTTGTCCAAGAGTGGTATGTATGTGGGGAAAAGATATGCCTTGAATGGCATGTTTAAATTAAATGTTATGGCAATTTAAATGTAATGATTATTAAGAATATGAATAAACGCAAGTTCTAATCTTGTTTATATACTTGAATTTTCCAATTGCTTGGGATGTCCGTTTAGAACATGTATATGTTTATTCCATTCGACATTTAATTTAAATGTGTATACCAAAAAGTTTTGATATTGACTCAAATCACAAGTGCCCCACATGTGTAAAAAAAACCAAAACTTATTTAGATCATATTTTCAATCGGTTGAAAGGAAAACCGAACCGTGATTTAACTCATACTAACGTGTATGATTTAAAATCAGTAATTTTTTTTTCTTCACGTTCATCGATGATAGAAAGAAATATTTATTTTTAAAATAAATATGAATTAATACACAAGTTTGTCTTGTTTAAAAATGAAATTATTTTTATACAAGTTTGTCTTGTTTAAAAGTGAAGTTGGAAAAACAACTTCATATAGACAAAAAGAAGGTCTAGATTAATTTACTCAAGTTTATCTTGTTTAAAATTAAAGCTGAAAATCCACTTAATCCATGATGGAATTTGAATTCTTGGATAAATGTGGTGAAGTGGTAGAATGGCTACGTGAGTTTGTGAAAGATGTTCCCGAATGGCCTAAGCCGGTAACGGTCATTTGGTATACATTGTGATAACCGATCGGAAATTGGTAGAGCTCAAAGTACAATGTATAATGGGAAGTCTAGACACATTAGACGTAGACATAATACGACAATTACTCTCTACCGGAGTTATCACGATTGACAATGTGAAGTTAAAGGATAACATTGCGGATCCGCTTACGAAAGGCCTAAGTAGAGATTTAGTCTATAAGTCGTCAAGAGGAATGGGACTAAAGCCCTTGAATGAATAATTCATGCAAAGGAAACCTTACCCAGAAGACTGGAGATCCCAAGATCTGGGTTCAAAAGGACAACCTAGTTGTATGAATGAGGAAAGCCATTGTGGGGGAATAAAACCTACTAATCAGTGATAGTGAGGCTAAGCTTATAGCTTTTAATGATTATTGAAAATCACCTATGTGAGAGAGAAGTGGGGTCGCTTTGAAGGGAATTGTGGGGGCGCAATTCCTAATTGCTCTCGCTGAACCAGGCTAGTGTTCATGACCATAACGAACACGACTATGAGGATATGACCTTGTTAGGAAGAGTCCTGTGTGAAATGTATTGTCGTCTACATAAATGGTAGTTCAGTTCAAAGACATCGAGTCTACTGACAACTAGGAGACTAAGTATGTTTCACAAGGCAAGGTTCAAAGGGTAACACCTACCTATCCTATGCAGGATTCGACTATTGGAATTTTCGTATGGAAATTTTCGTATGCATAGATCGATCTCCATTCATGTGGGGGATTGTTGGAAATTTTAGTAAAAAATATGGTTTTTACTAAACTTTGGACGCATTTAAATATATATATATATATTTGTTATATATAATTAACTCTTAGTGGGTTTATGTTCTCCTATATGAGAGCTTCGAAACGATATATAATGCATCCAAAACGGAATATGTGTGAATGAGATATCGATGCTCAAAGTTGAGTAATTGGATGAAATTAGCAAAAACCAAGTTAGGTGTGGGAAGGAGTCCCACATAGGAAGAGAGAGTAAATATTCTTTGGTTTATAAGCAAAGAAGTGGGAGGAATTGACAAGCTCCTTGATGTGTTTTACTCCAACTCCTACCCTCGCGCAGGGGGGGGTGCCGATTGACGATTTCGTAAGCTAAAATCGTCGAACTTGTGTGCGACCTGCGGACACGAATACAACTCCAAAATCTCGTGCTCACGCAGCTCGGTTTTGCTAAATATTCTTTTGACCAATTTGAATTTTTGTTGAAACTGAAACTGTATTTCGGTTACAGTTTTAAATTTCGTAATTAAGTGTTCGGTTTCATAATCAATTCCGAATTTATGAATGTCGGTTACGGTATTGATTGTTAATTATGAATTTCGGTTTCATAATCGTTTTTTAATTACGAATTGATGCTTGTCGGTTTCAAATTCATATATAAATAAATGGTCTACCTTTCATCCAAGATGCACAAAACAGTTCACGATTTCTAGAACTGATTTCTCTCTCGGTATTCTCTCCACACGAAACAGTAACCATTGCATACGAGTTCAACATTCCGGAGAACTTTTCAGGCGAGTGTCATCTCCGGCAGTTCCAAAAGAACTGCTTACGCTGTTGTACCCTGGGAACAGACGGAAATTCTGTTTAAGGGAATCGTGTTTAACACGAGCCTCAGCGGTTCTTTGTTTATTTGAATTCGTTTCTTTAAATATTCTGCTTCATCTTATTTCTGCATATTTTCGGTTTTTCGTTGGACAATAATTAATCAAGTGTATGATTAATATATATAGAAAAATACTAACAATCTTAAACAGAATTTGTAAACGAAGTGAATCGAGTCTGTTTCAATTTTCTATCGTGTCTTAACAGAATTTATTAAAGAATTCGTAAACAAAGTTAATCGAATTTGTCTCGATTTTCTGTCGTATCTTAATCAGAATCATTAACGAAATTAATCGAGTTTGTTTCGATATAATTCGTTTGTGGAAATAGTTTATTAATCGAATTTTGTTTCGATATAATTCGGTGTGTGAAAACAGTTATTAATCGAGTTAATTAGTTGTGTGAAAAATTGTTTATTAATCGAGTTTGTTTCGATATAATTCGTTTTGTAAAAGCTGTTTATTAATCGAGTTTGTTTTCGATTATTAGTCGTTTATAAATTAAGTGTGTCTTAATTCGTTTTACAAACTCATAGTACGGGACTGACTGTTCTCTTGAAATTTGTTTTCAGTATGGTGGAGACTGTAGTAAACCCAACTGTTTCCATACCGGTGGCTAATAACACGACTACTACCACACCGGTGCCAAATACGATGGCAAATCACGCTGAGAGACCGAAAAAAATTTCTGGCCTGAATTTCAAAAGGTGGCAGCAAAAGATGTTCTTCTACCTGACCACGTTGAATCTGGCTCGGTTCCGTACTGAAGTTGCTTCTCAAATTGGTGAAGGAGAGGCCGACACTCAATCTGTGAGAGCGGTTGAAGCCTGGAAGCACTCAGAATTTTTGTGCCGCAACTATGTGTTGAATGGGCTAGCCGATCCACTTTACAATGTGTACTGTAAAGTAACCACGGCTAAGGAACTTTGGGAGTCTCTGTATCGAAAGTATAAGACCGAAGATGCGGGAACCAAGAAACACGTTGTTGCTCGCTTCTTGGATTTCAAGATGATTGACTCAAAAACTGTGATGAGTCAAGTTCAAGATCTTCAAGTGATATTGCATGATATACTTGCCGAAGGTATGATTCTTAGTGAAACTTTCCAAGTAGCAGCGATGATCGAAAAGTTACCTCCTTGTTGGGTAGACTTCAAGAATTACCTTAAGCATAAGCGGAAGGAAATGTCTGTGGAGGAGCTTGTGGTGCGTCTTCGTATTGAAGAAGACAATCGAATTGCTTTGAAGAAGGACGGTTATGATGCTGGTTCTTCAAAGGCTAATGTGGTGGAAGTTGCTCAATCTTCCAAAAACAAAGGAAAAGGGAAAGCAAAGAGTCTTGGTCCTCAAAAAAGGAACTTTCAAGAAGAAGTTCAAGTGCTACAATTGTGGCCAACCGGGTCACAAAGTGGCTGAATGCAAGTTGCCTAAGAAGGACAATTCGCGTCAAGCTAACATGGTGAACGATGACTTGGTGGCAATGATCACGGACTTTACAACCATGAATCTCACGACCATGGTCTCGGAGGTAAATGTGATGGATGCAAACTCTAAGGAATGGTGGGTTGATACCGGAGCTACACGTCATGTGTGTTATGACAAGAGTAACTTCAACACCTTCAAAGATGTTGACGATGGTGAAAAGCTCTTCATGGGGAATGCCGCTACCGCCGATGTGAAGGGTATTGGAGAAGTGATGTTGAAAATGACTTCCGGAAAAGAACTCAAGCTCAAAGATGTTTTGTATGTACCGAAGCTTAGAAAGAACCTCGTTTCGGGTTGGTTATTGAATAAGTTTGGGTTTAAACTAGTGTTTGAGTCGGACAAGTTTGTTTTGTCCAAGAGTGGTATGTATGTGGGGAAAAGATATGCCTTGAATGGCATGTTTAAATTAAATGTTATGGCAATTTAAATGTAATGATTATTAAGAATATGAATAAACGCAAGTTCTAATCTTGTTTATATACTTGAATTTTCCAATTGCTTGGGATGGCCGTTTAGAACATGTATATGTTTATTCCATTCGACATTTAATTTAAATGTGTATACCAAAAAGTTTTGATATTGACTCAAATCACAAGTGCCCCACATGTGTAAAAAAAACCAAAACTTATTTAGATCATATTTTCAATCGGTTGAAAGGAAAACCGAACCGTGATTTAACTCATACTAACGTGTATGATTTAAAATCAGTAATTTTTTTTTCTTCACGTTCATCGATGATAGAAAGAAATATTTATTTTTAAAATAAATATGAAGTAATACACAAGTTTGTCTTGTTTAAAAATGAAATTATTTTTATACAAGTTTGTCTTGTTTAAAAGTGAAGTTGGAAAAACAACTTCATATAGACAAAAAGAAGGTCTAGATTAATTTACTCAAGTTTATCTTGTTTAAAATTAAAGCTGAAAATCCACTTAATCCATGATGGAATTTGAATTCTTGGATAAATGTGGTGAAGTGGTAGAATGGCTACGTGAGTTTGTGAAAGATGTTCCCGAATGGCCTAAGCCGGTAACGGTCATTTGGTATACATTGTGATAACCGATCGAAAATTGGTAGAGCTCAAAGTACAATGTATAATGGGAAGTCTAGACACATTAGACGTAGACATAATACGACAATTACTCTCTACCGGAGTTATCACGATTGACAATGTGAAGTTAAAGGATAACATTGCGGATCCGCTTACGAAAGGCCTAAGTAGAGATTTAGTCTATAAGTCGTCAAGAGGAATGGGACTAAAGCCCTTGAATGAATAATTCATGCAAAGGAAACCTTACCCAGAAGACTGGAGATCCCAAGATCTGGGTTCAAAAGGACAACCTAGTTGTATGAATGAGGAAAGCCATTGTGGGGGAATAAAACCTACTAATCAGTGATAGTGAGGCTAAGCTTATAGCTTTTAATGATTATTGAAAATCACCTATGTGAGAGAGAAGTGGGGTCGCTTTGAAGGGAATTGTGGGGGCGCAATTCCTAATTGCTCTCGCTGAACCAGGCTAGTGTTCATGACCATAACGAACACGACTATGAGGATATGACCTTGTTAGGAAGAGTCCTGTGTGAAATGTATTGTCGTCTACATAAATGGTAGTTCAGTTCAAAGACATCGAGTCTACTGACAACTAGGAGACTAAGTATGTTTCACAAGGGAAGGTTCAAAGGGTAACACCTACCTATCCTATGCAGGATTCGACTATTGGAATTTTCGTATGGAAATTTTCGTATGCATAGATCGATCTCCATTCATGTGGGGGATTGTTGGAAATTTTAGTAAAAAATATGGTTTTTACTAAACTTTGGACGCATTTAAATATATATATATATATATATTCGTTATATATAATTAACTCTTAGTGGGTTTATGTTCTCCTATATGAGAGCTTCGAAACGATATATAATGCATCCAAAACGGAATATGTGTGAATGAGATATCGATGCTCAAAGTTGAGTAATTGGATGAAATTAGCAAAAACCAAGTTAGGTGTGGGAAGGAGTCCCACATAGGAAGAGAGAGTAAATATTCTTTGGTTTATAAGCAAAGAAGTGGGAGGAGTTGACAAGCTCCTTGATGTGTTTTACTCCAACTCCTACCCTCGCGCAGGGGGGGTGCCGATTGACGATTTCGTAAGCTAAAATCGTCGAACTTGTATGCGACCTGCGGACACGAATACAACTCCAAAATCTCGTGCTCACGCAGCTCGGTTTTGCTAAATATTCTTTTGACCAGTTTGAATTTTTGTTGAAACTGAAACTGTATTTCGGTTACAGTTTTAAATTTCGTAATTAAGTGTTCGGTTTCATAATCAATTCCGAATTTATGAATGTCGGTTACGGTATTGATTGTTAATTATGAATTTCGGTTTCATAATCGTTTTTTAATTACGAATTGATGCTTGTCGGTTTCAAATTCATATATAAATAAGTGGTCTACCTTTCATCCAAGATGCACAAAACAGTTCACGATTTCTAGAACTGATTTCTCTCTCGGTATTCTCTCCACACGAAACAGTAACCATTGCATACGAGTTCAACATTCCGGCGAACTTTTCAGGCGAGTGTCATCTCCGGCAGTTCCAAAAGAACTGCTTACGCTGTTGTACCCTGGGAACAGACAGAAATTCTGTTTAAGGGAATCGTGTTTAACACGAGCCTCAGCGGTTCTTTGTTTATTTGAATTCGTTTCTTTAAATATTCTGCTTCATCTTATTTCTGCATATTTTCGGTTTTTCGTTGGACAATAATTAATCAAGTGTATGATTAATATATATAGAAAAATACTAACAATCTTAAACAGAATTTGTAAACGAAGTGAATCGAGTCTGTTTCAATTTTCTATCGTGTCTTAACATAATTTATTAAAGAATTCGTAAACAAAGTTAATCGAATTTGTCTCGATTTTCTGTCGTATCTTAATCAGAATCATTAACGAAATTAATCGAGTTTGTTTCGATATAATTCGTTTGTGGAAATAGTTTATTAATCGAATTTTGTTTCGATATAATTCGGTGTGTGAAAACAGTTATTAATCGAGTTAATTCGTTGTGTGAAAAATTGTTTATTAATCGAGTTTGTTTCGATATAATTCGTTTTGTAAAAACTGTTTATTAATCGAGTTTGTTTTCGATTATTAGTCGTTTATAAATTAAGTGTGTCTTAATTCGTTTTACAAACTCATAGTACGGGACTGACTGTTCTCTTGAAATTTGTTTTCAGTATGGTGGAGACTGTAGTAAACCCAACTGTTTCCATACCGGTGGCTAATAACACGACTACTACCACACCGGTGCCAAATACGATGGCAAATCACGCTGAGAGACCGAAAAAAATTTCTGGCCTGAATTTCAAAAGGTGGCAGCAAAAGATGTTCTTCTACCTGACCACGTTGAATCTGGCTCGGTTCCGTACTGAAGTTGCTTCTCAAATTGGTGAAGGAGAGGCCGACACTCAATCTGTGAGAGCGGTTGAAGCCTGGAAGCACTCAGAATTTTTGTGCCGCAACTATGTGTTGAATGGGCTAGCCGATCCACTTTACAATGTGTACTGTAAAGTAACCACGGCTAAGGAACTTTGGGAGTCTCTGTATCGAAAGTATAAGACCGAAGATGCGGGAACCAAGAAACACATACTTAGTGAAATGTATTGTCGTCTACATAAATGGTAGTTCAGTTCAAAGACATCGAGTCTACTGACAACTAGGAGACTAAGTATGTTTCACAAGAGAAGGTTCAAAGGGTAACACCTACCTATCCTATGCAGGATTCGACTATTGGAATTTTCGTATGGAAATTTTCGTATGCATAGATCGATCTCCATTCATGTGGGGGATTGTTGGAAATTTTAGTAAAAAATATGGTTTTTACTAAACTTTGGACGCATTTAAATATATATATATATATATATATATATATATATATATATATATATATTTGTTATATATAATTAACTCTTAGTGGGTTTATGTTCTCCTATATGAGAGCTTCGAAACGATATATAATGCATCCAAAACGGAATATGTGTGAATGAGATATCGATGCTCAAAGTTGAGTAATTGGATGAAATTAGCAAAAACCAAGTTAGGTGTGGGAAGGAGTCCCACATAGGAAGAGAGAGTAAATATTCTTTGGTTTATAAGCAAAGAAGTGGGAGGAATTGATAAGCTCCTTGATGTGTTTTACTCCAACTCCTACCCTCGCGCAGGGGGGGGGGTGCCGATTGACGATTTCGTAAGCTAAAATCGTCGAACTTGTGTGCGACCTGCGGACACGAATACAACTCCAAAATCTCGTGCTCACGCAGCTCGGTTTTGCTAAATATTCTTTTGACCAGTTTGAATTTTTGTTGAAACTGAAACTGTATTTCGGTTACAGTTTTAAATTTCGTAATTAAGTGTTCGGTTTCATAATCAATTCCGAATTTATGAATGTCGGTTACGGTATTGATTGTTAATTATGAATTTCGGTTTCATAATCGTTTTTTTAATTACGAATTGATGCTTGTCGGTTTCAAATTCATATATAAATAAGTGGTCTACCTTTCATCCAAGATGCACAAAACAGTTCACGATTTCTAGAACTGATTTCTCTCTCGGTATTCTCTCCACACGAAACAGTAACCATTGCATACGAGTTCAACATTCCGGAGAACTTTTCAGGCGAGTGTCATCTCCGGCAGTTCCAAAAGAACTGCTTACGCTGTTGTACCCTGGGAACAGACGGAAATTCTGTTTAAGGGAATCGTGTTTAACACGAGCCTCAGCGGTTCTTTGTTTATTTGAATTCGTTTCTTTAAATATTCTGCTTCATCTTATTTCTGCATATTTTCGGTTTTTCGTTGGACAATAATTAATCAAGTGTATGATTAATATATATAGAAAAATACTAACAATCTTAAACAGAATTTGTAAACGAAGTGAATCGAGTCTGTTTCAATTTTCTATCGTGTCTTAACAGAATTTATTAAAGAATTCGTAAACAAAGTTAATCGAATTTGTCTCGATTTTCTGTCGTATCTTAATCAGAATCATTAACGAAATTAATCGAGTTTGTTTCGATATAATTCGTTTGTGGAAATAGTTTATTAATCGAATTTTGTTTCGATATAATTCGGTGTGTGAAAACAGTTATTAATCGAGTTAATTAGTTGTGTGAAAAATTGTTTATTAATCGAGTTTGTTTCGATATAATTCGTTTTGTAAAAGCTGTTTATTAATCGAGTTTGTTTTCGATTATTAGTCGTTTATAAATTAAGTGTGTCTTAATTCGTTTTACAAACTCATAGTACGGGACTGACTGTTCTCTTGAAATTTGTTTTCAGTATGGTGGAGACTGTAGTAAACCCAACTGTTTCCATACCGGTGGCTAATAACACGACTACTACCACACCGGTGCCAAATACGATGGCAAATCACGCTGAGAGACCGAAAAAAATTTCTGGCCTGAATTTCAAAAGGTGGCAGCAAAAGATGTTCTTCTACCTGACCACGTTGAATCTGGCTCGGTTCCGTACTGAAGTTGCTTCTCAAATTGGTGAAGGAGAGGCCGACACTCAATCTGTGAGAGCGGTTGAAGCCTGGAAGCACTCAGAATTTTTGTGCCGCAACTATGTGTTGAATGGGCTAGCCGATCCACTTTACAATGTGTACTGTAAAGTAACCACGGCTAAGGAACTTTGGGAGTCTCTGTATCGAAAGTATAAGACCGAAGATGCGGGAACCAAGAAACACGTTGTTGCTCGCTTCTTGGATTTCAAGATGATTGACTCAAAAACTGTGATGAGTCAAGTTCAAGATCTTCAAGTGATATTGCATGATATACTTGCCGAAGGTATGATTCTTAGTGAAACTTTCCAAGTAGCAGCGATGATCGAAAAGTTACCTCCTTGTTGGGTAGACTTCAAGAATTACCTTAAGCATAAGCGGAAGGAAATGTCTGTGGAGGAGCTTGTGGTGCGTCTTCGTATTGAAGAAGACAATCGAATTGCTTTGAAGAAGGACGGTTATGATGCTGGTTCTTCAAAGGCTAATGTGGTGGAAGTTGCTCAATCTTCCAAAAACAAAGGAAAAGGGAAAGCAAAGAGTCTTGGTCCTCAAAAAAGGAACTTTCAAGAAGAAGTTCAAGTGCTACAATTGTGGCCAACCGGGTCACAAAGTGGCTGAATGCAAGTTGCCTAAGAAGGACAATTCGCGTCAAGCTAACATGGTGAACGATGACTTGGTGGCAATGATCACGGACTTTACAACCATGAATCTCACGACCATGGTCTCGGAGGTAAATGTGATGGATGCAAACTCTAAGGAATGGTGGGTTGATACCGGAGCTACACGTCATGTGTGTTATGACAAGAGTAACTTCAACACCTTCAAAGATGTTGACGATGGTGAAAAGCTCTTCATGGGGAATGCCGCTACCGCCGATGTGAAGGGTATTGGAGAAGTGATGTTGAAAATGACTTCCGGAAAAGAACTCAAGCTCAAAGATGTTTTGTATGTACCGAAGCTTAGAAAGAACCTCGTTTCGGGTTGGTTATTGAATAAGTTTGGGTTTAAACTAGTGTTTGAGTCGGACAAGTTTGTTTTGTCCAAGAGTGGTATGTATGTGGGGAAAAGATATGCCTTGAATGGCATGTTTAAATTAAATGTTATGGCAATTTAAATGTAATGATTATTAAGAATATGAATAAACGCAAGTTCTAATCTTGTTTATATACTTGAATTTTCCAATTGCTTGGGATGGCCGTTTAGAACATGTATATGTTTATTCCATTCGACATTTAATTTAAATGTGTATACCAAAAAGTTTTGATATTGACTCAAATCACAAGTGCCCCACATGTGTAAAAGAAACCAAAACTTATTTAGATCATATTTTCAATCGGTTGAAAGGAAAACCGAACCGTGATTTAACTCATACTAACGTGTATGATTTAAAATCAGTAATTTTTTTTTCTTCACGTTCATCGATGATAGAAAGAAATATTTATTTTTAAAATAAATATGAAGTAATACACAAGTTTGTCTTGTTTAAAAATGAAATTATTTTTATACAAGTTTGTCTTGTTTAAAAGTGAAGTTGGAAAAACAACTTCATATAGACAAAAAGAAGGTCTAGATTAATTTACTCAAGTTTATCTTGTTTAAAATTAAAGCTGAAAATCCACTTAATCCATGATGGAATTTGAATTCTTGGATAAATGTGGTGAAGTGGTAGAATGGCTACGTGAGTTTGTGAAAGATGTTCCCGAATGGCCTAAGCCGGTAACGGTGATTTGGTATACATTGTGATAACCGATCGAAAATTGGTAGAGCTCAAAGTACAATGTATAATGGGAAGTCTAGACACATTAGACGTAGACATAATACGACAATTACTCTCTACCGGAGTTATCACGATTGACAATGTGAAGTTAAAGGATAACATTGCGGATCCGCTTACGAAAGGCCTAAGTAGAGATTTAGTCTATAAGTCGTCAAGAGGAATGGGACTAAAGCCCTTGAATGAATAATTCATGCAAAGGAAACCTTACCCAGAAGACTGGAGATCCCAAGATCTGGGTTCAAAAGGACAACCTAGTTGTATGAATGAGGAAAGCCACTGTGGGGGAATAAAACCTACTAATCAGTGATAGTGAGGCTAAGCTTATAGCTTTTAATGATTATTGAAAATCACCTATGTGAGAGAGAAGTGGGGTCGCTTTGAAGGGAATTGTGGGGGCGCAATTCCTAATTGCTCTCGCTGAACCAGGCTAGTGTTCATGACCATAACGAACACGACTATGAGGATATGACCTTGTTAGGAAGAGTCATGTGTGAAATGTATTGTCGTCTACATAAATTGTAGTTCAGTTCAAAGACATCGAGTCTACTGACAACTAGGAGACTAAGTATGTTTCACAAGGGAAGGTTCAAAGGGTAACACCTACCTATCCTATGCAGGATTCGACTATTGGAATTTTCGTATGGAAATTTTCGTATGCATAGATCGATCTCCATTCATGTAGGGGATTGTTGGAAATTTTAGTAAAAAATATGGTTTTTACTAAACTTTGGACGCATTTAAATATATATATATATATTCGTTATATATAATTAACTCTTAGTGGGTTTATGTTCTCCTATATGAGAGCTTCGAAACGATATATAATGCATCCAAAATGGAATATGTGTGAATGAGATATCGATGCTCAAAGTTGAGTAATTGGATGAAATTAGCAAAAACCAAGTTAGGTGTGGGAAGGAGTCCCACATAGGAAGAGAGAGTAAATATTCTTTGGTTTATAAGCAAAGAAGTGGGAGGAGTTGACAAGCTCCTTGATGTGTTTTACTCCAACTCCTACCCTCGCGCAGGGGGGGTGCCGATTGACGATTTCGTAAGCTAAAATCGTCGAACTTGTGTGCGAGCGCGACCTGCGGACACGAATGCAGCTCCAAAATCTCGTGCTCACGCAGCTCGGTTTTGCTAAATATTCTTTTGACCAGTTTGAATTTTTGTTGAAACTGAAACTGTATTTCGGTTACAGTTTTAAATTTCGTAATTAAGTGTTCGGTTTCATAATCAATTCCGAATTTATGAATGTCGGTTACGGTATTGATTGTTAATTATGAATTTCAGTTTCATAATCGTTTTTTTAATTACGAATTGATGCTTGTCGGTTTCAAATTCATATATAAATAAGTGGTCTACCTTTCATCCAAGATGCACAAAACAGTTCACGATTTCTAGAACTGATTTCTCTCTCGGTATTCTCTCCACACGAAACAGTAACCATTGCATACGAGTTCAACATTCCGGCGAACTTTTCAGGCGAGTGTCATCTCCGGCAGTTCCAAAAGAACTGCTTACGCTGTTGTACCCTGGGAACAGACGGAAATTCTGTTTAAGGGAATCATGTTTAACACGAGCCTCAGCGGTTCTTTATTTATTTGAATTCGTTTCCTTTAAATATTATGCTTCATCTTATTTCTGCATATTTTTGGTTTTTCGTTGGACAATAATTAATCGAGTGTATGATTAATATATATAAAAATACTAACATAACTCTCTTTGTCCTACTGAAACAGGGATATAATATATTCTTTTGGTAATTTGAGTTTTCTATCTCTTTATCCACAATATAGGTTTTCATAAGATATTCATCTCCTCCTTTCCAGTTATTTGGCACTTTTTTAAAACTTTTGTGTTGGGTAATTTATGCTATCTGCACAACAGGTCAAGGGATTCGATGCAGGGGTGTTGACACAGTTGTGATGAGTTTACGCTCAAGAAAACATTGATGTTGTTGGAGAAAAAAACTTGCTTATGTGGCCAAATAGTATTAAGTTTTTGTGTTAAGTGTAAACGCTACTGAAAGATATGTAATAAAGGTTTCAGTTTAATCAGAAGAACCACAATGATCACTAAATGTTACCCTTCCATTGCTAATGAAATAAATGGTACATGTGTATTTTGTGGCATTTCTATCTCTTCAATCTGAATGAAGGTTTCAGTTTAATCAGAAGAACCACAATGATCACTAAATCTTACCCTTCCATTGCTAATGAAATAAATGGTACATGTGTATTTTGTGGCATTTCTATCTCTTCAATCTGAAACACTGCTAACAACACAAGATCATCAGGAAATTGTTGTAACTATGATAATTCTATTTTCATCAGCATTTCATGATGAGGGTGTTTATGCCGTGTTTTCCTGTGACCGACATTACCTTTGGTACATAAATCATAAACAGGCAACATGCTTGCTCCTAAATGACTCTTAGGGCTGGAAGAACTTTTCCAATGCATAAAAAGTTAAATGTTTTCCATCTTTCCTATTAATGTATTCAAATTCACTGCAGGAAAAGCGTTCTGATTTCATCCCGTTTGTCATTGAGGACCAAATTGTTGGCTATATTCACAATGGGTAATGTCTCTCTTATCAGGACAGTTTTGGATACTTCGTCAATTTTATGATTCCTTTGTTCTTGTCAGCAGTTTAAAATGCTTATGTTCATCAAGCTAATTTGGTATCATGTGGGTCAATATAGATTCTGCTGTGTTGCAACGGTTTAAAGTGACATTTTTTTCTCCACAATCAGCATGATACAATTTCGCCTCAAAATGAATATGTAGCTTTTTGTGTGTGTTGAAAGTCCCATACAATTTTTGTTCTTTTCCTTCTTTCACTATAGTTGACAGTGAATATTGCAATCCAATCCTTTTTTAGTTTGGCAATTGATGGTAGTCTATTTGTCCTTCAAGTGTATATATATGTACCTATGCAAATAGCTAGACTAATATATTTTATTATTTGATGAACTCTTTATCCATGAGCACGGGTATATATCAAGTTAATTAAATACATCAAGTAAAAGTTATATTGAGTTCTTAATCTAAAAAAAGTCATCAGCCATTCAACTTTTCATTACAAATAAGTGTCTAGCATGCTACAACTATAAAAGGAGAATTTACCAATAAACAGTTATGTTGTCTCGGGATTTAGGGCCCTTCTTCATATCGTCTTTTATTTGTTTCTCTAGCTCATACTATAAATTTCCCTTTGTATGGTTAGGATATGTAGGGTTCTAATCGATCAAAACCTCAATCAGTTAGAGATTCTTGCTATATACTTGAATCTATCTGTAGAAAAATTTAGAAGAGCAAGTTACCATTTCCATATCATGCGTTGCCTTCAAGTTGATTTTGGACACTATATATAATCTTTCATGTATTTATGCTATATCATTTTTGAAACGTCGTGTCTACATAATACGATTGTTAACTTTTTCTTTCTTATTTGTCAGGAAGGAGTGTGACACTGCAAGTGGGTTGTGAGGGTCAATCGGCTAACTACCGGTGGTGGCACGCACAGGTGGTCAAAAGACTTTTGCCGAGCGGATGCGCATTTAAAGTGGATTAAAGACCCGTAAGTTGTTCGTTGTGTTTTTTTGCCGAATTACACCGTTTCGAGAACATTGTTTAACTTATTTAGGGTTTAGGCGCCCAGGTAACTTATTTTGGAATAAATTTGATCCAGGTTAACGTTTCTTGAAATCCCCATTTCACCCTTTTGATTTGTGTATCTGTCAGTCTCTTGTATCACGTTATGGTTCTGTATAGGTAACCCTTTAAGGTCATTAATTTTACCACCCTTTTGGCAACAATCAACGATTTTGGCTTAAGATCAAATTAATGTTTCTTGAAATCCCATTTTGCCCTTTTGATTTGTGTATCTGTGTGTTATGAATTTATGGTTCTATATAGGTGACCATTTAAGGTAATTTTTACCAACAATTTTGATCTAATTCATGTTTCTTGAAATACCATTTTACCTTTTTGATTTGTGTGTATAATCTATGGTTCTATCTAGGTAAATAAACCCTTAAGGTAACTTTAGAAACAAACTTGATGATTCTTTAAATCCCATCTCCAGTCTTTTGATTTTTGTTTTTGTTTTTATGTTTATGTATCAATTTAGGGTTTGAATGAGATTCTAATCCTTTTTATGGAGACAAATTTTGATACTGTTTAGTAATATTCCAGTTTGTTCTGTTTGATCTTTTGATGTTATTATTATCTTTTTTTCCTTATTATTTGAGTCATTAGTTTTTTTTTTCTCAAACAAAAATGCAAAATGCAAAATCACAGTTCCATTACGACTGAAGCGTCCATGACTTGTATATCTATATACCATACATGTCGTGAATATAATGTAAACATAAATCTATGTTTATATCATCTATATATATAAAAGGAGTTATCAAACATAATAACAACACAAAACTGTTCTAACAGGTAATTCAGTCAAATAATCTCGCGTATGTGATTTTTTTTGCTAAAACATCTATGTTGACAGCAGATGATTCTAGATCCAACCACTTCGTGATAGTCTCATCACTTATTAGCAAATCTGATGAAAAGCAGTTCCTTAATTGGCAACTTAATGATGTTTGAAATGAAATAAGATACAATGAATGTATTTGGAGCATTTTTAAATGTAAATTATTATGGTCCTCTTCCCTCATCGTGAAATGATCGTGTTTATTCTTGTTTGAACATGTTGGCGAAACTGTCGTCTGCATATGAGAAATACGAAGATGTGGTTGCAACAGATTCTTGATATTTGGAAGCCAATGGGTCGACTTATTAGCGACATTATATCTGGTCGGATTTCATATAATGGCAATGGACAGCAAATGGGGTCTAACAATTAGCAAGGTATTCCTTATTCTTTCTTTTGTGTTGCACATAATTTCATTTAGTTAACTTGAATTTATGTTATCAAATTGTTGGTTAACTAAAATTTCTAGATAATATATATATATATATATATATTATTGCTAGAATAGAATAAAATTGTAAACCAACATGTTTGTACATTTATACTTGACATCAAGACAGTAGAAAGTGCACTTATGTTTATTCTCCATATCTCTATGCATTTAAATAATTAATATTTTCAATGTTGAAGTTAGTCAACTTCTTTGTAACCACAATTATGATTTATTGTTCATCAATAGACCAGACAAAAAGTTTTCCAACTTTTTTGTAACGACAACTAAACTTAAATACAACTCTTAATCTTCAGCATTGTACTTCATGAGGGGTTTTCCAATTTTGTAACCACAACTAAAATTAATGGGTTTAAAACATTGTATTCCATGTTCCTAATATAAATAATCACATGCTTACTTTCTAAGTATCACTTTTACTCTTTTATTTTTGGAACTCAACAATCATTTAAGATTAATGGAGTTCACTCATCTCAAAAATCTCAAAAACGATAGCCATAGTTTTATCATAAGGATACGTATTTGTAGGATGTGGGAATCTTTGAATAGCAAAAAAGGAGGAGAATTAATTAGCCTTGATATGGTATTGATCGATGAAGAGGTAATTGAGAGTATATTGTAATTTTTTGTTCTACTATTTACACTTCCGCATATATTGAACATAAAGTTAATTTTTTGTTAACTGTAGGAGAATCTGGTTCATGCAAGCATCTGGAGCAATATTGTTCCAAAATGTAAGAGTCTGTTGCATGAGGGGTTTTTATATGAAATAAAAAATTTCAAAGTTGTTCCAAGTGTTGGGAATTTCAGACCTCTCGCAAATGATATCAAGATCATTTTTCAGAAATTCACTTCCATTAAAAATTTAGAAGAAGGTATCGTGAGCATCCCGAAAAATGGTTTCCAATTTATTTCAGCCGATTTAGTGCATTCACGTGTCAATGACGACACAATTTTATCAGGTATCCTAAACTCTTTGTATGTTTAGTTTTATCACCAATATTATGTTTTTATAGATTGAACTTTTATTGATTTAATTTTTTGAATATATTATAGACGTTATTGGATGTATACGTGTTGTTGGTGACATCGAAATTGTTGGAGTGAGTTGGAAAAAAAGAGATGTGGAGATTATCACCGATTAGTAAGTATTTAAGTACTTAATATAATCAATAGTAGGTCATAGTTATTGTTCACTACTTGTCTGATACATATTTTTCCCGCTTGTGCCTAAAACCAGCAAGAAATTATATTCTTCTACTATTTAATACGATTATTTTCAGCTCGATTGCATCAAGAGTAACTTTGTGGGGTAAGTTGGGTGAGAATTGTGATGCCACCAGTGTGAAAACCAGAGCTGCTGCTAGACCTGTCATTCTCATAGTGACGTGTACAAGGGTGAAGACTTTCCAAGGTATGTTTCGTTACTTATAAAAATAAAGAATCATATTCACTTGTATTATGCATTCAAAGATAACATCGTAGATATCTTATATTCATACAGTCATATACATATCACACTATGTATTTTGTTAATATTTATGTTCTAACAATGCTGCTTGAATTTTCACAACACAGGTGTTGTCTATTTTGCTACCACAAGCGCTAGCAAAGTATTCATAAATTTAAAAACAAGCTATGTTTCTTCTCTAATTGAAAGATTCACAACCGTTGCAACTGGAATCACCTTTATTGAAAATTCGGACGAGAAAAAGTGTCGTGATGAAGATATGCTTCTAGAGAGAATGATGATTAATGACCTATTATGTGCTACTTGGGATAAAGATATGAAGGTACCATTTTAAAAACATTCCAGAATTTTTCATTTTTCATTTTTCTCATTCATTTATACAATGTATTAATAACTACATCTTATCCTTTAATTATGTGTACACTTTAGGTTTCGTTCATCACTGTCAGAGGGACGATCACTAGCATAGTTTCCTCATTGGGATGGTTTTACAAGGGATGCAAAGCTTGCTACAAACAACTAACGACCATAGACGGTGGTTATTATTGTGGAAATTGCAAGGCAGAGTCTGAATTTCCTCTTGTGTTGTAAGTCGATTTTCCCTTCTAACGTCATTATATAAATGTTAATTCACAATCTAGATGATTTCATACCTATTAATTCTACCTATGTGTAACATTCTTTAGGTATAAAATACACATAAGAATCAAGGACGAAACTGGAGAAACAAGTTGTGTGTTGTTCAATAAGGTTGCCGAGAGAGTGCTTGACACTTCAGCACACAAATTGCTTAACAAACAACCAATAAGCAATGTTGATGTTCCAGCAGAGGTTCTAACCCTCATCGGAAAAGAATATGTGTTTAAACTAAAACTAAATGAGTACAATATCATACACGGGCATGAAAATTTTACGGTGGATAGCCTATGGGTTTCTGATGACCAAATAGAGAAAGCTTGTGAAATTGTAAATGGTAGAAAGGTTGGTTATAAGAGGTTGAAGAAGGTTGTTGCAAAGGTACGTATGGATTTTGTAAATGACGATTACTATTTCAAATATTGTAACTTGTTTTTTTTTTCACCAAAATTATTTGTTCCATGTATATATATCTTGCAGGATTCAGAAGTAACTTTCGTTTCTATGGACAATGCGATAACAAGTGACGATGAAATATCTTTACCAACCAAGAAGAAAAAAAGAGTGGTGCTTGAGGATGACGAAGAAGATGACAACTAAAAAAATCGTTTGTGGCAAATAAAAGATCTTTCCTGTCACTGTTTGTATGCAGTTTTTTTTATAGGATTTACTTAACTTTCATCCCCATTTATTTTTAGTTTGCTTTTCCAGTTTAATGAACAAGGTTCACATACTTTTACTATATATTGATTCCACTTTATTTTAAATTCACCCTTTCTTTCTCTATTTCTTAACATTTTAAAAATGAATTTATTATACAAATTAACGGTCATTAGCAACACCATAGTCAATAATTACACATGTTGAGCTTATTTTTAGGTTATATTATGTTGCCCCATCTTCAGTTTAATTATTAATTATCATTGTGAGAAACTTAATATTGATCTCATGGTATTAGTTGTGAAAGCTTTACTGATAATTCAAGTGCATTATATATATATATTTTTTTTGAGAAGCAGCATGATATTTATAAAACCAAGCCAAGAGAGGCATTACACCACCACCATCAAAACAAAAGGGACAGACCCCACTACCAGCAAAACAAAAAAACAAGCAACGAAGAAATAATTATTATTTGTATATTTAAAACTACTTATTGTTCATTCATTGTATTGTTAAAATAAATAATTATCATTAACTATACTTTTAATACAAATATTCGTTATTTACTATATTTTTAATTCATGCATTTGTCATTTACTATAGTTTTAATACAAATAATTAGCATTTAATGAATTTTAAAATTACAAATAAATGAAATTAGTATATATATAGTAGTCTATATAATCTTTTTCTATCACCTACAATGTCTTTACAATACGAGAGGTTTACATACGTTTTACAACTCTGCAATTGTAGCGTGGAAGGAAAGCATACCATTTTCCCAAAAGGCATCTGTTTATTATTCAGGTTAGTTTCTAATTAAATGGTATTTGCTTTATTTGAGCTTATATATGTGCTTTTTGCTTTTTATGTCCAATTATTTTCTCTTTGATTCGTAATAGTTATAATTTCGTTAGCATGTAATATCACATCTCATTTTAAGCATGGTTATTCTTAAGTAAACCACTACGTTCTCCTATCGCAAATACCTCGCAATCAACGAAAATAACCATATGACCATAACAACCCAAATAGACATGTATCAAAAAGTGTTAATCACACCAATACTACAAATAAAGATACACTTATACCCTATGTCTTTTTGTTCTATGTCCCAAACTCGTATTGTACGATTTACCGAAAACAAAAAGAAAAAAAAACTTCATTTAGTTTTATTTGATCACCTAACTCTTATCGTTGTGCATCCTTTATTATTAGTAAACTTCATTCAATTTGACATATTATTGTTTCATGTCATGTCTTTGAGATTGGGCTTTTCAGACCGTTTGTTTTTTTTTTCTCTTTTAATTTTCAAAGTCCCTTATGTCTTATCGTTCTCTTATCTGGGAAGAGACTAAGCATCTATATTTCATCACATTAATAGGATGTTTTTTTAAAACCTCTTAATACCTCTTAAGACGTCTGACCGATTCAGACTTCAGATGTATTAAGAGGTTTTCTTTAAACAGTCCCCTAATGTCTTATATCTTATCGTTCTCTTATCTCGTAAGACGTAAACCAACCTCTTATTTGCCTCTTTTTGTTTTTTAATCTTATCTCTTATTCGTTAAGAGGTAGGGCTTTTCAGACTGTTTTTTTTTCCTTTTAATTATCAAGTCCCTTATGTCTTATCCTTCTCTTATCTGGTAAGAGACTGAGCATCTATATTTTATCACATTAAGGGGTTGTTTTTTAAAACCTCTTAAGACGTCTGACCGATTCAGACTTCAGATGCATTAAGAGGTTTCTTTAAACAGTCCCCTAATGTCTTATATCTTATCGTTCTCTTATATGGTAAGAGGTAAACCAACCTCTTATTTGCCTCTTATTGTACTCAATGAATTAACCTTAATAGATCATTTTTCTCGATAGATTCACTTGGATTATAAAACTCACGTAAACTCTTATCATCGTGCGTCACTTATTTATTAGTAAACTTAATTCACTTTGACATATTAGTATGCTAATAATCTGGATGGAAGTGGATTGATACATGAGTAACCAAATTCTAATGAACTATAGATTAACATATTTGGCATACTCTATTGGCAAACCTTTTTATGAATTGTTTATAACCATGGTAAAAAAATTTAAGTGTCACGCTAATGTTTGTGATTTAACATGTATCACTTGAGCTCTTACATACTTTAGAACTTCACAACATATCACATAATCTTTCCTATCAACTTACTTTGATTGTTGTAAAGATACTTACCGAAGCTTTTTCGTTCTTTCTTTGAGTTGTAAAACTCCCCTTCAAGGTGTAAAATGGAGTTGTTTGACACATTAATTGAAGATACAGTACAAGCAAGGGAGTATCAAGAGCATGTTGACAACCTTAAAAAGTTGTACACATGTATCTGTCATAGTCATAAGAAGTATAAGCGGCAATTCGAAAACAACCAATCGAGCTCTTCTAACGGAATGGCAGACAACAACTTACGATTTGTTAGAGACAGAATTACAAAGCACACACAACTGAATCGCAAGCTAATCCTTATTCGTAACAAGTACAACCATCGTGCTTTACAAAGAACTATTAAAAGTCTTTCGCAGACTTTGAATTTCTTTAGAAATTCAACCGCCTACACCGACATCAAATACGTTACTCCAGGATCACAAATTGAAAGTATATATTCAACCAATTAAATTTTATCTTGAATATTTATTGATTTACTTCTATATTAACTACATAAATGTGCAAAATTTTCAGCTCATCAAACAAAAATACAAGGAACGTTTCTCTCTTGCATCAGTGACACTAATGGCAGGACCAATGGTTGCAAGGTCGTTGAAAACCCAGGTAAACTACTTATTTCACTCATATATAAGTAAACTTTCAATGATGCTATTTTTATAGTACACCTCATTTTTCCATTTTCACAGCTTTATTTTTCATACAACAAATGACCATAGCATTGAGAATTCTTCAAACTCCCTAACTTGCCAAGTCGAGAAACATAATACTTCATACGAGTCTAATAATGTACAAACCGGACATGCCCAAGGTAAACATTATTTACTTACAAATATTTGTTATATTTTTGCAATTTTATATTACTTTATGATGCTTACTTTATTATATTCAAAATTTACCACAGTTAATTGGACACAACCATGGTATTTTGGACCTCCCACATACATTTGTCCTCATTGTGGTGCAATGTTATGGTATGAGGAACGGACCACCAGAACCCGGAAGGTGTCGCAACCAAAATTTTCCTTTTGTTGCGCGGAGGGGAGTGTGCAAGTGCCATTATTGAGAGAACCACTTGAATACTTGCAATATCTTATGAGTGATGCTTCTGGGCAAAAAGGAGTTCAATTTCTGAAAAATATCAGAACGTACAATGCCATGTTTGCATTTACGTCAATGGGTGGTCGTGTTGATTCATCTATTAATCACACAAAGGGCCCATATGTGTTCCGTATGAGTGGCCAAAATTATCACCGCATTGGATCTTTGTTGCCAGAGAGTGGGCGTAAACCGCAATTTGCACAACTTTATATATATGACACTAACAATGAAATTGGTAACAGAATCAATACATTTCAGGACAGTAGTCGAGCATCTATGTTGGACCACGAAACTGTGCACGACTTATCTCAAATGTTGGATTGTCAAAATATTCTTGCAAAAACTTTCCGAATGGCAAGAGATAGATTCAAAGCATCTCCACATTCTTCATTTCGATTGTGCCTCAAGGGAAACAGGACAACAGATGGTCGTCAATATAATATACCAACTGTTTCAGAAGTTGCAGGTTTAATAGTCGGTGATTTTACATAAACAAATTGTCATCGTGACGTAATTGTTGAGCATCAAACTACAGGTCTTCAAAGAATCACAGATTTGCATCCAAGTTTCATGTCAATGACATACCCATTGATCCACCCATATGGTGAAGATGGTTATAGAACTGACATTCATCTAAGAATCTTGCCAAACTGTAAACCAAAAAGAGAAAAGTTGACGATGAGACAATATTATTGTTTCCGTCTTCAACAAAGAATACATGAAAGGAAAAGTTTTATTCGAGGAGGTAGATTGATTCAACAATATATCGTTGATTCTTACATGGCAATTGAAGAGGAGTGTTTTCGATGGATAAGAAATAACCAAACAAAACTCAGGGCGGATCTTTATTCAGGATTGATGGATGCGGTTCACCGTGGTGATTCAGATTGTTCAACGATTGGGAAATCACATATCTTACCATCGTCACACACCGGAGGTCCACGCTATAAAGCACAGAACTATCAAGACGCGATGGCGATTTGCAAATGGGCTGGATATCCAGATTTGTTTCTAACTTTCACATGCAATCTGAAATGGCCTGAAATCAATGACATGCTCCAAAAAATTGGCCAAAAAGATCATGAAAATCGTGCAAATATTGTGTGCCGTGTGTTTGAGATAAAACTCTTCCAACTAATGCAAGACCTGAAGAATAAGCAACCATTTGGACAAATAATCGCATGTAAGTCAATATCATACCCACACTTATTCTACATTTATTTTGCTTCTTAAAAACGCGACCACAATTATCTTACCATGATTCTCAACTTTATAACATTTACATTTGTTATGTTTCATAGGTTTGTGCACAATTGAATTTCAAAAAAGAGGATTGTCGCATGCACATATCTTGCTCTTCCTACATCAGAAGATGAAAAATCCTTCAGGTGAGCATATCGACAATATAATAACAACCACTTTAACTTTTCATTTAACATCTAATTTTCTTTATTATTTTATAATTATTTCTATTATACACAAAGACATCAACAAATATAATTTTTATTTACCTTACATTTTTTATTTAACATCTATTTTTCTTTATTGTTATATAATTATTTTTATCTGCACAATATAGACATCAACAAATTTAATTTCTATTTACCTTACACTAATTTAATTAAACATTTTCAGGTGAGCATATCGACAATATAATAACAGCCGAAATTCCCGATCCTAATGTTGATCTTGACGGATACAATGCTGTCAAGAAATTTATGATGCATGGGCCGTGTGGGAGTTCCAATCCTAAATGTCCATGTATGGTACAAGGCATATGTTCAAAGCATTATCCAAAAAAGTTTGTTGACAAAACCATTATCGATGCCGAGGGATTCCAATATACAGAAGAAGGAAAACAAATATTAGCATTTGTAAGAAAGATACCTTCTTGGATAATCGTTCAGTGGTCCCGTACAACAGAAACTTGTTGGTTAAATTTGATGCACATATCAATGTGGAGCTCTATAATTTCTCAAGAGCTATAAAGTATTTATTCAAATATCTTCATAAAGGATCAGATAGAGTTGTTGCAACAATTGAATCCTCAGACAAAGGTGAAGAGAACGATGAGATCAAAACTTATTTGGATTGCAGGTATATATCCGCTGCTGAGGCTTGTTGGAGGATTTTTCAGTTTGACATACATTACAGACAACCCCCAGTTGAAAGATTACCATTTCATTTGCCTGGCGATCATACAGTTATTTTTCGTGAAAATACTCGTGTCGAAAATGTTCTATCCATGCCTGGTGTGGAGAAGACAAAGTTTACAGAATGGTTCGAAGCAAATAAGAAGTATGTGAAGGCACGGCAACTAAGTTATACAGATTTTCCCACAGAGTGGGTTTGGAATTCAGATGACAAAGTTTGGAAGGAAAGACAGAAAAGCAAAGCAATCGACATAATATTTTTCGCGTCCCCTTCAAGCCGGAAGCGCTTTTACATGAGGATGTTGCTTAATTATGTCAAAGGATGTACTTTGTTTGAGAGTATCCGAACTGTCAACATTGTCACATACCATTCTTTCCAATATGCATGTTATGCATTGGGATTATTAGACGATGATAAAGAATGGATTGATTGTTTGGCAGAAGCTGCACTTTGGGCAACTGGCAATGAATTGCGACATCTATTTGTTACAATGCTCATCCATTGCCAAGTCTCAAATGCGTCACAACTTTGGGAGTCTCACTATGCTACATTGTCTGAAGATATTCCTTACCTACAAAGAAAAAAGTTTAGGGAGCCGGCCATGCAGTTAAATGACAAACAAGTTGAAACATATACCTTGGTTGAAATAGAAACAATAATGTTGAAGATGGGAAGAAGTTTGAAAGATATAGTTGGAATGCCATTCCCTAATTCTGCATTGTTACGAGAATCAAAGAATCGGTTGATCGATGAAGAACTTGATTATGATCGTCATCAATTGAAGATACTACATGACCAATCATTTGAAGCTCTCAATTCTTGCCAGAAAAAGGCATATGAAGCTATTGTTCATTCTGTGCAATCCCAAAAGGGACAATTGTTTTTCATTCATGGTCATGGTGGTACCGGTAAAACCTTTTTGTGGAATACAATTATTGCAAGGTTCAGATCAGAAGCAGAAATAGTTTTGCCCGTTGCAACTTCGGGGATTGCAGCTTTATTGTTGCCTAACGGTAGAACAGCACATTCTCGCTTTCATATCCCGATCAATATCACAGTTGAATCAACTTGTGAGATTCGACATGGTACACAATTGGCAGAACTTCTCATGAAAACCTCTTTGATCATTTGGGATGAAGCACCAATGGCACATAAATTCTGTTTTGAAGCTTTGGATAAAAGTTTGCGCGATATTTTTACAACAAGATTTCCCAACAGTAAAGAAAAACCTTTTGGTGGACTTACTGTTGTTTGTGGTGGGGATTTTCGCCAAATTTTGCCCGTTGTTCCAAAAGGAAGTAGAGGTGACATCGTTGATGCTTCTCTCAATTCATCCTACTTATGGCAATATTTCAAGGTTCTTGAGCTTAACCAAAATATGAGGCTATATGTTGGAGACATATCAGAATCTGAAGCTTGTAAAATAGATTCATTTGACAAGTGGTTGCTGCAGCTAGGAGATGGTTCTTTGTACGATGACAATGAAAGAGAGTTAACCAAACTTCCATCCGATATCGCCCTAGACCAGTGGGAGGACCCAATGCAATGTATAATTCAAGCTGTGTATCCGTCTCTGATGGATAATTTTGACAACCCTGCATATCTGAAAGAAAGAGCGATATTGACACCAAAAAATGAAATGGTCCATGATTTGAACAACATGATTATGGACATGCTACCAGGAGAAGGTGTCAATTACCTCAACTCAGACAACGTGTGTAAAGCAAGTGTACAAACTAATGAAGAAGATCTTTTGTACCCATCTGAGTTCTTGCATAGTTTAAAATTCAATGGGGTCCCAAACCATGACATTCAGCTAAAAGAAGGAGCTCCAGTGATGCTTCTTATAAATTTGAATCAATCAGAAGGGTTATGTAATGGGACAAGATTGATTGTTACAAAATTGGGAAAATGGTCCATCAGAGCAGATATTATTTTTGGAACGCATGTTGGCAAAAATGTCACAATTCCAAGAATAATCATGTCCCCGAATGAAACAAGGTGGCCATTCAAGCTCAACAAGCGACAACTTCCTTTGGCGGCATGCTTTGCGATGACAATAAATAAAAGTCAAGGCCAATCACTACATCATGTTGGCTTGTATCTCCCTAACCAAGTCTTTACCCATGGCCAACTATATGTTGCTGTATCACGAGTTACATCACGTGAAGGATTGGTCATACTAAATGCCGACAATGAGATTGAAGATCGAAACTTCATTAAAAATATAGTTTTCAAGGAAGTTTTCCAAACTATTTCTTCAGCGACATATGATCTTCAGGTACAACATCCTCATAATCTATAATAACTATAAAATATTGCTTACCGATAGCACTAACACAGTGCATAAACTAATACTTTTCATTTTATTACTTCTTACAGGAAAAAGAGTCTACCATCTAACGATGAATTTTCAACCATGACATTGTTTTATTTAAAATGTTCATCATATAAGGTAATATTTGGCTCCCTCTATCTCTCCCCCAATAATGTACCGAATTCACATATGTTATTTATACATCATTGGTTGTACTGTTATTTTTTACAAACACTATACGACACCACTCTTTTTATTATACTAAGACAACCAAAAACAAAAATATTAGTTTTACATATATGGAATGTCGTGTTTTCTACCATTTCACAATTTAATAGTGGATCATAATTATTATGATAACTTTACCAGTTTACATTCAATTCATAACTATTGATATTTGTCATATATCATATTCAACAACAACGACCGTACATTAACCGCGCGAAGCGCGGTACAATTACCTAGTTTTGAATAATCAAAACAACATATTAATCTAATCCTGACAACTATGATTAGATTAAATTGGTTGTCTAAGTCGTTCATCAAAAGCATCCTCGCATAATCTAACTTCTCCACTTAGCACCAAAAGTTGAATACCCAAAACACTCGTCCCTCTTCCCGTTACTTCCCCGAGCTCGTACCTGGTAAGAAAATTTAATTTGAAACAATTAGGCTTATGCCTAGTGAGAACATCAAATTTCAAATTAAAACTTTATAAGCTTTGGAAACCTATGTAAACAAAGCATATAAACAAATATGGTTTGCCACCATTCTTACCGTATACATACTCATCTTGCGATGACGGGAACATACCCGATCCCATGAATATGACTAACCATCAGTAAGTCATATCATTACGTTCGAGAGCCTACTACGAATCATCATAGATTCGAGATCGTAGCTCATGTCCAAGAAATTACAATTTACTTTATGCCTATTTCTTGGAGTGGAAGTGGAGATTACAAGTTACTTTATGCATATCTCTTACCTTCCTGTAGAAATCAGGAATTACAATTTACTTTATGCCTATTCCACGATTTCTCCTCACAATACGAAATGGGAATTACAATTTACTTTATGCATATTCCTCATTTCCACGTAAACGGGAATTACAATTTACTTTATGTCTATTCCACGTTCATATCACCTTACGAAATGGGAATTACAAGTTACTTTATGCCTATTCCTCATTTCAGGTCAACGTGAATTACAAATTACTTTATGCCTATTCCACGTTACAAATACTACCAGTGCCTATGGATCCATTACACCTACTAGCGTATATGCATAACAACATAACCGCACAACATCTCGTATCATATTCTCAACGCTAATAATGCGGGATAACCTATCGTATCCTTATCCTCAAATGTTCCCCCATCGGCGACTTAGCACGGGGGTTCCGCTACCCGGTTAGCGGATGGGGTCAAGGGACAGCGCCCCTAGAATTTTTTTAGAAATGCTTAACCAGATAATGCATCCGGAAACTATATTCGGAAAAGTATCCCGAACTCAAAGTCCGGAACTATCCGAAACCGAGACTCAAATTGAGACCGGAAATTAAAATCGAATCCGGATCCTAAATTGAAACCGGATCCTAAACCGGATTCCAAATGAAACCAGATTCCATTCTGGATCCCCACCGAAACCGAATCCATTCCAGATCCCCACCGAAACCGGATCCATTCCGGATCACACCCAATTCCGGATCCATTCCGGATCACAACTTAGTTCCGGATCCTAACTAAATTCCGGATCCCAACTCAATTCCAGTTCTCATACCGGATTTCACCCAATCCGGAACCTATACCGGATCCAAATTGAAACCGGAACTAGACACCAGGAATTCGATACTGGAAATTCGGTCTGCACGTCAAATTTGCTCTAAAAACTCATCTAAGTTCAATTTCTTGGTCGATTGTATTTCAATACATGTTTATTCAATCATTTAGACAGTTTGCTACCAATCATCTCATTCAATTTCAAATAACAGCATTTTGGTAAGAGATGAACTCACCTGTATGAAGCTTTTGACCCAAAAACCAAAAACCAAAATCCAGAAATCAAAATCCTTCTTTCCTCTGATTCAACAGCCTATTGGAAGGTGATTCAAGCTTGTAGTTATCAAACTGATTTAGAAAATAAAGAAGATGATTTCAACCCTTACCTTAAAGAATCAAATTCTTGATTTTTCTTCTTCTCTGCTTGATGTCAAAACCCACTTCACAGGGAAATCCAAAATGAGATAATATCTCATTTCAGCCGACCTCCTCATTTAAATATCACATAATTCCAATTTGACCCTCAACTAATCCATACTAAGATTTTAACTCCAAAAAATCACAAATGAACTATTTGATCCCTTAACTTCAAGCTCTTAACTTTCAAAATAAATTACAAAGACAATGTAATTTTCGGGGTGTTACAACCATATCTCAAATGAATGAATTCACCATCAAGAACCTCTTTAACCCTCAAACAATCAAACAAGCCTCAATGATCTTATCAATTGTCCCGCCCCAATGATCTATAATTTGAAAAACTTATAATTTTTAATGAAAATCCCAATCGCTATCAATATAACGTGTGTTTAGGCACATATAAGCCATTTGAGTACAAGAAGTCCAACAATTTGTTGTTAAATATACTTTTTGCCCTTCTTTCTTCAACTTAACACATTCCTCACAAAACAACTAGTATTATATATCACTATTAACAATCATTCTACTAATCAACTTGTTCTCTAAGGAAATGTTCAGTGGTTGAGTGTGAAAGGTTTAGAGAGCTCTAAGTTTGATGTCCCTAGTAGAATGTTTGTTAGTAGGGATATATACAAGTTGTTTTGTGATGAACGTGTTATATTGAAGAAAGAGTTAAGTAAGGGTAGGCAAAGAGTCTTTTAACAACAAATTGTTGGACTTCATGTACTCAAATGGCTTATATGTGCCTAAACGCACATTATATTGATAGTGATTGGCATATGCATAAGAACCGCATATTTTGTTTTTGTCAAATTGCAAAGCATAAGGGGGAGACAATTGGTAAGGTCATTAAGGCTAGTTTGCTTGGTTAGAGATTAGAAAAAGCTCTTAGTGTGACTGTTGAAGTGTTGATAATGCATCTACTAATGATGTGGTTCGTTATATAAAAAAATTAATGCATGGAATGGGTGATGGATTGAAAAGAGTTGCACGATTCAATTTGCTGCAATTCGTAACGGTGTGAGATACATCCGGTCATCTCCTTCAAGGTTGCAAAAGTTCAAAGTTTGTGTTGAAAGGGAAAAGATTAATTTCAAAGCGATTAGTTTTAGACATGCCTACAAGATGGAATCCAACTTTAAAAGCTTTCGCAAGTTATGAGGAAGAAGATGACAAATATTTGAGTCATTTTCTAGAAAATAAAAATGGAAAAATGAGATTTGGACTACCTAAATTTATTCATTGAGACTTGAGAGTGTGCTTCGACTTTTGTCAAATTTCTCTCCACTTTTTATGAAGTTACTTTAAAGTTTAACGACACTTTGCATGTCACTTGTATCATGAGATTTGTGAGTTTTTAAAGTTTAGCGACACTTTGCATGTCACTTGTATCATGAGATTTGTGATATTCATACGCGCTTGAATTCTTTGATTAAAAGTAAAGATTATATATTGTCTAATTTGACCAATAATATGAAGACTAAGTTTAACAAATATTAGGGGAATCCAAATAACATCAACCCAATGTTGTTAGAGCATCTCTAACAGTTATTCTATATTTTTTCTAAAATAGAGTATCAAAAGTCAAAATCTCTAAAAAAAATTGCTTCCATCTTCAACAGCTATGCTATTTTATAGATTGTAGTATTAATTAGAATATTAAAATAATCACTACATTAGTAAAATATTATTTCTCTCTTCTTAACTTTTTAATTCAATGTCTCTTATTGGTGGAAAGAATAAAATATTATTTCTCTTTCCTCTTTTCTCTAATTTTAGCATACAAGAAAATTTCTCCAAATATGGAGATTTTTACCTTCTCTCCCAAATTTTTTATATTTTAGCATACAAGATAGCATACCTATTGAAGCAAAAAATTGCTAAAATTCATCTTTTTTCTATTTTAGCATAGCTGTTGGAGATGCTCTTAATAATCGTTGTACTTGATCTAAGGTATAAGATGCAATGTTTGAAGTTCTTTTTTAAGTGTCTTTATGACAATGAAACTGTTGCCAAGATTAATGCAAAGGTGGAATAAATCCTTAATCGGTTAAAGTCTACAATTTGACGGTTGAGTGATAAGATTACTTATATGTGTAATTTAGTTTGATTTATAACACATTTTAATATGTACATGTTTGTTTGAGTTGTTTATTTCTTGTATTTCTCTTTAGAATGTATAAGATACCAAAAAAAGACTCAACAACAAACTAATATGACATTATTTGAAAGTTTTATGCAAAAAGAAAAATTGCAAGTGCCATGAACAATTTCAAAGATATATTTGACTAAAGAATCTCTTGATCCAAGGACTACCTAGTTTAATATCTTACAATGGTGGAAGTAATACCTAAATATTTGATAAACTCAGATATCCTCTTATTGGTTTAAATGTTTTAAACATTTCTCATAGTTTTATGTTCCCAATTTTGATTTTAGTTTGTTTAAACACAACCCAACGGTTTGGGTTGGATTGTACTTTTATTGAGTTGTGTTTGGTTGAGATTTTTCAAACGGCCTACATTGAGTCAAGTTGAGTTGTTCAAATGCCTTCAATCCGATCAACATGGGTTTACCACTAGTTGTGTGTAGTTGTAATTGGTCTAATTCGTAACCGGTCCCTCATACCCACTTACGCCTTAGGCTAATAACCAATTGGATCCAAGGATGTAAACGGTACTCAAACTCGAGCTTAAAAATACTTGAGCTCGAGTCAATATCAAAAATAAAATAAAGCTCGATTAGCTTACCGAATCGACCTCCATCACACCAATGTTCGACTCGCCTCATGCGAAAGCTCGATTAAACTTTATGAGCCGAGTCGAGCCATTCAGGCATATACTTTTTCGAGCCAACCATATTTATATGTTCATAAATTATATAATCAAAATATAAACGTTATCGAGTTTGAGCAGATATAAGAATTAATTGATCTCGAATTCAAGCTCAAACTCACAGCACGACTTTGAAAAAGTTATTCGAGCTCGGATAACCTGCTACTCGACTCGATTGGTTTTCAAACCAAGTATAAGTTAGGACCGCTCAAAGACTGATTTGTGAAGGAGGTGACTGTTTGACTTGCTTCCACAAAAACAATGAGCTTAAAAAACACAACAAAACAGGGTTGGATCAGGATCGGTTAGGATCGTCAAAGCCTAAATCGGTCCTAGTTTTTAGACCAAGGACCGGTCTTTGTGCATCTCTACATAGGCCCATCACCTTTTTCCATATACGTTTTCAACACCAATTGTGAGACGGCACACATGTTAGCAATGGGACTACGATCATAAAGCATTACAAAGGCTAAAAGACCATTTACCAAACACTTACCATGTATGCGCTTACCGGGTCAATTACCTTTCCGAGTGAGCATAGGAAAGACTGAGAATCTTACATGGTGAGGGTGGTACTCTTATCCGGTAAGCACGCTTATCATCAATCCATTCTCTCATGGCCGAGAATGTTACTCGATAAGGCAGATGAGGGTGGTGGCTCTTGCTGGTAAGCGCCGACCCGATAAGCGTTAGGTAAACGCCCCGTAAGTTCCAAATTTATGATAGCCCCCACCAATTTTGTTTGACTTGTTTTACAACATAACCCAGTTGCTCAATCGAAGATTCGGATGAACCACCTAAGTTTATATAGGTTTGGTCAAAAGCACATACCTCATTCGACACGAGCAACATGTGGACAAACCTAAAGGATTTTGGTTACTTGACAAGTTCCTTGAATTTGGCAATGCATTCTAAAGCGCGGTCAAAATCAGCATCTTCCAGGGCAAAAGTGAAACGGCAATAGCCTGGGATTCCAGTCCAAGAAGCTCCGTTGATGCAAAGACCCGTGGTTCTAACCATTGCTTCTCTGATGTTCGAGTCATTGAGATTGGCTTTCCAAGTAGAACCATCTTTCTTCAGCTCAAATATCTTTCCCATATAAGTAGATGGTTTTGCAATTACGGAAACACCTGCATGAGCTTCAAGTACTTCCCACCCACAACGCTCAAGAGTCTAATCACCAAAACAAGAAGGTGAAGTTTAATTTTCATATATTCTACACAATATGAATAAAATCCAAACAAAATGAGCCCAATATATCCCACACATAGGTGGGTCTTGGGGGATGTACGCAAACATGTCCTCTACCCTGGACAATAGAGTGGTTGATTTAGTTCCATTTAGTATGCCAAATTTCTTTTTCTCAACCGATGCAATAAAAGTTTCAAATTTTCCTATTTTCTACCCATTTCGACCCGTAACCTGCTGATCTTGTAACATTTGGTGACGTGGATACTTGTTTACAACAAAACAGGTTTACGAGTTACAAAAAGTTTACAACGAAGGAGACAATAAACTTGACATCTGTTCGTAATTGTCAGGCCTTGGTACTCCCAGGATCATTATTGATTTACCCGGCCTTCATATATACATCATGCATACAATCATCAATCATACAATAAGAAAGAACAAGAGAAAGTGGGTTGAACCCCTTGGATTTCTGGAAATAATATTCTGGATTCAACTGATAAAATTGTTTACATAGGATGTCTATTTATAGACATGAACCGATGCTTCTAGACCATCGCAACCCTTCGGTTGTGACCATCGCAACCCTTCTAGACCATTGCATAACCGCCTTTTAACTAACTAATAACTAACTTCTATAATTACCGAATTACTAATATAACTATAATTATCATATGTAACTGTTATATCATTATGGTTCCAACAACATCCACGTCATGACATGTACACGATCAACATGTTATGGCTACCATTCGAAACAGGCACAAAATAAAAAATAAAAAATAAAAATTGAAACTTCATTACATTGGTTGAGATTTTTTTTGGTTACAAATTGGAACCAACGCAAACTTCGCTCCATTTTGCCCATCTTCCAACTATGTAATTAACCAATAGTTTAATTCCATGTGTGGCAGGAATATACAGGTGTTTATTTATAAGCAATGGGCAGATAAAATTACAGTTTTGTGAATGCTTACCTCTTTCAACTGAGCAGTTTCCACTGTTCTTCAGTAGCAGCCAATAGATCTCCTGATTTCTGGTCTCTAAGATCCAGCAACTTCTTTGCAGTATATCTGGTAGTACTATGAGGTTTATTTATAAGCAATGGGCAGATAAAATTACAGTTTTGTGAATGCTTACCTCTTTCAACTGAGCAGTTTCCACTGTTCTTCAGTAGCAGCCAATAGATCTCCTGATTTCTGGTCTCTAAGATCCAGCAACTTCTTTGCAGTATATCTGGTAGTACTATGAGGTTTATTTAGCCCTGAAAAGATATGAAACGCATCAACCAAGAATCGCTGGCTTAAAACAAGAAACCCAAATGTGAGCCCTCCAGTAAGCATCTTGAAGAACAACCCTCCAAGCAGACACACACAGAAAGTTGACTTTCCAGAAGTCAATTTTGCTAAACTTCCCTCCAAATTCCATCCGTTCCATCCCTTTGAGTTAAACTCGACCCCGGAGAAGGAAGTATCAAGGATGACCTTTGCTCCATATTTAGCACAAACTTTCAGGATACTTTCCATCTCTTCATTGCTGTAAATCAAACCTGTAGGGTTTATTAAGAGTCTCCAATACACCAGTAAGTAGCTTATCTGTCAGCTTGAAACCTTCTTCAGACTTGGTATGGATTGGAACAATGTTTGCGTTTAAAAATTTGGCAGCTGAGACATAATTCCCATTTGAGGCAGTTGGAAAGCAGAGACTTCCTCCTTCTTGAATACAGCAAAGGACTAGCTTGCTAAAAATAGAAAGTGGACAGTCTGCATATATAAATTCTGCATTGTTATCAGTTGAGAAGCCGTATGCGCTCTTGATAAATTTTTTGAGGCTGGGTGTCACATCACATTCAGACTCTATCACATTCTGTCTTGCAAAACTTTCAAAGATGGCAGCCTTAACTGCAGTTGGTGTAGGCAAAAAGATTTGATCCACATCCATGTGAATAAGGGAGGAGTTGTCGTCTGTTTCTCTTAGAGAGAACTCTGCGTTGCTAAGAACTGAGATGGCGGAGTTTGAAAATCCTATCATCTCACAAGATTTTGCATTCTCGGCTTCTCTCTGAAAAAGATATACAAGAGTTAACTATTAAATTGTACTTATTCTGCAGAAAGAAAGAAGGCAGATAATATATGTTGCAATGTCAAGATGCTTTATCTAATAGTATCTCCATGGTTGACACTTAATCTTTGGTTAAATATTTTAATATAGTCAAGTATTTTAATAAATGATTGATATAACTATTAAATGATATTTCAACTTTTTGAATAGCATTTTCTTTACCGTCAAACTTCATAACTAATTTTATTCTTCTTATTAATTTTTCGTATTGGTGTTCACTTGTATTTCTTGAACAAAACAAATTATTCTGATTAACTGGCTAGCAAAAGGATTGATGCCTTCGCTACGGTGGAGACCTGAGCGGTTTTCTGCAGATGTATAACATGCAAGCGATAACTAGTTTAATGCTTTAAGTAAAAAGAAGTAACCTCTGAAGGTGGATGTCGATCAGGAAGCTTAAATGACACAAGTTCATGGAAAAGACAGCCATAATAATATTGGCTAATCAGTGCAGTATTTCCTTGTAATAGTTCCACACTCTTAGACAATGCATCACAAATCGTTTGCTCTTCTGATATCACAAACGCTACTTCAAGATCTGTATAAACCTGGAAAAAGAGTTTAGCTACAATAAATATACATTATGATGATAAGTAAATGACTAAATTAAATGTATATTAAATATACAAATTACCTGATTTTTCAATAAGCCACAGATAACTGCTACATGCGAAGGCAGTGGAGTTCTAGCAAGATATTTTAGGACCCCATTCGAATTGGGGAGGCTGGAAAGCTCAAACTGGTCTGATATATCTATAAAAAGACGAGATCCAATTTCCCTTGTAGTAGTTAAGATGTGCTCAAAAGCAGAACTAGTAACAGCCTCAAACTGAGCCATCCCAGTAACTACCACTTGGGGCCTTAGTTTTTTTTATCAGCTCTATCATCAGGTCTGACTGGCGTGGTGCTTCTATTACGGTGATTCCATTTGTTGACGATAGATTATCGACTTTCTTCTGCAATGTAAATGAAGAACACTCATAAAGTCTTCAAATAAACAATATAGTAACTAACTATTCGAGCTCCATAACACCAATGTTCGACTCGACTCGTTCGAAAGCTCGATTAAGCTTTACGAGTCAAGTCAAGGTGAGTCGAGCCATTCGAGCATACACTTTTTTGAGCCAGACATGTTTATATGTTTACAAATTATGTAACAAAAATATAAAAATTATCGATCCTGAGTACATAAACGAGATAATCGATCTTGAATTCGAGCTCAAACATTGAAAAAATATTTGGGCTCGAGCTCGAGCCCGACTTTGAAAAACTAATCGAGCTTGAGCCTGGTATTATTTTTTCGAGTCGGGCTCGAATAACCTGCTACTCGACTCGAACTCGTTTACACCCCTAGCCCCTACTAGAAGGCCAAATCCTATTGGGTATTCCACTCGATCTATTTTCACTACTTTCCCATGCAATCTTGACCAACCTCCACATATCCTAATGACCTCCTCTTGGTACAAATCTCCTTTTCTAATCATCTAAGATGGTCAAACCATCTCATGCATATTGTCATTCTCACTCTTCATAATTCTTTCTTCTCCATCAAAAAGAAAAGAATGGTGCATTTAATGGGCTACGTAGATCTACATCTACTCTGATTTTAACAACTAACCAAATTGAGGATTATAATATTTATTGTTGTAGCCAAAGTCTAGAAATATATCAATGATAACTTATGTTTTGGACTATGTGCAGAGTAATTGGTCCTGAACATTTCTGCAGAGGAATGAAGACTACATCTGTCTACATGCACACCTGAAGGATACGGGAGTAATTTTCTAGAGTGGGCTCAATTGATTAAATTGGTTATTGATGGAAAGAGAAAATTGGGCTACATTATCGGTGAAACATGGAAACCATCTTCCACAAATGCATCTATGCATAAGTGGAAATCAGAAATTCAATGGTCACTATGTGCTTAGCCATTAGCCAACTCGATGAAACCCTCAAATCGGGAAAACTTATATGTTTCTTCCAACAACAAAAGTAAGTGTGGGAAGCTGCTCGAGAAACATACTCTCATCTGAAGAATTTTTAGCAGATATTTAAGATAAAGACTCGGTTGTGACAGATGAAGCAAGAAGAAAAAGATGTAGCTGAATGCTTTAGAGAGATGAAGGCAAAACTGATGTCTGTGAAGTGTTTATGAACTTTTACTCCATTCAAACATGGTTCCAAACAAAATTCCACATGTTAGGAACAAACAACAGAAGTATTCTAATAACTATCCTAAGAGAATTCCTAAGGAGACATGGCATATGTAATCAAAGTTCATGTGTTTACACTCCCCAACAAAATGGTGTAGTTGAAAGAAAAAATAAACACGTACTTGCCTGCGCATTGATATTTACAGCCAATATGCCAAAATTGTTTTGGGGAGATGCCATCTAAACTTCTTCCTATCTTATAAATAGAATGTCTACTCGAGTCCTCTCGTTTGAAACTCCACTCAATATTCTGAAAAAGGCTTCCCACTTCACGATTACCCTAAAATCTACCTCCCACCACAAGATAAGGGGGTTTAGCAACGCCTTTGTCGTCGGCTCGTCGCTAAAAGTCCATTTATTGTCATAAGCGGTTTGTAGAGACAACATGCCGTCGCTATAGCTTATGGCTGATACATATCATCGCTAAAGGCGCGTCACTAAAGCTCATTTTTCTTGTAGTGGCCTAAGGTACTTGGTTAGTTGGTTGTACACCATTTGTGAAAATCCACTCAAACTAGATCCTTAAGCGACTAAGTGTGTTCTCATTGGCTATTCTCCTACACAAGGGCTACAAATGCTTCGATCTTTCCACAAAAAGGTATTTGTTAGCATTGATGTTATATTCTTTTTAAAACACACCATTCTTTGAAAAAAAAAACTTCTCTTTAGAAGGAGATCTCAAATGGAGATCATTTTGTGGATTTTGAACTTATCTTAGCTTTCGAGTCTAACCTAAACACTACCCATTCCTCTCATTCTAATGTGCCATGTAAAAAGGGACACTTTTTCTACTTTCAGTTAATTACATAATGACACCGAGTTTAATTCATAGATGATATTGTAAGAAAATTGCAGATGGTTTTGACTTTGAATGACGAAATTTATAATTTACAAACAATAAAACATATGACAGGAACTTAGTAAACAGTTCAAAAATAAGTTAAATTTCTTGAGAAGGCTCTTTAAATTGTAAAATGCAGTCTTTTCTAATTATGTGCAAGTAAAAATTCCAATGCAATGTCTTATCATACCTCCATTTCAAGGGATGTTAACCATTCCCTGGGTAGGTGTCGGCTTAGATGATCATCAACAATGGCAAGACGTGGAGTGAACAATTGCAGTGCATTCTCAATTGCTGTAGCCCTCGATGGAAAAACGACATTCTAGCAGGATGGTTAAGAATAATCAAGTCAGAAATGCAACTCATTTATCACGAAAGGCTGCAAAATAAATTATTCCACAAACAATCTGGGGCGGTAATGCTTAAAAAGAAAACTGTCAAGCATTCTCATTGCCATAACCCTTGAAAGAAAAACATACTTGCAGGATGGTTGAGAATAACAGAGTCAAGAAAGCAGCATATTTGCCACAAACGACTGTAAGATAAATCATTTAAAAGAATGTGATGTTTAAAAGAATAATTCTTCTATCCTGCCAACGTTATTTATTTAAGATATCCATCACATAAGGTACTCACTGGTGACATTTCTGATTGAATTAGAAACAAGGCATGCATGGATTTTCTTATCTTATAATTTAAAGTCGATATATGTTAATGCATTCTTCATAAAGCATAAAACCTATGTTAATGCATTCTTCATAAAGCAGTTCTCAAACAGTTGTGTAGTTCCAATACATATTTTTTTACATCATTTTCAGATTTAAGGCTAATGGACATCATTTGGGTAGTTAATTTTAGGCATTGCTCCTAGGTTTTCGACCATATATAAATTTTCTGAAAACATACAAGACACTTGATAGGCAGAACCCTCCTGAAGATCCGATTGATGTACCAGATCCACACCCGCTCCAAGATCCGAGTCAAGTGGGACACGGATGGGTCAGCTTGATTCAGTCAGATCCCACTATTTAATCGCAGGCTTTCACCTCCATGTGTGCTTTCACCTCCATGTGTGCTACATACCAGTCAATTTTAATTTCCCTTTCGTTTCTTTTTGACTTTGTCAAAACAGTTTCTTTTTACTTCCCCTAAATGTAAGCTACGTAGGTGGTTGTATTTTCCCTTTCTCTGGTATGTAATGCAAAATGGATGAATGAGAGAGCAGTTCTTGATTTTCCGAAAATTCTCTCTTTGTTTTAGAGATTATTTTTTTCCATTGCTATCCTAGTTTTTGGCAGAATTAGGAGGTGATCTTGGAAGCTGATTTGGAATCTCGTGGTGTATCTGTATCAAAATTTTCCAAGTTGGATTTGCCCAGTGAAACCTTTGGGTGGTGAATTCTGTATCTCAGAGGGAACGCTGCCGTTATTTTCTTTTGTTCGGGTTGTCTCGGAACCAATCCATAAGCTGCCGGCCATCATTTGGTATCAGAGCCAGGTTACCCGAAGTTCTGGTGATTTGAAGAAAGCTATTGAGAAACTTGAGGCTGAGAAGAAGACGATGGCTGAACAGATAAAGACTCTGCAAGAACAGATCCTTGAACTCTCTGTTAACCGCCGAGATGAAGATGATATTGAAACCGGTGTATCAGGAGTCCATCAAAGGGGATCTGGAACAGGGCACTCCAACGACATTAAGGTTGAAATTCCTGAGTATGATGGAAAGCTCGATCCAGACGAGTTTGTAGAATGGTTGAGAACGGTGGAGTGTGCCTTCGATTACAAAGAAACGACGGAGGAGAACAAAGTAAAAATCGTGGCCATGAAATTGAGGAAGTATGCGTCAACTTGGTGGGCCAACACGTGTACTAAACGTGAGCGTCTGGGTAAGACGAAGGTGAAGGATTGGTCAAAGATGAAGCGTTTAATGAAGCAAAAGTTCCTGCCCTCGTATTACATCCAGGCAAGTTTTTCTCAATTACATCGACTCAAGCAGAATCAGCGACCCGCAGAAGCATATTCTCGGGATTTCGAGTATTTACTTATGAAGTGTGACCTGCCCGAGGATGAACCACAGACTTTGGTTCGGTATTTGGGTGGGCTAGAACCCCGTGTTGCTAATGTTGTGGAGTTATATCCGTACTCGACCCTAGATGAATTAACCCTGCTGGCTCACAAGGTAGATAATCAACAAAGAATCAAGGGAAAATTTGAAACTGGTCGAACATTTACCAAAAACCCAATCCAGCCTAAAACAACCCCAGCCAACAAAACTCCCAATGTATCTGAAAACTCAATGACCCCTACCAGAGCCCCACGAAGGTGTTTCCGATGTCAGGGACTGGGGCACATCGCTTCTGAGTGTCCAAACAAGAAGATGGTTACTCTAGCCGAGTATGAGGGGGAAGACAACTCTTATGCGGTTGACCCGTCATTGGGGTCAGTGGTAATTGCCGACTCTGTTGTAGAAGAAGTTGTGGGACCTGATGAAGGGGATTGTCTTGTTGTTCGGCGAACACTCAGCAACACTCCTGATCGGGCAGAAAACCTCCAGCGAGAAGCTATTTTCCATACCCGATGCACCATTGCCCAAAAGGTTTGCACGGTGATTATTGATGGTGGCAGTTGTACCAACGTGGCTTCACAAACCTTGGTATCCAAGTTGAACCTGATCACCGAACCCCATCCTTCCCCTTATGTGATTCAATGGTTAAACCAAGGTAAGGGAATACACGTATCTCATCGAATTCTTTTGTCTCTTAGTATTGGCAGATCGTATGAGGACAAGATTTGGTGTGATGTCATTCCTATGGATGCTTGCCATGTACTCTTAGGCCGTCCATGGTTGTTTGATCGCCGGGTGATGCATGACGGTTATCAAAACACCTACTCTTTCAACCACAACGATCGAAGAATCGTACTCACCCCAATGTCCCCAGTCACCAACTCCACTAAACACCCTCAACCTTTGAGTACTCTATTGAAAGCTGAACAACAAGAGTATTATTCTATCAAAGATTTTATTCTTATGGGTCTTGATGAAACTGAACCTAACCCATCAACCACCCCTCACCCTCGTATCCAGCCTTTACTCCAATCCTATAATCATGTATTCCCTGCTGAGATTCCTTCCGGATTGCCACCCCTACGTACCATTCAACACAAGATCGACCTTATTCCCGGGTCGGTACTACCTAACAAACCCGCTTATCGTTCTAACCCCCAAGAAACAGATGAGATGAGGAAACAAGTTGATGGGCTGTTGCAAAAGGGGCTCATACGCAAATCACTTAGTCCGTGTGCGGTTCCCACTATACTTGTGCCCAAAAAGAACGGAGAATGGCGAATGTGTATGGATAGTAGGTCAATCAATAAGATAACTATTAAGTACCGTTTTCCAATTCCCCGACTGAATGACCTGTTGGATGAGCTCTATGGTGCTACCGTGTTTTCTAAGGTCGATTTAAGGAGTGGTTATCATCAGATTAGGATATATGAAGGAGATGAGTGGAAGACAGCTTTCAAAACAAAAGAGGGCTTGTATGAATGGCTCGTCATGCCTTTCGGGTTGTCAAACGCACCGAGTACTTTCATGCGCTTGATGAACCAGGTATTAAAACCTTTTTTGGGCAGGTTTGTTGTCGTTTATTTCGATGACATCCTTATCTTCAGCAGAACCGAACATGACCACCAATTCCACCTTCAACAGCTGTTCGAGGTGTTAGATCAGGAGAAGCTCTATGGGAATTTAGACAAATGTGAGTTTTTCACTAATCAAGTAACCTTTCTTGGTTATTTAGTTTCTGCACAGGGTATTCAGGTTGATGAAAGGAAGGTTCAAGCTATCCGGGATTGGCCAGTTCCCCGATCTATTCAGTTCCCCGATCTATTCAGCAGGTTCGAAGCTTTCATGGACTAGCTTCCTTTTATCGGCGATTTGTGAAGAATTTCAGCACCCTTGTGGCCCCCCCCATGACTGAAATTACTAAGTTAAAGCAGTTCGCTTGGAACCCGCAAGCGCAAGCTGCATTTGAAGAGCTCAAGAAACAGTTATCTTCGACCCCGGTCTTGGCCCTTCCGTGTTTTGATGAAGTCTTTGAGGTCGAATGTGATGCGTCAGGAGTGGGAATTGGGGCTGTTCTGTCACAATTGGGCCGACCGATTGCCTATTTCAGCGAGAAACTAAATGAAGCAAAGCGACGTTACTCGACTTATGACAAAGAATTTTACGCTATAGTCAGGGCTTTGGATCATTGGCAACACTATTTGATCTCCAAGGAGTTCATATTGCATTCTGATCATGAGGCACTCAAGTATATTCAAGGGCAACACAAGTTACAATCACGACATGCCAAGTGGGTGGAGTATTTACAAGCATTTAATTTCACCATTAAGCACAAATCAGGAAAACTAAACAAGGGGGCTGATGCTTTATCTCGCAAATATGCTTTGGTGAATTCACTACAACCGCGAGTTGTTGGGTTCGAACTACTCCCACAGAACTACCCCTCCGATTCTGATTTTGGAGAACTATTTTCTAGCTGCCAGGCTCATGCTACGGGTGAATATCATCTCTATAACGGCTACCTTTTCAAGAAAAGCCGGTTATGTATTCCCAGGCATAGCATTCGGTTGCTGTTGATCAAAGAAACTCATGAGGGTGGATTAGCAGGGCATTTGGGCGTCGATAAAACTCTTACCATGTTACAGAATCATTTTTATTGGCCCAAGATGGTGCGTGATGTGGAGCATTATGTCCGGCGCTGTTTACCTTGTCACCGAGCCAAAAGTCACTCGTCTCCCCATGGCCTGTACATGCCGTTACCAGTACCTGTTGCACCGTGGGAAGACATTAGCCTTGATTTCATCATTGGTTTACCCAGAACACAGCGCCAGAAAGATTCTATTATGGTAGTGGTCGACCGTTTCTCTAAAATGGCTCATTTCATTGCTTGTCATACCACCTATGACGCTGTCCAGGTCGCTAATCTCTACTTCAAAGAGATAGTTCGACTCCATGGAATTCCACGTTCAATGGTTAGTGACCGGGACGTCAAGTTTCTTAGCCATTTTTGGGTAACTTTATGGAGGAAAATGGGTACTAAGCTCAAATTTAGTACTTCTAGTCACCCCCAAACCGATGGGCAGACGGAGGTAACTAACCGTACTCTCGGGTCCCTACTTAGATCGCTTCTCAATACTAATCTGAAACAGTGGGAGGAATTGCTGCCTCAGGCGGAATTTGCTTATAATAGAGCTCCCAACAAGACCACCGGTCGTAGCCCTTTCATGGTAGTTTACGGTTTGAATCCGAAGACACCGTTAGACCTTGCCGTCCTTGACACATCATCTAAATTCAATCAGGAAGCCAGTGACCGAGCTGCTGATATTAAGGCTTTGCATCAGCTCGTACATGACAAGATCACCAAGTCAAATGAACTCATTAAGTACCGCCGCGATAAGGGACGCAAGCACATTCTGTTTCAACCGGGTGATCTGGTTTGGGTTCACTTTCGAAAGGATCGGTTTCCAGCCAAACGTCGTTCCAAGCTTAGCCCCAGGTCTGACGGTCCGTTTAAAATTCTAACCAAGGTTAACGACAACGCCTACAAAGTAGACCTTCCGGGAACACCTGCAGCAGCGGTTACGTTCAATGTCTCTGATCTTCAACCATACTACGATCCGGACGAACCTATCCCAAGTTTGAGGGCAAACTTTCTTGAAGCTGGGGAGGATGATAGGCAAAACCCTCCTGAAGATCCGATTGATGTACCAGATCCACACCCGCTCCAAGATCCGAGTCAAGTGGGACACGGATGGGTCAGCTTGATTCAGTCAGATCCCACTACTTAATCGCAGGCTTTCACCTCCATGTGTGCTACATACCAGTCAATTTTAATTCCCAGTCAATTTTAATTCCCAGTCAATTTTAATTTCCCTTTCGTTTCTTTTTGACTTTGTCAAAACAGTTTCTTTTTACTTCCCCTAAATGTAAGCTACGTGGGTGGTTGTATTTTCCCTTTCTCTGGTATGTAATGCAAAATGGATGAATGAGAGAGCAGTTCTTGATTTTCCGAAAATTCTCTCTTTGTTTTAGAGATTATTTTTTTCCATTGCTATCCTAGTTTTTGGCAGAATTAGGAGGTGATCTTGGAAGCTGATTTGGAATCTCGTGGTGTATCTGTATCGAAATTTTCCAAGTTGGATTTGCCCAGTGAAACCTTTGGGTGGTGAATTCTGTATCTCAGAGGGAACGCTGCCGTTATTTTCTTTTGTTCGGGTTGTCTCGGAACCAATCCATAAGCTGCCGGCCATCAACACTGGCCCTAGTTAAAGAAGCATGGAAGGATGTTTTTCTTGTTCCATAACATTGATTGATCCCCGCTTTGGTAATTAATTATGGATCCAAAGTTTGGCCTAACCCAAATAGTTTGGGATCAAAAGGCTACATCTTGTAGTGATTTAATAACTCAGAACATAATTATGCCATAAAAATATTAGCAAAGAGAAAAGACAAGATTTTGATTAACCAAATGCCAACTATAGATCATGCATCAGATAGTTCAGATAAATATTAAAAAGGAAGACTTCTTACATCAGCAGTAATTGGTACATGGTGGTATGTTTTCATGAAGCCTGCAATAAGATCACGGAACCTTTTACTTCCAGATGGAGGCTCATACTGGAAGTGTGATTTGTCTTTCAAAACACTAGCAAGATATGCTAGGAAAGGAATCTTCTCATCGGCAACAGAATCGTCTTCAAACGATAAATCCAAGGAATTACTGATATCGTGAAACCCATTTTTGAGGAACTCGGAGATTTTTTTAACCTATCAGTTCACTTGGTTCAGTACTTAAATCAATATTCAGATTGTAATATGTTAAGTTATCAACAATACTTTTGTGCTTTTATTGCAAGGACCTGATTCGGTTGTCGAAGCTGACAGCTGTAAACCGATAAAGCATGAGAAATACGTCCTCCAGCCTTTCCAAAGGCCCATGCTGTCCTAGCACAGATTGGCTGATCACCAACAAGTCCCATGAAGAACTCAAAACGATGTGGATTATTCTTTTCAATTTCAACTAAAGCTGAAATGTCTGTGTCAGCAGCCTGAAGAATTTTAGTTTGCCAGAGCTTTGTGACAAGAAGACCACGACGTTGAAATAACCGTTTACAAACAGCTTGCCCTGGACGACCTCCCATATTGAAAATCATGATTCCCATAGGTTTGATGACATCAATTCCTTCTTCAACTGCCCTAGCAATCAGACCTAATCCAAATTGATCCTCAACAAAACCCTGTGTACACATGCAAAACTGAGTTGATTCATTGCAGCAACCATCTTTCCAAGAGGCAAAGGTGAGACAAGAGAGTGGTGGGATATATATATATATATATATATATATATATAACACAATTTGTTGGAGAGGGTTGGGTTCCGGTGAGAAGTGCCAAATTTGGTTAGAAGCGTGACAAGTGGTTATCAACCGTTGGATGAGAAATGGGCGAGCATTAGGATGAGATGCACCGAATCAATTCCCTTTTAATCCACAATTCATGGGAGGGTATTTGATTAAAAGTGATAACGGTTTAAAAGTACTTCTCACCAAAAATGGCACTTCTCACATGATCCCATGCCTTGATGGAGATGCTATAAGCATATATATATAAGCAAGGAAAAAAGAATGCAGTATGAATTAAAATTATATACAGGGATCTGAAGTAGAGCACATGATGCAATTACAAGATTGCACTTACCTGAAGTGCACAGTAGTTACTTAATGAGTACAGAAAGTCTTCACTAGCATTTTCCGTGATGAGCTTGGACATTGCGTCGGGATTAGGATTAAGAATCTAAAACAGAATGTAGAATACATATTAATTGTATACATAGATTAGTATTTCAACAGGTAAGGTAAGGAGAAGAACAACAAGAAAATACCTGTGGTATACATCCAACAATCCGTTCTAGCTCTATGTGATTATCTCTGCAGTAAGATAGTAGATCGGATTCATAAAACTCTACCCTGTCAAGCAAAGTTTTCTTCTCCTAGTCATAAACGGGCTGTCCATTATCATCAAAAGCATTTAAATACAAGTTTATCCACGAAATCTTCACTGCTCTTGGGTTTATATCAAGACCATAAACCTGTAAGACAGACATCGTTTAGAAATCTCAAACATCCAGCAACAACAGCTGTATGGGTGGTTCAATCAGCATTTCATACGTATGGCCTTTAAAGTTGAGGACAAGAATAATCAGTACCTTCAATGGTGACCATCTCTCAGCAATGGCTATGGATATCCAACCATTTCCACAACCAAGCTCAGCAACTATTTTGTCTTTGAAGATAGCGTCAGGATGTCTATTCAGCCCCTCGTAGAATGTAAAGGACCAGTCCTCGGGCAAAAAGATGCTGGGGATCACCATCGTGGTTAATTTGTTTCTGTTCTCGTAACCTGTGTCATGCACAAATATTAAGCAAAATAACACTTGGTCCAAAGCATGCATGACGTTGTCATCTACCAATAAAGGGTATCAAGTTGGTATCTTTTTGAAATCTTAATACTAAATGTAAATAAGAATTGTATAGGTTTACAGTAAAGGAAAGCAGAGAATTGCTTATTTTAGTAATTTGAAGGCAACTTAAAGCAGTTTTTCATGAGTCACATGAAAAGTATGATAAAACATTGATGACTAATTGATTGACCTAACAAAATGATCAATCTCTTTCTTTGAGCACTGGCTTTAAGAGTCTTTAAAAACCAGAGTTGTCATATACTCTAATAAGAATCATAATTAAAAAAAACATAAGCATTGACCTGTCAAGCTGAAGACAAAAGATGGTATTTTGTTTACAAATACATGAAGTATTATCACTGAGGAAATGTAAAAATTAAGACCAAGAAACGACAGCATGAATGAATAATTATGGAACCACTGATTCAAGAAAGTTTTGCCCAAACAATGAGAATGATATTAATGGAACTATTGACTAGAGAGAAGTTATGCCCCAACAATGATAAGTAACACATTGGATCTTGAGATAAATAAACTTGCCACTTTAAGCCCTGCAGTTGTTATTAACTTGCCTTTAACAAAGTATCACCCGATTGCAATTTATCCAAGAAAAGAAGTCTCTGTGAAGATCAGCGGCTCCTATGGCCACAGAGGAGACAATCGAAAAATTAGAGCTTTTCAAGAAATGCTTCTGAAACAGCCTGGGTCTTGGCCTATCTAAAAGGAATCCTCTTCCGAGAATTGAATATGGAAGGAAGGACGAAAAGGATCTTTCCATTTCGTTTTCTGTTCTTTTCTGGGTGGGTTAACGAATATCACTAAATCCCAGACTAAATACATCCAAATATCCAATCTTAGATAATTAAGATGGCCTGCTTCAATTTTCTGATTTTATGGTGAAAACATATGTCAGCGTTGTAGATTACCAGAACCAGAGAGACATGCCTCACTGTGAAGCTAGATATATGTACGATATATTAGATTATTAATCATAACTCAAGAGTCCTTTTATCACTTCTATTATAGGCATAGGCCAAGATTAACAAAAACAAATACTTTTCGGGATCAATAGAAGGGGTTCACCTCTTTATATTTTGGGTTTTTAACTTTTAACAAACAAAATCCTTCTTGTTGTTCTGGCACTACGAAGTACAATTACCCTCTTTCTTTAGATCATTTTTACTTCCCTTATACTAATTGTCGATAATTTTGATTTCTTCAAACTCCTCCAATACCTTCTTTTGCAGGAAATGCTATATAGACACAAATTACAACAGATATTGGAAACAAAATAAAATAATAAACGAGAAAAGCTATCCAAATAACCATCGCTGTTATTTGAAACGGAGTTTGGTCAAAAATAGAAAAAGGGAAAATATATAAACAAACTAACAATCATCCACAACTTGAATTGAAAAATTATATGCATATGGACATACTAATATACATAGGAGACAGATAGGACCTTCATTTTGTCCGAGATATACGTCTTGTATTAGGAAATGGTAAGTATCGAGACAACGGTCGGATGCTCCATCGCTTTCCATCTTTTTTTTTAAGATGTGCGAAAAATATCCGGGCTTCGGTTCGGGTCTTCGGATCCTCGAGGCGCTCCAGAAGTAATCTGAATGCACTGTAGGCGGAGTCACCTGACTGCGAACAATGCTTCAAGAATTCCTCTATCGATCCATACAAACCCTTAACTGCAGCCATTGATGGAGAAAAAGCTTCGAGCTCGAATAGCGTCGAACAGTGTTTTAGAAGCTGCGAGAGTATGGTGGTCGGTGGATTTGGCGCTATTTTAAAGAAACTTACATAAACAGTCCATAAAAATTCTATAATCTACAACTTTTGTCCTTTCAGTCCTCATTTTTTGTGTTAGTGGTCTATAAATGAAAGGTTTGTACATTTTCATCATTTGCACTAAAAAATATACATTATACATGTGACACATTGGTTGCTACTAAGAAAAAACAAACCGGTATGTTTAGGGAAATAACCTTGATATTTTAGTTAAATCCAAAACCAGTTGTCACACGATATTTTAGTTAAATCCAAAACCGGCATTCTTATAAGTATTTATGAATACCTATAAGTAGATTTCTTATGATTACCTTATGGTTATGAACACATTCTTATGAATATTATGAACACCTCATGAACAATGTTCATAAGCTTGTGTTTAAGTGCTTGTATTTGGATACCCATTTCTCCTATAAACACATGGTAACCACAAGTGCTGTTACTGGTTAAGGCCTTAGGGGATGTGGCGGAATATCTCATCTGCCCAGGGTTCGAATCTAGACGTAAACAACTTGTGGCCACTGAGGTTTAATCAGAGCTAATGCATTACTGTCATAATAGGACACCCTCAAAAAAAACATGTTGTACCAACTATGTGCTCATTGACTACTTATATGTTCTTGTTGATTATCCACGTTTCTTAATCTATTATCATAAAATTGCTAAAAATATGGGGGAATGTCAACATTAAAGTTGTTACAGTCATGACACCTAATTAATGTTAAAGTTTTGTAACTGTCAATTAATGAGATTTTAAGTAACACAAAAAAGTAAAATTACAAACATACCCTCAATATTAAATGCACGGTGAGATATAAACCTGGAATATAAATGACTTTTGATTGGTCTACATGACAATTTGACCCGACCCGGTGGGGAACCCGGTTCACCCAACCCGACCGGGGCCGGGGCCAGGGAAACCCACTTTCAAAAAACCGGGGCCGGGGCCAGGGAAACCCACTTTCAAAAAACCGGGGCCGGGGCCAGGGTGACCATCCCCCGACCCGGTATATATATATATATATATATATATATAAAATTAAAATTTTATTTATTTTATATATTTAAAATATAGAGGGAGGTTTAGGGGAAACCTCAAATAAATGGAAAACTAAAAAACACTTTATTAACCGTTGTATTAGATGATCTGATGGATGTGATTAGACGGGCAGTTACAACAATATTATCTAAATTAAAAAACCTCACCCCCTTGTTTTTTATTCGAAAAATACGAAAATGAACAAAATTCGAATGAAATAAATTGCACCAAATAAACGATCATATTTTTCTCGTTAATTTGACATCCATATTGATATACTTTTTTCTCCGTATTTTTGTGGTTTTCTGGTTTTCTAGTTATTTAGAGTTTTCCCCTGAACCTGACCCTTAAAATATATAATAAATTTTAAAAATATTTATTCCTTTCCAATTTGTAATCATCTCAAATAGTTGTTAAAAATATTTATTTGTTCCCAATTTTAAAATTAGTGCAGCAAAATATTTGTTAAAAAAGCCAAAAAAAACACCAACCGGGTCGGGAAACCGGGTACAAACCGGGGACGAATGTTGACCGGGTCTTGACCGAAAGTTGACCGGAGACGGGGTTGGTATCCCCGTACCCGCCCGAGGCCGGGAGAGGGTATCACAAACCGAGGCCGGGGCCGGGGATGGGGAACCCCGCCCCGTTGCCATGCCTATCTACAAAGTTTGTAGAGTTAACATTTTTTATGGTTAGCAAAAGATCATACTTCTATAAATATATATAGATGTATATTTCATTAAAAGAAAAGTTATCTCATTAAAATTTAAAAGCTTTTATCCACTTTAGCTGAACATCCCAAATAAGCCTCACAAAAAATTTAGTTTATTTGCCTAATCATAATGTTTGTTGGATGATGTTTAAACTTCTATTTATTTTATATTGTAATTTAAGACATTGTACATAATTGGTTTGATTATGTTTGAGGTATTCAGACTTGCATGTTTAAAAGAAAATTGTAGTTTACTTTAGTTGTGAAAATTAACATATTGTAATCTTTTGTCAGATTGATTTTGGTTTCAGATTCGGGCATAACTAACAAAGAAGGGGAAATCAATGGGGAATGGGGATTTTTAGAGCATCTCCAACATGTTTGCTATAATTTTTCTAAAATAGAAAATCAAAAGTTTAAAACCTCTAAAAAGAGTTACATTCATCTCCAACAGTTTTGCTATTTTAGAGATTTTAATACTAATTATATTAATATAATATTCTCTAATTTATATTCCCGATACACTTTAAAAGGAAAACTTAATATAAAATAATAAAAGATTTATCTTATTATTGGGTTGAATAAAATAACTATTTCTCTCTCATATTTAGAGAATTATAGAGAGTTCTCTATATTTAGAGATTTTTCCATGAATCTCTATTTTAGCAAACAACATAGCAATGTTGTTGGAGAAGGATGACAATCAAAAACCCATTTTTTTCTATTTTAGCAATGCTGTTGGAGATGCTCTTAGTCTTAATGGGTCCCAACGAAGATCGGGTAAATCATGGGGCCCCGATGGGGATCAGAGCGGTTATAGTGACAGTTTTGGTTATCGGTTTCAAAGGCAAATGGTTGGCCTGAACCCGACCCGTTGCCATCCCTACTAGGATTTCTATGGATCTAAGTGTGCATTTGGTACTTTACAAAACAGAACAAAACTGGGATCAATGTTCCACGTTTGACAGAACTTTTATGTGGAACAGACAAGAATATATAGTGAAAGAGGCGTGTTGCCCCCCCCCCCCCCCCTCCATGGAACAAGATGGAACAGAGTTACGTTTTATCAATATAATCTCAAAATAAAACCTAATTCTCTTCTAAAACATCAAATACGTCTCTCTCTTTACATTTTATTGATTCTTTAAATTTTATTTATTGTATTTTAATGCTCTTTAAACTTTCACTTTATTGTACTAAAATATTATTTTTATACAATTTCTATATTTTGATTAATTTATGTAATGTATTTAAGGTTAATGATAAACAAATAATATAGAAAAAGTATAAAATAAAAATTAGAAACTACTTAAACTTTTTATTTTGGTCATTTTAATCGCTTTGACAAACTTTCTTATAATATATTATGATTAGAAAACATTTGTTTTATTATAAGTTAATCAATTACACAATTAACTAAAATATATAAAATATATAAACAACTAAATATGGGTAAATTAGTTATGTCTTATCAAACGTTGAACAACTATCATGTCATGTTTTATTTTGTTATGTTCTATTCTATCATGTCTGAATACCAAACACACCCTAAAAGAATTGGAATGACCAATTCCGCTGACCAAATTTCATTCAGCAATTTGGTTTGCACATAGAATGGGATGGAATTCCATAGATCTAACCATTCACGGATTTCATCATTCCACCACATAGGTGATGGATTCCAATTCAATTCCTAGCATTTTTTCAAATAGACAAAACTACCCAAAATTTTTAGCTTTATATATATATATATATATATAGAGAGAGAGAGAGAGAGAGAGACGGGTTCAAACGAGGAGCGTAACAATTTAAGAAAACGTCAGGAGCACCGCCCATGTACTGAATCACATGTGATTCACGTACAAAATCACATGTGATTCACACCTGATCGGGGGGCTTCCACCCATGTAGTGGATCACATGTGATTCACGCCTAAAATCACATGTGATCCGGGCGACTTCCACGCGACTCGCGAACCAGGTCGCCCGCTACCCGATTTTTTCGGGAATAGTGGATCACATGTGATCCAATACATGGAAGGCGCTCCTCGTAAATAGGTACGCTCCTCGTTTGAACCTTCCTCTCTCCCCCTCTCTCTCTCTCTCTCTCTCTCTCTATATATATATATATATATATATATATATATATATATATATATATATATCATTGTGACCACCACTCCCATCGTCGTTGCTACAACCATCGCCAATTAATATTATCATTCTATAGTATTTCTAATTTAAGTTAAAAAGTATGAAATGTCAAAAAGGGATATTTTAGTTGTATATTATTATTTCATTCCAAATTCTAAAATCATGTTCTGCTTACCAACCACATAGGGGTGGGCCCATAAATTGTTTTAAATGGTGGCACCATTTGACTATAAGAAACAAATATAAAGATATTTTTCACAAAATCAATATTGATTTGGTGGTTAGTCTCTTGCTTTTTAAACTTGAGGTCTCAAGTTCGAGTCCTATTATTGCATTTTTTTTAAATAAATATGAAATTAAAAGCTAAAAACTACAAAATAACCATAACAAGACTAGAACCCGGGTCTGAAGTGGAATAAAAGTCTTTCAAACTAACTCTACCGAGAAAAACATGTGTATTATTGTAGTTTCAAAATAATATATGGTGGGACAAAACAAATTGATATGGTCGCACCTTTCACAAACCTAAAATTTTTACCCTCCAACAGAAGAATAACACAGTGGCACGTGCCACCGTTGGCCCCACTACAGGTCCGCTAATACATGTAGTGTCTTGTTTCATTTGGGAAATTCCAGATCAGTTCTTATCAACCAAATGTATTTGTCAAATTTCATTGAGTTACATTTCAATTCCTTCAAATTTCAATTCATTTGATAGATTTCACTTTAATCAGATTCCATTTTGCAACCAAATGCCCCATTTGCTTACTTTTGCCCTTGTAACCAATATTTCCCACCCCTTTATTGTTGTCTAGGTTTAGGGGAGATAGTAAGCAAAACATAAGAATTCTTGTAATAAGAAGATAAATCATCATACAAGGTAGCAAGGCCAAACAATTGTAATAACATATTCAAGTTGCCTTCCTTAAGCAGATGTAAAAAAGACTTATTGAAAAGCTTATAATGATGAGATATGATTTAAAGGTATGCATAAATGTTTTCTTTCAATACTTAGAGAGAGATTGTTAGGTCTGAACTTTGAAGAAGGGTTGAAGAAAAACTTATCTTAGAACTGCTAAGTCTTCACGTCTGTAGTGAATTTCAGATTTCTCCGAAGTCCTCTGAAGACAAGTTAAGATATCAAGTGAAGTGTATGTTCGAAGCTTCTGATATGAATGAAAACTTGAGTAGTGTAACGACCCGGTTCCCATTGCATACATCATATAACATAACATACATGCATATCATTGAATTACAACAAGAGTTACATAATAAACCAAGTATGGTCCTTTTTGTTTCGTAACTACAAAATACATAACATCTTCCTAATCATCGTCGGTCCACGAAGGCAGTCTACACCTTATTCTTTCCTTTGCCGCTATCAATTCCTCGACCTGGAAAACATATTTTTGAAAACAAAATGAGGGTTAGACCAAACGGGTCTAGTGAGTTAATCCCGGTCCTTTCCAAAATCATTATAAAACCCTTTTTTTATATAAAACCTTTCGTCAATCAAAATAGTTTAAATACAACCTTTGCCAATACACACACATATACCATAAGTATATAAACGTTACATATATATACCACACGTATATTAATTACCACATCAAGACTCGTGCACCATGTATCTCTCCTCAACCCATTCTCATCCCCATGGACATATTAGTTGGTAGCAAGCCAACTAATCATCGTCACTGTACTAAAATACAGTCGACTCCGCTGCAATTACATACAGCTCCGCTGTAATTCCATACAACTCCGCCGACTAATAGTTCGGCTAACATATACTCGTGTTGTGTAATATAAATACAATATATATATCTCAATATATCATCTTGTCATTTATAAACCTTTCATCATTTTCCAACCATATATATATATATATATAAATATATATATTTCTTAACGTAAACATATAACCAACCATATATCACATTCACAATCCATAGTATCCATCTCATATATATATATATATATCACATATATATGTATCCCAGTTGAAAACGTTTTTAAAAGTAAAACTCACCTCGATTGCTTATCCAAAAACACTTGCAAGCTTAACACACGCTTCCTTAGCTCTTCTCAAAAGGATTCAGTCCTTCACCCAATTTCTCAAGATCTAAAATAATTAAATACAAGCGTCTCTTTACCAGATAGAACACATAAAACTGTAGATAAATCTATCTAACCCTTATCCTAAAAAATACTTCCAGAAACTATATCCGGACACTACCCAAAACTATCTGAACTCCACAAAGTACCGGGACTCCACAGTACCGGGACTCCACAGTACCGGGACTCCATAATACCGGGACTCCGCACTACCGGTACTCCACACTACCGGTACTCCGCACTACCGGTACTCAACGAAATATACCGGTACTCTCAAGAACACAGTCGGTTCCATTTTACCCAGATCCAAATTAAACCTATACAACTACAAATTAAACATTCTAATCCGATAGAAGTCTAATACTACTGATTATAAACATAAAACATAAAGGACTTACCTCAAAATCGAATCCAACCCAATCGATTTATGCTTTATCCGTAGGTTTCGTCCTTTGCTTCTTTTCGCTCAGAACTCACACACACATTTTCTAAAAGAGGAAAGTGAGGATATCTGAAGTGTTTGAGATATTTATATCTCAAATTTACACTTTTGGCTCAAACTACTCAATAAGGACTAAAACACCCCTAACCTTATAACTTATCTCAAACTTACCCTAAACATTAAATATTATCGTTACATAAACTTAACGGATAGGAAATTTGTCTAACGGACTTACCCGGGGTATTACATTATCTCCCCCTTAAAAGAATTCCGTCCCGGAATTCGGCTAGACGAAAAGGTATGAATACTTATCACTACTATTTCGAACTTAATCAAAAACCATAGAAACTGACTGAATAGATACCCCACACCCACCTATATCTCTAACACAGATAGGCAACAAAAGCACAGAAATACCAATAACCATTTCGTACCGAAGTCAGATAACACCTTAGCACGTATAGAGTTTATTAGGAATGTACCTGTATCTTCATCCGGAATTTCCTCCTCTTCTTGTGTTGTCATTTGGAAGACTCGCCCCTTTGCTTTCGGTTCCTCAGACCCTTGTATCTCTCCCGTCCTAACATTCATTGGTCTCTCCGTCATACCACCCTGTCGTACCTTCCCTTGTGGACGGTCTGACTGAATATGATCAGGGGAATTGCAAATGAAACAGAATCGATTTGCGCGACAATTCTTAGCGATGTGTCCAACCCATCTACACTTGTAACAACTTCTAGGATCAACATAACAATTTCCTTGATGTACGCGGTTGCATTTTGGACATAGTTTTTCATTTGGTCTAAAAGGTAGGCGACTATCAAACCTCGGAACCTCGTACTCCGTTGACTCATACGTCATCTCTTCCGATTTTCTTTTCCCCGCGCTTTTATCACTAGCATCTCTCTTAATATCTCGTTCCACATTTTCCGCGGCATCTACTGCGGCTGAGAAGTTATCAGGTCCTGTTGCAGTTACTAACCTTCTGACTTCCGAATTTAACCCGAAGATAAACCTTTCCACCTTCATTTCTTCCGTGGCGACGTAGTATGCCACGAAACATGACTTTTCCAGAAAACGGGCAGTATAGTCCCTAACTGATAAATTTCCTTGCCGCAAATTCATAAACTCTCCTTCCAACTGTTTAACTGCTGTTTGGGGACAAAACTGTTTCCTAAATGCTATAACGAATTCTTCCCAAGAGAAAGTAGAGTATATATCAGATCCTCCAGAGTGAATATAAGCTTCCCACCAGTATAAAGCATCCCCTTTTAACATCGCTGCTCCATATAATACTCTATCTTCTTCAGCGCACTTACTTGTCTTGAAGATAGCTTCTATCTCCTTCAGCCATCTCATCGCGTTCACGGGATCCCTGTCTCCTGAGTAGATCGGAGGTCTACAGCTTAAGAACATCTTGTAGTCGCACCTCCTTGTTATCGGTATAACAGTTGGTGTAATTGGCATTGCACCTCCTGGTTCAGGATCTGGTGTTTCAGCTTCATTGTGACGATTTTGATCAAACATTGCCTGTATACTAGCTTGCAGTCTTCCCATTTCTGCCATAAGATCATCCCTTGTAACGAACTCTGTACCTTGTGGCTGAACTCTGCCTCCGGTTCGACCTCCAGCTCTACCCCCGGTTCTGCCTCCAGTTCTGCCTCCCCTTTCCCCCATTCCTATTGGTGGATTCGTATTATTCGGATTTCCTCTCCCTCCTCGGTTCGTTCGTCTAGTACCACTTGCCATTCGGTTGATTCAAACAAAATTAATATACACATAAGCACGTACCCCATATAACAAGGTATTCTGGTTCAAACATGTACCTGTAAGATCACAATTACACTGGCCAGATGTATTTACGAAATTACCTTACATGATGTTCCTTCTACCTTTTATACTTAATATCCCAAGGTTCTAAAAATACTAGGGACATCCTACTTCACATGCAGTTTAAGTCTAGGTATGAATCCAAATACCTAAATCCCTTAAACTAGGGCTCTGATACCATTTGTAACGACCCGGTTCCCATTGCATACATCATATAACATAACATACATGCATATCATTGAATTACAACAAGAGTTACATAATAAACCAAGTATGGTCCTTTTTGTTTCGTAACTACAAAATACATAACATCTTCCTAATCATCGTCGGTCCACGAAGGCAGTCTACACCTTATTCTTTCTTTTGCCGCTATCAATTCCTCGACCTGGAAAACATATTTTTGAAAACAAAATGAGGGTTAGACCAAACAGGTCTAGTGAGTTAATCCCGATCCTTTCCAAAATCATTATAACACCCTTTTTTTATATAAAACCTTTCGTCAATCAAAATAGTTTAAATACAACCTTTGCCAATACACACACATATACCATAAGTATATAAACGTTACATATATATACCACACGTATATTAATTACCACATCAAGACTCGTGCACCATGTATCTCTCCTCAACCCATTCTCATCCCCATGGCCATATTAGTTGGTAGCAAGCCAACTAATCATCGTCACTGTACTAAAATACAGTCGACTCCGCTGCAATTACATACAGCTCCGCTGTAATTCCATACAGCTCTACTGCGATTCCATGCAGCTCCGCTGTAATTCCATACAGCTCCGCCGACTAATAGTTCGGCTAACATATACTCGTGTTGTGTAATATAAATACAATATATATCTCAATATATCATCTTGTCATTTATAAACCTTTCATCATTTTCCAACCATATATATATATATAAATATATATATTTCTTAACGTAAACATATAACCAACCATATATCACATTCACAATCCATAGTATCCATCTCATATATATCACATTCACAATCCATAGTATCCATCTCATATATATCACATATATATGTATCCCAGTTGAAAACGTTTTTAAAAGTAAAACTCACCTCGATTGCTTATCCAAAAACACTTGCAAGCTTAACACACACTTCCTTAGCTCTTCTCAAAAGGATTCAGTCCTTCACCCAATTTCTCAAGATCTGAAATAATTAAATACAAGCGTCTCTTTACCAGATAGAACACATAAAACTGTAGATAAATCTATCTAACCCTTATCCTAAAAAATACTTCCAGAAACTATATCCGGACACTACCCAAAACTATCTGAACTCCACACAGTACCGGGACTCCATAATACCGGGACTCCACAGTACCGGGACTCCATAATACCGGGACTCCGCACTACCGGTACTCCACACTACCGGTACTCCGCACTACCGGTACTCAACGAAATATACCGGTACTCTCAAGAACACAGTCGGTTCCATTTTACCCAGATCCAAATTAAACCTATACAACTACAAATTAAACATTCTAATCCGATAGATGTCTAATACTACTGATTATAAACATAAAACATAAAGGACTTACCTCAAAATCGAATCCAACCCAATCGATTGATGCTCTATCCGTAGGTTTCGTCCTCTGCTTCTTTTCGCTCAGAACTCACACACACATTTTCTAAAAGAGGAAAGTGAGGATATCTGAAGTGTTTGAGATATTTATATCTCAAATTTACACTTTTGGCTCAAACTACTCAATAAGGACTAAAACACCCCTAACCTTATAACTTATCTCAAACTTACCCTAAACATTAAATATTATCGTTACATAAACTTAACGGATAGGAAATTTGTCTAACGGACTTACCCGGGGTATTACATTATCTCCCCCTTAAAAGAATTCTGTCCCGGAATTCGGCTAGACGAAAAGGTATGAATACTTATCACTACTATTTCGAACTTAATAAAAAACCATAGAAACTGACTGAATAGATACCCCACACCCACCTATATCTCTAACACAGATAGGCAACAAAAGCACGGAAATACTAATAACCATTTCGTACCGAAGTCAGATAACACCTTAGCACGTATAGAGTTTATTAGAAATGTACCTGTATCTTCATTCGGAATTTCCTCATCTTCTTGTGTTGTCATTTGGAAGACTCGCCCCTTTGCTTTCGGTTCCTCAGACCCTTGTATCTCTCCCGTACTAACATTCATTGGTCTCTCCGTCATACCACCCTGTCGTACCTTCCCTTGTGGACGGTCTGACTGAATATGATCAGGGGAATTGCAAATGAAACAGAATCGATTTGCGCGACAATTCTTAGCGATGTGTCCAGCCCATCTACACTTGTAACAACTTCTAGGATCAACATAACAATTTCCTTGATGTACACGGTGGCATTTTGGACATAGTTTTTCATTTGGTCTAAAAGGTAGGCGACTATCAAACCTCAGAACCTCGTACTCCGTTGAGTCATACGTCATCTCTTCCGATTTTCTTTTCCCCGCGCTTTTATCACTAGCATCTCTCTTAATATCTCGTTCCACATTTTCCGCGGCATCTACTGCGGCTGAGAAGTTATCAGGTCCTATTGCAGTCACTAACCTTCTGACTTCCGAATTTAACCCGAAGATAAACCTTTCCACCTTCATTTCTTCCGTGGCGACGTAGTATGCCGCGAAACGTGACTTTTCCAGAAAACGGGCAGTATAGTCCCTAACTGATAAATTTCCTTGCCGCAAATTCATAAACTCTCCTTCCAACTGTTTAACTGCTGCTTGGGGACAAAACTGTTTCCTAAATGCTATAACGAATTCTTCCCAAGAGAAAGTAGAGTATATATCAGATCCTCCAGAGTGAATATAAGCTTCCCACCAGTATAAAGCATCCCCTTTTAACATCGCTGCTCCATATAATACTCTATCTTCTTCAGCGCACTTACTTGTCTTGAAGATAGCTTCTATCTCATTCAGCCATCTCATCGCGTTCACGGGATCCCTGTCTCTTGAGTAGATCGGAGGTCTACAGCTTAAGAACATCTTGTAGTCGCACCTCCTTGTTATCGGTATAACAGTTGGTGTAATTGGCATTGCACCTCCTGGTTCAGGATCTGGTGTTTCAGCTTCATTGTGACGATTTTGATCAAACATTGCCTGTATACTAGCTTGCAGTCTTCCCATTTCTGCCATCAGATCATCCATTGTAACGAACTCTGTACCTTGTGGCTGAACTCTGCCTCCGGTTCGACCTCCAGTTCTACCTCCAGCTCTACCCCCGGTTCTGCCTCCAGTTCTGCCTCCCCTTTCCCCCATTCCTATTGGTGGATTCGTATTATTCGGATTTCCTCTCCCTCCTCGGTTCGTTCGTCTAGTACCACTTGCCATTCTATTGATTCAAACAAAATTAATATACACATAAGCACGTACCCCATATAACAAGGTATTCTGGTTCAAACATGTACCTGTAAGATCACAATTACACTGGCCAGGTGTATTTACCAAATTACCTTACATGATGTTCCTTCTACCTTTTATACTTAATATCCCAAGGTTCTAAAAATACTAGGGACATCCTACTTCACATGCAGTTTAAGTCTAGGTATGAATCCAAATACCTAAATCCCTTAAACTAGGGCTCTGATACCATTTGTAACGACCCGGTTCCCATTGCATACATCATATAACATAACATACATGCATATCATTGAATTACAACAAGAGTTACATAATAAACCAAGTATGGTCCTTTTTGTTTCGTAACTACAAAATACATAACATCTTCTTAATCATCGTCGGTCCACGAAGGCAGTCTACACCTTATTCTTTCCTTTGCCGCTATCAATTCCTCGACCTGGAAAACATATTTTTGAAAACAAAATGAGGGTTAGACCAAACGGGTCTAGTGAGTTAATCCTGGTCCTTTCCAAAATCATTATAAAACCCTTTTTTTATATAAAACCTTTCGTCAATCAAAATAGTTTAAATACAATCTTTGCCAATACACACACATATACCATAAGTATATAAACGTTACAGATATATACCACACATATATTAATTACCACATCAAGACTCGTGCACCATGTATCTCTCCTCAACCCATTCTCATCCCCATGGCCATATTAGTTGGTAGCAAGCCAACTAATCATCGTCACTGTACTAAAATACAGTCGACTCCGCTGCAATTACATACAGCTCCGCTGTAATTCCATACAGCTCCACTGCAATTCCATGCAGCTCCGCTGTAATTCCATACAGCTCCACCGACTAATAGTTCGGCTAACATATACTCGTGTTGTGTAATATAAATACAATATATATCTCAATATACCATCTTGTCATTTATAAACCTTTCATCATTTTCCAACCATATATATATAAATATATATATTTCTTAACGTAAACATATAACCAACCATATATCACATTCACAATCCATAGTATCCATCTCATATATATATATATCACATATATATGTATCCCAGTTGAAAACGTTTTTAAAAGTAAAACTCACCTCGATTGCTTATCCAAAAACACTTGCAAGCTTAACACACGTTTCCTTAGCTCTTCTCAAAAGGATTCAGTCCTTCACCCAATTTCTCAAGATCTGAAATAATTAAATACAAGCGTCTCTTTACCAGATAGAACACATAAAACTGTAGATAAATCTATCTAACCCTTATCCTAAAAAATACTTCCAGAAACTATATATCCGGACACTACCCAAAACTATCTGAACTCCACACAGTACCGGGACTCCATAATACCGGGACTCCACAGTACCGGGACTCCATAATACCGGGACTCCGCACTACCGGTACTCCACACTACCGGTACTCCGCACTACCGGTACTCAATGAAATATACCGGTACTCTCAAGAACACAGTCGGTTCCATTTTACCCAGATCCAAATTAAACCTATACAACTACAAATTAAACATTCTAATCCGATAGAAGTCTAATACTACTGATTATAAACATAAAACATAAAGGACTTACCTCAAAATCGAATCCAACCCAATCGATTTATGCTCTATCCGTAGTTTTGTCCTCTGCTTCTTTTCGCTCAGAAGTCACACACACATTTTCTAAAAGAGGAAAGTGAGGATATCTGAAGTGTTTGAGATATTTATATCTCAAATTTACACTTTTGGCTCAAACTACTCAATAAGGACTAAAACACCCCTAACCTTATAACTTATCTCAAACTTACCCTAAACATTAAATATTATCGTTACATAAACTTAACGGATAGGAAATTTGTCTAACGGACTTACCCGGGGTATTACATTATCTCCCCCTTAAAAGAATTCCGTCCCGGAATTCGGCTAGACGAAAAGGTATGAATACTTATCACTACTATTTCGAACTTAATCAAAAACCATAGAAACTGACTGAATAGATACCCCACACCCACCTATATCTCTAACACAGATAGGCAACAAAAGCACGGAAATACCAATAACCATTTCGTACCGAAGTCAGATAACACCTTAGCACGTATAGAGTTTATTAGGAATGTACCTGTATCTTCATCCGGAATTTCTTCCTCTTCTTGTGTTGTCATTTGGAAGACTCTCCCCTTTGCTTTCGGTTCCTCAGACCCTTGTATCTCTCCCGTACTAACATTCATTGGTCTCTCCGTCATACCACCCTGTCGTACCTTCCCTTGTGGACAGTCTGACTGAATATGATCAGGGGAATTGCAAATGAAACAGAATCGATTTGTAACCGTTGTAACTATAATCTTTCTAGTTCATGTAGAAATTGTTGAAGACACGTGGCAAGTTCATAGTTCATGATGTGTAACCGTTGTAACTATAATCTTTCTATGAAGAATTTTCTCATGTATGTTTTAGAGTGAGAGCGCGTATCATTTTTGTACCCATCATTGTAATATAATTCTATTTGTAACCGAACTACACACACTATGAAACATATAGTTAATGTTATTCACCAAATCTTATTGTAATGAGAATCATTCGACCTACAATCTTGTGCTCAATAGTTAGATTAGCGGTTGAATTGTATAATCTCTTATTCTGCTCTTCAATCAAGTTGAGATTAGCAACTCGTCTGTTGAATTCTGGAACACCATTTCATGTCTTATCTTTATTTATGTATGTCGACATATTTCTAGAGGCTCTTCCTTACCCTTTATTTGTTGATCCTTGTTCCAGTCTGACCATCATTTTCTCTCTTGCTCCATTGTAACTTTGTTATTGATTCTATATGGATAAATTCAATACAAGATCTTAAATCGCTATAGGGTTAGCGATATTATATGCGACATTGTTAAAATATATAACCAAGTCGCTATAGCAAAGAAAATAAAATTAATGGCTCATACATCATGAAGTATTGTAACTTTGTTATTGATTCTATATGGATAAAATCAATACCAGAAATGAGTCGTTTTTGATGTTCTCTTTTAAGGCAAAGATGTTGTTAGTGGAATAGATATTTTGGTGACGATCTTGCCAAATACCAAAATTTGATATGGTAGTTAGTTTAATAAAAATGCTCGTTTATTAAGGAGGTGTTTGGGATTGCTTATTTAAAGTGCTTATTAACTTATTCTGGTGTGCTACCGGTAATAAGCAGTTTTTAGTGTTTGCATGGTTAAAAAAGAAAACTACTTATAGCGGTTTGATACCGGTGATAAAGAGTTTTTGACAAGTCATTTTATTCTAAGTCATTGACTTGTTTGAAACAACTTATCAACTTATCAACTTTTTAGCTATTTTACATGTATAAGCAATCCTAAACACTCTCTAAATAACAACTTATTAGCTTATTACGTCTTGGTACCACCATAAGCTAATCAAAACACTTTTTTATAAAGATCCGATTTGACACCACATAAGTTAATAAACACTTTTACATAAAAGCATAAGTTGTTTTAAATAAGCAATCCCAGACACCCCTAAATATTGAAAACACCTTTCATTTTAAGACTAAATTGAAACAATTAAACCAACTTACTAAGTAATTTTAAAATAAAATACATGTCAAACTGGAACTAATGTTTGTAAAACTTACTTCTAAGCCATAAAATGAAAGTGAGAAAAAATGTTTTTCAAAAAAAGAAGAAGAGTGAATTGCATAAAAGGTCCCTCGTGAATGCCTGGTTTCACTTTTCGTCCCCCCAAAGCTGAAAGTACACTAATGGTCCCTAAAATTAGTTTCGCAGCCCAAAATGGTCCCTCCCACTAACACCGTTAGCGGAGGCTCCGTTAAGTTGGTCATGTGCTCCTCACGTGAGGGGTATTTTGGTCTTTTTACCCATCTTCTTCTCCACCTTCTTCCTCAACAAGAACACCATCCATAACCACCACCTTCCACCATCTCAAGAAATCAAAGTTAAACCATAAACATATCTTGATTTCAAAATCAAATTACAAACCCATACATGAAATAAAAAAACCTACACAATCTGTCCATAAATAATTTCAAGAATAAACCCAAAGAAGTAAAGATGAAGAACAAGCATGAACAACATAAATCCTACTGATTTTTGAAACCAAAAAATGCAAAAAGTCAAGAACAATAAAATTCAAGAACAAAACCCTATATTGATTAAATCAAGAACACAAAATTTGTAATCAAATCCAGAAATGAAAAATATCAGATTTATATACAAGAAACAACCCAAATAACATATACAGATCTAATCTCTGAAATTACAAAAAAAATCGAAGTCCTAAACCAAAAATCGAAGGGTTTGGGGCACTCGGGTTCCAGACATCAGACGAAGGGTCAGGTGCTCTCGATCGAGGGAGGGAGGTGGTTTTTGATTTGCCTCAAACTAGGCTTGGAAACTGAGGGGAAGCAGATCTATGGAGGGTTTGGGTTTACCCGAGAGACAAGGCCAGGGGGAAGAGGGTTCGCCCGGAGACACGGTGCAGGGGGAATAGGGTTCGCCGGAGACACGAGTCTGGTGCAGTCGATCGTTTGTTTTGTTAGACAACCTTAGGGAGGGGGGGGGGGGGTAAATGTTGTATTAGGATTTTTTTACTTTCAAAAAATTTCTTTTTCAATCACAACAATAATTTAAATACACAACAGTTTATAGTAGAGATAAGGGTAGAGAAAAATGATACCGACACCGTTGTTTAGGGTGGTTCACCAACTTGGCTAATCCACTTTCCGAGACACTTCTCGACACACAGATCCACTATTAATGTTCTTTATGATAGAACACAAACCTTGATACAAACAGTATAATGATCTCTTGCTTCTGCTAGAGATTAGAATGGATCACTCACTCTCAAAGTAAATACTTACAAGATGATATATTTCTCAACGGTAATCACTCTTGTATAATGTATAACACTTGGATGTTTTGTGAGTTAATTGCTTGAGTTGTTTTGCTGATAATAGTTCTCAGAAATCAGGGATTTCAATCTGCTATCAACTCAAGACTTAATTTCTTCTTCACCTTCAATGTCTTTATATAGGGATGAGAAAAACGCTCCAGACCACTCGCGGACGTCCACGATGTTTTTCCCGGACGTCCACCATTAATGATTACGGTGGGTGGAGGTGGCCATTTGAATAATGTGACTTTTCAGTATTTTTGAATAGTTGACGTTCGCGGCTTGCTTTTACAAACCCCAAGAAAAGCATGCTTTGATTTTAAATATTTAATCCGTTCCTTTAGTTGGCGGACGTCCGGCTGCATAGCCGCGGACGTCCACGGTCAGTTTTTCAAAAACATTAAGCATGCTTGTAAGACTTTTCAGTTTTATATTTTAAAATAAACCAACGGTTGTAGTTTTAAAACAGTATTGGGTTTGGTTTTTGAAATATCCAAGTGGTATATTATTTTGAGTGTTTATACCATTATGAAATATTAAGAATAATATTCGTACATCTTCAGTCTTGAACTCTTCATGTTTCCATTTCTTTGATCCGAGCTTAGATGATGCTTTTCATTCTTCAGGAGCTTTACACTTGGATCAAATTGTTAGAAACAAAATAATATGTCTATTCATTTGTTAATCATCAAAACAGTGGGATTAATGATATTTAATCACTTGCAATCACTTGCACCAACAATCTCCCCCTTTTTGATGATGACAAATACATAGACATATACATGTATAACTTCTCCCCCTTTTGTCGAGACAAAAGGGCAGGAAAAATAAGGAGCTCCCCCTCAAATTTATAGCGATAGCTCCCCCTTAAATTAAGCTCCCCCTTAAATTAGGAGCTAATTGTACCAATATGGAGGGACATAGATAACACATGTAATATGCATACGTAGTAAGCAAAAAAAACTACCAAGTATTAGCAATACCAAACATGTTAAGTTAAAAAATGTACCAAACAACCAGATAGCAATTAAGATAAAATTGTTTAATAATACTAAGCATATAAAATAAAGAGATGCATATCAATCATCACTCACATCCAACTCAAACCGGCGGAACCGCTTATTCATCATCCAAACATCTTGGTGAACGTCATCAATCCGGCGATTCACTGCGTCCCAACGTGCATTTTGAGCTTGAATATGACGATTGACCACATCCCAACGCTCATCTTGGACTTTTCGATATCCCATGAAGGCGGTGAAGATGTCACGGTTGGAAATTTGGCTTGGTGGAATGGCGTAAGGATTTGGAACTTGCGGTTCCTCGTCCTCGGGATTTGGGTTATTACCATGACGCCTTTGAGCGTCTATGCGAACAAGGCTCAAGAAATTTAAGGGAGTGGCCACAGGAATGGGTCGACCGACAAAAGGAATTCGAAGGGTTTGGAAGACGTTCCTAACCAAATAACCGAATGGAAGAGAGCATGAACTTCTCTCTAGGCCATCCATCCGGTGAGCAATGATGTATGTGGCATCAACAGAGATGTCGTGGTCAAGACAGTAAAGAAGATAACACTGAAGACTACTCATTCTTTCAGTGTTACCCGCACGGCCAAGAACATTAAAAAGTAAGATTTTATTCCAAAAACAGTTCTTTTGAGTCAAGTGTTGATCCTTCAAATTAGAAGGATCAAAATCATTTCGATAGCGTGGAGCCAGAATGGATTGCAAAATTGTTTCTTGAGTCACATTAATTTGAGTCAACAAAGTATCAAAAGAGGTAGAGTTTGAGTAAACGCAATTTTTAGATCGCGGAAGACCTAACATGAAAGCAAAACGATCTAAATCCCACTCATAGTGGTTATTAAAGAGTTGAAGAGAGACCGTATTGGTAGACTCATTAAAGTCATACCCGACATAAAATTCGACCATACAGTCGAAGGATACTTATCCCTCAAAGTCGAGGAAGGATTCCCACCCAATGGCCGTGAAGGCCTCACGAGTCCCAAACTGACCTAGTTCATTTAAATTAACGGGTCTACCGGGATTATGAGGTCGGATTTGAAAGGCTAGTCGCCTTGGGTCTCTTTGAGATATTCTAGCCTCATTTGGATCTGGAGGATTTGCTCGCGAGGTCGATGCACGAGATGAAGGGCGAGCTCTTTTGGGAGCCATATCTGTGAGATATAGATTTTTAAAAAATCAGTTGAAGGTTCATTCTTAGGAAGAGAGGAACAACAACAAATGTTTAAACAAAGAACTTCAAGATTTGAAAAATGCAGTCCCAATGATTTAAGATCATATTTGCAAACAACATTTTAAAAGATAGAATTTCAAAATGTGATATCAAAAGAAAAAATCATTCAAAAGCTTGAGAAGATTCATCCCTAATTTTGAAAGACAAATTTATAACAGGGCAAAAAATATTAAGCCCTTAAATTTTGATACCAAAACCTCAAAACTTGATACCAAGGATTTTAACCCTAATTTTTTAAGAACACGTTTAAAGAAATTTGATTTAAGAAGAGTTTGATTTTTGTAAACAAAATAAAAGAGATTCTTCCAATGAAGCAAGGAATTTAAAAAATGCAAGAATTTTACCTAAATCGGTAGAGAGTAGATAGGACACAAGAGAGGAAAGATTGAGGAGACCGGTGGCCGGCGGAGGAATCGACGGCAGTAGCAGCGGCGGCAGCAACGGTTGAGTGTCGGTGGCTGCTGTGGAGGTTCTTGGTGGTGAGAGGTTTTGAGATAGAGAGAGAGAGAGAGAGATAAGGTTAACAAAAATGAAATGGGAACAAGGCAAAAAAAGGTTTTTGTTTCGTCAGAAGGTCGGCGGACGTCCGAGAAATATCACGCGGACGTCCGGGAAAAGAAATCGATTTTGTCTTGAAATCCTCTGTTGCTTCCGCGGAAGTGGCACGGACGTCCGGGATTGGCGGACGTCCGGGAGATTTATGCGCGGACGTCCGAGATGTGAAAAATGAGTTTTTTGGCTAAAAACTCTCTGTTGCTTCCGTGGATGACTCTCGGACGTTCGAGGCTTGCGAACATCCGGGGGAAGAACACGCGGACGTCCGTGAGAAGTAAAATGTGATAATTTGACATAATTTTTAAGGATTATGTTCTAATAATCCTAATCCAAGACGTAATTTGCAGAAGGCATCTTTATTAAAGGCTTTGGTGAAAATGTCAGCTAAATTATCTGTAGTGTCAACGTTTTCAAGAATTATGTTGCCTTTTTGAACATTATCTCTCAAGAAGTGATGTCTAAGTTCTATGTGCTTAGTGCGTGAGTGCAAGATGGGATTTTTACTTAAATTTATAGCACTTGTATTATCACATAATATGAGTACTTTATTTAAATGTACCTCGAGGTCCGTAAGGGTGTGCTTCATCCAAAGTACCTGAGCGCATGCCCTTGCAACATCCACATATTCTGCGTCTGTGGTTGAAAGGGCAACTGATTGTTGTTTCTTTGAGAACCAAGAAACAAGGGATTGGCCAATGAATGCACAAACTCCACTTGTGCTTTTTCTATCAATCGGAGATCCACCTAGATCAGAATCCGTGTAGCAGGTGATTTCTACCTCAGGTATTTTTAGATACCATAATCCGAGATTTGCGGTGCCTCTTATATATCAAAAAATTCATTTGACCGCTTCACAGTGAGATTGTCGAGGACTTCCCTGAAATCTTGCACACAAGCATACACTATACATAATATCTGGTCTACTTGCGGTTAGATAAAGTAAACTGCCAATCATAGCGCGGTATATCTTTTCATTGAAGCTATCACCTTCTTCATCACGAGATAATTTAACATTAGTGGTCATAGGTGTGTCTACGGGCTTTACGTTCTCAAAATTAAATTTTTTAAGCATGTCTTTGGCATATTTGGATTGAGTCACGAAAATGCCATCATTAAGTTGTCGAATTTGTAAATCGAGAAAATAGTTTAATTCACCCATCATACTCATTTCAAATTCACTTTTCATTTTTGTGGCAAATTCTTCACAAAGGAGATTATTGCTAGATCCAAAGATAATATCATCAACATATATTTGTACAACTACCAAATCTTTGTTTGATTGCTTGACAAACAAAGTGTTATCAACTTTTCCCATAATATAACCATTTTCTATTAGGAAAGTTTTTAATCTATCATACCAAGCACGAGGTGCTTGTTTGAGACCATAGAGCGCCTTCTTAAGTTTAAAAACATGATTAGGTTTTTCAAAGATTTCAAAACCGGGAGGTTGTGTGACAAACACTTCCTCATTAATAACTCCATTTAAGAAAGCACTTTTAACATCCACTTGATAAAGTTTGAAGTCTTTTGCATTTGCATAGGCTAAAAGCATTCTTATAGATTCTAATCTTGCAACCGGAGCAAAATTTTCATCATAGTTGATGCCCTCTTGTTGATTATACCCCTTTGCTACTAAGCGAGCTTTGTTTCGTGTGACTCCACCGTGTTCATCTACCTTGTTACGAAAGACCCATTTTGTTCCTATGATGGTTTGACCACTAGGTTGAGGTACTAAGTCCCAAACATCGTTCCTAGTGAATTGGTTGAGTTCCTCTTGCATTGCAAATATCCAATCGTCGTCTTTCAATGCTTCTTCTACGGTTTTAGGTTCTATAGAGGACACAAAGGCATGGAATGCACTATGGGTGTGAATTTGGGATCTTGTAGTCCTTTGGTTTAAATCACCTATGATTTGTTGCACGGGGTGATTTCTTGCTTCTCTTAGGTTTGGATCTTCTATTCCTTGAGGAACATAACAAGGAGGTGTATTTCTAGGTTCTTCTTGACTGGAAGAGGGTTGAGGTCCTAGATCAAAGTTTCTAAGGTTCCAAGTCAAAGTTTCTTCCTCGTTCATGTTATCATCTACTAGAGGAGGACTTGGCTTTGGTGGGGATTCATCAAAGCTTACGTTTAAGGACTCTTCAACTACCATGGTGGTCTTGTTTAGGACTCTATAGGCTTTGCTATTCCAAGAGTAACCTAGGAAAATACCTTCATAGGCTTTGGGATCAAATTTTGTCAGATAATCTTTATTATTCAAAATGTAACACTTGCACCCAAAAACTCTAAGGTGGCCTAAGGAAGGTTTTCTACCTCGATATAGCTCATAAGGTGTCTTTTCTAGAATACCTCTAACTAGGACACAGTTCAAGACATAGGTCGCGGTAGCCACGACATCACACCAAAACTTTTGGGGTATATTTTGTTCATTTAACATAGTACGGCTCATTTCTTGCAAAGTTGGGTTTTTCCTCTCAACAACCCCATTTGATTGAGGAGTTCGAGGTGCCGAGAAGTTATGAGTGATTTCGTACTTGTTACAAAATGCTTCGAATTGCGTTTCATTATCGAATTCTCTTCCATGGTTCGTACGTATGGAAACAATCGTACAACCTTGTTGGTTTTGAATTCTCTTTCCTAAGATTTTGAATTTTTCAAAAGCTTCATTTTTATGTTTTAAAAACAAAGTCCAAGTGTAGCGTGAAAAATCATCAACTATTACATGTGTATAGAATATTCCTCCATAGCTTTGGATTGCCGAGGGACCGAAGAGATCCATGTGGAGTAATTCTAATACTCTCTTTGTTGATACAATGTTTTTGGATTTATGAGAGACATGGACTTGTTTTCCGACGCGACATGCGTCACAAAAATGATTTGTCAAACTTGATTGTAGGAAGGTTGTTTACAAGATCTTTGTTTTTCAATTTTTGAATCAAACGAAGATTTGCATGTCCTAGTCTTCTATGCCACAAGGTAGTATTATCATATATAGAAGATAAACACGTAAGATTTTTAACATGCGTTTTACAAATATATAAGTCTCTTTTCTTAACACCTGTTAAGATCACTTTGCCATTTCTAATTATTTCACAATCATTTTCTTTAAATAGAACATGGATATCATTTTTGCATAATTGACCAACACTTAGCAAGTTGAAATTTAAGTTACTCACATGCTCGACATTTAAAAATCTAACATTATTGAAAGCGATGTTACCTCTACCGATAACCTTTCCTCTTGCGTTTCCGCCGAAGACAACTTGCCCACCGTCACATTCATCATATGATGAAAATAGACTTTTATTTCCAGTCATGTGACGAGTGCATCCACTATCAAGGATCCAATCTAGATCTTCGATTTCATTTCCAAAAACCATCTACAAAAATTATGAGATACAAAAAAAACTTGGTACCCAATGATTTATGGGTAGGTTAAAGAATTTAAAGAGTCAAACAATTTAAAACCAATTTCTCATTGGTTCGGGATTACTAGCGTTAAATACACCCTTAGCTATCCATCTAGGGGTTAGCTTTATTTTTCGATGGTTTTCATTATACACAAAATAGGGTGTTTGTGTATTTATCCTTCTTTTGACTTTGGGATAATTTTGATCGTATATGTTGCCCATCTTAACCTTGTTTTTATTTTGTATGTGAGGAGGTCTATAAGGAAAGTTATTTGGCATAACTTTTGGACTAACATATGGTTTAATAGGATAGCATTTAAAAACATGTTTATTGTTGGTTCCTTCACTTTTGGAGGAACTGTCTATCCTTGAGGCTTTTGTAAAAATAATGGTTTTTGACGGTATTTTGGTACTAGATTCACCGTTGGAGACATCAAAACCAAGACCTCTTCTGTCACCAAACTTTCTTTGCATTTCCAACATTTTAAGTACCTTTTCATCTCCATCCTTGAAATTTGAAGCCATTTGATTTCTTCTCTCACGATTTTCACATTTAGAGTTTAGAGAAGAAATCTCAATCTTTAATTTGTCACATTCTGCACAAACATCATTTTCACATATTCTTTTCTCTAAGCATGCAACCTTTTCATTTAACTGGATGCAAGAGTCACAATTTTCTTTTTCAATTAATTTTTCTTTTAAGCATTCAATCTCTTTATTCATGTCTTCGTATATCTTAGTGTCAAGAGAAATTTTCTTGTTAAGATCATGAATTTCTCTTTCTTGCGAAGTAAGAGATTTACTCATTTCGTTGTTAGTTTCACTATATTTCTTAACAAGATTTACCATTTGGTTATATGATTCCTCAAGTTCATCAAGATCTTCATCTTCATGCATATTATTATCATTGTCATAATAATCATCACTATAATCACTATCATTATTAGTTGAGTAGGAAGTAGATACCTCTTTCTCATAGTCGGCCATGAGACATATCTCCTCCTTTCTTTCTTCTTCTTCACTATCACTCCAAGCTCCTCCAACGAATGCCTTTTGTGTGTGGTTCTGCTTTGCTCGTTTCGGACACACATTTGCATAATGATTCTTGTCTCCGCATACGTAACAATAATCATTGTTACTTGAATTATTGTTAAAGTTCTCGTGGCTATTGAACTTGTTGAATTTTTGAAATGGTCTTCCATTTCTTCTTGGGAATCTTGAAGTTTGATTTTGATCTCGATTGACTCCATCTCTTCGATTGAAGTTTGACCTGTCATTTCTTGTAAAACGTTTGTTAGATAAAAATTTATTGAAATTTTTTACCAATAGAGCGAGGTCGTTTGTAGTGTCGATCTTCTCCGGTTCTTCTTTGGTTTGGCTAGCTTTTTCTTCTTTAATCTCTTCTTTTGCAATGCTAGCTTTAAGTGCCAAAGATTTCTTCTTTCCTTGATCTCGGACTTTGTTTCTCTTCAAAGCTATTTCGTGAACTTTGAGGTTGCCGATGAGATCATCCAACTTCATTTTTGAAAGATCACGATAATCTTTCAAGGATGTAATCTTTGGCATCCACTCCGAAGGAAGTGCTCGAAGAATCTTTCTCACATAATCTTCATTCTCATAAACATGACCTAATCCTTTTAATGTAGTCATGATGAGGTTAAAACGTTTAAACATAGAATCAATCGACTCATCTTGAGTCATTTCAAATAGTTCGTAGTCATGAACTAAAATATTTATTTTGCTACTTTTGACTTGTGAGTTTCCACGATGAGTATCGTTTAGACTCTGCCAAATCTCGTTAGCAGTTCTACAAGTAAATACTCTTTCAATTTAATTTGCATTTAAAGCAACATAAAGCATATTTTTTGCTTCGAAATTTAAACAGTTCCAAGATTCATCACTGGCAGTCCATTCAGCAATGGGTTTTGCAGTGGTTATTTCTTCTTCTATTTTGTGGGAATGAAATTTCCATTTTCAATAATATCCCACATCTTTCTACTTTTACCACGAACGCGGCATTAAAAGAGCTCGACCCAAATGCCAAAATTTTCAATATCAATTGGAGGTGGTTTAACAGATAATTACCTTCCTGATGAGCCATTTTATGAACAAGTTTGTTTTAAAAAAAACTTGTTAAAGAAGAGAAATCTTTGAAAGACCTGCTCTGATACCAATTGTTAGAGAACTTTAGGGGGGGGGGGGGGGTAAATGTAACATCTCAAATTTTATAAAAAGTGATGTTTGGGAATATTAAATAATTTAAGTATAATTATTTGATAAGTTATGATTGACTGTTTGAAAAATTAATTTTAGAGTTTAACCCCGAGTAAGATTTGTTATGTATTTTATTGGAAAAATAAGTTAAGGGAAAAACTTTAATTTAATTTATAAATGGAGGGATGGATTTTGCCAAGTATTGATAGTTTGGGGTATGTTTGGTAATTTGGCAAATGAGGTGTCAACACCACAATTGATATTGATTAAGTGTGAAAGGTGTCTTTACAGTATGCTAAGTTATCAAAAATGTGTGTGTGTGAAGTGTGTACGGCAAAAAGAAGAGAGGGGGAAAGAGAAATCGAAAGGGAAGAAAGGAAGGAGACAAATCTTTTTGGCTGGAAAGTTGGAATTAAGCTAAAGAATCAAAGGTATTATTCCTACTTAAATTTCTATTTTATGTAGTTTAAGTTTTTATGGATGTTTTAGAAATGGGTTATGATGAATTTGATGATTATGATAAATCTGGGTTGATAGATATGTTATATAAGTGGTATAGAACATATCTGCAAATTTATGGAATCAAACATGCATATCTTAGTCTTTAATTTCTGGGTTTTGTACGAAATAGTAGGCTGCGATAGTTATGAACATTTGAAGATTCATAAGTGTCGCAACCATGGGTTGCGACAAACTCATAAGTGTCGCAATAGATAGTTGCGATAAGAAGTCCATCGCAACAGTTAGTTGCGATAAGGCTAGGTGTCGCGATAGTTGGTTGCGATGGGAAGGAATTATCGCAACCATGGGTTGCGATAGGTATTATGGGTTGCGATAGAGGGTTGTGGCGCAACAGTTGTTTGCGACAGTCACTGTACTTGCGATAAGAGGCTGTTGCAAATGAGTTGGTTGCGATAGAGATAAGGATTTTAGGATTTGGTATTTAAATATCCTAAACAATAGATTAATACCAGTATAATTGTATATGAGTATTTCAGGTCTCTGTGACGTTAAGTGTTGGATATTCCTGCGACTTTGAGAAAGGAATAGTAGCTTTTTGCAATCAGGTGAGTTCATTTTTACCTTACCTTGTATAAATGTTTTATAAATGTTTTAAATTATGGTAAGGTGTATTTTATAAATGAATTGTTTTGGGTGAATTTTGGAAGAAGGATTTTATAAAGATTTTATAAAATAAAGTCTTTTATCTCAAATTGATGGTTGTGCTTAAAATCATTAATGATATTGGAAAATGACTTACGACAAGAATATGTACGAGTTGTAATTATTGTATTTAATGGACAAGTGAATTACAACAATATTTATATCAAAGATCGTAAGTGATAATATGGACGGTTAGATTTCTATTATAAGGAATTGACATATTAAATGTGATTTGCTTATAATAAATGATATAAAGGATTTATAAAGGAGATTCGCTTATACGATTGCTATAAGGAATCTATGTGAGATAAATAGATTCGCTCATACGATTGCTATGAGGAATATGGGTGAGATAAATATATTCGCTTATACAACAGCTATAAGGAATCTATTAGGTATAAATATAATATTCGCTTATACGATTGTTATAAGGAATTTGTATTAAAGAAATACCTGTATAAATATAAGTAGGTGGTATGGATCCATAGGCCTAGTGTTTGGAAAATCGTGGAATAGACGTAGCTTTATTCGGAATTCCCGATTTCTAAGGAAGAACAAGGGATTGACAAGAGTGATTGTAATCTCCTTCCTTTTTAAGAAATGGGCATGTGTATATTGCGATTTCTTGGATAAGAGCATTAATCTAGAATCTGTAAAGATTTGTAGTGTGGCTCTGGATTATGAGGAATGACTGACTTAGGGTCAGGTCATAGTCATGGAAATGGGTTTAATCCGTTAACGAAGGATGGTTACGCGTGTGGTAAGAAAAAGGGTAAACCAGGTTTGTTATGCCTTGTTTACATTGATTTTATAAATATTATTTTGAAACTGAATGTTCTCACTAGGCATTAGCCTAATCGTTTCAAATAATGTTTTCTTACCAGATACTAGCTCGGGAAAGTAAAGGGATGTGGGACGAGAGCTTTTGGATTAGCGGAGAAGTTATTTAATTTTGAGATTTTGATAGATTGCTTAGATAATCTAGTTAATCGGATTATAGTGAAATGATTTGATTAATAGATTATTTGAAGAATTCTACGTTTGAAAATAGGACTCTCAAGGTTAAATCTTCGCTTATGTATAAAGTTTAAGAAAGCTTATGTTTAAATCTTTTTATAATTTGAGGTTTAAATTAGCCCTGATTTTAGGGCGTTACAATATGGTATCAGAGCATTAGTTTAAGTGAACTAGGTATGCTAAGTGAGATACCTAGACTTAAGCTGAGAAGAATTAAGTTATGATTCGTGAGATATGGGTAGAAGTACTAAGGCGGGATAGTCTTAGAGTCAACGGAAAAATATGAATTATAACTGTGATGATGGTAACGAGGATTCTCATGTATAGTATGTTCATAATTTCAATTAGCTACTGTTATTATGAATATATTGTTACATAAGCATACTTGTTTATGATGGTTATATGTTCTACCATGGCTATCCTTGATCCTGTATCTTAATGGTTGTAAAATGGATTGGATGTTACTCATATTATTGGAAAAGTATCAGCGAGTTCATCCTATTTTGGTGTTATAAACCTTAAATTGGATTTAGTGTATAGAGTTGCTACATGAATTTCTTCATGTTATTTGATGTTAAAAACTTCACTTTTGATGCTAAAACTTCCATAGAATGAACCTAATCAAGTGGGGGTTGAGTTGGGATGTTAAAGGGCTAAAACAGGGGCTGTTTGGTGCCCAACAGACGTCTGCGCGTGTATGGGCGCAGCTTGGGGCGCGCCAGCAGGCGCGCACAACTCTGTTTCAGCAGTTTCTGATTTTTGTTTCTTGCGTATCGGTGTCGTTTTAGGGCGTAATATAGGTGTATGAGTACTCGTTTTGAGTGGAAGATAGCATTTGAACACTTTGAACATGTTAGTTTGGACATATAACAACTCCAAGTATTGTTTTTAATGTCGGTTGTTCAGTTTCTAGCCGATTGCGAATCGGGGGTGCCCGATGGGTCGTTTAAAGTCCTTAATCATCGTAGGGAGTCTTATATGCATACAATTGTGTAAAGTGCGTCGATGTGTGTATATTATAGACTTGTGTACATGTTGGTGAAGTATGGCTTGGGTGGTGTTCGGTTGTGGCGTTATTTATCGGTTTTACTCGTGGGTGTCGTTTACTTGTGTGTGGCTTCGAACTCTTGATAAGGTGAGTGTGGGTACTTCTGATTCAGTAATGACGAAATCTTCTATGAAATTCCGTAAAATGGATAATGTGAATTGGATTATGATATGTTGGAAGGATTAGGTTCAGTTAGGGATTCTTGTTGAAGAATAAGTTAAGGAAGTATCGACAAATTGACTATTAGCGTTAAACGTCGGTAGTTGTGTAAGGTGTATGAGGCTGAAGTATTGAATCAAAAGATTTAAGAGTTGAAGGACCACCTTGTAAAGGTGTTAGGATATTGAAATACTGTGGTTTTAAAATAAGTGTTTTATTTACGAAGTGGATGGTTTGTAAAGACTGAAGTAATTGATAAGAACGAAAGGAGTACATAGATTGTGTTGATCTGTGAAGGAATATGTCCTGTTTATGTAAAGGTTTGGAATCACAAAGAGTTAGTAAGTAACGAGTAGGCATGAGTTAATTAGAAACTCGTGAGTTATGATTCAACTAAAGTTGGGGAGAGATAAAGTAGCGAAATAGACTCAGTTAATTATGCGGAAGAACATGAAGGTAAGTTTGAATTATGTACGAATGATCATGAGAGACCTGGTCTGCTGTGAGATGTTATATGTGGAGAATGTACGGACGAGAAGTGGCATAAATTGTCAATATAAATGTGTCAACTAATGTGTAATGTGAGGATGGAAGGAAGAAGCTTCAAATGGAAGTCATTTCAGAAATTTTGGATGAAGTGAGGGATTTGTTAATATAGTTGTTGGATTATGTGATTTGTAAGATGGCGTTGTGATATAGCTAATGTCGAATTGGAATGATTAAAGCGGTGGTGGATGATTACCCAAATGAGGAACCAAGTGACTTTGGATTGCGTAAGTCGCTAAGTAAGTATATTTTGGAGTAATTGGAAGTTTAAAGAAGATGATGAGTGTGTTAGTCAAAATGTGGTAGTGGTTGCTTCTTGTGCGAATGAATTGTCCGAGAAAGTATTAGTTGAAGATCAAAGAATGTGTAATAACTTCGAACGATAGTGTCGTTTCAAGATAACTTGGTTGAATGCCTTAAGTTAGAATTTTGGTGCAACTGTTTGGTTATGTATAAGTAATGAGAAAATGTTATTGGCATGTGGAAAAGTTGAAAACAAGTAATGTTTGGAGGTTGGCACTTCCCTTTAACGTGGGAAACAATGATATAAAGATTGGATCTAAGAAATGTAGTCATACGAAGTTCTTTTGTGTTTAAGATTTATGGTCGATTATATGAATTGAAATCTTCAAAGATTTTAATTGTCTTGTTTTAAATGGTTACTTATTAACTTGACTATTTGAGTTTGAGTTATTGAATTAATTTGAATAGGCTCAATACTTGGGGCACGGGTGTAGTGATGTTCAAATGATCAAACCGGTAGACGACGATGTTATGTACATAAAAGAATTTTAAGTTTTGTACAACGAATTCGTGGCATTGGGTTAGTGAGTTGAAATCCTTAGACGAAATTTACTAGTAATATGATATGTTTATGGCAATAATCCGACATCAAATGGAAGTGTGAGATCCCACCTCGACTAGGAGGGAAATGAAGCCCTCCTTGTAAGGGTGGAGGGATATCTTCCTTGCATGAGGCCTTTTGCCTGTCACTGGGTGCGGTCTGGGTGTGTCTCGCGTATGCCTGTGCAGGGCAGGAACAAAAAAAAACTGTGAGCGGTACCGGCATGCTGTTATGCAGAGGGTATGCGTAAAGCGGACAATATCGTATATGCTGTTATTACAAATATCGTGTAAGTGTATGGGAATGTTATATTATTTTGTTGTCTCTCTTGCAAATATGTAAGAAGTTGTTTGGAGAAAGGTGTGTATCCAGTATGACGCTGGACCACTTTGTGTGAGTGTTATAAAAGTGAAAGATCGTAATTACATAGGTAATTTTTATGGGGTGTGATGATCCATATAAGAACGAAATGTTAGGGTAATTGAAGCGGGTGCACTTTGAATAGTTGACCTTGACATGTGGTGCATCTAGGCTCGGGAAAGACAAAGTCCGGAAACGATTTTACTTCAAATGAAATGGTGGTTATGGGTAGCATGAAGGAAGCAATATCTTCTGTGTGTATAAAGACATAATGAAAGCTTGTTTGCAATGAGGTCGCGTGGTGCGATAGTGGTGTGAGGAAGTGGTAGTACTTTGTATTGAAGGAACGTGTAAGTCATAGATGTAATGATGGTTTGCTGTAATATTGAAATATTCAAAAATGGTAGGTATGCTCAATTGAAATGGGTAGCTTTTCAGATAGTATACGTTAATGCTATTTTGAGGTCTAGAGGTTGAGTTGCGGTCGGTGACGAGATGAAAAGAGAACTCTTGTTCTTCTCGATCCCATGGAATTTTTAAGTAAGTTTTTATACTTCACTTGATTGTCGAAAAGGATACTGTAATCATTAAGCTGTGATATTTCGTTATGAAGCTTAGTTAAGAGCGTTGGAGTATTCCGTGGATGTAAAGAAATGCAATGAATAGGTCGACAGTGTTGGAAAGTTAGAAACTCGTGGTAGTTCTCGGTGCTAAGTACTTTACAAGGACTTGGCTAAAGGTCTTGGCAAATAATTTTGGAGAAACCGTTCTTTTGGACTATAGCGGTGATGATGGGTGTTCCGTGTAGGCATAAGAGAAATGATAACGGTATGGTAGATCAAGAAATAAGTCGGATAGAGATTTGATGATAACAGTTACTCTAGGGAGGTTTGCAAATTTAAGTTGGGGAGTGAGTAATGATAAAAGAGGTAAGATTCAGAATGTGTGAAAAGATGAGTCATTATTCTTTCTGGATTTTATTTGTGACTAAGTGTGTAAGACTTGAAGTGAAGAGATATACGATATACTTCATGATTGGTATAATGTGATTCCACTTAATGAAGTAAGAGTGAATGAGAAGAATAATAGTAAGGGGGAATTGTAAGGGATTATAGAAAGATCAGTTAAGAAGTTGCGACATAAGATTGTGGTATTATATCTTCGAGGTGTTAACGTGACTTTAGAGTCAGAAGAGGATACGAAAATTAGATATCCTCATTTGTTTACCTAGCTTTGATTTCGAGGACGAAATCATTTTCAAGTTGGGGAGTATTGTAACATCTCAAATTTTATAAAAAGTGATGTTTGGGAATATTAAATACTTTAAGTATAATTATTTGATAAGTTATGATTGACTGTTTGAAAAATTAATTTTAGAGTTTAACCCCGAGTAAGATTTGTTATGTATTTTATTGGAAAAATAAGTTAAGGGGAAAACTTTAATTTAATTTATAAATGGAGGGATGGATTTTGCCAAGTATTGATAGTTTGGGGTATGTTTGGTAATTTGGCAAATGAGGTGTCAACACCACAATTGATATTGATTAAGTGTGAAAGGTGTCTTCATAGTATGCTAAGTTATCAAAAATGTGTGTGTGTGAAGTGTGTACGGCAAAAAGAAGAGAGGGGGAAAGAGAAATCGAAAGGGAAGAAAGGAAGGAGACAAATCTTTTTGGCTGGAAAGTTGGAATTAAGCTAAAGAATCAAAGGTATTATTCCTACTTAAATTTCTATTTTATGTAGTTTAAGTTTTTATGGATGTTTTAGAAATGGGTTATGATGAATTTGATGATTATGATAAATCTGGGTTGATAGATATGTTATATAAGTGGTATAGAACATATCTGCAAATTTATGGAATCAAACATGCATATCTTAGTCTTTAATTTCTGGGTTTTGTACGAAATAGTAGGCTGCGATAGTTATGAACATTTGAAGATTCATAAGTGTCGCAACCATGGATTGCGACAAACTCATAAGTGTCGCAATAGATAGTTGCGATAAGAAGTCCATCGCAACAGTTAGTTGCGATAAGGCTAGGTGTCGCGATAGTTGGTTGCGATGGGAAGGAATTATCGCAACCATGGGTTGCGATAGGTATTATGGGTTGCGATAGAGGGTTGTGTCGCAACAGTTGTTTGCGACAGTCACTGTACTTGCAATAAGAGGCTGTTGCAAATGAGTTGGTTGCGATAGAGATAAGGATTTTAGGATTTGGTATTTAAATATCCTAAACAATAGATTAATACCAGTATAATTGTATATAAGTATTTCAGGTCTCTGTGACGTTAAGTGTTGGATATTCCTGCGACTTTGAGAAAGGAATAGTAGCTTTTTGCAATCAGGTGAGTTCATTTTTACCTTACCTTGTATGAATGTTTTATAAATGTTTTAAATTATGGTAAGGTGTATTTTATAAATGAATTGTTTTGGGTGGATTTTGGAAGAAGGATTTTATAAAGATTTTATAAAATAAAGTCTTTTATCTCAAATTGATGGTTGTGCTTAAAATCATTAATGATATTGGAAAATGACTTACGACAAGAATATGTACGAGTTGTAATTATTGTATTTAATGGACAAGTGAATTACAACAATATTTATATCAAAGATCGTAAGTGATAATATGGACGGTTAGATTTCTATTATAAGGAATTGGCATATTAAATGTGATTTGCTTATAATAAATGATATAAAGGATTTATAAAGGAGATTCGCTTATACGATTGCTATAAGGAATCTATGTGAGATAAATAGATTCGCTCATACGATTGCTATGAGGAATATGGGTGAGATAAATATATTCGCTTATACAACAGCTATAAGGAATCTATTAGGTATAAATATAATATTCGCTTATACGATTGTTATAAGGAATTTGTATTAAAGAAATACCTGTATAAATATAAGTAGGTGGTATGGATCCATAGGCCTAGTGTTTGGAAAATCGTGGAATAGACGTAGCTTTATTCGGAATTCCCGATTTCTAAGGAAGAACAAGGGATTGACAAGAGTGATTGTAATCTCCTTCCTTTTTAAGAAATGGGCATGTGTATATTGCGATTTCTTGGATAAGAGCATTAATCTAGAATCTGTAAAGATTTGTAGTGTGGCTCTGGATTATGAGGAATGACTGACTTAGGGTCAGGTCATAGTCATGGAAATGGGTTTAATCCGTTAACGAAGGATGGTTACGCGTGTGGTAAGAAAAAGGGTAAACCAGGTTTGTTATGCCTTGTTTACATTGATTTTATAAATATTATTTTGAAACTGAATGTTCTCACTAGGCATTAGCCTAATCGTTTCAAATAATGTTTTCTTACCAGATACTAGCTCGGGAAAGTAAAGGGATGTGGGACGAGAGCTTTTGGATTAGCGGAGAAGTTATTTAATTTTGAGATTTTGATAGATTGCTTAGATAATCTAGTTAATCGGATTATAGTGAAATGATTTGATTAATAGATTATTTGAAGAATTCTACGTTTGAAAATAGGACTCTCAAGGTTAAATCTTCGCTTATGTATAAAGTTTAAGAAAGCTTATGTTTAAATCTTTTTATAATTTGAGGTTTAAATTAGCCCTGATTTTAGGGTGTTACAGTAAAGGTTGTATTAGGATCTTTTCACTTTCAAAAAATTTCTTTTTCAATCACAACAATAATTTAAATACACAACAGTTTATAGTAGAGATAAGGGTAGAGAAAAATGATACCGACACCGTTGTTTAGAGTGGTTCACCAACTTGGCTACTCCACTTTCTGAGACACTTCTCGACACACATATCCACTATTAATGTTCTTTATGGTAGAACACAAACCTTGATATAAACAGTATAATGATCTATTGCTTCTTCTAGAGATTAGAATGGATCACTCACTCTCAAAGTAAATACTTACAAGATGATATATTTCTCAATGGTAATCACTCTTGTATAATGTATAACACTTGGATGTTTTGAGAGTTAATTGCTTGAGTTGTTTTGTTGATCATAGTTCTCAGAAATCAGGGATTTCAATCTGCTATCAACTCAAGACTTAATTTCTTCTTCACCTTCAATGTCTTTATATAGGGATGAGAAAAACGCTCCAGACCACTCGCGAACGTCCACGATGTTTTTCCCGGACATCCACTATTAATGATTACGGTTGGTGGAGGTGGCCGTTTGAATAATGTGACTTTTCAGTATTTTTGAATGGCGGACGTCCGCCATATACCTCGTGGACGTCCGCGACTTGCTTTTACAAACCCCAAGAAAAGCATGCTTTGCTTTTAAATATTTAATCCGTTCCTTTAGTTGGTGGACGTCCGGCTGCATAGCCGCGGACGTCCGCGGTCAGTTTTTCAAAAACATTAAGCACGCTTGTAAGACTTTTCAGTTTTATATTTTAAAATAAACCAACGGTTGTATTTTTAAAACGATATTGGGTTTGGTTTTTGAAATATCCAAGTGGTATATTATTTTAAGTGTTTATACCATTATGAAATATTAAGAATAATATTCGCACATCTTCAGTCTTGAACTCTTCATGTTTCCATTTCTTTGATCCGAGCTGAGATGATGCTTTTCATTCTTCAGGAGCTTTACACTTGGATCAAATTGTTAGAAACAAAATAATATGTCTATTTATTTGTTAATCATCAAAACAATGGGATTAATGATATTTAATCACTTGCAATCACTTGCACCAACATGTTTGTACATCGCACATAGGAGACGTTTGTACATCTATCTCTCTCTATAAACACCAAACCATAATCATTTCTTTTATTACTTTTGTGTTTAGGTGTGGTGGTGGTGTGATGGTGGTTATGGGTGGTGACAGGCGGTGTTCATGATGAATAAGGAGGTAGAAGAAAAAGATAGGTAAAAAGACCAAAATACCCCTCACGTGAGGGGCACATGACCAACTTAACGGAGCCTCCACTAACGGTGTTAGTGAGAGGGACCATTTTGGGCTGCGAAACTCATTTTAGGGACCATTAGTGTACTTTCAGCTTTAGAGGGACGAAAAGTAAAATTCAGGCATTCACGAGGGACCAAAAATGCAATTCACTCAACAAAAAAATAACGGCATAGTTGGTTTTAGTTTCAATACAATTCATATGATTGAAAATAAAACAATGAGTGAACTACGTTTTTTGTCCATGTGATTTATTAATTTGCGATTTTTGTTCGTTTATGTGATTTTGGTATTCATGATGGTTTGATTTACTCTTAAGTATGAGGGATAAAAATAACATAAATAATACACTATAGAGACAAAAATAACAATGAATAATAAAATATAAACCAAAAACAAAACAAAATCGTAACTTCAAACGTACAAAAGCAACAATAGCAATTTTCAACAAACTATAAAAATAGAAAACATAAGTTGCAAAGATGTCCATTTCTTTTAAGAGTAAATTACCGATTTGGTCTCTCAGGTATGTCGATTATTACGGATTTGATCCTTTAACTTCATTTTATTATATAATAACCCTTCAAATATGCATTTTGCTACGAAATTGGTCCCTTAAGCTAACGGTCGTCTACATATCCGTTAAGTACTAAGGCAAAATGACATTATACCCTTTTCTTTTCTTTTAATTAGTATTTAACAATTATATGATATATTTTGTTAAAAAAACAACTATATAATATTGAGTAAATACTGTTTTGGTCCCTTAGGTATGCGAAAAATTACGAAATGGGTCCTTTAACTTCAAAAATTACCCTTTTGGTACCTCAGGTATGCAGTTTGCTATGAAATTGGCCCCTAGAGCTGACGACCGTCTATTTTCTGTCGTTAACCCCCACCACGTGAGATGCACATGAGGGTAATTTTGTCAAACCATAATTTTTTTTCTTTTCTGATACCACTCTCATTTAAAAACAATCCCATACCCGTTACCCCCTCCCCCAAACGAATACAACTGCACATATTCTTTTCCATTGAAGCTCTGAAGCTCAAACCATGGTGTTGTGTTACTGTGGTGCTTACACGGTCATCCTAACTTCGTGGACAAATGAAAACCCAGGGCGATCTTCTCCTGTTCCCGCCCTATAAGTTTTTAGGGTTTATTGTAACGTCCTAAAAATTACAAGGAATTTAAAATTTGTAAAAGTAATTCATTTCATTATAATCAAACCAAAAGTTAACAAATCCCATTACAATAAGAATAAACGTCGTTATTTAAAACCGTCAACAAAGTTTAAGCATCGGAAAAGTTATATAATTCAATCAGCGGAAAAGTTATATAATTCAATCCCCATTTACTAAAAATCAATTCAAACGATCTTTGCCTTGCGCCCGTGTGTACCGTCACGCCCGACTGCTACTCGCACCTGAAAACATAAGATTTTGGGAAGGGGTAAGCACGGAGCTTAGTGAATTCAATCCTTACATAGGATCGCAATTATATCAGCATCACCCTTAAACATACCAGCACATAAATTTCTTGGAACATCCATCAAGAAAATATATCACGATTAATAATAATCCTTATGCTCCTTGGAACCACCATCAAGAAGACATAATCACAACACATTATACCAATACACATACTCCATGGAACAACCATCAAGAAGATATATCACGATTAATAATAATCCTTATGCTCCTTGGAACCACCATCAAGAAGACATAATCACAACACATTATACCAATACACATACTCCTTGGAACAACCATCAAGAAGATATATCACGATTAATAATAATCCTTATGCTCCTTGGAACCACCATCAAGAAGACATAATCACAACACATTATACCAATACACATACTCCTTGGAACAACCATCAAGAAGTGGCCTTATACTTCTTGGAACAACCCTCAAGAAGATATAATCACAACTCATTATACAAACGCATATACCTCTTAGAACATCCATCAAGAAGTACATCAATCACAGTTCAATATATACACACAAATATATATATTCCACACCACAATAATATCAACAAACAATCATAATCAACACACTCGAACTATAGCAACACGAATATAATCCCCATCCTATATAGTGAGAGAACTCACCTCAAACGCAAAGCTTATGACCTCAACCGCAACACGAACCGGCCAACACCAGTTCACCTTTTTCCACCTAAATAAGCGTTAACAATTGTCAAAGTGACGCCCCAAACCAAAGCCACGACTACTAACTTTAAAAACACATTTTCCAGTTTTTACTCTCAACACACAGGTCTGTTCGGGACCTGTTTAACCCCTTATAAACTGATTAAACCAGAAATATTTTTCCATAATCACAAAGTCCCATGTCTTAGGGTTCCAGGGACATATCGCACGCGCTCTAACGATTTTTCTACAATTTATAACGAATTATTTACGAATGGAACATAAAACTGACGAAATCCCGACCTGCTGTAAAAACAGCAGTTTTACGCCTAGATAGAGGCCGAACCAAACTTTCGCTAAAACACGAAAAACGTGTCCGACACCGAATGTGAACCGTGGGCACCGGATTCGTCTCAATCCGAGTTACGACGAGAAAGTTACGCGCGAAAGAAAACTGGACATAAACTAAATATTACATAAAATGATAAAACGGTTTCCACACCAACCCACTAACGGTATGAGGGTTCCGCCGCCCGGTGGTTTCGAGGTCTGGTCGCGGCCACCACCCACTGCCCTTTCCGGCAGCGGTGGTCGCCAGAGGCGGCGGCCGGCGGCGGCGATTGTTTTCTCAAACTAACGATTAACGACGAGAGAAACAACAAACGGGAAAACGGTTCTTACCTCGCGACGACAACGACGGTGCAACTGCAGAATTACTCCGGCCACTTCTCCTTCTCGCCGCTGCACTCTCTCTCTTCCTCGATTTCTCTCTCTCTCCCTCTCGGTTTCTCTCTCTCTCTCTCTCTCTCTTCTCTTTTCCGGCCGGCGACGACGAAAGAAAAGGGAGAAATGCCGTAGGTTTTAGTTTTTGCTATGCTTCTTTCTTCTTTTCTTGTGAGTTACGGCACCAACTCCACCAAATGAGAAAGGGTTTGGTTTATGAAAAGCATGGGCCGAAACTTATGCAAGTTTTGGCCCTTTGACACTAATGGTCCCTCAACTAAAAACCTTCTCGCAATTAACCCAAAATTCAGAATTTTTAACGAATAGGTCCAACTCGACTAACCCCGTTAACGGAACCACATTAAATCAAACTTAAAAGAAAAGAATTAATACTAATAAATTACATACCGGGATACGGGCTTTACAACTCTCCCCCACTTGGATTAGGCTTCGTCCTCGAAGTCTAGACCGAAGAATAACTCGGGATAGTTTTCGCGCATCTCCGCTTCGGGCTCCCACGTCCGCTCTGAACCCTTCCGGTGCTGCCACTGAACCTTCACCAATCCAATGACCTTGTTGCGCAGGTTCTTCGTCTTTCTCTCAACGATAGCTATCGGCTTCTCCACGTAGTTGAGTCTTTCGTCAATCTGAATGTCCTCGAGAGGAACCACGGCAGACTCGTCTACTACACACTTCCGTAGTTGAGAAACGTGGAAGGTGTTGTGGATTAAACTCAACTCATCCGGTAACTCTAACCGGTAAGCCACCTTTCCCACTCGAGCAATGACTTTGTAGGGTCCAATGTAACGGGGCCCCAACTTTCCTCGTTTGCGAAACCGGATTACCCCTTTCCAGGGTGAAACCTTCGACAGTACATAGTCGCCCACCCGAAACTCTAGGTCTGATCGCCTCTTGTTGGCGTAACTCTTCTGCCGACTCTGTGCAGTAACTAGTCGCTCCCGGACCATTTGAATCATCTCGGTCGTCCTTAGTACAATGTCGGTGCTCCCTAATACCCGCTGACCGACCTCGCCCCAACAAACGGGCGTCCTGCATTTCCTACCATACAACAACTCGTACGGCGGCATGCCAATACTAGAGTGGTAGCTGTTGTTGTAGGAAAACTCCGCCAGAGGAGGGTACTGATCCCAGCTACCTCCAAAATCGATAACACAGGCTCGAAGCATATCTTCGAGGGTCTGAATAGTCCGCTCACTCTGTCCGTCCGTCTGCGGATGAAAAGCCGTGCTAAAGTGTAGCCGTGTACCCATCTCCGACTGAAACTTCTCCCAAAACCGGGAAGTAAAACGAGTATCCCTGTCGGAGACAATCGAAACTGGCACCCCGTGCCTGGCCACAATCTCTCGCACAAACACCTCTGCAAGCTTCTCCGCCGATGAACTCTCCCTGATGGCCAAGAAATGAGCGCTCTTAGTCAGACGATCCACAACTACCCAGATAGTATCATTCCCCCGCTGAGTTTTGGGAAGCTTCGTGATGAAATCCATCGTAATCTGCTCCCATTTCCACACTGGAATCTCCAACGGCTGTAACTTCCCATGCGGTCGTTGATGCTCTGCTTTGACCTTTCGACAGGTCAAACACACTTCAACACATTTGGCGACATCCCTCTTCATGCCGGGCCACCAATAATCTTCTCGTAGGTCTCTGTACATCTTAGTAGCCCCCGGATGAATCGAAAACTTGGACTTGTGCGCCTCGTCCAACAGTATCTGTCGGTTCCCACCAGTGAAGGGAACCCAGACTCTACCGTACCGAGTCACTAAGCCTCGACTATCACGGACAAAATTCTGGATTTCTCTCGAAACTCTCTCGTGTTTGGCATTCTCTCCCAGAATTGCCACTTCCTGGGCGCTACCTATTGATTCAAGAAGAGGTGCTACAACTGTCAATCACTGACACAAACCCCTCAGTGGTTCGCCAACCGGATGTCGGCTAAGTGCGTCGGCGACCACATTTGCTTTACCGGGGTGGTAAAGTATCTCACAATCGTAATCCTTGACCACATCGAGCCACCTTCTCTGACGCATATTTAGATTTTGCTGATCCATCAGGTACTTGAGGCTCTTATGGTCGGTGTAGATCGTACACTTAACGCCATATAAATAATACCTCCAGATTTTTAAGGCAAACACCACTGCTCCCAACTCTAGGTCATGAGTCGGGTAGTTCGCCTCATGAGGCTTCAGCTGCCTCGAAGTGTAAGCTATAACCTTGCCGCGTTGCATAAGCACGACACCCAGACCTTGGTGTGAAGCGTCACAGTACACCACCAAGTCTTCCATGCCCTCGGGCAAGGTTAACACCGGAGCCTCGCATAATCGTCTGCGTAGCTCCTCAAAAGCTCTTTGCTGCTCCTCACCCCAGCTGAAATCCGCTGATTTCTTCGTCAAACGGGTCATAGGCAACGCGATCTTGGAGAAATCTTGGATGAATCTCCGATAATACCCTGCCAACCCTAGAAAACTTCGCACTTCGGTGGGAGTCTTCGGCACTTCCCACCGCATCACCGCTGAAATCTTGGCCGGATCGACCATAATACCGTTCTGATTCATGACATGTCCTAGGAATTGGACCTCTCGTAACCAGAATTCGCACTTAGAGAACTTAGCATAAAGCTTTTCTCGCCTCAGAACCTCTAAAACTTCCCGCAAATGCATCTCGTGCTCTTCCTTCGTCTTCGAATACACGAGAATATCGTCGATGAACACAATCACCGATCGATCCAACATTGGGCTACATACCCTGTTCATAAGATCCATGAACGCTGCTGGTGCATTGGTGAGCCCGAAAGGCATCACCACAAACTCATAATGGCCATATCGTGTGCGAAAAGCCGTTTTCTCTGTATCTTCACCCCTCACCCGCATCTGGTGATACCCCGACCTCAAATCAATCTTAGAGAACCACGAGGCTCCTTGAAGCTGGTCGAACAAGTCGTCAATCCTGGGCAGAGGATAACGATTCTTGACCGTAAGCTTATTCAACTCACGGTAGTCTATACACATTCGTTGGGACCCGTCCTTCTTCTTCACAAACAGAATCGGGGCTCCCCACGGTGAACAACTCGGTCTGATGAACATCTTTTCGAGAAGCTCCTGCAATTGAGTGTACAACTCCTTCATCTCCGGTGGAGCAAGGCGGTAAGGTGCCTTGGCTACCGGAGCAGCACCTGGAACCAAATCAATACGAAACTCTACCTATCGCTCGGGAGGTATTCCCGGTAGATCATCAGGAAATACATCAGTAAACTCCCGTACAACTAGCACGTTCTATGCAATCTTCTTCTCTTCCTCAACGCGCGTATCTATCACATACGCTAGAAATCCCTGCCCACTATGCTGAAGGTATCTCCGAGCTCTCGCAGCTGAACATATCGCCGAAGTCCATCTCGGCAAGTCTCCCTGGACCAACAGTTCTCCCCCACTTGGGGTTCGAACCCGCACTTGTTTGTGACGACAAACAATCTCCGCATCGAACGTATCCATCCAATCCATGCCCACGATCACACACAGCTCACGCATCGCAATCGGAATCAAATCGATGGGAAATCTCACGCCCGAGATTTCCAACGTGCATCCCCGATACACATCCGTGACCGTCAAGGTCCTACTATCCGCCACCTCAACCACAAGAGGACACGCTAACCTTCCTACTACCCGGCCCAAAATCTCGCTAAACGCGCGAGACACGAACGAATGAGTAGCCCCGCTATCAAACAGCACAACTGCAGGCACCGAGTTAACTAGGAAGGTACCTAACACCACTTTATGCATAACTTGTGCCTCCTCCACTCTCAGTTGATGAACTCTACCTCGGGCCACCTCCATCACCGCAACAAGTGAAGCATACTGCGCAGTACTCACGAACTCCCTGATCTCGGTACGTAACATATCCTTGCACCACGTCATCTTCATGTCCTCAGAAGCAGCATGCTAAGGACAGAACAATGCCATTTCCATGAACTTTCGATTCATCTCCTTCACCGTCTCTGTAGTCTGAGTGAGCCCCAAGAACTCCTTAGCAATACTCTCCATCTCCACTGGAGGCACATACTCTGTACGAACACGTTCGACGAACTCCTCCTAGGTCAATGTAGTGCGCTCAGCAAGCGTCAAAGCAGTTAGCACACCAGCCTTTCGCTCTATCACGTAACAGATTCACCGCGAAGCGAACCCTCAAGTTCTCAGGACAATAAATCCTGCTATCTATGCTCACGCTCAACCCCTCAGATTCCCCGTGACTTTCCCCGACTCGAGCATGGATCCTGTGCTTCAGATAGTAGGAGCTCTACTACTACCTTCCACACCTATCCTTACTCGTTTCGAGTCCCGTCCCGAAGTGCCCAAGTAGTTCCTTGCTCAAAGAAAACCATACACGTATGCCTATACTGCCGCATATACACCCTCTTCCTAGCTCTCTAGGAATAATCATAATACTCCACTACCCTTACTAAGGCGGAACCCCCACTAACCCTGACGAGTCGCCTCGTAAACGCACAATCGCATACAGTGGAAACCAGATAGACATTCGAATATAAGATTCTATCCTACAACGGTTGGACTCAAACAAGAGCTGCGCAATAGAACTAAATCCAACATTCTAAGGCTATTCGGTTCCTACCGCATACAACCTATAGTGCATTCGCTTAACAACCTATCATAGCTAGCATGAGTTCCTATTAGCAATTAACAACCATACAGTACAGTGTAAACCACATAAGATATCTAGCATGCATACTCTATGATCTAGAAAGCAATTAGTACACTAAGTATCGTACCTTCCCACAGAGCGTCGGCTGACTGTACATACTGCGCCCCCGATCACCGTTTCCCACACGGGTTTTCCTTTTTCCTTTATTCTCAAAGATTTTTGTAAAAAGTTTAAAACTTCATAGCCGCAACTTGAGACCAAACACACCGAGATGTGTCTGATTCACTCAAGCTGTGCTCTGATACCAAGTTGTAACGTCCCAAAAATTACAAGGAATTTAAAAATTTTAAAAGTAATTCATTTCATTATAATCAAACCAAAAGTTAACAAATCCCATTACAATAAGAATAAACGTCGTTATTTAAAACCGTCAACAAAGTTTAAGCATCGGAAAAGTTATATAATTCAATCAGCGGAAAAGTTATATAATTCAATCCCCATTTACTAAAAATCAATTCAAACGATCTTTGCCTTGCGCCCGTGTGTACCGTCACGCCCGACTGCTACTCGCACCTGAAAACATAAGATTTTGGGAAGGGGTAAGCACGAAGCTTAGTGAATTCAATCCTTACATAGGATCGCAATTATATCAGCATCACCCTTAAACATACCAGCACATAAATTTCTTGGAACATCCATCAAGAAAATATATCACGATTAATAATAATCCTTATGCTCCTTGGAACCACCATCAAGAAGACATAATCACAACACATTATACCAATACACATACTCCTTGGAACAACCATCAAGAAGATATATCACGATTAATAATAATCCTTATGCTCCTTGGAACCACCATCAAGAAGACATAATCACAACACATTATACCAATACACATACTCCTTGGAACAACCATCAAGAAGATATATCACGATTAATAATAATCCTTATGCTCCTTGGAACCACCATCAAGAAGACATAATCACAACACATTATACCAATACACATACTCCTTGGAACAACCATCAAGAAGTGGCCTTATACTTCTTGGAACAACCCTCAAGAAGATATAATCACAACTCATTATACAAACGCATATACCTCTTAGAACATCCATCAAGAAGTACATCAATCACAGTTCAATATATACACACAAATATATATATATATATATATATATATATATATATATATATATATATATATATATATATATATATATATATATATATTCCACACCACAATAATATCAACAAACAATCATAATCAACACACTCGAACTATAGCAACACGAATATAATCCCCATCCTATATAGTGAGAGAACTCACCTCAAACGCAAAGCTTATGACCTCAACCGCAACACGAACCGGCCAACACCAGTTCACCTTTTTCCACCTAAATAAGCGTTAACAATTGTCAAAGTGACGCCCCAAACCAAAGCCACGACTACTAACTTTAAAAACACATTTTCCAGTTTTTACTCTCAACACACAGGTCTGTTCGGGACCTGTTTAACCCCTTATAAACTGATTAAACCAGAAATATTTTTCCATAATCACAAAGTCCCATGTCTTAGGGTTCCAGGGACATATCGCACGCGCTCTAACGATTTTTCTACAATTTATAACGAATTATTTACGAATGGAACATAAAACTGACGAAATCCCGACCTGCTGTAAAAACAGCAGTTTTACGCCTAGATAGAGGCCGAACCAAACTTTCGCTAAAACACGAAAAACGTGCCCGACACCGAATGTGAACCGTGGGCACCAGATTCGTCTCAATCCGAGTTACGACGAGAAAGTTACGCGCGAAAGAAAACTGGACAGAAACTAAATATTACATAAAATGATAAAACGGTTTCCACACCAACCCACTAACGGTATGAGGGTTCCGCCACCCGGTGGTTTCGAGGTCTGGTCGCGGCCACCACCCACTGCCCTTTCCGGCAGCGGTGGTCGCCGGAGGCGGCGGCGGCCGGCGGCGGCGGCCGGCGGCGGCGGCCGGCGGCGATTCTTTTCTCAAACTAACGATTAACGACGAGAGAAACAACAAACGGGAAAACGGTTCTTACCTCGCGACGACAACGACGGTGCAACTGCAGAATTACTCCGGCCACTTCTCCTTCTCGCCGCTGCACTCTCTCTCTCTTCCTCGATTTCTCTCTCGCTCCCTCTCGGTTTCTCTCTCTCTCTCTCTTCTCTTTTTCGGCCGGCGACGACGAAAGAAAAGGGAGAAAGGCCGTAGGTTTTAGTTTTTGCTATGCTTCTTTCTTCTTTTCTTGTGAGTTACGACACCAACTCCACCAAATGAGAAAGGGTTTGGTTTATGAAAAGCATGGGCCGAAACTTATGCAAGTTTTGGCCCTTTGACACTAATGGTCCCTCAACTAAAAACCTTCTCGCAATTAACTCAAAATTCCGACATTTTTAACGATTAGGTCCAACTCGACTAACCCCGTTAACGGAACCACAAGAATAATACTAATAAATTACATACCGGGATACAGGTTTTACATTTATGGGAGTTCGATTTTATGTTTCTTCTCTTGAATCAATTTTTTTACAAGGAAGCAATTGCCCCTTTATTGGTTGGGTTGATCCACCAATGTGTTCTCAATCCTTGGTGATACCTGGTTTATTGAGGTCAAGAAACGTAATTGAAGAAAAATTGAGGGCACAGGCTGTGGAGGCTAGAAGCATAAGAAGTTACTGTTAATCAGTTGGGTCATCTTTGTAATCCATTTCCTTGTGTTTTGAGCAGCTATAACCATTTCCTTGTGTTTGTGTCAAAGGGTTTGTATTGTGTCCTGTTTTTTGTTCTCTGTAAGTGGAATGCCTTAAATGGTGGTTATTATAATCAGTTGGATTTTGTTGTCATTGAATGAAATATGTTTTTGATGTTGTTTGTAAACAATTTCCCTGTTAATATAGTGTTATTTATTTTGGTGTTTGGTACAACCAATTTCCCTATTAATGCAGTGTTATTTATTTTGTTGTTTGGTACAACCATCAACATTAAATGAACCAAGGTTTCAATAACCACATATTATACCATTAATTGAAAAACACAAAGGTTATAAAAGGAAGATACATAACCACATATTACCATTAATTGAACAAAGCTACATCAACCATAAAGGAATGTTCATATCACTGGAATGTTAAATAAACTAAAGCAAGCATGCCATGGGTTACAAAAGATCAAACATCCAACAAGTATCCAACAAACATCCAACTAAGGTATGGCTTCCTGTCTTTTACAAGTCCTGGAGTTGTGCCCACTCTTCTTGCAGGAGGTACAAGTGGCAGTCTTTCCAACCGTGGAAAGCTTGGAACCCTTAACAGGTTGGCTTAACTCATCTGCACTCTTCTTTTTCTTCTTCTTGGGCCTCCCAACCTGTGTATGATGGACTGGTGGAGTTAACTTCACTGCACAGTCAATCTTTGGCCAAAATTCCCTTCCACTCAGAGGGCCAACCTTGAACTCATACACCTTTTTCCATGTTTCCAGCTTGTAACTCTCATGCACCCATTCTTCAGGTAAACCAACCTCCTCTCCATTAACTGCCATATACCAAATTATGGCAACTGCATGCCTACATGGTATTCCTGTCAACTCCTACTTCCTACATGTGCATGACTTCCTTCTTGAATCAACAACACACTGATCTTGCCATGGACCACTCACTTGGTACTTGTCCCCACCATTCCAAAGAACCACATATTGTATAGCCTGTGTCTTGTTTAACTCCAAAAGTTTTGTGGTTGTGGGTGTCAGAAGTCCCTCACTCTTTGCAATCACCCTCCCTACATTTACAATCTTTTTCATGAGGTATTCTCCAACATACTCCAATGCTGTGATGATAGGCTTGTCACGACCATCTAGAAGTAGTCTTTTGAAGACCTCACACATGTTGTTCAATAGAACATCACAACGAGGTCTACCTATATATGTGAAAGAGATATGGGTTAGTATGCAATTCACTCCAGTCATCCATGTCATATATAAGGAAGATAATTAACCTGTAAAATGTGCTCTTGACCAATGAACAGCTGGAATGTCCTTCAACCAGTCAAATCCTTCTTATCCAACACCTTCAAGTCATCCATACATTTTTTAAATTGGGGAAGTGTTGGTGCTGTTGCACATCTCCACAGAGCATCCTTGAACTCCTTTCCCTTCCAAGTCTTCTTCTTGTTTTCATAAATATTCCTAAGACAGAACCTGTGCTCTGCACATGGGAATACCATAGCCATTGCAGGTATAATTCCCTAATTGGAACAAAGGTAACAAAGTTAGTACTACATTAGTAAAAAATGAAAAGAACTAGCAAAAAATAAAAATTTACCTTTGCCTATCACTGATGAAAGTAAAATTGGAATTTGAACTAAGATCCAAGTCATCACCCAAGCACTCTAAGAACCATGTCCAAGAATCTGTTGTCTCAGCTTCAACTATGACATATGCTAAGGGATAGATACCCTGGTTTGGGTCAACACCAACTGCAGTCAAGATCTGGCCTGGAAAAGGTACTTTCATGAAAGATCCATCCAGGCCCAATAACTCCTTTCCATAGGCTTTGAAGCCTTTCTTAAGGAAACCAATACAAATGAAGATCTGTTTGAACTGTCTTGTTGGGGAGTTTGGGTTGGTCTCATCTTTCACTGCCATTTTCACTGTGGTCCCTGGGTTTGCTCTCTTAAGCTCCAAGACATAGTCCCTCAATTGGTCATATTGCTCACTCTAATCTCCTCTCACCTTTTTGGTTGCAATTGCCTTTGCTTTGTATGCCTTCATTTTATGAACCCTAAGCTCATACTTCTTAGCTAGTCCTTCTGCCAAAGTTTACATGAGGATATATGGGTTGGGAACTATGGTTTCTTCAACCTGTTGAGAGAGAAAAATGGTTGTACATTGCCTCACATGTCTGGATTGTAAACACTTGTGTTGGTCTTTGTAGGTCTTCAGAGTTCGGGTTTTGTTTTTGTTATCTGTGGAAATAAGTAATACCCAAGGACATAGTACCTTATGCTCATCAGTATTAGGCCCATCAGTGTTAGGCCCATCAGTGTTAGGACCATCAGTGCGTGTACCTCCACTTTCAACAACTTTTCCTTTGCATATCACCCTCATTCTTACCTTATCATTTTTGGTAATGGTAAACAACAGATCCTTCCTAGTCTGAATTGAGTGGTCTATGACTGTTTTCTTATGTCTTTCTTACTTCCAAACTGTTGACCAACATAAAAATGTATTGCCTTACCTTGATTAACCTTTCTAAGTTTATGCAGTGCTTTTTTCCTACCAGTTTCAAACTCAGAGTCCTCACCGCTCTCAAAATCTTCCATGTCCATACTTATATCCTCATAGTCCTCCATGTCATCCTCTTCATCAACCTTTTCATGTGTCTTGCTTTTATCAACCTCTTCTTGTGCCTTGTCCCTGTAAAGCTCTTGTTGATGCACCTGTTCCTGCTCTTCAAATTCATCCTCAAACTGAATATAGTCAGTGTAGTCATCACCTAACACATCATTGACATCAAACTCCTTTTCTGTTTCATTACCCTCCTCTTCAGGATCATATCCATCCTGGTCATTTAAGTCAAACTCCACTCCCTTTGTATTGCCCTGCTCTTGATGATCAGCCTAATCCAGTTCATTTAAGTCAAACTTCATTGCTTCTGCCTCACCCAAATCCTCATTTAGGTCAAACTCCCTCATATCCTTTGCATTGACCTCTCTGTGTTGGTTGTTCCCTTCTGCATTTCCCTCACTGAGTTGTGTGTTCTCAACAACTTCACTGTGTTGGGTGTTCTCCAATGTAACTTGATCAATCTGACTCCATTAAATGAATAACTGTTTTTAGCTGAGGTGGAAGAAGAACTAGCCTCAATTGCTCTTCTTCTTGTTCTATTCATTTCTTGAGAGTTATCCTCTAAAATCTCCTCTATAACCACTTTCCTTTGACTAGGGGACCTTTCATATGTGTTCATGGTAGTCCTACCATGTTCAATGTATATGTCTATGATTTTCCACTTGTTTGTATATCCAACTAAGTTCAAAATATTCTTATCATTGCCCAAAGCTTCAAGGCCAAAGTCTAGGTCATGTTCTGGAATGCAAAAGTGATAATACATCCTCTCCTCAGGATCATAACCTAGCTTTACCATCATCAAGTCTATTTCATGCACACTAAGCTCATCAATATCTATTATATCAACACAATTTACCTTACCAATAATGTACTTCCTTCCTGGACTTCTAGTAAATACCCCACCATGATGAACCTTCATGGAAATCAACCCTTGATAGTGTTATGCAAAAACAAACAAAATGTGATTTTTTGTAAAAAACAGAGCATCATAGCATCCCTCTCCAAGACAAGAACTTTGGTGAGAAATCAAAAAATAAACTTATCATATACTTCGTATGGGTCCATAGGTAGGTTTGGTTGGCGTATCATCCACATATGCGCCATTGTAGTACTTTGTCGAGCATAGCAGAAGTGAGAAAGAAGAAGAAGAGTTGAGGGACCTGCTGTGTAATAATGAAGATGGTAAAGGCACACGAAGGGTTTTGATCGGGGTTGGAAACGGGAGGGAAAAAGTGGGAAAGAGAAACAATTATGGTTGGACAAAAATACCCTCGTGTGCATCTCACGTGGTGGGGGTTAACGCCAGGAAATAGACGGCCGTCGGCTCTAGGGACCAATTTCGTAACAAACTGCATACCTGAGGTACCAAAACGGTAGTTTTTGAAGTTAAAGGACCCATTTCGTAATTTTTCGCATACGAGGGACCAAAACAGTAATTTACTCTATAATATTATATTTATATCAAGAGAGCTTCCCAGATTAAGAAGCAGAACCACCTTCCTCGGCGGCACCTCCATCTCCGACGACCACCAAACACAACATCAGCACAATTCTCTTCCCTCTTCTTTCTCTCACGTCGGAGCAGGCCTGAAGGGCGAAGGAACCTGTCTGAAAACCTCTCTAAAATCATAACATGTCTGAAATCGAACCAATGTTTCGTCCATGTGGTATGTGCTTCGTCGTAGTTGAAACGAGTTCATCGGAGTTACAGTGCTTCGTCCTTGTGGTCTGTTATACTTTGAAACCATTGAAACCAAAACCCAAATCATGGAAACACAAGGACCAAATCTGTTCATCGGGTCAAACTCAAAGAGCTTTGTACAAAACAGATGCTTCTCCACCGAGGTTCCTTCTCTGCCGACATTCCTTCTCCACCAGAGTACTCTTTCTGTCTCCCATCCACAGTACGCCCCCAAATCTATAAGAAGCTTCTCGAAATCGATATAAGATGGAGGGGTTCAGATCTTGGTTTGTTTTCCAAATCAGTAAGTCGGAGAACACGCCGGGAAACAGGCGCCGATGAACCGTCTTCCCCCTGGAACTCCGATGCTGCGATGATCCCCCTCGCCCTCACTGTTGCGATGATCTATACGACTAACAACCAATTTTGGGAAGAAAGGGAGGTTTCAATTTCGTAATTGTAATGGACGAGGTGATCACAGCGGCTGATGCGTCTTCTAGTCCTTGTTCTTACTCATCTGAATCATCTGCTTTGCCGTCGAATCTCCCTCTCCTTTCTGCTTTTCTGTCTTTGAAAACAAATTTGGATTTAGATTTGCGATTTGAAAATAGATTTTAGATTTGGGATTTGAAACAAATTTGGGTTTGGGATTGAAAGGAAATAAAAAAGAGAGGTCGATGGGAATAGGTCGCCGAAGGGGAAACAATCGATGGTTTTGGGTTTCCATTGGATGTTCTGACATGAGTTTCACTTTACAGATTTGGTCCTTGTTGTTTAAAAAATGTTAAAAGAAATAAAAAAAATATGAAATGACCCTTACCCTCGTACATAAACGGACATATTGGACGACCGTTAGCTCAAGGGACCAATTCCATAACAAAATACATACTTGAAGGGTTATCATATAATAAATGAAGTTAAAGGACCAAATTTGTAATTACTCTCTTTTTAATTATATGTTTTTAAGGGCAAAATGCACAAAATAGCAACCTACTTTAATTTATTTCTTTATTATAGCATTGTACTTTCACTTTTTCTTATTATAGCAATGTATTTTTGATTTATTTTTTATTAGGGCATTGTACTTTAAAGAATTTACCCATTATAGCATTGGGTAACCTATTACCTTTAAAACCGGTTTTTTTGCTGATGTGTCATTTTAAAGTGACGTGTCTGTCTACATGGCATTAAAAAATATTTAAAATATCATTTTAAACCCTTTCAAAAATACGACTCCCACTTCACGATTTCAAGCCTCTCTTCATTTCCTTCATGATTTCAAGTGCGGCTCCATCTTCAATCGTTCATCTCCATTGTGCGGCTCCATCGTAAATCGTTCGTCTCCTCTTGTGTAAGTCGATTTTGGTTTCGATTTTGATAGGGTTTTGAGGCTGTTTTTGCTGTTTTTTTGCAGTTTTTAGCTGTTACTTAGCTGTTCTTGCTGTTTTTACCTGTTTTGAAGCTGTTTTTGCTGTTTTTAGCTGTTATTTTGCTGTTTTGAGGCTGTTTTTTTTGTTTTTCTTGTTGTTGTAATGAGAAATGCCACGTCAGCACCATAGTACACGTGGATAACCTATGTGGACAATGAGGTGGCATGAAAACCTGATGTAGTAGGTAAATTTAAACCATAATGCTATAATGGGTAAATTCTTTAAAGTACAATGCCCTAATAAAAAATAAATTGAAAGTACATTACTGTAATAAGAAAAAGTGAAAGTACAATGCTATAATAAGAAAATAAATGAAAGTAGGTTGCTATTTTGTGCATTTTGCCCTTTTTTTAAAGGGTATCCTAGACTTTGCCTAGACTAATCCCTGACACTGATTGACTGCTAAGCATGCAGCCCTGAGATAATTCCTCAGTGGCCACAAGTTGCCAACGCCTGGATTCAAACCCGGGGTAGATGGGTTTCTGAGCCACACCCCCCCAAGGTCTTAACCAGTACGCCACAAGCCTTGTGATTTAATTATATGGTTGTTGTAGACCGAATTACATTTTCCCCATGTAATTTGGTATTTTTAATGAATTTTGTTCATATTTTAAAAAAATCAATGAAACATGAACTTATAATTATATATATAACCAGTTGAATCCTTATGATTGTGTTTTTTAAAGAGTTAGGTCTTTATAGTTAGTGTTTTTAACGAGTGAAGTTCCTGAAAATAACTTACCAAGTTTTGTTTACGTCGTTACATTAGGGATCTAGATCATTAAGGGTGCGTTTGGTACGCAGACAGGATGGGACGGGACATGACGGAACATGACAGGACAGAACAGGACAGGACAGCTGTTCAGTGTCTGGTAACACATAAATAGGAATGGACAGGACAGAACAGGACCGGTTAAATGACCCATTTACCCCTAGTGATTTGTTTAGTGGTGGTGGCGGTGGCGACGGCGGTGGTGTTGGCGGCGGTGGCGGTGGTTGTGGTGGTGGTGGTGGTGGCGGTGGCGGTGGCGGTGGTGGCGGCAGCGACGACGGTGGTGGTGGCGGCGACGGTGGTGGTGGTGGCGGCGGGGGCGGTGGCGGTGGGGGTGGTGGCGGCGGCGACGGCGGTGGTGGTGGTGGCGGCGGTGACGGTGGTGGTGGTGGCGGCGGTGGCGGCGACGGTGGTGGTGGGAAAGAAAGAAGAAGAAGAAGGGGTATATTTGTCAAAAAATCCTTGTTCCACTTAGTTCTAGGGGGTAAGCATAGAACACACTTGTCCCATGATAGTTCCACTTAGTTCTACATTTGGTCGCACCAAACATGGGACAGGTGTGTCCTGTCCTGTCCTGTCCTGTCCTGTCTTGTCCACCCAATCAAACGCACCCTAAACAAAAACAATGCAACATAGGTACCGGTGGTCGTTAGTTAAAGATAAGGACGAGATCCGTCAAAATTACCAAGTTAAAGGGACTAAAAATGTAATTCACTCAATTTTTTCTAACGAAAAGACGCGTTTCTGTTGACTTGAACTTTCCAAAATCATTGTGTTGAGATGAATTTCTGTCGACACTCGACAACACCTCTCTAGTAGAGCTTCAAAACCCAATTCATGTTAGCAGAATCTGTTGAGATGAATTTTGCAGTTCAGCTTTAGATCTACAAGCCACAAGAAATGGCCGACTTCCTTTCCGAACCGATTTCTAAACTCTCTGATGCCATAATATATGTAGCAAAAACGACAGCCGATTTCAAACCCCAATTGGAGCAACTCAATAGCACCTTACAGGGAATAACATCTAATGTTGATGAGATAACGAAGATGAATCGGAAACTAGATCGTCCAGAGCAAAATTCTACGATGTTCACATCTATAATCGAAGAGGCCGAATATCTTGTCAAGAAATGCTTGAAAATCAAGTGGAATTATTGGAAGAAGTTCACTCACTCGCTGAAGCTAAAAAAGGTCGATAAAAAGTTGTTAAGAGTTTTTCAGGTTGAAGCTCAGGCGGATCAATGCAGGGACAATAAGGAGACGCTATTAGAAGTGAAGGCTGTAAGGCTAAGAATGGATAGTTTGGTTCCGAATATGGGAGATTTGCGGCAAACGAGAAGAGAACAAGTGGGAAATGAAGTGATTGAACGACGGAATTTGGGTTGGAGGGTTCCCAAACTTCCAAAAGACATAGTGGGATTCGGTGAGCCATTAGCAAGGCTCAAGGCTAAGGTTCTTTCTGATAGTGATGATAGTTCGGTGGTGGTTGTTTCTGCTGCCGGTGGGTGTGGGAAAACTACTTTGGTCAAGATGCTATGCAATGATCGTCAAATTCAAGGTATATTCATCAATCAACTCATATAAACTCAATTTTCTGCATTGATTTCACTAATAACTTGTATTAACATCATAGGCATGGGATCACGGGATAAGCCAAATAGAGAGATACTTTTAAATTCTTGATCACTTTTAATTTAATACCCTCCTTTTAATTAAATACTCTGCCATGAATTGGGGCTTAAAAGTAAATTGATCAATGATTGATAACCATTTCTCATCTTAATGATTGATAACCAATTCTCATCAAATTTGGCCCTTGTCGCCGGAACCCAACCCTAACATCATATCGGCTGCCTCCATTCAAGATTTAGATGGATTTTGTGAAACTTTACATTTAATTTATTAAATTAACTTCAAATGAGGACCCAAAAATAATGGATGTGAAGTTGTGAACTGAACAAATATTTTATACTTGGGTTTGTTTTAATTTAAAAAATAACCGCAAACATATAGACAACATTGTTTCAAGTTTAAAAAATATAAATAACCAGTTCGATTCAGCTTTGTAATCATACCTGACCCGACCGAACTCAAGATTGGTTCTTGAAAATATCTTGAACGAACAAAACCAGTTTTTTAATGTGCATCCAAGGATGGAGATTCCTTCTTACCATTCTCACCGGAACCCAACTCTACATATATATATATATATAGGCGAAGGATCGTGTGAGAAATTGAGGTTAACGCGAGAAGCGTGAGAAGTGGATTTGAACTGTTGATCACTTTTAATTAAATGCCCTCCTATGAATTGTGGTTTGTAAAATAAAAATGGCGGACTGAACCGAACTCAGAGTTGGTTCATGAAAATATCTTCAAGTGAGAACGAACAAAATCGTTTTTTTTTTGTAAAATATAAGACGGAGAACCAAACTGAATGTAGCCGGTTCCAGTTTAGTTTTCACACTCCTACTGATCATACCATCTTCCACACGCCATGTTGTCTGAAATTGCATGCTTCCTAGCTCTAATTGCTTCCAGTCACCAGCCTTCAACTTGGCAAGATATAGCTTTCTGTTGGTTCTTTTTCTCAGAAAACCTTATGAGACTTGATAATTTCTGTAACATTGGAAAAGCTTCCAATCCATGAACTTGTAATCTCAAATTTTCTTCACATATATAGAGGAACCTATATATGCTGCAAACACTGGTTTGGTCATCTAGAGACAGTTGTGCACTTGTGCTTCTTCTTCACATAGTTAGTCTTGTTTGTTTGGTGCTAATGTTTCTTGTTTTGGGACAGATAAATTTGGAGAGAACCTCTTCTTTGTGACAGTTTCGGAAACACCCAACTTCATGGTAATTGTCAATGATCTCTTATATCCAAATTCCTTTGGTCAGCAAGTTGGTTTTCAAAGCAATGAAGATGCAAAGAATAAACTGGAGAATTTTTTGGACGAGAGAGTATCAGGTCCCATTCTTCTAGTGTTAGATGATGTGTGGTCAGAGTCATTTATCAACAACTTTGTGTTCGAGATTGAAAGATACAAAATTGTGGTCACATCTAGGATGGTCATTACAAAATATTACGTCTTTCAATTTGACCCTTTGAGTGATGAAGATGCCAAGACTCTCTTTTGCCACTCGGCATTTACTGAATACAAGAGGAAATCTACTCCCAGTATTGATGAGCATCTTGTGAATCAGGTAACCATATGTTTAATCCTATATATATACACACACACACACACACATATATATATATATATATATATATATATATATATATTCATACATATACACACACACACACACACACACACATATATATATATATAGGCGAAGGATCGTGTGAGAGGTTGAGTTAACGTGGGAAGCGTGAGAAGTGGATCATAACCGTTGATTGATCACTTTTAATCTCATGCCCTCCTATGAATTGTGTCTTAGAAGGGAATTGATATGGTGCATCTCATCCTAATGTGCGTCCATTTCTCATCAAGGGTTGATAACCACTTCTCATGCTACTCGCGTTAACCTTTACTTCTCACCGGAACCCAACCCTATATATATACATACAATCAAAGGATCGTGTGACAAGAAGAGTTAAGGTGAGAAGGTAAGAAGGGATCTGGACCCTTGATCACTTTTAATCTCAAACTCACCCATGAATTGCACTTGATACGGGTATTGATCTGGTGCATCTTAATGTGCATCCAAGGGTGGAGATCTCTTCTTACCCTTCTCACCATAACTTTCATTTTCATTGGAATCCAACCCTTATATATATATGACTTCTTTTCAAATAATATACTTCCGGATAATGGGTTAGTTGTGTTCTATACTTTGCGAGTAATATGGAGAGTTGAGTCTCTATATGAAGCTTTTCCTTTGTATTGTGCAAGAAGACTGTTTTCAAGTTCTCATGACTCAAAATAATTGACCTTCTGGTCACACACACGTATAATATATATATATATATATATATATATATATATGACATTAAAATATCATCAAAGTCAACATGAATAACGAACACAGCAAAATACTTTCACTGTCTAAAGAAGTAATGTTTCTTCCCTAGTTCTTTCTTTTGTTTCATCTGTCTTGTAGTTTTAGGACTAATATGTTTCTAACCCTGTATGCAGATGGTAAAATGTTGTAAGAAACACCCCCTCACTCTTTTTGTGGTCGGCGGTTCATTAAATGGGAAAGACGAGACAGTTTGGAGACAAATGCTAAAAGAATTGTCTCAAGGTCATTCAATTCTGGATCTAAATGAGGAAATACTTAAACGTCTGGAAACGAGCTTTGAGGCCTTGGATAACAGATTCAAGGAATGTTACTTGGACTTTGGGCTATTCTTGGAAGATCAAAGGATCCCGGTTAGTGCTCTCTTGAATATATGGGTGTATTTGTACGACCATGATGATGAAGGCATTGATACCCTCGCCAAGATCTTTGAACTCTCCTACCGAAATTTTGTCAATCTTATGAGCATAGGGTATTTGAACTTTCTCTATTACTTTGGGTTATAAGATTACACACTTGACACTACAACAAAATTAGGTTAGACGCCATGCGTCCTAATAGACTACTTTATAGGTCTTAAGTTTATAGGACCAAACAATGTGTGCCCTATGTAGAAGTGTTACAATAAGTTTATTGGATGCTTTTGGATATCTTTATACGTTTTTTAGGACATTTTAAAATAAAAGTGTCATATTAGTTTTTTATATAGGACAATTTGGAGAATTGCTCTATGAACACATCTTTTTATAAGACACTTTATAAGACACTTTTATAAGTTATGTCATCCAAAAATATTAATACGGCTTTTTATTTTAAAATTGTCCTAAAAAACTTGTTAAGACGCCCAAAAACATCCTGTAAACTTATTGTAACACTTTTACATAGGATGCACGATTGTGTGGTCCTATAATCTCAAGTCTTGCAACGCTGTCTACTAGGACGTTTAAACATTTTTGGCGTCTTATAAATCCAATTTTTGTTGTAGTGACACTTCCACCTTTGAGGTGACATGAACTACTTCTCACCCTCGAAATTAACATGGAGTCTTTTAAGTTTCAATTTCTTTTTCTATATTACATGTGCAATTGTCACAAATTTTCTTGGCCTAATCCTTTAATTGTTTATAGTCTTAGGAAAGATCCAGGCTCAATAGTTAACTATTGTGAGCAGCAATTTGTCACACAACACGATTTGCTTAGGCAACTTGCTATCAACTTGAGTAGCAAACTACCCATAGCACAGCGGAGAAGATTGATTATTAATGCACAAGGTGAAGACCTGCCTGCGTCAATTTCGCAAGTGCAAGAACCTATGGAAGCCCGCATATTGTCTATTTCAACAGGTATCGTTTTTTACCTTTAATAATAATTAATAAATATAACGTACATAAAAGAATATTGGTTTTGTATTTGGTCTCAGAACAGTATTCATCTTGAATATGAGAAATCATGGTTACGACTTCAGAGGTAAAAATCTCCTTTATTTGGAATAATGGGTTGTTAATGAATTTATTGGTATGTTAGGTATCTAATTATCAAATTAATTGATTAAAATGTTGATTGCAGGAGAGTCGTTCGCCTCAAGATGGTGCAACATGAAAGTCCCTGATGTTGAAGTTCTTGTATTGAACTTGATGTCAACAACATACTCTTTACCCCACTTCTTGGAGGAAATGAAAAAAGTAAAGATTCTAAATGTCACAAACCATGGTTTATACCCAACGGAATTCAAGAATCTCCATCTTCTTGGCTGTTTATCCAATCTAACGAGGATTAGGCTTGAACGCGTTGCAATATCTTCCTTGAGTGGACCCACATTAGCTCTGGTAAACTTGCAGAAAGTATCGTTCATAATGTGCAAAATAGGCAATGCGTTTGAGGAACTCAACAATGACAACCCCAACATCTGGCCCGGACTAGTTGAAATTGAGATGGATTATTGCCAAGATTTAGTAAAATTCCCAGTGATATTGTGCAGAAGTGTCCACCTTAAGAGGCTGAGCATCACCAACTGCAATGAGATGTGTGAACTTCCTAAAGAAATCGGTAATTGTACTAGTTTGGAAACACTGAGTCTTCGTTCGTGTACAAAACTGGAAAAGCTGCCTGAATCAGTCACAAGACTTGAAAAGCTAAGCATTCTTGACATTTCTGATTGCTTAAGCTTGAGCGAGTTGCCAGAAGAGATAGGAAAGTTAGGTGGTCTACGAACGATTAACATGAAGGGTTGTACAGGAGTACATGAGATACCAACATCTGCAAAGGAGCTATTACACACACAAGTTGTATGCAATGAAGAAATATCGTACCATTGGCAAGATTTTTCTAATGTGGAGATAAATGTGGTGGAAGAAGACAGATTGGAAACCCTTATGGGAATCATTTGATATTCACACGTCTACTGTGTATGTTGTTCTTCATTCAAACATGATATTATGATAACATCTTATTGTCTGTATATTTGTAACTTGGTTATTTTGCAAAAGTAAAGCAATGAATTGATTTATGTTTTCTTTGGAAATCTAGCCTAGTATCTTTCATAGGGGTGTTAAAAAAAACCGAGAAACAGAGCCGTTCCGTTTGATCCGAAACCGAAAAAACTGATAACCGAAAAATCTGAAAATAAAAAACCGAAAAAACCATGGGGCGGTTTCGGTTTTGAATTTTAGGTACCCGAACCAAACTGGATATGATTTATATATAATATTTAATTTAAATTATTTATTTATTTATCAACATAAAGTTAAATGAGTAAAAGTCTTTTGCTGTCAATTATTACGGTGAATGATTATATATATATATATAGAAAGCTTTCTTTTTACTAATCCTGGATAAAGACTTCTTTAGTTGGATTTTGTACTTAAGTGCTCCTCCTTTTTGTAAGATGAGAGTTACTTTTTTGGAGTTGGCATGACTTACACAATTGACCTTGTGGTCATAATGAATAATTTTACTGCTCGATCGGATGGTTTGACCCTAGTTGTTAATAAAATCGAACATGCATATGCCGTTCTAATTAAAATATCATCAACGTCAAAATGAATAGCGAGCGAAGACACCAATAACTTGGCTTGGCTAATGGCTACTAAAGATGTAATGTATCTTCGCTCTTAGTTTTACATACAACTAATCTATATCTAATATTTCTTCTATGCAGATGGTAAAATGCTGTAAGAAACACCCGCTTACCCTTTCTATGAGCAACAAATTGAAGGAGAAGACCTTCGAGCAAGTGCAATACCCATGGAATCCCTTCTATTGTCTATTTCCATAGGTTTTTTACGACTAGCTCCCTTAAATTCTACTGAAACCTACTCCATTGACATCATACACGAAGAGCTACAGTTTACTTGTGATATTCAACAGAAAGGACAAGTGTCCGTTCTATATTTTGTTCCAAAACATTATTTAGCTTGAATACGACAAGTCATCATAAGTTCAACTTCAAAAGTCAAAATCTTTTTTGTTTCCAACAATCAGATCAATTTATTGGTATAGTTGTTCGAATCAATCACAAGACTAAGGAGCCGTTTACTAAACGCTTACCCAGCTCAATTTACCTTATCGGATAAACATGACAAGTTTTGAGAATCATACCGGGTAAGAGCGATGACAAGGACTCCTATCCAGTAAGCGCTTACCGAATACAAAGGTTTGAGAATCATACCAGTCATTTGGATTTCACCATGACAGTTTTTGTACCAAAGGTCCTGCTCTCATGTTGCTGTCTAAAATTGTGTTTTTCAATTTATTTACTATGAATTTTAAGTGTTTGTCATGGTGAAAAAGAGTCTATAAATAGAAATATAGATGGAATTTGTAAGAAGCTGTGTTCTCTTTGTTTCATGAGCGCATTTGGAATTACTATATTCTTTTCGTATATTACACCCAACTCGAGATTTGGTTTTTAAGGATGTACAACTCACCTTGCGAATTATGATCTCCGTTGTTTTGTTCTTAACAAAATCATCAAGTTACATTTATACAAACAATAAGATGATATCATAACATAGTTAAAGAACAACATAATACAAGGATAGATGCACTCGTGTATACGAACACACTAAAGAACACTCGGCAACATGAATTTCTAAATGATTCTCATAAGCGTTTCTAATCTATCTTCTTCCACTACAATTACCTCCACATTACAGAAATCCTGCCATTGGTACGATATTTGTTCATTGCAGATAACTTGCGTGTTTGATAGCTCCTTTACAGATATTGGTATCTCATCTACTCCTGTACAACCCTTCATATTAATCGTTCGTAGACCACCTAACTTTCCTATCTCTTTTGGCAACTCGCTCAAGCTTAAACAATCAGAAATGTCAACGATGCTTAGCTTTTCAAGACTTGTGATTGATTCAGGCAACTTTTCTAGTTTTGTACACGAACGAAGACTCAGTGTTTCCAAACTAGTCAACTTACCAAATTCTTCAGAAATTCCACACATCTCGTTGCAGTTGGTGATGCTTACATTCTTAAGGTGGGGGCTGCTGCACAATATCGCTGGGAATTCTACTAAATCTTGGCAATAATCCATCTCAATTTCAACTAGTTTTGGCCAGATGTTAGCGTGGTCATTGCTGAGTTTCTCAAAAGCATTGCCTATTTTGCACATTATGAACGATATCTTCTGCAAGTTTACCAGTGCTAAAGTGGGTCCACTCAAGGAAGATATTGTAACACGTTCAAGCCTAATCCTCGTTAGATTGGATAAACAACCAAGAAGATGAAAATTCTCAAACTCCGTTGGGTATAAACCATAGTTTGTGACATTTAGAACCTTTAATTTTTGCATTTCCTCGAGGAAGTGGGGTAAAGCGTAGGTTTTTGACATCAAGTTCAATACCATAACTTCAACTTCAGGCACTTTCATGTTGCACCATCTCGAGGCAAACAACTCTCCTGCATTTCACATTTTAATCAATTAATAAGAAACATAATATAACAACAAATTCAATATATCCCATTGCTCCAAACGAAAAAGATTCAACTTTGGAATAATATTGTTTTCTCAACAACATATACAACGTACATTCTTTTATATCCGTTGTATTTGTTATCACAACTCAAAAATCAAAACAAACCATTCAAAAGTCAAAATGTAGTTCTTCAGTTTTGAGACAAAACCTGTTGTAATAGACAATATGCGCGCTTGCATAGGTTCTTGCACTTTCAAAATTGATGTAGGCAGGTCTTTTCCATGTGCACTTATAATCAATCTTGTCCTCTGTGCTACGGGTAGTTTGCTACTCAAGTTGATAGCAAGCTGCCTCAGCAAATCGTGTTGTGTGACAAATTGTTGCTCACAATAGTTAACTATTGTGCCTGGATCTTTCCTAAGACTATGAACAATTTGGAGATTAGATCTACAACATATGTGACAATTGCATATCTAAATATATATACAATGAAACTGAATTCTTTCCTATTTAATAAAAGTTGTAAATTAGTTTTTAGCTCAGATGTAGTAAGGCTTCTTACAATAGTTTCTCAAACATAGAAAACTTCTAATGAATTTTAAGGATGAGAAGTAGTTCATGTCAACTCAAAAGTGGAAGTGTCCATTCCTTACCCTTTAATACCCCAACAAAAATCCCCTTAAGACATTTTTTGGGTCCTATAAATTTGATTTTGATGCTGTGTGTTATCTTATAATTCAAAGTAATAGAGAAAGTGCAAATACCTTATGCTCACAAGATTGACAAGATTTCTGTAAGAAAGTTCAAATATCTTGGCAAGGGTATCACTGCCGTCATCTTCGTGTTCGTACAAATGCACCCACATATTCAAGAGAGCAGCAACCGGGATCCTTTGATCTTCTGGGAATAACCCAAAGTCTAAATAACATTGCTTAAATCTGTCATCCAAGGCCTGAAAACTTCTTTCTAGACGGTTAAGTATATCCACATTTAGATCCAGAACCGATTGACCTTGAGACAATACTTTTAACATATATCTCCAAGATGTCTCATCTTTCCCCTCTAAGGAACTGCCGACCACAGAAAGGGTGAGCGGGTGTTTCTTACAACATTTTACCATCTACATAGAAGGGTTAGAAACATATTAGTCTTGAAATAAGAGAATTGACCGTTTTTACACGAATTATGAGAAAAAATCATCGGAACTAAGCCAAAAAAGAACAACCATATATGGCTGGCCGAATAAGCCATTACTGAACATCCCCTAAGCTTTTATCCCAAAATAGTAAAAGAAGCATTATACTTATTGGAAGAATAAACATAGTATACCTGATTCACAAGATCCTTGTGAATAGTAGGCCTAGGTATCCTCTCTTGAGGAAATGCTGAACGTTGAAAGAGAGTTTTGGCATCTTCATCACTCAAAGGGTCAAATTGAAACATGTCATGATTCAGAAAGACCATCCTAGATGTAACCACAACTTTGTATCCAGTGATATTGAATGCAAAGTTTTTAATAAATGATTCAGACCACACATCGTCTAGTACTAGAAGTAGAGGACCTGAAACCTTCTCACGCAAAAAGTTCTCCAACTTATTCTTTGCGTCTTCGATACTGTTTTGCTTTGCATTTTCGGTACCATTTTGAAACCGAAGTTGCTGAGCGAAAGAATTTGGATTTAGGAGATCATTAACAAATACCATGAAGTTGGGTGTTTCTGAAACTGTCACAAAGAAGATCCTGTCCCCAAATTTGGCTGATGAAGAGTAAGTGGATGTTAGTATCAAACCAGCAAAACTAATTATTACTCTATATATATGTTTGAAGATCCTAAAAGTTGGTCTCATTTAGTGTTCCAATGATCAAATATATTCAAAACTATATAATATTTTGAAAGTGGACTATAGTTACGAGCCAAAGAGAATACCATTGAACAAACATAATGTAAAGTACTACTAATATGTTATTTGAAGTAGGGATTTAAAAAATTGGTTTCGGTCATCAACTAAACAAAGCATATTTTTCTGCTTAAAGAAGAGTTTGACTGTGAGAAGGACGATTCGCAAAGTACAATCCTAATAGAATAACCATCAGAGAGGTAGTCTGGATAAATAGCCACGTGATATATTGGTTTTGCCGATGGATATATTGAGGTGGCAAGTTCATGGGTTGGAAGCTTTTGCAATGTAATAGAGTTCTGAAATCTCAAATGTCTTCTGAAAATGTGAGAAAAGAACCAACAGAATACTATTTCCTGCCAATCAAAGGCTGGTGATTAGAGTTCCATAATTTCCATTTGCAGGAAGCAGTTAGAGCCATGAATCATGCAATTTTGCAGGCAACATGGTGTACTGAAGATGGTATTATGAATCAAGGGTTGGTTCGGGTGAGAAGTGCTAAATTTGGTGAGAATCGTGAGAAGTGGTTATCAACCTCTGGATGAGAAATGGACGAACATTAGGATGAGATGCACCGGATCAATTCCCTTTTAAGCCGCAATTCATGGGAGGGTATTTGATTAAAAGTAACGGTTTAAAAGTACTTCTCACACTTCTCAGCAAAAATGGAACTTCACACGTGATCCCATGCCTATGAATCAAATAAACATAGTTAAAGTTAATTTATCAATTAAGAGCAATGTTCACAGAATTCTCATCTAGTTCTTCCAAAATTGAGCAAACCATCAAACTCTTTGGCCAAGAGAAGCAATTGGTTTATTGAGTTCAAGCAATTGATTGATACCTTGAATTTCAGTATCATAGCAGAGCATGGTGACCAAAGTAGTCTTCCCACATCCACCAGGAGCAGAAACAACCACCACCGAACCATCATCAAAACCGTCATCGCAATCCATTTTATCAGCAAGAACCATAGCTTTGAGATTCTCTAGTGGCTTCTCAAACGCCACGATGCCTCTAGGAAGTGTCGGCACTCGCCAACCCAACTTTTCTCGTTCTATGGATTCATCTTCTCTGCTCGAAGATATCGCCATAGAACTGTTATTACTCGGTGTCTGCCCCAAATTTCTCACATCCAAAGCTAACGTTTCCATTATGTCACTCAAACGATTCATTTCCACCAGCGTCCGCTTAAGATCTCGACTCTGATCCGCCTGAACTTCAATCTGAAAGAATCTTAACAGCTTTTCGTTCAGATCTTTAAGCTTGAGTGAGTGAGTGAACCACTTGAATAAATTCCTCTTGATCTTCGAGCATTTTTGGACAAGTTTTTTGGCGTCTCGGATTTCATCTACGAACATATCGGACTCTTGCTTAGAACGATCTAGTTGCCGATTGAGCGCCCTAATTTCATCAATAATTGGTCCTATTATTTTTAAGGTGGTTTTGAGCTTGTTCAGTTCGGGTTTGAAATTGGCTGTGGTTTCTGCTACGAATACGACTATCTCCAATAGTTTAGAAACAGATTCAGAAAGAAGGGGATCTACAAGCATAGCCATTTGCAGAGAAGATGTAAAGAAATCGATCCTCAATCTGAAATGGATTGAAGCAATCGGAGAAGTGGTCTGTAGTAGAAGACTATTACAAAAATGATGATTGATGAAAGAGCCAATTACATAAAACAAAAGCTCCCTATTTTAAATTAGTGGCGGACGCGATCCAACATTAATTAAAATATTAAAATATTTTATTTATCTATTAAAATATTATTTCTCTTCCTACATATTTATTTTCAAAGCTTTCTATTGGTTCTTTCACTTGGTAATTATTTTTGGAGTAATCTCCATATTTGGAGAAAAAAACCCTCTCTCTCCAACTTTCTCCATTTTAGAGATAGTTTTGAGGAAGCTGTTGGAGCAACCAAAAACGAAGCTACAAACAGCCCCCTAGTTTGGAAACACTGAGTCTTCGTTCAAACAGAAGCTACAAACAGCCCCCTAGTTTGCCAGGAACAAACCAGAGACATCGAAGCAACCAAAAACGAAGCTACGGAAAAAGCCCGACAAAAAAACAAAAGTGAACAGCAGCCAATAAACGGGTCGAACGCCACTGATCCGACCTTCCCCTTACAACGAACACCCAGTCTGTCACTAAACGCCGCAGCCGATAGCAGGGGATGTCAACCAAGTCGCCCAGTCTTGATTAACGTTGTGATCCCTTTTTGAAATCCATTCAAATGACTTTCGTTGAAATTCTAAGAATTGAGGAATGATATCTCTTTTATCCTCTCTAAAAATAAAGTTATTCCGACTCGACCATATAAAATAGAGAAAGGAACAAACCACCTCCGACCAAAGTTTAGCTTTCTTTGGGTCCTCTCCTAGTTGATTTCCAGTCGTGAAAAGATCGTTCAGAGAATTTGTTGCATCGAGGCTGATATTCCACCATCTACCCACACTTTTCCAAACTTTGAAAACGTCGTCGCACCGCACCAACGCATGATCCACCGTTTCTACTTCACGATCACATCTTGGGCATAGCGAAGAGTGTAATAAAATACTGACTTTTATAGGTTTAATAGTGAATTGCATTTCATATGACTTGTGTTTACAACTATCCGAATTATTCTTATGTGGCATTATTGATGAATCACTAGTTGTTTTCCCCTTTATTAGATAATTAACTAGTTAATATAAATTACAAATTAAAATCAACACTTAACAATAACAAATAGGAATTAATAATAACATGAATAGACAATCCTAAAACTGAATCAATTAAAATTATGGACTGAAGTCACTGAACAACTTAAGAACACAATAGAACTAACACTTTGAATCTTTCTATTTTTTTTAAAAGACGACTGAATTTTATTAAAAGAAATTAAGTACAAGACGTCACTGAATCCTTCTATTTATAAGTAAAGATTAGATGACTATATTTATTCATTTATCTTTTGTTTTTTATTTTTATTTTTGCTCTAAATCAACAAGTTTAAATTTTAATCCATTAAAAAGAACGTAGCTCTTGAAGTGACCGTTGTTTGATTGTCCGTGATAAAACTTTTGGTGATATAACATAGCTGTAATAAATTATTACATAGTATTGGTTTGTTTGTCCGTGATAAAACTTTTGATGATATAACATAGATGTATATAATTTTATCTAATAATTATTATCATCGATATGTTTATTTTTGAACTATTTTTAACAAATGAAACAATTAACATTTTATTAATTAAATTGTAAGAAATAACAATGTACTTTATAAAATTTATTTATTATAGCATTGTATTTACAATTTTTTATTAGAGCAACAGTGAATGAGGTCGGATCGTAAAAAACCATCAACAACAGGCACAAACGAGAATTTAAACGACCATGTCGTTTATTTAACTAGAAGCTGGGGAGAGACTTGGTGTTTAAGGAGTCAATAGCATTGGGTGCTTGTTTTAATGAAACAATAAGTCATGGCCACTGTTTTAGGAGATCATGGGAAGGAGTAGTTGATTCTAGTAGCGTTAACCATTGATTTGTTTAAGTTCCCTATTTAAGTATTGTAATTAGTTTGCTTTAAGAAATATTAGAAAATTTTACCCGAAAGTGTTTATTATTTTCTTGTGTACTTGGAAGGTTGATCACCTCGAATCGATCTTATCAATTTGGCATGTTCATTGATGTTACCATGCCTCCTAAACACGATCCACCTTCACTTGAGAAATCAATGACTGCCATGGTCCAAAACATATCCAAACTCATCGTTTCATCATCCGCCAACACTGACAATGTTCTTGCCACTCAAACCTCTTCCATCCGAGAATATTCTGCCCAACTCGATATTATTGTGAAACAACTCGCACCCAAACACTTACTATGTCCCTTACACAATGTTTTGAAAATGAATCTTCCAAAATACAAAATTCGAAAAACTTTATATGCTTTATTTTATTCAAATTATCATTTACTTTAGGCATGATTTTTTCAATGTTTGTTAATTTTTTATTTTTTATTTTAGAGTGAATTACACGGGTGGTCCTTGTGGTTTGTCTAAAGTTTGGATTTGGTCCCTAAAGCAAATTAACTACGGTGGTGGTCCCTAACTTTTTAAACATGTTTCACTCATGGTCTTTCTATATTTAACACCGTTAACAATCATCCATAAGGCTAAATAAATAAAGGGCAAATCAGTCTTCTAATAAAACAAATATTTAACATAATTAAAAAATCAACGTGCTCTGAACTATTCAAATGTGTTTTTCTTCTTCTTCCTCATTTCTTCCTTTTTTATTTCTCTGCAATGCAACTCAATAGTGGTGGCTCACTCTAAACCCACAATCGAACAGTTCATAAAATCATCAAAATCGTATACTGTTTTCAACCAATCGAATCCGAAAGGATTGAATATGAACGATGCCATGATCCATGAAAACACCATAAACCAACTCGAAATAGTCAAGGCGATATACATGTTCCTTTAGCAACAGGGTTGTAGCCGGCGTAAACCGTGAGTATCAACCCGAGCTCGATCGCGTTCACGAAATGATTATGAGCATAGAGTCGATAATTATCCGCAAAAGTCTTGTGTTGCACAACAAAACCACGCCCTGTTTCCCGATATTTTGCGCCACCGTGAAGAATGGTTCGACCAAAATAATGAGCACGAGTGCCCAAAGAGAATGTAAAGAAAACCAACGAAAGTTGTAGCTGCATGGTGATGAAATCCCAAATGGCTGCAAGAAACCCGAGTTCATGAGAGTTTTCAACGATCATGGGTAATGCGGTAAATAGACCAAGTTGGACGACGAACTGCTGGTTTAAGATCGTCCTGAGTGCTCGGTTTGTGTTCATGTTATTCGCCATAGAACTCTTGACCTCACTTAGCGCAACATACAATCGGCCCCAGAAAAACGCGTAAACGGTTAAAGAAATCATCAACGTGTTGAAAAAGAATTCAACGGTTGTGAAGTAAAACAAAAGCATTCTGAAAAAATCGACTCTATGACCCAATCGGTACACATATCGGCTAAGAACTTGTTCCCCGTTTTCGCTTGCACGTTTTGCTTCAAAGATTGATACTTGGCTTAACCCGACATCTCTTCCTTTCCCCACTTGTATATATTCATGGTGAGTGACGTTTTGTAACACCCTTTAGACATTAAATATAGGGAATTTCTAGAAAATGGGTAAAATAAAACTTCATAAATTAAGCCAACTAAAACCCTTGATACAACGGGATAGTTTGAACAATGTAAAAATTAACGAGTATTGAGACATAATACACAACAACCTATTAATCTAGAATCAAAGTAAGCTAGATTAACACGGGTGTCACTATATCTTCAAAAACCCCTCATCTCAATTCCCCAAAAGCCCGACCCTCTAAGCTCCTAAGCATGGTCGGCAAAACAACCCGTCAAGGATGCACCGCTAGTGAGGACTTGAAATCCACAATATACAACACCGCAAGTGTTAGACCAAAGATATAGTGATTACATGAACTATATAAGATTGACATGATAAGCGATATTGTAAATCAAACCAAAGTACCGAATCCCTGCGGTAGTAGTAGTAATCACAACTTGACTTCCGTCAAACAACCCAACCTGAGCATAAAATGTACAAGGGAGATATACCCTTGAAATATGGGGGAGACCCGTTACCATCGGGGTGACGAGAACACATGACATGGGGTCACCCGCGATGTTATTGGATTGCAACTTAAGTCCCGGTTTTAATTCACATGCCACTAAGATATCACAACCTCAAACCATCTTTTCATGCCTTTATTGCCTACTCCGTCGAGTTACAATTCAAGGACTTACGGGACCATATTGCCTATCTAATCTAGACGAATTACACCTCAAGGACTTGGTTGTCCTTTATTGCCTACTCGCTAGTGACACAATATGGCCAATAAAATATGAGCATACGACTCATTTGGTTTAAATCCTCGTGCACAAGGATATAGATTACCACAATTCCAAACATGATCATGAATGCAATTACTTTATTAATACAAATTGTAGCAAGGTGATGCCCCACATGTTCATGTAAGGAATACTCCATTATCACACATGACATGTAACATCAACTTATTCCTTCAAAATAGAAACTACCTTGTCACTCTAGGGAACTAGCCAAATTAGGGTGTAAGAATACATATATGCATATATACTTATATATGTGTATACACCAACATATTTTATACATAAAGTTATGTTTATATATATATACATGCTTGTATTCAATAAGAGATATGAATATATATATATATATATATATATATACATGTATAACGAAATATGAACTCTGGGTAAACCCTAGTTTTAGAAAGAATCCCAAAACTCATGATAGTTATTTCTTTAACATGGCAAGAACATTTTCAAGAAGAGAAATGATGTATAGGTTCATATTTGGTCAAACCTATAAAACCCTAATTTTGGTTAGAACTAATTATGACCCCTTTTCAAGTGTAAATTTATATAATGACATATTGTAAGTTTACAAGTTAAGAAACTCACGAGTCAAGGTTTGTAATGAGAAAACCCGAGAAATGGCAAATTCTTGAGAGTGGAAGGACTTGGATGAAGTTTGACCCTTTTGAAGCTTGCTAGACCACAAGGACAATAATGTATGAAGTGACTAACCCTTACAAAAAGAAGCCATAAATACTAGGGTTTAATGTGCATTGAATGAAGAGGGAGGAGAAGGAGAATGGAGAAAATCGCCTACGAGGAAGTGGGTACCGATCAGCTGCTGAAAAGAAGAAGAAAATGCCCTAATTCTGCCAAAAATCGACTTTAAGTAGCAAGCCCTCAGCCCCGCGCATGACAATGCTACTCGCGACTATGCCTCGGGCATAGTCGCCACCCAAGTGCAGCCCTCTGTCTGATTTGGTCCCTATGCCGCGACATTTCCACCGCGACTATGCCCTGGGCATTGTCGTCGGGCATAGTCGTCGGCCTCTGACCTGCTGCTGTTGTCCAAAACTTGGTTCGACCACGATTCTCCCCCCTTTTCTCGAGGCTAATCACGACCCTCAACGACATGCATGCAAGACTCGAAGACTCAAAAGCGAAACCTTCAATACGTGCACCCAAGTGCTCAAAGTTTGCCTAACTGTGATTATCTTTGGGAAGCCTTAAAGTTGAAAATCACAAGGCGGTGGAAATAAATCAAGACTAGAAGTGGGGTAGTTTTACTTGAGAATTCGGGGTGTTTACCGAGTTCTTCAGCCATATTCTTCCATTGGTTACCATCTTTCTCATGAAGTTCCTTCAAAAGTTCGATTTCTTCAGGCATCCATGAGCGGTTTCCGCCCTTTCGAACAAAATATGAGTGTGATAATAGACAGTCGAAGATGGACCATACGGTATGCAAGTCACGATTTCTTGCCAACATGTTTTTATTCCAGCGTGGGACCTACAGTTCAAGACGATCTTCAAACCGTCGTCTCCCAAATTATGCACCTCTATATATGTTAGTTCCAGATCCGTGCAACAATTTATGAAATCAAACAGATAAAACAATATAGTATACGATTTCAACTGGTCATCTCTATTAAGCTTTCAATCAGAGAGAATTACAATAAAAGTGTAGGAAAGCAAATGAGACAACTAGCCTATTTTTCTAAGGCTAGATTGCTTTATATATGGCGGGCCCGTGGTTAACAAGACCACGGCCCGTTCACTAAAAGGCTCAAATTAAACTATTACAAATTAACCCTTGAACTTTAAATCAATAATAAAATGACCCTAACAATCTCCCCCTTTGATCTGAAGTTCGAGTTCGCGCTCTATCTCTTGCCAGTTGTAGACATATCTTTTACGAAGAGCAAAGTGAATCTCGAACAATCTGATAGCACGGCGGTAGTCGATGCGATATTCAACCATTTCTAAGGCATTCCGAGTAGTTGTTTCATTCAGATTCGGAACATATGATACCTTTGGATTTTCAGACTCGTGCGTAATGATCTTTCGAAGAGCATCTCGAACCTTGAAGAGCATGCCGTCGCAGAATCTATCAACCTGACTGAAGCGCATAAATTTCTTCTCTTTCTGTTCATTGAGGAAGACAATCCCAAATTCAGGTTGTAGGAGTAGAGCGTTCTCGGGATACATGTTTAACTCAGGTACTTGCAGATCCGGCTTGATCAGATTTACCTTCTTCGCTATATTCTCGATTCCCATTTGAAAGTCTGTTAGATAAGACATCATGATTGTGCGGACCAGGAATCGACGAGCAGCTTCGAGCGCTTTAGTTACTTGAAGCGGTCGGATAGTTCTTGTACGAAGATCTTTCAGGATGGCCAGGAAGTCGAACGGTCGGAGGTGCTGGAAGTCTGCTTCAGAAAATATCCATTCATTACAGTCTTCGCGTCGGACGGTGAACACTGGATAGACAATTTTCATCATGCGGCTTGACTGTATGTTAAGTACCTCTGTGATTTGATGCTTGGTTCTGACTTGGCTGACTGGAAGATACCGCTTCATTGCACTGATGTACCGGTGTTGGAATTCGGGGTTGAGGTTGTAGATACCTAGGCAAAAGGTCGGCTCGATAGGGCGAAGCTTGTGAACAAACAACTTCTTCAGGGATTCCTCCAGGTGAGGAATGTATATCGGGATCTTCTCCCAACGAATTTGTTGTTGAGGAGCGAGAGGAAGATCAGAAGCTGTCGGTTGCTGAGGAGTTGTCGGAATATCGGCAGTAGTGGTCTCGGGTCTTGTTGAACGTTCAGCGGGTTGAGCAGAGTGATCGGGGGTTCCATATAAGTTCTGGAGCAGGAACTGATCATCATCAATGTTGTCATCATCATCAGTAGGGAAAACCAAATTGACCTGGAGATTTGCGGCACTGGCGGCTTTTTGATACCATGCATCTTCGGTCTCCGGGTTGGTCTCGCAGTGTGGATCTATCATATCTAATAACGGTCTGTCTGATGAGTCAAAATCAACCAGTTCCTGTGTTGAACCCTCGGGCTTTTCAACCGTCGGGTCTTCATCATCTAAGATGTCCATATCTATTACCATCTCGGCTAATGGCAACTCGGCTTCAGGTGCTTCTGTTGTAGCTGCCGCAGTTGAGGGTTCCTGTTGAACCACAATAGTCGTTTCAGGCTGGATCGGGGCGGCGGTCTCGGTTAGTCTTGATCTTTTCTCCCCCTCACGGTGATCAGGATCATCCTGGTCATCGTGTTTTCGCTTCAGACCGCCTGCCTGACTCTTGCAGGTATCTTCGAGTGAGCGGACTCTCTCGGACAGCGTAGTGAGCGCTTGGTTGTAGTCCTTGAGAGTCGAGTCGATTGAATCCAGGCGAGTCGTAATGGATGATGACGGAGCAGTGACCTGGGATTTCAGAACGGAGATCAGGTCTGCTTCGGTTGAGGCGTTGGTTTCGGATTCTTGGAGCAGTTGGGCTAGAAGCATCGTCTTTAGGGTGTCCACCGAATAGATAGGTTGAACTGGGATCGGTGATGGTGTTGGTGCGGTTTCAGCTTCGACGACCTTTTCTTTTCCCTTGATTGAGCGCATAACTTTGGCGAGCTCGGCGGCGACGTGCTGCTGCATTTGCTGCTCCAGTGCCTCGCGGACAACCTTGAGGGTGCTGTCCAGGGACCCTTGTGACACAAAGTTGGGTAAGTTAACTCCGGGATCACTTAGATTACCCGTTGAGGCATCTACCTGAGAGGCAGAGCCACCTACGTTCACAGTTGGCAGAATGGTAGCTGTGGTAGGATTTCCGTCCGATCCTCGTGTTCCGCCTGACGGAGACACTACAGACGTTCCGATCGAGTCACGAAGAGTCTCGATGATCATTTCCCCTTCTTGTGTCCTAGCCGAAGAATTTAATATATCAAGTGGCTCTAGACGCAATTGTGCACTGAAAGAAGTCGAGACATGGGGTTGCTGGTCTCTTATTTCAACACCAGCACTCTCCGAGTGAGAGACCGGTGGAAGTTGTGCTTTATCCCCGTGTAAGACTGAAACATCCGTCTTTTGAGAGACGGATGAGTGGATAAGGGGTTGTGCAATTGCTCTGCTGGGTCCACGGAGGCTTCTTCAATACCCCGTCCCAACAGATGAGACGGGATAGCAGATGTGGCTACCCGGATATCGCTCGGTTGGGTTCGCTCATGAGCCTCGTTATCTTTACGGCTCAATCTTTCTTGGTTCGACTTCGAACTCAGTTCCCTCCGTCTCACTTGATCTAAATCATCTAACGCTCCCTCGGGCATCCTAGGGTCTCCCAGAACAGGTATAGAAGTATGGGGAGGTTAGTCAAGTGGAATACCTTCGGTGAAGTCTGGGTTGGGTCTGATACCATGAGGTATGAGTGCTGCACGATGGGTGCGGTCGGTATCGGAGTCCGTGGAGTCAGAACCCACATCTTCAACTTGATGGGGTGGTGAAGGTGGTTCAGTTATGTATGGCGTGGTGTCATGATGAAGCTTAGGTCTAGATGAAGGACCGGCTTGGGTTTGGCTAGAACTGGGTCCCGATTCCGCTGCACCACTCACTCTAGTTCCCCTTCCCCTCACAATCAGCACACCCCGCCCGGCAGCACCTGCTTGCCGGGCCCTTCCACCTCTTGTCCTAGGAACCTCACGTCCCTCGGGTCTAAGTCCCTGGGCAGGTCCCTCCGGCGTTGGCTAGACCATGGGATTTCCTAACGCTTCCCTATACGCTATAACACTCGGTGCAGTGGGATCGACGTAAGCCAGAAGGGCTTCAGGTATGGGCATGGCGATGGCATCAGACGGGTTACGAATGACCATGTATTGTAAATGACGAATGGGACATACCGGGTGGGTAGCACGTCGAGGTATCGCCGGATTAGCGTCCATGTGTTGACGAACTGCAAGCGAGAGGAAACGCGGGTATGGGAGGAACTTCTTCTGCTTGGTACCTCCGATGTGTCGAATATCTTGTACGAGTTCACGCCAGATGATCATGGCGACGTCCACGTGGCGATTGTAGCACACGGCGTGGAGTATGTGTAGAAAATCGTCGGTGCATTGGTCAATACCTTTCCATCTGGACGATAGACACCTGTTCAGAATTGTGAACAGGGTGTACCAGATGGGGGCCAGGTACTTATGATTGAATGCTGAGGGTCTGGGAAGAGCATGGTTGTAGCCGAGCGCGCGGATTTGAGCGCATAACGTTTCATCATTGACGGTAGGATCGTACCGTGTATGTCCGGCGGCGTCGGCAGCTGGAAGTGAAAGCAGGCGTCGAAAGGAATCAGGCGTCAGGGTGAACGGTTGGTTGTCTATCTGCGCCGTTATGGTCTGTGAGTTGCCGACCGTGCGAACTTGGGCGGTAAACCAGACTTGTAACACATAGAGCAAAGACACGTCGGTAGTGGTGGTGAGGGCCTCATGGAGAGGGTGACGCATAAGAATGTCGACGATTACCCGATGTTGTTCTAGGGGACGAAATTGTGCCGGATCAAGATAATGGTTGTTCGGTTCCAACTCCGTTTCATGGTCAGGTTCGACAAAAGCATTATCAGCCTCTTCGTCAATGAGTTCCTCTTCCTGAGGCATTTGTTCTTCCGGAGGTTGTTGTTCTTCTTCCCGGTTCTGTGGAGGATTCTGCTCCTGATCCGCCATTGAATATCTGTAATAAAAGAGCAGTTAGTAACTGAGGCGAATGAACAAATGTCGGCGCGTACCTTTGCATTAAATGGGCTCAATCTGATATAGAATGAGGAATGGCAGTGCAAAATAGGTACTGGATTGACCAAACAGGGGTATTCGGATAAATTACTGAAGAAAGACAAAGCTTTCCGGACATCACATGTGTCCGGACAACACATGTGTCCGAATGGCTTTAGATACCGGATGATGATGACGGTTTCCGGATAAGTTGGTCAACCCGGACAACAGGGTTTCCGGGTGGCAGAGTTTTCCGGTCAAAAAGGGAAGTCCGGACACATCACTGACCGGTAGTTGAATTTACCGGAAACCTTGAGGTTTCCGGACAACTAGGGTTTCCGGGTAGTAGACGAGTCCGGGTAAAATATCTAGTGTATGAACCTTACCGGTTAAATCATCATACGTATGAAGCTTTCTGGACTAAACATGATAACCAAGATGGTTCCCGGACACAATGAATGTGTTCGTACGACAGTTCAAATCGTTAATCGTACAAAATAGTATCCCAAACAGTTTGTAAAGCATGTAAAGTGATACGATGGACTTATGCAAGCATACAGGAACGACCTAATCGATCGTAGTGACACCAAATCGACCCGATGTCGCGGAAACCCAAAAGGAGTTTGTGGGTTCCGTGAATCGACTAAATGTGTGGTCGATTGGTGCTGCCGAGTACATTAAACGGGCACATATGTAATCGAGAGTGAGTAATGAGATGATTACCTGGTTGGGAATGAAAAATGAGTCTGAAGGCGAGAGAAGGGATCGAGTCCGAGCGGGAGAGAAATGAGGGAGAGGTTTAGGGTTTTGCGAGAAAACCCGGATAATGAGAAATGAATGAATCCGAATGCGTTTTTTACTAGGACAAGAAACCCGGGTGTGGTATCCGGGATCCTATCCAACCCGGATAAGCACCCGGTCCGGAAACCATCCGGAAAGGTAAGGTATCCGGGAACCCGTCCGGATTCTTCTGAACTTTCAACAAAAACCTTGTATTTTCCAGACTTTTCAAGGAAAAAGGACCCTTAGGGTTTTAACAGAAACATTTCTTGCTCCCCCTCAAACTCAGCATGGGGAAAAGCTTGCTCCCCCTCGGATAGTGCAATGGAGAGGTCGACACACAAAAAAAACTTTCGTGCAGGTTTAAAGAAAAAACTGTGTCGCTCCCCCTCAATTGATGACCATGAGATGAAATTCAATCAGGAGTGCCCACACACACAAAACTTTAGATCATGTGAAGAAAAATTGTGTGCGACGCTCCCCCTCAACAGATGAGTAAACTTACCTGATACAACTTTGTGCTCCCCCTGAACACATGAATACACCGTGAAAGCACATATATGGATAGATAAAAGACGACGACAGTATGAAAGAAAAGAAACAGAAACACACAAAGAAAGAAGGGAAACATACGAAATCTACCTAATAAATACAGAGACTAAATCTAACCGTGTAACTGAAACAAGTAGAATACAGGTGCGAGAAAGTGTGTGCTCAATCATCAGGAGTGTAAACGCCGGATGATGAATAAACAGTTACTCGTATGTGTATGGAACTTGTAATGGGTACACAATCAGATTAAGTTTTCAGATTTAGCATACCTAGCTTGGACACAAGAGTATTGAAACGTTTTTCGTCCAAGGCTTTGGTAAATAGATCTGCTAACTGATGCTCAGTACTTACAAAGTAGAGTTCGACTGTACCTCTTCCAACGTGATCCTTGATGAAGTGATACCGAACGTCGATGTGCTTTGTCTTGGTGTGTTGGACCGGGTTGCTGGATATTGCAATGGCGCTCTTCGAATCGCAGTAAATGGGCACCTTGGCATATGTGAAGCCGTAGTCTTTGAGTTGCGTCCGCATCCAAATAACTTGAGAACAGCAGCTCGCGGCAGCCACGTACTCCGCCTCGGCAGTTGACGTTGAAACGCATTGCTGCTTCTTGGATGCCCAACTTACCAGTCTATCTCCCAGAAATTGGATATGTCCTGAGGTGCTCTTCCGTTCCAACATGCAGCCCGCGTGATCCACATCAGAATAAGCGGATAACTCAAAACCTGTGTCTTTCGGGTAACACAAGCCAAGATCAGCAATACCACATAAATAACGAAAAATTCGTTTCACAGCAGTTAAATGAGACTCCTTTAGTTTTGACTGAAACCGGGCGCATAGAAAAGTGGAAAACATGATACCCGACCTACTCGCAGTTAAGTACATCAAAGAACCTATCATTCCCCGATACAGTTTGGTGTTCACATCCTCTCCGTGAGGATCGACGTGAAGCTTTGTATTAGGTGCCATGGGTGTTTTCATGGGTGAGGACTGTTCCATTTGGAATTTCTTAAGAATTTCCCGAATGTACTTAGCCTGGTTTATGAATATCCCGGTCGACATTTGTTTAACTTGAAGACCAAGAAAGAAATTCATCTCACAAAGCATACTCATTTAAAAAAATTCACCCATTAATTTGGCAAAGTTCTTAGCATATAGTGGATTAGTAGAACCGAATATGATGTCATCTACGTACACTTGAACTAAGACAATGTGACCTTTTTCATTCTTGATAAACAGAGTAGAATCGATGTTACCTCGTGTGAATTTGGATTCTAACAAGAACTTGGACAGTGTGTTGTACCATGCTCGCGGAGCTTGCTTTAGTCCGTAAAGCGCTTTGTCTAATATGTAGACATGATCAGGCTTTGAATCGTCCACGAATCCATCTGGTTGTGACACATATACTTCTTCCTGAATGTCGCCGTAGAGGAAGGTGGTCTTCACATCCATTTGGAAGACCGTGAAGTTTTTGTGCGCGGCGTAGGCAAGAAACATACGGATGGCTTCGATTCGTGCTACCGGAGCGTAGGTCTCATCATAGTCAATCCCCTCTTGCTGACGGTACCCCTTGGCTACGAGACGCGCCTTGTTGCGTACAACGATGCCGTCTTCGTCCTTTTTATTCTTGTAGATCCACTTGGTGCCGATCACCGTCTTGTGTTTTGGACGTGGAACCAGTCGCCATACCTTTAGAGCTTCGAATTGATTGAGCTCTTCTTGCATGGCTATGATCCAGTCCGGATCTTCGAGCGCTTCGCGTACGTTCGTCGACTCGATCTTGCTTAAGAAGCCGGAGAATAGACAAAAGTTGGCGGAAGCGCCTCGCGTGCGAACGGGAGTAGATGGATCACCGATTATCTGATGTAGGGGATGAGCCTTCATCCATTTGGTGGTGTGCGGAAGTGGCTGCTGAGTAGAGTGAGAAGCATCCGGATCCACGTAATCGCCAGAAGGTAGGTCTTGAACTGCTTCAAGTGTAGCAGGCTGGTTTCTCGGAGGAGGTGGGGGAGGATTCGCCAAGGGTTGAGCAACTTCTGGTTCATATTAGGATCTAAGCGCTTACCACTATGCCAAAAGCAATTGCTGGTGGAGAAGGCGCAACTTATTTCCATATAGCATAGCAGCCAGCGCCACATTTCGATTTAGAAAGATGCTGGTCAATGACCCAACAATCCCCCCCAGCATCTGCCAGCACTAACAAGAGCTTCACTAGAAGTCAATGGCTGCACAGCATGCCTTTGGCATTATTAAATGCACTCCATAGGATTCGAACCCGTGACCTGCTCTGATACCACATGTTAGTTCCAGATCCGTGCAACAATTTATGAAATCAAACAGATAAAACAATATAGTATACGAATTTAACTGGTCATCTCTATTAAACTTTCAATCAGAGAGAATTACAATAGAAGTGTAGGAAAGCAAATGAGACAACTAGCCTATTTTTCTAAGGCTAGATTGCTTTATATATGGCGGGCCCGTGGTTAACAAGCCCACAGCCCGTTCACTAAAAGTCTCAAATTAAACTATTACAAATTAACCCTTGAACTTTAAATCAATACTAAAATGACCCTAACAATATATTTAAGAATGGCTTCTTTTACTATCTCTGTCTTCTTCGAGTGTAAACCTCTTACCTCTTACCTCTTACGAGTCCATCTCCATGCTTCTCGGTTTCTGTATTTGATGACAAGAAGACCTCTACTTGACCCGAAAAGCTAACTTTCTTCGATTTGCCTTTTGTTTTTTGTTTCTCCGTATTGTTTTCAATAGATTTCGTCGTTTTCTCCGAATTCTCCTCGACCAATTTGCTCTTCTTTTTGAAAGACTCAAAAAGAGAGAAACAGAGAGAGAAATTTAGAGAGAGAAAGGTAGATGATGATGTATTATTATTATGTCAAGAGAATGATGTTCCAACACATTATATACATGCCAACTATATAACAGAAAGTCAGTTATGAGACGCCATCTTTATTTACACTAACATACCCCTCAAGCTCACATCTAAGAGAAAGTGAAGCTTGGACTTCAGAAAAGCAAAGCGAGAAGCAGTAGGAACATAACAAATGACAAGTTGTTTGGACATAACCATATCGCGAATAAAGTGCAGATCGATCTCTATGTGCTTTGTTCTTTAATGAAAGACGGGGTTCATGGCCAAGTATGTTGCTCTAGTATTATCAAACCATAAAGTAGGAGCACAACCAAGGTCTAACCGTAACTCTCGAATTAGAGAAGAAAGCCAACACAATTCAGCAACAGCGTGAGCTAAAGCATGGTATTCAGCCTCGGTACTAGAATGTGCCACCACATGTTGTTTCTTCGAACTCCAGCTGATTAAATTTGGCCCAAGAAATATGCAATATCCATTGGTGGAACTTCGATCATCGGGACAACCCACCCAGTCGGCATCAACATAGGCATGTACAACAAAAGACGAAGACTTTTGAATTAATAAACCATGAGTGTGCGTTCCGTGTAAGTATCGAAGTATATGCTTTACAGCCATCCAGTGTCTTTCAGTTGGGCAATGTAAAAATTGAGAGACTTTACTCACAGCATAGGCAATCTCCGGACGAGTTAGAACAAGATACTGTAGAGCACCAACAGTACTTCGATACAACAACGGATCAGCTAACGGTACACCAGAAAACTTGGACAACTGACGTCCAGGAGAAACGGGAGATGATAGGGGTTTGCAGTCGCTTAACCTAGTCCGATGTAAAAGATCTAGAAGATACCGTTGTTGAGACAAATAAAGTCCCTTTTCAGAAAAAGTAGTCTGTATACCCAAGAAGTAATTCAACTTACCTAAGTCTTTCAAGGCAAATTGAGAGTTTAATTTCTGAATTAGACCAGCAAAAAAATCAGACGAGCTGCCCGTGATAATCACATCATCAACATAAACAAGAACATAGGCAGTGGTGGTTGTTGAAGAGTATACAAACAGAGAAGTATCAGATGAACATTGAGTAAAGCCTAGTGAGATCAAAGCAGTAGAAAGTTTTGCAAACCAAGCCCGTGGCACCTGTTTGAGGCCGTACAAAGCTTTCTGAAGAAGACAAACATGTCCGGGACAAGTAGAAACAAAAAACTCAGGTGGTTGACTCATATAAACTGTGTCGGTTAAGTCACCGTGTAAAAATGCGTTATTTACATCGACTTGGCATATGTCCCAACCATGAGAATAGGAAACTGATAAAACCAATCAGATAGTGATAGGTTTAACCACGAGACTAAAGGTTTCGGAGTAGTCAACTCCTTCGGTTTGAAGGAAACCTTTGGCTACTAACCGGGCATTGTAACGACTGACAGAACTATCAAAATTTCTTTTGATTTTATACACCCACTTACACCCAACGACATTAGCAGATGGAGTGACACTAACTTCCAAGTCCTGTTAGAGCGTAATGCGGTAATTTCAGCTCTCATAGCATCCCACCAAACAGACCATTTTTTGGTCTGAGAAGAAGTGAGAGGCTCGGTAGTAGGAACATGATGTGATACAGCTTGATAAATAAAATGACCAGGGAAGTGTTTAGGACGACGTGTGTGATCACGAGTACGAGTGACCATAAGATGAATAGACTCGGTAGTAGAGGGAATATGAGAAGGATCAGACGACAAACTAGAAGAAGAAGACACATTCACATTACCGGGAGATGTAGCAACGTGAACTGAATTTTCCATGGGAGATGGAATGGGAGGTGCAAAAATCAGTGAAGAAGACGGTAAGACAATCGTGGAATCAGTCGATGAGGAAGCACCAGTTGATGGAAAAATTGACTCATAAAATTGAACATGCCGGGAAGTATACGTAGTGGAAGAAATGGGATCGTAATACAAATATCCTTTATGGTAAGGGGCATAACCAAGAAAAATACAAGCAGATGACTTAGGAGACAATTTGTCTGGACGTGTGGAGCCAAGAAATTGATAGCACAAACAACCAAAGGTGCGAAGAAGAGAGTAATCTAGAGGATGATGGAACATAAGTTCATATGGAGAAACATGGGATAAAGTTTTAGACGATAACGATTAATTAAAAAGGTTGCCGTAGCACAAGCATCGTACCAGATGGATAGATGAGAATGAAACAGTAAGGCACGAGCTATTTCTGATAAATGACGATTTTTGCGTTCAGCCACTCCATTTTGTTGTGGAGTATAGGGACACGAAATTCAAAGTGAAATCCTATGTTAGACAACCTTAGGGGGGGGGGGTGAAGGTTGTATTAGGATCTTTTTACTTTCAAAAGATTTATTTTTCAATCACAACATTAATTTAAATGCACAACAATATATAGTAGAGATAAGGGTAAGGAAAAATGATACCAACACCGTTGTTTAGAGTGGTTCACCAACTTGGCTAATCCACTTTCCGAGACACTTCTCGAGACACTGATCCACTATGAATGTTCTTTATGGTAGAACACAAGCCTTGATACAAACAATGATAATGATCTCTTACTTCTGCTTTAGATTGGAATGGATCACTCACTCTCAAAGTAAATACTTACAAGATGATAAATTTCTTAATGGTAATCACTCTTGTATAAGTATAACACTTGGATGTTTTTGAGATTTAAATGCTTGAGTTGTTTTGGTAATCACAGTATCCAGAAATCAGAGATTTCTCTATTTGTTAACTCAAGACTTATTTTTCTTCTTACCGATCAATGGGTTTATATTGAGAAGAGAAATGTGATTCTGAGCACTCGCGGACGTCCATGATGGTATGTCACGGACGTCCACGGATAATGATTGTGGTTGATGGAAAGAGCCGTTTGATTTCTGACCTTTTAGAAGAATTTGAATGGCGGACGTCCGGCATGCATACCCGCAGACGACCGCGACCTACTTTCACAAACCCCAATAAAAATCCGTTTGTTCTCTGATCATTTCAGAGATGAAAATTGATGGTGGATGTCCAGCTGCATTTCACGGACGTTCACGGCTTACTTTTTATCAACCCACATTAAATGCTAGTCTTTTCACTTCTTTTCAATTTTAAACAAAACCACACGGAAGTATTAGTTTGAAATCAGTATTTTCAAAATATCGATTTTAGTTGGTTTTTGAAATATCCAAGTGGTATATTATTTTGAGTGTATTTACCGTTAGGAAATATGAAGACTTAATATTAGCACACATCCAGTCTTGAACTCTTCAGATAAAGTCTTCATGTTTCCATTTCTTTGAGATGGAAAACTTGAGCTAGCTGAGATGATGCTTTTCATTCTTCAGAAGCTTTACACTTGCATCAATTTGTTAGAGACACATAATATGTCTATTTATTTGTTAATCATCAAAATAATAAGATTTATGATTTTTAATCACTTGCATCAACAATCTTCCCCTTTTTTATGATGACAAATAAATAGACATATATATATAAAGATATATAATTTCTCCCCCTTTTGTCGAGATCAAAAAGGGTAAAAGAGGAAGCTCCCCCTTAAAATAAGCTCCCCCTTAAATAGGGAGCAATAATACCAATATTAAGACACAAAATGAAACATAGGTATTAGCAAATCATAAGTAGCAAATAGTAGCAAAACCTAACACATAGCAGTTCAAATAAGTAGCAAGGTTTTAGATCATAAGTGAAGCAAACACAAAGAAACTAATCACTATCGTCAAGTGAAAATGCGCGCATCTCCTCATGCAACATCCAAACATCTTGGTGAACGTCATCGATCCGGCGATTAACCGCGTCCCAACGCTTCTCTTGCAATCTTTGGAAGGAGGATTGAGATTGCTGATTCCCAATACCGCAGTAAGAATGTCCCTATTTGAAACCGGTCCTTGAGGAATGTGGTAAAGAGGCGGAGCTTCCGTTTCCTCGTCTTCAGGATTGGGGTTATGAACATGACGTCTTCGAGCTGGTTGAGCACCCATGCGAACAAGGCCCAGGATATTGATAACTCTATTTTTAGAGTTATTATTTCCTTTTATTTTCTATTTTATTTCGTCATTTTTAGCCATTTCACTTCTCAAAACCTCCATTCTTGGCAACAATTATGAAAATGAGCAAAGAGAGTAAATCATAGTGTTAATAAATTATTTGGTAGAGTTTTGTGCCTTTTTCACGATTTTCTCGCAGTGACGTACGAAGTCCCCACTCCCGTTCCCACTTTCGAGCAGAGAAGAAGACAAAAAGAATTTGAATCTTAGCTTGAAAGATAAAGTTGGCATGGAAGGTTCAGATGGCAGAAAAGCATGGGAATAAAATAATGCAAGCATGTTCCTAGTAGAATGGCAAAAGGATTAAATTAATCAAACTCATAGTACTTTGAAGTAAAGTTGTTGAAAAGGTGAAGGGTCCTTTGGGTAAAAGCTTCAAGATAATGGATTGAAGTGTTGCATTGATCAAGCTGAGATTTTATGTCTCCTACTTCAGTTTTAGTCTCTAGATAATCCCAATTTTTGTGTAAAACCCAAAGCCCTTCCTTGGGTATAAAAGGAAGTATTGGGGTTCATTAATTCATCATCCTTCATATCTCATCTACCACAATTAGTGTAGTAGTAGTTTCAGCTCTAGTTTACTGCAGTAACTCTCTTTAATTTCCAGCATTTAATTTCCTAGTGTAATTGTAATTTCCAATCGCTAGTGGCAGTGACGTACCTTCGTTCCCCACTGCGATTTTAATACAAGTCATTTTCTGTTTAATTATGTGTAACTCTTCATCTTTTGCTTTCTTTATTTCAGTAATGTTAGGATAAACATCCCTTGCGATGTAGGAAAGAGAAGTACTTAGATTTTAGAGAAAATGCTTGAGTAATCTTTATATTTGGAATATTTTTTGTTTTGGTCATTCACTCTCGATTATTGCCCAATGATGCGAACAAGCCGATCACTTGTAAGGATCTAGAGTCTAGTTCTTAACTCAGAAATGAGTAGAACGTAGTGACACGAGCTTGGATGATGCTAGGGGATTCGAAAGAATTCTTATGACACTTGCAAAAGTGAGGTCGACACAGTGAGCTAATCTCAACCCACTGGAGTAGTAGGCAAGCTAATTTGTGTATTAAAAACACTTAGAGTATTTGTCTCTACACATTCCATCGAGACCTGAAAAGGTCAATTTTTGAGATTACCATTGACAAAACAATAGATACTAAAAGTATGGAATTTTTACCTAACGGTGTGAGTATTTTGTAACCGGGCTTTTCTAGCGAAAATGCCTACCTCAAGTACAAGGATCATTTTTAGGATCAAGTATTTATTATAAAATCTAGGGAAAATCTAACCTACATTCCTTCTTTTAAATCTTAAGAAAAAGCGTTAAAATAGAATTTTCACCAACCAAACCAAAGTATTATTTTCCTCTCTAATTGAAACCTGTAAAAGGAGCTCATGAAAACCGTATTGTCTTGATTGCCCAGTCTATGTGGATACGATTCTGTTATTTTACCAACTATTACTTGCTGTGACGATCATAGTGGCCAGTGTACACTTGCACTTCCCACTGTGGACAGTTTGCAACCCACTACAATTAATTCACATATTTCGCACGTACCAAGTTTTTGGCGCCGCTGCCGGGGACTGACGTGATTTTAAATCTCAAGACATTAGTTTTTGTTCGAGCCCGAGTAACTCATTTTTCTAAGCTATTCGTATTGCATGCCAAGGCAACAACACGGACCTTTGTTACCAATCGATCTTGAAATAGAACACACTTTTCGAAGAAGACGCAGAAATAGAAATACAAATCGACAACCCCCTGTGATCCCCACTGTGAACATGGCAGAAATACCACCACCTGTAGTGGAGACCACAGTGACGATTGCCGATAGTAAAGATCAAAAAATACGGGACTATGCCACTTTCGGAGTTGGTGATTTAAGCTCCAGAATTTTAAGACCCAACATTGTTGCAAATCATTTTGAACTCAAACCGGTGATGTTTCAAATGATCCAAGCCAGGGATCAGTTTGGAGGATCATCGTCTGAAGATCCGCACTCGCACTTAAAATCGTTTTTAGAAATGACCGATTCCTTTCAGTTGCAAGGTGTGAGTGATGAGGCATTACGACTAAGACTTTTTCCTTTTTCACTAAGGGATAAGGCGAAGTCCTGGCTGAACTCGCATGCACCTCACTCGATAACCACTTGGCAAGAACTTGCGGATAAATTTTTGCAAAAATACTTTCCTCCCACAAGGAATGTAAGATTTCGAAATGATATTATTTTGTTTAGACAAGAAGAAGATGAGACTGTTTCAGATGCATGGGAACGATTTAAAGATTTACTTCGAAAGTGCCCACATCATGGCATCCCACATTGCATCCAATTGGAGACCTTTTACAATGGTCTTTCCAATGCAGCCAAAATCATCTTAGATGCAACAGCCGGTGGAACATTCACGAGTAAGACTTACAATGAAGGATATCAAATCTTAGAAAAAGTGTCCAACAACAATACCGAGTGGTCCAATCTAAGAGCACCCATGCCAAAGACCAACACCATTGACTCCGAGGCACTAAAAACCATGAATACGCAGTTAGTAGCCTTAACCAAATAAGTTTTGAATCAAAATAGAGGACAAGTCAACTCCGAAACACATCTCCCTGAAAATTGTTCCGTCTGTGGAGAAGAACATGTTTTTGACTTTTGTCCAGCAAATCCCGAGTCTGTTAATGTTATAGGGACCAATCCGAGGAACAACCCATATTCGCAGACCTATAATCCATGTTGGAGGAATCACCCGAATTTCTCTTGGTCTGGAAATCCAGGACTCCAACCCCACGGGGCGAGTCATGGCCAGCAAAGACCACAAAATCCCCCTGGATTTCAGCAACATCACAGTGGGCAGTCCCTACATCACAGTGGGCAGAACTCACAGAACTTTCACCAAGGACAATCCTCACAACAATTCCAACCACGATCAACTCAGCCCGTTGAGGTTCAACCATCAATTGAATCAATTCTCAAAGGTTTCATGAATCAAACTCAAGCAACCATTAGGAACATAGAGACCCAAGTACGACAACTAGCCGTTGAAGTCAAGAATAGACCACCAGGGACGTTACCGAGTGATACCGAACACGCTAGGGTGATAGGAAAAGGATCTGAACATGTCAAGTCCATAACACTAAGAAGTGGGAAGGATCTGAAAGATATCATTTTCTAATATGATGATTCGCCTCAAATACCCACTGTTATTCCCACAGTGGGTACTCCTCAAGTCACTGTCATCCCCACTGTGGAGAACGACATCCTTGAGTAGGTCAAGCACTTTGTGATTTGGGAGACCCAAGTAGTTTCACCATTCCATGCACAATAGGAGGACAAGAAGTAGGTCAAGCACTTTGTGATTTGAGAGCTAGTATCAATTTGATGCCACTGTCCATTTTCAACAAGTTAGGTATTGGAGAGGCTAGACCCACAACCGTGACATTACAACTAGCCGATAGGTCCATTGCCTACCTAAAGGGAAAAATAGAAGACGTGTTGATCCAAGTGGATAAATTTATCTTCCCAGCCGATTTTCTAGTTCTAGATTATGAGACCGATAAAGAAATCTCAATCATCTTAGGACGTCCGTTTCTTGCAACCGGACGTACCTTGATCGATGTGCACAAAGGGGAACTCACGATGAGAGTTAATGACCAAGAGGTGAAATTCAATGTGTTTAAATCCCTGAAGTATATAGATACCGAAGACTGTTTTGCTTTGAGTTCGATTAGTGGAACCCACAGTTTTGACTCACTCCCCACAGTGGGGAGCGAGATTGAGCACTCCGACTTAGAAAGTGAGGACACTTTTGAGGATGAGTGTAACGAAATGGTAGCAGCCTTTGAACCTCTGGACTTTAAGGATAGAGATGTTCAACCTCCTTCAATAGAACAACCTCCCGAGTTAGAGCTTAAACCATTGCCTTCCCACTTGAAATATGCTTATCTCGCTAAGGATAACAAACTTACCGTTATCATTTCTTCCAAACTTAGTAAGAAACAAGAACAACATCTGATTGATTTGTTAATGAAGCATAAGAAGGCAATTGGTTGGACCATAACAGACATTAGAGGAATTAGCCCTTCCTTATGTCAACATAAGATAAACTTGGAGAGTGACCACCCTGGAAAAGTCCAACCTCAAAGAAGATTGAACCCCATTATGAAGGAGGTAGTTAAGAAAGAAGTTTTGAAGTGGTTAGACGCCGGTATTATCTATCCCATAGCCAGTAGTAGTTGGGTAAGCCCCGTCCAATGTGTCCCTAAAAAGGGAGGGACGACTGTAGTGAAGAACGAAAAAAAATGAGCTCATTCCCACTAGGACTGTCACGGGGTGGAGGATATGCATGGACTATAGACAACTCAACCTAGCCACCAAGAAAGACCATTTTCCCCTATCTTTCATTGACCAAATGCTTGATAGGTTAGCGGGAAAGAATTCTACTGTTTTCTAGATGGATACTCCGGATACAACCAAATCCATATCGCCCCCGAGGAACAAGAAAAGACCACCTTTACTTGTCCCTACGGCACTTTTGCATTCCGAAGGATGCCATTTGGATTATGTAATGCCCCAGCCACTTTCCAACGTTGTATGATGGCCATTTTCACCGACATGATAGAAGACACCATAGAAGTTTTTATGGATGACTTTTCTGTGATAGGGACATCGTTTGACAACTGCCTGGAAAATTTAGAGAAAAGCCTAGTGAGATGTGAGACCCATGACCTTATTTTAAATTGGGAAAAATGTCATTTTATGGTCGAAGAGGGTATTGTCTTAGGACATCTTGTTTCAAAAAGAGGGTTGGAAGTTGACAAAGCCAAGCTTGAGGAAGTGGCACAACTTCCCGAACCTACAACGGTAAAAGGCATTCGAAGTTTCTTGGGTCACGCAGGTTTTTATAGGAGGTTCATCAAAGATTTTTCAAAAATAACAAAACCCCTATGTCTCTTGCTGCAACATGAAAAAGAATTTAATTTCACCCAAGAATGTCGAGATGCTTTTGAAACAATCAAAAAAGCCTTAGTAACTGCACCCATAGTGACCACTCCTGACTGGTCACTCCCATTCGAAGTGATGTGTGACGCCAACGAGTGGGCTGTGGGGGCTGTTCTTGGGCAAAGGAAGAACAAAATCTTTCACCCCATTTATTATGCAAGTAAAACACTGATTGAAGCTCAAATTAATTATACTGTCACTGAAAAAGAATTACTTGCGGTGGTGTTTGCTTTTGATCGTTTCAGGTCGTATTTGATAGGGACGAAGGTCATCGTGCACACTGATCATGCAACAATAAAATACTTGATCAACAAAGCTGATTCTAAGCCACGTTTGATTCGATGGGTTCTATTGTTGCAAGAATTCGACCTCGAGATCGTCGACAGAAAAGGAACAAGCAATCAGGTAGCAGACCATTTGTCCAGGATCGAGAAGATAGTGGGCACTGTTGATCCCACTCCGGTCAAAGAGAATTTTCCCGATGAACAATTGTTGACAGTCCAACATCATGAAAAAAATATTCCTTGGTATGCTGACATTGCAAACTATATAGCAAGTGGACTTAAGCCCCACGAGATGAGTGGACAACCATTTAAAAAGTTTTTACACGATACACGGCAATATGTTTGGGATGACCCTTTCTTGTATAAAATTGGGACGGACCAAATATTGAGGCGTTGTGTCCACGGGAGTGAGCAACATCAAATACTCCATGGTTGTCACACATCCCACTACGGTGGCCACTTTGGTGGAAACCGCACTGCTGCGAAAACTTTGCAAAGTGGGTTCTTTTGGCCCACTGTGTTTAAAGACTCTTATGAATTTGTGAAAAATTGTGAGCAATGTCAACGCACCGGGAACATTTCGCAAAGGAACGAGATGCCTCTTAACAACATTCTAGAGGTAGAACTTTTTGATGTTTGGGGGATTGATTTCATGGGACCCTTTCCGAACTCAAACAATAATTTTTATATCTTGGTTGCGGTAGACTATGTTTCGAAATGGGTGGAAGCCATTGCATGTCACTCTAATGATGCCAACACCGTGGTGAAATTTTTGCATAAAAAACATTTTCACTCGATTTGGAACACCACGGGCATTGATTAGTGATGAATGATCCCATTTCGTAAACAAAGTCATGAGCTCGGTCCTTGCTAAGTATGATATACACAATAGAGTAGCCACCGCATACCACCCGCAAACCAACGGTTTAGCCGAACTGTCAAACCGTGAGATCAAAGGTATTTTGGAGAAAGTTGTTAAACCACACCGTAAGGATTGGTCCACCAAGCTTGATGATGCTCTTTGGGCCTATCGAACAGCCTATAAAACTCCCTTGGGAATGTCTCCGATTGAATTGGAGCACAAGGCGTTTTGGGCCCTTAAAGAGCTTAACATGAGTGAGGATGCTGCGGGAATCAAGAGGTGTTTGCAAATGCACGAACTAGAGGAGTTGCGATATCACTCCTATGAAAACGCAAAGTTATACAAAGAAAAGACCAAGATGTGGCACGATCGTAGAATCAACCATAGGGAATTCTTTGAAGGACAACAGGTACTATTGTTCAACTCCCGTCTTAAACTCTTTCCAGGTAAACTAAAATCACGATGGACGGGACCATACACCATTGTCAATGTGAGTCCCTTTGGAACAGTGGAGTTGAAGTCTCCACAGTCTGGTCAAACGTTTAAAGTCAATGGGCAGAGAGTGAAACACTTTTTACACGAGAGTGCTCACATTCCAACCCACTCTCCACCCCACTATGGTTAAGAAACATCAGAACCATCTGTAAATAGTTTATTTCTGTTATTTGCTTTGTTTTTAGTATTTTAGGTCTTTTTAATTCTGCATGGTAGTTTGTATTCATGTGCGTAGGAGAGAGTGCCAGCTTTTAAAGAAAAAGTCAAGAATGTGCTTCGCATTGACTTCACCCCATGTCCTTGCGCTTCCCACTGCTGAACTGACGAACGGATTGGATGGTTTGTGGGGCCCAAGATGCTGACACACATTAACTTTACTTACACAAGGGTCACCTTTTGCTGCCACCCTATACCCATCGCCCCATTTTCCAACATAATCCATCATTACCTTTCTCTCTCTCCTCAATAACCGTTCCATCCTATTTTTCTAATACCCAAAAATCAAACCTTTATACACTAAAAATTAGAAAACCCTTTTCAGCCAAAGAATTTCAAAAATCACATATTCTCTTCTTCTCCATTCTCTGTCGCAAAACCGAACCCAAAATGGCGAGAAGCAAAAGGCTCAACACCAACCCTAGTGCACCCAACCGTGCGGCCATCCGCCGACTACTCGACGGAAACATTCCGTCGGATGTTGTCACCGATGATCTGAACGAACCACCGCCATCCTCCGGCGAGCAACCAACCACACTTGAAGTTGCAGACGCCAGATCATCCAAACAAGAGGGTTCCAAGGCTACTCCTTCCTCAAAACTTTCAGATACTAGTCAAACTCATCTTGATGAAGAAGCTTTGCAGGTTGAGGAAGAGGAAAGAAGGCTAGAAGAAGAATACCACCAAAGGATGTCAGCCATTCGATAAAGGAAAGAAGAAGTTGAGCAGAGGCAAAAGGAAGAGGCTGAAAGATTGAGAAAGGAGGAAGAGGAGAGAAAGCAAAGAGAAGAGGCCAAACGATTAAGAAAAGAGGAAGAAGAAAGGGTTAGGGCAGAAAAAGAAAGACAGTTCGAAGAAGAAAGAAAAAGGGCAGAGGCTGAAATCTTTAATGAAGAAGAAGAATTGAGAAGGAAGGAAGAGGAAGAATACCAACACCAATACCAACAACTTGACAACACCGTGAACATGAAGGAACTTCTGCAGGTTGCCCACAGTGGGGAGAACCCCATCAAAAGAGCTTTGAGGCAGAAGGGAATGGTCACCAGATCTGGGGTGACCATTTTGCAGAAAACACCCACAAAGAAGCCAAGGAGGAACTCATCTGGGAAAGGTAAGGGTCTCGAACCCTCTCTAAGTATATAATCTGTTGAGTGTGATGTTGGGGACGGACAAGTCGAATTTGAAAACCCCCATCAATCTACAGTGGGCACTGAGCATGCCCCCAGTGGGGTGCCCAGGCAGTTCTCGACTCCAGAAGTCGCTGCCCACTACGAGTGTATTGTGAACCAAAAGCTGAACTTAGAAAGAGGTTTCGACCCCGAATTTGTAGAGGCCAACCCATTCATCAAGGATCAAGTTATTCAGCATGATTGGTCAACATTGGCGTCCACCAATCGTTGGGCCAATGCTTCCTTGGTTAGGGAATTCTACGCCGAGGCCTCTCAAGCAAAGGAACCTTGTGTGAAAGTCCGGGGCCAGACCGTGTATTATCATGCCACTGCCATCAATACGGTCCTCGGAATCAGGGCGCCGACTACTTGTGCCTTTGCTAAATTCCTCAAAAAGTTGAGCCCTGCAGATGAAGACACTATTTTAAAGGTGTTGGCAATTGAAGGTAAGCCTTGGGACAAGGATGGCACTAGACGGTGCCTACACGCTAGCTCCCTCACTACCGAGGCTGCTGTGTGGTTCCAATTTCTACGTGCCTCCCTGTCCCCAACTTCGCATGATACAAGCCTTTCAATGGACAAGTGCACCTTGTTGTATTGCATCCTTACGGGTAAGCCGATCAACCTAGGAATCGTCATGCACAGTGCCATCCACCAAGCTCGCACACAAAAGAAGGTAATCTTGCCTCTCCCTTGCCAATCCCACTGTGCGATCCACTGGTACCCCACTCCCACCACCCAATGCAGGAAACACCAACGATCTCTTGGTCAAAGTTCTGACCGAAATGAAGAAACTCACCTACCGTGTTGACCTGATGGAAGCAGAGCAGAGGTACATGAACAGAGCCACCGAGTCGTTTTGGATGTATATGAGGGATCGGGATGTGGTCGTGAACCAAATGCTAAAAGGTCACGATCCCGAGCTGCACGCACAACTCCCGGATTTCCCCGAAGGTATTTGCCCTAGCAATGACAGTGAGGACGCTTTTGATGAGGAGTCTGCAGAAAGTTCACCAAAAACTCCGACTTAATGAATGGTTTGTTGATACAATGGTTAACTTTGATTGCTCCCAAAAATATTTTTATTTTTATGTCTGTTTGATATTTGCCTATGGCTAGGCCTTTGACATTTGCTACTCTTTTTATTTTGTTAATGATGCATGGATTACCTACTGTTAAGTAGGTCTTTTGGGTACTAACATACTTCTCTTTTGAATGTTGTTTGATCTTATTTCCAATTCAAGGTACAACTTTTGGTTCCCAACTTAAAAAGTCACTTTTGTAAGTACGATCCTCAACTGGATACCATGAAATGATATAGGCCATTTTTGCATTCAAACGCGACCATTTTGTCACCCCAAAACACCCCCTGAAAACCAATTTCCAAGTCACAGTGAGGACACTGTGCATTCTTAAGTTTGAGGTGGGGACTTCTAGTGTGACTTCCAGTCTTTCCACATTGAGGACACTGTGAGGTCCTAAGTTTGAGGTGGGTAAGTTATACCCCCCTCCAAAAAAAAATTCAAAACAGAAGAAAATCGAAGTGTCACTAACAAAATTGATGGTGTGCCTTTTCTGGACCATCAAAGTGCTCACTCTCAGAAAACGATGGTGTGCCTATTCTGGACCATTAGAATACCCACTCTCACAAAAAAACAGCCATACCCAAATAAATCCTGAAAGTGTACGTACCAACTCATGCAAAATACTAAACACTCACTTCGGGAAATAAAAATCTCAATCCGAGATTTTAGGTCCGTGTTTGAAAAATCACTACAAAACCCTTGGGAAAATACTCAAAGTCAGAAACCCTTCATACCCAAGAAAGTCCTATTGATCAACGTGTTCAAGGGAAAGGTATCGTCAAAAACACAAGGCGAATTTTTAATCTGGGAACCAAAGGAAGTACTCATGGAGGGAGATCAACATGCAATCAACGTGAGAAGTCGGTAAGTCCCTGAAAGCTCAGTGCGTTATTTTAATTTTATTTCTTTTATTTTCTTTCTTTTTATTACTTGGGGACAAGTAATAGTTTAAGTTTGAGGTTGTGATAACTCTATTTTTAGAGTTATTATTTCCTTTTATTTTCTATTTTATTTCGTCATTTTTAGCCATTTCACTTCTCAAAACCTCCATTCTTGGCAACAATTATGAAAATGAGCAAAGAGAGTAAATCATAGTGTTAATAAATTATTTGGTGGAGTTTTGTGCCTTTTTCACGATTTTCTTGCAGTGACGTACGAAGTCCCCACTCCCGATCCCACTTTCGAGTAGAGAAGAAGACAAAAAGAATTTGAATCTTAGCTTGAAAGATAAAGTTGGCATGGAAGGTTCAGATGGCAGAAAAGCATGGGAATAAAATAATGCAAGCATGTTCCTAGTAGAATGGCAAAAGGATTAAATTAATCAAACTCATAGTACTTTGAAGTAAAGTTGTTGAAAAGGTGAAGGGTCCTTTGGGTAAAAGCTTCAAGATAATGGATTGAAGTCTCCTACTTCAGTTTTAGTCTCTAGATAATCCCAATTTTTGTGTAAAACCCAAAGCCCTTCCTTTGGTATAAAAGGAAGTATTGGGGTTCATTAATTCATCATCCTTCATATCAATTAGTGTAGTAGTAGTTTCAGCTCTAGTTTACTGCAGTAACTCTCTTTAATTTCCAGCATTTAATTTCCTATTGTAATTGTAATTTCCAATCGCTAGTGGCAGTGACGTACCTTCGTTCCCCACTGCGATTTTAATACAAGTCATTTTCTGTTTAATTATGTGTAACTCTTCATCTTTTGCTTTCTTTATTTCAGTAATGTTATGCTAAACATCCCTTGGGATGTAGGAAAGAGAAGTACTTAGATTTTAGAGAAAATGCTTGAGTAATCTTTATATTTGGAATATTTGTTGTTTTGGTCATTCACTCTCGATTATTGCCCAATGATGCGAACAAGCCGATCACTTGTAAAGATCTAGAGTCTAGTTCTTAACTCAGAAATGAGTAGAACGTACTGACACGAGCTTGGATGATGCTAGGGGATTCGAAAGAATTCTTATGACACTTGCGAAAGTGAGGTCGACACAGTGAGCTAATCTCAACCCACTGGAGTAGTAGGCAAGCTAATTTGTGTATTAAAAACACTTAGAGTATTTGTCTCTACACATTCCATCGAGACCTGAAAAGGTCCATTTTTGAGATTACCATTGACAAAACAATAGATACTAAAAGTATGGGATTTTTACCTAATGGTGTGAGTATTTTGTAACCGGGCTTTTCTAGCGAAAATGCCTACCTCAAGTACAATGATCATTTTTAGGATCAAGTATTTATTATAAAATCTAGAAAATATCTAACCTACATTCCTTCTTTTAAATCTTAAGAAAAAGCGTTAAAATAGAATTCTCACCAACCAAACCAAAGTATTATTTTCCTCTCTAATTGAAACCTGTAAAAGGAGCTCATGAAAACCGTATTGTCTTGATTGCCCAGTCTCTGTGGATACGATTCTGGTATGTTACCAACTATTACTTGTTGTGACGATCATAGTGGCCAGTGTACACTTGCACTTCCCACTGTGGACAGTTTGCAACCCACTGCGATTAATTCACATATTTTGCACGTACCAGATATCCAAGGGAGTCGCCTCAGGAAAGGGTCTACCGACAAACGGGATTTAAAGATTTTGAAAGAGATTTTTAATCAGATAACCAAATGGGAGAGAACGTTGACTTTTCTCTAATGCATCCATTCGGTGAGCAATGATGTAGGTAGCATCAACAGAGATTCTATGCTCAAGACAGTATAAAAGATAACATTGAAGGCTGCTCAATCGTTCAGTGTTACCAGCACGGCCAAAAACATTAAAGAGAAGAATTTTATTCCAAAAACGTTTCTTTTGAGTCAGGTGTTGATCTTTTAAGTTAGAGAGGTCAAAAACTCTTTGATAGGTTGGGGAAAGAATGGATTCTAAGATGGTGTTTTGAGAAACAGTAACTTAACTTAGTAGAGGAGTAAAAGAGGTAGTATTTGTAAAAACACAATTGTCAGACCTAGGAAGATCTAAGATAATATCAAAATGGTCTAAATCCCACACATAATGGTGGTTATAGAGCTGAAGAGAAACCATTTGGGTAGACTCATTGAAGTCATACCCGACATAGAATTCTAACATGCAGTCATAGGATACTTTCCCCTGAAAGGAGAGGAAGGACTGCCATCCAATAGCCGTGAAGGCCTCAAGAGTGCCCAAATGTTCAAGGTCATCTAATTTTACGGGTCTACCGGGATTACATGGACGACTTTGTAAAATTTGTCGACGTTGATCCCGTTGAGAGATCCTAGCCATATCCGGATCCGGAGGTGGAGGAGGTGCTCAAGACGATGAAGCACGAGACCGTTTAGGACCCATATCTGTAATGATATAAAGTTTTAAGAAATTTGACAACAACAGTTGAAAGTTCCTTGTTTGGAAGAGAGAAGTCACACCCAAAAATTGAACACAAGATGAAACTCCAATTTTTGTAGAAACACAAGTTTTCAAAATCAATTTATGCAAGAAGGGAAAAATTTGTTTTGAGAAAGAGTTTAAACCAAATATGTAAACACCATTTGAGAGTGACAAGCCACAAGGATTTTCAAGAAAACTTCAGCAAGGAATTTAAAAAAAATTGAGAAGGAATTGAGGTTTGCAAAGTTTACCTAAATTGGTAGAGAGAGATCGAGAGTGAAGATACAAGTGAGAAAACTTGAAGAAGACCGGTGGTGGCGACGATGTGGAGGACCGACGGTGGCAGCGGCGGTGTTTGGTGGTGTTGAGATGGTGGAAGTCGAGAGAGAGAGAGAGATAGGTAGTTTAGGGTTTGAAATGAGTTTGATTTGAGAAGACAAAGACTTTATTTCGTCAGACCTGCGGCGAACGTCCGAGAAACAACACGCGGATGTCCTGGAAAGAGAATGGAATTTTCCTTGAAATGTTCTGTTGCTTCCGCAGATGAGGCACGGGCGTCCGTGGTCCACGGACGTCCGAGAGAGGATACGCGGACGTCCGGGAGAGGATACGCGGACGTCCGTCATATGGAAGATGGAATTTTAAAAAAGACTTTATGTTGCTTCCGTAGATGAGCCTCGGATGTCCGAGACCCGCGGACGTCCGAGGAATGAGCATGTGGACGTCCGTGAGAGAAAAAAATGATTCTTTGGAACCAAGCTTTAAGGATTGTATTATATTAATCCCAATCCAGGTCTCAATTTGCAGAAAGCTTGTTTATTTAACGTTGATAACTCTATTTTTAGAGTTATTATTTCCTTTTATTTTTATTTTATTTTGTCAAATTTTAGCCATTTCACTTTTCAAAACCTCCATTCTTGGTAACATTTATGAAAATGAGCAAAAAGAGTGAACCATGGTCTTAATAAATTATTTGGTGGAGTTTTGTTGCTTTTTCACGAAAATCTCGCAGTGACTTCCGCATCCCACTCCCGATCCCACTATCAAGCAGAGAAGAAGACAAAAGAAAAGAAACTCTTAGTTGGGAAGTAAAGTTTGGGGAATGGAAGGTTCAGATGGAAGAGAAGCAAGGGATTGAAGAAAACAAGGTGTTCCTAAAAGCATGGCAAGTTGAATAAATTAATCAAACCCATGGTACTTTAAAGTCAACTTTTGAGTACGTGTCTCTACACATTCCATCGAGACCTGAAAAGGTCCATCTTGAGATTACCATTGACAAAACGATAAATACTAAGAGTATGGGATTTTTGCTTAAATGTGTGAGTATTTTGTAACCGGGTTTTCTAGCGAAAAGACCGACTTCAAGTACAAGGATCATTTTTAGGATCAAGTATTTATTATAAAATCTAGGGAAAATCTAACCTACATTCCTTCTTTTAATTATTAAGTAAAATCGTTAAAATAGAATTTCACCAAACCAAACCAAACCAAAAGTATTATTTTCCTCTCTAATTGAAACTTGTAAAAGGAGCTCATGAAAATCGTATTGTCTTGATTGTCCAGTCTCTGTGGATACGATTCTGGTATTTTACCAACTATTACTTGCTGTGACGATCATAGTGGACAATGTACACTTGCACCTCCCACTGTGGACAGTTTGCAACCCACTGCGATTAAAGCACATACTTCGCACGTACCAAGTTTTTGGGGCCACTGCCGGGGACTGGCGTGATTTTTAATCTCAAGACATTAGTTTTTGTTCGAGCCCGAGTAACTCGTTTTTCTAAGCTGTTCGTGTTGCATGCCAAGGTAACAACACGGACCTTTGTTACCAATCGATCTTGAAATAGAGAAAACTTTTCGAAGAAGACGCAGAAACAGAAATACAAATCGACAACCCCCTGTGATCCCCACTGTGAACATGGCAGAAATACCACCCCCTGTAGTGGAGACCCCAATGACGATTGCCGATAGCAAAGATCGAAAAATACGGGACTATGCTACTTCCGGAGTTGGTGATTTAAGCTTCGGAATTTTAAGACCCAACATTGTTGCAAATCATTTTGAACTAAAACCGGTGATGTTTCAAATGATCCAAGCCATGGGTCAGTTTGGAGGATCACCATCTGAGGATCCACACTCGCACTTAAAATCTTTTTTTAGAAATGACCGATTCCTTTCAGTTGCAAGGTGTGAGTGATGAAGCATTAATACTAAGGCTTTTCCCTTTTTCACTAAGGGATAAGGCAAAGTCTGGTTGAACTCACATTCACCTCACTCGATAACCACTTGGCAAGAACTTGCGGATAGATTTTTGCAAAAATACTTTCCTCCCACGAGGAATGTAAGATTTTGAAATGATATTATTTTGTTTAGACAAGAAGAAGATGAGGCTGTTTCGGATGCATGGGAACGACTTAAAGATTTACTTCGGAAGTGCCCACATCATGGCATCCCACATTGCATCCAATTGGAAACCTTTTACAATGGTCTTTCCAATGCAGCCAAAATCATCTTAGATGCAACAGCCGGTGGAACATTCATGAGTAAGACTTACAATGAAGGATATCAAATCTTAGAAAAAGTGTCCAACAACAACACCGAATGGTCAAATCCTAGAGCACCATTACCAAAGACCAACACCATCGACTCCGAGGCACTTGAAACCATGAATGCGCAGTTAGTGGCCTTGACTAAATTAGTTTTGAACGAAAATAGAGGCCAAGTCAATTCCGCAACACATATCCCTAAAAACTGTTCCCTTTGTGGAGAAGAACATGTTTTTGACTTTTGTCCAGCAAATCCCGAGTCTGTTAATGTTATAGGGACCAACCCGAGGAACAACCCATATTCACAAACCTATAATCCAGGTTGGAGGAATCACCCAAATTTCTCTTGGTCTGGAAATTCAGGACTCCAACCCCACGGGGCGAGTCATGGCCAGCAAAGACCACAAAACCCCTCTGGATTTCAGCAACATCATAGTGGGCAGCACCTACAGAACATTCACCAAGGGCAATCCTCACAATAGTTCCAACCACGATCAACTCAGCCCGCTGAGGCCCAACCATCACTCGAATCAATTCTTAAAGGTTTCATGAATCAAACTCAAGCAGCCATTAGGAACATAGAGACTCAAGTAGGACAACTAGCCGTTGAAGTTAAGAATAGACCGCCAGGGACGTTACCAAGTGACACCGAACATGCCAAGGTAATAGGAAATGAACATATCAAGTCCATATCACTGATGAGTGGAAAGGATCTGAAAGATATCAATTTTGATTCTGATGATTCGCCTCAAAAACCCACTGTCCCTAATCCCATAGTGGGCACTCCTCAAGTCACTATCAAACCCACAGTGGAGACCGACATCCCTGAGCTTCCCACTTTTGGATCCATACCAAAACCTACTATTCCAAAGCCAACACCACAACAAACTCAAATTGACCCACGAAATGTACCTTTTCCTGCAAGGATGAAGACTAAAAATGTCGATGTTCAATTTAAAAAATTCTTAGACATTTTTAAACAACTTCACATTAACATACCCTTGGTAGAGGCTCTCGAGCAAATGCCAAGCTATGTTAAATTTTTAAAGGATATTTTGAACAAAAAAAGAAAGTTGGGTGAGTTTGAGACTGTGGCTTTGACTAAGGAATGTAGTGCCCTCCTTACTAGCAAGATTCCACCTAAGTTGAAAGACCCGGGTTGTTTCACCATTCCATGCACAATAGGAGGACAAGAGGTAGGACAAACACTTTGTGATTTGGGAGCTAGTATAAACTTGATGCCGTTGTCTATTTTTAACAAGTTAGGTATTGGAGAGGCTAGACCCACAACCGTAACATTACAACTAGTCGATCGGTCCATTGCCTACCCAAAGGAAAAAATAGAAGACGTTTTGGTCCAAGTGGATAAATTTATCTTCCCCGCCGATTTTCTAGTCCTAGATTATGAGGCCGATAAAGATATTCCAATCATCTTAGGGCGTCCGTTTCTTGCAACCGGACGTACTTTGATCGATGTGCACAAAGGGGAACTCACTATGAGAGTCAATGACCAAGAAGTAACATTCAATGTCTTCAAGTCCCTTAAGTTCATAGAAACGGAAGATTGCTTTGCTTTGAGTTCGATTTGTGGTACCCAAAGTTTTGAGGCAGTAAGCACAGTGGGGAGTGAGAGTGAGCACTCTGAATCTGAGAGTGATGGCACTTTTGAGGATGAGTGTAACGCAATAGTAGCAGCCTTTGAACCCCTGGACTTTAAGGACAGAGATGTTCAACCCCTTCAATAGAACAACCTCCCGAGTTAGAGCTCAAACCATTGCCTTCCCACTTGAAATATGCTTATCTCGCTAAGGATAATAAACTCCCCGTTATTATCTCTTCCAAACTTAGTGAGAAACAAGAACAACTTCTGATTGATTTGTTAATAAAGCATAAGAAGGCAATTGGTTGGACCATATCGGACATTAGAGGTATTAGCCCCTCCCTATGTCAACATAAGATTAACTTGGAGAGTGACCACCCTGGAAAAGTCCAACCTCAAAGAAGGTTGAACCCCATCATGAAGGAAGTAGTTAAGAAAGAAGTTTTGAAGTGGTTAGACGCCGATATTATCTATCCCATAACGAGTAGTAGTTGGGTGAGCCCAGTCCAATGTGTCCCCAAAAAGGGAGGGACGACCATAGTGAAGAACGAGCTCATTCCCACTAGGACTTTCACGGGGTTGAGGATAGGCATGGATTATAGACAACTCAATCTAGCCACTAAGAAAGACCATTTTCCCCTACCTTTCATTGACCAAATGCTTGATAGGTTAGAGGGAAAAGAATTCTACTGTTTTCTAGATGGATACTCCGGATACAACCAAATCCATATCGCCCCCGAGGACCAAGAAAATACAACCTTTACTTGTCCCTACGGCACTTTTGCATTCCGGAGGATGCCATTTGGATTGTGTAATGCCCCAGCCACTTTCCAACGTTGTATGATGGCCATTTTCACCGACATGATAGAAGACACCATAGAAGTTTTTATGGATGACTTTTCTGTGATAGGGACATCGTTTGACAACTGCCTGGGAAATTTAGAGAAAAGCCTAGTGAGATGTGAGACCCACGACCTTATTTTGAATTGGGAAAAATGTCATTTTATGGTAGAAGAGGGTATTGTCCTAGGCCATCTTGTCTCAAAAAGAGGATTGGAAGTTGATAAGGCCAAGCTTGAAGTAGTGGCACAACTTCCCGAACCTACATAGGTAAAAGGTATTCGAAGTTTTTTGGGTCACGCAGGATTCTATAGGAGGTTCATCAAAGATTTTTCAAAAATAACAAAACCTCTATGTCTCTTGCTGCAACATGAAAAAGAATTTAATTTCACCCAAGAATGTCGAGATGCTTTTGAAACAATCAAAAGAGCCTTAGTTACTGATCCCATAGTGACCACTCCCGACGGGTCACTCCCATTCGAAGTGATGTGTGACGCCAGCGAGTCGGCTGTGGGGGCTGTTCTCGGGCAAAGGAAGAACAAAATCTTTCACCCCATTTATTATGCAAGTAAAACACTGATTGAAACTCTGATTAACTATACGGTCACTGAAAAAGAATTACTTGCGGTGGTGTTTGCTTTTGATCGTTTCAGGTCATATTTGATAGGGACGAAGGTCATCGTGCACACTGATCATGCAGCAATAAAATACTTGATCGACAAGGCTGATTCCAAGCCACGTTTGATTCGATGGGTTTTATTGTTGCAAGAATTCGACCTCGAGATCGTCGACAGAAAAGGAACAAGCAATCAGGTAGCTGACCATTTCTCCAGACTCGAGAAGATTGTGACCACTGCAGATCCCACTCCGGTCCAGGAAAATTTCCCGATGAACAATTGTTAACAGTCCAAGACAAGAATATCCCTTGGTATGCTGACATTGCGAACTATTTAGCAAGTGGACTAAAGCCCCACGGGATGAGTGGACAACCATTTAAAAAGTTTTTACATGATACACGACAATATGTTTGGGACGACCCTTTCTTATATAAGATAGGGACGGACCAAATATTGAGGCGTTGTGTCCACGAAAGTGAGCAACACCAAATACTCCATGGTTGTCACACATCCCACTACGGTGGCCACTTTGGTGGAAACCGCACTGCTGCAAAAATCTTGCAAAGTGGGTTCTTTTGGCCCACTGTGTTTAAGGACTCTTACGAATTTGTGAAAAATTGTGAGCAATGTCAACGCACCGGGAATATTTCTCAAAGAAATGAGATGCCTCTTAACAACATTCTAGAGGTAGAACTTTTTGATGTTTGGGGGATCGATTTCATGGGACCTTTTCCAAATTCAAACAACAATTTTTATATCTTGGTTGCGGTGGACTATGTTTCGAAATGGGTGGAAGCCATTGCTTGTCACTCTAATGATGTCAACACCGTGGTGAAATTTTTGCATAAAAACATTTTCACTAGATTTGGAACACCACGGGCATTGATTAGTGACGAAGGTACCCATTTTGTGAACAAAGGCATGAGCTCGGTCCTTGCTAAGTATGATATACATCATAGAGTAGCCACTGCATAGCACCCACAAACCAACGGTTTAGCCGAACTTTCAAACCATGAGATCAAAGGTATTTTGGAGAAAGTCGTTAAACCACATCGTAAAGATTGGTCAACCAAACTTGATGACGCTCTTTGGGCCTATCGAACTGCCTACAAAACTCCCTTGGGAATGTCTCCATTTAAATTAGTTTTTGGCAAAGCTTGCCATTTACCGATTGAATTAGAGCACAAGGCATTTTGGGCCCTCAAAGAGCTTAACATGAGTGAGGATGCTGCGGGAATTAAGAGATGTTTGCAAATGCATGAATTAGAGGAGTTGCGATATCACTCCTATGAAAACGCAAAGTTGTACAAAGAAAAGACCAAGACGTGGCATGATCGAAGAATCAACCATAGGTAGTTCTTTGAAGGCCAACAGGTACTATTGTTCGACTCCCTTCTAAAACTCTTTCCAGGTAAACTAAAATCACGATGGACGGGACCATACACCATTGTCAAAGTAAGTCCCTTTGGAACAGTGGAGTTAAAGTCCCCACAGTCTGGTCAAACGTTTAAAGTCAACAGGCAGAGAGTGAAGCATTTTCTGAACGAGAGTGCTCACATTCCATCCCACTCTCCACCCCACTATGGTTAGGAAAAGTCGGAACTTTCTGTAAATATTTTATTTCAGTTATTTGCTGTCTTTTTATTATTTTTGGTATTTTTAAATCTGCATGGTAGTTTATTTTGCATGTGTGTAGGAGAGATTGCCAATTTTTGAAGGAAAGTCAATAAGTTGCTTCGCAGTGACATAGAGCATGTCCCTGCGCTTCCCACTGCCGAACTGCCAAATGGATGGGACAGTTTTGGGGGCCCAATGGCTGATGCACATCAACTTTTGCTGCCACTTAAGTCTTCTTTTACTGCCACCTACACCTAATTCGCTATTTTCCAAGAAAAGCCATCATATACTCTCTCTCTAAAAGTAACCGTTCCCTACAATTTCTAATACCCATAGAATACTTCCTTTACACACAAAAGCCTAAAAACACCTTTTCATCCAAATATTTTCAAACATACACTCTCTTTTCTTCTCCATTCTCTCTCACGAACCAGAGACACAAAACCCTAAATGGCAAGAAGCAAAAGATTGAACACCAACCCGGAGGAGCCCAATCGTGCGGCGGTCCGCCGTAGAACCGCCGAAGGCAATCCGCCGGAAACCATCACTGGCGACTTGAACGAACCACCGCCATCCTCCGGCGAACATCCAACAACGCCAGAAATTCCAGACGCCGGCTCGTCCAAACAAGAGAGTGCCAGGGCTGCTTCTTCATCAAAGGTTTCAGACACCAGTCAAAGCCATCTCGATGAGGAAGCATTGAAGGCTGAGGAAGAAGAAAGGAGGTTAAAAGAAGAGCCATTCGAAAAAGGAAGGAAGAGGTTGAACAAAGACGCAAAGAGGAAGAAGAAAGGCTGAAAAGACAAGAAGAGGAAAGGTTGGCGAAAGAAGAGGAGGAGAGGATTAAGGCTGAAAAAGAAAGAGCTATTCGAAAAAGAAAGAAAACGAGCAGAGGTCAAAATTTTCAATGAAGAAGAGGCGTTAAGAAGGAAGGAAGAGGAAGATTACCAACATCAGTACCACCAACTTGATAATACTGTGGATTTAGAGGCACTTCTGAAGGATGCCCACAGTGAGGAGAATCCTATGAAAAGAGCTTTAAGGAAGAGAGCAATGGTCACCAGATCTGGGGTGACCATATCAAAGAAGACACCAACCAAGAAACCAAGGAAGTAACCGTCTGGAAAAGGTAAGGACCTTGAACCCTCTTTAAGTTCATCATCTGTTGAGACTGATGCTGGGAATGAGCAAGTTCAATCTGAAAACCTACACCAGTCCACAGTAGGCACTGAGCATGCCCCCAGTGGGGTGCCCAGGCAGTTCACGACCCCAGCGGCCGCTGCCCACTATGACTGCATTTCCAAACACAAGTTGAACTTAGAGAGGGGTTTTGACCCCGACTTTGTAGAAGTCACCCCGTTTGTTAAAAATCGGATTATACAGCATGATTGGGCGGCATTGGCATCTGCCAGTCGTCGAGCCAATGCTTCTTTGGTTAGGGAGTTCTATGCCGAGACATCTCAGACAAAGGACCCATTTGTAAAGGTCCGGGGTAAAACCGTGCATTACACTGGCAATGCTATTAACGAGGTCCTTGGAATAAGGACCCCAACTACATGCCAATTTGCTAGTTTTTTGAAAAAGATGAGCTCGTCAGATGAAGATGTCATTTTGAGGGTATTGGCAACAGAAGGAAAACCCTGGGATAAGGATGCCACTAGAAAATGCCTGCACACTAGCTCCCTCACTACCGAGGCCGCTGTGTGGTTCCAGTTTCTACGTACCTCCTTGTCCCCAACTACTCATGATACGACCCTATCAATGCATAAGTGCGCTCTGCTGTACTGCATTCTTGAGGGTAAACCTATCAACCTGGGAATCGTAATGCACGGTGCCATCCATCAAGCCCGAACCCGAAGGAAGGTAATCCTCCCTCTTCCTTGCCTTATTACTTCGTTACTAATCAAGGCTGGAGTACCATCTGCTGTAGATGACAAGTGGCTTGAGTATATGAATAATATTAGCACCGTGACCATAAAGAAGATGGGGAGAGCAATTGTTACTCCCCCCAATGAACCTGATAATGTCGACCAACCCGCAGTGCGATCCGCTGGTACTCCACTCCGACAGCCCACTCCAGGAAGCACAAGCAACTTCATGACTGCCATTATGACCGCTTTGACAGCCCTCACCTATCGTTTCAATCTCATGGAAACCTAGCAGAAGCATATCAACCGAGCCACCGAATCATTCTGGATGTATATGAGGGATAGGGATGCGGTGGTGAACAAAATGTTACAAGGTCACGATCCCGAGTTGTACGCACAACTCCCTGATTTTCCTGAAGGGATCTGCCCTTCCAATGAGAGTGGGGATGGCTTCGATAAAGACTCCGACGAAAGCTCACCGCCAGCAACACCTGCCCCATAAATGGTTTGTTGGGACTCTGGTTCCCACTCTTGATGCTCACAAAACAATTTTAACTTTTCTGTCTGTTTAATATTTGCGCCTATGGCTAGGCATATGACAATATTTGCTACTATTTTATTTTGGTTGAATGATGCATGAATTCCTACTGCTACAGTAGGTGCTTTTGGGTACTAACTCATTTCTTGTTTGCATGCTTGTTTGATATCGTTTCCATTTCAAGGTACAACTTTTGGCTTCCGACTTAAAAGGTCCCTTTTGTAAGTACGAATCTCAACTTGGGACCATGAAATGATATAGGCCATTTTTGCATCCAAACACAACCATTTTGTACCCCCAACCACCTCCTGCATCCCACTTTCCATGTCACAGTGAGGACACTGTGCAATCTTAAGTTTGAGGTGGGGTCCAGTGAGGACTTCCAGTCTTTCCACAGTGGGGACACTGTGAGGTCCTAAGTTTGAGGTGGGTAGAATATACCCCCTCCAAAAAAAAATCGGAGTGTCACTACAAAAGATTGATGGTGTGCCTTTTCTGGACCATCAAAGTGTCCACTCCCAGGAAAAAGATGGTGTGCCTATTCTGGACCATCAGAATACCCAATTTCACAAAAAATAGCCATACCCAAATAAAGCCTGAAAGTGTACGTATTTTCCCTTGCAAAATACAAAGCACACAATTCGGGAAATAAAAATCTCAAAACGAGATTCTCGATCCATGTTTGGAAGTAGTTACCACAAAGCCCTTGGGGAACATATTCAAAGCCACAAACCTTTCGAACCCAAGAAAGTCCTATTGATCAAAAATGAACAAGGGAAAGATTTCGTCAAGTACAAAAGTGAAGCTTTTATTTTGGAAACGAAAAGTATCTATGGAGGGAGATCAACATTCATTTAGAGTGAGAAGTTGGTAAGTCCCTGAAAGCTCAAGCGCATTATTCTTCTTATTATTATTATTATTATTATTATTATTATTATTATTTCTTTTTATTACTTGGGGACAAGTAATGGTTTAAGTTTGAGGTTGTGATAACTCTATTTTTAGAGTTATTATTTCCTTTTATTTTTTTTTTGTCAAATTTTAGCCATTTCACTTCTCAAAACCTCCATTCTTGGTAACATTTATGAAAATGAGCAAAAAGAGTGAACCATGGTCTTAATAAATTATTTGGTGGAGTTTTGTTGCTTTTTCACGAAAATCTCGCAGTGACTTTTGCATCCCACTCCCGATCCCACTATCAAGCAGAGAAGAAGACAAAAGAAAAGAAACTCTTAGTTGGGAAGTAAAGTTTGGGGAATGGAAGGTTCAGATGGCAGAGAAGCATGGGATTGAAGAAAGCAAGGTGTTCCTAAAAGCATGGCAAGTTGAATAAATTAATCAAACCCATGGTACTTTAAAGTCAACTTTTGAGAAAGGTGAAGGGTCCTATGGGTAAAAGCTTCAAGATGATGGATAGAAGTGTTGCTTAAACAAGCTGAGTTTTGTGCTTCCTACTTCAGTCTTTATTCTCTAAATAAACCCATTTTTGTGTAAAACCCAAACCTTTCCTTTAGTATAAAAGGAAGCATTGGGGTTCATTAATTTCATCCAAGAATCTCTCAACTACCACATGAAGTGTTAGTATAGTTCTAGTGTTAGTTTATTTACTGCAGTAACTCTCTTTAATTTTCTGTTTTTCCAATTCCTAGTGTAATCGTAATTTCCAATCGTTAGTGGCAGTGACGTACCTTCGTTCCCCACTGAGGTTTAAATACAAGTCACTTTCTATTTAATTATGTACAACTCTTCATCTTTTGCTTTCTTTATTTCAGTAATGTTAGGCTAAACATCCCTTGGGATGTAGGAAAGAGAAGTACCTGGATTTTAGAGAAAATGCTTGAGTAATCTTTATACTAAGAATATTTATTGTTTTGGTCATTCACTCTCGATTATTGCCCAATGATGTGAACAAGCCGATGTAACATCCCAGTCCAACCGTACCAGATATTGTCCGCTTTGTCCACACACCCGGACTCACGGTTTTATAACGCGTTTGATAGGGGAGGTATTAAGTCCCTCTTATAAGGAAACCTTTGTTCTCCTCCCTAACCAATCTGGGATCTTACAATCCACCCCCTTGGGAGCCCAGCGTCCTTGCTGGTACACCAGTCCAGTTACCGGCTCTGATACCATCTGTAACATTCCAGACCAACCGTACCAGATATTGTTCGCTTGTCCACTCACCTGCACTCACGGTTTTAAAACGCGTCTGATAGGAGAGGTATCAAGTTCCTCTTATAAGGCAACCTTTGTTCCCCTCCCCAACCAATGTGGGATCTTACAATGTCTGTAACATCCCAAGCCAACCGTACCAGATATTGTCCGCTTTGTCCACACCTGGACTCACGGTTTTAAAACGCGTCTGATAGGGGAGGTATCAAGTTCCTCTTATAAGGCAACCTTTGTTCCCCTCCCCAACCAATGTGGGATCTTACAATCTACCCCCTTGGGAGCCCAGCGTCCTTGCTGGCACACCAGTCCAGTTACCGACTCTGATACCAACTTGTAACGTCCCAAAAATTACAATAAATTTGAAGTGGGGCTACGTATTGACTCTTTATAACACTTCTTTAGGCGGAAAGAAGTGAGTTGGAGTGGACGGGTTCTTGTTGCTGTTCGTGGAGTTCTGCACTGCTATTCGAGGTGAGTTCACTCACTGCGTAGGATAGGGATTATATGTGCACTGCTGTAGTTCGTGTGTGTGTTAATTGATTTGTTTGTGTGTAGTACTAGGCCGAGTTAGTGTCTAGTATAAGACCGTGGGTGTTGTATAAAACTTGGGGAGACCGAGGAATACGTACATGGGTGTTGTAAGAACTCGGGGAGACCGAGAGATGCGTGCACCGGTGTTGTATGAATTCGGGGAGACCGATGGATACATACACGGGTGTTCTTGCATGGGTTTGCTTGTTTAGGATATGTTCTTAGACTGACATGTAATGTTTGTTTATGTCTATCTGCTGATAGGGGTGGTGTTTATATGATTGCTATTTTACATACGTGTTTGAATTCACTAAGCTTTGTGCTTACTCTTTCCCTATAAATTACTGTTTCAGGTACGAGTGGCAGTAAGGCGTGACGGTACACACTGGCGTGTTGAGGAGACTTTCACTATTATTTATTTTGAGACACTATGTTTAGAATTATTATATTTTCCGCTATTTTAATTGAGTTGGTTGTTTAACTTAACGAGGTTTTGGATAAAACGTTTATTTGGATTTAAACACTTGTGGTTTATTTAATTAAAATGGTATTTTTAAAAGTTCAAATTTATTGTAATTTTTGGGACGTTACAAGTTGGTATCAGAGCCGGTAACTGGACTGGTGTGCTAGCAAGGACGCTGGGCTCCCAAGGGGGTAGATTGTAAGATCCCACATTGGTTAGGGAGGAGAACAAAGGTTGCCTTATAAGAGGGACTTGATACCTCCCCTATCAGACGCGTTATAAAACAGTGAGTCCGGGTGTGTGGACAAAGCGGACAATATCTGGTACGGTTGGACTGGGATGTTACAGATGGTATCAGAGCCGGGAACCGGACTGGTGTGCCAGCGAGGACGTTGGGCTCCCAAGGGGGGTGGATTGTAAGATCCCACATTGGTTGGGGAGGGGAACAAAGGTTGCCTTATAAGAGTAACTTGATACCTCCCTTATCAGACACGTTTTAAAACCGTGAGTGCAGGTGTGTGGACAAAGCGGACAATATCTGGTATGGTTGGCATGGGATGTTACAGCCGATCACTTGTAAGGATCTAGAGTCTAGTTCTCAACTCAGAAATGAGTAGAACGTAGTGACACGAGCTTGGATGATGCTAGGGGATTCGAAAGAATTCTTATGACACTTACGAAAGTGAGGTCGGCACAGTGAGCTAATCTTAACCCACTGGAGTAGTAGGCAAGCTAGTTGGTGTATTTAAAAACACTTAGAAAATTTGTCTCTACACATTTCATCGAGACCTGAAAAGGTCCATCTTGAGATTACCATTGACAAAACGATAAATACTAAGAGTATGAGATTTTTGCTTAAATGTGTGAGTATTTTGTAACCGGGCTTTTCTAGCGAAAATACCGACTTCAAGTACAAGGATCATTTTTAGGATCAAGTATTTATTATAAAATCTAGGGAAAATCTAACCTACATTCCTTCTTTTAATTATTAAGTAAAATCGTTAAAATAGCATTTCACCAAACCAAACCAAAAGTATTATTTTCCTCTCTAATTGAAACCTGTAAAAGGAGCTCATGAAAACCGTATTGTCTTGAATGTCCAGTCTCTGTGGATACGATTTTGGTATTTTACCAACTATTAATTGCTGTGACGATCATAGTGGACAGTGTACACTTGCACTTCCCACTGTGGATAGTTTGCAACCCACTGCGATTAAAACACATATTTCGCACGTACCAAACGCTTTGGTGAATATATCAGCTAAGTTATCTTTAGTGTCAACCTTTTCAAGAGTGATGTTGCCTTTTTGAACATTATATCTTAAGAGGTGATGTCTAAGTTCTATGTGTTTAGTGCGTGAGTATAAAACAAGATTTTACTTAAATTAATAGCACTTGTATTATCACATAGTGTGAGTTCCAGAATCGTGCAACGAACAAATATGAAATCAATAGATGTAGAACAATGGTTATGATTTCAACTAGTCATCCCTATTAGCTTTCAATAATCAGAGAGTTTACAATAACGAGTAGGAAAGCAATAAAGACAACTAGCTTATTTTCTAAGGCTAATACACTTTATATATAGCGGGCCCGTGGTTAACAAGCCCACGGCCCGTTCACTAACTAGGCTAAGAATAAAGAATTACAAACAACCCCTTGAACTTCTATACAATCAAATATTTCCCTAACAATCTCCCCCTTTGTATCGAAGTTCGAGTTCGCGCCAGTTGTAGACATACCTCTTTCGGAGCGCAAAATGTATCTCGAACATTCGGATGGCACGACGATAGTCAATGCGTTCTTCGATCACTTCCAAGGCATTCCGAGCAGTTGTTTCATTCGGATTCGGAACATATGAAAGTCTTGGATTTTCTGATTCATGCTTGATGATGTTTCGAAGAGCATTTCTTACTTTGAGGAGCGTGCCGTCGCAGAATCTGTCTACCTGACTGAAGCGAATAAAATTCTTTTCATTTTGAGCGTTGATGTAGACAATCCCAAATTCTGGTTGCAGAAGCAATGCGTTCTCGGGATACATCTTCAACTTAGGTGCTTTCAGATTCGACTTTATCAGGTTTACTTTTTTAGCCCTGTTCTCGATTGCCATTTGGAAGTCCGTGAGATAAGACATCATGATGGTACGGACAAGGAATCGACGAACGACTTCGAGTGCTTTAGATACATGTAACGGTCGGATAGTTCTGGTTCGTAGGTCTTTCAGTAGATCAAGTAAGTCGAACGGCATCAGGTTCTTAAAATCGGCTTCAGATATTCTCCATTCATTACCGTCTTCGCGGCGAACAGTGAACACCGGAAACATGACTCTAAGAATTCGGCCTGTTTCAATCTTGAGCACTTCAGTAATCTTGTGCTTGGTTCAGACTTGACTAACTGGCAGACACCGTTTCATTACGTTTACGTACTGCTTTTAGTATTCAGGGTCGGAACTGTAAATACCAATGCAAAATGAGGGCTCGATGGTGCGTAACCTGTGAACGAACAACTTTTTCAGAGATTCCTCCAGATGAGGAACAAGTACCATGATCTTCTCCCAACGAATTTGTTGCTGAGGAGGGGGAGGAAGATCAATAGCTGTCGGTTGTAGAGGAGATGTTGGAATGTCGGCATTTGTAGATTCGGGCATTGTAGAAGTTTCGGCGGCTTGAGCTGAGTGAACGGGTGTACCATACAAATTTTGGAGCAGAAACTGGTCGTAGTCAATATTATCATCTTCATCAGTAGGGAAAACCAAATTAACCTGGAGATTTACAACACTGATGGCTTTTTCATACAATGCATCTTCGGTCTCCGGGTTGGTCTCGCAGTCTGGGTCTATTAAATCGAGTACTGACCTATCTGATGTATCAAAGTCGACCAATTCCTGTGTTGATCCCTCAGGCTTTTCAACCGCCGGGTCTTCGTCATCTGAAATATCCATATCGATTACCATCTCGGTAAGGGCAACTCGTCTTCGGGTGCAGCTTCTGTTGTAGTTGCCGCACTTGAGGGTTCCTGTTGAACCACAGTAGTTTCAGGCATGATTGGATCGGACTCGGACAAGTGTAGTCTCTTGTTCTCCCCCTCACGGTGATCAGGGCCGTCTTGGTTATCGTGTTGACGCTTTAATCCGCCTGCTTGACTCTTGCAGGTATCTTCGAGTGAACGGACTCTCTCGGACAGCGTAGTGAGCGCTTGTTGAACGTCCTTAGGAGTCGAGTCAAGGAGATCCATCTGAGTGGTTAATGATGACGAAGGAGCAGTGACCTGGGATTTCAGAACAGAGATCAGGTCTGCTTCGGTAGAGGCGTCGGTTTCTGATTGTTGGAGCAGCTGAGCCAGAAGCATGGTCTTCAAGGTGTCCACCATATAGATAGGCTGAGCAGGAGCCGGTGGAGGTGTTGGTGCAGTTTTAGGTTCGACCATCTTCTCTTTACCTTTGATCAGAGCCTTCAGTTTGTCTAGCTCGGTGGTAAAGCGTTGTTCCATTGCCTCGCGGACAACCTTTAGGGCGCCGTCCAGATATCCCTGTGACACAAAGTCAGGAAAGATAACTCCGGGATCACTTAGATTACCCGTTGAGGCGTCTACCTTAGAGACAGAGCCACCTACGTTCATGGTTAGCATAGGGGTAGCCGTGGTAGGATTTCTTTCCGATCCTCGGATTCCACTTAAAAGCGGAGATCCTACGGAAGTTCCGATCGAGTCACGAAGAGCATCGATTTGGTGAGTCTCATCCTGTGTCCAAGCTGAAGAATGTAATATATCAAGTGGCGCTAGACTCAATGGTGTACTGAAAGAAGACGAGACCGGGGGAGGCTGGTCTCTTGTTTCAATATCGGTACCCTCCGAGTGAGAGACCAGTAGAAGTTGTGTTTTATCCCCGTGAGAAGTTGAAACACCCGTCTTTTGAGAGACGAGTGAGTGGCTGAGGAGGTTGTGCAATTGCACCGCTGGGTGCACGGTGGCTCCTTCAATACCCCGTCCCAACAGATGAGACGGGATAGCAGATGTGGCTACCCGGGTGACACGTGGCTGGGTTCGTTCAGATGTGGCTACTCACATGTTCTAACTCCTCCTGATTTTCAACTAATACTCCCTCCTCTCTCCTTGTATCTCCCGTATCAAGCTGGGTAGTAGGGATTGGAGGTGGTGTCGGTGAGTCAGACGTGATTCCTTCGGTAAAATATGGGTTAGGTCCGATACCGTGAGGTATTAGGGATTACCGTATGGGACGGGTCGTATCAGACATGATGGAGTCATAATCTACATCCTCAACCTCCCGGGGTGAAGGAGGATCAGAGATGTATGCGTCCGTGTCACGTGGAAGCATCGGTCGAGATGATGTACCGTCTTCGCCCGTCGGTCGGGTGACGGGAATGGGTTGTTGGCTTGGTCCAGCTTGGGCAGTACTGGGCCGCGTATCCAATGCACCTGTTCACCTTCCACGTACTCTTATCACACCCCGCCCGGGAGCCCCAGCTGCCCGGCCCCTTCCTCCTCTTGTCCTAGGACCCTCACGTCCCTCAGCTCTATGTCCCTGGGGAGGTCCCTCCGGCGCTGGCTGGACCATGGGAGCAGCTAACACTCTCCTATATTCTACCACATGTGGTGCATTGGGGTCCGCATGAGCCAGTAGGGCTTCAGGGAAGGGCATGGCTATGGCGTTGGACGGGTTACGAATAACCATATATTGCAAGTGGTGAGGAGGACATACCGGATGGCTAAGACGTCGCGGTATTTCCGGATTCGCGTCCATGTGTTGGCGCACAGCCAGAGAAAGGAAACGAGGGTATGGTAGGAACTTCTTTTGTTTCGTCCCACCAATGTAACGAATAGCTTGGACCATTTCTCGCCAGATAATCATCGTTGCGTCGACGTGGCGGTTGTAGCATACTGCATGGAATAGACGCAGGAAATCGCCTGTGCACTGGTCTATTCCCTTCCATCTGGATGAGAGACACCTGTTCAGTATGGTGAACAAGGTGTACCAGATGGGCGCTAGATATTTCCGGTTGAAGGCTGAAGGTCGATCAAGAGCATGGTTGTAACCGAGAGCACGAACTTGATCACAGAGAGTCCTGTCGTTGACCGTAGGGTCGTAGCCTTGGTGTCTGCCGGCATTGGCTTCTGGAAGTGACAATAGTCGCCGGAAGGACTCAGGTGTGAGCGTGAACGGTTGGTTGTCGATCTGTGCCGTGATGGACTGTGAATTGGCAGCTGTGTTGACTCGTGCGTTGAGCCATACTTGTAAAACATACAGGAGAGGGACGTCGGCTGTAGTAGTAAGGGCCTCACAGAGAGGGTGACCCATTAGAATGTCTACGATTACTGGATGTTGTTCTAGTGGTCTGAACTCAGCGGCGTCCAGATGGTGGTTGTTGGCTTCCAATTCAATGCCATGGTCAGGGGCGACCAAAGCATTATCAGCTTCTTCGTCTATAAAATCCTCTTAAGGAGGATTTTGCTCTTCAGGATTTTGCTGAGGTTGTTGATCCGCCATGGAATATCTGTAAAAGAACCAGAGTTAGTAAAGAAGACGGATGAAAAAGTTCCGGCGCGTACCTTTGCAGTAAATCGCTCAATCTGAGACAGATTGAGGACTGGCAGTAAGAAACAGGCACTGGATAGACAAAACAGGGGTGTTCGGACAACACACTGGAAGTGCATAAATTTCCGGACAAACGGAGTCTGGACAGTAGAAGTTTCCGGATATGATGATGGTTTCCGGACACAATGAGGATACCGGACAAAATGAGGTTTCTGGAAAAACATGGTTTCCGGACAAGTAAGGAGTCCGGATATATCAACAATCCGGTAGTTGAACTTACCGGAAACCCTGAGGTTTCCGGACAACTAGGGTTTCCGGATGTTGAGGAAGTCCGGATAAATTATCTATTGCAAGCAAGTTTCCGGACAAAACATCATGACTATGATAGTGTTCGGACACGAAGAATGTGTCCGGACGACAGTTAACAAGAACAATCGACTAAATCGCAGTCTTAAACAGGTGTATACGTATTTAATCAGTGACAATGGACATTCATGACCACAGAAACGCAGCTAAAACGACCTAGAATGCACCGAAAGGACCCGATGTTGGTCCCGAAGGCCTATACAAGTTTGTAGAAGGGGGGGGGGGGGTTGAATACAAACACACAAATTTTACTTTTCTAAATTGTTTATTGATAAATCATTAACAATTTACAGCTTGTTGCGGAAACAAGATTAAGGATAAACCTAAATCTAAACAAGTTGGAACACTAAGGTTTCTTGCACTAAGAGAGATAAGGAAATTACTAATAATAACCTATCTTGAGATAAAAGATTGAACTTGTCCAGAGTTAGCAAGTTACTTCAAATGAAGTGAGTTCATCTCTTTATATACTGCATGCATTTAATGCAATTCAGTATATACTTTACACGTGTCATCAGCTGGTTGGTTGCATGTCATTGACCTTGGTTGAAAACCTTAGTAGCCGTAAGGATGAACAGTGTAGTATCAGAGTGGTTGTACGATTTCAGATTTTCGGAGGTTCTTTTCTGACATTTCGTACGGAGGCGTGCAAGGGTGGTTAAGACAAAAGTACTTTGTACGGAGGACTTCATGATCAGCTTTCGTTGATTCAGCGATTATCATTTTCTATTCAGCGAATGATAAAGTTCAGCGATAACTGAAGTCTTGTACTTGATACTTCACGTTGAGTGGACAAATCTGAGTCTTCGCTGATCCGCATCAGTTCGTTAGGAGACTTGTCGCTGGTTCTTGAGCTTGATCTTCGACTTCAGCGTAGAACCTTTGTTGACGTGAAACTTATCTTCAGAGATCATAAGTAAACAACTAACTTATCAGCGATCATCATAATGACTGAACAGACTCAGAGCATTAATGATGAACAGTTTCGCTGAATGTTTAACTTAAAGAGCGAGAGTTCCTATCAGCGGTACTGGAAGATCTTAGTACTTATCAGCGATAGTGAAACTCTGATACATATTGTTTACTTACAATTTTCACTAAGTATAAGAGAGGGTCATTATCAAATCACTGAGGGTTTGGATCAACAATCTCCCCCTATTTGATTATGACATAGCAACAAAGAAAATTGCTATTTAATGAAAACATAAGGATAAAAAGAACTCATAAAATATTTGTCCCTTTTACTGTTTTCTGGGATCTTTTCAGTACTTATGGAGTAAAGTACGTTCGCTGAAATCTTTCTTTAAAACTTTGAATAAGGTTACAAAGAGAAATGGAAAGATTACAAGTACGAGCGAAATAAATTACAAGTACAAAAGGATAACTGATAAAATAGATGAAAGAGGCGATTTTATCAGCTTACAGAGGTTCTTCCTTAATGAGAAGTTCATCAAGGGTCTTTTCAGTGGGGATCATCCAGTCAGGGACATTTACTCCTTGATTCTTTAACTTCAGAGCAGCTTCAAAAATCAAGGGCTTCAGGTGTCTAGCTTTGATGTCGCGTCTGACTTCACACCAGTGTACGAGTGATACGTGCGAAATGTGTGTTTTAATCGCAGTGGGTTGCAAACTGTCCACAGTGGGAAGTGCAAGTGTACACTGTCCACTATGATCGTCACAGCAAGTAATAGTTGGTAAAATACCAGAATCGAATCCACAGAGACTGGACAATCAAGACAATACGGTTCTCATGAGCTCCTTTTACAAGTTTCAACTAGAGAGGAAAATAATACTTTGGTTTGGTTTGGTAAAATAGCTACTTGAAACGATTTACTAAATGCTAAAAAGGAGGAATGTAGGTTGGATTTTCCCTAAATTTTATCTCAAATACTCGGTCCTTAGAGTGATCCTCGTATTCGTGGTGGACATTTTCGCTAGAAAAGCCCGGTTACAAAATACTCACACCGTTAGATAAAAGTCCCATACTCTTAGTACTTGTTGTTTTGTCAATGGTAATCTCTAAATGGACCTTTTCAGGCCTCGATGGAATGTGTAGAGACAAATACTCTAAGTGTTTATAATACACAAATTAGCTTGCCTACTACTCCAGTGGGCAAAGATTAGCTCACTGTGCCGACCTCACTTTCGTAAGTGTCAAAAGAATTCTTTCGAATCCCCTAGCATCATTCAAGCTCGTGTCACTGCGCTCTACTTATTTCTAAGTTAAGAACTAGACTTTAGATCCTTGCAAGTGATCAGCTTGTTCGCATCCTTGGGTAAATATCGAGAATGAAAGACCAAAACAACAAATATTCTAAGTATAAAGATTACTCAAGCATTTTTGATAAAATCCAGGTACTTCTCCTTCCTACATCCCAAAGGATGTTTAGCCTAACATTTCCGAAGTAAAGAAAACAAAAGATGAAGATTTGCACATAATAAAACTGAAAGTGACTTGAATTAACTGCTCACAGTGGGGAACGAGAAGTCGTCCCTGCACTGTGTAATACGAACTACAATTTAAACTAAGAAAGTAAATTACTGAAAATTAAAGCTAGTTACTGCAGTAAATAAAAGACTAAAGCTAATGTGGTAGTTGAGAGAATTTGAGACTAAAAGTATTCAAGGATGATAACCAAGCATGCATTTAATGGCACCCAAGTGCTCCTTTATATACTAGGAGAAGGAGTTGGGTATTACACAAAAGAGGTGGGTCTTCCAATGGGTAAAGACTGCTGAGTTGTGGCAGAATTCAGCTCCTTGTGCAATTCTTTTATCCAATGGTCCCTTCTCCAAGTCAATCTCCAAGTACAAAGAGGTGTACTTGATGCTATCTTCAATGAGAACTACCTTGTACTTCTCCAGCCATTTCTCTGCCATATGAACCTTCCTCCTCCAGAAAATTAGATCCCAACTAAAAGTTTCTTTTTGATTTCTTTTTGATCAGCTCGAAGAGTGGGGAACCGGAGTGGGCACTGTATACGTCACTGCGGATGAAAAATCGAGAAAACACCCAAAACTTCCCCAAATAATTTATTAAAGACCATGGTTCACTCCTTTTGCTCGTTTTCGTAAATCATACCAAGAATGGGGGTTTTTAGAAGTGAAATGGCTAAAATTGACAAAATAAAGTGGAAAATAAATGGAAATAATAACTCTAAAAATAGAGTTATCACAACCTCAAACTTAAATCATTACTTGTCCCTAAGTAATAAAAAGAAAGAAATAAAATGAAACACAATGCATAAAAGGTCTTTGAGGGACTTACATATTTCTTGACTTGAATGGGCGTTGATCTCCTTCCTTCGATACTTCCTTCGGTTCCAAACTTGAAAATTTCACTTTTGTGTTTGACGAAACCTTTCCCTTGTTTACCTTTTGATCAATAGGGCTTTCTTGGGTTTGAAGGGTTTATGGCTTTGAATCTTTTCCCAAGGGTTTTGGCAAAAATTTCCAAACATGGACCGAAGATCTCGCTTTGAGATTTTTATTTCAAGAAGTGGGTGTTTAGTATTTTGCTATGATAAGTACGTACACTTTCAGGCTTTATTTGGGTATAATGAGTATGGCTATTTTTTTTGTGAGGGTGGGTATTCTGATGGTCCAGAATAGGCACACCATCGTTTTCTGGGAGTGAGCACTTTGATGGTCCAGAAAAGGCACACCATCAATTTTGTTAGTGCTACTCCGATTTTCTTCTGTTTTTGTATTTTTGTGTTTTCTCTTTTTTTTTTTTTTTTTTAGGAGGGGGGTACGGCTTACCCACCTCAAACTTGGACTTCACAGTGTCCTCACTGTGAGCAAACTGGAGGTCACTCTGGAAGTTCCCACCTCAAACTTAAAAACTCACAGTGTCCCCACTGTGACATAGAAATAACGAACAAAGGTGGTGGTTTGGGGTACAAAAGGGTCGTGTTTAGATGCGAAAAATGGCCTAAATCATTTCACGGGACAAGTTGAGATTTGTACTTACAAAAGTGACCTTTTAAGTCGGAAGCCGAAAGTTGTACCTTGAAATGGAAACGAGGTCAAACAAGCATTCAAACAATCAATACGTTAGTACCCAAAAGTACCTACCTACCGGTAGGATTTTCATGCATCGATATTTAAAAAGTTAAAACAGCAAATAGTGTCAATGCCTAGCCATAGGCACAAAAAGATCAACCAAACAAAATAAAATTGTTTTTGGTGAGCAAAAGAGCGAAACCATTGTTTTAAAACAAACCATTCACGGGGTTTGGGTGGCTTGCGGTGACAGATCCGCATCATCATCATCGAACTCATCCTCACTGTCATTAACCGGGCAGATATCTTTCGGGAATTCTGGTAGCTGAGCAGCTAGCATTGGGTTGGCCTCTTTCATCATCAGGCCCGTCACCTCATCTCGTTCTCTTGTATACATCCAAAATTTCTGCGTGGCCCGGTTCTGATATCGCTGCTCACTTTCCAGCAACTCGATCCTGTATGTGAGCTTCTTTAAAGCTGCCAAAATCTCTCCCATTTGGTTGCTTGATGATCCGGCCTCGGTTGAATGGAGTGGGGTACCCTTCTTCTCCACAGTGGGCACTTCAGTGCCCACTATGTGCTCGTCGGCTATTCGCACATTGGGCTGTACCTGGGCAGGCTCAATAGACGGGCCTCCTATCTCTCTTCTCATCTTCTTAATTGTCTGAATACTGATGTTTTTCGTGGAAATGATCCACTGGTCTTCTTCAGCTGTGGGCACTCCGGCATCTATTAGCAATAGTGTAATAAGGCAAGGAAGGGGTAGGATTACCTTGGTTCGTGTTCTGGCCTGATGGATGGCACCATGCATTATGATTCCCAGATTGATCTTCTATTTAGTGAGAACGCAGTAAAGCATGGCACACTTATGCATGGAGAGAGTCGTGTCGTGCAATGTTGGGGCCACCGAGGCCCTTAGGAATTGGAACCACACAGCAGCCTCAGTGGTGAGGCTGCCAGCATATAGACACCTTCTTTGGCCATCCTGATTCCATGGCCTTCCCTCAACTGCTATTTCTTTTAAAATCAATTCCTCATCAGCCGGAGTCATCTTTGCCAGGAACTGTCCAAAAGCACAAGGTTCCGGAGCTCCTCTACCTAACACTCGGTTTATATTGCCTGGAGTAAAGTCCACAACCTTTCCTCTGATCTTAACAAATGATTCTTTGGCTTGGGAGGCCTCAGCATAAAATTCTCGGACTAATGATGCATTAGCGCGGCGATTGGCAGTGGCAATGGTTGCCCAATCTTGCGCTACAAGTTTATCTTTGACAAAGGGATTTGCTTCTACAAAGTCGGGGTCGAAACCCCTCTCTAAATTCAACTTCCGAGTGCAAATACACTCAAAGTGGGTTCTAGCAGCTGGGGAAGTGAATTGCCTCGGTATCCCACTGGGGGCATGAGCAGTCCCCACAGTGGACAGATGTGGATTTTCAGAAAGGTTTTGTTCACTTCCCATATTAGTATCACTAGAAGAAGAACTTAAAGAGGGTTCGATACCCTTACCTTTCCTCGACGCCTTTCTTTTCGGTTTTGCAGACGATGCCTTCTTGGATGCACCAGATCGTGTAACCATTCCCCTGTTCCTCTGGAGTGCTCTGGTTGGGGTTTCTTCACTGTGGGCAGTGGTGTGGACATCCTCCACACTATCAGCATTTTTGTTCTGGGGAATGTCTAATGTCTGAGTCTGCTCCTTAATCTTCTTCTGTCTTTCTTCTTCCTCACGAGCCAAACACTCCTCCTCTGCTTGTTTCTTTTTCTGCTCGAATATCCTTGCTTCTTCATCCTTCTTTCGTTCTTCCTCTTTCAATCGCTCCTCCTCCTCTCTAGCCAATCTTGCGGCTTCTTCCCTCCTCAATCTCTCTTCCTCCTCTCTTTTTAATCTTTCTTCCTCCTCTCGTTTGATTCTTTCCTCTTCTTCCTTTCTGATTCTTTCTTCTTCCTCTCGACGCCTCCTCTCGACCTCTTCCTTTCTTTTTCTAATGGCTTCCATTTTCTGTTTGAACTCCTCTGCTAACCGTCTCTCTTCTTCTTCGGCTAGAAGTGTCTCGGTCTCGAAATGGGTGATACTGTTGTCTGAGACTTGCGATGTTGAAGTAGCCTTTGGGCTTTCGTGCTTTGAAGAACCCTCGTCGGCCGCACCGGAGATGATCGGGTTTTCGCCGGAGTCCGGTGGTGGTTCGTTCAGGTCACGGGTGACGGCTTCCGGTGGTTGTTCCTCGGCGGTCCTGCGGCGGACGGCCGCACGTGTGAGTGCATCGGGGTTGGTGTTCATTCTCTTGGTTCTTGCCATTTTTAGGGTTTTGGAAGGGTTTTGCTGGTGGGTTTTTCGTAGAGAGAGAAATGAAGAAGAAAAAGTTTGCTGGGTAAATTTTGGTAGCAAAAGAGGTTAAGGTGGTTTTTGGAAATGTTTTCTTGTCAAAAATGGGGGGAAACCGCCGGTTTTAGGAGAGAGGGAGAGGATTGACAATGATAGCTTTGCTTGGGAAATGATGAACTATGACACCATGGCCTAAAAGTAGACTTGATGGCAGCAAAAGGTGAAAGCTTGTCAGCATTGGGCCCCAAAAATAGTCCTTTCATTCGTCAGGTGGGGAGTGGGGAGCGCAGTGACCTGATCCTTCCCCACTGCAAAGTACTTTCCTTGATTTTTCTTCAAAAAGTGGCACGTTCTTCATAGCGAGGCGGAGAGTGGGCAGGGATGTGGGCACTTTCATGCAAAAAATGCTTTACCCTTTGCCCATTGACTTTAAAGGTTTGACCCGATTGTGGGGATTTCAACTCCACTGTTCCGAAAGGACTCACCTTGACAATGGTGTATGGTCCCGTCCATCTTGATTTAAGTTTACCTGGAAAGAGTTTGAGACGGGAATTGAACAATAGTACCTGTTGTCCTTCCATGAACTCCCTATGGTTGATTCGACGATCGTGCCACATCTTGGTCTTTTCCTTGTACAACTTTGCATTCTCATAGGAGTGATATCGCAACTCCTCTAGCTCATGTATTTGCAGACTCCTTTTGATTCCCGCGGCATCCTCACTCATGTTAAGCTCTTTAAGGGCCCAGAACGCCTTGTGCTCTAATTCAATCGGTAAATGGCAAGCTTTGCCAAAAACTAATTTGAATGGAGACATTCCCAGAGGAGTTTTATAGGCTGTTCGATAGGCCCAAAGAGCATCATCGAGTTTGATTGACCAATCTTTACGGTGTGGCTTAACAACTTTTTCCAAAATTCCCTTGATCTCACGATTTGAAAGCTCGGCCAACCCATTGGTTTGTGGGTGGTATGCGGTGGCCACTCTATGATGAATATCATATTTAGCAAGAACCGAGGCCATGACTTTGTTTACAAAATGGGTGCCTTCGTCACTAATTAATGCTCGTGGTGTTCCGAAGCGAGTGAATATATTTTTGTGTAAGAACTTCACCACAGTGTTAGCATCATTGGAGTGACAAGCAATGGCTTCTACCCATTTTGAAACATAATCTACCGCAACCAAGATGTAAAAGTTATTGTTGGAATTTGGAAAAGGTCCCATAAAATCTATCCCCCATACATCAAAAAGTTCGACCTCTAGAATGTTGTTAAGAGGCATTTCATTTCTTTGCGATATATTCCCCGTACGTTGACATTGCTCACAATTTTTCACGAATTCAAATGAGTCTTTAAAAACAGTGGGCCAAAAGAATCCACTTTGCAAAATTTTTGCTGCGGTACGGTTTCCACCGAAGTGGCCACCGTAGTGGGATGTGTGACAACCATGGAGTATTTGATGTTGTTCACTCCCATGGACACAACGCCTCAATATTTGGTCCGCCCCTATCTTGTACAAGAAGGGATCGTCCCAAACGTATTGTCGTGTGTCGTGTAAAAATTTCTTGAATGGTTGTCCACTCATCCCGTGGGGCTTAAGTCCACTTGCTAAAAAGTTTGCAATATCAGCATACCAAGGAGTTTCATTATGATGTTGCGCAGATAATAATTGTTCATCGGGAAAAGTTTCTTTTACCGGAGCGGGGTCAGGAGTGGGGTCAACAGTGCCCACTGTCTTCTCGAGCCTGGACAGATGATCAGCAACCTGATTGCTTGTTCCTTTTCTGTCGACGATCTGGAGGTCAAATTCCTGCAGCAACAGCACCCATCTGATCAACCTCGGTTTAGAGTCAGCTTTGTTGATCAAATATTTGATGGCTGCGTGATCGGTGTGTACTATGACCTTTGCTCCAATTAAGTAAGACCTGAAACGATCAAAAGCAAAAACTACTGCAAGTAGTTCTTTTTCGGTTACAGTGTAGTTGATTTGAGCCTCGATCAAAGTCTTGCTTGCATAGTATATTGGATGAAAAATCTTATCTTTTCGTTGGCCTAGTACTGCACCTATGGCCCAATCGCTGGCGTCACACATGACTTCAAATGGGAGTGACCAGTCAGGAGTGGTCACTATGGGTGCAGTAACTAAGGCTTTTTTGATTATTTCAAATGCGTTTCTACATTCTTTGGTAAAAACAAACTCTCTTTCATGTTGCAGCAGGTTACATAGGGGTTTAGTTATTTTGGAAAAATCTTTTATGAACCTCCTATAGAAACCTGCGTGACCTAAAAAACTGCGAATGCCTTTTACCGTTGTGGGCTCGGGAAGTTGGGAGATTACTTCTAGTTTTGCTTCATCAACTTCCAAACCCTTTTTCGACACAAGATGACCCAAAACGATGCCTTCTTCGACCATGAAATGACATTTTTCCCAATTTAGAATAAGGTCGTGGGTCTCACATCTCACCAAACTTTTTTCTAGATTCCTCAAACAGTTATCAAATGATGTGCCGATCACAGAAAAATCGTCCATAAAAACTTCTATGGTATCTTCTATCATATCAGTAAAAATGGCCATCATACAGCGTTGAAAAGTAGCGGGAGCATTACATAAACCAAAAGGCATTCTCCGGAATGCAAAAGTACCATATGGACAAGTAAAGGTGGTCTTTTCTTGGTCTTCGGGTGCGATGTGGATTTGGTTATATCTGGAGTATCCATCTAGAAAACAATAAAATTCCTTTCCCGCTAATCTATCAAGCATTTGATCAATAAAAGGTAACGGGAAATGGTCTTTCTTTGTTGCTAGATTCAGTTGCCTATAGTCCATGCATATTCTCCATCCCGTAACAGTCCTAGTTGGAATGAGTTCGTTCTTTTCATTTCTGACCACTGTTGTTCCTCCCTTTTTAGGGACACATTGAACGGGGCTCACCCAACTACTACTGGCAATGGGATAGATAATACCGGCATCTAACCATTTCAAGACTTCTTTCTTAACTACCTCCTTCATGATGGGGTTCAACCTTCTTTGGGGTTGGACTTTCCCCGGGTGGTCACTCTCCAAGTTAATCTTATGTTGACATAAAGAGGGGCTAATCCCTCGAATGTCCGCTATGGTCCAACCAATTGCTCCCTTATGCTTTATCAACAAATCAATCAGAAGTTGTTCTTGTTTCTCACTAAGTTTGGAAGAGATAATGACGGGAAGTTTATTATCCTTAGCGAGATAAGCATACTTTAAATGGGAAGGCAATGGTTTAAGCTCTAACTCGGGAGGTTGTTCTATTGAAGGGGATTGAACATCTCTATCTTTGAAGTCCAGAGGTTCAAAAGCTGCAACCATTTCATTACACTCATCCTTGAAAGTGTCATTACTCTCTGATTCAGAGTGCTCACTGTCAATCCCCACTGTGGGAACTGTACTCCCCACTGTGGGCAAATTGCCAAAATTGTGGGTTTCATAAATCGAACTTAAGGCAAAACAATCTTCGGTGTCTATATATTTGAGAGATTTGAAAACATTAAAAGTTACCTCTTGGTCATTAACTCGCATCGTGAGTTCTCCTTTGTGCACATCGATCAAAGTACGTCCGGTTGCAAGAAACGGACGTCCTAAGATGATTGGGATTTCTTTATCGGCCTCATAATCTAAAACAAGAAAATCGGCGGGGAAGATAAATTTATCCACTTGGACCAAAACGTCTTCTATTTTTCCCTTGGGGTAGGCAATGGATCGGTCGGCTAGTTGTAATGTCACGGTTGTGGGTCTAGCCTCTCCAATCCCTAACTTGTTAAAAATGGACAAAGGCATCAAGTTGACACTAGCTCCTAAATCACAGAGTGCTTGGCCTACTTCTTGTCCTCCTATAATGCATGGAATGGTGAAACTACCCGGGTCTTTCAACTTAGGTGGAATCTTGCTTGTTAGGAGGGCACTACATTCTTCGGTCAAAGCCACAGTTTCAAATTCACCCAACTTCTTCTTTTTGTTCAAAATATCTTTTAAGAATTTAACATAGCTTGGCATCTGCTCGAGAGCTTCTACCAAGGGTATGTTAATGTGAAGTTGCTTAAAAATGTCTAAGAATTTTTTAAACTGAACATCGACATTTTTAGGCTTCATTCTTTGAGGAAATGGAATGTTTCGTGGGTCAATCTGAGTTTGCTGTGGTATTGGCTTTGGAACAGTAGTCTTTGGGACAGGTCCAAAAGTGGGAAGGTCAGGGATGTCGGTCCCCACTGTGGGGATCACAGTGACTTGAGGAGTGCCCACTGTGGTGCTCACAGTGGGTTTTTGAGGCGAATCATCAGATTCAAAAATGATATTTTTCAGATCCTTTCCACTCCTTAAAGTTATGGACTTGACATGTTCTGGTCCTTTTCCTATCACTCTAGCTTGCTCGGTATCACTCGGTAACGTTCCTGGTGGTCTATTCTTAACTTCAACGGCTAGCTGTCCTACTTGGGTCTCTATATTCCTAATGGCTGCTTGGGTTTGATTCATAAAACCTTTGAGAATCGACTCGATCGATTGTTGAGCCTCAGCTGGTTGGTTGGATCGTGGTTGGTATGGTTGTGGGGACTGCCCACTGTGATGTTGCTGAAATCCCGGGGGATTGTATGGTCTTTGCTGGATGTGACTCGGTCCTTGGGGTTGGAGTCCTTGATTACCGGACCAAGAGAAATTCGGATGATTTCTCCAACCTGGATTATAAGTCTGCGAATAAGGGTTGTTCCTTTGGTTGGTCCCTATGACATTAACAGATTCGGGGTTTGCTGGACAATAGTCGAAAACATGCTCCTCTCCACAAAGGGAGCAGTTATCAGCGAGATGGGTTGCGGAATTGACTTGGCCTCGATTTTGATTTAAAACGATTTTTGTCAAGGCCACTAATTGTGCATTCATGGTTTTGAGTGCTTCGGAATCTATGGTGTTGGTCTTAGACATGGGTGCTCTCGGATTTGACCATTCGGTATTGTTGTTGGACACTTTTTCTAAGATTTGATATCCTTCGTTGTAAGTCATACTCGTAAATGTTCCACCGGCTGTTGCATCTAAGATGATTTTGGCTGCATTGGAAAGACCATTGTAAAAGGTCTCCAATTGGATGCAATGTGGGATGCCATGATGTGGGCACTTTCGAAGTAAATCTTTAAATCGTTCCCATGCATCCGAAACAGCCTCATCTTCCTCTTGCCTAAATAAAATTATATCATTTCGAAATCTAACATTCCTTGTTGGAGGAAAGTATTTTTGCAAAAATCTATCGGCAAGTTCTTGCCAAGTGGTTATCGAGTGAGGTGCATGTGCGTTCAGCCAAGATTTTGCTTTGTCCCTTAATGAAAAAGGGAAAAGCCTTAGTCTTAATGCCTCATCACTAACACCTTGCAATTGAAAGGAATCGGTCATTTCTAAAAAAGATTTTAAGTGCGAGTGCGGATCCTCAGATGGCGATCCTCCAAATTGACCCATGGCTTGGATCATTTGAAACATCACCGGTTTGAGTTCAAAATGCGTTGCAACAATATTGGGTCTCAAAATTCCGGAGCTTAAATCACCAACTCCGGAAGTAGCATAGTCCCGTATTTTTCGATCTTTGTTATCGGCAATCGTGATTGTGGTCTCCACTATAGGTGGCGGTACTGCAGCCATGTTCACAGTGGGGATCACAGGAGGTTGTCGATTTGTTTTCTTGCTTCTTCGTGTTTTTCGCAACGTTTTTTCTATTTCGAGATCTATTGGAACCAAATGTTCGAGTTGTCGCCGTGGCATACAATACGAACAGCTTAGAAAAACTAGTTACTCGGGCTCGAACAAAAACTAATGTCTTGAGATTTAAAATCACGCCAGTCCCCGGCAACGGCGCCAAAAACTTGATACGTGCGAAATGTGTGTTTTAATCGCAGTGGGTTGCAAACTGTCCACAGTGGGAAGTGCAAGTGTACACTGTCCACTCTGATCGTCACAGCAAGTAATAGTTGGTAAAATACCAGAATCGAATCCACAGAGACTGGACAATCAAGACAATACGGTTCTCATGAGCTCCTTTTACAAGTTTCAACTAGAGAGGAAAATAATACTTTGGTTTGGTTTGGTAAAATAGCTACTTGAAACGATTTACTAAATGCTAAAAAGGAGGAATGTAGGTTGGATTTTCCCTAAATTTTATCTCAAATACTCGGTCCTTAGAGTGATCCTCGTATTCGTGGTGGACATTTTCGCTAGAAAAGCCCGGTTACAAAATACTCACACCGTTAGATAAAAGTCCCATACTCTTAGTACTTGTTGTTTTGTCAATGGTAATCTCTAAATGGACCTTTTCAGGCCTCGATGGAATGTGTAGAGACAAATACTCTAAGTGTTTATAATACACAAATTAGCTTGCCTACTACTCCAGTGGGCAGAGATTAGCTCACTGTGCCGACCTCACTTTCGTAAGTGTCAAAAGAATTCTTTCGAATCCCCTAGCATCATTCAAGCTCGTGTCACTGCGCTCTACTTATTTCTAAGTTAAGAACTAGACTTTAGATCCTTGCAAGTGATCAGCTTGTTCGCATCCTTGGGTAAATATCGAGAATGAAAGACCAAAACAACAAATATTCTAAGTATAAAGATTACTCAAGCATTTTTGATAAAATCCAGGTACTTCTCCTTCCTACATCCCAAAGGATGTTTAGCCTAACATTTCCGAAGTAAAGAAAACAAAAGATGAAGATTTGCACATAATAAAACTGAAAGTGACTTGAATTAACTGCTCACAGTGGGGAACGAGAAGTCGTCCCTGCACTGTGTAATACGAACTACAATTTAAACTAAGAAAGTAAATTACTGAAAATTAAAGCTAGTTACTGCAGTAAATAAAAGACTAAAGCTAATGTGGTAGTTGAGAGAATTTGAGACTAAAAGTATTCAAGGATGATAACCAAGCATGCATTTAATGGCACCCAAGTGCTCCTTTATATACTAGGAGAAGGAGTTGGGTATTACACAAAAGAGGTGGGTCTTCCAATGGGTAAAGACTGCTGAGTTGTGGCAGAATTCAGCTCCTTGTGCAATTCTTTTATCCAATGGTCCCTTCTCCAAGTCAATCTCCAAGTACAAAGAGGTGTACTTGATGCTATCTTCAATGAGAACTACCTTGTACTTCTCCAGCCATTTCTCTGCCATATGAACCTTCCTCCTCCAGAAAATTAGATCCCAACTAAAAGTTTCTTTTTGATTTCTTTTTGATCAGCTCGAAGAGTGGGGAACCGGAGTGGGCACTGTATACGTCACTGCGGATGAAAAATCGAGAAAACACCCAAAACTTCCCCAAATAATTTATTAAAGACCATGGTTCACTCCTTTTGCTCGTTTTCGTAAATCATACCAAGAATGGGGGTTTTTAGAAGTGAAATGGCTAAAATTGACAAAATAAAGTGGAAAATAAATGGAAATAATAACTCTAAAAATAGAGTTATCAACGAGATCTCTGAGTTGTTCGATGGGAGCGATGTGGAGCTCAGAGACACGTTGAAAGTGAGGATTTCCATCATAGTCTAAGAAGAATATACCATATGGATCACTTACCACTGTGGCAGGGATGAAGGTTTCTCCAGGTGGTAGGGAGGTGTCAAGCATTGAAAGATCAGCATCAGGGCCAAGAACTTCAGCACGAGAGAAACCAATACCTGTTTCATTTCGAATGATTGGACCTGAATCAGAAACTTTCTTCTTCTTAGCAGAGGCTTTCTTCGGTTGAGGAAGAGTAGGAGGAATATCCACAGCAGATGAAAGCAAGTCGATCTGTTTGTTTAAGATTATCTCAACATGGCTTTTGAATTTTGAGCGTGATCCCTGAATGGCTAATTTCGTTTCTAACCATTCAGAGAGACCAAACTTTTCTAATGAAGCAGCATAGAAGGTTTGCTTGGTTTTGTCATCTCTGTAGACATCCACTTCAACAACAGGAACATCAGCGTACATTTTTCCTCTGATGTTGGCTTTGATTATTTTGGATGGTCTTGATCGATAGGTCAGCATTTGTTTAGCCCATTCCAAAGTTGTATCAGAGACCTTTGTCTTTTTTCTAACGATTTCTTGAGCATCATCCCAGAGCTGACGTTGAACATCAATGGGAACTCTTTTCAGCTTGGGGTCTTTGATTGATCGTTGAGTAAGCTTGATGGCGTATTCTCTGTCTTTCTCTTCAGCTTCCTTCCTTTCAGCGATAAGGCGTTCAGCTCTGAGGTGTTCCTTGTATTCAGCTTTTGAGATTCTGAACTTTGGAGGAACTGAAGGAAGTTGATCACGCCTCAGAATGATTCGCTGATCCTCGAATCGCTTTATTATTTCCTCTCTTTTCTTTTGTTCCTCTTCACTTAGCTTTTGAGGAGCTAAGGAAGGTCTGCGTTTGTGAGAGAGAGTCTGTTCCTCAGGTTCATCAGTCTCAGAGATCAAATCCAAGACTGGGATTATTTCTTCAGCGGCAGCTGGTATTTTTGGTGAAGTCGCAGTTGTGGAGCCTTCAGCGATATCCTCAAACAGGGGAGAGGACTAGCTGAAACACAGCGATCTTACAAGTAAGAACTTGGGTAGAAACATATAGAGAGAATTGGTTTAAGTGTATAGGCTTGGGTAGAGGAACTGATAGTGTATGATAGAGGAGGGATGGAGTAAGAGATGTTTAGTGTACCTGACAAACCGGCTTTTCAAGCAAGATCGTCAGATTGTCATCTTCAGTGACGCTTTTGCCTTTGCCTTTCTCAGCTCCAGAGGCTGAGGGCTTTGTCTTTGTCCGCTCCCCTGAAGGTTCATTTATCGAGATCCCCTTAAGAGCTTTGATCCTTGGGGCAGGTTTGACGATAAAGAAATCATCGTCATCTTCGTCATCATCATCATCATTCTTCTTTGGAGAAGAAGATGGTTCATCATCAGGGATGTCGACGGTTTCATCATCTTCTGCTTCGGATTCTTCAGCGTCTTCTTCGAGTTGCTCCACCTCAGATACAGAGGCGAGCTTCTCGGTTCCCTCAGGGTTTTCATCTCCCTAAGGTTCAGCGGCAGCTTCAGTTTCAATAGTCTTCTCACCCTCTTCAGCGAAGGTGAGGTATTCGTTCTTCTCTCCCCTGATAGATTCATCATGGGAAAGGTCTTCAGCGCTCTTCTCCCTGGGATGTTCAGCGCTCTTCTCCCCCTCTTTTTCATGATGACTGGGGGAGGAATGGGTAGACTCTTCAGCTGTGGGAGGCTCTCTGTCTTCTTGGCCAGAGATACCCACACAGCTTTCAATCTTTGCTAATCTGACTTCTAGGCCAGTTATAGCAGGATTGATCTTTTCCAGCTCTTTGCGATCCGTCGCTGTGAAAGTTTCCAATGCAGGGACAGGGGCAGGAGCAGGAGTATTTTCCTTGTTGACCAGCGTCTCGATCATCGTCTTCATAGAACCAACGTCGGTTTTTACAGAACCCAAGTCGGTCTTGACAGCTGACAAATCCCCCTCGAGATGTTAACCGATGTTTTCAGCTTTGTAACTTCGCTGGACACGGTCGAAACTGAGTTTTTGAGGCTGGTGTAGTCAGTGTAGATGTCAGAGAGTACTTTGACAAAATCGCTGAGCGTCTTATCAAGGCCCTTAATGTCATCTGTGGAAGCTTTCTTCTCCACCACCGTAGTTAGCTTTGTCAAATTCTCTCCAGCGTTTGTTACGGCTGTAGAATTGTTGGAGAGTGTGGTGGTGAGATCTGTCAGCTTTGTTTCCACGGACTTCAGAGAAGCGTTGATGTCTCCCAAATTAGGACCTGTAACACATAAGTACTTGTGAACAAAGGAAAGCTCAGAAGTTTCAGGTTTAGTTACAGTGTGTATGGGTTGATTGTGTGTACCTGCAGGAGGGTTTACGAACTCGTCAAAATTGCGGGTTCCTGAATAATGTTCCATATCTTCCTCAAAAGTACGGTGAGGTATGGTGATCTCTGCAGGTCCTGTCTTCATCATTCGTTGAGAAGCGTCAGCGGTGGCTTCTGGAATGATGGCATCTCCAGTGTTCTTTGGAGGAGAGTCCAAGTGAGTAGAGGGAGAAGCGAAGGATAAGAATTGGGTTCGGGTACTGAGTTCAGCGTTGGATTCGCTGAAAATCGCTTCATCAGTCTTTGGAGAGACTGAAGGAGGCTGGGTAGGTTCTAAGTTTCTAACCTCAGCGTTTAGAGACGCTGAAGCCGGGATTGAAGGGATGGTTTGAATGGGTGTGGCAGAGCGTACCACAGAACTTTCCTTCAGCTCTGCAGAATGAGCTGAGGAGTCTTCAGCATGGGATTGCTGGGGTTGCTCCTTGGTTTTCTTGATCCTTTTGGAACCAAGTTGGGTTGAAGAGTGTTTCCTTTTCTTAGAAGGAGAGGATTGTGTGGCCGGGGTATCAGCGATGGGTATTGTCGCTGAAGGAGCCACAGAAGTCGAAGAATTAGGGTTAAGAAGAGAGAGAAGGGTAGAGAGACGTACCTCATTTTCGACAGGTTTGAAGTCGAGCACCTTAGGGCCATCCTGAGAGAGTTTCAGGTCACCCTCTTTCGGGTAGCTGTCCTTCAGGCCATATTGAAAGATGGCGCTGATGAATCGGGGGTAGGGAACCCATGCAGGTCTGTCAGCGGCAGAATCCACGCGTTGCACTAAGTCATCATAGATAATAGATGCCCAGTCGATGTGTAGACCTTTCAGCAGAGCATATCCCATAGCTTGCTGAGGTTGAGCGGCTTGATCAGAGGAGCCGGTTTTCGCAGTCATGCAGCTGATCAGATGGGCGAAGATGAAATTCATCTCGCTTGGCATTTTTGACTTCTTTATCAGCGTCAGCTTCTTCTCAGGCTTCTTGTCTCTGCCAATTTCCCATACATAGCCCATTGCATCAAAAAATGCAATAAGAGCTTCTTTGTCAGCGTGATTTTTATGGTCAGGAAATGGAACAAAAGGTTTTTCTTTGGTAGCGTTGGGAAAGTTTAGAGCTTTGCGAATGATTGCGGGGGTTATCTTTATTGTGCCATACTCAGTATCGCTGAGTATGCAGTCAATAGTTTTGGAGGGATCTTTGGCGGATGGTAGCTGAGAGTGTCTGGCAGAGTACCAGAACTGGGATAGCAATAGCTGACTTGCAGGAGGTGTGATTGTCAGGGCTGTTGAAATGCAGCTATTCTTAAGGAAATTTACAACATCATCCAGATGTGTAACTTGCTTTCGAGGAGGAAACTCGAAAAGCGCAGAGAGGTTGTTTATCTTGGTCCAGTCAAGCTGATCCATAGAAAACTTAACCTGTGGAGCCATTATGATATCCACTTCTTCAGAGTCAGTGGAGAAGTTCTCAGCGGTGGCATGAATCTTGGAAGTTGCCATTTCTCTGTATTATCAGTTCAACCAAAGATGTTAACAAATAAGAATTATCTTAATGTGGAAAGAAATTTCCATTAAGATGTTTCGAATTTTATCCATTTCATTCAGACAAAAATGTCTTAATGAAGATTAGGGTTTTTCTTGATTTTTTTTTTTGACAGAAAAGCCATTGAATCTTGTTAACCAGTTTTCTATGAAGAAATTAGATTCTGGAAACGAATGAAGAACAAGTTTAAGATTTTTGCATTTAAACTTGAAGAACAACCATGAAATGGTTGTGTTCATAAAACCATGAAAGAAATGATTTCATTTTACAAAGTTCTTTTGTTTGATCTTGTTAAAACAAAGAGAAGATCGGAAACACGTTATACGCACTTGGTAATAAATAAGAACATATTAACCTTGATGTTTGATAACGAAGATGATGAACACTTCTTGAGGTTTTTGAGAGCACAAATGCAACAGGGGATTCTTTCTTGCGGAGGAAGATTTGATCGCGTAAAAGACAAATATAAACCAAGAGTTGTTTATATAGAGATTTTAGAGAGAGAAAACCTTGAGCGGGAAAAGGTTTTCATCATGACACGGACACGTGTTTGCATTTGATTGGCGAAAGAACGAAACGTGCAAACGTGTGTCAGAAAGAAGAACGTGTCGGGGTTTATCCGTTGCAATGACGTCACATCTGTCCTTTCATATTCTTGGTTGTCTCTGAGGTTTTGAAAAACTCAGGGACTCTTTGAAAACATGAAGCACTGAATAGAAATATCAGTGAAGGTTTTAAGAAATTTCAAAAAATCGCTGTTAAGGAAGAGATATTCAGCGATGCAATTTATTTTGAAATCTTGCATTTACATGCGATATGTCAGAGAGAGAAAACATACCTGGATATCAGTTTAACCAAGTTTATTCAGATAGAGAATGATAGAATGGGTTATACAAGTTGATTTTATCCTATCGCTGATCAATGTGAACCGCTGAAGGTTTTATCCTTCAAAGTTCAGCATTCCAAGCTCGCCGATGAGAAAGTTGAATCTTGTCTCATCAAGAGGTTTGGTAAATAAATCAGCTAACTGATAATCAGTTGGAATAAAATGAAGTTCTATATTACTATTCATCACATGATCTCTGATAAAATGATATCTGATTTCGATGTGTTTTGTCTTTGAGTGTAGCACTGGGTTGTTGGCTATAGCGATGGCACTTGTGCTGTCGCAATAGATTGGAATTTTTGAGAGCTGAAGATCATAGTCTAGTAGCTGATTTCTCATCCACAAGACCTGAGAACAGCAGCTTCCAGCGGCTACATACTCAGCTTCAGTTGTGGAAGTGGATACTGAGTTTTGCTTCTTACTTGTCCAACTTACCAGCTTTCCACCCAGGAGCTGACATCCTCCTGTGGTGCTTTTTCTATCCATTTTACAACCTGCAAAATCACTATCTGAATATGCAGTTAAATCGAATCCTGAGTCTTTGGGATACCAAAGGCCTAGATTCGTTGTACCCTTAAGATATCGCAATATTCGCTTTACAGCTTTCATATGAGATATCATAGGTTCAGCTTGATATCGTGCACAGAGACATGTTGCAAACATAATATCGGGTCGGCTAGCTGTAAGATACAATAGTGAGCCGATCATCCCACGGTACAACGTAACATTGACAGGAACACCCTTTGTGTCCTTATCAAGTGTCAGCGGTGGTGCCATAGGGGTTTTCATAGCTGAACTTTCAGTTAAGTCGAATTTCTTCAGCATATCTTTAACATATTTTCCCTGATTTATAAAAGTTCCTTTTTCAGTTTGCTTAATCTGAAGACCGAGGAAATATGTTAGTTCACCCATCATGCTCATTTTATACTTATCTTTCATTCTATCAGCGAAACGAGTACAAAGCTCAGGGTTAGTAGAACCAAATATAATGTCATCAACATATATTTGAACTAAAATGATATGACCTATCACTTTTCTAAAAAATAGAGTTTTATCAATCTTACCTCTCTCAAATTGTTCAATATGGAGATAAGTAGAGAGAGTATCATACCATGCACAAGGAGCTTGCTTTAAGCCATAAAGTGCCTTGTCCAGTTTATAAACATAACCTGGACGCTTAGGATCTGAGAATCCTGGAGGTTGTTCCACATAAACTTCTTCATTCAGCTTTCCATTCAGAAACGCTGACTTAACATCCATCTGATGTATAGTGAAGTTTTTGTGTACATCATATGCTAAGAAAAGACGAATAGATTCAAGTCTTGCTACTGGAGCAAATGTTTCGTCATAATCTATGCCTTCCTCTTGTCTGTATCCCTGAGCAACAAGACGAGCTTTGTTGCGGGTTACATTACCATGTTCGTCCAACTTGTTTCGATAGACCCATTTAGTGCCTATCACAGTTTTGTCAGTTGGTCTTCGAACAAGTTTCCAAACTTTGTTTCTTTCAAATTCAGTCAGCTCTTCTTGCATAGCGCTGACCCAGTTTGGATCTCTGAGGGCATCATCTATTTTCTTTGGTTCAGTTAGAGAAATAAAGTTAACAAATAAACAAATATTACCTGCACTTCTACGAGTCTGAATACCAGCGTTTGGATCACCAAGAATTTGATCGATTGGGTGATTTACAGTCCATCGCCGAGCCGGAGCATACTTCGCTGACTTAGTCTGAACTGGAGAAACTGAAGATGAGGCTTCAGCTACTTCTAGATTATCAGCTAAGAGAGGAATGTTTGCATTTGTCACTTCATTCACTGATTGCTGAGAACTAGATGGAATTTCTGAGACATTTGGATCAACTGCAGGTATAGTGTTTATAGGAACAACTGAGACCCAAGATGTTTCAGCTTCACTATTCTGCATATCTGGAATGATAGTAGGACCATCATTTTCTACGGTGTGAGCATGAGGAGTGGGAACTTTTTCTGAATCACCAAGATGAGAAAACATCCATTGATTCAGTTCTTCAGTATCAGCGGACGGTTTAGAGTTCGCTGAACGGGATTCGTCAAACGTGACGTGAATAGTTTCTTCTACAGTTTGTCTTCTTCGATTGAAGACTCTGAAGGCTTTGGAAACTGAGGAGTATCCAAGAAAGACTCCATCATCAGCCTTAGGATCAAACTTTCCAAGAGCATCTCTATTGTTCAGTATAAAACACTGACAACCAAAGATGTGAAGAAAGCTGATCGAGGGCTTTCTCCCATGAAAAAGTTCATAGGCTGTTTTGTTGAATCTTTTGACTATCAGCGACCTGTTTTGCGTAAAACAAGCAGTATTGACAGCTTCTGCCCAAAACTGAGTAGGCGGGTGAGAATCGCTGAGCATTGAACGTGCAGCTTCAATAATTGTTCTATTTCTTCTTTCAGCGACTCCATTTTGTTGCGGTGTTCTCACTGACGAAAAGTTGTGAGAAATACCCTTACTCTCAAGGAAGGAATCAAGAGAACTGTTTTTGAATTCAGTTCCATGATCACTCCTTATTGAGCGAACAGTCATATTGTTCAAAGTTTCCATCTTCCGAACAAAGGTGATGAGTTCTTCAGGGGTGTCACTCTTAGAACGGAGAAACATTACCCAAGTGAAGCGAGAGAATTCATCAACTATGACCAGCGTATATTTCTTTCCAGTGATGGATTGTTTGTTAACAGGGCCAAACAAATCCATATGGAGTAGTTGTAGAGGAGATGACACTGAGGAGACTTGCTTTGACTTGAAGCTTGCCTTGGTCTGCTTCCCCTTTTCACACGCTGAACATAAAGACTCTTTGGCGTATGAATGCTGAGGTAGACCAGTGACTAACTCTTTTGACGAAAGAGTGTTCAGTGTCTTGAAATTAGATGAGAGAGCCTCTTATGCCATAGCCAGTTGACATCAGATGAGGCCTTTGAGAAGAAACAGGAGTTCTCAGTGGTTGTTGAGTCCATGTTTATTACATAAACATTTTCCAAACGATAACCGCTGAGAGCTATCTTCTCCTTTTTGTCAGAGACAAAGCAGGATTCCTTAGTAAAAATTACTTTGTTATCCGTGTCGCAAAGCTGACTGATGCTTAGAAGATTATGCTTCAGCCCTTCAACATATGCGACTCTTCTGAAGGAGGTTGTACCATTTGAAAGTACACCATACCCTCGGGTATGTCCTTTTCCATTTCCACCGAAAGTCACAGAGGGACCTTTCTCTTCCTTGTATTCAGCGAGCAGGTTTTTCTTACCAGTCATGTGTCTAGAGCATCCGCTATCGAGATACCAGATACCCTTCTTAACCTTCAATACAAAGGAAGATTAGTTTTTCTTAGGTACCCACTTAACCATGTATACACATTTGTCAGTGGAGCTAGTTGGAATAGAAGGTTTAGCGGTCTTCGCAGCATTTGAAGATTCAGCTTTGTCTTTCTTCACTTCGGTTAATTTCTTAACCTCAGTGGTAGGAGTCACCTTGACCTGATTTGCATCGGGGTTGGTCTTCTTTGCCTTGGGGGCAATCTTCACCTTAGCTATCTTTTCAGCTTTGGTGGCTGTGGGGCACTTACTAGCAATATGATCGGTAAGTCCACAGTGATAACATTTCCTATAACTAAAAGTAGTTCTAGGACCACTTGTATGTTGAGCTTTTAATTTTGAATTAGAAGTGGCAGCACCAAGTAAACTATTGGCTTTAGAAATGGAACGAACATTCAGTTCTTCAGATTTCTTACCAAGGACATCCACTCTGAGTCTAGGAGTAGATCTCTGAATAGATCCAGAGATCAGCTTCTTTGATCCAGAGGGATGGGTCACTGAAGCTTTAGAAGCATTCAGCTTTGGTACTAAAGTACCCTTTTGATGATTTTGATAAATAACAATTCCTTTACCTTTGTCTTTAGAGACAGAGGTAGATTTTGAATAAACCATTTTCTCCTTGCCTTTTGAGGAGGTAGGAGTTTCCTCAGGGATTGGTGTAAAGGACGAGGAGCACTGAGATGATGAAGTGTCAGCGACTGAGGATACGAACGTTCCAAATTTAAGCATTGAACGTTCAGTAGTTGGTTTTGGAGTATCATATTTATAACCCAGACCACGTTTATCACTCAGAGAAATCTGAGCCTTAATTATCTCAGTGATCTTTGTTGAAGAATTACACCATCCTTCAACATTAGCTTTTTCAGCCTCTAATGCAGCGATAGCTTCTGCTCGTTCGATTTTGACTAGCTGATTTAAATATACTTGATCTTTAAAATCTTCTTCAATTTTAGAAAGCTTTTCTATTTGAAGGTGGCAGTTTTTAAGCTTTTCAGCGAGATCAAGATTTTGGTTTTCAACCACAGTTTTGTCGTTCATGGCTTCGTATAAACTTCTAGTCAAGAGATCGATCTTACGGAGACTATCAGCTTCATCAATATTTGCAATATTGGTAAAGAAAGAAGGTGATACCTGAATAGCAGAGGTTGAAGTGGAGGGAATGTCTGAACTTTCTTCCTCTTCTTCAATCTTGGCCATGAGACATTGATTTGCTTCATCATCTTCAGAATCAGATGATGATGCTTCTTCATCAGAAGCAGCCCAATCATAGTCAGCCATCAGGCCTTTGCCTTTCTTCTTAAAGCTTTTCAGCTTCGCATATTTGTCTTTCAGCTTTGAGTATTTGTCATCTTTATTCCTTGGAACAAAGGATTTCTTTGTAAAAGCTGAGGGTCTAGAAACTTTCTTAGACCTGCACTCATTAGCAAAATGTCCTATCTTTTCGCAGTTAAAACAAGTAGCAGTAGCCTTATCAACAAAAACTGATGATTTAGGCTTGTCAGCTATGGAAAGAGGTTTTTTCTTTCTAAACATTTTCTTCTTGGCAAATCTCCTGAACTTTTTGGTTAGGAGAGCCAAGGATTCATCATCTGAAAAATCAGAATCTGATGAACTTTCAGAGTTACTCTCTAACTCAGTGATAGTGACCGAGGGTCGCTGAGTAGAAGGTTCCTCTGAGATTAAAGCAACAGGGGTGCTTTTGGAATCTTTTACAAGATTCTTCTTAAGATGGCTTGATTGCTCATGATTCAGCAACGTGCCATATAAGGTAGCAAGGGTCATTGATCTTAGATCCTTTGACAGCTTGAGACACATGGAATAATTGTCCCAGCTTTCAGGTAAACATTCTAGAAACTTTGTCAGCACTTCAAAGTTAGAATATTCCTTACCAACAGTTTTCAGATCTATAATTAAACAATTAAAACGTTGGTGAACTTCAGAGAGAGTTTCATTCTTACCAGAAATGAAGCTTTCGTATTGTCTTACCAGGTTGATCTTTCTTGAGTCCTGGACTTCAGACGTTCCTTCATACTGAACTCATATTGTGTCCCACATGGCTTTTGATGTTTTCAGATTCATGACGGAATGGTAGACTTCGTCAGAAAGAGCCATGGATAGTATGGATCTGGCTTTTGTATCTATAGCCACTTTCTTCTTATCTTCGTCAGTCCATTGATGGATTTCTTTAGGTACCAGCCTTTCTGGAATAGCAGGTCTATTCTCAGTGCCTGGAACTGCAGCATCAAATCTTACAGGGATGAATGGACCATTCTCAAGATAGTAAGGTATAGTAGGGTCTACACCTTCTAAGAAGAGTGTCATCCTATTTTTCCATAAGTTGAAGTTATCTATGGAAAATCTAGGGGGTTTTGCAAGAGAACCATTGTCTATATAATTTGTGTTTGTGTTGGTGGCCATTTTCAGATAATAGCAAGGAAGAGAAATATCTTAGATTAGATCTTGTTTATGAGATTAAACAAATCCGCTCTGATACCACTTGTTGGTCCCGAAGGCCTATACAAGTTTGTAGAAGGAGGGGGGGGGGTTGAATACAAACACACAAATTTTACTTTTCTAAATTGTTTATTGATAAATCATTAACAATTTACAGCTTGTTGCGGAAACAAGATTAAGGATAAACCTAAATCTAAACAAGTTGGAACACTAAGGTTTCTTGCACTAAGAGAGATAAGGAAATTACTAATAATAACCTATCTTGAGATAAGAGATTGAACTTGTCCAGAGTTAGCAAGTTACTTCAAATGAAGTGAGTTCATCTCTTTATATACTGCATGCATTTAATGCAATTCAGTATATACTTTACACGTGTCATCAGCTGGTTGGTTGCATGTCATTGACCTTGGTTGACAACCTTAGTAGCCGTAAGGATGAACAGTGTAGTATCAGAGTGGTTGTACGATTTCAGATTTTCGGAGGTTCTTTTCTGACATTTCGTACGGAGGCGTGCAAGGGTGGTTAAGACAAAAGTACTTTGTACGGAGGACTTCATGATCAGCTTTCGTTGATTCAGCGATTATCATTTTCTATTCAGCGAATGATAAAGTTCAGCGATAGCTGAAGTCTTGTACTTGATACTTCACGTTGAGTGGACAAATCTGAGTCTTCGCTGATCCGCATCAGTTCATTAGGAGACTTGTCGCTGGTTCTTGAGCTTGATCTTCGACTTCAGCGTGGAACCTTTGTTGACGTGAAACTTGTCTTCAGAGATCATAAGTAAACAACTAACTTATCAGCGATCATCATAATGACTGAACAGACTCAGAGCATTAATGATGAACATTTTCGCTGAATGTTTAACTTAAAGAGCGAGAGTTCCTATCAGCGGTACTGGAAGATCTTAGTACTTATCAGCGATAGTGAAACTCTGATACATATTGTTTACTTACAATTTTCACTAAGTATAAGAGAGGGTCATTATCAAATCACTGAGGGTTTGGATCAACACCCGAGGTCGTAGAAACCTAAAAGGGGTGTTCGTATATATGCAATCGACCAATCTGCGGTCGATGTGTGGTGTGAAGTGCACAAAACTTGATTAATTAGTATCGAGTTGTGGATTAGAAGATCATACGTTGCGATGTATCGAAAAACTAAGTCAGAATCGAGGAGTGTGAGATAAGCCGAACGAGAGAGAAAGGTGAGAAGGGTTTAAGGTTTTTGAGAATGTTTCCGGATAAAGAAGATGAAAGAACCCGGATCTCTTATATTCGGACGAAGTAATCCGGATGGTGTACCCGGATACCCATCCGGTCCGGAAACTCATCCGGATTGATGGGTGTCCGGAGACTTTGACATTTAGAAAAATTTCATCCTTCAAAAAATTAAATTGAAACCCTTAGGACTTTTGACATTATGATCTCTCGCTCCCCCTTAAACTGAGAATGGGGAAAGGCATTGCTCCCTCTCGATGAGTGCAAGAGTGTGCAATGGAGAGGCCGACACACAAAAAACTTTTTGGAGCATTTCAAGAAAAACACTGTGTCGCTCCCCCTCAACTGATGAACATAAGATGACATGCTCCCCCTCAGAATGTGCGCATAGAGTAAAATGCGCACGAGAGTATCCACACACAAAAAAACTTTTCAGCATTTAAAAAAAATTGTGTGTGACGCTCCCCCTTAACAGTAGAGTAACATACCTGATAGCTGATCATGCTCCCCCTAAACACATGAGCAGCTCGTGAAAGCACAGGTATAGACAAACCTCACGTCTTCGTAATATTGTTCCTTGTAGATCTTGAGCTGCTCCCTCCTTCCGGTCATGTGTGTGAAGTATCAAATTGAGAGTCTAAGTACCACACATGACCGTCCTGCAAAACAAGTTTAGCGGACTTTGGGTACCCATATTTGCATGGGTCCCGGAGGGTTAGGTTTGACACCTTTCGGAGGAACTTGCTTTGAAACTTGCTTTGAAACAAGGTTCCTCTTGGGGTTAGGATTTACACCCTTTGGAGGAGCTTGTTTCGGAGCAGGCTGCCTCTTAGGTGTAGGTTTACCCTGAGTAGGAGGAACCCATTTTGGAGTGGGTGATAACTCTATTTTTAGAGTTATTATTTCCATTTATTTTCCACTTTATTTTGTCAATTTTAGCCATTTCACTTCTAAAAACCCCCATTCTTGGTATGATTTACGAAAACGAGCAAAAGGAGTGAACCATGGTCTTTAATAAATTATTTGGGGAAGTTTTGGGTGTTTTCTCGCTTTTTCATCCGCAGTGACGTATACAGTGCCCACTCCGGTTCCCCACTCTTCGAGCTGATCAAAAAGAAATCAAAAAGAAACTTTTAGTTGGGATCTAATTTTTTGGAGGAGGAAGGTTCATATGGCAGAGAAATGGCTGGAGAAGTACAAGGTAGTTCTCATTGAAGATAGCATCAAGTACACCTCTTTGTACTTGGAGATTGACTTGGAGAAGGGACCATTGGATAAAAGAATTGCACAAGGAGCTGAATTCTGCCACAACTCAGCAGTCTTTACCCATTGGAAGACCCACCTCTTTTGTGTAATACCCAACTCCTTCTCCTAGTATATAAAGGAGCACTTGGGTGCCATTAAATGCATGCTTAGTTTTCATCCTTGAATACTTTTAGTCTCAAATTCCCTCAACTACCACATTAGCTTTAGTCTTTTATTTACTGCAGTAACTAGCTTTAATTTTCAGTAATTTACTTTCTTAGTTTAAATTGTAGTTCGTATTACACAGTGCAGGGACGACTTCTCGTTCCCCACTGTGAGCAGTTAACTCAAGTCACTTTCAGTTTTATTATGTGCAAATCTTCATCTTTTGTTTTCTTTACTTCGGAAATGTTAGGCTAAAACATCCTTTGGGATGTAGGAAGGAGAAGTACCTGGATTTTATCAAAAATGCTTGAGTAATCTTTATACTTAGAATATTTGTTGTTTTGGTCTTTCATTCTCGATATTTACCCAAGGATGCGAACAAGCTGATCACTTGCAAGGATCTAAAGTCTAGTTCTTAACTTAGAAATAAGTAGAGCGCAGTGACACGAGCTTGAATGATGCTAGGGGATTCGAAAGAATTCTTTTGACACTTACGAAAGTGAGGTCGGCACAGTGAGCTAATCTCTGCCCACTGGAGTAGTAGGCAAGCTAATTTGTGTATTAAAAACACTTAGAGTATTTGTCTCTACACATTCCATCGAGGCCTGAAAAGGTCCATTTAGAGATTACCATTGACAAAACAACAAGTACTAAGAGTATGGGATTTTTATCTAACGGTGTGAGTATTTTGTAACCGGGCTTTTCTAGCGAAAATGTCCACCACGAATACGAGGATCACTCTAAGGACCGAGTATTTGAGATAAAATTTAGGGAAAATCCAACCTACATTCCTCCTTTTTAGCATTTAGTAAATCGTTTCAAGTAGCTATTTTACCAAACCAAACCAAAGTATTATTTTCCTCTCTAGTTGAAACCTGTAAAAGGAGCTCATGAGAACCGTATTGTCTTGATTGTCCAGTCTCTGTGGATTCGATTCTGGTATTTTACCAACTATTACTTGCTGTGACGATCATAGTGGACAGTGTACACTTGCACTTCCCACTGTGGACAGTTTGCAACCCACTGCGATTAAAACACACATTTCGCACGTAACAAGTTTTTGGCGCCGTTGCCGGGGACTGGCGTGATTTTAAATCTCAAGACATTAGTTTTTGTTCGAGCCCGAGTCACTAGTTTTTCTAAGCTGTTCGTATTGTATGCCACGGCGACAACTCGAACATTTGGTTCCAATAGATCTCGAAATAGAAAAAACGTTGCGAAAAACACGAAGAAGCAAGAAAACAAATCGACAACCTCCTGTGATCCCCACTGTGAACATGGCTGCAGTACCGCCACCTATAGTGGAGACCACAATCACGATTGCCGATAACAAAGATCGAAAAATACGGGACTATGCTACTTCCGGAGTTGGTGATTTAAGCTCCGGAATTTTGAGACCCAATATTGTTGCAACGCATTTTGAACTCAAACCGGTGATGTTTCAAATGATCCAAGCCATGGGTCAATTTGGAGGATCGCCATCTGAGGATCCGCACTCGCACTTAAAATCTTTTTTAGAAATGACCGATTCCTTTCAATTGCAAGGTGTTAGTGATGAGGCATTAAGACTAAGGCTTTTCCCTTTTTCATTAAGGGACAAAGCAAAATCTTGGCTGAACGCACATGCACCTCACTCGATAACCACTTGGCAAGAACTTGCCGATAGATTTTTGCAAAAATACTTTCCTCCAACAAGGAATGTTAGATTTCGAAATGATATAATTTTATTTAGACAAGAGGAAGATGAGGCTGTTTTGGATGCATGGGAACGATTTAAAGATTTACTTCGAAAGTGCCCACATCATGGCATCCCACATTGCATCCAATTGGAGACCTTTTACAATGGTCTTTCCAATGCAGCCAAAATCATCTTAGATGCAACAGCCGGTGGAACATTTACGAGTATGACTTACAACGAAGGATATCAAATCTTAGAAAAAGTGTCCAACAACAATACCGAATGGTCAAATCCGAGAGCACCCATGTCTAAGACCAACACCATAGATTCCGAAGCACTCAAAACCATGAATGCACAATTAGTGGCCTTGACAAAAATCGTTTTAAATCAAAATCGAGGCCAAGTCAATTCCGCAACCCATCTCGCTGATAACTGCTCCCTTTGTGGAGAGGAGCATGTTTTCGACTTTTGTCCAGCAAACCCCGAATCTGTTAATGTCATAGGGACCAACCAAAGGAACAACCCTTATTCGCAGACTTATAATCCAGGTTGGAGAAATCATCCGAATTTCTCTTGGTCCGGTAATCAAGGACTCCAACCCCAAGGACCGAGTCACATCCAGCAAAGACCATACAATCCCCCGGGATTTCAGCAACATCACAGTGGGCAATCCCCACATCACAGTGGGCAATCCCCACAACCATACCAACCACGATCCAACCAACCAGCTGAGGCTCAACAATCGATCGAGTCGATTCTCAAAGGTTTTATGAATCAAACCCAAGCAGCCATTAGGAATATAGAGACCCAAGTAGGACAGCTAGCCGTTGAAGTTAAGAATAGACCACCAGGAACGTTACCGAGTGATACCGAGCAAGCTAGAGTGATAGGAAAAGGACCAGAACATGTCAAGTCCATAACTTTAAGGAGTGGAAAGGATCTGAAAAATATCATTTTTGAATCTGATGATTCGCCTCAAAAACCCACTGTGAGCACCACAGTGGGCACTCCTCAAGTCACTGTGATCCCCACAGTGGGGACCGACATCCCTGACCTTCCCACTTTTGGACCTGTCCCAAAGACTACTGTTCCAAAGCCAATACCACAGCAAACTCAGATTGACCCACGAAACATTCCATTTCCTCAAAGAATGAAGCCTAAAAATGTCGATGTTCAGTTTAAAAAATTCTTAGACATTTTTAAGCAACTTCACATTAACATACCCTTGGTAGAAGCTCTCGAGCAGATGCCAAGCTATGTTAAATTCTTAAAAGATATTTTGAACAAAAAGAGGAAGTTGGGTGAATTTGAAACTGTGGCTTTGACCGAAGAATGTAGTGCCCTCCTAACAAGCAAGATTCCACCTAAGTTGAAAGACCCGGGTAGTTTCACCATTCCATGCATTATAGGAGGACAAGAAGTAGGCCAAGCACTCTGTGATTTAGGAGCTAGTGTCAACTTGATGCCTTTGTCCATTTTTAACAAGTTAGGGATTGGAGAGGCTAGACCCACAACCGTGACATTACAACTAGCCGACCGATCCATTGCCTACCCCAAGGGAAAAATAGAAGACGTTTTGGTCCAAGTGGATAAATTTATCTTCCCCGCCGATTTTCTTGTTTTAGATTATGAGGCCGATAAAGAAATCCCAATCATCTTAGGACGTCCGTTTCTTGCAACCGGACGTACTTTGATCGATGTGCACAAAGGAGAACTCACGATGCGAGTTAATGACCAAGAGGTAACTTTTAATGTTTTCAAATCTCTCAAATATATAGACACCGAAGATTGTTTTGCCTTAAGTTCGATTTATGAAACCCACAATTTTGGCAATTTGCCCACAGTGGGGAGTACAGTTCCCACAGTGGGGATTGACAGTGAGCACTCTGAATCAGAGAGTAATGACACTTTTAAGGATGAGTGTAATAAGATGGTTGCAGCTTTTGAACCTCTGGACTTCAAGGATAGAGATGTTCAATCCCCTTCAATAGAACAACCTCCCGAGTTAGAGCTTAAACCATTGCCTTCCCATTTAAAGTATGCTTATCTCGCTAAGGATAATAAACTTCCCGTCATTATCTCTTCCAAACTTAGTGAGAAACAAGAACAACTTCTGATTGATTTGTTGATAAAGCATAAGGGAGCAATTGGTTGGACCATAGCGGACATTCGAGGGATTAGCCCCTCTTTATGTCAACATAAGATTAACTTGGAGAATGACCACCCGGGGAAAGTCCAACCCCAAAGAAGGTTGAACCCCATCATGAAGGAGGTAGTTAAGAAAGAAGTCTTGAAATGGTTAGATGCCGGTATTATCTATCCCATTGCCAGTAGTAGTTGGGTGAGCCCCGTTCAATGTGTCCCTAAAAAGGGAGGAACAACAGTGGTCAGAAATGAAAAGAACGAACTCATTCCAACTAGGACTGTTACGGGATGGAGAATATGCATGGATTATAGGCAACTGAATCTAGCAACAAAGAAAGACCATTTCCCGTTACCTTTTATTGATCAAATGCTTGATAGATTAGCGGGAAAGGAATTTTATTGTTTTCTAGATGGATACTCCGGATATAACCAAATCCACATCGCACCCGAAGACCAAGAAAAGACCACCTTTACTTGTCCATATGGTACTTTTGCATTCCGGAGAATGCCTTTTGGTTTATGTAATGCTCCCGCTACTTTTCAACGCTGTATGATGGCCATTTTTACTGATATGATAGAAGATACCATAGAAGTTTTTATGGACGATTTTTCTGTGATCGGCACATCATTTGATAATTGTTTGAGGAATCTAGAAAAAAGTTTGGTGAGATGTGAAACCCACGACCTTATTCTAAATTGGGAAAAATGTCATTTCATGGTCGAAGAGGGCATCGTTTTGGGTCATCTTGTGTCGAAAAAGGGTTTGGAAGTTGATGAAGCAAAACTAGAAGTAATCTCCCAACTTCCCGAGCCCACAACGGTAAAAGGCATTCGCAGTTTTTTAGGTCACGCAGGTTTCTATAGGAGGTTCATAAAAGATTTTTCCAAAATAACTAAACCCCTATGTAACCTGCTGCAACATGAAAGAGAGTTTGTTTTTACCAAAGAATGTAGAAACGCATTTGAAATAATCAAAAATGCCTTAGTTACTGCACCCATAGTGACCACTCCTGACTGGTCACTCCCATTTGAAGTCATGTGTGACGCCAGCGATTGGGCTATAGGTGCAGTACTAGGCCAACGAAAAGATAAGATTTTTCATCCAATATACTATGCAAGCAAGACTTTGATCGAGGCTCAAATCAACTACACTGTAACCGAAAAAGAACTACTTGCAGTAGTTTTTGCTTTTGATCGTTTCAGGTCTTACTTAATTGGAGCAAAGGTCATAGTACACACCGATCACGCAGCCATCAAATATTTGATCAACAAGGCTGACTCTAAACCGAGGTTGATCAGATGGGTGCTGTTGCTGCAGGAATTTGACCTCCAGATCGTCGACAGAAAAGGAACAAGCAATCAGGTTGCTGATCATCTGTCCAGGCTCGAGAAGACAGTGGGCACTGTTGACCCCACTCCTGACCCCACTCCGGTAAAAGAAACTTTTCCCGATGAACAATTATTATCTGCGCAACATCATAATGAAACTCCTTGGTATGCTGATATTGCAAACTTTTTAGCAAGTGGATTTAAGCCCCACGGGATGAGTGGACAACCATTCAAGAAATTTTTACACGACACACGACAATACGTTTGGGACGATCCCTTCTTGTACAAGATAGGGGCGGACCAAATATTAAGGCGTTGTGTCCATGGGAGTGAACAACATCAAATACTCCATGGTTGTCACACATCCCACTACGGTGGCCACTTCGGTGGAAACCGTACCGCAGCAAAAATTTTGCAAAGTGGATTCTTTTGGCCCACTGTTTTTAAAGACTCATTTGAATTCGTGAAAAATTGTGAGCAATGTCAACGTACGGGGAATATATCACAAAGAAATGAAATGCCTCTTAACAACATTCTAGAGGTCGAACTTTTTGATGTATGGGGGATAGATTTTATGGGACCTTTTCCAAATTCCAACAATAACTTTTACATCTTGGTTGCGGTAGATTATGTTTCAAAATGGGTAGAAGCCATTGCTTGTCACTCCAATGATGCTAACACTGTGGTGAAGTTCTTACACAAAAATATATTCACTCGCTTCGGAACACCACGAGCATTAATTAGTGACGAAGGCACCCATTTTGTAAACAAAGTCATGGCCTCGGTTCTTGCTAAATATGATATTCATCATAGAGTGGCCACCGCATACCACCCACAAACCAATGGGTTGGCCGAGCTTTCAAATCGTGAGATCAAGGGAATTTTGGAAAAAGTTGTTAAGCCACACCGTAAAGATTGGTCAATCAAACTCGATGATGCTCTTTGGGCCTATCGAACAGCCTATAAAACTCCTCTGGGAATGTCTCCATTCAAATTAGTTTTTGGCAAAGCTTGCCATTTACCGATTGAATTAGAGCACAAGGCGTTCTGGGCCCTTAAAGAGCTTAACATGAGTGAGGATGCCGCGGGAATCAAAAGGAGTCTGCAAATACATGAGCTAGAGGAGTTGCGATATCACTCCTATGAGAATGCAAAGTTGTACAAGGAAAAGACCAAGATGTGGCACGATCGTCGAATCAACCATAGGGAGTTCATGGAAGGACAACAGGTACTATTGTTCAATTCTCGTCTCAAACTCTTTCCAGGTAAACTTAAATCAAGATGGACGGGACCATACACCATTGTCAAGGTGAGTCCTTTCGGAACAGTGGAGTTGAAATCCCCACAATCGGGTCAAACCTTTAAAGTCAATGGGCAAAGGGTAAAGCATTTTTTGCATGAAAGTGCCCACATCCCTGCCCACTCTCCGCCTCGCTATGGTTAAGCAATGTCACAACCGTTTGTAAATATTTTATTTCAGTTATTTGCTGTCTTTTTATTATTTTTGGTCTTTTTAATTCTGCATGGTAGTTTGTTTTAATGTGTGTAGGAGAAATTGCCGCTTTTTGGAGGAAAAATCAAGAAAAAGCTTCGCAGTGGGGAGATGCATGTCCCTGCGTTCCTCACTCTCGGTCTGGCATAGGAAAAGACGGTTTGGGAGGGACCCACGGCTGACGCACATCATGCTTTTTCTTACAAACATCAACTTTTCCTGCCACTTGTCAAAAGCCCACCTATTCCCAAGATAAACCATCATTATCTTTTTCTCTCTCTACTAACCGTCCCCAATCAACTCAAAAACCATCACCCTCAAATCAGATTTTTACTTTAATTTCCCTAAACACACCAAGTTTCTTCATCCTCTCCATTTCTCTCTCAAAGAAAACCCACAAACCTAAAACCCTTCCTAAAACCCTTGAAAAAAAAAATGGCGAGAAGCAAAAGATTGAACATCCGGCACGATGCACCCACACGAGCAGCCGTACGCCGTCGTCTCGCAGAAGAAAACCCGCCGGAAACTGTCACCGGCGATCTAAATGAATCACCACCTATTTCCAGTGACAACCCCATATTTTCCGACGATAACCCCATAACATCCGGCGTACCTGATGCGGATTCTTCTCAAATCTCCGACACTAGTGTCACCCAATTCGAAACCGAGGCATTGCTGGCCGAAGAAGAAGAGAAGCGATTGGCAGAGGAGTTTGAGAGGCGAATGTCGGTCATTCGAAAGCGAAAGGAAGAGGTTGAGAGGAGACGACGAGAAGAAGAAGAAAAGCGCAGAAAAGAAGAAGCAAGATTGAAGGCTGAACAAGCAAAGATCTTAGAGGAAGAAAGGAAAAAGGCGGAGGGAGAGATTTTTACTGAGGAACAAGAACTGCTGAGGAAAGTAAATTCTGATTATGAAGAGGAATACAGAAAGCTTGGGGATAGTATTGAGCAGAGCAGAGTGGGGAAGACTGCCCACAGTGGGGAGAGTCCTGTTCTACGAGCATTAAAGAAGAGGAGAGTGGTCACCAGGTCTACGGTGACCACGACACCGAGGAAATCAGCAAAAAGATCATCAAAAAAAGGTACTACATTCGAACCTGCTTTAAGTGCTTCTTCTGTTGAAGATGACATTGGGGATGACCAAGTTCAAACCCTACACCCACATCACTCAACAGTGGGCACTGCTCATGCACCCAGTGGTGTGCCTAGGCAGTTCACCTCTTCAGAGGTGGCTGCCCACTACGAGTGCATCGCAACCCAGAAGCTAAGGTTGGAAAGGGGTTTTGACCCCGAGTTTGTTGAAGCAAACTCATTTGTAAAAGATAGGATCATCGCGCAAGACTGGTCGATTTTGGCCGAGGCCAATCGACGCGCTAATGCCTCGTTGGTCCGAGAATTTTATGCCGAAGCCTCTCAATCAAAGGACCCCATTGTGGTAGTTAGAGGAAGGAAAGTATGTTATAATCCAGGAGAAATCAACCGAGTGTTAGGAAGGCGTGGCCCAAATGAGTGTGAGTTTACAAAGTTTTTGAAGAAAATGACCCCCGAGGATGAGGACCGTATTTTGAAAGAAATAGCTGTCGAAGGAAAGCCATGGAACAAGGATGGTCGAAGACGTTGTCTAAACGCTAGCTCCCTCGTCACCGAGGCCGCTGTTTGGTTTCAATTTCTTCGGGCCTCTTTATCTCCGACATCACACGATACCACCTTGTCCTTGCACAAATGTACCCTCTTGTACTGTCTGCTCACAGGAATGAAGATAAATGTTGGGATAGTCATGCACGCTGCCATCGATCAAGCTAAGACCCGAAAGAAGGTTGTGTTGCCCCTCCCTTGCCTTATCACGTTACTAATGATAGACGCAGGTGTACCCTCCGCTGTGGAGGATCAGTGGTTCGACTCAACAAGCAACATTAGTGTGCAGACCATTCGCAAGATGGGAAGGCATATCAACACTCCTCCACATGAACATGAAGAAGAGATTCCCACAGTGGGGACTGTCCGGCCCACTGTGATCATCGCTGAGGAGCATGATGTGCGGACTGCGGATACATCGAGGCGTCAGACTGAGGCAGGTTCGTCCAGCAACCAAATGGGAGAGATTTTGGCAGCTTTAAAGAAGCTCACATACAGGATCGAGTTGCTGGAAAGTGAGCAGCGATACCAGAACCGGGCCACGCAGAAATTTTGGATGTATACAAGAGAACGAGATGAGGTGACGGGCCTGATGATGAAAGAGGCCAACCCAATGCTAGCTGCTCAGCTACCAGAATTCCCGAAAGATATCTGCCCGGTTAATGACAGTGAGGATGAGTTCGATGATGATGATGCGGATCTGTCACCGCAAGCCACCCAAACCCCGTGAATGGTTTGTTTTTAAAACAATGGTTTCGCTCTTTTGCTCACCAAAAACAATTTTATTTTGTTTGGTTGATCTTTTTGTGCCTATGGCTAGGCATTGACACTATTTGCTGTTTTAACTTTTTAAATATCGATGCATGAAAATCCTACCGGTAGGTAGGTACTTTTGGGTACTAACATATTGATTGTTTGAATGCTTGTTTGACCTCGTTTCCATTTCAAGGTACAACTTTCGGCTTCCGACTTAAAAGGTCACTTTTGTAAGTACAAATCTCAACTTGTCCCGTGAAATGATATAGGCCATTTTTCGCATCCAAACACGATCCTTTTTGTACCCCCAAACCACCACCTTTGTTCATTAATTCAATGTCACAGTGGGGACACTGTGAGATTTTAAGTTTGAGGTGGGAACTTCCAGAGTGACCTCCAGTTTGCTCACAGTGAGGACACTGTGAAGTCCAAGTTTGAGGTGGGTAAGCCGTACCCCCCTCCAAAAAAAAAAAAAGAGAAAACACAAAAATACAAAAACAGAAGAAAATAGGAGTAGCACTAACAAAATTGATGGTGTGCCTTTTCTGGACCATCAAAGTGCTCACTCCCAGAAAACGATGGTGTGCCTATTCTGGACCATCAGAATACCCACCCTCACAAAAAATAGCCATACTCATTATACCCAAATAAAGCCTGAAAGTGTACGTTCTTATCATAGCAAAATACTAAACACCCACTTCTTGAAATAAAAATCTCAAAGCGAGATCTTCGGTCCATGTTTGGAAATTTTTGCCAAAACCCTTGGGAAAAGATTCAAAGCCATAAACCCTTCAAACCCAAGAAAGCCCTATTGATCAAAAGGTAAACAAGGGAAAGGTTTCGTCAAACACAAAAGTGAAATTTTCAAAGTTTGGAACCGAAGGAAGTATCGAAGGAAGGAGATCAACGCCCATTCAAGTCAAGAAATATGTAAGTCCATCAAAGACCTTTTATGCATTGTGTTTCATTTTATTTCTTTCTTTTTATTACTTGGGGACAAGTAATGATTTAAGTTTGAGGTTGTGATAACTCTATTTTTAGAGTTATTATTTCCATTTATTTTCCACTTTATTTTGTCAATTTTAGCCATTTCACTTCTAAAAACCCCCATTCTTGGTATGATTTACGAAAACGAGCAAAAGGAGTGAACCATGGTCTTTAATAAATTATTTGGGGAAGTTTTGGGTGTTTTCTCGCTTTTTCATCCGCAGTGACGTATACAGTGCCCACTCCGGTTCCCCACTCTTCGAGCTGATCAAAAAGAAATCAAAAAGAAACTTTTAGTTGGGATCTAATTTTTTGGAGGAGGAAGGTTCATATGGCAGAGAAATGGCTGGAGAAGTACAAGGTAGTTCTCATTGAAGATAGCATCAAGTACACCTCTTTGTACTTGGAGATTGACTTGGAGAAGGGACCATTGGATAAAAGAATTGCACAAGGAGCTGAATTCTGCCACAACTCAGCAGTCTTTACCCATTGGAAGACCCACCTCTTTTGTGTAATACCCAACTCCTTCTCCTAGTATATAAAGGAGCACTTGGGTGCCATTAAATGCATGCTTAGTTTTCATCCTTGAATACTTTTAGTCTCAAATTCCCTCAACTACCACATTAGCTTTAGTCTTTTATTTACTGCAGTAACTAGCTTTAATTTTCAGTAATTTACTTTCTTAGTTTAAATTGTAGTTCGTATTACACAGTGCAGGGACGACTTCTCGTTCCCCACTGTGAGCAGTTAACTCAAGTCACTTTCAGTTTTATTATGTGCAAATCTTCATCTTTTGTTTTCTTTACTTCGGAAATGTTAGGCTAAAACATCCTTTGGGATGTAGGAAGGAGAAGTACCTGGATTTTATCAAAAATGCTTGAGTAATCTTTATACTTAGAATATTTGTTGTTTTGGTCTTTCATTCTCGATATTTACCCAAGGATGCGAACAAGCTGATCACTTGCAAGGATCTAAAGTCTAGTTCTTAACTTAGAAATAAGTAGAGCGCAGTGACACGAGCTTGAATGATGCTAGGGGATTCGAAAGAATTCTTTTGACACTTACGAAAGTGAGGTCGGCACAGTGAGCTAATCTCTGCCCACTGGAGTAGTAGGCAAGCTAATTTGTGTATTAAAAACACTTAGAGTATTTGTCTCTACACATTCCATCGAGGCCTGAAAAGGTCCATTTAGAGATTACCATTGACAAAACAACAAGTACTAAGAGTATGGGATTTTTATCTAACGGTGTGAGTATTTTGTAACCGGGCTTTTCTAGCGAAAATGTCCACCACGAATACGAGGATCACTCTAAGGACCGAGTATTTGAGATAAAATTTAGGGAAAATCCAACCTACATTCCTCCTTTTTAGCATTTAGTAAATCGTTTCAAGTAGCTATTTTACCAAACCAAACCAAAGTATTATTTTCCTCTCTAGTTGAAACCTGTAAAAGGAGCTCATGAGAACCGTATTGTCTTGATTGTCCAGTCTCTGTGGATTCGATTCTGGTATTTTACCAACTATTACTTGCTGTGACGATCATAGTGGACAGTGTACACTTGCACTTCCCACTGTGGACAGTTTGCAACCCACTGCGATTAAAACACACATTTCGCACGTAACAGTGGGTATCCTGTCTTGTTTGGGTTTCACCTTAGATTGGGAACCACGTTCAAAATGGTGTTTCTTTTTGTTTTTACGGGGTTTGTGCTTGGGTGTATGGTTATATATGTGATATGACCCAAACCAATCATTATTATTAATATCATCAAAGTCATTCCAACTACAACTAGAACAACACAAACAATCGTGCGATAATTGAATCAATTGCTGAGTGGAGTAAATTTTCATTGGAAAATTAACATCTCGTTTAACAAAATCAATCCTATGATTCCAAGCACAATCGTTTTTGTTCATTCTAAGGAAAAAACGGTATTGAAAGACTTTGATGCAGCATCCTCGACAGATTCCTTGGCTAGCCACTTTGGTTTTTCTGGTTTAGCGCGACCGGTTTTATCCGAAACAACATGGACAACACGGTCAGTGACTTTTGAGGAAACAGGAATCTTAGCATTTGAAGGACCGGTCTTATGCCTCGGCTGTGATTGTTTTTGAAAATCTGGCTTTGTTTTAGAAAGCTTAATCACAAGCGGGGTCTTTGATTCAGAACAGTCGCCCCTTTGAAAATTACAGGACTTGGATCGGTCGAGGAAGGCGAGGAACACTTTGTGTCAGTGTGCTTTGGGGAATTTGGTGCGGAAGCGTTTAAAAAATCAGAGTTTAAATTCCTTAAAACACACGTATCTTGAGGTTCCTTCCCGTCTTGAGTAAATATTTTACTAATAAAAGCTTTACACGAGGATGTGTCCGAAGAATTGGAGGAAATATCGGGTGAAATCTGCTTTTCATTTCGGAGAAGGTCAAGCTGCTCTTGGAGTTGACCATTTCTCGTATGCTCGTACATTGCTTCTGTTGCCAAGGCAGACAGTTTTAATGTAAGCTTGTCGATTTCACACCGAAGGATTTCCTGTCCTTCTTCCGACACAACTTCGGTTTTCTCAGATTTGAGTTTCTCAAGTTCAGTGATTAGCGCTTGCTTTTCCTTTTGAAAAACTGGCCTTTCTTTCTCGAAAGACTCCTCCAATTTAACTATTTTTGCTTCCAAGATGAGAGGGGGAACATAGAGCTTGAACTCATCCGTCTCAGTTGCTTGGGCCTCAACCTTTTTGGAGGAATCCTTGGGCGTCACAACCTTATAGCCATCAAAGTAGTCATTCGAGAGGTACTTTTTGTCCTTTTGATAAGAATAATTCAAAGGTTCATAACAGAAAGGAAGTTGCATTTTAGACGTTTTTGTGCGCTTGTATTCCTCAGTTTCCTCTTCCTTTTCAGGTTCAAGAAGACCAGTCCACTTAATTTCATATTCCGGATATGTTTTGGCTATTCCCAGACAACCAAAATCATACAATGTCGGTCTGTTGAAAAAACCCTTTTGCAAATAGTGTGGGTTGTCGTATCTGATTCCCCACTATTTGTTAAAATACATGAACTCTTTGGGTTTATTCATAAGAATGGTCTGATCAGTTTGACCTCTTTTATGGAGTTTAGTTTCAAGATCAAGAATTTTAGCGACAAACTCCTTGTGCTGAATTTGAAGAGCAGAGCATTGATAAACAATTTCAGCGTTCTCATTCTTACACTGATCAAGCTGTGACTGTAGTTCAGATAGTTTGGCCCTTAAGTCTTTAGGTGCTATTGAAATATTTTTGCATTTTTCTTTTAAAATAGCATTTTCAGACTTGTTTTTCTCAGTTATTTGCATTTGAACATCCAACTTTTCAGATAGTTATCTAATCTCAAGTAGTTGTTCATTAATGATGGCCTTGTAGGAACCTGTCCGTTCAGCTAGAGGTTTCATACGGTCAGAAAGTTCTAAAAAGATAGGTGATAAATCTATTTTTAGAGTTATTATTTCCTTTTATTTTTCATTTTATTTCGTCAATTTTAGCCATTTCACTTCTCAAAACCCCCCATTCTTAGTACATCTCTTGAAAATGAGCAAAAGGAGTGAACCATAGTCTTTAATAAATTATTTGGTGGAATTTGGGAGTTTTTCACGTTTTATCCGCAGGGACTTGCGTTCCCCACTCCGGACCCCACTATCGACCTGAACAAAAAGACAAAAGACAAAGAAACTCCTAGTTGGGATGTAATTATTCTGGAGAATGGAAGGTTCATTTGGCCGAGATAAGGGTTGGAGAAGTACAAGGCATCTTTCTTGAAGATGGCATCAAGTACACCTTTTGTACTTTGAAGTTGACTTGGTTTAAAGGTGAAGGGTCCATTGGGTGAAAAAGCTACAACATCGTGGATAATAGAATTGGTCAAAGAGCTGATTTTCAGCTTGATTCTCCAGTCCTTACAAAATAGGCAAACCCAATTTTTGTAATACCCAACCCTTTCTCCTGGTATATAAAGGAGGTGTTGGGTGCCATTAATTCCATGCTTAGTTTTTAGAATCTCTCAACTACCATATTAGTGTTAGCTTTAGTTCTCTCATTTACTGCAGTAGTTAACTTTAAATTTATGTATTTTACATTCTTAGTATAATTTGTAGTTCGATGTACACAGTGACAGGGACGAATTCTCGTTCCCCACTGTGGGTTCAATTCAAGTCACTTTCAGTTTAATTATGTGCAACTTCTACTCTTTTGTTCTCTTTACTTTAGTTATGGGCTAAGCATCCCCTGGGATGTAGGGAAGAGATGTACCTGGATTTTATTAAAAATGATTGAGTAATCTTTATACTTGGAATATTTCTTGTTTTGGTCATTCACTCTCGATTATTACCCAAGGATGCAAACAAGCCGATCACTTGCAAGGATCTAAAGTCTAGTTCTTAACTTAGAAATAAGTAGAACGCAGTGACACGAGCTTGAATGATGCTAGGGGATTCGAAAGAATTCTTAAGACACTTACGAAAGTGAGGTCGACACAGTGACCTAATCTCAACCCACTGGAGTAGTAGGCAAGCTAGTTGGTGTATTTAAAACACTTAGAGTATTTGTCTCTACACATTCCATCGAGGCCTGAAAGGTCCATTTTGAGATTACCATTGACAAAACAACAAGTACTAAGAGTATCATATTTTTATCTAACGGTGTGAGTATTTTGTAACCGGGCTTTTCTAGCGAAAATGCCTACCTCGAATACAAGGATCACTTTTAGGACCAGGTATTTAGTATAAAATCTAGGGAAAATCTAACCTACATTCATTCCTTTTAAAACCTTAGTAAATCGTTTAAAGTAGCTTGTCACCAAACAAACCAAAGTATTATTTTCCTCTCTAATTGAAACCTGTAAAAGGAGCTTATGAGAACCGTATTGTCTTGATTGCCCAGTCTCTGTGGATTCGATTCTGGTATTTTACCAACTATTACTTGCTGTGACGATCATAGTGGACAGTGTACACTTGCACTTCCCACTGTGGACAATTTGCAACCCACTGCGTTTAAAACACATATTTCACACGTACCAATAGGTTCACATACCTGACACGGCTTTGGCGTGTCTTCTTCAGCAGGAGACATCTTCAGTTGCACTGGAGTGATCGTCGGACGATTGGTTCAATTCAAAGTTTAAACCTAACGCAAGGCACTAAGAGTGGTATTGATAACTCTATTTTTAGAGTTATTATTTCCTTTTATTTTTATTTTATTTTGTCAAATTTTAGCCATTTCACTTCTCAAAACCTCCATTCTTGGTAACATTTATGAAAATGAGCAAAAATAGTGAACCATGGTCTTAATAAATTATTTGGTGGAGTTTTGTTGCTTTTTCACGAAATTCTCGCAGTGACTTGCGCATCCCACTCCCAATCCCACTATCGAGCAGAGAAGAAGACAAAAGATAACCAACTCTTAGTTGGGAAGTAAAGTTTGGGGAATGGAAGGTTCAGATGGCAGAAAGCATGGGATTGAGGAAAAACAAGCATGTTCCTAAAAGCATGGCAAGTTGAATAAATTAATCACACCCATGGTACTTTAAAGTCAACTTTTGAGAAAGGTGAAGGGTCCTATGGGTAAAAGCTTCAAGATGATGGATAGAAGTGTTGCATAAACAAGCTGAGTTTTGTGTTTCCTACTTCAGTCCTTATTCTCTAGGATAACCCATTTGTGTGTAAAACCCAACCTTCTCCTCATTAGTATAAAAAGGGGTGTTGGGTTCCATTAAATTCATCCTTGAATATCTCCAACTACCACATTGTAGTGTTAGTGTTAGCTCTCTAGTTTACTGATGTAGTTCTTACTTTCTTGCATTTAATTTCCTTAGTGTAATCGCTAGTTTCAAGTTATCAGTGGCAGTGACGTATCTTCGTTCCCCACTGCGGTTTTAATACAAGTCACTTTCAGTTTACTTATGTGCAAATCTTCATCTTTTGCTTTCTTTACTTCAAAAATGTTAGGCTAAACATGCCTTGGGATGTAGGAAAGAGAAGTACCTGGATTTTAGAGAAAATGCTTGAGTAATCTTTATATTTGGAACATTTGTTGTTTTGGTCATTCACTCTCGATTATTGCCCAATGATGCGAACATGCCGATCACTTGTAAGGATCTAGAGTCTAGTTCTTAACTCAGAAATTAGTAGAATGTAGTGACACGAGCTTGGATGATGCTAGGGGATTCGAAAGAATTCTTATGACACTTACGAAAGTGAGGTCGGCACAGTGAGCTAATCTCAACCCACTGGAGTAGTAGGCAAGCTAGTTGGTGTATTAAAAACACTTAGAGTATTTGTCTCTACACATTTCATCGAGACCTGAAAAGGTCCATTTTGAGGTTACCATTGACAAAACAATAGATGCTAAAAGTATGGGATTTTTACCTAAAAGTGTGAGTATTTTGTAACCGGGCTTTTCTCGCGAAAATGCCCACCTCAAGTACAAGGATCATTTTTAGGATCAAGTATTTATTATAAAATCTAGGGAAAATCTAACCTACATTCCTTCTTTTAATTCTTATGTAAAATCGTTAAAGTAACATTTCACCAAACAAACCTAAGTATTATTTTCCTCTCTAATTGAAACCTGTAAAAGAGCTCATGAAAACCGTATTGTCTTGATTGTCCAGTCTCTGTGGATACGATTCTGGTATTTTACCAACTATTACTTGCTGTGACGATCATAGTGGACAATGTACACTTGCACTTCCCACTGTGGACAGTTTGCAACCCACTACGATTAAACACATATTTCGCACGTACCAAGTTTTTGGCGCCGTTGCCGGTGACTGGCGTGATTTTTAATCTCAAGACATTAGTTTTTGTTGAGCCCGAGTAACTCGTTTTTCTAAGCTGTTCGTGTTGCATGCCAAGGCAACAACACAGACCTTTGTTACCAATCGATCTTGAAATAGAGAAAACTTTTCGAAGAAGACGCAGAAACAGAAATACAAATCGACAACCCCCTGTGATCCCCACTGTGAACATGGAAGAAATACCACCACCTGTAGTGGAGACCACAGTGACGATTGCCGATAGCAAAGATCGAAAAATACGGGACTATGCTACTTTCGAAGTTGGTGATCTAAGATCTGGGATTTTAAGACCCAACATTGTTGCAAACCATTTTGAACTCAAACCGGTGATGTTTCAAATGATCCAAGTCATGGGTCAGTTTGGAGGATCACCATCTGAGGATCCACACTCGCACTTAAAATCTTTTTTAGAAATGACCGATTCCTTTCAGTTGCAAGGTGTGAGTGATGAAGCATTAAGACTAAGGCTTTTCCCTTTTTCACTAAGGGATAAGGCAAAGTCTGGTTGAACTCACATGCACCTCACTCGATAACCACTTGGCAAGAACTTGCGGATAGATTTTTGCAAAAATACTTTCCTCCCACGAGGAATGTAAGATTTTGAAATGATATTATTTTGTTTAGACAAGAAGAAGATGAGGATGTTTCGGATGCATGGGAACGATTTAAAGATTTACTTCGGAAGTGCCCACATCATGGCATCCCACATTGCATCCAATTGGAGACCTTTTACAATGGTCTTTCCAATGCCGCCAAAATCATCTTAAATGCAACAGCAGGTGGAACATTCACGAGTAAAACCTACAATGAAGGATATCAAATCTTAGAAAAAGTGTCCAACAACAATACCGAGTGGTCCAATCCGAGAGCACCCATGCCAAAGACCAACACCATTGACTCTGAGGCACTTAAAACCATGAATGCGCAATTAGTGGCCTTAACCAAATTAGTTTTGAATCAAAATAGAGGCCAAGTTAATTTCGCAACACATCTCCCTGAAAACTGTTCCCTCTGTGGAGAAGAACATGTTTTTGATTTTTGTCCAGCAAATCCCGAGTCTGTTAATGTTATAGGGACCAACCCGAGGAACAACCCATATTCACAAACCTATAATCCAGGTTGGAGGAATCACCCGAATTTCTCTTGGTCTGGAAATCCAAGACTCCAACCCCATGGGGCGAGTCATGTCCAACAAAGACCACAAAACCCCCTGGATTTCACCAACATCACAGTGGGCAGCACCCACAGAATTTTCACCAAGGGCAATCCTCACAACAATTCCAACCGAGAGGAACTCAACCCGCTGAGGCTCCACCATCAATATAATCAATTCTCAAAGGTTTCATGAATCAAACTCAAGCAGCCATTAGGAACATAGAGACTCAAGTAGGACAACTAGCCGTTGTAGTTAAGAATAGACCGCCAGGGACGTTACCTAGTGACACCGAACATGCTAAGGTAATAGGAAAGGAACATGTCAAGTCCATGACACTGAGGAGTGGAAAGGATCTGAAAGATATCAATTTTGATTCTGATGATTCGCCTCAAATACCCACTGTCCCTAATCCCACAATGGGCACTCCTCAAGTCACTGTCAAACCCACAGTGGGGACCGACATCCCTGAGCTTCCCACTTTTGGACCCATACCAAATCCTACTATTCCAAAGCCAACACCACAGCAAACTCAAATTGACCCACAAAATGTACCTTTTCCTACAAGGATGAAGACTAAAAATGTCGATGTTCAATTCAAAAAATTCATAGACATTTTTAAACAACTTAACATTAACATACCCTTGGTAGAGGCTCTCGAGCAAATGGCAAGCTATGCTAAATTTTTAAAGGATATTTTGAACAAAAAGAGAAAGTTGGGTGAGTTTGAGACTGTGGCTTTGACCAAGGAATGTAGTGCCCTCCTTACTAGCAAGATTCCACCTAAGTTGAAAGACCCGGGTTGTTTCACCATTCCATGCACAATAGGAGGACAAGAGGTAGGTCAAGCAGTTTGTGATTTGGGAGCTAGTATAAACTTGATGTCGTTGTCCATTTTTAACAAGTTAGGTATTGGAGAGGCTAGACCCACAACCGTGACATTACAACTAGCCGATCGGTCCATTGCCTACCCAAAGGGAAAAATAGAAGACGTTTTGGTCCAATTGGATAAATTTATCTTCCCCGCCAATTTTCTAGTCCTAGATTATGAGGCCGATAAAGATATCTCAATTATCTTAGGGCGTCCGTTTCTTGCAACCGGACGTACTTTGATCGAAGTAACATTAGAGGAACTCACAAAGGGGAACTCACCATGAGAGTTAATGACCAAGAAGTAACATTCAATGTCTTCAAATCCCTTAAGTACATAGAAACCGAAGATTGTTTTGCTTTGAGTTCAATTTGTGGAATCCAAAGTTTTGATGCAGTGAGCACAGTGGGGAGTGAGAGTGAGCACTCTGAATCAGAGAGTGATGACACTTTTGAGGATGAGTGTAACGCAATAGTGGCAGCCTTTGAACCTCTGGACTTTAAGGACAGATATGTTCAACCCCCTTCAATAAAACAACCTCCCGAGTTGGAGCTCAAACCATTGCCTTCCCACTTGAAATATACTTATCTCGCTAAGGATAATAAACTTCCCGTTATTATCTCTTCCAAACTTAGTGAGAAACAAGAACAACTTCTGATTGATTTGTTAATAAAGCATAAGAAGGCAATTGGTTGGACCATATCAGACATTAGAGGTATTAGCCCCTCCCTATGTCAACATAAGATTAACTTGGAGAGTGACCACCCTGGAAAAGTCCAACCTCAAAGAAGGTTGAACCCCATCATGAAGGAGGTAGTTAAGAAAGAAGTTTTGAAGTGGTTAGCCGCCGGTATTATCTATCCCATAGCTAGTAGTAGTTGGGTGAGCCCAGTCCAATGTGTCCCTAAAAAAGGAGGGACGACCGTAGTGAAGAACGAAAAGAACGAGCTCATTCCCACTAGGACTATCACGGGGTGGAGGATATGCATGGATTATAGACAACTCAATCTAGCCACTAAGAAAGACCATTTTCCCCTACCTTTCATTGACCAAATGCTTGATAGGTTAGCGGGAAAAGAATTCTATTGTTTTCTAGATGGATACTCCGGATACAACCAAATCCATATCGCCCCCGAGGACCAAGAAAAGACCACCTTTACTTGTCCCTATGGCACTTTTGCATTCCGGAGGATGCCATTTGGATTGTGTAATGCCCCAGCCACTTTCCAACTTTGTATGATGGCCATTTTCACCGAAATGATAGAGGACACCATAGAAGTTTTTATGGATGACTTTTCTATGATAGGGACATCGTTTGAAAACTGTCTGGGAAATTTAGAGAAGAGCCTAGTGAGATGTGAGACCCACGACCTTATTATGTGAGACCCACGACCTTATGGTAGAAGAGGGTATTGTCCTAGGCCATCTTGTCTCAAAAAGAGGATTGGAAGTTGATAAGGCCAAGCTTGAAGTAGTGGCACAACTTCCCGAACCTACAACGGTAAAAGGTATTCGAAGTTTCTTGGGTCACACAGGTTTTTATAGGAGGTTCATCAAAGATTTTTCAAAAATAACAAAACCCCTATGTCTCTTGCTGCAACATGAAAAAGAATTTAATTTCACCCAAAAATGTCGATATGCTTTTGAAACAATCAAAAAAGCCTTAGTTACTGCACCCATAGTGACCACTCCTGACTGGTCACTCCCATTCGAAGTGATGTGTGACGCCAGCGAGTGGGCTGTGGAGGCTGTTCTCGGGCAAAGGAAGAACAAAATCTTTCACCCCATTTATTATGCAAGTAAAACACTGATTGAAGCTCAGATTAACTATACTGTAACTGAGAAAGAATTACTTACGGTGGTGTTTGCTTTTGATCGTTTCAGGTCGTATTTGATAGGGACGAAGGTCATCGTGCACACTGATCATGCAGCAATAAAATACTTGATCAACAAGGCTGATTCCAAGCCACGTTTGATTCGATGGGTTTTATTGTTGCAAGAATTCGACCTCGAGATCGTTGACAGAAAAGGAACAAGCAATCAGGTAGCAGACCATCTGTCCAGGCTCGAGAAGATAGTAACCAATGTAGATCCCACTCCGGTCCAGGAAAATTTTCCCGATGAACAATTGTTGACAGTCCAACATCAAGACAAAAATATTCCTTAGTATGCTGACATTGCGAACTATTTAGCAAGTGGACTAAAGCCCCACGGGATGAGTGGACAACCATTTAAAAAGTTTTTACATGATACACGACAATATGTTTGGGACGACCCTTTCTTATATAAGATAGGGACGGACCAAATATTGAGGTGTTGCGTCCACGGGAGTGAGTAACACCAAATACTCCATGGTTGTCACACATCCCACTACGATGGCCACTTTGGTGGAAACCGCACTGCTGTAAAAATCTTGCAAAGTGGGTTCTTTTAGCCCACTATCTTTAAAGACTCATATGAATTTGTGAAAAATTGTGAGCAATGCCAACGCACCGGGAATATTTTGCAAAGAAACGAGATGCCTCTAAACAACATTCTGGAGGTAGAACTTTTCGATGTTTGGGAGATTGATTTCATGGGACCCTTTCCAAATTCAAACAACAATTTTTATATCTTGGTTGCGGTGGACTATGTTTCGAAATAGGTAGAAGTCGTTGTTTGTCACTCTAATGATGCCAACACCGTGGTGAAATTTTTGCATAAAAACATTTTCACTCGATTTGGAACACCACGGCATTGATTAGTGACGAAGGCACCCATTTTGTGAACAAAGTCATGAGATCGGTTCTTGCTAAGTACGATATACGTCATAGGGTAGCCACTGCATACCACCCGCAAACCAACGGTTTAGCCGAACTTTCAAACCGTGAGATCAAAGGTATTTTGGAGAAAGTCGTTAAACCGCATCGTAAAGATTGGTCAACCAAACTTGATGATGCTCTTTGGGCCTATCGAATAGCCTACAAAACTCCCTTAGGAATGTCTCCATTTAAATTAGTTTTTGGCAAAGCTTGCCATTTACCGATTGAATTAGAGCACAAGGCATTTTGGGCCCTCAAAGAGCTTAACATGAGTGAGGATGCTGCGGGAATTAAGAGATGTTTGCAAATGCATGAACTAGAGGAGTTGCGATATCACTCCTATGAAAATGCAAGTACAAAGAAAAGACCAAGATGTGGCATGATCGAAGAATCAACCATAGGGAGTTCTTTGAAGGCCAACAGGTACTATTGTTCAATTCCCGTCTAAAACTCTTTCCAGGTAAACTAAAATCACGATGGACGGGACCATACACCATTGTCAAAGTAAGTCCCTTTGGAACAATGGAGTTAAAATCCCCACAGTCTGGTCAAACGTTTAAAGTCAATGGGCAGAGAGTGAAGCATTTTCTGAACGAGAGTGCTCACATTCCATCCCACTCTCCACCCCACTATGGTTAAGAAAAGTCGGAACCATTTGTAAATATTTTATTTCAGCTATTTGTTGTGTTTTGTTTTTATTATTTTTGGTCTTTTTAATTCTGCATGGTAGTTTGTTTTAATGTGTGTAGGAGAGATTGCCAGCTTTTAAAGGAAAAGTCACACATGTGCTTCGCAGTGATTTCCCACAAGTCACTGCGCTTCCCACTGCCGAACTGATGCTGAGATGGGACGGTTTTGGGGGCCCAAGAGCTGACACACATCATCTTTTTTCTTACACTCAAGTCTACTTTTGCTGCCATCCTACACCCATCTCTCCATTTTCCAAGATATCTCATCATAACCTCTCTCTCTCTCTCCAAAATACCGGTTCCCTCCATTTTATTACCCAAAAATAAAGCCTTTCCATCTAAGTCAAAAACCACCCTCTCTCCAAATATTCAAAAACACTTACACAATTTTCTTCTCCATTTCTCTCTCACGAACCAGAAACAAGAGACCCTTCCAATGGCTAGAAGCAAAAGATTAAACCCTAACCCTAATGACGCCGGTCGTGGTACAGTCCGCCGTCGAACCATCGAAGACACCCCGTCGGAAAATATCACCGGCGACCTAAACGAACCGCCACCATTGTCCGGCGAGCATCCGACGACGACCGACGTAGCAGATGAAGGGTCGTCCAAGCAAGAAGGTTCAAAAGCAGCCTCTTCTTCAAAAGTTTCGGATTCCAGTCTGAAGCATTTTGAGGAGGAGGAATCACAAACTGAAGAAGATATTCAGAAGTTGGAAGAAAGACTCCTTGCACTTCGGAAAAAGAAGGAAGAGGTCGAGAGGAAAAAGAAAGAAGAGGAAAAAAGGTTGGCAAAAGAGGAGGCTGAAAGATTAAGGAAAGAAGAGGAAAGGAAACAGCGAGAAGAAGCCGAACGGTTGGGAAGAGAGGAAGAGGAGAGGAAAAAGATTGAACAAGAGAAACTTCTTGAAGAAGAAAGGAAACGGGCAGTGGAAGAGAATAAAAAGGCTGAAGAAGAAAGGATGAGAAAGGAAAAACAAGACCGAACCAGACAAGAAGAGGAAAATCGAAGAAAAGAGGCAGAGGATGCGACACTCATGCACGAGGAGCAAATTCAAACTAATCAAAACCTCCCAGTCGATAGCACTATCGATTTGGAGGCACTCCAGAAAGCTGCCCACAGTGAGGAAAACCCGATGAAACGCGCATTGAGGAAGAAATGAATGGTCACCAGATCTGGGGTGACCATATCGAAGAAGACACCAACCAAGAAACCAAGGAAGCAACCGTCTGGAAAAGGTAAGGGTCTTGAACCCTCTTTAAGTTCATCATCTGTTGAGACTAATGATGGGAATGAGCAAGTGCAATCTGAAAACCCACATCAGTCCACAGTGGGCACTGAGCATGCCCCCAGAGGGGTGCCCAGGAAGTTCATGACCCCAGAGGCCGCTGCCCACTATGACTGCATTTCTAAGCACAAGTTGAACTTAGAGAGGGGTTTTGACCCCGACTTTGTAGCAGCCACCCCGTTCGTTAAATATAGGATTATACAACATGATTGGGAGACATTGGCATCTGCCAATCGTCGTGCCAATGCTTCTTTGGTTAGGGAGTTCTATGACGAGGCATCTCAGACAAAGGACCCATTTGTGAAAGTCCGGGGTAAAACCGTGCATTATACTGGCAGTGCTATTAATGAGGTCCTTGGAATAAGGACCCCAACTACATGCCAATTTGCTAATTTTCTAAAAAAATGAGCCCGACAGATGACGATGTTAGTTTGAGGGTATTGGCAGCCGAAGGAAAGCCCTGGGATAGGGATGGCACTAGAAAATGCTTGCACGCTAGCTCTCTCACTACAGAGGCTGCTGTGTGGTTCCAGTTTCTACGTGCCTCCTTATCCCCAACTACTCATGATACGACCCTATCAATGCACAAGTGCGCTCTGCTGTATTGCATCCTTGCGGGTAAACCTATCAACCTGGGAATCGTAATGCACGGTGCCATCCATCAAGCCCGAACCCGAAAGAAGGTAATCCTCCCTCTTCCTTGCCTTATTACTTCGTTACTAATCAAGGCTGGAGTACCATATGTTGTAGATGACAAGTGGCTTGAGTCCATGAATAACATTAGCACCGTGACCATCAAGAAGATGGGGAGAGCAATTGTTACTCCCCCCAATGAACCTGCTGATGTCGAAAACCACACAGTGAGATCCGCTGGTACCTCACTCTGATAGCCCACCCCAGGAAGCATAAGCAATCCCATGACTGCCATTTTAACCGCTTTGACAACTCTCACCTATCGTTTTGATCTCATGGAAGCCCAACAGAAGCATATCAACCGAGCCACCGAATCATTCTGGATGTATATGAGGGATAGGGATGCGGTGGTGAACCAAATGTTACAAGGTGCCGATCCCGAGTTGTACGCACAACACCCGGAATTTCCTGAAGGGATATGCCCGTCCAACGATAGTGAGGATGCTTTCAATGAAGACTCCGCCGAAAGCTCACCGCCAGCGACACCTGCCCCATGAATGGTTTGTTGGGATTATGGTTCCCACTTTGATGCTCTCAAAAACAATTTTAATTTTCCGTTTGTTTGATATTTGTGCCTTTGGCTAGGCATTTGACAATATGCTACTATCTTTATTTTTGATAAATGATGCATGAAATCCTGCTGCTAAGCAGGTACGTTTGGGTACTAACTCACTTCTTGTTTGAATGCTTGTTTGATCTCGTTTTCATTTCAAGGTACAACTTTCGGCTTCCGACTTAAAAGGTCCCTTTTGTAAGTACAAATCTCAACTTGTCACGTTGAAATGATACAGGCCATTTTTGCATCCAAACTAGACCCTTTTGTTACCCCAAATACCTCCAGCATCCCACTTTTAACGTCACAGTGAGGACACTGTGCAATCATAAGTTTGAGGTTGGGGGACTTCCAGAGTGACTTCCAGTCTTTCCACAGTGGGGACACAGTGAGGTCCAAAGTTTGAGGTGGGTAAAATAATTCCCCCTCCCAAAAAAAAACAAACAAAAACAAAAGAAAAATCGGAGTGTCACTACAAAATTGATGGTGTTTCCTTTCGGGACCATCAAAGTGCCTACTCCCAGAAAAAGATGGTGTGCCTATTCTGGACCATCAAAATACCCACTTTCACAAAAAAATAGCCATACCCAAATAAATCCTGAAAGTGTACGTACTTTCCCTTGCAAAATACAAAGCACACGATTCGGGAAATAAAAATCTCAAAACGAGATTCTCGGTCCATGTTTGGAAGTAGATACCACAAGGCCCTTGGGGAACATATTCAAAGCCACAAACCTTTCGAACCCAAGAAAGTCTTATTGATCAAATGTGAACAAGGGAAAGATTTTGTCAAGTACAAAAGTGAAGTTTTTATTTGGGAAACGAAAAGTATCTATGGAGGGAGATCAGTATTCATTCAGAGTGAGAAGTTGGTAAGTCCCTGAAAGCTCAAGTGCATAGATTTAATTTTATTATTTTATTATTATTTTTCTTTCTTCTTATTACTTGGGGACAAGTAATGGTTTAAGTTTGAGGTTGTGATAACTCTATTTTTAGAGTTATTATTTCCTTTTATTTTTATTTTATTTTGTCAAATTTTAGCCATTTCACTTCTCAAAAACCTCCATTCTTGGTAACATTTATGAAAATGAGCAAAAAGAGTGAACCATGGTCTTAATAAATTATTTGGTGGAGTTTTGTTGCTTTTTCACGAAATTCTCGCAGTGACTTGCGCATCCCACTCCCGATCCCACTATCGAGCAGAGAAGAAGACAAAAGATAACCAACTCTTAGTTGGGAAGTAAAGTTTTGGGAATGGAAGGTTCATATGGCATAAAGCATGGGATTGAGGAAAAACAAGCATGCTCCTAAAAGCATGGCAAGTTGAATAAATTAATCACACCCATGGTACTTTAAAGTCAACTTTTGAGAAAGGTGAAGGGTCCTATGGGTAAAAGCTTCAAGATGATGGATAGAAGTGTTGCATAAACAAGTTGAGTTTTGTGTTTCCTACTTCAGTCCTTATTCTCTAGGATAATCCATTTGTGTGTAAAACCCAACCTTCTCCTCATTAGTATAAAAAGGGGTGTTGGGTTCCATTAAATTCATCCTTGAATATCTCCAACTACCACATTGTAGTGTTAGTGTTAGCTCTCTGGTTTACTGATGTAGTTCTTATTTTCTTGCATTTAATTTCCTTAGTGTAATCGCTAGTTTCAAGTTATCAGTGGCAGTGACGTATCTTTGTTCCCCACTGTGGTTTTAATACAAGTCACTTTCAGTTTACTAATGTGCAAATCTTTATCTTTTGCTTTCTTTACTTCAAAAATGTTAGGCTAAACATCCCTTGGGATGTAGGAAAGAGAAGTACCTGGATTTTAGAGAAAATGCTTGAGTAATCTTTATATTTGGAACATTTGTTGTTTTGGTCATTCACTCTCGATTATTGCCCAATGATGCGAACAAGTCGATCACTTGTAAGGATCTAGAGTCTAGTTCTTAACTCAAAAATGAGTAGAACGTAGTGACACGAGCTTGGATGATGCTAGGGGATTCGAAAGAATTCTTATGACACTTACGAAAGTGAGGTCGGCACAGTGAGCTAATCTCAACCCACTGGAGTAGTAGGCAAGCTAGTTGGTGTATTAAAAACACTTAGAGTATTTGTCTCTACACATTCCATCGAGACCTGAAAAGGTCCATTTTGAGGTTACCATTGACAAAACAATAGATGCTAAAAGTATGTGATTTTTACCTAAAGGTGTGAGTATTTTGTAACCGGGCTTTTCTCGCGAAAATGCCCACCTCAAGTACAAGGATCATTTTTAGGATCAAGTATTTTTTATAAAATCTATGGAAAATCTAACCTGCATTCCTTCTTTTAATTCTTAAGTAAAATCGTTAAAGTAACATTTCACCAAACAAACCAAAGTATTATTTTTCTCTCTAATTGAAACCTGTAAAAGGAGCTCATGAAAACCGTATTGTCTTGATTGTCCAGTCTCTGTGGATACGATTCTGGTATTTTACCAATTATTACTTGTTGTGACGATCATAGTGGACAGTGTACACTTGCACTTCCCACTGTGGACAGTTTGCAACTCACTACGATTAAACACATATTTTGCACGTACCAGGTATCCTAACGCAGGTTCTAAGACTGAGTTGTACTAGGAACAGGTAAGTATTCAACAGAAATGAACTTACCGGATAGGAATCCGGATGTGATGTCTGATCTGGAAGTGTCCGGATCAGATTGAGTGAAAACAGTTAAAATAGCAGAGGTGTCCGGATAAGTAAGAAGTGTCCAGACAAACTAGAGTTTCCGGATAACAGAGGGTTTCCGGAAGACAATAGTTTTCGGATGCAAATAAAGAACACAAAACTTACCGGATGACAGGAGTTTTCGGATGAAATACTCACCGGGTGGAATGGGTTTCCGGATGATACGCTTTCCGGATAATGGAGTGTTCGGGAAGAATTAATTTAGCCGGAAACTTCGAGTTAACCGGATAAAATAGGTTTTCGGAAACTGTGAGTTGTCCGGACAAACTATTTTACCGAAAACTTTGGGTTTCTGGAACAAATCTACCCGGAAAGATTTAGATTAGAGACTTACCCGGAAAGATTGTCGTACCCGGAAAGATTGAAAGCGAACTTCCGGAAAGTGCTGCTGCTTATCCGGAAAGTATGGCAGAATTCAATATGAATACTTTGAATCGATTTTGTCCGTCTGCTCTGATACCAATTGTGAGTTCCAGAATCGTGCAACGAACAAATATGAAATCAATAGATGTAGAACAATGGTTATGATTTCAACTGGTCATCTTTATTAGCTTTCAATAATCAGAGAGTTTACAATAACGAGTAGGAAAGCAATAAAGACAACTAGCCTATTTTCTAAGGCTAATACACTTTATATATAGCGGGCCCGTGGTTAACAAGCCCACGACCCGTTCACTAACTAGGCCAAGAATAAAGAATTACAAACAGCCCCTTGAACTTCTATACAATCAAATATTGACCTAACACATAGTATGGGCACTTTATTTAAATGTACCTCAAGATCCGTAAGGGTGTGTTTCATCCAAAGCACTTGAGCACAAACTCTTGCAGCAGCTACATATTCTGCTTCAGTTGTTGAAAGAGCAACAGATTGTTGTTTCTTTGAGAACCAAGACACAAGGGATTGACCAATGAATGCACAAACTCAACTTGTGCTTTTTCTATCAATAAGAGATCCATCTAGATCAGAATCTGTGTAGCATGTGACTTCTACCTCAGGTATTTTTGGATACCATAAGCTGAGGTTTGCGGTGCCTCTTATATAGCGAAAAATTTGTTTGACCGCTTCATAGAGAGATTGTCGAGGACTCCCCTGAAATCTTGCACACAAGCATACACTATACATAATATCGGGCCTACTTGCGGTTAGATAGAGTAAACTACCAATCATAGCACGGTATATCTTTTCATTGAAGTTATTACCTTCTTCATCACGAGATAACTTAATATTTGTGGTCATAGGAGTATCTACAGGCTTTACGTTCTCAAAATTAAATTTCTTAAGCATGTCTTTGGCATATTTGGATTGAGTCACGAAAATCCCATCATCAAGTTGTCGAATTTGTAAACCAAGAAAGTAGTTTAGTTCACCCATCATGCTCATTTCAAATTCATTTTTCATTTTTGTGGCAAATTCTTCACATAAGAGATTGTTGATGGACCCAAAAATAATATCATCAACATAAATTTGTACAACTACTAAATCATTATTTGATTGCTTGACAAACAAAGTGTTATCAACCTTTCCCATGATATAACCATTATCTATTAAGAAGGTTTATAATGTATCATACCAAGCACGAGGTGCTTGTTTAAGACCATACAGCGCCTTCTTAAGTTTAAAAACATGATTTGGTTTTTCAAAGATTTCAAAACCGGGAGGTTGTGTGACAAACACTTCTTCATTAATAACCCCGTTTAAGAAAGCACTTTTAACATCCATTTGATAAAGTTTGAAGCCTTTTGCATTGGCATAGGCTAAGAGCATTCTAATGGATTCTAATCTTGCAATTGGAGCAAAATTTTCATCATAGTCGATGCCCTCTTGTTGGTTATACCCCTTTGCTACTAAACGAGATTTGTTTCGAGTGACTCCACCGTGTTCATCTACCTTGTTACGAAAGACCCATTTTGTTCCTATGATGATTTGACCACTAGGTTGAGGTACTAAGTCCCAAACATCATTTCTAGAAAATTGGTTGAGTTCCTCTTGCATTGCCGATATCCAATCTTCATCTTTCAAGGCTTCTTCTATGGTTTTTGGTTCTATAGAGGACACAAAGGCATGGAATGCACTATGTGTGTGAATTTGGGATCTTGTGGTCCTTTGGTTTAGATCACCTATGATTTGTTGTACGGGGTGATTTCTTGGTTCTCTTAGATTTGGATCTTCTATTCCTTGAGGAACATAACAAGGAGGTGTATTGATAGATTCTTCTTGACTAGAAGAGGTTTGAAGTCCTAAATCTAAGTTTCTAAGGTTCTGAGCCAAAGTTTCTTCCTCGTTCATGTTATCGTCTACTAGAGGAGGACTTGGCTTTGGTGGAGATTCATCAAAGCTTACGTTTAAGGATTCTTCAACTACCATGGTGGTCTTGTTAAGGACTCTATAGGCTTTGCTATTCCAAGAGTAACCTAAGAAAATACCTTCATAGGCATTGGGATCAAATTTTGTTAGGTAGTCTTTATTGTTCAAGATATAAAACTTGCACCCAAAAACTCTAAGGTGACTTATGGAAGGTTTTCTACCTCGATATAGCTCATATGGTGTCTTTTCTAGAATGCCTCTAACTAGGACACAATTCAAGACATAGGTCGCGGTAGCTACGGCATCACACCAAAACGTTTGGGGTATATTTTGCTCATTTAACATAGTACGACTCATTTCTTGCAAAGTTCGGTTCTTCCTCTCAACAACCTCATTTGATTGAGGAGTTCGAGGTACCGAAAAGTTATGAGTGATTCTGTACTTGTTACAAAATGCTCTGAATTGCGTTTCATTATCGAATTCTCTTCCATGGTCCGTACGAATGGAAGCAATCGTACAACCTTGTTGGTTTTGAATTCTCTTTCCTAAGATTTTGAATTTTTCGAAAGCTTCATTTTTATGTTTTAAAAATAAAGTCCAAGTGTAGCGCAAAAAATCATCAACTACCTATGTGCAAACCTATGGAGTTTCATCCCAATCTATGGAATTTGGTCAACTACGTTTGTGTCCGTGAATGGTTAAATCTATGGAGTTCCATCCCATTCTATGTGCAAACCAAATACCTGAATGAAATTTGGTCAACGGAATTGATTATTCAAATTCCTTTAGGGTGTGTTTGGTATCTAGACAGGATAGAACAGAACATGGCAAAATAAAACATGACATAGCAGTTGTTCAACGTTTGATAAGACATAATCAGACATGACAGAACATGGCAAAATAAAACATGACTGTACAATACATATTTCAGTACAAACTTTTCGATATTTCAATACATACAAACTAACCAAAACTATTGATACAAAAGAGTTTTAGAAGAACTTCATAACTACTTAGTCTTCACAAGCACACTACAATTTATCTTTGCCTTTGCCCTTAAATGCTCCTTGACCTGGAATACATATTTTTGAAAACAAAATGAGGGTTAGACCAATTGGTCTAAGTGAGAAAATCCTTGTCAATTTAGTAAACGTTTTGTAAAAACATTAATATACAACAAGTATCAGAATATCAATTATGACTAGTATGCAGTGTGTACAATTCTTTCACATGGCCATATTATTAGTTGGTTGCGCTAAACCAACTAATCAATCTACTTCGATGTACCTTAAAATACAGCCAACTCCGCTGACTTTCAAGTACAACCAAACTCCACCGGCCCTAAGTCCGGCCAACATGCAATCGTGTAGTGCAATGCTTATGTAAATACAATATACATCTAAATACATCACATTCCAATCATATTCACATCATCACACTATGTAACACATACTTATCCAATATATATATATATATATATATATATATTCCAGTTTGAAAATGGTTAAAGTAAAACTCACCTGAAAGAATAACGCTACAACACTTTCTTTTAAAACTTGCACGAATCTTACTTTCCAACAAACTTCACATAATCTGAATAACACAAAATACAGGTAACCATTTACCACGTTAAACATAAAATTCTTTAACAGGCTAAGAATCCTAAATAAGCCTAAAATACCCTTTTTGAGTTAATTGATAAAATAAATCTTATCCGGGATATACCAAGAATCCGGGAAAAATAAACATCCGGATACCCACCCGAAAGCCTATCCGGAAAGATAAAAGCAATCCGGGTAAACATCTCATCCAGAAAACACAAGGAATCCGGTACAATTATCATCTGGAAAACCAACCGGAAAGCCCTCTATTCGGAAAATACCCTACCCAGAAAATACTGGAATCCGGCTAAACTCCATCCAGAAACTAAGAGAATCCGGATTAATAACACATCCAGAAACTTAGAAGAATCCAGATCAATCGGATCCAGAAACTAAAGAATCTGGATAAACACTTGCACCTAGACTCGATTAAAACTAGAAATTTAACAAATCTAAACTGATAGAAACCTATAACTACTGAATACAAACATAAATTAAAAGGCTACATACCTCAAAATTGAATCACACAAAGTTCTATAGAGCCCTATTTGATCGACCTTCGTTCTTTCCCTCTTTCTCTCGAATACACAGACAAAATCACAAGAACTGACTTAGGAAGTAATTAAGGAGGTGAGGCTTATATATAACAAGCCAAAATTGCAACCAAGGTACTGACTATACTAAAATGATGATAACACCTTCGAACATAAAAAATGACACAACTTACCCTAAACTCTTAAACGTAAAATAAATAAAATTTCTAAATCTTAATTTAAAATAAAACGAAAAAAACACATAGCTAAAGAAACTTACCCGAGTCATTACAACCTATTTATTGGTAGTGTTTGGTAGGAAGCTCTCAAGCATTCTAGGCTCCAAGCATTCATCTCTTCTCTCCTATGGTTTGTTTTTTTTCTAAATAACCACTAAGGTGAGTTCATCTATATCATTTACTCTTTATGTGTTTAAATATTAAGGCGTTAACATATTAATCTACAAATTGTTTGGTTTCTTTTGGATTTATGATGAATAACCTAAAAACCCATCTATGGGAAGTTTTAGGGTTTTGGGTCTTGTTAAAGATGTTAGTATGAGATGGATATACGTCATTTGGTGTTGTATTTGTGGCTCTTGGGTATGAGTTATACATCTCTTCATTTTATGAGTATGGGAAAGTTGGGTCAAAATCTAGGGTTTTGATATACTTGGTATTTTTGGAAAGAAATAATGGCTAATGGTTCCCTTTGTGAAGGTAACATCTTAAAATGATATTTGGTGAATTTGGGGACTTGCATCTTAATGGTATTTTGTGAATGAGTCTAATTATTGAAGGTCATTCTATTATTTATGAAGGCATTGAACTTTTCCCCCCTTTTGGGTGATTGAGACTAAAGATCCGGTTTAGATTCATGTCTTACTAGACTAAAGATCCAGTTTGGATTGATGTCTCACTAGAATAAATATTCGGTTTGGATTGATGTTTCCATTGACTAAAGATCCGGTTTGGATTGATATCTCGATTGGCTAAAGATCCGGTTTGGGTTGATGCCTCAATGGACTAAATATTCGGTTTGGGTTGATGTTTAGAAATTGACTAAGGATCCGGTTTGTTAATGTCATGAGTAAGTCTATATATGAAGAATTGCTAATTGGTAACGGATGGAAAGTCATACTTTAACGCTATGTTTTATCTATTCCACTTATCAAATATTTGTTCTCACTAGGCTTTAGCCTAACGCTTCTTCTTGAAATGACTTATTAGCAGGTCTTTCTAGTGGTGGGGCTTCTCGGGGTTGAGAGAAGTTTTGTGAAGTGGAGATAACTTTTGTAAAGAGGAATAGCGGCATACTTTTTGGTTCTAGCCAAGCATACTTTTGGAAGTGAGATAGCGACACCCGTTTATAATCTAAGCATTTGTAGTTTAGATTTGTAGGTTGTTGACTTCTATCTCATTTATTGACTTTGTTGTAAACGACATACTAGTATTCCCTTTTTGGGTAATTTGTCTATGATAGTTTGGTATTTTTTTTCGCAAATCTCAGGTTTAAATTTACCCTAATTTTTAGGGTGTTACATAAATATCTCAAACATAATCAAACCAATTATGTACATTATCTTAAATTACAATATAAAATAAATAGAAGTTCAAACATCATCCAACTAACATCACAATTAGACAAATAAACTAATCTTTTCGTGAGGCTTATTCGGGGTGTTGAGGTGAAATGGATAAAAGCTTTTAATTTTTTAATGACATAAGGTTTCTTTCAATGATATATATATATATATATATATGTGTGTGTGTGTGTGTGTGTGTGTGTGTGTGTGTGTTGGGTCACCGATGATTTAAAGAATACATCCTAAAACACCCTGAAATTCACAACGAATTTAAACCTTACATTTATCAGAGTTTTTCCATCACAGTTTCGTACTTACAAATTTTTATCATAACAACCAATTAATCTAATCCCTGATCAACATACATTTCCAAAGCATAACTATGGCACTCCTCGACACTCATCCTTTTTGAATCCCTTCCCGTGCTAGCACCTGGTAAGAAAATTTAATTTGAAAAGATTAGACTTACGCCTAGTGAGAACATCCAATTTTCAAATCAATATCTTTATAAACTTTGCAAACCAAAACTGTAAACAAAACGTATAAAGTAACCCGATCCCAACTTTCTTACCGAACCCATAATATTTTTCAATCACGGGAATCATACCTGATTCCATGAGTATGACAACACCAAATATGTCATAGCATCATATTTGTGAGCGCCACTACGAATCACCACGGATTCTAGTTTATCGATCATGCCTAAGAACTTAGGGTGCGTTTGGTTCGCAGGATTCCTTCAGAGTTGGAAGGAATTGGAATGATCAATTCCATTGACCAAATTCCAACTAGGCGTTTGGTTACCTATGGAATGGAATTGAATTCCACACATTCCACCATTCATGGATTTGGTCATTACATCACAAATGAGAAGGAATTCAATTCCATTCCACCCAATTTTCTCAAAAAGACAAAACTATCCCCATCTTTCCTACTCCAGCCACTACCGTTCTGAACCACCGCCGACCACCACCGTTATGAACCACCGCCGACCACCACCGTTGTGAGCCACTATCGACCGCCACCGATCTCAGCCATCGCCTACCACCACCGACCTGAACCACCGCCGACCACCACCGACTTGAACCGCCGTCGACCACCACTGACCTAAACCACCATCGACCACCACTGACTTGAAGCACCGCTGACCACCACCGTTCTAAGCCACCGCCGACCACCACCGGCTTGAACCGCCATCGACCACCACCGACTTGAACCGCCGCCGACCACCACCGTTATGAACCACCGTCGACCATCACTGTTGTGAGCCACCGTCGACCACCACCGACCTGAGCCGCAGCCGACCACCATCGACCTGAACCACTGCCAACCACTGTCGGCCACCACCGTTCTGATCCACCACCGCCGACCATCACCGATGGTTCAAATTTTCAAAAAGGGTATTTTGGTCATTAACTAATATTTAATTCCAATTCCAAAGCTACATTATGTGAACCAAACAGACAAAATCCAATTCCTTTAGCAGATTCCATTCCAATGTATGTCAACCAAATAGGTGGTCAACCAGATAACATTCCATTCCAATTCCTTCAAAGTCAAATCCCTTTGACAAATTCTATTCCATCCAAAAACATTATGTGAACCAAACGCACCCTAAGAGTTTAAATCATCTCTTTAACGGTGAGTAGATTGATCTTGCTAGAGTGACAATGACATGACTCATTAATTCCAATTTGGCATGTATTTTATTTTAAAATTACTTAGCAAGTTGGTTTAATTGTTTCAATTTAGTCTTAAAATTAAAGGTGTTTTCAACATTTAATAAACAACCATTTTTATTAAACTAACTACCATATCAAATTTTGGCATTCGGCAAGATCGTCACCCAAATATCTATAATGCTGACATTTTTGCCTTAAAAGAGAACATACAAAACGACTCATTTCTGGTATTGAATTGATCCATATAGAATCAATAGCAAAGTTACAATGCTCCATGACCTATGGCCCATTGATTTTATTTTCTTTGCTATAGCGATTTGGTTATATATTTTAACAATGTCGCATATAATACCGCTAACCCATCATCCATATTAACTCATCACTTGTAATCATGTGGGTCTGAGACTATGTTACAAAGAAGGCCTGATGTATGGTTCTCATTGCCAGTCAAATGAGGTCATGGATGTTACAAATATGGTTGTCTCAAGCTAGCTTCAGTAACCTGCCTAATCCTCTCTGAAATGATCTTGTTAATGCATTTAAGGATAACATTGGAACATAATATGGGTCTATAGTTCATAACTATAATAAGGTTGGTCCAATTCGATCAATAATAATTCACTGCCTTGCAAACATCCGCTCCTGTGCTTTTAAAAAATGGGACCCATAAGCCTCTTCCATGTTGAAAGCTTTTCACAAGTGAATATGATCAACTCGTAGATTTTCATTTTCAGTGTACCTGTCCAAATTTTAATGAACTATGAAAAAGGCTCTTTGAGGAGGCAGTCAATATCATTCACAATATATACAAGTATGGGGCATACTACAAGGTATTACATGTTATAGCTTACACCTTAATTAAGGACATAAGAATATTCACTAATTTATATCCTATTACACCCCCGTAGTTGAAGCGGGAGAAGGAATGATGGTCAGACTCGAACAAGGGTCAGCAAATAAAGGGTAAAGAAGAGCCTCTAGAAATATGTCAACATACATAAATAAAGATAAGAGATGAAATGTTGTTCCAGAAAATTCAACAGACGAGTTAATCTTGTTGGTGATTTTAGTGAAATCATCATGTTCATTTTGTGTAGTTGGATTCACAAAGGTAATAATGGGGTTGTTAGCTAAGCTATAACATGAGTTGGGAGGTGTGGAGTGCACACTCGTGTAAGCTAACTAGAACCCGGGATTGTTGGACGGTTGAGAATGACACGTTACAAAGTGGGATTGTGAAATGAGAGATGGCGCCAGTACTGGCGCCAGTTGGCTAGCACCATAACTAGCGCCAGGCTCTGGATTGTGCACTGGTTTGTGCATGGCGCGCATATCGGCGCCAGTTGGCTAGCGCCAAAACTGCCGTCGTGGTCTGTTTGCTGGTTGGCGCCCATTTCGGCGCCAGTTGACTAGCGCGAAAAGTAGCGCGGACGTCTAGACTGGTTTTCACATTTGTAACTGCCGTCATTAATTCCACAATCAATCTCATTAAGTAGGATATTATTACCAGTATCAATATAGGTCGGTTACAATTCTCTAAAGGTGTATAAGTATGAATCGATCACTGCCTTGATCGATACACTGAAAATTAGAGATTATCCTCGAGAGAATTTCGTGATACCCGGGCAGAATAGGGTCGAAATATCTCTTACGGAAAGCGAGCTCTACGCGATCTCTGGTTATATCCAAGTTCTTATAATCACCTCTTACTCTTCTCTTTCACGAATATTCCACCGATTCCCCCAACATTCGTAAGAGATATTTCCGCTTCGTGAAGAGATATGGCGGGTGATCAATCCGTAAGAGACATGACTTCCAAGTTCACTAAACTTGAAAAGTTTGAAGGCGTGGACTTTCGTAGATGGCAAAAGAAGATGCATTTCTTGCTGACGACTTTGAAGGTCGTGTATGTGCTTAGCACCCCGATACCGGAGCTGATGGAGAACGAGACATTGGAGGTTACCCGGCATCGCGGCAAGTGGGAGAATGACGACTACATCTGTCGTGGCCACATTTTGAACGGTATGTGTGACTCCGTCTTCGATATCTATCAAAACGTTGAATCCTCCAAAGAGCTATGGGACTCTCTTGAGTCCAACTACATGGCCGAGGATGCTTCTAGTAAGAAGTTCCTGGTGAGTAATTTTAATAATTACAAAATGGTAGACTCAAGGCCGGTGATGGAGCAATACAATGAGCTCCTTCGCATTTTAGGCCAATATGCTCAACATAACATGAAGATGGACAAATCCATCTCCGTATCGAGCATAATTGATAAATTGCCTCCCTCTTGGAAAGACTTTAAACACATGTTGAAACACAAGAAGGAAGAGTTGTCTCTTGTGCAACTCGGTAGTCACTTGCGCATAGAGGAATCTCTTCGGGCGTAAGAGGCTGAGAAACCTAAAGTAAAGGAGGTTTATGCACCTTCGGTGAACATGGTGGAAGAGGGTAAGACTAACAAGTTCAAGGGAAAACGAAAATTCAACGAAGCCAAGAAAGGGCCCAACAAGAAGGTTAAATTAACCTGTTGGACATGTGGAATGACCGGCCATCTCAAGCGGGATTGTCGAGTTGTCAAGAATAAGGGTGGAGCAAGCACGAGTGGTAGTGGGCAAGGATCCAAGGATCAAAACCCACGGCAAGGTCAGTTTCTTGACTTTGGTTTTAATTCAAATTTGAATTATGTTCCACTAATATCTGAATCATTTTATGTGCAGGATGATGATGTTGCTTGATGGATCGACTCGGGTGCTACAAGTCATGTGTGCAAAGATCGCCGTTGGTTCACTTCTTTGGAACCGGTTGAAGACGGATCAATGCTTCGCATGGGGAACGAGTCGATGGCTCCCCTTCTTGGAAGAGGCTTAGTTAGGATAGAATTTAGTTCTGGCAAAGTAGTTGAACTTTTTAAAGTTTTGTTTGTATCGCGAATTCGAAAGAATTTGGTTTTCGGTAGTATCTTGAATAAGTTAGGGTATAGGCAAGTTTATGAGTCGGACAAGTTTATCTTGTCAAAGGGTGGCTCTTTTGTAGGATTTGGTTATTTGCTTAATAATATGTTTATGTTGAATTTGAATAAAATGAATGGTGTTTCAAATTCTGTTTTTATTGCAAATAGTGTTTGTGTTGATTCTAATTTATGGCATGCAAGACTTGGTCACGTTAATTTTAAACGGATGGTTGAAATGTCAAAAGACGGTCTTATTTCGGCTTTTGATATTAAGACTGATAAGTGTAAAACTTGCATGTTAACAAAGATCACTAGACAACCTTTTCCTAACGTGAAAAGGGACTCATCGATGCTTGAATTAATTCATAGTGATCTTTGTGATTTGCATTCAACTCCGTCTTTTGGTAATAAAAAGTATGTTTTCACTTTTATTGACGACGCTTCACGTTTTTGCTATGTTTATTTGTTACATTCAAAATATGAAGCGTTGGTTAAGTTTAAAGTTTATAAAACGGAGGTTGAATTGCAAATGAATTGCCATATAAAATGTTTACATACCGATCGTGGTGGGGAGTATTACGACCCCATGTTTTTCCAATCCGTAGGAATCATTCATGAGACTACGGCGCCTTATACACCACAGCAAAATGGTGTGGTGGAACGGAAAAATAGAGTTCTCAAAGAAATGGTGAACTCTATGTTATCCTACTCGGGTTTGAGTGATGGATTTTGGGGTGAAGCCATGCTAACGGCTTGTTATTTGCTGAATCGAGTTCCCAATAAACGGAACAAGATTACCCCATATGAACTTTGGTTCAAGAAAAGGCCGAACTTGAGTTATATTCGAGTTTGGGGCTGTCGAGCGGTTGTTCGACTACCCGAACCCAAAAGAAAGACTTTGGGTGAGAAAGGCATTGACTGCATCTTTGTTGGATATGCCGAGCATTCCAAAGCATATAGGTTCTATGTTATTGAACCTAATGATTCTATAGCAATTCACACCGTTATAGAATCGAGAGATGTGATATTTGATGAGACTAGATTCTCTTCAATGCCGAGGCCAAAGGACATAGTTCCAAGTACTAGTGAAACTAGTGAGGTTGAAGAACAAGCAATTGTTCCAACCGACTCTCCGATGCTTCGAAGGAGCAAAAGAGGAAGGATTGAAAATCCTTTGGTCCCGATTTCCATGTATACTTGGTAGAGGGATCAAGAGATGAGATTGGATCCCAATTCCTTTACTGTTATAGTGTTGAGGAGGATCCAAAATCATTTGACGAGGCTATGAAGTCTCAAGATATTGCCTTTTGGAAAGAAGAAATACATGATGAGATGGACTCCATCATGGGGAATAATACTTGGGTATTATCGGACTTGCCACCGGGTTGCAAACCTTTGGGTTGCAAGTGGATCTTCAAAAGGAAGATGAAAGCGGATGGGTCAATCGAAAAATTCAAAGCTCGATTAGTGATCTAAGGCTTTAGGCAACGGGAAGGCATCGATTATTTTGACACTTATGCCCCGGTTGCAAGAATCTCCACGATTAGATTGTTGATAGCCTTAGCCGCTATTCACAATTTGGTGATTCACCAAATGGCTGTCAAAACGGCATTCTTAAATGGTGACTTGGAGGAGGAAGTTTACATGAAACAACCGGAAGGTTTTGTTATGCCCGGAATGGAGCATAAGGTGTGTAAACTTGTAAAATCATTGTATGGGCTAAAACAAGCACCCAAACAATGGCATCAGAAATTTGATGAGGTTATCTTGTCCAATGGCTTTATGATAAACCAAGCGGACAAGTGTGTATATAGAAAATTTGATGCATCTGGTAACGGTGTAATCATTTGCTTATATGTTGACGACATGTTGATCTTTGGCACCAACCAAGATCAAGTTGGGAAAACCAAAGAGTTTTTATCATTAAGTTTCTCCATGAAAGATATGGGAGAGGCGGAGGTGATTCTTGGTATAAGGATCAAGCATGAGAACAAAGGGATTGCAATTACGCAATCTCATTACATTGAGAAAGTATTAAAGAAATTTAATTTCTTTGATTGTTCTCCGGTGAGTACCCCATGGGATCCGAGTGTAAAGCTTATGCCCAATTCGGGTGAAGCGGTGTCACAACTCGAGTACTCAAAGGCTATAGGATGCTTAATGTATGCCATGACAAGCACTAGGCCGGATATTGCATTTGCCATAGGAAAGTTGAGTAGATATACTAGTAATCCTAGTATTCATCATTGGCAAGCGATAAGACGAGTATTCAAATACTTGAAGAAAACCATTGATTATGGTTTGTCATATGTCGGGTGTCCTTCGGTTTTGGAGGGATATTCGGATGCAAGTTGGATTACCAATTTGGAAGATCACTCTTCCACGAGTGGTTGGGTGTACTTGCTTGGGGGAGGTGCCATATCTTGGGCTTCCAAGAAGCAAACTTGCATCACGAGTTCGACTATGGAGTCGGAATTTGTGGCATTAGCCGCTGTCGGTAAAGAGGCGGAGTGGCTAAGGAATTTGGTCCATGAAATTCAATTATGGCCGAAACCAATATCACCCATTACTATCCGTTGTGATAGTGAGGCTAGTTTGGCTAAAGCTTATAGCCAAGTGTATAATGGCAAGTCTAGACACTTAGGTGTTAGACATAGCATGATTCGTGAGCTAATCACGAATAAGGTGATTTCGGTTGAATTTGTTCGGTCGCAACAAAATCTTGCAGACCACTTGACGAATGGGTTAGCTAGGGACTTGGTTCACAAGTCGGTGATAGGGATGGGATTAAAGTCCATCTAAATCTCTAACGGTGAGATACCCAATTCCCTTCTAATACAACGTTAGAAGCTGAATTCAATGGGAAAGCTCACTTTAAGGGATTGGAGCACAAGATGATCATCCCACGGTTAGTGCTCGGTACTGCAAGTGAAGGAGGTAATTGTTCTTTTGGAAAAGTGCATGTGCAGGTGCATGAGGAAAAGAACTACCTATATGAGTGGGAAGTGTGGCCGCTTCAAGACGCTTAGACTTGGCTTTGATGCACTCACGAATGGATAAGGACACATGGCCTGTATAGTGTCAAGTTTATACTTTAGAGAGTTTTAAATTCATGTGTATGTTATTTTCTGGTACTCAAATGGGTTGACGGGTTCAATCCATAGGACACCCGGATTCTCGAGTATTTGAAATGTGTAATATACTAAGATGGAAATTCAATCTTTTAGATATTTTCATTTACGCATGAGTTTGTTTACCTGTATTGTATTTTATTTTATGAATCAAGGATTGCACTAAAATGGGGAAGGAATGTTGGTGATTTTAGTGAAATCACCATGTTCATTTTGTGTAGTTGGATTCACAAAGGTAATAATGGGGTTGTTAGCTAAGCTATAACATGAGTTGGGAGGTGTGGAGTGCACACTCGTGTAAGCTAACTAGAACCCGGGATTGTTGGACGGTTGAGAATGACACGTTACAAAGTGGGATTGTGAAATTAGAGATGGCGCCAGTACTGGCGCCAGTTGGCAAGCACCATAACTAGCGTCGGGCTCTGGATTGTGCATTGGTTTGTGCATGGCGCGCATATCGGCGCCAGTTGGCTAGCGCCAAAACTGCCGTCGTGGTCTGTTTGCTGGTTGGCGCCCATTTCGGCGCCAGTTGACTAGCGCGAAAAGTAGCGCGGACGTCTGGACTGGTTTTCACATTTGTAACTGCCGTCATTAATTCCACAATCAATCTCATTAAGTAGGATATTATTACCAGTATCAATATAGGTCGGTTACAATATCTCTTACGGAAAGCGAGCTCTACGCGATCTCTTGTTATATCCAAGTTCTTATAATCACCTCTTACTCTTCTCTTTCACGAATATTCCACCGATTCCCCCAACAAATCTCAACTTGATTGAAGTGCATAATAAGAGATTATACAATTCAACTAGTAATCTAACTAACTGAACACAAGATTGAAAGTCGAATGATTCTCATTACAATAAGATTTGGTGAATAACACTAACTATATGTTTCATAGTGTATGTAATTCGGGTTACAAACAAAATTATATTACAACGATGGTTACAAAAATGATATGCGCTCTCACTCTAAAACATGCATGAGAATTTTTTTTATAGAAAGATTATAGTTACAACGGCTACACATCATGAACTATGAACTTTCCATGTGTCTTCAACAATTTCTAATCAAGTCTTCATTCATTTCACTTGATCTCTTAACTTGTCTTCAAAGGACTTCAGAGACTTATGAAATTCACTATAGAGGTGAAGACTTCGCAGTCAATGTTAGTAAAATCACTTCTAAGCCATAAAATGAAAGTGAGAAAAAATGGTTTTCAAATAAAAATAACGGCATAGTTGGTTTTAGTTTCAATACAATTCATATGATTCAAAATAAAACAATGAGTAAACTATGTTTTTTGTCATGTGATTTATTAATTTGCCATTTTTGTCTACGTGCTTTCAAAAATACGGTTTTTGTTCGTTCATGTAATTTTGGTATTCATTGCGGTTTTCGTCCATGAGGCCAACTCAATCAGTGATTTGGTTTATCCTCAAGTAGGGGTGTTCAATAAAACCGTTGGACCATTCAAATTGACCGAACCAAGTCAACTAGACCGTTTCTGGCGGTTTGAGCTGTTTGACGGTCTGGTCCAGTTTGAAAAATAGCCAAACCGCTCGGTCTAGTCTGGTCTACGGGTTAACCCTCTTTTGAGCGGTTTAGACCGAACCGACCGCCAAAAATACGCATGTATATCATATTAGTTTTCATGTTGTAGGCTCAACTTATATGGCTCAGTTAAAAAAAGTTCCTCAAAGGTATTATGTTTTTAGTTTTCACTTTCTCAATTGATCTGAGTTATCTAAATTAAGTTTTGAAATCCGTCAAAAGTCAAATCTAAAATCCAAATCATCCTTCGTCTTGCTCATTATTTGTCCACAATTCAACTATTGTTGATGGAATTGTTTAACTTTTTTCAATTAGCTCAAAGTTTTTTATTTTTCTATTTTTTATGTATAAACGTTTCTTTTATAATCCGCTATACTATTTATTAATAATGTTATACCGGTGGAAGATTTATTTTGGATATAGATTTTATGTTTTTTCTAGTTTAAATCCCATAAGAGGTCCAAACCGTTTAAATTGGTCAGACCATACCGTCTTTTTATGGTTCTATTTGACTGGTTTGGTCACTTACTCACTTTCTACCAAACCGCTCGGTTTGAAAATTTTCTAAACTGTCATTGTGGTTTGGGGGGTTAAACCGCCCAAAGCAGATCGTAAACACCCCTACTGTTAAGTATGAGGGACAAAAATAACAATGAATAATAAATTATAAACCAAGAACGAAAATCGCAATTCCAAAAGTAACAACAATACCAATTTTCAACAAACTATAAAGATGAAAAACATAAGTTACAAAGATGTCCACTTTTTTGTTTTTTTGATCGTACGGTATGGTTGTTGTAGACCGGAATACATTTTCCCCATGTATTTTGGTATTTTTAATAAATTTTGTTTTTATTTTGAAAAATTAATGAAACATAATCTTATGATTATATTTTTAACGAGCTAGGTTTTTGTGATTGTTATTTTTTAACGAATCAGATTCTATAGTTGCAGTTTTTTATGATGCAAGTTCCCCGTAACTGTGTTTTTCAACAACATGTGTCTCTATAGTTGCAGTTTTTTAATGATTTAAGTTCTTGAACAAATTAACAAATTTTGTTTATATCGTTGCATTAGAGATCTAACTTGTTAAACAATGCAACTATAGGGACCAATATCGTTAGTTATTAAAAATAAAGACTGGATTCGTTAAAAACATCAAATTACAGGGACTAAAAATGTAATTCACTCATTTTCTCTAACGAAAAGACGCGTTTATATTCCTGTTGACCTGGAATTTTCCAAAATCAACCTCTGCTCTTTCTCCAAGAGCTTCAAAACCCAATTCATGTTAGCAGAATCTGTAGAGATGAATTTTGCAGTTCAGCTTTAGATCTACAAACCACAAGAAATGGCCGATTTCCTTTCCGAACCGATTTCTAAACTCTCTGATGCCATAATATGTGTAGCAAAAACGACAGCCGATTTCAAACCCCAATTGGAGCAACTCAATAGCACCTTACAGGGAATAACACCTAATATTGATGAGATAACGAAGATGAATCGGATACTAGATCGTCCAGAGCAAAATTCTACGATGTTCACATCTATAATCGAAGAGGCCGAATATCTTGTCAAGAAATGCTTGAAAATCAAGTGGAATTATTGGAAGAAGTTCACTCACTCGCTGAAGCTAAAAAAGGTCGATAAAAAGTTGTTAAGAGTTTTTCAGCTTGAAGCTCAGGCGGATCAATGCAGGGACCTTAAGGAGACGCTATTAGAAGTGAAGGCTGTAAGGCGACAACCGAGAAGAGAACAAGTGGGAAATGAAGTGGTTGAACAACGGAAGTTGGGTTGGAGGGTTCCCAAACTTCCAAAAGACATAGTAGGGTTCAATGAGCCATTAGCAAGGCTTAAGGCTAAGGTTCTTTCTGATAGTGATGATGGTTCGGTGGTGGTTGTTTATGCTGCCGGTGGGTGTGGGAAGACTACTTTGGTCAAGATGCTATGCAATGATCCTCAAATTCAAGGTACATTTATCAATCAACTCATATAAACTCAATTTCTGCATAATAGCTTGGTACTAACTGATAACTTTGATAGATGAAGAAGAAATGTAAGAAATGGTTTAGGGTTTCATTAGGAAGCTATGTTCTTACAAGATACAAAGAGATGATGTGTTTAAGTATACTGATAACCTAAAAACTATATACCAAACTTAACCTAAACTAATATATACAAGAACCCATAACTAAAAGCCCAAAGTGCAAGGCCCAAAGGAACTTTATTATCTAACACCCCCCTCAAACTCATGATGCGTGAGCAAGAAGCATCGAGAATTTGCTAACAAGGAAGCGAAAGCGAGAGATCGGGTGAGACTTCGTAAAGAAGTCTGCAAGGTGTAGAGTTGAGCTTACAAACGGTAAGGAAAGTGAGCCATGTTTGAGATGTTGGCGTGTGAGGTGGCAATCAACCTCTATATGCTTGGTACGTTCATGAAAAACTGAGTTGTGAGCAATCTGAATGGCACTACGATTGTCACAGTACATAGGAGTGGGATGATGAAGAAAAACACCCATATCAGCAAGCAACCAACGCAACCAAATGATCTCCTTGGAAGTAGATGCCATAGCACGATGTTCAGCTTCAGTGGAAGAAAGAGAAACCACATATTGTTTCTTACTTTTCCACGAGATAAGCGAGTCTCCCAAGAAGACACAAAAACCTGTAACCGATCATCTGTCTGTAGGATTGTGTGCATAAGAAGCATCAGAGTATGCCCGTAGTTCCAGAGAAGATGTGGAAGATAGCAAGAGACTTCTGAACATGGTACCTCGAAGATAACGTAGAATACGCACAACAGATGTCCAATGAGTACAAGTCGGAGCTGCAACAAACTGGATGACAATGTGAACCGTATATGCAATATATGATCGAGTAATAGTGAGATAAACCAGGCTACCAACTATAGTACGGTACAAGGTAGGGTCTTTAAGGGGAGAACCATCTGTTGGTGAATACTCGACATTCAATTCAGAAGGAGAGTCCACAACACGAGTATCAGTGAGGCGAGCTCGATCAATCATTTTAGCAGTATATTTAGATTGAGAAAGCAGATAACCTCTGGGAGAAGAAGCAACCTCAATACCTAAGAAATATCGAAGAGGACCTAAATCTTTCATCTCAAACTGTGCAACTAATTCTGACTTTAAGGTATGAATTCCTTGAAGATCATCACCGGTGATAATCATGTCATCAACGTATAACGAAAGCAATATACGACCTGCAGAAGTATGTTTGACAAAGAGAGCAGAATCATGTTCACTAGTAGAGAATCCAAGAGACAGAATAACATCAGAGAACTTTTCAAACCAAGCTCGTGGGGCCTGTTTAAGCCCATATAGAGTTTTTCTAAGCTTGCAAACTTCACCCGTTTTATGAAGAACACCGGGAGGAGGAGCCATGTATACTTCCTCATTCAAGTCACCATTCAAAAAGGCATTCCTAACATCCATTTGTGAAATATTCCACTTACGAACAGCAGCAACGTCAATAAGAGTGCGAATTGTAGTCATTTTGGCTAACGGGGCAAATGTCTCCTCAAAGTCCAAACCATATTCCTGAGTAAAGCCCTTAGCTACAAGCCTGGATTTGTAACGTTCAATAGATCGATCAGATTTTGTCTTCATTTTATATACCCATCGGGAACCAATGGCACGTTTACCTTCCGGAAGTGGAACCAAATCCCAAGTATGGGTCTTTTGCAAAGCCTCAAGTTCCTCATTCATTGCATGCTGCCAAAGAGGGTTAGTAACTGCTTCTTTATAAGATGAAGGTTCAGAAAGGGAGTGTATAGAAGCTAAGAACGAAGTAAAAGAGGGAGAATATGTAGAGTAAGCAAATTCTGGTAGACGAGTAGACTTACGAGGACGTTAAGATTGTCGAGGTGGATCCACATTATCAGGTGCATCTTGAGTGACAGTAGGAGGAGGGGCAACAATGTCAGGCATTGAAGTACCAGTAGCATGTTCGTCGTTGGAAGAGTATCTGAAGTCTGAGTAGCGTTTACTTGCTCAACGAACGGATCAAGATTAATGACATCTGACTTTGTCAAGTTGTGTTCATTTTTGGGAATGGAGTAGAAAGGAATATGCTCAAGAAACACAACATGCCGAGATACATATAATTTTTGAGAGGTAGGGTCAAAGCAACGATAACCTTTTTGTCCTTCACCATAACCAAGAAAGACACAGACATCAGATTTAGAAGATAATTTGTCACGTTCTACATGTGGACAAAGTACAAAGCAAGTGCAACCAAAGACACGTAGAGAGTAATAATCAGGGCAACTACCATAAAGTTTCTGAAAGGGAGATATACCTAAGGTGATTGAGGATGGAATTTTGTTGATCAGATTAACAGCAGTAAGAACGGCTTCACCCCAGAATTGGTTAGGAACCGAAGAAGACAACAAGAGAGAGCGAGCAGTTTCAAGGATATGTCTATGTTTTCTTTCAGCAACACCATTCTGCTTGGGAGTGTCTGTACAGGATGTCTGGTAACTAGTTCCATCTAAAGCAAGTAATTCACAAAAATTATTGGAAGTATATTCTCCTCCCAAATCACACCGAAAACATTTAATTACAGAATTATGCTGGGTTTTAACATATGCTCGAAAACAACAATAAACATCAAAGAATTATGAGCGATGTTTCATGAGAAAAATCCAACAAAAACGAGTACAATCATCAATGAAAGAAACATAATATCGAGACCCTCCTTTTGTAGGAACAAGATATGGTCCCCACACATCAGAATGGATCAAATCAAAAGGTGCAACAGACACAGATTTGCTTAATTTAAAAGGTAAAGCTGAAAATTTAGCAAGTTTACAACCACTGCAATTAGAAATGTCATGAGTTTGCAAATTTCCCAAATTTCCAGAGGATGCCAAGTATTTTAAACGAGAAGCAGAAACATGTCCAAGGCGTGAATGCCACAGATAAAAATTAGATGACTTAGACGACAAACGAAAAGAAGATAGATCTACGGTATGAGCAACTGCTACTGGTAACCGCAACTCATCCAACACATATAAGCCCCCACGCCTACGGCCGGTCCCAATCATCTTCTGAGTACGTGGATCCTGCACACAACAAGGCTCAAGAGAAAAGAATACTTTATAACCAGAATCAAATAATTGACCAACAGACACAAGATTCAAGGAGAGTTTTGGAATATGATAAAAATTAGGAAGAGAGAATTTTGAACCCATAATAGAACCAATGCGTGCTAATGGCATAGGAGTACCATCAGCAGTCATGCCAGGCACAGATGGCATAGGTTTTAAAGAAGCAAATAATTTAGCATAAGGAGACATGTGAAAAGAGGCACCAGAATCTAAAATCCATGTAGTTGGATTCATACCTGATTCGTTATCAATCGACTGACCTATGGGAGAAGAGACGGACATGGCATGAGACTTAACATCAAGAAGCTTCTGGAGTTGTTCAGTTATGGATGCAAGAGTAGGATTAGTGGTTGACCGAGATGGAGGAACGGCGGCAGCAGTGCTAACTTGAGGAGAGAAGCGATGTGGTTGTTGCGGATGATCGGACTGCATAGGAGAATTTCGACCCATAAGCTCTGGACATTGAGACTTCCAATGGCCCTTTTTCTTACAAAAGCTGCATTCATCAAATCCGACTCTCGGACGACTCTTATTCTGATTTTGAGCAGGATACCTATAAGGAACAACCAAAACAGAGGGGCTTGGAATTGGAAGAATACCCTTTCCTGTTTGTGTCTTTAGACGAGTTTCATCAGCCAACAATTCACTTACTACTAAATCAACTAAGGGAAGTGGGGTGCGATGCAAGATGTTACTACGTAGTCCTTCAAAGTCGCTTCTTAGAGCCATGAGAAACTGCACCAATCTCTGTTCTTCCCTACGGGCAATGTAGGGTTCAAATGCACGCAATGCAGCGGGTTCAGTAAGAGCTAACTGATCCCATAAATCTGTCATTGTTGAGTAGAAATCTTGAATACTCATATCTCTCTGTTTGAGTGCTCGGATATCAGCTTCTAACTGATATTGTTTTGCAAAATTAGACTGTGTATACAGTCTCTCAAGATGGTCCCAAACTTCATTGCATGTTTCATATTTGGCCAATTGAACACCAATTGAAGGTTCAACATAATTGTTTATCCAAGTGATAATTTTCGAATTATCCACTTCCCAAGGTTCCAGATCTTTTGCTTCTTTTGGTTTCTCAATTTTTCCAGAAACATAACCCCACATTTTCTTTTCCTTCAGAAAGTTTTTCAAGACATAACTCTAATAGGAGTAATTTTTCCCATCTAAACGAACACTAATGGCTTGGAGAGAATCGTCCTTTCCAGCAATTGCAAACGAGAAATAACAAGCAAAGATCGAAAGAAAAACAAAGAGTATAGAGATACCGTATACCAAAGGCGTTTCTCGAACAGAAGAGAGTGTTTCTCGAACAGCAGAAAGCGATTTTCGAACCAGAAGAAGAACAGTACTTGAGAGAAGAAACGAGATTAACCTTGCTCTGATACCACGATAACTTTGATAGATGAAGAAGAAATGTAAGAAATGGTTTAGGGTTTCATTAACAAGCTATGTTCTTACAAGATACAAAGAGATGATGTGTTTAAGTATATTGATAACCTAAAAACTATATACCAAACCAAACCTAACCTAAACTAATATATACAAGAGCCCATAACTAAAAGCCCAAAGTACAAGGCCCAAAGGAACTATATTATCTAACACTAACATCATATCGGCCGACTCCATCCAAGATTTTCATGGATTTTGTGAAACTTTACACTTAATTTATTATACGGTTATATGTTAAAGAAAACAAATAAATTAGTAATATGGAAGAATGTCCACTTTTTGTCATTTTAAATGTGTAAACAAAATTTGTCAAACCTTAAAAAACAACTTATCAGCTTATCACGTTTTGCTACCATTGTAAGCTAATCCAAACACTTTTTATAAAACACTTTTTTCTCATCACATAAGTTAACAAACACTTTTGAAAAAAGCACAAGTTGTTTTAAATAAGCAATCCCAAACACCCCCTAAGTTAACTTCACCCAAATATAATGGAAATGGTTTGAATAAATACTTTATACTTGGGTTTTGTTTTATTTTATTTTAACGAACTACAAACACAAGACAACATGGTTTTAAGTTTTTTTTTGAAGTATATAATATTTATATACGGCAAATGAAACAAATAAACTCACATACCCTTCTCACGTTGGTGAGTTTTGAACCCATAACCTTCTACAAGGCAAGGGCTCCGATCCCGCTAGTCTAAATGCCCTTTGGTATGGTTTGTAAAATAAAAATGGCGGACTGAACCGAACTCAGAGTTGGTTCATGAAAATATCTTCAAGTGAGAACCGAACAAAACCAGTTTTTTTTTGGTGAAATATAGAACCGAGGACCAAACTGAATGTAGCCGGTACCAGTTTGGTTTTCACACTCCTACTGATCATACCATCTTCCACACACCATGTTGTCTAAAATTGCATGCTTCCTAGCTCTTATTGCTTCAGGTGAATGAAAATTGTGGTATTTTAATCACCAGCCTTCAGCTGACAAGAGATAGTTTTCTGTTGCTTCTTTTTCTCAGAAAACCGTTTGAGATTTGAAATTTTCTGTAACATTGCAAAAGCTTCCAATCCATGAACCTGCAATCTCAAAATTTCTTCACATATATAGAGGAACCTATATATGCGGTTTGTTTGGTGCTAATGTTTCTTGTTTTTTGGACAGAGAAATTTGGAGAGAACCTCTTCTTCGTGACAGTTTCAGAAACACCCAACTTCATGGTAATTGTCAATGATCTCTTAAATCCAAATTCCTTTGGTCAGCAAGTTGGCTTTCAAAGCAGTGAAGATGCAAAAAATAAATTGGAGAACTTTTTGGACGAGAGAGCATCAAGTCCCATACTTCTAGTGTTAGATGATGTGTGGTCGGAGTCATTTATCAACAACTTTGTGTTCGAGATTGGAAGATACAAAATTGTGGTCACATCTAGGATGGTCATTACAAAATATTGTGTGTTTCAATTTGACCCTTTGAGTGATGAAGATGCCAAGACTCTCTTTTGCCACTCGGCATTTCCTGAATACAAGAGGAAATCTACTCCTAGTATTGATGAGCATCTTGTGAATCAGGTAACCATATGTTCATTCTACACACACACACACACACACACACACATATATATATATATATATATATATATATATATATATTCATACATATACAAACACACACACACACACACACATATATATATATATAGCGAAGGATCGTGTGAGAAGTTGAGTTAACGTGAGAAGTGTGAGAAGTGGATCTGAACCGTTAGATCACTTTTAATCTCATGCCCTCCCATGAATTGCGCCTTAGAAGGGCATTGATATGGTGCATCTTATCTCGGTGCATCTCATCCTAATGTGCATTCATTTCTCATCCAACGGTTGATAACCACTTCTCATGCTTCTCACGTTAAACTCTACTTCTAACCGGAACCCAACTCTTTATATATATACATACAGTCGAAGTATCGTGTGAGAAGAAGAGTTAAGGTGAGAAGGGAAGAAGGGATATGGACCCTTGATCACTTTTAATCTCAAACCCATCCATGAATCGCACTTGATACGGGGATTGATCCCGTGCATCTCATCCTAATGTGCATCCAACGGTGGAGATCCCTTCTTACCCTTCTGACCATAACTTTCATTCTCACTGGAACCCAACCCTACATATATATATAGGACTTCTTTCAAATACTATACTTCCGGATAATGGGTTAGTTGTGTTCTATACTTTGCGAGTAATATGGAAAGTTAAGTCTCTATATGAAGCTTTTGCCTTGTATTATGCAAGAAGATTGTTTCCGTGTTCTCATGACTCAAAATAATTGACCTTCTGGCCACACACACGCATATATATTATATAATTATTTATATATTCATGACATTAAAATATCATCAAAGTCAACATGAATAACAAACACAACAAAATACTTTTACTGTCTAAAGAAGTAATGTTTCTTCTCTAGTCCTTTCTTTTGCTTCGTCCGTCTTGAAGTTTTAGGACTAATATGTTTCTAACCCTTGTATGCAGATGGTAAAATGTTGTAAGAAACACCCACTCACCCTTTTTGTGGTCGGCGGTTCATTAAATGGGAAAGATGAGATAGTCTGGACACAAATGCTAAAAGAATTGTCTCAAGGTCATTCGGTTCTGGATCTAAATGAGGAAATACTTAAACGTCTGGAAACAAGCTTTGAGGCCTTGGATAACAAATTCAAGGAATGTTACTTGGACTTTGGGCTATTCCTAGAAGATCAAAGGATCCCGATTAGTGCTCTCTTGAATATATGGGTGCATTTGTACAACCATGATGATGAAGGCATTGATACCCTCGCCAAGATATTTGAACTTTCCTACAGAAATCTTGTCAATCTTATGAGCATAGGGTATTTGTACTTTCTCTATTACTTTGGGTTATAAGATTACACACTGCAACAAAATTGGGTTATAGGACACTTTGGAGAATTGCTCTACGAACACATCTTTTTACAAGACACTTGTTTTTATAAGACATTTTTATAAATGATGTCATCCAAAAAAAAATATGACATTTTATTTCAAATTTGTCCTAAAAAACTTGTTAAGACGCCAAAAAACGTCCTATAAACTTATTGTAACACTTTTACATAGACCACACACTCCTATAATCTCAAGTCTTACAAATTGGCGTCCTATAAATCCAATTTTTGTTGTAGTGACATGAACTACTTCTCACCCTTGGAATTAACGTGGAGTCTTCAAAGATTCAATTTCTTTTTCTATATTACATGTGCAATTGTCACAATTGTTGTTGGCCTAATCCTTAAATTGTTTATAGTCTTAGGAAAGATCCAGGCTCGCTAGTTAACTATTGTAAGCAGCAATTTGTCACACAACACGATTTGCTTCGGCAACTTGCTATTAACTTGAGTAGCAAACTACCCATAGCACAACGGAGAAGATTGATTATAAATGCACAAGGAGAAGACTTGCCTGAATCAATTTCGCAAGTGCAAGAACCTATGGAAGCCCGCATATTGTCTATTTCAACAGGTATTGAATTTTTTTACCTGTGATAAACAAATATAACGTATATAAAAGAATGTTGGTTTTGTATTTGGTCCCAAAACAGTATTCATCTTGAATATGAGAAATCATGGTTACTACTTCAGAAGTAAAAAAAAAATCTTCATTGTTTGGAATAATGGGTTGTTAATGAATTTATCGGTATGTTAGGTATCTAATTAATTAATTGATTAAAATGTTTATTGCAGGAGAGTCATTCGCCTCCAGATGGTGCAACATGAAAGTCCCTGATGTTGAAGTTCTTGTATTGAACTTGATGTCAAAAACATACTCTTTACCCCACTTCTTGGAGGAAATGAAAAAGTTAAAGATTTTAAATGTCACAAACCATGGTTTATACCCAACGGAATTCAAGAATTTCCATCTTCTTGGCTGTTTATCCAATCTTCCTTGAGTGGACCCACATTAGCTCTGGTAAACTTGCAGAAAGTATCGTTCATAATGTGCAAAATAGGCAATGAGTTTGAGGAACTCAACAATGACAACCCCAACATCTGGCCCGGACTAGTTGAAATTGAGATGGATTATTGCCAAGATTTAGTAAAATTCCCAGTGATATTGTGCAGAAGTGTCCACCTTAAGAGGCTGAGCATCACCAACTGCAATGAGATGTGTGAACTTCCTAAAGAAATCGGTAATTGTACTAGTTTGGAAACACTGAGTCTTCGTTCGTGTACAAAACTGGAAAAGCTGCCTGAATCAGTCACAAGACTTGAAAAGCTAAGCATTCTTGACATTTCTGATTGCTTAAGCTTGAGCGAGTTGCCAGAAGAGATAGGAAAGTTAGGTGGTCTACGAACGATTAACATGAAGGGTTGTACAGGAGTACATGAGATACCAACATCTGCAAAGGAGCTATTACACACACAAGTTGTATGCAATGAAGAAATATCGTACCATTGGCAAGATTTTTCTAATGTGGAGATAAATGTGGTGGAAGAAGACAGATTGGAAACCCTTATGGGAATCATTTGGTATTCACACGCCTACTGTGTATGTTGTTCTTCATTCAAACATGATATTATGATAACATCTTATTTTCTGTATATTTGTAACTTGGTTATTTTGCAAAAGTAAAGCAATGAATTGATTTATGTTTTCTCTGGAAATATAGTCCTAGTATCTTTCATAGGGGTGTTAAAAAAACCGGAAAACTGAGCCGAGTGTTTGATCCGAAACCAAAAATATCGGGCATTCACGGGTCAGTTTCGGTTTTGAATTTTAGGTACCCGCAGGTACCCCAACCGAATTGGATATGATTTATATAATATTTAATTTGAATTGTTATTTATCAACCTAAAGTTGAATGAGCAAAAGTCTTTGACGTTTTGTTGTTAATTATTACGGTGGATAATTAAATTTGGCGGTATGAAGCCGTGAAGGACTCGACATTAACCGACTAATGGATGTTTTTAAACAATTAAACTTGGTTTAATATGTCGTGCTCTGGTTATTTTTATTTATTTGTGTCTAATTGTTTTAAATGTTATATTTGATATCATTTTTATATTGTAAACGATATTTTTTATAACTTTGGGTAACCGTGAACCGAACTGCGGGTAACCGCCTTGTTTCGGTTCGGTTTCGGGTAACCAGGTATCTGCCTCATGCGGTTCGGTTCTCATTTTCCTTGCAAACCGAAGTGAACTGTGAACACCCCTAATCTTTCATTCATATATAAGGCCAAATTCCTTTCGAAACCTAAAATTAATTAGGAACGTGAGACCTACCCACAACGAGACATGTGGCATTTTCATCAGTAATATGGACGTGTTATTCATGGTGAATGATTGATTCATGATGAATAACACTTCCATGTCGTTCTAATTAAAATATCATCAATGTCAAAATGAATAATGAATACAACAATATAACTTGGTTGCCTAAAGTTGTAATGTATCTTCCCCTTAGTTTTACAAGCAACTAATCTATATCTAGTATTTCTATGTAGATGGTAAAATGTTGTAAGAAACACCCGCTTACCCTTTCTGTGAGCAACAATTTGAAGGAGAAGACCTTCGAGCATCAATCGAGCAAGTGCAAGAACCCATGGAATCCCTCGTATTGTCTATTTCGACAGCTTAGAATCCCTTAAATTCTAATGAAACCTACTCCATTGACATCATATACGAAAGAGCTACAATTTATTGTGATAACTAATTAACAGAAAGGAAAAATGTCTGTTTTATATTTTGTTCCAAAACATTATTTAGCTTGAATACGACGAGTCATCATAAGTTCAACTTCAAAAGTCACAATCTTTTTTGCTTGGAACAATCAATTTATTGGTATAGTTGTTCGAATCAATCACAAGACTAAGGGTTTTAAAGGATGTACAACTCACCTTGAGATTTGGTTTTAAAGGATGTACAACTCACCTTGCGAATTATGATCTCCATTGTTTTGTTCTTAACAAAATCATCAAGTTACATTTATACAAACAATAAGATGTTATCATAACATCATCTCCGGTTAAAGCACAACATAAGACAAGGATAGATGCACTCGTGTATACAAACACACTAAAGAACACTCGGCAACATGAATTTCTAAATGATTCTCATAAGGGTTTCTAATCTATCCTCTTCCACTACAATTACCTCCACATTACAGAAATCCTGCCATTGGTACGATATTTCTTCATTGCAGATAACTTGCGTGTTTGATAGCTCCTTTACAGATATTGGTATCTCATATACTCCTGTACAACCCTTCATATTAATCGTTCGTAGACCACCTAACTCTCCTATCTCTTCTGGCAACTCGCTCAAACTTAAGCAATCAGAAATGTCAACAATGCTTAGCTTTTCAAGCCTTGTGATTGATTCAGGCAACTTTTCTAGTTTTGTACACGAACGAAGACTCAGCGTTTCCAAACTAGTCAACTTACCAAATTCTTCAGAAATTCTACACATCTCGTTGCAGTTGGTGATGCTTACATTCTTAAGGTGGACGCTGCTGCACAATATCGCTGGGAATTCTACTAAATCTTGACAATAATCCATCTCAATTTCAACTAGTTTTGGCCAGATGTTAGGGTGGTCATTGTTGAGTTTCTCAAAAGCATTGCCTATTTTGCACATTATGAACGATATTTTCTGCAAGTTTACCAGTGCTAAAGTGGGTCCACTCAAGGAAGATATTGTAACACGTTCAAGCCTAATCCTCGTTAGATTGGATAAACAACAAAGAAGATGAAAATTCTCAAACTCCGTTGGGTATAAACCATAGTTTGTGACATTTAGAACCTTTAACTTTTGCATTTCCTCGAGGAAGTGGGGTAAACTGTAGGTTTTTGACATCAAGTTCAATACCAGAACTTCAACCTCAGGCACTTTCATGTTGCACCATCTCGAGGCAAACGACTCTCCTGCATTTCACATTTTAATCAATTAATAGGAAACATAATATAACAACAAATTCATTATAACCCATTGCTCCAAATGAAAAAGATTTCAACTTTTGATTAATATTGTTTTGTTAACAAAATATAAAACGGACATTCTTTTATATCCGTTGTATTTGTTATCACAACTCAAAAAGTCAAAACAAACCATTCAAAAGTCAAAATGTAGTTCTTCAGTTTTGAGACAAAACCTGTTGTAATAGACAATATGCGCGCTTGCATAGGTTCTTGCACTTTCAAAATTGATGTAGGCAGGTCTTTTCCATGTGCACTTATAATCAATCTTGTCCTCTGTGCTACGGGTAGTTTGTTACTCAAGTTAATAGCAAGCTGCCTCAGCAAATCGTGTTGTGTGACAAATTGTTGCTCACAATAGTTAACTGTTGTGCCTGGATCTTTCCTAAGACTATAAACAATTTGGAGATTAGATCTACAACATTTGTGACAATTGCATATCTAAATATATATACAACGAGACTGAAATCTTTCCTATTTAATAAAAGTTGTAAATTAGTTTTTAGCTCATATGTAGTAAGAGCATCCACACAAGTCTTGCAAGACCCCTTGCAAGATGACATGGCATGCCATGTGTCTTGCAGAGCCTTGCAAGACAACCCTCATCTTGCTAAATTAGAAAGGCCTTTCACAAAAAAGATATATTAAACAAAAGCATTTTTAATTTAATTAATTTGTTTGTTTGTTTAAACATTAATTATTAATATTATTTATATTATTTATATTATAATTTATTAGTTTAGAAAGGTGATGGAAGGTGTTATTGCAAAGCTGATGTGGCACTTTAGAAAGGAGTATGGTCTTGCAGGTGTGTGGATGGTCTAAGGCTTCTTACAATAGTTTCTCAAACTTAGAAAACTTCTAATGAATTTTAAGGGTGAGAAGTAGTTCATGTCAACTCAAAAGTGGAAGCGTCACTATTACCAAACACCATTTTTATTTCCATTTCCATTCCTTACCCTTTAATACCCCAACAAAAATCCCCTTAAGACATTTTTAGGGTCCTATAAATTTGATTTTGATGCAGTGTGTTATCTTATAATTCAAAGTAATAGAGAAAGTTCAAATACCTTATGCTCACAAGATTGACAAGATTTCTGTAAGAAAGTTCAAATATCTTGGCAAGGGTATCACTGCCGTCATCTTCGTGTTCGTACAAATGCACCCACATATTCAAGAGAGCAGCAACCGGGATCCTTTGATCTTCTGGGAATAACCCAAAGTCCAAATAACATTGCTTAAATCTGTCATCCAAGGCCTGAAAACTTCTTTCTAGACGGTTAAGTATATCCACATTTAGATCCAAAACCGATTGACCTTGAGACAATACTTTTAACATATATCTCCAAGATGTCTCATCTTTCCCCTCTAAGGAACTGCCGATCACGGAAAGGGTGAGCGGGTGTTTCTTACAACATTTTACCATCTACATAGAAGGATTAGAAACATATTAGTCTTGAAATAAGAACCGACCGTTTTACATGAATTGTGAAAAAAATCATCGGAAGTTCGGAACTAAGCCAAAAAAGAACAGCCATATATGGCTGACCGAATAAGCCATTACCGAACATCCGTTAAGCTTTTATCCAAAAATACTAAAAGAAGCATTATACTTACAGGAAGAATAAACATAGTATACCTGATTCACAAGATCCTTGTGAATAGTAGGCCTAGGTATCCTCTCTTGAGGAAATGCTGAGCGTTGAAAGAGAGTCTTAGCATCTTCATCACTCAAAGGGTCAAATTGAAAAATATCATGATTCAGAAAGACCATCCTAGATGTAACCACAACTTTGTATCCACTGATATTGAATGCGAAGTTTTTAATGAATGAATCAGACCACACATCGTCTAGTACCAGAAGTAGAGGACCTGAAACCTTCTCACGCAAAAAGTTCTCCAACTTATTCTTTGCGTCTTCGATGCTGTTTTGCTTCGCATCTTCAGTACCATTTTGAAACCGAAGTTGTTGAGCGAAAGAATTTGGATTTAGGAGATCATTAACAAATACCATGAAATTGGGTGTTTCTGAAACTGTCACAAAGAAGATCCTGTCCCCAAATTTCGCTGACGAAGAGTAAGTAGATGTTAGTATCAAGCTAGCAAAACTAATTATTACTCTATATATGTTTGAAATCCTAAAAGTTGGTCTCATTTAGTGTTCAAATGTCCAAATATATTCAAAACTATATAATTTTTTGAAAGTGGATTATAGTTACGAGCCAAAGAGAATACCATTGAACAAACATAATGTAAAGTACTACTAATATGTTATTTGAAGTAGGAATTTAAAACATTGGTTTTGGTCATCAACTAAACAAGCATTTTTTTTTCTCCCTAAAGAAGAGTTTGACTGTGAGAAGGACGATTTGCAAAGTACTATCCTAATAGAATAACCATCCTCATAAACAGCCACGGTGTGATTCTATTGGGTCAAATTGACCAGAGCCAGGGTGTTAAGCCCTCTTGGTTCTCCAGATTAGTGTTGGCAGCATAGTGGTTTTGGTGATAGATGTATTGAGGTGGCAAGTTCATGGGTCGGAAGCTTTTGCAATGTAGGCATGGGATCATGTGAGAAGTGTCATTTTTGGTGAGAAGTGTGAGAAGTACTTTTAAACCGTTAGATCACTTTTAATCAAATACCCTCCCATGAATTGCGGCTTAAAAGGGAATTGATCCGGTGCATCTTATCTGGGTGCATCTCATCCTAGTGTTCGTCCATTTCTCATCCAACTGTTGATAACCACTTCTCACGCTTCTCACCAAATTTGACACTTCTCACCGAAACCCAACCCTTGCAATGTAATAGTGTTTTAAAATCTCAAATGTTTTCTGAAAATGTGGGAAAAGAAGCAACATAAAACAATTTCCTGCCAGTTAATAAACAAAGTTGAAGTTAACTTATCAATTAAGAGCAATGTTCACAAAATAAATTAAGCAAACCATCAAACTCTTTGGCCAAAAGAAGTATTATATAAAAATGTTAAAAGAAACAATTGGTTTATTGAGTTCAAACAATTGATTGATGAATGTGACGGATGATTACCTCGAATTTGAGCATCATAGCAGAGCATGGTGACCAAAGTAGTCTTCCCACATCCACCAGGAGCAGAAACAACCACCACCGAACCATCATCAAAACCGTCATCGCAATCCATTTTATCAGCAAGAACCATAGCCTTGAGATTCTCTAGTGGCTTCTCAAATGCCACAATGCCTCTAGGAAGTGTCGGAACTCGCCAACCCAACTTTTCTCGTTCTATGGATTCATCTTCTCTGCTCAAAGATATCGACATAGAACTATTATTACTCAGTGTCTGCCCCAAATTTCTCACATCCAAAGATAATGTTTCTATTCTATCACTCACATGATTCACTTCCACCAGCGTCCGCTTAAGATCTCGACTCTGATCCGCCTGAACTTCAATCTGAAAGAATCTTAACAGCTTTTCGTTCAGATCTTTAAGCTTGAGTGAGTGAGTGAACCTCTTGATGAAATTCCTCTTGATCTTCAAGCATTTTTCGACAACTTTTCTGGCGTCTCGGATTTCATCCACGAACATATCGGATTCTTGCTTAGAACGATCTAGTTTCCGATTGAGCGCCCTAATTTCATCAATAATTGGTCCTATTCTTTCTAAGGTGATTTTGAGTTGCTTCAGTTGGGGTTTGAAATTGGCTGTTGTTTTTGCTACAAATACAACGATCTCCAGTAGTTTAGAAACAGATTCAGAAAGAAGGGGATCTACAAGCATAGCCATTTGCAGAGAAGATGTGAAGAAATCGATCCTCAATCTGAAGTGGATTGAAGCAATCGGAGAAGTGGTATGTACTCTGTAGTCTGTAGTAGACTATTGGAGCTTCGCGGTCAACGCTGGATAAAAACAAAAAGAGTAAACTACTTTTTTTGGTTTAGTGGTTTTAACTATTTTCGTCCCTGTGGTTTAAAAATTGTCCCTGCTTTTCTATTTTCTTCTCTTTTGGTCCCTCTGACCAACGACGTTTCTGAAGAGCCGTTAAAAGCTCCCATGTGCCCCTCACGTGAGGGCCAATTGTGTCTTTTCATTCTCCTAACTATGATTTTACCCTCATTCGTTTCCATTTCAACTAAGTAAACCTTTACAAACCCTTTCACACACCAAAGACTGAATTGTAGTGAACACCACTTGATAAAGGATGAGAATAGTTGATCACTTGTAAGCACTTTGATCACTTGTATGCACTTTGAACTCTTTTCGGATTTCGGAACTTGACCAAATAACGGAACTGATCAATCAACAGTTACTCCCTCTCGGCTTTTGCTAACTCCCCCTCAACTTGATATTCGGTGTCTTTGAATCTGTACCCTTTCTCCCCCTCATGATGAGTAGGAGCATCCGGAGCATTATGTATGTTCAAAGACAATAGTGACGAGTAGCAAAAATTCCAGATCAAAACATTAAGTAACCAGAATGGGGTAAATATCTAACACAGAAACACAAAAGTAACTGTTATCACAACAATTAAAAAATTGTGTGGCATATGTTCAGAGTTGGCATTGAGGTATCTCTGATAGGACTTACAGTTAACACTGAAGTAAAATTTTAAAAATTACTTCTCAAACTATTCCGACAATATCACGAAGATATGCAAATGGAATCACAAAGACTCGTGCATGTGTGAAAGAAATCATTTATATCGATTTGGCTCAAAAATTGATTTAACCTGGGACGCAAGTTAAAAATCAATTGACACAGTGATTAGAATGCGAAGTTCGGAGACCGGATCTGATGTCTTCCTTTTTCAATATCTAAGACCCCCGAGTGAGGAATAGATAGATTATGTGTTAATTCTCCGAGAATTTATGAAACAAGCATCTGTTGTGAGATACTTGAGTAGCTAGGTGGGGTGATACGAGTTATCGATACCGGGTCCATGTCTGTTTCAATATTCATCTCCAAAGAACGATAATGAATAGATTGTGTGGTTAGCCGAATAACTGACTCGGTTTGGTAAGGACCGATAATTCTTTTAAGTCCTGTCACAGCCTCACCATTTATTCTTTTCACTCCGAACTCATCTAATAATCTAGACCCCTCACTGTTGTCTCTAAGGGATGTGTTTCTTGGGTAGGTCATTCCGGTTCTGGATAGACCATAGAAACGATGTAATTCTTAACACTCCTTTCATGCATCGAGTAAATCAGTTAAGTAAACAATGAAGTACGAGTTCTAAACTGAAATGTTTAGAAGTCAAACTTTTAAAAACGAGTTCTGAACTGAATTATTTAGAAGTCATAAAAATTAAGTCCGAGTTCTGATCTAAGGTAATCAGAAGTCATAAAAATTAAGTCTGAGTTCGGATCTGAAGTAATCAGAAGTCGTTAAAATCATTTGAAATATAGAATTTCAATAAACAACATCAAGCGCTAAACAGATTGACTCATTGAGCACATTATGTTCAAAAATGAAACAATGATTAGAAAGTTTAATTGTGAAGAACAAGTCACAATTAATATATCAGAAAAGAATTGGATCATTAATAGAAATGATGAACTTTGAAAAACAAATGGGAATTTAAACGAGAGTATTTCCATCGAAAAATCAACGAATATGTGAGACATGGAAATAACTAAGTCATGAAAAAATTGACACGTGGCAATCATGGAAGTTAAAATTGGAGAATAACAAACACAAGTAAGTTATTCAGAATGAATTACCACGGTTTTTGAATTCAGTTAAAGTTCACTTACCTTTCATAGAATAGTACTCCCCCTCAAATGTGGGATAACCTTCGAATGCAGTCATGTGAAAAGAATGTTCTGAACTAAGCGCACATGACGTTCGTGCAAAATAAATTAGAAGGATTTTGGTATCCATCCATTGATGGATCCTTGACGGTTAGATGCCTTATGGGGACCAGAGATACTATAAGTACCGTACCAATGAGATGAATATTTACGGTCAACAAAATCATTTGAACCACATGTAGAACAACAGATACAGTCATGAGAAAGTTGAAGCAGCTGTTGAATTGAATAAACTCTTAAGGGAAACTTCACACTTTGTTCAACAGAAGTTCGAGAATTAAAAACATCATGATTATAATTGTAAGTCCTAGCATGCGAAACTGGCTTAAATGACTTCGTACTCGTTTTGCTTTCATTAGACCTCTTCACCACCCAAACTTGTTTGAACCTCATTCTCCGACTATTATTATCTGAAATATCTTTGAAGTTATGATCAGTAGAGTTAGAGTAGGAAGGATGTCTATCATTCGATCGACCGGTCTTTTGCCGCGACTGTGATTGTTTTTTAGAACTAGAATCAGTTTTAGAAACCTTATTCACAGTCGGGGTCTGGGGTTTTGAAGAACATTCGCCTTTTTGAAAATTGACCGGGCGATTTACCGTTTTTGAAAGAAAGTCGGTGTTACTCGGAAGAGGTTTGTCAAATGGAAACGATTCAAACTCTTCATCTGAACTACCCTTGGAATTCATGAATTTAGAAAAATCAACATCGGGAATTGATGGACTAGGATTGGTCGAGGGAGGTGAGGAACACTTTGTGTCTGTGTTTTTCGGAGAATCTGGTGCGGAAGCTAAGAAAAAATCAGAGTTCAGATTCTTTATCACACACTCATCTTGAGACTCTTTACCGTTTAGAGAAGATGTTTTGCCAATGAAAGCTTTGCACGAAGATGTGCCAGACGAGTCTGAGGAAGGTTCAGGTGAAATCGTATTTGCGTTTTGGAGTAGGTCAAGCTGCTCTTGGAGTTGACCATTTCTCACGTGCTCCTTCATCGCTTCTGTTGCCAAAACAGACAGTTTTGATGTGAGCCTATTGATTTCGTCCCGAAGGATTTCCTGTCCCTCATCCGACACAAATTCGGTTTTTGCGGATTTAAGATTCTCAAGTTCTGTCATAAGCGCTTGCTTTTCCTTTTGAAAACATGATATTTCCTTCTCGAGTGATGTTGATCCAAACCCTCAGTGATTTGATAATGACCTTCTCTTAAATACTTAGTGAAAATTGTAAGTAAACAATATGTATCAGAGTTTCACTATCGCTGATAAGTACTAAGACCTTACAGTACCGCTGATAGGAACTCTCGCTCTTTAGATTAAACATTCAGCGAACACTGTTCACCATAATGCTCTGAGCCTGTTCAGTCCTTATGGTGATCGCTGATAAGTTAGTTGTTTACTTATGATCCCTGAAGACAAGTTTCACGTCAACATAGGTTCTACGTTGAAGTCGAAGATCAAGCTCAAGAACCAGCGACAAGTCTCCTAATGAACTGATGCGGATCAGCGAAGACTTAGATTTGTCCACTCAACGTGAAGTATCAAGTACAAGACTTCAGCTATCGCTGAACTTTATCATTCGCTGATAAACAATGGTAAAGGGCTGAATCAACGAAAGCTGATCATGAAGTCCTACGTACAAAGTACTTTTGTCTTAACCACCCTTGCACGACTCCGTACGACATGTCAGAAAAGAACCTCCTTATTGTCTGAAATCGTACAACCACTCTGATACTACACTGTTCAAATATGCGGCTACTACGGTTGTCTACAAAGGTCAATGACATACAACCAATCAGCTGATGCCACACGTAAAGTATAAACTGCCATGCATTAAATGCATGCAGTATATAAGAAGGACTCCAGCTTCATTTTTGAAGCACTCGAAAACTCTGGACGAGTCACTTGCTAACTCTGGACAAGTCATCTTTTTTATCTTGAGATAGGTTATTATTAGTAATTTCCTTCTCTTTCTTAGTGCAAGAAACATAGTGTTCCAACTTGTTTAGATTTAGGTTTATCCTTAATCTTGTTCCGCAACAAGCTGTAAATTGTTAATGATTTATCAATAAACAATTTAGAAAAGTAAAATCTGTGTGTTTGTATTCAACCCCCCCTTCTACAAACTTGTATAGCCCTTCGGGACCAACAAGTGACTCCTCTAATTCAACTATTTTTGCTTCCAAAATGAGAGGAGGGACATAGAGTTTATACTCGTCCGTCTCAGTTTTGGGTTCAAGTGCTTGGACCTCATCCTTTTTGGAGGAATCATTGGGCGTCGCTACCTTATAGCCGTCAAAGTAGTCATTCGAGAGGTATTTCTTTGGGTTTTTCTTGTACATGTAATTCATTGGCTCGTAGCAAAAAGGAAGTTGCATTTTGGTGGTGTGTTTGCGCTTGTATTCCTCAGTTTCCTCTTCTTTCTCCGGTTCAAGAGGACCAGTCCATTTTATCTTATATTCAAGATACTTTTTGGCCAGACCGAGACAACCAAAGTGATAAAGTGTCGGTCTTTTGGCTATACCTTTTTCAAGTACTGAGGGTTATCGTATCCGATTCCCCATTCCTTGTTGAAGTATGTGAATTCCTTGGGTTTGTTCATGTGAATGGTCTGGTCTGTTTGACCTCTTTTGTGGAGTTTGGTTTCAAGATCAGTTATTTTGGAAACCATTTCTTTGTGCTGAATTTGAAGAGAGGAGCATTGATAGACAATCTCTGCTTTCTCATTCTCGCACTGATCAAGCTTTAAGGTTAGTTCAGATATTTTGGCCCTTAAGTCGTTAGGTGCTATTGAAAGATTTGTGCATTTTTCTTTTAGATTAGCATTATCGGACTTGTACTTTTCAGTTATGCGCTTTTGAACATCTAGCTTTTCTGTTAACGAAGTAATTTGAAGCAGTTGTTCATTAGTGGTGGCCTTGTAAGACTCTACCTTTAGACCAAGCAGTTGAATTTGATCGATTAAAGCACTATGAGTTGGTAGACATACCTGAGAAGTTGCTTCAGACTGAGATGAATAAGACATTGTTACCTGAAAAATTATGATCGTTAATCGGTGTTGTTTTGAAGAATCAAAAATTGTGGAAGAAAATCAAAATTAAATCAGAAAAAAAATCAAAAAAATAAATTGTTTTCACAATTTAAAATCTGATTAGTTAACCAGAACGAACAAAATCAAACTTCGAGAATAAAGCCTGCAAGATAAACAACCCAAGTTAGATCAAAGACGTCGAAAATAAGCTCAAAACGTCGCAATAATTCTCAAACCAATCGTTAAAAAATTCGCAACTTTCGTAAGACTCTCAATCACGAGACATTCGGTAACTTGGGTACCGATCAAATCCGTGCGATTAACTTTCAAAAATTGAGACGACTTCGTGCGAAATATCGATGCAAAAGGATCGAACCAAGTGATGTACGATCGAATCGATGGTTTAGCGATATATATATATATATAGAGAGAGAGAGAGAGAGATGAGGGATCATGTGAAACCCATTATTAATATACAAACTTTACAAACCTCAACCAACCAATCATATTTTTTCTTTAATTTTTATTTTAAATTAATACTAAAGGGCAATTTTGTCTTTTTAATGCATCTTGATAAGCAAGGAAACCAAAAACGGATTCTTTCATTATTTAACCTGAATAATTAATTAATTGAGTTCCTAATTTTATGGAAACCTAATAAGTAGCAATCCTTATCTCCTTTATGTGATCACGAGTTTGCAGCAGAAAGGTAAAAAAGAACTGGTTTATGATTTTATAGAATATAGCTACAATAATAAGTTTTAGAACACAATCTTCTTCCCAATTTCTTAACATCATCTTCTTCGTTTTTTTAGTCTGTTTCTGCGTCATTTTTCCAATAGGTATGTTAATATTCATATTATGGTTCACATTATTTCGATGAAATATTTGAAGTTTCCGGAACTCATAGTACGTGATAGAATTTATATGTAATGTGTGTTTTCATATTAGTGTTTACATTAGTTCGATGAAATTTTTGAAGTTTTTCGGAACTCATATTACGTGATTAAAGAATAAATGCATAAAAGCTCTACACTTTCATGAAATTCTTTTATGTGCTATACTGTTTCATTGCTATACGTTAAAACACTGTTGCATTGCTATATTTTTTCATTGTGCAACGTAGGTGTTGAAACAGAAGATGCCAAACAATGAAACATGTAGCATGGATGAAAATGTAGATGAAACGCTTTCCATGACCTTAAGGACTGTTTCATCACATAAACCTGCATAAGCTTTTTGCACAGTTGAAAGCTTGTTTGGTCAAAGAAATAGATTTCCACAAGATTAACCTCACATTCATCACATACTCTTAAAATATCTTTCAAAGAGCTTAAAGCTAGTTTCACTACAACCACATGGTTTCATCATCCATATGGTTTCATTACCCACATGGTTTCATTATCCATTTGGTTTCATTAAATTTGCTGAATGAGTACTTCTTTCAGGGGTTTTCAGGGGTGTTCTTAAATTTGCTGAATGAGTACTTCTTTCAGGGGTTTTCAGGGGTGTTCTTTCGAGTGGGTTTTCAGGGGTGTTCTTAAATTTGCTGAATGAGTACTTCTTTCAGATTCTTTCACTAGTCTTCATCCCTGTTTCAGCACAACATCAAACAAACGATGATCAGTAAATGGCGAAACTGGTTTTGGCGATGAAAAGGTTAAGAAAAACCCTAGTTTCATACCTCCTCCAAGTCGAATCATCTTCTTATTACTGTGACATCGGTGTATAAAAAACCAAGGATTCGACAGCAAGATTTCCGTTCTTGTTTATCGAGATCTCCTTCTCCAGAAAAGTCGAGCGATTTTGTTGCTGTGTTTCATTGATTTCGTTTGATTTAGAGATAAAGTACCGTATCATCAATATGAATTCATATATTCCTTTTTTAACCTGGATGTATAAATTACCCATTTACCCTTTTTTATTTTTTTTGTTAACAAAAATCAATTTTTAAATTTCATTGTTACCATATTTATATTAAAATAATCTAAACCATGGATTAACTTGATCTATGGTCATTAGGTGGGTTTCATAATTTGCATATTAACTGTGGTTTGCAAATGAAACAACCTCTCTCTCTCTCTCTCTCTATATATATATATATATATATATATATATATATATATATATATATATATATATATATATATATAGATGGATGTCACGATGGATTAAAGAAAATATAAACAAACATTTACTACCATCTTATATATGTATGCATGTAAGAGTGGATTAATTAAGTGATGGTGAGAGTGACGATTAAAAAACATGCAAATACGCAAAGGAAAAAAACGGTCAACCAGGGAGAATTGTGGTCAAAGATGGTAGGCTAAGGGTGTGGAATTTGGGGTGTCCGGAAAAATACTGAAATGATCGGAAATGAGAGTGTCTGGAAAGTGGTTTATCCGGGAAGTGCTAATTCATCCGGAAAGGTGAGCAATTGATTTACCAGGGAACTTAGTTTGTCCGGGAAGACACTTTTTGTCCGGGAATCTTTGTTTTATTCGGAAAAAATTGGGTGTCCGGGAGAAATTTTATCCGGGAACCAGAAACAATCCGGATGGATTTGTCCGGATAGTGGTGAGAAATAGGAAACTTATCCGGAAAAATTAGGAACTTCCGGATACGACGGCTGCGCTTGCAATTCGGATCAGGGTTCGATAGGGATGCTTGATTTCACTCCTGTAGGGTTAGATTTTGACAAAAAACACAAAAACAAACATACCCAAATCGATTTCTAAGCAAAATATATTCTATTTTTCAATAATCACCAAAAAAAAATTCAAGAACAATACCAAAACTCAAGAACTGATTTTTAAATTGAAAAATTGATACCTTTGAGAATTGATATTGACGGAGATAAACACCAGATTAAAATCGATTAAACAATCTAGAATTAACAAACGAATTATTAAATCAACGAAAGAACTTTGCAAACCCGATTGATGATCGATTTACCCACAAAAACTGCACTATGTCGAGAATACAACAGGTGCCTTCTGGACCTCAAACGATTAATCCCGCCGTTCAGAATGTATACCAAGATGTCGTGAAGCTACTGTCCAAAAATCGTGACGATCCGACGGTTCAAACTCCAGGAATAGGCAAAACGGCACAGCTGCGTTTTCCAGAAAATTGAATACGAAAATTTCTTGCTTTTTCTTGCTTTCGATTGACTTCTTTTCTTTCTTCAAATCACCGATTCGGCTCTGATACCACGTTTAGATCCCAGTTTGATCAGGTAACAACGAATAAGCGAAACGATTAATCCTTGTTGAATGATTCAAGATAGTTACAAAAGGTTTGAATGAATAACTCAACTATCTCTCTCTCTAAACTATTAAGCACACAAATATTATGATTAACCTTAACCTAATTTCTAAAGGAAACAACCCTTATATACTTGGACCTATTACAATCAAGGCCCAAGCCCATTAACACAAATAAGCCCAATAATCAATATTAAGGCGTTTACATATAATAATTTAAACTAATTAAACTCCATATAATTCTTTATATATCTTTCTAATATATAGGACATTTATGGTCCTAACAAAAACCTTTCACTTTCACCCTCTGTAATAATTTAGGGTTTCTCATTTCTCCTTGCCCACGCTCGGTTGATCATATGTATCACACACTTCCCTGTACGTGGTTCCTCATGTGGCAACTTTGACTCCGTTATGAAGTGGTCCACCCTGACAAAGTCTACGGTAAGCATTTAATACTGATAGTTCGTTATAGTGTAGTGGTCCACCCTTTGACACACCTTCTTTTTGTTTGTTTACTGCAGAAAATCATCCTACCTTGTTTTCCATGAAGATTAATCATGGTGGGTTTTTTTCAAAGTTTCCTGGAAGGAGATATCTTAATGGGAAGGTAAGTCATGTTGACCTTATTGATGGCGATGAACTTTCAGTTCATGAGATAGATGCAATGATGCATCAGTTGGGGTATGGTGATGATGGTCAGCCACTATTTTACCATTTTATGATACCAAACACAGATTTGGATTTTGGTTTACAAGCACTAGGTAGTGATCAAGATGTTCTTCTGTTGTTGAAATATGTTGGTTCCTATAAAGAAATACATTTTTATAGTGAACATGGCATCACCAACTTAAAAACTTATCTCATGTCACCACTAACAAAGTCTAAAGTTATAATTGAGGAACTACCTGATGATACTATAACAGAAACTACAAATGTTGATAGTAGTTGTAAGAACCAACTATTACTAGAATGGGTTGATCAAGACAATGCAGATGGTGAAGCATGTGAAAGTAGGATAGAAAATGTGGATCATGGCAGTAACATAGATCAAGGCAGTGGTTTGGATCATGATGGTAGCATAGATCAACAAAATGGTATGGGTCATGGCAGTAACATAGCTCAAGGCAGTGGCTTGGATCATGATGGTAGCATGGATCAACACAATGGTATGGGTCATGGCAGTAACATAGCTCAAGGCAGTGGCTTGGATCATGATGGTATGGATCATGGAAGTAACATAGCTCAAGGCAGTGGCTTGGATCATGATGGTATGGATCATGGAAGTAACATAGCTTAAGGCAGTGGTTTAGGTGCATTTTCACTAGATCAGATTGGTGATCTTGATCCATTTTGGGGTGATGAAGATTTTGATGCATTTACACAAAATGTGGTTCATGAGGCAGATGGTGATCATGAGGCAGTAGTGGATCATGATCAAGATTTTGATGATGTGGATCATGACAGTGGTTATGATATTGACGAAGATGATTGCATCATTGATGATGATTCAGAGGACATCGATTATGTTCCAGAAAAGGATGCAGATGTGGAAGAGAATATGGATGTGGAAGTGAACATGGATGCAGATGAACATGTATTAGATTTTTCTGATAAAGACAGTTGTTCAGATGATGATGATCCTGATCCCATAATGAACAAACGACTGCGGAAGGTAATGAAATGTGGTTCCAATACCAAGGTACAATTTTTTGTGGGACAATCATTTGGTAACAAGGATCAAGTGAAGCAAATGATAAGATTGCATGCCATAGAAACAAGGAGGGGCTTGGTAGTTGTTAATAATGATCATACAAGGGTGAGGGCAGTTTGTAAGGGTCAAATTCCTACATTTAATACTGATACTACAAGTGGGGGGAAACAGGTATGTGGGTCAAGCCAACAAACTAGTTGTCCTTGGGCAGTGCACATATCCACTACCAAAAAAGATGACCCATGGGTTGTGAAGACATTAGTTGATATCCACAAATGTATTCAACCAAGAAAAATAAAGCAATGCACTGTGAGTTTCTTGGCAAAAGAACTAGTTGAAATGATTAATCCTAACCCAAGTGCAAGACTATTTTGAAAAGAGGTTCCAACAAAAATTTTCACCTATGAAATGTTTTAGGGCAAAACAAATGGCAGAGATTCAAGTTAGGGGTGACTATGAGCAACAATATGGGAAGTTAAGGGACTATGTTATGGAACTGCAAAGAACCAATGAAGGCACAACTGTGAAACTTGATGTGGTTAGTGAAGTCAATCCTGCTAGTCCAACAAGGCAATTCAAGAGGATTTACATATGCTTAGGGGCTTTGAAGAGAGGGTTCAGGGCAGGTATGAGGGACATATTAGGACTTGATGGTACCTTCATGAAAGGCCCCTTTCCAGGACAACTATTAACTGCAGTTGGAGTTAACCCCAACAATGGCATATATCCCGTAGCGTATGCCGTGGTTGAAGCTGAGACAAGAGACTCTTGGACCTGGTTTCGAAAAACCTTGGGGATGATCTTGAGTTGGATTAAAGATCAAATTTCACATTTATCAGTGATCAACAGAAGGTATCCCTTTGTTAATGTTTAATGTATATTGTATATTGTATAATGTTTAATGTTTAATGTATATTATATATTGTATAATGTTTAATGTATAATCTATAATGTAGGGGGTATTACCGGCTGTTGCAACAGTGTTTCCAAATGCTGAACATAGGTTTTGTTTACGTCATATCCATGAAAACATGAAACAACAATGGAAGGGTAAAGCATTTAAGGATCATTTATGGAAGTGCGCAACAACTACTAATGTCCCATTATTTGATAAGTTCATGGAAGACTTTAAGGCATTCAATGATAAAGCATGGAAATGGCTCAAAGATATCCCACCTCAACATTGGTCCCGGTCTCATTTCAGTGGTATTTGCACGTACTAATATAACATGTTCATGATTTATTTTTTTGTACAAATTTCTAATTAACTACTTGTTTATTTCCACAGGAAGGTCTCACTGTGATGTGTTGTTGAACAACATGTGCGAGGTGTTCAACCGACAACTTATTGATGCAAGGGACCAACCAATCATCACGGATTTGGAATACATTCGGGAATACTTGATGAAGCGTATAACAAATGTTGGTAAGATGATTGCCAAGTCTCAAGGAGCATTGACACCCACTGCTACAAAGCTTTTCAATGCCATTCAAACTGAAGCTTCACAACAAACTGTCAAGTGGAATGGAGGCCATAAGTATCAGGTAAGTGAGGCTTGGATGGAACAACATGTTGTAGATGCTCAGAACCAGAATTGCACTTGTAGGAAATGGGAATTGACGGTGATTCCTTGTAAACATGTTGTGGCCACAATCTGGTACATGGCAGCAAATGGAGGAAATGTAGGCTTGCCTGAGATGTGGGTGCATCCATGCTATTGGCTTGATACATGGAGGGCAGTCTATGAATTTAAGATTAATCCAATCACTGGCATGGATATGTGGCCAAAATCAGGCTGCCCAACAACATTGACCCCGCCGATACATCACAAGCAGATAGGGAGGCCAAAGAAGAAGCGAAAGAAAAACGTTGATAAGTTAAGTCAACCGATAGTCAAGGGAGGTAAACTTTCAAGGATTGGAAAAACTGTGACGTGTATCAAATGCAAAAAGAAAGGCCACAATGCAAGGACCTGCAAAGGACAAGTGTAGATTGTGTTTGTAGGGTATTTTGGTTGGTTAACCATTTTTGTATCAAATGCTTAAAACAATGGTTGGTTAACTCTTTTTTGGTTCATGGGATTATGTTTTAGTTGGTTAACCATTTTTGTACCAAATGCTTGTAGGAAATGGTTGGTTAACTTTTACTCAGGTTAATGGAAGTATGTTTATGGTTCTTGTTATATGTTTGCAGCCTCTTTTGTTTTTTGGTTAAGTCTTTCCATACTGGAACATAACTCTTTCCATACTGTTTTGGTTTTTGTTTGCAACCTGTTTAATGTAAGTATGTTTATGGTTGCTTAAATCTTTCCATACTGTTTTGAACATGAAACATAACTACACATTTGCACAATAAACATTATATCCATTAAACAAGGAAACCCAATACATTACTAAAACTACTAGTTTTGATAAAAAATTTGGGTGCTACATACAACCCAACAAGACATTTGCAGACCCAATAATACATTTGCCCAATAATTTACTGATAAAAGTAAAACACTGCTAATGCAATCCAACTAATCAATGAAATCATTTTCCAGATACGAACTTCAACTGTCTTGGCTCTTATAGTGGCTTCAAGAGAACTTTTCGACCTCGGTAAGCCTGGTATGATTTCCATAGACCGTGGACACATAGGTTTGTCAACCCAATCGATAAATCCACAACTTCTTGAGCAAGCATGAAAACGGCGCCCAGGATTTGCCCTTGTCCATGAAGTCAAAATCACTGGGTTAGCTCCACAACCGCATATCACCATCGAATGGAAGCTTCAATCTTTGACCTAGATGCAAAATGGAATCTGAGAGGGAAAGAATACAACAAAGGGGTAGGGATAGCTTTTCTAATCGGGTAAATGGTTTGGGAACCAAGTTAGGTTTAAAATGGATGAGGGGTCGATATAATAAGAAGGAGAGAAGGTAAAGAGAATGAAAAGACACAATTGCTCCTCACGTGAGGGGCACATGGGAGCTTTTAACGGCTCTTCAGAAACGGCGTTGGTCAGAGGGACCAAAAGAGAAGAAAATAGAAAAGCAGGGACGATGAAAGCAGTTTTTAAACCACAGGGAAGAAAATAGTTAAAACCACTAAACCACAAGGACGAAAAAAGTAGTTTATCCAAACAAAAATGATGATTGATGAAAGAGCCAATTACATAAAGCAAAAGCTCCTTATTTTTAGTTTAAATTGGTTTTCGATATCAATTATTTTTGAGTTTTGTAAAAGCAAAAGCCAATTACATGCGATTTTTATTTTTATGTTTTGTAATTTATTTCTATTTTGAGTGAATTGCATTTTTGGTCCTTGCTCTCTTTTCTTCATTTTAATATCCAAATCTTTCCATACTTCTGAAAGACTAGTTGAGTACATGCGCAATGCGGCAGGGATGTTAAAGTTATATGAAGATACATTTAAGTTTTAAACATCAAATTTTGTAAAACTTTTGTAACTAAATTTTAAGCTCCACATGAACAGTTCTCAAGTAAAACTTTTGTAACTAAATTTTCAGTTTAGTTTTTGTGGTAACATGAGTTTATTCAAAACTCAATATCTAATTCATGGCAATATCTAATTCATGATCATACGTCTAGTTATCTCCCTCTCACAGAAATTGCACAATTTTTTAATAGGATGCTCATATTTTGCTCCATAGCAGTAGTTGCACAAGTGGCTGTGATTTTGTTTGACAATCACTTAAATGCAATGTTTTATTTTGGTATGACTAACAATCCACCACTTCCAATAATTGGCATTTCTAGTTGAATGTTTCACCCCTTTGATCAAATTTATGCTTTTTTCTTCTTCTTCTTCTAGATATGGAGTGGTTGATTTTATTTTCATAAATGGCTTGATTTTGATTGTTTAGCTGGTACAAGTTCTCTATATCTCTTTGAGTGTGTGCGCACACGTGCATTTTGTGTGAATTAGCATCTACCATGTCCTATTGCACTCATTGAATTTGGCTGATTTAATTTCTTAACTTACAGTGTGCAGGACTTGCGAATCTTGGAAACACTTGCTTTTTCAATGCAGTTTTGCAGTGTTTCACCCACTCGGTGCTACTTGTTCAGGGACTATATTTGTAAACCCATCCGACGCCATGTGATTGTATGACTTAAATCTTTTCTATCTTGTATACTTATACTAATTTGGTTCTTTTTCAAGTAGCAATTGTATTAATGTTTTCAAGGTGATAAGAACACTTAAAAATAAGAACACTTAATTTATGATTAAGAAAAATAATAACACTTAAAAAATAAAAACACTTAATAAAAACACTTAAAAATAATTCTTCAAGAAAAAACACTTACAAATAAGAACACTTAATTTCTGATTAAGAAAACACGAACAAAGTCTCAATGGAATCTTGGGACTACATATTTGATGATGGGTATAAGCATGGGTGTGGGGGGGTATTCATGTGCCTTTTATGACAATCTTGTGTGTAGAATATAGCTTTTCAGATAGTCAAATTGATGATAATAATTTCACTTTTTAAGACTTTGATATGTTTTTTTTATATTATAAATCAATAGTTTTATTTAGGGTTAATGCATCATAATTTTTTTGCTCCATTTAGAAGGTAGTTTGCTACCAGAAGTGTGTATAAAAATTTTTGAGTGCAGTTGAAGTTAGTCTACTAGAATTATTTAAACATATATACATATATATATATATATATATATATATTTATCATAGGAATGTGAACTTGTAAATTGGTGATTATAGCATGTTTGCTAAAACTCATATACATATGAGTTTGAGTTGCACTCTTTTTGAGCCTGATACGTTTGTTTTGGGACATGCATTTAATTTAATTGGTTTTTAACTGGAGCACAATAGGTAGAAACATCATATATTAGAATTCAAGTTCTGTTTGGGTCTAATTCATGTTTGGGTCTCTGTTTTTGTCATTGCAAGACCATTATCACTAATAAATGTTACTTGTTAGGAAGCTACACATAGTTATATAAATTTTGCTTTCATAACATAAAAAAATTCATGTGAGTTTTGACGTTTAAAATAAACAGAGTAATTAGCATGTCAAGTTATTGTACGTGTACTTCTTCCACATTAACTTGGTGTGAAAATGCAAAACAGAAAAAAGCAAAAGTAACTCCTATTGTCAGGAAAAGTATGGAGTTTGCCTAATAGTCAGAACAAGCACCCTATTTTGTTATGATGGAGAAGTATCTTAGAGTTTGCCTAATAGTCAGAACACTTTTATTAATATTCATGTAGGGTCATTTGTTGCAGTTAACTCGTTCGAACATCAAAGTAAACTTGATTTTATGTTTAAGGTGATTGTAATTAAATCTATGGATATGTTTTTTAAGAGAGGGAATTGAATTCTACTGTTAGTTTGGTTAGTACTTTGTTTACATAACCTACTGTTTGAACTGTTCTAAGAAGGGCCTATATATTCTATGTCCATGGTATAGTTTTAAAAGCATGCCAGAGAAGAGCATCACCGAGATTAACCCTTTCATCCTAATTTTATTATACTTAAAAAGGGGCCACTTTGATCACCTGAAGAGATTTTTAGGTTGACCAAAGCTATGAAGAAGCTTAATCAAATTGAATAACAGGACTGCAGGCATAGAAAACTTGTAATTCAAACCCTAAATAATGAACACCAGTAAGCTAATTAACTGCAAGGATTTCCAAGACACTGGATGCCTACTAGATGGTAATTGTACCGGTAACCAAAATATTGTTTTTAATTTCTGCCAAAATATTGTTTTTAATAGCCAAAATTCGTAATAGCCAAAATATATAGGAGGAAGAAGGGGTTGATTATTCAGTTTCCTTTAATAATGGGCTTATTTTTGGGGCTTAATAGTTACTAAAAGTAAAAAAAAACTCAAAATTGATGCAAAATCAAACTCAAAATTAATGCAAAATCAAACTCAAATTAATGCAAAAGGAAATCATGGTTACGTTTTAATTGAAATCAGAATTAGAATGGGAAATAAACTGAAAAGTTGTTTTTTAAGACTTTAAGACTTTATGCATAAATATGTTGTACTCTATGCTTAAATCTTTGTTTTTAAGACTTTAAGACTTTAAGCCTAAAGAGATGATCAGCAACCATTAAGACATTTTTGATCCACACCCTTCAAAAGACATTGATCAGCATATTTGTGGGTCAAAATACATCTATTCCTTCTTATCTTATCGGGTAAGCACCCAATAAGAGATAATCAGCAACCATTAACACAATTTTTGATACACACCCTTAAAAAGACACTGATCAACATATTTGTGGGTCAAATTACATCTATTCCTCCTTATCATTTTTATTTTATGTTATAAATTATAAGTATTGTATTTAAAAGTGGTTGAATAATATATAATATATGGTATTTTTTTGGTGTTAGAGGACCCACCATTTTTAGTGTTTTTGGTGTTTAAAAGGATACTTTATAACAATCAAACACTTTATACATGTATGTGTAATAAAACAATTCAGTAACAAAGGCTTCGATCCCAGTGAGTAATCTTTATGTATCCTGCAGTTTCCCATCTGATTTCCTTTTTCGTTTTTGTTATTTTCAAGAACCTTAATCACCATGTGGTCGTGATTCCAACACGATAAAGTAACTGTGTTTTTGTTTAATAGTTTCTCTGTTCTTTGTTTCAGATGTACATATTATCAGAACTCCCAAGTACAACTTAATCAGAAGGTACTTCTAGCTCTTTATTTGTATGCAACTTATCATTTTTTTTAGCCTTTTACCTTCATTTTTGTTTTTAGTTGGCAATCTGATTCTACTTGGTTTTTTAGTCTACCAGAATTATTTATACACACACACACACACATATATATATATATATATATATCATAGGAATGTGAACTTGTAAATTGGTGATTATCTATAAAGAACAGTAAACAATATTTTTAAAACAATGAGATTATCTATAAAGAACATGCAACAAACAATAAAATCTAGACAGTTAAAATTTAAAAACAATAAAGAACAAACAGGCTGGAGCAAAAAAACCAAGCAGAAGTAGAGAAACCAAATCGTTGGAAGTTTGAGAATTGAGATCAGAAACCTTACCTGTTGTGAAGCAAACCAGATTTCCAGAAGCAACAGATAGAGAAACCAAATTGTTGGAGTCTTGATGGAGGTGCTTACCGGATTCCCAGAATTCGTAATAGCCAAAATATTGTTTTTAATTTCTAGCCAAAATATTGTTTTTAATAGCCAGAATTCGTAACAGCCAAAATATATAGGAGGAAGAAGGGGTTGATTATTCAGTTTCCTTTAATAATGGGCTTATTTGTGAGGCTTAATAGTTACTAAAAGTAATAAAAAAACTCAAAATTGATGCAAAATCAAAATCAAAATTAATGCAAAAGAAAATTACGTTTCAAAATTAATGCAAATAAAACGGACCTACTCATAATGTCTTTCTTTATAACAGGAGTAAAAAAATCCAATAAGAACGGATTAATTGAATGACTAACCCAAATCTTTCAGCTGATTAACTCGAGTTAAGGAAATGTTTTTTAAGGAAATTACGTTTCAAAATTAATGCAAAAGGAAATTAATGTTTTTTAATTGAAATCAGAAATGTTTTTTAAGGAAATTACGTTTCAAAATTAATGCAAAACGAAATTAATGTTTTTAAATTGAAATCAGAAATGTTTTTTAAGGAAATTACGTTTCAAAATTAATGCAAAAGGAAATTAATGTTTTTTAATTGAAATCAGAAATGTTTTTTAAGGAAATTACGTTTCAAAATTAATGCAAAAGAAAACTAATGTTTTTAAGACTTTAAGACTTTATGCATAAATATGTTGTACTCTATGCTTAAAACTTTGTGTTTAAGACTTTAAGCCTAAATGCTTTATAAGATAGTATAGATAAGGCCTCCTTGCACCTTTAAATGAAAAAGAATTGCTATCATCGCTTTCTCTCTCCTCCCCTAATCTTTGAAGACCTGGAATTATCTTAACCAAGCACAAGTAGTGGAAAGGTGGAAGGGGAGGTGGAAGGTTACACCGGAAAAAATGGTAGGTGGGATTGGAAGTGGTTTTCATAGAATTTACAAAATTGGTCCTTATAATGTTATGAGTTTTACAAAAATAAGAGAAATACAAACAAAAATACAAAAGGAGGACAAAAACCTGGTTGGACGAAAATGCCCCTGACTCTAACTGAGTTTTTTAACAAAGTTAGTGGTCAGGTCCTCCTTTTGGAGTAAAATTTAGAACTGAGGGACCACTTCTTGAGATATTGAAGTTTAGGTACCTCTTTCAAAGAAATCAGATAACCACAGGACCAAAAATGCAATTCACACTTCTATTTTTGTTCACCGAACTAATAGTAAATATAATTATTGTCTTGAAATCTACAAAAAATATTATAGTATTGGTTTGATTGTCCGTGATAAATTTTTTGGTGATATAACATAGATGTATATAATTTTATCTAATAACTATTGTCATCGATATGTTTATTTTTGAACTATTCTTAACAAATGAAACAATTAACATTTTATTAATTAAATTGTAAGAAATAACAGTGTACCTTTATAAAATTTATTTATTATAACATTGTATTTACATTTTTTTATTAGAGCAACAGTGAATGAGGCCAGATCGTCAAAAACCATCAACAACAGGCACAAACGGGAAATTAAACGGCCAGGTCGTTTATTTAACTAGAAGTTGGGAAGAGACTTGGTGTTTAAGGAGTCAATAGTATTGGATGCTTGTTTTAATGAAACAATAAGTCATGGGAAGGAGTAGTTGATTCTAGTAGTGTTACCCATTGATTTGTTTAAGTTCCCTATATAATTATTGTAATGGGTTTGCTCTAAGAAATATTAGAAAATTTTACCCGAAAGTGTTTATTCTTTTCTTGTGTTCTTGGGAGGTTGATCACCTCGAATCGATCTTATCAATTTGGCATGTTCATTGATGTTACCATGCCTCCTAAACACGATCCACCTTCACTTGAGAAATCAATGACTTCCATGGTCCACAACATATCCAAACTCATCGCTTCATCATCCGCCAACACCGACAAAGTTCTTGCCACTCAAACCTCTTCCAATCGAGAATAATCTGCCCAACTCGATATTATTGTGAAACAACTCGCACCCAAACACTTACTATGTCCCTTACACAATGTTTTGAAAATGAATCTTCCAAAATACAAAATTTGAAAAACTTTATATGCTTTATTTTATTCAAATTATCATTTACTTTAGGCATGACTTTTTCGGTGTTTGTTAATTTTTTATTTTTTATTTTTGAGTGAATTACACCGGTGGTCTTTGTGGTTTGTCCAAAGTTTGGATTTGGTCCCTAAAGTAAACTAACTACGGTGGTGGTCCCTAACTTTTTAAACATGTTTCACTCATGGTCCTTCTATATTTAACCCCGTTAACAATCATCCATCAGACTAAATAAATAAAGGGCAAATCAGTCTTTTAATAAAACAAATATTTAACATAATTAAAATAAGAGCAAATTATTATTTTGGTCCCTGTGGTTTGTTAAAAATTACGAAATTGGTCCTATAACTTCAAAAATTACAATTTTGGTATCTGTGGTATGCATTTCGTTACGAAATTGGTCTCTCGAACTGACGGTCGTCTATTTCCTCCGTTAAGTCGAGGGTAAAATGGTTTTTTTATATATTTTTATTTCTTTTAATATTTTTTAATCAATTATACCCTTTTCCTTTTATTTTTTAATTTCTTTTCTTCAATCTTCATCTTCTTCAATGGGTTTCTTCAAGAACACCATGAACACCATGATCCTTACTTGAATTTTCATCTTCTCCAACAAGATCATGATGAACACCATGAAGAATACCAAGAAAATCAAACTTTAAATCCAATTCAAAAAACACCAATAACATTTGACAAGAGAACACAACGTAATTTTTCAAAAGAATCTCAAATCTGCAAATCTGGAATCGGACAAAGGGATCAGACACCGCCATGGCTGCAAATCTGCAAATCTCGATAATTTTTCGGTAACAGTAGGTGACAACCTCTGAGATCGGAAAATAAAACCAATCTCGGATTAATCGGAAGCAGTACCAAAAGCATAAGTTATTGTAAAAAAGAACCCAAACAGCACCTTATATATATATATATATATACATATATATATATATATATATATATATATATATATATATATATATATATATATATATATATATATATATATATATATATGGGCCTAATCAAATGAGAACTTGATAAAATGTGATAACTGTGAGATCCAATCTCATCCACTCATTTAAAAAAAATTAATATTATTATTAGATAAATACAAAAGGGCAATATAGTAATATACTAAATATGACAACTCATCCCTTGATTTTCTCTCCTACCTCTTTGATACCATATCTCTTAAACCAAATAACCTAAATTGTTTACCCACATCCCACGCCTCTCTTCTCTTCCCCACGCCTCCCTCATCCCCATGCTACCCTCTTCCGGCGGTCTCCCTCTTCCGACGGTCTCCCTTTTCCGGCGATGACAACAAACGTAAAAAAGGCAACAAGAACCAACGGCAAGATTCCGACACCGGTTAATCGGTAACTTCCTGCATCTCCTTCTTTTGAAAATAAAGCACCGATTGTGGTTGTTTTTGTCTCCTTCATCCAACACCAATAATCAACCGCATCAAACCCCTTTCATATGATGGTGAACTCCGCTCCCTCCCACCCCTCAAAGCAGTGACGATGTTGAACCACGGTCGGATTTCAAGTTCATGGCGGCGAGTGCAAACCCATCTGCAAATAACGAGTCACCAAGCAGTGGAAATGGCGCCACCATCGTTAATAACAGTGGTGGTGCCGCCGTGCAATATATCGATGGTGGTGGTTCGAAGTCATACAAATATGAAGACGATGACAACGGTACAATTTTGATTTTCAATCTCCCCCTCTCTCTGATTTCAGATCTCGCCGGAGATGTAACGCAATTCTCGTCGGAGATGTAATATCAGAGATGTATCACAGTTTTGATTTTCAATCTCCCTCTCTCTGATTCAAGTACCGTTGTTTACAAATTGTATCACATGTGGTATCACATGTAGCATCACAATGTATCACAATGTATTTTAAGTGTATCTTAATGGTAATTACAATGTAACAAAATGTATCTTAATGGTAATCACAGTGTAACACAGTGGATATCATTGTGTTACATTGTGCATCTTTGTATTTATTTTGGGTATCATAGTGCATTTTGTATGGTAATCACAGTGTAACACAGTGGATATCAATGCGTTACATTGTGCATCGTTGTATGTATTTTGGGTATCATAGTGCATTTTGTATGGTAATCACAATGTAACACAGTTGATACTGTGTTACATTGTGCATCGTTGTATCTATTTTGGGTATCATAGTGCATTTTGTATGGTAATCACAGTGTAACACAGTGGATATCACAGTGTGTCATGTATTTGTCGGAAAAAATTTTGTCGGAGAAGAGATGGCCGGAGAGGAGAGAGGAGAGAGGAGAGAGAAGATAGGAGAGATGAGGGAGGAGAGAGGATACTTTTAAAATACCTAAATTGACCTTTGATTAAAATTTAAGTCAATATTACCAAAATAAAATAGTTTCCTAATTTAAGTCAACCTAAGTTATCACCTTTTACTAGGATCTCCCATGAATAGGCCCCTATATATATATACTACTTTTTTTTGAAAAGAAATGATTGCATCACAATCGTGCTTCGGCCAAGCCATCACTCGATCAGGAGAACAATCCTATCATTAAACTTTCGACCGTTACAGAAAACATTAATACAAAACGAAATGAAAGACTGAAAAACACCGTAACATTTCGGACAAGATAAAAAACGAAAGTGTCTCGTAGTCAAGTGAGCCGCTTCGTTAGCTTGTCTATCCATCGCATAGATCGAGATAATCTCCCGACGAACCTGAACTTCCCGAGGAAAGGCAAGGCCTCTGCAGTTCCAACTGGAGGCGATCAATGAATTGATTCCTCTTCTTTTTTACAAAATCACAGCCTGAAGGTAAAGAGAAACAGTGGGAATGTGCCACCTTTCTTTGACGATTTCCTCCTTTTTGAAAGTGGATATGGTCCACTTTGCTTTCTTGATTTTTCCTATCTGCTGATCTTGCCAAGTAACCGAAATGAAATTATTTTTCTTACTTTGGTTGTAGAGGTATCGGAATTTCCAACGTTTCCGGTATTTCCACATTTTTGCTACCCTTAACGTTACCATGTACTCTCCAGAGACTTTGACAATTTCACCATAGGCGTCGTCGTAAAAGTCGTGGAGTTTGGTGGCGATGGTCGGGAGATCTTCCATTGTATCACCGATAAACGTCGTTATGGTCGTCGGAGTGTAGCCGAACGACTTCTTCTCAGATATGAGAGCCACAGAGGGATTTAAAGCCCCAGGGTGATTTAGAAGTTGAAACTTCTATAAACCGAAGCTCGTTGATGTTGGAGAACTCACCGGAGGTGGGTTTAATTTTGAGATCTGATTGAGACAAGGAGAGAGAGTCCCAACGGCAGCAGGCGGCAGCGGCGGCAGCGGCGGCAGCAGCAGCGGAAGCGTAGCAGCAGCAGCGGCAGTCGGCGTAGCAGCAGCAGCGGCAGGCAGCGGCTCTCTCTCTCACTTTCTATCTATACTACTTATATATGTATATAGACAAAATGTCTTAAAGACAACTCCTAAAACATATAGTACAACACTTTAAAGTATAAAACTTGAAAATCTCTTAAAACAACTAAGAATGCATAATGTACAAGTTACAAAAGCTTTTGGTCTACAAGGCCGGGCTGTCGGCCCATACCTACAACATGCTTTCTGACATTTCTCTCTACCTCTTCACGTCTCAACTCTCAAGTCTCAACCATACTTTTATGCTATCTAAGGGGGTGTTTGGGAGTGCTTATATTTTTGACTTATTTGCTTATAGCTTCTTCCCACTGCAAATAAGCTATTTGGAGTGTTTGGATAGAAACAATCAAAAGTGCTTATTTGCTTCTCCTCACCACAAATAAGTTGTTTTTGATAAGTCATTCCATACCTACTTATTTACTTCTCCTTATTTTCTTATCTATCCAAATTACCTTTTTACCCTCAATTTTTAACAAACACATTTTAAAAACTGCTTTTCTTCACCACATAAACAAATAAGCCTATATAAGCACTCCCAAACACCCCTGAGACCTCTTGCTCCTTTCATGTTCACGTCTCAGCCATACCTAAATAGAAGAATTCACACGCTTCCTTCTACCGGCCAATACCGAAACGTGCATATCAACAGCGTGAGACAGAGAAGTTGAGGTTGCATATAAACATTGTGAGACGAAGACAGATTCCACATCGAGTCCTGAAGCCGTCGTTTGAAACTTGAAATTTGTTCGGCCTCCGATATCACAAAGCCTCCTAGCCCTAAAGGTAACGTTTTCTACCTACTATCGATTTGTTATTTGTGTTGGTTACTTTGTATTTGATGGCCAAATTCGTTGAATTGTTTTTGTTCTTTTTCAATCTGTGGTTGCAGGGATTTCCAATTCGTCCAGGGGGACTGGAATTTCCGAGGTTGGGTTTATTGAAACGATTGTATATGGTTTATTTTCAGCAGTTATTGATAAATTTTGCTTCTATCCGAAGAGAAATGCTAACGTTGTGGTTTGAGAAAGATTAATGATGTGTTAGTTCAATATAATCTGAATTTCATGTTTCTGTTGAGAATGTTGCAGTATGATATTAGTGGTTTAGTATCAAAAATACAAGATTTGCAGAAAAGGAATGCTGAACTGGACAAGGAGAATAAAACACCGAGTTCAAAGGTTAATAGTTTTTTCTAAACTATTTTCACCGTTACCCCCAATTCTCTGTTTTATGATTCATGATATTTTGTTGTTGTTTTTGATCTTTTTTGTGCTTCACCTTCATTTTAAAGAAACTGAGAATGACATGCTTCAGAAGCGAGTGAATGACCTGGTATGTGTTATCTTGTATGTATCCGGTGTATCACACTCAGAATTAGGATTAGGGGTAAGATGTACATAAACATTTTACTTCTCCTCTGCCTCAAGGAGTAGAGAGATTGTCTCCTTAAAGACCCTCAATCTGAGAAAAAGTTAAAAGGAATCGTGAAAGAGTCTAGAAACATTGGAATCATGTGTTTGAAGACCTTTGTCTATATTTTTGGACATCTGTTTGCATGAGGTGTTTTTTCATGATCTAAGTTTATAATGGAATCTCAAGTTAACAGGTTTCTGCTTTTGTCTGTGGTCTGTGAAGTTGGCTGATGTAGGCATGAATCAATCTATATGATATGCAACGTATATACCATTAGGTTTTTCTTGATAGGAACTGTTGGGAAACTACTACATAAATATAAGCATGAGATTATATGGGAAGTGCCATTTTTGGTGAGAAGTGTGAGATAGATGGTCAATTCTAAAGCCTTACCATCTGTTGCTTTAATGGTGTTTTGCTTGGGTCTATCCATGGGGTGTGCATCTTCAACTGGTTTGGGATTTCAGAATTTTTGGATGGAGTTTTGATGGATTATAATTTTAATGCTCCTGAAAAATGTTGCTGCTGCTAAAAAAAGTTGCACTGTTTTGGATGGAGTTTTGACGAACCATTAGTTTCAACCTCTCGGACTTGTTCTACAGGCCAACTCTGTCCAAATAACTGAATAAGCAAAAACAACCTTAAAAATGTAAAAAAAGTGCTGATAATGAATACATCCCTTCACCTCACGTCCTCACCATCCTGAAAGATGAAAATTAAAAAGCCAAAAGTAAACAGTGTATCAATTGAAAACATCTTATCATATGTACCCATCCAGTTGTTGAACATGCATTTCACTGGAAATTTGCTTACCGCAAAATACCTCTTTTTCACTTTGCTTACCATAAATATCTTTTTTCATTTGCTTACTGCTTACCGCTTACTAAATCCACCAACCATAGACAAAGACTCACTTGCACTCGTAAGTCTTTCTCGGATTACATTGAGGTTCAGAAATTCGCCAAGAATTGACGTAATTTTCCGTTATAAATTGTCATTCGTATTGTTTGCTCATTTAAAACAAGTTCTGGTTTCAATTTTAAGGTGTATAATATGTGATTTTTCGGGTAATATTTCACCTTTAGGAGTAAGAGTAACCACAAGCACAGAAACATTCTTATAATATTTCACCTTTGCCATGAAAGTCAATTGCAACCATTGAATGATATGCTAGAGAATGGATCAAGTTTAGTCGATTTTTGAATTAAATATTAGTCAATTTCTTATTTGATTCTCTCAGCAAATTTTGGTTTCTATGGGATTATTACTTGGCGAGAGGGGGTACCAGGATAAAACCATTTTTTCGACTAATGTTTATTGTTTTTGCAGGTTTAAATTAATTAAATGTGTGAAGTTTTGAATTTGCTGTGGAAGTTTGATGCTGCTCCTAATTAAGGAACATGGAGATGAGTTTGTGCAGCAAGCATGAATTTTAATGATAAGTATGAACATAATATAAGTAGTGATAAACCAAAGGCAAACCTTGTTTTGCTTCTAGATTTAGTTACTACAACTTATGGGTAGGCAAAAACATGTTCTATTTTTGTTGTTAAAAGCAACCAGATTCCGATAATATCTCTATATAAGGAGTTGTTTACCCAAACACTTATCTGGTAAGCGCTTAGCAGTAAGCTTCGACACTATTACAGTATTAGTTACCTTATTGGGTTAGATATTAGTCCATAAAGAGGGGGCATTGTAGGGGACAATTTACAAGTAGTCTATAAAAATGGCATTGTACGCCACAATTTATCCGGTAAACACTTATCGGGTAAGACTATTTTTCCTTACCATTGCTCTCACCAGTAAGATTCTCGATACATACCATGTTCTCTGATAAGGTAATGTGACTTGATAAATACATACTTGATAAGCTTCTGGTAAACAACCTCTAAGTCTTTAGTTTGAGGGTGTTGTCTGTATGGATCATACCTTATAATATATTCGTTGCAGAAATTTGTTTGTATGTTCATGATCATCCATTAAAAGATTCAAAACCAGAGCTTGTTGTTTATGGTTCATGTTGTTAGATTGTATATTTACTGAATGTGGTCAAGAATATTATTAATAAGATTTGAGAGAGTTTTCTTAGTGGTTGCTTGTCATCTAATTTAATTACTAGACATGGTACCAGATTAGTTAAGGGTGTATTTGGCTATCTATATTTGTGTATATTGTTATTCTTTATATTAATTAATGATATATCGTGCGGTTAGAATATTTATAAACCAAGGAAAAGACTAACTAAAGATGGCATTTAAACAAGTTTTGCTAGAATGTTTTTCAAACTAGGAAACAAAACATCAATTTACCTTCTATGTATTTTCATTGTTTATTGGATACCCAACTATACATTTTATTTGGTAAAAACCAACTTTTCTTTGTGTTCTTGCTTACACCTTGCCGCATTGCGCGGGTACACAACTAGTGTATATATATATATATATATATATATAAGGGTAGTTTCATTTACAAATCACTCTAATTTTGCAAACCGTGCAAACCATCGATTTCATTGGTTAAGTTAATGAAATTTGGTCCTGAGTTGTTTAACTTGATGAAATTGTTTCATATAATTTTTTTTCTGATGAAATTGTTTCATATATTTGTGTTTTTCATGTAAAAATGAAAACGTTTCATCAGATTGAGAAAATGCATGAAACAATTTCACCAGAATGAGAAAAATGCATGAAACTACATAAAAAACACAAATATATGAAACAATTTCATCAAGAAAAGAATTATAAGAAACAATTTCATCAAATTAAACAACTTCAAGAACCAATTTCATTAACTTAATCAATGAAATTGACGGTTTGCAAAATTAGAGTGGTTTGCATTTGATCTCTGTAACAACCCAAATTTAAATGAAGCATACATAGCATTAAAATCAAAGAATTTCAAAACTGGGTCCCAAAATTCCATTACATCAGTCTCAAAACTTAGGTTGGCGGAAACAACCTATACACAACTCAGAATCAACACCATTACTCAGAATCAATCACTCATACTCTTCGAACCCACGTAGATCTACCTCTAGACGACTCATAACATTCGAAACAACATTTCTTCTCTACTAAATATACATACATCACACCATAAATGATCTCTCACGATACTTCCCCAACAATGGGTCTCAATCTATCCCTCAGGGATCTCGCTAACCTTCTAAATTACTAGAACACGACATATAAGCTAGCTTAAGACTACAACTTCGGAATAATAAGGTAGATCAAGCACATACGTGTACCTGTAAGTTCGCAATTACACTGGACAGGTGTAATCCCAAACTTACCGTACATGACTGTCCTCGGTACCCTATTAGTCCTATATCTACAATAGTGCCCTCTTAACGCATTTCCTGATTCTCAGTTGTGATTTCTACTCCCAAAGTTTAAGTTTAGGCCCGTCCGGTCACCTAAATCCCTTAAACTATGGCTCTGATACCATTTGTAACAACCTAAATTTAAATGAAGCATACATAGCATTAAAATAAAAAAAATTCAAAACTGGGTCCCAAAATTTCATTACATCAGTCTCAAAACTTAGGTTGGCGGAAACAACCTATACACAACTGAGAATATACTAGCTTCTATAAGTGGCACATGCACTGTCTCTATCTGCAACTGTACTCTATCCTGCTCTTGCTCACTTACCTGAGCCTCCTACTAATTGCTTACCTGAAAATGGTTTAGTTTTGAAAAGCGAGGGTTAGACCAAAAGGTCTAGTGAATTCCCTCCGTAAACAACATATATCAACAGTATAAAATCATTTTATAAAACTCATTAACATTCTCCACATAAGCATACAATCATGGTACTGCACAATGTTCAAGGATCACATTAGCTAACCACGATCGGGGCCCAAGCGGACTCCCTCTCGGCTCACATCAGGGCCCAAGCAGACTCCCCTCTATCCGAGTAGGAAGGAAACGAATTCCCTCCTACAAGCTCATCACAAATGCCCAAGGGATCATCGGATCCCGAGGTACCCTGATCCCACTGTGCAGACCGACTCCACATAACATACACATAGCTTATCGTAAATCACAAAGCGTGAAATCCTTATACATCATTTCATCTTGCTAAATAGCCTTTTTAAATAACACATACTTTTCATGGAAATCATACGTAACAGTTGGTAAACAATTCATACTCATAAAGGAACCATAATCAGTAAAATACTTTGCATATCATTTCGTGTAAAAAGGGTTTAGGGGACTCACCTGGAGCTCAAACACTTCTTCTGGCAAAGACTTCAGACTTTAAGGTGAACACCTATGATATAGTAATGGTAGGAATAGTGAGTCTCGGGTTAAACTCAGCCTGAACACCTTTCTGCTTAACTTAACTCTCAATAACTCTAGAATCTGGACCCATAATAAAATATCAGATCTTAATTCATTACCGGGTCTCTTTATTAAATTCCCATAATATCGGCCCAAGCTAAAAGAATACCGGATTTCTAATAGAACATTTCCGGATCATTAAAGAAATCAGCCCAACCAATTATCAACCCAATAAAAATATATCTCGGTCCATTCAAATTTAGCCCAACTAAAAATATATATATTTATCGGTCCACAACCCAACACACAAGCATGGGCCCAACATTAAATTCCGGTCCATGTGGTTTACTTTCCGGATCTCGGTCCAACAAACAAACAAAAAGGTGGACTCCGGATCCTTACATGGATTCCGAATCTGGTCCACGTGAGGAGTCATTCTGGATCCAAATAAATTGGATTCCGGATCCATAAAAGGGAGAGCCCAATTCCGGAACTTAAGGTTCTGGATCCTATATGATGTTCGGCCGAGTTCCGGTGTTGGATGAGAATTCCGGATCCGCTAAATTGAAGTCAAATTCCGGAACTTAAGCTAACCCAAACAACACTCCAGATCTCCTCGATTCCGGATCTTAATGGAATTTAGATTCCGGATCCTTGACCCAGATACCAATTCCGGTTCTACATGGTTCCGGTATCGGCGATTTTTGATTTGACAAATCACCACTCCAGACTCCCCTAATTAGCTTATTACCAAACAAATTACCAACACAGTCTTTTTAAAATTGATAAGTGCTTACTCTTAACCTCATAAACTCACATAAACATGTGATTAAATCTTTGAAACAGTCCAATTTTAGAGCTAAACCCTATTAATGCTCTTATCAAGATTTCCCAGTTCAAACATGAAGAGGAACCAAATATTTGATTTACTCAGCTATCTATTATGCAGGAATTAACATAGAGGAATGAATTACTTACCAAAATCGAACTTCTCCAAATGAAAATCGTTGCCAAAGCTCTTCCTATTCCTCCCTAGTTTCTCTTCTCAGCCGCCACAACAATTGCAAGAATAATCAGTAAAATGAAAACCTAGGGATCTGTTCCCTTTTTATATCTTTCCTTATTTGCAACAAGGTTCTTTTCCAACAACTTTTATTATTTAGACAAATGCCACCAAACTCTCAAGTCTAAGCTAGAAATCCGGGTTGTTACAATCTCTCTCCTATATATATATATATATATATAGACAGAGAGATAGTGATAGAGAGAAAGAGACCATGGATCTCGACTAACATCTTGCTTTCTTTCTTTTTCTGCTTCTTTATAAATCCGGGTTTTGATTTAATTTTATAAATTTTGAGTTTTGATTGTATGATTAAGGGTTTTGATTTAAATGATGTTTTTAGGATTGGATTTGGATTTGTCAAATGTTATTGGTGTTCTCAGATCTCGATCTCTATCTATTTTCTAGATATCGAATAGCTTGTTTGGTGTGGTTGCTCTTAGATGATTTAAGGATCATGGTGTTCGTGGTGTTCTTGAAGAAACCCATTGAAGAAGATGACGAGTTTGGGGTGGTTGCTCTTAGATGATTTAAGGATCATGGTGTTCATGGTGTTCTTGAAGAAACCCATTGAAAAAAGATGAAGAGTTTAGTGTGGTTGCTCTTAGATGATTTAAGGATCATAGTGTTCATGGTGTTCTTGAAGAAACCCATTGAAGAAGATGAAGATTGAAGAAAGGAAATTAAAAAATAAAAGGAAAATATTATAATTGATTAAAAAATGTTAAAAGAAATAAAAATATATAAAAAGACCATTTTACCCTCGACTTAGCGGAGAAATAGACGGCCGTCATCTTGAGGGACCAATTTCGTAACGAAATGCATACCACATATACCAAACTTGTAATTTTTGAAGTCATAGGACCAATTTCGTATTTTTTCACAAACCACAGGGACCAAAACAGTAATTTACTCTTAAAAAATCAACGTGATCTGAACTATGCAAATGTGTTTTTCTTCTTCTTCCTCATTTCTTCCTTTTTATTTCTCTGCAATGCAACTCAACAGTGGCGGCTCACTCTAAACCCATAATCGAACCGTTCATAAATTCATCAAACTCGTATACTGTTTTCAACTAATCGAATCCAGAAGGATTGAATATGAACGATGCCATGATCCACGAAAACACCAGAAACCAACTCGAAATAGTCAAGGCGGTATACATGCACCTTTAGCAACAGGGTTGTAGCCGGCGTAAACCGTGAGTATCAATCCAAGCTCGAACGCCTTCACGAAATGATTATGAGCATAGAGTCGATAATTATCCACAAAAGTCTTGTGTTGCACAACAAAACCACGCCCTGTTTCCCGATATTTTGCGCCACCGTTAAGAATGGTTCGACCAAAATAATGAGCACGAGTGCCCAAAGAGAACGTAAAGAAAACCAACGAAAGTTGTAGCTGCATGGTGATGAACTCCCAAATGGCCGCAAGAAACCCGAGTTCAAGAGAGTTTTCAACGATCATGGGTAAAGCGGTAAATAGACCAAGTTGGACGATGAACTGTTGGTTTAAGATCGTCCCGAGTGTTCGATTTGTGTTCATGTTATTCGCCACAGAACTCTTGACCCCACTTAGCGCAACATACAACCGGCCCCAGAAAAACGCGTAAACGTGTTAAAGAAATCATCAACGTGTTGAAAAAGAATCCAACGGTTGTGAAGTAAAACGAAAGCATTCTGAAAAAATCGAGGCTATGACCCAATCGGTACAAATCTCGGCTAAGAACTTGTTCCCCTTTTCCGCTTGCACGTTTTGCTTCAAAGATTGATACTTGGTTTAACCTGACATCTCTTCCTTTTCCTACTTGTATGTATTCATGGCGAGTGACGTTTTGTAACACCCTTTAGACATTAAATATAGGGAATTTCCGGAAAATGGGTAAAATAAAACTTCATAAATTAAGCCAACTAAAACCCTTGATACAAAGGGATAGTTTGGACGTTGTAAAAATTAACGAGTATTGAGACATAATACACAACAACCTATTAATCTAGAATCAAAGTAAGCTAGATTAACACGAGTGTCACTATATCTCCAAAAATCCCTCATCTCGATTCCCAAAAAGCCCGACCCTCCAAGCTCATAAGCATGGTCGGCAAAACAACACGTCAAGGACACACCGCTAGTGAGGACCTGAAATCCACAGTATACAACACTGCAAGTGTTAGACCAAAGATCTAGTGATTTCATGAACTATATAAGATTGACATGATAAGCGATATTATAAATCAAACCAAAGTACCGAATCCGTGCGGTAATAGTAGTAATCACAACTTGACTTCCGTCAAACAACCCAACCTGAGCATAAAATGTACATGGGAGTACCCTTGAAATATGGGGGAGACCCGTTACCATCGGGGTGACGAGAACACATGACATGGGGTCACCCGTGATGTTATTGGATTGCAACTCAAGTCCCAGTTTTAATTCCCATGCCACTAAGACATCACAACCTCAAACCATCTTTTCATGCCTTTATTGCCTACTCCGTCGAGTTACACCTCAAGGACTTACGGGACCATATTGCCTATCTAATCTAGACGAGTTACACCTCAAGGACTTGGTTGTCCTTTATTGCCTACTCGCTAGTGACACAACGTGGCCAATAAAATATGAGCATACGACTCACTTGGTTTAAATCCTCGTGCACAAGGATATAGACTACCACAATTCCAAACATGATCATGAATGCAATTACTTTATTAATACAAATTGTAGCAAGGTGATGCCCCACATGTTCACGTAAAGAATACTCCATTATCACACATACATGTAACATCAACTTATTCCTTTAAAATAGAAACTACCTTGTCACTCTAGGGAACTAGCCAAATTAGGGTGTAAGAATACATATGTGCATATATACTTCTATATGTGTATACACCAACATATTTTATACATAAAGTCATGTTTATACATATATACATGCTTGTATTCAATAAGAGATATGAATATATATATATATATATATATATATATATATATATATATATATATATATACACACACACACACATGTATAACGAAATATGAACTTTGGGTAAACCCTAGTTTTAGAAAGAATCCCAAAACTCATGTAGTTATTTCTTTAACATGGCAAGAACATTTTCAAGAAGACAAATGATGTATAGCTTCATATTTGGTCAAACTCATAAAACCCTAATTTTGGTTAGAACAAAATATGACCCCTTTTCAAGTGTAAATGCATATAATGACATTTATTGTAAGTTTACAAGTTAAGAAACTCACCAATCAAGGTTTGTAATGAGAAAACCAATTTTCTTGAGAAAACCCTAGAAATGGTAAATTCTTGAGAGTGGAAGGACTTGGATGAAGTTTGACCCTTTTGAAGCTTGCTAGACCACAAGGACAATAATGTATGAAGTGACTAACCCTTACAAAAAGAAGCCATAAATACTAGGGTTTAATGTGCATTGAATGAAGAGGGAGGAGAAGGAGAATGGAGAAAATCGCCCAAGGGGAAGTGGGTACCGATCAGCTGCAGAAAAGAAGAAGAAAACGCCCTGACTCTACCAAAAATCGACTTTAAGTAGCAGACCCTCGGCCCCGCGCGCGACAATGCTATTCGCGACTATGCCCCGGGCATAGTCGCCGCCCAAGTGCAGCACTCTGTCCGATTTGGTCCCTATGCCGCGACATTGCCACCGCGACTATGCCCTGGGCATTGTCGCCGGGCATAGTCGCCAGCCTCTGACACGATCTCCCCCCTTTTCTAGAAACTCAAGAGCGAAACCTTCAATATGCGCACCCGAGTGCTCATAGTTTGCCTAACTGTGATTATCTTTGCGAAGCCTTAAAGTTGAAAATCACAAGGTGGTGGAAATAAATCGAGATTAGAAGTGGGGTAGTTTTACTTACTTGAGAATTCGAAGTGTTACACGTTTCCCCTTATTGTTGTTGCATGTGTGTTTCCCCTTATCGTTGTTGCAGGGTGATTACGTGACAGGAGTTAAGAAGATGGTTGTAAAGTAGTTTGACTCAAAGTTGGCTAGATTGTCTTAAGAGATCGTATAAGCTTTGGTACTCTTCTTGATTCCATCTTCCGGTCTTTCGATCCTTGAGCTTGATTCTCCACCACGTATCCTTAATCGGTGTTTACCGAGTTCTTCAGCCATCTTCTTCCATTGGTTACCATCTTTCTCATGAAGTTCCTTCAAAAGTTCGATTTCTTCAGGCGTCCATGAGCGGTTTCCGCCCTTTCGAACAAAATATGAGTGTGATAATAGACAGCCGAAGATGGACCATACGGTATGCAACTCGCGATTTCTTGCCAACATTTTTTTATTCTAGCGTGGGACCTACAGTTCAAGACGATCTTCAAACCGTCGTCTCCCAAATTATGCACCTCTATATATTTAAGAATGGCTTCTTTTACTATCTTTGTCTTCTTCGGGTGTAAACCTCTTACCTCTTACGAGTCCATCTCCATGCTTCTCGGTTTCTGTATCTAATGACGGGAAGAACTCTACTTGACCCGAGAAGCTAATTTTTCTTCGACTTGCCTTTTGTTTTTTGTTTCTCCGTATTGTTTTCGACAGATTTCGTTGTTTTCTCTGAATTCTCCTCGATCGATTTGCTCTTCTTTTTGAAAGACTCAAAAAGAGATAAACAAAGAGAGAAATTTAGAGAAAGAAAGATTAGAGAGAGAAAGGTAGAAGATGATGTATTATTATTATGTCAAGAGAATGATGTTCCAACACATTATATACATGCCAACTATATAACAGAAAGTCAGGTATGAGACGCCCTCTTTATTTACACTAACATCCCCCCTCAAGCTCACATCTAGAAGAATGTGAATCTTTATCGCGAATAAAGTGCAGATCAATCTCTATGTGCTTTGTTCTTTGATGAAAGACGGGGTTCATGGCCAAGTATGTTGCTCCAATATTATCAAATCATAAATTAGGAGCACAACCAAGGTCTAACCGTAACTCTCGAATTAGAGAAGAAAGCCAACACAATTCAGCAGCAACATGAGATAAAGCACAGTATTCAGCCTCGGTACTAGAACGTGCCACCACATGTTGTTTCTTCGAACTCCAGCTGATTAAATTTGGCCCAAGAGATATGCAATATCCACCGGTGGAACGTCAATCATCGGGACAACCCGCCCAGTCGGCATCAACATAGGCATGTACATCAAAAGACGAAGACTTTTGATGTAATAAACCATGAGTGTGCGTTTTGTAAGTATCGAAGTATACGCTTTACAGCCATCCAGTATTTTTCAGTTGGGCAATGTAAAAATTGAGAGACTTTACCCACAACATAGGCAATCTCCGGACGAGTTAAAAAAAGGTACTGTAGAGCACCAACAGTCCTTTGATACAACAACGGTACACCAGAAAACTTGGATAACTGACGTCCAGAAGAAACAAGAGATGATAGAGGTTTGCAGTCGCTTAACCCATTCCGATGTAAAAGATCTAGAAGATACCGCTGTTGAGACAAATAAACTCCCTTTTCAAAAAAAGTAGTCTGTATACCCAAGAAGTAATTCAACTTACCTAAGTCTTTCAAGGCAAATTGAGAGTTTAATTTCTGAATTAGATCAGCAACAAAATCAGACGAGCTGTTCGTGATAATCACATCATCAACATAAACAAGAACATAGGCAATGGTGGTTGTTGAAGAGTATACAAACATAGAAGTATCAGATGAACATTGAGTAAAGCCTAGTGAAATCAAAGCACCAGAAAGTTTTGCAAACCAAGCTCGTGGCGCCTGTTTGAGGCCGTACAGAGCTTTCTGAAGAAGACAAACATGTCCAGGACAAGTAGAATCGACAAACCCAGGTGGTTGACTCATATAAACTTTTCAGTTAAGTCACCGTGTAAAAATGCGTTATTTACATTGACTTGGCGTATGTCCCAACCACGAGAATAGGCAACTGATAAAAGCAATCGGATAGTGGTAGGTTTAACCACGGGACTAAAGGTTTCAGAGCAGTCAACTCCTTCGGTTTGAAGGAAACCTTTGGCTACTAACTGGGCTTTGTAACGACTGACAGAACCATCAGAATTTCTTTTGATTTTATACACCCACTTACACCCAACGACATTAGCATATGGAGGAGGTGACACTAACTTCCAAGTCCTATTAGAGTGTAATGCGGTAATTTCATCTCTCATAGCATCCCACCAAACAGGCCATTTTATGGCCTGAGGAAAAGTGAGAGGCTCGGTAGTAATAACACAATGTGATACAGATTGATAAAGAAAATGATCAGAGAAGTGTTTAGGACGACGTGTGTGATCACGAGTACGAGTGACCATAGGATGAATAGACTCGGTAGTAGACGGAATAGGAGAAGAATCAGACGACAAACTAGAAGAAGAAGACACATTCACATTACCAGGAGATGTAGCAACGGGAACTGAATTTTCCATGGGAGATGGAATGGGAGGCGCATAAATCACTGAAGAAGACGGTAAGACAACCGTGGAATCAGTCGATGTGGAAGCATCAGTCGATGGAAAAATTGACTCATGAAATTGAACATGTCGAGAAGTATACGTAATGGAAAAAATGGGATCGTAACACAAATACCCTTTATGGTAAGGGGCATAACCAAGAAAAATACAAGCAGATGACTTGGGAGACAATTTGTCTGGACGTGTGGAGCCAAGAAATGAATAGCACAAACAACCAAAGGTGCGAAGAAGAGAGTGATCTGGTGGATGATGGAACAGAAGTTAATATGGAGAAACATGGGATAAAGTTTTAGACGGTAAACGATTAATTAAAAAGGCTGCCATAGCATAAGCATCGTACCAGAAAGTTTTGGATAGATGAGAATGATACAGTAAGGCACGAGCTATTTATGATAAATGGCAGTTTTTTCGTTCAGCCACTTCATTTTGTTGTGGAGTATAGGGACACGAAAATTCGAAGTGAAATCTCAGATTCATCAAAAAAATTGACGCATAACACCTTTGGTTAGTTCTGGAGCTCCATCACATTGAAAATATTGATTTTAGTGGAAAACATATTTTCAGCATGAGATTTAAAATGACGAAAGGCATCACAAGCTTGAGAACGAAGAGATAAAGGGTATGTCCAAGTAAACCGGCTGTAATCGTCAATAAAGGTGATAAAGTAACAAAAACCATCATGAGATTCAACAGACGAGGGACCCCAAATGTCACAATGTATAGTATGCAACGGAAACATACATCGAGGATCATGAACAAGAAAAGGAAGACGAGTGCTTTTATACAAACTACAAGCACTACAATGATTATTCTTATTATTTCTAGCTAAGGGAATACAAAGATTATGTAAAACGTAATCAGATGGATGTCCCAACCGAGAGTGTCACAGAGTAGACGAAACAGATGAGGTTGTAGCTGCAGAGAGAGAGAGTAAAGATTCTCACAACTACGTGGAATGTGGTGGAGTAGAACTCCCTTGCTTGTCTGAATGAAAAAGCGAAAAGATGAAAATGAGACAATGCAAGGATTATCATAGACCAATTGGCCAATGGAAAGCAAGCTTTTGGTTAGTTTAGGAACAAGAAGAACATTTTTCAACAATAATCGACATTTAGGAAAAGAAACAAATGAACAACCAATGTGAGAGATACTAATAAAGTGTCCATTACCCATAATAACTCGCTCAGGACCGGTGTAGGCTACCGCCCCATGTACCAACCATGGATTCGGGGTCATATGTCTTGTAGCACCTGAGTCTGGAATCCATGAATCAACTAAGGCACATGTGATAGGGTTAATTTATTAACCCTATTTTATCCGTTTTTAGTAGGTTTTTATCTTGTTTTATTTGCCCAAAGTCCGTATTTGAGTCATTTTTATTATCTTTTTATCATTTTCTGTGTTCTTTGTGTTGATCATGATTTAATGGTATAATCTGTGTGTTTTGAACTCATTTGGGCCTGTTTTGAATTGTTACAGAAATGAACTGATCGATACTGCGGTGGTGCTATAAGAGCAGATGTTGCAGGAGTGCCAAAGGAGTGCACAGCTGGGCCTTTTTGTAAATCTTTGGGCCGAACAAGCTTTTGAAGACCATGGGCTAAAGTTGACTTTTGGAGGGGACAAGAAGTACTTGTGACATCAGTCTCTATCAACAACTGTTAATTGCTTAATCCCCAATCAACTCCCCTATATATATGGATGGATTGTTAGCCTTTGAAGACACCTTATCTCATTACCACTTGCTACTTCTAATTATTTTTTGCTACTTGCTTCCTAATTATTGCTTTTTAGTTGCTACTTATTGTTAATCTTTTGGTTACGAAATCTCTTGTATGCTAAGCTTTCGGTTCTCGATTTAATCTAGTGATTTTTGAAGTAATCCCTTGTGTTATTGTTCACGGTTCTCGCAATTTCGCTCCAAAGATCTCGATATTTTACAAGTTTGTTACACCTAGTTTGTTTTCTCGATTCATCTTGTTTTCCAAGTTACTTACTTAATTTCTCAAGGATCTTAATTTTAGTTTGGACATCTTTCCTTCTAAAATTCGAAGTTCTTGATCATTTAAGTTTTTATTTCCAAGTTCCAACGTTTTTAAGGCTACAAGTAGTTTTGTGACGTAACTTGTGCGACAAGTTTTCATAACTTGGCACCCAAGTTACCACGTTAGTTTGTTAGTTCTGATTCTAGTTTCCTTGCATTTAAATTCTTGTCATTTAAATTTCAGTATTTACTTTCTGTCTTTATTTTCTTGTTATTAAAATTCCTGTACTTTAATTTATGTCTTTCCATTTCTGTAATTTACTTTCTTGCAATTTCTTTTCAGTACTTTCCATTTATGTCATTTACATTTCTTACACCTTTCGAAAGAAGAAATCAAGCCATGATGGGCTAATAGCCTGAACTTGGGGTGTAAAGTAAAGTTTAGATGTAAATTTGTGTGAAGGTAAAGAGGTGTATTGAATATAACATTGTATCTAACTATTTATTTTAGGTGATTGATCTTACATTGAATATTGCATTTAATTAATTGACAACTAATTTTATGTTTGAAAATGCATTAACATTCAGTGTTAAGGTTAAGGTTAATTATCTGAAATAATAAGAGAAGACTAATAAATAGTTTTAGTATCTGACAAGTATTATACTCTTACGGAGTAGGATGGTAACACTGTGTTGTGCTAGGATTCACGAAGTCTAACATAATTGATATTGTATCGATAGCACGTTGACCAGTGTGTACTCTTGGGAGGCCGTTTGAACCGACAGTTAGTACTGTGGCAGTCCTATAGCACTTGTTGCTACAGGACTGGCTGGATGTTATAATATCTCTTTACTGGATCACTTGTTTTCATCTTTATGGAGCTTTGCACCCTGTGCTTTTTCTCTAGAATTGATTTTTAGTTGATAACTCAAACCAACCATCTAAACAAATCTGTTTTCGAATTCACCATCTGAAATTGGTTTTTAAAGACTGTACTTTTGAAAAGCTTTCACAAGTTTTCCCTGTGGATCGATATCTGGTACTTTTACCATTATTACTTGTTACGAGACGATAGTAGTTCAAGGTGTATACTTGCACTGAGTTCTATTTTAAGTGAATCTCTAAGGTTGCATAAATCAGTCCAACAAGTTTTTGGCGTCGTTGCCGGGGAGCACTTCGCTGAAAGATTTTCATTTTAAAGTAAAGTTTGTAAGCTCTGATTTTTCTACCACCTTTTTGAAAACCAGTGCATGCCCAGACTTGCACACGGAGAAATTTTCCAATTTTATCAAGAGATTGAACGAACTTTTAGACAAAGAAGGAAAATACAAAGAGCTGTTTCAGTTCCAAACTCTCCAAATATGTCTGAAGATGAGTACACCTCTGATGATGGGGAATATCACTTCAATTTTGGGCCGGAAGGCAATCCTAATATTAGAAATCCTGAAAATGGACCAATCCCTGAAAATAGGCCAATTCATAATCTTGAAGATGAGGAACAAAACATTTTCAGGCTTGCAAACTCTAAAAATGGAGGCATTATAGCCTATGCTGTTCCTGTTTTAAATCAATTACATTCCGGAATACTTAAGCCTACCCTCGAAACACATCATTTTGAACCCAAGCCGATAATGTTTCACATGCTCCAAATCAACGGCCAGTACGCTGGTTTGGCACATGAAGATCCTCATTCTCATCTCAGGTCTTTCATGGAAATTACAGACTCTTTCAAACTGCTAGGTGTACAGGATGATGCTTTAAAGCTAAAACTTTTTCCATACTCTCTAATAGATAAAGCAAGATCCTGGTACAACTCGTTGCAACCAGATTCTATAATCACATGGAACCAAATGGCAGAAAAGTTTCTAAAAAAATATTTTCCACCCACGAGGAATGCTAAGTCCAGAAATGAAATCTGCACTTTTAAACAAATGGACAATGAAGCAGTTCCTGATGCATGGGATAGGTTTAAAGAGCTGTTAAGAAAATGCCCTCACCATGGCATTCCGTACTGCATTCAGCTAGAGACATTTTACAGTGGTCTAGATATCACTGCTAAACAAATGCTTGATGCTACTGCAAGCGGATCTTTTACATCGTGTACCTACAATGAAGGTTATGAAATCCTAGAAAAGATTTCTGACAATAATGGACATTGGTCTGATCCACGTGCACTGCCACCTAAAAGAACAACAGGGACACCAGGTTCTGATGCTTACTCAACATTGACTGCACAATTGGCCAATATGGCTACTCTAATTCAAAATCTAGCCACACCTGTGCAGGCTAATGCTGCTACTGCTATCCCTGGTGTTCTGCCAGTACAATGTACTTTTTGTGGAGATGGACACTCTTTTGAAAATTGTCCAAGCAATCCTGAGCAAATAAACTATGTTCACAATAACAACAAAGGAGGACCTTTCTCTCAGACTTACAACCCTGAGTGGAGAAATCATCCTAGTTTTTCTTGGCATAGTACTTCTCTCAACCCACCATCACAAAGACCACAAGGATACTCCAACTCTCAAGGACAATCCAACTTTCAACAAAGAAACCAACATACCCAGCAATCTAATTTCCAAAGCAACAAGCCCAATCAACAGGCTGAATCATCTACTTCTTTGGAAGCAATGATGAAAGGGTTTATGACCCAAACTCAAGCCTCAATTAAGAATCTTGAAACTCAAATGGGGCAAATGGCTTTGGAGGTGAAGAAAAGGCCAGTATGAACTCTTCCTAGTGATACTGAAATACCACACCGAACAGGAAAAGAGCAGGTTAAAGTTGTGACTTTAAGAAGTGGAAGGCCTTTAGAAGAAAATCCCAGAAAAGAACAAATAGACAAAGCAGAGCCAGAAAAGAAAAAGACAAAACCAGATTTTGCTGCTACATTACCTATAGACCAGTCCTGTAGCACTAGTGGGACCAAAGCTAGTGATAAGCCTGTTGATATTTCCATCATTCCTAGCAAATCAGACTATCCCTTGCTATTCCCTGATGAACCTAAGAAAGTACCGTAGATGATGTGTCACACTCTGGTGGCAGTCCTACAGTACTACCTCAGTCCAATCCTATAGCACCCTGTAGGACTGAAGGGATACCAACTGTGAAACCCACACAAACACCTCTCCTTCACAAGATTGATCCCTCTAGTTCAGTCACTCCTTACATTTCCTACCCTCAAAGAAAAGGAATAATAAGGAAGAAGTTCAATTTAAAAAGTTTCTTGATGTTTTTAAGCAGTTGCACATAAACATACATTTGGTTGAAGCAATTGAGCAGATGCCAAATTATGCAAAATTTCTAAAAGACATTTTGAGCAAAAAGAAAAAGTTGATTGAATATGAGACAGTAGCTCTGACTGAAGGATGTAGTGCTTTGTTGTCCAGTAAGATTCCCCCTAAAATGAAAGATCCTGGATGTTTCACAATTCCATGCTCCATAGGAGGAAAGAAAGTAGGAAAAGCCCTTTGTGACCTAGGTGCTAGTGTAAACCTTATGCCTTTATCCATTTTCAATACATTAGGCATAGGTGAAGCTAGACCTACCACTGTTTCCTTACAATTGGCTGATAAGACCATAGCCTGGCCTAAAGGAAAAATTGAGGATGTCCTAGTCCAAGTTGATAAGTTTATCTTTCCAGCTGACTTTATCATACTAGACTTTGAAGCTGACAAAGATATCCCCATCCTTTTAGGTAGACCTTTCCTAGCAACAGGGAGGACATTGATAGATGTCCAAAAGAGAGAGCTGACCATGAGAGTTCATGACCAATAAGTAACTTTTAATGTTTTTTATTCTCTCAGGTACCCTGAAGAAGTAGAGGAATGTTCCACTCTGAGCATGATAGAAACTTAGTGTGGAGACAAAAGCTTGGGAGAAATGTTGGGGATAACAGAATCTGATTCTGATGAGGAAGACTTTGAAGACCTGGAAACATCACAGGAAGTTGCTGCTTTTGAGACCTTAGATCATAAGGATGGGAAAACTCTTGTTCCATCCTTAGAAGTTGCTCCAGACTTAGAATTGAAACAACTTCCCTCACATTTGAAATGTCTTTTTAGAGGACCCTGGGAAGTTGCCTGTCATTATTTCATCATCACAAGAACTTGAGCAAGAAGAAAGATTGGTCAAAATGCTAAAACTTCATACAAAGGCCATAGGATGGACCATTGCTGATCTCAAGGGCATAAGCCCTACCATTTGTCAACACAAAATCATTTTGGAAGATAAAAATTTCACCTCAGTTGAGCCTCAAAGGAGACTCAATCCTGTGATGAAAGATGTTGTCAAAAAGGAAATTTTGAAATGGCTTGATGCAGGCATAATCTATCCTATTGCAAGTAGTACATGTGTCAGTCCTGTGCAATGTGTACCTAAGAAAGGCGGAGTGACTGTTGTACCAAATGAGAAAAATGAACTTATACCTACTAGGGTAGTGTCTGGTTGGAGGATATGCATGGACTATAGGAAGCTTAACAAAGCTACTCAAAAAGACCATTTCCCATTACCCTTTGTTGACCAAATGCTAGACAGACTGGTAGAAAAAGAGTTCTACTGTTTCTTAGATGGCTACTCTGGTTACAATCAAATCACCATTGCACCTGAGGACCAAGAAAAGACCACTTTCACTTGTCCATTTGGTACTTTTGCATTTAGAAGAATGTCGTTTGGACTTTGTAATGCCCCAGCCACTTTTTAAAGATGTATGATGTCCATTTTTTCTGACATGTTGGAAAACTCCATGGAAATTTTCATGGATGACTTTTCAGTTTATGGGACATCATATGACTTATGTTTACAAAACCTGGAAAATAGCCTTAAAAGATGTGAAGAAACAAACTTGGTTTTAAACTGGGAAAAATGTCATTTTATGGTAAAAGAAGGCATTGTGTTGGGACATCTCATTTCCAACAGAGGCATAGAAGTTGATAAGGCCAAATTGGAAATCATTTCAAATTTACCTGAGCCTACAACAGTCAAAGGTATCAGAAGTTTTTTGGGACATGCTGGTTTTTACAGGAGGTTCATAAAAGATTTTTCAAAAATTTCAAAACCTCTTTGTTTATTACTACAGAATGACCAAGTGTTTAATTTTAATGAAGATTGCAGAAAAGCTTTTAACACTTTGAAAGAAGCATTGGTCACTGCCCTTGTGGTAATAGCACCGGATTGGTCCCAACATTTTGAAATTATGTGTGATGCTAGTGACTGGGCAGTTGGAGAAGTTTTGGGTCAAAAGAAAAATAAAATATTCCATCCTATTTACTATTCTAGTAAAACTCTCAATGATGCTCAAATCAATTACACCACTACTGAAAAGGAATTATTAGTTGTGGTTTTTGCTTTTGAAAAATTCAGATCATACTTGATTGGTACAAAAGTAACTGTTCACATAGATCACGCTGCAATCAAGTATTTGATTTCTAAAAAGGATGCAAAACCTAGGCTAATAAGGTGGGTCTTGTTGTTACAAGAGTTTGATTTAGAAATCATTGATAGAAAGGGTGTGGATAATCAAGTGGCTGACCATTTGTCTAGGTTAGAAAAACAAGACAACCTTGTTTATAGTGGTGAGATTTGTGAGACTTTCCCTGATGAGAGAATTTTGGTTGTAAAACATATCCAAATCCCTTGGTTTGCAGACATTGTAAACTATCTGTCTTGTGGAATCATTCCTAAGGAGTTGAGTAAACACCAAAGGAAAAAGCTCATTTATGATTCCAAGAAATACTTATGGGATGACCCACTTTTGTTTAAAATTTGTGCAGATCAGATGATCAGAAGGTGCATACCACAAGAAGAAATGACATCAGTTCTACAACACTGCCATGCAAGGCCATGTGGAGGACATTTTGGAGGAAGTAGGACGACAGCAAAGGTTTTACAATCTGGATTGTTCTGGCCTACTTTGTACAATGATGCTCATAACTTTGTAAAAAGTTGTGATGAGTGTCAAAGAAGTGGGAATATTTCTCAGAGAAATGAGATGCCTTTAAATGGAATTCTAGAAGTAGAGTTGTTTGATGTTTGGGGTATAGACTTTATGGGACCTTTTCCACTCTCCAATAATTGTGCCTACATTTTGCTTGTTGTAGACTATGTGTCCAAATGGGTGGAAGCTTTGGCTTGCCATTCCAATGATGCCCGGACAGTTGTCAATTTTTTGCAAAAACAAATTTTTACAAGATTTGGTACACCCCGAGCCTTGATAAGTGACGAAGGCACCCATTTCATAAACAAGTTGTTAGAGGAAATTCTTGAAAAATACAACATTCAGCACAGGGTGGCAACTGCTTACCACCCACAAACCAATGGTTTGGCTGAGTTGTCAAATAGGGAGATAAAAGGTATTTTAGCAAAGGTGGTCAAACCACACCGGAAGGACTGTGCCTCCAAATTGGATGATGCCTTATGGGCCTATCGGACTGCTTTCAAAACCCCTATAGGAATGTCCCCTTACAAATTGGTTTATGGAAAGGCTTGTCACTTGCCAGTTGAGTTAGAGCATAAAGCTTATTGGGCCATAAAAGAACTCAACATGAATCTGGATGAAGCTGGCAGGAAAAGAACTCTTCAACTCTGTGAAATGGAAGAACATAGGAATTTTTCCTATGAAAATGCCAAGTTATATAAAGAAAACACAAAAAATGGCATGACAAAAAGCTTCTTCCAAAAGATTTTTATGAGGGTCAAAAAGTCATTTTGTTCAATTCAGGATTAAAGCTTTTCCCTGGAAAACTGAATTCGAGGTGGACTGGACCCTATCGTGTTGCAAAAGTGTACCCCTACGGTGTAATTGAGCTCATTGATCCGGAGAGGGGTACTACTTTCAAAGTCAATGGTCATAGAGTCAAACCATTATTTGACCCCACTGAAGCACCACCACAACCTTATACGGTTGTTGAGCCTGATAATTGATAAGTATATATATGTGTACATATATATATAAATAATAAAATACAAAAACATTCAAATAAACATATAAAAGAAAAAAATATATATACATATATATATATTGTTGGGTCACTTAAGATTTGAAGATGACCTCAGTCTCTCACTTTTGCACAGCTCATACTTAGAATAATTTTTAGGTTCTTTACAGGCAGCTTAATTGTATAAAAATGTTCGGTGAAGTCGAAGATCAACCGAAGAAACAAAGTAGAAGTATATCTTCAATGCGGATTGAAGATAGACTTCTCAACCAAAGATTAAGCTGCTACTTGAGACCTCCTAAGGTCTTAGGCCAGTACACTTGAAGAGCAAGGATATTCTTGAAGACTTGATCGGCATGATCTCTTGAAGATGTTAAAGACTTGATCTGAAGGATCTCTTAAAGATGTTGAAGATATGATCGGCAGGATATGTTGAAGTCATGATCGGCAGAGAATTCCTTAAGAAAGAATTCTTAAAGATATCCTTGAAGACATCCTAGGACAACAGTTTACAACAGGTATATTCAGCTTTATCTACAAAATATATTTGGGATATCCTGCAATGACAGAGATATAATCTGAGGATCAGAAAAAGGATCTTTGTATTTGTTATCTCTTTCAAGAAAGCTCAACTTCAACAACAGGTCAACGCTTCAAGACAAACATACAAAGACAAAAGTACATCCCAGTACTTTTCAGAAGAAGCTGCTTCCATCCTGCCATCCAAGCCCTGCTTGACAAGTGTCCATGCATTTAATGCATGAGGCACTATATAAAGAGGTCTTCTCCTTCCTTGCAAAACCACCAGTTTACAAACTCTCTCAAGCTTTCAAGTGCTGGCATTACTCTCTCTCAGAAGTTCATTTGTTTTCTAAGTGTTTTACAACTGTTCTTATTCTCTGTGTGACTTTGTGTTAGATTGTTTAAGCAGATTTTATCTGTTTTGTTCCGCAACAATCTTTAAGTTTTCTATGTGTAATTCTTGATTTTAAATCAATAAATAATTAATTAAGTAAAAAATTTTGTGTATTGTATTCAACCCCCCTTCTACAATACTTGTTTACCATTGCTAATCCATAGCTGGGACCAACAAGTGGTATCAGAGCAGTCAGCTTAATCTAATAAGCTTGATCTGATCTGCAATGGCTTCATCTTCTTCTTTAAACAATGTTTCTTCTCAAAACTCAAATGCTGGATCATACGAAAATGGCTCCATAGCCAAACCACCAAAGTTTAACCCTAATAACTTCTCTCTGTGGAAAAGTCGTATGATGCTCTTTCTAGAAGGAGTTGACAGCAGATATCCTACTATACTCCATGAAGGACCTATTGTCCCAAGAGTTTGGGATCGTTATAATGCCAAAAATAAAGATGAGGATGGTGATGATTCTTCTTCTGATGAGGAAGAACGAACACCAGCTACTGGGAGATACATTGTAAAGGACCCCAGTAAGTACACTGATGAAGACAAGCGTCTTGTAGCTCTTGACACTAAAGTCAGAGCCATCATTGCCCTCTCTTTGCCTGATGAAGTTTATCACTCTCTTGTAAACTTTTCTACTGCTAAAGAAATGTGGTCTACTCTGTGTGTTCTTTATGAAGGAACTTCTGAAGTGAAAAAGAGCAGAAAAATCGCTCTTGTTAGAAAATATGAACTGTTTGCTCATGAAAAAGGAGAATCGCTTTCTGATTACTATAACCGTTTTAACAGGCTGCTTAATGATCTTAAGCTGTTGGGTCGCATTTATGACAATGACGAAGTCTTATGCAAATTTATGGATTGTCTTCCTGAGTTCTGGGAAAACATCTGCACATGCATTAAGACAACCAAGGATCTTGATCATATGCCTCTCACAGCTCTTTATGGTACTCTCTTTAACTTTGAGCAAACCAAGCTCCAAAGGAAGTCTGTCATTAAAGATATCAAAAGCTCTTCCCTAGCTCTTGTATGTGACTCTTCCAAAAGATCTGTGTGCATTCCTAGAATTACATATCCTTCTGATTCTGACCATGATAGTCAAGAAGATACCAATGATCATTCGGAGGCATATCTTAGTGATGCTGATGATGAAGGTGAGGAAACCCCCGTTGACCAACTGATAGATGGCATAGCCATGCTGGCAGGTTACTCTAAACCTAGATCCCGTTTCTCCTCTAGTAAATCTAAATTTTCTAGAAAATCTTCTCAAAATTTCCCCAAGCACTCTTCAACTGATAAATCAAATGAGGAATGCTTTAAATGTGGGAAGAAAGGTCATTTTGCCTCTGAGTGCAGAAGCAAGCTTTCTGAAAAATCAAAGAACTCTTCCTCTAGTCGTCCCTTTTCAAAATCTAACCGATCCAGAGCCGATTCAAATCACTCCTCTTCTCAAAGATCTGGCCAACCTGGTTCCTCTGTGAACTCTGACCGTGCTGAAAAGTACAAGGCTAAATACAAAAGAGAAAAGGAGAGAAATGAACTTCTTTCCAAAAAGGGAACGGGTCTGCTAGCTGAGTATCATGACTTGGTAGATGAACCCACATCTGATAGTGATAAGGACATGGCCAATATTTATTTCATGGCAAAGATTGATGACATCAATGACTGTGAGGAAACTCCTTCCACTCTTGCTCTAGTCTCGACAGGATGCTCTTCCTCATCCACTCAGGTTTATGGACATCAACAGATCTGGTATCTGGATAGTGGATGTTCACGTCATATGACTGGAAACATATCTCTTCTTGTTAACTTTGTGTCGGCTAAAGGTCCATCTGTTATCTTTGGCGATAATTCTCGTGGCAGTACTAAAGGCTACGGAACTCTCTCAAATGGTTCCGTCACCTTTAATAAAGTAGCATACGTTGAAGGTCTGATGCACAACCTCTTAAGCATAAGCAAGCTGTGTGACCTCGGCTATAAAGTAATCTTTGAACTGTCCATTTGCACGGTGGTTAACAAAGACATGAAAGCTGTACTTTCCGGGTACCGAAAAGAAAATGTCTATGTTATAGACATGGGACAGAGTTCATCTTTTGGAACAAACATCTGTTTTGTCTCTGAAAACTCTGCTAAAATCGGTTGGCTTTGGCACAAGCGTCTCTCTCACCTCAACTTCAAAACCTTGAACTCTCTCTCTTCTAAAGAGCTCGTGTCTGGTATGCCAAAGCTAACCTTTGTGAAAGAAAAGCTGTGTGCTGCTTGTGAGAAGGGAAAGCTCACAAAATCTTCATTCAAGTCCAAGCAATGCTTCTCCATTTCTCAACCTCTTCAGATGCTGCACATGGATCTGTGTAGACCAGTCAGCACTCCAAGCCTTGGTGGAAGAAGGTACATTCTTGTTATTATTGATGAGTTTACACGCTACACTTGGGTATTTTTTCTCAGGTACAAAAGTGATGCTTCTGAAGAAATCATAAAGTTCATCAAAAGATCTGAAGTGATGAATGGGCAGCTGGTGAGATCTGTGAGAAGTGACAACGGCACTGAATTCAAAAACAGTGTGTTGGATGACTTCTTCAATGAAAAGGGCATATCTCAGAATTTTTCGGCTGTTCGGACTCCACAACAAAATGGTGTGGTAGAGAGAAAGAACAGGACGCTGTGTGAAGCTGCCAGATCCATGCTGAGTGAATCTCACCTGCCGACCTACTTTTGGGCTGAAGCAATTAATACTGTATGCTTTACCCAGAATAGGTCCATCATTGTAAAAAGGCATAATAAGACTCCCTATGAAGTCTTTTATGGTAGAAAACCAAACATCAGTTTTCTTCATGTCTTTGGGTGTGTCTGCTACATTTTGAATGACAGAGAAAACTTGGGCAAGTTTGATCCTAAAGCAGATGAAGGCATCTTCATGGGTTATTCTCTCACCTCCAAAGCATACAGGGTCTACAACCTTCGGAGAAAATGTATTGATGAATCAATACATGTCAAGTTTGATGACCTCAAGGTATCATCTCTCTCCTCAGATGATGATGAATTAAATAGTTGGATCACCTCTTGCATTGGTGATGCTTCTCCTTCTCCACCTAACCCAACTATTCCCATACCTTCTCCTCAAAATCCCACCTCTCAAGATAATAATCCTTCCTCATCCTCACACCCTTCTTCAAACCAAGAAGAAAATCCTCTGCCGATCCAAACTTCCCTAAACCAAAATTCTCTTCAAAACACCACTCTCTCTCATCCCTCAAATACCCCTTCTTCATCAAATCCACCACATACTTCTTCTTTCAATCCTCCTCAAGATCTACCCTCCACCTCTCATCCACAACCTTCCTATCCTCCAGCTTTGCCTCCTGCTATAAAATGGACCAAGGATCATCCAATTGATCAAATAATTGGTGATCAACAGGCTGGTGTCCAAACCAGAAGAGGAGTAGGCAATATCTGTCTCTATGTGAACTTTTTGTCTCTTATAGAGCCAAAGAAGGTTGAAGAAGCTCTAGCTGATCCATGTTGGATCACTGCCATGCAAGAAGAACTTTCTCAGTTTGAGAGAAACAAGGTCTGGAGATTGGTTCCTCGTCCTCCCCGAAAAACAATCATAGGAACCAAGTGGGTCTTCAGAAACAAGATGGATGAAGAAGGCACTGTCATCAGAAATAAAGCCAGGCTGGTTGCTCAAGGGTACAGGCAAGAAGAAGGAATTGACTATGATGAAACATTTGCTCCAGTTGCTAGACTTGAAGCAATCAGAATCTTCCTTGCTCATGCTGCATACAAGAACTTTAGAGTCTTCCAGATGGATGTCAAGAGTGCCTTCCTAAATGGAGAACTTGCTGAAGAAGTCTGTGTGAAACAACCTCCTGGATTTGAAGATCCCTCTCATCCTGACTATGTGTACAGATTGGATAAGGCTCTCTATGGCCTTAAACAAGCTCCTCGTGCCTGGTATGATACTCTAGCTGACTTTCTTCTGAAGAACAAGTATACTAGAGGTAAGGCTGACAACACTCTTTTCATCAAGCAAAAATCAGGTAATCTTATTATTGTTCAAGTTTATGTGGATGACATCATTTTTGGTGCCACCAATTAATCACTGTGTGATGAGTTTGCCTCTCTCATGATGAGCCAATATGAGATGAGCATGATGGGGGAGCTAACATTTTTCTTGGGTCTCCAAGTAAAACAATCTTCTGAAGGTATCTTTATAAACCAAAGCAAATACATTCGTGATCTTTTGAAAAAGTTTCAATTTGATACCTGCTCTCCCATGAAAACTCCTATGGCACCACCTCTAAAACTTGATGCTGATACAAATGGAGAATCTGTTGATATAACCAAGTTTAGAGGTATGATTGGGTCACTTCTTTATCTTACTGCTAGTAGACCTGATATTATGTTTGCTACTTGTCTGTGTGCGCGTTACCAAGCCAATCCTAAGAAATCTCATATGGCTGCGGTTAAACGCATCTTTCGGTATTTGAAAGGTACCATGAATCTGGGTCTTTGGTATCCCAAAGACTCAGGTTTTGATCTAATGGGTTATTCAGATTCTGACTTTGCAGGATCAAAGGTTGATAGAAAAAGCACTACTGGAAGCTGCCAACTCCTTGGTGGTAAACTTGTCAGTTGGTCTAGCAAGAAGCAGCACTCAGTCTCCACCTCCACGGCTGAAGCTGAATATGTTGCGACTGGTAGTTGTTGTGCTCAAATACTGTGGATGAAGAATCAACTGAGGGACTACAATCAGATCTATTCTCAAGTCCCAATCCTGTGTGACAACTCCAGTGCAATTGCCATTGCAAACAATCCGGTGCTTCACTCCAGATCCAAGCACATTGATATTCGGTATCACTTTATAAGAGATCACATCTCTAAAGGTGATGTTGAACTGCATTTCATCCCTACCGATCTTCAACTGGCAGATCTCTTCACAAAGCCTCTTGAAGAAGCTCGGTTCAAGTTTCTCTTAGCAGAACTTGGTATGTTAAATTTAGATATATAGAAAAATAAAAAAAATATATATATATATACTGTGTTTATTATTTTATCAGTTAGCCTCTTCCAATACTGATAAAATATTGGATACAAGAAAAGTCAACCCTTTTCCAATTTTCTCTTTCATCTCCTACCTTCTCTCTTTTTACCATATCTTCCTCACAACAAACACATCTCTTTTACCCATCCAAATTTACTTCTCATCCTCACCCTTCTTTTTTCATCTACACAAACACAACCTACACTCAAACCTTACCCTATACAAACACACCCTAACATCTACTCTTACATCCTACCCATCCTTCTATATATTTTCCTTCATCATACTCCTCTAAATCACATCTCCAAACTAATCTTCACCAACTAAGACAAGCACTACAAACACCCTTCTCTCGGCGCTGACTCCTCACCGCCGACAACCTTGTCGGCTGCTTCCCAACCGCCGACATCCCATCGGCTGCCGCAACCCCTTTGCCGTCGACCTCCTTTCTTTCTACCAAACAGCACCCTAAGCCACCGATGCCCTCTCCCTTGTGACTCTCCACCGACGGCTCTCACCCCCCACCCACCGAGCCCCTCCCTTCCACCGCTCCCGCCGACACCCCCTCCCTCTCCCCTAAGCCGCCGACGATCACTCCCCACCGACGGCTACTACTGTTGTCGGCTGTTGCTGCTCCCGCCGACACCCCCCTCTCACCGACCCCCTCCCTTCCACCGCTCCCGCCGACACCCCCTCCCTCTCCCCTAAGCCACCGACGATCACTCCCCACCGACGGCTACTACTGCTGTCGGCTGCTGCTGCTCCCGCCGACACCCCCCTCTCACCGACCCCCTCCCTTCCACCGCTCCCGCCGACACCGACCTCCCTCTCGCCGACCTCCCCAACCGCCGACAGCCTGCCCCCAACCCCACCCCCACCGACGCTCCTCACCCCACCCCACCGACGCCTCTCACTCTCCCCCCCCCCCCCCTCCAAAGACAACCCACATATTTTAAATTTACCCTACACCCTTTCCCCATTTTTTTTCTAGAGTACTTCTTCCTTCTCTCCTATTTTTTTATTCCCCATACATCTCATCCTACACACTAAACCTAGCCTCTCCCATCCCATCTAACCTTTCCTACACCTCATTATCCTACCTCCCATTACCCAACATATATTTCTCTTCCTTTTATCCATTTGTACCCCACTATAAATACCCCTCTCCATCTCCTATTTTTTTTCACACCTCCCCATCTTCTCTCATCTCTTCTCTCCATTTCTCAATATGGCATCCTCCTCTTCTCCTCCCACATACAAACATGAAACCTTGGTCTTCAACACTTGCAATCATCTTGCAAGATTTGCTAATGACCCCCAACATCCAGAACATAGCCCAGTCTCCTTTTTTCTTCAACAGTCTCCTCTCCAATATGCCTTCACCAAGGGCATCAAAATGAGCAAAATGCTTCTGGGAAATTTCTGGATTTCTTGTTTCTATGATGAAGCCTCTGCACAAATCAAGGCCTCCATCCTTTCTGATGCTGAACCCGATCTTATCTTTGGGGTTGAAGACATTCGGTCTGCTCTACATCTTCCAACTTTTCCTTCTTATGAAAAGTTTCCTCTGGGCAAAGATGCTACATCTCTTTTGGACATTGAACATGGTGAGGTGGTCAGTGCAATCCAGTACGTATCCAAAGAAGGTGATAAAGGGCCTGGAACTCTCATGCGCAAAAACATGGGTCCGGTATGGAACTTTTTCTTTACTCATATCCTTCTATGCCTTAGTCGTAAAACAAGCGGTTATGACCAAGTTCCATCTTATGCCACCAAGCTTGCCCATGCTCTTATGTTTCAAAGAAGGATAGATTTTGCTAAATATTTCTTTGATGAAATAGTTAGTGTGATAGACAGTTCCAAGAGGCCGCATGTTGCATATCCTAGATTTCTATCTCTCATAATCTCCCACAAGATGGCTGCTGCTCTTGAAGCTGATCAAAAGTCAGCTACTCCCAAATTTGTGTATGACTACTCTCCATCAACTGTCACCAAACAAATTCTGCAACGCGAACAGGATGGAACCACCATTCTTCCAAGTATGTCTTCTTTCGTTAACTCTCCCAATCTACAATGGGGAAATGCCCGGGACCCTCGTCCTATTGTGGCCTCCTCCACTGTAGTGGACCCTTCTCCCCATACCCGAGTGAAACCGACAAGCAAATCCAAAAAATCTAAAGCTTCCGGTAGCTCCGCACTCGCTTCTATGACTATGCCACCAAAATCACCTTTGGCGGCTACCCAAGTCAACACCCCTTCCAAGAAGCGGAGTCACTCCTCATCCCCCCTTAAGTCTCATCCAAAGAGGCATAAGGATCATTTGAGGGCCATAACCACACATCCAGCAACAGATTCTTTACAATCTGAAGTTGTTGCAATTGTCCCAACCAGGCCCAGGGAATCTGCTGACCCCTTAGCTAGCTCCTCCGTCTCCTCCCAACAGGTTTCGGTTGAAAATTTGGAGACCCACAATGCTCCTTCTTCTATCAACTTCGTGGTGGATGAAGATGACTTGGACCTCTCTCCAGTCCAAGGTACTGCTTTCTCACTGCACGTCCTATCACCCGATCGTTGCACGGTCGATGTTACTGCACGACCCGATGAGGGTCATACATGTTTACTTGATTATCTTGTTGAAGATTCTCCAGATGATCTTCCCGCTTCTGCATATCGGTATCACTCACCAACTACCACCGAAGAAGTTCAGTTGTCTCCTACCAGTGACAACTCCTCTGCAAGCTTCCATGGCTCATCTCCTCCTCTTATCTCAAAGCCTCCTGGCTCTCCTCCACATGAAGAAATGGAGCATTCAAGCTCTTATGTTGCTGTTTCATCTGCAAGTCTACCACCTTCTGGAGATCCTATTGTTGACATGATGGTGCCATCCTCTCCTCCATCTTCAAGGTATCTTCCTCATCACCCTCCCACACCTACTCATCACAGGTGTGAAGCTCCCATCACCAGATATGTCTCCCCTGCAAGCCAACTTGGATCCATCCAGGGTTCTCTCTCTGGCTTACACTCTCATCTTCACTCTCTTTTAGATTCCAATGCCAGTCTCACGCTCTCTATGGCTGCCATGAAAACTGCTTCTGAGGCTCGTGATCAGGAAATTATTAGGCTACAGTCATCCATTGAGAGCCAGCAAAGCCTAAATAATCAGCTTCTTGGTGGTCTTGTCTCTCTTCACCAAAGGATGGATGCTCTTCCAGCGGCGCAGGCTCGAGTCCTCACTCACTTTGCTGATGTTGTCCTGTCTCGTGAACGGTCGGCCGCTGAGGGGGAGAGAGGTCTGGAAACTCTTTCCAGCGACCAACCGGGTCAATCTGACGTGCCAGGTCCTTCTGACCCATCCAAATCGGCACAACCAGATCCACCATCTCAGGGGGAGCAAACCATTGAAAATGCAGGTACACTAGTTGAGGGGGAGCAATCTGAGTTCTCCAAAAAGTTTGCATGGTGCAAGAAAAAGTTACTTGGAAGGACCAGTATCTCTAAAATCGTTGAAGCCAAACTAGCTACTCATAAAGAATCACATGATGTCTATGTGATACTTACCCGGGCTGACAACTCCATCACACCGGTAAGATTTCATGACCTTGATTCTTATGGTATGTTAGAATGGTACGAAATTATTGAATGTCTTAAAGATTCAAAAAGTCCGAACCTAGTTGATGCAAAGATATATATCAGAGGACTTCTTGACAATCTAAAGAAGATAAGGAAAGAATTCCACCAAACCATCTTTCAAGATCTTGCTGCTATAGGAATTTTTCCTGATCTCAAGAACCTGAACCTAAAGCTTCCCTCAGTCCCCACCAGAAAATCTCCTTCTGTGTTATACAGACCGTATCGGGGCATTTTCTTCAACAATGCCCAAGGCACACAACAATTCTTCCGATATGAGGAGATATCTATGGCTGACTCTATCTTCCTTGAATCCATCCTTGTCATTACCCCTGACACAACTGCAATCCCTCCACTACAACATGCCATCCTAGCTGAACTACAGAAAACGATGAATTGATCATCTTTTTATGTTTCTGATATGTACTTGTAAACTTAAGTTATTGCTCTTTCAAGTTTTCAATACAAGTACACTTTTGTTAATAGTGTGTACAGATATACCTTATTCTTTCATTATATGTGTAAATATAGGATATACAAAAAAATAAAAAAAATAAAAAAAATAAAAAAAATAAAAAAAACAAAAAAAAAACAAAAAGAATGGACTATGTGAAAAGAACCCAAAAAGAGTAAACAAGGGTCAAAAATGAATTATTCAGTTTTTACTTCTCAGATTCTAAGTATGGATGTCATCCTCAAATAGGGGGAGATTGTTGGGTCACTTAAGATTTGAAGATGACCTCAGTCTCTCACCTTTGCACAGCTCATACTTAGAATAATTTTTAGGTTCTTTACAGGCAGCTTAATTGTATAAAAATGTTCGGTGAAGTCGAAGATCAACCGAAGAAACAAAGTAGAAGTATATCTTCAATGCGGATTGAAGATAGACTTCTCAACCAAAGATTAAGCTGCCACTTGAGACCTCCTAAGGTCTTAGGCCAGTACACTTGAAGAGCAAGGATATTCTTGAAGACTTGATCGGCAGGATCTCTTGAAGATGTTAAAGACTTGATCTGAAGGATCTCTTAAAGATGTTGAAGATATGATCGGCAGGATATGTTGAAGTCATGATCGGCAGAGAATTCCTTAAGAAAGAATTCTTAAAGATATCCTTGAAGACATCCTAGGCCAACAGTTTACAACAGGTATATTCAGCTTTATCTGCAAAATATATTTGGGATATCCTGCAATGACAGAGATATAATCTGAGGATCAGAAAAAGGGTCTTTGTATTTGTTATCTCTTTCAAGAAAGCTCAACTTCAACAACAGGTCAACGCTTCAAGACAAACATACAAAGACAAAAGTACATCCCAGTACTTTTCAGAAGAAGCTGCTTCCATCCTGCCATCCAAGCCCTGCTTGACAAGTGTCCATGCATTTAATGCATGAGGCACTATATAAAGAGGTCTTCTCCTTCCTTGCAAAACCACCAGTTTACAAACTCTCTCAAGCTTTCAAGTGCTGGCATTACTCTCTCTCAGAAGTTCATTTGTTTTCTAAGTGTTTTACAACTGTTCTTATTCTCTGTGTGACTTTGTGTTAGATTGTTTAAGCAGATTTTATCTGTTTTGTTCCGCAACAATCTTTAAGTTTTCTATGTGTAATTCTTGATTTTAAATCAATAAATAATTAATTAAGTAAAAAAATTTGTGTATTGTATTCAACCCCCTTCTACAATACTTGTTTACCATTGCTAATCCATAGCTGGGACCAACATATATATATATAAATAAAAATGATAAAGACACAATTTTTTTATGCAATTTTAATTTCTAGATTTTTTTTATATATTTAATATTCAGTAGTTTTATTTTGGGCTTAGCCCTTATTTTGCTAATCTAACCTGGGCCACTTCATAATAATTATTTTTGGGCCCATTTGTTTGTTTTGTTTTAGTTACCAGATTAAAGAAGCCGACCCAACAAGTTTTTCCAGACCCATGACCCGAGTCGTATGGATGACTCTTGGGGTCACTCCAACATCTGATGACTAATGATGGTCTGACATCATCATTTCCTTTTTGTTTACAGAGTTCACCGGAAACCACCACAGCTGCCATTCATCTTCTTCTTCGTCTCCAAAAGTACATTTTGATACTATTTTCTGCAACTCCAACTAGCTCCAGTACACCATTTGAGCTGTTCACCATCTCCCCCCTTAACAAAGCACATTGCCTTGTACTCTTTTCTGCAACTGAACTCTTCTCTAAGTATGATTAGACCATCCTCGTACCTGCTTCTCTTGGTAAAACTCTTTCTCCACGCACCATCCTTTCTCCGATACGCCACTATTACCATCACCGTTAGCCACTGTCACAAACCATCATAGATACCGACAAAGGAAGCTACTTTCCTTCCAAACCGATAACCCCTGTTTAATAAAAACCCCTCTTTCCTTCCTATTTTCCCATCTTCTCACTCCCCCCAAATTTTTCTTCATCCTTTGTTGAACCATTTTCATGGCGAAAACTAAATCGAAAGCAAGAAAAAGGGTATTCCCTTCTGACAACCCCACACCAGAAAATCCTGAAGGTAATCCCAACCCCAATACCCAAGAAGAAAACCCCATTGATGCAACTCCCATAAACCAAGCCCCACCTATTCGAGATTTACCCCCTGTTCCAAAATTCAAACCTACTCGAAGACTCACAAGAAGTAGCGGGAAGATGAAGACAAAGCCAATGACCAAGGAGGAAGGGCATGCTATTGCCCTTTCTGATGATTCCGATACTGAAGATGAAGCACCACCATCGTAAAAGGCCAAGTTTGAGGTAGGAAAACCAAACCCACTTGATGCTTTAGCAGAAGCAGCTCAAGCCATGGTTCGATTCACTTCCACAGAGACATGCAAAACCCATCAAACCCAAGGTATGAACCCTCTTTCCCAACCCATGTCTGTGAATATGGTAACCTCTTTCCCATACAACCCACGGTCCTCTGTTGGCACCATATTGAACCAAAATTTGGGGATAGCCAGAGATGCCCCTGCACCATCAACTTTTTCACAAAGACCTCTAATGATTGTTACCCCTTTCTCCAAACCACAAACCCTGTCCAATCTAAACAAATCCCAGCCAGTTATTTAGCCATGTTACATGCTGGAAGACCTAGAGTTTTTCCTTCTCTACCCAAATTACCAATCATCTCCTCCATTAGAATCCCTGAACTCTCTGTGCAAGCTTCCACATCCACTCAAAGACCCAGAGCAATCTGTCACCATGAGTCTTGCACAGTTAGATGCTTTGCTTGCTCGAATAACCCAGGCCTACCAATCTCGGGTACAAAATCCTGCTTCTACTGAAGACATTCCGGTCATTAAAGCCCCCTCTGTTCACAATTTCGAAGTTAAGCAACCCACTCCTAATCCTGTGATTGAGGCCTTCACTGCAGATAATCTTATTGCTCAAAGCCCCAATGTTGAGAATCCTGTGACTAAAAGGCTTGTGATGGAAACCACCCTCGTAGTTGATAACCCTATCATCAGAGAGACCACTACAACCCATATTGCTGCCACTGTTTCCCATGTGGTTGAAGAACCTTTTTCTATGGACACTTTGGACCCCCTCGACAAGCCCATGGAGCAGCCCCAAAATAGAACACTCTAAAGATGAGGGCCCACATTTTGAGAACAATGATGATTGGGGCATGAATGAAGTGGAGGATGAAGTGGTCATCACTCACACTAGAGAATCCTCTCCTTCACCTTCTGTCGAAAATATACAGGAACAAAGTCCCAAGAAGCCATCGCCAAAGAAAGCCAGTGAGAAGAAGCTGTCCAAAAAGAAGGATGAACAAGTGGAAAGGCCTGTGCAAAAAAAGGAAGCTCCAACATCTCTCAAAATCAAACTGAAAGGCATCTCAAAAGCTAAGCCTCCAAGCAAGATAACAAAGAGGAAAGAGAAAGAAGCCACTGCAAAAAGCTCAGGGAAGAAGAAAGAAACTGCTGCAAAGATCACAGCAAGGAAATCAAGGGAAATCACAACCAAAAATCCAAAGAAGAGAAAGAGAGCAGAGGTGGATGAAAATAGTGTGGGTGAGACTGCTAGCACTCCTCAAAGGATCACAAGGCAGAAGGCAAGAAGTATTCAGCAGGACAGTCCTAACACAACAGTCCTACAACACTCCTCCAGTAGTGCTGCAGGATCAAAGAAGTCAAAGAAGGTATCACCCTCCTCTTCACCCACTGATTTGTTTAGCACACCAAAAGAACTAAAAAAATACCCAAATTTTGCTGATAAAATTGGTCACACCCCTAAAGGATTTACCCCTCAAATTATTTTGGCCAATCCACAAATCAAGACCATTGTTGAGGAGTTTTGGTGGGAAAAATTGTGTGCAGTTCCTGAACAGTTCAATGAGGATTGGGTGAGAGAATTTTTCACTGAGATGTCAGTCACTCCTGGGGTAGAGCTCACTGTTAGGCACACACCAGTGTCCTATTCCCCTGACACCATCAATGCCCTGCTAGGATTAACCCCACCTGAGGAGTCTGAATTTGATAGACTTCAGGCTGGAACCACTGATGAAGAGTTAGAGGAAATCCTTACCACCTTAGCACACCCTGGAGCCACATGGACACTGAAAGGAACGTGTAGAACCCTTAGAACCTGTTTTCTGAAAGCAGAGGCCAATGTTTGGTTCTATTTTATTAGGCATACCCTACACCCCACTAGCCATGACACCAACCTTTGTATGGAGTGCTACCCAATTGATGTGGGTAGACTCATCTGTGGGTGTATGAAGACAAGCTTAGAGAGAGCTAATTCAAGGCTGCCATACCCTTCCATCATCCACGGTCTCATGAACCAAGCCAAGGTCCCCATATTAGAATCTGACACTTTCTCAAGGGAAAGGACTGTGATTGATAAGCAGACCCTCCAAAGGTTGATGAGGTATAGTGATAACCATGCTAGTGATGCATTGGTTGTTGACCCTATGGCTGCTGCATTGGAAAAACTCAAAGAGGAGCTACTGAAGGAAATGGGCAAGCATGCCAAGTCCACAAGAAATTTGGTGAAAAAGAAGGTGAAAAAGGTGGCTGTGCAAGTAGAGAAGCTCAGCAAAGAGGTGGAGGCAATCAAGAAAGACAGGCTGTAGTGGGTGGAGTACAAGCAACATAAAGCCCAAGTGAAAGAAGCATATGCCAGAAGAAGTTCTCAGCAGCCATTGACAGTACCACCACCACCAAAGTCCATTTTGCAGACCCACACATCTCCTACTCAACCTGAGTAGGACAGGTTCTACCATCTCTCCCTTAACTTGTAGATTAGTTTTGCTTTATATTTTGAGGTTTCAGCTTTGGAACCTATTTCTTGTTCTTAGTTGTTAGTGTGTCTTATTCCATGGTCAATGCTTAATGGCCTGAACTGTTTGGATCATTTGCTGCATTAAGTCTAGAAACTGTTTCTTAGCAGGTTATGTCAAATACCATTAAGTCATGTGTGTGAAATATGATATATGGTCTTCCCATTCTCATCTTTGCTTTTCTGTTTCAATGTTTTGGGAACTGATTTTCATGATCTTGATTCACTAATAATCTGTATGCATGCACAATTGTTTTCACAACTTCTTTGACATAATTGACATGTACTTATAGCCACAGTGATCTGATGCCCTGTTTGTTTGAGTGTAAACTGCCATCATAGCCCACCCAACAGTTTTCCAACTTGTTAAGATAAGTCATCATGGGCAGTTTCCCCTAAATAAGCCATAATCAAATCCCAAACAGCCCTTTTCTACTCTTATCTTCCTTGACAATGAGGACATTGTCCATTTCAAGTTTGAGGTGGGGTAAGACTTGCCTCACACATCTTAAGGCAAACCTCACGGATCCTTCATGAGCCAAGTGCTCTTTTGTGCATAAAAGTGTGTCATAGACACCAAAATTTTAAAAAGAGACCAATGAGTCCACTTGATACCTCAATATGAGATGAATGGCAGGAAAATTGTGCCATTGAGTGAACAATATGAGGGAGTGGAAAAAGGCTAAGCATTAAAATCAAAGGAAAAAGCCAAATGCAAGCATACCCAATTCAGAAACCTTTTGTATGCCTTGATGACTTTTGTTAACACTAGGAAAGCTTAGGTTGGTTATGCGGGTGTGTTTATGTGGTTAAGTGAATAAGCTTGGTTTATGAAGGGCTATTGGTTTCATGCTACTCATGCTTTGAACATGTTTGTGCCTAAACAGTTTGTGTGCATTATGATTATGGTTGAAACGGTGTCTATATTTTGTTTAGTTAGGTCTTAGGTCTTTTAGAAAATTGAGTCTTTATTTCTGTTTATTTTTGTTGTTTGGGGACAAACAACGTTTTAAGTTTGAGGTTGTGATAGGGTTAATTTATTAACCCTATTTTAGCCGGTTTTAGTAGGTTTTTATCTTGTTTTATTTGCCCAAAGTCCGTATTTGAGTCCTTTTTATTATCTTTTTATCATTTTATGTGTTCTTTGTGTTGATCATGATTTAATGGTATAATCTGTGTGTTTTGAACTCATTTGGGCCTGTTTTGAATTGTTACAGAATTGAACTGATCGATACTGCGGTGGTGCTATAGGAGCAGATGCTGGAGGAGTGCCAAAGGAGTGTACAGGGCCTTTTTGTAAATCTTTGGGCCGAACAAGCTTTTGAAGACCATGGGCTGAAGTTAACTTTTGGAGAGGACAAGAAGTACTTGTGACATCAGTCTCTATCAACAACTGTTAATTGCTTAATCCCCAATCAACTCCCCTATATATATGGATGGATTGTTAGCCTTTGAAGACACCTTATCTCATTACCACTTGCTACTTCTAATTAGTTTTTGCTACTTGCTTCCTAATTATTGCTTTCTAGTTGCTACTTATTGTTAATCTTTTGGTTACGAAATCTCTTGTATGCTAAGCTTTCGGTTCTCGATTTAATCTAGTGATTTTCGAAGTAATCCCTTGTGTTGTTGTTCACGGTTCTCGCAATTTCTTTCCAAAGATCTCGATATTTTACAAGTTTGTTACACCTAGTTTGTTTTCTCGATTCATCTTGTTTTCCATGTTACTTACTTAATTTCTCAAGGATCTTAATTTTAGTTTGGACATCTTTCCTTCTAAAATTCGAAGTTCTTGATCATTTAAGTTTGTATTTCCAAGTTCCAACGTTTTTAAGGCTACAAGTAGTTTTGTGACGTAACTTGTGCGACAAGTTTTCATAACTTGGCACCCAAGTTACCACGTTAGTTTGTTAGTTCTGATTCTAGTTTCCTTGCATTTAAATTCTTGTCATTTAAATTTCAGTATTTACTTTCTGTCTTTATTTTCTTGTTATTAAAATTCCTGTACTTTAATTTCTGTCTTTCCATTTCTGTAATTTACTTTCTTGCAATTTCTTTTCAGTACTTTCCATTTATGTCATTTACATTTCTTACACCTTTCGAAAGAAGAAATCAAGCCATGATGGGCTAATAGCCTGAGCTTGGGGTGTAAAGCAAAGTTTAGATGTAAATTTGTGCGAAGGTAAAGAGGTGTATTGAATATAACATTGTATCTAACTATTTATTTCAGGTGATTGATCTTAAATTGAAGATTGCATTTAATTAATTGACAATTAATTTTATGTATGAAAATGCATTAACATTCAGTGTTAAGGTTAAGGTTAATTATCTGAAATAATAAGAGAAGACTAATAAACAGTTTTAGTATCTGACAAGTACTATACTCTTACGGTGTAGGATGGTAGCACTGTGTTGTGCTAGGATTCACGAAGTCTAACATAATTGATATTGTATCGATAGCACGTTGACCGGTGTGTACTCTTGGGAGGCCGTTTGAACCAACAGTTAGTATTGTGGCAGTCCTATAACACTTGTTGCTACAGGACTGGCTGGATGTTATAATATCTCTTTACTGGATCACTTGTTTTCATCTTTATGGAGCTTTGCACCCTGTGCTTTTTCTCTAGAATTGATTTTTTAGTTGATAACTCAAACCAACCATCTAAACAAATATGTTTTCGAATTCACCATCTGAAATCGGTTTTTAAAGACTGGACTTTTGAAAAGCTGTGGATCGATATCTGGTACTTTTACCATTATTACTTGTTACGAGACGATAGTAGTTCAAGATGTATACTTGCACTAAGTTCTATTTTAAGTGAATCTCTAAGGTTGCATAAATCAGTCCAACAACATGTATCCGAAAAAGACACATTTTCTGGACCCTGTTGTTGTGAGGCCCAACTTGCAAAATTCACCGGGCCAAAATCAGCAGAATAAGCCATATTTGTTTGTCCAGATCCATTGTTACAAGCTGTAGTATTCAGACAAGTAGACAAATAATAGTCGACGGAGTTTGGGTTTTCGAGAATAAAACATGCTGGTCCAGGTTGTGTAAGATGTTGATTTCCAAAATTATGATCTGAATGAGTTTCCACACGTGAATCAAAGAAACCAAAGTTCGAACCAAAATTCGATATGTCATCAAAAGTGGTAACATATCCTCCATTTCTTCCTCCTGTAGAAAAACGACCACCACGGCGACCACCACAAAAATTACGTGTACTTCGCCAAGTATTTTTGTTTCTTCCTCTGCCACCATTTGAATTATTCAAAGATCGATCTGCATATCTGAATAACATTTGTCAGCTGTATGACATGAAGTATTTGAGCCTTCCTTTGTTGCAAAATGTGGTGGTGTTTGATTGAGATTTACAGCTGCCTTTGATGTAATTGGTGCTACTTCTTGTTGTGACATTCTAGCTTCATACATCAACAAACGAGATCTGAGTTGAGCAAACGAAGGCTGAACTTCAGAGTTCTCAATGTTAAGTATAAACATGTTATAAGAGGAGTTAAGGCCATGAAGAGTTTGAAGAACCAGTTCTTTCTCAGGAACATATTCACCGGTTGATCTTACAGAATAACAAATCTTCTTGATCGAATCACAATAGGTTGTAACTGAGTTGGAGGCTTGCTTAATAGTTCTGAAATTGAGTTTTCAGTTGAGATCTCTTCGCAAAAGCTTGCAGTAGGTAGGAATCTTCAATAACTTTCCACAGATCTGCAGCTGAAGACGTATTGATTGCAAGATGTGCAATCGATGGATCTAATGTTGAATTAATACAGGTTAGAACAAAATTATCCTCTTTAATACACCGATCTACAACATCTTGAGGTGTTATCGGAGGATTTAAATTAGGATCAACATGTTTCTGTAGACCTAAAGTTTTAAGAACAGTTTGCAATTGATATTTCCATACCAGATAGTTCTCTCCATTTAACTTCATCGAGACAAGATTCGTCATATTCGGTATTGTAAACTGATGAGAAGAACCGATTACATTTCCAGATCTGTTCATGGTGCCTCCTTCATTTTCTGACATCTTTCAATCAGATCTGATGAAATAGGAAAACTAGGTCAAGATACGAATGAGTAATCAAACTCAGCAGATTGAAATAACTGTTGATTGGAGCTGGAATAGGTACGAGCCTTAGCTCTAATACCATGAAAGACTCAAAAAGAGAGAAACAGTGAGAGAAAGATTAGAGAGAGAAAGGTAGAAGATGATGTATTATTATTATTATGTCAAGAGAATGATGTTCCAACACATTATATACATGCCAACTATATAACAGAAAGTCAGTTATGAGACACCCTCTTTATTTACACAAACACTTTTTTCCCTTTATTACCGGATTCATCGCTCGTAATTCCATTAATTTCAGCATCTGAATGTTGATCGTCTGTTTTCTTCTTCTTTTTCTTAATTAACTTATGTCATGTAATCATCCACAACACACCTGCATCAACAACAACAAATCAATCAAACTGAAAAAGATTCGATTTTTATTCGTGATTTCATACTGGAAATCTTCTGGGTGTTCATCGGATTCGAGTTTGGCGTTTAGGAGAAGGTGTTCGGAAAGTCAAAGGGGTGACTGGTTTGTAGGTTTTGATGTAGAGCTGTTGGATTGTGGGTTTAGAGTATGCCACCATTGTTGAGTTGCAGGATTTGCAGAGAAAAAAGAGGAAGAAGAAGAAAAACACATTTGAATAGTTCACATCACGTTGATTTCTTTTTAATTATGTTAAATATTTTGTTTTATTAAAAGACTGATTTGCCCTTGAATTATTTAACATGATGGATGATTGTTAACGGCGTCAAATATAGAAGGACCATGAGTGAAACGTGTTTAAAAAGTTAGGGGCCACCATCATATTTAGTTTACTTTAGGGACCAAATCCAAAATTTGGGCAAACCACAAAGACCACCGGTGTAATTCACTCTTTATTTTATTTTGCAGGATGCTAATATTTTAAGGTTTAGGGTTGGGTGCAAATTTTTGACTTTTGATTGGTGTTTAAAAAGGCCCGGCATGGCGTCCGTCGCGACGCAGTATGGCGCAAGACGCGTCTCCGCCATTACGATAAGGCCTATAGCGTTTTCGTAATGTGTGGCTCATGTCGTGGCGCCTTGAGGCGTGCGTTTTTTTTTTACTTTACAACGCTTTTATAGATTTATCTAATCACATAACTCACAGTTTCACGTATTCATACACGCCATAGACTCACCATTAAAACAAAATTGCAAATTACCCATCTAATAAGCTCTATCTTAAATATTTAATGAAAGACTATTTTTGTAATAATATTAATCTATATGATCTCTTTTCTTCAAATATGAAGGTAATCTGATTGGATAATGTATAGAAAACATAACATATATGCATATATATAATTCTATACATGAAATACAAATTTAGATCGTCTCATGTCATGCTTTGAAAAACGACGGATCATCGACTTGACATGTAAAGCTTGACCTCTCTGTCACGCTATACCTCATACTATTTTGAACCTTACTATTGACGCTCATTTTAGAAAACTTATAGAGTATCCGTTGAAGATACCCTAACCATATATATATTCTACTATGCATGCGAGTGATTTTGATTTATTTGTTAACTTTAATTATGCAAAAACTAGTCAAGTATAAAGTAAAACAGCCTCTAGCGACGGATTTCACGTGAAATCGATTAAGGTTGTCGATAAAAAACCCAAATATAAAGTAAAACGATCCATTAATTATTATACGATATTATATAATTAAATACCGACCAATTTGTGGAAGAGAAAAAAAAAAAGATAAAGCTTGTTCATTTTTATCTAAGCAATTTACCAAAAATAACACCAGTCGAAGTTTCAAATCACGAGTACGAGAATGGTTATGGAATTTTTTTATGACATGTTTACCAACCGGTAAAATTTGGGTATTTTTATCATTATAACCGGTTCACCAACTCATTTATTTGCAATAATCGCGTAACATTTTCTTAGTGGGCTTCCAGTAATTCAGATCGAGACGATTATTTTCTGAAATTATTTTTAACTTTTTTCATGATCCACAAGCTCGTATATAACCCACGATGCTAAACCACCCTTTCAAGATCACAACCTTTTACTTATGTTGTCGAGTGAGATGTTTGGTTAAGAGAGTGGTTGGCTCGAACAAGGAGAAGAAGCCAAGACACAAGCGTTTAAACGAGCTCAACCCTTGTACGTTCGGTGCCATTGATTCATCTTCGTAATCCTCCATACTCTTTCGCTTTCCACACTTATCGTTCTTGTATAACATTGATCCTTCACTTGTAATTGTTTCCTGATAAAACAAATTAGCTTGCATGATCAACAACCATTGTGCACAAGAACAAGAACATAGAAATTCGTGTTTGGGTCAGCTTTACACGCAGTTCAATTAATCACATTAGGCCCAGAAGTTTGGGAAAACCTCTAGTGGTCCCCGCCAAGGGGACACTAGTTAGTGACCAATTAGCAGAAAATTCAAAGTTTGACCAATTGACACTACAACAAAAACGGGTTATATGACATTAAGATGACATTTCTTTTTTAAGAGGTCTGAAGTCTGAAATCTTATTTCACGTCTGATTAATAAGATATGGTGCTTTAAGAAGCTATAAGACATTAGGTTACCTCTTCTAATTTCAGATGTATTTCAGACTTAAGAGCCTCTGAAGTCTGAAAAAAACTAACGTTCCGATAAACGTCTTGAATGATTTAGACTTCAGAGGTATTAAGAGGTTTTAAAAAAAACAAACAGCCCCAAAAAATGTTAAATGTCTTATTGGACTTAAATTTATAATACCATAAAAAACTCTGAATGTTTTAACAACTTTTTAAGAACACTTTTGAGATAAAGATCCAGTTAAATTATTTATGACATTATTTGAAAAACAAAACGTATTGTAAAAATAAGTGTCATATAAAAAGATGTATTTATAGTGAAAATAGAAACTTACAGTTTTTTCTCCTGTGAAACTGTACAAATTATGTTTCCCAGTACCACCATCGGTTTCCCGACGGATAATCGCTCTCGCCATTTCACGAACCAAATGATGCATCACAATTTTGTTGTCTTTATCGACGCTTATAAGAGATCGATCCAAAAGATTCTGCATACCAATCTTGGAATAGAAATCATTTTCTTCCAGGGTTTTCACAGCATCATCCAAATCTTTTCCCACATAAGACCAAGCAATCATGAGAAACAATCTCTTATCATAATCATCATGCAACGATTTGTAACTCACCTCTAACGTTTTCCTAATCCGTTCATCTGGGATCGATTCCAGTTTTTCTAAAGCAGATCCCCAAAAGTCCAAGTTTCTGCCAAAAAGAGAAGAACCCATGACTTGTAGAGCTAAAGGGAGTCCTTCACAGTGTTGTACGACTCTATTTGAATATTCCCGACACTCTTCTGTTGGGTAATCTTTAGAAAACGCATGCCAACAGAATAGTTTAAGAGATTCTTCGTAATTCAGTTGTTTAATCCTAAAAGATTTATGGTTTTCGTGGCTTAAAAGTCGTTCACGAGATGTAGTTATGATGATCTTACTTCCGTTAACGAGCGAATTTCCAAAACCTATCAAAGTATCAATCTGTTCAACATTATCGACGTCATCAAGAATGACTAGAATTCTTTTTCGGCAAATAGAATCTTGAATTTTAACTATACCCTCATCGGTGTTGTATACTTTCTGTTTTTTTCCCTTTGAGATGTCCGAAAGGAGTTGATTTTGTAAACGGATTAAACCATTTGGTTGTTCGGAAGCTTCTCTTATATTTGCAAGAAAGCTGCTAGCTTCAAAATCTGCAAAATTGAAGTTGTAAGCGACTTTAGCAATCGTAGTTTTACCAATCCCTCGCATCCCGCTAATCACTCCAATCCCAACATCTGCACGATCCTTTAACCACAAGTCAATGTCTTTGACTCGAGAGTCAATGCCCACTGTGTATGGAGCAACAGCTAAGACCGTTCGCTTCAACATGATCCCTACCTCTTTTACGATTGTTTGGATGAATACAGCTTCATGCCTACAAATTGAAACACACCCATGTAACCAAAATAGACTAAATATGAAAGTTCTTTGGGTTTTTTCGATTTTTTCAGTAAGGGGCCATTCGGCAGTTGCTGAATGTTTTGGTGCAGGATGATTAAGTGGTCAGAATGATTAAGAGGCTCTTATGATATAGTGCAAATGAAATATGTTTGTTTGGTAATTGTTCATGATGAAATTAGGGCACTGAATGGTTAAGGGAGGCCCAAGATACAAAATCATTCAGAGGGTTTTAGAACCATTAAGAGGCAGATTTGTTTTTTTTACCAAACAAGATTCACCTCTTAATGATTCAGAGATTGCCTCTTAATGGAACTATTAAGAGGTAAACAAACAGCCACTAAGTTAAAGGATTTATTTGTTCGGTTTCAGTAATTGCAACGATTCTTTTGTTCGAAATAATGTCTAGATCAAGAATGCTCTAAACCTGTGGAGTAGTATTAATGGAATAATCCTGCAAAAACTTGAGATCAAGATTTCTTTCCAGTCCATATATTTCATGTTCAAATGCAAATTGCATTGCTCACACTTTGCTGTGATTAAATATCAAGAATGCTTTTCAAGATGCCATTCTTGCGGCGGGAAAAGTCCAATAAAACCCAACGGACTTTCATATTAGGAATGATTAAGTCCTTGGACAATTTTTTGGAACAAAGAAACCATTGCACAATTTAAAAAATACTAAATATATCCTTGCACTCTTGAAAACATATCAAATAGATCCTAATGGTAACCTGTAACCTGAAAAGCAGGTAAATTACAAATTTATTTTAAAAAAAACTAAATATTATTTCATAGAGGATCGTTTCAAATCCAGGTTCTAAAAACCACTGCACATCTCGCCGGCGCACACCATCCTCTGCTCCATCTTGCCGGAAAATATTGCTCAAAAGTTCGGCGACAAGAGTTTTTCCAGCAACAAAGGACTCTGCGGATCAAGTCCGTTGCCTGCTTGTTCGGCCGCTACGCCTCCGCCGACGGTAGAATCAAACCCTAGCTCGTTACCTACTACTACAACAATTATCGATGAGACGAAGAAACCAACACATAAAGGACTACATCCTGGAGTCATCGTAGCGATCGTGATCTCGAATTCAGTACTTCTACTTGTGATCGTTTCGTTCCTAATAGCGTATTACTGTGGAAACAGATCTACGAGCTCAAACTCAAAAATAGGTTCTGAGATCGGAAAGAGCAGGAGCAGCTATGGCAGCTATGGCAGCGAAAGCAGAGTATATGCCAACAATGGCGGCGGTGATGGTGGAGACAGTGATGGGAACAACAAACTGGTGTTCTTCGATAAGAAGAAGAAGTTCGAATTGGAGGATTTATTGCGAGCGTCGGCGGAAATGCTTGGGAAAGGGAGGTTGGGGACGGTGTATAGGGCGGTGCTGGACGACGGTTGCACGGTGGTGGCGGTGAAGCGGCTGAAGGATGCAAATCCTTGTGGGAGGAAGGAATTTGAGCAGTATATGGATGTGATTGGGAAGGTTAAACACCCAAATGTAGTGAAATTGAGAGCTTATTATTATGCCAAAGAAGAAAAGCTTCTTGCCTACGATTATCTCCCCACTCCCCGACTGCATCTCGCCGGCGCACACCACTCGCCGGCTGCATCTCGCCGTATCGCACACCACCGCCGGCTGCATCTCGCCGTATCGCACACCACCGCCGGCTGCATCTCGCCGTATCGCCGGCGCACAACACTCGCCGGCTGCACCAGTCGCCCTCCAGGTCTGAATATCGCACACCATTTAGTGAATGATTATGGTGCAAAGTTGAAGAATTTGGAATCGAGGATTGATTAGCAAAGGCCATTATTGACTGAGCAATTGGCTCGTGTTTCAAAACTACAAGAACATATTTTTAGTGTTATCAAGATACTGGATGATGATGATAAGAAAAACAATTCAGATTTGTCATTTTCGTTGTTTGTCCCACAAGAAACAGATGTTGAGGAGAATATTAGGGCTTGTTTAGCAGGGTTGGAATCCGTAAGTGAATTGAGCTCCATTGTTTACCAAAAAGTAAGGGATTTAGTTGCTGAGAGAAACAGAGAAGTGAAAAGTCTGAATGAAAGTGTTACTCAGCTGGTAAGGGAGAAAGAGCATGTTGGGTCTTTACTGAGAAGTGCTTTATCAAGAAGAATGTCAACTGATCTGTCATCTAAATTTCAGAGTTGCGGAAATTGGGTTAAGAGAATCGGGTATTCATTATAGATTTAGCAATCATACCAGCGATGGAACGGCTTCAGATTCAAACATTCGATATAAGGACTTAATAGCTCAACGTTTGGTAAATTTAGTATAAGGACTTATTAATAGTATAATTTGGTTGTTTTTTCGTATTTTTTTTGTATTTTTATCACACTAACCAATTTTATAAGTCATAAGGATGTATGTAACAGGTTTTAGAAAGTCCAATGGTTTATTTAACAGGTTTTGAAAAGTACAATGGTTTCTTTGTTCCAAAAAATTGTCCAAGGACTTAATCATTCCTAATGTGAAAGTCCGTTGGGTTTTATTGGACTTTTCCCTTCTTGCGGCAATCATAAACTAACTTATTTTTTGAACTTACTGAAAAAGCCCTATTTCGTAGTTTTTTAAATGCTACTTCAGATGGTTTATTAATTGAGTTTTTTCCACCCATTAAGAGCCATAATACTAACCGAGGTTTTACCGTGTAAAAGGCATAACAACAAGTGAGGGTCTACCCGGCCCGGTGACTTTTACCTATTTAGTGTTTATCTGTTAATAGCGTCTCCAACAGGTTTTCTATAATTTTTCTAAAATAGAGAACCGAAAGTTAAAATCTCTAAAAAGAATTACATTCATCTCCAATAGGTTTTCTATTTTAGAGATTTTAACACAAGTATATTAATATAATATTCTCTAATTTATCATCCCAATACACTTTAAAAAAAACTTAAGCTATGAGGATCAACATAGAAGTGAGACGGAATTTTCAGTCTGGGTTTTCTCGCGATTACCTGGACACCAAAGAAGAGTTCGACCCAATGCTTTATTTCTGTCTTAGTTGATCCTGATTATAGAATGATAAAAGTTCAATCTCATTGGTGGGTTTGAATAAATTAATCATTTCCCTCTCCTACCAGAATTCCCTAAACTTGAAAATTTTCAAGTTTTATATGTTACAGAAAACAAGAGAGCAAAACTGTTGAAGAGGTATAGAGAACAAAAATCCATTTTTTTCTATTTTAGCAAAGCCGTTGGAGTGCTATAAAAGAGGCTTAAACAAAGAATCCATTTTAATGGTAAAAAATCTTACGGTAAACGCTTAATCGGTAATCACGCTTATTCATCAGTGAATGAAGGGGAAGCACAAATGGTTTTAGCAGAATTTTGCCCATTAACCAGTTTTCTAATGGTAGCAATTATCAGACGATCAACAAGAAGATAAACGACTATATATATCCAAATTTAATTCACCAAAAATAAAATAAAAAACAAATGAGTATAGAGGAAGAAGTTTACCCATTAGCTTCATCATCCAACACTTTCCCTGTTAGTTTAGAAACTTCCTTTAACGCTTTTCTCCATTCCTCAATCTTCTCCTTCGACTGCTCACCACTTTCCTCATACTCATCAAACGCTTCTTTAAACTTCCCCTTCTGATTCCCAACCTCCGTGGGCTCCACATCATAGAAGATCGGAAAAACCCTAAAACGATCATCGCACCTTTTCCGTTCCATAATATTGAGAAGCTCATTAAGACACCATTTAGAAGAGCCGTAGTGTTTGGAGAAAACAATAACTGAAATAGTGGATTCCTTTATGGCTCTTTCAAGCTCCGGTAGGATTCGTTGGCCTTTCTGGATCTCATCGTCGTCTCGGAAAGTATGGAATCCGGCGTTGCAGAAGGCCGTGTAGAGGTGATCGGTGAAGTTTTTGCGGGTGTCTGCACCTCGGAAACTGAGGAAGATGTGGTAAGTGGAAGGAGAAGATGAAGAAGGAAGCTGAGTTTCCATAATTGAAGGTTACAGATGGAAGGAATAGAAATTGAGTCCCAAATTGAAAAAATACGAATGAGAAAACAGAATCAAAATTGGAACCCAAATAAGATTAGACGCTGAATGCTGATGGTGGAATTGGGGACGTTTCGTAGCAAACTGGTGTGGATTTCGCTGCATCTTCTTCAGAGACGCGTTGACCGCGAAATGTTGGCGTGAGTCGTGGGAGATTGTGAATAAATGTGAATATGTTTTTATTTTAGATTGTTTAATATAATTATATGTTTTGTCATTTGGTTTATTTATATGTTATAATGTTTTAGATCCTTTAAAAAAAAAAATTACATGTAGTATTTATATGGGAAATTAATTAAAATACCCCAAGTCAAACCAACTGTTACCAAAATACCCTAAAATTTTTCAACTTTGCAAAAATGCCCAAAATACCCGCAATGGGGTCCCGCGATCGCGGGATACGCTGACGTGGCACGTATTTTGGGGCCAAATGCCCCGCGAAGCCCCTCAACTTTGGCCGCGGTGCACTTTTGGTCCCTGCCCGCGATCGCAGCCCGCGATGGCCCAAAAAATTACAGTTTTGGTCCCTGAAATTTTACACTTTTGGTCCCTGAAAATTTACACTTTCAGCCCCTATACTTAGACGAATTTTGCATGCTTTTACTGTTTTTTTCCACAATTATTGCAATTTAAAGACCGATTTGTGGTTGAAATTCATTTGCATGTTTCAATCAATGTTAAATCAATGTTTTTGGAATACCAGTTTGTGGATGAAATGAGAGATTGGTTTTCTGATATGTTGGTTGTTTCATTGATAAATAGACGTAAAATTCAAGCCATAATCCCCACACAACGATTTCATTGTTTGTGTTTGAGATACTACTGAAAAAATGAGTTCATCTGTTGCAAAAGCTAAGCTATATTTCTGTTTTGATGGTGAATGGGTGCAAGATAACAATGAGTGGAATTTTCCTTATAAATCTAAGCATGGTGTAAAAGTGTCAGTAAACTACACTTATCAGAAGTTTGTTGCATACGCCATGCAAAAATGTGGAATCAACTCTTCTGATATTTGCAAGTTAGTATTTAAAAATGGCGATGGGTCATTTGTGGATTTATCCAACGATGGGGATATCTCTACTTTTCTGCACCTTGCAGTCGATTCAGAAAGACCCCCATTACTCTTTGTGTATCCCGGCGTATCCGACGGTGACGACGACGGTGACGACGACGGTGACGAGGAGGGTGATTCTCAACAAATAGAGCATCCTGATTCTCAACAAATAGAGCAGCCTGATTCTCAACAACAACAACCACCACAACCACACGAATGGCGTGCTGCTGGAGTTGCTGATGACGAAACCCACGTTTTCAGAACGGGTAATTCTGAAATAGACAGATCAGACACCGATAATGATGATCACGAAGAATATACCCCTAGTAGAAAATCATGTAGTCAGATAAATGACTTTTTTGATATGCCCCCTATTCTTCCAGACTCCCATACCCAGACACAAAGCTACGAACCTACACCTTATATTCGCAGTGAAAGTTTAACAGCAGGTCAGATATTCGATTCGAAGGATCTCTTAGCAAGTCAGATCGGACTCAAGTTCTTGGAAGAGGGTTTCCAAAGTCGCGTGCGGGCATCTGACAAAAGCAAATACGTAGTTGAATGTGCTAGAGAAAAGTGTGAGTGGAGGTTGTACGCGATTCACACGGGTCCCAAAGGAGGGGCGATAATGATTAGAAAGTTGCACGACGTACACACTTGTACGAGGACGCAACTTAATCCCCACCACAAACAAGCCGGCAAAAAGACTTTGGGTGCGATCCTGAAAAACAAATTTCTTGATGTTAGCAGGTCATTGCGTCCAAAGGACATCGTCCACGACGTTCACCGGCAGTTCGGCGTCACGATTGATTACCACCAAGCGTGGAGTGCGCGCTGCCATGCACTGTTTATGGTGAGAGGCACGTTCGAGGAGTCGTATGAACGACTCCCGACATATTTATATAATTTGCAGCTGCAGAACCCTGGTACTGTCACGCAGCTACGGACCGATTCACGTGGACGGTTTGAGATGTGCTTCGTGGCCCTTGGACCCGCGGTACGTATTTTAACACGTCATATGTTTACACATTATAAACTATAACATTTACACATTATAAACTATAACATTTTAACCTATGTTTTTTGCAGATCCGCACATTTCTGGAAAATCTACGTCGTGTCCTGATAATAGACGCAGCCCATTTAAAGGTCCGTTACTTGGGTATGATGTTCCTGGTGGTTGCCATGGACGGGGATAACTCCATCGTTCCAGTAGCTTTCGGCGTAGGCAAGTCCGAAACCGGGGACGAGTGGACTTGGTTTCTGTCCATGTTGAGACAAGCTATCGAAGACCCGCAAGGGTTGGTGTTTATGTCTGACAGGGCTCCTTCCATAAGCGCCGCAATCTCTGCCATGTACCCAAACGCCCCTCACGCCATATGCTGTCGACATTTGGAGATGAACGCCAAATCCAAGGACAAACGTATTACCACCTACAAGGATGTCTATTGGGCGGCATGCAGAGCATATACGGATCGGGAGTTTAACAAGTACATGAATATGCTACGATACAGTGTCAAGGAAGCAGCCAAAGTCTTTGACGATGCTGGACCGGAGAGGTGGTCCGCGGCCCATTTTCCTGGACAACGGTATGACATTCTGACCTCGAATAGTGCAGAGTCTGTGAATGCACTCTCCCGTTTTGCGCGTAGATGTCCGATTGTTAATATTATGGACTACTTTCGGGCCTTTCAACAAGAGTGGTACCAAATTCGACGCCTAAAAGGAGCTAAGATACAAAATGCACTCACACCAACGGCGGAGAATATCGTTCAGTACAGGGCGCGTCGTGCGGCGACATGGCCGGTAAGAGCAATCGAGTATGGGAAGTACGAGGTGCATGATGATTATATTAACGCGATTGTGAATATGGAAGACCACCTTTGTTCGTGTCGCGAATGGAATAAATCTGGGTTACCGTGCGGCCATGCCATCGCTGCAGCAACATATATGGGTCGTACAGATTGCAGCGACTTGGCTGTACCTTTCTTCACGTCCGAATATTACCGGAAAACATACGTGGAGGTAATAAACCCAGCTGGACCCCCTGCAGCATGGGTGTATCCACCCGACCCGCTTCCACCATGCTATCCACCTTTAATGGATAAGAACAGGGCCGGGAGACCGAGAAAGAACGACCGACGTCCATCACGTGGTGAAAGTTCGATACAACGAAGATGTACTCGGTGCCAATGCGTAGGACACACTCGTGGAGAGTGTCCAAATCCCGCCCCTTCAACCGTGCCAAGGAGACATTCTGTCAGTCACACCCCGGGCCCGTCACAGCTTGAACCATATGGAACAAACCCATATGATACTGTTGATCTAAACACTGATTTGTAAATGATATATATACACACATACATATGCTTCTAAATGAACATTGATAACACAGCTAGTTTGTAAATGATATATATATATTCGTATTATATATTTACACACATAAAGAAAATAGGAGACCTTTAATTTTTCTTAGTATTTTCTTGACCTTGTTCTTGCATCCATGGCTGTGAATGTTAACTCTGAGTACACATGTATGTTTATATATTCATATTAGATACGTTTTAATTTTAACAAATTACACCATTATAGTTAATTATTTAATTTATGGTACATCTCATATTTTTTTTCAATTTTGTTTTACACTCCTATCGCATTAACATAATAATCATATATTAACTAATTCATTAAATCGTTTTAAATTATTATTATTTGAATGTGTTTATAGATATCGTGAATGGCAATAGGAGAAGGTAGAATTGTTTATAAATGGGGTTTTGACAAGTTGGTATCACTGGACTCATTTAAGAATTGTGAAAATGGGTATTTGGCGAATGATGATTCATGTGTGTTTAAAACACTTCAGCTCCAAACACACATGAATCATCATTCGTCAAATACCCATTTTCACAATTCTTAAATGAGTCCAATGATACCAACTTGTCAAAACCCCATTTCATATTATATATATACACACACATACATATGCTTCTAAATGAACATTGATAACACAGCTAGTTTGTATTCCATCCAACAAGCTCTTCATCTTCAATCTTTCTGACCCTTCTTCAACGGCTTCTGCTTTTGCAACCACGTATGGCCATTGTGTACCACAACCCGCACACACTTTAGCAAATGAGTTGAGGGTTGTCATATATTCTACAAGAGAAGTAAGCCCACGAATGAGGTAACCTCTGACTTGACCTTGCATGATGTATCCAACCTAACCGTGGTTCAGCGGCTTAAAAACTACTTTTCAGAGAAATTAACAACAACAAAAAATACAAAACAACAACACAGTAAAAAAAATACAAAAAAAAATAAAATATAACCACCACCTACTTAAAAATTGATTTAGTTTCATCAATCCAAGCTTGCTTCTCGTTTACCTTCGTTTGAATAATTGCGAAGTCTTGCAGAATATGGTGAATTGCTTCTTGTTCTCGACGAACACGAGCCTCCCGAGCTTTTATATCCCCTTTCATCCTTTTGATCTCCCTGTCTTCCTCTTCGATCTTTCTCAAATGGACTGCCTTCCTGTCCATAATTTTTTTCCACTCTTCTGTTAGTTCATCTATCTCCTTTTCCTTTTTTGCTATGGCGACCTCGATTTGAGGTGGCATTTTTTCAGGAGTAGACTTAGGGTTTGATGACGATGCCATTTGTGGATGAAATGAGAGAAGAGAGAAATCAATTCAAAGAAAGAAAGCAAGAGAGAAATCAAGAAAGAAAGCAAGAGGAAGTTTGAATTGTGAATTGCATACTACTGATATTTATGGATGAAATCTCAAACATGCAAATGAATTTTGTAAGTCCAGGTTACACTCTTACAATCAAATATGAACAATTAAGATCGTATTAATAGCAACTGGTCATATGATCTATTAAAGATATTACAATGAATTTCTCTCTCAATAGATCTAACAATTTATGCGTAAAGAGTTATCCAAAAGGTTAGCCAAAGATTTTTTTTTAGCTACAGTTGCTAACTCCTATATATACTGTAGATAATAGCTAAAGCTACAGTACATATGAGAAACAGACTAATAGAACAATTACACGTGTCCTAATTAGTAACTGAATATAACAGATAATATCCCAAGATATGAATTCTGAACATACTTCTGAATAAGCGCTTCAGAACATTTGTCTTCATAGTCAGAAGTTCTGAGTCTCCTACTCAGAACTCTGAACCTTCTAGTCAGAATCCAACACTTAGAATCTTTTTGAGATTTCTCACTCAGAACTTCTGAGTCTTCTACTCAGAACTTCTGAGTCTTCTACTCAGAACTTCTGAGTCTTCTGAGTCTTCTTTAGTCTTCTTACTCAGAACTCAACACTTGTGTTTTTGACAAAACTCTAGACCTAACAATCTCCCCCTTTTTGTCAAACACACTTGTACTTTTCACCATCAAATTCTTAGAGCAGGAACAATCTTCAGAAGGAGCTCTTCTGAATGTTTTGACAACTTTTGCTCAGAATTCTGAATAATCTGAGTTAACAACTTCTGGTCAGTCTTTAATCAGCAGCAGCAACGATTTCCAAATTGATTTCTGTTATATATTTGCTTTTTCTTTGCTCCCTCTTGAAATGACAATTCTCATCTTCATTTCAGTTTTCATAAGATTTCTTTATAAGAAACAACCGATCAGTTTCCTTTTCCTCTTCTTCTTCTTAAAATAACATTTCTCTCTTTTGTTATTTCTGTACAAAAACCATATCAATCTTCAAAATCTTTAGCTTTTCTCCCCCTAAAGTTTTGGAAAGCAAAATCATCTTCAAAATCTTTAGCTTTTCTCCCCCTTGATTTTCAAAACTTTAGCGATGCTTTTTCTTCGAATGAAGTCTATGCTTTTTCTCCTCCTTAATGCATAACCTTGCTCCCCCTCAAAATAAGAATTATGGAGCAATTTGTTTTCTCCCCCTGAAAATATGCATATATTTCATTAAAATTATTCATTTCAAATATATTTATACAAGGAAAATAAGATTCACTGAATTACACTTGATAACTACTAACATTTGATCATTTGAAAATTTTACAAAAGAAATCCAACTTAATGAATTTTATCAGATTTTTCAATCAAATAAAATCAAATGCATGTGTTTGGATTCAAATACAAGTCATCATTGCATATCAAGTTAAAGATGTTCAGTTTCAATCCCTTTATTAAATCTATTTGGTGTGCTTAGCATGCGAAATATGATTAGCTTCAAGCATATGCAATTCTAAAACATATAAGAGTACTTTGCTCTACTCACACTATTTGTCCAAAATCAGGATTTTCACAAATTTACAGGTTTATTGCGACTTTGAATTTTCCCAAAGTTTCAAGAGATATGTGCTCATTGGCATCTTTTAATTTTGTGCACATTGGCATCTTTTAATTTTGTGCACATTGGCATCTTTTAATCAAAAAGTTTAGTAAGAATAAGATACATCGTTAAACATGACTTTCTATCTGGTTCTATAGCAGGATTTGGGTCAGCATATCCCAGACCAGTTAGTCTTAGGTGCTAGGTGACAAGCACCCCTTGGAACTTAATTTCCCAAACCAGAAAGGCCACATCGATATATCTTAAACCCATTTGTACCAGTAGAACATGGCTTTCTATCTGGTTCTATTGCAGGATTTGGGTCAGCCGATCCCAGACCAGTTGGTCTTAGGGACTAGGTGACTAGCACCCCTTAGGACTTACTCTCCCAAACCAGAAAGGCCACAGGTACAAACTTTCAAACTAAATGATTTTATATATATTTATATTTCATCTCAATCACTTGGTACTAAAACGTAGTACTTCCCCCATATTTTTGTTTCCATCCAACATTCAGCTTTAAAATCGAATCCAATGTGCAATAAGCTCGACTGAAACAACCTCGGTTTATAATAAAGAATTCGTCCTTGAAATTCGAGTTGTATGATCATTAATCTCAAGAGCTTAATCCATTAAGATCATAGGAGGGAGTGTCACAATAAACTTCACTAACTCAGCTTGGATCCACAAAAAATAGAAGATAGAACACCTTTCTGAAAATTGGGAGAAATATCGTGAAAAACGTTGCTTCGGTCCAGCAGCTATACACTGACTTTGACACAAAATCTGACCAATAAGCACATCGATTCAGAACAAACTCAAAACATAAAAAATGTTCATCTGTGTCTTAGGAATCCAGCGCATCTGAAATCGTCAAATTTAGAGCTTCGAGGAGGGAGTTCTGAGCAAAATACGACAGGTCTGCAAATCTGTCAAGTATTGCACTTTTGTTCTGAGAAGTCTAAGTAAAAGTTCTGAGTAGGCCAATCAGAATTCTGAGTAAGTCAATCAGAATTCTGATCCTTAAGAACTCTGAAAAAAATTCCAACTCTGAAGTTCTGACTACACAAGGTAAAGTTCTGACTATTGGAGTCAAAATTCTGATTAAGCACAACGTTGAAATCTCTTGAACAAGCTCTGAATGTACTTCTGACAACTCACAAATTGATTCTGAATTTTGAATAGCCTTGTAATTCTGAACTGCGTGAGATCTAATTCAGAACATTAATAATCAAACTCTGATTATAAACTTGACAGCCCACAATCTGAACTTCTTTCTTGATTGCACCTTGCTCGAATTCAGCAACAACTTTCTGTTAACAGCTTTCTGTTTTCAACTTAATTTCATGTTTTCAAACTTCCAAATCTGTTACAGCATCTTTATTAAGCTGTTTTGACAGCAAATAAATAGCCCCAACAGCTTGCTATTTTCTGTTTTGACAGCAACAAACAGCACCAAACAACAAACTATTATGCGCTCACAACACCGAATAAGCTGTCAAATTAAAACTTTATGAACTTGCTGTTTTGAACGGCTTTCTGTGGACAACACTAATCTGTTTTTGTTCATCAAACACAGCAGCGAATTGTTGCAAACTTCTCTAATTTTGGACAGCATTGAACAAATTTTTGCAACATCTTACAATCTCCACAAATTTATACAATCTATTGCAAACACTTCCCATACTAACTTCTCATCTCTAAAATACAACTTGAGTCGATCTTGAATCACTTATAATTCCTTCATTCATATCAAATGCCCACCAATTAAATTTGATGTAGAACAATAAGCCGATCTCCATAAATCTTCTTAGAACAAGGATTGCAGAAACTTAAGTTTCTGATTGATCAGTTCAGAAAGTTGAATTTAAGCAATCAAAGATCTAAAACTCGTTTCAGATCTGACTTTGAACAATTAATATTTCATCAAACCTTTCTCAGACAATTCATCGAGCATTTGGCGTGCAGAAACTGATTTACTAGAAGATCTACAACATCTAATCTCTTTTCTTCACCAAGAACCATCAAGATTGCAATGATCTTCTTCAAAACTCAAAATCAATCTTCAAGATGAAAGAAATCACAGAAAAATTACCTTGAAATTAAGCACACAATTAAGAACGATCTTGAATCTCCAAATCTTCAAATTAGATCTTGAATTCTTGAATTGTTGCAAAGATAATCGTATCGAATGTAAATTGATTCGATGTGGCTCTAATACCAATTGTAAGTTCCATAATTGAAGCAACAATCAAGAATACTCCATAAATGTAGAATAGAGATAGGAAAGTAGATCATAGTATTGAAGATCTCTACTCATATGATTTACAATACAATGGAGGGAGAATTGAAAGTATACGACTCTCTTAAAGTATACTGATCTCTCAAATAACTCTCATAGTCTCAAATGACAATGTAAGCCCAAGACACCTATTTATAGTGTCTAATTACATAGCATGGGCCCAAGCCCATTTAACTCCCATTAAACTCCCAAAGCCCAAAAGACTAATAAAGCTAATTACAATACATTTGACTTTCATTGACTTTACATGGACTTTATAAAACTTTCTATATAATTGGGGCTTTCTAGACCCAACAAATTTCAACCACAAATCGGTCTTCAAAGTACAATAATTGTGGAAAAAAACAGTAAAAGCATGCAAGATTCGTCTAAGTACAGGGGCTGAAAGTGTAAATTTTCAGGGACCAAAAGTGTAAATTTTCAGGGACCAAAAGTGAAAATTTTGGTCCATCGCGGGCTGTGATCGCGGGCAGGGACCAAAAGTGCACCGCGGCCAAAGTTGAGGGGCTTCGCGGGGCATTTGTACCCAAAGTACGTGCCACGTCAGCCCTAGCCCGCGATCGCGGGATCCATCGCGGGTATTTTGGGTATTTTTGCAAAATGAATTTTTTTTTGGGTATTTCGGTAACAGTTGGTCAAACTTTGGGTATTTTAATTAATTTCCCTATTTATATTATACCTTTTTAAAGGCAAACATTTTATTGGAACCAAATGAACTTACTAAAGAAATGAAAAAGAACTTACGCAAGCTACAAAACTAAACTTAAATCAATACGAAACAAGGTTAAACAGATCTAATCTTGGTAAAAAGATTTAATATACAACAGTAACCAAGATCACCCAAAACCAAAACCAAAACCGGGATACCAACAACTGAAAAGACTCACGACACAGAAGGGATGTCAAAAATGGTACGGTGAGCCAAAGGCCTTGCGATATACTACCTTTTCGCATTCTTCTCGAAAATCCAATCATAAGATCTAGCTGGAAAAGTGTAGCTTGTCAAACAAGTTTCAACCAAGCCGAAGCTAGAGATCCACCCGGATGATTTAAAATCTCACTTACTAAATTTCCAATATTCCTGTCGATCTTCCACCACTTCGACCTCTTCACCTCTATCCATTATGCCAACCTATATTTCACCGTCGCCACTTCTCTGATCATGATCCATCATCGTCCACCAATAACCACTTTTCTAACCACCACTTACCTAATCTAGATCCATGATCCATAATCTCTAACCCATAAACATCAAAACCCTACTATCCGGATTCGAAACCATACTCTATAGTGGTAGTTATGGTTCATTGGTAGTCTTTCTCAATGTTGACCGTGTGTTGCCTCTAGTGATCTTTGTGTGTCATGTATATACGTGTAAAACCCCAGTTTTTGTGTGTGTGAACTCTTCTTGCCTTAGAATTATCATGAGACTAGTTTGATCGCTTTTGAACTCGTTGTGCTACGGTTAGATATTTATGTAAATATATGTATGTGAAGTTATGTGAATTTGTAAGCTTAATATCGGGACAAATGAGATTGGATTCGTTTTGGGTCGAAAGTTGGATTTTAAGGGTCGGAACATGTGCCACGACTATGACCGGCGACGTTGCTATAGTCATAGTCGCCCACGCTCAGCGGCCTACACAGGTGTCACGACTATGACCGGCGACATTGCCCAAGTCATAGTCGTTTGGGCATTATCGCGAGGAGACATCAAAGGACAGTGCAGTTGGGGCGACTATGACCGGTGACAATGCCAAGGTCATAGTCGCATGGCAATGTCGCCATCGGCCAGGGAGTTAAATACCCACCCATTTTTTATTAAGATCATGTGGTTCATCTTGGAGGGTTTAAGTTACGATTTTCTCTCATCTTAGGGCGATTGTCACCCTACTTACTCATTCTCTCCCCATTAAATGCCAAGAAAAGATCTAGGAAGTTAATGCACAGTTACTAGAGTTCTATTGTTCATTTCAAGGAATATTTCAAAGGTTTTGTCAAAACTTCAAGTCATCTCCATTTCTAGGGTTTTCATAACTTTTTAGGGTTTTCTCTTACAAACCCATTATGGTGAGTGTCTACCCTTATCCTTTGATATACATGTTATATTTGATTATTTGACAAGGGTGGTGGTATTTTGTGGTTTCGACCTAAGAATGTGATTTGTAGGTTTACTTTACTTTTACTTTCATAATTGTGTTAGTTTCTTGATTTTTGTAACATTGATAATGACATTTTATATTTTGAGCTAAAGGGATTATTTTGAGCGTTGGAGCAATATTTGACCTAAAGGTGATACAATGGGTTTTAGGATAAACAAAAGATGACGATCATATGGCTTGTTTATGCATGATAGAACTTTAAATCGGGGAAAGGTGAACATACTGAGTTATGATACCAAATGCTTGGAAATTATAAAGTGACAAACATGGGTAATGTAGAGTAATGTAGAGTAATGTAACACCCTTAAAATTGGAACGATCAACTAACTTTAATTTCAATAAAATATCCAAAAGAGGATAAAATCATTTCTACAGATCATCCCTGAAAATGCCTCAGAATTTAAACATCATAATTCCCACAATAAATAACTTAAAACGGACGTTACTTAACACAACACAAGTTGCTAATCCCAAATAAATGCGAAAGACTTCACTAATCAAAATCACCTCTCGTGCACTCTACTAGCACTCGTCACTTCACTGTGTAGCTAAAGCTACTCCCAACCTGAGCCTGTTGCACATGCCGACAAATAAAAAGGGTTAGGCTAACGCCTAGTGAGTTCAAGAGTTTTATCATGACCATATAAATTCATAAATCGTGAGAGATGCAATTTAAGTCATGGGTTCCAAAAGAATTTACTTTAGATGCAAATCACCCATTTTCCAACTCACATAAATCCCGTGCTGAAAACTTTAACATAACATGATTCCCAAAATGGACTCATTTCCAAAACCAACGTGAAAGGTGAAATAGCATTTGATACTTAAAACGATTGAATTCTTAATTAAATCGCCATTATTCCAAACATTCCAAAACATGAATAAAACATAACCCATAACTCCTATAACGTGGGGAAACAATTCACATAAATATGATACTTCACCGAAAACATGGATAAACATTGCACGTGACGGAACACAAAAGTGGGTCACCTACTATGCAATAAAACACCCACGTGGATTACTCTCGTAAACTGAGCTCAATCACTCCAGATCTATTGCCCGCGAGACTAGGGAGCCCCCAACTTCAACCACTCCAGGTCTATACATTGGGTCACTCCAAATCCACAACAGCACATTTGGGATTACACCTTACTGCCCATGAGACGACGCCCGACCATATAGGTCCACGCCTTACTTATCATGGAACCCGATGCCTATCCCGTGCTACAAAAGAGAAACTAATGTCTTGTAAACTGAGCTCAATCAATCCCGTTCTCTTGCCCGCGAGACTTGGGAAACTCAAACGCCTATGGATCCATAGCTAATAAGGTCTAAAACATTACACGACCCCAAAACAATGAACAAGTGCATTCAAAACATGCAATTCTCAATAACGTAAATCATGATCAAAACTCGACTTGAGCTATCAAACTGGACAATTGTCCTCAAGACTTAACAAATCCCAATACCGAGCCATAAGCTCAACTGACTCAAAAGATAATTCATGAAAAGTCATCAAAGGAGATTGATAGGGTTGTTTTATTAACCCTATTTTAGCCATGTTTCATATTAATTTTGAGCTAAAATCCTGCATTTATCGCTTTATTTATAGTCTTTATTAGTCAAATGCAACAAAAATAAATATTAGATACGTTTCGTATTTAATTGCAAAAATGCATCACAAAAACACAAAAATAAGTACATTTTAAATCTATTTTGTAGGTACAAAAGATGGTCACATTCAAAGTCTAGATTGAGGATCTTGTTGGACAGATCACGGGCTTAGAGAAAAGACTTTGATATTTTGGGCCGATAGTTCATAGTTGGTGACGTGTTTTGAACTCTTTGGACAACCAATCTTTTTGGGCTCAATGTAAATGTCTGTATGGACCGATAAACAAACAAACTTGAATCGATTTTTGTAATCACTACTTGGGCCGAGAGTCTAAAACTCACGGTTGGGCCTAACTCTCAAATAGGGGTCGTTTGTTTTGTGGACCGATCATTATCTCCATATGGGCCGAAGAGTAAACTACAAATCGCATGGGCCGGTTCCTAATTTCCATATGGGCCGTAAGCTACAAACAGCATGGGCCGAATGTGTTGATGATCTATGGGTAGGATCTATGACCCATGGATGCTCCATTTTGAGAAAACTTGGTCACCAAGAATTTGTATTAGTATAAATAGAAGTATTAGGCTAAGTTTTTTTAGTGTGCTTCAAGGTCTTAGTACCTTGTATGCCAATTGCTTGGTTACGTTTGTTACTTAGTTGGCACCATGGCACGTTATTAAACAATTCCGACATCGTTAGTTAATCCGAAGCTCTCGACATTTTGTGACTTAAAAAGACTTGGTTTGCAACTTTAATCCTAATCTTAATCTTAATTGCATGTTAACGTTACTTAAACTTTAGTGTTAAAACTCTTTCCCCTAAACTCTTTTAAACTCGCTTTCTTAATCTCTTAAACTCGTTTCTCAAACTCTTAAACTCGATTTCTCAAACTCTCAAACTCTTAGATTAATTTTCTCAACTCTTAACTCTTAAACTCGTTTTCTAAACTCTTAAACTCTTAGATTAATTTTCTCAACTCTTAACTCCTAAACTCATCTTAGTTAACTTTAATCGTTTTCCAAATCACGTTTTTAATTACTCTTGCAAACAACTTACGACTCTCTTTCCTTACTCTCATTCTCGACTTTTGATAAAACTTGGTTCTCGCGTAATCTCACTTACAATATAAGCCGGAAGTCTGAATTAATCTCTTTGGATTCCCAAGTAAAATTGGTTCACGGTTTGGTAAGTGATTTCACAAAAAGTTCCATCTTTTCTCTCATCTCGAAAGCACGTTAATTTTAGTCTCTATAATTAGTCCGTTAACAAACACGCAACTTTACTTTTAAAATCAATGCTTAACTCTCTCATCAACTTTGTAGTAATTAATCTTAAATGCTTTTCAACTCTTTCCCTAAATGACTTAGTAACTTTTCTCAAAGCTTAGATAACTTGTGCAACAAGTCACGACATTTCACTCAAGTAAGTTCCATTTAATTAACGCATTGTCCATTTTCATTATTTGTTTTAAGTCTTGTAAATCTTTTATAATTGGAATCTGAACGATGATGGGCTAATCGCCTTAGTTCGGGGTATAAAGAGAAATTGGGACCAAGACTAATAAAAAGATAAAAAGGTGTATCGTATGGTATGATAGTCTGACGTTATTTAAATCAAGGGTTATATTTTGTGGTGGATCACAATTGACCAATTGACAACTGGTACGTTGTATCATGGAATATTCGACACTTGAGATAACTGAAGAATACTGTCTCATCTCGACATCTAATTATTAATCTAATCCCAATGGACCTTTATACCCCGTGCTTCCTCTTATAATTGTTAATTTTCATTAGCTGTTAACAACAAAACTCCCAACAAAGATTACATTCTCATTCGCCATCTGAAACCTCTTTTAAATAATTGGACCTTTAAAGAGACACTCCTCCACGCTTCCCTGTGGGATCGATATTCGGTACTTTTATACCATTATTACTTGTTATAAGACGATAATAGACTGAGATGTATACTTGAGTCATGGTTTATTTCTAACTGATAGCACACTCTGGTTTGATATCACTCACTTGCATTTCTAATCTTGTCTCTTTTTTCAGGGTGTAGCAAATCACGAACAGAGATTAAGCGTAGCAACACACACTTTTGTCCATAAATATTTCAAAATCCATGAAAACCCGAAATAGAACCTTGGGTTGGGACAACCCTCTTTCCCAAAGAACTCACACCGTACATTTCCACATCGTCCCATAATGTACTAAATGCATGTTTCCAAATTATACACAAAATGCATTTTCATGACAAGTAGACTCCATTTATAACATAAATCAATAACCCATTTCATGTATGATTTATCTATCACATTTTCCCAAAAACTCCAAATATAAGTGTTTTACAATATTTACAACCATAAATACTTCAAAGGGTTAAAACCCACCAAATAATTCAACCATTGATAACTTTCATGTAAAAACACATAAGTACTTAAAATATAACATTTTGGCATGTACAAAGTTTTCACAAAGCAACTTGAACTCACCTTGCTAAATTTAGGCTAAATCTAGATTTTTCCCAAACGTAAGCTCCTTTGATGCAACACGAGTCCTTAAGCCAAATCTTCCAAAAACCTAGATCCACAAGTTGCCAACCATAAATACTCACATTCAACCATAAAGAGTCATTTCCCCAAACATTTTACTTAAGATCTCAACTTATACAAAACCCTAATTTCCATAGATGAAGAAAATAGAAGGTTACCTACCACAACTTGAATCCACCAACCATAACGCCTTTAGAGTTACCTAAAACGAACCACAACTCCAAATCTTCAAAATGGAGGAAAAGGGTTGAATGAAACCCTAGGAAACTTGGTGAAGAAGATGAAGTGAGGAGGGTTCTTGCTTAGCTTCTCATAGCCATGAAAGATGAATAAAACCACTTGAAACATCGAATCTTGGGGTTCAAAAGCTCAAAATCGGCTTTGGAGACTTAGGGTTTCGGGTTGGGAGAGGAATGGGTGAAATGGGAGAAGTGAGAAGGGATTTGGGTGAAAAATGGTTTTAATCGGATTCCAGCTCCCCGACCGCGACTATGCCCTCGCGACTTTGCCATGGGCATTGTCGCGAGGCAATGTCGCCCTCGCCTACCCACTCACTGTTTGATTTCTCTGATTTGTCCTCCACCTCAACTGTGACCATGCGACTATGCCCCGGGCATAGTCGCCGACGTCTCTCCAACTGCTGTTTGGCGGTTGTTTCGGGCAGAAGATATATCCATTCAATCCTCACGAGGTGTATTTGATTAACATGGTCATGCCCTCTCTAGAACCCATGCATGGCCAACCTTGCTACCCTAACCATGCAGGTATGCAACACGTGAAATTTCGGGGTGTTACAAGTAAATACCATGATGTGAGTGTAGTTATATTCTAACATTGTACATGATCATATATGAGAATTATGTCTAAATCGTTATGCATGAGGATTTAGAATATGAGTTGAGAATTAGTATTGTGTAGGGCAAACTTTGGGCCACTAGACGCTAAAGGATACCGATGTCCTTGAGGAAGAACTCATCTATATTGGGTAAACATAAGGTTCAATAAATTCTTGAGGTATAACTCGTTGGAGTGGACACTAAAGGAATGAGAAAGTTTGTGTAACACCCTAAAATATGGGTAAATTTAACCTGATTTAAATGCGGAATATGACATAACATCTATAAATAAATCACCTAAAAGTGGGGGAAATAGTAAGGTGTTTACAATCCCGAAACAAATAGGAGAATACAAGATCAATAACTTACTAATCTAAACTAAAGTAGCTCAGATTATGGACGGGTGTTTCTATCTCCTTTCCAAAACAATTCCCGGCTAAATCAAAAGGGACGTCATGTCTAAAATTCACCAAAAATGCTATACGCGGCTACTTACCTCTCTGCTCAATCCCGAGAAGCCCCGCCTTACCTCTCCGCTCAATCCCAAAAATGTCATTTTAAGAAAAGTGTTAGGCTAACGCCTAGTGAGAACAAACAATTATAATTGGAAATAATAATAAAAACTTTGGAAATATAAATTGAAAGCCACAATATTATCCTTTGAGTAAGAAACCAACAATAACACAATTCATCTTGCATTGACAAGGGAGGCCCGTTTACCATAATTAGTGACGGAACACTAAAGTAGGTCGCCTGACATGTTAGTGAAGCCAAACACATGGATTATAATCATACGAGATATCGAGCTCAACTCCTCTAAGTTTATTGCTTGTGGAGTCTCAATCTCAACCCCTCTAGGTCTATACTTTGAGATATCTAAATCCAAGAAAACATATAAGCACAATGGAATTACACCTTATTTCTCATGGGACGATGCCCGACCAGACGCGTCCACATCTTACTTACCATGAATCCTTGTGCCTATTTCGTGCCACAAGTGGGAAATCCAATATCCCATCACCAAAACATAAAGACTCTTGTGCCTATGGATCCATTACACTATAACCAAACTCAATGTGAATTCAAGATATACACACACCAAAACTATGTAAGGAAATCCAACTTGGGACCAAAGCATGTCATTAGGTAATTTCTAAATTTATCATCTTGCCCCCAAATATTGATAAAATAAACAAATAGTTCTCAAAATTCACCAAATACCATCATTAGTGTCACTTCAACAAAAGAAACCACTTTCCATAAATACTTTATCAAAATCTCTAAGTATTTTAAAACCCTAATTTTTTCTTAGGTTTCACAAAGTTCATAATTAAGGAGAGAAAATAGTAACATTCATCATAAAATTTAAGATTACATCATTTGACTCATCTTGGTACTCATTTACAAACATTTATGTCAAGCTAGTTAAAACCCTAAAATCTCCCAAAGTAGATATTAGGTCAAACTCATCCAAATCAAGAAATAATAAAAGGGGAGATGTTTAAGAGGTTAAAATCCGTAGTTTAACATGTACGAAGTTTTAGAAATTAGAATGAACTCGCCTTTTAGGGTTTTATAGAAACTCAAACCCTAGAAATGGAGAACTCTGGAGGCTTGATTAAATCTTGCTAGAACTCACTTTAATGCTCAACCACGCCTAAAATGAGAAAATTAAATGTTCATGAAAGTCCTAAATCAAGACATAAATGAAGAGGGATGATATGTTGGGAAGGTTAAATGAGACCAAAATCGCCCAAAATCAGCTCCCAAAGACCACAAATGCCTGAAAAACGCTTCTGCCCTCATTGCCCGCTTGACGACCCGTTCAGTACGCCCTGCGCTAGAGTGCCACAACGACGGTGACCATGGCATTCTCACCTAACACTGTCGTCGAACATGTACTGTGGGGTTCCTTCCCCTGCGAGGTTGCGACTGTGCCCCACGATATTGACACTCTGTTATAATCGCGGGCACAGTTGCCCGGTTGGTACCGAGGCTCGTCTTCTCCGTTTCTTGGTTCGAACATTTCCGAGACACTTGAGGATCTAAAATCAAATATTCTCAGACAAAAAGGAACATTTTAAATCCTTAATTCAAATCCTTAGACAAGTAAAATTAGTTTCTAAACAATATGTATCGAAATTCTCGGGTGTTACAGTTAGAGGTGATGCCAAAATAGTATGAGCACTAAAACCAAGAACCTGAGGTGTAGTCCCAATAAGGTGACTCCACTCACGTGTTCTCATCACCTTGATGGAAACGGGTCTCCCCCATATGCAGATGTTTCGTGTTGTGAATATGTCCAGGTGTGGAACATCATGTGTTACTGAGACTTACGGTAATGTGCTACCATTACGGGACGGGTAACAATTAATTTGTGTATTAATGCTTTCCTCATGTAAAAATATTTGTGTTAAATCTCACTAGACTTCTAGCCTAACACTTGTTGTGGTGTAAATGATTTAAAGGTCCAACTAGTGGCAGATCTAGGATGGTTTGAGATGTCGACCGGTACAACTAAGAGCTCCTAAGGAGTTGGACTTTGGAGGGATCTTTTGTAAAGAGAGATTCTTTTGGAGACATAGTGACACTCATTTTAATCTAGTTGTTAAATTTCTAGATTCAGTAGATTGTTATTATTATGTCTCATTATATTGATATTAATGGTTGTACAAACTTCCCTATTAATGGGTTATAGTTGTTTATAATATTTGGAAGTTTTATAAATAGACCATTTACTCCAAATGTTGGATGACAAACATAGCTTATATAACCAATGAACCTCGTAATTTTCAACATTTAACTTTAATCCAAAAATTGGAGGCAAATGTAGCAAATTTAGCCGCCCAACATTTTTAACAATCAAACATCCCTAACACTTTAATATATACATTACTACATCTTCCAACATTTTGCTTGTTTATCAGCGTGGGATAACCCAAAATCAACCACATTTCAACATTTTGAGGGTTACTCAAATCTTAATATGCTAAGTCATTCTCTCTGGTTGTTTATACATACATATATATATATATAGAGAGAGAGAGAGAGAGAGAGGGGGGAGGGAGGTTCAGGGAAAAACCTAAAAAAAGAAAAACTGGAGAACACCCTAGTAACCTGTAACACCTCGAAATTTCCATAGTTATTGTACACTTATTTTGGAAGATCGTTTAAAATAATGGGAAGGTGTTATTTTAAACAATATGTTGAAAGAGTTGAAAGTGTATTTGGTCAAAGTTTTAAGCTAAATTGTGAACTTTGGGTTAGTTTTTGTAATTTGGGGATAGTTTGGTGTATAAAAGATGAGGTCGGTAGAAATTGAGATTTATCTCAATTACAATTTCAACAAGTCGGTTTCAAGCAGAGAAGAGAATAGCGAATTCGTTTCATTTGGTAAGGAAATTCAATTGACTTCTACAAATCGGTTCCTTAAGAAATAGTAATCATGAATTAATCTGCTTACCAATTGGGTTATGGAATTATTGAAATAGGTTTGAAATTTGGGTTACTGGGTGAATTGATTTGCAGACTCTGTGTTTGAGTTCTGATTTCAGGTGAGTTCATCCCCTTCTCTGATTGTTATGAATATATTGAAATCATTATTGGAATTGAAGTCATATTTCGAATTTTGTTTATATGTATCAATAGAAGTATAGTTAAATCGATGGAAGAATTGGGAAATACGATTTGGGTACGAATTGGGTGGGTTATCGAACAGTCCGAAAATGAATTTTTCTGGATGATTCCCGGATTGCTTTCCCGGATTGCTTTCCCGGATTGAGTTTCCCGGATTAGTTTACCAGATTGAGTTTCCCGGATTAGTTTACCGGATTGAGTTTCCCGGATATCACTTCCGGATTGTGTTTCCCGGATTGTTCCCGTATCCCTAGTTTCCGGTAGTTTTCCGGATATGAATTCCGAACACTTAGTCCGGATAGTTTTCCGGTAGTGTCCGGTAATATTGATTCTTCTGGTAACTTTTTGATAAGAGACATTCCTGATTATTTTGATTCCAACGCTAGCAGTTATAACTCAATTTCGAGTATGATACGATTTGATATGTGTTCTGATTTGATACACACGGATGCTAGTAAGTGTAATGGATCCATATGCACTAGTATTATTTGATAAACGTAGAGTAGGCAAGGTATAATTGCTATTCCCGTTTATATTTGGAAATGAGGAATAGGCAAGGTATAATTGTTATTCCCTTTTCGTATTGTGACGTGAAAATATGAAATAGGCAAGATATAATTGCTATTTCTGTTTTCTATTGAGAGATGAGGAATAGGCGGGGTATAATTGATAATTCTACTTCAACTCCAAGAAATAAGCATGATTTAATTGTAATTTCTTGGATATGAGCTGTAATCTAGAATCATTAGTGATTCGTAGTGTTGCTCTTAAACATGTTACGATGAGTTGCTTAGTGTTCGTCATGTTCATGGAATCGGGTATGATTCCCGTCATCGAAAGATGTTATGTGTACGATTTGAAGGTTTGCGAAAAGATTTTTTATATGCTTTGTATACAAATTGGTTTTCAAAGCTTATAAATGTTTTGATTTTAAAATTGGATGTTCTCACTAGGGGCAAGCCTAATGTTTTCAAATTATATTTTCTTACCAGGTACTAGCTCGGGAAGGGATATGAAGGGATGAGTGAAGAGGGGTACAAAATCATGCTTTTGGAAATGTAATGGAGAAGTTAGTGTAATCAAAGATATTTTGGAGATATTATAGACAACCCTTATAATATGATATTGTTTGCTATGTATTAGATTAGTTGGTTGTTTATGATAGATTGCTTGTAATTATAAAATTTGCGACTAGTTCTCCATCCGTGAATGAAAGTTGGAAGATGTTGTAGTAAACTCTGATAAAATTTAAAGTTTGAATTTATTGTGATTTTTAGGGTGTTTCATGACCCTTCATCTGGATGGTATGTACTTGTGGATATAGGTAAATTATGTTGTTGTTTCGGTTTTTATGCACAAGTGTATATGCATGTGTGCATGTTACAAATTACTTGTATGCACAAGTGCATACCGTCCATATGAAGGGCTACCAGCGTGTTCTTCAGTTTTCCGTTTTTTGAGGTTTTCCTTTGAACCTGACCCTATATATATATTGATTGATGATCTTGTACCATTTGGTTGGTTTTGATTCAGGAATTTCATCTCGTGTTGGCTCGTGCGTTGCATGGTGACGATATTTTTTTTATGGAGTATTGAACTAAGTTAAAATAAAACGTAATTCTTCATCTAATATATATTGATTAAAAATACACCAAGTCTTCATCATTGACTTATTTTTATTTTTGCTCTATAGTATTTGTCATTTTGTTGGTCGTGTTCTTCCAAACTATCATATTACCACCAATATGGGTGGATGTAACTCAACCTTATTTCAAGATATGAGGAATACTTAAACCTATTGTGAAGTCATTATCCTTGGTTTCTCCTTTATATCCATCCTTGATCCTTGATTTCTCTTTTAATTTTGAACTACAATGTTTAACATTTGGTTGTTTTGATTCCGGCCACGATTATAGATTTCAAAATCATCCATCCCTTTTTATACCCATCATATTCTTCCAAACTATCATATTCGCACCAATGTGGATAGTGAAATTTAACCTTTTTTTTCAAAATTTGAGGAAAAACTCAAACATCTTGGTCCCAAGTCCTCATCATTGGTTTCTCTTTTAATTTTGCACTATAATTTTTACCATTAGGTTGGTTTTAATTTCAACCATGGTTATAGATATCAAAATCAACCATCCCTCTTTTGTATCATATTCCCACCAATGTAAGATGATGAAACTTAAAGCATCTCCAACAACTTCTTCAAAATGGAGATTTTGGGGTTTTTTGCTCTAACAGATTCCCCAAAAGCTTCGCCAAAATGGAGAGAAAGTACGAGAGAGATATGGAAAACTTCAAATTTGGAGGTTTCTCTAAGAGATAAATGATTTTATTTTATTTATTCTACCAATGAAATTGATTTTAAATTAAATGTTTAGGAAAGAGAAATAATATCTTATGAGTTGCATTTAATACTTTAATAATATAATTAATTGTGTAATCTCCAAAATAGATAATCTGTTGGAGATGAAGGTGGTTTTTTTTTGGAGATTTTGTCTTTTTTTTACTTCTCTGTTTTGAAGAATCTGTTGGAGATACTCGTATATTTATTTAAAATTTGAGAATACTCAAACCTCATGGTATCAAGTTATCATCTTTGGTTTCTCTTTTAAATTTGTACAATAATTTATACCATTTGGTTAGTTTTAATTCCAAATCTTTATATATATAAAAGCAAAAACCATGAAAAATGGCATGGCACTATGTGGATTGAGATTTCTCAAATATTGAATTGTGGTTTACTTTGGCTATCCCACATTGATAAAAAGTTGAAATTTTGGAACATGAAGTTGATTATAAAAGGAGAATAATGCCAACTTTTTTTACATGACTTGTGATTTATTTTAATCCCTTTTGGATTAAAGAGTTAATTTTAGTTGCAAATTTTCTTATGTTGAATATATAGTATATATTGCATTACAATTAAGAGCATCTCCAATGGAGGTTCTTATAAGAACCTTCTTTTTGTACTTTTTGGTGTCACCTCAATCTTTATATATATAAAAACAAAACCATGAAAAATGACATGGCACAATGTGGATTGAGATTTCTCAAATATTGAATTGTGGTTTACTTTGGCTATCCCACATTGATAAAAAGTTGAAATGTTGGAACATAAAGTTGATTATAAAAGGAAATAATGCCAATTTTTTTTACATGACTTATGATTTATTTTAATCCCTTTTGGATTAAAGAGTTAATTTTAGTTGCAAATTTTCTTCATGTTGAATATATAGTATATATTGCATTACAATTAAGAGCATCTCCAATGGAGGTTCTTAATAGAACCTTCTTTTTGTACCTTCTTTTAAATAATCACATCATTATTCCAACACAACATTTCACGATTTGATTAAGACTCAAATCTCATAATGATTCAAGTGTTTAATGGAAAATGACTACTACTTTTTGAAAAGAATTGAAATAAACTTATTTAATTTCATATTATAAATTTGTGGTGTTTATAGAATTTTCTCGCCACCGCGCGAGCGCGGTGCCACACACTAGTATGGTTATAATTTTCAAAACCTTTCATCCCTCTTTTTTATATCCATCATCTTATTCCAAAACTGTAATATTTTCACCAATATGTGATTCACCAGTATGTGACAATGAAACTTAACCTTATTTCAAGATTTTAAGGGATACTCAAATCCCATGTTGCCAAGTCACCATCCTTGTTTTCTATTTTAATTTTGCACTATAAACTTTACCATTTGGTTGGTTTCGATTCCAACAACGGTAATAGATTTCCAAACCTTCCATCATCCTTTTATATATCCATCATTTTCTTCCAAACTATCATCTTCACACCGATGTGAGATGATGAAACTCGACCTTATTTCAATAAATGAGAAATACTCAACCTCATTAACTATGGTTCCTCATTTAATATTTATATTGATTGATGATTGATTATAGAGAATTTGTTGGAGTTAAATATTATTTCTAGTATTTTAATCTTTTGTTTCTCTATTTTAGAAATATTATAGAGAATCTCTATATGAATATGTTAGAATTTTTTCAAATGAAGAAATTGGAATGTAATTTAATCAAGTTTAACCCTGCGTTTGATTGATAAGAATTGAAATGAAATTTGTCAAAAGTATTTGAATACGTCTATTTGATTATAATAGAATATAATAGTGTTGGTGGGATGGAGGCGGTAGTGGTGTCAAACATGGTGGTGGTAGTAGTGGCAGTGGTGATGATTGTGGTGATTGTGGCAATGGCAACAGTGGCAGTGGCAGTAGTGGTGATGACAACAATGATGGTGGTGGGTGGGGGTGGGGGTGGGGGTGAAGTTGAAAGTGGTAACGACTGGGATGGCGGCGGCAACGAGGATGTTGATGCAACGACAATGGTGACATCCATCTTATGGATCGAATGGAATGGATTATGTAATAGCTTTTTCTTAAAATTTTAGGAAAGAATTGAAACTCCTTAGTAGAAAATTTACATTCTATCATTTGTGGCCTTTTGGAATTTTACAGAAATTTAAAGAATGAATCAAACGGCAAAAATGAAATTTGGAAAATAGAATCCAGTTCCAAAGAAAGACGTTTGAGTGGGTAAAGTCAAGGGGGAAAGTGGGAGCCCTGATTTGGTCGGATTGGTTATCGAACCCAGCTGCATAGAAGGAACAGGAGCTGTCTCGGGCGGCTGTTTGGATTCAGACCGCTACTGCAGTAAAAAAGTCTATTTGGTTCGAGACAGTAGGTGGTAACTGGTAAGGGCGGTAAGGGCGGTGATCGGGGCTGGAAGCAGGGGAAATTCGCGGCTGGGAGTTTTTGGACGCGGAGTGCTCGAGCATTGGTCTGTTTGCTGCTCGCAAACCAAACCGACAGCCGGCTTCTGTTTTCTCCTTTTCACTTACTGTTTGTATGCTTTGTTTTGCTGCACTCTCTTATTAGTGGGGGTGGACTTGGTGTATCATCTGTTTGGTAATAAAGTTTATGGATGCCTTTGAAAAAAAAGAATTGACCACTACAATTCCTTTAAATTTTGCAAATTTCAAGGAATCAAAAGCCACCTTAAATTAATATGAATAGTTAAAAAGAAATTTAATAAACCGTTTTTTTTTTAAAGGCAATTGCATTTTGGGGTATCATGAACTAAGTCCAGACTAATCCCCCTTCGACCCGGCCACGATTCGGCAACGATTCGGCCCACGACCCTCGATATCCGCCGTGTGCTCACCCCTGGATTCGAACCCGGGTAGTAAGGGCTTCCACCACTTACCCCCAGGATGTTACCGACCAGTAGGCTACAACATCTTTGGATAACCGTTATTTGATATTTATAAGTTTTTTAAAAAGACAAATCATATTTGACATTAAGAAAATATCATATAAAAGAATGAGTTCTTAAATTCTCCGAGTCGTAGAAGCTGGCCTCTGTTTCAGTCCACTCATCATGTTCAGCATCATCCCATCCATACTCCTCTGATTCTGAACACATGATTTCCTACTCTTCAATGGCGAAACCAATCTATTCGCCAATCTCGATGGCGAAAACGACCTCCTTAGCTTCGCCGCCGTCGACACTTTCTTAGGCGGCGATATCGACTTCTTCGGAGATACACAAATAGTTGGACTTCTAATCTTCACTTGAAACTTAACCACGGAGGAGGGTTGTGCCTTTCTGGTGGCGGTAGGGGGCGTCTTGATCAAGAACTTATGAGGGGTGGTCTGCCGGATTCTTGGGATCACCGGCGACTTTGTTCTACAAAACTTTTGGTTGTGTGAATTGGGTGATGAATGGAACAGTGGGTTTGGGAAGATTACCGTCTTTTTAGCCCACGGTTTGTTCTTCGGTGAAACTCTATTTGCTATAAACCGACAGTTATCTTTCTCGATTTCCTTTTTTGGTGGTGAACCAGAGACTTTGAAATTAATGCGCGATTTGGCTCTTTGAAGAATAGGCGAATGCTGATCTGAACGGATTATCTGCTTCTCTCTCTTTCTCCGTGCCCGGAGCTCGGTGGTTTCAGGGTTCAACCTGGAACTCCGCCGTGAATTAGTCACCGGAGTTTTTGGATCTCCTGTGATGTTTTTGGGTTTGGTTTTGGATTCAACAGCAGCCACGATTTCTCTTGCAAATTGACTTGCTTGGAGTATTTCACCCACTGTTTCTCCTAAAAGCATTGCTGGTAATGACATCCTCTTCCATTCCCCTTCATCAAAATCAAAACCAAAACTCAAAAACAATACATAAAAACGCATGAAATCAACCACAAAAAACTCAAAATCAAACCACAAGGGCATTGCCTAAGACACGCTCCAAAAAGAAAAATCAAAATCAATCCATAAAAAACAAATGAAATCAACTATAGAAACACCCAACTAACCTATTTGTGTGGGTAATTTGCCAGGTGGGGATTTTTGACCATTTGCGTTTCTGATTCTGGAAATTGGAGAGAGAAAATTAGGTTAATCAAAAACCCATTTAATAGATTACTGAATTGATTCAAAAAATTTCCCAAAAAAAACATCAAATATTTACCTGAGAGATTCTTGTTTGCACCTGAGGCTAGTTTTTAAGTATCCTCTGGTACTTCGAGGGCTAAGATTCACACCTTTCGTCCCACCTGTAATGTTCTGAAGCTCTTGCAATCGAGCCATACATTTCTCCACCTTCAAACACAAAATCCCACTTTTTAAACATCAAGATAAAAAAAATAGTCATACCAGAAAACAGAGATATAGAAATGGGATCTCAAAGTTATACCTTATCCACAGTTTCTCTGAGTTGAATGGGATCAAGGGGAGCCACCATTTTCTTCTTGAGCTTTTGTGGGGTTTTTGCGACCATTTTGTGACTTCGTGTTGTGTGTGTGTGTGTGTAAGGGGGGGGGGGGGGGGGGGGGTTGAGAGGGGCAGCAGAACTACAGAAGATATGGAAGAAGATTACATCAAGTATTGTGAAGCCCCAACGGTCAGATTGTGTAAAAGTGGGAAACGCATGGAAAGAGTTAAACGGCTACTTCTTTTTCTCTCTCTCTATAAATAATAAATAATATTACTATTATAATAATAACTATTTGACTTTTCCGTTTATATGTATTGAGTAAAATGTATATGACCTCCAAGGTTTAAAATGTAGTTATGGAACCACCTCAAGGTTTCAGTAATATTACAGAGTGGCCCCGACATGAAAAACGGTAGGCAGCCTAGGATCATCTCATATAGAGTAATCATACGAAAATCGACTCAAATGGTTATTTTTTAACAATTAAATTAGTATTCTAGTCATTTTTCTGATTTTACATAAATGTCATTATTTTTAGAGTAAATTACAAATTTCATCCCTATGGTTATATGAAATTTTGGATTGGGTCTCTCCAACGAATTAATTACCTACATGTAGGGCTGTAAACGAACCGAGGCTTGTTCATGTTCGTTCGTTTAACTTAACCGAACAAACGAACGAACACGAACGGTAAACGAACGAGATTTTTTGTGTTCATGTCCGTTCGTTAAGCATTTTTGTTTGTTCATGTTCGTTTATGTTCGTTCATTAAGAGTTAAACGAACGACTTAAAATGAACATAAACGAACGAACTTAAATGAAAATAAGCGAACGAACCCAAATGAACAAAAAAAAACCACCATACTCATCATTTCGTTCGTAAAAAATAACTTAACAAAATGAAAAACCGGGTTAACTTAGGAGGCATGAAAAATAAATTCTAAAAGATCAATTTACTTGATGATCGAAGTGGAAGAAAAGGAGATCAAAAGGATGAAAGGGGATATAAAAGATAGGGAGGCTCGTATTCGTCGAGAAAAAGAAGAAATTCACCATTGTACGCAAGACTTCGCAATTCTTCAAGCGAAGATAAGCGACAAGCAAAGTTGGATTGATCAAACTAAAGCAATTTTTCAGTAGGTGGTGGTACGGGTGTTGCTTTAGTACTTTGTTGTTTTGTATTTTTTTTTACTGTGTTGTTGTTTGTATTTTTTTTGTTTTTTGTATTTTTTTACTGTGTTGTTGTTTTGTATTGTTTTACTGTGTTGTTTGTATTTTTTTTTGTTTTGTATTTTTTTTACTGTGTTGTTGTTTGTATTTTTTTGTTGTTGTTAATTTCTCTGAAAAGTAGTTTTTAAGCCGCTGAACCACGGTTAGATTGGATACATCATGCAAGGTCAAGTCAGAGGTTACCTCATTCGGATAAACAAACATGGGGTTTTGTTTGTTAATGATGCTAGATTTTGGTAGCCGTACTCTATCCACGCGGGCCTACTCCTCTTGTAGAATATATGACAACCCTCAACACATTTGCTAAAGTGTGTGCGGGTTGTGGTACACAATGGCCATACGTGGTTGCAAAGGCAGAAAGATTGAAGATGAAAAAACATGTTGGATGGAATACAAACTAGCTGTGTTATCAATGTTCATTTAAAAGCATATGTATGTGTGTATATATCTAATATGAATATATTTATCATTTACAAACTAGCTGTGTTATCAATGTTAATTTAGAAGCATATGTATGTGTGTATATATATCATTTACAAATCAGCGTTTAGATCAACAGTATCATATGTGTTTGTTCCATATGGTTCAAGCTGTGACGGGCCCGGGGTGTGACTGACAGAATGTCTCCTTGGCACGGTTGAAGGGGCGGGATTTGGACACTCTCCACGAGTGTGTCCTACGCATTGGCACCGAGTACATCTTCGTTGTATCGAACTTTCACCATGTGATGGACGTCGGTCGTTCTTTCTCGGTCTCCCGGCCCTGTTCTTATCCATTAAAGGTGGATAGCATGGTGGAAGCGGGTCGGGTGGATACACCCATGCTGCAGGGGGTCCAGCTGGGTTTATTACCTCCACGTATGTTTTCCGGTAATATTCGGACCTGAAGAAAGGTACAGCCAAGTCGCTGCAATCTGTACGACCCATATATGTTGCTGCAGCGATGGCATGGCCACACGGTAACCCAGATTTATCCCATTCGCGACACGAACAAAGGTGGTCTTCCATATTCACAATCGCGTGAATATAGTCATCATGCACCTCGTACTTCCCATACCCGATTGCTCTTACCGGCCATGTCGCCGCACGACGCGCCCTGTACTGAACGATATTCTCCGCCGTTGGTGTGAGTGCATTTTGTATCTCAGCTCCTTTTAGGCGTCGAATTTGGTACCACTCTTGTTGAAAGGCCCGAAAGTAGTCCATAAGATTAACAATCGGACATCTACGCGCAAAACGGGAGAGTGCATTCACAGACTCTGCACTATTCGAGGTCAGAATGTCATACCGTTGTCCAGGAAAATGGGTCGCGGACCACCTCTCCGGTCCAGCATCGTCAAAGACTTTGGCTGCTTCGTCGGCACTATATCGTAGCATATTCATGTACTTGTTAAACTCCCGATCCGTATATGCTCTGCATGCCACCCAATAGACATCCTTGTAGGTGGTAATACGTTTGTCCTTGGATTTGGCGTTCATCTCCAAATGTCGACAGCATATGGCGTGAGGGGCGTTTGGGTACATGGCAGAGATTGCGGCGCTTATGGAAGGAGCCCTGTCAGACATAAACACCAACCCTTGCGGGTCTCCGATAGCTTGTCTCAACATGGACATAAACCAAGTCCACCCGTCCCCGGTTTCAGACTTGCCTACGCCGAAAGCTACTGGAACGATGGAGTTATCCCCGTCCATGGCAACCGCTAGGAACATCATACCCAAGTAACGGCCCTTTAAATGGGCTGCGTCTATTATCAAGACACGACGTAGATTTGCCAGAAATGTGCGGATCTGCAAAAACATAGGTGGTTTTCATTTGTAAATGTTATAGTTTATAATGTGTAAACATATGACGTGTTAAAATACGTACCGCGGGTCCAAGGGCCACGAAGCACTCCTCGAACGTGCCTCTCACCATAAACAGTGCATGGCATCGCGCACGCCACGCTTGGTGGTAATCAATCGTGACGCCGAACTGCCGGTGAACGTCGTGGACGATGTCCTTTGGACGCAATGACCTGCTAACATCAAGAAATTTATTTTTCAGGATCGCACCCAAAGTCTTTTTGCCGGCTTGTTTGTGGTGGGGATTAAGTTGCGTCCTCGTACAAGTGTGTACGTCGTGCAACTTTTTAATCATTATCGCCCCTCCTTTGGGACCCGTGTGAATCGCGTACAACCTCCACTCACACTTTTCTCTGGCACATTCAACTACGTATCTGCTTTTGTCAGATGACCGCACATGACTTTGTAAACCCTCTTCCAAGAACTTGAGTCCGATCTGACTTGCCAAGAGATCCTTCGAATCGAATATCTGACCTGCTTTTAACCTTTCACTGCGAATATAAGGTGTAGGTTCGTAGGTTTGTGTCTGGGTATGGGAGTCTGGAAGAATAGGGGGCATATCAAAAAAGTCATTTATCTGACTACATGATTTTCTACTAGGGGTATATTCTTTGTGATCATCATTATCGGTGTCTGATCTGTCTATTTCAGAATTACCTGTTCTGAAAACGTGGGTTTCGTCATCAGCAACTCCAGCAGTACGCCCTTCGTGTGGTTGTGGTGGTTGTTGTTGTTGAGAATCAGGCTGCTCTATTTGGAGGTCTTCGTCGTCGTCACCGTCGTCATCACCGTCGTCGTCACCGTCGGATACGCCGGGATACACAAAAAGTAATGGGGGCCTTTCTGAATCGACCGCAAGGTGCAGAAAAGTAGAGATATCCCCATCGTTGGATAAATCCACAAATGACCCATCGCCATTTTTAAACACTAACTTGCAAACATCAGAAGAGTTGATTCCACATTTTTGCATAGCGTATGCAAGAAATTTCTGATAAGTATAGTTTACTGGCACTTTTACACCATGCTTAGATTTATAAGCAAAATTCCACTCATTGTTATCTTGCTCCCATTCACCATCAAAACAGAAATATAACTTAGCTTTTGCAACAGATGAAGTCATTTTTTTAGTAGTATCTCAAACACAAAATATTGCAGAAAGAAATCAAGAAAGAAGTATGAAATCGGTGTGTGGATTATGGATTGCATTTTACATCTATTTATCAATGAAACAACCAACATTGATGACAACCAATCTCTCATTTCATCCACAAACTGGTATTCCAAAAACACTGATTTAACATTGATGAAAACATGCCAATGAATTTCAACCACAAATCGGTCTTCAAAGTACAATAATTGTGGAAAAAAACAGTAAAAGCATGCAAGATTCGTCTAAGTTCAGGGGCTGAAAGTGTAAATTTTCAGGGACCAAAAGTGTAAATTTTCAGGGACCAAAACTGTAAATTTTGGCCCATCGCGGGCTGTGATCGCGGGCAGGGACCAAAATTGCACCGCGGCCAAAGTTGAGGGGCTTCGCGGGGCATTTGTACCCAAAGTACGTGCCACGTCAGCTGGATCCCGCGATCGCGGGATCCATCGCGGGTATTTAGGGTATTTTTGCAAAACTGAAAAAATTTAGGGTATTTCGGTAACAGTTGGTCAAACTTGGGGTATTTTATTTAATTTCCCTAATTTATATATATGCATTTATGTGAATGAAAATTATATAAAAAACTAAAAAAATTAATTAAATTTATTTAAATATATACTTTATTGTGTCAATCATAACTATTATATAATATATATAATCATCAAATAACTTTTAGGAAAACTTGTTTAGTCCAGTCCTATCTGGTTCTAGTCGTACCAAACACAAGACATACAGTTATTTTGTCTAGTCCCGTCCAATCATGTCTGAATACCAAATAGTACCTGATGAAGCAACATGCCACCCAATGGTGGAACACAATGCCATGGCTACCTCGTTTTTTGATCTTTTTAGATTAAATAGCTTGTTGGTTTGGGCATTCAATGTCTTTGTTGGCCACCCAGGTTCGATTGATAGCCTTCACCTTTTTTCCTTTAAATTCTCATTCAATCCAATTGGTTTTAGAGGAAAACTCCACTTTTTATCCTTGTGATTTGCTCAAATAGATTATATGTTTATGGTTTATCAATTGATTGATTTTATTGATCAATTGAATTCTTCCCGCAAACGGTTTGTAATCTATACCATCAAAGAATACTAACATACTTTGTTATTAATCTTCCAAAGAAAAGAAAAGAAAAGAAAATCGTGTTTCCGTCCTCTCTACACATTTATTGCATTCCGGACCAAAAACGATATATCGCCATTAAAGCATCTCCAACAGCTTCCTCAAAATGGGGAAAATGGAGAAAATGAGGATTTTGGGCTAAAATTGTGCTCCAACAGCTTCCCCAAAACTATCCCCAAAATGGAGAAAGTTGGAGAGAGAAGGTTTTTTTCTCCAAATATGGAGATCACTCCAAAAATGGTTACCAAGTGAGAAGACCAATAGAACTTTGAAAATAAATATGTAGAGAGAGAAATAATATTTTAATAGATAAATGAAATATTTTAATATTTTAATTAATGTTGGATTCTCCAAAATGGGAAAGCTGTTGGAGATGAATGTATATTTTTTGGGGATTTTGGCTTTTGGTTCCCCATTTTGGAGAAATTATGAGAAAGCTGTTGGAGATGCTCTTAGTAGCCAAATTATGGTATTTAATGCCAAGAAATGTCAATCAAATGATGATTAGTTTGAGTTTATTTAGAATATGTTAGATTAAAAAGCCTAATTCATGCTAAATGTTTGTGTAGTTAAATCCCATAAATTGTCTCTCATACTCAGCAACATTATCATAATCATAAACATAAATTCATATTCATATAAAGTAAGAAAATTCTTGATCATAACAATAAAATCGAATTAGATAACTTAAAAATAAACCTTACAAGAATAGCAACACGAATAAGCGGTTTTCCAACATTTGCAAATCAACAAAAAGACAAAATCGATGAAGGAGTAATAGTAAAACCATAAATCATAAATTCGGCTAGTTTAGCAACAGTAGTGCACCGTGCACTTACCCCTTCTCTTGGATCAATTTAGACCATCAGCAGGTTCGTCAGAAGGGGTTGGTGCATCGGATTCATAGTGGTTGCAAAAGTTCTGTAGCAGCGGAGGGAAATGTGGGGCATTAGGAAACATTTGGGTCAAACAATTGGAGGTTATGTCATTGATCGCTAGACAACATGAAGGGCCAAAGGAAATTCCTATTTTCCCGCTCATAAAAGCTCTATAAATCTCAGAATAGCAACCTAGAATCTCTTCCATAGACAACCAACATTGTTCCACGTTAGGAAGGGCAGTTGTTTGGCCTTGAGCTAGCCCAGATGGCAAAAAAGTTAGCACTGTTACAAACAGAGAAAGGACGAGGATCGATGATTTTAAAGAAGCCATGGATGAATGTATAGTATTTGGAGAATCTTTGTAGAAAGTGAAAGAAAATGGGGGGATTTTATAGTTGTTTGTCATGTGTTTTGGTCATGTTTTTTTATATATTTGTAGGACCAAATCTTTTTATGTTTTAATGTTATTTATTAAATTCCATATATGTGATATATTCAATTAATATACCTGTAAATCATATATGGTATGAAAGTAATTGCACAAAAATATAGCAATTAATTTATAATTTAATTAATATATATATATATATATATTTAAAATATATATGTTGTTTGACTTTGAGTTAAATTCAAAAGAGAAATCAAAAGTAAGAAATAACTTATGTGTTGAAACTATTTAAAAATAAATTAAAGTGGGGAAAAAAGATAAAGCTGAAAAATGGTTTCTCAACATACGTGTTGGCTTTTATACACGTTGGATCAAATTTAAACAAGAAGATGGTTAATTTATGAGACGTAAGAAACAATCTAAGCCATAAAATCAGTTAAAAAAAATACTATAAGTTAACAAAAATTGAAATAGTTCTATAAATTAAAATAATTATCATTTTAATCGAATTAAATATTTTATTAAATATATAATCCTTTAAAAATCTCATTATATTATTTATTGTTTAATTAATTCATAATATTTTATTAACTTTATAAGATTTTTTTTCACTTTTTTAGATACATTTTTCATTAAAAAGAATCACAATTTTTGTCAAATATTACATGATAACTACAATTAAACCATTATCTTATTAATTATTTTCTTTTTATTTTTATCTAATTTTCAATTACATGTGATTGATTATGTCTAACGTTTTTATCACGTATAGCATAAGATTTACTCAGTGAATTTGTACATATCACTTGTAGTAATATGTGTGAGTGTATAAATTATGTATTGTCATATCTAACAATATGGCGTTTAACATAAGTGACGTATTATCACATGTGGTCATATGTATATAACCATAAGACCTATAAATGTGAATATACATAATCACATATGATTAAGAAAAATATCTACAACTATCACATATAAATGATATGATCGTTGAACAAATTATCATATATGATAAAAAAAACCTATTATCAAACTGTTATATAATTATATTTGTCGTGAAATTGGTTTATTATGGATTATTAAAATAGGTGAAAACGAACTCAATCCCAATTTAACCACAAGGCTTGTGACGTACTGGTTAATAGGGGTGTTCATCGGTTGACATCCACTGGATGTGAGGGGAACCGAACCGATCCAATCATCCGTTGGATGTCCGATTTTTTCAACCGAACCGATCCAATCATCCATTGGATGTTGGATTTTTCCAATCCAATGGATGATTGGACCGGTTCGGTTCCATTCATTGGATATTCTCATTGGATATCCACTGGATATCCATTGGATCGGATCGGACCCATCCAATGTTTTTATGTTTCTTTCTAAAAAATTTAGTTTTTTATTTTTTACAGATGTTTTTAAATTATAATGTTTTAAAAATAAAAACTTTTTACTTTTGAAACTTTGAATTATAATGTATTGGATGGTAGTTGGATGATAACCGGATGGGTGGTTGGATGATAATCGGATAACTGGTTGGATGATAATTGGATGGATGGTTGATGATGAATCGGTTCGGTTCAGTTCGGTTTTGGTCGGTTCTGGACTGTCATCCAAGAACCGACCGATCCAAATTGGATGTTGAAAATTTTGATCCAATCCGATCCAATTACAATTGGATATCCAATCAAGGTCGGTCGGTTCTAATTGGATCGGTTGACTTTCTACACACCCCTACTGGTTAAGGCCTTGGGGGGATGTGGCTCAGAAACCCATCTACCCCGGGTTCGAATCCAGACGCTGGCAACTTGTGACCACTGAGGAATTATCTCAGGGCTACATGCTTAGCAGTCAATCAGTGACAGCGATTACTCTAGGCAAAGCCTAGGATACCCTATCAAAAAACTCAATCCCAATTTAGTATGAATTAATCTAACAGTTACATATATCGGTGTTCATGGTGCAGTTTGTTGTGGTTTAGGACTAAACCGCAAACTGCACCGCATTTCACGGTGCAGTAAAACCATATTCTAAAATAAAGTTCCAAGGCGTATGAAATACATGATTAAATATAGTGTAAGCACACTGAAGAGTTCAATAATTAATCCAAATACGTTGCAAAAGTTAACTTTAAAAAATATTTTTGACCCTAGTGTTTGACAAAGAAACCGAATAAAAATTTATAACGTAAAAACTAAAATGAAAACTGAAATATTAATAATGTATTAGGTATTTGTAGTTGATAAATTATTATATATATATATATATATATATATATATATAGAGGCGGGTTCAAACGAGGAGCGCATCAATTTAAGAGAACGTGAGGAGCACTCCCATGCTCCTGATCACATGTGATCAACAACTGCTAAAAAATCGGAACAAATCGAAAATTCGCGCAAAATGTGGCGCGAGGCGTGCCGCGAGGTGGCAAGTCGCGGATCATTAATGATTCACAACTGTTAATCATATGTGATTCATAACTGTCAATTGTTCATCCAGATCAGTTGTGAATCACATGTGATCCACAACTGCCAATCACATGTGATTCATAACTGTCAATTGCTCCTCACGTTCTCACGTTTTGGTGCGCTCCTCGTTTGAACCTTCCTCTCTCTCTCTCTCTCTCTCTATATATATATATATATATATATATATATATAGACTTGAGATCATATGAAACCATGTTATTTTCGTGAGACCAAAAAATTAACACTAAACCTTCACAGCAAAAGACTGTGAAGGTAAACCTTCACAGTGTTTTAGCTGTGAATGTTTGTTGTTTTTCTTACATTCACAATGAATCACTGTGAATGTTTAGTGTTAATTTCTTGTTCTCACGGTCTCACGAAAACATGTTGGTCTCACGTGAACCCAACCATATATATATATATATATATATATATAAATATATGGTGCAGTGCAGTTTGAATCACAGTTTGATGATTCAAAACCATAAACCTTACTGCAAAGTGGGTTTGATGAAAACGTAAACATCAAATCACACCGTGAAAGTTCTAAACCTTGCTTTGCGATGTGATATGATGTGATATAGTGTAGATGGTCTATCAGGGACGGACCTAGACAAATTTTCATATGGTGACACCATATTTTTTCATACATTTTTTTATCGAAGTGTCTTTCATCTTTTTATCGACGTTCAATATCCTCTGATGTGTTTTTAGCCAAATTACGGAGTTTTGGGAGATTTTTAACGTTTTTTGCTTGATTTCAAGAGATTTTTAAGTTTTTTTTTATCAATTTCGAGAGATTTTTTCGGTATTTTTTGTTGATTTCAAGAGATTTTTTTCGGTTTTTTTGGTTGAATGGGTATAGGATTTGGACCTTTTTCAGTTTAGGTGCACCTGTAACAACCCGCTTTAAAAGATAAACCAAACATAGCAAAACACGCATGAATAAACATCCCAAAACCAAACAGTTCCATAACGTCTTACAAAAAAAAAGCTAAGTTCAACGGTTGGCGGAACAACCGGCTTACAGCTGAGAATAAATATAAAAGGTAACTATCCAGACATTTAACAAAATCTTCAAATCCGCGCTCTTCAAGCCAACTCTGATCTCACAGCTTACCCTTACCCTTATCTAGTTGCTCACCTGAAAGGTTTTAGTTTTGAAAGCGAGAGTTAGACCATAAGGTCTAGTGAGTTCCCTTAATAAAAGGCCACGCCATAATTAACACAATTTATAAAAAGATAACTAAAAAGGGAGTTTATACCAAATCATCACGAAACACACTTAACATGATATGCACACAATTACACATGCTACTGGCACACGCTATAGCCACACACACCGTGACAGCGTAATAGGGCACACACCGCCCATATATGAAACAAATTCATATATATAGATATCATGGGACACACCCCCCATTTCACACCATAGCCATAGCATGTCTACACACATTTAGATTATTCATTCCGTTACACACACCCTTCACTTTGTAATCTAAAAACAGTTGATATGTATGCAGTTGAATACATGTATAAATAATCACACTTGTATAAGATTTGGGTTTAGAAAGACTCAAATGATGCCCTGCTAAAATCCTCTCACTGGCTTGTTTCTCCCTTTGAACCGTGCACCTATGAAGATTGCACACACTATAGTGATAAGTCACCTGACCGAAACCGATCCCCACCTAGCTAACTCCTCGGACCATCAGACAGTCCCTACATTTAAAACTCACTAACCGGATATACTTACCGGGTAAGCTTCCCGGGTAAGTGTCCGGGCTCAAACTGTCCGGTTACTTCCCGGATGGCGTCCACAATTCTTCCGGTCACCCACACTTACCGGGTAAGGTATCCGGGTCACTATCCGGACAACTCACCGAGTGAGTTTCTTTCCGAATACCATCCGGAAACCACACTTACCGGGTAAGTGTCCGGTTTCCACACTCCTACCCGGATACTTTAGTGTCTGGGTTCTCATCCGGTAACAACACCAACAATCCGGACGGCTCCTTCGACCCAGATACCAACTGATCGATTACCCAAATGGAGTTGGTCCCTGACTTGAATAAGCTAAGAACCCTAAACATCCTTCCCAAATAGAATAACATGACAAAACTTAGACAAACACTGATTCAATCCCAAGGATTTCAAACTTGACAGAGATTACCCAGGAGAACCAAATCCACAAGCCCCAAGATTAAATAAAGATTAAAGATAGGAGATTACCTCAAATGGAGAAGATGAATCACACTCCTAGTCAAAACTTCGACCTCTCTAATGAATGGTCTTCACACCCACACCAATTGCACAGAGTAGCCACTCTCGATTTTTGTGAGGAATCATTGAGTCTCTAGGGTTTTTACCCCTTTTATACCTCCCACACATAACCACCAAATTATCCTTATTTTCACTAGCATAACTAAACTTCCTATCTTTCGAACTTTTGCCACACCCTTTAATTATTGACCAAATAGAATCCGGTTATTACAGTATCCTCCCCTCAAAAGAATTTTGTCCCCGGAATTCCATTTTCAAACAAATGAGAGTACTGGGTCCTCATGTCCGATTCCAATTCCCAAGTTGCTTCTTGCCCCTTATGGAAACGCTACTGGACCTTCACCAGCGAGGTCTCTTTATTCCTCAATTTTCTGACCTTGCGATCTACGATCGCCAACGGCTCTTCAACATAGTTTAACTTTTCGTCCACCCGAATGTCTTCTAATGGTACCGCCATGCATTCTTCGGCCAGACACTTCCTCAGATTCAACACATGAAATGTCACATGAATTACTCGAAGTTCCTCATGCAATTCCAACTTGTATGTCACCTCACCCACACGCTCGGTGATGGCAAATAGCGCGACGTACCTAGGTCTTAGCTTCCCTTTCTTTCTAATTCGCACGACGCCTTTCCACGGTGACACCTTAAGCATCACCTTATCCCCCACCATGAATTCAATCGGTTTCCTTCTCTTATTCTCATACATATTTTGACGATCCTGAGTCACCTTCAACTTCTCCCTTATCATACTAATCTTATCGGCAGTCAACTGCACGCCCTCCGGCCCTGCCATCTGCCTCTCTCCCACTTCATTCCAACACAACGATGTTCTACACTTACGCCCGTACAATGCTTCGTATGGTGCTGCTTGAAGACTGGCGTGATAACTATTGTTATACGAGAATTCGATCAACGGCAGATGAGATTCCCACGAGCCCTTGAAGTCTATCACACAAGCACGCAACATATCTTCCAAGGTCTGTATAGTCCTTTCACTTTGTCCATCCGTTTGAGGGTGATAGGCGGTGCTCATCAAAAGCTGAGTGCCTAACTCCCTTTGAAGACTCCTCAAAAAAGACGATGTGAAACGACTATCACGGTCAGAGACTATGGACAACGGCACTCCATGCCTCGTCACTATCTCATTGACTTACAGCTTCGCCAACTTCTCTAGCGAATCATTCTCCCGAATGGGTAGAAAATGAGCTGACTTTGTGAGACGATCGACTATCACCCATATGGCATCATACCCCTTCGGGGTCCTTGGTAGCTTCGTGACAAAATCCATCGTGATGTTGTCCCACTTCCACACCCGTATCTCTAAGGGTTGCATTTCTCCATAAGGTCTTCGATGCTCAACCTTGACCTTCAGACAGGTCATACACCGCTCAACAAAGTAAGCAACGTCCTTCTTCAACACTGGCCACCAGTACATTTGTCTCAGGTCTCGGTACATCGTATTGGTTCCCGGGTGTACCGAATATCGCGATTTATGCGCCTCTTCCAAAATACGCTCCCGCAAACCTCCCAACTTAGGAACCCACACTCGGTTCCCCAAACATTTCACACCACCCCCATTACACTCCAAGGATGTCACATATCCGACAATCCTCTCACCCTTCAACCTTTCTTCTGAAAGAGCTTCCACTTGGAATTTCTTAATTTCTTCTAACAGGTTAGAAGTTACCTCCACCCGAAATGCCACTACCTTAGTTGTCTCCCTTCTTTCCTTCCGGCTCAAAGCGTCCGCTACGACGTTCGCCTTACCCGGATGGTAAAGGATCTCACAATCATAGTCGCTTAACAATTCCACCCAACGCCGTTGCCTCATATTTAGCTCCTTCTGATCGAACAAATGCTTGAGGCATTTATGATCGGAGTAGATCTTACACTTAACTCCATAAAGGTAGTGTCTCCATATTTTTAGCGCAAAAACCACCACCGCTAGCTCCATATCGTGAGTAGGATAGTTCTTCTCGTGCTCCTTCAATTGATGGGATGCATAAGCGATCACCTTCCCACCTTGCATCAACACACACCCTAGCCCCAACTTAGATGCATCGCTGTAGACTACGAATCCTTCTGTCCCGCTAGGCAAGGATAAAATCGGAGCGCTACTCAACTTGTCTTTCAAACTACAGAAGGATACTTCCTGGGCTCCCGTCCACTCGAACTTGGAACTCTTCTTGGTCAAAGGCGTGGCTATACGAGAAAAGTCCTGAATGAACTTTCGGTAGTAACCCGCGAAGCCGAGGAAGCTCCTCACCTCCGACGGTGATCTCTGTGGTTCCCATCCTCTAATGGCTTCCACCTTGGCCGGATCCACCTTGATACCTTCTCCCGACACCACGTGCCCCAAAAATTGGACTTCCCTAAGCCAAAACTCACACTTGGAGAATTTAGCAAACAACTTCTCTCACCGCAACAACTCCAACACTAAGCGAAGATGCTCTTCGTGCTCACTCTGAGACCGGGAATAGATGAGGATGTCATCTATGAACACAATCACACACTTGTCCAACAGCGCACCACACACCCGATTCATTAAATCCATGAATACCGTCGGGGCATTGGTCAGCCCAAAGGGCATGACTAGGAACTCGAAATTTCCGTACCTTGTACGGAAAGCCGTCTTAGGCACATCCTCTTCCTTCACTTTCAACTGGTGATAACCAGATCTCAAATCTATCTTTGAGAAAAAGCTCTCCCCTTGCAACTGGTCGAACAAATCATCGATCCTCGGAAGCGGGTACTTATTCTTGACGGTTACCTTATTAAGCTCGCGGTAATCTGTGCATATCCGCATAGACCCATCCTTCTTCTTGACGAAGAGTATCGGCGCTCCCCAGGGTGATGAGCTAGGGCGTATGAATCCCTTATCCAGCAACTCCTGCAACTGCGTCATCATCTCCTTCATCTTCGCCGGTGCCAAACGGTACGACGCACACGCTATTGGTGTCGCTCCAGGCATTAATTCGATCCTAAACTCGACTTGTTGATCCGGGGGTAAACCCGTCAAGTCATCCGGAAATACCTCCGGAAACTCACTCACCACAGGAACATCTCCTATTCCTCCCTTCTCTTTCTTGGCGTCTAACACGTACGCTAGAAACCCCCGACACCCCTTCTCTAAACAATGCCTCGCCATCATCACCGAGATAAGACAGAACTTACGCTCACGCCTATCTCCATAAATTACCACCTTCGAGTTATCGGGCAAGGCCATACGGATCATCTTCTTATTGCACACGATGCTAGCACTATTACTAGCCAACTAATCCATGCCCACAACGATGTCAAACTCTCCCATACCCATAGGGTACAACCGCAAGGGGAAAGAGTGGCCATCTACTTCGATACTACATCCCTCAAACACCTCCCTCACCAAGACTCGACTATCATCTGCAATCTTTACCTCAAAACCACACTCCAGACGCTTAGGTTTAACATGCAGACACCGAGCAAAATCCGGCGATACAAACGAACGGTTTGCACCTGAGTCAAATAACACTTTAGCAAGTACGGAGTTTACAAGAAAGGTACCTGCCACCACGTCAGGTATCTCCACAACCTCTTCTGCTGTCATGCGAAATGCCCTCGCCCTTGCCCGCGCTGGCTCCACCTTCTTTTCTCCAACCTTCCCTCCTTGTCCCCCACCGTAACCACCTGAATACCCTTTCTTCAACTGCGGGCAATCCAGTTTCAGGTGTTCTGGAGAGCCACACTGGTAGCACGCTCTTGGGTTCCGACAGTCACGAGCCAAGTGCCCAATTTTTCACACTTAAAGCATCCTTCAGGCTCAACAGTACACTCCCCACGGTGCACACGGTTGCACCTCGTACAGGGCTTCTCTCCAAACCTTGGTCCCCCTCGGAATTCAGACTTGAACACTTTAGCTCGCATTGAGTCATGCAATGGCCCTTCCCACTTCCTCTTTTCTTTACCCTTTTCTTCATCCTATCGGTTCTTCTCCTTTTCAACTAGCTCAGCCGCATTGATGGCTGCCTGAAACGTAGTCGGGTTCCGAGCTGAAGCCAGTTCCCGCACGCTGCTCTTTAACCCGAATAGGTACCTCTTAATACGGCGTTCCTCATTTGGCACATACAACTCAGCAAACCTTGCTTTCTCCATAAACTTTGACGTGTACTCCCTTATCGACATCCCACCTTGTTCTAAACCCATGAATTCCTCTTCCAGTCTTTTCACTGTCGCCAGCGGACAGAACGATGCCTTAAACCTTGAGACAACGGTCTCCCAAGTCATACCCTTGGCAGTTTTTGACCCCTCTCCCGCTGTCTTCGCGTCCCACCAGAACATTGCATCTGACTTCAGCATGGATAAGGCGAACATCACTATGTCGCTGTCAGCACATTTACAGGTGTCAAACACTAACTCCATCTCCCTTATCCATTTTACGGCCAACACAGAGTCGCATTCTCCCTTAAAAGTGGGCGGCTTACAAGAGGCGAACGCCTTGTAACTGCACCCCCCATTCAGCACCAAGTCGCTTACCACCAACGAAGTCGATTGGGAAGGACTCCCTGTCGTAGATCCATGTGAGCTAGACATCCCAACCCCTTCTTTACTACCACTCGCTTCCTTGCTTCCCGATGCTGCATTATCCTAGTTAGCTAACAGGGCTTTCAATATATCCTGAATTTCACCCAAAGCAGTGGCAAAATTTTCTTGGGTCACGAAGGTCTGAGCACGACCTCGCCCACGACCTCCACCTCTACCCGCTCCCCGCCTGGACACCGAGCTCTCCTTATGAGACGCCTCCGGCTCCGATGGAATCTCCACACTCCTCTCTCCACGGTGAACACATGCCCTCACTCTAGCCACTTCGACAATTTCATTCCCTTGAGTAGCCTGCTCAGGTGGATTCACCGGTACTTCCATTTCGATTTTCTCGTCGACCGGTACCGATCCACTCCTCAAAGATCTCCTTGACATACTTGCTGACTGACAAAAAGAAACATACTGATAGAATTAAACCAACAGTGTTACTATAATAAGGCAAAACAATCACATTCATGCACCTGTAAGTTCGTAATTACACTGGCCAGCTGCAATTGCCAACTTACCGTATGTAACGTCCCAAAAATTACAAGGAAATTTAAAATTTTTAAAACATACATTTCATTATAAAACAACCATAATTTAGTAATTCACGTCTTAACTGAAATTAACGTCGTTGACTCAAACCGTCAACAAAGTTTATGCAGCGGAAAATTACATAATTAAGTTCAAAGGGTTCGAAAGTGAAAGTTTAACAATCTTTGATATTACGCGCTTGATGTGTGTACGGTCACGCCCGACTGCCGCCCGCACCTGAAATAACAACATATTGGGAAAGGGTAAGCTAAACGCTTAGTGAATCCAACCACACACGTAGGTAGGAATCCCACGCATATCACCCCTACTCGCAAGTAGGCAACATCACCATCACCACGAATATCAAACCACATAATGATTATTATATAAGTACGAACCTCGGTCCCACCGAGTACACAAAATACATTAATACAAGCTCAGTCCCACCGAGCCCTCGGTCCCACCGAGTAAAAATTACTGTACTAGCTTAGTCCCACCAAGCCCTCGGTCCCACCGAGCCCCTCAGTCCCACCGAGGTGTACACATGCATAAATATTCCACATACGAATTTAACAAATCACAACCAGTTATCACATCCCAACTAGTTCATGTAAGCACATAAATACACGTAATAACACGTAACACCAAAGAACGACATACATGAAATTCCTAACTACGCGGTGAGAGAACTCACCTCAAGGCTAAGCAATGTGCTCACGAATCGCAACACCAACACGGCAATATTCTTCACTTTCTCCCACCTAAATACGTAATAAAAGTCAAAGGAAAGTCCCGACCCATAACACGTTTACTAGTTTTCAAACGACTAAAATTCCAGCTTTTTATTAGAAATTACGGGTCTGCTCGGGACCTGTTTTACCCCCTTAAAACTGATAAATACAGAAATTAAAATTCATAATTACGAAGTTCTAAGTCTTACGGTTTCAGGGACGTATCGCACGCGTCCTAACAATTTTTCTATAATTTACTATAGATTTTACAAGAATGCTTCGCAGAGCAGCGAACACCCGGACCTATCGGTACAACATGGCAACTTCGCCCTAGCTATGGTCCGAATTGGTCTTTCCACAAGACAGAGGAAACTTAATAGACTCCGAAACGAAACTTTTGGCACCAGTCCCATCCCAACCCGACATTCCAAGCAAAAGTTATGCATAAAACTAAACAGGGACAGAAAGCTGGAAGTTTTTCGGACCAGGCTGTATAAACAGCCCCATACGGCCCAGCTACAGGCCTAAACGGACTTTCGGCAAAACACGAAAAACTTTCCTGACTCGATTAGTGAACTTTGGCCACCGATTTCATTTCAATCCAAGCTACGAGTAAAAAGTTACGGCCACGACAAAACAGAGGCAGAAAATCGACATTCACATAAAATGACAAATCACCAACTCGCGACCACTTTTTCACCTAGCTAGAGACTGAACCAGTTTTCCGCTAAAACACGGAAAACGTGGCCGACCCCGTACTGGAATCGTGGGTACCAACTTCGGCTCAATCGGAGTTACGAGCAGAAAGTTATGAGCTACGCAAAACAGTGGCAGATTACAATAATTCACATGAAATGATAAAACGGTTTGAGATTAGGATTAACGGTATAAGATTTAAGGTTACGGTCAGGGTGGTTTTAGGGTTACGCCATGGACACCACCCACTGCCACCTCCGGCAGTGGGGCACGACGGCGGCGGCGGCGTTTCGGCGACACCCACACACAACCCTCGTCTCTCCGTACCACCCTCACCCTCTCGCTCCCCATCACGGCTGCCACATGCGACTCCTACCAGCACACACACACGCATACTCACCTGCACATAGCCACTGCCGTCCACCCACGACCACCGTAGCGGCGGCGTACGGCGGTGGTTGCCTCGCCGGAAAAACGAACACAAAAAAAACAAGATGGAGCGAGGGAATGACTTACCTTGCGATGTTGCTCCTCTCCCTCGACTTCTCCGGCGATTGGTGGCGATGGCAGCGACCTCCGGTTACTGGAACGGTTCTCCGGCAACTGGAAGAAACTTCCGGCGACCCACTCTCTCTCTCTTTGCTCGGTTCTCTCTAACTTGCGATCTCTCTCTCTCACTTTCTATCTCTCTCGGCAATTGAAACCAAAAGAAACCATCAAGAAAGAACAAAGAGGGCTGTTTGCTGCTGCCATTTGGAAACCGACGAGGAGAGAAAAGGGGGGGGGGGGTCGGTCCCCCTTCCCTTGGCCGTTCAAACCCAAACACCCCATATTTTCCTTTTTAACCCTCCTCGATTCCGTTCTTGTCATTTTCGGTCCCTGGTTTCTCATCAAAAACAGAAAGGTAAACAAGGTCGCCACGTATAACATTCGGGGTCCCTTTGACAACTTCCGTTAAAGAGACTCGCTTTTAAAAAATAAGAACATTAAGGATTTTAAAACCATACCGGGACACGGGCTTTACACCGTACATGGCATTTCCTACTACCCTATTATTCACCCCGACTAGGTCTCCCTTAAAGTTCTCCTAATTCTCAATTGTACTACTAAACTCCCACAGTTTAAGTTTAGGCCCATCCGGCCACCTAAATCTCTTAAACTATGGCTCTGATACCAACTGTAACAACCCGCTTTAAAAGATAGACCAAACATAGCAAAACACGCATGAATAAACATCCCAAAACCAAACGGTTCCATAACGTCTTACAAAAAAAAAGCTAAGTTCAACGGTTGGCGGAACAATCGGCTTACAGCTGAGAATAAATATAAAAGGTAACTATCCAAACATTTAACAAAATCTTCAAATCCGCGCTCTTCAAGCCAACTCTGATCTCACAGCTTTCCCTTACCCTTATCTAGCTGTTCACCTGAAAGGTTTTAGTTTTGAAAGTGAGGGTTAGACCATAAGGTCTAGTGAGTTCCCTCAATAAAAGGCTACGCCATAATAACACAATTTATAAAAAGATAACTAAAAAGGGAGTTTATACCAAACCATCACGAAACACGCTTAACATGATATGCACACAATTACACATGGTACTGGCACACGCTATAGCCACACACACCGTGACAGCGTAATAGGGCACACACCGCCCATATATGAAACAAATTCATATATATAGATATCATGGGACACACCCCCATTTCACACCATAGCCATAGTGTAACATCCCAAATTTTATAAAAGATGATGTTTGGGTTTATTTATTTGATAGGTTGTGATTGGATAATTGGTAGATTAATTTTAGAGTTTAACCCTGTGTAAGTTTTATTAATTGTTTGGTAAAATAATATGTTGAGGGTGAACTTTAATTTTAATTTATAAATGAAGGGGTAAAACTTGCCAATATGTGAAAGATGGAGGTTGGTTTGGTTAAAACAACCCACTCACCGCCTCATCTCATTTAAGAGAGTGAGGTGTCGCATAATTGGGATTTTTGGTCATAAGTGTATGTGTGTGTATTGTGTTCGGTCAAGAAAGAGAGAGAGTGAGAAGAACCGAGAAAGAAGAAGGAAGAAGAAGATGTTGAGATTGTTCAAAAGCTGGAAATTAAGGTGTAAACCTGTGAGAAATCAAGGTATGTTCTTCATCTTAATTGATGTTATTTAGATTGTAAGTTTTCTATAAGTATAGAAACGGATTTTGGTAAATTTTGATGATTATGAGAATCTGAGTTTTTGGATATGTTAAGATAGGGATATTGAACTTATCTGCAGGTTTGCATAAACAAACATAGCTTAAAAGTATAAAAATCTGGGTTTTAGATAATTGTAGAGGGTTGAGACATTCAAGCAAGTCGCAGTAGTGCATTGCGACATTCAAGCAAGTCGCAATAGAAGGTTGCGATTTGGTGTCGAAATCGCAATAGAGGGTTGCGATTTGGCATTGGAGTCGCAACAGTTGATTGCGACTTGGTGTCGAAATCGCAATAGACGGTTGCGATTTGGGTTGAAGTCGCAATAGACGGTTGCGATTTGGTGTTGAAGTCGCAATAGAGAGTTGCGACTTGGCATTGGAGTCGCAACAGTTGATTGCAACTTGGTGTCGAAATCGCAATAGAAGGTTGCGACTTGGGTTGGAATCGCAATAGTGGGTTGCGATTTGGGGTTGGAGTCGCAGTAGTTGGTTGCGACTTGGTCCAGTGTGTTGCAACTTGAGACGTAGATTTTAGAGATTAAGGATTCTTAGTTCTTAGAAAGTCCTGTTCTGTAAATTAATATCGGTATATTTTATATTGGATATTACAGTAAACTGTGGTGGTGAAAACAGAAGTCCCTACGACTTTAAAAGAATTAAAGGAAGTGTGACTTCGCATCAGGTGAGTTTATTCAACTCTCTTTAAAATTCAGCAATTAATATTGAAATAGATATATATATATTATGTATGTCGGAACATGTTACGAAAGACTCGTCTTAATTAGTAATGAGTCCAAATAGATGACTAAAAGTTATGATATGTTGATCCCCGTGCTAAATTGCAATGAGGGGATAGTTAAGAAGTTGAGATACCAAGACTATAAATATTCCTTATAAATGTTATATATGTAGAATATGTTTTGGAGACGGATATATTATATGTTATGTACATATAATGGTAAGAATAATAATACTTATGTATTGTGTGGCGATTGCTAGAAATAGGCATCCGGTCATAGTAGGGCACCTGGGTACGGTCTAATGGGAACCGATATACTTGCCATTTGACCAAGGGATGTAATTTCTAGTGAACGAGTGTATCTTGAATCATCGTGAGGGCCCCAGTTGTGTATCGCGATATATTAATCCCATTGGGGTCAGTGATTCTGAGATGGTGAGGACGTGAAATGTGGAATAGGCAGATTTTGATTTGTAATTCCCATTTCGAATGGAAGATCGGAGATTTCCATTTTTAGGAAAGATCGGAGATTTCCCGTTGTGAAAGGAAGATTAGAGATAGGCATAAAGTAAATTGTAATCTCTACTTCCGGGTTAAGAAATAGGCAGGTTTTGACTTGTAATTTCTTGGTTAAGAGTTTTGACTTTGAATCTGGGATGATTTATAGTAAACTCTTGGTAGTAATATTATGGCTAGATGAATTAGTCATAAGTATGAGAGTGGGGTATATTCCCAGTGTTGAAAGGAGTTGTGGTACGGTAAGATGGGCGAGAACAGGTTTGTTTTATCTGTTGAGATTTTAATTGTTAAACTTTAATTTGATTTGAATATTCTCACTAGGCGAAAGCCTAATGTTTCAAGTTGAATTTTCTTACCAGGTACAAGCTCCGGGAAGTAAGCGGGAATGAGAGAAGAGAACTTTTGGGAAGACTCCAACTTAGAGATAACGGAGGATCTAGCATTACTTTTGAGGCTTTTTGGGACAAAGGATTAGATAACTTAATTAATCTGATTGTGATGTATGATTAGATTAATAGGTTATTTGAATCAGTGATGTTGTATATAAAACCTTCACATTTGATCCTCAGGTAATAGAAGTTTGAAGTTTTATGATCATAACTTGTAGTAATTTTTAAGGTTTAAATTGCACCTGTTTTTAGGGTGCTACAATATGGTATCAGAGCAGTAGTTTAAGCGAACTAGGTATGATTTTGAGATACCTAGACTTAAGCCGTGATGAATTAAGTTATGATCCGTGAGTTATGGGTAGAAGTACTAAGACTGGGTAGTCTTAGAGTCGACAGAAATACGCGAAGTTAGTACTGTAACAATAGTAATGAGAATTCTCATGTATGATATGTTCGCAATTTCAATTAGCTACTGTTATTATGAATATATTGTTACACAAGCATACTTGTTTCTAAATTGTTACAGTGACTGATTAGCGGTAAAGTACGTATTGTATGTCTAGTTGTATAAACCATTACTGATGAGTATTCTGTTGTGCTCATATCAGATCAATGGTGAATACACCTCCGAGGTCTCCAGATTCTTCTATGAATAGGAATTGGTTAGATGATACGGGAGAAAGGCAAACTGGAGTAAGCGGAATTCAGGAGACGCCGCCAGATTTTCTTTCTTTAGGAGGAATGCGGAATCGGGTGCAACGAGGGGGTGCCAGTACGGCCGATCAAACACCACCGGATTCAGGCATGGAAGGGCGGATATTGGATAATGTGACTAGATTGATGAATGCATCAATGGAAAGGCAAACTGAAATGATGAATACCGCTATGGGAAGGCAGGCAGAAATGTTTATGAAGATGTTTAATGATCGAAGTGTGGAACCAAGACGAACAGTAGTTGATACTAGTGTGATAAATCCAACTGGTAACCCAGGGTCGGAGACGGAAAGAAGGGTTGAAAGAAACTGTTCCTACAAAACTTTTATGAGTTGTAAACCGCCGGAATTCAAAGGAGATGACAATCCAGTGGCTTGTATGAACTGGATAAGAGAGATTGAACAAGCTTTTCGAGCTTGTGAATGTAATGATGAAAGGTCAAAAGTTAGATTTGGGTCGCAAATGTTACGCGGTAACGCGTTGTCGTGGTGGAATGTGCTGTCAACTTCTGTGACAGCTACAGTTCTGAATGCCATGACTTGGCAAATGTTCAAAGCAAAGATTTTGGAAGAATACTGTAACGAAACTGAAATGGACCGAATCGAGGAAGAGTTCAGGAATCTCAAGAAAGGTAACATGACAGTGAGAAAGTATACCGAATCCGTTATGGAAAAGCTGAACTTGGTGGGGCATGTGGCTCCAGCTGAGAAAGACAAAATTAAAGCTTATCTGAAGGGTTTACCAGCGGATATGATGACCAGGGTCCGAAGTTCAAACGCTACTACTTTAAGGGAGACGATCGAGGAAGCGAAAGTGATATAGGAGATGTATGCCAAAGACAAAGAAGAGAAAGCGCATGTGGGAGAAAAGAGAAAATGGGAAGGTCGTTCAGAACCTTCTCAGAAAACCAGGTTGTTTGGAAAGAACATTCGTTATGACTCTCGTAGGGAACCAAGCTGGTGTTCTAAATGTAGAAGCAAACATTTCGGTTTGTGTCGTGTGGGTGGAAATGAATGTTACAAGTGTGGGAAGGCGGGGCATATAGCGGTGAACTGCCAATGCCGGGGTCAGTATGTTTTGAATGTAAGCAACCGGGCCACTTTCGGAAAGATTGTCCGAAGCTAAAGAAGGAGGGAAATCAGGGAAGGAAGTTAGTTATCCCTAAACCAACTGGACGTGCTTTCCAAATGACTGCTGAAGAGGCGAAAGGATCGAAAGATGTCGTCTCGGGTACATTCCTTATAAACTTCATTCCTGCACATGTGTTATTTGATAGTGGCGCAAACTATTCTTTTGTATCCAAGTTGTTCTACCGTAAGCTAGCTATGCCTGTCACTACGTTAGGAGATGCCTTAGTAGTTGAGATAGCTAATGGAGTTCAGTCTTTGGTTAGAGAAAGCCTGGTCGATTGTAAAATTTTGATAGAGGGAGCAGAATTTCCGATTGACTTATTGTTAATGGAAATTGGGGGATTTGATATTGTTGTGGGGATGGACTGGTTGAGCAATAACCAGGCAGAAATAATGTGTGCTAAGAAGCTGATTCGAATTCCGATGACTGATAAAGATGACGTATTCATATTTGGAGAAAAGCAGAAAGGAGATTTTCCGTTGATTTCAGTGGCAAAGGCGCGTAAATGTTTATCGAAGGGATGTTGGTCCTATCTAGCTTATGTTATAGATACGAAGTTAGAAAAGAAGCAAGTGCAAGATATCAAAGTGGTGCGTGAATTTCCGGATGTATTCCCGGATGATCTTCCAGGTCTACCAACGGAGAGACAAGTAGAGTTTCGCATCGATCTTATTCCTGGAGCAGCACCGATAGCTCGTGCACCTTACCGCCTAGCGCCAGCTGAGATGACAGAAATGATGTCTCAATTGCAGGAGCTATTAGACAAGGGTTTTATTAGACCGAGTTCTTCACCTTGGGGAGCTCCGGTATTGTTTGTTAAGAAGAAAGATGGCACTATGAGAATGTGCATAGATTATCGGGAGCTGAACAAGGTAACAATTAAGAATAAATATCCGCTTCCAAGGATAGATGATTTGTTTGATCAACTCCATGGAGCGGGATGCTTTTCCAAAATCGATCTAAGGTCAGGGTATCACCAAGTGCGGGTAAGAGAAGAAGACGTTCCAAAGACAGCATTTAGAACGAGGTACGGGCATTATGAATTTCTCGTGATGCCATTCGGGTTGACTAATGCTCCAGCTATATTCATGGATCTGATGAATAGAGTGTGTCGACCATTTCTAGACAAGTTTGTTATCGTTTTCATCGATGACATACTTGTTTACTCGAAGAATGAGGAGAATCATGAACGCCATCTTCGTGAAGTGTTAGAAGTGTTACGAAAAGAGAAATTGTACGCAAAATTCTCTAAATGTGAATTTTGGTTGAAAGAAGTACAATTTCTGGGACACGTGATTTCTGTGGAAGGCGTGAAAGTAGATCCAGCAAAGATAGAAGCAATGATGAATTGGGAGACTCCGAAAAGCGCGTCTGAAATAAGAAGTTTCTTGGGTCTCGTAGGGTATTACAGAAGGTTTATTAAAGACTTCTCAAAGATTGCTTCTACTTTGACTATGTTGACTCGTAAGAATGTGAAGTTTGTTTGGACCGAAAAATAGGAGACATCTTTCAGAACCTTACGGCAGAAGTTGTGTGAAGCTCCTATTCTTGCACTGCTAGAAGGAACTGAAGATTTGGTAGTCTATAGTGACGCATCGAAAATGGGTTTGGGATGTGTGTTGATGCAACGAGGTAAGGTAATTTCCTATGCGTCAAGACAGTTGAAAGAACACGAAAAGAACTATCCTACCCACGATTTAGAATTAGCAGCTGTTGTGTTTGCTTTAAAGCTGTGGCGTCATTATCTCTATGGAACGAAGTGTACACTCTTCACTGATCATAAAAGTTTACATCATGTTTTTGATCAGAAGGAGTTGAACATGAGGCAAAGGCGATGGCTTGAATTGTTGAAGGACTACGATTGTGAATTGCATTACCACCCAGGTAAAGCGAATGTTGTAGCCGATGCCTTGAGTAGAAAAGAGTATAATAGGTGCTTGAAATCGACAAACGCCAGAATTGATGTAATGTCAAGTCTGATTGAAAGAATAAAAGCTGCTCAAGTGGAGGCTTTGTTAGAAAGCAACTTGAAAGAAGAAGTAATGACCAAGCAACATCTTTAATTGACTGAAGATAGCCGTGGGATTAAATTGTTCCAAGGCCGTGTTTGGGTACCAAAGTTAGGTGGAAATCGGGAGTTGATTTTGGAGGATGCGCATAGATCGAAGTATTCTATACATCCGGGAAGTACCAAAATGTATAGAGATTTGAAACTGCATTATTGGTGGCCGGCTATGAAAGTGGATGTGGCACGAATAGTAGAGAAATGCGGAACTTGTTCGTTAGTAAAAGCAGAACACCAAAGACCATACGGAAGTTTTCAATCTTTGGAAATTCCGGAGTGGAAATGGGATAAGATTACCATGGATTTTGTAACATAGTTACCAAAGACACAAAGAGGTAACGATACCATTTGGGTAATTGTCGATCGACTGACGAAGAGTGCTCATTTCTTAGCTATGAAAGAAGCATCACCAATAGATAAATTGGCGAAGCTATATATTGACGAAGTAGTGTCACGGCACGGTATACCGGTGTCTATTGTGTCCGATCGTGACAACCGGTTTACTTCCAGGTTTTGGCAGTCGCTATAAAAAGAGTTGGGTACGAGGGTTAATCTAAGTACTGCTTATCACCCACAGACTGACGGCCAAAGTGAAAGAACCATACAAACTTTGGAAGACATGCTCAGGTCTTGTGTACTGGATTTTGGAGGTAACTGGGATTCTCATTTGCCATTGGTAGAATTTGCTTACAATAACAGTTACCATTCCAGTATTGGAAGAGCACCTTTCGAGGCATTGTATGGTAGGAAGTGCAGAACTCCGGTGTGTTGGTTAGAAGCCGGAGAGAAACAGTTTGCTGGTCCGGAACTTGTGCAACAAACCGCAGACAAGGTGAAGGAAATTCGGCAGCATATGAAAGCGGCTCAAGATAGACAGAAAAGCTATGCTGATCCGAAAAGAAGACCAACAGAATTTCAAGTTGGGGAGCGTGTAATGCTTAAAGTATCCCCATGGAAAGGTGTGATTCGGTTTGGAAAGCGTGGGAAATTGAGTCCTCGTTTTCTAGGACCATTCACTATTACCAAAAGAGTTGGTCTTCAAGCATATCAACTGGAGCTTCCACCTGAGTTGGAAGGGATCCATAATACTTTTCATGTGTGTTATCTTTGGAAATGCTTAGCCGAAGAACAGGATGTGATTCCACTTACTGATGTTAGAGTGGATGAAGGGAGCCGATGTGTAGAAGAACCGGAAGCAATTTTGGAAAGGTCAATTAAGAGATTACGAAGTGGTAAAGAGATGATAATGTTAAAAGTGCAATGGAAACACCATCGAGGTGCCAATGTAACTTTAGAATCGGAGGAAGATATGAAGGTTAGATATCCTCAATTGTTTATCTAGCTTTGATTTCGGGGACGAAATCATTTTCAAGTTGGGGAGTATTGTAACATCCCAAATTTTATAAAAGATGATGTTTGGGTTTATTTATTTGATAGGTTGTGATTGGATAATTGGTAGATTAATTTTAGAGTTTAACCCTGTGTAAGTTTTATTAATTGTTTGGTAAAATAATATGTTGAAGGTGAACTTTAATTTTAATTTATAAATGAAGGGGTCAAACTTGCCAATATGTGAAAGATGAAGTTTGGTTTGGTTAAAACAACCCACTCACCGCCTCATCTCATTTAAGAGAGTGAGGTGTCGCATAATTGGGATTTTTGGTCATAAGTGTATGTGTGTGTATTGTGTTCGGTCAAGAAAGAGAGAGAGGGAGAAGAACCGAGAAAGAAGAAGGAAGAAGAAGATGTTGAGATTGTTCAAAAGCTGGAAATTAAGGTGTAAACCTGTGAGAAATCAAGGTATGTTCTTCATCTTAATTGATGTTATTTAGATTGTAAGTTTTCTATAAGTATAGAAACGGATTTTGGTAAATTTTGATGATTATGAGAATCTGAGTTTTTGGATATGTTAAGATAGGGATATTGAACTTATCTGCAGGTTTGCATAAACAAACATAGCTTAAAAGTATAAAAATCTGGGTTTTAGACAATTGCAGAGGGTTGAGACATTCAAGCAAGTCGCAGTAGTGCATTGTGACATTCAAGCAAGTCGCAATAGAAGGTTGCGATTTGGTGTCGAAATCACAATAGAGGGTTGCGACTTGGCATTGGAGTCGCAACAGTTGATTGCGACTTGGTGTCGAAATCGCAATAGACGGTTGCGATTTGGGTTGAAGTCGCAATAGACGGTTGCGATTTGGTGTTGAAGTCGCAATAGAGAGTTGCGACTTGGCATTGGAGTCGCAACAGTTGATTGCGACTTGGTGTCGAAATCGCAATAGAAGGTTGCGACTTGGGTTGGAATCGCAATAGTGGGTTGCGATTTGGGGTTGGAGTCGCAGTAGTTGGTTGCGACTTGGTCCAGTGTATTGCGACTTGAGACGTAGATTTTAGAGATTAAGGATTCTTAGTTCTTAGAAAGTCCTGTTCTGTAAATTAATATCGGTATATTTTATATTGGATATTACAGTAAACTGTGGTGGTGAAAACAGAAGTCCCTACGACTTTAAAAGAATTAAAGGAAGTGTGACTTCGCATCAGGTGAGTTTATTCAACTCTCTTTAAAATTCAGCAATTAATATTGAAATAGATATATATATATATATATTATGTATGTCGGAACATGTTACGAAAGACTCGTCTTAATTAGTAATGAGTCCAAATAGATGACTAAAAGTTATGATATGTTGATCCCCGTGCTAAATTGCAATGAGGGGATAGTTAAGAAGTTGAGATACCAAGACTATAAATATTCCTTATAAATGTTATATATGTAGAATATGTTTTGGAGACGGATATATTATATGTTATGTACATATAATGGTAAGAATAATAATACTTATGTATTGTGTGGCGATTGCTAGAAATAGGCATCCGGTCATAGTAGGGCACCTGGGTACGGTCTAATGGGAACCGATATACTTGCCATTTGACCAAGGGATGTAATTTCTAGTGAACGAGTGTATCTTGAATCATCGTGAGGGCCCCGGTTGTGTATCGCGATATATTAATCCCATTGGGGTCAGTGATTCTGAGATGGTGAGGACGTGAAATGTGGAATAGGCAGATTTTGATTTGTAATTCCCATTTCGAATGGAAGATCGGAGATTTCCATTTTTAGGGAAGATCGGAGATTTCCCGTTGTGAAAGGAAGATTAGAGATAGGCATAAAGTAAATTGTAATCTCTACTTCCGGGTTAAGAAATAGGCAGGTTTTGACTTGTAATTTATTGGTTAAGAGTTTTGACTTTGAATCTGGGATGATTTATAGTAAACTCTTGGTAGTAATATCTGAGAAGAGAACTTTTGGGAAGACTCCAACTTAGAGATAACGGAGGATCTAGCATTACTTTTGAGGCTTTTTGGGACAAAGGATTAGATAACTTAATTAATCTGATTGTGATGTATGATTAGATTAATAGGTTATTTGAATCAGTGATGTTGTATATAAAACCTTCACATTTGATCCTCAGGTTATAGAAGTTTGAAGTTTTATGATCATAACTTGTAGTAATTTTAAGATTTAAATTGGCCCTGTTTTTAGGGTGTTACACATAGCATGTCTACACACATTTAGATTATTCATTCCGTTACACACACCCTTCACTTTGTAATTTAAAAACAGTTGATATGTATGTAGTTGAATACATGTATAAATAATCATACTTGTATAAGATTTGGGTTTAGAAAGACTCACCTGACGCCCTGCTAAAATCCTCTCATTAGCTTGTTTCTCCCTTTGAACCGTGCACCTATAAAGATCGCACACACTATAGTGATAAGTCACATGATCGAAACCGATCCCCACCTAGCTAACTTCTCGGACCATCAGGCAGTCCCTACATTTAAAACTCACTAACCGGATACACTTACCGGGTAAGCTTCCCGGGTAAGTGTCCGGGCTCAAACTGTCCGGTTACTTCCCGGATGGCCTCCACAATTCTTCCGGTCACCCACACTTACCGGTTAAGGTATCCGGGTCACTATCCGGACAACTCATCGGGAGAGTTGCTTTCCGAATACCATCCGGACACCACACTTACCGGGTAAGTGTCCGATTTCCACACTCCTACCCGGATACTTTAGTGTCCGGGTTCTCATCCGGTAACAACACCAACAATCCGGACGACCCCTTCGACCCAGATACCAACTGATCGATTACCCAAATGGAGTTGGTCCCTGACTTGAATAAGCTAAGAACCCTAAACATCCTTCCCAAATAGAATAACACGACAAAACTTAGACAAACACTGATTCAATCCCAAGAATTTCAAACTTGACAGAGATTACCCAGGAGAACCAAATCCACAAGCCCCAAGATTAAATAAAGATTAATGATAGGAGATTACCTCAAATGGAGAAGATGAATCACACTCCTACTCAAAACTTCGACCTCTCTAATGAATGGTCTTCACACCCACACCAATTGCACACAGTTGCCGCTCTCAATTTTTGTGAGGAATCATTGAGTCTCTAGGGTTTTTACCCCTTTTATACCTCCCACACATAACCACCAAATTATCCTTATTTCTCACTAGCACCACTAAACTTCCTATCTTTCAAACTTTTGCCACACCCTTTAATTATTGACCAAATAGAATCTGGTTATTACATCACCCCTTGTAGTTTCCAAATGAATACGGTAGCACCTCCTAAATCGATACGGTGCCACCTTCACGAAAACAGAATTTTTACCCTTCGCCGGGGAACTAATACGGTGGGACGTGCCATCAGGTGCCCACCTACAGGTCCGTCCCTGCAGTCTATGTGGTTTAGATGAATACCCCTTGTTATAAATGAAAATATACACAAAAGGACAATCATATCCTTTTAATTTCATTTATTAATGTTGAATTTAAATCATTTTTTAGAAAAGGCATATAGTCAATGTTCTAAAAGGCTCGCCGCAACAGCCGTCATGGCACGCCGTGATTTAAGGCTTGTGTCTCACGTCTCGGTATGCCTGTGGCACGCCATGACCTAATGTGCGGTATTCTGTGACTCGATGTTTGATTTTTTCTATACGTTTTAATGTTCTATTTTCTAGTTTTTAATATATAACCTAATTTAACTTGTTTATTATCATTGAATCGAATAGTACAAAACATATGTTTTTATATATAATATTATATATGATACAGACATTTGCCGCCATAAGTTACGTCTTGATAAACGTCGTGGCTTCGTCGTGGCTCCTAAGACTTAAGGCTTGTCTCGCCGGCACGCCACGACTCACGCTATTTAGAACCTTGCATATAGTCCATATTCTTTTCAACTTCTCACATATTAATTTACTTGTATAATCTTCCCTCTATGTATTATATATATAGTTAATATATTTATAAATCACATATGATATGATATAATAATTAGTAACTTCAGAAACAATTATTTATTATATAGTTAAAGGTCTCTCACTATAGGTTTTAACTTTATTTGATATATAGATTGAATTTATATATTGTTTGAATTTGAATTTAAATTATATTTAAAAAGAGAGAACGAAAAGTTGTTGCCATTATTATGTTTGAAATTATTTAAAGGTAAATAAAAGATGCAAGAAAAAAAGATAGCTATAAAAGTGGTAGGGGTGTTCAAAAACCTGACCAACCCGACTAATTCTATGAATCCAATCCAACGTGAAATAATCTAACTCAAAGTAACTCGATGTCCAATCGAGTTGTAAGATCTTCAAAAACCATGTGTATTAGGATGATATCGGATACGATCATTTGAACCCAACCTGACCTGATGAACCCGATAAAAACCTTTATTTTTTTTGAATTTAATATGATTGTTAAGTCTCTAGTAATATATACATTAGACAATTTCACCAAAACTACTCGTCACAATTGAACATCTTAAGATTACAACAAGTACATCGAATCTGCCACCGATACCATCCGGCCTATAGCACCATCACGCGTCGAAACACCTAACTTTTCATAGTCGAAGTTCTACACACTTACTCTTAACCGGGGTTACTTAACCTTTCCAAGGTCCTAACGAGTTCAAGGTTTTCAAGTGGATTATTTAACAAGCATGCCAATCAACAAAACTTTTCATAGAAATTTTCAACACGAAGATTTTTCATGTCAAATTAAACATACGCAAAAAAACTACTACTATCAGTTTGGTAGTTGCGCAAAAATGGACACGCTCGTCCCACATATGAAAAATCATATTGAAAATTATTTCGTTGCAGTTCAGTTTATCAACAAAACGCAGAAGCGTAATAAACAGTTTCTTTTAAATGGACCGCTACGGTTCTAGTATGGATTGACTCATGACATGTACGTAAAGTAGCTGCCCACTTTAAATGGTGTGCAACAAAATTTCGCACGTACTTCAAAAGAAGTTCACACGGCTTTTGACTCCAAAATTCCTTTCTAACCATAAAATGGCATCAAGTGTTATGCTTCCAAAATTCCAGAAACCCCTTTCCGTTATAATATCATATAAACAACATTGTTTAATAAACTCACATTAAACAAATTTCCCAAAATAGTTTTACATAGACATAATGGAAGATAACTTTCCGTCCAAACTTTAACATATGTGGAGGAGATCCAATGTTAAAGTCATAAGCCGTAGTTACTTGCCCAACATCTTAAACATCGTAAAATATGGATATCACTGTATCCTAAAGTAGCGTTGGACAACAACAAGATAGAACAAGTCCCGACGGGGTTTGCAACTCCCGTAATAAAATAATTTCATGCAGGTTCAAAACCCATGATTTAAAATCTTATGTGTGTGCTAAACATTTCCCAAAATTTATAACACAATCCATATATGGATTTGAAACACAAGAAATAATTGATGCAATTTATTTTCAAAATAAATTTTGTGCATAGCTTAGTCGGCATTCAACGTCTCAACTCATACTCCTCCAAATCCCTCCGGTCCACTATTGTCATTGATAACGCCACTTTTTGGCGTTATTTTCGGTCCTAAAACCAATGAGATTAGCTTGTATTTAAGCAAAGAAGCGGAATTTTACGGTTTATCTAGTGGAATATGCAGGTTAATTAAAATCCAGTAACCATCGAGAAAAGAAGCTAAAAAGAGCCCAAAAAGAGCCAAAACGAAGCCCAACGGAAGCTCGAGATCCAAGCCCAAGACCCGCGCCCGAACCAGGACCCGAAGCTGACCCAAACACCCTTCAGAAAAGCGGGCGACTTGCCACGCGACTTGCAAGTCGTGCAACAAGTCGCGGGCCCCCCTGTTTCAGCCTATTACTTTGCCGTTTTTCCAGAATTTAGGTCATTGGACACACAGCCCTCACACGACGAACGGGAGCAGCTTCAGGGCGATTTTCCAAGGTTTTTCGGAGCTTTTGGAGCCACGATAGAGGATCGATTGGAGTCAGATTCATCACGCGAAGTAGATACGAGCACGAGAGAAGGGAGTCCGCCATTACATTCATCGCTTTCACTTTCATTATGTTTATATACACGTTTTCATCTCTTTCTCTTGTGTTTGAATCCACCACCAACATGAACTAATTTCTATATGTTGGGGGTTGGAATGAATTTGATTTAAGCATATGAATATGTAACTTGAGACTTTTATCAGTTTTTCCTATATTAATGAAGCATGTGATTTGGATTTTAATGCTTTTGTGAATTTGGCCAATTTACAATTGATTTGTTGTTTCTAATTAAGTTTGAGAGAATTAACTGTGACTAGAACTAGAAATCGCATGCCTAAGGTGAGAAATGGGATAGAGATATACCGAGTAAGCCTTAGTCCCGTTAAAATCTTGAGCTTAATGTATTTTGAATTCCATAGGTGAGATCGAGAGATAAACTTGTGCTTTTCAAGATAAAGCCCGTAGTTGCTCGAAAGAAAACAACGGTGATTTTTACAAGATTGGGTATTCATTATACGGAATAACTGGTAACTGTTTTGAGTCAATTGTTTGTATGTGAAAGTCTTAGGATTTCCAACCCTCAACTGTTTTCTCTATCTGAAGTTCTTAAGCTGTTTACTGTTTGTGTGTTGATTTAGTTTTGTTTGCAATTAAGTAGTTTATAAACCAACCTCTCAAAGTTGCGACGTTCAGTTAATAGCAATTGTAGTAATTGTGATACTTAGTTCCTAGTTCCTGTAGATTCGATACTCGTACTTCCGTACGTATTACTTGATTTCGACACCGTACACTTGCGGTTAGATTTACGGGGGTGATACCGCCTATCAAGTTTTTGGCGCCGTTGCCGAGGAACTAGTTGCAACTGATAGCACTACCATCTATAAGCGCTATTACATTGAACATTTTTCTTTTATTATTTTATTTCATCACTTTCAATTTCTGGATTGCTAATTTTGCTGATTCTTCTTTTCAGGTACTAATTGGTTTATGCCAAGGAAAACCCGAGGGAAGAACATCGAACCACTCGATCCGGAGATTGAAAGAACCGCCCGTCGTTTACTCAAAGAATCAAAGGTCAAAAGGCAGTTGAAGATGGGTGACGAGAGACCTGCCAACGAGAGACCACGTAACAATCCACCACCACCTCCCGAAAGACGTCCTATGCGGTCGTTTGTCGATCCAAACGTGGCAGCCGCACGCATAGGAATCCAAGCACCCACAACTGCGGCGAATTACTTCGAGATCAAGCCGAGCACCATCGTAATGGTGCAACAAAATCAGTTCGGGGGAGCACCAACTGAAGACCCCCATGCACATCTTCGTGCATTTGAACGGATCTGCAACACGTTCATGATTAATGGGATGGAGGAGAACGCGATAAAACTGAGGCTATTAAGCTTTTCCTTAAAGGGTAGAGATGAAATTTGGATAGAAGGCCTACCATCGGATCTTATCACCACATGGGCCGACCTGAAGGCCGCATTCCTCCAGAAATTCTTTCCACCAAGCAGAACCGCCCAGCTCATGGCTGAAATCACCCATTTCGCTCAATGGGATCAAGAAACACTGTATGAAGCCTGGGAGAGGTATAAGGACATGCTATAGAAGTGTCATCACCATGGGTTGCAAGGTTGGGTCATCATCCAGACATTCTTTAGTGGACTCCACCCGCAGTTCAAAAACGATATCACTGCCGCATCGGGTGGAGCACTAATGGATAAATCTTATGAAGAAGCATGCGAGCTGATCGATAATCTGGCCGAGCACAGTTTTTCTACTCCAAGATCAGCCGTAAGAAGAGTCGCGAGCATTCAAGAATTGGATGAGCTGAGAGAACTAAAAGCTCAACTAGCTTTTATCACGAACCATCTGAAGGGAGGCAGTCCTCAAGAACCTGAACAGGTTCAGTTCTTACAAAATCGCAACAATCAGCCGAGGAACGACCCGTTCTCAAACACCTACAATGAGGGGTGGAAGAAGCACCCGAACTTCTCATGGAGTCAACCCGGTCAACAACCATAAGGTAATTCTTCTAACTTTTCTAATTCTTCCAATGCTAACAATGTTTACCGTCCTCCAGGTTTCAACCAAAGAAATTTCAATGAGGGACCATCTATGGAGAAGAAACCGGGGTTAGAAGACATGATGATGAAGTTCATGACCAAGATGGACAGCACGGTTGGAGAGTTAGCAAACACGGTGAGCACAGTCAAGGCGACTACTGAACAAAACACCGCATCCATCAAGATCCTTGAAAGGCAAGTGGGGCAAATTTCTGAAGCCCTACAAAACCGACCTCCCGGAACATTCCCGAGTATGACCGAAAAGAAAAACCGGGAAGAATGTAATGTCATCTATCTAAGAAGTGGCAAGGAGCTGATCAAGGAGACTACACGAGAACCGCCATCAAAGGAAACCGATCCTAAAGAGAAAGAGGTTGAGGCTGTAGACATGGATGAGTTGGAGGCTGATGAAGAGGTTGTGATTGAAGAGAACAAGAAAAGTGAAGAGAAAAAGTCGGTAGTCAAACCGTTTGTACCACCACTACCATTCCCTAATCGAGTGAAGGCACGCAAGGATGAGGAACAATTCAAGAAGTTCCTCGACATCTTCAAGAAGCTTCACATCAACATCCCATTCGCGGAGGCACTTGCTCAAATGCCGACATACCTCAAGTTCATGAAGGAGATCTTATCAAAGAAGAGGGCGATTGAGCATCAGTCTACCATTACACTTACTGAAGAGTGTAGTGCAATCGTCCAGAACAAGCTTCCCCCGAAGCTTAAAGATCCAGGGAGTTTTTCGATCCCTATTCAAATTGGGAATATTTGTTTTGATAAGGTATTATGTGATTTAGGGGCCAGTATTAATCTAATGCCTTTATCTGTTTTCAGGAAACTCGGATTGGGAGAGGTGAAGCCGACATATATGACGCTTAAACTCGCGGATCGATCGATCGTGTACCCGTATGGAGTGGTAGAAGATGTGCTAATCAAGGTCGACAAGTTCTACTTCCCGGTGGACTTCGTGGTGATCGACATAGACGGAGATGAAGAAGTCCCGCTGATATTGGGAAGATCCTTTCTAGCCACTAGCAGAGCGCTAATAGATATGGAGGAGGGAGAGATGACCCTGAGGGTTGGTGACGAGAAGGCGGTATTCAAAATGTTTGAGAGTGGAAAGCGTAGAGACGGAGCTGGTAAAGGAGAACCAGATGTGGAAGAATCCGCAAAGAACCGCAAGTGTGGGCGATTCGAGTCCGTGGATACCGAGCCGAGTTGAGAACCACATAGTCGTGCCACGACTCTAACTACGGCGCTGGGTGGGAGGCAACCCACCGAGGTTTGCGTTTTCCTTTATTTTATTATTTTCAGTTTTTGAGTGATTTTATCTATAAAAAAATAATAAATAAAATAAAATAATTCTGAAACAGAGACTTATGCGACTTGTGCCGCGGTTTACAAGCCGTGTGCCAAGTCGCGGGGGTCCCTGAGTTTTTTTTTTAAGTTTTTCGTTTTCTTTGCTTTCTTTCGTTTTTGCTTTGTTTCGTTTGTTTTTGCATTCCCCTTCTCTGTCTTCTCCGATGTCTTCCAACTGGGCGTTCCAATCTTTCAAGAGAATCTCTCCGGGCAAACAGGTATGTTCTAACCCTCTGTATTAATGAGTGGTGTATGATGTTCGTCTCATTATTAGTCAAACGAGATGCAACAAACCTAAGTTTCACTTAGGTTTGTGGTGCCTCACTTTTTAAACATCTACACGCTCACTTTTACCCCTGTGCAAACCTCGGTTTCACCGAGGTTTGGGGTTGGCTTGTTTGACAAACCTAGGCCACGACCTAGGTTTGGGGTGGCCAATTTTTTTTTAATGAGATTGTTCTTTGATGCTTGTGCTTTAATGTTATGTCTGCATGTCTGTTACCTGTAACAACCGCACAACGATACTTGTTTTAGTATCGCCTACGCCGACACTCGCACATTGGGGACAATGTGTGGGTAAGGTTTGGGGTTGCCCAAGCCCAAGACCCGCGCCCGAACCAGGACCCGAAGCTGACCCAAACACCCTTCAGAAAAGCGGGTGACTTGCCACGCGACTTGCAAGTCGCGCAACAAGTCGCGGGGCCCCCTGTTTCAGCCTATTACTTTGGCGTTTTTCCAGAATTTAGGTCATTGGACACACAGCCCTCACACGACGAACGGGAGCAGCTTCGGGGCGATTTTCCAAGGTTTTTGGAGCTTTTGGAGCCACGATAGAGGATCGATTGGAGTCAGATTCATCACGCGAAGTAGATACGAGCACGAGAGAAGGGAGTCCGCCATTACATTCATCGCTTTCACTTTCATTATGTTTATATACACGTTTTCATCTCTTTCTCTTGTGTTTGAATCCACCACCAACATGAACTAATTTCTATATGTTGGGGGTTGGAATGAATTTGATTTAAGCATATGAATATGTAACTTGAGACTTTTATCAGTTTTTCCTATATTAATGAAGCATGTGATTTGGATTTTAATGCTTTTGTGAATTTGGCCAATTTACAATTGATTTGTTGTTTCTAATTAAGTTCGAGAGAATTAATTGTGACTAGAACTAGAAATCGCATGCCTAAGGTGAGAAAGGGGATAGAGATATACCGAGTAAGCCTTAGTCCCGTTAAAATCTTGAGTTTAATGTATTTTGAATTCCATAGGTGAGATCGAGAGATAAACTTGTGCTTTTCAAGATAAAGCCCGTAGTTGCTCGAAAGAAAACAACGGTGATTTTTACAAGATTGGGTATTCATTATACGGAATAACTGGTAACTGTTTTGAGTCAATTGTTTATATGTGAAAGTCTTAGGATTTCCAACCCTCAACTGTTTTCTCTATTTGAAGTTCTTAAGCTGTTTACTGTTTGTGTGTTGATTTAGTTTTGTTTGCAATTAAGTAGTTTATAAACCAACCTCTCAAAGTTGCGACGTTCAGTTAATAGCAATTGTAGTAATTGTGATACTTAGTTCCTAGTTCCTGTGGATTCGATACTCGTACTTCCGTACGTATTACTTAATTTCGACACCGTACACTTGCGGTTAGATTTAGGGGGTGATACCCGCCTATCAGTCATCCGGATAATCAAACCTCTTAAAGCAAGTTGGGGAAATACCTAAATTAACCTTACGGTTTTTCCTCAAATCAAAGCCGGTTCAATAAGTCTATGGTTCTAATCCAACCATCAATCTTGACCCGAAACGGTCTTCTTAAAGCAAATATCATGCTTATCGTCACTCTTAAGTGACTAATGCTAGAATCGTCCATCTATTCCAACGACTACTAGCTTAGAAACTTCTTCACTACCCCAACGATCATCACATTACAGCAATTCAAGTATGCACATGTACTAGTAGGTTCACCATGACACTAGCCAGGTGTCACTATGAACGCACCGTACATGATTATCCTTGTTACTCTCGACGTGATTCTCGTTTCTAATAACATCCATTGACCTCGAAACATCCTATCTTAAAGTGCCTAATGGTGAATTTCACTCTCGTTTATTTAAAAGAACGCTAGTTTGAGCCTAGGTATCCACAATCAACACCTAATTCTCTCAAACTTATGCTCTGATACCAACTTGTAACACCCTCGAATTTGGAAAGAGCAACTAAATAAAATTTCGATAAAATATTCACTTAAGAAATAAAATTCCTTCTACAAACCATTCCTGGAATTACTTCAAGATAAACATAACAACTCTCACAATTTAAAACTCAAATCATACTATGAACCACTTAAAGTCGGGTGTTACTTAACACCAGTACAAGTTGCTAATCCCAAAATAAATGTGGAAGAATTCACTAAAACAAATCACCTCTCGTGCACTCTACTAGCACTCTCCACTTCACAGTGTAGCTAAAGCTACTCCCAACCTGAGCCTGTTGCACATGCCGACAAATAAAAAGGGTTAGGCTAACGCCTAGTGAGTTCAAGCATTTTATCATGACTATATAAATTCATAAATCGAAAGGGGTGTAGTTCTAGTCATGATTTCAAAAGAGTTTACTTTAGTTGCAAATCACCCATTTTCCAACTCACACAAAATCTATGAGAAAAGCTCCCAAATTGTATAAAGCGTTTTCCAAAATGAATTCCAATTCCAACTCACTCAAAACGTGTTTGGACGTAAATATCCCAAGAAATATAAACATGGACAAAACTCCAATATTTAAAACATCCAAATAGGATGAAGCATAGAACTCTTCCAATGAACCATGAAGACATTTCATATAAACAAATAGCGTCACCGAAAATATGGATAAAATCTTATACCCAAAAACCACACCTTTCGGTGACGGGGGAGACCCGATTCCATCGAAAGTGACGGGCACACAAAGTTAGGTCACTTATGATGTTACTGGATTACACCTCAAGTCCCGGTCCTAGTTCCCATGCCATAAAGACATCACTACCTCAAACCATAAACAGATTGCCTTTATTGCCTACCCCGTAGGGTTACACCTCAAGGACTTACAGGGACCACATTGCATATCCAGTCTAGACGAGTTACACCTCAAGGACTCCAGTGTCCCCCTGTTGGTCCCGAAGGCCTATACAAGTTTGTAGAAGGGGGGGGGGGGTTTGAATACAAACACACAGATTTTACTTTTCTAGATTGTTTATTGATAAATCATTAACAATTTACAGCTTGTTGCGGAAACAAGATTAAGGATAAACCTAAATCTAAACAAGTTGGAACACTAAGGTTTCTTGCACTAAGAGAGATAAGGAAATTACTAATAATAACCTATCTTGAGATAAGAGATTGAACTTGTCCAGAGTTAGCAAGTTACTTCAAATGAAGTGGGTTCATCTCTTTATATACTGCATGCATTTAATGCAAGTCAGTATACACTTTACACGTGTCATTAGCTGGTTGGTTGCATGTCATTGACCTTTGTTGACAACCTTAGTAGCCGCATGGATGAACAGTGTAGTATCAGAGTGGTTGTACGATTTCAGATATTCGGAGGTTCTTTTCTGACATTTCGTACGGAGTCGTGCAAGGGGGGTTAAGACAAAAGTACTTTGTACGGAGGACTTCATGATCAGCTTTCGTTGATTCAGCGATCTATCATTTCATATCAGCGAATGATAGAGTTCAGCGATAGCTGAAGTCTTGTACTTGATACTTCACGTTGAGTGGACAAATCTGAGTCTTCGCTGATCCGCATCAGTTCATTAGGTGACTTGTCGCTGGTTCTTGAGCTTGATCTTCGACTTCAGCGTAGAACCTATGTTGACGTGAAACTTGTCTTCAGGGATCATAAGTAAACAACTAACTTATCAGCGATCATCATAATGACTGAACAGACTCAGAGCATTAATGGTGAACAGTGTTCGCTGAATGTTTAATTTAAAGAGCGAGAGTTCCTATCAGCGGTACTGTAAGATCATAGTACTTATCAGCGATAGTGAAACTCTGATATGTTTTGTTTACTTACAATTTTCACTAAGTATAAGAGAGGGTCATTATCAAATCACTGAGGGTTTGGATCAACAATCTCCCCCTATTTGATTATGACATAGCAACAAAGAAAATTGCTATTTAATGAAAACATAAGGATAAAAAGAACTCATAAAACATTTGTCCCTTTTACTGTTTTATGGGATCTTTTCAGTACTGATGGAGTAAAGTACATTCGCTGAAATCTTTCTTTAAAAACTTTGAATCAGGTTACAAAGAGAAATGGAAAGATTACAAGTACGAGCGAAATAAATTACAAGTATAGAAGAATAACTGATACAATAGAGAAATAGGCGATCATATCAGTTTGTAAAGGGTTCTTCCTTAATGAGAAGTTCATCAAGGGTCATTGATGTGGTGGGAATCATCCAGTCAGGGACGGTTACACCTTGTTTTCTTTTGATCAGCGCTTCTTCAAAAATCAATGGTTTCAGATGTCGTGCCTGAGGGTCATTCCTGAAGTCACACCAGTAGATGAGATCTCTTAGCTGTTCGATGGGAGTGATGTGAAGTTCAGAGATGCGTTGAAAATGCTTTCCACCATCGTAGTCATGGAAAAATATCCCGTAGGGTTCGCTTATGACTTTGCCAGGGATGAAAGTCTCACCAAGAGGAAGAGATGTGTCAAGCATGGAAAGATCTGGATCAGGACCAAGTATTTCAGCACGTGAAAAACCAATACCTGTTTCATTTCGTATGACAGGGCCATCAATTGAAGATATAGATTTCTTCTTCTTCGCTGAGGCCTTTCTTTTCTGACTTTCGAGAGGAGGAGGAGGAGGAATATCCACATAGGAGTAGACTAAGTCGATTTGTTTGTTGATCAGCTTTTCAACATGTTCCTTGTACTTCGACTTGGACTTCTGGATGGCTAACCTGATCTCCAACCATTCAGAGAGACCGTACTTCGTTATGGCTTCAGCATAGAATTTTTCGTACTTCTTATCTTCTCTGAATATCTCGATTTTAGCGATTGAAACAAGGGTTGTTCTTCCAGAGATGAATACCTTGTTGATTTTGGCAGGAGAGTCTCTGTAGTTGACCTTTTCTTTGCACCAGGCTAAAGTGGACTGAGACACAGTTCTCTTTTCTTCAGTTATCTTCTTGGCGTTTTCCCAGAGCTGACGTTGAACATCAATTGGAACTCTTTTCAGCTTGGGGTCTTTTATTGATCGTTTAGAAAGCTGGATGGCGTATTCTATGTCTTTTTCTTCAGCTTCCTTTCTTTCAGTGATTAGGCGTTCAGCTCTGAGGTGTTCCTTGTATTCCTTTTTGGAAATTCTAAACTTTGGAGGAACTGAAGGAAGTTGATCACGCCTCAGAATGATTCGCTGATCCTCGAATTGCTTTATTATCTCCTCTCTTCTTTTCTGATCCTCTTCACTTAGCTTTTGAGGAGCTAAGGAAGGTCTGCCTCTGTGCGAGAGTAGCTGTTCTTCTGGTTCATCAGTCTCAGAGATTAAATCTAAGACTGGGATTATTTCTTCAGCAGCAGCTGGTACAGTTGTGGAGCCTTCAGCGATATCCTCAAACAGGGGAGAGGACTAGCTGAAACACAGCGATCTTACAAGTAAGAACTTGGGTAGAATCAGATAGAGAGAATTGGTTCAAGTGTATAGGCTTGGGTAGAAGAACTGATAGTGTATGATAGAGGAGGGATGGAGTGAGAGATGTTTAGTGTACCTGACAAACCGGCTTTTCAAGCAAGATCGTCAGATTGTCATCTTCAGCGACGCTTTTGCCTTTGCCTTTCTCAGCTCCAGAGGCTGAGGGCTTTGTCTTTGTCCGCTCCCCTGAAGGTTCATTTATCGAGATTCCCTTAAGAGCTTTGATCTTCGGAGCAGGTTTGACGATAAAGAAGTCATCGTCATCTTCGTCATCATCATCATCGTTCTTTGGAGAAGAGGATGGTTCATTATCAGGGATGTCGCCGGCTTCATCATCTTCTGCTTCGGATTCAGTTTTATCAGCTTCTTCTTCGAGTTGCTCCCCCTCAGATACAGAGGCGAGCTTCTCGGTTTCCTCAGGGTTTTCATCTCCCTGAGGTCCAGCGGTGGTTTCTTCAGCATCCGTCTTCTCTCCCCTGATAGATTCATCATGGGAAAGGTCTTCAGCGCTCTTTGAGAGGTCTTCATCGCTCTTCTCCCCCTCTTTTTCATGATGAGTGGGGGAGGAATGGGTAGACTCAGCGGCGTTGGTAGGTTCTCTGTCTTCTTGGCTAGAGAGACCTATACAAACTTCAATCTTTGCTATTCTGTCTTCAAGGCCAGAAATAGCAGGATTGATTTTCTTCAGCTCAGTGCGATCCGCCGCTGTGAAGTTGTCAGATGCAGGGACAGGAGCAGGAGCAGGATCAGGAGTATTTGCTTTGTTCAGCAGCTGCTCGATCATCGTTTTCATCGAACCAACATCGGTCTTTACAGAGCCTAAGTCAGTCTTTACAGTAGACATATCCCCCTCTAGGTGTCCAACCGATGTCTTCAGCGTTGTAAATTCGCTGGACATGGAAGAAACTGATTTTTTCAGAGAGGTGTAGTCTGTGTAGATGTCAGCGAGCACCTTGGCGAAGTCGCTGAGAGTTTTATCAACCAGCTTCAAGTCGTCTGTGGAAGCCTTCTTCTCCACCACCGTTGTCAACTTTGTAAGATTCTCTCCAGCGTTTGTTACAGTTGTAGAGTTATTTGAAAGAGTAGTGGTGAGACCTGTCAGCTTTGTCTCCACGGACTTCAGAGAGGCGTTGATATCTCCCAAATTAGGACCTGTAACATATAAAAACTTGTGAACAGAGGAAAGCTCAGAAGTTTGGGGTTTGGTGACAGTGTTTAGGGGTTGTTGATTACCTGCAGGAGGATTGGTGAATTCATCGAAATCACGATGTCCTGAGTAAAGTTCCATATCGTCAGCTAAAGTGCGGTGACGTATGGTCATCTCTGCAGGTCATGTGCCCATCACTGGAGGAATGATAGGTACTTCAGTGATAACTGGTGTAGAGTCCAAATGAGTGGAGGGAGGAGCGAAGGATAAGAATGGAGGAGTTCTGAGTTCAGCGTTGGATTCGCTGAAAATCACTTCATCAGTCTTTTGAGAGACTGAAGGAGGTTGGGTAGGTTCCAAGTTAGTAACCTCAGCGTTTAGAGACGCTGAAGTTGGGATAGAAGGGATGGCTTGTTCAGGTGTGGCAGAGCGTACCACTGAACGTTCCTTCAGCTCTGCAGAAAGAGCTGAGGAGTCTTCAGCATGAAATTGCTGGGGTTGCTCCTTGGTTTTCTTGATCCTTTTAGAACCAAGTGGGGTAGTAGAATGTTTCCTTTTAAGAGGAATAGAGGTAGCAGCTGGGGTATCAGCGGTGGGTTTGTCCGCTGAAGGAGCTACAGAAGTAGAAGAAGGAGTAGGGTTAAGAAGAGTTAAGAGAGTAGAAAGACGTACCTCATTCACCATTGGTTTGAAGTCGAGTATTTTTGGGCCGACCTGAGAGAGTTTCAGGTCACCTTCAGTTGGGTAGCTCTCCTTCAGGCCATATTGGAAGATGGCGCTGATGAATCGGGGGTAGGGAACCCATGGAGGTCTGTCAGCGACGATGTCCACTCTTAGAACTAGGTCATCATAGATAATCGATGCCCAATCTATGTTAAGACCTTTCAGCAGTGCATATCCCATTGCTTGTTGAGGTTTAGTGGCTTGGTCAGAGGAGCCGCTCTTTGCAGTCATGCAGCTGATTAGATGAGCGAAGATGAAATTCATCTCGCTGGGCATTTTTGATTTCTTCATAATCGTCAGCTTCTTCTCGGGCTTCATGTCTCTGCCGATTTCCCATACATAGCCCATTGCATCGAAAAATGCAATGATGGCTTCCCTGTCTGAATTTTTCTTGGGGTCAGGGAGGGGAACAAAAGGTTTTTCCTTGGTAGCGATGGGAAGGCTGAGAGCTTTGCGAATAATGGCAGGTGTGATCTTCATGGTGCCATATTCGATGTCGCAGAGGATGCAATCGATTGTTTTGGAGGGGTCTTTGGCTGAAGGTAGTTGAGAGTGTCTGGCTGAGTACCAGAATTGTGAGAGCAAAAGCTGATGAGCAGGAGGTGTTATGGTCAGGGCTGTGGAGATGCAGCAATTCTTTAGGAAATTCACAGCATCATCTAGATGTGTGACTTGCTTTCGAGGAGGAAACTCGAAAAGCGCGTAGAGGTTGTTCACCTTAGTCCAATCCAGTTTGTCAAGGGCAAACTTGACTTGAGGAGCCTTGAGGATGTCCACTTACTCAGTATCAGCGGTGATGTTCTCAGCGGTAGCAGGAATGTCAGACGAAGCCATTTCTCTGTATTATCAGTTCAACCAAAGATGTTAACAAATAAGAATTATCTTAAAGTGGAAAGATTTTCCATTAAGATGGTTCAAACTTTATCCATTTCATTCAGACACAAAAGTCTTAATGAAGATTAGGGTTTTTCCTGATTTTAAAAACCGAAATGTAAAACCCATTTATTCTTGTTATCCAGTTTACTATGAAGAATTAGATTCTGGAAACGAATGAAGAACAAGTTTAAGATTTTCGCATTTAAACTTGAAGAACAACCATGAAATGGTTGTGTTCATAAAATCATGAAAGAAAATGATTTTATTTTAAGAAGTTCTTTTGTTTGATCTTGTTAAAACAAAGAGTAGATCAGAAACAAGTTATTTGCATCCGGTAAATAATAAGAACATATTAACCTTGATGTTTGATGAAGAGGATGATGAACAGTTCTTGAAGTTTTGAAAGCACAAATGCAACAGTGAATTTTTTTCTTGCGGAGGAAGATTGATCGCGTAAAAGAAAAATATAAACAAAGAATTTGTTTATATAGAGATTTTTAGAAAGAGAAAATCTTGAGCGGGAAAAGATTTTCATCATGAAACGGACACGTGTTTGCATTTGATTGGCGAGTAAACGAAACGTACAAACGTGTGTCAGAAAGAAGAACGTGTCGGGGTTTATCCGTTGCAATGACGTCACAACTGTCCTTTCATATTCTTAGTTGTCTCTGAGGTTTTGAAAAAAAAACTCAGGGATACTTTTGAAAACATGAAGCACTGAATAGAAATTTCAGTGAAGGTTTTAAGAAATTTCAAAATATCGCTGTTAAGGAAGAGATATTCAGCGATGCATTTTGTTTTGAAATCTTGCATTTTCATGCGATTGTCAGAGAGAGAAAAACATACCTTGTTATCAGCTTTAACCAAGTTTTATTCAGAGAGAAGATGATTGAATAGGTTATACGAGTTGATTTTATCCTATCGCTGGTTAATGTGAACCACTGAAGATTTTATACTTCAAAGTTCAGCATTCCAAGCTCGCTGATGAGAAAGTTGAATCTTGTCTCATCAAGAGGTTTGGTAAATAAATCAGCTAACTGATAATCAGTTGGGATAAAATGAAGTTCTATATCACCATTCATCACATGATCTCTGATAAAATGATATCTGATTTCTATATGTTTGGTCTTGAATGTAGTACTGGATTGTTTGCTATAGCGATGGCACTTGTGCTGTCGCAATAGATTGGAATTTTGGAGAGCTGAAGATCATAGTCTAGTAGATGATTTCTCATCCACAAGACTTGAGAACAACAGCTTCCAGCAGCTACATATTCAGCTTCAGTTGTGGAAGTGGACACTGAGTTTTGCTTTTTACTTGTCCAACTTACCAGCTTTCCACCCAGGAGCTGACATCCTCCTGTGGTGCTTTTCCTGTCCATTTTGCAACCTGCAAAATCACTATCTGAATAGGCGGTTAGATCGAATCCTGAATCTTTGGGATACCAAAGACCTAGATTCGCTGTACCCTTAAGATATCGAAAAATTCGCTTTACAGCTTTCATATGAGATATCTTAGGTTCAGCTTGATATCGTGCACACAAGCATGTTGCAAACATAATATCGGGTCGGCTAGCTGTTAGATACAGTAGTGAGCCGATCATCCCATGGTACAGCGTGACATTGACAGGAACACCCTTAGTGTCCTTATCAAGTGTCAGCGGTGGTGCCATAGGGGTTTTCATAGTTGAACTTGCAGTTAAGTCGAATTTCTTCAGCATATCTTTAACATACTTTCCCTGATTAATAAAAGTTCCTTTTTCAGTTTGCTTAATCTGAAGACCAAGGAAATATGTTAGTTCACCCATCATGCTTATTTTATATTCATCTTTCATTCTATCAGCAAAACGAGTACAAAGCTCAGGGTTAGTAGAACCAAATATAATGTCATCAACATATATTTGAACTAGAATGATATGACCTTTCACTTTTCTAAAAAATAGAGTTTTGTCAATCTTACCTCGCTCAAATTTTTCAATATGGAGATAAGTAGAAAGAGTGTCATACCATGCACGTGGAGCTTGTTTCAAGCCATAAAGTGCCTTATCCAGTTTATAAACATGACCTGGACGCTTAGAATCTGAGAATCCTGGAGGTTGTTCCACATACACTTCTTCATTCAACTTTCCATTTAGAAACGCTGACTTAACATCCATCTGATGTACTTTGAAGTTTTTGTGTACAGCATATGCTAAGAATAGACGAATAGATTCAAGTCTTGCTACTGGAGCAAATGTTTCGTCATAATCTATACCTTCCTCTTGTCTGTATCCCTGAGCAACAAGTTGAGCTTTGTTGCGGGTTACAGTTCCATGTTCGTCCAACTTATTTCGATAGACCCATTTAGAGCCTATCACTGTTTTATCAGTTGGTCTCTGAACAAGTTTCCAAACTTTGTTTCTTTCGAATTCAGTCAGCTCTTCTTGCATGGCGCTGACCCAGTTTGGATCTTTGAGGGCATCATCTACTTTCTTTGGTTCAGTTAGTGAAATAAATTTACAAATAAACAAATATTACCTGCACTTCGTCGAGTCTGAATCCCAGCGTTTGGATCACCAAGAATTTGATCAATTGGGTGATTTATTGTCCATCGCTGAGCCGGAGTGTGAGACGCTGACTCAACTTGAACTGGAGGAGCTGAAGATGAGGCTTCAGCGACGTCGGGAGTATCAGCCAAGAGAGGAATGGATGCAGTTGTCATTATATTCACTGATTGCTGAGAAGTAGATGGAATGTCTGAGACATTTGGTTCAGCGTTAGGTATAGTGTTTATTGGAACAGCTGAGACCCAAGAAGTTTCAGCTTCACTATTCTGCATATTTGGAATGATAGGACTATCATCTTCTACTGGATGAGCATGAGTGGGAGAAACTTCTGAATCACCAAGATGAGAAAACATCCATTGATTCAGTTCTTCAGTATCAGCGGACGGTTTAGAGTTCGCTGAACGGGATTCGTCAAACGTGACGTGAATAGTTTCTTCTACAGTTTGTCTTCTACGATTGAAGACTCTGAAGGCTTTGGAAACTGAGGAGTATCCAAGAAAGATTCCATCATCAGCCTTGGGATCAAACTTTCCTAGAGCATCTCTATTGTTCAGTATGAAACATTGACATCCAAAGATGTGAAGAAAGCTGATTGAAGGCTTTCTCCCATGAAAGAGTTCATAGGCTGTCTTTTTGAATCTTTTAACTATCAGCGACCTGTTTTGCGTAAAACAAGCAGTGTTGACAGCTTCTGCCCAAAACTGAGTAGGCAGGTGAGAATCGCTGAGCATTGAACGTGCAGCTTCAATAATTGTTCTATTTCTTCTTTCAGCGACTCCATTTTGTTGCGGTGTTCTCACTGAAGAAAAGTTGTGAGAAATACCCTTACTCTCAAGGAAGGAATCAAGAGAACTGTTTTTGAATTCAGTCACATGATCACTCCTTATTGAGTGAACGGTCAGATTGTTCAGGGTTTCCATCTTCCGAACAAAGGTGATGAGTTCTTCAGGGGTGTCACTCTTAGAACGGAGAAACATTACCCAAGTAAAGCGAGAGAATTCATCAACTATGACCAGCGTATATTTATTTCCAGCGATGGATTGTTTGTTAACAGGGCCAAACAAATCCATATGGAGTAGTTGTAGAGGAGATGACACTGAAGAAACTTGCTTAGATTTAAAGCTTGCTTTGGTCTGCTTCCCTTTTTCACACGCTGAACATAAGGACTCTTTGGCGTATGAATGCTGAGGTAGACCAGTGACTAACTCTTTTGAAGAAAGAGTGTTCAGTGTCTTGAAGTTGAGATGAGAGAGCCTCTTATGCCATAGCCAGTTGACATCAGATGAGGCCTTTGAGAAGAAACAGGAGTTCTCAGTGGTTGTTGAGTCCATGTTTATTACATAAACATTTTCCAAACGATAACCGCTGAGAGCTATCTTCTCCTTTTTGTCAGTGACAAAGCAGGATTCCTTAGTAAAGATTACTTTGTTATCCATGTCGCAAAGCTGACTGATGCTTAAAAGATTATGCTTCAGCCCTTCAACATATGCGACTCTTCTGAAGGAGGTTGTACCATTTGAAAGTACACCATACCCTCGGGTATGTCCTTTTCCATTTCCACCGAAAGTCACAGAGGGGCCCTTCTCTTCCTTGTATTCAGCGAGCAGGCTTTTCTTTCCAGTCATGTGTCTAGAGCATCCGCTATCAAGATACCAGATACCCTTCTTAACCTGCAATACAAAGGAAGATTAGTTTTTCTTGGGTACCCACTTAACCATGTATACACATTTGTCAGTGGAAGTAGTTGGAATGGAAGATTCAGCAGTCTTCGCAGCATTTGAAGATTCAGCTTTGTCTTTCTTCACTTTGGTTAATTTCTTAACTTCAGTGGTAGGATTCACCTTGACCTGATTTGCACCAGGGTTGGTCTTCTTTGCCTTGGGGCAATCTTCACCTTAGCTATCTTTTCAGCTTTGGTGGCTGTGGGACACTTACTAGCAATATGATCGGTAAGTCCACAGTGATAACATTTTCTATAACTAAAAATAGTTTTAGGACCATTTGAATGCTGAGCTTTTAATTTTGAATTAGAAGTGCCAGCACCAAGTAAACTATTGGCTTTAGAAATGGGACGAACATTCAGTTCTTCAGATTTCTTACCAAGGACATCCAATCTGAGTCTAGGAGTAGATCGCTGAATAGATCCAGAGATCTGCTTCCTTGATCCAGAGGGATGAGCCACTGAAGCTTTAGAAGCATTCAGCTTTGGTACTAAGGTACCCTTCTGAGGATTCTGGTAAATAACAATTCCTTTACCTTTGTCTTTAGAGACAGAGGTAGGTTTTGAATAAACCATTTTCTCCTTGCCTTTTGAGGAGGTAGGAGTTTCCTCAGGGATTGGTGTAATGGACGAGGAGCACTGAGAAGATGAAGTATCAGCGACTGAGGATACGAACGTTCCAAACTTAAGCATTGAACGCTCAGTGGTTGGTTTTGGAGTATCATATTTGTAACCCAGACCACGTTTATCACTCAGGGGAATCTGAGACTTTATTATCTCAGTGATCTTTGTTGAAGAGTTACATCATCCTTCAACAGTAGCTTTTTCAACTTTTAATGCAGCGATAGCTTCTGCTCGTTCGATTTTGACTAGCTGATTTAAATATACTTGATCTTTAAAATCTTCTTCAATTTTAGAAAGCTTTTCTATTTGAAGGTGGCAGTTTTTAAGCTTTTCAGCGAGATCAAGGTTTTGGTTTTCAACCACAGTTTTGCCGTTCATGGCTTCGTATAAACTTCTAGTCAAGAGATCGATCTTACGGAGACTATCAGCTTCATCAATATTTGCAATATTGGTAAAGAAAGAAGGTGATACCTGAATAGCAGATGTTGAAGTGGAGGGAATGTCTGAGCTTTCTTCCTCTTCTTCAATCTTGGCCATGAGACATAGATTTGCTTCATCATCTTCAGAGTCAGATGATGATGCTTCTTCATCAGAAGCAGCCCAATCATAGTCAGCCATCAGGCCTTTATTCTTCTTCTTAAAGCTTTTCAGCTTAGCATATTTTTCTTTCAGCTTTGAATATTTCTCATCTTTATTCCTTGGAACAAAGGGTTTCTTTGTAAAAGCTGAGGGTCTAGAAACTTTCTTAGACCTGCACTCGTTAGCGAAATGTCCTGTCTTTTCGCAGTTAAAACAAGTAGCAGTAGCCTTATCAACAAAAGCTGATGATCTAGGCTTGTCAGTTATGGAAAGAGGTTTGTTCTTTCTAAACATTTTCTTTTTGGCAAATCTCCTGAACTTCTTAGTTAGGAGAGCCAAAGATTCATCATTATCTGAATAATCAGAATCTGATGACCTTTCAGAGTTACTTTCTAACTCAGTGATAGTGACCGAGGGTCGCTGAGTAGAAGGTTCCTCTGAGATTAAAGCAACAGGGGTGCTTTTGGAATCTTTTACAAGATTCTTCTTAAGATGGCTCGATTGCTCATGATTCAGCAACGTGCCATATAAGGTTGAAAGGGTCATTGATTTTAGATCCTTTGACAGCTTGAGACACATAGAATAATTGTCCCAGCTTTCAGGTAAACATTCTAGAAACTTTGTCAGCACTTCAAAGTTAGAATATTCCTTACCAACAGTTTTCAGATCTATAATTAAACAATTAAAACGTTGGTGAACTTCAGAGAGAGATTCATTCTTACCACAAATGAAGCTTTCGTATTGTCTTACCAGGTTGATCTTTCTTGAGTCCTGGACTTCAGACGTTCCTTCATACTGAACACATATTGTGTCCCACATGGCTTTTGATGTTTTCAGATTCATGACGGAATGGTAGACTTCGTCAGGAAGAGCCATGGATAGTATGGATCTGGCTTTTGTATCTATAGCCACTTTCTTCTTATCTTCGTCGGTCCACTGAAAGATTTCCTTAGGGACCAACCTTTCTGGAATAGCAGGTCTATTCTCAGCGGCTGGAACTGCAGCATCTATTCTTACAGGGATGAATGGACCATTCTCTAGATAGTAAGGCATAGTAGGGTCTACACCTTCTAAGAAGAGTGTCATCCTATTTTTCCATAAGTTGAAGTTATCTTTGGAAAATCTAGGGGGTTTAGCAAGAGAACCATTGTCTATATAATCTGTGTTTGTGTTGGTGGCCATTTTCAGATAATAGCAAGGAAGAGAAATATCTTAGATTAGATCTTGTTTATGAGTTTAAACAAATCTGCTCTGATACCACTTGTTGGTCCCGAAGGCCTATACAAGTTTGTAGAAGGGGAGGGGGGGTTGAATACAAACACACAGATTTTACTTTTCTAAATTGTTTATTGATAAATCATTAACAATTTACAGCTTGTTGCGGAAACAAGATTAAGGATAAACCTAAATCTAAACAAGTTGGAACACTAAGGTTTCTTGCACTAAGAGAGATAAGGAAATTACTAATAATAACCTATCTTGAGATAAGAGATTGAACTTGTCCAGAGTTAGCAAGTTACTTCAAATGAAGTGGGTTCATCTCTTTATATACTGCATGCATTTAATGCAAGTCAGTATACACTTTACACGTGTCATCAGCTGGTTAGTTGCATGTCATTGACCTTTGTTGACAACCTTAGTAGCCGCATGGATGAACAGTGTAGTATCAGAGTGGTTGTACGATTTCAGATATTCGGAGGTTCTTTTCTGACATTTCGTACGGAGTCGTGCAAGGGGGGTTAAGACAAAAGTACTTTGTACGGAGGACTTCATGATCAACTTTCGTTGATTCAGCGATCTATCATTTCATATCAGCGAATGATAGAGTTCAGCGATAGCTGAAGTCTTGTACTTGATACTTCACGTTGAGTGGACAAATCTGAGTCTTCGCTGATCCGCATCAGTTCATTAGGTGACTTGTCGATGGTTCTTGAGCTTGATCTTCGACTTCAGCGTAGAACCTATGTTGACGTGAAACTTGTCTTCAGGGATCATAAGTAAACAACTAACTTATCAGCGATCATCATAATGACTGAACAGACTCAGAGCATTAATGGTGAACAGTGTTCGCTGAATGTTTAATTTAAAGAGCGATAGTTTCTATCAGCGGTACTGTAAGATCTTAGTACTTATCAGCGATAGTGAAACTTTGATATGTTTTGTTTACTTACAATTTTCACTAAGTATAAGAGAGGGTCATTATCAAATCACTGAGGGTTTGGATCAACACCCCCATTGTCTACTCGCTAGTGGCCCCACGGCCTAACGCATATAACCATGCGTTCCAATAGTCCACTCTCCGTGCACAAGGAGATAGACCATCCAAATAAAGACTGACTTACATGCCTATGGATCCAATGCAACACAGTCTACAAAACATGCTCAACCCGAAATGACAGAAGCACCCAAGCATGTAAATATCAATAATGAGCAATAAATGCAAACCATAAATAAGACTCCACATTGAGTCATTTAAAACCGGACAAATGTCCCCAAACTTTCTCAAAGACAAACCCGAGCAAAATGCTCCAAACTCGCTAGACCCTAAATAACGGTCATCATCGCATAAAATGTGTTTAAACATTGTTTAGGTAAACAAGTACCCCCAAATCATCCTTAACTCCAAAACTCGACACGGTTTAAACAAAAGGGTTTTCCAAAGAACTCATACCCTTATAATTCTCAAAATAACTCTTGACACTAAATCGTGTATTTCCCAAATGGTTTATAAAATCAATTACACTAAAATGATTAAACCATCAAATAGACATCATTTTGAGCAATTAATCTTTTAAAGACATATTATGATTTCTAACCATCCAAATATCCAAAAGCCCCAAATATGGGTGTTTTACACATTTATGAAGATAAATATTTCCAAAGAGTTAAACTAACCAAATAACTCATCCATTGATATTTTCAAGTAAAACACACAAATATTTGGAAAATAATATTTTTGGCATGTACAAAGTTTTCACAAATCAACTTGAACTCAACTTGCTAGATTAGGCTAAATCTAGATTTTCCCAAACGTATGCTCCTTTGAAAAAGTCTGAATCTTCAAGTCCAAATCTTCCAAAAACCTCAACCATCAAGTGAATCCACTAATCAAACACTTCTAGTGATACCAAAGTGAGCTTCAATCTTCATTTCATCCAAATAAAGGAAAGGTTTAGGAGAGGGTTGGGTAAAACCCTAGAAAGTGTAGAAATCTCACCAAAACGAAAGTGAGAAGAAGGGTTCTAACCTCCATCCATAATTCCTTGTTAAGAACTGCGAGAGAAGCTTTGGTTTGCAAGATTTATGGCTTCAAAAGCTCTAAAAACGATTTAGAGGGTTAGGGTTCGGTTTGGGAGAGTTTAGAGAGAGAGAGATGGAATAGAAATGAAAGAAAGCTGAAAGTCGTGGGTTTAAAACCCTCTGGAACCCGTCGGCGATGGTGACACCGCGATAGTGACATTGTCACTATCGTCGGGCATACTCGCCCGCTACCCAAAATACTCGCGGTACACTTTCGGCGATAGTGACACTGCAAAAGTGACCATGTCACTATCGCGAGTGTCATACTCGCTGGCTTCTCCCCACCTCTCGGTACATACTGGGCGATAGTGACACTGCGAAGTGACCATGTCACTATCGCGAGTGTCATACTCGCTGGCCTTGTACCGAGCCCAAACTTGGCCATATTTCTCGAGAGATCCAATTAGCATTACGTGTCCCACCCTCCAATGCAACACCTTGTCCTTTTAATAGTTCTAAATAAATTTGTTTACAGATTGAGTTAGGATTTTCGGGGTGTTACAATATATATATATATATATATATATATATATATATATATATATATATATTATTCATCATGAATATTTATATATGATTACGTGTATACAATAATTCTATATATTTATATTAGTATGATATTTATCATAAATATTACTTTTCACCATAACATTAATCATGCATCTACATATTATTAATCATACATATACATATACATATTATTCATAGTAAATATACTACAATTTCAATTATACATACTCTAGTTTTTCTTTCTTTTTCTTTATTGGGTTCTTGATTGATCTGGACGAGTTCCCGATTCGTCTCGATAGATTTTCCGATCCATATCGATAAAATAAAAAAATGATAAATTATGGTTTAACACAAACAAACACACAATAAACTAATCAGTAGGTTCTCAATCGGTCGTGATGAAAAATGAAGTATTAGGTTATGATTGTAACACACAACCACACCCCAAGTCAATGGATGGGTTCTTGATTAGTCTTGGTTGGTCTCGATGGGTTCTCAATTTGTCTCGATTGATGTCGATCGGATGGGTTCTCAATCGATCTTGATATGTTATTGATTGGTCTCGATGGGTTCCCGATCCATCTCGATAAAAACTTAAAGTAATAGACTATGATTTTACACACACAAACAAATAATAAATCAATCGGTATGTACTTCTTGATGGAAAATGAATGTGGTAGGTTATGGTTTAACACACATAAACACACACCAAGTCAATGAATGGATTCTCGATAGGTTCTCGCTCGGTCTTTATAGGTTCTCGATTGGTCTCGATGGATGTTGGGTTATGGTGATAAAGAACACGGTGTCTTACGACGTTGAAGAAAGTGTGAAGAAAATATTGTCGAGTACATTGGTATCAAGTTGTTGTACATAAATATTCACAATAAATATAACACACACACATATAAAACATTTCACGTAAAAACGGTTAAAATGAAGAAAAAAAACTATATCGAAGAGCATAAAATTTTCGTTTTTTATGTAACTTGTTTGATTAAAATATTAGTAAATTTTTAAAATAATTTATTTAAACTTTTAAGGGTGTACAAATTTTGAATTGAAAAAGAAAATAAAAAGTCACATAGTAGGTGTGAGATTGAAATTAACTTTCTTTTTTACCCATAATTATTTTAACTAATAATTTTAGTTAAAAATTTTACTTAATATGAGTTGTTGGATCAATATAGATGCAGAGTCAAAATTAATCCTCATATTCACAATAAAAATTGAGTTTGTATTTAAATATTTTTATCTAGCTATAGATATTGATTTTTACTAATAAAATATTATATATACCTTTTGACTATGAATTAAATTGAAAAGATAAAATAAAACCTCGTAGCATTAATGTGTTAAAATTGTTTAAAAAAAAATATAAAATGGAAGAAATAGTTTCGTAATACAAACTCACGCAACTTGGATTCAAAAACATTTTAAACATTTGAACATTTTTATTTATACGTTTACCAATCACTTACCCGAGTAAGCGCTTACCAAGTTACTTTACTTACCGGATTAATATGGTAAGGATCAAAAATTTTACCCGGTTAGAGCAAATGAAAGGACCGAGAGTCTTACCCCGGTAAGTGATGACGACAACTCTTATCATGGTTAGCGCTTACCGGGTGAATTGTTGCATACGAAACTAATTTGGCGGACTAAAATCTTACACAGTAAGTGATAGTATTAAATTTAATTGGTAAGCGCCTACCCGGGCGGTAAACGGCCCCATGTGGCCTGCCAACTCTATTTGTTTTTCTTTTCTAGAGAAATAGATGATGTCATCAACTTGGATTCAAAACATTTTAATAGCGTTGTAAACTTGTTACGGGAGTTAAAGGTCATATATTCAAATTTGATTTCTTTACAAATGTTGGCATATATCCTTTTTTATTGTACGATCATAGAGAAAAACTCAAGACCAAGTGAGTAAATCATGTACATTATCATTAAATAAATTTGTACATATACTTGTTAAAACGTATCTGGTATATCTCATTCGAAAGTAGAGTCTGAGAGATTCCCTATACCCAATACATGTTTGTTCTTTCCTTTAATGTTTTACACATTAATTCTACCCTTCATAGCCATCAATACCAATCAACATGTTTGGTTGATACATTGGGTTGCTTCTTCGGCTTCCTATACCGATTGTTCTCAAATTTGGCTTTCACAATGAGTGCGTAAAGCAACTCCGCCTCAGCTGAGCAATCAAACGGCACATTCAAGATGCTACAAAAGTAAACAACCACACATATAAGAAAGGATAAATCGTCAATTCAGCTCAACAAGCACACAAAAGGATGTAGACTTTTAATTGCAATGTACTTTGGTCTGATTCTTATTTTGTGTTATACATTCAAAACCTTCATTTCAGTACCTCAGATGCAATAAACATTTAGACCAAACTATGATACACAAAAATAGAAACTCGACCAAAATACTTTGCATTTTCATGCATATGAGACGTACACCGAAATACCTAAGAGCATCTCCAACAGGTTCTCTATAGTTTCTCTAAAATAGAGAGCCAAAAGCCAAAAGCCAAAATCTCTAAATAAAATAGCATTTCACTGCAACAGATTCTCTAATTTAGAAATTTCAACTTTAATTATATTATTAAAATATTATATAACTTTATCATCCCAATGCACTTTTTTTAAAAAAAATTATATAAACTGATGATAGTTTAATCTTATTGGTGGAAATCAATAAAACAATAATTTCTCTCACCTCCCATCAAGTTTTAGAGAATTCCCTAAACATGGAGTTTTTTTTCTTGTTTTCTCTATTTTAGAGAACAAGATAGAGAATCTGTTGGAGCTAAATAGAGAACAAAATATCAATTTTCTCTATTTTAAAGAAGCTGTTGGAGATGCTCTAAATGTTTGGGATGTGACGGCTGAGGTACCAAAATGAAGGTTATAAAAGTAGGTTACGTTTTCATGTAATTTGCCTTACTTTAAATATATCAACAGGTCCAACATGCATTTTCTTCATCTTAATTGGCTCTAAGCTCAAACTTTAGTTGGGTTAGTCGAGCGATTATAATTCTACACAAGTTTTTTCTACTTTGTATATTTCTTTTGAGTTGTTGGATGTATACCTGCCAAGTAGCTCCTCCAGAATAACCCTTTGAGAAGGTGTTACATAGTGAATACAACTTCTGGGGCATTGCCCAACCGCAAGCTGTACCTGATAATCCTCACCATGACCTAATTAAGACAGAAAGAAAGAGAGAGAGAATAAGGCCCAGGGAGGAGGAGGTTCTATTTTTCTTTTTTCAAAAACAATCCTAAAACCAAAACAAACGGACCCAATAAATCCCACACACATGTAATCCACATATGCTAATTAATAATTAGTAGTTGTATATACAAACCTTGAGACGTTGCACGTGCAGTTCCTGTCGAAGAGCTGAATGTGAAGGCATGAGGTGCAGTCTTTACACATGAATAAGGACACCCTGCCAATATAACATAGGTTATTGAGATGTATCGTATTAGAATCCAAATATAAGGATTTAACTTCTATAACTCCAGATAATTGGTTGAGATTACATCTTCATGATGGTTTTGTAATATCCTCAGATTCTAACAAAAACAGAAATTCCAGCAGGGCATTTGATACTAGCTTATGTTCTAAAATAGATGGTCCATGGAGAAGGTAGAACCTCATTAACAAAGATACTAATTATTCATTTTAAAATGAAGCAGAAAGAATAAAATTAAGAGGTGAGTGAATTATGGATTTGGTCCTTGTGGTATGTCGAAAATTGTGACTAGAGTCCCTAAACTCAAAATACTATGGATAAGCTCCAGGTGGTTGTCATTTTTTTATGACTAAGGTCCCTCTCACTAACGTCCCTTAAACAAGTTAGTTAATTCAGTTAACTCAAGTTTAAAAATAGGAAAATACCCCCGTTTTTTGTTTTTTTTCCCTGTTAAGAAAATAAAATTAGATAGGGTTGGGTTCCGGTGAGAAGTTGAGGTTAACATGAAAAGCGTGAGAAGCTGATGCTCCTGAGGAGGTGGCATATGAATGGGGACTATGAAGTCAGTGACGACTTCCCCCTGTGCATACATTTTGTGTGTGTGTATATATATATATATAGGAAGGATCATGCGATAAGTTAAACATTATGCGAGAAGGTGAGAGAATTGTGATATCATATATGATTACACAGCATGTGGGTGTGTTTAATCATATATGATTAAACGTCTATGTATTGCCAATGTAACATATGTTTAATCATATATGATTAAGCTTGTGTATCATATATGATATCACATTTCTCGCCTTCTCGCATAAGGTTTAGCTTCTCGTTTGAACCTGCCCCTATATATATAATTTTATTTTCTTAACAGGAAAAAAAAATCAAAAAACGGGGGTATTTTCGTATTTTAAAACTTGAGTTAACTGGATTAACAAACTTGTCTAAGGGCTGTTGGTGAGAGGGACCTTAGTCATAAAAAAATGAGTACCACCAAGACCATATCCATAATTTTTTAGTTTCGGGACGCTAGTCATAAATTTCGACATACCACAAGAACCAAATCCATGATTCACTCGTAAGAGAATGAGGAAATTCTAACCTTTGCCAACACATAGAACCTCATTAACAAAAATGTCAAATGCCTCACACTCAGGAGCATCAAAGGGGTCTAGACATTCACTACAATTTCATAAGAAAAAAAAATTACAACCTTAATCATAATATACAAACCCACAATCAAAATTGACAAGAAAAACGAAAAGGACAGACATAAGACCCAAGCCGTAGTGAATGGATACATACCTTTCAATGATCTCTGATTTGCTTAAATTGGATAGCATCTGCAGAAAATAATATTCAATGAGTACCCGTCAATTGTTGCATGTTTTGATCTTTGAAAGAGTTAGAAATTTTCTTAATAAGATCAAAGAAGCTAATGCATCATAGCTGAAGAAGAATATCAGATATCAAATAATCAATCGAAAAAGAGAAAAAAAAGGTCATAGATTCTCATGATGATATGATGCATTATACAACTCAACATCACATATTCACATCACATCTAACCTTGTTTTAATTCCATGCCTCTATTTATATGTAATCTTATCTTACAGAAAGCTAAAGTAAAGAAACTTGAGAACAGTTACCGACTTAATCTTGGAAAAATCATCTACCTCATAGGCCTGAATGACACGACGAATCATTGTATCCGAGCTATCATCATCACTCTTCCTAACATCAGGATGAAATTGTTTCACCTGAAAAAAACAAAATAAGAGCATGAATAAATACCAATAGAACAACTTTACTAATACTCTCCCCTAAAATGTATTCTGTGTTCACAATCGAGTTCAGTTCCAAAAATTGGTGAATACCACCTCCATATGTTGATCCGAGTGTTTATAAACTCTATGACATTAAGGGGCCGTTTACTAAACGCTTACCCGGTAAGTGTTTATTTTGTTACTTTACCTTATTTTTATGAACATGGCAAGGATTGAGAATCTTACCCGGTAAGACCGTAAGAGTGATGACAAGGACCAAGATTCTTACCCGGGTAAGTGAGAGTGACGACTCTTACCGGGTAAGCGCTTACCGGATAAAAATGTTGCAAACGATGCCGTTTTAAAGGATTAAAATCTTACCTAGTAAGTTAAGTGAAAATGCTGATTATTACCGGGTAAGCGTTGGGTAAACAGCCCCTATGTTTATTGCAATATCATAGAGCATGACTTTTATTGTTTTGCCTAATTAGTTTCATAGCCAAGACTACAGAAGAACTTTGGTCAAAAAGTTTGTTTAACAGGAAAAATTAAACCAATACTGTAAAAACATACTTTGGCACGAAAAGCTGCTTTGAGGTCAGCCAAACTGCAATCTGGCAATACATCAAGCACTTGGTAGGCAGATGAAGCAGACATAGTAGTTTGATCTCCACTACTGTCTCTCACAGAGTTCATCCTGAATTGGTTGTTGGTATTTGAAGAGAAACGATGTGGGTATTTGAGGGTTGGACAAACTCGCCATTGAAATAAAGATTCAGATGGTCTTTGTTGACAGTTATAGTGATGAATCTGTTTGATTGGTGGTTGTGCTTGATAGAAGGAACATAAGCTCACAACTTTTCTGCATAGCTGAAAGCATCCTATCTCTGCCATCCCATCTAAAGCTACTTGGTATGTCTCATATGGATTTGTATCAAACAATACTACAATGCAACAAGAAGTTATGGACCGTCATCTTATGTTTTTACAATCATATTAACTACATCATTTTTTTTTTCTAATCTATATAAAACCAACAAACAAGATTCTCTATATCTAAAAATACACAAATATAACACAACTTTTACATTTGTAAAAGTGTTCAGTATACTAATAACCAAGCCCAACCTAATTGCATAAAAGGGCTTAAAAATATATCATTGCAATTGTCAATCAAATTAGGGATTTAAGCATCCTCATATACAATCATATGATTAATTTCTTTCACATTCAAGACTTGCAACCCTTGTTGCTATTCAGGGTTATGCAGCTACAAGTATATGGTAAATGATTCAACATATGCTTTTCTAATGGTTTTAATTGTTCTTCAAAACGGTTAGATTCAAGTAGCATGTGAGGATATACAAAGAGGATAATTCTGTACTTACTGATTCAGGCTATATACATAAGGAGTTGGATTGTCTACCAAATTCAAAATTGCAACGGAAGTGTTCATAGCCATGGAAAACAAAGGAAGATGTAAAATTGATCATTACTGTTCCAGGGGGAGTCGATGCAGCTTGAAAATAGTGAAACAAGTGATATCAAGTAGGAAGAATAGCGCAGTTAGAAGGTTAAGCAATGAAGAAAAGCGCAAAATGGGAATGCAAAAAAACCCTAACGAAGAAATTAATGGGAAACAGATTTCGTATACATGAAAACAAAAGAATGGTTGAAACGTAAGGCTGTGGAGAGCGCAATGGACGGAGTTGTTGTCGATGAGAAGAAAGGCCATTTTCTGAATTTGGTCTCGGTTGTCCTTATTTGAATTTGTTGTACATAGTAGAGTCGTACCTCAAGTTAAGTTTAGATAAGAAATAATGATGGACATTTTACCCGTCTAGTCGGGTACCCACGGCCCACGGGTACCCGCCCCTAATGGGCGGGGATTCTCTGACTAATCGGGTAACGGGACGGGGATAGGTATCGGTTTTCATACCCGAAGCAGGTTCGGGGTCGGGGTCGGGGATGGTATTACCCGCCCCTAATAATACCCGATATATATTTTTATATATAATTTAATTAGTTTCTTATTTGTTGTTTGATAATTTTATACTTTAAAATTTGTCATGAACTATGATTATACATGCTTGATTATATCATTATATGTTTTTGAAACTTGAGGTTTATTTATTTGTTTTAAAAATTAAAAACTCGCTAATTTCATTTTCTTTAAAAATAACTTAATTATTTTTTTTCGTAAACGGGTACCCAACGGGTTCCCCATACCCGTCGGGAATTTTCTCCCCCGAACCCATCGGGGATTAGTCGGGGCGGGGTCGGGGACGGGGGCCTTAAACGGGGGTCGGGGACGGAGGATGCATTACCCGCCTAATACCCGCCCCGTTTCCATCCCTAAATAGGTCCCAATTTTTTTACATATTATATAGTAGTCAGTCAAAAGAATTAGGGGCCGTTTACAAAATGTTTACCCGGGTAAGTGCTTACCAAGTCACATTAGTTTACCGGATGAATATGGCAAGGACCAAGATTCTTACCCGGTAAGAGCGGAAGCAAGGACCGAGAGTCGAAAGCAAGGACCGAGAGTCTTACCCGGTAAGTGAGTGCGACGACTCTTACCACGGTTAGCGCTTACCGGCTAAATTGTTGCATACGATGCCATTTTGGTGGTCTAAAATCTTACCCGTGAAGTAAGCGATAGTGTTAAATTTTACCCGTAAGCACTTACCCAGGTAAGTGATTAGGCAAACGGCCCCTTAGTAAATAAAAAGGAAAAAAAGGTTTATCATCTAATACAAAAAAACTATTTTGCGTGTAAACTTTGATATACTTTCCATTATTCATCTTCTACGTACTCTTTTAATTAGTCAATCTGTATGAATTCTATTTTTATGTTAGAATATAATAGATTTCTTGTTATTAGCTAAGAAACTCATATTTTTTGAAACAATTATCAACTATATGAAACAATCTAACTTATATCTATATTTGGGATTTCAAAAGTATATTTGTTATACGCTATTGACTAGGCATGTGCATCGGTTGGTTCGGGCCGAAAATTCCCCAACCCATTCGGGTTTCGGGTGGATTACACAAGCCCCGAAACCCGTCCAAAGTAAACTTCTGGTTTCGGGTAACGGGTCGGGTTATTTCGGGTTGGTCCCTTCGAACAAATCAGAAACTTACAAATTTGATGAACACAAAACAAGTAAGAACCGGAAACAAATTTGACTATTTGAGTTCAAGTAAGCACAGGAAACAAATTTGACTATTTGAGTTCAAACAAATCAGAAACTTACAAATTTGGAGTTCCTTCAATGATTTGAGTTCGTCCCCTTCGAAGATCGACAGAATACTGAAGTAGTTTACTTCAAGAGTTCAAGTAAATAGAACCCCTTTCCCTTCCGATGAACACAAAACAACAAATTGATTAAACAAATCAGAAAATTACCAAATTGAATAAACAAATCACAAAATTACCAAAGAAAAGAGTAAACAAATTACAAAGTTCATTAGTTTACCTTACGAATCGTCCCCTTCGGCCTTCGTTCCAGACTTCCAGGTTCCACCGTTCCACCGAGAAATCAGAAATCGAGATGCTTCAGTGCTTCACCCGTTCACCGTGAAATCGCACCGTGAAAGACTGAAAAAATTGATCTGAAATCGCAAAATTAGGATTTGACTGTTTGAGGGTTGAGACTTGAATCGAGAGTTGAGAGTCTACAGACGAGTTTCTGAATTCTGAAAGACTGAAAATTGAAATCGCAAAATTAGAATTAGATATATATATTTACCATTTATAATTTATTTAAAAAAATATTTTTAAAAACTTCGGGTTCGGACGGGTTCGGGTTTGAGAAAACCCAACCTAAACCGAACCGAACTACCCGATATATAATTTCGGGTTCGGGAAAAAACGGGTTTCGGTTCATCGGGTGGCGCAAGTTCGGGTTTCGGGTCGGTTGGGTTTTTTGGGTTGGTCGGGTTTTGCTCACCCCTACTATTGACTCCTTATTACCTAACATTGGGTATATGAATCTTAAGTATTCCCCGATTTCTAAAACAAGAATAAGATCTCAATGACGATGTTATGTAAAAATTATATGGTAGATAATATTAATTTAAAAACGATATTTGATTGATCTTGCGTCTAGTAATACAGGTAAAAACGATTTTATATGAATTAATAGTATTTTTTATTTCAATGTTATATATATGATGATAAAAACAATATACTGAAAATAGTTTCGTAGTTATTGATGGTCCATTTTTACATCTTGTCCAGGGCATATAAAATATCAGGAACGGACATGTCTGTTAATCTCATCATGTATGGGGTATTTTGGTCTTTTTTACTTTTATATTTTGTTTTTCCTAATAAAAAATAAAAAATAAATCATAATATATATATATATATATATATATATATATATACAGAGAGAGAGAGAGGCGGGTTCAAACGAGGAGCGTACCAATTTAAGAAAACGCGAGGAGCACCGCCCATGTACTGAATCACATGTGATTCACTACTGCTAATCACATGTGATTCACAGCTGATCGGGGGGGCTTGCGCCCATGTAGTGGATCACATGTGATTCACAACTAAAATCATGTGTGATCCGGGCGACTTGGCCGACTCGCGAACCAGGTCGCCCGCTATCCGAATTTTTCGCAGTTGTGGATCACATGTGATCCAGTACATGGCAGGCGCCTCTCGCGTTCTCGTAAATAGGTACGCTCCTCGTTTGAACCTTCCTCTATATATATATATACATACATACAAATATTTGTGATCATTTGAGACCAACCATGTACTATACCTTAATATTCTTGTCCATGTACCTCTCAACAAAATGGTCGTGTTGAAAGAAAATACATCCACATTCTTGATATTATTCGTACTCTTCTTATTTATGCTGAATGCCTTGAACTTTTTGGGGTGAAGCTCATGTCACCCTACAAGTTCTTATATGATACAACATTGTTTATGATCTACTCAAAGTGTGGGGTTGTGTTTGCTTTTGTTATCTTCAACCGTATGAACGTTCAAAACTAAAGTCTTGTTCTCGCTTATGTTGTTTTCTTGGTTATGAGATTGATCACAAAGGGTATCGAACGTCTTCAAGTCTCATGGCATGTCACTTTCTCGGAACACAAAAAGTTTTAATTTGTTTCCATGCTCCATGTTTCACATTCTTCCACCCTTCTCTTCTTCACAGATACTTAAATCTCACTTGATTCTGACACTCCAATATTTGCTCCATCTGCACTACCTTCTCTTGAGTCCTTCATTGGTCCAATGGATCCAAGCACTTTCCAACTATCGAAACAAAGTTGATCTAATCGAGTAAGACATGTTCCCTCTCATCTACGTGACTATTCATTATTATGCTACCCTATTATCTCATTATGAGCCTTCTTCCTACAATGAAACATTTTCTAATCCTCTTTGGCAACAAGGAATGACTAACGAACTGCATGTTCTCCTTTATGCTCAAACTTTGGAACTCGTGCAACTTCCTGCATGAAAATCTCTTATTGGTTGCAAATAGGTTTACAAGATCAAGACCAAATCTGATGGCTTAGTTGATCGGTACAAAGCTAGGTAAGTCACTAGAGGCTTTAATTAGGAGTATGGTATTGACTATGAGGATACTTCTGCTCCTGTTGCTTGGGTCACTTATGTACGTATTTTGCTGCCATTGTTCTTGTTCACAAATGGCCTCCTTTTTAGATGGGTGTCAAGAATGTTTTCCTCAAAAGTGACCTCTCTGAGGTGATCTCTATATGAAACCACCACTTAGGATTCCTCACCCAGCAGGATCCATTTATCAATTACTCAAGGCCCTCTATGGTCTCAAACAAGCACCTCGTGCTTGGTTCAAAAAGTTCAGTAATATTGTTCTTTCATTGGATCCTCTAGTCAAAATGACTCCAAGCTCTTTACTCGTACGACTGAGACATACGTTATTCTTCTATTGTTGTACGTTAATGATATGCATGATCATAACTGGTGGTGACACTTCAAGAATTATTCAACTCAAATAGTCTATTAGCTCTTGTTTTGCGATGAAGGCATTTGGTACCTTACACAACTTTATTAGCTTTCAGGTTCTCTCTGACACTTCAAGTATCTACTTATGCCAAGGGAAAATACATTTATGTTCTCTTATCATGTGCCATTATCACTGGAAGCAAGACTGCATCTACATCTCCTGGTGCGGGATCTTCCCTTCACGATCATACTCAGTATTGTCAACTTGTTGGATCATTAGTCTATCTTATAGTGACACATACATATATTGTCTATGTTCTCCATGTTGTGAGTCAATTCATGGCTGCTCCATGCTCAAATAATTATGGCTGTTCTACGTATCTGTTGGTACCTCAAAGGTACTATGTTACATGGTTATTCTCCTCTACCAATTCCTCTTGGATTTTGAACGGTTATTCAAATGCCAATTGGAATGGAATTTGACAGACTGTCGTTCTACTACTGGTTACTGTTTTTTTTCTTGGTGATTCCTTTATTTCTTGGCGCAACAAGAAACAACCTTTGACATCTATATATAGCACTAAACCTGAATATCGTGCATTTAGTCGATACTGCTTAGGAATTAATTTGGTTGTGTTGGCTTCTTTCTAATATGGGTGTTACCCAACCTTCTTCTTCTACTCTTTGGTGTGACAACGGAAAGATAGTGGGTAACAAAACAGGTTATGGATAAATAGTAAAAGAAATCATTTTGAACTACAATAATATAGTTAAACATCAACATATAAGTAAAACATAAATTCATAAATATAGTATTTATTCTATATCTAATTTGTTCTAATAAACATTGTAATATTATTTTAATTATATTATAGAGTTAATTGCATTTTTGGTCCTGTGGTATGTTGATTTTTGCACTTTTGGTCCCTAGAAAATTTTTATTGCAAGAAAAACCCTGTGGTATGCAAAAGTGCTCGCTTTTGGTCCCTCCAAGCTAACACCGTTAGGTTGCTTCTGTTAAAGCCCCTAATGTGCAAGTCACATGAGGGCGTTTTAGTCCTTTTACTTAAATTTCACTAAAGACAAAAAAACCACAGGGGCCAAAAATGTAATTTCCTTTTACTTAAATTTCTAATTAAAAATTAAAAACAAATATTATATATATATATGTATATGTATCGTCTTCTCCACCATATCATCATCATATCATCCCTCTTCTCTCTACCCAAATTCAGAACCACATGAAATGAAGGCAAATGAGTCGGTGGCGGAGGAATCGACCCAATCACCGGCGACCCAATCACCGGCCATCTCCATCTCCATCACCGGCAAATGGGTTTTGAAGTTTGCACGGGATTTAGTTGATAAAACCACTTCATTTCTTTTTGTATTTGATTTTGGAACACAAAGCAACTTTCAGAATCAACTTTGATCGAGAAAACAATAAGTTCTGTGATCGGAAAGTTCTTGCCGGAAAACCGGGTTTAACCGGAATATCAAGTTGTGACCGTGGTTTATACGCAAATCTTTCACATATCGTTTTGTGATGTTAAATCGTTCATAAAATAGTAACTTTGATTAAATCCCAGAAACAAATTAGTGTGATTGGGTTGCTGGAAAGATTCGCCGAAAAAACGAGTTTCCCCGGGGTCTCGTCGGAGTTCATGTTTCTTTGAGGTTTTCGCAAGGAATTTAAGCAAGTAACGAAAGTTTTCGCAAGCTGCTGTTAAGACAAGTTAGTCTAAAAAGGTTGCAACAAACAGATTGAAAAAACACAGGAGCTCACGACATTTTTCGAGAATTTCGATCGATTTTTCGGAATTTTTCGGTTTCAATTTTGGAAGTTTGTGGTATAATCGTTCAAAAAGGTTAAAAGAAGTCGACTGGAGTTTGAAGAAACGTTTCCTTCGAAGAAACAGACGCATACGAGGCGGCGATGGAGATGAAGGCGGCGACGGCGGTGAATGTGGTTCTGAATCTGGGTAGAGAGAAGAGGGATGAGAAGGGGGACGGGTTTCTTGCCGGAAACGAAGGGGAGGGGTGTGTTTTTTATCGCCGGGAACGAAGGGTTCGACCGCCGGGAACGAAAGGTGGGTTTTTTTTATCACATGGTAGTGGCTGGAAGGTGGGTTTTTTTATCCTCTGTGAATATATATATATATATATATATATATATATATATATATATATATATAGGCTCACTATTTGTAAACTTTTTTTCGTGTAAACTTTGGATTTCATAGGTGTTCTAGATGAAATTGTTTATTTTCATGAAATTGTTTCATATCATTCATTTCTTGATGAAATTGTTTCATATCATTCATTTCTTGATGAAATTGTTTCATATATTTGTGTTTTTATGTAGTTTCATATATTTTTTTCATTCCTATGAAACTGTTTCATATATTTTCTCAGTTTGATGAAACTTTGTCGTTTTTACATAAAAAACACAAATATATGAAATAATTTCATCAAGAAATGAATGATATGAAATACTTTCATTAAAATAAACGATTTCATGAAACAATTTCATCAAGAAAACCGATCACCACCACCCATTGCTGCCACCACCACCGCAAACCACCATCAGCCACCTCCACCTTTTGTACTATCATTTATGTATGTATTTATGTGTTTGAAAATTGTGTAAAAAAATTAAAAATACTTTTAAATTAAATTATTTAAATATATACTTTATTTGTGTCATTTATAACTATTATATGATATATAAAATCATCAAACAAGTTATAGGAAAATTGTCTAATCCTGTCTAGTCCTAGTCGTACCAAACACAAGACAGACACTTGTTTTGTCCCGTCATGTCCTGTCCAGTTCTGTCCCACCCTCTTGTCCTGTCCCGTCCTGTCCAATCATGTCTGCGTACCAAACGCTACCTAAAAATCTAAAGACATCAGTTCATTTGATTATCCTAATTAACTCTTTTGAGTTGATGAATATAAAAAGAAAACTACCAATTAATATACATTGTACGACATATAAGATAACATTCTAAAAATATTTAATATTTAACTTATATATATTTAAATACGAGTCTATATAGGGTCAGGTTCAGGAGAAAATCTAAAAAAACGGAAAACTGAATAACACATTGGTAGTCTTTCATCTCCACGGTATGCATTTGTGCATACATGTAGATTAAGTTGTTTTTTTGGTTTTTATGCACTTGTGCATTATGCATTTGTGCATATGTACGTGTGCATGTTACAAATTACCTGTATGAACAAGTGCATACTGTCTAGATGAATTGAAGGGCTACCAGAGTGTTCCTTAGTTTTCCGTTTATTTGAGGTTTTCCCCTGAACCTGGCCATATATATATATAATATTTCTTGTTTCATAATTTTCAATGAAGCAAATTCAACCCCACCTATAAACATTACATGAATTGGCAGCACATTGGTAACTTCGACGAAGATAATATTGATTTATTGGAAGGCAAGGAGGCCACAGGTTAAGAAGGTAAGATGATGTGGATTTATCAAAAGATGATTCTAGTGACGATTATATTCATATTCACAATGCCAAGTTCATATGAAACAGCGACATGTTTCAAGAAATGCATTTTAAACTTAATGGCATGTTCTTGTGCTCAATGTGCACAATAAGCACTAAACCTAATAAAAGACATTGACATGCTCATGTTTACAACGTGCACAATAAACAATAAACAATAAACAATAAACAATAAACAATAGTCCTAGTTGAATACATTGATATGTGCGTGTTCACAATGCGCACAATAAACATAAAAACAAATAGAATACATGATATGTTCCTATTCACAAATAAGGTTTATAGTGTGTTGGTGATCTTAGTGAAATCATCGGTCATTTTGTGTAATTGGATTCACAAAGGTAATAATAGGGTTGTTAGCTAAGCTATAACATGAGTTAGGAGGTGTGGAGTGCACACTCGTGTAAGCTAACTAGAACCCGGGATTGTTGGACGGTTAAAATCGACAAGTTACAAAGTGGTTTCATGAGCTGGGTGTCGGGGCTAGTTGTGGCGCTAGTTGAACTAGCACGAAAGTTGCGCCAAGCTCTGGAATGTTGCCCGCGCTCTTTGTGGCGCTAGTTGAACTAGCATGAAAGTAGCGTCGGCGTCAGGGAAGCTTTTCTCATTTGTAACTCCCGTCATTAATTCCGCAATCAATCCCATTAAGTGGGATATTATTACCAGTATCAATATAGGTCGGTTACAACTCTCTAAAAGTGTATATATATGAGTCGATATCTGCCAATATCGGACACACTAAAAATCAGAGATTATCCTCGAGAGAATTTCGTGATACCCGGGCAGAATAGGGTCGAAATATCTCTTACGGAAAGCGAGCTCTACGCGATCTCTGGTTATATCCAAGTTCTTACAATCACATCTTTCTCATCTCTTTCACGAATTCAAACCCTAAAGTTCCAACAATCGTAAGAGATATTTTCGTTTCGTGAAGAGAAATGGCGGGTGATCAAACTGTGAGAGACAAGACTTCCAAGTTTACAAAACTTGAGAAGTTTGAAGGCGTGGATTTCCGTAGATGGCAAAAGAAGATGCACTTCTTGTTGACTACATTGAAGGTGGTGTATGTGCTAAGCACCCCGATACCGGAGCTTATGGAGAACGAGACGTTGGAGGTTACCCGACGTCGCGGCAAGTGGGAGAATGACGACTACATCTGTCGTGGCCACATCTTGAACGGTATGTGTGACTCCCTCTTCGATATCTATCAAAATGTAGAATCCTCCAAAGAGCTATGGGACTCTCTCGAGTCCAAATACATGGACGAGGATGCTTCTAGTAAGAAGTTCCTCGTTAGTAATTTTAACAATTACAAAATGGTGGACTCAAGGCCGGTGATGGAGCAATACAATGAGCTCCTTCGCATTTTAGGCCAACATGCTCAACATAATATGAAGATGGACGAATCCATCTCCGTATCGAGCATAATTGATAAATTGCCTCCCTCTTGGAAATACTTTAAACACATGTTGAAACACAAGAAGGAAGAGTTGTCTCTTGTGCAACTCGGTAGTCACTTGCGCAACTCGGTAGTCACTTGCGCATAGAGGAATCTCTTCGGGCGCAAGAGGCTGAGAAACCTAAAGTAAAGGAGGTTTCTGCACCTTCGGTGAACATGGTGGAAGAGGGAAAGACTAACAAGTTCAAAGGAAAATGGAAGTTCAATGATGCTAAGAAAGGGCCCAATAAAAAGGTTACTTTAACCTGTTGGACCTGTGGGATGACCAGCCATCTCAAGCGGGATTGTCGGGTTGTCAAGAATAAGGGTGGAACAAGCACGAGTGGAAGTGGGCAAGGATCCAAGGATCAAAACCCACGGCAAGGTCAGTTTCTTGACTTTGGTTTTAATTCAAATTTGAATTATGTACCACTAATATCCGAATCATTTTATATGCAGGATGATGATATTGCTTGGTAGATTGAATCGGGTGCTACAAGTCATGTGTGCAAAGATCTCCGTTGGTTCACTTCTTTGGAACCGGTTGAAGACGGATCAATGCTTCGCATGAGGAACGAGTCGATGGCTCCCATTCTTGGAAGAGGCGTTAGTTAGGCTTGAATCTAGTTCTGGCAAAGTAGTTGAATTTTTAATGTTTTGTATGTACCACAAATTCGAAAGAATTTGGTTTCCGGTAGCATATTGAATAAGTTAGGGTATAGGCAATTTTGTGAGTCGGACAAGTTTATCTTGTCAAAGATTGGCTCTTTTGTAGGATTTGGTTTTATGTTGAATAACATGTTTAAGTTAAAATTTGAATGAAAGAATTTTGTTTCAAATTTTGTTTATGATGAAATTGAATTGCCTTATGTTGCTTTATAAATTGCTTTATGTTGCAAATTAATTTTGTGTTTAAAATTCTGTTTATATTGCAAACGAATTTTGTTTAAAATTCTGTTTTGTTGCAAATGAATTTTGTGTTTAAAATTCTGTTTATGTTACATATGAATTTTGTCTAAATTCTGTTTATGTTACATATGAATTTTGTTTAAATTCTGTTTATATTGCAAATGAATTTTGTGTTTAAAATTCTGTTTTGTTGCAAGTGAATTTTGTTTAAAAATTCTGTTACTTTATGAATTGCTTGATGGATTTTGGGGTGAAGCCATGTTAACGGCTTGTTTCTTGTTGAATCGAGTTCCCAATAAAAGGAACAAGATTACCCCGTATGAACTTTGGTTCAAAGGCCTAACTTGAGTTTTATTCAAGTTTCGGGGTGACGAGCGGTTGTTCGATTACCCGAACCCAAAAGGAAGACTTTGGGTGATGCATCTTTGTTGGATATGCCGAGCATTCCAAAGCTTATAGGTTCTATATTATTGAACCTAGTGATTCTATAGCGATTCACACCGTTATAGAATCGAGAGATGTAATTTTTGATGAGACTAGATTCTCTTCAATGCCAAGGCCAAAGGACATAGTTCCTAGTACTAGTGAAACTAGTGAGGTTGAAGAACAAGCAATTGTTCCAACCGAATCTACGATGCTTCGAAGGAGCAAAAGAGGAAGGATTGAAAAATCCTTTGCTCCCGATTTTCAAGTATACTTGGTAGAAGGATCAAGAGATGAGATTGGATCCCTATTCCTTTACTGTTATAGTGTTGAGGAGGATCCAAAATCATTTGATAAGGCTATGAAGTCTCAAGATATTGCTTTCTGGAAAGAAACAATACATGATGAAATGGACTCCATCATGGGGAATAATACTTGGGTATTATCGGACTTGCCACCGGGTTGCAAACCTTTGGGTTGCAAGTGGATCTTCAAAAGGAAGATGAAAGCGGATGGGTCAATCGACAAGTTCAAGGCTCGACTAGTGATCCAAGGCTTTAGGCAACGGGAAGGCATAGATTATTTTGATACTTATGCCTCGGTTGCAAGGATCTCCACGATCAGATTGTTGATAGCCTTAGGTGCTATTCACAATTTAGTGATTCACCAAATGGATGTCAAAACGGCATTCTTGAATGGTGATTTGGAGGAGGAAGTTTACATAAAACAACCGGAAGGTTTTGTTATGCCCGGGATGGAGCATAAAGCATGTAAACTTGTAATGACATATGTCGGATTTCCTTCGGTTTTGGAGGGATATTCGGATGCAAGTTGGATTACCAATTTGGAAGATCACTCTTCCACGAGTGGTTGGGTATACTTGCTTGGGGGAGGTGCCATCTCTTGGGCTTCCAAGAAGCAAACTTGCATCACGAGTTCGACTATGGAGTCGGAATTTGTGGCATTAGCCGCTGCCGGTAAAGAGGCAGAGTGGCTAAGGAATTTGGTCCATGAAATTCCATTATGGCTGAAAGAAATATCACCAATTTCTATCCGTTGTGATAGTGAGGCTACTTTGGCTAAAGCTTATAGTCAAGTGTATAATGGCAAGTCTAGACACTTAGGTGTTAGACATAGTATGATTCGTGAGCTAATCACGAATGGGGTGATTTCGGTTGAATTTGTTCGGTCGCAACAAAATCTAGCGGACCACTTGACGAAGGGGTTAGCTAGGGACTTGGTTCATAAGTCGGTGATAGGGATGGGATTAAAGTCCATCTAAATCTCTAACAGTGAGATACCCAATTCCCTTCTAATACAACGTTAGAAGCTGAATTCAATGGGAAAGCTCACTCTAAGAGATTGGAGCACAAGATGATCATCCCAAGGTGTGTGCTCGGTACTGCAAGTGAATGAGGTAATTGTTCTTTTGTAAAAATGCATGTGCAGGTGCATGAAGAAAAGAACTACCTATATGAGTGTGAAGTGTGGCCGCTTCAAAAAGCTTGGACTTGGCTTTGATACACTCACGAATGGATAAGGACACATGGCCTGTATAGTGTCAAGTTTATACTTTAGAGAGTTTTTAAATTCATGTGTATGTTATCTTCTGGTACTCAAATGGGTTGACGGGTTCAATCCATAGGACACCCGGATTCTCGAGTATTTGAAATGTGTAATATACTAAGATGGAAATTCAATCTTTTAGATATTTTCATTTATGCATGAGTTTGTTTACCTGTATTGTAATTTTATTTGTGAATCAAGGATTGCACTAAAATGGGGGAGGAATGTTGGTGATTTTAGTGAAATCATCGGTCATTTTGTGTAATTGGATTCACAAAGGTAATAATGGGGTTGTTAGCTAAGCTATAACATGAGTTAGGAGGTGTGGAGTGCACACTCGTGTAAGGTAACTAGAACCCGGGATTGTTGGACGGTTAAAATCGACAAGTTACAAAGTGGTTTCATGAGCTGGGTGTCGGGGCTAGTTGTGGCGCTAATTGAACTAGCACGAAAGTAGCGCCAAGCTCTGGAATGTTGCCCGCGCTCTTTGTGGCGCTAGTTGAACTAGCACGAAAGTAGCGCCGGCGTCAGGGAAGCTTTTCTCATTTGTAACTCCCGTCATTAAGTCCACAATCAATCTCATTGACTGAGATGATTATTTCCTAACTCAATACAGCGTAGGTTACATTTCTAAAGTGTATATATATGAGTCGATATCTGCCAATATCGGACACACTGAAAATCAGAGATTATCCTCGAGAGAATTTCGTGATACCCGGGCAGAATAGGGTCGAAATATCTCTTACGGAAAGCGAGCTATACGCGATCTCTGGTTATATCCAAGTTCTTACTATCACATCTTTCTCATCTCTTTCACAAATTCAAACCCTAAAGTTCCAACATAGTGTACACAATAAACCCATAAATTAAGTGCATACACTGATATGTTCTTGTTCATAATACGCACAATGAACACAAAACTAATTGAAGACATTGATATGTGTTGGTCCCGTAGGGTTTCTACAAGGGTGAAAGTTTGTAGAAAGGGGTTGAATACAAACATAAGTTTTACTTTTTAAATTGTTTATTGATAAATTAAACACACAATTTATAGCTTGTTGCAGAAATAGATTAAGTCAACCTAATCTAAACAAACTATGAGAATCACTAAGTTATTTGCACTAGAAAGAAAGAAGAGAAAGGAGTATGTAGAAATTAAAAGAGTTTTGTACTAAGCACTAAGAGAGATTCAGGACCCTTCAAAACGAAGGGTATCACTCCTATTTATACCCCATGCTTAATGCATGGAAGGGGCACTTTACACGTGTCAGATCTTCATTGGGCGCATGCTTCTGACTTTTGTCAAAGACATGCTCTTGGCCGCATGGTGAACAGTGTAGTTGGCAGAGTGGTTGTACGATTATGGACAAAAGCAGGTTTGCTTTTGTACCTTCGTACTATTCGTGTAAGAGGATAAGACAAACAATTCTTGAACTGCAAGCTTCATGATCAGCGATCGCTGATGTAGTCATTCTTCAGTGAGGCCTGATGAAAGTCTCAGCTATCGCTGAAGCTTTGTTTTTGAACCGTCGCGTATTGTTGCCTTGTCTTGGTTTCACTGAATGCCGCTTCAGATCATGAGTAGATTTTCTTGTTCATCAGCTTGGTCTTCGACGTCAGCGATAAACTCTTTTCGACGCGAGGCTTGTCTTCAGATATTACAATAACACTAATACATAGGAAGCCTTCAGCGATCACTGAACAAAGTCAGCTTATGATCGCTGATGGTGAAACACAAATACATACAAATATTAAATGTAATTTTCACTAAGTATTCTAAGAGTCGTCATCAAATCACTGAGAGAGTTTGGATCAACAATCTCCCCCTATTTGATGATGACAAAGCAACATAAGAAAATTGCTAACTATCAAAACATAAGGATAAAATGGCTCATAAAGTACATGTCCCATTTACTGTTTTGGGGATCTTTTCTAGTATTGATGGAGTAAAGTACATCACTGAAAACTTTCATTAATTCGTAATAAGTTTACAAAAGGGAATCATAAAGTTACAAGTACAAGTGAATACAATACAAGTACTAAAAGTTAAAAGCTGATAAATTACAGGAAGAAAAAGAATGGAACCTATCAGCTAGAGGGGTTCTTCTTTGATCAGGTCTTTGTCATATGAATCTTCTTCTTTGATCATGTAGTCAGGTATCTCTTCTCCTCTTTTACTTCTAGCCTTGCATTCCTTGTAGATATGAGACTTGATGAAGACACCGAGGCTTGTCATGTTACACCAGTACAGAAGATATTTCAGATGGGCAAGAGGGCAGAGGTGAATTTCAGAGTTTCGCTGAAATCTAACTTGTCCTCCGTGATCGTAGAGAATGATTCCATAAGGAACTCCTAACACTTGACCAAGAGCAAAAGGGCCTCCTTTTGGCAGTGATAAGTCAAGTGCTGAAAGATCAGGTGGTGGACCAAGAACTGCTTCTTTTGAAAAGTCGATTCTTGTTTCATTCCTGTAAGCAGCAGGTTCTTCTCCAGAGATAGATGTGCGCTTCTTCTTTCGTGCTGGTTTCTGATTATGAGGCAATGGAGGTATTTCAACACTCGCTGAAATTCGACCAATGAGCTTATTCAGGAAATTTTCCACGTAGACTTTGTATTTGGACTTTGACTTCTGAAGTGCATCTCTGATCTCTAGCCATTCGTAGAACCCAAAATTTCCCAGCTTTGACATAAACATTGTCTTAGCTAATGTATCTATCCTGAAGACGGTTATGGACACCATCACAGAATCTTCTATTATGGTCACATTCGTGATCTTCTTAGGGAGAAGTCTTCTTTCAATCTTTCCCTTACACCATTCAATTTCTGAGTCTTTAACGGCCTTTTCTTTCTAGCTTCCTCCTCGACTTCTTTCAGCAGTTCAGTTTGGACTCTGACTGGATTCTTCTTGAGTTTTCTATCAGAGACAGAGTTCTGAGCAACTTTTAAGGCAAGGTTGACATCTTGTTTGTAGGCCTCTAAATGTTTCTCAACTCTGATAGATTCTTTTATTTTCAGCTTGGCTCAGAAATCCAAGCCCGTCTTGATCAATGCTTTTTCGAGGAGGGAACTTTATGCGTTGACTCTCTAGCTGAGAGACAAGTGCTGCCATTATTTTCTTTTCTTCATCCTCAGACCTCTAAATTGGTCTAGAGGGTCTTGATGGATGGCTCAGCACGTTTTCTTCTTCTTCTTTTTCATCGGTCTCAAGAATTGAGACTGGGATTATTTGGTCATCAGCAGTTGCTAGGATTATTGAAAAGACATCACCTACGACTGGTATATCAAACAGGCGAGAGAACTGGCTGGAAGAAAAGAAGAATGAGTTAGGTGAGGAAAAGGGATTTTGTTAGAACAGGGTAAAGGAGAAGGGAACAATGGATCGAGAGACATACCTCTGAAGGCTGCTGCCCCTCAGAAGTGCGGAAAATTTTCAGGTTCCCCTTCGCATATATTCCTTTCTGCTTCCCTTGAGGGGTCTTCTGAGATGGGATCTTGTCAGAGCTTCTCCCCTTGCTTCATTGATAACAATTCCCTTGGTGGGAACGCTGATGGACTTGGGAACGAACTAGCTCCCATCATCATCTTCATCATCGTCATCATCATCGATGGAAAGATCCTTACCATCATCAGAGATGATAGGGTCTTCTTCTTCGTCCTCTTCTTCCTGCTCATCCTCTTCAGAGGGAATGTTGACGACGTCATCTTTTCTGCTTCTTTCTCTCTTTCCTCCCCCTTAGCATGAGAGGGCTGAGGGTCAGTAATTTTCTCCTGCTTCTCCCCCTCTTTGTCATCAGAAGAAGGAGGAGTGACTGTGGTAGCAACGGATTTAGGAGCAGCAGCTTCCAGGATTTCAACCCTGATGAAAAGATCCGAGATGGCGTCAGCGGTGTAAAGGGTGTAGTCCGCGACCATGTCAAGGGATAGGCGGTCATCAGCGGTGAAGGATGAAGGGTGTTGAGGAGCGGGTTTCTTCAACTCTGTTAATATATCAGCAAGAAGCTGATTGTTGGTGGCGACCTTGGAGGATAAGTCATTTAAGGAGGCGGTGAGGTTGCTAATAAAGGAAGTGTTGGTTGCAAAATCGGTTTTTAATTGGTCCACCACCTCTTGGGGAGCTGACAGTTGAGAATTGTCAGCTTTTGCAAAGAGAGAGGTGGTGAGCTGCTGCAGTGCAGAGTCAACGACGTTGATGGCGCTGGTGTTGTTTGAGAGATTGCCTAAGAGAGTGGAGATGGTGGTGTTGATCTCGTGAGGGGAACTTCTCAAGGACTCCAACTTAGGACCTTAAGGGTCAGCACAGAAGAAATCCAATGGATTTCCATCGAAGTGCGTATCCGTGTCCTGCTTGAAAAGGAGTCAAGAACCTGGGTAGCTAAAAATCCTCGAGAGGAAGACCTTCAGGTTCTGTGTAGGTGTTTCTCGCCCTTAGCCGTGATAGCAACTCAACGTCGACATCAACAAAGACAGGGGCTGATACCGATGGCGTTGTGGTGTTGCCAAAGAAATTGATGGAGAAGCGATGGGCGTTGTAAAGATGGTAGTGAACTGTGGCATAGAAGCACTGGCGGTGCTCGAAACTAATCCTTTAGTGCTTTGAGGCACTGAGGTGGTTGGGGTCGATGCCAATGTAGAGTCAACAATCGAAGACGTTGCTGAAGCAGTAGTGGTAGCGGTGTTAGGTGTAGCGGAGCGAACCACAAAATTATCATGGGAGGACTGTTGAGAGTCGATCCCTGATGTTGTTGTTGTTGTAGGCTTCTCCTTAGATGGTCTCTTGGTCTTCTTAGAAAAGCCAAGAGGGGCTGAAGATGGTTTTCGTTTTGAAGAGGTTGTTGCAGCGGGGTTGGACCTCGGGGGTGGAACCGTGGTCATGGCTGCAGAAGTCGAAGAAGTTTTGGAGGAGAGAAGGCATGGGAGATCTGAGAAACTTACCTCGTTCGGTAATGGCTGGCGGTCCAGGAGACGTGAGCCAAGCTTTGGTAGCTGATAGTCTCCCTCCGTGGGGTAAAGGGGACCAAGGAAGTGTTGGAGCAGAACGATGATGAAGCGTACATAAGGGATGGTTGGTTCCCAATCAGATTTGACAACCTTCAGCATCAGGTCATCGAAGATAACTCAGGTGTAGTCGATGTTGCGGCCCGTGATCACTGCATAGCCAATGTCAAGAGCGACACGGCTGGCTTGGTCCATGCTCCAAGTTTTGCCACCCATGCTTTGCACAAAGTGTGCAAACACGTAGCACAGTTTAGTGTGGAAGGAAATGACTAAGATTTCCCTTCTAGACTTAAGGGTTTTCACAACAGACTGATAATGTCGGTTTTCGACATTATTTTTAATCTCAAACTAGGTGGTTTACGCATGTCTTCAAGTGAAATACGAATGTTTAACGGGTTTTTGTTGAGAAAGTACAGGTTTAAGCATTGATTTCCAAAAGAGCAACAAATTTGAGTTCCGGAGCTGAAAACGAGAAGAATCGAGGAAATGAGAAACAGAATCTGGCGCCAGTCTCCGCGCCAGTGAACTGGCTCCACAATCCGCGCCAATAAACGAAACAGAAGTCGGCGCCAGTATTGGCGCCAGCCAACTGGCGCCGCAATCCGCGCCGACATATTAAACAGAACCTGGCGCCAGTACTGGCCCTGACACCCAGTTATTTAAAACTCTTTCTTTTAGCTAGGATTGGGCACTTTTGGACTGAGACACGACGACGGCTGGCCGGAGGGCGATTTTTGGAGGAGAAACAGAGATTTTTGAAGAGGAAGACACGAGGGAAATGTATTGGGATGAGAAATCAAAGACGATTGAGCACACGAGATCGAAGGGGATTCTTCTCAGGGAGTTATTTATCATTGCCTCTAGAACTTTTCGAACCATGAATTCTTTGAAACCTTTAGTAACCTTTCAGTTTCTTTTACACACCCCCAACATGAGCTAATCTACATGTTGGGGGGTTGGATGATGTTTGGGTTATCGATGTAAACTGTGGATGATTTATGTTTTGGTTTTAATAGATGGATGACGTTTTTGAACTTATACTCACTGCGTTTAACAAATTGATCACTCGTTAAATGATTTCACCATTCTTGAGTACGTTCGAGAGAAGTATTGAGATCTAGGTCGGGTTCAATAGCCACCGAAGGGAATAGGATAGAGATATACCAATCCCTTCGGTGTTGCGTTCTAAACCTTTTCATTAACTTAATTTAATTGTGAGATTGAAAGATAAACAATTTTAATTGAGTTAATTCTTGTTGTAGCTTGAAAAAGTGCAACGAGGCCGGGTTTTGCAATTCATTGATCGTTAGAACTATTCGTATATCACTCTGCATTCTCACTAGATAAACCATTCAGACGCCAACCCTCCTTCTTACCTCTTAACTTGTTCCAATTAATCAACTTTTCCAATGTTTTTGTGTGCTTTGTTAATTGAATATTTCAGAGATTCAACCAAACCAATTTTCGACCGCTTAGTTAATAGTTATTACAGTCATTGAGGTACTTAACACCTAGTTCCTTTGGGTTCGATACTCGTACTTCCGTACGTACTACTTGAGACGACACCGTACACTTGCGGTTAGTCAAGGGGGGTGTAAATCGTCTTATCAAGTTTTTGGCGCCGTTGCCAGGGAACTTGTTTTGTGTTAATATCACTACCAGCTGTAGGAATTATTATATTGAGCATTTTCTTTTATTGCAATTTTATTTTTGTTTTTGTTTTTTTGTTTTTTTTGCTACTGCATTGCTACGCGACCTAACTTGTGCTTTATTCCTTATTGAAGATCACTTCTAGTTTATGCTAAGGAGGAGTTCCTCTGGTGAACTCGAACCATTTGATCCTGAGATCGAAAGGACTGCAAGGAGACTAAGAAGGCAAGCTAGACTCAGACTTCAGCAAGAAATGGACGGTGTCAATAACGACGTTAATTGGGAGATTCCAGTGAATGAGGAGATTCCGGTGAACAACAACGAGATTCCGGTCAATCAGAACCTCAACGCTGGTGTTAACAATAATGGCAATAACAATGCCAACAATGGTGTTAACAACAACGTTAACAACAATGTCAATCGTCCACCACCACCACCACAAAGGGTACCTATGAGAAATTTTGCCAACCCGAACATGGGGGCCGCATAGAGAGGACCTTATGTTCCTCCGATTGCAGCAAACAATTTTGAAATCAAGACTGGCACCATCCAATTGGTACACGCAAACATGTTCGGAGGAGCAGCAACTGAAGACCCGCACAACCATTTGTGAACGTTCGAGAAGATCTGCAACACCTTCAAGGTGAATGGAGTTAACCCAGGTGCGATCAAACTCTGACTCTTCCCGTTTTCACTAAGGGGTCGAGCAACTGAATGGGAAGAGAGTCTGCCAAACGGGCAGATTCATACATGGAATGACATGGTGACAGCGATCTTGAATAAATTCTTTCCACCGGGGCGAACAACCCAACTGCTGTCGGACATCACTCATTTTGCCCAAAGGGATCAGGAGTCATTCTATGAGGCATGGGAGCGGTACAAGGGTATGCTGAAAAAGTGCCCTCACCATGGTTTGCAAGAATGGATGGTCATCCAAACGTTCTTTGGAGGATTGCATCCACAACATAAGAATGACCTCACCGCCGCTGCTGGTGGTGCATTGATGAATATGTCATATGAGGACGCATATGAGCTGATTGAGAATCTCGCGGAACATAGCTATGCCACACCTCAGGCAGCCACTAGGAGGGTGGCAAGTGTGCAAGAGACCGACGAACTGAAATCCATTAAGACACAATTGGCAGCCATCACGAATCAGCTGAAAGGGACAGCAATTCAGCCAACTTTCCAAGGAGAGATGGGTTGTCAAGAGCCATTTGGTTCTTCTCAAGAAATGCCTCCGCCGGAGCAAGTGCAATTCCTTCAAAACCGCAACAACCGGCCGAGAAACGACCCGTTCTCGAATACTTACAACGAAGGATGGAAACGACATCCTAACTTCTCGTGGAGTCAACCACAGAACGCACAAAAAGAGCCTATGTTCCAGCAACAACAGAACCAGTTTGGTAACAATTCTAACTCTTCTACTCAATCTACTAATGTTTATCGTCCTCCAGGTTACAATCAAAGGAGGCAAGAAGAGGCACAAGGAGGGGAGAAGAAGACCGGATTGGAAGAGATGCTAATGAAGTTTGTGTCAAAGATGGACAATGCGGTTGGAGAGTTGACATCATCCGTTGGTACACTGACAAGTTCGGTCGGAACAATAAGAGCTGCGACGGATCAGAACACCGCATCGATCCGGATTCTTGAAGGACAAATGGGGCAGATGGCAGATGTGTTAGCAATTCGGAGTCAAGGCACATTCCCGAGCCAAACCGAGAAGAAGACAAGAGAAGATTGTAAAGCCATTCAGTTGCGGAGCGGGAAAGAGTTAACTAAAGACCCACGTCTTGAGGCGAGAGAGTTAGAGAAAGAAACTCATGATCATCTGACGGAAGAAGAGGACGAAGAAAAGATCGATGAAGAACTTGAAATGGAAGATAAGAGAGCTTCCAGCGTTGAGGTGCCAAAGTCTACACCGAACACAACCATACCACTGGTGGCACCAAAAGTTCTATATCCAAACCGTTTGAAAGCACAAAGGGATGAGGTTCAGTTTTCTAAATTTTTAGAAGTCTTTAAAAAATTACACATTAACATTCCCTTTGCAGATGCATTAGCTCAGATGCGGTCTTACGTGAAGTTCTTGAAGGACATCCTCTCTAACAAGAGGAAAATTGAGGAACATGCAACCGTAGCACTTACTGAAGAGTGCAGTGCAATAATTCAGCACAAACTCCCACAAAAGTTCAAAGATCCAGGGAGTTTTACGATTCCTGTTCAAATAGGAGATGCTGATTTTGGTAAGGCACTTTGTGATTTAGGTGCGAGTATTAACTTGATGCCTTTGTCCATTTTCAGGAAGCTTGGATTGGGAGAGGTACAGCCGACGAACGTGACACTCCAACTGGCGGATAGATCCATTAAATATCCGTATGGGGTCATTGAAGATGTATTGGTAAAGGTGGACAAATTCTACTTTCCAGTAGATTTTGTTATCTTGGACATGGATGAAGATAAGGAGGTTCCTATCATTTTGGGCCGACCGTTTTTGGCCACCGGAGGGGCACTAATCGATGTGCAAGGAGGAAAGCTTACCCTCCATGTTGGTGAAGAAACAGCCGTGTTCAATGTCTTTCCAACAGTACGAATCGGGGTGGAAATAGGTACTTGCTATCGAGTTGATGTGTTAGAAGAGATTGCTGAAGAGACTTCCAAAGTTAATCATTGTAACAACCCGGTTCCCAAACATACAACAAATAACATATACTTCATAACATCGTTACATAACCAAAAGATTCATAATATAACAAGTAAGGTCCCTTAGTCTTTACATCCAGAATAAGGTATTTCGTTACAAACTTTTTGCTAATTACATACATGATACCTAGTCATGAAATTTGAACAGCAAAACACGTCTTAGTCTTCATAACATCCTTCTTCCAAAAGCTAAACACATAGTACTCTTCTCATTTGCTCTTACCCGATCCACGACCTGGAATACATATTTTTAAAACAAAATGAGGGTTAGACCTAGCGGTCTAAGTGAGAAAATCCATGTTAGTTTTAAAACCATTTGCACAACCATCATATACATAACACAAATACAAATACCAGTTATGACTCATGCATCATATACCTTCCTGTCTCATTCTCTTGGCCATATTAGTTGGTTGCAAGCCAACTAATAAATTAACTCCGTTGTACAACAATTACAGCCAACACCGTTGTACGAGTATTACAGCCAACACCACCGGTCCTAAGCCCGGCCAACGTATTCTCGTATAGTATGATGCTCATGTAAATACAATATCTCAATATATTATATTTCAAACATAAACACATAATTACACCATCTATCACATTCCCAATCCACACATATATGTATTCCAGTTTAAAAACGTTTTAAAGTAAAACTCACCAGTTTGCTTATCAAAAACTCTTTCCAGTCCTTTCCACAAGATTCAGCTTTCACTCCAAATTCACAGTATCTGAAACAATTAGATACAAGTATCTTTTTACCAAATAGAACACATAAGACTTACTAAAGCTAAAGGCTCTAGATAACTCTATCCTCAAATGTTACCCCCAAACCCGAACTTAAGTCGAGTCCACAGTATATTCAATCCTCATTCTTTCCCTATCTAAGAGTCAACAAAACACAGGCTACTGGATACTCAAAAGTATCTGAATTCTCAAAAATGACCAAACAGCTCAAGTATCCGGACAACACATAAACAATCCGGACAGCAGATCTTTCTAGACAACATGACCAATCTGGACAGCATAACCTTTCCGGACTACCTAAACAATCCGGACAACATCCGGACACCAAAGCAATCCGGACACTATCCAGTATCTCAATTTAACCGGAAACTTAAAGAAAAGGGTACTTACCGGATACAAGATCGGCCGGACACCTGTAAGAAAACTACCGGACACCATCAACAAAACTACCCGGACACCTTTAACTTATCCGGAAATCTCTGTCGGTTTGCCTATTTTCAACCTAGAATTCGACTGAAATCATCCCCAGTCCAGATGTGATAATTCTAATCCGATAGATACTTCCTAATAGCAATTACAAACATAAAATGTAAAGAAGACATACCTCAAATCACTTCTAAATACACCAAAATGAAGCCTTAGCCACAATACCCTTCTTTCTTCTTCTTCCCTTCTCAAAACCCACACACACACACTAATCTGAATGGTTTTTGTTTTCTGAAAATATCTGGGTAGTCTAAGGGATAAGATATTACTTAATTTACAATCTTAGTCCTTGAACTATTTCCTAATGACCAAAACACCTTTAACTTATGAATTAACCCAATCTTACCCTAAACATCAATTGTAAAGTTAAATAATTTAACGGAACGAGACTTTAACTAACGAACTTACTTGGGGTATTACATCACCTCCCCCTTAAAAGAATTCCATCCTGGAATTCGGTTAGGCAAATAGGTACGGGTACTTGGTTCTCATTTCTGATTCTGATTCCCAAGTAGCATCCTGACCCCTATGATGTCTCCATTAAAATTTCACTTGTCTGATTACTTTGTTCCACAACACTTTAACTTTGTGGTCAACTATGGCTTCAGGTTCCTCCACATAATTCAGCTTTTCATCAACCTGTATATCTGGTAGAGAAACTGCCTGATCTGGTGTAACCAAACACTTTCGAAAATTTGAAACGTGAAATGCGTTGTGAATCCTGCTTAACTTTGGCGGAAGATCCAACCTGTAGGCTACTTCACCAATCCTTTCTGTAATTGCGAACGGCCCGATATACCTTGGACTAAGTTTACCTTGTTTCCCAAACCGAATGACTCCTTTCCAAGGTGAGACTTTTAACATTACAAAATCTCTAACTTGAAACTCTAACGGTTTCCGGCGTCGGTCCGCTTAGCTTTTCTGCCTGTCTTGAGCCACTTTCAAACGTTCCCGAATCTGAGTAATCTTATCCGCGGTTAACTGAACTATATCTGGCCCCGCTAACTGCTTCTCTCCCACTTCGTTCCAACACAGAGGCGTTCGGCATTTTCTACCATACAGTACTTCAAACGGTGCCACTTGTATGCTGGAATGATAACTGTTGTTGTAGGCAAATTCGATTAACGGTAAATGCTTATCCCACGATCCCCTAAAGTCTGAATTGTTCACTCACTCTGACCGTCGGTTTAAGGATGCTATGATGTACTTAACTTTATCTGCGTTCCCATTTCCTTTTGAAAACTCCTCCAGAACCTTGAAGTAAAACGACTATCACGATTAGAAATAATCGAGATTGGAAGTCCATGTCGAGTTACTATTTCGTCAATGTACAACTTGGCTAGTCGTTCTAACGAATAAGTTTCTTTTATTGGTAGGAAGTGAGCAGACTTTGTCAATCTGTCAACAATTACCCAAATGACATCAAATCCCTTCGGAGTCCTTGGTAGCTTCGTGATGAAATCTGTAGTAATCTGATCCCATTTCCAGGTAGGTATTTATAAACGTTGTAACTGACCAAAAGGCTTTTTATGTTCAATCTTCACTTTCTTACACGTGGTACAACCTTCCACATATTGAGCAATGCTCCTTTTTATTCCCGGCCACCAATAAAATTGTTTCAGATCTTTATACATCTTATTCGTACCTGGATGAATATAGAAACGAGATTGATGAGCTTCTTGTAGTACACGATCACGTAAACCACCCAAACGAGGCACCCAAATTCTGTTTCCCAGACACAATAACCCACGATCATCTTTTACGAGCAATGCTGATATACCCACTAACCGTTCCGGTTTCAAATGTTCTTCTTGAAAAGCTTCCACTTGACACTTCTTCAATTCATCGAAGATGTTAGGTAGAAGTTCAGCTCTTAGTGCAATGGCTTTTATTGTTCCACTCCTTTCTTGACCACTTAGTGCATCAGCTACCACATTCGCCTTTCCCGGATGATAAAGAATTTCACAGTCGTAATCATTCACCAGTTCTAGCCATCTTCTTTGCCTCATATTTAATTCCCGCTGATCAAAAAGATGTTGAAGACTCTTATGATCAGTAAAAATTTGACATTTAGAACCGTAGAGATAGTGTCTCCAAATCTTTAGCGCGAACACAACTGCTGCAAGTTCCATGTCGTGTGTAGGATACTGCCGTTCATGGTCCTTTAGTTGACGAGAAGCATAAGCAATAACTTTCCCACGCTGCATTAGTACACAACCCAATCCCAGTTTGGAAGCATCACTGTAAACAACAAAATCATCGGAACCTTCAGGTAATGCTAGTATCGGCGCGCTACAGAGTTTCTCTTTCAATATTCGGAATGCTTCATCCTGTTCTGCTTTCCATTCGAACTTTAGATTCTTCCGGGTCAGCTTAGTGAGAGGCGTAGCAATACGAGAAAAATCTTTTATAAAATTTCGGTAATACCCGGCTAAACACAGAAAACTACGTACTTCGGTTGGCGTTCTCGGCGGTTTCCACTTTTCAATCGCTTCCACTTTCATCGGATCAACTTGAATGCCTTTCTCAAAAACTACATGCCCCAGAAACTGAACCTCTCGTAGCTAGAATTCACATTTAGAGAACTTAGCGTATAACTGTTCCTTCTTCAACAATTCCAGAATTAAACGAAGATGCTGTGCGTGCTCCTCTTTGGATCGGGAGTAGATAAGGATATCATCGATAAATACAATAACAAATTTATCGAGATATGGCTTACATACCCGATTCATTAGATCCATAAAAGCAGCTGGAGCGTTCGTCAGTCCAAATGGCATCACCAGGAATTCATAGTGACCGTACCTTGTGCGAAAAGCAGTTTTCAGAACGTCTTCTTCTTTAACCTTCAGCTGATGATAACCAGATCTTAGATCAATCTTGGAGAAATAACAAGCTCCAACTAATTGATCGAAGAGGTCGTCAATTCTGGGAAGCGGATACTTATTCTTGATCGTGCGCTTATTCAGTTCCCGGTAATCGATACACATTCTCATCGAACCATCCTTCTTTTTCACAAACAAAACTGGTGCACCCCACGGCGAAGAACTGGGTCTGATGAAGCCCTTATCGGATAGGTCTTGTAGTTGTGCCATCATTTCTTTCATCTCTGGAGGTGCCAGACGATATGGTGCATGGGCTACAGGAGTGGCTCCAGGAATCAGACCTATACCAAATATCTACTTGTCTAACGGGAGGAAGACTATTCAAGTCTTCGGGGAAAACTTCTAGAAATTCACGGACAACAGGAATATCTTCTAACTTATTCTTTTCTGGCTTAATATCTATCACATAAGCTAAGTAACTCAGGCAACCTTTGCTGTCACACTTACGAGCTTTTAACCTAGATATAAGGCAAGATTGATGATTTCTACGGTCACCATAAATCACTACCGGTCCCCTCTCAGGCAAGACAACATTTATCAACTTCTTATCACAAACTATGCTAGCCTGATTCTCGGCTAACCAATCCATTCCCACTACCACATCGAACTCGATCAAAGATATAGGAAATAGTTGAATAGGTACTCCACACCCTTCTATATTTATCACACAACTATCAAAAACTTCTTTAACCGATACTTGATTATCATTTGCAGTATCTACCATTAAAGCATGATCTAACACTTTAGGCTTTAAATGCATATAAGCAGCAAATGAAGGAGATACGAACGATCGGTTTGCACCGGAGTCAAATAACACTTTAGCACGTGTAGAGTTTATTAAAAATGTACCTGTAACCACATCCGGAGTTTCCTCCACTTCTTGAGCTGTCATCTGAAATGCACGGCCCCTTACTCTTGGTTGCTCTGGCCTTTGTACTACTGGTCTAACACCCGCTGGTTTCCCCGACGTACCCCCTTGCTGTACTCTTCCCCTTAGACAATCAGACTGAATGTGATCCAGAGAGTTACATGAGAAACAAAACCGCGTTACTCGACAGTCTTTAGCAACATGTTCGGTCTTCCCGCACCTATAACAAACCCGAGGATCAACTTGACAATTTCCTTGGTGGATACGATTGCATTTCGGACAGGGTCTTTCCGCTGATTGGAAAGGCGGGCGGTTATCAAACCTTTGAAACCTGGACTTCGTTGGATCATGCTGTGGTCCTTCTCACTTTCTTTTTCCCATACCTTTATCACCAGCATCCCTCCTAATATCCCGTTCCACATTTTCCGCGGCATCTACTGCGGCTGAGAAGGTATCGGGTCCTTTTGCAGTCACTAGCCTTCTGACTTCTGAATTTAACCCGAAGATAAACCTTTCCATCTTCATTGCCTCCGTGGCAACGTAGTATTCCGCGAAACGAGACTTTTCTAGAAAACGAGCGGTATAGTCCCGAACTGATAAATTCCCTTGCTGCAAGTTCATAAACTCTCCTTCCAATTATTTAACTGCTGCTTGGGGACAAAACTGTTTCCTAAAAGCTATAACGAATTCCTCCCAAGAGAAAGTATAATATAGGTCAGATCCTCCAGAAGAAATATGAGCTTCCCACCAGTATAGAGCATCTGCCTTCAACATTGTTGTTCCGTATAGCACTCTATCTTCGTCAGCACACTTACTGGTCTTGAAGATAGCTTCTATCTCCTTCAGCCACCTCATAGCTTTCACTGGGTCTCTATCTCCTGAGTAAGTTGGAGGCTTACAACTTAAGAACATTTTGTAATCACACTTTCTTGGTACCGGTATAACAGTCGGTGTAATGGGCATTTCGTCTTCTAGACCAGGATCTGGTATTTCAGTTTCAGTATTACGAGTTCGGTTGAACATAGCTTGGATATTGGCTTGCAGTCTTCCCATTTCAGCTGCTAAGTCGTCTCTTGTAACAAATTCTGCACCTCGCGTCTGAACTCTGCCGCCTGCTCTGCCTCTACCTCTTTCTCCCCCTCTTCCCCTTGTCCCAACTGTTGGATTCGTTCTATTAGGATTTCCTCCTCCCTCCCGATTCGTTTGTCTAGTACCACTTGCCATTCTGTAGATTCAAACAAGGTTAATATACAGCACATACCTCGTATAACAAGGTATTCCAGTTCAAACATGTACCTGTAAGTTCATGATTACACTGGCCAGCTGTAATTTGAAATTACCTTACATGATGTTCCTTGTACCTTTTATACTTAGCATCCCAAGGTTCTAAAATAATAGGGACAACCTACTTCACATGCAGTTTAAGTCTAGGTACGGATACAAATACCTAAATCCCTTAAACTAGAACTCTGATACCATCTGTAACAACCCGGTTCCCAAACATACAACAAATAACATATACTTCATAACATCGTTACATAACCAAAAGATTCATAATATAACAAGTAAGGTCCCTTAGTCTTTACATCCAGAATAAGGTATTTCGTTACAAACTTTTTGCTAATTACATACATGATATCTAGTCATGAAATTTAAACAACAAAACACGTCTTAGTCTTCATAACATCCTTCTTCCAAAAGCTAAACACATAGTACTCTTCTCATTTGCTCTTACCCGATCCACGACCTGGAATACATATTTTTAAAACAAAATGAGGGTTAGACCTAGAGGTCTAAGTGAGAAAATCCCTGTTAGTTTTAAAACCATTTGCACAACCATCATATACATAACACAAATACAAATACCAGTTATGACTCATGCATCATATACCTTCCTGTCTCATTCTCTTGGCCATATTAGTTGGTTGCAAGCCAACTAATAAATTAACTCTGTTGTACGACAATTACAGCCAACACCGCTGTACGAGTATTACAGCTAACACCACCGATCCTAAGCCCGACCAACGTATTCTCGTATAGTATGATGCTCATGTAAATACAATATCTCAATATATTATATTTCAAACATAAACACATAATTACACCATCTATCACATTCCCAATCCACACATATATGTATTCCAGTTTAAAAACGTTTTAAAGTAAAACTCACCCGTTTGCTTATCAAAAACTCTTTCCAGTCCTTTCCACAAGATTCAGCTTTCACTCCAAATTCACAGTATCTGAAACAATTAGATACAAGTATCTTTTTACCAAATAGAACACATAAGACTTACTAAAGCTAAAGGCTCTAGATAACTCTATCCTCAAATGTTACCCCCAAACCCGAACTTAAGTCGAGTCCACATTATATTCAATCCTCATTCTTTCCCTATCTAAGAGTCAACAAAACACAGGCTACTGGATACTCAAAAGTATCTGAATTCTCAAAAATGACCAAACAGCTCAAGTATCCGGACAACACAAAAACAATCCGGACTGCAGATCTTTCTGGACAGCATGACCAATCCGGACAGCATAACCTTTCCGGACTACCTAAACAATTCGGACAACATCCGGACACCAAAGCAATCCGGACACTATCCGGTATCTCAATTTAACCGGAAACTTAAAGAAAAAGGTACTTACCGGATACAAGATCGTTCGGACACCTGTAAGAAAACTACCGGACACCATCAACAAAACTACCCGGACACCTTCAACTTATCCGGAAATCTCTGTCGGTTTGCCTATTTTCAACCCAGAATTCGACTGAAATCATCCCCAGTCCAGATGTGATAATTCTAATCCGATAGATACTTCCTAATAGCAATTACAAACATAAAATGTAAAGAAGACATACCTCAAATCACTTCTAAATACACCAAAATGAAGCCTTAGACACAATACCCTTCTTTCTTCTTCTTCCCTTCTCAAAACCCACACACACTAATCTGAATGGTTTTTGTTTTCTGAAAATATCTGGGTAGTCTAAGGGATAAGATATTACTTAATTTACAATCTTAGTCCTTGAACTATTTCCTAATGACCAAAACACCTTTAACTTATGAATTAACCCAATATTACCCTAAACATCAATTGTAAAGTTAAATAATTTAACGGAACGAGACTTTAACTAACGAACTTACCCAGGGTATTACAATCACAGTGATGATCACTTGGGGAATGCACTGACCGGAATATGCACCGATAGCGAGAACGAGAGTGTGATGCAACTGAATGCGTTGCCCGAGTATCGGGGTCCGAGAAGACCAGTGAAAGAAGATTTGGGTGAACCAATTGCCAAATCACAGCCGTCATCGAAAGTGCCGCCATAGATAGAGCTTAAACAGTTACCGGCACACCTAGAATATGCCTATCTAGGCAGCAACTCGACATTACCGGTAATCATTACTTTCGGTCTTGCACCATTAGAGAAAGAGAAGCTGTTACGAGTATTGAGAGCCCACCAAACAGCGATTGGGTGGACGATTGCGGACTTGAAAGGGTTAAGTCCTACTTTTTGCATGCATAGAATCAATATGGAAGAAGGGCATAAACCGACGGTTCAACATCAACGTCGGTTGAACCCAAACATGAAGGAAGTAGTTCGCAAAGAGGTGCTGAAACTCTTGGATGCGGGAATCATTTACGCAGTAGCCGATAGCCCATGGGTTAGTCCGGTGCAAGTGGTACCAAAGAAAGGAGGGATCACGGTGATCAAGAACAATAACAATGAGTTGATTCCATCCCGAACAATCACCGGGTGGAGAGTTTGTATAGATTACCGAAAGTTAAACGATGCAACAAAAAAGGACCACTTCCCGCTTCCTTTCATTGACCAAATGTTGGAGCGGCTATCCGGGCATGCCTACTACTGTTTTCTTGATGGTTACTCGGGGTACAATCAGATCCCTATAGCACCCGAGGATCAAGAGAAGACAACATTTACCTATCCGTATGGAACGTTTGCATACCGACGGATTCCTTTTGGGTTATGCAACGCTCCCGCTACATTCCAGCGGTGCATGATGGCGATCTTTTCGGACATGATCGAGAAGACTATAGAGGTATTTATGGATGACTTCTAGGTGGTTGGAGATTCATTCGACGCATGTCTCGATCATCTGGAAGCAGTTTTAAAGAGGTGTCAAGAAACGAGCCTAGTACTCAACTGGGAGAAGTGCCATTTTATGGTAAAGGAAGGCATCGTGCTGGGACACAAGATTTCGAGAGAAGGAATAGAGGTGGATAAGGCGAAAGTAGCTGTGATAGAGAATCTGCCATATCCAACAACAGTGAAGGGAGTGAGAAGCTTCTTGGGACACGCAGGGTTTTACCGGCGTTTCATCAAGGACTTCTCTAAAATTGTTAAACCTTTATGTTCTTTGCTGTTAAAAGATGCTAAGTTTGATTTTTCTAATGAGTGTATTTTGGCTTTTGACAGATTGAAGAGGGAGCTGATCTCGGCACCAATACTTACCGCACCCGATTGGAACCTTCCATTCGAGCTCATGTGCGATGCGAGCGACATAGCGGTGGGAGATGTATTAGGCCAACAAAAGGAGAAAAAGATGCATGTGATCTACTATGCCAGCAAAACGTTAGACGAGGCACAGATCAATTATGCAACCACCGAGAAAGAGTTGTTAGCGGTGGTGTACGCTTGTGAGAAGTTCCGGTCATACTTAGTCGGATCCAAGATCATTATCTACACTGATCACTCGGCGTTGAAGTACCTAATGGTGAAGAAAGACGCAAAGCCGAGGTTGATTCGATGGGTGCTGCTGTTGCAAGAATTCGATATCGAGATACGGGACAAGAAAGGGTCCGAGAATTCAGTGGCTGACCATTTATCTAGAATCGGGGAGGAGTCATTGGAAACAATTAAAACTATCCCTATAAATGATTCTTTTCCAGATGAGTAGTTATTTTATGTTAAGTCTTCTGTTCACCCATGGTATGCTGACTTAGTTAATTTTCTTGCAGGTAATGTGAAGCCTTTTGGACTGAATTCACATCAACGGAAGAAGTTCTATGCGGATGCTAAACGGTACTATTGGGATGAGTCGTTCTTGTACAAAATATGTGGAGATGGAATGATCAGACGCTGTGTGCCCGATGAAGATGAATAGAGTATCCTCACATTTTTCCATACTTTGGAATGTGGAGGTCATTTCAGTACTGATCGAACGGTTGCGAAAGTGCTACAATCGGGATTTTTCTGGCCGACGATGTTCAAGGATACTCGCCACTTCATTTCTCGATGTGATAGATGCCAGAGAACTGGGAACATATCAAAGAGGGATGAGATGCCGATGCAAATTTTTGTAGAAGTTGAACTTTTCGACGTATGGGGCATCGACTTCATGGGTCCCTTCCCTCCATCATACCGTAATGAGTACATCTTAGTCGCTGTCGACTATGTCTCGAAATGGGTGGAAGCGGTCGCTACTCCAACCAACGACTCGAAGACACTTATTCAGTTCTTGAAGAAGAATGTATTCGCACAATTTGGGGTACCGAGAGCGTTAATCAGTGACGGAGGGAGTCATTTCTGCAACCGTTACTTAGAGGCGTTGTTGAAGAAGTACGGAGTTAAACATCGTGTAACTACTTCGTACCATCCACAAGCTAACGTGTTGGCTGAAGTCTCCAACCGGGAACTGAAGAACATTCTTGAAATGATGGTGAATGCATCAAGGAAAGACTGGTCGCTGAGATTGGATGACGCCTTATGGGCGTATCGGACTGCATTCAAGACTCTGATCGGAACCACCCCATACCGGTTGGTGTTCGGAAAATCATGTCATTTACCGGTCGAGTTGGAGCATAAGGCATACTGGGTAGTGAAGCAATTGAACATGGATGCCGGAAAATCCGGGCAAAAACGTTTGCTACAATTGAACGAATTAGAAGAAATCTGTTTGGACGCATATGAGAACGCGTCAATCTACAAGGAACGGACGAAGACGTTTCATGATCGCCGGATTCGAGAAAAGGTACTTGTCCCAAGAAAGGAAGTTCTTTTATTTAACTCTCGTCTCCGCTTATTTCCAGGTAAGCTGAAGACCAAGTGGTCGGGACCATTCAAAGTGATAGAAGTGTTCCCCTATGGCTCGGTGGAACTAGAAGGGAAGGACGGCCAAAGATTTAAGGTGAACGGTCAATGGGTGAAACCGTATTTGGGTGGTGAAGTTGAAAAAATCTCGAGCATCTACTTAAATGAACCAAATGAGTGATCGCGGGAGGAGTCGTGCCACGACATTAAATACGGCGCTTAGTGGGAGGCAACCCACCGTAGGTTAGTTTTCTATTTTAATGTTCTTTTAGCGATTTTGTTTTTGTTAATGTGTGTGTTTGTTTGTCCCTGGGAAATGTCTCTCTAAGATCAGTGCGATGAAGTTCCGTGAGCAAAGAACGAAAGAAGCGAAAAAGAGGCGAAAAGAAGCAAACAGTAGCTGGCGCCAGTCTTGGCGCCAGTGACCTGGCGCCAGCATCAGCGCGGGGTAAAACTGAGAATCGAACAAAGGCTGGCGCGGATCATGGAGCTGGTCCATCAGCGCCATAATCGACGCGGGTTAAATGAACAGAAGCTGGCGCGGATCACCGCGCGGCCCAATCGGCGCCGGTATCCGTGCGAAAATGCTGACAGGTATAAAAATCCCTTTTTCGCAAAATCCATCCATTTTTCACAAACCTTAATTGGTCTTCAGCCGTTTACGTCTCAAATACACCATTCTTTCACCGTTTTCGACCTCCAAGCACCGATTTCTCCTAAGTTCTTCTTCTCATCTATTCCACAAAGCAACAAGGTACAATCTCTTGCCCCTAATTTTACTCTTGTTTGGAATGTGTTAGTCAAAACCGAAGGTATGGTTATTTGTCTCCTATTGTTCGTCATTTTCAAGTGGGTATACATGATTTTGTAATGATTGATGCCATGAGAATGTTTTGCCATGCTTATTTCATAGTTTTCTCACATAGGGCTTGATTTTCTTTAGGGATTCATGATAGTGTCTAGTTGGGCTCACCATTTGTGATGATTTTGTGCTTGTTAAGAGCTTTTGTATTCTGATTTATGAGTATGTGGGTTGTAATGTACAAGATGTGCTTACATGAGAGAGGTTAGGTGTTGTGTAAATGCTATGAATTGTGGGAAGCATTGCTTATTGGTTGTGCTTAATGATTAAGCTGTTGAAATGTTATGAGTCCTTGTATGCTAGAGCAGAATTTTGTGGTATATGTGTGTGTGGGACATTTTCGTTTCATTAGACCAAATAGGATACACAAACCTAAGTTTCACTTAGGTTTGGGGTGCCTACTTATGATTTATTTCCGCATCACACCCCATTGCAAACCTTGGTTTTACCAAGGTTTGGGGTACCTCTGTTTGTAATTAGCATGTATGAATTTGAGTTGTGTGCCAAACCTAGTCCAAGGACCAGGTTTGGGGTGGTCGTTTTAGTATGTGTTTTTGATGGACTCATAGATCTTTTACAGGAATATGGTGCGTACGAGACCAGATGCTCCCGGCAGGTGGTTCCATTATTACCAACTGTCCGCCACTGAACGAGCGGCACTAGCACGAGCACCTCATAGAAACTTTGACGAGCGTATCGTCAACTTCGAAGAAAGGACAATTCATTCTGAGAGAGGGATGAAGATAGATGAGATTCCAAACCAACAGGTCCGAGAGATCGCGATACAACGGGGATGGACCGACTATGTGAGAGCACCTGAGCCGTTTGACCCAGAACTGGTGGTAGAATTCTATGCAGCTATGGTACCACCAGCTTTTGGAGAGCACCAAACAGTCGTTGTAAGAGGGGTGACAGTGTGGATCACTATCGATGACATTTGTCGTCACTACCGAGTACCGCATCACCAAGAGCTGGATGCGAATTTTGGCATACCACCCATCCCGGGTGTGGGTCAGGACGAGACACATAGTCCTATCATCGCATCAACACTAAGACGGAGCGGCCGTGAACGCTGGATGCCGAAAGTGGATGAGATAAAGAAAAGTGAAATCCGACCCGAGATCGGAGTATGGCTGCGATTCATAAAGGGGAGCTTGGCTCCTTCCACACATTACACTAACGCCGATCCCTATGTGGCTCGCATCCTATACTGTATCCAACACAACATGCCACTCGATGTTGGGCACATCATCATCCTACATATGATAGATGCCGCTTCCGTGCGGAACACAAGTATTCTTCCATTTCCTTGCCTTATCACTAAACTCTGCAGGGACGCGGGTTTAAGGATAGGGGGTACTCTACCCCCTCAATTACCATTTGATCGAGTCACATACCGCGCCCAAATGGCGGCCGCCCAAAAGCTAGACCGACAAGCGGCAGCTGCAAATGAGGAGATGGAAATACCTGACGATATAGATGAGGTTGACGTCGATGACGTCAACTATGATCCCACAGCGGATGAGGGGGATCAACCCGATTGTCCCGACCCAAGGTGGCTGGTACGCATGCAAGCGCTCGAACATGAAGTGCGATCAGGATTCGCTAGAATGGATAGGAGGCTCGACGCACAATATGGAGCGTTTGTAGATGATCAAGCCCCAGACGCAGCAGGTCCGACCAACCCGCCGACAAACAGGAGAGTGAGGAGACAACAGCCGGGCGGTGCCAGACGCCGGAACCGTGGGGAATGAAGACGGTTTGTTTTCATTTTTCTTTTTTGATCGATTTTGCTCTAATTTTATTTGGGATGACTGTACTTAATTCGCACAAGTTATTCTTGGAAGTTTGTAATAGAAGTAGGTACACATTAGGGACAATGTGTATTTCGGTTTGGGGTAGCAAGTGAAGTCATGGTGTCATTTTGTTGATCTATATTATATCTTAGGCAAGGAACGGAATTATGGTCCATGATTTGAATTTTTTTTTTTCGATTCACCGTTGGGAGTAAATAGAACACTGTTTTTGAGGAATGAACTGTGAAGGATAATATAGCATCGAATGAGACCCGAAAGATTGTATGCATTAGGGACATTAGTGGAGACCACCCAATAGTGAGGTATTGAGCCAATCAAGCGTCGTTCTGAGAGAAAATACATGAACTCGATACACTTTTCACTAATTTTTGTCGTGACTATAGTTGATCTCACTATAGACTTGCGCCAATTAGCAAAGACGTCCATAGGGATATCTAGTGTCACTAGCATTTTATCTGAGTATAGACCTTTAGAAATGATTCCAGGCAATGTGAGTATAGAGAGTTTTATCTTGCGCACCCTTCTTTTTTAGTGATCCTTAGCCATTTTTGCAGCCAAACACTGATTATGTCGATTCTAAACCCCAGCTTTTACACCCTAGCCTTTATAATAGCCTACCTTGGTCCGAACAAGTACCGGTTACGAGAGGTAGGATGGGGCATTTCATGAAAGGGGGGGGGATAGATGGATGTAAATCAGAAGGAAGTACGGAAAGAATGATATGACCAAAAAGGGTCATGCAAAAAGGGTATTAAAAAAACAGTGAAAAAGAAATAGGGCCAATTGGTCAGCTCACTGTAGAAAAAAATGGGGAGCTCAAATGTATAGAAGGAAATAAGGTTGACATACTCAATCAAGGGAAGTGGGATGCAAACAAAGTGTGCAAACACGTAGCATAGTTTAGTGTGGAAGGAAATGACAAAGATTTCCCTTCTAGACTTGAGGGTTTTCACAGCAGACTTAGCGGTGTACCAGAATTGCTGAAGCAGTGACTTGCACCCTGGTGGGTAAACTATCAGCGCATAGCAGATTGGTGAGTTCTGGAGGAATGTATCAGCTTCGAGCAGATGAAGTGCGAGTTTGTTCGAGTGAAAAGAGAGAAGTCCCTGATGATTGTTGGACTTGAAAGAGACATCAACGAACTCAAAATGAGCGTTGGTAGAACGAGTTAGGGTTGATGCTTGAGAGGCCATTTCTGTGAAGAAGATGGAGAAATAGAAATAGAAAAAAAAATACTTAGAATAGAAATTGTAGAAATTTCTAAGTATGTAAAAGAGAAAACCGTTTTACCGGTTTTCTTATAAGGAAAGAAATGGTAAGAAATTTTTTTACCAAATTTTAACAATGTCAAAAATAGTAGAGTTAAGTTGTTTACCAGTTTCCAAAAAAATGGAAATAATGGCAAATAAAGAAAAGAAGAGAGTACAACCAATGTAGTAGAAAATGCAGTTTAAAAAGAAATTTCTAAACTGTTAGGGTTTTAAGAAATCATGAACAAGATGATTTGTTAAAAAAACGTTGTTTTGATCTTATTTTGGAAAGAGAAGAAGATCAAAAGATGTTTTTGAACAAAAAGGCTTGCATGAAAGAAAGAAAACCTGAGAATCACAAAAGTTTGTGAGTGCGTGTTCTTGGTGTTTTTCAAGCTTAGGATATTCTTTGCCATTGAGAGAATTTGTGCGCGTAAAGTTCGAATGTGAGAAAAGGAGTGGTATGTATAGTAGTGAGGAAAGAGAAAGGAATGATGAGAGGGAAAAGAAAATCATCATTACGTGCACACGTCACAGGATTGTGATTGGTCAAGAAGTTGTAACGGGCGACGTGTGTCAGGAAAATGCATGCCATGGGTTATCCCAAAATTGACGTCATGAAATAGAGCGTCTTTTCATTTTCAAAAGATATAATTGATCATATAAATCTAAGTGATGATGTTTTTAGTAAAAGAATCACTGAAAAGAAATATCAGTGATGAATTTCATTTTTGAAAAAGCTTTTAATCATTTAAGGAAAGTGAATGATCAAGTTTGAGATAGTTTTAAAAAAACGTCTCGCTGAAGATAACTTTAGTGAGAATAGATATAGAGTCATACCCGATCGTCAGAGAACATTCAAGTAGAGATTATAAGATGAACGTCAGATGTTAAACCTGAATCACTGATGTAATGCTTGGCCTCTAAAGAGTTATTCTTCAAGGTTTAGCATTCCAAGCTCACTAATGAGAAAGTTGAATCTTGTCTCATCAAGAGGTTTGGTGAAGATATTACCGAGCTGATAGTCAGTGGGAATGAAATGAAGTTCAATGTCTCCGTTCATCACATGATCTCTGATAAAATGATATATGATTTCAATGTGTTTGGTCTTTGAGTGAAGCACTGGATTATTAGCTATAACGATGGCACTAGTGCTGTCGCAATAGATAGGAATCTTTGATAGCTGAAGATCATAGTCTATAAGTTGATTTCTCATCCATAGGACCTGAGCACAACAACTACCAGCGACTAGATACTCAGCTTCAGCGGTTGATGTGGACACTGAGTTTTGCTTCTCACCAACTTTCCACCTAGAAGCTGACAGCCTCCAGTGGTGCTCTTTCTATCCAGTTTGCAACCTGCAAAATCACTATCTGAATAGGCGGTGAGATCGAACCCTGAGTCCTTGGGATATCAAAGACCTAGATTGGGAGTACCCTTCAGATATATGAAAATTCACTTTACAGCGATCAAATGTGATTCTTTGGGTTCTGATTGATATCGTGCACATAAACAAGTAGAATACATGATATCAAGTTGACTAGCTGTTAGATATAAAAGAGAGTCGATCATTCCTTTATAGGCAATGATGTTAACAGGTTTCCCATTTGGGTCCTTGTTCAGTGTCAGCGGAAGTGTCATAGGAGTTTTCATTGCTGAGCCTTGAGTAAGATCAAACTTTCTTAGCATATCTTTAACGTACTTACCTTGGTGTATGAATGTACCTTTATTGTTTTGCTTTATCTAAAGCCCAAGGAAGTAAGTTAGTTTACCCACCATACTCATCTTATATTCTTTCTTCATTCGTTCAGCGAATCGACAGAGATGGGTTAGTGGATCCAAATATAATGTTATCGACATATATCTGAACAAGTATAATATGACCTTTAACGTTTTTGAAAAACAAAGTATTGTCAATCTTTCCACGTTCAAAATTTTCAGCGAAAAGAAAAGAAGATAAAGTATCATACCATGCACGAGGTGCTTGTTTTAAACCATAAAGGGCCTTATCCAGTTAATAAACATAATCTGGATGCTTAGGGTCAGAGAACCCTGGAGGTTGTTCGACAAAGACTTCCTCATTCAGCTTTCCATTTAGGAATGTTGACTTTACATCCATCTGATGTACTTTAAAGTCTTTGTGAACTACATAGGCTAAGAATAATCGAATTGCTTCGAGCCTGGCCACAGGGGCGGAGGTTTCATCATAGTCTATGCCTTCCTCTTGTCTGTATCCCTGAGAAACAAGTCTAGCATTGTTACGTGTTACAGTCCCATGTTCGTCTAACTTGTTACGATACACCCACTTAGTGCCAATAACAGTCTTGCCAGATGGTCTGGGAACGAGATTCCAAACTTTGTTTCTTTCAAACCCAGTCAGCTCTTCTTTCATAGCGCTGACCTAGTTTGGATCTCTGAGGGCATCATCAGTCTTTTTAGGTTCAAGCAACAATATGAAATTTACAAAGAGACAAATGTTACTTGAACAACGTCGAGTCTGAATTCCTGCGTTTGGATCACCCAATATTTGTTCGATTGGATGGTTCTGTCCATCTCTGAGCAGGAGGTTGAAATTCTGGCTCTGAGATAAATTCTTGAGGTGCTGAAGAAGAGGCTTCAGCGATGGTATTGTCAGGCATCAACTGCTGAGGTTCAGATGAGATTTCATATACTGACGGTTGAAGAGAAGTGGATGGGTTTTCAGAACTTAAAGGTTCAGAGGGAGGTAAAGTGTCTATGGGTACAACTGATATCCATGAAGAGGATTCAGCTTCACTTGTTTGCATGCTATGAATAATGATAGGATCATCATCAGCATTGTTGGTTGAGGGTCACGATTGAAAGAAGCTTCAGGTTCCCATAATGAGAAAACACCCACTGATTCAATTCATCATTTTCAACAATGGGGTTTGAGTTTGCTGATCGGGATTCATCAAAGGTGACATGAATAGTTTCTTCAACTGTTTGTCTTCGTTTGTTAAAGACTCTGAAGGCTTTGGACACTGAGGAGTATCCAAGAAATTTTCCATCATCAGCTTTAGGATCAAACTTTCCTAGATTATGCCAGTTGTTTAAGATGTAGCACTGACAACCAAAGATATGAAGAAAGTTGAGAGATGGTTTTCTCCCATGAAAAAGTCCGTAGGCAGTTTTCTTGAATATTTTAACAATCAACGACCTATTTTGAGTAAAACAGACAATATTGACAGCTTCTGCGAAGAATTGAGTTAGCAGGTGAGAATCGATGAGCATTGATCGAGCAGCTTCGATGGTCGTTCTATTTCTTCTTTTAGCCAATGCATCTCTGCCACAGTTCACTGCCATCTCTACAACGCTCATTGCTTTTCCATCAATTTCTTTGGTCAACACCACAACGCCGTCAGTATCAGCCCATGTCCTTGCTGATGTCGACGTTGAGTTGCTATCATGCCTAAGGGTGAGTGTAACACCCTCAAATTTGGAAATAGCAACTAAATAAAAACTTCGATAAAATTCCTTCTACAAAACCATCAATGGAAATACCGCAACTTAAAAAAAACATAAAATTTTTCTCCAACAAACAATAACTTAAATCACACCAAACTAAGTAAGGTCGGGTGTTACTTAACCCAACTACAATTTGCTATTCCCAAACATAACTGCGAAAAACTTCACCAAGCTAAATGTTCCTCGAGCACACAACTAGCCCTCAAACTCTTCACAGTGCCGCTAACACTATTCCCCAATCGAAACCTGATGCACATGCCGAAAAATAAAAGGTTAGGCTAACGCTTAGTGAGTTCAAGAGTTTTCATCACTATATAATAAATAAAACAGAAGAAAGATTTCTTAAATCACGATTGTCAATAAGTAACAGTTTAGAATGTATAGTAATGTCTTTTCCAAAAGTCCCACCTTTGTGATAAACGTTTAAATAGAAGTATACCAAAACATGGAACTAACCCCATACTCACACAAAACATAAATAGGATAGAAATCTAATTACCAAATACAGGGAAGTAGGTGCAGCATTCAAACATTAATACATGTGGAGGGGATCCAGTATTAAAGCCATCAACTGCAATTACTCGTATGAAACCAACGATCATAAAGCATGGATATTACAATGTCCGAAAATAATGTTTGACACCAACGAGGGAGACCCGTATCCGTTGAGGGGGGAAGAAAAACATACGTATACCACCCGTACAACGTTAATCGTACAACACCTCGCGACTAGATGTCCAAGGGTTCCTACGACTTCTCAACAAGTTTCACCTCAAGAGACCGTTGACCTTAGTGTCTATCCCTAGGATTCCACCACAAGGCTCGACACGCTTAGGACTACCTCCAAGGCATCCCCCTCAAAGCGGCGAAGGTCCTAGTGCCTACCTCCAAGGTAGCACCTCCGGACTCAACCCTCCTAGTGCCTACTTGAAAAGTTTAAGGTCATAAAACATGGGTCCCGAGGTCCAACCCCGAGATACCCAATCGATCATCACCAAAAGACTGACTTACGTGCCTATGGATCCAATGCAACACAGTCTAAATCACATGATTCCAAATGAATGACTAATGCACTCAAACATGTAATTCTCAAATAAGATGCAATAAAATGCAAATCATAAAAGGATCTCCATATTGAGCTATTAAAACCGGACGAATGTCCATAAAACTCTTTTAAGTCAAAACCGAGCCAAATTGCTCAAAAACTTAATTGACCATCGAATATCAGTCCTCAAAAAATAAAATGCATTTAACCTGTGTTTATGCAACCACATATATCAAAGATACGATGAACCCAAAGTCTCATCGTTAGTTGAGTCAAATCAGTTTCCAAATAAATTCATACCCTTATATTTCTAAAATACTTCATGACACAATAACGTGCATTTTTCCAAATAGTTTATAAAACCAAATATACTAAAAATGCATAAATCATCAAAAGGCTCCATTGTTACAACAAATCACCAAAAATGTATTTATGAGGTTTACTCGTCAAAATATCTAAAAATCCAAATATGAGCATTTCATAATATTTATCAACCTAAAGTTACCAAATATGAAAACTTTGACAAATACTCAACACGTTGGTAAATACCATGTAAACACATTTTACTTTAAAAATGCACATTTTGGCATGTACATAGTTTTTACAAAGCAACTTGAACTCACATTGCTAGATTTAAGCTAAATCTAGGTTTTACCCCAATCTTCAGCTTCCTTGGTGCAAGCTTTAGATCCACAAACATCCATCACTAGAAACCTTATCTAGGTTACAAACAAACCTAAAACACACCAAGAGTAACTCCCAAGATCAGATTCATACAAATCTTTGTCAAAATCTCAAATCTCCCAATACCCAAAATAGGTCAAAATTCATAATATGAGAAATACATCAAGAGAGATGTTCTAGAAGGTTAAAATGAAAGGTTTTGACAAGAATAAAGGTTTAGAAGGTCAAGATGGACTTACAATTCGTTTTTTAGGAAGAAACCCAAAAACTAGTTTAACAATGGTGGAATGGTGGTTAGAGAGGATGAAGATCTTGAGTTTGAATCCACAAGCTTTGAATTCCTAGCTTCAATCTCTTAAATGCTCGACAAAAATCGCTTTCGTGAACTAGATCTAATTGAACCGAAAATGAAGAGAAAGAAACGAGGAGGTCGGTTGGAGAAGATGAAGAAGAGATTGGGAGAAAATGAAGTATGGGTCTAAGGTATAATTGAGAGAGAGAGAAAGAGAGGGTAGGGAGTTAATGTGAAAAGATAGATGAGAGGGAGTTAGGTGAGGTATATATGGTAATATATATAATATATATATATATATATATATTCATATTTTCTTTGTTTCTTTCATAACAACATACCCAAACACAAATCATTCAAGATTTAATCTAAGCGTTATCTCTAGGATAATTATTTTTATAAAACCCGAAAATAAACGTACCCAAAAATCCGGGTGTTACAGCGAGCAACACCTGCACAGGACCTGAAGGTCTTCCTCTCGAGGATTTTCAGCTACCCAGGTTCTCGACTCCTTTCGAGCAGGACATAGATACGCACTTCGATGGAAATCAGTTGGATTCCTTCTGTGCTGACCCTTCAGGTACTCTATCATCCCTACCCCTCATTCTTTCGGTTACTAATCCCGAGCATCCTTATGCTCAGACATCTTCTATGTTTACAGGTCCTAAGTTGGAGGCCTTGAATAGCTCCCTTCAGGAGATCAACACCACCATCTCCACTCTCTCATGCAATCTCTCAAACAATACCAGCGCCATCAACGCCGCTGACTACGCACTGCAGTAGCTCACCACCTCTCTCTCCACAAAAGCTGACAATTCTCAGTTGTCAGCTCTCCAAGAGGTGGTGGAGCAATTAAAAACCAACTTTGCAACTAACACTTTCTCTATCAGCAACCTCACCGCCTCCTTCTACGACTTGTCCTCCAAGGTCGCCACCAACAATCAGCTTCTTGCTGATATTTTAATAGAGTTGAAGAAACCCGCTCCTCAACACCCTCCATCATTCACCGATGATGACCGCCTGTCCCTTGACATGGTCGCAGACTACACCCTTCACACCGCTGATGCCATCTCAGAGCTTTTCACCAAGGTTGAAAGCCGAGAAGCTGGTGTTCATAAATCCGTTGCTACCACCGTCACTCCTCCTTCTGCTGATGATACAGAGGGGGAGAAGCAGGAGAAAATTGTTGACCCTCAGCCCTCTCATGTTGAGGGGGAGGAAAAGAGAAAGAAGCAGAAAAAGAGGACGTCGTTAACATTCCCTCTGAAGATGAAGAGGACGAAGAAGAGGACGAAGAAGAAGACCCTATCATCTCTAATGATGAGAAGGATCTTTCCATCGGTGATGATGACGATGATGAAGACGATGATTGGAGTTGGTTCATTCCCAAGTCCATCAGCGTTCCCACCAAGGGAATTGTTATCAATGAAATATAGGGGAGAAGCTTTGACAAGACCCCAACTCAGAAGACCCCTCAAGGCATGTAGAAAGGAATATCTGCTAAGGGGAACCTAAAAATTATCCGCACTTCTGAGGGGGAGCAACCTTCAGAGCTATGTCTATCCATTGTTCCCTTCTCCTTTCCCCCTGTTCTCACAAAATCCCTTATCCTTACCTAACTCCTTCTTCTTTTCTTCTAGCCATTTCTATCCCCAGCTTGATATACCAGCCGTAGCTGATGTCTTTTCAATAATCCCAGCAACTATTGATGACCAAATAATCCAAGTCTCAATTCTTGAGACTGAAGAAGAAGAAGAAGAAGAAGAAGAAAACGTGCTGAGCCATCCATCAAGACCCTTTAGACCAATTCAAATATCTGAGGATGAAGAAAAGAAAATAATGGCAACACTTGTCTCTCAGCTAGAGAGTCAACGCATAAAGATCACTCCTCGACAAAGCGCTGATCAAGACGAGCTTGGATTTCTGAGCCAAGATGAAAAAGAAGAATCTATCAGAGCTGAGAAACTTTTAGAGGCATACAAACAACATGTCAACCTTGCCTTAAAAGTTGCTCAGAACTCTGTCTCTGATAGAAAACTCAAGAAGAATCCAGTTAGAGTCCAAGCCCAACTACTGAAAGAAGCCGAGGAGGAAGCTAGAAAAGAAAATGCCATCAAAGACTCAGAAATTGAATGGCACAAGGGAAAGATTGAAAGAAGACTTCTCCTTGAGAAGATCATGAATGTGACCATAACAGGGAAAACGAAGAAAGATTCAGTGATGGTGTCCATAACCGTCTTTAGGATAAACACATTAGCTAAGACAATGTTTATGTCAAAGCTGGAAAATTTTGGGTTCTACGAATGGCTAGAGATCAGAGAGGCACTTCAGGAGTCAAAGTTACGTGGAAAAATTCATGAACAAGCTCATTGATCGAATCTCAACGAGTGTCGAAATACCTCTATTGCCTCAGAATCAGAAACCAACACGAAAGAAGAAGCGAGCATCTATCTCTGGAGAAGAACCTACTTACAGGGATGAAACAGGAATAGACTTTTCAGAAGAAACAGTTCTTGGTCCACCACCTGATCTTTCAGCACTTGACTTATCACTGCCAAAAGGAGGCCCTTTTGCTCTTGGTCAAGTGTTACGAGTTCCTTATGGAATCATTTTCTACGATCACGAAGGACAAGTTAGATTTCAACGAGACTCTAAAATCCATCTCTGCCCGCTTACCCATCTGAAAGATCTTCTGTATTGGTGTAACATGACAAGGTTCGGTGTCTTCATCAAGTCTCATATCTACAAGGAATGCAAGGTGTAACACCCCCAAATTTGGAAAGAGCAACTAATTTAAAATTTTTGATATTACATCTGAAACAATAAGTAAAATACTTCCAATTACAAAAAATGGTTATCTCCAAGCAAAACATACTACTTAAGTCTTAGTACCAAGACTAAACTCGCTTCGAACACCGCTTATTCCAAATACAAGTGCTACTTTCCAAGGGTAATTGCGGAACATAACTTAAGCTATTCACCTCTCGTGCACTATACTAGCATTCGCCACTTCACGGTGTAGCTAGAGTTACCCCAACCTGAGCCTGTTGCACATGCCGACAAAATAAAAGAAATAGAAAGTGTTAGGCTTACGCCTAGTGAGTTCAAGCGTTTTATCATGACTATATATAAAACATAAATCGTAAGAGTAAAAGCTATAGTCATGATTTCAAAAGAGTTTACTTTAAATCCAACCAACCATTTTCAATTTCCACATTTCCACGAGAAAGTCCTCAAAAGTTATAATACGTTTTCCAAACTGTCTTACTTTCACAAATAACTTGAAATACGTGAATAAGTCTAGTTTAGACAAATCCTTCAAATACAGTTGATAATATATATATCCAACTCACCAAACATGGAAATCGTCCCTGAAATATAACTCTTTATTAAACATAAAACGAAGCAATACTCACACAACCGTAAAATGTGATAAATATCAAATATCATAAACGGGAAGACACGTATCCGTTGAAGGTGGAGGTAACACAAATACCCAAACATCATATACGGGTGAGATATAAACCACACTTACGTACCATGGAAAATAATTCATATAAATAGAACACGTCACCGAAAACATGAGTAGCAACAAATACCCAAAACAACACCTTTCGGTGACGGGGGAGACCCGTATACATTGCACGTGACGGAACACTAAAGTGGGTCACTTACTATGCAATAAAAACACCCACGTGGATTACTCTCGTAAACTGAGCTCAATCACTCCAGATCTATTGCCCGCGAGACTGGGGAGTTCCCAACTTCAACCACTCCAGGTCTATACATTGGGTCACTCCAAATCCACAACAGCACATTAGGGATTACACCTTACTGCCCATGAGACGACGCCCGGCCATATAGGTCCATGCCTTACTTATCATGGATCCCGATGCCTATCCCGTGCTAAGCACATATATGGAATTACACCTTACTGCCCATGAGACGACGCCCGACCATCTAAGTCCACGCCTTACTTATCATGGAACCCGATGCCTATTCCGTGCTACAAAATAAACTAACGTCTCGTAAACTGAGCTCAATCAATTCCGACCTCTTGCCCGCGAGACTAGGGGAAACTCATATGCCTATGGATCCATGGCTAATAAGGTCTAAATATTACACGACCCCAAATGAATAAACGTAATGCATTCAAAACACACAATTCCCCAATAACATAAATCATGATTCAAAACTCAACTTGAGCTATCAAAACTGGACAATGTCCCCAAAACTTGATAAAACTCAATACCGAGCCACAAGCTCAACTAACTCAAAAGATAGTAAATGACATCAAATATAACAACACACGCTGTTTGCCAGTAAATACTTCAAATCCATGAAAACCCGAAATAAAATCTTGGATCGGGAAAACCCTCCTTTCCAAAGGACTCACACCTTTACATTTTCAAAACATTTCATGATGTGTTATATGCATATTTCCAATATGTCCACAAAATGCATTTTCATACAAATAGACTCCATTTATCACATAAATCAATAACTCATTTTCATGTATGATTTATCCATCACATTTTTCCAAAATCCAAATATAAGTGTTTTATCATATTTACAACCATAAATACTTCGAAGGTTAAAACCCATCAAATAACCCAACATTGACAATTTTCATGTAAAACACATAATTGCTTGGAAAATAACATTTTGGCATGTATAAAGTTTTCGCAAAGTAACTTGAACTCACCTTGCTAGATTTAGCTAAATCTAGAGTTCCTCCCAACGTATGCTCCTTTGATGAAGTTTGCATCCTCAAGTCAAAACTTCAAAAACCTAGATCCATAAGTTTCCAACCATAAATATTTGTCCCCAAACACTTAGAATCATTTCTCCCAACATATTACACCCAAATCACCAATACATTAAAACCCTAATTCTAAAATGAAGAGAATAGAAGATTACCTCCACCATCAATTGAATCCATCAACCAAACACTTCTATTGTTACCAAAGTGAGCCTCAATCTTCATTTCATCTAGAGAAAGGAAAAGGTTTAGGTGAGGGTTGGGTAAACCCTAGAAAGTGTAGAAATCTTACCAAAACGAAAGTGAGAAGAACTGTTCTAACCTCCATCCATAATCCCTTGATAAGGACCGAGAGAGAGGCTTTGGTTTACAAGATTCATGGCTTCAAGAGCTCCAAAAACGATTTAGAGGGTTAGGGTTTTGTTTGGGAGAGTTTAGAGTGAGAGAGATGGAATAGAAAATGAAAGAAAGCTGAAGTTCGTGGGTTTAAAACACCCTGGAGCCCGACGGCGAGAGTGACAGGCGATTATGCCACTGTCACTTTCGCGGGGCACTCTCGCCCGCTACCCAATTGCTCACGGTACAAACTCGGCGAAAGTGACACATGCGAAAGTGACCATGTCACTCTCGCGAGTGTCATATTCGCTGGACCTCCCAAGCCCTCGGTACATTCTTAGCGAAAGTGACACTGCGAAAGTGACCATGTCACTCTCGCGAGTGTCATACTCGCTGGACTTGTACCGAGTCCAAACTTGGCCAATTTATCGAGGGATCCAATTAGCAATACGTGTCCCACCTTCCAATGCAACACCTTGTCCTTCTAATAAATCTAAATGGACTATTTACAATTTGAGTTATGATTTTCGGGGTGTTACACAAGGCCAGAAGGAAAAGAGGAGAAGAGATACCTGACTACATGATCACAGAAGAAGATTCATATGACGAAGACCTAATCAAAGAAGAACCCCTCTAGCTGATAGATTCCCATTTTTTTCTTCCTGTAATTTATCAGCTTTTAACTTTTAGTACTTGTATTGTATTCACTTGTTCTTGTAACTTTCTGATTCCCTTTTGTAAACTTATTACGAATCAATGAAAGTTTTCAGTGAAGTACTTTACTTCATCAGTACTAAAAAAGATCCCTAAAACAGTAAATGGGACATGTACTTTATGAGTCATTTTATCCTTATGTTTTGACGCTTAACAATTTTCTTATGTTGCTTTATCATCATCAAATAGGGGGAGATTGTTGATTCAAACTCTCTCAGTGATTTGATGACGACTCTTAGAATACTTAGTGAAAATTACATTTAACATATGTATATATTAGTGTAACATCCCCAACCCACCGTACACGATATTGTCCGCTTTGCGCATACCCTCTGCATAACAGCATACCGGTACCGCTCACGGTTTTGTTCCTGCCCGCACAAGCATACGCGGGATGCACCCAAATCGCACCCTGTGACAGGCAAAAGGCCTCATGCAAGGAAGGTATCCATCCACCCTTATAAGGAGGACTTCGTTCCCCCTCCTAGTCGATGTGGGATCTCACAATTAGCTTATGCTTGTTGATGGTGAAACACTAATACATACAAATGTTAAATGTAGTTTTCACTAAGTATTCTAAGAGTCGTCATCAAATCACTGAGAGAGTTTGGATCAACAATATGCTCCGGTTCACAATGTGCAAAAATAAACTTCGCCAGTTCTTCCTCTTTCTCTTCTCTTTCGACATCTTACTGACCACCAATCCACCGTCAGGATTATCGTTGTACAACCCCCGCCACCCGTGTGTCGCCACCACCACCACCACGACCGTCATCACCACAATTGTCGCCGCCACCACCAACGTCGTCGCAACCACCGATCAATAATATTATTAATTTCATCACTATATATTATAAAAACTTGTATGAGATTTTTTTTTAATTTATAAAAATTTATACTAATCTTGTACTCCTTTGTTTACAACAAATTTTACATCATGGGTATATACAACTTGCATCATCAATCCCATATTGTTTTTTAAACTAATTAAAGGAATTCCTTTTTTAGCATCTCAAATGTTCTTGTCCGAGAAGTGGGCCTTTCTATATTTGTAGCCGACCACAAAAATCAACCTTAGAAAGTTAAGAATATAATAAAGTTGCTTTGATTGGGCAAATTTGGTAGCTAGTTTTTTTAGGATTTTTGAGATAAAAGAACATCTCAGTAGCTATGTTATATTTTTTTGTTATAGCAGAGTTTTTAAAATAATCTTTTAAGCAGCTATTTTATTTTAGCAATCTCAACATTAATCATATTAATAAAATATTCAATATATTTAATAAATAATTGTTTTTTTCTTTTATATATTTAATTTTAATATATTTTATTGATGGAAAACAATAGAATATTGTTTCTCTCTCTTTATAATCTATTAGAGATTTCTTTAGATTTATGGAGTTTTACAATCTCTCATCTTTGTTCTAATTTAACATACAAGATATATAGGATAGCTGTTGGAACAAAAATTTGCTAAAAATCCATCTTTTCTCTATGTTAATATAACTATTAAAGATGCTCTAATAATGAGTTGGACCTGACGTTTATAATTAAAAACTAAAAAAAATTTGAAAATTTGATTCAAGTATTATTTTCTTTACCTAATTTTTAATTTTTTTAAATATTAAGTAAAAGTTATAGTGAGTATTTTTGACAAAAAAAAACATATTTCACATAGATGGGTGATCTATTATATTCTTATTAAAAAAAAATCTTTGACACCTTTGGTTTTAAAACGTCACAATTAATACAGTTTTAGTATGATTTATTTTTCTTAAAAGTATGAATGCAACTACAAATTGTTTGAAGGATTAGTTTGCATAATTGTAACAGTTTTTTTTTTGAAGTAAGATTGTAACAGTTATTTACATATTTATTGTTATCTTTACATGTCCATGCTTTCAAAATAATAAAAAATAAAATAAAAATAAAAATATTTTATTTCAATAAAATATTACATCCAATCGTACACAAGTTGTAGGGTATAACAAAAGAAGTCGCTATTTGACCATCCACACACCTGCAAGACATTATTCCTTTCACAAGTGTCACATCGGCTTTGTAATAAAACATTCAACACACATGCAAGATCAAACTTCTTTCTAAACTAATAAATTATAATATAAATAATTATAATAATTATAATATAAATAATTATAATATAAATAATATAGATAATTATAATATAACTAATAAATAAATTATAAAATATAGATAACTAAAATTTTACTTTTGTTTTCTTTTATTATATTTTGTGTAAATATAATTTAGCGGTTTAAATAAAAAACATTGCATAAAAATATCATTTTTTTAAAATAAAGCTTGGGTAAGAAATTTTAATAAAAATATAAAAAAATGTTCAAATAAACTAATAAATGAATTAAATTTAATAAACATATTAATAATAATTAATGTTTAAACAAACAAACAAACTAATTAAATTAAAAAAATGTGTTTGTTTAATATATTTAATTTGTTGAAAGGTCTTGCAAGTTTAGCAAGATGAGAGTGGTCTTGCAAGACACATGGCATGTCATGTCATCTTGCAAGATCTCTAGCAAGATGGATGTGGATGCTCTTAAGAGTATCCACACACGTCTTGCAAGAGCTCTTGCAAGATGACATGGCTTGTCATGTGGATAGCAAGATCTTGCAAGATACTCTTAAACTTGCTAAATTAACAAGGTCTTGCAAGATGTGAGATCCACTAAATTTAATAAATTAATACTATTATTGTTATAATATTGGTTTATTATATATTTTTATTTCATTAGTTTATTACATTATATAATAATATTGTAACGAGGACCAATTTAGAAAAAAGTTTGGTCAACACATTTTAGAAATAACTTTGATACCCACTACTCAAATACCCTATAAGAGAGGTATGAATAAAAAACACCATAATAAGTTAATAATGTATACATTTGAGAGGCAGAAGATTCCAAAGACAAGTTGCATTTGACATATATCATATCCCTTGACTTTGTCTTTATTAATTTCATCTTGTTCTTGTTCTTGTTTTTGTGGTGTGGAGAATGAATTGAAGAAGAAGAGTTGTTGATAATCACATTCTGAGAAGCCAATTGATGCAATTAATTAGGAGTAGCATGTCTCAATCTGATGTGTTCCTGAGTTTCAGTAGCCATGACACTGGTAAAACTTTCACAGATCACCTTCATACAGCCTTGTTAAATGCTGGAATTCAAACACATGATACCATTGACAGATCCAAGATCGCTCTCGTGGTTCTGTCAAAGAAGTATGTCTTGACCATGTGTTGTCTAGACGAGCTTGCCAAGATTATCGCATTCCCACTGCTCGTAATTCCAATCTTTTATGATGTCGATCCATCGGAGATGAGGACACATCGGAGTTTTGAACAAGTGTTTGATCAAGATGGTCTGCTGCAACGTCATGATGATGATAAGGTGAAGCGATGGAGGGATGCTCTTGGTCAAGTTGTGGATTTGGGAGGAATGGTGTTACAAGATCGGTAAGTAGCTAGTTCGTCTCAACACCAGTTGTATTTAGGGTTGTTTGGGGTTGCTTATTTAAAGTGTGTATTAACTTATTTCGGTGTGTTACTGGTAATAAGCAGTTTTTAGTGTTTAGATGGGAAAAAGAAAACTGCTTATACCGGTTTGGCACCGGTGATAAGAAGTTTTTTAAAAGTCATTTCATTCTAAGTTATTAACTTATTTGAAACAAATTATCTGGTTTTTTGTTATTTTACGTGTATAAGCAATCCCAAACACCCCTTATATACAACTTATTAGCTTATTACGTTTAGGTACCACCATAATAAGCACGTTATAGAAAAACATAAGTTGTTTTAAATAAGCAATCCCAAATATTGAACGCAAACACTGTGTTTATACTTGTTTTGAGAGAAAAGGTTGGTTTCGGTGAGAAGTGCCAAATTTGGTGAGAAGCGTGAGAAGTGGTTATCAACCGTGGGATGAGAAATTGACGAACATTAGAATGAGATGCATCGAGATAAGATGCACCAAAACAATTCTCTTATAAGCCGCAATTCATGGGAGAGTATTTGATCAAAAATTATCGACGGTTTAAAAGAATTTCTCACACTTCTCACATAAAAATGACATTTCTCACACGATCCCATGCCTTGGGAGAAAATGGTCATTTTATTAATACCTTTTAACTTACAAAATTCAGCGTTCTAAGTAGGGGGGTGTAAAAGAGTTCGAGCTACTCGAGCTGGAGCTCGTTTATTTTGAGCTCGAGCCTAATAGTTGTCGATCTCGAACACAAAATAAAGTTCGCTTTAACTTAACGAGTTGGGCTCTGGCTCGACTTGTTCGAAAGCTTGATTAAGCTTTACGAGCCGAGCCGAGACATTCAAGCATACACTTTTTCGTGTTTACAAATTATATAATCAAAATATAAAATTTATCGAGTTTGAGTATATAAACGAGTTAATCGATCTTGAATTCGAGCTCGTAAACGAGCATCGATCTCGATCTCGAACATTGAAAAAATATCCGAGCTCGAGCTCGAGGCGTAATTTGAAAAATTAATCGAGCTCGAGGCGTAATTTGAAAAATTAATCGAGCTCGAGACGTAATTCGAAAATGTAATCGAGCTCGAGCCTGGTATTATTTTTTCGTGCTGAACTCGAATAACCTACTACTCGACTCGGCTCGTTTACACCCCTACTTTTTAAGGTTTCTATTTTTCGCAAATAGCCAAGAAGCACGAATATAAAGCAAAGTTGGTCATAATTGGTTATCGACTAAACAGAAGAGTGAAAATCAGAAAGTGCTAATTTCACGCGATCTGATTATTATAACTAACATAACTAAGGTTCGAAAATCACAAAAAAAAAATCAAACCCGATTTTCGGGATCGGACGAAGGATTTCAGGCCAAAGTCTGTTTGTCATCAGGTCCAGCCGGTTGTGTGCTTTTCGTTCATATCTTCTCTTACTTTCAATGAATCAAAAGTTATGACCGTTTTAAGTTGAGCTTTTTTCCAGCCTGTTCACATTTCCCGTGTTTTTTTGTACAAAAAGGCTGATACCGGCAACCCCAACCGACCCACAATCGGCTGCCTATCCATAATATGGGGGGCATACCTGACTCACTCAGCGGTTGTGGCTATGGGGTGTCTTGGGTTCGAACCCAAGACCTTCTGCTTTTTGTACAAAGATGCCCCCACCCATTACCAACTGAGCTACACGCCATTGGCACATTTCCCGTGTTGATCCATGAAAGCGTATGCTAACTCTTGGATCTGCTCTGCATCACTTAACGAGTAAATGTAATTAACAATCTTGGCTCAAATACGCTTCATGAATTTTGTAGGCATGAGTCGAAGTTCATCAAGGAAATAGTTAAAGTGGTCGAAAGAAAACTTAACCGAAGGACCCTAAGTGTCGCAATGTACCCGATCGGACTAGATTCGCGGGTCAAAAGCATCAACAAATGGCTACAAGATGGATCAACTCATGTCGGCATTATGGCACTATACGGTATGGGAGGAATCGGAAAGACAACCGTTGCCAAAACCGTCTATAACCTAAACTTTGACAAATTCGATGGTAGCAGCTTTATTTCAAGCATTAGAAGAGCTTCAGAACAACCAAACGGTTTGGTTCGTTTACAACGCCAACTCCTTTCTGACATTTCAAGAAAGAAAATCAAGAAAATCCATAACATAGATGAAGGAATCATGAAGATTAGAGATGCCATAAGTTTCAAAAGGGTGTTCATTGTTCTTGATGATGTGGACCAATTGGATGAACTAAATGCCATGCTCGGCCTGCGTAAATGGTTCTACCCCGGAAGCAAAATAATAATCACGACACGCCACAAATCTTTACTGAAATCTAAACAAGAAGTTGAGATGTGTGAAATTAAGGGATTTAATGGTCAAGAATCATTGGAGCTTTTTAGTTGGCATGCTTTTGGAGAAGATCATCCTCCTGATGATCAAAGTTACACCAAGCTCTCTAGAAATGTTGTCTACCACTGTGGAGGAATCCCTTTAGCACTCGTGGTTTTGGGATCATCGTTGCGTGGGAGAAGCGTAGATATATGGGAAAGTGCTTTACAGAAACTGCAAGCGATTTCCGAGAGAGATATTGTTGGGAAACTTAGGATAAGTTATGATTCCTTACCTGATGATCATGATAGGAGCTTGTTTTTGGATATTTCTTGTTTTTTCGTTGGAAAGGAGAAAGAATACGTGACGATGATACTCGAAAAGTGTGATTATTATATGCAAGTTGGGATACAAAATCTTGTCGATAGGTGTCTGTTAGACATCGACAAAGAGAACAAACTGTTGGTGCATCAGTTGCTTCAAGACATGGCAAGAGAAATCATTCGCCAAGAATCCTTTCATCCAGGAAGACGTAGCAGAATTTGGAGTCACAGAGATTCATACAACATTTTGAGAGACAAATCTGTAAGAATCGTTTGGTAACGGGACTGTAAGTTTATAGGACCAAGAATTGTGTCATATCTAAAGACGTTATAGTAAGTTGTTAGGTTGAAGTTACGTGATTTAGCAGGTTTTATCGATAAAGTTGGACAATCTAATAGAATACAAAAGGTAAATCATGCTATTTTACATGAAAAATGTCCTATTAACCTTTTACATATACACGACACTTTTAAAAGGTGTCGTATAAAAAGAGGCTATTAGGATGATTTACTTTTTGTGCCTATTAGGTAATTACCCAGCTTCTTTCCTGGTATATAGAACTTGTTAAGTCGTCTAACTTTCGCTTACAAGTTATTGTAAGGTCTTTAGATATTAAAGTCCCATTGAGTATTATATTAGGACGCAAATTCGTCTTAATTGAAAAGTGATGCATGCATAGCATCTATTATATCTATACAATACAACTTGCAGGGTACTACGTGATCATATACGAAACATTATAACAAAATCGGGTTTATAGGCTCCAAAATGTTCGAATATCCTAGTAGACCACTTTATTGGACCGGAACACGTGTGTCCAAGTCTGGACCCAATGTGGTCTGGGATACCCTTCTCAAAAAAAAACACGTGTGTCCAATTTAAAGGTGTTGTAATAAGTTTATATGACGTTTTTGGTATCTTAAAAAGCTTTTTAAGACACTTTTGAAACAAAACGTTCTATTCGCTCTTTTATAAGACGCTATTTGAAAAAGTGACGTATAAAACAAGTGTCTTATAGAAAATGATTTGTTTATAAGAGACTTTTTAAAAGTATCGTATAAAAAGGGCTAATATATAGAACACTTTGTTTTTAAAAGTGTCCTAAAAAGCTTGTTAAGACGTCCAAAGGCGTCTTATAAACTTATTACAACACTTTTAAATAAGACACGTAAATGTTTGGTCCCAAAAATTTAGTCTTATAAAGTAGTCTGTCAGGACACTTGAACAATTTTGGCGTCCTATAAGCTCGATTTTATTGCAGTAAAGTGTGAGTTCTTTATATCTCAGGGAGGAAATGAAATTAGAGGTCTTATTCTTGACATGAAAATGCTAAAAGAAAGGAAGTCGATGGGAAAGAAAAGGAGTCCCGAAGATGTTCTTGAAAAGTTGTTTCTGTTGGACCAAAGCTACGCATCAAAACGTCGCAGACTGGACTTCTTTGGGAATGCAAGTAATGCTTCTTCAAGTATTCAAGACGATATTGATTTCAAAACCGACGCATTCACAAGGATGCCGAAATTAAGGCTACTAAAGCTTAGCCATATTCAAATCAGCGGCTGCTACGACGAATTTCCTAAAGGTTTAAGATGGTTATACTGGCGGGGTTTTCCCTTGAAATATTTACCGAATGAGTTCCCATTGGAGAGTTTGGTCGCACTTGACATGCGCAATAGCAGTTTGACGCAATTTCAAAGGACGATCAACGGGGTATAATTATATATCTTTACTATAAGTTCACTATAACAAAATTGGATTTATATCATACTTTAGAAGACTTAAGTTTATAGAACCAAATTATAAACGTCCTTTCTAACAACCAAAAAAATAAAGTGTCATGTTAGCTATTTTATATGACACTTTTAACAAGTGTCCTATAAACCCATTGGACACTTGTGTTTATAGGACACTTGTATAAAAAAATATAATAAGCCTAGATGTGAAATCTCACAATTTTTTGTTCTCTTTTTGCAGTCTCTTATGATGATGGAACTGGAAGTACTAAATCTCAGTCATTCCCATTACCTAAAAAAGTCCCCAGACTTTTCATTGCTTCCTAATCTTAAAAGATTGATTCTTAAAGAATGCATAAGATTGGGTGAGCTTCATGAATCCATTGTAGGTCTTACAAGACTAATGCTTCTAAACTTAAGTGGTTGCAGAAATCTAAGAAGGCTTCCATCACAATTTCATAGACTCAAGTCTCTTGAAAAGCTAATACTATCAGGTTGCTCAAAACTAGAAAAGTTGCCAGTACAAGACTTGGGGAAACTTCAATCACTGAAGATGCTTCATGCAGACGAAATCGCTATTAGCCACATAGCCTCTAACAAAAACGAATTGATAGAATGGCGTTCGTTCGTTCCCTCTTGGTTTTCAAAACCACCAACTCCCATAAAATTTTCTTTGGCATCTTTTTCGAGCTCGCTACTAAGCTTGAGCTTGGCACACTGTAATCTATCAGACGAAGCTATCCCTTGTGATCTAACTCGCTTGTGTTTATTGAGGTACTTAAATCTAAGTGGAAATCCAATTCGGAAGCTTCCAGAGAAGATCAAAGATCTTTATATGCTTCGTGATCTATGGTTAGACTCATGCACGAGCCTCCAATCGCTTCCAGAACTTCCGATGAGTTTGGTTGATTTGAAGACTGTCAATTGTACATCGTTAGAGAGGATAACGAATTTACCAAATCTGTTGAAATCGTTGTTTCTTGATGTTAGTGGGTGCGAGAAACTCGTTGAGGTTCAGGGACTGTTCAGATTAGAACCCATAAGGAACTTTGGTGCTGATAGAGTCAGCAATGAACTAGGCATTCTCAACCTGGATATAATTGAGAACACTCCAGTGGAACTGTTTAACAAACTAACAAAAACAAGGCACAAAGATGCTGTCCAGGTGATCTCTCTCTTCCTCACTACGACAAAATTGGTATTTTAGGATGTCTTAATAGAGTAATTAATGGGATTTTAAGTTTATAGGAACAAGAACTTTGCTAGAGCATCTCCAACAGCTTCTCTAAAATAGAGAAAATTAGACTTTTGTTTTCTAAATTGCTCCAAGAGCTTCTATATATGGTTCTCTAAGATAGAGAAAACTAACAAAAACTCCAAGTTTAGAGAATTTTCTAAAACTTTGTATATGGAGAGAGAAATTAATTTTTTATACATTCTCACCAATAGGATTGAGTTAATATTACTTTATAAAAAATATTTTTAAAAAGTGTATTGAGAGGATAATATTCTAGATTATTTTAATAATATAATGGATATTAAAATATCTAAAATAGAGAATCTGTTGGAGATGCTCTTAGAACTTGAAAGCCCGCGTAAGTTGCTGTTGTGTCCGCATATCTCAATCAAGCCCATCTTTGACTTTTATTATGTGCTAAGTCCATTTTGTTGTTTAGCCATTTTGATAAAAGTTAGAACATAGTTCATATAAGCTAAGTATACTTTTCTCATTTGGTCTATGTGGGACAAGTAAATCCCAACAAACTTAACATCACGAACTTGGATTATCGACGAATTGAACAACTCAACATGACACACAAAAAGTAAACCATAACCGTAGGATGTCGGCTTTTTTGGTCCAATAAACTTAAAATCTATTAAGTACTCTATTAATACTCATGCACCATAACATTAAGACCCATTTTGTTGCACTGTTTCTCCCTCCATTCATAGAACCTATGAAATTGTGATAACCTTGAGAACTAGTGCATTATGTGCTATTTCATATGATTTTTTTTCATCTAAGACTAGGATTTAGAATATTAATCAATATATTTTTTTCTCACAATGTGTTTGCTTCACATGTACTCGGTTCATAATGTGCACATTTTTTACGTGTTTGTGAAACAAAAATTACACATAAAAAAGTTTTACATTGGGAAACAAATACATATGAAGCGATCACATTGTGAAACAAACATATGTTAATCAATACACTAGATATATAGTACACTTGCATGAGAAAAAATGATGTGAAACAAAACCATAAGGTAGAAATTCTCATGGATCTCATAAATTTTAGAGTTCTCAAGTGATTAAGCGTCTATATATAACCATGTCTTAATTTGGAACATGCAGGGACTATTTGAATTTGGTATATTCAGCTCCTATGTTCCTGGGAATGAGATTCCAGCTTGGTGCAGCAGTAAGAGCACCGAAAACTCGATCTCTTTGGTACTGCCTTCCGATCCCAAGAACAACCTACAAGGTTTGAACATCTGCCTTACTTATGGAAGAAGCAATGCTAGAAAGTTTCGGCTTTGGAGTAACCAAGATTGGTGTACATATTACATCAAGATCCATAATAAGACCAAGGACCTGAAATGGGTATACAGCCCAACATTTGTTGGCATTCCAGATGAAGGAGAAGATATAACAATGGTAAGTCATTGGAAGTTTGGGAAGGAAGTTGAAAATGGTGATGATGTTACTGTTTCCATAGTTGGCATGAGTTATGCTTTTCAAATCAAAGGCTTTGACATTGATCTTCTGTATGTACTACAACTACAAGAAGAGAAGATTACCACAACTGGCTTAATATCTGCATATCAGCTGCAGCCACATGCCTACTTCTTCTCCAACCCTGAATATTTTATGCTGAGAGAATCTGGTGATGGTACTGAAGAATGGACAAGGAGAATTTTGTTTGAAAATTTATTCGAGAAAGTAGCAGGTGTGTATCTATTTCTTTGCTTCTTTTGGTGTTTCTATTAATTTGGTTTGAGGGAAATGTAGATGTTAATTAGGTGCAAGTGATTTGGTGATTTTATAGGGTCTGCATACGATGGAGGAGATGACGAAGACGATAGTGGCTATGACTATCCTGATGAGGAGATCGAAGAGTATGATGATGACGATGATTGGCTAAACGCAATTTTGCATGCTCCATAATAAAGCTGATAACATTCTTCGTTAACGTTGTTGTGTAATTATATCTATATCTATATCTATACTATATTATTAAAGACCTTAAATAGTTATGTTCAAATTTAAAAGGTAGATGTAATGTTGTTTTGTGTACATGTTTGAAAGCAGCTTCACCTGAATTCTATCCCATGTTGCTGACTCTCCTCAGCGTACAATGACCCATCTCACCTCAATTCTCTCCCACACTACAACAAAATTGGGTTTATAGGACGTTTAAAATAGGTATGTGTCCTAACAGTAGGTTTTATAGGACTTAAATTTACACGACCAAATAAAAAAACGTCTTATCTAAGTGTTACAATAAGTTTATAAGACACTTTTGGGCATAGTAACAAGTTTTTAGAACATTTTTCAAAAAATGTCTTGTTAATTATTTTAAAGAACATTATTTGAAAAGGTGTTCTATTAGTTATTTTATAGAACATTATTTTATAGAGTAATGCATTGAAATGCCCTAAGTTCACCATCCCTTTTACCCATTTGCCCTATCTCTCTCCCAATTTACCAAAATACCCTGAAAATCCGTGGGCAAGCTAAAAAATCCGTGGGCATGCAGAAAATCCGTGGGCCGAGGACAAAATCCGTGGGCCACGGACAAAAAATCCGTGGGCAAGAATTTTGACCCAAAATCCGTGGGCCACGGGTTAACCCACGGATTTTCAGGGTATTTTGGTAAATTGGGAGTGAGATAGGGCAAATGGGTAAAAGGGGTTGTGAACTTAGGGCATTTCGTATAATTTCTCTATTTTATAAGGTGTTCTATTAATTATTTTATAGAACATTATTTTGAAAAAGTGTTCTATAAACATAAGCGTCTTAGAAAAAGATGGGTTTATAAGACACTTCTCAAAAGCGTCCTATAAAACAGCTATTATGACACGTTATTTTGAAAATGTCCTAAAAACTTGTTATGACGTCCAAAAACGTCTTACAAACTTATGGTAACACTTTCGATATAAAACACTCTATTACAAACCATTAAGGGCACACGGTGGCACGTGCCACCGTGGTATTTATCCGACGAAGGGTAAAAAAATTTGGTTTCGTGATAGGTGCAACCGTATCGTTTTAGGAGGTGCTCCCGTATTGTTTTGAAAGTGCAAGCGTACCTCGTAATCAACCAAAAATACCAGAAAACTCTTGAAATCAACCAAAATTACCAAAAAAACTCCCGAAATCAACCAAAAATACCGAAAAAGTCTATCGAAATCGATAAAAAAAACTTAAAAATCCCTAAAATCAAAACAAAAACTTTAAAAATCCCTCGAAATGTCGAAATTTGGCTAAAAACACATTGGTCGATATTGAACGTTGGTATAAAAGATATTCATGTCTATAAAAATCGTATGAAAAAATATGGTGCCACCGTATGAAAATGTTTTTTGGTCCGTCCCTGTTACAAACCACAAGAGTTGTGGAGTACTGGTTAAGGCCCTAGAGGATGTGGCGGAATATCTCATCTGCTCAGGGTTCGAATCCAGACGTACCCAACTTGTAGCCATTGAGGTTCAATCATGGCTGATATCTTACAGTCATAATTTGCCGAAAGATTAGTCTAGGCATAGCCTAGAACATCCTTCCAAAAAATAAAGGCTTTTACTAACCTCACCCCTGCAAGTTTTTGCACCCCTGCCACAATGTCAGCCTCACAAACCAATTTTTTTTTGACATTTACATTTTACCCCCTATACTAATTAAATAAATTTACTTTATACCTTTTACTTTTATAATTTTCATTTTATACCTTTATTATATTAACACATAAAATCGTATATTAGCTAAAATACGTTAAAAAAATACGTTTTAATTTTAACAAATTACACCATTATAATCGTCTCTTCGATACGTTCGAAATGAGCCCAAGATTGAATTTTTTTGATTTAATTATTTAATTATATATCATATATACCACATAAAAATATTTTTAATATTTATAATTATACCCTTATAGTTAATTATTTTATTATATATCGACCCGAAGCAATCCGAAACCTGAAAATTGAGAACCAAATGCACGGCTCTGCGATCACGGGTTAGATCGCGGGATCTTGGGGCATTTTTGCAAATCACGAGATACGTTCGAAATAAGTCAAAAAAATAAGCAATCCCAACGTGATATATCTCGATTTTAATGTTCTAAATTATTTTAAATGGTTTTGAGAAAACGATCAAAGTTTTTTTATAAATTCACGAGTTGGCGGGTTGGGTCGGTTTGGCTTGGGGTTAACCCGTTATCAACCCAATATATGTGGGTTGGTGAAAATAGTATCGATTATACATCGGGTTGGCTCGGATTGAGTTTTTGCCTCGGTTGGGTTGGGTTGGTCGGGTTGGTTCATGTTCGTTCGTTAATCGATACTAACTTTGAAACTATTCCCAAAGTTAGAACGTAGCAAAGCTCTAAAACTTGACATTAAATATAAGAATGTCACACATCGCTCATCAAAGTGGAATCCGTCGATTTTTCACGGTCTTAAAGTCTTCCAAAATTTCCTCAAAACTAATCTCTTTAGCAAGTTCTCTTTTGATAAACAACACCAACGAGTCTTTTAGAAACTCATTGTCCAATGTAGAATTTCATCGTCCATTATATATGACGTAGTGCAAAAAATAGTATCGATTAACGAACGAACATGAACCAACCCGACCAACCCAACCCAACCGAGGCAAAAAACTCAATCCGAGCCAACCCGATGTATAATCGATACTATTTTCACCAACCCACATATATTGGGTTGATAACGGGTTAACCCCAAGCCAAACCGACCCAACCCGCCAACTCGTGAATTTATAAAAAAAACTTTGATCGTTTTCTCAAAACCATTTAAAATAATTTAGAACATTAAAATCGAGATATATCACGTTGGGATTGCTTATTTTTTTTGACTTATTTCGAACGTATCTCGTGATTTGCAAAAATGCCCCAAGATCCCGCGATCTAACCCGTGATCGCGGAGCCGTGCATTTGGTTCTCAATTTTCAGGTTTCGGATTGCTTCGGGTCGATATATAATAAAATAATTAACTATAAGGGTATGAATTATAAATATTAAAAATATTTTTATGTGGTATATATGATATATAATAAAATAATTAAATCAAAAAAATTCAATCTTGGGCTCATTTCGAACGTATCGAAGAGACGATTATAATGGTGTAATTTGGTAAAATTAAAACATATTTTTTTAACGTATTTTAGCTAATATACGATTTTATGTGTTAATATAATAAAGGTATAAAATGAAAATTATAAAAGTAAAAGGTATAAAGTAAATTTATTTAATTAGTATAGGAGGGTAAAATGTAAATTTAAAAAAAAAATTGGTTAGTGAGACTGACATTTTTGCAGGGGTACAAAAACTTGCAGGGATGGAAATAGTAACACCCAAAATAAAACACTCTATTACAACATTTAAATATTTTAGGCGTCCTGTATAAACTTAAAATTGTTGTACTGGCAGGCGGATGCCTTATGGAAACTTTATGGACCTTGGTCCCCGCGCTTTGTACTACTTTAAATAGAATACATATATGCCTCAAGTGTAAAAATAAATAAATTGAGCTGGGCCTCTCCACTTTTATACTTTTAATGTCTAGACACTAAGGGATTGTTTGTCAATTGCTGAATGATTTGGTGCTGAATGATTAACTGGTCAGAATGATTAAGAGGTTTTTATGATATAGTACAAAATGAATTACGATTGTTTGGTATTTGTTTAGAATAAAATCAGGGTGCTAAATGGTTAAGGGTGACCGAAGATGCTAAATCATTCAAAGCGTTTTGGAACCATTAAGAGACAAACATTTTTTTGACAAATAAGATTCACCTCTGAACGATTCAGAGGTTGCCTTTTAATGGAACTATTAAGACGTAAACAACTTAAGTTTTTTTTATCCAATAGGTCCATTTACATTCTAATTTTTTTAAAGAGAGCCCAATGCTTTTGGACTTGGATGAACGGAAACAATCCGGCTGCCTTTCAAAAACTGCCCTCGAGAGTTGAGACCCTTGTAGACATGGCCAAATGGGCGGGGCGGGGCGGGCTTTGAGTGGGACCGGGCCGAAACACTATTCAAAGGCTCGGGCTTTTTTTCGGACCGGTCCGGGCCGGATTTGATGGGTGAAGATCCGACCTGTTTAGGCTTTTAAAAGACCGGCCTTTAGGGACCGGGCCTAAACCGAGCTTTCATATATATATATATATATATATATATATATATACATTTTTTGATAAATGTTATTCGAATACACTATAAAATGCGTAATTGGGTCACTCAAACATACTTAAAAATACGTTTTATTAGAATTTCGATAGAATTTCGTTTGATGCATTACTGCCGGCCATTTTGATTGAAGGATGGAATAATTGAGAGATTGAGAAGTTGCGAAAAATGAACACGAGAAAGCGAGAAATCGAGAATTGTGAGCGAGAATTGCATTTTTTGCGATTTTGTAACAATGTATCTAACCCCATACACTAACTATCCTATTTATAGTGTTGAGGAGGCAAAAAATACAAAAAAAGGGTCAAAAAATGTTAAAAAACGACTAGTTTTGGAATTATATCGGGCCAGGTCGGAACCGGGCCGAGACCGGGCTCGGGCCAGCAAAATTCCTGAAAACTCGGCCTGTTACGGCCTGGCGGGCTTGGGACCGGGCTTGATGCGGGTCAAGCCGGACCAGGCTTCGTGCGGGCTGGGCTTCAGGCCCCTACCGGGCCGGGCTAGGACCGGGCCCATTTGGCCATCTCTAGACCAATGTCTATACTCTCGTAACAATATTATCAATATCATATTTATAGATAATTAATGGGAAAAGTCTACAAAAATCCAAAAAAATCTATGATTTTGAATGTTAAGTCCTTAAACTACTTTCTCCGTCCCAAAATAAATGTCTACGATAAAAAGGCACATAGTTTTAGAAGTGTGTAATTATTACATTTTTTAATTAATCAAAGTACATTTTTACCCTTAATTATAGAGAGAGAAATTCTCCATCACATGATTAAGGGTAAAATGGGAAAGTGAAAATTTATTTTTAAAAGTGGACACTTATTTTGGGACAAACAAAAATAGTAATGTAGACACTTATTTTGGGACAAACAAAAATAGTAATGTAGACACTTATTTTGGGACGAAGAGAGTATTTTTTTGAATGATAAAAGTCTGAAACTTTCTAAAACCAGTTAAATACATCTTTGTAACTTATAAAAAAGGTTAAACTCATAAAATTTGGGAAAGGTCTAAAAAACCTAACAAACTATTAAATTTTAAATGATCAAGTCTCTGAATTTTTTTAACAAATAAATTTCTAATTTTTTTATCAATATATTCTTGAACGTATTTTAACAAATAAACCCCAATTTTTTTTGAAGAAACAAAATCATGAACTTAATTTTGAATAAATAAATTCAAAACGTTTTTTGAACAAAATCGTGAATAAAAAAAATATACTAATAGATCAAGAATCAGAAAAAATTGGGATTCATTTGTTCAAAAAAAATTTGAAGAATTTATTTGGTAAAAAAAACTTGGGAAAAAGTTTAAAGATTTATTTGTTAATTTTTTTAGGAAAAAGTTTAAAGATTTATTTGTTAAAAAACTTTAGGGACTTAATCGTTCAATATCAGATAGTTTGTTAAGTTTTTCTTAGACTTTTCCCAAATTTTATCACATAACCTATTACAAGGATGTATTTATCAGATTTTAGAAAGTTTAAGAGTTTTATTATTCACAAAAATAGTTTAAGCACTTAACTATTCAAAATCAGATAGTTTGTTGGGCATTTTTAGATTTTCCCATAATTAGTTCATGTCATAACTTATAATGAAAATCACAAGTTTTCTTGTAATAAAAGACAAAGTTCAAAATAGCGTGAGGCGTGGCGTGGCGGCAAGCTCAAGTCTTAAACTTTATACGCCACAGTGAGGACGCGACGCTTTTTAAGGCGTGACATAAGACGCCAAATTTATATGTCATATATAATGGACGATGAAATTCTACATTGGACAATGAGTTTCTAAAAGACTCGTTGGTGTTGTTTATCAAAAGAGAACTTGCTGAAGAGATTAGTTTTGAGGAAATTTTGGAAGACTTTAAGACCGTGAAAGATCGACGGACTCCACTTTGATGAGCGATGTGTAACAACACTAAGCAGTCATATGCAATGCCAACAACTTCTTCAACGGTTTCGACATTGATTTTTTAGCAGAAGCATTCAATGTGAACATGGAGACAGCTGAGAAGCTTAAAGGACAAATCGACTTGAGGGGTGAAATCAAGCAATAACTTCAACTCATTTGGCCACCGTAGAGCAGGCAAGACAAAAGGAAAGAACAAGAACAACGGGGACGAAATAATGGTTTGAAGAGACCGCTTGCAATTTAAAGCTAAAGGAGAACATCGACAACCATTTCCATGTCGATTTCGTATTTTTTTAATTTCATTTATATGGCCCAACATTTGATAGCTGTAACTTCCATTTAAAGGCCCAACCTCAACTTTCTTAATGGCCTCGCCTCTCAGACTCTCACTTACTTAAAACTAATCCATTTCATGGTAGCAACCTAACCTTTGTTCTTAATCTCTTAGGTTATCGCCCACTTTTTCACTTTGACCCATGATAACTTTGAGAAGGAGGTGGGTTAAAATCATGGTGCTCTCATTGCGTTCTAAGTGAAATTTAGGGGTGGCAAAAAGTGACTCAACCCACCAACCCAACCCAATAGTAGCAGGATGGGTTGAGATGTTCAACCCATTTAAGTTAAATGGCCAACCCGTCTAACCCAATTAATAAATGGCTTGGGTTGAAATTTTTGACCTGTTTCCAACCTAATTTCAACCCATTTACGACCGGTTTTAACCCACCTACAACATGTTGTGTACCCATTTATGATTTGTTTTTAATTTATTATCATTATTTAATTATAATTAATAATTAAAAACTTAATAATAAAACTAAAACTCTAATATCCCATTCCATTGTTCAATATCCCATATCTCGTTCAAATTCTAAATTCTAAACTCTCTATTCTCTAAACCCTAGCCGCCAAGAGATCGACGCCAGCCACCCAACCCTTCCACGCCGGCGGCCAGCAACGCCAGCCCTTCCACGCCGACAACTTGATTTCAACCCTTCCACGCCGACGCCGGCGACGCCAGCCCTTCCTCGGCCAGCGAGCAGCAACTGCCTTTCCAGTTTCCACTTTCCACTGTAATAGTTTGCTAATGGTTATTCTGTTTGCCTCTTTTGCTTATTCTGTTTGCTTCTTATTCATTTGTTTTCATAGTAATCTATTGGTCATACATTTAATAATCAGATTACCTGTGAAGTTTTTATTAATATGTGAAGTTTGCAAGGCTGTATTTAGTAATTAATATGTGAAGTTTATTAATTATATTGAAAACAAGGTTGTATGTGTATTTTGCTAGGTTGTATTTAATAATCAGATTACTTGTGAAGGTTATTAATATGTTTACAGTTTGCTTTAATTTGTAGTTAGTAATCTGTTGGATGTTTGCTTTACATGTACGCAACAGTACATAATTGATAATTCATTTAATTGCAAAGAGTAAGTTTATTCCATTTTTAGTTCATTCCAATTTCCTTAATTCCATTTAATTTAAGTACTTGTTATAATGTTTATGTTTTTTATTCCATTTCAGTGAATAACACGGCTAAAAATTCGGAAGGAGATGATCTACAGTCTCCTCCACCAAAGAACAACGAGAAGAAACCGATTAACCAATTAAAGCCGAACAAAGCTGGTGTGGATGTCAAGAGTCACAGAAAACTTAGATCTGAGGTTTGGAATAGCTTTGACTTCATGAACTCTGATGAAAATGGTGAGTTATATTGTAAATGTAAACAATGTGGTCAAGTTTATAATGCTGAAACTAGGATGGGTACCGGGAATTTGAAACGCCATCTTAAAAATTGCAAAAAAGTCGATTTAAGGATGTTGGGCAAATGGTATTGAAGTATGGTAGTGGCGGTAGTGGCGGGTCTGGTTTTTGACCCTAATATTTTCAGGAGCAATTATAGCTTGTGCGATTGTGAAACATGAATTGTCATTTTAGTTTCCTGAATATGATAGAATTAGGAAATGTTTCATATATTTAAATTCTGAGGTGAAAATTGTTTCTAGGAATACCGTAAAAGCTGATATGATGAAGATGTATAGGATGGAAAAGTTGAAAATAAGAGACACTTTAAGTTGCATTCCAGGTAGGATTTGTTTGACCTCTGATTGTTGCTCATCTATAACCATTGATGGATATATGGCCTTGACTGCCCATTTCATTGATAATTCATGGAACTTGCAAATATGATTCTCAATTTTAGTTTCTTGGCTCCACCTCACAGTGGTCTTTCTATGAGTGATCATGTGTGTAACACCCTCGAGTTGGGAAAGAGCAACTAAATAAAATTTTCGATAATACATCTAAAATAATAAAATTTCTTCCTATAAACTAATGCGGGAAATACCTCAATTTAAAGTCTAGGATTAACCTCAACAAGTTATAATCCAAATTTCATTACAAAGACTAAACCACATCGGGTGTTACTTAACCCAAGTACAAATTGCTAATCCCAAAGATGAATGCAGAAGACTTTACTTAACCAATTCACCCCTCGAGCACACTTCTAGCACTCGACCTTTCACAGTGTCACTAGAACTACTCTCAACCTGAACCTGTTGCACATGCCGACAAATAAAAATGGTTAGGCTAACGCCTAGTGAGTTCAAGAGTTTATAACATGATTTAAATAATTCTTTGAATGAAAGTTTGCGACATAAATTATGATTTCCAAAGAGTTTATGAGAATGATGTAAATGACTCATTTTCCAACGCACACAAAATTTATGAGAGAAGTTCCCAAAATGTAAATAGCGTTTTCCAAAATGAATTCCAATCCAAACTCACTCAACACGTGAATAAATCTTCATTATGCAAAACCTTCAAATACGGTTGACGACATAATACTCAACCCAAAATTCATGGAAGAACCATCCATATAAATATAATACTTCATCGAAAACATGATACGAACCAATACTCACGCGAACGTAAAATGTAATGAAGTCCAAATACCATAAATACGAAATGACCTGCTTCATTTTAACTTTAATATACATGGAGTGGAATCCAATATTAAAGCCATCAAATTACAGTCAATTCGTACAAGACCAACGATAATAAAACATGAACATTATAAAATCCCAAGTAAGGTTGGCCGACGACGGGGGAGACCCGTATCCATTGAGAGTGGAGGAACACAAAAGTATGCCACTCAAACAACGTTAATCGTACGACACTTCACTGCATAAAAGCCCAAGTGTCCCATACGACGCCTTTCAAGACACACCCAAAGTGACAACTGACCTTAGCGGAATGTTACTAAGAATACCACCAAAGGCTCGGCACAAGCGGGAATACAACCATGACACTGCCCCGTCATGGCGAAGGTCATAAACGGCCGTCAATCAACCTGACAGCTCAATCGGACTCAGCCCTCCTAGTGTACCCTTGAAAAGTAAAGATCATAAAACATGGGGCCCGGTCAAATCCCGCGACACCCAGTAGACCATCAAATAAAGACTGACTTACGTGCCTATGGATCCAATGCAACACAATCTACAATAACATGCCCATCCCAGAATGACTAAAGCACCCAAACATGTAAATATCAATAATGTGCAATAACATGCAATATGTTGCAATAATTGCAAACCATAAATAAGACTCCACATCGAGCCATCAAAACTGAACAAAATGTCCCCAAGACTTCCTCAAAGTCAAAACCGAGCAAATGCTCAAAACCCATTAGACCCATAAATAGCGGTCCTCATATTACAAAATGCATTTAAACATCGTTCGGGTAAACACATACCACAAAATCATTATTAACCCAAAACTCGACGCAGGTTAAAACAAAGGGTTTCCCCAAATGGACTCATACCCTTATAATTCTCAAAATGACTCATGACACTAAATTGTGCATTTCCCAAATGGTTTATAAAATACACTACACTTGCATGATTAAACCATTGAATAAACTCCATTTTGAGCAATAAATCTTTTAAGGACATATTTATGATTTCTACACATCAAAATATCCAAAAATCTCAAATATGGGTGTTTTACAACATTTATGAAGTTAAACACTTCAAAAGGGTTAAACCCATCAAATAACTTAACAGTTGATAATTTAAAGTAAACACACACATATACGTGGAAAATAACATTTTTGGCATGTACAAAGTTTTCGCAAATCAACTTGAACTCACCTTGCTAGATTTAGGCTAAATCTAGATTTTCCCCAAACGTAAGCTCCTTCGAAGAAACTTGCATCTTCAAGCCAAATCTTCCAAAAACCTAGATCCAAACGTTTCCAACCATAAATACTCAGATCCAAACATGTAGAACCATTCCCCAAGCATTTTTACATCAAAATCCCAACTTATACTAAACCCTAATTACAAAGATAAAGAAGGAGAAGATCACCTCAAACAAACACAACCAAAACCACCCAACAATACCTCAAAATGGAAGAGAAAGTGAAAACAACAACAATCTAGCTTTTGGGTAGGGAGAGATTACCTTCACCACTTGAATCCTCCAAATAAAAGCTCCTAGTCTCCACAAAAGCTTCAAGCTTCCATATCTTCAACAATGGTGGAAGTGGGTTTGATTTGAGTGGAGAAGATGAAGAAGAGAGGGAAGGAATTAGGGTTTTCTTGGGAGAGAATCGGTTTAGAGAGAGAGAGAGGAAACTGATTTGGGTTGGGGATGAAATAAGGGATGAGAGAGAGAGAGAGAAGTCTTAAAAAGGAAACCACAATATCTCATCAGGGCCATCGCGGACGTCCGGCTTAGACACCATGCGGACGTCCGACCTTACCCTGGCCGAAACCCCAAATTTCTCTGTTGCTTCCGCGGACAACAAGCGGACTTTCGCGCTGATGCGGACGTCCGACCCTGTTCCCATGCGGACGTCCGCAAGTCTAAATTCCGTTTTTCAATTTTCGGGGTGTTACAACGTGTTTAGTCTTTCGAAGGATTGGGGGATTCAAAAGAAAGTGTTTTCTATTACTCTCGATAATGTTGCTGCTAATGATTCAATGGTTGACTTTTTGAAATATGAACTTGATTTGGTTTGTCAAGGTGCATATTTTCATGTTAGATGTTGTGCAAACATTATGAACCTAATTGTGCAAGATGGGCTGAAAGAGGTTGATGCTATTATAAAGGTTAGAGATAGTGTGAAGTACTATAAAAGTTCTCAAACTAGGAGGCAAAGGTTTTTAAGTAGTGTTGCACATGTAGAGCTACAATCTTAAAGGGGTTTACAACAAGATGTTCCCACTCGATGAAACTCGACTTACATTATATTGGAGTCAATTTTGTACTATAAACAGGTCAACCCCGCTACCAACAATATTCAAAGGGTTTATAACAATATATTTCTTTTATCGTATTAAGTTGGTTAATTTATTTATTTATATAGCATAAATGGAATCACAACTTGAGGCACTATGTGGAGCAATCATGACGGAGAAGATGGAAGATCAAGAGGAAAGTAATACCGAGAGTGAAGTTGGAGTCGATGAAAGTGAAAGTCGAGTTACTTATAATTTAGAAACTTATTTGTTTGAGTTTATGGTTGTGTTATTGAAACTTTGAACAATTTATTTGGTTTTGTGGTTGTGACTTGTGTATTTGTTATGGAATTATGTTTTAATCCTTTTTTATTTTATTTAAAGTTTTAAAATTAAATGGGTCAACCCAGGTTCAACTTATTTATTAAACAGGTTGGGTTGAGAAAATCATAAACAGGTCAACCTGCTACCAACCCATTTAAGTACCGGGTTGGGTTCGGCTGAAAATCTCAACCCATTTACTTAAACATGTTGGGTTGGGTCGAGGTTTTCAACCCAATTAATAAATGGGGTGAACCCGGATTCAACCCAACCTAACCTATTTACACCCATAGATTTATGTTTTCACCACTTCAGCTGTCTTAGATTATTGTATCTTTTTTGTTTACTTTCTAGTGGTAAATTTGGGAAAGAAATGATGATCGACTTTGTTTTACCCATTGTTTTGTATAAGTTTAGCTTTGATGGAGGGACTTTGGTTATCAATTTCGATATTTGTATCTAGTTGTGATTACTTTAGAAGAATAACTTTTGTTTCTTTTAGTTTTTTTGTCCTTGATTTAATTAATTTAGATTCTAGTAAGGTGAAGTTTTTGGTGATAAAGCTCGTAGGGTTGTTTCAATTTGGCCTAATAATCACAAATTAAATAACCTTTAACTAATGCTTCTACTAAGTGTGTTTCTAAAAAATATGTAAAGTTCATTGATATTTCTAGAGTAGTTATTGCTTATTCAACTTCCAATTGGAAACATTATACCTTTCTTTCTATTTTTCTCTATGTATAAGTATTGCTTAGAGATGTGTCTTTTCTGTACTGAAAAGCAATTCTATTTCATATGCTCGCTTTCATCTGGAGATGTAAGTTCAATTATCTCATCAGATAGATATAAGTTAGTTCATAAAACTTTAACAATTATTAAGTAGGCTTATGTAATTCAGACTTCATGTGGAAATATTTCTTATTATTTGTTGATACAAACCCTCAGTGATTTGATAATGACTCTCTGAGAAACACTTAGTGAAAATTGTAAGTAAACACTATGTATTAATGTTTTGTCATCAAAGAATATATACTAAGTATGTTTAGTATCGCAGATGAAAACATGTTCTTTAATTTACACATTCAGCGACACTGTCCATCAGCAAGCCCTGCGCCTGTTCAGTCTTACTGATGATCGCTGATAGTTTTAGTTGTTTACTTATGATCCTTGAAGACAAGTTTCACGTCAACTATGTTCTACGCTGAAGTCGAAGATCAAGCCAAAGAACCAGCGACAAGTCTACTAATGAATTGATGCGGATATCAGCGAAGCCAAGATTTGTCTACTCAACGTGAAGTTTCAAGTAGAAGACTTCAGCGAACGCTGAACTTTATCACTCACTGATAAAGATCTATTCAGCGAACGCTGATCATGAAGTTTCCTCTACAAGTTACTTTTGTCTTACCTCCTTGCACGTCTCCGTACGATAATGTCAGAACGGACATCCCTTTTGTCCAGAATCATACAACCAACTCTGATTCTACATTGTTCATCATGCGGCTACTAGGTTGTCTACAAAGGTCAAACCATGCAACCAATCAGCTACTGCCACGTGTAAAGTTGTACTGATATGCATTAAATGCATGCAGTATATAAAGGAAACTCTACTTCAGAAATGAAGTGCTCGACCATCTCCTTCTTACTATTTCTGTGTGTTAGAATATTAGTCTTTAATATTCTTACTTTCTATCTATCTTATTTCTAGTGCAAAAAATCTTAGTGATTCTCTTAACTTGTATAGATTAGGTTTATTCCTTAATCTTGTTCCGCAACAAGTTGTAAATTGTTTGATACATATCAATAAACAATTTAGAAAAGTAAAATATGTGTATGTGTATTCAACCCCCCCCCCCCCCCTTATACAAACTTGTATAACCCTTACGGGACCAACAAGTGGTATCATAGCAGATTGTTTAACCTCATGAACAAGATCTTGCTTATACTAATCTTTTCTCTTCCTTGCTATTTTCCATAATGGCTAACACCACAAACACAAACTACATTGACAATGGTTCTCTTGCAAAACCCCCTAGATTTTCCAGAGATAACTTCAATCTGTGGAAAAATAGGATGATACTCTTCTTAGAAGGTGTAGACCCTACTATGCCCATTACATCGAGAATGGTCCATATGTCCCTGTTAGAATTGATCCTGAAGTTCCAGGCACTGCTACTAGAGCTACCATTCCTGAAAGAATCATTCCCAAGGAAATTTACAATTGGTCTGATGAAGACAAGAAGAAAGTGGCTATCGACACTAAGGCTAGATCCATTCCTTCCATGGCTCTTCCTGACGAAGTCTACCATTCCGTCATGAACCTGAAAACCTCCAAAGCCATGTGGGACACAATCTGTGTTCAATATGAAGGTACGTCTGAAGTCCAGGACTCAAGAAATATCAACCTAGTAAGACAGTACGAAAGCTTCATTTGTGGTAAGAATGAATCTCTCTCTGAAGTACATCAGCGGTTTAACTGTTTAATTATTGATCTGAAAACCGTTGGTAAGGAATATTCTAACTTTGAGATCCTTACAAAGTTCTTAGAATGTTTACCTGAAAGTTGGGACAGTTATTCAATGTGTCTCAAGCTATCAAAGGATCTAAAATCTATGACTCTCTCTACCTTATTTGGCACTATGCTCAATCATGAGCAGTCGTGTCATCTTAAGAAGAATCTTGTAAAAGATTCCAAGAGCACACCTGTTGCTTTACTCTCAGAGTCACCTTCCACTCAGCGATCATCTATCACTATCACTGAGTTGGAAACTAACTCTGAATGCTCATCAGATGTGAGACTTCAGATCTTGATGAATCTCTGGCACTCCTGGCTAATAGGTTCAGGAGATTCGCCAGAAAGAGTAATTTTAGAAGGAACAAACCCCTTGCACTCACTGATAAGCCAAAAACATCAACCCCTGTTGATAAGCCTTCTGCTACCTGCTTTAACTGTGAGAAAGTAGGACACTTTGCTAGTGAATGCAGGTCAAATAAAGTCTTTAAACCCTTAGCTTTCTCCAAGAAATCCTCTAACCCCAGGGCTAGAGATGACAAGTATCAAAAGCTGAAAGAAAAGTATGCAAAGCTGAAAAGCTTTAAGAAGAAAGGCAAAGGCCTAATGGCTGACTTTGACTGGGCTGCCTCTGATGAAGAAGAATCATCTGACTGTGAAGATGATGATGAGGCCAATCTCTGCCTCATGGCAAAAATTGAAGACGAGGAAGAAAATTCTGACATTCCCTCTACTTCAACCTCTACCACTAAGGTATTAACTTATTTCTTTACTAATATTTTAGATATTGATGAAGTTGATTGTCTTCGGAAAATCGATCTTTTGACTATGAATTTATATGATGCCATGAATGGCAAGACCATAGTTGAAAATCAAAATCTTGATCTAGCTGAACAGCTTAAAAACTGTCACCTTCAAATATAAAAGCTTTCTAAAATTGAAGACGATTTAAAAGATCAGGTTCATATAAATCAACTAGTCAAAATCGAACGTGAAGAAGCTATCGTTGCATTAAAAGCTGAAAAGGCTACTGTTAAAGGATGGTGTAAATCCTCAACAACGATCACTGAGATTATAAGGTCTCAGATTCCCCTGAGTGATAAGAGTGGACTTGGTTATAAAGCTGATACTCTAGAACCTACCACTGATCGTTCCATGCTCAAATTCAGAACGTTCGTATCCTCATTCCCTGACACCTCCTCATCTCAGTGCTCCTCTTCAAAAACTCCCATCCCTGAGGAAAAACCTACCTTAATATCTAAAGGTAAAGGAAAAGAAAAGGTTTTCAATCAAAAACCTCAGAAGGGTACCTTTGTACCTAAGCTGAACGCTTCTAAAGCTTCAGTGACTTATCCCTCTACTTCTAAGAACAAGATCCCTGGATTTATTCAGCGATCTACTCCTAGAATCAGAGTGGATATTATTGGTAAGAAATCTGAAGAACTGATTGGTCCTCCTATTTCCAATGCCAAAGGTATACTTGGTGATGGCCCTGCTCATTTAAAATTATTAGCTAAGCATGCAAATGGTCCTAAAGCTACTTTTAGCTATAGGAAATTTTATCACTGTGGACTTACCGATCACATTGCTAGTAAGTGCCCCACAGCCACCAAAGCTGAAAAGATAGCTAAGGTGAAGATCAATGCCCCCAAGGCAAAAAAGATCAATCCTGGTACAAATCAGGTAAAGGTGAAACATACCACTGAGGTTTAGAAATTAACCAAAGTGAAGACCAGTTCTGAAGCTGAATCTTCAAATGCTGCGAAGATTGCTGAACCTTCCACTTCCTCTACCACCACTGACAAGTGTGGGCCCATGGTGAAATGGGTGCCCAAGTCAAACTAATCTTCCTTTGTTTGTAGGTTCAGAAGGGTATCTGGTATCTTGATAGCGGATGCTCTAGACACATGACTGGAAAGAAAAAACCTGCTCACTGAATACAAGGAAGAGAAGGGTCCCTCAGTGACCTTCGGTGGAAACGGAAAAGGCTATACCCGAGGGTTTGGTGTACTCTCTAATGGTACAACAACCTTCAGAAGAGTCGCATATGTTGAAGGACTGAAGCATAATCTTCTAAGCATCAGTCATCTGTGTGACAAGGATAACAAAGTGATTTTCACTAAGGAATCCCGCTTTGTCACTGACAAAAAGGAGAAGATAGCTCTCAACGGATACCGTATGGAAAATGTTTATGTTATAAACATGGACTCTACAACCACTAAGAACTCCTGTTTCTTCTCAAAAGCCTCATCTGATGTCAACTGGCTATGGCATAAGAGGCTCTCCCATCTCAACTTCAAGACACTAAATACTCTTTCTTCAAAAGAGTTGGTCACTGGTCTACCTCAACACTCATATGCTAAGGAGTCTCTATGTTCAGCGTGCGAGAAAGGAAAACAAACCAAGGCAAGCTTCAAATCTTAGCAAGTTTCCTCAGTGTCATATCCTCTACAACTTCTCCATATGGATTTGTTTGGCCCTGTTAACAAACAATCCATCGCTGGAAAGAAATATACATTGGTCATAGTTGATGAATTCTCTCGCTATACCTGGGTAATGCTTCTCCGTTCTAAGAGTGACACCCCAGAAGAACTCATCACTTTTGTCAGGAAAATGGAAGTCCTGAACAACATGACCGTTCGCTCTATAAGGAGTGATCATGGGACTGAGTTCAAAAACAGTTCTCTTGATTCCTTCTTTGAAAGAAAGGGTATTTCTCACAACTTTTCCTCAGTGAGAACACCGCAACAAAATGGAGTCGCTGAAAGAAGAAATCGAACTATCATCGAAGCTGCACGTTCAATGCTCAGCGATTCTCATCTACCTACTCAGTTTTGGGCAGAAGCTGTCAACACTGCTTGTTTTACTCAAAACAGGTCGCTGATAGTCAAAAGATTCAAGAAGACAGCCTATGAACTCTTCCATGGGAGAAAGCCTTCAATTACCTTTCTTCACATCTTTGGATGTCAGTGTTTCATACTGTACAACAGAGATGCCCTTGGAAAGTTTGATCCTAAGGCTGATGATGGAATCTTTCTTGGATATTCTTCAGTCTCCAAAGCCTTCAGAGTCTTCAATCGAAGAAGACAATCTGTAGAAGAAACAATCCACGTCACTTTTGACGAATCCCGTTCCGCGAACTCTAGACCTTCTGTTAATACTGAAGAACTGAATCAATGGATGTTTTCTCATCTTGGTGATTCAGAAGATGTTTCCACTCCTCCACCTCATACTCATCCCGCTGAAGATGATGATCCTACTATCATCCCAAGCATGCAGACAAGTGAAGCTGAATCCTCATGGGTCTCAGTTGTTCCTCTTAACACTATGTCTGCTTCTGAACCTTCTGTCTCATACATACCATCTACTTCTCCGCAATTAGTGAATGAAATGACATCTGAACCTCTTCCTCTCTTGGTGGATATACCAGAAGTTGCTGAAGCCTCATCTTCAGCTCCTCAAGTTCAGAATGAGTCAGTGACTTATGCTCCGGCTCAACGATGGACTATTAATCACCCTATTGAACAAATTCTTGGTGATCCAAACGCTGGTGTTCAGACTCGACGAAGTGCAGGTAACATTTTGTTAGACCCAGATTGATCAGGTAACAACGATTCAATGAGGAATAATAAGAACAGATAATGATTTCAACTTGTCATCCCTCTCACAATCAAGAATTAAGATAGTTACAAATATTGGAATGGAAATCAAAACTATCTCTCTCTAACAATTAGGCTCTCTAATGAATAATGAATCACTTCAATGAATCGCTAACCTAATTCCTAAGGCAAACATCACATTATATACTTAGGCCTTTAAACACACAAAGCCTAAGCCCATTAAACTAATCAAGCCCAATTAACCTAATCTAAGCCCTTTTATAATTAAAGGCTTTTACAATGAATTAATTAAACTCTAATTAAGCTCTAATAAATTATTTATATATCTTTCTAATATGTAGGACATTTATTGTCCTAACAATCTCCCCCTAAAGATATATAAATAAAAATTGGATTTGAAACCTTCAGGTCTTGATCTTCTTTTCTTCTTGAATCTTTGAAAACTTCGGTGTTGCTTGTCTTTATGTCTTTTCAGCGCTCCCCCTTGAATGAAGCACTTGGTCTTCATATCTTCAACTTTGTAAACGGATTCGGTGAACAATGAATTTGTCTTTGAACCGCGAGTTGACTTTGCTTTCAGCTTCAGCTTGTAGAACCAATATGCTCGATGGAGGAAATGGAGGCGAACACCACTTGATAAAGGATGAGAAGAATTTACCACTTGTACCCCCTCGGCTTTTGCATGGGGACTTCTTTACTCCCCCTCGGATTTTGCTAACTCCCCCTCAACTTGATAATCCGGTGTCTTTGAATATGTACCCTTTCTCCCCCTCATGATGAGTAGGAGAATCCGGAGCATCATGTATGATCAAAGACAATAGTAGCGAGTAGCAAAAAATCAAGATCAAACCATTAAGTAACCAGAACGGGGTAATCAACTAACACAGAAACACGAAATCGAAATAATAAACAATAAGAACAATGATTTCAACTGGTCATCCCTGTATTATGCTTTCAATCAGAGTGTTTACAATACGAGTAGGAAGAAAGCAAATGAGACAACTAGCTATTTTTCTAAGCTAATTGCACTTTAAATATGCTGGGCCCGTGGTAACAAGCCCACGGCCCGTTCACAATGGACTAAGATTAAGCAAATACAATTTAAACCCTTGAACTTAAAATCAACAATAAAACCTGCCCTAACAATCTCCCCCTTTGATTTGAAGTTCAAATTCGCGCTCTATCTCTTGCCAGTTGTAGACATAACGTTTGCGAAGAGAGAAATGAACCTCGAAGAATCTGATGGCGCGACGGTAGTCGAGACGTTCTTCAACCATATCCAAGGCAGTCTGAGCATTTCTTTCATTCAGATTGGGTACATAGGATACCTTTGGATTTTCGGATTCGTGCTTGATGATCTTCCGAAGAGCGTCTTGAACCTTGAGCAGTGTGCCGTCGCAAAATCGATCTACCTGACTGAACCTCATAAACTTCTTTTCTTTCTGAGCGTTGAGGAAGACGATCCCAAATTCTGGTTGAAGTAGCATTGCATTCTCGGGATACATCGACAGTTCAGGAGCTTTCAGATTCGGTTTGAGCAAATTTACCTTCTTCGCTCGGTTCTCGATTGCCATTTGAAAGTCCGTAAGATAAGAGATCATAATAGAACGGACGAGGAATCGACAAACCGCTTCGAGCGCCTTTGTTACAGCAAGCGGTCGGATGGTTCTGGTGCGAAGGTCTCTCAAAATAACCAAGAGGTCGAACGGATGGAGATGCTTAAAGTCAGCTTCAGAAAAAATCCATTCTTTTCCGTCTTCTCGTCGAACAGTGAACACGGGAAAGACGATCTTCATAATTCGGTTTGACTGAATCTTTAGCACCTCTGAAATTTTATGTTTGGTTCGAACCTGGTCTCTCGGGAGACACCGCTTCATGGCTTCTACGTATCGGAGTTGGCGTGCTGGATCAGGACTGTAGATGCCAAGACAGAAGGTCGGCTCAATCGGGCGAATTCTGTGTACAAACAGCTTCTTCAGAGATTCCTCCAGATGAGGAATGAGGACCTTGATCTTCTCCCAACGATTTTGTTGCTGAGGAGGGGGAGGAAGATCAGGAGCTGTTGTTTGCTGAGGAGATGTCGGGATTTCTGCATTGGATCTTTCGGGTTGATCTGTAGTCGTAGCGGGTTGAGTCGAGTGAACGGGAGGCGTACCATAGAAATTCTGAAGCAGAAACTGGTCGTAATCAACGTTGTCGTCTTCATCAGTGGGAAACACCAAGTTTACCTCGAAGTTTACGGCATTGGCAGCTTTTTCGTACCAAGCGTCTTCGGTTTCCGGGTTGGTTTCACATGCTGGATCAATCATGGTGAGCATTGACATGTCTGATGGTTCTTGTGCGACCAATTCCTGTGTTGTCCCCTCGGGCTTTTCAACCGTTGGGGCTTCGTCATATGAAATATCTATGTCGATGACCATGTGTGCTAATGGCAACTCGGCTTCAGGTGTTGCTGTTGAAGTTGCCGCAGTTGGGGGTTCCTGTTGAACCACAAATATCGTTTCGGCAGTCACGATCTGGACGGTCTCGGTTTGGCGTAGACGCTTCTCCCCCTCACGGTGATCAGGATCATCCTGGTCATCGTGCTTGCGTTTGAGACCGCCGGCTTGACTCTTACAAGTGTCTTCTAGTGAGCGGACCCTCTCAGACAGCGTGGCAAGCGCTTTGTTGTAGTCGTTGAGGGTCGAGTCAATGGCGTCAAGGCGTGAGATGATGGATGAGATGGAGCAGTGACCTGGGATCGAAGAATTGAGATCAGGTCTGCTTCGGCAGATGCGGTTGTGTCGGATTCCTGGAGTAGTTGGGCTAAGAGCACCGTCTTCAGAGTGTCCACCGAATAAGTAGGTTGCGGTTGAGGCGTTGGAGGCACAGAGACGGTTTCAATGTCGACGAGGTGGCCCTTTTCTTTGATAGCATGCATCGCTTTGGCAAGTTCAGCGGCTACATGTTCCTGCATTTGTTGCTCCATAACCTGTCGGACAGCCTCAAGGGTGCTGTCCAGAGACCCTTTTGACACAAAGTCGGGTAAAATAACACCGGGCTCACTTAGAGTACCCGTTGAGGCATCTACCTTAGAGGCAGAGCCACCTACATTCACAGCTGGCATGATATTAACCGTGGTAGGATTTCCGTCCAATCCTCGTGTTTCGAAAGTCGGAGACACTATAGACGTTCCGGTCGGGTCACTAAGAGCCGCGACTTGGCGTTGTTCCGCATCAAGTGTCCTAGGCGAAGAATGTTCAGTAACAATAGGCTCTAGACTCGATGGTGCATGAAATGAAGTCGAGACTGGGGGCTGCTGGTCTCTTATTTCAACACCAACACTCTCCGAATGAGAGGCCGGTGGAAGTTGTGCTTGTTCCCCGTGTAATATTGAAACATCTGTCTGTCGTGAGACGGATGAGTAGATGAGGGGGTCGTGCAATTGCTCCGCTGGGTCCACGGAGGCTTCTTTAATACCCCGTCCCAACAAATGAGACGGGATAGCAGATGTGGCAACCCGGATATGACGTAGCTGGTTTCGCTCAGGAGCCTCGTTATCTTTACGGCCCAATCTTTCCTGGTTCGCTTTCGACCTTAACTCCCTCATTCTCACATGTTCTATGTCCCGGGGAAGGTCCCTCCGGCTCTGGATGGACCATGGGATTCCCTAACTCTCGTCTATATGCTATCACAGGTATTATCCTGCTCCCCCCTCAAAACATACATGGGGATTGACTTGCTCCCCCTCGGAGTGAGAATGATATCAGCACAAGAAAAAAATATTTAGACTTTGTAAGAAAAACAGTGTGACTCTTCCCCTCGGATTGAGGTTGTTGATCCGCCATGGAATACCTGTAAAAAGACCCAAAGTGAGAAACTGAGGCGGATAAACAAGTTCTGGTGCGTACCTTTGCATTAAGTGGCTCAATCTGATACAGATTGAGGACAAGAGTGATGAAACAGGTACAGGACTGAAAGTAGTAGGGGCGTCCGGACATAATGATGCAATTGCAAGACATACCGGAGATGATGAAAGTTTCCGGATAAAATAAGCAATCCGGACAGAGTAGAATCCGGATGACATTTAAGAGAGACCAAGAGTCCGGATATGGTACCCGGGTTCCCTTCCAATCCGTATAAGAACCCGGTCCGGAAACCTGTCCGGATACTTCTGGATTTTCAAGAATTTCCCTGATTCTTGACATTTTTGCAAAAATAAAGCTATATGGATTTCAGAGACGATCCTTCTCTCGCTCCCCCTCAAACGGAGCATGGGGAAGAATTTGCTCCCCCTCAGAATGTGTGCGTAGAGTGAGGTGCACACGGGAGTATCCACACACACAAAAACTTTTTAACATATTTAAGGAAAAAGTGTGTGTGACGCTCCCCCTCAACAGTAGAGTAACATACCTGATAGCTGATCATGCTTCCCCTAAACACGTGAGCAGCTTGTTAGAGCACAGGTATAGACAAACCTCACGTCTTCTTAATATTGTTCCTTGTAGATCGTGAGCAGCTCCCTCCTTGCGGTCATGTGTGTGGAGCATCCAGTGTTTAAGGACCACACATGACCGTCCTGCAAAACAAATTTAGCGGACCTTCGGTACCCAGATTTGCCTGGGTCCGGGAGGGTTAGGTTTGGCACCGTTTGGGGAAGCTTGCTTTGTCCCAGCTTTCCCTTTAGGTATAGGAATTACACCGTTAGAGGGAACTGGTTTTGGCACTTGTTTCCTCTTCGGTGCAGAATTTACACCTTTAGGAGGAACAGATTTTGTAGCAGCTTTCCACCTGGGTGCCGGTTTAACCTCAGTAGGAGCAACCCATCTAGGAGCAGGTTTGGTCTCCCGCTGTGGTTTAACCACTGATTGGTAACCCCGTTTTTTATAGTGTCTTTGCTGGTTATTACGGGGTTTTCGTTTGGGTGTATGATTAAACCTTTGATATGACCCAAACCAATCATTATTAGCAATGTTATCAAAATCATTCCAACCACAACTAGAACAACACAAACGATCGTGTGATAATTGAATCAATTGCTGAATGGAATAAATTTTCATCGGAAAATTAACATCTCTATTAACAAAATTATTCCTATGATTCCAGGCACAATCGTTTTTGTTCATCCTAGGATGAAAGACAGTATTGAACGACTTTGATGCATCATCCTTGACAGATTCCTTGGCTGGCCACTTTGGTTTTGTTTGTTTAGCTCGACCGGTTTTATCCGAAACAACAGGGACAGTACGGTTAGTGACTTTTGAGGAAACGGGAATCTTAGTGGTCGGTCGTTCGGTCTTTTGCTTCGGCTGTGATTGTTTTTGAGAATTTGAAGCATTTTTAAGAATCTTGATCACAGCCGGAGTCTTGGATTGAGAACAGTCGCCCTTTTGAAAATTGACCGGACGATTAACCACTGGAGACAAAAAGTCAGAATGACTTGGAAGAGGTTTGTCGAAAGGGAACGACTCAAACTCTTTATCAGAATTACCTTCGGAGTTCATGTATTCTGAAAAATCTATCTCCGGAATTTCAGGACTTGGATCGGTCGAGGAAGGCGAGGAACACTTTGTGCTTTCTGTAGTGTGCTTTGAGGAATTTGGTGCGGAAGCTAGGAAAAAATCAGAGTTCAAATTCCTTAAAACACTCTTATCTTGAGAATCAGAACCCTCTTGTGATCTTTTGTCAGTTGGGAAAGAGGTTGTTCCAAAGAAAGCTTTACACGAAGACGTGTCCGATGAGCTAGAGGAAAAATCGGGTGAAATCTTCTTTTCAGATTGGAGTTGGTCAAATTGCTTTTGTAGTTGACTTTTACTCACTTTCTCTTGCATCACTTCTGTTGCCAAAGCGGACAGTTGTGATGTGAGTCGATTGATTTCAAGCCGAAGGATCTCCTGTCCTTCATCAGACACAACTTCGGTTTTGACCGATTGTTGATTCTCAAGTTTTTCAATTAAAGCTTGCTTTTCCATTTGAAAAATTTGCCTTTCTTTCTCAAATGACTCCTCCAACTCGACTATCTTTTCTTCCAAGATGAGAGGGGGAACATAGAGTTTAAACTCATCCGTCTCAGTCTTGGTTTCGGTTGCTTGGTCCTCATCCTTCTTGGAGGAATCCTTGGGCGTAGCCACCTTGTAAGGGTCGAAGTAGTCATTGGAGAGGTACTTTGTGTCCTTTTTATAAGAATAATTTAAAGGCTCGTAACAAAATGGAAGTTGAATTCCTCGTTTGTGTTTGCGCTTATATTCCTCGGTTTCCTCTTCCTTCTCAGGTTCAAGAGGACCAGTCCATTGGATTGCATATTCCGGATACTTTTTATCTAACCCAAAGCAAGCAAAATCATACAAAGTTGGTGTAAACCATCTTCCCTTTTTCAAATAATGTGGGTTATCATATCCGATTCCCCATTCTTTGTGAAATAGGTGAACTCTTTGGGTTTATTCAGGAAGATGGTTTGATCAGTTTGACCCCTTTTGTGGAGTTTGGTTTCTAGATCAAGAATTTTCGCAACAAACTCATTGTGCTGAATCTGAAGAGAGGAACATTGATAAACAATATCCTCTTTCTCATTCATGCACTGATCAAACTGAGACTGAAGTTTAGATAACTTGGCCCTTAAGTCTTTAGGTGCTATTGAAAGATTTTTGCATTTTTCTTTTAACATAGCATTTTCAGACTTGTATTTTTCAGTTAATCTCTGTTGAACATCTAGCTTTTCGGTTAGAGACCTAATCTCAAGCAGTTGTTCTTTAGAGGTGGCCTTAAAGGAAACTACCCGTTCAGCAAGAGGTTTCACTCGGTCATAAAGTTCTGAAAAGATAGGTTCACATACCTGACATGGCTTTTTCATGTCTTCTTCAGCAGGAGACATCTTCAGTTGCACTGGAGTGATCGTCAGACGTGTAGATTGATTCAAAGTGTAAACCTAACGCAAGGCACTAAGAGTGGAATCCTAACGCAGGTTCTATGACTGGTATGAACTAAGAGTGATCTTACTGGATAGGAATCTAAGTAAGGGTCTGATCAGGAAGTGTCCGAATCAGATCAATTAAGAACAGTTCAATAAATCACAAAGTGTCCGGGTAAAACAAAGAATCCGGATGGCATAGATTCACGAATACTTAAATGTCCCCCTTCTGCGACTTAGCACGGGGGTCCCGAGAAAATTTTGAAAAATGAGGGTTCAAAACAGCTCCCGGATTACGTGTCCGGGTGGTTTCCGGATAGAGAATCCGGAAAAACCAGGAATCCGGATGATATAGTCCGGATAGGTGAAGGAATCCGGATGTACTAAATTCCGGATAACAATGAAGTTTCCGGGTACAATGGATTGTCCGGATAAGATATGTCCGGAAACACTGGTTTCCGGATACAAATGTTACCCGTATAGTATAAGGAATAGTGACTTACCCGGAAAAATGACTTACCCGGAAAAACTTGATTGTCCGGAAAAACTGGAAGAATCCGGATGGAAACACAAATGTCCGGACACTATCAACTTGTCCGGAAAACGCGGCTGTTTTATCAGTTCGATCGATTTCTCAACTAGGGTTACTCAAGATTGTTCCTGAAAGATTAGAAACAATACCAAAAACAAAACTAACACTAACCCAATCGATTTCTAAGCAAAAAGAACACGTTTTGATGGTAAAAATTCGATTTTTGTTGAAGAACACTACCAAAAAACTTTGATCTTAAATTGCTAAATTGACCAATCAAACGAATGAATTAGGATGTGAAAATTTGCAGAAACACTTATAACTATAATGCTAACACAACCCAATAATAAAAAACAACCAATTTCGACTGAATCAAAAAGTCAAGAATTCAAGAATAGTCAGACGAGTAAAAATCAAACTAACCAGAAATTGATGAATGAACCTTTGAATCGAATCCGTCTGTCTGCTCTGATACCAATTGTTAGACCCAGATTGATCAGGTAACAACGATTCAATGAGGAATAATAAGAACAGATAATGATTTCAACTTGTCATCCCTCTCACAATCAAGAATTAAGATAGTTACAAATATTGGAATGGAAATCAAAACTATCTCTCTCTAACAATTAGGCTCTCTAATGAATAATGAATCGCTTCAATGAATCGCTAACCTAATTCCTAAGGCAAACATCACATTATATACTTAGGCCTTTAAACACACAAGGCCTAAGCCCATTAAACTAATCAAGCACAATTAACCTAATCTAAGCCCTTTTATAATTAAAGGCTTTTACAATGAATTAATTAAACTCTAATTAAGCTCTAATAAATTATTTATATATCTTTCTAATATGTAGGACATTTATTGTCCTAACACATTTGTTTGTTTGTTAACTTTATTTCTCTGATTGAACCAAAGAAAACAGATGATGCCCTCAGAGATCCAAATTGGGTCAGCGCTATGCAAGAAGAGCTGACAGAATTCGAAAGAAACAAAGTTTGGAAGCTCGTTCCACGACCATCTGACAAGTCAGTGATAGGCACTAAATGGGTCTATCGAAACAAGTTAGATGAACATGGAACTGTAACCCGCAACAAGGCTCGTCTCGTTGCTCAGGGGTACATACAATAGAAAGGTATAGATTACGACGAAACTTTCGTCCCAGTGGCAAGACTAGAAGCCATTCGTCTATTCTTAGCTTACGCTGTACTCAAAGACTTCAAATTATATCAAATGGATGTTAAAGCAGCGTTCCACAATGGAAAGCTGAATGAAGAAGTTTACGTGGAACAACCTCCAGGATTCTCAGATCCTAAGCATCCAGGTTATGTTTATAAGCTGGATAAGGCACTTTATGGCTTAAAGCAAGCACCTCGAGCATGGTATGACACTCTCTCTTCTTATCTCCATATTGAAAAATTTGAGCGTGGTCAAATCGATAAAACTCTATTTTTCAGGAAAGTAAAAGGTCATATCATTCTTGTTCAAATATATGTCGATGATATTTTATTTGGTTCCACTAACCCTGACTTATGTACTCGTTTCGCTGAGAGAATGAAAGTTGAATATAAAATGAGTATGATGGGTGAGCTGACATATTTCCTAGGTCTTCAAATCAAGCAGAGTGAAAAAGGAACTTTCATTCACCAAGGAAAATATGTTAAAGATATGCTGAAAAAATTCGATTTAACTCAGAGCTCAGCTATGAAAACCCCTATGGCACCGCCGCTGACACTAAACAAGGATCCCTCTGGAAAACTTGTTAATGTCACAACGTACCGTGGGATGATCGGCTCTCTTCTATATCTTATAGCTAGCCGACCTGATATTATGTATGCAACCTGTTTGTATGCACGATATCAAGCTGAACCTAAGGAATCTTATTTGATCGATGTAAAGCGAATCTTTCGTTACCTTAAGGGTACTCCTAACCTATGTCTTTGGTATCCCAAAGACTCAGGGTTTGATCTAATCGCCTATTCAGATAGTGATTTTGCAGGTTGCAAATTGGATAGTAAAATCACCACAGGAGGCTGTCAGCTTCTGGGTGGAAAGCTGGTGAGTTGGACAAGTAAAAAGCAAAACTCAGTGTCCACCTCAACCGCTGAAGCTGAATACGTAGCCGCTGGAAGCTGTTGTTCTCAAGTCTTATGGATGAGAAATCAACTACTGGACTATGACCTTCAGCTCTCGAAAATTCCAATCTATTGCGACTGCACCAGTGCCATAGCTATAGCCAACAATCCAGTGCTACACTCAAAGACCAAATACATCGAAATCAGGTATCATTTTATCAGAGATCATGTGATGAATGTTGATATAGAACTTCATTTTATCCTAATTGATTTTCAGTTAGCTGATCTATTCACCAAACCTCTTGATGAGACAAGATTCAACTTTCTCATCAGCGAGCTTGGAATGCTGAACTTAGAAGAGTAAAATCTTCAGCGGTTCACATTCGATCAACGATAATAAAATGAACTTGTATAACCCCATTAATCACCCTCTCTCTGAACAAAATTGATTCGCTGATATCAAGGTATGTTCTTTCTTACTCACTGACGTTCGCCTAAGAATGCAAGATTTCAAAACAAATTGCATCGCTGAATATCTCTTCCTTTCAGTGGTTCTTTTGAAATTTCTAAAATAACACTGATACTTCTAATCAGTGCTTCATGTTTTCAAAATGTCCCTGAGTTTTCAAATCCTCAGAGTCGTCCTAAAATATGAAAGGACGTTTGTGACGTCATCACAACGGATAGACCATGGCACGCTTTTTTTCCTGACACGTTTGCCCGTTTCGTTTTCCTTGACCAATCAAATTCAAGGGACGTGTCCGTGTCATCATGAAAAACTTTTCTGCTCATAGTTTTTCTCTCTCTACTCTCACTATATAAACCCATTTGAGTTTATATTTTTACCTTTTACGCGAACATCATCTCCTTCGAGCAAGAACAACTGTTGCATTTGAACTCTCTTTCTCCAAAAACTGTTCATCTTCATCTTCATCTTCTTCAACAATCCAAGGTTAATATTCTTATTATTTACCTTTACGAACTTGTTTTTGATCTTATTCTTGGTTTCAAAAGATCAAACAAAAGAACTCTCTGAAAATGAAATCATTTTCTCTTCATGATTTTATGAACACAATCTGGAAACAGATTGTTCTTCGAGTTTATAATAAAAATATTAAACTTGACTTTTCATATGTTTTTCCAGAATCCCTTCTCTAAAAGGAAACTGGAAAACAAGATTATTCACTATGTTTTGTACTCTTTTTCAAAACTAGAAAAACCCTAATCTCCATTAAGACATCTTATTCTGAATGGAAAGTGAAAAACCCTAAAACATCTTATTTAGGAAAATCTTTCCACATTAATACATTATTCTTCATCTTCTTCATGTTTATGTGTGATAAACAGAAATGGCATCTACTGAAGCACCTCCTTAGTCTCCTACTTCATCCTCTGAAAAGGTTGAACTTGTCAAAGCTGCAAATGTCAACTTCAAAATTGAGCAAGTTAACTTTCAGGGAAACAATCCCTATGCCCTCTTCAACTTTCCTCAAAGGAAGTAGATCACACACCTAGACGATGCAGTGAATTTTCTCAAAACCTGTCCTCTATCGACAACCCTGACCGTCAATCCTCCTGCTCACAGGAATCTACTCGCTCAGTTCTGGTATACTGCCAGAAGAGCTCAGATCACCTCCACTAAAGACCCCAAGAAGAAAATCGATGTCATCCTCTTTGACACCGAACATGGTTCCTCCAAGATTACTCCTGGCTCTATCAGGTCTGCTCTCAACCTTCTTGGTGCTTCAAAGGAAAAACGCTTCGTTCCCCTGCCAAATCCCAAGAACCCCACTGATAGAGAAGCACTCATTGCATTCTTTGATGCAATGCAGTATGTATGGGAAACAGGGAGAGACGGTCTCCCTGAGAAGAAGCTGACCGCCATCCTGAAATCCAAAATGCCCAGCGAGATGAACTTCATCTTCGCTCATCTGATAAGTTGCATGACAGCTAAGGTTGGTTCCACTAACCAAGCCTCCAAACCCCAGCAGGCTATGGGATACTCACTTGTTGATCCAAACCCTCAGTGATTTGATAATGACAATCTAAGAATCACTTAGTGAAAATTGTAAGTAGACAATATATATAAGTGTTTCACTATCGCTGATAAAGTACTAAGTCTGTTTCAGTACCGCTGATAGGAAACTCTAGTTATTTGTTAAGTTCAGCGATACAGTTCATCAACAAGCCCTGAGCTTGTTCAGTCTTGTTGATGATCGCTGATAATCTTAGTTGTTTACTTATGATCCCTGAAGACAAGTTTCACGTCAACTATGTTCTACGTTGAAGTCGAAGATCAAGCCAAAGAACCAGCGACAAGTCTACTAATGAACTGATGCGGATATCAGCGAAGCCAAGATTTGTCCACTCAACGTGAAGTTTCAAGTTGAAGACTTCAGCGAACGCTGAACTTTATCACTCGCTGATAAAGATCTATTCAGTGAACGTTGATCATGAAGTCTTCCTCTACAAGTTACTTTTGTCTTTCCTCCTTGCACGCCTCCGTACGAAACGTCAGAATAGGACATCCCTTTTGTCCAGAATCGTACAACCAACTCTGATTCTACACTGTTCATCATGCGGCTACTAGGTTGTCTACAAACGTCAAACCATACAACCAATCAGCTGCTGCCACGTGTAATGTAATACCTCGATTTTCCCAAGTAAGTAGAACTTCCCTCCCAACCGTGGTACTTTAGTGACTATATACTTTTCCGTCGTCATGGCTTAAATAGTTGCATGTAAATATATGTGAGCATGTATATTATTGTATTTAGTTGTGAGAACCCTACATTTTCACTGCATGCAAACCCCACTTCCATGCGGTTCCTTATCGTGACCATTAGTGAACCAAAGAGGATTATTTTAGCTAAAAGTCGATTTTGGACAGAACCTGGGAGCCATGCGCGACAATGACATGCGAGAATGACCAGGGCATTGTCGCCCTGGCAATGTCGCGACCTGCAGGTTGGTAACCGAATTCGAACAGAAACATGCTCATGGGGAGCGACTATGACCTGCGAAAATGACCAAGTCATAGTCGCGGTGGCATTGTCGCGTAAGAGGAACATCCGAGCCAAATTAGCAGAAGGTGGTACACGGGTCGCGACTATGCCCGATGACAATGCCCAGGGCATAGTCGCGGTGTCATTGTCGCGATCGGCCCAAGAAGTGCAGCTACTTAAAACGTTTTTGGGGGCTTTTATCTTCATTCTCTCCATCGATTTCTCTGTCTCTCTCTCTTTCAAAAATACGAAATTCTCTCAAGTAAACCCTAAATCCCTTTCTTCTTCTCCTTCATCATCTCACATAATCAAGACCCACTCCCACCATTGTTGAAGTTGTAGGAGCTTGAAGTTTTTTTGGAAGTCTAGGAGCTCTCTTTTGGGAGATTCAAGTGACTAAGGTAATTTCTAGTTAGATCATTGTGTCCTTCACTTTCTCTTCCATTTTGAAGTGTTTTGGGTAATATTGGTGGTAATTAGTTAAGAAAATCCTCTAATTTCATCACCATTGAAGTTAGGGTTTTTGATGAAAGTTGGGATTTAGATATAAAAATGTTTGAGGATGATTTCTTATGGTTAGATAAGAACATTCATGGACGGATTGTAGTATTGATGGATGGAAACTCATAAATCTAGGTTTTGGAAGTTTGGGCTTGAGGATGCAAATTTCATCAAAGGAGCTTACGTTGGAGAAACTCTGGATTTAGCTTAAATCTAGCAAGGTGAGTTCAAGTTACTTTGTGAAAACTTTGTACATGCCAAAACTGTATTTTCCAAATGATTGTGTGTTTTACTTGAAATATATGTGGTTGAATTATTTGAATAGTTTAACTCTTTGAAGTGTTTATCTTCATAAATGTGTAAAACACCCATATTTGGGGCTTTTGAATATTTAGATGGTTAGAAACCATAATTTGTCTCTAAAAGATTAATTGCTCAAAATGAGGTTTATTTGATGGTTTGATCATGTTAGCGTAATGGATTTTATAACCATTTGAGAAATACACTTTAGTGTTATGAATCATTTTGAGAATATTAAGGGTGTGAGTCCTTTGGGATGACCCATTTGTTTAATATGAATTTGGGGTAACGATGATTTTGTGGTAAGTGATTGCTTAAATAATGATTAACGCATTTATGCGACGATGACCGTTATTTATGGGTCTAGCAAGCTTGGAGCACTTTGCTCGGTTATGACTTGAGATAGTCTTGGGACTGTTGTCCGAGTTAAATGGCTCGATATGGAGCCTTATGTGTGGGTTGCTTTTATTGCACTGTTTTGCATATTAATGTATGTTGTTGATATTTACATGCTTGGGTGAATGAGTCATTCTGGTCTAGGCATGTTGTTTAGGCTGTATTGCATTTGTTTCCATAGGCATATTAGTCAGTCGTGGTCGATTTGGTGTTGAGGTTGGACCTCGGTACCCATGTTTTATGACCTTAACTTCCAAGTAGGCACTAGGAGTATATAGTCTTGGGCACTTATCTTGGAGGTTTGTGTAGAGATCCACGCCTTACTGGATTATACCTTAGAGGTAGTCCCGATGTGTCGGGCCTTGAGGCGTTACCTTGGAGGTAGACGTCAAGGTATATCCTCAATTTCGGTGTAACTTGGGTTTCAACGTTGTATGGGTGGTATACTTATGTGTTACCTCCACCTTCAACAGATACGGGTCTCCCCCGTTTATGTTATTTGATCTTTATTACGTTTTACGGTCGCGTGAGTATTGCTTCGTATTATATTTTAAATAAAGAGTTATATTTAATGGATGGTTTCCATGTTTTACGGATTGAGTGTGTTGTCAACCGTATTTGAAGGTTTTGCCTAAACTAAACTTATTCACGTATTTGAGTGAGTTGGAAATATAAATCATTTTGGAAAAACGTATTTTACCTTTCGAGAACTTTCCCATGGAGCTGTGTGAGTTGAAAATGGATGATTTGTCATTAAAGTAAACTCTTTTGAAATCATGACTATATCTATTACTCTTTCATTTTATGTTTTATATAGTCATGATAAAATGCTTGAACTCACTAGGCGTAAGCCTAACTCTTTTTATTTGTCGGCATGTGCAACAGGTCTCGGGTGGGGAGTAGTTCTAGCTACACTGTGATGTGACGAATGCTATTAGAATGCACGAGAGATGATGGTGATTAGTGAAGTCTTCCGCATTAGTTTTGGAATTAGCAACTTATGTTGTGTTATGTAACAACCGTTAAGTTATTTTATTGTGAGAATTATAATGTTTTAAATTTCGAGGTATTCTGAGGAATCAATTGTAGAAATGATTTCATGTATTTAGTTATTTTGTTGAAATTAAAGTTAGTTGCTCGTTTCAACTTTGAGGGTGTTACATGTAAAGTTGTACTGATATGCATTAAATGGATGCAGTATATAAAGGAAACCCTACTTCAGAATTGAAGTGCTCGGCCATCTCCTTCTTACTATTCTGTGTGTTAGAATATTATCCTTAATATTCTTATCTTCTTTCTATCTTATTTCTAGTGCAAGAAAATCTTAGTGATTCTCTTAACTTGTTTAGATTAGGTTTATTCCTTAATCTTGTTCCACAACAAGATGTAAATTGTTTGATACATATCAATAAACAATTTAGAAAAGTAAAATATGTGTGTTTGTATTTACCCCCCCCCCCCCCCTTCTACAAACTTGTATAACCCTCCGGGACCAACAAGTGGTATCAGAGCAGATTGTTTAATCTCATAAATAAGATCTTGCTTATACTAATATTTTCACTTCCTTGCTATTTTCCATAATGGCTAACACCACAAACACAAACTACATTGATAATGGTTCTCTTGCAAAACCCCCTAGATTTTCCAGAGATAACTTCAATCTGTGGAAAAATAGGATGATACTCTTCTTAGAAGGTGTAGACCCTACTATGCCCCATTACATCGAAAATGGCCCATATATTCCTGTTAGAATTGATCCTGAAGTTCCAGGCACTACTACTAGAGCTGCCATTCCTGAAAGAATCATTCCTAAGGAAATTCACAATTGGTCTGATGAAGACAAGAAGAAAGTGGCTATCGACACTAAGGCTAGATCCATTCTTTCCATGGCTCTTCCTGACGAAGTCTACCATTCCGTCATGAACCTGAAAACTTCCAAAGCCATGTGGGACACAATCTGTGTTCAATATGACGGTACGTCTGAAGTCCAGGACTCAAGAAAAATCAACCTGGTAAGACAGTACGAAAGCTTCATTTATGGTAAGAATGAATCTCTCCCTGAAGTACATCAGCGGTTTAACTGTTTAATTATTGATCTGAAAACCGTTGGTAAGGAATATTCTAACTTTGAGATCCTGACAAAGTTCTTAGAATGTTTACCTGAAAGTTGGGACAGTTATTCAATGTGTCTCAAGCTATCAAAGGATCTAAAATCTATGACTCTCTCTACCTTATTTGGCACTATGCTCAATCATGAGCAGTCGTGTCATCTTAAGAAGAATCTTGTAAAAGATTCCAAGAGCACACTTGTTGCTTTACTCTCAGAGTCACCTTCCACTCAACGATCATCTATCACTATCACTGAGTTGGAAACTAGCTCTGAATGCTCATCAGATGCTGAGTCTTCAGATCTTGATGAATCTCTGGCACTCCTGGCTAATAAGTTCAGGAGATTCGCCAGAAAGAGTAATTTCAGAAGGAACAAACCCCTTACACTCACTGATAAGCCAAAAACATCAACCCCTGTTGATAAGGCTACGGCTACCTGCTTTAACTGTGAGAAAGTAGGACACTTTGCTAGTGAATGCAGGTCAAAGAAAGTCTTTAAACCCTCAGCTTTCTCCAAGAAATCCTCTAACCCCAGGGCTAGAGATGAAAAGTATCAAAAGCTGAAAGAAAAGTATGCAAAGCTGAAAAGCTTTAAGAAGAAAGGAAAAGGCCTGATGGCTGACTTTGACTTGGCTGCCTCTGTTGAAGAAGAATCATATGACTCTGAAGATGATGATGAGGCCAATCTCTGCCTCATGGCAAAAATTGAAGAAGAGGAAGAAAACTCTGACATTCCCTCTACTTCAACCTATACCTCTAAGGTATCAACTTCTTTCTTTACTAATATTTCAGATATTAATGAAGCTGATAGTCTTCGAAAAATTAAACTCCTGACTATAAATTTATATGATGCCATGAATGGCAAGACCATAGTTGAAAATAAAAATCTTGATCTCGCTGAACAGCTTAAAAACTGTCACCTTCAAATAGAAAAGCTTTCTAAAATTGAAGAAGATTTAAAAGATCAGGTCCATATAAATCAACTACTCAAAATCGAACGTGAAGAAGCTATCGCTGCAATAAGAGCTGAAAAGGCTACTGTTGAAGGATGGTGTAAATCCTCAACAATGATCACTGAGATAATAAAGTCTCAGATTCCCCTGAGTGATAAGAGTGGACTTGGTTATAAAGATGATATTCTAGAACCAACCACTGATCGTTCTATGCTTAAGTTTGGAACAATCGTATCCTCAGTCCTTGACACTTCCTCATCTCAGTGTTCTTCTTCTAAAACTCCCAATCCTGAGGAAAAACCTACCTTAATCTCTAAAGGTAAAGGCAAAGAAAAAGTTTTCAACCAAAAACCTCAGAAGGGTACCTTTGTACCCAAGCTGAATGCTTCTAAAACTTCAATGACTTATCCCTCTACTTCTAAGAACCAGATCCCTGGATTTATCAAGCGATCTACTCCTAGAATCAGAGTGGATATTATTGGTAAGAAATCTGAAGAACTGATTGTTCCTCCCATTTCCAATGCCAAAGGTAAACTTGGTGCTGGCCGTGCTTATTTAAAATTAACGGCTAAGCATACAAATGGTCCTAAAGCTACTTTTAGCTATAGGAAATGTTATCACTGTGGACTTACCAATCATATTGCTAGTAAGTGCCCCATAACCACCAAAGCTGAAAAGTTAGATAAGGTGAAGATCAATGCCCCCAAGGCAAAGAAGACCAATCCTGGTGCAAATCAGTTTAAGGTGAAACTTACCACTGAGGTTAAGAAATTAACCAAAGTGAAGACTCGTTCTGAAGCTGAATCTTCAAATGCTGCGAAGATTGCTGAACCTTCCACTTCCTCTACCACCACTGACAAATGTGGGCCCATGATGAAATGGGTGCCCAAGTCAAACTAATCTTCCTTTATTTGCAGGTTAAGATGGGTATCTGGTATCTCGATAGCGGATGCTCTAGACATATGATTGGCAAGAAAAACCTGCTCACTGAATATCAGGAAGAGAAGGGTCCCTCAGTGACCTTCGGTGGAAACGGAAAAGGCTATACTCGAGGGTTTGGTGTACTCTCTAATGGTACAACAACCTTCAGAAGAGTCGCATATGTTGAAGGACTGAAGCATAATATTCTAAGCATCAGTCAGCTGTGTGACAAGGATAACAAAGTGATTTTCACTAAGGAATCCTGCTTTGTCACTGACAAAAAGGAGAAGATCGCTCTCAGCGGATATCATATGGAAAATGTTTACATTATAAACATGGACTCTAAAACTACTGAGAACTCTTGTTTCTTCTCAAAAGCCTCATCTGATGTCAACTGGCTATGGCATAAGAGGCTATCTCATCTCAACTTCAAGACACTGAATACACTTTCTTCAAAAGAGTTGGTCATTGGTCTACCTCAACACTCATACGCTAAGGAGTCTCTATGTTCAGCGTGTGAGAAAGGGAAACAAACCAAGGCAAGCTTCAAATCTAAGCAGGTTTCCCCAGTGTCATCTCCTCTACAACTTCTCCATATGGATTTATTTGGCCCTATTAACAAACAATCCATTGCTGGAAAGAAATATACATCGGTCATAGTTGATGAATTCTCTCGCTATACCTGGGTATTGTTTCTCCATTCTAAGAGTGACACCCCTGAAGAACTCATCACTTTTGTCAGGAAAATGGAAGTCCTGAACAACATGACCGTTCGCTCAATAAGGAGTGATCATGGGACTGAATTCAAAAACAGTTCTCTTGATTCCTTCTTTGAAAGTAAGGGTATTTCTCACAACTTTTCCTCAGTGAGAACACCGCAACAAAATGGAGTCGCTGAAAGAAGAAATCGAACTATCATCGAAGTTGCACGTTCAATGCTCAGCGATTCTCATCTACCTACTCAGTTTTGGGCAGAAGCTGTCAACACTGCTTGTTTTACTCAAAACAGGTCGCTGATAGTCAAAAGATTCAAGAAGACAGCATATGAACTCTTCCATAGGAGAAAGCCTTCAATTAGCTTTCTTCACATTTTTGGATGTCAGTGTTTCATACTGAACAACAGAGATGCCCTTGGAAAGTTTGATCCTAAGGCTGATGATGGAATCTTCCTTGGATACTCCTTAGTCTCCAAAGCCTTCAGAGTCATCAATCGAAGAAGACAAACCGTAGAAGAAACAATTCACGTCACTTTTGACGAATCCCGTTCAGCGAACTCTAGACCTTCTGCTGATACTGAAGAACTGAATCAATGGATGTTTTCTCATCTTGGTGATTCAGAAGATGTTCCCACTCCTCCATCTCATACACATCCAGCTGAAGATGATGATCCTACTATCATCCCAAGCATGCAGGCAAGTGAAGCTGAAACATCATGGGTCTCAGCTGTTCCTCTTAACACTATGCCTGCTTCTGAACCTTCTATCTCAGACATACCATCTACTTCTCAGCAATCAGTGAATGAAATGACATCTGAACCTCTTCCTCTCTTGGCAGATATACCAGAAGTTGCTGAAGCCTCATCTTCAGCTCCTCAAGTTCAGAATGAGTCAGTGACTTATGCTCCGACTCAACGATGGACTATTAATCACCCTATTGAACAAATTCTTGGTGATCCAAACGCTGGTTTTCAGACTCGATGAAGTGCATGTAATATTTGTTTATTTGTTTACTTTATTTCTCTGATTGACCCAAAGAAAACAGATGATGCCCTCAGAGATCCAAACTGGGTCAGCGCTATGCAAGAAGAGCTGACAGAATTCGAAAGAAATAAAGTTTGGAAGCTCGTTCCACGACCATCTAACAAGTCAATGATAGGCACTAAATGGGTCTATCGAAACAAGTTGGATGAACATGGAACTGTAACCCGCAACAAGGCTCGTCTTGTTGCTCAGGGATACATACAATAGGAAGGTATAGATTACGATGAAACTTTCGCCCCAGTGGCAAGACTAGAAGCCATTCGTCTTTTCTTAGCTTACGCTGTACACAAAGACTTCAAAGTTTATCAAATGGACGTTAAATCAGCGTTCCTTAATGGAAAGCTGAACGAAGAAGTCTACGTGGAACAACCTCCAGGATTCTCAGATCCTAAGCATCCACGTTATGTTTACAAACTGGATAAGGCAGTTTATGGCTTAAAACAAGCTCCTCGTGCATGGTATGACACTCTCTCTACTTATCTCCATATTGAAAAATATGAGCGAGGTAAAATCGATAAAACTCTATTTTTCAGGAAAGTAAAAGGTCATATCATTCTTGTTCAAATATATGTCGATGATATTATATCTGGTTCCACTAACCCTGACTTATGTACTCCTTTCGTTGAAAGAATGAAAGCTGAATATAAAATGAGTATGATGGGTGAGCTGACATATTTCCTAGGTCTTCAAATCAAACAGAGTGAAAAAGGAACTTTCATTCACCAAGGAAAATATGTTAAAGATATGCTGAAAAAAAATTGATTTAACTAAGATCTCAGCTACGAAAACCCCTATGGCACCGCCGCTGACACTAAACAAGGATCCTTCTGGAAAACCTGTTAATGTCACAGCGTACCGTGGGATGATCGGCTCTCTTCTGTATTTAACAGCGAGCCGACCTGATATTATGTACGCAACCTGTTTGTATGCACGATATCAAGCTGAACCTAAGGAATCTCATTTGATCGATGTAAAGCGAATCTTTTGTTACCTTAAGGGTACTCCTAACCTATGTCTTTGGTATCCCAAAGACTCAGGGTTTGATCTAATCGCCTATTCAGATAGTGATTTTGCAGGATGCAAATTGGATAGGAAAAGCACCATAGGAGGCTGTCAGCTCCTGGGTGGAAAGTTGGTGAGTTGGACAAGTAAAAAGCAAAACTCAGTGTCCACCTCAACCGCTGAAGCTGAATATGTAGCCGCTGGAAGCTGTTGTTCTCAGGTCTTGTGGATGAGAAATCAACTACTGAACTATGACCTTCAGCTCTCGAAAATTCCAATATACTGCGACAGCACTAGTGCCATCGCTATAGCCAACAATCCAGTGCTACATTCAAAGACCAAACACATCGAAATCAGGTATCATTTTATCAGAGATCATGTGATGAATGGAGATATAGAACTTCATTTTATTCCAACTGACTTTCAGTTAGCTGATTTGTTTACCAAACCTCTTGATGAGACAAGATTCAACTTTCTCATCAGCGAGCTTGGAATGCTTAACTTAGAAGAGTAAAATCTTCAGCGGTTCACATTCGATCAGTGATAACAATGAACTTGTATAACCCTATTAATCACCTACTCTCTGAACAAAATTGATTCGCTGATATCAAGGTATGTTCTTTCTTACTCGCTGACGTTCGCCTATAAATGCAAGATTTCAAAACAAAATGCATCGCTGGATATCTCTTCCTTCAGTGATACTTTTGAAATTTATAAAATAACACTGATACTTCTAATCAGTGCTTCATGTTTTCAAAATGTCCTGGAGTTTTTCAAAATCCTTAGAGACATCCTAAAATATGAAAGGACGTTTGTGACATCATCACAACAGATAGACCATGGCACGCCTTTTCTCTGACACGTTCGCCCGTTTCGTTTTCCTTGACCAATCAAATTCAAGGGACATGTCTGTGTCATCATGAAAAACTTTCCCGCTCATAGTTTTTCTCTCTCTACTCTCACTATATAAACCTATTTGAGTTTATATTTTTACTTTTACGCGAACATCATCTCCTTCAAGCAAGAACAACTATTGCATTTGAACTCTCTTTCTCCAAAAACTTTTCATCTTCATCTTCTTCAATACTAAAGGTTAATATCTCTATTATTTTCCTTGTACAAACTTGTTTTTGATCTTATTCTTGTTTTTAAAAGATCAAACAAAAGAACTTTCTTAAAATGAAATCATTTTCTCTTCATGATTTTATGAACACAATCTGGAAATAGATTGTTCTTCAAGTTTATAATAAAAATCTTAAACTTGCATCTTCATACGTTTTTTCCAGAATCTCTTCTTTAAAAGGACACTGGAAAACAAGTTTATTCACTATGTTTTGTACTCTTTTTCAAAACTAGAAAAGCCCTAATCTCCATTTCTTTCTCAAAATGAAACGTGTAAAACCCTTATTTTGGAAATTTTATCCATTTTAAGAACTTCTTTTCATAATCTTCATGTTTGTACATTATAAACAGAAATGGCATCTACTGAAGCTCCTTCTACTCAATCCCCTATAACCGCAGAAATCACTGAGCTCGTCAAAGCTCCTCATGTCGAATTCAAAATGGAGGAAGTTACTTTTCAGGGAAACAATCCCTATGCCCTTTTCGACTTTCCTCCAAGGAAGAAGATTACTCACCTGGATGACGCTGTTATTTTTCTCCAGACCTGTCCTCTATCGACAGCCCTGACCGTAAATCCTCCAGCTCACAAACATCTTATCGCCCAGTTCTGGTATAATTCCAGAAGAGCTGTGATCACCTCCACAAAAGACCCAAACAAAAATATCGATGTCATCCTCTTTGACACCGAACATGGTTCCTCAAAGATTACTCCTGGCTCTATCAGGTCTTCCCTCAACCTCCCTGGTAGTTCCAAAGAAAAATGATTCGCCCCTTTACCAAATCCCAAGAACCCCGCTGATAGGGAAGCCCTCATTATATTCTTTGATGCAATGCAGTACGTACGGGAAACAGGGAGAGACAAACTCCCTGAGAAGAAGCTGACTGCTATTAAGAAATCCAAAATGCCCAGCGAGATGAACTTCATCTTCGCTCACTTGATCAGCTGCATGACATCTAAGGTTGGGTCAACTGACCAAGCAACCAAACCCCAGCAGGCTATGGGGTACGCACTACTGAAGGGCCTTCACATTGATTGGGCAAATATCATATACGATGATATGCTGCTCAGAGTGGATGCCATAGAGAGGCCAACAGTTGTTCCATATCCCCGATTTATCAGCGCTCTCTTCCTACAAGGACTCGGGAACGAATACCCGAAAGTAGGCGACCTGAAACTCTCTCAGGTCGGCACTAAAGTTCTCGACTTCAAGCCCCTGCCAAACGAGGTACGTCTCTCTACTCTTTTACCTCTTCTTACACCTCCCACTTCTTCTACTTCTGTAGCTACCTCCACGGTAATCCCAACCGCTGGCACCCAGGCTACAACATCCACTCCTCGAAAGAGAAAACACTCATCAACCACTCTTGGCGCTCCTAAGCCTAAGAAATCTAAGGAGAAACCCCCCACGCCTTCCCAGGCTGAAGACTCCACGACTCTTTCTCTATAAGAGCAGCTGGAACGTTGTGTGGTACGTGTTAATGCCAAAAATTGCACCAAAGGGACAACTTAAAGTCGATGCGGACTTAAACAACTAAAGAAAGGATCTTTCGACGAGACGTGCGACGAGGGAAAAATAAATAAGACAAAGGATTTGATGACGCAAAAAAACCTCAATTGAGGAAAAAACCTGCGGACGACAGGGGATGTCGTCGCTGCACTATGGTCGCCAATCAGGGGCGATGTCCTTGGTACTGGCATCGGTCGTACGATGGTTACAATACAAATGAAGGAAATGCTTCGAAATGTAAAGTACAAGTGTTTGAATGTAAAACAAGTGTTTGTCGTGTGTGAATACAAAGTGTGAACTGTTGGATGAAGGCTGTTGTCGTGCGTCGAGAGCGATGTCTTGTGCCTTTCTTCGAATGTTCTTGAGTTCACTGCATGCTTCTAGCCTTCAGTGCTCTGGTTTTAGAGTTCGAGTGTTTTATTTCAGTGTTTGATGTTTCTCCCCTTGAATTGGTTGCAACGTAGGCTTTTTATAGCCTCCGTCGGCTATTAACGGTGCCTTTATGGCGCGCTTTATAACCGCTGTCGGGCATTGAATGCTCTTTTGATGATTGGTCTTGTAACGGTCGCAGTCTTCAATATGGGATTAAATGCTCGTTAATGACTTCGTCGGTTATAGCCGTTGCTCATAAAGAGTGTTGATTCCTGCATTAAACATTTAACAAACGTAACAGTCATAGTGAACGTTAGTTGGTCGAGGTTGCATAATCTCATGCGACGGTCGTATGGAGCAGGCGACGTCGAGGTCGAGTGTCGAGTGTCGCGAGGAACTCTCGACTTACCTTTTAAGAATGACGAAAAAAGGCTTTTTGGGCCTTTGTCGGGCCTTATCTTATTATAAGGATAGTCTTATAAAAATGTCGTAAGACTAGGATGATAATGTCGCAAGATCAAGTCGTAAGTCTACTAGGTCGTAAGATCAAGATGTTAGGACGATGCTGTCGCTAGACCAAAGCGATGTAAGGCTAATCGACAAGAGACTTTTCGACGTAAGACCGACAAGTTGTAATTGGTGACATAAGACTTAGTGACGTGTGACTAGTGACGTATCAACGTGCGATCATTATATGACCACTGACCCAATATGTCAATTATCGTGGTTTATTTAACGTACGTCTGAGATATGATGATAATGGGTATTATCCTTGTCGGTCGGGGGTAGTCAATGTCCATGGGTCATGTCGAAGTCCATGGGTCATGTCGAAGGAATTTCCCAGGTCGGTCGAGGGTGTGATTTTTTACCCAAACAGTTAGCCCCCCGAGATCTGAATTTCAAAGCCATTTGAATTTTAGATCTCGCACTAAAGTAAAATGCGTTGCTACGGAGACGTGTTATTTTCGCTTAAGATCATCAGAGGAAAACTGACTTGGTCAGCCAAAGAAGGCGACGCAAGTTGTGCTTGCCCTTCGAGGCCGGGAAAGGAGAAAGAATGCCCCGACAGCTGGGTCGGGAATCTTGAAGAAGACAAGGACGGTTGTCCTGAAAGAACCGTCTTCGCGGGCTGACGTTTCATCCAGCCGTTCTGGTGTGATGGATGCGACACCAGCAAGTTCGGCGCTTCCGGCGACAACGACGAAGCCAGTGTCTAAGGTGTTGTCCCCAACTTCTGTCGACAAGGGGGACGGGTCATCGGCCGATGGTGTCCTAGACGGGACGATGTTGTTGGTGTCCTAGACGGGACGACGTTGTTTCCTCATCTGAGGAAATATTTGCTCCCATCTTTTAGGGAACGCTTTCCTATCGAGGAGACAGGGGTCCATGTCGCCGGGTTGGTGTTCTCGGTCGACGTGGTCCTGTGGTCTGGCGTTCACAGCCGATACTATCGTTTAGAGACATATGTTCTGGCGCTCGAGCCGATTTGGTCGTTAAAGACCTTTGATCTGGCGTTTACAGCCGATACGGTCGCTAGAGACCTATGATACGTTGTGTCTAGCATATTTAGCTAGTTTTAAGTTTCGCTTTAGCGATAGTCAGTAAAAAGTTTACCTTTCTATTGAACCTGATTCGTACATGTCATGGACAGATGTAATGTCAACTGTAAAAATTCATTAAGTACAAAAATGAACAAGAAGTCGTGCGACTTGGGCATCCATTGTAATACAACGACTAGAACGTAAGTCATAAGACTTTTATATTCCTGAATCGTATAAGCAAACATAAGCGCATGCGATTACAACATTCATTCATGAAGTTTTTCTAAGTTGAAGAACTTAGATTGCGGGGTCGCTAGACCTTATGATCGTGTGATTTGACCATACGATGAACTTTGAATCATGTGTTCCTGTGATGGAATGATCAAGTCCTGATTATTTATGTCGTGCGACCTTGCGAGGTTAAGATCGTACGATGGACTTATATATCGTTCAATCCTGCGAGACTAAAGTCATACAATAGACTTTAGCAACTAATGTCGTGCGATCCTGTGGTAAAACAATGTCAGAGGTTGGTCGTTGGCTTTTCAGGTGCGTTGCATTCCCACTACGTGGGATATCTTGATTGCCGAGGGTTAGAAGCCGATAGGCCTTTTTATCCATGACTTTTGAGATATGACAAGGATCTTCCCATTTGGTGGAAAGCTTACCTACATTGAGCTTTTGAGTGCTTTGGAACACTCGACGGGGAACGTAGTCGCCTTCTTGAAAGACCTTAGCTGTAACGTTCTTGTTGAAATGTCGCTCTACCGCTTGCCCCTGGGTGTCGAGGTCATCAGCTTGATGCCGCGGTCTTCACAGAACTGTCGAGTCTTGTCGCTTACGAACTGGGATCCATTGTCGCAAACAATTTTGGAAGTCGCTCGACCAATTATCTTCTTGGTCTTCCATCTGGATGTCATCGTCATTTTCGATGGACGACGTCGCCAGATTGGAATGCTGTCGAGTATTGGTTCGACCAAAGCAGACGCAAGGTTTGCTAAAGCGTTGGTTTGAGTATGCTGGTCCCTTGGAATCATGATTGGTGATTGCGAGATTCAATGTACGAGTTGTCTTTATTGATGACATATGTCATGACTAGCAATCATGAGATTTCAACATGCGAGTCGCTTTTATTGGCGATCGAGAATTTTAATCTGTGTCTTCCATGGCTGGCGATCATAAGAAAAAATATGACGTCTATAGATTGTGATATGCGCTTTAAGTCGTAGAGACTTCACTTATCACGATATAAATCGTAAGACATGTACTTATATAATCTTGCGAGCCTGCAATGTAAAAATCGGGGGTGGTCGTTGGTTTTGACCAATGATCTATTGATGCTTGAATCAACGATCATATATTAGATCAAAATAATTAAACGAGGAAAATATACTTAGAGTATATATATATAGAATTGTTCTAAATAAGACGTCACAGTTACCGTAACATGGAGTCGATAAGCGTCTTTTACAGAGGATTTTCAAAATCAAATGTGGTAGCTTTTCAGTTTGTGACGGGTGTTCCGAGCCCCCGAGTCCCTTGGATGATGCAATACATGTGATACTTTGATGGAGCATTTTTTTTATCAGGGCTTGAATCTGGCTTCGAGCCGTATTCAATTCTGGCTGAAGTCGATTCGGGAGATCTTGAAGATTTGCCATGTACCTGAATGTAACAAAAACATTGCAAGATTGTTAGTAGAAACGCACGTTAGTCGAAGATTTTCTCTAGATGTGGTCCCACGGATGGCGCCAAACTGTTAATGCCAAAAATCGCACCAAAGGGACAACTTAAGGTTGATGCGGACTTAAACAACTAAAGAAAGGATCTTTCGACGAGACGTGCGACGAGGGAAAAATAAATAAGACAAAGGATTTGATGACGCAGGAAAAACCTCAATCGAGGAAAAAACCTGCAGATGACAGGGGATGTCGTCGCTGCACTATGGTCGCCAATCAGGGGCGATGTCCTTGGTACTGGCGTCGGTCATACGATGGTTACAATACAAATGAAGGAAATGCTTCGAAATGTAAAGTACAAGTGTTTGAATGTAAAACAAGTGTTTGTCGTGTGTGAATACAAAGTGTGAACTATTGGATGAAGGCTGTTGTCGTGCGTCGAGAGCGATGTCTTGTGCCTTTCTTCGAATGTTCTTGAGTTCACTGCATGCTTCTAGCCTTCAGTGCTCTGGTTTTAGAGTTCGAGTGTTTTATTTCAGTGTTTGATGTTTCTCCCCTTGAATTGGTTGCAACATAGGCTTTTTATAGCCTCTGTCGGCTATTAACGGTGCCTTTATGGCGCGCTTTATAACCGTTGTCGGGCATTGAATGCTCTTTTGATGATTGGTCTTGTAACGGTCGCAGTCTTCAATGTGGGATTAAATGCTCGTTAATGACTTCTTCGGTTATAGCCGTTGCTCATAAAGAGTGTTGATTCCTGCATTAAACATTTAACAAACGTAACAGTCATAGTGAACGTTAGTTGGTCGAGGTTGCATAATCTCATGCGACGGTCGTACGGAGCAGGCGACGTCGAGGTCGAGTGTTGAGTGTCGCGAGGAACTCTCGACTTACCTTTTAAGAATGACGACAGAGGCTTTTTGGGCCTTTGTCGGGCCTTATCTTATTATAAGGATAGTCTTATAAAAATGTCGTAAGACTAGGATGATAATGTCGCAAGATCAGGTCGTAAGTCTACTAGGTCGTAAGACCAAGATGTCAGGACGATGCTGTCGCTGGACCAAAGCGATGTAAGGCTAATCGACAAGAGACTTGTCGACGTAAGACCGACAAGTTGTAATTGGTGACATAAGACTTAGTGACGTGTGACTAGTGACGTATCAACGTGCGATCATTAGATGACCACTGACCCAATATGTCAATTATCGTGGTTTATTTAACGTACGTCTGAGATATGATGATAATGGGTATTATCCTTGTCGGTCGGGGGTAGTCAATGTCCATGGGTCATGTCGAAGTCTATGGGTCATGTCGAAGGAATTTCCCTGGTCGGTCGAGGGTGTGATTTTTTACCCAAACAGTACGCTCTGCCACAGCCGCTGAATCCATCCCTCCCATTTCTGCTTCAGCGTCTCTAAACGCTGAGGTTGTCCTTGATCATAACCTTCCTCCCTCAGTACCTCCAAGTACTGTGGAAGTAATTCTCAGCGCCATCAACGCTGAACCTCTTACCCAATCCCTCTTCTCAACCTTCATTCCTCCTACTATTTCTTTGGTCACTCCACCTGTTTTCCCCCCATTCTCTGCAACAACAATCACTCTGAGTGATACATCTGCTGAAGCTCTACATCAGATGATGGATAAGAATACAGGACCTGCGGGCACTTCTCAGCGTAAAGGCTCTCTGGAAGACGACATGGAAACATTTACAGGTCATCGAGATTTCGAGGACTTCGTCAACCATCCTGCAGGTATACACATAACTCCAAACACTCCTCTCTCAAAACCCCCAACTTCTGAGCTTTCCTTTGTTCACAAGTTTTCAACTTTTACAGGTCCTAATTTGGGCGACATCAACACATCGCTCACGGAATTGTCCACCAAGGTGGAATCTCTCACCACCACTCTCTCTGCAAACTCTTCAACGGTTACAAACGCTGGAGATGCTCTTAAGACACTCACCACTGAGGTGAAAGGCAAAGCGTCCGGTGCTGATCTGGAAAAGGTGGAAGGTAGTATCTCAAATCTTGCTACTACACTCGCTGAGAACTCTACCACCATCAACAATCTCAACTTCACCAACACCACCCTCTCCACCAACTTCACCACCATGTCCAATGAAGTCACATCATTGAAGACAGTGGTTGGAGATCTTCAGGGAGAGGTGTCAACCTTAAAGACAGATGTCAGCACTGCGACCAATCTACTATAGCAAATCCTCGAACGCCTGAATGCTACAACCTGCACTCCATCCTACTTTACTCAGGTTGATCGAGAGGATCTTCAAAAGATCAGTCCTGCTATTTCTGGCCTGGAAGACATAATAGCAAGGATTGAAACTTGCGTTGGGATCACTGGCCTGGAAGACAGTGACCCAAAGCATGCTGATAATGCTGTTGTTGCTGCTACTGCCATCATCTCCCCTATCCATCATGTGGAAGAGGGGAGAAGAATCTAAAAGACCTTCCCCATAATGTTGAGGGGGAGATGAAAACTCAAGAAGACCTTCCCCATAACTCTGAGGGGGAGGGAATTATTTCTGATGCTGCTGCTAAACCTCAGGGAGTTGAAAACCCTGAGGGAACCGAGAAACCTCCCTCTGAATTTGAGGGGGAGCAACTCGATGAGCAAGATGAAGCTGAAGCTGACGTCCTTGAACCTTATGCTGATGAGGATGAATCTGAAGAAGAAGAAGACGACGATGAAGATGTCGATATCACTGATGATGAACCATCATCATCCCCTAAAGATGATGATGATGACGATGATGGTGATATCGACTGCTCCTTCTAGCCGATCAAAAGAACCCATGCTCTCAAAGGGGTAGTCTTCAAAGACACTTCAGGGGAGGGGACCAAGAAAAAGCCTGCAGCGACCGAAGCCGAGAAAGGCAAAAACAAAGGCGTCGCTACAGAAGGCAATCTGACGATCTTGCTTTGAAAGCCAGTTTGTCAGGTACAATATATTTTCTTCCCTTACACTGCATCCCTCCTCTATCCCTTCTCAACATCAGTTCTCCTCTCCATAAAACCTCTATACACTTAAATCTCATTCTTTCTCTATCTCTTCTCCCAAATGATCGCACTTAAACGATCGTTGTGTTTCAGCTAGTCCTCTCCCCTGCTTGAGGATCCATCTGAAGTTCCTCCAACTACTTCAACAATTCATCCAGCCCCGAGCGCTGAAGAAATAATCCCAGTCTTAGACTTCACTGAGACTAAAGAACCTGAAGAACAACTGCTCTCTCACAAAAACAGGCCTTCCTTAGTTCCTCAAAAGCTAAGTGAAGAGGAAAAGAAAAGGAGAGAAGCAATAATGAAACAGCTTGAAGATCAGTGAATCATCTGTGCTCCGTGATACAAACTATCAAGAAAGGAACTCGCTGAACACTTCAAAGCTGAAAAACAACTCGTCGATCGTAGAAGAGCTGAAGAAAGAGATAAAGCTTATGTTATTGAGCTCGTTCAACAATCGGTGAAAGACCCTGATCTAAAGAAGACTCCCATTGATGTTCAACGTCAACTGTGGAAGGACGCCAAAAAGATCGTCGAGAAGAAAACCAAGGTCTCTGACTCTACTCTGGAATGGTGCAAAGAACGAATTAACTTTCAATTCCATGTCTCCAGAATCAACAAAGTGAACATCAGGGGAAGAACGTCCATAAACGTTCCTATTGTTGAAGCTGACATATTTAGAGAAAATGGTACCAAGGAGACCATCTATGCTATACGATCAAGAAGTATGGTTTCTCTGAGTGGTTGGAGATGCGAATAGCCATTCAGCGATCTCGCTCAGCGTTTAAAAGCCATGTAGAGAAAATTATAAATTCACAGATCGACTTGGTTACATCTGCTGTGGACATTCCTCCTCCTCCTGCTCCAGTTCAACGAAGAAGGGCCTCTGCAAAGAAAAAGATAATACCTTCAGACTCAGATCCTCCTATCAGAAACAAAACCAGAATCGGCTTTTCACACGAAGAAGTCCTTGGTCCTGAACCTGATCTCTCAGCTCTCGACATCTCCCTGCCCCCTGGTGAACGTTGTGTCCCTGGTAAAGTCTTAAACGAACCTTATGGTATCTTCTTCAGAGACTACGATGGATGAGAATGCTTCCAACGCGTCTCTGAGCTATGCATTGCCCCTATCGAACAGCTCAGAGATCTCGTCTATTGGTGCGGATTCAGAGAAGACCTTCTCGGACACTTCTTCAAGCCTCTGATCTTCACAAAAGCTAAGCGAAGACGGGATCTTGGACAAGAAGTCCCTGACTGGATGATCCCTACCACAAAGTCCCTTGATGAACTTCTCATTAAGGATGAACCTGTATAGCTGATAGGATTCCTTGTAATTTTTCTATCTTTATCAGCTTATATCTTTTGTACTTGTAAATTTATTTGATGTACATGTAATTTTTCTACTTGCCTCTGTAACTTATACGAAGTTTAAAGAAAACTTTCAGCGAATGTACTTTACTCCATCGGTACTTAAAAGATCCCAGAAAACAGTAAAAGGGACAAATATTTTATGAGTTCTTTTTATCCTTATGTTTTCATACTTAGTAATTTTCTTTTGTTGCTATGTCATAATCAAATAAGGGGAGATTGTTGATCCAAACCCTCAGTGATTTGATAATGACTCTCTAAGAATCACTTAGTGAAAATTGTAAGTAGACAATATGTATAAGTGTTTCACTATCGCTGATAAAGTACCAAGTCTGTTTCAGTACCGCTGATAGGAAACTCTAGTTATTTGTTAAGTTCAGCGATTCTGTTCATCAACAAGCCCTAAGCCTGTTCAGTCTGGTTGATGATCACTGATAATCTTAGTTGTTTACTTATGATCCCTGAAGACAAGTTTCATGTCAACTATGTTCTACGCTGAAGTCGAAGATCAAGCCAAAGAACTAGCGACAAGTCTACTAATGAACTGATGCGGATATCAGCGAAGCCAAGATTTGTCCACTCAACGTGAAGTTTCAAGTAGAAGACTTCAACGAACGCTGAACTTTATCACTCGCTAATAAAGATCTATTCAGTGAACGCTGATCATGAAGTCTTCCTCTACAAGTTACTTTTGTCTTTCCTCCTTTCACGCCTCCGTACGAAACGTCAGAATAGGACATCCCTTATGTCCAGAATCGTACAACCAACTCTGATTCTACACTGTTCATCATGCGGCTACTAGGTTGTCTACAAAGGTCAAACCATGCAACCAATCAGCTGCTGCCACATGTAAAGTTGTACTGATATGCATTAAATGCATGCAGTATATAAAGGAAACCCTACTTCATAAATGAAGTGTTCGACCATCTCCTTCTTACTATTCTGTGTGTTAGAATATTATCCTTAATATTTGTTAATGCCAAAAATCGTCCAAAAGGATAACTTAAGGTTGATTGTGGAATTTAACAACTAAAGAAAGGAATCTTTTGACAAAGCGTGCGACAAAGACAGAAATGTAAATGAGACAAAGAATTTGGTGACGCGGTAAAAACCTCAACGAGGAAAAAACCCGCGGACGAATGTGGAAGTCGTCGTTGCACTATGGTCGCCAAACAGGGGCGATATCCTTATGTTTCGGGTGTCGATCGTACAGAGATTACAATACAGATGAGAGGAAATACTTTAAATATAAAGTAACAAGTGTTTTGAATGTAAAAACAGTGTGCGTCGTGTGTAAAAACTGTGTGTCGTGTGCGAATGTCGTGCGTCGAGAACAATTCTTCGAGAGAGAATTCCTTGCTTCGTGTGTTCTTCAGAGTTCAGATGATTGTGTGATGTAATGCGATGGCCCAAAATGTTGATTGAGCCTTTGCTTTTATAGTCTTCAGGTGCATTGATTGACTTCTTAAATGCTTCTGGTAATTGCTGTAACGGACATCGTCTATATTGCTGTTAATGACCTTTGTCGGTTATATCCGTTGCTCATTAATGACATTGATTCCTGCATTAACCACTGAAAAAATGTAACAGTAATATCGAACGTTAGTTGGTAGAGGTCGCAAGATTCTACACGTCGGTCGTGCGATCTACACGACGTCATGGTCGAGTGTCGTGAGGTGAATAACTTTCGATTTTACCTTTTATTAGGGGATAACGTACTATGAATTTACCTTGCTATGAAAAAGTGCAATAAATATTTTCCTTACCTTGGTCGTGGTCGAGACTGGTGAATTTTTACCCAAACAGTTTGCCCCCAAAATTTGAAAAATAGAGTGGCAAATTCGAATTTTTAAATTTTGTCAGTTGGATGTCTAGGGCTGTGACATGTGTCGATAGTCACCTTAGAACTGGATCGGTCCAATTTCAACTAGAGAGGAAGTCGAAAAGGGGGTTAGGTCATGACGTCATGCTGACGCACGCTCATGCTGAACAGCTGTAAGCGCTAGGTGTCGATGATCCGTGTGGTCATACGAAAAGGCAAGGGCACGTGTCGATCATCGGAGGGTTCGACTTGACATGATCATTTACATAAATAGCGACCCTTGACGGATCCTTTCCTCTTTACAATTTAGAGAGTTTTAGAGCGAGATTTTCTTCCCAATTCCTTGCGATTCTTCAACAAATCTTTTCCAAACCTGTAAGATTTTGCTTAGATTTAGAGTTTTCGAAGGTTTAGAGCGCTTATAAAAAGGTACGACATCTTCTTCTTTGTATGCGTCGTAAATCCATCGCGAGAAAACCTAGGAAAAACTGGGACATTTAGGGTTTTTCCGAACGAGAAATTTGGTTAACGGGATTAGCGATGTCGACAGAGCCTCGGTGCACCATCCAAGATCAAGATGATCTTGACGACTTTAGGAGATTAGCCAAAATCCCATCGATGATCACAGTAAGTAAAGCCGGTAATATTCGACCGGAGATGTGTACAGAGGGGTACATCGTGATCTACGAGTATCCTTTTAAGATAGGATTTCAATGGCCATATTCCCCTTTAGCTAAGGCGTTTATGTGCGAGTTCGACTTGTCGCCAAGGCAACTGATGCCCCAGTTCTGGCGAGTCATACAGGTCATCGAGCGACTTACTACGAATTGGAAGTCGCCGATGAACGTGACGGATCCGCTGACGGCTTATCAGGTTAAGAAAGACACATATCGCCACTACAGCCTGTCTTCCAAACACAAGGGCGATCGTACCTTGGTTCTGAAAACCACGGTCAATGACCGAAAATGGAAGACCAGGTATGTATTTGTGCGGGTAGCGACGCTGGACACTGACAGTGACTGGATCAGGTTCGGTTGGAACATGACGGGTGAGTTTCTATCCTTACTCGAGCATTTTTATTATCTGTTTTGCTTTGTACCCCGACTAATCCTCTTTCTCTTGTGTTTTCAGATATTAATTTCGACAAGGTGAAGCCTAATGATGACTCCAGGGCCAAGATCGAGAGGTTCCTTGAGATCAGTGCTGGCGATCGATCTTTCGTCATTCGTCATCTGGTAGACGAAGGTGACGACTTAGTCTTCCTGAGCGAGAGACTTCAAGGGGGTTGAGAGGGCGAGGAGGAGGAAGAGGAGACAAAAGAGGAAGAAGAGGACGAGGAAGAAGAGGAGAAAGAAGAGGACGTAGTGATAACTGGTAAGTGTACCCTACTCCGCTTATCTTACTCTTTCTACTACTTCAGTTATTTAACCGTTTTTCCTTTCTTCCTTTACAGGAGAATCTCAGGCAAAGAAGTCGTCTGCGATGTCCAAGAAAGCGGCTCAGGCCAAAATGGCTCGCAAGGCGAGAAAAAAGAGGATGGAGGCCTCGACAGCTGGGTCGGGAGTCTTAAAGAGAAAAGAGGCCCCGACTACTGGGTCGGGTGTCCTGAAGAGGACAAGGACGACGGTCCTGAGGGAACCGTCTTCGAAGGCAGGTGGCTCATCGAGAGTCATTAGTCCTGAGAAGGCGAAGGCGGCGACCGCGACTCCCGAGAAGACGAAGGTGTCTTCCGATGTGGTTGATGCGACGCCATTCAACCCGGCGCTCCAGGCGACAAAGACGGCGTCTGCGTCCACGACGTCGACCCGTACAGCGGCCGATAAGGGAAGGGGTCATACGACCGCGGAGAAGGAAGTCACGACGGTTAATTTTACATTGCCGTCGGATTTCTTAGCTGACAACATCCTAGACGGGACGAAATTATTTCCCAATCTGGGGAAGTTTCAGCTCCCATCTTTCAAGGAGCGTTTTAGGGGGGTTTCCGTCGAGGATACGAGTGCGCATGTTGTCGGACTGGCGTTCATGGTAAGTCTCTCTTTCAAGACATAGGTTATTTTACCGTTGTTTTTCCTTCTTCAAATGTTTGCTAACATGTAACTTGCGTTTTTTCAGACGTTCCAGTCTTCCTTGGCCCTGCACGCCGAGACGTCGAAGATCGAAGATCTTGTGTCCTGCGCTCTTAAGAGAGAGAATGCGGCGTTGGAGAGGGAGAAGTCCGCACTAGCGCGTGTCGAGGGCATGTCGAAAAAACTCGACGATGCCCTGGACGAGCTGGAAGCCGTCAGACATGCGAGGGACGACGTGAACTCTCGCCTGAAGCAGTCCTTTTCTGTGATTGCTAATCAAAGATAGGAGCTGGACAAGAGGCAGGCGTCCTTGGACATGAAGGAGAAAGAAGTCGAGGAGTCCAAGTCTAAGGTGGTGAGCTTGGAAAAAGAAGTCGAGGAGCTGAAGGACGAAGTTAAGTCCATCTTTGCCTTGGGTCGACTCACTGCGCGGGCGGCGATTATGCGACGTCACCTTGCGGGTAAGGATTCCTTGGCTTCGGCGTCGGACGAGTTGGACCTTTTCTACAAGGAAGTAGGGACCGAGAGAGATCTCGATTCGGACGATGAGAAGGAGATCGGGGAGGAGGAGATGGACGAAGGTCCAATGGATGAGGTCTCTGGTAAGGATGCCACTGACGCGACCGACGCTCCTCCCCAGCCTTAGACAATATGTTTGTTTATTTTTGTTTCTTGATGTTCGACCGTTGGTGGTCAAGTTTATTTAGGATGTAAATGACAGTTTGTTCAATGAATGAAACTTTTAAATTTCTTTTAGACTTGCGTCTTGTACATTTTGTGAATAAATACAACATCAATTGTGAAATTCACCAAGTGTAGAATGAACAGGAAATCATGCGACTTAGGCATCTATCGTGATACGTAAGTCATAAGACTTCTAAACCACATTGGTAAACATAGGCACATGCGATCACAGCATTCATTCAGAATATGAATTCTTTCTAAGTTAGAAAACTAAAATCGTGGGGTCGTTAGACCTTGTGGTCGTACGACTAGATCATATGATGAACTTGAATCACGCGTTCCTATGATAGAATAATCGAATCATAGACCCGATCGCTTATGTTGTGCGATCCTGCGAAAGTATACTGATACCATGTGATAGACTTAGTAACTTATGTCGTGCGATCCTGCGATAAAACGATGTCAGAGGTTGGTCGTTGGCTAGCCAACGACCCTCCGATGCTTAAGTCAGTAATCGTCATTGTTAATAAATCGTATGAAAGAAGGAAAAGGACTTAGAAAAAATACCTTTTTAGATTTTTCTCATTTTAAGGGGTGTATTTGCCCCTCGTCATTTATCATCCTATTCCTTGCAGGGAAATAGGTTTAAATGATGGGTCGACACTGAGTTTTTGACGCCAAGGTCTATGTCGACTATGTTTTCGTGCGAACAGGCAAAACAGGCGGATATGTTTCTGTAAGAAAGACATTAGTTTGTCTCTAAGGTAGGGATAGAAAGACAAACCTGTCAAGACTTTATGACCAGGCTTGCTTTGATCCAGGATGACTTCTTCTACCCGTGACTGGTAGACGACCTATTTTCGAGGCTTCAGAGTGGTTTTATAGCAATCACGGGTGACTTTCGGCTCACTTTTGATTTCTTAAACTCCACACGGCGTAGAGAACTTCATGGTCTGATGATACGTCGAGGGAACGGCTTTCATTTCATGGATCCATGGTTGACCTAAGATGAGGTTATAGGCCGACGCACAGTCGATAACGCTAAACTTGGTCTGCTTGTTGATTTCTCCTGCATAGACGGGCAAGATGATCTCTCCAAAGGTGCTCGTCGCGTCTCCATTGAAACTGACCAAGGTTTTCTAACGTCATGTGATTTCCGATCGATCGATTCCCATGGCATTGATGGTAACAAGGAAGATGACGTTCGCTGAACTGCCTCCATCGACCAAGACTCGCCGAGTTAAACAATTACCAATCGTGAGTTGAATGATCAACCTGTCATGATGTTTCTGATACGAGTCACCGAGGTCGTCTTGGTCGAACGTGATTTTCATGGTCTCTAACTCCAGATCTCCTTTAGGTCTAGACGAGCGCGGGATAGGCCGGTCGTCAGGTGCTTGGCTGGCGTGACGTTTGGCTGCGGAGTACGTCAGACCACATACGTCAGACCCACCAGTTATGCAATTAACGACCTTCGTGTGATCGGGAGTTGGCGGTCGAGCGTCGTTAGCTGGAATAACGACGTCGTCGATGATACTCTTGAGATTGTCTTTCGGGACGTGATATGCCAGCTCCTTTTTGAGAGCTATACAATCGTCCGTCAGGTGACCGTGGTCGACATGAAAGTCGCACCACTTTGATTTGTCCTTCTTGCTGTCGTCCTGATCGGACTTCTTCGGCCATCGAATGGTCGTCTGGACGGTCTTCAAGGCCTCGACCAAGTCCTTAGTAATTCCTTTGAATCCATAAGAGGATATCTTAGGGTACTGAGGGAACTTGGTAGAGTTTGCGGTTTTGAACTCATCCTTCGTCTTGAACTGGACGTTCGAGATTTGTCGCACATGCTCTGACTTGGATGCTGCATTTATTTTGAATCCTGGCTTCTTAACACCAAGCAACCTCTTGTCGTCGGTGTGCTTACGACGAAAGGCAGCATCATCTTCTACCCTCATATAGGCAAGGGTTCTGGCTCGGACGTCTTCAAAATTTTCTGGGGGATACTTGGTCAGGTCGGTGTATAGACCTGAGCTGTCGTCTAGACCACGCTTGTAGGCCTCGATCGCGGTTTTAACGTCACAGTTACGGACGCTGATCATTTCTGCATTGAACCTATTGAAGTAGCTTCGAATGGATTCATTGGCCTTCTGCACGACATAATACAGGTCGCTGGTCTGCTTCTCCATCTTGCGACTGCTGGCGAATTGCTGGGAGAATTGGTTGACCAACTCAGCGAACGACCCGATGGATTTGGGTTTGAGGTTGATCAACCACTGGAGGGCAGGACCTGTGAGGGTTGCCCCGAAACTTTTGCACATGCAGACTTCTTGATACATTTGGGGGATCGAGATCGTCCACATTAGTTGTTTATACTGCGCGATGTGCTCCGTCGGATCGGTTATCCCCGAATACTTGGGCGTGAAGGCGGGGATGTTATACTTCTTCGGGATGTCGACGGTCGCGATCTTGTCGACGAAAGGCGACGCCTGATATCCCGAGCGAGGCTCGACGTCGACCGGCATGGCTGCCCAGGTAGCTTAGCGAGCAGAGACAAGACGCGCTCGTTCTGATCTTATAGCATTTTCAACCGCTGGGCGACGGGGTCATTGGGATCGGGATTCGCACCTACCAACGAATCAACTCCTGAACTGGTGTCATTGCCGTAAGACGAACCATTGGCGTCCTCGTTGAAAGGGACAAAATACGGCTGCGACCCATTCTGAAATGGCTGCGACCCATTCTGGAATGCCTGAGACGCATTTTGCATGGGTGGTGGCCTTATATACTGAGGAGGAACCGTCCCGGACTGGGGATTTGGGTTGAACGCTCCCGGTTGCTGGTTCTGCATGAATGGACCTGGATGCGGATTCTGCATGAATGGACATGGCTGCTGATTCTACATGAATGGACCTGGTCATGGATTACGGACGAACGGAGCCGAACCAGGGTTATGGAGAAATGGAGTGGATCCTGGATTCTGACCGAACAATCCTTGACCCGGATTCTGGACGAATGGTCATGGACCATTCTGCGGTCTGAAGGGATTCCTCAGCCGTGAGATTTCCTCAGCTGCTCTCCGACTCTGCTCAACCATGGTGTTGATTTGATTTCGCGCAACTTCTAATTCCTGATACATCTGGGCAATGACATGCTCTTGATTTCCAGGGGCTGCCATTTTCCTGAAACAGAAAACGGAGGTAACTACAAGAAACCGTTAGTAAGACGCACGTTTGTCGAAGATTTTCTCTAGGTGGGGTCCCACGGATGGCGCCAAACTGTTAATGCCAAAAATCGTCCAAAAGGATAACTTAAGGTTGATTGTGGAATTTAACAACTAAAGAAAGGAATCTTTTGACAAAGCGTGCGACAAAGACAGAAATGTAAATGAGACAAAGAATTTGGTGACGCGGGAAAAACCTCAACGAGGAAAAAAACCCGCGGACGACTGTGGAAGTCGTCGCTGCACTATGGTCACCAAACAGGGGCGATATCCTTATGTTTCGGGTGTCGATCGTACAGAGATTACAATACAGATGAGAGGAAATACTTTAAATATAAAGTAACAAGTGTTTTGAATGTAAAAACAGTGTGCGTTATGTGTAAAAACTGTGTGTCGTGTGTGAATGTCGTGCGTCGAGAGCGATTCTTCGAGAGAGAATTCCTTGCTTCGTGTGTTCTTCAGAGTTCAGATAATTGGGTGATGCAATGCGATGCCCCGAAATGTTGATTGAGCCTTTGCTTTTATAGTCTTCAGGTACATTGATTGACTTCTTGAATGCTTCTGGTAACTGCTGTAACGGACGTCGTCTTTATTGCTGTTAATGACCTTTGTCGGTTATAGCCGTTGCTCATTAATGACATTGATTCCTGCATTAACCACTAAAAAAACGTAACAATATTATCGAACATTAGTCGGTAGAGGTCGCAAGATTCTATACGTCGGTCGTGCGATCTACACGACGTCATGGTCGAGTGTCGTGAGGTGAATAACTTTCGATTTTACCTTTGATCAGAGGATAACGTACTATGAATTTACCTTGCTATGAAAAAGTGCAATAAATGTTTTCCTTACCTTGGTCGTGGTCGAGGCTGGTGAATTTTTACCCAAACAATATTCTTATCTTCTTTCTATCTTATTTCTAGTGCAAGAAAATCTTTGTGATTCTCTTAACTTGCTTAGATTAGGTTTATTCCTTAATCTTGTTCCGCAACAAGTTGTAAATTGTTTGATACATATCAATAAACAATTTAGAAAAGTAAAATTTGTGTGTTTGTATTCAACCCCCCCTTCTACAAACTTGTATAACCCTCCGGGACCAACATCACTGCTGAAGGGCCTTCACATCGATTGGGCCAAAATCATTTTCGACGACATGATACTCAGAGTCGACGAAACAAAGAGGCCGCTGACTGTTCCATATCCTCGCTTTATGAGCGCTCTCTTTCAACAAAGACTCGAGGACGAATACCCGAAAGTAGGCGACCTGAAACTCTCTCAGGTCGGCGCTAAGGTTCTGGACTACTCGCCCATGCCAAACAAGGTACGTCTCTCTACTCTATTATATCTTCTCAACCCCACTTCTTCTACTTCTGCAACTACCTCCACGGTAATCCCAACCGCTGGCACCTAGGCTGCAACACCCACTCCTCGAAAGAGAAAACACTCATCAACCACTCTTGGCACTCCTAAGCCCAAGAAAACCAAGGAGCAACCCCCTAAGTCTGCCCAGGCTGAAGACTCCACGACTCTTTCTCTACAAGAGCCGCTGGAGAGTTACGTGGTACGCTCTGCCACAGCTGCTGAATCCATCCCTTCAATACCTACTTCAGCGTCTCTACATGTTGAGGTTGTCTTGGAACCTCCCTCCCTCCCTCAGTACCTCCAAGTACTGCAGAAGTAATTCTCAGCGGATCCAACGTTGAACCTCTTACCCAATCCCACTTATCAACCTTCATTCCTCCTACTATTTCTTTGGTCACTCAACCTCTCTATCTTCCATTCTCTACGACGAATGTCATTCAACTGAATGACACATCTGCTGAAGCCTTACAACAGATGATGGATCAAAACATAGGACCTGCGGGCACTTCTCAGCAAAAAGGCTCTCTGGAAGACGACATGGAAACATTTACAGGTCATCGAGAATTTGATGATTTCGTCAACAACCCTGTAGGTATACACAACACCTTAAACACTCCTCTCTCAAAATCCCCAACTTCTGAGCTTTCCTTTGTTCATAACTTTTCAACTTTTACAAGTCCTAATTTGGGCGACATCAACACATCGCTCAAGAATTTATCCAACAAGGTGGAATCTCTCACCACCACTCTCTCTGCCAAATCTTCAGCGGTTACAAACGCTAGAGATGCTCTCAAGACACTCACCACAGAGGTGAAGGCAATGCGTCCAGTGCTGATCTGGAAAAGGTGGAAGGTAGTCTCTCAAATCTTGCTACTACTCTCGCTGAGAACTCCACTTCCATCAACAATCTCAACTTCACAAATAGCACCCTCTCCACAAACTTCACCACCCTGTCCAATGAAGTCACGTCATTGACGACAGTGGTTGGAAATCTTCAGGGAGAGGTGTCCTCCTTAAGGACGGATGTGAGCACTGCGACGAATCTACTGCAGCAAATTCTCGAATGCCTGAATGCTCCGACTTGTACTCCCTCACACTTTACTCAGGTGGATCGAGAAACCCTTGAAAGAATCAACCCTGCTATATCTGGCCTGGAAGACAGAATAGCAAAGGTTGAAACATGCGTTGGAGTCACTGGCCTCGAAAACAGTGATCCAAAGAATGCTGACGATGCTGCTGCTGCTGATGTTGTTTCCTCCCCCATCCATCATGTGGAAGAGGGGGAGAAGAATCAAGAAGATCTTCCCTGTTTGGGCAAAATTTCACCAGTCTCGACTACGACCAAAGCACTAAGAACATTTATTAAATTTTTCCCTAACACAAGTCAGTTCATAAGCATTTTTCTCTTTGACCAAAGCCAAAGTCGAACGTACCTCTCGACATTCGAAGACTATAAATATGAAGGCAAAGTCATCATTGGCATATCATCGAATTCTGGAATCACACTGTGTACTCAAGAACATCCAAAGCAAATAACTTTCTCTCAAGTGATCGCTCTCGACGCACGACTTACACTCTCGACCAGCAGTCTTAGCACACGACACACTAGTTTTACATTCGATACACTTGTTATTTTTACATTTCAAGTCATTTGTATTGTAATCACTGTATCCTCAACACCTGAAACAAAGGACATCGCCCCTGTTTGGCGATCATAGTGCAGCGACAACTTCCACAGTCGTCCGCGGGTTTTTTCCTCGTTGAGGTTTTTCCCGCGTCACCAAAATATTTGTCTCTTTTACGTTTTCTCTCTTTGTCGCATTGCTTTGTCGCAAGATTCCTTTCTTTAGCTGTTAAGCTCCACAATCAACCTTAAGTTATCCTTCTGGACGATTTTTGGCATTAACAGTTTGGCACCCACCGTGGGGCCCCATCTAGAGAAAATCTTTGACAAACGTGCGTCTTACTAACGCTCTCTTGGAGTTTCTCCTCTTTTCTTTTTAAGGCAAATGACAGGTGACGAAAACCCAGAGCAAACCGCTGCCCAAATGCATGAGAAGCTTGAAGATGCGCATGATGTTTTTGCGATAGTGGACGACTATCACCTAGAGGAAATCATCCTGGATCAGAGCAAGCCTAACCAGAAAATCCTCGTAGGATCGTCCCTCGATCCATGCCTAAAGGACAAGTTAATATCTTTCTTGCAGGAGTATGCCGATTGTTTTGCCTGGTCGCACAAAGATATGGTCGGTATAAACCCTGGCGTCATTTCCCATAAGCTCAATGTCGACCTATTTTTCAAACCTATTAAGCAAAAGCGCAGGAAATTCGCTCCTGAAAGGAATAAGGTGATAAATGACGAGGTCGACAACCTCCTCAAGACGGGGAAAATTCGAGAAGATGAAAAGCAGCAACTGCCGATCTACTATGTAAGTAAATCTCTCTTGGACGCAGAAACCAGGTATTCCTCTATGGAAAATTTGCTCTTGTCGCTAGTCACAGCTGCTAAAAAATTGCGACATTACTTTGAATCGCATCCTATTACTGTCGTGACTAACTTTCCTCTTAAGTCTGTCTTGAGGAAACCTGAGTTGACACGTCGCTTAGCAAAATGGAGCATATATCTCAGCAGTTACGACATTGATTTCAAGCCCAAGACAGCGATCAAATCGCAAGCTCTAGCTAATTTTATCGCCGACTTTGGTCCTGAGTTGGGAAAAGAAGCAGAGCTCGAAGTGTCTACTGTGGCGACTCACGACGACGTATCTTGGACCTTACACGTCGATGGGTCATCCAACGTCAGAGGATCAGGACTTGGCGTCGTCTTAAAGTCGCCACAGGGGGGGCAAGATGGTGTATTCCGTGCGGTGCGATTTCAAAGCCACCAACAACGAAGCTGAATACGAAGGATTGATCGTAGGAATGGATATGGCCTACGACTCGGGGGCAACCTAGCTACATGTCAAAAGCGATTCTCTTCTGGTCGTGAACCAAATGAATGGAGAATTCGCGGCCAAAGATTCAAAAATGACAGGGTACCTAAAGGTAGCAAAAACAAAATCAGAAAAATTCAAATCATTTTCTATTAAACAGATTTCGGGGGATCAGAATACTCAAGCCGATGCTTTGGCAAATCTTGGATCCACTCTAGTCGAACCAGTATTCGACATTATTCCTCTAATCCATCTGGCGACGTCGTCCATCGAAAATGACGATGTCGTCCAGATCGAAGAGCAAGAAGATGATTGGTGTTTGGGCAAAAAATCACGTCGTACGACTACGACCAAAACAGGTAAGACGCACGTTATAATCCAAATCTTGTATTAAGATAAGGTCTCGACAAGAACCCATAAAACATCCGTCGTCTCCTGTAAAAGGTAAGTCGTACGTCCCTCATGACGCTCGACCACAGCGTCGCCCGTCCCGCACGACCATCGCGTAAGATCATTGTACCTTCGAGCAAAGCTAACGTTAACCTTGACTGTTATGTTTGTTAAGTGTTTAATGCAGGAATAAAAGTCATTAAGGAGCAACGGCTATAACCGACGAACAGCCGGCGACCGTAACGGACGAAGACCATTATGGATAATCACTCCGGCGACCGTTTTAGCCGTTGTAGCCGTTGATCAAAGCATTAATGGAGCTATTTAATGTCGCGAAGACTATAAATATCAAGCTCTGTCAACATTTTCAAGAGATCGAATATCCGGCGATTAACAACCGAAGCAATACTCAAGAACACTCGGGGAACAGCTCAAGTTATCGCTCTCGACGCACGACAACAGCCCTCGACCAGCAGTTCGCACTTTGTTTCGTACACGACAAACACCTATTTTTACATTCCAAACACTTGTATTTTACATTTCGAAGCATTTCCTTCATTTGTATTGTAATCTCTGTACGATCGACACCAGTATCCAAGGACATCGCCCCTGATTGGCGACCATAGTGCAGCGACGACACCCCCTGTCGTCCGCAGGTTTTTTCCTCGTTTGAGGTTTTTCCTGCGTCATCAAATCTTTTGCCTTATTTATTTTTCCCTCGTATATTTTGAAGACATTTTATATCGTTTATTAAGTTTAGAAGTAACCTCCCGTTCCTTAGAATGGGGGTGTTACAATTATGGTATCAGAGCCCTAGGTTTGATCTTGTAGAAAACCAAATGGGTTTGACCTGTGAGTATAGTTTAAGTGAACTAGTTTATTGGTGTAGAAAAGTCATTCAAGGAAGTATAGTGTTACCTAGTACTTCCCTTAGATTTGAGAATCTAAATCGTGAACTGATTTTATATTATTAGTGTTGTGATTAGTTGGAAATTTTGTTGGTCATGTGAGGAGAGATCGTTGGTGATGAGTTTCCTCATGGAGTGATTTAAGTTAAGTAAATATTTAAGACTTTGTGTTTAGCATTTTTATGCTAAGTCAGAGGTATAAGAAACTGACGTGATAGCCGGTTTGTCGTTATGTTTGATAATGGTTTTGCGTTCAAGGAATTAAGTTGTCGTAAGACTTTATTTGAACTTGATGTCTATGTATTATTTGATTTCGAGATGTCCATGTATTATTTGATTTCACGGAAGTTTCTTTATTGAATGTCATGAGGATTTTAGGGTATAATCGAGAAAATGGCGTTGTATGCCAAGGTTGTCGTGTAAATCTTTGATTCGTTATCAAGTTTTGAGATTATGTAAAATAAGAGTTTTAGATTATTTTGTGAGATGTATATAATGATCTAAGTTATGATGGAGTGTTTGTGGTGGAAAGTCAAAGTTGGAAGGTAAACTTAATTTAGATATTGAGAATTATAGGTTATGTTTGAATGGGAATAATCTGTTTTTTTTTCTTCTCTTAAACAACTGATTCATGATCTTATTTGGTTGGGTTATAAGTTGGATAAGTTTATTTTGATCCAAATGAACATTGATGAAATTGTCAGATTCAGTTGAATAATACGTTTTAATAGTTGTTCAAGAATTTTACTTTGAATAGTTGATATATTCCTTCAGTGTAAGGGAATGTAAGTGGTCTGGTTAACTCCGTTTAGCGATTAAGACGTGTGTTGTATGTTGAAGCATTTAGTGTTATTTGTGATGAGTTGACATGATATAATGGATTATTGATAGTGGATTTTAGTGGAAGCATTTGTCAATACCTAGTCCAGCAAATGTAAATATGGTTTTGGTGGTTAATCTTGTTCCAAGTTTTATTAAGTGTTAATGAGTGATCTTTCATATGCTATGATAGTATGGGAAAGTGAAAGTGGTAAGTTGGAATAAGTGTTTTTGATAGAAGTAAGAAAATTGTCGGATGATATGCAAAATGTGAAACTATGTTTAAGTTGTCTCTTTGTTGAATATATATTTGGCTCCTTGGAAGAGTATGAGAAAGAGTTTTGGTGCAATTTCTAGCTAAGGTGTTGGTAAATTATTTTGGGTGATCGAATTTAAAGCTTGCAATTTGTTAGCAAGTTTATACCGTAAGTGTATGTCTTGTCTTTTTAAGGCTTGGTAAAATTGTATATTTGAGGGTGTTGGTGTGAAAAGTCGTATCTAAATTAGTATTAGTGTTTATGATGTTTGATGTTTAGATTAGTGTCACGTGGGTATGAGATTGTTTCTGTTGAGAAGTAAATGAATCTATGATTTATTGTGAAAAGTTGTGGGTTATTAGTTCATTTAATGAAAAATCCTCGTTATGTCTATTGTAGGATTTGGATCAGGGGATTTTCAGATATTGAAATTGTAAAAAGTGTATTTTTGCTTATGTATGTAAAGTGGTATTAAAGATGTGGATGATGCATGTAAATATCAGATGACATGACTAGCGTCGAGGAATTGGTGGTTAGTATTTTATTAAAGGTGTAGTGCCATTTGTGTGGGATTTCAAATTGTGATGATTAGATAATTTTGAAAGATTACATGTTTGTCCATTAAGAACTTCTTTTGTGTGAATCTGACTGAGAAAGCAAGAATGATCTAGTGGTAATTCTTTTTCATATATATCTTTAAGAACATGAAAAAAAAAATGTCATACTGAAAATACAAGAATCCAAGATGAACATTAAGATATTGGAATAAGTGATTGTTAGGGTTAATTGGGAGTTTATGTTTGTTATGGTGTAAAATGAAGTGTTAGCATGAATGGAGTGGTTTTTGTTGTATTAAGGGTGCAATATTTTGTGTAGTATTTATAATATTGGGTGCTATTGAGAATAGGATGTTGCTCATTAAGAAATTGGGGTGAACCTAAATGAGTTATGTAAGAATTGATTTGTATTAAGATAGTGGATTATGAGGTTGCTATCTTAATCCGAAGAGTTATTTTGTTGGGGTGTTAACATCATTAAAAAAAATTTCTTTCAAAAGAATTGTAGTTGTTCGTGAAATTTAAAGTTAGACGCATTTTAAACCATAGGTCTTGATATGATCAAAGCAGGTCACAAATTTCTAAGTTGGGATATTGAGCAAGTGGTTGATGGAAAATGTGATATTGTTTTATTTGGTTTTATCAAATAAGATTTGGGTTGTCAATAAGATCGTGTGTTTTTGTAAGTTTAATCTGAGTTGTGCAGTGAAAGTGTGGCAACCTGTTAGTAATTGTGTTTTGATTCAAAAAAATGGTTACACTTAGGATCAAAACGTCTAGATGGGAAATCTAGAAGGTTGATTATGTAAAGGTTCTTTGGAACTTCCTTAAAGGTATTGATATGTTGTAAAATTGCGAATTCGATTTTTGGTATTTAGTTACCCTCATTTGTTGCTTGAACGAATTCCAGGACAGAATTCCGTTAAGGGGGAGACTTTGTGATAGCTCGGTTTGCACTTAGTTTTGCTAAATGGTTAATATCATGAGGGGCCATTTTTTAACTAATGGGTATAAAATTGGTATGCTTCTTATCCCAACCTTTCTGCCGCCTCATTTATCCCACATCGTTCTTCTTTGTCCTTCTCACCTCCATATATGTGTTTTCTAGAAAGTGTATGGAAGATTTCGACGGTAAAGAATTTATGATTTAATCTTGTAGAAATTTTTGGGCTATCAAGATTTTGACGGTTGGATGGAATTGTTTAAATGTTAAGACTCGTGGTGGAATAATTGGATTGAGGTGAATATTATAGTGGGATTGCTAGTCTGGGAAAAAGAGTAAGCAGTGATTATTATGGTGAAGTTTATCTACAATTACCGGTTTATTAATATTGTTGAGTTAAGTATGTTTTCGTTTAAACGTCGTGGTGATTAAAGATCGGTAAGGATATAAAATTTTCGTTGGATTTATTTACTTCCGTTGTTGCGGATTAGTAGATATTTTGGGAATGTTTATGTGAAGTGGTCCTTGTCGGATCGGTTAGCGATTATTTTTAATTTTATTGCGGGTATAATAATAAATTTTTTTTTCTTGAAATTGTGTTGAGGTGATTTTGGGAGGATTATCATAGTCGAGTCTTTTCGAATCATATTTGAATACTTTTATGTTATTGTGTTTTAATCTGGAGACCTGGTTTGGTTTAGCTTGATTTCGAGGACGAAATCTTTTCTTTTGGGGGAAAGAATTATAATACCCGTTTTATTTATATACTTGTATAGACAATAATTATAATACCCATTATATTTATAGAAGTACGTGTGTGTATATATATATATATCATATTATAAATACATATGGCTATTGAATTGTAAAAAGAGAAAAAAAAATAATAACTATGGGTTTTAAAAGGTGCAGCGTGGAAGATAGAAAGAAAAGAAAAGGAGTCAAAAGTGTTGGGTTGTTTTGGTGTTTGTTAAAATTGAGGGGTTAATTTGTAAAATCCATATCTAGGTTTGGGTTTTAGATGGGTTGAATCATATTCATACGGCTGAACAAATTTCTCTTTTCCCCCACGCTCTCCTCACCCTAAAACCCTCTCCCGATCGCACAAAATATCCCCAAGAGTTTTGAGAGAAAACCGATCGAAGGGCAAGGAAGAAAAAGGGAAACGATTTCGAGTTAGGCTCGTCAAATTCTCGTCGTTTTGAGGTAAGTTTCCATTCCCATCTCGAAGTTATATAATTAGTATTTGGATTCGAGTTTATGGGTAGTCGGGGGTAGCAATCGAGTTGTTTCGATGGCTCGAAAGTCATCGTTTCGGTATATAAATCCATGGCAGCAAAGGGGTTGTTATAATGGACTTTAGAACCCCAAAATTCTGCTCTATTTTATCTTGGAATGTGTCCTAATTGTTGCCTAACGTTAGTACATATAGTTACCGTTAAGTATCGCCAAGAGTAGTAGTTGAATCGTCGGAAAAACGGGCCACAACAACTCAATTTTTAAGTCGATTTTTCTGCTGCGTTTTAGACTTTTCTTATTCGATGTTAGTCATAATTTGCTGCTGTATTTTGGACTATTTATTAGTTGGTTTTAGCCGAGAATCGCTGCTGCGTTTTATAAGATTACTAGTTGATTTTAGTCGTAAAACTCTGCTGCGTTTTTGGGACAATTATAGTAGTACTTTGTTGCTGCGTTTTGGCGATTTGTTAGTCGGACTTGGTCATAAATTTGCTGCTGTGTCTTGGCAAATTATAGACATAATTTGTTGTTGCGTCTTGGCTAATTATAGGCAATTGTTAGACTTATGTTGATGTTGTTTTAGCAATCAAGTGGGAATAATATTAAGTTTGTTTTTGGATATTTTTAGGTCGGGATTGAAGGAGTAATTGGTCGGTAAACTGATAAGTTTCGGGAAGTTTTAAGGTACGGATTCCTATCTTTTCGTTCGTTTGATGTATTTGCATAAGGTTGCGAACCCTTAAGCTTCGTCTAATCCGGACTACTTGATTCTTTGTTTACTCAAGTTATTCGTCATCGTATCGTTCTTCACTTAACTGTCCAAGGTCATATATATCTTTAAAAAAAAAAACGTCGTCCTACACACCTATTTATGATGTCAATTTGGATAAGATATCTTACTTATTTCTTATCTCCTTATATATATATATATGTATATATATATACACGTAAGCTTGATTTGTTTATGTTAGCTTTAGTCGTACCTAGTCATGAAATTTTGACGTCTTTGAGTCGTATTATTTGTGGATCCTCAACTTTCAGATTTGATTTGATTGTTCCATATGTGTTAGTCGATAGCGTCGTTATTTAAATGTGACTTGTTTACAAAATTCGGTTTGATTCGATTTCGATCTCTCGGTCCTTTGAGATTCTTTTTGAATAAGTGTGAAAAACCTTTTATTTGACTCTGACATCTTTTGTGAAAAATCTTTATTTGTTATATGTCACATGTGTGGTGACAATTATTTCGGTTAAGTCGAGCTACTAACCACCTATGGGGGTACCATAGGCATGTCATTGTGGCACCAATGGCGTGACACTAACCGTGGCGGTGTGATTAGACCACGGCGTCTCCTCTTTTGTGCTCATGTGTGGAGCGATATATGATGTGATTATTTGATTTAGGAGGCGTATGGGTCGACCCTAGTTTATGTGATATGTTTGTAGGGTGGATGTCGGTGTAGTGCCCAACGCCACATCTCACAATTAGTACGTGTGGAATTGCTACCCAACGTACGGGCCTTTGTGGCCATATGTCTGACACTTGTCACGTCGGTTGATATGCAAGTGTATGCGTTATTTGAGCTCGATTCGTACCATCATATGTTATTTGTTTGATTTTGATATTATCAGTTAATTAGATTTTTGTCTCTCTATATGTTATTCGTGGAAGGTAATAATCATCGTTTTTACCAAATTTCGAAACCATGGTGTCTAATATTTCGAGATCAGATCCTACATTTTAGTATTGTTTCCTTTGTTACGATTATGTATATCCGCGCACTGGGCTTTTGGCTCAGCCGTGTTTTTCTTTCTTCCTCACGGCAGGTAATCAAGGGGTTTTGCTAAGGTTTCGTGTGAAGAGTGGATAAGTTTTCGACTCGAAGAAGGTTTCAAGAGAATGATTACAATTTTAGACATTATTTAATTTATTTAATTCGTTATTAGACTAGCCTTTCGGTAGATGTTTATGTTTGGTTTGATTTTTTGTTGGGACCTACTTGAATATGTTGGTTTTGGAGTGTAATTTCTATTTGGAGACCTTATATTTTGAATCGACCTTAAGTTGTCCCTTTTGGTGCGATTTTTGGCATTAACAGTTTGCCGCCATCCGTGGGACCTCATCTAGAGAAAATCCTCGACGAACGTGCACTTTACTAACGGTTTCTTGGAGTTCCTCTGTTTTCGATTACAGGAAAATGGAAGATAAGGAGAACATGGAACAGATGGTGGGTCTAGAAAATGCGCAAAAACCCCCCAACAACAGTCGACGAGTATCATCTGGAGGAAGTCGTTCTGGATCAAAGCAAGCCCTATCAAAAAATCCTCGTGGGTTCATCCCTTGATCCCAACATTAAAGGTAAACTCATATCTTTTTTACAGGAGTATGCCGATTGCTTCGCCTGGTCGCATGAAGATATGGTTGGCATCGATCCCGGCGTCATTTCCCATAAACTTAATGTCGACCCGTCATTCAAACCCGTAAAACAAAAGAGCCGCAAGTTCGCTCCAGAAAGAAATAAGGTAATTAACGACGAAGTCGACAATCTCCTCAAGACAGGAAAGATTCGAGAAGTAAAATATCCCGATTGGCTCGCTAACGTCGTGGTAGTAGCTAAGAAGAATGGAAAATGGAGAGTCTGTATTGACTTCACGGATCTCAATAAAGCCTGCCCAAATGATCCATTTCCATTGCCTCATATTGATGCCATGGTCGACGCAACCGCGGGACACGAGTTATTAACATTCATGGACGCCTATTCTGGATATAACCAAATCCTAATGCACGTCAAGGACCAAGAGAAAACTGCTTTCATGACAGATCGAGGTATTTATTGTTACAAAGTTATGCCTTTCGGATTAAAAAATGCAGGGTCTACCTATCAACGACTGGTAAACAAGATGTTTAAAGATCATCTTGGCGACACAATGGAGGTATATATCGACGACATGTTGGTAAAGTCAAAGCAAGCGATCGACCATATCGGTCATGTTGATCCAAACCCTCAGTGATTTGATAATGACCCTATCTTAAATACTTAGTGAAAATTGTAAGTAAACAATATGTATCAGAGTTTCACTATCGCTGATAAGTACTAAGATCTTACAGTACTGCTGATAGGAATTCTCGCTCTTTTAGATTAAACATTCAGCGAACACTGTTCACCATATCGCCGAGTCTGTTCAGTCCTTATGGTGATCGCTGATAAATTAGTTGTTTACTTATGATTCCTGAAGACAAGATTCACGTCAACAAAGGTTCTACGCTGAAGTCGAAGATCAAGCTCAAAGAACCAGCGACAAGTCTCCTAATGAACTGATGCGGATCAGCGAAGACTCAGATTTGTCCACTCAACGTGAAGTATCAAGTACAAGACTTTAGCTATCGCTGAACTTTATCATTCGCTGAATAGTAAATGATAATCGCTGAATCAACGAAAGCTGATCATGAAGTCCTCCGTACAAAGTACTTTTGTCTTAACCTCCCTTGCACGCCACCGTACGAAATGTCAGAAAAGAACCTCCGAAAATCTGAAATCGTACAACCACTCTAATACTACACTATTCATTCATGCGGCTACTAAGGTTGTCAACAAAGGTCAATGACATGCAACCAATCCGCTGATGACACGTGTAAAGTGTATACTGAATTGCATTAAATGCATGCAGTATATAAAGAGATGAACTCACTTCATTTTGAAGTAACTTGCTAACTCTGGACAAGTTCAAATCTCTCTTAAGATAGGATTTTATTAGTAATCTCCTCATCTTTCTTAGTGCAAGAAACCTTAGTGTTCCAACTTGTTTAGATTTAAGTTTATCCTTAATCTTGTTTCCGCAACAAGCTGTAAATTGTTAATGATTTATCAATAAACAATTTAGAAAAGTAAAATAGTGTGTTTGTATTCAACCCCCCCTCCTTCTACAAACTTGTATAGGCCTTTCGGGACCAACAAGTGGTATCAGAGCAGATTTGTTTAATCTCATAAACAAGATCTAATCTAAGATATTTCTCTTCCTAGCTATTATCTAAAAATGGCCAACACAAACACAAACACTCACTATATAGACAATGGTTCTCTTGCAAACCCCCCTAGATTTTCCAGAGATAACTTCAACTTATGGAAAAATAGGATGACACTCTTCTTAGAAGGTGTAGACCCTACTATACCTTACTATCTTGAAAACGGCCCACACATCCCTGTAACAATTGATCCTGCAGTTCCAGCCACTGCAACTAGAGCTGCTATTCCAGAAAGGCTGATTCCAAAGGAAATCCATCATTGGACCGATGAAGACAAGAAGAAAGTGGCTATAGATACAAAAGCCAGATCCATACTATCCATGGCCCTTCCTGACGAAGTCTACCATTCCGTCATGAACCTGAAATCCTCAAAAGCCATGTGGGACACAATATGTGTTCAGTATGAAGGAACGTCTGAAGTCCAGGATTCAAGAAAGATCAACCTGGTAAGACAATACGAAAGCTTCATCTCTGGTAAGAATGAAACTCTCTCTGAAGTACATCAACGTTTTAATTGCTTAATTATAGATCTAAAAACGGTTGGTAAGGAATATTCTAACTTTGAAGTGCTGACAAAGTTTTTAGAATGTTTACCTTAAAGTTGGGACAATTATTCCATGTGTCTCAAGCTGTCAAAAGATCTAAGATCAATGACACTTGCTACCTTATATGGCACATTGCTGAATCATGAGCAATCTAGCCATCTTAAGAAGAATCTTGTAAAAGATTCCAAAAGCACCCCTGTTGCTTTAATCTCAGAGGAACCTTCTACTCAGCGACCCGTGGTCACTATCACTGAGTTAGAAAGTAACTCTGAAAGGTCATCAGATTCTAATTCTTCAGATGATGATGAATCCTTGGCTCTCCTAACTAAAAAGTTCAGGAGATTCGCCAAGAAGAAAATGTTTAGAAAGAACAAAACTCTTTCTATAGCTGACAAGCCTAAGTCATCAGCTTTTGTTGATAAGGCTACTGCTACTTGTTTCAACTGCGAAAAGACAGGTCATTTCGCTAACGAGTGCAGGTCAAAGAAAATCATGAGACCTTCAGCTTTTACAAAGAAATCCTTTGTTCCAAGGAATAAAGACGACAAATACTCAAAGCTGAAGGAGAAGTATGCAAAGCTGAAAAGCTTTAAGAAGAAAGGAAAAGGCCTGATGGCTGACTATGATTGGGCTGCTTCTGATGAAGAAGCCTCATCATCTGATTCTGAAGATGATGAAGCAAATCAATGTCTCATGGCCAAGATTGAAGAAGAGGAAGAAAGTTCAGACATTCCCTCCACTTCAACATCTGCCATTCAGGTATCACCTTCCTTCTTTACCAATATTGTAAATATTGATGAAGCTGATAGTCTCCGTAAAATCGAACTGCTGACTAGAAGTTTATACGAAGCCATGAACGGCAAAGCTGTGGTTGAAAACCAAAATCTTGATCTCGCTGAAAAGATTAAAAACTGCCACCTTCAAATAGAAAAGCTTTCTAAATTTGAAGAAGATTTTAAAGATCAAGTCCACTTAAATCAGCTAGTCAAAATCGAACGAGCGGAAGCTATCGCGGCATTAAAAGCTGAACAAGCTACTGTTGAAGGATGGTGTAATTCTTCAACAAAGATCACTGAGATAATTAAGGCTCGGATTCCTCTGAATGATAAACGTGGTCTGGGTTATAAATATGATACTCCAATACCAACCACTGAACGTTCAATGCTTAAATTTGGAACGTTCGTATCCTCAATAGCTGACACTTCTTCATCTCAGTACTCCTCGTCGGTTACACCAATCCCTGAGGAAACTCCTACCTCAAAAGGTAAGGAGAAAATGGTTTATTCAAAACCTACCTCTGTCTCTAAAGACAAAGGTAAAGGAATTGTTATTTATCAAAATCCTCAGAAGGGTACATTAGTACCTAAGCTGAATGCTTCTAAAGCCTTAGTGATTCATTCATCTGGTTCTAGAAATCAGACCTCTGGATCAGTTCAGCGACCTACTCCTAGACTCAGAGTAGATGTCCTTGGTAAGAAATCTGAAGAACTGAATGTTCGTCCTATTTCAAAAACCAATAGTGTACTTGGTGCTGGCACTTCTAATTCCAAATTAAAAGCTCAGCACTCAAGTGGTCCTAGAACTAATTTTAGTTATAGGAAATGTTATCACTGTGGACTTACCGATCATATTGCAAGTAAGTGTCCCACAGCCACCAAAGCTGATAAGATAGCTAAGGTGAAGATAGCACCCAAGAAGACCAAACCAGTTGCAATTCAGGTCAAGGTGACTCCTACCTCTGAGGTCAAGAAATTGACCAAAGTGAAGAAAGACAAAGCTGAATCTTCAAATGCTGCGAAGACTGCTGAACCCATTCCAACCTCTTCCACTGACAAACGCGTATACATGGCGAAGTGGGTACCCAAGCAAAACTAATCTTCCTTTGTATTGCAGGTTAAGAAGGGTATCTGGTATCTCGATAGCGGATGCTCTAGACACATGACTGGAAAGAAAAGCCTGCTCGCTGAATACAAGGAAGAGAAGGGTCCCTCTGTGACTTTCGGTGGAAATGGAAAAGGACACACCCGAGGGTATGGTGTACTTTCAAATGGTACAACATCCTTCAGAAGAGTCGCATATGTTGAAGGGCTGAAGCATAATCTTCTGAGCATCAGTCAGCTTTGCGACATGGATAACAAAGTGATTTTCACTAAGGAATCCTGCTTTGTCTCTGACAAAAAGGAGAAGATAGCTCTCAGCGGTTATCGTTTGGAAAATGTTTACGTTATAAACATGGACTCAACAACCACTAAAAACTCCTGTTTCTTCTCAAAGGCATCTTCTGATGTCAACTGGCTATGGCACAAGAGGCTCTCACATCTCAACTTCAAGACACTGAATACTCTTTCATCCAAAGAGTTAGTCACTGGTCTACCTCAACATTCATACGCCAAAGAATCCTTATGTTCAGCGTGTGAAAAAGGGAAGCAGACCAAGGCAAGCTTTAAGTCAAAGCAAGTTTCCTCAGTGTCATCTCCTCTTCAACTACTCCATATGGATTTGTTTGGCCCCGTTAACAGACAATCCATCGCTGGAAAGAAATATACGCTGGTCATAGTTGATGAATTCTCTCGTTACACATGGGTAATGTTTCTCCGTTCTAAGAGTGACACCCCTGAAGAACTCATCACCTTTGTTCGGAAGATGGAAACTCTGAACAATATGACTGTTCGCTCAATAAGGAGTGATCATGGAACTGAATTCAAAAACAGTTCTCTTGATTCCTTCCTTGAGAGCAAGGGTATTTCTCACAACTTTTCGTCAGTGAGAACACCACAACAAAACGGAGTCGCTGAAAGAAGAAATAGAACAATTATTGAAGCTGCACGTTCAATGCTCAGCGATTCTCACCTGCCTACTCAGTTTTGGGCAGAAGCTGTCAACACGGCTTGTTTTACGCAAAACAGGTCGCTGATAGTCAAAAGATTCAAAAAGACAGCCTATGAACTTTTTCATGGGAGAATGCCTTCAATCAGCTTTCTTCACATCTTTGGTTGTCAGTGTTACATATTGAACAACAGAGATGCCCTTGGAAAATTTGATCCTAAAGCTGATGATGGAATCTTTCTTGGATACTCCTCAGTTTCCAAAGCCTTCAGAGTCTTCAACCGAAGAAGACAAACTGTAGAAGAAACTATTCACGTCACGTTTAACGAATCCCGTTCAGCGAACTCTAAACCGAACGCTGATACAGAAGAACTGAATCAATGGATGTTTTCTCATCTTGGTGATTCAGAAGATGTTCCCACTACTCATGCTAATACAACTGAAAATGATGGTCCTACTATCATTCCCAATATGCAGAATAGTGAAGCTGAAACATCTTGGGTCTCAGCTGTTCCTATAAACACTATACCCGCAGTTGATCCAAATGTCTCAGAAATTCCATCTATTTCTCAGCAATCAGTTAATGAAGTGACAAATGCAAGCATTCCTCTCTTAGCTGATAATCCAGAAGTAGCTGAAGCCTCATCTTCAGTTTCTCCAGTTCAGACTGAGTCAGCGACGCATGCTCCGGCTCAGCGATGGACTGTAAATCACCCAATCGATCAAATTCTTGGTGATCCCAACGCTGGTATTCAGACTCGTAGAAGTGCAGGTAATATTTGTTTATTTGTTAACTTTTTTTCTCTAACTGAACCAAAGAAAATAGATGATGCCCTCAGAGATCCAAACTGGGTCAGCGCTATGCAAGAAGAGCTGACTGAATTCGAAAGAAACAAAGTTTGGAAACTTGTTCGGAGACCAACTGACAAAACAGTGATAGGCACTAAGTGGGTCTATCGAAACAAGTTGGACGAACATGGTACTGTAACTCGCAACAAAGCTCGTCTTGTTGCTCAGGGATACAGACAAGAGGAAGGCATAGATTATGACGAAACCTTTGCTCCAGTAGCAAGACTTGAATCTATTCGTCTTTTCTTAGCATATGTTGTACACAAAAACTTCACTGTACATCAAATGGATGTTAAGTCAGCGTTTCTAAATGGAAAGCTGAATGAAGAAGTTTATGTGGAACAACCTCCAGGATTCTCAGATCCTAAGCGTCCAGGTTATGTTTATAAGCTGGATAAGGCTCTTTATGGCTTGAAGCAAGCTCCTCGTGCATGGTATGACACTCTTTCTACTTATCTCCACCTTGAAAAATTTGAGAGAGGTAAGATTGACAAAACTTTGTTTTTTAGAAAAATAAAAGGTCATATCATTTTAGTTCAAATATATGTTGATGACATTATATTTGGTTCTACTAACCCTGAGCTTTGTACTCGTTTCGCTGATAGAATGAAAGATGAGTATAAAATGAGTATGATGGGTGAACTAACATATTTCCTTGGTCTTCAGATTAAGCAAACTGAAAAAGGAACTTTTATAAATCAGGGAAAGTATGTTAAAGATATGCTGAGGAAATTCGACTTAACTGAAAGTTCAGCTATGAAAACCCCTATGGCACCACCGCTGATACTTGATAAGGACACAAAGGGTGTTCCTGTCAATGTCACGCTGTACCGTGGAATGATCGGCTACCTACTGTATCTTACAGCTAGCCGACCCGATATTATGTTTGCAACATGTCTGTGCGCACGATATCAAGCTGAACCTAAGATATCCCATATGAAAGCTGTAAAGCGAATCTTTCGATATCTTAAGGGTACAGCGAATCTGGGTCTTTGGTATCCCAAAGATTCAGGATTCGATCTAACCGCCTATTCAGACAGTGATTTTGCAGGTTGCAAAATGGATAGGAAAAGCACCACGGGAGGATGTCAGCTCCTGGGTGGAAAGCTGGTAAGTTGGACAAGTAAGAAGCAAAACTCAGTGTCCACTTCCACAGCTGAAGCTGAGTATGTAGCCGCTGGAAGCTGCTGTTCTCAAGTCTTGTGGATGAGAAATCAACTACTAGACTATGATCTTCAGCTCTCCAAAATTCCAATCTATTGCGACAGCACAAGTGCCATCGCTATAGCAAACAATCCAGTGCTACACTCAAAGACAAAACACATAGAAATCAGATATCATTTTATCAGAGATCATGTGATGAATGGTGATATAGAACTTCATTTTATCCCAACTGATTATCAGTTAGCTGATTTGTTTACCAAACCTCTTGATGAGACAAGATTCAACTTTCTCATCAGCGAGCTTGGAATGCTGAACTTTGAAGGATAAATCTTCAGCGGTTCACATTTAATCAGCGATACGTTTATACATTCTTGTATAGGCTCTCGGATAAAATAAACTTGTACAATCCATTTCATCATCTTCTCTCTGAATAAATTTGGTTAAACTGATATCAAGGTATGTTTTCTCTCTCTGACAAAACGCATGAAAATGCAAGATTTCAAATTCTTACATCGCTGAATATCTCTTCCTTAACAGCGATATTTTGAAATTTCTTAAAACCCTCACTGATATTTCTATTCAGTGCTTCATATTTTCCAAAGAGTCCCTGAGTTTTTCTTTCAAAACCTCAGAGACAACGAAAGAATGTGAAAGGACAGTTGTGACGTCATTGCAACGGATAACACCAGGCACGCTCTTTTTCTGACACACGTTTGCACGTTTCGTTGTCTATCCAATCAAATGCAAACACGTGTCCGTGTCATGATGAAAAACTTTCCCGCTCAAGTCTTTCTCTCTCTACTCTCTTCCTATATAAACACTCTCAAAGTTTATATTTGTCTTTTACGCGAATCAATCTTTCTCCGCAAGAAAAGAACACTGTTGCATTTTGTGCTCTCAATCTTCAAGAACTGTTCATCATCTTCTTCATCAAACTCAAGGTTAATATGTTCTTATCTATTATCAAATGCGAATAACTTGTTTTCGATCTTATCATTGTTTTACACAAGATCAAACAAAAGAACTCAAAAATAAAATCATTTTCTTTCATGGTTTTATAAACACAACCATTTCATGGTTGTTCTTCAAGTTTTAAATCTTAAATCTTAAACTTGTTCTTCTTTCGTATCCATTTTTTTTAAGAAACTGGAATACAAGGCTTATGGGTGTTATATTCGTTTTTTTTTTAAACAAGAAAAACCCTAATCTTCATTAAGACTTTTTTGTCTGAATGAAATGGACAAAATTCGAAAAATCTTAATGGAAATTTTCTTTCCACATTAAGATAATTCTTATTTGTTAACATCTTTGGTTGAACTGATAATACAGTGAAATGGCAACTTCAAAGCTGAATGTTACCGCTGAGTCCATCTCCGCTGATTCTGAGGAACTGGAAATCACCAAAGCTCCTCAGGTTAAGTTTGAGCTGGATCAACTAGACTGGACAAAGGCAAACAACCTCTCAGCGCTTCTCGAGTTTCCTCCTCGGAAGCAGGTATCCCATCTAGACGACGCTGTAAATCTTTTGAAGAATAGCCCCATCTACACAGCACTGACAATCACACCTCCTGCCAGTCAGCGTCTATTATCCCAATTCTGGTACTCTGCCAGACACACCGACCTACCCTCCGCCAAAGATCCATCTAAAACCATCGACTGCATACTCAGCGATACTGAGTATGGCACCATCAAGATAACCCCCGCAATAATCCGCAAAGCTCTGAAATTCCCTAACGCTACCTCAGAAAATCCTTTCATTCCATTACCTGACCACAAGAAGCACGCTGACAGGGAAGAAATCATTGCTTTCCTTGATGCGATGGGTTACATCTGGGAGACTGGAAGAGACAAGCTACCTGAGAAGAAGCTGACGCTGATAAAGAAATCCAAGATGCCCAGCGAGATGAACTTCATCTTCGCTCACCTGATCAACTGCATGACAGCGAAATCCGGATCTTCTGATCAAGCCGCTCAACCTCAGCAGGCCATGGGTTACGCACTGCTGAAAGGTCTCAACATTGACTGGGCCTCCATCATCTATGAAGACCTCATTCAACGTGTTGATTCTGCCGCTGACCGACCAACATGGGTTCCTTACCCACGATTCATCAGCGCCATCTTTCAATATGGCCTGAAGGACAGCTATCCTGAAGAGGGTGATCTGAAACTCTCTCAGATTGGCCCTAAAGTTCTCGACTTCAAGCCTGTCGCCAACGAGGTACGTCTCTCTACCCTTCTCACTCTACTTAATTCTCCGCTTTCTGTGGCTCCTTCAGCGACAATACCCCTCGCTGATTCCCAGGCCACAAAATCCATTCCTTCTAAGAAAAGGAAACAATCTCTTACCCCTCTTGATTCCAAAAGGATCAAGAAAACCAAGGAGCAACCCCAGCAATTCCATGCTGAAGACTCCTCAGCTCATTCTGAAGAGCTGAAGGAAAGTTCCGTGGTACGCTCTGCCACACCAATTCAAGCCATCCCTTCTAAACCTACTTCAGCGTCCTTAAACGCTGAGGTTAGAACTTTGGAATCTACCCAACCTTCTTCAGTCTCTCAAAAGACTGATGAAGTACTTCTCAGCGAATCCAACGCTGAACTTGAAACCCAACCCCAATTCTTATCCTTCGATCCTCCCTCTATTTCTTTGGACACTCCTCCAGTTAAAACTGGAGATGCCATCATTCAAGAAGCCGTTGAAGCTTCTCAGCGAATGACGAAGAAAGGACCTGCAGAGATCTCCATCCCTCACGGAACTTTTGAGGGAGATATGGAACACTATGGAGGGACTCGAAACTTTGATGAGTTCGTCAACGCTCCTGCAGGTACAGATCCCACCTTAAACACTGTAACTAAACCTGAAACTTCTGAGCTTTCCTTTGTTCACAAGTACTTATATGTTACAGGTCCTTATTTGGGAGACATCAACCAGTCTCTGAAGTCCATGGAGATGAAACTTACAGATCTCACCACCGGTCTATCAAATAACTCTACAGCTGTAACAAACGCTGGAGAGAATCTGACGAAGCTGACTGTTGTGGTGGAAAAGAAGGCCTCCTCTGATGACATCAAAGACCTTGATAAAACTCTCGCCGACTTTGCCAAAGTGCTCTCCGACATCTACACTGACTACACCAACCTCAAATCGTCAGTTTCCACCGTTTCCAGCGAGGTTACAACGCTGAAGAAATCGGTTGGTACACTTGAAGGTGATATGTCAGTGGTCAAGACCGACTTGGGCTCAGTGAAGACCGACCTTGGTTCTGTCAAGACAATGATCGAGACGCTGGTAAACAAGGCAAACAATCCAGCTCCTGCTCCGGCCCCTGTACCTATTTTGGACTCATTCACCGCAGAGGATCGCCAAGAGCTGAAGAAAATCACGCCTGCTATTTCTGGCCTAGAAGACAGAATAGCTAAGCTTGAAGGTTGTGTGAAAATCTCTGGCCCAGAAGACAGAGACAACACCAATGCTGAGTCTACCCATTCCTCCCCCGCCCATCATGAGAAAGAGGGGGAGAAGAGCGCTGAATAAGAGAAGAGCGCTGAAGATCAAAATAAGAGCGCTGAAGACCTTTCCCATGATGAATCTATCAGGGGAGAGGGTAATGAAGATCTGATTACTGGACCTCAGGGAGATGAAAACCCTGAGGGAACCGAGAACCTCGCCTCTGTATCTGAGGGGGAGCAACTCGAAGAAGATGCTGAGGAATCCGAAGCAGAAGAAGACGAAGACATCGACATCCCTGAAGCTGAACCATCCTCCTCTCCAAGGAACGATGATGATGATGATGATGAAGATGACGAATTCTTTGTCGTCAAACATGCTCCTCGAAAAGCTCTTAAAGGGATCGTGATAACCGAATCCACAGGGGAGAAGACAAAAACAAAGACAAAGCACTCAGCCTCTGGCGCTGAGAAAAGCAAAGACAAAGGCATCGCTGAAGATGATAATCTGGCGATCTTGCTTGCAAAGCCGATTTGTCTGGTACACTAAACTTATTTTTCCTTCCCTGACCATCTCTGAACAATCAGTCATCCATTCCACAAACACCATACACATCCACATTTTTTTTCTATCTTTTCTACCCAAGTTCTTCTACCCAGTTCTTATTTGTAAGATCGCTGCGTTTCAGCTAGTCCTCTCCCCTGTTTGAGGATATCGCTGAAGGCTCTACTATTGCAACTTCACCAATAATTCCAGCTACCGCTGAAGACATAATCCAAGTCTTAGATTTAATCTCTGAGACTGATGAACCATAAGAACAACCTCTCTCGCACAGAAACAGACCTTCCTCAGTTCCTCAAAGGCTGAGTGAAGAAGATCAAAAGAGGAGAGAAGAAATGATAAAGCGATTCGAGGATCAGCGAATCATTCTAAGGCGCGATCAACTGCCTTCAGTTCCTCCTAAGTTCAGAATTTCAAAAGCTGAATACCAGGAACATCTCAGAGCTGAACGCCTCATCGCTGAAAGGAAGGAAGCTGAAGATAAAGACAGAGAATACGCCATCAAGCTCACTCAAGAATCTGTCAAAGACCCCAAGCTGAAGCGTATTCCCATTCAAATCCAACGAAAGCTTTGGGAACAAGCCCAGAAGATCGTGGAAAAGAAAGCTGAAGTTTCTCAGACCACCCTGATCTGGTGTAAAGAGAAAATCCACTTCAGATATCGTCCAGCGAAGATCAACAAGGTATTCATCTCTGGAAGAACCTCCATCGGAGTACCTATTGTTGACATCAAACTGTTCAGAGAAGATGGCTCATCTGAAACCTTTCGCGCTGACACTGTAAAAAGGTATGGTCTCTCTGAATGGCAGGAGATGAGGTTAGCTATCCAACCATCACAATCTAAGTACAAGGATCATTTCGAAAAGCTGATAAACAGACAGATCGATTTGATATCTTCTTGTGTGGAAATTCCTCCTGTTCCTGATCTAAAGCCGAAAAGAAAAAGGGGCTCACCAAAGAAGAAACGTCAAGATTCAAACTCAGGTCCTGTCATACGAAATGAAACTGGAATTGGTTTCTCTCACGCTGAAGTACTTGGTCCTGATCCTGATCTATCTGCCCTTGACATCTCTTTGCCACCATGTGAACTTTTCGTCCCTGGTAAAGTCATCAGTAATCCTTATGGAATATTCTTTCTTGACTACGACGGACGTAAATGCTTTCAACGGATCGCTGAGCTTCCAATCACTCCAATCGAACAGCTCAGAGATCTCATCTACTGGTGCGACTTCAGAAAAGACATTCAGGCACGACACCTAAAACCCTTGATTTTTGAAGCTGCTCTAAAGCTAAAGAATAAAGGAGAAAAGGTTCCTGACTGGATGATTCCAACTGAAAAGACAACCCTTGATGAACTTCTCATTAAGGAAGAACCCTTTGAAGGCTGACAACAATCACCTCATTCTCTATTGTATCAATCATCCTTCAGTACTTGTAATTTATTTCGCTTGTACTTGTAATCTTTCTTATTCAAATTGTAACCTGATTCAAAGATTTAAAGAAAGATTTCAGCGAATGTACTTTACTCCATCAGTACTGAAAAGATCCCAGAAAACAGTAAAAGGGACAAATATTTTATGAGTTCTTTTTATCCTTATGTTTTCATTAAATAGCAATTTTCCTTGTTGCTATGTCATAATCAAATAGGGGGAGATTGTTGATCCAAACCCTCAGTGATTTGATAATGACCCTATCTTAAATACTTAGTGAAAATTGTAAGTAAACAATATGTATCAGAGTTTCACTATCGCTGATAAGTACTAAGATCTTACAGTACTGCTGATAGGAACTCTCGCTCTTTTAGATTAAACATTCAGCGAACACTGTTCACCATATCGCCGAGTCTGTTCAGTCCTTATGGTGATCGCTGATAAATTAGTTGTTTACTTATGATTCCTGAAGACAAGATTCACGTCAACAAAGGTTCTACGCTGAAGTCGAAGATCAAGCTCAAAGAACCAGTGACAAGTCTCCTAATGAACTGATGCGGATCAGCGAAGACTCAGATTTGTCCACTCAACGTGAAGTATCAAGTACAAGACTTTAGCTATCGCTGAACTTTATCATTCGCTGAATAGTAAATGATAATCGCTGAATCAACGAAAGCTGATCATGAAGTCCTCCGTACAAAGTACTTTTGTCTTAACCTCCCTTGCACGCCACCGTACGAAATGTCAGAAAAGAACCTCCGAAAATCTGAAATCGTACAACCACTCTAATACTACACTATTCATTCATGCGGCTACTAAGGTTGTCAACAAAGGTCAATGACATGCAACCAATCCGCTGATGACACGTGTAAAGTGTATACTGAATTGCATTAAATGCATGCAGTATATAAAGAGATGAACTCACTTCATTTTGAAGTAACTTGCTAACTCTGGACAAGTTCAAATCTCTCTTAAGATAGGATTTTATTAGTAATCTCCTCATCTTTCTTAGTGCAAGAAACCTTAGTGTTCCAACTTGTTTAGATTTAAGTTTATCCTTAATCTTGTTTCCGCAACAAGCTGTAAATTGTTAATGATTTATAAATAAAAAATTTAGAAAAGTAAAATAGTGTGTTTGTATTCAACCCCCCCCCCCCTTCTACAAACTTGTATAGGCCTTTCGGGACCAACAGGTCACCTTAGGCAATCGTTCGACATCCTTCGGAAATATAACATGAAGCTCAATCCAACGAAATGCTCCTTCGGCGTCAGCGCTGGAAAGTTCTTAGGTTACATGGTCACCCGTCGGGGCATTGAGGCTAATCCCGACCAGATCAAAGCCATCATCGAGATCAAGTCTCCTCGAAATTTCAAAGAAGTCCAGAAACTCACCGGTCGAGTAGCGGCTCTAAACAGGTTTATCTCTCGATCCTCTGAAAAGTGTCACTTATTTTATAACGTCCTCAGGAAAAACAGAGGTTTCGACTGGACCGTCGATCATGAGCGAGCATTGCAAAATCTGAAAAAGTACATGACGTCGCCTCCTTTATTGTCGAAACCATATGATCATGAGGTCCTACATCTGTATTTGGCTGTTAGTCCAAATGCAGTAAGTGCCGTTCTGACACGCGAAGATGAAAAACAGCAATTGCCGATTTATTATGTAAGTAAATCCCTCTTAGACGCGGAAACCAGGTATTCCTCTATGGAAAAATTGCTTTTATCGCTAGTCACTGCTGCTAAAAAATTACGTCATTACTTTGAATCGCATCCTATTACCGTCGTGACTAATTTCCCTCTTAAGTCCATCTTAAGAAAACCTGAGTTGACAGGACGATTAGCAAAATGGAGCATATATCTCAGTAGTTACGACATCGAATTTAAACCCAGAACCGCAATCAAATCGCAAGCGTTAGCAGACTTTATCGCTGATTTCAGTCCAGAGCTAGAAAAAGAAGCAGAATCCGAGATATTGACTGTGGCGACTCACGATGATGCACCTTGGATCTTACACGTCGATGGGTCATCCAACACCAGAGGCTCGGGGCTAGGCGTCGTCTTAAAGTCGCCACAAGGGGGCAAGATGGTGTATTCAGTCCGATGCGACTTCAAGACTACCAACAACGAAGCTGAGTACGAAGCCCTGATCGTGGGAATGAATATGGCCTACGACTCGGGGGCAACCGCGATACATGTCAAGAGCGATTCTCTGTTGGTAGTAAATCAGATTAATGGAGAATTTGCAGCCAAAGATTCAAAGATGATTGCATATCTAAGCTTGGCAAAAGAAATTTCCAAAAAATTTAAAAGTTTTTCCATTGAGCAGATCCCTCGAGACCAGAACACCCAGGCCGACGCATTGGTGAACCTTGGGTCCGCTTTAGTCGAACCAATATTCGACGTGATCCCCAGGATTCACCTGGCGACGTCATCCCTTGGAAGCATAGACGTCGCCCAGATCGAAGTCGAAGAAGACTGGTCATGCGATATTCGGAACTTCCTTATGCACGACCAACTTCCAGAAGACAGGATGGAAGCCCGGAAGATCAGATTCAAAGCATCTAAATATACCATGGTTGAGGATAAGCTTTATCGACGATCGTCGACAGGGCTAAACTTGAGATGCATTATTAGCAAAAGGGAGGTCCAAAAAATCCTACAAGAGATGCACGACGGTGAATGTGGCAATCATTCAGAAGGTCGTAGTCTAGCTAATCGTATCTCCCGACAGGGATATTTTTGGCCAACACTGCGACAAGATGCCGTCAAATACGTCCAGAGCTGTGATCCCTGTCAGCGACACTCAGGTATGTCTCATAAGCCCTCAGAACCTTTGCACTCGACACTTATCCCATGGCCCTTCATGAGATGGGGGATGGATATCGTCGGTAAGTTACCACCCGCCCCGGGGCAAAAGGTATTCCTCCTCGTACTTACTGATTATTTTTCCAAGTGGTATGAAGCGGCTGCTTTCTCCCAAATCAGGGATAAAGAAGTCATCTCTTTTATCCAAACTAATAGCATATGCAGGTTTGGAATTCCGTCCGAGATTGTCTGCGACAATGGATCCCAATTCATAAGCGACAGGACCCAACAGTTCTGCGATGACAGGAATATCAAGCTAACAACCTCAACTCCCAGGTATCCTCAAGCCAATGGACTTGCGGAATCGAGTAACAAGACTATTGTAGCCTCGATAAAGAAACGATTAAAAGCTGCAAAGGGAAGGTGGGTCAAAGAACTCCCTTCTGTCCTGTGGGCAAATCGCACGACGCCACGCACGTCCACAGGACAAACCCCCTTCTCTCTCGTCTACGGTTGTGAAGCCGTCCTACCAATCGAAGTTCATCTCCCGACCTCGAGGCATACTTCCGTCGACCATAATTTGGTTGATTTAAGTTATGACCTCGACGCCCTCGAAGAACTCAGAGAATCCGCCTTGATCAGGATGGCATCACAGAAGCAGGCGGTCGAACGACATTTCAATAAGCACGTCAAAGTTAAAGTCTTTCAAGAAGGCGACTATGTCCTTCGACGAGTATTCCCAAATACTCAGGAGCTCAACGCATGTAAGCTTTCTACTAAATGGGAAGGCCCTTATCGCATCTCCGAAGTCGTTGGCAAGGTAGCCTATCGACTTCAGACCCTCGACAATCAAGAAATACTGCGAAGTTGGAACGCGACGCATCTGAAAAAATATTTCTTTTAGAGTCGCCTTCCTCTCATACAAAGTTTTTTAAACACAACAGTAAACGTAGTAAGGTCGTTGGTGGTCCGACGACCGACCTCTAACGAACTTTATCGCAGGTACGCACGACATGAGTACCCGAGTGTGTGACTTAATTGTTTTACCACAGGGGCATATATTCTAGAATTTCGTCATACGATACAATTACATATAAGGTCTGAACGATCCCTCGATCTAAGTTTTTGGAACTCAGAAAAACTTTGTATGTTCTGACACATCAATGATGTATATTTGTGCTTATTAATACAGTCCAAATATATGATTTATGTTTCAACCGTTACATTGCAATGAATGCCTAAGTCGCACGATCCTCCGTTTGTTTCATACTTAACGAATTTTATTATCGATATTACATTTATCCACGACATATGTAATTGAAAACACAAGTTCAGCAAAAGAAGGAAGTTCATTGAACGATTACATATGAACGACCGATAGTCGGACGAGTAAAGACAAAGTCAAAAGTCGTCACATACCAACAACCCGACCACCAATGGTCGAGCATGAAAAGCCTAGTTCGTAAACCCAAAAATCTACCCTAGAACTAAAGAAGCACATCGATCGCAAGCTCTGCCCAACAGTCTCGACCTTCGAAGCCTTGCCAATCCCGAAGAACTGATGCAAGGAACAAACGAGTATATTAGGAGTTGTCTTCCAACTCCTTACGCCTTGACATTCTGAGAATGTGGCTCTTAAGATTAATGTTAAGGTTGGAGGAAGGAATATATTCCTCTCGACGATCGACCTCCACTCCAACATTTCCTCTGCCTTCACATATATTTTGAGAGGAAACCGAAACATCTGCAAATTACAAAAGAAACATATTAAATGCTCAGCGAAAGAACATCGATAACACAAGTTTTGAAAGAAAAACTTACAAGGAACGCCAGTTTGGCTAAACACAGCCCTATCTCTTCAATAGAGATCCTTTGAAAACACTCCTCGGAAACTAAGGGCTGATGTTTCCCCAGATGCGGAAGTGACTTCATCCTGACGAGGACGTAGTCAAACGAGAGGGATGGCGACAGCGCAAAGATGATCACCATAAGTTCCTCCTCGTTCTCTCCCGTCTTTACCCCCTCGCCCCTGTCGGCTGACGAAAGGGTTGACGTGGCAGAAGACATCGTCGCCAGATGCACAGAATACACAGACATCGTGTTCATCGTAACCAACATCGTCAACGATTCGGGTATCACAACCCTTGATAGATCCCCGACCACCCAAGATTTGAACAAAGTCGAGATTCTAGAGAAGGGCCTCATCAGAAACAGAAAATTTTTTCTCTAAAGAAAACAACCCATTGTGATCTCTATTTATGCAAGAAATCGCAACAAGTCGAGTCTGCTGATGACGCGTCCATACCTATCCGAATCTTCGACACCTGTCTTCGACAGCTGGTAAGCATCATCGTGCGTCAGTATGACGTCACAACTTTTCAACTTCTCGTTCAGTTAAAGGCGAACCGATCTAGTTCCACGACAACCAGGTAAGTCCCTCAACCCAAGTCACGAGTCTAAGCGTTCGACAAGCAAAATTTAAAACTTAAATTTGACATTCAATTTTCAAATTTTGGGGGCAAACTGTTTGGGCAAAAAATCACGTCGTACGACTACGACCAAAACAGGTAAGACGCACGTTATAATCCAAATCTTGTATTAAGATAAGGTCTCGACAAGAACCCAGAAAACATCCGTCGTCTCCCGTAAAAGGTAAGTCGTACGTCCCTCATGACGCTCGACCACAACGTCGCACGTCCCGCACGACCATCGCGTAAGATCATTGTACCTTCGAGCAAAGCTAACGTTAACCTTGACTATTATGTTTGTTAAGTGTTTAATGCAGGAATAAAAGTCATTAAGGAGCAACGGCTATAACCGACGAACAGCCGGCGACTGTAACGGGCGAAGACCATTATGGATAATCACTTCGGCGACCGTTTCCAGCCGTTGTAGCCGTTGATCAAAGCATTAATGGAGCTAATTAATGACGCGAAGACTATAAATATCAAGCTCTATCAACATTTCAAGAGATCGAATATCCGGCGATTAACAACCGAAGCAATACTCAAGAACACTCGGGGAACAGCTCAAGTTATCGCTCTCGACGCACGACAACAGTCCTCGACCAGCAGTTCGCACTTTGTTTCGTACACGACAAACACCTATTTTTACATTCCAAACACTTGTACTTTACATTTCGAAGCATTTCCTTCATTTGTATTGTAATCTCTGTACGATCGACACCAGTATCCAAGGACATCGCCCCTGATTGGCGACCATAGTGCAGCGACGACACCCCTTGTCGTCCGCAGGTTTTTTCCTCATTTGAGATTTTTCCTGCGTCATCAAATCTTTTGCCTTATTTATTTTTCCCTCGTCGCACGTCTCGTCGAAAGATCCTCTCTTTAGTTGTTTAAGTCCACACCGACCTTAAGTTGTCCCTTTGGAGCGATTTTTGGCATTAACAATTGGTCGCGCGACATTCAAAATTTTCTTGTGCACGACCAACTCCCGGAAGACAAGATGGAAGCTCGAAAGATCAGATTCAAGGCATCCAGGTATGTCATGATCGAAGATGGACTTTATCAACGATCATCGACATGCTTAAACCTGAGATGCGTCGTTAGTAAGAATCAAATTCAGAAGATCCTCCAAGAAATGCACGATGGGGAGTGTGGCAATCACTCCGGAGGTCGCAGTCTAGCTAATCATATCTCTCGGTAAGGCTACTTTTGGCCGACACTACGACAAGACGCCGTCAGGTACGTCCAGAATTGTGATCTTTGTCAACGACATTCAGGTACGTCTCATAAGCCATCTGAACCCTTACATTCGACACCGATCCCATGGCCCTTCATGAGGTGGGGTTAGGGATGGTAACGTGGCGGGTATCCCCTTACCCGGCCCCGGCCCCGGTTTCGGTTTCATGCACCCGGCCCCGACCCCGACCCCGGTCCCCGGAGGGTACGGGGATTAACCACCCAGCCCCGGTCAGATACCCGGTCAAACCCTGGTCAACCCCGGTCAAAGACCCGGTTTATGCAACATTTTTTGTTGATTTTTTTCCCAATTTTAACAGCTTACAATAAATAATAAAACATAATAATAGAAACATTGTTCCAAAAATCCAAGTTCAAACACACAACACAAGTAGTTTAAAATTAAATAACAATTAATCCTAAAGGCAACCGATTCTTCTTCTTCAACAATCAACATCTTCATCATATGCAACCGTCTCATCATATCCTTGCGGCTCCCCGTCCTTTTTATCTGAAATTAAAAAAAAACTTACAAGTTAGTAAATTTATATATGCATGTATTATATAACAATTTATATAATTATTACCTTCAAGTTCTTTCTTCAACCAACTTTGGGTGCACATCAATGCCGTGACTGTTTGCGCTTTTAGCCGACTATGTTGTTTTGTTATCTTGTTTCCGCTCATGCTAAAAGCCGACTCGGATGCTACCGTGGAAATCGGAATGGCTAAGATATCCCTCGCAATCCTTTGCAAGACAGGAAACTTACTACCATTGCTACCCCACCATACCAATATATCAAAGTTTTTTTGGTCGAATGGCAACAATTTCTCCATCAAATACTGATCCAACTCGGTTGCTTCCAACATATCATCTTCGGTCCTAATTGTCGCGTACTCCATTACCCATGCCTCATCTGCGTCAAATACTAAGATCTGTTGTCTTATGTCCTTTGAAATTCTCCTATGACATTTTTGGATGTGGTCTTTCAAATGTGATGTCCCGTCATTAGGTCTACCGGTCATTTGTTTGTTGCAATGGTTACATTTTGCATACCTACGTTGATCATTAACATATACCGGTTCAAAATGGTTCCATACAATCGATTTCCGTGTTTTGGTTGATGGTCCGGTGACCGTATTTGCGTTTGACATAGGCATGCTTACCGATTCGTTCGTGTCAAGATGAGGCGTATCAACTTTCTCGTTTTCTTCCGTATCATCACATCCTATGTCTACAACATTTTCATCCCCCAAAGTTGCCATCTACAAGAATTGACCAATTAGGTACTACCACAAATCCACAAAATAACAATCTAAGTATCTAACATAATCAAGAATTGACCAATTAGGTACTACCACAAATCCACAATATAGCAATCTAAATATCTAACATAATCAAGAATTGACCAATTAGGTACTACCACAAATCCACAATATAACAATCTAAGTATGAAGTATCTAACATTTTCACTGGAATCCTAACATAAAGTAGAAAATTAATTAAAATCAATCATAATCAAGACATCACAAAAGTAATCAACTTGAAGTCTTGAACTATATCAAGTTATCACAATAAACAGTATACCACTTCGATTCTTGTTAAGTACAAATGTACAGTAGTATACCAGTTAGCGGCGGGCAGCGGCTAATCAGAGGTAGCAGCGGGCAGCGGCGGACCGGCGGTCGCCGACGTATATGGTGGAGTGTGGACTGTGGACCGGAGTTAGCGGCGGGCGGCGGCTCTTGGGCGGCGGCTCTTGGCGGCGAGTAGCGACCTAATTTGGGAACAGGGTTGAGAACTTGAGATATGAGATAATGAGACGTGAGAGACTGAGAGTTGAGTTGAAGTTCAGACCTAATTTAAATTATGTATATAATATATGTATATATATATATAAAATAAATTAATAGACTATAATGAAACCGGGTACCGGGCGGGTCGGGGAGTACTTCACCCGCCCCCGGCCCCAACCCCGGTTGGAGGAAACCGGGTATCCCCGGCCCCGCAAAACCGGGTAATACCCGGACCCGGCCGGGTCGGGTGGACCGGGTTCCCCGCCGGGTCGGGTGAAATCACCATCCCTAGGTGGGGTATGGATATTGTCGGCAAGTTGCAACCTGCCCCTGGGCAAAAGGTATTTCTCCTCGTACTTACAGATTATTTCTCCAAATGGGTAGAAGCAGCTGCCTTTTCCCAAATTTGGGACAAGGAAGTCGTGTCTTTTATCCAGACTAACATTGTATGCAGGTTTGGGATTCCATCCGAAATTGTCTACGACAATGGATCCCAATTCATAAGCGATAGGACTCGACAGTTCTGCGAGGACCGCAGCATCAAGCTAACGACCTCGACGCCCAGGTATCCCCAGGCAAATGGACTTGCTGAATCGAGCAATAAGACCATCGTTGCTTCAATTAAGAAAAGGTTGCAAGCCGCAAAAGGAAGGTGGGTCGAAGAACTCCCTTCAGTCCTGTGGGCGAATCGCACGACACCTCGCACGTCCACAGGACAAACCCCCTTCTCCTTAGTCTATGGTTGTGAAGCAGTTCTACCAGTCGAGATTCAACTCCCTACCTCGAGACATACTTCCGTCGACCATAATCTGGTCGACCTAAGTTATAACCTAGACGCCCTCGAGGAGTTCAGAGAATTAGTATTGATCAAGATGGCATCGCAAAAACAAGTGGTCGAGCGACACTTCAACAAAAATGTTAGAATTAAAATCTTTCAAGTAGGCGACTACGTCCCCCGACGAGTGTTCCAAAACACTCAGGAGCTTAATGCCGGTAAACATTCCACTAAATGTGAAGGTCCTTATCGTATCTCAAAAGTCGTGGGTAAAGGTGCCTATCGGCTCCAAACTCTCGACATTCAAGATATCCCACGTAGCTGGAATGCAACACACTTAAAAGGTATTTCTTTTAAGTCTTTTTCCTTTTCTCACACGATTGTTACCATGACGATTACTAACTTAAGCATCGGAGGGTCGTTGGCAAGCCAACGACCAACCTCTGACATTGTCTTATCACAGATCACACGACATCGCAAAGTCTATTATACGACTTTAATCTCGCAAAATCACAAGACATAAGTAAACAGGTCAATATCCTGTCTACTCTATCGCAGGGACGCACGATCCAAGGACGTCGCATGATTTGGTTGCACGATCGTAAGGTCTAAACGACCATTCGATCGAAGTTTCAGGACTTAAAAAAAATTGTATGTTATGAATAAACACATTGATTGCATATATTTATCAATACGATTCAATTGTATGACTTATATCTCAGTCATTATATCACAAGAGATGCCTAAGTCGCAAGATTTCTTGTTTATCCCATGCTTGAAATTCGCAATCAAAAGTTGTGTTTATTTATAAGACATGTAAAACAGAAAGATATACGAAACAAAAACTCCATTCATCAGATCGACCAATACATCAAATAACTCGATCGCCAACGATCAAGCCTGAAAACAAAAATTATAAAATTTATCCTAAGGCTGAGGAGGAGTGTCGGTCGCATCTTTACCCGAGGCCTCGACCTTGGAGCCTTCATCCACCTCTTCCTCTTCGACTTCCTTCTCGTCACCGGAGTCGAGATCTCTTGTAGACCTGCCCTCTTGCAAGAAATAAGCAAGCTCGACCGACGCCAGGGACAGAGGGTTCTTTCCCGACAAGTGTTGCCTCATTATGGCAGCACGAGCGGTCAATCGAGCCAGGGCAAAGGTAGACGTGGCCTCGTCTTTTAGCTTTCCCACCTTCATCTCCAAACTGACCACCTTGGCCTTAGAATCCTCAACTTCCCTCTCCTTCGCGACCAAGGACTCCCTCATCTTGTTTATCTCAGCTCTTTGACCGTCGATCATCGACAAGGACTGCTTTAGACGATGGTTCGCATCGTCCTTTGCATGACCGACGACCTCCAACTCTTTTTTGGCCTCGTCGAGCTGTTTGGACATAGCCTCTTCACGCTCTACGGCGACGTTCGCCCTGGCCAACGCAGCATTCCCCCTCTCATGAGCAGCAGACACCAAACCCTTGATCTTCTCTGTCTCCGCATGCAGAGCAAGAGAAGATTGAAACGCCTGTAAAACATAAAAGAAACTGTTAGTAAACATTCGACAGAAGCTAAGAAAACATCGAAACACAAAGTTTTGAAAGAAAAACTTACAAGGAACGCCAGACCGGCAACATGGGATCCCGTCTCCACGATTGGGAATCCCTCAAAACGCTCTATGAAAGAAGGGAGCAAATACTTCCCCAGATGAGGAAACAAATCCGTCCCGGACAGAACGTCATCGACCATAAAGTCCGAAGGCAACGTAAAGTTAACCTCCATGACTTTAGCCCCTCCCGTCGCATGCTCATTGCCCTTGTCGGCCGACGAAGGGATCGACGTGGTAGTGGGGGACTTCGCCGTTTTCGCCGGTAGCGCAGAACTAACGGGTGTCGCAGCAATCGCGCTAGAAGACGTCTTCGTCTTCAAAGGCGATGCGACCTTCGCCTTCTCAGGCGTAACGACTCTCAACGAGTCATCAACCTTCGAAGACGGTTCCCTCGGGATCGTCGTCCTCATCTTCGGTAAAGCCCCCGATTCAGTTGTCGAGGCCTTTAGTCTCTTCTCCTTACCCTTACGGGCGAGCTCGAGTTGAGCTGCTCTTTTAGCCGAGATCGTCGGCACCTTCATCTGAGATTCGCCTAGAAGCAGATAAGAGAGAAATGTTACGCGACGAACATAAAAGGATCATAGCCGAGCAATTAGAAGGTACACTTACCAGTCATCTCTTCTTCTCCCCTCGACTCTTCCTTCTCTGTCTCCTCTTCTTCCTCTGCTTTCTCTCCCAGATTCTCTCCTAGGTATACCAGATCTTCGTCGTCGTCTGCCAAATATCGAGTGACAAACGATCGCTCGACAGTACTAAACTCTAGAAACGTGTCAACCTTTGCTTGAGAGTTAGCGTAAGGCTTCACGTCTTCGAATTTTATAGTTGTTGACACATAAAAACAGGTTAGAAATCAGTCAAAAATATACAAACGACGTACGACAATGAAACTACAAAATCTCACCCGACGTATTCCAACCAGCCCTAATCCAGTTGCTCTCAGAGTCGAGAGTCGACTTACGCACAAGTGCATACCTAGTCTTCCACTTACGATCATTTACAGCGGTCTGTAAGACTAAGGTTCGATCGCCCTTATACCTAGAGAACAAACTATAGCGATGACATTTATCTTTCTTGACTTGATAAGACAAGAGAAGATCGCGCACATTCATGGGAGATTCCCATTGTTCAGTGAGGCGCTCGATCACCTGTATTACCCTCCAGAATTGGGGCATTAACTGGGTCGGCGCTAGGTCGAACTCGGTCATAAAGGCCTTGGCCAAAGGCGAGTAAGGCCATTCGAATCCTATCTTAAAAGGGTATTCGTAAATGACCACAAACCTATCGGGACATGAATCAGGTCGGATTTGACCTGCTTTAACCAATGTAATCCCCGCAGGGATTTTTGCCAAACTTCTAAGATCGTTGAGATCTTCAATAGAACTAGCAGGCTCTATCGACATTACTATACCTAAAGGTTTTTTCAAAGTTTTCTAGTAATCGACTTATGAAGACCGAGAAATCGTACCTTATATAGGCGCTCTAAATCTCGAATTTCTAACAAATCGAAGATATCTCGCAAATTTGAAAAAGATTCGGCGAAGAACAACAAGCAAATCAAGGAAAATCTCTCTTAAAAACCCTCTGAAATCGTAAAAGGAAAAGATCCGCCGAAGGTCTCTATTTATGCAAATAGTCGTGTCAGGTCGAGCCTCTCGATATTCGACACGTGTCCTCGCCTTTTCGAATGATCGACAGATTGTCGACACCTGGCAAATACAGATGTTATGCACGATCGCGCATCAGCATGACGTCACGACCTTATCCCCTTTTCGACTTCCCATTCAGTTAGAATTGGACCGATCCAGTTCCAAGGTAACTGAAAAGGTTTTTTAGACGTGTCACGACCCTAGACGTCCGACTAGGAAAATTTAAAAAACTTTTGAAATTTGAATTTGCCACTCCACTTTTTCAACTTTTTGGGGGCAAACTGTTTGGGCAAAATTTCACCAGTCTCGACTACGATCAAAGCACTAAGAACATTTATTACACTTCTCCCTAACACAAGTCAAATCATAAGCATTTTTCTCTTTGACCAAAGCCAAAGTCGAACGTACCTCTCGACCTCGACCGTCGTGTAGAAACATACGACCTCGGCCAACTAACGTACGATTCTTCTGTTATGTTTTCCTCATTTAATGCAGGTCAAACGACATTTATGGCCAACGGACGAAACCGACAAAGCAGTTATGAACATTAAACAACAGAGATCGGTGCGACCGTTACAAGAGAAATTCATGGAGTCATTAAATGCATTCGAAGACTATAAATATGAAGGCAAAGCCATCATTGGCATATCATCGAATTCTGGAATCACACTGTGTACTCAAGAACATCCGAAGTAAATAACTTTCTCTCAAGTGATCACTCTCGACACACGACTTACACTCTCGACCAGCAGTCTTAGCACACGACACACTAGTTTTACATTCGATACACTTGTTATTTTTACATTTCAAGTCATTTGCATTGTAATCACTGTATCCTCGACACCTGAATTAAAGGACATCGCCCCTGTTTGGCGATCATAGTGCAGCGACGACTTCCACAGTCGTCCGCGGGTTTTTTCCTTGTTGAGGTTTTTCCCGCGTCACCAAAATCTTTGTCTCTTTTACGTTTTCTCTCTTTGTCTCAAGATTCCTTTCTTTAGTTGTTAAGCTCCACAATCAACCTTAAGTTATCCTTCTGGACAATTTTTGGCATTAACATTCCCCATAATGTTGAGGGGGAGAATATTGCTGAAAAACCTCAGGGAGTTGAAAACCCTGAGGGAACCGAGAAACCACCCTCGAAATTTGAGAGGGAGCAACTCGATGAGGACACTGAAGCTGATGTCCTAGAACCGTATGCGGATGAGGAAGAAGCTGAAGAAGAAGAAGACGATGAAGACATCGATATCGATGATGATGATGATGATGATGACGATGATGAAGATATCGACTGCTCCTTCCAGCCGATCAAAAGAACCCCTGCTCTCAAAGGGGTAGTCTTCAAAGAAACTTCAGGGGAGGGGACTAAGAAAAAGCCTGCAGCGACCGAAGACGACAAGGGCAAAAACAAAGGCGTCGCTACAGAAGGCAATCTGACTATCTTGCTTCGAAAGCCAGTTTGTCAGGTATAATATATTTTCTTCCCTTACACTGCATCCCTCCTCTATCCCTTCTCAACCTCAGTTCTCCTCTCCATAAAACCTCTATACACTTAAACCTCATTCTTTCTCTATTTCTTCTCCCAAATGATCTTACTTAAACGATCGTTGTGTTTCAGCTAGTCCTCTCCCCTGCTTGAGGATCCAGCTGAAGTTCCTCCAACAACATCAACAATAAATCTAGCTCCAAACGCTGAAGAAATAATCCCAGTCTTAGACTTCACTGAGACTGATGAACCTGAAGAACAACTGCTCTCTCATAAAAATAGACCTTCATTGGCTCCTCAAACGCTAAGTGAAGAAGACCTGAAGAAGAGAGAAGCAATGATCAAACAGCTTGAGGATCAGCGAATCAACCGTCGCCCTCGAATCAAAATAACAAGAAAAGAAGTCGCTGAACACCTCAGAGCTGATAAACAAATCGCCGATCGAAAAAGAGCTGAAGAAAGAGATAAAGCTTTTGCTATTGAGCTCATTCAACAATCGGTGAAAGACCCTGATCTAAAGAAGACTCCCATTGATATTCAACGTCAACTGTGGAAAGAAGCCAAAAAGATCATCGAGAAGAAAACCAAGGTCTCTGACTCTACCTTGGAATGTGTGAGTTCCGGATCCGTGCAACGAACAATATGAAATCAATAAGTAAGAACAGGTCGGTATGATTTCAACTGGTCATCCAATTAGCTTTCAATATAGAGAGTGTTTACAACAGCCTGGCAGCAATCTTCTATTCTATCAGTGCGAGTTTATCAGTGCAAGTTTATCCTTGTAATAATGGGAATTCTTTACAACAGCCTGGCAGCAATCTTTCGCAAAGTGACCAAGTTTCCCACAGTTGTAGCAAGTTACGGGTTCATCTTTCTTCTTTTGGTCATCTTTCACTGACTTTTCCTTCTTCTCAGATTGATCTTGCCCATCGGCCTTCTTCTTTCCTTCATACATGTCCTTATAATCGTGGCGCTTGTTGGAGGAGGTGGAGTAACGCTGATTATTGGACGATGGCTTCTTATAGAACTTTTGTTGTTGAAAAGATTTGGAAAGTAGGGCTATCGCTTTCTTGAAATCAGATACTTCATCATCAGAATTACTGTCTTCTTTTTCTTCAGGTTCTGACTCAGATGAGCTTTGCTTTTGAGCACGTTTGGAGTGACGGCCAGAAGATTTCCCTTGTTTAGAGGACACGAGAGCAAGAGGATCAGCAGCTGGCTTGGATGCGACCTTCTTCTCTTTGAGTATTTCCATCACCTCATCTTCATCTTGAAGAAGCGTCTCATACAGCTCGTGGATGTCAACTTTCTCCATCAGGTGGTTGTGCTTTACGTGTGAAGCAAAAACTTTCCACTCAGGCAGAAGATTGTTGAGAAATTTAAGAGCATTCTCCGTGTTCGAACGAGTAATCTTGTTCTTGTGGAGCTCGTTGAGAAGTAGACAGAACCGTTCATAAGTTTGAGATAGGGATTCACCGGTGCGCTGTTTAAAACTATCAAACTTGGTTATTGAGATATTAATCTTCAGCTAATTCCCGACTTCGCTCCCACGCATCATCTTCTCCACCTGATCCCATATGCTCTTAGCTGTATCTTTGTAACTATCGATGGCAGTGTAGATCATGTTGGGGAGAGCTTGAACAAGGTACCGCTTAGCATGCTTTTCTCCCTCAATCATGCCTCTTTCGTCGTCAGTCATCTCGGATAACGCCTTTTTCTCAACTCGAGCTACAGCATTTGAAGTTGCAGGTATCTCCTTCATGGGTGGTGGAATTGGCCCATTTTCTAACGCTCGCCAAATGTACTCGAAGTTGTCCTTCGACTCGATGAAGATTTTAAACCTGTCGCGCCGCTGGCTGTACTCACCTTGATAGAGGCAAGGTGGTTTGGAGTCGGTACCGATGGCAAGAGCGTCGCGTGAAGACATCTTTTGTTGCACTAGAACGATCGTCAGACAATGTGTTCGATTCAAAGTGATAACCTAACGCAAGGCACTACGAGTGGTATCCTAACGCATGTTCTACGAATGATTTAAACTAAAATAGGTAAGAATTTAACAGAACTGAACTTACCGGATAGGAATCCGGATGTGATGTCTGATCTGGAAGTGTCAGGATCAGATTGAGTGAAAACAGTTCAAAAACACAGAAGTATCCGGATAAGATTGAAAGAGTCCGGATTAACTAAGTTTCCGGATAACACTAGGTTACCGGATGCAAGAGTTTCCGAATGGAATCAGTAAAAATAAAACTTACCGGATGTAAAGAGTTTCCGGATGAACTGCTTTCCGGATGATACGCTTTCCGAATGGAATGGGTTTCCGGATGAAATCAATTTTACCGGATACCTTGAGTTGTCCGGATAAAATGTTTTACCGGAAACTTTGAGTTTTCTGGATAAAATATTTTACCGAAAACTATGGGTTTCCGGAACAATTGTACCCGGAAAGATTAAGAATCAGTGAACTTACCCGGAAAGTTTAGTCGTACCCGGAAAGATTGAATGTGAACTTCCGGAAAGTGGGGCTGTTATCCGGAAAGTGTTGCTGGTACCCGGAAAGTGCAGCTGGAGTTTTCAATTCGATTGAGAATCGACTAGGGTTGCTCAAAATCATTCCTGAAAGATTAGGAACTCGACCAAACACAAAAATAACACTACCCAAATCGATTTTGAAGAAAAAACAACAAGTTTTGATGATTAAAAATTCGATTTTTCTCAAGAACACAACCAAAACTTTTGAACTTTAAATTGCTTAAAAATCACTCAAACGATCGAATTAGAATACGAAAACTTGCAGAATCACTAATAAGAATGATACTAACAATATCCAATAAACGAAAACGATCAATTTACTCCGAATCAAAATATGATATTTCAATCAAGAACACAGCCTTATAACTAGAGAACTTACCAGAATTCGAATAGAGTACTTTGAATCGATCTGTCCGTCTGCTCTGATACCAATTGTGAGTTCTAGATCCGTGCAACGAACAATATGAAATCAATAAGTAAGAACAGGTCGGTATGATTTCAACTGGTCATCCAATTAGCTTTCAATATAGAGAGTGTTTACAATATGAATTCGAAAGCAATAATGAACAACTAGCCTAAACAATGGCTAAAACAAACATTATATATGTCGGGCCCTTGGTTAACAAGCCCACGGCCCGTTCACTAATTAGGCTTAATTTAAACAATTACAAATATCCCTTTGAACTTCTATTCAACATAAATTAACCCTAACAATCTCCCCCTTTGAATCGATGTTCGAGTTCGCGCCAGTTATCAACATATCTTTTACAGAGCGCAAAGTGTACCTCGAACATTCTGATAGCACGTCGATAGTCGATGCGATCTTCAACCATTTCCAAGGCCTTCCGAGCAGTAGTTTCATTCGGATTAGGAACATACGAAAGCCTTTGATTTTCAGATTCGAAAGAGATGATTTTTCGAAGAGCATCTTGAACTTTGAAGAGCGTGCCGTCGCAGAATTTGTCAACCTGACTGAAGCGCATAAATCTCTTTTCTTTCTGTTCGTTGATGTAGACAATCCCAAATTCTGGTTCCAAAAGCAGTGCGTTCTCGGGATACATCTTCAACTCGGGCGCTTTCAGATTCGGCTTTAACAGGTTTACCTTTTTCCCTCTATTCTCGATTGCCATTTACAAGTCCGTGAGATAAGACATCATGATGGTACGGACAAGGAATCGACGAACAACTTCGAGCGCTTTGGTTACTTGAAGCGGTCGGATAGTTCTGGTTCGGAGGTCTTTCAGTATAGCATAGAAGTTGAACGGTCGGAGGTGCTGGAAGTCGAATTCAGAGAATCGCCATTCATTTCCGTCTTCGTGTAGGACGGTGAATACAGGATAAATGACTTTCATAATACGGCCTGACTGGATGTTAAGCACTTCGGTGATCTTATGCTTGGTTCGGACATGGCTAACTGGCAGACACCGCTTCATTGCGCTTATATACCGACGTTGGTATTCTGGGTTGGAACTGTAGATACCAAGGCAAAAGGTAGGCTCGATTGGGCGTAACTTGTGAACAAACAACCTTTTCAGGGATTCCTCCAGGTGAGGAATGAATATTGTGATCTTCTCCCAACGGATTTGTTGCTGTTGAGGAGGAGGAAGATCAGAAGTTGTCGGTTGTTGTTGAGGAGATGTCAGAATATCAGCAGTTGTAGATTCGGGTCTTGCAGAAGTTTCGGCGGCTTAAGCTGAGTGAACGGGAGTACCATACAAATTTTGAAGCAGAAACTGGTCGTAGTCTACATTGTCGTCTTCATCAGTTGGAAAGACCAGATTTACCTAGAGATTTACGGCACTGGCGGATTTTTCATACCATGCATCTTCGGTCTCCGGGTCGGTCGGTGTGTTTGGATCAATGAGATTGAGTGTAGATCCATCTGATGTATCAAATTTGACCAATTCCTGTGTTGTTCCCTCAGGCTTTTCAACCGTCGGGTCTTCATCATCGGAGATGTCCATATCAATTGCCATCTCGGCTAAAGGCAACTTGGCTTCAGGTTCTTCTTCAGTTGTAGTTGCCGCAGTTGACGGTTCCTATTGAACCACAGTAGCTTCAGGAATGATTGGGACGGACTCAGTTAATCTTTGTCGCTTGTTCTCCCCCTCACGGTGATCAGGATCATCCTGGTCATCGTGCCTTCTCTTGAGTCCGCCAGCTTGACTCTAGCAAGTATCTTCGACAGAGGCGACTCTCTCAGAAAGCGTTTTGAGCACTTGTTGAACGTCCTTGAGAGTCGTGTCAAGCTGGTCCAATCTAGTGGTAATTGATGACGAAGGAGCAGTGACCTGTGATTTCAGAACGGAGAGCAGGTCTGCTTCGGTAGAGGCATCGGTTTCGGATTGTTGGAGTTGTTGAGCTAGAAGCATCGTCTTTAAGGTGTCCACCGAATAGATAGGCTGAACGGGAGCCGGTGGAGGTGTTGGTGCGGTTTCAGGTTCGACAATCTTCTCTTTACCTTTTATCAGACTTTTCAGGTTGTTGAGCTCAGTGGTAAAACGCTCCTCCATTGCCTCGCGGACGGCCTTTAGGGCGCCGTCTGTTAATGCCAAAAATCGCACCAAAGGAACAACTTAAGGTCGATGTGGACTTAAACAACTAAAGAAAGAATCTTTCGACGAGACGTTCGACGAGGAATAAAATAAACAAGACAAGGGATTTGATGACGCAAGAAAAACCTCAAACGAGGAAAAAACCTGCGGACGACAGTGGGTGTCGTCGCTGCACTATGGTCGCCAATCAGGGGCGATGTCGTTGGTACTGGCGTCGGTCATACGATGATTACAATACAAATGAAGGAAATGCTTCGTAATGTAAAGTACAAGTGTTTGAACGTAAAAACAGGTGTTTGTCGTGTGAATACAAAGTGTAAACAACTGTTGGTCGAAAGCTGTTGATGTGCGTCGAGAAAGATGACTTGAGCTTTTCTTCGAGTGTTCTTGAGTTCGCTGTAGGATTCTGGCTTTCTGTACTTGATTTTCAGAGTTTGAGGGTTCTTAGCTATGAGCTTGAATGTTTTTCTCTGCTGTTTGGTGATGTTCGCTGATGATTGCTGATGTGTATCGGATGTTCACCCATGATCCTTGATGTGAAGACTTAGCTTGGTATTTATAGTCTTCGCGTCATTAATTAGCTCCATTAATGCTTTGATCAACGGTTGCTCACTGTTAATGGCTTTGAATCCTGCATTAAATAATTAACATACGTAACAGTCAAGGTTAACGTTAGCTTTGCTCGAAGGTACAATGATCTTACGCGATGGTCGTGTGGGATGGGCGACGCTGTGGTCGAGCGTCATGAGGGACGTACGACTTTACCTTTTACGGGAGACGACAGATGTTTTCTGGGTTCTTGTCGAGATCTTATCTTAATACAAGATTTGGATTATAACGTGCGTCTTACCTGGTTGTCGTGGAACTAGACCGGTTCGCCTTTAACTGAACGAGAAGTTGAAAAGTTGTGACGTTATACTGACGCACGATGATGCTTACCAGCTGTCGAGGACAAATGTCGAAGATCCGGGCGGATATACGAAAGGACATGGGCGCGTGGAAATCATCCAGGGATTCGATCTAGCCCTGTTTTTCAGTCTAAATAGGGATTTTGACGGATCATTTCTTTGTTTCACCCTCGAAGAGTTTGCGATGTGATTTCCTTGCCATTCTTTGTCTGATCTCTTTCAAATTTGTGAAAATCTTTGACTAGGTTAAGTTCCTCGAAGTCTAGCGCGCCTATATAAGGTACGATTTCTCTGACTCCTGTAAAATTTGTTTAGAAATGTCGAGGGATCCTGAGAGTGTTATTCAAGAGTCGTCAGACCTTCGTGACTTTAGAAGGTTAGCAAAAATTCCTGCGTGGGTCAAATTGATCCGTCCAGGTCAGATCCGATCAAATGAGTGTCCCAAGGGGTACATCGTAATCTATGAATACCATTTTAAGATAGGTTTTGAATGGCCTTTCTCCCCTCTAACCAAGGTGTTTATGTTAGAGTTTGATTTAGCACCGAGTCAGTTGATGCCCCAGTTCTGGCGAGTCGTACGAGTGCTCGAACGTGCTACTAAGAAATGGGATTCTCCCATGAATGTACATGACCTCCTTTCGGCTTATCAAGCCAAGATGGACGGATGTCATCGCTGTAGCTTACATTCTAGGTTTAAAGGTGATCGTGTTTTAGTCTTGGGGACAGGTGTGAACGATCGTGGGTGGAAGACCCGATATGTATTCGTGCGTAAGTAGTCTCTTGACTCCGAGAGTGAGTGGATTAGGACGGGCTGGAATATGTCGGGTGAGTCTTGTTATTTCATTTTTCATATGCTATATACGGTATGATTATTAACTTGTTTTCTGTATATTGACAGTCGTAAGATTTGAGGACGTGAAACCAGACGCTAATTCTCAAGCGAAGATCAATTCGTTTTTAGAATTTAGCGTCGCCAAAAGGTCTTTCGTCGTGCGACACTCGGCGGATGACGATGATTTAGAATCTTCAGGAGAGAACCAGGGGGAGAAGTGTGAAGAGAAAGGACGAGAAGAGAAGGAAGATAAGTCGAGAGGAAGGAGAGGGATGACGGGTAAGCTTTACTTTCCTTTCCTTCCTATGTTACCTCGAGTCTTTTTCCTTTGCGTGCTTCATGACATTCCTTTTTTCCAAGAGAGTCTCAACCTAAAGTGTTGAATGTTTCTGCTAAGAGAGCAGCTGAGCTGGAGCGTGCTCGTCAGGGTAGAGAGAAGAGGCTAAAAGCCATGTCTGCTGACCCTGAAATTCCGAAGAAGATGAGGACGACGAATCCGAGGGAGTCGTCGGCAGGGGTTAATGACTCATCGAGAGTCGTCACACCCGAAGAGGTAGGGGTCGCATCTCCCAAGAAGGTGATTGCAGCGACACCCATCAATTCTGCGCCTCCGGCGAAAACAGTGAAGTCCCTGTCTGTCGTGCCGAACCCTTTGTCGGCCGACAAGGGCAAGGGCCATTCGATGGGAGGGGAAAAGGTCACGACGGTCAACTTTACGTTGCCGTCGGACTTTATGTCAGGTGATGTCCTAGACGGGACGAACCTGTTCCCTCATTTGGAGAAATTCCTGCTCCCGTCTTTCAGGGAGCGTTTTGAGGGGTTTCCTATCGAGGAGACGGGGGCCCATGCAGCCGGCTTGGTGTTCATGGTAAGTCTTTCTTTCAAGACTTGGTTTGTCTAGGCCCAGACTTCGTTGTCGTTGTCGTTGTTTTATTTATCAATGTATGATTTCACAGGCACTACAGGCGTCTTTGGCTTTACGCGGGGGGACGGCGAAAATAAAAGACCTCTTGTCTGCGTCTCGTGAAAGAGAGAAAGCGGCGTTGGACAGAGAGAGTGTCTCTGCAAGTCGTGCTGAGGATTTTTCGAAGCGGCTTGACGAGGCTTTAAACCATTTGAAGGTCGTCCATCTTGCCAAGGAAGATCTCAGTCATCGCCTGACGCAATCTTTGTCCATGACTGCCGAGCAAAAGGAGGAGATGGATAAAATTAAGGAGTCTTTGGCTGCTGTTTCCAAAGAGGCCGAAGATTATAAATCCAAGGTAGAGAGTCTGGAGAAAGAAGTGCAGGATGCAAAGGACGAGGGTAAGTCTGTTTTTGCCATAGCTCGTCTGACTGCTCGGGCGGCGATCATGCGTCGACATCTGCTGGGAAAAGACCCTCTTGCTTCGGCGAAGGAGGAGTTGGACATCTACCTGAACGGTGTTGGGTCCACGAGGGATCTTGACTCGGATGATGAGAAAGACGTTGAGGAGGAGGTGGCAGGCGAAAACCTTCAGGACGGGACTTCGGGCACGAATGCGACGGATGCTCCTCCTTTAATTTAGGAATTATATTTTGTTTGCTTCGCTGCTCGACCGTCGGTGGGCGTGTACCTGACGATCCTTTAATAAATGCACTTTTTGTTTGAACTTGTGTTTTATATACTTGGTAAACAAATATCGCATTAATGGAACGTAAGATGCATAAGAAATCATGCGACTAAGGCCTTTATTGTAATACGATGGTAAGAACGTAAAACAAATATAAACACGCGATTAAAGCATCCATTCAGGGTATGAAAGCTAAGAAACTTAAAGATAAGTTGTTTTAGGCTTCGCGATTGTATGACGAGATCGTACGATGAATTTGTATCGTATGCCCCTGTGTAAGGGATGATCTAGGAAGAAAAGACCTGATCATTTATGTCGTGCGATTCTGCGATAAGCTGTCGTGCGATTCTGCGATAAAACGATGTCGGGGGTTGGTCGTCGGCTAGCCAACGACCCTCCGATGCTTAAGTCAGTAGTCGTTTTGTGAGAAAATATCGTATGAAAAAGAGTTAGAGAACGTACCATTTCAGACTCTCTATATTTGCCCCCTGTCGTTTGTTACCTTATTCTTTTTGGCAGGAAAAGATAGGTTTTAAACGACAGAACGACACGGCGATCCTGTGAAATACTGTGTTGCGTTGACTATGTTGTCGTGCGACAAGGCACCATAGTAGATTTATCCCTGTGGAAAAGATATTAATTTAGGGATAGAAGAACGAACCTGTCGAGAGCTTGATCTTGCGACTTCAGTTTATTTTCTTGGCTTCAAGGTAGACTAGTAGCATTCACGAGCGACTTTTGGCTCACTCTTGATCTCCTGGATTCCCCATGGCGTCGGGAATTTCAACATTTGATGATACGTTGAAGGAACAGCTTTCATGTCATGGATCCATGGTCGACCTAAGATGATGTTATAGGCCGACGCACAATCGATGACGCTGAACTTGGTTTGCTTGTTGACTCCTCCGGCGTAGACGGGCAAGATTTTCTCTCCGAAGGCGCTTGTCGCTTCTCCACTGAAGCCGACCAAGGTCGTCGAACGTCGGATGATTTCCGAGCGATCGATTCCCATGGCTTTGATGGTGTTGAGAAAAATGACATTTGCTGAACTGCCCCCGTCGACCAAGACTCGACGAGTTAAACAATTACCGATCGTGGGTTGAATGATCAACCCGTCGTGATGCTTTTGGTACGAGTCGCCGAGGTCGACTTGGTCGAACACGATCTTCATGGCTTCTAGTTCCAAATCTCTTTTGGGTCTGGATGAACGAGGAATAGGCCGGTCGTCGGGTGCTTGACTGGCATGACGCTTAGCTGCGGAGTACGTCAGACCACACACGTCCGAACCACCAGTGATGCAATTGATGATCTTTGCATGCTTGGGCATTGACGATCGGTGGCTATTAGCTGGAAGAACGACATCATCAATAATATTTTGAGATTACCTTGTAGAACATGATATGCCAATTCCTTCTTGAGTGCGATACATTCATCCGTCGCATGACCATGATCGACGTAGAAGTCGTACCACTTTGATTTATCCTTCTTAGCATCGTCCAAGTCAGACTTCTTCGGCCACCGGATGGTTGCTCGGGTGGTCTTCAGAGCTTCGACTAAGTCTTTAGCTGACCCTTTGAACCCATAAGAGGAGATCTTGGGGTGCATGGGGAATTTAGTCGCGGTCTTATCTTCTGCCTTCGTCTTGAAACGAACGTTTGAAATTTGACGCGCTGGCTCTATTCTGGATATGGCTTTCGGCTTGAATTCTGGCTTCTTGACACCTAACGGCTTCTTGTCGTTAGTGTGTTAGCGACGAAAGGCTGCGTCGTCTTCGACCCTTATATATGCTAAGGTTCGAGCTCGGACGTCTTCGAAAGTCTCTGGGGGATACTTGGTCAGATCGATATATAGACCTGAACTATCATCTAGACCACGCTTATAAGCTTCGATCGCAGTTTTGATGTCACAATTGCGGATACTAATCATTTCGGCATTGAATCTATTGAAATAACTTCGAATAGACTCATTGGTTTTCTGCACGACATAGTACAGATCACTAGTCTGCTTTTCCATCTTACGACTGCTGGCGAATTCCCGGGAGAATTGGTTGACCAATTCGGCGAACGACCTGATAGATTTGGGTTTGAGATTGATCAACCACTGGAGAGCTGGACCAGTGAGAGTCGCCCCAAAACTCTTGCACATGCATACTTCTTGGTACATGTGTGGAATCGAGATCGTCCACATGAGCTGCTTATACTGCGCGACATGCTCGGTTGGATCGGTCACACCCGAATACTTGGGAGTGAAGGCAGGAATGTTATACTTTTTTGGGACCTCGAAGGTGGCGATCTCGTCGATGAAGGGCGACACCTGATACCCCGAGCGAGGCTCGACGTCGATAGGCACGGCTGCCCCAGGCAACTTGGCGAGCAAGGATAGGACGCGCTCATTTTGGTCTTCTAACATCTTAAAACGCTGGGCGACGGGATCGTTAAGATCAGGATTTTCCCCTGTCGAGGGATTGGTCCCTGGACTAGTGCTATTACCATGCGACGAACCATTGGTGTCCCCATTGAACGGAACAAAATATGGCTGCGACCCATAGTGGAATTGCTACGGTCCATTCTGAAACGATTGCGGCCCATGCTGAAATGGCTGCGATCTCTGCTGGAAAGATTGCGATCCTTGCTGGAAAGGTTGCGGACCACTTTGGAACGGCTGGGATCCATTCTGAAACGGTTGGGTGCCACCTTGCAATGGTTGGGATCCATTGTTCAAGGGTGGTGGTCGGATGTGCTGAGGGGGAATCTGCCCAGACTGGGGATTCGGAATGGACGGACCCAGCTGCTGATTCTGCATGAATGGACCTGGATACTGATTCTGCGCGGACGGGCCGGGTCCCGGACCTGGATTCTGGATGAATGGTCTAGGACCATTCTGGGGTCCAAAAGGATTCCTTAGCCGCGCGATCTCTTCAGCTGCTCTGTGATTCTGCTCTGCCATTGCATTGAATTGATTCCTGGCAACCTCGAGCTCTTGATACATCTGAGTGACAGCCTGTTGCGGATTTCCAGGGGCTGCCATTTTCCTGCAACAGAAAATAGAAGAAACTCCAAGAAACTATTAGTTGAATGCACGTTCGTCGAGGATTTTCTCTAGATGTAGTCCCACGGATGGCGCCAAACTGTTAATGCCAAAAATTGCACCAAAGGAACAACTTAAGGTCAATGTGGACTTAAACAACTAAAGAAAGAATCTTTCGACGAGACGTGCGACGAGGAATAAAATAAACAAGACAAGGGATTTGATGACGCAGGAAAAACCTCAAACGAGAAAAAAATCTGCGGACGACAGTGGGTGTCGTCGCTGCACTATGGTCGCCAATCAGAGGCGATGTCCTTGGTACTGGCATCGGTCGTACGATGATTACAATACAAATGAAGGAAATGCTTCGAAATGTAAAGTACAAGTGTTTGAACGTAAAAACAGGTGTTTGTCGTGTGAATACAAAGTGTAAACAACTGTTGGTCAAAAGTTGTTGATGTGCGTCGAGAACGATGACTTGAGCTTTTCTTCGAGTGTTCTTGAGTTCGCTGTGGGGTTCTGGCTTTCAGTACTTGATTTTCAGAGTTTGAGGGTTCTTAGCTACGAGCTTGAATATTTTTCTCTACTGTTTGGTGATGTTCGTTGATGATTGGTGATGTGTATCGGATGTTCACCCATGATCCTTGATGTGAAGACTTAGCTTGGTATTTTTAGTCTTCGCGTCATTAATTATCTCCATTAATGCTTTGATCAACGGCTACAACGGCTGGAAACGGTCGCCGGAGTGATTATCCATAATGTTCTTTGTTCGTTACGGCTGCTCACTGTTAATGGCTTTGACTCCTGCATTAAATACTTAACACACGTAACAGTCAAGGTTAACGTTAGCTTTGCTCGAAGGTACAATGATCTTACGCGATGGTCGTGCGGGGCGGGCGACGCTGTGGTCGAGCGTCATGAGGGACGTACAACTTTACCTTTTACGGGAGACGACGGATGTTTTCTGTGTTCTTGTCGAGATCTTATCTTAATACAAGATTTGTATTATAACGTGCGTCTTACCTGTTTTGGTCGTAGTCGTACGACGTGATTTTTTGCCCAAACATCGTCCAGATATCACTTTGACACAGAGTCGGTGGAAATAACGCCGGGATCACTTAGATTTCCCGTTGAGGCATCTACCTTAGAGGCAGAGCCACCTACGTTCACGGTTGGCACAGGGATAGCCGTGGTAGGATTTCCTTTCGATCCTCGTGTTCCTCTTAAAGGCGGAGACACTACGGAAGTTCCGATCGAGTCACGAAGAGCATCGATTTGGTGAGTCTCATCCTGTGTCCTAGCCGAAGAATGTTCAAAAACAAGTGGCTCTAGACTCAATAGTGCACTCAAAGAAGTCGAGACCGGGGGAGGCTGGTCTCTTGTTTCAATACCAGTACTCTCTGATTAAGAGACCGGTAGAAGTTATGCTTGATCCCCATGAGAAGTTGAAACACCCGTCTTTTGAGAGACGGATGAGTGGCTGAGGAGGTTGTGCAATTGCGCCACTGGGTCCACGACAGCTTCTTCAATACCCCGTCCCAACGGATGAGACGAGATAGCAGATGTGGCTACCCGGATGACACTTGGCTGGATTTGCTCAGAAGCGTCTTTATCTTTACGGCTCAATCTTTCTTGGTTCGCTTTCGACCGTAATTCCCTCCGTCTCACATGTTCTAACTGTTCACCTAATTCTCCCTCAGGTCTCCTTGTATCTCCCGTAGTATGATGGGTAGTAGGGATTAGAGGTGGTGTCGGTGAGTCGGATGGGATGCCTTCGGTAAAGTCTGGGTTCGGTCCGATACGGGGAGGGATAAGTGTTGCCCGTATGGTACGATCCATATCGGATTCCGTGGAGTCAGATTCCACATTTTCAACATGTCGGGTTGGTAAAGGAGGGTCAGATAAATAAGGCTCGGAGTCACGGTGGAGCATCGGTCGAGACGATGTTCCGGCTTGGGAAGAGCTGGCTCACGGATCCAATGCACCGCCCTCGCTTGTTCCCCTCCCGCGTACTCTCAACACACCCCGCCCGGGAGCCCCTGCTACCCGGGCCCTTCCTCCTCTTGTCCTAGGACCCTCACGTCCCTCGGTTCTATGTCCCGGGGGAGGTCCCTCCGGCGCTGGTTGGACCATGGGATTCCCTAACTCTCACCTATATTCTACCACACCCGGTGCATTTGGGTCAGCGTGAGCCAGTGCGGCTTCAGGTATAGGCATGGCTATGGCGTTGGACGGATTCCTAATCACCATATATTGTAAGTGGAAGTGAGGACATACCGGATGGTTGAGGCATCGCGGGATTGCCGGATTCGCCTCCATGTATTGTCTGATCGCCAGAGAGAGAAATCGAGGATACGGTAGGAACTTCTTTTGTTTCGTACCGCCGATATGCCGAATAGCTTGAACCAACTCGCGCCATATAATCATCGCGAAGTCGACGTGTCTGTTGTAGTATACAACATGGAATAAGCGCAGGAAGTCGCCTGTGCACTGGTCTATTCCCCTCCATCTGGATGAGAGACACCTGTTCAGTATGGTGAACAGCGTGTACCAGATGGGCGATAGGTATTTGTGTGTGAATGCCGAAGGTCGATCGAGAGCGTGGTTGTAGCCGAGTGCACGTACTTATGCACACAGAGTTGCGTCATTGACCGCGGGGTAGTAGCGTTGGTGTTCGCCGGCGGTGGCTTCGGGTAGTGACAGTAGACGGCAAAAGGACTCAGGTGTGAGCGTGAAGGGGTGGTTGTCGATCCACCCTGTGATGGTCTGTGAATTGCCCGCCGTAACGACTTGAGTAGAAAGCCACACTTGATACACATATAGCACTGGGACGTCGGTTGTGGCAGTGAGGGCCTCACGGAGAGGGTGACCAAGCATTATGTCCACGACAACCTGGTGTTGTGGTTGTGGTCGGAACTCAGGGGCATCCAAATGAAGGTTCTTTGCCTCTATCTTCGTGTCATGGTCAGGGGCGACCAAAGCATTATCAGCTGCTTCATCGATAAACTCCTCTTGAGGAGGAATTTGCTCCTCCGTATGATGTTGTTCTTGATCCGCCATTTAATATCTGAAAAAGAACCCAAGTTAGTAATCGAGGCGGATAAACTAGTGTCGGCGCGTACCTTTGTAGTAAATGGCTCAATCTGAGACAGATTGAGGATTGGCAGTGAGAAAACAGGTACTGAACTGACAAACACAGGGGTGTCCGGACATAACAATGGAACACACAACTCTCCGGACAAATCATACTATCTGGACAACAGGTGTCCGGACAGCAACAGTTTCCGGATAGGAAGATAGTGTCCGGACAAGATGAGGATTCTGGACAAAGATGGATTCCGGATGGCTTAGGTTACCGGACAAAGAGGGGTCCGGACCCCTCAACAATCCGGTAGTTGAACTTACCGGAAACCCTGAGGTTTCCGGACAACTAGGTTTTCCGGATGGTGAGTGTTACCGGACAAAATATCTAGAATATGAAGCTTACCGGACAAATCAGCATACACATGGTAGTTTTCGGACAATTAAAATGTATCCGGACGACATTCAGATCGAACGAGAAGGCTCAAAAACACTTGCAAGCCATTAAACAGATATCACAATAGTATCGAAGTGAGTGTGTGAGCATGCGAGATAGTGTAAGTCGGCCAAAAACACCCTGACATTCGTCGAACGAAGGTCGACGAGAAATAAGGGTTCGGAAACCCGTGAATCTGGAAAAATCAGTGGATGAGATGTTCGATAGAGAGTGCTAAACATGATTACTGTTAATGCCAAAAATCGCACCAAAGGGACAACTTAAGGTCGATGTGGACTTTAACAACTAAAGAAAGGAATTATTCGACAAAAGCGTGCGTTTAAGACTGAAATGTAAATGAGACAGAGAATTTGATGACGCGGGAAAAACCTCAACGAGGAAAAAACCTGCGGACGACAGTGGATGTCGTCGCTGCACTATGGTCGCCAATCAGGGGTGATGTCCTTGGTGTTCTAGGTGTCGATCGTACAGAGATTACAATACAAATGAAGGAAAGACTTCGAAATATAAAGTTACAAGTGTTTTCTAATGTAAAACAGTGTGCGTCGTGTGTTTAAACTGTGTGTCGAGTGCTGATGTCGTGCGTCGAGAGCGATTCTTCTGTGAGCGATTTATGTGCTTCAAGTGTTCTTCGGAGTTCAAGTGCTTGTGTCTGATGTTCTGCTTTGTATCTGTATTCCTCTCTGTGTTATTCGATGTCCTTTGAACTGAGGATTGAGCTTGGAATTTATAGTCTTTGGGCACTTTTAATTGGATCATTAAGGACTTTGATAGTTGTCGTAACGGTTGCCATCTTTTAATGCGGGTTTAGATGTTCATAACTAACTTCGTCGGTTATAGCCGTTGTCCATTAATGGCGTTGATTCCTGTATTAAACATTGAACAAAACATAACAGTCGTATAGCGCGTTAGTCGGTCGAGGTCGCATGGTTTTATGCGACAGTAGTGTGAGCTAGGCAACGTCGAGGTCGAGTGTCGTGAGGAACTATCGACTTACCTTTTAGGGGGGACGACGGAGGTTTTTTGGGTCTTTGTCGGGGCCTTATCTTAATACAAGATATAGTTCATAACATGTGTCTTACCTTTCTTGGTCGTGGTCGAGACTGGTGATTTTTTGCCCAAACAGTTTGCCCCCAAAATTTGAAAGTAGGATAGCAAATTCGAATTTTTAAATTTTGCTTGTCGGGTGCCCAGGATTGTGACACGTGTTGAGAGTTATCTTGGAATTGAATTAGTCCAATTCTAACTGAACGAGAAGTCGAAAGGGAAACGGATCGTGACGTCATACCGACGCATGATGGTGCTTACCAGCTGTCTTTGACAGGTGTCGACGATCCGTGTAATCATACGAAAAGACGGGGACGCGTGGCGATCATCGAAGGACTCGACCTGATATGATCGACTGCATAAATAAAGATCACGATAGATTTTATTTTGGCTTATGATTTCGAAAAGCTTTAGGCAAAGATTTCCTTGCTGTTCTTCCTCGAATCCCTTCCAAATTTGCGAGAGATTATAGCGATTCGAGGTTTGGAGTGCCTATATAAGGCATTATCTTCCCACCTTTGTCTTCATTGCTCCTTTCTTTTCTCTGATAAACAATGTCGGCCGAACCAGAGAGTTCCATCATGAGTCAGGAAGACTTAAATTCCTTTAGGTGTTTAGCGAAAATTCTTACGGGGATAGAGCTGATATGTCCAGGGAGTACACGTCCTGGGAGTTGTCCTGAAGGATACTTTGTAATATACGAGTATCTAGGCATGGGAATCACGCCCGACCCGTCGGGTAACCCGGTCCACCCGCCCCGGTCGGGGACGGGGATTCCCCGCAAAACCGGGTATCGGGGACGGGGACGGGGATCCCCGTTTTTCTAAAACCGGGGATGGGGACGGGGACGGGGACGGGGACGGGGACGGGCATCTCACTCCCCGCCCCGTCGGGTACCCGTATTTTATAATATGTATAATATATATATATATATATATATATATATATATATATATATATATATGTATAATATATATAATCTGAAAATATATATTTAAATATATAATAATATTTTTTAAATATATATTGTTAGACAACCTAGGGGGGGTAAGGTTGTATTTAAATCTTTTACTTTCAAAAATTCTTTTATAAATAAATACAGTACAGAAACAGTATAAATAAATCAGAGTATACAAATAATAAATATACAACAATTATATAAACAGATATAATTAAAATGCACAGCGGAATAAATAAAGAGATAAAGGATAGAGATACTTGACACGGAGATTTACTGATTTACCACCAACTGTGATAAACCAGCAGCCGAGACACTTCTCGACACGATCCAATAAATGTATTCTTTACGGTAGAACACAAACCAAATACAAAGGAATTTGTAATAGTTTCTCAAGCCTCTGCTATGAGATAAACAGGATCACACACCCGTTATTCAAATACTTACAAGAGGAGTATAACTCACAATGGGTAATCACTCTTGTATAATAACTCACACTTGGATATTTAAAAAATATTTTATAAAATATATAAATATATATTAAAAGAGAGAGCTGAGAGAATGGTGTTGTGTTGGTGTTGGTTGTTGTTGTTGCTTCTCTTTTCTTCTTCACCACCGTCGCATATAAATATAGGAACCTCCCAACGGAAACAAGTATCCGCGGTATACCGCCAAATGCACGCGGTATACCGTGCAGTACAAAGTACGCTGACACTTCAACGGCTCTCATGCAAAGTTGACTTCTGGAATACGTACCCGCGGTATACCGGCTAGGACTCGCGGTATACCGCCGTCAGAAAAAGTACTTGCAACCAATCAGAAACAAACACCACGCCTGCCGCGGTATACCGGCTGAACACCCGCGGTATACCGGCCGTACCACCGCGGAATACCGGCTCTACCTTCGCGGTATACCTGCGTCAGAAAGTGGTTGCAGAAACAGTACGCAGGGCAGATACTTCTAGAACCAAAATTTCTTATAAAATTATTTAAAAGGTTTTTAGAAATATCCAAGTGGTATATTATTTTAGGGTGTTTATCATTATTAGTTATAAACACTAATGATAACGTAAATCTTCCGTCTTGAACTCTTCAGATAAAATCTTCGTGTTCTTCAAGAACTGTACACTTGGATAGAATTGTTAGATAAACAATAATACGGTGTGTTTGTAATCATCAAAATAAATATATATAGATATATAGAGATGTGGTACACTTGCACCAACAATCTCCCCCTTTTTGATGATGACAAACACAACCGCTAAGCATGAGCATATGCGGTTTCTCTCCCCCGTTTGTCGAAACAAAAAGGGTCAAGAAAGACGGTATGCTTCCCCTCGAGAGATGCTCCCCCTCAAAATATGCATATAATTGAGGTAGCATAAACTCATGGGTAAAAGAGCTAAAACGCTCCCCCTCAAATTAATAACGATATCAATTTGATTTTATAAAATTTGAGGGATAAAATAAAATGCAAAAAGCAATAGAGACATAAGATATACAAACCAATACGAAACACTTGCACCAAAACGGATCTTAAGGCTTCAATTTTCGGTTAATTTTATGTGATTAAAAAAAATCACCACGTATTATGACCTCGTCAGGTAACCACGTATTATAACCTCGTCAGGTAACCACGTATTATAACCTCGGCAGGTAACACGTATTATATCCTCGCCAGGAAACACGTATTATATCCTCGCCAGGAAACCACGTATTATAACCTCGGCAGGTAACCACGTATTATAACCTCGGCAGGTAACCACGTATTATAACCTCGGCAGGTAACCACGTATTATAACCTCGGCAGGTAACCACGTATTATAACCTCGGCAGGTAACCACGTATTATAACCTCGGCAGGTAACACGTATTATATCCTCGCCAGGAAACCCCTACAAAAGGCAAAGAAAATATTTCGTGGTACCCTTTTCTTATGGGTCCTTTTAACAGTTAGTATAAAACATAAACTGCAAAAAATATGTTGTCGACATAAAACAAACACGACAAACAAACAAAACCATATAAATGGTTTAAAACCACAAACGCATCCCACCGGGATTATCAACATTAAACATTCCTTTCGGAATCCATTTTCTAACCATTTTAATTTTACGATCGTATTCATCATAGACGTAAAATGAAGTATGCGGATTAACATTTTTCTTAGGATTCGCAAACTTATTATTATACATAAACGCATGTGATTTTCTCGACATATAATTCACATAATTCATTTTAGGAACATACGGAGGTTTTTGCGTTTTATTTTTAACAACAAATTTAGGTTTTTCAAAAACCTTTTTAATTGGCATACAATCACATTTTTCAATACACGTATTTGAACCAATGCCTTTTCGGCAATTTATACGATTTGATATATTAAGCATTTTAAGCACTTTATCATTGCTACTATTAAAAGCATTTGCTAATAAGTCATTTTTCTCATGCGATTTACATTTAGCATTTAAACATGCAATTTCATTTTCAAGAATCTCGCATTTTGTACATACAACATTTTCATGTGTCTTTTTATTTAAGCATGCAATTTTATTTTTTAAAATATCACAAGATTTGCAAATATCTTTTTCACTTAATTTATTTTCTAATTTAGTGATAACATCTAAATCATGAGCAGATTTTTGTTTACCGTCATCTATTTCCTTTTTATATATAGATACGGTTTCTTTTAAATTAGAAATTTCATCTTTATATTTATTTGCGAGAGCGGCCATATCATGAAATGATTTATATAATTCGTCAAGATTATTTTCATCGTCACTATAATAATTATCACAATTATTTTTAGAAGAATATGATGAAGATACCTCATTATCATGGTCGGCCATGAAACAAAAATTTTTGGCCTCATTTATGCTTGCGCTCATCGCGCCTCCAACTAAAGCTTTTGGTGTGTTGATTTGTTTTGCTCGATTCGGACACACACTTGCATAGTGATCCTTGTCACCACACACATAGCAAAAGCCTTTCTTTTTATTGGCTTTTTCATCGTCGCTAGATTCGTCATATTTGTCTTCACTTTTATGGACGTTGCGACTTTGGTTTTTACCACCACGACGGTAGTCTCCATTTTCTTGAAACCTATCATTTTTGGCAAACTTTCTGTTAGATAAAAGTTTAGAAAGTTTTCTTACTAACTTGACTAAATCGTCAAGATTTTCGGGTTCGTCATCGGATGAGCTAGCTTCTTCCTCCTCTTCCTTTTCCTCTTCTTTTGAGGCAATGACTTTTAAAGCTATGGATTTCTTTTTTACTTGCTCCCGGACTTGATTTCTTCTTAGTGCAATTTCGTGCACTTTAAGATTGCCGATGAGATCATCGAGCTTCATAGTTGCGAGATCTCGGGAGTCTTCCAAGGATGTGATTTTTGCCATCCACTCCGAAGGAAGTGCTCGAAGAATTTTCCTTACATCATCCTCATTAGGATAAGTACGACCTAATCCCTTCAAAGTAGTCATAATGAGGTTAAAACGTTTAAACATTGAGTCAATTGACTCATCTTTTGACATTTCAAATAATTCATAATCATGAACAAGAATATTTATTTTAGAGCTTTTAACTTGAGTATTTCCACGATGAGTGTCGCTCAAGCTTTGCCAGATTTGATTAGCAGTTTTATAAGTATAAACTCTTTCTATTTCATCGGAAGTTAAAGCAGCATATAATATATTTTTAGCCTCAAAATTTAAACAAAAATGAGATTCTTCAGCGGGAGTCCATTCTTTTAAAGGTTTATCAATAATAAGATCATCTTTTACAATAGTAGGATTAAAATTCCCATTTTCTATAATATCCCAAATCTTTTGATTTTTGCCACGCACGTGACATTCAAATAGCTCGGCCCAAATGCCAAACTTTTCAGTATCTATCAAAGGGGGTTTTGAAAACACAAAATTAGTTTGTTGAGCCATTTAAAAGAATTAAAGAAATAACTTTAAAAATTTAAACAGATAATTTTTGAAAGCCCTGCTCTGATACCAAATGTTAGACAACCTAGGGGGGGTAAGGTTGTATTTAAATCTTTTACTTTCAAAAATTCTTTTATAAATAAATACAGTACAGAAACAGTATAAATAAATCAGAGTATACAAATAATAAATATACAACAATTATATAAACAGATATAATTAAAATGCACAGCGGAATAAATAAAGAGATAAAGGATAGAGATACTTGACACGGAGATTTACTGATTTACCACCAACTGTGATAAACCAGCAGCCGAGACACTTCTCGACACGATCCAATAAATGTATTCTTTACGGTAGAACACAAACCAAATACAAAGGAATTTGTAATAGTTTCTCAAGCCTCTGCTATGAGATAAACAGGATCACACACCCGTTATTCAAATACTTACAAGAGGAGTATAACTCACAATGGGTAATCACTCTTGTATAATAACTCACACTTGGATATTTAAAAAATATTTTATAAAATATATAAATATATATTAAAAGAGAGAGCTGAGAGAATGGTGTTGTGTTGGTGTTGGTTGTTGTTGTTGCTTCTCTTTTCTTCTTCACCACCGTCGCATATAAATATAGGAACCTCCCAACGGAAACAAGTATCCGCGGTATACCGCCAAATGCACGCGGTATACCGTGCAGTACAAAGTACGCTGACACTTCAACGGCTCTCATGCAAAGTTGACTTCTGGAATACGTACCCGCGGTATACCGGCTAGGACTCGCGGTATACCGCCGTCAGAAAAAGTACTTGCAACCAATCAGAAACAAACACCACGCCTGCCGCGGTATACCGGCTGAACACCCGCGGTATACCGGCCGTACCACCGCGGAATACCGGCTCTACCTTCGCGGTATACCTGCGTCAGAAAGTGGTTGCAGAAACAGTACGCAGGGCAGATACTTCTAGAACCAAAATTTCTTATAAAATTATTTAAAAGGTTTTTAGAAATATCCAAGTGGTATATTATTTTAGGGTGTTTATCATTATTAGTTATAAACACTAATGATAACGTAAATCTTCCGTCTTGAACTCTTCAGATAAAATCTTCGTGTTCTTCAAGAACTGTACACTTGGATAGAATTGTTAGATAAACAATAATACGGTGTGTTTGTAATCATCAAAATAAATATATATAGATATATAGAGATGTGGTACACTTGCACCAACATATATGTATATATATGTATAATATATATATATTATGTATTTTATAATATTTTTTGTATTAAAAAAAATTCCGATCGGGGAAAAAATCCCCGTTGGGGATCCCCGTTCCCCGGTGGGGATGGGGATGGGGATATGATGATATTCCCCGGCGGGGACGGGGACGGGGATGGGGATGAATATAATGATCGGGGACGGGGATGGGGATTGAGGTCCCCGCCCCATACCCGCCCCATTCCCATGCCTACGAGTATCCCTTCAAAATAGGGTTCGAATGGCCATTTTCGGCCTTGTCCAAGGCTTTCATGCGAGATTTTGATATGTCGCCAGGGCAGTTAATGCCCCAACTCTGGCGAGTTTTCCTAGTTATCGAGCGATTGTCCGCAAAGTGGGAGTCGCCTATGATCATGAACGATTTCTTGTTGGCTTATCATGTCAAGAGAGACAAGAACTGGCGTTATAGCCCTTATTCCAAGTACAAGGGCGACCGCACCTTTGTTTTGAGAACTGGGGTCAACGATCGCGGGTGGAAGTCTAGGTACGTATTCGTACATGTTGATTCGCTTGATTTCAACAGCGATTGGATCCGTCCTGATTGGAATACGACGGGTATGTTCTTTGCTTCTAATATATGCCATTGTTTAGTCTATTTTTTATGCTTATTCTTCTTCTTTTGCCGTCTTCAGCGATCCAGTTCGACGCCGTGAAGCCGAACGAAGATTCCCAAGTCAAGATCGACAGGTTCCTGAGTCATAGCATCGATGATCGATCTTTCGTCGTGTGGCAGCCGACGGCCGTGGACGAGGACGTGGTGATAGATGTGGGAGATTCTGAAGAAGACGGTGAAGAAGGGGAGGGTGAGCAGGAAGAGGCGACTAGTAAGCGTACCGTAGTTTTTATTTTCGCCGTTTATTTTGTCTGTCTGACGCTTTGTGTGTTTCTTCAATAGTGCCGACTGTGAAGAAGTCGGTATCCGGAAGGAAGGCGACGCAGGTTGCTTCTACCCTTCGAGGCAGGGAAAGAAGAAAGGATGCCCCGACAGCTGGGTCGGGAATCTCAAAGAAGACAAGGACGGTAGTCCCGAGGAAACCGTCTTCGAGGGCTGACGATTCGTCGAAAGTTGTCACGCCTAAAGAGGCGAGGGCGTCATCCACCCATCATGGTGCGATGGACGCGACACCGGCAAGTTCGGTGCCTCGGGCGACAGTGACGAAACCGGTGTCCAAGATGTTGACCCCAACGTCTGCCGACAAGGGCGGGGGGTCGTCGGCCGAAGTCACGACGGTTAACTTTACGTTGCCGTCTGACTTTATGGCGGGTGGTGTCCTAGACGGGACGACGTTGTTTCCCCACTTGGGGAAATATTTTCTCCCGTCTTTCAGGGAGCGTTTTCACATAGTTCCGGCCAGTGAGACGGGATCTCAGGTTGCCGGTCTGGTGTTCACAGTGAGTGTCAATCTTTCATGACTTATTTATTTTGCAAATTTTGGCTGATATTTTTTAATGAACTTCACACATTTTACAGACATTCCAGTCTTCCCTGGCGTTATACGCAGAGATGTCGAGAGTTGAAGATTTGGTGGTGTCTGCTCTTGAAAGAGAAGATGTGGCGCTAAAAAGGGAGAAGGCGTCTTTGGACAGGGAGAAGTCGGCCTTGGCGCGCGCCGATGAGTTGGCCATTCAGCTTTATGACGCTTTGCACGAGCTAAAGGCCGCTAATCGCGTGGAGGAGGCGGGCGATTCTCTTAAGCCTTAGGAAAATTTTAATCTTTCCTTGCTTTTGTTGACTATTAGTGGTCGAACCACTTTCCTTTTGATTGTAAATCGATAGTTTATGAATGAAACTTAGATTTCTGCTTGAACTTGCGATTTTATAAATACAATGTTAATTGTAAGTTTCACTAAGTAAAGAATAACCAAGAAATCATGCGACTTAGGCATCATTGCAACACAATAACTGGAACGTAAGCCATAAGACTTTTTAAATCGTGTATATAAACATAAGCACATGCGATCAAAGCATACATTCAGGGTGTGAAAAAAAAATTAAGTCAAGAAACTTAGATTATAAGATCGTTAGACCTTGAGATCGTACGACCAAGTCGTGCGGTGGACTTGAATCGTGTGTCCCTGTAGAAGGATGATCAAGTCATAGACCTGATCGTTTATGTCGTGCGACCTTGCGAAATCGTGCTGGTGTCATGCGACAGTCTCAGTGACTTATGCCGTGCGATTCTTTTCAGACGCATCATGCTCCAACTACGTGGGACGTCTTGATTATTGCTACCATCTTGCCCCCTTGTGGAGATTTTAAGACGATACACTAAATGTCGTTGTGAGTCGCCACACTAGAAGGTCTATTTTCGCGGCTTTAGAGTGGTCTTATAGCAATCACGAGCGACTTTTGGCTCACTTTTGATCTCCTGGATTCCCCACGGCGTAGGGAACTTCAGGGTCTGATGATATGTCGAAGGAACGGCTTTCATTTCATGGATCCATGGTCGACCTAAGATGATGTTATAGGCAGACGCACAGTCGATGACGCTGAACTTGGTCTGCTTGTTGATTCCTCCGGCATAGACGGGCAAGATAATATCTCCAAATGTGCTCGTCGCTTCTCCATTGAAACCAACGAAGGTCGTCGAACGTCGGGTGATTTCCGAAAGATCGATTCTCATGGCCTTGATGGTGTTAAGAAAAATGACATTCACTGAGCTTCCCCCATCGATCAAGACTCGTCGGGTTAAACAGTAGGAGAGACCCGTTTGGGAATGGGTTATCTCTCCTGCTGTGGTTTAACCTTGGATTGGGAACCCCGTTGCGTATGGTGTATCTTTTTATTTTTTCGGGGTTTGCTTTTGGGTGTATGATTATATATGTGATATGACCCAAACCAATCATTATTATTTATATCATCAAAGTCATTCCAACCACATTTAGAACAACACAAACAATCATGCGATAACTGAATCAATTGCTGAACGGAATAAAGTTTAATTGAAAAAGAAACATCACGTTTAACAAAATCATTCCTATGATTCCAAGCACAATCGTTTTTGTTCATCCTAGGGTAAAAAACAGTATTGAAAGACTTTGATGTTGCATCCTCGACAGGTTCCTTAGCTAGCAACTTTGGTTTTTCTTGTTTAGCGCGGCCATTTTTATCTGTAACAACAGGGATAGCATGGTCAGTGACTTTTGAAGGAACAGAATTGTTGGCAGTCAATTGCTCGGTCTTTTGCCTCGGTTGTGATTCTTTTTGAGAAACAGGTTGAGATTTATAAATTTTAATCACAGCTGGGGCCTTTGTTTTTGAACATCCGCCCTTTAAAAAATTGACCGGTCGATTGACTACAGGAGACAGAAAATCAGTATGACTCGGAAGAGGTTTGTCGAAGGAGAACGACACAAACTCTTCATCAGAATTACCTTCGGAGTTCATATATTCAGAAAAATCAACATCCGGAATTACAGGACTTCGATCGGTCGAGGGAGGTAAGGAACATTTAGTGTCATAGTGCTTTGGGGTTGGTGCGGAAGCTAGGAAAAAATCAGAGTTCAAATTCCTTAAAACACTCTCGTCTTGAGAATCTTTACCGTCTTGTGAAGTAGAAATCTTGCCTATGAAAGCTTTGCACGAAGACGTATCAAATGAATTTGAGGAAAGTTCGGGTGAAATCTTCTTTTCAGATTGAAGTTGGTCAATCTGCTCTTGGAGCTGACCATTTCTCGTATACTCTTGCATCACATCTGTTGCCAAGGCAGCCAGTTTTGATGTGAGTTTGGTGATTTCACCCCGAAGGATTTCCTGTCCTTCATCCGATACAGATTCGGTTTTGATCGATTTAAGATTCTCAAGTTCCTGGATAAGCGCTTGCTTTTCCTTTTGAAAAACTGACCTTTCTTTCTCGAGTGACTCCTCCAACTCGACTATCTTTGCTTCCAAGATGAGAGGGGGAACAGAAAGCTTGTACTCGTCCGTCTCAGTCTTGGTTGCGGTTGCTTGAACCTCATCCTTTTTGGAGGAAGCCTTGGGCTTTGCAACCTTGTAGCAATCGAAGTAGTCATTCGAGAGATACTTCTTGTTCTTTTGATAAGAATAATTTAAAGGTTCATAACAAAATGGAAGTTGTATTTTGGATGTGTGTGCGCGCTTGTATTCCACGGTTTCCTCTTCCTTTTCAGGTTCAAGAGGACCAGTCCATTGTATCGCATATTCTGGGTATTTCTTATCTAAACCAAGACATCCAAAGTCATACAGTGTAGGTGTTTTGTAGATACCCTTTTTCAAATAGTGTGGGTTATCGTATCCGATTCCCCATTCTTTGTTAAAGTACGTGAACTCTTTGGGTTTATTCATAAAGATGGTTTGATCAGTTTGACCCCTTTTGTGGAGTTTTGTTTCAAGATCGGTGATTTTATTAACGAACTCCTTGTGCTGAATTTGAAGAGCAGAACATTGATAAACAATTTCTGCTTTCTCATTCATGCACTGATCAAATTGAGACTGAAGTTCAGATAATTTAGCCCTTAAGTCCTTAGGTGCTATTGAAAGATTTTTGCATTTGTCTTTTAAGCTAGCATTTTTAGACTTATATTTCTCAGTTATTCTCTTTTGAACATCTAGCTTTTCAGATAGAGATCTGATCTCAAGCAGTTGTTCATTAGAGGTGGCCTTAAAGGAATCTGCCCATTCAACAAGTGATTGCATTTGATTCAAGAAATCTTGTTGATTAGATTCACATACCTGACTTGACTTTTCTTCATCGGCTGGAGAGTGATATCCCATGAAAGCATTAGCACCATCAGAATCGCTTTCATCATCAGAACGACCCAACCAGTAGTCGTCTTCCACAAATAGAGCTGCTCCATCTTCCTTCTGTTCTATCAGTGCGAGTTTATCCTTGTAATAATGGGAATTCTTTACAACAGCCTGGCAGCAATCTTTCGCAAAGTGACCAAGTTTCCCACAGTTGTAGCAAGTTACGGGTTCATCTTTCTTCTTTTGGTCATCTTTCACTGACTTTTCCTTCTTCTCAGATTGATCTTGCCCATCGGCCTTCTTCTTTCCTTCATACCTGTCCTTATAATCGTGGCGCTTGTTGGAGGAGGTGGAGTAACGCTGATTATTGGACGATGGCTTCTAATAGAACTTTTGTTGTTGAAAAGATTTGGAAAGTAGGGCTATCGCTTTCTTGAAATCAGATACTTCATCATCAGAATTACTGTCTTCTTTTTCTTCAGGTTCTGACTCAGATGAGCTTTGCTTTTGAGCACGTTTGGAGTGACGGCCAGAAGATTTCCCTTGTTTAGAGGACACGAGAGCAAGAGGATCAGCAGCTGGCTTGGATGCGACCTTCTTCTCTTTGAGTATTTCCATCACCTCATCTTCATCTTGAAGAAGCGTCTCATACAGCTCGTGGATGTCAACTTTCTCCATCAGGTGGTTGTGCTTTACGTGTGAAGCAAAAACTTTCCACTCAGGCAGAAGATTGTTGAGAAATTTAAGAGCATTCTCCGTGTTCGAACGAGTAATCTTGTTCTTGTGGAGCTCGTTGAGAAGTAGACAGAACCGTTCATAAGTTTGAGATAGGGATTCACCGGTGCGCTGTTTAAAACTATCAAACTTGGTTATTGAGATATTAATCTTCAGCTGATTCCCGACTTCGCTCCCACGCATCATCTTCTCCACCTGATCCCATATGCTCTTAGCTGTATCTTTGTAACTATCGATGGCAGTGTAGATCATGTTGGGGAGAGCTTGAACAAGGTACCGCTTAGCATGCTTTTCTCCCTCAATCATGCCACTTTCGTCGTCAGTCATCTCGGATAACGCCTTTTTCTCAACTCGAGCTACAGCATTTGAAGTTGCAGGTATCTCCTTCATGGGTGGTGGAATTGGCCCATTTTCTAACGCTCGCCAAATGTACTCGAAGTTGTCCTTCGACTCGATGAAGATTTTAAACCTGTCGCGCCGCTGGCTGTACTCACCTTGATAGAGGCAAGGTGGTTTGGAGTCGGTAACGATGGCAAGAGCGTCGCGTGAAGACATCTTTTGTTGCACTAGAACGATCGTCAGACAATGTGTTCGATTCAAAGTGATAACCTAACGCAAGGAACTACGAGTGGTATCCTAACGCATGTTCTACGAATTATTTAAACTAAAACAGGTAAGAATTTAACAGAACTGAACTTACCGGATAGGAATCCGGATGTGATGTATGATCTGGAAGTGTCAGGATCAGATTGAGTGAAAACAGTTCAAAAACACAGAAGTATCCGGATAAGATTGAAAGAGTCCGGATTAACTAAGTTTCCGGATAACACTAGGTTACCAGATGCAAGAGTTTCCGAATGAAATCAGTAAAAATAAAACTTACCGGATGTAAAGAGTTTCCGGATGAACTGCTTTTCGGACGATAGGTTTCCGGATGATACGCTTTCCGAATGGAATGGGTTTCCGGATGAAATCAATTTTACCGGATACCTTCAGTTGTCCGGATAAAATGTTTTACCGGAAACTTTGAGTTGTCCGGATAAAATATTTTACCGAAAACTATGGGTTTCCGGAACAATTGTACCCGGAAATATTAAGAATCAGTGAACTTACCCGGAAAGTTTAGTCGTACCCGGAAAGGTTGAATGCGAACTTCTGGAAAGTGGGGCTGTTATCCGGAAAGTGTTGCTGGTACCCGGAAAGTGCGGCTGAAGTTTTCAATTCGATTGAGAATCGACTAGGGTTGCTCAAAATCGTTCCTGAAAGATTAGGAACTCGACCAAACACAAAAATAGCACTACCCAAATCGATTTTGAAGCAAAAACAACAACTTTTGATGATTAAAAATTCGATTTTTCTCAAGAACACAACCAAAACTTTTGAACTTTAAATTGCTTAAAATCACTCAAATGATCGAATTAGAATACGAAAACTTGCAGAATCACTAATAAGAATGATACTAACAATATCCAGTAAACGAAAACGATCAATTTACTCCGAATCAAAATATGAGATTTCAATCAAGAACACAACCTTATAACTAGAGAACTTACCAGAATTCGAATAGAGTACTTTGAATCGATCTGTCCATATGCTCTGATACCAATTGTGAGTTCCAGATCCGTGCAACGAACAATATGAAATCAATTAGTAAGAACAGGTCGGTATGATTTCAACTGGTCATCCAATTAGCTTTCAATATAGAGAGTGTTTACAATATGAATTCGAAAGCAATAATGAACAACTAGCCTAAACAATGGCTAAAACAAACATTATATATGTTGGGCCCGTGGTTAACAAGCCCACGGCCCGTTCACTAACTAGGATTAATTTAAACAGTTACAAATAGCCCCTTGAACTTCTATTCAACATAAATTGACCCTAACAATCTCCCCCTTTGAATCGAAGTTCGAGTTCGCGCCAGTTATCAACATATCTTTTACAGAGCGAAAAGTGTACCTCGAACATTCTGATAGCACGACGATAGTCGATGCGATCTTCAACCATTTCCAAGGCCTTCCGAGCAGTAGTTTCATTCGGATTAGGAACATACGAAAGCCTTTGATTTTCAGATTCGAAAGAGATGATTTTTCGAAGAGCATCTTGAACTTTGAAGAGCGTGCCGTCGCAGAATCTGTCAACCTGACTGAAGCGCATAAATCTCTTTTCTTTCTGTTCGTTGATGTAGATAATCCCAAATTCTGGTTCCAAAAGCAGTGTGTTCTCGGGATACATCTTCAACTCGGGCGCTTTCAGATTCGGCTTAACAGGTTTACCTTTTTCGCTCTATTCTCGTTTGCAATGTCTCCAGAATCAACAAAGTGAACATCAGGGGAAGAACGTCCATAAAAGTTCCTGTTGTTGAAGCTGACATATTCAAAGAAAATGGTACTAAGGAAACCATCTATGCTTCTACGATCAAGAAGTACGCTTTCTCTGAGTGGTTGGAGATGCGAATAGCCATTCAGCGATCTCGCTCAGCTTTTAAAACCCATGTCGAGAAAATTATAAATACACTGATCGATTTGGTTACATCTGCTGTGGATATTCCTCCTCATCCTGCTCCCGTTCAACGAAGAAGGGACTCTGCAAAGAAAAAGCTAACACCTTCAGACTCAGGTCCTCCTATCAGAAACGAAACCGGAATCGGCTTTTCACGCGAAGAAATCCTTGGTCCTGAACCTGATCTCTCAGCTCTCGACATCTCCCTGCCTCCTGGTGAACGTTTTGCCCCTGGTAAAGTTTTAAGTGAACCTTATGGTATCTTCTTCAGAGACTACGATGGACGAGAATGCTTTCAAAGAGTCTCTGAGCTATGCATTGCCCCTATCGAACATCTCAGAGATCTCGTCTATTGGTGTGGATTCAGAAAAGACCTTCTCGGACACTTTTTCAAGCCTCTGATCTTTACATAAGCTAAGCGAAGACGGGATCTTGGACAAGAAGTCCCTGACTGGATGATCCCTACAACAAAGTCCCTTGATGAACTTCTCATTAAGGATGAACCTGTATAGCTGATAGGATTCCCTTTTGTAATTCTTCTATCCTTTATCAGCTTATATCTTTTGTACATGTAAAATTTATTTTGCTGTACTTGTAATTTTTCCACTTCCCTCTGTAACTTATACGAAGTTTAAAGAAAGATTTCAGCGAATGTACTTTACTCCATCAGTACTTAAAAGATCCCCGAAAACAGTAAATGGGACAAATATTTTATGAGTTCTTTTTATCCTTATGTTTTCATACTTAGCAATTTTCTTTTGTTGCTATGTCATAATCAAATAGGGGGAGATTGTTGATCCAAACCCTTAGTGATTTGATAATGACTCTCTAAGAATCACTTAGTGAAAATTGTAAGTAGACAATTTGTATAAGTGTTTCGCTATCGCTGATAAAGTACTAAGTCTGTTTCAGTACCGCTGATAGGAAACTCTAGTTATTTGTTAAGTTCAGTGATACTGTTCATCAACAAGCCCTAAGCCTGTTCAGTCTTGTTGATGATCGCTGATAATCTTAGTTGTTTACTTATGATCCCTAAAGACAAGTTTCACGTCAACTATGTTCTACGCTGAAGTCGAAGATCAAGCCAAAGAACCAGCGACAAGTCTACTAATGAACTGATGCGGATATCAGCGAAGCCAAGATTTGTCCACTCAACGTAAAGTTTCAAGTAGAAGACTTCAGCGAACGCTGAACTTTATCACTCGCTGATAAAGATCTATTCAGCGAACGCTGATCATGAAGTTTCCTCTACAAGTTACTTTTGTCTTACCTCCTTGCACGCCTCCGTACAATAATGTCAGAACGGACATCCCTTTTATCCAGAATCGTACAACCAACTCTGATTCTACATTGTTCATCATGCGGCTACTAGGTTGTCTACAAAGGTCAAACCATGCAACCAATCAGCTACTGCCACGTGTAAAGTTGTACTGATATGCATTAAATGCATGCAATATATAAAGGAAACTCTACTTCAGAAATGAAGTGCTCGGCCATCTCCTTCTTACTATTTCTGTGTGTTAGAATATTAGTCTTTAATATTCTTACTTTCTCTCTATCTTATTTTTAGTGCAAGAAAATCTTAGTGATTCTCTTAACTTGTTTAGATTCGGTTTATTCCTTAATCTTGTTCCGCAACAAGTTGTAAATTGTTTGATACATATCAATAAACAATTTAGAAAAGTAAAATATGTGTGTTTGTATTCAACCCCCCCCCCCCCCCCCCTTCTACAAACTTGTATAACCCTTACGAGACCAACATTATTTTTTTGTCGGCTTTGAAGAGCACCCTTAACATAAATCTTAACTTCGCCCTTGATTTCGTAAACCCACAATCAGCCGGATTTCGAACCTCAACAACTACAAATACCCATAACTTAGTGCCGCCAGAGGAAAACTCCACTGATATGCAATTCAGTTACCACAATGGATGTTAAACTCCCACTACCTCGTCTACACGACAACCTCAGGGTACACATCGTGATTCGTGAACAACCAAGGACAATCGGTACTTGACGATGAGCTCCGGAAGGTACAAATGTTGTTGATCCCACATAACTTTGCGGTGATCAAGAAGGCGAGTAAGGAGCAAGGTGGATCTCATTCAGGATTAATAACAATGCCATAATAGGAAAGCTCGTAGGTCGTGTGTCGGTGATCAAAAGCTTGCTAGTGGATCTATCAAGTGTCTTGAGAAGATGCTCAAAAGTTGAAGTACAACTAGCAGCAAATCACTTTATTTTCCCCAAGCTCTTAAGAGACTAATGTTGGTTTTCTACATCATGTTAAGAGTCTCACATAGGATAGGAAAGGAAAGGAGACCTTCGTGGGTTTTATAATTTTATTCCCACAATGATGGACAAAATGGATAAAAACACAAGCAATTGAGTTTTGCATCGGGCTATAGAGAATTGCTCCACATGTGTATTTAAAGGTCAAAAAATTGGCCTTATAATCTCTACTTTTAAGGTTACAATTTTCAAGAAGATGTAATAATAGAGGGAAATTAATTAAAATACCCAAAGTTTGACTTTGACTTACCAAAATATTCACTTTCTAAACCATTTTGCCAAAATACCCATTTTTTCCGCGATGGGGTTTGCGATCGTGGACCACGGTTCAATTTGGAAATAATGAGTCCCGCGATTAGGAGACTAGTCACCCGTGGCACATTCAATTTGGTGATTTTGATTTGAAATTTACATTTTATACCCCTATAATTATTTACTTAGTTTACTTTATTTTTACTTTCCTAATTTTAATTTTACACATTCATCATATTAACACATATAATCGTTTATTAACTAAAATACGTTAAAAAAATATGTTTTAATTTTAACAAGTTACACCATTGTAATCGTCTCTTCGATACCTTCGAAATGAGCCTAATATTGAATATTTTTTGATTTTTTGATTTTATTATATATCATATATACTACATAAAAATATTTTTAATATTTACAATTCATAACATTATAGTTAATTATTTAATTTATGGTACATCTCTTATTTTTTTCAATTTTGTTTTACACTCTTATCGTATTAACATAATAATCATAGAACCGGAACCGGAACCGGCGGTTCCTAGAATGAAGGAACCGGAACCGGAACCGCTTACATCGGTTCTCTATATTTAGGAACCAGTCCCAGAACCGGCGGTTCCGGTTCCGGGTACCCGCTATCAATTTTTTTAAATTTATTTTTAACATTTCATACAATAAAAATGTAATTTAAGTCTATTGCAAACTACAAAGTACCAACTTAGAGAAATAAACACAAAAAATGGTGAAAAATAAACATATAAAAACTAATTATTACATAAATAAATTAGAAACTCCGGCGTATTGAGTCTTGACATCAACAAAACGACTTACATAATACATAACGTCCGTACGTCAAGACCTAACAAATAAAACATTTGGATCAAAATGAATAAAACACCTAACAAAACCAATAACACTTAATTAAATATTTAAATATAATAAATATATAAATAATTTTTATTAAAAAATAGCGGGTACCCGTCGGTTCCGGTTCTGGGTACCCAGCGGGTCTGGGTACCCGGTCCCGGAACCGGTCCCGGCGGGTACCCAACGGGTAACAGTTCCAAAAAAATGAAAACCAGAACTGGAACCAGTCCTAATCGGTTCCGTATTTTAGGAACCGGAACCGGAACCAATCACATCGGTTTCGGTTCTGGAATCGGCAGTTCTGGAGCGGTTCCGGTTCCATAGACGGGTACCCAGTTTCGATGCTCACCCCTACCTATGACGTGTAGCTCAGTTGATAATGAGACGAGGAGACTTGGCCAAAAATAAGCTAACTTGGTTTTTTAGCTTATTGAAAAACTCTCCTTTAATAAGCCATCAACTATATTTCTGAAAAGCTATTTTATGTAGTTTATTGTGACTTTTTTTTAATTATACCTCTTATATTTTACATAACTAACATTATATTCCGCTTTTAAATTATTTTATATTGTTATCTAACTTGTTAATTATATTTTGTATACAAAACATAACTACTTTACCTGTTAACAAGAAGTTTATTAGTCAATAAGTATATTCACCTTTTTAGAGCATTACCGACGTCAACATATTTTCTAAAATGGAGAATTCAATAAATTTGAGCATGTTTTTGTTCTAACAAATTTTTTAAAATGGAGAAAGTACAAGAGAAAGCGTAAAATTCTCAAAATTAGAGCTTTCCAAAAATGATTACAATAAAAGAGAAAATAATTTTAATATATTTTTATCACTAAAAAACTTTAAAATTAAAGTCATAAAAAAATAACAATTTATTAAATAAATAAAATATTTTAATAAAATAACTTTTAAAATCGAATACTATTTAAAAATTCGATTTATAATGCTACCATTTAATAGTTAAATTAAATGATGAATTAAATGTCTCATTTAATAGCATTTAAAACAATAATAAACATTTAAAAATAATCTAAAAAATACTAGATGAAATATGTCCACTTCATATGGCTCTTAAAACTTCTATTTAATAGGTAGGGTTGTAAACGAATCGAACGAACACGAACGGAGGCTTGTTCATGTTCGTTCGTTTAACTTAACCGAACAAACGAACGAACACGAACGGTAAACGAACGAGATTTTTTGTGTTCATGTTCGTTCGTTAAGAATTTTTGTTTGTTCGTGTTCGTTTATGTTCGTTCATTAAGAGATAAACGAACGTAAACGAACGAACTAAAATGAACATAAATGAACGTAAACGAACGAACTTAAATGAACATAAACGAACGTAAACGAACGACTTTAAATTAACATAAACGAACGGACTTAAATAAACATAAACGAACGAACCCAAATGAACAAAAAACAACCACCATACTCATCATTTCGTTCGTAAAAAATACCTTAACAAAATGAAAAACCGGGTTAACTTAGGAGGTATGAAAAATAAATTCTAAAAAATCAATTTACTTGATGATTTTACACATTAATTTCATATTATATAAACATGTTTATATATAAACAAGCATAAACGAACATAAATGAACATAAACGAACGTAAACGAACATAAACAAACGTAAACAAACGAACATTAACGAACATAAATGAACGAACGTTCACGAACATAAATGAACGAACGAGACCATTGTTCATGTTCGTTCATTTAACTAAACGAACAAAAAAACGTGTTCATGTTCGTTCATTTATTAAATAAACGAACATAAACGAACTTCCCGCCGAACAATTCACGAAGGGTTCGCTGAACGTTCAGTTCGTTTACAGCCCTAGAAATAGGATGAAAACTGCAATTTGAACCATATAAATGAAAGTCGTAATATTTAACTAACCAAGCAAAAATGGTACTTATATGATTTAACAGAAAAAGGTGTAATGTTTAGTTTTGGTCATTAGAGCATCAATGTTTCTCTATAATTTATCTAAAATAGAGTTTGAAAAGTGAAAATCTCTAAAAAAAATCCAATTCCAACAGATTCTCTATTTTAGAGAACCAATCATTAATTATATTATTAAAATACTCAATATATTTCTCTCTCGTCTTTAAAATAATATTTATTTCTCATTTTTTGGTTGTGAATCATTAAAATAATACTTTTCTCTCATCTTTTTGGTGAGAAATAGTGATGGACATTTTACCCGTCGGGTCGGGTAACCACGGGTACCCGCCCCTAATGGGGCGGGGATTCCCCGGCTAATCGGGTAACGGGGCGGGGACGGGTATTGTTTTTCATACCCGAACCGGGTTCGGGGTCGGGGTCGGGGTCGGGGATGGTATTACCCGCCCCTAATAATACCCGATATATATGTTTATATATAATTTAATTAGTTCTTATTCGTTGTTTGATAATTTTATACTTTAAAATTTGTCATGAACTATGATTACACATGGTTGATTATATCATTATATGTTTTTGAAACTTGAGGTTTATTTATTTGTTTTAAAAATTAAAAACTAGTTAATTTCATTTTCTTTAAAAATAATTTAATTATTTTTTTTCGTAAACGGGTACCCAACGGGTTCCCCGTACCCGTCGGGAATTTTCTCCCCCGAACCCGTCGGAGATTAGTCGTGGCGGGGTCGGGGACGGGGGGCTTAAACGGGGGTCGGGGTCGGGGACGGGGGATGCATTACCCGCCTAATACCCGTCCCGTTTCCATCCCTAGTGAGAAATCATTAAAATAATATTTCCCTCTCATTTTTTTATGGGGAATCATTAAAATAATATTTTTTCATCTTTTTGGTGGGAAATCATTAAAATAATATTTTTCTTTCATTTTTTTGATATATAGAGATTTTTCTACATTGAGTTTTTTCCAAGGTTCTCTATTTTAGAGAATAGAATAGAAAAGCCATTGGAGCATTTTAGAGAACAAATTGTTATTTTTTTCTATTTTACAGAAGTTGTTGAAGATGCTCTTAGCATTTATCTATTTTAACGAATCTTGTCTTTCCAACAACTTTCGTCCCTCCATCTAACACTCTAACAGGTGTTCAAAAAACCCAAAAATCAAGAAACAAAGCCAAACTATTTGATCCGAAATCGAAAAAACCAATAACCAAAAAACTATATAATATTTATTCTTAATATATATATATATAAGGAAAGAAAGGGGAATGTTCAGGGGGAAACCTCAAAAAACGGAAAATTGAAGAACACCTTGATGACCCTTCATCTAGATGGTATACACTTGTGCATATATATAAATTGTGTTTTTTTTTTGTTCTTATGCATTTGTGTATTATGTACTTGTACATGTTACAAATTACTTGTATGCACCAGTGCATCGTCTAAATGAAGGGCTACCAGGATGTTCTTTAGTTTTCCGTTTTTTAAGATTTTTCCCTGAACCTGACCCTATATATATTATCATTTATTTATTAACCAATGTTAAATGAGTAAAAGTTTTTTACGTTTTGGTGTCAAATATTACAGTGAATGATTAAATTTGGTGGTATGAAGTTATGAATAAGTCAAAATTAACTAAAAATTATGTTTTGAAACAAGTAAACTTATTTTAACTTTTAGCACTATGATTTTTTTATTCAGTTGTTATATAATTGTTTTATATGTTATATTTTGATACCCTTTTTATATTGTGAATGATATATTTTACAAATTCGAGTAACCATGAACCGAACCGTAAGTAACTGCCTTATATTGTTTCGATTCAGTGCAATTCGGTTTAATCTTCAGTTCAGTTTTAATACAGTGCGGTTTAGTTCAACCTATGGTCCAATTTCGGTTGACCTTTTCCCTACTAAGCGAATCGAACTGGACCGTGAACACCCCTAACGTATATTAACTTTTTCTGTTAATAGAAAATTAAGTAAATATGTGAAATGACTAAAACCAAGTTATCGAAGTTAGATTTAACGAAAAAAGTTAACAATAGTTAGACGATGTACAAAAACTATTGAAAATTGACGAACATGAAAGACCAAAACTGACAAATGAAGTTTAAGAACAAGACCTGTTGAAATGAACGAATATTAGATGACCAAAACTGAACTTCATTCTATAAAAAGTTATAAATTGCATGTATCTACAATGATATTAATTTAATTAAAATTTTCACTAAAATATTTTAAGCATTTAATAACTTTAGGGAAATTAATTATTATAGCCATTTTTATGACCTTCTATCCAAAATAGTTATTTTTTTCTTCTAAATTATACAAATAACCATTAATCTCGTGAAAACCCTCTAGTTCACGATCTCATTCATGAAAAAAAATCCAAAATTTACACTTTTGGTCCCCATGCCTGAAAGCCCTCCTCTTCACCACCTCTTATTTTTTTCATTTTAATTAATAAGTTACATTTAATACATTAGTTATTAAATTTATTTTTAATCCCTTACTTTTTTATTTTATACCCTTATCATATTAACATAAATAATTGTATCTAAACTAAAATATATTAAAAATACATTTCTTTTTTTTATAAATTATACCATTGTAATCGCCTCTTCAATACCTTCGAAATGAGTCCAATATTAAATATTTTTTAATTTAATCATATTATTAAATATCATAAGTATATACGAATATTTTTGTTTTATATTCCTTATATTTCATTTTACAGCTTTATCATTTAAAAAATACATAATCATGGATTAACTAAAAAATAATAGTCATTTGATAAATCATTCTTGAAAAATATTTTAGTTAATCCACAATTATATATTTTTAATATGATAACGGTGTAAAATGAAAATGGAATCATAAGGAATATAAAACAAAACTATTTGTATATACTTATGATATTAATAGTATGATTAAATCAAAAAATATTCAATATTGGGGCTCATTTCGAAGGTATTGATGAGACAATTACAATGGTATAATTTGTAAAAAAAAATGTATTTTTAATATATTTTAGTTTATATACAATTATTTATGTTAATATGATACAGATATAAAATGAAAAATAAAAAAGTAAGAGATTAAAAGTAAATTTAATAACTAACTACAAGAGTATTAAGTGTTACTTATTAATTAAAATGAAAAAAAAAAACAAGGGATCGTGAAAGAGAGGGGTTTCACGAGACACGGGAACTAAAAATGTAAATTCTGGATTTTTTGATGAATGGGATCATGAAATAGAGGGGTTTCCCAACTATTTGTATAATCTAGGAAAAAAGATAACTATTTTAAGTAAAAAGTCATGAAAAAAGATAACTACTTTAAGAAGATCTCAAAGCATCTACAAAATATTATCCTCAAGTTTGATTCTTAATTTAACGGTTTTTTAAGTTTTAAAAATTCATATTATTAAAATAATTAATAACAAAAAAGTAAAATAACTTTCACCGGCATTTAATTTTAAACTAAATTTAGAGATTTCGAAATTTCTTATTGAAAAAGGAATATTAAAACAAAACCAGGGATAATTTCCCGCAAAACAAGTGGTCATTCAATTTCTGTGATCTTGATCGATCGTTCATTTCAGTATGGAACAGCAAGGTCGTTGATTCCTTTAACCTAACCCTTCCTTATCCAATTCATTCAAAATTTCCATATCTCGACATCATGTATATCCTTTTCCTTTTCCTTTTCCTTTTCCATTATTATTATATATTTTATTCTGTCATCTTCACCATAGAGTTGCGTGCCCCTCTTTGCAATTGCAATTCCATTCCTTTTATCTTTACACACACGCATGTGTATTATGTATGCATAATATCAGATGCTCATAATCATCCACAACTACCAAAACAGGAGATTGATTCTGTAACTGCTGTTTTATCTTCACCTGCAATTCATAGTTTGTTTGATAAGAGGTTTCGAGTTTAAGAAATGGAGGATTCCAATTCAATCGCTGGCCGACGTTTTGCCGCAATTCAGAGTCATCTTCTTACGCCCACCGACAATACTCAGTCTCAGATTCGAACCAATAACACTGCCGGAGAGTTCTTCCATGGTAATTATCTGATTCAACTCTATGTTTAACACGCGTGTTTATGTAACTTTGATCTGAATGTTAGTTTCTGTTTTTCTGCTTTGTTAACTAGACGTCTGATGGTAGATATCCATGTGTTAAGTGCATCATAGTAAAATTAACTGAATTGGTAGTAGTTCTCTAAAGCATCTCAGGTTTAGCTCACTATAATGATCCCTAATAAGCTAGGAATATTGATGATCTTTCAAGTATGATCATTTATTAGGGAACCTACCTTGGGAATCCCTATTTATGTCTTAAAAGAACAAAATGTTATTTGTACAATGGTTTTGGCTTAACTACAAAACATGGAATGGCCATATTGATAGTAGGGAGTTTGGCACGGGCCAAAGCTGAAGTATGAGTCTATGATGATGCTAGTAAATTAAGAACTTGATGTCAAGTCGATGAAGAAGTTCATTGATTCGTTTACTAAATATCTGTAGACACAAGTTTCTGCAGCAATATCCAGCTCTAGCAAAGCACTGACACATGGATTTAGTAGGTAATTAGAAGTCAATGTGATTATATTAACACTAGTGACTGCTCCGTTTGATAATTTGAAGGTGGTAGGTACCATTTGTTACATATCATGGAGTGATGGTATCTTTTTGATGAAATTACATTATATTGAAAGTAATGGAAGCATTATAACTTCACGTCATGAACTTAGAAGTGGTGCTGTTTCTAATTAAAGTTGAGGTTTACTCTTGGGGAGATCATAAAATTGGGATGTAGTACATGGCCTTAAAGTGCTAACATTAATTAGTTCTCACCAAGAGTTTATATTTGTGTGGGTGCAGTTTCATATCTGTTGGGCCAAACCATGTAGGCCCTTTTTGTTTTGGTTCGACAATGTGAGACTTTTTAATCATTTTAACAATTTTAAGTTGACAGATGCTGTCTAAGGGGTTGTTTGGAAGTTGCTGAATGGTTTGATGCTGAGTGATTAAGTGGTTAGTGTTAGAATATGTGAGTAGGTTGATAGATTGAGAGAGACACACTAGAGATGGTGGCAGAATCAGCCGTTTTCATATATTGAGAGAGTAATACAAATGAAGTGTCTAACATAATAATGAAACCCTAAGAGACAATTTATACAGGATAAGTTACACACAATTACAGAAAGGACCCTGAACTATACATATTGACATTAATACTCTAACATCCCCCCGCAAACTCAAGTAGGGGAAGAATGAGACAAATTGAGTTTGGAAACGAGAGCCCGAAAACGCCCTGGAAGATGAGCTTTGGTGAAGATATCAGCAGTCTGATCAATGGTTGAGATTGGAAAAAGTTTAACCGTCTTGCGAAGAACATGTTGACGAGTGAAATGACAGTCAATCTCGATGTGCTTTGTATGCTCATGAAAGACATCATTGTGAGCAATCTGAATAGCACTAGTGTTGTCACACCACAAAGGTGTTGGGGAAAATTGATGAGCACCCATATCAGATAGTAGCCAGCGTAGCCATACGAGTTCTTGAGTGGTGTCAGCTAAGGCTCGGTATTCCGCTTCAGTGCTGGAGCGAGCTGTCAGTGATTGTTTCTTGCTACGCCAGGAGACAAGAGAGTTCCCAAGGAAGAAACAATAGCCGGTAGTTGAACGACGATCGGTTATGTCACCATCCCAGTCTGCATCTGAGAAGGCACGAAGCTGTAAGGATGAAGTGGATGAGAAATGAAGGCCATGAAACATCGTCCCTTTGAGATACCGAAGTATACGAAGAACAACGGCATAGTGATCCGAGCACGGGGCAGCCATGAATTGGCTAACTATATGAACTGCATAAGCAAGATCTGGACGAGTAACTGTCAGGTAGACCAGAGATCCAACCAGTTGACGGTACCTTGTAGGGTCTTTCAGCGGGGTTCCAGCATTCGGAGCAAGGTGCAGATTTTGCTCAATTGGTGTAGACGCAACTTTGTTGTCTGTGATCCCAGCCTTTGACAACAGATCTGATATGTACTTGGCTTGACAGAGGTAGATGCCGGAGGAGTCTGATAGAACTTCAAGTCCAAGAAAATAGTGTAGTTTGCCAAGATCTTTCATCTCAAAACATGAGCTGAGAGATTGTTTGAGATGATTGATACCTGTAGTGTCACTGCCGGTGATGATCATGTCATCAACATACAACAGAAGTAAGATAGTACCTGCAGCAGTAGTCCGAGTAAACAGGCCAGAATCATAGTTACTTGGAGAAAAACCCAGTGAGATGACAGTGTTGCTAAACTTTTCAAACCAAGCACGCGGAGCTTGTTTGAGGCCATAGAGGGCTTTTCGAAGTCGACATACATGTCCCTGACGGGAGGTCACACCTGGAGGGAGTCTCATGTAGACTTCCTCTTCGAGATCGCCATTTAGAAAGGCATTCTTGACATCCATCTGATAGAGTGGCCATTTCTTGGTGGCAGCTATGGCGAGAAGACTACGAACAGATGTGACACGAGCCACAGGAGCAAACGTTTCCTCGTAGTCAATGCCATATTCTTGATTGAAGCCTTTTGCCACAAGGCGTGCTTTGTATCGATCAATGGATCCATCAGACTTGGTTTTGATTTTGAAGACCCATTTGCAACCAATGGGTGACTTTCCCGGTGGGAGAGGAACAAACTCCCATGTATTGGCTTTGTCAAGTGCCTGAAGTTCCTCTGTCATAGCTTGCTTCCAAACAGGGTTAGAGTCGGCTTCCTTGAAGGAAGTTGGTTCATGGGTGGATAGTAAAGTGGCATAACAATGATAATCACGAAGGTGAGAAGGAACTTGTCTTACCCGAGCGGAGCGTCGTGCTTCATCTTGTGGTTGAGAGGAGCTAGGATCCATAGACTCAGCAGATGGCTCAGAAGTAGTACTTGGAATTGGTGCAGATGATTGATCGTGATCAGATGGCACAGATGGGGCCGGTGAAGGTTCAGATGGAACAGATGAAGGTTCCAGTTGAGAAGAGGCGGAAGGAGGTGGAACAGATGGCACAGAATAAGGCTCAGATGGAGGTGAGTTAGAAGGAGGTGGGACAGATGGTGAGGTCAGTATGGAATCAAATTGTAGTGAGTCCAAAGAGATAGAGTTATCAGTGAAGAAGGAAGTGGAAGGATTGGGTATGTCTTGAAATTTGGATACTGTTGAGAAGGGAAGATGTTCCCAGAATGTAACATGACGGGATATACGTAGTCTTTTAGAGACTGGATCCCAACAACGATAACCTTTGTGTTCAATACCGTAGCCAAGAAAGCAGCATAATCGAGAACGAGGTTCAAGTTTGGTGTGTTCATGAGGTTGCAACTGAACAAAGCAGGCACAACCCCATACTTTTAGGAGTTCATATGCAGGGGAGACCCCATGGAGCATTTCATAAGGAGACTTTTGATTGAGGATGGGAGTCGGGTGACGGTTGATGGTGTAGACAGCCGTGAAGGCAGCTTCGCCCCAAAAACGTTCTGGACACTTGGCTGAGATTAATAGAGTACGAACAGTATCGAGGATATGGCGATGTTTACGTTCTGCACGTCCATTTTGCGGAGAGGTGCCTGGACAGGAGTACTGAGAAAGAGTACCCTGAGATCGAAGAAAAGAGAGAAGAGAAGATTCTTTGTATTCCATAGCATTATCTGCTCGAAGAATCTTTATAGGTTTGGAAAACTGGGTTTGGATCATACGAGCGAAGGTGATGTAGATTTGAGGTAGTTCGGAGCGATGTTTCATGAGATATATCCATGTAAATCGTGTGTGATCATCGATAAAGATAACGAAATATCTATAACCCCCCATGGATGGATGTGGGGCTGGCCCCCAAACATCAGAGTGAATGAGGTCAAAAGGGGAAGCAGAATTGAGTTCATTTAGTTGAAAAGGTAAGGCATGGTGTTTGCCAAGTTGACAGGATAAGCAAGAAATGTTTTCAGAAGAGGTGTTGCCTAACAGTCCTGAACTAGCTAACAGTTTTATCCTAGCTAGAGATAAATGTCCTAGTCGTTTATGCCACAATTCAAAGGAAGGGGTACTGGAAACAGAGGCAACATGATTTGAGGATTGTAAGGGGAGACGAAGGTAGGCCACTTCAACCATCCGACCAACTTTACGGCCTACTCCAAGGATCTGCTTGGTCTTTGGATCCTGCACAACACAACCAGTAGGATGAAACAAAACAATTAGGCCGGATTCCATAAGTTGAGTGATAGAAATCAGACTCAGAGATAAGTTTGGAATATGTAGCACATCAGGTAATTGAAGGTTGGTGGTAGATACAGTTCCACTGAAAGATACGGGTAACCGAGTGTCATCCGCAGTGCGGACTGATGAGTACATGCTGGAGGTTTGCTTAGAGATAAACCCGTCAGCCTTAGGTGTCATGTGGTTACAGCAACCAGAGTCGAATAGCCAAGGATTGCCTGGTGAAGAGATATTGCACTGAGAATTCATTCCCATAGAACCTGTCAGGAGGCGCTCTATTAGGTCTTGGTTTTGTCGCAGGAGTGCCAGAGGATCAGGTGATGAGTTGGTGTTATGCATAGGTGATGAGTTGGTGTTATGCATACCCATAGAACCTGTCATGAGTCGCTTTATTTGGTCTTGGTTTTGGCGTAGAAGTTCCACAAGCTCTTGCGGTGTCTGAGTTGCTGGAGTAGAGGAGTTTGGAGAGATTGATCCAACATATGACTGAGATTGGCGTAGAGGAGTCTTGCGAGATTGATCCGCAGTGCGGTGTTGCTTTTGATGACTGGAGTGTTGTTGATTACCTGAGTTCCTTGGATGGTTTAGACAGTCAGACCCATAGTGTTGTGGCTGTGTGATCCCGCACCAGCGACATTGTCGATTTGGGCAGTTGAGAAGAAGATGAGAAGTAGAGTGACAATATGAGCAGTCACTGTATTGAGACTCGGTACGGAGGGCCATCTGACGGATTAGGAAATTGAAAATCGAAAAGAGGAGTTTCTGATTTGTGAGTTTGAATAAAAGAGGTTGTGAACAGTACCAAGTCGCAATGGTCAGTTGAGATTTGGGATTGTGAACAGTACGAAGTCGCAGTGGTCAGTTGCGATTTGGAGGTGAATAGTACGAAGTCGCAGTGGTCAGTTGCGATTTGGAGGTGAATAGTACGAAGTCGCAGTGGTCAATTGCGATTTGGGGTTGTGAACAGTACGAAGTCGCAGTGGTCAGTTGCGATTTGGGGTTGTGAACAGTACGAAGTCGCAGTGGTCAGTTGTGATTTGAGGTTGTGAACAGTACGAAGTCGCAGTGGTCAGTTGCGATTTGGAGGTGAATAGTACGAAGTCGCAGTGGTCAGTTGCGATTTGGGGTTGTGAACAGTACGAAGTCGCAGTGGTCAGTTGCAATTTGGAGGTGAATAGTACGAAGTCGCAGTGGTCAGTTGCGATTTGGAAGTGAATAGTACGAAGTCGCAGTGGTCAGTTGCGATTTGGAGGTGAATAGTACGAAGTCGCAATGGTCATGAACAGTACCAAGTCGCAGTGGTCAGTTGCGACTTGGATGAGTGTGTGCGTTGCGACTTGGATGAACGTATGATGTTCTTGAGTCGGGTTTTGCAAAACAGATCGGTTTTGGCTGAAAATTGGTACGTAGGTTCGTGATGATATTCTGAGCAACTTTAAAACTTGGAATTTTGTCAAAAAACCAACAGAGAATGGATTTTCTGAGCAAAATCGACAACAGCAAAAAAAAACGGGGGGGAATAAACTTGAGAATGCAGATCTGAAAGATGGTTGAGGATGCTTACCTAGAGCTCTGATACCATGTTAGAATATGTGAGTAGGTTGATAGATTGAGAGAGACACAGTAGAGATGGTGGCAGAATCAGCCGTTTTCATATATTGAGAGAGTAATACAAATGAAGTGTCTAACATAATAATGAAACCCTAAGAGACAATTTATACAGGATAAGTTACACACAATTACAGAAAGGACCCTGAACTATACATATTGACATTAATACTCTAACAGTTAGAATGAGTGAGAGGCTCTTATAATATAGTGCAACATGAAATATGGTTGTTTGGTAATTGTTCATAATGAAATTAGGGTGCTGAATGGTTAAGGGAGGCCCAAGATACAAAATCATTCAGAGGGTTTTAGAATCATTAAGAGGCAGACTTTTTTTTGCCAAACAAGATTCACCTCTTAGCGATTCAGAGGTTTCCTCTTAATGGAACTATTAAGCGGTAAACAAACAGCCCCTAAATACCCTACAAGGTCAAGAGAGATTTTCTGAATTTGGAGTCCATGCAAGTGAGGAGTTGTTTATTTAAATAATTAGCTATCTGTCTATCACTAAAGAAACTAAATGGATTGACATGGTTTAGTCCAATGATTTAGGGGATTGAGTCAAGCATATCTAATTATATAAATAGACAACGCACCACTTGCTTGGTTACCAAATTTATAATCTTTTTCATCTCTAATTGTGCCATAAAGAAGTAAGTATTCTATGGAAAACCATTCTGATTTATCGGGAACTCGGAAATTTGCATGAGCATGACCAAATTTGTGGTAATGCAACAATACACTTACATAGGCAAAAGACTACATGTGGGTATGCCACATAGCTTTCTGGATGAAAGGCGGTGGACTCCAAGTATTTAAATCTTGTCACAATCACAACATGGAAAAAATTCTTCACTCCTAAATCCACGTGCTCTAGATATCACCTTGAAAATGTTCTCCCCTTGTTCTTGTTTTATTATTTACCATGTTATGCTGATGTATTCATGCATCCTCTAGATCAGAGATATAGTGCTGTTCTCCCTGAAGAATTGAAGTCAGGAAAGTGGAACGTTTACAGGTCATTAAATATATTCTGTTCATGTCAATAATTCAGTATTCTTATAGTTTTTCTTATTTTTCTATGTTGATATAACTGGCATCTCACAAATCTGATTCCTGGCAGATCTGCCCGTTCTCCATTAAAGCTTGTCACCAGATTCCCTGATCATCCCGATATTGAAACATTGCATGAGAACTTTGTGTAAGCATCTCCCCTGTGCACACTGCTTCACAAATTGCGGCCCTCTATGATAGCTTATGTTTTACTTAGATTAAGAGCTTGTAACATAACCAAATCATCACCTTCCTTGTTATCCTAAAAGTAATTTCAAATCAGGATTTACATCTAAATCAGTAGACTTGGTTCCAAATAATTTTGTGTTTCCAGACATGCAGTTGATACATACCCAGATTACAAGTACTTAGGTTCACGTGTACGAGAAGATGGGACCATTGGAGAGTAAGTTTACCGTTAATTTCATTCCATGTTGACTGACTAGAGAGTAGAGTAGCTTATCAACATGTTTGATATGTAACTGAAGGTACAAATGGATGACTTATGGAGAAACAGCCACTGCTCGATCTGCAATAGGATCTGGTCTGCGCTATCATGGATTATCACAAGTGAGTACAGTTTTCTGGTTGTTCTCAATGTCAGATGAACTTGTTCTGGCATTGGCATCCACATATGGTCATGTTTTTTTTTTTTTTTTTTTTTTATGGAGCAGGGAGCATGCGTTGGACTTTATTTTATAAACAGACCGGAGTGGTTGGTTGTGGATCACGCCTGTTCAGCTTATTCATTTGTTTCGGTGCCTTTATATGACACTCTTGGTGTGTAAGTGTGCTGTCATAAATCTTCCATATGATGTAAATCTCTAGTGAGTTTGTAATCACTCTGCTTCTTCTGCAGGTCCTGATGCTGTTAAGTATATCATAAATCATGCTGATTTACAGGCTGTCTTTTGTGTGCCAACTACATTTAAAATTGTAAGTTTGATCTATACCCACCACATTGCATTCTCACATTTCCCTGCCACATAATGGTTGCAGAACAATTGAAAATAGAGAAACTAAATTGAATAAAGATTCAAAAGAAGGTATAAAAGTTAAGCTGTATCAACAAACATTAATTTATTATTGTATTAGTAATACCGTATTACCTTTATTATTAAAAAAGGTTCTTATAAGTTCCTTCTCTTCAATACATACAATTTTTTTATATGTCAATTGAGAGGAAATATCATCTTTGTTTAAAACTTTCATGTGCATATTATTCACCAAGGGTTTGGAATGTTTGGTTCATTGGTTGAGATTTATTTGTAATAAATGTGGACATGGAGTTTGATTATTGTGTCAATATGATGGACTTTTTATTTGTTTATTTTTTATGTGGAATGGCAAATTGGCAACTTACATATCTTTTCTCAACTTGCAGTTGTTGAGCTTCTTATCTGAAATCAATAGTGTACGCATTATAGTGGTATGTTTTAAACCTCTTCGTAGCTTAAGATTTATTGGTTATGACAAATTTATAAGAGATCATACTGCTATAATATATTATTAAAATTGTTTTCTTTTTGTTCTATCCATATTGCAGGTAGTGGGAGGGACAGATGAACACCTTCCCTCCCTGCCGGCAACATCCGGTGTTCAACTTTTATCATATTCAAAACTTATCAGTCAGGTTGGTTGAATTTGTTCATTATTGTGGCTCATTCGGTATACCGAAGAGTTAACTGAATCTCTCAATCTTGAAGAAAAATCTCAATTATTATTATCAACTCAATAGATCATAGCATCAATATTTCTATTTGTAGGGAGTGTAAAATCCTTATTCTAGTTGGAGAACAGGGGAAATTGCTAATATCTTATGCTCATTAAAAGTGTTAATCTTGTAGGGTCGTAGTAATCCGCATCCTTTTTGCCCTCCAACGGTTAAAGATGTTGCAACCATATGCTACACAAGTGGTACTACTGGAACGCCAAAGGTAGGAATTTTAAACACGCTTGGTTTTACGTTGGATATTTGCAGGCGATTATGCTATTTATAATATGTTACTTTATGTCTTTGCTATGTACAGGGTGTTGTTCTTACTCATAACAACTTGATTACAAGTGTTGCAGCCATGAGCCTGCCAGTCAAATTCTACCCCTCAGACATGTGCGCTTTTCTTTTATTACCAAAATTATTGATCATGTTCATTCATTCATTCATTCTCTTAGTTATTGTGCTTTATTTATCTTTAACAGTTACGTATCTTATCTTCCACTGGCGCATATCTACGAGCGAGCTAACCAAATTATGGCAGTATACTGCGGTGTTGCTATTGGTTTTTACCAAGGGGTATGTGCCACATATTTAGTAAATATATATATGTAGGGGTTAAATCAAATGAGAACCACAAATATGTTACAAACCTCTAAGAACCGATATAAAAATATTTTTTTACCTGCTATATTTTCATAAAATGCTAGTATTTAAGATATCGCTTCACATATATTTGTTTCACAATATGATAGTTTCACATGTATTTGTTTCACCAAGTGAATATTTTTTACGTGTATTTTTCATTTCACTAGGTGAACCAAAAAAAATTCACGTGCAATCTTTTCAGAAGGTGAACACAAACATATGTGAAACAATATCTTAAATCATAGGTTTTGATGAAAAAAATCATGTAAAAAGATATTTTTATATCGGGTTCTCACTGGGTTGTAACATATTTGTGGTTCTCATTTGATTATCGTTCTATATATATCAATGAAACATCAAATTGAGGAAGCCTTGTTTGCCCTGCTGTTTTGTCTGATATTAGTTTCTCCTCTGCAGGATAATTTGAAATTGATCGATGATTTAGCTGTTCTAAGACCAACAATATTTTGCAGCGTTCCTCGTCTCTACAATAGAATATATGCCGGGTAGAGATATTTGGAACAGCTAATTAAACCATGTTGTACTTGTTATATATTAACTCTGCTGTGTTGGTTTTGTGTAGGATTATAAATGCCGTAAACACATCTGGTGTTTTAAAGCAAAGATTGTTTAAGGCTGCATACAATTCCAAGAAGCAGGCAATGATGAGCGGTATGTACACATAAGTGGAAGTTTTTGGTGGATATGTTCATTAATATGTGGGGTACAATATAATCATGCGTATATTATCTCTATTTATATATGCCATATATAAGTATTACGAAAATGTCAGAACCTCTGATATTATTGGCCTCTTCTCCTAATGTTTCTGAATTCTGATGTGAATCGTATTAGTAATGTCTTGTATGTGTTGTAGGTCGGAAGCCGTCACCAATTTGGGATAGATTGGTGTTCAATAAAATAAAGGCAAAACTTGGAGGACGGGTCCGTTTCATGGGGTCAGGCGCTTCACCTTTATCTCCTGATATCATGGACTTTTTAAGAGTGTAAGTTAATCATCTACTGCACCCTTTTCTTTGTGATTAATCTTTCCTGATCTAGTGTGCTAAATTAATAATTATGAGTTATCGTTGTGCTAATAACATGCACAATGCTCTTGTGCAGATGCTTTGGATGTTCAGTTATTGAAGGGTATGGTATGACAGAAACTTCCTGTGTTATAACTATCATGGAAGATGGTGATAACTTGTCTGGTCATGTTGGTTCTCCTAATCCTGCATGTGGTGAGTTTTTTATTTTATTTATTTGTAACCATGAAATGTAGAGACATGTTTTGGGGTATGGAAGAACTAGATTTTTAACTTAGAAAGAGTTTCATTTTATATGAACTATTGGTAGGATCTATTTTGTTGTAACCTTAGTTTTTGGTGAGTTTCTTTCAGAAGTAAAACTTGCCGATGTTCCTGAGATGAATTACACCTCTGATGATCAACCTCACCCTCGAGGAGAAATCTGTGTTAGGGGGCCCATTGTTTTCCAAGGCTACTACAAAGATGAAGTCCAGACGTTCGTAACTACTATTATAATTTCTTTTCTTTTCTTTTTTAGAAAAATAAATATGTGTGTATTGGTTGAACTGATTGAACTTTGACATTATTGAGCAGAAGAGAAGTAATTGATGATGAGGGCTGGCTTCATACAGGGGATATCGGGATGTGGTTACCTGGAGGCCGCCTTAAGATTATTGACAGGTAACCCTCAATTTTTGTTAAAACCTAAAATTAATTTATCTGAAGTAAAATTTTATTTTTATTTTTATTTGTGACAGGAAAAAGAACATATTTAAGCTGGCACAAGGCGAGTATATAGCACCTGATAAAATTGAAAATGTATATGCCAAGTGTAAATTTATTGCTCAGTGCTTTATATATGGTAAGAAGATCAGTCATTTTGCTTGTAAACGCCGTTTTGCTTGCTTATGAAACACACTGATGCTATGGTGTTTCTGTGTGATAGGTGATAGTTTGAACTCATCTTTGGTAGCTATCGTAGCCGTTGATCCAGATGTAATGAAGGAGTGGGCTGCATCTGAGGGCATAAAGGTACTTTCCATTCTGCTACCTCTGGTCCTTCTGAAGGCCAGCTTCTGGTCTTTCTGAAGGGCTCTAACATGTGTGTTTGTGTGTGTGTGCAGTATGATGATTTAGGACAACTATGCAATGATCCAAGGGCAAAAGCAGCTGTTCTGGCTGAGATGGATGCTGTAGCCAGGGAAGCTCAGGTGATTTGGTTATGACAGCTAAATTAATTTTAAATTTCATATTTTTGTCACACCTGAAATTAATATATATATATATATATCTTGTTCCTGCAGCTGAGAGGTTTTGAGTTCGCAAAAGCTGTAACCTTAGTGGCTGAACCATTCAGTGTGGAGAATGGCCTTCTTACCCCGACATTCAAGGTGAATTTTTATCATCATTCTCAATTTCTCATACAATTAAAGGATTGCTTACTAAACACTTACTGCCACTTACGGGGTAAGGGAAAGATGATGTTTATCAACAATCTTACGGTACCATTTTGCTGACCAAGAATCTTACCTAGTAAGTGAGGGTGGTGATTCTTACTGGGTCAGCGCTTATTAACCTGGTAAGAGATGATGGTTGTAACTCTTACCCGGTAAACGTTTACCCAATAAGTGTGGTGAATGGCTCCTAAATCTTTAGAACTCCTTTTGTTATTGATGTATATTTAAGATGGTAATTTTGGACCAACAAAAATGTTTTTTGTTTCTTTTCTTTAAAACCATATCTTTAAAAGGAGTTGGATTTGTTCCAGGTGAAGAGACCTCAGGCAAAAACCTACTTTGCAAAGGAAATATCAAAAATGTACGAGGAGCTTTCAACAATGGATCCGACTCTTCATAAGCCATTATAAGTTTCCTAAATTTTGGCAGGCAGATGAATAAGGTACAAGTTAAGATGATGATGTTGTGGGGGAAGATAATTGTTTAAAATGGTAGTGGATTGTTGATCTCTAGCTAAAAGACCCAAGATTAATTAGAAACTGTGGAAGATTGAATTCATTATTATGTATGTATGCATGTTGCAAAGGAGGGTCTGTTTGGTTGTTTTTTTATAGATGGATGGGAGGAACGTATTTTTTTATTGGGAGGGACAATTTTGAAAAAGATATTGAAGCTTACCGAATAAGTCATTTTCTATATCATTTAGCCGCTACCAAACAATCGTGTATAGCTAACCAAATAAGTTATGAATCTCATTATGGGTTGGGTTCCGGTGAGAAGTGCCAAATATGGTGAGAAGTGGTTATCAACCGTTGGATGAGAAATAAACGAACATTAGGATGAGATGCACCAAGATGCACCGGATCAATTCCCTTCTAAGCCACAATTCATGAGAGGGTATTTGATTAAAAATGATCAACGCGTTTAAAAGTACTTCTCATAAAAAATGACACGTCACACATAATCTCATGCCTCTCATTTAAACTCATTAAGTTGTTAACATTTCCAATAATGGTAATTTTCAACATCTTTTATGTTATGTAAACGGTAACACCAAATTTATCTACAACATAAAATTCTAACTTTGATGGTGTATATATATATATAGAGAGAGAGAGAGAAATGTTCAAACGATAACGCTATTTATTTACGAGAAGCACGAGGACGGCCGCCCATGTATAAAATCACATGTGATTCACATACAAAATCATATGTGATTAAAATTCTGAACCCGTGCGGTTTGGCCCGCGGTTTGCAAGTCGCGCGGTTTGCCGCACGGATCACATGTGATTTTGTACTGTGAATCACATGTGATTTTGTACATGGGCGGTCGTTCTCGTGTTTCTCGTAAATAGTTAGCGTCCTCGCTTGAACCCATCTCTCTCTCTCTCTCTCTCTCTCTCTATATATATATATATATATATATAGGGGTTAAATCATGTGAGAACCACAAATATGTTATAAACCGTGAGAACCGATATAAAAAATATTTTTTTACATGAAATTTTTTCATCAAATGCTAGAATTTATTATATTCTACTTCAAATATATGTGTTTCATAATATGATAGTTTCACATGGATTTGTTTCACCATATGAATATTTTTTACGAATATTTTTCATTTCACAAGGTGAAACAAAATTCGTTTTTCACATATAAACTTATCATATGGTGAACACGAACATATGTGTAACAATATCTTAAATCATAGGTTTTGATGAAAAAAATCATGTAAACAAAAAATTTTACATTGGTTCTCACGGGTTTATAACCTATTTGTGGTTTCATTTGATTATCGTCCTATATATATATATATATTACTACCTTAATATTGGTTTTAACCAATTGTCTTAATTACAAGTCTTAAGACATGATGTACAACAATTTCAAGCACACATTTGAAAAATCTCTTAAGTGCAAGTTATAAAGCATTGTGTACAACAACTTAAACCACAAGGTTTAAAACCGGTCAATACCAAAGAGAGAAACTGAAACCTTTGCTTTTTCCCATCGATCACTTCTCCTTCTAATATGTCTTCTATCTATCTCAAACCTGTATGGTAAGCTTCCAACAATGCTTTATTCCTGTTTCTCTCCTGCTACATCCTCTTTAATCACCAAAATGGAAGATTTGAGATCAAGTTTCTCCCGCTTGCTCCCGAGACGACGACCACAGCTAATATTGGTTTTAACCAATTGTCTTAATTACAAGTCTTAAGGACATGATGTACAACAATTTCAAGCACACATTTGAAAAATCTCTTAAGTGCAAGTTATAAAGCATTGTGTACAACAACTTAAACCACAAGGTTTAAAACCGGTCAATACCAAAGAGAGAAACTGAAACCTTTGCTTTTTCCCATCGATCCCTTCTCCTTCTAATATGTCTTCTATCTATCTCAAACCTGTATGGTAAGCTTCCAACAATGCTTTATTCCTGTTTCTCTCCTGCTACATCCTCTTTAATCACCAAAATGGAAGATTTGAGATCAAGTTTCTCCCGCTTGCTCCCGAGACGACAACCACAGCTAATATTGGTTTTAACCAATTGTCTTAATTACAAGTCTTAAGACATGATGTACAACAATTTCAAGCACACATTTGAAAAATCTCTTAAGTGCAAGTTATAAAGCATTGTGTACAACAACTTAAACCACAAGGTTTAAAACCGGTCAATACCAAAGAGAGAAACTGAAACCTTTGCTTTTTCTCATCGATCCCTTCTCCTTCTAATATGTCTTCTATCTATCTCAAACCTGTACGGTAAGCTTCCAACAATGCTTTATTCCTGTTTCTCTCCTGCTACATCCTCTTTAATCACCAAAATGGAAGATTTGAGATAAGTTTCTCCCGATTGCTCCCGAGACGACGACTACAGCTGGCTCCCAAATTTCTCTCAGGTATGCTTTGATTTCTCCCGTATAAATCCGACCCTGTGTGAATCACAATTTCTCCACACCTTCTTCAAAACCCTAGAAATTTCTCTGAGGTATGATTCTTCGATTTAACTGTTTTGTTTTAGAAATTTGGGATGTCAAAATTTGGGATTTACATTAAACAAATTGGATGTCAAAATTTGGGGAATGTTTGTTTTTTGTCAAAATTTGGGTGTAAATGAATCCAGATTAGAGAAATGGGGAATGTTTGTTTCTTACATTTATTTTCGTTTTTATCTTACCATTATTTTCATCTTTATCTATGTTCGCATCAGCTGTGATCATGTCAACTTTTTTACTCGATATGTGTATACATCATATTTAGTGTTTTTAAGAAATGCATCTGTTAAGGTTTCGTTTTTATCTAAGAAACGCAGCTGTTAAGGTTTCGTTTTTATCTAAGAAATGCATCTGTTAAGGTTTTCTACAGTTTTAAGAACATATGTTGAAAATTGCAAATGTTTCATGTTTTAAGAATTTAATTTTGTAAATATTTTGTTTTGCCCAGATTCGGATTGAATACTGGTTTTCCTCTTGACATTGAAGATCCCATCAAACTTTGCCTTACTGAAAAAGACACCAACTCTTCCCTTGTGAGTCTCTGGTAAGTTTTAAACCTTTCGACAAACTCTTCCCTTGGGACATTGAAGATCCCATTAATAGTATTTTGCTTCTGTTAACTAAGAAAATCACAGACATGGTATTATTTTGTTTGATTTGGCTTAATAGAGACAAGTAAGGAGCCCTGACTTATACATAAAGCCAAATTTATCCGGACCAACAATAAGCCTCTCAAGTCTAAAATTTATCCTGACAGAGAAAGATTGAAATGGCCACACCAACCAAAAAGTCCTGATGATCCTATAAATAATCCAACAATGTACAAGTAAATAAAACCAGAAATTTAATTTGTTGCAAAACAATTACTAAGATGATAAATTGATAACTAGGCACTAAATAGGCTATCAAAATTTTACCTTTCCCTTACTGCCCCTGCAGATAGTACTCCACCATAAGCCCGGTTAACAGTTCTTCTGTTCCTAGATAATCTAGACCTCTTATATTCAGCAGGCCTCAAGTGGGGAATCTGCATTGATGAGTTGATGACACATGATTAGTCATTAATTCTAATTACTCACTCAAACATCAACAAAACCAACCTTGTGTCACTGTCTTAAACACAGTGACAGCACAAACAACTTAAGGCATTCAAATTTCAAAAGAATAGAAAAGCTTTCAAATTGACAACTTATACCCTCCATTCTAATAAGTCAAGTTATAACATTTCCAATTTTGCAGTATCTTAGAAACTTTAAAAGTTATCAAATAGCACTTTTGTTAAAGGCCATGCAAGAAAGAATTTGAATTTACAAAGGTTAACAAAAGCAGCGATATTAGCATTAGTAAATCAGGGTGCAAAGTGTTACAAAGGTTCGATGATAACTTCTTATGATAATGAGTCAGAAGTAGCTGGTTGTAAGATCACCTTCTCTTTAAACAAAGAAAAATCATTGGGAATCCATCATCGCCATTATCATTAAACAAATTGTACCAACAAAACAATATACACATAAAACAATTAATCAATACTCCAAATAACAACTATATTTTAATGAAATGTAGAAACAAATGATATGCATTTAATACCAAATTTCACTAACACTTGTAATCTGAAATTAACCCTGTGCAGTCCACGAGAAACACCGGAGCACCAATCCAAATCCTTCATCTTTTCATCAAATTGTAATCTCCTTTTAACTCCAAAACGAACAATATTAAATTGTTGATACTTAAATCTTAAACCACTAAAATCCAGGATATGAAAAAACCAACTGGTTCAAGAACCAAAAAAGCCAAAACAGATGAGGCAAGGGAGCTTTGACCAACATAGTAACTTGTAAAGCATAAAGCACTTGTACCACCATAAAAACCAATTAAGACAAACACTCTGCTTCTGACATTGAAGATCCCATTAACATTATTTTGCTTCTGTTAACTAAGAAAATCACAGACATGGTATTATTTTGTTTGATTTGGCTTAATAGAGACAAGTAAGGATCCCTGACTTATAAATAATCCACCAATGTACAAGTAAATAAAACCAGAAATTTAATTTGTTGCAAAACAATTACTAAGATGATAAATTGATAACTAGGCTTAATTAACAGTATTTTAGACACTCTGCTGAATTCTGATCTGGACCAAAACCTGTTGGAGACCAAAATGGCCAAAAGCCATTTGCAGAACAAAACTGAAACCAAACAAAAAAATGCCAGAATAGTTAGAAGCATAACTCAATTAGTCGTCAATATTTAGTTTTCTATGCATTAAATCCTCAATATGGTATGAAGAAAGAATCTGGCTGTTTGATTTTAACTTCGTGTAGGGAGTTCTTGTTGTCTTTAAGAAGTTTGGCGTGATTGCTGGGCTCAATCTTAGGTGAACTTATTATTAGAGTGTTATCTTAATGGTGATATGTATGAGGTTTTGAGCTGCATTTCATTATTCATTTACACTTCTAATGGCTTCAATTTTCTAAGGGTTGTTTGTTTGGTTTTCCAACCTGTATGGATAAAGTTGTCTATGTGGAATAATTTGTCTGTGCTCTCTTAGAGAATATGAGGCAGTTTCAGAGGGGATGAAAATGATGGTTTCTAAGGGTGGTTGCCCCCCTCTGTCGATACCAAAGTCTCATTTTGAGGCATTCTTTGTGGCCAATAAAGTTTCGATACCTTATATATACGTGATTAGAAAGCATTTGTAGCTTACTTCGTTTTGGCCTTCTCGTCTTTCTAACAAAAGATTGTTGTTTCTGTTTCTTTCCTGCTTTTTAATATATTGCCTGGATTTTCCTTTCAAAAAAAAAATATATATATATATATATATAAGTTTCTTCTGGAATTCCTACTGATCACTATTTCTACGGTTGGTGGTTATTGATTTTGTATAGATCTTCCTGAGGTAAATGAAACAAATGGATATATATTTATTCATGCAGAGGGTGGGCTAAATCAGCAAAGAATTGCTGTATGTTCTATTCTTTGAAACTCCTTAATAAAACCTACTGGGTGGATCTCTTACATGTCTAAATCAGTGTAAACCTGTTATCATGTGTCTCCTCGCAGCTTTTCTGCTTTGTAGTAACCTTCTGAAAGTGTTGTGTACAAACATGAGATATATGCTTATGTTTCTTTAAAATCTGGTGGTGTAATAAACTCACTTCTCTATGTTATAGCTTAGTGAATTGAAGCTCTGTATGAGTGTACCAGTAATGAACTTATCTCGTGATTGAAACTTGAACCTTATATTTGGAAATCTTCTTACTCACTCGTGATGTCTCTTTAGGGGGTGTTTGGGAGTGTGTTTTAAAACAACTTATTGACTTATTGGCTTTTCAAGAAGTCAATAAGTTAAAAAGCTTGTTTGGCAAATGCAAAAGCACTTTTGAAACTCCATTTGGATTACATTGCAAACGCGATTTGGAAGAAGTCACCTCTTCCTGACTTTTGGATTGAAAAACAGCTTTTGGTCACCAAAATTACAAAAATAACCTCAATTTTTTTAACCTAAAATTTTTTTAACCTAAAATTCTCATATTTGTTAAAAAAATATTTTTTGTCAAAATATTTTTTTTAACCTAATTTTTGTAACCTAAATTTTTTTTTAACCTAAAAAAATATTTTTTGTCTAAAAATATATAGGCATGTTCTTTTTGGTCATTTTACATGTATAAGCTAAGCCAAACACTTTTTAAAAAATAACTTATTGACTTTTTCTACCACAAAAGCTAATCCAAACACTTTTTTAAAAACTCCTTTTCCAAAAGCAATAAGTCAATAAGCACTTTTGGCCAAAAGCACTTTTGGACTAAAAAAGCACTCCCAAACACCCCCTTAATCATGGTGCAAACTCATAATAGTTAATTTTAATTCTTGACCAGCATGCTTTCTTTTTAAAAAAATCCCCTCAGTCCTCATAACCTGGAGACAAATTTTGAAATTTTAATTGTTAATGTTGACTTTCATGGGTTAATGTTGTCTTTCTCGAATGGATTATGTAATGGCAGTAGATTGATATGCAGAGGCTTTCAACAAAACGTCATTGATGTAGAAATAGCTGTTGGTCAGCATGCTGGAAAGAGAGTATTTCTTCCGAGAATTCCCTTATGTCTATCTGAAGATAACATGTTCCCATTTAAGCTAAAGAGAAAACAGTTTCTAATTCGGCTTAGCTTTTCTATGACAATCAATAAAGCTCAAGGCCAAACAATTTCTAATGCAGGTGTTTATCTACCGGAATCAGTATTCTCACACGGGCAACTTTACGTGACGTTGTCTAGAGGGATATCACGGGGCAATACGAAGGTGTTAGTGAAGCCTGCCAAAAAATTCAATCGTGCCGGAGTCTACACCTCAAACGTCGTCTATCAAGAAGTTTTACGTGATGAATAAGGTATAATCAACAAGTATATTATTACACATTTGGTACCATATATTTCTATTAAAATCATTGTGCGTTTTTTGCATGAAATTCGCCGGATGAGTACATCACGAAAACTAAACAGCTTTTTGGATACACGGATGATCATTATTTACAAATGATTGTATTTCTTTGTTCAATCAAGATTTTCAAGTTTTCTAATAGGTTCGGAGTTTATGGGTTTAGAAGCCTAATACGTAATTTTCCATTCGATCTTGCTAATAAACAATATTAACCTTCAACTTTATATATTTGTTGACTTGCAAATTAACCACGCAAACTCATGAAATAAAATCGAAAGTGATAAAGAAACATGATTTAGAGTTAAACTAATGTTTCGGAATTGTGATTCACCCGTGCTGCATCGCGCGGGTACACCACTAGTATATATATATATATATATATATATATATATATATATATATATATATATAGGGGCCTAATCAAATGAGAACTGTGTGGTTTGTGATAACCGTGAGATCTAACGTGAACCAATCATTTAAGATAATTATTGTTATTAACTAAAATAGAATAAAGGGTATATTAGTAAATTAAGTTGGGTTGACAACTCATAAAACCCTAATATATTTCTCAGGCTCTGCCGCATTGTCAGATTGGTTTACATCCATTTTTCTTTTCCACAACCATATTCCACCATTTCACCCATTTCTTGACTCAAAAGTTCAAATCTTTCTGCAAAAGAAGCCCACAAGGATGGTTTTTCACCACCGACGTCAGATATATTGCGTCCATCTTCTCCGACAGTTTGGTCCCCGATTTTGTCCTTGCCAGCGAGCGGGAGGGAGAATGGAAGTTGTGTCTATTTGGTCATGTGGTTCTACCGGTGGTTCCAGCTTCTCACCGTTGGTTCGTGAAAATGATTCAAGACAACTGATGAGCGGTGGAACCCAGGCGACCGGAAGGAGCGACATGAAGAACGGCACCACCATTATAGTTGGAGGTAATCTGAGATGGGTTAGGAATGATGGTTGTGCTTTTGTTATTTTAGCTTCCGATTAATGCAACTGGGTTGTTGTTTGTTTTGCTATAGAACTTGCATCGTACAGTTTCCTCTACTTTTCTGTTTCTAGACAAACCAGATGGTATCATAGTTGTAAAACAAGATGGTGTGAAGCAGCAAACCCAGATAGTATCACAATGTATCACAGTGATACACTGTCTTAAAGTTTAGTATTATCGAGAAAGCAATATGTATCATTGTTGTTTACAAAGTGTATCACAATGTATCTTCTGGTTCAGATCTACCAATCTTCGTCATCTCGTTGCTTCACGGCGTATCACAGTCGGTATCATGGCGTATCACAGTCGGTGTCACGGCTTATCACAGTCGGTATCACGACGTATCACAATCGGTATCACGGATTCACGACAGTATCATAGTTGGACTAGACCCAATGGAATGTTACGGGAGAGGGAAGAGGGTAGATGAGAGATAAATTTTCTAAAATTCCTAAAATGTCCTTTATTTAAAATTAAAGTCAAAATTACCAAATATATTAATTTCCTAATTTATCCTATAATTTGTGGTTGAGATTGAATCTCACAGTTACCACAAAATACTATGATCTCTCTTGAATGGCCCCCCTATATATATATATATAGGGTCAAGTTATTTTATTAACCAAAATTTTGGTGTTAACCCTATTAACCCTATCTCATCCCTTGATTATTTAGATCAATGGTTGAAATTAAATAATCATTAAACTCTTAAAATAAATGCTGAATTTTTAATGATGATATGTGAACCATCACGAAAGGGGCAAAATAGGAAATTATATTGTGAGAATATTCTCTGATAATTAACCAAAACATTTAATGCTTCAACTCCATTGTGAGAATATTCCGGTGAACAACTGTGATTAACTCAATTTTAAGATAACCTAATGTATGTTTAACACAATACTACGATCACCTTAATGTATGATTAACACAACAGTAAGTGCACATCAGTGAAACTTCTGTGTTCACTGGTGCGTGAATTCTTTGAATACACCTACAGACGTGTGCTAATAGAACCAATAAGCAAGTATACTTATTTAGAACTATGTCGTCTCTCAAGTAATAAAGTGGTAAAATACCGAATATCGTCCCACAGAGATTGGAGTTAAAATTGCCATTAAAGTATGATGAAAGAAATGATTTCAGATGACGATTTGGAAGAAGATATCTTTGTTTGGTTGGTTGATGTGTATCACAGATTACGACAAACAGTAATAAAAGAGAAGCAAGGGTGTAAGACTCGTGATGTTATGTTAAACCAACTTCCAGTAGGCTACTGCTGCAGAGATGCTGCAGCATAACAGTGACAAAAACTGGTTTTATTATCTACTTTGAAACACGTTCCTCTCGGACTCTCACCATCCCATGATTCCAGTAGCAGTCAGCAATCTCATCTCTGAGCAGAACCAAAGGTAAAGGAATGATAGAATGGAGTTCTCAAGGTATACGGAAGTTACTCTCTCGATATAACCCCCGTACCTCCCAAGTTTGAGTAATCCTAAGTAGCTTATCTCTAAGTCTACTCCATTTTAACCCTTTGAAAAAGTAACAACTTATCAAGAATGAATCATTTTAGAAAACAAAAGTAACAACTCTCGTTGCAAGTAACTCTCTCGATATTACCCCTTAAGTCATCCAAATTGACGTGCTATTCAATAGCCTCTCTCGAGGTCCATGACACTTTAACACTATCAAAGTGGTCAATTTGTCAAGGAGTTATATTATCTTGAAGAAACTTGGGTTGGAATAATAAAACATCATTTTTTTTTTGCCATTGAAAATGCCTACTTTATTTTGGTCAACATAACACCATTTGCCTCACACCCAAGCTAATATGCTTAGCTACTCATGATAATAAATAAACTGAAATAAATGCAAAAGATATGTGAGGTAAACATTATACTAGAATGGAAATAATACTTAGAAAACAAAGATTATAACTAATAACTAACAAGAAAATAAGAGTAACAAGGAAATAAATGACAATATCAGAGGAAGGTATGTAAGTACAATAATGTAAGATGCTTATATTAAGTGCAGAAAAATAAAGACATAAACTAACTACCAAGATTAGAGATATACGATGGAATTTAAGGAAAGCAAATAAAAATTACTGCCCAGTGCTACGAACGAATGCTGCAAGCATTCATACGTGTATATGAAGATTTGAAGATGACAAGAACATTAAATGAAGGACACTTGAAGAATCTGGAAAAGTTGCTGGAATTTTAGAGAGAAGTGGGATTGAAAAGTTCAGCCACCAAAGTTACAAAATGTGGAGAAAAAAGGTAGTAAATGAGATATGAGAGATAGATAAAGTGATGATGATGCCATTAGGGCACCCAAAGCCTCCTATTTATAGCAAATAGGGAGGGGCTAAAGGTGTAAAATGGCAACCAAATTAGTTGGGAATTAACCCTTAGTTACAAAAAGCTAACTAGGAAAGTACAAAAGGCATTTAGATTACAACTATTAGATTGTTCAGCTGAATAAATGGCTTAACCAATGGATAAACAAAAAGCTATTTCCAGTCCATGTTAAGCTGGTTCCAATTCTTCTATCAGCTCCAGATCAGCGTCTGCCCAATGCTGCAAGCCTTGCTGCAGCATGACCTGTTCATCAAAGAGGTTTTTCAATCCAAGTTAGAATTAACCCAAACATCCCATGAAAACAAGTAAATCATCATTCTAAGCTCCAAATCAATAAAGTGTAAAATAATGAAGTAAAGGACTCAAATTGGGATGTAAAAGTGTAAAATCCTACCTAAAAGAGAAGAGAAAGAAGTGCTTAAGTACTCAAAATTGAGCACTTATCACCACCCCAAACTAAGAAATTTGCTTGTCCCCAAGCAAGAAAAAGACGAAAGAAACGACTCAAATTTTTGAAAAATATGCAAATGGATGGCATTAAGTGCACAACATGACCTTGAAACATCCATACATACATAGCATAGCCTGTCATAATTCTAAAACGACCAAGCCATCATCTTATTCATGATTATGAACCATAAGCTAATCACATTGTCTTTTTGTTATGATCGCACATACCACATCACAGATCACCAAAGCTTTTGAAAGGAAAGAGGGTTTCTCTCTTTATGGCGTATTCTTTTCTCACCTTGCCTTTTCTCACAACATGTTCCAACTCTTTGCTCTTTTGGTTGGAACCTTACACCTACCCCTATGGGGTATTTTTGGTGTTTCTTTAGACCACTTTTCATGGCCTATGCTTTTGCTGCCATTTTTAGGCACCCCCACCCCAAACTAAAAATTTAACAATGTCCTCATTGTTGTGGAGCATGGATGTGTTTAGACATTTTTAGTGGCTAAAAGTGATCAAAAGCATGGATCGTTTCTGTGATTTATGCTGAATGTGGACCAAATTGTGTCCCAAGCACTATTGTGTTTAGTTCTAGCATGAATCAATCCTAAAAGTGACATGTGTGTTTTGAAAATTATTATGGCTATGCAAGCATTCGGAGTTATCAACAACATGATCCCATACGCATGAAAATAAACTACTTATCCAGCAAAACTAATCCCAGACACAAATATAAGAAAATAAAATGAAAATGGAGCTAAAGAGTGTGATTTGAACCTGTCCCATTCAAGGGATGAAGTTAATTCTTTCCAACGGCATCACTGGATGCTGCAGCAGTGGATGCTGCAATACCAGCTCTTGCAACAGCTTGTGCCCGCAGAAGGGCATTCTCCTGGATCAAATTCGCAACTTGATCTTTCAGCTTCATTATCTTTTCTTTCTTCCCCAACACCTTGCTTTCTAGCCTTCTCACCTGCTTTTCAACAGACACCCCTTCTTCGGTTTTCTTTCCATCCGCAGCCTTCATCATTTCTTCCTTCAATGTCCCAAACTTACTCATGAACTCTTCTTTTTGCCTCCTTATCTCCTCCATCAAACTGTTGTTTTGCGCCAACAGATCCTGTACCAGTACCATCAGATCATTTGGTTCCACCCGGCCATCTCTTCGGTTACACAGCCGATTGACTGCTCTCATATCAATCTCCCATTTTTCCCGTTGTTCACGTACGATCAAGTCATCTTTGTATTGCGGTACTCCAGCAGCAACTAGCAATCGGGTGAGCATACCAGGGAAGTACAGTTTCCCCCTGGTACGGGATGAACACTCCCGAATGCTATCGACCATGATCCTTCCTAGATTAATGCTTCGACCTGTAGTTAAGCAATACAATTGAAACATCCTATCAACAGATATGGTGCTGTCATGGGTTGTGGGCGAGATGGAGTGTCGTATGAAATTAATCCATACGTTCGATGATGCTGAAAGATTGAGAGCTTTAAATGAACTTAACATGAAATTGTTGTGGAGGTCCCATTCGGTTTTCAGCTTTCCCAAAACAGCCGCTACTTCAGCCAAATCTGATGGTTTCCCCTTTCTCATTAATGTGCCATATTCGGTCTTTTTGGGTGGCTCGAGGTTAAGGAATTTATTAAAGGTTGTTCCGGTCAGTTTGATGGTAACCCCCCGTATTTGAATTTTGGGCGATGAGGTAACAGAAACTTCACAGTAGAATTCTCTCATGAGGGTCAGGTTATAGGAATTGTACACTTCAGCTACTTTCTCCAGACCTTGGGTGTCTACTACATCTCGGATGAAATGAAATTCTTTTAAGCTTTGCTCGTCAAACCCCTTATCGGGCAATCCTACCCTGTTCTTGTGCTTAGCCCATACCCTTGCTACTGCCTTAGAGCTAAAGCCATTGTGTGGAACCTTTGGTCTATCAATGAAAATATCCGTTTCTTTTGATTTTTTCTTTTTCTTACCCTCTGCCTGTTCATGCTGCAATGGTGCTGCAGCATCCCAGTTAGTCTCATTGGGTTTTGTTCCAGAAGGTTCTCCCCTCTCCATCACCCTCTTAGCTTTCTTTCCAGGGGGTTGTTTAGGCTGGGTTTTCTTGGCAAAGGACTTTCCTAAGGCTTTTCTCTTTTGAGGTCTAAGGCTTTCGACTATCAACTCATCATCCGAACAATAAAGCCTCTCGTTTAGGTCTGGTAACTTCTCTCCAGCACGTTCCTCATTCTCGACTATTTCTACCTCTGTTTCATTCAACTCTATCCTATTGTTGTGTTCTGTTTCAGTCACAACCATCTCATCCCCTCTTTCATTCACTATCCCACCTTCTTCTGTTTTTTTATCCTTTTCACTCAAAACTCCCTCTTTTTCTCCCAAAGTTTGGTCTTTCTCACCCTCAACCACCCTATCCCCTGTTTGTGGTATTTCGGTTTCAAGAGGAGGGATGGTGGTTTCGATATTTTCCCCAGAAACAAATGTATCAACAGAAGCATTTAAGTTAGAAAAAGGTTTGCTATGTACCTTGGTGGGTATTACCAATTCATTTTCAAAATGAGGGATCATTTGTTCATCCACCAAGGTAGTCTTAGGTTTAGGAGATACCTTTTCCTTTTGATGTTGGTCTGTTTCTGCAGTGGTGGAATGGAGGGCGATAGACAATGCCTCAGATGGCGTTGCTTCCATTGCAATGGTGGTTCCGGCGGTGTTTGCGACGGAAGTTGTGGCGGTGATTGATGACTTTGGGATAGCACCTTTTGCTTTCCTTAGCATTTCTTCTCTGGTTAATGGCTTGGATGACTGATCATTGAGAACAAGGGTTTCCGGTGGTTTATCTGTGGTGGCCGGAGGCCGAACCACTTCCTGGTTTCTCCCGCTTCGACGAACAACACCCTTATTAGGGTTTCTTTTAGCTGCCTGCTTCACCCTTGCCATGGATAATCGGACTAGGTGAGGATTTTGAGTAGGAAATGACGGTGGTTGATGGTGGCGATGGTGGTGTTCGGTGGTCGGTGGTCGGTGGTCGTAACAGAGAGCAGGGAGTAGAGATAGAGAGGGAAATAAGTAGAGTGAGGAGAGAGAGGGAAGATGAAAGGATGGTTTTGAAAAGGTGTTGTCCTTATCTAAAAAAATACAAGAGTTGTTGGTGTTTTACAGCTGTAAAATTAGGGCAAAGATAAAATCCAATGGTTAAGGTTTAAGGAAAGTACAAATGATATCCGGCATAGTACTCCACAAAAGATATCAACATTTTTACCCAAAGGATAAAAAAATGGTATCATTTTAAAATACAAAACTGATATCAGCTATGTTCAATCCTTAAAACACCTTTTGAATTTATTATTCCAGATTTCCCCAATTAAATACAGCTGATTTTTGGCTTTTTGCAAATGATAGAGCTTGATGCTGCAGCATTAGTTCCTATCTGTTCTGTTTTCTCCTTTCTAGCTGCAAACTAACAGATGTATTAAACATAACTGAACTAGGAAACATGACAATAAGCATAAACAAATTATTTACAAAGATAGTTAGAACTTTAAGATAGTTCCCATCTGTTTTTGAAGCTTTCAGCACAAAGAAATCACCTCCACCGGGTGGTGTTGTGGAGATTTTGCGGCTTCATGGTACAACTTCACTCTCTGACCGTTTACTTTGAACACAGTATTGTCTTCTGGGTTAACTAAGTCTACGGCCCCGTATGGATAAACCCTTGTGTATGACAAATGGGCCTGACCATCTAGACTTAAGTTTACCAGGAAACAATTTCAACCTGGAATTGAACAAGAGACATTTCTGACCATCTTTTAACTCTCTGTGTCTGATCCTATTGTCATGCCATTTTTTGGTTTTCTCTTTATAGAGCTTGGCATTCTCATAGGACATGTTTCTATGTTCTTCTAGTTCACAGAGTTGTAACTTTCTTTTGTTACCAGCTTCATCTAGATTCATGTTCAGTTCCTTTATAGCCCAATATGCTTTGTGTTCTAACTCTAAAGGGAGGTGACAAGCCTTTCCAAAAACTAACTTATATGGGGACATACCTAAAGGAGTTTTGAAAGCAGTCCTATATGCCCATAAAGCATCATCTAACTTGAAGGCCCAGTCTTTTCTATTTGGCTTGACAACTTTTTCTAGAATCCCTTTTATTTCCCTGTTTGAGAGTTCAGCTAAACCATTTGTTTGAGGGTGATAAGCAGTGGCAATTCTGTGTTTCACATTGTACTTTTCAAGAACTTTACTCAACAAATTGTTTATAAAATGGGTACCCTCATCACTGATTAGTGCACGGGGGGTACCAAACCTTGTAAAAATTTGTTTTTGTAAAAACTTAACAACAGTTTTTGCATCACTTGAAACACATGCCATTGCTTCTACCCATTTTGACACATAATCAACAGCAACAAGAATGTATTGGCAATTGTTTGATGGTGGAAATGGACCCATAAAATCAATTCCCCACACATCAAACAATTCAACTTCCAAGATCCCATTTAAAGGCATTTCATTTCTTTGAGAAATGGAACCACTTCTTTGGCATTCATTACACCTTTGTGCAAAGTTATGGGCATCTTTGAAAAGAGTTGGCCAATAAAAACCTGATTGAAGAACCTTAGCTGCTGTTCTTTGGCCTCCAAAATGTTCTCCATAAGCTGATTGGTGGCAATGCTGCAAAATTGCTACCACTTCTGTTTCAGGGATACACCTTCTCAGTATTTGATCTGCACCAAGTTTAAACAAAAAAGGATCATCCCATATATAGAATTTACAATCATGGAGAAATTTCTTCAGCATATGGTGAGTATAATCAGAGGGTTTAATGCCACAAGCCAAATAATTAGCTATGTCAGCAAACCATGGCAGTTGAGTTTGCACCATAAGAATCTTTTCATCAGGGAAGGTTTCTATGATGTCTCCACCTTCCCTACTTTCAACTAACTTTTCCAACCTAGACAAGTGATCAGCCACTTGGTTCTCCACCCCTTTCCTATCAACAATTTCTAAGTCAAACTCTTGTAATAACAAAACCCATCTTATTAGCCTTGGTTTTGCATCTTTCTTTGAAATGAGATATTTGATGGCAGCATGGTCAGTGTGAACAATGACTTTAGCTCCCATCAAATATGATCTAAATTTCTCAAATGCAAAAACCACTGCTAATAACTCTTTTTCAGTTGTTGTGTAATTGATTTGAGCTTCATTTAGGGTTTTGCTTGCATAGTGGATGGTATGAAAAATCTTTTCTTTTCTTTGACCTAAAACTGCACCAACAGCCCAATCACTTGCATCACACATGATTTCAAAAGGTTTGTCCCATTCAGGAGCAACAACCACTGGAGCAGTTACCAAAGCTTTCTTTAAAGTAAGGAATGCATTTCTGCAATCCTTATCAAAATCAAATTTTTGGTCTTGCTGTAATAATAGACATAAAGGTTTTGAAATCTTTGAAAAATCTTTTATGAAACGTCTATAAAAACCAGCATGACCAAGAAAGCTTCTGATTCCTTTAACAGTGGTTGGTTCAGGTAGTTTTTCAATAACTTCAAGTTTAGCTTTGTCTACCTCAACTCCTCTTTTTGAAATTAAATGACCAAGGACAATCCCTTCCGTAACCATGAAATGACATTTTTCCCAGTTAAGAACCAAGTCAGTTTCTTCACACCTTTCAAGACTTTGTTTTAGATTTTCCAAACAGTGGTCAAATGATGAACCATAAACTGAGAAATCATCCATAAATATTTCAATGGATTTTTCAAGCATGTCAGAGAATATGGACATCATGCATCTTTGGAAAGTAGCAGGTGCATTGCAAAGTCCAAAGGGCATTCTCCTAAAGGCAAAAGTGCCAAAAGGACAAGTGAAAGTAGTCTTCTCTTGGTCTTCCGGTGCTATGGCTATCTGATTGTAACCTGAGTATCCATCCAAGAAGCAGTAAAACTCTTTTCCAGCTAACCTGTCCAACATTTGATCAACAAAAGGTAAAGGAAAATGGTCTTTTTGAGTAGCATTGTTTAGCCTACGGTAGTCCATGCAAATTCTCCATCCGGAGACTATTCTAGTCGGGATGAGTTCATTCTTGTCATTAGAAATGACAGTGATCCCACCCTTCTTAGGCACACATTGGACTGGACTAACCCAAGAACTACTGGCTATTGGGAAAATAATTCCTGCGTCTAACCATTTCAAAATTTCCTTTTACACTACCTCTTTCATGACAGGGTTTAGCCTTCTTTGCGGTTCTATGGACCTGAAATTCTTTTCTTCTAGGATGATCTTATGTTGACAAATAGAGGGGCTAATTCCCCTAAGATCAGCAATGGTCCAACCTATGGCTTTGGTGTGTAACCTCAACATATCCACCAACTTCTTTTCCTGATGCAATTCTAGGGTAGCTGATATGATAACAGGTAATTTGTCTTCTTTTCCTAGAAAGGCATATTTCAGGTGAGATGGGAGTTTCTTCAACTCCAGGTCGGGTGGTGAGACTATGGACGGAATGGTTGGTTTTTGCTCACTATTTTCCAGCAGCTCAAATGCTGCAGCAACCAAAGGGACAGTTTCCTTTTCTATGGGAATTTCATCATCATCATCATCATATTCCTCACTTTTTTCCTCATCCTCCTCTTCTATCCTATAGGTCTGGTTGACTTCTTCCTCATGACACAATGACTCAATGGTACTTAGGCTTGAACAGTCTTCCATATCATTAGGGTACTTTAAGGAATTGAAAACATTGAATGTGACTTTTTGGTCGTGAAGTCTCATGGTCAATTCTCCTTTCTGGACGTCTATCAAAGTTCTACCCGTGGCTAAGAAAGGTCTTCCTAAAAGAATAGGAATATCTTTATCAGCCTCAAAGTCTAAAATGATAAAATCAGCCGGAAAAATGAATTTGTCAACCTGGACTAACACATCTTCAATCTTACCCTTTGGATAGGCAATGGTCTTGTCTGCTAAGATGAGTGTGACAGTGGTAGGTCTTGCCTCTCCTATCCCTAAGCTTTTGAAAATTGATAAGGGCATGAGGTTGACACTGGCACCTAAATCACACAAGGCTTGTCCAACTTTCTTCCCACCTATTGAACAAGGAATGGTAAAACTCCCTGGATCTTTTTGCTTAGGGGGTATTTTGTTGGAAAACAGAGCACTGCAACCTTCAGTGAGGGCGACAGTCTCATACTCAATCAACTTCTTCTTTTTACTCAAAATATCCTTCAGGAACTTGGCATAATTGGGCATCTGCTCGATTGCTTCAACAAGAGGTATGTTAATGTGCAATTGTTTAAAAACATCCAAAAACTTTTTAAATTGCAATTCTTCCTTCTCATTCTTCATCCTTTGGGGGTAAGGAATGTAAGGGGGAATTGGTTTGATAACATGTTTGTTTGAAAGTTTTGAGCCAGATGGTTCCAATATGCTTGTGGTGTTGGTCATGTTGGATGGACTTGAACTAGTGATCTTAGGGTCTTGGTCTTCTTTTTGGATTGGTGGTTTTGGAATAACCTGAATCTCTGGAGTAGGATTGGATTTTGACAATTTTTCAAAATCGACTTTAGTTAAAGGGCCAAATTCCTTTTCCACAACTTCAGGTAATTCTTTCCCACTCCTAAGAGTCACAGCTTTCACATGTTCCTTTCCTGGGGCCTTTGGGATTTCAGTATTACTAGGCAAAGTTCCTGAGGCCCTAGTACTTTGATTTAAAGCAAGTTGACTGACTTGAGTTTCAAGATTTCTAATTGAAGCTTGAGTTTGGGTCATAAACCCTTTCATGAGTGCTTCCAAAGAAAGATTTGAGTCATCATGTGGAGATGCATGATTCTGGTTTTGAAAAGGTGGTTGATTATTTTGAAAACCTTGATGACGATTATTTTGATGATGGTTGCTTTGAAAATTTCCCTTGTAATGGTTTTGAGAACTGCTTGCTTGATTTTGAAAATTAGCATTCCCTTGTGGTTTTTGTGCAGGTGGATTTAAACATGGACTATTCCAAGAGAAATTAGGATGCTGCTTCCAACTGGCGTTGTATGTGTTGGAGTGAGGACTAGGTCGGTTTTGAACATAATTTACAGATTCAGAATTATGAGGACAGTGTTCATAAGAATGTTCATCACCACAACATACACATTGCACAGAAAGGACAGGTGCAGGAGATTTGGTGACAGGTGGCTGTGCTCCTTGACCTGAAGTGATGTTTTTAAGCATATTAGTCATGGAAGCAAGCTGAGCTGTCAATGCAGTGTATGCATCAATCTCATGCAACCCGGCAGACTTCTTTTGAGTTGAAATTTGAGCTCTTGGATCAGCCCATTGTCCATTGTTTGCTGAAATCTTTTCAAGAATTTCATACCCGGTATTGTAGGTGTTAAAGGTAAAGGCCCCTCCTGAAGTCGCATCGAGCATTTGTTTTGCATTGGAGTCAAGTCCATTGTAAAATGTCTCAAGTTGAATACAGTAGGGAATGCCATGGTGAGGGCATTTCCTTAATAATTCTTTAAACCTTTCTCAAGCATCGGGAATTGCTTCATCGTCCATTTGTTTAAACATGCAAATTTCGTTTCTAGACTTAGCATTACGGGTAGGTGGAAAATATTTTCGCAAAAACTTTTCAGCCATATCACCCCAAGATGGTACTGAACCTGGTGTTAATGAATTGAACCATACTCTTGCCTTATCCCTTAAAGAAAATGGGAACAACGTAAGCCTTAAGGCTTCCGGTGAAACTCCCGGGATTAGAAAAACATCGGTGATCTCCATAAAAGATTTTAAATGGGAATGGGGATCCTCCGATGGTAATCCGGCAAATTGACCATTAGCTTGCAACATATGAAACATGATGGGTTTTGGTTCGAAATGTAAAGTATCTAATTGTGGCCTAACAATCCCAGAATTTAATTGCTCAAAATTTGGGATTGCGTAGTCCATAATTCTTCCATCTTTCGAGTTTGCAAGATCAATGATATTAAGTGGTTCAACATTACCAATAGATCCATTATCATCTCCTTCCTCATTGTTATGTGGTGGGTGTTGTTGAAAAGGCGGGTTTTGTTGAAATGGTATAAACGGTGGATTACCAAAAAGTGGTGGGTTTTGTTGAAAAGGTGGATTTTGACGATTATTTCCAAAGATTGGTGGAGGCCGAATTGGGTTTTCTAAAGGTGGTCTCATTTGATTTTCCAAAGGTGGCCGAACGGGATTTTCTAAATGTGGTGGATTTGGTGGTCTATTTTCAAAACCGGGTGGGGGTCCGTCCATATTGAGAGAGTTTGATATTCTTTGAATTCTTCTTCTTTGACGAAAAGTTCTCTCAATATCCGGATCTAACTCGAAAAGTTCCCCACGTGATATTCTTGGCATACACCACTTTCAGAAAATCTTCAAAATACCCAACGGTGCCTAGAAAAATCAAATCTTTTAAAATACTTTTATAGATTTTTAGCTTACCAATCCCCGGCAACGGCGCCAAAAACTTGGTGCGTGAATTCTTTGAATACACCTACAGACGTGTGCTAATAGAACCAATAAGCAAGTATACTTATTTAGAACTATGTCGTCTCTCAAGTAATAAAGTGGTAAAATACCGAATATCGTCCCACAGAGATTGGAGTTAAAATTGCCATTAAAGTATGATGAAAGAAATGATTTCAGATGACGATTTGGAAGAAGATATCTTTGTTTGGTTGGTTGATGAGTATCACAGATTACGACAAACAGTAATAAAAGAGAAGCAAGGGTGTAAGACTCGTGATGTTATGTTAAACCAACTTCCAGTAGGCTACTGCTGCAGAGATGCTGCAGCATAACAGTGACAAAAACTGGTTTTATTATCTACTTTGAAACACGTTCCTCTCGGACTCTCACCATCCCATGATTCCAGTAGCAGTCAGCAATCTCATCTCTGAGCAGAACCAAAGGTAAAGGAATGATAGAATGGAGTTCTCAAGGTATACGGAAGTTACTCTCTCGATATAACCCCCGTACCTCCCAAGTTTGAGTAATCCTAAGTAGCTTATCTCTAAGTCTACTCCATTTTAACCCTTTGAAAAAGTAACAACTTATCAAGAATGAATCATTTTAGAAAACAAAAGTAACAACTCTCGTTGCAAGTAACTCTCTCGATATTACCCCTTAAGTCATCCAAATTGACGTGCTATTCAATAGCCTCTCTCGAGGTCCATGACACTTTAACACTATCAAAGTGGTCAATTTGTCAAGGAGTTATATTATCTTGAAGAAACTTGGGTTGGAATAATAAAACATCATTTTTTTTGCCATTGAAAATGCCTACTTTATTTTGGTCAACATAACACCATTTGCCTCACACCCAAGCTAATATGCTTAGCTACTCATGATAATAAATAAACTGAAATAAATGCAAAAGATATGTGAGGTAAACATTATACTAGAATGGAAATAATACTTAGAAAACAAAGATTATAACTAATAACTAACAAGAAAATAAGGGTACAAGGAAATAAATGACAATATCAAAGGAAGGTATGTAAGTACAATAATGTAAGATGCTTATATTAAGTGCAGAAAAATAAAGACATAAACTAACTACCAACATTAGAGATATACGATGGAATTTAAGGAAAGCAAATAAAAATTACTGCCCAGTGCTACGAACGAATGCTGCAAGCATTCATACGTGTATATGAAGATTTGAAGATGACAAGAACATTAAATGAAGGACACTTGAAGAATCTGGAAAAGTTGCTGGAATTTTAGAGAGAAGTGGGATTGAAAAGTTCAGCCACCAAAGTTACAAAATGTGGAGAAAAAAGGTAGTAAATGAGATATGAGAGATAGATAAAGTGATGATGATGCCATTAGGGCACCCAAAGCCTCCTATTTATAGCAAATAGGGAGGGGCTAAAGGTGTAAAATGGCAACCAAATTAGTTGGGAATTAACCCTTAGTTACAAAAAGCTAACTAGGAAAGTACAAAAGGCATTTAGATTACAACTATTAGTTTGTTCAGCTGAATAAATGGCTTAACCAATGGATAAACAAAAAGCTATTTCCAGTCCATGTTAAGCTGGTTCCAATTCTTCTATCAGCTCCAGATCAGCGTCTGCCCAATGCTGCAAGCCTTGCTGCAGCATGACCTGTTCATCAAAGAGGTTTTTCAATCCAAGTTAGAATTAACCCAAACATCCCATGAAAACAAGTAAATCATCATTCTAAGCTCCAAATCAATAAAGTGTAAAATAATGAAGTAAAGGACTCAAATTGGGATGTAAAAGTGTAAAATCCTACCTAAAAGAGAAGAGAAAGAAGTGCTTAAGTACTCAAAATTGAGCACTTATCATTCACCATGTTTGTGAAATTATGTGTTCACCATGTTTCACACTTATGAATATGATATATTGGCCTATGCACATTTGTGAAATTCTGTGTTCACCATGTTCCACCCTCATGAATATCCTAAAATTGATGAGCCTGTGAACAGCTATGATTAAGGCAATTTTAAAATTGACGAGCCTGTGTTACTTCTGTGTTCACATGTTCATGTTTCACAAATGTATGCTTAACAATAGAAAATGAACAATAGAAAATTCAAAACACCAAGCTATTAACTAAAAAATTATGAATTCCTAATTTAAATTTGTAACTCCCAATTAATTATTAAAATTTGTAAATCCAAACTAAAAACTATAAAAAAAATCCATTTATAAAATTCCAACTATACCCTTGAGCATTAATTCATATGTTACTAACAACCAACTCAAAGGAAGAGCTCTCATTGGTGGAAAATGGTTAACAAAGTTAACACCTTTTGTATAGTTAGCATAATAACTTGCCTCTATATATATATATATATATATATATGGGCTTAATCAACAATTCTAGGCATATTAATTTTCCTCCCAAACTTGCAATCAATTTTCAGTCAACCTAATAAGATAAGATGATATCTAGCTAGGAAGTGTTTGATAAGGAAAGTATTGAAACACATGTTTGAATGCTTTTTTGCTCTCCTGTTTGCACGTCTCCTTTCAATCTTTTTTTATATCAAAACTCCTGTTTGCATTTTGAGCTTCTTCAATAACTTTACGAATGATTTTTTATTTTTTTATTTTTTTATTTTTTTTGGATAGGCTCTTTGCTTTGATTAGGGGTGTAAGTGATGCGAGTCGTGTTCGAGTATTGGTATACTCAACTCGAACTTGATGTCATTTCACAAGCTCGAACTCGACTTGAAAATTCACCATTAGTTAAAAACTAAACTCGATCTCAATAGCAATTCTCTAAACTCGAACTAAAGCTCACACTCATTTGAAGCTCAAACCAATCTCCAACTCAAACGCAAATCAAGCTCGAACTCAAATTCAAATCAGGCTTGAACCAAGCACACCTGTTGAAATCTTTAGGAAAGTTTATAAGGTCTTATAAATTTTAAAAATCAAAGCGTTCTCTTAAGCCTTATAAAACTTAAGGGATGCATCTTAAGCTTCTTCATCATCATCATGAAGACTAAGGGGCCGTTTACCTAATCACTTACCCGGGTAAGTGCTTACCGGTAAACTTCAACACTATCACTTACTTTCCGGGTAAGATTTTGGTCCACCAAAATGGCATCGTATGCAACAATTTAGCCGGTAAGCGCTAACCGTGGTAAGAGCCGTCACACTCACTTACCGGGTATGACTCTCGGTCCTTGCTTCCGCTCCTACCGGGTAAGATTCTTAGTCCTTGCCATATTCATCTGGTAAGCTAATGTGACTTGATAAACACTTACCCGGATAAGCATTTTATAAACGGCCCCTAAGTTACAAACTCTATCCGCCTCCCTCTCTTTTCATAACATCTCTTCCCCTCTTCATTTACTATGTGTCTTTCCAATGTGCACAACTTCAACAACACTCTTATAATTTCTTTTTGTCTTTTTAATTATGATTTTAATAAAAAAATTATTGATTAATGTGTAAGTTAAAAAATGTACAACTTTATTCAAATATCTAAAAATATACGTAACACTTATCTTTTTATTGGTAAGTTTATTAATAAATTATTACATGACATTTTGTAAATTATATTGTAAAACTAATTATATATATAAATCGAGTATGTGACGAGCTTCTCGATTCGAGTATTAGGTTGCTCGACTCAACTCGTTAGTATGCCGAGTCGAGCCTACTCGAGTCAAGTGTTGACCAAGCTTTGACCGAGTCGATCTCTAGTTTCTCGCGAGTGTATCGTTTACACCCCTAATGATTTTATAAAATCATCAGATCAAACTAACTGGTCTAAAATCCCCCAATCTTCCTGACAAGCTCCTTTGGAGAAATCGGGATGACAACCTCACTCATTTATCGGTGCATGAAGTCTCGCTCAGCCCGTCCCAATGAGTCTGATTGACATCACATGTTTTGGTTCTCGCAGAATATTCCCATGCAGCAGCGTCTCAAGATGCATGATAAACTCCGCTCATGAGAGGCCTATTCGAATCTGTCGTGTGGTTTATGTCAAAATGGGTCTGATTCCCATAATCATCTCTTCTTCGAGTGTGTCTTCCCCAACCGGGTTTGGGTTGACCTCAAACCGAAGTTAAACCTCCCTAATGTCACGAACAACTAGACATACATTATCAGTCTTCTCCAACCGACCACCAAAAGCAAAACCATATGGTCTATTATTCACATATTAGTGTTGGTTGAGACTGTCTACCACTTGTGGAATGAAAGGAATAATCGTATCTTCAAGAATAAGAGAATATCGCATTATACAGTGGTTAAGTCAGGCTCTGATGATGTTTGGTCTAGACTTCTAAGCTTGACTTTGAAGCCTTCTCCCCATGTTACTTATGCTATACATGTTTAGAACCTTCACTAGTGGTTGGTCTTCTCTTCCTCCCCCTTCTTTCCTTCTCCTATTTCTTTTGCTTTGAGCTTTGCTCTTTTCTAGTGATTGCTTCGGTTTAGCTTTTACCCGAGTGTTGCATTGGTTTTATTTTCCTGTCAAAAAACTTACAATTTAAAAGAAATGTTTTTTTCCTTGATCGGAGGCGACGCCCCCCTTATCAAACCTTCAAAATGTAAACAAATCGACTAGTGCATAGAACCATGAAACTACATATCACCGTATGGCCCCATATAGGTTTGCCACTATATTGAAGATATCAACAATTTCATTTAAGGCACATAAAACAATACATTGACATATACTCAACTCCGCAAAAGATGTAAAGTTACACTCTAGTATCTAGTATTTAATTAATATTGTTACGTTTGTGGTGTGGGATATGTACCAATACAAATTGATACATTGACATTGTGACGCAGCGGGAATTGCGTGGAACGGATCGATAAGCGTCGAGCCTTAACGATGAATGAATTTACAAACGTAAACCCAGGAGATTAAGAGAAGATTTGAATTTCAAGAACTATTATTGAATCTGAATACTTAAGTTGAATTGAAAACAATGAACAAAAATCTTATTTATAATCTAAACTAATCAAAAGGATAACTATGGAAAATATAATGGAATCAATCCAAAAGAAAACATAATCCTTATTGTAAAAGGAAAACTCTTAAAGCAAATCAGGAACGAAGATGACAACTTAGGCGACAAGACACGCGTAGTCTGGCTCGCGGCTTCAAGTCGTGTGGCTAGTCGCTTAAGTCTTTGTTTGTGTTTAAGGGGGTTGCGCGGTTTGGCTCGCGGTTCGGGGCCATGTGGTAGACCGCATAAGTCACTGTTTCTGCTCTTCTTGGCATGGTCTATTTGTTCTTCGAAGCGGGTCGCCAGTCGCTCTATATCACATTGTAACAATATAGGACCCATTTTAAGCTAACCACCTAACACGCCTCGATGTACCCAGATAGTGCCTATGGGATAGGGCAGTGTAGGCCGACCAAAGGTCGTTGGTTACAAACCTTTTTGCAAAAACTTATTCCTCATTAAAAGCTAAAATGATTTGATTTTTGCAAACTTAAGTATTATAGGGGTAGGGTTAGGTTCCGGTGAGAAGTTGAGGTTAACGTGAGAAGTGGTTATCAACTATTGTATGAGAAATGGACCCATGTTAGGATGAGATACACCGATATAAAATGTACCGAGATGCACCGGATTAATTCTCTTCTGAGCCATAATTCATGGGAAAGTATGTGATTAAAAGAGATCAAGGGTTCAGATCCATTTCTCATGTTTCTCACTGTTAACTTAACTTCACACGATCTTTCGCCTATATAAGTAATTAACCAATTGCAAATAGGTGTTTATCTCGTAAAAATTTGGTAAACAACACTTAAATCGTCGACCTAGGAGTGGGAATAATGATACTTCTTTAAGGGACTAAAAAGTAACCGGAGTATTAGCTGAGGGACTAGTTGTGTAATTCACCTACTTCTTTAAGGTAAATTCTTTTCCACGTAACACCATGATTCTCCACTCATTTCTCTCGATAGAAATGGGATGTTGTTGTGAAGATGAAGAAGAAATCCTCCAACCACTCCATCAAAAACAAACCCCATCGCTACACTCATCCTCTTCCATGGCATCTGCAACTACCGCCGATGATTCTTACACCACCATATCTCCGATGAATTCTAATTTTCCTGCTTTAGTTTGTAAAGATATCCTGCGAACGATCTTCGAAAAGCTACCGGTGGCAGATCTAGCACGGTCCGCGTGTGTATGTAGGTTGTGGAGTTCGGTGGCTTCTGATAGGGAGATTCAGGTTAGGGCTTTCAAGGCGCCATGGAAACTGAAGGATGTGATAGGAAAACCTAGCTCTGGTAGCTTCTGGAGAGATAATAGTTTAAGCCGATTCGCGATTTCGCATCGTTTGGTTCGTGGTGATACTGTCGCTAGCCTCGCTGTCAAGTACACCGTTCAGGTTTACCTCGATCTCTGTTTGTGTGTCTTATTTGTTCGTTAATTTGTTCATCTGTGTATGCAAATAATTAGGGATTAAACTTCTAACTCTGTTTGTAGTTCGATGATACAAAATCATTCTGTTTATTATCGGTCACTGCATACGTTGTTTTGAGCATATTGTTGGAATTAAAGAATTAGTGACAGTCCAGAAGGGGTATGGGAATTGGGAAGTGATTTGAATGTAGGAACTCACAATCATGTGAAGCCCAATGACCTTGATAGGTATTCTTTTAGGGTAAGAATAAACCACAAACTTTGTTTGACAACATTCAACATCTTTTCCATTTCTCAAGAGTGGATTAAATACAAAGAAAATTAACAACCGCCCGACTATGAAACAATTACTCTAATTGACTGGCTCATCTACCATAATTCAAGGGCACCTGATGCCACTCTTTCATTCTTTCAAACCAAGAAATGCAACAAAGGAAGATAAATTAATAATGTAACCTGCTGTCTTGACCTAGTCCTATATGACCTCTGAAGCTACCATTTGATGTTTCTTTTGTTGTTTTGGAGAAATTATACGAAATGCCCTAAGTTCACCACCCCTTTTACCCATTTGCCCTATCTCCCTCCCAATTTACCAAAATACCCTGAAAATCCGTGGGTTAACCCGTGGCCCACAGATTTTGTGTCAAAATTCTTGCCCACGGATTTTTTGCGAAGGCCCACGGATTTTTTGTCCTCGGCCCACGGATTTTCTGCATGCCCACGGATTTTTTAGCTTGCCCACGGATTTTCAGGGTATTTTGGTAAATTGGGAGAGAGATAGGGCAAATGGGTAAAAGGGGTGGTGAACTTAGGGCATTTCAATGAATTACTCGTTGTTTTGATATTATTACACCAGTGAGAAGTCTGACTATTGGTTACTTAGTTGGTCATTGTGTGCAAAATAAAAGAAAATTGAGAGGGTTAGTTTCCTATTTGAAATCTCATCTAAGGTCATTCTCCCCATTCACTCTTATCTAATTGATGGTTTCCAACCTCAAATAATGCATCTAATCTCTAGATTCTGATAGTAAAACAATCCCATTTCATCTCAATCAAATTGAATCATGATGCTGAACCAAAGAGGTTATGAAATCCAGGATCTTTTGATAATGTTTCTGGTCTACCTATGGTGGTCGTATTTTCTTATAGATTTTTAGTGACATATTGTGGCTATTTCACTAGTTTTGTTGATTATTGATTGGTATCATATGAAGTCCATTTTGGTTAATTTTATGGGATGTGGGTGAAGATATGATTAAATCTGTTTCTTGTTTAGGTTACGGACATAAAACGGCTGAACAACATGATGAGTGACCATGGGATACATTCAAGGGACAGATTGTTAATCCCTGTAAGAATGCCAAACATTCTGATTGATGGTTTATGCTATATAGAATTGGATGTTCATTCTAAGAGGGAAGTGGCAGTATTGTATCTGGAAGGGGGACCTGATAGAGTGGTGACTAATGTGTCGAATAAGGTGACTTCTGAGCGAGGAAAGAGAAGGGTAATCGAGTCCTTGAGGAGAAGCATGCACGTTGATGATGGTACTGCCCAGTACTACTTATCTTTATCAAATGGTGATCCCCGAGGTGCGATCATGGAGTTTTCCCAGGATATTAGGTGGGAGAGGCAGGTTCATTTGGCTTAGTAAACCCTAAACCCTATACCCTAATCCTTTTATGTGAATTTAGAAATGTGGTAAACTTTGCTGGAGGGCAATCTCATTTCTTGTAAGCCCTTCAGTAATCTACAAATCCGTTTAGTATATATCGGAAATCTGAAATGACATGAACTCTACACAAGATATATGTATACCAATCTGTATTCAACTGCTTTTACTAATATATGCACTATTTTTCAATCACGAAATATAAATATAGTCACAAAGAAAAAAAACATTTTAATATATATATATATATATATATATATTAAAATATTTTGAGGTGGTCGTAGGGGCGTATGCCTCACATGTTTTTTAAAACCATGTACTTGCCCACCTACCTTGAAGTTGTAAGTGTAATGGTTTAGAGCATCTCTTGGTTTTATAGGTTTACGAATTACGACACTATTTTCTCTTGCCTATACCCTTCTACCCTCAATCATAATAAAAATGTTCGTGATTTATGATTAAAAATTACAATAAAGACTATGGTGGGTGGATGCATCTATTAAAATGGCTTTGGGGCCCACAAAAATTGGTGGTGGAAACGGAACCCATTCACTTTACACACAATCTCAATTAAAATATTACTCTCTCTCATCCACCTACATAATCTTCAACTCCAATCCAATCTCACTTATTTTCTCATTTAACTACAATCTCAACCAACCTAATCCAATATAAAATATCATTTTATAAAAATTATATATTGATTTTTTTATCATATATAATTATTATTTTTAATTTGAAACATAAAAAATAGATTAAACGGACACAACTAGTTAATTAAACGTAATTATTATTATTATTAGAAAAAGCTTACCATACAATCTGGAAAAAAGTTTGAGAAGTTTGGATTCATAGCAGATAATTGAAAAACCACTTAAAGTTTTATGAAATTCGCAAGACAACGAGAAGATTGAAATGGAGAGAAATATTTGTGTGATGAAAATATGTCAATATTGGTCTCTATTTGTAAAGAATTGAAAACCATGAATTTTGGTATATTTTTTAATTTTTAATTTTTTTATTAAAATCAATTTTTTTATCAGATAAGTTATATCCATAAAATCTAAAACTAACCTATTATATTATGACAAGTGGCATAAAAGTTGGATAAAGTTGTTTCGATCAAAGTTTGCTAGATGAGACGGATTGCTTGAGATTGTATTGCTATTTATTCTTTTTCATTTTCTTTTTAAATCAACTTTTGTGTTTATTTGCAATCTGATTGTTAGAGATCACCACTAGAGATACTCTAAAGGGTGTTTTTCCATGTTGACACGTAGGGGTGCTCAAATTTCCGACCAATCCGGTCAACCCAATTGAGGCAAAAAAACTCAAACCCAATCAACTCGATGTATAATCGATACTATTTTTTATTAACCCGTATATATTGGGTTGATAACGGGTTAGGCCCAAAACAAACCGATTCAACCCGACAACATGTGAGAAACATTTAAATCTAATTTTGAATTCTTGTTACTATCAAAACAATCTTGTTACTATTGAACATTTATAAACAGACAATTGTTGGCCACTTGCTACTTTAGTAATTTTGTTATTTTATTGATGCCACATTTATAAACAAAACATTATAAGCAATTTTTTATTAGACGATTTAGTAATCTGTTGAACATTTAAATATATAGAAACATTTAGTAATTTGTTTAGACACGATAACTTAGTTAAATGGTGAAATGATCAATAAAAATTTCAACCCGACCAACCCAACCTGACCTGAACGGTTTGGGTTGAGTTGGGTTGGGTTGAGATTTTTCAAACCGCAATGATTGGATTGGGTTGTTAAAGTGCCTTCAACTCAACGAACCCAACCCGTGAGCACCCCTGGTGACATGGCAATGTACTAGTCCAAGATCCACCATGAGATATTGAGATGGTATATCAATCTCTCAATTCATGGTGTTCACTCAAATTCTTATCAACCCTTTTAAGTCCTGTGTATGCTTATGCAAGTTTTAGTATCAAGGTTTTTTTCTTGAATATTGTTTTTAACTTTTTATAGATATTTTTGAACTATTAGACTCATGTTATGTACATATTAGAGGTTTTTGACTTGCACAGTCATTCTTTATAGAGCCCCGTAATACACATGGAGTAGGGGATGCTACTTTTTGAACACACAAAGACACAATATATTAATTGTTTGATGCAAATGATTTGTCATTACTAATTTATCATTGTGGATGTGTATATTATTGGTTTTAGAGGCTCCGTAAAATGCAAACCTCGCATTTGTTGCACACCTTACAAACCTCAGTATGCATATGTGCAGAACCAGTCTGCATATATACATATGCATACGTGCAAGAATATACATATAATGAACATACATTCATATGGGACAATGCATATATGCAGACTGGTTCTGCACATATGCAAACTGTGGTTTGTAAGGGGTGCAACAAATACATGGTTTGTATTTGATTTGTACCCATTGGTTATATTGGTCCAAATGTAACTTATATAGCCCTCTTTGATATGGCTTGGGACCTTGGCTTTCAAGAACTTTTACTTGTTCAAATAACAGTTTACTTATAAACAAATTTGTTTTGCATGTTGGTTATTACAGATAGTTCGTACAAAGTATCAGACTAATGACGCACACAATGCTTGATTCTTGGAAAGATCAAGAACATCCTCAACTACAAATCTAACATTCACAATTTATGCTTTTTCTATTTTGAGATCTTCATCAATGTAAAAGAGGAAAGGGTTGTATATATTCATATGAATGAGAATGACATTAGCATATGGATCAATGATGGCAAAGTTCCTACAAGTTATGGTAATCCCATGGTGAAAGGCTACCACTTTTATTAAAAAATGGAAACAAGACAAGTTATGGTAATCCCATGGTGAAAGGCTACCACTTTTATTAAAAAATGGAAACAAGACAAGCTATGGTAATCCCATGGTGAAAGGCTACTACTTTTATTAAAAAATGGAAACAAGACAAGTTTACAATCAACAAATCATTATTAGGTTGAAACGAAAACAATTTACGCAAAATGAGATAGGTTGGGATATATTCCATCTCATACTGTTCTTTTGAATAGTATATACTGAGTTGGTTTGGTTTGGTTTGGTTTATACGATGATGGAAGAGTGGTTCTCATATGGACACACTATTTGGAATTCCCTTTCCAGTAAGTCCCACTTCGCTCGTTGGATACATAAGGGTATATGGCACTTTAACCGGTCCCATCCTATTTTTCAAACCATCATCACCATTCCTCTGTACAATTCTCCCCTCGATATCTCTAATCGTCTTGCCGAATTTCTCAAACGCCTTCAAAGGTTCTGAATCCATTGTCCACTTCGAAGACTCTCTTTGCCCTAGATAAACCTCATCCGTTGGATGCCTAGATAACAACTCTATCAAAGATACACCAATTAGTGCTTGCAGTTGAGCAGTGATTGTTTTCAAGAACACATTATCAGGATTCTCTCTAAGTTCTTCATATTCTGGGGTGTTTGGTTCAGGCATAAGACGACGACTTAGAGTTGGTCGATTAGGGAGATACCCCGCATAAGCGTATTGCCCGAAATTGACTGATGCATGAAGAGCAGAAGCCACCCATATGATTGTAGTGCACGTATCGATTAAATTATGACAAGAATCCATTATTGGCCACCATGGCTCGTGTTTCTTGTCGCCATGTCCTTCTTCTCGAAGTTCTTTCCACCATGATTGGAGTTCGGTGTCGTTTTGAACCATATCATCGTTTTTGTAGTAGAATTGACAGTAGTCCTCGACCCATGTTTTGATGGCTAACCAAATCTCTAGACCATCAACGGCATATGGGTAATCCTCAATCGTTAAATGGACTCCAGTTGGAGAATTCGAGTCCTCAATCGCCATTCCCCTGTGTGTTACATGTGTCAGTAGATTATATTGCTAAGAATGGAATCCGTGATGATTAGCTGCATAATTAGGGGTCGTTTACCGAATGCTTACCGAAAAAGCACCGGTGATAGTCACCACCCTCACTTACCTTGTTGGATAACATTCTCGGCCATCAAAATGGCTTGTAAGCGTCTTTTACCCGGTAAGCGCTAACCGTGTAAGAGTCTTCTCCCTTACTTACATGGTATCCTTGGTTGTTGAGATGCTCGTCCGGTAAGATAAGTGACCCGGTAAGCACTTACTCGGTAAGCATTTGTTAAAACGTTTTTATTGCCAAATGAGCCGGTTACCAACTTTTGTAACTAATGCCATTACAACAAAATGAGTCTTTTAATTAGGATGCCCAAAATTGTTCTTGGACGTCCTAATAAAGTACTTAATAGGATTTAAGTTTATCGGATAAGAACTAAGTATCTTATCTAAAGTGTTTTCATTAAACTTTTAGGTTGAAGTGACATGACATAACAAATTCTATCGACGAAGTTTGACAACCTAACGGATCACAAAAAGTAAATCTTCTTATTAGCCTTTTATAATAGACTTCTGAAACATGTCATATTAGCCTTCTTATATATAGACACTTAAAAAAATGTCATATAAAAGAATTAACACTATGATTTACTTTTGTGTATTATGTTAGGTTGATCAACTTCGTCGATAAAACTTGTTAGGTTGATCAACTTCGTCGATAAAACTTGTTAGGTTGTCTAACTTCGTTCTAACAACTTATTCCCCCGTTAAGTATTCTATTAGGATATTTGATCGTCCTAAAAAACAGATTTTTATTGATGTTAAAACATGAATAATTAATCTACCTCTTGACAAGATCAACAGGGAGGGCTTGGTCAAGGAACACCCAATCCTTGTATATGAAAGATGACATCTCCATTGCATATCTTCCTGGGAACACTGTTTGCTCGAGAAAACCTCCACCGTCGATCAGGATTTGCCTTGCAAGAGCGTTGATGTTCATTGTATCACGAAAATGAGGTTGGAGAAGTTTATGAATCGGGTGGAGAACACTTAGTTGCCGATTTGTTGCAATCACGAATGGCTCGATAACAGCATGCGTATTCAACCTGTGAAGCGCATATATATTGGATGTTAGTAACAAATAAGTTCACACTTTTAGGGAAGTACTTAATCAAAGGTTTGGTCACATTTCAACAAAATCGGGTTTGTTGGACGTAAAAAATGTATTACGTACTGTTCTAATAGACTGCTTTATAGGACTAAATTGAACCAAACAATTGTAAGTTCTATATAAAAGCATTGCAATATAGGTTCATATGATGTCTTTGGGCGTCTTGACAACTTTTTCAACACACTTTTGAAATAAGACGTTTTATTAATTTTTTTATATGACAATATTAGAAAAAATGTTTTATAGAAAACAAGTGTCCTATAACGTCATGTAAAAAGCTAATACGACACTTTATTTTACAAATATCCTAAGAACTTGTAGAACACTTTAAAGCATCTTATAAACTTATTGTAATACTTTTAAATAGGACGCAAATGTTTAAATAGGACGCAAATGTGTTTGGTCTTAGAAACCTAAGTCATATAAAACAGTATATTAGGACACTTGTACATTTTTGACGTCCAATAAACCAATTTTGTTGTAGTGTCGGGTGTTTACAGTGTCAGTGTTTCATGACTGTCGATGCTCTTACCAGTGACTGATGAGCTGATGGACCCCAGAGTCGTTCACGGCTGCATATGCTTTTGCCAACTGCCAAACGGACTCTTCAACTCCGTGTTCAGCTGGAGTGTACACTTTACTAATGGCCCCGAGCTGATCTCCGTCTGGATGAGGCAAACTTAATTCAATTGCCAAGGGTTTTAGAGTTCCATCTGTTTGCAAAAATAGCAATGTTCGTGTTGCGTAAATCTTGGTGGGTGTTGCATTTATTCGCCTCACATATGGCATCAGCGTATCATGGTGGTCGAGTATAAATAGCCTGTTCGACTTGATTGCCTGCATGATCGAATTTTATAAACTTTCTATTGATAATTCACATGTGAATAAACTAGATAATGGGTTTAAGAGTTACCTCCTCTATTTCTAAACCATCAAGATTTTGCTCAATGTGGGAAGGTTTTATGGAACTGTTTTGGTTACCATAGATTTCGAAGTCTAGCTTGCTTGTTGGAGGAAACTCCTGCAAATAAAGTCGAAGAAGTCACGAACACGTGAGTAGGACAGAATAAACAACCATGTATATTCACAAATGAATGATTATAAGATATAGGAGTTTACTTTGAGTAGACAAATGCAAACGGGGTTGACTCCTGCCAACATCTCCCTGGCGAATTCTTCATCGGTCCTCCAAGCAGATTTATCCTCTGATCAAATACAAAAAGGAATATGTCATGAATAAATAAGAGAGAAGATTTACTAAAAATCAAACGACGTACGTTTTTTTATTTCAAAATTGTTATAAAAAACTTGTTAAGATGGCCAAAATCATCATGTAAACTTTTTGTAACACTTTACATAGGATGGAAAATTGTTTCGTTGTATAAATTTAAGTGGTATAAAGTAGTATGTATATTAGGATAGTTAAGAGTTATAAATTTGATACCTTTGATAACTTGTGGCATGGGGAATTTAGCAAGCCCCTCACCATCTGATTGAGAAAGGGCTTTCAATATTTCAAAAGGGATTTTTTGTTGAATTTGATCAAGTAATTTGCCTTGAGGAAGCTTCAATCCTCCTTGATAAGTCTCCAACACATCTTGAAAAGTATCAAACTCATCATGGGTAGTAGTGTCAGTTAGAGCCTCACCCTCATTCACAAGAAATTGACCAATGGATTTCAATCCATTACCAAGGAAACCAGACAGCTTCAAATGTCCAAATTTCTCATCTTTTGGAACATATACATTTAAAGCCTTCAACAGTGGAAGACTGCTCTCAGTTTTTGGATCTGTCAAAAAGTCAAACCCTACTACATTAATAAATTAATTAACTAGCTAGCTAACAAAGAAACCCTAATTAGGGTTGAATCACATTTTCATGTTAAGATATGTTAACGTATGTGAGGATCCGCAACAAAGTTGTAGATACAAAAAATTATAGCTTAAATCAACTTAACCTGATTTGGTTGGTGGTCTGCCTGTTCTCCCTCTACGAGGATACGGGTACTCAGAAGACCCTCCGAGGACTGGTCGTGCTTTTTCTTGGTCCTCGTCGGGATTTCCCAAATCATTGTAGAACGCGTAATCATAAACCCGATCCCATTCTTGGAGCATCCCGGATCCATTACCTCTCAAGATGACCAATTCTTCTTCTCTATACCGACGTAGTAATTCAGGAGTTTCACCAGGCAGATATGCCTACAAAAACACGTATAGTAACTTATTTAGATTAAGAAATAATTAAACTAGAAACCGTCGTTAAAATTCAACGTCATCTACACTTGGACCATTCATCTAGACGGTATGCACACGTGCATACAAATAATTGGAGTTGTTTTTTGGTTTTTATGCACGTGCATGTTACAAATCACTTGTATACACATGTGCATATATACCGTCCACATGAACGACTACCAGGGTGTTTCTCAGTTTTTCTTGCGGTTTTCCCCCGAACCTGACCCTATATATATATATGTTGGAAACCTCTCTTTTCTCATTTAAAAGTTCTTTAATTTGGAGAGTAATCTAACAGGATTCTCACAATAATCAAGTATGTTTTTGGACAAAGCTAGCTCAAAGATACGGTACCTTGTTGGCGAAGAAAATACGGTCTTTTGTGTAACGTTTGGATGGATAAACCCATGAGTTGCAAAGAAAATGGAGTTGACCATGGCCAGGAATATCTTCAAGAGTGAGGGTCTTGAGGTAAAACTCACTATGATGATCATTTTTTACCAGAAATGCCCCTGGAATTCCTATCTCCTCATTCCATTCAAATGTAACTTCATAACTTGATTCCTCAACTGTCAAAGGTGTAATGGTTGTAATCCAGTCTTCCACTATGGCTGGATTTCCAAGCTTTCCTCTCAACCTTCCTTCTGTTCAAACAAGTAATTTTTAGAACACTACAACAAAATTAAGAAGTTTATAGGACTTAAAAAAGATCAACACTATCTTATGAGATTTAAGTTATAGGACCAGATAACTATATACGCATTCTATGTAAAAGTATTAAAATTAATATATATGACGTTCGTCATAACAAGTTTTTAAAACTATTTTGAAATAAAGTATTTTAATAGCTTCTTTTCCTATGACACTGTTTTCATACGACACTTTTTTAAATATTGTCATAAAAAAGTTAATACTACGCTTTATTTCAAAAGTGTTCTAAAAAACTTATATTTAGTTGCAAATCTTATTTTTTTTACAGCAAGAAAAACCACCAATATGTTACCACACAAAAGAGGCTAGCGAGATGCTAGAATTACATATACAAAGATTTATATTAACGTCCATAGGGTTCTTAACCCACGAATCCCAACGCACAGACCCTCTCAAACTTGGATCTGTACTTGATTCAACTAAACGTAAAAAACTGCACCAAGTTGACAATCTCTACCCCTTTCAACGCCTCGCACTAGTTCTAGAAAACTTATTAAGACACCTGAAATATCCTATAAACTTATTGTAGTACACTTTTATATATGATACACATGCAACTGTTTGGTTCTATAAACATAAATCGTATAAAGAGTCTATTTAGCCAAAAAGTTTATTACCGGCAACCCCACCCCAACCAATCTTAAACGACACCCACCTCCAAGGACACCAATGTTAGGGGCATTTTTGTTCACTCAGCGGCTGAGGCTGGGACCTGTCTTATTTTTCGGCAAAGTTCCCCACCCCTTTGCCAACTGAGCTACACGTTAGAGGACTCCAATACCAAATTTGACACCAAATCACTTCAATGGATGGGGACATCAAATTTAGGGTAAAACTATTCACTTACACGAGTTGGGTAGACAAAAAAGAATATACCTACATTCTTATATTTTGGTGTAAGATTTGGTGTTACCCATTAGAGAAAGATTTATTGTTTGCATCAAGTTTTACACCAATTTTTAATTATGGATTTGGTGTAGAAATTCTTAGGACTAATTAGATAATTTTGGTGTCTTAAAACCCAATTTTGTTTTACAAAAACATTCATAATGCATATTAACAATGAAGAAATGAAATACCCGATGATTCGTCTTCCGGACTAACGACACTAATGAGTTGGAGAGAAATCTTATTGCCGAACAACTCATGAACTCGATCAAGAACCGATGCACCTATGTCATTCAAATCCAACACATTCTTCTTTATCAACACGACTCTCCCTTTGATCATCTTCTTTCCTTCCTCCGCTGTTTCAACCAACATTTCAACCGTTAATTAAACTTGTGTGTGTGTGTGTGTTTTTGTGGTGTATATTGTGTGTGTTGATTGAAAAGATATATATATAATGGTAGTTTAGTTGTAGTTAAGCTGTAAAGAAAATGGGAGTATGGTAGTAGGTTTTTATAAGGCCAAAATGGGTTTTTATTGACATTATCATGCATTTGGTCACGTTTAAGTTGCTAGCATCTATAAAACGAAGAAGTCAAATGATGGAATTAATATGGACCGTCGCCGATGGAACACGCCTCTTTCCGTTGAGTTTATCTTCGGAAGCTTGTTGTCATCGGCGGCGTCCACAATTTCAGTCTCAACCACCATAAAAATTATATATATTTATTATTATTGTACTATGGCCATAATTAATATATACTGGTATTGGTCAATTTTAATGTGTATTCACTATCTACAAGCCATCATTAATGGTCAATTTTAATGTGTATACACCATCTACAATGCAAGCCACCCAATGAATATTTCTTTATTTGTACAACTATTGTCAAAAATATATTGCTATTGATTTCAAAGGTATGGTTTTTGGTTTTGTAATTTATTGTTGTTTTTGTCACTGAGTTTAATTCTATCATTGGTTTAGCGTTAAGTATAAGGGATGAAAACAACAATGAAGTGTTAACCATAGAAACAAAAGCAAATATAAATGTAAAATGTGATTTTAAAAGCACAAAAAAAAAAACAAAAAAAAATATATATATATAGAGAGAGAGGTGGGTTCAAACGAGAACGCTAACTATTTAAGAAAACACGAAAAATGTCGCTCATGTACAAAATCACATGTGATTTTGTACTGCCTGAACACGCGCGGCCTAGGCCGCGACTTACAGGTCGCGTGGCAAGCCGCACGATCACATGTGATTTTGTACGTGAATAACATGTGATTTTGTACATGGGCGCAAGTCACCTTAAATTTGCAAACCGTGCAAACCGTTGATTTCATAGGTAAAAGTAATGAAGTTGTTTCATTTAATGAAATTGTTTCATATAATTCTTTTCTTGATGAAATTGTTTCATATATTTATGTTTTTTATGGAAAAATGAAAAAAGTTTCATTAGACTGAGAAAATACATGAAACAATTTCATCAGAATGAGAAAAATAAATGAAACTACATAAAAACACAAATATATGAAATAATTTCATCAACAAAAAAATTAAATGAAACAATTTCATCAAATTAAACAACTTTATTAACCAATTTCATTAACTTAACCAATGAAATCGATGGTTTGCACGGTTTGTAAAATTAAAGTGATTGAATCTGAGACATGAAAAGTGGGTAGAGTTCTTACAATCCTTCCAATTTTCTTCAAAATACAAGGAGGGAAACTCAAACATAGTGGCATATGCATTGTCAAGAAGGTATGCTCTAATTGGTTTTCTGAATTTTTGTTTACTTGGTTTTGAGTTGATAAAAGAATATTATAAGGAAGACGAAGATTCTACGCCAGTTTTGGAGGGGTGCTCAAAAGGGGTTGTAGGCTCCTATGATTTGCAAGATGGTTTACTTTTTAAAGGAAATCATTTGTGAATTCCTAAGGTGGCGTTTGGTTCACTGGAAAGTGATGGAATCTGGTGGAATTGGAATGTGACATTCCATTGACCAGATTCCATTCCAGTGTTTGGTTTAATCTTTTGTAGCACGAAATCTTAAAAAATTCCATTGAATTCCAATTTTTATGTTTTTGACATTCCATCACATATTGCTGGGATTTTAAAGGAATGGAATGTGTAATTTTTTTTATTCCAAAAATACCCTTGCCCTAATTGATATACCTGCAGCCGACCCCCAAATGGTTTTCTTCCCCAATCGTTTTCTTCTCCATCGAATAGCAACATCGACTCTTCTCCATCGACAGCAACATCGACAGGTTCGTTCTCTTCTCCTTTTTCTTCTCGTTTGAAACATCGACTGTGTTCCATGGATTGTGTTCCATGGATTCTTGCATCGACTGAAAACTCTTCAACAAACATCAAATACTTTTCTTCTCCATCGCACACATCTTTTGGTCGACACTCGTCTCCATTGCACGCCTCTGTTGTTCAACACTCATCTCCATCGCAAGAACAGGTAATGCTTTCGATTTATCTCTTCTCTTGTTCGATTTATCAACTGGTCATGTTGGTTCGATTTATCATCTTGGTTATGCTTTTCGATTTTATCATCTTGTTCATGCTTTCAGTTTCTTCGTCTTGGTTATGCTTTTTGGTTTCTTCATCTTGTAAAGGTCATGCTAATTTGTCACTGTTTAGAACAGATTGTTTATAAATGGAGATATCTTTGGAACATATATAAATAGATTAGAACATATTAGAGCATATTGTATATATGTATATTTCTTCATCTTAGCTGCATATATATGTATATATCTTTGGAATTAAAAGAGATTAGAACACATTGTGAGAGTCTGACATTTTGATCAACCAAGAAAATCAAGAACAGAAAACCAGTTGGAATTATTGTTTATAAACAGTTGAAATTATGTATACATCTTAGTTGCATATATGTATTTAATGACTATTTTGTTTTAAAAAATTTAAAATTATCAAAAGGGTATTTTGGTCATTTACCAAAATTTCATTCCAATTCCAAAACTACATTCTGTGAACCAAACAGACAGATTCCAATTCCTTTAACAGATTTCATTCCAATTCTGTCAACCAAACAGCTGGTCAAACCTGACAACATTCCATTCCAATTCCTTCAAAGTCAAATTCCTTTGACAGATTCCATTCCATCCAAAAACATTCTGCGAACCAAACGGCCCCTAAGTGTTCCATTCGGGAATTGATTGCTCGTGAAGCCCATGAAGGAGGAATTGCAGGCCATTTTGGCATAAACAACATTCTAGGTATTCTACAAGAACATTTTTATTGGCCAAAGATGCAAGGAGATGTTCAACCCATGATCTCAAGATGCGCGTCAGGTCAAAAAGCTAAAAGCGTGTTTCATCAAGGTTATACACTCCATTACCAACTGCCGAGTTTCCATGGGAAGATGTTTCATTGGATTTCATTGTTGGGTTACGTAGAATCTGCTCGATACTTATAAAGAGAACATCGAGTTGGATTTTAATTCAATTAGAGTTTTAAATCCACAATATTACCTGAATTCAAGAGTTGGAGACTTCTGCATGATTTCCCACTCATACTAATTTACTTGAGGATCAAGTGTTCATATCCAGTTAATTGCTTTCGTAGATTTTTGCTCACTGGGTTTTTGGGATTCACTTCAAGTCGTTTTTACCAGGTTTGAGCTTAGGTTTATTTGGAAGAATAGTAGATTATTTTCCAAGTAGAAGATAAACATAGATTAGTAGATTATTTTCTAAGTTTTAGATAAGCATGTGAGAATTAGTGACATCTCCCATGAATAGTTTCCTTGGATTTTTTTGTTTACCCTATTTAAACTCATGTACTTCTATGGAATAAAATCAGATTATTGAGTATATTCATATGTTTTTATTGTTTTGAATAAACAATCTAATTAGTTTAGTGAACTTGTTCTTGGGAACGAGACTTCGTTTGCAAGTTTGAGAGATTGTCTTTGTGGCTGGTGTGTCCAGTAAACAAAGTCAATTGGTCTCGTTATCTCGATTGTGTTCTTGATGGTTTGACGTGGAGGTTTTCAATCGTGTGTGTTAAGTCTCGACATTTCATACACATCAACTTTGCATAGGAATTACTAAATATAGAAGGAGAGGAGTTATGATGTTCTCTTCTTGATGCAATTGGTTTGGTAGAAGGGATGAGTTTTGTTGTTCTTACCTTAGAACCTTTGACTTAGATAAGTAAGAGGTTTTTATGTTCTCTTCTTGTTGTAGCGTTGGTATAAACAAGTGAGAATGTTTTTATTTTCTCATTTTAAAACTAAGGATAATAAACATTAAGGTCATAGTAACCATGAAGTGAAACTCGTCAACATCATTACGTGACCTACTATGTTTTCCACCACTGTTGATCCATTTCCTCTCAGAGATTTGATGATGACCCTATCATCGAGTCTGTTCAGTGATCTTTGTACAATTTTGTAGTTCTTAATATTCAAATGAGTTTGTTCAATAGAGGCGATGAAGACACATCGGGAGAAGATGCAGTCGGATGAGACGCAGGGCAGACTGGTGATCATCCGTTGAATCGTCCCATTCGTCGAAGGAGACACAATTTCCAGAGTTAAGTATCAGGGCGGTGATTTTCAATGGTTTTGAATTTAGAGATAGAATTAGTTTTTAGGTTTTATGTGTTTTTTTCATTTGTTTTCATTTGATTTTTGATTTATTTTTATAGTATAGTATAAATACTTTTACATTAGCTTTATAAACTTGCACATTTAAGAGAATAAATTAGCTTTATAAACTTGCACGTTTAAAAGAATAAAAAAGGAAAAAAAACAAAATCACATTAGGAGCATTGTAATCTCACTTAACGGTGGTCACAAACAGCCGTTAGATGCAAGAACCCAAAACAAAATAAATGCATACTACATGTTATAAGTGTAGTTTTTGAAGTTGAGTGGCGAAAACCAAAGCTTTGATTAACTATAGGGTTGATTTTTGTGATTTACTCATAATCTAAAAATGAGAAAAAAAAATAATAAACAATGAATTAAACAAAATCTTAATTTATACATTAATAATTTAACAACTATTGTTTGACCATCACAAATTATTTATGTAACAAAATCTTCTCTAATAATTCAACGAATATCATCTAAATTAAACAATAATTATTAATATAAAATCTTCCTCAAATCTTCCTTTATGAGTGTTCAACTACATCACAAAATCGTGCTTTGCATAATGAATACAAACTATTATTATATAAATATCTTTATATCTATTAAAGAAAAAACTTTGGGGTATTGAGGTGGCACCATGAGAATTGAGTATTCTTCAATGATGAACTGTGGAGTTGTCCCACATTAATAAAAGATTGAAAAGTTGGAGCAATGTGGTGTGTATAAAAAAATAGATGCATGAGATGCATTTGTGTCAATGAGTTTGACTTATAGGGTTGTCTATTTTAGATGACACTCTTTAAAAAAAAACAAATAAAATAATCTTCTTTATATCTATAAAAGAAAAAAACCTTGGGGTATTGAGGTGGCACCATGAGAATTGAGTATTCTCCAATGGTGAATTGTGGTTGATTTGGAGTTGTCCCACATTGGTAAAAGATTGAAAATTTGGAGCAATGTGGTGTGTATAAGAAAGGTGGATGCATGAAATGCATTTGTGTCGATTCATGAGTTTGACTTATAGGTTGTCTATTTTAGAGGACCCTCTTTAAAAAAAACAAATAAAATAATTTTTCTTAAAAAGTTATCTTATATTGAATGATTTTCCTTTGTAAAGAAATCATAATAATCATTATATATGCATATATATGTATATATTAAAAGAAGCAATGTTATTGAATCAGTGTCATTAGAATTGAGTACTCTCAAAGGGTAAATTATGGTTGATTTGTAGGTGTCCCATATTGATGGAAAGTTGAAACATTAGAACAAAGTGATGTGCATAAAGAAATGTGGTTGAAAGGCATTTGTGTCAAATTATAGCATTTGACTCTAAGGATGTCTTATTTTCGATGACTCTCCTCTTGCAAAAGAAATTTGTTGCTTGACTTAAAGAATTGTATTATATATCAATATATATATATATATATATATATAGAGAGAGAGAGAGAGAGAGTCCCCTTATTATGAAACCATTGTATTTTATGTAAACCATGAAACCAAGGGTATTTGGGTCTTTTTCTCCAAATTCGTAATTTTAAGAATATTCATAATTTTAGCAACAAACAAACTTTCTTAATTTTCTCAATTATCTTCATCTCTCTCTCAGGCGACCTCCAATCCGGCGACCTCCTCCCACTCCGACGATCTCCAATCCGACGACTTCTTCCCACTCCGACGACCTCCCCCAAATTCCGGTGAGTTTCATAATTTTTTCGAGTTTCATAAACAGTTTTTTCATAAGTTTCAAGTTTTTTAAGTTTCATAAACCGTTTTTTTCGAAATTTTCACCTTTCATAGGAGAAAAAAACAGTTTTTTCATAAACAGTTTTTAGTAGATGAAAATCGATATGAAACATGAATCATAATGAAACCCAGAATCGATATGAAACCCAGAATCGATATGAAACCCAGAATATGAATCGATATGGCAGTAGATGAAATCGGTAGAAGAAACCAGATCGCCGATAACCTTGCCGAAAGGTATCCTGGATAATACTTGTCAAACAGGATACGATGGTGGTGCATTCCTGCGGCGTTACTACGACCTCCAGGATGCTTGCGGTGTTTTCAGATACGCCGTAACCGACGCTCACGTGGATGTGCTTCTTACGATTCTTCTGTTTCGTTAAAGAAATTACAAAAACCCGTTGAAAAAACGAAAGCTGGTAGCGGTTGATCACCGTACTTCCTCCACCTTCTGTCGCCGGTGGTTTGGATCATCATGGTGGCCGGAATTTTGTGTGTGAGAGAGAGAGATTGAGGTAAATTTGGAGAAAGTTAAGGAAATAATCTAACCATAATTAGATTAATTCAAATTAATTAATAGATTTTAAATTTAAATACCTAAAAACTATTCCCAAAAATACTTTTCCCTATTTTTTTAATAAATTTAAATTCAAAAATTCCTCAACCGTTGATCAAAAAATCGGATGGCCTAGATGGATTTACAAAGTTTACATAAAAAAAGTTTACATTTGAAGACCCCCCCTCTCTCTCTCTCTCTATATATATATATAAAAGCAGCAAACAATGAAAATTGAGGTGACACCATGAGAATCGAGTATTTTCAAATGCTATATTGTAGTTAAATATTGAGTATCCCATACTGATAAAAAAAGTGATACATTAATAGAATAGTTGAGTATATAAAGGATGAGAAGAAACCTTTAAAAGCTAAGAAGTTCATTCGTTACTCATGTCATTTTTAATAAAAAATAATTATTTTTAGTCTACATGTTGAAACAACAATATATCAATATACATTGATGAGAAAAGTGATATATCAATAAAAGAGTAGGGTATATAAAAGATGAGGATAAACCTTTAAAAACTAAAAGGGTCATTTGATTACTAACCTTCAAATGCCCTCCCATGAATCACAACTTAGAAAGAATTAATTTGTTGCATCTTATCTCGGTGCATCTCATTCTAATGTGCATTCATTTCTCATCCAACAGTTGATAACCACTTCTCTCGCTTCTTGCGTTAAGATCAATTTCTCACCGGAACCTGACCCATATACACATATAGTCTATCTTGCATATTAATTTACTAATTTGCACATATATACTATTTTCAATAATAGTGATGTTGTTGTGGGATATGTTTTTTGGATTGTAATAACATAAAAATATAATCATTATTGGTGCATCTTAAACTTTTCGTAACAAAAAACTATTATTGATATATGCAAATTAATCACATTTGAAAATACATTATTATTTTATATTGTGTTCATTTAAAAACAATAATCGCCACCGCGCAACGCGCGGTGAACAACACTAGTTAGTATGGGAAATATAACATACTATGGGGGACAAATTCACCAAAATATCCAACCCTTGAGTTCATTTTATAGCCACTTTTTAAATGTTAGAGTAATTTATGGATTTAGTCCTTGTAGTATGTCGATTTTTACGGAATTTGTTCATAAACTTCATTTATTATGGATTTGGTACCAGTGGTATGCACTTTATGTTGGAATTGGTCCCTAGACCAAACGGCCGTCAGGATGACCCGTTAAACTCAAGGGCATTACTGTCCTTTTATCTTTTTATTTTTTGTTTTTTTAAATGGACCAAACCAAATTGTCTTTTTATGATTTTAATGCACCAGTTACAATGTGCCACATGCCCTTTATGTATATATATATATATATATATATATTATTACATTATGAAATTAAAAAACAAAATATTGTATAATATATATATATATATAGAGTGAGTGAGTGAGTGATCTGTGTGTATCATCGGTGGGAGATGCAAAGAGCATCGGTGCACCACTCTTTGTTGACGACCTCCTCCCGCTTCCCGGTCTCCTCACAACTCCGATTGAAAACCCCCATCCTCCACTCCCCAACCTAAGTTTGTCCCTACCAAATTTAGTCTTGTGGTTTCTTACACCTTAAATCCCCCTTGGAAACACATAGGTGCAGAAAAATGGAGGAGAAAAAGAGTCAATCAGTTATCTCGATGGTGTGTAGTGAGAACCGATGAGGGTAGAGGGAGAACCGAAGAATGGTGGGAGACGGTCGATTCGAGCAAGTGGTTTCTGGTGGTTGTTGGCTAGTGAAAGATTGAAGGGGAGGGTGTCACCGGATAAAAACCGTAGTCCTGTAGAGAAGAAGAAAGAGAAGGGTGTTACAAATCAGTGTCCAGAAAAGCTTATTGTAGCTCAAGTCAATGGTGTGAAGAGGATTCAAAGAGGAGAAAAGTCCATTTGGAAGGGACCAGATAGGAATTTACAAGAGAGATTGAGTAAAGAGAAAGAGGTGAGATTTAAAAGAGAAGGGATGGCACCACGAAAACCTCTAGCCGGAAGAGATAAGTGGCGGACCCGATCTCCGTCGTCATCACAAGTGATTCTGTCCCATAGCAATCGACGGTGGCATCAGCAGACCAATTGAGGGTGGGAAAGGTGGTGGCGGAGGACAAGAGAGAGTTGTAATCAAAGGAGTTACAAGCGGCATCTGTAAGCGGAGGAAACAAGAGGAGGGTGATGAAGAATCGAAGAAAGAAGAAGAAGGTGTTGGGTGTTGGCAGCATGATGAGTGATGCAGGTGAAGAAAGAAAAAATGGAGGGATGATGAAGAAGAAGACAGAGGAAGAAGAAATAATACATTAAAGGCGGAGAAATGGAATTGGATGGTTATGGAGACAAGTGGATGTTGGGGGTTTTCGATCGGAGCAGTGAGGAGGGTGACATGGGTGGTGGACCGTGGTGTTTATGTGGGGGTGTCAATGCAGTGGGGGGATGAAGAACGCCGAAGGGAGTGGTTGTGGTCGCCGGAGGTGATGGAGAACGTCGAAGGGAGTGCTTGTAGTCGCCGGAGGTGATGGAAATCACTTGTAGTGATCTGAAGTGTCAGTATATATATAGCCTTAGGTTCATTTGAGAAGTGCTAAATATATGAGAAGTAGAGAAGTAATCTTGGCCATTTATTCGGTCAAGATTGTCATTAATTGGTCAAAAGTTGCGACTGTTCCAAAAATAGAAGGGCAGTTTCGTAACTTTTAAAACACGGGATGAGTTCATATATGGACCTGTGTGATTCACATATGAACCATGTAATTCACATATGAACTCTTTTTAACTAATTCATATATGAACCTTTGTGAATTATATATGAACCTTTGTGTTTCATATATGAACTAATTAACTGTAGGTTCATATATGAATCAGTTGAACCAATTAACTGATTCATATATGAACTCTTTTTTAATTAATTATCATATGAACAAATTAACTGATTCATATATGAATCACAAAGGTTCATATATGAATTAGTTAAAAAGAGTTCATATGTGAATTACAAAGGTTCATATATGAACGTATAGTTCATATGTGAATCACACGATTTCATATATGAACTCGTCCCACGTATTTTTACGAAACTACCCATCTATCTTGTGCAGACCACGCGAGGAATTATCCGCTGCTTCTCGATCAAAGCCGTCGATCTTGACCAAATGAATGGCTAAGATCACTTGTCTACTTCTCATATATTTAGTACTTATCAAATGAACCTCTCCCTATATATATATATATTGTATATGTATATGTATATATATAATATTAAATATAATCTACTACTAAAATTTAAATATAATATAATAAATATAAAAAAAGACAAAACACAAAAAGACAAAAAAGTAATTAAATAATAATGTTAAAATGATCAAAAGGTTAAAAGACGAAAATACCCTTAGAGTTAACGGATCAACTTGACGGACGTTTGCTCTAGGGACCAATTCCAACAAAAAGTGCATACCAGTGGTACCAAATCCATAATAAATGAAGTCTAGGGACGGATTTCGTAAAAATTGACATACCACGGGGACCAAATCCGTAAATTACTCTAAATGTTATTATTAAAATAGCCACTATTTACGCAAAGGCGTCACCTGGGGATGAGCAGATCCCGAGTTACCCAAACCAACGGACCCGATTAGGCGATGCTAACACGAACCCCGAAACTCGATAGTTTTTACGGATATATAGGATCGAGTTGGGTTATCCATATCATCCCAATTCCAATCTTCCTAAGAAAGTGTAATAACCGGTTTTGTTTTGTAAATAGAGCAAAATGGTGTCTGTGGTTTGGAAGATTTGAAACTTTGGTGGCAATTGTTGTAATAAGAGAAATAGGGTTAAAATCCCTAAAACCCTTCATTTCCATCTTTCAGTAAGGTGCGGCTGTGTGTGGAGCTTTGTGTGGGGCAATTTTGCCATTGAGGAAGAAGAGCTTGGATTGGGGAGCATTGGAGGGTGAATCTCCATCTACTTCAAGGTAAATTCTTCTCCCTTAATCTCCTAAAAAACTCACGAAAGTGTTGATTGAGTTGAGTGCGAAGTCGATTAAGAAATGGGATCTGGTTGTGTGTGTGTGTTAGCCATTTTAAATCAGTGTGGGAATCGAGCTGAGTTGTTGGCTTAATCATTTATAACTTGGAATTTCGTCTCTAATGGTTAATAATAAGAATGATGGGTTTTGTTGAGCTGAGGTGTATCTATGCGTGTTCGATGAGTTGCAGAAGGGTTTTCCCAAGTCGGGAAGTTTTTCGGAAAGGTCGGAATCTGATAGTTGTTCGGATGAGTCAGGAAGTCGAGTATCGGAATACTACCCGAAAATGTTGTGAAATCCGGATTGTACCGGAATTCGGAAGGAGTCCGGATTGTACCGGAATCCGGAAGAAGCCCGGATTATACCGGAATCCGGAAGTGGATTGCCCAGAAGTGGGTTGTCCGAAAGTGGTTTGTCCGGAAATGGTTGTCCAGAAAACTCCATTGTTTGGGACTGTGTCGGGAATCCTTTGGGATCCTCTTTGTGTGCATAGTAGAGAGTGCCTTAAAGAAGTCGGGGTGTGTCTCGGGAGGTGTGATAGAAATCCTTGTGGGATGTTGAGTGACTTATTCACTCTCGTATGTTGGGTGAAAATGTAGGTGTGCAGTTAGAGATTAGCAGTTCAAGTAAGAACGTGCTAGCGTGGACGCCAGGTGAGTCTTTCTAAACTGAAGCTTTATCGATACTCGAATTTATTACTTGTACCGATATATTGAATTGCATGTTTTACGTTGTTTTAAATATGCATGATGAATGTGTGTTAATTATATTTTGAGTATGTGTTGGGAAGGACATGCGATGACTTGATGTGAATATATGGGGAGTGAGTTCCATGCAGAATATATGAATTCGTTTCATATGTTACTAAGGACGGGTGTGTGCCCTAACATGTAGTCACAAGTGTGTATGTGACCAAAACGTGAGCCATCAATATGTGTTGTATGTGTACTTGAACTGATAAATGTGTGACTGTTTATAAATGCTTATAAACTCTTTTTAGTAGATGATTGTGGCGTGGTGTTGGTAACAAGAGGGATCTCACTAGACCTCATGGTCTAACCCTCGTTTTTCAAAACTAAAACCTTTTCACGTAAGCAGGTAGTCGAGGGCTAGTTTCAAGACAAGAGCAAGTTGGGAGCTGAAGCTTGCGTATAGAAGGACTAGAAGACTTTCCTTTTATTTTGTAGATATGCTCTCAGCTGTAGTTAGGGTTATTTCCGCGAACCCAGTTTTGTAATCTTGTAGTGTGACTATGTTGGGCCATTTTGGCGTTTTGAATTAAAGTAGTAGCGTTTGGCATGCTTGTCCAGTGTGGGTTGTTACAATTGGTATTAGAGCGCTAGTTTAAGGGATTTAGGTGACCGGATCGGCCTAAACTTAAACTGTGGAGTAGGAGGACACAACTGAGATATAAGAAGTCTTTAGGGAAGACCTGTATCACCGAGAATTCAGGACGATGCTAGTGAGGATTCTCATGTAAGGTAAATTCAAATGACATCTGGCCAATGTCATTATGAATTTACAGGTGCATGGGTGTGCTTGATTACTGTTGTTTAGATGATCGATGGAAGGGGGGGGGGGGGGTAGTGTGTAAAGAGTGGTGGTAGTGTGTAGAGATTGGTGGTAATGACTCAGTATTTCTATCATTTAACACTTTCATAAACATTTCTTGTTGTTGTGTCAGTGCCGTATTCATCATTCGCATCATATTTTCCATCATTCTGGACTCCATATTGGATTCCGTCGTCACCGAGTTAGAGGTACCAGCATTCGTTTGTTGTACTTGACTTCCTCCTCCTCCCAAGATAGGTGGCCTTGGTGGACTTTCATAAGTTCCACCCTTTTCGGGTTGCTTTTCCACCTATTCATTTGCCGCTCTTTCTTCTGAAGAAGTAAGAGATCGGATTGGTGTATTCACCATCGTATTCTGAATTACACAAAAGATAACCATAAGAAATGGTTATACGCGATCCCAACACAAGAAACGTACTTTAACGTTTATCGATCACCATAACAATATACAACAAGTATGCTTACGTAACAATATATTCATAATAACAGTAGCTAATTGAAATTATGAACATACTATACATAAGAATCCTCGTTACCATCATCACAGTTCTTAATTCACGTATTTTCGTCGACTCTAAGACTATACCGTCTTAGTATTTCTACCTAAACCTCACAAATCATAACTTAATTCATCCCAACTTAAGTCTAGGTATCTCACGATCATACCTAGTTCACTTAAACTACAAATCTGATACCAAACTAAAACACCCTGAAATTCACAATAAATTTAAACCTTAAATTTCTCAGAGTTCACCACTATAATTCAAACTTTCATTTACATCGAAGAATTCACGACGATTTTCAAACCTATACAAGTTTATCATAATCACCAGCTAGTCTAATCCCTGCTCAATACACAAATCCAAAAGCGCCACTCTGGAACTTCTCGACACTCATCCCTGCTTATCCTTTCCCGAGCTATTACCTGGTAAGAAAAGTTAATTTGAAAAGATTAGGATTACGCCTAGTGAGAACATCCATTTTTCAAATTAAAACTTTATAAGCTTTGGAAACCAAATGTAAACAAAGCGTATAAACAAACCTGGTTTGCCACCATTCTTACCGTACATATAAACATCATGTGATGACGGGAACATACCCGATTCCATGAATATGACTAACACTAAGTAAGTCATATCATCACGTTCTAGAGCCTACTACGAATCATCCCAGATTCTTGATCATTGCTCATGTCAAGAAATTACAATTAGCAACATGCCTATTTCTTGAAGAGGAAGTAGGAATTACCATTAAGCGCTCGGCCTATCCCTTACCTTCCAACAGAAATCGGGAATTACGATTAGCGCCCCGCCTATTCCACGATTTCACATCACAATACGAAATGACAATTACCATTAAGCGTCCGGCCTATTTCTCATTTCAAATCAACGGGAATTACCATTAAGAGCCCGACCTATTCCACTTTTATCACATCATAACACTAAATGGGAATTACCATTAGAGCCCAGTCTATTCCGCATATATCACACTCACAGGAATTACGTTTAGCGCCACGCCTATTCCACGTGACCATACAATACTAGTGCCTATGGATCCATTACACTTACTAGCATACGTGCATATTTACTCGAACGTACAAAATATTTCATATCATTTTCTTAAAGCTAAGAAATCCAAATAATCTATCATACCCTTATTCTCAAATGTCCCTCTTCGGCGACTTAGCACGGGGGTTCCGGAACTATATCCGGAAAATCTCTTATCCGGAACTATCCGGAAAAGCCAAATCCGGATTATCATCCGGAATCCGGTAAAACATCCGGACACTCATCCGGAATCCGGTACATTCCGGATCCGGTATTCTATCCGGACACCATCCGGAATCCGATACCAATCCGGTACCAAGTCCGGAACTCATTTCGGAATCCGGTACAATCCGGAACATTCCCGGAATTCGGTGTCCAATTCGATATCAATCCAGAATCCGATAACTTCCGGAATTCTCATCTTCCGGACTAATCGAACTGCACATCGATTTTCAGTTTAAAACCTATCTTAATTCAAATTCTCAATCATCTTCATTCCAATACATAATTACTAAAACATATAGACAGTTTATAATCAATTATTTCATTTTATTCAACTGTAAATGTTTAGAAGAAGAGATGAACTCACCTGGGTTTAAAAAACTTCAAACACAGACTACAACTTCGAATGATTCCCGTTCAACTTTTCACACCAATAATCAGAACCTAAACAAAATGAAGTTAATCTAATTATCAATTTCTAGAAGATTGATTTGGACACCAAAATCAAACACTTACTGGATCGATTGGATTCAAGAAATCTTTCTTTCTCTGTCTTCTTTGAAACCGACTTCAGGAAAAGCAAATGAGATATCGTCTCAAATTAAAGCCGACTCATTTATTATATACCAACACAACTTCCAAACAATGACCAATTCAACCCTAAAGTTTTACATTCACAAATAGTCCAAATCTTAGACTAAATTACAATTCGACCCCATTCATATTAAATATGATATAATGGAAATTCGAGGTGTTACAGTGGTAGTGTGTAGGGATTGGTGGTAGCGTGTAGAGTTCTAACCTTGCCATGATGGCAATGGTTTAGTGTGTTGTGCGAGATCGTTCATGGTGTGAGTGATGACACCATCTAGAAGGAGTATTGTTTGAATTTTGGGTGGCCTTGTGAGGTAGAATCGTATGGGTTCATAAGGGAAGAATAATTGATTGGAGGTGAGTTCTTAATTTCTGATGATTCTTCATTCTGGGAGTTTTAGATGTCGATGAATTAGAATCTTGAGAGTTTCCAACTCAAGAATCGGGTAGTAGAGATGTGTTTTCTTACTCTCTAGTCAGTGGAAGAGTGGCAAGGGTGGTTGAGAAATGGTAGACGTGTTGGTTGGTAATATGAGGCGAGGATATGATGAAAAGGGGGTTATTGTTGGTTAACCTATTTGGGGTCGAAGTGAAGCCGCATATTTTGCAAATCAGTAGTCAAGTGGTAATTGTGAAGCTGGGGCATACGAGTATGTGGGGGAGGCACCGGTACCAAAGGTTGTTCTAATGTGAGAAACCTGATGGTTTGATCAGAAGTAGAGCGTCGATGTTGAATTGTTGTGGATGTTAACGGATGACCTTGCTTGAACGAATAACCTTCAATGTAAAGTGAGTCATGTATTGTATTTTCAAACAAGTTACATGAGTCCTTCATGTCAAATATATGTGTGTGTGCGTGTGTGTGTGTGCCTTGTAAATTTCTGGATTTGAAAATGAGTTGGCGCGTGCAAGCATGTGATTGAAGGAAAAGACACTTTTATTTACGTTGTGTGATAAATTTTGAACTTGGAGAAATAACGACTTAGTTCACCTCTTTTACGAGTGAGTTAACCTTTGTTGTAGAAATCATAAAAACATTTGATCACATGGTTTTATAAGCGGAATCAGTGTGGACACGTTGTTGTCATATCAGCGAGTGTGAGGGTCGACTGACTCCTCCAGTGTGGGTGGTTTTGCTGTATCTTAAAAATTTGCACGATGAATGTACTTTCGATTGATGGACAAGGTTGTGAGATATCATAGTTTGCGTGTGAGCGATCCTCGAGATCGATGTGTGTGTGGCTATTCTTTATGGAGGTGTCGTATCATGCATATCAAACCTTGTTTCGCGGTGTATTTCAAGTGTGTAAAATGATTTGAATCATTGTGTTGTCATGCATGAAGGCTATGAACTCGCAAGGTTGTGAGAGATATCGCGCTTAAGGATGTGGAAAGTTTGGAGAGTGGAAGTATGTGGTTGAGTCGTCGATGGTCGATTCGTGACCTTAATGTTTCCTTTTAGGGAGGGCGGTGAATAACTGCAGTCTCAGTATTTGACTTTAGAAGTGCTTGTATTATGGTAGTCTTTGCTCTTGTTTGGTGATTTGGCGTGTGGCTGACGGTGGGGTGGGGGGTGTCCCGGGTGATTTTGAAGTAGGCAAGATACTTCGAAAGGTAGCGTTGTAGCATGTTAATGAAATGGTATCGGCCTGAAGCCGGAGTTGAGGTGGCCTGATATTTAGGCTATTTGTCGGGTAAGTCTTGTGGCTCAAGCATGTGAGGAATGTAGGGCACAAAGTTAGTTATGATGAGTGGGAAGAATTAGATTTCGGTGGATCTTCTCATTGTCGGAGGCACCGTTGAAACATCATCTTCATGTCGGGTGTTGATGTTGAAGTCAACGTCGGTTTTTGAGATCGTTGTCGGGAGATTGGAATTGGAAAAGGTAACCCTGGTGTGATTATTCTATCGGGTTTATACGCAGAGATAAGAGGTCGGTTGGGGAAAAGTGTGTATCTGACAGGATGCTGGACCGCCTTATGTGAGTGTTACGAAAGTGGAGAGATGCTAGTTGGATAGGTGATTTTCCTATGTGGTTGTTGTTTCGTTTAAGAATGAAGTAGTTAGCACAACTCATGTGGGACACGTAGATTATGTTGGTCTGCAAGGGAGCGTCTTATCGTCTGATTTATTTAAGCATGTCTCGTGTGGATTCCGAAGTGTCGGTTGGGGATAAAGACTCGATCGAGTGAAGTAGACGGTCATAATTTGTGGTTCATCTAGATTGGAGAAGGCGAGGCCTAATGTTCGTACATGTGATCGTGGGGTTTGTACCTCTAGTGTGTGGTGGTTGTGTGGATAAGTTGGTGGTAACTTATACAAAGTGGGCATGCGAGTCGTTGGTAGTAAGGAGTTGTTGTGAGGTTAAGTGGTGGGCTGGTGTTGTTATGGGATGATCGTAAGTGGAAATCTTTGCTCGGGATTTGCTAATAAGTTGTTCAATGTGGTAAATTATGTGTGTTGGGATGCATAGATATTTGAGTGGCGTGTAGTATTGTCACCTGAGAATAAAAGAACGAGGTGGTAGTTGGTAGCTAGCTAAGAAAGAAATTGTGTGCTCTTTGGTTGCGATGAGTTGATGAGTGAGTTTCCTTGTGTCATTGAAATATTCGTGAAGATGTTGGATTGGTTAGTGTATGATGTTTTGTAGTAGATACGAAATCTTTGGGAATGTTGAGCGAATCCTTGTATGTAAAGGAAATTCAAAGGAGTGGGTAATCTCATTTGGGGAAACGAGAAGTGTGTGGTGGCTTCGAGCATTAGGTGTTATTTCGGAATGACTTGGTTGAATTGCGTGTATGGAGTGGTCAATGTTGGACGAGAAATGTTTCACTAGCCTGAGGAAATGGGGATGGTATGTTGAATGAAGTGAGTAAACTGGAGGTAGAAAGTGTGGCAAGTGACGCAGAAGATGGGAAATAATGTTTTCAGAGTGTCATTGTCGGATACATGAACTCCTAGTGGGAGTGTAAGAAAGAGGATTTGCGTGTATGTGATGATTCAAGGGTCGAGGGAAGTTAGCTTGCGTGGTTGGTCAAAATTTTGTACCTTCTAGTGAGTTGTTCTTTGGAAATATGTTTTATGTTTTGAGAAGGAAGTTGAATGTAGTGCTCGGAATGAAGGGCCATTGGGTTAGACTTGGTGATAGTGTGGGAAATATTCCAAGTGAGCTTGTCGTTCGGAGTTAAGCTAATGGGAATAGTTTTGTGCGAGTATGGACACTCCTTCCTGGTGAGTGGGTGGAACTTGAATTTATTTCATATGTAGATGGATGATTGTTGTGCAGTAAGGATTTGAATGTGTGTTTTCAAAATTGGTTTGGTTTGGTTGGTGGTTGCTTCAGATGTTGGAGTGTGGACGTTCCTTACTTTTAGCTAAGTATAGTGTGGGGTGACGATGTGGTGAGAACGTATGAATTGTTTATCATTGATGAATTGTAGTCAATGCTATTCAGGCAAGGAAGTGTTATCTGCTTTAGACGTATATCGTGTTGGGGAAAGCGATTGTAGAATTGTGTGTTATCTGTTAAAGAAGATCATAACTGCGAGTTAAGGTGATATTGAAGGTTGATCTCATGTTAAGCTGGCGAATTGAGCGTCGTTATTTAAATAAGAGATTCATGGCGTTGTGGCGTTAACCTATGTAAGTTCATTCTTTTACGGACGTGAAGTTGTGTGTGAAACTCATAATTTGACGCGTTTTAAAATCGTGAGTCTAGGTGTGTGGACGATATTGTGTTCAGTTGGTACAGTTAGCCTGAGGCGTTATTTTTATGTTACACGAATTTTCTGGGGTTAGACTGTAGTTAACCGAAGGTGTGATAATTCATTGGCATACGCCCTATTTTTGAAGGGTTATGCATGGTGGGAGCAATGGAATCCTTAGAGAAGCAAAGGGGTTGGCTTGTGCGGTTATCTGGGATTCTTTCAAGAATAAAAATGTAACGTGAGAAGAGGCATTTGGTGAGACCGAAGGTCGCGCGGTTGACCGACGATAAGTCAACCAGATTCACGGGAAGTTAAGGGTGGCTCAAGACTGCCACAGGGTTATGTGAGCAAAAGGAGGAGATCGATTGAAATTCCAAGTAGGAGACAATGTGATGTTTACAGTTTCGTCGTGGAAAGACGTTGTGCGTTTGGAGCGAAAAGGGAGCTAAGGCCTAGGTATGTTGAGCCGTTGGTCATCACCGAGTGTGTGGGTGAAGTGGAGTATAAGTTGGAGAGGCCCAAGGAACTTCGGGGAGTTCGTTCGACATTTCACGTGTCGAATCTAAGAAAGTGCTTGGCCGAGGAAAAATGACAGTACCGTTGAAAGATATTCATGTGAACGAGAGGTTGAAGTATGTTGAGGAGCCGTTGGCAATCGTGGATCGCAAGATCAAAAAGTGGAAAACTAAAAATATTTTTTTCTTGTGAAAGTTCAGTGTTGTTTTCATAAGGGTCAAGAAGCGACTGGGAGTGGAGTCGAACATGAGGGTCCAATTCCCTCGTTTGTTCGAAGATGGAATTTCGAAGACGGAATTTTTTTGAGGGGTGGATGCTGTAATAACCGGGTTTGTTTTGTAAATAGAGCAAAATGGTGTGTGTGGTTTGGAAGATTTGAAACTTTGGTGGCAATTGTGAGAATAAGTGAAATAGGGTTAAAATCCCTAAAACCCTTAATTTCCATCTTTTAGTAAGGTGCGGCTGTGTGTGGAGCAATTTTGCCATTGAGGAGGAAGAGTTTGGATTCGGGAGCATTGGAGGGTGAATCTCCATCTTCTTCAAGGTAAATTCTTCTCCCTTAATCCCTTAATCTCCTAGAAAACTCATGAAAGTGTTGATTGAGTTGAGTGTGAAGTCGATTAAGAAATGGGATCTGGTTGTGTGTGTTATCCATTTTAAATCAGTGTGGGAATCGAGCTGAGTTGTTGGCTTAATCATTTATAACTTGGAATTTCGTCTCTAATGGTTAATAATAAGAATGGATGGGTTTTGTTTAGCTGAGGTGTATCTATGCGTGTTCGATGAGCTGCAGAAGGGTTTTCCCAAGTCGGGAAGTTTTTCGGAAAGGTCGGAATCTGATAGTTGTCCGGATGAGTCCGGAAGTCGAGTACCGGAATACTACCCAGAAATGTTGTGGAATCCAGATTGTACCGGAATCCGGAAGAAGCCCGGATTATACCGGAATCCGGAAGTGGATTGCCCGAAAGTGGGTTGTCCAGAAGTGGTTTGTCCGAAAGTGGTTGTCATGAAAACTCCACTGTTTGGGACTGCGTCGGGAATCCTTTGGGATCCTCTTTGTGTGCCTAGTAGATAGTGCCTTAAAGAAGTCGGGAGGTGTGATAGAAATCCTTGTGGGATATTGAGTGACTTATTCACTCTCGTGTGTTGGGTGAAAATGTAGGTGTGCAGTTAGAGATTAGCGGTTCAAGTAAGAACGTGCTAGCGTGGACGCCAAGTGAGTCTTTCTAAACTGAAGCTTTATCGATACTCGAATTTATTACTTGTACCGATATATTGAATTGCATGTTTTACGTTGTTTTAAATATGCATGATGAAGGTGTGTTAATTATATTTTGAGTATGTGTTGGGAATGACATGCGATGAATTGATGTGAATATATGGGGAGTGAGTCCCATGCAGAATATATGAATTCGTTTCATATGTTACTAAGGGCGGGTGTGTTCCCTAACACGTAGTCACAAGTGTGTGTAACACCCTCGAATTGGGAAAGAGCAACTAATTAAAAATTTTGATTTTACATCTGAAACAATAGGATTTATTCCTATAATTCAAATAGGTAAAAGACTTCAAATTATCAACTAGGATTATCCTCAACAATACATATAAAGCAAGTCTTATTACCAAGACTAAAACTACCTCGGGTGATAATTAACCCGAGTACAAGTTGCTAATCCCAAGGATGAATGCGGAAAACTTCACTTAAGCTATTCACCTCACGAGCACTTTACTAGCACACGACCTTTCACACGTGTCACTAGAACTACTCCCAACCTAAGACCTGTTGCACATGCCGACAAATAAAATGGGTTAGGCTAATGCCTAGTGAGTTCAAGAGTTTATAGCATGATTTAAATAATTCTTTAAATGAAAGTTTGCAATATAGTTTATGAATTCCAAAAGAGTTTACAAAAGGATGTAAATGACTCATTTTCCAACGCACCCAAAATCTATGAGAAATATTCCCAAAAGGTATAAAGCGTTTTCCCAAAATGAATACCAATCCAAAACTCACTCAATACGTGAATAAATCCTTATTATGAAAAACCTTCGAAGACGGTTGACAACAAAATACTCAACCCAAAAATCATGGAAAACCATCCATTTAATTTTAACCCTTCATTGAAAACATAATACGAAGCCATACTCACGCAAACGTAAAATGTAATGAAGTTCCAAATACCATAAATATGGAAATGACCTGCTTTATTTAGACTTTAATACACATGGAGGGAATCCAATATTAAAGTCATCCAACCGCAGTCAAACGTATAAGACCAACAATAATAATAAAAATCGAGACAATATAAAATCCCAAATAGGTTGGCCAACGACGGGGGAGACCCGTATCCATTGAGAGTGGATGAACACAAAAGTACGCCACTCATACAATGTTAGCCGTACGACACTTCACTGCATAAAAGCCCAAGTGTCCCATACGATGCCTTATTAGTCACACCCAAAGAGACAGCTGACCTTAGTGACGTATCAATACGCATATCACCAAAGGCTCGGCCCATGCGGGGATACAACCATGGCATTGCCCCGACATGGCGAAGGTCATATTCGCCCAAAGTGCTCAACCATGACTCAGCCCTCCTAGTAGACCCTTGAAGGGAAAGGTCATCTAACATAGGGTTCGGTCAAATCCCGCAACACCCAGTAGACCATCAAATAAAGACTGACTCACGTGCCTATAGATCCAATGCAACACAGTCTAGTATAATAAGCCCATCCTGGAATGACTAACGCACCCGGGCATTCAAATAATAATAATGCGCAATAAATGCGATATGGTGCAATAAGAGCAACCATAAATAAGACTCTACATCGAGCCATTAAAATCGGACAAATGTCCCCAAGACTATCTCAAAGTCAAAACCGAGCAAAATGCTCAACTCATTAGACCCATATATAACGGTCATCAAATAGCATAAAAATGCATTTTAAACATCAATCGGGTAAACAAGTACCACAAGATAATTATTAACCCAAAACTCAATACGGGTTAAACAAAAGGGTTTTGCCAAAAGGACTCTTACCCTTATAATTTCTCAAAATGACTTTTGACACTAAAACGTGCATTCTCCCAAATGGTTTATAAAATCATTTACACTATTATGATTAAACCATAAAATAACTTCATTTTGAGCAATAAATCTTTTAAGGATATAATTATGATTTCTACATATCAAATATCCAAAAATCCCAAATATGGGTGTTTTACAACATTTATGAAGATAAACATTTCAAAAGAGTTAAATTCATCAAATAACTCAACAATCGATATTTTCAAGTAAAACACACAAACATTTGGAAAATAACATTTTTGGCATGTACAAAGTTTTCACAAAGCAACTTGAACTCACCTTGCTAGATTTAGGCTAAATCTATAATTTCTCCAAACGTAAGATCCTTTGATGAAACTTGAATCTCCAAGCCAAAACCTCAAAAACCTAGATCCAAAAGTTCCAACCAACAAATATTTAGATATAACCATAAGGAATCATCTTCCAACCATTTTATACCAAAATACCCACTTATATCAAAAGCCTAACTTCATAAATGAAGAGAAGAGAAGATTACCTTAACCATACTTGAATCCACCAACCAAAATGTATCTAGAACCTCCAAGATGAACCACAAACTCCTAATCTTCAAATGGAGTGGAAAGGGTTGGGTAAAAACCCTAGAAATCGCTGGAGAAGATGAAGTGGAAGGTTTCTTGAATGGGTTAAGGTTTTACAACAATGGTGATGGTGTTGGTTTGGGGAAGAAGATGAAGAGGAGAGGGGAGGCTTAGGGTTTTCTTGAGAGAAAACGATTTTAGAGAGAGAGGGAAAAGGGTTTGAGGTTGAAGGTGAATGAGGGAAGAGAGAGAGAGAAAAGGGTTAAAAACCTAAAATATCGTATCGGGTGCTTCGCGGACGTCCGCATGGCACCTCGCGGACGTCCGGCTCGCTATGACCGAATTCCCCCAAAAAGCTCTGTTGCTTCCGCGGATGACCTGCTGACTTCCGCACCTCGCGGACGTCTGACCTTGTGCCTCGCGGACGTCCGTGAGTCCCAAAATGTTTTTTCTTAGTTTTTGGGGTGTTACAATCCTCCCAACCTTAGAATGATTTCGTCCTCAAAATCTACATCATTTACAAACCAAGGCTAACCGACTCAACGCCGACCATAATTTATCAGTTCCTAACTGGAATCTAAATTTCCCCCACACAGTCTATTAAGACAAGTCCTCGAACAATTTCTTACCAACAAAGCTCTTTCAAGTACACTGTACTTATGTCCGGGAGAACACTCCAACCACTGGAATAACTCCTAGTCGGACGACTTCGGTTGTCTCCCAACCTTAGATGTCCAATACATCCCGATTTCAGTTTCAGACTCTAAGTCAATCCAAGGTTTGTTCACTAACGAATCGAACAGAATCTCCAATTCCGATTGCTCCTACCATTAATTGTAGATTAATTTCAACGAGTGCTAATAGACTCCAAAAATACCTCCTAACATTAATCATCAAACCGACATGTTCTTTAACCACACACGAAGGTTATTCCACCAAAACCACTCATCACAACTGAGCATCTTAAGGTTACTACAACCGTTATCATTATTTCTTTAAAACCGGATTACACCCTCCGAATACGCTAACGGTTTCCGACCTCGAGTCCAAAAAGGTTGACGACTAGTTTTACCACCAAGCTTTGAACTCTAACAGGACTCCACACACGAGTTCCGTTTACCGAGCATTTTCCACAAAACTAGGGTTGTCAATACCGTGCCTAAAGGGTCCTTCATGCGATAGTTGTCCAAGACCCAAAACCGGGTTGTCGACAAAAACGGTTATTCTAACCTCAAAATATGTTATCGCAAATCTAACCCTCCAATTACCACAAGCACATCGACTTTGCTACTGATATCATTCGGCCTATAGTCATATCACGTGCCTAAACGCCCAACATTTCGTAGTCGAGGTTCTATACAAGCCTACTCTTAACCGGGGTTATTTAACATTTCCAAGGTCCTAATGAGTTCAAGGTTTTCAAGTGAATTATTTAACAAATATGCCAATCAACAAAAACTTTCATAGAAATATTCAACACAAAGATTTTTCAGGTCAAATTAAACGTACGCATAAAAAGTACTACTATCAGTTTGGTAGTTGCGCAAAAATGGACACGCTCGTCCCACATATGAAAAATCATATTGAAAATCATTTCATTGCAGTTCAGATTATCAACAAAACGCAAAAGTGTGATAAACAATTTCTTTTAAATTAACCGCTACGGTTCTAGTATGGATTGACTCATGACATGCACGTAAAGTAACTGCCCACTTTAAATGGTGTGTAATAAAAAGTTTCGCACGTACTTCAAAAGAAGTTCAAACGGCGTTCGACTCCAAAATTCATTTCTACCCATAAAATGGCATGGAACATGGTTCACCAACAAGATTTGCGCGCGTCAGTTTATTATACAAAAAACGATGAAACGATTCATAATTACACTTTGGTCAAAACGTAAAACGTCTTGTGTCAGTTCCAAGTTTACAGACAAAACCAATACGTTTCCATCATTTGAAGATATCGACTAAAACATCATGAGAACATCTCACATTGGGGTAGGCATGCAAGCTTGTAACACTTTCCTAGTAGTTTTCTTGAACGGAATAACATGCATTAAATAGTTCATGACAAAATTTCAAAAGGTGAAATTCTTGAAATCAATTTCCAAATTTTTCCAATTTTGGTCATATAATGACACACGAGTAAAATGTTTCTGACAAGGTTTGCACACAACAATGTGTTTTCCCAAAACATAAGAGAAAATAAGTGCTTATAAATCGTTGACACCAAAAAGGGTTCAAATCAACTTCCGACCTTGAATCATACAAATAATGCGCATTAATTATCAAAACATAAATGGTTCCACGCACTCTAGGTTTAGGCAATTGATTTTCTAAAATCTCCGTTACGGAGCATTTACATCAAAAGTCTCGCATTCGAAATATAAAACGTTAAAACGTCAACGCCTAAAAGCTTATTTGTTATAAAATACTTAAAATACACATTTTCTCCAAAACAAAAAAGGTTTACAATTTTCCAAAGTGTTCCTCGAACTAAAGTTGACCAAATGTCAACGACTCACACATTTGTGTTTTCAAAATATAACGTATTGTGAACTATGCATGATCTCCATGACACTAACGTATACCTTGACCAAAAGGCCTTCATTTATACAATGGGTTAACAAAACTTTTTCATGCACGACTCGTTTATCAAAGTATAGAGAAACAATGGTTACCAATCTATGCATACCCCTAAGTCGATATAAGGCATTTACATGAAAATGATAATAAGACATTTGACTGACCGAGAGCGCATTAAGCAAATTGTTATGAAATACCATCAAGTGTTCTTTCATGCATTACTTATGTCATGTATAAGTCAATCCACATACTGAACATGTTGCAATAAAACGTGCTAGCACAAAACTTTGAAAGAGAAATTACGCGACACTAAAGTTTCAAAACTTATCTCTTTGGTTGCCTTATGGCATAAGATTGATATTTCTCAACAAAGCTCGAGTGGGACAAAATGCCCAACTTAACTCATAAATTTTCACATAATTGAATGGAGTATGCACCTTGTGAAATTACACTCACACGACTCAATACGTCGCAAAACAAAATTCCATGAAATTTAACGAGCTTAATGACCTCAAGTCAATAAAATGGCACCAAACATTGTGCTTTAAAAAAGTCAAATGGCAATAAGCAAAATCATGACTAAAACGCCAAAATTCTAATATTCCATTCTTGTTGTAATACTATACAAACAATATTGATCACGAACTTGTATAAAACAAAGTCCCCAAAATAGCTTTACGTAGACATCCTGGAAGATAACTTTTCGTCCAAACTCTAACATATGTGGAGGAGATCCAATGTTAAAGTCGTAAGCCGTAGTTACTTGCCCAACATCTTCAACATCATAAAATATGGATATCACTGTATCCGAATGTAACGTTGGACAATAATAAAATGGAACAAGTTCCGACGGGGCTTGCAACTCCCGTAATAAAATAATTTCATGCAGGTTCAAAACCCATGATTTAAAATCTTGTGTGTGTGCTAAACATTTCCCAAAATTATAACACAATCCATATATGGATTTGAAACACAAGAAATAATTAATGCAATTTATTTTCAAAACAAATTTTGTGCATAATTTAGTCGGCATTCAACGTCTCAACTCATACTCTTCCAAATCTCTCCGGTCCACTATTGTCATCCGGATATTCAAACCTCTTAAGGTAGAGTTGGGAATTACATCAATTAACCTTACGGTTTTTCCTCGTATCAAAGTCGGTTCAATAAGTCTATGGTTCTAATCCAACCATCAATCTCGACACGAAACGGTCTTCTTAAAGCAATTATCATGCTTATCGTCAATCTAAGTGACTAATGCTAGAATCGTCCATCTATTCCAACGACTACTAGCTTAGAAATTTCTTCACTACCCCAACGATCATCACATTAAAGTAGTTCAAGTATGCACATGTACTAGTAGATTTACCATGACACTGGCCAGGTGTCACTATGAACGCACTGTACATGATTACCCTTGCTACTCTAGACGTGATTCCCGTTTCTAATAACTCTTATTGACCTCAAAACATCCTATCTTAATGTGCCTAATGGTGAATTTCACTCTCATTTACTTAAAAGAACGCTAGTTTGAGTCTAGGTGTCCACAATCAACACCAAATTCTCTCAAACTTATGTTATGATACCAACTTGTAACACCCTCAAATTGGGAAAGAGCAACTAGTTAAATTTTTTGATATTACATCCGAAACAATAGGATTTATTCATATAATTCAAATTGGTAAAAGACCTCAAATTATCAACTAGGATTATCCTCAACAATACATATAAAGCAAGTCTTATTACCAAGACTAAAACTACCTCGGGTGATAATTAACCCGAGTACAAGTTGCTAATCCCAAGGATGAATGCGGAAAACTTCACTTAAGTTATTCACCTCACGAGCACTTTACTAGCACACGACCTTTCACACGTGTCACTAGAACTACTCCCAACCTGAGACCTGTTGCACATGCCGACAAATAAAAAGGGTTAGGCTAACGCTTAGTGAGTTCAAGAGTTTATAGCATGATTTAAATAATTCTTTAAATGAAAGTTTGCAATATAGTTTATGAATTCCAAGAGAGTTTACAAGAGGATGTAAGTAACTCATTTTCCAACGCACCCAAAATCTATGAGAAATTAGATACCGGATGGTGTCCGGATTGCTTTGGTTTCCGGATGTCGTCCGGATTGTTTATGTTATCCGGAAAGTTGTGTTGTCCGGATTGTATAGGTTGTCCGGAAAGTTGTGTTGTCCGGATTGGTCATGTTGTCCGGATAGTTTTGTAGTATCCGAAAACTCTAGCTGTTTGGTCACTTTTGAGATTCCAGTTACTTTTGAATATCCGGTGGCTTTGTGATTTGTCGACTCTTAGAGAGGGTATGAGTGAGGACTGGAAATACTGTGGACTTGACTTAAGTTCGGGTTTGGGGGAAACATTTGAGGATAAGAGTTAGATAGAGTTATCTAGAGTTCTTAGTCTTCTAGTAAGTCTTATATGTTTAGATGGTGAAGAGATAATGGTATGTAAATTATTTCAGATTCTGTGAATTCTGGGTGAAAGACTGAATCTTTTGGAAAAGGCTTGGAAGCGTTTTGATAAGCAATCAAATGAGTTTTACTTTAAAATGTTTTCAAACTGGAATACATATATGTGGATTGAGAATGTGATAAGTAGTGTAATTATGTGCATATGTATGAAGTATGATATATTGAGATGTATATTATATTTATACGAGTATTACACTACACGAGTACACTTTGGTCGGGCTTAGGACCGGTGGAGTTTGGCTGTACGGAGGGACAACGGAGTTGGCTGTATATTAGTGCAGCGGAGTAAATTGATTAGTTGGCTCGCAACCAACTAATATGGCCATGGAAATGAGACAGGAAGGTACACAATGCATGAGTCATAATTGGTATTCATAATTGTGTGATGTATATAGTGTTTGTGCAAATGATTTTAAATTGACAGGGATTTTCTCACTTAGACCACTAGGTCTAACCCTCATTTTGTTTTAAAAATATGTATTCCAGGTCGTGGATCAAGTAAGAGCAAGTGAAAGGGGTTATCTGTGACTAGCTTTTGGAAGACTTATGTTTTTGAAGACCATGACGTGTTTTGCAGTTATAACTTTGTTATTAGTTATAATGTAAATTAATTAGTAAAAAGTTTGTAATGAAATACTTATTATGATTGTAAAGACTAAGGGACCGTACATGTTATATGATGTATCTTGTTATGGAAAATATGCTATTTGTTGTATGTTTGGGAATTCGGGTCGTTACAGATGGTATCAGAGCCCTAGTTTAAGGGATTTAGGTATTCGGATCCATACCTAGACTTAAACTGCATGTGAAGTAGGATGTCCCTATTATTTTAGAACCTTGGGATGCTAAATATAAAAGGTAGAAGGAACATCATGTAAGGTAATTTCAAATTACATTTGGCCAGTGTAATCATGAACTTACAGGTACATGTTTGAACTGGAAAACCTTATTATATTGGGGTATGTGCTTATGTGTATATTAACCTTGTTAAAGTCAACAGGATGGCAAGTGGTACTCGACGTACGAAAAGAGATGGAGAAGGAAATCCTAATAGAACAAATCCAACAATCGATACAAGGGGAAGAGGTGGAGATAGAGGTAGGGGCATAACTGGAGGTAGAGTTCAGTCGCAAGGCACCAAATTTGTTACAAGAGACGATTTGACGGCTGAAATGGGAAGACTACAAGCAAATATACAAGTTATGTTATACTGAACTCGTCATACTGAAACTGAAATACCAGATCCTAGTCTGGAAGACGAGATGCCCATTACATCTACTGTCATACCGGTGCCAAAGAAGTGTGATTACAAGATGTTCCTAAGTTGCAAACCTCCGACTTACTCAGGAGAAAGAGACCCAGTAAAGGCTATGAGGTGGCTAAAAGAGTTAGAAGCCATCTTCAAAACCAGCAAATGTGCCAAGGAAGATAGAGTGCTATATGGAACCGCAATGCTGAAAGCCGATGCTCTATATTGGTGGGAAGCTCTTATTACCTCTAGAGGATCTGATTTGTATTCTACTTTCTCTTGGGAAGAATTTACTATAGCTTTTAAGAGACAGTTTTGTCCTCAAGCAGCAGTTAGACAACTGGAAGAAAAGTTCATGAACCTGCAACAGGGATGTTTATCGGTTCGGGATTATAATGCACGTTTTCTGGAGAAGTCTCGTTTCGCGGAGTACTACGTGGCCACAGAGGCACTTAAGATGGAAAGGTTTATCTTCGGGTTAAATTCAGAAATCAGAAGTCTAGTGATTGCAAAGGGACCAGATACCTTCTCAGCCGCAGTAGATGCCGCGGAAAATGTAGAACGGGATACAGGAAGAGATGCTAGTGATAAAAGTACTGGGAAAAGAAAATGGGAAGGACCACATTATGATCCAAAGAAGTCCAGATTCCAGAGATTTGATAGTCGTGCACCTTTCAGACCAGCTGAAAGACCTTGTCTAAAATGCAACCGTATTCATCAAGGAAATTGTCGAGTTGATCCTTGAGTTTGTTACAAGTGTGGAAAGACCGGTCATATTGCTAAAGACTGTCGGGTAACTCGATTTTGTTTCTCATGCAATTCTTCTGGTCACATTCAGTCTGATTGTCCACGGGGGAGAGTACAGCAGGGTGGTACGTCAGTGAGACCAACGGGTGTTAGGCCGGTAGTACAAAGGCCAGAGCTACCAAGAGCAAGGGGTCGAGCCTTCCAAATGAAAGCACAAGAAGCAGAAGAAACTCCTGATGTGGTTACAGGTACATTCCTAATAAACTCTACACGTGCTAAAGTGTTATTTGACTCCGGTGCAAACCGATCGTTTGTGTCTCCTTCTTTTGCTGCTTATATGCATTTAAAGCCTAAAGTGTTAGATCATGCGTTAATGGTAGATACTGCAAATGATAATCAAGTACCGGATAAAGAGGTATTTGATAGTTGTGTTATAAATATAGATGGGTGTGGAGTACCTATTCAGTTATTTCCTATAGCTTTGATTGAGTTTGATGTGGTAGTGGGAATGGATTGGTTAGCCGAGAATCAGGCTAGTATAGTTTGTGATAAGAAGTTGATTAATGTTGTCTTACCTGAGAAGGGACCGGTAGTGATTTACGGTGACCGTAGAAATCATCAGTCTTGCCTTATCTCTATGATGAAAGCTCGTAAGTGTGTTAATAAAGGTTGCCCGAGTTATTTAGCCTATGTTATAGATACTAAACTAGAAAAGAATAAGTTGGAAGATATTCCTGTGGTTTGTGAATTTCCGGAAGTTTTCCCAGAAGACTTGAATAGTCTTCCGCCCGTTAGACAAATAGAGTTTGGTATAGATCTGATTCCTGGAGCCGCTCCTGTAGCCCGTGCACCGTATCGTCTGGCACCTCCAGAGATGAAAGAAATGATGACGCAACTGCAAGATCTATCCGATAAGGGCTTCATCAGACCCAGTACTTCGCCGTGGGGAGCACCAGTGCTGTTTGTGAAAAAGAAAGATGGGTCGATGAGGATGTGTATTGATTATCGGGAACTGAATAAGCGCACGATCAAGAATAAGTATCCGCTTCCGAGAATTGATGACCTCTTTGATCAATTAGTTGGATCTTGCTATTTCTCCAAGATTGATCTGTAACAACCCAATTTCCATATACACAACAAATCACATAATATAACTTAATATTAATATAACAAAAGAGACATCACATTACAAGTACGGTCCCGTAGTCTTTTACAATTAGCAGAAGCCATTCTACTACAAACTTGTACTAAATACATACATAACATTTAATATTGTAATACAAATGCTAATCATGCCAAAATCTTCGTCATATAATCCTTCACAAAAGCCATCCATCCATTACTCTAATTATTTGCCCTTACGCGATCCACCACCTGGAATACATATTTTTAAAACAAAACGAGGGTTAGACACGATGGTCTAAGTGAGAAAATCCCTGTTAGTTTGAAACCCTTTTATATAACTTTATTCATGTAAATCACGCAACACAATCAAATATATCCAATTAAGCTCACATGACATGTACCTTCCCTTCTCATTTCTCCTGGCCATATTAGTTGGTTGCAAGCCAACTAATAATTTACAACGCTGTACAACATCTACAGCCAAACAACGCTATACAGATTCTATAGCCAAACACACCGGTCCTAAGCTCGGCCAAAGCATTATAACACATTATAATACTCATGTAAATATAATACCTCAATATATTATAATTCACATATCAACACATAATCACCAGTTATCACATTCCCAACCCATACATATATGAATTCCAGTTAAAAATGCTTTTTAAAGTAAAACTCACCTGATTGCTTATCAACACGTTTCCAAGCCTTCTAAACAGGTTCAGTCCTTTACCCAGAATTCACTGGATCTGTAACACATAGATACAGATATCTCTTTACCACATAAAACACATAAGTCTTACTAAGGCTAAGAACTCTAAAGAACTCAAATCCTCAAATGTTCCCCTAAGGCGACTTAACACGGGGGTTCCGCTACCCGGTTAGCGGATGGGGTCAAGGGGAAAAAGTATCCGGATACCATAAGTTATCCGGACAACACTACTTTTCCGGACAGCATAACTTTTCCGGACAACATAACATTTCCGGACAGCATAACTTTTCCGGACAACCTATACAATCCGGACGTCATCCGGACACCATCCGGTATCTTAACTCATCCGAAAACTATAGAAAAGAGAGACTTACCCAGATAAAGGACTCGTCCGGACACCTTCAAACAGTACCCGGACACCATCAACAAAACTATCCGGACACATTCATACTGTGTCCGGACACTACTGTCGGTTTGCTTCAATTTGCCCAGAAACCGACTGAATCTTTACTAAATCATGAATTTAACTATTCTAATCCGATAGGAAGTACATACTATCAATTACAAACATAAATTGCAAAGGGACATACCTTCAAATCACTTCTAAGAAGACCAAATGGAGCCCTAACCCTTCCTTTTCTTTCTTCTCCTTTTTCTCTCCAACACACACACTTGCACTCACTGATTTTTCTGTTTTTATGAAATATCTGATTTCATCCAGGGATAATATCTAATTAAATTACCACTTTAGTCCCTAAACTACTCAATAATGACCAAAATACCTTTTTAACTTCTTAATCAATCCAAACACCCTTAAACTTGTAAATTCACCTAAACTCACCCTAAATATCAATTATAGAAATTAATAAATTTAACGGAATGAGACTTTAACTAACGAACTTACTCGGGGTATTACATGATCTAAGATCTGGTTATCACCAACTGAAGGTTAAAGAAGAAGACGTTCTGAAAACTGCTTTCCGCACAAGGTATGGTCATTACGAATTCTTAGTGATGCCCTTCAGCCCGACGAACGCCCCAGCTGCCTTTATGGATTTAATGAATCGGGTATGTAAGCCATATCTCGATAAATTTGTTATTGTGTTTATCGATGATATCCTTATCTATTCCCGATCCAAAGAAGAGCACGCACAACATCTTCGATTGATTCTGGAATTGTTGAAAAAGGAACAGTTGTATGCTAAATTTTCTAAATGTGAATTCTGGCTACGGGAAGTTCAATTTCTTGGGCATGTAGTTTCCGAGAAAGGCATTCAAGTTGATCCGATGAAAGTAGAGGCAATTGAAAAGTGGGAACCGCCGAGAACGCCAACCGAAGTACGAAGTTTTCTGGGTTTAGCCGGCTACTATCGAAAGTTTATACAAGAATTTTCTTGTCTCGCTACGCCTCTAACCAAGCTGACCCAAAAGAATATAAAGTTCGACTGGAAAGCAGAACAGGATGAAGCATTCCGAATATTGAAAGAGAAACTCTGTAGCGCGCCGATACTGTCACTACTTGAAGGTTCCAACGACTTTGTTGTTTACAGTGATGCTTCCAAACTAGGATTGGGGTGTGTATTAATGCAGCGTGGGAAAGTTATTGCTTATGCTTCTCGTCAACTAAAAGATCATGAACGACAGTATCCTACACACGACATGGAACTTAAAGCAGTTGTTTTTGCATTGAAGATTTGGAGACATTATCTTTATGGTTCCAAATGTCAAATTTATACCGATCATAAGAGTCTCCAACATCTCTTCGATCAACGAGAATTGAATATGAGGCAAAGAAGATGGTTAGAACTGGTGAATGATTACGATTGTTAAATTCTTTATCATCCGGGAAAGGCGAATGTGGTAGCTGATTCACTGAGTCGTCAAGAAAGGAGTGGAACAATAAAAGTCATTGCACTACGAGCTGAACTTCTACCTAACATCTTTGACGAATTGAAGAAGTGTCACGTAGAAGCTTTTCAAGAAGAACACTTGAAACCAGAACGGTTAGTAGGGATATCAGCAACACTCATAACAGATGATCGTGGGTTACTGTGTCTGGGAAACAGAAATTGGGTGCCTCATTTGGGTGGTTTACGTGATCGGGTACTACAAGAAGCTCATCAATCTCGTTTCTCTATTCATCCAGGTACGAATAAGATGTATAAAGATCTACGACAAATTTACTGGTGGCCGGGAATGAAAAGGAGTATTGCTCAGTATGTGGAAGGTTGCTCCACTTGTAAGAAAGTAAAGATTGAACATCAAAAGCCTTTTGGTCAGTTACAACGTTTAGAAATACCTATGTGGAAATGGGATCAGATTACTACAGATTTCATCACGAAGTTACCAAGGACTCCGAAAGGATTTGATGCCATTTGGGTGATCGTTGACAGATTGACAAAGTCTGCTCACTTCCTGCCAATGAAAGAAACCTATTCATTAGAAAGACTAGCCAAATTGTATATCGATGAAATAGTAACTCGACATGGAGTTCCAATCTCGATTATTTCTGATCGTGATAGTCGTTTTACTTCAAGGTTCTGGAGGAGTTTTCAAAAAGAAATGGGAACGCAAATAAAGTTAAGTACAGCGTATCATCCTCAAACTGACGGTCAGAGTGAACGAACGATTCAGACTTTGGAAGATATGCTACGGGCCTGCATTGTTGATTTTGGGGGATCATGGGATAAGCATTTGCCGTTGATTGAATTTGCCTACAATAACAGTTATCATTCCAGCAAACAAGCGGCACCGTTCGAAGTTCTGTATGGTAGAAAATGTCGAAGTCCTCTGTGTTGGAACGAAGTGGGAGAGAAATTGCTAGTTCCAGATCCGTGCAACAATTATGAAATCAAAAGATATAAATAATAGTGTATACGATTTCAACTGGTCATCTCTGATTAATGCTTTCAATGTAGAGAGAATTACAATACGAATGAATGAAAGCTAATGAGACAACTAGCCTATTTTCCTAAGGCTAATCAACATTATATATGGCGGGCCCGTGGTTAACAAGCCCACTGCCCGTTCACTAATAAGGCTCAAAATAGAGAATTACATTTTAAATCCTGAACTTTAAATCAACATAAATTGACCCTAACAATCTCCCCTTTGATTTGAAGTTCGAGTTCGCGCTCTAGCTCTCGCCAGTTGTAGACATATCTTTTGCGAAGCGCGAAGTGAATCTCGAACCATCTGATTGCACGGCGGTAGTCGATGCGATCTTCAACCAATTCCAAGGCATTCCGAGCAGTTGTTTCATTCGGATTAGGAACGTACGAAACCCTTGGATTTGCAGACTCGTGCTGAATGATCTTTTGAAGAGCATCTCGAACTTTGTAGAGCGTGCCGTCGCAGAATCTTTCTACCTGACTGAACCGCGTAAATCTTTTCTCTTTCTGTTCATTGATGAAGACGATCCCAAATTCTGGTTCTAGAAGCATAGCGTTCTCGGGATACATATTCAACTCAGGAGCTTGCAGATTCGGCTTTATCAGATTTACCTTCTTCGCCCTGTTCTCGATAGCCATTTGAAAATCCGTTAGATATGACATCATAATGGTACGGACCAGGTATCTACGAACAACTTCGAGCGCCTTTGTAACTTCAAGCGATCGGATGGTTCTTGTACGAAGGTCTTTCAGAATAGCCAGGAAGTCGAACGGTCGGAGGTTCTAGAAGTCGGCTTCAGAGAATTTTCATTCATTCACATCTTCACGTCGGACAGTGAATACTAAGTAGACGATTTTCATGATGCGTCTTGAATGGATGTTAAGTACCTCTGTGATCTGATGCTTGGTTCTGACTTGGCTGACTGGAAGACACCGCTGCATTGTGCTGATATAACGTCGTTGGTATTCGGCATTGAGGTTGTAAATACCAAGGCAAAAGGTCAGCTCGATCGGGCAAAGCTTATGGACGAACAACTTCTTCAAAGATTCCTCCAGATGAGGGATAAGTACCATGATCTTCTCCCAACGGATTTGTTGCTGAGGAGGGGGAGGAAGATCAGAAGCTGTCGGTTGTAGAGGAGTTGTCAGAATATCGGCAGTAGTAGTTTCAGGTCTTGTTGAAGTTTCAGTGGATTGAGCATAGTGAACGGGAGAAGTACCATACAAATTCTGTAGCAGGAACTGGTCGTAGTCGATGTTGTCGTTCTCATCAGTAGGGAAAACCAAGTTTACCTGGAGATTTACGGCACTGGCGGCTTTTTCGTACCATGCATCTTCGGTCTCCGGGTTGGCTTCACAGTCTGGATCTATCATATCCAACAGCTGTCTGTCTGATGAGTCAAAGTCGATCAATTCCTGTGTTGAACCCTCGGGATTTTCAACCGTCGGGTCTTCTTTATCTGATATGTCCATATCAATCACCATTTCAGCTAAAGGTAACTCGGCTTCAGGATCTGTTCCGGTTGTAGTAGCCACAGTTGTAGGTTCCGGTTGAACCACAGTTGTAGATTCAGTAAGGATAGGGGCGACGATCTCGGTTGTTCATAATCTTTTCTCCCCCTCACGGTGATCAGGATCATCCTGGTCATCGTGTTTCCGCTTCAGACCGCCCGCTTGACTCTTGCAGGTGTCTTTGAGTGAACGGACTCTCTCGGACAGCGTTGTGAGTGCTTTGTTGTAGTCCTTGAGAGTCGAGTCAATGATATCCAGTCGAGAGGTGATGGATGTGGAAGGAGCAGTTACCTGTGTCTTTAGAACGGTGATCAGGTCTGCGTCAGTTGAGGCATCAGAATCTTGGAGCAGTTGGGCTAACAGCATCGTCTTGAGAGTTTCCACCGAATAGGTAGGCGGAGGAGGTGCGGGTTCAGCTTCGAAGATCTTTGCTTTGCCTTTAATTGATTTGGCGAGCTCAGCGGCAACATGTTGCTCCATTGCCTCACGGACAGCCTTGAGGGTGCTGTCCAGGGACCCTTGCGACACAAAGTCGGGGTGAATAACTCCGGGTTCACTTAGATTACCCGTTAAGACATCTACCGCGGGGGTAGAGCCACCGACGTTCACAGTTGGCGTGATATTAGCTGTGGTCGGATTTCCCTCCGATCCTTGTGTTCCACCTAGAGGTGAAGACACTACGGTGGTTCCGGTCGAGTCACGAAGATTCTCGACTTGGTGTTTCTCCTCTTGTGTCCTAGCCAAAGGATGTTCAATAATAAGTGGCTCTAGACTCGATTGTGCACGAAATGAAGTCGCGACCGGGGGCTTCTAGTCGCTTGTTTCAACACCAGTACTCTCCGAGTGAGAGGTCGGTGGAAGTTGTGCTATATCCCCGTGTTTGACTGAAACATCCGTCTTTTGAGAGACGGATGAGTGGATAAGGGGGTTGTGCAATTGCGCCGCTGGGTCCACGGAGGCTTCTTCAATACCCCGTCCCAACAAACGAGACGGGATAGTAGATGTGGCAACCCGGATATCGCTCGGTTGGGTTCGCTCTGGAGCCTCGTTATTTTTACGGCTCAATCTTTCCTGGTTCGCTTTCGAACGCAGTTCTCTTCATCTCACATGTTCTAAGTCCCGGGGAAGGTCCCTCCGGCGCTGGCTGGACCATGGGATTCCCTAACTCTCGTCTATATGCTGGCACACTCGGTGCAGGTAGGGTTTCAGGTATATGACAAAAAATGAAAGATTTTATGCTCCCCCTTAAACTCTAGCATGGATATTATCCTGCTCCCCCTCAAAACATGCATGGGGATTGACTTGCTCCCCCTCGGAGTGAGAGTGTGATTTACTTGGGAGACATCAACACAAGGAAAAAAACATTTAGACTTTTGAGAAAAAACAGGGTGACGCTTCCCCTTGGATTTTGTTGAGGTTGTTGATCCGCCATGTAATATCTGTAAAAGACCCAAAGTTAGTAAAGCGGACGGATAAACAAGTTCCAGCGCGTACCTTTGCATTAAATGGCTCAATCTGATACAGATTGAGGATTGGCAGTGACAAAACAGGTACTGGATAGATCAAAACATGGGTGTCCGGACAAACAGATTGAATACAAAACTTTCCGGACAAAACAATGTATCCGGACAAAAGGTGTTTCCGGACAGAGTAGGGATTCTGGATAGTCCTACCCGGATACCCATCCGGTCCGGAAAGTCATCCGGACTGATGGGTTACCGGACACTTTTACACTTTAAAGAATAATTCCATTTTTCAAAGATATGAAACCTGTAGAATTTTGAAAAGATGGATCTCTCGCTCCCCCTCAAACTGAGAATGGGGAAAAACTTGCTCCCCCTCGGATAGTGTATAGGGATGTGCAATGGAGAGTTCGACACACAAAAACTTTAGACATTTAAATAAAAATTTGTGTCGCTCCCCCTCAAATGATGAACATAAGGGTATATGCTCCCCCTTAGAATGTGCGCATAGTGTGAAGTGCACACGGGAGTATCCACACACATACAAAACTTTTCATCAGTTAAAAAAATTGTGTGTGACACTCCCCCTCAACAGTAGAGTATACTTACCTGATGGCTGATCATGTTCCCCCTAAACATATGAGCAGTCGTGAAATTACAGGTATAGACAAATCTCACGTCTTCTTAATGTGTTTCCTTGTAGATCGTGAGCAGCTCCCTCCTTCCGGTCATGTGTGGAGCATCCAGTGTCTAAGAGTCACACATGACCGTCCTGCAAAACAAGTTTAGCGGACTTTGGGTACCCAGATTTGCCTGGGTCCCGGAGGGTTAGGTTTGGCACCTCGAGGAGGAACTTTCTTTGACTCAGACTTCCTCTTAGGTTCAGATTGTACACCATTTGGAGTAACTGGTTTTGGCACATGTTGCCTCTTAGGTGTAGAATTTACACCTTTTGGAGGAACAGGTTTTGTAGCAAGTTGCCTCTGGAGTGCCGGTCTAACCTCAGTGGGAGAAGCCCGTTTTGGAATGGGTTTGGTCTCCTGCTGTGGTTTAACCTCTGTTTGAGAACCCCGTTGTTTATGATATTTTCTCTTGTCATTACGGGGTTTGCGTTTGGGAAATAAATTACACATGTGATACGACCCAAACCAATCATTATTCTGAATATCATCAAAATCATTCCAACCACAATTAGAACAACATAAACAATCACGCGATAACTGAATCAATTGATTAAGAGAATTAAGTTTAATTGGAAAAGAAACTTCAAAATGATTCCAAGCATAATTGTCTTTGTTTATCCTAGAATTAAAGACAAGAGGGAAAGACTTTGATGCTGCATTCTTGACAGGTTCCTTAACTGGCCACTTTGGTTTTGCTTGTTTAGCGCGACCATTTTTGTCCGAAACAACAGGGACAGTGCGGTCAGTGACTTTTGAGGAAACAGGAATCTTAGCAGGTGGTTGACCGGTCTTTTGCTTCGGCTGTGATTGTTTTTGAGAATTTGAAGCATTTTTTGGAAATCTTAATCACAGCCGGAGTCTTTGATTGAGAACTATCACCCTTTAGAAAATTGACCGGTCGATTTACTACTGGTGACAAAAAATCAGTATGACTTGGAAGAGGTTTGTCGAAGGGGAACGACTCATACTCTTCCTCAGAATTTCCTTCGGAGTTCATGTATTCAGTAAAATCAACATCCGGAATTACTGGACGTGGACCGGTCGAGGAAGGCGAGGAACACTTTGTGCTTGTGTGTTTTGGGGAACTTGGTGCGGAAGCTAAGAAAAAATCAGAGTTTAAGTTCCTTAAAACACTCTCGTCTTGAGAGTCTTTACCATCTTGTTAAGTGGAAATTTTACCAATAAAAGCTTTACACGAAGACGTTTCTGATGAATTCGAGGAAGATTCAGGTGAAATCTGTTTTTCAGATTTGAGGTGGTCAATTTGCTCTTGGAGCTGACCATTTCTTGCATACTCCTCCATCTTTTCTGTTGCCAAAGCAGCGAGTTTCGATGTGAGCATATTAATTTCACCTCGAAGGATTTCCTGTCCTTCATCAGACACAAGTTCGGTTTTAACCGATTTTAGATTCTCAATTTCCTGAATAAGCGCTTTCTTCTCGTTTTGAAAATGGACCTTTCTTTTTCAAGTGACGCCTCCAACTCAACTATCTTTGCTTCCAAGATGAGAGGGGGAACATAGAGTTTAAACTCATCCGTCTCAGTCTTGGTTGTGGTTGCTTGGTCCTCATCCTATTTGGAGGAATCCTTGGGCGTAGCAACCTTGTAGCAGTCGAAGTAGTCATTAGAGAGATATTTTTTGTTCTTTTGATAGGAATAATTCAAAGGTTCATAACAAAATGGAAGTTGGATTCCTCGTTTGTGTGTGCGTTTATATTCCTCGGTTTCCTCTTCCTTTTCAGGTTCAAGAGAACCAGTCCACTGATGTAACAACCCGGATTCCCAACATACAAATAACATATATTTCACCACAAAATAATACATCAAAATTTCATGTACGGTCCCTTATCTTAACCAAATAGGTCTTTCAGTACAAACTTTTTCTTTTATAATAAAGTACAAAATATTATAACAGATACAAAACACATCTCGAATCTTCATAATCATGCATCTTCCAAAAAGCTAAACATGATATATCCTATCACTGTCCCTTATTTGCTCCTTGACCTAGAATACATATTTTAAAACAAAAATGAGGGTTAGACCTTGAGGTCTAGTGAGAAAAATCCCCGTTAGTAAAAAAACCATCTTTACAAACATTCAATACACATAATGCACATAAGAAAATACCAAATATGACTCATGCACCATGTATCTATCCATCTCTTTCTCTTTCTCTTTCTCTTGGCCATATTAATTGGTAGCAAGCCAATTAATTAATTTACACCGCTGTACTAAATACAGCCAACACCACTGTCCCTCTGTACAGCCAACTTTCACCGGTCCTAAGCCCGGCCAACTAGCACCCATGCAATGTAATACTCATATAAACACCATATGCACAATATTACATTCATTCACATATATGTATTCAATTTGAAAACATTTTTAAATAAAAACTCACTTGTTTCGATTACTTCCAAAATCCTCCCAAGCTATTACTAAGCACTCCAAATTCTTCAGTTCAGTTTCACAGAATCTGTATCACACAAATACAAATATTTCTTTTAAAGACTAAAATCTCTAAAATCCTGAAATCCTCAACTCAAGTCGCAATCAACTACTGAAATATTCTATGTCGCAATACACTACACCAAGTCGCAACCAACTACAGTGACACAGTACCAAGTCGCAATCAACTACTGCGACATCTCCCTCATGTCGCAACCAACTGTTGCGACAACCCCCTCAAGTCGCAACCAACTGTTGCGACATAGCACCAAGTCGCAACCCACTGTTGCGACTTCATGAGCAAGTCACAACTCAAGGTTGCGACATTCATGAAGATCATAAAATTCAACCATGTCGCAACCCACTGTTGCGACTTCAATGAATGTCTCACTCAACTAGTTCATACTTAACCCAGAAATCTAAACTTTTAAGCTATGCATGTTGCTGTAATTATGCAGATATGTTTACGACTATTAACATAACCTAACCATATGCTCAGATTTTCCAAAACATCCCTAAATCAAAACCCACTTATAAACTCACATAAAACTTTATCTCAACAAAAGGATAGTTTTAGAGGTTACATACCTTTAATCTTTACAAGATGAACCTTCCAAATCCAGCAACAATCTTTGTCTTTCTTCTTCTTTCTCTTCTTCGGTTCTATCTCTCTCTTCTCTCTCTCAACCGAAACACACACACACACACACTCACAATTAAGATTTTAGCTAAGACAACCACATGGAGGACACCTCCTCCTAGTGAGGTGAGTGTGGCGGTGGTGGAGGTGATGGTTGGCAAAAATACCAAACAAACCCCAAACTTATTCTATATGGCAAAACACACCCCTATATTTCCATAACAACATTAAAACTTACCCCTTAACTTCTAACTCCATAATTACTCAACTAACATTTATAAAACTAACTCCAAACCCTTCTTAAATTAAAATAATAACACTAAATAAATTAATGACGTACCTGGTTATTACAACATCTCCCCCTTAAAAGAATTCCGTCCCGGAATTCAGTTAAGTGAACAGATGAGGGTATTTGGTTCTCATTTCTGACTCTGATTCCCACGTAGCATCCTGACCCCTATGATGTCGCCACTGAACTTTCACCTGTCTTATCTCCTTATTCCGCAGAACTTTGACTTTTCGATCGATAATAGCCTCTGGTTCCTCCACATAATTTAGCTTTTCATCAACTTGTATATATGGTAGAGACACTGCCTGATCTGGTGTAACCAAACACTTTCGAAAATTCGATACATGAAAGGCGTTGTGAATCCTGCTTAACTCTGGTGGTAAATCTAGTCGATAAGCTACTTCCCCAATTCTTTCAGTAATTGCAAACCGTCCAATATATCTCGGACTAAGTTTACCTTGCTTTCCAAATCGAATGACTCCTTTCCAAGGTGAGACTTTTAACATTACAAAATCTCCAACTTGGAACTCTAACGGTTTCCGGCGTCGGTCGGCGTAGCTTTTCTGTCTGTCTTGAGCCACCTTCAATCTTTCCTGAATCTGAGTAACTTTATCCGCAGTTAACTGAACTATATCTGGTCCTGCTAACTGTTTCTCTCCCACTTCATTCCAACACAGAGGCGTTCGACATTTTCTACCATACAAAACTTCAAACGGTGCCGCTTATATGCTGGAATGATAACTGTTGTTGTAGGCAAATTCAATCAATGACAAATGCTTATCCCACGATCCCCCAAAGTCAACAATGCAAGCCCAGAGCATATCTTCTAATGTCTGAATCGTTCGTTCACTCTGACCGTCAGTTTGAGGATGATAAGCTATACTTAACTTTATCTGCGTTCCCATCTCCTTTTGAAAACTTCTCCAGAACCTTGAAGTAAAACGACTATCCCGATCTGAAATAATCGAGATTGGAACTCCATGTCGAGTTACTCTTTCGTCAATGTACAATTTGGCTAAGCGTTCCATCGAATCAGTTTCCTTTATCGATAAGAAGTGAGCAGACTTCGTTAATCTATCAACAATCACCCAATTAGAATCAAATCCCTTCGGAGTCCTTGGTAGCTTTGTGATGAAATTTGTAGTAATCTGATCCCATTTCCACATCGGTATTTACAATCGTTGTAACTGACCAAACGGCTTTTGATGTTCAATCTTTACCTTCTTGCAAGTAGTACAATCTTCCACATGCTTAGCAATACTTCTTTTTATTCCCGGCCACCAATAAAATTGTTTAAGATCTTTATACATCTTATTCGTACCTGGATGTATAGAGAATCGAGACTGATGAGCTTCTTGAAGTATCCGGTCACGTAAACCACCCAAACTAGGCACCCAAATTCTGTTTCCCAAACACAACAACCCACGATCATCCTTTACTAGCAATGTTGATAACCCTACTAACCGTTCTGATTTCAACTGTTCTTCCTGATAGGCTTCTATTTGACACTTCAACAATTCATCAAAGATATTAGGTAGGAGTTCAGCTCGTAGTGATATAGCTTTTATTGTTCCACTTCTTTCTTGACGACTCAGTGCATCGGCCACCACATTCGCCTTTCCTGGGTGATAAAGAATCTCACAGTCGTAATCATTCACCAGTTCTAACCATCTTCTTTGCCTCATATTTAATTCCTTCTGATCGAAGAGATGTTGGAGACTCTTATGATCGGTATAAATTTGACATTTGGAACCATAAAGATAATGTCTCCAAATCTTCAATGCAAAAACAACTGCTTCAAGTTCCATGTCATGTGTTGGATACTGTCGTTCATGATCTTTTAGTTGACGAGAAGCATAAGCAATAACTTTCCCACGCTGCATAAGTACACATCCCAATCCCAGTTTAGAAGCATCACTGTAAACAACAAAGTCTTCAGAACCTTCAGGTAGCGACAAAATCGGCGCGCTGCACAGTTTCTTTTTCAATATTCCGAATGCTTCATCCTGTTCTGCTTTCCATTTGAACTTTAGATTCTTCCGAGTCAGCTTAGTCAAAGGCGTCACGATACTAGAGAAGTCTTTTATAAACTTCCGATAGTAACCAGCTAAACCTAGAAAACTACGTACTTCAGTTGGCGTTCTCGGCGGTTCCCACTTTTCAATCGCTTCTACTCTCATTGGATCAACTTGAATGCCTTTCACGGAAACTACATGCCCCAGAAACTGAACTTCTCGCAGCCAGAATTCACATTTTGAAAATTTGGCATACAACTTTTCTTGCTTCAATAGTTCTAGAACCAAACGAAGATGTTGAGCGTGCTCTTCCTTAGATCGGGAATAGATAAGTATATCATCGATAAATACAATCACGAATTTATCAAGATACGGCTTACATACCCGATTCATTAAATCCATAAAGGCAGTTGGAGCATTCGTCAAACCAAACGGCATCACTAAGAATTCATAATGACCATACCTTGTGCGAAAAGCAGTTTTCAGAACGTCTTCTTCTTTAACCTTCAACTGATGATAACCGGATCTTAGATCAATTTTGGAGAAATAACAAGCTCCAACTAACTGATCGAAGAGATCATCAATTCTAGGTAACGGATACTTGTTCTTGATCGTACGCTTATTCAATTCCCGGTAGTCAATACACATTCTCATCGAACCATCCTTCTTTTTCACAAACAAAACTGGTGCTCCCCACGGCGAAGAACTCGGTCTAATGAAGCCTTTACCTGAAAGATCCTGCAGTTGAGTCATCATCTCTTTCATCTCTGGAGGTGCCAAACGATACGGTGCACGGGCTACAGGAGCAGCTCCAGGAATCAGATCTATACCAAACTCTACATGTCTAACGGGCGGAAGGCTATTCAAGTCTTCGGGGAAAACTTCTGGAAATTCACTAACAATTGGAATGTCTTCCAACTTACTCTTCTCTAGATTAGTATCTATCACATAAGCTAAGTAACTCGGGAAACCTTTATTAACACACTTACGGGCTTTTATCATTGATATAAGACTAGACTGATGATTTCTACGATCACCATAAATCACAACTGGCCCCTTCTCAGGTAACACAACATTTATTAACTTCTTATCACAAACTATGTTAGCTTGATTCTCGGCTAACCAATCCATTCCCACTACCACATCAAACTCGACCAGGGCTATTGGAAATAACTGAATCGGTACTCCGCACCCTTCTATATCTATCATACAGCTATCAAATACTTCTTTAACCGACACTTGATTATCATTTGCAGTATCTACCATTAAAGCATGATCTAACACTTTAGGCTTTAAATGCATATAAGCAGCAAATGAAGGAGACACAAACGATCGGTTTGCACCGGAATCAAATAACACCATAGCACGTGTAGAATTTATTAGGAATGTACCTGTAACCACGTCCAGAGTTTCCTCCGCTTCTTTTGCTGTCATCTGAAATGAACGACCTCTTGTTCTTGCTGGTTCTAGTCTCGGTACTACTGGTCTGACACCCGTTGCTCTTGCTGACGTACCACCCGATTGTATTCTCCCCAGTGGACAATCGGACTGAAGATGATCAGGAGAATTGCACGAATAACAAAATCTAACCACTCGACAGTCTTTAGCAATGTGACCGATCTTCCCACACTTATAACAGTTTCTAGGATCCACTTGACAACTTCCTTGATGAAAACGGTGACACTTTGGGCAAGATCTTTCAACTGGTTGAAAAGGTGGACGGCTATCAAATCGCTGAAACCTTGACTTCTTCGGATCGTGTGGTGGTCCTTCCCATTTTCTCTTTCCCATACTTTTATCACCAACATCCCTCCTATTATCTCGCTCCACATCTTCCGCGGCATCTACTGCAGTTGAGAAAGTATCGGGTCCCTTTGCAGTTACTAGCCTTCTGACATCTGAATTCAACCCGAAGATAAACCTCTCCACTTTCATTGCCTCCGTGGCAACGTAATACTCCGCAAAACGAGATTTTTCTAGAAAACAAGCAGTGTAGTCCCGAACAGATAAGTTTCCTTGCTGCAAATTCATAAACTCCTCTTCTAGTTGTTTAATAGCTGCATGAGGACAGAACTGCTTCCGAAAAGCTATAACAAATTCCTCCCACGAAAAGGTAGAATATATATCCGAACCTCCCGATGATATATGAGCTTCCCACCAATACAAAGTGTCACCCTTCAACATTGCGGTTCCATAAAGTACCTTATCCTCTTCCGCTCACTTACTAGTCTTGAAGATGGATTCTATTTCCTTCAACCATCGCATAGCTTTCACTGGATCCCGGTCTCCTGAATAGATCGGGGGCTTGCAACTGAGAAACATTTTATAATCGCACTTTTTCATTACTGGCACAACCGTAGGAGTAATAGGCATCTCTTCTTCATGTGTAGGATCTGGTCTTTCTGTTTCAGTATTATGAGCCTGGTTAAACATAGCCTGAATATTTGCCTGTAATCTTCCCATTTCGGCCGCTAAGTCGTCTCTCGTAACAAACTCCGTACCACGTCCCTGAACTCTGCCCCCACTTCTGCCTCTGCCTCTTTCTCCCCCTCTTCCCCTTCCTCCGGCTGTTGGATTGGTTCTATTCGGATTTCCTTCCCCTTCCCGATTTGTTCGTCTCGTACCACTTGCCATTCTGTTGATTCAAACAAGGTTAATTATAGACATAAACACATACCCCATATAACAAGGTACTCCAGTCCAAACATGTACCTGTAAGCTCACAATTACACTGGCCATGTGTAATCAGAAATTACCTTACATGATGTTCCTTCTACCTTTTTATATTTAACATCCCAAGGTTCTACAATAACAGGGACATCCTACTTCACATGCAGTTTTATTCTAGGTACAAATACTAATACCTAAATCCCTTAAACTAGGGCTCTGATACCATCTGTAACAACCCGGATTCCCAACATACAAATAACATATATTTCACCACAAAATAATACATCAAAATTTCATGTACGGTCCCTTATCTTAACCAAATAGGTCTTTCAGTACAAACTTTTTCTTTTATAATAAAGTACAAAATATTATAACAGATACAAAACACATCTCGAATCTTCATAATCATGCAACTTCCAAAAAGCTAAACATGATATATCCTATCACTGTCCCTTATTTGATCCTTGACCTGGAATACATATTTTAAAACAAAAATGAGGGTTAGACCTTGAGGTCTAGTGAGAAAAATCCCCGTTAGTAAAAAAACCATCTTTACAAACATTCAATACACATAATGCACATAAGAAAATACCAAATATGACTCATGCACCATGTATCTATCCGTCTCTTTCTCTTTCTCTTTCTCTTGGCCATATTAATTGGTAGCAAGCCAATTAATTAATTTACACCGCTGTACTAAATACAGCCAACACCACTGTCCCTCTGTACAACCAACTTTCACCGGTTTCTAAGCCCGGACAACTAGCACCCATGCAATGTAATACTCATATAAACACCATATGCACAATTTTACATTCATTCACATATATGTATTCCATTTGAAAACATTTTTAAATAAAAACTCACTTGTTTCGATTATTTCCAAAATCCTCCCAAGCTATTACCAAGCACTCCAAATTCTTCAGTTCAGTTTCCCAGAATCTGTATCACACAAATACAAATATTTCTTTTAAAGACTAAAATCTCTAAAATCCTGAAATCCTCGACTCAAGTCGCAATCAACTACTGAAATATTCTATGTCGCAATACACTACACCAAGTCGCAACCAACTACTGCGACACAGTACCAAGTCGCAATCAACTACTGTGACATCTCCCTCATGTCGCAACCAACTGTTGCGACAACCCCCTTAAGTCGCAACCAACTGTTGCGACATAGCACCAAGTCGCAACCCACTGTTGCGACTTCATGAGCAAGTCGCAACTCAAGGTTGCGACATTCATGAAGATCATAAAATTCAACCATGTCGCAACCCACTGTTGCGACTTCAATGAATGTCTCAGTCAACTAGTTCATACTTAACCCAGAAATCTAAACTTTTAAGCTATGCATGTTGCTGTAATTATGCAGATATGTTTACGACTATTAACATAACCTAACCATATGCTCAGATTTTCCAAAACATCCCTAAATCATCAAAACCCACTTATAAACTCACATAAAACTTTATCTCAACAAAAGGATAGATTTAGAGGTTACATACCTTTAATCTTTACAAGATGAACCTTCCAAATCCAGCAACAATCTTTGTCTTTCTTCTTCTTTCTCTTCTTCGGTTCTATCTCTCTCTTCTCTCTCTCAACCGAAACACACACACACACACACACACACACACACACACACACACACACACTCACAATTAAGATTTTAGCTAAGACAACCACATGGAGGACACCTCCTCCTAGTGAGGTGAGTGTGGCGGTGGTGGAGGTGATGTTTGGCAAAAATACCAAACAAACCCCAAACTTATTCTATATGGCAAAACACACCCCTATATTTCCATAACAACATTAAAACTTACCCCTTAACTTCTAACTCCATAATTACTCAACTAACATTTATAAAACTAACTCCAAACCATTCTTAAATTAAAATAATAACACTAAATAAATTAATGACATACCTGGTTATTACAACTGAATTGCGTATTCCGGATACTTTTTATCTAACCCATAACAGGCAAAATCATAGAGAGTCGGAACTTGATATCTTCCCTTTTTCAAGTAATGTTGGTTATCATATCCGATTCCCCAGGCTTTGTTGAAATATGTGAACTCTTTGGGTTTATTCAAGAAAATGGTTTGATCAGTTTGACCCCTTTTGTGGAGTTTGTTTTCAAGATCAAGAATTTTAGTAACAAACTCCTTGTGCTGAATTTGAAGAGAAGAACATTGATAGACAATTTCTTCGTTCTCATTCAGACACTGATCAAACTTAGACTGAAGATCAGATAATTTGGCCCTTAAGTCTCTAGGTGCTAATGAAAGATTTTTGCATTTTTCGTTTAGATTAGCAATTTCAGACTTATATTTCTCAGTTATTCTCTTTTGAACATCAAGCTTTTCAGTTAGAGATCTAATTTCAAGCTTTTGTTCTTTAGTGGTGGCCTTGAAGGAATTCGCCTGATCGGCGAGGGATTGCATTTTATTCAAAAATTCTTGTTCAAGAGAATCACATACCTGACTTGTCGTTGCTGCTTCTTCATCAGCAGAGGAGTGATATCCCATGAACGCGTCAGCACCATCAACATCTCCTTCATCATCAGATCTTCCCAACCAGAAATCGTTCTCAACGAACATAGCCTCTCCAGCCTCCTTTTGTCTTGACAGAGCGAGCTTTGCCTCGTAGTAGTGGGAATTTTTAACAGTAGGCTGGCGGCAATCTTTTGCGAAATGACCAAGTTTCCCACAGTTGTAGCACTTTACGGGTTCATCTATCTTCTTTCGGTCACCTTTCTCTGTCTTTTCCTTCTTCTCAGACTGATCTTTCTCTTCGACCTTCTTTTTTCCTTCATACCGGTCCTTATAGTCATGGCGCTTATTTGAGGAGGTGGAGTAGCGCTGACTATTGGATGATGGCTTCTTATAAAACTGTTGTTGTTTGAAGGTTTTGGTTAGGAGGGCAATCGCTTTCATGAAATCCGAGACTTCACCATCAGAATCACTGTCTTTCTCCTCTTCAGGTTCTGACTCAAAGGAGTTTTACTTTTGAGCCCGTTCGAAGTGACGACTCAACGATTTCCCTTTGTTTGAGGTCATGAGAGCGATAGGATCAGCAGATGGCTTCGATTCAGTCTTTTTCTCGCCCAGGAGCTCATTCACTTCGTCTTCGTCTTGAAGAAGTGTCTCATACAATTCATTGATGCTTATGTTCTCAATCAGGTTGTTGTGTTTGACATGAGAAGCGTACACTTTCCATTCAGGTAGCAGATTGTTGAGAAACTTGAGCGCGTTTTCAGTATTTGAACGAACGATCTTGTTCTTGTTTAGTTCGTTGAAGAGTGAGCAAAAACGTTCGTATGCCTGAGTGAGAGGCTCGCCAGTGCGCTGCTTAAAGCCATCAAACTTGGTGATTGCGCTATTTATATTAAGTTGATTTCCAACTACGCTCCCACGCATCATTCTGGCTACTTGATCCCACATGCCTTTAGTTGTGTCTTTGTAGTTGTCGATGGCAGTATAGGTAGTGTTGGGGAGAGCTTGTACCAGATATCTTTTAGCATGTTTTTCTCCTTCAATCATTCCTCTTTCATCTTCAGTCATGTCAGTGATGGTCTTTTTCTCACGACGAGCTAGAGCGGTTGCAGTTGCTGCTATGTCCTTCATTGGCCAAGGGATCGGACCGTCTTCAAGAGCTCTCTTAATGTATTCATAGTTGTCCTAGGACTCTATAAAGATCATTAACCTATCGCGCCATTGGTTGTACTCATTTGGATAGAGACAGGGCGGTTTGGTGTCGGTACCGATTGCAAGAGCGTCACGAGAAGTAGACATCTTTTGTTGCTACGCAGTGATCGTCAGACGTGTTGATCGATTAAAAGTGTAAACCTAACGCAAGGCACTAAGAGTGGAGTCCTAACGCAGGTTCTACGATTGATTAGTCTATAACTGAACTTACTGGATAGGAATCCAAGTAATAGATCTGATCTGGAAGTGTCCGGATCAGAATTAGTGAAATCAGCTCAAAAATGCAGAAGAGTCCGGATAACAGCTAGAGTCCGGATAACAAGAGGTGTCCGGAAAGCTTGAGGTCTCCGCATAACAAAGGTTACCGGATATCAGAGGTATCCGAATGAAACACAATTAAAATTAGGTACTTACCGGGTGTTGAGTTGACCGGGTAACACAGGATTCCAGATGAAATTGATTACCGGATACTTTGAGGTATCCGGAACAATCTTAACCGGAGAGATTTGAAATTAAGAAAACTTACCCGGAATGTCTTGCTTACCCGGAAAGGATGATGTACCCGGAAAGATTGGATGAGTCCGGATGGAATAACACAATTGTCCGGAAACAATCAACTTGTCCGGAAACCACGACTGGGTTATCCGGAAACCACGGCTGACCTTTTCAGTTCGATCGAATTTCGATTAGGGTTGCTCAAGAAAGTTCCTGAAAGGTTAGAAACACTAACAAACACAAAACTAACACTAACCCAATCGATTTTGAAGCAAAAAGAACACGTTTTGATGGTCAAAATTCGATTTTTATTGAAAAATACAACCAAAAACTTTGAACTTAATTTGCTAAATTAACCACTCAAACGAACGAATTAGGATGTGAAAATTTGCAGAAACACTAATGAGTATAATGCTAACACAACCCAATAAACAGAATCGAACAATTTTAAGAGAATCAAAGATTTGAAAATTCAAGAATAGGCAGACGAGAAAAAGTCAAACTAACCAGAAATCGACGAGAGAAACTTTGAATCGAATCCGTCCGTCTGCTCTGATACCAATTGTTAGTTCCAGATCCGTGCAACAATTATGAAATCAAAAGATATAAACAATAGTGTATACGATTTCAACTGGTCATCTCTGATTAATGCTTTCAATGTGGAGAGAATTACAATACGAATGAATGAAAGCTAATGAGACAACTAGCCTATTTTCCTAAGGCTAATCAACATTATATATGGCGGGCCCGTGGTTAACAAGCCCACGGCCCGTTCACTAATAAGGCTCAAAATAGAGAATTACATTTTAAATCCTGAACTTTAAATTAACATAAATTGACCCTAACAGAAACAATTAGCGGGGCCAGATATAGTTCAGTTAACCGCGGATAAGATTACTCAGATTCGGGAACGATTGAAAGTGGCTCAAGACAGACAGAAAAGCTACGATGACCGACGCCGAAAACCATTAGAATTCCAAGTTGGGGATTTTGTAATGTTAAAAGTCTCGCCTTGGAAAGGAGTCATTCGATTTGGGAAACAAGGTAAGCTTAGTCCAAGGTACATCGGACCTTTTGCAATTACAGAAAGAATTGGTGAAGTAGCCTACAGGTTGGATCTTCCGCCAAAGTTAAGCAGTATCCACAACGCTTTTCACGTTTCAAATTTTTGAAAGTGTTTGGTTACACCAGATCAGGCAGTTTCTCTACCAGATATACAGGTTGATGAAAGGCTGAATTATGTGGAGGAACCTGAAGCCATTGTTGACCGTAAAGTCAAAGTTTTGCGGAACAAAGAGATCAGACAAGTAAAAGTACAGTGGCGACATCATAAAGGGCAGGATGCTACTTGGGAATTAGAATCAGAAATGAGAACTAAGTACCCGTATCTCTTTGCCTAACCGAATTCCGAGACGGAATTCTTTTAAGGGGGAGATGATGTAATACCCCGGGTAAGTTCGTTAGTAAAATTCTCTTTCCATTAAATTTAGTTAACTTTAAATTGGATGTTTAGGGTAAGTTTGGGTTAATTTATAAGATTAGGGGTGTGTTGGTCATTTCTGAATAGTTCAAGGCCAAAACTGTAAATTAGGTCTAATATTATCCTTAAGCTTTCAGATATTTTCACAAAATCAGAAATATCAGTGTGTGTGTGTGTGTGTGTGTGTGTGTGTGTTTTAAGACAAAAGAAGAAGAAGAAGAAAGCTAAGGTTAATGCTTCAATTGGTTTACTTGGAAGTGATTTTGAGGTATGTTCCTTTACGTTTTATGTTTGTAATTGTTAGTAGAAGGTTTATATCGGATTAGAATTATCAATTTCATGACTGGTATTAATTTATGTCGATTCTGGGTAGAATTTTGGTAAACAGACAGAGGTTTTCGGACGTTTTGATAGTGTCCGGTAGTTTTTGGTTAATGGTATCCGGACGAGTCAATTATCCGGTAAGTTCTCTTTTCTATGGTTTCCGGATGAAATTAGATACCGGATGGTGTCCGGATTGTTTGGTTTCCGGATGTCGTCCGGATTGTTTATGTTATCCGGAAAGTTGTGTTGTCCGGATTGTATAGGTTGTCCAGAAAGTTGTGTTGTCCGGATTGGTCATGTTGTCTGGATAGTTTTGTAGTATCCGGAAACTCTAGTTGTTTGGTCACTTTTGAGATTCCAGTTACTTTTGAATATCCGGTGGCTTTGTGATTTGTCGACTCTTAGAGAGGGTATGAGTGTGGACTGGAAATACTGTGGACTTGACTTAAGTTCGGGTTTGGGGGAAACATTTGAGGATAAGAGTTAGATAGAGTTATCTAGAGTTCTTAGTCTTCTAGTAAGTCTTGTATGTTTAATTGGTGAAGAGATAATGGTATGTAAATTATTTCAGATTCTGTGAATTCTGGGTGAAAACTGAATCTTTTGGAAAAGGCTTGGAAGCGTTTTGATAAGCAATCAGGTGAGTTTTACTTTAAAATGTTTTCAAACTGGAATACATATATGTGGATTGAGAATGTGATAAGTAGTGTAATTATGTGCATATGTATGAAGTATGATATATTGAGATGTATATTATATTTATACGAGTATTACACTACACGAGTACACGTTGGCCGGGCTTAGGACCGGTGGAGTTTGGCTGTACGGAGGGACAGCGGAGTTGGCTGTATATTAGTGCAGCGGAGTAAATTGATTAGTTGGCTCACAACCAACTAATATGGCCATGGAAATGAGACAGGAAGATACACAATGCATGAGTCATAATTGGTATTCATAATTGTGTGATGTATATAGTGTTTGTGCAAATGATTTTAAACTGACATGGATTTTCTCACTTAGACCACTAGGTTTAACCCTCATTTTGTTTTAAAAATATGTATTACAGGTCGTAGATCAAGTAAGAGCAAGTGAAAGGGGTAATCTGTGACTAGCTTTTGGAAGACTTATGTTTTTGAAGACCATGACGTGTTTTGCAGTTATAACCTTGTTATTAGTTATAATGTAAATTAATTAGTAAAAAGTTTGTAATGAAATACTTATTATGATTGTAAAGACTAAGGGACCGTACATGTTATATGATGTATCTTGTTATGAAACAATGTTATGGAAAATATGCTATTTGTTGTATGTTTGGGAATCCGGGTCGTTACAGTATAAGACCAACAATAATAATAAAAACCGAGACAATATAAAATCCCAAATAGGTTGGCCAACGACGGGGGAGACCTGTATCCATTGAGAGTGGATGAACACAAAAGTACGCCACTCATACAATGTTAGTCGTACGACACTTCACTGCATAAAAGCCCAAGTGTCCCATACGACGCCTTACTAGTCACACCCAAAGAGACAGCTGACCTTAGTGACGTATCAATACGCATACCACTAAAGGCTCGGCCCATGCGGGGATACAACCATGGCGTTGCCCCGACATGGCGAAGGTCATATTCGCCCAAAGTGCTCAACCATGACTCAGTCCTCCTAGTGGACCCTTGAAGGTAAAGGTCATCTAACATAGGGTTCGGTCAAATCCCGCAACACCTAGTAGACCATGAAATAAAGACTGACTCACGTGCCTATGGATCCAATGCAACACAGTCTAGTATAATAAGCCCATCCTGGAATGACTAACGCACCCGGGCATTCAAATAATAATAATGCGCAATAAATGCGATATGGTGCAATAAGAGCAACCATAAATAAGACTCTACATCGAGCCATTAAAATCGGACAAATGTCCCCAAGACTATCTCAAAATCAAAACCGAGCAAATTCCTAAACTCATTAGACCCATATATAACGGTCATCAAATAGCATAAAAATGCATTTTAAACATCAATCGGGTAAACAAGTACCACAAGATCATTATTAACCCAAAACTCAATACGGGTTAAACAAAAGGGTTTTCCCAAAAGGACTTTTACCCTTATAATTTCTCAAAATGGCTTTTGACACTAAAACGTGCATTCTCCCAGATGGTTATAAAATCATTTACACTATTATGATTAAACCATCAAATAACTTCATTTTGAGAAATAAATCTTTTAAGGATATAATTATGATTTATATATATCATAATCCAAAAATCCCAAATATGGGTGTTTTACAACATTTATGAAGATAAACACTTCAAAAGAGTTAAACTCGTCAAATAACTCAACAATCGATATTTTCAAGTAAAACACACAAACATTTGGAAAATAACATTTTTGGCATGTACAAAGTTTTCACAAAGCAACTTGAACTCACCTTGCTAGATTTAGGCTAAATCTAGAATTTCTCCAAACGTAAGCTCCTTTGATGAAGCTTGAATCTCCAAGCCAAAACCTCAAAAACCTAGATCCAAAAGTTCCAACCATCAAATATTTAGATCTACCCATAAGGAATAATCTTCCAACCATTTTATACCAAAATACCCACTTATATCAAAACCCTAACTTCATAAATGAAGATAAGAGAAGATTACCTTAACCATACTTGAATCCACCAACCAAAATGTCTCTAGAACCTCCAAGATGAACCACAAAATCCTAATCTTCAAATGCAGTGGAAAGGGTTGGGTAAAAACCCTAGAAATCGGTGGAGAAGATAAAGTGGAAGGTTTCTTGAATGGGTTAAGGTTTTCCAACAATGGTGATGGTGTTGGTTTGGGGAAGAAGATGAAGAGGAGATGGGAGGCTTAGGGTTTTCTTGAGAGAAAACGATTTTAGAGAGAGCGAGGGAAAAGGGTTTAAGGTTGAAGGTGAATGAGGGAAGAGAGAGAGGGAAAAGGGTTAAAAACCCAAAATATTGTATCAGGTGCTTCGCGGACGTCCGCATGGCACCTCGCGGACGTCCGGTTCGCTATGACCGAATTCCCCCAAAAAGATCTGTTGCTTCCGCGGATGACCCGCGGACTTCTGCACCTCGCGGACGTCCGGCCTTGTGCCTCACGGACGTCCGTGAGTCCCAAAATGTGTTTTCTTATTTTTTGGGGTGTTACAATCCTCCCAAACTTAGAATGATTTCGTTCTCGAAATCTACATCCTTTACAACCCAAGGCTAACCGACTCAACGCCGACCATAATTTATCAGTTCCTAACTGGAATCTAAATTTCCCCCACACAGTCTATTAAGATAAGTCATCGAACAATTTCTTACCAACAAAGCTCCTTCAAGTACACTGTACTTATATCCGGGAGAACACACCAACCATTGGAATAACTCCTAGTCGGACGACTTCGGTTGTCTCCCAACCTTAGATGTTCCATACATCCCGATTTCAGTTTCAGACTCTAAGTCAATCCAAGGTTTGTTCACTAACGAATCTAACAGAATCTCCAATTCCGATTGCTCCTACCATTAATTGTAGATTAATTCCAACGAGTCCTAATAGACTCCAAAAATCCATCCCAACATTAATCATCAAACCGACATGTTCTTTAACCACACACGAAGGTTATTCCACCAAAACCACTCATCACAACTGAGCATCTTAAGGTTACTACAACCGTTATCATTATTTCTTTAAAATCGGATTACACCCTCCGAATACGCTAACGGTTTCCGACCTCGAGTCCAAAAAGGTTGACACCTAGTTTTACCACAAAGCTTTGAACTCTAACAGGACTCCACACACGAGTTCCGTTTACCGAGCATTTTCCACAAAACTAGGGTTGTCAATACCGTGCCTAAAGGGTCCTTCATGCGATAGTTGTCCAAGACCCAAAACCGGGTTGTCGACAAAAACGGTTATTCTAACCTCAAAATATGTTATCGCAAATCTAACCCTCCAATTACCACAAGCACATCGATTTTGCTACCGATATCATTCGGCCTATAGTCATATCACATGCCTAAACGCCCAACTTTTCGTAGTCGAGGTTCTATACAAGCCTACTCTTAACCGGGGTTATTTAACCTTTCCAAGGTCCTAATGAGTTCAAGGTTTTCAAGTGAATTATTTAACAAATATGTCAATCAACAAAAACTTTTCATAGAAATTTTCAACACAAAGATTTTTCATGTCAAATTAAACGTACGCATAAAAACTACTATCAGTTTGGTAGTTGCGCAAAAATGGACACGCTCGTCCCACATATGAAAAATCATATTGAAAATCATTTCATTGCAGTTCAGATTATCAACAAAACGCAAAAGTGTGATAAACAATTTCTTTTAAATTAACCGCTACGGTTCTAGTATGGATTGACTCATGACATGCACGTAAAGTAACTGCCCACTTTAAATGGTGTGTAATAAAAAGTTTCGCACATACTTCAAAAGAAGTTCAAACGGTGTTCGACTCCAAAATTCATTTATACCCATAAAATGGCATGGAACATGGTTCACCAACAAGATTTGCGCGCGTCCGTTTATTATACAAAAACGATGAAACGATTCATAATTACACTTTGGTCAAAACGTAAAACGTCTTGTGTCAGTTCCAAGTTTACAGACAAAACCAATACGTTTCCATCGTTTGAAGATATCAACTAAAACATCATGAGAACATCTCACATTGGGGTAGGCATGCAAGCTTGTAACACTTTCCTAGTAGTTTTCTTGAACGGAATAACATGCATTAAATAGTTCACGACAAAATTTCAAAAGGTGAAATTCTTGAAATCAATTTCCAAATTTTTCCAATTTCGGTCATATAATGACACACGAGTAAAATGTTTCTGACAAGGTTTGCACACAACAATGTGTTTTCCCAAAACATAAGAGAAAATAAGTGCTTATAAATCGTTGACACCAAAAAGGGTTCAAATCAACTTCCTACCTTGAATCATACAAATAGTGCGCATTAATATTCAAAACATAAACGGTTCCACGCACTCTAGGTTTAGGCAATTGATTTTCCAAAATCTCCGTTACGGAGCATTTACATCAAAAGTCTCGCATTCGAAATATAAAACGTTAAAACATCAACGCCTAAAAGCTTATTTGTTATAAAATACTTAAAATACACATTTTCTCCAAAACCAAAAAGGTTTACAATTTTTCAAAGTGTTCCTCGAACTAAAGTTGACCAAATGTCAACGACTCACACATTTGTGTTTTCAAAATATAACGTATTGTGAACTATGCATGATCTCCATGACACTAACGTATACCTTGACCAAAAGGCCTTCATTTATACAATGGGTTAACAAAACGTTTTCATGCACGACTCGTTTATCAAAGTGTCGAGAAACAATGGTTACCAAGCTATGCATACCCCTAAGTCGATATAAGGCATTTACATGAAAATGATAATAAGACATTTGACTGACCGAGAGCGCATTAAGCAAATTGTTATGAAATATCATCAAGTGTTCTTTCATGCATTACTTATGTCATGTATAAGTCAATCCACATACTGAACATGTTGCAACAAAACGTGCTAGCACAAAACTTTGAAAGAGAAATTACGCGACACTAATGTTTCAAAACTTATCTCTTTGGTTGCCTTATGGCATAAGATTGATATTTCTCAACAAAGCTCGAGTGGGACAAAATGCCCAACTTAACTCATAAATTTTCACATAATTGAATGGAGTATGCACCTTGTGAAATTACACTCACACGACTCAATACGTCGCAAAACAAAACTCCATGAAATTTAATGAGCTTAATGACCTCAAGTCAATAAAATGGCACCAAACATTGTGCTTTCAAAAAGTCAAATGGCAATAAGCAAAATCATGACTAAAACGCCAAAATTCCAAAATTCCATTCTTGTTGTAATACTATACAAACAATATTGATCACGAACTTGTATAAAACAAAGTCCCCAAAATAGCTTTACGTAGACATCCTGGAAGATAACTTTCCGTCCAAACTCTAACATATGTGGAGGAGATCCAATGTTAAAGTCGTAAGCCGTAGTTACTTGCCCAACATCTTAAACATCATAAAATATGGATATCACTGTATCCGAATGTAACGTTGGACAATAATAAAATGGAACAAGTTCCGACGGGGCTTGCAACTCCCGTAATAAAATAATTTCATGCAGGTTCAAAACCCATGATTTAAAATCTTGTGGGTGTGCTAAACATTTCCCAAAATTGTAACACAATCCATATATGGATTTGAAACACAAGAAATAATTAATGCAATTTATTTTCAAAACAAATTTTGTGCATAATTTAGTCGGCATTCAACGTCTCAACTCATACTCCTCCAAATCCCTCCGGTCCACTATTGTCATCCGGATATTCAAACCTCTTAAGGTAGAGTTGGGAATTACATCAATTAACCTTACGGTTTTTCCTCGTATCAAAGTCGGTTCAATAAATCTATGGTTCTAATCCAACCATCAATCTCGACCCGAAACGGTCTTCTTAAAGCAATTATCATGCTTATCGTCACTCTAAGTGACTAATGCTAGAATCGTCCATCTATTCCAACGACTACTAGCTTAGAAATTTCTTCACTACCCCAACGATCATCACATTAAAGTAGTTCAAGTATGCACATGTACTAGTAGATTCACCATGACACTGGCCAGGTGTCACAATGAACGTACCGTACATGATTACCCTTGCTACTCTAGACGTGATTCCCGTTTCTAATAACTCTTATTGACCTCAAAACATCCTATCTTAATGTGCCTAATGGTGAATTTCACTCTCATTTACTTAAAAGAACGCTAGTTTGAGTCTAGGTATCCACAATCAACACCAAATTCTCTCAAACTTATGTTATGATACCAACTTGTAACACCCTCGAATTGGGAAAGAGCAACTAGTTAAATTTTTTGATATTACATCCGAAACAATAGGATTTATTCCTATAATTCAAATAGGTAACAGACTTAAAATTATCAACTAGGATTATCCTCAACAATACATATAAAGCAAGTCTTATTACCAAGACTAAAACTATCTCGGGTGATAATTAACCCGAGTACAAGTTGCTAATCCCAAGGATGAATGCGGAAAACTTCACTTAAGCTATTCACCTCACGATCACTTTACTAGCACACGACCTTTCACACGTGTCACTAGAACTACTCCCGACCTTAGACCTGTTGCACATGCCTACAAATAAAAAGGGTTAGGCTAACGCCTAGTGAGTTCAAGAGTTTATAGCATGATTTAAATAATTCTTTAAATGAAAGTTTGCAATATAGTTTATGAATTCCAAAAGAGTTTACAAAAGGATGTAAATGACTCATTTTCCAACGCACCCAAAATCTATGAGAAATATTCCCAAAAGGTATAAAGCGTTTTCCCAAAATGAATACCAATCCAAAACTCACTCAATACGTGAATAAATCCTTATTATGCAAAACCTTCGAAGACGGTTGACAACAAAATACTCAACCCATAAATCATGTAAAACCATCCATTTAATTTTAACCCTTCATTGAAAACATAATACGAAGCCATACTCACGCAAACGTAAAATGTAATGAAGTTCCAAATACCATAAATATGGAAATGACCTGCTTTATTTAGACTTTAATACACATGGAGGGAATCCATTATTAAAGTCATCCAACCGCAGTCAAACGTATAAGACCAACAATAATAATAAATACCGAGACAATATAAAATCCCAAATAGGTTGGCCAACGACGGGGGAGACCCGTATCCATTGAGAGTGGATGAACACAAAAGTACGCCACTCATACAATGTTAGCCGTACGACACTTCACTGCATAAAAGCCCAAGTGTCCCATACGACGCCTTACTAGTCACACCCAAAGAGACAGCTGACCTTAGTGACGTATCAATACGCATACCACCAAAGGCTCGGCCCATGCGGGGATACAACCATGGCATTGCCCCGACATGGCGAAGGTCATATTCGCCCAAAGTGCTCAACCATGACTCAGCCCTCCTAGTAGACCCTTGAAGGTAAAGGTCATCTAACATAGGGTTCGGTCAAATCCCGCAACACCCAGTAGACCATCAAATAAAGACTGACTCACGTGCCTATGGATCCAATGCAACACAGTCTAGTATAATAAGCCCATCCTGGAATGACTAACGCACCCGAGCATTCAAATAATAATAATGCGCAATAAATGCGATATGGTGCAATAAGAGCAACCATAAATAAGACTCTACATCGAGCCATAAAATTCGGACAAATGTCCCCAAGACTATCTCAAAGTCAAAACCGAGCAAAATGCTCAACTCATTAGACCCATATATAACGGTCATCAAATAGCATAAAAATGCATTTTAAACATCAATACGGGTTAAACAAAAGGGTTTTCCCAAAAGGACTCTTACCCTTATAATTTCTCAAAATGGCTTTTGACACTAAAACGTGCATTCACCCAAATGGTTTATAAAATCATTTACACTATTATGATTAAACCATCAAATAACTTCATTTTGAGCAATAAATCTTTTAAGGATATAATTATGATTTATACATATCAAATATCCAAAAATCCCAAATATGGGTGTTTTACAACATTTATGAAGATAAACACTTCAAAAGAGTTAAACTCATCAAATAACTCAACAATCGATATTTTCAAGTAAAACACACAAACATTTGGAAAATAACATTTTTGGCATGTACAAAGTTTTCACAAAGCAACTTGAACTCACCTTGCTAGATTTAGGCTAAATCTAGAATTTCTCCAAACGTAAGCTCCTTTGATGAAGCTTGAATCTCCAAGCCAAAACCTCAAAAACCTAGATCCAAAAGTTCCAACCAACAAATATTTAGATCTAACCATAAGGAATCATCTTCCAACCATTTTATACCAAAATACCCACTTATATCAAAACCCTAACTTCATAAATGAAGAGAAGAGAAGATTGCCTTAACCATACTTGAATCCACCAACCAAAATGTCTCTAGAACCTCCAAGATGAACCACAAACTCCTAATCTTCAAATGCAGTGGAAAGGGTTGGGTAAAAACCCTAGGAATCGGTGGAGAAGATGAAGTGGAAGGTTTCTTGAATGGGTTAAGTTTTCCAACAATGGTGATGGTGTTGGTTTGGGGAAGAAGATGAAGAGGAGAGAGGAGGCTTAGGGTTTTCTTGAGAGAAAACGGTTTTAAAGAGAGAGAGGGAAAAGGGTTTGAGGTTGAAGGTGAATGAGGGAAGAGAGAGAGAGAGAGAGAGAGAGAGAGGGAAAAGGGTTAAAAACCTAAAATATCGTATCAGGTGCTTCGCGGACGTCCGCATGGCACCTCGCGGACGTCCGGCTCGCTATGACCGAATTCCCCCAAAAAGCTCTGTTGCTTCCGCGGATGACTCGCGGACGTCCGGCCTTGTGCCTCGCGGACGTCCGTGAGTCCCAAAATGTGTTTTCTTAGTTTTTGGGGTGTTACAGCGTGAGCCATCAATATGTGTTGTCTGTGTACTTGAACTGATAAATGTGTGACTGTTTATAAATGCTTATAAACTCTTTTTGTAGATGATTGTGGTGTGGTGTTGGTAACAAGAGGGATCTCACTAGACCTCATGGTCTAACCCTCGCTTTTCAAAACTAAAACATTTTCAGGTAAGCAGGTAGTCGAGGGCTAGTTTCAAGACAAGAGCAAGTTGGGAGTTGAAGCTTGCGTATAGAAGGACTAGAAGACTTTCCTTTTATTTTGTAGATATGCTCTCAGCTGTAGTTAGGGTTATTTCCCAGAACCCATTTTTGTAATCTTGTAGTGTGACTATGTTGGGCCATTTTGGCGTTTTGAATTAAAGTAGTAGCGTTTGGCATGCTTGTCCAGTGTGGGTTGTTACAGAAAGACTCGAGATATTGGTGATCTGGTGGTTACTATGAATCCAATAGCCCAAGATGCGTTGGCTCATTCTGAAATGGATCAAAAAAAAATAGCCCAAAATTATGGACCAAACACAATTACTCCCACGATCCAATTTAGAGCCTAATTATGACAGCCTACAAATTTGATGTCTAGCCCCTCAATAAAGAGTGATAAAATAGGTACGTCCAGGTTAATCGTCAAAGAGAAGACGTCCCCATCCTTGAGATCGAGCTTAAAGACCAACTCATGTCCCTCTATTCATGCAATCCCTTCAACACATGTGGAGACAAAACCATCGAACCCGTATATTCTTGATCCATAAGCGGTGGTTTCTTCGACTCGTCAAGCAGCTTCAGACAATCTCGAATGTTGCAAGCAAACTCGAGAAAGAATAGTAAAGGAAAGTTATCGTCCGCCCTCTGATCTCCCTTCAGAATCTGGACACATCGTCTCAGCTAGGGACATACAAATCCGTAACAAAGCAATCATCCACTAGCACTTGGCTTAATATCTCAATCTTCACTTACACCTACACTAGGGTGTTTAGCCTAGCATGTTGAAATGTAAGTACTTAAAAGTAAATGACATGAATGTAAAAGACTTAAAAGTAAACTTGTAAGAAAAGTAAAGTGAATGTTGTAAAGGTTGTTGTAACAACAACTCAGAGTAAATAAGAACAAGTGCCAAAAGATTGTAAATATATTAAAAACTACTAGAATGCAAAGCTTTTAAGAAACTTTGATTCAACTGGATATCTATTACAAATGAAGTCATCCCATATTTATACTAACTAAGGGAATCAAAAGATGCTTAAACTAGTACGAAAGCTAATTATCCATGACGGGTGTCGAGTCCGGCAAATAATAAGATTTATATAATTAGCCTATTACCTCTAAACACAATTAATTGCGATAGTGATAAGTAGGGTCGTCTCCTCAGGAACTCGGTGTCAACCGTAGATCCAAGACGATGTCATGTGCAAGTTTCTTTTAAAACAAATAATAAAAATGGGGGGTTTTGAAATTGTTAATTAATCTAGACGCAAAAATAAATTAAGACGAAATAATAAGGACAAATCCTAGTGATGAGTATGACCAGTTTTTTATGAAATCTTGTATCATTGACTTGAACAAAAACGCATTTTTCACAATTAATTTCAGACCGGCCGTGAGTATCGACAACGCGCCAAACACTTCGTTTGTTCTTAGGATTAAACTAGCGCGAGAAGCTCGGCGAACTAGTTCCTAATTGATTAAGCTAAGTCTAGTCACGAACTCAAACTTAACCTATCAATTGCATTAAAAGTAAACAAACACCAATCCTAACTAATGATCGGAAGCCCGATCATTTAAGCTAGATTACACAATCCCATAATACAGATCAATCGATTTAACTCAATTGATGCATTATTTGCTACTAACTTGAAATTAAGAACGATTACGTATTCCAAATCCCAACTAGCAATTCAAAATTGAGTGGTAGGATTCAAGGGATCCTTCTCAAATCAAAAACCCAAAAATGAAGAACACATTTTAAACAAGGAGTATGTAAATTAAATTAAATGGACATTCAAACGTAAATCAAGTCTCAACAAAAATTCATAATAAACTAATTATAGTCTCATCACTAGAAATAAGAGATTAGCTACTCATAATCTTGATTTAAAACACAACTTAAGCTTACGATTTGGTAGAAATCAAAAAAGTGATGAACCCTAGAAAATTCTTCAAAATCCACACCAAGAAGTTGAAAATCGTTCTCCTCTTGTGTATTTTGCTCTCTAAAAATCGTTCTCCAATGATTCCTCCCCCCAAAATCGACAGTCCAGCCCCCTATTTCAACTCCCACGGAAAAAACCGCTCGAAACGAACGTGGCCACCTAATTTTTGACTGGCGTGGATTTGGGCGCGAGTTTGGCCGTGCGAGAATGCGCGGTGATGCAGTAAACAGACCCTCCCGCGGCTGGGGGCGCGGGTTTGGCCGCTGGACTGCTGGCCTGCTGCTGCACGATGAAGCTGATTTTTGGCGACCTCTTTGTTTCTGGGCTGAACAGATGTGTTTTCTTCTCCTGGGCCTGCGATTAGAACACCACTATTTGGGCCTTTCTCTTTTTTTTTGTCTTGTAACGTGAGCCTGCCAAAAACAACCCAATATTAATTATTGTTATTTATTTATTTTTTCTTTTCTTTACCTACTTCACACACACACACACGACACAAACAAGATCATATAAGAGATATATTATTATTTCTTTTTTTTTTCTTTTTAGTTTAAACCAACAATATATTAAAACTTTCTTTTTGTTTTCTTTTTCAATTCAATTTAATCACAAATAACAAAATACTAAACTTAACAAATTGGGGTGTTTTAAGCATCTAACCAACAGTAAGTTTAGGAAAATTCGATATAAAAATGTAGGGGTGCTCAAAAACCCGATCAACCCGACCAACCCGATCAACCCAACCCAACCCGACGTGGAATAACCCAACCCGAAGTAACCCGATGTCCAATCGAGTTGAAAAATCTTCAAACCGTATGTATTGGGTTGATATCGGGTTACGATAATTTGAACCCAACCCAACCCGATGAACCCGATATATATATATATATATATATATATATATATATATATATATATATATATATATATATATATATATTCAATCTCTTATCCATCTCTATATAACTTCTTCACACACACACACACACAATATATATATATATATATATAGATGATGTTAACATATATATGCAAATTGAGAAAAACATTTGATGACGATATGTTTAAGATTTAAGAAATATGCAAATTGGAAACGTCAAGTTATTTGATCATATTTGGTTTAGACATTTTTATATGTAGTATCTAAATATTGTCTGAATTATCGGTTGTATTTTAAAGGCATGTTTCCTTTATTTTTTTGTTTTTAATTTTGATTTTACCTTGTTTAAACACAACCCGACCAACCCGATCAACCCGAACGGGTTGGGTTGGGTTGTATCTTTGTTTGGGTTGGGTTGAAACTTTTTCAAACCGCCAACATTGGGTTGATGTGTCGAAATGCCTTCAACCCGATCAACCCAACCCGTGAGCACCCTATAAAAATGTATCTAAAAATCCAATAGTTAATAACCAAGTATCTTAAGTCAAAATGAAAAGTTAAAGATGCTTAGGTATAATAACAAAGCATATTCCATCAGCATCTTCTATCACAAATCGGGTTGTACTTTGTAGTAAGATCATGAGTATCGCCTATCCATGAACCCACTGAACCCGAATGTCACCTCAGCACCACATCAGCTTTTCTCTTTTCTACCCTTCTTACCCTAAAGTAGAGTACCGCCAACCCACGAACCCACCGAACCCACTCCTACCCGCTACCACCTCACCGAACCCACTCCTGCCTTAAAAAACCTTGAACCCGCTCGGCTTCATGAACCCGCTCCTACCCGGACACCCCAACCCGAATGGAACCCCCCCCCCCCCGGTACCGCCCTACCCGCCCTACCCGAATGCCACCTCAGCTGAACCCGCCGTGGTACCCGATGGCGGTACGCACGGCCTAAAAGATGTCTCCTTACAAAATGTAGTTTTTCAAATTATCTTCCAAGATGGAGCTGATGATGCCAATATATCCAGTGTTGTAGCCACACCTGTTGCAACAACATTCAGATCAACAAATAAAATATATAAAAAAGACCAAATTATCCTTGACTTAGCAGAATTAAAGTTAACGACATTAGGGTGATGGACCCAATCCATAACAAAACTGAAACCACAATGACCATACATGTATTTATTTCGTTTGAGGGTCCCAATCCATAATTTTATATAAACAAAATCATCAAGTAATATAAGTTGGACAAACTATGTCTTGGTGATTAATAGAATAATTACAAATTATGAGGCAAATCGGGATTTCGTTTTACTATACTAAAATCAATATCAATAAATTAGTGTAAAAACAATTATTTTTTAGCGTTATAACATGGTTTCCCTCCAGTGATTTTTTGCATGTCCCCCACTAGCTAAAAAACCAAAGAAAGTACTTCAAAATCAATCAAAAAACAAAAAAAAAATTGAAATCAACAAAAAAACAAAAAAGTCCCTCGAAATCGACAAAAAAAACTTTAAAATCTTTTGAAATCAACCAAAAAACTTCAAAAATCTCTTGAAACCGTAGAATTAGGCTAAAACACATCGAACGACTTTGCGGATTTTTAACCTACCTTAAAAGTGACCCCATTATGCAAAAATCTTGGATCCGCCACTGATGACGAGTAATGTAAGTTGTGTGTATGAATGGTGGAGGGGCAGGGGCTCAAGATTTAAACCAAAAAATATACAAATAAATATTATTTGTAACCAACATGTCAACCATTTAATTTGTAATAAAGTCATTCTTGGTGGTATGTGTTAAATTGCATGTGGACCAAAGCATTAAAAATATTACTGTACCTGGTATGCTCCAACTAATTAAATAATTTGTAATTAACATTTTGTTCACCGTTACTATTGTCTAGATCAACGTTAAAGTGACCTGAGATGTGACGTGATAACGCATCAGTTTAAGGGTCCGTTTATCAAATACTTACCTGGGTAAGCTACTTATCGGTAAAATGTTAGTCCACCAAGATGGTATTGTATGCAACAATTTTTCCAGTGAGCGCTAAGAGTCTTCGCTACACTTACCGGGTAAGACTCTCGGTCCTTGGCTTAGCTCATACCGGGTAAGAGTCTTGGTACTTGCTATATTCATCCCGAAAGGTAATGTGAGTTGGTAAGCGCTTATTCGAGTAAGCGTTTGGCAAACGACCCTTAGTATTTTATATAACTTAATTACCTAAATACCGGTTTTTTAACTTGTGAAATGTTATATGAGCAAGGGCATTATCTGTGGGATGTCGATTTAGATAGACATGTTTACGTAGCTTGTGGAGATGCATCGAAGAAAAAACTGGTTTGCAGATACGATGAGAGAATCTTGCAAGGAGTCCATCAAGAAGGCCTGGATGTTCATTTGATAGATTTGACTTATCTGTCCTGAACCTTCCTCGGTGGAGGAAAGGAATAGCGACACTGAGTTGAAGAGGGAACAAGTCTCTCAGAGATGGGTTCAAACTATGTTCTGATAAGGGCATCCAAGTGAATGACATCGATTAGTAGAACAGGAGAAGAGCCTTGACTTTCTACCCAATAAGACACATTGACCTAGATATACATAAGGCTTTTAGAATCCCCTTCTTACCGATCTATAACGAGCTAACGAAAGGCTTAGAATCAATGCTTTGACCGGTAATGTCGAATCTAAGAACGTAGTTTGCCTTCTACAGGGCCCCGGTTTTGGAAGGTGTACCAACTGAGTTCATCTGCTGACGGATTAGAAGAAGCGGAAAGAAAGGTAAGTATCTGCTTTGTAACTTATGGGAGACTAGACTAGCAGGTGCGTGAGACATTCAGCTATAAGCACGAGGGTCTGCACTCACTCTGCTTCACCTCCCCTCTGTATAAGGTTTAAGAGCTCTTAAACTCAATTTTAACAGTTCTCAAATGGGGTCCTGATCGGAACGATTGAAGAAAGAAAGAGAATGGTGCCCCTTTTCGCCCAAGGCGTATAGTCTGGTATTAAACTCATAGCTAATATATATCAAAACTTGATGTCCATTAGGCTTATGATGCCCTGTATCGCCGCACGAAATGCACATGGTAAGTACTAGGGATGAGCATCGAGGACCGTTTTCCCGAACCGAACCGGTACCGGACCGAACCCGAACCGGTACCATATATTCGGTCCGGTATTCGGTTCCAAACATTCCTCAAAATCGGTATTCGGTATTTCGGTATTCGGTACCGGGATTTTCCCGAAAAAAACCGAAACCGAACCGAAATTTTTAAAAGCAAAGTTTTTTTAAAATTTTTAAGTATGCATATCATCTCCTAAATAAAGTTTATCTTGATTGTTTTTAACATTAATTATTATTGTTTCTAGTTGTATATATAGAGATTGAAGAGTTGATAACGAACAAAATGGAAAAACGAAAATCGTAAAAAAATACCGAATATTTTTGAACTTTTGTTTGGTTTTGAACTTTTTGATTGTTTGTGATTGGTTTTGAAACATTATGAAGGCATTTTGGTTTGCGATTGGTTTTGATACACATTTGATACATTTTAAAATTTTCGGTCCTAAGTGGTCCTAGTACCGATTTTCCCGTCCCGAAACCGAAACCGAACTGGTACCGTACCGGTACATACGGTTCGGTTTTCGGTACCCATTTTTAGTCCCAAAAAAATTCGGTACCAACCGGTTCGGTATCGGTCCGGTCCCGATCTCATCCCTAGTAAGTACTACTGATCCAACTAATTGATAAGGTGTAAAATACTACTTACTTCACCAATTATAAACGCGAGCTGCTAATACTCCGTAGGCCGAGGAGCAAATAACCATCTTTCGGCTAACCTAGCCTCCTCCGTCCCTCGGGACCAACAAGGGATAGTACAGGAATATTCAACTGTTGTCCATCGACTACGCCTTTCAGTCTCTCAATTCTAAAATCCAGAACTTGAATTTATGTCCTGTCATTAAATTTCTCCTGATTTATTAGAACTAAAAGAATTCCATTTAAGTATCTCATTTTGCTTTAGTTGAAAGATTCCATTTGAATCTTATGGTTCTTCATTAAGGCTAAATACTCCTGATTACTTACCACCAATTATATATAAACACAAATTAGACATAGACCGGTAATATATTATACTTTGCACTAAAAAAACAAATGATTTTTACCCACAAAATTCACTCAGGGAAATTTATGTCGGTGATTCCCTAGGGATCATCCAAAAAATATCAATGATTCGGTAGAATCCGATGTTTTTCGAGAAAATACCCATGGATTACCTAGAGAATCCCTGTCGTAATCTGTCACTGATTTGCATTTCCCACAAAAAATTTACCCACCAACTTTTGTGACGGTTTTGTGACAGATCACCGTTTAGCGACAGATTTTCCAGAGAAAACTTAGTAGGTAAAAGTATTTCATTTAGTAGTGTTGATATTTATTTTGATTTTTTATCAACTAACAAGCATATTGGTCTTTGTAGGAACAACAAGAAAACATCCTCAATATTACAACTTTCATATATATGATTCTAACGTTTACATAAACTATTAGATTTAAAGGTAAATATTTTACATAAATTGTGCAAAATTAAGTGCTTCCATCATATTGACACACTATTTGGGATTCCTTTTCCTGTAAGTCCCTCTTCACTGTATGGCTGCAAAAGAGTATAACTTACATCAACTACTCCAACCCTATTCTTCAAACTTTTATCACTGTTCCTCTTTTCAATTCTATCCTCAATATCTTTCAACTCTTTCCCAAATTTCTCGAATGCCTTCAAAGGTTCCGAATCCATTGTCCAATTGGGTTCTCTATGTCCAAGATAAACCTCATCGGATGGATGCCTCGATAACAACTCGATCAAGGATATGCCAATGAGTGCTGGACGCTGAGCAGTGATCGTTTTCAGGAACACGTTATCTGGGTTCTCTATAAGTTCATCGTACTCTTTCGTGTTTGGTTCAGGCATAAATCGACGACTTATAGTTGGACGGTTTGGGAAATATCCAGCGTAAGAATATTGACCAAAGTTGACTGATGCGTGAAGAGCGGAAGCTACCCATATGATTGTAGTGCAAGTATTGATTAAGTTATGGCAAGAATCCATTTCTGGCCACCATTGTTCGTCTTTCTTGTCGCCATGTCCTTGTTCTTTAAGTTCCTTCCACCATGAATAAAGTTCGTTGTCGGTTTGAACCATATGGTCGTTTTTGTAGTAGAAGTTACAGTAGTCCTCAACCCATGTTTTGATGGCTGACCAAATCTCAAGACCATCAACAGCAAATGGGTAATCTTCGATCAGTAAACGAAGGCCATGGGGAGAATTTGAGTCCTCGATTGCCATTCCCCTGTATATGTGTTGAATCATATGTTAGCTTAGTGTATTTTGTACTGCTTAGAATGTGTTATCACATGATGTTGACGTACTTGGGATATAGAATCTTTGAGTTTTCGAAAACATTCAGCAACTATAGGATAAGTGGATAACACAACCAGTTTTATAGGACGTTCAATATCTTTTAAGTGTCAACATTATAGACTACTTTATATGAGCTAAGTTTATAGGATCAGACAATTAGGTGTCCTATGTATAAGTGTTCCAATAAGTTGACTGGACGCTCTAAATAAGACATCCTAACAAGTTTTTTATTAGTATCTTTGTATGAAATTATTTGAAAAAGTTAAATGTCATAACAAAAGATGTATACATTGAGTATTTCTCAAAAGTGTCCTATAAAGAATCATAATAAGACACTATATTTCAAAAGGTCTTATAGAACATGTTAGGAAGCCCAAATTAAACCCTCTTACCAAGTTATTATAAGACTTTTACATATGATATTGATTATGACACACAATTGTTTGATCCTATAAATTTAAAACTACAACAAAACCAAATTTATAGGGCGTCAAAAGTGTTTTAAGTGTCTGAAAAAACTACTCTATACGACTAAGGGGATGTTTGGTTCACGAAATAGAATTTGATGGAATTTGATTTGAAGGAATTGAAATCCATCAAAGGAATTTGACTTTGAAAGAATTGGAATGAAATTTGATGGAATTTGACCATGCGTTTGGTTGACAAAATTGGAATGGAATCTCGTAAAAGAATACAAATATGCATATGTCGGGGTGGGGTGACGGTTGTGATGACAACAATAGTGGTGTGCTGGTGTTGGGCGTGGGTGGTGACTTTGACGACAAAAAAATAGTGGCATGGTGGTGATGATAGGGGTGGGGATGGTAGGTGGGGTGACGGTGGTGGAACAATAATATTAATTGATGGTGGTGGTGGTGGTGGTGGCGGATATGTTGCCAACGGGAGTGGTGAGGGCAGGGCGGGGAGGGGACGTGGTTAAGTTAGATGCAAAGGTTATTTTTGTCTTTCTGAAACGAAATTATAAATATGTTACATTTGCCACGAAATGGAATTCAAATCCCTCGCATATGCTAAGGAACGATCAAATCCCTCGAGGGGGGAATCCTGTGGAATCCTATCAATTCATTCTGCGAACCAAACATCACTAAAGAATTTGCCATTCCAATTCCATCAAATTCCTTTGAATTCCATGAACCAAACACCCCCTAGTATATGGTCAAACCTTTGTGTATCTAATCTAAGAATGTTGTAATAAGTTTATAAGACGCTCTTGAGTGTTTTAACAAGCCTTTTAAGACAGTTTTGAAACAAAGTGCCCTTTTAGCCTTTGATAGGACACTTAAGAAATGTCTTATAAAAACATCTCTTGGATACTTTATACAAAAAAAAATTGAATAGTGTTATATAAACGGGCTAATAGGACATTTTGTTTCAAAAATGTCCTAGAAAGCTTTTATAAGACATCCAAAAACGTCATATAAATTTATAATTACAACACGTTAAGATAGGACACAAAAAAGTGTGGTCATATAAACGTAAGTCCTATAAAGTAGTTTATCGGGACACTCACACGTTTTAGGTGTCTTATGAAACTCAATTTTGTTGTAGTGTTAAATCATATAAAACAATGTATTACGACATTTAGACATATTTAACATCCTATAAAGCCAATCCTGTTGTAGTGCTAACTTAAATATACGAAAATGCTTCTTGTTAACTTTAGATGAATCATGTACCTCTTGATGAGATCAACGGGGAGTGCTTGGTCAGTAAACACCCAATCCTTGTATATGAAAGATGACATTTCCATTGCATATCTCCCTGGGAACACTGTTTCCTCAACAAGACCTCCACCGTTGATCAGGATTTGCCTTCCAAAGGCGTTGATGCTCATCGTATCACGAAAATGAGGTTGGAGAAGTTTATGGATCGGGTGGAGAACACTTAGTTGCCGATTTGTTGCAATCACAAACGGCTCCATAACAGCATGCGTATTCAACCTGTGAAGTAACAAAAAGGTACACATTTTTAGAAAAAAGTACTCAAAATTACCAATTACTTAATACATGGATGATGTGGCTTCACGTGATTGGTGGATAAGGATTTACCAGTGACTGATGAGCTGATGGACTCCGGAGTCGTTCACAGATACATATGCTTTGGCCAATTGCCAAACGGACTCTTCAACTCCGTGTTCAGCTGGAGTGTACACTTTACTAATGGCCCCGAGTTGATCTCCTTCAGGATGAGGCAAGCTCAATTCAATTGCCAATGGTTTTAGAATTCCATCTTTTTGCAAAAATAGCAATGTTCGTGTTGCGTAAATCTTGGTGGGTGTTGCATTAATTCGCCTCACGTATGGCATCAATGAATCATGGTGGTCGAGTATAAATAGTCTGTTCAACTTGATTGCCTGCACGATCGAATTTTATAAACTTAACTTTCTAATGATCATTCACATGTGAATTAACTAGCGATTAATTGGGCTTAAAAGTTACCTCCTCAATTTTTAAACCATCAAGATTTTGCTCAATGTGGGAAGGTGTTATGGAACTGTTTTGGTTACCATATAATTCCATGTCTAGCTTACTTGTTGGAGGAAACTCCTACAAATAAAAGTCCAAGAACTCATCAAATTAACCTCAATTGAACATAATAAACAACCATGATAATTAGACATTACAACAAAATCGGGATTGTAGTATGTCAAAAATGTTATTTAAGTGTCTTAATAGACTTAAATCTATAGGACCAAACGATTGTGTGTATGATGTAAAAGTGTTGTAATAAGTTTAAACAACGGTTTTTGGTGTCTTAACCAGATTTTAGGACACTTTTGAAAATAAAGCGTTCTATGAAACCTCGTTTTTGTTGTAGTGACATGTTATCGATTTTAAGCTATATGAGTTTACTTTGAGTAGACGAATGCAAACAGGGTTAACTCCAGCCAACATTTCTCTTGCAAATTCTTCATCGCTCCTCCATGCAGATTTGTCATCTGATGATATGTCGTTAGAAGTATATATCTCGTTAGTAAAGAACATAGAAGATTAAATAAATAAAAAACATAGTGATTCTTAACAAGCATGCGTTAAAGAAACATAAAAATAGAGATAGGACAGCAAAATCGGGTTTAACTTAATAGGACCATACCAAACCTAATAGACTTCTTATCTTATGTAGAAGCGTTACAATAAGTTTATAGAACATTTTAGACGTTTATAACAACTTTTTAGGACACTTTTAAAATACAGTATCATATCAAAAGACGTGTTAATAGAACACTTCTCAAAAGTGTTCCTTAAAGAACTAATAAACACTTTATTTAAAAAAATGTTCTAAAAAACTTCGTTAAAAAACGTCATATAAACTTATTACAAAGCTTTATGTATGACACACATATGTTTTGTCCTATAAACTTAAGTCCTATAAAACAGTCTACTTGGACATTATTTTCTGACATCCAATAAACCCTATTTTGTTGCTGTGAGTTGTAAAGTAGGTACCTTTGCTGATAACTTGTGGCTTGGGGAATTTGGCAAGTCCCTCACCATCTGATGGACTAAGTGCTTTCAACATTTCCAAAGGAAATATTTTTCGATAGTTTTCACGAATGCCATCAGGCAGCTTCAATCCTCCATTGTAAAGCTTCAACACATCTTCGAAAGAGTCAAATTCATGACGAGTGCCATCAAACCGAGCCCAAAACTCAGAGACATAGAATTGAACAATGGATTTCAGTCCGTAACCAACCGAACCAGACAGCTTCAAGGGTCCAAATTCCTCATCTTTTGGAACATATATATCTAAACTCTTCAAGGGTGGAATCCTGCTCTCAGTTTTAGGGTCTGTCAAAAGTTAAAAGGTTAATACATTAACTTATGCTTTTATGTAAAAGTGCTTATTAACTTATGTGGTGTCAAACCAGAGTTTTATAAAAAGTGTTTAGATTAGCTCATAGGGGTACCAAAACGTAATAAACTAATAAGTTGTTATTTTGGGGGTGTTTTGGGATTGCTCGTACATGTAAAATAACCAAAAAAACTCATAAGTTATTTCAAATAAGTTGATAAGTTAGAATGGAATGACTTATCAGTGGTGACAAAACGGTATAAGCAGTTTTTTTTTCTCCCATCCAACTAAAATCTGCTTATCAGCGGTACAAAACGAAATAAGTCAATAAGCCTTCTAAATAAGAAATTCCAAACACCCCAAACCCTTTTAAGATTGTCAAAAAGGAAATTTTGAATACAAATATGGTATCGTAAATAACCTGATTCGATTGCTGGTCTTCCTGTTCTTCCCCTTCGAGGATACGGGTACTCAGAAGAGCCTCCGAGGACTGGTCGTTCGTTATCAGGATCTCCCAAATCATTGTAGAATGCGTAATCATAAACCCTGTCCCATTTTTGCAGCATCTCAGAACCACTTCCTCTCAAGATTTCCAATTCTTCATCTCTATACGTGCTTAGAAATTTTGGAGTCTCATCAGGCAGATATGCCTACAAATTTAAAATAGTCTAATGAGGCAGCGATTTTGTGAGAATACGTGGAACCTGTTAAGATTACTAGAGTTCCAAAAGAGTCCTTGAAGAGGAGAAACCAGGTTTTAGCTTATATATATATATATATATATATATATATATATACACACACACCGGAGAAGGTGAAGGATCGTGTTAAAAGTTGAGGTTAATGTGAGAAGCGTGAGAAGTGGATGTGAACCGTTGATCACTTTTAATCAAATGTCCTCCAATGGATTATGGCATAGAAGAAAATTGATCGGTACATCTTGGTGCATCTTATCCTAATGTGCGTCCAATTTCCCATCCAACGGTTGATAACCACTTCTTATGCTTCTCATGTTAGCCTCAACCTAACCCTAGTGGAGAAATGGTCCAAGTCCAGCCGATGGGGACTCCAACACACCCCCTCCAAAAAAAATGGAGGCTAGATGGGCACAGATTATCGTAGAGCGGTAAACCCTCACACGCCCCTTTCATCAGAAGCTAGATGGACACAAATTTCCCAGAGTTTTGAGAGGGGGCTGGCTAGTCGAGCAACCACAGATTGCTCCACAGTGTCGGGTTGTAGAACCCCGTTAGAGGTTCCAACATATGTATAGATAAGAAATGATCCAGCCATGCAGGTGTAGCAAACTTAGAGCATCTCCACGGAGGTTCTTATAAGAAACTTTTTTTTGTACTTTTTGGTGTCATCTCATTTCCACCTCATTAATTTCAAAATTCACATAAAAATCCACAATGATAGTTCTTATAAGAACCTCAATTTTGTGGGTCCCATGTATTTGTCTACATCAATAATTATTTTATATTTATAAATAAATATAAAATATTAAATTTAAATACCAATAGAAATGAGGACATTCACATTTTACACAAACTTCAACCAAGGATCTTAAATAAGAACCCAAAGGGAATGGGGGTTCTTATAAAAACTCTCGACAATGGTAGTTCTTACAAACCACATCGCTTTTTGCTTATAAGAAACTTACATTTTAGAACTCAAAGGCGAAAGTCAACAAAAAGTTAAGATGAAAGTCAAATGTCTAGTGGTGTATAAAATAGAGAAATAGAAATCAAATATATGTTTTTACTAAATAAGCAAAGATAAGGAAGGATATATATACCTTATTGGCGAAGAAAATGCGGTCCTTTTGGTAACGTTTGGAAGGATAAACCCATGAATTACAAACAAAATGGAGGTGGCCATGCCCAGGAACATCTTCTAGAGTCAGGGTCTTGAGGTAAAATTCACTGTGGTGATTATTTTTTACCAATAATGCCCCTGGAATCCCCATCTCTTCTTCGTCCCAATCAAAGCTAACTTCATAACTCAATTCCTTGACTTTTAGAGGGGCAATTTTGGTAAACCAGCCTTTTAAGATGGCTGGATTTCCTAGCTTTGCCCTCAACCCGCTTCCTTCTACGTACCCAGAAAAACAAGTTCATATAAGCACGGTTGATCAAAACTATATATCGATCATCCATGGATTGGATTGGATTGATCGATTTGTTAAAACATACACTTTCGACTACAATAAAATCGATGATGCTAAAATAGTTTAAGTGAAAATAAGACTGTTCTATAGAACCAAACAATAAGTCATCCATCCTAACCACAACGGTTGTGGCGTACTCGTTAAGGCCCTCGGAGATGTGGTGGAATATCCCATCTGTCAAGGGTTCGAATCCATACGTACACAACAATTGTGGTCACTCAGGGCTAATATATTACAGTCATAATTTACCAAAGGATTAGTCTAGGCATAGCCTAGGACACCCTTCCAAAAAAAAAAACAATAAATCATCATGTTTAAAGATATTACAATAAATTTATGAAACATATTTGGACGTTTGAACAAGTATTAATTTTAGAACATTTTCTAAATAAAAGCACGTCTTAGTTATCTTATAACATTTTTAAGGTGCTATAAATTCAATTTTATTGTAATATTATAAATCAAAAATTGAAATAAATTCTTAAAAAGTTACAGCAAGGTAGCAATGTAAGTGGAAATAATACAAGTCAAACGTGGTTAACATATATTTTTGAAATAATACAAAAATATTAAATCTTATATCTAATTTTTAGATTATTTTATAAGACTTTGACCAGCAAAATAATCAAACCCATCAACATCCAATTAAAATAAAAGAGTAGGTGATATATTAAAATAAGTTTTTGATTTATTATTTACTACATTACATTTAAGGCTACTTTCATGCAATTTAGAATTAAAAGCGATGTAGAAATATAGCATTAAATAAAACGAAATTGGTTTTAGATTAATAAATTGGTTTTCTAACCACTTTTCTTCAATTCTATTTTAGATGAAATGTTAGAATATCTCCAACAACTGCACCATAATTTCTTTAAAACGAAGAATCAAAAGCCAAAATCTCTAAAAAAAAAATACATTCATCTCCAACAGCTTTCTCATTTGAAAAATCCAACATTAATTAAAATATTAAAATATTTCATTTATTTATTAAAATATTATTTATCTCTCACTATATATTTATTTTCAAACTTTTCTATTGGTTCTCTCACATGGTAATCATTTTTAGGGTGATCTTCATATTTGGAGAAAAAAACTTTCTTTCTCCAACTTTCTCCATTTTGAGGATAGTTTTAGAGAAGCTGTTGGAGCAAAATATTAGTCTAAAATCCTCATTTTCTTCATTTTCCTCGTTTTAAGGAAGTTGTTGGAGATGCTCTTAGTACGTCAATAAAAACTATGGACCGAGTTAAAAGACACAAAAAACGAATATTTTTTTTTTTGCTGACATGTAACTGAAAATTACAGACCTAGACCTACAAATTGTGGATGTAGTAGAATCAATTTCCCTAAATAAATAAAAGATGATAGAGAAGCATGGAATAATTGGTATTTATAATTTGTGTAAAAAACTGGTATTTATAAACTCAACTTCAACCCGTTGACTCATATTCTTCTTTCAAAATTTCTACTGGCAACGAAATACACAGAAATCCTTTTTATCAACTTAATTAGGATATATCATTGCAAAAATATCTAAATATCTTATTAAGCTATCTAATTGAATTTGAGTTTATAGAGCCAAAAATGCTTATACATATATATAGGTGTAACAATAAAAACTTCAGTGACCTAAAACCATTTGTGTGTATTTTTATATTTGAAGAAATGAGAAATGGGATGAAATTAAGACCTGAAGATTGTTGATGATGGTGAGGAGTAATGAGCTGGAAAGAGATGTTGTTCCCAGATAAGTCATGAAGTCGATCAAGAAAGGATGCGGCTAAGTCAGTGACCTCAAACACAAAAAAGTGCTTCTTCTCCAACACCACTCTCCCTTTGATCCTCTTCTTTAGATCCTCTACAACACTCTTCGTCGTCGTCGGCTTATTACCCATTCAGACTCTCTTTCTCTCTCTGTGTGTGTCTGTGTGTGTCAACTGAACTAGAAATTAAGACTGGTGGTTTCAGTGTGAAGGTAATTAATGAGTTTATATATAATATGGGAATGGGAAGCAGGTATTTGTCGCCCAAAATGATATAATATTTTAAACCATCATTAACTCGTATGGTCTTATTAAAATGTTTAAGTAGGTGCTTCAAAACAACCAAGATGTAAAAGTTAGAATACAGGGTATATTATCATTATTATTATTATTATTATTATTATTATAATCAAATGAGAACCATAAATATGTTATAAATATGTAACAACGGGTATAAAATGTATTTTTATATGATATATTTTCATTAAATGCTAGAATTTAAGACATTGATTCTGTTGGAATATGCTCGTGTCATAATATATAATTATATGGCTAGATACACATGGGCGTATAGGGTCACACACAATACACTGAGATACCATTTAATATATAATGTAATTATTGTATTTACATTATATTAATAGCCTAAGTAACATGGGGTAATTAAATGGGCACAAATCATTAATAGTGGATTAATGGGTTTGTATTGGATTTAAGTTAATAGCTAGCCTATTAACTTAATTAATTCAAGGCCCATGAAGATTTACTAGGGAGAACCTTTAAGAGGTCCAAGGTAGCTTTAGGGTTCATTAATAAATAGAAATGTTAATGACCTAATTAAGCTAACCTAATTTTTTTTCTCCTCTCTCTAAAATCGGCGCCCCACCCTTAGCCCTCTCTTGGGTTTTTCCACTTTGATCTTCTAGCTTCGTTCTTGATTAATTGAAGCTACAAGATCCGTTACTAAGGAGGACTAGCATCCGGTGGTGATCAAGGAGGTGTAGTGTGGACTACTCTAGAGGCATTCTCCATTGAATGCTTGGTTTCAAAAGAGCACATAAGTAGATCCCGATTGGTGTACAAATCACGCTACAAAGGTATATCGTTATTTGTATTTCTAGTTTAATTATATTGGCAATACGTTGATTCTTTTGGTGATTATTCCGTTGCGTTATTATATATGTTTATTTTGTGTTTCTTTTCAAAATCACCAACAGTGGTATCAGAGTCATCGTATGTGCCATATGATTAACTTGTATATGTAAAAGTGGCTAAAACTAAAGTCTTTTTTTTCTAAAAATTTCGACCATCGTTGGGTCTAAGATAATGTATTTTAAGATCCTATAGCCACAAGTTACATATACTAATCGTAGATTAATTATTGTAGTTTTTCTTCGTTTTCGTTGGCTTGTTTTTTTACTTATTGTAAGTGTTTTAGATCCATGGTAAAACATGCATTTTTATCATGGACCAAGCCAACAATCTTAATGATATTGTATTATTATGTTGATGTGCAAAACCGATGAAAACCTTGACCGTTTGTGTGCTTTGTTTAATTATTTGTCGAGTTTTTGGGTTGTAATAGTTTAGGCAATTTTTTTTCTTGATTTAGTAGTAGATAAATGTATTTTATCAAATATTGTAACCATTGCTCGGAATCGAATGGCGACAAGTTAGAGACGAGAAGCATTTTTCGGAGCTGCTGGACAGCCGGCGCGAAAAATGGATTTCCCGGAGTTTGGCACATAGGATTGGGCTGATTCTTGTTGCTGGAGTTCCATAAGACGTAGGGGAACAATTTTGCAGAAGGATGTTTCGATTGGGGAAGACTCCTTCCATGTCGTTTCGGGCCCCGAAGCCGCTGCGTTTTTTCAGACAGTTTTGTGTTGGAATGTTCTTGTGGGTTCTACTTGCTCTTGATAGTCTTGGAGCAAGTGGGAGCCCAAAAAAGGTTTATGTTGGCCCGTCCTTAGTTGCCCTCTTGGTCCGTGTGATGGCTCACGAGATCAAGCATAGGTGTTTATCGGTTGAGGTTTTGCACATTTTGGTTGTGTGTTTATTTTCTTTTATGTTGCATTGTTATCTATGTCTTTGATATTATAACTTGCAAATGGAATATTCAAACATAAAATTAAACACATACCACTTTTAAAACTAAATCTAAAGATTTGGTTAATATAAGTTTAAATTGGATTTGAAACTTAAATCTATTGTTTTATATGAATAACGCTTAAAAGAGTTTTATCGGTTATTTAATTTATGTAATGTCCAAGCTAATTAATATCTCATATAGGTTATATATTAAATGGACATCTCGACACACATAAAATAAAACAAATTAGAATCCAAGTTAAGAAATGTTTTTAACTTATGCTACGAATGAAGAATGCATGCTTCTTTCGTACATTTTTTTTGACACGTTTTATCAAAATACTATACCCGTCACAATTTTAAGTCATGCCGTCCAATTAGCTTGAAATCCCTCGCCATTACCTTTTGTCTATGCGTGAGACCTAGATTGAATTGTAATCCCGAGGTGATTATTGTCTATGCGTGAGACCTAGATCTATTTTCACATGATTTCAAATTGGATGACTTAATCGAGTTAAGCAGGTGAGACCTTAACCCGAGGCAAGGATGGGACTAAACATGCCAGCTTGACACTAGTTGCTCGGCCACTAGATGCCATGGGTCCCATAAGGATCTAAGAATTGCACTCGTAATGCAATTGGTAAACGTCACCTACCTATTGAATCTATCATTGCTAGCAGATCAACTGATGTGATGATAGAACCTCAATGAGGATCTTAGCCTTTTTCGTAAATTAATTGTTTTAAAAGTAAAACTTGGGTAGTTAATTTAAAAAAAGGATTAATTATTGAAATTACTAATTTTGAACTTTGTATGTCTGTAGATGTCAACAAAAAATCAAACCTTAAGCAACTCAACTATCAGGTCAGTTCTTGAAAAAGAGAAACTGACCGGAATCAACTTTATCGACTGGTATCGAAATCTGAGGATCGTCCTCAGAGCTGAAAATAAGTTGATCCATCTGGAAGAGGCCTTACCTGAGGCACCTCCTGCCACTGCTTCTGCTGCAGTTCGCACAACCTACACCCGTAGGTTTAACGAACAACAAGAAGTAGCTGCTCTCATGCTGGTGAGCATGACCCCCGAGATCCAAAAGAACATGGAGGAACTCACAGCATTTGAGATGTTACGAGAGTTGAAAACTATGTTTCAACAACAGGCAGAACAGGAACTGTTTGAAACAGTCAAAGCATTCCACGCTTGTAAACAGGAGGATGGCCAGTCAGTTAGCTCTTACGTCTTGAAGATGAAAGGCAATCTTGACCGTATGGAGCGTCTTGGTTACCCCATGCCACAAGTTTTCTTACCTCACTATCTAAGGACTATGACCAGTTTGTTATGAACTATAACATGCATAGCATGGGGAAGACTATCTCTGAACTGCATGCTATGCTGAAGCTTGCAGAGCAAGGGATGCCAAAGAAAGCTCCTGCTGTTCTAGCAATCAGGGAAGGAAAAATCCAGAAATCCAAACCGCAAGCACAGGGCAAGGGTTGTGGCAAGGGTAAACATGTTTATAAACCTAAACCTAAGATCCCCCCACCTGCTAAAAAGGAGCACCCTGCAAAGGACGCCACCTGCCATCACTGTGGAGTGATAGGCCACTGGAAGAGGAACTGTCCTACTTACTTGGCAGAGTTGAAGAAGAACAAAGCTACCCCGGCTAGCACATCAGGTATCTTCACTATAGAACTCTATGCTTTCCCTAGTAAATCCTAGGTTTATGATACCGGTTGTGGAACTCACATTTGTAATAATGTGCAGGGACTAAGGGGAAGTAGAAAGCTAAACGACGGAGCTTTGGACCTGTACGTAGGCAATGGAATGCGTGCAGCTGTTAAAGCTATAGGGAGCTTTGATCTTATCCTTCTTAATGGATTGATTCTTGTTTTAGACAATTGTCATTATGCACCTACTATTACTAGGGGTATTGTTTCGCTTTCTCGTTTGAAGAAAAATGGTTTTATCCATGTTTTTACGGATTATGGCATTTCGGTTTCTAAGGATAATATATTTTATTTTAATATTATTCCTCGTGATGATATTTTTGAAATTGACATGGATAATCTTGTTTCAAACGATAGTTCTATATACACGTGTAGCACTAAGAAATCCAAACGTAATTTGGATTCAACTTACCTATGGCACTGCCGTCTTTGCCACATAAGCAAGAAACGCATTATAAAGCTGCAGCACGATGGGCTTCTAAAGTCATCCGATGATGAGTCGTTTGATAAATGCCTCTCTTGCATATCTGGGAAAATGACAAGAAAACCTTTCTCCCATGTAGGTGAAAGAGCCAAAGATCTTCTTGGACTCATACATACTGATGTATGTGGCCCATTTAGAACTGTGTCTAGGGAAGGTGCTAACTACTTCATCACTTTCACTGATGATTTCAGTCGCTATGGTTATGTTTACTTGATTAAACATAAACATGAAGCCTTTGAAACGTTCAAAGCCTTTCAAAGTGAAGTAGAAAATCAACTCGGCAAGACTATTAAGGCTCTCTGATCTGATCGGGGAGGAGAGTATATGAGTCAACAGTTTTTAGACCATCTGACTAAGTGTGGGATTGTCTCACAATTAACTCCTCCATACACTCCACAACATAATGGTGTATCTGAAAGGAGAAATCGAACTTTGCTAGACATGGTTCGATCCATGATGAGTCTAACTACTTTGCCACTGTCCTTTTGGGGTTGTGCTCTAGAGTCTGCTGCTCGCATACTCAATATGGTTCCGACAAAGAAGGTTGATAAGACACCATATGAAATATGGCACGGGAAAGTCCCTAATCTGTCTTACTTGAAGGTCTGGGGTTGTGAGGCTCTCGTCAAACGAGACACACCGAACAAACTTGAGCCTAGATCTATCAAGTGTATCTTCGTAGGGTACCCAAAGAAAACAATGGGTTACTATTTCTACTACCCACCCGAAAACAAAATATTTGTTGCTCGGTATGCTGAGTTTCTTGAGAACAGTCTCATTTTACAAGAAGCAAGTGGAAGCACAGTAGACCTTGACGAGATTCAAAGCGAAGATGCGCAACCTCCTGGTGACACTAGTGAACATCACGCTGAGGTTGAACATGCAGATGTTGAACCACATAATGATGTAATTCCTATTCGTAGATCTGCAAGGACACCTCGAGCACCTAAACGATATAGTTATTATATCGATGCTGAGGAGCAGAATTTTGGGGATCATGGTGAACCCTCTAACTATCAAGCTGCATTGTTGGATCTAGAATCCGATAAATGGCTTGAAGCTATGAATGCTGAAATGAAATCCATGAAAGACAATCAAGTCTGGAACTTGGTTGATCTTCCTCCGAACAGCAAGACTGTCGGAAGCAAGTGGATCTTCAAGAAGAAGACCGACATGGATGGCAATGTACACACCTATAAAGCTCGTCTAGTAGCAAAGGGTTACACTCAAACCTACGGGGTTGACTATGAAGAAACCTTCTCTCCTGTTGCTGACGTTAAAGCTATTAGGATTCTTATAGCCATAGCAGCGTACCATGACTATGAGATTTGGAAAATGGATGTCAAAACCGCTTTCTTGAACGGTCACCTTGATGAAGATGTTTACATGGTGCAACCTGAGGGTTTTGTGAATCCGAAACATCCCGAGAAAGTATGCAAGCTTCAAAGACCCATTTATGGACTGAAGCAAGCATCCAGAAGTTGGAATAAAAGGTTCGATGAGGAAATCAAAACGTATGGTTTCACTCAAAACCTTGATGAGCCATGTGTATATATGAGAGCTAGTGGGAGCATCGTCGTTTTTCTAATCTTATATGTTGATGACATATTGGTCATGGGGAACAACGTTCCAATGCTACAAGATGTCAAATCCTGGCTTGGAAAATGTTTTGCCATGAAAGATTTAGGCGAAGCGGCGTACATCCTAGGAATCAAGATCTATCGAGATAGATCGAAGCGGTTAATTGGTTTAAGTCAAAGTGCGTACATTGACAAAATTCTAAATGGTTTAGAATGGATGCTTCCAAACGTGGAAGTCTTCCAATGCAACACAATGTAAACTTGAGTAAGACTCAGGGACCCTCCACACCTGATGAGGTGAAGCGGATGAAGGGAATCCCCTATGCTTTGGCTGTGGGATCCATCATGTATGCAGTGAGGTGCACTAGACCTGATGTAGCGTTCTCTCAGAACCTTACGAGTAGATACCAACAGAATCCAGGAGAAAGTCACTGGACTGCTGTTAAGAACATACTGAAGTATCTTCGAAATACCAAAGATATGTTCCTTGTTTATGGGGTGATATAGAAAGAGAGCTCAGTGTTACTTGCTACACTGATGCTAGTTTCGAAACAGATCGAGATGATTCTCGATCTCAGACTGGCTACGTTTTCATCATGAACGGAGGCACTGTTGACTGGAAGAGTGCTAAGCAAAGCACTATTGCGATGTCTTCTACAGAAGCTGAATACATAGCTGCTTCCGAAGCTGCAATGGAGGCTGTTTGGATACGGAAATTCATTTCTGGGCTTGGCGTTGTCCCCAGTAATGAAAGACCCATGGATATGTACTGCGATAATTCTGGTGCCATTATCATAGCCAACGAACCTGGAGTTCAAAAGGGTGCCAAACACTTTCGCCGGAAGGCTCACTACATTCGAGAGGCTATCGAGATGGGTGATATTCGTCTTCTCAAAGTTCACACAGATGACAACTTAGCTGATCCTTTTACGAAGCCAATGTTTTGTACCAAACATATCGAGCATGCTAGGAACATTGGACTTCGACCAACTAGTAGTCTCATGTAGATCTGTTTTTAGTAATTGAATAATTGGAACGTTGAACAGTTTTTATTTTCACAATGAATTGATGTACCTGGTATGATCGTTTTCATTTATATCAACTGTGTTCTATATTTGCATGTTTAATCCATGAATAAATTATTTGTTCAAAATTGTCCATTGTCAGTTGATGATACGGGAGTATCATCGAATTAAGGCAAATGTGAGCGTATTGGTGATATTCATTAGTGAATGAATATTAATGATGATGCCACCAAACTCACATGTTGTTCATTGGTGATGAACATTGAACTGACCCAACCTACGAGAGTTCACTGCATGGATCGGCGTCACCAGTGAATCTCGCAAATGGTTATGTCACTCGTCCTTAGACTTGAGATGCAAGCAGGTTTTGTATGGGTGGAATGTCGGTCTTTGATATGGTTAAACGCTGTCCTGAATAAGGCTGCTATAAAAATCATCTTCAGGAGTGACATGAAGCACATGACAGGCACGTGCAGTCAAAATAGGATTTGTTCCTCTACATGTAATGGAGTTAGATACTACTGGGCCCCTCGATGAATTGAATAGATGTTTGTACGGCCGTACCCAAATGTAATTAAGATGATGCTTGATTAATTTGGTAATCTACTTCAACAAACAGATCGAGAAACAGAATCGTTGAATAATTTGAATGACATATGATCCATGTCAACAAGGTATCTGTAACAAAGGGATGACTGATTTAATAAACCATTTAAAATGAGACGTTTAAAGAAACTAGCCTCATGTGTCTCTAGGGGCATTGGCGTGTTGCTAGACGCTAACCTTTGCTTGTATAATTACTTGTTATTATGACGTGTGCAAGTGGGAGCTGTTGGAATATGCTCGTGTCATAATATATAAATATATGGCTAGATACACATGGGCATATAGGGTCACACACAATACACTGAGATACCATTTAATATATAATGTAATTATTGTATTTACATTATATTAATAGCCTAAGTAACATGGGGTAATTAAATGGGCACAAATCATTAATAGTGGATTAATGGGTTTGTATTGGATTTAAGTTAATAGCTAGCCTATTAACTTAATTAATTCAAGGCCCATGAAGATTTACTAGGGAGAACCTTTAAGAGGCCCAATGTAGCTTTAGGGTTCATTAATAAATAGAAATGTTAATGACCTAATTAAGCTAACCTAATTTTTCCTCTCCTCTCTCTAAAATCGGCGCCCCACCCTTAGCCCTCTCTTGGGTTTTTCCACTTTAATCTTCTAGCTTCGTTCTTGATTAATTGAAGCTACAAGATCCGTTACTAAGGAGGACTAGCATCCGGTGGTGATCAAGGAGGTGTAGTGTGGACTACTCTAGAGGCATTCTCCATTGAATGCTTGGTTTCAAAAGAGCACACAAGTAGATCCCGATTGGTGTACAAATCACGCTACAAAGGTATATCGTTATTTGTATTTCTAGTTTAATTATATTGGCAATACGTTGATCCTTTTGGTGATTATTCCGCTGCGTTATTATATATGTTTATTTTGTGTTTCTTTTCATAATCACCAACAGATTCACATATATTTGTTTCATAATATGATAGTTTCACATGTATTTGTTTCACCATGTGAATATTTTTTACGTGTATTTGTCATTTCACTAGATGAGCCAAAAAAAATCACGTGTAATCTTTTCACAAAATGAACATAAATATATGTGAAACAATATCTTAAATCATAGGTTTTGATGGAAAAAATATTTTTATATCTATTCTCACGGGTTTGTAATATTTTTGTGGTTCTCATTTGATTATCGTCATGTATATGTTTTGACGATAAGTTGAGGTTAACATGATAAACATGAGAAGTGATTATCAACCGTTAGATTAGTAATACCATCTCCAACCCACCTCTAAAAGCACTAAAAACACTAAATTAAGGTTGTTTTCATCTCCAACCCACCACTAAAACACAAAAAATGGAGGTTAATAAAGCATCTCTCTATATTTGGAGGTTAATAAAGCATCTCTATATATTTGGAGACCAATAAAGTAGGCCTCTAAAAATAATATTAGTATTAACTTTTATAATTACATATATATATATATAGATTAATAATTTAATAGATTAAATAATATTTTGTATTAAGTTTACAACTTAGTTGTTTTATGTTAGCAAATTGTAAATTATATTTAAATAAATAATTTGTTTTATTAAAAATAAAAGTTAGTAAAAACTAAAATATGGATAATCATAAAACATTTAACAAAATGAAATTTCATTAGCAAAAATATTAAAAAAACATAGTATTGGCTATAATTTTATGCCAAGACAATAACTTAAGACTGAATACGATAACATAGATTTATAATGCAGAAAAGATAAACTAAAACACAAGTTAAAAACTTGGATAATCATTTCCGGTTCCACCAAGATAGTCATAATATTGATTATAATTTCGTGTGGGGTTTGGAGATCCTTCGCCTTGATCTTGAACTCGTTGGCCTTGATCCCTAACATCTTCTTCTCCAGTTTCTTGATACTAAGATGCTCGGTATTGAGAAGATTGATATTGAGATCATTGTCCTTGTTTATCACCGTCAGATTCTTCTTGTCTTTTTCGTAGTATTCGTTTTTTTCCATTCTCAATGTACTTACGAAACCCAGGATCGGAGATAGAGTTCAGATCTGTAAATAAAATTTTGTTTTCTTCCAACACTTTATCCATCCGGATTCTTTCATTTTGAGCCTCAACCTGTTTCATTACGAGCACCAAACGCAAATGATGTGGCTAGGTTACTCCATATTGGTGAGAGCCGAGGTTTTTTGGGAATGTTGGTAGTTTAGATTATATGCATTGGAAATGGAAGAACTGTCCAACGGCTTGGGGAGGACAATATGTTGGTCGTAGTAGATCTTCGACTTGTATTCTTGAAGTTGTAGCTGACTACGATCTTTGGATATGACATTCATATTTTGGGCTAGCGGGATCTAACAATGATATCAATGTGCTTGAGTCATCCCATCTTTTCGCTAATCTCGCAGCAGGTATAGCTCTGCCCGCTAATTATGTCATCAAAGGTAAAGAGTATAATATGGGTTATTATTTAGCTGATGGTATTATATTCAAAATGGGAGACTCTTGTGCAAACTATTAATGAACCATGTGGTACCAAAAAAAAAATATTTGCAATGAAGCAAGAAGCATGTAGAAAAGACGTAGAACGTGCATTTGGAGTTTACAGTCAAGGTTTGCGATTGTGACAGGACCTGCTAGCTTATGGAGGAAATAAGTATTGCATGATATAATGACATCGTGTATCATAATGCATAATATGATCATAGAAGACGAGCGTGATGTTAATGCAACAATTGAAGACCGACTTGAAGTGCCAACTCTAGAAGTTGAGATGGTGAGTAGGGGTGGCAAAAAGTGACCTAACCCGGCAAACTAACCCAACCCAACCCAATAGTAACAGGTTGGGTTGAGATTTTCAACTCATTTAAGTTAAATGGGTCAACCCGCCTAACCCAATAAATCAATGGGTTGGGTTGGGTTGAATTTTTCTACTTGTTTACAATTTGATTTCAACCCATTTACAACCTGATTTCAACCCATTTACAATCTGTTTTTAACCCATTTACAACCCGCTTTCAACCCATTTACAACCCGTTTGTAATCCATTTATGACTTGTTTTTAATTTATTATCATTATTTAATTATAATTAATAATTAAAAAGTTAATAAAAAAACTAAATATGATTTCACTAAAGTCTAAATAGAACTCATTTGGTCCTTCCATTTCAATATTCCATCGTTCAAACTTTCAAAGTCTAAACTCTCTAAACCCTAGCTGACACTTCCTTTCAGTTCCAGCTAAGAGATCGACGCCAACCCTAGAAACTTATTTGTTTGACTTTATGGTTGTGTTATTGAAACTTTGAACAATTTATTTCACTTTATGGTTGTGTTTTATTGAAACTTTGAACAATTTATTTGGTTTTGTGGTTGTGGCTTGTGTATTTGTCATGGAATTATGTTTTAGTCCTTTTTTATTTTATTTAAAGTTTTAAAATTAAATGGATCAACCCATGTTCAACTCATTTATTAAACATGTTGGGTTGAAAAAATCATAAACAGGTTAACCCGCTACCAACCCATTTAAGTACTAGGTTTATATTGGGTTGAAAATCTCAACCCATTTACTTAAACAGGTTGGGTTGGGTTGAGGTTTTCAACCCAATTAATAAATGGGTTGAACCCGAACCTAACCCAACCTGACCTATTTAGGCTATGTTTGGCAAATTAGCTGATAAGCTAGCTGGTAGCTGATTAGCTAGCTGATGACTGATAAGCTAGCTGGTAGCTGATAAGCTAGCTGATGAAAAAGTCACGTTTGGTAAAACTAGATTATAAGCGTGTAAAATGACAAAAAATGACATCTTCAAATAATTATCAATTACAATATTTAATTATGTAATTAAAAAAAATTTATAGTAATATAATATGTTATTTAATACAACTAATGTAATAAAAAAATTAAATAATATAACATGTTAATTAAAAGAAATTAAAAATTTATTATTACATATATACTATAAATTTTGAATTTATTAAAACAAGTTTTAGAATATATATATATATATACAATATTAAATGATGGTTAAAATATATTCATTAATATTAAAAAATAAATAAAAATAATTTGTATGATTAACAATAACTCTAATAATTAAAATTTAATATCAATGTATAATTAAAATTTAATTTAATAATTTTCAGTTAATATTAATTAATTATAATTAAATTTAAAAAATTAATATTTATTAATAATAATAATTAGTAAATAATAAGTGGCAATATTGAAATATTCACAAAAGGCTACTGAAACGCTACTCCAAGTAGCGTTTAAAAAAGCTAGCTTATAAGCTAGTTTATAGTCATCCATGTTGGAATAATCATGATTTGTATTTGATAGATAATAAGATGACAAGAAAACATACCCGATGATCCTGAGGATCCAGTGAAAGCATTGAACATATTTGCCATTGATTGTCGGGTTCCCAGAACGAGGTGATCGTATTATGATGGGATGATGATCGATCTTGAGAGAGTCGATCTTGGGGAGGCACACGGCTGAATTGTTTATTAGTAATAAGTCATTAGGGTTAAAGTGTGATTAGGGTACCCTATTTATAATAAGAGTATCACACTTTTAACCCTTGGTGTTTATTATGTGCCATATAATTCCCCATAGTTCCAATCACCTAATGGGAAACCCTATAGTATGTCAATAATAGTAAATACGCCCATCATATATTTACCAGACATAGGGATTTCAGTTATTGTCAATTATCATATCAGGAATGATAAACGATCAGTGACGGTCACTTTTAAGGTGGTTCCAACATTCTCCCACTTGACCAAGCGATCTTTTATCTATGAGAACCAATAAGTCCGGCCGGGATGATACTCATTTTGTTTTAAACTGAAATCATAGCTAATAAGTACAGCCGTAGAGAAGAATATCAACTCAGGACCCCCACTAGTCAAACTATGACTCAAATTTAAAACTGAATAAGCAATGATCAATTGACTAAGACAGATTTCGTTATAATAATGTCCATACACCATTATGAGCTCAAAGCGTAACTAATAGACAAACAAAATCTGAATATAGAGGAAAATTTTATTAAGATAATAGTAATGACCAATAAGTACAATATGCTATTAAATTAAGTCTTTTGTAAGCCCCATCTTCGACACGTGTCCTACGAAGACATTAGGAGGAAGACCTTTGGTCATCGGATCCGCTAGCATATTCTTTGTACTTATGTACTCGATACAAAGGACATTTTCCTCAACCCGTTCGCGCACAAACAGATACTTTGTATCAAGATACAGCCCAGCGCCAGTTGAACTGTTACTGTTCGAGAAAGTTACGGCAGCTGAGTTATCACAGTAAAGCTTCAATGGTCTAGAAATGGAGTTGACGATTTTGAGTCCACTGACCAGGTTCCTTAACAACATCCCATGACAAGAGGCATTATAAACGGCAACGTATTCAGCCATCATGGTGGACGTTGTAGTCAGCTTCTGTTTATGACTCCGCCAGGAGATAGGTCCACCAGCTAACATAAATATGTACCCAGAAGTAGATTTCTTATCTTCCTTGCATTTAGCAAAATCGGAATCAGAATATCCTACTACTTCTAAGTTGTCACTTCTTCTATAAGTTAATTTGTAGTCTTTGGTCCCTTACAGATATCGTAGAACCTTTTTAGCCGCTTTCCAGTGTGCTATTCCGGGATTAGATAAGTAACGTCCCAGCATACCAGCGATATAAGCGATATCCGGACGAGTACAGACCTGAGCATACATAATGCTCCCTACTACAGACGAATAAGGTATCATCCTCATTTCTTCCTTTTCAATCTCAGTGCTCGGAGCTTGGAAAGAACCAAACACGTCCCCTTTAACTACTGGAGCTACAGTGGGTGTACAGTGCTGCATGTTATAGCGTTTTAAGATACGCTCAATATATGCGTTTTGAGAAAGACCCAAAACACCATTATGCCTATCTCGATGTATTTCGATACCAATGACATAAGAGGCATCACCGAGATCTTTCATGTCGAAATTTTGCGAAAGCATCCGCTTCGACTCATGCAGCATATCCAAGTTGTTACTTGCTAGTAGGATGTCATCTACGTACAAGACAAGGATTATAAAGTTACTCCCACTGATCTTGAGATAGGTGCATTGATCCACTTGATTCTTTAGAAAACCTTGCCCTTTTATGATTTTATGGAACTTGAGGTACCATTGTCGTGATGCCTGCTTCAACCCATAAATGGATTTCTTCAACTTGCAGACCATATGCTCTTTACCTTCTGGAATGAATCCTTCAGGTTGTCGCATGTATACGTCTTCTTGCAAGTCTCCATTTAAGAATGCGGTCTTGACATCCATCTGATGTAACTCTAAATCATATTGAGCTACAAGTGCCATAACAATCCTTAAAGAATCTTTACGAGAGACAGGAGAGAAGGTCTCTTGATAATAGATTCCTTCCTTTTGAGTAAAGCCTTTTGCAACCAGTCTGGCCTTATAGCGTTCGATGTTTCCTTTCGGGTCTAATTTGGTTTTGAAGACCCATTTACAACCGATAGTTTTGGATCCTTCAGGAAGTTCAACCAAGTCCCAAACATCATTGTGTTGCATGGAATTAAGCTCTTCAATCATGGCTTCATTCCACTGAGTGGCCTGATCACTATTAATGGCTTCACGATAAGAGGTAGGATCAGTAAGCTTTCCAATGTCCTCAACTTCAGATAAAAAGGTTACGAAATCATCAAAATTTGTGGCCCTGCGTGCCCTAGATGATCTCCTGAGTTGATTTTCCGGTTCAGTAGCGGGAGGAGTAGGATCAGTGATATTAGGATCAGCGTTAGGCACAAGAGGCAATGATGATGTTCCCTCGGCGTTTTGGTTAGGAGGAGCAGGATCAGTGATATTAGGAGCAGCGGTGGGTACAAGAGGAATTATCGGAGGAATAAGTATACCGGAAGAATGGTTTCCCCCCGCTTCTTGTACTTCTTGCAAATCTGAGTCATGATTTGTCGTGCTCCCACTGATCTTTGAGTTCTCAAGAAATGTGGCATGCTGCGTGTCAATGATGCTCGTAGTGTGGGAAGGACAGTAAAACCGATAACCTTTTGAGTTATCAGGATAACCGATAAAGAAACATGTAAGGGTTTTAGGATCCAGTTTCTTTAAGTTAGGGTTATAGACTTTTGCTTCGGCAGGACAGCCCCATACTTTCATATATTTTAGACTCGGTTTCCTACCTGTCCAGATTTCATAAGGAGTTTTAGGGACAGATTTTGATGGAACCCTATTGAGTATATGAACGGCTGTTTTTAATGCCTCAGTCCAAAGGAAAGTAGGTAAGTTAGTGTTAGCAAGCATACTTCTCACCATGTCCATTAAGGTTCTGTTTCTCCTTTCAGCAACACCATTTTGTTGAGGAGAACCAGGCATGGTGTATTGGTTAATTATGTCATGTTCCTTGCAAAAATTATAGAAAGGACCAGGAGCTTGACCAATATCAGTATGTCTACCATAATACTCACCTCCTCTATCTGATCTCACAACTTTTATTTTATGATCAAGTTGGTTTTCAACCAAAGTTTTAAAATCAATAAAAGTTTGTAAGGATTCAGATTTTTCCTTAATCAGATATAGGTGCATATAACGCGAATAATCGTCAATGAATGTAATAAATGATGTATGTCCTGTGATTGATGCGGGATAAGGACCACTAATATCAGTGTGAATTATTTCCAACAAGTTGGAACTTCTAGTAGCTCCTTTCTTATTCCATTTTGCCATTTTTCCTTTGAGGCACTTAATACATGTTTCAAAATCACTAAAATCAAGAGAATGTAAGATTCCATCCTTTACGAGTCGAGTCATTCTATCTCGTGAGATGTGGCCAAGACGTTTATGCCACAACATGGAGGAATTCTCTAATTGTTTAGGTGATTTTGTTGTTTTAGTTACGTCATCAATATTAAGTGACAACAAAGACTGTGAGAAATTATGATCTAGTTCCAATTTATACAGTAATCCATCCAAGAAACCTCGACCAAGTAATTCATTATTATGAGTAATAGCAATCTTGCCGCAACCATGAATTATTACATAACCTTCAAGGTCTAGTCTAGATATGGATACAAGGTTCCGAGTAATTCTCGGTACATATAAGGTATCCACTAGTCTAATACACTTTCTGGTACTCATATGTAAATTTAAAGTTCCCATGGCTTCGACATCTAAGAGATCACCACTTCCAACTCTAAGTTTTCTTTGGCCCTTTGGTAGCTTCTGGATTGTAAGGAATCCCTGCATTGAGTTTGTCACATGGACCATAGAACCAGAGTCACCCCACCATGTATTAACAGGGACATCAGTAGTAAAGGAATCAAATATTACATAAAGAATGTTACCTTTCTTAGCTAGCCATTCCTTGAACTTAGGGCAATCTTTCTGTCCGTGCCCTTTTGCGCGACATAATTTGCAGTTAGGTTTGCTCGACAAGGGTTTAGAGCTAGAGGCAACAGCACCATGATTATTATCCTTTTGGATTTTATTTCCAGTCTGATTACCGTGATTACCCTTCCTTTTCTTAGTACTACCAGTGGTTGTCAGGTGAACGGCTTCAGGTTGTACCAGCTTTAGGCGATCCTCCTCTTGCACACACATTGCAATCAGTTCACTTATCGACCATTTATCCTTCATAGCATTATAGTTAACTTTGAAGGTGTCGAACCGAGCAGGCAAAGAGGTCATTATGAAATGCACAAGAAAATTATCAGAGACTTCCATCTCAAGACTCTTAAGCTTATGAGCCATATCAATCATTTTCATAATGTGTTCACGGACACTGCTATTTCCTTCATATTTCAGAGTGAGCATCTGTAGCATTAAGCTACTTGCATGAGCCTTAGACGATCCCTTGAAGTGATCCTCAACATATTTGAGGTAAGTTTTGACTTTATCAGAGTCAGGGATAGCTCCTCGGATACTGAGGTTAATGGAGTTCTTGACCATCATTAGTGACAAGCGATTTGCCCTTTCCCACTTTTCAAAATCCGCTTTCTGAGCTGCAGTGGACGCAGCAGTAATAGCAGTGGGTTCATCATGGCGAATAGCATGGTCAAGGTCTATCATCCCCAGAGTAAGAAGTAATTGATCCTTCCATGAGGCAAAGTTTGCACCAGTAAGTGGCTCAATGCCAAAGTTAGGTACTGATTAGGAAAGGAGGAGGATATAAGTTATAGAAGATTATTATAGTGACGTAGTTAGCTATAAAAGGCAGACAAAGTAATGTTTCTTAAAGTAATGGAATCAAAGTAATGTTAAAGTAAGCAGGCCTAACAGTAATATTCCTTAGAGTAATGAAACTATGACCATTTTAGTGATGAAGCTAGTGATGAGTATACCTATTGTAAACACCAAAACAATAAGTCAAAGTAAGGCTCTACTTAGATGTTACATCACCTTTGGGCAGAAATAACTAATATCTAAGTAAACATGAGCGTTAGGGTTATGCAACGCAATGCTTATCTTTTGACCTTTGGGCACAAAATAGAGCATCGTGTGAATTATGCATGTAGAAAGTCCTTTTGACACACAGGTATATTAAATCACCTTTGGGCATAATTAGTATACTCAGTGTTCATTATGCAAAAGGAAAAAAAATGCATCATGAGAATCATATTTGACCTTTGGGCACAAATGATGAGACCATAAATATTAGTGCAAGGTTTTCGCTATGTACAGAAGCGAAAAGTAAGGTTTTCGCAATGTACAGAAGCGAAAAGTAAGGTTTTCGCAATGTACAGAAGCGAAAAGTAAGGTTTTCGCAATGTACAGAAGCGAAAAGTAAGGTTTTCGCAATGTACAGAAGCGAAAAGTAAGGTTTTCGCAATGTACAGTAGCGAAAAGTAAGGTTTTCGCAATGTACAGTAGCGAAAAGTAAAGTTTTCGCAATGTACAGTAGCGAAAAGTAAGGTTTTCGCAATGTTCAGTAGCGAAAAGTAAGGTTTTCGCAATGTACAGTAGCGAAAAGTAAGGTTTTCGCAATGTACAGTAGCGAAAAGTAAGGTTTTCGCAATGTACAGTAGCGAAAAGTAAGGTTTTCGCAATGTTCAGAAGCGAAAAGTAAGGTTTTCGCTATGTACAGTAGCGAAAAGTAAGGTTCAACCGGAAAAAAAAATTCTATACATTGATCAATTCGGGATAAATAACATTGATCAATTAACATGGCATAATTAGGGTTTAATACGATGGAAAAATAGCATTATAATCGCAGATGATAAAATTGCAATTCAATGCAGTTTTGATGTTTGCGGCGGCATACATAAACACGAAAGAAACCAATGAATTAAAGCCATCAAAAACTAATACAAATCATGAATCAATTTTGAACCTGGGGCTCTGATACCACATGTTGGAATAATCATGATTTGTATTTGATAGATAATAAGATGACAAGAAAACATACCCGATGATCCTGAGGATCCAGTGAAAGCATTGAACATATTTGCCATTGATTGTCGGGTTCCCAGAACGAGGTGATCGTATTATGATGGGATGATGATCGATCTTGAGAGAGTCGATCTTGGGGAGGCACACGGCTGAATTGTTTATTAGTAATAAGTCATTAGGGTTAAAGTGTGATTAGGGTACCCTATTTATAATAAGAGTATCACACTTTTAACCCTTGGTGTTTATTATGTGCCATATAATTCCCCATAGTTCCAATCACCTAATGGGAAACCCTATAGTATGTCAATAATAGTAAATACGTCCATCATATATTTACCAGACAGAGGGATTTCAGTTATTGTCAATTATCATATCAGGAATGATAAACGATCAGTGACGGTCACTTTTAAGGTGGTTCCAACAATCCAAACATGTACCTAAAAAAAAGCTAGTTTTTTTTTGCCAAACAATGCCTTAGGGGCTGTTTGGCAATTACAGAATGGTTAATAGCAGAATGGTTGAGATCTCAGAATGGTTGAGAGGTCAGAATGATTGAGTGCAAAATGAAATTTGGTTGTTTGGTAACTGTTCTGAATGGTGCGTCTGAATAACAACAAATTACCATTTTAACCCTCTCCAATTTCACCAAACCCTAATTACAGCCTCTACATTGCCTTAAACCAAAATCGATAAATCTGATCCCTAAACCAAAATCGATTTCTAATCCAATATCAAATACATAATCCAAAATCTAAATCAATGAGCCACAAGAAACCATCTTACCGTCTGCAATCTTACCAAAAAATATTTACAATACCGATTGAGAAGAGAAGAATCTGTGCGAGAGAATCGCCAGAGATGGATCTCCGGGATGGAATGCGAAGGGCACGTGATACACACCGCCACATATCGATGTATATATCTGTATCTATGGGTATAATCAGTATAAGGTGAAGTTGCTTCTGTGGTGAAGAAGGTTGTGCCTGTGCGTGATGAGTGTGATGACGGAGAGGGGATGGAAATCGATTTTGGTTTCTCCATTGTAATCGATTTTGGTTTCTCCATGGAAATCGATTTTGGTTTCTCCATTGTAATCGATTTTGGTTTCTCCATGGCTTCGATGTTGGAGAGAAGGCGAGAGAAGTGAGAAGGGCAAAAGTGGAAGAATGCAACTCTGAATGGTTGAGTGTAGGGTGAGATGCAAAATGGCTCAGAGGTTCTTGTAACCATTAAGAGGTCAATTTTGTTTTACCAAACAGTCTATACCTCTGACCGATTCAGAGGTTACCTCTTAATGTAACCATTAAGAGGTAAACAAACAGCCCCTTACACCCCTAATGGTGAGTGATAACAATGTTGGGGTTCAAGAATTTATTGCTCGACATAAAAAGATCAAAGATAAGGTTGCTCACATTGAACTTCGGATTGCATTAATTGAACATTTGTGGAACGAGTATGTTAATTCGGAAAACTTGTGTAATTTAATTTGCTTTTGGATGCATGTTGTTTTAACTATCGTAATATAATTTGCTTTTGGATGACTACTGGAAATGGACAATGGTTGACCTTGACTTTTTCTTGGGAGACTCATTATTTACGCGTGTCTGCTACGACCACTTTATTCTTCAACTTTTAGTTAGGTGGCAATTCCAATTTTAATACACATTTAATACCAATATTGTATTTCTTTGCTCCTTAAATAAGTGTTTATAATTAGAATAATATATAACTTTAGATATATAAAATTATTACATTTTCTAATTAAATAAATATATTTAGCTTTATTTAGTTTCCCTCTTTTATTTATACATTAATTAAGAGTAAAATTAAGAATTTAATTATTTTATTTTTAAAAGTAAGCAATTATTTCTAAGACAAACATAAATAGTAATATAAACACTTATTTTAAAATATACAGATGTAATATTACGGATACTATCTTCATGGTAGATTTTCATCATTTTTTTGTTTAATATATACATAAAATATTTACCCTCGTAAAGATTATGAGACCATCCATCACAATATAATCCGTAACACATTTTGTAAGATTAAAAATTATCTAGAAATTATTCGTTAAAAAAATAATTTTAAATAATTTTTAGGTTACATCTTATCATAAAAATTATATTTATGTTAAATAATAACTAAACTATGATTAAATACCCTTTTATAACTTAATGCCAATTAATCAACTATTAGAAAGTAAAATTAATTAATAACATATCTCTTTTTGTTTAATTCATAAAATATTCTTGATTCAATAATAAATTTTATAGTTATGGATAAAAAAGAGTAAAATGCTTTTAATGCGCATATAGCTTTATTCCAGGGAAATTAATTAAAATACCCTAAGTTTGACCAAGTGTTACTAAAATACCCTAAATCTCTCCCACTTTGCAAAAATACCCTTTTTTTCCGCGATGGGAGCCCGCGATCGCGGGCCAGGGACCATTTCTGACACTTTTTTAAACTTGCAGAGATCATTTTTGAAAAATGGAATCCCACGATCGCGGGCTCATCCCGCGATGGGATTATTTTTGTGACTTTTCAATTGCAAGGGACCATTTTTTAAAAATTCCAGGGACCATTTTTGAAAATTTAACCTGCGTTTGACACTGTTCACCCCCGCTTTCACTGTTCACCCCGAATTTAAAACGAAATGTTACACTTTCAACCCCTATACTTATTTACTAAATTTACTTTATACATTTTACTTTCATTATTTTAATTTTACATTTAACACATATAATCGTTTATTAACTAAAATACGTTAAAAAAATACGTTAAAAAAATACGTTTTAATTTTAACAAATTACACCATTATAATCGTCTCTTCGATACGTTCGAAATGAACCCAATCTTGAATTTTTTTGGATTTATATATTTTAATATATATCATATACAATTATACACTACATAAAAAAATATTTTTTATATTTAAAATTCATAACCTTATAGTTAATTATTTAATTTATGGTACATCTCTTATTTTTTTTTCAATTTTGTTTTACACTTCTATCGCATTAACATAATAATCATATATTAACTAATTCATTAAATCGTTTTAAATTATTATTATTTGAATGTGTTTATAGATATCGTGAATGGCAATAGGAGAAGGTTTCACGAGAAGAATATTATATGGGGTTTTGACAAGTTGGTATCACTGGACTCATTTAAGAATTGTGAAAATGGGTATTTGGCGAATGATGATTCATGTGTGTTTGGAGCTGAAGTATTTGCAGTTACAGAGTATGCACAAAATGATCGATGTATTTCCAACGTAACTTAGATTAAAAAATTCAAGATTGAGCTCATTTCGAACGTATCGAAGAGACGATTACAATGGTGTAACTTGTTAAAATTAAAACGTATTTTTAACGTATTTTAGTTAATAAACGATTATATGTGTTAAATATAAAATTAAAATTATGAAAGTAAAAGGTATAAAGTAAAGTTAGTAAATAAGTATAGGGGTTGAAAGTGTATGAAATTTACAATTTCACCCCCTATACTTATTTACTTATTTTACTTTATACCTTTTACTTTCATAATTTAAATTTACATTTAACACATATAATCGTTTATCAACTAAAATACATTAAAAAAATACGTTTTAACTTTAACAAGTTACACCATTGTAATCGTCTCTTCGATACGTTCGAAATGAGGCCAATCTTGAATTTTTTTGAATTTATATATTTTAATATATATCATATACACTACATCAAAATATTTTTAATATTTACAATTTATACATTTATAATTAATTATTTAATTTACGGTACTCTTAGGTAGCGTTTGGTACGCATACTAGATGGGACGGGACGGAACTGGACGGGACTGAACTGGATGGGACGGGACGGGACTGAACTGAAGGAGATAATTTTAATCTAAGTTACGTTGGAAATACATCAATCATTTTGTGCATACTCTGTAACTGCAAATACTTCAGCTCCAAACACACATGAATCATCATTCGCCAAATACCCATTTTCACAATTCTTAAATGAGTCCAGTGATACCGACTTGTCAAAACCCCATTTAATATTCTTCTCGTGAAACCTTCTCCTATTGCCATTCACGATATCTATAAACACATTCAAATAATAATAATTTAAAACGATTTAATGAATTAGTTAATATATGATTATTATGTTAATGCGATAGGAGTATAAAACAAAATTGAAAAAAAATAAGAGATGTACCATAAATTAAATAATTAACTATAAGGGTATGAATTTTAAATATAAAAAATATTTTTTTATGTAGTGTATAATTGTATATGATATATATTAAAATATATAAATCCAAAAAAATTCAAGATTGGGCTCATTTCGAACGTATCGAAGAGACGATTATAATGGTGTAATTTGTTAAAATTAAAACGTATTTTTTTAACGTATTTTAGTTAATAAACGATTTTATGTGTTAAATGTAAAATTAAAATAATGAAAGTAAAAAGTAAAAAGTAAATTTAGTAAATAAGTATAGGGGTTGAAAGTGTAACATTTTGTTTTAAATTCATAAAATTGAACGAAAGCAGGGGTGAACAGTGGGATTCCTTCGCGATCGCGGTTCAAATTTTCAAAAATGGTCCCTGGAATTTTTCAAAAATGGTCCCTTGCAATTGAAAAATCACAAAAAGTATACCATCGCGGGATGAGCCCGCGATCGCGGGATTCCATTTTTCAAAAATGGTCCCTGCAAGTTTAAAAAAGTGTCAGAAATGGTCCCTGGCCCGCGATCGCGGGCTCCAATCGCGGAAAAAAAATGGTATTTTTGCAAAGTGGAAGAGATTTAGGGTATTTTGGTAACACTTGGTTTGACTTAGGGTATTTTAATTAATTTCCCTTTATTCTATTTATGCAATTTAGTTTATCTAATAAAAAATAAAAAGCTTTATTAAACACACAATATTTAATAATATTGTAATGTTATATTTATAACAAATCTTAAACTTATAACTTAATAAATAACAAAAATATATCAGTATTGTTTAATAATCATATTATTTGTATTTTTTATAACCAAAATTTTATTTAATTAGTTATTCACACATTTTTTATAAACATTTTTAACAAAATATCAAAAAGCTAACATAGATACAAACGTTGCTTGCTCGTCGTCGATTCTGCACATCAGCTTGTTGATCTCTGATTATTTCTCCAATCAGATGATTTTTGATCTATTTTGTAGTTGGAGGAAGACGAGAGGGAAGTGCAATAGGGGGTGTAGAAATTAATGGCTAAGTATGGTTCTACAGGAGCAAGGGAAGGATTTTTTAGGAAGAGGATTAGATTGAGTTTGATGGGATAAGATTTGATCTACGGGAGTGAGGTCAAATGAAAATTATGTCAGATACTCAGATGGGTAAATGAAGATGGATTACGTAGAAGGATGTCAGATACTCAGATGGGTAAATGAAGATGGATTACGTAGAAGGTTGTTGTGAACGGTAGTCACCATTATTCTGATATGGATAGGAGGGTGATCAGTGGATGAAGAAGGGTGATGATTAGTACATGTTTTTTAGTCATCTCCGATGTAAGAGTTTACCCATTAATCGAGTTCAACATTGTCACTTGCGATAGATGAAGATCGAATGTCATCAAACTTGACATGAATGGTGGTTTCATCAATACATTTTCCTCTAAGATTGTACACCCAATTGGCCATAGAGGTGAGAGAATAGCCTACGAAAATCCCATTATCAAAATTTGGATCAAACTTTCCAAGTTGATCATGGTCGTTTAAGAGGAATCATACACATCCAAACATATGAAGAAATCCAATATTTGGCTTTCGACTGTGAAACACTTCATAGGCGGTTTTGTTTTGTATTTTCACAATGATAGAACAATTTTCAGTGAAGCAGGTAGTGTTGATGGCCTCTGCCTAGAAATAAGTCGGAAGATTAACTTCATTAAGCATAGATCTAGCAGTTTCAAATAGGGTCCGATTCTTTCATTCAACAACTCCATTCGTGGGGATTTTTCAGACGACTGAGAAGTTCTGAGAAATCCATTTGTGATTGAAAAAATTCCTGAAGGATGTTTTTTTTCGAATTCAATTATGTTGCATATTTTTCTTTTGAGGCTTGGAGTGTTGACCGATCCACATAGATTCATATGAAACATTTGTAGATGATAAGTAACCGAGAAATGTTTTTTGGCTTTGAAGGATGATTTTTGTAACAACCCAAACAAAAGTAAAAGCGTAACATGGCATTGAATATAAAAACATCCCAGAAGGGATCCCAAAATTCTCAATACATCTGTTTCAAACTAGGTTGGTGGAAACAACCTATTCACAACTGAGAATAAAATAAAAGTCTAAATAATAAAAATGAAATACTATCTCTAGAAGCGTCCGTACTCTAATTCCTCTCTCTACTCTTACCGGAGCTTCCTACTATCAGCTTCCCTGAAAAGGTTTAGTTTTGGAAAAGCGAGGGTTAGACCATGAGGTCTAGTGAGCTCCCTCAAGAAATAGCAGTTCAATAATACACATTTAAAACAGTTCATAACGTTCATAGATAACAACTTTAAATAAAACTTTAATGTAACACTATACATGTAAATGGCACACTGAAGTCACTCGGAAGTGGCAACGTGTCAGTCTCACACTGCCTTACTAGGTCACGCCTCCCATGGCATAAACGGGACACACCCCCGGTATGAGCACTGGCGGGCCACACCCCCCGACTTAGCCAATTTACATCTAACAACAATGTATGCATACATCTCAAATAAACTTTCGCACATGCGTTTTCATGTGATAAAACATGGCAATTCTATTCGTTTACTTACTTCAGAAAAACACGTTTAAAACACGTATTTAGTTAGAAAAACTCACCTTTCTTCCTTGCTTCAAAACTACTCACTTAGCTTCCGGTTTCTAAACGGGTCACCTAAGAGGTTGAAAAGATTAAGGATAATAAGGCTTAAAATGTCACTCACAATATTCTGAACATATCCCCAAAAACTTGACTCAACAGAACAACCGAATCTGGAACTAGAGTTCCGGACTCCGCTCCTGATTCGGATCTGTAACATCCCGAAATTTCCATTGTAAATTAATAAGATATAAATTGTATTTTTGGTACAATTTAGTTATGAGAAAATTAACTTGGAGGGTTGAATTGTTATTTTTGAGGGTTTGGGGTTATATTGGAAAATTGAGTTAATGACTCATGCTTTTCTGTGAGGTGTCACATTAGGAGGAACCAGTGTTTGATAATACTGATTTCCTTGGTTTAGTATTCTAAAAAGAAAAGAAGAAAATCAAACAGAGGAATATCGAGAGAGAGATAGAACGAGACAGAGAGAAAGATTTAAAAAAAAAGAGAAGAAGAAAGAAAGCTGTTGATTTGGATTTGTGGTAAGAATTTATTTTCTCTGTTAGTATCATTCATCTCCATAGATTTTAATTAAGGTATTCTGTCCAGATTTGATTAAGCTGTTGATTAAGCCATTGAATTGGAAGTTTACTGTGTTCAAGAATACCCAGGTGAGTTATTCATTCTTGTTAAAATTAAGCAATTAAAAGTATTATAGATATGCTATACTTGTATATGATATCAATGGTATGATTTGATTAAGAATTGGTAAGCTTAATGAGTCAAAGGAAGAACTGAACCGAAATGGAAGTGACGATGAACAGTGACTTTGCGCAACAGTGTATTGCGAAAAGTGAAGTTTTCGCAACCAAGGGTTGCGAATTCTGGACTTTTCGTAATAGAGGGTTGCGAAAAGTAGAGTTTTCGCAATAGTGGGTTGCGAGAAGTGGACTTTTCGCAGCCTTGGCTTGCGAAAAGTGTAGCTTTTCGCTACTGTAGCTTGCGAAAAGTTTTGACTTTCAGTAGTATTTTGAGGCTGTTATGTGACATACAATCTGATATGTATATGCTATTTGTTATATGTTTATAACTCTGTTGGTGATGTAAAAACCATGATATGTTAAATTGTAAGGACTTATTTATGAGTCCGGAGCTGTAGTTAAATGTTGAGATGTTAATTCCCGATGCTAAATGGCAAAGTAGGGATAATCGTTGAAATTAATATTCTGTACATAGAGATATAGAATATATGTTGTATTGTATAACTTTAGTATACAATAGAAAGAGTGATGATACACAATTATTGTGTGGCGTTGGCTAGAAATATGCATCTGGTCTAGTGGGCATAAAGTGCGGTATAATGAGAACCGTTTACTAGCCAGGGGACCGTTAGGATGTATTTCTAGTTGTTGGAGTGAATCTTGAATCATCCGTGAGGGTCTCTGGTGGTTGTTGATCGCGATAAGAAGGAAATCTCATTTGAGACCAGTGATTCAAGATGGGGAGGAAACGAAATGAGGAATGGCAGACTTAGAGTTGTAATTCCCATTTCAAGCGAAAGATGAAATATCTTTATTGTTGAGGATTTGACATCCTAATTCAGAAAGAAGCAGGTTTAGAAACTGTAATTTCTGGGAGTTAGAGTTATTTATAAGTCCGGTGGGATTTATAGTAATTCTCGTTGATAGTATGATGACTAGATGAATTAGTCATAAGTAAGGGAATAGGTGGATTCCAATGGTTGATAAGAGCTTGGTATGGTAAAATGGCTGATAACAGGTTTGATATATCTGTTAATATTTTAGTTGTTAAATTTTAACTTGATTTGGATAATCTCACTAGGCGAAAGCCTAATGTTTCAAATTAAATTGTCTTACCAGGTACAGGCTCTGGGAAATAGTGGGACGTGAGACTTCAATTGAAAGGAATCAGACTTGGCGTTAGCAAAGGACCAGGATATTCTTTTGATGACTTTTGGGACGAGTCTTAGATAATCTAGTTGATCTTATTGTGATGTATAATTAGATTGATCAGATTATTTAAGTTAAGCTACCTTATGTATATATAGAAACTTACGTATGATCCTTTTTGTTTATAAAAGTCTGATGTTTTGATGATCATAACGCGTGTATTTTGAGGTTTAAATTGGCCCTGAATTTTAGGGTGTTACAGTATGGTATCAGAGCATTAGTTTAAGCGAACTAGGTATGAACTTGATATGCCTAGACTTAAGCTGTGATGAAATTAAGTTATGATCTACGAGAGATGGGTAAAATTGCTAAGACCGGGTAGTCTTAGGGTGGACGGAAATACACTAATTTAGTATTGTAACGATGGGGACGAGAATTCTCATGTATGATATGTTCGCAATTTCAATTAGCTACTGTTATTATGGATATATTGTTACATAAGCATGCTTGTTTCTCAATTGTTGCAAGGGCTAATTAGTGATAAAGTACGTTTAGTATGTTAGAATTCTGTTTAACCATTTGTATGGTTATTTGTGTTTTATCAGAGCAATGGTGAATACGCCACCTAGAGAAAGAGTTGGAACTGATGAAGCATAAGTGAGTAATATGCATAATGCACCAAGAGATTTTCTTTCTTTGGGAGGTATGCATACTTCAGCTCTGAGGGTGGGTACTAGCAATGTTAGTCAAACGACAGATTCTAATATGGAGGCAAGAATAATGGAGAACGTGTCCAGAATGATGAGTGCTTCGGTAGAAAGACAAGCTGAATTGATGAACGCCTCCATGGAAAGACAAACCGAAATGTTTACGAAGTTATTCAATGACAGGAATATAGAACCAAGACGTCAAGTGATTGATACTGGAGTGATAAATCCGATAAGTAATCCAAGGTTAGAGGCGGAACGAAGGGTAGACAGAATTTGTTCTTATAAAACATTTCTAAGCTGCAAGCCGCCTGAATTTAAAGGGGAAGACAGTCCAGTTGCATGTATGAATTGGCTACGGGAGATAGAGCAAGCTTTCCGAGCCTGTGAATGTCAGGAAGGGTCAAAAGTTAGATTTGCTTCTCAGATGTTAAGAGGTAATGCTTTGAACTGGTGGAATGTTTTGACATCTTCTTTGACGACAACTGTGTTAGATGCTATGACTTGGGGAACATTTAAAGAGAAGATACTGAAAGAATATTGTAATGAACATGAGATGGATCGGATAGAGGAACAGTTTAGGAATCTCAAAAAGGGTAACATGTCGGTGAGAAGATATACGGAATTATTTATGGAGAAACTGAACTTGGTAGGGCACGTGGCTTCTACTGAAAAATATAAAGTTAAAGCCTATCTGAAAGGGTTACCGGCCGAGATGATGTCCCGAGTGCGGAATTCAAAGGTTGTAACGCTCAGGGAAATGATTGAAGAGGCCAAGTTAATAGAGGAGATGTATGCCAGAGATAGGGAAGAGAAAGCTCATGTTGGAGATAAAAGAAAGTGGGAAGGTCGTTCTGATTCTTCTCAGAAACTCAGGCTGTTTGGTAAGAATATACGTTCAGATTCACGAAGGGAACCCAACTGGTGTCCGAAGTGTAAGAGTAAGCATTTTGGGCCATGTCGAGCAAGCGGGCCAGAGTGTTATAAATGTGGAAAGACGGGGCACTTTGCATTTGTTTATTACCCGGTGCAGTGTGTTTTGAATGTAAACAGCCAGGGCATATTCGACGGGATTGTCCGAAGCTGAAAAAGGAGGGAGAACAAGGAAATAAGGCAGTTATACCAAAACCAACAGGACGAGCGTTTAATATGACAGTTGAAGAAGCGAAGGGATCCAAGGATGTTGTCTCTGGTACATTCCTTATAAACTCTATACCTGCTCGTGTATTATTTGATTGTGGTGCAAATTATTCGTTTGTATCCAAAGTGTTCTATGGAAAATTAGGTATGCCTGTCACTACTTTAGGAGATGCCTTAGTAGTTGAGATAGCTAATGGGGATCTAGCTTTGGTTGATGAAAGAATAGATGGTTGTACGATTCAGATAGAGGATGCAAAATTTCCAATTAGCATGTTGTTAATGGAAATTGGAGGATTTGACGTTATTTTGGGAATGGATTGGTTGTCTGATAACCAAGCCGAAATAATGTGTGCTAAGAAGTTAATACGAATCCCGATGGTTAATCAAGACGATGTAATTGTATATGGGGAAAAGCAGAAGGGAGAAATACAGTTGATTTCAGTCATAAAGGCACGTAAGTGTTTAGCAAAAGGATGTCTGTCTTATTTGGCGTATGTCCTAGACGCTAAGTCAGAAAAGAAGCAGATACAAGACATTAAAGTAGTACGTGATTTTCCAGATGTATTCCCGGATGATCTTCCAGGTTTACCTTTGGAAAGGCAAGTAGAGTTCCGTATTGATCTAATTCCTGGAGCAGCACCAATAGCTCGTGCGCCGTATCGTTTAGCACCAGCAGAAATGAAAGAGATGATATCACAATTGCAGGAGTTATTAGACAAAGGTTATATCAGACCGAGTTCTTCACCTTGGGGAGCTCCGGTGCTGTTTGTTAAGAAGAAAGATGGAAGTATGAGGATGTGCATAGATTATCGAGAATTGAATAAGGTGACAATCAAGAACAAGTATCCGTTGCCACGAATTGATGACTTGTTTGATCAATTGCATGGTCCAGGATGTTTTTCTAAGATTGATCTGAGGTCGGGGTATCATCAAATACGAGTAAGGGATGAAGATATTCCGAAGACTGCTTTCAGAACGAGATATGGGCATTATGAATTTCTGGTGATGCCATTTGGTTTGACTAACGCTCCAGCAATATTCATGGATCTGATGAATAGAGTGTGTCGGTCATTTCTAGACAAGTTTGTTATTGTGTTTATTGATGACATACTAGTCTATTCAAAGAATGAAAATGATCACGAGTGTCATCTTCAGGAAGTTTTGGAAGTACTAAGAAAGGAGAAGTTGTATGCAAAATTTTCGAAATGTGAATTTTGGCTAGAAGAAGTACAATTTCCGGGTCATGTAATTTCAGCTGAAGGTGTGAAAGTGGATCCGACCAAAATAGAAGCAATGATGAATTGGGAAACTCCAAAGAATGCATCTGAAATCAGAAGTTTCTTGGGTTTGGCTGGGTATTATCGGAGGTTTATTCAAGATTTCTCAAAGATTGCTTCTGCTTTAATTGTATTAACTCGTAAAAATGTAAAGTTTGTTTGGACTGAAAAGCAGGAATCAGCTTTCAAGACTTTAAGACAAAAGTTGTGTGAAGCTCCTATTTTAGCACTGCCTGAAGGTACAGATGATTTTGTAGTATATAGTGATGCTTCAAAGATGGGTCTAGGATGTGTGTTGATGCAAAGAGGCAAGGTGATTGCTTATGCATCAAGGCAATTGAAAGAACATGAGAAGAATTATCCTACCCATGATTTGGAGTTAGCAGCGGTGGTTTTTGCTTTGAAGCTATGGCGTCATTATCTGTACGGTACGAAGTGTACTCTTTATACTGATCATAAGAGTTTAAAGCATGTCTTTGATCAGAAGGAATTAAATATGAGGCAGAGAAGGTGGTTGGAACTACTTAAAGACTACGATTGTGAATTGCATTACCATCCTGGTAAAGCAAATGTAGTGGCTGACGCTTTAAGCAGGAAAGAGTATAGTGGTTGTCTGAAGTCAACAAATGCTCGAATTGATGTGATGTCAAGTTTGATTGAACGAATAAAGACTGCTCAGATGGAAGCTCTTTTGGAAGAAAACTTAAAAGATGAAGTTATGGTCAAACAACGGTTTCAACTGACGGAAGATAGTCGTGGGGTGAAGTTGTTTCGAGGCCATGTTTGGGTACCAAGAAAAGGTGGGAATAGAGAGTTGATTATGGAAGATGCTCACAAATCTAAGTATTCCATTCACCCTGGAAGTACTAAAATGTATAGAGACTTGAAGCTACATTATTGGTGGCCAACCATGAAGTTAGATGTGGCTCGATGTGTAGAAATGTGTGGAACCTGTTCTTTAGTTAAAGCTGAACATCAAAAGCCATACGGAAGTTTTCAATCTTTGGAAATTCCGGAATGGAAATGGGATAATATTACCATGGATTTCGTGACGAAGTTACCAAAGGCGCAAAGAGGTAACGACACTATATGGGTAATCGTTGACAGGTTGACAAAGAGTGCTCATTTCTTGGCAATGAAAGAAGCGTCACCGATAGAAAAGTTAGCAAAGTTGTATATTGACGAAGTGGTGTCAAGACATGGTATACCAGTGTCTATTGTTTCAGATCGTGATAGTCGGTTTACATCAAGGTTTTGGCGGTCACTTCAAGAAGAGTTGGGTACGAAATTGAATTTGAGTACTGCATATCATCCGCAAACGGACGGTCAGAGTGAAAGAACTATTCAGACTTTAGAAGATATGCTTAGAGCATGTATACTAGATTTTGGAGGTAACTGGGATACGCACTTGCCATTAGTGGAATTTGCGTATAACAATAGTTATCATTCTAGTATCGGGAGAGCACCGTTCGAAGCCTTGTATGGTAGGAAGTGTAGAACTCCAGTGTGTTGGCTAGAAGCTGGAGAGAAACAGTTTGCTGGACCGGAAATGGTACAACAAACGGCTGATAAAATCAAAGAAATCCGACAACACATGAAAGCGGCTCAGGACAGACAAAAGAGTTATGCTGATTTAAAAAGAAGACCAGTAGAATTCCAAGTTGGGGAGCGCGTTATGCTAAAAGTATCTCCGTGGAAAGGTGTAATTCATTTTGGAAAACGTGGGAAGCTGAGTCCTCGTTTTCTAGGACCTTTTGTCATCACTAAAAGAGTTGGTCAACAAGCTTATCAGCTAGATCTTCCGCCTGAATTGGAAGGAATTCACAATGTGTTTCATGTATGTTATCTTCGGAGATGTTTAGCCGAAGAACAAGATGTGATTCCGATAACTGATGTCAAGGTGGACGAGAAGAGTCAATGTGTTGAAGAACCAGAAACGATTTTAGAAAGATCGGTTCGGAAGTTAAGGAACGGCAAAGAGGTGCCTATGTTGAAAGTACAATGGAAACATCACAGAGGCAGTAATGTGACTTTAGAGTCGGAGGAAGAAATGAAGAAGCGATACCCTCATTTGTTTGCTTAGTTTGATTTCGGGGACGAAATCCTTTTAAGTTGGGGAGTATTGTAACATCCCGAAATTTCCATTGTAAACTAATAAGATATAAATTGTATTTTTGGTACAATTTAGTTATGAGAAAATTAACTTGGAGGGTTGAATTGTTATTTTTGAGGGTTTGGGGTTATATTGGAAAAATGAGTTAATGACTCATGCTTTTCTGTGAGGTGTCACATTAGGAGGAATCAGTGTTTGATAATACTGATTTCCTTTGTTTAGTATTCTAAAAAGAAAAGAAGAAAATCAAACAGAGGAATATCGAGAGAGAGATAGAACGAGACAGAGAGAAAGATTTAAAAAAAAGAGAAGAAGAAAGAAAGCTGTTGATTTGGATTTGTGGTAAGAATTTATTTTCTCTGTTAGTATCATTCATCTCCATAGATTTTAATTAAGGTATTCTGTCCAGATTTGATTAAGCTGTTGATTAAGCCATTGAATTGGAAGTTTACTGTGTTCAAGAATACCCAGGTGAGTTATTCATTCTTGTTAAAATTAAGCAATTAAAAGTATTATAGATATGCTATACTTGTATATGATATCAGTGGTATGATTTGATTAAGAATTGGTAAGCTTAATGAGTCAAAGGAAGAACTGAACCGAAATGGAAGTGACGATGAACAGTGACTTTGCGCAACAGTGTATTGCGAAAAGTGAAGTTTTCGCAACCAAGGGTTGCGAATTCTGGACTTTTCGTAATAGAGGGTTGCGAAAAGTAGAGTTTTCGCAATAGTGGGTTGCGAGAAGTGGACTTTTCGCAGCCTTGGCTTGCGAAAAGTGTAGCTTTTCGCTACTGTAGCTTGCGAAAAGTTTTGACTTTCAGTAGTATTTTGAGGCTGTTATGTGACATACAATCTGATATGTATATGCTATTTGTTATATGTTTATAACTCTGTTGGTGATGTAAAAACCATGATAGGTTAAATTGTAAGGACTTATTTATGAGTCCGGAGCTGTAGTTAAATGTTGAGATGTTAATTCCCGATGCTAAATGGCAAAGTAGGGATAATCGTTGAAATTAATATTCTGTACATAGAGATATAAAATATATGTTGTATTGTATAACTTTAGTATACAATAGAAAGAGTGATGATACACAATTATTGTGTGGCGTTGGCTAGAAATATGCATCTGGTCTAGTGGGCATAAAGTGCGGTATAATGAGAACCGTTTACTAGCCAGGGGACCGTTAGGATGTATTTCTAGTTGTTGGAGTGAATCTTGAATCATCTGTGAGGGTCTCTGGTGGTTGTTGATCGCGATAAGAAGGAAATCTCATTTGAGACCAGTGATTCAAGATGGGGAGGAAACGAAATGAGGAATGGCAGACTTAGAGTTGTAATTCCCATTTCAAGCGAAAGATGAGATATCTTTATTGTTGAGGATTTGACATCCTAATTCAGAAAGAAGCAGGTTTAGAAACTGTAATTTCTGGGAGTTAGAGTTATTTATAAGTCCGGTGGGATTTATAGTAATAGTATGATGACTAGATGAATTAGTCATAAGTAAGGGAATAGGTGGATTCCAATGGTTGATAAGAGCTTGGTATGGTAAAATGGCTGATAACAGGTTTGATATATCTGTTAATATTTTAGTTGTTAAATTTTAATTTGATTTGGATAATCTCACTAAGCGAAAGCCTAATGTTTCAAATTAAATTGTCTTACCAGGTACAGACTCTGGGAAATAGTGGGAAGTGAGACTTCAGTTGAAAGGAATCAGACTTGGCGTTAGCAAAGGATCAGGATATTCTTTTGATGACTTTTGGGACGAGCCTTAGATAATCTAGTTGATCTTATTGTGATGTATAATTAGATTGATCAGATTATTTAAGTTAAGCTACCTTATGTATATATAGAAACTTACTTATGATCCTTTTTGTTTATAAAAGTCTGATGTTTTGATGATCATAACGCGTGTATTTTGAGGTTTAAATTGGCCCTGAATTTTAGGGTGTTACAGGATCCAAATCCCGGACTCCATTCCGGATGCTCTTCCGGTTTCCGGGTCCATTCCGGATTCCCTCCCGGATTCCGGATTCCGGATCAAACTCCGGATTCCCTTCTGGAGTACATTCCGGACTCGCTACCTCTTTCGGATTACATTCCGGAAATCGATTCTCTAGGTTCTAGACTAAACTGGGTTTTCGCTCGAATCACTCTGAGTGATAAAACTTCGACCCAAAAGGATTTATTCTAACCGAAAACATTGGAAAAGGATGCAGGAACAAAATGGCATTACTAGATACCAAAAATCCAGTTCCCTCTTACATAACTTTGTGTAAGAACCCCCTTTCATCTTAGAAATTCAATAAACTAAAAAAACCCACTCACAGATGCGATAAGAGCATGAGATTAGGAATTTACCTTTCCAATTGATGCTAGAGTTTACTCTGATGCAACACTCCCTTTGCTTTCTTCTCAAGATTACAATTGATTGCTTGATTCCTTCCTCATACACACACAACCGTTCACAATGAAAGATTTTCCTAGGGTTTTGTGCCCAAAATAAGTATTTTATACCTTCTCTCCCTTTTTCACTTTGGTCCCTCAAGATCTCAGATTTCACCTTCTTTCCCCCCATTTATGATTTCTTTATATTTCAACTTGGTTACTACAATTTTATATGTTTCCCTTCTCACAGGCTACAACTAACTTTTCTTTAGCAAAAGAGAACTTCGAAAATCCAAGTCCAAGATCTTTGCTAGAGATTTTATTTAAAATCTTGAAGTTAAACGGGAGAGATATTTGTGACATAACCAATTTGTATTGGTTGAGTCTTCTGAAAGGAAGCAAATGTTGGCTCCGACATAAACATAATTCATATTAGTGACATAGACATTATCTCTTCAGACACATGAAATGACTCTTTTTCCAGTTGCATCAGAAAAATCAAGTACCAACTCCATATGTACAGAGTATCCAAGATCAAATATTTGACTTATACGTGAAACGATTGTGCATGAGTCCTTCCACATAGGCTACTTTTTTTAATGTGAGAGAAACATTGGAGAGGATTCCTTAACCTCTGGTGATACCTTTAGAGTTGACTTTGAAAGTTACAACAAGACCCTTTTTGGATAGAAAGTTTATGAGAAATCAGTTTTTCGATACCTACTTAGAGATGGGCTTTAGGGTTAGAGAGGTTTGTGTCTTTTTCATTCTTTCGGACTATATGTTCTTTCAGACGGTCCTTGGCAAGATGAAAGGTGTTAGTGTTTGAAGTCTCTTATTTTTCTCAAAGCCTACTATGTGCTTCAAATCTTCTTATGTCATAAGCCTCTTATTTTCTAAAATCTTATATTTTTCTTAAGTCTATCTCGAAACTTCTATTTTTCTAATTTATGTCTTTGTTTCTTTTCACTTACTCAACAAAAAATGTATATAAATGAGTGATTTTTTATCGCTTATCAAATTCCACCTAGCCGATTACCCCTACATTCTCAAACTTTAATCCTGTATTCCAATAAACATCTCTTTCTAGTCTCCCCATCTTTATCTCCTAGCCAATTACTGTTAGTGTGTATGCCCCAAAACCAATCATTAGATGATTATGTTTGGACATTGTGTCCTGGTTACTATTATTAATTAATAGATAAAAGACATTGCTCAATTATTATGTTAATGACATATTCTATGTTATATCTAAACATAATAATAATCTTAGAATAATGTATTATAGAATGTCCCTAGTCAAGTATTAATTTGGGTTTGGGTTGAATTAATACGCTACGAATAATATATGTTGGGATTCGTGTGAAGACACGGAATCCACATATGGGTAAGAGATGGGATCTTGTATCGGACGTGACCTGCTATGACAACGTTTCATTAGATGTCATATGAGTGTCATAAACGGTTCGAATGTGGTCATTGTACAATTAGTCATTTGACTTGAGATCATGGAGTTTGCTTTGTGTGAGTGGCGTACTTTGATAATTGATTCTAATCAGTCCGTAACTGGCTGACAAAGATGTTATTGGGTATGTCGTGTATCACTTAGTAGTATTGGTATGTATCAAGATAGGATTTGTTTCTCTTGTATGTCGGGAGCGATATCCTTGGGCCCTCGATTGAATGATACTGTGGAAGTGCATGCATGTTTCGATGATCAGTATAGGGATATTGATAATCGGTATATGACACTGATATTTTTATTTAATAGTATGTTCCGTAATCGAGAAACTAAGGATCAGACATAATGAGGATGACACATCCATGCCTCGTGTTCGATCTGGATATTTGAACAAAGGGACATCAATGTGTACACTTATAATGATCACACAGTTTACTGATTAGCTGAATCACTAAACTCTATCATTTGGATAACGATAATGTATTGCTATATGCAGCTATTTGTTGATAATTATAAATAGGATTTATAATTGTTACCAATGTGATAATGTCCCAATGGGTCACACACATTAAATGTATGTCTGAAAAATAGAATAAATAATTAAATATGTATATTTAATTATTACCGATTTATAAGAGATAAATCAGATTATCTCTTGTGGTTGACAAGATGGGATAAAAATGACAAGTAGAGAATTGTCAGGATGGATATATATATTATGTGAAGGTTCAGCAACCTCTTGGAAGATGTGAGATCATCCAGAGATTCAACACTCGTTACCCATATGCCTATGTGATAGGCTACTGATAATGTCGATTTTCGACATTATTTTAACTATCGAATCGAGTGATTGTTGGGTGTTTTCAAGTAAAATAGTGACTTTTACTGATGAGTTTCATGAGATGTACAGTTAATCAGATTGGAAGAGAAATGAAGAGTATCGCGTATATTTTCCGAAGAAAGAGCTCGAAATCTGGAAAAAGACGAAGTTTGAGCAAAACGAGGCTGGCGCGACCCAGCTAGCGCCGTGTTGCGTGCGGCAATTGAAAAATATCATTCCAGAGGGTGGCGCGCTTTGTGGCGCGACCTAGCTAGCGCCATGATGCGCGCGGTTTCCAAGCCCGTGATTTACAGATTGTGCCGCGACCTTGGCGCGACCCAAGTAGTGCGGGGACTAGCGCCAACTACCAGATATGTTTTAAATCCCTACTTTCTCATTTTTAGGGTTATCAGTTAGACTAGGGGGCGGCTGCAAGTCAGGAGGCGATTTTTGGGAGCAGATCGAGAGCGCGAATACAGAGGTGAAGATAGATCGACTGAAAGGAGACGACGAGTGAGTACGTGATTGTGGAAGGGATTCTTCTCAGGGAGTTATTTATCTTTTTCTGTAGAACTTCTCAAACATGGTTTCATTTACTTCTTTTGTAATCTAGTTTCTTTTACACACCCCAACATGAGCTAAACTCCATGTTGGGGGTTGGATGATGGATGATTCATAGATGTAGACTTGGAACGATTTGTATTTTGGTTTTAATAGATGGATGACGCCTTTGAAATTATTCTTAATGCTTTTAACCAACTGATCACTTGTTAAATGATTTGATAATTTCTTGAGTTGTTCGATAGAAATCTCAAGATTAAGGCCAATTTCAATAGCCACCGAGGGGAATTGGATAGAGATATACCAATTCCTTCGATGTTGTGTTCTAAACCAGTCACTTTAACTTATTTCAACTGTAAGATCGAAAGATAAGCAACTTTAATTAAGTTAAGTCTCGGTGCAGCTTGAAGAAGTGCAACAAGTTCAGGTTGTACAAGTCATTAATCGTTTTAATCATTTATAAATCACTTTGAAGTCTCATTAATTGATGTCATTCGGATTCCAACCCTCCACCCTCTCTCTCTCAACACTACTACCAATTATTTTCCTTACTTTTATACGCTTTGCTAGTAAAGATATTTTAACAATCACACCAAATCAAAATTTCCACCGTTCAGTTAATAGTAACTACAGTCATTGCGGTACTTAACACCTGGTTCCTTTGGGTTTGATACTCGTACTTCCGTACGTATTACTTGAGACGACACCGTACACTTGCGGTTAGTCAAAGGGGGGGTGTAAACTCGCCTATCAAGTTTTTGTGTGATAATGTCGATTTTCGACATTATTTTAACTATTGAATCGAGTGATTGTTGGGTGTTTTCAAGTAAAATAGTGACTTTTACTGATGAGTTTCATGAGATGTACAGTTAATCAGATTGGAAGAGAAATGAAGAGGATCGCGTATATTTTCCGAAGAAAGAGCTCGAAATTTGGAAAAAGACGAAGTTTGAGCAAAACGAGGGTGACGCGACCCAGCTAGCCGTGTTGCGCACGACAATTGAAGAATATCATTCCAGAGGGTGGCGCGCTTTGTGGCGCGACCTAGCTAGCGCCATGATGCGCGCGGTTTCCAAGCCCGTGGTTTCTAGATTGTGTCGCGACCTTGGCGCGACCTAAGTAGCGCGGGGACTAGCGCCAACTACCAGATATGTTTTAAATCCCTACTTTCTCATTTTTAGGGTTATAAGTTAGACTAGGGGGCGGCTGCAAGTCAGGAGGCGATTTTTGGGAGCAGATCGAGAGCGCGAATACATAGGTGAAGATATATCGACTGAAAGGAGACGACGAGTGAGTACGTGATTGTGGAAGGGATTCTTCTCAGGTAGTTATTTATATTTTTCTGTAGAACTTCTCAAACATGGTTTCATTTACTTCTTTTGTAATCTTTAAGTTTCTTTTACACACCCCCAACATGAGCTAAACTCCTTGTTGGGGGGTTGGATGATGGATGATTCATAGATGTAGACTTGGAACGATTTGTATTTTGGTTTTAATAGATGGATGACGCCTTTTAAATTATGCTTAATGCTTTTAACTAACTGATCACTTGTTAAATGATTTGATAATTTCTTGAGTTGTTCGATAGAAATCTCAAGATTAAGGCCAATTTCAATAGCCACCGAGGGGAATTGGATAGAGATATACCAATTCCTTCGATGTTGTGTTCTAAACCAGTCACTTTAACTTAATTCAACTGTAAGATCGAAAGATAAGCAACTTTAATTAAGTTAAGTCTCAGTGCAGCTTGAAGAAGTGCAACGAGTTCAGGTTGTACAAGTCATTAATCGTTTTAATCATTTATAAATCACTTTGAAGTCTCATTAATTGATGTCATTCGGATTCCAACCCTCCACCCTCTCTCTCTCAACACTACTACCAATTATTTTCCTTACTTTTATACGCTTTTCTAGTAAAGATATTTTAACAATCAAACCAAATCAAAATTTCCACCGTTCAGTTAATAGTAACTACAGTCATTGCGGTACTTAACACCTGGGTCCTTTGGGTTCGATACTCGTACTTCCGTACGTATTACTTGAGACGACACCGTACACTTGCGGTTAGTCAAAGGAGGGGGGGTGTAAACTCGCCTATCAAGTTTTTGTGTGATAATGTCGATTTTCGACATTATTTTAACTATCGAATCGAGTGATTGTTGGGTGTTTTCAAGTAAAATAGTGACTTTTACTGATGAGTTTCATGAGATGTACAGTTAATCATATTGGAAGAGAAATGAACAGGATCGCGTATATTTTCTGAAGAAAGAGCTCGAAATTTGGAAAAAGACGAAGTTTGAGCAAAACGAGGGTGACGCGACCCAGCTAGCCGTGTTGCGCACGACAATTGAAGAATATCATTCCAGAGGGTGGCGCGCTTTGTGGTGCGACCTAGCTAGCGCCATGATGCGCGCGGTTTCCAAGCCCGTGGTTTCTAGATTGTGTCGCGACCTTGGCGCGACCTAAGTAGTGCGGGGACTAGCGCCAACTACCAGATATGTTTTAAATCCCTACTTTCTCATTTTTAGGGTTATCAGTTAGACTAGGGGGCGGCTGCAAGTCAGGAGGCGATTTTTGGGAGTAGATCGAGAGCGCGAATACAGAGGTGAAGATAGATCGACTGAAAGGAGACGACGAGTGAGTACGTGATTGTGGAAAGGATTCTTCTCAGGTAGTTATTTATCTTTTTCTGTAGAACTTCTCAAACATGGTTTCATTTACTTCTTTTGTAATCTTTAAGTTTCTTTTACACACCCCCAACATGAGCTAAACTCCATGTTGGGGGGTTGGATGATGGATGATTCATAGATGTAGACTTGGAACGATTTGAATTTTGGTTTTAATAGATGGATGACGCCTTTGAAATTATGCTAAATGCTTTTAACTAACTGATCACTTGTTAAATGATTTGATAATTTCTTGAGTTGTTCGATAGAAATCTCAAGATTAAGGCCAATTTCAATAGCCACCGAGGGGAATTCGATAGAGATATACCAATTCCTTCGATGTTGTGTTCTAAACCAGTCACTTTAACTTAATTCAACTATAAGATCGAAAGATAAGCAGCTTTAATTAAGTGAAGTCTCGGTGCAGCTTGAAGAAGTGCAACGAGTTCACGTTGTACAAGTCATTAATCGTTTTAATCATTTATAAATCACTTTGAAGTCTCATTAATTGATGTCATTCGGATTCCAACCCTCCACCCTTTCTCTCTCAACACTACTACCAATTATTTTCCTTACTTTTATACGCTTTGCTAGTAAAGATATTTTAACAATCAAACCAAATCAAAATTTCCACCGTTCAGTTAATAGTAACTACAGTCATTGCGGTACTTAACACCTGGGTCCTTTGGGTTCGATACTCGTACTTCCGTACGTATTACTTGAGACGACATCGTACACTTGCGGTTAGTCAAAGGGGGGTGTAAACTCGCCTATCAAGTTTTTGTGTGATAATGTCGATTTTCGACATTATTTTAACTATCGAATCGAGTGATTGTTGGGTGTTTTCAAGTAAAATAGTGACTTTTACTGATGAGTTTCATGAGATGTACAGTTAATCAGATTGGAAGAGAAATGAAGAGGATCGCGTATATTTTCCGAAGAAAGAGCTCGAAATTTGGAAAAAGACGAAGTTTGAGCAAAACGAGGGTGACGCGACCCAGCTAGCCGTGTTGCGCACGGCAATTGAATAATATCATTCCAGAGGGTGGCGAGCTTTGTGGCGCGACCTAGCTAGCGCCATGATGCGCGCGGTTTCCAAGCCCGTGGTTTCTAGATTGTGTCGCGACCTTGGCGCGACCTAAGTAGTGCGGGGACTAGCGCCAACTACCAGATATGTTTTAAATCCCTACTTTCTCATTTTTAGGGTTATCAGTTAGACTAGGGGGCGGCTGCAAGTCAAGAGTCGATTTTTGGGAGCAGATCGAGAGCGCGAATACAGAGGTGAAGATAGATCGACTGAAAGGAGACGACGAGTGAGTACGTGATTGTGGAAGGGATTCTTCTCAGGTAGTTATTTATCTTTTTCTGTAGAACTTCTCAAACATGGTTTAATTTACTTCTTTTGTAATCTTTAAGTTTCTTTTACACACCCCCCAACATGAGCTAAACTCCATGTTGGGGGATTGGATGATGGATGATTCATAGATGTAGACTTGGAACGATTTGTATTTTGGTTTTAATAGATGGATGATGCCTTTGAAATTATGCTTAATGCTTTTAACTAACTGATCACTTGTTAAATGATTTGATAATTTCTTGAGTTGTTCGATAGAAATCTCAAGATTAAGCCCAATTTCAATAGCCACCGAGGGGAACTGGATAGAGATATACCAATTCCTTAGATGTTGTGTTCTAAACCAGTCACTTTAACTTAATTCAACTGTAAGATCGAAAGATAAGCAACTTTAATTAAGTTAAGTCTCGGTGCATCTTGAAGAAGTGCAACGAGTTCAGGTTGTACAAGTCATTAATCGTTTTAATCATTTATAAATCACTTTGAAGTCTCATTAATTGATGTCATTCGGATTCCAACCCTCCACCCTCTCTCTCTCAACACTAATACCAATTATTTTCCTTACTTTTATACGCTTTGCTAGTAAAGATATTTTAACAATAAAACCAAATCAAAATTTCCACCGTTCAGTTAATAGTAACTACAGTCATTGCGGTACTTAACACCTGGTTCCTTTGGGTTCGATACTCGTACTTCCGTACGTATTACTTGAGACGATACCGTACACTTGCGGTTAGTCAAAGGGGGGAGTAAACTCGCCTATCAAGTTTTTGTGTGATAATGTCGATTTTCGACATTATTTTAACTATCGAATCGAGTGATTATTGGGTGTTTTCAAGTAAAATAGTGACTTTTACTGAAGAGTTTCATGAGATGTACAGTTAATCAGATTGGAAGGGAAATGAAGAGGATCGCGTATATTTTCCGAAGAAAGAGCTCGAAATCTGGAAAAAGACGAAGTTTGAGCAAAACGAGGTGACGCGACCCAGCTAGCGCCGTTTTGCGCACGACAATTGAAGAATATCATTCCAGAGGGTGGCGCGCTTTGTGGCGCGACCTAGCTAGCACCATGATGCGCGCGGTTTCCAAGCCCGTGGTTTCCAGATTGTGCCGCGACCTTGGCGTGACCCAAGTAGCGCGGGGACTAGCGCCAACTACCAGATATGTTTTAAATCCCTACTTTCTCATTTTTAGGGTTATCAGTTAGACTAGGGGGCGGCTGCAAGTCAGGAGGCGATTTTTGGGAGCAGATCGAGAGCGCGAATACAGAGGTGAAGATAGATCGACTGAAAGGAGACAACGAGTGAGTACGTGATTGTGGAAGGGATTCTTCTCAGGGAGTTATTTATCTTTTTCTGTAGAACTTCTCAAACATGGTTTCATTTACTTCTTTTGTAATCTTTAAGTTTCTTTTACACACCCCTAACATGAGCTAAACTCCATGTTGGGGGGTTGGATGATGGATGATTCATAGATGTAGACTTGGAACGATTTGTATTTTGGTTTTAATAGATGGATGACGCCTTTGAAATTATGCTTAATGCTTTTAACCAACTGATCACTTGTTAAATGATTTGATAATTTCTTGAGTTGTTCGATAGAAATCTCAAGATTAAGGCCAATTTCAATAGCCACCGAGGGGAATTGGATAGAGATATACCAATTCCTTCGATGTTGTGTTCTAAACCAGTCACTTTAACTTAATTCAACTATAAGATCGAAAGATAAGCAACTTTAATTAAGTTAAGTCTCGGTGCAGCTTGAAGAAGTGCAACGAGTTCACGTTGTACAAGTCATTAATCGTTTTAATCATTTATAAATCACTTTGAAGTCTCATTAATTGATGTCATTCGGATTCCAACCCTCCACCCTCTCTCTCTCAACACTACTACCAATTATTTTCCTTACTTTTATACGCTTTTCTAGTAAAGATATTTTAACAATCAAACCAAATCAAAATTTCCACTGTTCAGTTAATAGTAACTACAGTCATTGCGGTACTTAACACCTAGTTCCTTTGGGTTCGATACTTGTACTTCCGTACGTATTACTTGAGACGACACCGTACACTTGCGGTTAGTCAAAGGGGGGGTGTAAACTCGCCTATCAAGTTTTTGTGTGATAATGTCGATTTTCGACATTATTTTAACTATCGAATCGAGTGATTGTTGGGTGTTTTCAAGTAAAATAGTGACTTTTACTGATGAGTTTCATGAGATGTACAGTTAATCAGATTGGAAGGGAAATGAAGAGGATCGCGTATATTTTCCGAAGAAAGAGCTCGAAATCTGGAAAAAGACGAAGTTTGAGCAAAACGAGGGTGACGCGACCCAGCTAGCCGTTTTGCGCACGACAATTGAAGAATATCATTCCAGAGGGTGGCGCGCTTTGTGGCGCGACCTAGCTAGCGCCATGATGCGCGCGGTTTCCAAGCCCGTGGTTTCCAGATTGTGCCGCGACCTTGGCGCGACCCAAGTAGCGCGGGGACTAGCGTCAACTACCAGATATGTTTTAAATCCCTACTTTCTCATTTTTAGGGTTATCGGTTAGACTAAGGGGCGGCTGCAAGTCAGGAGGCGATTTTTGGGAGAAGATCGAGAGCGCGAATACAGAGGTGAAGATAGATCGACTGAAAGGAGACGACGAGTGAGTACGTGATTGTGGATGGGATTCTTCTCAGAGTGTTATTTATCTTTTTCTGTAGAACTTCTCAAACATGGTTTCATTTACTTCTTTTGTAATCTTTAAGTTTCTTTTACACACCCCCCAACATGAGCTAAACTCCATGTTGGGGGGTTGGATGATGGATGATTCATAGATGTAGACTTGGAACGATTTGTATTTTGGTTTTAATAGATGGATGACGCCTTTGAAATTATGCTTAATGCTTTTAACCAACTGATCACTTGTTAAATGATTTGATAATTTCTTGAGTTGTTCGATAGAAAACTCAAGATTAAGGACAATTTCAATAGCCACCGAGGGGAATTGGATAGAGATATACCAATTCCTTCGATGTTGTGTTCTAAACCAGTCACTTTAACTTAATTCAACTGTAAGATCGAAAGATAAGCAACTTTAATTAAGTTAAGTCTCGGTGCAGCTTGAAGAAGTGCAACGAGTTCACGTTGTACAAGTCATTAATCGTTTTAATCATTTATAAATCAGTTTGAAGTCTCATTAATTGATGTCATTCGGATTCCAACCCTCCACCCTCTCTCTCTCAACACTACTACCAATTATTTTCCTTACTTTTATACGCTTTGCTAGTAAAGATATTTTAACAATAAAACCAAATCAAAATTTCCACCGTTCAGTTAATAGTAACTACAGTCATTGTGGTACTTAACACCTGGTTCCTTTGGGTTTGATACTCGTACTTCCGTACGTATTACTTGAGACGACACCGTACACTTGCGGTTAGTCAAAGGGGGATGTAAACTCGCCTATCAAGTTTTTGGCGCCGTTGTCGGGGAACTTGTTTTGTGTTAATATCACTACTAGCTGTAGGAATTATTATATTGAGCATTTTCTTTTATTGCAATTTTATTTTTGTTTTTGTTTTTCTTTATTCACGATTTTGATCAAAGTTTCTTACTACGCTATTGTCACGAAAACTAACTTGTGCTCTATTCGTTACTACAGATCACTTCTAGTTTATGCTAAGGAGGAGTTCCTCTGGTGAACTCGAACCATTTGATCCAGAGATCGAGAGGACTGCAAGGCGACTAAGGAGGCAAGCTAGACTTGGACATCTGCAAGAAATGGACGGTGTCATTAATCAAGAGAACGACGTCAATTGGGAGATTCCAGTGAATGAGGAGATTCCGGTGAATAACAATGAGATCCCTGTTCACAACGAGATTCCGGTAAACAACAATGAGATTCCAATCAATCAGAATCTCAACAACAACAATCTCAACAATGAGATCCCGGTCAATCAAAATCACAACATCCTGAATCCCAATAACCGAGTTCAGCCACCAAGGGTTCCTATGAGGAATTTTGCCAACCCGAACATGGGGGCCGCACAAAGAGGGCCATATGTTCCTCCGATAGTGGCAAACAATTTCAAAATCAAGACTGGCACCATTCAATTGGTGCAAGCAAACATGTTCGGAGGAGCAGCAACTGAAGACCCACACATCCACTTGAGAACATTCGAGAAGATCTGTAACACCTTCATGATGAATGGAGTTGACCCGGATGCAATCAAACTCCGACTTTTTCCATTTTCACTGAGGGGTCGGGCTATTGAATGGGAAGAGGGTCTGCCAGTCAGGCAGATTCGCGCGTGGAACGACATGGTGACAGCTTTCCTAAATAAATTCTTTCCACCGGGGCGAACGACCCAACTGCTGTTAGACATCACCCACTTCTCTCAGTGGGATCAGGAGTCATTGTACGAAGCCTGGGAGCGATACAAGGGGATGCTTAAAAAAATGCCCCCACCATGGTTTGCAAGAATGGATGGTCATGCAAACGTTCTTTGGAGGACTGCATCCACAGTATAAGAATGACCTCACAGCTGCTGCGGGTGGTGCATTAATGAATAAGTCATATGAAGATGCATATGAGCTGATTGAGAATCTCGCGGAACATAGATATGCCACTCCTCGAGCAGCCACTAGGAGGGTGGCGAGTGTGCAAGAGAATGATGAGCTGAAAGCTATTCAAGCCCAGTTGGTGGCTATTACAAATCAGCTGAAAGGGACATCAATTCAGCCAACTTTCCAAGAAGATATGGGCTACCAAGAGCCAATGGGTTCGTCTCAAGAGTTTCCACCACCGGAGCAAGTGCAATTCCTTCAGAACCGCAACAACCGGCCGAGGAACGATCCGTTCTCTAACACTTACAATGAGGGATGGAAACGACATCCCAATTTCTCGTGGAGCCAACCTCAGAATGCACAGAAAGAAACCATATTCTAGCAACAACAGAACCAATTCGGTAATAGTTCTAACTCTTCTACTCAATCTACTAATGTTTATCGTCCTCCAGGTTACAATCAAAGTAGGCAAGAAGAAGGACAAGGAGGGGAGAAGTAGTTCGGATTGGAGGAGATGTTAATGAAGTTTGTTTCAAAGATGGACAATGCGGTTGGAGAGTTGACATCATCCGTTGGGACACTAACAAGTTCGGTCAGAAAGATAAGAACTGCGACGGATCAGAACACCGCATCTATTCGAATTCTTGAAGGACAAATGGGGCAGATGGCAGATGCGTTAGCTATTCGGAGTCAAGACACATTCCCGAGCCAAACAGAGAAGAAGACAAGAGAAGATTGTAAGGCAGTTCAGCTGAGGAACGGAAAAGAGTTAGCCAAAGACCCACGTCTTGACGCGAGAGAGGTGGAGAAAGAAACTCATGATCATACGACGGAAGAAGAAGACGAAGAGAAGATGGATGAGGAGCTTGAAATGGAAGATAAGAGAGCTTCCAGCGCTGAGGTGCCAAAATCTACACCGAAGACAACCATACCACCGGTGGCACCGAAAGTTCCATATCCGAACCGTTTAAGCACAAAGGGATGAGGTTCAGTTTTCTAAATTTTTAGAAGTCTTTAAAAAGTTACACATTAACATTCCCTTTGCAGATGCATTAGCTCAGATGCCGTCTTACGTGAAGTTCTTAAAGGACATCCTCTCTAACAAGAGGAAAATTGAGGAACACGCAACCGTGGCACTTACTGAAGAGTGCAGTGCAATAATCCAGCACAAACTTCCTCAAAAGTTGAAAGATCCAGGGAGTTCTATGATTCCTGTTCAAATAGGAGGTTCTGATTTTGGTAAGGCACTTTGTGATTTAGGTGCGAGTATTAACTTGATGTCTTTGTCCATTTTCATGAAGCTTGGATTGGGAGAGGTGCAGCCGACGAACGTGACTCTCCAATTGGCGGATAGATCCATCAAATATCCGTACGGAGTTATCGAAGACGTATTGGTAAAGGTGGACAAATTCTACTTTCTAGTAGATTTTGTTATCTTGGACATGGATGAAGATAAGGAGGTTCCTCTCATTTTGGGCCGACCATTTTTGGCCACTGGTGGTGCACTAATTGATGTGCAAGGAGGGAAACTCACTCTCCATGTTGGTGCAGAAATAGCGGTATTCAATGTTTTTCCAACAGCACGAGTCGGGGTGGAAAGAGGTACTTGCTATCGGGTGGATGTATTAGAAGAGATTGCTGAGGAGACTTCCCAAGTTAATCATAGTAAAGAGCGGGGTGGAAAGAGCGGTATTCAATGTTTTTCCAACAACACGAGTCGGGGTGGAAATAGGTACTTGCTATCGGGTGGATGCATTGACCGGAATGTGCACCGATAGCGAGAACGAGAGTGTGATGCAACTAAACGCATTGCCCGAGTATCGATGTCCGAGAAGACCAATGAAAGAGGATTTGGGTGAACCAATTGCCAAATCACAGCCGTCATCAAAGGTACCACCCACGTTAGAGCTCAAACAGTTACCGGTGCATCTAGAATACGCCTATCTAGGCAGCAACTTGACATTACCGGTAATCATAGCTGCACACCTCACTTCAGTAGAGAAAGAAAGGTTGATCCGAGTCTTGAGGGCTCACCAATCCGCCATTGGGTGGACCATAGCCGACTTGAAGGGGCTGAGTCCAACATTTTGCACGCATAGAATCAATCTGGAAGAGGGACACAAGCCAACGGTTCAGCACCAACGTCGGCTAAATCCAAACATGAAAGAAGTGGTTCGGAAAGAAGTGTTAAAACTTCTAGATGCTGGAATCATATATGATGTGGCTGACAGTCCGTGGGTGAGTCCGGTACAAGTGGTATCCAAGAAAGGAGGAATTACGGTCGTGAAAAATAACAACGATAAGCTCATTCCATCGCGAACAGTGACCGGGTGGCGTGTATGCATCGACTATCGTAAGTTGAACGACGCCACCAAGAAACACCACTTTCCACTTCCGTTTGTTGATCAGATGTTGGAGCGACTTTCAGGCCATGCTTACTATTGCTTTCTTGACGGCTATTCGGGGTACAATCAGATCCCCATTGCACCGGAAGATCAGGACAATACGACCTTTACTTGTCCATACGACACCTTCGCGTATCGGAGAATCCCATTCGGGTTGTGTAACGCACCGGCTACTTTTCAGCGGTGCATGATAGCCATCTTCTCCGATATGGTGGAGAAAGCGATTGAGGTTTTCATGGATGATTTCTCGGTCTTCGGAGACTCGTTCGACACATGCCTAGACCATTTACAGGCGGTTTTGAAAAGATGCCAAGAGACGAGCTTGGTGCTGAATTGGGAGAAATGTCATTTCATGGTGACCGAGGGAATTGTGTTGGGTCACAAAATCTCTAAAGATGGCATTGAGGTCGACAAAGCAAAGATAGCCATGATAGAGAATCTTCCATACCCTACGATGGTTAAGGGAGTACGGAGCTTTTTGGGTCATGCCAGGTTTTACCGGCGATTCATCAAGAATTTTTCCAAAATTTCTAAACCCTTAAGCTCTTTACTTTTGAAAGATGCTAATTTTGAATTTACTAATGAATGTATTGCTGCGTTTGAAAGGTTGAAGAAGGAACTCATCTCAGCCCCCATTTTGACCGCACTCGATTGGAGTCTTCCTTCCGAGTTGATGTGCGACGCGAGCGACATTGTTGTTGTTGGTCCCGAAGGGCTATACAAGTTTGTAGAAGGGGGGGGGGGGGGGGTTGAATACAAACACACAGATTTTACTTTTCTAAATTGTTTATTGATAAATCATTAACAATTTACAGCTTGTTGCGGAACAAGATTAAGGATAAACCTAAATCTAAACAAGTTGGAACACTAAGTTTCTTGCACTAAGAAAGATAAAGAAATTACTAATAATAACCTATCTTAAGATAAGAAGGATGAACTTGTCCAGAGTTAGAAAGTTACTTCAAAAATGAAGTGAGTTCTTCTTCTTATATACTGCATGCATTTAATGCATGTCAGTTTATACTTTACACGTGGCAGCAGCTCATTGGTTGCATGTCATTGACCTTTGTAGACAACCTTAGTAGCCGCATGTTTGAACAGTGTAGTATCAGAGTGGTTGTACGATTTCAGACAATAAGGAGGTTCTTTTCTGACATATCGTACGGAGTCGTGCAAGGGTGGTTAAGATAAAAGTACTTTGTACGGAGGACTTCATGATCAGCTTTTCGTTGATTCAGCAGTCTATCATTCTATATCAGCGAATGATAAAGTTCAGCAATAGCTGAAGTCTTGTACTTGATACTTCACGTTGAGTGGACAAATCTGAGTCTTCGCTGATCCGCATCAGTTCATTAAGAGACTTGTCGCTGGTTCTTGAGCTTGATCTTCGACTTCAGCATAGAACCTATGTTGACGTGAAACTTGTCTTCAGAGATCATAAGTAAACAACTAACTTATCAGCGATCACCATAAGTACTGAATAGGCTCAGAGCATTATGGTGAACAGTGTTCGCTGAATGTTTAATCTAAAGAGCGAGAGTTCCTATCAGCGGTACTGTAAGGTCTTAGTACTTATCAGCGATAGTTAAAATCTGATACATATTGTTTACTTACAATTTTCACTAAGTATTAAGAGAGGGTCATTATCAAATCACTGAGGGTTTGGATCAACAATCTCCCCCTATTTGATTATGACATAGCAACAGAGAAAATTGCTATTTAATGAAAACATAAGGATAAAAAGAACTCATAAAATATTCGTCCCTTTTACTGTTTTCTAGGATCTTTTCTGTACTAATGAAGTAAAGTACTTTCGCTGAAATCTTTCTTTAAAACTTCGTATCAGATTACAAAGGGAAATGGAAAGATTACAAGTACAGCGAATACAATTACATGTATAAAAGAATAACTGATACAATAGAAGAATAAGGCGATCCTATCAGTTTATAAAGGTTCTTCCTTAATGAGAAGTTCATCAAGGGTCTTTGATGTGGGAATCATCCAGTCAGGAACTATTACACCTTGATTCCTTTTGTTCAGAGCTTCTTAAAAAATCAAGGGTTTAAGATGTCGTGCCTGAATGTCGTTTTTGAAATCACACCAGTAGATGAGATCTTTCAACTGTTCGATGGGAGTGATGGGAAGTTCAGAGATACGTTGAAAACGTTTTTGTCCATCATAGTCAATAAAGAATATCCCATAGGGTTCGCTTATGACTTTCCCAGGGATGAAAGTCTCACCAAGAGGAAGAGATGTGTCAAGTCCGGAAATGTCAGGTTCAGGACCAAGGACTTCAGCACGAGAAAAACCAATACCTGTTTCGTTCCGTATTCGAGGACCATCATTTGAAGATTTAGACTTTTTCTTCGCAGAGGCCTTTCTTTTCTGACTTTCTAGAGGAGGGGGAGGAGGAATATCCACACAAGAAGAGACTAAGTCGATCTGTTTGTTTATCAGTTTTTCAACATGATCCTTGTACTTAGATTGAGACTTCTGGATGGGTAATCTGATCTCCAACCATTCAGAGAGACCGTACTGCGTGATGGCTTCAGCATAGAATTTTTCGTACTGTCCATTCTCTCTAAATATCTCGATTTCAGCGATTGAAACTCTGAGGGTTGATCTTCCAGTGATGAGTACATTGATGATTCTGGCAGGTCGATGTCTGAAGTGTACTTTTTCTTTGCACCAGATTAAAGTAGATTGAGACACAGTTCTCTTTTCTTCAACGATCTTCTTGGCGTCTTCCCACAACTGACGTTGAACTTCGATTGGAGTTCTTTTCAGCTTGGGGTCTTTCACTGATTGTTGAGTAAGCTGGATGGCGAATTCTCTGTCTTTTTCTTCAGCTTCTCTTCTTTCAGTGATTAGACGTTCAGCTCTGAGGTGATCCTTGTATTCCTTTTGTGAAAGTCTGAACTTTGGAGGAACGGAAGGAAGTTGATCACGCTTCAGAATGATTCGCTGAGCCTTAAACTTCTTTATTATCTCTTCTCTTCTTCTTTGATCCTCTTCACTTGGTTTTTGAGGAACCAAGGAAGGTCTGCTTGTATGAGAGAGCATCTGTTCTTCAGGCTCATCAGTCTCAGAGATAAAATCCAAGACTGGGATTATTTCTTCAGCGTTGGGAGCTGAGATTATTGTTGGTGAAGTCGCAGCTGTAGAAACTTCAGCGATATCCTCAAACAGGGGAGAGGACTAGCTGAAACACAACGATCTTATGAATAAGAACTTGGGTAGAATCAGAGAAAGGAAATTGGTTTAAGTGTATAGGTTGTGGAGAGTAGAGCTGATAAAGTGTATAGATAGAGGAGGGATGCATTAAGATTAAGTGTACCTGACAAACTGGCTTTGGAAGCAAGATCGTCAGAATGTCATCGTCTTCAGCGACACCTTTTCCTTTGCCTTTGTCAGCTTCAGACGCTGAAGGCTTTGACTTGGTCTGCTCCTCTGAAGGTTCATTTATCAGAATCCCTTTAAGAGCTTTAGTCCTCTGAGCAGGCTTGACGATAAAGGAGTCATCATCATCATCGTCATCATCATCATCATTCTTTGGAGAAGAGGATGGTTCATCATCAGATAAGTCGATGGCTTCTTCATCTTCAGCTTCAGATTCAGATTCTTCAGCATCTTTTTCGAGTTGCTCCCCCTCAGATACAGAGGTAAGCTTCTCGGTTCTCTCAGGGTTTTCATCTCCCTGAGGTCCAGCAACAGCTTCTTCAGCTGTCTTCTCACCCTCTTCAGTAAGGGTAAGGTCTTCAGTCTTCTCCCCCTCGATAGATTCATCTTGGGGAAGGTCTTCAGAGTTATTCTCCCCCCTTCCTCATGATAAATGGGGGAGGAATGCGTTGACTCAGCAGCTGGTTTTGGTTCCCTATCTTCTTGGCCAGGGATCCCCATATAAACTTCAATCGCTGCTACTCTGTCTTCTAGGCCAATAATAGCAGGACTGATCTTCAAGAGTTCACCACGATCCGCCGTAGTAAATTTCTCAGGTGCAGGGGCAGGGGCGGTCGTGTTATTCAGGATCTGCTGCATCATTGTCTTCATTGAACCAACGTCAGTCTTTACAGAACTTACGTCAGTCTTTACAGCGGACATGTCTCCCTCGAGTTTTCCAACCGATGTCTTCAGCGTTGTGACCTCGCTGGACATGGATTGAACTGATGATTTGAGAGAGGTGTAGTCTGTGTAGATGTCAGCGAGAACTTTGGCAAAGTTGCCAAGAGTTTTATCAACCTTCTCCAAGTCAGCTTTGGAGGCATTCTTTTCAACCACTGTTGTCAATTTGGTGAGATTCTCTCCAGCGTTTGTTACAGCTGAAGAGTTGTCGGAGAGTGTAGTGGTGAGACCTGTCAGCTTCGTATCCAGGTTCTTCAGAGAGGCGTTGATGTCTCCCAAATTAGGATCTGTAACATATAAGTACTTGTGAACAGAGGAAAGCTCAGAAGTTTGGGGTTCAGTTACAGTGTATATGGTTTGGTGTATACCTGCAGGAGGGTCGACGAAGTCATCAAAACTTCTGTGACCTGAATAATGTTCCATGTCGTCAGCGAGAGTGCGTATACACATGGACGGTTCTGCAGGTCCTGTAGTCATCATTCCTTGAAGAGTATCAACTTTAGCTTATGGAGGAATGACGGTTTTTCCAGTGATCGCGGTGACAACTGGATTAGAGTCCAATAGAGTAGAGGGAGAAGCGAAGGTTGAGAGTTTTGGTTGGGTGCGGGGTTCAGCGTTGGATTCGCTGAGAATTACTTCTTCAATCTGTAGAGAGATTGAAGGAGTTGGGTAGATTCCAAGTTTATAACTTCAGCGTTTAGAGACGCTGAAGCTAGGATGGAACGGGTGGCTTGATCAGCTGTGGTAGAGCGTACCACTGAACTTTCCTTCAGCTCTTCAAGATGAGCTGAGGAGTCTTCAGCAAGAGATTGTTGGGGTTGCTCCTTGGTTTTCTTAGTTCTTTTGGAACTAAGTTGGGTAGAAGAGTGTTTCCTTTTTTGAGAAGGAATGGATGTTGCAGCTTGGGTATCAGCGATGGGTTTGTCCGCTGAAGGAGCTGCAGAAGTAGAAGAAGTAGGATTGAGAAGAGTTAAAAGTGTAGAGAGACGTACCTCGTTTTCCACCGGCTTGAAGTCGATAACTTTAGGGCCAACCTGAGAGAGTTTCAGGTCACCCTCTTGTGGGTAGCTGTCCTTCAGGCCTGTTTGGAAGACGGCGCTGATGAATCTAGGATAAGGAACCCATGGAGATCGGTCAGCGGCAGAGTCTACTCTGAGTACAAGGTCATCGTAGATTATCGATGCCCAGTCTATATGAAGACCTTTCAGCAATGCATATCCCATTGCTTGCTGAGTTGAGCGGCTTGGTCAGAGGAGCTGGTCTTTGCAGTCATGCAGCTTATCAAATGAGCGAAGATGAAATTCATCTCGCTGGGCATTTTGGATTTCTTGATGAGGGTCAGCTTCTTCTTAGGCTTCTTATCCCTCCCAGTTTCCCATACATAGCCCATTGCATCGAAGAATGCAGTGATGGCTTCCCTGTCAGAATGTTTCTTGTGGTCAGGGAGAGGAACAAAAGGTTTTTCTTTTGTGGCGATAGGAAGGTTCAGGGTTTTACGGATAATGGCAGGGGTGATCTTTATAGTGCCAAAATCAGTATCACATAGGATACAATCAATTGTCATTGAGGGATCTTTGGCTGATGGTAGCTGAGAGTGTCTGGCAGAATACCAGAACTGAGAAAGTAGTAGCTGATGTGCAGGAGGTGTTATTGTCAGGGCTGTCGAAAGGCAACCGTTTTTCAGGAAGTTCACAGCATCATTCAGATGTGTGACTTGCTTTCGAGGAGGAAACTCGAAAAGCGCATAGAGGTTGTTTGATTTAGTCCAATCAAGTTCTTCTAGAGTGAACTTGACCTGAGGAGCCTTGGTGATTTCCAATTCCTCAGCGGCAGCAGCAGCAATGTTCTCAGCGGTAGGAATGTCAGCAGATGCCATTTCTGTATTATCAGTTCAACCAAAGATATTAACAAATAAGAATAATCTTAATGTGGAAAGATTTTCCAATAAGATGGTTCGAATTTTGTCCATTTCATTCAGACAAAAATGTCTTAATCAAGATTAGGGTTTTTCTTGGTTTTGAAAAAGAAATGCAAACCCAATAAAAATCTTGTTTTCCAGTTTCTGGAAACGAACATATGAAGAACAAGTTTAAGATTTTGCGTTTAAACTTGAAGAACAACCATGAAAGGTTGTGTTCATAAAACCATGAAAGAAATTATTTCATTTAAAAAAGTTCTTTTGTTTGATCTTGTAAAAACAATGAGAAGATCAGAAACAAGTTATAAACAATAGGTAAATAATAAGAGCATATTAACCTTTGATGTTGATGAAGAAGGAGATGAACAGTTTTTCATGAAAAACATGAGAGCAAAATGCAACAGTAGTTTTCGTGAGGAAGAAGTTGTTCGCGTAAAAGGAAAATATAAACCCAGAATGTGTTTATATAGTGAGATTAGAGAGAGAAAATATTGAGCGGGAAAAGATTTTCATCATGACACGGACACGTGTTTGCATTTGATTGGAAATTGAACGAAACGTGCAAACGTGTGTCAGAAAAAGAACGTGTCGGGGATTATCCGTTGCAATGACGTCACAACTGTCCTTTCATATTCTAGGATGTCTCTGAGGTTTTGAAAGCTCAGGGACACTTTTGAAAACATGAAGCACTGAATATAAATATCAGTGTTGGTTTTAGAAATTTCAAAGTATCGCTGATTAAGAAAAGAGATATTCAGCGATGCAATTTGTTTTGAAATCTTGCATTCACATGCGATTGTCAGTGAGAGAAAACATACCTTGATATCAGCGAATCAAGTTTATTCAGAGAGAAGATGATAGAATAGGTTATACAAGTTGATTTTATCCTATCGCTGATCAAATGTGAACCGCTGAAGATTTTACTCTTCAAAGTTCAGCATTCCAAGCTCGCTGATGAGAAAGTTGAATCTTGTCTCATTAAGAGGTTTGGTGAACAGATCAGCTAACTGATAATCAGTTGGGATAAAGTGAAGTTCTATATCACCATTCATCACATGATCTCTGATAAAATGATACCTGATTTCGATGTGTTTTGTCTTTGAGTGTAGCACTGGATTGTTGGCTATAGCGATGGCACTTGTGCTGTCGCAATAGATTGGAATTTTTGAGAACTGAAGGTCATAGTCTAGTAGTTGATTTCTCATCCCAAAGACCTGAGAACAACAGCTTCCAGCGGCTACATATTCAGCTTCAGCTGTGGAGGTGGACACTGAGTTTTGCTTTTTACTTGTCCAACTCACCAGCTTTCCACCTAGGAGCTGACAGCCTCCTGTGGTGCTTTTCCTATCCATTTTGCAACCTGCAAAATCACTATCTGAATAGGCGATTAGATCAAACCCTGAGTCTTTGGGATACCAAAGACCTAGATTTTCAGTACCCTTAAGGTATCGAAAAATTCGCTTTACAGCGATCATATGAGATTCGTTAGGTTCAGCTTGATATCGTGCACACAAACAGGTTGCGTACATAATATCGGGTCGGCTAGCTGTAAGATATAAGAGGGAGTCGATCAACCCACGGTACAGCGTGACATTAACAGGAATACCATTAGTATCCTTATCTAGTGTCAGCGATGGTGCCATAGGGGTTTTCATAGCTGAACTCTGAGTTAAATCGAATTTCTTCAGCATATCTTTAACATACTTTCCTTGATTAATGAAAGTTCCTTTTTCATTTTGCTTTATCTGATGACCAAGGAAATATGTTAGTTCACCCATCATGCTCATTTTATACTCTTCTTTCATTCTATCAGCGAAACGAGTACAAAGATCAGGGTTAGTAGAACCAAATATAATGTCATCAACATATATCTGAACAAGAATGATATGACCTTTCACTATTCTAAAAAATAGAGTTTTGTCAATTTTACCTCGCTCAAATTTTTCAATATGGAGATAAGTAGAGAGTGTGTCATACCATGCACGGGGAGCTTGCTTTAATCCATAAAGTGCCTTATCCAGTTTATAAACATAACCTGGACGCTTAGGATCTGAGAATCCTGGAGGTTGTTCCACATAGACTTCTTCATTCAGCTTTCCATTTAGAAACGCTGACTTAACATCCATCTGATTTACTTTGAAGTCTTTGTGTACAGCGTATGCTAAGAATAGACGAATAGATTCTAGTCTTGCTACTGGAGCAAATGTTTCGTCGTAATCTATGCCTTCCTCTTGTCTGTATCCATGAGCAACAAGACGAGCCTTGTTGCGGGTTACAGTTCCATGTTCGTCCAACTTGTTTCGATAGACCCATTTAGTGCCTATCACTATCTTGTCAGTTGGTCTTCGAACAAGTTTCCAAACTTTGTTTCTTTTGAATTCAGTCAGCTCTTCTTGCATGGCGCTGACCCAGTTTGGATCTTTGAGGGCATCATCTACTTTCTTTGGTTCAATAAGAGAAATAAAGTTAACAAATATTACCTGTACTTCGTCGAGTCTGAACACCAGCATTTGGATCACCAAGAATTTGATCAATTGGGTGATTTACAGTCCATCGTTGAGCCGGAGCATAAGTCGCTGACTCAACCTGAACTGGAGGAGCTGAAGATGAGGCTTCTGCAACTTCTGGAGTATCAGCCAAGAGAGGAGTGGTTGCAGTTGTCATTTCATTCACTGATTGCTGAGAAGTAGATGGAATGTCATTTAGATCAGAAGCAGGTATAGTGTTTAAAGGAACCGCTGAGACCCATGATGTTTCAGCTTCACTATTCTGCATATTTGGAATGATAGTAGGACTATCATCTTCAACTGTATGAGTATGAGGAGTGGGAATATCTTCTGAATCACCAAGATGAGAAAACATCCATTGATTCAGTTCTTCAGTATCAGCGGACGGTTTAGAGTTCGCTGAACGGGATTCGTCAAACGTGACGTGAATAGTTTCTTCTACAGTTTGTCTTCTACGATTGAAGACTCTGAAGGCTTGGGAGATTGAAGAATATCCAAGAAAGATTCCATCATCAGCCTTAGGATCAAACTTTCCAAGGGCATCTCTGTTGTTCAGTATGAAACACTGACATTCAAAGATGTGAAGAAAGCTAATTGAAGGCTTTCTCCCATGAAAAAGTTCATAGGCTGTATTATTGAATCTTTTGACTATCAGCGACCTGTTTTGCGTAAAACAAGCAGTGTTGACAGCTTCTGCCCAAAACTGAGTAGGCAGGTGAGAATCGCTGAGCATTGAACGTGCAGCTTCAATAATTGTTCTATTTCTTCTTTCAGCGACTCCATTTTGTTGTGGTGTTCTCACTGATGAAAAGTTGTGAGAAATACCCTTACTTTCAAAGAAGGAATCAAGAGAACTGTTTTTGAATTCAGTCCCATGATAACTCCTTATTGAGCGAACGGTCAAGTTGTTCAGAGTTTCCATCTTCCGAACAAAGGTGATGAGTTTTTCAGGGGTGTCACTCTTAGAACGGAGAAACATAACCCATGTATATCGAGAGAATTCATCAACTATAACCAGCGTATATTTCTTTCCAGCGATGGATTGTTTGTTAACAGGGCCAAACAAATCCATATGGAGAAGTTGTAGAGGAGATGACACTGAGGAGACTTTCTTTGGTCTGCTTCCCTTTTTCACACGCTGAACATAAAGACTCTTTGGCGTATGAGTGTTGAGGTAGACCAGTGACTAACTCTTTTGAAGAAAGAGTATTCAGTGTCTTGAAATTTAGATGAGAGAGCCTCTTATGCCATAGCCAGTTGACATCAGATGAGGCTTTTGAGAATAAACAGGAGTTCTCAGTGGTTGTTGAGTCCATGTTTATTACATAAACATTTTCCAAACGATAACCGCTGAGAGCTATCTTCTCCTTTTTGTCAGCGACAAAGCAGGATTCCTTAGTAAAGATTACTTTGTTATCCATGTCGCAAAGCTGACTGATGCTTAGAAGATTATGCTTCAGCCCTTCAACATATGCGACTCTTCTGAAGGTTGTTGTACCATTTTAGAGTACACCAAACCCTCATGTATGTCCTTTTTCATTTCCACCAAAAGTCACAGAGGGACCCTTCTCTTCCTTGTATTCAGCGAGCATGCTTTTCTTTCCAGTCATGTGTCTAGAGGCATCCGCTATCGAGATACCAGATACCCTTCTTAACCTGCATTACAAAGGAAGATTAGTTTTTCTTGGGTACCCACTTAACCATGTGTACACGTTTGTCAGTGGAAGTAGTTGGAACGGAAGGTTCAGCAGTCTTCGCAGCATTTGAAGATTGGGCTTTGTCAGTCTTCACTGTGGTTAATTTCTTAACCTCAGTGGTCTTATTTGCCTTGGAGGCAATGATCTTCACCTTAGCTATCTTTTCAGCTTAGGTGCCTGTGGGGCACTTACTAGCAATATGATCAGTAAGTCCACAGTGATAACATTTCCTATAACTAAAAGTAGTTCTAGGACCATTTGAATGCTGAGCTTTTGATTTTGAATTAGAAGGACCAGCACAAAATAAGCTATTGGCTTTTGAAATAGGAGGAACATTCAGTTCTTCAGATTTCTTACCAAGGACATCCACTCTGAGTCTAGGAGTAGATCGCTGAATAGATCCACGCTGAGTAGATCCAGAGATCTGATTCCTTGATCCAGAGGGATAGGTCACTGAAGCTTTAGATGCATTCAGCTTAGGTACTAAGCTACCCTTCTGAGGATTTTGGTTAAAAGCAATTCCTTTACCTTTATCTTTAAAGACAGAGGTAGGAGTTTCCTCAGGGATAGGCGGTCTAGAAGAGGAACACTGAGAGGATGAAGTATCAGCGACTGAGGATACAAAAGTTCCAAATAAGAGCATGGAACGATCAGTGGTTGGTTCTTGAGTATCAGCTTTGTAACCAAGACCACGTTTATCACTCAGGGGAATCTGAGACTTAATTATCTCAGTGATCTTTGTTGAGGAGTTATACCATCCATCAACAATAGCTTTTTCAGCTCTTAATGCAGCGATAGCTTCTTCGCGCTCGATTTTGACTAGCTGATTTAGGTGAACTTGATCTTTAAAATCTTCTTCAATTTTAGAAAGATTTTCTATTTGAAGGTGACAGTTTTTAAGCTGTTCAGCGAGATCAAGGTTTTGATTTTCAACTATTGTTTTGCCATTCATGGCTTCATATAAACTTCTAGTCAAGAGATCGATCTTTCGAAGACTATCAGCTTCATCAATATTTGCAATATTTGTAAAGAAGGAAGGTGATACCTGAATTGCAGAGGTTGAAGTGGAGGGAATGTCTGAGCTTTCTTCCTCATCTTCAATCTTGGCCATAAGATAGAGATTGGCTTCATCATCTTCAGAGTCAGATGATGATTCTTCTTCATCAGAGGCAACCCAATCATAGTTAGCCATCAGGCCTTTGCCTTTCTTCTTAAAGCTTTTCAGCTTCGCATACTTTTCTTTCAGATTGGCGTATTTCTTATCTCTATTCCTGGGAATAAAGTTTTTCTTTGGAAGAGCTGAGGGTCTAGAGACTTTCTTTGACCTGCACTCGTTAGCGAAATGTCCTATCTTTTCACAATTAAAACAAGTAGCAGTAGCCTTATCAACAGGAGATGATGATCTTGGCTTGTCAGTAGTGGAAAGAGGTTTGTTCTTTCTGAACATTTTCTTTTTGGCGAATCTCCTAAACTTTTTAGTGAGGAGAGCGAAAGATTCATCATCATCTGAAGAGTTAGAATCTGATGACCTTTCAGAGTTACTCTCCAACTCAGTGATAGTGACCGAGGGTCGCTGAGTGGAAGGTTCCTCTGAGATTAAAGCAACATGGGTGCTTTTGGAATCTTTTACAAGATTCTTCTTAAGATGACTCGATTGCTCATGATTCAGCATCGTGCCATATAAGGTAGAAAGGGTCATTGATTTTAGATCCTTTGACAGCTTGAGACACATAGAATAACTGTCCCAACTTTCAGGTAAACATTCTAAAAACTTTGTCAGCACTTCAAAATTAGAATATTCCTTACCAACAGTTTTCAGATCTATTATTAAACAGTTAAAACGTTGGTGTACTTCAGAGAGAGTTTCATTCTTACCACAAATGAAGCTTTCATACTGTCTTACCAGGTTGATCTTTCGAGAGTCCTGGACGTCAGAAGTACCTTCATACTGAATACAGATTGTGTCCCACATAGCTTTTGAGGTTTTCAGGTTCATGACGGAATGGTAGACTTCGTCAGAAAGAGCCATAGAGAGTATGGATCTGGCTTTGGTGTCGATAGCCACTTTTTTCTTATCTTCGTCAGTCCACATATGAATTTCTTTAGGAATCAGCCTTTCTGGAATAGCAGGTCTATTCTCAGTGGCTGGAACTGCAGCATCAATTCTTACAGGAATATATGGGCCGTTTTCAAGATAATAAGGCATAGTAGGGTCTACACCTTCTAAGAAGAGAATCATCCTATTTTTCCATAGATTAAAATTATCTCTGGAGAATCTAGGGGGTTTTGCAAGAGAACCATTGTCAATATAGTTTGTGTTTGTGTTGGTAGCCATTTTCAGAAATAGCAAGGAAGAGAGAAATCTTAGTATAGATTAGATCTTGTTTATGAGATTAAACAAATCTGCTTTGATACCACTTGTTGGTCCCGAAGGGCTATACAAGTTTGTAGAAGGGGGGGGGGGTTGAATACAAACACACAGATTTTACTTTTCTAAATTGTTTATTGATAAATCATTAACAATTTACAGCTTGTTGCGGAACAAGATTAAGGATAAACCTAAATCTAAACAAGTTGGAACACTAAGTTTCTTGCACTATGAAAGATAAGGAAATTACTAATAATAACCTATCTTAAGATAAGAAGGATGAACTTGTCCAGAGTTAGCAAGTTACTTCAAAAATGAAGTGAGTTCTTCTTCTTATATACTGCATGCATTTAATGCATGTCAGTTTATACTTTACACGTGGCAGCAGCTCATTGGTTGCATGTCATTGACCTTTGTAGACAACCTTAGTAGCCGCATGTTTGAACAGTGTAGTATCAGAGTGGTTGTACGATTTCAGACAATAAGGAGGTTCTTTTCTGACATATCGTACGGAGTCGTGCAAGGGTGGTTAAGACAAAAGTACTTTGTACGGAGGACTTCATGATCAGCTTTTCGTTGATTCAACGGTCTATCATTCTATATCAGCGAATGATAAAGTTCAGCGATAGCTGAAGTCTTGTACTTGATACTTCACGTTGAGTGGACAAATCTGAGTCTTCGCTGATCCGCATCAGTTCATTAAGAGACTTGTCGCTGGTTCTTGAGCTTGATCTTCGACTTCAGCGTAGAACCTATGTTGACGTGAAACTTGTCTTCAGAGATCATAAGTAAACAACTAACTTATCAGCGATCACCATAAGTACTGAACAGGCTCAGAGCATTATGGTGAACAGTGTTCGCTGAATGTTTAATCTAGAGAGCGAGAGTTCCTATCAGCGGTACTGTAAGGTTTTAGTACTTATCAGCGATAGTGAAACTCTGATACATATTGTTTACTTACAATTTTCACTAAGTATTAAGAGAGGGTCATTATCAAATCACTGAGGGTTTGGATCAACAGTTGTTGGGGATGTTCTAGGCCAAAGGAAAGACAAGAAGCTGCATGTCATCTACTACACAAGCAAAACGTTAGACGAGGCCCAAGTGAATTATGCAACCACCGTAAAGGAGCTGTTGGCCGTCGTGTATGCATGCGAGAAGTTCAGATCATACTTGGTTGGATCGAAGATCATCGTTTACACCGATCATTCTGCCTTGAAATACTTAATGGCAAAGAAGGATGCAAAACCACGCCTGATCAAATGGGTCCTTCTACTTTAAGAGTTTGATATCGAAATCCGAGACAAGAAAGGATCGAAAAACACGGTAGCCGATCATCTGTCCCGAATTGGAGAAGAGGACACAAAGCCACTTGATACGAAGCCAATCAATGACGCATTTCCTGATGAGCAACTTTTCACGGTAAGTTCTGTTGACCCATGGTATGCTGACTTGGTTAATTTTCTTGCAGGTAATGTGAAGCCTTTTGGATTGAACTCACATCAACGGAAGAAGTTCTATGCGGATGCTAAACGGTACTACTGGGATGAGCCGTTTTTGTACAAGAGATGTGGAGATGGAATGATCAGACGTTGCGTACCGGATGAAGAGAAAGAGGGCATACTCACATTTTGCCACACGTTAGAATGTGGAGGCCATTTTAGCACGGATCGTACGGTTGCAAAGATGTTGCAATCGGGATTTTTCTGGCCAACCATGTTCAAAGACACAAGGAATTTCATAGCCAAGTGTGACAAATGCCAACGGAGTGGGAACATTTCGAAAAGGGATGAGATGTCGATGCAAATATTCGTAGAAGTCGAGCTCTTCGATGTATGGGGCATCGACTTTATGGGTCCCTTCCTGCCGTCATACCGGAATGAGTACATCCTAGTCGCCGTCGACTACGTCTCTAAGTGGGTGGAGGCTATTACCACCCCAACCAATGACTCGAAGACGGTCAATCAGTTTTTGAAGAAGAATGTGTTCACAAGATTTGGGGTACCAAGAGCATTAGTCAGTGACGGAGGGAGTCACTTCTGCAACCGTTATCTAGAGGCGTTATTGAAGAAATACGGAGTCAAACATCGTGTGACTACTCCGTACCATCCACAAGCTAACGGATTGGCTGAAGTCTCCAACCGGGAGCTGAAATACATTCTTGAAAAGACGGTGAACGCATCAAGGAAGGATTGGTCGCTGAGATTGGATGACGCCTTATGGGCGTATCGGACCGCATTTAAGACACCGATCGGAACCACTCCGTACCGGTTAGTGTTCGGCAAATCTTGCCACCTATCGGTCGAGTTGGAGCATAGAGCATATTGGGCGGTGAAGATGCTAAACATGGATATGGGAAAAGCCGGCCAGAAGCGTTTGTTACAATTGAACGAGTTGGATGAGATCCGACAAGACGCATACGAGAACGCTACAATCTACAAGGAGCGTACCAAGAAATTTCACGACCAACGCTTACGAGCAAAGGTAATTACTCCTGGTATGCAAGTATTATTATTTAACTCTCGTTTGCGTCTATTTCCAGGAAAGTTGAAGACCAAGTGGTCGGGACCATTCAAAGTGATAGAAGTGTTTCCCTACGGCTCGGTGGAGCTAGAAGGGACGGACGGCCAAAGATTCAAGGTGAATGGTCAACGGGTGAAATCGTATTTTGGTGGTGAAGTTACAAGAATCTCGAGCATCTATTTGAACGAACCTAAGGAGTGATTGCGTGAGAAGTCGCGCCCGGACATTAAATACGGCGCTTGGTGGGAGGCAACCCACCGTAGGTTAGTTTTTCGTTTTAATTTCGTTTAGTGAGTTTTGTTTCTTTTAATTCGTGTGTTTGTGTGTGTTTGTCCATGAGAAGTAAACCTTTGAGATTGAGCATCGTCGGAAGGAGCGAGAACGGAACGAAAAAGCCAAAGGAGAAAGAAGCAGTGGGTGGCGCGCTTTCTGGAGCCACTTCACTTACGTGAAATTCGCGCGGAGTACAGGGGAGTGAAATGGCGCGCACTATGGCACGGCTACAAACGCGGGGAAAAGAGCGCTGAAGAAATTGTTTTAAACAATCTAGAGGGTCGCGCGCCTTGTGGCGCTACTCAACTAGCGCGGCAAAGAGCGCCGCTTGAGAAGTTAAAATGAACAGAGGATCGCGCGCTTTTCGGCGCGACTTTAGTGGTGCGGCAACTCGCGCGGACGCACTAACGAGTATAAAATCAACCTTTTCAGTTTTTTGCCTCACTTTTGCAAACCCTAGCAATTTTCTACAGCCGTTTTTTTCTCAAGACCATCCCCCTACTTCGATTTTGACCAACAATCTCATGGTTTTCCAAGTTCTTCCTCATCTTCTCATCCACAAAACATTAAAAGGTACATCTCTTACCCTAATTTTTCATTTGGTGGAAAAGTATCAAGCAAAACCGAATATACATATATATAGAGTGAGGGAGAGAGAGGGGGGAGAGAGAGAGAGAGAGAGAGATGGCCCCCTGGAGGTGTTGTTGGTCATAAATCTGATTGGAGAACAATCTTTTGAAAGGTTCAAAAGGTCTCCCTTCTCTCTCTAAAATCCCAGGAAGATTTCTCCCCCTTCACCATCGTACCTAGCATTAAGGAAGAAGGAGATCTTCTCTCTTGGTGTGGGGATGACAAGAGGATTCAGAGACATTTGCATGGATATCGTGGAGAGAACGAGGATTCGTTGCTACGATTCAGAATGTACATCAAAGGTTGTTGTTCATTAGGATAAAATTTTGGAAACACCCATCCTACTCTGTTTCATATGAATCTTTGGTGGAATACGGTTAAATTTTTGTTGCGTGTATATCACCACTATTCCAACAATTACTTCTTTCAAATCCCTTAAATTTATTTAGCTACCTACATGAAACCTAAGCCAACCACCTTTCATTTTTATCTCCATTACCTCTCACCCTCTAGCCGATCTCTCCTACTAGGCCTTTATCCCTTATCCATTTCACCTACTTTTTCTTTCCCTCGCCCCATCAATAAACCATCGACTAGCCTTTCTCTTTAACCCTTAAACCCTCAGCTACCTATTATTCCCTTTTCACTCAATAAATCCCTAACATACTTTCCCTCCTCAATTTCTATTCCACAATCGGTTACTCCCTAACCCTCTAAACTCCATCAACTACCTAAAACTCCTTTGCCCAATCAACGACCTCACTTAGCTGAATTTCACTCTATTGCTCGCGCCTATCCTTTCTTGGTTCCTTCATCCATAGTTGATCAGCCCTAACTCCACCCCTAGCCGATCGATTATACACCCTCATTTCGTCATCGATTTTTTCCTTCCCCACCTAGTTAATCCTAGTCCACTAACCAAAACCCATCCCTTAGTTTCTCTCATGGATGATCCAATCGGCCAACGACATCTACCTAACCCATCGACCTCCACTCCTCATCTTCTCTCATCGATGAGACGTTCCCTACACTCTAAACCTTATCTGATTGATTCCTAGTCTATAACTCGTTCCATGAATCACCAACCCATGAAAATCCATCAGAACCACCATTAACTAAACCCCCCACGCCACCCTACCTTTATTATCCCTGTTGATCCAAACCCTCAGTGATTTGATAATGACCCTCTCTTTTATACTTAGTGAAAATTGTAAGTAAACAATATGTATCAGAGTTTCACTATCGCTGATAAGTACTAAGATCTTCCAGTACCGCTGATAGGAACTCTTGCTCTTTAAATTAAACATTCAGCGACACTGTTCACCATTAATGCTGAGTCTGTTCAGTACTTATGGTGATCGCTGATAAGTTAGTTGTTTACTTATGATCCCTGAAGACAAGTTTCATGTCAACATAGGTTCTACGCTGAAGTCGAAGATCAAGCTCAAGAACCAGCGACAAGTCTCCTAATGAACTGATGCGGATCAGCGAAGACTTAGATTTGTCCACTCAACATGAAGTATCAAGTACAAGACTTCAGCTATCGCTGAACTTTATCATTCGCTGAGAATATGATAAAGCTCTGATTCAACGAAAGCTGATCATGAAGTCCACCGTACAAAGTACTTTTGTCTTAACCACCCTTGCACGACTCCGTACGAAATGTCAGAAAAGAACCTCCGACTGTCTGAAATCGTACAACCAATCTGATACTACACTGTTCATACATGCGGCTACTAAGGTTGTCAACAAAGGTCAATGACATGCAACCAACCAGCTGATGACACGTGTAAAGTGTATACTGACTTGCATTTAATGCATGCAGTATATAAAGAGATGAACTCACTTCATTTGAAGTAACTTGCTAACTCTGGACAAGTTCAATCTCTTATATCAAGATAGGTTATTATTAGTAATTTCCTTATCTCTCTTAGTGCAAGAATCCTTAGTGTTCCAACTTGTTTAGATTTAGGTTTATCCTTAATCTTGTTTCCGCAACAAGCTGTAAATTGTTAATGATTTATCAATAAACAATTTAGAAAAGTAAAATCTGTGTGTTTGTATTCAACCCCCCCCCCCCTTCTACAAACTTGTATAGGCCTTCGAGACCAACAAGTGGTATCAGAGCGGATTTGTTTAATCTCATAAACAAGATCTAATCTAAGATATTTCTCTTCCTTGCTATTATCTGAAAATGGCCACCAACACAAACACAAATTATATAGACAATGGTTCTCTTGCAAAACCCCCTAGATTTTCCAGAGATAACTTCAACTTATGGAAAAATAGGATGACTCTCTTCTTAGAAGGTGTAGATCCTACTATGCCTTACTATCTCGAAAACGGCCCATACATCCCTGTAACAATTGATCCTTCAGTTCCAGCCACTGCGAATAGACCTGTTATTCCAGAAAGGCTGATTCCTAAGGAAATACACATGTGGACCGATGAAGATAAGAAGAAAGTGGCTATAGATACAAAAGCCAGATCCATACTATCCATGGCTCTTCCTGACGAAGTCTACCATTCCGTCATGAATCTGAAATCATCAAAAGCCATGTGGGACACAATATGTGTTCAGTATGAAGGAACGTCTGAAGTCCAGGACTCAATAAAGATCAACCTGGTAAGACAATACGAAAGCTTCATTTATGGTAAGAATGAAACTCTCTCTGAAGTTCACCAACGTTTTAATTGTTTAATTATAGATCTGAAAACTGTTGGTAAGGAATATTCTAACTTTGAAGTGCTGACAAAGTTTCTAGAATGTTTACCTGAAAGCTGGGACAATTATTCTATGTGTCTCAAGCTGTCAAAGGATCTAAAATCAATGACCCTTTCAACCTTATATGGCACGTTGCTGAATCATGAGCAATCGAGCCATCTTAAGAAGAATATTGTAAAAGACTCCAAAAGCACCCATGTTGCTTTAATCTCAGAGGAACCTTCTTCTCAGCGACCCTCGGTCACTATCACTGAGTTAGAAAGTAACTCTGAAAGGTCATCAGATTCTGATTCCTCAGATGATGATGAATCTTTGGCTCTCCTAACTAAAAAGTTTAGGAGATTTGCCAAAAAGAAAATGTTTAGAAAGAACAAACCTCTTTCCATAACTGACAAGCCTAAATCATCAACTTTTGTTGATAAGGCTACTGCTACTTGTTTTAACTGCGAAAAGACAGGACATTTCGCTAACGAGTGCAGGTCTAAGAAAGTTTATAGACCCTCAGCTTTCACAAAGAAATCCTTTGTTCCAAGGAATAAAGATGACAAATACTCAAAGCTGAAAGAAAAATATGCAAAGCTGAAAAGCTTTAAGAAGAAAGGCAAAGGCCTGATGGCCAACTATGATTGGGCTGCTTCTGATGAAGAAGCATCATCATCTGACTCTGAAGATGATGAAGCAAATCTATGTCTTATGGCCAAGATTGAAGAAGAGGAAGAAAGTTCTGACATTCCTTCCACTTCAACCTCTGCTATTCAGGTATCACCTTCTTTCTTTACCAATATTGTAAATATTGATGAAGCTGATAGTCTCCGTAAGATCGATCTCTTGACTAGAAGTTTATACGAAGCCATGAACGGCAAAACTGTGGTTGAAAACCAAAACCTTGATCTCGCTGAAAAGCTTAAAAACTGTCACCTTCAAATAGAAAAGCTTTCTAAAATTGAAGATGATTTTAAAGATCAAGTATATTTAAATCAGCTAGTCAAAATCGAACGAGCAGAAGCTATCGCTGCATTAAAAGCTGAAAAAGCTACTGTTGAAGGATGGTGTAATTCTTCAACAAAGATCACTGAGATAATAAAGTCTCAGATTCCCCTGAGTGATAAACGTGGTCTGGGTTACAAATATGATACTCCAAAACCAACCACTGAGCGTTCAATGCTTAAATTTGGAACGTTCGTATCCTCAGTCGCTGATACTTCATCTTCTCAGTGCTCCTCGTCCATTACACCAATCCCTGAGGAAACTCCTACCTCAAAAGGCAAGGAGAAAATAGTTTATTCAAAACCTACCTATGTCTCTAAAGACAAAGGTAAAGGAATTGTTATTTACCAAAATCCTCAGAAGGGTACCTTAGTACCAAAGCTGAATGCTTCTAAAAACTCAGCGACTCATCCCTCTGGATCAAGGAAACAGATCTCTGGATCTATTCAGCGATCAACTCCTAGACTCAGAGTGGATGTCCTTTGTAAGAAATCTGAAGAACTGAATGTTCGTCCCATTTCTAAAGCAAATAGTTTACTTGGTGCTGGCACTTCTAATTCTAAATTAAAAGCTCAGCATTCAAATGGTCCTAGAACTACTTTTAGCTATAGGAAATGTTATCACTGTGGACTCACTGATCATATTGCTAGTAAGTGCCCCATAGCCACCAAAGCTGAAAAGATAGCTAAGGTGAAGATTGCCCCCAAGGCAAAGAAGACCAACCCTGGTGCAAATCAGGTCAAGGTGAATTCTACCACTGAGGTTAAGAAATTAACCAAAGTGAAGAAAGACAAAGCTGAATCTTCAAATGCTGCGAAGACTGCTGAAACTTCCATTCCAACTACTTCCACTGACAAATGTGTATACATGGTTAAGTGGGTACCCAAGAAAAACTAATCTTCCTCTGTATTGCAGGTTAAGAAGGGTATCTGGTATCTCGATAGCGGATGCTCTAGACACATGACTGGAAAGAAAAGCCTGCTCACTGAATACAAGGAAGAGAAGGGTCCCTCTGTGACTTTCGGTGGAAATGGAAAAGGACTTACCCGAGGGTATGGTGTACTTTCAAATGGTACAACCTCCTTCAGAAGAGTCGCATATGTTGAAGGGCTGAAGCATAATCTTCTAAGCATCAGTCAGCTTTGCGACATGGATAACAAAGTGATTTTCACTAAGGAATCCTGCTTTGTCACTGACAAAAAGGAGAAGATAGCTCTCAGCGGTTATCGTTTGGAAAATGTTTATGTAATAAACATGGACTCAACAACCACTGAGAACTCCTATTTCTTCTCAAAAGCCTCATCTGATGTCAACTGGCTATGGCATAAGAGGCTATCTCATCTAAATTTCAAGACACTGAATACTCTTTCTTCAAAAGAGTTAGTCACTGGTCTACCTCAACACTCATACGTCAAAGAGTCTTTATGTTCAGCGTGTGAAAAAGGGAAGCAGACCAAAGCAAGCTTTAAATCAAAGCAAGTCTCCTCAGTGTCATCTCCTCTACAACTACTCCATATGGATTTGTTTGGCCCTGTTAACAAACAATCCATCGCTGGAAAGAAATATACGCTGGTCATAGTTGATGAATTCTCTCGTTATACATGGGTTATGTTTCTCCGTTCCAAGAGTGACACCCCTGAAGAACTCATCACTTTTGTTTGGAAGATGGAAACCCTGAACAATTTGACCGTTCGCTCAATAAGGAGTGATCATGGAACTGAATTCAAAAACAGTTCTCTTGATTCCTTCTTTGAGAGTAAGGGTATTTCTCACAACTTTTCTTCAGTGAGAACACCGTAACAAAATGGAGTCGCTGAAAGAAGAAATAGAACAATTATTGAAGCTGCACGTTCAATGCTCAGCGATTCTCACCTGTCTACTCAGTTTTGGGCAGAAGCTGTCAACACTGCTTGTTTTACGCAAAACAGGTCGCTGATAGTCAAAAGATTCAATAAAACAGCCTATGAACTTTTTCATGGGAGAAAGCCTTCAATCAGCTTTCTTCACATCTTTGGATGTCAGTGTTTCATACTGAACAACAGAGATGCCCTTGGAAAGTTTGATCCTAAGGCTGATGATGGAATCTTTCTTGGATACTCCTCAGTTTCCAAAGCCTTCAGAGTCTTCAATCGTAGAAGACAAACTGTAGAAGAAACTATTCACGTCATGTTTGACGAATCCCGTTCAGCGAACTCTAAACCGTCCGCTGATACTGAAGAACTGAATCAATGGATGTTTTCTCATCTTGGTGATTCAGAAGACATTCCCACACCTCATGCTTATCCAGTAGAAGATGATAGTCCCACTATCATTCCAAATTTGCAGAATAGTGAAGCTGAAACATCATGGGTCTCAGCTGTTCCTATAAACACTATACCTGCAGTTGATCCAAATGTCTCAGACATTCCATCTATTTCTCAGCAATCAGTAAATGAAATGACAAATACAAGTATTCCTCTCTTAGCTGATACTCCAGAAGTAGCTGAAGCCTCATCTTCAGCTCCTCCAGTTCAAGATGAGTCAGCGACTTATGCTCCGGCTCAGCGATGGACCGTAAATCACCCAATTGATCAAATTCTTGGTGATCCAAACGCTGGTATTCAGACTCAACGAAGTGCAGGTAACATTTGTTTATTTGTTAACTTTATTTCTCTAACTGAACCAAAGAAAATAGATGATGCCCTCAAAGATCCAAACTGGGTCAGCGCCATGCAAGAAGAGCTGACTGAATTCGAAAGAAACAAAGTTTGGAAACTTGTTCGCAGACCAACTGACAAAACAGTGATAGGCACTAAATGGTTCTATCGAAACAAGTTGGACGAACATGGTACTGTAACCCGCAACAAAGCTCGTCTTGTTGCTCAGGGATACAGACAAGAGGAAGGCATAGATTATGACGAAACATTTGCTCCCGTAGCAAGACTTGAATCTATTCGTCTATTCTTAGCATATGCTGTACACAAAAACTTCAAAGTACATCAGATGGATGTTAAGTCAGCGTTTCTGAATGGAAAGCTGAATGAAGAAGTATATGTGGAACAACCTCCAGGATTCCCAGATCCTAAGCATCCAGGTTATGTTTATAAACTGGATAAGGCACTTTATGGCTTAAAGCAAGCTCCTCGTGCATGGTATGACACTCTTTCTACTTATCTCCATATTGAAAAATTTGAGCGAGGTAAAATTGACAAAACTCTATTTTTTAGAAAAGTTAAAGGTCATATCATTCTAGTTCAAATATATGTTGATGACATTACATTTGGTTCTACTAACCCTGAGCTTTGTACTCGTTTCGCTGATAGAATGAAAGATGAGTATAAAATGAGCATGATGGGTGAATTAACATATTTCCTTGGTCTTCAGATTAAGCAAACTGAGAAAGGAACTTTCATTAACAAGGGAAAATATGTTAAAGATATGCTGAAGAAATTCGACTTAACTGAAAGTTCAGCTATGAAATCCCCTATGGCACCACCGCTGATACTTGATAAGGACACTAAGGGTGTTCCTGTCAATGTCACGCTGTACCGTGGGATGATCGGCTCACTACTGTATCTTACAGCTAGCCGACCCGATATTATGTTTGCAACTTGCTTGTGTGCACGATATCAAGCTGAACCTAAGATATCTCATATGAAAGCTGTAAAGCGAATTTTTCGATATCTTAAGGGTACAGCGAATCTAGGTCTTTGGTATCCCAAAGATTCAGGATTTGATTTACTCGCCTATTCCGATAGTGATTTTGCAGGATGCAGAATGGATAGGAAAAGCACCACAGGAGGATGTCAGCTCCTGGGTGGAAAGCTGGTAAGTTGGACAAGTAAGAAGCAAAACTCAGTGTCCACTTCCACAGCTGAAGCTGAATATGTAGCTGCTGGAAGCTGTTGCTCTCAAGTCTTGTGGATGAGAAATCAGCTACTAGACTATGATCTTCAGCTCTCCAAAATTCCAATCTATTGCGACAGCACAAGTGCCATCGCCATAGCAAACAATCCAGTACTACATTCAAAGACCAAACACATCGAAATCAGGTATCACTTTATCAGAGATCATGTGATGAATGGAAATATAGAACTTCATTTTATCCCAACTGATTATCAGTTAGATGATCTATTCACCAAACCTCCTGATGAGACAAGATTCAACTTTCTCATCAGCGAGCTTGGAATGCTGAACTTTGAAGGATAAAATCTTCAGCGATTCACATTGATCAGCGATAGGATAAAATCAACTTGTATAACCCATTCTATCATCTTCTCTCTGAACAAACTTGATTAGCTGATATCCAGGTATGTTTTTCTCTCTCTGACAAATCGCATGTAAATGCAAGATTTCAAAACAAAATACATCGCTGAATATCTCTTCCTTAACAGCGATACTTTGAAATTTCTAAAACCTCCACTGATATGAAATTCAGTGCTTCATGTTTTCAAAAGTGTCCCTGAGTTTTTCAAAACCTCAGAGACAACCAAGAATATGAAAGGACAGTTGTGACGTCATTACAACGGATAAGCCCTGGCACGTTCTTCTTTCTGACACACGTTTGCACGTTTCGTTTACTCGCCAATCAAATGCAAACACGTGTCCGTGTCATGATGAAAATCTTTTCCCGCTCAAGATTTTCTCTTTCTAAAATCTCTATATAAACAAATTATTTGTTTATATTTTTCTTTTACGCGAACTTCTCCTCCAAGCAAAGAAAGAATTCTCTGTTGCATTTGGCTCTCGATTTTTCTCAAGAACAACTGTTCATCTTCTTCATCAAACATCAAGGTTAATATGTTCTTATTTATTACCGAATGCATATAACTTGTTTCCGATCTTCTCATTGTTTTAACAAGATCAAACAAAAGAACTTCGTAAAATGAAATCATTTTCTTTCGTGGTTTTATGAACACAACCATTTCATGGTTGTTCTTCAAGTTTAAATGCAAAATCTTAAACTTGTTCTTTATTCGTTTCCAGAATCTATTTCTTCATAGAAAACTGGAAAACAAGATTAAATGGGTTTTTACATTTCGTTACAAAAAAATCAAGAAAAACCCTAATCTTCATTAATACATTTTGTCTGAATGAAATGGACAAATTTCGAAACATCTTAATGGAAAATCTTTCCATGTTAAGATTATTCTTATTTGTTAATCTTTGGTTGAACTGATAATACAGGAAATGGCATCGTCTAAAACTCCTACTACCGCTGAGAACATCTCTACTGACTCTGAGGAAGTGGAAATCATCAAGGCTCCTCAGGTTAAGTTCACTCTGGATCAGCTAGACTGGACCAAGATAAACAATCTTTCTGTGCTTCTCGAGTTTCCTCCTCGAAAGCAAGTCACACATCTGACAGATGCGGTGAATTTCCTGAAGAATTGCTGCATTTCAACAGCCCTGACCATTTCACCCCCTGCAAGTCAGCTACTACTATCCCAGTTCTGGTACTCTGCCAGACACTCTCAGCTACCATCCGCCAAAGATCCCTCCAAAACCATTGATTGTATCCTCTGCGATACTGAATATGGAACGATAAAGATCACACCTGCCATCATTCGCAAAGCTCTGAACTTTTCCATCGCTACAAAGGAAAAACCGTTTGTTCCTTTCCCTGACCATAAGAAGCTCGCTGACAAAGAAGCTCTTATTGCATTTTTTGATGCAATGGGCTATGTATGGGAAATGGGCAGAGACAAGAAGCCTGAGAAGAAGTTGACCCTGCTGAAGAAATCAAAAATGCCCAGCGAGATGAATTTCATCTTCGCTCACCTTATCAGCTGCATGACTGCCAAGACCGGCTCTTCTGATCAAGCCGCTCAACCTCAGCAAGCTATGGGATACACTCTGCTGAAAGGTCTACACATTGACTGGGCATCTCTCATTTATGATGACTTGCTGCAAAGAGTAGACTCTGCCGCTGACAGGCCTGCATGGGTTCCTTACCCCCGATTCATCAGCGCTATCTTTCAATATGGCCTGAAGGACAGCTACCCGCAAGAGGGCGATCTGAAACTCTCTCAGATTGGTTCTAAGGTACTCGACTTCAAACCTGTTGAAAATGAGGTACGTCTTTCTACCCTTTTATCTCTTCTAAACCCTTCTTCTTCTACTTCTGTGGCTCCTTCAGCGACAACACCCCTCGCTGATACCCTGGCCACAAAATCCTATCCTTCTAAGAAAAGGAAACACTCTCACACCCCACTTGGTTCTAAAAGGATCAAGAAAACCAAGGAGCAACCCCAGCAATCTCATGCTGAAGACTCCTCAGCTCCTTCTGCAGAGCTGAAGGAACGTTCAGTGGTACGCTCTGCCACACCTGAACAACCCATCCTTTCCATCCCGACTTCAGCGTCTCTAAACGCCGAGGTTACAAACTTGGAACCGACCCAACCTCCTTCAGTCTCTCAAAAGACTGATGAAGTGATTCTCTGCGAATCCAACGCTGAACTCAGTACCAATCCTCCATTCTTAACCTTCGCTTCTCCATCCACTCTTTTGGACTCTACTCCAGTTATCACTGGAACACCTGTCATTCCTCCAGAAGTTAAAGACAATACTCTTCAAGGAGTGATAGGCACAGGACCTGCAGAGATGACCATACGTCATGGAACCTTCGCTGACGATATGGAACTTTTTTCAGGAACTCGTAATTTTGACGACTTCATCAATCCTCCTGCAGGTACTCACCAACCCATAAACACTGTCACTAAACCCCAAACTTCTGAGCTTTCCTCTGTTTCACAAGTTTTTATATGTTACAGGTCCTAACTTGGGAGACATCAACGCCTCTCTAAATTCCGTGGAAACAAAGCTGACAGATCTCACCACTACTCTTTCCAACAACTCTTCAGCTGTAACAAACGCTGGAGAGAATCTTAAAAAGCTGACAACGGTGGTAGAGAAGACGGCTTCCACAGATGACATAAAGCTGGTTGATAAGTCTCTCAGCGACTTCGCAAAGGTGCTCGCTGATATCTACACAGACTACACCTCTCTCAAAAACTCAGTCTCTTCCATGTCCAGCGAGGTAACAACGCTGAAGACATCGGTTGGAACTCTAGAGGGAGATATGTCTGTTGTAAAGACAAATGTCAACACTCTGACGACTGACTTAAGCTCTGTAAAGACTGACGTTAGTTCGATGAAGACTATGATCGAGCAGCTACTGCACAAGGCGAATACTCCAGCTCCTGAACCTGTCCCTGTCCCTGAAATTGAACATTTTACAGCGGCAGATCGCACTGAGCTCGAGAAGATCAATCCTGCTATTTCTGGCCTAGAAGTCAGATTAGCAAAGATTGAAGTTTGTGTGGGTATCTCTGGCCAAGAAGACAGAGAACCTACCAAAGATGCTGAGTCAACCCATTCCTCCCCAACTCATCATGAAAAAGAGGGGGAGAAGAGCGCTGAAGATCTGGAGAAGAGCGCTGAAGATCTGGAGAAGAGCGCTGAAGACCTTTCCCATGATGAATCTATCAGGGGAGAGAAGAATGATGCTGAAGAACCCAACGCTGAACCTCAGGGAGTTGAAAACCCTGAGGGAACCGAGAAGATCGCCTCTGTATCTGAGGGGGAGCAACTCGAAGAAGACGCTGAAGAATCCGAAGCAGAAGATGATGAAGCCATCGACATCCCTGATGATGAACCATCCTCTTCTCCGAAGAATGATGATGATGAAGATGATGATGATGACGATTTATTTATCGTCAAACCTGCTCAGAGGATCAAAGCTCTTAAAAGAATCTCGATAAATGAACCTACAGGGGAGCGAACAAAGACAAAGCCCTCAGCCTCTGGAGCTAAGAAAGGCAAAGGCAAAAGCGTCGCTGAAGATGACAATCTGACGATCTTGCTTAAAAAGCCGGTTTGTCAGGTACACTAAACATCTCTTACCCCATCCCTCCTCTATCATACACTATCAGTTTCTTCTACCCAAGCCTATACACCTGAACAAATTTTCTCTGTTTTCTACCCAAGTTCTTACTTGTAAGATCGTTGTGTTTCAGCCAGTCCTCTCCCCTGTTTGAGGATATCGTTGAAGGTTCCACAACGGCGACTTCACCAATAAAACCAGCTGCTGCTGAAGAAATAATCCCAGTCTTAGATTTGATCTCTGAGACTGATGAACAAGAAGAACAGCTACTCTCGCACAAACGCAGACCTTCCTTAGCTCCTCAAAAGCAAAGTGAAGAGGATCAGAGAAGAAGAGAGGAAATGATAAAGCGATTCGAGGATCAGCGAATCATTCTGAAGCATGATCAACTTCCTTCAGTTTCTCCAAAATTCAGAATTTCCAAAGCTGAGTACAAGGAACATCTCAGAGCTGAACGCCTAATCGCTGAAAGAAAGGAAACTGAAGAAAAAGACAGAGAATACGCCATCAAGCTTACTCAAGATTCTGTCAAAGACCCCAAGCTGAAACGTGTTCCCATTCAAGTCCAACGTAAGCTCTGGGAAGAAGCCCAGAAGATCGTGGAAAAGAAAACTGATGTTTCTCAGACCACCCTGAACTGGTGTAAAGAGAAAATACACTTCAGATATCGTCCAGCGAAGATCAACAAGGTATTCATCTCTGGAAGAACATCTATCGGAGTACCTATTGTTGACATCAAACTTTTCAGAGAAGATGGCCAAACTGAAGCCTTTCGCGCTGACACTGTAAAAAGGTATGGTCTCTCTGAATGGCTGGAGATGAGGTTAGCTATCCAAACGTCTCAATCTAAGTACAAGGATCATTTCGAAAAGCTGATAAACAGACAGATCGATTTGATATCTTCTTATGTGGACATTCCTCCTCCTCCTGATCTTAAGCTGAAAAGAAAAAGGGCCTCTCCAAAGAAGAAACGTCAAGATTCAGACTCAGGTCCTGTCATAAGAAATGAAACTGGTATCGGTTTCTCTCGCGCTGAAGTGCTTGGTCCTGACCCTGATCTATCTGCCCTTGACATATCTCTGCCACCCTGTGAAGTTTTCGTCCCTGGTAAAGTCATCAGTAATCCATATGGAATATTCTTTCTTGACTATGATGGACGTAAATGTTTTCAACGGATCGCTGAGCTTCCAATCACTCCAATCGAACATCTCAGATATCTCATCTGGTGGTGTGACTTCAAACAAGACATTCAGGCACGACACCTAAAACCCTTGATCTTTGAAGAAGCGCTGAACAAAAGAAAACGAGGTGTAACGGTTCCTGACTGGATGATCCCCACTGAAAAGACCCTTGATGAACTTCTCATCAAGGAAGAACCTCTGTAAGCTGATAGAATCGCCTCTTTCATCTATTTTATCAATTATCCTTTTGTACTTGTAATTTATTTCGCTTGTACTTGTAATCTTTTCATTTCTCTTTGTATCCTAATTCAAAGTTTTAAAGAAAGATTTCAGCGAATGTACTTTACTCCATCAGTACTGAAAAGATCCCAGAAAACAGTAAAAGGGACAAATATTTTATGAGTTCTTTTTATCCTTATGTTTTCATTAAATAGCAATTCTCTCTGTTGCTATGTCATAATCAAATAGGGGGAGATTGTTGATCCAAACCCTCAGTGATTTGATAATGACCCTCTCTTTTATACTTAGTGAAAATTGTAAGTAAACAATATGTATCAGAGTTTCACTATCGCTGATAAGTACTAAGATCTTCCAGTACCGCTGATAGGAACTCTTGCTCTTTAAATTAAACATTCAGCGACACTGTTCACCATTAATGCTGAGTCTGTTCAGTACTTATGGTGATCGCTGATAAGTTAGTTGTTTACTTATGATCCCTGAAGACAAGTTTCACGTCAACATAGGTTCTACGCTGAAGTCGAAGATCAAGCTCAAGAACCAGCGACAAGTCTCCTAATGAACTGATGCGGATCAGCGAAGACTTAGATTTGTCCACTCAACGTGAAGTATCAAGTACAAGACTTCAGCTATCGCTGAACTTTATCATTCGCTGAAAATATGATAAAGCTCTGATTCAATGAAAGCTGATCATGAAGTCCTCCGTACAAAGTACTTTTGTCTTAACCACCCTTGCACGACTCCGTACGAAATGTCAGAAAAGAACCTCCGACTGTCTGAAATCGTACAACCAATCTGATACTACACTGTTCATACATGCGGCTACTAAGGTTGTCAACAAAGGTCAATGACATGCAACCAACCAGCTGATGACACGTGTAAAGTGTATACTGACTTGCATTTAATGCATGCAGTATATAAAGAGATGAACTCACTTCATTTGAAGTAACTTGCTAACTCTGGACAAGTTCAATCTCTTATCTCAAGATAGGTTATTATTAGTAATTTCCTTATCTCTCTTAGTGCAAGAATCCTTAGTGTTCCAACTTGTTTAGATTTAGGTTTATCCTTAATCTTGTTTCCGCAACAAGCTGTAAATTGTTAATGATTTATCAATAAACAATTTAGAAAAGTAAAATATGTGTGTTTGTATTCAACCCCCCCCCCCCCTTCTACAAACTTGTATAGGCCTTCGGGACCAACAATCCCGCTATTAAACTTTAATGTTGTAAAACCCCGAGTTTTCTCTAGGTAAGTTTCTCGTACCTCTCTAGCGTGTAGAGCGTCTAGAGGATACTATAAGTCACCTATTCACTTAGAACACCTCTTTATACTTTGGGTTATAAGTATGTGTGATTTAGTATAATTATGAAAAGATTGCATGCAAGTAATTATATCTGGTCCGTATATGTTAAGTACGAGTTTACTTGTTGGGTTAAACGTCTTACTTGAACATTTACGTATATTTATGAATGAACGTATTAGAGTTGTATGCACACTTGGACTCACCGTGTATTTGTCAAGAAAACCTATCTCTATCCCTTGCCAAATGAATTTTCGAATCAGGCATCGATTGTCTCTTTATCTCGACGTTCGAAACAGCTTACGAGTGATCAGCCGAGCCAAACAACACATTTCCCCTCTTCGGTGAGAATGCCCGGCGACAATGCCTGGAGCACTCTTGCGGTGTTATTGTCGCATGAAGGGGACGGTCCCCGGTACATTCCCCGTGACTATGCCATGTGACTGTGCCTTGACACTATCGCGGTAGCAATGTCGCACATGGGGGCAGACACACGGTACACCGTGCACGAGAATGCACGACGCATATGCCATGGCATTCTCACCATGTCAATGTCGCCGACTGGGCCGCTGTCCATAGATCTTTTGAAGACCAAAACCCTCATTTCTCCCCAAACGTTTTTGGTCCGTTTTCTCTCCAAAAAGGGGCGATTTTGGCTCTTCCCAACCTCTATCCTCATTCAATGCAAGAGATCCATCATTAATGGTGATAGTAGCAACCTTTGGGGGATTTGTCATCACTTCTTGAAGACTACCACTCCATCTCAAAGCTCCAAACCAAACACACATCAAGCTAGGGTTTTTACTTTCTAGGGTTTTCATCTAATCAAGCCCTCAAAGTAAGTTTTGCCTACCTTTAACATCTCATCTACTACATTTTATGAACATCATCTTGAAGATTTCATCACTTAATTTCTAGGGATTCTCATCTCCAAGTGAAATCCTCATCTTCTTCCAAGATCCAAGTATTTTTTTGAAGTATATAATATTTATATACGGCAAGTGCAACAAATAAACTCACACACCCTCCTCACATTTGGTGAGGTTTGAACCCCTAACCTCCTAGGAGGAGAGAGGCTCACATACCGCTAGGCTAAAGGCCCTTTGGTAAGATCTTGAAGAGAAAGACCAAGTCGTTCTACAACATGCTCGATAAAGATCCAAGTATTTCTTCTCATTTCTAGGGTTTTGTTGCAAAATCCACAAGGTGAGTCCTCTTGCAACTTTAGCTCCATATAAATGTGTTACATATAGTTGTTTACCAAAGAAAGATGAAAAGTGGGTTTGACCTAAATGGTGAAGTATGAACTTAAATTAGTTTAATGATCATAAAAGCTTATTGTGTGAGTTGTTGGGCTAAACATTGTTCTAAAAGGCTCGCCGCAACAGCCGCCATGGCGCGCCGTGGCTTAAGGCTTGTGTCTCATGCCTCGTTATGCCTGTGGCACGCCATGACCTAATGTTCGGTCTTCTGTGACTCGATATTTGATTTTTCTATACGTTTTAATGTTCTATTTTCTAGTTTTTAATATATAATCTAATTTAACTTATTTATTTCATTGAATCATCAAGTAATAGTACAAAACATATGTTTTTATATATAATATTATATATGATACAAACTTTTTCCGCCATAAGTCACGCCTTGATAAACGTCGGGGCTTCGCCGTGGCTCCTAAGGCTTGAGGCTTGGCCTCGCCGCCACGCCACGTCTCACACTATTTAGAACCTTGGGGCTAAATAATGATAGATGTGCCCATAATACATGATGAAAAGTATAATGTAGCAAAACGCATGAACTTGAGACTCTTACATAATTTATTTGAGTATATGATTAGGAAATGTCGCAATATTACCCACATGCCATTTCTAGAAATTGTTCACACGTGTAAATGGAAATTTGTGTTTATCTCCTTGTGCACGAGGATTTAAACTATGTGATTTATGTGTTCATGATTGTTGATCAATATGGACTACTAACGAGTATGCAATAAGGGACATTGAGGTCCTTGAGGTGTAACTCGTCTAGCTTGGATAGGCAATGTGGTCCCGTAAGTCCCTGAGGTGTAACTCGGCAGAGTAGGCAATAAAGGCAATGAAGAATGATGGTTTGAGGTTGTGATGTCTTGATGGCATGGGAACTAGAACCAGGACTTAAGGTGCACTGTTATTGAGGGTGACCCCATTCACGTGTTCTCATCACCCCGATGGTAACGGGTCTGCCCTGTATTTCAAGTAATACCCTCTTGTGTATGGATGTTCATGTTGGAACAAGGAATGAAGTTGATATGTGATAAATTTTATATCATCTGAATCCGGTAACTTTGTTTTATATTTTGTTATCGCTCTTATAAACCTTATGTATTTTCAGTATTGATTAGACTTTCAGTCTAAGACTTGTGGTATTGCGATTGTGGATTTCAGGTCCCACTAGCGGTGCGTCTATGACGCGTTGATTTTTCCGACCATGCTTAGGAGCTTGGAGGGTCGGGCTTTTTGAGGATTCGTGAAGAGTGATTTTTGGAGGCATAGCGACACCCGTGTTAATCTAGCTTTAAACCCATTTCTAGATTAGTAGGTTGTTGTGTATTATTCCTTAATACTCGCTACTTTAATTGTTGTACAAATGATTTCGTTACATTAAGGGTTTTAGTTGGCCTGTTTATGAAGTTTTTATTTTACTCATTTTCTGGAAACTCCTTATTTTTGTTGTCTAAATTTTAGAGTGTTACAAGTTGGTATCAGAGCTCTAATTTAAGCGAACTAGGTGTACCAACGTGATTCCTAAACTTAAGCTGAGACAATTAAGTTACGAAGTGTGAGAAATTGGGTAGAATATTAAGATGGGGCGTTTTCGGAGTCGACAGAGATTACGTTGTTGTGAATTATGAAAGTGGTAATGAGAATTCTTATGTGTAGTATGTTCATAATTTCAATTAGCTACTGCTATTATGAATGTATTGTTACGTGAGCATGCTTGAATTACTATGATTATGATGATCGATAATTGTGCTAGTACGTTTCCTTGTGTATAATCTCGTTTAGCTTACTTTCTCATCTCTATTGTCGTATGTGACAGATAGAAATGGTAAATACGCGGAGTAGACGTCAATCTTCGTCGGAAGGTAACGTCGTGACTGAATCCACGATCGATCAACCGAATGAGACTGCGACAACCTTACCTCCTCCACTTCCACCCTTGTTGGGTGGGAGAGTGGAACGCATACCAAGGACAAATATTGCCTCCACCAACCATGTTCTAACGAAGGTAACTCCTCAAACTCAAATGATAGACATGATGCGGGCCCATGAATGAGACCATGGTAAAGCAGCAGCAATTGTTCATGAAGCTTTTGAAGGACATGGATACTAACCCGCGTCGACACGAAACCAATCAAAGAAAATGTGGTTTTAGTGGGATCCGGGGGAACCGGTGATGAAAACTGCACTGATGGGTTGGCTACTACAGAGACAAGACAAGCGGGGAGAACTTGTTCCTACAAAAGCTTCCTTTGTTGCAAACCACCGGAATTTGCCGGTTCTGATGATCCGGTGGCATGTATGAATTGGATCAGGGAGATCGAGCAAGCTTTTAGAGCCTGTGACTGTGAGGAAAACCAAAAGGTGAAATTGGGTTCTCAAATGCTTCGAAGTTCAGCTTTGACTTTGTGGAATGTTTACACCGCAACTCTGGAGCGTCGGTGTTGGCCAAGATGTCATGGGCGGCGTTGAAAATGAAGCTTTTGGAAGAATACTGCAATGAACAAGACATGGATTTGATCGAAGAGGAGTTCCGATCATTAAAGAAACGGAATTTGTCGGTAAAGGAGTACACCCGACTTTTCATGGAGAAATTGAATCTTGTTGGGCATGTGGCCCCAACCGAGTAGGAGAAAGTCAAAGCATATTTGAAGGGTTTGCCTGCGGATATGTTGGCAATGGTCCGAAATTCCAAAGTTTCTAACCTTCGAGAGACTATCGAAGAGGCAAGGTTATGGAAAGGGTTTACGCAAGAGAAAAGGAGGAGAAGACTAGAGTCGGGGAGAAGAGGAAATGGGAAAATTCGTCGAGTTCATTCAAGAGGCCGAGATTCTAACCGGGTACTAAGGGGATGGACAACCGCCGTGAGGCAAAGTGGTGTCCCAAGTGTAAAATTAAGCATTTTGGCTCCTGCAATTCTAGCCAAGTTTTGTGCTTTAAGTGTGAAAAATCGATACACACTAGTCCTGACTGTGCTATAAGGGGGACGGTATGCTACGAATGTAAAGAGATGGGTCACGTGAGAAGAGAATGTCCTAAGCTGAAGGGGGACGCAAGGGGGACGAGCTCGGGAAGTCAACCAAGAAAAGATGTCATCCCTAAGGCTCAAGGGAGAGCTTTCCAAATGACTAAGGAAGAAACGAAGGAAACCACTGATGTGGTGTCTAGTACGTTCTTACTCAACTCCTTACTCGCTAGAGTATTGTTTGGTTTTTATGCGAATTGTTCTTTCGTATCGAATGTGTTTTGCAAGTCTTTGAGTGTGCCTACTAGTACTCTATGCGATGCGTTAGTCATAGAGGTGACAAATGGGGAACATGTGATCTTGCGAGAAATCTTGGAAAAATGTTGCCTAGAGATCAATGGCGAAGTCTTTGAAGCGGACCTACGCCCTATGGCTATTGGGAGTTTTGATGTGGTAATTGGAATGGATTGGATGGCAAAGCAGCAAACGAAAATCTTGTGCTCCAAGAAACTCATAAGGATACCTCTTCAGAGTGGGGACTTCGTTCTTGTTTACAGGAAGAAACGAAAGGGCGAGGTGGCTATTATCTCCTCCATTAAGGCAAGGAAGTGCCTAATGAAGAAGTACCCCTCGTTTCTAGCCTATGTATGTTAATGCCAAAAATCGCACCAAAGGAACAACTTAAGGTCGATGTGGACTTAAACAACTAAAGAAAGGATCTTTCGACGAGACGTGCGACGAGGGAAAAATAAATAAGACAAAGGATTTGATGACGCAGGAAAAACCTCAATCGAGGAAAAAACCTGCGGACGACATGGGATGTCGTCGCTGCACTATGGTCGCCAATCAGGGGCGATGTCCTTTGGTACTGATGTCGGTCGTACGATGGTTACAATACAAATGAAGGAAATACATCGAAATGTAAACTACAAGTGTTTAGAATGTAAAACAAGTGTTTGTCGTGTGTGAATATAAAGTGTGAACTGTTGATCGGGAGCCGATGACGTGCGTCGAGAGCTGTTCTTCGTAAGAAATCTCTTTGCTTCTGATGTTCTAGAGTTCGCTATGTGCTTCTGGCCCTCAGCACTTGATTTCCAGAGTTTGAGTGCTCTTCTTTGTGAATTCAGATGCTTTTTCTCTGTTGTTAGACGGTATTCGCCGGTGTGTTCTCAGATGATCCGGAAGGGTGATTTAGCTTGGTCTTTATAGTCTTCGGGAGCTTTAATTAGCTCATTGATTGCTTCATTTAACAGCTATAACGTCTGTAACGGTCTGTAACGGTTGTCGGAGTGAATATCCATGATGTTCTTCGTCCGTTATGGCTGCTCACTGTTAATGGCTTTGACTCCTGTATTAAATACTTAACACACGTAACAGTCAAGGTTAACGTTAGCTTTGCTCGAAGGTACAATGATCTTACGCGATGGTCGTGCGGGACGGGCGACGCTGTGGTCGAGCGTCATGAGGGACGTATGACTTACCTTTTACGGGAGACGACGGATGTTTTCTGGGTTCTTGTCGAGACCTTATCTTAATACAAGATTTGGACTATAACGTGCGTCTTACCTGTTTTGGTCGTAGTCGTACGACGTAATTTTTTGCCCAAACAGTTTGCCCCCAAAATTTGAAAATTGAATGTCAAATTTAAGTTTAAAATTTTGCTTGTCGAACGCTTAGGCTCGTGACCTGGGTTGAGGGACTTAATGGTTGTCGTGGAACTAGACCAGTTCGCCTTTAACTGAACGATAAGTTGAAAAGTTGTGACGTCATATTGACGCACGATTGTGCTTACCAGCTGTCGAGGACCGGTGTCGAAGATCCTGGCGGATATACGAAAGGACATGGACGCGTGGAAATCATCCAGGGATTCGATCTAGCCCTATTTTTCAGTCTAAATAGGGATTTTGACGGATCATTTCCTTGTTTCGCCCTCGAAGAGTTTGCCCTGTGATTTCCTTGCCATTCTTTGTCTGATCTCTTCCAAATTTGTGAAAATCTTTGACTTGGTTAAGTTCCTCGAGGTCTAGCGCACCTATATAAGGTACGATTTCTCTGATTCCTGTAAATTTTGTTTAGAAATGTCGAGGGATCCTGAGAGTGTTATTCACGAGTCGTCAGACCTTCGTGACTTTAGAAGGTTAGCAAAAATTCCTGCATGGGTCGAATTGATCCGTCCAGGTCAGATCCGATCAAATGAGTGTCCCGAGGGGTACATCGTAATCTATGAATACCCTTTTAAGATAGGTTTTGAATGGCCTTTCTGTCCTCTAACCAAGGCGTTTATGTTAGAGTTTGATTTAGCATCGAGTCAGTTGATGCCCCAGTTCTGGCGAGTCGCACGAGTGCTCGAACGTGCTACTAAGAAATGGGATTCTCCCATGAATGTACATGACCTCCTTTCGGCTTATCAAGCCAAGATGGACGGATGTCATCGTTGTAGCTTACATTCTAGGTTTAAAGGTGATCGTGTTTTAGTCTTGGGGACAGGTGTGAACGATCGTGGGTGGAAGACCCGATATGTATTCGTGCGAAAGTTGTCTCTTGACTCCGAGAGTGAGTGGATTAGGACGGGCCGAAAGATGATTTACACATGATTTTTGACTTATTTTTTGTATGTTGACAACCATAAAATTCGAGGTCGTGAAGCCAGATGATAACTCTCAAGCGAAGATCAATTCGTTTTTAGAATTTAGCGTCGCCGAAAGATCTTTCGTCGTGCGACACTCGGTGGATGACGACGATTTAGAATCTTCAGGAGAGAACCAGGGGGAGAAGTGTGAAAATAAAGGAAGAGAAGAGGAGGAAGATAAGTCGAGAGGAAGGAGAGGGATGACGGGTAAGCTTTACTTTCCTTTTCTTCTTATGTTACCTCGAGTCTTTTTCCTTTGCGTGCCTTATGCCATTCCTTTTTTCCAGGAGGGTCTCAACCTAAAGTGTTGAATGTTTCTGCTAAGAGAGCAGCTGAGCTGGAGCGTGCTCGTCAGGGTAGAGAGAAGAGGCTAAAAGCCATGTCTGCTGGCCCTGAAATTCCGAAGAAGACGAGGACGACGGTCCCGAGGGAGTCGTTTGCAGGGGTTGATGACTCGTCGAGATTCGCTTCACCCGAGAAGGTAGGGGTCGGATCACCTAAGAAGGTGATTGCCGTGATACCCATTAATTCTGCGGCTCTGGCGGAAACGGTGAAGTCCCCTTCTGCCGCGTCGAATCCTTTGTCAGCCGACAACGGCAAGGAACACTCGACGGGAGGGGAGAAGGTCACGACAGTCAACTTTACGCTGCCATCGGACTTTATGACAGGTAATGTCCTAGACGGGACGAAGTTCCCTCACCTGGATAAATTCCTGCTTCCATCTTTCAGGGAGCGTTTTGAGGGGTTTCCTATCGAGGAGACGGGTGCCCATGTAGCCGGCTTGGTGTTCATGGTAAGTCTTTCTTTCAAGACTTAGTTTGTCTAGGCCCAGACTTCGTTGTCGTTGTCGTTGTTTTATTTATCAATGTATGATTTCACAGGCACTACATGCGTCTTTGGCTTTACGCGGGGAACGGCGAAAATAAAAGACCTCTTGTCTGCGTCTCGTGAAAGAGAGAAAGCGGCGTTGGACAGAGCGAGCGTCTCTGCAAGTCGTGCTGAGGATTTTTCGAAGCGGCTTGACGAGGCTTTAAACCATTTGAAGGTTGTTCATCTTGCCAAGGAAGATCTCAGTCATCGCCTGACGCAATCTTTGTCCATGACTGCCGAGCAAAAGGAGGAGATGAATAAAATTAAGGAGTCTTTGGCTGTTGTTTCCAAAGAGGCCGAAGATTATAAATCCAAGGTAGAGAGTCTGGAGAAAGAAGTGCAGGATGCAAAGGACGAGGGTAAGTCTGTTTTTGCCTTAGCTCGTCTGACTGCTCGGGCGGCGATCATGCGTCGACATCTGCTGGGAAAAGACCCCCTTGCTTCGGCGAAGGAGGAGTTGGACATCTACCTGAACGGTGTTGGGTCCACGAGGGATCTTGACTCGGATGATGAGAAGGACGTTGAGGAGGAGGTGGCAGGCGAAAACCTTCAGGACGGGACTTTGGGCACGAATGCGACGGATGCTCCTCCTTTAATTTAAGAATTATATTTTGTTTGCTTCGCTGCTCGACCGTCGGTGGTCGAGCGTGTACCTGACGATCCTTTAATAAATGCACTTTTTTGTTTGAACTTGTGTTATATATGCTTGGTAAACAAATATCGCATTAATGGAACGCAAGATGCATAAGAAATCATGCGACTAAGGCCTTTATTGTAATACGATGGTAAGAACGTAAAACAAATATAAACACGTGATTAAAGCATCCATTCAGGGTATGAAAGCTAAGAAACTTAAAGATAAGTTATTTTAGGCTTCACGATTGTACGACGAGATCGTACGATGAATTTGTATCGTATGACCCTGTGTAAGGGATGATCTAGGAAGAAAAGACCTGATCATTTATGTCGTGTGATTCTGCGATAAGCTGTCGTACAATTCTGCGATAAAACGATGTCGGGGGTTGGTCGTTGGCTCACCAACGACCCTCCGATGTTTAAGTCAGTAGTTGTTCATGAGAAAAAATCATATGAAAAGAGTTAGGGAACATACCTTCTCAGACTCTCTCTATTTGCCCCCTGTCATTTATTATCCTATTCTTTTCAGGAAAATAGGTTTTAAACGACGGAACAACACGGCGATCTGGTGAAATACTGTCAGTGATTAATCATGTCGTCGTACGACAGGACACCATAGCGACGTTTCGACTCATTCTCGATCTTCAGCAGTCCCAATGGCGTAGGGGATTTTAATTGACAACTTTTGCATGCTCGGGAGTCGACGGTCGATGGCTGTTAGCTGGAAGAACGACATCATCAATAATATCTTTGAAATTACCATGTGGTACATGATATTCCAATTCTTTCTTGAGTGCGATACAATCATCTGTCGCATGACCATGGTTGACGTGGAAGTCGCACCACTTTGATTTATCCTACTTAGCATCGTCCAAGTCAGACTTCTTCGGCCACCGGATGGTTGCTTGGGTGGTCTTCAGAGCTTCGACTAAGTCTTTAGCTGACCCTTTGAACCCATAAGAGGAGATCTTGGGGTACACGGGGAATTTAGTCATGGTCTTAGCTTCTGCCTTTGTCTTGAATCGAACGTTTGAAATCTGACGCGCTGGCTCTATTCTGGATATGGCTTTCGGCTTGAATTCTGGCTTCTTGACACCTAACAGCTTCTTGTCACCAGTGTGTTTACGACGAAAGGCTGCGTCGTCTTCGACCCTCATATATGCTAAGGTTCGAGCTCGGATGTCTTCGAAAGTCTCTGGGGGATACTTGGTCAGATCGACATATAGACCTGAACGATCGTCTAGACCACGCTTATAAACTTCGATCGCAGTTTTGATGTCACAATTGCGGATACTGATCATTTCGGCATTGAATCTATTGAAATAACTTCGAATAGACTCATTGGTCTTCTGCACGACATAGTACAGATCACTAGTCTGCTTTTCCATCTTACGACTGCTGAAGAATTGCTGGGAGAATTGGTTGACCAATTCGGCGAACGACCCGATAGATTTGGGTTTGAGATTGATCAGCCACTGGAGAGCTGGACCAGTGAGAGTCGCCCCGAAACTCTTGCACATGCATACTTCCTGGTACATGTGTGGAATCGAGATCGTCCACATGAGCTGCTTATATTGCGCGACATGCTCGGTTGGATCGGTCACACCCGAATACTTGGAAGTGAAGGCAGGGATGTTATACTTCTTTGGGACCTCGATGGTGGCGATTTCGTCGATGAAGGGCGACGCCTGATACCCCGAGCGAGGCTCGACATCGACAGGCACGGCTGCCCCAGGCAACTTGGCGAGCAAGGACAGGACGCGCTCATTTTGGTCTTCCAACATCTTCAAACGCTGGGCGACGGGATCGTTAATATCAGGATTTACCCCTATCGAGGGATTGGTCCCTGGACTAGTGCCATTACCATGCGACGAACCATTGGTGTCCCCGTTGAACGGAACAAAATATGGCTGCGACCCATAGTGGAATTGCTGCGGTCCATTCTAAAACGATCGTGGTCCATGCTGAAATGGCTGCGATCTCTGCTGGAAAGATTGTGATCCTTGTTGGAAAGGTTGCGATCCTTGCTGGAAAGGTTGCGGACCACTTTGGAACGGCTGGGATTCATTCTGAAACGGCTGGACGCCACCTTGCAATGGTTGGGATCCATTGTTCAAGGGTGGTGGTCGGATGTGCTGAGGGGGAATCTGCCCAGACTGGGGATTCAGAATGAACCGACCTGGCTGCTGATTCTGCATGAATGGACCTGGATGCTGATTCTGCGCGGACGGGCCTGGTCCCGAACCTGGATTCTGGATGAATGGTCTAGGACCATTCTGGGATCCAAAAGGATTCCTTAGCATCGCGATCTCTTCAGCTGCTCTGTGATTCTGCTCTGCCATTGCATTGAGTTGATTCCTGGCAACCTCGAGCTCCTGATACATCTGAGCGACGGCTTGCTGCGGATTTCCAGGGGCTGCCATTTTCCTGCAACAGAAAATAGAAAAAACTCCAAGAAACTATTAGTAGAATGCACGTTCGTCGAGGATTTTCTCTAGATGTAGTCCCACGGATGGCGCCAAACTGTTAATTCCAAAAATCGCACCAAAGGAACAACTTAAGGTCGATGTGGACTTAAACAACTAAAGAAAGGATCTTTCGACGAGACGTGCGACGAGGGAAAAATAAATAAGACAAAGGATTTGATGACGCAGGAAAAACCTCAATCGAGGAAAAACCTGCGGACGACAGGGGATGTCGTCGCTGCACTATGGTCGCCAATCAGGGGCGATGTCCTTCGGTACTGATGTCGGTCGTACGATGGTTACAATACAAATGAAGGAAATGCTTCGGAATGTAAAGTACAAGTGTTTAGAATGTAAAACAAGTGTTTGTCGTGTGTGAATATAAAGTGTGAACTGTTGATCGGGAGCCGATGACGTGCGTCGAGAGCTGTTCTTCGGGAGAAATCTCTTTGCTTCTGCTGTTCTAGAGTTCGCTATGTGCTTCTGGACCTCAGTACTTGATTTCCAGAGTTGGAGTGCTCTTCTTTGTGAATTCAGATGCTTTTTCTCTGCTGTTCGATGGTATTCCCCGGTGTGTTCTCAGATGATCCGGAATGGTGATTTAGCTTGGTCTTTATAGTCTTTGGGAGCTTTAATTAGCTCATTGATTGCTTCATTTAACAGCTATAACGTCTGCAACGGTCTGTAACGGTTGTTGGAGTGAATATCCATGATGTTGTTCGTCCGTTACGGCTGCTCACTGTTAATGGCTTTGACTCCTGCATTAAATACTTAACACACGTAACAGTCAAGGTTAACGTTAGCTTTTCTCGAAGGTACAATGATCTTACGCGATGGTCGTGCGGGACGTGCGACGTTGTGGTCGAGCGTCATGAGGGATGTATGACTTACCTTTTACGGGAGACGACGGATGTTTTCTGGGTTCTTGTCGAGACCTTATCTTAATACAAGATTTGGACTATAACGTGCGTCTTACCTATTTTGGTCGTAGTCGTACGACGTGATTTTTTGCCCAAACAATGTAGTAGACACCAAAGCAGAAAAGAAGAAGGTGGAAGATGTCAGAGTCGTCAACGAGTATTCAGACGTCTTTCCCGATGATCTACCGGGTTTGCCACCCGACCGGCAAGTGGAGTTCAAAATCGATTTAATTCCGGGAGCATCATCGATAGCCCGTGCACCGTACTGTCTTGCACCAACGGAAATGCAAGAGATGACGACACAACTGCAAGAGCTTCTAGAAAAAGGATTTATGAGGCCGAGTTCATCGCCTTGGGGAGCTACGATGCTTTTTGTCAAGAAGAAGGATGGATCAATGCGGATGTGTATTGACTACCGGGAATTGAATAAGGTAACTGTGAAGAATAAATATCCACTTCCCCGAATAGACGATCTTTTTTATCAACTTCAGGGAGTCGGATGGTTCTCCAAAATTGACCTCCGATCCGGTTAAATCACCAAGTAAAGGTTAAAGAGGAGGATGTCTCGAAGACGACATTTAGGACTCGGTATGGGCACTACGAGTTCCTAGTCATGCCATTTAGGTTGACGAACGCGTCGGCAGTGTTTATGGACTTAATAAACCGAGTGTGCTGACCATTCTTGGACAAGTCAGTAACCGTGTTCATTGATGACATCTTGGTGTACTCAAAGGATGATGTGGATCATGAGTGATATGCATTGATTATTCAATGCATAAAGTACCTTTTTATTCTAATTTTAGAAAAATTATTTTGCTTTATCCCAAACTTTGAGTCATTTTATTCTCTTATTTTTCATCTTTCTTAATCATGGAGCTAAGTAAATGATTTTACTTGTTTTTACAAAATAAAGTGGCTAACTTGTTCTTGAAACAGGCTGTTGTTGCTTCTGGATGCTGCAGCATTTATGGCTGGGCGATTGGAACAAGTTCGATGTCATGGAAGAGTAATTTTTGGACAAGAAATCAAGACCAATCCAATTATAACTAGATAGTTACTCTTTAAATCTGGTTCAATTGGGTTGTAATGAAGCAAGTACTAAGTAGTTTTTTTTGTCTAATTTTAGTACATATAATGTACTTTCATGGTACATTAAAAAGATATATTTTGATATTTACCTTTGTGCCACACCTCCTTTACTTAAATAGAGGTGCTTGGCATTGTTTGTAGTACCCCTTCCACCAGTTCATAACTGGTGGGAAACCTCTTTAAGTTTTATGCAAGTATTCTTAAGTTCTTCATCTTCTTCTTTTTATAGTTCTTAAGCATGAGTTGCTACAACATTGCTGACAACATTGCTGCACTTCTTTCTTGCTTTTAATTATTGCACTTTACATTATTGTCATTTACTTTTACGTCATTTATATTATGTCTTTCATTTCAGTAATTTACATTTATTGCAATTTAATTTTAAGTATGAGTAGCTAAGTTTTATAGCTTGGGTGTAAGATTAAAAGGTGAAGTTTTAATTATAAAGAAAGGTGGACATTATTTCTCAATAATGATGTTCACCATTTCTTGTTAAGTTTAATAAAGATAAGTTTACTTCATGACGTTTTGATCACTTTGAAAGTGTTAAAGTGCCATGGCATCAGGAATGAGCCATTGATATGCACGTCAATCCGAATGACAAATGAAGTAAGACTTGGAAGAGCTACTGACAAAGGAATTTGTCGTCTCTGGGTTGATTTTGCCCGATAAGTTGGTCATCGTCATGATGGTAAAAGTGTAGAGTGCGTATCAGGAATGGACCACTCAGAACACGTCAACTTAACAGATATGGGATCAACTTGGAAGTGATTTTTAACAAAGTAATTTGTTTATCCATATACTTGGAAGGCATCATTTGATATTGATAGTCCTGATACAACACCAGGAATGGGTTGATTGAAAGCTAGATCAGTAGTATAATGTTGAAGATCCGGAAGGGCATCCTGAAAAGTAGATGGTGAACTTAAGTGTTGAGAAACCAATGTTGCAGCATTGCCACAACATTGGTCTGCTGGAATTTATATTTGAGACTTCACCCCAACATCTTACACCCTTGCTTTCTTTATTAATTATTCAATATAATCTGGGACAAATCCAAAAAAAAATATTATCTTCGAATTGATCCTTGGAAATCATTTCTTTTATTAGACTTTTATTGCGCTTTTACTCCAATCTCTGTGGGACGATATCTGGTATTTTACCACTTTATTACTTGAAAGACGATATTAGATCTCGATGTATACATGCGTTGAGGTTTTATTAGCACACGTCTATCGGTGTATTCAAAGCACTGCCAAGTTTTTGGCGTCGTTGCCGGGGATTGGCACGCTAAAAGTCTATAAAAGTATTTTAAAAGATTTGAATTTTCTACCACCTTTTGTTGCTTGTCATATGTCTCCATGTGTGCACAAGTAATAAATCTTTGAGTTTATCTTTCTGTGAATATGGATTCAATGGGATATTCGTTTGGGCCATATGAAACTGATTTCTGTGACTTCTGTGACTTCTGTGGCGGAAATCATTTCACATATTATTGCCCTTCGAACCCTGATTCCAATTATTTCATGGGAGATAGTAATTGGGATACCTCACACTTCAATGGTTATACTCAATCATGGGAGGATCATCCTAATTTGTTTTTAAATAATCAAAATCATGGCACTTTCACATCACCAATACCTCCCTACCAAGATTGGAGTAACACTTACGCAAACACTTTTGACCAATCTTGGGAGGAACAAGTTGATTGTTCTGAGAGTTTTCAAGGGGATGACTTTAATAACTCATTTTTACCCCCTACACCCTCTTTCGAACAAAATGAAAACTTGGAATCTCTTGAAGCTTTGATAATTGATTTCTTCAATAACTTAAACGAACGTATTATGAACATAACAACTCTTGTTGAAGAGATCAATAGACAAAACCAAATTCCTATACCAAGTGATATTGAAAACTTTGAATGTATTGGTAAGGATGAGGATGAGGTCGATACTTTGGAAAATAGTCAAGAGATGGAAAGTTATGAGGAAGAACCCGAGCATTTAAGCAATCCCTCTTCAATTCAAAACAGTGAAGAGGTGCAAAACAATGCCAAGATTGTCATTAACCCCCACTTTGAATCTGTGTAGAAAGAACATATTGTTGTGGATGCTGCAGCATTCCTGCAGCAAAGTTGTACAGAAAATCTTCAAGTTGTTTCTAAAAAGGGACGTGATGATCAATCTAAGGACTCAGGATGTTTCATAAAATCAAGTTCCATTGTTGGTAAGGTGGTGTGGAAAATTCTTTATGGGATGGACTGTTTCCCCATTTATTCCATTAAAATCTTGTGTCATGATCAACCAATGAAACACGTGATGAGAAACGAGTACAAGCATAAGTGGAAATAGAAACACCAAGTTAAGTTGGTGAGGACATTTATGGTTGAGGAGCATACTGAGGTGCTCCAGCAAAATCCACCATTTTTCAAGAAGTTTACAACAAAAGTTTCATCAGCTGCAAAAGAAAAATACCTCGATAAAAGAAGAAAATGCAGAGTCTTGTGCCGCAACATTCATTCCAACCACTTGGTCCATAAACCTACTCTTATGGAGTAGGGCAAGTTCAAATCACTTACCTTAGTCTCCATGTTTTGTTTTATTTTATTTTATTTTATTTTATTTTAATTTTGTCTGGGATAGTTTTACAATTTTTAGTATTTTTTTATTTCTTTTGCAAGATTACACATAGAATCATACCTTGTTTTTTGTTCATAGCGCTAATAATTTTTTGGAGTCATGCCATTCACCTACTTTTGTGTTCTTGTTAGAACTAGCACTTATCTTCTTGGGACACAACTTGATTCACACAACCTACATACATTTACGAAATGATCTATACCATATTTTCAATTTCCAATAGCCACTTGTAGCCTTTATATACTCATACACTTCATGGGGTACAATGGGGACATTGTACATTCTAAATTTGAGGGTGGGAAGGTTACACCCTAAAAGGAGGGTTACACCTTAAAGAAAGAAAAGATCATAACAAAAGAGCAAAGCTCTAATCTGATTTCTTGTATTCAAAGAAGCACAAAAAAATGTCCCATAGGGGCAAGGTGCATGAAGTCAACAAAAAAGAGCACAAAGTGCCAAAAATTTAAAATTTTTGTTGAAATTTGTTTGAGAGAAAAGGCTATGTGAGAAACGATTTGCCAAAAGAGTGACCTTACAAGCCCTATTGATCCTAAATGTAGGATGTGTTGAGTCAAACAAAGGGAAGTATGGTGCTAGCTTATGATTCTCACACACATCTAGGCTAGGAATGGATGAGTCGATATTTATGAAAGGCTATGAATTCCATGGGGTATGTTCAACATTGTGTGGGCACTTAATGCCATGATCTTGCAAGAAAATTTCAAAATTGAGTCAATTTCTTTTTTTTTTTGGTCTTTTAGTTGTTTGGGGACAAACAACACTTTAATTGAGGGTGTGATATGCATTGATTATTCAATGCATAAAGTACCTTTTTATTCTAATTTTAGATAAATTATTTTGCTTTATCCCAAACTTTGAGTCATTTTATTCTCGTATTTTCATCTTTCTTAATCATGGAGCTAAGTAAATGATTACTTGTTTTTACAAAATAAAGTGGCCAACTTGTTCTTGAAACAGGCTGTTGTTGCTTCTGGATGCTGCAACATTGATGGCTGGGCGATTGGAACAAGTTCGATGTCATGGAAGAGTAATTTTTGGACAAGAAATCAAGACCAATCCAATTATAACTAGATAGTTACTCTTTAAATCTGGTTCAATTGGGTTGTAATGAAGCAAGTACTAAGTAGTTTTTTTTGTCTAATTTTAGTACATATAATGTACTTTCATGGTACATTAAAAAGATATATTTTGATATTTACCTTTGTGCCACACCTCCTTTACTTAAATATAGGTGCTTGGCATTGTTTGTAGTACCCCTTCCACCAGTTCATAACTGGTGGGAAACCTCTTTAAGTTTTATGCAAGTATTCTTAAGTTCTTCATCTTCTTCTTTTTATAGTTCTTAAGCATGAGTTGCTACAACATTGCTGACAACATTGCTGCACTTCTTTCTTGCTTTTAATTATTGCACTTTACATTATTGTCATTTACTTTTACGTCATTTATATTATGTCTTTCATTTCAGTAATTTACATTTATTGCAATTTAATTTTAAGTATGAGTAGCTAAGTTTTATAGCTTGGGTGTAAGATTAAAGGGTGAAGTTTTAATTATAAAGAAAGGTGGACATTATTTCTCAATAATGATGTTCACCATTTCTTGTTAAGTTTAATAAAGATAAGTTTACTTCATGACGTTTTGATCACTTTGAAAGTGTTAAAGTGCCATGGCATCAGGAATGAGCCATTGATATGCACGTCAATCCGAATGACAAATGAAGTAAGACTTGGAAGAGCTACTGACAAAGGAATTTGTCGTCTCTGGGTTGATTTTGCCCGATAAGTTGGTCATCGTCATGATGGTAAAAGTGTAGAGTGCGTATCAGGAATGGACCACTCAGAACACGTCAACTTAACAGATATGGGATCAACTTGGAAGTGATTTTTAACAAAGTAATTTGTTTATCCATATACTTGGAAGGCATCATTTGATATTGATAGTCCTGATACAACACCAGGAATGGGTTGATTGAAAGCTAGATCAGTAGTATAATGTTGAAGATCCGGAAGGGCATCCTGAAAAGTAGATGGTGAACTTAAGTGTTGAGAAACCAATGTTGCAGCATTGCCACAACATTGGTCTGCTGGAATTTATATTTGAGACTTCACCCCAACATCTTACACCCTTGCTTTCTTTATTAATTATTCAATATAATCTGGGACAAATCCAAAAAAAAATATTATCTTCGAATTGATCCTTGGAAATCATTTCTTTTATTAGACTTTTATTGCGCTTTTACTCCAATCTCTGTGGGACGATATCTGGTATTTTACCACTTTATTACTTGAAAGACGATATTAGATCTCGATGTATACATGCGTTGAGGTTTTATTAGCACACGTCTATCGGTGTATTCAAAGCACTGCCAAGTTTTTGGCGTCGTTGCCGGGGATTGGCACGCTAAAAGTCTATAAAAGTATTTTAAAAGATTTGATTTTTCTACCACCTTTTGTTGCTTGTCATATGTCTCCATGTGTGCACAAGTAATAAATCTTTGAGTTTATCTTTCTGTGAATATGGATTCAATGGGATATTCGTTTGGGCCATATGAAACTGATTTCTGTGACTTCTGTGACTTCTGTGGCGGAAATCATTTCACATATTATTGCCCTTCGAACCCTGATTCCAATTATTTCATGGGAGATAGTAATTGGGATACCTCACACTTCAATGGTTATACTCAATCATGGGAGGATCATCCTAATTTGTTTTTAAATAATCAAAATCATGGCACTTTCACATCACCAATACCTCCCTACCAAGATTGGAGTAACACTTACGCAAACACTTTTGACCAATCTTGGGAGGAACAAGTTGATTGTTCTGAGAGTTTTCAAGGGGATGACTTTAATAACTCATTTTTACCCCCTGCACCCTCTTTCGAACAAAATGAAAACTTGGAATCTCTTGAAGCTTTGATAATTGATTTCTTCAATAACTTAAACGAACGTATTATGAACATAACAACTCTTGTTGAAGAGATCAATAGACAAAACCAAATTCCTATACCAAGTGATATTGAAAACTTTGAATGTATTGGTAAGGATGAGGACGAGGTCGATACTTTGGAAAATAGTCAAGAGATGGAAAGTTATGAGGAAGAACCTGAGCATTTAAGCAATCCCTCTTCAATTCAAAACAGTGAAGAGGTGCAAAACAATGCCAAGATTGTCATTAACCCCCACTTTGAATCTGTGTAGAAAGAACATATTGTTGTGGATGCTGCAGCATTCCTGCAGCAAAGTTGTACAGAAAATCTTCAAGTTGTTTCTAAAAAGGGACGTGATGATCAATCTAAGGACTCAGGATGTTTCATAAAATCAAGTTCCATTGTTGGTAAGGTGGTGTGGAAAATTCTTTGTGGGATGGACTGTTTCCCCATTTATTCCATTAAAATCTTGTGTCATGATCAACCAATGAAACACGTGATGAGAAACGAGTACAAGCATAAGTGGAAATAGAAACACCAAGTTAAGTTGGTGAGGACATTTATGGTTGAGGAGCATACTGAGGTGCTCCAGCAAAATCCACCATTTTTCAAGAAGTTTACAACAAAAGTTTCATCAGCTGCAAAAGAAAAATACCTCGATAAAAGAAGAAAATGCAGAGTCTTGTGCCGCAACATTCATTCCAACCACTTGGTCCATAAACCTACTCTTATGGAGTAGGGCAAGTTCAAATCACTTACCTTAGTCTCCATGTTTTGTTTTATTTTATTTTATTTTATTTTATTTTATTTTAATTTTGTCTGGGATAGTTTTACAATTTTTAGTATTTTTTTATTTCTTTTGCAAGATTACACATAGAATCATACCTTGTTTTTTGTTCATAGCGCTAATAATTTTTTGGAGTCATGCCATTCACCTACTTTTGTGTTCTTGTTAGAACTAGCACTTATCTTCTTGGGACACAACTTGATTCACACAACCTACATACATTTACGAAATGATCTATGCCATATTTTCAATTTCCAATAGCCACTTGTAGCCTTTATATACTCATACACTTCATGGGGTACAATGGGGACATTGTACATTCTAAATTTGAGGGTGGGAAGGTTACACCCTAAAAGGAGGGTTACACCTTAAAGAAAGAAAAGATCATAACAAAAGAGCAAAGCTCTAATCTGATTTCTTGTATTCAAAGAAGCACAAAAAAATGTCCCATAGGGGCAAGGTGCATGAAGTCAACAAAAAGAGCACAAAGTGCCAAAAATTTAAAATTTTTGTTGAAATTTGTTTGAGAGAAAAGGCTATGTGAGAAAAGATTTGCCAAAAGAGTGACCTTACAAGCCCTATTGATCCTAAATGTAGGATGTGTTGAGTCAAACAAAGGGAAGTATGGTGCTAGCTTATGATTCACACACACATCTAGGCTAGGAATGGATGAGTCGATATTTATGAAAGGCTATGAATTCCATGGGGTATGTTCAACATTGTGTGGGCACTTAATGCCATGATCTTGCAAGAAAATTTCAAAATTGAGTCAATTTCTTTTTTTTTTTGGTCTTTTAGTTGTTTGGGGACAAACAACACTTTAATTGAGGGTGTGATATGCATTGATTATTCAATGCATAAAGTACCTTTTTATTCTAATTTTAGATAAATTATTTTGCTTTATCCCAAACTTTGAGTCATTTTATTCTCGTATTTTCATCTTTCTTAATCATGGAGCTAAGTAAATGATTACTTGTTTTTACAAAATAAAGTGGCCAACTTGTTCTTGAAACAGGCTGTTGTTGCTTCTGGATGCTGCAACATTGATGGTTGGGCGATTGGAACAAGTTCGATGGCATGGAAGAGTAATTTTTAGACAAGAAATCAAGACCAATCCAATTATAACTAGATAGTTACTCTTTAAATCTGGTTCAATTGGGTTGTAATGAAGCAAGTACTAAGTAGTTTCTTTTTGTCTAATGTAGGTACATATAATGTACTTTCATGGTACATTAAAAAGATATATTTTGATATTTACCTTTGTGCCACACCTCCTTTGCTTAAATAGAGGTGCTTGGCATTGTTTGTAGTACCCCTTCCACCAGTTCATAACTCGTGGGAAACCTCTTTATGTTTTATGCAAGTATTCTTAAGTTCTTCATCTTCTTCTTTTTATAGTTCTTAAGCATGAGTTGCTACAGCATTGCTGACAACATTGCTGCACTTCTTTCTTGCTTTTAATTATTGCACTTTACATTATTGTCATTTACTTTTACGTCATTTATATTATGTCTTTCATTTCAGTAATTTACATTTACTGCAATTTAATTTTAAGTATGAGTAGCTAAGTTTTATAGCTTGGGTGTAAGATTAAAGGGTGAAGTTTTAATTATAAAGAGAGGTGGACATTATTTCTCAATAATGATGTTCACCATTTCTTGTTAAGTTTTATAAAGATAAGTTTACTTCATGACGTTTTGATCACTTTGAAAGTGTTAAAGTGCCATGGCATCAGGAATGAGCCATTGATATGCACGTCAATCCGAATGACAAAGGAAGTAAGACTTGGAAGAGCTACTGACAAAGGAATTTGTCGTCTCTGTCTTTTCTGGGTTGATTTTGCCCGATAAGTTGGTCATCGTCATGATGGTAAAAGTGTAGAGTGCGTATCAGGAATGGACCACTCAGAACACGTCAACTTAACAGATATGGGATCAACTTGGAAGAGTGATTTTTAACAAAGTAGTTTGTTTATCCATATACTTGGAACGCATCATTTGCTATTGATAGTCCTGATACAACACCAGGAATGGGTTGATTGAAAGCTAGATCAGTAGTATAATGTTGAAGATCCGGAAGGGCATCCCGAAAAGTAGATGGTTAACTTAAGTGTTGAGAAACCAATGCTGCAGCATTGCCACAACATTGGTGTGCTGGAATTTATATTTGAGACTTCACCCCAACATCTTACACCCTTGCTTTCTTTATTAATTATTCAATATAATCTGTGACAAATCCAACAAAAAATATTATCTTCAAATTGATCCTTGGAAATCATTTCTTTTATTAGACTTTTATTGCGCTTTTACTCCAATCTCTGTGGGACGATATCTGGTATTTTACCACTTTATTACTTGAAAGATGATATTAGATCTCGATTACGTTGAGATTTAATTAGCACACATCTATCGGTGTATTCAAAGCACTATCAATGAGCAACACCTCAGAGAAGTATTAGAGGTACTAAAGAAGGAGACGTTGTACGCTAAATTCTCTAAGTATGAGTTTTAGTTGCGGGAACTTCAGTTTTTAGGGCATGTGGTGACCCGGGAAGGTATGAAGGTGGATCCCGCAGAGGTTGAGGCAATGTTGAATTAGGAGCCCCCAAAGAGTCCTACGGAGATTCAAAGCTTTTTGGGCCTAGCCGGGTACTACCGAAGATTCATCCAAGACTTCTCCAAAATTGCATCGTCACTGACGGCGTTGACTCGAAAGAATGTGAAATTTGTATGGACTGACACGCAAGAGAAAGCATTTCGGACTCTACAACAAAAGCTTTGTGAAGCTCAAATCTTATCTCTAGCCGAATGAACGGAAGACTTCGTTGTCTATAGTGATGAATCCAAAATGGGCTTGGGGTATGTTTTAATGCAGAGGGGCAAGATGATAGCCTATGCAATAAGATAATTGAAGGACATGAAAAGAAATACCCAACTCACGACCTTGAATTGGCGACGGTCGTGTTTTCTTTAAAGTTATGGCGACACTACTTGTATGGTACAAAATGCACACTCTACACCGATCACAAAAGTTTGAAGTATATTTTCGATCAAAAAGAATTGAATATGCATCAACGAAGATGGCTAGAGTTGCTTAAGAACTACGATTGTGAACTACTTTACCATCCGGGCAAAGCGAAAGTAGTAGAGGACGCTTTGAGTCGGAAGGAGTATAGCGGGAAAGTACAAACATCTTTGGCAAGAATCGAACTTATCTCGAGCTTGGTGGACATGATCAAGACCGCAGAAGACGAGGCTCTACTTGAGGCCAGCCTCAAGGAGGAATCTATGGTGAAGCAACACCTTCTATTGATGGAGGATAGTAGGGGATTGAAACTCTTCTAAGGGTGAGTTTGGATGCCAAAAATTGGAGGATGTCGGGAATTGCTCATAGAGGACGCGCACAAATCAAAGTATTCTATACACCCCGGAAGCACCAAAATGTATAGAGACTTGAAGTTGAACTATTGGTGGTTGGTTATGAAGCTTGATGTGGTCGGTTATGTAGAAAGGTGCATCACATGTTCACTAGTGAAAGTCGAGCACCAACGACCTTATGGTAGTTTGCAATCTCTAGAAATACCGGAGTGGAAATGGGATCACATTACGATGGACTTTGTGACAAAACTTCCAAGGACTTTGAAAGGTCACGACACTATTTGGGTGATAGTGGATCGAATGACCAAGAGCGCACACTTCTTGGCTTTGAGGGAAACTTTACCATTGGACAAATTGGCAAGATTGTATATCAACGAGGTGGTCTCAAGGCACGGAGTGCCATTGTCTATCGTATCCGATCGTGATATTCATTTTACTTCTCACTTTTGGATTGCCTTTCAAAGGGAATTGGGTATGAAGGTGAGGTTGAGTATGGCGTACCACCCTCAAACAGACAGACAAAGCGAGCGGACTATTCAAACATTGGAAGACATGTTGAGGTCATGTGTTATTGACTTTGGGGGAAATTGGGACTCTCACCTCCCATTGGTTGAATTCGATTACAACAACTACCATTCAAGCCTAGGTGTGGCACCATTTGAGGTCTTGTATGGGCGGAAGTGTAGAATGCCAGTTTGTTGGCTCGAGGCGGGCGAGAAACAATTCGTCGGACCGGAAATTGTGCAAGAAACGGCAGACAAGGTAAAAAGCATTCGGTAGAGTTTGAAGGCCGCTCAAGACCGGCAAAGAAGTCATGTCGACAAAAAAAGGCGACCGATTAAGTTTAAAGTGGGTGATCGGGTGATGTTGAAAGTATCACCTTGAAAGGAGATTATTAGGTTCGGGAAGCGTGGGAAGCTTAGTCCTCACTTTCTTGGACCCTTCCGCATTGTCGAACGCATGGGACTGCAAGCCTACAAGCTAGAGCTACCAACCAAGATGAGTGGGATCCATCCTACTTTTCATGTGCGTTATTTGAGAAAGTGTTTGGCGGAGGAAGAGAATGTCATCCCATTATCGGAAATCCGCGTGGACAATAACCGTTGTGTAGAAGAACCGGAAACCATTTTGGAAAGGAAGACAAATAAACTTCGCCATAAGGAGGTGGTTATGGTGAAGGTGCAATGGAAGAATCATCGAGGCGCGAACGTGACATGGGATTTAGAAGAGGATATGAAGAGACGGTACCCTCACCACTTTGGTTAGCCCACGATTTCGAGGACGAAATCTTTTCTAAGGAGGGGAGGATTGTAACACCCCGAATTTTCTCTAAGAAAGTTTCTCGTACCTCTCTAGCGTATAGAGCATCTAGAGGATACTATAAGTCATATATTCACTTAGAACGCCTCTTTATACTTTGGGTTATAAGTATGTGTGATTTAGTATAATTATGAAAAGATTGCATGCAAGTAATTATATCTGGTCTGTATATGTTAAGTACGAGTTTACTTATTGGGTTAAAAGTCTTGCTTGAACATTTACGTATATTTATGCATGAACGTATTAGAGTTGTATGCACACTTGGACTCACCGTGTATTTGTCAAGAAAACCCGTCTCCATCCCTTGCCAAATGAATTTTTGAATCAAACATCAATTGTCTCTATATCTCGACGTTTGAAACAGCTTACGAGTGACCAGTCGAGCCAAACAGCACCTTTCCCCTCTTCGGCGATAATGCCCGGCGACAATGCCTGGGGCACTCTTGCGGTCTCATTATCGCATGAAGGGGGCGGGCCTCGGTACATTCCCCGTGACTATGCCACGCAAATGTGCCTTGGCACTATCGCGGTGGCAATGTCGCACATGGGGGCGGACACATGGTACACCATGCTCAAGAATGCCCGACGACTATGCCATGGAATTCTCGCTGTGTCAATGCCGCCGACGGGCACTGGGTTGTTGTACATAAATCTGATTTTTGAAGACCAAAACCCTCATTTCTCCCCAAACCTTTCTGGTCCGAAACCCTCATTTCTCCAAAAGAGGCTATTTTAACTTTTCCCAACCTCTCTCCTCATTCAATGCAAGAGATCCATCATTAATGGTGATAGTAGCAACCTTTAGGGGGTTTGTCATCACTTCTTGAAGACTACCACTCCATCTCAAAGCTCCAAACCAAACACACATCAAGCTAGGGTTTTTACTTTCTAGGGTTTTCATCCAATCAAACCCTCAAAGAAAGTTTTGCCTACATTTAACATCTCATCTACTTCATTTTATGAAAATCATCTTGAAGAGTTCATCACTTAATTTCTAGGGTTTCTCATTTCCAAGTGAAATCCTCAACTTCATCCAAGATCCAAGTATTTCTTCTCATTTCTAGGGTTCTCTTGCAAAATCCACAAGGTGAGTTCTCTTGCAACTCAGCTCCATATAAATGTGTTATATATATATATATATTTGTTTACCAAAGAAAGATGAAAAGTGGGTTTGACCTAAATGGTGAAGTATGAACTTAAATTAGTTTAATGATCATAAAAGCTTATTGTGTGAGTTGTTGGGCTAAATAATGATAGATGTGCCCATAATAATGATGAAAAGTATAATGTATCAAAAGGCATGACCTTGAGACTCTTACATAACTTATTTGAGTATATGATGAGGAAATGTTGCAATATTACCTACATGCCATTTCTAGAAATTGTTCACACGTGTATATGGAAATTTATGTTTATCTCCTTGTGCACGAGGATTTAAACTATGTGATTTATGTGTTCATGATTTTTGATCAATATGGACTACTAGCGAGTAGGCAATAAGGGATATTTATGTGTTTATCTCCTTGTGTCCCGTAAGTCCTTGAGATGTAACTCGGCAGAGTAGGCAATAAGAGCAATGAAGAATGATGGTTTGAGGTTGTGATGTCTTGATGGCATGGGAACAAGAACCGGGACTTGAGGTGCAATCCAATAACACTGAGGATGACCCCATTTACGTGTTCTCGTCACCCCGATGGTAACGGGTCTCCCGCGTATTTCAAGAAATACCCTCTTGTGTATGGATGTTCAGGTTAGAACAAGGAATGAAGTTGATATGTGATAATTTTTATATCATCCGAATCCGGTAACTTTGTTTTAGATTTTGTTATCGCTCTTATTACAAACTTTATGTATTTTCAGTATTCATTATACTTTCAGTCTAACACTTGTGGTATTGCGATTGTGGATTTCAATTCCCACTAGCGGTGCGTCTATGACGCGTTGATTTGGCCGACCATTCTTAGGAGCTTGGAGGGTCGGGCTTTTTGGGGATTCGTGAAGAGTGATTTTTGAAGGCATGGTGACACCCGTGTTAATCTAGCTTTAAACTCATTTCTAAATTAGTAGGTTGTTGTGTATTATTCTTAATACTCGCTACTTTAATTGTTGTCCAAACTATTCCGTTACATTAAGGGTTTTAGTTGGCCTATTTATGAAGTTTTTATTTTACCCATTTTTCGGAAATTCCCTATTTTTGTTGTCTAAATTTTTGGGTGTTATAAATACACACAACCATCTCACCAATCGGCTACTCTTCGAAACCCCACCTCAACTAAGCCCCCTTCCTTCCCAATGTCGGAGACTCAAACCACCTTACCAAGTATCGGGAAATTGGATTTACCCCCCCCCCCCCCCCCTCTCTTGTTGATTATTCATTTGCACATAGTTATCAAAGGAAAAACAAAAACAACAGAATATATATATATATATATATATATATATATATATATATATATATAGAGGAAGACTATTTTGCAACCCTTAAATAACTTGCAACCTTTGCAACTTTCATCATCACCGTTGATCTCATTAGATTAGTTTCTATTACTAATTCATGGTTCCTATATTGTTAAAGGGTAATTAAGATATTTGTTAATTGTATAATTTTTTTTTAATCTATCGGTTTCTTAAAGTTTCCATAATAGATGCACCCGAAATTTATGGTAAGGATAATCACAATTCAAATTTTTTGAATTAGTGGATTAGTTAATGCTCCTACATTAATGGGTTCTATTTCAATTTCAGTATTCGTCCTTTTTTTTCTTTCTATTCGTATTAAATATATGTTGGCAAATTCAATGATGTCTTGCAACTTAAACTTAATGGTTACTAACTAATTGAGGATAAAATATTTTCAATCTTTTTTTTGACTATCATCTCCTATAATCATGGGATAGTATCCTTGCAATATATATGTATTGTTTTTTTTAGATTTGTCCATTAATGTATTTAAACAAGTAAATAGTTTTCATGAACGACAAGAGTTGAAACCCCAAAAAACGTATACCATGGATGGAACTAATAACAAAATTGTGGTTGATGCGCAAGTTCATAACGATTGTTCCGAGATTAACACTGTGGATGAAATAGTTTCGGAAGATCCTGTCGATGATTACCTACTATCGTTATATTCTATTCGTGATCATGGGAAGAATTCATCGTTGACGTTTGATTCTTTGTTATGTAACGAGAACAATGGTGAAGTAGCCAATGACTTAATAAGTATGAAGTTATAGCATGTAAGTTCTGCAAAGCATAAAAGTCCCCCATCAAACTCAACCATTAGAGTATAAGATTTAAACAGATTATAGGTTCAAGATTCTAGATTGCTATTTGCAGATCAAAATCAAGGAGTCATTTGTAAGAATTGCAACAACGTTTTATTCTTCACACTACAAGGATGACCAAAAATAACTTTCAGCACCATGTTGACTATATTACTCTGGACACAAAGGGGAAATAGGCATGCCCAGTACATATTTTAGGCATTTAATACAGGAGTTATCTCATCCTGGTCCTCCTGCACAACCCAAGGATCCGACCCTCTCAAAAAACTACAAGATCTTCACAGGAATTTGAAAGTTTGTTTCATTATGATTGATGACGAGGGAACTGTCGATTTCCAGATGCTACAAAGAAATATCACATCATCTGTTTGGGTGATCAATTGCATATGAAATGCCAAGTAGTCCACAGAATTGTTTTTTTGTTATCGAAGTGCTAATGTTGAAGCTGATTTCCTGAGCAGCTTGCAGGAACTAGAACAAAAATCCCGGTTATCCCAGCAACACTCCATACTTTTGAGAGGTATAAACGAGAAGCATAATCCTATGAATATTGTAGTAAGATCAAAGATGTAAAAGCAAAGAGCAATAAACAAGAAGCCATGAATGCGAAGTGAAGAAGCAATAATCTGAACCTTTTTTCTTGCCAACAACAGTTTCTTCGACCTTCACATCATCATGTTTTTCTGTTCCACACCATTATATATACATATACAGTATATCAAACATATTAAAATATTAAATGGTAATAAATAATGTATACCTCCAGTATAAGTTGGGTGCTTTCTTTTTATCATCCATAGTCAGCTCTTTCATGAGATATTCCACAACTGAAAATAGTAAAGTTAACGAATGTCGACATGCTTAGTTGACAATCAGATTCATGAATGTAATTTTTAACATGCAGCATGTTTCTCCCTAAACAGAAAAAGGTATGATTCATAATTAATATTTAGGATTCAATTTTTGGACATTGGCATAATCATCATTTTAAGTTACAAAATACTTATTAATGGTTGGATATTGAGAATCAAATTCATTATTTGATTATATGTACCACTTAATCATGATTATTACTTTTATATGACAAAGAATCATGATTATAAATTCATGATCCTTATTACAGGTTACCTCATGTTTTAATAGTCAAGATGCCTTAATCAGTGGTATTTGTTCTGTCTTAAAAAAACAATCCAACATCTACAGTTGCCTCTAAATCAACATCATTAAACAATTTCGATCCAAATTGTTGCAAACCATTTACAGAATCAGTTAATGTCATTTGTTTAATCATGATTTTGGAAACAAAAAAACAGTCATATGTAATACGAATTCATGAATTGGTATCCCACTTGAATTAAGAATATTGAATTTCTAATTTCTCAAGCTTTTAAAATAGTGCAAAGAAACCCAAATTTTTTTCTTCATATGACACTGAATCATGAATAGGAATTTCATGATTCTTATTTTCTTATAATTCATGATTTAAGATTCAAGATGTCATAATCAGTGGCATTTGTTCTTTATTTTTTATAAAAAAGGCCAACATCAACTATTTACGAAAAAATTAAGAAAATAAAAGTACAATGTAAGTTCAATACCTTCATTAGATGTGGTATTTGTGATCATAACAGGAAACGATTCCATTGTTGGTGGATCATCGGCTCCGAGAAAATCCACGATCAAACCTACTGGTTCATGCAATGGTTGTTGCTGTTCATCATTATTTTCTTCTGGCAACGGAAGTTCTTCGATGGAATCGTCTAAATCGATGAGAATCGGGTCTGATTCAGTGTTTTTGAAGCGAGAGAACGAGTTTTTTTAGCATTATTCTCTCGCTTTTTCGTCCTCCTGATGATTGAGATGAATACAAAACGAAAACCCTATTTAGAAAATATGAACAGAGAAACTATTAGATATAACAAGAACTTTCTGAAGAGTTTGAAAACTAACCTCTAAATTTGTCTCCCATTTTCGATTGATTAGGGTTGCACAAAATGGTATTCGATTATTATAGCAGATTATTGGGAAACCGAATCAGGTTTATGGAGAGAATTTGAGGATTATGATCTGGTTGAATCTTTGTTGCACAAAATGGTATTCGATTAGCAGATTATTGGGAAATCGAATTAGGTTTGTGGAGAGAATTTGGGGATTATGATCAGGTTGAATCTCTGTTGCCATCGTTAGCCGGATTGTCTAAGAAATGATTTGACGAAACTGCCCTTTAGTGCCTTATTAATGGAAGGTTAAAAAATAAAAAATTTGAATTTTTTGTAAAAAACTAGGAATTAATCTTAGCCTTCTATATAGTAATCAATGGTTAGATCATAGTGTAACATCCGGCAAAAAGTCGAACTTCCAGGTTAGCTTCATTAAACCTTTACTAATGTTAATATAGGGAAAATACCCTGGACCCATTCAGGATAATTTAAAGCGAAGATTAGTTAGAATTTCCGGTAGTTGCTGAAAAGACCCGGTTTCGACATGCGACTAACTGAAACACCTTATGTAATGCCAAAATGCTTCAATTAACATGTAACCTATATAAAAATATAGGATTTTACTTCCTATATAAACTTTTCTTTTTCAAGATTTAATAAAAATAAGAAAGTATTTTAGGGTCTTGTATTGCAAATTTTATAAAAATAAATAAGAAAAAATGCCACATATTAGTTTTGGGCCTCAATTTTTTATAAAAAAAAATACTTAGCATGGGATGGGGGCCCATGAAGTGGCCGGCCTCCCCTCCCCTCTTTTACCCTCCAATTTTATTTTTTTCTCTCATTTTCAAACTAAGGAAGAAACCATACATCTCCCTTTCTCTCTCTCTCTTGAAGTTCACATTTTCTCTTCATCATCTTCATCCTACAATCTTCAAAACTCCAGCAAATTTCCAGCCCTAAAACAAGTATCCAAAACGAAAATTTCAAGAACTTGAAGTGCTTGCAACATCTCACAAAGGTATGAGATCCAAACTTGCTATTTTCTCCATTTTCAAGCATCTTCTTTGGTGATTTTGTTCCTTGAAATAGAATCTGAGTTTAGAAATCTTTGCATGCATATTTTCTTGTAAGATTTAAGTATTTTCTTTCAATATCATGTTATATGATGATGGGATTGAATCCTTAGCAAAGGAACCCTCATCTATGAAGGAGAAAATGCTTAAAAATAGGTTTTCATGTCAATGTTAGAGTTTTAAGAATCTGGCAGATTTGTTGCATGTGCTTAGGACGACCATATCTTGGTCAAAGCATGTCCAAAATTCCTCATTTTTCTTCTGGAGTAAGGTTTAATGAGTTAGGGTTCAAACCCAACTGGTCTCATAAGAAAATATTGAGATTTAAGCCTTCAACTCCTTAGAACAAATTTGGTGTGCAGCAGATGGTCGGCCAGATTGTTGTGTCATTTTGTTTTGCTTATAACTCTCTGTAGAATCCATCAAAATTACTCATTTTCCTTCTGGAAATTTCTTAGATGAGTTAGGTTTCACATGCACTTGGTTTCATTCAAAAATATGGAGGTTTGGTCACTCAAACATTTTATACAAAGCAAGTGTGCAAAGCTGTCCAAGATTGGCAGATTGGTACATGCAGCTTCATTCGTCCATAACTCACTCAAAGGTTATCAAAAGTTTGTGAATCTTTTTCCATGAGATACCTTTATGTGTTAGGTTTCCAAAGCATGTAAAAAAACTCTGAAAAATATTAAGTTTTGACCCTCCAAAAGTCTGTTTTAATAGAAGGGTGCAATCTGTTTTAGGATCTGTGTTACACAAATTCATAAAAATTATTTGGACCCCTTAAACACCTCCAAAATTTATGAAATTTGGTCAAAATCTCTTTAACTCAGCATATTACCATATATAAAAAAATGGGTAAATTTGTTATTCTAGAAAGTGTTGTAAAATAGTCATCTTTGGAGTATAAAGTTTCTGTCAGCTTAAACATTTTGGAAACTGTTGAGTTTTTATTATAACCCTATATATACATGATTAAAACATTGGAACAATGCTAAATTCTTCATTTCAATTTAAATACTAAAGCAAAGGCATTTCACAAGATGCGGATTAAGTTAGCTAGGGATAACCTTGTGTTAGCTATGAAGGACTTATAGAAATTGTTTGACATTATAGGGAGCCCGTAAAGCGGTTAAGCGAGCAAGCTACCACTATTTTCGCGACTACGCTATAAGGTGAGTATTCACAGCCCCGTTTTACTTGTTTAATGTTTGGGGTGAAAAGCATGTTATGATTTTTAAAATGCTAAATGATTCATGATATTAAATTGTGAATATACTTGATTTGAGAAATGAGTACTAATGAATGGACGAATTTACATAAGTGATAAAGATATGTTGAGTTGTAATGAAAATGTTAAGTCCCCAATCGGTACACTACTTATTAACTCATAACGAGCCGGTGATATTTGTGGATAGCGCTATTTAGTTTGACAAACCCACCTTTGACTGACGAGTAGGGGTGCACTTTATCAGTCAATAATGTTCTACTCATGTGGCCAACATACCACCTCTGAGGTAGTTCGCGGGGCGTAGGTTGTCGGTAGGCTTAGTAGTGGCTCAACACTTATATATCTTACAAAAGTCATTCATTGTATTTGTACTCATGAAATTTTAAACTTAAAGCTTGTCATGAACAAACGTTTCATGAAAGCAACCTTTGGATGAAAAACTGTTGAGTATATGGAAAACCTGTGAACTCACCAACTCTTTGTAGTTGACCTTTTTGTTTTAAACATGCTTTTCAGGGGCTAAGAAGGTAAATGACAAGGTTTAATTTAGCATGCATGACGACATCAACCGAGACTCTTCTTTTGCCATATCTTGTTAAAACACTATTTTGGGTTGCATGTAAACTATGGATTGTAAACCCTTAACTTTAATTTTTGAAACTTTGAAATGTAATACTTTATGTAATTGTATGGTTGGTGTTGTTTATTTCCTAATGCTATGAAACTCTATCTGTTACATCTCGTGTTTCCGCTTTAGCGGGGTGTGACAGATTTGGTATCAGAGCCTAAGGTTATAGAGAATGCCGGTTTTCTTATGGAAACCACAAACTATAACCCAACTATGACGCAAACTATTTTCAAAACGGTTTTCGAAATGATTTCCAAAATTGAAAGTGTATTACTAATATAACTAAGATGAGTGTCACATTATTATACCTCAATTAAACAAAGCCTGATCACCTATGTTTAATTTAGGAAAATATAATGGGGGACTTGGATTGGTTATATTAAAGGTATGCTTAAAATAAATTCCTACTTAAAAATGGAAAGCATGATTTTTGTGTGTGCATGCATAAACATTGCATATCTTAGGCACTTACAATAACACACTTGATAACTAAGTCTACCATTATCGCAGTTCACTATGTCGTCCACCCACACTTCATCCGAGCACACTCCTTCCGAGCACTCTTACTCGGCTGACCCCTCCGGCTATATTACTAGCCATCCTAGGGGGAATGCATTTGTTGAGGTGGAGAGAGACCCGTATGAGGGCGACCATGAAGTAAACAGTGCACCACTCACTCTATCCCCTCTGCCTACACTTCGAGGACCGAGAGTAAGAACCACGGCTAGAAAAGTGTTCCATTGCCTAGGTGTGTGAGTTTCACCCACCCACTGAGATACGAAGGAGAGTCCTCCCGACCGGGAGCGCGGCGAGGAAACCCTCAGGTGGTGACCGGGGTACCAGTGGCTCACCCTCCCGGCATGACTGCCCGGGAAAGTCTGTGGGTCCTAATGATGTCGCAAGATGTGCAACTTCATAAAGAGAGATTGGACCAACAACATCAACACTTGAATGGAATAATGGAGGTTCTAAAATCACATAGTGAGGTCTCGGATCGAACTATGGAGGTCATTGCCATCACTAGGAGGGAAGTGAGGACACTACGTATGTACCTAACTTGGGTAATAGGAGCTATGATGATGATGATGATGGGACTGTTGATCTGTACATTGATGCGTTAGTAAACCACTCATTGCGAAGCTTTTGGGATTGATTAAGCTTAGACTTATATTTTTGGGGCATGTAGCCGTTAAATCAAACATTAAATGTTTTGTTAATTGTTCTTTTGGGTATTGGATGTTTACGGCTTGTAAATGAAATGTTTGGTTAATGCTTATATATCTCAAGTACTTTTAATACATGATTATGAAATTGTGGTATGTTGTTATGACAATACGTGTAGATAATAACGATAGTATGCATGAAGTAGTACCATAACTTAGATTAACATAACAAGTAGGAAGTGTAACCAAATAACAGTAATGGTGACCCTGTGACTAAATCCTTAAATAAAATCATACCTGTAGGACTATGCCTCCAAGGAGAGAGGATCCCGAAATCGCACGGCTCGTGTCCGAGCAAATCATGGCCGCACTTCCAAACATAGTTAGCCAAGTAGCAGCTGGTCTGAACGCTAATCCAATAAATAATGCGGAAACAACTGGAAATAGGGAATGCACGTACAAGGCTTTTAGGGCTTGCAACCCTAAAGAGTTTCATGGAACCGAGGGAGCTGTTGGATTAATAACTTGGTTAGAGGGTATGGAGTCTGTCCTTAACATCAGCAAATGTACGGAAGGGAACAAAGTGGAATTTGCCACTTGCCTTCTGCAAGGACGGGCATTAACATGGTGGAACACCCAAGTGCAAACCCGAGGCCGGGATGTGGCTAACAGACTAACATGGGATGAGTTTAAGAAGATGCTCAAGGATAAGTACTGCCCGAGGAGTGAGATCCAGAAACTAGAAGCATAACTCTGGCACCATGAAATGGTAGGAAAGAACATAGACGCCTACACCGCCCGCTTCCATGAGCTAGCAAAATTTGTGCCACATCTGGTAACGCCAAAGGAGAACCGAATCGACAAATATATCTATGGTCTAGCTCCTGAAATTCGTGGAAATGTTACCTCGGCGAATCCAGCAACACTCCAAGAGGCGGTGAATATAGCAACCAAACTTACCAACAATGCCATCCGGTCAGGAACGTTCACGAGCGACAACGCCAAAGGTAAGAGAAAGATGGAAGAACCCTAGAAAAAGCAATTTGGTGGGAAGTTTGGTAAGAACCAGAAGGTGATGGGAAACTTTGGAGTCCAGACTCAGATGGTGGAGAAAGACAAGGGAACCTATCCCAGGTGTGATAAATGCAACAACCGCCACGGTGGAAGATGCATTATTTGCCTCAAATGCAATAAGGGAGGCCATTTGGCTAAGGATTGCAGAAGTGGAGGGAGACGAACTTGTCACGAGTGTGGAAGCCCAGATCACTTTCGGAGCACATGTCCGAGACTGAACCCAGCACGACCAGGCAATCAAGCACGACCAGCCCATCAAGGGAATCAAGGAGGTCAGGCACGAGGTCGAGTGTTCGAAATTGGGGCAGATGAAGCAAGACGAAACCCGGATGTAGGCACAGGTACGTTTCTCTTGAACAATCATCATGCATCTGTGTTATTCGATTCCGGAGTAGATAAAAGTTTTGTATCGTTAGACTTTAGGTCAAAATTAAATTCGAGAACCCGAAAGTTGGAAGAGATATATGTTATTGAATTTGCTAATGGACAGAAAGTTAGGGCCAGGGATGTAATTAAAAATTGTACCCTAAAACTGGCGGGAAAAGATTTTAGCATAGATTTAATCCCAATCGAGCTAGGAAGCTTCGATCTAGTCGTAGGTATGGATTGGTTATCGAAAAATCGCGCTGAAATCGTTTGCGCCGAAAAGATCGTCCGAATACCACAAACCGAAGGAAGAGTACTTGAAATACAGGGAGAAAACTCCGGGTAAAATTTCAAAATAGTGTCGTGTATGAAGATGCGAAAATATTTAAGGAAAGATTGTGTTGTGTTCCTGACACACGTGGTGGATAAGGAGATCAAAGAGAAGAATATTCAAGACTTTCCGATAGTACGAGATTTTCCCGAGGTATTCCCAGATGAATTACTTGGATTACCCCCACCAAGACAAGTTGAATTTCATATCGACTTAATTCCGGGAGCGGCACCCGTGGCGAAATCACCTTACCGGTTAGCACCTTCAGAAATGCAGGAGTTGTCAGGCCAACTCCAAGAGCTACTCAATAAAGGATTCATCAGACCCAGCTCTTCACCCTGGGGAGCTCCAGTGTTATTCGTTAAAAAGAAGGATGGTTCTTTTCGGATGTGCATCGACTACAGGGAACTTAACAAGCTGACCATCAAGAACCGATATCTCCTTCCTCGAATCGATGACCTGTTCGACCAACTTCAAGGCGCTACGTACTTTTCAAAGATTGACCTTCGGTTCGGATACCATCAAATGAGAGTTCGGGAGGAGGACATTCCTAACACAGCGTTTAGGACTCGATATGGACATTATGAGTTCCTAGTCATGCCTTTTGGACTGACAAACGCTCCAGCAGTCTTTATGGACCTAATGAACAGAGTATGCCGACCGTACTTGGACAAATTCATAATTGTGTTCATAGATGATATATTAATTTATTCGCAAAGCAAGAAAGAGCATGAGCAACATTTAAAGCTAATACTAGAACTGCTCAGAGACCAGAAGCTGTATGCTAAACTTTCCAAATGCGAATTTTGGATTCGTGAAGTGCAATTTCTTGGGCATGTAGTTAATGAAGATGGAATTCATGTCGATCCGGCCAAGATAGAAGCCATCAAGAAGTGGGAAGCCCCAAAGACTCCGACAGAAATTCGTTCGTTTCTCGGTTTGGCTGGTTACTATCGGCGTTTCATTGCAAATTTCTCCAAAATTGCACAACCATTGACGGCATTAACCCAAAAGGATAAGAAGTTCGATTGGGGAGAAAAACAAGAGGAAGCTTTTCAGACGCTTAAGCATAAGTTATGCAATGCACCAATCTTAGCCTTACCAGAAGGTGTAGACAATTTTGTTGTGTACTGCGATGCCTCACACCAAGGGTTGGGGTGTGTGCTAATGCAAAAAGACAAGGTTATTGCCTACGCATCAAGGCAACTTAAAGTTCACGAAAAGAATTATACCACCCATGATTTGGAACTAGGAGCCGTAGTGTTCGCACTCAAAATTTGGAGACATTACCTCTACGGCACTAAATGTACCGTCTTTACCGATCACAAGAGCCTACAACACATTTTTGATCAGAAAATGCTGAATATGAGACAACGGAGATGGGTTGAACTGCTTAGCGACTACGATTGCGAGATAAAGTACCACCCAGGCAAAGCTAATGTTGTAGCTGATGCTTTAAGCCGGAAAGAAAGGGTGAAGCCATCCAGGGCAAGAGCCATGGGAATGATGGTTCGAACGAGTCTTAAAGACCAAATCCTCGAAGCTCAAGAAGAAGCATTAAAAGAAGAGAATTTGAAAAACGAAACCCTACGTCATCTGGAAGAGGAATTTGAAACACAACCAGACGGGGTGCGTTACTTCCGAAATAAAGTTTGGGTACCTAAGGTGGCCAATCTGCGATCAATAATCATGGATGAAGCCCATAAATCAAGATATTCAATTCACCCCGGAGCCGATAAGATGTACAAGGACCTGAAGGAATACTATTGGTGGCCAGGATAGAAGAAAGATGTTGCGTTGTATGTAAGCAAATGCCAAACTTGTGCAGTGGTCAAGGCTGAACATCAGAAACCATCTGGTCTTCTTCAGCAACCTGAGATTCCCGAATGGAAATGGGAACAAATAAGCATGGATTTCATAACTAAGTTACCCAGAACCGGGAAAGGGCATGATTCAATCTGGGTTATAGTGGATCGGCTTACGAAATCTGCACATTTTCTGCCTATTCGGGAAGACTTCAAGGGGGAAAAGCTTGCTCAGATTTATATCCACGAGATCGTTATGCGTCATGGAGTACCTACTGCCATAATCTCGGACAGGGATAGTCGTTTTACGTCACGCTTTTGGCGATCAGTCCAGAAAGCGTTGGGCACGCGTTTGGACTTGAGCACTGCCTACCACCCGCAGACGGACGGTCAGACAGAAAGAACTATACAAACACTAGAAGACATGTTGCGAGCCTGTGTAATAGATTTTGGTGGAAGTTGGGATACTCATTTACCGCTAGTCGAATTCTCTTACAACAATAGCTACCATACCAGCTTAAAGTGCGTGCCGTACGAAGCCTTATATGGACGCAAGTGTAGATCCCCACTCAGCTGGTTGGAGGTCGGTGACAGACATCTGATAAGGCCCGACATAATTCAGGAGACTACGGACAAGATCGTAACCATCCAGGAAAGACTTAAAGTAGCCCGAACTCGTCAGAAGAGTTATGCATATAATCGCAGGAAGCCATTGGAATTTCAGGTTGGCGATAAGGTACTATTAAAGGTGTCGCCATGGAAAGGGTTGGTACGATTTGGGAAGGGAGGCAAGTTGAGTCCAAGATATATCGGCCCATTTGAGATACTGGAAAAGATTGGACCAGTCGCATATAGACTCAAACTACCACAAGAGTTAAGCGCCATTCACGACACATTCCATGTGTCGAATCTGAAGAAATGCCTATCGGATGAATCGTTGGTCCTACCGTTGAAAGACATACAAGTGAATGAGCAGTTACGCTTTATAGAGGAACCCGTTGAAATACTTGACCGAGATGTTAAGCGATTAAGACGTAGCAAGATCCCGATCGTAAAAGTTCGATGGAATGCAAGGCATGGACCTGAATACACTTGGGAACGGGAGGATTTTATGAGGAGTAAATATCCTCAGCTGTTCGTTAAGGAACCATTTGAGAATGTCAGTCATTAAATTTCGGGACGAAATTCCTTTAATGGGGGAAAACTGTAACATCCGGCAAAAAGTCGAACTTCCAGGTTAGCGTCATTAAACCTTTACTAATGTTAATATAGGGAAAATACCCTGATAGGACCCATTCAGGATAATTTAAAGCGAAGATTCGTTAGAATTTTCGGTAGTTGCTGAAAAGACCCGGTTTCGACCTGCGACTAACTAAAACACCTTATGTAATGCCAAAATGCTTCAATTAACATGTAACCTATATAAAAATATAGGATTTTACTTCCTATATAAACTTTTCTTTTTCAAGATTTAATAAAAATAAGAAAGTATTTTAGGGTCTTGTATTGCAAATTTTATAAAAATAAATAAGAAAAAATGCCACATATTAGTTTTGGGCCTCAATTTTTTATAAAAAAAAAATACTTAGCATGGGATGGGGGCCCATGAAGTGGCCGGCCTCCCCTCCCCTCTTTTACCCTCCAATTTTATTTTTTTCTCTCATTTTCAAACTAAGGAAGAAACCATACATCTCCCTTTCTCTCTCTCTCTTGAAGTTCACCTTTTCTCTTCATCATCTTCATCCTACAATCTTCAAAACTCCAGCAAATTTCCAGCCCTAAAACAAGTATCCAAAACGAAAATTTCAAGAACTTGAAGTGCTTGCAACATCTCACAAAGGTATGAGATCCAAACTAGCTATTTTCTCCATTTTCAAGCATCTTCTTTGGTGATTTTGTTCCTTGAAATAGAATCTGAGTTTAGAAATCTTTGCATGCATATTTTCTTGTAAGATTTAAGTATTTTCTTTCAATATCATGTTATATGATGATGGGATTGAATCCTTAGCAAAGGAACCCTCATCTATGAAGGAGAAAATGCTTAAAAATAGGTTTTCATGTCAATGTTAGAGTTTTAAGAATCTGGCAGATTTGTTGCATGTGCTTAGGACGACCATATCTTGGTCAAAGCATGTCCAAAATTCCTCATTTTTCTTCTGGAGTAAGGTTTAATGAGTTAGGGTTCACACCCAACTGGTCTCATAAGAAAATATTGAGATTTAAGCCTTCAACTCCTTAGAACAAATTTGGTGTGCAGCAGATGGTCGGCCAGATTGTTGTGTCATTTTGTTTTGCTTATAACTCTCTGTAGAATCCATCAAAATTACTCATTTTCCTTCTGGAAATTTCTTAGATGAGTTAGGTTTCACATGCACTTGGTTTCATTCAAAAATATGGAGGTTTGGTCACTCAAACATTTTATACAAAGCAAGTGTGCAAAGCTGTCCAAGATTGGCAGATTGGTACATGCAGCTTCATTCGTCCATAACTCACTCAAAAGTTATCAAAAGTTTGTGAATCTTTTTCCATGAGATACCTTTATGTGTTAGGTTTCCAAAGCATGTAAAAAAACTCTGAAAAATATTAAGTTTTGACCCTCCAAAAGTCTGTTTTAATAGAAGGGTGCAATCTGTTTTAGGATCTGTGTTACACAAATTCATAAAAATTATTTGGACCCCTTAAACACCTCCAAAATTTATGAAATTTGGTCAAAATCTCTTTAACTCAGCATATTACCACATATAAAAAAATGGGTAAATTTGTTATTCTAGAAAGTGTTGTAAAATAGTCATCTTTGGAGTATAAAGTTTCTGTCAGCTTAAACATTTTGGAAACTGTTGAGTTTTTATTATAACCCTATATATACATGATTAAAACATTGGAACAATGCTAAATTCTTCATTTCAATTTAAATACTAAAGCAAAGGCATTTCACAAGATGCGGATTAAGTTAGCTAGGGATAACCTTGTGTTAGCTATGAAGGACTTATAGAAATTGTTTGGCATTATAGGGAGCCCGTAAAGCGGTTAAGCGAGCAAGCTACCACTATTTTCGCGACTACGCTATAAGGTGAGTATTCACAGCCCCGTTTTACTTGTTTAATGTTTGGGGTGAAAAGCATGTTATGATTTTTAAAATGCTAAATGATTCATGATATTAAATTGTGAATATACTTGATTTGAGAAATGAGTACTAATGAATGGACGAATTTACATAAGTGATAAAGATATGTTGAGTTGTAATGAAAATGTTAAGTCCCCAATCGGTACACTACTTATTAACTCATAACGAGCCGGTGATATTTGTGGATAGCGCTATTTAGTTTGACAAACCCACCTTTGACTGACGAGTAGGGGTGCACTTTATCAGTCAATAATGTTCTACTCATGTGGCCAACATACCACCTCTGAGGTAGTTCGCGGGGCGTAGGTTGTCGGTAGGCTTAGTAGTGGCTCAACACTTATATATCTTACAAAAGTCATTCATTGTATTTGTACTCATGAAATTTTAAACTTAAAGCTTGTCATGAACAAACGTTTCATGAAAGCAACCTTTGGATGAAAAACTGTTGAGTATATGGAAAACCTGTGAACTCACCAACTCTTTGTAGTTGACCTTTTTGTTTTAAACATGCTTTTCAGGGGCTAAGAAGGTAAATGACAAGGTTTAATTTAGCATGCATGACGACATCAACCGAGACTCTTCTTTTGCCATATCTTGTTAAAACACTATTTTGGGTTGCATGTAAACTATGGATTGTAAACCCTTAACTTTAATTTTTGAAACTTTGAAATGTAATACTTTATGTAATTGTATGGTTGGTGTTGTTTATTTCCTAATGCTATGAAACTCTATCTGTTACATCTCGTGTTTCCGCTTTAGCGGGGTGTGACAGATTTGGTATCAGAGCCTAAGGTTATAGAGAATGCCGGTTTTCTTATGGAAACCACAAACTATAACCCAACTATGACGCAAACTATTTTCAAAACGGTTTTCGAAATGATTTCCAAAATTGAAAGCGTATTACTAATATAACTAAGATGAGTGTCACATTATTATACATCAATTAAACAAAGCCTGATCACCTATGTTTAATTTAGGAAAATATAATGGGGGACTTGGATTGGTTATATTAAAGGTATGCTTAAAATAAATTCCTACTTAAAAATGGAAAGCATGATTTTTGTGTGTGCATGCATAAACATTGCATATCTTAGGCACTTACAATAACACACTTAATAACTAAGTCTACCATTATCGCAGTTCACTATGTCGTCCACCCACACTTCATCCGAGCACACTCCTTCCGAGCACTCTTACTCGGCTGACCCCTCCGGCTATATTACTAGCCATCCTAGGGGGAATGCATTTGTTGAGGTGGAGAGAGACCCGTATGAGGGCGACCATGAAGTAAACAGTGCACCACTCACTCTATCCCCTCTGCCTACACTTCGAGGACCGAGAGTAAGAACCACGGCTAGAAAAGTGTTCCATTGCCTAGGTGTGTGAGTTTCACCCACCCACTGAGATACGAAGGAGAGTCCTCCCGACCGGGAGCGCGGCGAGGAAACCCTCAGGTGGTGACCGGGGTACCAGTGGCTCACCCTCCCGGCATGACTGCCCGGGAAAGTCTGTGGGTCCTAATGATGTCGCAAGATGTGCAACTTCATAAAGAGAGATTGGACCAACAACATCAACACTTGAATGGAATAATGGAGGTTCTAAAATCACATAGTGAGGTCTCGGATCGAACTATGGAGGTCATTGCCATCACTAGGAGGGAAGTGAGGACACTACGTATGTACCTAACTTGGGTAATAGGAGCTATGATGATGATGATGATGGGACTGTTGATCTGTACATTGATGCGTTAGTAAACCACTCATTGCGAAGCTTTTGGGATTGATTAAGCTTAGACTTATATTTTTGGGGCATGTAGCCGTTAAATCAAACATTAAATGTTTTGTTAATTGTTCTTTTGGGTATTGGATGTTTACGGCTTGTAAATGAAATGTTTGGTTAATGCTTATATATCTCAAGTACTTTTAATACATGATTATGAAATTGTGGTATGTTGTTATGACAATACGTGTAGATAATAACGATAGTATGCATGAAGTAGTACCATAACTTAGATTAACATAACAAGTAGGAAGTGTAACCAAATAACAGTAATGGTGACCCTGTGACTAAATCCTTAAATAAAATCATACCTATAGGACTATGCCTCCAAGGAGAGAGGATCCCGAAATCGCACGGCTCGTGTCCGAGCAAATCATGGCCGCACTTCCAAACATCGTTAGCCAAGTAGCAGCTGGTCTGAACGCTAATCCAATAAATAATGCGGAAACAACTGGAAATAGGGAATGCACGTACAAGGCTTTTAGGGCCTGCAACCCTAAAGAGTTTCATGGAACCGAGGGAGCTGTTGGATTAATAACTTGGTTAGAGGGTATGGAGTCTGTCCTTAACATCAGCAAATGTACGGAAGGGAACAAAGTGGAATTTGCCACTTGCCTTCTGCAAGGACGGGCATTAACATGGTGGAACACCCAAGTGCAAACCCGAGGCCGGGATGTGGCTAACAGACTAACATGGGATGAGTTTAAGAAGATGCTCAAGGATGAGTACTGCCCGAGGAGTGAGATCCAGAAACTAGAAGCAGAACTCTGGCACCATGAAATGGTAGGAAAGAACATAGACGCCTACACCGCCCGCTTCCATGAGCTAGCAAAATTGGTGCCACATCTGGTAACGCCAGAGGAGAACCGAATCGACAAATATATCTATGGTCTAGCTCCTGAAATTCGTGGAAATGTTACCTCGGCGAATCCAGCAACACTCCAAGAGGCGGTGAATATAGCAACCAAACTTACCAACAATGCCATCCGGTCAGGAACGTTCACGAGCGACAACGCCAAAGGTAAGAGAAAGATGGAAGAACCCTCGGAAAAGCAATTTGGTGGGAAGTTTGGTAAGAACCAGAAGGTGATGGGAAACTTTGGAGTCCAGACTCAGATGGTGGAGAAAGACAAGGGAACCTATCCCAGGTGTGATAAATGCAACAACCGCCATGGTGGAAGATGCATTATTTGCCTCAAATGCAATAAGGGAGGCCATTTGGCTAAGGATTGCAGAAGTGGAGGGAGACGAACTTGTCACGAGTGTGGAAGCCCAGATCACTTTCGGAGCACATGTCCGAGACTGAACCCAACACGACCAGGCAATCAAGCACGACCAGCCCATCAAGGGAATCAAGGAGGTCAGGCACGAGGTCGAGTGTTCGAAATTGGGGCAGATGAAGCAAGACGAAACCCGGATGTAGTCACAGGTACGTTTCTCTTGAACAATCATCATGCATCTGTGTTATTCGATTCCAGAGTAGATAAAAGTTTTGTATCGTTAGACTTTAGGTCAAAATTAAATTCGAGAACCCGAAAGTTGGAAGAGATATATGTTATTGAATTTGCTAATGGACAGGAAGTTAGGGCCAGGGATGTAATTAAAAATTGTACCCTAAAACTGGCGGGAAAAGATTTTAGCATAGATTTAATCCCAATCGAGCTAGGAAGCTTCGATCTAGTCGTAGGTATGGATTGGTTATCAAAAAATCGCGCTGAAATCGTTTGCGCCGAAAAGATCGTCCGAATACCACAAACCGAAGGAAGAGTACTTGAAATACAGGGAGAAAACTCCGGGAAAAATTTCAAAATAGTGTCGTGTATGAAGATGCGAAAATATTTAAGGAAAGATTGTGTTGCGTTCCTGACACACGTGGTGGATAAGGAGATCAAAGAGAAGAATATTCAAGACTTTCCGATAGTACGAGATTTTCCCGAGGTATTCCCAGATGAATTACCTGGATTACCCCCACCAAGACAAGTTGAATTTCATATCGACTTAATTCCGGGAGCGGCACCCGTGGCGAAATCACCTTACCGGTTAGCACCTTCAGAAATGCAGGAGTTGTCAGGCCAACTCCAAGAGCTACTCAATAAAGGATTCATCAGACCCAGCTCTTCACCCTGGGGAGCTCCAGTGTTATTCGTTAAAAAGAAGGATGGTTCTTTTCGGATGTGCATCGACTACAGGGAACTTAACAAGCTGACCATCAAGAACCAATATCCCCTTCCTCGAATCGATGACCTGTTCGACCAACTTCAAGGCGCTACGTACTTTTCAAAGATTGACCTTCGGTTCGGATACCATCAAATGAGAGTTCGGGAGGAGGACATTCCTAAGACAGCGTTTAGGACTCGATATGGACATTATGAGTTCCTAGTCATGCCTTTTGGACTGACAAACGCTCCAGCAGTCTTTATGGACCTAATGAACAGAGTATGCCGACCGTACTTGGACAAATTCATAATTGTGTTCATAGATGATATATTAATTTATTCGCAAAGCAAGAAAGAGCATGAGCAACATTTAAAGCTAATACTAGAACTGCTCAGAGACCAGAAGCTGTATGCTAAACTTTCCAAATGCGAATTTTGGATTCGTGAAGTGCAATTTCTTGGGCATGTAGTTAATGAAGATGGAATTCATGTCGATCCGGCCAAGATAGAAGCCATCAAGAAGTGGGAAGCCCCAAAGACTCCGACAGAAATTCGTTCGTTTCTCGGTTTAGCTGGTTACTATCGGCGTTTCATTGCAAATTTCTCCAAAATTGCACAACCATTGACGGCATTAACCCAAAAGGATAAGAAGTTCGATTGGGGAGAAAAACAAGAGGAAGCTTTTCAGACGCTTAAGCATAAGTTATGCAATGCACCAATCTTAGCCTTACCAGAAGGTGCAGACAATTTTGTTGTGTACTGCGATGCCTCACACCAAGGGTTGGGGTGTGTGCTAATGCAAAAAGACAAGGTTATTGCCTACGCATCAAGGCAACTTAAAGTTCACGAAAAGAATTATACCACCCATGATTTGGAACTAGGAGCCGTAGTGTTCGCACTCAAAATTTGGAGACATTACCTCTACGGCACTAAATGTACCGTCTTTACCGATCACAAGAGCCTACAACACATTTTTGATCAGAAAATGCTGAATATGAGACAACGGAGATGGGTTGAACTGCTTAGCGACTACGATTGCGAGATAAAGTACCACCCAGGCAAAGCTAATGTTGTAGCTGATGCTTTAAGCCGGAAAGAAAGGGTGAAGCCATCCAGGGCAAGAGCCATGGGAATGATGGTTCGAACGAGTCTTAAAGACCAAATCCTCGAAGCTCAAGAAGAAGCATTAAAAGAAGAGAATTTGAAAAACGAAACCCTACGTCATCTGGAAGAGGAATTTGAAACACAACCATACGGGGTGCGTTACTTCCGAAATAAAGTTTGGGTACCTAAGGTGGCCAATCTGCGATCAATAATCATGGATGAAGCCCATAAATCAAGATATTCAATTCACCCCGGAGCCGATAAGATGTACAAGGACCTGAAGGAATACTATTGGTGGCCAGGATAGAAGAAAGATGTTGCGTTGTATGTAAGCAAATGCCAAACTTGTGCAGTGGTCAAGGCTGAACATCAGAAACCATCTGGTCTTCTTCAGCAACCTGAGATTCCCGAATGGAAATGGGAACAAATAAGCATGGATTTCATAACTAAGTTACCCAGAACCGGGAAAGGGCATGATTCAATCTGGGTTATAGTGGATCGGCTTACGAAATCTGCACATTTTCTGCCTATTCGGGAAGACTTCAAGGGGGAAAAGCTTGCTCAGATTTATATCCACGAGATCGTTATGCGTCATGGAGTACATACTGCCATAATCTCGGACAGGGATAGTCGTTTTACGTCACGCTTTTGGCGATCAGTCCAGAAAGCGTTGGGCACGCGTTTGGACTTGAGCACTGCCTACCACCCGCAGACGGACGGTCAGACAGAAAGAACTATACAAACACTAGAAGACATGCTGCGAGCCTGTGTAATAGATTTTGGTGGAAGTTGGGATACTCATTTACCGCTAGTCGAATTCTCTTACAACAATAGCTACCATACCAGCTTAAAGTGCGTGCCGTACGAAGCCTTATATGGACGCAAGTGTAGATCCCCACTCAGCTGGTTGGAGGTCGGTGACAGACATCTGATAAGGCCCGACATAATTCAGGAGACTACGGACAAGATCGTAACCATCCAGGAAAGACTTAAAGTAGCCCGAACTCGTCAGAAGAGTTATGCATATAATCGCAGGAAGCCATTGGAATTTCAGGTTGGCGATAAGGTACTATTAAAGGTGTCGCCATGGAAAGGGTTGGTACGATTTGGGAAGGGAGGCAAGTTGAGTCCAAGATATATCGGCCCATTTGAGATACTGGAAAAGATTGGACCAGTCGCATATAGACTCAAACTACCACAAGAGTTAAGCGCCATTCACGACACATTCCATGTGTCGAATCTGAAGAAATGCCTATCGGATGAATCGTTGGTCCTACCGTTGAAAGACATACAAGTGAATGAGCAGTTACGCTTTATAGAGGAACCCGTTGAAATACTTGACCGAGATGTTAAGCGATTAAGACGTAGCAAGATCCCGATCGTAAAAGTTCGATGGAATGCAAGGCATGGACCTGAATACACTTGGGAACGGGAGGATTTTATGAGGAGTAAATATCCTCAGCTGTTCGTTAAGGAACCATTTGAGAATGTCAGTCATTAAATTTCGGGACGAAATTCCTTTAATGGGGGAAAACTGTAACATCCGGCAAAAAGTCGAACTTCCAGGTTAGCGTCATTAAACCTTTACTAATGTTAATATAGGGAAAATACCCTGATAGGACCCATTCAGGATAATTTAAAGCGAAGATTCGTTAGAATTTTCGGTAGTTGCTGAAAAGACCCGGTTTCGACCTGCGACTAACTAAAACACCTTATGTAATGCCAAAATGCTTCAATTAACATGTAACCTATATAAAAATATAGGATTTTACTTCCTATATAAACTTTTCTTTTTCAAGATTTAATAAAAATAAGAAAGTATTTTAGGGTCTTGTATTGCAAATTTTATAAAAATAAATAAGAAAAAATGCCACATATTAGTTTTGGGCCTCAATTTTTTATAAAAAAAAAATACTTAGCATGGGATGGGGGCCCATGAAGTGGCCGGCCTCCCCTCCCCTCTTTTACCCTCCAATTTTATTTTTTTCTCTCATTTTCAAACTAAGGAAGAAACCATACATCTCCCTTTCTCTCTCTCTCTTGAAGTTCACCTTTTCTCTTCATCATCTTCATCCTACAATCTTCAAAACTCCAGCAAATTTCCAGCCCTAAAACAAGTATCCAAAACGAAAATTTCAAGAACTTGAAGTGCTTGCAACATCTCACAAAGGTATGAGATCCAAACTAGCTATTTTCTCCATTTTCAAGCATCTTCTTTGGTGATTTTGTTCCTTGAAATAGAATCTGAGTTTAGAAATCTTTGCATGCATATTTTCTTGTAAGATTTAAGTATTTTCTTTCAATATCATGTTATATGATGATGGGATTGAATCCTTAGCAAAGGAACCCTCATCTATGAAGGAGAAAATGCTTAAAAATAGGTTTTCATGTCAATGTTAGAGTTTTAAGAATCTGGCAGATTTGTTGCATGTGCTTAGGACGACCATATCTTGGTCAAAGCATGTCCAAAATTGCTCATTTTTCTTCTGGAGTAAGGTTTAATGAGTTAGGGTTCAAACCCAACTGGTCTCATAAGAAAATATTGAGATTTAAGCCTTCAACTCCTTAGAACAAATTTGGTGTGCAGCAGATGGTCGGCCAGATTGTTGTGTCATTTTGTTTTGCTTATAACTCTCTGTAGAATCCATCAAAATTACTCATTTTCCTTCTGGGAATTTCTTAGATGAGTTAGGTTTCACATTCACTTGGTTTCATTCAAAAATATGGAGGTTTGGTCACTCAAACATTTTATACAAAGCAAGTGTGCAAAGCTGTCCAAGATTGGCAGATTGGTACATGCAACTTCATTCGTCCATAACTCACTCAAAAGTTATCAAACGTTTGTGAATCTTTTTCCATGGGATACCTTTATGTGTTAGGTTTCCAAAGCATGTAAAAAAACTCTGAAAAATATTAAGTTTTGACCCTCCAAAAGTCTGTTTTAACAGAAGGGTGCAATCTGTTTTAGGATCTGTGTTACACAAATTCATAAAAATTATTTGGACCCCTTAAACACCTCCAAAATTTATGAAATTTGGTCAAAATCTCTTTAACTCGGCATATTACCACATATAAAAAAATGGGTAAATTTGTTATTCTAGAAAGTGTTGTAAAATAGTCATCTTTGGAGTATAAAGTTTCTGTCAGCTTAAACATTTTGGAAACTGTTGAGTTTTTATTATAACCCTATATATACATGATTAAAACATTGGAACAATGCTAAATTCTTCATTTCAATTTAAATACTAAAGCAAAGGCATTTCACAAGATGCGGATTAAGTTAGCTAGGGATAACCTTGTGTTAGCTATGAAGGACTTATAGAAATTGTTTGACATTATAGGGAGCCCGTAAAGCGGTTAAGCGAGCAAGCTACCACTATTTTCGCGACTACGCTATAAGGTGAGTATTCACAGCCCCGTTTTACTTGTTTAATGTTTGGGGTGAAAAGCATGTTATGATTTTTAAAATGATAAATGATTCATGATATTAAATTGTGAATATACTTGATTTGAGAAATGAGTACTAATGAATGGACGAATTTACATAAGTGATAAAGATATGTTGAGTTGTAATGAAAATGTTAAGTCCCCAATCGGTACACTACTTATGTGGGGTGCACTTTATCAGTCAATAATGTTCTACTCATGTGGCCAACATACCACCTCTGAGGTAGTTCGTGGGGCGTAGGTTGTCGGTAGGCTTAGTAGTGGCTCAACACTTATATATCTTACAAAAGTCATTCATTGTATTTGTACTCATGAAATTTTAAACTTAAAGCTTGTCATGAACAAACGTTTCATGAAAGCAACCTTTGGATGAAAAACTGTTGAGTATATGGAAAACCTGTGAACTCACCAACTCTTTGTAGTTGACCTTTTTGTTTTAAACATGCTTTTCAGGGGCTAAGAAGGTAAATGACAAGGTTTAATTTAGCATGCATGACGACATCAACCGAGACTCTTCTTTTGCCATATCTTGTTAAAAACACTATTTCGGGTTGCATGTAAACTATGGATTGTAAACCCTTAACTTTAATTTTTGAAACTTTGAAATGTAATACTTTATGTAATTGTATGGTTGGTGTTGTTTATTTCCTAATGCTATGAAACTCTATCTGTTACATCTCGTGTTTCCGCTTTAACGGGGTGTGACACATAGGTTGCACAAGTTGCAACATTTTTTAATGGTTTCAAAATATAGCACCCCTATATAGATATATATATATATATATATATATATATATATATATATATATATATATAGAGAGAGAGGGTTGAGTTCATTTGTTAACTTATTTGTGGTAACTTTGTTAACTCAAATCTTAACTATTGATATTGTATTTGATGATTGAGATCAAAACCATCTTAGCATTAACTACGAAATGGGCCCTTGAAATAAATAATGATATTGAACACAAATGAATGAGGGCATTTTAGGAATTTGACTCAATTGCTTCTTTTACATTTATTACATATATAGGGTTTGGGTTCATCCATGTTCATAAATATTTATATGAACCTTTATGAACATTGTTTATCCTTCGCATATTCTCTGTTCATAGGAGTTCATGTATAGTTGGGTTCATCCTCATGTATAATTGGGTTCATCCATGTTCATATATGTGTTAAAATATAAGACTCCTATTGTGATGGCTATATTACTACCATTACCTAGGGTTGAACAAACATTAATGAACATGGATGAACATAACCATTTATGAACTTTTATGATCATGCATTAGGGTTAGGTTCGTTTGTTAAAAACACTATGATTCATAATGTTGTTGTTTATGTTCATGATGCAACAATATGAATTTCATACACGTATTTGATACTAAAAGTTACAAAATATTTAAGAATTAAAAATATGGCTAGAATCAAGGAAAAGTTTATATTAGTAACTCCCTCAATAAATGAATGTTACCAAAAAATATACATGGAATTCCATTCATACCCCTATTTAATTGTTGGATACACATTTGAAACCACAATAGAAAATGACTTCCTATTGGTTGAAAAGGGTTAGCATAATTAATACAAAGTCTTGGGTTAATAAATGAACTTCACTCTACATATATGTATATATATATATATATATATATATATATATATATATTGTTAGAAAAGATGTGTGAATCAATCGATGAGAGGATGAACGTGTTGAGAGCGATAGGTCTGGAATGTCAGCAGCTTTTCATATATTGTGAGAATACGATTACAGGAACATTAACCTAATAATGATACAAAGAAACCTATATATACTAGATAAGTTACAGGTAATTACAGAACAATCCTTTGACTTTACATATGTACGATAATATCTCTAACACCCCCCCCCCCCCCCCCCTCAAACTCAAGTAGGGGAAGAATGAGCTAAATTGAGTTTGGAAACAAGATCCCAAAAACGCCCTGGAATATGAGCTTTGGTGAAGATGTCTATGGTCTGATCAATGGTTGAGATTGGAAGAAGTTGAACCGTCTTGCAAAGAACATGTTGACGAGTGAAATGACAGTCAATCTCTATGTGCTTTGTACGCTCATGAAAGACATCATTGTGAGCAATCTGAATAGCACTGTTGTTATCACACCACAATGGTGTTGGAGAAATCTGATGAGCACCCATATCAGATAGTAACCAGCGTAGCCATACAAGTTCTTGCGTAGTGTCAGCTAAGGCTCGATACTCAGCTTCAGTACTAGACTGAGCTGTCAGAGATTGTTTCTTGTTGCGCCATGAAATAAGAGAGTCCCCAAGGAAGAAACAATATCCGGTGGTCTAACGACGGTATGTTATGTCTCCATCCCAGTCAGCATCTGAGAATGCACGAAGAGTTAAAGACGATTTGGATGAGAAGTGAAGCCCATGAAACATTGTCCCTTTTAGGTATCGAAGGATACGAAGAACCGCGGCATAGTGATCGGAGCACGGAGCAGACATGAACTGGCTGACTATATGAACTGCATATGCAAGATCCGGTCGAGTAACAGTCAGGTATACCAGATATCCAACTAGCTGACGGTGCCGTGTAGGGTCCTGCAGAGGGGTTTCGGCATTGGGAGCAAGATGCAGATTTTGCTCAATAGGTGTAGATGCAACTTTGTTGTCCGTAATCCCAGCTTTGGACAACAGATCTGAAATGTACTTGGCTTGACAGAGATAGATGCCAGAAGAGTCTGACAGAACTTCAAGACCAAGGAAGTAGTGTAGTTTACCAAGATCTTTCATCTCAAAGCATGAGCTGAGAGAATGTTTTAGATGGGTGATACCTGTAGAGTCACTGCCGGTAATGATCATATCATCAACATACAATAGGAGTAAGATAGTACCTGCATCAGTGGTCCGAGTAAATAGTCCAGAATCATAATTACTCGGAGAGAACCCCAATGAAATGACAGTATTGCTAAATTTTTCAAACCAAGCACGAGGAGCTTGTTTGAGACCATAGAGGGCTTTTTGAAGTCGGCATACATGACCCTGTCGAGAGGTCACACCTGGAGGAGGTCTCATGTAGACTTCCTCTGAGAGATCACCATTTAGAAAAGAATTCTTGACATCCATCTGGTAAAGTGGCCATCTTTTGGTGGCAGCTATGGCGAGAAGACTACGAACCAAGGTGACACGAGCAACATGAGCAAACGTCTCCTCGTAATCAATGCCATATTCTTGATTGAAGCCTTTTGCCACAAGGCGTGCTTTGTATCGATCAATGGATCCATCAGATTTTGTTTTGATTTTGAAGACCCATTTGGAGCCAAAAGGTGACTTGCCAGGTGGGAGAGGGACAAACTCCCATGTATTGGCTTTGTCAAGGGCCTGAAGTTCCTCAGACATAGCTTGCCGCCAAACAGGGTTGGAGGAAACTTCCTTGTAGGAAGTGGGTTCATGATTGGATAGTAATGTAGCATAACAATGATAATCATGAAGGTGAGAAGGAACTTGTCTTACCCGGTCTGACCATCATACTCCCTGTAATTGATAAGAGCTAGGATCCATAGATTCAGCAGATGGCTCAGAGGTAGTCCTTGGAGGTGGTGCAGATGATTGATCATGATCAGAGGACACAGATGGCGGTGAGTCGGAAGACGACACAGATTGAGATGAAACGGGAAGAGATGGACCAGATAGAGGGGTGAGTATGGGATCTAATTGGAGAGAGTCCAACGGGATAGAGCTATCAGTGAAGAAGGAAGTAGAGGGAGTGGGAGTGTCCTGAAACTTGGACACCGTTGAGAAGGGAAGATGTTCCCAGAATGTGACATGACGGGATATACGTAGTCTCTTAGAGACTGGATCCCAACAACGATAACCTTTGTGTTCAATTCCATAGCCAAGAAAGCAGCATAATCGAGAACGAGGTTCAAGTTTGGTGTGTTCATGAGGTTGCAACTGAACAAAGCAGGCATAACCCCACACTTTGAGGAGTTCATATGCGGGGGAGACCCCATGGAGTACTTCATAAGGGGACTTTTGATTTCAGAATAGGAGTCGGGTGTCGGTTGATGGTGTAGACAGCCGTGAAGGCAGCTTCACCTCAAAAACGTTCTGGGCACTTGCCTGAGATTAATAGAGTATGAACTGTATCAAGGATGTGGCGATGTTTACGTTCTGCACGACCATTTTGCGGAGAGGTGCCAGGACAGGAGTACTGAGAAAGAGTACCCTGAGATTGAAGAAAAGCGAGAAGAGAAGATTCCTTGTATTCCATAGCATTATCTTCTTGAAGAATCTTTATGGACTTGGAAAACTGGGTTACAATCATGCGGGCAAAAGTAATATATATTTGAGGTAGCTCTGACCGATGTTTCATGAGATATATCCATGTAAAACGTGTGTGATCATCGATAAAGATAACAAAATATCGAACACCTCCCATAGATGGGTGCGGTGCTGGTCCCCATACATCAGAGTGAATAAGATCAAAAGAAGAAGCAGATTGAAATTCATTAATTTGGAAAGGTAAAGCATGATGTTTGCCAAGTTGGCAAGATAAACAAGAAACATTTTCAGAAGAAGTGTTTCCTAACAATCCTGAACTAGCTAACACTTTTATTCTAGCTAATGATAGATGTCCTATGCGCGCATGCCATAGTTCAAATGAAGGAGTACTGGAAACAGAAGCAACAAAATTTGATGAATGTAAGGGAAGACGGAGGTAGACCACTTCAATCATCCGACCAACTTTACGGCCTACTCCAAGGATCTGGTTGGTCTTTGGATCCTGCACAACACAACCAGAAGGATGAAACAGAACAATTAGACCGGCTTCCATAAGTTGAGTGATTGAAACCAGACTCAGAGATAAATTAGAAATATGCAGCACATCAGGTAATTGTATATTGGGGGTAGATACAGTCCCACTGAAGGATACAGGTAAGCGAGTATCATCAGCAGTACGGACTAATGAGAACATTCTGGAGGTTTGCTTAGAGACAAACCCGTCAGCCTTAGGTGTCATGTGATTACAACATCCAGAGTCAAATAGCCAAGGGTTACCTGATGCAGAGGTATTGCACTGAGAATTCATACCCATAGAACCTGTCATGAGTTGCTCTATAAGCTCTTGGTTTCGGCGCATGAGTTCCATAAGATTAGGGGATGAATTGTTGCTTTGCGGTGCCTGAACTGCCGACGTAGGAGTATCCTGAGTGATTGAGCCAGCAACTGATTGAGTTCGGAGTTGTTGCCTTTGATTACCGGAGTTCCTTGGATGTTTAGGACAATCAGACCCATAGTGTCGTGGATGTGTGATCCCACACCAACGACATTTTCGAACTGGGCAGGTGAGGAGAAGATGAGAAGTAGAGTGACAGAACGTGCATTCACTATTGTTCCTTTTTCCTGCAGGTTTAAACTGTTCATTGTTGTTCCACTTACCTTTTGGCTTTCCAGAGTTCAAAGTATAGAGCACAGTATCCGAGGGCAAAGGAAAGCGATGTTGGAGGCGAGTTTCTTTACTCAGCAGTTCTGTGATGGCCTCTTCAAGAGTAGGTAATGGATGCCTGTGTAGAAGGGAGGCTCTAACATTCTCAAAACGATCAGTGAGCCCCATCAGAATAGTAATCAAATGCAGTTGGCTGAAATAGGCTATAAACTTTCGAGCTGTGTCGTCAAAGATTTGAGGTGCACCCAAGCTTAAATGATCTCTAAGAGCTTGCATCTCAGAGATGTACGAGTTGATGGACTGATCAGGAAGTTGTCTTTTATTCTGAAACGTAGTCCACAACTGATAATGATGTGAGAGGCCTGTAGAAGTGTACCTTTTTGCAAGAAAATCCCACAGTCCTTTTGCTGTTGTATAGCCAAGAAATTGCTGATTGATCTCAGCAGTTGTGGATGCGTTTATAAATCCCAAAATGCGAGCATTCATGATATCCCAATCATTCATGCGTTTTGCAAAATCAACGGCACTTTCACCTTCGTTTTGAACCGGGATTTGAGTAGCACCCGTAACATAGGTATGCAGACCATGAGACTTAAGGAGGATAGTCAAGTGGTGATGCCACAGAATGTGGTTATTCCCATTAAGAACAACTGAGATAGGATTAGAGTGGCTGGAATTATGAGCCATCTGACAGATTTAGAGAACTGGAGCTAAAACAGAAAGAATGATCTGGAATTTAAGAACCGGAATGTGGGTTCCGGAATTGAGTGTTCCAGTATTGAAGATCAGAGTGGAGTTCTGGAATGGAAAGGATCCGGAGTTGAAAAGAAACAAGAACCGGAATTGTGGGAAGTTCTGGAACTGATATGGGTGTGTAGGTTCCGGAAGTGAGTTCTGAAATTATGCAAAGAAATCAGTACCGGAAATGGATTAAAAGCAGTTCCGGAATTTAAGGTTTCGGAGTGAGAGAAAAGCAGTACCGGAAGTGGACTGTTCCGGAAATAAAATTAAAAGCAGTACCGGAATTGAGTTGTTCCGGAAATGAAAGAAAGCAAAGCAGTACCGGAATTGAAACTGTTCCGGAAATGAAAGAAAACAGTACCTGAGTTTAGAGTTCCGGAATTTGGATAGTTCCGGACTAGGGCGATTTTGCAGCGAATAGATAAAGACCAAGCAGAAAACGTCGAATAGTAAAACGAAGTCAAAATCGATAGAACAGAAGAATAGATAATACGTACCTACAGCTCTGATACATGTTAGAAAAGATGTGTGAATCAATCGATGAGAGGATGAACGTGTTGAGAGTGATAGGGTTGGAATGTCAGCAGCTTTTCATATATTGTGAGAATACGATTACAGGAACATTAACCTAATAATGATACAAAGAAACCTATATATACTAGATAAGTTACAAGTAATTACAGAACAACCCTTGGACTTTACATATGTACGATAATAACTCTAACATATATATATATATATATCAAAATATATCAAAATATCCAAAATATTATATGAAAAAGAACCCAAAAAATGGAAAACGGGCAATTGAATTTCTGAGTTCTAATCGTCTTACAACTTTCTGAGTTTCAGTAGCATTTTTTCTAAGTGTTGGTATCATCATTATAAAGACCCATCCTAAAATATAACATGCCTTTCAACAATAAAGACTATCCCAAAATCGCGATCTCAAAATTTCATTACAAAGATCAAAATAGGTTTGCGGAACTACCTACACAACTGAGAAATAAATAAGATAAGCTAAAGTGTCACTACACTATTCATTCATCATCGTGCTAACGCCCTCCTTATTTGCTAGAGCCTTTATGTACCTGCTTACCTGAAAAGGTTTTTAATTTGGAAAAGCGAGGGTTAGACCATGAGGTCTAGTGAGTCCCTCCTAACAGTTATCAAAGCATATAAAACAAAATATCTTTTCAGCATAAAACATATAAAGTCTGATCATGTAAAACATCCATGGAACAAGGTCCGCCTCTCGTAAATTGGCACCCTGAAGTCACCCTATGGTGACAACGAGTCAGCCTCATGCTGCCTTACGGGGTCGCGCCTCCCCTGGCATAAAGGGTCTACTCTCCCGCACGAGCACTGGCAGGTCTACTCTCCCGTCTTAGCCATTTTACGTCTAACAATGTATGCATACACTTCATATAAAGCTTTAAACATCTTTCATGCAAATTCAAAAGCATAATAATAATCATGGCATTTCTCATCATGAAATCATTTTAAAAGCACTTTAAAAGGACACGTATTTTAGTTAGAAAACTCACCTGACGCTTTAATATCTTCTCGCCTCAAAACTTCTTACTTACTCTCCCGACCTCTGAATGGAACACCTAAGAAGTAGGAGGCGTAACTCATAAATCTACAATTTATAATTTAGCTTTCTTTCTAACTAAATTCCAATTCGTCTCAGTAATTAAATCTGGATTTGGTCTCTCTCATAATTATCTCACGGCCCAAAATTAATTCATTATCACATTTATGTGATTGCCACTCACATGACCAACAAAGCTAAAGAATTGAAAATGTGGATGCCACCTACACGTGGCATGATCCACTAAACCAAAAAGATCACGTGGTCTCTCTCAAATTCATTCCCATTGATTGCAAATTTCCTTGGGTCTTGGCCCAATAAAATATACCGGAACTTGCTGCTAACACGTACCGGGTCTCAAGTGTAAATGTTACCGGAACCCCAAACATACCGGGACTTCAAACCCAATCATTACTTACCGGGACTTCACAAACTACCGGTAGTTTTAACTACCGGGACTTTCACAAACTACCGGTAGTTTTAACTACCGGGACTCAATACCACCGGGAGTTCAAATACCACGGTACCGAAACTCCGGTTGAGGCGATTTTTGTGCGAATCTTAACTCGGTATTCATTAATCACAGCGATAGCGTGAAAGCGAGATTATAATCATTCTGATTCCATTTCTTAAGTCACAAACGTGATTAAAGTGATTAAATCAATCTCTTACTAATTTAAGAAAATTCTCTAACATTTCACCAACAACACAGCGATTCCAACTAGAGTGAGAGATTAGGAATTACCAGATAGACTCTTTGCAGAACGAATTCCAACTCACTCTCTCTTCTGATTTTACTGAATGATGACTTCTTCCTTCAACTTCTCTAGAATGTCCAAATTTCTTTCTCTGCTTCTCTAAACTTCTTAGCCGCCACTAATGAAGAAATATAGGGTTTTGAGCCCAATCATTGTGTTTTTATACCATATCCCATTTTACCATTTACTCCCTTCAACTTTCAGTCTTGCCAATTTCTTCCACAAGGCCTTAAAACTTTTAAATTAGTCTTGGTTATTACAATCATCAAATAGGGTGAGATTTGTTGGGTCACTAATTGATTTGGTGATGACTCTCCAACCAACAGCTAGAAAAATGTAAAAAGTATATTTGTCTTCATATACTTTTTACTATTGCAACTACACATCATGATAGGTCATCATCAATATGGAAAAAGACATTTATCAATGAAGATAAAGACAAATATTAATCAACTTCTCCAATTGTGACAAGTGTCATCTATGGGCTGATATAAAAGGTTGTCTACAACTCTCTTGCAAAATACATTCTTAAAGGTCATCTGTTACTCTTCTCCTTTGAAGAAAACTTTGTGTTCTTAGTTCTTTGAAAATATTCTTACTGTGTTCTTGTAATTTCTCTATGTGATTTGTTTATGTATGTAATTCTTGATATTTATATCAATAAGAATTAATATTTCAAAAAAAAATCTGAGTAACTATATTCATCATCCGCCTTCTACAGTGATATGTTGTTTATCATCATCCAATTCGAGACCAACAATAAGTCCTGGTGATTGGAGATTGATGTTGGTTGACATGATTGATTAGTAAGGATTGGTAAGTCGATACCAAAATGGAAATTTGGTAAAATGATAAAAACCGCCATTTTAAAATAGAATTTGTGCAACTTCTTAGTTTGGGGCGTTTGTCTATACTGGAAGTGAATTTGATTTATATCGATGATGAAATGTCATATGGAAGGAAATGGTGCCTTAAGAGTTTGGGAGAAGTCTATTTTGGCATATATGGTTTTGATCGAGGATTTTCAACTATGAAAAGCTTATGATGATGGAGTTAGGTAACTAGGTTGTCCCAAGGGAAACCTCGACAGTGTTAATGGGTCGACATGTATGAGAAACTTTCTTCGTTGATATAGTCGGAATGGAAATGAATCTACACATATGAATGTAAGTTGTTCAAGTTGAGACAACATAGTTATGCAATATTTTATTTATGCGAGATCAACATGGATCATTGATTTAGAAATAATATAATCGGACACGTAGAAGATGAATATCATCCTGTGGATAATTTAGTAGGAATTGTGGATTAATGTCAGAAGAATGTTACTAAGATTGTGTCTATTGAGATGAAAATTGTTGTAAGCTAAATAGAGGGCAAGTAAGCGCGAGAAAATTTGTGTTTTTGCATGTAGCGATCAAATCAGAATTTGTGATAGACCGGATAAAGTGACTCCTCAAGGACATTGTCGCGGAAAAGTAGGATGATAAATCATCAAATGGTAAAGCATTTGGAAAATTCATGGTTAATCAAATCTACAACCATCATTTTTTAGGAAATGTTTGTCCAGATATTTGAAGGGTATAGTATGATGGTAGTAATAGTAGACCTTAAGTGGAAACTATTTTGTTGAGGAGATTTTGAGTAAGAGAGTGTTTGTGTCAATACAATAGTGAATATATTCTAGAATTGCTTTACGATAATGGATACCCTGAGTTGTGAAGAGTGTAACATATTATAGTCAGCGCAAATTTGTAAGGATCGTCGTGGTTATGAAATTCAAAGGAGAAGTGTAATGTGTAGAAGACTTTAAGAGTAAATTCATAGTCAAGCAGCTTAAGTAAGTAAGAAGCTCAGATCATAAACTATTTCCGAGGTAATATGAGCCACTTAAGGTTAGGAGATAACCAGAGTTACTCCAATAAGAACATATATTATGTTCACTCCATGAGTGGTGTCATATATTGAATGATGAGATTCGAATTTGTACAAATCATTGTGGGGTTTGACATGAAATTTATGGCAAGAAGGTAATTAAGTTTCAATTTGAGGTCGGGTTATGTTGGAGGGACTCCCTTGGAATTAAGTCACTTAGATCGGAAAGAACTGAGATTATTTGTTGCGGTTTAATTATGGAAGGAAAGAATTGAGATTATTTGGGACTCCAAGGAAAAGTTTGTTAAGATGATGTCCTTAGTTGTTCATTTTGTGCTAGATTTAGATGACAAAATCTCATTAAGGTTAGGAGGATTGTAACACCCTTAATTTTAAAGCTTCTGCTTAATGTCTTTAGAAAATTTCTTTTGCAAGGAACTTAGTATGTATACATTATATTATAACTTTATGCATCTCTGCGTGTTCAAGGATCGAAAGCTGGAGTTTTTGCGCAAAAAAATGGGCAAACAATGACCTAACATGTAACCTTGGGTGAATGAGATAAAGGCTTGCACGACTCAACTTGTGGCCATAGTCGCAGCCAAAACAGTATGGAAAGTTGAGGATGTGAATTTGGGCGCGTGCGATCCTGCCACACAACCTAAAGTTGTGGGCAAGGTCAAGTACAGCTAATTTGGGCGCATAGAGGCTTGTCCTCACCTAGGGTTTTCATATTCTTGGGCAATTCAGGGAGCTTGATTTGAGAAGCTTTTGGAGTGCTTTGGGAAGCTTTATTGTGGGATCTAGTTTGGATTCTTCAAGTTCTTAAAGGGGTAAGATTTGTGGATATTTTGAGATCCAGTTTAGGGATTTGGTGGGATTTGAACCTTGTGATCACATTTGGTGCCTTATTAGACTTAGATTATGCTTTTGAGAAGTTCCTTCAAAGAGTTTTTCTTGTGGGTCTCAAATCTCCACATTTGGAGGCTACAAGTGAAAAAAATGACTAGCTCTTCATTTTTTAAGGGTTCTAATTTCTTTATTTTTCAAAGAATACACTTTTAAACATTAAAATTTTGGTTTTGGTAACATTTATCAAGAGTAAATGACAATTTAGACCCTATATATTTACAATTTTAAGGTTTTCGAATTTATTTACTTCCAATAAAAACACTCAGTAGTTTCTCTTTTTGTTTCTATATTCCTTCCACCTTTTCAAATTACCAAACAACTAACCAGAACTCCAAGCTAATATTCAAATAACCAATCAAACCCAGCTTGCTAAACAATCAATAAACAAGATTGAAATCGGGTTAGACATAACCCAACTCAACTTGCCAACGTACTACTAATATGTAAAATGTTGATAATAATATGAATTATACAAGTATATGCACACTATATAGTGGGCATTCGTTAAATATTAAATGCTTAATCCCTACCCATGATAATATATATTTACATAATTATAGGAACGTATATATAGGGGGTATATAAGTCGAGCTTTTAACGAGCTTCACGATCTCAAACTCGAGCCTAATAATCCTTGAGCTTGAGTTGATCTCAAATACAGGATAAACTTGTTTAACTTAACGAGTCAAGCTCCATAACACCAATGTTCAACTTGATCATTCAAAATCTCGATATTTACGAGTCGAGTCGAACCGATTCGAGCCATTCGAGCATACACTTTTTCGAGGTAATTGTATTTGTATGTTTACAAAGTATATAATTGTAACAACCTTTGTTCACAAATCTGATTACTTTGGAATTTGGGGTTGGAGTGTGAAATGTGAAAACTTCAGGGACTTGTGATCAATTTCAGGGGAATAAAACCCTCCAAAAACCCTTGTTCTTGGTATGAAACGTATTGTGGAGGCTTGAGAGAATTAAAGAGAAAGAAACTTGATTCTTCAGTTGGGGCTTGGTGCAGAAGGATTTCAAGGCTAGAACTTCTTCTTCTTTAAGGTAAATCTCCACCTTCTTCATCTCATTGATTGGTTTGGTTGGGTTTGTATTTGGGATTCCTTTGAGTAACTCATTTGATGATTTAGTTCATATTTATTGGACATAGAATGTTAGATGGTGTTCATGTTGGTTTATTTCTATTGAGAAACCTTCACCATTTCAATGGTACTTTTTGGTTATGTCAAGGATTTGGAGCTGTGGATGATAAAGAATGAATCATTTGATGGATTTGGTGGTATTAAATGTTAGTTTCTGGTTCTTAATGCTTAAGGTATCAAAACTATCAATTTGGAAGGATTGGAACTGATTTGGGGAGATTTGGGTACCCTGAGAAATTGGAGAAAAGTCGTGCAGGGGTTGAACCAATGTCCTGCGTGACTTATGGCGCGGGTAAGGGCCGCCAAAAGTGGCACCAAGCACTGGCACCCCAAAACCCAATTTTGCTTCGATTCTCGTTTGAGGCTAGGATTGAGGCACCGTTTGGGGGATTGTCTTAAGGTTTAATAGAGATGGTTTTGAGGGGCTTAATTAGAGGGTTTAACACCATTCTTATGGCACCCAATTCAGGTGTTTGGTTTGATCGAAAGTGGGATTTAGTGTGTGTATCGGATTGCCAAAGTTCAGGTGAGTTCACTTAACTCTTTTGATGGAAATAAAATGTTTTACTTAAGCTTCATTAACTGAATTTGGTTTTGAGCATCATCACATAATTTACACTTATTAGAATGTGGATCACGCATGATATGAAAAATGTTTATAAATGCACATGCATTGTTTACGCGATATTATTCATTACTTGACATGTTGTTTTGGAGTCGGGCTGCATAGTGGGATTAGTGTACCTTGGGATTCCATATATCCCTTGGGAGTTGAGTTATATACCTCTTATGCATGGAATCTGTTTCCTGTATATGTGAGAATGGGGAGTCTGCTTGGGCCCCGTAGGCGAAAGGGGTTCGGCTTGGGCCCCGATCGTGGATACTACGTGAGGTAGGGATTACCTATAAACATTGTGCAAATAGCCTTGTGTGATGTTGAATTATTCGATGGGCCTTATGGCGGATTTGGTTGTTGCTTTATTTATATCTTGTTTAAACTGTTTTGGGTGGGAATTCACTAGGCCTCATGGCCACCCTCACATTTCAAAACTAAAACCTTTTTCAGGTAAGGAAGTTCGTGGTGGTTCTTCCAAAGGGAAGGAGAAAGGTTGAAGGCTTACAGTCGGCGATTTACAGATAGGTCGCTTTAGTATTGTTTTAGTATAAAGATCTCGGTTGTGGATGTATGTATCCGTTGCGTTATTTTGAGAATGCTTTCGTTATTTTGAGATTGTTGGAACCCCTTTTGAGCTTGTTTTTATGATTTATGAATTTCAGTTTTTGGGACGTTACAATAATCAAATATAAAAATTATCGAGTTAGAGTAAATAATCGAGCTTGAGCTCCAACATTGAAAAAACTATTCGAGTTCGAGCCCGACATTGAAAAAGTGGATCGAGCTCGAGCCTGATATTTAAGTTTTTGAGTCGAGCTCGAATAACCTACTACTTGACTCATTTACACCCGTAGGCACACCATTATATAAAGTGTTGATGATATATAGATTATGCAATTAAATACACACTATATATTCACCAAATCTAAATTGGTCATTGTTGAATGATGATTTGATGTATAGTGCACCCAGGCAAAGGAGTCAAGTTGGAGGGAATAAACTTTTATTAGTTTGAATCCATTATGAAAAATATGGTTTAGTTTAATATAATATAACCGATTTATTATTTTGGATCCGTTAATTTATGTGCTTAAACAAATTGGAGGGAATAAACTTTTATTTCTAGTTCCATTTTCCTGGTAATTCATGTTAGCTTCACGTTAACTTTAAGAAATACCATTTTTGAGAAGAAAAAAAAGGAAAATTGGGATTAACTAATTTGTTTGTTAAAAATCTCAACTCATGGATAGATACATTTCATATGTACGTCTATAAGGGTGCGTTTGGTACGCAGAACAGGGTGGAACAGAACGGAACAGAACAAGTTTGTCTCATGTTTGGCATGACCATAAGTGGAACAAACATGGACTAAGTAGGACACGCGTGGGACACGGGTGTTCCACCCCTTACCCTGGAACTAACTAGAACATGATCTAATAGATAGAAATACCCTCAGCTCTGGACTTCGTCTCCCTCGTCTGGATTATTCACCACCAGAAATTGAATCTCTTCTCTCCATCGATTTATCTCTTGTCTCAATCGACTCTCTTCTCCTCCCTCTATCGAATCTCTTCTCTCCATCGATTCACCACCAGCACGAGAAGGAATCGATTTATCTCTGGTCCCTCAGTTTTAGGGTATCGATTGCATCTCCACGACATCTGGGTTTTCTTGCGTTTTCTTGCGTTTTCTTGCGTTTTCTTCTAAGTGGATTTCATCTGCACTTCACCTCCTACAGGTAGTCGGTTTCTTCTTTTTGTTGCAATCGATACTTTTCTGTGATTTTGGCGAAATTTTGAAACCTCTCATTCTTTGCTGTGATTTTGGTGCAATCGATACTTTTTTGAAAATTGATTTAGGGTTCTAAAGTCGATTTTCTTCGATTACTTCTCTGGAATCGATTTATGTTTCTGAACTCTCACGATTCATGTTTCTGAAAAATCGATTTTTGTTTTTGATGCTGAAAATATCGATTTGTTGTTGTTTGATGTTGTTTTGATGCTGAAAATATTGATTTGTTGTTGTTTGATGTTGTTTGATGCTTATTTGATGCTGAAAATATGGATTTGTTGTTGTTTTGATGCTAAAATATCGATATGTTGTTGTTTGATGCTAAACAGCTCACTGGGGGTAAATTGGTCATTTAGTCTGTCATGTTCTGTTCTGTTCTGTCCAGTTTAGTTATGTTCTACCAAACGCTGGACAGTTGTCCTGTCCTGTCCTGTCCTGACGCACCCTAAAGGTCACTAAATAAGACTGGAACGTTGTTGGTAGATCTGTCCATCGACTTTAATATCTTAATTGATGGATAAAAGAGGTTGTTGGAAAATTGCCGATACCATCCACTTTTATATATATATTTGGAATAACGGAAATCTATGAAAGTAAAAAATGGTTGAGATATTTAGCAAGCGTCGGGATAAAAATATATATAGATAGAGGAGATGATCAAACCAAAACAGAGTCAAAGAAAAAAATTGGAAAATGGTCAAATAATATGGGATTTTACATGTAATTAAGGAATATAGTCAACATCAGAGTGAGCGGAGGACCTGGACCACGCCTGGTCCGATTTCACATGTAATGTTAGTGTAAAATAACATGTGATTGAGCCGTTTTCATGTTGCCTTATGAACCTGACTCTCTCTCTCTCTCTATAGGGGTTGGTTATTTTACAAACCAGTGAAATCCAACAAACCGTACAAACCACGTTCAACCAATCATATTTTTTCATTTTCTTCACTTTTTCTTTATTATGGGTGTTGATTAGTCAATAATACATGAAACAATTTCATCAAGAATACATGAAGATTGATTAATCAACAATATATTAAACAAATTTCATCAAAGTAAGAAATATATGAAACAATTTCATTGTTACATAAAAACAAAAATATATGAAACAATTTCATCAAAAAAGGAATTATATGAAACAACTTCATCATATGAAACACTTTCATGAAACAATTTCATTCAATTAAACATTGAAAATTAGAGTTTGTATGATTTGTTCTGGTTTGTATATAGGTTTGAATGAAAACACAAATATTGAGAATGAAGATAACTATGGAAAAAATTGATTTTCAAGACTCTTTTCACTAATCAAGATAACTATGGAAAAAAATCAAACATCCTAAACAATCTTCTATCTTTTCAATAACATTTTATGGATATTAATAATCATCGATTTTTATATAATTTTCCACCATAAAGTCGTTGGAAATTCTACAATCTACGAATCAAATTAAATCTCATATGTAAACACGATCATCGATATTTTTCATTGGTCGTTAGAATTGTAACAAAAAGCAAAAGATTATGACAAACAATTATCAGTCGGTAATAATTAAATGTGTATTGTTTCATATGTGACATGTGAATTCTAATATATATTCACATGTGAACTTTAATCATAACTTGTGCGTCAATCAATTTAAAAGTTATAACTGAGATTCTGAATCAGTTTAAGATTCATATGTGAACATGTGAATAATAAATAAATTAAGTCGTGAATTATAATATACATTCACATTTGAATCTTAGTCATAAATTTTATGTGAATCAACTTACAACTTATAACGAATATTCTAATATGATTATTGTCAAAGATAATGAAGTAATTGTTTTTCTGATATGATAGTATTTAAATAAAGTTTTAATTATATTTTAGATAAATTAATTTTAAATTATATGTAATCTAAATTGATTTCCATAAATCAAGTTACGTAAAATCCTGCTATTTAAGAAATTACAATAAAAAAGTGGCTATAAAGTAAAGAGATAAAGAGGATTGTCCGATTCAATCAATTTCCTATTAAGGGGAGGTTAGTCTTTTTTTCTCATTAAGTCATGTATGGATAAATTTGTCCATGTGAAATAATTTGTTTATATAGATTGGGAATGTTTTTATTCGAGAGAGCTTTTATAGAGATGGAATGGGCATGTCTTTTAATTGAAAGGAGCAGGTTGGAAAAAAAACATGGGTTTTTACATAAAGCTCCTCCTAGAAGCTTTCTGAATAAGTCACTTTCTATATCAAAAACCAATTCCAAACAGTCGATTCGAATAGACTTGGCTCGAACTCTAGCTCGACTCAGCGTAGTAACAAGTCAAGTTGAGCCAGGGGCGGAGCCAGAAAATTTATCCAGGGAGTGCCTAGAAAAAATGTAAGAAAATTCACAATTTCAAGGTCAAGAAAACCCTTTTAAATATATGTATATATATATATATACACTAGCAGTGAACCCGTGCAATGCACCGGGTGAGTAAGGTGTGAAAGTAATTTTAAATGCACAATAAAAAGCCCTTAGCGTGTAGCTTAGTTCGCAAAGGGGAGTGTCAACTTTGCTCAAATGCTCAAGTTCAAGTTTGTATCTTGGAAACAAACTTGAATCCCTCCCATAGCTTCAATCGCCGAGTTCGCTCTAAAAATGGGGGTGGGTTCCTTGTGGGCTCGGGCAACTGGAAAAGGTAAATTTTGATGTAATTCTTCACTAAAACGCTATTTATAGAGAAAATGTATATTTATTGAACATTAGAAGGGACAAAAGCAAGAGGACCATAGAAAAGAACTCCTTTTGAGGAGATATGCAAAATTTCTCAAATTTATGCGGATGCTCCACGGGATATTGAAGAGTTTACTATATTTTTAAAAAACCAAATAGATTCCTAAGATGCATTCTGAAATAGACAAGTTTATGCAAATATTACACTATTACATACGGAGTCGAGAGTAAAAATTAAAGAAAATTGAAGAAAAGCACTTTACTTTTTATGACTTAGTAGTATGCAAATTCAAATGTCTACATTTGTTTACCAATCTATCCCTTGGAAATACTTCCCCATCAGAAGTCAAATAGATCTTGCAAGCCACAATATCATTTTACTTGCAAAATAACCTTCAAAAAGTTCCACCTGCTCATGTCTGTTACAAAAGTAATAGCATATCTCCAACATATATAAAACACTTTTAGAAGAAATAAATAGCGACCTACAAAGCCTCTATCTGCAAGGAATAATGCCCAACTCCAATAGAAATACACCCAAGTTGATTACATAAAAATTATATGAAATATTAGAGAGCTAAAATATTTGAATGAATATAAAACGATAATTGGGATGAATTCTGTAAGACAATTATTTGAATAGAATTAGTAAATGATGTAAACTAAAATATTGAAATCAGAAGAAGTACATGAATAGGCTTAATTTGTCTGAGATGCACCAAAGAGAAGTATTTACTATTGCTGACAGTTTAAAAGACCGGGCTTGAAGCATATTGATAGATATTTTCAATAAAAAAATCCACAAATGCTACAATCAATCTCTATTAGTATTAAGAATGTAGGAGAACAAACAAATCAAGAGACAAAAGACCCACCAAAAGCAAACATCACTTAATTGGCATTAACCATGGTATTGTTACTCTTTAATTAAAGATGCTTATGAGAACCGGAGGTTCAACAGTTCAAGGTTGTCAATTGTCGTCTCTTTTCTTGTGTTGTAAAATTGACATATATGAATACGAGAAATAGAAACGTATTTCGAAAGCCAACATATTAAAAACATAAAGTATGTTATCACAACACAAGAAGTAGTATATTGAGAATAATCTTACCAGGCTAGGGACATGTGTAGACAATAGTTTCGAGCACAACTTAGGAAGTCGTTATCAATAAGCATTGTTATGCCTGCTGCAACAAATGTAAACATAGATGTAATCTGGATTTCAAAAATAAACTCATATAAAGAATATCTCAAGATCTTGAGTTCAAATAAAAACACAAAACTTAATAAGATAATATAAATCAGTGAACTTTGTACATAAAACAAATTCTAACAAGATGTAAACCAATCCTATTCAAACAATGTGAAGAGAACAATCATGGAGATTTGCCCTATATTTTCTAGCACCATCATATAAGAAGCTAGAAAAAAAAGAGAAGAAAAAAAACAAAATATAAAGGAACAGAGAAGTGACCCACAACTTCTATAACAGTGATGTTTATGGATCAAATGTCAAAGCATGTGCTTCCCAGATGATGAGTTACTTCAGCTAGAAAGGATGTCAACTTGAAAGTTCATAAATATGTAAAAAGAATGTCACTTTTACCCTTGGATTCCCCATTAGGAGCAGTAGGTTGGGTAAACATGGATGATTTGAACTTTTCAAGTTTGGCTAGCACCTACAGGAGAACAAATTATAGCGTAAACTAATCAAATTAGATGGTTATAGAAGATATTAGTAACTCATAAAGCCACTACTATTTGGAAAAAGTGTCATCCTTCAGGACTTAGTAAGATAGGCAATGCCACAACAACGCCTCCAAATAATGGTAGCTCTATCGCAAAGGCAACACTTGTTATGATGTAAGATGTGTTTAAACATCACTCTACTATACTCTTATGCCCGATTAGCCAAGAAAGGCAACCCTTTGATGCAAAAGAAAGGGTTCGGCTCCAAGCACAACCCACATGCTCCTAAAAAACATGAGTCACCTATTTTCTTTATTTTTTTCCTCTTTTTCCTTCCTTTTCTGTTGCTTACTATTTGCTAGTTTGGGTTATTATTGTTTTCCTTTTCGCTCATACTTTTGCGTAAGAAATGAATATTCAGGGAAACAACCGCTCTACCCTCTGGGATAGAGATCACGTCTGCATACATCCAACGTCTCCCAGAGCCTGCTTTCGAGAAAGACATACTGGTTTGTTTGGTTTGGTATGATGGTCATGGGACTATCACGCCCTGTTTCTCCCAAGGTACACACATAACAGAAAATAAGATAAAGGGTGTAGTGGTACTTCATTGGCCATATGTCCCACCAAACCACATAAGATTAAGGGGTTGTTTGTTTTTGAAAAAATACCTCTTTAAGTCTGAAAATTAAGAGGTTTTCATATTTAAGAGTGTTTGTTTTATTTTTAGAAAAAAGTCTGAAAACCTCTTAATGTCCTCTGAAATTTTAGAGGTGCAGCATCCACTTAATTCCTCTTTTTTTAAGGATTCAGTTTCTTCTACCTCCTCCTCAATTGAATGCATGGTTGATGGGTATGGATGTGTGTGTTATCAAATAGTGGTCTCTTTCAAGTTGGAATTTTAAAACATAATATTTTTATTCAATTAAGATGTTTATCATTTTATAAAAACAGTCTTACTATTTCAGATTTCAACACCACCTCTTACTTTTTAGATGTAAAATCAGATTTCGGACTTCAGACCTCTTAAAAAACAAACAGCAACTAAGTGGCTTGTTTGGCAACTGCTGCTGCTGCCATTTCTGGTAGCTGCTACCAACTTGATTTATTATCAAAAACACTTCAGAAATAGAATAAAATAAAAATCTAAAGGAACCCCCACACGGTATGTTAAAAACATGAAACAATGTTTAATAACTTGAAGATAAGAGATAACATCTTTAAAAAACACATAATAGTATATACGGAAATAATATTTATAGCAAGTCCAAATATCGGCACCTCTTAAAAAACAAACCGCACCAAAATCAAAACGGTATATCGCACACAGAATCAGTAGGAAGCAATTGCATTGTGATTCCTTCCTAAAAAGATTACAAACATCAAATTAGAAAAAACAAAAGGACTTGCAATCCACTCCCTCAAAGTTTGGTGGTAAAATCGACAACTCGTTCAACAAAACGAACCAGATAAATCAGAGAGTAAAGGGAAAACCTGATCAACCGCAACCATATTTAGCTTCATTGAATCCATAGCCGTGATGAAATTCTGCACACATTCAATTTTGTTTCAAATTAATCTCTCCTTTTTACGAATATTCAGCAAAACTGTTTAGGGTTTATTTTGCTTCTTTTATCTACTCATTAAATACTTCAAATCAAAAGCTACCAATAAATAAGGGGAAATGAGGGGAAGGTTGATGAAGAACATACCCAAATTAGGTAGTCAGGAAGCGATGGAGATTGGAGAAGCAGCTTGCCCAATTCAACTTTAGAGATGGAAATAACTCCGGTGGTCTCACTCTTTCTCCGTCTCACACAGTTTATATACACCGTTTCCGTAGAAGGAAGCGTATGAAATCTTCAGGAAGAAAGGTATGGTATATGGTATGGTATGAGACGTGGTTGACGAAGAAAGGTATGGTATGGTATGAGACGTGAAGGTAGCATGGCTTGTGTACTCTAGGTATGGTATGGGCCTGTACTTTTATGTTATGGATTGAGTACTGTAGGTATGGTATGGGCTGGTCCTTTGGGGTTGTGTAAGATAAAAGGTTTCAACTTGTATATTATGCATATCAAGTTGTAATTAAGAGATTTTGAAGTTTTATGCATAAAATGATGGTACCATGTGCTTAAAGACTTGTGTTTAAGACAATTGGTGTATATGCTTATATATGTAGTATAGATATGGTTGGGTTCCAATGAGAAGTTGAGGTTAATGTGAGTAGCGTGAGAAGTGGTTATCAACTGTCGGATGAGAAATGGATGCACATTAGGATGAAATGCACCGAGATGCACCGAATCAATTCCCTTCTAAGCCGCAATTCATGGGAGGACATTTGATTAATAGTGATCAACGGTTCAAATCCACTTCTCACGCTTCTCACGTTAACCTCAACTTCTCATACGATCTTTTGCCATATATATATATATATATATCACGTTTTTTAATTAATTATTTGTCTCGAAAATAGTTGTAAAAAAGAGTTGAAAAGCATGGGTGACCCAACCAACATAACTATATCTATATTTATACAAGCAAATACAAGATGTATGTAGATAACCATGTAATTAAGAAAATACATCAAATTTATAGTAAAAAAGATTGTGTATTCAATAAGAAAACCATTTGAAAGTAAATGAAATTTATGGTAAAAATTTGAAAATACATTAAATTTGGAGTATGAGGGGGAGCCACTGCCACTTCTGGCTCCAAGGTGGCTCCGCCCCTGAGTTGAGCTACCCAATACTAGACTCGAAAAGTTCGTGAGATACTCGATATCTTTATATATAATTAGTTTATAATATAATATGTAAAATTTAGTTTAAAAATTTATTAATAATTTACCAATAAAAAGAAAAATGACCGTATATTTGTAGATATTTGAATAAAACTGTACATTTTTTATCTATAAAAATTAATCAACTTTTTTATCAGAATCATAATTAAAAAAGACAAAAAAAGTGTTGGTGAAGTTGTCCACGTTGGAAGAAAGATATTAAATGGTCAAGTTGTCTCACCTTGGAAAATATATCCTAAAATAAATTAAATGGTCAAGTTGTTTCACCTTGGAAAATATATCCTAAAAGAAGGGTGAAGAGATATTATAAAAAGGTATTATAAAGGGTGAAGAGGTATTTTAAAAAGAATGGGAAGTGATTGAAGTTTGTAACTTTGTGTATTGACGATAAAACTTGAAGTGGATCCTTGAGTTTTGTAACTTATTAGAGAAACTCTAAAGTTTTATAAATTTCAACGGATGAGCTTGAATTTGAGCTTAGTTCGAGCTTAAATTAAGTTTGAGTTTGAGAATGGTTTGAGCTTCAAATTGGTTTGAGTTTGAGTTTGAAAAATTGCGGTTGAATTCAAGTCACGTTTAGTTTTAAACTACTTACGAATTTTTGAGTCGAGTTCGAACTTAAAAATGACTATCGAATTCGAATCAAATATATTAATATTCGATCTTTACTGTTGATCCAAACCCTCAGTGATTTGATAATGACCCTATCTTAAATACTTAGTGAAAATTGTAAGTAAACAATATGTATTAGAGTTTCACTATCGCTGATAAGTACTAAGATCTTACAGTACTGCTGATAGGAACTCTCGCTCTTTTAGATTAAACATTCAGCGAACACTGTTCACCATATCGCTGAGTCTGTTCAGTCCTTATGGTGATCGCTGATAAGTTAGTTGTTTACTTATGATCCCTGAAGACAAGATTCACGTCAACAAAGGTTCTACGCTGAAGTCGAAGATTAAGCTCAAGAACCAGCGACAAGTCTCCTAATGAACTGATGCGGATCAGCGAAGACTCAGATTTGTCCACTCAACGTGAAGTATCAAGTACAAGACTTCAGCTATCGCTGAACTTTATCATTCGCTGAATAGTAAATGATAATCGCTGAATCAACGAAAGCTGATCATGAAGTCCTCCGTACAAAGTACTTTTGTCTTAACCTCCCTTGCACGCCACCGTACGAAATGTCAGAAAAGAACCTCCGAAAATCTGAAATCGTACAACCACTCTGATACTACACTGTTCATTCATGCGGCTACTAAGGTTGTCAACAAAGGTCAATGACATGCAACCAATCCATTGATGACACGTGTAAAGTGTATACTGAATTGCATTAAATGCATGCAGTATATAAAGAGATGAACTCACTTCATTTGAAGTAATTTGCTAACTCTGGACAAGTTCAAATCTCTCTTAAGATAGGATTTTATTAGTAATCTCCTCATCTTTCTTAGTGCAAGAAACCTTAGTGTTCCAACTTGATTAGATTTAGGTTAATCCTTAATCTTGTTTCCGCAACAAGCTGTAAATTGTTAATGATTTATCAATAAACAATTTAGAAAAGTAAAATAGTGTGTTTGTATTCAACCCCCCCTTCTACAAACTTGTATAGGCCTTTCGGGACCAACAAGTGGTATCAGAGCAGATTTGTTTAATCTCATAAACAAGATCTAATCTAAGATATTTCTCTTCCTAGCTATTATCTGAAAATGGCCAACACAAACACTCACTATATAGACAATGGTTCTCTTGCAAAACCCCCTAGATTTTCCAGAGATAACTTCAACTTGTGGAAAAATAGGATGACATTCTTCTTAGAAGGTGTAGACCCTACTATACCTTACTATCTTGAAAACGGCCCACACATCCCTGTAACAATTGATCCTGCAGTTCCAGCCACTGCAACTAGAGCTGCTATTCCAGAAAGGCTGATTCCAAAGGAAATCCATCATTGGACCGATGAAGACAAGAAGAAAGTGGCTATAGATACAAAAGCCAGATCCATACTATCCATGGCCCTTCCTGACGAAGTCTACCATTCCGTCATGAACCTGAAATCCTCAAAAGCCATGTGGGACACAATATGTGTTCAGTATGAAGGAACGTCTGAAGTCCAGGATTCAAGAAAGATCAACCTGGTAAGACAATACGAAAGCTTCATTTCTGGTAAGAATGAAACTCTCTCTAAAGTTCATCAACGTTTTAATTGCTTAATTATAGATCTAAAAACGGTTGGTAAGGAATATTCAAACCTTGAAGTGCTGACAAAGTTTTTAGAATGTTTACCTGAAAGCTGGGACAATTATTCCATGTGTCTCAAGCTGTCAAAAGATCTAAGATCAATGACACTTGCTACCTTATATGGCACATTGCTGAATCGTGAGCAATCTAGCCATCTTAAGAAGAATCTTGTAAAAGATTCCAAAAGCACCCATGTTGCTTTAATCTCAGAGGAACCTTCTACTCAGCGACCCGTGGTCACTATCACTGAGTTAGAAAGTAACTCTGAAAGGTCATCAGATTCTGATTCTTCAGATGATGATGAATCCTTGGCTCTCCTAACTAAAAAGTTCAGGAGATTCGCCAAAAAGAAAATGTTTAGAAAGAACAAAACTCTTTCTATAGCTGACAAGCCTAAGTCATCAGCTTTTGTTGATAAGGCTACTGCTACTTGTTTCAACTGCGAAAAGACAGGTCATTTCGCTAACGAGTGCAGGTCAAAGAAAATCATGAGACCTTCAGCTTTTACAAAGAAATCCTTTGTTCCAAGGAATAAAGACGACAAATACTCAAAGCTGAAGGAGAAGTATGCAAAGCTGAAAAGCTTTAAGAAGAAAGGAAAAGGCCTGATGGCTGACTATGATTGGGCTGCTTCTGATGAAGAAGCCTCATCATCTGATTCTGAAGATGATGAAGCAAATCAATGTCTCATGGCCAAGATTGAAGAAGAGGAAGAAAGTTCAGACATTCCCTCCACTTCAACATCTGCCATTCAGGTATCACCTTCCTTCTTTACCAATATCGTAAATATTGATGAAGCTGATAGTCTCCGTAAAATCGATCTGCTGACTAGAAGTTTATACGAAGCCATGAACGGCAAAGCTGTGGTTGAAAACCAAAATCTTAATCTCGCTGAAAAGCTTAAAAACTGCCACCTTCAAATAGAAAAGCTTTCTAAATTTGAAGAAGATTTTAAAGATCAAGTCCATTTAAATCAGCTAGTCAAAATCGAACGAGCGGAAGCTATCGCTGCATTAAAAGCTGAACAAGCTACTGTTGAAGGATGGTGTAATTCTTCAACAAAGATCACAGAGATAATTAAGGCTCAGATTCCTCTGAGTGATAAACGTGGTCTGGGTTATAAATATGATACTCCAATACCAACCACTGAACGTTCAATGCTTAAATTTGGAACGTTCGTATCCTCAGTAGCTGACACTTCTTCATCTCAGTACTCCTCGTCGGTTACACCAATCCCTGAGGAAACTCCTACCTCCTCAAAAGGTAAGGAGAAAATGGTTTATTCAAAACCTACCTCTGTCTCTAAAGACAAAGGTAAAGGAATTGTTATTTATCAAAATCCTCAGAAGGGTACCTTAGTACCTAAGCTGAATGCTTCCAAAGCCTTAGTGATTCATTCATCTGGTTCTAGAAATCAGACCTCTGGATCAGTTCAGCGACCTACTCCTAGACTCAGAGTAGATGTCCTTGGTAAGAAATCTGAAGAACTGAATGTTCGTCCTATTTCAAAAACCAATAGTATACTTGGTGCTGGCACTTCTAATTCCAAATTAAAAGCTCAGCACTCAAGTGGTCCTAGAACTAATTTTAGTTATAGGAAATGTTATCACTGTGGACTTACCGATCATATTGCAAGTAAGTGTCCCACAGCCACCAAAGCTGATAAGATAGCTAAGGTGAAGATAGCACCCAAGAAGACCAAACCAGTTTCAATTCAGGTCAAGGTGACTCCTACCTCTGAGGTCAAGAAATTGACCAAAGTGAAGAAAGACAAAGCTGAATCTTCAAATGTTGCGAAGACTGCTGAACCCATTCCAACCACTTCCACTGACAAACGCGTATACATGGCGAAGTGGGTACCCAAGCAAAACTAATCTTCCTTTGTATTGCAGGTTAAGAAGGGTATCTGGTATCTCGATAGCGGATGCTCTAGACACATGACTAGAAAAAAAAAGCCTGCTCGTTGAATACAAGGAAGAGAAGGGTCCCTCTGTGACTTTCGGTGGAAATGGAAAAGGACACACCCGAGGGTATGGTGTACTTTCAAATGGTACAACATCCTTCAGAAGAGTCGCATATGTTGAAGGGCTGAAGCATAATCTTCTGAGCATCAGTCAGCTTTGCGACATGGATAACAAAGTGATTTTCACTAAGGAATCCTGCTTTGTCTCTGACAAAAAGGAGAAGATAGCTCTCAGCGGTTATCGTTTGGAAAATGTTTACGTTATAAACATGGACTCAACAACCACTGAGAACTCCTGTTTCTTCTCAAAGGCATCTTCTGATGTCAACTGGCTATGGCACAAGAGGCTCTCACATCTCAACTTCAAGACACTGAATACTCTTTCATCCAAAGTGTTAGTCACTGGTCTACCTCAACATTCATATGCCAAAGAATCCTTATGTTCAGCGTGTGAAAAAGGAAAGCAGACCAAGGCAAGCTTTAAGTCAAAGCAAGTTTCCTCAGTGTCATCTCCTCTTCAACTACTCCATATGGATTTGTTTGGCCCCGTTAACAAACAATCCATCGCTGGAAAGAAATATACGCTGGTCATAGTTGATGAATTCTCTCGTTACACATGGGTAATGTTTCTCCGTTCTAAGAGTGACACCCCTGAAGAACTCATCACCTTTGTTCGGAAGATGGAAACTCTGAACAATATGACTGTTCGCTCAATAAGGAGTGATCATGGAACTGAATTCAAAAACAGTTCTCTTGATTCCTTCCTTGAGAGCAAGGGTATTTCTCACAACTTTTCGTCAGTGAGAACACCACAACAAAACGGAGTCGCTGAAAGAAGAAATAGAACAATTATTGAAGCTGCACGTTCAATGCTCAGCGATTCTCACCTGCCTACTCAGTTTTGGGCAGAAGCTGTCAACACGGCTTGTTTTACGCAAAACAGGTCGCTGATAGTCAAAAGATTCAAAAAGACAGCCTATGAACTTTTTCATGGGAGAAAGCCTTCAATCAGCTTTTTTCACATCTTTGGTTGTCAGTGTTTCATACTGAACAACAGAGATGCCCTTGGAAAGTTTGATCCTAAAGCTGATGATGGAATCTTTCTTGGATACTCCTCAGTTTCCAAAGCCTTCAGAGTCTTCAACCGAAGAAGACAAACTGTAGAAGAAACTATTCACGTCACGTTTGACGAATCCCGTTCAGCGAACTCTAAACCGAACGCTGATACAGAAGAACTGAATCAATGGATGTTTTCTCATCTTGGTGATTCAGAAGATGTTCCCACTACTCATGCTCATACAACTGAAAATGATGGTCCTACTATCATTCCCAATATGCAGAATAGTGAAGCTGAAACATCTTGGGTCTCAGCTGTTCCTATAAACACTATACCCGCAGTTGATCCAAATGTCTCAGAAATTCCATCTATTTCTCAGCAATCAGTGAATGAAGTGACAAATGCAAGCATTCCTCTCTTAGCTGATAATCCAGAAGTAGCTGAAGCCTCATCTTCAGTTTCTCCAGTTCAGACTGAGTCAGCGACGCATGCTCCGGCTCAGCGATGGACTGTAAATCACCCAATCTGTCAAATTCTTGGTGATCCCAACGCTGGTATTCAGACTCGTAGAAGTGCAGGTAATATTTGTTTATTTGTTAACTTTATTTCTCTAACTGAACCAAAGAAAATAGATGATGCCCTCAGAGATCCAAACTGGGTCAGCGCTATGCAAGAAGAGCTGACTGAATTCGAAAGAAACAAAGTTTGGAAACTTGTTCGGAGACCAACTGACAAAACAGTGATAGGCACTAAGTGGGTCTATCGAAACAAGTTGGACGAACATGGTACTGTAACTCGCAACAAAGCTCGTCTTGTTGCTCAGGGATACAGACAAGAGGAAGGCATAGATTATGACGAAACCTTTGCTCCAGTAGCAAGACTTGAATCTATTCGTCTTTTCTTAGCATATGCTGTACACAAAAACTTCACTGTACATCAAATGGATGTTAAGTCAGCGTTTCTAAATGGAAAGCTGAATGAAGAAGTTTATGTGGAACAACCTCCAGGATTCTTAGATCCTAAGCGTCCAGGTTATGTTTATAAGCTGGATAAGGCACTTTATGGCTTGAAGCAAGCTCCTCGTGCATGGTATGACACTCTTTCTACTTATCTCCACCTTGAAAAATTTGAGAGAGGTAAGATTGACAAAACTTTGTTTTTTAGAAAAATAAAAGGTCATATCATTTTAGTTCAAATATATGTTGATGACATTATATTTGGTTCTACTAACCCTGAGCTTTGTACTCGTTTCGCTGATAGAATGAAAGATGAGTATAAAATGAGTATGATGGGTGAACTAACATATTTCCTTGGTCTTCAGATTAAGCAAACTGAAAAAGGAACTTTTATAAATCAGGGAAAGTATGTTAAAGATATGCTGAGGAAATTCGACTTAACTGAAAGTTCAGCTATGAAAACCCCTATGGCACCACCGCTGATACTTGATAAGGACACAAAGGGTGTTCCTGTCAATGTCACGATGTACCGTGGGATGATCGGCTCACTACTGTATCTTACAGCTAGCCGACCCGATATTATGTTTGCAACATGTCTGTACGCACGATATCAAGCTGAACCTAAGATATCCCATATGAAAGATGTAAAGCGAATTGTTGGGAACTGAAGATATGCTAAGTATGGTTAGTACTGCTAAGTCTACATTACTACTGCCAGTTCTTCGTTACTACTGCTGGGCAAGGTTACTGCTGCTAGATGAAGTTAGTACTGCTAGACGAAGTTAGTGCTGCTAGACCAATTTACTACTGCTAGACATGGTTAGTACTGCTGAGCTGAGTTACTACTGCTTGAAGACTGTGAAGGTTAATACTGCTGAAGGTTGTTAATGCTGCTGAGCCAAATCATCATTAATACTGCTGAAGGTTGTTAATGCTGCTGAGCCAAATCATCATTAATACTGCTGAGTTGATAAGTTTGGGATGCGATGCTTTTGGAGACAAATAAGGAATTGATCAAGATATGTTTAACGAAGATTCAGAAGATCAATTTACTTTTGATAGTTATCTTGTAATTACTTTTGTATAATAGTATTGATAGATAGCTATTAGAGGACATGAATATTATATGAAAACAGAAAATAGATAGTATACAGAATTCGATATTCATTCAAGAGTGAATTAACCTCAAGATCATAGATCCTATTTCTAGAGAAGTAGAAATCGTCTTGTTGAGCCTGTTCAACAAGATTGAGGTTTGGTGTAAAACTTGTGAGTAATAACTGTTTGATATATATACAGTTTATTGAATTTCTATTGATTGTTCTTTAATTGATTTAGAGTTCTATTCCGCAAGATTCTCTAAATTCTGCTTCTAAGAAGTTTAATTCTTGTTAAGAATCGATCCTGTCAAGTGGTATCAGAGCTTTGGTATCTTAGAAGCTATGGACAATTCAATGGATTCTCACAGTACTCTTGTTTCAAAGGTTCCCATGCTCAAACCCAATGAATTTGACATGTGGAAACTAAGAATCAAGCAGTACATCCTTCTTACTGATTATGCCATATGGGACATCATAGAAAATGGCCCATGTAATGAAGGAAAGATTGGAGCAGATGGAAAGAGACCTCCTCCCAAGACAGATGCTGAAAAGAAAGTAAGACAAACAGAGATGAAGGCCTTAAGCACTCTGCTTTTGGCTATTCCTAATGAGTACCAACATCAATTCCAACACTGCACAGATGCACAGATGTTGTGGAATGCTCTGGAGAAAAGATTTACTGGCACAAAGAGCACAAAGAGAAATCAAAAGGCTATTCTCAGGCAACAATATGAAAACTTTATGTCTGCAAAGAATGAGTCTATGACTCAAACTTTTGACAGATTTAACAAGTTAATTGGAGAATTAGCAACTGTGGGTGTACACATGGATGCTGATGATGTCAATAGAAAGTTCCTTAGATCATTGGGAGAAGAATGGACCATGTACACAGTCTCATTCAGACAGAATGACCAATTGGAGGACAAAGAGCTAGATGACCTCTACAATGATCTGAGAGTATTTGAGGCTGAAGTTGAAGCCAAGAAAAGGCCATCAGGATTTGTTTATAATGCTGCTTTATTATCTTCATCCTCTGATACTGCTGCTAATCCTGATTCTGTTAATACTGCAGGTTCTGTTAATACTGCTGGTGGAACCAATCAAGAGAAGACCACAGATTCTGTACTAGAAGCATTCTTTTCTAGTCATGTCCACTCTTCTCTAATCAATGATGATTTAGAGCAGATCAATGCTGATGATCTGGAAGAGATGGACATCAAGTGGCAGATGGCTATGCTATCAATGAGGGTGAAGAAATTCATCAAAAGGACTGGGAGAAACAACTTTTCCCAAAGAAGAGAAGATGGTGCAGGCTTTGACAAGTCCAAGGTTGAATGTTATAAGTGTCACAAGATGGGACACTTTGCCAGAGAATGTAGAAGTGGAGGATCACAGACTCCAAATGGAAACCAAAACAGAAGCTCCTCTCAAGCCCTTGTTTCTCAACAAGGAATGGGATTTGATTGGAGTGATCAAGCTGAAGAAGCCTGTCAGAATCAAGCTCTTATGGCAGAAGTATCTGATATTCCCACTGAGGTACAATCTAAACTCTGTTCTCAAGCTTGCATTGATGCTGTTAAAAGATATAGGGATCACAATCAGAGTATGTGTGATGACCTTAAGAGGCTAGAGAAAGATGTGAAAGATTATGTTAGGATTGTAGAAAGGTTTGAGGAACAGATTAGAGCTTTTCAAGCTAATGAACTTCAACACCACTATGATACTAACTATTGGAAGTGGGAGAAGAATGAGTATGAGATTAAGCTGAAAGTGTCTGGGGAGGAGAATGAGAAGTTAAAAGAAGAGCTTAAAAAGGTTAAACTTGATGTTGAAAAGTTTACCTGTGCTTCTAAAACCATGGACACCATCATTAAAGCACAAATCCATGACAAGATGAAAGTAGGGATAGGGTACAATACCACACCTCCACCCTACAATAACAACTACATACCTCCTAAGTCTGATTTGTTAGAGACCAAGGATAGAAAGGAACCTGAATTAAAGATTAATATAGATCCTTGTGAAAAAGAAATAGTTGTTGAGAATGAGACTGACAAAGTAGACTCTGATGAGGAATGTGAGAGTCCATGTGTCAAGAACACAGAGATCAAAAGGACGGAAGAGAAAAAGGAAGTTCATTACACACAGCCCAAAGTTGTGAACTCTAATACTTGTAAACAGTGTTCCTGCAGGAAATTTAAAGAGAACAAGCCCCAAAAACATGATAATCAGAGGGGAAATCAAAGGAACTGGAATAACCAGTGGGCTATGAGACAAGGAGTTGACCTGAACAGAATCAACAGGCCAAAACCTTGTTTCATATGTGGTAAGCTAAATCACTTAGCCAAACACTGTTATTTCAATCCTGTTAACCAAAGGTTTAATGCTCAAAGATCTTTTCAAAAACCTGGTGGTTACAGAAAGAATGGTGGATATAAAAAGTCTGCAAAGAAAAATGTGGCAAAGAAACAAGATAAACCCAAAGGCCACATAAAGAAAACGACTGAAAAGGAATGTGATACTATGTGGGTTCCAAAAAGCACTAAAAACAATACTGCTGCTAGCAGTGTTAGTACTGCTAACACTGCTAGTACTGTTTCAAAAGTTAGTGCTGCTAGCAGTATTAATACTGCTAGTAATCATTCCAAAGTTAGTGCTGCTAGCAGTGTTAATACTGCTAGCAATCAGTCCAATGTTAGTGCTGCTAATACTTTTAGTGCTTCTTCTTCAGATAGTACTGCTGCTAGCAGTATTAACTCTGTTAATACTGCTTCTAGCAGTGTTAACTCTGTTAATACTGCTACCACTGTTAGTACTTCTGAGGTTAATACTGCTGCTCCCAGTATTAGTACTGCTAGCACTGTTAGTACTGCTGCTAGTGCTGCTACACCAATAATTTTGACAAAGTACTCCAGTACAGCAGTACCCAAATTTCAAAATCTCATCAAAACCAAGTGTAAGTATTTTGATGAGCAAGGGAGACCCAAGACCACTTCGGCTTGGGTTCCAAATAAAACTAACTGATTTATCTTGATGTGCAGGGCAACCAACAGCTCAAGGGGAAGAGCATTTGGCATGTTGATAGTGGTTGCTCCAGGCACATGACAGGTAACATGGCCTGCCTCAAAAATTTCAAAAAGATTGATGGAGGACATGTTGCATTTGGGGATAATCCTGCTGGTGGAAAGATAAGTGGTAAGGGTGATGTTTCAAAGGGTAAGATGACCTTTGAAGATGTATACTATGTTGAACAATTGAGATACAACCTGTTAAGTGTATCACAGGTTTGTGACAAGAAGCATAGTATATTGTTTACTGATTCTGAATGTATTATCCTTGCTCCTGGATACAAAGTGGTTGATGAAAACATGATACTTCTGAGAACTCCTAGGAAGGATAATGTTTATTGTTTAGATTTGGAAAGTGTTTCATCTGATTCATCTCTAAATTGTTTAGTTTCAAAAGCTTCTTTAGATGAATCATCACTTTGGCACAGAAGGATGTGTCACATGAACTTTAAAACAATAAATAAACTTGTTAAGAATAACCTTGTTAGGGGTTTGCCATCCAAAGTATATTCATGTGATGATCATTGTGTTGCTTGTCTCAAAGGCAAACAACACAAAACTTCTCATAAGTCCAAAGAGATAAACACTATATCAAATCCTCTTCAACTGTTACATATGGATCTGTTTGGTCCTACCAATGTAATGAGTATTGGCAAGAAATCATACTGCTTAGTTATTGTTGATGATCATTCTAGATTTACTTGGGTATATTTTCTGAGAACTAAAGATGAGACAAGTGGACTGATCAAATCTTTTATTCTCAAAATTGAAAACCAATCAAATCAAAGAGTGAAAGTCATTAGATCAGATAATGGAACTGAGTTTAAAAATTTTGATCTAAACACCTTTTGTGAAGAAAAAGGAATTGAGAGACAATACAGTGCTCCTAGGACTCCACAACAAAATGGTGTTGCTGAGAGAAGGAATAGGACACTGATTGAGGCTGCTAGATCTCTGTTAGCTGACTCAAAGTTACCAATTACTTTTTGGGCTGAAGCAGTTAATACTGCCTGCTATGTTCAAAACAGAGTTTTAGTTGTAAAGCCTAAAAACAAGACACCTTATGAGCTTTTCCATAAAAGGAAACCATATATTGGATTTTTCAAGCCATTTGGATGTCCTTGTACTATTCTCAATACCAAATCTCACTTAGGCAAGTTTGATAGCAAAGCAGATGATGGTTTTCTTGTTGGGTATTCATCTCAAAGTAAGGCCTACAGAGTTTTTAATACCTCTTCTAGAATAATTGAAGAAAGTGACAATGTCAAATGCAATGAGAACACACCAAATCCTATTGGTTCAGGTCCTAATTGGCTATTTGACATTGATTCACTCACTAATTCTTTGGGTTTCAGTGGTGATGTATATTCAGGACAAAGGGATACACCAACATCAGAACACAGAATTCAATCTGTGATATTTCCAATCCCTTCCATTGATCCTGTTGAATTCTGTGAACACCATGAGGAGACTGAACCTATTCAGAATGAAGAAGAGAGGAGAGCAGAGGAAAATCAGTCTTCAGGTTCAAATTCCAGAGAATCTGAGGTGACTGAAGAAGCAGAAACAAATCCAGAATTAAATGAGTCTAATCTGGATGAGGACTTACAAGAGGAAGCTGGTCATCCAACAAGAACTCAGAAAAATCATCCTCCTGAGTTGGTGATTGGAGATATTGCATCTCCCATGATGACTAGAAAGCAAAGCAGACTCCAAGAGTTGCAAGAGCAGCAAAATACAGTTAACACTGTTCTTACTTGCTTTCTGTCCCAGATTGAGCCCAAAAAGGCTTATGATGCTATGAAAGACCCAATCTGGATAGAGGCAATGCAAGAGGAGCTGCTACAGTTCAAATTACAGGATGTTTGGGACTTGGTAGACCTTCCAAAAGGTCATAGAGCAATTGGCACCAAGTGGATTTTCAGGAACAAGAAGGATGACAGAGGGATTGTAATCAGAAACAAAGCTAGACTGGTTGCACAAGGGTACACTCAGGAAGAAGGAATAGATTATGAGGAAGTCTTTGCTCCTGTGGCAAGGATTGAAGCAATCAGGTTATTTCTAGCCTATTCCTCCTACATGAAGTTCAAAGTGTACCAAATGGATGTCAAGAGTGCATTTCTGTATGGAAGCATTGAGGAAGAAGTATATGTCTGTCAACCCCCTGGATTTGAGAATCCATTGCACCCTGACAGAGTATACAAGCTGAAGAAGGCTCTCTATGGTTTGCATCAGGCCCCAAGAGCATGGTATGACACTTTGTCTACCTATCTCTTGAAAAATGACTTTGAAAGAGGAGTAATTGACAAGACCCTGTTTATCAAGAGGAGAAAGAGAGGTACTTTACTTGTTCAGATCTATGTGGATGACATCATCTTTGGATCCACCAATGATCAAATGTGTAAAGAGTTTGAGGAATTGATGCACAAAAGCTTCAAGATGAGCTTCATGGGAGAACTTACATTCTTTCTTGGGCTTCAGGTAAAACAGAGGAAAGATGGAATTTTTATTAGCCAATCCAAGTATGTGAAAGACATCCTGGACAAGTTTGGTTTATCAGACTCAAAGCCAGCAAGCACTCCAATGGAAACACATAAACAGATCACTGCAGATCTTGAGGGGGAGGATGTGGATGTCCATCATTACAGATCAATGATTGGATCTCTCATGTATCTCACAGCCTCTAGACCTGACATTATGTTTTCAGTCTGTGTTTGTGCCAGATTTCAGGTTTCTCCAAAGCAATCACACCTTCATGCTGTCAAGAGAATATTCAGATACTTAAAAGGGCAACCTAGATTAGGTCTCTGGTATCCTCATGAATCCTCTTTTGACTTGCTTGCATATTCAGATAGTGATTTGGGAGGAGCCAACATGGATAGGAAGTCTACTTCAGGTGGATGTCAGTTTTTGGGTACAAGACTAGTATCTTGGAAGTGTAAGAAACAAACCACAGTGTCCTTATCTACCACATAAGCTGAGTACATAGCTGCTGCAAGCTGCTGCTCTCAGGTTCTATGGATTCAGAATCAGATGTTGGACTATGGGGTAACATTTCTTCACACACCAATCTTCATTGATAACAACAGTGCTATTAGCATTGTTAATAATCCAGTCAAACACTCAAAAACAAAGCATATAGAGATAAGGTATCACTTTATAAGAGATTGCAATGAAAAGAAATTAATTCAGGTTGCTAAAGTTCATACAAATGACCAGTTTGCTGATCTATTCACAAAAGCTTTTGATGTGGGTAGATTCACCTTTTTGGTAACAAGTGTGGGCATGATCAACCTAGAATAAATTTATGACTTTCTGTTTTTATACCTGTATTTCTTCATATATTTGGTGCTACTAACTTTCTTTCTCAGGATCCTCTGTTTCCCTCAGATTACCAAGTGCAGAAAAGTGTAAGTGTGGTTACTACTGCCTGTGCAGCGTTACTACTGCCAGTACAGAAGTTACTACTGCCTGTGTTCTAGTAGTTAATACTGCTCAGTAGTTAATACTGCTCAGCAGTTAATACTGCTAATGCAGTTAATACTGCTGGTGCAGTTAATACTGCTGGTGCAGTTAATACTGCTAGGTAGTTAATACTGCTTGGTAGTTAATACTGCTTGGTAGTTAATACTGCTCAGTAGTTAATACTGCTCAGTAGTTAATACTGCTAGTGCAGTTAATACTGCTAGGTAGTTAATACTGCTAGGTAGTTAATACTGCTTGGTAGTTAATACTGCTCAGTAGTTAATACTGCTCAGTAGTTAATACTGCTAGTGCAGTTAATACTGCTAGTGTAGTTAATACTGCTTGGTCGTTAATACTGCTAGGTAGTTAATACTGCTTGGCAGTTAATACTGCTCGGTAGTTAATACTGCGAGGTAGTTAATACTGCTTCTGATAATCTAGGGCATATAAATACCCCTGTTTGCCCGCCCAAGTTCATAACGACTCTTCGCATTTACTTCTTCTCTCTCGTTCTAACCTAGTCTCCCAGAATCTCTGTGCTTTTCTTTCAAGAATCCTCAGGAATCATGGAGTTTGTGGATGAGCACAATGAAATAGCCATGCTTCAGAAGCCGAAACAAGCTGCGGGATTCCACGATATAGTCGATTTTCTCAAATCCTCGCACATCTCCTATGCCCTAACGGTGAGCCCAACAATCTACATCGAACATCAGACACAATTTTGGGAGAATGCCACTGTTAGTGTCGAAGAAGGGCAGAAAACCATTCGAACAAGGGTCTGTGATAAACCCTTGAAAGTCACTGAAGAGGTTATTCGCATCTCTCTTCAGTTGAATGATGCTTCAGGTATATCTTCTATTCCTAATGAAGAACTCTTTTCTACTTTACAAAGAATGGGGTATGAAGGTCCCATTGGTGTTTTTAAATTCTACAAGTCAAAATTTTTCAACCAATGGAGATTTCTTGTTCATACCCTGATGCACTGTATTTCCAAGAAAACTACTGGATGGAGTGAGTTCAGCAGTCCCATTGCATATGCCTTGGTCTGCTTATCCACTGCCAGAAAGTACAATTTTTCAGCAATGATCTTTAATGATCTTGTATCAAACTTGGAATCTAAAAAGACCTTTTTCATGTATCCAAGGTTTGTGCAAGAAGTTCTTAACAAGGAATTGATGGACTTACCTCAGTTTACTGAGGTATATGTACCCAAATCCCCTAAAGGGAAGGTTTTTTCAAATATGAAAAGACTTCCTAGGGACTCGGAAGGAGTTGACACACCATTGTTCTCTACAATGATGGTTGTGTCCCACCCCTCTGAAGGTATGGCATCAGGATCAAGGCCCTCATTAGATCAACCCACTGATGACCAATCCCAACCTTCCATCTCAAAAGACATCCCTCAGTCCATTCTTGAACAGCCCACTCCCACAATCACCAAAAGGTTTCAAAGAAGAAAGGTGCACAAGGCTCCTTCCCTTGATGTACCTACTCAAAGCCCTAAGCCTTTAAGCCCTCAATTGGAGCATTCTCCAATTGAGAATATCAACAGGGAAACCACAGGGGTGTCTCCCAACCCCAAGAAGGTGGTCTCTAAGGAGAAGGATGACCATATGGGTGCTAAGGCTGCCACTACTTCTGCTAGCACAGAGAAGGACAGTGGTAACATAAATAAGACCTTCCCCATGGCAACTCTAAATGAGAAATCATTAGGAGGACCCAGGTGCCAAGAAACCAAGGGGGCAGGTAGTGCTTCTGCTAGGCAGAAGGCTTCTGCTGAAACTTCCAAGGATCCTTTAAAGAAGGTAAATACTTCTAAACAAGGTGAGGATAGATATAACTATGAGGAATTGATGGAAACCATAGGGAATATCAACTTGGATGTTATGGCACAAAAGAAAGAGATTGAGCAACTTAAGACTGTGGTCACCTACCAACAGTCTCAAATTGATAAGCTCAAAAAGATGGTCACCAAGTTGCTGAACAAAAAGAAAAAGGCAAGATTTGTGCTAAGAAGAAGAACTTCAACTGATGATGCTCCCAAAAAGGGGGAGTCAGAGTCAGAAGCAGAACTGAAACTGAAGGGTCCACAAATTGAGGGGGAGACTGTTCACATAGAGACTGAGATGGAAATGGACTATGCACAGTTTAAGGGGGAGTCCAGTGAGACAGAAAAGGGGGAAGAGTGTGTTAAAGCAGCAGAAACCAAAGCAGCAGAAACCACAACAGCAGAAACCACAGCAGCAGAAACTGTTAATGCTGCTGAGTTTGAACAAGCAGCAGAAACTGTTAATGCTGCTGAAGGCCAAACAGTCAAAGCAGCAGAAACTGAGCAGGAAGCAGTAACTACAACTCAAGCTGAAATAGATGAAGAAATTTACTGGATTGTAAAGAACAGTATTGAAGCAGCATCACTACATGTACTAAGAGAAGCAGTAACAGCCATAGCAGCAGAAATGGTTATTGCTGCTGAAAAACTTAAAGCAGCTGAACCAACTCCTGAGGCTGTCAAAACTCTTAAAAGAACCAAGATGATGTCAAAGAAAAGACCAAGAACCCAGCCCATAACTTCAAAGAAGAAAAATGAAAAGAAGCCAAGGGTGGAGTCATCTGCAGAAGAGGCCCAGGAGGAAACAGTGAAAGAAAAATCTGATGGAAAAGTTGCTGAAGAAGAAGTGGCAACTCCATCAGGGCAATCAGGCAATGTGAAATCACAAACGGATGCCCAATGTGATTTGTACATTACTAGTGTTGACTCTAACCCAATTCCACTTCAGGCTGAACCAATATCATCTAAGGCTCCTGAAATCATCTTTTGGGACACTTTGAAAGATGGTAGAAAGGAGTTCATTAGGATAAAAAGAGCAGATGGAAAATTTGAAGTCTTTTCTACTTGGGGAAAAATTGTCAGAACTTGCTCAAGATCAGACTTAGAAGAGATGTTCAAAGATGGGATGAAGATATATGAAAACATGCTGACTGAGCAAGGGATGTCAATTTCTAAAATGGTACTTGAATTCTTGTGCCAAATGTTCAAACCTGAAGCAGTTAAGCATAGGTTAAACACACAGTTTCAAGCCATTACCAACTGGATGCTCTATGAAAACTGTGGAGTATATGTCATCTCCCTTGACTCTGCAACTCAAGAATACTATCTGGTAGATGAAATATACAATCACAGCATGAAGAGGCTGCAAGGAATGTTACACACTAAGCTGACCTGCAACAAGGATTCAGCAATGGGTAGATTCTTGGTAAAGAGGATTCTAAATCAAAGTCTAGGTCTAAGTCCTAATCTGTGTGTACATGATGACTAAGTTTTGGAAGCATCATCTGAAGAACTTGACTTCTTTTCCTAAAAGTCAAGTTAGGGGGAGATTGTTGGGAACTGAAGATATGCTAAGTATGGTTAGTACTGCTAAGTCTACATTACTACTGCCAGTTCTTCGTTACTACTGCTGGGCAAGGTTACTGCTGCTAGATGAAGTTAGTACTGCTAGACGAAGTTAGTGCTGCTAGACCAATTTACTACTGCTAGACATGGTTAGTACTGCTGAGCTGAGTTACTACTGCTTGAAGACTGTGAAGGTTAATACTGCTGAAGGTTGTTAATGCTGCTGAGCCAAATCATCATTAATACTGCTGAAGGTTGTTAATGCTGCTGAGCCAAATCATCATTAATACTGCTGAGTTGATAAGTTTGGGATGCGATGCTTTTGGAGACAAATAAGGAATTGATCAAGATATGTTTAACGAAGATTCAGAAGATCAATTTACTTTTGATAGTTATCTTGTAATTACTTTTGTATAAATAGTATTGATAGATAGCTATTAGAGGACATGAATATTATATGAAAACAGAAAATAGATAGTATACAGAATTCGATATTCATTCAAGAGTGAATTAACCTCAAGATCATAGATCCTATTTCTAGAGAAGTAGAAATCGTCTTGTTGAGCCTGTTCAACAAGATTGAGGTTTGGTGTAAAACTTGTGAGTAATAACTGTTTGATATATATACAGTTTATTGAATTTCTATTGATTGTTCTTTAATTGATTTAGAGTTCTATTCCGCAAGATTCTCTAAATTCTGCTTCTAAGAAGTTTAATTCTTGTTAAGAATCGATCCTGTCACGAATCTTTCGATATCTTAAGGGTACAGCGAATCTAGGTCTTTGGTATCCCAAAGATTCAGGATTCGATCTAACCGCCTATTCTGACAGTGATTTTGCAGGTTGCAAAATGGATAGGAAAAGCACCACAGGAGGATGTCAGCTCCTGGGTGGAAAGCTGGTAAGTTGGACAAGTAAGAAGCAAAACTCAGTGTCCACTTCCACAGCTGAAGCTGAGTATGTAGCCGCTGGAAGCTGCTGTTCTCAAGTCTTGTGGATGAGAAATCAACTACTAGACTATGATCTTCAGCTCTCCAAAATTCCAATCTATTGCGACAGCACAAGTGCCATCGCTATAGCAAACAATCCAGTGCTACACTCAAAGACAAAACACATAGAAATCAGATATCATTTTATCAGAGATCATGTGATGAATGGTGATATAGAACTTCATTTTATCCCAACTGATTATCAGTTAGCTGATTTGTTTACCAAACCTCTTGATGAGACAAGATTCAACTTTCTCATCAGCGAGCTTGGAATGCTGAACTTTGAAGGTTAAATCTTCAGCGGTTCACATTTAATCAGCGATACGTTTATACATTCTTGTATAGGCTCTCGGATAAAATAAACTTGTACAATCCATATCATCATCTTCTCTCTAAATAAATTTGGTTAAACTGATATCAAGGTATGTTTTCTCTCTCTGACAAAACGCATGAAAATGCAAGATTTCAAATTCTTACATCGCTGAATATCTCTTCCTTAACAGCGATATTTTGAAATTTCTTAAAACCCTCACTGATATTTCTATTCAGTGCTTCATATTCTCCAAAGAGTCCTTGAGTTTTTCTTTCAAAACCTCAGAGACAACGAAAGAATGTGAAAGGACAGTTGTGACGTCATTGCAACGGATAACACCAGACACGCTCTTTTTCTGACACATGTTTGCACGTTTCGTTGTCTATCCAATCAAATGCAAACACGTGTCCGTGTCATGATGAAAAACTTTCCCGCTCAATTTTTTCTCTCTCTACTCTCTTCCTATATAAACACTCTCAAAGTTTATATTTGTCTTTTACGCGAATCAATCTTTCTCCGCAAGAAAAGAACACTGTTGAATTTTTTGCTCTCGATCTTCAAGAAATGTTCATCATCTTCTTCATCAAACTCAAGGTTAATATGTTCTTATCTATTATCAAATGCGAATAACTTGTTTTCGATCTTATCATTGTTTTACACAAGATCAAACAAAAGAACTCAAAAATAAAATCATTTTCTTTCATGGTTTTATAAACACAACCATTTCATGGTTGTTCTTCAAGTTTTAAATCTAAAATCTTAAACTTGTTCTTCTTTCGTATCCATTTTTTAAGAAACTGGAATACAAGGCTTATGGGTGTTATATTCGTTTTTTTTTAAAACAAGAAAAACCCTAATCTTCATTAAGACTTTTTTGTCTGAATGAAATGGACAAAATTCGAAAAATCTTAATGGAAATTTTCTTTCCACATTAAGATAATTCTTATTTGTTAACATCTTTGGTTGAACTGGTAATACAGTGAAATGGCAACTTCAAAGCTGAATGTTACCGCTGAGTCCATCTCCGCTGATTCTGAGGAACTGGAAATCACTAAAGCTCCTCAGGTTAAGTTTGAGCTGGATCAACTAGACTGGACAAAGGCAAACAACCTCTCAGCGCTTCTCGAGTTTCCTCCTCGGAAGCAGGTATCCCATCTAGACGACGCTGTAAATCTTTTGAAGAATAGCCCCATCTACACAGCACTGACAATCACACCTCCTGCCAGTCAGCGTCTATTATCCCAATTCTGGTACTCTGCCAGACACACCGACCTACCCTCCGCCAAAGATCCATCTAAAACCATCGACTGCATACTCAGCGATACTGAGTATGGCACCATCAAGATAACCCCCGCAATAATCCGCAAAGCCCTGAAATTTCCCAACGCTACCTCAGAAAATCCTTTCATTCCATTACCTGACCACAAGAAACACGCTGACAGGGAAGAAATCATTGCTTTCCTTGATGCGATGGGTTACATCTGGGAGACTGGAAGAGACAAGCTACCTGAGAAGAAGCTGACGCTGATAAAGAAATCCAAGATGCCCAGCGAGATGAACTTCATCTTCGCTCACCTGATCAGCTGCATGACAGCGAAATCCGGATCTTCTGATCAAGCCGCTCAACCTCAGCAGGCCATGGGTTACGCACTGCTGAAAGGTCTCAACATTGACTGGGCCTCCATCATCTATGAAGACCTCATTCAACGTGTTGATTCTGCCGCTGACCGACCAACATGGGTTCCTTACCCACGATTCATCAGCGCCATCTTTCAATATGGCCTGAAGGACAGCTATCCTGAGGGTGATCTGAAACTCTCTCAGATTGGCCCTAAAGTTCTCGACTTCAAGCCTGTCGCCAACGAGGTACGTCTCTCTACCCTTCTCACTCTACTTAATTCTCCGCTTTCTGTGGCTCCTTCAGCGACAATACCCCTCGCTGATTCCCAGGCCACAAAATCCATTCCTTCTAAGAAAAGGAAACAATCTCTTACCCCTCTTGATTCCAAAAGGATCAAGAAAACCAAGGAGCAACCCCAGCAATTCCATGCTGAAGACTCCTCAGCTCATTCTGAAGAGCTGAAGGAAAGTTCCGTGGTACGCTCTGCCACACCAATTCAAGCCATCCCTTCTAAACCTACTTCAGCGTCCTTAAACGCTGAGGTTAGAACTTTGGAATCTACCCAACCTTCTTCAGTCTCTCAAAAGACTGATGAAGTACTTCTCAGCGAATCCAACGCTGAACTTGAAACCCAACCCCAATTCTTATCCTTCGATCCTCCCTCTATTTCTTTGGACACTCCTCTAGCTAAAACTGGAGATGCCATCATTCAAGAAGCCGTTGAAGCTTCTCAGCGAATGACGAAGAAAGGACCTGCAGAGATCTCCATCCCTCACGGAACTTTTGAGGGAGATATGGAACACTATGGAGGGACTCGAAACTTTGATGAGTTCGTCAACGCTCCTGCAGGTACAGATCCCACCTTAAACACTGTAACTAAACCTGAAACTTCTGAGCTTTCCTTTGTTCACAAGTACTTATATGTTACAGGTCCTTATTTGGGAGACATCAACCAGTCTCTGAAGTCCATGGAGATGAAACTTACAGATCTCACCACCGGTCTATCAAATAACTCTACAGCTGTAACAAACGCTGGAGAGAATCTGACGAAGCTGACTACTGTGGTGGAAAAGAAGGCCTCCTCTGATGACATCAAAGGCCTTGATAAAACTCTCGCCGACTTTGCCAAAGTGCTCTCCGACATCTACACTGACTACACCAACCTCAAATCGTCAGTTTCCACCGTTTCCAGCGAGGTTACAACGCTGAAGAAATCGGTTGGTACACTCGAAGGTGATATGTCAGTGGTCAAGACCGACTTGGGCTCAGTGAAGACCGACCTTGGTTCTGTCAAGACAATGATAGAGACGCTGGTGAACAAGGCAAACAATCCAGCTCCTGCTCCGGCCCCTGCACCTATTTTGGACTCATTCACCGCAGAGGATCGCCAAGAGCTGAAGAAAATCACGCCTGCTATTTCTGGCCTAGAAGACAGAATAGCTAAGCTTGAAGGTTGTGTGAAAATCTCTGGCCCAGAAGACAGAGATAACACCAATGCTGAGTCTACCCATTCCTCCCCCGCCCATCATGAGAAAGAGGGGGAGAAGAGCGCTGAACAAGAGAAGAGCGCTGAAGATCAAAATAAGAGCGTTGAAGACCTTTCCCATGATGAATCTATCAGGGGAGAGGGTAATGAAGATCTGGTTACTGGACCTCAGGGAGATGAAAACCCTGAGGGAACCGAGAACCTCGCCTCTGTATCTGAGGGGGAGCAACTCGAAGAAGATGCTGAGGAATCCGAAGCAGAAGAAGACGAAGACATCGACATCCCTGAAGCTGAACCATCCTCCTCTCCAAGGAACGATGATGATGATGATGATGAAGATGACGAATTCTTTGTCGTCAAACCTGCTCCTCGAAAAGCTCTTAAAGGGATCGTGATAACCGAATCCACAGGGGAGAAGACAAAAACAAAGACAAAGCACTCAGCCTCTGGCGCTGAGAAAAGCAAAGACAAAGGCATCGCTGAAGATGATAATCTGGCGATCTTGCTTGCAAAGCCGATTTGTCAGGTACACTAAACTTATTTTTCCTTCCCTGATCATCTCTGAACAATCAGTTATCCATTCCACAAACACCATACACATCCACATTAGTTTTTTCTATCTTTTCTACCCAAGTTCTTCTACCCAGTTCTTATTTGTAAGATCGCTGCGTTTCAGCTAGTCCTCTCCCCTGTTTGAGGATATCGCTGAAGGCTCTACTATTGCGACTTCACCAATAATTCCAGCTACCGCTGAAGACATAATCCCAGTCTTAGATTTAATCTCTGAGACTGATGAACCAGAAGAACAACCTCTCTCGCACAGAAACAGACCTTCCTCAGTTCCTCAAAGGCTGAGTGAAGAAGATCAAAAGAGGAGAGAAGAAATGATAAAGCGATTCGAGGATCAGTGAATCATTCTAAGGCGCGATCAACTGCCTTCAGTTCCTCCTAAGTTCAGAATTTCAAAAGCTGAATACCAGGAACATCTCAGAGCTGAACGCCTCATCGCTGAAAGGAAGGAAGCTGAAGATAAAGACAGAGAATACGCCATCAAGCTCACTCAAGAATCTGTCAAAGACCCCAAGCTGAAGCGTATTCCCATTCAAATTCAACGAAAGCTTTGGGAACAAACCCAGAAGATCGTGGAAAAGAAAGCTGAAGTTTCTCAGACCACCCTGATCTGGTGTAAAGAGAAAATCCACTTCAGATATCGTCCAGCGAAGATCAACAAGGTATTCATCTCTGGAAGAACCTCCATCGGAGTACCTATTGTTGACATCAAACTGTTCAGAGAAGATGGCACATCTGAAACCTTTCGCGCTGACACTGTAAAAAGGTATGGTCTCTCTAAATGGCTGGAGATGAGGTTAGCTATCCAACCATCACAATCTAAGTACAAGGATCATTTCGAAAAGCTGATAAACAGACAGATCGATTTGATATCTTCTTGTGTGGATATTCCTCCTGTTCCTGATCTAAAGCCGAAAAGAAAAAGGGGCTCACCAAAGAAGAAACGTCAAGATTCAAACTCAGGTCCTGTCATACGAAATGAAACTAGAATTGGTTTCTCTCGCGCTGAAGTACTTGGTCCTGATCCTGATCTATCTGCCCTTGACATCTCTTTGCCACCATGTGAACTTTTCGTCCCTGGTAAATTCATCAGTAATCCTTATGGAATATTCTTTCTTGACTACGACGGACGTAAATGCTTTCAACGGATCTCTGAGCTTCCAATCACTCCAATCGAACAGCTCAGAGATCTCATCTACTGGTGCGACTTCAGAAAAGACATTCAGGCACGACACCTAAAACCCTTGATTTTTGAAGCTGCTCTGAAGCTAAAGAATAAAGGAGAAAAGGTTCCTGACTGGATGATTCCAACTGAAAAGACAACCCTTGATGAACTTCTCATTAAGGAAGAACCCTTTGAAGGCTGACAACAATCACCTCTTTCTCTATTGTATCAGTCATCCTTCAGTACTTGTAATTTATTTCGCTTGTACTTGTAATCTTTCTTATTCATATTGTAACCTGATTCAAAGATTTAAAGAAAGATTTCAGCGAATGTACTTTACTCCATCAGTACTGAAAAGATCCCAGAAAACAGTAAAAGGGACAAATATTTTATGAGTTCTTTTTATCCTTATGTTTTCATTAAATAGCAATTTTCTTTGTTGCTATGTCATAATCAAATAGGGGGAGATTGTTGATCCAAACCCTCAGTGATTTGATAATGACCCTATCTTAAATACTTAGTGAAAATTGTAAGTAAACAATATGTATTAGAGTTTCACTATCGCTGATAAGTACTAAGATCTTACAGTACTGCTGATAGGAACTCTCGCTCTTTTAGATTAAACATTCAGCGAACACTGTTCACCATATCGCTGAGTCTGTTCAGTCCTTATGGTGATCGCTGATAAGTTAGTTGTTTACTTATGATCCCTGAAGACAAGATTCACGTCAACAAAGGTTCTACGCTGAAGTCGAAGATTAAGCTCAAGAACCAGCGACAAGTCTCCTAATGAACTGATGCGGATCAGCGAAGACTCAGATTTGTCCACTCAACGTGAAGTATCAAGTACAAGACTTCAGCTATCGCTGAACTTTATCATTCGCTGAATAGTAAATGATAATCGCTGAATCAACGAAAGCTGATCATGAAGTCCTCCGTACAAAGTACTTTTGTCTTAACCTCCCTTGCACGCCACCGTACGAAATGTCAGAAAAGAACCTCCGAAAATCTGAAATCGTACAACCACTCTGATACTACACTGTTCATTCATGCGGCTACTAAGGTTGTCAACAAAGGTCAATGACATGCAACCAATCCGCTGATGACACGTGTAAAGTGTATACTGAATTGCATTAAATGCATGCAGTATATAAAGAGATGAACTCACTTCATTTGAGGTAACTTGCTAACTCTGGACAAGTTCAAATCTCTCTTAAGATAGGATTTTATTAGTAATCTCCTCATCTTTCTTAGTGCAAGAAACCTTAGTGTTCCAACTTGTTTAGATTTAGGTTAATCCTTAATCTTGTTTCCGCAACAAGCTGTAAATTGTTAATGATTTATCAATAAACAATTTAGAAAAGTAAAATAGTGTGTTTGTATTCAACCCCCCTTCTACAAACTTGTATAGGCCTTTCGGGACCAACATTTACTCATATTACTTACACCCCTAGCCTTAACACCCGTCATGGTGCTTATCAATTGGACCCAAATTTCATCATTTTAATTCAAATTTAATATTTTTTCTTAAATCCGAAAATTTTGGAAATTTATTTCAGAAAGTGTTTAGTTTTTAATGACAGATGTAGAAAATCGACAATTTTCTCCTATCTTAGGCATAAAAAAGAAAATTCAAACATCATCTTTAATTTGTATTGTTGTTGACCCTGATCGAAATGACCAATAGTATATAATGTCTTCTATGAGAACCATTTTATATGCCTTAGGCCATCCGTAGCACCCCAGGGCTCGGGCTCAGGCTAGGGCGCGGGCTCGGCGGGTTCGAGCGGGTTGCGCTACGGGGGGGCGGGCTCGAGCGGCGGGCTTGGCATGTGGGTTTGAAAACCCGAGAAACCCGATTCTTTTCCTTTTTTTTTAAAAAAAATTTTGAAAATATTAAAAACTAACGGCTCTTTCAACGGCTCTTTGTTTATATTTTTTTTTTCAATTTAATCACACTATATATATTAACCCAAACCTCTTATTTTTTCACATCAAAATCTCTCAAATTATCTCAAACTCTCTCAAATTTCATCATGAATCCAAACAAAACACCTACATCCCGTCGTAACCGACCGGATACACCACAACCGCAAGAAGACCCGGAGCTTGGTTTCCAAGCGTTTACACAACAAGGTTATCATCCGCAATTTTCGCAACAATATCCGCCACAATTTTCCCAACAATTTCCGCCACAATTTTCGCAACAATTTCCCCAACAATTTCACCAACAATTTTCGCAACAATTTCCTTACCAATTTACACGTCCCGGTTTGATTGAACAAGGTTTTACTCCGGCCAACTACAATCTTCCTTCACCCGCAATCGATCTCGACGACGACATTGTTCTGAAAACCCAACAATCTATCCCGGAACCATCAAACCCGACACCAACGAGAAAAGGAAAAAACAAAAAATATGAAAAATAGAGCCGCCAAACAGATGTGGAGTATAGACGAGGAACTCGCGTTAGTGTCGGCGTGGGTTGACGTTTCGGAGGACCCCGTTGTCGGTAACGCACAAACCGGTGGCAATATTTTTATTGTTATTATTATTATTATTGTTGTTATTATTATTATTAATATTATTATTATTATTATTATTCTTGTTAATATTCTTATACTTGAATTTACATAAATGTAGAAAGTTTTTGGACCCGAATCGGGCAAGTGTTCTTTAGTTTTATGGGTCGCGGAAATTATCGAACGATTCATCAACTCAACACCAAGTTCAACGACCTCAACAAAAAAATAAATTCTTTTGGCGGCATCTACAACAACTTGGTCACTAATAGATCAAGCGGAATGAGTGAGGCCGACATTTCACGAACGGCACACGAACGGTACCGAGCACAACTTGGGTTTGCTTTCACTCACGAACAAACTTGGGAAGTCCTCAAAAAATGTTCTAAATGGGGAGCCGTTCCAACGATGACGACAACTTCATCGCGGGGTTCAAAACGTACCAAACCTTCCGATGATGACGATGACGACAACTTCATCGAGCAACTTCAACGACCCATCGGGAGAAACAAGGCAAAAAAAGCATCAACGAGTAATACGAGCGGGTCGAATACGAACGAAAGTGTTACTCAGTTGTTGACGGCGTTCAACGAGAAGATTGAGGATACAATGGCGTACAAAATGAAAAAACTTGAACTCGAACAACAACAGTTGGAGTTTAAACGAGAACAGTTGGAACTCGAACGAGAAAAGCGATATGAACAAGACTTCGAGTTTTTCATATCCCCGCATGATCACCTTTCGGGAGACTTTTTGAGGGCTACTTTAGCGAGAAAAGAGAAAATTAGAAAATATCATAATTTTGGGTAATTTTGTATTTTTTTAGTGTTTTGTATTTTGTAATTTTTTTTTAAAAATAATGATATGAATTTTTATTTTTATTATTTATCTTATTTTTATTTATTAAAAAATATATAAATATTTTTATTTTGTTAAATAATTAAATGTATAAATAAAAGAATTAAAAAAATGAGATGGCAAGAGGGCTTGAGGGCTTGCGCTATGCCGCTTTAGGGCTTGAGAAGAGAGTTAGGAGAAAAGCTGATGTGGCGCTTGAAGGCTTGAGGGTTGTGATACGGATAGCCTTAAAAAGGTTATTTCAGACAATAATATTTTTCTTTTCAAACAAGTGTCATCTATTATACTTTAAAATCACATTTCATACACGGTTTGAATTTTGACTGTTGCTTCAATCTCTCAAAAAATAGCAATATTCTTTAAAAAGGACCTTTCAGTTAAAAGTTGACTAAAATAACTAATTTAATCAACCAAATTTATTTTTCAATCATTTTTTAAATTATCTTTTTATCTTCTTAAAATAGCCAAAATTTATGTAGAATTCTGGCAGAAATGTTTCTTTGGGTAAGGATTGTTTTTCAAAAAAAAAACATCCTTACAATTTTATTTTATTTAAAAAAATTACATTTTACATTTTACGTTATACATTATTATAATTAGTTATTTAATTACTTTATATCTATTGGCTTTTCATTTTTCATTTTACACATTTATCATATTAACACACATAATCTTATATTAACTAAAATACAACAAAAAGATACATTTCTGATTTTACAAATTACACAATTATAATCGCAATGTCAATACGTTCAAAATTAGTTCAATATTGGATATGTTTGAATTTAATCTTTATATTATTAAATAAAGTCTTACGGATTATTTTTAATACTTACACTTTATAACCATTAAATAAATAACCATAAGGATAGATCTCCCTAGTGACAAACCATGTTATTTCTCTCGGAATGAAAATACAGTTATTGACCATGTGTCCATGGTCGTTGTGGAAATCGTACCATTTGGACTAGTTTTTTTTGTGCATCTAGTTTGTCACTCTTTTATGGCCAGCTAATGGTCGTCTTTATCGTTTTGAGAGCTTAGACCAGTTATTTTGCCATCCCTTTGAAACCATACTAAGAAAAAAAATGTGTGGCGGGGCATCTTTCCTTTTCTCGAACCTGGCGCTCAATATTTGACAATGTTGCTCTTGTCGTGGATGCTTTTTCTCTTGAATTCGGGTCGCTTGACGCTTAGAGACTTTTTGTCGGGGTTATGTTTCTTGTGAAACACGATACCATCCTCGAATCGCATATGTGCAAGGGTATTGGCACGTACATCTTCGAACGTCTCAGTAGGATATTTCGTCAAATCCAAATATAATTCTAACTCTTCTTGGAGTCCCCTCTTATATGCCTTTATCAGCGTACAAACGTCACTATTTCATGTACTAATCATTTCGGAGTTGAATTGATTGAAATAACTTCAAACTGATTCCCAATGTCCTTGAGTAACGTAGTAAAGGTCAACCGTCTGTTTTTCCATTTCCTGCTACTAGAGAATTGTTGAAAGAATTTATTGACCAAATCAGTAAAGGATTTTATGGATTTAGGCTTAAGAATAATAATCCATTGCAAGGCAGCTTCGGTTAATGTTGCACCCAAAATTTGCACATGCAAACTTCTTGGAAAGCTTTGAGGGATTGATGCAGTCCACATGATTTGTTTATACTGGCAACATGTTCATCAGGGTCAGTGATCCAGAATACTTGGGATTGAAAACAAGGATGTTGTATTTGTTAGGTATGTCGATCAAAGCTATATGGTCGACGAAAGTTGAGGCTTGGAAACCAGTAGGGGGTTCCACGTCAATTGGGACTACTGCTCCAAGGAGCTTTGACGATCATGATTGTAGTTTTTCATTTTGCTCTTCTAGGATTTTTAAACGACGAGTAGTAAGGTCATCTTGGTTATTGGTCGGGGGAATGTGTATAAGAGGGGTGAATCTAGAGCTTTGAGGATTAAGATCGGTGGTTGTAGGAACTCCATTTATGTAAGAAGAATCGGAATAATCTTGGGTACCAGGCGCGGAAAATGGAAGACTTGGAATTGGGAATGTGGTTACATGTGTGGCTATCGTGGAAATTGACGTCATAGGGACGTTGGATCGTGGATAAAAGGTCATGTTTGGAGGAAACGGTGGGGTGGTGGTAGGATTTGGGTTTAAGGAGTCATCGTAGTAGGACAAATAAATGGAGGTCATGAGAATACCAACATACCGAAGGAATTTAGCGGAATGAACAGCTAATATGATGGTCTTGTAGCATTCACAGAGGTAGACGATGCTCTCTGCATGAGACTAGCATTTTGCTCCACCAATCGCACCATTTGTTGGCGATGGGTCCAATTCAGCTTGAAAACGATAAATTGCATTAAATGTTAGTGTATTGTAATTATTTGGGTTAGTGTGTATTTTGTTAGACCACTTAGGTATAGTGTTTTACGGCCCAAAGCCTTTCTTGTAATGTATATATATTTGTATATGTTTGTTGATTAAGGGAGGAAAATCATTTTCCAATAATATGGTATCAGAGCATATCTGATCCTAAAATCTCTCCTAATCATTCTCTCTTTCTCTCCTCAATTTTCTTCCATATCTCCTCCACCTATGGCTGAAACCTAACAGCCTCCTCCACCATCCAAACTTTCTAATCAAGACTTGTTTATGGCGGCCAACGCTCCTCCTCACAAAGCCTTTGGCATCACCAACATCAAGACTTACGTACCACTCGTTCTTGATCTCGATCGACTTAACTACGATGCGTGGAGAGAACTTTTCACCACCCATTGTGTTGGGTTCGATGTGATCGATCACACAGATACTTCTACACTGAAACCAACGGATGAGGAATGGAAGAAAGTGGACTCGATTGTGAAACTTTGGATTTACGGTTCCATTTCACAATCACTTCTTCAAATGGTGCTAAAGAAAGACTCTACCGCTCTTCAAGTTTGGAACAACCTCGAAACTCTTTTTCACGACAACAAGGATGCGAAGAGCATGCAAATCGATAACGAGCTCCGGAACATCGTCATGGGTGACCTCACCGTTACCGCCTATTGCACCAAAATCAAAGCCTTTGCGGACCTTCTTGCCAACCTTGATCCGGATTCCGCAATTCCCGACAAGCAATTGGTTATCTACACTATCAACGGATTGTCGTCTAAATTCGATTCTGTTGCTAACATCATACGGTACCGCTCTCCGCTTCCGACCTTCATTGAAACCCGTTTGATGCTACTCATGGAAGAACAACGTATGTCAAGCCCTCGATTGGTGAGCACCGGAAATGTCACCGACAATTCCTCCTCGTCGACTATTTTGCACACCGGAAACGGCTGTCAAACCGGCCTAGTAGCCGTCGTCCAGACCGTCGCCAGCAGCAGCAACGCCGCCGCCAGCAGCCTTTGCCTGCCGCCCCAAACCAGCCCTATGGTTGGGTCTTCATTCCGCCACCGGAGATGCGAAAACAGCCCCGCGGATCTTCTTCAGCATCGCCATGGAAGCAACCAAGCAGCGGACTGCTGGGTCCTTTCCCCCGACAGAACCAACAAGGCGTGGCCCATCTTCAACAGCCAAGGTACACGACCCAACAACGTGGCAACCGACCACAGGCCCATTTAACAAATTCTGATGCTTCTGGCCCAATTTCTGTCATCGACCCATCTGGTTCTTGGACTTGGACTGGACCAAGTCAACCCACCAGCCTACCAGAATTTTTTAACACCATGTCGTTAAATGATCCAGGTGCAAACGACTGGTATATGGACACCGGGGCGACGGACCACGTGCACGCAAATGCAGGTATACTCAACATTGACCTTCAAACTCGTAATTCTCATTCGGTTTTAGTCGGTGGTGGATCTTGCATACCCGTAATTACGACCGAACACACCTCTTTTCCACTTAAAAATCCCTATCGTCCATTACATCTAAATAATGTCCTTATCACCCCTACTATTATCAAAAACCTTATTTATGTCCGTCAATTCACTAAACAAAATAAATGTTCTATCGAATTTGATGAGTTTGGGTTTACTGTCCATGATTTCAGGACACAACGCCCCCTTATTCGATGTGACAGCGACGGTCCCCTTTATCCGGTCATTCCTTCCACTTCGCAAGTGCACGTTTCCTTGAGTCCATCCACATGGCACCAACGCTTAGGACATCTCGGCGACCAAGTGTTGAAGTCTTTAGCGTCAAATAAATTTATTTCATGCAATAGTAATAAATTTCATAAACTTTGTCAATCATGTCAACTTAACAAACATACAAAGCTTCCGTTTGTTCATTCTGATTCTAATGTTTCGCATGCATTTGAAATAATTCATTCCGATATATGGACTTCTCCGGTTATTAGTGTTAGTGGGTTTTGATATTATGTTATATTTTTAGACCACTACACTCACTATCTTTGGGTATTTCCATTAAAACAAAAATATGATGTGTTTGTCAAATTTCTTGAATTATTCCAATTCGTCAAAACTCAATTCCACACAACCATCAAATCTCTTCAATGTGATAACGGGGGTGAATATAATAATAACCAATTCCACAACTTTTTACTACCAGCAGAATTCAATTCCGCTTCTCATGCCCCCACACTTCCCAACATAACGGGAAATCCGAACGCATGCTTCGCACCATTAATAACATAGTGCGTACCCTTCTCTTTCACTCGCATATTCCACCAACATATTGGGTGGATGTAACAACCCACACCAAACTATCTTGCTAGAAGACACATCTTTAATTTAAAACGCCATAAATGGCTCAACATAGTCACACTATCAAGATTACAGACTGGGTTTGCGGAATTAACCCTAACTACAGCTGAGATCATAACTACAAAAATAAAAGGAAAACCTTCTAATCCTTCTATATGCAACCTCCGCCTCACGCCTTGCCAAACTTATAAGCAAGCTTTCGACTACCTACTTACCTGAAAAAGGTTTTAGTTTTGAAAAGCGAGGGTTAGACCATGAGATCTAGTGAGTTCCCTCCACACCAGGTCACACCATAAAACATCACAATTTATAAAATAGTTATGAAAGAATTTATACAATCATGACAATCACACTTAAAATGATATGCACACAGTGACACATGCTACTGGAACACGCTATAGTCACACACACCGTGACAGCGCAATAGAGCACACACGCTATAGTCACACACACCGTGACAGCGCAATAGGGCACACACCGCCCATATATGAAACAAATTCATATATACTATTACGGGACACACACCCCATTTCACACCAAAGCCAGAGCATGTTCACACACATTTAAATCACACATTTTTCCACACACTTACTCTTCGCTTTGTAATAAAAAGCAGTTGAAATACACAAAGTTAGATAATAACCATCAACCAAATTTTAGGTTTAGAAAGACTCACCTGGAGTCCTGATTAAAAACTCTTACTTGCACCGATCGTCTCTACTCGTACCTACAATTTAATCCAACACACATACCAGGTAAGACACACCGGGTTCTACTGAGTTTTACTAACTGGAAAGTCTCCGCTGAAAAATACCGGATCCCAAGTCTCGGACTCAAAATTAATAAATTCCAGATCCAATAAACAATTAGACCCATTCCGGTTCTATATAATTAGGCCCACATGATATAAATTCCACTTAATTTTCCGGGTTTCTTAACTCACTACCGGATCAGCCCAAACATTTAAATAATTCCGGGGCCCAACACCATTAATTTCTGGATTTACAACAACTTCGGCCCACATGAGATGGATTTCGGATCTCCTAATTTGCAACCACACCGGATCCAATTATTTACTAACACCGGATCCCATTATTTACTAACACCAGATCCACTAACTTAGTCCAGTCCACGACCCAAAGACCAAGAAACTTTCGGAATCCACTTTCAATTAATACCGGACTTCAACAATTCAAACCCAATACCGGGTCTTGAAATGTGGACTCTGGATCCCAAGCCCAATTAATAAATTCCGGATTTCCGGTCCATTAAAGCATTACCGGAACCCAAATTAAGTATTATTTCGGATCCACAGTTCACACACACACATTCCGGATCTTTCCTTTGGTTCCGGATCCACGGACTCTGAAACGATTTCGACTAAACTTGACTTCTTTTTATGCAAAAACTTCTTCGATGTTAATCATTAGCTTAGGGGAGAGTTATTAACGATTAACTTAGTATTTAACCCAATCAATTTCAACCCACACAAAAGGAGAACACACACAGTCTCCTATTTCTTTCAAGATGAAAAACGCACACCAGACTCTCTCACATTAGACCTTAAAATTAGGATGTAGATAAGAAGGATTGAGAATTACCTGCTAGCTGAATCTTCACACAAGCTGGAGAATTCCCAACATCTTCACTCTTGATGCAATCTCCCTCACCAACACACCTCAGCCACACACACACATTTTCTTGAGAGATTAGAATTCCTAGGGTTTTCTCACCTTTTATACTTTCCCACCAACCCACACACTAAACTTTCTCCTTTTTACACTTTGCACCACAAACTTCCATTTATTCAAATTGAGAACCGGTTATTACAGTGGAAGCACTCAATATGGACACTCATCTTCTTAACATCTTACCCTTCACCTCCATTCAAAACGAAACTCCTTACTTTTGCTTCTTTCAAAAACATCTGACTTACGGCCATCTTCGCATCTTTGGATGCCTGTGCACTACATCTCACAAACTAGAACCACGCACCATCCCCTACGTCTTTTTAGGATACCCTTCTCATCATCAGGGATACCGCTGCCTAGACTTATCCTCTCGTCGCATCATCATATCTCGACATGTTGTTTTCGACGAGTCGATTTCCCATTCGGCTCAATCACTTCGACTGAACCTCCCTCGTACTCCTTCCTTGACAACTACTCCGAACCATCTCTCATGTTTCGGGCTATTCTTGAGTCGCCTTCCACTCCACCCTCGGCTACCACCCACATCGATCCCCCACCCTCAGCTACCACCCACATCGACCCCCCACCCTCGGTCACCTCCCACACCGTAGCCCCTACCACCTCTACACCTCCCCAGCCTACTCACCCCATGACCACCCGTGCTCGCAGCAGGATTGTCAAACCTATTGATCGTCTAAATCTTCATACCTCCCCCGTTTCTTCTGTCCCAAGGTCCCACTTACAGGCTATGCAGGACCCTCATTGGCGAAAAGCCATGAATGAGGAATATCAAGCTCTTATGTCCAATGGAACATGGACTCTTGTTTCGAGACCCTCGGGGGTCAATGTGGTCCGATCTATGTGGCTTTTTCGTCACAAACATCACGCAGATGGTTCTTTTGCTCGCTATAAGGCCCGTCTTGTGGCCAACAGTCGCAGTCAGCAGCAGGGTATCGATTGTGACGAGACATTTAGTCCGGTTGTTAAACCGGCTACTATACGCACTGTTCTCAGTTTATCAGTCTCCCGACAATGGCCCATTCACCAGTTGGACGTGAAAAATGCATTTCTTCATGGGCATCTTCAGGAGACTGTGTATATGCACCAACCACCGGGGTTTCGAGACTCTCAGTTTCCCGACCATGTCTGTCACCTAAAGCGATCTATATACGGCCTTAAGAAGGCCCCTCGGGCTTGGTACCACAGATTCGCTAGATATGCTCTTCATATTCGGTTTCAGAACAGTCGTTCAGACTCATAAGTGTTCATATATCACTCGCCGCATACCACCGCGTACCTCCTTTTATATGTTGACGACATCATCCTCACGGCTTCCTCCTCTAAGTTCCTTCAGCAGATCATTTCTCAGCTTAGCCATGAGTTTGCCATGACGGATCTGGGTGCCTTGAACTACTTTCTCGGCATATCTGATGTTCGATCTTCCACTGGTCTATTTATTTCACAGCAGAAATATGCAGTTGAGATACTTGAGCGGGTAAACATGCTCAACTGCAATCCATCCCGAACTCCAGCAGAATCGATTAAGAAACTAGACTCCACCGGTCCACTCGTAGCCGATCCTTCATTATACTGCAGTCTAGCAGGAGCACTCCAGTACCTGACATTCACCAGGCCAGACATTGCTTTTGTTGTCCAGCAGTTGTGTCTGTACATGCACGACCCTAGAGAGCCACACCTCCATGCTCTTAAACGGGTTCTTCGGTACATTCGAGGTACTATCAGCCATGGTCTTCACCTTCACGTATCTCCCTCGTCTGACCTCATTGCTTACTCAAACGCCGACTGGGGGATGCCCAGCCACCCGGAGATCCACATCCAGTTATTGTGTATTTATGGGGGACAATCTTGTTTCATAGTCCTCAAAACGTCAGGGTATTATATCATGTTCCAGCGCGGAAGCTGAGTATCGTGGAGTTGCGAATGCTGTAGCAGAAACCAGTTGGCTTCGGAACCTCCTTCGAGAACTTCAGTGTCCGATGACCAAGGCCACTATAGTATATTGTGACAACGCCAGTGCAATTTATATGTCTACCAATCCGGTACAACACCAGCGTACCAAACACATAGAGATCGACATTCATTTTGTCAGGGACAAAGTTGTCGTGGGTCTTGTTCGAGTTCTCCATGTCCCTTCCAGTTCTCAGTATGCTGACATATTTACAAAGGGTCTTCCCACATCTCTATTCCACGACTTCAGATACAGTTTGCAAGTCCGAAAACCTCCTGATCAAACTGCGGGGGGATGTTAGTGTATTGTATTTATTTGGGTTAGTGTGTATTTTGTTAGCCCACTTAGGTATAGTGTTTTACGGCCCAAAGCCTTTCTTGTAATGTATATATATTTGTATATGTTTGTTGATTAAGGGAGGAAAATCATTTTCCAATAATATTAAATACTCTATTAATTCCCAAATTTTGTTCCCGCTCTTTGTTCATCCACTCCATCCTCTTGTAAATTATGATGTTCTTGATAAACTTCCCCGAAAATATGAGTTTTTCCTCTTGATTTTTTTTTGTAAATTGTAATTTGTTTTTAGTTATTAATTTCATTATTGTTGAAATCTTAGATGAATATGGAAACGAAATAAGACGCATAGTTATTTTGATTTACAAAACATCTTATTTAGTACTAGGAGTTCTAGATGCATAATGAAACGAAATCGAAAAACCTAGAAGAAAACATAGGACAATCACTATAAAATACTAAAAATTGGATTTTTTTTAAATCAAACAAAAATACCAAATAAGTTCCCTCTAACGACATAATTCAGCTAAAACATGTCAGGCGTAAGACGTAGTATTGTGTTTTACTCAAAAGGTCATAATCGATTCACATTAAAAAAATGTATTATCTCCGAAATCGACATAATTGGCTTTTTTCTCGGATCAAAACGTGTCGACTTTTATCACCAATCAAGCCCACAATTTTACGAGACTTTGATTCACCTTAAATGGTGCACCCGTTCAAGAAAATTCATAGATGTGGAAGAGTGAGCCTTGGCTTTGAGATTTATGTGCGTCAAATTTATCAACTCAAAGCCGTATGGGCTTTCAATATTATAAAAGGTTTTTTCTTTGTTTAAAATGGTGAATGGAAACAAGAGTTTTTCCAATTGGGCTTTCAAGTTTTTATGTGTGTGTGTGTTAATGAAACAGATCAAAAGAGTTTTCCACTAGATAATATGTTGGGCCTATTTAACATTTAATTAAGAAAAATAGTTAATTATATTTTCATATAATGACAATTTAAATAAATATAATCTTATTTATATTATTTTAAATTTTAATTGGATACTTAAAAGTGTTCTATTAAAATTTAAACTCTAGTAGGACAATCAAAAGTGTCCTATTAACTTTTAAAAGAATATGACGCTTTAAAGTGGTCTATTAGGTTTTAAAACAATACAACACTTTAAATTGTCCTATTAGTCTTTAAAATAATACGACACTTAAAATTGCCATATTAGACCCTAAAATAATATGACTTTAAAAAATGTCGTGCTAGACGTACATGATAGGACGCTGAGGTATGTCAATAAGACATCCAAATTAATATGTATTAGATTAAATTAAATAGGAGTCATAAACTAATGTGTCATATTAGCCCTTTTAAAGAACGGGTCTTGAAAACGGTTCAAAAAGTTGTCCTATAAATAGAGCATGCTCGAGCTCGTATACGATTTCAATGTTTGAGATCGAGCTCGATACCCCTTTTTAACAATTATGAGTTACACATCACGAGTTGCACATAACGATCTAAAATACTATCTTTAAAGTTTGTTTTTAAACTCGAACTTGAGATCAATTAATTTGTGTATAAAATTCAAGCTATATAAACTCGTTTTTATACATATTTTGATGGTACTTAGAGGTCGTTTACAAACACTTATTCGGTAAACACTTACCAACAATCCATTTTGTTGGCCGGGAATATTACTTCATTATGTGATATTCCCGGCCAACAAAATGGATTATTGGCAAGCATCATTTACTTGGTGAACGCTTACCAATAAAAGTCTTTTCCTTCACATACCGAGTAAGATTAGATCTAGGTTCTTGAGATGCCTTTTACCGAGTAAAATTCTCAGTTTTTGCTATACTCACCCAGTAAACACTTACCTAATTAACCATACAAGCTAAACCACATCAACAACTTTGGTGTTCACAAACTTTTCATGGTCATCCCTCATTGACAGATAAACTCTTTAGATAAACTCGTATTGATCCGCATCCACCAACCGGTGAATCTCCTAGACGTAGTTGCTAGATAAGAGAACAGTAAGACATAAGTAGCTCTGAAAATTTGGGAAATAACAGTTTGAACGGTCTACTCTTACCGAATCAGACAAAGGAGGCTGATAAGGGTTTTAAAAAAACGAGGCCTCACGATTTCAAGAGATATTAAAAATATTTGCATGAGACTTTCTATTAACGCTAACAATTACATATATAATATTAACTAGGGACTTAACAATGACATTAAATTTATGGTATAAAAAACATTGGGTTGGGTTGGACTCAAACGGTTGTAACCCAATTCTAACTCAATACCTACGATTTCCTTTTACATCTCAATTAGGTATCAAGTGGCTTTGGATTGGTAAGATTTTTGTACACCCCTACCAAAAGTGAGGAGGATGCCTAAGTTGATTTGTCAGATATAAATATATTAGGGTGTCAAAGTTGTACCATGATAAACCAACCAACTCATTACCAATCTTACCAATTCAATTGGTACCAATTCAATTGGTACCAACTAAATTGGTTGGTACTATTGTACCAACTTCACAAACTTGGTTGGTACGTGGTATTGAAAATGATGTACCTCAGCAATACCATACCGTACGGACTTATTTATATATTATTTTTTAATATTTACTAAAGAGTGATTTACATCAGTGGTACTGTGGTTTACCTAAATTTTGGATTTGGTCTTTAAAGTACACTATCTACGGTGGTGATCCCTAACTTTTTTAATTACTTTCACTGATGGTCCTCCTATGTCCAGTTTACTTTTACTCATGGTCCTTCTATGTTTAATTTACTTTCACTCATGGTCCTCCTATATTTAACATAGAAGGACCATGAGTGAAGGTAAATCAAAAAGTTAGGGACCACCACCATAGATAGTATACTTTAGGGATCAAATCCAAAATTTGGGTAAACCACATGGACCACCTGTGTAATTCACTCTTTATTAAATAGAAAATTAAATACAATATATTTGATTATTAATGATTTAATGTATAGATTGATTTGAATCATCTGATTGTTTCTTAATGGGCCTCAAAGATGGATAGTCGGATAGTGACTTACAACTCACTAAACTCAGACCCTTGACTTCCTATCCCTATTTCGGTATTTTCTAAGCCTCTAATCTCTAATCTCTTGACTCTTATGTTGTAACACCCTCAAAATTTGAAAAGAGCAACTACTAAAAACTTCGATAAGATAACCAAATAGGGATAAAAATCCCTTCTACAACCCAACCTTGGAAATACTCAAAATTTAAAACGTAACAAACTTCAACATTTACTAACTTAAGGCATACATCGTAACCAAATAAAGTCAGGTGTTACTTAACCCGAATACAAGTTGCTATTCCCAAAATATTTGCGAAAGACTTCACTAAGCAATTCACTTCTCGAGCACACTACTAGCACTCATCTCTTCACAATGTCACTAGAACTATTCCCAACCTGAACCTGTTGCACATGCCGACAAATAAAAAGGTTAGGCTAATGCCTAGTGAGTTCAAGAGTTTAAGTCATGATTAAATAACTCGTTAGACAAAAAGGATGCAACTTAAATCATGATTTCCAAAAAAGGGATTTGTACTAAATATACCAACAACCCATTTTCCATACGCAAACAAATTCCGTGACAAAAGCTTCAATGAAAATCATTTCTCAACAATGGACTCAATTCCAAAACTTACTCAAGATGTGGATAAATATCAAGTTTCCAAATAATATCAACGCGAATAAAACTCCAATAATCGAAACATCCAAACAAGGATGAGACATAATATACCGCCCAAAAATCATGAAAAACAATCCTTATAAATATATTACGTCATCGAAAATATGGATAAAAGAAATACCTGAAACAACACCTTTCGGTGACGGGAGAGACCCGATTTCATCGAATGTGGCGAATACACAAGTTAAACAACAATTATGAATTATAAGCATGTTTCATGGATGGAAAAACATATGACATCAACCTTATCCAGGTCTTTAGTCAATCTCGGACATCAACCCAAACCGGATCTTTAGTCCATGAAGACATCAACTCAAACCGAGTCTCTAGTCTAAGGAGACGTCAACCCAAACCGGATCTTTAGTCTATTGTGACATCAATCTAAACCGGATCTTAGTCAAGTGAGGCATCAACCCAAACCGGATCTCTAGCCAAGTGAGACATCAACCCAAACCGGATCTTTAGTCCACGGAGACATCAACCCAAACCGGGTCTCTAGTCCACGGAGACATCAACCCAAACCGGATCTTTAGTTTATTAAGGCATCGACCAAACTAGATCTCTAGCCTAAGACCACCAAGTTCAACCCAAACCGGATCTTTACCTTGGGACATCACCATCCAAAACAAGTTTGTTTAATTTAGAAATTTATACATGACTCCAAAAGAATAACCAACGCATTCAAATCATGTAATTCCAAAATAAGATGCAATACATGCAAATCATAACCAAAAATCTACATCGAGCTATCAAAATCGGACACATGTCCTCAAGACGTCAACCCAAACCGGATCTTTAGTCTATTGTGACATCAATCTAAACCGGATCTTAGTCAAGTGAGGCATCAACCCAAACCGGATCTCTAGCCAAGTGAGACATCAACCCAAACCGGATCTTTAGTCCACGGAGACATCAACCCAAACCGGGTCTCTAGTCCACGGAGACATCAACCCAAACCGGATCTTTAGTTTATTAAGGCATCGACCAAACTAGATCTCTAGCCTAAGACCACCAAGTTCAACCCAAACCGGATCTTTACCTTGGGACATCACCATCCAAAACAAGTTTGTTTAATTTAGAAATTTATACATGACTCCAAAAGAATAACCAACGCATTCAAATCATGTAATTCCAAAATAAGATGCAATACATGCAAATCATAACCAAAAATCTACATCGAGCTATCAAAATCGGACACATGTCCTCAAGACCCAACGGAGTCCAAAAACTGAGCCATAAGCTCAAAAGATTAAATGACCTTTTGTTAAAAAGTCAACATATGCAAATGAAGTGTATCTAACCCACATTATGTAATTACATGCTCCGAGGCATGACTAACTCAAAACCCCTTCATTGTCACTTTCCCAATGAAGTCAAATCGTATATATATAGAGAGGTTTCGTAAAATACAAACCTTGCATTTGTTGCACACCTTACAAACCACAGTGTGGATATATGCACAACCAGCATATACATATACATATGCATACGTGCAAGAATATACATATAATGGACATACATTCATATAGAATAATGCATATATGCATATCAGATTATGCATATATGCACATTGGTTTGTAAGGGGTGCAACAAATGCATGGTTTGTATTTGATTTGTACCATATATATATATATATATATATATATATATATATATATATATATATATATATATATATACTCAAACACTTTATAACTTGATAATGTTTATGCAATGGTTTATAAGACCCCAAAAAGTAACAAGAGTGCATAATTGTCAAATGGTATTCACTTATGAAACAAAACACTCAAACGGACATATTCTCAAATAAAACGCAACTAAGTGCATAACACATCCAAAGCTCCATCGCGAGCTACTAAAACCGGCAAACACCCTCAAAGACCCATTTGAGTATAAACCAAGCCTTTAAAGGCAAAATAAACGTTTGACTAATAACGCGAGCCAATACGGTTACATAAACCCAAAATACATATTTACCCAAAATCTTTGTCTCTTAAATCACAATTGGCCTTCGACCCAAAATTGAAAGGTTTGCAATTCTCAAAATGTTCGTAAGGTCGATATTGACCAAAATCCACAACTCACACGTTCACATTTTCAAAATGTACCATATCATAAACTTTGCATAATCTCAACAAACATTAAAAGTGTATTTTGACCAAACAATCTCTACTTATGCAATCACTTAATAAAACACTTTCATTCGTGATTTATTTATCAATTAACCAAAAACCCCAAATGTGGGTGTGTTTACAAGATTTGTAAAGCTCAACACTTCAAATAATCAAAACTCATTAAATAACTCAACAATTGATAATTTTAGGTAAAACACATAAACACTTTAAAAACAAACATTTTGGCATGTACAACGTTTTCACAAATCAACTTGAACTCACCTTACTAGAATTAGGCTAAATCTAGATTTTCCCCAATATGAGCTCCTTTGAAGAAACTTGAATCTTCAAGCCAAATTTTCCAAAAACCTCAACCACATAAAGAATCCACCAACAAAACATATCTAGGTTGCCAACAATGAGCCTCAATCTTCATTTCTTCAAGAGGAAGAGAAGGGTTTAGAAGAGGGTTAGGTAAAACCTTAAAAAGTGTAGAAATCCAACCAAAATGGAAGTGAGATAAAGTTTTCTAACCTCCAACTATCAATCCTTGCTAAGAGATGGGAGAGAGACTTTGATTCACAAGATTTGTGGCTTCAAGGGCTCTATAATCGGTTTAAAGGGTTAGGGTTTGGTTTGGGAGAGTTTAGAGAGAGAGATGGTGGAATAGAAATGAAAGGAAGCTGAAATTCGTGGGTTTAAAACCATCTGGAGCCCGACGGCGAGTGTGACAGGCGAAATTGACACTATCACTCTCGCGGGGCACTATCGCCTGCATTGTACCGTGCCAAAATGCCTGTTCGTGATTCTGCCACGGCGAGAGTGACCATGTCACAATTGTCGGGCACTCTCGCCCAATCTGTACCGAGGGTCATCTATCCCTCGCGATTGTGGCACGGCGATAGTGACCTTGTCACTATCGCAGGGCACTATCGCCCAAGCTGCCCGAAGTCCGGTTCGTCTCGAATTGTACGCGATCCGTTGAGTTCTTACACACACCACTTCCTAACGTTAGACCTTCACCTTAATAAAATTTCGGGTGTTACAGATGTGTTCTCATCTCAATGCAACTACGCAAAGTCGCAAATACGATTATACGAAACTCTAACTCCCTAAGTCTCTAGAAGGCTAGAATCTCAAGTCTCAACCTTAGTTGGTATTTCATTTGTGAAGATCCCACGAAGCATGACACTTTTTTGAAGTTTTGATGTATGTATTGTGTTAGTGTTGCTACTTGTAAGGACTATAATCGTAGGTTATAATTTCTATTGGACTGCAAGTATTTTGGTTGCTACTATTGTTGACTTATTGTATTACTTTCTCTTGGACTACAAGTATTTTGGTTGCTACTATGGAGTGTGTACAACAAGTTTGTATTATAAATTTAGACAACATGTTTGTACTTTGCATTATCAACTTAGAGAGTATGTTTGTATTATCAACTTAGAGAGTATGTTTGTATTATCAATTTGGGATGTTGGTACAAAATTCAGCAGGTTTGTTTTGTACAACAATAGGTTTCAATTTGGTCAACTTCAAACTTTGAGATGATGGTACAAAACCGTACCAAAATGTATCAACTTCAAAATGTTGGTACCAAGTACAATTGGTTTGTACGCGGTATAAATTTTGACGTACCAATTGTTGGTGCACGGTATTGAGAAGAAAAAAACATGGTACCGTATCATGCTCACCCCTAAAATATATGCATAAAAAATCAATTTTAGTTTCTAATATAAGTTTTGACAAAGAAAAGGATATAAATCAATACTTACGCTGTGTTCTCGAACTCTTTTTACGAAGGAAAATAAAAGAAGAGGAAGGGGGAGTAAAAAAATTGTGTTCTCTAAACTTTTTAGGAGAAAAAGGAAAAGAAACGAAAAAAAATAATGATAAATTTCATTCCAAAACTTTTCTTTCAGGAAGAAAGGCAATGAAAGGAAAGAATTAAAACCCATTTAAAAAAGGGAAATTAATTAAAATACCCAAAGTTTGATCAACTGTTACCGAAATACCCAAAAAAATTCATTTTGCAAAAATACCCAAAATACCCGCGATGGTTCCCGCGATCGCGGGCTAGGGCTGACGTGGCACGTATTTTGGCCCCAAATGCCCCGCGAAGCCCCTCAACTTTGGCCGCGGTGCACTTTTGGTCCCTGCCCGCGATCGCAGCCCGCGATGGCCCGCGATGGACCAAAATTTACACTTTTGGTCCCTGAAAATTTACACTTTTGGTCCCTGAAAATTTACACTTTCAGCCCCTGTACTTAGACGAATCTTGCATGCTTTTACTGTTTTTTTCCACAATTATTGTACTTTGAAGACCGATTTGTGGTTGAAATTCATTTGCATGTTTGAGATTTCATCCATAAATATCAGTAGTATGCAATTTACAATTCACACTTCCTCTTGCTTTCTTTCTTGATTTCTCTCTTGCTTTCTTTCTTTGAATTGATTTCTCTCTTCTCTCATTTCATCCACAAATGGCATCGTCATCAAACCCTAAGTCTACTCCTGAAAAAATGCCACCTCAAATCGAGGTCGCCATAGCAAAAAAGGAAAAGGATATAGATGAACTAACAGAAGAGTGGAAAAAATTTATGGACAGGAAGGCAGTCCATTTGAGAAAGATCGAAGAGGAAGACAGGGAGATCAAAAGGATGAAAGGGGATATAAAAGCTCGGGAGGCTCGTGTTCGTCGAGAACAAGAAGCAATTCACCATATTCTGCAAGACTTCGCAATTATTCAAGCGAAGGTAAACGAGAAGCAAGCTTGGATTGATGAAACTAAATCAATTTTTAAGTAGGTGGTGGTTATATTTTTTTTTGTTTTGTATTTTTTTTACTGTGTTGTTGTTTGTATTTTTTTACTGTGTTGTTGTTTTGTATTTTTTGTTGTTGTTAATTTCTTTGAAAAGTAGTTTTTAAGCTGCTGAACCACGGTTAGGTTGGATACATCATGCAAGGTCAAGTCAGAGGTTACCTCATTCATGGGCCTACTCCTCTTGTAGAATATATGACAACCCTCAACTCATTTGCTAAAGTATGTGTGGGTTGTGGTACACAATGGCCATACGTGGTTGCAAAAGCAGAAGCTGTTGAAGAAGGGTCAGAAAGATTGAAGTCAACTCATTTGCTAAAGTGTGTGCGGGTTGTGGTACACAATGGCCATACGTGGTTGCAAAAGCAGAAGCCGTTGAAGAAGGGTCAGAAAGATTGAAGATGAAGAGCTTGTTGGATGGAATACAAACTAGCTGTATTATCAATGTTCATTTAGAAGCATATGTATGTGTGCGTGTATATATATAATATGAAATGGGGTTTTGACAAGTTGGTATCACTGGACTCATTTAAGAATTGTGAAAATGGGTATTTGACGAATGATGATTCATGTGTGTTTGGAGCTGAAGTGTTTTAAACACACATGAATCATCATTCGCCAAATACCCATTTTCACAATTCTTAAATGAGTCCAGTGATACCAACTTGTCAAAACCCCATTTATAAACAATTCTACCTTCTCCTATTGCCATTCACGATATCTATAAACACATTCAAATAATAATAATTTAAAACGATTTAATGAATTAGTTAATATATGATTATTATGTTAATGCGATAGGAGTGTAAAACAAAATTGAAAAAAAAATATGAGATGTACCATAAATTAAATAATTAACTATAATGGTGTAATTTGTTAAAATTAAAACGTATCTAATATGAATATATAAACAGACATGTGTACTCAGAGTTAACATTCACTGTCATGGATGCAAGAACAAGGTCAAGAAAATACTAAGAAAAATTGAAGGTCTCCTATTTTCTTTATGTGTGTAAATATATAATACGAATATATATATATCATTTACAAACTAGTTGTGTTATCAATGTTCATTTAGAAGCATATGTATGTGTGTATATATATCATTTACAAATCAGTGTTTAGATCAATAGTATCATATGGGTTTGTTCCATATGGTTCAAGCTGTGACGGGCCCGGGATTTGACTGACAGAATGTCTCCTTGGCACGGTTGAAGGGGCGGGATTTGGACACTCTCCACGAGTGTGTCCTACGCATTGGCACCGAGTACATCTTCGTTGTATCGAACTTTCACCACGTGATGGACGTCGGTCGTTCTTTCTCGGTCTCCCGGCCCTGTTCTTATCCATTAAAGGTGGATAGCATGGTGGAAGCGGGTCTGGTGGATACACCCATGCTGCAGGGGGTCCAGCTGGGTTTATTACATCCACGTATGTTTTCCGGTAATATTCGGACGTGAAGAAAGGTACAGCCAAGTCGATGCAATCTGTACGACTCATATATCTTGCTGCAGTGATGGCATGGCCGCACGGTAACCCAGATTTATCCCATTCGCGACACGAACAAAGGTGGTCTTCCATATTCACAATCGCGTGAATATAGTCATCATGCACCTCGTACTTCCCATACCCGATTGCTTTTACCGGCCATGTCGCCGCACGACGCGCCCTGTACTGAACGATATTCTCCGCCATTGGTGTGAGTGCATTTTGTATCTCAGCTCCTTTTAGGCGTCGAATTTGGTACCACTCTTGTTGAAAGGCCCGAAAGTAGTCCATAAGATTAACAATCGGACATCTACGCGCAAAACGGGAGAGTGCATTCACAGACTCTGCACTATTCGAGGTCAGAATGTCATACCGTTGTCCAGGAAAATGGGCCGCGGACCACCTCTCCGGTCCAGCATCGTCAAAGACTTTGGCTGCTTCCTTGACACTGTATCGTAGCATATTCATGTACTTGTTAAACTCCCGATCCGTATATGCTCTGCATGCCGCCCAATAGACATCCTTGTAGGTGGTAATACGTTTGTCCTTGGATTTGGCGTTCATCTCCAAATGTCGACAGCATATGGCGTGAGGGGCGTTTGGGTACATGGCAGAGATTGCGGCGCTTATGGAAGGAGCCTTGTCAGACATAAACACCAACCCTTGCGGGTCTCCGATAGCTTGTCTCAACATGGACATAAACCAAGTCCACTTGTCCCCGGTTTCAGACTTGCCTACGCCGAAAGCTACTGGAACGATGGAGTTATCCCCGTCCATGGCAACCGCCAGGAACATCATACCCAAGTAACGGCCCTTTAAATGGGTTGCGTCTATTATCAAGACACGACGTAGATTTGCCAGAAATGTGCGGATCTGCAAAAACATAGGTTAAAATGTTATAGTTTATAATGTGTAAATGTTATAGTTTATAATGTGTAAACATATGACGTGTTAAAATACGTACCGCGGGTCCAAGGGCCACGAAGCACATCTCAAACCGTCCACGTGAATCGGTCCGTAGCTGCGTGACAGTACCAGGGTTCTGCAGCTGCAAATTATATAAATATGTCGGGAGTCGTTCATACGACTCCTCGAACGTGCCTCTCACCATAAACAGTGCATGGCAGCGCGCACGCCACGCTTGGTGGTAATCAATCGTGACGCCGAACTGCCGGTGAACGTCGTGGACGATGTCCTTTGGACGCAATGACCTGCTAACATCAAGAAATTTGTTTTTCAGGATCGCACCCAAAGTCTTTTTGCCGGCTTGTTTGTGGTGGGGATTAAGTTACGTCCTCGTACAAGTGTGTACGTCGTGCAACTTTCTAATCATTATCGCCCCTCCTTTGGGACCCGTGTGAATCGCGTACAACCTCCACTCACACTTTTCTCTAGCACATTCAACTACGTATTTGCTTTTGTCAGATGCCCGCACGCGACTTTGGAAACCCTCTTCCAAGAACTTGAGTCCGACCTGACTTGCTAAGAGATCCTTCGAATCGAATATCTGACCTGTTGTTAAACTTTCACTGCGAATATAAGGTGTAGGTTCGTAGCTTTGTGTCTGGGTATGGGAGTCTGGAAGAATAGGGGGCATATCAAAAAAGTCATTTATCTGACTACATGATTTTCTACTAGGGGTATATTCTTCGTGATCATCATTATCGGTGTCTGATCTGTCTATTTCATAATTACCCGTTTTGAAAACGTGGGTTTCGTCATCAGCAACTCCAGCAGTACGCCATTCGTTTGGTTGTGGTTGTTGTTGTTGTTGAGAATCAGGCTGCTCTATTTGGAGGTCTTCGTCGTCGTCACCCTCCTCGTTACCGTCGTCGTCACCGTCTTCGTCACCGTCGGATACGCCGGGATACACAAAGAGTAATGGGGGTCTTTCTGAATCGACTGCAAGGTGCAGAAAAGTAGAGATATCCCCATCGTTGGATAAATCCACAAATGACCCATCGCCATTTTTAAACACTAACTTGCAAATATCAGAAGAGTTGATTCCACATTTTTGCATGGCGTATGCAACAAACTTCTGATAAGTATAGTTTACTGACACTTTAACACCATGCTTAGATTTATAAGGAAAATTCCACTCATTGTTATCTTGCACTCATTCACCATCAAAACATAAATATAGCTTAGCTTTTGCAACAGATGAAGTCATTTTTTCAGTAGTATCTCAAACACAAAATATTGCAGAAAGAAATATTGCAACAATGAAATCGTTGTGTGAGAATTATGGCTTAAATTTTACGTCTATTTATGAATGAAACAACCAACATATCAGAAAACCAATCTCTCATTTCATCCACAAACTGATATTCCAAAAACATTGATTGAAACATGCAATTGAATTTCAACCACAAATCGGTCTTTAAATTGCAATAATTGTGGAAAAAAACAGTAAAAACATCAAGATTCGTCTAAGTATAGGGGCTGAAAGTGTAAATTTTCAGGGACCAAAACTGTAAATTTTGGCCCATCGCGGGCAGGGACCAAAAGTGTACCGCGGCCAAAGTTTAGGGGCTTCGCGGGGCATTTGTGCCCAAAATACGTGCCACGTCAGCGTATCCCGCGATCGCGGGACCCCATCGCGGGTATTTTGGGTATTTTGCAAAATTGAAAAATTTTAGGGTATTTTGGTAACAGTTGGTTTGACTTTGGGTATTTTAATTAATTTCCCTTTAAAAAATTACTAAAATTGTTAAAACTACAAAACTACCCAACTTATAAAGGATATATTTGTAAAAGGTATTTTATTAAAATAACATATTTCATTTCCTTTCTCCCTCTTTTAAGAACATAAAAGAATTATTTTCTTTCTCTCATTTCCTTCCTTTCCTCCTTTCAAAACACAAATAACAAATTATTTTCCTTTTCCTTTTTTTCCCTCCATTTCTTTTCTTTTCTTTTATTTTCGCTACAGATTAGATAATATAGCGTTAATGTTTTATACAAGATGATCTGTTTAAAATTAAACAAATTTTAAGCATTAAAATATTTACAGCGTTTGTATTTGTTTACTATAATACAAACTAGCCAAAGTTAGAGATGGTGAATAGTAAAAAAGAGTGGAGTGAAAGCTCCTAAGTCTTCCCTTTCATGGATCTCCATGCTTGTTTCTTCTTCTCCCATCTTCGTTTCACCCCTTTGCTCAATTTCCTTTCTCGAAATTTATCTCGACTCTTTAACCAACCAACGTAATCTTTACCCTTCTTGCACTCCACAAAATCCGCTAAATCATCAAAATCATCCACACCACCCGACCCTTCTAATCTCATCTTCAGATACATCTCCCCGCGACAAGTTTCTTCCATGCTAAATTCAACCACATCTTCCGTTTCCATTGAATCGTTTGCAACAGAAGCATTACTGAGTAACACAAAAAGGAAACCAAGTAATGTAATGTAAGAGCTCGGTGAAATTAAGGAAATCGACTGCAACTGTTTTCTTAAACAAAAGCAAACAAACCCAATATAGAAGTTGCTTTTGTTTTTTAAGAGGTGTTGAAATCTGAAGTCTTATTTCGCTTCTGATTGATAAGAGATGGTGCTGAAGTCTGAAATCTGATAAATGTCTGAATTTGTTTAAATTATGTGTTTTGACCCATTAAAATATTATAGTGTTGAATTTATATATTATAAATTTATACCATTTCACGTATTTATGCATCATCATTACGAAATTTATATATAAATTATAAAATTAGCATTCATTTAAACGAATACGTTTAATCCATAATAATATATTTAAATTACATAAATTTAAATTTGAAAGTCACCTAATTATAGTAAATTGAGTTTTATTATAATCCAAGTGAATCGATTGAGAGAAATGATCTATTAAGGTTAATTCATTGAGAATAATAAAAGGCAAATAAGAGGTTGGTTTACCTCTTACCAGATAAGAGAACGATAAAGACATAAGGGGCTGTGAAAGTTTGGAAAAAACAAAAAATCTGAATGGCCCTGCCTCTTAACGAATCAAACATAAGAGGCTAATAAAAGCTTCTTTCTAAAAAACAAAAAAGGCCAGAGTATGTCATTTTTACCTCGCATAGAGTGTCCGAATCTCTTGAAATTTTGCAGCCATCCTAACTGTAGGATATTGGAATACCGGAGCCTGCACCATTTTTTTAAGAATCAGTTTGTGCACAACAGAGAAATTTTGAAACAACAAACAAGAAAAAGAGAAAGATATATATATATATATATAATTATATACCTCTTTGTAAATGACAATAGATCCTTCAGATGGTAATGAAGTAGGAGTAACTAATGGCATCAAGGCATCTATATTACCTTCTTCAAGAATAAACAGATTAGTCAAAGCCATTATCACCGAGACACAACTCTTTACTAAAAAGTCAAGCCCGCTATCAAAACTCAACGATAACAACCCTAAGAAATGTAAAAGCATCAGTCTCGACTCCTTATGACTTGTCGAACGGGTTTCTTCCATCATGTTGTAGGAGAATTTTTGGATCGGAAGACGGATACTAAATTCTTTGAAACAGTTGATGATTCCCATAATAAAATCATACTCCTTGCAAACAGATAGGTCTTTTAACGATTTGGGTTGATCGCTACCATATCTTAGACACCAAACAGCTTGTATCAACGAATTACTAATTAGCATCAACGAAGATGCTAGAAGACAAATATCTTGCAGACTTGCATCACTATTAAGAGGCAATTCGATATTGTTAACATCATTAGCAGCTCTCGTTAACATGCATTTTAAGAACGATAAAACTTCATCTCTGTGTTCAATGTCAAGTATGCACAGGCTCTGATGTATATATTCAATAGAGGAAGCTACAAGGTCGGATTTTCTCTTGAAAAACTTTCTCCTTAGATTTGAATTCCATGAATCGTTCAACGTAGTTATCATCTGATTCAGTTTCTTCCGTTTAGCGGGGTCAATAAAAAGCTCAAAACAAGGGTGGGAACTTTCGTTGACCAAAGAATCTTTATCATCTGTTGGATGTTTCTCGGTTTTCAAAATGGACATGTGCTGGGTGTACAAGATAACAGAGCTTTCAAATACCGAAAGGTAGGAATCAAGAAGTCTTGGATCTGATGTCATTTTTTCGATATCTACATGAACACTGATCACATCAGAAACCAATGAAACAATATGAGCCTGCAATAATTTGGGTGAAGAAAGCACAATGGGGTTTTGCAGCAATGTTGTGGCTGCAACGACACTGATTTCTGAAGACTTGGAATTATTAGAACGAACCCATGTTATACTATTGAGAAATTCCTGAAGTGCCCCCTCACCGGAGATTGTCAGTAGAAAATGAGAACATATCATTTCCATCATTACTCCAAAGTCGCCGCTATCAGCCCCATGCTTAAATAAACGGTCTTCCGGTGAAGAAAAAGAATCAACGATGTGCAAATACATTCTCAACCGACTATGAACCAATAGCTCGTCTATGAGCACCTGGAAAGATGCACACACGTTATCAGTAAAAGATGCATATTACTTTCATAGAAGTAATAACCCCTGTGGATCTAAATCAAGAAAACAAAGATCAAATACTCATCTTAGAAATCAGCCTTTTGCTTAAACCTAAAATATGTAAGAAAAACTCCTTAAAATAAACATTCCCATTTATATAAAAAAACGTCACATTTTGATAGATGGTGACATTTAGCTATTATGTGTGGAAGTAGATACAATATTCATTTGCTTCACTGCTATTCATGATTAATTGAAATATACTAGTACTCAAAGCACTGGAGTGATCCAGTAGCCTATGCACCCAAGGATAAATTCTTAGGTTTTCAATTTTATACAAATACGGATTATGTGGTTATTAGACCTGAAGTAAAGTGGCGTTTGTTTTTTAAGAGATGCTGAAGTTAGTCAGAAGTCTTATTTCACTTCTGATTGATAAGAGGTGGTGCTGAAGTCTGAAATCAGAATCTGTTTGTTTTTGTAAAATGATACATGACTGAATTTGTCTAAATTATGTATTTGACCCATTAGAATATTATAGTGTTGAATTTATATATATATATATATATATATTATATATATATAAATTTATACAATTTCACATATTCATGCATCATCATTATGAAATTTACATCTAAATTATAAAACTAACATTCATTTAAATGAATACGTTTAATCGATGATAATATATTTAAATTATATAAATTTATAACTGAAAGTCACCTAATTATAGTAAATTGAGTTTTATCATAATCCAAGTGAATTGATTGAGAGAAGGGATCTATTAAGGTTAATTCAATGAGATCAATAAGAGGCAATGAGGTAAATAAGAGGTTGGTTTACCTTACCAGATAAGAGGACGATAATACATAAGTGGCTCTGAAAATTTGGAAAAAACAAACAGCCTGAATAACCCTACCTCTTAATGAATCAGACATAAGAGGCTAACAATAGCTTTTATTCTAAAAAACAAACAAGGCCTAAGTAAATACAGCATCTCGCATGTAATCATCTAAGATAAAGTTTTCCAACAAAAGCACCAAAGATACCTATGACGGTTGAGTAAATGAATCAAGCATGTCAAATATAAATATCTGCATCAAAAGTCTGCATTTGTCCAGTTAAAAGAAACGCTCATTCCAATCCTCCATGATTAGCCAAGAGAAACCTGATTGTAAAATGGAAAGGATGCGTGTAAAATTACCTCAAGGATTGCTGTGATAGAAGAAACGCATGATTCAAAGAGCTCTAGGGATGATAACGATGCAACCTCGGCAAAGGAGTCGGAAGATTTCTCACCACTATACATGCATTGACAAGAATGTGACTTTTTAAAATCGACATTTCCATGGCTTCCTGCTACTTGAAGTAAACTCAACTTTTTGAATATTAGAAGAAGAATGTGTCCACTTTCCAAAAGATGTTGTTGGGGCACACGAAAGGTCAAGGTTACCATGCAACATCTTATCAATAGATTAAGTTGTTCGAGTTCAAGAGATCGAGTGGCAGAGATATCATGGTTCGAAGACTGCAACTGCTTCCACCTCCTTTGTAGATCTTTGAAGAGGAAATTGGAGAGTGTGTATACATCTCTTAAACTCAACCTAACTTCACCGTCATTAGTTTTCATGAACAACTCATTTTGATCAGCTCCTTTGCCTAAACAAAGCTTTTGCTTTGAAGATAATTGAATGAACAAATAATATGAACTTTTCAAGAGTTGTGACTTGATACCCTGATTATATAACAAACAAAAAAAGGAAGAAAAATAGTCAAAAAATTGTTAAACATGGCTATGCAAGTCATTTTTGCATTTGGAATGGAGTTAAAACTTTATGAGAAGATTTTCAAACTTCAAACTTAGGCTGTGAATTAAATAAGATCCATATTGCATTGTACCTCAGGAGATTCAAGGGCAGAAATTAGAGTTTTGAAAATGTACGTCGTCGTTGGAGGGTATAATGTTTTGTTATGTGGTTTGTTGAGCTTGAGCTTACTCCTTGTATAAACCATCTCTGCCTGCACATAAAACAAACAGGGAGAAAAATCAACCAACCGCAGTTTTTCATTGCTTAAAGATTTTAATTTTTTAAAGTTAATTTTGCCATAATGACGAGGGGTGTTAATGAGTTGAGCAGAGCCAAGTAGCTGGGCATTTGGGCTCTGCTCGTTTGACTAGTATTTGGCTTGAGCTTAAGCTAAAATAACTTTTTCATAATTTTGTTTGAGCTCAAGTATTACATCTTTCTTCAAGCTCGAGCTCCATGCTCGTTTAAAGTTTCAATATTTTGTAATGACCTAAAATCTGAGGTTGGGTGGCTCGTTTATGGGCTCAAGCTCAAGTGGCTCACTTTTTAGCTCAAACTTGGACCACATAAACTTGTTTCCAATCTTAAAAAAGCAAACTTGAATTAAAGCTCGTAAGCTCGGTTTTAACACTAAATTGAACTAAAAATGGATAAAAACTAAAATGTTTTCTTTATCAAAAATGTCTTAAAATGCAAACATAATGTCCAACATCACTAGATGATAACTTAAATTGTAATTAGACAACAAAGTCAATAGAACATAAACATAACTTTTTAAATACAATATGGCATGAAAAACAACTTTCCTGCACAAACATTGGTATAAACACAGCAAACAGAACTAAGAATAGAGAAAAATGAACCAATATAAAAATATTCAAATTAAATTCTATCCAATTAACCATACAAACCAAGTTCATAATGCATTCAGATCATGGATATAATCACAGAAAAAATAAGCAGTAGAACAGCATGTTTGCAACAAAAGGCAGTTATAACGGCTTGAAAAAATCATTCACTCATTTTCAAAACGTAAAAAGATTCTCATTTTTTAAACTCATGCTTGCCACACAAATATTCTCTATAAACTGTTCTTGTACTAGTGAATTCAAAAATTACAGAGTATAAACAATGATACTATGTAACTCTGATGTGACCACCAGCAAGAATGGAATCAGAGATAATCTTGGAGGCTCAAGTTCGGCTGCTTTTTGTTGTCCAAGGCTGTGACTTCCATTTTATGCAAGCATATCATGCTAATTTGATGAGCAAAAATTGATTATTACAAGAAAAAATGCAGAACTATTTGTCATTTTCTTAACATATAATACAAATAGGATGTAAATGTTGCTAACCATATATAGATGGCAAAGAGTGAAAACCCCTCAAGGAAAAACAATGTAGATACATGATCCGGTTTTTTAAACATATTACTTGAAAAGTGCAGACGTACAGTATCAAGAACACAAGAAATGATCAGATGGGATTGTGGCAGATGACTTATTCTGCTGCTAACTATCTATAAAATAGGGTTGCATTATGTTTAATCATGCACAACCTAAAATCCTCGATCTTCTGGCCAAGTTAAGTAATCTATGCCAATAGCTTGAGAGATGGTACTTGGTTTGTATAAGAGTCTTTCAACCGAGTAAACCCTCTTTTTCACCTATAAAATATTTCAGTTTAAGCATTTTCTCCCATGCCAATTGCAAAAAAGTGAGACCAATTGCATCTAAACAACTCAAGCACAATAGAAATAGGTGGCCCAACCATTTAAGGAAAGAAACTCAGCCTGTGAATATCTGCAAGTGTACGTTGGGCATCAATAAGTGGTGTCTCTATTGCTTCTTCAGTTTGACATTGATTGCCATAACCTTTGGTAACGAGATTATACCCAAAAACCTTTACAACATATTAACACTAATCATGCCAAGACTGAGCATACGTGTGTATTGAAGTTAAGTGGACAAAATATAAACCATATAATCATCAAAAAGAGGCTTCAAGGCCAGGATATTTGATAAGGGCGAGCCTAATGTAAATACACAAAGATTAATTTGTTGTTCATTGTTCTTCAACAAGAAGATACTTGATCATGTATTAGATATTTGGCACCTAAAACGGGTGCACTTTAGCTTGAAATTTTATGATTTTATGGTCTACTGCCAAATTAGGATGCCACCATGATTCACAATTCATTTGTCAAATTTGCTTAAGGCTGCAAAATGATAATTTACGAAATATATGTGAAATTTTTGTTTCCATTTATGACCTTTTTTTGTCTCTATATTTGTATATGATTTTATATATTTTGAACGAGAAGAAAAATATTTTAAACAATTTCCCATGACCTCTTTGATTCGTCTCCATTGTTTTTCGTTCAATTTTAGTTAACAGTGAGCCAAGAAACTGAGATAACGAAGCTTACAATTGGGTTCCCAAACCAACATCTAAAATCCTTCAACTATATTCGATGTAGAATAAATCAAAGTCAGTAACCTCTACCCACTTGTTCACATAAATCAATTTCCCATTCCAATTTCCACATAAATGATAAATCAGAAGGACAATTCAAAACAACAGAGTCACAGAACACAAATGCAGAGATGTTTACCTGAAAGAGATTAGGTGATCGCCAATTAGGGTTCGATACCTAGAAAACTTGAGAAGCAGATCTCCGTTAAGGTCAGATGCAAGCAGAGAAGGGAGGTTTCCGCCAGAAGCAGGCCAGCACCGGCCTCACGGAGCACGGCAAACGGTGGTCGTCGTAATCTGTGTTGAGCGAGTGAAGACCGTACCGAGATTAGGGGTCGAAGGACATTGACTTTGTTGACTGTCCTGGGTTCACTTTAGCAGACTTGCCTTTTTTTCCAGGGTGGCCATGCGCACACCCTGAACCTCAAGTAGCTCCATCCGGTAAGACCCATATTACATGTGTGCTCTCTTGAAGCCATAGGTTCAAAATCATACATGATTAACCTACAAAATTATATACGATTCACGTGAATTTGTCCCACAGCTTAAGTCATGGCCAAAGCCGTCTACGTCCACCTTTGTGCCGTTAATGTAAAACCATATGTGATTTTCTAATTTGTTGTTCTCGTGTTATCTTAAATTGTTAGTGTTCTCGTTTAAAACTTTCTCTACCTAAATAACCTATTTTCATAGATAGGTGCATTACTCTTAGGCCATCCGCAGCGCCCTTCGGGCTCGAGCTCGGGCTCGGGCGGGCAGCGGTGGGGGGCATGCGGGCTTCATGCTCGGGCTCGGCGTGCGGGCTTTCAAACCCGAGAAACCCGAGAGCTCTCCAACGGCTCCTTTTATATTTTTTTATTTTTTTAAATCTTGAAAATAAATAACTACCAACGGCTACTTTTATAAAAAAAAATTAATTTTTTTTTTCAATTTAATCACACTATATATATTAACCCTCAACCTCTTATTTTTTCACACCAACAATCTCTCAAACTCTCTCAAACTCTCTCAAATTCTCTCAAACTCTCTCAAATTTCATCATGAATCCAAACAAAACACCTACATCCCGTCGTAACAGACCGGATACACCGCAACCGCAAGAAGACCCGGAGCTTGGTTTCCAAGCGTTTACACAACAAGGTTTTCATAATTGGTAGTGTTTTGTATTTTGTAATTTTTATTTTTAATGAATGATATGAATTTTTATTTTTATTATTTATCTTATTTTTATTTATTAAAAAATATATAAATATTTTTATTTTGTTAAATAATTAAATGTATAAATAAAAGAATTAAAAAAATAAGGTGGCAAGAGGGCTTGAGGGTAGCGCTGGGGGTCTTTAGGGCTTGAGGGCTTAGCTGATGTGGCGCTGATGTGGCGTTGAAGGCTTGAGGGCTTTTATCAATGCGTTGAGGATGACCTTAGGTGTCTCTGATGGAAAGCCAATTAAAATGATTTTTAAAAAGTTAATTCATTTATTTAATCTTAAAAGTTATTAAAGTTTAACTTGATTTTTGTAGATGCCTCCTAACACCTTAAACACAACCTCAACCGCAAACAATGCAAACATCTATCCCAATTTACATTGTAGTCAATCCTTGACAAGGAAAAATTGAAAAAGACGAACTTTCTCGAACGGTTTTGCTTCCTAACGGTCGTCCTTAAGCATGAAAAGACGTACTGCGTTCTAGAGAATCCCCCTCCAGCAACTTATGATAGAACTGCTTTAGTATATGGTTAGGGATATATGACCAACAATATTGAGGAGCTTGTGGTGATTCCTTTTGGAATATTTACGTGATTTCTTTAGGAGCTTGTAGTTGGGTTATTTACTTGATTTCTTTTGGGAAAAAGTATATGTTTTCATTGTAAGAAAACCATAAACTTATGTTTTTATTGCTATCATTCAGAATTATAAGTTTAATTATAAGACTTAATGATTTTAATATATATTTGGTTTAATTATAAGACTTCGAGAATGAAACCAAATAGCGCCGTTTACCTGATTGATGTTTTTCACCCAAAAAAACTGCACTATTTCGAACAGAAAACGGATGCCTTCTGTACATCAAACGCCAATCTCCACCGTTCAGAATGTAGACCAAGATGTCGTAAAGCTATTGTCCAAAAATCGAGATGATCCGACGGTTCAAACTCTTGAAATAGGCAAAACGGCACGGATGCGTTTTCCAGGAATTCTTGGACGAATTTTTTTTTCTTTGTTTTCTCTCGTTTTCGATTGGTTTCTTCTATTTCTTCAAATCACCGATTCTGCTCTGATACCACGTGTGGATCCCAGTTTAACAATCAAGTAACAATAATAATCAACAACTCAGATCAATAGGTTGTCATCCATATGATTGATATTCAAAAAGGTTACAATACGTTCAGAGAGAATATTCAATAAGAGTAATGAACGATTTACCTAATTCTAAGGCTAAACAAACTATTTAAACCTAGGGCTAAGACTATTAAGGCCCAAGCCCATTAAGCTAATCTAAGCCCATTAAGCTAATCTAAGCCCATTAAGCTAATCTAAGCCCATTTAACAATTAAAGGCTTATACAATTAATATTCTTTTCTTTATAATTCTTTATATAACTTTCTATAATATAGGACATTTATGGTCCTAACAATCTTCCCCTAAAGTTATATAAAGAAAAAACGGTCTTGAAAACTTCAGGTCTTGATCTTCTCTTCCTCTTGAATGTTTGAAACACTTTAGTGTTGCTTATCTTCATGTCTTTCACGCTCCCCCTTGAAATATGCTCTTAGTCTTCATAGTATCACGAGTTGAACCACGAGTTGAATTGACTTTGAAATACTTCAGAACTTGTTGAACCAATATGCTCGAAGGAGGAAACAATTTGATGCGAACACTTATTGATAAGGGATGATAAGAACCAACTAAGAGAATTTTTCTGCACTTGTAAGCTTTTCTGCACTGATCAATACAGTTACTCCCCCTCAACTTTTGCTTACTCCCCTTCAACTTGATAATCTGGGTCTTTGAGCCTTTATAACGTTTCTCCCACTCATGATAATGATTTGTGTCTTTGAATCTGTATCATATATCCCCCTCATGATGATTAGGAGCATCCTGAGCATCATGTAACTTCAAAGACAACACTGATGAGTAGCAAAATACTAGATAAGACGTTAAGTAACCAAAATGGGGTAATCAACTAATACAGAAACACAAAAGTAACTGTTATCACAACAATTAAGAAAATTGTGTGGCATATTTAACAAAACGGGTTGATCAAACACTTACCAAATCGAGACTTGACACAAATTTAAAGATCTAGATATGCATAACAGAGTTGCAATAAGCAAATGTGAACAATAATCAACCAAAACTCGTCCTAATGATTCGAAAAACGCAACCCTAAGAACTCGAACAGTTGATTTGTATAAGAAACAGAAATATAATCCCAAAATTAACGAAATGCACGTAGAGATTATGTAAATATGGATCGAATATCAATAAGAAAAGGTAAACCATACCTGATTTGGAGAGAAAACAAATGATCTGAGAAAGAGTGTGGTGTGAGTGCGTGCGATTTAGGAAACATGGGGTTATGAGAGAGTTGTGGAAAAGTTGAAAGATATAGGGTTTTGAGGAGGGTTTATATAGGGGAATCCAGAAACTGAAGTTGTCCGGAAACAATACCGGATCCGGATTAGTCCGGAGTCCGGAAGTCACTTTCGGAAAACTCAAGGTTCCGGAAAACTTCAAATTTTGACCCTAAACTTTTAAGATTTGACAAAATATCCCCCTGAACTTTTGACACTAAACAAAATGATAATTTGAAAAAGGCTAAGTGTCTTTTGCTCCCCCTCAACTTATGCATGAGTTTTAACACCCAAAATAAATAAGTAAATGGACACAATGGAAAAGCAACTTTATGAAAGACTCAAGATAGAGAAAAAAGAAAAAATCAAGTGTCGCTCCCCCTCAACTGATGCAAGTACTAAATGCTTACCTTCGTGTGCTCCTCCTGAACACAATAACAAACGGTCAAACGTACGGGTATCGAAAGAAAAAAAACATAGATAAGGGAAATCAAACAAAGAGAAATACGAACAAAAGAGCGAAAGAAATCTAACTTATTAATATAGAGGTTCTAAATTTCTGAAGCACATACAGATAGAGTTCAAGAGCAAGGAAGTGCGAACTTCGCCAAGAGTTGTGTGAGCAACAAGTGGAGAGAAAGCAGTTCCTTGGAGTTGAACAGAAGCTGTATGAGAGTCATAGGTATTCAAACCTTCAAATTGAGCATACCTAGCTTGGACACTAAGTAGTTAACCCATTTTTCGTCCAAGGCGTTGGTAAAAAGATTTGAAATCTGATGCTCAGTATTAACAAAGTAGAGTTCAATCGTACCTCGTTCGACGTGATCTTTGATGAAATGATACCGAACGTCGATGTGTTTGGTCTTCGTGTGCTGGACCGGGTTGCTCGATATTGCAATGGCGCTCTTCGAGTCGCACTAGATCGGAATGTTGGAGTATGTGAAGTCGTAGTCCTTCAACTGAGTGCGCATCCATATGACTTGTAAACAACAACTTGCAGCAGCCACGTATTCCGCCTCAGCTATTGATGTAGACACGCACTATTGTTTCTTTGAAGCCCAGCTTACCAAGCTATCTCCGAGAAACTGCACGTGACCCGACGTGCTCTTCCGATCCAACATGCTTCCAGCGTGATCCGCGTCTGAATAAGTTGTTAGTTCAAGACCTGTTCCTTTTGGGTACCATAAGTCAAGATCAGCAGTACCTTTTAAATATCTGAATATTCTTTTAACAACGATTAAGTGCAACTCTTTAGGTTTTGATTGAAAACGCGCATAAAGGAATGTCGAGAACATTATGTCTGGCCTACTCGCCGTCAAATACATTAAAGAACCTATCATCCCTCGGTAGGTCTTGGTATCCACATCCTTTCCTTTAGGATCGGCGTGTAACCGCGTACCGGGGGTTATGGGAGTTTTCATGGGCACAGACTGTTCCATCCGGTATTTCCAAAGAATGTCCCGGATGTACTTAGCCTGGTTTATAAAGATCCCGGTCGACAATTGTTTAACTTGACGACCGAGGAAAAAATTCATTTCGCATAACATGCTCATTTGAAAATACTGTCCCATGAGGTTTTGCAAAGTTCTTACAGTATAAAGGTTTTGATGAGCCAAAGATAATGTCATCAACATACACTTGTACAAGAATAATATAATCTTTCTCTTTCATAATGAATAAAGTGGTGTCGATTTTACCTTTTGAGAAACCAGACTTTACTAAGAAAGTGGACAAGGCATCATACCAGGCCCGTGGTGCTTGTTTTAGGCCATAAAGGGCCTTGTCTAGAATGTAGACATGGTTGGGCTTGGACTCATTAACGAAACCGTCCGGTTGCGATACGTATACCTCCTCCTTGATAACACCGTTGAGAAATGTTATCTTCACATCCATTTGGAAGACAGTGAAGTTCTTGTGTGCGGCGTAGGCAAGGAACATTCGGATCGCTTCAATCCTTGCTACAGGGGCGTAGGTTTCTTCATAGTCGATACCTTCTTGTTTTCGGTATTCTTTGGTCACAAGACGCGCGTTGTTTCGAATGACTACGCCATCTTCATCCTTTTTGTTCTTGAACACCCACTTTGTGCCGATAACTGTCTTGTTTTTGGGATGTGGGATGAGTCGCCATACTTTGAGGGCCTCAAACTGGTTGAGTTCCTCTTGCATAGCGACCACCAATCCGGGTCGTTGAGTGCTTCAATGGCGGTTGTGGGCTCAATCTTGCTTAGGAAGTCGGAGAAGAGGCAAAAGTTGGCAGATGCGCCTCGAGTCTGAACAGGTGTAGATGGATCACTGATTATCTGATGTAGAGGATGTGTGCGGGTCCACTTGGTAGTGTGTGGAAGCGGTTGTGCGGTTGCATGAGATGTATCCGGATCCACAAAGTCGATCTTTCTCGAACTTCAGCTCAGGCATGCCTTTCACGTGTCCGCCTAAAACTAGCTTGTTGATGTGTTTGAAGTTGAGGTGCGAAAGCCGACGATGCCAAATCCACGTTTGTTGAGAATTCGCCTTTGACATCAATCAGACGGAGTCGTCGGTCTTCATCGAAGAGAGATCAATGGTGTAGAGATTGGTCTTGCGAGTTCCAACCAAAAGCTCCTTTCCGTCTTCAGTGCGGATGCTACACCTCTTGGCCTAGAAGTTCACTTCTAAGTCTTTGTCGCAGAACTGGCCTATGCTGAAGAGATTATGACCTAACCCGGCGACATATGATACTTTCTTGATCGTGATTTTGTCTTGCACGATGTCGCCGTAACCCATGATTGGTGCCTTTATGTCGTCTTGTGATTGCAATTCAGAAATCTTCTTTTTCGGCTCAGTGTTTTCAGTTTCTAAGATCGTTGCTTTTTCTTCAGATTTAGCAAGCTTCTCAGAACTTTCAATTGTTTGCAATTTATATTCCTTCAGTTCTTTGAAGTACTTTCTGCAGCCTTCCTGTGATAGCTTGAGATTCTCTTCATATAATTTTATCTTTTCTTTACACTCTCGATGTATACAATATATCGACATTGTTACCTGAAAAATGAAAGACCGTTAATCGGTGTTACTTTGAAGAATCAAAAATGCGGAAGAAAAATCAAAGTTTGAATTTGAAACCAAATCTAAAAATAAACCCGTTTCCAAAAATCAAGTTCTGATTATCGAATTCGGAAGAACAAAAACAAACTTCGAGAATGAAACCAAATAGCGCCGTTTACCCGATTGATGTTTTTCACCCAAAAAAACTGCACTATTTCGAACAGAAAACGGATGCCTTCTGGACATCAAACGCCAATCTCCACTGTTCAGAATGTAAACCAAGATGTCGTAAAGCTACTGTCCAAAAATCGCGACGATCCGACGGTTCAAACTCCTGAAATAGGCAAAACGGCACGGCTGCGTTTTCCAGAAATTCTTGGACGAATTTTTTTTCTTTGTTTTCTCTCGTTTTCGATTGGTTTCTTCTATTTCTTCAAATCACCGATTCTGCTCTGATACCACGTGTGGATCCCAGTTTAACAATCAAGTAACAATAATAATCAACAACTCAGATCAATAGGTTGTCATCCATATGATTGATATTCAAAAAGGTTACAATACATTCAGAGAGAATATTCAATAAGAGTAATGAACGATTTACCTAATTCTAAGGCTAAACAAACTATTTAAACCTAGGGCTAAGACTACTAAGGCCCAAGCCCATTAAGCCTATTTAACAATTAAAGGCTTTTACAATTAATATTCTTTTCTTTATAATTCTTTATATAACTTTCTATAATATAGGACATTTATGGTCCTAACAACTTCATTTTATTCCAACTGATTTTCAGTTAGCTGGCCTTTTCACCAAACCTCTTGATGAGACAAGATTCATCTTTCTCATCAGCGAGCTTGGAATGTTGAACTATGAAGAATAACTCTTCAGTGGTTGTGCATTAGGTCAGTGATAAAATTCTATTTCTTTATTGATCATCTAATCACCGAACAAATGTTCACTGATACCAAGGTATGTTTTTCTATCCCTGATCACTGAAGTTCACTTCAGTTAGGTGTTTTTCAAACCCAAAGTTTGTATCACTGACATTTTTCTATCAGTGATATATTTTGAAATAACATAAAATTGCATCACTGATAATTCTATTCAGTGATCCTTCATTAAACAAAATCATCCCTGATCTTTCAAAACCTTCAAGGATTCCATTTGAAAATGAAAAGACAGTTTCTGTGTGTGACGTTATCAAACGGATAATTCATGGCACGACTTTTCGTCTGACACGTTCGTCCGTTTCGAATCTTGTCTAATAAGCTTCGTGGGACGTGTCACATGTCATGATGAGTTCTTTTTCCCACTCATCATTTCTTTCTCTCTCCTCTCACTATATAAACCCTTTGAGTTTATTTTTTTACCTTTTACGTGCACTAAACTCTCTCAAGCTAAGAAGAAATTACCTTTGCATTGTGTTCTCGGATTTTCTTAAAAACAAAGTTCAAGTTCTTCATACTTTTTCGACCCAAACAGGTTCACATTTCTTCTCATTTCTACCTTTAATCTTTTTCAAACTTGTTTTGATCAATATCTTTTGTTTACCAAGATCAAAACAAACGTGTTTCTTACATAAAATCACCTTCTTCATGATTTTATACACAAAACGTGAAATATAGTTTTTCTTAAAGTTTGAAAATAAAAGCTTAAACTTTAAATCTTCATACGTTTTTCCAGAATCCTTTCCTTAAAAGGAAACTGGAAAACTGCTTTTCTAACTAGTTTTGGTCTTTACAAAACTAGAAACCAACCTTTTGATATTCTTTGTCAAAAAGGAAACTGAAGAAAACCCTAAAAATCCTTATTTTGGAACTCTTTCCATACTAAGAAAGTTTCTCCTTCTCCATCTTTGGTTTATTTTTGTTCAAAAATGGCCTCTGCAACTGCTGCTACTGCTCCCAAACCTGTGACCATGAAGAAATCAAAACACATGACTGGTGAACTGAACCAAATTACTTTCACAGCGAACCCCCTAGCCCTGATGGTTTCCCAAAAAGAAACCTTGCCCTCACCTAACTGAAGCGGTGTCCTTCCTAAAACAATCCCCCATCCACACTGCTATCACCATAGCCCCTCCTGCTCATCGTCACCTTCTACAACAATTCTGGTTCACCGCTGAACGAACCACCCAAACTTCCCAAAAGAGAGGAAAACAACTGACTGTCATTGGCTTCCAGACGAAATTTGGCCAAGGCTATATTTCTCCATCAGCGATCCGCGCTGCACTGGACTTACCCGCTGGTCCTTTTGACCCCATCCCTGACAATGACGAAGAACTGATCGCCTTCCTTGATCTCATGAAATATTCATGGGACAAGAAGCCCCGAACTGATGAGGATGACAAGCGCCTGACCAAGATCCTCAAAGCCAAGATGCCCGCTGAACTCAACTACATTTTTTCCCACGTCATCTCCTGCATGACAGCGAAGTTCGGCTCCACTGACCAAGCCAGCAAGACCTAACTGCAAATGGGTTACTCACTGCTGACCGGGCGCAAGATCGACTATGCCCGAATCATCTTCGAAGACCTGATGGACAAGGTCGAGAAACCTGAAAGGGACATGAAGGTCCCATATGTCCGCTTTGTCTCAACCCTTCTCCAACTCTTCATTCAGGAGAAGTACCCGAAACAAGCTGACTATAAGCTACCTCAGCTTGGAGTAAAGATCCTCGATTTTCAGCCGATCGAGGGAGAGGTACGTCTTTCTACTCTTTTAACTCTTCTTCCCTTCATTTCTTCTCTTCCGGTGGCAAATTCAGCAGCCAAACCCACCGCTGAGACCCAAGCCCCAAAACCTAAGTTCTCGTTGAAGAGAAAACATTCAGACACCAACCTTGGCTCCCATAAGACCAAGAAGATTTCAAAGGAGAAACCCCAACCTTCTCAAGGTTTAGATTCAGCGATCGCCTCTTCACAGGCATTGATTGAAACCTTCATTGTACACTCCACCACATCTGTTGAACCATCATCTCCAACCACTTCAGCGCCTCAACACGCTGAATCTTTACTGGCATCTTCCCAACCTTTCTCAGTGCCTCAATGCACTAAAGAAATTGTTCTCGGCAACGCCAGTGCCGCCTCTGCAATCACGATCTTCTCAGTCGTCGCTTATTTTCCTCCAATCTTGCTCTTCAACACCACTACACCAGCATTTTCTGTACCAGCACTTTCTTTCGCTGACACACAAGCTGCCCTGCTCTCGGGCCTCATGCAGCGAAACACAATAGGACCTGAAGGTGTTTCTATTCCTTCCCTGGCAAGCGACATGGAATACTTTTGGGGAAGTGGAGATTTTGATACTTTCTCCAACCCTTCAGGTACTCTAACCTTATCCTCTATCCCTTCTCAACCACCAACTTCTTTTGAGTTTTCCTTTGCTCATAAGTTAGTTTCTTTTACAGGTCCTAATTTGGGCACCATCACTAAATCCCTCAAGGATTTAAGTGATAAAGTGGATAAGCTCTCCACCAACCTCTCCAACAACACCTCAACGGTGAACATTGTTGGGGAATCGCTGAAGACGCTCTCCACCACCCTTGACATCAAGGCCAACAACGCTGATATCTCAACGATGTCTGGGGAGGTGAAGACTTTGCAACTGGACGTGGTAAACAACTCCACCTCCATTCAGACTCTTACTACCAGCGTTTCCAGCCTCTCCTCCAACTTCGCAACTCTCAGCAACGAAGTGGGGACGCTAAAGAGTGAAGTCTCAGGGCTCCAGGGCGAGGTAAGTAACCTTGCTTCCAAGGTTAATGATTCCAACTCTCTCCTCACCAAGATCCTCGAGCGCTTGGAAGCTCCCACTGTCCCTCTCTTCTACTTTACGCCGGATGACCATGCAAAGTTAGGCATGGCAGCGGACTTCATAATTCAGGCCACCTCCGCCCTCCCTGGCCTAGAAGACAGGGTTGGAAAGGTTGAAGAGGCTCAGGCCTCAGTGTCTGGAGCCCCTGGCCAAGAAGACAGGGCTCCTCACACCGTGATAACGCCATTTTTGGCGTTATTTTAGCACCACTTTACGTGATTAAATTGCTTGAATTACAAACAAACGAAGCGTATTTCACGGTTTATTCATGAGTTTTTCAGGAATCCATGTTTCGAGAATAAACGAAGAATTCGGTGCGAAAGAAGCTAATTATAGATGAGAATGAAGCACCCGACGAGTTAATGGAAAATGAAGGAGGTACAAGTCAATTCGTGGGTCAAAGATCGTAGAAATGCATCAAAGAGTATTCAAAAAGGTGCCACCGAGACTTGTCAAGTTGGGCCATCAAGCTAATGGGAAATCTTAATTGTTGCAAAACAGTGCCTACCGGTACTTGTGTCGGTACTTAAGTCTCGGCGCAACTATCGACAGCCTGGATTTTACAAAACAGTTCCTACTGAGACTTCTGTCGGTACTTAACTCTCGGTGTAAGTACCGACGGCGGGCTGATACGTTTTTAAAGCCTTTTTCACCTAGGGTTTCAGATATACTTCACCATATCGACTAGAGGGAGGCAATGGACGATTTTGGAGCAACTTGGGGCGATTTTCCATAGTTTTTAACAACGATTAACGCTACGAAATCATCGGGGAACACCGGATTAACAAAGATCAATTCCTTGTTCGTGGGTATTGCCATTCAACAAAAAAGGGAGTTTGTTCATACATCGATTTCTTGTTCAAGAGACCATGTCTACCATACTTTTTCTCCTTTTTGCTTTGTGTTTTAACACCCCCAACATGAACTAATCTTAGATTGTTGGGGGTTGGATGAACTTTGGTTTGTAAGCATATGAACACGAAACCTTGTGATTCTTATCAGTTTTTCTAATCAATGAAGCATATGAATTTGGTTTTAATGCTTTTGTAAGTTTGATTACCTTGCAAATTGATTTAATTGTTAGGAATCCGATTCGAGAGAACGATTCCATAACTTGGTTTGAATTTGTATGCCTAAGGTGAGAAATTAGATAGAGATATACCAAGTAAACCTTAGTACTTGTTTTTACAATCTTGTTCTTAATGAATTTCTGAATTCCTAGGTTGAGATCGAGAGATAAAACCTACGTTTTCTAGAAATAACTTTGTTGTTGCTCGAGAGAGAATAACAATTATTTACGTGATTGTGTATTCATTTTATTGGTTTAGTCTGATAATTATCATAAGTAGAGTGTTCTTTGTGAAACCATTGGGATTCCAATCCTCAACTACTTTTCTCCCGAAAAATCCAAATTTGTTCTTTGCTTTTACTCTAAAGTTATTTATTTAATTTAGTTATTAATCGATTATATTACCAACAATTCATCAAATCGGATCGTTCAGTTAATAGTGATTATAGTCATTGTGATACTCAGTTCCTAGTTCCCTTGGTTCGATACTCGTACTTCCAAGTACATATCACTTGATTCGACCCGTACACTTGCGGTTAGATTAGGAGGGTGTAAACCCACCTATCAAGTTTTTGGCTCCGTTGCCGGGGAACTAGTTTGCACTGATAGCACTACCAGCTATAAGCGCTATTACATTGAACATTTTTTATTATTTTATTTACATTCAGTTTCTGGATTGCTAATTTTGAATTACTTTCCTTTTCAGGTACTAACTGGTTTATGCCAAGAAAAACCCGAGGGAAAGACATAGAACCGATCGATCCAGAAATCAAAAGAACCGCCCGTCTACTACGAAAAGCATCTAAAGCTTAAAGACAACTGAGAATGAGCGACGAAGCTCCTCCGGAAAGACTTCCTATGTGGACGTTTGCCAATCCGAACGTGGCAGCCGCACGCATAGGCATTCAACCACCCACTACTGGGGCAAACAACTTTGAAATAAAACCAAGTACGATCGTTATGGTACAACAGAACCAGTTTGGAGGAGCACCAACAGAAGATCCTCATGCACACCTCCGTGCATTTGAAAGGATATGCAACACCTTTAAAATCAACGGAGTGAATGATGATGCAATCAAGTTGCGGTTGTTCATATTTTCACTCAAGGGCAGAGCAGAAACCTGGACAGAAAGTGTACAACCGGATCAGATCAACACCTGGGCAGAATTGAAAGCTGCCTTCCTCCAGATATTCTTTCCACCGAGTAAGACCGCCCAGCTTATGGCCGAGATTACCCATTTTGCTCAGTAGGACCAAGAAACATTATATGAAGCATGGGAGAGGTACAAGGATATGTTAAATAAATGTCCTCATCATGGGTTACACGGCTGGGTCGTCATCCAGACGTTTTTCAGTGGACTTCACCCGCAGTTCAAAAACGATATTACGGCTGCAACGAGTGGAGCTCTAATGGATAAGTCATACGAGGAAGCATGTGAGTTGATCAAGAACCTGGTCGAACACAGTTATGCCACTCTGAGATCAGCAGTTAGACATGTTGCTAGCGTACAAGAGAATGAGGAGTTGAAAGCCATCAAGGCTCAGTTGGCCGTACTCACCAACCAATTGAAATGATCTTCTATCCAACCAACATTTATGGTGGAAGAGGGTATGCCGGAGATGGCTCCACCGGTGAACGAACCTGAACAAGTCCAATTCCTACAGAATCGGAACAACCGGCCACGAAACGACCCATTTTCGAATACATACAATGAAGGATGGAAGAGACACCCGAATTTCTCGTGGAGTCAACCACAAGGCCAACCGAAGGAAACCATGGCCAGCAACAACAACAGCAATACGGTAATAATTCCAACCTTTCTAACTCTTCTCAATCTAACAATGTTTACCGTCCTCCAGGTTACAACCAAAGAAAGTTTGAAGAGGGACAATCTGGAGAAAAGAAACCAGGACTGGAAGATATGATGATGAAGTTTATTACAAGAATGGATAGCACGGTTGAGGGACTAGCAAACACTGTGGGGACAGTGAAGGCGGTAACCGATCTGAACACCGCTTCAATTAAACTTCTTTAAAGGCAAGTGGGACAAATAGCCGAAGCCCTACAATCCCGGAATCAAGGTCAATTCCCTAGTCAAACTGGAAGGAAATCAAGAGAGGATTGCAATGCCATCCATCTGAGGAGTGGTACGGAATTTATAAAAGATTTGAATCGTGAGCCAGTTATCGATAAATCCGAGAATGAGCATGTAGAGACGGAAAAGATCAAGGCTGCGGATGTGGGGATGAAAGAGGGTACTTTTAGTGATACTGTTGATCAGAAAGAGCCAATTGGAAATTTTTGTTTTTATAAGGTGTTATATGATTTAGAAGCTAGTATAAATTTAATGCCTTTATCAATTTTCAGGAAGTTGGGTATAGGAGACTTGAAGCCGACATCAATGACACTTCAGTTGGCCGATCGATCAGTGAAGCAACCACATGGCATAGTTGAAGATGTGCTGATTAGAGTCGGTAAGTTTTACTTTCCGGTTGATTTTGTGGTTCTAGATATGGATGAAGACAAGGAGATCCCGTTAATATTGGGGAGACCATTTATGGCCACGAGCAAGGCGCTCATTGACATGGAGGGATGCGAGATGACATTAAGAGTTGGCGGTGAAAAAGTGACTTTCAAGGTGTTCGAGAGTGTAAAGGGTAGGACTGAAAAAGAAACCAGTGATCACGAAAAACCAGATGTGGGAAAATCTGCTAAAAATTGCATGTGTGGGCGATTCAATTCCACAGATACCGAGCCAAATTGAGAGCCACACGGTCGTGCCACGACTATAAATAAGGCGCTAGGTGGGAGGCAACCCACCGGGTTTGTTTCGTTTCATTTCGTAATTTCTCGTTTGCTTGTTTTTTTTTCTTAAATTGTTTTGTAAGGCCTCTTGTCGAGAAGTCGAGTTGGGAAAGGTCCCTGAGACAAGTGCATTGGCCTTGGTCAGTTTGCTTTGAGCTTAAAAATCAAGTGCTGGAAATTTGGTCTTCGAGAGTTCCACCGGTAGTCAACTCTCGGTACAAGTACCGAGGGGCTCTGGAATGTTTGACGATTTTTCCCATTGAGAGTTACACCAGGACTACTTGTCTTGCTGCTTCTACCGTTGAGGGTTGTGCAGGTAATTTTTTATTTTATTTCGGTTATAAAAAAGGGGTAAAATGGAAAAGTCAAAACAAAATCAATTTTAGTAGTTTATTTTAATTTAGTTTTATTTTGTTTAGCTTATTTTGGTTGTTTATTCTTATTTTATTTAATAAAAAAACCAAGAAAAATAAATAAATACTTAAGTTTTTGATTTTTAATTGTAAATAAATTTAGATAGATAAATAGGCTTTGTTTTTGTATTATTATTTTTAATAAGAGTGTGTAGGAAGTGTGGTCGGTACTTCCACCGAGACTTTTGTCTCGGTAGATGTCCCGAGGGGTTCTGTTTGGTTTTGGAATGTACTACCTTTAAAATGATTGTGTGCAGTATCGGTACTTATACCGAGAGGTCCATTCTCGGCATAAGTCCCGGGGAACTCTGTTTTGGCCTTCTAAAAAAACCAACTCTCGATGGTTACCAAGCCTCTTTGAAACTCTTGTTGACCCCCTCACGTGACCTGCACCCCCCTTCAATTGTTGCACAAATATGACTCACCATCCCTCGCCCTCCCCCTTTGCTCACACCGCTGCTGCTGCTACCGTTGATGTTGTTGTTCCTCCCTCCCCCCGTGTTAAGGATGATGAGGAAGAAGAGGAAGAGGAGGTAGAAATCCATGATGAAGAGCCCACTTCAAACCCTGATGGAAAGGATGATGAAGATGATGATGATTTCGATTGGTTCCAACCCACCGCCATCAGGGTCCCTGAACCCAAAAGGGTCGTTATTAATGAAGCAGGGGAGACGACCAAGAAGTCTCCAGCTAAGAAGGCTTCTCAGGGCAAGCAGAAAGGTCTTGCTCCTAAAGGGAACTTGGCTATACTCCTCAACAAGCCAACTTCTCACGTATGTTTCTCTCTCATCCCTTACACTGCTTCTATCCTCTACCCCTACTCTACTTCTATCCTTCATCACCTCAAACCTCTAAACACTTAGCTATTTTTTCTATCTTTTTCTTACCCTCAAAAGATCTAACTCTTTGATCTTTTGTTCAGCTAGTCCTCTCCCCTGCTTGAGGATACCGTTGAAGCTACACAGCAACAACAACTGTTCCAAATAATCCCAGCTGCTCTAGCTGATGACAACTAAATAATCCCAGTCTCAGTGAATGAGACTGATGACCAAGAAGAAGAACAAGAACTGCTCTCACACCCAAACAGACCTCTCGACCACCTCAATGGTCAGGGGATGAACTTTCAAGGAGAGCAGCGATGATTCAGCTTTTAGAGAACCAGAGACTGAAGACCATCCCTCCAGCCAGCCTTGCATGCTTGTCACCTGAAGAAATCGCCAAAGCCATCAGAGCTAAGAAACTTCGCGTTGAAAGACATAAGGCAGAGCTTAAAGTCAAAGAGTTCTCTCTACAAATTTCTCAGCGTTGTGTAGTCGATAAGAAGCTGAAACGTTTCCCCTTTGAGGGTGCAATAATAATTGCTTAAGGAGATTGGTCAGAAGTCTCAACCAAAGAAGCAAGTCGTCAGCGATACTACAATGACTTGGTGCAAGAAGGTTGATTTCAGATACCACCCCAGTCGTATCAGAAATGTCAACCTGAAGGGTAAACGGTGAAGGGTGTTCCAATTGTAGATATCTCGGTGTTCAGGGAGAATGGATAAATCAAGACACGTTTCGTATCAAAGCTCGAAGGTTTTGGTTTGGATGAATGGTTGGAAATAATGGCTGCCATTCAGCGTTCAAGATCAACTTACAAGTCTTTTGTTGAAAGGTTCTTAAACAAACTAATCGACAAAGTATCCTCAGTGATCGATGTGCCTCCTCCAACACTCAACCAAAGACCTGCGCCTGCAAAGAAGAAGAAACGTGCATCCTCCTCCTCAGGGCCTGCTATCTGCAATGAAACCGGAATCGAATTCTCAAGGGAAGCAGTGCTCGGTCCCCCCACCAGATCTCTCAGCCCTCAACCACTTACTGCCACCTGATGAAGAATTTGTCCCTGGACAAGTGGTCAGTGAACCCCTCGAAATATTCTTTTTTGACTTCTATAGTAAGAAGTGTTTTCAGCGCTTCTCTGAATTATCCATCTGCACAGTCGACCAGCTCAGAGACCTGTTGTATTGGTGTGACATGACACGACTTGGAGTCTTCCTGAAACCTCAAGTGCTGAACGAAGCAAAGCTTAGAAGACAACAAGGAGAAAAGGTCCCTGACTGGATGATCCCAACGACCAACGCTTTCGACGAAATGCTCTTCAAAGATGAACCTATCTAGCTGATGAATCACCTTTTGTATTCTTCTATTTATTAGCTGTAAACTTTTAGTACTTGTATTTTTCAACTTCCCTTGTAATCTTATTTTACGAAGTAATGAAAAATTCAATGAAGTACTTTACTCCATCAGTACTAGAAAAGATCCCTGAAAACAGTAAATGGGACACGTATTTATGAGTCCTCTTTAACCTTATGTTTTTAACTTAGCAATTTTCTTATGTTGCTTAGTTATCACCAAATAGGGGGATATTGTTGATCCAAACCCTTCAGTGATTTGATGATGACCCTTAAAATCACTTAGTGAAAATTATAAGTAAACATTATGTATTAATGTTTTGCCATCAGCGAAAAGATACTAAGTCTGTTTAGTGTCACTGATGGAGAAACACCGCTTTAAATTTATTCCTCAGTGATAAATGTACATCAGCGACAACTGAGCCTGTTCAGTTTAGCTGATGATCGCTGATTGATCATTTGTAAATGTTTGCTTGTAATCCCTGAAGACAAGTTTCGCGACAAAAGAGTTCTACGCAGAATCGAAGACCAAGCTGAAGAACAAGTGACAAGTCTACTAATGATCTGATGCGGATATCAGTGAAACCAAGACTTATCCACAACACGCGATATTTTCAAGTAGAAGACTTCAGCGAGAGCTGACCTTCATTCAGGCCTCCTTGAAGAAGATCAACTCAGCGATCGTTGATCATGAAGCCTGCTCTACAAGAAATGTTTGTCTTATATCTTTGCACACTTTTGTACGATTTGTCAGAAGGACATGCATTTGTCCAGAATCGTACAAACCACTCTGCCAACTACACTGTTCATCATGCGGCCAAAAGCATGTTTCCAAAAGTCAAAATCATGCAACCAACCAAATGCTGACACGTGTAAAGTCCTCCTGATATGCATTAAATGCATGCAGTATAAATAAGAGGAATGCCTTCATTTTGAAGGTGGCTATTCCCTGATCTTCTTAGTGCCTTAAGAAAATTATCCTTAGTTTTCTTAAATCCTTTCTTTCTTATTCTTAGTGCAAGAAATCTGTGTGATTCTCATAGTTTGTTTAGATTAGGTCTTGTACTTAATCTTGTTCCGCAACAAGCTGTAAATTGTTTGATTTATTCAATAAAACAATTTAGAAAGATAAAAATTTGTGTTTGTATTCAACCCCTACCCCCCCCCCCCTTCTACAAACTAATACTTGTATAACCCTTCGGGACCAACACATAATTCATCAAATAGACTGCATTTGTACAATAAATCACCAATATAACACACTTAAGAGATTTACTCGTCAAAATATCCAAAAATACAAATATGAGCATTTGATAAGATTTATCAACCCAAAGTTACCAAATATGAAAATTTTGACAAATACTCAACACGTTGATAAATACCAAGTAAACACATTATTACCTCAAAAATACACATTTTGGCATGTTCATAGTTTTTACAAAGCAATTTGAACTGACCTTGCTAGATTTAGACTGAATCTAGGATTTACTCCAAAATGAGACTCTCCTTTGGTGATGACTTGAAATCTTCAAGGGTTTCTCTTTAGATCTTAGATCCCACACCCCCACAAGGTTTCCCTATACCACAAAGCTACCAAAATCACACCAAAAGATGAAGGATGTAAGGAGAAGAGTCAAAAATATCAAACCCTAGCTTAAATTCGAGAGAAATGAGGAGCTTACCACCACCAAATACTCTTGGATATTCCAATAAATTCCATGATATTAGTTTATCCTTGAGGAGCTCTAAAAAACGAAGCCATAGCAACTTGAATCAACAAAATCGAAGTTGAGATGCAAAAGTTATGAAGAAATGAAGAATGAGGCTAAAAATCGAATTTTATGCAGTCTGGCACCCGCATGCGATTGTGACAGCTGTCAGTATAGCACAGATTGTACCGAAAATTGTTTTGGCCATAACTTTTTCGTTTTAGCTCCGATCTTGCTCCGGAAAGAACCGTTGAACTCGTATTTGAATTCTTCATCCAACAAGACTATAAAATCTAGGATTTACGACCAAAATTATATTTCCTCTATTTCTCTTAAGAGGTCGATTTCTACACTAATTTGAAATTGTACTTACTCAAAATTGCGGGTGTTACAATAATAGTATTTAAATCACAATTTTCAAATGAAATGTATTTAATATAAAAGCAACATCTTTCCAAAAACTAACCATTTTTGTGATGAAAACTCATTAATAAAACACTCATTTAAATATGAAACAATAACCCAAAACTTACTCAAACATGAATATTTCATAATATTCAAATACCAAAAACACAGATACAAATCTATTATCCAAAATACCAAAAACACATATAACTCTATTATCCAAAATACCAAAAACACATATACAACTCTATTATCCAAAACACCAAAAATTATGGATAACACTCAATACCCAAAGCGAAAGCGAAGATATGGACAAACTTTATATCCTAAAGCCAACATCTTTCGTGTGACATGGGAGACTCGTTTCCATTGAACGTGCGGGATTACAAAGGTTATGCCACATATTGATGTTATCAAACTATACCTCAAATCCATTGACTTTAGTGCATACTATATCAATTGGCACATCAAGTCCTCAATAACTTTAGTGCACACCTCTATCGGGTGTCACCTCAAGGTCACAATACCTTTAGTACATACTCCCTACCGAGCGTCACCTCAAGGATACCACATCTTAGAGCCCATTCGATCTCTAGTCGAGTTCCAACCTCAAAGTTCCTATTCGACCTTTAGTGTCTACTCACTATCAATCAAGATAAGACTCTCAAACTCCCTACTTGATAAACCAAGATGTTTAACCCTCATGCATAAAGGTTAAAGTATCAAAATCACAATACTTACGGTCATATAGTCTGTCCCATAAGAGTTCACCTCCGTAACATCGGGACGACCACAACACCTACTCGAGCATTGGTCACAAAGTGAGAACATCCAGACTCCTCCCTTATAAAAACAACTAACTCATATGCCTGTGGATCCATTGCATTACAATCTAAATTACATGACTCCAAATTGAATAACCAACACACTCAAAATAGATAATTCTCAAATAAAAAATGCAATAAATGTGAATCATGCTCAAGCTCAATATTGAGCAGTTTAAACAGGACAAAGGTTCCTAAAAATGAGTCAAAATCAACCTAATAAACTCCACAACTCATTTGACTACACCATAAAAGTCAACATAAGTCAAAATACGCATTTATCCAATATTTATGCAAACTTAAGCTCCAAAATATGATTTGGTCAAAAACTCACCATTATTGGAGAATTTATGTTCAAGTGAAAACCATAAAATCTATACTTCCACGTTATCTCACTACCAACCAAACGATTTATAAAACCAAATACATTAAAAATAGTAATATTTGCAGATAATCTACATTTATACAATAACTCATCAATATGAAACATTCTTGTGATTTATTCATCAAAATATCCAAAAACCCTAAATGTAGGCATTTTACAAGATTTATAAAATCAAATGTACCATAAATCCAAATTTCATCAAATAAACAACACATTTGATAAACATCAACTAACTTTATTGTATATGGTTGTTTTATTGCGTGTGTTAGTTAGAGTATAGGGTTTTATTAAACCTAACTATTTTATTTGTCGGCATGTGCATCAGGTTCTCGTTGGGAATGGTACTAGCGACACTGTGATAAGTTGAGTGCTAGTTAGAGGCAGGAGAAAGAAAATAGCGAGAGTTAATTGTTTTAGCAACACCCATCCCTATTCTAAACTTTGTGTAAGGTTTGAATGTTTATTGGTTGATGTTAGAATTGAATTTATTTCTTATATAACATTTTAGCAAAATTAATTTAATCGTTTTTTTCTAAATTTAAGGGTATTGCAAGGTACCTTACAATAACTATTTACTTATTTTATGTGAATTATTATAATTAATAATTTGATATAAGTTATAGCAAGTAAAATGTAATTGTGATTTGATTAAAATAGTTTTTTAAAAGTTTAAGTGACTTTAAAAAGTAATAGAAATGGTTGTTGTAGAGGTAATAGTGATCTCTTTGTTTTTTTAGTTAATAAGGTACCCAAGTTTGCCAAGTTTTTCCTTTCAAAGAAAAAGGTGCCCAAATTTGATTATTTGTGGAAAAAGGTTTGTAAATTATCAGGCCGAGGAAATTTTAATATGTAAAATCATTTCTTATGTGGTTGGCTTAAGATCATCTTTAATCCAACCATTAAAAATAAACACAAAAATATGGATTTATTAAACACTAAAAAAAGTCAAACTCCAACTATACACTAAAAAATATTTGTAGGTTTCCCGTTTGATTATGTCCCTATGTAAAGGACAAATCAAATAAAAATCTATGAGAAACAATCTCAAACATATTATTTCATATATATATATATATATATATATATATTTAACTCATTTAAGATCATAATTTAAAGTAGGATATAAATCAAATACAAACCATGTATATGTTGTACACCCATTACAAACCAATGTGCATATATGAACAATGTATGCATAATCTACTTGCCTTTCAAAAAAAATGTATGCATAATCTGATATGCATATATGCATTATCCTATATGATTGTATGTCCATTATATGTATATTCTTGCATGTATGTATATGCACATTGTTCACATATGCATACTGTGGTTTATAAGGTGTGCAACAAATGCAAGGATTGCATTTTACGGAGCCTCATTTAAATTACCGTTTTAAGTATATTTATAATTGAAAACAAACATATGAGCAATTATTATCCTTCTTTCAATTCTTCTGTGGTAAACTCTTTTTTACTTTTTTGAGGATGGGTTCCAAACTATATGAATGGATGTATGACACACGTAGATTTCCAAACTGTGATTATTTTCTATTTTATTAGAATTGATTTACTTTTTATGATAATAAATGTATATATTTAGGCATTGTTTGGCAAAAAAAAGCTAGCTTTTTTTAGTGTACATATTTGGATGATCATAAGCTAGTTTTTTGAAACGCTACTTGGAGTAGCGTTTCTGTAGCTTTTTGTAAATATTTCAATATTACCCCTTATTAATATTAATTATTATTTATTAACTATTTTTTTAATATGTCATTTTTGGTCATTTAAATGGTTATAAACTACTTTTTACCAAACGTAACTTTTTCATCAGCTAGCTTATCAGCTACCAGCTAGCTTATGAGTTACCAGCTAGCTTATAAGCTAGTTTGACAAACATAGCCTTAAAAAGATTCCAAATCAAAGTAATATATTTATTTGAGGTGGATAAATGGACCCATTTGTGCTTGGGGTAAAGTCCCTTTGGACTACACTTTAAAGTGTTGATGCAATTCAATTTGTCCTTGTGAATACTTTCATTGCCCACGTGAATCATGTTATACACTTTTGGAGAGTTTATGAAGAAAGATTTCAAAACTTATGTAAATATATGTTTTAAAAATGAATTAATAATAGAATTCGACGATATAAGTTATCCTATTCAGTTATAAATAACTGATTCAAATTTGATATCTAGTTGTATTATATTGGATCAGATTCAAAATTTTAATATCCAAATTGAATTAGTTGTTTGTTAATTATCAGTTTAAAATCCATTACGATCAACCCAATTACCATCTAATTACAATACAAGAATGAGTGCAATCAATTAAGGGTGTGCTTGCTTTTGATGGAAAGAATCGCACTTTATATGATATATGTATTTGGTATTGTAGTCAATGAGACTTTATATTTTTCCACATGATTTATACTTATAAATTGTGTTTCTCATTTGATTTAAATGGATATCTATTTATAAGTAGTGATTATAAATGAAATGTTTGGACAATTGGTTTAAAATATTAGATGTAATCTAAGTGGTTCCAATAAGACCATGAGTACCGCCAACCCGCGAATCCACTGAACCCTGATGCCACCTCAGCGTTACATCAGCTTTTCTCTTTCCTACCCTCCTTATCCTAAAGTGGAGTACCGTTTCCTATCGAACCCACTGAACCCTGATGTCACATCAGCGCCACATCAACTTTTTTAATTCTTTTATTTATACATTTAATTATTTAACAAAATAAAAATATTCATATATTTTTAATAAATAAAAATAAGATAAATAATAAAAATAAAAATTCATAACATTCATTAAAAATTTAAAAATTACAAAATAAAATTAAAAATTACAAAACATTAAAAATCTAGTCGTCGTCGTTGTTGGGAAGTCGGATACACGAAATATGTTCGACCAAATCCGACCGAAGGTTATTATGAGTCTCCCGGTTTTTGACTTCTCGAACATTTGCCGTGCGTTGTTCCTCACTGATTTGTGTTTCGATATCATCCGCTACAAGGTCGTTTTCATCGACACCACAAATGGCATGGTCTTCGTCTTCGAGTATCATATTGTGTAATATGACAGAAGCGTACATATCCGGTGTATAAACCGGGTTGTTGCCAAAGTAGTCCCGCAAAAGCCGCTCGTTTGCAGCTACCCGACCTCTTTCTATGTTCCCGGCCCTCGGTTCTCTTTTTGACGATGAGGCGGTGCTACCATAAATTAATTTTGCAGCTTCTCGAACCAACCCTATAAAAATTTCCCTTTGCTGCTCAAATTCCTCGTCGGTGTCTATGGATGATGATGATGCGGTCGATGAAGTGGGTTGTGGCGAATCCATATTGTCTAAAAAATAAAGTGATGAAAAAATAGAAGAAATAATGGAAGAAAGTATAGAGTTTTTTGGTGTGAAAAAATGAAGGTGGTAGAGGTTAATATATATAGTGTGTATAATTTGAAAAAAAATAGCCGTTGGTAAATGGTTATATTTTAAAAAAAAAAAAAAAATTAAATTTACGCCGGGTTTAGCCGGGTTCCCGAACCCACTCCTACCCGCGACCCCCAACCCGATTTGAACCCGCCCCAACCCGTACCGCCAACCCGCCCTACCCGCCATGATGAACCCGCTTTGGTACCCGAGGTGGTACGCACGGCCTAAATAATAGATAGTACAAGGTCTTTAGGGATAACGTGTCTAATCAAAGGTTAACTTAGGGTCTTAGGCCTTCCGTACCCCAAGCGGGGAGGGCTCGGGAAGGGCTGAGGTGGCAGCGGGGTGAGGGCGGGATGGGGTACGGGGCGGGATGGGCATGCGGGAAGGGATGGTTTTCGGGGATGGGATCCCGATCCATCCCGAGGGTTTTTAAAAAAAAAATTTAATTAAATTTTTTAAAAAATAACCGTTGAACGGCTCTTTCTTAAAAAAAAAAAATTCTCAATTTAATCCCACTATATATTTAACCCTCAACCTCTTATTTCTCACACCTCTCAACCTCTTATTTCTCACACCTCTCAACCTCTTATTTTTCACACTATCAAATTCTCTCAATCTCACACCTCTCAAACTCTCTCAAATTCTCTCAACCTCTTATTTTTCACACCTCTCTCATCATGAATCCAAACAGAACACCTACATCCCGTCGTCACCGACCGAATACACCACAATCGCAAGAAGATCAAGAGCTTGGTTTCCAAGCGTTTACACAACAAGGTTATCATCCGCAATTTTCGCAACAAATTCCGCCACAATGGTCGCAACAAAATCCGCCACAATGGTCGCAACAAAATCCGCCACAATATCCGCAACAATTTCCCCAACAATTTCCGCAACAATTTCCTTACCAATTTACACGTCCCGGTTTGATTGAACAAGGTTTTACTCCGGCCAACTACAATCTTCCTTCACCCGCAATCAATCTCGACGACGACATTGTTCCGGAAACCCAACCTTCTACCCCGAACTCACCACAATTTATCCCGACACAACAATCTAACCCGGAACCATCAAATCCGAGACGAACGAAAGCCGCCAAACAAACGTGGACAAGAGCCGAGGAACTCGCGTTAGTGTCGGCGTGGGTTGACGTTTCGGAGGACCCCGTGGTCGGTAACGCACAAAGCGGTGGTAATTATTTTTGTTGTCATTATTATTATTATTATTATTATTATTATTATTATTATTATTATTATTCTTATACTTAATTTTACATAAATGTAGGAAATTTTTGGGGCCGAATCGGGGATGTGTTCTTTACTCGCATGGGTCGTGAACCAGGTTATAGATCAACCCATCAACTCAATAGCAAGTTCAACGACCTCAATAAAAGAGTTAATTCGTTTGGCGGCATCTACAACAACTTGCTCAATAATAGATCAAGCGGGATGAGTGAGGCCGATATATCCCGAACGGCACACGAACGGTATGTAGCACGCCATAAAGTTGCTTTCACTCACGAACAAGTTTGGGACGTCCTAAAAAAATGTCCAAAATGGGGAGCCGTTCCAACGATGACGACAACTTCATCGCGGGGTTCAAAACGTACCCAACCTTCCGATGATGACGATGACGAGCAAATTCAACGACCCATCGGGAGAAACAAGGCAAAAAAATCATCAACGAGTAATACGTCCGGGGCGAATACGGACGAAAGTGTTACTCAGTTGTTGACGACGTTCAACAACAAGATTGATGATACAATGGAATACAAAATGAAAAAACTCGATCTCGAAATCGAAATCGAACGCTCAAACCGATTTGAGAAAGACTTCGAGTTTTTCATAACCCCGCATGATCACCTTACGGGAAACGCTTTGAGGGCTACTTTAGCGAGAAAAAAGCAACTCCAAAAATTTCATAATTGGTAGTGTTTTGAATTTTGTAATTTTTATTTTTAATGAATGATATGAATTTTTATTTTTATTATTTATCTTATTTTTATTTATTAAAAAATATATAAATATTTTTATTTTGTTAAATAATTAAATGTATAAATAAAAGAATTAAAATAAATGAGGTGGCAAAAGGGTTTGAGGGAATGGGGTACGGATGTTTAGGGATCGTGAGGGATGAAGTGAGGGATGGGAGAAAAGCTGATGTGGCGCTGAGGTGGAGGGGAATCTTTGAAAGATGCTGTGGATGGGGTACTGATGGCCTTAGACCATTCACTACGGTAATTGTAAGGCCTTCCGTACCCCAAGCGGGGAGGGCTCGGGAAGGGCTGAGGTGGCAGCGGGGTGAGGGCGGGATGGGGTACGGGGCGGGATGGGCATGCGGGAATGGATGGTTTTCGGGGATGGGATCCCGATCCATCCCGAGGGTTTTTAAAAAAAAAATAATTTAATTAAATTTTTTAAAAAATAACCGTTGAACGGCTCTTTCTTAAAAAAAAAAAATTCTCAATTTAATCCCACTATATATTTAACCCTCAACCTCTTATTTCTCACACCTCTCAACCTCTTATTTCTCACACTATCAAATTCTCTCAATCTCACACCTCTCAAACTCTCTCAAATTCTCTCAACCTCTTATTTTTCACACCTCTCTCATCATGAATCCAAACAGAACACCTACATCCCGTCGTAACCGACCGAATACACCACAATCGCAAGAAGATCAAGAGCTTGGTTTCCAAGCGTTTACACAACAAGGTTATCATCCGCAATTTTCGCAACAAATTCCGCCACAATGGCCGCAACAAAATCCGCCACAATGGTCGCAACAAAATCCGCCACAATATCCGCAACAATTTCCCCAACAATTTCACCAACAATTTCCGCAACAATTTCCTTACCAATTTACACGTCCCGGTTTGATTGAACAAGGTTTTACTCCGGCCAACTACAATCTTCCTTCACCCGCAATCAATCTCGACGAAGACATTGTTCCGGAAACCCAACCTTCTACCCCGAACTCACCACAATTTATCCCGACACAACAATCTAACCCGGAACCATCAAATCCGAGACGAACGAAAGCCGCCAAACAAACGTGGACAAGAGCCGAGGAACTCGCGGTAGCGTCGGCGTGGGTTGACGTTTCGGAGGACCCCGTGGTCGGTAACGCACAAAGCGGTGGTAATTATTTTTATTGTTATTATTATTATTATTATTATTATTATTATTATTCTTATACTTAATTTTACATAAATGTAGGAAATTTTTGGGGCCGAATCGGGGATGTGTTCTTTACTCGCATGGGTCGTGAACCAGGTTATAGATCAACCCATCAACTCAATAGCAAGTTCAACGACCTCAATAAAAGAGTTAATTCGTTTGGCGGCATCTACAACAACTTGCTCAATAATAGATCAAGCGGGATGAGTGAGGCCGATATATCCCGAACGGCACACGAACGGTATGTAGCACGCCATAAAGTTGCTTTCACTCACGAACAAGTTTGGGACGTCCTAAAAAAATGTCCAAAATGGGGAGCCGTTCCAACGATGACGACAACTTCATCGCGGGGTTCAAAACGTACCCAACCTTCCGATGATGACGATGACGAGCAAATTCAACGACCCATCGGGAGAAACAAGGCAAAAAAATCATCAACGAGTAATACGTCCGGGGCGAATACGGACGAAAGTGTTACTCAGTTGTTGACGACGTTCAACAACAAGATTGATGATACAATGGAATACAAAATGAAAAAACTCGATCTCGAAATCGAAATCGAACGCTCAAACCGATTTGAGAAAGACTTCGAGTTTTTCATAACCCCGCATGATCACCTTACGGGAAACGCTTTGAGGGCTACTTTAGCGAGAAAAAAGCAACTCCAAAAATTTCATAATTGGTAGTGTTTTGAATTTTGTAATTTTTATTTTTAATGAATGATATGAATTTTTATTTTTATTATTTATCTTATTTTTATTTATTAAAAAATATATAAATATTTTTATTTTGTTAAATAATTAAATGTATAAATAAAAGAATTAAAATAAATGAGGTGGCAAAAGGGTTTGAGGGAATGGGGTACGGATGTTTAGGGATCGTGAGGGATGAAGTGAGGGATGGGAGAAAAGCTGATGTGGCGCTGAGGTGGAGGGGAATCTTTGAAAGATGCTGTGGATGGGGTACTGATGGCCTTAGACCATTCACTACGGTAATTGTAAGGCCTTCCGTACCCCAAGCGGGGAGGGCTCGGGAAGGGCTGAGGTGGCAGCGGGGTGAGGGCGGGATGGGGTACGGGGCGGGATGGGCATGCGGGAATGGATGGTTTTCGGGGATGGGATCCCGATCCATCCCGAGGGTTTTTAAAAAAAAAATAATTTAATTAAATTTTTTAAAAAATAACCGTTGAACGGCTCTTTCTTAAAAAAAAAAAAATTCTCAATTTAATCCCACTATATATTTAACCCTCAACCTCTTATTTCTCACACCTCTCAACCTCTTATTTCTCACACTATCAAATTCTCTCAATCTCACACCTCTCAAACTCTCTCAAATTCTCTCAACCTCTTATTTTTCACACCTCTCTCATCATGAATCCAAACAGAACACCTACATCCCGTCGTAACCGACCGAATACACCACAATCGCAAGAAGATCAAGAGCTTGGTTTCCAAGCGTTTACACAACAAGGTTATCATCCGCAATTTTCGCAACAAATTCCGCCACAATGGCCGCAACAAAATCCGCCACAATGGTCGCAACAAAATCCGCCACAATATCCGCAACAATTTCCCCAACAATTTCACCAACAATTTCCGCAACAATTTCCTTACCAATTTACACGTCCCGGTTTGATTGAACAAGGTTTTACTCCGGCCAACTACAATCTTCCTTCACCCGCAATCAATCTCGACGAAGACATTGTTCCGGAAACCCAACCTTCTACCCCGAACTCACCACAATTTATCCCGACACAACAATCTAACCCGGAACCATCAAATCCGAGACGAACGAAAGCCGCCAAACAAACGTGGACAAGAGCCGAGGAACTCGCGGTAGCGTCGGCGTGGGTTGACGTTTCGGAGGACCCCGTGGTCGGTAACGCACAAAGCGGTGGTAATTATTTTTATTGTTATTATTATTATTATTATTATTATTATTATTATTCTTATACTTAATTTTACATAAATGTAGGAAATTTTTGGGGCCGAATCGGGGATGTGTTCTTTACTCGCATGGGTCGTGAACCAGGTTATAGATCAACCCATCAACTCAATAGCAAGTTCAACGACCTCAATAAAAGAGTTAATTCGTTTGGCGGCATCTACAACAACTTGCTCAATAATAGATCAAGCGGGATGAGTGAGGCCGATATATCCCGAACGGCACACGAACGGTATGTAGCACGCCATAAAGTTGCTTTCACTCACGAACAAGTTTGGGACGTCCTAAAAAATGTCCAAAATGGGGAGCCGTTCCAACGATGACGACAAATTCATCGCGGGGTTCAAAACGTACCCAACCTTCCGATGATGACGATGACGAGCAAATTCAACGACCCATCGGGAGAAACAAGGCAAAAAAATCATCAACGAGTAATACGTCCGAGGCGAATACGGACGAAAGTGTTACTCAGTTGTTGACGACGTTCAACAACAAGATTGATGATACAATGGAATACAAAATGAAAAAACTCGATCTCGAAATCGAAATCGAACGCTCAAACCGATTTGAGAAAGACTTCGAGTTTTTCATAACCCCGCATGATCACCTTACGGGAAACGCTTTGAGGGCTACTTTAGCGAGAAAAAAGCAACTCCAAAAATTTCATAATTGGTAGTGTTTTGTATTTTGTAATTTTTATTTTTAATGAATGATATGAATTTTAATTTTTATTATTTATCTTATTTTTATTTATTAAAAAATATATAAATATTTTTATTTTGTTAAATAATTAAATGTATAAATAAAAGAATTAAAATAAATGAGGTGGCAAAAGGGTTTGAGGGAATGGGGTACGGATGTTTAGGGATCGTGAGGGATGGAGTGAGGGATGGGAGAAAAGCTGATGTGGCGCTGAGGTGGAGGGGAATCTTTGAAAGATGCTGTGGATGGGGTACTGATGGCCTAAGTGAATGGCAAAATCAACTGCATATGTGTCCACATAGGATTTCTAATTTAGAAATCGTGGTGGCTGTGAGTATGATCTTTTAATAGGAAATTAGTTTTTGATAATTGTTAATGTCAAATGAGTATTTTTTTGTTGATGTGACAGTGAATAGTATAAGAAAATTGTCTATAATTTCTAAATTAGAAATTGTTTACGTCATATCATATTTTGTGATGTTTTATAGAGTATATGTTTAGGAAAAAATGTATGAATAATTTATTTTTTTGTTAATATTAATGAATATTAAAAAATACAAAATATAATTTATATTAAAATACAATAAAATAAATTCCATTACCTATACCCCTAAAACATCGACTATTTGCAAAGAAACAAGAGGCTGCTAGAAAAGATGTGGAGAGAGCGTTTGAGGTACTCAAATCACGTTTCGCTATTATTTGTGGGCCATCTCGTATGTGGTGCAAATAAATAATTGGAGAAATAATGAGAGCATGTATAACCATGCACAACATGTTGAAGATGAACGTCATATTTATATTCGTCAATTTGATGATATAAACGATGATGTTAATTTTATTATAACTATGCCTCAAATCTCTCATAGAATACTTGTTGAGTACGAAAATTATCTTCAAAATCGCATACAAGTACGTATTAGATCAACGAATCATTGTTTACAATCAGATTTGGTTGAAGAGATTTGACAAAGATTTGGAGAAGAATAAAATGACGATTAATGTAATATTTTTACTTTGTATTTTAATTTAATGTTTTATAAATTAAATATTTTATTTGTTTAATTAATTTTATTTTATTATAATTATTTAGTTAATAAATTATTTTGTATTAAACTATAGTAAAAAATATTTAAGTGTAATTTTGTTGTTATTTGCTTAAAATATAATTTTTTATGATAACGTGTCACTTTAAAAAATGGTTGAAAGTTATTATAGTTGAAGGTAATTCCAAGATATATAATTTTAAAACTGATGTGGCAGTTTTGAAATTATGTTAAAATTAATGAATTGTCTTAGCCATGTTTTTAATAAGTTTTAAAACAATTTTTTAAGAAATGAAAATTAGAAGGATCAATTATTTTTATTAATCCCGTAGTTAAATGAAAATACAAAACTCGTATGTCATCATCTAGGGTCCTGCTATCGTCGTCCATCTGTTGGGTACATCTTCCAGTCTCTTTCGATTTCTCTATAGCTCTCCTATTTTTTTTCTTTTTTTGGTAGATGTGGGTTTTTATGTCAACCTACGTGCACCGACTAATTCTTAGGCAACCACGAATGACTTGAAGTCATCGCAGATGAGCCTCCACGGACATAAGGGCTTTGACACATCTGAATTTGAATCCTGGGTAGATGAACCTCCATAACTCTTCTAATTTGGGGTGATCAAAGATTGGTATCCGACCAAAATTCATGGAATCGGAATCGGTGGATTTTAGAATGAAAGGACCGGTTACAACGGTTCTTTATGTTTGGGAACTGGTTCTGGTACCGATTACTCTGTGTCTATTTTTTTTAATCATTTCATACAATAAAAAAATAATTATTAGTTTATTACAAAGTTCCAACGTATATAAATAAATTCTACAAATGTAAGGGAAATAAAAAGTAATTATTAGTCTATTGGAGAAGTCGAGTGAAGGAAGTCGCCGTAAGTGTGAATGTGCAACCCCAAAAGTTAAATTAATAATTTTAATTTTAGTTTATTAAATATAATAAACATATAAAGTATTTTTTATTAAAATAGTAGTAGGTTCTCGCCGGTTCCGATTCTGGGTACCCAGTCTAGTCCCGAAACTAGTCCTAGCGGATACTGAGCGGTTAACTGTTGCAAAAAAATGAGAACTGGAATGGGAACCAATCCCGATCGGTTCTGTATTTTAGGAACTGGAACCAGTCTCGGTGCCGATTCTAAAATCAAGTACCCACTTCCGCTGCTCACCCCTACTCCCAATCACAACTTAGGTGACTCAACCTCGGCTTTCTCCTTCCTATGCAACTTTTCGTTTTTACATTTTGGTAATCATACACAAAACATTTTCACTCAATACGCTTAAAGCAGACAAAAGATTTGTCGAGATAGACAATACAAAATTGGGTTTATAGGATGCTAAAAATGTTTAATCGTTCTAATATAGTGCTTATTAGTACTCAAACTTATAGGAACAAACAATAAAACGTCATATCTAAAAGTATTAAAATAAATTTATAGGACATTGTAACAAGTTTTTAAGAGCATTTTTAAAGTAAAATGTAGTGTTAGCTATTTTATAAGATATTTTTAAGAAATGTCCTATAAATATATCGTCTACGACATTTTCAAGTAGTGTTCTATAAAATTGTAAATACGTCATTTAAAAAAAAGATCTAAAACTTATTAAAACACTCAAAAACGTGTTATGTTTACAATAAGTTTATTGAATGTTATTGGATGTGTTAATAAGTTTTAGAGAACATTTTAAAATTAAATGTCATTTTAGCTATTTTATAGTACATGTGAAAGTGTCCTACAACCACATATTTTATAGTACATGTGAAAGTGTCCTACAACCACATTTTTTTATACGGCCGTTTTTCAATCAGTATCATATAAAATAGTTAATACTTCATCCGTTCCAAAATAAATGTCTACATTATTATTTTTGTTTGTCCCAAAATAAGTGTCCACTTTCAAAAGTTAATTTCCACTTTTCCATTATACCCTTGATTATGTGATGGAGAAATTTTCTCTCTCTATAATTAAGAATAAATTGTACTTTGGTTAATTAAAAGGTGTAATAATTAGACACTCCTAAAACTGTGTGACTTTTTCATCTTGGACATTTATTTTGGGACGGAGGGAGTACAACAATTTATATAAAGGCCATTAAAAACATATCTAAATACTCAAAAACGTCTTTTAAACCGAAGTCTTATAAAATAATCTATTAGGATATTTAGACATTTTAACAACTTTAACCCAATTTTGTTATAGTGATAAGATGAGATGTGATTCACATTCGGACACATCTATAAATATAGAAAATAACATATCATAAATAAAATACTTATCAAAATCCATTATATCCGTACATGTTATCTATTTCAGTCAATCTTTAGCAGCTTAATGAGATACACAACTTATTCAGTCAACTATATATATGACTATTTGATAATAGTTTAATGATATAGATATTGACTAATTTAGTAAGCTACATGAGAGATTTATGTAGAAACCAAGTTTTTTACAAACCTACCTCTCTCAATTTAGTCTCATATTTAGGTGGCGTTTGTTTTTTAAGAGGTGCTGAAGTCTGAAGTCTGATTTCACTTCTGATTTTTAAGAGGTGGTGCTGAAGTCTGAAATCTGAATCAGTTAGACTGTTTGTTTTTGTCTGTTGAACGTCTGAATATGTATAATTATATATTTTGTTTATCAGAATGTTATACTTTTGAATTTATAAAAGCATCCATTCATTTTAATCAAATTATACTATCATCTATTTTAAACACATTAAAAAAATCAACTTAAATACGTCATTTGATTCAAATCAATACAAAACATGAACAAAGTCTCATAATAACTAATCAATCTCCATTTTGCATTAATTGTGTCGCAATTTCTTCTCTTAAAGTAGTCATATATGTTTGGTCAGCTGTACTCCCATGCGATTGAACGTCTTCAACCTCATCATCGCCACCATTCCCTTGCTCGTTGGTTTGATCGTATTCAGAAAATAACTCATCGCTTAAACCTTCCTTTCGTATGAAGTTGTGAACCGCAAAACATGCAATAACAACATCTCTTTGAACCTCAAGTGAAAAATGTGCCATTCTTTTTAATATCGGAAAACGTGCTTTCAGGACGCCGTAAGAACGTTCAATAACATTTCTAAGTTTTGCATGAGAATGGTTAAACTTTTCATACTTGTTCATTGCACGTTGACGACGGAAATCTCCAAGCCAATATCTAACATTACGATACGGTGCCATAAACCCTCTAGTATTCGTATATGCAGCATCACATAGATAATATTTATCTGAAGACAATAAATAAAATAAGTAGTAATATGAATATAGTAAATATATTACTTTCAAAGCGTTAGTATACCTGGAGGAGGAAATGGAAATCCAATAGCATCATCTGTTAAAGCTTCAGACAAAACTCTAGAATCGTGTGCAACACCTTCCCAGCCGGCAACAACAAATGTAAAAACCATGTTGAAGTCACAAATTGCCAAAACATTTTGATAACATTCACCCTTTCCTCGTCCTCTATATAAATGTTGTTCTTGAATAGGGACAATAGCATGTATTAAAGTTCCATCAAGGGCTCCAATTGCTCCCTACATTAAAGTTAGTAGTCAAAATAACTTTAGGAAGAAAATGTATACAAGTATTATTATTAATTACCTTAAATATTCGTCGTAATCTTCTATTATTCCCTGGGATGTCCGGATTAGGATTGAATGATGTAGGAACAATGATCTCTTTAGCAAACACGATCATTTTATCCAACACTTCATGAAAAAATTTATGGATGGTTTGTGTTGAGTGTTGGAACCTGTTTTTCAGCACTCTATAATGTTGATTGTGACCTATAATCATTAGGAAGATAGCCATCTTTTCTTCAACCAATATGTGTTTGCTATCCGTTAGCCAACCTTTTGCTTTAAAGTGATCACATAGTTGAACGAAAGCATCACGGGACATTCGTAACAAATCAATACATTGCCGATCGTTACCTTCAAGTAGCTCATCCGTAAATTGACGTCCATTCATTGCAGACGTATTATCTCTTTTCCTTTTCAAACACGTTGATTGCATGTAATACATATACAAGAACATAACAATGAGAAGTATAGCTTCTTGATCATATTCCATTATGAACCTGCTACAAATAATATAAACTTGTTCAAATAATATAACATCATCCAAATACCAAAAACTTGTTCAAATAATAAAACATCATCCAAATACCAAAACTTGTTCAAATAATAAAACATCATCCAAATACCAAAAACTTGTTCATAGAATAAAACATCATCCACATACCCTAAATTTGTTCAAATAATAAAACTCCATCTAAATACCAAAAACTTGTCTAAAAACTACTCCATAAAGCCCAATCTTCTTGCCGTCCTCAAAATCCAGTCTTTTAATATATCAGGGTCTGAAGAGTTGATCAACCATGTTTCTCTTAACAAAGCTAACCTTGAAAAATTCTTCCCATTCTTGATTTGATAACTTGAACGTGTTCATAACGGGGTCATAAATATTCCCTGTTTTATTCCTTAAGTACACCCATCCCGAGTACTTTCCTTTTAGATAATCGTATTGATTTTTCAACTGCTTTTGCGTGAGCTTGACATGACACACTTCCTCAAGCTTTGTTGCCAACTTTGTCCAAGTTTCTTTCCTAAGGCTACCCCCGTTTCGACCCACTTTATTGACCTCTTCTATACACGTCTCTAGAAAGCATTTGATTATCTCATTGGTCCACCTTATACGTACACTCTCGTCCATCACTAAGCACACAAGAAAGTTTCAAGAATCACAAAGAAATTCACATACAACAAGCTTTTCAAGAAGTCATATAATGTTCAATAGTTGCAGGAGAATTTGATAGTACAAGAAATGCAATCATATAAAGTTATCCTAATTTGATAGTTCCTTACCTGATCAGTTTCTTGTGTTTTTCTACCAACGTTAACAACATGGAATATGACATATCAATTAGTTCAAGTTCATAGTTTAAACAAACTTCTGCCAAAACATAACAACAAGATAACAAGGTATTTGATTTTAGTAGTAACCAATAAGCATTGTTGTTGCCAAGCATGTAAAATCAAAAAATACTTTTGTCAATTGGCACGCAGCAAAGGCATACATAGCCACTGGCTTTCTTTCCAAATTACACAACAAGCTTTTTATTCTTTTTGTCAATTGGCACACAACAAAGGCATACATAGCCATTGTGATTTCCAGATTCTGTTTTAATTCTTTTTATAAAGCTTTTTATTCTTTATGGAACAATTAGCATCATCTATCTTTGCACAAGAGTTCTCTACTTGCACATATTCTGTTTTAATTATGTTTCTTGTGGTCTATTGCTTGATAAATTCACTTTATTTGCGATCATTTTTTTTTGAGATATTAAACTTTAATACGATTCCAAATGTATGCTTACTTCCTCGAAAAATAATTCCATTCACATTCACACAGAAGGAACAATATGGTGAGAGATTGGCAGCAGATGATGAAACCAATAACAAAGACGATACATCTAATGTCGAAGAAGAGAAAGACGATAATAGAAAAAGATAAAAATCAATGTTGCAAGTGTGTGCTAGGTTGACAATCATAGAAAACCCAGAAGTTTTATCGCTAGAAGACGAGAATCAGTGAGTAGAAAAGGGGGTACCTGATTGAAGAACCTTGCTGTAGTCCGATGGAGAAGATGGAATCGACAACTGATTGGCGGCAAATTTCACAATGAGCGTGGGAGTACCTCTAAGCGATTTAGAGGTTAGGTTTTCACTTTTTTAATTTAGAGGATATTTAGAGATTAGAGCTTCTGAAATTTTAAAATTAACAAACAATCTGATTATGAATTTGTCTAAGCGATTAAGTGAAAAGAGCCCAATAAAGGCTTAAACCCAAAAAACAAACTGGCCCTGAATATGAATAAGCGATTAAGTGTAAATTATGAACTCTTTCTTACATATGGAGGATCATCTAAATAATTAAGAATGTCATAAATTAAAAAGCACGCTATTTAATATGTGAAAAAGAAAACATTTTAAAACAAAAACTTTACCAATTTATACAAACAACTACTCGTGTTCGTAGTTCGATCGGAGGTCTAAGACTGTGGTCTAGACGGAAAATTTATTAATGCAGGATTTAATGATAAGCCTACCTCCCTCCCTCCCGACCACATGAGTTTACGTTGATACTGAACACAAATTAAGATAAAGAAAGGCAAAAGGGTACTTGGCGATGATGGCTTCAACAAAGTATTAATCCTCTCAAATACATTCATATTTATTATTAAGCAAGTTATACCTAACAAATTTGGTTTTAGCTATTCTGCTTTTGATTTTAATTTGTATAAATGTCATTATTTTCAAAATAACCAGGTCCGTAACTATAGACCTCACTAAATAAATACGAATCTGATCAATTTTTTTAAAAAAAATACGACCCTAAGTCTGCAAATTTTTAAACGAAAATCAATCAGCAATTACGGACCTGTTGTAACAACCTATACCAAACCAACAAGCCAAAAATCCATTGATTTAATTAAGAATGCCTAAATGGCCCAACATAGTCACACTTATAAAATTTCAAAACTGGGTTCGCGGAAATAACCCTAACTACAACTGAGAAATGTATCTAAATAATAAAAGGTTTTACATTTTGAAAAGGTTTTAACATTTTGTCATTGCCCTTACTCGAGCCATCGACTACCTGCGTACTTGAAAAGGTTTTACATTTTGAAAAGCGAAGGTTAGACAATGAGGTCTAGTGAGATCCCTCTAGATACAAATATCACACCACACAAGTTAACTAAAAAGAGTTTATGAGAAGTTATAAATAGCTACACCTTTATCAATTTAAGTATTCACACCACAGGCTGATAGCCCACGCTTCGGTCACGGGCACCTTTGTGACACGTTTTAGGGCACACACCCGCCCTTAGTAATTATATGGAACATATACATTTATTCCGTATGAACACACTCCCCATATAAATCATAATAATACATCTTTAACATGCGTATTTTAAGCTACGTAAAGACATGCAATTCAATATATAAATGCACGAGTAATAAAAATCAAGTATCGCCAAAGCTTCGGTTTAGAAAGACTCACCTGGCGTCCCTGCTAAATCTTTCTTACTTGCAAGCGCTACTCTTAAACTGCTCACCTACATAACCACCCAACACACGAGATCGATAAGTCACTCAAACATCCCATAAAGATTGACTCTCGAATCCCTTGGGACACTCTCCAATCGACACCTCGACAAAGACACACTGAAGTCCCCAACGTAAGTATACCGAATGATCCACCCGGGTTCTGCATTTTCCGGACATAATGTCCGGACTCCAATTTCCTGGAAATCCATCCGGAAATCCTTTATTTTCCGGGTAACCAGCCTAGTGTCCGGATAGGTTATCTGGACTGCAACTATTCCAGATACTACGGCTTTCCGGGTGTCTCGTCCGGACTCCGGATCCCTGACTCACTTCCGGGTAGATCCCGATTTCCGGGACCTTCCGTCTGAATTTCCCAAACTTCTGGAAACCCACTTTTCCGGGTTATGCGATTTCCAGTCACGGTTTTACTGCGCTAGAAATCCTACTGGGAAATCATTCCCAACTCAAACTCAGCTCTCTCCCAACGATTTCAAGTGGATAAATGATTAAACTAACCATCCGAAAATTCGTTTCCACACTGATCTCTATCTCAAACGGTCAATCACTCATAATTCTCATAAATGAGGGTTATTGATTCAACACGAACTTACCAAAATCAACCCAAAATCTCCAAGACCATAAAGAGGTTAGAGGAATGAGAGATTACCTTGAGGAAGAAGAAGGTTCACACTCCAAAGCTTTCTGATTCCAAGATCTCTTCTCCAAAATCAACAATCTCTTCACACGCACAAACACACACTAGCCGCTCCTGATAAAAATGAGGTGAAATGATGGTTTTAGGGGTTTTAACCCTATATTCTTCAATTTACACCAAGGCCCTCCAACTTTCACTTTTCACACCACATCCACTAACTTTAGTATTTACTCCCAAATGAAACCCGGTTATTACAGCATCCTTCCCTCAAAAGAATTCCGTCCCCTTCCATCTTCGAACAAATGTGGGTATTGGGACTTCATGTTCTACTCCACTTCCCAAGTTGCCTCCTGACCCTTATGGAAACGCCACTGAACCTTCACAAGAGAAATCTCTTTAGTTCTCCATTTTCTGATCTTGTGATCCACGATCACCAACGTCTCCTCAACATAGTTCAACTTTTCATCCACGCAAATGTCTTCTAATGGTACGGCCATGCTTGCCTCGGCCAAACACTTCCTTAGGTTCGACACGTGAAAGGTCGAATGAACTCCCCGAAGTTCCTCGGGCAAATCCAACTTGTATGCCACTTCACCCACACGCTCGGTGATGACAAACGGCCCGACATACCTAGGCATTAGCTTCCCTTTCTTTCCAAAACGCATGACGCCCTTCCATGGCGAAACTTTAAGCATCACCTTGTCACCCACTAGGAATTCAATCGTTTTCCTTCTTTTGTTCGCATACATCTTTTGGCGGTCTTGAGCCACCCTCAACTTCTCCCTAATCACACTAATCTTGTCAGCGGTCATCTACACGATTTCCGGTCCTGCCAACTGCTTCTCCCCCACTTCGTTCCAACACAACGCCCATACAACGCCTCATAAAGTGCTGCTTGAAGACTGGCGTGATAACTGTTGTTGTACGAAAATTCGATCAACGACAAATGGGACTCCCAAGAGCCTTTAAAGTCAATCACTCAAGCACGCAATGTTGGTCCCAGCTATGGATTAGCAATGGTAAACAAGTATTGTAGAAGGGGGGGTTGAATACAATACACAAAATTTTTCACTTAATTAATTCTTTATTGATTTAAAATCAAGAATTACACATAGAAAACCTAAAAAGATTGTTGCGGAACAAAACATATAAAATCTGCTTAAACAATCTAACACTAAGTCACACAGAGAATAAGAACAGTTGTAAAACACTTAGAAAACAAATGAACTTCTGAGAGAGAGTAATGCGCCAGTACTTGAAAGCTTGAGAGTCTGTAAACTGGTGAGTTGCAAGGTTGAAGATGATCTCCTTTTATAGTGCCTTATGCATTAAATGCAATGGACACTTGTCAAAGAGAGCTTGGAAGGCAGATAGGATTCAGGTCTTCTGAAAAGTATTTTTGTCTTTTCACTATTGTCTTCAAGCGTTGACCTGCTTGTTGAAGCTGAAGTTTCTTGAAAGAGATAAGAAATCCAAAGAACCTTTTTCTGATCTTCGGATGATGTCTCTATCAATGCAAGATATTCTGAATATATTCTGCAGATAAAGTGGAATATACCTGTTTGAAATTTCTTTGCCGAAGACTTCTTTGCCGAAGATATGCCTAACATGTCTTCAAGGATTTTGCCTAACATGTTATCTTCTTCAAAGATCTTGCCGAAGATATGCCTAACATGTCTTCAAGGATTTTGCCTAACATGTTATCTTCTTCAAAGATCTTGCCGAAGATATCCCTAACATGTCTTCAAGGATTTTGCCTAACATGTTATCTTCTTCAAAGATCTTGCCGAACATTTCATCTTCCAACATGTCTTCAAAAACTTCAAGTGAACTGGCTAAGACTTAAGGAAGTCTTCAAGTAGCAGCTTAATCTTTGGTTGAGAAGTCTATCTTCAATCCGCTTTGAAGATATACTTCTACTTTGTTTCTTCAGTTGATCTTCGACTTCACCGAACATTTTTATACAATTAAACTGCTTGAACCTAAGAATTATTCTAAGTAATTGAGAGACTGAGGTCATCTTCAAATCTAAGTGACCCAACAATCTCCCCCTATTTGAGGATGACATCCATACTTAGAGTCTGAGGAGTAAACACTGAATAATTCATTTTTGACCCTTGTTTACTCTTTTGGGTTCTTTTCACAGTCCATTCTTTTTGTTCTTTTTGGATTTTATTTATTTATTTATTTATTGTATCCGACATTTACAAGTAAAAAAAATGGTAAAGTATACTGTACAAACTATTAACAAAAATGTGCTTGTATTGAAAACTTGAAAGAGCAGTAATCTTAAGTTTATAAGTACATATCAAAAGCATATAAAAGGAAAACATGATCACTTCTTCCTTTCCTGAAGTTCAGCAATGATGTGACGTTGGAAGAAAGTGCCTCCAAATGTGTCGGGGATGATGAGAAGGATGGCTTCAAGGAAGCTGGAGTCAGCAATGGATGTCTCTTTTGTTCGAAAGAATTCTTGAGTACCTTGGGCATTGTTGAAGAAAATGCCTGGGTATGGTTTTTGGGTCACAGAAGGAGATGACATTTTGGGGATTGAGGGAGGCTTTAGATTCAGATTCTTTGAGTTAGGAATGATACCTTTGGCAGCAAGATCTTGGAAGATGGTTTGTTGAAATTCAGTCTTTATCTTACTTACATTTTCAAAGAGTCCTCGGAGATAGATGTTTATATCAGCTAGGTTTGGACTTTGAGAATCTTGGAGATAATATTCAATTTCATACCATTCTGAAACACCATAAGCATCAAGTTCAGGGAATCTTACCGGTGTGACGGTGTCATCAGCCCGAGTGAGTATCACATAGATGTCCTTTGACTCTTTATGGGTAGCAAGTTTGGCTTTGACAATCTTTGAGATGCTGGTTCTTCCAATTAATTTCTTCTTGCACCATTCAAACTTTTTGAAGAACTCAGATTGCTCCCCCTCACTTAGTGCACCTGCATGTTTAGTTATTTGCTCCCCCTGAACTGATGGATCTGCTTGTGTTGCTTTGGATGGGTCAAAAGGACCAGGTCGGTCGCTGGTAAGTATGTCTGGTCTTTTCTCCTCCTCAGCGGCAGACAGGTAATAACGTTTCACCCATCTAGCAAAGGTGGTGAGTGTGCGAGCCTGATTTTCAGGAAGAGCATCCATCTTGTGGTGAAGAGATGTAAGAGAACTGAGGAGCTGAGAGTTGATGTCCTTCTGGCTTTGAAGTTCAGATTGGAGCCTATGAACTTCTTGGTCACGAGCATCTGAGGAAGCTTGCATGGCAGTTATGGAGAGAGTGAGACTGGCATTTGAGGCTAGGAGAGACTGAACCTGAGATTGTAAGCTTGAGATGGAATCCTGGATGGATTCAAGTTGGTGTGGTACATATCTGGTGGTTGAAGCTGCAATAGGTGGAGGACGACGAGGAGGAGGAGAAGACCTTGAAGATGAAGGAGAGGATGACACCACCAGCATGTTAAGGATAGGATCGTCGGCAGGATCCCCAGAAAGTGGTAGAGTGGTGGATGAGTCGGCAATATTAGAGCTTGAATGCTCAATTGAGTTGTCGTTGGAAGAAGACAACTTAACTTCTTCGGTGGCAGTTGCTGAGTGAGAGGGAGGATCACCTGAAGAATCTTCAACACGAAAGTCAAGTAAACATGGAGGACCCGTAGGGGGTCTTGCAAAAACATCGATCGTAGAACGATCGGGTGACAGGCCGTGCAGTGAGAAAGCAGTACCTTGGGCTGGAGAGAGACCCAAGTCATCTTCAACCACCAATAAGTTGGTAGAAGAAGGAGTAGTGTGGGTCCCTAAATTTTCAACCGCAACCTGTTGGGAGGAGACGGAGGAGCTAGCTAAGTGGTTATCAGGTTCCCTTGGCCCGGTAGGGACAATTTCAACAGTTCCCGATTTTTGAGAATCGGTAGCTGGACGATGTGGTTTGGCCTTTAAGGATATCCTAAGTCTTTTCAGGGAAGACTCAGGAGAGGATTTGGAGTGCCTCCGCTTTGAAGAAGGTTTTATGACTGGGGAAGCCGCCGAAGGTTTGGTCGGCGGCAAAGTCATGGAAGAGAGTGCGGAGGTATCGGAAGCCTTAGATTTTTTTGAAGTGCTTGCCGGTATCACTCGGGAAGAGGGAGGAGGGTCCACTACATTGGAGGGATTTGCGGACAGTTGAGAAGGAGGAGTGTCCGGATTATCCCCCCATTGTAGATTGGGAGAGTTAAGGATAGAAATCATACCTGGAAGAAGACCATTGTCAGTTGCCTTTGGTTTACGTTGAAGAATAGCCTTTGTGATGGTAGGTGCAAGAAAATCATAGGTGAACTTTGGGTTTGCCGACTTGCGATCAAGATCAAGTAATTTTCCCAATTTATGTTCAATGATGATGGAGAGGAACCGGGGGTAGGCAACATGTGGCTTTTTTGGAGGAGTCACAACTTCAACAATTTCATTAAAAAAATAGCGTGCAAAATCTATTTTTCTTTGAAACATAATGGCATGAGCAAGATTGGTGAGATAGGAGGAGGATTGATCATGACCTCCAGTTTTGCGACTCAAGCAGAAAATAATATGAGTAAAGAAGAAATGCCATACCCCACCCATGAACTTCCGCAGGAGAGTGCCGGGACTTTTGTACTTTGTATCGGCGGTGTAGTTCATGGCTTGTACCACATCTTCGTGTTCCGTGTCAAGCGGAAACGGTGCTTACGAATCATAACTGTCAAGATGAAGAGTGGCACGAACATCTTCCACACCAAAGGTAATTTCATGAGCACCCGTGTCGAAGAGAATGCAGGCAGAAATGGTCTTGGGTTCATCATTATTGACAGAGCAAGTTAACCAAAAATTGCCAAGTAGCTTTTTGCTCATGAGAAGAGATTTGGAGAAGGCATAGAGTAAAGGAGTTTGTTAAAGAAAGTGAGAAATGGGTAAGTGATCGGGATAGTCTGGATCATCTTCAAATCTTGCAATATGATTGCAAGACTTGAAGACAAGATCTTCATGGCATGTGGGAATGATGAATTTTGAAGATTTGGGTTTAGGATTGGAAGAAGAAGTAGACATGAGAGAAATTTGAAGAGGAAGAGATGTGGAGAAATGAGAAGGAAAGTGGTGTTTTTATAATGGGTAAGAGAGGAAAAGGGAAGGGAAGATATGATAGGTAATAAGATGTAAGAAAAGGTTGAGTGTGTAGGGAAAGGTTGAGTGTATAGGGAAGAGAGATGTTATGGGGAAAGGAAAAAGGATGAGAGAGAATGGAGTCTAGAAAAATTACCTAAAAATGAGGAGTGATTGAAAGGGTGGGTCTCGGTTGGGGAAGGGTAACACCGAAAATAGAGGGGGTGTTCGGGAAAGGTGGGGTAGGGTTGCGGCAGGGGGGGTTCGGGAAGGGGGGGGTAGCGGCAAGGGGGGGGGGGGTGCGGCAAAGAGGGTGTGGGAAAGGGGGTGGCCGGGAAAAGAGTATCGGCGGGGGGGGGGGGGGGGGGGCAAGCACCTCGGCAAAATTGGGATTTGGGTTCCTGCAAGGGTTTGGTTCGGCAAAAATGGTGATGGCGGTGGTGTGGGATTTTTGTGAGATGGGGTTAGAAAGGTTGTATGGTTAGAAGTATATAGGATAAAGGGTAAGTAGGGTAAGTTTGTAAGGTTTTAGGGATAATAGGTTGTGTTTGTAGGGTAGAAAAGTGTTTGTGTGTATGGAAAATGGAGGGGTGAGATGAGAGGTAAGTTTGGATTGGTAAAGATTAGATGGTTAGGATGAAAGTGACTTGGATTGAGAAAGGTAACAGGGATTGTGTTAGTTTTGTGGGGTGAGAGAGATATGGTGAAAATAGAGAGGGTGAGAGATGAATGAGTGATTTTTCTTGTAACTGATAAAATATCAGTACTTGAGAATTTGAACTGAAAAAAATATATACAGAATTTTTTTTTTTTAAATATCTAAATTTAACATACCAAGTTCTCCTAGGAGAAACTTGAACCGAGCTTCTTCAAGAGGCTTTGTGAAGAGATCCGCCAGTTGAAGATCGGTAGGGATGAAATGCAGTTCAATATCACCTTTAGAGATGTGATCTCTTATAAAGTGATACCGAATATCAATGTGCTTGGATCTGGAGTGAAGCACAAGATTGTTTGCAATGGCGATTGCACTGGAGTTGTCACACAGGATTGAGACTTGAGAATAGATATGATTGTAGTCCCTCAGTTGATTCTTCATCCACAGTATTTGAGCACAACAGCTACCAGCCGCAACATATTCAGCTTCAGCCGTGGAGGTGGAGACTGAGTGCTGCTTCTTGCTAGACCAACTAACAAGTTTACCACCAAGGAGTTGGCAGCTTCCAGTAGTGCTCTTTTTATCAATCTTTGATCCTGCAAAGTCAGAATCTGAATAACCCATTAGATCAAAACCTGAGTCTTTGGGATACCAAAGACCCAGATTCATGGTCCCTTTCAGATACCGAAAGATGCGTTTAACCGCATCCATATGAGATTTCTTAGGATTGGCTTGGTAACGCGCACACAAACAGGTAGCGAACATAATGTCAGGTCTACTAGCAGTAAGATAAAGAAGTGACCCAATCATTCCTCTAAACTTTGTGACATCAACCGATACACCATTTGTATCAGCGTCAAGTTTTAGAGGTGGTGCCATAGGAGTTTTCATGGGAGAGCAGGTATGAAATTGAAACTTTTTCAAAAGATCACGAATGTATTTGCTTTGGTTTATAAAGATACCTTCAGAAGATTGTTTTACTTGAAGACCCAAGAAAAATGTTAGCTCCCCCATCATGCTCATCTCATATTCACTCATCATGAGAGAAGCAAACTCATCACATAGTGATTCATCGGTGGCACCAAAAATGATATCATCCACATAGATTTGAACAAGAATAAGATTACCTGGGCTTTGTTTGATGAAAAGAGTGTTGTGAATCTTACCTCGAGTATACTTGTTCTTCAAAAGAAAGTCTGCTAGAGTATCGTACCAGGCACGAGGAGCTTGTTTAAGGCCATAGAGAGCCTTATCCAATATGTACACATAGTCAGGATGAGATGGATCTTCAAATCCAGGAGGTTGCTTCACATAGACTTCTTCAACTAGTTCTCCGTTCAGGAAGGCACTCTTGACATCCATCTGGAAGACTCTGAAGTTCTTGTATGCAGCATGAGCAAGGAAAATTCTGATTGCTTCAAGTCTGGCATCTGGAGCAAAGGTTTCATCATAGTCAATTCCTTCTTCTTGCCTGTACCCTTGAGCAACCAGTCTGGCTTTATTTCTGATGACAGTGCCTTCTTCATCCATCTTGTTTCTGAAGACCCACTTGGTTCCTATGATTGTTTTCCGGGGAGGACGAGGAACCAATCTCCAGACCTTGTTTCTCTCATACTGAGAAAGTTCTTCTTGCATGGCAGTGATCCAACATGGATCAGCTAGAGCTTCTTCAACCTTCTTTGGCTCTATAAGGGACAAGAAGTTCACATAGAGACAAATATTGCCTACTCCTCTTCTGGTTTGGACACCAGCCTGTTGATCACCAATTATTTGATCAATTGGATGATCCTTGGTCCATTTTATAGCAGGAGGCAAAGTTGTAGGATAGGAAGGTTGTGGATGAGAGGTGGAGGGTAGATCTTTAGGAGGATTGAATGAAGAAGTATGGGGTGGATTTGATGAAGAAGGGATATTTTAGGGATGAGATAGAGTGGTGTTTTGAAGAGAATTTTGGTTTTGGGAAGTTTGGATCAGCAGAGGGTTTTCTTCTTGGTTTGAAGAAGGGTGTGAGGATGAGGAAAGATTATTATCCTGAGAGGTAGGATTTTGAGGAGAAGGTATGGGAATAGTTGGGTTAGGTGGAGAAGGAGAAGCATCACCAATGCAAGAGGTGATCCAACTATTTAATTCATCATCATCTGAGGAGAGAGATGATACCTTGAGGTCATCAAACTTGACATGTATTGATTCATCAATACATTTTCTCCGAAGGTTGTAGACTCTGTATGCTTTGGAGGTGAGAGAATAACCCATGAAGATGCCTTCATCTGCTTTAGGATCAAACTTGCCCAAGTTTTCTCTATCATTCAGAATGTAGCAGACACACCCAAAGACATGAAGAAAACTGATGTTTGGTTTTCTACCATAAAAGACTTCATAGGGAGTCTTATTATGTCTTTTTACAATAATGGACCTATTTGGGTAAAGCATGCAGTATTAATTGCTTCGGCCCAAAAGTAGGTCGAAAGGTGAGATTCACTCAGCATGGATCTGGCAGCTTCACACAGCGTCCTGTTCTTTCTCTCTACCACACCATTTTGTTGTGGAGTCCGAACAGCTGAAAAATTCTGAGATATGCCCTTTTCATTGAAGAAGTCATCCAACACACTGTTTTTGAATTCAGTGCCGTTGTCACTTCTCACAGATCTCACCAGCTGCCCATTCATCACTTCAGATCTTTTGATGAACTTTATGATTTCTTCAGAAGTATCACTTTTGTACCTGAGAAAAAAATACCCAAGTGTAACGTGTAAATTCATCAATAATAACAAGAATGTACCTTCTTCCACCAAGGCTTGGAGTGCTGACTGGTCCACACAGATCCATGTGTAGCATCTGAAGAGGTTGAGAAATGGAGAAGCATTGCTTGGACTTGAATGAGGACTTTGTGAGCTTTCCCTTCTCACAAGCAGCACACAACTTTTCTTTCACAAAGGTCAGCTTTGGCATTCCATATACGAGCTCTTTAGAGGAGAGAGAGTTCAAGGTTTTGAAGTTGAGGTGAGAGAGACGCTTGTGCAAAAGCCAACTGATTTTAGCAGAGTTTTCAGAGACAAAGCAGATGTTTGCTCCAAAAGATGACTCTGTCCCATGTCTATAACATAGACATTTTCTTTTCGGTACCCGGAAAGTACAACTTTCATGTCTTTGTCAACCACCGTGCAAATGGACAGTTCAAAGATTACTTTATAACCGAGATCACACAGCTGGCTTATGCTCAAAAGGTTGTGCATCAAGCCTTCAACGTACGCTACTTTATTAAAGGTGACGGAACCATTGGAGAGAGTTCCGTAGCCTTTAGTGCTGCCACGAGAATTATCGCCAAAGATAACAGATGGACCTTTAGCCGACACGAAGTTAACAAGAAGAGATTTGTTTCCAGTCATATGACGTGAACATCCACTATCCAGATACCATATCTGTTGATGTCCATAAACCTGCAGTCATAGAAAAATTAGTTCTTTGGTACCCATTTGGAGATGGGTCCTTTTGGGTGAGAAGAAGAAACAGAGAGATCTTTAGATGAGTTTCTGTCCATTCTCTCAAGAGGACAATCTTTAGCCATATGAAAAGTGTCACCACAGTTATAGCATTTTCTATAGATAAAAACCTTTTTAACATTATTACCACTTTCCTTGTTTTGACCTTTCGCATTGATTTTTATGATCTTGGCTGAAGAGGATGAACCAAGAGGTGTGGTTCCTAGGATTCCTTTGTAAATTGTTGGTGAATGACAGGATTCTTTGGAATCTGACTTTTTCAAAAGCACAGATCGAGGAATGGGAAAAATGGAAGAGTTACCAGAATATTTCTTTGGAGTTTTTCTTTTGGGATGGAACTCGACAACTGATTTTCCTTTGTCAGAAGTGGAAAATCTGTTTTGAAGAGGTTGAGGTTCTCTCTTTAGGATCTTTGAAGGCTTAGGTTCAGAGGAAGAGGCTTCATCTATGTGTAGGGATTTCATCAGCTCATGAACAGGTTTAGGATGGTCATTAGAGCCTTGGGCTTCTTCAACTTTAGAAGTTGAGGCATCACCTTTAGCTTTAATGAACATCCCAAGCTTTAAGGCTTCAGAAAGATCAACATAGTTCATTGAATGAGTATCACTTGAATGGTGTTCAGAGGACTCATAGAATGAAGGAAGCACAAGGGAAGTGGAAGCATGAACAGTTGAGGAAGAGTCAATGTCCATTTTGCCAAAGCCAAGTCCAGATTTGTCATTACAGTTCATTTGGTATTTAAAAATCTTTTATAATATCTTTGAAGAGTTAGTCCATTTTTTCACAGTTTCTTGTTCCTCTTAAAGTCTTTTGAACAACTTATTTTTCTCTTTATCAAGAGTGAAGTTTATGGTTTTCAGATCTTCAAGCTCAGCTTTGATTTTGTCAAAATGTTTTAGTTGAGAAAGACAGATTTGAAGTTGAGAAGAAAGAGATTTTATCTGAGCATTTGCCTTTTTCTTAGCATCTTTAGCATCATGGATGTCAACAGTTAAAGAGTCAAATGCTTCAACTTTTTCAGCATCAGTAAGAGAGTGAAAGGGATGTACCTGAGTGGATGAGGAAGAGCATCCTGTGGAGACTAGAGCAAGAGTGGAAGGAGTTTCCTCACAGTCATTGATGTCATCAATTTTTGCCATGAAACAAATATTGGCCATGTCCTTATCACTGTCAGATGTGGGTTCATCTACCAAGTCATGATACTCAGCCAGCAGACCCCTTCCCTTTTTGGAAAGAAGTTCATTTCTCTCCTTTTCTCTTTTGTATTTAGCCTTGTACTTTTCAGCACGGTCAGAGTTCACAGAGGAACCAGGTTGGCCAGATCTTTGAGAAGAGGAGTGATTTGAATCGGGTCTGGATCTGTTAGATTTTGAAAAGGGACGACTAGAGGAAGAGTTCTTTGATTTTTCAGAAAGCTTGCTTCTGCACTCAGAGGCAAAGTGACCTTTCTTCCCACATTTAAAGCATTCCTCATTTGATTTATCAGTTGAAGAGTGCTTGGGGAAATTTTGAGAAGATTTTCTAGAAAATTTAGATTTACTAGAGGAGAAACGGGATCTAGGTTTAGAGTAACCTGCCAGCATGGCTATGCCATCTATCAGTTGGTCAACGGGGGTTTCCTCACCTCCATCATCAGCATCACTAAGATATGCATCCGAATGATCATTGGTATCTTCCTGACTATCATGGTCAGAATCAGAGGGATATGTAATTCTAGGAATGCACACAGATCTTTTGGAAGAGTCACTTACAAGAGCTAGGGAAGAGCTTTTGATATCTTTAATGACAGACTTCCTTTGGAGCTTGGTTTGCTCAAAGTTAAAGAGAGTACCATAAAGAGCTTTGAGAGGCATATGATCAAGATCCTTGGTTGTCTTCATGCATGTGCAGATGTTTTCCCATAACTCAGGAAGACAGTCCATAAATTTGCATAAGACTTCCTCATTGTCATAAATGCGACCCAACAGCTTAAGATCATTAAGCAGACTGTTAAAACGGTTATAGTAGTCAGAAAGCGATTCTCCTTTTTCATGAGCAAACAGTTCATATTTTCTAACAAGAGCGATTTTTCTGCTCTTTTTCACTTCAGAAGTTCCTTCATAAAGAACACACAGAGTAGACCACATTTCTTTAGCAGTAGAAAAGTTTACAAGAGAGTGATAAACTTCATCAGACAAAGAGAGGGAAATGATGGCTCTGACTTTAGTGTCAAGAGCTACAAGACGCTTGTCTTCATCAGTGTACTTACTGGGGTCCTTTACAATGTATCTCCCAGTAGCTGGTGTTCGTTCTTCCTCATCAGAAGAAGAATCATCACCATCCTCATCTTTATTTTTGGCATTATAACGATCCCAAACTCTTGGGACAATAGGTCCTTCATGGAGTATAGTAGGATATCTGCTGTCAACTCCTTCTAGAAAGAGCATCATACGACTTTTCCACATAGAGAAGTTATTAGGGTTAAACTTTGGTGGTTTGGCTATGGAGCCATTTTCGTATGATCCAGCATTTGAGTTTTGAGAAGAAACATTGTTTAAAGAAGAAGATGAAGCCATTGCAGATCAGATCAAGCTTAAAGATTGTTGCGGAACAAAACAGATAAAAAACTGCTTAAACAATCTAACACTAAGTCACACAGAGAATAAGAACGGTTCTAAAACACTTAGAAAACAAATGAACTTCTAAGAGAGAGTAATGCGCCAACACTTGAAAGCTTGAGAGTCTGTAAACTGGTGAGTTGCAAGGTTGAAGATGATATCCTTTTATAGTGCCTTATGCATTAAATGCAATGGACACTTGTCAAAGAGAGCTTGGAAGGCAGATAGGATTCAGGTCTTCTGAAAAGTATTTTTGTCTTTTCACTATTGTCTTCAAGCGTTGACCTGCTTGTTGAAGCTGAAGTTTCTTGAAAGAGATAAGAAATCCAAAGAACCTTTTTCTGATCTTCGGTTGATGTCTCTATCAATGCAAGATATTCTGAATATATTCTGCAGATAAAGTGGAATATACCTGTTTGAAATTTCTTTGCCGAAGACTTCTTTGCCGAAGATATGCCTAACATGTCTTCAAGGATTTTGCCTAACATGTTATCTTCTTCAAAGATCTTGCCGAAGATATGCCTAACATGTCTTCAAGGATTTTGCCTAACATGTTATCTCCTTCAAAGATCTTGCCGAAGATATCCCTAACATGTCTTCAAGGATTTTGCCTAACATGTTATCTTCTTCAAAGATCTTGCCGAACATTTCATCTTCCAACATGTCTTCAAAAACTTCAAGTGAACTGGCTAAGACTTAAGGAAGTCTTCAAGTAGCAGCTTAATCTTTGGTTGAGAAGTCTATCTTCAATCCGCTTTGAAGATATACTTCTACTTTGTTTCTTCAGTTGATCTTCGACTTCACCGAACATTTTTATACAATTAAACTGCTTGAACCTAAGAATTATTCTAAGTAATTGAGAGACTGAGGTCATCTTCAAATCTAAGTGACCCAACACGCAACATATCTTCTAATATCTAAATAGTTCTCTCACTCTGCCCATCCGTCTAAGGTTGGTAGGCGGTACTCATCAAAAGTTGCGTACCTAACTCCCTTTGAAGGCTCCTCCAAAAGACGACGTGAAACGACTGTCTCGGTCAGAGACTATGGACGACGACACTCCATGCCTTGTCACTATCTCATCGACGTATATCCTCGCCAATTTCTCTAGCTAATGATTCTCCCAGATAGGTAGAAAGTGAGCCGACTTGGTGAGGCGGTCCACTATCACCCATATGGCATCATACCCCTTTGGGGTCCTTGGTAGCTTCGTGACAAAGTATATCGTGATGCTATCTCACTTCCACACTAGTATCTCTAAGGGTCGCAATTCCCCATAAGGTCTTTGATGCTCTGCCTTGACTTTCAAACAAGTCATACATCGCTCAACGAAATAAACAATGTCCTTCTTCATTCCTGGCCACCAATACATCTGCCTCAGATCTCGGTACATCTTATTGGTTCCTGGATGTACCGAATATCGCGACCTATGAGCTTCCTCCAAAATACGTTCCCGCAAATCTCCCAATTTAGGAACCCACACTCGGTTCCCCAAGCACTTCACGCCACTACCGTTACTCTCCACGGATGCCACATAACCGACGATCCGCTCACTTTTAAATTTCTCCTCTACTAGTGCTTCACCTTGGAACTTATTAATTTCTACTAGGAGTTTAGAAGTTGCATCAACCTGAAATGCTAACACCTTGGTTGCCTCCCTTCTTTCCTTCCGACACAAAGCGTCGGCCACGACGTTCGCTTTACAAGGATGGTAAAGGATCTCACAATCGTAAATAACAATTCCACCCATCGCTTCGGCCACATATTTAGATCCTTCTGATCGGATAGATGCTTGAGGCTCTTATGATCAGAGTAGATCTGACATTTAACCCCATAAAGATAGTGTCTCCCTTATTTTAGTTCGAATACCACCGCCGCTAACTCCATGTCATGAGTAGGATAGTTCTTCTCGTGCTCTTTTAATTGACGGGATGCATAAGCAATCACCTTCCCACCCTGCATCAGTACACACCCTAATCCCAACTTGGATGCATCGCTGTAGATTACAAATCCCTCTGTCCCACTGGGCAGAGATAAAATCGGTGCGCTACTCAGCTTGTCCTTCAACTTTCTAAAAGCGGCTTCTTGAGCCTCCGTCCACTCGAACTTAGCACTTTTCTTGGTCAAAGCAGTCAAAGGCGTAGCTATCCGAGAAAAGTCCCAAATGAACTTCCGATAGTAGCCTGCCAAGCCAAGGAAACTTCTCACCACAGATGGTGATCTCGGTGGCTCCCATCCTCTAATGGCCTCTACCTTGGCCGGGTCCACCTTGATACCTTCTCCCGACACCACATGTCCCAAAAATTGGACCTCCCTTAGCGAAAACTCACACTTTAAGAATTTAGCGAACAACTTCTCTCGTCGCAACAGGTCCAACACTAAACGAAGATGATCTTCGTGCTCACCCCTAGATCGAGAATAGATGAGGATGTTATCTATGAACACGATCACACACTTATCTAACAACGCACTACACACCCGATTCATCAAGTCCATGAACAACGTCGATTAGTCAGTCCAAAGGGCATGACTAGAAACTCGTAATACCCGTACCTCGTATGAAAGGCCGTCTTAGGCACATCCTCTTCTCTCACCTTCAACTGGTGATAACCGGACCTCAAATCTATCTTTGAGAAGAAGCTCGCCCCTTGGAACTGGTCAAACAAATCGTCGATTCTCGGAAGCGGGTACTTGTTTTTGACGGTCACCTTATTAAGCTCATGGTAATCTATGCACATCCGCATAGACCCATCCTTCTTCTTGACAAAAAGTATTGACGCTCCCCAGGGTGAAGAACTAGGGCGTATAAATCCCTTGTCCAGCAGCTCTTGCAGTTGCGTCATCATCTCTTTCATTTCCATCGGTGCCAACCGGTAAGGTGCACGCACTATTGGTGCCGCTTCAGGCATCAAATCAATCCTAAACTTGACTTGAAGATCCGGGGGTAAACCCGTTAAGTCATCTGGAAATACCTCCGGGAACTCACTCACCACTGGAACATCCTTTATTTCTTTCTTCTCTTTCTTAGCGTCTAACACATACGCTAGAAATCCCCGACACCCCTCTCCTAAACAACGCCTCGCCTTCATCATTGAGATAAGACAGGACTTGCACTTATGCCTATCACCATAAATCACCACCTTAGACTTGTCGGGTAGGATGATACGAATCATCTTCTTATTACACACTATGCTAGCACTTTTACTGGCTAGCCAATCCATCCCCACTACAAAGTCAAACTCTCCCATACCCATTGGGTACAACCGCAAGGGGAAAGAGTGACCCTCCACTTCAATACTACACCCCTCATACACCTCTCCCACCAAAACTCGACTATCATCCGCAATATCTACCTCAAACCCGCACTCTAACCGCTTAAGTTTAACATGCAGACACCAAGCAAAAATCGGCGATACAAACGAACGGTTTGCACCCGAGTCAAACAACACTCTAGCAAGTTTTGAATTAACAAGAAAGGTACCTGTCACCACATCCGGTACATCAACCTCCTCCTCAGCCGACATATGAAAAGCCCTTGCTTTCGCTCGCGTTGGCTCTACTTTCCTCTCTCCGCCTCTTCCTCCTTGACCTCCACCAAAGCCACCCTAAGACCCCTTCCTCATTTGCGGACAATCAGGCTTAATATGGTCCAGAGAACCACACAGATAGCAAGCTCTCGGGTTAGGACACTCCCGCGCTATGTGCCCCAATTTTCCACACTTGTAATAGCCATCGGATTCAAAAGAACACTCCCTGCGATGCACTCGGTTGCATTTCCCACACGGTGTCTCTCCGAACCTCGGTCCCACCCGCAACTCGGGTTTTGAGACCTTAGGCCTTTCATATCCTGCACAGATGTAACGACCCGGATTCCCAAACAAGCATCAAGTAACATACATTGCATAACATCGTTACATAACAAGATACATCATATAACAAATACGGTCCATTTAGTCTTTACAATCCAAAATAAAGCATCTCATTACAAACTTTCCGTTAAGTAAATACATGATGTCTGATAACGAGGTTATAACTACAAAACACATCTTAATCTTCATGACATAAGTCTTCACAAAAGCTATCCCCTGACTATCCTTGTCATTTGCTCTTACCCGATCCACGCCCTGGAATACATATTTTAAAACAAAATGAGGGTTAGACCTAGCGGTCTAAGTGAGAAAATCCCTGTTAGTTTTAAAACCATTTACACAACCATCATATACATAACACAAATACAAATACCAGTTATGACTCATGCATCATATACTTTCCTGTCTCATTCTCTTGGCCATATTAATTGGTTGCAAGCCAACTAATAAATTAACTCCGTTGTACGACAAATACAGCCAACACCGCTGTACGAATATTACAACGAACACCACTGGTCCTAAGCCCGACCAACGTATTCTCGTATAGTGTAATGCTCATGTAAATACAATATCTCAATATATTATATTTCAAACATAAACACATAATCACACCATCTATCACATTCCCAATCCACACATATATGTATTCCAGTTTAAAAACGTTTTAAAGTAAAACTCACCTGTTTGCTTATCAAAATGCTTCCAAGCCTTTCCAAAAGATTCTGTCTTTCACCCCAAATTCACAGTATCTGAAATAATTCAAATACAAATATCTCTTTACCAAATAGTTCACATAAGGCTTACTAAGACTAAGAACTTTAGATAAACCTATCTAATTCTTATCCTCAATCATTTCTCCCAAACCCGAACTTAAGTCGAGTCCACAGTATAATATCAGTCCTCAATCATTCCCTATCCAAGATTCAACAAAAACATAGGTTACTGGATACTCGAAAGTATCTGAACTCTCAAAAGTGACCAAACAGCTCAAAGTATCCGGACAACACAACCTATCCGGATAACACAACTTTCCGGACAGCATATACATTCCGGATAACACAACTGTCCGGACAACATAAACAATCCGGATAACACCCGGACACCAAAGCAATCCGGACACTATCCGGTATCTCATTTTACCCGGAAACTTATGGAAAAGAGGAACTTACCCGGATAAAGAACCCGTCCGGACACCTTTAGAACATCATCCGGACACCATCAACAACACTACCCGGACACATTCATATCGTCCGGAAACCTCTGTCGGTTTACCCTCTTTCTACCCAGATTCGACAGAAAATACTACCAGACATGAATTTGACTATTCTAATCCGATAGAAACCTTCTAATAACAATTACACACATAAAATGTAAAGGAACATACCTCAAAACACTTCCAATGAATCCGATTTGAAGCCTAAACCACACTTTTCTTCTTTTTCTTCCTTTCTTCCCAAAACACACACACACCCTTCTAAATCTGGATATTTTCTGATTATGAAAATATCTGAATTCTTAAAGTATATATATTTTAGACCAATTTACACTTAAGGCTTTAACTATGCAAAAATGACCAAGACACCCTTAAACTTATAAATTCTTCTAAACTTACCCTAAACATCAATTATAGAGTTAAATAAATTTAACGGAACGAGACTTTAACTAACGAACTTACCCGGGGTATTACAACAGATCCTTCCCACTTTCTCTTGTCCACACTTCTTTCCGACATCTGCCGATTCTTCTCCTTCTCAATTAACTCTGCCACGTGGACTGTCGCTTGAAACATTACGGGATCACGGTTCTGCACAAACTCCCCCACGCTACTTTTCAGCACTAGATATACCTCTCAATACGCCTTTCCTCAGTAGGCGCGTACACTTCTGCAAAACGCGCCTTCTCAATGAACTTAGAAGTGTACTCCTGTACCGTCATCGATCCTTGTTCAAGCCCCAGAAATTCCTCTTCTAACTTCTTAACTGCATCCAATGGGCAAAACTAAGCCCTAAACCTCCTAGTAAACAACTCCCAAGTAGTCACATTTGCCACCTATGAACCCTTACCATCAGTTTCCACATCCCACCAGAAAATGGCATCCGACTTCAGCATAGACATAGCAAACAATACTTTATCCCCCTCAGCACACTTACTTGTGTCGAAAGCTAGCTCCATCTTTTGGATCCACCTCAGTGCCAAGACCAGGTTGCGCTCCCCGCTGAATGATGGAGACTTGCATGACACGAAAGTTTTAAAGGTACACCCCTTCACTGACTTTGATTCATTAGGCACATACGGGGTCGACTGAGATTGATCTCCCACTTCAGTTGCGGACAGGCTAGACGCCTCGGCCCCCGTCTCATTTCCACTCTTAGTCCGCCCATCCGATGCAGACTTCGCTTGACGATCCAACAATGCTTGCAGTGTCTCTTGCAGTTTGCCCATCTCAGCAGTAAACTTCTTTTCGGTTACAAACGCTTAGTTGCGGTCTCGCCTCCGACCTCTTGATTGACTTCCTCCTCTCATGGAGGCAGTACTCTTTTGTTGAGACAGTTCACGCTCCTTAGGAACCCCTGCACTCTTAGCCCGACGGGTAACCGGTGTCTTTTTCTTCCCTCGCGTCACTATACCAGTTCCATCCGCCAAGGTGGAAGCTCGTCGGGGTGCCCTTCCCCTTCCTCTCCTACGGCCTCCGCCCCTCCTGCGGGTGGCCGCCTGCCTTGGAGGATCTATCGGTCCATCCTCCATAAATTCTTCCACGAGGATTGCCTCACCCACCGATACTGCACCCTCAACTAGTACAGAACTACTTCTCAGAGTTCTTCTTGACATCTTTGCTTACTGGAACATCACACAATTTAAACAACTTAAGGCAACCGTTCCAAAACTAACAAGGCAAGATAAGCACATACAATTTAAATTCGCAATTTTACTGACCAGGTGTAACTTCGAACCTACCTTATATGACAGTTCTCACTACCCTATTATCCGTGCTCCTACTGTGGTCTCATTAGGCCTTCCTATTTTCTCAGCATGACCTCCTAATCGCACAGTTTAAGTTTAGGCCCATCCGGTCACCTAAATTTCTTAACTAGTGCTCTGATACCAACTGTAACAACCCATACCAAACCAACAAGCCAAAAATCCATTAATTTAATTAAGAATGCCTAAATGGCCCAACATAGTCACACTTTCAAAATTTCAAAACTGGGTTCGCGGAAATAACCCTAACTATAACTGAGAAATGTATCTAAATAATAAAAGAAAGGTCTTCTAGTCCTCCTAGACGCAAACTCCAGCTCACATCTTGTCTTTGCCCTTACTCGAGCCCTCGACTACCTGCTTACATGAAAAGGTTTTACATTTTGAAAAGCGAGGGTTAGACCATGAGGTCTAGTGAGATGCCTCTAGATACAAATATCACACCACACAAGTTAACTAAAAAGAGTTTATGAGAAGTTATAAATAGCTACACCTTTATCAGTTTAAGTATTCACACCACATGCTAATAGCCCACGCTTCGGTCACGGGCACACTTGTGACACGTTTTAGGGCACACACCTGCCCTTAGTAATTATATGGAACATATTCATTTATTCCGTATGGACAAACTCACCATATAAATCATAATAATACATCTTTAACATGCGTATTTTAAGCCACATAAAGACATGCAATTCAATATATAAATGCACGAGTAATAAAAATCAAGTATCGCCAAAGCTTCGGTTTAGCAAGATTCACCTGGAGTCCCTGCTAAATCTTTCTTACTTGCAAGCGCTACTCTTAAAATGCTCACCTACATAACCACCCAACACACGAGAGCGATAAGTCACTCAAACATCCCACAAAGATTGACTCTCGAATCCCTTGGGACACTCTCCAATCGAAACCTCGACAAAGACACACTGAAGTCCCCAACGTAAGTATGTCGAATGGTCCACCGGGTTCTGCATTTTCCGGACATAATGTCCGGACTCCAGTTTCCGGCAAATCCATCCGGAAATCCTCTATTTTCCGAGTAACCAGCCTAGTGTCCGGATAGGTCATCCGGACTGCAACTATTCCGGATACTACGGCTTTCCGGGTGTCTCGTCCGGATTTCGGATCCCTGACTCACTTCCGGGTAGATCCCGGTTTCCGAGACCTTCCGTCCGGATTTCCCAAACTTCCGGAAACCCCATTTTTCTGGGTTATGCGATTTCCGGGCACAGTTTTACTGCGCACGAAATCCCACTAGGAAATCATTCCCAACTCAAACTCAGCTCTCTCCCAACGATTTCAAGTAGATAAATGATTAAACTAACCATCCCAAAATTCGTTTCCACATTGTTCGCTATCTCAAACGGTCAATCACTCATAAATCTCATAAATGAGGGTTATCGATTCAACAGGAACTTACCAAAATCAACCCAAAATCCCCAAGACTATAAAGAGGTTAGAGGAATGAGAGATTACCTTAAGGAGGAAGAAGGTTCACACTCCAAAGCTTTCTAATTCCAATATCTCTTCTCTTAAATCAACAATATCTTCACACGCACAAACACACACTAGCCGCTCCTGATAAAAATGAGGTGAAATGATGGTTTTAGGGGTTTTAACCCTATATTCTTCAATTTACACCAAGGCTCTCCAACTTTCACTTTTCACACCACATCCACTAACTTTAGTATTTACTCCCAAATGAAACTCGGTTATTACACCTGTATGTATATACAGATGTAGTGACATTTTGGTAAAAATAGGAGATGAATGACTAGGAGACCAATTTGCTTGGGTAAAATGGCTATTTGAGTCAATTTTATTTGAACAGTTTTGTTTGTTTTATTTTTATATGTAATTCAACAAAACATATATATATATATATATATATATATATATATATATATTGCAACTCCGGTGGATCCCATGATAGCCAACATGCCTTTCTTCCTACCCGTCGAACACACCACACTCCACCATTAACCTTATCTTCTTCCCCACAAGCATCTCCAGTCTCCAACGAGAATCTTAGGCCGTCGACGAACATCTCTGGTCGTCATTGAGCATCTGCAGTCGTCGACAAGCATCTCCGGTCACCATCAAACATCTACAGTCCTCATCGTGAATATTTCATCAGCCCAGGCTATCTTCTTCCATGTGACCCTTCCATCTCCCACACCTACAACTCCCCTCAAACCCGATATATACCTGACGCAGGCCCGGACCTGGTCCATGGCAAATGTGGCTGCTGCCATGGGCCCCAGGTCCAACAGGGGCATCACAAAAAATAGGGGTATAGTCATCAATTTTGGGGCCAAGACCATATTACCGTTTGATTTACAGCCGGCCGAGCGATTCAATTGTCGATTGATTGAAATCAGAAGAGTGCTGCGTGCGAATTGCGAAATAGGAAGAGTCAAGAGGAGTGCTGCGTGTGATTGATTGAAATCGAATCATCTCTCTCTCTCTCTCTCTCTCTCTCTCGTTCAGTCGTTGTCTCGTTGATTCGTTGGCATCGTTGCTTGCTGCCCTCATTCCTAAATCAGAAGTGTTGCTGTTGGATTTCTTAAATCATAAGTTCAGAACTAAGAAGAACCGAAGAAATAGTTGTATTTCTGCCCTAAATCAGGTGTTTTCTATCCTTTTTTGAACTTTGAACTTGTTGTTGCCTCACTTGCCTGCTGGATTGTTGATTGTTCTTGTTCATTGTTTGTTTCATTGTTGCTATTTGGCTGCCTTATATGGACTATGGTATTCACTAAATAACTATTAAGTAAGTAAATAAGTAATATACTAATATTAATGGTATTTTGGTTAATTTCATGATTTGTTTAATTGGTATATGTTAAGACTTAAGATTAGTTGATTAGGGATTTAGGGTTAATGTCTTCATGGGTTATTTGTTTAGTTTAGATTATTGATAACTGATATGTTTAATTGTTAAAATTGTTAATTTGTGATTGTTGTTAACTAGGTTAATTCTAAGTTTGAACTTTCAAGTTTCAACAAGTTTGGCAATTTTACGGTTCACAAACCAGGACTAAATCAGGTGTTATCCTTCGAATCTTTGTTACTTGATTATTTGATTATTAGTTTCGTGTTTAGGATTTGTTTATTTGATTATTTGTTTTATGTTTAGGTTATGTTTATTTGATAAATTTTGATATACAGAACATAAGAAAGACATTTCTCCAACACAAATGCTTCTAAGAAAAAAAAATGCAACAAGGGGATCTTAAAAATGTTAACATTCCATCTGCAAGGAGATTAAAAATGTTAACGGGAGGCGGGTACTCAGGTTATCCAATCTTTCAACAAATAAACACACTAAAACTAAACATAAGATACCTTCTTCCTTTTGCAATAGTAGGGTGGCTCTTCTGACGTATTGACCATGGTTTACATATGATGTACATCTAAGGACCACAATGTTTATGCTAGACTAATACATTGTTGTTACAATAGTTTGCCATTTCTATGGTTTACATTATGAATGCTTAAGCCACTAAAATAACCTGTCCCATTATACTTGTAATAACACAAACCAATGAAAATATTGATTCAAGTAATTATGAACCAATGAAAATATTGATTCAAGTAATAACACCAAAGAAGTTGCTGCAAAGCAACATAGTACCTCAAGCCACTTGTTTCCAAACTTAGGTGCCCAATGTAACGACCCACCAACTTAAATTCAGTTATCTAGAAATTCCAGAGTCTTCTACACTACTCAAGAGACTTCAAGTACCATGGAGAGAACTCTGGAAGCCTCTCTATAATGTTTTATTTAATAAAGATCCGATGTGGGGATGAACCGCCTAGTTTGACTACGTTCCAAACCCCTTTAAATTGTTTTCCAATTGCGTAATAAAGGGGCATTTTTTTGCCTTTCGCCATGGGCATCCGAAATCTCAGGACCGGCCCTGACCTGACGACGTCTTGCACCTATTCAAAGCAGATCTGCACCTCACCCCTTGGTGAAAAACCCAACGGCCACCACCTCCCGATTTGCACCTCTCCAACCCCTTATGAATACGGACATGATCATCTTGCAACAAACACCAACCCTTGGGTTTCATTTTGGTGTTTGTATTTGCATTTGGGCTTTGGTTTAAGTTTGGTGTTTGGCCGAAGTATTGCCAGAAGGGTTACTGGTGAAGTTCACCAACTGTGTCTTAAAGTTTTTTGGGGAATAAGGTGGACACATGTTATTTTAGTGTATGGATATAAAGAAGTTCAAATTTTAATAAAGAATAAAACAAAATTCTAAAAAGACGAAATACCCCTCATTTAACTGAATTTGTTAACGCTCGTTAAGGACAAGGACCATATTCAATCGTTTTTGCATACTACAATGGTGAAATTGTAATTTATAAACTGTAAAGACTAAAAGTGTTATAAACAAGAAACCACTGGGATCAAAAGTGCAGTTCACCCATGATTAAAGTTTATCATGAATTAAAATAAAGCAATAAAATTAATACTATGCAATACAAAGATTAAGAAAAAATAACTTCCCTCACACCCCAAATTAATTTGTATTAAAAATCTATGATACATATGGACATTCAAAAGATTTATACTAATAATCTACTAAAAGTTAAGATATTTTGGGAATTCAAAAATCATTGGAGATAATTAAAAACAACTTCATCATAGTGCCATTCTAGAATAAAGATACAAAAAGATACAATGTTAGTTAAATATTTTAACTCAAAATGATTGGATAAATGAGATGATCCTTACAGCTCACAACTATTTCATGATTGTCATTCATTCTATCTATCTATCTATCTATCTATCTATCTATCTATGGGTTATTGCCTGAAATAGCCATTTCACACCAATGGTTTCTCTAAATAGTCACTTTGATAACCTTATTCTCAAAATAGCCAAAATTTACGCACAAAAACTTACGCACAGAGTTTTCTGTGCGTAAGTTTGATTTTCCTCCAAAAAATTAAAAAAAAATTGATTTTTAAAAAAACTTACGCACAGAATTGTCTGAGCGTAAGTTCCTCATCCTACATGTATGCGTAAGTTTCTCTGAATAGCCACGTAGGCTCCACGTTGGAAAATCAAAACTTACGCATAGAGTTATGAAAAGTTACGCACAAATATCTTTGTGCGTAAGCTTTGAAAAAAAATCTTTTTTTTAATTTTTTTTGAAGGAAAATTAAACTTACGCACAGAGATCTTTGTGCGTAACTTTTCCAGACTCTGTGCGTAAGTTTTGTATTTTTATTTTTATTGAAATGTTACACTTTCAACCCCTATACTTATTTACTTACTTTACTTTATACCTTTTACTTTTATAATTTAAATTTTACATTTAACACATATAATCGTTTATTAACTAAAATACGTTAAAAAAATACGTTTTAATTTTAACAAGTTACACCATTATAATCGTCTCTTCGATACGTTCGAAATGAGTTTAATCTTGAATTTTTTTGATTTATATATTTTAATATATATCATATACACTACCTAAAAAATATTTTTTATCTGCGGAAATTCATTTTTTTAACGCATTCTCAATTTTGTTTTACACTCCTATCGCATTAACTATAAGAGTAACATAAATTAAATAATTAACTATAAATGTATGAATTGTAAATATTAAAAATATTTTTATGTAGTATATATATGATATATATTAAAATATATAAATCAAAAAAGTTCAAGATTTGGCTCATTTCGAACGTATCGAAGAGACGATTATAATGGTGTAACTTGTTAAAATTAAAACGTATTTTTTTAACGTGTTTTAGTTAATAAACGATTATATGTGTTAAATGTAAAATTTAAATAATGAAAGTAAAAGATATAAAGTAAAGTTTATAAATAAGTATAGGGGGTGAAAGTGTATTTTTTTACTATTTTTTTAAAATATCCTAAAAATTATTAAAATGACCAAAAACGCTTTATAAACTTATCATAAAACGTTTAGATATAACACTTTCATGTTTGGTCATATAAACTTAAGTACAATAACACAGTCAATTAAAATATACATTTTTTTATCTTCTATAAACTCGATTTTGATGGAGTGGTGATAATTTCTTCCTTTTTATCGCAAATATAACGACAAGCAACACATGAGTTGGAAATGAGGTATAAAAGTTAAGTTTCGTTGACAAATACAATCAAATATGAACATACGTCCACTGGTTTTCTGTTATTTTAAATATGAACCAAATTTTTATTTCTCTCTCTCATATATATATATATATAGAGAGAGAGAGAGAGAGAGAGAGAGAGAGAAAGAGAGAGATAGATAGGGGTTATTGCCTGAAATAGTCATTCCACACCCATGGTTTCTTTAAATAGTCACTTTGATAACTTTATTCCCAAAATAGCCAAAATTTACGCACAAAAACTTACGCACAGAGTTTTCTGTGCGTAAGTTTGATTTTCCTCCAAAAAATTAAAAAAAAATTGATTTTTAAAAAAACTTACGCACAGAGTTCTCTGTGCGTAAGTTCCTCATCCTACATGTCTGCGTAAGTTTCTCTGAATAGCCACGTAGGCTCCACGTTGGAAAATCAAAACTTACGCATAGAGTTATGAAAAGTTACGCACAAAGATCTTTGTGCGTAAGTTTTGAAAAAAAATCTTTTTTTTTTAATTTTTTTGAAGGAAAATTAAACTTACGCACAGACATCTTTGTGCGTAACTTTTCAGACTCTGTGCGTAAGTTTTGTATTTTTATTTTTATTGAAATGTTACACTTTCAACCCCTATACTTATTTACTTACTTTACTTTATAACTTTTACTTTCATAATTTAAATTTTACATTTAACACATACAATCGTTTATTAACTAAAATACGTTAAAAAATACGTTTTAATTTTAACAAGTTACACCATTATAATCGTCTCTTCGATACGTTCGAAATGAGCCTAATCTTGAATTTTTTTGATTTATATATTTTAATATATATCATACACACTACCTAAATGTATGCTTAAGTTAAATGTATGCGTAAGTTAATATTTTTTAATATTTGATTTTTTAATATTTGAATCTTGAAATGAGCCTAATTTAATATTTGATTTTTTAATATTTTTTATTAAATGTATGCTTAAGTTAAATGTATGCGTAAGTTATTAAAAAATTTTGATTTTTTATTAAATGTATGCGTAAGTTAAATGTATGCGTAAGTTAAATGTATTTTTTAATATTTTTACTCAAAACTTAAATGTATGCGTAAGTTATTAAAAAATAGTAAAAAAATACACTTTCACCCCCTATACTTATTTATAAACTTTACTTTATATCTTTTACTTTCATTATTTAAATTTTACATTTAACACATATAATCGTTTATTAACTAAAACACGTTAAAAAAATACGTTTTAATTTTAACAAGTTACACCATTATAATCGTCTCTTCGATACGTTCGAAATGAGCCAAATCTTGAACTTTTTTGATTTATATATTTTAATATATATCATATATATACTACATAAAAATATTTTTAATATTTACAATTCATACATTTATAGTTAATTATTTAATTTATGTTACTCTTATAGTTAATGCGATAGGAGTGTAAAACAAAATTGAGAATGCGTTAAAAAAATGAATTTCCGCAGATAAAAAATATTTTTTAGGTAGTGTATATGATATATATTAAAATATATAAATCAAAAAAATTCAAGATTAAACTCATTTCGAACGTATCGAAGAGACGATTATAATGGTGTAACTTGTTAAAATTAAAACGTATTTTTTTAACGTATTTTAGTTAATAAACGATTATATGTGTTAAATGTAAAATTTAAATTATAAAAGTAAAAGGTATAAAGTAAAGTAAGTAAATAAGTATAGGGGTTGAAAGTGTAACATTTCAATAAAAATAAAAATACAAAACTTACGCACAGAGTCTGGAAAAGTTACGCACAAAGATCTCTGTGCGTAAGTTTAATTTTCCTTCAAAAAAATTAAAAAAAAAAGATTTTTTTTCAAAACTTACGCACAAAGATCTTTGTGCGTAACTTTTCATAACTCTATGCGTAAGTTTTGATTTTCCAACGTGGAGCCTACGTGGCTATTCAGTGAAACTTACGCATACATGTAGGATGAGGAACTTACGCTCAGATAATTCTGTGCGTAAGTTTTTTTAAAAATCAATTTTTTTTTAATTTTTTGGAGGAAAATCAAACTTACGCACAGAAAACTCTGTGCGTAAGTTTTTGTGCGTAAATTTTGGCTATTTTGGGAATAAAGTTATCAAAGTGACTATTTAAAGAAAACATGGGTGTGGAATGACTATTTCAGGCAATAACCCCTATCTATCTCTCTCTTTCTCTCTCTCTCTCTCTCTCTCTCTCTATATATATATATATATGAGAGAGAGAAATAAAAATTTGGTTCATATTTAAAATAACAGAAAACCAGTGGACGTATGTTCATATTTGATTGTATTTGTCAACGAAACTTAACTTTTATACCTCATTTCCAACTCATGTGTTGCTTGTCGTTATATTTGCGATAAAAAGGAAGAAATTATCACCACTCCATCAAAATCGAGTTTATAGAAGATAAAAAAATGTATATTTTAATTGACTGTGTTATTGTACTTAAGTTTATATGACCAAACATGAAAGTGTTATATCTAAACGTTTTATGATAAGTTTATAAAGCGTTTTTGGTCATTTTAATAATTTTTAGGATATTTTAGTTGTGTTAACAAGTTTTTAAAATATTTTTAAATTAAATATAAGTTTGAAGATGTTTTATAGTTTATTTTTATAAATTAAGTCTTATAAGATAATTTATTAAATATTTAAGCATTTTTAACATCTTATAAATTTTATTTTGTTATAGGAAATATCAAGGGCAAGAGGGTCGAATAATTATAATATATAATTTAATAAATAAAAATTGGTATAAATTTTATAAGAAAAGAAATATAATATTGTTTTAATACGAGTTGGTAAAGTTGTACAAGTCAATGGAGCAAGTCAATGGAGCGAGGTGTGGGAGAGTGGGAGGAGAGCCATGTAGCTTCCTTTGATAAGCTTGTAAACTGTAGTTTGTACGGACGTATACAAAGTCAACCGGTCTAAGTCAATGCTCAATTCCAACTACAAATCTTTCGGATCACATGTGAATGAGACGTGGATTCTTGTTTGCGTTACTTTCTTGACAACTATTTTCAATTTTAATTTCAAAATATATGAAAGATACATTTAGTCAAATTAAGAATTTTAAAACCAATATATATAGAGTCAGATTCAGGGAAAAACTTTAAATAAACGGAAAACTAAGGAACACTCAGGTAGCCCTTTATATGAACGAAATGCACTTGTGCATACAACTAATTTGTAACATGCATAATGAACAAGTGCATAAAAACCAAAAAACAATTTAATTTACATGTATACACAAATGCATACCGTCCAGATGACAGACTATCAAGGTGTTTCTTAGTTTCTATTTTTTTGAGGTTTTCCCTTGAACCTCCTTCTATACATATATATAATTATCTATTTAATTTTTTTAATGCAAATTATTCGTTGATTACATTTTCTAATTATTCTATAATTCTTGTCATCGTTATTATTTGATGATAGATAAAAATACATTTAATAAATTAAGAATTTTGGTATGGTTTCAAGACCACTATTGATCAAGCTCACAAAAGATGATACCATGAACAATAGTGTTTTAAAATAGGTTTTCATACATGAGTAAACACATGCTCATAGGAGAACCATATTGTTTCAACATTTGAAAAAGGTATTGTGTTCATATGTGAACCAGATTACCACATACACGTAATGCAAATTGGTATGTACAAATTACCAATTAGTTTGAAAAAATGAATAGTGTTCAGAAGTAAACACATAAACATTGTTCATAACCACAAGTTGATATTTGTTTATAGGTGAACCATGTACCGGTCCACATGTGAACCTGACTACATAGTGCATGATCTTACTAACATAAAGCATGGATGTTACAAAAATCTTTATGATTTTTTCAAATATACCCCTGTTCATAAGTGTTCATTCATGCCTATAACGCATCTAATTCTTTTTATAACAAAATGCTATAATGAATGTAAATCATAAATTTCAAAGAGAAAGGCTAAGATTATGGTTCTCATTCGATCTTAAGTATCTACTCACTAGCATTCACGATAGGAAATTTAAACTCTCGCTTGATAACTGTAACACCCTAAAAATCAGGGCTAATTTGAACCTCAATTTAAAACAAGTTATGACAAAATATCATTCAAACTTTTATAAATATAAGAAGAGAACTAACTATGAGGGTTCATTTTTACAAATAATGAATTCTCCCAATAACCTATTAATCTAACCATGTCAACTATAATCAGATTAACTGGGTTATCTAAGCAATCCATCCAAAAAGCCTCATTCCGTTAGTTAGATCCTCCGCTTATCTCAAAAGTTGAATACTTCAAAAGCTCTCGTCCCACATCCCATCTATTTCCCTAAGCATGTACCTGGTAAGAAAATTTAATTTGAACAATTAGGCTTACGCCTAGTGAGAACATCCAAATTCAAATTAAAACATTAACAGCTTGAAAATATCCAAACATATAAACAAACCCGTTCTCCACCATTCTTACCGTACACGTGCTCATCTCAATGATGGGAACGTACCCGATCCCATGAATATGACTAACATTCAGTAAGTCATATCATCAAAATCAAGAGCCTACTACGAATCATTACTGATTCTAGATTATTGCTCTTATCCAAGAAATTACAAATTGTTTTATGCCTATTTCTTGGACTGGAAGTAGAGATTACAAGTTACTTTATGCCTATCTCTGGTCTTCCCATAGAAATCAGGAATTACAAATTACTTTATTTCTATTCCTCGATTCCTATTCTACGAAATGAGAATTACAAGTTACTTTATGCCTATTCTTCATTTCCATGTGAATGAGAATTACAAATTTCTTTATGCCTATTCCGCATTTCACATCGCACTATGAAATAGAAATTAGAATATCCTTTATGCCTATTTCTCATTTCATAACACCTTTATGAAATGGGAATTACAATTTACTTTATGCCTATTCCACATTTCAGGTCAACGGGAATTACAAATTACTTTATGCCTATTCCACGTTAAAATAAAACTGTGCCTATGAATCCAATACACTTTAAGTGAATATGTATAACAACACACCACTCCTCGTAACACGTTCCATTCTATGAATACCGGATAATCTAATGTACCCTCAATTGCTATTTTTCTAAAATTCTTATTTAGAAAAATAATCCGAACTTCGATCCAAATTAGGATAATAAGTTTCCAATCAAACTTATTTTCTAAATAAAACCATCTCGGACCCTACAACTAATTTTCCGAAATTAATTCTAAACTAATTTCCTAAAATTAATTATAAACTAATTTTCCCAAATTAATTATAAACTAATATCTAAAATTAACTTACCGGAGGTCCAATTAAATCCACATTGAAATCTAATTTTTGGCCCACAAATCAAGATCCATAACAAATTAATTAATGTAGCCCATATTCAAAAACAATTATGGACTTAATTTGAATACCGGATCTCCAATCCCATAAATCCTCTTCCGGAAATATAAATACCGGAGTCCAGTCCAATTAAATTACCGAAAGTAATTATGTTCCGGAACCCAAAAATCAATTCCGGCCTGGCCCATGTTTCGGTGTTTAACAAAATCAATTCCGGATCCATTTTGCCCAACTAATTCCGGTCCAAAGCAAATCCTATTCCGGAACACAATTAATTCCGGCCCAACTTCCGGAATCTTAATTACCTGAACCCGACTAAAAGCAATTCCAGAACCAATTTATTCCGGAACTCATCTCAGTACCGGGAATTTCTAAATACCGGAACCTCGCCTCAGTTCGTTCAGCTCTCATCGAATTAACTCCAAAATTTTATCTAAAATACCATTTACGGACAAATTCGTTTCCATACAGACATATCATTCTATTCAGACAGTTTAGATATGAAATATGCTTTAGTTTCAACTGTTAATTTTCAAGATGAAAGAATGAACTCACCTGAATGAAAATTCTGGCTTGAACTGTTCCAACTTTCTTCAATCAATTCAGTAACCACAATTCCAAAATCGATTTCCTGATTCCTCCTCTTCTAACCTTTATTCTTTCTCTCTCTCTGAGTTCTTTATTTTCCTCCTCTGCTCTCTCTAGAGACCGACTTCCCAAAAGTAATATGAGATAAAGATATCTCAATTAACTTACTTCAGTATAAGGTAATCTCAACTATCCAATAATGACCAAACAGACCCCTCAACTAATTAACTTTATACTTTTGGTTAAATTACAAATTCAACCCTGGAGTTTATAAATACAAATAGTCTACGATTTAGACTAAATTATAAATAGACCCCATTCACATTAAAATACAATACAATGGAAATTCGAGGTGTTACAATTCTCCCCAACTTGAAAATGATTTCTTCCCCGAAATCAAAGCTAGGTAAAAAGATGAGGATATCTAATCTTCATATCCTCTTCGGCTTTTAACGTCACGTTAGCACCTCGGTGGTGTTTCCATTGCACTTTCAACATAACTACATCCTTGTGACGTAACCGTCCTCTCTAAAATCGCCTCCGGTTCCTCCACACAACGGCTCCTTTCATCCAGCCTTACATCAGTAAGTGGAATCACATCATTCTCTCCGGCTAAACATTTCCGAAGGTAGCAGATATGGAAGGTATTGTGGATGCCTTCCAATTCAGGTGGAAGATCCAACTAATAAGCTTGAAGTCCCACTCGCTTAGTTATAGTGAAAGGTCCTAGAAAACGAGGGCTCAACTTTCCACGTTTACCAAACCTTATCACACCTTTCCACGGGGATACCTTAAGCATTACGCGCTCCCCAAGTTGGAAGTCTTTCGGTCTTCTTTTTGGATCAGCATAACTCTTTTGTCGATCTTGAGCTGCTTTCATATGCTTCCGAATCTCTTTCACCTTATCAGCCGTTTGTTGCACAAGTTCAGGACTAGCAAACTGCTTTTCTCCAGCTTCTAACCAACACACCGGAGTTGTACATTTCCGACCATACAAAGCTTCAAAAGGTGCTCTTCCGATACTGGAGTGATAACTATTGTTATACGCGAACTCTACTAACGGTAGATGCGTATCCCAGTTACCTCCAAAGTCTAACACGCACGATCTGAGCATATCTTCCAAAGTTTGAATGGTTCTTTCGCTTTGTCCGTCCATTTGTGGATGATAAGCAGTGCTCAAATTGACCCTCGTACCCAATTCTTCTTGTAGTGACTGCCAAAACCTCGAGGTAAACCGACTATCATGATCCGACACTATAGACACCGGTATACCATGCCTTGACACCACTTCATCAATATACAGCTTCGCCAATTTATCTATTGGTGATGCTTCTTTCATAGCTAGAAAGTGAGCACTCTTGGTCAATCGATTCACGATTACCCATATAGTGTCGTTACCCTTTTGCGTCCTCGGTAACTTTGTCAAAAAATCCATGGTAATCTTCTCCCACTTCCATTCCGGAATATCCAAAGATTGGAAACTTCCGTAAGGCTTTTGATGTTCGGCTTTTACTAACGAACATGTCACACACTTTTCCACTATTTGTGCCACATCTAACTTCATAGCTGGCCACCAATAATGCAACTTCAGATCCCTATACATTTTAGTACTTCCAGGATGTATAGAATACTTAGACTTGTGGGCGTCTTCGAGAATTAACTCCCGATTTCCTCCCACTTTTGGCACCCAAACACGGCCTTGGAATAGCTTGACCCCACGACTATCTTCAGTCAATTGAAGATGCTGCTTGCTCATAACTTCATCTTTCAAATTTTCTTCCAATAAAGCTTCCGTTTGTGCCTCCCTTATTCTTTCAATCAAACTTGACGTCACATCGATTCTAGCGTTAGTCGTTTTCAAGCGTCCACTATATTCTTTTCTACATAAAGCATCAGCTACAACATTTGCCTTACCGGGATGGTAATGCAATTCACAATCATAATCTTTAAGTAGTTCTAACCAACGCCGCTGCCTCATATTCAACTCCTTCTTATCAAAGACATGCTTCAAGCTCTTGTGATCAGTGTAAAGAGTGCACTTCGTTCCATACAGATAATGACGCCACAGTTTTAAAGCAAACACGACCGCTGCCAATTCTAAATCATGGGTAGGGTAATTCTTCTCATGTTCTTTGAGTTGTCTTGACGCATAAGCAATCACTTTGCCTCGTTGCATCAACACACACCCTAAACCCATCTTAGACGCGTCACTGTATACAACCAAATCTTCCGTTCCTTCCGGTAATGCAAGAATAGGAGCTTCACACAATTTCTGAAGTAGAGTTCTGAAAGCTGACTCTTGCTTTTCCGTCCATACAAACTTTACATTCTTCCGAGTCAACACGGTCAAAGCAGAAGCAATCTTTGAAAAGTCTTTTATAAATCTCCGGTAGTAACCTGCCAAACTTAAGAAACTCCTTATTTCAGATGTGCTCTTCGGTGTTTCCCAGTTCGTCATTGCTTCTATCTTTGTCAGGTCTACTTTGACTCCCTCCGAAGTAATTACATGCCCTAGAAATTGTACCTCTTTTAACCAGAATTCACATTTTGAGAATTTGGCGTACAATTTCTCCTTTCTCAACACTTCCAAGACTTCACGAAGATGGCATTCATGATCTACTTCATTTTTCGAATAAACAAGCATGTCATCAATGAATACAATGACAGACTTGTCTAAGAATGGTCGACATACTCTGTTCATCATATCCATGAACACAACTGGAGCATTTGTCAACCCGAACGGCATTACAAGGAATTCATAATTCCCATACCTCGTTCTGAACGCCGTCTTGGGAATATCTTCATCTCTTACTCGAACTTGATGATATCCCGACCTCATATCAATTTTTGAAAAGCATCCCGCACCTTGGAGTTGATCAAACAAATCACCAATCCTCGGAAGAGGATACTTGTTCTTAATCGTCACCTTATTCAGCTCTCGGTAGTCGATGCACGTCCTCATAGTTCCATCCTTCTTCTTAACAAACAATATCGGAGCTCCCCAAGGTGAAGAACTTGGTCTAACAAAACCCTTGTCTAGCAGCTCTTGCAGCTGAGACATCATCTCTTTCATCTCGGCCGGCGCTAAGCGATACGGAGCACGCGCTATTGGTGCCGATCCAGGGATAAGATCAATACGAAACTCTACTTGTCGTTCAGACGGTAGACCTGGAAGATCATCGGGAAATACGTCCGGAAATTCACGTACTACCTTGATATCTTCCACTTGTTTCTTTTCAGACTTCACATCTAGAACATATGCTAGATAGGATGAACATCCTTTCACCAAACACTTACACGTTTTTGCAACAGAAATTAACGGAACTTCCCCTTTTCTCTTTTCCCCAAAGATGAATACATCATCCTTATCGGCTATCGGAATCCGAATTAATTTCTTTGCGCAAAGAATTTCTGCCTGGTTGACTGTTAACCAATCCATACCCACAATCACATCAAATCCCCCAATTTCCATTAACAACAAGTCAATCGGAAATTTCGTTTCCTCTATCGAAATTAGACAACCCTCAAGTCTTTCACGAACTAAGACTTGACTTCCGTTAGATATCTCGACTACTAAGGCATCTTCCAAGGTAGTAGCAGGCATAGCTAATCTCTGATAGAATGATTTGGACACAAACGACAAATTGGCACCACAGTCAAATAAAATGCGCGCGAGAATGAAATTTACGAGGAATGTACCAGAAACAACATCTTTGGACTCCTTCGTTTCTTCCGCCGTCATATGTAATGCCCGGCCCGTTGGTTTAGGTGTTGATCCAAACCCTCAGTGATTTGATAATGACCCTATCTTAAATACTTAGTGAAAATTGTAAGTAAACAATATGTATCAGAGTTTCACTATCGCTGATAAGTACTAAGATCTTACAGTACTGCTGATAGGAACTCTCGCACTTTTAGATTAAACATTCAGCGAACACTGTTCACCATATCGCTGAGTCTGTTCAGTCCTTATGGTGATCGCTGATAAGTTAGTTGTTTACTTATGATCCCTGAAGACAAGATTCACGTCAACAAAGGTTCTACGCTGAAGTCGAAGATCAAGCTCAAGAACCAGCGACAAGTCTCCTAATGAACTGATGCGGATCAGCGAAGACTCAGATTTGTCCACTCAACGTGAAGTATCAAGTACAAGACTTCAGCTATCGCTGAACTTTATCATCTGCTGAATAGTAAATGATAATCGCTGAATCAACGAAAGCTGATCATGAAGTCCTCCGTACAAAGTACTTTTGTCTTAACCTCCCTTGCACGCCACCGTACGAAATGTCAGAAAAGAACCTCCGAAAATCTGAAATCGTACAACCACTCTGATACTACACTGTTCATTCATGCGGCTACTAAGGTTGTCATCAAAGGTTAATGACATGCAACCAATCCGCTAATGACACGTGTAAAGTATATACTGGATTGCATTAAATGCATGCAGTATATAAAGAGATGAACTCACTTCATTTGAAGTAACTTGCTAACTCTGGACAAGTTCAAATCTCTCAAGATAGGATTTTATTAGTAATCTCCTTATCTTTCTTAGTGCAAGAAAACCTTAGTGTTCCAACTTGTTTAGATTTAGGTTTATCCTTAATCTTGTTTCCGCAACAAGCTGTAAATTGTTAATGATTTATCAATAAACAATTTAGAAAAGTAAAATAGTGTGTTTGTATTCAACCCCCCCTCTTCTACAAACTTGTTTAAGCCTTTCGGGACCAACAAGTGGTATCAGAGCAGATTTGTTTAATCTCATAAACAAGATCTAATCTAAGATATTTTCTCTTCCTTGCTATTATCTGAAAATGGCCAACTCAAACACAAACACTCACTATATCGACAATGGTTCTCTTGCAAAACCCCCTAGATTTTCCAGAGACAACTTCAACTTATGGAAAAATAGGATGACACTCTTCTTAGAAGGTGTAGACCCTACTATACCTTACTATCTTGAAAACGGTCCACACATCCCTGTAACGATTGATCCTGCCGTTCCAGCTACTGCAACTAGAGCTGCTATTCCAGAAAGGCTGATTCCAAAGGAAATCCATCATTGGACCGATGAAGACAAGAAGAAAGTGGCTATAGATACAAAAGCCAGATCCATACTATCCATGGCCCTTCCTGACGAAGTCTACCATTCCGTCATGAACCTGAAATCCTCGAAGGCCATGTGGGACACAATATGTGTTCAGTATGAAGGAACGTCTGAAGTCCAGGATTCAAGAAAGATCAACCTGGTAAGACAATACGAAAGTTTCATCTCTGGTAAGAATGAAACTCTCTCTGAAGTACATCAACGTTTTAACTGCTTAATTATAGATCTTAAAACGGTTGGTAAGGAATATTCTAACTTTGAAGTTCTGACAAAGTTTTTAGAATGTTTACCTGAAAGTTGGGACAATTATTCCATGTGTCTCAAGCTGTCAAAAGATCTAAGATCAATGACACTCGCTACCTTATATGGCACATTGCTGAATCATGAGCAATCTAGCCATCTTAAGAAGAATCTTGTAAAAGATTCCAAAAGCACCCCTGTTGCTTTAATCTCAGAGGAACCTTCTACTCAGCGACCCGTGGTCACTATCACTGAGTTAGAAAGTAACTCTGAAAGATCATCAGATTCTGATTCTTCAGATGATGAATCCTTGGCTCTCCTAACTAAAAAGTTCAGGAGATTCGCCAAGAAGAAAATGTTTAGAAAGAACAAAACTCTTGCTATAGCTGACAAGCCCAAGTCATCAGCTTTTGTTGATAAGGCTACTGCTACTTGTTTTAACTGCGAAAAGACAGGTCATTTCTCTAACGAGTGCAGGTCAAAGAAAATCATGAGACCTTCAGCCTTTACAAAGAAATCCTTTGTTCCAAGGAATAAAGACGACAAATACTTAAAGCTGAAGGAGAAGTATGCAAAGCTGAAAAGCTTTAAGAAGAAGGGAAAAGGCCTAATGGCTGACTATGATTGGGCTGCTTCTGATGAAGAAGCCTCATCATCTGATTCTGAAGATGATGAAGCAAATCAATGTCTCATGGCCAAGATTGAAGAAGAGGAAGAAAGTTCAGACATACCCTCCACTTCAACATCTGCCATTCAGGTATCACCTTCCTTCTTTACCAATATTGTAAATATTGATGAAGCTGATAGTCTCCGTAAAATCGAACTACTGACTAGAAGCTTATACGAAGCCATGAACGGCAAAGCTGTGGTTGAAAACCAAAATCTTGATCTCGCTGAAAAGCTTAAAAATTGCCACCTTCAAATAGAAAAGCTTTCTAAATTTGAAGAAGATTTTAAAGATCAAGTCCATTTAAATCAGCTAGTCAAAATTGAACGAGCGGAAGCTATCGCTGCATTAAAAGCTGAACAAGCTACTGTTGAAGGATGGTGTAATTCTTCAACAAAGATCACTGAGATAATTAAGGCTCAGATTCCTCTGAGTGATAAACGTGGTCTGGGTTATAAATATGATACTCCAATACCAACCACTGAACGTTCAATGCTTAAATTTGGAACGTTCGTATCCTCAGTAGCTGACACTTCTTCATCTTAGTACTCCTCGTCGATTACACCAATCCCTGAGGAAACTCCTACCTCCTCAAAAGGTAAGGAGAAAATGGTTTATTCAAAACCTACCTCTGTCTCTAAAGATAAAGGTAAAGGAATTGTAATTTATCAAAATCCTCAGAAGGGTACTTTAGTACCTAAGCTGAATGCTTCCAAAGCCTTAGTGATTCATTCATCTGGTTCTAGAAATCAGACCTCTGGATCAGTTCAGCGACCTACTCCTAGACTCAGAGTAGATGTCCTTGGTAAGAAATCTGAAGAACTGAATGTTCGTCCTATTTCAAAAACCAATAGTGTACTTGGTGCTGGCACTTCTAATTCCAAATTAAAAGCTCAGCACACAAGTGGTCCTAGAACTAATTTTAGTTATAGGAAATGTTATCACTGTGGACTTACCGATCATATTGCAAGTAAGTGTCCCACAGCCACCAAAGCTGATAAGATAGCTAAGGTGAAGATAGCACCAAAGAAGACCAAACCAGTTGCAAGTCAGGTCAAGGTGACTCATACCGCTGAGGTCAAGAAATTGACCAAAGTGAAGAAAGACAAAGCTGAATCTTCAAATGCTGCGAAGACTGCTGAACCCATTCCAACCACTTCCACTGACAAACGCGTATACATGGTGAAGTGGGTACCCAAGCAAAACTAATCTTCCTTTGTATTGCAGGTTAAGAAGGGTATCTGGTATCTCGATAGCGGATGCTCTAGACACATGACTGGAAAGAAAAGCCTGCTCGCTGAATACAAGGAAGAGAAGGGTCCCTCTGTAACTTTCGGTGGAAATGGAAAAGGACACACCCGAGGGTATGGTGTACTTTCAAATGGTACAACATCCTTCAGAAGAGTCGCATATGTTGAAGGGCTGAAGCATAATCTTCTGAGCATCAGTCAGCTTTGCGACATGGATAACAAAGTGATTTTCACCAAGGAATCCTGCTTTGTCTCTGACAAAAAGGAGAAGATAGCTCTCAGCGGTTATCGTTTGGAAAATGTTTACGTTATAAACATGGACTCAACAACCACTGAGAACTCCTGTTTCTTCTCAAAGGCATCTTCTGATGTCAACTGGCTATGGCACAAGAGACTCTCACATCTCAACTTCAAGACACTGAATACTCTTTCATCCAAAGAGTTAGTCACTGGTCTACCTCAACATTCATACGCCAAAGAATCCTTATGTTCAGCGTGTGAAAAAGGGAAGCAGACCAAGGCAAGCTTTAAGTCCAAGCAAGTTTCCTCAGTGTCATCTCCTCTTCAACTACTCCATATGGATTTGTTTGGCCCCGTTAACAAACAATCCATCGCTGGAAAGAAATATACGCTGGTCATAGTTGATGAATTCTCTCGTTATACATGGGTAATGTTTCTCCGTTCTAAGAGTGACACCCCTGAAGAACTCATCACCTTTGTTCGGAAGATGGAAACTCTGAACAATATGACTGTTCGCTCAATAAGGAGTGATCATGGAACTGAATTCAAAAACAGTTCTCTTGATTCCTTCCTTGAGAGCAAGGGTATTTCTCATAACTTTTCGTCAGTGAGAACACCACAACAAAACGGAGTCGCTGAAAGAAGAAATAGAACAATTATTGAAGCTGCACGTTCAATGCTCAGCGATTCTCACCTGCCTACTCAGTTTTGGGCAGAAGCTGTCAACACGGCTTGTTTTACGCAAAACAGGTCGCTGATAGTCAAAAGATTCAAAAAGACAGCCTATGAACTCTTTCATGGGAGAAAGCCTTCAATCAGCTTTCTTCACATCTTTGGTTGTCAGTGTTTCATACTGAACAACAGAGATGCCCTTGGAAAGTTTGATCCTAAGGCTGATGATGGAATCTTTCTTGGATACTCCTCAGTTTCCAAAGCCTTCAGAGTCTTCAACCGAAGAAGACAAACTGTAGAAGAAACTATTCACGTCACGTTTGACGAATCCCGTTCAGCGAACTCTAAACCGAACGCTGATACAGAAGAACTGAATCAATGGATGTTTTCTCATCTTGGTGATTCAGAAGATGTTCCCACTACTCATACTCATACAACTGAAAATGATGGTCCTACTATCATTCCCAATATGCAGAATAGTGAAGCTGAAACATCTTGGGTCTCAGCTGTTCCTATAAATACTATACCCGCAGTTGATCCAAATGTCTCAGAAATTCCATCTATTTCTCAGCAATCAGTGAATGAAGTGACAAATGCAAGCATTCCTCTCTTAGCTGATTATCCAGAAGTAGCTGAAGCCTCATCTTCAGTTTCTCCAGTTCAGACTGCGTCAGCGACGCATGCTCCGGCTCAGCGATGGACTGTAAATCACCCAATCGATCAAATTCTTGGTGATCCCAACGCTGGTATTCAGACTCGTAGAAGTGCAGGTAATATTTGTTTATTTGTTAACTTTATTTCTCTAACTGAACCAAAGAAAATAGATGATGCCCTCAGAGATCCAAACTGGGTCAGCGCTATGCAAGAAGAGCTGACTGAATTCGAAAGAAACAAAGTTTGGAAACTTGTTCGGAGACCAACTGACAAAACAGTGATAGGCACTAAGTGGGTCTATCGAAACAAGTTGGACGAACATGGTACTGTAACTCGCAACAAAGCTCGTCTTGTTGCTCAGGGATACAGACAAGAGGAAGGTATAGATTATGACGAAACCTTTGCTCCTGTAGCAAGACTTGAATCTATTCGTCTTTTCTTAGCATATGCTGTACACAAAAACTTCACTGTACATCAAATGGATGTTAAGTCAGCGTTTCTAAATGGAAAGCTGAATGAAGAAGTTTATGTGGAACAACCTCCAGGATTCTCAGATCCTAAGCGTCCAGGTTATGTTTATAAGCTGGATAAGGCACTTTATGGCTTGAAGCAAGCTCCTCGTGCATGGTATGACACTCTTTCTACGTATCTCCACCTTGAAAAATTTGAGAGAGGTAAGATTGACAAAACTTTGTTTTTTAGAAAAATAAAAGGTCATATCATTTTAGTTCAAATATATGTTGATGACATTATATTTGGTTCTACTAACCCTGAGCTTTGTACTCGTTTCGCTGATAGAATGAAAGATGAGTATAAAATGAGTATGATGGGTGAACTAACATATTTCCTTGGTCTTCAGATTAAGCAAACTGAAAAAGGAACTTTTATAAATCAGGGAAAGTATGTTAAAGATATGCTGAAAAAATTCGACTTAACTGAAAGTTCAGCTATGAAAACCCCTATGGCACCACCGCTGATACTTGATAAGGACACAAAGGGTGTTACTGTCAATGTCACGCTGTACCGTGGGATGATCGGCTCACTACTGTATCTTACAGCTAGCCGACCCGATATTATGTTTGCAACATGTCTGTGCGCACGATATCAAGCTGAACCTAAGATATCTCATATGAAAGCTGTAAAGAGAATCTTTCGATATCTTAAGGGTACAGCGAATCTAGGTCTTTGGTATCCCAAAGATTCAGGATTCGATCTAACCGCCTATTCAGACAGTGATTTTGCAGGTTGCAAAATGGATAGGAAAAGCACCACAGGAGGATGTCAGCTCCTGGGTGGAAAGCTGGTAAGTTGGACAAGTAAGAAGCAAAACTCGGTGTCCACTTCCACAGCTGAAGCTGAGTATGTAGCCGCTGGAAGCTGCTGTTCTCAAGTCTTGTGGATGAGAAATCAACTACTAGACTATGATCTTCAGCTCTCCAAAATTCCAATCTATTGCGACAGCACAAGTGCCATCGCTATAGCAAACAATCCAGTGCTACACTCAAAGACAAAACACATAGAAATCAGATATCATTTTATCAGAGATCATGTGATGAATGGTGATATAGAACTTCATTTTATCCCAACTGATTATCAGTTAGCTGATTTGTTTACCAAACCTCTTGATGAGACAAGATTCAACTTTCTCATCAGCGAGCTTGGAATGCTGAACTTTGAAGGATAAATCTTCAGCGGTTCACATTTAATCAGCGATACGTTTATACATTCTTGTATAGGCTCTGGATAAAATAAACTAGTACAATCCATTTCATCATCTTCTCTCTGAATAAATTGGGTTAAACTGATATCAAGGTATGTTTTCTCTGACAAAACGCATGAAAATGCAAGATTTCAAATTCTTTCTTCTCTGAATAATATTTTGAAATTTCTTAAAACCCTCACTGATATTTCTATTCAGTGCTTCATATTTTCCAAAGAGTCCCTGAGTTTTTCTTTCAAAACCTCAGAGACAACGAAAGAATGTGAAAGGACAGTTGTGACGTCATTGCAACGGATAACACCAGGCACGTTTCTTTTTCTGACACACGTTTGCACGTTTCGTTGTCTATCCAATCAAATGCAAACACGTGTCCGTGTCATGATGAAAAACTTTCCCGCTCAAGTTTTTCTCTCTCTACTCTCTTCCTATATAAACTCTCTCAAAGTTTATATTTGTCTTTTATGCGAATCAATCTTTCTCCGCTAGAAAAGAACACTGTTGCATTTTGTGCTCTCGATCTTCAAGAACTGTTCATCATCTTCTTCATCAAACTCAAGGTCAATATGTTCTTATCTTTTATCAAATGCAAATAACTTGTTTTCGATCTTATCATTGTTTTACACAAGATCAAACAAAAGAACTCAAAAATAAAATCATTTTCTTTCATGGTTTTATAAACACAACCATTTCATGGTTGTTCTTCAAGTTTTAAATCTAAAATCTTAAACTTGTTCTTCTTTCGTATCCATTTTTTTTAAAAAACTGGAATACAAGGCTTATAGGTGTTATATTCGTTTTTTTTTAAAAACAAGAAAAACCCTAATCTTCATTAAGACTTTTTTGTCTGAATGAAATGGACAAAATTCGAAAAATCTTAATGGAAATTCTCTTTCCACATTAAGATATTTCTTATTTGTTAACATCTTTGGTTGAACTGATAATACAGTGAAATGGCAACTTCAAAGCTGAATGTTACCGCTGAGTCCATCTCCAGTGATTCTGAGGAACTGGAAATCACCAAAGCTCCTCAGGTTAAGTTTGAGCTGGATCAACTAGACTGGACAAAGGCAAACAACCTTTCAGCGCTTCTCGAGTTTCCTCCTCGGAAGCAGGTATCCCATCTAGACGACGCTGTGATTTTTTTGAAGAATAGCCCCATATACACAGCACTGACAATCACACCTCCTGCCAGTCAGCGTCTATTATCCCAATTCTGGTACTCTGCCAGACACACCAACCTACCCTCAGCCAAAGATCCATCTAAAACCATCGACTGCATACTCAGCGATACTGAGTATGGCACCATCAAGATAACCCCCGCAATAATCCGTAAAGCTCTGAAATTCCCTAACGCTACCTCAGAAAATCCTTTCATTCCATTTCCTGACCACAAGAAGCACGCTGACAGGGAAGAAATCATTGCTTTCCTTGATGCGATGGGTTACATCTGGGAGACTGGAAGAGACAAGCTACCTGAGAAGAAGCTGACGCTGATAAAGAAATCCAAGATGCCCAGCGAGATGAACTTCATCTTCGCTCACCTGATCAGCTGCATGACAGCGAAATCCGGATCTTCTGATCAAGCCGCTCAACCTCAGCAGGCCATGGGTTACGCACTGCTGAAAGGTCTCAACATTGACTGGGCCTCAATCATCTATGAAGACCTCATTCAACGTGTTGACTCTGCCGCTGACCGACCAGCATGGGTTCCTTACCCGCGATTCATCAGCGCCATCTTTCAATATGGCCTGAAGGACAGCTATCCTGAGGAGGGTGATCTGAAACTCTCTCAGATTGGCCCTAAAGTTCTCGACTTCAAGCCTGTCGCCAACGAGGTACGTCTCTCTACTCTTCTCACTCTTCTTAATTCTCCGCTTTCTGTGGCTCCTTCAGCGACAATACCCATCGCTGATACCCCGGCCACAAAATCCATTCCTTCTAAGAAAAGGAAACAATCTCTTACCCCTCTTGATTCCAAAAGGATCAAGAAAACCAAGGAGCAACCCCAGCAGTTGCATGCTGAAGACTCCTCAGCTCATTCTGAAGAGCTGAAGGAAAGTTCCGTGGTACGCTCTGCCACACCAATTCAAGCCATCCCTTCTAAACCTACTTCAGCGTCCCTAAACGCTGAGGTTAGAACTTTGGAATCTACCCAACCTTCGTCAGTCTCTCAAAAGACTGATGAAGTACTTCTCAGCGAATCCAACGCTGAACTTGAACCCCAACCCCAATTCTTATCCTTCGCTCCTCCCTCTACTTCTTTGGACACTCCTCCAGTCAAAACTGGAGATGCCATCATTCAAGAAGCCGTTGAAGCTTCTCAGCGAATGACGAAGAAAGGACCTGCAGAGATCTCCATTCCTCACGGAACTTTTGAGGGAGATATGGAACACTATGGAGGGACTCGAAACTTTGATGAGTTCGTCAACGCTCCTGCAGGTACAGATCCCACCTTAAACACTGTAACTAAACCTGAAACTTCTGAGCTTTCCTTTGTTCACAAGTACTTATATGTTACAGGTCCTTTTTTGGGAGACATCAACCAGTCTCTGAAGTCTATGGAGATGAAACTTACGGATCTCACCACCGGTCTATCAAATAACTCTACAGCTGTAACAAACGCTGGAGAGAATCTGACGAAGCTGACTACTGTGGTGGAAAAGAAGGCCTCCTCTGATGACATCAAAGATCTTGATAAAACTCTCGCCGACTTTGCCAAAGTGCTCTCCGACATCTACACTGACTACACCAACCTCAAATCATCAGTTTCCACCATTTCCAGCGAAGTTACAACGCTGAAGAAATCGGTTGGTACACTCGAAGGTGATATGTCAGTGGTCAAGACCGACTTGGGCTCAGTGAAGACCGACCTTGGTTCCGTCAAGACAATGATCGAGACGCTGGTGAACAAGGCAAATAATCCAGCTCCTACTCCGGCCCCTGCACCTGTTTTGGACTCATTCACCGCAGAGGATCGCCAAGAGCTGAAGAAAATCACGCCTGCTATTTCTGGCCTAGAAGACAGAATAGCTAAGCTTGAAGGTTGTGTGAAAATCTCTGGCCCAGAAGACAGAGACAACACCAATGCTGAATCTACCCATTCCTCCCCCGCCCATCATGAGAAAGAGGGGGAGAAGAGCGCTGAACAGGAGAAGAGCGCTGAAGACCTTTCCCATGATGAATCTATCAGGGGAGAGGGTAATGAAGATCGGATTACTGGACCTCAGGGAGATGAAAACCCTGAGGGAACCGAGAACCTCGCCTCTATATCTGAGGGGGAGCAACTCGATGAAGATGCTGAGGAATCTGAAGCAGAAGAAGACGAAGACTTCGACATCCCTGAAGCTGAACCATCCTCCTCTCCAAGGAACGATGATGATGATGATGAAGATGACGATGATTTCTTTGTTGTCAAACCTGCTCCTCGAACCAAAGCTCTTAAAGGTATTTCAATAAAAGAACCTTCAGGGGAGAAGACAAAGACAAAGCACTCAGCCTCTGGCGCTGAGAAAAGCAAAGACAAAGGCATCGCTGAAGATGATAATCTGGCGATCCTACTTGCAAAGCCGATTTGTCAGGTACACTAAACTTATTTTTCCTTCCCTGATCATCTATGAAAAATAAGTTATCCATTCCACAAACACCATACACATCCACATTTTTTTTCTATCTTTTCTACCCAAGTTCTTCTACCCAGTTCTTATTTGTAAGATCGCTGCGTTTCAGCTAGTCCTCTCCCCTGTTTGAGGATATCGCTGAAAGATCTGTTGCGACTTCACCAATAATTCCAGCTAACGCTGAAGACATAATCCCAGTCTTAGATTTAATCTCTGAGACTGATGAACCAGAAGAACAACCTCTCTCGCACAGAAACAGACCTTCCTCAGTTGATCAAAAGAGGAGAGAAGAAATGATAAAGCGATTCGAGGATCAGCGAATCATCCTAAGGCGCGATCAACTACCTTCAGTTCCTCCTAAGTTCAGAATTTCAAAAGCTGAATACCAAGATCATCTCAGAGCTGAACGCCTCATCGCTGAAAGGAAGGAAGCTGAAGATAAAGACAGAGAATACGCCATCAAGCTCACTCAAGAATCTGTCAAAGACCCCAAGCTGAAGCGTATTCCCATTCAAATCCAACGAAAGCTTTGGGAACAAGCCCAGAAGATCGTGGAAAAGAAAGCTGAAGTTTCTCAGACCACCCTGATCTGGTGTAAAGAGAAAATCCACTTCAGATATCGTCCAGCGAAGATCAACAAGGTATTCATCTCTGGAAGAACCTCCGTCGGAGTACCTATTGTTGACATCAAACTGTTCAGAGAAGATGACTCATCTGAAACCTTTCGTGCTGACACTGTAAAAAGGTATGGTCTCTCTGAATGGCTGGAGATGAGGTTAGCTATCCAACCGTCAAAATCTAAGTACAAGGATCATTTCGAAAAGCTGATAAACAGACAGATCGATTTGATATCTTCTTGTGTGGATATTCCTCCTGTTCCTGATCTAAAGCCGAAAAGAAAAAAGGACTCTCCAAGGAAGAAACGTCAAGATTCAAACTCAGGTCCTGTCATACGAAATGAAACTGGAATTGGTTTCTCTCGCGCTGAAGTACTTGGTCCTGATCCTGATCTATCTGCCCTTGATGTCTCTTTGCCACCATGTGAACTTTTCGTCCCTGGTAAAGTCATCAGTAATCCTTATGGAATATTCTTTCTTGACTACGACGGACGTAAATGCTTTCAACGGATCGCTGAGCTTCCAATCACTCCAATCGAACAGCTCAAAGATCTCATCTACTGGTGCGACTTCAGAAAAGACATTCAGGCACGACACCTAAAACCCTTGATTTTTGAAGCTGCTCTGAAGCTAAAGAATAAAGGAGAAAAGGTTCCTGACTGGATGATTCCAACTGAAAAGACAACCCTTGATGAACTTCTCATTAAGGAAGAACCCTTTGAAGGCTGACAACAATCACCATTTTCTCTATTGTATCAGTCATCCTTCAGTACTTGTAATTTATTTCGCTTGTACTTGTAATCTTTCTTATTCATATTGTAACCTGATTCAAAGATTTAAAGAAAGATTTCAGCGAATGTACTTTACTCCATCAGTACTGAAAAGATCCCAGAAAACAGTAAAAGGGACAAATATTTTATGAGTTCTTTTTATCCTTATGTTTTCATTAAATAGCAATTTTCTCTGTTGCTATGTCATAATCAAATAGGGGGAGATTGTTGATCCAAACCCTCAGTGATTTGATAATGACCCTATCTTAAATACTTAGTGAAAATTGTAAGTAAACAATATGTATCAGAGTTTCACTATCGCTGATAAGTACTAAGATCTTACAGTACTGCTGATAGGAACTCTCGCACTTTTAGATTAAACATTCAGCGAACACTGTTCACCATATCGCTGAGTCTGTTCAGTCCTTATGGTGATCGCTGATAAGTTAGTTGTTTACTTATGATCCCTGAAGACAAGATTCACGTCAACAAAGGTTCTACGCTGAAGTCGAAGATCAAGCTCAAGAACCAACGACAAGTCTCCTAATGAACTGATGCGGATCAGCGAAGACTCAGATTTGTCCACTCAACGTGAAGTATCAAGTACAAGACTTCAGCTATCGCTGAACTTTATCATCTGCTGAATAGTAAATGATAATCGCTGAATCAACGAAAGCTGATCATGAAGTCCTCCGTACAAAGTACTTTTGTCTTAACCTCCCTTGCACGCCACCGTACGAAATGTCAGAAAAGAACCTCCGAAAATATGAAATCGTACAACCACTCTGATACTACACTGTTCATTCATGCGGCTACTAAGGTTGTCATCAAAGGTCAATGACATGCAACCAATCCGCTAATGACACGTGTAAAGTATATACTGGATTGCATTAAATGCATGCAGTATATAAAGAGATGAACTCACTTCATTTGAAGTAACTTGCTAACTCTGGACAAGTTCAAATCTCTCAAGATAGGATTTTATTAGTAATCTCCTTATCTTTCTTAGTGCAAGAAAACCTTAGTGTTCCAACTTGTTTAGATTTAGGTTTATCCTTAATCTTGTTTCCGCAACAAGCTGTAAATTGTTAATGATTTATCAATAAACAATTTAGAAAAGTAAAATAGTGTGTTTGTATTCAACCCCCCCCCCCCTTCTACAAACTTGTTTAAGCCTTTCGGGACCAACATTAGGAGCAATCGGTTTCTTTTCTTGATCTCCGCCCTTCGTTAACTTCGGACAATCTCTTCGGAAGTTTCCGGGCTGTTTACACTCAAAACAAATCGGTCCTTGAATAGGACAACTTGCCGCTATATGCACAGACTTCCCGCATTTGAAGCACTCATTCCCGACTATCCGATATTGGCCAAAATGTTTACTTCGGCATTTCGAACACCAATTCGGTTCCCGGCGAGACTCATAACGAACGTTCTTGCCAAATGATTTGGATTTCTGAGAAGACTCCGACTGGCCTTCCCACTTCCGTTTTTCTCCCCCGTGCATCTTCTCCTCCTTGTCTTTGGCATACACTTCTTCTATTACTTTAGCTTCTTCAATCGTCTCTCTCAGTGTTGAAGCTTTGGAATTCCGTGCCCGCGACATCATATCCGTCGGTAAGCCCTTCAGATAGGCTTTGATCTTCTCTTTCTCAGTTGGAGCCACATGCCCTACTAGATTCAACTTTTCCATGAAGGATTCAGTGTACTTCCTTACAGACGAAGTACCTTTCTTAAGAGTCCGAAACTCTTCTTCAATCCTGTCCATTTCGTTCTCATTGCAATATTCCTCCAGAATCTTTTTCTTATACGACTCCCACGTCATAGCAGCTAAGATTGGAGCCGTCACAGTAGATGTTACGATATTCCACCATGTCAATGTGTTGCGTCGTAACATTTGAGAACCGAACCTGACTTTCGATTCCTCATCACATTCGCAAGCTCGGAAAGCTTGTTCCATCTCACGGAGCCAATTCATGCATGCCACTGGATTGTCCGCTCCGGTGAACTCTGGCGGCTTACAACTTAGAAACTTTTTATATGAGCAGACTCTTTCCACCCTCCTGTTTACATTCACCACCGGATTACAAATTGGATTTATTATACCAGTGTCGGTCTCCGTTCGCCGTAACTCCGAACTTCGATCATTTAATGCTTTCATAAACATCTCTGTTTGTTGTGCCATTGCCGTATTCATCTTTCGCATCATGTTCTCCATCATGCGAGACTCCATCGTAGATTCCGTCGCCTCAGGGTTAACGGTACTGGTACTCGTTCTGTGTGCTCGACTATCCGTTCCTCCCATAGAAGGTAGCCTCGACGGACTCTCATGGGTTCCCACCATTTCAGGTCGCTTTTCCACCGACCAATCAATCACAGCCCTATCCTCCGAAGAATTAGGGGACCTTGGTGGTGTATTCACCATCATTCTAATATAGCACAAAGAAATAACCATAAGAAATGGTTACACATATCCAAATACACGAAACGTACTTTGCCGTTCATTAGTCACCGTAACAATTTAGAAACAAGTATGCTTGTGTAACAATATATTCATAATAAGTAGCTAATTGGAATTGTGAACATATTATACATGAGAATCCTCGTTACTATCGTTACAGTACTAATTTCACGTATTTCCGTCGACTCTAAGACCATCCCGTCTTAGTACTTCTACCCATATCTCACGAATCATAACTTAATTCATCTCAGCTTAAGTCTAGGTATCTCATCAATATACCTAGTTCGCTTAAATTTCAGCTCTGATACCATATTGTAACACCCTAAAAATCAGGGCTAATTTGAACCTCAATTTAAAACAAGTTATGACAAAATATCATTCAACTTTTATAAATATAAGAAGAGAACTAACTATGAGGGTTCATTTTTACAAATAATGAATTCTCCCAATAACCTATTAATCTAATCATGTCAACTATAATCAGATTAACTGGGTTATCTAAGCAATCCATCCAAAAAGCCTCATTCCGTTAGTTAGATCCTCCGCTTATCTCAAAAGTTGAATACTTCAAAAGCTCTCGTCCCATATCCCATCTATTTCCCTGAGCCTGTACCTGGTAAGAAAATTTAATTTGAACAATTAGGCTTACGCCTAGTGAGAACATCCAAATTCAAATTAAAACATTAACAGCTTGAAAATATCCAAACATATAAACAAACCTGTTCTCCACCATTCTTACCGTACACGTGCTCATCTCAATGACGGGAACATACCCGATCCCATGAATATGACTAACATTCAGTAAGTCATATCATCAAAATCAAGAGCCTACTACGAATCATTACTGATTCTAGATTATTGCTCTTATCCAAGAAATTACAAATTGTTTTATGCCTATTTCTTGGACTGGAAGTAGAGATTACAAGTTACTTTATGCCTATCTCTGGTCTTCCCATAGAAATTAGGAATTACAAATTACTTTATGCCTATTCCTCGATTCCTATACTACGAAATGAGAATTACAAGTTACTTTATGCCTATTCTCCATTTCCATGTGAATGGGTATTACAAATTTCTTTATGCCTATTCCGCATTTCACATTACACTATGAAATAGAAATTATAATATCCTTTATGCCTATTTCTCATTTCATAACACCTTTATGAAATGAGAATTACAATTTACTTTATGCTTATTCCACATTTCAGGTCAACGGAAATTACAAATTACTTTATGCCTATTCTACGTTAAAACAAAACTGTGCCTATGGATCCAATACACTTTAAGTGAATATGTATAACAACACACCACTTCTCGTAACACGTTCCATTCTATGAATACCGAAAAATCTAATGTACCCTCAATTGCTATTTTTCTAAAATTCTTATTTAGAAAAATAATCCGAACTTCGATCCAAAATAGGATAATAAGTTTCCAATCAAACTTATTTTCTAAATAAAACCATCTCGGACCCTACAACTAATTTTCCGAAATTAATTCTAAACTAATTTCCCCAAATTAATTATAAACTAATTTTCCCAAATTAATTATAAACTAATATCTAAAATTAACTTACCGGAGGTCCAATTAAATCCATATTGAAATCTAATGTTTGGCCCACAAATCGAGATCCATAACAAATTAATTAATGTGGCCCATATTCAAAAACAATTATGGACTTAATTTGAATACCGGATCTCCAATCCCATAAATCCTCTTCCGGAAATATAAATACCGGAGTCCAGTCCAATTAAATTACCGGAAGTAATTATGTTCCGGAACCCAAAAATAAATTCCGGCCTGGCCCATGTTCCGGTGTTTAACAAAATCAATTCCGGATCCATTTTGCCCAACTAATTCCGGTCCAAAGCAAATCCTATTTCGGAACACAATTAATTCCGGCCCAACTTCCGGAATCTTAATTACCGGAACCCGACTAAAAGCAATTTCGGAACCATTTTATTCCGGAACTCATCTCAGTTCCGGAAATTTCTAAATACCGAAACCTCGCCTCAGTTCGTTCATCTCTCATCAAATTAACTCCAAAAATTTATCTAAAATACCATTTACGGACAAATTCGTTTCCATACAGACATATCATTCTATTCAGACAGTTTAGATATGAAATATGCTTTAGTTTCAACTGTTAATTTTCAAGATGAAAGAATGAACTCACCTGAATGAAAATTCTGGCTTGAACTGTTCCAACTTTCTTCAATCAATTCAGTAACCACAATTCCAAAATCGATTTCCTGATTCCTCCTCTTCTAACCTTTCTTCTTTCTCTCTCTCTGAGTTCTTTCTTTTCCTCCTCTGCTCTCTCTAGAGACCGACTTCCCAAAAGTAATATGAGATAAAGATATCTCAATTAACTTACTTCAGTATAAGGTAATCTCAACTATCCAATAATGACCAAACAGACCCCTTAACTAATTAACTTTATACTTTTGGTTAAATTACAAATTCAACCCTGGAGTTTATAAATTCAAATAGTCTACGATTTAGACTAAATTATAAATAGACCCCCATTCACATTAAAATACAATACAATGGAAATTCGAGGTGTTACAATAACCCAAAATGTTTTACCCTCATGTATAAGGGTTAAAGCATCAAAACCACAACACCCACGGTCCCGGAGTCCGACCCGTAAGAGTTCATGTAACACCCTCAAATTTGGAAAGAGCAACTAACTTTAATTTCGATAAAATAACCAAATGAGGATAAAAGTCCTTTCTACAAACCATCCATGGGAAAACCTCTAAATTTAAAACATAACAACTCCCACAAATAATAACTCAAGTCACACTAAGTGACCAAATAAAGTCGGGTGTTACTTAACACAAGTACAAGTTGCTAATTCCAAAATAAGCGCGGAAGACTTCACCAAGCAAATCACCTCTCCAGCACACTACTAGCACTCAACTCTTCACAGTGTTGCTAAAGCTATCCTCAACCCGAACCTGTTGCACATGCTGACAAATAAAAAGGTTAGGCTAACGCCTAGTGAGTTCAAGAGTTTACATCATAATTAAATAATTTGATGGACCAAAAGATTCAACTTAAATCATGATTTCCAAAAAGGGATTTGTATAAAATACACCGACAACCCATTTTCCAAACGCACACAATTTCCGTGAGGAAAGTTTCCAATGAAAAGCATTTCTCAGCAACGGACTCAAATCCAAAACTCGCTCAAGATGTAAATCAGTAACGAATTTCCCAAATGAAATCAATACAAATAAAACTCCAATAGTCGAAACATCCAAACAAGGATAAGGCATAAAATACCGCCCATAATTCATGGAAAAACAATCCATACGCATATAATACGATGCCGACAATATGGATAAACAAAATACCCGAAAACAACACCCTTCGGTGATGGGGGAGACCCGATTTCATCGAATGTGGCGAACACACAAGCTAAACTTCAATTATAAATTATAAGCATGTTTCATGGATGGGAAAACATATGACATCGACCATATCCAAGTCTTTAGTCAATTTTGGACATCAACCCAAACTGGATCTTTAGTCCATGGAGACATCAACCCAAACCGGATCTCTAGTCTATTGACACATCAACCCAAACCAGATCTTTAGTCTATTGTGACATCAATCTAAACCGGATCTTTAGTCAAGTGAGGCATCAACCCAAACCGGATCTCTAGCCTAGTGAGACATCAATCCAAACCGGATCTGTAGTCCACAGAGACATCAACCCAAACCGGATCTCTAGTCTATTGAGGCATAAACCCAAATCGACAGATTCTTTTACCATAAGAGGAGGGTCATCCCGCTAAATCTATTTATCACAATCGAACTTCTTAGGATCATCACAACCGATACCACAATTTATTAAAATTTGGCTACACCCTCCATTTACACTAGTGGTTCGTGGCCTCGAAATCCAAAAGTTGACACCTAGTCACACCACCAAAACTCGACCCAACACAGAGCTCCACACACGAGCTTCATCCCTCGAACATCCCCACAAATCCAAGGTCATCCCCACGGTCTAAAGGGTCCTACACGACCTTCATACAAAACTGACAAACCCGCAACAAGGTTGCCGAAGTGAACGGTTACCATAGGCATTAACTGAAAATACCGTGAGTCCCACCCTTCAGTTACCAACATGAAATAATTTGACCTTGCAAACGACACCACACGGCTCATGGTATTAACATGCATTAGAAATCCAGTCTTTTACTGAAAGGTTCTACACGCCCTCACCCTTAACTGGGGTTGCTTAACCTTCCCAAGCCTAATGAGTTCAAGGTTTTCAAGTGACAGACTCGACAATTATGCCAATAAAATTTTCATTATATTTTTCAACACGAGGGTTTTTATAACAATATATCGTACGCGTAAAAACCTACTACTACCTACCCGGTAGTTGTGCAAAAGGAACACACTCGTCCCACATATGAAAAATCATTTTGAAAGCTATTTCATCGCAATTCAAGTTACTAACGAAACGCAAAAACGTACTTAACAACTTTTAAAACGAACCGCTAGGGTCCTATCACAGATTTACTTATGCCAAACACGCAAAGTAATTTCCTACACTAAAATAGTGTTCAACAGGATGTTTGTACGGACTTCAAAAGAAGGATTTACACGACATCACTTCCCAAAATTCCCTTTTTAACCAAAAACGACATGAACTAGAATTCGTTGGCAAACTTCGCATGTGTCAGATTGTTCGCAGAGAAACAAAACAATCCATTTACACACAACTTGGTTAAAAAACACGAAATGATTTGGGTCATTTTTCCAGTTTTAAGTCGAATAACAAGATGCTTTCATCATTTGGAAATATCGGCTTAAATATCGAAAAGGAATCTCAAATTAAAATTATGCATGCCGATTTGTAACACTTTCCTAGTAGTCACTCTGAAATAATATAGCACGTAATAGATAGTCGATACCGAATTTTCAAAGTAGAAACTCGTTAAATCAAATTTCAAAATTTCTCATTCAGTCATATAATGACAAGGAAATAAAATCCTTTGACCATACTCGCACACATCAATGTGTTTTTCTCAAAACTTCGGAAAACGATACGTGCACATAATTTGATTGACACATAAAATAATTCAAACCGACTTCAAACCTTAAACCGCACAAGCGATGCGCATTAAGGCCCCAAAATAGTGGCTACATTACTATGCATACCACTAAATTAATATAGTGTATTTGCGAGAAAGGACATCAAAAGTGCCTACAATTGAGAGTGCATAAAACGAAACATTAGAGATGTACTACCATGATGCTCTTATATGCATTACTCACACCACGTATAAATCAATTCGCACACCTAACAGTTGCAACAAAATATGCTACCACAATTCTCAAAGGAGAAGTCAGGTGGCATTAAAACTCCAAAAACTACACTTTTTGTGCAATACGACATAAAGTAACATTTCTCAACAAAACTCGCATGAGCCACAATACTCACTAAAACCCATGGATTAACGCACACAATTATTCAGGTATGCACATGACAAAGTGTCACCCACTACACCGCAAAACGTCGTAAAACGAAACTCCATCATACTCCACAAAGCTTCTAGAAAACCCGATGGAACTCAACGACATCCGACCAATTAAATGGTGCCAAAGTTTTCATTTTCAATAATCAAATCGCATAAAACAAAGTTATGACCAAATCATCATAATTCCAAAAATCTCCTTCTTGTTGCAACACAAGATAAAACAACACCCTTTTGTCAAGGCTCGCAAAAATCAAAATTACCATTAAGGTTCAACACCAAAACAAGGGAAGGTAACTCTCCGTCCAAACCTTAACATATGTGGAGGAGATCCAACGTTAAAGTCGTAAGTCGCAGTTACTCGTCCAAAATCATAAACGACATTAAAATATGGATATAGTAGCATTGGACACAACAAAGAATAAAGCAAGTCTCGACAAAGTTTGCAATTGCCTGCAATAAATTAATTTCATGCATGTTTAAAATCATGGTTTAAAATCTTGTGCATGTCAAACGTTTTCCAAGATTTCGTCATCTAGTCCACATGACGATTTGAAACACAAGAAACAATTGATGCAATTTATTTAAAAAAAATAAATTTCGTGCATGAATTTTGTCGACACTCAACGTCTCAAAGTCACACTCCTCCAATTCCTCCGATCACACTATTGTCATCCGGATGCTCAAACATCTTCACAAAATTGAAAGTTACATCGATTAACCTTACAATTTCTCCTGGAATCAAGGTCGATTCAATAAGCTTATGGTTCTAATCCGACCATCAATTCCGACCCGAAACGGTCCACTTAATGCAATCACCATGCTTACTGCCACTCCAATAGCAAATGCTAAAATCATCAACCTCTTCTAACGACTACTCGCTTAGAGACTTCTTCAGTACCCCAACGGTTATCACATCAGAGTCGTCCAATTACTCACATGTAACTTGTAGGTTCACCATAACACTGGCCAAGTGCAATTATGAATGTACCGTACAAGATCATCCTTGTTACTCTTGACGTGACTTCACGTTTCTAGTTACTCCAACAACCTCCAAATATCCTATTTTAGAGTGCCTAATGGTGCAATTTTCACTCACATTTACTTAAAGAACGTTAGCTTGAGTCTAGGTATCCAAAAATCGACACCTAATTCTCTCAAACTTATGCTCTGATACCAACTTGTAACACCCTCAAATTTGGAAAGAGCAACTAACTTTAATTTCGATAAAATAACCAAATGAGGATAAAAGTCCTTTCTACAAATCATCCATGGGAAAACCTTAAAATTTAAAACATAACAACTCCCACAAATAATAACTCAAGTCACACTAAGTGACCATATAAAGTCGGGTGTTACTTAACACAAGTACAAGTTGCTAATCTAAAAATAAGAGCGGAAGACTTCACCAAGAAAATCACCTCTCAAGCATACTACTAGCTCTCAACTCTTCACAGTGTTGTTAAAGCTATCCTCAACTTGAACCTGTTGCACATTCCGACAAATAAAAAGGTTAGGCTAACGCCTAGTGAGTTCAAGAGTTTACATCACGATTAAATAATTTGATAGATCAAAATATTCAACTTAAATCATGATTTCCAAAAAGGGATTTGTATAAAATACACCGACAACCCATTTTCCAAACGCACACAATTTCTGTGAGGAAAGTTTCCAATGAAAATCATTTCTCAGCAATGGACTCAAATCCAAAACTCGCTCAAGATGTAAATCAGTAACGAATTTCCCAAATAAAATCAATACAAATAAAACTCCAATAGTCGAAACATCCAAACTAGGATAAGGCATAAAATACCGCCCATAATTCATGGAAAAACAATCCATACACATATAATACGATGCCGACAATATGGATAAACAAAATACCCGAAAACAACACCCTTCGGTGACGGGGGAGACCCGATTTCATCGAATTATAAATTATAAGCATGTTTCATGGATGGGAAAACATATGACATCGACCATATCCAAGTCTTTAGTCAATTTTGGACATCAACCCAAACTGGATATTTAGTCCATGGAAACATCAACCCAAACCGGATCTCTAGTCTATTAAGACATCAACCCAAACCAGATCTTTAGTCTATTGTGACATCAATCCAAACCAGATCTTTAGTCAAGTGAGGCATCAACCCAAACCGGATCTCTAGCCTAGTGAGATATCAATCCAAACCGGATCTCTAGTCCACGGAGACATCAACCCAAACCGGATCTCTAGTCTATTGAGGCATCAACCCAAACTGGATCTCTAGCCTAAAACCACCAAGTTCAACCCGACCGAATCTTTACCTTGGAATCCCACCATCCAAAACAAGCTTACTTAATCTAGAAATTTATACACGACCCCAAAAGAATAACCAATGCATTCAAATCATGTAATTCTCAAATACGATGCAATTCATGCAAATCATAACCCAAGCCGACGTCGAGCTTATCAAAACCGGGCAAATGCCCTCAAGACCCAACAGAGTCCAAAACCGAGCCATAAGCTCAAAAGATCCAATGATCGTTTATCAAAAGTCAACTCATGCAAATGAAGTGTATCTAACCCACCTCATGCAAACACATGCTCTGAGGCATGATTATCTCAAAACCCCTTCATTGCCACTTTCCCAATGAAGTCAAACCATATATATATATATATATATATATATATATATATATATATATTGTGTGTGTGTGTGTGTATGTGTGTGTATATGTATGTGTACGTATACTCAATTCCTTTATCACCTAATAATGTATATAATTTGTAATGGTTTATTAGACCCAAAAGTACCAAGAATACATAGTTGTCAAATGGTCTTCACCTATAAGACAAAACACTCAAGGGGCACATTCTCAAATAAAACGCAAATAAGCGCATAACACATCCAAGGCTCCACCTCGAGCTACTAAAACCGGCAAACACTCAAAAGACCCATTTGAGTATAAATAAAGCCCTTAAAGGCAAATTAAACGTTCGGCTAAATACGCGTTGCCCACACGGTTACATAAACCAAAATACATCATTACCCAAAATCTTAGTCTTTTAATTCTCAATTCTCAATTGGCCTTCGGCCCAAAATAAAAGGTTTACAACTCTCAAAATATTCATAAGGTCGAGATTGACCAAAATCCCCAACTCACACGTTCACATTTTCAAAACGTAACATATCATAATTATTGCATAATCTCAACAAACACTAGAAGTGTATTTTGACCAAACAACCTTCACTTATGCAATAAATTAACAAAATACTTTCACCCATGATTTATTTATCAATCACTCAAAATCCCCAAATGTGGGTGTTTTACAAGATTTGTAAAGCTCAACACTTTGATTAATCAAAACCCACTAAATAACTCAACAAGTGATAATTTTATATAAAGCACACAAATACTTTAAAATAAACATTTTGGCATGTACAACGTTTTCACAAATCAACTTGAACTCACCTTGCTAGATTTAGGCTAAATCTAGATTTTTCCCAAACGTAAGCTACTTTGAAGAAACATGAATCCTCAAGCCAAATCTTCCAAAAACCTAGATCCATAAGTTTCCAACCATCAATATTCCGATCCAACCATGTAGAATCATTCCCCAAACATTTTACATCAAGATCTCAACTTATACCAAAACCCTAATTTTCATAGGTGAAGAAGGAGAAGATTACCTTAACCAAGCATAACCAAAATCACTCCAATAATACCCAAAAAGGAAGAGAAGGTGAAAACAACAACAATCTAGCTTTTGGTAGAGAGAGAGAGAGAGAGTGAGATTACCTTCATCACGTGAATCCTCAAAGCAAAAGCTCCTAGTCTCCCACAAAAGCTTTAAGCTTCTAAATCTTCAAAAATGGTGGAATGGGTTTGGTTTGAGTGGAGAAGATGAAGAAGAGAAAAGGAAGGGTTTGTGATTTCTTGGGAGGAAATCAGTTTAGAGAGAGAGAGAGAGATAATCTGAGTTGGGGTTTTGAAATGAAGTGAGGGAAGAAAGAGGGAAAAATCTTAAAAGCAAACAAAAATATCTCATCAGACCAACCGCGGACGTGTAACAACCCGATCCAAAGTAAAGCATAACATTCAAATTATTATAAGAACATCCCAAAATCAGTCTCAACATTTCCATTACAACTGCCTTAAAAATATAGGTTGGCAGAATCAACCTATTCACAACCAAGAATAACATAAAGTCTATACGTAAAAGTAAAACTCTATCTCTAGAAGCATCCGTACTCTAAACCTTCTTTTTTCCTTTACCGGAGCTTCCTACAACCTGCTTACCTGAAAAGGTTTAGTTTGGAAAATGCGAGGGTTAGACCATGAGGTCTAGTGAGCTCCCTCAACAGTTTGATAACATACATTTAAAGAAATTTGTAACTTTCAAATATAACAACTTTAAATAAAACTTTCAGATAACTCTACTCATGTAAATGGCATACTGAAGTCACTCGGAAGTGACAACGTGTCAGTCTCACCCTGTCTTACTGGGTCACACCTCCCATGGCATAAACGGGACACCCCCCGGTATGAGCACTGGCGGGCCACACCCCCCGACTTAGCCGATTTACATCTAACAACAATGTATGCATACATCTCAAATAAACTTTCATACAAACTAAATCATGTGGTAAAACATGGCATTTCTTCTCATTTACTTACTTCGGAAAACACGTTTTAAAAACACGTATTTTAGTTAGAAAAACTCACCTGGTGCTCTTAACAACTCTTCCTTCTTTACTTCTGACCTTCAAATGGGATACCTGAGTAAGTGGATAAAATAAGCTGAACGGATACTAACTAACCAAACTTTCCGGACACAACTATCCGGACGCCACTTACCGGACAACACACTGTCCGGATGATACATATCGGGTACCCTACTATCCGGAATCCCCTTCCCGGACAACTATACTATCCGGACACTTTGTCCGGGCACTTGCATAGACTACCCGGACGGCGATCTGTGACATTAATAGGAATGAAATCTGCTAACAAACTCTTAACCAAACGATTTGAGATAAAAACAACATCATAAACTTACTTAATTCTTTCCTTACAATTCCTTTGCTACTTAAACACAAAGATGATGCCTAATCCCCCTCTTAGAGCATCATCTTCAACTTTTAACCAAAAACTCCAAACAAACCAATCCAGCAGCAAATCTAAAGACATGGATTGAAGTAAGAGATTACCTGATATGAATCAATGCAGACTAGTCTCCAATCTTCCACCTCTTCTTCCCAATTTGCAGATTGAAATTTGATTTCTCCTCTCCCTGCTATCTCTCTAAGCCGCCAACAAGAGTAAATTATGAGCACCTAGGGTTTTGTTCCCAAATTGAGAGTTTTTATACTCTCCTACAATAATTACAAATAAGCCCCTGAACTTAAAATATTGCGACATTCCCCACAAAACTTATTCTTCTCAAATAAAGACCTCGGTTATTACAACACCCCCCCCCCCCACAAAAGAATTCCGTCTCCAGAATTCCATTATCGAAAAGATGAGGGTACTTGGACCTCATATCCGCTTCTACTTCCCAAGTTGCCTCTTGCCCTCTATGAAACCGCTACTGAACCTTTACCAGCCTAATCTCTTTGTTCCTCAACTTCCGGATCTTGCTATCCACAATCTCAATTGGTTCCTCTACGTACGACAGTCTTTCATCGACACTGATATCATCCAATGGAATGGCCACATCTGACTCGGCCAAGCACTTCTTTAGATTTGAAACATGAAACGTTGGATGAACTCTCTTTAATTCTTCTGGTAAGTCTAATTTGTAAGTCACTGCTCAAACTCGCTCAATAATGATGAAAGGCCCCACATATCTTGGTCTCAACTTTCCTTTCTTCCCAAAATGTACTACTCCCTTCCAAGGCGAGACTTTTAGCATTACTTTGTCCCCCACTTGAAACTCGAGAGGTTTATTTCTTCTGTTTGCATACTTCCTTTGCCGATCTTGCGCGATCTTCATTTTCTCATGGGTTAGCTCTATCTTATCCGCAGTCATTTGCACAATCTCTGGACCGGCTAATTGCCGTTCTCCCACCTCATTCCCACACAACGGCGTACGGCACTTTTGTCCGTACACGGCTTCAAATGGTGCTGTCTGGATACTCGCATGGTAACTGTTGTTATACGAGAACTCTATCAAGGGTAGGTGTACTTCCCAAGAACCCTTGAAATCAATCACACAGGCTCGGAGCATATCCTCTAACGTTTTAATAGTCCTTTCACTCTGGCCATCCGTTTGGCGATGATAAACTGTGCTCAACTTCACTCACGAGCCCAACGCTGGAGACTTCTACAAAACGATGACGTAAACCGGCTATCCCGATCGAACACGATAGACCGTGGCACCCCGTGCCTTGACACGATCTCGTTAATGTACAACCGAGCTAACTTCTCCAATGGATCCGACTCCCTGATTGGTAGAAAATGCGCTGACTTGGTGAGACTATCCACAATCACCCAAATCGCATCGTTACCCTTCGGAGTCCTTGGTAACTTCGTAACAAAATCCATGGTGATGTTATCCCTTTTCCACACCGGTATCTCCGTAGACTGAAGTTCACCATACGGTCGCTGATGCTCTGCTTTAACCTTCAAACACGTCACACATCGTTCCACAAAGTGAGCGATGTCCTTCTTAATTCCTGGCCACCAGTAAAACTGTCTTAAGTCTCGATACATCTTATTCGTCCCCGGGTGCATAGAATATCGCGACTTATGCGCTTCTTCCAAAATGCTTACTCTCAAGTTCCCCAACTTGGGAAGCCACATCCGGTCCTTCATACACCTTAACCCACCGCTATTGACACTGAGCAATGACGTAATCCCAACGATCCTTTCACTCTTTAGATTCTTTTCTAACAACGCCTCCTCTTGAGACTTATTGACCTCGTCCAGGAGACTCGAAGTCGCCTCGACCCTGAAGGCCACTACTTTGGTTGATTCTCCTCGCTCCTTCTGACTCAACGCGTCCGCTACCACATTTGCTTTACCCGGGTGGTAAAGGATTTCGCAGTCGTAGTCGTTCAATAATTCCATCCATCTCCTCTGCCTCATGTTCAATTCTTTCTGATCAAAAAGATGCTTAAGACTCTTATGATCGGTGTAGATCTGACACTTCACTCCATACAAGTAGTGTCGCCATATCTTTAAAGCGAACACCACCGCCGCTAGTTCGATGTCGTGAGTAGGGTAGTTCTTCTCGTGATCTTTCAACTGCCGAGATGCATACGCAATCACCTTCCCGTTCTGCATCAGCACACACCCTAACCCCAGCTTGGAAGCATCGCTGTAAATCACAAATCCTTCAGATCCTTCTGGTAACGGCAGCATTGGGGCGCTGCTCAGACTTTCCTTCAATTTCTCAAACGCGGCTTCTTGTGTCTCGGTCCAAACGAACTTGACGTTCTTCCTCGTCAAAGCTGTTAACGGAGTGGCTATCTGAGAGAAGTCCTGAATGAACTTCCGGTAGTAGCCCACCAACCCAAGAAAACTTCTTACTTCCGACGACGACTTTGGCGGCTCCCAATCCAAAATTGCTTCGATCTTAGCGGGGTCCACTTTGATGCCATCCGCTGACACCACGTGATCCAGAAATTGAACTTCCCTCAACCAGAACTCATACTTTGAAAACTTTGCGTACAACTTCTCACGTTTCAGCAATTCCAACGCCGCTCGAAGATGCTCCTCGTGATCTTTACGGGTTCGAGAGTAGATCAGGATATCGTCGATGAAGACGATCACACACTTGTCTAGCAACGAGCTACACACCCTGTTCATCAAATCCACGAACACTGCTGGGGCATTAGTCAAACCAAAGGGCATGACTAAGAACTCGTAGTGTCCGTATCTTGTACGAAAGGTTGTCTTGGGCACGTCTTCCTCTCTCACCTTCAGCTGATGGTAACCCGATCTTAGGTCTATCTTCGAGAAATAGCTCGCACCTTGCAACTGGTCGAAAAGGTCATCAATCCTTGGAAGCAGGTACTTGTTCTTCACAGTCACCTTGTTGAGTTCACGGTAATTATGCACATCTGCATTGTTCCGTCCTTCTTCTTAACAAATAGTACCGACGCTCCCCAAGGGGATGAGCTCGGACGAATGAATCCCTTGTCGAGCAGCTCTTGCAGTTGCATCATCATTTATTTCATTTCTGATGGTGCCAGACGATAAGGCGCACGCGCCATCGGTGCCGCCCCGGGCATCAAATCTATTTTGAACTCTACTTGACGATCTGGGGGCAGACTCGTCAAGTCATTCGGAAACACTTCCGGGTACTCACTGACTATAGGCACATCCCCTACTTCTTTCTTCTCTTTCTTAGCATCTAGCACATAAGCTAAATACCCCAGACATCCCTTCCCCAAACATCGTCTAGCTTTCACCATAGATATCATACACGACTTCCTATCTCGACGATCCCCATAAATTACTACTTCCTTCTTATCAGGCAAGGCGATACGAACCAACTTCTTATTACACACTATGTTAGAGTCGTTATCCGCTAACCAATCCATCCTTAAAACCACATCAAACTCCCTCATTCCCATTGGGTACAAACGCAAAGGGAACAAGTGACCATCAACCTCAATACTACACCCCTCATAAACCTCTTTCACCCAGACTCGACTATTATCTGCTACTTCCACCTCAAACCCAAAGTTCAACCTCTTGGGTTTCTCTTACAATTTTTGAATAAAATTAGGCGACACAAACGAACGATTGGCGCCCGAATCAAACAATACTTTAGCAAAATTCGAGTCAATAGGGAAAGTACCTGTCACCACATCAGGCGTGTTCACCGCCTCCTCTGCCGACATGTGGAAGGACCTCGCCTTCGCGCGAGCAGGCTCTACTTTTCTCTCTCCGTCTCTTCCTCCGCTACTACCTCCATAACCCCCAACATATCCCCTTCTTAACTTTGGACAATCCATCTTGACATGATCTGGCGAATCACCCTGATAACATGACCTCGAACTGCAACAGTCTCGAGCCATATGCCCTGTTTTCCCACACTTGAAATAGCCTTCCTTATCCGCCAAACACTCCCCCTTATGCATCTGGTTACACTTGCTACAAGGTTTCTCTCCTGATCTAAATCCCGCCCGCAGCTCGGGTTTAGGCGCACTTGGCCTCTTAACATCGCGATTCGATCCTTCCCATTTTCGCTTATCCCCAAACTTCTCCGTCATCTGCCTATTCTTCTCTTTTTCTGTGAGCTCTGCAGTATCTACCGCAGCCTAAAAAGTAATTGGACCTTTCACCTGCACCAATTCCCTCACGCTGCTCTTTATTATTATTATTATTATTATTGTTATTATTGTTATTTTTATTATTATTGTTATTATTGTTATTCTTATTATTATTGTTATTATTATTGTTATTGTTATTGTTATTATTATTGTTGTTATTGTTATTGTTATTGTTATTGTTATTATTATTATTATTATTATTGTTGTTGTTATTATTATTATTATTATTATTATTATTATTATTATTATTATTATTATTATTATTATTATGTATCTTCGCATATTTAGTTTATTAATAACAAAAGAAGAAACAATATCAAACATACAACATTTATTATAAATGTTAAAATATTATTAAAATACAAAATGAATATTAAATTAATCATAACTTTTTCTTCTTCAAATCGCTGACAATTCAAGAAATTTAAGGCATAATAATACTAAATGAACAACAACTTAGTGTCACGGACTTGTCTCTACAAGATCGTGTGCGGCCTTAGTTCTCGAACTAAGTCAGCCAAACTCCCGAAACAACCAACGATTAAGGCAAGTAAAGAGAACACAAGAGATTGTTGGAATGCAAATGCAACTTGTATTGCTTAAGAGAACTTACAAGAGAGCTTAGAAGAATGTTTTTAGGTGTCTTGTGCCAAATGAGGCCACCACCTATTTATACTACTAAAGGGAACATTCTAGAGAACAACTATCTAGATATGTACATGGAGTATTCTAGATTTATCTAGTAAGGTGCTATCTACAAGAGGCTTCTACCTCCTTCCATGTAGAGTCTTCTAGAAAAGCTCCCACAAGTTCTACCATGCTTCTTGAGTAGTGTAGAAGGTTCCGGATTCCGGTGAACCTTCTGAAAACCCGTCTCATGTTTGGCGGGTCGTCACATTCTCCCCCACCTAAGCTCGCGACGTCCTCGTTGTGCCATCTTCATGATACTTCTTGATCTTGTCCGCGAATTGCCACAATGTGTCTTGAGCTTCCCAACTTGCTTCACTATCGGGCATGTTTCTCCACTTGACCAAGTACTCTGTGGAGCTCGACACTCCTCGTCTCGACACCTTTCGATCCGAAAGAATCTCCTCAACCTCCCGATCGAAAGAAGTCACAACCGCAGTCGGTGCCCTTCTGGACACTCCCCGTTCCGGGTCTTCCATATCCTTGTGATAAGGCTTGAGAAAACTTACATGGAAAACCGGATGAATCTTCAACTTGGGCGGTAGTTGAAGTCGGTATGATACCTTCCCGACACGTCCAATCACCGGGAAGGGGCCTTCGTACCTTCGTATCAACCCTTTGTGCACTTTCCTCAACGATTTGAATTGTTGAGGTAGGAGTTTCACCGTCACTTGGTCCCCAACCTTGAACTCGACGTGTCTCCTCTTCTCGTTCGCCCATTTATTCATCTTCCTTGCCGCTTTGCCTAACGAAGGCCGCTTCATGTCCGTTTGCTCGTGCCATTCCTTCATGGTTTTGTATGCGGTCGGACTGTTCCCATCGTAAGACGCGGCTAAGGCATTTGGGGTTAGCGGTTGCCTCCCCGTAACCAGCTCAAAGGGACTCTCCCATGGTCCCTTGGGTGTGGGTAATGGCTCCAATAATCCTCCTGGTTGTCGTTCCTCTATCTTGTGCTGTTGGCATACTAGGCACGTCTGGACGCATGTCTCTACATCATCCCCCATCCTTGGCCAATAGAACGTACCTTCAACCGATGTTAGTGTCCTCTTGATTCCTGGATGCTCCGTCCAATTCGAATCATGACACTCCCTCAAGATAGTTTGCCTAATATCCCCCCACTTAGGCACGTACAACCGATCTCCCTTGGTGAATAAGAGATCTCCTTTGAGGCAAAACCTTCTCGTATTCCCGTCCCGAGCCAATGCCACCAGCTTCTTGGCCACAGGATCGTGCTCCAATCCTTCCTTAATTTGGCCTTGAAGGAAGAATTGGGGTTGAGTGATTGTCGCAAATCTTGTCTTGCGACTTGACGCCTCTGCTGCCATGTTAGCTTTCCCCGTCTTCGATCCCGGTTCCAGCTCCATCGTATGGTCCACCTCCCTCCTAGGCGGAACCCTTTGTCGTAATTCCTTGGGCACCACGTCCTTGTACTCAACAGGAACATTCTCGATCTCTTTCGGTACCTTCTCCGTGCGTCTCCCATCATCATGCCTTTGCCTTGTAACCCCCAAGTAGTTGTAACGCCCCAAAATTTCAAGAAAATTTAAAAAATTTTAAACGCGCATATTTAATAATAAGTCTCCATTTATTAAACCCAAAATAATAATTGCAATCACGAGCGTTATTAAAACATAAGTCAACAGCGGAAATTAAATTGTTTATTCAATAACGGGAAAATGTTTAATAAGCAAATCCTTCGACTCATCCATCTTGCGCGTCAGTGTGTGCCAGTCATGCCTTCGTACCACTTGTACCTGCAGCCACTGTAAATTGGGAGGGGTAAGCACGAAGCTTAGTGAATTCAAACACAACAATTAACAATGGCTATCTCATATTACCCCTAAAGCAAAAAGGATCACACCACCACATACAAGTCTACGAACAAATCATAAACAAGTATAATAACCACCACATAAAAAAATCCCCGGGCGGATGTCGGGTCTACGGCCCCCGCCGCACGTTTCCGCCTACTGCGGGAAACACCCGTTTTACGCCTACTGCGTGTGACATCCTTTTTTTTACGCCTACTGCGTAAACGCCCCTTTTACGCCTACTGCGTAAAACACCTCCGTCCCCGTCGGGACTCGGCCCCGCCGAATAATGTAGCACATAATGTTAACTAGACGTCCCACTATCTAGCCCCCAACAATCCCGCATACAATTTTCACACACGTGCTACAGTAATAATAGACAACTATTAATTAATTGTAGTGAGAGAACTCACCTCGGGTGCGCGCCTAGCTAAAAATAGTAAGTAGCTCCACACAACGACGATCACTTTCCGGCACCTAAACGTACGATAAAATACGTCAATACGAGACCCGGACCCCACGACGCGACACATCCCAAAACTGTCACTAAAACTAACTTTCGGTCACACCGAACAGGTCTGTTCGGGACCTGATTTGACCACTAAAACTCCAGAAAAAACTCAGATTTATTACACGGTTGAAAAGTGCCCTGAAATACCTTTCCGAGGATATATTACACGCCTCCTAACGATTTTTCTATAATTAACTATGAATTAAATACGAACGGTTACCCGAAACTGCCAGTTTCGGTCCAGCTGCAAAAACGGTCCAAAACAGCCTAGCTACGGTTTAAATCAGACTTTCGGCAAAACACGAAAAACCTTCCCGACTCGAATAGGGAACTATGGCCACCAAAATCACCTCAAAACGAGTTACGAGTAAAAAGTTACGGTCCACGCAAAACAGTGGCAGATTCCAGGAAAATCACATAAAATGACGAACCGCAGAACTTGCGACCACTTTTTCTCCCAACTCGAGGCCGAATCAGTTCTCCGCCAAAACACAGAAAACGTACTCGGTCCCGAGCTCGAAGCGTGGGCGCCAGTTTTGGCTCAATCGGAGTTACGACGGAGGAGTTATTACCGTCACAAAACAGGGGCTGGACCATTTTACGCATAAAAGAAAGATTTTAGAAACGACGGTTAAAATTACACGGCTTAACGATTAAGTTACGGTTTAAGGGTTCGATAGGAACAGAGGTCAGGTCACGCCACGCGCCACCCACTGCCATCTCCGGCAGTGGCGGTCGCTGGTGGCGACCGGCGGCGGCCAGCGGCGGCCGGCGGTGGTCTTTCTTTTATTTTTTGATTACGATAGCACGCGACAAAACCCGATCATTCTCCCTCTCACTCTCGACCAGCCTCAAGCACACGCACCCACGGCGGCAGCCACAGCCGTCCGTCCACCACCGCCACAGCGGCGGCGAACGGCGGCGGCGACGGGAACAAAAGGAAAAAAAAAACGAAACGAAACGAAACGATTACCTTATGACGACGCTACACAAACACACGCGATCCTTCTCTCCCTCGAAACTCCGGCGAACTGCAGGTCTCTCTCTCACTCTTCTTTTCCGGCGACTGCAAAATTCCGGCAGCCACAGGAGCTCCGGCGTCGCTCCCCCTCTCTCTACGCCTCTCCCTCTCTCGAACTCACTCTCTCTACGCCTCTCTCTCTCTGCCGCACTTCACCACCCGAAAACGAGAAGGAGAAAGTAGGTTTAGGGATTGCTTATGTTTGGGTCTCGCTGGCTTGGAATGCAAGGAAAAAAAAACGAGAGTCATGGGGGGGAAAGGGTTCGGCCTTTACTTGCATGGGCCGGACCTTGCCCAAATTTTCACATTAGCCCCCCAAACTATCCCTATTTTACTAACTTCACTAAAAGACATGGATTTTAACATTTTTGGTCTTAACGACAACAAACCCCGAACCAAATCAATTAACGGTACACACTTAAAATTAATTAAATAAATAAAAGAAAAACGTACCGGGACACGGGCTTTACAACTCTCCCCCGCTTGGACTAGACTTCGTCCCCGAAGTCCACGCCTGCAAACAGCTCCGGGTAATTCTCCCGCATCTCGGCTTCTGGTTCCCACGTCCATTCCGAACCTTTCCGGTGCTGCCACTGGACCTTCACCAATCCAATGACTTTGTTGCGTAGAGTCTTCGTCTTCCTCTCGACGATGGCTACCGGCTTCTCTACATAGTTGAGTCGCTCGTCAATCTGAATATCCTCAAGGGGAACTACTGCAGACTCATCCAACACACACTTTCGCAACTGGGAGACATGGAACGTGTTGTGGATCAGGCTCAACTCCTCAGGTAGCTCTAATCGGTAAGCTACTTTCCCCACACGCGCGATGACCTTGTATGGTCCGATATATCGGGGACCCAACTTTCCCCGCTTGCGAAAACGGATTACCCCCTTCCAGGGTGACACTTTCAAAAGAACGTAATCTCCGACTTGGAATTCCAAGTCCGATCGTCTCTTATCGGCGTAACTCTTTTGTCGGCTCTGAGCAGTGACTAACCGATCCCGCACCATCTGAATCATTTCCGTCGTCTTTAGCACAATATCGGTGCTCCCCAGCACTCTGTGACCAACCTCGCCCCAGCAAATGGGCGTCCGACACTTCCTGCCATACAACACTTCGTACGGCGCTCTACCGATGCTAGCGTGGTAGCTGTTATTGTAGGAGAACTCAGCTAGTGGAAGATTCTGATCCCAACTACCACCAAAGTCAATCACACATGCTCGCAGCATGTCCTCAAGTGTCTGAATAGTACGCTCACTCTGTCCGTCCGTCTGAGGATGAAATGCTGTACTGAAATGCAACCGCGTACCCATCTCATTCTGAAACTTCTCCCAAAACCGGGAGGTGAAACGAGTATCCCGATCCGAGACAATTGAGACTGGCACCCCGTGCCGAGTTACAATTTCTCGAATGAAAACCTCCGCAAGCTTATCCGCCGAAAAGCTCTCTTTAATCGCCAAGAAGTGAGCGCTCTTCGTCAGACGATCCACGATCACCCAGATAGTATCATTCCCTCGCTGAGTCTTGGGAAGCTTAGTGATGAAATCCATCGCGATTTGCTCCCACTTCCACACCGGAATCTCCAACGGCTGCAATTTCCCATGCGGTCGTTGGTGTTCCGCTTTGACCTTCCGACAGGTCAAACATACTTCCACACATTTGGCTACATCCCGCTTCATGCCGGGCCACCAATAGTCTTCACGCAGGTCTCTGTACATCTTGGTAGCTCCGGGATGAATCGAAAACTTGGACTTATGCGCCTCGTCCAATAGTGTCTGGCGATTCCCACCAGTGTATGGAACCCAAACTCTACCATAACGGGTTAACAGTCCCCGACTATCCCGTACTAACTTCGGAATTTCTCCCGAAACTCTCTCTCGTTTAGCATTTTCCTCCAACACGGCCACCTCTTGAGCGATACCGATTGACTCCAAGAGTGGTGCAACTACCGTTAATCGCTGACAAAAACCCGTCAAAGATCCCCCGACCGGATGTCGGCTAAGTGCATCCGCGACTACATTCGCCTTACCGGGGTGGTAAAGTATCTCGCAGTCGTAATCCTTGACCACATCAAGCCACCTCCGCTGACGCATATTAAGATTTTGCTGGTCCATCATGTATCTAAGGCTCTTGTGATCGGTATAGATCGTGCACTTGACACCATAAAGATAGTGTCTCCATATTTTTAAAGCAAACACCACCGCTCCCAGCTCCAAATCATGAGTCGGGTAGTTCGCCTCATGAGGCTTCAACTGCCTCGACGCGTAAGCGATGACCTTGCTGCGTTGCATAAGCACGGCACCCAACCCTTGGTACGAAGCATCACAGTAAACCACCAAATCTTCCATGCCCTCAGGCAAGGTTAACACCGGAGCCTCGCACAACCGCCTGCGTAGCTCCTCGAAAGCCTTCTGTTGCTCCTCACCCCAACTGAAAGCTGCATATTTCTTTGTTAGTTTAGTCATAGGCAAGGCGATTTTGGAGAAATCTTGGATAAATCTCCGATAATACCCTGCTAAACCGAGAAAACTTCGCACCTCGGTAGGAGTTTTCGGCACCTCCCACCGCATAACTGCCGAAATCTTGGCCGGATCGACCATGATACCATTCTGATTCACGACATGTCCCAAGAATTGGACCTCTCGTAACCAGAATTCACACTTGGAGAACTTAGCATAAAGCTTCTCCCGTCTCAAAACTTCTAGCACTTCCCGCAAATGCACCTCGTGCTCTTCCTTCGTCTTGGAATATACAAGAATGTCGTCGATGAACACGATCACCGAACGGTCCAACATCGGTCTACACACCCTGTTCATGAGGTCCATGAACGCTGCGGGTGCATTGGTGAGCCCGAAAGGCATCACCACGAACTCGTAATGGCCGTACCGCGTCCGGAAGGCCGTCTTCTCCGTATCTTCGCTACGCACCCGCATCTGATGGTACCCGGATCTCAAGTCAATCTTAGAGAACCACGAGGCTCCCTGCAACTGATCAAACAAATCATCAATCCTTGGCAAAGGATAACGATTCTTCACCGTAAGCTTATTCAGCTCCCGGTAGTCAATGCACATCCGCTGAGATCCATCTTTCTTTTTCACGAACAAAATCGGAGCTCCCCACGGTGAACAACTCGGTTTGATGAACTCCTTCTCCAGAAGCTCCTGCAGCTGCTCATAAAGCTCCTTCATTTCCGGTGGAGCCAAGCGATAGGGTGCCTTGGCCACCGGAGCAGCACCCGGAACCAGATCGATTCGAAATTCCACCTGTCGTTCGGGAGGTATCCCCGGTAACTCGTCGGGAAATACATCGGCAAACTCCCTCACGACTGGCACATCCACGGCAGTCTTCTTCGTCTCATCAAGGCGCGTATCTATCATATACGCCAAATACCCCTGACCACTATGCTGAAGGTGTCTCCGAGCCCTCGCCGCTGAACATATTGTCGTAGACCGTCTGGGCGAGTCTCCCTGAATCAACAGCTCTCCCCCGCTTGGGGTTCGAACCCGCACTTGTTTGTGGCGACAAACAATTTCCGCATCAAACGCGTCCATCCAATCCATGCCCACAATCACACAAAGCTCTCGCATAGCTATCGGAATCAAATCTATGGGAAACCTCACACCCGAGATTTCCAACGTGCATCCCCGATACACCTCCGTAACCGTCAAGGTCCTATCATCGGCAACCTCGACTACCATAGGACATCCTAACCGTCCCACCACTCGGCCCAAACTCTCGCTAAAAGTGCGAGACACAAATGAATGAGTAGCCCCGCTATCAAACATTACAACCGCAGGCACCGAGTTAACTAGAAACGTACCTAACATACAGATAACAACATATATAAACAACAACAAAGAGAACAAGGCATGAAAAGGAAGGACGAAAAGAAAGAGGGTGATAAAGCATACCTGTCACCACCTTAGGCGTCGCCTGCGCCTCTTCCACCTTCAGCTGGTGGACTCTACCTCGGGCTGCCTCTGTCCCTGGCTGACCCGTACGGCCGTCGGTGATGCGCAGCGGGGCATTCGCAGGAGCCCTCTGTGCACCACCCCCATCAGTTGCCCTAGCATTCGGGCAGTTGGCCTTCACATGGCCAGCCTGTTTACAGCCGAAACATAACATCAGTGGCGACCTGCAATCTCTACTGAGATGGCCAGGCTGCCCACACTTGTAACATGCATCAGATCTTCTACCACTCGCATCCCGGGCCTTAGAACCGCTACTCTTCGTGTGCCCACGAGAATCAACAAACTTCGATTTCTTTGGCACTGCAGAGATAGGAGTCACCGCCTGTGCCGCCTTCCTCTTCTTCGCTTGGGTCTCCAACTCTAACTCTCTTCTCCGCGCTGCATCCATCATAGCCGACAGCGAAGGATGTTGCACTGCGCTCACAATTTCTCGGATCTCGGTCCGAAGCATGTCCTTGTACCTCGCCATCTTCATTTCTTCTGAGGCCGCATATTGGGGACAGAATAGCGCCATTTCGGTAAACTTCTTGTTCATCTCCTTTATGGTCTCCGTAGTCTGGTTCAGCTCCAAGAACTCCCTCGCTATTCTTTCCATCTCTATCGGCGGCACGAACTCAGCACGGAAACGAACAACGAACTCGTCCCAAGTAAGAGTGGTACGCTCGGCCAGAGTCAATGCCGTGGCGCACCAGTCTTTCGCTCCCTCGCGAAGTAGATTCACTGCAAATCGAACCTTCAAGTTATCCGGACAGCCGCTTGTCAGAAAAGCGCACTCCATGTCGGATATCCAGCGCATGCTAACGATAGGGTTAGAGTCACCCTTGAATTCTGGTGGAGAGCAGGCAGAAAGGTCCCGATACTGGAAGTCTCGGGCACGGGGCTGTCCCCCAACAGGCGGCGGCATCGCTGCAAACCGCTCCTCCACTAGAGTCACCAGTTGATTCTGAATCGCGGTGATAATCTCGGGAATTGCATCCCCAACAGCTCGTGCAACCTCATTTGCAATCATCTCTTGGATCCGCTCCTCAGTGATCCCGGCTTCAGCCCTCGGCTCAGCCTCACCGCGTCTCCTAGTGTTGACCATTCTATAAGAAGGAGAAATTCAAAGAGTTATTATCAGCTAATAACTCACACTATCAACACATACGCTCAACTCCTTGAATTCCTCGTGACTTTCCCGACCCGAGCACTGATCCTGTGCTTCCGGTAGTAGGAGCTCTACTACTACCTTCCGCACCTATCATTACCCGTTTCGTGTCCCATCCCGAGGGTCCAAGTAGTTCTCGCCGCAACTCAACACATATGCCCGCACCGGCATATGCACTCACCCTTCCTAGCTCCCTAGGAATTATATTCCACCCACTACCCTCGCTACTATAAAAACCCTGTTAATCATAATGAGTGGCCGCGCAAATACCCAATCATATGCAGTGCAAGACAAATAGCCATTCGAATACTAGATTCTATCCTAGAACGGTTGGACTCAAACAAGAGCTGCGCAATAGAACTATATCGAATATTCTAAGGCTATTAGCCTCTTACCGCATACGATTTAAAGGGCACCTACTTAGAAACCTACTATAATTAGCAAGAAAATCATAATAGCAAGTAATCCAACGTATCGCATAGTGTCAACCTCAGGCAATCTAGCATGCATACCCTATGATCTAGAAAGCGATAAGATGAGAAAACACTAAGCATTGTACCTTTCCCTTGGCTCCGGCTGACTGTACACACTGCGCCCTCGACCACCGTTCCTCGAACGGGTTTTTACTTTTCCTTTTATTTCTAAAAAGATTTAATAAAGTATTTGAAAATTTCCCAGCCGCAACTTGAGACCCAACACACCGAGGTGCGTTTGATTCACTCAAGCTGTGCTCTGATACCAAGTTGTAACGCCCCAAAATTTCAAGAAAATTTAAAAAATTTTAAACGCGCATATTTAATAATAAGTCTCCATTTATTAAACCCAAAATAATAATTGCAATCACGAGCGTTATTAAAACATAAGTCAACAGCGGAAATTAAATTGTTTATTCAATAACGGGAAAATGTTTAATAAGCAAATCCTTCGACTCATCCATCTTGCGCGTCAGTGTGTGCCAGTCATGCCTTCGTACCACTTGTACCTGCAGCCACTGTAAATTGGGAGGGGTAAGCACGAAGCTTAGTGAATTCAAACACAACAATTAACAATGGTTATCTCATATTACCCCTAAAGCAAAAAGGATCACACCACCACATACAAGTCTACGAACAAATCATAAACAAGTATAATAACCACCACATAAAAAAATCCCCGGGCGGATGTCGGGTCTACGGCCCCCGCCGCACGTTTCCGCCTACTGCGGGAAACACCCGTTTTACGCCTACTGCGTGTGACATCCTTTTTTTTACGCCTACTGCGTAAACGCCCCTTTTACGCCTACTGCGTAAAACACCTCCGTCCCCGTCGGGACTCGGCCCCGCCGAATAATGTAGCACATAATGTTAACTAGACGTCCCACTATCTAGCCCCCAACAATCCCGCATACAATTTTCACACACGTGCTACAATAATAATAGACAACTATTAATTAATTGTAGTGAGAGAACTCACCTCGGGTGCGCGCCTAGCTAAAAATAGTAAGTAGCTCCACACAACGACGATCACTTTCCGGCACCTAAACGTACGATAAAATACGTCAATACGAGACCCGGACCCCACGACGCGACACATCCCAAAACTGTCACTAAAACTAACTTTCGGTCACACCGAACAGGTCTGTTCGGGACCTGATTTGACCACTAAAACTCCAGAAAAAACTCAGATTTATTACACGGTTGAAAAGTGCCCTGAAATACCTTTCCGAGGATATATTACACGCCTCCTAACGATTTTTCTATAATTAACTATGAATTAAATACGAACGGTTACCCGAAACTGCCAGTTTCGGTCCAGCTGCAAAAACGGTCCAAAACAGCCTAGCTACGGTTTAAATCAGACTTTCGGCAAAACACGAAAAACCTTCCCGACTCGAATAGGGAACTATGGCCACCAAAATCACCTCAAAACGAGTTACGAGTAAAAAGTTACGGTCCACGCAAAACAGTGGCAGATTCCAGGAAAATCACATAAAATGACGAACCGCAGAACTTGCGACCACTTTTTCTCCCAACTCGAGGCCGAATCAGTTCTCCGCCAAAACACAGAAAACGTACTCGGTCCCGAGCTCGAAGCGTGGGCGCCAGTTTCGGCTCAATCGGAGTTACGACGGAGGAGTTATTACCGTCACAAAACAGGGGCTGGACCATTTTACGCATAAAAGAAAGATTTTAGAAACGACGGTTAAAATTACACGGCTTAACGATTAAGTTACGGTTTAAGGGTTCGATAGGAACAGAGGTCAGGTCACGCCACGCGCCACCCACTGCCATCTCCGGCAGTGGCGGTCGCCGGTGGCGACCGGCGGCGGCCAGCGGCGGCCGGCGGTGGTCTTTCTTTTATTTTTTGATTACGATAGCACGCGACAAAACCCGATCATTCTCCCTCTCACTCTCGACCAGCCTCAAGCACACGCACCCACGGCGGCAGCCACAGCCGTCCGTCCACCACCGCCACAGCGGCGGCGAACGGCGGCGGCGACGGGAACAAAAGGAAAAAAAAACGAAACGAAACGAAACGATTACCTTATGACGACGCTACACAAACACACGCGATCCTTCTCTCCCTCGAAACTCCGGCGAACTGCAGGTCTCTCTCTCACTCTTCTTTTCCGGCGACTGCAAAATTCCGGCAGCCACAGGAGCTCCGGCGTCGCTCCCCCTCTCTCTACGCCTCTCCCTCTCTCGAACTCACTCTCTCTACGCCTCTCTCTCTCTGCCGCACTTCACCACCCGAAAACGAGAAGGAGAAAGTAGGTTTAGGGATTGCTTATGTTTGGGTCTCGCTGGCTTGGAATGCAAGGAAAAAAAAAACGAGAGTCATGGGGGGGAAAGGGTTCGGCCTTTACTTGCATGGGCCGGACCTTGCCCAAATTTTCACATTAGCCCCCCAAACTATCCCTATTTTACTAACTTCACTAAAAGACATGGATTTTAACATTTTTGGTCTTAACGACAACAAACCCCGAACCAAATCAATTAACGGTACACACTTTAAATTAATTAAATAAATAAAAGAAAAACGTACCGGGACACGGGCTTTACAGTAGTAAGGCTCGTTCTTGCTGTATCCTTTCTTGAATTGCATGGCTGATAGGGTCTTGGCACTACTCTTAGGCCCACGTTCCGTATCCACCATACAAGTCTTTCCCCTATCTAGGATACATAACGAATTAGCGAATGGCATAGGGAAAGCCCGTACCTTATCGCGGAAGTCTAACCCAAGTACCACCTTGAAGTCGTCCATGGGAACCACCGAGAAGTCAATCTCTCCTTCCCACTTACCGATCTTCGCTCTCACCCCTTTGGCTACGCCATGGATTGGTTTGGCCGTAGAGTTCACCGTCTTGACAGTGCCACTCCCTTTTTTCGCTTTGACCCCTAGCCTGGCGGCTTCTTCAATGGACATAAAGTTATGAGTAGCACTTGTGTCGACAAGAGCACGTACCTTGTTTCCCTTGATGACAGCTTCGACGAATTGCAACCCCTTGTTGGCTATCTTCGTCGCCTCAGTTTTACCTTTGATTGCATTCAAGATCCGCATCGACCCCATGCATTCATCCCCGTCTTGGGAGCAACCCTCATCTCGAGTAATGGCATGAAGCTTAGCTTTGCTTGGGCAATCTCGGGCTCGGTGTGGTCCATCACAAAGGAAGCATCCATTGTTCTTGTAGGCCGTCCTCAAGTCTTTGTTCTTCCCGGTTGGTGGCTTCCGTACATCATCATTTCTTGCTTGGGTCGACTTCTCTCCCCCACCTTTCTCATGGTTACCCCTCCGATCATTTGGCTTCGACGGTTCCTTCTTGCTAAAATCGATCAAGGCCTCTGCCTCAGCAATAGCCGTTGCGAGATCTTGTACCCCACGTCGCCTCAACTCCGTCTTGGCCCATGCTTGCAAGCCATCAAGAAAGTAGAAGAGAGAGTCTTTGTCGGAAAGATCCGGGACCTCCAAGACAAGATTGGTGAAGTCCTTCACATACTCCCGGATCGTTCCGGAATGCTTGAGCTTACGAAGATGACTCCTCGCTTCGTCCTCGGCATTCTCCGGATAGAATTGCTTCTTAAACTCGCGAATGAAATCACCCCAAGTAGAAATGTTACACGTACCTTTTTCGATATCTCCATATCGACGTCGCCACCACAAAGCCGCGGTATCCTTCAAGTACCTCGTGGCCGTCTTGATCTTCATCGCATCCTCCACGATGTTGACCCCATCCATGTATTGCTCCATTTCCCATAAAAAATCATCAACCGCCCTAGCTTCCCGCTTTCCCACAAACGGTGATGGTTTCGGAATGTCAACCGTTGGAGCATGGTTGCTAGTGTTGCCACCTTCACTAGCCATTGCACGTTTAGCCAAACTTAAGTCGGCTTGGATCTCCTCCAAACCTTGGTGAATCGTGGAGATCTCTTCTTCCACCTCACCTCGAAGCTTAGTTAGCTCGCTCATGAACATACCTCTTAAGTCATGAAGCTCGCGTCTCAAGTCGCTACCCAAGACATTGAGGGCGCTCTTGAAATCATCCCGCATGTCGGCAAAGTCGGAGTCCAAACCTTCCACATATTGGTTTACCTCTTCAACTTATGCCTTCATCTCAGCCACAGATGTCTCTACATCCGTCATTCTCATTTCCAAGCTAGAGAGCAAATCTTTGGACTTACCTCGGTTCTTGTTAGTTCCTTCTTTGCGAGACTCTTCTCGGCCACGGTTCTCCTCACCAACGGATGCACCAACATCGTTCTTATTGGACTCCTTTGCCATGCCTTCAATCGACCTGCTCTGATACCAAATGTCACGGACTTGTCTCTACAAGATCGCGTGCGGCCTTAGTTCTCGAACTAAGTCAGCCAAACTCCCGAAACAACCAACGATTAAGGCAAGTAAAGAGAACACAAGAGATTGTTGGAATACAAATGCAACTTGTATTGCTTAAGAGAACTTACAAGAGAGCTTAGAAGAATGTTTTTAGGTGTCTTGTGCCAAATGAGGCCACCATCTATTTATACTACTAAAGGGAACATTCTAGAGAACAACTATCTAGATATGTACATGGAGTATTCTAGATTTATCTAGTAAGGTGCTATCTACAAGAGGCTTCTACCTCCTTCCATGTAGAGTCTTCTAGAAAAGCTTCCACAAGTTCTACCATGCTTCTTGAGTAGTGTAGAAGGTTCCGGATTCCGGTGAACCTTCGGAAAATCCGTCTCATGTTTGGCGGGTCGTCACATTAGGCTATGTTTGGCAAACTAGCTGATAAGCTAACTGCTAGCTGATCTGTTGGCTGATAAACTAGCTCGTAGTTGATAAGCTAGCTGATGTAGAAGTCACGTTTGGCAAAAACTAGCTTATAAACATGTAAAATGACCAAAAATACATCTTCAAAAAGTTATCAATTACAATACTTAATTATATAATTAAAACAAATTTATAGCAATATAACATGTTAATTAATAAAACCAATGTAGTAAAAAAATTAAATAATATAACATGTTAATTAAAGAATTTAAAATTTATTCTTACATATATACTATAAATTTTGAATTTGCTAAAACAAGTTTTAGAAAAAATATATATTAATTTATGATTTTAAATAACCGTTACATACAATATGAAAAAAATTAAGGGAATTTAATTAAAATACCCAAAGTTTGACTTTGATTAGCAAAATACCCATTTTTTCAACTTTTGCCAAAATACCCAAAAATCCCGCGATATGTCCCGCGATCGCGGGATAGGGGGTTTTCTGAAAATGTTGATCCCGCCATTCGCGGGATGAGTCCCGCGGCACACACACAATTGTGATTTATAATTGAATTTTACACTTTCAACCCCTATACTTATTTACTTACTTTACTTTATACCTTTTATTTTCCTAATTTTAATTTTACACCTTCATCATATTAACACATATAATCGTATTATTAACTAAAATACGTTTTAATTTTAACAAGTTACACCATTGTACTCGTCTCTTCGATACCTTCGAAATGAGCCCAATATTGAATATTTTTGGATTTATTTATTTTATTATATATCATATATACTACATAAAAATATTTTTAATATTTACAATTCATACCCTTATAGTTAATTATTTAATTTATGGTACATCTCTTATTTTTTCAAATTGATTAAATATTTTTAAATTATTCGTTTTAAAAAATACGTTTTAACATATCACATTAACATACATAATTACGTTAAAGTATGTTAAGGAGTTCGATAAATATATATACGTTTTAAAAAATCGTTTTAAAAAATACGTTTTAACATATTACATTAACATACATAATTACGTTTTAAAAAATTGTTTTAAAAAATACGTTTTAACATATCACATTAACATACATAATTACGTTAAAATATGTTAAGGAGTTCGATATATATATATATATATATATATATATATATCCAAATAATTTGACGATTTAATGAATTAGTAAAACAAAATTGAAAACAGTAAAACTGAACTGGATTGATGAATGCTACCTACCAAATTTTCAGGGACCAAAACTGTAAAATTTTGGTCCATCACGGGCTGCGATCGCGGGCAGGGGCCAAATGTGCACCGCGGCCAAAGTTGAGGGGCTCCGCGGGACACTTTTGGCCAAAGGTCGTGCCACGTCAGCCCTATCCCGCGATCGCGGGCTCCATCGCCGGCCATTAGGGCATTTTGGTAAACCGCCGAAATTTTGTGGCATTTTGGTAAGTGTTGGTCAAACTTTTGGCATTTTAATTAATTTCCCAATAATAATTAATATTAATAAGAGCAATATTGGAATATTCACAAAAAGCTATCGAAAAGCTACTTCAAGTAGCGTTTCAAAAAACTAGCATATAAGCTAGCTTATTGTCATCCAAACATGTACCCATAAAAAAGATAGATTATAGTTTTTTTTTTACCAAACAATGCCTTAAGGCTTTAATACTCTAATATGCTTTTTAACATAAAAAAAAGAAGAGAGAAATTAAAAAAATTCAGATTTGGAAAATTTTCTAAAGCTCAATATTGTGGAGTGAAATCTATTACTTTAATTAATTCTTTTTAGATCAACTGATAATAAAATTTTGGTCTATATGGTTCCACCAAAGATCACTAGTTCAAGTATTTTTAAGGCTATTGAAGATCTTTCCTAACTATTTTCTAGGATTTCAAGGGATTAATTAATATGTATACAAACTGATTCAGACATGTATAACTAACAAAAAAACTTACTATTTTAATTGTTTCTACTAGTTAAATTATATAAATCTTCTATTATTTTGTATAAAGTTTTTTAATATACTAAAATAATAAATTTATATAATATTTTAATAATATAACTAATATTAAAATCTTTGAAATAGAATAGAATATAATTCTTTATTCTTTATTTTCAGAAAATTATAAAATTATTCGTTTAAGTTCTTATAAATAACTGAAGTGAACATTAAAAAATTTCAAAATCATAAGTTTTAATATAAAAAGATGTCACAACAACATTTCTATCTTACATGACACATAAATAATGGTAAATAATTTACTATAATGAAGAGTGCTTATTGTTGGGTCTAGAAAGCCCCAATTATATAGAAAGTTTTATAAAGTCCATGTAAAGTCAATGAAAGTCAAATGTATTGTAATTAGCTTTATTAGTCTTTTGGGCTTTGAGAGTTTAATGGGAGTTAAATGGGCTTGGGCCCATGTCATGTAATTAGACACTATAAATAGGTGTCTTGGCCTTACATTGTCATAAGAGACTTTGAGAGTTATTTGATAGATCAGTATACTTTGAGAGAGTCGTATACTTTCAATTCTCCTCCATTGTATTGTAAAGCATATGAATAGAGATTATTAAACAAATTGTTCTTCTTGCCTATTTTCTATTCTACATTTATGGAGTTTCTTGATTGTTTCTTCAACTATGGGACTTACAATTGGTATCAGAGCCAATCAACAAACAAATTCATTCGAGATCATGTTCGTGTTCTTGAAGATTTCTTGATCAATTCGTCAATTGATTCCGCTGCTACTAGTAATTCTTGAATTCTTAGTAATTCTTGAATTCATTCTACTTTTGTTCAAGAAATTCGATTTGTCTTTCTGTTGAATCGATTCAATTCAATTTTACAATCAAGTCATCCAAAGAATTTCTCTCTATGCTGATTAATTTTCGAAATTAAACAGAGATCACAGGTATGTTTTTGAAATTCTTGATTGGTTTCTTGATCAAAGTGATTATATCTGCTGCATGTTGATTAGTATTCAAAATTTTTGTTGAAAAGAAGATTTCATTAATTCATGTACTCTAATTGTTTGATGAAATGCATGTGACAGATTTGATCAATTCTTGCATGTTCTAGATCTGTGTTGATTCTCAATTTTTTATCATAATTCATAGTTGATATTTGAATTTGTCATTTCATCATGCCTGAGATTGTTGAAGTTTTTGTGAGACCTGCAAGTTCTATAACCAGTTCAGACAATTTACAAAAATTAAGTCCTGTAAAAGCAAAAGAAACAATTTCTAAACCAAAAACTGAGATTGTTCATTTTGAAAGCAAGATTGCTAATCTTGAAGCCAAATTTGAGGAAAGTGCAAAAGTTGTTGTAAATTTGCAAAAAGATAAATTCGATCTTCTAAAAGATTTCGAAAAGGCTCAAGAGAACACAAAGGTGTTAGAAAAAGAGAATGTTGATTTGAAAGAGAAAATCAATTTTAAAAGAAAGATGTTGACAGATTCTAAAAATAGAATCAAATCATGTGAAATGAAAAATTGTCAACTCTTGAAACAAATCTATGATTTTGAACAAGTTCTTATACTTGAAAGAGAGAAATTTGAGAAAGAGAGAAGAGACTTTCAAACTGAGAGGAAAGGTTTTGAAACAAAGTCTGTTGAATTATCTCTAAAAAATTCTGATTTGGAGAAAATTCTTGCAAAAGAAAGAAAAGAGTTTGAATGCAAGAAAAATGTTTTTCAAAAAGAAAAGAATGGTTTTGAGAAAAAGAAAACAGGAATGTTAAATGAGTTTTCTGTAAAAATCAACGAGTTGGAGAAAGAGTTAGAAGATGGAAGGAAAGAGACTGAAAAGAAGAAGGTAAATGGCTTTAAAGAAAAATGCTTAAAAGATGAGTTTGAGAAGGAAAAGAAAGTTTTTCATTTGGAGATAAGGAGACTTATTAAGAAATTATCTGATTTATCGACTAAAATCATGATAGATAGGAAGTCCAAATCTGATTTGCAGTCAAGGTTTGATTTGTATGTTAAAAAGTTTAAAGAATTTGAAACGAAAGTTGTTGACAAATCAAATCATAGTTCAAAAGATCAGATTCGTTCTTCTAATCTGTTTTATGATTCTCATATTGATAAATCTTATAATTGTTCTTTTAAAAAGATAAAAATGGAATGGAGAGTTAAAGGAACTACTTCCAAGAAAGAAGTGCGAAAATCAAAGGTTCCTAATTCAAATGTCAAGAAGAACAATACATTTCAAATAAAATCTTTTGTTAAACCTGATGTGATTTATTCTGTAAATCAATTAGTCAGAATTGCACAAAAGAAACTTTGTTGTTCATATTGTGGGACTGATGACTTTGTAAACAAAAGGTACATTCAGCACTGGTATGGTTCTTATAGAATATCTGCATATACCACTGCACCTAACAAACCTGGACCCAAGTTCATATGGGTACCAAAGACAGCTTAATCTGTTTTGCAGGTTATTCATGTGTAGAGCTGAATGATAATACTGACACATGACTTAAAACAGATGATGTGCTTAAATTGAGAAATTTGACTTTTGGATAATTTCAGTCCAAAACTCGATATGAATGTGATTATGGATTTCTGATTCATACAGATCAATTTGTTGATTTTGAAGCATTTTTTTTAAAAAAAAAGTTCAGTTTACTGTGGTGTAATCGAACTCATAGTTGTAGGTGTTTTTAGCAGAAAACATTTCCAGAGAATGTGTTCAGAATCACATTTTGAGCAACCCTGCAAATTTTGGTTGAAAAATTATGATTTTTGAGCAAGTTATGGTGATTTGAAGTTCAGAATGTTCAAAAATCACAAAATCCAAACATTTTTCTAAGGAATTTTCTCTGGATAGTTTTATCAGAATTCTGACTCTCTTACTCAGAAGTTCTGACTCTATTACTCAGAATTCTGACTCAACTAATCAGAATTCTGACTCTGATACTTAGAATTTTGAACAAGTTACTCAGACTTCTGACTATACTACTCAGAATTCTGACTCAACTAATCAGAATTCTGACTCTGATACTTAGAATTTTGAACAAGTTACTCAGAAGTTCTGACTCTATTACTCAGAATTCTGACTCAACTAATCAGAATTCTGACTCTGATACTTAGAATTTTGAACAAGTTACTCAGAATTCTGACTTTTCTACTCAGAATTCTGACTCAACTACTCAGAATTTGGATTTTTGATATCTAATGAGGAATCATCGTAGATGATTACCAAAATCTCTTGATTTTGCAGGATTATCTTGATTTGAGAGGGAATATTGTCTCAAAAATTGATCTGATTGTTTCAAGATAAAGTTCAAAACCCGTGCTTCAACGTTTTAGGTTTTGAACATATCAGTTCAAAACTCGTACTTAAATGACTATGGCTTCTGAATAATTCCCGTACTTCAGAGACTAAGACTTCTAAACAAATCAGTTTAGAACTCATACTTCTCAGGTGATATCCTTAACTGTCATATTTTTCTGTTTCAAGGAACAAGTGGTGAAAGGTAACATTGCATTATGTTTTATTTCTATTGCTTTGAATGTTTGAATCTTAACAATTTAATTCAATGATATGAATTTTTTTCATTTTTCATTCAATGAATAAAATGTGTGTCAAGGGTGATTTTACAAGTATTTTTGTATTATCTGAGCTATATTTGTTTCAACTTTCACTTCTGAAATAAATCGAAAGGTTAGCAAATCATGAATGAAATTATGCTGAATGCTCAATGTTATGAAATTTAGACTTATATAGAATATAATGCTCAAAAAGCATAATTTGTCAGAATGTTGGATGGAAACGAAAATATGGGGGAAGTACTACGTTTTAGAACCAAGTGATTGAGATGCAATATATATATATATATATATACACAAAATCATTTAGTTTGAAAGTTTGTACCTGTGGCCTTTCTGGTTTGGGAGAGTAAGTCCTAAGGGGTGCTAGTCACCTAGTCCCTAAGACCAACTGGTCTGGGATCGGCTGACCCAAATCCTGCTATAGAACCAGATAGAAAGCCATGTTCTACTGGTGCAAATGGGTTTAAAATATATCGATGTGACCTTTCTGGTTTGGGAAAGTAAGTTCTAAGGGGTGTTCGACACCTAGCACCTAAGACCAACTGGTCTGGGATCGGCTGGCCCAAATCCTGCTATAGAACCAGATAGAAAGTCATGTTTAACGATGTATCTTATTCTTACTAAATTTTTTGATTAAAAGATGCCAATGTGCACAAAATTAAAAGATGCCAATGTGCACAAAATTAAAAGATGCCAATGAGCACACATCTCTTGAAACTTTGGGAAAATACAAAGTCGCAATAAACCTGTAAATTTGTGAAAATCCTGATTTTAGACAAATAGTGTGAGTAGAGCAAAGTATTCTTATATGTTTTAGAATTGCATATGCTTGAAGCTAATCATATTTCGCATGCTAAGCACACCAAATAGATTTAATAAAGAGATTGAAACTGAACATTTTTAACTTGATATGCAATGATGACTTGTATTTGAATCCAAACACATACATTTGATTTCATTTGATTGAAAAATTTGTTAAATTTCATTAAGTTGGATTTCTTTTGTAAAGTTTTCAAATGATCAAATGTTAGTAGTTATCAAGTGTATGAATCTTATTTTGAAATGAATAATTTTAATGAAATATATGCATACTTTCAGGGGGAGAAAACAAATTGCTCCAGAATTCTTATTTTGAGGGGGAGCAAGGTTATTCATTAAGGAGGAGATTGTTAGTGATACTCAGAAACGCGACTGAAATTGAAGAAGTTTTTCAATGATCATGATGATCTCAAATCATAAATGAGAGGGGGAGAATGTTCATTCAATGTACAATCATTGTCATTTTGATGATCATGGTTATGATAATCAAAAGGGGGAGAAGAAATTAGAAAATGATTTGTACTGAATCAACAAAAGAGAGAAATGTTATTTTTAAGGGGGAGAAGAGGAAAAGGAAACTGATCCAGTTTATTCAGAATTCTGATCAAGTGCAATCAGTTTTGAATGACTCCTCAGAAGTTTAAGTAAGTGAACTCAGAAGTCAGATCGTGAGATGTTCAAAGGCTAATCAGAACTCTGATCCAAAGTTGTCCAGAATTCTTGACTTTATATTGATGCAGACTTGTTCAAGAGGAGTTTGCTCAGATTTTATTGAAAGCCATTCAGAAGTATTCAAGTTTAGAAATCTGATCATGTTTATTGAGGCTATTCAGAATTCAGAAGTCAGATTGTGGAATGTCAAAAGTTAATCAGAAATCAATGTTCAAATGATGGTTCAGAACTAAGTCTTCGAAGCTTTATCAGAACTCCGACCCCAATAGTCAGAACTTTATCGTGTGGAATCAGAACTTTGGAGTTAGAATTTTTTTCAGAAGTTCTTCACGTTCAGAATTCTGATTGACTTACTCAGAATTCTGAGTGGTCTTCTCAGAACTTTTACTTAGTATATTTCGAAGTAAAGGTGCAATTTCAGAATTGTTCGACAGCTTTGCGCACCTGTCGTATTTTGATTAGAACTTCCTCCTCGAAGCTCCAAATTTGACGATTTCAAATGCGCTGGATTCCTAAGACACAGATGAACATTTTTGATATTTTGAGTTTGTTCTGAATCGATGTGCTTATTGGTCAGATTCTGTGTCAAAGTCAGTGTATTGCTGCTGGATCGAAGCAACGTTTTTCACGATATTTCTCCCAATTTTCAGAAAGGTGTTCTATCTTCTATTTTTTGTGGATCCAAGCTGAGTTAGTGAAGTTTGTTGTGACACTCCCTCCTATGATCTTAATGGATTAAGATCTTGAGCTTAATGATCATACAACTCGAATTTCAAGGACGAATTCTTTATTATAAACTGAGGTTGTTTCAGTCACGCTTATTGCACATTGGATTTGATTTTAAAGTTGTAATTTGTGAAGAAGAAGAGTAAATTCTGAGGGGGAGTTTGGATAGATTTGCCAGGCGTGAAGATATGCAACACTAAAGTTTTCAAAGAAATCAAGGGGGAGATCATTTGAAGATGCTTTCTTTATAAAACTTTAGGGGGAGATTGTTGGGTCTAGAAAGCCCCAATTATATAGAAAGTTTTATAAAGTCCATGTAAAGTCAATGAAAGTCAAATGTATTGTAATTAGCTTTATTAGTCTTTTGGGCTTTGAGAGTTTAATGGGAGTTAAATGGGCTTGGGCCCATGTCATGTAATTAGACACTATAAATAGGTGTCTTGGCCTTACATTGTCATAAGAGACTTTGAGAGTTATTTGATAGATCAGTATACTTTGAGAGAGTCGTATACTTTCAATTCTCCTCCATTGTATTGTAAAGCATATAAATAGAGATTATTAAACAAATTGTTCTTCTTGCCTATTTTCTATTCTACATTTATGGAGTTTCTTGATTGTTTCTTCAACTATGGGACTTACACTTATATTTTTGACTTATTTGCTTATAGCTTCTCCCCACCGCAAATAAGCAGTTTGGAGTGTTTGGATAGAAAAAATCAAAAGTGCTTATTTGCTTCTCCTCACCGCAAATAAGTTGTTTTTGATAAGTCAATCCATACCTTCTTATTTCCTTCTCCTTATTTTCTTATCTATTCAAATTACTTTTTTACCCTCAATTTTTAAAAACTGTTTTTCCTCACTACATAAGCAAATAAGCATAAGTTAAAAATATAAGCACTCCCAAACACCCCTTTAATATTGTAGAGTGAAAACTATTATTTTAATTAATTCTTGTTAGGCTATTAAAGATTTTTCTAACTATTTTCTAGGAATTCATGGAATTAATTGATATGTGTACAAATTGACTCGAACATCATCTACGGTTAACAAAAAATATATATTATTTTAATTGTTTCTACCAACTAAATTAAATAAATGTTCTATTGTATGAAGTTTTTTAATATATTAAAATTATAAATTTCTATAATATTTTAATAATATAATTAATATTAAAATCATTGAAATGAAAGAATCTATTGATGCTAAGTGTTCTTTTTTAAAGCATAATGATTTATTCTGTATTTTTAGAAAATTATAAATTATTTGTTGAAAGTTCTTATAAATAACATAAGTAAACATTATAAAACTTATGAAAATCATAAGTTTTAATATAAAGAGATGTCACAACAACATTTCTAACACATAAATAATGGTAAATAATGGTCTTAATTTTTTTTTTTTTGCAAGGCAAATGGTCTTAACTATTACCGTAATGAATTAACTTATTAATTAATTAATATAAACACAGATCTTGAAGTTGAAAGCATTAATTGCTGAATTATATCTACAAGAGATAAAAAATCATGGCTTCCGGTCCCACACCCATAGAGGTGGTTTTGTTGTGAACGTTCACACCTGGGTGTCGCTTTCTATGATTACATACATTATTAATTTATAATAAGTGTTCCGTAACAACCCAAACTAAATTAATGCATAACATTCGATAAATAATAAAATATCCCAACATCTGTCTCAAGATCTCAAATATCTGTATCAAAATCTAGGTTGGTGAAAACAGCCTATACACAACTGAGAATTTTTACTATATTCTAGAAATAAAAGTGGCACTGCTTCTAGCTGCATCCGTACGCTAGTCCTGCTCTGCTCACTTACCCGAGCCTCCTACTATCTGCTTACCTGAAAAGGTTTAGTTTGAAAAATACGAGGGTTAGACCATGAGGTCTAGTGAGTCCCCTCAATTTAACAGTTCTTAAAACATTTTACAACAGTTTGTAACTATCAAGCACCTTTACATAAAACTTTTACGGAAAATTCCGCTCCCGTAAATGGCACCCTGAAGTCACTCGGAAGTGACAACGAGTCAGTCTCTTGCTGCCTTACTGGGTCACTCCCTCCCATGGCATAAACGAAATATCCCCCCGGCATGAGCACTAGCGGGCCTACCCCCGACTTAGCCAATTTACGTCTATCACAATGTATGCATACATCTCATATAAACTTTCCAAACAAGTAAATCATGTAAATAAACATGGCATTTCTACTCATTTACCTTCTTTGGAAAACACGTTTAAAACACGTATTTTTAGTTAGAAAACCTCACCTGCTGCCTTTGCACGATACTTCACACTTGAACTTCAGATTCCTTGGTAGAACACCTATGGTTCACATGAAATAAGGTAATAAGTCTTAACTGACTTTCACTGCTATCTACACAGACCCTAAATAAGACTGGGTCTCGAAGTACTACTAAGTCCGATGTCAGTTCCGGACTCTCACCCATATCGGGTCCTCAATCCGGATTCGGCCCACTCCGAGACTTGCCATGAGTTCCGGATCCAAGTGAATTTCGGATCCAAGTGGATTTCGGATCCCATTACCGATTCAGTCCCTTTCCGGATCCCCACTTCCGGGACCATAATACCGGATCTCAATCCGAAAACCGGAAGCATTCCGGATCTGGGCTCTATACCGGATCTATGTTCCGGACTCCGGATCCTAAAACGATTCCGGTTCTAATCATCCGGTTCCCGTCCATTCCGGATCCGGTTCCGATTCCTTGATTTTGCGGTCAACAGAGTGGCCCAAACTCGATTTCCAATCGATGCATATTGGTCGAAATTATGGAGAATGATTTGCAAGAATTCCTAATACACTTCCAACCAACTTAATGATATTCTAGGCGACCCAAACATTAATTTGGTCCCAGATTACTTTAAGAACTCTTCAATACTAACAATGCAACCAGTCTGACTCCCTCAAAATAAATCAAGCATAAGGATTAGAAGATGAGATTACCTGAAAGGATCAGTGTAGAATTAGGCTCAATCTCCCACTTTTCTTTAAACTTGTAGATTGATGGTGTCTCCTTCTCAAATTGCAATAGAAACCAAATTTCTCTTTTTCTCTGCTCTCCCTCTAGCCGTCAACAGGGAATAAATGTCTATATAGGGTTTTGTGCCCAAAATGAGGGTTTTATACCCCTTTTTCCACAAGTTACAATTTGGCCCCTCCAAACTTTGGATTTCCTATTTCTTCCACCCATCTTACATTTCTTTCAAATAAAAACCTGGTTATTACAATATCTTCCCCTCAAAAGAAATCTGTTCCCGATAATTCCATTGCCGGAAAGCTGGGGATACTTGGACCTCATGTCCGCCTCCACCCCTCAAGTTGCCTCTTGTCCTTTATGATAACGCCGTTGAACCTTTACTAGTCTGATTTCTCTGTTCCTCGATTTTCGTACCTTACTATCTACGATTTCTACTGGTTCCTCTACGTAAGTCAACTTCTCATCAACGTTGATGTCCTCCAAAGGAACAGCCACATCTGCATCTGCCAAACATTTCTTTAAGTTCGGCACAAGAAACGTTGGATGAACTCCCTTTACATTCCTTGGTACCTCCAACTTGTAGACTACTGCTCTTACTCGTTCCATGATGGCGAAAGTCAACTCCTTATCGTCTGTATTCTTTGCAATGTCGCCATTATTTCAACTTTCAACATCTGCCCTCCATAATAGAGACGTGCATCACACTATGAATTCTTCCAACAATTTCATCGACTACCACAAGATCGCACCCTATCTATCCAACTTTCATAACTTCGACGGATCCAAAGACGTAGTTCACTTCACCTTTCTCTCAAATGCACCGCTCCAACTATAGGGACGTCTTCCGCATCAACTGCCCCTTTCTCAAACTCAAGGTTCAAAAGTCTTATGCTTTTCATTCCAACCAACTTAATTCCACTCGGTTACCCCAAACCGTTCTGATAGAAAACATAACCGTACACCATACTTTGGAACCGCCCTCGGTGAGTCACCACTTTGCTATGTCGTGCCATCTTGTACCATATACTTGTAACCTCTCTGAACACTATACTCGCTTAAATACCACCTAAAATATCCAAGGCCAACCGCACCCTAGTTTGCTCGCTTTCGTCCACACACCTGGACTCACGGATTTTAAGACACGTCTAAATAGGGTCTCTCATACATCTTTACTTCCTTAAAAGAAGGAACATTGCTGAATTCCCTGCCACAACAACGAGAATCTTTTACCAGGAAACAGTCACCCACTTGACAACTTGGCACAAGGCCAACCTTGTACATCCCAACAAATTCACACCCAAGAGTTCCTTCATTGGATTACATGCAATTCTAGATTACTTCTCCCAACCGACATTCGTCTATGCAGATATTACCTCCCTTTCTCGAAACACATCGGCTACAGTTCATCAACCAATTCATACGTTCTCTCCACTTCATCACTCCACACTTATACGTAGCTAAAAGCAGGAAACCTCCATAATCCCTCATTGAAGTGTTCACTTATCCGAATTGAACTTATCCTGAAGCCATACCAATTTCTCACTGCATTCCACAAGCGTCCAATCATATATGACATAACTTCGGTTACCCTCACTCCACGAGGAGGAGTAACCAAGTTCTCACAAAACTATTCCCAACAGCTTATCACTGAACGAACAGTTCGTTTGAACATTTCTCACAACATCACCTATCCCAAATCCAATGGTCCTACATTCTGAGCACCACATTCAATTACCTTTTTCAACTTCTTTCCCGAAATTAAAACATACACAAATCCCCTTCCTCCATACTCTTTCCAGGAGTTCACACACTTATGATGACAATCTACACACACTACTCCACCTTTTCGGTGTTACTGCCAAGCTTACTACTTCCAACCTACTCACTTATTCCGACATACTATCTTCACCTCACCGCGTTAGCGTGGAGCACCACCCACCAAACATTACTTGCCCCTATCTTCCGACCTTTCCGCATGCCGATAACACTTTCTCCTTGCTATACCTAACCAAACGGTTGCACCCAAAATTCTAACTTGAGGTATCCAACCAAGTCATCTCGAAATGACACCGGTGTTCTAAGCCCACTACACGCTCCTTGATCTCCAAACTGTTACCTTCTCGGATAATTCCTTCGCACATAAGGAAACAATCCACATTCCTTAAAGATTTCGCATCTACTACACCACATCATAGACTCACTCATCCAACATCTTCTTTAACCTTTCAATGATCCTAAAAATATACTTACTTAGCGACTCACATGACCAAAAACACTTGGTTTCTCATTTGAGTAACCACCTACTATCGCTCCGCCATTTTATTCCGAGAATAGCCATATCCTAACGCCACCTTACACACCACGTATCCCAACAACTTGCTTTAACAAATTGTATAACTCATCCGAAATCCCCAAAAACTTCCATCTGATGCTTCACCTCTTCTAATCAACACATTACCATATCACTGTCTTGCACATTTATCTTGGCAAATGATGCCACTAACTCATCCATACATCATCTACCCACAACATCACACCGCAGTCCAGGTTCTCACGGTCGTTTGTACACAATTCAAACTTGCCTTCATATTCACCCGCATATAACCCGATCTATCTCACTACTTTGTCTTTCCCCAACTCTAGATGAACCATAACTCACGAGTTCCCAATTAACTCAAACATATTCATTTCTTGCTAGTTCTTTGCGATCCCATACCATTACATAGACATGGCACATTCCCTCACAGATCGATAAAATCTATACACCCACTTCGTTTGCTAAATACCTCATCCTTTTACGAACCGTCCAAACCTCGTAAGTAAAACACTCATCCAATTAGCAATTTTCCACATTTCTAACGCCCACACGAGGTCTCCCATCATCATGTATACATCTTTCCTGAACGACCTCTTACATTTACCCACATCGTGGTAATTCTCTCCATTTCCAACCTCTTGACAACGCCTTCAGCTCCAAACATTTCAAATAGTTGTTGACCTTAACATTAATAGTCGACCTGATGATGCTTTCCTAACTTTTCCGTCAACAAGGGTTCCTAACAAAGCTTAATCCTTCCAACATATCATAATCGTCTTCACATCCCGTCGTCCTCACTTAAAGGGAAAATTTCACAACTTACTCGTGCAATGTCGATATTACAAGATCACCTTAAAACTCATATTCGACGCCGAAGACATTTCATTTCTGTCTCTCAACACTACTCGTAACAAGTTGCTAATACCAACACCTTGATGTCTTCAAGTCCTTCCTCCGAACATAACCGTCCCTCGACAACTGTATCTCAAGTTTCCGAACAATAGTACAAACTACCACCATATAATCAACGCCAAAGCCCATTTCTGACTCTTCCACTCTTCACCTCTCTTCTTGAACACGAATACCAAAATTACAAACATTCTCCCCTGGTTTGTCCAGCACCTCTCCACTCTCGGAATCCTTTCTTATCTTAAGATGTAATAACTCTACGACCTAGTGAGTTCATAGCCTTTATGCATGACAACGCGATAAATAAATCATTTCGCACATTGTATCATTTAAAAGAAACAAAACTTGGACACAACTTGGGTACACATGACCCCATCACTCTCATAACTCCAATGCCCCGCACAACGATCTCGAGAATCGTTCGCACGCAATCTTTCAGTAAAACTCAATCTTACTCAATCAAAATGACGTTGTTTCGACATAAATATATTGATTGAAAATCTTCTTATACGGCAAAATTCTGAAAGAAATTACCGACACGAAGTAAATCAGTCGGCTCTCACACTCATTTATATGACATCAACATGTCAACACTCATTTTGGTTATAAAAGCTTTGCAGACAAACATTTTCTTGACTTTTTGCAACAAACTTAACTTATCATGAAAAGAGTGGGATATTTTGCAAATCGCTAAGCTCAAAATTTCATTGTACGACGTAAATGGAATTGCCTTTTTCTTTAAACCGCGCTTGCACACGCTGACTCATTTCTGACCAAAAATTGCTATTTACACATTTACTTTTAATCACGAAAAAGCTCATGTAACACATATAAGGACGCAATGCATGAAACTCTACTTGCAATTGAAGGCTACTCACTCTAACAAGGTCAACCGTTGTACTAACGCAACTTATCCTTGGCACTCTACCTTCGACCAGCGGTCGCCCCCTCGTCCTTGCAACAACTTGTTGTATACGCGTTCCACAACCCACCTACTAAACCATCCCATACAACTTTCGTCTTGACCAATTACCTCATATTCTACCTCTACATGTTTTCAATTCACCACTGATATCTTCTCTTCATTTGTAACATCCCAAATCTAGAACAAGACATGCATAGCATAAATTCATAAACATTACAAAACTGGGTCCCAAAATTTCTTTACATCAGTCTCAAAACTAAGGTTGGCGGAAACAACCTATACACAATTGAGAACGTTCTAGCTTCTATGAGTGGCACTTGCACTGTCTCTAGCTGCATCTGTACTCTATCTTGCTCTTGCTCACTTACCTGAGCCTCCTACTATTTTGCTTACCCGAAAAGGTTTTAGTTTTTGAAAAGCGAGGGTTAGACCAAAAGGTCTAGTGAATTCCCTCCATAAAACATATATCATAGTATAAATTCATTTCAGTTAAAACAATTCACATTCTTCACATAATCATCATTCAAGGTTCAACACAGGGTTCAAGGATCACATAAGCTACCTCGATCGGGGCCTAACGGACACCCTCTCGGCTACACTGGAGTCCAAGTGGACCCCCTTCTATCCGAGTAGGAAGGAAACAAATTCCATCCTACAAGCTGACCACATATGCCTAAAGGATCATCGAATCCCAAGGTACCCTGATCCCACTGTGTAAACCGACTCCATATAGAATACACATAACGTATCGTAATAACATGCATGAAAACTTTAAACATCATTTCCTTTGCTGAATAAAGCTCTTTAATTAAAACATGCAGTTCATAGAAAGCATGAGTGACATTTATAAAACAGTTCGTGCTCGTAAACGAAACCATAACCAGTAAAACATAGTACTTCATAAAAAGGGTTTAGGGAACTCACCTTGATGATACTGAACGCACACTCGTTCTACTCTCGAGTTAACCAAACTTGACACATAAAAGATCAGGCATTTCCTTAATCGGTAATAAACATCCAGAACCACTTACCGGGTACACATCACTTACCAGGTGCTCCGCATCCGGTAACCAGGTTTCCCGATAACCACACTTTTAATTCGGGAACCATACCTACTCGGTAACATACACAATGACCCGGTCACTGCACTCACCCGGTAACTAACCACTAGAATTCCTATCCGGGAACATGCAGTAACACCCGGTAACTAAGAACTGGACGAAAACTCAGTTTCCAAAAGTGATTAAAAACTGGTTTTCTGCTGTGGGTTTGATTAGGCGAACAACTGGTTTCAAACCCCAACCATAAATCACTCAATAATTCCATTTTTAAACTACGAAATCGACACATTACCATCAAAACCCAAAATACTCAGTAAAGGGGGTGCTTAGGTGGAAAAACACATCAATCCCTTCAGATTTCACCCCTATTTCTTAAACAAATCGAGAAGGAAACTTGAAATAGACAGAAAAATGTTCTTGGGATGATTACCTCTACTGATTTCCTTCCTTGATCAAGCCTTCTCCCAAAAACTCCTTCTTCTCTTCTTTTCTCCCTTCCCAGCCGCCAAACACCAACACCAAGGATAATACTGATTAAAACAATTGATGCCCTAGGGATTTGGAGCCATTTATACTTCTCATAAATTACCAAAAAGTCCCTCAACTAAACTTTCATTCTTTTCACTTTAACCACCAAACTCTAATCACATACTAGAAATTTTGGGTTATTACAACACTCCCCCCTTAAAAGAATTCCATCCCCGGAATTCCTTATTGGAAAAGACGCGGGTACCTAAACCTCGTATCCGTTTCTACCTCTCAGTTGCCTCTCGTTCTTTATGGTACCTCCACTGAACCTTTACTAATTGCACCTCTTCATCCCTCACTTTGCGAATCTTACTATCCCCGGTTTCTATCGGTTTCTCAACATAAGCCAACTCCTTACCAATGCTGATATCCACTAAGGGATCATCCATATCTGCTTCTGCCAAACACTTCTTTAGATTCACGACATGGGACGTTGGGTGAACTTCTTTTTAATCCTTCCGACAAGTCTAACTTGTAAGTCTCGGCTCCAATTCCCTCAATGGTGGCGAAAATCAACTCCTTCTCACCAGTACTTCTTGCAAGGTCGCCACTATTTCAACTTCCAAAAGTCGCCCTCCAAAAATATGGAGACGAGCATTGCACTAAGAATTCTCCTACATTTTCCTCGGACACCCCGAGTTCGTACACTATCCATCCATTCTTCAAGACTTCGACGGATCAACGAAACATAATCTACCTCACTTTTCTTCGGAACAAAACGGCTACCGCTCAACAACCATTTCATACGTTCTCGCCACTTTATCACTCACACTCCTACATAGTTAAAAGCAGGAACTCCCATGATCCCTCCTTGAAGTGTTCACCGATCCGAATTGAACTTATCCTGAAAGCACATCGATTTCTCACTGCTTGCCACAAGTGTCTAGTCATATAAAACATAACTTCGGTTACCCCCACTCAACTAGGAGGAGTAGTCATGGTCACACAAAGCTATTCTCAATAGTCTATCACTGGACGACTAATTCGTTTGAGCATTTCTCCCAACGTTACCAATTCAACTGCCCTTTTCCATTTCTTTCCCGAACTTAAAGCATAAACATATCTCCTTTCTCATACCCTTTCCAGGAGTTCGCACTCTTACTGACGACAAACTACATACACTACTCCGCTTCTCGGTGTTACTGCCAAGCTTACTACTTTCAATCTACTCACATATTCCGACATACAATATACACCTCCCCACGTTAGCGCGGGGCACCTCTCACCGACCATTTCTTGCCCCTAACTTTCGACCTTTCCACAAGCTGACAACACTTCCTCAATACAATACATAACCAAACGATTGCATCAAAAATTTTAACTTAAGGCATCCAACCAAGGCATCTCGAAATGACACCAGTGTTCGATGTTAATACACCTCCTTTGATCTCCATCTATTTCCTTCTCGGATCATTCCTTCGCACCAGACACAATTCACGTTATGTATGGACTTAGCATCTACTATAACACATTTTCGACTAACTCATCTATCACCTTCTTTAAACTTCCAATGATTCCAAAATACACTTACTTAGCGACTTACATATCAAAACACTTGGTTTCTTATCTGGGTAACCACCCACTCCCGCTCCGACATCCTATTCCGATAACAGTCAACACAAAACGCGAACTTACGTACCACATGCCCCAATAACTAGATTTACAAATCATACACTTTATCCGAACTCCCAAAAGGCTTCCACCTAATGCTTCGTATCTCTAACATCGCTTTACTACCACACTGACTGGCACATTTATCCTGGCAATTACTGTCACTACACATCCGTACACTCTTTGCCCATAAGATCACACTGCAGACCAGATCTCTCATGGTCATTCACAGAATTCAAACTTGCCTTCATAATCTTCCGTATACATAATCGAGTCTATCTCGCTACTTTGTCCTTTCTCAGCTTTAGTTGAACTACAACTCACTAGTTCCCAATTAGCTCAAGCACCAAGTTCTTGCTAGCTCTTTACGATCTGAGCCCTTACATAAGCAGGGCACAGTCCCTTACTGAACGATAAAATCTACATAATCGCTTTGTTCGTGCTACATACTTTATCCTTCTACAAACCCTCCATACCTCGTGAATAGAACGCTTATCCAAAACAACAGTCTCTCACTAACTTAACACCCCTACAAGATGTTCTATCAACTTTCACTCTTCTGGTTCAAGCCCTCGGCCCCAGCCAACTTACACAGTTGCCCGCTTCTACATCAATAATCGACCTTTTAACACTTTCTTAACCTGTTCTTTAACATGGGTCCCTTACGGAACCTAGTCCTTCCAACATATCCTAATCACTTCATCATACGTCCCCCCTCTTTTCGGGGCTTAATCATGTAATATCAATATTACAAGCTCATCTCCAACTCATATTCAACCCCGTGGACATCTCATTTCTGCCGCACAACACTACTCATAACGAGTTGCTAACACTAACACCTCGATGACTTCTAGTCTCTCCACTGGACACAACCGTCCCTCGACAACCGTATTTCCAATTACCGAACAAGGGTACGGACCCTCATACAATCGACACTATAATCCACTACCGACTCTTCCACTGTCCAACTCTCTCCTAGAACACATATACCAAAACTATAAGCGTTCTCCCCTGATTTGTCCAACACCTCTCCACTCTTGGAGTTCTTCCTTAGCTTAACATATAATACTCTACGACCTAGTGAGTTCATAGCCTTCATGAATGACAACGCATTAAATAAATCAATCCACACATTTTATCATTTTAAATAAACAACATTTGGAAACAACTTGGGTACACATGACCCCATTACTATTATAACTTTAATGCCCTACACAACGATTCGAGAATCGCTTGCATGCATCTTCTCGTGAACCTCAATCTTGCTCAATCCGAACGATGTTATTACGACAATAATCTATTGCATGAAAATCTTTTCATATGACACAATTCTGAAAGAATTACCGACACAAGTAAACCAGTCGGTTCTCACACTCATTTGTATGATATCAATAGGTCAATAAGCATTTTGGTTATAAAAGATTTGCAGGTAAACGTCTTCTTGATCTTTTGCAACAAATTTGACTTATCATGAAAAGAGTGGGATATTTTGCAAATCGTTAAGCTCAAAATTTCATTGTGTGACGTAACTGAAATCGCTTTTTCTTTAAACATGCGCTCGTACAGGCTGACTCATTTTCGATCAAAATTGACATTTACATATTTACTTCAAATCATGAAAATTTCGTGTAACACATATATGAATGCAATGCATGAAACTCTACTTGCACTTGAAGGCTACTCACTCAAACAAGGTCAACCGTTTTACTCACGCAACTTATCCTTGACACTCTACCTTCGACCAACGGTCGCCCTCTCGGTCATGCAATAACTTGCTGTACATGCGTTCCATATCCCACTTGTTCAACCATTTCATACTATTTTTGCTTTGATCAAATCTCTCACATTCTATCCGTGCATGCTTTCAATTCGCTATAGGTATCCTATTTCATTTATTCTGCCATTGAAAAGCTCGACTAAGAAGTCGAAGCTCCATTGACACTTTCAAGATTTCGACACTGTCTTTCCTTAACATCCCAACTGGTCTACCTCACAATTTCTACAACTGTGACTCTCCTGAAACAGGAGTCTTACTCAAACTCAGCCTTCATCCTCTTCGAATCCACGAAGAGCTACCCCTAGTTGACTCATAACATACTATACAACATTTCTTCTCTTCGATGCCTACATACATCACATCATATAAGATTTCTTATGATACTACCCAAACAGGAGAGCTCGGTCTATCCCTCAGGGATCTTGCTGAACTTCTAGATTACTGGAACACGACATATAACTAGCTTAAGGCTACAACTATGGAATAATAAGGCAGGTTAAGCACATACATGTACCTGTAAGTTCGCAATTACACTGGCCAGGTGTAACCTCAAACTTACCGTACATGACACTCCTCAGTACCCTATTAGTCCTATCTCTATAACAGTGTCCTCCTAACGCATTTTCTGTATCTACAATAGTGCCCTCCTAACGCATTTCCTGATTCTCAATTGTGATTTCTACTCCAAAGTTTAAGTTTAGGCCCATCCGGTCACCTAAATCCCTTAAACTATGGCTCTGATACCATTTGTAACATCCCAAATCTAGAACAAGACATGCATTGCATAAATTTATAAACATTATAAAACTGGGTCCCAAAATCTCTTTACATCAGTCTCAAAACTAAGGTTAGCGGAAACAACCTATACACAACTGAGAACGTTCTAGCTTCTATGAGTGGCACTTGCACTGTCTCTAGCTGCATCTGTACTCTATCTTGCTCTTGCTCACTTACCTGAGCCTCCTACTATTTTGCTTACCTGAAAAGGTTTTAGTTTTTGAAAAGCGAGGGTTAGAACAAAAGGTCTAGTGAATTCCCTCCATAAAACATATATCATAGTATAAATTCATTTCAGTTAAAACAATTCACATTCTTCACATAATCATCATTCAAGGTTCAATACAGGGTTCAAGGATCGCATAAGCTACCTCGATCGGGGCCTAACGGACACTCTCTTGGCTATATCGGAGTCCAAGTGGACCCCCTTCTATCCGAGTAGGAAGGAAACAAATTCCATCCTACAAGCTGACCACATATGCCCAAAGGATCATCGAATCCCAAGGTACCCTGATCCCATTGTGTAAACCGACTCCACATAGCATACACATAACGTATCGTAATGACATGCATGAAAACTTTAAACATCATTTCCTTTGCTGAATAAAGCTCTTTAATTAAAACATGCAGTTCATAGAAAGCATGAGTGACATTTATAAAACAGTTCGTGCTCGTAAACGAAACCATAACCAGTAAAACATAGTACTTCATAAAAAGGGTTTAGGGAACTCACCTTGATGATACTGAACGCACACTCGTTCTACTCTCGAGTTAACCAAACTTTACACCTAAAAGATCAGGCATTTTCTTAATCAATAATAAACATCCAGAACCACTTACCGGGTACACATCACTTACCGGGTGCTCCGCATCCGGTAACCAGGTTTCCCGGTAACCACACTTTTAATCCGGGAACCATACCTACTCGGTAACATACACAATGACCCGGTCACTGCACTCACCCGGTAACTAACCACTAGAATTCCTACCCGAGAACATGCAGTAACACCCGGTAACTACGAACTGGACGAAAACTCAGTTTCTAAAAGTGATTAAAAACTGGTTTTCTGCTGGAGGTTTGATTAGGCAAACAACTGGTTTCAAACCCCAACCATAAATCACTCAATAATTCCATTTTTAAACTACGAAATCGACACATTACCATCAAAACCCAAAATACTCAATAAAGGGGGTGCTTAGGTGGAAAAACACAGCAATCCCTTCAGATTTCACCCCCATTTCTTAAACAAATCGAGAAGGAAACTTGAAATAGACAGAAAAATGTTCTTGGGATGATTACCTCTACTGATTTCCTTCTGTTGGTGCAAGTGTGCCACATCTCTATATATTTATTTTGATGATTCCAAACACACCGTATTATTGTTTTTCTAACAATCTTATCCAAGTGTGCAGTTAATTGGACAACATGAAGATTTTATCTGAAGAGTCCAAGCCTGGTGTCTATGTCGTCATTATTTATATATATCTCATAATGATAAACACCCTAAAATAATATACCACTTGGATATTTCAAAAACCTAACCCAACTATTTCTTAAATTAATAAAATCCCTGATTTATCTATTTAGAAAAGATTTTATCCTTAAAAATCAATCCTTCAAAATTTAGCCAAAAGGAATGTGCTGATGTTTTTGGAAGTAAGGAAAAAGAACTCAGTTGCCTTTTTAAGCTATGGTCACTCCTGACGCAGGCACCTTTTTCAGGCGGTATACCGCGTGATGCTCGGCGGTATACCGCGACACTGTTACGAGTTGCAGGCTTTTGCAGGTTGACTTACTTTTGGTCAGCCACTTTGTCAGGCGGTATACCGCGTGGTGTATGGCGGTATACCGCGGCTCTGCTACACCATGTTGCAGGTTGCTTTTGCAGGTTGACTTCCTTTTGTCAGGATCACCTTTTCTGGGCGGTATACCGCGCCCATATAGGCGGTATACCGCGGTGAACTTTTGACCGTTGCCACGTCCAGCTTAAATACATGCAGCTTCTCAGCATTTAAGTTAAGACTTACAGACATTGAATACCTAGCTCAAAAAGGATTACTCAGCTCCTCATCTCATTTAATAACTTAATCAAGTTATAATTTTTTGAGTGATCAACCTCTCACAAATCCAAGTGTTATACTTATACAAGAGTGATTAATATTGTGAGATATATTCTCTTGTAAGTATTTGAATAGTGTGAGTGATTCACGTTCTCGAGCAAAAGCAAGAGATTTTATTATCATTGTGTCAAGGTTTGTGTTCTACCATAAAGAACACTTATAGTGAATCAGTGTGTCGAGAAGTGTCTCGGCAAGTGGACTAGCCAGCCAGTTGGTGGTGAACCACTTTAAATCTCGGTGTCGGTATCAACGTTCTCTACCCTTATCTCTTTATATTCCCGTTGTGCACTTAATTTTATTTATATATTTGTTGTGCATGCAATATTTATTGTTGATTTTGATAAGAGAATTTTTATTCGTGAAATATTTTTAAATACAACCTTTACCCCCCCTAAGGTTGTCCTAACAATTGGTATCAGAGCAGGTTGCAAGTTTTTTTTTTAAAATCGTTGTATTTTTAAAAACTTGTTCCTATTTTAAATGGCAACCTCTGAGGGAATTATTTCTACAAAAATTCCGCAAATTGACACCGAGAATTTTGGTCTCTGGGCAAATCTTTTTGAATGCTACGTTCGTGGCAAAAGTCGAAAAATTTGGGACATTATTAAAAATGGAGATTATAAACCCACCAAAACCAAAGATGGAGTAATTAGTGAAAAACCAGTAGCGGAATGGTCCGCCGCTGAGGATGCTTGGGTTTGCTTAAATTTTGAAGCTAAAAATATTCTTTTTTCGGCACTTACTAAAGATGAGATTGAACGTGTTTATTCTTGTGAAACTGCTCACGATATTTGGGAAAATCTAAATAACACTCATAGAGGAAATTCTCAAGTCAAAAGCTCAAAAATAAATATTCTTGTACATGATTATGAAATGTTTGAGATGTTAAAAGATGAGTCAATCGACTCAATGTTTAAACGTTTTAACCTTATCATGGTGAGCTTGAAAGGTCTTGGTAGAACTTATCCAAACGAAGATTACGTACGAAATATTCTTCGAGCGCTTCCTCCGGAGTGGATGCCGAAAATCACATCGTTGGAAGACTCCCGTGACCTCTCAATGATGAAATTAGATGATCTCATTGGAAATCTCAAAGTGCATGAAATTGCACTAAAAAGGAACAAAGATCGGGAGCATGATAAAAAGAAATCGTTGGCACTTAAAGCTTCAACTTCAAGTGACGAGAAGGAGAAGAAGAAAAAGAAGGAGAAAGCTAGCTCCTCAAAGGATCAACCCGAACATCTTGACGATGTAGCCATGTTGGTAAGAAATTTTTCTAAATTTTTAGCTAACAAAAGGTTTTCAAGAAATGATAGGTTTCAAAGAAAAGGAGATTATCGCCGTGGTGGAGAAAACCGAAGCCGAAAGTTCCATAAACGGAACGACAAAATAAATAAAAATGGCGAATCAAGCGATGATGAAGAAGCCAAGAAAAAGAAGGGCTTTTGCTACTCATGTGGAGACAAAGATCACTATGCCAACGAGTGTCCAAAAAGAAATAAACCTAAACTCAAGAAGGAGAAAGCCTTCGTTGGAGGCGCGTGGAGCGCAAGTGAAGATGAAAACGAGTATGAAGCCACTTGTCTCATGGCGGAAGGCGACGATGAGGTAAACTCGTGTTACTCAAATTATTCTAGCGATGATGAAAGTAATGATGATGATGATCTTGATATGTTAAATGATGCCTTTCAAAAAATGGTTATGCTTACAAATAATTATAAAGATGAGAACGCAAAACTAAAGGAAGAATTATTATTAAGTAAAAAGGAAATTCATGATAGCAAACAAAAAATTGCATGCGATAATGAAAAAATCATAAATTTAGAAAATAAATTAAGTGAAAAATATGTTTGCAATTCTTGTGACATTTTAAATAAAGAAATTGCATGCCTTGAGAAAAGAATAGTTGAAAATGATTTATGTGCTAATTGTGATGTGCTTAAAAAGGAAAATGCATGTTTAAAAGAAAAATGTGATAAACATGAAAAAGATAATTTGCTAGCACATGCCTTTCAAAGTAGCAATGAGAAAGTGCTTAAAATGTTAAATATGTCAAATAGCACTAATTGTAGAAAAGGCGTTGGTTCCGATATGTGTAAAGATAAGTGTGTATGTATGCCTATCAAAAGATATTTTGAACCACCTAAAAATGTTGAAATGAGAAAACCGTATGTGCAAAAATCCTCATATATGTCCAACATAAATAATGTGAATTATAAGTCTAGGAAATCTTATGCATGCATGTATAATAGTAAATTTTCTAGACCAAAAAATAGTGTGAATATGCATGCTCCTTTTTACGTCCTTGATAAATATGATCGTAAAATTAAAATGGTACCAAAGTGGATTCCTAAAGGCTCCTTTAGTGTTGATAATCCCGGTGATATGCGTTTATGGCTTTAAATGTGTTACATATTATATATATAGTTTGAATATAATTTATTGTATATATTATATATAAGTAATATAATAGTATATGTACTTTTATATTGTTTATATATATGTACTGTTTATATATATATATACCTACGCACTACATATATATATACTTTGTGTGTTTTATATATATATTAATATTGTTTGATGTATTATATATATATATTAATATTGTGTAATGTATTATATATATACATTCTGTTTGACTTTATATATATGCATGTTGGTTGACATTGAAACTAATTGTCAAGGACCCATAAGATGTGGGGACCATAAAAGTTGTACTTTAAATGTTGTAGATAAATCTTGATATGGATTGGATTCTTGATGGTGGATGCACACGTCACATGACCGGAAACCATAATCTTTTTTCATCATATGAGTCATGTGATGGTGGACTAGTAATTTTTGGAGGAAACTCCAAAGGAAAGGTAATTGGGAAAGGTACAATTTCTTGCAACAATGTTACTTTTTTAGATGTTACGCATGTTGATAATTTGAAATTTAACTTGCTAAGTGTTCGTCAACTGTGCAAAAATGGTATAATTGTTGTTTTTGAAGAAAACTCTTGCAAAATTCTGAAAAATGGTAAAGTTCTTTTAAATGGGGTTATAAAAGGAAATCTTTATGTTTGTAAAACTGATGTAAATGAAAATGTCTGTTTATCTTCCGTATATGATAATTCGACTTTGTGGCATAGACGTTTAGGTCACGCTAACCTTAGATTAATTCAAAATTTGAAAAATAAGGAGCTTGTGAGTAACCTTCCAAAATTAAAATTTGATAATCATTTGTGTGATGCATGTCGTGTCGGCAAACAAACTCATGTTTCTCATAAATCAAAAAATGTGATTTCAACTAAAAGAGTTTTAGAACTTTTACACATGGATCTTTTTGGTCCTATGGCCATTCAAAGTTTTGGAGGAAATTATTACACTCTAGTAATTGTAGATGATTTTTCCCGTTATACGTGGACTTTATTTTTAAAACATAAAAATGAAGCTTTTCAAAAATTTAAGATTTTGGGAAAACGAATTCAAAACCAACAAGGTTGCACGATTGTTTCGATTCGTACGGACCATGGACGCGAATTCGATAATGAAACTCAATTTGGTGCGTTTTGCGACAAATATGGTATAACGCATAATTTTTCTGCTCCTCGCACTCCTCAATCTAATGGGGTTGTGGAGAGGAAAAATAGAACCCTACAAGAAATGAGTAGGACTATGCTCAATGAACATCAAGTTCCCCAAAAGTTTTGGTGTGATGCCGTAGCTACCGCGACCTATGTCCTCAATCGTGTGCTAATTAGGAGTATCCTAAATAAGACCCCTTATGAGATCCTACGTGGTAGAAAGCCTTCCTTAGCCCATCTTAAGGTATTTGGTTGTAAATGTTTTATTTTAGACACCAAATCTTATTTGACCAAATTTGACCCAAAAGCCTATGAGGGAGTATTCCTTGGTTATTCTTGGAATAGCAAAGCCTATAGAGTCCTTAATAAAGAGACCATGGTTGTAGAAGAATCCCTAAATGTAAGCTTTGATGAAAGTCCTCCTAAACCTAGTGCACCCTTAGTAAATGATAATGGTTGTGAAGGAGATGCACTAGCCCAACATCTTAGAACCTTGGACTTAGGTACCCAATCTCTTACAAACAATGTAGAATCTAGTGATGCCCCTCCATGTTATGTTCCACAAGGAGTAGATGATCCTAACCTTAGAACATCTAGAGGCCATCCCGTAGATCAAATCATAGGTGACCTAAACCAAAGAACGACTAGATCACAAATCCATACCCTTTGTGCCTTTCACGCCTTTATCTCAGCTATTGAACCTAAAAACATAGAAGAAGCTTTAGGTGATGAGGATTGGATAATGGCCATGCAAGAAGAGTTAAACCAGTTTACTAGGAATGATGTGTGGGACTTAGTTCCTTGCCCTAGCGGTCAAACCATTATTGGCACACGATGGGTCTTTCGTAACAAGGTAGACGAAAACGGTGAAGTCACCCGAAACAAGGCACGTTTAGTTGCAAAGGGGTACAATCAACAAGAAGGTATCGATTATGATGAAACCTTTGCACCAGTTGCAAGGTTAGAGTCTATTCGAATGCTTCTCGCTTTTGCAAATGCTAAAAATTTTAAATTATATCAAATGGATGTCAAAAGTGCTTTCCTAAATGGTTTTATAAATGAGGAGGTATATGTTTCCCAACCTCCCGGCTTTGAAAATTTTGAAAATCCGACGCATGTTTATAAATTAAAAAAGGCGCTTTATGGTTTAAAGCAAGCTCCGCGTGCGTGGTATGATAGATTAAAATCCTTTTTAATTACAAGTGGTTATATTATGGGTAAAATAGATAATACTTTGTTTGTCAAATATGCTCAAAATGATATTGTGGTTGTGCAAGTGTATGTTGATGATATTATCTTTGGTTCTACAAATGAAAATCTTTGTAATGAATTTGCTACAAAAATGACTAATGAATTTGAAATGAGCATGATGGGAGAATTAAAATTCTTCTTAGGATTGCAAATAAAACAAAGTGAAAATGGTACTTTTATAAGTCAGTCAAAATACTGTAAAGACATGTTGAAAAAGTTTAATTTTGAAAATGTCAAACCTGTTGAAACTCCGATGACCACTAATCTAAAATTATCTAGTGACGAAGAGGGAACCGATTTTAATGAAAAGATTTATCGTGGCATGATTGGTAGCTTATTGTATTTAACTGCTAGTAGACCTGATATCATGTATAGTGTGTGTTTATGTGCTCGCTTTCAATCTTCGCCTAAACAATCTCACTATGAAGCCGTCAAGCGTATTTTTAGATATCTTAGAGGGACTACGAATCTTGGACTATGGTATCCAAAACAACCCGAGCTAGAAGTAACATGCTTCACCGATTCCGATCTTGGTGGCTCGATGGTTGATCGAAAAAGCACTAGTGGAGTATGTGCCTTTATAGGTCTCTCGCTTGTGTCTTGGTTTTCCAAGAAACAACATTCCGTAGCCTTATCCACTACCGAAGCGGAATATGTGGCCGCCGCGAGAGCGTGTGCTCAAGTTCTATGGATGAAGCACACACTTACCGACTTTGAGGTACGTCAATCCAAAATTCCAATTATGTGTGATAACTCAAGTGCTATAAACCTAAGTAAAAATCCCGTTTTACATTCTCGTACCAAACATATTGAGTTGCGACATCATTTTCTACGAGATAATGTTCAAAAAGGCCACATCGTGCTTGAAAAAGTTGATTCCGAAGACAATTTGGCCGATATTTTTACTAAAGCCCTAAACAAAAAATCATTCTTTAAATTAAGACTTGGTTTAGGCATGCTTGAGTATAACCCATGAGATAATGCTACTCTCAATTATAAGCATATTTTGAGGGGGAGCATCTCTCGAGGGGGAGCATAGCGTCTTTCTTAACCCTTTTTGCTTCGACAAAAGGGGGAGAGAAACCGAGTATGATCTCGTGTTTAGCGGTTGTGTTTGTCATCATCAAAAAGGGGGAGATTGTTGGTGCAAGTGTGCCACATCTCTATATATTTATTTTGATGATTCCAAACACACCGTATTATTGTTTTTCTAACAATCTTATCCAAGTGTGCAGTTAATTGGACAACATGAAGATTTTATCTGAAGAGTCCAAGCCTGGTGTCTATGTCGTCATTATTTATATATATCTCATAATGATAAACACCCTAAAATAATATACCACTTGGATATTTCAAAAACCTAACCCAACTATTTCTTAAATTAATAAAATCCCTGATTTATCTATTTAGAAAAGATTTTATCCTTAAAAATCAATCCTTCAAAATTTAGCCAAAAGGAATGTGCTGATGTTTTTGGAAGTAAGGAAAAAGAACTCAGTTGCCTTTTTAAGCTATGGTCACTCCTGACGCAGGCACCTTTTTCAGGCGGTATACCGCGTGATGCTCGGCGGTATACCGCGGCACTGTTACGAGTTGCAGGCTTTTGCAGGTTGACTTACTTTTGGTCAGCCACTTTGTCAGGCGGTATACCGCGTGGTGTATGGCGGTATACCGCGGCTCTGCTACACCATGTTGCAGGTTGCTTTTGCAGGTTGACTTCCTTTTGTCAGGATCACCTTTTCTGGGCGGTATACCGCGCCCATATAGGCGGTATACCGCGGTGAACTTTTGACCGTTGCCACGTCCAGCTTAAATACATGCAGCTTCTCAGCATTTAAGTTAAGACTTACAGACATTGAATACCTAGCTCAAAAAGGATTACTCAGCTCCTCATCTCATTTAATAACTTAATCAAGTTATAATTTTTTGAGTGATCAACCTCTCACAAATCCAAGTGTTATACTTATACAAGAGTGATTAATATTGTGAGATATATTCTCTTGTAAGTATTTGAATAGTGTGAGTGATTCACGTTCTCGAGCAAAAGCAAGAGATTTTATTATCATTGTGTCAAGGTTTGTGTTCTACCATAAAGAACACTTATAGTGAATCAGTGTGTCGAGAAGTGTCTCGGCAAGTGGACTAGCCAGCCAGTTGGTGGTGAACCACTTTAAATCTCGGTGTCGGTATCAACGTTCTCTACCCTTATCTCTTTATATTCCCGTTGTGCACTTAATTTTATTTATATATTTGTTGTGCATGCAATATTTATTGTTGATTTTGATAAGAGAATTTTTATTCGTGAAATATTTTTAAATACAACCTTTACCCCCCCTAAGGTTGTCCTAACACCTTCCTTGATCAAGCCTTCTCCCAAAAACTCCTTCTTCTCTTCTTTTCACCCTTCCCAGCCGCCAAACACCAACACCAAGGATAATACTGATTAAAACAATTGATGCCCTAGGGATTTGGAGCCATTTATACTTCTCATAAATTACCAAAGAGTCCCTCAACTAAACTTTCATTCTTTTCACTTTAACCACCAAACTCTCATCACATACTATAAATTTTGGGTTATTACAACACTCCCCCCTTAAAAGAATTCCGTCCCCGAAATTCCTTATTGGAAAAGACGCGGATACCTAAACCTCCTATCCGTTTTTACCTCTCAATTGCCTCTCGTTCTTTATGGTACCTCCACTGAACCTTTACTAATTGCACCTCTTCATCCCTCACTTTGCGAATCTTACTATCCCCGGTTTCTATCGGTTCTCGACATAAGCCAACTCCTTACCAATGCTGATATCCACTAAGGGGTCATCCATATCTGCTTCTACCAAATACTTCTTTAGATTCGCGACATGGGACGTTAGGTGAACTTCTTTTTAATCCTTCCGAGAAGTCTAACTTGTAAGTCTCGGCTCCAATTCGCTCAATGGTGGAGAAAATCAACACCTTCTCACCAGTACTTCTTGCAAGGTCGCCACTATTTTAACTTCCAAAAGCCGCCCTCCAAAAATATGGAGACGAGCATTGCACTAAGAATTCTCCTACATTTTCCTCGGACACCCCGAGTTCGTACACTATCCATCCATTCTTCAAGACTTCGACGGATCAACGAAACATAATCTACCTGTAACGACCGTGACCGAATCGGTTTAGTTTTGGCAATTGTAAGGAAAGTATAATAAGAGCAAAAGTAGAGGGGCCTATTTGGTAAGTTTGGGATAGAGTATTTAAAGGCAAAAAACCCTAGAAGGAACATTCTAATACTGAAATTGTTGTTGACGGCTGATTTTGAGGAGAGAAAAAAAAGAGTAGGGTTCTTAAGGGCTTTGTGTGCTTTTGGAAGAAAGGAATCATCAAGATCAATTTCAGAAGGAAGGGAAGGATTGGAAATTCGTGATCTGCAAGTAATCTCTAAGGTAATCTCTAATCCATAACTCCTTTCAAGTTTAATCTGTTGATTTCTGAGTTTTGGTGGGTTTTAGCTTTTCTAAGTCATTTGAGGCCTTTAGGGAGTTTTAATCTCCGTTAAATGCGTTTTGATAGTGAAACTGATGGGAAATCGATTACAGATCATTTAGTGATAGTTTATTGGCTTATCTTGGGGTTTAAGAGGCTTGTATTAGGATTTCCAACCATTAAACTCGTCCAACGCTCGTCCGGAAACCTTCAAGTATGAAGGTGTCCGGGTGAGTGTCCGGATAGTTCTTGGGCGGGTGGTAGAAGGTGTCCGGATATTGTGTTGTCCAGATAAGTTTAGTCGTCCGGATAAGTGTGCCATCCGGATAGGTTAATCGTCTGGAGACTATAAGTTGTCCGGTAACCTCTGTGTGTCCGGAAAAGCGTGGTTATCCGGAAAAGTGTGGTTGTCCGGAAAAGTAGTGATGTCCGGAAAAGAGTAGGGTGACAAGTGAGAAGTGTCCGGATAGTTCTAGTCAGCTTATAAATCTGTCCCTTCGTTCAGGTAGACAATTTGGAAGTAAAGAGCAGAGTAGGGAAGAGCAAACAAGCGTACCAGGTGAGTTTTTCTAAACTAAAATGTGTGGCTTTTAAAGTGTTTTCAAAATGTGTTTTGAATGTTGAGAATTGCCATGCTTTATTTATTATGCTTTAATTGCATGAAAGATGTTTAAAGTTTTATATGAGATGTATGCATACATTGTGTAGACGTAAATTGGCTAAGTCGGGGGGAGGTTCCGCCAGTACTCACGTCGGGGGGAGGTTCCGTTTATGCCATGGAAATAAGTCCCAGTAAGGCAGCGTGATACTGACTCGTTGTCACCCTCGGGTGGCTTCAGGGTGCCATTTACGGGAGCGGATTTATCCGTGAAAGATTTTGCCGTTCAGCTATGTGAAAGTTTATTATTGAAAGTCTTGTATACATTTGAAAGTTATGAAAAGTTTTTAAATGATTTTGAGAACTGTCAGGAGGGACTCACTAGACCTCATGGTCTAATCCTCGCTCTTTTCAAATTAAAACCCCTTTTCAGGAAAGCAGGTAGCGAAAGGCTCTAGCATGTGAACAGAGCAGTTAGAAGATAGAAGCAGTAGAACCAGTGACACTATTATCTTTAGTTCTAGCAAATTCTCAGTTGTGTAATAGGTTGATTCCGCCAACCTGAATTTTGAGACTTATGTAAAAAAAATTGGGACCCATTTATGGGATTGTTTCAGTGATTATGTTTTGCATGCTTTATTTTTGTCTGGGTTGTTACAATTGGTATCAGAGCCATAGTTTAAGGGATTTAGGTGACCGGATGGGCCTAGACTTAAACTTGGGGGAGTAGAAATCACAGCTGAGAATCAGGAATGCGTTAGGAGGGCACTGTCTTAGAATTTGGAGCTAATAGGGTACCGAGGACGGTCATGTAAGGTAAGTTTGGAGTTACACCTGGCCAGTGTAATTGTGAACTTATAGGTACGTGTGCGTTCTTGAATTTCCTTATTATTCCGTTGCTGTAGCACTAAACGAGCTTTTAGTATTAAATGAGTCTTTTGTTGTTGTACCAGAATGTCTGCAAGAGCTTTGAGGAGTAGGTCAATTCCGCTAGTGGAAGAAGCGCAAACAAAGAGTACTACTCTGCGCGAGGAGACAATGAGAGTTGAGGGAATTGCTGAGGACGAACCAGTGAATCGGCCAAAAGTGGCGGCCACTCGTGGGCGAGGTAGAGGCCGTAGGAGACCCAGAGGGACGTTACCGAGGAAGGCCGTTACTGAGGTGGGGGCGGCAACCACCAAGGGCAAGGGTAAGAAAAAGAAAGCGCCAGTTAGGCGCAAGGCAAAGAGTGTAGAAGAGCCTGAGGTTCGGGAGTTGTCCGAACAAGAAAGTTCAGCACCGGTGAAGAAAACAAAGACTAAGAAAGGGGGGTAAACCTGAGACTGCACCGGCTTTCGTGATGGAGGATAAGTTCACAGCGGAAATGGGTAAACTGCAAAAGACCTTGAAAGCGGTGTTGGATAATCAGAATAAGACTGCATCTGGAGAACCAAGTAAAAGTGGTACTGAAAGGAAGACTGAGGAAGGTAGTGAACCCCGGACTTAGATCGGCAACAACTCGATGACAACTCCAATTGTTGTCTCTGAACCGAAAGCAGTGAAAGGGTGTTCGTTTAAAACTTTCGTGTCGTGCAAACCTCCAACGTTCAACGGAGAACGCAACCCCGTTCTGGCTATGAAGTGGGTTCGCGAGATGGAGTTAGCATTTGATACTAGTAAGTGCGCCGAGGAGGATAAGGTGTTGTTTGCAAGATCGATGTTGAAATCTGAAGCGATCTTTTGGTGGGATGTTGAGACTGGAGGAAGGGGATCAGACTTCAGAGGTAGCTAAGGGCATGTCGTGGGAAACGTTTGTTAGAAGATTCAAAGCACAGTTTTGCCCTTTAGCAGCAGTTAAGAAATTGGAGGAAGAGTTTCTGGGTTTGGAGCAAGGGTCCATGTCAGTTCAGGAGTACACGTCAAGGTTTATCGAGAAGGCCAGGTTTGATGAGTTGTGCATTCCTACTGAAGAAAGACGGATCGAGAGGTACATTTACGGGCTGAAAGGCAGCATTAGATAGTTGGTACAAGTGAAGGACCCGTCTACCTTCCAGGCAGCGGTGGATACCGCGGAGCTTACTGAGAAGGAGAAAGCTAGACAGTTAACCGAGAGGGTTGTAGACAAGCGGAAGTGGGAAGGACCAACCAGAGACGGAAAAAGGACAGGTGCGCCTAGACCCGAGCTGCGGGTGGGGCCCCGAGCAGGGGAGAAGCCTTGTAGTAAGTGCAACCGAATGCACAAGGGGGAGTGTTTGGCTGACAAAGACGGCTGTTACAAGTGTGGAAAATCAGGACATATGGCTCGGGATTGTCGCAGTTCCAGGTCATGTTTTCAGTGTGGGTCCCCAGACCATGTCAAGTGGGATTGCCCGCAATGGAAGAAAGGTTATGCTGGGAGTGGAAGCGGTGTTAGCGGAGGAAAGAATGAGGAGAGGAAGGTGGAGCCGGCTCGCGCGAGGGCGAGGGCTTTCCACATGTCTGCTGAGGAGGCGGTGAACACGCCTGATGTGGTAACAGGTACCCTTCCTATAGACTCGTTTCTCGCTAACGTATTGTTTGATTCGGGGGCCAACCGTTCGTTTGTGTCGCCCAAGTTTATTCAAAAATTGCAAGTGAAACCCAAGAGGTTGAATTTTGGGTTTGAAGTAGAGATAGCAGATAATAGTCGAGTCTGGGTGAAGGAGGTCTATGAGGGTTGTAGCATAGACGTGGATGGTCATCTATTTCCATTACGGTTGTATCCTATGGGAATGGGGGAATTTGATGTAGTCCTAGGAATGGACTGGTTAGCGGAGAATGACGCTAACATAGTTTGTAATAAGAAGATGATCCGTATTGTCTTGCCCGATAAGAAAGAAGTGATAATTTACGGAGATCGCCGGAATAGGAAGTCATGTTTGATTTCATTATTGAAAGCTAGGCGGTGTTTGGGAAAGGGATGTCTGGGATATTTAGCTTTTGTGCTAGATGCTAAGAAGGAAAAGAAGGGTGTGGGGGAGGTGCCAGTAGTGAGTAAGTACCCGGAAGTATTTCCGGATGACTTGACGAGTCGGCCTCCGGATCGTCAAGTGGAGTTCAGAATAGAACTGTTGCCTGGAGCGGCACCGATTGCCCGTACACCCTACCGCTTAGCACCAGCGGAGATGAATGAAATGATGAATCAGTTGCGGGAGTTACTCGACAAAGGATTTATTCGTCCGAGCTCATCGCCCTGGGGAGCACCAGTACTTTTCGTTAAGAAGAAGGACGGATCTATGCGAATGTGCATAGATTACCGTGAACTTAATAAGGTAACCGTGAAGAACAAGTACCCGCTCCCGAGGATCGATGACCTTTTCGACCAGCTCCAAGGTGCGAGTTACTTCTCAAAGATAGACTTGAGGTCGGGTTACCATCAGTTGAAGGTGAAGAAAGAAGATGTGCCGAAGACGGCTTTCCGTACGAGATATGGACATTACGAGTTCTTAGTCATGCCCTTTGGGTTGACTAATGCGCCCACGGTGTTCATGGACTTGATGAATCGGGTGTGTAGCTCATTGCTGGATAAGTGTGTGATCGTCTTCATTGACGATATCTTAATCTATTCTCGTACCCGAGAGGACCACGAGAGGCACCTCCGGGCAGCACTGGAATTGCTTAAGTGTGAGAAGTTATATGCGAAATTCTCAAAGTGCGAGTTTTGGTTAAGGGAAGTTCAGTTTTTGGGTCATGTAGTGTCGGCGGACGGCATCAAGGTAGATCCTGCTAAGATTGAAGCCATTAAAGACTGGGAAACGCCAAGAACCCCATCGGAGGTGAGAAGCTTCCTCGGCCTAGCGGGTTATTATCGGAAATTTATCCAAGATTTCTCTCGGATAGCTTCACTGCTGACCTCGTTGACAAGGAAGAACGCTAAATTCGTGTGGGCTGAAGCACAAGAATCGGCGTTCGAGAAGCTGAAAGAAAGCTTAAGTAGTGCTCTGGTCTTGTCGTTGCCTAGCGGATCGGAGGGTTTTGTGATATACAGCGACGCTTCCAAGCTTGGGCTGGGGTGCGTGCTAATGAAGAACGGGAGGGTAATTGCATACGCCTCTCGACAGTTGAAGGAGCACGAGAAGAACTACCCCACTCATGACATGGAGTTAGCGGCGGTAGTGTTCACGCTGAAAATCTGGCGACATTACTTATATGGAGTAAAGTGTCAGATTTACACCGATCCCAAAAGCCTGAGACACTTGTTTGATCAAAAGGAGTTGAATATGAAGAAGGATATCGCTCATTTTGTAGAGCGGTGTGTGACATGTTTGAAGGTTAAGGCAGAACATCAGCGACCGCAAGGGGAACTCCAGTCCACAGTGATACCAGTGTGGAAGTGGGATAATATCACCATGGATTTCGTCACAAAGTTACCGAGGACCCCGAAAGGTAATGATGCAATTTGGGTGATTGTAGATATACTCACCAAATCCGTGCATTTCTTACCTATTAAAGAGTCAGATTCTTTGGAGAAGTTAGCCCGTTTATACATTAGCGAGATAGTGTCTAGGCACGGAGTGCCGCAATCCATAGTGTCTGACCGTGATAGTCGGTTCACGTCAGCCTTTTGGAGAAGTTTGCAACGGGAGTTGGGGTCGCAATTGAAGTTGAGCACGGCCTATCATCCTCAAACGGATGGTCAGAGCGAGAGAACCATTCAAACGTTAGAGGATATGCTTCGGGCGTGCGTTATCGACTTTAAGGGTTCGTGGGAAGTGCACTTACCGTTGATAGAGTTCTCATACAATAATAGTTACCACGCAAGCATTCAGGCGGCACCGTTTGAAGCCTTGTATGGACGAAAGTGCCGTACACCGTTGTGCTGGAATGAAGTAGGAGAAAGGCAGTTGGCCGGACCGGAAATTGTGCAACTAACGGCGGATAAGATTGAAGTGATCCGCGAAAGGTTGAGAATCGCACAAGACCGGCAGAGGAAGTATGCAAATAGAAGAAGGAAGCCGATTGAATTCCAAGTGGGTGACAAGGTAATGCTTAAAGTGTCACCTTGGAAGGGTGTGGTACGTTTTGGGAAGAAAGGAAAGTTAAGGCCAAGATATGTTGGACCTTTCGTTATCATTGAGCGAATCGGTGCGGTGGCTTATAAGTTGGATCTGCCAGAAGAATTAAGAAGGATTCATCCGACCTTCCACGTGTCCAACTTAAAGAAGTGTTTGGCCGAGACCGATGTGGCTATTCCGTTAGAAGATGTCAGCATTGACGAAAAATTGATGTATGAGGAAGAACCAATCGAGATCGTAGACAGTAAAGTGCGAAAGACGAGAAACAAGGAAGTGCAATTAGTTAAAGTTCAGTGGAGGTATCACAAAGGAAGGGAAGCGACATGGGAAGTGGAATCTGATATGAGGATCAGATACCCTCACCTGTTTGAAAATGGAATTCCGGGGACGAATTCTTTTGAGGGGGGAGTGTTGTAACGACCGTGACCGAATCGGTTTAGTTTTGGCACTTGTAAGGAAAGTATAATAAGAGCAAAAGTAGAGGGGGCTATTTGGTAAGTTTGGGATAGAGTATTTAAAGGCACAAAACCCTAGAAGGAACATTCTAATACTGAAATTGTTGTTGACGGCTGATTTTGAGGAGAGAAAAAAAAAGAGTAGGGTTCTTAAGGGCTTTGTGTGCTTTTGGAAGAAAGGAATCATCAAGTTCAATTTCAGAAGGAAGGGAAGGATTGGAAATTCGTGATCTGCAAGTAATCTCTAAGGTAATCTCTAATCCATAACTCCTTTCAAGTTTAATCTGTTGATTTCTGAGTTTTGGTGGGTTTTAGCTTTTCTAAGTCATTTGAGGCCTTTAGGGAGTTTTAATCTTCGTTAAATGCGTTTTGATAGTGAAACTGATGGGAAATCGATTATAGATCATTTAGTGATAGTTTATTGGCTTATCTTGGGGTTTAAGAGGCTTGTATTAGGATTTCCAACCATTAAACTCGTCCAGCGCTCGTCCGGAAACCTTCAAGTATGAAGGTGTCCGGGTGAGTGTCCGGATAGTTCTTGGGCGGGTGGTAGAAGGTGTCCGGATATTGTGTTGTCCGGATAAGTTTAGTCGTCCGGATAAGTGTGCCATCCGGATAGGTTAATCGTCCGGAGACTATAAGTTGTCCGGTAACCTCTGTGTGTCCGGAAAAGCGTGGTTATCCGGAAAAGTGTGGTTGTCCGGAAAAGTAGTGATGTCCGGAAAAGAGTAGGGTGACAAGTGAGAATTGTCCGGATAGTTCTAGTCAGCTTATAAATCTGTCCCTTCGTTCAGGTAGACAATTTGGAAGTAAAGAGCAGAGTAGGGAAGAGCAAACAAGCGTACCAGGTGAGTTTTTCTAAACTAAAATGTGTGGCTTTTAAAGTGTTTTCAAAATGTGTTTTGAATGTTGAGAATTGCCATGCTTTATTTATTATGCTTTAATTGCATGAAAGATGTTTAAAGTTTTATATGAGATGTATGCATACATTGTGTAGACGTAAATTGGCTAAGTCGGGCGGAGGTTCCGCCAGTACTCACGTCGGGGGGAGGTTCCGTTTATGCCATGGGAATAAGTCCCAGTAAGGCAGCGTGATACTGACTCGTTGTCACCCTCGGGTGGCTTCAGGGTGCCATTTACCGGAGCGGATTTATCCGTGAAAGATTTTGCCGTTCAGCTATGTGAAAGTTTATTATTGAAAGTCTTGTATACATTTGAAAGTTATGAAAAGTTTTTAAATGATTTTGATAACTGTCAGGAGGGACTCACTAGACCTCATGGTCTAACCCTCGCTCTTTTCAAATTAAAACCCCTTTTCAGGAAAGCAGGTAGCGAAAGGCTCTAGCAGGTGAACAGAGCAGTTAGAAGATAGAAGCAGTAGAACCAGTGACACTATTATCTTTAGTTCTAGCAAATTCTCAGTTGTGTAATAGGCTGATTCAGCCAACCTGAATTTTGAGACTTATGTAAAAAAATTTGGGACCCATTTATGGGATTGTTTCAGTGATTATGTTTTGCATGCTTTATTTTTGTCTGGGTTGTTACACTACCTCACTTTTCTTCGGAACAAAACGGCTACCGCTCAACAACCATTTCATACGTTCTCGCCACTTTATCACTCACACTCCTACATAGTTAAAAGCAGGAACTCCCATGATCCCTCCTTGAAGTGTTCACCGATCCGAATTGAACTTATCCTGAAAGCACATCGATTTCTCACTGCTTGCCACAAGTGTCTAGTCATATAAAACATAACTTCGGTTACCCCCACTCAACTAGGAGGAGTAGTCTTGGTCACACAAAGCTATTCTCAATAGTCTATCACTGGACGACTAATTCTTTTGAGCATTTCTCCCAACGTTACCAGTTCAACTCATTCAACTGCCCTTTTCCATTTCTTTCCCGAACTTAAAGCATAAACGTATCTCCTTTCTCATACCCTTTCCAGGAGTTCGCACTCTTACTGACGACAAACTACATACACTACTCCGCTTCTCGGTGTTACTGCCAAGCTTACTACTTTCAATCTACTCACATATTCCGACATACAATATACACCTCCCCACGTTAGCGCGGGGCACCTCTCACCGACCATTTCTTGCCCCTAACTTTCGACCTTTCCACAAGCTGACAACACTTCCTCAATACAATACATAACCAAACGATTGCATCAAAAATTTTAACTTAAGGCATCCAACCAAGGCATCTCGAAATGACACCAGTGTTCGATGTTAATACACCTCCTTTGATCTCCATCTATTTCCTTCTCGGATCATTCCATCGCACCAGACACAATTCACGTTATGTAAGGACTTAGCATCTACTACAACACATAACTCATCTATCACCTTCTTTAAACTTCCAATGATTCCAAAATACACTTACTTAGCGACTTACATATCAAAACACTTGGTTTCTTATCTGGGTAACCACCCACTCCCGCTCTGACATCCTATTGCGATAACAGTCAACACAAAACGCCAACTTACGTACCACATGCCCCAACAACTAGATTTGCAAATCGTACACTTTATCCGAACTCCCAAAAGGCTTCCACCTAATGCTTCGTATCTCTAACATCGCTTTACTACCACACTGACTGGAACATTTATCCTGGCAATTACTGTCACTACACATCTATACACTCTTTGCCCATAACATCACACTGCAGACCAGATCTCTCATGGTCATTCACACAATTCAATCTTGCCTTCATAATCTCCCGTATACATAATCTAGTCTATCATGCTACTTTGTCCTTTCTCAGCTCTAGTTGAACTACAACTCACTAGTTCCCAATTAGCTCAAGCACCAAGTTCTTGCTAGCTCTTTACGATCCGAGCCCTTACATAAACAGGGCACAGTCCCTTACTAAACGATAAAATCTACATACTCGCTTCGTTCGTGCTACATAATTTATCCTTCTACGACCCCTCCATACCTCGTGAATAGAACGCTTATCCAAAACAGCAGTCTCTCACTAACTTAACACCCTACAAGATGTTCTATCACCTTTCACTCTTCTGGTTCAAGCCCTCGGCCCCAGCCAACTTACACAGTTGCCCGTTTCTACATCAATAATCGACCTTTTAACACTTTCTTAACCTGTTCTTTAACATGGGTCCCTTACGGAACCTAGTCCTTCCAACATATCCTAATCACTTCATCATACGTCCCTCCTCTTTTCGGGGCTTAATCATGTAATATCAATATTACAAGCTCATCTCAAACTCATATTCAACCCCGTGGACATCTCATTTCTGCCGCACAACACTACTCATAACGAGTTGCTAACACTAACACCTCGATGACTTCTAGTTTCTCCACTGGACACAACCGTCCCCCGACAACCGTATTTCCAATTACCGAACAAGGGTACGGACCCTTATACAATCGACACTATAATCCACTACCGACTCTTCCACTGTCCAACTCTCTCCTTGAACACATATACCAAAACTATAAGCGTTCTCCCCTGATTTGACCAACACCTCCCCACTCTTGGAGTTCTTCCTTAGCTTAACATATAATACTCTACGACTTAGTGAGTTCATAGCCTTCATGCATGACAACGCAGTAAATAAATCAATCCACACATTTTATCATTTTAAATAAACAACATCTGGAAAAAACTTGGGTACACATGACCCCATTACTATTATAACTTCAATGCCCTGCACAACGATTCAAGAATCGCTTGCATGCATCTTCCCGTGAACCGAAATCTTGCTCAATCCGAACGATGTTATTACGACAATAATATATTGCATGAAAATCTTTTCATATGACACAATTCTGAAAGAATTACCGACACAAGTAAACCAGTCGGTTCTCACACTCATTTGTATGATATCAATAGGTCAATAAGCATTTTGGTTATAAAAGATTTGCAGGTAAACGTCTTCTTGACCTTTTGCAACAAATTTGACTTATCATGAAAAGAGTGGGATATTTTGCAAATCGTTAAGCTCAAAATTTCATTGTGTGACGTAACTGAAATCACTTTTTCTTTAAACATGCGCTCGACGCTCGTATAGGCTGACTCATTTTCGATCAAAATTGACATGTACATATTTACTTCAAATCGTGAAAATTTCGTGTAACACATATATGAATGCAATGCATGAAACTCTACTTGCACTTGAAGGCTACTCACTCAAACAAGGTCAACCGTTTTACTCACGCAACTTATCCTTGACACTCTACCTTCGACAAACGGTCACCCTCTCGGTCATGCAATAACTTGCTGTACATGCGTTCCATATCCCACTTGCTCAACCATTTCATACTATTTTCGCTTTGATCAAATCTCTGACATTCTATCCTTGAATGCTTTCAATTCGCTATAGGTATCCTATTTCATTTATTCTGCCATTGAAAAGCTCGACTAAGAAGTCGGAGCTCCATTGACACTTTCAAGATTTCGACACTGTCTTTCCTTAACATCCCAACTGGTCTACCTCACAATTTCTACAACTGTGACTCTCCCGAAACAGGAGTCTTACTCAAACTCAGCCTTCATCCTCTTCGAATCCACGAAGAGCTACCCCTAGATGACTCATAACATTCTATACAATATTTCTTCTCTTTGATGCCTACATACATCACATCATATAAGATTTCTTATGATACTACCCAAACAGGAGAGCTCGGTCTATCCCTCAGGGATCTTGCTGACCTTGTAGATTACTGGAACACGACATATAACTAGCTTAAGGCTACAACTATGGAATAATAAGGCAGGTTAAGCACATACATGTACCTGTAAGTTCGCAATTACACTGGCTAGGTGTAACCTCAAACTTACCTTACACGACAGTCCTCAGTACCCTATTAGTCCTATCTCTATAACAATGTCCTCCTAACGCATTTTCTATATCCACAATAGTGCCCTCCTAACGCATTTCCTGATTCTCAGTTGTGATTTCTACTCCAAAGTTTAAGTTTAGGCCCATCCGGTCACCTAAATCCCTTAAACAATGGCTCTGATACCATTTGTAACATCCCAAATCTAGAACAAGACATGCATTGCATAAATTCATACACATTACAAAACTGGGTCCCAAAATCTCTTTACATCAGTCTCAAAACTAAGGTTGGCGAAAACAACCTATACACAACTGAGAACGTTCTAGCTTCTATGAGTGGCACTTGCACTGTCTCTAGCTGCATATGTACTCTATCTTGCTCTTTCTCACTTACCTGAGCCTCCTACTATTTTGCTTCCCTGAAAAGATTTTAGTTTTTGAAAAGCGAGGGTTAGATCAAAAGGTCTAGTGAATTCCCTCCATAAAACATATATCATAGTATAAATTCATTTTAGTTAAAACAATTCACATTCTTCACATAATCATCATTCAAGGTTCAACACAGGGTTCAAGGATCGCATAAGCTACCTCGATCGGAGCCTAACGGATACCCTCTCGGCTACACCGGAGTCCAAGTGGACCCCCTTCTATCCGAGTAGGAAGGAAACAAATTCCATCCTACAAGATGACCACATATGCCCAAAGGATCATCGAATCCCAAGGTACCCTGATCCCACTGTGTAAACCGACTCCACATAGCATACACATAACGTATCGTAATCACATGCATGAAAACTTTAAACATCATTTCCTTTGCTGAATAAAGCTCTTTAATTAAAACGTGCAGTTCATGGAAATCATGAGTGACATTTATAAAACAGTTCGTGCTCGTAAACGAAACCATAACCAGTAAAACATAGTACTTCATAAAAAGGGTTTAGGGAACTCACCTTGATGATACTGAACGCACACTCGTTCTACTCTCGAGTTAACCAAACTTGACACCTAAAAGATCAGTCATTTCCTTAATCAGTAATAAACATCCAGAACCACTTACCGGGTAAACATCACTTACCGGGTGCTCCGCATCCGGTAACCAGCTTTCCCGGTAACCACACTTTTAATCCGGGAACCATACTTACTCGGTAACATACACAATGACCCGGTCACTGCACTCACCCGGTAACTAACCACTAGAATTCCTACCCGGGAACATGCAGTAACACCCGGTAACTACGAACTGGACGAAAACTCAGTTTCCAAAAGTGATTAAAAACTGGTTTTCTGCTGTGGGTTTGATTAGGCAAACAACTGGTTTCAAACCCCAACCATAAATCACTCAATAATTCCATTTTTAAACTACGAAATCGACACATTACCATCAAAACCCAAAATACTCAATAAAGGGGGTGCTTAGGTGGAAAAACACAGCAATCCCTTCAGATTTCACCCCCATTTCTTAAACAAATCGAGAAGGAAACTTGAAATAGACAGAAAAATGTTCTTGGGATGATTACGTCTACTGATTTCCTTCCTTGATCAAGCCTTCTCCCAAAAACTCCTTCTTCTCTTCTTTTCTCCCTTCCCAGCCGCCAAACACCAACACCAAGGATAATACTGATTAAAACAATTGATGCCCTAGGGATTTGGAGCCATTTATACTTCTCATAAATTGCCAAAAAGTCCCTCAACTAAACTTTCATTCTTTTCACTTTAACCACCAAACTCTCATCACATACTAGAAATTTTGGGTTATTACATCATCGATTCTGCAACTGAAAAGCTCGACTAAAGAGTCAGGGCTCCAATCCTCCACTCGCTCTTGAATCGACGCTTTCAAGATATCGACACTGTCCTTCCTTACCATCCCAACTGATCTACCCCACGATTTTTAGAACTGGGACTCACCAGAAACCAGGAGCCTTACAATCATTCATCCCCTTCGAACCCACGAAGATCTACCTCTAGACGGCTCATAACATTCCTTCTATAAGACGTATATATACATCATATCATAAATGATCTCTTACGATACTTCCTCAACAATGGGTCTCGATCTATTCCTCAGGGATCTTGCTGACATTCTTGATTACTGGAACACGACAGATAAACTAGCTTAAGACTACAGCTTCGGAATAATAAGGCAATTTAAGCACATACATGTACCTGTAAGTTCGCAATTACACTAGCCAGGTGTAATCCCAAACTTACCTTACATGACTGTCCTTGGTACCCTATTAGTCATATCTCTACAATAGTGCCCTCCTAACGCATTTCCTGATTCTCAGTTGTGATTTCTACTCCCACAGTTTAAGTCTAGGCCCATCCGGTCACCTAAATCCCTTAAACTATGGCTCTGATACCAATTGTAACAACCCAAACTAAATTAATGCATAGCATTCAATAAATAATAAAATATCCCAACAACTGTCTCAAGATCTCAAATATCTGTATCAAAATCTAGGTTGGCGGAAACAACCTATACACAATTGAGAATTTTGACTATATTCTAGAAATAAAAGTGGCACTGCCTCTAGCTGCATCCGTACGCTAGTCCTGCTCTGCTCACTTACCCGAGCCTCCTACTATCTGCTTACCTGAAAAGGTTTAGTTTGGAAAATGCGAGGGTTAGACCATGAGGTCTAGTGAGTCCCCTCAATTTAACAGTTCTTAAAACATTTTACAACAGTTTGTAACTATCAAGCAACTTTACATAAAACTTTCACGGAAACTTCCGCTCCCGTAAATGGCACCCTGAAGTCACTCGGAAGTGACATCGAGTCAGTCTCACGCTGCCTTACAGGGTCACTCCCTCCCATGGCATAAACGGAACATCCCCCCGGCATGAGCACTGGCGGGCCTACCCCCCGACTTAGCCAATTTACGTCTATCACAATGTATGCATACATCTCATATAAACTTTCCAAACAAGTAAATCATGTAAATAAACATGGCATTTCTACTCATTAACCTTCTTTGGAAAACACGTTTAAAACACGTATTTTTAGTTAGAAAAACTCACCTGCTGCCTTTGCACAATACTTCACACTTGAACTTCAGATTCCTAGGTAGAACACCTATGTTCACAAAAAATAAGGTAATAAGTCTTAACTGACTTTCACTGCTATCTACACAGACCCTAAATAAAACTGGGTCTCAAAGAACTACTAAGTCCGATGTCAGTTCCGGACTCTCACCCATACCGGGTCCTCAATCCGGATTCGGCCTACTCCGGGACTTGCCATGAGTTCCGGATCCAAGTGGATTCCGGATCCCATTACCGAGTCAGTCCCTTTCCGGATCCCCACTTCCGGGACCATATTACCGGATCTCAATCCGAAAACCGAAAGCATCATTCCGGAAGCATTCCGGATCTGGGCTCTATACCGGATCTATGTTTCGGACTCCGGATCCTAAAACGATTCCGGTTCTAATCATCCGGTTCTGGTTCATTCCGGATCCGGTTCCGATTCCTTGATTCTGCGGTCAACAGAGTGGCCCAAACTCAATTTCCAATCGATGCATATTGGTCGAAATTATGGAGAATGATTTGCAAGAATTCCTAATACACTTCCAACCAACTTAATCATATTCTAGGCGACCCAAACATTAATTTGGTCCCAGATTACTCTAAGAACTCTTCAATACTAACAATGCAACCAATCTGACTCACTCAAAATAAATCAAGCATAAGGATTAGAAGATGAGATGACCTGAAAGGATCAGTGTAGAATTAGGCTCAATCTCCCACTTTTCTTTAAACTTGTAGATTGATGGTGTCTCCTTCTCCAATTGCAATAGAAACCAAATTTCTCTTTTTCTTTGCTCTCCCTCTAGCCGCCAACAGGGAATAAATGTCTATATAGGGTTTTGTGCCTAAAATGAGGGTTTTATACCCCTTTTTCCACAAGTTACAATTTGCCCCCTCCAAACTTTGGATTTCCTATTTCTTCCACTCATCTTACATTTCTTTCAAATAAAAACCTGGTTATTACATGTTCTAAAAAGCTCAATGTGACAGTCGTCTTAAGGTCCCGTCACTTAAGACTTGTCTTTGACGTCACGTTAATCTTGTGGTACATCATGACCAATATGTGATTTATGTAACATCATATATTAAAGTTTTTCTTACCCTTTTAGTGTCTTATTATTTTTGGGTTATTCTAAACCCACCCCCTTAACTTTGTATAGCCCCTCCCCCTAACATCCCTTAATTTTTTAATTTTTTAATTTAAAGTTACATTTACACCCTTAGACTTGTTTATTTAATTACTTTATACCTTTTAGTTTTCTATTTACCATTTTACACTTTCATTATATTAACACATATAATCGTATATTAACTAAAATACGTTAAAAAATACTTTTTAATTTTAACAAGTTACACAATTATAATCGTTTCGTCGATACCTTCGAAATGAGCCAAATATTGAATATTTTTTGATTTAATTATATTATTATACGTAATACGTTTACGTCATTTTTTGACTTAATTATATTATTATTCGTCGATACCTTCTCTTATTTTGATCAAATTATATTATTTCGAAATGAGTCCAATATTAACTAAAATACGTTAAGAAAATACTTTTTAACAACTTTCAAATCCTTAAATCGTTGACTCTTATTAATTAATCCTTACCTCTAACCACTTTCAAATCCTCAAATCATGAACTCCTCAAAAAACGTCATTCTTTAAACAACTTTATAAAAAAAACTTTGATCGTTTTCTCAAAACCAATTAAAATAATTTAGAACATTAAAATCGAGATATATCACGCTGAATTGCGCGAGTAGATTCCTAGTATAAATTTAAAACATATATTATATTAATTAAGAATAAAACAAAAATACTATAAATTTAAGAAATATTTACTATAATATATGTTTTATAGTAGTTTTGTTTTACATTATATAATAAAGAAATATTATAATAAGTTAGCTATAATAAATGTTTTACAGTATATAATAAACACATATATTATTTTTATTTTATAGAAATATTTAAGAACTTTTTTTTGAACGGCAATGAATTTTTATTATCACCACCAAAATTTTAAAACTAATTGTAAGTTTTAATTAAAAGAAATCAAAAACTTAGATTTGAAATATAAGTATTTTGTAAGTTGCTTATTTGAAACTGCTTATAACTTATTTGTTCAAATTACATTTTTACGTCCAACTCGTTATTAGCACGACATAAGTTGATAAACACTTTTAAAAATAAGCATAAGTAGTTTTAAATAAGCAATCCCAAATACCCCTTAAAATGCAAAATGGTAAATTTTAACATTTTTAGAGAGAAAATACTTTACAAGATAAATATTTTACTTATAAAACAATATAACACTTTTATTTTCATGCTAAAAAATACTAAGATTTCGTTCTAAAACGTTAGCGGACTATGATTAACAAGATCTCTTGATATAATTATGACAATGATCTATTAAATAATACAAAGCCAATTTTTTTAAATACGATTGATGTAATAGCTTTTAATATATATATTTTTTGAACATCTTAATAGTTTTCTATAATATTTGGCGTTACAAAAATAAATGAGACAAAAAAAACTCTTCTAAAAGCTATTACAGTAAAGTTTTGTATAAATTTTTAACTTAATGAGTTAGAACGGTAAGAGATGTATCATAAATTAAATAATTAATTATAAGGGTATGAATTGTAAATATAAAAAATATTTTTATGTAATATATATGATATATAATAAAATGATTAAATCAAAAAATATTCAATATTAGGCTCATTTCGAACGTATCGAAGAAATGATTATAATGGTGTAATTTGTTAAGGGCTATTCTAAGTATACCCCCGCCATTTTGTATACCCCCTCCCCTCACATACTTTATTTTTTTATTTTTTTATTTGAAAATTTACATTTCACACCCTTATACTTATCTAATTAATTTACTTTATACCTTTTAGTTTTTTATTTTTCATTTTACACTTTCATTATATTAACACATATAATCATATACTAACTAAAATACGTTCAAAAAATACTTTTTAATTTTAACAAGTTACACCATTATATTCGTCTCGTCGATACCTTCGAAATGAGTCCAACATTGAATATTTTTTGATTTAATTATATAATTATATATCATATATACTACATAAAACGTAGTTTTTAACATATATATACTATATACAAGCATGAAACGACACTTAATGTTGAAATTTAAGTCGTATGACTTTTGATGCTATACATACATGTCTCACAACTACTAACCTTTCACGTCCCCAATTATACAAAGCACCGAGTTACATTTTATACCCTTTAGAAATTAGTTATTTAATTTACTTTAATTCCTTACTTTTTCATTTTTTATTTTACACTCTTATCATATTAACATAAATAATCGTATATGAACAAGAATGCATTAAAAAATACATTTTTTTACAAATTACACCATTGTAATCGTGGCCTTTTGGATTTAATCCTATTATTAAATATCATAAACATGTACGAATTAATTTCTTTTATATCTCTTACATTATTCATTTTCAAGAATGACGTATCGAGATTTTTTTTTAAAATTTGTACATTTTACGCTCTTATCTATATTTATCTATTATATACCTTTAAAATTATTCCATTTACGGTTACACTTTATACCATTATAATTAATTATTTAATTTACTTTATATCCATTCTCCTTTCATTTTACATCCTTATCATATCAACATACATAAACTAAAGTACATTTACTTTAATGGTCGGTTTCGGGTTAATATCGGTCGGATTCAGGTTATTCATTTTTCGGGTTTCAGATTGCTTTGGGTCGGAATGATCAGTTTCGGGTTAATGTCGGTCGGATTCGGGTATTATTATAATACGAAAAGTATTTATAAATTCAATCGATTTTGAGGATGAATTCAATCAAACGAGAGACTGATGAAACCAAAAATAAGTTTAAAATTTTAAAAACATTTTGACCGACTATAATTTACGATTTTCTAAAGATAATTAGATAAATAAATTTGTTTATATAACATATAAAATATATATTTATTTTATTTCGAGTTTTCGGATGGGTCGGGTGTCCAAAGATGAAATGAAACAAAATAAACAAATATTTTAAAATATATGTTTATCGAACGAATATTGTTTCAATTTTTTGACCAATTAACCATATTGACCAATTAACCTTCAAATCAATAACGTATCGAAGAGACGATTATAATGGTGTAATTTGTTAAAATTAAAACGTATTTTTATGTAGTATATATGATATATAATAAAATAATTAAATCAAAAAATATTCAATATTGAGCTCATTTCGAACGTATCGAAGAGACAATATTATGGTGTAATTTGTTAAAATTAAAACGTATTTTTAACGTATTTTTAGCTAATATACGATTTTATGTGTTAATATGATAAATGTGTAAAATGAAAATTAGAAAAGTAAAAGGTATAAAGTAAACTAATTAAATAATTTTAGGGGTATAAAATATAATGTTTAATTGGTTTTTGGTTTGTGAGAGAGCCGACAAAGTGCAGGGGGTATACAAACTGCAGGGGGGGGGGGGTTTAGCCTTAGCAACCCCCTTTGTTAAAACTAAAACGTATTTTAGCTAATATACGATTATACGTGTTAATATAATAAAAATGTAAAATAAAAATTAGTAAAATAAAAGATATAAAGTAAACTTATTAAATAATTAAAAGGGTATAAAAAATAACTTTACTTTGTCTATGAGAGAAAGCATCATTTGCAAGGGGGTATAATTTGTAGGGGTAGCGATAGCAACCCCTTTATTTTAACTTTTAATATTTAACCTATTTTAAAATGCTAAATATCATCAACCTCATTGAGTAATAATATAAAACAAAAATGTATATTGTGGGTGGGCTAATGGCACCCCTACCCCTCAGTACCCCTAACTCTCTATATCATCATTAATTTTTTTTTTTGGTTTTTTGGTTTTTTTTGTCTTTTTGTGTTTCTATTATTTGTATTATATTTTAGTAAATTACATGATTGGTCCCTGTTTAAATTGTTTTATTTGTTTAAAATTGTTTTCTGTTCTTTTATATTATTTATTTGTATTATATTTAATTAATATGATTTCTTAATAAATATTTATTTATAATAGTTCATTTTATTATTATGTATAATTAATATGAATTATTAATAAAAAATAAAATATTTTATATATAGGTTGAGTTCTTTTTGTTTTATTTATTTTTTACCTTTTTGACTTTTATTTATAAATAAATAAAAAATGTTATTATTTTTTACTTTTTTGACTTTTATAGAAATTGTTTCCTTCCAAATGTTTTCAAGTGCTCTCCATAACAACTTCTATGGCCATCATGACAAGTACAATTAATCCCACAACCATATGGCAAGTGTTCTTGATACCAACAAATTGAAAATATTTCAGGCCTTTCTCGACTTTAAAACCCCAATTTTGTAGACCGTCTTCCTTGTTATTCATATAAGCCATCTCAACATATTTTATAAAAGTAACGTTATACTGTCTGTTTGGAAACTGATAAAAAGAATATTTCTAATTTTTTGTCATTTAAGCAAGAATAAGAAAGAAATTGAGAATCAAAGAATGCAAGATATTTATCCAAGTATCTAAGCAAGCAAGAAAAATCAAATAATGAAAGTATTCCCACTCATTTTTATCTAAGAATGCAAGATATTTATCCAAATTTCCAAGTATTCTCGCTCCTTTTCATCATCTATCTAAGCAGTAAGCAAATAATACGTGATCAATTTTGGGTTTTAGAAGCAAGAAATCGATTTTAGGGCAGCAAATCTGAAATCAAATTTGGATTTTAGAAGTAGTAGACTGGGAGTTAGGGCAAACTGCTTGATGGTTGAGAGTGAGACTATGAGCCGCTTAGAGCAAGAATGAGGCCAAGAGCCCAAGAGCCCAAGTCGGCAAGGCCCAATCGATGAAATAACTCTCCTATTGAACCTATGAAAGTTGATACATGATTGGGCTAGTGACGCCCTTAAGCTTGGTGTTGCCCGTGGTCGTCGCCCTCTTGGCCAATAGCCAGGGTCGCGCCTGTTAACTAGTACCAATTTTTTCGATTGATATATGTTGGTGTTAGTTTTGTACCAACTTCAAGTTGCATAGATGAAAAAGTGATATTTTGTTCAAATTTTGAGTGACATTTTGAGTTTCCAGATAACACATATGATGTATTAGGGTTTCTATTTCAAGGAATAAAAATTGCAAACGTTTAATTGTTTAAACAAAATAGTTAAATTAGTTACAATATTAAGTATTCAATACATGAAAAATATGAAAACTAATAAATAATTAAATAAGTCAGTACAATGATACTACCATGGTACACGACTTCCAACACCATGCACCAACCAAGTTTGCATATTTGGTAGGGTACTACTAACCCACTGTAATTGGTACTAAATTAGGTCTTACGGTTGGTACACATGTTGGTTGTAGATTTGATTTGGTCTTGTAAAAAATTACCACCCCTGTCTGATTCAGAAGCAGGTGTGAAGAGGTAGGGTGTACGCATAGGAAGTGTTAACGAGTTAAGTTAAGTTGGGTAATAAATTTTTGGAACTCAACTTGGGAAAATATTAGGTTGGAGCTAGAATGATATATGACATAAGTGTTCCAACTTGAGCTCAAATGCTTTCCAATATTCGAGTTCAAGCTCGTATTCATTTAACAATCTTGAGTCACATATTATGACCATATATATATATATATATATATATATATATATATATATATATATATATATATATATATATATATATATGTACAACGTTTGAAATTTCAATGTTACTCTTGCAAATTGAAAACTTGAAGAGATGAGAGAGAGAGAGGAGAGAGAGGGAGGAGAGAGAGAGAGAGCAAGCGAGAGGGAGAGAGATGGTGGGCACGATCTAGCGAGAGAAGAGACAGCGGGACAGCCGGGACGAGAGAATTTCAATGGAGTCGAGATCATCGGAACTTAGCCTCTTTCTTGTTCTTTAACTTTCCGGAGGATTGGGAAGTTCCTCACTTGTGGAGAGCTTTCAAAAGATAAGGAGAAGTAGGTGATATCTACATGGCTCGTAGAAGAATGAGAAGTGGAAAACGATTCGGATTCGTAAGATTTAGGAATGTCACAAACATCAATGATCTGGAAAAACGACTTAAGGGTATGTGGATAGGATCATACAAAATTAGAATTTTTGCGGCAAACAAAAATGGAGGATATATAAAGGAGGAGGACAGAAGAAGAACGATGAACTCATGGATTGATCGAAACCGTAACCAAGTAGTGGAGGGAGGATGGAAGGGACAGAAAACCTTTTGCGAGGCAGTTGAGGAAGGGACCGATAAAAACATAATGAGGGAGAGGGTAAAAAAAGGAGCAGATGGTCAGTAATCAAAAGGAAGTAGAAGAAAAAATCAGTGTGAGGAGATTGTTGGTCGTTGGTTGTCGAAAGAGGAGATGAAATCTAAACTGAGAAGAAGCTTAGTAGGTAACATTACAACCTTGGAAAACATATTGGCTATCCAAGCTCTTTGTAGGTCGGCAAACCTTACCGAGTGTTCTTTAAAATTGTTGGGAGGAAGAACTGTGGCCGTAATGTTTGAGCAAGAGGAGACCGCTACCAAAATCTTGAACAACAAAGTGCATGGAATTCACTTCTGGATTAAAGATTTAAGAAGGTGGTCGGAAGGTTTTCGATCGTTGGAAAAAGTGGTATGGCTTAGGATTTAAGGGGTTCCTTTGCACATGTGGAACAAAACCTTCTTTAACGAAATCGCAAGTAATTGGGGCAAGTGTATAAAGACAGTAAATTGTAATTAGGAAGAAAGTAAAAATTAGAATTCATAAGAATCTTGGTGGCATCGTCGATAAGATCCCGTATCGACGAACTTCGAATTATTAAATTGGAAGATTTGTTCTATAAGATAAGAGTGGTTAAAGAGGAGATGGGACAATCGATATGGTGGGACGATTTTGTGAGTAGCAGTGAGGAAGAGGAAGTGGAAGAAGACTCGTTCATTCCGTCGGAGTGGACGGAGGAAGAAGATGGAGAGGACGGTTGGATCGTGGAGGAAAGTATGTTCGATGATAACCAAAATGAGGAGAATCATAATTAAGAGAAGGAGAGGGATCAAACAGATTCATCAGCTGTAAAGGAAGGTAGGAATTCGGAGAGGAAGAGCGTAGGGGAGGAGAAGGAAGGCGATGAATGGTCGCCGGAAAAAATCACAACCGCTTCACCGGAGACGGAGACAGAGGTGAGGCCAGAAAAACGGGTGGAAGTACAAGCGACGCCTTCAAAAACTTTGAATCCAACTCCACAAATTGAGGAACCGCTGGGCTCCACAAAAGAGAATGTTGCTGTTATGTCGGCTAGGGTGATGGAAAGAGGAAGCAACACGTGTGGGGAGGAGGTGCGTGAAGGGGACGTGGCTGGAGGTGGGCCAACTTTGGAAGCTGGCCTTTTATTTAAAGAAAACTTAAATCAAAGCCCACACTTTAATCAAGGCAAGTACCATGCTGTGTAGTGGGCCGAGATTAAAATCCTTTTTAGAAAATGGTCTTCACAGCCCAATAGATAAATTGAGGTTGTCCAACAGCCCCGTTCACATGGGAATTTCTGAGCCGAGAGTGACAGTTCCAATAGAGAAGGAGGATGTTGTGCTTACTGCAGAAGTGGGAAAAAAGAAAAAGGTCAGAGGAACAGTGGAGTCAGATTGATAAAGGTAAGAGAGGGTCGGAAAACGTAAGAGTTAAGAATAAAAAGGAAGCAATATGGGAATTAGAAGGGGGAAAGTAAGCTTTCACATGATAAAAAAATGGCGAGATTAAGTAATCAAAAAACAGCCCAAAACAGCAGAAATTAACAAATCAGAGAAGAGAAAAAAAAAGAATTAGATCAATGGGATCTTCTGAGGCTTTCGCAGCTATGTCCGAAGAATCAAAAAGCACAGATGGAACAAGTAACTCGAGAAGTTTTGGAAGGAAGCTAGGGCTCTCGTGGGAAGGGGAGAATGTGTGCGAAGAGCCGATGGGAAGAGGAAGGGGAACCAAATAAGCCGTAAGAAAAGTGCTCGATAATAAAAACCGTTATGAAGTTAATTTCAATAAACATTAGAGGGTTGGGAGTGGCCGAAAAAAGAGGGTGGATAAGGGAGTTGTGCGTTAGGAAAAGAGTGAATATGATCGGAATTCAAGAAACAAAAGGCAAGAAATGGGACGAAGCTCAAATAACAAAAATGTGGGGGTTCGATGACGTGGATTTTGTGCAATCGGATGCGACTGGGAATTCGGGTGGTCTTTTGTTGATTTGGGATAAGAAGGACTTTAATTGCGAATTCTTTGTGGTTAAAAAAATCTAGTGGTGGTGGTTGGTAAATGGGAAGGGATCAATGAGCAAGTAGGTTTTTACGTGTATGGGCCGGGAGATCTAAGAGAGCGCTTAGAAGTGTGGAGGAGCATTGAAACCTTATGCAAGAAATACGAAGTGAAGTGGTGTGTGTTCGGGGATCTAAATGAAGTAAGGAGTAGCTATGAAAGGCTAAACTCGATCAGAAATACAAAAGGTACAGATGACTTTAATGATTTTATTCGTAATAGCAACTTGTTGGAAGTCCCCATAGGTGGTCAAAAATTCACAAGAATTACTGATGATGGCAAAATATATAGCAAATTGGATCGTTTTCTTGCTTCAAACGAATTTTTCCTAGCGTGGAAGAATTTGGGGGTGAAGGTGCTTGAAAGAAAATGGCTAGATCATTTCCCGATCATGCTTTATGACAATTTGTGTGATTTCGGTCCGAAAGCATTTTGTTAGAGCATTATTGTATTCAAGATTTACTGTAAAGTCAATGTACTGTATGAGTCTATATAGTATTGTGAATGCCTTTATACCTTGTATGTTATGGGTATAAATAGGCATGTCTAGTTCTTAGTTAGAAAAATCTAGATCTCTAGTAACAACATGTCTACTACTTTGAAAACTTGAAACTTTACAAATTTAATTCAATGACATGAAATTTTCAATCTTCACTCAATAAATTAAATGTGTGCTAAAAGATGCTTTTACAAGAAACTTTGTATTATCTGAGTTGGATTTGCTTCAATTTTCACCTCTGAAATAATCGAAAGGTCAGCAAAACATGAATGAAATTATGCTGAATGCTCAAAGTTATGTGAATCTGGACTTATATAGAATATAAAGCTCAAAAAGCCTATTTTGTCAGAATGATGGATGGAAATGAAAATATGGGAGAAGCACTATGTTTTAGAACCAAGTGATTGAGATGCATTATGTTTTTAAATCAAATCATTTAGTTTGAAAGTTTGTGCCTGTGGCCTTTCTGGTTTGGGAGAGTAAGTCCTAAGGGGTGCTCGACACCTAGTCCCTAAGATCAACTGGTCTGGGATCGGCTGACCCAAATCCTGCAATAGAACCAGATAGAAAGCCATGTTCTACTGGTACAAATGGGTTTAAGATATATCGATGTGGCCTTTCTGGTTTGGGAAATTAAGTTCTAAGGGGTGCTCGTCACCTAGCACCTAAGGCCAGCTGGTCTGGGATCTGCTAACCCAAATCCTGCTATAGAACCAGATAGAAAGTCATGTTTAACGGTGTATCTCATTCTTACTAAACTTTTTGATCAAAAGATGCCAATGAGCACAAAATCAAAAGATGCCAATGTGCACAAATCAAAAGATGCCAATGAGCACAAAAGAAAAGATGCCAATGAGCACACATCTCTTGAAACTTGGGAAAATTCAAAGTCGCGATAAACCCGTAAATTTGTGAAAATTCTGATTTTGGACAAATAGCGTGAGTAGAGCAAAGTATTCTTATATGTTTTAGAATGGCATATGCTTGATGCTAATCATATTTCGCATGCTAGCACACCAAATAGATTTGATAAAGGGGTTGACACTGAACGTTTAGAACTTGATATACAATGATGTCTTGTTTTTGAATCCAAACACATGCATTTGATTTCATTTGATTGAAATATTGTTAAATTTCATTAAGTTGAATTTCTTTTGTAAAGTTTTCAAATGATCAAATGTTTGTAGTTATAAAATGAAGTTCAATGAATTTTATTTTCCTTGTGTAAATTTGTTTTAAAATTTGTGCTACAATTTCAAATACTGTACGTTATTGAAATATATGCATACTTTCAGGGGGAGAAAATAAATTGCTCCAGAATTCTTATTTTGAGGGGGAGCAAGGTTATTCTGTAAGGAGGAGATTGTTAGCATTACTAAAAAACACGACTGAAATTGAAAATGGTTTTCGATGATTATGATGCTCACCATCATCGAAAAAGGGGGAGGAAAGTTTAATTCCAATTTCATGTCAAAGAGCTTTCAAATCAAAGATATTTCAAGTCCAAGATTCGTGAACAAAGACTGAAGATTAGGGGGAGAAAGATCATGTGAAGTCCAAATGTTGCCGAATTTGGTTATCTTAGTTCTGAGTGGTTCTCGGAATGCGCTTACACCTAAAAGTTCAACAATGTGGATGGTTTCACATATTTCTGATCCAAACTCTAATCGATTCTGATTCATCTTGTTCCGAATTGATGGTTTTATACAAAGATCGGAATTTCATGTTCAAGACTTGAAGACAATCTGTTGAAGATTTTATCGAAGAAGATTGATTTTTCAAAGAAAAAGACAATGACTTTTCATGTTTGTCTGAAGATTCTTCAAAGCTGATTTCTTAAAGAGTGTCAAAGCATATAATTCGCCGTGAACTAGTAGAGATAAAGCTATTTGAAGATGGTTTGATAGAGTGTCTGTTTGAGAAGATTGACTTTACAAAGAGCTGAAGACTACGGTCATTTTTTTTAAATCTTGAATCCAAAGGGGGAGATTGTTAGAGCATTATTGTATTCAAGATTTACTGTAAAGTCAATGTACTGTATGAGTCTATACAGTATTGTGAATGCCTTTATACCTTGTATGTTATGGGTATAAATAGGCATGTCTAGTTCTTAGTTAGAAAAATCTAGATCTCTAGTAACAACTTGTAGCATTAGTCATTTGTACTTTGAAGATCAATATATGGATGACTTGTGTACTCTAGATTTTCTCTCTACATCATTCTTGATTTCTTGCTAGATTTGGGATTTCACACATTTAATGTATTACAAAGAAGCTCACGTTGGGGGAGGCCAATTTTAGCATTCGACCGATAATGGATGCGAAAATTCGAAGTGCTATGTTTCAAATAGGGAGCGATAAGGCCCCGGGACCGGATGGGTTCTCATCAAAGTTTTTCAAAGGGGCATGGGAAGTTGTTGGCACGGACGTATGTGTGGCCATTCATAATTTTTTCTATCGGGGACATCTTGTCAAAGAGTTGAATCACACTCTTCTATGCTTAATTCCAAAGTGTACGAATGCGTCAAGGGTAACGGACTACCGACCGATTCCGTGCTGCTCGGTTCTCTACAAATGCATTAGTAAGGTGATAGTCGAGCGTATGAAGCCGTTCTTGGATAACTTGATTAATGGGGCGCAATCGGCTTTTATTCCCGGTCGGAAGATTGCGGATAATATTTTGATGTCACATGAATTAGTATCGGGCTACCAGCATGATACCGGTCCCCCTCGATGCGCGTTCAAAATCGACATTCAAAAAGCATATGATACGGTCAATTGGGATTATCTTTTAAACATGCTTAAGGGTTTGGGTTTCCATCCGGTGTTGGTTAATTGGATAAAGGAGATGATTTCGGGACCTTCCTTCTCGATTTCGGTTAATGGTGATGTGCATGGTTTTTTCAAAGGTGGTAGGGGTCTTCGTCAGGGTGACCCTCTATCCCCGTATTTATTCACTATTGTCATGGAGGGGTTCACAATGATTTTCAAGGAGTGCATTGAAGAGGCAATGGATTTTGGGTACCATAGAGGGTGTGATGAAATCCAATTAACACACTTGTGTTTTGCGGACGATTTATTTGTTTTCACAAGGGGTGATGTGTTTTCTGTTGAAGTGCTTAAGAAGGCATTGCATTTGTTTCATAAAAGATCTGGCCTTTCCCCTAGCCTTCAGAAAAGTGAAGTATTTTTCGGTAATGTCCTGCCTAATACTCAACAAGCAATCTTGGAATGCCTCCCTTTTCGGTTGGGATCCTTCCCTATTGATAACTCTATTTTTAGAGTTATTATTTCCTTGTATTTCCTATTTTATTCTGTCAAATTTAGCCATTCCGCCTCTCAAAACCCCCATTCTTGGTATAAATCTCGAAAATGAGCAAAAGGAGCGAACCTTAGTGTTTAATAAACTTTTTGGTAGAATTTGGGTGTTTTTCACATTTTATCCTGCAGTGATCACTGTTGTGCCCACTCCGGCTGCCCACTATTCGAGCTGATCAAGAAAGACAAAAGAAACTACTAGTTGGGACTTAATTTGCTGGAGGAAGAAGATTCATTAGCAGGGAAATGGCTGGAGGAAGTACAAAATGGCAGCTACATTGAAGATTGCAACAAGTACTCCTTTATGTACTTGGAGATTGACTTGGAAAAGGGTCCATTGGGTAATTGGTTTGCACAAGGTGCTGATTTCTGCCACAACACAGCAGTTTTTACCCATTGGAAGACTCATCTCTTTTGTGTAATACCCAACTCTTTCTCCTAGTAAATAAAGGAGCACTTGGGTTCATTTATTACAATCTTGGAATCTTACAATCATCTTGGGTTAAGTTTAGATAGTTGAATAGCTTTAATTTTTCTCATCTACCACATTAGTTTTAGTCTTTTAATTACTGCATTAACTTAGCTTTAATTTCTGTAATTTCCTTTCCTAAGTTAATTGTAGTTCGTAAAACACAGTGGACAGGGACGAATTCTCGTTCCCCACTGTGAGTACTATTCAATCCACTATCAGTTTTATTATGTGCAAATCTTCATCTTTTGTTTTCTTTACTTCGGAAATGTTAGGCTAAACATCCTTTGGGATGTAGGAAGGAGAAGTACCTGGATTTTATTAAAAATGCTTGAGTAATCTTTATACTTAGAATATTTGTTGTTTTGGTCATTCATTCTCGATATTTACCCAAAGATGCGAACAAGCCGATCACTTGCAAGGATCTAAAGTCTAGTTCTTAACTTAGAAATGAGTAGAACGCAGTGACACGAGCTTGAATGATGCTAGGGGATTCGAAAGAATTCTTATGACACTTACGAGAGTGAGGTCGGCATAGTGAGCTAATATCTACCCACTGGAGTAGTAGGCAAGCTAATTTGTGTATTAAAAACACTTAGAGTATTTGTCTCTACACATTCCATCGAGGCCTGAAAAGGTCCATTTAGAGATTACCATTGACAAAACAACAAGTACTAAGAGTATGGGATTTTTATCTAACGGTGTGAGTATTTTGTAATCGGGCTTTTCTAGCGAAAATGTCCACCACGAATACTAGGATCACTTCTAAGGACCGAGTATTTGAGATAAAATCTAGGGAAAATCCAACCTACATTCCTCCTTTTTAACATTTAGTAAAATCATTAAAGTAGCTATTTTCACCAAACAAAACCAAGTATTATTTTCCTCTCTAGTTGAAACTTGTAAAAGGAGCTCATAAGAACCGTATTGTCTTGATTGTCCAGTCCCTATGGATTCGATTCTGGTATTTTACCAACTATTACTTGTTGTGACGATCATAGTGGACAGTGTACACTTGCACTTCCCACTGTGGACAGATTGCAACCCACTGCGATTAAAACACATATTTCGCACGTGACACCTATTCGGTATATTGGGGTTCCTTTATCCCCAAAACAATTGAAGGTAGCGGACTTTAGAGGATTGGTTACTAAGGTACGTCTCCGTATTCATAACTGGAAATCGAAATTTCTCTCTTTTAGTGGTCGTAAGCAACTTGTTAAATCTGTGTTGCAATCGTTACAACTTTTTTGGATGGCTGTGTTCACGCTTCCGACGGGAATTATTCATGAGTTAGAGTCTCTCTTCCGTGATTTTTTGTGGACACGAGGGGAGAGCTCTCGGGGTCGATGTAAAGTCGCATGGGCGGATGTTTGCCAACCTTATTGTAATGGTGGATTGGGTTTTCATAGATTGGCCACTTGGAATAGAGCTCTTCTTGCTCGTCATTGTTGGGATCTTCTTCGCCGGCGAGACTCTCTATGGGTTAATTGGGTGTATACACATTGCCTTCGCTCGTCGCAGTTTTGGCTTGCTAGGCGTTCAAACTCATGGTCGTGGCTTCTCGTGAAGATTATGGAATTACGGCCGCATATTCGACATTTTATGTGGTTCCACATTAGTAATGGTAGGGACGTAAATGCTTGGGAGGATAATTGGCTATCTTGTGGCTATTTATCGTACATTATTTCTTATCGTGTGGCTAGTTCCGTGGGAGTGTCGGATTCGTCCTCGGTGTGGGACTTTCTGTCAAATATTCATGGTATGTGGCCGAATGAGTGGCGGGAACAATACTCCGATCTTTCCTCAGTCCCATTGCCATCTTTGCAAACGAACGAAAGGGATAAACTTTGTTGGAGGAATTCGAGGGGAGATGATGTGGATTTCACGGTTCGGGAGGCGTATATTTCCCTTGATGGTCCACGGGTGGTGGTGCCATGGCATGCTTCGGTTTGGTTTAAGGGCCATATACCGAAGCATGGGGTTTGCATGTGGCTTGCATGTCTTCGACGCCACCCTACGCAAGATAAAATTATGGTTTGGAAGCATGATCCGCCGGATATGAAGTGCATTTTCTGCAATCTGTGCGTGGATTCGCATTCCTACCTCTTCTTTGAGTGTGAGTTCTCAAAGGATGTATGGGGTTCGGTTTTGAAGGAGGTGGCATGGACAGGATTTCATATGGCATGGGATGACATTATGATTGCTCTTGGGGATAATCGAACGGCACCAACGAAATTGCTCCACAATTTGGCACTCTCCGCGACGGTGTACTACGTATGGCAGGAAAGAAATAGGAGGATTTTCGCAAGCACTTATCGGCCAGCCGTGCAAGTGAGAAAGGAGATTATGGACACTATCACTCTTAGAGTGGCTTGGAAGAATCGGAAGAAGACACGTGTTCATGGGGGGAACTGAGTTCCGGAGCGCTTGTTGGGGGTGTGATGTTTTTTGGCGTATTTTTTGGAAGAGCTTGTTTTCTATTTCGTTTAGTAGTTTATTTAGCTCTGTTAGTTTGTCTTTATTTTGGTTGCTTGTTGCTTGGTACGGTGTTGTAACCAAGTTCTATTGCTTTGTCGTTTGTCTTGGATTCTTGCTTTTGCCGTCTTTGTATTTTTTATGCCTTTTATAAAATTGTCTGGAGCTTTCCTCTAAAAAAACCATTTAAAGTATTCGAGACGTGGCTACAAGAACAAGGAGTGGAGGAATTGGCGCGGAACACTGAAGTGACATCTTCGGCTCCGGATTGTGTTTTCCGAGACAAATTAAAGAATGTCAAGACGACCATGAAAAAAATGTGTATCAAGAGATATAGGAGCCTAGATGGGGAAATGGAGAAAAATAAAGAAGAGGTGAAGAAGTTGGATGTGATTGCCAAAACTAGGGGCCTTGATGAGAGCAAAAGGTGTCGATGGGTAGAAGCTAGAAAAAGGTGGTTGAAAGCGGAAAAAAAGATGCTTGAGATAGCGTGACAAAAGGCGAAATTAAAATGGATAGAGGATGGAGATGAAAATTCGAAACTCTTTCACACCGCTACAAGGAAGAGGGAAAGGAGAAACGGCATTCGGGGCCTAAATATTAACGTGGTATGGACGGAAGAACCGGTTAAGATCAAAGAAGGTGTTTTCAAGTTTTTTAAAAGAAAATTCGAGGCAAAAAATAAGGTTGGTCCGAAATTAAAAATTGGAAAAATCAAAAAACTTTCCGTAGACGAAGCAGAAAAGTTGGAAAGGATGTTTTCGGAAGAAGAATTTTGGGAGACGGTTAAAGCTTGCGGGAGTAATAAATCGCCGGGCCGGACGGTATCACGATCTCTATTATCAAAAGGTTTTGGGCAATTATCAAAGATGATCTCGTGAAGGCAATTTCAAGATTCGGGGAAATGACGACAATTAATGGGTGGTGTAATGCCTCTTTCTTAACACTTATTCCTAAGAATCAAAATCCGATTGGTCTCAACGTATTTAGACCGATTAGTTTGATTGGTATCTTCTACAAAATCCTCTCTAAGGTGCTAGCGGAGAGAATGAAGAATGTCTTGGGAAAGATTATTTGTGACACCCAAACGGCGTTCCTAAAGGGTAGGTTCATTCTTGACGGGGTGCTTATTGCGAACGAAGCAATGGAGTATCTACGAATTGCAAAAAAGAAAGCAATGGTGTTTAAAGTAGACTTCGAAAAAGCATATGATAGCGTCGATTGGGTATTTTTGATTCATATGTTGGAGAATATGGGCTTTGGACAAAAATATTGCAAATGGATCAAAGCTTGTCTAGTGTCCTCCACCATCTCGATTTTGGTCAACGGTTCGCCAACAAAGGAGTTTAGAATAGAAAGGGGTCTTAGGCAAGGTGACCCACTAGCCCTATTTCTTTTTTAGCGGTGGCAGAAAGCCTCAATGTCATCATGTTGGAAGCAATAGAAAAAGGACTTTTTGAAGGAATCCGAATTAGAAAGGAGGAAGTGGGGGTGTCGTACCTTCAATACGTCGACGATGTAATTTTCTTCGGCAAATGGAACATGGGGAATGTAAAAAACTTAATGAGGATTCTCCAATTTTTTCAAGAGGCATCGAGCTTAAAGATCAATATTAGTAAAAGCAAGCTTTATGGAGTGGGTGTTGGGCAAGAGGAAATTCATGCGTGGGCAAGAGGAATCGGTTGTTGGTGCGGTTCCTTCACATTTGTGTATCTTGGCCTTCCGGTTGGTGCGACAATGAACAAAGTTGATAATTGGAAAGAAGCGATAGAGAAGATAAAAAACAAATTGGCGTCGTGGAAGGCGAAAGTGATCTCGTTTGGAGGAAGACTCACATTGGTAAAGTCCGTTCTTGGTAGCCTACCGTTGTTTTATTTCTTTCTTTTTCGTGCCCTGAGAGGAGTGATTAGTGATCTTGAGAGAGTGAGGAGTTCCTTCTTTTGGGGTGGGGGAGGTGGTACCAATTGCAACAAAGGGATGGCCTGGGTCAAATGGGCAAAGGTAGTGAAAGACTTCAAAAAGGGAGGTCTCAATGTGGGAAGTCTTCAAGTGTCCAATTGGGGGTTATTGGGGAAGTCGTGGTGGAGGTTTGTGAGTGAAAAGGGGGCGCTTTGGGTAAAGGTGGTGGAAAGTAACTATGGGGAGGGAGGCGACCTTAAGGAGGAGGATAGGAGAGTTAGGGGGGGGGGTTCAGTTTGGGCAAACATTATTAAAATAAGGAGAGATTTAGAGAAGGTGGGAATTGAGTTGGCTTCTTCTTTTGGGAAAGAGGTTGGGGATGGCCGGGATACGAAGTTTTGGAGGGATAGATGGCTAGGAAATGAAATTTTGGGGGTGGGGTTCAAAAGGTTGATGCAATTAGAAGAGAACAAAGAGGTGTTAGTTTCAGAAAGAGGGGTGTGGGTAAAAGGCAAGTGGGTTTGGAAGTGGGTTTGGAGAAGGGAGCCGAGGGGAAGGGAGTTGGGTGAGTTGGAAAATCTTAATTCTCTTTTGCAAAATTAGGCCCCTAAGGTAAATTCCCGAGATCGATTCAAGTGGATCCTTGGGGAGGACAGGACATTCTCGGATCAAGAGCTCAAGCGCATTATTGAAGAAAGCTTGTCCGAATACAAAGAAACAAAGCGTGGAAATTTTATAGTCAAGCTTGGTTCCTAAGAAAGTTAACATTTTCTTATGGAGAGCGAGACTACGAAGTTTGCCGAGTAGAGTGGTTCTTGATAGGATAGGTATGGACATCCCGTCCCTCTTATGTCCAAGATGCGGGAAGGAGTCGGAGTCGATTGATCACGCGTTGGTAAGATGTGAAGAGGTAGTTAAGATTTGGAAGTACATATTTCGATGGTGGACGATAGGGGAAGATAGAGTAGAAACGGTCAACGATATTACCGTGATTAGTTCTCGGCCAATATTGTGGAACGAAATGGCTTGGTGTTTTTTGTACTTCATTTTGGTCTCACCGTAATAGGTTGGTGTTTAAAGATGACAAAAACAATTTGGAAGGTTTAGATTTTGAATTCCAACGCAGGAGTTTCGAGTGGATCACAAGGAGAATCGATAGAAGTAAAATCGAGTGGAGCTCGTGGCTTGCAAATCCGGCGGGACTCCAGTAATTGGGCAACTGTGCTGCTGTGTTTTTGTTTTGGTTCATAGGTGCATCTAGCGTGAGACGTGGACTGTTACGGTGAGAGGTGTTCGACTGCACTAGGTTCGGCTAGGTATTGACAGTACTCGGCTTCTGTTGGCTTCGGTATGCTTCTGTTTCGTTTTGTGGTTCGATACCTGTTACTTGTTGTTTGACAGCCTTGGTTTGTGTTTGCTGTTTTTTATTGGAGGCTCTGCCATCGATTTGGTTTGCTTGTTGTGCCTCTGCTTGGGTTTGTATCTTGCAATCCTTTGCTAGGTGTTTCTGTTTTGTTTCTTTGTATTGTCCCCATACTGTGTATTGGTGCTTCTTGGTGGTTTATAATTGTTTGTTTCCTTAAAAAACATATTATGACCTAAAAATCAAGCTTAATATTTAATTTGATCTTTTGTGATTTTTATGAACATATAAACATGTTTAGCTCAAAAAAGGGTAAAGTCGTGTGGTTGGGCTTGATTTGTCGAAAAAGTTAACTGAGCTTTCGAACGAGTCAAATAGAATATATGTGTTATGCAGTTTGATTCGTTAATGTAACATCTCGAAATTCTGCCATATTATATTTTAATATATGGGTCGATTTGTAAATTGAGTCTAAGTTGTGGACCATTTGTAAACATACACTCTAGGGTTGAATTGGTATTTTGACCAATTTATAAGTTAATACTGAAAATTAGAAATGTAAAGGTCTGAATGGTCATTTGATGTAACCTTGAAATTGAGGGTGTATTAGGTCATTACTGAAAAGTTGAGAATTCTTTGGGTATGGGTTAGCTGATTTGAGAGATTATCTCAAATCAGTTTTGCTGAAGTCGGTCATTTACAGATAAAGAAGAAGAAGAAGAAGAAAAGCTCTGGTAAGAAATGCAACCATGATTTCAGAACAAGTTTTATAAGGTTTGGTTTTGAGCAAAGTTATCTGTTGAATTTGGTGTTTAGGATCCTTACTCAGCAGATTAAGCTTGGTTGTGCAGAAAGAAGGGAGTTCATCTTCTTCAGGTGAGTCCATCTCTTCATTTTAAAACCTTAAAGTTTGAAATTGAATCAGATATTGTGTATCGATTGGCTGAATGAGTTGGTATAATTGTTTAGACATAAAATCGATTAATAGACTGATTTTTAGATGAGTTTATGGAATAAGTTTTGACGTGAATCGAACACTAGAGTCGCAGTCCCGGTATTAAAGCATTTCGGAAACTGGTAATTGGATCCGGAATTAATTGGGTTCCGAAACTGGACACATGGATCCGAAATTTAGGACTTCAGGAAGTGGGCTTGGGTCCGGTATTTAAAAGGATCCGGAATGGGATTTGGGTTCCGGAATTGGACCGAATCCGGAAATGGGATTTGGTTATGGGGTTCCGGTATTGGGCCTTGCGGTATGGATCCGGAAATAACTCCCGGAATTGGGCCTTGCGATATTGGATCCGGAAGTGGATCTCGATTTTGGGCTTCCGGTATTAAACATCCGGAATCGGTTTGGACTTCAAGTGGGCCGAGATCCGGTGTTGGTTAATAATTCCGGAAATGGGTTTAGCATTTTAGGATCCGGTATTCACTAAGATCCGGAAATTAATTGTTGGGCCGTGTGAGAGTTTTGGGCTGGACTTTATTCTAAAAAGATCCGTATTAATTTAATGAATCCGGTATTTGTTTAAAGTGGGTCTTGGGTTTATTGGATCCGATATTAATTAAATTTCGATATTGAGTTTTATAATCCAAAATAAAAATCCCGGAATAGGCTTTAAGTCCGGTATTAAATGGACCCGGATTAGGCTTAGAATCCAGTTATGGTTTTGGATTTTACTTGAATTCGTGTTTGAATAAATCCACAATTCGAGTTCGGGATACTTTTGATTATATTATTTGGAAGAGAAACAATTGAGAATAAATAAGCGATAAATGGTTTAATATTTTTAGAGTTAAGAATATGTTATGAGAAGTAGTGTGATATGTTGTTATACATATACACTAGTAAGTGTAATGGATCCATAGGCACTATTAATATTATTAGAGTGGAAAATACATAAAGTAATTTGTATTTCCCGTTGGCCTATAATGTGGATTGTTAATCCCATTTCGGGAGGCGACAACCTATAATGTGGAATGTAATTCCCATTTCGAGAGGTGATATGAAATAATTGAATAGGCAAAGTAGAATTGCTATTCACATGGAAATGATTGAATAGGCAAAGTAGAATTGCTATTCATGTTGAATTGATTGAATAGGCAAAGTAGAATTGCTATTCACATGGAAATGATTGAATATGCAAAGTAGAATTGCTATTCATGTTGAATTGATTGAATAGGCAAAGTAGAATTGCTATTCACATGGAAATGATTGAATAGGCAAAGTAGAATTGCTATTCATGTTGAATTGATTGAATAGGCAAAGTAGAATTGCTATTCATGCTGGATTAATTGAATAGGCAAAATAGAATTGCTATTCATGTTGAAATGATTGAATAGGCAAAGTAGAATTGCTATTCCTACGGAATTAATTGAATAGGCAAAGTATAATAGCTATTCGTATTTAAGATATGGAAAAGTGAAATAGACAAAGTGTAATTGTTATTTCTGTTTGCTTTAGGTGGATTAGAAATAGGCAATATATAGGTGCTATTTCTACTTCCATTACAAGAAAGAGGTATAGTGATCAAATGTAAAGCCCTTGGGATTGATCGATGAACTAGAATCCGTGATGATCCTTAGTGAGCTTTCGAATATAATGATATGACTTTCAGAATGATATTCATATTCATGGAATCAGGTATGTTCCCGTCATTATGGGACGAGTACGAGTACGGTAAGAATGGTGACAAACCAGGTTTGTTTATATGCTTTGAATATCTGAATTTCCAGGCTGTTAATGTTTTAATTTGAATTGGATGTTCTCACTAGGCGTAAGCCTAATTGTTCAAATTCAATTTTCTTACCAGGTACAAGCTTAGGGGAGTAATAGGATGTGGGACGAGTCCTTTTGTTAATCGACTTTTGATGATAAGCGGAGAAGTTAGCAGATACGAGGAGGCTTTGGATGGATTGCTTAGATAACCCCTTTTAATCTAATTATAGTTGACATGATTAGATTAATAAGTTATTTCAAGAATTTGATTGTCGTAAATATGAACCCTCGTAGTTAATTCTCTACTTATGTATATCAGTTGGATGATTTTATGATTTCCCTTGTGAAACTTAAGGTTTAAATTGGCCCTGATTTTTAGGGTGTTACAATATGGTATCAGAGCTGAAGTTTAAGTGAACTAGGTATGATAATGAGATACCTAGACTTAAGCTGAGATGAATTAAGTTATGATTTGTGAGATATGGGTAGAAGTACTAAGACGAGATAATCTTAGAGTCGACGGAAATACGTGAAATTAGTACTGTAATGATGGTAACGAGAATTTTTATGTATAGTATGTTCGCAATTTCAATTAGCTACTGTCATTATGGATATATTGTTACATAAGTATACTTGTTTCTAAGTTGTTACAGTGACTAATGAACGTTAAATTACGTGTCGTGTGTTTGGGTACGTGTAACCATTTCTTATGGTTATTTCTTTGTGCTATATCAGAGCGATGGTGAATACACCAACAAGATCCCCTAATTCTTCGGAGAATAGGGAAGTGATTGATTGGGGTTTGGAAAGACAACCTGAAGCGAGGGACACATGAAAGTCCGCCGAGGACACCTCTAATAGGAGGAATGGATAGTCAGACACAAAGAACAAGTACCGATACCTCTAATCCGGTGACAACTGAGTCTACAATGGAGTCTCGCATGATGGAGAATATGATGCGAATTATGAATACAACAATGGCATAACAAACAGAGATGTTCATGAAAGCGTTGAATGATCAAAGTTCTGAGTTACGACGAACGGATACATATACTGGTGTAGTAAATCCAATTCACAATCCTGTGGTGAATGTAAACAGGAGGGTGGAAAGGGTCTGTTCATATAAAACCTTTCTGAGTTGTAAACCGCCAGAGTTTACCGGAGCAGACAATCCAGTAGCATGTATGAACTGGCTTAGGGAAATGGAACAGGCGTTTCGAGTCTATGAATGTGATGAAGAATCGAAGGTCAGGTTCGGTTCTCAAATATTGCGAAGCAACGCTTTGACTTGGTGGAATATTGTTACCTCGACTTTGACGACTCCAGTCTTAGCTGCTATGACGTGGGAGTCTTTTAAGAAAAAGGTTCTGGAAGAATATTGTAATGAGAACGAAATGGATAGAATTGAAGAAGACTTTCAGACTCTTAAGAAGGGTACTTCGACTGTTCGGAAGTACACTGAGTCCTTTATGGAAAAGCTGAATCTAGTGGGGCATGTGGCTCCAACCGAGAGAGAAAAGATCAAGGCTTACCTGAAGGGTTTGCCAGCTGATATGATGTCCCGAGTTAGAAATTCAAAAGCTTTAACTCTGAGGGAAACGATTGAGGAAGCAAAGATTGTGGAAGAAGTTTATGTAAAAGATAAAGCGGAGAAAACTCAAACGGGAGAGAAAAGAAAATTTGAAGGTCGATCGGAACCTTCGCAAGGACCGAAGTCCCTTGTTAAGGACACTCATCTTGAAACTCGACCAGAACCTAGTTGGTGTCAGAAATGTAGGAGTAAACATTTTGGACCATGTCGGGTGGGATTGAGGGAGTGTTTCAAATGTGGAAAGAATGGTCACCAAATAGAGAACTGTCCCATCCAAGGACTGACTTGCTATGAATGTAAGAAGCTTGGTCATTATCGGAGGGATTGACCAAAGTTGAAAGATAGCGGGAATCAAGGGAAGAAACCCAACACCCCAACATCAACGAGTTGAACATTTCACATGACGATGGAAGACGTTAAGGAATGGACGGATGTAGTTTTGATACATTCCTTGTTAGCTATATATATATATATATATATATTATGTGAGTAGTGCTAACTTGTCTTTTGTATTTCAATGCATTGTAAAAGTTAGTTATATCAGTTATGTTTTTGAAGGATGCTTTAATAGTTGAAATGGTTAAAATAGGATCCAGCCATAGATGGGTAAAGATTTAATGATTGTAACAGTGCCCCATGTAGATCTGCAGAGTTTTAAGTTGGAGAGCGGGTAATGTTGAAGGATATAAGATAGTATATGTTAATAAAAGATATCTGCGGTGATTTTATAGTTTCGATTTCGAGGACGAAATTATTTTCAAGTCGGGGAGATTTGTAACATCTCAAAATTCCGCCATATTATATTTTAATATATGGGTCGGTTTGTAAATTGAGTCTAAGTTGTGGACCATTTGTAAACATACACTCTAGGGTTGAATTGGTATTTTGACCAATTTATAAGTTAATACTGAAAATTAGAAATGTAAAGGTCTGAATGGTCATTTGATGTAACCTTGAAATTGAGGGTGTATTGGGTCATTACTGAAAAGTTGAGAATACTTAGGGTATGGGTTAGCTGATTTGAGAGATTATCTCAAATCAGTTTTGCTGAAGTCGGTCATTTACAGAGAAAGAAGAAGAAGAAGAAAATCTCTGGTAAGAAATGCAACCATGATTTCAGAACAAGTTTTATAAGGTTTGGTTTTGAGCAAAGTTATCTGTTGAATTTGGTGTTTAGGATCCTTACTCAGCAGATTAAGCTTGGTTGTGCAGAAAGAAGGGAGTTCATATTCTTCAGGTGAGTCCATCTCTTCATTTTAAAACCTTAAAGTTTGAAATTGAATCAGATATTGTGTATAGATTGGCTGAATGAGTTGGTATAATTGTTTAGACATAAAATCGATTATTAGACTAATTTTTAGATGAGTTTATCGAATAAGTTTTGACGTGAATCGAACACTAGAGTCGCAGTCCCGGTATTAAAGAATTTCGGAAACTCGTAATTGGATCCGGAATTAATTGGGTTCCGAAACTGGACACATGGATCCGGAATTTAGGACTTCCGGAAGTGGGCTTGGGTCCGGTATTTAAAAGGATCCGGAATTTGGACCGGATCAGGAATGGGATTTGGTAATGGGGTTCCGGTATTGGGCCTTGTGTTATGGATCCAGAAATAACTCCCGAAATTGGGCCTTGCGATATTGGATCCGGAGTCAATGTTCCGGAAGTGGATCTCGATTTTGGGCTTCCGGTATTAAACATCCGGAAACGGTTTGGACTTCAAGTGGGCCGAGATCCGGTGTTGGTTAATAATTCCGGAAATGGGTTTAGCATTTTAGGATCCGGTATTCACTAAGATCCGTAAATTAATTGTTGGACCGTGTGAGAGTTTTGGGCTGGACTTTATTCTAAAAAGATCCGTATTAATTTAATGAATCCGGTATTTGTTTAAAGTGGGTCTTGGGTTTATTGGATCCGATATTAATTAAATTTCGATATTGAGTTTTATAATCCAAAATAAAAATCTCGGAATAGGCTTTAAGTCCGGTATTAAATGGACCCGGATTAGGCTTAGAATCCAGTTATGGTTTTGGATTTTACTTGAATTCGTGTTTGAAAAAATCTACAATTCGAGTTCGGGATACTTTTGATTATATTATTTGGAAGAGAAACAATTGAGAATAAATAAGCGATAAATGGTTTAATATAATTAGAGTTAAGAATATGTTATGAGAAGTAGTGTGATATGTTGTTATACATATACACTAGTAAGTGTAATGGATCCATAGGCACTGTTAATATTATTAATATGGAAAATACATAAAGTAATTTATATTTCCCGTTGGCCTCTAATGTGGATTGTTAATCCCATTTCGGGAGGCGATAACCTATAATGTGGAATGTAATTCCTATTTCGAGAGGTGATATGAAATAATTGAATAGGCAAAGTAGAATTGCTATTCACATGGAAATGATTGAATATGCAAAGTAGAATTGCTATTCATGTTGAATTGATTGAATAGGCAAAGTAGAATTGTTATTCACATGGAAATGATTGAATAGGCAAAGTAGAATTGCTATTCACATGGAAATGATTGAATAGGCAAAGTAGAATTGCTATTCATGTTGAATTGATTGAATAGGCAAAGTAGAATTGCTATTCATGCTGAATTAATTGAATAGGAAAAGTAGAATTGCTATTGTTGCGTCTAAAAGCGATATGTGTATTTCGCAGTGGGTTGCAAACTGTCCACAGTGGGAAGCGCAAGTGTACACTGTCCACTATGATCGTCACAGCAAGTAATAGTCGGTAAAATACCGGAATCGTTTCCACAGGGACTGGACAATCAAGACAATTCGGTTCTCATGAGCTCCTTTTACAAGTTTCGATTAGAGAGGAAAATAATATCTTGAGTTGGTTTGGTGAAATAACTACTTTTGATGATTTTACTAAAGATTTAAAAGATGGAATGTAGGTTAGATTTTCTCTAGATTTTATAGTAAATACTTGATCTTAAAAAGTGATCCTAGTAATTGAAGTCGGTCTTTTCGCTAGAAAAGCCCGGTTACAAAATACTCACACCGTTAAGTAAAAATCCCATACTAGTTGTACTTGTTGTTTTGTCAATGGTAATCTCAGAATGGACCCTCTCGGGCCTCGATGGAATGTGTAAAGACAAATACTCTAAGTGTTTTAAATACACAAATTAGCTTGTCTACTACTCCAGTGGGGAGAGATTAGCTCACTGTGCTGACCTCACTCTCGTAAGTGTCATAAGAATTCTTTCGAACTCCCTAGCATTATCCAAGCTCGTGTCACTACGTTCTACCCATTTCTGAGTTGAGAACTAGACTTTTAGATCCTTACAAGTGATCGGCTTGTTCGCATCCTTGGGGTATAATCGAGAATAAATAACCAAAACAACAAATATTCTAAGTATAAAGATTACTCAAACATTTTCTCTAAAATCTAGGTACTTCTCTTGCCTACATCCCAAAGGATGTTTAGCCTAACATAACTGAAGTAAATAAAACACAAGATGAAGATTTAGACATGATTGAAAAAGTGACTTTGAATTACTGCTCACAGTGGGGAACGTAAGTTGCCCACTGTTCGAGAACTACAACTGAAAGTTAAGCTAGAACTTTAAAAACACCAGAAATTAAAGTTATACTACTTTAAAAAGCCCTTCCTTTTATACACCAAGGAAAAAGCTTGGGTAATACACAATGAGGTCTTTTGACTTTGCATCAGCTGAATTATGGGAGCACAAGGACCATTTGTGCCCCATGTTTCTTCTTTAACCAAGGGCTTGATGCTTCTAACCATGGGATTCTTCAAAAAGTTGACTTCTAGGCTCTTAGGTATGAATATTAAATTCACTTTGCCATCTTATTTAGGAGCAAGCCTAGAATAAAATAATCCCCATGCTTGTACTTGTTGCTGAACCTTCTAACTGCCCCCACCATGCTGTCTAACTCAGATTTCTTCTTTTTGTCTTTTCCAGCGGCAGCAGTGGGGAACCGGAGTGAGCACTGTTCACGTCACTGCAGATAAAACGTGAAAACTACCCAAAATCTACCAAATAATTTATTAAACACAAAGGTTTACTCCATTTGCTCATTTTCGACATTTATACTAAGAATGGAGGTTTTGAGAGGCGGAATGGCTAAATTTGACAAAATAAAATCTGAAATTCAAAGAAATAATAACTCTATAAATAGAGTTATCACAACCTCAAACTTAAACCATTACTTGTCCCCAAGTAATAAAATATATACAAAATAATGCATTTGAAATTTTAGGGACTTACCGACTCTTTACCTTGAATGGACGTTGATCTCCTCCTTTAGATACTTCTTTCGGTTCCAAAATTGAAGTTTCACTTTTGTATTTGACGAAATCTTTCCCTTGTTCACAATTGAAAAATAGGGCTTTTCTTGGGTTCGAAAGGTTTTCGGCTTTGAAGATTTTTCCAAGGGTTTTTTTGCACGGATTTCCAAACATGGACCGAAGATCTCGCTTCGAGAAAGTGAGTGGTTTAGATTTTTCATGGATATGTACGCACACTTTCAGGCTTTATTTGGGTGTGGCTATTTTTGTGAGAGTGGGCATTCTGATGGTCCAGAAAAGGCACACCATCTTTTTCTGGGAGTGGGCACTTTGATGGTCCAGAAAAGGCACACCATCAACTTTGTTAGTGCAACTCCGTTTTTCTTCTGTTTTTGTATTTTTGTATTTTTCTCTTTTTTTTTGGGAGGTAGCTAAGGTTTTACCCACCTCAAACTTATGACCTCACAGTGTCCTCACTGTGGATAGACTGGAAGTCACATCTGGAAGTCCCCACCTCAAACTTAAAACTACACAGTGTCCCCTCTGTGACTTGGAAGGATTCAACGAGGTGTGTTGGGGAAACAAAAAAAAGGTTGTGTTTGGATGCAAAAAGGACCTATTTCACATTGTGGGAGAAGTTGAGATTTGTACTTACAAAAGGGACCCTTGAATTGTCGGAAACCGAGAGTTGTACCCTAAAAAGAAAAAAATCATGCAAGCATTCAAACCAAATAATCAAGTTAGTAACCAAAATTACCTACCTACGGTAGGATTTTCATGCATCATTAACGGATAGTTTAAAGCAGCAAATGTGTCAAAAGCCTAACCATAGGCATCATACAGAAAATTAAATTGTTTTTGGGAGCAAACTGGTAAAACCAATGTTTTAACAAACCATTCAGGGGCTCTGGGTGGTACTCGGTGAACTGTCGGCATCATCCTCCGCAACGTCATCCTCACTAGCATACGTTGCGCAAATATCCTCGGGAAAGCTCGGGAGTTGGGCTGCCAACACCGGGTTGGTTTCATTCACAAACTGCCCCATTACCTCATCCCGTTCCCGCATGTACATCCAAAAAAAATTCGTGGCCCTTCCTTGGTATCTTTGCTCGGCTTCCATTAAGTCTAAGCGTTAATTGATCTTACGTAAAGCCGCCAAGATTTCGGTCATTTGATTGCTGGAAGATCCTGCATCGGTAGTGCGCACCGGCGTACGAGGCGTTCTTGCAACGTGCTCCTCAGCTATGAACACAGTGGGGTTAACAGTCCCCACTGTGGGGATATCTTCTTCCTGCTCGGGTGGAGGAGTGGTGATGTGCCGTCCCATCTTTCAGATGGTTCCCACATTGATATTACTCGTGGAATCTAACCACTGGTCCTCCACAGCCGACGGTACACCTGCGTCTATCATCAACGAAGTAATAAGGCAAGGGAGGGGCAAAATTACCTTCTTCCGGGTGCGCGCTTGATCTATGGCCGCATGCATGACAGTGCCCACGTTGATCTTTTTTCCCGTGAGGATGCAGTACAACAGCGCACACTTATGCATCGACAAAGTGGTGTCGTGCGAAGTTGGGGATAATGAAGCACGGAGAAACTGGAACCAAACGGCAGCCTCGGTAGTGAGGGAACCAGCGTTTAGGCACCGTCGTTGACCGTCCTTATTCCATGGTTTCCCTTCAGCTGCTATCTCTCTTAAAATGAGGTCCTCACATGCGGGAGTCATCTTCTTCAAGAACTGCGCAAACTCACAAATACCCGAATTTTCTCTCCCCAACACTCGGTTAATTTCCCCTGGATTGTAACAAACTTTCCTACCTCGAATTACCACAAAGGGGTCTTTACTTTGAGAGGCCTCGGCGTAAAATTCACGCACTAGCGAGGCATTGGCACGTCGATTAGCGGCAGAAATAATCGACCAATCATGCATCACAATTCTATTCTTGACAAATGAATTAGCTTCAACGAAATCGGGGTCAAAACCCCTCTCTAATTTCAACTTTTGCTTCGCAATGCACTCAAAGTGGGCAGCCACCTCCGGGGAGGTGAACTGCCTGGGCACCCCACTGGGGGCATGTTCAGTGCCCACAGTGGATTGATGTGGGTTTTGGGTTTGAATTTGCTCATCCCCACCATCAATTTTCATAGACGATGAACTTAGAGAGGTTGCAGGGTTTTTACCTTTTCGTGAAGCTTGCTTAGCAGGCCTCTTTGTCGGTGTTTTTCGTGTCTTGGTTACCGTGGATCTGGTAACCATTCTCCTCTTCTTTTCGGCTTGGGGAATAGGGTTCTCCCCACTGTGGACATTTTCCGAAACAGCACTCTTCTCCTTATCAAACTTAAAACTAACATACTGACTCTGATAATTTTCCTCCACTATTCTCTGCAACTCCTCGTTCGCAGCAAACAATTCTGCTTCAGCCTTCTTCCTCTCCTCCTCGAAGATCCTCTCCTTTTCTGCCCTAATCCTTTCCTCCTCTAATCTCTTTTCCTCCTCTTCTTTTCGGACCCTTTCCTCCTCCTCTCGACGCCTTCTCTCGGCATCCTCCTTCCTCTTTCTTATTACTTCCTTTTGTTGAATGTATTCCTCCTCCAATCGTCGTTCTTCCTCTTCGGCTTGCAGAGCCTCAGTGTCAAAAAGGATGGTACTCGTGGTTGAGACGCGTGGAGAGGAAATAGCCTTCGGGCTTTCTTGTTTGGAGGAACCTTCGTCTGGTGCACCAGAAGTCATCGGTGCACTAGAAGTCACCGGATTTTCGCCGGAGACCGGCGGCGGTTCATTAAGATCACCGGTGACGGTTTCCGGTGGGGTGCTTTCGGTGTTTCGACGGCGGACCGCCGCTCGATTAGGTGCCTGAGGGTTTGAAATCGGCCTCTTACTTCTGGCCATTGGAGGGATTTTGGTTCTGGTTCGTGTGAGAGAAATGGAGAAGAAAAAGATGTTTTTTGAACATTTGGAAGCCAAAGTGGCTTTTAGGGAGTTAATGGTGGTTTTTAGGAGTTTTGAAAGGGTTTAGGGCTGAACCGTTGGTTTTTAGGAGAGAGAGGGAAAAAGGACAATGATGATTTTCTTGGAAAATGGAGAACTAGGGTTATGTGGCAGCAAAAGTTGAGTAGTTGGCAGAAAAAGTGAAGTCTTATCAGCATTGGGCCCCACAAATGGTCCCATCATCCGTCAGATTCAAGAGTGGGGAGCGCAGTGACTTGCGCCTTCCCCACTGCGAAGCGTTTTGTTGACTTTTTCTTTGAAAATTGAGAGTTGTGCCTACACACATAAAACCAGACTACCATGCAATATTAAAAAGAACAAAAAGAATAAAAACACAGCAAATAACAGAAATAAAATATTTACAAGTGGACCCAATGTTTCTTAACCATAGTGAGGTGGAGAGTGGGCAGGGATGTGGGCACTCTCATGCAGAAAATGCTTTACCCTTTGCCCGTTGACTTTAAAGGTCTGACCAGACTGTGGAGACTTTAACTCCACTGTTCCAAAGGGACTCACCTTGACAATGGTGTATGGTCCCGTCCATCTGGATTTGAGTTTACCTGGGAAGAGCTTGAGACGGGAGTTGAATAGTAGTACCTTTTGTCCTTCCAAGAATTCTCTATGGTTGATCCTACGATCGTGCCACATCTTGGTCTTCTCTTTATACAACTTGGCGTTCTCATAGGAGTGATATCGCAACTCCTCTAACTCATGCATTTGTAAACTTCTTTTGATACCCGCAGCATCTTCACTCATGTTAAGCTCTTTAAGGGCCCAAAACACCTTTTGCTCCAATTCAATCGGTAAGTGACAAGCTTTGCCAAAAACTAATTTAAATGGAGACATTCCCAAAGGAGTTTTATAGGCTGTTCGGTAGGCCCAAAGAGCATCATCAAGTTTGGTTGACCAATCTTTTCGGTGCGGTTTAACAACTTTTTCCAAAATCCCTTTTATTTCACGATTTGAAAGCTCGGCCAAACCATTGGTTTGCGGATGGTATGCGGTGGCCACTCTATGATGAATATCATACTTAGCAAGAACAGAGGCCATGATTTTATTTACAAAATGGGTACCCTCGTCACTAATCAATGCCCGTGGTGTTCCAAAACGAGTGAAAATATTTTTGTGCAAAAATTTCACCACGGTGTTGGCATCATTTGAGTGGCAAGCAATGGCTTCTACCCATTTTGAAACGTAATCTACCGCTACCAAAATATAAAAGTTGTTGGAATTTGGAAAAGGTCCCATGAAATCGATTCCCCAAACATCAAAAAGTTCAACCTCTAAAATGTTGTTAAGAGGCATTTCATTTCTTTGCGAAATGTTCCCCGTACGTTGACATTGCTCACAATTTTTCACAAATTCATATGAGTCTTTAAAAACAGTGGGCCAAAAGAATCCACTTTGCAAATTTTTTGCAGCGGTACGGTTTCCACCAAAGTGACCACCGTAGTGGGATGTGTGACAACCATGGAGTATTTGATGTTGCTCACTCCCATGGACACAACGCCTCAATATTTGGTCCGCCCCTATCTAATACAAGAATGGATCGTCCCAAACATATTGTCGTGTGTCATGTAAAAATTTCTTAAATGGTTGTCCACTCATCCCATCGGGCTTAAGTCCACTAGCTAAAAAGTTTGCAATATCAGCATACCAAGGAACATTATTCTCATGATGTTGAGCGGATACCAATTGTTCATCGAGAAAAGTTTCCTTTACCGGAGTGGGATCAGGAGTGGGATGAACAGTTCCCACTGTCTTCTCAATTCTTGACAGGTGGTCAGCGACCTGGTTACTTGTTCCTTTTCTGTCTACGATTTCCAGATCGAACTCCTGTAGCAATAACACCCATCTAATCAACCGTGGCTTGGAATCAACCTTGTTGATCAAATATTTAATTGCCGCGTGATCTGTGTGTACTATCACCTTCGTCCCTATCAAGTATGACCTGAAACGATCAAAAGCAAACACCACCGCAAGTAATTCTTTTTCCGTAACAGTGTAATTAATCTGAGCTTCAATCAGTGTTTTACTTGCATAATAAATGGGGTGAAAGACTTTGTTCTTTTTCTGTCCTAGAACAGCCCCCACAGCCCACTCGCTGGCATCACACATTACTTCGAATGGGAGTGACCAATCAGGAGTGGTCACTATGGGTGCTGTGACTAATGCTTCCTTGATTTTTTCAAAAGCATCTCGGCATTCTTGGAAAAAAATGAAATCTTTTTCGTGTTGTAATAGGTTGCATAGGGGTTTTGTAATTTTCGAAAAATCTTTGATGAACCTCCTATAAAAACCTGCATGACCCAAAAAACTTTGAATGCCTTTTACCGTGGTGGGTTCGGGAAGTTGCGCCACTACTTCAAGCTTGGCTTTATCAACTTCCAACCCTCTTCTTGAGACAAGATGTCCTAACACAATACCCTCTTCGACCATAAAATGACATTTTTCCCAATTTAAAACTAGGTCGTGGGTTTCACATCTCACTAGGCTTTTCTCTAAATTTCCCAAACAATTTTCGAATGATGTCCCTATCACAGAAAAATCATCCATAAAAACTTCTATGGTGTCTTCTATCATGTCGGTGAAAATGGCCATCATACAACGTTGAAAAGTGGCGGGGGCATTACATAATCCAAATGGCATCCTCCGGAATGCAAAAGTGCCGTAGGGACAAGTAAAGGTGGTCTTTTCTTGGTCCTCGGGTGCAATGTGGATTTGGTTGTATCCGGAGTATCCATCTAGAAAACAATAAAATTCTTTTCCCGCCAACCTATCAAGCATTTGGTCTATGAATGGTAAGGGAAAATGGTCTTTCTTAGTGGCTAAGTTGAGTTGTCTATAGTCCATGCATATCCTCCATCCCGTGACAATCCTAGTGGGAATGAGTTCGTTCTTTTCGTTCTTCACTACGGTTGTCCCTCCCTTTTTAGGGACACATTGGACGGGGCTCACCCAACTACTACTAGCAATGGGATAGATAATGCCGGCATCTAACCACTTCAAGACTTCTTTCTTAACTACCTCCTTCATGATGGGGTTCAACCTTCTTTGAGGTTGGACTTTCCCCGGGTTGTCACTTTCCAAGTTGATCTTATGTTGACATAAAGAGGGGCTTATTCCTCTAATGTCCGCTATCGTCCAACCAATTGCCTTTTTATGCTTTACTAACAAACCGATCAGAAGTTGTTCTTGTTTCTTGCTAAGTTTGGAAGAGATAATAACGGGAAGTTTGTTATCCTTAGCGAGATAAGCATATTTTAAGTGGGAAGGCAATGGTTTAATCTCTAACTCGGGAGGTTGTTCTATTGAAGGGGGTTGAACATCTCTATCCATAAAGTCGAGAGGTTCAAAAGCTGCTACTACGGCGTTACACTCATCCTCAAAAGTGTCTTCACTCTCAGATTCAGAGTGTTCACTCTCACTCCCCACTGTGGGCACTGTTTCAAAACTGTGGGTTTCATTAATCAAACTCAAAGCAAAACAGTCCTCGGTATTTATATACTTAAGAGACTTAAAGACATTGAAGGTCACTTCTTGGTCATTGACTCTCATCATGAGTTCTCCTTTATGCACATCAATCAAAGTTCGTCCGGTTGCAAGGAACGGACGTCCTAAGATGATTGGGATTTCTTTATCGGCCTCATAATCTAGGACTAGAAAATCGGCGGGGAAGATAAATTTATCCACTTGGACCAAAACGTCTTCTATTTTTCCCTTGGGATAGGCAATGGACCGGTCGGCTAGTTGTAAAGTCACAGTTGTGGGTCTAGCCTCTCCAATGCCTAACTTCTTAAAAATGGAAAGTGGCATCAAATTTATACTAGCTCCCAAATCACAAAGTGCTTGACCTACTTCTTGTCCTCCTATTGTGCACGGAATGGTGAAACTACCCGGGTCTTTCAACTTAGGTGGAATCTTGCTTGTAAGGAGGGCACTACATTCTTCGGTCAAAGCCACAATCTCAAATTCACCCAACTTTCTTTTTTTGTTCAAAATATCTTTTAAAAACTTAACATAGCTTGGCATTTGCTCGAGAGCCTCTACCAAGGGTATGTTAATATGAAGTTGTTTAAAAATGTCTAAAAACTTTTTAAATTGAACATCGACATTTTTAGGCTTTATTCTATGAGGGAATGGTATGCTTCGTGGGTCAATCTGAGTTTGCTGTGGTATTGGCTTTGGAACAGTAGCTTTTGGTACAGGTCCAAAAGTGGGAAGGTCAGGAATGTCGGTTCTCACTGTGGGCACCACAGTGACCTGAGGAGTGCCCACTGTGGGCACCACAGTGGGTACTCGAGGCGGATCATCAGGTTCGAAGACGATACCTTGCAGATCCTTTCCACTCCTCAGTGTGATGGGCTTGACATGTTCAGGTCCTTTTCCTATCACTCTAGCGTGTTCGGTATCACTAGGTAACGTTCCTGGTGGCCTGTTCTTAACTTCAACGGCTAACTGTCCTACTTGGGTCTCTATGTTCCTAATGGCTGCTTGAGTTTGATTCATAAAACCTTTGAGAATTGATTCGATTGATTGTTGTGCCTCAGCGGGTTGAGTAGAGCGTGATTGGTATTGTTGTGAGGATTGGCCTTGGTGAAAATTTGGTGGGTTCTGCCCACTGTGATGTTGCTGAAATCCAGGTGGGTTGTGTGGTCTTGATTGGCCATGACTCGCCCCGTGGGGTTGGAGTCCTTGATTTCCCGACCAAGAGAAATTTGGATGATTTCTCCAGCCTGGATTATAGGTTTGTGAGTACGGGTTGTTTCTTGGGTTGGTCCCTATGACATTTACGGACTCGGGATTTGTTGGACAAAAGTCAAAAACGTGCTCTTCTCCACAGAGTGAGCACTTTTCAGGGAGATGTGTTGCGGAATTGACTTGGCCTCTATTTTGGTTCAAAACGATTTTGGTCAAGGCCACTAACTGCGCATTCATGGTTTTAAGTGCCTCGGAGTCGATGGTGTTGGTTTTTGGCATGGGTGCTCTCGGATTGGACCACTCGGTATTGTTGTTGGACACTTTTTCTAAGATTTGATACCCTTCGTTGTAAGTCTTACTTGTGAATGTTCCACCGGCTGTTGCATCTAAGATGATTTTGGCTGCATTGGAAAGACCATTGTAAAAGGTCTCCAATTGGATGCAACATGGGATGCCATGGTGTGGGCATTTGCGAAGTAAATCTTTAAATCGTTCCCACGCATCCGAAACAGCCTCATCTTCTTCTTGTCTAAACAAAATAATATCATTTCGCAATCTTACATTTTTCGTGGGAGGAAAATATTTTTGCAAAAATTTATCGGCAAGTTCATCCCAAGTGGTTATCGAATGAGGTGCATGTGAGTTCAGCCAAGTTTTAGCCTTATCCCTTAGTGAAAAAGGAAAAAGCCTTAACCTTAATGCTTCATCACTCACACCTTGCAATTGAAAGGAATCGGTCATTTCCAAAAAGGATTTTAAGTGTGAGTGCGGATCCTCAGATGGTGATCCCCCAAATTGACCCATGGCTTGGATCATTTGGAACATCACCGGTTTGAGTTCAAAGTGGTTTGTTTCAAGATTGGGCCTTCTAATCCCGGAGCTTAAATCACTAACTCCGGAAGTAGCATAGTCTCGTATTTTTTGATCTCTGCTATCGGCAATCGTCACTGTGGTCTCCACTACAGGTGGCGGTACTGCAGCCATGTTCACAGTGGGGATCACAGGGGGTTGTCGATTTTTGTTTCTGTGTCTTCTTCGAAAAGTTTTCTCTATTTCAAGATCGATTGGTAACAAAGGTTCGTGTTGTTGCCTTGGCATACAACACGAAAAGCTTAGAAAAACGAGTTACTCGGGCTCGAACAAAAACTAATGTCTTGAGATTTAAAATCACGCCAGTCCCCGGCAACGGCGCCAAAAACTTGTTGCGTCTAAAAGCGATATGTGTATTTCGCAGTGGGTTGCAAACTGTCCACAGTGGGAAGCGCAAGTGTACACTGTCCACTATGATCTTCACAACAAGTAATAGTCGGTAAAATACCGGAATCGTTTCCACAGGGACTGGACAATCAAGACAATTCGGTTCTCATGAGCTCCTTTTACAAGTTTCGATTAGAGAGGAAAATAATATCTTGAGTTGGTTTGGTGAAATAACTACTTTTGACGATTTTACTAAAGATTTAAAAGATGGAATGTAGGTTAGATTTTCCCTAGATTTTATAGTAAATACTTGATCTTAAAAAGTGATCCTAGTAATTGAAGTCGGTCTTTTCGCTAGAAAAGCCCGGTTACAAAATACTCACACCGTTAAGTAAAAATCCCATACTAGTTGTACTTGTTGTTTTGTCAATGGTAATCTTAGAATGGACCCTCTCGGGCCTCGATGGAATGTGTAGAGACAAATACTCTAAGTGTTTTAAATACACAAATTAGCTTGTCTACTACTCCAGTGGGGAGAGATTAGCTCACTGTGCTGACCTCACTCTCGTAAGTGTCATAAGAATTCTTTCGAACTCCCTAGCATTATCCAAGCTCGTGTCACTACGTTCTACCCATTTCTGAGTTGAGAACTAGACTTTTAGATCCTTACAAGTGATCGGCTTGTTCGCATCCTTGGGGTATAATCGAGAATGAATAACCAAAACAACAAATATTCTAAGTATAAAGATTACTCAAACATTTTCTCTAAAATCTAGGTACTTCTCTTGCCTACATCCCAAAGGATGTTTAGCCTAACATAACTGAAGTAAATAAAACACAAGATGAAGATTTAGACATGATTGAAAAAGTGACTTTGAATTACTGCTCACAGTGGGGAACGTAAGTTGCCCACTGTTCGAGAACTACAACTGAAAGTTAAGCTAGAACTTTAAAAACACCAGAAATTAAAGTTATACTACTGCAGAAAATTAAAACTAACTATTGTTCTAAACTTGAGAGAATTTAAGTCTACAAACTAAGATGCTTGCTAAAATTAAAGATTGATAATTCCCTCCTCATAAATGACCCCCAAGCCCTTCCTTTTATACACCAAGGAAAAAGCTTGGGTAATACACAATGAGGTCTTTTGACTTTGCATCAGCTGAATTATGGGAGCACAAGGACCATTTGTGCCCCATGTTTCTTCTTTAACCAAGGGCTTGATGCTTCTAACCATGGGATTCTTCAAAAAGTTGACTTCTAGGCTCTTAGGTATGAATATTAAATTCACTTTGCCATCTTCTTTAGGAGCAAGCCTAGAATAAAATAATCCCCATGCTTGTACTTGTTGCTGAACCTTCTAACTGCCCCCACCATGCTGTCTAACTCAGATTTCTTCTTTTTGTCTTTTCCAGCGGCAGCAGTGGGGAACCGGAGTGAGCACTGTTCACGTCACTGCAGATAAAACGTGAAAACTACCCAAAATCCACCAAATAATTTATTAAACACAAAGGTTTACTCCATTTGCTCATTTTCGACATTTATACTAAGAATGGGGGTTTTGAGAGGCGGAATGGCTAAATTTGACAAAATAAAATCTGAAATTCAAATAAATAATAACTCTATAAATAGAGTTATCAGCTATTCATGTTGAAATGATTGAATAGGCAAAGTAGAATTGCTATTCCTACGGAATTAACTGAATAGGCAAAGTATAATTGCTATTCGTAATTAAGATATGGAAAAGTGAAATGGACAAAGTGTAATTGTTATTTCTGTTTGCTTTAGGTGGATTAGAAATAGGCAATATATAGGTGCTATTTCTACTTCCATTACAAGAAAGAGGTATAGTGATAAAATGTAAAGCCCTTGGGATTGATCGATGAACTAGAATCCGTGATGATCCTTAGTGAGCTTTCGAATATAATGATATGACTTTCGGAATGATAGTCATATTCATGGAATCGGGTATGTTCCCGTCATTATGGGACGAGTACGAGTACGGTAAGAATGGTGACAAACCAGGTTTGTTTATATGCTTTGAATATCTGAATTTCAAGGCTGTTAATGTTTTAATTTGAATCGGATGTTCTCACTAGGCATAAGCCTAATTGTTCAAATTAAATTTTCTTACTAGGTACAATCTTAGGGGAGTAATAGGATGTGGGACGAGTGCTTTTGGTATTCGACTTTCGATGATAAGCGGAGAAGTTAGCAGATACGAGGAGGCTTTGGATGGATTGCTTAGATAACCCCTTTTAATCTAATTATAGTTGACATGATTAGATTAATAAGTTATTTCAAGAATTCCATTGTCGTAAATATGAACCCTCGTAGTTAATTCTCTACTTATGTATATCAGTTGGATGATTTTATGATTTCCCTTGTGAAACTTATGGTTTAAATTGGCCCTGATTTTTAGGGTGTTACAGTTAAGTTATAAAAAAATCTTTATTTTGTGTTCAAGATCGACTAGTTTTCAAGAATTACTAAGTTCGAACTTGAAATCTTGAAGATCGTTAAATGCTTGAATCATCACCCAAACAATTCCTCTACCCAAAAAATAGGAAAGTTGAATCCGTAAATACTCTGGATTTGCATAAAAACGATTTCACACACATACACGCACATACATGTGTGTATATATATATATATATATATATATAGAGAGAGAGAGAGAGAGAGAGAAAGAGATATTACGGATCATATAAGACCAAACAGTTTTCTTGAGACCCGTGAGACCATATAAATAGCAATGAACCTTCACAGTGTTTTTGTTGTTAAAATCCAGACTTTTTTTTATACATTCACAATGTTTTGTCGTGAATTTCAGTGTTATTTTGTAATCTCATGTGATAACCCAAACCTTGTATATGTAACACCCAAAATTTGTGGTTCGATAACTGTTACTTGTTTTTTGACATCCTTGGTTTGTGTCGGTTGTTTTTTATTGGAGGCTCTGCCATCGATTTGGTTTGCTTGTTGTGCCTCTGCTTGGGTTTGTATCTTGCAATCCTTTGCTAGGTGTTTCTATTTTGTTTCCTTGTATTGTCCCCACACTGTGTATTGGTGCTTTTTGGTGGTTTATAATTGTTTGTTGCCTTAAAAAACATATTATGACCTAAAATTCAAGCTTAATATTTGAATTTGATCTTTTGTGATTTTTATGAACATATAAACATGTTTAGCTCAAAAAAGGGTAAAGTCCTGTGGTTGGTCTCGATTTGTCGAAAAAGTTAACTGAGCTTTCAAACGAGTCAAATAGAATATATGTGTTATGCAGTTTGATTCGTTAAGTTATAAAAAAATGTTTATTTTGTGTTCAAGATCGACTAGTTTTCAAGAATTACTAAGTTCGAACTTGAAATATTGAAGATCGTTAAATGCTTGAATCATCACCCAAACAAATCCTCTACCCAAAAAATAGGAAAGTTGAATCCGTAAATACTCTGGATTTGCATAAAAATGATTTCTCACACAAACACGCACATGTATATATATATATATATATATATATATATAGAGAGAGAGAGAGAGAGAGAGAGAGTGAGAGAGTGAGAGATATGAGGGATCATATAAGACCAAACAGTTTTCTTGAGACCCGTGAGACCATATAAATAGCAATGAACCTTCACAGTGTTTTTGTTGTGAAAATCCATAGTTTTTTTATACATTCACAATGTTTTTTGTCGTGAATTTCAGTGTTATTTTGTAATCTCATGTGAAAACCCAAACCTTATATATGTAACACCCAAAATTTTAATAATTGGTGTTATAGATTCTACAAGTATTTTGGTCTATAATCTGTATATTGTTTAACAAACTTACTTCACTAATATCCTTTGGATTCGACGACCAATGTTTCATGATTTTGGAAAATGAGATTGGGGATCGGTATAGTCAGAGCGACAGTGCCATGGCGGTACACTTTAGGTGATAGTGCCTGACGACTATGCCACGAGTCACAATCGCCATGGCACTCTCGTCGGGCATAGTCTCCCTGTATGTACCGAGGGTCCTTCCCTCCCCGCGAGATTGAGACGGCGATAGTGACCTTGTAACTATCACAGGGCACTATCGCCCAAGTTGCCCTGGAGCCCGACTTTTGTCCCGATTATCCTGAAATGCTCCTAATCAGTTGAGTTTCTTACGTAAGTGTAACACCCTAAAATAGGGGTAGACAAAAACTTTCATAATACGAAAGAGCGGTATAGAATAAATGAGCCATCCCAAAAAGGGGGAATAACAAGTACATTGGTAAAATTACAATTGTTCGTAAAAGATAGATTATAACAACCAACTAATCAAATTCCTAAAAGTAGGTAAGATTACAAAAGGGTTTTCATATCTATTCGAGTAATTCTTCTATGGCTTGTGTAACGACCCGGTATCCCATAACATACATAATATACATCAATTAACATATTATACATAACGTCGTTACTTTCATAACAAAATACATGATAATTCACCTTCGGTCCCAAAGTATCAAAACTATACAATACAAAAATGTAAATATATCCTAATCTTCGTCAGCTAGCAACCGCCTCCTATGCTTTATTCTTCCCTTTGCTAACAAAAGATCCTTGACCTGGAATACATATTTTTGAAAAAAAATTGAGGGTTAGACCTAAAGGTCTAGTGAGATAATCCCTGTTAGTTTAGAAATCCTTTTTATAAAACACACATATACCACACAGATTAAATACCAAGCAAGACTCGTACATTGTGTTCATCTCTCCTCATTCCCATGGCCAAATTAGTTGGTAGCAAGCCAACTAATACATTAACTTCACTGTACGACATCTATAGCCAACAACACTGTACAAATACTACAGCCAACACACCGGTCCTAAGCCCGGCCAGTCGTATTGTTGTTTAGTATAATTCTTATGTAAATACAATATCTCAATATATTATATTTCAACATAAACACACAGAATCACACATCTATCACATACTCAAACCACACATATACGTATTCCAGTTTCAAAACGTTTTAAAGTAAAACTCACCTGATTGCTTATCAAACACCCTTCCAAGCTTTTCTCCGAGCTATCCGATCCTTTACTCAAAATTCTCAGAATCTGAAACCATTTACATACAAACATCTCTTTACCAAAAGAACTCAAAAGATATACTTAGCAGGCTATGAACTCTGGACAAATCTACCTAACTCTCATACTCAAAATGACCAAACAACTTATAGTTTCCGGAAAGCACAAAAGAATCCGGACAACACAATTTATCCGGACAACACAGACCAATCCGGACAACTCGACTTTCCGGACAACATAAGGAATCCGGACACCAAAGAAATCCGGATGCCATCCGGTATCTAAATCATCCGGAAACCATCCACGAATCGTCCGGACACTATCAACAAAACTACCCGGACACCAACAAAGAAACTACCCAGACACATTCATACTATGTCCGGAAACCTCTGTCGGTTTGGTGCTTTTTACCTAGAAAACCGACTGAATTATTACCAGAAGTGTATTTGACTAATCTAATCCGATAGAAACCTTCTAAAAGCAATTACAAACACAAAATACAAAGGAACATACACCCATATTTACTATTTCAGCCCTTAAACTATTCACTAATGACCATGATACACTTAACTTATAAATTTACCCAAAGTTACCCTAAACATCAAATATGGAGTTAACTTTATTTAACGGAAAGGGAATTTAACTAACGAACTTATCCGGGGTATTACATCATCTCCCCCTTAAAAGAATTCCGTCCCGGAATTCGGATAAGCGAAAAAGGTAATGAATACTTATCACTACTACCTCGAACTCAATCAAAACCATAGAAACTAACTGAATAGATACCCCACACCCACCTATATCCCTAACACAGATAAGCAACAAAAGCATGGAAATACAGATTATCAGTTTGCACCGAAGTCATATAGCACTTTAGCACGTATAGAGTTTATAGGAATATACCTGTCTTCATATCTATCCATACGTCGAGTCCGATTTGCCACTCTGTTGATTTTTTTATAGAGTTAATATACACATAAGCATATACCCCATATAATAAGGTATTCCAGTCCAAACATGGACCTGTAAGATCACAATTACACTGGCCAGGTGTAATCTGAAATTACCTTATATGATGTTCCTTCTACCTTTTATACTTTAGCATCCCAAGGTTCTAATATATCAAAGACATCCTACTTCACATGCAGTTTAAGTCTAGGTACGGGTACAAATATCTAAATCCCTTAAACTAGGGCTCTGATACCATTTGTAACGACCCGGTATCCCATAACATACATAATATACATCAATTAACATATTATACATAACGTCGTTACTTTCATAACAAAATGCATGATAATTCACCTTCGGTCCCAAAGTATCAAAATTATACAATACAAAAATGTAAATATATCCTAATCTTCGTCAGCTAGCAACTGCCTCCTATGCTTTATTCTTCCCTTTGCTAACAAAAGATCCTTGACCTGGAATACATATTTTTGAAAACAAAATGAGGGTTAGACCTAAAGGTCTAGTGAGATAATCCCTGTTAGTTTAGAAATCCTTTTTATAAAACACACATATACCACACAGATTAAATACCAAGCAAGACTCATACATTGTGTTCATCTCTCCTCATTCCCATGGCCAAATTAGTTGGTAGCAAGCCAACTAATACATTAACTTCACTGTACGATATCTACAGCCAACAACACTGCACAAATACTACAGCCAACACACCGGTCCTAAGCCCGGCCAGTCGTATTCTTGTTTAGTATAATTCTTATGTAAATACAATATCTCAATATATTATATTTCAACATAAACACACAGAATCACACATCTATCACATACTCAAACCACACATATACGTATTCCAGTTTCAAAACGTTTTAAAGTAAAACTCATTTGATTGCTTATCAAACACCCTTCCAAGCTTTTCTCCGAGCTATCCGATCCTTTACCTAAAATTCTCAGAATCTGAAACCATTTACATACAAACATCTCTTTACCAAAAGAACTCAAAAGATATACTTAGCAGGCTATGAACTCTGGACAAATCTACCTAACTCTCATCCTCAAAATGACCAAACAACTTATAGTTTCCGGAAAGCACAAAAGAATCCGGACAACACAATTTATCCGGACAACACAGACCAATCCGGACAACTCGACTTTCCGGACAACATAAGGAATCCGGACACCAAAGAAATCCGGATGCCATCCGGTATCTAAATCATCCGGAAACCATCCACGAATCGTCCGGACACTATCAACAAAACTACCCGGACACCACCAAAGAAACTACCCAGACACATTCAAACTATGTCCGGAAACCTCTGTCGGTTTGGTGCTTTTTACCCAGAAAACCGACTAAATTATTACCAGAAGTGTATTTGACTAATCTAATCCGATAGAAACCTTCTAAAAGCAATTACAAACATAAAATACAAAGGAACATACCTCAGATTCACTTCCAAGCACACCAATTGAAGCCGTAACCTAGCTTTTCTTCTTTTCTCCTTCTTGCTCTCTCAAAACACACACACACACACACACTAAACTGAAATATCTGATGTTTCTGAGGTTATGAAATATCTGAATATCTTTTAGATAATATCCACCCATATTTACTATTTCAGCCCTTAAACTATTCACTAATGACCATGATACACTTAACTTATAAATTTACCCAAACTTACCCTAAACATCAAATATGGAGTTAACTTTATTTAACGGAAAGGGAATTTAACTAACGAACTTATCCGGGGTATTACATCATCTCCCCCTTAAAAGAATTCCGTCCCGGAATTCGGATAAGCGAAAAAGGTAATGAATACTTATCACTACTACTTCGAACTCAATCAAAACCATAGAAACTAACTGAATAGACACCCCACACCCACCTATATCCCTAACACAGATAAGCAACAAAAGCATGGAAATACAGATTATCAGTTTGCACCGAAGTCATATAGCACTTTAGCACGTATAGAGTTTATAGGAATATACCTGTCTTCATATCTATCCATACGTCGAGTCCGATTTGCCACTCTGTTGATTTTTTTTATAGAGTTAATATACATATAAGCACATACCCCATATAATAAGGTATTCCAGTCCAAACATGCACCTGTAAGATCACAATTACACTGGCCAGGTGTAATCTGAAATTACCTTACATGATGTTCCTTCTACCTTTTATACTTAGCATCCCAAGGTTCTAATATATCAAGGACATCCTACTTCACATGCAGTTTAAGTCTAGGTACGGGTACAAATACCTAAATCCCTTAAACTAGGGCTCTGATACTATTTGTAACGACCCGGTATCCCATAAAATACATAATATACATCAATTAACATATTATACATAACGTCGTTACTTTCATAACAAAATACATGATAATTCACCTTCGGTCCAAAAGTATCAAAACTATACAATACAAAAATGTAAATATATCCTAATCTTCGTCAGCTAGCAACTGCCTCCTATGCTTTATTCTTCCTATTGCTAACAAAAGATCCTTGACCTGGAATACATATTTTTGAAAACAAAATGAGGGTTAGACCTAAAGGTCTAGTGAGATAATCCATGTTAGTTTAGAAATCCTTTTTATAAAACACACATATACCACACAGATTAAATACCAAGCAAGACTCATACATTGTGTTCATCTCTCCTCATTCCCATGGCCAAATTAGTTGGTAGCAAGCCAACTAATACATTAACTTCACTGTACGACATCTACAGCCAACAACACTGTACAAATACTACAGCCAACACACCGGTCCTAAGCCCGGCCAGTCGTATTCTTGTTAATATAATTCTTATGTAAATACAATATCTCAATATATTATATTTCAACATAAACACACAGAATCACACATCTATGACATACTCAAACCACACATATACGTATTCCAGTTTCAAAACGTTTTAAAGTAAAACTCACCTGATTGCTTATCAAACACCCTTCCAAGATTTTCTCCGAGCTATCCGATCCTTTACCCAAAATTCTCATAATCTGAAACCATTTACATACAAACATCTCTTTACCAAAAGAACTCAAAAGATATACTTAGCAGACTATGAACTCTGGACAAATCTACCTAACTCTCATCCTCAAAATGACCAAACAACTTATAGTTTCCGAAAAGCACAAAAGAATCCGGACAACACAATTTATCCGGACAACACAGACCAATCCGGACAACTCGACTTTCCGGACAACATAAGGAATCCGGACACCAAAGTAATCCGGATGCCATCCGGTATCTAAATCATCCGAAAACCATCCACAAATCATCCGGACACTATCATCAAAACTACCCGGACACCACCAAAGAAACAACCCGGACACATTCATACTGTGTCCGGAAACCTCTGTCGGTTTGGTGCTTTTTACCCAGAAAATCGACTGAATTATTACCAGATGTGTATTTGACTAATCTAATCCGATAGAAACCTTCTAAAAGTAATTACAAACACAAAATACAAAGGAACATACCTCAGATTCACTTCCAAGCACACCAATTGAAGCCTTAACCTAGCTTTTCTTCTTTTCTCCTTCTTGCTCTCTCAAAACACACACACGCACACTAAACTGAAATATCTGATGTTTCTGAGGTTATGAAATATCTGAATATCTTTTAGATAATATCCACCCATATTTACGATTTCAGCCCTTAAACTCTTCACAAATGACCATGATACCCTTAACTTATAAATTTACCCAAAGTTACCCAAAACATCAAATATGGAGTTAACTTTATTTAACGGAAAGGGAATTTAACTAACGAACTTATCCGAGGTATTACACTTGTGACCCAAAAGTATCCCCACGGCTCACACGCTCCGTCTACTCTTTCTTGGAAATGGCACCACTAGAACCTGAGATCCATGTCAACATTTAAACAAGTGTCAAGACAAGGCTTGGTGAGTAATTCCAATTAAAACAAATAATAGTGATAATATAATCGAGTAAGATTCATTATAGAGTTTCCCACAATTGTATTTGAAGTCAATGGGGGAGACCCATAGCACCAAGAAGTTTCACCCAAAGAGTGGAGATACCTTAGTGCCTTCAGCATAAATGCGACACCAAAGGCCCGGCACACTGTGGATACAACGAAGGCATTGCCCCATGGTGGCGGGGGTCTAAGCACATACCCAAAAGGTGGTGCCCAAGACTATGTCCTCCTAGTGAACACTTAACTTGATTCATTCAAAGCCCAAATAGGCATATATAATATCCATATGCTCAATAAACGCAAGGGCTTCAAGTCCATGGTACATAACTCACTATCTAGTAATACATGTACCATATATATTAATATGCATAAACCATATGAAGTCATACATACTCAATGAGCCACAGAGTTGAATAACTTAATCATTAAGACAAGCTTAATACCCTTTAAATGACTTGTAGCTAGGATGCAAGAATCCCCAAAATTACCAAGGCCACACACATGATAACATCAACACATAGAGTCTAATAATACTCCCATAACTTAAGAATATTTGCATTTATCCAACCATCCCTACTTCCCAAACTTAGGGTTTCCAACAAAATGATGAAATGAACAAGTTAACAAGTAAATGACCATGGATCTAGAGAAAGGAAGGTTAGAACACTCACACTCTAGGTTTTTATACCAAAACCTAGTAAATGGACGAAAACCCTAGCTTTGGAGGTAATGCAAGTGAGACTTGGAGTTGTAGGTGACAAATCTCTTGGAGGAATCTTCGATAAGTGCTCTTAATAGACCCAATATGAACAATAAATGTGACTTAGATCTTGGGAGGGATTGAATGAAGAGAGAGGGTGGGTTTTAGGGTGAAAATCGCACCTTGGATGGGAGGAAACGATTTGGGAGTGTTTTGGTAAAGTGAGTGGGAAAAGATGGGAAAAGGAGGGATAAGGTGAAAACTTCTCAGACCGGTCGCGGACGTCCGCCATGTGACCATGCGGACGTCCGGCCTTCCCGTGGCCTGACTCCTCTCAAAAGTCTTTGTTGCTTCCGTGGATGCTCCGCGGATGTCCACTACCACGCAGACGTCCGACCCTAAGCCTTGCGGACGTGTGCATACCTTATTTTCTGAAATCCAATTATTTTTACATGTTTTGGACAACCCATGCACAATGATCATGTTTAGGAATGCAGGTAACAAATAATATCACATATGATTGAGTCTAATATACACGAGAATCCGACAGATTTAAAAAAAAATGATGTTAGCATTCAAGTTACGTACCGAATGACATCCGGGGTGTTACAATCCTCCCCACCTTGGAAGGATTTCGTCCCCGAAATCACACTTTACACAAAAAGGGTAGGATAGCGTTTCCTCATGTCCTCCTCGGACTCCCAAGTCACATTTGCCCCACGATGATGTTTCCATTGAACCTTCACCATCGTCACCTCCTTATGACGAAGTTTCTTAGTCTTTGATTCAAGTATAGCTTCCGGCTCCTCGACACAACGGTTTCCATTGTCAACCCGGATCTCCGTCAATGGGATCACGTTCTCATCCTCGGCCAAACACTTTCGTAGGTAGCACACGTGGAATGTAGGATGAATCCCATCCATCTCCGGTGGTAGGTCTAACTTATAAGCTTGCAAACCGACTTTTTCCAAGATTGAGAATGGTCCAAGGAAACGTGGACTAAGTTTCCCTCTCTTTCCGAACCGGATAATGCCCTTCCATGGAGACACCTTCAACATTACCCGATCGCCCACTTGAAATTCGATTGGTCGGCTTTTCTTGTCCGCGTAGCTCTTTTGTCGGTCTTGTGCCGCCTTTAAACGTTCCTGAATTTTCTTTACTTTGTCCGCGGTTCTTGCACAATTTCTGGTCCCTAAAATTGCTTCTCCCCCACTTTAAGCCAACAAACGGGAGTTCTACACCTACAACCATACAAGGCTTCAAACGGTGAAGCCTTAAGACTCGAGTGGTAACTATTGTGGTATGGGAATTCCACCAAAGGTAAATGTGTGTCCCAACTTCCACCAAAGTCCATGACGCACGATCGAAGCATGTCTTCGAGGGTTTGAATCGTTCGCTTGCTTTGCCCATCCGTTTGGGGATGGTAGGCCGTACTTAGTTTCACCTTCGTCCCCAATTCCCTTTGGAAGCTAGCCCAAAAATTCGAAGTGAATCGGCTATCTCTGTCGGACACGATGGATAATTGCACCCCATGCCTCGACACGATCTCATTGATGTAAAGTCTTGCTAGTTTATCCAACGGCAACGTCTCCCTCATTGCCAAAAAGTGTGCGCTCTTAGTCAAACGGTCCACTATCACCCAAATGGTGTCATGACCCCGTAAGGTTTTTGGTAGCTTTGTCACGAAATCCATGGTGACATTGTCCCACTTCCATTTCGGAATCTTCAAGAATTATAGACTTTCGTACGGCTTTTGATGTTGTGCTTTGACTCGAAGACACGTTACACAAGTCCACGCATTTAGCCACATCGAGCTTCATTACCGGCCACCAATAATTTAACTTCAAGTCCCTATACATCTTCGTACTTCCGAGATGTATAGAATATCGAGACTTGTGGGCTTCCTCAAGAAGTAGCTCATGATTACCGCCGATCTTCGGCACCCAAATCCGACCTTGGAAGAGCTTAAGGCCGCGACTATCCTCCATTAGTAGTTCCCGTTGCTTTACCATAATTTCGGCCTTGAGGTTTTCTTCCTGGAGTGCCTCCGCTTAACTTCCCTTGATGTTCGACAACAAACTTGATATCACATCAATTCGGTAGAAGTTTAGCTTAGTATCACCCCCGTGATCCTTTCGGCTCAAGGCATCCGCCAATACGTTAGCTTTCCCGGGATGGTAGAGTAGTTCACAATCATAATCCTTCAAAAGTTTGAGCCACCTCCGTTGTCGCATGTTCAGTTCCTTTTGGTCGAAGATGTATTTGAGGCTTTTGTGATCAGTGTAAAGGGTGCACTTTCTTCCGTACAAATAGTGTAGCCACAACTTCAAGGCAAAGACCACCGCCGCCAACTCTAAATCATGAGTCGGGTAATTCTTCTCATGGTCCTTTAGTTGTCGTGACGCATAAGCTATCACCTTTCCCCTTTGCATCAACACACAACCGAGTCCCATTTTTGAAGTGTCGCTATAAACTACAAAGTCTTCCGATCCTTTGGGTAAGGATAATATTGGCGCTTCACACAATTTCTTTTTGAGCGTTTTGAAAGCTTGCTTTTTGAGCGGTTGTCCACACAAATTTGACGTTCTTCCTTGTCAAAGAAGTAAGCGGCGTAGCAATCTTTGATAAGTCTTGAATGAACCGTCAGTAATAACCGGCTAGACCCAAGAAGCTTCGGATTTCCGTTTGTAAGATCCCACATTGGTTGGGGAGGAGAACTAAGGTTGCCTTATAAGAGGGACTTGATACCTCCCCTATCAGACGCGTTTTAAAACCGTGAGTCCAGGTGTGTGGACAAAGCGGACAATATCTGATACGGTTGGTCTGGGATGTTACAGATGGTATCAGAGCACAGCTTGAGTGAATCAAATGCACCTCGGTGTGTTTGATCTCAAGTTTGCGGCTATAAAATTTTCTTTAAAATTTTTGGAAAATAAAAGAAAGGAAAACCCGTTTGAGAAACGGTGATCGATGGCGCAGTGTGTACAGTCAGCCGGAGCCAGGGGAAAAGGTACAGTACTTAGTGTTTTATTGCTTTCTAGATCATAGAGTATGCATGCTAGATTGCCTGTTGTGGACACTATGCTGTATGTTGAACTACTTGCTATTAGGAATTTATGCTATTTATGATAGGTTACTAAGTGGATGCCCTCTAGGTTGTATGCAGTAAGAGATTTATAGCCTTAGAATATTCGATTTAGTTCTATTGCGCAGCTCTTGTTTGAGTCCAACCGTTCTAGGATAGAGTCTTGTATTCGACTGTCTATTTATTTCGCACTGCATATAATCGGGTATTCGCGAGGTCACTCGTCATAATTAGTAGGGATTCGGTAGTAGCAAGGGTAGTGGGATAAGAGGAAATTCCTAGGGAGCTAGGAAGGGTGGATGTATATATATGCTGGTGCGGGCATATGGTTATTTATATATTTAATTGTTGTTGTATGATCGGGGTGACCGATGGTTTATTAAGTATACAATTGTGGCTGTCTGATCGGGGAGACCGATGGTTTTATATATATACAGTAGTTGTATGAGTTTGCCTGTTTAGGATATGTTCTTGAACTGGCATGTGTGGATTAATTATGTTATGTGTATAGTTTCGGCGAGAAACTACTTGGACCCTCGGGATGGGACTTGGAACGAGCGATGATAGGCGTGGAAGGTAGTAGTAGAGCTCCTACTACCGGAAGCACAGGATCAATGCTCGAGTCGGGGAAGTCATGAGGAATCCAAGGAGTTGAGCGTGAGTGTTGTTAGTATGAGTTATTATGTGCTAATAACGCGTTGTATTATCTACCCTGAATAGCCGTCACGAGGAGAGACAAATATAGTAGATCCACTGGTACATGTGTGTATTTGACTTGCTTTGATGGGATGATCGTTGGGGTAGTGTCGAAGGTTCTAAACTAGTAGTCGTTGGTATAGAAAGACGATTATAGTATTAGTCACTTGGAGTGACGATAAGGATGATAATTGTTGTAAGCAGATCATTTCGGGCCAAGATGGGAGATTGTGCTAGAGTCATAGGCTTATAGAGCCGACATGGATTTGAGGAAAAATCGTAGGGATTATTTGACGTAATTTCCCAACTTGCCCTAAGAGGTTAAATGTTCGGAGGACGATAGTGGATTGGAGAGGTTTGGAGGAGTATGAGTCGAGACGTGGAATGCCGACTGAATCATGCACAAAGTTTATTTTGAAAAAAAAATTGCATTAACTACTTCTGGTGTTTCAAATCCTTTTGGGGATGGTGTTTTGGAATTTTGGGAAATGTTTAGCACACACACAAGATTTCGAATTATGGCTTTGAAAGTGCATGAAACCTTTTTATCACGAGAGTTGCAAACTTTGTTAAAATTGTATCATTGACTATTTTCCAACGGTTCTTTCGGGTATGATGATATCCGTGTTTTGTGGTGTTTAAAATGTTGGGCAAGTGACTACGGTTTGCGACTTTAACATTGGAATTCCTCCACATATGCTAGAGTTGAGACGGAAAGTTACATCCCTCGGTGCCTGTATAAGGCTATTTTGGTGATTTGTTTAAAATGAGTTTGGAATTCTAGTGTCGCTTAACTTTTCGTTCGAGAGTTTGTATTGCTAAGTGTTTTATTGCAATTAGTTCAGTGTGTGGATTGATTCATGCGTGACATAAGTGATGCATGGAGGAATTTTGGTAACATTTCATAAGGAGTTGTTTAGTGCGTTTTTTTTAGTCAGCTAAAGGTTTTATTGACATTTCCATGAAAATGCGATTTATCGACTTAGGGGTATGCATACTGGGGTAACCTTTGTTCTCGACATTTTTATAAACGAGTCGTGCATGAAAATGTTTTAGTTCCTTTTTGTCGAAATGAAAGACCATTTGATCCAAGGAGTGTTTTAATGTTGTGAATATCATGCATACGATTACAATGTGTTATATTTTGGAAATATAAAAGCGTAAATTGTCGACATTCGGTTAATTTGGAATTACCGATCATTTTTTTTTGGAAGTTAAAATTTTTGCTTTGGAGGAAACGAGTATTTTGAACACTTTCGATAAATACATTTTTAAACTATGATGTTTTGGCGTTATATGTCCCAAGTACGAAACTTGAGGAAGTGTTACAAGCTTGCATGCCTACCCCCAGTTAGAGATTTTATGAGGTTTTTAGTCGATATTTTCAATTGATAGAAGCGGGCTGGTTTCTGTCTTCAAGCTTGAAACTTATTTTGAATTATGTGCACACCTTTGTCGCACCCTGTTTAAGGTCATGCGGTTACTTTAAGTGCACGTCAAGAGTCAATCCATACTGGAATCAAGGCGGTTCATTTTAAAGAAATTATTTATTACGTCTTGCTTTTGTGTGAGTAAACTGAACTGCAATGGAACGATTTTCAACATGATTTTCCTATGTGGGACGAGCGTGTCCAGTTTTGTGTAACTATCGAGCAGGTAATAGTAGTTTTACTACATACGATCTTTTGAGATGAAAATCCTGATGTTGAAAATATTTTGTAAATGATTTTGTAAACCATTTGGGGAAATGTGCTTTTAAGTGTCATGTGTCATTTCGAGAATTTTTTTTGGGTGTGAGTCCTTTTGGAAAACTCTTTTGTTTAACCCGTGTTGAGCCTGAGACTAAGGTTGATTTCAGAGTATTGCTTGCTTAAACCTTGTTTAAACGCATTTTCCGACCTATGGGTCTAGCAAGCGTGGAGCATTTTGCTCGGTTTTGACTTGGAGTTAGTCATGGGCCAATTGCCCGGTTTTAATGGCTCGATGTGGAGTCTAGTTGATGAGTTGTTTTTGTCGCACCGTTTGGCATTCTTTGCACATTGAGTGTTTACATGTTTGGGTGAGTGAGTCAATCCGGAATAGGCATGTTGTTGGAAGGCTGTTTGCTTTGGATCCTTAGACACGTTAGTCAGTCGTTGGTAATGGTCGGTTGGGTATCTCGGGGTGGGACCCCGGTATTCATGTGTTTTAACCTAGACTTTCCAGTAGGTACTAGGAGGATATAGTTGTGGGCACTTACCTGGGAGGTAGTTCCGGTGTACTGGGTCTTGAGGCGTTACATGGGAGGTAGACGTCAAGGTGTATCCTCGATACGGTGTGACTTGGCTTCGTAGAGCAAGTGTGGATGATACGTCGACGGTGGAAGGTAGATATTCCACGCACGTTAGTACTGTAGGCCGTATAGTATCGGTTAAGGGATTGATGCCCTTTGTTATTAAGAGAATAAATGCGCATCAACCATTTTGAGGTAGGTGGTATATTTAGGTGTCGACTTTTGGGCTTGAGGCCAAACACCTTTAGTATAATCGGAGAGTGGTAGCCGATTTTAAGATAATCATGGTGATGGTAGTAGTAACCCTGAAAGGGTCACTTGTGATGAATGGTTATGGTAGAATGACCTTCGTGTGTGTTAGTTGATTTGGTTGTGGGGGATATCTTTTTGTGTTAGTGTCTAGGATAATACCACGCTGATGCTTGTTATTGTAATCGGTGGGACCGATGTTCGGCGGGTGGCCGATGTTTGTTATTGTAATCGGTTGGACCGATGTTCGGCGGGTGGCCGATGTTTGTTATTGTAATCGGTTGGACCGATGTTCGGCGGGTGGCCGATGTTTGTTATTGTAATCGGTTGGACCGATGTTCGGCAGGGGGTCGATGTTTTGTTAATATAAGTTATTGAAAATCTTTGGAGTCTATTAGAATTCGTAGAGGTTAATCGACCGTTAATGGTAGGAATGATCGTAGTCGAGTATCCTGTAGGGTATACTGTGAGCAACTTTAGAATGGTTAAAGCTTGAAAGTGGATTGAGTTTGGGATATCATCGAATGCGAGAGAATTAATAAGAGCTGTTTGCGGACGTAGACTTCGGGGACGAAGTCTAATCCAAGTGGGGGAGAGTTGTAAAGCCCGTGTTCCGGTACGGTTTTATTTTACGTTCTCATTTTTTTTTTCTCTCTGAGCGAATTGTTGGTTATCGGGATTGTCGGGAAAAATCAAGATGAGAGTTAGTTATAGTGTTAGTTGATTTTTATTGTAAAGCTTTATCTCTTAGGGGTGGAAAGTGAATGTAATTCTAAAGCTTAAGGGCCAAAAAGAGTGTGTTGCCATTTTGTTGCATGGGGTCGGCCCATAAGGGAACCGACCCCCTCCTATATCGTTTTTGCTCCTCACGTCAAAAAGAGAAAGGACTCAAAAACCCTACCTCACCCCTGCTGCCGCCGTATCACTCCACACACACACCCACACGTCGCCGTTGATCTTCGCCGGCGAGAAGAGAGAGAGAGAGAGAGAGAGTGATAGCGAGAAGGGAGAGAGGAAGAGAACAAGAGAAACGAAGAGAGAGAGAGAGAGAGAGACGCCGGAGGTTCGTCGCTGCTGTCGCCGGAGGTCGCCGCCAACACCACCTTTCGTCGGAGAAGTCGAGGGGAAGAGGAGTAGACGTCGCAAGGTAAGTTGTTTCTTCGTTTCGTTTCGCTTTCCTTTCCTTTTCGTTTTTCCGGTGGAACAACCACCGCCGCACGCCGCCGCTGTGGTGGCCGTGGGTGGGCGGCGGGTTGTGTGGGTGTATGTGTCATTCTTGCGTGGGACGATCGGGAGTGAGGAGAGCGGTGGTGTGAGGATGGAGTGGTGTGTGCGTGAGGGTGTGCGTGCGTGTGCGTGTATATAAGAGTCGCCGGAAATACCGCCGCCGCCGGCGCCGGTGACCACCACGGCCGGAGGTGGCAGTGGGTGGTGCCGGGTGTTGTCCAGCTTTCGTAAACCATTGTTAGCTAAACCCTAACCCGTAACCTTAATCGCGTAACCGTAATTACAATCGGCATTTTATGTGAAAATTAGTTTTCTGTCCAGTTTTCATGTAACCATAACTTTTCCGTCGTAACTCCGTTTGAGCCGAAACTGCCGCCCACGGTTCAAGTTCAGGGTCGAGCACGTTTTCCGTGTTTTAGCGAAAAACTGGTTCGGTCTCTAACTGGGCGAAAAAGTGGTCGCAAGTTCGGTGTTTCGTCATTTCATGTGAAAACTTCTGGAATCTGCCTTGATCTTGCGAAAATCATAACTTTCTGCTCGTAACTCGGTTTGGGGTGAAACCGGTGTCAAAAGTTCCCTTTTTGAGTCTAGAAACTTTTCTGTGTTTTGTGCAAAACCCAGTTCGGGACGTAGCATGGGTCGATTTGTCGGTTTATACTGAAAGGTGCTGAATTTCGCTGTTCCGGAAACTGTTTTTGTAAAATCCGTAGTAAATTGTAGAAAAATCGTTAGGAGGCGTATAATATGTCCTTGGAACCCTAACTCAGAGTACTTTCTGGTCATGAAATAATATTGGGAATTTTCTGGGTTTAAAGGAGTCGAAACAGGTCCCGAACAGACCTGTTTTGGGTGAACGGAATTTAGTTTTAGTGACGGTTTAAGCGTGTGTCGTGTCATAGGGTCCGGGTCTCGTATTGACACGTTTTAACATGCATTTAGGTGCTGGGAAGTGACCATAATTGTGAAGCTTGATTTGTGTTATTAAGCTGGGCGCGCATTCGAGGTGAGTTCTCTCACTATGTAGTTAGGGGTTGTATGCATGTCATAGTAGTTTGTATGTACTACTGTCTTTGTGGTGTGAACTAGTTGTTTGTGGTGTGTAATATTTGATTGGTTTAAATGCTTAGTATAAATGTTTTACATTACACCTCGGTGGGACCGAGGAAATGGAAAGAAACGTTGTGGGAACTCGGCGTGACGAGTGTGTTACATTACAACTCGGTGGGACCGAGGGCTCGGTGGGACCGAGGAAGTGGAAGGAAACGTTGTGGGAACTCGGTGTGACGAGTGTGTTACATTACAACTCGGTGGGACCGAGGTGTTGGATACATAATTACTTGTAGATGTTTACTCGTTTTATGTAACTGTGATGTTGTTGCTTATGTGCGGATATGGGTGATGTGTATATAATTCCTATCTGCGCATGTGTTGGAATTCGCTAAGCTTCGTGCTTACCCTTTCCCAATAAATTGTGGTTTCAGGTGCGAGTGGCTCTAAGGCGTGACGGGTACACACTGGCGCGCGAGGAGAGCTGACTGCTTTCTGATTTTAATAATTAGACGTTTATTCCGCTGGTTTTATTTATAAAGATATTAATTGTGAGTTTGCAAACGAAACGTTGGGATCATTTAATGAGTTGTTATAAATGAAATGTTTATTTTAAAATTTTAAATTTGCTTGTAATTTTTGGGACGTTACAACTTGGTATCAGAGCCGGGAACCGGACTGGTGTGCCAGCGAGGACGCTGGGCTCCCAAGGGGGGTGGATTGTAAGATTCCACATTGGTTGGGGAGGAGAACTAAGGTTGCCTTATAATAGGGACTTGATACCTCCCCTATCAGACGCGTTTTAAAACCGTGAGTCCAGGTGTGTGGACAAAGCGGACAATATCTGATACGGTTGGTCTGGGATGTTACACCGTTGGACTCGTGGGCGACTTCCAATTTGTCATGGCTTCAACCTTTGCCGGGTCAACCTTCACCCCATCTTGAGACACCACATGTTCCAAGAATTGGACCTCCCGTAACCAAAATTCGCATTTAGAGAATTTAGCATATAATTCTTCCTTTCGAAGAACCTCCAACACCGCTCGTAGATGTTGACTATGTTCGGCCTCGTCTCTAGAGTATATCAAGATATCGTCTATGAAGACGATCACCGACTTATCCAAGAATGGACGGCACACACGGTTCATTAGGTCCATAAACACGGCCGGTGCATTTGTCAAACCAAATGGCATCACCAAAAATTCATAATGCCCATATCGCGTCCGAAAAGCCGTCTTCGAAATGTCGCTCTCTTTCACCTTCACTTGGTGGTATCCGGACCTCAAATCGATTTTGGAGAAACAACTCTCCCCTTGCAGTTAGTCAAAGAGGTCATCAATGCGGGGAAGCGGGTACTTATTCTTCACCCTCACCTTGTTCAATTTCCGATAATCAATGCACATTCGCATCGACCCATCCTTCTTTTCCACGAATAACACCGGAGCTCCCCAAGGCGACGAGCTCGGCCGAATAAACCCCTTCTCTAACAATTCTTGTAGTTGCGACATCATTTATTGCATTTCTGTTGGAGCCAAACGGTACGGAGCACGTTCAATCGGGGCCGCCCCCGGAGTAAGGTCGATATGAAATTCCACTTGTCGATCCGGTGGTAAGCCGGGTAAATCCTCCGGAAAAAAATCCGGGTAGTCACATACCACACTCACATCCTCCAACTTCTTCTTCTCTAGCTTCGCGTATATGATGTAGGCTAAGTATTAACGAAGTGGTCTTTCCCCTTTTCTCCCCATGCACTGTCACTACTTTCCCATTTGACGTTGGAATTCGGATCATCTTTTTCGCACACAAGATTTCGGCTCCATTCTCGGTCAACCAATCCATACCCATAACCACATCTAAACCCACGATCGCCATAGGCAACAGATTCGCCTCAAAAGTTTCCCCATCTATTTCTAAGAGACACTTGCTAAAACATTCACGGACCAAGACTTGCTCCCCATTAGCTACCTTGACTAATAGGGCGTCCGAAAGGGTAGTAACTGGAATGGTAAATTGCTAGCAAAAAGAATTAGAGACAAAAGAAAGATTCGCCCCCGAATCAAACAATACGAGCAGGAAAGGAGTTTACGAGGAACGAACCCGTCACAACGTCGGCGGTCTCCCTCGCCTCTGCGGCGGTCATCTGAAAAGCTCGGCTCGGCGCCCTCGGTAGGTCCTCCTTTCGGATCGGCACCCCACTTGATGCAATCCGGTTTCCTCCCGACAACTTCGGGCATTCTCTCTTAAAGTGACCCGGTTCCCGACACTCAAAGCAAATCGGCCCCCAGATAGGGCAATCTTGAACGACATGATCCCTCTTTCCGTACCTTGCACAACCGGTCGGGTTGGGACGAGACCTAGAGTTGCATGGGCCACTATGCTTACCCTTGCACTGATGGCACTACCTTACCTCGCATCTGGGATCACCATTTCTTCCCCCATTAAACGGCCTAGACTCTCGAGCGGGTCCGGTCGACCCTTCCCATTTCCTCTTTTCACCAACAACTACCTTCTCCTCCTCCCCTTTCGCGTAGACGGTCTCCATCAACTTTGCCTCTTCTATCGTTTCTCTTAGAGTAACAGCTTTAGAGTTGCGGACCATGGCCATCATATCCGCCGGTAACCCCTTGAGGTATGCCTTAACCCTTTCCTTCTCAGTCGGGGCCACATGCCCCACCAAGTTGAGTTTTTCCATGAATAGACGAGTGTACTCTCTCACAGTCGAATCTCCTTTCTTGAGTGATCGGAATTCCTCCTCGATCCGGTCCATTTCTTGCTCGGTGCAATACTCCTCCAAAACTTTCTTCTTGAACGTCTCCCATTTCATCTTGGCCAAAACCGAAGCCTCCATGGTAGATGTAAAGACGTTCCACCATGTGAGGGTCGCACCCCTCAACATTCGAGAACCAAACTTTACCTTTTGGCTCTCCCCACAATCACAAGCCCGGAAGGCCTGCTCAATCTCTCAGATCCAGTTCATACAAGCCACTGGATCATCGGAACCCGCAAACTCGGGTGGCTTACAACAGAGAAACGTCTTGTAGGAGCAACCTTTTTCTCTCCTCTCTCCCTCGGTGTCTACACGGTTATCGGTGTCCACAACATGTACCACCCCACCTGAACCAGTTAAAGCATTTTCTGCAACCGCTTCGTTCCTCCGGTGACTGACATCTCGGTCCTCTAACAACTTTAGGAACCTTTCATCGCGTTTGTCCATGGCAGAGTTCATCATCTGCAGAAAACTTGCCATCATGGCGGATTGTGGGTCGGCGTCTTCCAATACTGGCTCCTCTACTACGATGTCGTTTTGAGGGACATGGTCGATGATGCCTCTTAACATTTGGGGAATCGGAGGAGTAGGGGGATTACCTCTCGCATTCGGTTGAGTTGGGTTCTCCCACGCCGTAACATTGTTTTCTTGACCTGCTTCACGATTCGCCACATGGATCCTCGTGTTTACCATGGTAGCTGCCACACATGTTAAACACCATACCGATTAATTCTTTAAAAGATTAATGGTGGGTAACGTACTACTACAATCATTAAGCATTATAATAACAAATTCAAGCATGCTCACGTATGGATATATTCACCATAACACGGGCCCTATGAAATTTTGAATATATCACACATACGAATTCTTTTCATCATCACTACAAATTTTAGCAATCGCAATTCCGTTGATCCTATACTCTCCCCACATATGGTTTCTACCCATAGTCACGGAATTTCATAAAGGTGATTCAGTTTAAGTCTAGGTTCACTAAAGTCATAACCTAGTTCACTTAAACCAAAGCTCTGATAACATCTGTAACATCCCAGGAAACCGTACCAGATATTGTCCGCTCTGTCCACACATCTGGACTCACGGTTTTAAAACGCGTCTAGTAGGGGAGGTATCAAGTTCCTCTTATAAGGCAACCTTTCTTCCCCTCCCCAACCAATGTGGGATCTTACAATCCATCCCCGTTGGGAGCCCAACGTCCTCGCTGGCACACCTGTCCGGTTCCCGGCTCTGATACCAACTTGTAACACCCTAAAATAGGGGTAGACAAAAACTTTCATAATACGAAAGAGCGGTATAGAACAAATGAGCCATCCCAAAAAGGGGGAATAACAAGTACATTGGTAAAATTACAATTGTTCGTAAAAGATAGATTATAACAACCAACTAATCAAATTCCTAAAAGGAGGTAAGATTACAAAAGGGTTGTCATATCTATTTGTGTAATTCTTCTATGGCTTGTGACCCAAAAGTATCCCCATGGGTCACATGCTCCGTCTACTCTTTCTTGGAAACGACACCACTAGAACCTGAGATCAATGTCACCATTTAAACAAGTGTTAAGACAAGGCTTGGTGAGTAATTCCAATTAAAACAAATAATAGTGATAATATAATCGAGTAAGATTCATTATAGAGTTTTCCACAATTGTATTTGAAGTCAATGGGGGAGACCCATTGCACCAGAAAGTTTCACCCAAAGAGTCGAGATACCTTAGTGCCTTCAGCATAAATGCGACACCAAAGGCCCGACACACCGGGGATACAACGAAGGCATTGCCCCATGGTGGCGGGGGTCAAGGCACATACCCGAAAGGTGGTGCCCAAGACTATGTCCTCCTAGTGAACACTTAACTTGATTTATTCAAAACCCAAATAGCCATATATAATATCCATATGCTCAATAAACGCAAGGGCTTCAAGTCCATGGTACATAACTCACTATCTAGTAATACATGTACCATATATATTAATATGCATAAACCATATGAAGTCATACATACTCAATGAGCCACAGAGTTGAATAACTTAATCATTAAGACAAGCTTAATACCCTTTAAATGACTTGTAGCTAGGATGCAAGAATCCCCAAAATTACCAAGGCCACACACATGATACCATCAACACATAGAGTCTAATAATACTCCCATAACTTAAGAATATTTGCATTTATCCAACCATCCCTACTTTCCAAACTTAGGGTTTCCAACAAAATGATGAAATGAACAAGTTAACAAGTAAATGACCATGGATCTAGAGAAAGGAAGGTTAGAACACTCACAATCTAGGTTTTTAGACCAAAACCTAGTAAATGGACGAAAACCCTAGCTTTGGAGGTAATGGAAGTGAGACTTGGAGTTGTAGGTGACAAATCTCTTGGAGGAATCTTCAATAAGTGCTCTTAATAGACCCAAGATGAACAATAAATGTGACTTAGATCTTGGGAGGGATTGAATGAAGAGAGAGGATGGGTTTTAGGGTGAAAATCGCACCTTGGATGGGAGGAAACGATTTGGGAGTGTTTTAGTAAAGTGAGTGGGAAAAGATGGGAAATGGAGGGATAAGGTGAAAATTTCTCAGACCGGTCGCGGACGTCCGCCATGTGACCATGCGGACGTCCGGCCTTCCCGTGGCCTGACTCATCTCAAAAGTCTATGTTGCTTCCGCGGATGTCCACTACCACACAGACGTCCGACCCTAAGCCTCGCGGACGTCCGCATACCTTATTTTCTGAAATCCAATTATTTTGCAAGTTTCGGAAAACCCATGCACAATGATCATGTTTAGGAATGCAGGTAACAAATAATATCACATATGATTGAGTCTAATATAAACGAGAATCCGAAAGATTTAAAAAAAAATGATGTTAGCATTCAAGTTACCTACCGAATGAAATCCGGGATGTTATAGTCAGGTACTTTACCTTCCTTGTCATTAAGTCAAAACCTTCAAGGGTTACGAGGGAAATTCTTTCCTTTATAAAATTTCCGGGTGTTACAATCATCCCAACCTTAAAAGAGATTTCGTCCTCGAAATCTAATATCCCTATCTTAACGTTGCCCTCACAAATGATTGTCTCTGCTTACGATGTGTTGTCTCTAACCCACCTGACAGAACTACCACGCTAATCTTCGTGCTGATATTCACAACAAATGTCCCCTAGGCACATTACACTTATATCCGAGTGAACGTTTAACTTTCTAAAGTAACTTCTGACTACATGACTTCGGTTGTCACCCAACCTTAGCGATCTATACTTCCCCAGAGATATATCCCGACTTCCAGTCAGCCCATACCTACACGCTCTTAAACTTTTTCTCTAATCAACCCAAGGTTTGATCACTACCGAGACCGACAAAATCTCTAAATCCAACTGTTCCCGCTGCTTAACTATCACTTAACTCTAACGAGCACTATTAGACTCCAAAACAGACGGTCGTCCCTGACCCATTGAATATACAACTTCATGACTACATCCAATTACCAATCATCGAATCGACAGATTCATTACCAATCAAGGTAAGTTATCCTACTAAATCCACTAATCACAATCTGAACTTCCAGAATCACTACAAGCGAAACAATTACCCCCTTAAGATTGGACTACAACACTCCAAATACACTAACGGTTCTTGGCCACAAAATCCAAAACTTGTCACCTAGCCATTCCACCAAAATTCGACCCATTGCAGAACCCCATACACGAGTTTCATTCGTCGAGCAATCCCACAAAACCAAGGTTATCCGCACGGTGTCTAAAGGGTCCTACACATCCTTTATGCAAAACTGACCAAAACCCAAACAAGGTTGTCGAAATGAACGGTTACTAAAAGCATTAACAAAAGGTGTCGTGTACCTCACCCTTCTGTTACCAAAAGAAGACATGTCGATCTTGCGAACAACACCATTCGGTTTACGGAACTATCATGCGTCGAAAAACCCAATCTTTCACCGAAGATTCTACACGCCCTCAATCTTAACCGGGGTTGCTTAACCATCCAAAGCCTAATGAGTTCAAGGTTTTTAAGTGATAGACTCAACAATTATGCCAATCGACAATTTTATAGAAGTTTCAACACAAACGTTTTCATAACAATTAATCGTACGTATAAAATCTACCACCACTTCTTCAGTAGTTGTGCAAAATGGGCACACTCGCCTCACATATGAAAATCATTTGAAAATTAATCGATCACTACTTGATTTACTAGCAATTGCAAGAGTATGCTCAACAAACTTTTAAAATGAACCGTTACGGTCCTAACACAAATTTATTTATGCCTTGAACGTAAAGTAATTTCCTGCATTAAAAAAGTGTGCAACACAATGTTTGTACGAACTTCAAAAAGAAATTAAACGACATCCAACTCCAGAAACTTCTCCTATAATCATAAAACGACACAGAATGAAATTCACCAATAAAATTCACACGTGTCAGATTATTTCGCAAAACGGTGAAACGATCCATATGTGCACCTTGGTTAAAATATAAAATAATTTGCGTCGGTTCCAAGTTTAAAGGAAAATCACAATCATGTTTTCATCATTTGAAAATATCGACTAAAATTTCACGAAGAAATCTCAAATCAGATTATGCATGCAAACTTGTAACACTCTCCTAGAAGTTTTCCCGAAATAATATAACATAGTAACCGATAGGCCACACTAAATTTTCAAAGGAGAAAATTCATTAAATCAAATTTCAAAATTTTCTCATTTAGTCATATAATGTCATAGAAGTAAAACATTTTGACAAGACTCACACTCATTAATGTATTTTCTCAAAACTTAGGAAAACAGTAAGTGCTTGTAATTGGTTGACACTTAAAAGAATTTAAATCGGCTTTAAATTTCGGACTGTACAAACGATGTGTATTAACGCTAAAAAAATAGTGGCTACAATGTTATGCATACCCATAGGTCGATATAATGCATTTGTGCGAAAAGATAACAAAATAATTAATTAACCGAACGTGCGTAAAGCAAAACATTAAGATAAACTATCATGATGCTCTTATATCATTACTCATGCCACGTATAAATCGATTCGTACAGTGACAAGTTGCCACGAAATGTGCTAACACAAATCTTCAAAAGAGAAGTTATGCGACACTAAAATTCCAAAAAACTACTCCTTTTGGTTGCCTTACGGCATAAAATAACATTTCTCAGCAAAACTCGCATGAGACAAAATGCCCAATAAAACCCATAAATTAACACATATAATAATTAAAGCATGTACATTTCAAAGTTGTACCCATGCGTCCGAAAACATCGTAAAACAAAACTACATAAAACTCAATGGAGCTCAATGGCCTCCAATCCATCAAGTGGTACCAAAATTTTCGTTCCCAAAAATCAAATTGCATAAAACATAGTAATGGCTAGAATGTCATAATCCCACAAATTTCCCACTTGTTGCAATACAATATAAAGTAACACTTTTCAAGATAACCCGCATGGAAAAAAATTCCCAATAAAACTCAAACACCGAAATAGTGGAAAATAACTCTTTGTTCAAACCTTAACATATATGGAGGAGATCCAATGTTAAGGTCATATGTCGCCGTTACTTGTCTAAAGTCTTAAACAACATTAATATATAGATAACATGGTATCCGAAAATAACGTTGGACAACAACAAAATAAAGCAAGTCCGACAAAGTTTGCAATTACCTGCAATAAAATAATTTCATGCATGTTCAAAATCATGATTTAAAATGTTGTGTGTGATAAACATTTTTCCGAGATTTCGTAACACAATCCACATGACGATTTGAAACACAAGAAAAAATTGATACAATTAATTTTAAAAATAAGTTTTGTGCATGAACTTAGTCGGCATTCAACGTCTCAAAACCACACTTCTCCAATTCCTCCAGTCACACTATCGTCATCCGGATGCTCAAACAGCTTAAGGCAATCATCGAAGATTTCATCGGCTCATCTTACAATTTCCCCTCGAATAAGGTCGATTCCATAAACAATGGTTCTAATCCAACCAACAATCCGACCCGAGACGGTCCACTTAATGCAATCATCATGCTTACTGTCACTCCAAGTGACAAATACTAAAATCATCAACCTCTTCTGACGACCACTCGCTTAGAAACTTCTGCACTACCCCAACGGTCATCAAATCAAAGTAGTCCAAGTATACATATGTAACTTGTAGGTTCACCATAACACTGGTTAGGTGCAATTATGAACGTACCGTACATGATCACCCTTTTTACTCTAAACATGAGTCCCGTTTCTAGTGACTCCATCAACCTCAAAATATTCTATCTTAAAGTGCCTAATGGTGCAATTTTACTCTCATTCACTTAAAAGAACGCTAGTTTGATTCTAGGTGTCCAAAATTAACACCTAATTCTCTCAAACTTAAGCTATGATACCAACTTGTAACACCCTCAACATTCAAAAGAACAACTAAATAAAAAATTCGATTAAATAGACAAATGAGGATAGAATTCTTACTACACACCATCCTTGAAATCACCTCAATATTAAAAACGTAATAACTCAACATTATCCATAACATAAGTCATACACCAAGACTACAAAGCTCGGATGTTACTCAACTCAAACCAAAGTTGCTAATCCCAAAACGCGGAAAACATCACCAAACCACTTACTTCTTGAACACACATCTAGCTCTCTATCTTCATAGTGTCACTACAACTATTCCCCAACCGGAACCTGTTGCACATGCCGACAAATAAAAAGGTTAGACTAACGCCTAGTGAGTTCAAGAGTTTTATCATGATTGAATAATTCGTTAAACGAAGAGAATGTAGCTTGAAAACATAATTTCCAAAAAGGATTTATAATAAATATGAAAACCACCCATTTTCTCAACACACCAAATAACTTAACAATGGATAATTTTCATGTAAACACATAATCACTTTAAAAATAACAATTTTGGCATCTACACCGTTTTCACAAATCAACTTGAACTCACTTTGCTAGATTTAGGCTAAATCTAGTTTTCCCCAAATTTGAGCTCCTTTGAAGAAACTTGAATCCTTAAGCCAAATCTTCCAAAAACCTAGATCCATAAGTTTCCGACCATCAAAATCATATTCAACCATATAAAACCGTTCCCCAAACATTTTCATCAATAATCTCAACTTATACCACCTAATTTCCATAGATGAAGAAAAGAGAAGGTTACCTCAACCACAACAAGAATCCACCAAAAAAACACCTCTAGGTCACCAACAAAACACCACAACCTCCAACTCTACAAGATGGACAAAATATTGGGTGAAACCCTAGAAATCTTTGGTGAATAAGATGAAGTGAAAGGGTTCAATATTTATTTCCCAAAACCATGGTAGATGTAGAAGTTACTTTCAAATCTCGAATCTTGTGGCTACTGTAACTCTATTTTTAGAGTTATTATTTCCTTTTATTTTTATTTTATTTTGTCAAATTTTAGCCATTTCACTTCTCAAAACCTCCATTCTTGGTAACATTCACGAAAATGAGCAAAAAGAGTGAACCATAGTTTTTAAAAATTATTTGGTGGAGTTTTGTTGCTTTTCACGAAATTCTCGCAGTGACTTGCGCATCCCACTCCAGACCCCACTATCGAGCAGAGAAGAAGACAAAAGAAAGCTAACTCTTAGTTGGGAAGTAAAGATTTGGAGAATAGAAGGTTCAGTGGCAGAAGGCATGGGAAGTACAAAGTGCTCCTAAAAGCATGGCAAGATGATTACACCAATGGTACTTTAAAAGTTGGCTTTTTGGTAAGGTAAAGGGTCCATTGTGTAAAAGAGCTATATATGGTGGATTGAAGAATTGTTCAAGGAGCTGAATTTTATCTTGATTCTTCAGTCCTTATTTTCTAGACAACCCATTTTTGTGTAAAGACCAACCCTTTCCTCTTAGTATAAAAGAGGGCATTGGGGTTCATTTAATTCATCCAAGAAATCTCAACTACCACATGAAGTATAGTGTAGTTCTAGTTATTAGCTCTCGTTTACTGCAGTAGTTATCTTTAATTTTCTGTATTTTCCATTCCTAGTGTAATCGTTAGTTTCGAGTAATCTGTGGCAGTGACGTACCCTCGTTCCCCACTGCGGTTTTAATACAAGTCACTTTAAGTTTACTTATGTGCAAATCTTCATCTTTTGTTTTCTTTACTTCGGAAATGTTAGGCTAAACATCCCTTGGGATGTAGGAAAGAGAAGTACCTAGATTTTAGAGAAAATGCTTGAGTAATCTTTATACTTGGAATATTTGTTGTTTTGGTCATTCACTCTCGATTATTGCCCAATGATGCGAACAAGTCGATCACTTGTAAGGATTTAAAATCTAGTTCTTAACTCGGAAATGAGTAGAACGTAGTGACACGAGCTTGGATGATTCTAGGGGATTCGAAAGAATTCTTATGACACTTATGAAAGTGAGGTCGGCACAGTGAGCTAATCTCAACCCACTGGAGTAGTAGGCAAGCTAGTTGGTGTATTTAAAACACTTAGAGTATTTGTCGCTACACATTCCATCGAGACCTGAAAAGGTCCATTTTGAGATTACCATTGACAAAACAACGAGTACCAAGAGTATGAGATTTTTACTTAAAGGTGTGAGTATTTTGTAACCGGGCTTTTCTAACGAAAATGCCCACCTCAAGTACAAGGATCACTTTTGGGATCAAGTATTTATTATAAAATCTAGGGAAAATCTAACCTACATTCCTTCTTTTAAATCTTAAGTAAAATCGTTAAAGTAACATTTCACCAAACCAAACCAAAATATTGCTTCCTCTGTAATTGAAACCTGTAAAAGGAGCTCATGAGAACCGTATTGTCTTGATTGCCCAGTACCTGTGGATTCGATTCTGGTATTTTACCAACTATTACTTGTTGTGACGATCATAGTGGACAGTGTACACTTGCACTTTCCATTGTGGACAGTTTGCAACTCACTGCGATTAAATCACATATTTCGCACGTACCAAGTTTTTGGCGCCGTTGTCGGGGACTGGCGTGATTTTAAATCTCAAGACATTAGTTTTTGTTCGAGCCCGAGTAACTCATTTTTCTAAGCCGTTCGTGTTGCATGCCACGGCAACAATACGGACCTTTGGTGCCAATCGATCTTGAAATAGAGAAAACTTTTCGAAGAAGACGTAAAAACAAGAACACAAATCGACAACCCCCTGTGGAACCCACTACAAACATGGCAGGTGTAGGAGGTGAAAGACCCGTTAATCCACCACCATTAGTGGAGACCACAGTGACGATTGCCGATAGCAAAGATCGAAAAATACGGGACTATGCTACTTCCGGAGCTAGTGACTTAAGCTCCGAGATTTTGAGGCCCAATATTGTTGCAACACATTTTGAACTTAAACCAGTGATGTTTCAAATGATCCAAGCCATGGGTCAGTTTGGAGGATCACCATCTGAGGATCCGCACTCGCACTTAAAATCTTTTTTGGAAATGACTGATTCCTTTCAATTGCAAGGTGTGAGTGATGAAGCGTTAAGACTAAGGCTTTTCCCTTTTTCACTAAGGGATAAGGCAAAGACTTGGCTGAACTCACACGCACCTTATTCGATAACCACTTGGCAAGAACTTCCTGATAAATTTTTGCAAAAATACTTTCCTCCAACAAGGAATGTAAGATTTCGAAATGATATTATTTTGTTCAGACAAGAAGAAGATGAGGCTGTTTCGGATGCATGGGAACGATTTAAAGATTTACTTCGAAAGTGCCCACATCACGGCATCCCACATTACATCCAATTGGAGACTTTTTACAATGGTCTTTCCAATGCGGCCAAAACCATCTTAGATGCAACAGTCGGTGGAACATTTACGAGTAAAACCTACAATGAAGGATATCAAATCTTATAAAAAGTGTCCAACAACAATACCGAGTGGTCCAATCCGAGAGCACCCATGCCAAAGACCAACACCATTGACTCTGAGGCACTTAAAACCATGAATGCGCAATTAGTGGCCTTAACCAAATTAGTTTTGAAAGAAAATAGAGGCCAAGTCAATTCCGCAACACATCTCCCTGAGAACTGTTCCCTCTGTGGAGAAGAACATGTTTTTAACTATTGTCCAGCAAATCCCGAGTCAGTTAATGTCATAGGGACCAACCCGAGGAACAACCCGTATTCACAGACTTATAATCCAGGATGGAGAAATCACCCGAATTTTTCTTGGGCTGGTAATCCAGGACTCCAACCCCACGGGGCGAGTCATGTCCAGCAAAGACCACAAAACCCCCCTGGATTTCAGCAACATCACAGTGGGCAGCACCCACAGAACTTTCACCAAGGGCAATCCTCACAACAGTTCCAACCACGATCGACTCAACCCGCTGAGGCTCAACCATCACTTGAATCAATTCTCAAAGGTTTCATGAATCAAACGCAGGCAGCCATCAGGAACATAGAGACTCAAGTAGGACAACTAGCCGTTGAAGTTAAGAATAGACCGCCAGGGACGTTACCTAGTGACACCGAACACGCTAGGGGTGATAGGGAAGGATCTGAAAGATATCATTTTTGAATCTGATGATCTGCCTCAAATACCCACTGATCCTAAACCCCCAGTGGCCACTCCTCAAGTCACTGTCATTCCCACAGTGAGGACCGATGTCCCTAAGCTTCCCACTATTGGACCAGTACCAAAACCTATTGTTCCAAAGCCAACACCACATCAAACTCAAATTGACCCACGAAATGTACCTTTTCCTGAAAGAATGAAGACTAAAAATGTCGATGTTCAATTTAAAAAATTCTTGGACATTTTTATACAACTTCACATTAACATACCCTTGGTAGAGGCTCTCGAGCAAATGCCAAGCTATGTTAAATTTTTAAAGGATATTTTGAACAAAAAGAGAAAGTTGGGTGAATTTGAAACTGTGGCTTTGACCAAGGAATGTAGTGCCCTCCTTACTAGCAAGATTCCACCTAAGTTGAAAGACCCGGGTTGTTTCACCATTCCATGCACAATAGGAGGACAAGAAGTAGGTCAAGCACTTTGTGATTTGGGAGCTAGTATCAACTTGATGCCATTATCCATTTTTAACAAGTTAGGTATTGGAGAGGCTAGACCCACAACCGTAACATTACAACTAGCCGATCGGTCCATTGCCTACCCAAAGGGAAAAATAGAAGATGTCTTGGTCCAAGTGGATAAATTTATCTTCCTCGCCGATTTTTTAGTTCTAGATTATGAGGCCGATAAAGATATCCCAATCATCTTAGGGCATCCGTTTCTTGCAACCGGACGCACTTTGATCGATGTGCACAAAGGGGAACTCACTATGAGAGTCAATGACCAAGAAGTAACTTTCAATGTCTTTAAGTCCCTTAAGTACATAGAAACCGAAGACTATTTTGCCTTAAGTTCGATTTGTGGAACCCATGGTTTTGAAACAGTGCACACATTGGGGAGTGAGAGTGAGCACTTCGATTCTGAGAGTGATGACACTTTTGAGGGTGAGTGTAACGCAATAGTGGCAGCCTTTGAACCTCTGGACTTTAAAGACAGAGATGTTCAACCCCCTTCAATAGAGCAACCTCCCGAGTTAGAGCTTAAACCATTGCCTTCCCACTTAAAATATGCTTATCTCGCTAAAGATAATAAACTTCCCGTTATTATTTCTTCCAAACTTAGTGAGAAACAAGAACAACTTCTGATTGATTTGTTGATGAAGCATAAGAAGGCAAGTGGTTGGACCATAGCGGACATTCGAGGTATTAGCCCCTCCCTATGTCAACATAAGATCAACTTGGAGAGTGACCACCCTGGAAAAGTCCAACCTCAAAGAAGGTTGAATCCCATCATGAAGGAGATAGTTAAGAAAGAAGTCTTGAAGTGGTTGGACGCCGGTATTATCTACCCAATAGCTAATAGTAGTTGGGTGAGCCCCGTTCAATGTGTCCCTAAAAAGGGAGGAACGATCGTAGTGAAGAACGACAAAAACGAGCTCATTCCCACTAGCCACCAAGAAAGACCATTTTCCCTTACCTTTCATCGACCAAATGCTTGATAGGTTAGCGGGAAAGGAATTCTATTGTTTTCTAGATGGATACTCTGGATACAACCAAATCCATATCGCCCCCGAGGACCAAGAAAAGACCACCTTCACTTGTCCCTACGGTAATTTTGCATTCCGGAGGATGCCATTTGGATTGTGTAATGCCCCAGCCACTTTCCAACATTGCATGATGGCCATTTTCACCGACATGATTGAGGACACCATAGAAGTTTTTATGGATGACTTTTCTGTGATAGGGACATCGTTTGACAACTGCCTGGGAAATTTAGAGAAAAGCCTAGTGAGATGTGAGACCCACGACCTTATTTTGAATTGGGAAAAACGCCATTTTATGGTAGAAGAAGGTATTGTCCTAGGTCATCTTGTCTCAAAAAGAGGGTTGGAAATTGACAAAGCCAAGCTTGAAGTAGTGGCACAACTTCCCGAACCCACAACGGTAAAAGGTATTCGAAGTTTTTTGGGTCATGCAGGTTTTTATAGGAGGTTCATCAAGGATTTTTCGAAAATAACTAAACCCCTATGTAACTTGTTACAACATGAAAAAGAGTTTAATTTCACCCAAGAATGTCGAGATGCCTTTGAAACAATCAAAAAAGCCTTAGTTAATGCACCCATAGTGACCACTCCTGACTGGTCACTCCCATACGAAGTGATGTGTGACGCCAGCGAGTGGGCTGTGGGGGCTGTTCTCGGACAAAGAAAGAACAAAGTTTTTCACCCCATTTATTATGCAAGTAAAACATTGATTGAAGCTCAGATTAATTATGCTGTCACTGAAAAAGAATTACTTGCGGTGGTGTTTGCTTTTGATCGTTTCAGGTCATACTTGATAGGGACGAAGGTTATCGTGCATACTGATCATGCAGCGATAAAATACTTGATCAACAAGGCTGATTCCAAGCCACGTTTGATTAGATGCGTTTTATTGCTGCAAGAATTCGACCTTGAGATCGTTGATATAAACGGAACAAGCAATCAGCTAACTGACCATTTGTCCAGGCTCGAGAAGATAGTGACCACTGTAGATCCCACTCCGGTCAAAGAGAATTTTCCCGATGAACAATTATTATCAGCCCAACATCATGAAAACAATATTCCTTGGTATGCTGACATTGCAAACTTTTTAGCAAGTGGACTAAAGCCCCACGGGATGAGTGGACAACCGTTTAAAAAGATTTTACATGATACACGACAATATGTTTGGGACGACCCTTTCTTATATAAGATAGGGACGGACCAAATATTGAGGCGTTGTGTCCACGGGAGTGAGCAACATCAAATACTCCATGGTTGTCACACATCCCACTACGGTGGCCACTTTGGTGGAAACCGCACTGCTGCAAAAATCTTGCAAAGTGGGTTCTTTTGGCCCACTGTGTTTAAGGACTCTTATGAATTTGTGAAAAATTGTGAGCAATGTCAACGCACCGGGAACATTTCGCAAAGGAACGAAATGCCTCTTAATAACATTCTAGAGGTAGAACTTTTTGATGTTTGGGGGATTGATTTCATGGGACCCTTTCCAAATTCAAACAATAATTTTTACATCTTGGTTGCGGTACACTATGTTTCAAAATGGGTAGAAGCTGTTGCATGTCACTCCAATGATGCCAATACCGTGGTGAAATTTTTGCATAAAAACATTTTCACTCGATTTGGAACACCACGGGCGTTGATTAGTGACGAAGGTACCCATTTTGTAAACAAAGTCATGAGCTCGGTCCTTGCTAAGTATGATATACATCATAGAGTGGCCACCGCATACCACCCGCAAACCAACGGTTTAGCCGAGCTTTCAAACTGTGAGATCAAAGGTATTTTGGAGAAAGTTGTTAAACCACATCGCAAGGATTGGTCAACCAAACTTGATGATGCTCTTTGGGCCTACCGAACGGCCTACAAAACTCCCTTGGGAATGTCCCCATTTAAATTGGTTTTTGGCAAAGCTTGCCATTTACCGATTGAATTGGAGCACAAAGCGTTTTGGGCCCTTAAAGAGCTTAACATGAGTGAGGATGCTGCGGGAATTAAGAGGTGTTTGCAAATGCATGAACTAGAGGAGTTGCGATATCACTCCTATGAAAACGCAAAGTTGTACAAAGAAAAGACCAAGATGTGGCATGATCGAAGAATCAACCATAGGGAGTTCTTTGAAGGCCAACAGGTACTTTTGTTCAATTCCCGCCTTAAACTCTTTCCAGGTAAGCTAAAATCACGATGGACGGGACCATACACCATTGTCAAGGTGAGTCCCTTTAGAACAGTGGAGTTAAAGTCCCCACAGTCTGATCAAACGTTTAAAGTCAATGGGCAGAGAGTGAAGCATTTCCTGAGCGAGAGTGCTCACATTCCATCCCACTCTCCACCCCACTCTGGTTAAGAAAAGTCAAAACCTTGTGTAAATATTTTATTTCAGTTATTTGCTTCCTTTTTATTATTTTTGGTATTTTTAATTCTGCATGGTAGTTTATTTTGCATGTGTGTAGGAGAGATTGCCAATTTTTGAAGGAAACTCAAGAAAATGCTTCGCAGTGACTTAGCGCAAGTCACTGCGCTTCCCACTGCCGAACTGACGAGAAGATGGGACGGTTTTTGGGAGCCCAATGGCTGACACACATCACCTTTTTCCTTACACACAAGTCTACTTTTGCTGCCACTTGTCCTATCTCGCCATTTTTCAAGAAAAGCCATCATATCTTCTCTCTCTCTCCAAAAATAACGGTTCCCTCCATTTTATTACCCAAAAAATAAAGATTTTCCATCTAAAGTCAAAAACCACCCTCTCTCCAAATATTCAAAAACACTTACACACTTTTCTTCTCCATTTTCTCTCACGAACCAGAAAAACCCAAACCCTTCCATGGCAAGAAGCAAAAGATTGAACACTCACCCAGAGGAGCCCAACCGTGCGGCGGTCTGCCGCAGAACCGCCGAAGCCAACCCGCCGGAAAACATCACCGGCGACTTGAACGAACCGCCACCATCGTCCGGCGAGCATCCACTATTAACCGTCACGCCGGATGCTGAATCGTCGAAGCAGTCGGGGTCGAAGGCAGCCTCTTCCTTAAAAGTCTCAGACACCAGTCTGAGTGGTTTTGACATAGAAAAACAACAAACTGATGAGGAAATGCTAAAGCTTGAAGAGGAGTATAACCAAAAACTTCTTGCCCTAAGGAAGAAGAAAGAGGAAGTCGAGAGAAAAAGGAAAGAAGAGAAGGAGAGGTTAGCACGAGAGGAAGCCGAAAGGTTACGAAAGGAGGAGGAAGAAAGAATTCAAAGGGAAGAAGTTGAAAGGTTGTTGAAAGAGGAAGATGAGAGAAAAAGAATTGAAGAAGAAAGGAAACAGGCAAAGGAAGAGAAGAAAAAGGTCGAAGAAGAAAGGATAAGAATGGAAGAACAAGAACGAAAAAGATAAGAGGAGGAAAATCGAAAAAAGAGGCAGAGGATGCAACACTCATGCACGAGGAGCAGATTCAAACTAATCAAAACCTTTCAGTCGGTAGCACTATCGATTTGGAGGCACTTCGTAAAGCAACCCACAGTGAGGAAAACCCTATGAGAAGAGCATTACGGAAGAAAGGAATGGTCACCAGATATGGGGTGACCATTTCGCAGAAAACACCGGCCAAGAAACCAAGGAAGCAACCATCTAGGAAAGTTCCTAAAAAAGATGAGCCCGACAGATGAAGATGTTATTTTGAGGGTGTTGGCAGCCGAAGGAAAGCCCTGGGATTGGGATGGCACTAGAAAGTGCCTACACACTAGCTCCATCACTACCGAGGCTGCTGTGTGGTTCCAGTTTTTACGTGCCTCCTTGTCCCCAACTACTCATGACACGACCCTTTCGATGCACAAGTGTGCCTTGCTGTACTGCATCCTTACGGGTAAACCAATCAACCTGGGAATTGTAATGCACGGTGCCATCTACCAAGCTCGCACCCGGAAGAAGGTAATCCTCCCCCTTCCTTGTCTTATTACTTCATTACTAATAGAAGCTGGAGTACCATCTGCTCAAGAGGACAAGTGGATTGAGTCCATGAAAAACATTAGCATCGTGACAATCAAGAAGATGGGGAGAACAATTGTTACTCCCCCCAATGAGCCTGCTGATGACAGTCCCACAGTGAGATCCACCGGTACCCCACTCCGACAGCCCACTTCAGGAAGCACAAGCAATCCTATGACTGCCATTCTGACCGCTTTGACAGCTCTCACCTATCAGATCGGTCTAATGGAAGCCCAACGGAAACATATGAACCGGGCCACCGAATCATTCTGGATGTATACAAGGGATAGGGATACAATTGTGAACCAAATGTTACAAGGTGGTGATCCAGAGTTGCACGCACAACTCCCTGAATTTCCCGAAGGTATTTGCCCCTCGAATGACAGTGAAGATGGTTTCCATGAAGACTCCGCAGAAAGTTCACCACCAGCAACTCCGACCCACTCAATGGTTTGTTGGGACTATGGTTCCCACTTTGATGCTCTCAAAAACAATTTCTATTTTCTGTTTAGTTTGGCATTTCGCCTATGGCTAGGCAATTGACAATATTTGCTACTATGTTTATTTTTGTTAAATGATGCATGAAATCCTGATGCTAAGCAGGTACTTTTGGGTACTAACTCACTTCAGGTCCCTTTTGTAAGTACAAATCTCAACTTGTGACGTTGAAATGATATAGGCCATTTTTGCATCCAAACACAACCTTTTTGTACCCCCAAAACACCTCCTTTAAACCCACTTTCCAAGTCACAGTGAGGACTCTGTGCAATCTTAAGTTTGAGGTGGGGACTTCTAGAGTGACTTCCAGTCTTTCCACAGTGGGGACACTGTGAGGTCCTAAGTTTGAGGTGGGTAGAATATACCCCCCCTCCAAAAAAAACAACAAAAACACAAAAACAGAAGAAAATCGGAGTGTCACTACAAAAGATTGATGGTGTGCCTTTTCTGGACCATCAAAGTGCTCACTCCTAGAAAAAGGTGGTGTGCCTATTCTGGACCATCAGAATACCCACTCTCACAAAAAAATAGCCATACCCAAATAAAGTCTGAAAGTGTACGTACTACCCATGCAAAACGCAAACCACTCACTTCTGGAAATAAAAATCTCAAAGCGAGATTTTCGGCCCATGTTTGGAATTGCATACAGAAACCCTTGGGAAAATATTCAAAGCCACAAACCTTTCAAACCCAAGAAAGTCCTATTGATCAAATATGAACAAGGGAAAGATTTCGTAGAGTACAAAAGTGAAGCTTGAATTTTGGAACCAAAAGAAGTATCTGTGGAGGGAGATCAACATCCATTCAGAGTGAGAAGTCGGTAAGTCCCTGAAAGCTCAAGTGCATTATTCTTTTTTTATTTTCTTTCTTTTTATTACTTGGGGACAAGTAATGGTTTAAGTTTGAGGTTGTGATAACTCTATTTTTAGAGTTATTATTTCCTTTTATTTTTATTTTATTTTGTCAAATTTTAGCCATTTCACTTCTCAAAACCTCCATTCTTGGTAACATTCACGAAAATGAGCAAAAAGAGTGAACCATAGTTTTTAATAAATTATTTGGTGGAGTTTTGTTGCTTTTTCACGAAATTTTCGCAGTGACTTGCGCATCCCACTCCAGACCCCACTATCGAGCAGAGAAGAAGACAAAAGAAAGCTAACTCTTAGTTGGGAAGTAAAGATTTGGAGAATAGAAGGTTCAGTGGCAGAAGGCATGGGAAGTACAAAGTGCTCCTAAAAGCATGGCAAGATGATTACACCAATGGTACTTTAAAAGTTGACTTTTTGGAAAGGTAAAGGGTCCATTGGGTAAAAGAACTACATATGGTGGATTGAATAATTGTTCAAGGAGCTGAATTTTATCTTGATTCTTCAGTCCTTATTTTCTAGACAACCCATTTTTGTGTAAAGACCAACCCTTTTCCTCTTAGTATAAAAGAAGGCATTGGGGGTTCATTTAATTCATCCAAGAAATCTCAACTACCACATGAAGTGTAGTGTAGTTCTAGTTATTAGCTCTCATTTACTCCAGTAGTTATCTTTAATTTTCTGTATTTTCCATTCCTAGTGTAATCGTTAGTTTCGAGTAATCTGTGGCAGTGACGTACCCTCGTTCCCCACTGCGGTTTTAATACAAGTCACTTTCAGTTTACTTATGTGCAAATCTTCATCTTTTGTTTTCTTTACTTCGGAAATGTTAGGCTAAACATCCCTTGGGATGTAGGAAAGAAAAGTACCTGGATTTTAGAGAAAATGCTTGAGTAATCTTTATACTTGGAATATTTGTTGTTTTGGTCATTCACTCTCGATTATTGCCCAATGATGCGAACAAGACGATCACTTGTAAGGATCTAAAATCTAGTTCTTAACTCAGAAATGAGTAGAACGTAGTGACACGAGCTTGGATGATGCTAGGGGATTCGAAAGAATTCTTAGGACACTTACGAAAGTGAGGTCGGCACAGTGAGCTAATCTCAACCCACTGGAGTAGTAGGCAAGCTAGTTGGTGTATTTAAAACACTTAGAGTATTTGTCTCTACACATTCCATCGAGACCTGAAAAGGTCCATTTTGAGATTACCATTGACAAAACAATGAGTACCAAGAGTATGGGATTTTTACTTAAAGGTGTGAGTATTTTGTAACCGGGCTTTTCTAGCGAAAATGCCCACCTCAAGTACAAGGATCACTTTTGGGATCAAGTATTTATTATAAAATCTAGGGAAAATCTAACCTACATTCCTTCTTTTAAATCTTAAGTAAAATCGTTAAAGTAACATTTCACCAAACCAAACCAAAATATTGCTTCCTCTGTAATTGAAACCTGTAAAAGGAGCTCATGAGAACCGTATTGTCTTGATTGCCCAGTCCCTGTGGATTCGATTCTGGTATTTTACCAACTATTACTTGTTGTGACGATCATAGTGGACAGTGTACACTTGCACGTCCCATTGTAGACAGTTTGCAACCCACTGCGATTAAATCACATATTTCACACGTACCAGCTACGTAGCTCAAAATCGACTTTGGGGGCTCAAGTTTTCAGTTTGGGAGAGAAAATAGTGGAATGGGAGAAGTGAGAAATGAAATGGGACTGAAATGGGTTTTAAAAGGCTTCCTGTACCCCGACCGTGATTATGCCCTGCGATTGTGACCAGGGCAATCTCGCCAGGTCACAATCGCCCAATCTGTATCGAGGGCTTCAGCCATCCCCGCGACATTGTCCTGCGATTGTGCCCGAGGGCACTATCGCCGGACATAGTTTCCTTGTATGTACCGAGGGTCCTTCCCTCCCCGCGAGATTGAGACGGCGATAGTGACCTTCTCACTATCGCAGGCCACTATCGCCTAAGTTACCCTGGAGCCCGACTTTTGTCTTGATTTTCCCGAAATACTCCCGATCAGTTGTGTTTCTTACGTAAGGTACTTTCCCTTCCTTATCATTAAGTCAAAACCTTCAAGGGTCATGAGGGAAATCCTTTCCTTTATAAAATTTCTTGGTGGTACATCTAGCGGTTGGATTCTTCGGGTTTGAGCGAAGAGTCGACAAGTGGAAATAACCTTTTCGGTGGAGTATTTAGAGGCGTACACTGTCGGTTTAAAACGATTTTCTTTTGGAGAAGAGATAGAGACACCCGTTTATAATCTAAGTCATTGTGGTTTAAATTAGTAGGTTTTCTAATGTATCTTTTCATATTTAGTCTTGTAAACGCCATACTACTCCCCTCTTTTGGGTCATTTATTTATGTTAGTTATGCCGTATTCCGCAGTTAAGACATGTTTAAATTTACCCATATTTTTAGGGTGTTACAATGTAATAACCAGAATCTCAATTGTAAAAGAATTGGTTGGTTAGTGGATTTTTGTTAAAAGTTTAAAGTTCAAGGGCCTATTTGTAAATAGTGGGAAAAGGGTTAAAACCCTAAAACCATACTCTCCTAACCATTTTGTGCAAGTGTGGAGGCTAAGAGAGAACATTGTGAAGGGCGTGTGAGGCTTGGGAATGCGATTTGGAAAAGAAATCAAGAGGATATGCTGGATTTGAAGAGGTTTCTTCTCAAGCATCATCAAGGTAAACCCTTAGCTCTATATGCTTGTTATGTGATTTTTGTTAGATTAAGTTGTTGGGTATTGAGGTTAATTATTGATTAATCGATCTCTTTCACGTGGAACAGGTTCCGATTGAGGCGTTAAACCACAATGTTTGAAGAGGCTACACCGATTTACATGGGGTAATCTTGGAGTTGGGTTTTCAACAGTTCGAGGTTCGGAAATCGCCAGTATCCGGATGTGGGTTAAATCCGGATAGGGTCGAAATCCAGATAGGGTCGAAATCCGAGTGGATTTTCCGGGTGTGTTCGAAATCCGGTAACCACCGGATTAAGCGAGAATCCAGACAAGACATGTATCCAGACGAGAGAAAGATCTGGATAGTTGTGTCTGGAAACTGTTATCTATAAAAGAGGAATCTGGACGTTGTATCCGAAAAAGCGGAATCCGGATGTGGTATCCGGAAGTTCATTTTTAGCCTCTGTTGGTTTTAACTTTCGTGAGTAATCGAGCTATTTGCGAGGTGAGTTAAAGGGACCTCAAGAGAGAGTGGAGGGTAAATCTCTAAGGATGATCGAGTGACTTATCACTCTCGTTTATTATCGTAGGTGTCCAATTTAAAGAAACGAAGCGTAAGTGAGGAGGATTATGCAAGGACAGCAGGTGAGTCTTCCTAACTGAAAATGTGTTGAATTATGTACTAATTTAAACGCATGAGATGTTATGAAACTGCATATTTTATCTTTTATATGAAACTGCATGTTTTGTTATGTTTGAGAAAGTTGAGATATTATATATACATACATTTGGAAGTGGGCATGCTATGGCTATGTCGGGGGGGTGTCCTGCCAGTGCTCATACCGGGGGTGTGTCCCGTTTATGCCATGGAGGGTATTCCAGTTAAGGCAGTGTGAGACTGACACGTTGTCACAGATGTGCGTGACTTCAGTGTGCCATTTACATGCGTAGTTATTGCCCTTGAAAGTTTAAATGTTTTAAAGTTGAGAATTGTTTATAAATGCTTATAAACTGTTTAAAATGTTTTATGTGGTGCGAATGTTTGTTTCTAGAGGGAACTCACTAGACCTCATGGTCTAACCCTCGCCTTTCAAAAACTAAACCATTTTCAGGTAAGCGCTTAGTAGAAGTCTCTAGTAAGGACAAGGAGAAAGCGTGAGCGTGAAGCTTTGGTCTAGGAGGAAGTCATCATATTTAGTATGCCAAGCTTAATATTATAGAAATCTCAGTTGTGTCATAGGTTGTTTCCGCAAACCTTGAGATGTACTCGTATGTTGAGATGGTATTTTGAGGCCGTTTCGGCAAGTTATTTATTCTAATGTCTTTATGCTTTATTGGTTGAGTTGGGCTGTTACATACAATATATATAAGGGTTTAATCATTTTAGAACTCCTTATATTGTGATAACCATGGGAACTTGTATATTAAATTATTGTTTCACGTGATTTTTTTTTCTCATCTAAGGCTAGCATTTAGTGTATTGATTGATACACATATATTTGTTTCACAATGTGTTTGCTTTATATGTATGTTGTTCACAATGTGAAACTTTTTAGGTGTAACTTTTGTTTCACAAACAGACTAAAAAGATGCACATTCTGAACCGCATACATGTGAAACAAACACATTATGAAACAAATATATGTTAATCGATATTCTAAATCCTAGCGTTAGATGAAAATAAATCATATGAAAGAACACGTAATGCACTAGTTCTTAAGGTTATTAAAATCTCATGAATTCTCAAAAGGACTACTATATATATAGGGTAGGGTTCCGGTGAGAAGTTGAGTTAACATGAGAAACGTGAGAAGTGGTTATTAACCGTTGGGTGCATATTAGAATGAGATGCACTGAGATAAGATGTATCGAGATGCACCAGATCAATCCCCGTATCAATCGTGATTCATGGGTGGACTTGAGTTTAAAAGTGATCAAGTGTTCAGATCCATTTTCACGCTTTTTATGTTAACTCAACTTCTCACACAATCATTTGTCTGAAAAAAATAACTGAATAAGAGAATAAGAAAACGGTCAAATCACATATATAATTTTATATGTGATTTGACCTTTTTATATTCTTTTATTTTATATATATATATATATATATATATATCTATATATATATATACTACTTTATAAAGCATCTAACCCCAAACTCTTAAAAACAACCTTTTAAGCATTATGTACAACCATTTAAAGAATATTTACTTAGTTTTAAGAGTGAGAAACTTAATTTTTGAAAACTTAATCTTAAACATTGAAACCTGCATAAAGTAAACATTGAAAAGAGAAGAAAGTCATCATTTTGGCTCTTGAAAACTGCATAAATTTTCCTTCTCTAGGTGACTCCTCGGCCCCACCCTCCTCCAAAAATCCTTCGATTATAACCCTGCAGGCCTTAATGGATTCAATCACTTTCTTCTCAGGGATTCAATCACACTTCTCAGGTACGATTTATTCGATTTTGGTTTCTCCAACCCTTCTTGGTCTTGATTTTTGGTTTCATTTTTGGTTTAGGGTTGCAATCAATCGATTTCTGCAATAAATCGATTTCTACATCTTCTAAGGTACGATTTGTTCGATTTTGGTTCACCCTTCTCCTGTTCACCCTTCTTGGTTTTATTTTTGGATTCATTTTTGGTTTAGGGTTGCAATCAATCGATTTCTGCAACCCTTTATGTTTGAAAATCGATTTCTGCAAGTAAATCGATTTCTGCAAGTAAATCGATTTCTGTTTGAATCATGTCAGAACAAGTTAATCGATTTCGGGGTTAATTTGGGGTTCTGCTGAGGTTAAACAAGTTAATTGATTTCGCCGTTGAAACAAACTCCATGGCTTTGTAATGAATGCATAGTAACTTGATGTGTATCTTATGGGGTTTTGCTGGCATTTTAAAGCAAAGAATGGGTTGTGGAGGTGGTGAAAGAACAAGATTTTTCATAAATCTTTCACCTTTTTCCATGAGTTTGACCTGTTCGTGTGTGGTTTCTTGGGTCCTCACCAGACGAATTTGTATCATAAAGCACGGTGCTAATCTCTATTGAACCAAATGCTTACAGGATGGAGGTACGCCATGGTGCATTGGCTTTCAGAAAGTCCAAAATGGGGTATCGATTCTAGGATTTTAATTTAATTGCCACCGTTGTATTTTGTTGTATGAAAAATCCTTAGAACCTCATATATATTGCTCATTCTTTATTGTGTATTGTTGGTTGTTTTTGCAGGAAGATATTGAAAATAAAAAAGAACTTGCAGATGCTTTGGTATTATGTTCCCAATAATTTGTGGTTTAATTGCTCCTCAAATGTCTTCTACTTTTTTACTTTTAGTTGCTTTTTTGAAGTTTGTTTATTTTTCGTAGGTGTATTTGAGAAGTGGAGATTGGCAATAATTTAGGTTTGCATTTTGTGATTGAATTTTCTTCAAACCACAAGTTACTGAAACTGGTTGAAATAACGGATCAGTCTCCTATATTATTCTTGCTTTGTTTACTAGGGTAGCTCTTATTTATTAGGTTAAATTGTGTAATGACGCTTCAAGTTCCCCTTACGATGATTCTCGATTCAAGATCGTATAATTCGGTTAGGGCTTTCTTCTCTTTATTTGACTCAAGCTTCCAATACGATCTATTCAAATCCATCTTCTCCATCGCTCCATCTCACGTAAGTTTTCAGGATTCAGAATTTCCAGGACTTTTGTTAGGGACTGCTTTTACAGATTTTCTTAAATCAGTTAGAACCCAACCATTCACACTATATTAATATACTTAAATAGAATATCATGCATTTTCATTATTCTTTATATTTGCCGTGAATATCTATTAGACTATCACGTTATTAATCATGAATATCTAACTAGGATGATTTACGTGTTGTAGCTTTGTAAAGAACTGTGAACGGGGCTGCTTTTGATGGTTGAAACAAAGGAGTTATTGAATTCCCTTCAAAATACAAGTACGAAGTCAACTTAAATAGACATATAGGTGAAAACCCAAAATGAGAGAAGAGGAACACCAACATGGTTTAAGATTTTGACCTTTTTTAGCTCAAACATAATACTTTTGAAATTAAAGTTCTATCTTTAGATTAAATAATGTAGTGAATTTCTAACAATCCCATTAAAGGTCATAACAAGTGATGCAAATGGAAAGTTACTGGGATTAAAATTCATAACAAGATTGATACAAAATGTGTTTCAAAATTAGTCATTTTGACTTCAAGTATTGATTTATGTATTGTTTTTTTAATATGCAGGTGTGATCACATATTATGGGTGTGGAAAGACATAAAACAAGTGAGTTACGATCTAGCAAATATTAGGATGTATGATCATCGGCCAGTTAGTTCAGTATTTGCAATGTAGGTTTAAGTTTTCGACCCATGAAAGTTGTGTAGAGCTCTCAACTTGACAGTGTTGCGGTGCATCCCGTGATGATTTTAGATGGAGGGCTGGAACTAGCATAAACCTAAGCTAGATTCTAAATCTTCTTGATTTTGTTGTATAGTTATGTTCTCTTAGCCTTTCTTGGTACTTGGTATAGAACTAACGGGGGAAAGTTGATGCATGGTTGCAAACTTGCAATAGCAATATTGTGCATGTGTAGAATTTGAATGAATATTGTATTTTATCGGTTTGAGTAATTGTTTATAGGGAATGAAAATAAAGCTCGAGCTTCGTTTTATGGACTGCATATACGGATTTGCTAGGGACTTCCATTACGGTTTTAATGTGCATTTGTATAGATTAGTGTCTTTTGTCTTTATTTCATTTGTAAAGCCAGTTACGCTGTCTTTTAACGTATCAATATTATTGGTTATAAATTCTGTAAGATTTAACTGACTATGTGTTTTTATTTTATAAAAGATTGTTTATGCTTCGCATTTTTACTTATATTTATTTAAATATTGCATCTCGCCGCATTGTGCGGGTACGTTTCTAGTATATATATATATATATATATATATATATATATATATATATATATATATATATATATATATATATATGGAGGGTCAAACGAGAACCACAACTATTTAAAAGAACACGAGAACAAACAAAATCATTAGTGACTTTACTTTAACGTGCAAAAAAGCCACGTGGACGTGAAGCTGCGGCCAAAGTCTTTTTTTGTACGTTAATCTAAAATTATTATAATTTTATTCGTTCTCATATTCTTTTAAATAGGTACCGTTATGGCTTGAATCCAACTCTCTCTCTCTCTCTCTCTCTCTATATATATATATATATATATATATATATATATATATATATATATATATATATGGAAATTAATTAAAATACCCAAAGTTTGACTTTGACTTGCTAAAATACCCACATTCTCGGCAGTTTTGCAAAAATACCCATTTTTTCCGCGGACGCATGCCCACGTGGCCCGCGGATGAGCCCGCGATGGCCCCGCGGCTGGCCGAATGTTACACATTTGGCCCCTCTAGTTTAGGGCAAAAATTTATATTTTTGGTCCCTCTAGTTTTTAGGTTATCATTTTGGGTAGTTGAGATTTTTAAAGTGTTGTTTGCATGTTTTTACTGTTTTTGTCACACTTTTTACAAATTTGGCCCCTCTAGTTTTGGGCAAAAAAATTATATTTTTTGGTCCCTCTAGTTTTTACATGTTTTTACTGCATGTTGGCTATTTTTGGTCCGTGTCTTTGCTCTAACACAACTTAGGTCTCTTTTGTTTGTTAAATTACAACTTCGGTCCCTTATATTACTAAAATACAACCTATATTAGTTATGTTTGATAAATTACACGGGCCGATAATGTAGATAAAATCATGTTATATATCAAAACAAGAGCACTAAACATACAATATTTATCGTCCCAATCAAGGGAAATCAATGTTCAGATTAACGCTATCATATGATATAGTTCCATGTGGTTCAAGCTCCGACGGGCCCTGCGTGTTACTTAGTTGACTGATTGAACGTCTACTCCTTGGCACGGTTGAAGGGGCGGGACTTGGACACTCTCCACGAGTATGTCCTATGCATTGGCACCGGGTACATTTTCGTTGTATCGGACCTTCACCACGTGATGGACGTCGATCGTTCTTTCTTGGTCTCTCGGCTCTGTTCTTATTGTTTAACGGTGGATAGCATGGCGGAAGGGGGTCGGGTGGAGACACCCATGCTTCAGGGGGTCCAGCTGGATTTATTATCTCTACGTATGTTGCCCGGTATGTTTCGGACGTGAAGAAAGTTACAGCCAAGTCGCTGCAATCTCTACGACCCATATGTCTTGCCACAGCGATGGCATGGCCGCACGATAACCCAGATTTTTGCCATTGGAAACATGAACAAACATGGTCGGTCATATTGACAATCGCGTCAAGTTGGTTATCACGAACCTGGTACCTCCCATACCCGATTTCGCTTAACCTCCATGCCGACGCGTGACCCGCCCTGATGAGAACTATCTTCTCCGCCGCTGGTGTGACTCTATTACGCAGCTCAGCTCCTTTTCGGCGTCGAAGGTTGTACCACTCTTGTTGAAAGGCCTGAAAGTACTCCATAAGAGTAACAATCGGACATCTACGCGCGAAATGGCAGAGTGCATTCACCGACTCTGCACTATTGGAGGTCAGAATGTCATACCGTTGTGCAGGAAAATGGGTCGCGGACCACCTCTTCGGTCCAACATCGTCCATAACTTTGGCTGCTTTCGTGGCACTAACTCGTAGAACATTCATGTACCGGTCAAACTCCCGAGCCGTATATGCTTTGCATGCCTTCCAGTAGACATCGTGGTAGGTGGTAATACGTTTGTCCTGGCCTTTGGCGTTCATCTCCAAATGTCGACAACATAAGGCGTGAGGGGCGTTTGGGTACATGGCAGAGATTGTGGCGCTTATGAAGGAGCCCTGTTGGACATAAACACCAACCCTTGCGGGTCTTCGATAGCTTGTCTCAACATAGACAGAAACCAAGTCCACTCCTCCCCGGTTTCGGACTTGCCTACTCCGAAAGCTACAGGAACGATGGAGTTATTCCCGTCCATGGAACCGCCAGGAACATCATACCCAAGTAAGGGCCCTTTAAATGGGCAGCGTCTATTACCAGGACACGACGCAGATTTGCCACAAATGTGCGGATCTGCAAAAACGTAGGTGGTTTCCCTTTGTAAATGTTATAGTTTATAATGTGTAAACATATGACGTGTTAAAATACGTACCGCGGTTCCAAGGGCAACGAAGCACATCTCAAACCGTCCATTTGAATCGGTCCTTATCTGGGTGACCGTACATGGATTCTGCAGCTGCAAATTATATAAATACCCAAGGAGTCGTTCATACGACTCCTCGAACGTGCCTCTAACCATTAGCAGTGCCCTGCATCGCGCATGCTAGCCTTAGTGGTAACCAATTGTGATCTCGTACTGCTGGTGTCCATCGCTCACGATGTCCTTTGGACGCAATGACCTGTTAGCATCAAGAAATTTGCTTTTCATTATCGCACCCAAAGTCCTTTTTTTGGCTTGTTTGTGGTTGGGATTCAGTTGCGTCCTCGAACAAGTGTGTTCGTCATACAACTTTCTAATGACAAACATCCCTCCTTTCTCACCCATGGACCTCGCGTACAGCCTCTAATTACAATTTTCTCTCGCACATACAACTTCGTATCTAGTTTTGTCGGATCTCGGCGTGTAACTTTCGAAACCCTCTTTTATGAACTTAATTCCGACCTGTGTGGCCAAGTCATCATTCGAATCAAATATCTGACCTACTTGTATCCTTGAACTGCGATTATAAGGTGTAGGTTCGTAGGTTTGTGTATGGGTATTCGGGTCTGGAAGAATAGGGGGCATATCAAAAAAGTCATTTAACTGACTAAATGATTTATTACTAGGGGTATATTTTTCGTCCTCATCACTATCGGTATCTGATCTGTCTATATCAGAATTACCCATTGTGAAAACATGGGGTTCGTCATCAGCAACTCCAGCAAAGCGTCCTTCTTGGTCTTCTTTTTTCTTCTTCTTCTTCTTGTGGTTGTTGTTGTTGCGTCTCCGGAACAAAATCAGGATAACAGTCTTCGTCACCGTCGTCATCACCTTCGTCATCGTCTTCGTCGCACACCGATGAATCGGCATACACAAAAAGTAATGGCGGTCTTTCTGATTCGGCTGCAAAGTGCAGAAAACCAGAGATATCCCCATCGCTGGATAACTCCACAAATGACCCATCACCATTTTTAAACACTAACTTGCAAACAGTAGAAGGGTCGATTCCACATTTTTGCATGGCGTATGCAACGAACTTCTTATGAGTAAAGTTTACTAGCAATTTTACACCATGCTTAGATTTATAAACAAAATTCCACTGATTGTTGTCTTGCACCCATTCACCATCGTAACAGAAAAATAGCTTAGCTTTTGCAACAGATGAACTCATTTTTTCAGTAGTATCTCAAAAACAAAATACTGAAGAAAGAAAAAAGAGAGAAGGATGGAATGGGTGTGAATTATGGATTGCATTTTACTGATATTTATGGATTAAATCTCATTGGGGAAGATGAATTGCAACCACAAATTGGTCTTCCAAGTAAAATAATTCAACATTGATGAAACAACCAACATGAATTGCAACCACAAATTGGTCTTCCAAGTACAATGATTCAACATTGATGAAACAAGCCAGTGAATTTCAACCACAATTTAGTCTTCCAAGTACAATAATTGTGGAAAAAAACAGTAAAAACATGCAAAAAGGACAAAAAAATGTAATTTTTTGCCCCATCGCGGACTACTACCGCGGGACAGGGACCAAAGTGGTTACCGCGGACATAGTTGGGGGGGGGGGGTCCGCGGGACATATTGGCCAAACATGGGGACACGTGGGCACTGACCCGCGATCGCGGGGCCCATCGCGGAAAAAATGGGTATTTTTGCAAAAAAAAATCGAGAATGCAGGTATTTTTGCAAGTCAAAGTCAAACTATGGGTATTTTAATTAATTTCCCATATATATATATATATATTGTAACACCCGTAATTTCGGATAAGTTCAACTTCGATTCAGTGAGGAATCGATCTTTTAAGAAAATTATGGAAAATAGGATTTGGAGTTAAATCCTAGATTTGATAGTGTTGTTGGATGGAGAATTTTCCGGAGCAAAAACGGAGCTAAAACGAAGAAGATATGGTCAAAACAACTTTCGGTACAATCTCGGCTAAAGTGACCAGCGAAAGTGACACTTGTGTCACTCTCGCCGTGTCACTCTCGCTGGTTTTGTACCGAGGGTTTTTGGAGGTTTAGCGAGTATGACACACGCGAAAGTGACATGGTCACTTTCGCAGTGTCACTTTCGCCGAGTTTGTACCGTGAGCATTTTGGGTAGCGGGCGAGAGTGACCCGGCGATTGTGACATGGTCACTCTCGCCGTGTCACAATCGCGAGCGGACACCAGTGTGTTTTAAACCCTTTTCTTCTTCCTTCTTCTTCATTTTATATCTATATCTCGACCCAACTCTCTCTCTCAGCCGATTTTTCTCAGAAACACCATCCCCTCCCCTCTCCTTCCTCATTTCTTCACCAAATAAAACCCTCTTCCACCATTGATGAGTATTTGGGTGTTTGGAGCTTTTGAGGAGACTAGGAGCTCGTTTTTGAATGATTCAAATGGTTAAGGTAATCTTTCCCTACCCAATAGTTGTTATTGTTGTTGATTTCATCTTCTTTCCATCTTGTGAGGATGTTGAACGATTTTGGTAATGATGGGTTAAGGAAATATGGTTTACCTCATATTTAAGAACTAGGGTTTGACAAATTTGGGGTTTTAGGTGTGTAATGGTTAGGGAATGATTATTTATGGTTGGAACTTGTGGATCTAGGTTTTTGGAAGATTTGGCTTGAAGATGTAAACTTCATCAAAGGAGCATACGTTGGAGAAACCCTAGATTTAGCTAAATCTAGCAAGGTGAGTTCAAGTTACTTTGCGAAAACGTTGTACATGCCAAAATGAGTATTTTACAAATATGTGTGTATTTTACTTGAAAATGTATATGGTTGAATTATTTGGTAGATTTAACTCTTTTAAAATGTTATCTTCATAAATGTGTAAAACACCCATATTTGGGACTTTTGGATGTTTAGATGGTTAGAAACCATAAATTGTCTTTAAAAGATTATTTGCTCAAAATGAAGATTATTTGATGGTTTAATAAAGTTTGTGTAAATGATTTTAATAAACCATTTGTGAAATGCATATTTAGTGTTATGGGGCATTTGAGAATATTAAGGGTGTGAGTCCTTTTTGGAAATGAGGGTTATCCCGATCCAAGATTTTATTTCGAGTTTTCATGGATTTGAAGTACTCACCGGCAATCGGTGTGTGTTGTTGTACTTAATGACATTTTATGACTTTTATGAATTATCTTTCGAATTGGTTGAGCTTGTGGCTCAGTATTGGGCTTTATTACGACTTGAGAACAAGTGTCCGTGTCGATAGCATCAGAGTTGAGTTTTGAATTATGATTTATGTTATTTGGGAATTGCATGTTTAATTGCATTTGTTTATATGTTTGGAGTCGTGTAATGTGTTAGACCTTGTTAGCCATGGATCCATAGGCATAGTAATGGCAATAGATCTGGAGTGATTGAGTCATGTAGCACGGGATAGGCATCAGGATCCGTGATAAGTAAGGCGTGGGCCTACATGGTCGGGCGTCGTCTCACGGGCAGTAAGGTGTAATCCCAATGTGTTGTTGTGGATTTGGAGTGACCCAACGTATAGACCTGGAGTGGTTGAAGTTGGGGAGCTCCCTAGTCTCGCGGGCAATAGACCTGGAGTGATTGAGCCTAGTTTACGAGATTAGCCACGTGGGTGTTTTTATTACATAGTAAGTGATCCACTTTGGTGTTCCGTCACGTGCGATGTATACGGGTCTCCCCCGTCACCGAAAGGTGTTGTTTTGGGTATTTGTTACTACTCATGTTTTCGGTGACGTGTTCTATTTATATGGATTATTTTCCATGGTACGTAAGTTGTGGTTTATATCTCATCCGTATATGATGTTTGGGTATTTGTGTTACCTCCACCTTCAACGGATACGTGTCTTCCCGTTTATGATATTTGATATTTATTACATTTTACGGTTGTGTGAGTATTGCTTCGTTTTATGTTTAATAAAGAGTTATATTTCAGGGACGATTTCCATGTTTGGTGAGTTGGATATATATATACTATCAACTGTATTTGAAGGATTTGTCTAAACTAGACTTATTCACGTATTTCAAGTTATTTGTGAAAGTAAGACAGTTTGGAAAACGTATTATAACTTTTGAGGACTTTCTCGTGGAAATGTGGAAATTAAAAATGGTTGGTTGGATTTAAAGTAAACTCTTTTGAAATCATGACTATAGCTTTTACTCTTACGATTTATGTTTTATATATAGTCATGATAAAATGCTTGAACTCACTAGGCGTAAGCCTAACACTTTCTATTTCTTTTATTTTGTCGGCATGTGCAACAGGCTCAGGTTGGGGTAACTCTAGCTACACCGTGAAGTGGCGAATGCTAATATAGTGCACGAGAGGTGAATAGCTTAAGTTATGTTCCGCAATTACCCTTGGAAAGTAGCACTTGTATTTGGAATAAGCGGTGTCCGAAGCGAGTTTAGTCTTGGTACTAAGACTTATGTAGTATGTTTTGCTTGGAGATAACCATTATTTGTAATTGGAAGTATTTTACTTATTGTTTCAGATGTAATATCAAAAATTTTAAATTAGTTGCTCTTTCCAAATTTGGGGGTGTTACATATATATATATATATAGAGAGAGAGAGAGAGACTTGAGATCATGTGAGACCAAGCCATTTTCGTGTGACCCGTGAGAGCAAAAAAATAACACTAAACCTTCACAGCAAAACACTGTGAAGGTATTGTGAAAGTAAACCTTCACAGTGTTTTTGCTGTGAAGGTTCGCTGTTTTGCTTACCTTCACAATGAATCGTTGTGAAGTTATAGTATTATTTTGTGGTCTCACAAAAACATGTTGGTCTCACGTGAACCCAACCCTATATATATATATATATATATATATATATATATATATATAGGTTGGGTATCAAATACAAACCAACTAGTTTGTACAAACCCATACAAACTAAATCTACCTTCATGAATTTGCAATTTTTTTAATTTGGCTTCATGAATCTATATTTTGGCTTCATGAATATATAATTTGGCTTCATGAATCTATATTTTCCGGTGGAGCCCTAAAATACCCTTATAAATAAATAAAAAAGAAGTTATGGAGCCAAATTATATATTCATGAAGCCAAATTTTATATTCATGAAGCCAAAATATAGATTCATGAAGCCAAATTAAAAGAATTGCAAATTCATGAAGGTAGATTGAGTTTGTATGGGTTTGTACAAACTAGTTGGTTTGTACCCGATACCATCCCTATATATATATATATATATATATATATAGGGAAGGGTTCAATTGAGAAGTCTAAATATTTTGAGAAATAGAGAAGTGATCATATCCATTGGATTAAATAATCCACGGTCAAGAAATTCGCGTCACACCTGATTAATGCGCGCGTCCACATTAATTAATAAACGACGCTCAGGGGTATTTAGGGTAGTTTCGTAAAATATACGCGGGACAGGTTCATATATGAATTTGTGTGATTCATATATGAACATTTGTAATTCACATATAAAATATTTTTAACTAATTCATATATGAACATTTGTGATTCATATATGAATCTTTGTGATTCATATATGAATCAGTTAATTTGTTCATATGAGAATTAGTTAAGAAAATTCATATATAAATCATTAAGGTTCATATATGAACACAAAGGTTCATATATGAATTAGTTAAAAAAAAGTTTATATGTAAATTACAAAGGTTCATATATGAACACAAAGATTCATATATGAATCAGTTAATTGGTTCAACTAATTCATATATGAACCTACAATTAATTAGTTTCATATATGAAACACAAATGTTCATATATGAATCACAAGATTCATATATGAATTAGTTATAAAGAGTTCATATGTGAATTACAAAGGTTCATATATGAACGTATAGTTCATATGTGAATCACACAGATTCATATATGGACTCAACCCGTGTTTTTTGTAAACGGGATAACTAATTACCAAAATACTCTTCCGTGTTCAAAATCAGCGCATTTAATCGAAGAGTCACGATCACTTCTCTATTTCTCAAAATATTTAGACTTCTCAAATGAACCTAACACTATATATATATATATATATATAGAGGAGGGTTCATGTGAGGAGCGCATCAAAACGTGAGAACGTGAGGAGCACCGTCCATGTACAAAATCACATGTGATTCACAACACAGGACTAAAAATCATATGTAATTAACATTTTGGACACGCGCGGTTTGTTACGCGGCTTGCAAAAGCGCGCGGCTTGTCCCGCGGTTTGTGTTGTGAATCACATGTGATTTTGTACATGGACGGTGCTCCTCACGTTCTCACGTTTTGATGCGCTCCACATTTGAACCCGACCATATATATATATATATGTATATATATATATATATCCGTTGGTTTCTACATGCATGTCAAAGAATTTTGTCAAATGTACGTTAAAGGAAAATTTTAAAATATATTTAAATTGCTCAAAACGAGAAGAAAAAACCAATAGATAAAAAATAAAGTAAGCGTGCATGAAAAGAAACGTAAAATATCACGTTAGGTCACGTGACAAACGACATGCACATGAAATTATGGAAAGTTAAAGTAGTATCACAGAGGGTTGTTTTCGGTGAGAAGTTGAAGTTAACGTGAAAAACATGAACATTGGTTATTAAACTTTGGATGAGAAGTCGACACATATTAGGATGAGATACACCTAAATAAAATACATCGAGATTTACCAGATTAATTCCTTTCTAAGCTGTAATTAATGAAATGACATTTGTTTAAAAGTGATCAACACTTCAGATCCACTTCTTAGACTTCTTACGTTAACCTCAACTTCTCACATGATCATTCATCATGTTTACATATATAACAGACAAATAAAATACAATGTCAAATAAATTAAAACATAACAAATTTATGATGAATTTTTTATAATTAAAAGTTATATTAAACGGTTAATTGTTATATTGCATACCTATTCTTAGTCGAAAATGGTAGATTGTTTTTCTATTAACTAGATACGTATATATCGCGATGCGGTGCGTACCATTTCAAATTTAAAGCCGAGAACTTGAAAAAAATAATTTTGTTTCATGTTCAGTTCTATTATCCATCACGCGAAACCAATGTTATGATTTTATGTGTTTTAAATCGCATATAAATTCAAGCTCAATATGGTTAATCGGTCAAAAAAATTGAAAAGGGTTCGCTCGATAGTGGGGTCTTCAAACCCATAAATTGAGCTTATTTTGAAGGTTTTGATGAGACGATTATAATGATATAGTTTGTGAAAAAAGAAACACTTTTTAATATATTTTAGTTATATACGGTTATGTACGTTTATATGATAAAAGTGTAAAATGAAAAATGAAAAACAAGAGATATAAAGTAAATTAAATAACTAATTATAAATGTATAATGTGTAATTCAAAAATTATAAAATGATTATATTTTTAATTATCATGTTTAACGTCTAAGTGTTGAAGCTTTTAAACTTGTACATGATTTAATTGAGATTTGTACCTCTAAAAAACATTCAATAATAATCGTAAATAGATTTTTTAAAAACTATACATAGATAAATATAGATAAGAGTGAAAAATTTACAAGTTTAAGAAAATCTTGTAACAACCGTGTCCTAGTTTTAATAACATAGAGAGGTTGTGGTCAAAACGTAAAAAGACAAAGTTTGTGGAGGGACCAATGTGCAATATCTGGGAGATATTTAAGGGAACAAATCCCTAGGGAAAAATCATTTTGTGCATTGATTACGGCTGGAAGAGACTGTCTGGAGAAAGAAATCAAAATCGGGAAAGTCGATTGTGGGAAAGTCAACTGAGGAAGAATTCGTTGGAGGTAAACCTCGACCCTTCTCTCTCATTTGGTTCTTGTTATTGTTTCCTACAAATGCTCTTGGGTTGCAATTCGGAGGAACACCATTGATTTCACTGTCCTATCTTGTTTTTAAGATTTTATGAAGTTTATGGGCTTTGGACCGATTAAAGGCTAGAAAGGGTGAATAAATGGGTGTATTAAGTTGGAAATGTAAACCCAATCAAGTATCTAACTAAATTTGGGACTTAATCTTATATTCTAGTAGATTTTGGAAAGTTGTGGGTTTTGACAGTGCGATAGTCCTGATATCGCAACCTAGTCCGGGCGTGGTTTGTACTGCTAAGTTTCCAGACCGGGCAGTAGTTTCCGGACTAGTATATGTCCGGATGGTGTTTTCCGACAGATGGTCTGATGGGTTTTCCGGGTATCTTCTCCGGATAGGGGGTTTCCGGATAGGCATTCCGGATGGTGTTCTCCGATAAGTGTCCGGATGAGTTGTCCGGGTAGAGTTCCGGATAAGTTGTTCGGACAAGGTTCCTGATGTAGGTGTTTTCCGGATATAGGGGTTGTCCGGATGTAGGTGTTTTCCGGAGGTGGGTACTGATGTATTATGATTAAAACTTAGGTGGTGGTTCCGTTTCGATTCAAGGAAAGTGAGAAGTGTGCTTAGCTTAACACTCTGAGCAGATGAGTTCCCTTAACCCTTTTACGTGAAATAAGATGTTAAGTATTTTTACTACTGACAATGGTATGATATGCGAGCATGATTTTATTTTTAAATTCAATCTTATTTCTCGCATGAACTAAATGTTTTGGGAACGTTATACTCGTATGCTATGAATTATTGTTACAAAGATACATGCAACTGTTATATGATTTCTAGCCTTGCTTGGTATGCTTGTATGTGGAGTCGAGTCGAGTCGAGTAGTAAGTTATTCGAGCCGAGCTTGAAAATAATACCAGGCTCGAGCTCGCCTCGAGCTCAATTAATTTTTCAAAGTCGGGCTCGAGCTCGAGCTCGAATATTTTTTCAATGTTCGAGTTCGAGCTCGATGCTCGTTTATGAGCTCGAATTCGAGATCGATTAATTCGTTTATGTACTCAAGATCGATAATTTTTATTTTTTGATTATATAATTTGCAAACATATAAATATGTCAGGCTCGAAAAAGTGTATGCTCGAATGGCTCGGCTCGGCTCGACTCAACTCGTAAAGCTTAATCGAGCTTTCGAACGAGTCGAATCGAACATTGGTATTATGGAGCTCGACTCGTTAACTTAAGCGAGCTTTACTTTGTGTTCGAGATCGACTCGAGCTCGAAAACAACTAGGCTCGAGCTCGAGATAAACGAGTTCGAGCTCGAGTAGCTCTTTAAAAGCTCGACTCGTTTACACCCTTATGCATAGTGGGGCTGGTTGTACCTTGAATCATTGAGGATCCTTGGGAGTTTGGTGAACCATGTGCCTTGAATCTGTTTCTCGCGCACACGGAAATGTCATCTACTGGGGGCCGTGGGGATCTATTGGGGCCCCGAGTGTGGACATCGCGTGGAGGTGATGGGCGTGGAGACCATTGTGCAAATACCCTTATGTGGAGATTGTTACGTTAAACCGTTATTTTATTTTTATATCATGACAGTTTACGTGTTTTAAAAATGTGATTTGTTTAAATTGTTTTCGAGAGGGAATTCACTAGACCTCATGGTCTAACCCTCGCTTTCAAAACAAATACCATTTTCACGCAAGAGTGGTAGTTGTGCTTCCTCTAAGGGCAAAGCCAAGGTCCAAAGGTTGAGGCTGAAGACCCGAGTTTAGAGCACTATAGGCATGTAGCTCTCTTTAACTTCTCATGTTAGCTTTGTTAGTTTCTCGGTTGTGGAAGTTTGTTTCCGCTGCAAGTATTGTAACTCTGTTTGGGATATTATGTTATGTATTGGGACCCATTTTGAGATATTTCAATTAAATTCATGTTATAGATTTTGGGTTGTTACAAATGGTATCAGAGCCATAGTTTAAGGGATTTAGGTGACCAGATGGGCCTAAACTTAAACTGTATCATGGGGGGACACAGCCGAGATATAGGGATTGCCTTTAAAATCACTATAGGTGCACTAAGGATAAGGTAGTGATAACTGTCATGTAAGGTAAAGTTGAAGTTACACCTGGCTAGTGTAATTGCAAATTTACAGGTACATGTATGTGCTTAAGTTGCCTTATTTAGCAAGGTTGTCGTTTGAGTGTTTAGTATATGCGGTTATTTATGTATCGAAATGCCTGGAAGATTGCTGTTGTTGAGACAGTCGTTGGAAAGGTGGTGGAATGGAGTAAGTTCTAACCTTACGGTGATGGCAATGGTTTTGATGTAATGCGTGAGTTCGCTCATGATGCAATTGTTGGCACCTTCTAGAAGGAGTATGGTTCGTAGCGGTACTGAGCCGGCTAAAGGTAGAACTCGGAAGGGATGAATGACTGACTAATCCCCATTCTTGGAATTTATAGGTCGATCATTTGGGATAGGAAGTGAGGACTGTGTTGGGATCTTGAAAGCTTCAGTTTAAGATCGGGTGAAGGAAATGAGCCCCTGACTTTTAGTCAAGCAGCATAGTACCAAGGATAATGAAGGAAAGATATCAGTGTTGGATCGAAGTGCGTGTATGAGTAGGACGTGAGATAACTGGTCGTTTATCGACCTTAGAGGTTAAAGATTGACACCGCGTAATTTGTGAGTCATTGGGTTATGCGAAAACTGGGTGGAACGGTCAAACAAGTGGGTTAAGAAGCACCTGTATTACAAGTTGTCATAAGGGTGAGAAAGTGACCGTTGGTCGAAAGTTGGGTGTCGATGATAAGTTGTTGAAAGTACAAGGGTAGACCTTGTTATAGTGAATAGCCTTCATTGCAATTTAGTTTCATGCATGGCGTCTTTAAATGAATCACCTGAATTCTTTCATGTTAAAGTTATATACGAGCATAATGAGTTTCTTGTTTTGGGAACAAGTCGACACGTGTCATGTGTTTAAAAAAAAGACAAAATTTTGTTTGTGTGCACGATAACATTTTGAACTTAGTGAATGGTGAACTATTTCAACCTTTTTCATGTTGGGATAAATATTGTTGTAAAAATCAAGAAAACGTTTTACTGCAAAGTTTTATATCTAAATTGAGAATTGGCACGTTGTTAACATACAAATGAGTGTGGGAGCCGGCTGACTCACTCCGTATAAGTGATTTCATTCCAAAATTTTCTGGTCGTGTTGGAAATATTTCATTGTATATATTTTTGTTTGTGCCGACATTGTTTCGATTGGGCAAGGTGGTGATTTATCGTGAGGTTGCATGTGAGCGGTCCTTGAGGTCGTTGCGGTTACTATTTAACTTGGGTGGTGTTGTGTCATGCATACTCAATTGGTCCCGTGTTATCGTGCCTATTGATTTTTTTTGTATGCGAATGATTTAAATCATTGTGTTGTCATGCATGAAGGCTATGAACTCGCTAGGCCGTAGAAGATATTACAATTAAGGACAAGGAAAGGTCCTGAGAATGGAAACTGTTCAGTTGATTCGATTATGGTCGAGTTATGACCTTGGCATTTCAGTTAGAGGAGAACATGAATAGTGGGAGTCTCGGACCATGAGTGTGATAATGTTCGGTAACAGGTGATGTGGTTGTCTGTGAAGCGAGTATACCCATAGTGAAGTTTGAGGTGGTTGGGATGATCTTAATAGTAGCATGTGATAAGTATACACTGTACCTTGATGAAATGGTATCGAATATAAGTCGTAGTATTGAGTGGTATGGTAAATACGTATCATACAAGTCTTACTCCTTGAATTGTAAGGACCGTGGGGCACAGAGTTAGTTGCGATGCGTTGGGAAAAGTAGGTCGTGATGGAAATCCTTGCTGGCAGCAAGATGGTCGAAGCATCACCCTGTCGTTGGTTGACGATGAAGTCGGTGACCGTTTTGGATGACCGACGTCGATGTCCTTTCGAAAAAGGTGTGTACCCGGTATGATGATGGAACACCATGTGTGGGCGTCATAAAAGTGGAAGATACCTACTGTAACTACGTGGTTTCTCAAGAGGTTTTGGTGACCCGAATAAGAATGAAGTAAATAGCATAACTGAGGTGAGTGTGCGTTGATAGTTTTGGTCTGAAAGAGGATGCAACTTATCTTCTTGAAATACATGAGCTTGTTGTTGAAGATCATGGTGAGTCGATGGGAGATGAGAATTTGTTGGATGAATTGCATGGTCATGACTCTGTGGTTCAGCTGGCTTTGGAAAAGACAAAATCATGAAACGGCCTTGTTTCGAAATGTTGGGTTATGGTTGGTATGAAGAAGACAGTATCCTTTATGTGTGAGAAGAGGATCATGAAAATTTGTTGGCAGTATGATATTGTGGTGTGATAGTTGTGTAGGCAAGTTGGTGGCTTTTATGGCAATGGGGAACGTGTAAGTCATTGTTGTGATAACGGGTTGCCGTTATATCAAGTAGAGGGCTTGTGGTGTAATATGGGATGAGTATAGGTATGGATCCTATTTGCGGATTTCTAGGGAGGTATTCAAGGGTGGCGATTATGCTCGTTTGGGGATGTATGAATTGTGAGGCGGTATTATGCTATTGTTACTTGAAAACAAAGGATGAAGTAGTGATAGACAGCTACCTAAAAGAGAGGCATGTGTTCCTTCCGGTTACGTGGAATTTTGGATGAATTTATCTTACTCTAATTGAACATCGGTGTGAACGCAATATTCGATTAGTTCATGGTGTTGTGTAGTGGGTTTAAAATACATTGGGATTATTTAAGATTTCTTTAGGTATAAAGAAATTCTGGTGAGTAAGTTAACTCTGCTTGGAGAGCGAGAAATGTGTGGTGCTTGGGAGCATTGAATGTTATTTCAGGAAGACTTGGTTGTTCATCTCGTATGAGAATTGTGGTGAGACCGTTCGGTTGGGCATAGTAAAGCAAATATGCTGTGACGCGTTTGAATGATAAGGAAAGGGAGTAGATGTTGATAGGTTAGTAATGTCCCATGCGAACGTAAAGAGGTGAAGACGATATCTTCAAACAAGTGGGAGAACGGAAAGTAAGAAGGTGGGTAAGTGACACCAAATAGGTGGATCAATGATTAAGCGGTGTTATTGACAGGTATATGAACTCCTCGTGAGGGTATGAGAACATGGATTGTTGTGCATGTCATGGTTAAAGTGCGGGAAGACTTGCACGGGTTAATAAGTCTTTCCTCGAAAGTGTGTGATCTATGACTTCAAAAAGACATGGCATAAGTGGTTGTACGGGACACTCGAAGTGTGAGACTGTCCGATTTGAGTAAGTATTTAGTATGATAAACATTCTGAAGTGAACATGGTGTTCAGTGATGCGTTATTTGGAATGGTCTTGTGTAAGCGTGAGGTGATGACGTGGTGGGAGCGTATGAGCTGGTTATCTTGGTTGAATTGCAGTCAGTGTGGCTTGGGGAAAGAAGGTACTAATTGCGTAGAAGTATGTCGTGTTGGGGGAGGTGATCTAGAAATTTCATGTTATCCAATGAAGAAACTCAAAACTGGTATTAGGATATTTGAGGTTGATCTGGTGCTAAGATTGGCAAAATGGGTGGTTGTATACTTTTGTAAAGGATTCGTGTTGTGACATTGAATTCGGTAAAATTCCTTCTTACAAGGAAGTGAAGATGTATGTGAAAGTCTTGTTTAGACGCGTTTTTTTAAACCGTGAGTCCAGGTATGCAGACAAAGCGGACAAGACCTAGGATAGTTGGTTGGAGAGGCTACGAGTATACTTTACAATTTTCCCAACGTGAGAAAATTATGGTTAATCAATAGATGAATTCGAGGGATATCGCACGTTTATGGTCTTGGTCAGAAATGATCGGAGGGTTAAATGAAACCAAAAGTGAGTAACCGCAAAGCGTGAAGCTTTGAAACTAAAAGTCGAGGGTCAGCTTGATGCGAAAGACACCCCGTGGTTTGGAGTGGTGCATTTCGAGGGGGAAGAGGGTTGAGCCACGTGTTAATGGGTCGGTTGTAGTTAGTGAAAGGGGTTAGAGAGTTGGTATGTGATTTGGATGTGCTTCATGGATATGTGGGAATTCATAATGTGTTTCACGCCTCTATTTATAGAGCGTTTGTTGGAATGGCAATACTTGTGTATGGTGTGTGAGTGGATGGGAAATTGACCCGTAAAATAACCCGAAGCGGTCGTCGATCGTGAGGTCGAGAAATCAGTCTAGTGAAAGTTTAGTGGTGTTTTCACAAGGGTCAGGAAGCAACTTGGGAAGTGGAGACCGAGATGAGGGACAAGTGCCCGCATCTATTCGACCAAGGAATTTCAGGGATGGAATTCTTTTAAAGGGGGGAGTGTTGTAACAACGGTGTCCTAGTTTTAATAACATAGAGAGGTTGTGGTCAAAACGTAAAAAGACAAAGTTTGTGGAGGGACCAATGTGCAATATCTGGGAGATATTTAAGGGAACAAATCCCTAGGGAAAAATCATTTTGTGCATTGATTACGGCTGGAAGAGAGGGTGTGGAGAAAGAAATCAAAATCGGGAAAATCGACTGAGGAAGAATTCGTTGGAGGTAAACCTTGATCCTTCTCTCTCATTTGGTTCTTGTTATTGTTTCCTACAAATGCTCTTGGGTTGCAATTCGTAGGAACGCCATTGATTTCATTGTCCTATCAAGTTTATGGGCTTTGGACCAATTAAAGGCTAGAAAGGGTGAATAATGGGTGTATTAAGTTGGAAATGTAAACCCAATCAAGTATCTAACTAAATTTGGGACTTAATTTTATATTCTAGTAGATTTTGGAAAGTTGTGGGTTTTGACAGTGCGATAGTCCGGATATCGCAACCTTGTTCGGGCGTCGTTTGTACTGCTAAGTTTCCGGACCGGGCAATAGTGTCCGGACTAGTATATGTCCGGATGGTGTTTTCCGATAGATGGTCTGATGGGTTTTCCGGGTATGTTCTCCGGATAGGGTGTTTTCGGATAGGCGTTCCGGATGGTGTTTTCCGATAAATGTCCGGATGAGTTGTCCGGGTAGAGTTCCGGATAAGTTGTTCGGACAAGGTTCCGGATGTAGGTGTTTTTCGGATACAGGGGTTGTCCGGATGTAGGTGTTTTCCAGAGGTGGGTACTGATGTATTATGATTAAAACTCAGGTCGTGGTTCCGTTTCGATTCAAGGAAAGTGAGAAGTGTGCTTAGTTTAACACTCTGAGCAGGTGAGTTCCCTTAACCCTTTTACGTGAAATGAGATGTTAAGTATTTTTACCGCTGACAATGGTATGCTATGCGAGCTGATTTTATTTATAAATCCAATCTTATTTCTCGCATGAACTAAATGTTTTGGGAACGTTATACTCGTATGCTATGAATTGTTGTTACAAAGATACATGCAACTGTTATATGATTTCTAGCCTTGCTTGGTATGCTTGTATGTGGAGTCGGGTTGCACAGTGGGGCTGGTTGTACCTTGAATCATTGAGGATCCTTGGGAGTTTGGTGAACCGTGTGCCTTGAATCGGTTTCTCGCGCACACGGACATTGCATCTACTAGGGGCCGTGGGGATTTACTTCGGGCCCCGAGTGTGGACATCACATGGAGGTGATGGGCGTGGAGACCACTGTGCAAATACCCTTATGTGGAGATTGTTATGTTAAACAGTTATTTTACTTTTATATCATGACAGTTTACGTGTTTTAAAAATGAGATTCGTTTAAATTGTTTTCGAGAGGGAATTCACTAGACCTCATGGTCTAACCCTCGCTTTCAAAACTAAAACCATTTTCAGGCAAGAGTGGTAGTGGTGCTTCCTCTAAGGGCAAAGCCAGGTCCGGAGGTTGATGCTGAAGACCCGAGTTTAGAGCACTGTAACTCTCTTTAACTTAGCATGTTAGCTTTGTCGGTTTCTCAGATGTGGATGTTTGTTTTCGTTGCAATTATTGTAACTCTGTTTGGGATATTATGTTATGTATTGGGACCCATTTTGGGATATATTAATTAAATGTCTGTTATGGATTTTGGGTTGTTACAAATCTCAATACGTATTTATAAATATTTTTTCCAATATTATTAAATTAAAAGACATTCAATAAGAAATTTATTTTAAAATTATTACGAGAAGATTATAATGGTATAATTTGTAAAAAAATATGTTTTATAATGTATTTTAGTTAATCTATGATTATGTATTTTCGATATGATAAGAGTATAAAATGGAAAATGAAAACGTAAGAAATATAAAACAAATTAATTCGTATATATTTATGATATTTTATAATATGATTAAATCCAAAAATATTAAATATTAGACTCATTTCGAAGGTATTGACAAGACGATTAAAAATGTTCTAATTTTCAACATGTGGGAGAACGTGGAAGATCGTCTTAAAAATTGTACTTTAAATATAATAAATTGATGAATTAGACCTCTTAAATTTTCAAGATAATCATAGAATTTTTATAATATGATATCCATATATAGAATTTAAATTATCAAATTATATTATAACTGTTGTTTACATAAAAAATTGCTATAGTGAAATAAATTGATTCTTCGAAGTCTGAAAACCAATCTTTCAAATAAAATAAGTACGAAATATAAAAATTAATCTTTGTCAAACTAATTAAGAATCATAAAAATTACATCGTTTTGCTAGATAAAATTATGACAAATTTGGTATAACAACCCAACTCAAAATAAAGCATGCAATTCATATTAAAAGAAACCTTCCAAAAACGGGTCCCAAAATTCCTTACATAGGTCTCCAAAATTCAGGTTGGCGGAAACAACCTATTACACAACTGAGAATAAAATCTATAATCTAGAGTGCTGCATTGCTCTAGTCCTCGTCTGCTCACCTGATCTGCTCTATTCACTTAGTAGAGCCTCCTATCGTTTGTTTACCTTAAAATGTTTAGTTTGAAAAAAAAAAGCGAGGGTTAGACCATGAGGTCTAGTGAGTCCCTCCTGACAGTTCTCAAAAATATTTAAAAATAGTTTATGCTTTCAAATATAAAACTTTCACATAGTTGAACAATAAAATCTTTCGCGGATAAATCCGCTCCCCTAAATGGCACCCTGAAGCCACCCGAAGGTGTCAACGAGTCATTATCACGCTGCCTTACTGGGTCTCACTTCCCATGGCATAAACGGAACCTCCCCCCGGCGTGAGTACTGGCGGAACCTCCCCCCGACTTAGCCAATTTACGTCTACACAGTGTATGCATACATCTCATATAAAACTTTAAACATCTTTCATGCAATTAAAAGCATAATAATAATAAAACATGTCATTTCTCATCATGTAATCACTTTAGAGAACACTTTAAAAAGGCACGTATTTTAGTTAGAAAACTCACCTGGCTTGCTTGCTTCAAACCGCTCACTAACACCTCCGATCCTTTCTTACACCTAAGGCATAATATCATAATTTAAATCAGTGTCTAATGACTTAAACTCTAGGCTTTCCCTCAAACCGACCCTACGTATTCAATACAAATATTAACTACGTACAAGGCCCTTAAAATAACTAAGCCCAAAGTAACTCTAAGTCCAAAAGAGAATTAATAATCTCTGGCCCAACATAACTTTCAGCCCACAACCATTCGGTCCAGGTCTCAAATGATTTGCGCCAAACAGGCTTTGCGCCAGCAAGCTTTACGCCAAGCAGCTTTGCGCCAAATCTGGTTTCTCTGCTCCGCTTAAATTTCACGACAAGAGATTTGGATTTCATTCACTTAGCAATTACAAAGGTTCTCACTACAACATAAATCACCTTAATCCATTCTTAAGCAACCCCTCTGAAACAAGAATAACAAGAGGTAGAGATTTACTCTATTTCTTAACATACAGACCTCCAAATTTCCTTCCTATACACAGAGAACAGAAACTATGGAGAAGATGGTTTAGATTAAATACCCGGACTTTGATTGCAAGAACTTCTCCTCCCTAACTCCTCAAACCGTATGAAATCGCCAACTCTCTTCTTCTCTGCGTTTTCTCAGCCGCTACACACACCAAAATCAGGAATAGAATGTTTCTCCTAGGGTTTTGTGCCCTTATATACCCTATCCCTTATTTACCAAATGGTCCCTCAAGTTCCATTATTTTTAAACTTACTCATAACATGAAAACCCCTATCAGTAAAAGACCCAGTTGTTACAACACTCCCCCCTCAAAAGAATTTCATCCCCGGAATTCCATTTTCGAAGAGGTGCGGGTACATGGACATCATATCAGATTCCACTTCCCACGTCGCTTCTCGTCTCTTGTGATACCTCCACTGAACTTTCACCAAACGAACTTCCTTGTTCCTCGTCTGTCGTACTTTACTGTCTACGATCTCGATTGGCTCTTCCTCATACATCAATTTCTCATCAATGCTAACATCTACTAACGGAATGGCCACATCAGTCTCGGCCAAACACTTTTTCAAGTTTGAAACATGAAAGGTCGGGTGAATCCTTCTTAACTCTTCTGGAAATTCTAACTTGTAGGCTACCGCACCAACTCTTTCAATGATGGCAAAAGGCCCGACATATCTCAGCCTCAATTTCCCTTTCTCCCCAAAGCGAACCACACCTTTCCAAGGCGAGACCTTTAGCATTACCTTGTCTCCCACTTGGAATTCAATAGGCTTCCTTCTTCTATTCGCATACTTCCTCTGACGATCTTGCGCGATCCTTATCCTTTCACGGATTAACTCAATCTTATCCGCTGTTAGCTGTACAATCTCTGGTCCGGCCAACTGCCTTTCTCCTACTTCATTCCAACACAAAGGCGTACGGCACTTCCGCCCATACAAGGCTTCAAAGGGTGCCGCTTGGATGCTTGCATGGTAGCTATTATTGTAGGAGAATTCTATCAAAGGTAAGTGTACCTCCCACGAACCTTTGAAATCAATCACGCATGCCCGAAGCATATCTTCTAATGTCTGAATTGTCCTCTCACTCTGACCATCCGTTTGAGGATGATAAGTCGTGCTTAACTTTAACTGCGACTCCAACTCCCATTGCAAACTCTTCTAAAATGTTGACATGAACCGACTATCACGATCAGACACTATGGATCGCGGCACTCCGTGCCTAGACACTATCTCGTTAATGTACAAGCGGGCTAACTTCTCCAAAGAATCTGACTCCTTAAAAGGTAGGAAATACGCTGACTTGGTGAGTATATCTACGATCACCCAAATTGCATCATTACCCTTCGGTGTTCTCGGTAACTTAGTGACGAAATCCATGGTGATATTATCCCACTTCCACACCGGTATTACTGTAGACTGGAGTTCCCCATATGGTCGTTGATGTTCTGTCTTAACCTTCAAACATGTCACACACCGCTCCACAAAATGAACAATATCCTTCTTCATCCCTGGCCACCAATAGAACTGTCTCAAATCTCGGTACATCTTATTCGTTCCCGGGTGTATGGAATACCGCGACTTGTGCGCTTCTTCTAAAATGCTTACTCTTAAGTCGCCCAACTTGGGAACCCACACACGGTCTTTCATACACCTCAGTCCACCATTGTTGACTTCGAACAACGATGCAACTCCGACTACTCTTTCGCTCTTTATGTTCTCCTCCAACAGTGCTTCTTCTTGAAATTTCTTAACTTCTTCAAGAAGGTTCAAGGTTGCCTCGACTCTGAAATCTACAACTTTGGTCTGTTCTCCCCGTTCCTTCCGACTCAGCGCGTCGGCCACCACATTAGCTTTACCCAGATGGTAAAGAATCTCGCAATCATAATCGTTCAACAGTTCCATCCATCGCCTATGCCTCATATTCAGCTCCTTCTGATCAAACAGATGCTTCAGACTCTTGTGGTCGGTGTAAATCTGACACTTTACCCCATATAGATAATGTCGCCAGATTTTCAGCGCGAACACCACCGCTGCTAACTCCAAGTCATGAGTGGGGTAGTTCTTTTCATGATCCTTCAACTGTCGAAAAGCGTAGGCAATTACCTTCACATTCTGCATCAGTACACACCCCAACCCAAGCTTAGAAGCATCACTGTATATCACAAAACCCTCTGATCCGTCAGGTAACGACAGAATCGGAGCACTGCTTAAACTTTCTTTCAGTTTCCCAAACGCAGATTCTTGCGCTTCAGTCCACACAAATTTGATGTTCTTCCTTGTCAAAGAGGTTAGTGGCGAAGCTATCCGAGAGAAATCTTGGATAAACTTCCAGTAATAACCTGCTAAACCGAGAAAGCTTCTCACCTCCGATGGAGTTCTTGGCGCCTCCCAATCTTTAATGGCTTCAATCTTAGCAGGATCCACCTTGATGTCGTCCGCCGACACCACATGACCCAAAAACTGGACTTCTCTTAACCAAAACTCGCATTTCGAAAACTTCGCATACAACTTCTCGCGCTTAAGCAATTCCAGCGTTGCTCGAAGGTGCCTCTTGTGATCCTCTCGTGTACGAGAATAGATTAAGATATCGTCAATGAAGACGATCACGCAATTATCCAATAGTGAGCTACACACCTGGTTAATCAGATCCATGAACACTGCGGGCGCGTTAGTCAACCCGAAGGGCATGACTAAAAACTCATAGTGTCCATATCTCGTACGGAAAGCCGTCTTCGGCACATCTTCTTCTCTCACCTTCAATTGATGATAACCCGATCTCAAGTCTATCTTTGAGAAATAACTCGCACCTTGTAGCTGATCGAAGAGGTCATCGATCCTCGGAAGCGGGTACTTGTTCTTCACAGTTACTTTATTGAGCTCACGGTAATCTATGCACATTCGCATAGATCCGTTCTTCTTCTTAACGAAAAGTACCGGTGCTCCCCAAGGTGATGAGGTCGGACGAATGAAACCTTTGTCGAGAAATTCTTGCAACTGCGTCATCACTTCTTTCATCTCCGCTGGTGCTAACCGATAGGGCGCACGAACAATCGGTGCTGCCCCAGGTAGCAATTCTATTCTCAACTCCACTTGACGATCTGGAGGCAGACTCATCAAGTCATCCGGAAACACCTCCGGATACTCACTCACTACTGGCACATCCCCCACACTCTTCTTCTCCTTCTTACCATCTAACACATAAGCTAGATACCACAGACATCCCTTTCCCAAACACCTCTTAGCTTTCATCATCGAAATCAAACACGACTTCCTATTTCGTTGATCTCCGTAAATTACCATTTCTTTCTTATCAGACAATGGAATACGAATCAGTTTCTTATTCCAAACTATGTTAGCGTCATTATCCGCCAACCAGTCCATCCCTAGGACTACATCGAACTCCCCCATTCCCATAGGATACAACCTTAAAGGAAATAAATGACCATCCACATCTATGCTACAACCCTCATAGACCTCCTTCACCCAGACTCGACAATCATCTGCTATCTCTACCTCAAACCCAAAGTTCAGCCTCTTGGGCTTCACTTGCAATTTCTTAACGAAGTTGGGCGACACAAACGAACGATTGGCCCCTGAATCAAACAACACTTTAGCAAAAGTCGAGTCTATAGGAAAGGTACCTGTTACCACATCTGACGTGTTCACCGCCTCTTCAGCAGACATGTGAAATGCCCTCTCCCTTGCGCGGGCCGGCTCCACCTTCCTTTCTCCACCCTTTCCTCCTTTACCACCGCCTTCACCCCCAGTATAACCCTTCTTCAGCTGTGGGCAATCCCACTTGACATGGTCTGGCGATCCACACTGGAAACACGATTTTGAACCGCGGCAATCCCGAGCAATATGCCCTGATTTTCCGCACTTGAAACATCCGTCTTTATCGGCCAGACACTCTCCTTTGTGCATTCAGTTGCACTTATTACAAGGCTTTTCCCCCGATCTAGGCCCCACCCGCAGCTCGGGTCTAGCTGCGTTCGGCCTCTTACTCTCCCGGGTCGGTCCTTCCCACTTCTTTTGTCTCCGACTCTCTCGGTTAACTGTCCGTTCTTATCCTTTTCCGTAAGTTATGCTGTATCAACTGCTGCCTGGAAAGTAACTGGATCTTTCACCTGCACCAACTCCCTTATACTACTCTTCAGCCCATACATGTACCTCTCAATCCGCCTTGCTTCAGTAGGTACGTATAGCTCAGCAAACCGGGCTTTCTCGATGAACTTCGACGTGTATTCCTGGACTGACATCGACCCTTGTTCCAATCCCAGAAACTCTTCTTCCAACTTTTTAACTGCCGCCAGAGGGCAAAACTGCGCTCGGAACCTCTTAACAAATAATCCCCACGACATGTTATTCGCTACTTATGATCCCCTACCTCCGGTCTCAACATCCCACCAATAGATGGCCTCAGATTTCATCATTGACATTGCAAACAATACCTTATCTTCTTCAGCGCACTTGTTAGTATCGAATGCCAACTCAATTTCACGAACCCATTTCAAAGCTAAAACAGGATTGCGCTCTCCGTTGTACCTTGGAGGTTTGCACGAAGCGAAGGTTTTAAACGAACACCCTTTCACGACTTTCGGTTCAGAAGTAACAATCGGGGTTGTCACCGAGTTGTTACCTATTTCAGTTCGTGGTGTACTACCCTCCTCAGTCTTTTTCCCCGTACTGCTCTTGGTTCCCCCCCTCAGACGTAGTCTTATGCTGGTTGTCTAGCACTGCTTGTAGGGTATTTTATAGCTTATCCATTTCTACTGTGAACTTATCCTCAGTCACGAAAACCGGCGCGGTTTCAGGTTTATACCCTTTCTTAGCTTTCGCTTACTTTGTTGGCGCCGTACTCTCTTGCTCAGATATCTCTTGCACTTCCGGTTCCTCTACGCTCTTAGCCTTTCACCTAGTCGGCGCCTTCTTTTTCTTACCTTTCCCTTTAGTAGTTGCTGCACCAACCTCAGTAACGGCCTTTCTCGGTCTCCCACGGCCTCTACCCCTTCCCCGTGTAGCTGCCGCTCTTGGAGAATTCACTGGTCCATCCTCCGCCAGTTCCTCATCTCGCATCGCCTCCTCATGCGGTGTAGTACTCTTGGTTCGCGCTTCCTCCACGATAGGCATCGACCTACTTCTCAAAACTCTAGCAGACATTCTGGTACACCATAACAACAACGGAAAACTCATTTAATACTAGAGACTCATTTAGTGCTACAGCAACGGAGCAATAAGGCGATTTATGCACATACATGTACCTATAAGTTCACAATTACACTGGCCAGGTGTAACTCCAAACTTACCTTACATGACTGTCCTTGGTGCCTTATTAATCCAATTTCAAATATTAGTGCCCTCCTAACGCATTCCTGATTCTCAGTTGTGATTTCTACTCCCCAAAGTTGAAGTCTAGGCCCATCCGGTCACCTAAATCCCTTAAACTATGGCTCTGATACCAACTATAACAACCCAACTCAAAATAAAGCATGCAATTCATATTAAAAGAAACCTCAAAAAACGGGTCCCAAAATTCCTTACATAGGTCTCCAAAATTCAGGTTGGCGGAAACAACCTATTACACAACTGAGAATAAAATCTATAATCTAGAGTGCTGCATTGCTCTAGTCCTCGTCTGCTCACCTGATCTGCTCTATTCACTTAGTAGAGCCTCCTATCGTTTGTTTACCTGAAAATATTTAGTTTGGAAAAAAAGCGAGGGTTAGACCATGAGGTCTAGTGAGTCCCTCCTGACAGTTCTCAAAAATATTTAAAAATAGTTTATGCTTTCAAATATAAAACTTTCACATAGCTGAACAATAAAATCTTTCGCGGATAAATCCGCTCCCCTAAATGGCACCCTGAAGCCACCTGAAGGTGTCAACGAGTCAGTATCACGTTGCCTTACTGGGTCTCACTTCCCATGGCATAAACGGAACCTCCCCCCGACGTGAGTATTGGCGAAACCTCCCCCCGACTTAGCCAATTTACGTCTACACAGTGTATGCATACATCTCATATAAAACTTTAAAAATCTTTCATGCAATTAAAAGCATAATAATAATAAAACATGTCATTTCTCATCATGTAATCACTTTAGAGAACACTTTAAAAAGGCACGTACTTTAGTTAGAAAACTCACCTGGCTTGCTTGCTTCAAACCGCTCACTTACACCTCCGATCCTTTCTTATACCTAAGGCATAATATCATAATTTAAATCAGTGTCTAATGACTTGCACTCTAGGCTTTCCCTCAAACCGACCCTACGTATTCAATACAAATATTAACTACGTACAAGGCCCTTAAAATAACTAAGCCCAAAGTAACTCTAAGTCCAAAAGAGAATTAATAATCTCTGGCCCAACATAACTTTCAGCCCACAACCATTCGGTCCAGGTCTCAAATGATTTGCGCCAAACAGGCTTTGCGCCAGCCAGCTTTGCGCCAACAAGCTTTGCGCCAAGTAGCTTTTCGCCAAACTTGGTTTCTCTGCTCCGCTTAAATTTCACGACAAGAGATTTGGATTTCATTTACTTAGCAATTACAAAGGTTCTCACTACAACATAAATCACCTTAATCCATTCTTAAGCAACCCCTCTAAAACAAGAATAACAAGAGGTAGAGATTTACTCTATTTCTTAACATACAGACCTCCAAATTTCCTTCCTATACACAGAGAACATAAACTATGGAGAAGATGGTTTAGATTAAATACCTGGACTTTGATTGCAAGAACTTCTCCTCCCTAACTCCTCAAACCGTATGAAATCGCCAACTCTCTTCTTCTCTGCGTTTTCTCAGCCGCTACACACACCAAAATCAGGAATAGAATGTTTCTCCTAGGGTTTTGTGCCCTTATATACCCTATCCCTTATTTATCAAATGGTCCCTCAAGTTCCATTATTTTTAAACTTACTCATAACATGAAAACCCCTATCAGTAAAAGACCCGGTTGTTACATTTGGTTATATTTTTGTATAATTTTTCCAAAATCCATATAAAAATATGAAATTCATTTGAGTAAAGTACCACAAAACAAAGAATATGTGCTTTGGATAATAAAACTCCATTACTAGAGGAGAACATTTCTCTAATGGTAAAAGCATATAAATTTAATTATTACAGTACTGGTTATAGGGATTGTGTACTAAATATTTACCTGATAAATGTTTATCAGGTAATTCACCAGGTAAAAACGATTATAAAGATGGAGAATCTTATCTAGTAAGTGAAGGTGACGACTTTTATTAGTAAACAGTTACTATGTAAATTATTTGCATACAATACATTTTTGATGGATATAATCTTACCTGATAAAATAAGTTCGAGTGTTAACTCTTACCGGTAAATACTTATCGGATAAACCTTTATAAGATTTAGATATTAGGTACAAATACAATAAATTCATATTGATCAACCACCTTCTTGTAAGAAAACTATTAATGACTATTGTTCCTTCCAGCCAAAAATTGGTTTTAGGATATACATTTTTTGATCATATGACATGACCTATTCTTTTTCAATGATATTTTTTTGTAGTGTTTGGTTGAGTTTATTTATTTATTTATGTAAGTGAAACTTTCAAATCAAAATCGAACTTTCACATGAAAAAAGACCCGAACGTTTACATAGAAAATCAACCGACCTTCACAGGAAAAACGTATTGAACCATCACAAGAAGAAAAATCTGAACTTTCACAATGTGTCTAACAATTTCATAAAAAGTTCACTACAACAAAATTGGTTTTTTTATAGAACGTTTAAAATGTCTAAGTCTCCTAATAAAATAGGTTTATAGTACGAAACCCAAAAACTTGGGTCCTATCTTAAAGTGTTACAATAGGTTTGTATGACGTGTTTAGCTGTTTTAACAAGTTTTTATTGCGGTTTTAAGAAAAATTGTCGTATTAACTATTTTATACGACAATATATGAAAAATGCCATACAAACACACACACACACACACACATATATATAGGGGTGGGTTCAAATGAAACTCATTTTCAATTGTGAACATGAGGACAAGTCACAACCATTGATCAAGATTTGGAAAACTAATCAATGGTTAAAACTTAATGAAACCAATTGAGAAGTGATTAAGAACAAATATGGAAATTTGATTCAGCGCCTACCATCTTTGACTTTTTATTTTCTTTTTTAACTAAAAAACTTTTACCCCCTTAAAGTTTAAAATAAATTATCTTAAAAATTACTAATATTTTAATCAAACAAATTACATCAAAAAAACGAGAATTTCGTGCTCTTCGATATGACATCCATCTCGATATAGTTTTTTCATCATTTTAACCGTTTTTACGTGAAATGCTATGTATGTGTTATATTCCGTATGAATATGTATGCACGTTTCCTGCTGTCCATATTCAGTATGAATAACAAAGGGAACGTTCATTCACTATTCATGACGAATAACATAGTATTCAAAATGAATAATACAACATTCAGGATGAATAATACACGAATTCCTGATTCATGTATTATTAAACATGAATCATGTATTATTCACCTTGAATGTTGTATTATTCATCCTGAATGATACATTATTCATGATGAATAATATATGAATGACCCGTGAAGGTGTGAACACATGACGCACTATCTTTTGTTTTCCGATTCACAACCGCGACTTGGTTTTATTCTTTATGAATATGTATGCACATCTCCAGGTGTCCACATTCAGTATGAATTACAAAGGTGAACGTTCATTCACTATTCATGATGAATAATACAATATTCAGGATGAATAATACAATATTCAGTATGAATAATACATCATTCAGGGTGAATAATACACGATTCATGAATCGTGTATTATTCACCCTGAATGATGTATTATTCATACTGAATGATACATTATTCATGAAGAATAATACATGAGTGACCCGTGAAGGTGTGGAGACGTGACACACTCTCTTTCGTTCCTCGGTTCACAATCGAAACTCGATAGACGATAGGTTCCCGATTCATCTCGATGGGTGTTGGGTTACGGTAATGAAGAACACGATGCCTTAGGACGTTGAAGAAAGTGTTGTAGAATGTGATGTCGAGTTACGGACTTACGTTGTCGAGATGTTATAAACACTTGAATACATAAATATTCATAATGAATATAACACATATATGACATTTCACGTAAAAACGGTTAAAACAACAACAAAAAACTATATCGAGATGGATGTCATATCGAAGAGCACGGAATTCTCGTTTTTTTGATGTAATTTGTTTGATTAAAATATTAATAATTTTTAAGATAATTTATTTTAAACTTTAAGGGGGGTAAAAGTTTTTAATTAAAAAAGAAAATAAAAAGTCAAATATGGTAGGCGTGAGTTTAAATTATCTTCCCTTTTTACCCCTAATCATCTTAATTAATAATTTCAATTAAAAACTCTATTTAATATGAGTCATTGGATCAATAGAGATGGAAGGTCAAAATTCGTCCTCACGTTTACAATTGAATTTGAATTTTCATTTGAACCTTCCTCTCTCTCTCTCTCTCTCTCTCTCTCTCTATATATATATATATATATATATATATATATATATATCCTATAACAACATGATTTATAGGACACTGCTTAAAATAACTAATGTGACACTTTATTTTAAAACCATCCAAAAAAAACCTTGTTAAAACTTAAAACACCCAAAACTCTCCTAAAATCCATTATAACCTTTAGATAAGACTTTCTATAGTTCAAGTCTCATTATCTTCTACAAGCTATAAAATATTCTAATGTTATGATGCTTAATTAAACATTTTAAATATTCTATAAATTAATTTTAATATAGTAGTTACTTTATTGGATTTTTTTTAAATAACATTTGATAAAACAGAAAAAAAAAATGCCAAATCAAATTAATATCACTATATTTTTGGTACTAATTACAAAAATAAAAATAGTAATAATACAGTACAATTATAGAATAATTCCTCAACTCGAAGATAAAACGTAAGTAAATTGGATAAGCCCACTGGTTAAGGCCTGTGGGGAAAGTGGTGGAAGCCCTTTCTACCCCGGGTTCGAATCCAGGGGTGAGCACGCTAGGATATCAGGGCCGAGAGCTGTATCGTGGCCGGGTCGAAGGAGGATTAGTCTGGACTAAGTCCAGGATGCCCCCGAAATGCAATTGTCTTTCAAAAAATTTTTTGGATAAGGTTCTTTATGCCACTAACACTAACACTAGAATAATGATATAATTCATCTTTCTTTTCACATTACTTTAATGTTTACTGCATTCTTGATAACTGCTAATCAGGTAAATGTTTATCATATTTTATATATTTTATCAGGTGAGTATTATAAAAATCGAAAATCTTACTCATTGAAAGGACGGATAATCTTACACAATTGATAAGGGTAGTGATTCTTATTCTGTTAACGTTTACAAGGTAAAAAAATATTTCGTAAGACCATCTCCAATGAAGTCACTAAATCTTACACTAAACACTAAATTTGATGTAAATGTCACCATTCACATCTTCGATGGAAACAGTTTACCTTTTTTGTCAAAAGCGTTCCAATTCTCTCCCAGACTTTCAAAAAATAATATGTAAGGCCTTCGGTACCCGGCTCGGGATGAAGGCGGGATGGGGCTCGGGATGGTGCGGGATGGGCTACGGTTGATGCGGGGTTGGCGGGGCGGGATGGATTCCGGGGATGGGATCCCGATTCATCCCGAAGCTTTATTAAAAAAAAATTATTTAATTTTTAAAAATAATGCCGTTGAACGGCTATTTTTAAACAAAAATAAATAAATTTTTTTCTCAATTTAATCTCACTATATATTTAACCCTCAACCTCTTATTTCTCACACCTCTCAAACTCTCTAAAATTCTTTCAACCTCTTATTTTTCACACCTCTCAAACTCTCTAAATTCTCTCAACCTCTTATTTCTCACACCTCTCAAACTCTCTCAAATTCTCTCAACCTCTTCTTTCTCACACCTCTCAAACTCTCTCAAATTCTCTCAACCTCTTATTTTTCACACCTCTCAAACTCTCTCAAATTCTCTCAACCTCTTATTTTTCACACCTCTCAAACTCTCTCAAATTCTCTCAACCTCTTATTTTTCACACCTCTCTCATCATGAATTCAAACAGAACACCTACATCCCGTCGTAACCGACCGAATACACCACAATCGCAAGAAGATCAAGAGCTTGGTTTCCAAGCGTTTACACAACAAGGTTATCGTCCGCAATGGTCGCAACAAATTCCACCACAATGATCGCAACAAAATCCGCCACAATATCCGCAACAATTTCCCCAACAATTTCACCAACAATTTCCTTACCAATTTACACGTCCCGGTTTGATTGAACAAGGTTTTACTCCGGCCAACTACAATCTTCCTTCACCCGCAATCAATCTCGACGACGACATTGTTCCGAAAACCCAACCTTCTACCCCGAACACACCACAATCTATCCCGACACAACAATCTAACCCGGAACCATCAAATCCGAGACCAACAAAAGCCGCCAAACAAACGTGGAGTAAAGCCGACGAACTCGCATTAGTGTTGGCGTGGGTTGACGTTTCGGAGGACCCCGTTATCGGTAACGCACAAAGCGGTGGTAATTATTTTTATTGTTATTATTATTATTATTATTATTATTTTTATTATTATTATTATTATTATTATACTTAATTTTACATAAATGTAGGAAGTTTTTGGGGCCGAATCGGGCATGTGTTCTTTACTCGCTTGGGTCGTCAACCAGGTTATAGATCAACCCATCAACTCAATAGCAAGTTCAACGACCTCAATAAAAGAGTTAATTCGTTTGGCGGCATCTACAACAACTTGCTCAATAATAGATCAAGCGGGATGAGTGAGGCCGATATATCCCGAACGGCACACGAACGGTATCTAGCACGCCATAAAGTTGTTTTCACTCACGAACAAGCTTGGGACGTCCTAAAAAATGTCCAAAATGGGGAGCCGTTCCAACGATGACGACAACTTCATCGCGGGGTTCAAAACGTACCCAACCTTCCGATGATGACGATGACGAGCAAATTCAACGACCCATCGGGAGAAACAAGGCAAAAAAAACATCAACGAGTAATACGTCCGGGACGAATACGGACGAAAGTGTTACTCAGTTGTTGACGACGTTCAACGACAAGATTGATGATACAATGGAATACAAAATGAAAAAACTCGATCTCGAAATCGAACGCTCAAAACTCGAACGACATAGGTTGGAACAAGAACTCGAAATCGAACGCTCAAAACGATTTGAGAAAGACTTCGAGTTTTTCATGACCCCGCATGATCACCTTACGGGAAACGCTTTGAGGGTTACTTTAGCGAGAAAAGAGCAAATTCAAAAATTTCATAATTGGTAGTGTTTTGTATTTTGTAATTTTTATTTTTAATGAATGGTATGAATTTTTATTTTTATTATTTATCTTATTTTTATTTATTAAAAAATATATAAATATTTTTATTTTGTTAAATAATTAAATGTATAAATAAAAGAATTAAAATAAATGAGGTGGTAAAAGGGTTTGAGGGAATGGGGTAAGGCCATCCGTACCCCATTCGGGATGGGGCTCGGGATGGCTCGGGATGGGCTACGGCGGGTGCGGGTTCAGCGGGGCGGGATGGAATCCGGGCTCCCCATCCCGGTTCATCCCGAAGGGTTTTTAAAAAAAAATTTAATTTAATTTTTAAAAATCAAGCCGTTCAACGGCTCTTTGTAAAAAAAATCTCAATTTAATCCCACTATATATTTAACCCTCAACCTCTTATTTCTCACACCTCTCAACCTCTTATTTCTCACACCTCTCAAATTCTCTCAACCTCTTATTTCTCACACCTCTCAAACTCTCTAAAATTCTCTCAACCTCTTATTTTTCACACCTCTCAAACTCTCTCAAATTCTCTCAACCTCTTATTTTTCACACCTCTCAAACTCTCTCAAATTCTCTCAACCTCTTATTTTAAACAATATGGATTCGCCACAACCCGGTTCACCAACCGCATCATCATCATCTGTAGACGCCGACAAGTTGTTGAATCTACAAAGGGAAATTTTTCGACAGACTGCACAATCGCTGTATGGTAGCACCGCCTCATCGTCAACAAGAGAGAGGGCCGCAAACATTGAAAGAGGTCGAGTAACTGCAAACGAGCGGCTTATGCGGGACTACTTTGGCGTCAACCCGATTTATACACCGGATATGTTTAGGCGGCGGTTCAGGATGAGCAGACAACTATTCGAACGAATAGTTGAAGATTTAGAAGTAGGGTATCGGTATTTTAGACTTCGGTTTGACGGGTTAGGCAAACAAGGTTTTTCTCCGATACAAAAGTTTACTTCCGCTATTCGGCAATTGGCGTATGGAGTAGCTGCTGACGCACTTGACGAGTACATCCGTATGGGAGAGAAAACGTCACGAGATTGTCTGTACAAATTCTGCACAGGTATTATTGAACTGTATGGTCAAAAATATTTACGCAAGCCTACTTTTATTGATATTCAGAAGTTGTACGCCGCGCATGAAGCTAAACACGGATTTCCCGGCATGCTCGGCAGCATAGACTGTACTCATTGGGCGTGGGCAAATTGTCCGAATGCATGTCGAGGTCAATTCATGAGAGGTGATCATGAGCACCCGACAATCATTCTAGAAGCAGTGGCCTCTCAAGATCTATGGATCTGGCACGCATACTTTGGTGTTGCCGATTCCAACAACGACATCAATGTTCTCAATCAGTCGTCCATCTTCAACGATGTATATGATGGAAAAGCACCCGAGTGCCCTTTTGAGGTGAATGGAGCCACCTACAAGCACGGATATTATCTAACGGATGGGATATATCCGGAATGGGCTACTTTCGTAAAATCATTTACGTGCCCACAAGACCTTAAACGACAAAAGTTCAAGTCCGCGCAAGAATCCGCACGTAAAGATGTTGAACGAGCTTTTGGCGTGCTTAAACAACGTTGGCATATACTTCATAACCCGGCACGCGGATGGGAACCGACAATATTGAGAAACATTATGTACGCTTGTGTCATATTACACAATATGATACTCGAAGACGAAAACCATGCTATTTGTGGTGACGTGGAAAACGATTTTTTCACGAATGATATCGAAAGCCAAATCAGTGAGACACAACGCGCGGCAAATGTTCAAGAAGTCATAAACCGGGACACTCATAATAACCTTCGGTCGGATTTGGTCGAACATATTTGGCGTATCCAAGTTCCCAACAATGACGACGAGTAGATTTTTAACTTTATTTTGTAATTTTTATTTTTAATGAATGATATGAATTTTAATTTTAATTATTTATCTTATTTTTATTTATTAAAAAATATATAAATATTTTTATTTTGTTAAATAATTAAATGTATAAATAAAAGAATTAAAATAAATGAGGTGGCAAAAGGGTTTGAGGGAATGGGGTAAGGGTGTTTAGGCCTTCGGTACCGGGTGCGGGATGGGGTGCGGGATGGGGAGGGATGGGCTACGGGCTCAGCGGGGTTGGCGGGGCGGGATGAAATCCGGGGATGGGGTCCCGATTCATCCCGAAGATTTATTAAAAAAAATTATTTAATTTTTAAAAATAATGCCGTTGAACGGCTCTTTGTAAAAAAAAATCTCAATTTAATCCCACTATATATTTAACCCTCAACCTCTTATTTTTCACACCTCTCAACCTCTTATTTCTCACACCTCTCAACCTCTTATTTTTCACACCTCTCAAATTCTCTCAACCTCTTATTTCTCACACCTCTCAAACTGTCTCAAATCTAACCCGGAACCATCAAATCCGAGACCACCGAAAGCCGCCAAACAAACGTGGAGTAAAGCCGAGGAACTCGCGTTAGTGTCGGCGTGGGTTGACGTTTCGGAGGACCCCGTGGTCGGTAACGCACAAAGCGGTGGTAATTATTTTTATTGTTGTTATTATTATTATTATTATTATTATTATTATACTTAATTTTACATAAATGTAGGAAGTTTTTTGGGCCGAATCGGGCATGTGTTCTTTACTCGCATGGGTCGTGAACCAGGTTATAGATTAACCCATCAACTCAATAGCAAGTTCAACGACCTCAATAAAAGAGTTAATTCGTTTGGCGGCATCTACAACAACTTGCTCAATAATAGATCAAGCGGGATGAGTGAGGCCGATATATCCCGAACGGCACACGAACGGTATCTAGCACGCCATAAAGTTGCTTTCACTCACGAACAAGCTTGGGACGTCCTAAAAAAATGTCCAAAATGGGGAGCCGTTCCAACGATGACGACAACTTCATCGCGGGGTTCAAAACGTACCCAACCTTCCGATGATGACGATGACGAGCAAATTCAACGACCCATCGGGAGAAACAAGGCAAAAAAAACATCAACGAGTAATACGTCCGGGACGAATACGGACGAAAGTGTTACTCAGTTGTTGACGACGTTCAACGACAAGATTGATGATACAATGGAATACAAAATGAAAAAACTCGATCTCGAAATCGAACGCTCAAAACTCGAACGACATAGGTTGGAACAAGAACTCGAAATCGAACGCTCAAAACGATTTGAGAAAGACTTCGAGTTTTTCATGACCCCGCATGATCACCTTACGGGAAACGCTTTGAGGGTTACTTTAGCGAGAAAAGAGCAAATTCAAAAATTTCATAATTGGTAGTGTTTTGTATTTTGTAATTTTTATTTTTAATGAATGGTATGAATTTTTATTTTTATTATTTATCTTATTTTTATTTATTAAAAAATATATAAATATTTTTATTTTGTTAAATAATTAAATGTATAAATAAAAGAATTAAAATAAATGAGGTGGCAAAAGGGTTTGAGGGAATGGGGTAAGGCCATCCGTACCCCATTCGGGATGGGGCTCGGGATGGCTCGGGATGGGCTACGGCGGGTGCGGGTTCAGCGGGGCGGGATGGAATCCGGGCTCCCCATCCCGGTTCATCCCGAAGGGTTTTTAAAAAAAAAATTTAATTTAATTTTTAAAAATCAAGCCGTTCAACGGCTCTTTGTAAAAAAAAATCTCAATTTAATCCCACTATATATTTAACCCTCAACCTCTTATTTCTCACACCTCTCAACCTCTTATTTCTCACACCTCTCAAATTCTCTCAACCTCTTATTTCTCACACCTCTCAAACTCTCTAAAATTCTCTCAACCTCTTATTTTTCACACCTCTCAAACTCTCTCAAATTCTCTCAACCTCTTATTTTTCACACCTCTCAAACTCTCTCAAATTCTCTCAACCTCTTATTTTAAACAATATGGATTCGCCACAACCCGGTTCACCAACCGCATCATCATCATCTGTAGACGCCGACAAGTTGTTGAATCTACAAAGGGAAATTTTTCGACAGACTGCACAATCGCTGTATGGTAGCACCGCCTCATCGTCAACAAGAGAGAGGGCCGCAAACATTGAAAGAGGTCGAGTAACTGCAAACGAGCGGCTTATGCGGGACTACTTTGGCGTCAACCCGATTTATACACCGGATATGTTTAGGCGGCGGTTCAGGATGAGCAGACAACTATTCGAACGAATAGTTGAAGATTTAGAAGTAGGGTATCGGTATTTTAGACTTCGGTTTGACGGGTTAGGCAAACAAGGTTTTTCTCCGATACAAAAGTTTACTTCCGCTATTCGGCAATTGGCGTATGGAGTAGCTGCTGACGCACTTGACGAGTACATCCGTATGGGAGAGAAAACGTCACGAGATTGTCTGTACAAATTCTGCACATGTATTATTGAACTGTATGGTCAAAAATATTTACGCAAGCCTACTTTTATTGATATTCAGAAGTTGTACGCCGCGCATGAAGCTAAACACGGATTTCCCGGCATGCTCGGCAGCATAGACTGTACTCATTGGGCGTGGGCAAATTGTCCGAATGCATGTCGAGGTCAATTCATGAGAGGTGATCATGAGCACCCGACAATCATTCTAGAAGCAGTGGCCTCTCAAGATCTATGGATCTGGCACGCATACTTTGGTGTTGCCGATTCCAACAACGACATCAATGTTCTCAATCAGTCGTCCATCTTCAACGATGTATATGATGGAAAAGCACCCGAGTGCCCTTTTGAGGTGAATGGAGCCACCTACAAGCACGGATATTATCTAACGGATGGGATATATCCGGAATGGGCTACTTTCGTAAAATCATTTACGTGCCCACAAGACCTTAAACGACAAAAGTTCAAGTCCGCGCAAGAATCCGCACGTAAAGATGTTGAACGAGCTTTTGGCGTGCTTAAACAACGTTGGCATATACTTCATAACCCGGCACGCGGATGGGAACCGACAATATTGAGAAACATTATGTACGCTTGTGTCATATTACACAATATGATACTCGAAGACGAAAACCATGCTATTTGTGGTGACGTGGAAAACGATTTTTTCACGAATGATATCGAAAGCCAAATCAGTGAGACACAACGCGCGGCAAATGTTCAAGAAGTCATAAACCGGGACACTCATAATAACCTTCGGTCGGATTTGGTCGAACATATTTGGCGTATCCAAGTTCCCAACAATGACGACGAGTAGATTTTTAACTTTATTTTGTAATTTTTATTTTTAATGAATGATATGAATTTTAATTTTAATTATTTATCTTATTTTTATTTATTAAAAAATATATAAATATTTTTATTTTGTTAAATAATTAAATGTATAAATAAAAGAATTAAAATAAATGAGGTGGCAAAAGGGTTTGAGGGAATGGGGTAAGGGTGTTTAGGCCTTCGGTACCGGGTGCGGGATGGGGTGCGGGATGGGGAGGGATGGGCTACGGGCTCAGCGGGGTTGGCGGGGCGGGATGAAATCCGGGGATGGGGTCCCGATTCATCCCGAAGATTTATTAAAAAAAATTATTTAATTTTTAAAAATAATGCCGTTGAACGGCTCTTTGTAAAAAAAAATCTCAATTTAATCCCACTATATATTTAACCCTCAACCTCTTATTTTTCACACCTCTCAACCTCTTATTTCTCACACCTCTCAACCTCTTATTTTTCACACCTCTCAAATTCTCTCAACCTCTTATTTCTCACACCTCTCAAACTGTCTCAAATCTAACCCGGAACCATCAAATCCGAGACCACCGAAAGCCGCCAAACAAACGTGGAGTAAAGCCGAGGAACTCGCGTTAGTGTCGGCGTGGGTTGACGTTTCGGAGGACCCCGTGGTCGGTAACGCACAAAGCGGTGGTAATTATTTTTATTGTTGTTATTATTATTATTATTATTATTATTATTATACTTAATTTTACATAAATGTAGGAAGTTTTTTGGGCCGAATCGGGCATGTGTTCTTTACTCGCATGGGTCGTGAACCAGGTTATAGATTAACCCATCAACTCAATAGCAAGTTCAACGACCTCAATAAAAGAGTTAATTCGTTTGGCGGCATCTACAACAACTTGCTCAATAATAGATCAAGCGGGATGAGTGAGGCCGATATATCCCGAACGGCACACGAACGGTATCTAGCACGCCATAAAGTTGCTTTCACTCACGAACAAGCTTGGGACGTCCTAAAAAAATGTCCAAAATGGGGAGCCGTTCCAACGATGACGACAACTTCATCGCGGGGTTCAAAACGTACCCAACCTTCCGATGATGACGATGACGAGCAAATTCAACGACCCATCGGGAGAAACAAGGCAAAAAAATCATCAACGAGTAATACGTCCGGGGCGAATACGGACGAAAGTGTTACTCAGTTGTTGACGACGTTCAACGACAAGATTGATGATACAATGGAATACAAAATGAAAAAACTCGATCTCGAAATCGAACGCTCAAAACTCGAACGACATAGGTTGGATCAAGAACGCGAAATCGAACGCGCAAACCGATTTGATAAAGACTTCGAGTTTTTCATGGCCCCACATGATCACCTTACGGGAAAAGCTTTGAGGGTTACTTTAACGAGAAAAGAGCAAATTCAAAAATTTCATGATTGGTAGTGTTTTGTATTTTGTAATTTTTATTTTTAATGAATGGTATGAATTTTAATTTTTATTATTTATCTTATTTTTATTTATTAAAAAATATATAAATATTTTTATTTTGTTAAATAATTAAATGTATAAATAAAAGAATTAAAATAAATGAGGTGGCAAAAGGGTTTGAGGGAATGGGGTAAGGGTGTTTAGGGATTGTTAGAGATTGAGTGAGGGATGGGAGAAAAGCTGATGTGGCGCTGATGTGGAGCTGGAATCATTGAAAGATTCCCTCATGGGGTACTGATGGCCTTAGGGATTGTTAGAGATTGAGTGAGGGATGGGAGAAAAGCTGATGTGGCGCTGATGTGGAGCTGGAATATTTGAAAGATGCTCTCATGGGGTACTGATGGCCTAAGGGTGTTTAGGGATTGAGTGAGAGATGGGAGAAAAGCTGATGTGGCGCTGATGTGGAGCTGGAATCTTTGAAAGATCCTGGAAGGGGTACTGATGGCCTAAGGTAACAAAAGTGTTCACAAGACAATCTCTTTAATTATTTACTTAGTCTATGTATATAGAATGAGGTTCAGGAGAAAACCTTAAAAAAATGAAAAACTGAATAACACCCTAGTAGCCCTTCATCTGGACGATATGCACTTGTGCATGCAAGTAAATTATGTTGTTTTTTGGTGTTTATACACGTGTGCATTATGCACTTGTTAATATGCACGTGTGCATGCTATAAATTACTTATATGCACAAGTACATACCGTTCAAATAAATAATTATCATGATATTGCTCAATTTTTTATTTTTTATTTTTTTATTTTTTTATTTTTTTATTAATTATAAATTTCCCCTAAAATCTTATTTCATAGTAATTAAGATATATCGCCCAAGTTTGGTTCAGGGTGGTTTACCTCTTTTTTTTTTTGGCAAGAGATGAAGAGAATAAAGAATTAGAATAAAGATAGGTCGTCTTAGAATGTGTCTCGGATGTTATTTAATTCAAGATTTTTGTTCAGTTATATTTTATATTAAATTTTAGTTATTATTGTAATATATATATATATATATATATATATATATATATTGTGTTTTAAAAGGCTTGTCGCACAACTGTCATGCCATGTCATGGCACAAGCTTTGTGTCTCGTGCCATGTTAAGGTCGTGGCACGTCGACGTCATGGTCTAATGCGTAGTTTTCGTAATAAGATATTTGATTTTTCTTCATGTTTCTAATGTCTTATTTTCAAAATTTTAATATACGGTCTAATTTAATTTGCTTATTACTATTGACTCATTGAGTAACACTAAAAAATATGTTTTTATATATAATATTATATATGAATTAGAAATTTGACACAATAAGTCACGTCTTAAAAACCCCATGACTTTGCCATGACTTCTAAGGCTTGAGGCTTGATCTCGCTGTCACACGTCACACCTCATGACATTTAGAACCTTGGTATATATAGGGGTTAAATCAAGTGAGAAGCACAAAAAAGTTGTGAACCATAAGAACCAATCTCAACCACAATCAAGATTAATCAATGGTGAGTGTTGAGAGGTAACCTTTTGCATATGGTATCATTTGCATACAAACATAACTCTTAAAATGACATAAAAGTAAATATATTCTCTTACTATGTCTTATTGAATTTATATAACTTAAAAGGGAAAAGTCCAATAAAACCCAATGAACTTTAATGTTAGGAATGATTAAGTCCTTGAACAATTTTTTGGAACAAATAAACCATTGCACTTTTCAAAACCTGTTAAATAAACCATTGGACTTTCTAAAACCTGTTACATACGTCCTTATGACTTATAAAATTGGTTAATGTGTTAAAAATAATTGATAAAAATACGAAAAAAACAAACAAAGTTATATATTTTAAACTATTAAGTCCTTATACATTTTTTGAACGAAAAAAATACAATCATAAAACGAAACAAATATACCATTTTCATTACTTTTCCCAAAACATATAAAAGTTGTATCCAAATCATAAATAGATGTACATAAAAGTTAGACATAATTTACCAAAAGTTGAATCAAAATATAACAAAAGTTGCGCCAAAAAATGCCAATAGTTGCACCAAATTTATCAAAAGTTGCGCTAGAATATTTAGAAGTAATGCCTAATCTATGTTAAGGTCGTGGCATGAACTATTCTTCATTTGCATCATTAATTTCTGGTTGAGATACAACCATTTGACTTTCTTGTAACCCTTCTTAACGGTCATCATCGTTAACAACAGGCTCATTTGAAATTGAATATGGTTGGATGCCTTCGGGCCATGCTGGTTGTGGCACACCTGATGATATCTTTAATGAAAAAGATAAAGTGTAAGCAATAGTCAATAAAAATGTTATTTGAATCTTAAAACTAAGAAAAAGGACTTACCCCAATCATTGCTTCTCCTGTGACTGGATTATAAGAAACATCATAACCAGCTCTATTGCCTCTTCCACCTCTACTACCTCTTCCACCTCTATTGCCTCTTATTGTTATAGTCGGTTTTGGAATGTTGACTCTTGGTCTACCTTTTGGCTTAACAGGTTTAGGTGGCGGGTACTTCTTCTCATTCTTACTAGTCCTAGCATTATGTTCCGTTTCCAACCAATTGCTACATGTCATTGTCTTCCCAGATTGAATCACTCTTGTACCTTAGCTCTCAGATTCTGATATTTTTCTTTTGATAGATGGTCTACCAGGCATTCTTCTCTCCTTAGGTGGGTTTGGTTTGATGTAAGGTGTTGGAGTCCATATGTTGCTCCCATTTAATGGCCTAATAGCTTTCTCATAGGCAATTTTGAAAATATCCTTAGTAAACCATTTACTAACATAATCCACTAGATCCTTATTGATAAAGTGTATGGCAGCTATGGAATGCACACAAGGAATGCCTGATATGTCCCACAATCTACAACTGCATTTTCTAGCATCTAAATCCACCACCATTGCTTCATAACCATTTCGTGTTTCAAACACATTCCCATCACTAGGGATAACATACCAATATCTACGTACTAAAAAATACATAACAAAATTACCATCATAGATAAGCATACATAATAATATAACCATCATAGATAATCGTACATAATAAAATAACCATAATAGATAAGCGTACCTGTGATTTTCTCCCCATTTCTTTAACTTTTTCCCTATGGCCGGACAGACAACTGATTCCCATTCCTGTGCTTTACTTAACATTCTGTAATGTCTCTCCATAACAAATATTCTTATCTCCTCTAACATTGTGATTATGAGCTTTCTTCTTGCATCAACAATTATTGAATTAAATGACTCGCAAATCCCATTTTCTACAGCTTCACAAGCTTTATCGGGTTGTAAAAAATGCTCTACACCATGTATTAGGGTCTCTTTCAATCAAATAATTTCATGCATCCACATTTAGTGTCTTAAACTTTTCCATGTGTGACATGAAATCTGCTTCTAAAGTGGATGTAGCTGCTGCCTAAAAAATGTTTCTGTACTCAACACCATTAAACCTTTTACGAAAATTAGCATAAATGTGTCTTGCACATTGCCTATGCTCTGCATACGGTGCCAAGTCTTTTACATCTTCAACAATGCCCTGTTGCATGGAAAAAACAATAATACATAAACTTTTACATTGACATAAATCATACACTTGTTAATGTTAACAAAATGCATACCTTGTGTTAATCAGACATGATGGTAAGCCTGTAACAACCATTGCCAATAAGTCATCTTATATAACCTTGGGGTCAGACTTGTGAATAAGGAATGTAAGGGACTTAAGTGCAAATTGGAAAAACTTGGGTAAAAGGGGTAAAACCCCTAAAACCCTCTTCATTATGGTAAATGGCGGCTGAAGAGTTGGAGAGGAAAGGGTGGAGACCAAGCTTCAATTGAGAAGAAGAAGAAGCTCTAGCATCTAAGAGCTTGAAGAATAGCAACTTTCAGGTATGGATTCTTATCCTATTTCTCATCTTCTTCCTCAATTGAGTGATGCTTAGCTAGAAGTATCAATGGAGAGTTCAAGATTTTGATTTCTAGCTCTCACTCCAATAGAAATGGAGTATTCTAGAGTTGGTTTATTGATTCTATTACCTCCTTTGAGAATCCTTCACCATTTCAATGATGGAAGTTGATTCTAGCAAGGTCTTGGGTTTTAATGGAGTTTTTGAGTTTTGGGTTTGAAATCATGAATCACTAGAGGGATTTGGTGGATTTTATATTGTTTTAAATGTTGGTTGTTGATTCTTAATGCTTATTGTATCTAAAATATCGATTTGGGAGACTTAGAACTGGTTTGGGGAAGTTTGGGGATGAGAAACCCTTGGTTTTTGGAAGAAAACTCGTGCAGGGGGCGGACCAGAGCTCCGCGCGGATGGAGTAGCACCACCATCAGCGCCAACCTCTGGCCCCCAAACCTCATTTTCGTTTCGTTGTTCGTGATGAGTGGTGAGTATGGCATGGGTGTACTCAACCCCTATTGTCGTGATGAGTGGTGAGTATGGCAGTATATAAAAGGTTCTAACCTGACAATTGATAGCAAAGAGTAGAGGGGTTGTGGGAGATCGCTTATAATGTGACGTGTATACCTTTTTTTTGAAAAAGGCGTTGTTCAGTACGTTGTTGAGTCGACTAGGGGTATAAATTGTAGAGATTCAAGGGATGAATGGTTGGTTAAGGGCAAACTTCTAGTTTCTAGTGAGTCCCCGTTTTTGGGATTGATGTGTCGATCAGTTGGGATAGGAAGTGAGGATTATGTTGGAATCTTGAAAGCCGCAATTCAAAATCGAGTGAGGGAATCTAGCCTTTGACTCTTTAGTCAAGCGGTTTAGTGGCAAGGATAATGAAGGAAAAGTTTCAGTGTTGTATTGAAGTGTGCATAAGAATGGAAAGTGAGATATTGGGGCGATTGGGAAACCATGTGGAGTCGTCGATCAGGTGGGTTGTGAAGCACTTGTACAACAAGTTGTTGCAAGGGTGAGAAAGCGGTGGTTGGTCATAGTAGGGTGTCAATGATAAGTTGATGTGAGTACAACGGTTGACCTTGTTAGAGTGAGTAGCTTTCAATTGCAAGTTGATTTTCATGCATCGTGTCTTTAAATGTGTTACATGGACTCTTTCATGTTAAAAGTATGTACGTACATAAGAAATTCCTTCTTGATTTGGGAAATAATTTGGACGCGCGCAAGCGTGTGTTTCTAAAGAAAAGGACAAACTTGTTTTCGTTGCACGATAAAAACTTTAAACTTAGTGATCTGCGAATTATTTCATGCTTTTTCTTGTGAAAAGAATCTTCGTTACGAAAATATTGGAAACGTTTTATTACAAAGTTTTGTTTTATAAACAAAATGAGTATTGACACACTATTATCATATAGATGAGTGTGTGAGTTGACTGACTCACTTTATGTAGGCGATTTCGTTCAGAATTTTCATAGTTGTATCGAAATGGTTTCATCAGATAGAATTTGTTGTGCCAACATCGACTTGGTTGGACAAGGTCGTGATTCATCTTGGGGTGCATGTGAGCGATCCTTACGGTCGATGTGTTTACTATTCAGCCTGAGTGGTGTTGTGCCATGCATACTCAAGCTTGTTTTATGATGTATCTTGATTTTTTCTAACGTGCAAAATGATTTTAATCGTTGTTTTGTCATTCATGAAGGTTATGAACTCGTTAGGTCGGGTAGGATATTACAATTGAGGTTAAGGAAAGGCTTGGGGAATTGAAATATTCAGTTGAGTTGAACATGTCGATTGAGCAGATTTTGTTCGTATTAATTACCTTCGTGTTTCCGTTAGAAGAGGATGGTGAATAGCAGAAGTCTCAAACAATGAACTCAGAACTGTTGATATGATTGTAGTTTAAACCATTGTCCGGTTATGTGAGAATGGTTGTAATTGCGGTGAAATTCGAATTGGTCAAAATGTTTCTGTTGGTAGAATGGTAGTAAGTAGCGTTATGTTACTTGAGGTAGTGTTATCGGCTTTGAGCCCGAGTACTGAGATGGTCTGATAATTAGATTTAGCGCTAAGAAAAGTCTTGTGTTTTCCTCAAGTGAGAACGATGGGGTATAAGTTGGTTCTGATGCGTTGGACAAAGTGAGTTTCGTTAGGAAACCTGGATTGTCGGGAAGGTATGGAATCATCATCATGTTGTCCAATGATATAGAGGTTTGCGACTGTTTAATATATCCCAAGTTGGAGGTTTTGTCAGGAGATTGAAACCTGAGAAATAAATTCGTTGTGTGTGAACGGATGAGGTCGTTCGGGAAGGTGCAAATGACTTGGTGTGGGACCACCTAGTGGGGGGATTAGGAGAGCGGAAGATCACCAATGTGGATGTGATTTCCAATGAGTTTTTGACGATTCGCTTATGCGTGAAGTGTTTAGCACAACGGAGATAGACCGCGAGGAGTTGACGAGAAACGAGAACTTGTTCGAGGAGTTAGGAGAAGTAGATTCCTTCGGGAATCCTTGTCTATCGTGCGGTAGCTGGACATTAGCATGTCGATTGTCGATGTTGAAATCAATGACCGTTCTGTTGGATGGTTGTCAGGAGGCTGGAATTGGAGAAGTAACTATAGTGTGGTTATTTTGTTGAGTTTTTACAAAGATGTAAGAAGTTGTTCGGAGAAAGGTGTGTATCCGGCATGACGCTGGACCATCTTGTGTGAGTGTTACAAAAGTGAAAGATCGTGGTTGCATAAGTGATTTCCTATGGGGTTTGATGATCCATATAAGAATGAAATATTTAGTGTAACCGAAGCGAGTGTGCTTTGATTAGACGATCATGACATGTGGTTCGTCTAGATCCGGGAAAGACAAAGTCGGGAAACGACTTTACTTCAGCTTCAAATGTGTTATGGTTGGCATGCAGGAGTCAGTATCTATTAAATGTGTAAAGGGGCTCATGAAGGATTGGGTGTCGTATGATATCGTGGTATGGTAGTTGTGTGGGGAAGTTGGTGGCATTTTATGCCAAGGGAAATGTGTAAATCATTGATGCGATAATGGGTTGTCGTTATATTAAGCGATGAGTTGACGTTGCTAATTAGATAAGTGTTAGAGTGAATCTTTGCTTGGGAAGTTCTGGTGAGATATCAAAAGTGGCAAGTATGTTGTTGAGATGTACGGAATTTTAGTTAGTGCTATGGCATTACTACCTTGTGGGTGAAGGATTGAAGTGTTAGTTGGTGACTACATAGTAGAGGAACTTGCATGCTAGTTGGTTCCGATTAGTGGGTGGGCGAGTTCATTTTATCCAATTGGAATATTGATGAAACATCGGATTGATTAGTTTATGATGTTTTGTAGTAGATATGAAAATTCGTGGGAATGTTGAAGTATCCTTCAGGCGTAAGGATTCTAGCGGATAAGACAATTATGTTTGGAGTGAGAGAGATGCATTGTGCTATAGAGCCTTGAGTATTGTTTTGGGAGAACTTGGTTGGATATCTCGAGTGAGAATTGTGGTGAGACCGTTTGGCTAAGCATAGTAATGTATATGTGTTGTCGACGCATTTGGGAATGGTCGGAAAATAGAGTAAGTAATGTTGGGTAAGCGGTGTTTTATGCAAGCGAAGGGGTGAAGATAGTGTGTCAGAATAAGTGGGTAAACTGAAGGTCATAAGTTTGACAAGTAACACAGAAAGCGTGGAGTTATGCTTATAGATTTTCCATTGGAGGATATGTGAACTCCTAGTAATGGTTTGAGAAAGAGGTTATCGTGTATGTCATGATTAAAGTGTTGGGGAAACTAATTCGTGATGTTGGTCTGAAGCTTGCACCTATTAGTGAGTAGTTCGTTGGAAGCTCGTTTTATGCTTTCGAGGGAAAAAAGTGGAAAAAGGTGGTTGAAGGTAGTACTCGGAATGAAGGAGCATTGGATTAGACTTGGTATTGCCGTGGGAAAACGTCGCAAGTGAACTGTCGTTCAGTGTTAAGTTGTTTGGAATAGTTCTGTGTGAGCTTGGTCATTTTTTTTGGAGCGAGTGAAACTTGTTTTTATTTCGAAAAATGGTTGAATGATTGTTGGATGCGGTGAGAAATTGAAGTGTGTGTCACTATGATTCGTTCAATTGGAGCTTGTGTATTCTTCTATTAGCTATGGACAGTATGGGTGATGACGTGGTGGGTGTGTTTGAATTGGCTAACATTGACAAGTTGTGGTCATTATGGTCCGGGGAAGAAAATGATATTTGTGTTAGTCGTATGTCGTGTGGAGAGAAGTGAATTTTGGAATTGCATGTTATCTGATGAAGAAAATCTTAGCTATGAGTTACTTGTGATAATCAAGGTTGACCTTGCGTTAAGTGGGCGAAGTGAGTAGTTATTATTTTAGTAAAAGATTCACGTTATGGGGTTGACTTCGGTAGAATTCTGTCTTTTAAAGAAGTGCAGTGGTGTGTGGAACCCTTAACCTTGGCGTGTTTTATAACCGTGGGTCCAAGTGTGCGGGCAAGGCGGACTATATGTAGTATAGTTGACCGCAGAGGTTACAAGTATAATTATTACGAATTAATTAGGATGAGAAAGTTGTGGTTAATCAAGGGAGATCGTACGTTTGTGATTTTGATCAGAACTGTTTAGGTAATTGAATGACTTTGATTGGATTGAAAAACATGAGTCCTTTGAATCTGCAGTTAGGGAACAGTTTGACGCGGGAGACCTCCAAGCAGAATGCGAGTGGATGCAAAGTTGGATTTTGTTGTAGGATTTGAGACGATCAGTGATCGCAAGGTCAAGAAATTGGGAATTTGGATTTTTAATATTGAGGTAATTTCAAGGGTGGTTTGTAGAATGAATTTTATCCTTATTTGGTAATATATATATATATATATATATATATATATATATATAGGGTGCGTTTCATTTGCAAATCAAACTATTTGTACAAACTTTACAAACTATTATATTAGGAAACAATAGATATATGTATGGCTAATTATTATGATTCATTAATTATGATTGAGATATTTATGGAAGATGTTAAGATTCATTCATTATGATCATTACTTTAAATTAGGAAACATAATAAAACCAAATATTTACTAGACTCGATGAACGACTAAGATTGGTTTGTATAGTTTGTACAAATGGTTTGGTTTGCAAATGAAACGCACCGTATATATATATAGGGGTTAAATCATGTGAGAACCAAAAATAGGTTGAGAACCATGGGAACCGATCTAAGCCGTCATTTGGTTTTGATCCTATGGTTTTAAAAACATAAAAATTCATTCATATGTTCTCACGGTTCTCAACTTATTTTTGCCTATAATAATGTCCATAGATTAAAATCAATTAACGTCTTAGATTGGTTTTCACGGTTCTCAACCTATTTTAGATTCTCATTTGATTATCGTCCTATATATATATATATATTACTTAAGTTTTAACTTTTCAATCGTAAAATAAAATGTAATAAATTATATCTAACTTTTTTTTATCACTTTTGATTACGGGTGAGCAAAACCCGGCCGGTCCGAATAACCCGACCGACCCGAAATTATAACAAAAAACCCGTCACCCGAATGTCTCGAACCGAAACTTTAATCGGGTAAAATAGGATCGGGTGGGGTTGGGTTTTCCCACCCGATCCGACCCGATTATCCGAACTTTTTTAAAAAATTAATTTTTTTACTAAATTTAAAATAAGTATATAACTTTCTTGTTGGAATTTTTTAGTAAAAATATGATTTTTACTAAACTTTGGACACCTTTAAATATATATATATATGTGTTATATATAATTAACTCTTAGTGGGTTTATGTTCTTCGATATGAGAGCTTCGAAACGATATATAATGCGTCCTAAACGGAGTATGTGTGAATGAGATATCGATACTCAAAGTTGAGTAATTAGATGAAATTAGCAAAAACCAAGTTGGGTGTGGGAAGGTGTCCCACATAGGAAGAGAGAGTAAACTTTCTTTGGTTTATAACCAAAGAAGTGTTAGGAGTTAACAAACTCCTTGATTGATTTTACTCTAGCTCCTACCCGCACGCAGGGGGGTGCCGATTGACGATTTCGTAAGCTAAAATCGTCGAACTTGTGTGTGAGCGCGACCTGCGGACACGAATGCAGCTCCAAAATCTTGTGCTCACGCAGCTCGGTTTTGCTAAAATTCCTTTGACCCAGTTTTGTATTTTTTTTCTGTATTCAATAATCGAGACCCAAAAAAACCACAAAAACCATTCAGGCCCAACCCGACTCCCCTGTCCGACCCGAACCCGCACCCGATATCCGATTTACAGTTCGGTCAGTTTTCGGGTGGCCTCACCCCACCCCGATATCCGATCGGGTGCTGGGTTTTGGGCCCCGACTTTTGATATGAACCTTCTTGCACTTTTTTATCGAGTTGATCAATCAATCATATGATCAAATTCTAATAAAATTTATCCGTTCCTTCTTGTATGTTGACTGTGATTTTTTTCAAGGTTTTTTGGAGTTCGGATCCTCAACTTGTTACTTTGAGATGAAATAGGCCCTCTTTGCATACACTAACCCGAACACGTTTCTTTTGTTACCCCTTAGCCTTGTGTTTTTCCAAGTCACAATGAGGACATTGTGAAACTTCAAGTTTGAGGTGGGGACTTACAGTCGGTACTTTCCAGTCACAACGAGGACATTGTGAAGTTTTAAGTTTGAGGTGGGGACTTCCAATCAGTACCTAAAAAAAGAGTCAGAAAATCCAGAGTGCCCACTCCAATATATATATATATATATAGAGGAAGGTTCAAACGAGGAGCGTACCAATTTAAGAGAACGTGAGGAGCACTCCCATGCTTCTGATCACATATGATTTACAACGCTAAAAAATCGGACATAATCGAATTTTCGTGCAAAAGTAGCGCGACTTGGTTCGCGACGCGTGCAAGTCGCGGATCATTAATGATCCACAACTGCCAATCACATGTGATCCATAACTGTCGATTCTCATCCAGATCAGTTGTGAATCACATGTGATCCAAAACTGCCAATCACATGTGATCCAAAACTGCCAATCACATGTGATTCATAACTATCAATTGCTCCTCACGTTCTCTTAAATTGGTACGCTCCTCGTTTGAACCCGCCTCTATATATATATATATATATATATATATATATATATATATATGTTCCTATTTCCAAATAAACCTGGAGTGTTCATGATTGCAGCTAATATACTATGTTCAGAAACCAAGAGTGTCCAATTCTAAAAAGAAATCGAGAATATCTCGTAGAATAAAAATCCCAAATAAAAGTATGGGATTCTAAATTAGTTTGGAGGAATACATTGCAAAGCCTTAGGGAGTACCTTTCGAGACACAAATACACCAAAACCCAATCAAGTCCTATAGATCAATAGTTGACAAGGCAAAGGGTATTCTCAAAATTCATAAAAGTGATAATTTAGCTTATGAATTCAAAGAGCACCTTTGGGAGAGATCAAGGTTCAATCACGCATGGAGGATTGGTAAGTTCCATTAAGCTTAAGTGCATTTTTCCTTTTATTTCCTCTTGAGTATTTTCATTTTGTCATTTTTATTATTTGGGGACAAATAATGATTTAAGTTTGAGGTGTAGACTATCAAGATGGTAAAGAAGAATGTTGAGAGGGCAATGAAGACGACTTCCATTGTTGCAACACATGTTATGTCTGTTGCAGCAAGCACTACTGATGTTGTTGGCACTTCTACTCAATCACCAAGAGTTCCCAGATCAGACTCTACACCAGATGCACAACTCAACCTAGATACCAATTCATTCATGTACCTGGTCAAGCAAATAGATAAGAACCAAAAGATCCTAATGAAGAAATTGGAGGAGAGAGATGCCATTTGAACAACAAGAATGGAAAACCAAAAGAAGGAGTTGGAAGATAAGGTAGAGAAGAGTGAATAGAAGGTTGTGGCTTTTTGGTAAGCATATGATAAGACATGCTAAACATGAGGAAACTCACTACTCTACATAGGCATTACCAGATGTTGAGAGAAGGAGTCATGGAGACTGAATGGGCACTCCAACATCCAGATGAGTATGACAACATTGTACACTACCCACTAGAGTTGATCAAGGAAGTAGAGGAGTTCCTTCCCAAGGTTGCAGCACCACCTACTCCCAATGAGTAGGACATGTCATTTTCTTTCACATTAGCTCCATATATCTTTTTATTTCTCTATTTGTAGTTTTTACAAAGAGTCTAGGATACTTTGATATTTTTTTAGTATTCAATGAGATTTTATACTTTGATATTGTTTTAGTATTCAATGAGATTTTAGAACTTTAACAATCCATATCCCTAGTAATTTAGTTGTTCAATATCCTTTTCAATCCTTAAGGCTAGAACCATGCACACCACCCTAAGAAGCAATCCGACATCCCACTTTGACATATTTAGAAAATGATTTAGGCCATCATTCTTTCTTATACACCAACAATATACATATATTGTACATCCATTAAGCCAAATCATTTGATGTTCTCAATGAGGGCATTGACCATTTCAAGTGTGGGGGAGGGATTATGTAGACTCATGAGTAAGCAACAATGGCCATAGGGCAGAAGAAAATTACTCCAAAAACTTTTAGAGAAATGTGTCAGAATAAATCCAAGTCAAAGCAGAAAAGATAAAATATGCATAGCATATACACTGCTACAACATTACAAAGAATGCTTGAAAGCTGGAAGAAATAACACCTTGTGTTTCAAAGAATAAGACCACCAAAAGCCCAAATGATTCTGAGTTCCAATAAGTGGTTGATGTCTAACTGTAGGAAGTGTGTATTTGGCCTATGAAAGTAAGTGAAATAACGAGATGAACACAAAATTATGTTTAGCAATGGTTTTATTTTGTTCAAAATCTCATTCGTGTTAATTTTTCATCTCACCCTTCAAGTTATTATGTCTTCTATGATTGGGGGCAAGCAACATTTTAAAGTGTGGGGGAACGATAAATGTGTAAAAGTATACATATTTTAGCACCTATTTAGGACTTTATTTCACTTAATTTTACACCTTTCCCAATCCTATATTAAGTCCTTTAGTCTGGTTTTATGTTTTTAGTTTTAATAGAGCTAGAATGTATGAATTAGTTATGTTTTATGAAATTGTGGAAAAATTTGCTGACTTAAGCATTGCTGCAACAGGTGTTGCCATAACACTGGATATTGGCACAACTGGCTCAATCTTAGAAGATATTTTGAGGATACATTTTGGAGGGAGGAATCTTTAAGTACTATTGGCAACTAATTTGTGAAAGAAGATATTGATGAAGATGCCTTACTTTTGTCCTTAAACATATTTTGTAATAACCCGAATTTCTAGTATGTATTGAAAGTTTAGTGGCTATAGTCTAAGAATTTAAAGTTAAGTTAAGGGGCCTTTGTGCAATTTGTGAAAGAAACAAATAGGGCTCAAAACCCTAGTTTTTGCAATCATTTTGGGTGGAGTGCGGCTGAGATAAGAAAGAAAGGGAGAAATAGCAAGAAGGAACAAAGAGAGAAAGGGCAAGAAGGAAGAAAGAGAGAGAGAGAGAGCAAGAAAGAATAAAGAATCTTCCAATTTATATGGGGGAAAAGGAAAGTTTTTAGCATTCTCAAGCTTTCAGGTAATCTCTTCTCTTCATCTCTAATCTGTGATTTTGCTACTGAACTAGGTATTTTGAGGTTTTTGTTTAAAAGTTGAGTTTGAAGCTTTTTGGAAGAAATTAGGTGTCTCTAATGCGTTTTTGGCAGCTAAGATTTCAGTACTAATTGAGCTTAGCAATCAGAATACTGTTGCTAATCTAAGATTCATTGGAATCTGAGTTTATCAGTGATTTTCGGTCCCAAAAGGGTTCTGAGTCGGCTTCCAGAAAGCCCTGTGGGTGTCCGGACACGATGACCCATTTGAAGGTTTCCGGATGAGGTGACTGCCCGGATAAGAAGGCTATCCGGATGGGAAGATCGTCCGGTAAGTATAGTTGTCCGGTAAGTATAGTCGTCCGGTAAGTATAGTCGTCCGGTAAGTAAGAGTTGTCCGGTAAGTATGGTTGTCAGGTAAGTATGGTTGTCCGGAAAGTATGGTTGTCCAGTAAGTATGGTTGTCCGGAAAGTAATACCCGGAAAGTAGCAGGTATCCGGTAAGTCGAATCCGGATGATGTCTGGACTGTTGGTTTAGGCATCTGAGTAGTTTATATCTCATCTATTTCTCAGGTAATTTGATCATAAGCCAGAAGTAAAGTAAGAAAAGATCTTATAAGCATCAGGTGAGTTTTTCTAACTAAAATACGTGATTTTACGTGTTTTCCAAAGAAAACGATTATGTAGAAATGCCATGTTATTTTACATGATTTTTACTTAAATGAAAGTTGAACGTTTTTCTGATATGGTTCGTTTACGAGCATGAAATATTTACGAACTGATGTGCATGTTTCCCATGAAATACTTATTTTATCTAAAAGAATGTTTGGCATGATGAAATGAGAATTATGAATTACAAAGATTCTAAGTTGCATGTTTTATGAAATGAATGAGTATGCTATGTGGAGTCGGTCTGCACTGTGGGATCAGAGAGCCTCGGGATCCGATGATCCCTTGGATATGTATGACATACCGGTAGGTTGGAATTCGTTTCCCTCCTATTCGGGTAGAGGGGAGTCTGCTTGGGCCCCGATACGAGGCGAGAGGGGAGTCTGCTGGGTGCCCTAATCGCGGAATGTTTATGTGATCCATTACACGGTGCAGTACCCTGTTTGATGATATGTGAAGATTTACGATGAATTTTTATAAATGATTTTATAATGTTGATGTACGATGTTTATGGAGGGGACTCACTAGACCTCATGGTCTAACCCTCGCTTTTCAAAACTAAAACATTTTCAGGTAAGCAAATAGTAGGAGGCTCAGGTAAATGAGCAAGAGCAAGATAGAGTACACATGCAGCTAGAGACAGTGCAAGTGCCTCTTGTAGAAGCTAGATTATTCTCAGTTGTGTATAGGTTGTTTCCGCCAACCTAAGTTTTAGATTGATGTAATGACATTTTTGGGACCCAGATTTGTAAATGCTATGATTTAATGATATGTATGCCCTGTTGTGTTTTGGGACGTTACAAATGGTATCAGAGCGATAGTTTAAGGGATTTAGGTGACCGGATGGGCCTAAACTTAAACTTTGGAGTAGAAATCATAACTGAGAATCAGGAAATGCGTTAGGAGGGCACTATTGTAGATATGGGAAATGCGTTAGGAGGGCACTATAGTAGATATAGGACTAATAGGGTACCGAGGACAGTCATGTAAAGTAAGTTTGGGATTTCACCTGGCCAGTGTAATTGAGAACTTACAGGTACATGTATGTGCTTGACCTGCCTCATTATTCCGAAGTTGTAGTCTTAAGCTAGTTTATATGTCGTGTTCCAGTAATCTAGAAGGTCAGCAAGATCCCTAAGGGATAGACCGAGCTCTCTTGCTTGGGAAGTATCTTGAAAAATCATATATGATGTGATGTATGTATACATCGAAAAGAAGAAAGGTTGTATAGAATGTTATGAGTTGTCTAGAGGTAGCTCTTCGTGGATTCGAAGAGGATGAATGTGAGTTTGAGTAAGACTCTTGTTTCGGGAGAGTCCCAGTTCTAGGAATCACGGGATAGATCAGTCGGGATGGTAAGGAAGGACAATGTCGAAACCTTGAAAGTATCAATGGAGCCCTGACTTCTTAGTCGAGCTTTTCAATGGCAGGATAAATGAATTAAGATACCTATAGCGAATTGAAAGCATGTATAAGTAGAAAGTGATAGTTGATCAAAACGAAAATAGTATGAAATAGTTGAGTAAGTGGACCATTGAAGGTATGTATAGCAAGTTGTTGCATGACCGAAAGGGCGACCGTTGGTCGTAGGTGGAGTGTCAAGGATAAGTTGCGTAAGTAAAGCGGTTGACCTTGTTAGGGTGAGTAGCCTTCAATTGCAAGTAGAGTTTTATGCATGACGTTCCTATATGTCACATGAAATATTCACGATTTAAGTTAAATGTGTAAATGTCAATTTTGATCGAAAATGAGTCAGAATGTGCAAGCGTGTGTTTAAAGAAAAGGTGATTTCATTCACATTACACAATGAAATTTTGAGCTTAACGATTTGCAAAGTATTTCACACTTTTCATGATAAGTTAAATTGTTACAAAAAGGTCGAGAAAACATTTTCCAGCAAAACTTTTACAATCAAAATGAGTTTTAACCTGTTGATATCATATAAAAGGGTGTGAGAACCGACTGGTTTACTTGGTGTCGGTAATTTCTTTCAAAAATGTGTCGTATGAAAGGATTTTCATTCAACGTATTAATGTCATAATAACATCGTTCGGATTGGGTAAGATTAAGGTTCACGGGAAGATGTGTGCAAACGATTCTCGAATCGTTGTGCAGGGCATTGAAGTTATAAGAGAGATGGGGTCATGTGTACCCAAGTGTTTCCAAATGTTGTTTTTGCAAAATGATGAAAGGTGCGAAAAGACTTATTTACTGCATTGTCATGCATGAAGGCTATGAACCTACTAGGTCGTAGAGTATTACATTTTAAGCTAAGGAAGAACTCCGAGAGTGGAGAGGTGTTGGGCAAGTCAGCGGAGAACGTATGTAGTTTGGTATACGTGTTCAAAAGGAGAGTTGGATAGTGGAAGAGTCGGGAATGGATTATAGTGTCGGGTGTATGAGGGTCTGTACCCATGCTCGGTGACTGGGAATACAGTTGCCAAGGGACGAGGGTATCCGGAGGAAGGACTAGGAGGCATCAAGGTGTTGGTTTTAGCAACTCATTAAGAGTAGTGTGGTGAGGCAGAAATGAAAGGTCCACAGCATGGGGTATGAGTCTTAAGGTGACCTTGTAATATTGGCGTTACACGAGTAAGTTTTGAAATTAGGACGGTGGATTATGAAGTTGATTGTGATGTGCTGGAAGGATTTGGCTCCGTAAGGAACCCATGTTTAAGAATAGGTTAAGAAAGTATCAATAAGTTGACTATTGATGTTGAAGTCGGCAGCGGTGTAAGTTGGCTGAGGCCGAGGACTTGGACCAGGAGAGTCAAAGTTGATAGAACACCTTGTATAGGTGTTAAGTTAGTGAGAGACTGCTGTTTGGATAAGCGTTCTACTTTCGAGGTATGGAGGGTTCGTAGAAGAATAAAGCATGTAGCACGAACGGAGCGAGTGTGTAGATTTTATCGTTCAGTGAAAGAATGTGCCCTGTTTATGTAAGGGTTTGGATCGTAAAGAGCAAGCCGAAAGATTACATTTGAGCTAATTGGGAACTAGGGAGTTATAGTTCAACTAGAGTGAGAAAGGACAAGGTAGCGAGATAGACTCGATTATTTATGCGGGAGAATTTGAAGGCGAGTTTGAATTGTGTATGAATCGCCATGAGAGACCTGGTCTGCAGTAAGGTGTTATGAGTAAGGAATGTACAGTTATGTAGTGGCAATAATTGCCAAGTTAAATGTGCCAGCTAGTATGGTAGTAACGTGATGTTAGAAAGATGAAGCATTAGATGGAAGCCTTTCGGGATTTCGGATGAGGTGTGCGAATTGGTTAGCAAGTGGTTGGAGCACGTAGTTGTAAGTGGCAGCGTGATACGTCTATTTTCAGAGTAGAATGTCAGAGTAGTATTGGGTGCTTGTCCAAATGAGAGACCAAGCGTTTTTTTTGCTATGTGAGTCGCTAAGTGAGTATATTCTCGAAATCACTATAAGTTTAAAGAAGATGATGGATGGGTTAATCAAAATGTGGTGTAGTAGATGCGAAATTTTTAAAGAATCAGAATTGTTTCCTATAGGTGAAAGGATTATCCGAGAAGGTAATGGTTGAAGATCAAAGAATGTGTAGTAACAGCAAACACTGGTGTGAGTTCGAAGTGATTTGGTCGAAAGCCTTAAGTTAGAATTTTAGTGCAACCTTTCGGTTATGTATAGTAACGAGAAAGTATTTTTTTCAGCTTGGGAATTATCGGAAGAGAGGGGCAAGTAATGTTGGTGGGCAGTGCTCTACGCTAACGTGGGGAGGTGAAGATAGTATGTCGGATTAAGTGAGAAAATTGGAAGTAGTAAGCTGGACAGTAATGCCAAAAGGTGCGGTGTTGTGTAAATTGTCATTGATAAGTGTGCGAACTTTTGGAAAGAGTATTGAGGAAGGGAATTGTGTTTGATTTTGTGCAGGAAAGAAGGGGATAAGACAACTGAATGAGTTAGGTTAGTGTAATACCCCGGGTAAGTTCGTTAGTTAAATCCTAGTTCCGTTAAATTTAGTTAACTTTAAAGTTTCTATTTAGGGAAAGTTTGGATAAGTTTATAAATTAAGGGTGTTTGGGTTATTATTGAGAAGTTCAAGGACCAAAGTGGTAAATTAAGTTTGATATTGTTATCTTAGAAATCAGATATTATTTCAAACATCAGAAAATATCAGCTGAAGGTGTATGTGTGTGTTTTGGGAAGAAAAGAAGAAAAAGAAGAAAAGCTAGGTTAAGGCTTCAATTGGTGTGCTTAGAAGTGATTCAAGACTCTGTGGATTGGGATTCATAGACTGAATCTTTGGAAAAGGCTTGGAAGAGTTGTAATAAGCATTCAGGTGAGTTTTGCTTTAAAACGTTTTTAAATGGAATACGTATATGTGTGGATTGGGAATGAAATAGTTGATGACTATGTGTTTATATGTGAATTATAATATAGTGAGGTATTATATTTACATGAGTATTATAATGTGTTATAATACGTTGGTCGGGTCTAGGACCGGTGTGTTTGGCTATAGAATCCGTATAGCGTTGTTTGGCTGTAGATGTTGTGCAGCGTTGTATATTATTAGTTGGCTTGCTACCACTAATATGGCCAGGAGGAATGAGAAGGGAAGGTACATGATATGTGAGCTTAATTGGATATATGTAATTGTGTTGCGTGATTTATGTGAATGAAGTTATATAAATGGTTTTCAAACTAACAGGGATTTCTCACTTAGACCATCAGGTCTAACTCTCATTTTGTTTTAAAATATGTATTCCAGGTGGTGGATCAAGTAAGAGAAAGTAAGTAGAGTAATCAATGGATGGCTTTTGTGAAGGATTATAAGATGAAGATTTTGGCTTGTTTAGAAGTTGTATCACAATATTAAATGTGATGTATGTAAATAGTACAAAGTTTGTAGTAGAATGGTTTCTTTTATTTGTAAAAGACTGTGGGACCGAACTTGTAATATGATGTTTCTTTTGTTATATGAATGTTATGTTACATCATGTGAATTGTTGTGTATATGGGATTTGGGTTGTTACAAATGGTATCAGAGCCCTAGTTTAAGGGATTTAGGTATTTGTACCCGTACCTAGACTTAAACTGAATGTGAAGTAGGATGTCCTTGATATATTAGAACCTTGGAATGCTAAGTATAAAAGGTAGAAGGAACATCATGTAAGGTAATTTCAGATTACACCTGACCAGTGTAATTGTGATCTTACAGGTACATGTTTGAACTGGAATACCTTGTTATATGGGGTATGTGCTTATGTGTATGTTAACCTTGTTTAAATCTACAGAATGGCAAGCGGAACACGAAATTCGAATCGAGGAGGGGGAAGAAATCCGAATAGAACTAATCCGCCAATAAGAACTGGGGGCAGAGTCGGAGGTAGAACTGGGGGTAGGACTGGAGGCTGAACTGGAGGCAGAACTCAACAACAAGATACAGAGTTCGTTACGAGAGGTGATTTAATGGCAGAGATGGGAAGGCTACAAGCCAGTATTCAGGCAATGTTTGATCAGAATCGTCACGGTGAAGCTGAAACACCGGATCCTGAAACGGAAGCTGAAATGCCAATTACACCAACTGTTGTAAGGTGCCAAGGAGGTGCGACTACAAAATGTTCTTAAGCTGTAGACCTCCGACCTACTCTGGAGACAGGGATCCCGTGAATGCGATGAAATGGTTGAAGGAGATAGAAGCTATCTTTAAGACGAGCAAGTGCGCCGAAGAAGATAAAGTATTATATGGAGTAGCAATGTTAAAGGGGGATGCATTATACTGGTGGGAAGCTCATATTCATTCTGAAGGATCTGATATATACTCCACTTTCTCTTGGAAGGAATTCGTTATAGCATTTAAGAAACAGTTTTGTTCCCAAGCCGCAGTTAAACAATTGGAAGGAGAGTTTATGAATTTGAGGCAAGGAAATTTATCAGTTAGGGACTATATTGCCCGTTTTCTGGAAAAATCACGTTTCGCAGAATACTATGTGGCCACAGAGGCAATGAAGACAGAAAGGTTTATTTTCGGGTTAAATTCGGAAGTCAGAAAGTTAGTGACTGCAACAGGACCTGATAACTTCTCAGCCGCAGTAAATGCCGCGGAAAATGTAGAACGAGATATTAAGAGAGATGCAAATGATAAGAGTGCTGGGAAAAGAAAATCGGAAGAGATGACACATGATTCAACGGAATACGAAATTCAGAGGTTCGATAGTCGCCTACCTTTTAGACCAAATGAAAAACTATGTCCAAAATGCAACCGCGTACATCAAGGAAATTGTTATGTTGATCCTAGAAGTTGTTACAAGTGTGGAAGGGCTGGACACGTCGCTAAGAATTGTCGCGCAAATCGATTTTGTTTCGTTTGCAATTCCCCTGATCATATTCAGTCAGACTGTCCACAAAGGATAATACAACATGGTAGTACGACGGGGAAACCAATAAGTGTCAGGACGGGAGAGATACAAGGGTCTGAGGAACCGAAAGCAAAGGGACGAGTATTCCAAATGACAACGCAAGATAAGGAGGAAATTCCGGATGAGGTTACAGGTATATCGTTATGAATTCTATACGTGCTAAGGTGTTATCTGACTTCGGTGCGAAGTGGTTCTTGGTATTTCTGTGCTTATATTGATGATCTGTGTTAGAGAAATAGGTGGGTGCGGGGTGGCTATTCATTTAGTTTCTATGGTTTTGATTGAGTTCGAAGTAGTAGTGATAAGTATTCTTACCTTTTCACTTAACCGAATTCCGGGACAGAATTCTTTTGAGGGGGAGATGATGTAATACCCCGGGTAAGTTCGTTAGTTAAATCCTAGTTCCGTTAAATTTAGTTAACTTTAAAGTTTCTATTTAGGGAAAGTTTGGATAAGTTTATAAATTAAGGGTGTTTGGGTTATTATTGAGAAGTTCAAGGACCAAAGTGGTAAATTAAGTTTGATATTATTATCTTAGAAATCAGATATTATTTCAAACATCAGAAAATATCAGCTGAAGGTGTATGTGTGTGTTTTGGGAAGAAAAGAAGAAAAAGAAGAAAAGCTAGGTTAAGGCTTCAATTGGTGTGCTTAGAAGTGATTCAAGACTCTGTGGATTGGGATTCATAGACCGAATCTTTGGAAAAGGCTTGGAAGAGTTGTAATAAGCATTCAGGTGAGTTTTGCTTTAAAACGTTTTTAAATGGAATACGTATATGTGTGGATTGGGAATGAAATAGTTGATGACTATGTGTTTATATGTGAATTATAATATAGTGAGGTATTATATTTACATGAGTATTATAATGTGTTATAATACGTTGGTCGGGTCTAGGACCGGTGTGTTTGGCTATAGAATCCGTATAACGTTGTTTGGCTGTAGATGTTGTGCAGCGTTGTATATTATTAGTTGGCTTGCTACCACTAATATGGCCAGGAGGAATGAGAAGGGAAGGTACATGATATGTGAGCTTAATTGGATATATGTAATTGTGTTGCGTGATTTATGTGAATGAAGTTATATAAATGGTTTTCAAACTAACAGGGATTTCTCACTTAGACCATCAGGTCTAACTCTCATTTTGTTTTAAAATATGTATTCCAGGTGGTGGATCAAGTAAGAGCAAGTAAGTAGAGTAATCAATGGATGGCTTTTGTGAAGGATTATAAGATGAAGATTTTGGCTTGTTTAGAAGTTGTATCACAATATTAAATGTGATGTATGTAAATAGTACAAAGTTTGTAGTAGAATGGTTTCTTTTATTTGTAAAAGACTGCGGGACCGAACATGTAATATGATGTTTCTTTTGTTATATGAATGTTATGTTACATCATGTGAATTGTTGTGTATATAGGATTTGGTTTGTTACAGTTAGTGACTTTGTGAGAAATGTTTAAACGAATTGGTCGTGCAGTGATTAAGCTAGTGAGAATAGTATGGTGCGACCATGGTGACTCCTCCCAGTTGAGTGAGGATGATCGGAGTTTTGTTTTATATGACTGAACGAACGTGGCAATCAGCGAGGAATGGTTGTGTTTCAGGATAAATTTAATTCGAGTAGGCGGACACTTCAACAATGGGGTTTGGAGGTTCCTACTCTTAGTTACGTATAAGTATGGAGTGGTGAAGTGGTGAAGATATGAGAGATGGTTGACGAACGGTGTTCGAGGTGGTCCGAGAAAAATGGAAAATGTTATCTGCATAGACGATTGTTGGTTGGGAGAAGTAATCTAGAATTGCTTGCAATACGATAAAAGAACTCTGGGTTGTGAGTGGTCGGGATGTACAGGGTTGGCCTTGTGTTGTGGCGGGGGATTCAGCCAAGTTCCTTCTTAAAGGAAGTATAGATGCATGAGAAGCCTTAGTTAATCTTCGGTTGTCAAGATCGATCGAGTAGGAGCAGTAGCCTACGAGTTAGAGTACCGTAAGAACTGAAGGGAATGCACCCAATGTTCCATGTTCCAAATTTAGTGAGGTGGTTGACTGAGTCAGAATGTGGCTTTACTTTGGAGAAGTGTCAGTTTTGGTGTGAGCAAGATACCCACATTTTTTTCCAATAAGGAATTCCGGGGACGGAATTCTTTTAAGGGGGGAGTGTTGTAATAACCCGAATTTCTAGTATGTATTGAAAGTTTAGTGGCTATAGTCTAAGAATTTAAAGTTAAGTTAAGGGGCCTTTGTGCAATTTGTGAAAGAAACAAATAGGGCTCAAAACCCTAGTTTTTGCAATCATTTTGGGTGGAGTGCGGCTGAGATAAGAAAGAAAGGGAGAAATAGCAAGAAGGAACAAAGAGAGAAAGGGCAAGAAGGAAGAAAGAGAGAGAGAGAGCAAGAAAGAAGAAAGAATCTTCCAATTTAATTGGGGGAAAAGGAAAGTTTTCAGAATTCTCAAGCTTTCAGGTAATCTCTTCTCTTCATCTCTAATCTGTGATTTTGCTACTGAACTAGGTATTTTGAGGTTTTTGTTTAAAAGTTGAGTTTGAAGCTTTTTGGAAGAAATTAGGTGTCTCTAATGCGTTTTTGGCAGCTAAGATTTCAGTACTAATTGAGCTTAGCAATCAGAATACTGTTGCTAATCTAAGATTCATTGGAATCTGAGTTTATCAATGATTTTCGGTCCCAAAAGGGTTCGGAGTCGGCGTCCGGAAAGCCCTGTGGGTGTCCGGACACGATGACCCATTTGAAGGTTTCCGGATGAGGTGACTGCCCGGATAAGAAGGCTATCCGGATGGGAAGATCGTCCGGTAAGTATGGTCGTCCGGTAAGTATGGTCGTCCGGTAAGTATGGTCGTCCGGTAAGTATGGTTGTCCGAAAAGTAATACCCGGAAAGTAGCAGGTATCCGGTAAGTCGAATCCGGATGATGTCTGGACTGTTGGTTTAGGCATCTGAGTAGTTTATATCTCATCTATTTCTCAGGTAATTTGATCGTAAGCCAGAAGTAAAGTAAGAAAAGATCTTATAAGCATCAGGTGAGTTTTTCTAACTAAAATACGTGATTTTACGTGTTTTCCAAAGAAAACGATTATGTAGAAATGCCATGTTATTTTACATGATTTTTACTTAAATGAAAGTTGAACGTTTTTCTGATATGGTTCGTTTACGAGCATGAAATATTTACGAACTGATGTGCATGTTTCCCATGAAATACTTATTTTATCTAAAAGAATGTTTGGCATGATGAAATGAGAATTATGAATTACAAAGATTCTAAATTGCATGTTTTATGAAATGAATGAGTATGCTATGTGGAGTCGGTCTGCACTGTGGGATCAGAGAGCCTCGGGATCCGATGATCCCTTCGATATGTATGACAGACCGGTAGGTTGGAATTCGTTTCCCTCCTATTCGGGTAGAGGGGAGTCTGCTTGGGCCCCGATACGAGGCGAGAGGGGAGTCTGCTGGGGGCCCCGATCGCGGAATGTTTATGTGATTCATTAAACGGTGCAGTACCATGTTTGATGATATGTGAAGATTTACCATGATTTTTTATAAATGATTTTATAATGTTGATGTACGCTGTTTATGGAGGGGACTCACTAGACCTCATGGTCTAACCCTCGCTTTTCAAAACTAAAACCTTTTCAGGTAAGCAAATAGTAGAAGGCTCAGGTAAATGAGCAAGAGCAAGATAGAGTACACATGCAGCTAGAGACAGTGCAAGTGCCTCTTGTAGAAGCTAGATTATTCTCAGTTGTGTATAGGTTGTTTCCGCCAACCTAAGTTTTAGATTGATGTAATGACATTTTTGGGACCCAGATTTGTAAATGCTATGATTTAATGATATGTATGCCCTGTTATGTTTTGGGACGTTACATCTTTTATTTTGAAGTTATTTATATGTAGTTATTAACCAATAGATAATTAACTTTTGTACTTCCTTACGCATCTTTTGATTCCCTTAACTACTACAAATATGGGAAGACTTTAGTTATATTAGCATATCATCTGAATCAAAGCTTCTTACAAGCTTTGTATTCTAGTAGTTTTAATATATTGCAATCTTTTGGTATCTCACTAGTGATTCACTTTTACAACTTTCACTTTACTATTCTAGTAGTTTTAATATATTACAACTTCCACTTTACTTTTCTTGCAAGTTTACTTTGAAGTCATTTACATATAGTCACTTACATTCTTTTCATTTACTTTTAAGTACTTACATTCAGTCATGCTAGACTAAACACCTTCGTGTGGGTGTAAGTGAAGGTTGGAAGATTAAGCCAAGTGTTAGTGGATGATTGCTTTGCTAATAGCAATTTGCTTCACTATTCACAAGTGGTATTAATATTTCATCTACTAATCTTTTTGACAAATTGACACATCTTATTTTACGCATATGAGTTGGACTTAAAATTAAGACAACACAAATATTTTTACTAAGTATGTTATAGATTCTATAGAGAGCTGCAACAACTTTTAGGTTGCCAAACTATACGAAAATAAAGGCAATATTTGTACTAGCATTGAACTTTTGCATCACCAAGTGGATTCCCATGCATATGTGTAACAACCCACAATCCAAACATACATATAACATATAATTCATAACATGTTTTCAATACATAAGTAATTCATATTGCACATTTGGTCCCAAAGTCTGACTAATCAATATAAAAATTCAGTACAAACTTGATCCTATTTAGATAACATAATAATTAATAACAAAGTTATAAGTACAAAAGTATCCACATTTTCTTAACGATCATCTTCTCAAAAGCTACCCATCAAGTATTCTAATCACTGGGTCTTACTGGAACCACCACCTGGAATACATATTTTAAAAAAAAAATGAGGGCTAAACCTAAGGGTCTAGTGAGTAAATCCCTGACATTTGGAAATCATTAAAAATTCATTTATATAAAATACTCTTTATATAAATACACATATATCACACGTAATTTAATACCAACCAGGATTTGTGCATCATACATGTCTCATCCCACCTTATCCCTCCACCAATGGCCAAGTTTATTGGTTGCGAGCCAATTTAACACACCGGTCCAAAGCCCGGCCACGTATTATATTCTCATATAATACTCACGTAATTATAATATCTCAATATATTATAATCATCCACGTATGACATATTCATACAATTTATCAAGTATTTGTTATTCACATAATGTATTCCAGTAAAAATACTTTAAAGTAAAACTCACATTTTTAGCCTTTCACCAAAAGTCTTTCCAAGTTAATTATCACGTATGACAATCCTTCACAGAATCTGAAATCACACAAAATACCAAATATTTCTTTTTAAAACTAAACTTATGAAATCCTCGACTCAAGTCGCAACCTACTAAAAGTAATTTAGAATCGCAATGCATAGTGCTAAGTCGTAATCAACTACTGCGACTTCACCCCCAAATCGCAACCCACTATTGCGATTCCAAACCAAATCGCAATCCAATACTGCGATTCCAAACCAAATCGCAATCCACTACTGCGATTCCAAACCAAGTCGCAATCGACCATTGCGACTTCAAGGGCAAGTCGCAATTAACCATTGCGACTTCGTTGAACATCGCAATCAACCATTGCGACTTCGTTGAATATCTCAGTTCACTGTTCATCCTAAAAACCCAGAATTTGTACTTTTAATCTATGCATGTTGCTGTAAAGGTGCAGATATGTTTAAGACTATGAACATAACCTAACCTTAAGCTTAGATTTCTCAAAACATCCATTTTTAACAAAAACCCACTTTTAAAACTTATAGCAAAACTTTTTAGAACTAAACACATAAAATATGGATTGTGCAGAATTATTACCTTGATTCCTTCAGTTGTATTTAGCAACTCCAGCAGCAAATTCTAAGCTTTCCTTCTTTCTCTTCTTAGTTTCTTCAATTTCCCTCTCTCTCTCTCTCTCTCTAAACCGAACTCTCACACACACACACACTTAGATAATTTCTTCTAGTGTCAAGAAGATGACACCTCCAGCCTCTAAGCTGGAAAATGGCGGTGGTGGGTAATGTTTGGCAAAAATGCCCAAACAAACCCTAAACTTCTCCCAATTGGCAAAACATACCCCTAAACTTCTATAAAAATTTAAAACTTATCCCTTAACTCCTAACTCCATAAAATACTAAAATAAAGAATTATAAAATTTTCAAATTTAAATCAGATAAAATACCTGGTTATTACAACATCTCCCCCTTAAAAGAATTCTATCCCGGAATTCGATTAAGCGAACAGATGAGGGTATCTGGCTCTCATTTCCGACTCTGATTCTCACGTCGCATCCTGACCTCTATGATGTTTCCATTGAACCTTTACTTGTCTGATCTCTTTGTTCCTCAATATTTTGACTTTGTGATCAACTATAGTTTCTGGTTCCTCCACATAGTTCAACTTTTCGTCAACCCGGATATCTGGTAGAGAGACTGCCTGATCTGGTGTAACCAAACATTTTCGAAAATTCGATACATGAAATGCGTTGTGAATCTTGCTTAATTCTGGCGGAAGATCCAATCTATACGTTACTTCGTCGATCCTCTCCGTAATTGCAAACGGCCCGATATACCTTGGACTAAGTTTACCTTGCTTCCCAAATCGAATGACCCTTTTCCAAGGTGAGACTTTCAACATTACAAAATCTCCAACCTAGAATTCTAACGGTTTCCGGCGTCGATCTGCATAACTTTTCTGTCTATCTTGAGCCACTTTTAATCTGTCTCGAATCTGAGTGATCTTATCCGTTGTTAACTGTACTATTTCTGGCCCTGCTAATTGTTTCTCCCCCACTTCATTCCAACACAGAGGCGTTCGGCATTTTCTACCATACAATACTTCAAACGGTGCCGCTTGAATGCTGGAATGATAACTGTTGTAGGCAAATTCTATCAAAGGCAGATGTTTATCCCACGATCCTCCAAAATCCACTATACAAGCCCGAAGCATATCTTCTAAAGTCTGGATTGTTCTTTCACTCTGCCCGTCAGTCTGAGGATGATATGCTGTACTCAACTTTACCTGCGTTCCCATCTCTTTTTGAAAGCTTCTCCAGAATCTGGAAGTAAAACGACTATCTCGATCAGAAATAATCGAGATTGGAACTCCATGTCGAGTTACTATTTCATTAATGTACAATTTGGCCAAACGTTCCAAGGAATCAGTTTCTTTTATCGGCAAGAAATTAGCAGACTTTGTCAATCTATCCACAATCACCCAAATAGAGTCGAATCCCTTTGAAGTTCTAGGTAACTTTGTAATAAAATCAGTAGTGATCTGATCCCATTTTCACATTGGTATATCTAGTCGTTGTAACTGACCAAACGGCTTCTGATGTTCAATCTTTACTTTCTTGCAAGTAGTACAATCTTCCACATACTTAGCAATACTTCTCTTCATTCCCAGCCACCAATAGAATTGTTTCAAATCTCCATACATCTTATTTGTACCTGGATGAATAGAAAATCGAGATTGATGAGCTTCTTGTAGTACACGATCACGTAATCCACCCAAACGAGGCACCCAAATTCTGTTTCCCATACACAATAACCCACGGTCATCTTTCCCAAGCAATGTTGATATTCCCACTAACTGTTCTGATTTCAAACTTTCTTCCTGATAAGCATCTATTTGGCACTTCAGTAATTCGTCAAAGATATTTGGAAGGAGTTCAGCTCGTAGCGATATCGCTTTTATTGTTCCACTTCTTTCTTGACGACTTAGTGCATCTGCTACCACGTTCGCCTTCCCCGGGTGATAAAGGATTTCACAATCGTAATCATTTACCAATTCCAACCATCTTCTTTGCCTCATATTCAGTTCCTTCTGATCGAAAAGGTGTTGGAGACTCTTATGGTCAGTGAAAATTTGGCATTTAGAACCATAAAGATAATGTCTCTAAAACTTCAATGCGAAGACAACTGCTGCAAGCTCCATATCATGAGTAGGATATTGTCTTTCATGGTCCTTTAATTGACGAGAAGCATAGGCAATCACCTTTCCACGTTGCATAAGTACACATCCCAAACCCAGTTTAGAAGCATCACTGTAGACCACAAAATCATCGGAACCTTCTGGCATTGCTAATATCGGCGCACTACAGAGTTTCTCCTTCAATATTCTAAATGCCTCATCCTGTTCTGCTTTCCATTCAAACTTTAGATTCTTCCGAGTCAGCTTCTTCAATGGCGTCGCGATTCGAGAAAAGTCTTTTATAAATTTCCGATAGTATCCAGCTAGACCCAGAAAACTACGTACTTCGGTTGCCGTTTTCGGCGGTTCCCATCTTTCAATTGCTTCCACTTTCGCTGAATCAACTTGTATACCCTTCTCTGAAACTATATGACCCAAAAACTGAACTTCCCGCAACCAGAATTCACATTTAGAGAACTTAGCGTACAACTTTTCTTTCTTCAGCAACTCCAGAATCAAACGAAGATGTTGTGCGTGATCCTCTTTGGATCGAGAATAAATAAGTATATCATCGATAAACACAATGACAAATTTATCAAGATACAGCTTACATACCCGATTCATCAAATCCATAAAAGCGACTGGAGCGTTCGTCAGTCCGAATGGCATCACCAAGAATTCGTAGTGACCGTACCTTGTGCGAAAAACAGTCTTTAGAACATCTTCCTCTTTAACCTTCAACTGATGGTAGCCAGATCTGAGATCAATCTTGGAGAAATAACAAGCCCCAACTAATTGATCGAGGAGATCGTCAATTCTTGGAAGTGGATACTTGTTCTTGATCGTGCGTTTATTCAGCTCCCGGTAGTCGCTACACATTCTCATTGAACCGTCTTTATTCTTCACAAATAAAATTGGTGCACCCCATGGCGAATAGCTAGGTCTGATGAAACCCTTATCGGTCAAGTCTTGCAGTTGTGCCATCATTTCTTTCATCTCTGGAGGTGCTAGTCTATAAGGTGCACGAGCAATAGGAGTGGCTCCAGGTACCAGATCTATACCAAATTCTACTTGTCTAACAGGAGGAAGACTATTCAAGTCTTCAGAAAAAACTTCTGGATATTCACTAACGATAGAAATATCTTCCAGCTTAACCTTTTCAGGCCTACTATCTATCACATAGGCTAAATAACTCGAGCAACCCTTGCTAACACATTTATGGGCTTTTATCATAGATATAAGATTGGATTGATGATCCTTACGATCTCCATAAATCACTACTGACCTCTTATCAGGTAAAACGACGTTGATTATTTTCCTATCACAAACTATGTTAGCCCGATTTTCAGCTAACCAATCCATCCCTACTACCACATCAAACTCGATCAACTCTATAGGAAATAGTTGTATCGGTACTCCACACCCCTCTATATTTATCATGCAACAATCAAAAACTTCTTTAACTGCCACTTGGTTATCATTTGCAGTATCTACTAATAAAGCATGTTTTAACATTTTAGGCTCTAAATGCACGTGAGCAGCAAAAGAGGGAGACACAAAAGATCGGTTTGCACCAGAATCAAATAACACTTTAGCACGCGTGGAGTTTATGAAAAATGTACCTGTGACCACATCTGGAGTTTCCTCCGCCTCTTTAGCTGTCATTTGGAATTTACGACCCCTCGTTTTCGGTGGTTCTATTCTTGGGACTACTGGTCTAGTAATGGTTGGTTTCCCGGATGTACCCCCTTGTTGTATTCTACCTCGTGGACAATCTGATTGGAGGTGATCCGGAGAATTACACAAAAAGCAAAACCGTGTTAATCGACAATCTTTAACAACATGACCGGTTTTCCCACACTTAAAACAAACCCGAGATTCCACTTGACAATTTCCCTGATGGTAGCGATTACATCTCGGACATGGTCTTTCCACTGGTCGAAACGACGGACGGTTATCGAACCTCTGAAATCTAGGCTTCCTTGAATCCTGTGGTGGTCCTTCCCATTTCCTTTTCCCCAAGCTCTTATCACCGGCATCCCTTTTGTTATCTCGTTCCACATTTTCAGCAACATCCACTGCAGCTGTAAAAGTATCTGGCCTTGTTGCAGTCACTAGTCTTCGGACTTCTGAATTCAACCCATAGATAAATCTCTCCATTTTCATCTTTTCTGTAGCAACATAATATCCTGCAAAACGAGATTTTTCTAAAAATCGTGCAGTATAGTCTCTGACTGACAAATTCCCTTGCTGTAGATTCATAAATTCTTCTTCCAATTGTCTAACAGCAGCTTGTGGACAGAAGTGTGTTGTGAAAACTAACACAAATTCCTCCCATGAAAAAGTAGAATATACGTCCGCTCCTCTCGATTCTATATGAGCCTCCCACCAATACAGAGCATCACCTTTTAGCATTGCAGTTCCATAAAGTACTTTATCTTCTTCAGCACATTTACACGTTTTGAAGATAGCCTCTATTTCTTTCAGCCATCTCATAGCTTTTACCGGATCCCGATCCCCTGAGTATGTAGGGGGCTTACAACTCAGAAACATTTTATAGTCACACCTTTTCATTACCGGTAAAACAGTAGAGGTAAGTGGCATCTCAGCTTCATGTTCCGGATTTGATCTTTCAGTTTCATTATGACGATTACGTTCGAACATGGCTTGTATGCTATCCTGTAACCTCCCCATTTCAGCAGTCAGATCATCCCGTGTAACAAACTCTGTACCATGCGGTTGTGTTCTATCTCCGGTTCGGCCCCCAGCTCCCCTTCCGTTTCTGCCTCTACCACAATCTCCTCCTCTTCCCCCTGTTCCTATTGGTGGATTCTCTCCACCCGAATTCCTTCCTCTTCTCTGATTCCTTTGTCTAGTGCCACTTGCCATTCTGTGGATTCAAACAAAGTTATTATACACATAAGCACATACCCCATATAATAAGGTATTCCAGTTCAAACATGTACCTATAAGATCATAATTACACTAGCCAGGTGTAATCTGAAATTACCTTACATGATGTTCCTTCTACCTTTTATACTTAGCATCCCCAGGTTCTAAAATAATATGGACATCCTACTTCACATGCAGTTTAAGTTTAGGTACATATACTAATACCTAAATCCCTTAAACTAGGGCTCTGATACCATCTGTAACAACCCACAATCCAAACATACATATAACATATAATTCATAACATGTTTTCAATACATAAGTAATTCATATTGCACATTTGGTCCCAAAGTCTGACTAATCAATATAAAAATTCATTACAAACTTGATCCTATTTAGATAACATAATAATTAATAACAAAGTTATAAGTACAAAAGTATCCACATTTTCTTAACGATCATCTTCTCAAAAGCTACCCATCAAGTATTCTAATCAATGGGTCTTACTGGAACCACCACCTGGAATACATATTTTTAAAACAGAAAATGAAGGTTAGACCTAAGGGTCTAGTGAGTAAATCCCTGACATTTGGAAATCATTAAAAATTCATTTATATAAAATACTCTTTATATAAATACACATATATCACACGTAATTTAATACCAACCAGGATTTGTGCATCATACATGTCTCATCCCACCTTATCCCTCCACCAATGGCCAAGTTTATTGGTTGCGAGCCAATTTAACACACCGGTCCAAAGCCCGGCCACGTATTATATTCTCATATAATACTCACGTAATTATAATATCTCAATATATTATAATCACCCACGTATGACATATTCATACAATTTATCAAGTATTTGTTATTCACATAATGTATTCCAGTAAAAATACTTTAAAGTAAAACTCACCTTTTTAGCTTTTCATCAAAAGTCTTTCCAAGTTAATTATCACGTATGACAATCCTTCACAGAATCTGAAATCACACAAAATACCAAATATTTCTTTTTAAAACTAAACTTATGAAATCCTCGACTCAAGTCGCAACCTACTAAAAGTAATTTAGAATCGCAATGCATAGTGCTAAGTCGTAATCAACTACTGCGACTTCACCCCCAAATCGCAACCCACTATTGCGATTCCAAACCAAATCGCAATCCAATACTGCGATTCCAAACCAAATCGCAATCCACTACTGCGATTCCAAACCAAGTCGCAATCGACCATTGCGACTTCAAGGGCAAGTCGCAATTAACCATTGCGACTTCGTTGAACATCGCAATCAACCATTGCGACTTCGTTGAATATCTCAGTTCACTGTTCATCCTAAAAACCCAGAATTTGTACTTTTAATCTATGCATGTTGCTGTAAAGGTGCAGATATGTTTAAGACTATGAACATAACCTAACCTTAAGCTTAGATTTCTCAAAACATCCATTTTTAACAAATACCCACTTTTAAAACTTATAGCAAAACTTTTTAGAACTAAACACATAAAATATGGATTGTGCAGAATTATTACCTTGATTCCTTCAGTTGTATTTAGCAACTCCAGCAGCAAATTCTAAGCTTTCCTTCTTTCTCTTCTTAGTTTCTTCAATTTCCCTCTCTCTCTCTCTCTAAACCGAACTCTCACACACACACACTTAGATAATTTCTTCTAGTGTCAAGAAGATGACACCTCCAACCTCTAAGCTGGAAAATGGCGGTGGTGGGTAATGTTTGGCAAAAATGCCCAAACAAACCCTAAACTTCTCCCAATTGGCAAAACATACCCCTAAACTTCTATAAAAATTTAAAACTTATCCCTTAACTCCTAACTCCATAAAATACTAAAATAAAGACTTATTAAATTTTCAAATTTAAATCAGATAAAATACCTGGTTATTACAATATGGTCTAATCTACACTTCCTTGGAAGGCCATTCAATCCAGTATTGTTGTAAGGAGGTATTGCTAGCAACCTTGTGTAATGTTTTAGCAATGTTCATTGCACTTTGTTTCTGAACTCCAACCTGATCTTACACCCATACTATCTTTTAATTACCGTTACATTTCAGTATTTGGTTACCAAATCTCAAAAAATATTGCTTTGATTTTACTCTTGAAATCTCATTTTAGTAGTTGACTTTGGAGACTCACTTTGCTTTGAAAATCCTCAAGGTATGATATATGGTATTACCTACCATTATTACTTGCTTTGGAAGATAATTGTGAGCCATGTATACTTGCATGATTTACTTGTTGCTATAGCCTTTTGGGGTTATATTTCCTCTACGCCAGTTTTTGGCCTCGTTGTTAGGGATTGTTGCCAAAATAGAGTTTTCTGTAGGTCACTTTAAAATATTATTTTTCTACCATCATTGTGTTTTTATGGTTTATGCCAAGATTACCTAAGGGAGTTGTTTTTGATTGGATCCTGTTGAAAGAACTTTCAGAAAGAGAAAGAGAGTGCCAAAAACTTTGCTTCCAGATTTAATCTCTTCTCCCATGGCTAGACAATTTGGACCTGAACCAAGACCTGTTTTTATGGTTTATGCCAAGATTACCTAAGGGAGTTGTTTTTGATTGGATCCTGTTGAAAGAACTTTCAGAAAGAGAAATAGAGTGCAAAGAACTTTGCTTCCAGATTTAATCTCTTCTCCCATGGCTAGACAATTTGGACCTGAACCAAGACCCAATCATGAGGAGGAGGAGGAGGAAGTAATCAGGCTTGCTAACTCTATAACTGGAGGCATCATGGACTATGTTATTCTTGTGTTCAACCAGTTGCACACAGGGATACGTAGGCCTGAAATTGAGGCTGACCCTTTTGAGTTTAAGTCCATCATCTTTCACATGTTACAAACAAATGGTCAATTTGTTGAATTACCACCAGAGGACCCACATTTACATCTTAAGTCCTTTATGGAACTCACTGACTATTTTCACCTTAATGGAGTTACTAATGAAGCCTTAAGGCTGGAGTTATTTATGTGGTTATTAAGGGATAGAGAAAAAGCTTGGAACAACTCTTTACAATCAAATTCAGTTTCCACGTGGAATGACATCGTAGAAATTTTTTTAAAAACATATTTTCCCCCAACCAGGAATGCTAAATTCATAAATGAAATTTGTCTTTTTAAACAAATGGATGATGAGGCAGTTCCTGATGCTTGGAGTGTTATAAGAAGTTGTTAAGAAAATGTCCACATCATAGCATTCCATATTGCATACAACTTGAGACGTTTTACAATAGTCTTGATACCACTGCAAAACAGATGCTCGATGCTACAACAAGTGGAGCCTTTACTACTAGTACCTATAATGACGGCTATGGCATTCTAGAAAAGATTTCAAATAATAATGGTCACTAGGCAGATCCCATAGCAATAGTACCCAGAAAGACAACAAACATTCATGAAATAGATCCATATACTGCTCTCACTACACAACTTACAAGGTACAACAATGACTAGCCTGTTGAAAAATTGGTTGTCCCTGCTGCTAACATTGTTGCTGCAACATATGTTTATGAGACTTTTCCAGTCTAATGTGTGTATTATGGTGAAGGTCATACTTTTGACCAATACGTTTTATGACTGGATTTTGTGAAACATCCAAAAACCAGGATAAATTTAAACCTTAAAATTTATAAAAGTTATTCCTAGTTTCATCCAAACTTTTATACATAAGTGGAGAATTAACCATGAGAGTTCACATAAATACAAATTGAGCTTATCAAAACAACCTACTAATCTAATCCTGAACATTAAGATCAGATTATGCTAGTTGTTTAGACCATTCTCCAAAAACATCCTCGAATAAGCTAACTTCTCCACTTATCACCAAAAGTTGAGTATCAGCAATCACTCGTCCCTCTTCCCGTTACTTCCCTGAGCTTGTACCTGGTAAGAAAATTTAATTTGAAAAGATTAGGCTTACGCCTAGTGAGAACATCCATTTTAAAATTAAAACCTTATTAGCTTTGAAAACCGAAAGTGAACAAAGCGTATAAACAAACGTGGTTTGCCATCATATTACCGTATATATAACCATCTTGCGATGACGGGAACATACCCGATTCCATGAATATGACTAACACTAAGTAAGTCATATCATCATGTTCTAAAGCCTACTATGAATCATCACAGATTCTAGATCATTGCTCATGTCCAAGAAATTACAATTTACTTTATGCCTATTTCTTGGAGTGGAAGTAGAGATTACAATTTACTTTATGCCTATCTCTTACCTTCCCATAGAAATCAGGAATTACAAATTACTTTATGCCAATTCCTCATTTCACATCAACGGGAATTACAAATTACTTTATGCCTATTCCACGTTTCTTATCACCTTACGAAATGGGAATTACAATTTACTTTATGCCTATTCCTCATTTCAGGTCAACGGGAATTACAATTTACTTTATGCCTATTCCACGTTACAAATAATACAAGTGCCTGTGGATCCATTACACTTACTAGCGTATATGCATAACAACATAACACGCAACATCTCGTATCATATTCTCAATGCTAAGAATACTAGATAACCTATCGTATCCTTATCCTCAAATGTCCCCCTTTGGCGACTTAGCACGTGGGTTATAACACATCCGGAAACTATATCCGAAAAACTCATCCGAAAAAGTATTCCAGACTCAAAGTCCGGAACCATCCGGAATCCAATACCAAGTCCGGAACTGTCCGAAAACGGGACTCAAATTGAGACCGAAACTTAAATTGAAACCGAATCCCAAAACGAACCGGATCCCAATACCGGATCTCAAACGAACCGGATCCCAATACCGGATCCTAATACCGGATCTCAAGTCCCAATACCGGATCTCAAATGAACCGGATCCCAATACCGGATACTAATACTGGATCTCAAATGAACATGGACTTCGATCTGCACGTCAATTCTATTCTAAAAGCTTGTCTAAATTCAATTTCTTGGTCGCTTCCATCTCAATACATATTTACCAAGTGATTCAGATAGTTTGCTACCAAATATAACATTCAATTTCAATTGAAATCATTTAGAAGAAGATGAACTCACCTGATTTACGTCCGAATACAGAGTCTGCCAAATCAAGAAATCACAAAACCCAAGCTTTCACACCCACGAGCAAAACCTAATCACAATCAGTTTAACTTCTGATTGTTAATTCTTGAGAATTACAAATCGAGAAGGCAATCGAATTTCTTACCGAGAAAATCTGCAATTCACCAATTTTTTTCTTTCTTCTGCTTTCTCTTGACCGACTTCACTGGACACAATTGAGATGAAATCTCAATTGGAACCGACCTTCCCCTTAAATACAAATACAACTATCAAATAATGAAGAAACCAACCCCAAAGTTTCAACTTTCACACTTAACTTAATCTTTGGGTCAAAAACAATTTCAACCCTTCCGTCATTTCGTTTAAAATAATACTTCCATTATTTTAAACATTCTTTCCAAAATAAAAGTACATAGACTTTGGAAATTTCGAGGTGTTACAAATCTCCCCAACTTGAAAATGATTTCGTCCCCGAAATCAAAGTTAGGTAAATAAATGAGGATATCTAATCTTCCTCCGCCTCCCAAGTCACATTTGCACCTCTATGATGTTTCCATTGTACTTTTACCATAATCACTTCCTTATGTCGAAGCCTCTTAGTCGTCCTTTCTAAAATTGCTTCTGGTTCTTCCACACAATGACTCTTCTCATCCACTCTTATTTCAGAAAGTGGAATAACATTTTCTTCTTCGGGTAAACATTTTCGAAGATAGCAGACGTGAAAGGTATTATGAATTCCTTCCAATTCAGGTGGAAGATCCAACTGATAGGCTTGAAGCCCTACTCGCTTGGTTATAGTGAAAGGTCCAAGAAAACGAGGACTCTGCTTCCCACGTTTTCCAAACCTTATCACACCCTTCCACGGGGATACCTTAAGCATCACACGATCCCCAACTTGGAATTCTTTCGTCCTTCTTTTCGGATCGACGTAACTCTTTTGTCGATCTTGAGCCACCTTCATGTGCTTCCGAACCTCTTTCACTTTGTCAGCCGTTTGTTGAACAATTTCAGGACCGGCAAATTGTTTTTCTCCAGCTTCTAACCAACACGCTGGAGTTCTACATTTCCGCCCATATAAAGCTTCGAAAGGTGCTCTTCCAATACTTGAATGATAACTATTGTTGTACGCAAACTCCACTAAAGGTAAATGCGTATCCCAGTTACCTCCAAAGTCAATCACACATGACCTAAGCATGTCTTCCAAAGTCTGAATGGTTCTTTCACTTTGCCCATCCGTTTATGGATGGTATGCAGTGCTCAAATTTACTCTCGTGCCCAATTCTTCTTGTAGTGACTGCCAAAACCTTGAAGTAAATCGGCTGTCACGGTCCAAAACTATAGACACAGGTATACCATGTCTTGACACCACTTCATCAATATAAAGCTTGGCTAACTTATCAATTGGTGAAGCTTCTTTCATTTCTAAGAAGTGAGCACTTTTGGTCAACCGATCTACGATTACCCATATAGTATCGTTACCCTTTAACGTTCTCGGTAACTTCGTTACAAAGTCCATGGTAATCTTATCCCACTTCCATTCCGGAATTTCCAAAGATTGTTGACTTCCGTAAGGTCTTTGATGTTCAGCCTTCACTAACGAGCACGTCACACATTTTTCTACACATTGCGCCACATATAACTTCATAGTTGGCCACAAGTAGTGTAGCTTCAGATCCCTATACATCTTAATACTTCCAGGATGTATAGATTACTTAGACTTGTGGGCGTCTTCAAGAATTAACTCTCGATTCCCTCCCACATTTGGCATCCAAACGCGGCTTTTGAACAGTTTGACCCCACGACCATCTTCAGTCAGTTGAAGACGTTGTTTGACCATGACTTCCTCTTTCAAATTTTCATCTAATAATGCCTCTGTTTGTGCTGCTTTTATTCTTTCAATCAGACTTGACGTCACATCAATCCCGGCATTAGTCATTTTCAAGCATCCACTATATTCCTTTCTACTTAAGGCATCAGCCACAACATTTGCTTTACCGGGGTGGTAATGCAATTCACAATCATAATCCTTAAGTAGTTCTAACCAACGCCGTTGCCTCATATTCAATTCTTTCTGATCAAAGACATGATTCAAACTCTTATGATCAGTGAAAAGAGTGCACTTTGTTCCATATAAATAGTGTCGCCACGACTTCAATGCAAACACCGCTGCTGCCAGCTCCAAATCATGGGTAGGGTAATTTTTTTCGTGTTCCTTGAGTTGTCTTGATGCGTAAGCAATCACTTTGTCACGTTGCATCAATACACACCCAAACCCATTTTTTACGCATCACTATAAACGACTAAATCTTCCGTTCCTTCCGGTAGTGCAAGAATAGGAGCTTCACATAACTTCTTTTGTAATGTTCTGAAAGCTGACTCTTGCTTTTCAGTCCATACAAACTTCACATTCTTCCGAGTTAGGATAGTCAAGGCAGGAGCAATCTTTGAGAAATCTTTTGTAAACCTCTGGTAATAACCTGCCAGACCCAAGAAACTCCTTATCTCTGACGCGCTCTTCGGTGTTTCCCAATTCGTCATTGCTTCTATCTTTGCCAGATCCACTTTGACCCCTTCAGAAGTAATCACATGACCAAGAAATTGTACTTCTTTTAACCAAAATTCACACTTGGAGAATTTAGCGTACAATTTCTCCTTTCTCAAAACATTTAAGACTTCACGAAGATGACATTCATGATCGGATTCATTCTTTGAATAAACAAGTATGTCATCAATGAACACGATGACAGACTTGTCTAAAAATGGTCTACATACTCTGTTCATCAGATCCATGAACACAGCTGGAGCGTTTGGCAACCCTAATGGCATCACAAGAAATTCATAATGCCCATACCTCGTTCTGAACGTCGTCTTGGGAACATATTCATCCCTTACTCGTACTTGATGATATCCCGACCTCAGATCAATCTTTGAAAAGCATCCCGCACCTTGGAGTTGATCAAACAAATCATCAATCCTTGGAAGCGGATACTTATTCTTAATAGTCACCTTATTCAGCTCTCTATAGTCGATGCACATTCTCATAGTGCCATCCTTTTTCTTGACAAATAACACCGGAGCTCCCCAAGGTGAAGAACTCGGCCTAACAAATCCCTTGTCGAGCAGTTCTTGTAGTTGGGACATCATCTCTTTCATTTTAGTTGGCGCTAAACGGTACGGTGCACGCGCTATCGGTGTCGCTCCAGGGACAAGATCAATTTGAAACTCTACTTGTCGTTCTGGCGGTAGACCTGGAAGATCATCAGGGAATACATCTGGGAATTCACGTACTACCCTTATGTTTTCCACTCGCTTCTTTTATGTCTTAGCATCCAGAACATATGCTAAATAGGAGGAACATCCTTTTACCAGGCACTTGCGCGCCTTTGCAACAGAAATTAGCGGGACTTCCCCTTTTCTCTTTTCCCCAAAGATGAATACATCATTATTGTCAGGCATAGGAATCCGAATTAATTTCTTAGCACATAGAATTTTCGCCAGATTGATTGTCAACCAATCCATACCCACGACTAGGTCAAACCCCCCAATTTCTATTAACAACAAGTCAATTGGATATTTCTTTTCCTCTATCAAAATCAAACAACCCTCAAGTCTTTCACGAACTAAGACTTGACCCCCGTTAGCTATCTCGATTACTAAGGTATCTTCCAAGGTAGTGACAGGCATAGCTAACTTTTGATAGAACGACTTGGATACAAACGACAGATTGGCGCCACAATCAAATAATATTCGTGCGGGAATAGAATTAACGAGAAATGTACCAGAAACAACATCTTTGGATTCCTTTGCCTCATCAGCCGTCATATGAAATGCCCGGTCCGTTGGCTTAGGGGTATTTGGTTTCCTTCCTTGATCTCCACCCTTCTTAGTGGCCGAGTTGTTTACACTCAAAACAGGTCAACCCTTGAATGGGACAACTTGCAGTTTGATGACCAGGCTTTCCACATTTGAAACATTTGCTTGAAACCACCCGACATAGGCCAAAATGTTTACTTCGGCATTTTGGGCACCAGTTCGGTTCCCGACGAGACTCGAAACGAACATTCTTGCCAAAAGATCTAGATTTTTTAGAAGATTCGGACCGACCTTCCCATTTTCGTTTCTCTCCCACTAGTGTCTTTTCCTCCTTGTCTTTGGCATACACTTCTTCTATTATTTTGGCTTCCTCGATCGTCTCCCTCAATGTCGAGGCTTTAGAATTTCGCACTCGAGACATCATGTCAGCCGGTAAGCCCTTCAGATAGGCTTTAATCTTCTCCTTCTCAGTTGGAGCCACATGCCCCACTAAATTCAACTTTTCCAAAAATATACGAGTGTAATCTCGTACAAATGAAGCACCCTTTTAAGAGTTCGGAACTCTTCTTCGATTCTATCCATTTCATTCTCATTGCAATATTCTTCTAGAATCGTTTTCTTAAACGACACGTCATGTCGGCCAAAACCGGAGCTGTTACTGTCGACGTCACAATGTTCCACCGGGTCAAGGCATTTCCACGTAACATCTGTGATCCAAACTTGACCTTTGACTCTTCGTCACATTCGCAAACTCGAAAAGCTTGTTCCATCTCTCTAATCCAGTTCATACATGCTATCGGATTATCTGCTCTAGTAAACTTCGGTGACTTGCAGCTCAGAAATGTTTTATAAGAGCAAACTCTCTCCACTCTCCTATTAACATTTACCACATGAATAATAGATGGCGTTACAACACCAGTACCCGTCTCCGGTCTTCGAGACTCAGCACTTCTGTCATTTAACACTTTCATGAACATCTCTGATTGTTATGCTAGTGTTGTATTCATCGCTTGCATCATATTTTCCATCATGCGAGATTCCATTGTAGACTCGGCTGTCACCGGATTAGAAGTATCGGCACTCGTTCTTTGTGTTTGACTTTCTCCTCCTCCTATTATAGGTGGCCTCGGTGGACTTTCGTGAGTTCCACCCATTTCAGGTTGCTTCTCCACCGCCCAATCATTTACTGTCCTATCTTCCGAAGAATCAGGGGATCTGGTTGGTGTATTCACCATTGTTCTGAGATTTAGCACAAGAAGATAACCATAAGAAATGGTTACACATACCCAAACACAAGAAACGTACTTTAACGTTCATTAGTCACTGTAACAATTTAGAAACAAGTATGCTTGCGTAACAATATATTCATAATAACATTAGCTAATAGAAATTGTGAACATACTATACATGAGAATTCTTGTTAGCATCGTTACAGTACTTAATTCATTTATTTACGTCGACTCTAAGAGTATCCGTCTTAGTGCTTCTACCCATATCTCACAAATCATAACTTAATTCATCTCAGCTTAAGTCTAGGTATCTCACAATCATACCTAGTTCACTTAAACTACAGCTCTGAGACCATACTGAAACATCCAAAAACCAGGATAAATTTAAACCTTAAAATTTATCAAAGTTATTCCTAGTTTCATCCAAACTTTTATAAATAAGTGGAGAGTTAACCATGAGAGTTCACATATATACAAATTGAGCTTATCAAAACAACCAACTAATCTAATCCTGAACATTAAGATCAGATTATGCTAGTTGTTTAGACCATTCTCCAAAAACATCCTCGAATAAGCTAACTTCTCCACTTATCACCAAAAGTTGAGTATCAGCAATCACTCGTCCCTCTTCCCGTTACTTCCCTGAGCTTGTACCTGGTAAGAAAATTTAATTTGAAAAGATTAGGCTTACGCCTAGTGAGAACATCCATTTTCAAATTAAAACCTTATTAGCTTTGAAAACCGAAAGTGAACAAAGCGTATAAACAAACCTGGTTTGCCATCATTCTTACCGTATATATAACCATCTTGCGATGACGGGAACATACCTGATTCCATGAATATGACCAACACTAAGTAAGTCATATCATCATGTTCTAGAGCCTACTACGAATCATCACAGATTCTAGATCATTGCTCATGTCCAAGAAATTACACTTTACTTTATGCCTATTTCTTGGAGTGGAAGTAGAGATTACAATTTACTTTATGCCTATCTCTTACCTTCCCATAGAAATCAGGAATTACAATTTACTTTATGCCTATTCCTCATTTCACATCAACGGGAATTACAAATTACTTTATGCCCATTCCGGAATTTCCAAAGATTGTAGACTTCCGTAAGGTCTTTGATGTTCAGCCTTCACTAACGAGCACGTCACACATTTTTCTACACATTGCGCCACATCTAACTTCATAGCTGGCCACCAGTAGTGTAGCTTCAGATCCCTATACATCTTAATACTTCCAGGATGTATAGATTACTTAGACTTGTGGGCGTCTTCAAGAATTAACTCTCGATTCCCTCCCACATTTGGCATCCAAACGCGGCTTTTGAACAGTTTGACCCCACGACCATCTTCAGTCAGTTGAAGACGTTGTTTAACCATGACTTCCTCTTTCAAATTTTCATCTAATAATGCCTCTGTTTGTGCTGCTTTTATTCTTTCAATCAGACTTTACGTCACATCAATCCTGGCATTAGTCATTTTCAAGCATCCACGATATTCCTTTCTACTTAAGGCATCAGCCACAACATTTGCTTTACCGGGGTGGTAATGCAATTCACAATCATAATCCTTAAGTAGTTCTAACCAACGCCGTTGCCTCATATTCAATTCTTACTGATCAAAGACATGATTCAAACTCTTATGATCAGTGAAAATAGTGCACTTTGTTCCATATAAATAGTGTCGCCACGACTTCAATGCAAACACCGCTGCTGCCAGCTCCAAATCATGGGTAGGGTAAATTTTTTCGTGTTCCTTGAGTTGTCTTGATGCGTAAGCAATCACTTTGTCACGTTGCATCAATACACACCCAAACCCATTTTTTACGCATCACTATAAACGACTAAATCTTCCGTTCCTTCCGGTAGTGCAAGAATAGGAGCTTCACATAACTTCTTTTGTAATGTTCTGAAAGCTGACTCTTGCTTTTCAGTCCATACAAACTTCACATTCTTCCGAGTTAGGATAGTCAAGGCAGGAGCAATCTTTGAGAAATCTTTTGTAAACCTCTGGTAATAACCTGCCAGACCCAAGAAACTCCTTATCTCTGACGCGCTCTTCGGTGTTTCCCAATTCGTCATTGCTTCTATCTTTGCCAGATCCACTTTGACCCCTTCAGAAGTAATCACATGACCAAGAAATTGTACTTCTTTTAACCAAAATTCACACTTGGAGAATTTTGCGTACAATTTCTCCTTTCTCAAAACATTTAAGACTTCACGAAGATGACATTCATGATCGGATTCATTCTTTGAATAAACAAGTATGTCATCAATGAACACGATGACAGACTTGTCTAAAAATGGTCTACATACTCTGTTCATCAGATCCATGAACACAGCTGGAGCGTTTGGCAACCCTAATGGCATCACAAGAAATTCATAATGCCCATACCTCGTTCTGAACGTCGTCTTGGGAACATCTTCATCCCTTACTCGTACTTGATGATATCCCGACCTCAGATCAATCTTTGAAAAGCATCCCGCACCTTGGAGTTGATCAAACAAATCATCAATCCTTGGAAGCGGATACTTATTCTTAATAGTCACCTTATTCAGCTCTCTATAGTCGATGCACATTCTCATAGTGCCATCCTTTTTCTTGACAAATAACACCGGAGCTCCCCAAGGTGAAGAACTCGGCCTAACAAATCCCTTGTCGAGAAATTCTTGTAGTTGGGACATCATCTCTTTCATTTTAGTTGGTGCTAAACGGTACGGTGCACGCGCTATCGGTGTCGTCCAGGGACAAGATCAATTTGAAACTCTACTTGTCGTTCTGGCGGTAGACCTGGAAGATCATCAGGGAATACATCTGGGAATTCACGTACTACCCTTATGTTTTCCACTCGCTTCTTTTATGTCTTAGCATCCAGAACATATGCTAAATAGGAGGAACATCCTTTTACCAGGCACTTGCGCGCCTTTGCAACAGAAATTAGCGGGACTTCCCCTTTTCTCTTTTCCCCAAAGATGAATACATCATTATTGTCAGGCATAGGAATCCGAATTAATTTCTTAGCACATAGAATTTTCGCCAGATTGATTGTCAACCAATCCATACCCACGACTAGGTCAAACCCCCCAATTTCCATTAACAACAAGTCAATTGGAAATTTCTTTTCCTCTATCAAAATCAAACAACCCTCAAGTCTTTCACGAACTAAGACTTGACCCCCGTTAGCTATCTCGACTACTAAGGTATCTTCCAAGGTAGTGACAGGCATAGCTAACTTTTGATAGAACGACTTGGATACAAACGACAGATTGGCGCCACAATCAAATAATATTCGTGCGGGAATAGAATTAACGAGAAATGTACCAGAAACAACATCTTTGGATTCCTTTGCCTCATCAGCCGTCATATGAAATGCCCGGTCCGTTGGCTTAGGGGTATTTGGTTTCCTTCCCTGATCTCCACCCTTCTTAGTGGCCGAGTTGTTTACACTCAAAACAGGTCAACCCTTGAACGGGACAACTTGCAGTTTGATGACCAGGCTTTCCACATTTGAAACATTTGCTTGAAACCACCCGACATAGGCCAAAATGTTTACTTCGGCATTTTGGGCACCAGTTCGGTTCCCGACGAGACTCGAAACGAACATTCTTGCCAAAAGATCTAGATTTTTTAGAAGATTCGGACCGACCTTCCCATTTTCGTTTCTCTCCCACTAGTGTCTTTTCCTCCTTGTCTTTGGCATACACTTTTTCTATTATTTTGGCTTCCTCGATCGTCTCCCTCAATGTCGAGGCTTTAGAATTTCGCACTCGAGACATCATGTCAGCCGGTAAGCCCTTCAGATAGGCTTTAATCTTCTCCTTCTCAGTTGGAGCCACATGCCCCACTAAATTCAACTTTTCCAAAAATATACGAGTGTAATCTCGTACAAATGAAGCACCCTTTTAAGAGTTCGGAACTCTTCTTCGATTCTATCCATTTCATTCTCATTGCAATATTCTTCTAGAATCGTTTTCTTAAACGACACGTCATGTCGGCCAAAACCGGAGCTGTTACTGTCGACGTCACAATGTTCCACCAGGTCAAGGCATTTCCACGTAACATCTGTGATCCAAACTTGACCTTTGACTCTTCGTCACATTCGCAAACTCGAAAAGCTTGTTCCATCTCTCTAATCCAGTTCATACATGCTATCGGATTATCTGCTCTAGCAAACTTCGGTGACTTGCAGCTCAGAAATGTTTTATAAGAGCAAACTCTCTCCACTCTCCTATTAACATTTACCACATGAATAATAGATGGCGTTACAACACCAGTACCCGTCTCCGGTCTTCGAGACTCAGCACTTCTGTCATTTAACACTTTCATGAACATCTCTGATTGTTATGCTAGTGCTGTATTCATCGCTCGCATCATATTTTCCATCATGCGAGATTCCATTGTAGACTCGGCTGTCACCGGATTAGAAGTATCGGCACTCGTTCTTTGTGTTTGACTTTCTCCTCCTCCTATTATAGGTGGCCTCGGTGGACTTTCGTGAGTTCCACCCATTTCAGGTTGCTTCTCCACCGCCCAATCATTTACTACCCTATCTTCCGAAGAATCAGGGGATCTGGTTGGTGTATTCACCATCGTTCTGAGATTTAGCACAAGAAGATAACCATAAGAAATGGTTACACATACCAAAACACAAGAAACGTACTTTAACGTTCATTAGTCACTGTAACAATTTAGAAACAAGTATGCTTGCGTAACAATATATTCATAATAACATTAGCTAATAGAAATTGTGAACATACTATACATGAGAATTCTTGTTAGCATCGTTACAGTACTTAATTCATTTATTTCCGTCGACTCTAAGAGTATCCGTCTTAGTGCTTCTACCCATATCTCACAAATCATAACTTAATTCATCTCAGCTTAAGTCTAGGTATCTCACAATCATACCTAGTTCACTTAAACTACAGCTCTGATACCATACTGAAACATCCAAAAACCAGGATAAATTTAAACCTTAAAATTTATCAAAGTTATTCCTAGTTTCATCCAAACTTTTATAAATAAGTGGAGAGTTAACCATGAGAGTTCACATATATACAAATTGAGCTTATCAAAACAACCTACTAATCTAATCCTGAACATTAAGATCAGATTATGCTAGTTGTTTAGACCATTCTCCAAAAACATCCTCGAATAAGCTAACTTCTCCACTTATCACCAAAAGTTGAGTATCAGCAATCACTCGTCCCTCTTCCCGTTACTTCCCTGAGCTTGTACCTGGTAAGAAAATTTAATTTGAAAAGATTAGGCTTACGCCTAGTGAGAACATCCATTTTAAAATTAAAACCTTATTAGCTTTGAAAACCGAAAGTGAACAAAGCGTATAAACAAACCTGGTTTGCCATCATTCTTACCGTATATATAACCATCTTGCGATGACGGGAACATACCTGATTCCATGAATATGACTAACACTAAGTAAGTCATATCATCATGTTCTAGAGCCTACTACGAATCATCACAGATTCTAGATCATTGCTCATGTCCAAGAAATTACACTTTACTTTATGCCTATTTCTTGGAGTGGAAGTAGAGATTACAATTTACTTTATGCCTATCTCTTACCTTCCCATAGAAATCAGGAATTACAATTTACTTTATGCATATTCCTCATTTCACATCAACGGGAATTACAAATTACTTTATGCCTATTCCACGTTTTTTATCACCTTACGAAATGGGAATTACAATTTACTTTATGCCTATTCCTCATTTCAGGTCAACGGGAATTACAATTTACTTTATGCCTATATTCTACGTTACAAATAATACAAGTGTCTATGGATCCATTACACTTACTAGCGTATATGCATAACAACATAACACGCAACATCTCGTATCATATTTTCAATGCTAAGAATACTAGATAACCTATCGTATCGTTATCCTCAAATGTCCTCCTTCGGCGACTTAGCACGTGGGTTATAACACATCCGGAAACTATATTCGGAAAACTCATCTGGAAAAGTATTCTAGACTCAAAGTCTGGAACCATCCGGAATCCAGTACCAAGTCCGGAACTGTCCGGAACCGGGACTTAAATTGAGACCGGAACTTAAATCGAAACCGGATCCCAAAACGAACCGGATCCCAATACCGGATCCTAATACCGGATCTCAAGTCCCAATAACGGATCTCAAACGAACCGGATCCCAATACCGGATCTTAATATCGGATCTCAAATGAACCGGATCCCAATACCGGATCCTAATACCGGATCTCAAATGAACCGGGACTTCGATCTGTACGTCAATTCTACTCTAAAAGCTTATCTAAATTCAATTTCTTGGTCGCTTCCATCTCAATACATATTTACCAAGTGATTCAGATAGTTTGCTACCAAATATAACATTCAAATTCAATTGAAATCATTTAGAAGAAGATGAACTCACCTGATTTACGTCCGAATACAGAGTCTGCCAAATCAAGAAATCACAAAACCCAAGCTTTCACACCCACGAGCAAAACCTAATCACAGTCAGCTTAACTTCTGATTGTCAATTCTTGAGAATTAGAAATCGAGAAGGCAATCGAATTTCTTACCGAGAAAATCTGCAATTCACCAATTTTTTTCTTTCTTCTGCTTGCTCTTGACCGACTTCACTGGACACAAAGTTTCAACTTTCACACTTAACTTAATCTTTGGGTCAAAAACAATTTCGGCCCTTCCGTCATTTCGTTTAAAATAATACTTCCATTATTTTAAACATTCTTTCCAAAATAAAAGTACGTTGACTTTGGAAATTTCAAGATGTTACATTTTGCCTTTGATAATCCATCGGTAAGTAGTGTTTCCTACGAACTATGTATAACTTCGTCCATGACTACTAGTCCTATTTCTAGTAGTGTATTTATTTTTATTGTTAGCACTATTGTTAAATTTATTACTATTGCATCAATGAATGAAGAATAATTTATACATATACTTGCATTTACATTTTCTAAACTAAATGGTAAATTGAATTAAACTGATACAAGCTTCATATTCATTATTTTTTTTGTGAATCAACACTCAATTCTTTTAGTATAGAGAACCTTTTTCTAAGATTTCTAATTTTGGGGAATCAAATGGAACCAACTACTCATTCTTTCTATTTTGGGGAATACAAATTTGGTGACTGTATATTTAATTGAGACGTTTTAAAGGTAGATACTCAATGATAGAAGTTTTGAAAGTTGGTTTCTTAAGATAGTTTTATTTCCTATATTATAAATCAATTACACCATATTTTCAAACTCTCTTCAAATTGGTGTTTACAAATTTCTAATGTATACATGCTTTCTTAAAGTTCCACGTTTGAACTCTATAAAATTAACTAATAACCAATTAATAAACAATTCAAGTATAGTGCACGGTATATGTTTATTATATACGACGATTTGCAAATATCATATGATGTTCACTTAGTTATTGAGTTGTAATCCTGAAGGTATCTATTGATCTATTTAAAATTCAATCAAGATTAGAAAGCAAAGTGAAAAATTGGCTAATTAGTCGAAGGCTGAAGCCAGTAAAAGAAAGCGTCTAAAGCACGAGTCATCCATACACATAGTGAATTGATTATCAATTGCGGCAATTGCTAAATAAGATAAATGTCAAGTGCTCAACCATCTAAATATTAGTTCAAGTGGAATACCATTTGAGAACATATTATGTTACTAATGAGCAACTAATACTAATGAAGCATGATGCTTGCACCAGTTAATCGACGATTTGAATATGACAGATTAAGAGTCGTCAATTAATTCTCAAGTCAACTGTGCAACTAAAGTAGTAGCTTTGTCTATTTCAAATGAATGCAATGGAGTTAGTAAAAACGGACAAGTGGTAAAGGCACTGGTCCAAAAAATGTGAATCTATAAAACAACGTTTATCGTGATTTGTGACATGGCTTGCATTATGTGCCTATTAAATATACCACGCGAAACCATAATTCCAACAATTAAAGGTGGGAAATAAGCTTTAAACGACGATATTATACTATTATGTAGCGGACAAGTCCTAAGTTAGCATCCCTATACCCAACTCAAATGCATTGATATCAGTAAAACTCCTCAATAAATCCTTCAACCAACATAAATGACAAACATTAAACCCTAATAACACTATAAAACACTCCATAAATTTCAAAATTCATTTTAAACAAAAAACCTACATTAATTTATACTTTTCAAGAAAACTTTATTCTTTTGAACATAATTTATTCTTTATTATTTACCATAAAAAATTATTGAATTACTTGACCCAATAAACCAGGCGGCCAAATGGTAGTGGCAAATGTTCTCTCTCTCTCTCTCTCTCTCTCTCTCTCTCTCTCTCTCTCTCTCTCTCTCTCTCTCTCTCTCTCTCTCTCTCTCTCTCTCTGTGTGTGTGTAAAAAAGAAAAAAATAAATCTTAGTCAAGATAAACAAATACTAGTAGTACAAATAAATAATAGAATAATATATCATCCATTTTTATTATTATTTCATTGGTTTACAAGAGGCAAAGGAAGCTTCAATGTCAGCAACCTCCTCCATTCTTTCCCTCCTATAAATACCCATCAAAATCCCTCTAAAACAATCCAAACCCACTTCCACATTCCTTATATATATATAAGCTGAAGCAGTCAGATCAAGAAGCTCCGATTCATTCCTCTGCCATGGCGGACGTTGACAGAAGAAAAAGAACCAAATATGAAGATATCAAGGTGAAGGGAACACTCGTTTTGACCGATAACCACAAATTCTCTTCCTGCAAAGACGATTTATTGGGTCGCAAAGTCTCTCTGCAACTCATCAGTGCTGTTCGTTGTGAATCCACATCTACAGGTATGTAATTATGTTATATGTATTTATGCATCTTATTAATTTCATCAGTTATGTGTTTATTGGAAGCTTTGATGAGTTGTACCGTACAACTCGATTTAGCAATTGATATCAATTATCAGCTACCTACCCTCCTCACTCGTTGGTAGGATGTGGTGGGTACTGAGAATTTATTGATTATATTCTTTAGTGGGTTGGGTTGTACTGTACAACCCTTTAAAGCTGTTAAAATCACAGTTGACTATCATACCAGATTCATCATCCCCTTTGGGTTTTTTTTTTCTTTTTTTGAAGAAGATGACTATGGACTATGGTGATCGGTGTTTCAATAGCTTGTACCATACAACCTATGGATGCATTCATGGGTTGTACTGTACATCTAATCACAACTTCTTTTGTTTCTGAATCTGTACGAGGTTTGACAGAGAGACAAAACTTGGTAATAAATGATTGGTATGTAAACTATTGGTAAAAGCAACCATGCTATATTCATATGTGAATAACTGGTAAAAAGGTAGATAGTTTGACATATAGAACTCGGTGATCCAAATGTGAATCATTTATTCATATGTGAATCATCCTCAAATCCTTGGACTTTTCTGTGAATCTAACTTTAACTAGTGATGATTTTGCAAATTTAAGCCAGGGGATTGAGGGGAAAGCTTGGAAAAGAGGCAAACTTGAAGAGATGGATGAGTACAGTGATCACTCCTTCAACAAATGGGGATAGCACCTTCGAACTGGATTTCGATTGGGAGGATGAAATCGGGGTTCCAGGGGCATTCTTGATCATAAACAGACACCACAAAGAATTCTACCTTAAAACAATGACATTAGAACAAGTTCCCAATTATGGCAGGATTCATTTCATCTGCAATTCTTGGGTGTACCCAGAAGAGCATTACAGCAAAAGATATCGTATTTTTTTCTCTAATCAGGTAAAGATTTGAATATTAGCATCACGATTAGATCTTGATACCCTTTTTGCTGTAGGGTCGGGTTCAAACGACAAGGTGGTCAGGGCCAATTCACATGTGATTTGCAACACGTCCAAAAGAGTTGCTTCAACCAAGCTGACCAAGTTGCCCGCGTCCTTGTGTGATTCTCGACGTGTAGTAAATCACATGTGGTTTGGCCCTTCTCTCAATTTTCGTAAGTCGACCATCTTTTAGGGTTGGATTTTCATGAGAAATACCCATTTTTACGAGAAGTGTGAGAAGTATAAACCTTCATATTATATAATGTAAACTTCATGTGAAATATGTAAGACTGTAAATATAACCATATATTGTGTGAAGCCACGTGGAGGTTACCTAACTTTTCAACACACATTTCAGGTCCACGTGAAAGGTTACCACCTTCACAAAATATTACATAACATTCACATAATATAACGTACCTTCACTATTTCTTACATTTATCACGAAAATGAAAATTTCTCACATATAGTGAGAACCGAGGGAACTTTAACCTTAAGCTATATCTTTCCATCAAAAGCTATGGTTTAAAGTATTGATTATTTGTTTCACAATTTGTTTGTTTCTTTATCTCTCTCTATATATAAACTAAGGAACACCTTGGTAAATTGTTCATCTGCACATGTGTCTCTACACGTGCATTTGCACATGTGTATACAAGTAATTTGTAACAAGCACATGTGCATAACATGCACATGTGCATAACATGCACACGTGCATAAAAACCAAAATACAAATTCAATTACTTAGTATTCACATGTACATATGGACCTAGAAGAATGGCTACCATAGTGTTTCTCAGTTTTTCATTTTTTTAGGGGGTTTTCCCTGAACCTCTGAACCTCCCTCTCTCTCTCTCTCTCTCTCTCTCTCTCTCTCTATATATATATATATATATATATATATATACACATATATAAGGAGAGGTTCATTTGAGAGGTGCTAAATATATGAGAAGTAGAAAAGTAATCTTAGTCATTCATTCGGTCAACATTTGCTGCTTTGACCGAGAAGAAGCGGATAATTCCTTGTCTGGTCTGCACAAGATAGAGGGATAGTTTCGTAAAATACACGGAACGAGTTCATATATGAATCTGTGTGATTTACATATGAACTCTTTTTAACTAATTCATATATGAACCTTTGTAAATCAGTTAATTAGTTCATATGAGAATTAGTTAAAAAAGAATTCATATATGACTCACAAAGGTTCATATATGAATCAGTTAATTGGTTCAACCGATTCATATATGAACCTACAGTTAATTAGTTCATATATAAAACACAAAGATTCATATATGAATCACAAAGGTTCATATATGAATTAGTTAAAAGGAATTTATATGTGAATTACATGGGTTCACATATGAACAGATAGTTCATATGTGAATCACACAGGTTTATATATGAACTCGTCCCATGTTTTTTGTAAAAGTTACGAAACTGCCTTCTATTTTTTGGAACAACCGCAACTTTTGACCAATTAAAGCCGATCTTGACCGAATAAATGGCCAGGATTACTTTTCTACTTCTCGTATATTTACCACTATGAATCTAAGGCTATATATATATATATATATATATAATTGATGGTTCGTGTCTGATGTGGAAGTGGAACTTTGGACCGTTAATTTACGTTTCTAAACAATGATCTTAACGTAAAAAAGCATCTTGTTTTGTTACAGACGTTGGTTCCAGGAAAAACACCAGAGGCATTACGTCGTTATAGGGAGGAAGAATTGGAGGAACTAAGAGGAAACGGAACGGGAAAGCGTGAAGAATGGGAGAGAGTCTACGACTACGATGTCTACAATGATTTGAGCGACCCAGATTCCGGATCCGAACTTATCCGTCCTACTTTTGGAGGCTCTCAAGACTACCCTTACCCTCGCAGGTGTAGAACCGGCCGACCTCCATCCAAGACAGGTACAGTTTGACTTTTCAGGTCGAACAAGGTTCCATCTTATGTCAAAAGTTGTTCCAAATTCTATGAATTTTGAGAAAAAATATGATATCTACAGTAAACTGTATAAAAACCTCTGCTAGTATCAAGTTTTGGTACTAAGTTTGTTACAAAATCCACTTCATTTTTGAGTATTGAAAGATGCTGAGTTTGACCTTGAAAGTCCAAATGCAACTCTTACGTGATGAATAGGTATCGAGATATAAATTTCCTGATTTGCAACCACAAGGGTTGTGGCGTAGTGGTTAAGGCCCTGGGAGATGTGGTGGAATATTCCATCTGTCCAGGTTCGAAGAATCCAGGCGTACACAACAATTGTGGGCACCGAGTTTAATCAATGGTTACGGTCATATTTTGCCAAGGGATTAGTCTAGGCATAGCCTCGGACACCCTTCCAAATTTTTTTTCCCTGATTTGCTGGTTAAATTTTTGTGGGTTGTTTACAGATCCCAACACTGAAAGCAGGATCCCGATTTTGAAGAGTTTAACAATTTATGTTCCAAGAGACGAAAGATTCAGTCTGTTGAAGACGAGTGATGTTTATGCTTACGGGATAAAACTGGTCTCACAGGCTTTACTACCTGGTTTTGGAGCAATATTCGACAAAGTTTCAGACGAGATAGTTAGCACACTAAAAAATCTTTTAAAAGACAAGTTTGAGGCTGTATCGAGCAACAATTTCAACGAGTTCTCATCATTTGATGATGTACTCAAGCTCTATAAAGGAGCGTTGAAGATACCGAAATCCAATTTGCTAGAAGGCATCAGGGAGAAAATTCCCTACGAGTTCTTCAAGGAACTTATCCGTTCAGATGGCGAGCCTTTGGCAAAATTTCCAACCCCACAAGTAATCCAAGGTACTTTGATGAATCTTCACTTGAATTGATAACAAACTATTTTGGTAGAGATCAGGTCTAGATACATCTTACATATAGGTCCCACCTCCAAGTGGCATATAATGTGTTCGTTTGGTTTGGTTTAAATGCTATTCCAATTTTCTTTATATTCATCGGTTGGTTAATGGTTCAAACAGAGGTTACATCTGCATGGATGAGTGACGAAGAATTTGCAAGACAAATGCTGGCAGGAATTAATCCTGTTGTGATCCGACGCCTCCAAGTAAATTTCGTCTTCTCGTGGACATTATATTGTGTTTATAAATTCGATCGATTGCTTACAATTTTGTTACTTGCAGGAATTCCCTCCAACTAGCAAGTTAGATCCCATGATATTCGGCAACCAAAACAGTACGATTAGGGAGGACCACATAGAATATCAAATGGATGGACTTAGCGTATCGGAGGTATTATTATATACATTGCATATTTTCTTTATAAGCTATAAGCTAGTTTATAAGCCAACTTTTCGAGAAGCTGCTTTAGATAGCTTTTTAATAAGCTCCGGGGCTTTTTTTTTCAAAATTTTCCAATTATACCCTTATATTTTACGTAAATGACCAAAACCCTGATCTTATTTTACATTGCCATCTATCTTATCAACTAGTTTTTATAAAATATGACTAGTTTATAAGCTAGCTATTTAGCCATCAGCTAACTTATCAGCCAACAATAACTAGTTATTCATCTAACTTATCAGCCTAACGGCCAGCAGCTTTACAGCTAACAACTAATTTATCAAGTTTTTATTTTGAAATAAGAAATGTATGCATATATTGTTGGTTTCAGGCAAGAAAGTGCAACAAGCTGTTTATATTAGATCACCATGATCCACTGATGCCGTATCTGAGGGGCATAAACGAAACTTCCACCAAAACTTACGCCACTCGGACCATTCTGTTCTTGCAAAACGATGGTACGTTGAAGCCACTAGCTATCGAATTGAGCGAGCCACATCCTGATGGTGACCAAGCCGGAGTTATCAGTACCGTACACACACCAGCATTTGAAGGGGCAAAAGGGACCATTTGGCTGCTAGCAAAAACTTACGTTAATGTAAACGACTCGGGCTACCATCAACTCGTCTGCCATTGGTAAGAAATTTCTAAGGAAAATGAATATAAACTGAAAGAAACCAGATGAAACGAGTTCTAATTGAATTACAACGCAGGTTGCATACTCATGCTTCAATTGAACCATTCATAATTGCAACAAATAGGCAGCTAAGCATCATTCATCCAATTCATAAGCTTTTGCAACCTCATTTTCGTGACACAATGAACATCAACGCTTTATCCCGCCAAACACTAATCAACGGTGGCGGGCTTCTCGAGAAAACGGTTTTTCCCGATAAATACGCGTTGAAATTGTCGTCTAATATGTACAAGGAGTGGGCTTTCCCAGAACAAGCACTTCCTGCTGATTTAATCAAAAGGTATAGTTGTACTTGCTTTTTACTGTCTGTCTGAAATATACTAATCCCAAAATTAGCAACAAAAGAAAAAAAAGTCTATATAAGTTAGAGATAAGATAGCATAAAGAACAATTGTAATGAAAATCTCATCTCATATGCTTTGATTTCAATGGAGGGGAAATAGAGAAAACACCATACAAGGAACTGATCGACTCTCATAGGCTCACCTTGTGTGTGTGTAATCTCCAAAATCACAAATGACAAATGAACCCTAGACACCTAAATAAAGGGTTCTTTTACAAATAATAAGCCCAAACCCATAAACACTCAAAAGCTCAAAATACAAGACACTTTATAAAACTTTCATCTAATTAGGGGCTAATTAGGTCTAACAAAGGTGGTTTTTCTTTCTCAGAGGTATGGCAGTGAAGGACCCACGCTCTCCACATGGCATTCGTCTCCTTATCGAAGACTACCCTTTTGCCATTGACGGGCTTGAGGTTTGGTCTGCGATAGAATCATGGGTGAAGGATTACGTTTGTATCTACTACAAGAACGACGAAGAAGTACAGAACGATTATGAACTCCGAGATTGGTGGCATGAGGTTCGAACCATGGGCCATGGTGATAAGAAGGACAAACCGTGGTGGCCTAAGATGCAGACTCGTGATGAACTCATCGAGTCTTGCACCATCATCATATGGGTGGCTTCTGCACTCCATGCGGCCGTGAATTTCGGACAATATCCTTATGGTGGCTACCTTCCCAACCGACCCGCCATGAGCCGTAGGCTCATACCTAAACCAGAAGATGACGATTACGATGAGCTTGAAACGAACCCTGAAAAGGCGTTCCTGAAAACCGTCACTCCCCAGCTGCAAAGCATTCTTGGGATTTCGCTGATTGAGGTTTTGTCACGGCATTCGGCCGATGAGGTGTTTCTTGGCGAACGAGATATGCCAGAGTGGACCGCTGACGAGGAAGCGTTGGAAGCGTTTGAAAATTTTGGGGTAAATTTGAGAAAGATCGAGGGAAAGATTGCGGAAATGAATCAGGATGGTAGGTTGAGGAACAGGAATGGACCTGCTCAAGTGCCCTACACTTTGTTGTATCCGAGCAGTGATATTGGGCTTACTGGTCGTGGTATTCCAAACAGCGTCTCGATATGAAGCGTTTTTCTGTTGGTCTTATCTTATTCAGCTTGATATTCTATTCTTATGTAGTTATGTGGTTGTGTGTGTATGTTCGTATCCTTTTCGTCTCATGCCTTTTGGGGAAAAAACCCGATGAAGTGTAATGTAATAGGTAATTTATTACGGTAACGATTGGTAATAAGCTTGAGTTTCACATTTGTATATTTAGTTGGTAGTTTATTTTAATAAGACATGTGATATTATGTATTGTTCAGTGAATTATCAAAGATAGCATTAAAGCCCTTTTTAGCTGTTTTGTTGGTATGCAATTTGGCCATGTGACTTAAAATGCAACCTAAGGTCGTGTGTCAGGGTCACCATGTTCTAATCTTTACCACCATTATCGAGTAAGGGGTTGTTTAGCAGTTGCTGAATGGTTTGCTGCAGGATGATTAAGTGGTCAGAATTATTAAGTGGCTCTTACGATATAGTCCAAAATGAAATAAGGTTATTTGGTAATTGTTCATAATTAAATTAGAGCACTGAATGGTAAGGGAGGCACAAGATACAAAATCATTCAGAGGGTTTTAGAACCATTAAGAGCCAAACTTTTTTTGCCAAACAAGATTCACCTCTTAGCGATTCAGAGGTTGCCTCTTAATGGAACTATTAAGAGGTAAACAAACAGATAGTAAAATTTTAGGTAAACTTCATTTACCATGCAAACGTTAATCTTTGGATGATGTGACTTTACGTGATTTTTATTCCATTTCATGGGGTGTCGGTCTTTGCTTTCCGTCACACTTTCATTCCCTTTTGCCACATACAAAAGGAACAAAAAGCCAAATGACTGAAACAATAGAGCACTGTTCTTCCTTGTGTAAAGTAATCTTTTCTCCGAGTAGAAATGATCAGACCCAAAGAATTGTGTTTGACCATTTCTACTCTGAGCTACATATAGTATATTATTTAGAGCACTAAAATGCATTGCATTTAGTGAAAGAGGAGATGGATTGTTTTGAACTTGCATCTAAAGACACTTGTTTCAGGAAAGTCACAAGTGCATCATATATGTGCATCTATATTCATTTGATGGAATCACCAACCTAAACTTGCTTAATTGCCCTCTTACATTCTATACGGATCATGCCCGAGAACTCCCTTCGCCAAGATTCAAGCCTGCACATCGCGATAGCACCTCCTGCATATTTCATCACCAAGTTGCAACCATAAATAAAAAATGAAGCTCAAATTTACATATGACGACAAAATGATTATAAATTATTTGCCCTTCTTTGATTGGGACAAAAGGAATACAACCTGCGGCTCCAAGTGTCCACATTTGACTTTTCAATGTCAGTATGAGTTACTCCGTTCCAAAATAAGAGTCTGTTTGTTACCGGCTTAATGAGCTTAATGAGACACAAAGTTTATTCGGCCCGCTACATGACTGTTTGGTAGTGGCTTAATGATACAGAAAGTGGCTTATTCGGTAAGCTTCTAGGGGCTAGAGGAAGTTCTATGCAGAAAGTCAACCTTTTTCCAAACTTGCCCCTCCCAATTAAAAATCACGCTCCTTCCATCTATGAGAAAACCCTCTCAATCTATACAGATAGATTAATCCATACAATCAGCTGGATCCATACAGAACTTTGATGGAAAACCAACCAAACAGCCTCTAAATGTCCATGATAAAAAAAGCATGCAGTTTAAGAATGTGTAATTATTATAATTTTTAATCAACTAAATGATAATTTTACCCTTAATGATAGAAGAAGTAATTCTCCATTTCAGAATTAATGGTAGAATTGGAAAGTGAACACTTATTTTGGAACAAACTACAATAGAATTACTAACATCGAAGCATGTTAGCCAAATCAGAAGAACTATAGGCTCGAAGGCTCATAGCGTCTATACCCGGACTGAGCATATCCAAGACTTATTTTGGGACAAAGAAATAGGAGTTTAAGGCCGTGAGGAAGAGTTTTAGGTTTAAAGCCGCGAGGGAGAAGTATAAGGTACGGGACATATTTATAGGGAGCCTTGAAGTTCTAGGAGATGAGAATTAAATATACTTTATCAATATTAGACTTGTCTGATAACTCTTTTTTGTAGAAGTCTAGGAGATTATAAGACATAATTAATATTAGGGGTTGACTTATTTGATAATCCTTTTCATGGAAGTCTAAGAGACAAGAAAGTTATTTAAATAGGGTAAATCTTTATAAGGCCGGCCTTAGTGCGCCTCATAGACACGCCTCGCCTCGACATGCAAAAGCCAACATGTAACACCCCATATTTTAATTTCTTATGGTTGTTGAGAATAATTAAGACTTTGGGGGCCAAAGTGTGAAATATGAGACTTAAGTGCCTAAGAGGTGAATGAGGAAGTTAAAATGACATGAAAACCCTAATCTCTTCATTTTATTTTGGTTCATGCGTCTGAGAGAAGAAATTGGGAGAAGAGGAGAGCTCTAATTGGAGATGTGAAGGGAAGAAGTTTCAGCAAATGTTAGAGTCATCATCTTCAAGGTATGATCTCTCATTCTTCTTATTCTTCCTCTCCTCTATGTTTGGTTGGACTAGTTTATGATTTGGGGATTTGATAATCCATTTGTTGGGTAAGTTTTAATCAATGGAAGAAAGAAGCAATTAATTTTGGGATTGATTATCTATGGGTTTTGTTCAATCAGTAAGAAACTTCGTCCTCCTTGTGAACTTGCACCATTTCCATGGTAGATTTTGGGGTTTTGCCAAGAGTTAGATATTGGAATAAAAGTGATGAATCATTGGTGGGTTTTAGATGGATTTTGTTAGATTAAATGATGTTTTGATGCTTGGTAATTGTGGGAAAAGGTCTAGAACATCCATTATCTTATTTTGGATACTTAAAAATCGATTTGGGAGCATTTTGGGGGTATTAGAGTGGAGTTTTCGGACTGAAAATGGGTGTGCAGACTTGAGAATGACGAACAGGAGGTTACGCGGTTTGTTACGCGGTTTGCAAACCACGTAACAAGTGGCGTAAGCCCCTGATTTGTGTACCTTCTTCGGTTCGCTTAGGGTTTCGGGTCTAGAATCGAGGCACCGTTTGGGGGTTTGTTTTAGGGGCTTAGTAGGGATGTTTTGGGATGTAATTAGGTGGTTTAACACCATTCTTATGACGTCCAATTCAGGTGTTCGGTTTAAACTAAAGTGGGTTTCGGAGCGTGTGTCGATGTGCGAATGCTAAGGTGAGTTCCCTAAACCCTTTTGACGCAAATGAAATGTTTTGCTAAAGTTTTCGTATCTGAATTTGGTTTGAGCATGCTGACATGATTAAACGTTTTAGTAAAGGTTTCTTAAATGATTATGGTTATGAGTATGATGACATGTTTAAACGTTTTGAAAGGTTTTATTGTACATGATATGGAAATGTTTACAAATGCATGCAAGTTGTTTATACGTTCATTCATACGTAAATGTTGATTTCATATGCTTGTGATGAGGTTGTAATGTGGGGAGTCGGGTTGCACAGTGGGGGCGGCATGGAAGATAGCCGTACCCGTCTTTGTAGAGCGATAGCCGTACCCGTCTTTGTAGAGCGATAGCCGTACCCGGCTTTGTAGGGTGAATGCCGTACCTGGCTTTGTAAGGTAATGAAAGTTGCGACCACTGTGCAATACCCTTATGTGGAGTCAAGCCTTTAAATCGGAACTTCCGTTTATTGTTATAATGGTTAAATGTTTTATACTACTGTTTATGTGGAACTGTTTTAAAGAGGGAATTCACTAGACCTCATGGTCTAACCCTCGCTTTTCAAAAATAAAAACCATTTTCAGGTGTTAATCGTGTATGGAGTTTCATCTGATGATGATGGAAGGTCGGGTCGTGGTAAAAGAGCGAGAGGTAGTGAAGACTTGTAGAGTACCGTCAGGCTCCTTGTAGTATCTCAGTTGTGAAGGTGGTTTCCGCTGCGAGTTTAGAGTAGATCTGATGTATTGTATACTTTGGGACCGTTTTTGATTGAAATGTTAAAACTTATATTTTATTAGATTTTGGGTTGTTACAAATGGTATCAGAGCCATAGTTTAAGGGATTTAGGTGACCGGATGGGCCTAAACTTAAACTGTGGAGTAGAGTGGGACACAACTGAGATATAGGAAGCCATTAGGAAAGACCTTAATCATAGGATTTCTTAACAATGGTAGTGAGAACTCTCATGTAAGGTAAATTCAAATAGCATCTGGCCAATGCTATTATGGATCTACAGGTGCATGGGTGTAATCAATCACTATTGTCGGGATGAGTGGTGAGTGTGGCAGTATGTAGAAGGTTCTCTAACCTTGTGTTTGATAGCAAAGAGTTGATGTGTCATGGAAGAGATCCCTTGTGGTGGGATGTTTGCAACTTCTAGAGGAAGTGTTGTCTGGAATGTTATTATGCTGTCTGGAAGTAAATTTTCTAGGACTCAAATGAATGAATGGTTGTATGGGGAGGGCAACTCCTAGTGCTAGTGGGTCCCCACCCTTAGGATCGTTGTGTCGGTCAGTTGGGTTAGGAGTGAGAATTATGCGGACATCTTGAAACCTTTAATTCAAGATCAAGTTAGGGAATCTAGTCTTGGATTCCTTAGTCAAGCGGTTTAGTGGCAAGGTTAATGATTGCAAAAGATCAGTGTTGTTTTGTGGTATGCATGTAAGAGTGGTCGATCAAGTGGGCTGTGAAACACTTGTACTACAAGTTGTAGCATAAGTAAGAAAGCGGTTGTTGGTTATAGTATGATACCAGTGAAGAGTTAAAGTGAGTGCAACGGTTGACTTGGTTAGAGTGAATAGCCTTCAATTGCATATTGAATTCCATGCATTTTGTTGTTAAACGTATTATACGAGATTCTTTCATGTTAAAAAGCATGTATGTGCATGACATGTTTTCTTGTTTTGGGAACTGAGTTGACGCGTGCGAGCGTGTTTTCTTTAAAGTAAAAGACAAACTTGTTTTCATTATACGATAAAGCTTTGAACTTAGTGATTTACGAATTATTTCACGTTTTTCTTGTGGAGAGAATCTTCGTTACGAAAATATATTGAAAACGTTTTATTGTGAGGTTTGTTTTACAAACAAAATGAGTATTGACTCGTTATTTTCATGTAAACGAGTGTTGGGGTTAACTGACCCACTTTGGGTAAGTGATTTCGTTCTGAACTTTCTAGCCGTATTGGAAAGGGTTTCGTTGGAGATGACCGTTGTGTCGGCATCGAGTTGGATGGACAAGGTTACAAATTATCGTAAGAGTGCCTGTAAGCGATCGTTGTGTTTCACTATTCATCCTGAGTGGTGTCGTATCATGCATACTCAAGCTTGTTTTATGATTTTGTGACTATTGCATTTTTAAAAGGGTGCTAAATGATTTCAATCGTTGTGTCATTGTGCATGAAGGCTATGAACTCGCTAGGTCGGGAATGGTATTACGACTAAGGATAAGAAAGGCTTTGAGAGTGGAATTGCCAGTAGAATAAGATGTGGTCGAGTTATGACCTTAGTGTTTCCTTTAGAGGAAGTGGGTGAATACCGGGAGCCTCGGGCAGTGAACTCGGAATGTCGGTATGATTGTAGTTTGAGCTATTGCTTGGTTATATGAGAGTAGTCTTAAAGGCGGTGAAAGTTGAAATGGTTAGAGTGTCTGTTGGGGGAATAGTAGTAAGTAGAGTTACGTTACTTGAGGTGATGTTATCGGTTTTAAGTTGGGGTAGTGAGATGGTTTGATAACTAGATCTTGCGCTAAGAAAGATCTTGTATTTGTTTTCTCTCAAGTGGGAACGGTGGGATATAAGTTGGTTATGATGCGTTGGACGAAGTGGATTCTGTTAGGAATCCTAGATTGTCAAGAAGGAATGGAACCATCATGTAGTCCTTTGATGTGGAGATTTACGACTGTTTAGCATGTCTCAAGTTGAAAGTTTTGTCAGGAAGTTGAAAATTGGGGAAATGAACCGTTGTGTGTGAACGAATGAGGTCGGTCGTGAATGTGTAAATGATATGGTATAGGAACAGCTAGTGAGGGCATTAGGAGAACGGAAGATCACCAATGTGGACGTGATGCCCATTGAGGTTTTGATGATTCGCGGGTGCGTAAGGTGTTTAGCATAGCGGAGATGGATCGCGAGGAGTTGACGAGAAACGAGAATCTATTCGAGGAGTTAGGAGAAGTAGATTCCTTCGGGAATCCTTGTCTGTCGTGAGGTGACTAGACAATTGCAAGTCGATTGTCGATGTTGAAATCAATGACCGTTCTGTCGGATAGTTGTCAGGAGGCTGATATTGGAGAAGTAACTATAGTGTGGTTATCGTGTTGAGTTTTCTTGCGTGCGATGTAAGAAGTTGTTTGGAGAAAGGTGTATATCCGGCATGACGCTGGACCACCTTGTGTGAGTGTTTTAGGAGTGAAAGATTTTGGTAGCATAAGTGAATTTCTATGGTGCTTGATAAGCCAAATAAGAACGAGTTGATTAGTGTAATCGAAGCGAGTGTGCTTTGATTAGATGATCTTGTCATGTGGTTCGTCTAGACCCGAGAAAGACAAAGTCGGGAAACGATTCACTTCAAATGGAATTGTGTTATGGGTGGCGTGAAGGAAGTAGTATCCTTTGTGTGTGTAAAGGCATCATGATAGCTTGTTTGCAATGTAGTCGTATGGTGCGATAGTAGCGTGAGGAAGTGGTAGCACTTGGAATCGAAGGAACGTGTAGGTCATAGATGTAATGTTGGTTTGCCGTAATGTTAGAATAGTCAAAGGTGGTGAGTATGCTCGATTGAAGTGTGTGGTTTTGCAGGCAGTATACGTTAATGCTAGATTGAGATCTGGAGATTGAGTTGCGATTGGTGACGGGATGAGAGGAGAATCCTTGTTCTTCTCGACCCCATTGGATCCTTGGAGTGAGTTTTCATACTTCACTTGATTGTCGAAGAGGATATTGTAACAGTTAAACTTTGGTGCTTCGTTATGAAGTGTAGTCAAGGGTGTTGGAGTATTCCGTGGATGTAAAGAAATACAATGAGTAGGATGACTGTGTTGGGGAGTTAGGAACTCTTAGTAGTTCTCGGTGCTAAGTACTTTACGAGGACTTGGCTAGGGTCTTGATTGGCGAATCTGGAGAAACAGTTCTTTTGGACTGTAGCGGTGAGTGTTGGGCGTTCTGAGTAGGCACGAGAGAAAGTGATGACGGTATGGTAGATCAAGTATAGACAGGCTTGCGGTGAGAAAATGTCAGGAGATACTGGAAAGGCAGTTTGTAATCAAGGAACTGTTATTTGAGGGGCATAAGATGAGGGATTGATGTGTATGTCATGGTTAAAGAGTTGAGGAAGCTAAGTTCGTGCGATCGGTCTAAAAGTTGGCTCGTGTTAGCAAGTCATTATGTTGAGGCATCTTTAGTGTATCAAGTTAGAATGGAAGCATGTGGTCGGATGTGGTTCCCTGGTTGAGAGATTTTTGGATTTGATTCGGTATCGTCGGGGAGAATGTGTCACATGAACGTGTTGTTCAGTGTTCGATCAAGTGAGACAGTTTGAGTGAGTTTGGTCACTCCTCTTCGTGGTAGGGCAAGAGAATTTTGGTGGTGGTTCCTTTTTAGTGGAACCATTCGGTGGATTTGGCGAGGAATATAATGATGTATAGAAATGAATTATGGCTTAGTGATTGTTATGAGTTTGGACCGTTGATTGGTAACTGTGGTGACACGTGTGATCGGTGCGAGTTTGGGGAAACGTAAATTATGTCAGGCGAGAGTTGTGTTGGCGGGATGGTGTTCTTCCTTTTGAAAAGGATGTTATGCAGTGGTGAGAACGCGGTAGCGATATGAGGGTGATCTTGTGTAATGTCGACGAAGGGAGTGGTCAGTGTCCGTTTAGAGATTACAGGCGTGCGTGGGTTGGCATGCTACCGACCTGAGAATGGGGTAGTTGGCCGAGGAGCGATGTCAAAGAATGTTGTACGTTGACGTTTCTGATCAGAAATGGATGGATAAGTGTATGGGACCAGAACGATTGGATTGAAAGGTATGAGTATTTGCAATCTCAAGGCGGGAAAAAGATTCCCCATGGGTTGGAGTAGTGTGTTTCAGGAGGAAATTGAATTGGACCATTTTGTAATGGAGTAATAATGACTATCGAATGAATTGGGGAGTGTTGGTTGAAATCTCGGCGCGGTGTTACCGGTGTAAGTAGCGCGAAGGGATGGAGAGTGGGATATTGGTATGTCGTTAGGGAGCGAGCATTGGGCTGGTCGGTTGAAATCTTGTAGAAGAGGTGTTTGCAACCTTTTAAGAAATTTTGTTGAGTAATGCGAGTATTGGAAGTCGGAAGTTAACTCCAAAGTGCAACATGGGTCCGGCAATGGAATTCCGAGGACGGAATTCAAATGAGGGGGAGGTGATGTAACACCCCATATTTTAATTTCTTATGGTTGTTGAGAATAATTAAGACTTTGGGGGCCAAAGTGTGAAATATGAGACTTAAGTGCCTAAGAGGTAAATGAGGAAGTTAAAATGACATGAAAACCCTAATCTCTTCATTTTATTTTGGTTCATGCGTCTGAGAGAAGAAATTGGGAGAAGAGGAGAGCTCTAATTGGAGATGTGAAGGGAAGAAGTTTCAGCAAATGTTAGAGTCATCATCTTCAAGGTATGATCTCTCATTCTTCTTATTCTTCCTCTCCTCTATGTTTGGTTGGACTAGTTTATGATTTGGGGATTTGATAATCCATTTGTTGGGTAAGTTTTAATCAATGGAAGAAAGAAGCAATTAATTTTGGGATTGATTATCTATGGGTTTTGTTCAATCAATAAGAAACTTCATCCTCCTTGTGAACTTGCACCATTTTCATGGTAGATTTTGGGGTTTTGCCAAGAGTTAGATATTGGAATAAAAGTGATGAATCATTGGTGGGTTTTAGATGGATTTTGTTATATTAAATGATGTTTTGATGCTTGGTAATTGTGGGAAAAGGTCTAGAACATCCATTATCTTATTTTGGATACTTAAAAATCGATTTGGGAGCATTTTGTGGGTATTAGAGTGGAGTTTTCGGACTGAAAATGGGTGTGCAGACTTGAGAATGACGAACAGGAGGTTACGCGGTTTGTTACGCGGTTTGCAAACCACGTAACAAGTGGCGTAAGCCCCTGATTTGTGTACCTTCTTCGGTTCGCTTAGGGTTTCGGGTCTAGAATCGAGGCACCGTTTGGGGGTTTGTTTTAGGGGCTTAGTAGGGATGTTTTGGGATGTAATTAGGTGGTTTAACACCATTCTTATGACGTCCAATTCAGGTGTTCGGTTTAAACTAAAGTGGGTTTCGGAGCGTGTGTCGATGTGCGAATGCTAAGGTGAGTTCCCTAAACCCTTTTGACGCAAATGAAATGTTTTGCTAAAGTTTTCGTATCTGAATTTGGTTTGAGCATGCCGACATGATTAAACGTTTTAGTAAAGGTTTCTTAAATGATTATGGTTATGAGTATGATGACATGTTTAAACGTTTTGAAAGGTTTTATTGTACATGATATGGAAATGTTTACAAATGCATGCAAGTTGTTTATACATTCATTCATACGTAAATGTTGATTTCATATGCTTGTGATGAGGTTGTAATGTGGGGAGTCGGGTTGCACAGTGGGGGCGGCATGGAAGATAGCCGTACCCGGCTTTGTAGGGCAATAGTCGTACCCGGCTTTGTAGGGCGAATGCGGTACCTGGCTTTGTAAGGTGATGAAAGTTGCGACCACTGTGCAATACCCTTATGTGGAGTCAAGCCTTTAAATCGGAACTTCCGTTTATTGTTATAATGGTTAAATGTTTTATACTACTGTTTATGTGGAACTGTTTTAAAGAGGGAATTCACTAGACCTCTGTTATGAACTCAAAATTCAATGATCAAGAATGAAAGAACGGAATTGAAATCGTTTGGCAAAACTTCGATTGCAAGAAATCAACTGGAAAGAAAAACACTAGCTATTCGAGACGCTAGAATCTCCAAAACAATCAACCAAATTCTCCATATCCCCCACTAAAGGCTCCCCTCCTTATTTATAGGCTAACCCTACTAGAATTAAAAAGTAAATCCCAAAATTACCCCTTATTAAGGACGGCTAACAAAATTGGTAAAAAACACCCCCACTTTATTCTTTGTTGGACCCCACCTCTTTTTGCCTACCTGGACCTTTCCTTCTACTGTACGTGAATCTCACTGGTGGTGTCCTAACATTACCCCCTTCCCAAAGAGTCACCTTGTCCTCAAGGTGAAAGTCTGGAAACACTTGTTGCATAGTCCCAAAGTCTTCCCACGTAGCCTCGAACTCTGGCAGTTCCTTCCATTTGAGTAACACCTCCATCCTATGACCAGTTGCTGACTCTGTCGAGCGAACTCCCAGGACAGCCTCTGGTTCGACTTCCAGCTCGAAGTTTTCATTCAACTGGGGCGGTAATATTGGTGTTGCCTGCTGCGCCCCAATGGCTTTCTTAAGCTGTGAAATGTGGAACACAGGATGAATGCGAGCATCCTCAGGAATTTGCAGTTTATACGCCACTTCGCCAATGCGTTGAGTGATTTGAAATGGACCATAAAAACGGGCAGCTAGCTTCTGGAAGGGTCGTCTGGCCATCGACTTTTGGCGGTAAGGTTGGAGTTTCAGATAGACCCAATCCCCTATTTCAAAACCGAGTGCCCGGCGAGTCTTGTCCGCAGTTTCCTTCATCAATTGTTGAGATCGTAGGAGATGAGCACGCAACTCATCTAAAATTGCATCTCGATCCATCAGTTGCTCTTCCAATGTCGATACTCCCGTGCTGGAAGCTTGGGTTCGAATTAGACGAGGTGGATCTCGACCATACAACGCCTTGAAGGGTGTGCACTTGGTCGAAGTGTGATATGACGTATTATGCCAAAACTCCGCCCATGGCAGCCATTGTACCCACTTACGAGGATTCCCCTGGATGAAGCAACGAAGGTACGTTTCCACCGTCTTGTTCACAACTTCTGTCTGGCCATCCGTTTGAGGATGGTATGCGGTACTTCGCAATAACGTGGTACCTTGGAGACGAAACAACTCCCGCCAGAAATTGCTAAGGAATACCTTGTCTCGATCAGACACAATGGTGGACGGGAACCCGTGAAGTCGAACCACTTCTTTAACAAAAACCCCAGCCACAGAATTTGCAGTGAAAGGATGTTTTAAGGGAATAAAGTGGGCAAATTTAGTTAGTCGATCCACGACAACCAACACGGTGTCAAACCCTTGGGAACGTGGCAAACCTTCAATGAAATCCATCGTTAGCTCGTCCCACACTTGGGACGGTATAGGACGGTATAGGAAGGGGTTGAAGAAGACCAGCGGGATGAGAAGTAGCAGCCTTCTGTTGTTGGCATATCGTGCAAGCCCGCACATATTGTTGAACCGACCGCCGCATCCCAACCCAGAAAAATTCTGCCGCCATTCTTTGGTAAGTCTTAAGCTCTCCAGAATGCCCCCCAATTACTGAGTCGTGGTACTCTTGAAAAAGCTTAGGAATAAAGGAAGAGTTGTTAGGAATTACTAATCGCCCTTTATACATCAATTGTCCTTGAACCACTGCATAACCCACATGGTTCTTCCCTTCTTCAAGTTCTTGTATTACCTTCTGAATAAAACGGTCACCCGATATTTCTTTTCGTAGCTCGTTCATGTCCATTGACCATGATGCCACAAGGGTGCTCAACTCTTGTTCCGACCCAAATTCACGTGATAACGCGTCTGCCACCCGGTTCGCCGAACCCGCCTTGTATTGTATTTCAAAATCGAACCCCATTAATTTGCACACCCACTTTTGGTAGTCTGCCCCCACTTCCCGTTGTTCCATGAGGAACTTCAAGCTTCGATGATCTGTTCGGATAACAAAGTGCCTTCCAAGAAGGTAGTGGCGCCACTTTAAGACAGCGAGAACGATGGCCATCAATTCTTTCTCGTATATGGGCTTTAGCCGGTTTTGAGCCCCCAACACCCGACTGAAATAGGCAATTGGATGGTTGTTTTGGAGCAGCACTGCTCCTATGCCAAACCCGGATGCGTCGGCCTCTACTACAAACAATTGAGAGAAGTTAGGCATGGCCAAAATCGAAGCCGCCGTCAGGGCTGATTTCAACTGTTGGAATGCTTCAGTTGCTGCCTCTGACCACCCAAAACAGTCCTTCTTCAGTTGGTTAGTGAGTGGAGCTGCCAACCGAGCATAACCTGCAATAAATTTCCGATAATACCCCGCCAAGCCTAAAAAACCGCGCAACTCCCGCAAGGTTTTCGGTTGAGGCCACTCGACCATTGCTTTGATCTTTTCGGGATCCACTGCTACACCAGCCGCTGATATCACATGGCCTAAGTAACCCACTGTTGTTTTGCCAAATTCACATTTTTTTGGGTTGGCATAAAACTCATGCGACTCCAATTGCTTCAAGACCAACGTTACATGATCCACGTGTTGACTCTCACTTTGACTATACACTAAGATATCGTCAAAAAATACGAGCACAAACTTACGGAGGTACGGTCGAAATATGTCATTCATCGCTGCTTGGAATGTTGCGGGAGCGTTAGTTAGGCCAAACGGCATCACAAGGAATTCGTAGTGTCCCTCGTGTGCTCGAAATGCAGTCTTGGTCACGTCTTCAGCCCTGACCCGGATTTGGTGGTATCCCGATTTGAGATCGAGTTTGGAAAACACTTGGGCTCCTTGTAACTCATCCAGCAGCTCATCGATTACGGGAATGGGATACTTATCCGGGACTGTAGCTTTGTTTAAAGCGCGATAATCTACACAAAAGCGCCACGAACCATCTTTTTTCTTGACTAAAAGGACGGGGCTGGAAAATGGTCCACTTGACGGCTGTATAATCCCAGCCTCTAACATATCGCGGACTAGTCGCTCGATCTCTGTCTTTTGAGCTTGGGGGTATCGGTATGGCCGAACCGAAACTGGGCCCATTCCTTCCTTAAGATTAATGGCGTGCTCCCTCTCCCTCTTTGGCGGTAGCGTATTCGGCCAGTTGAAAATGTTGTGATACTGCTGGAGCACATCTTGTAAAAACGATGGGGCCGTTGGTACACTGCTTAATGGAGTAGTTCTCTCCACTTGATTCAATTGCAGTAAATATCCCCCTCCTCCTCGAACGATAGAACGTAACATATTCTTTAACGTTACCTTTGATCGATCCAAAGACGGGTCCCCCTTTAAGGTCACCGCAACTCCATTGGCCATGAATTTCATGATCTGTGTCTTCCAGTTTGTAGTCACCACCCCCAGTTTTTCGAGCCACTGGACGCCTAGTATTACATCGGAATTTCCAAGCGTTAATGGAAGGAAATCTTCGGTTATCTCCAACCCTTGCACGGAGAGTCGGAGTCCTTGACATTCTCCTTGTCCCTTAACAGCCTCTCCCGTTCCTAACGACACCCCGAAGTCTCCTGTGTTGATCACCGGAATACCGAGTTTGTGGATGAGCGACAAGGATATAAAGTTATGTGTAGCCCCGGGGTCAATCATCACCACAACTTCTGATCCCCCTATCTGCCCTTTTAATTTCATAGTTTTTGGGTTAGTAATTCCCAACACTGAATTGAGGCAAATTTCAGACTGTGTGTTTTCCTTAACCTCTTCTCTTGGTGTCTCTTCCCCTCCATCTTCCTCGTCATCTTCCTGTATTAACAGAACACTTAACTCTTTCTGACGGCATCGATGCCCCAAACTCCACTTCTCATCACATCTAAAGCACAGGCCCCGCTCTCTTTTGTTCTGTAGCTCTTTATCTGATAATCTACGGATCTCGCCCACGGGTTTACTGGAAGCATGAATTGAATTGGTTCTTTCTGGGAGAATTGTAGGCACCGATTTGGGGGGAAGCGTTCCTAAGCCATATGTGCTCAACGACGATCTGGACTCCACTCGTCTTCCGAGGCTGGACCGAATCTTTTCCTCCAGCTTAATAGCTAGGTCCATTGCTTGCTCCAAAGTTCGAGGGTTAAGGACCCGTACCTCAGCCCGTAATTCGGCCTTAAGCCCATTGATGAAATGGCCTAAGGCAATCTCATCTGGAACACCGGTTAAAGGAGACGCTAATTCAATGAATTGTCTTTGATAATCCAACACCGTACCAACCTGTGAGAGTGCCAACCACTGTTCATGAAGGGATCCTGCATTTGTTGGACGGAATTGCCTTTGCAGAATTGATTTCATCTCCCCCCAATGTTGAATGGGCCGTCGTCGGTGTTCCCATTGATACCATAAAAGTGCATCACCTTCCAATGATACCACCGCCGCTTCCAATTTCTCCGTTTCGTTCAAACGATAGAAGGTAAAATACCTCTCTGCCCGCAGTATCCAACCGTCTGGATGCTTCCCATCAAACAAGGGCATGTCCAACTTACGAAAACGCCAATTAGATCCGCCAACATTCGTCGTTCCTCCTGTTCCTTCTTCCTTATGAGACAGGCTGCTTGTCGGTCGTGGCCCTGGGGAAAAAGTGGATTCGGATAAGGTTGCTCGAACCTCCTCCCGTATAGAGGAATGAAGTTGTGAGTTCTCTGCTGCCAATTCCGAAAATCGCCTCGTCATTAAAGCCATCTGCTCCCCAAACTGACGTTGCAAGGTTTGTTGCAACTCGGTCAACGAAGCCTTCACTCCAGCAACGTCTTCTTCAACCGACTCCACCCTCTGTGCCACGGGATCTGATCTTGGAGCCATAGTTAGGATCTAAGTGCTCTGATACCACTTTGTTATGAACTCAAAATTCAATGATCAAGAATGAAAGAACGGAATTGAAATCGTTTGGAAAAACTTCGATTGCAAGAAATCAACTGGAAAGAAAAACACTAGCTATTCGAGACGCTAGAATCTCCAAAACAATTAACCAAATTCTCCATATCCCCCACTAAAGGCTCCCCTCCTTATTTATAGGCTAACCCTACTAGAATTAAAAAGTAAATCCCAAAATTACCCCTTATTAAGGACGGCTAACAAAATTGGTAAAAAAACACCCCCACTTTATTCTTTGTTGGACCCCACCTCTTTTTGCCTACCTAGACCTTTCCTTCTACTGTACGTGAATCTCACTGGTGGTGTCCTAACAACCTCATGGTCTAACCCTCGCTTTTCAAAAATAAAAACCATTTTCAGGTGTTAATCGTGTATGGAGTTTCATCTGATGATGATGATGGAAGGTCGGGTCGTGGTAAAAGAGCGAGAGGTAGTGAAGACTTGTAGAGTACCGTCGGGCTTCTTGTAGTATCTCAGTTGTGAAGGTGGTTTCAGCTGCGAGTTTAGAGTAGATCTGATGTATTGTATACTTTGGGACCGTTTTTGATTGAAATGTTAAAACTTATATTTTATTAGATTTTGGGTTGTTACACAACAGGCTTGCGCCTTATGCGCCTAGGCGCGCCTCAGAAGAGTTTTTCACAACTACGACACATAGGGCTGTTTTTTCAGGTTCAAAATTGAAAATGAAGCATTTGTTTCTATGGAAACCTTCCCAAGATAAATAACTCATTTGTCCGTTATCATTACAAATGCATTGATGTTGTTACCCGAGTTCACAACGTTCATTCATTTGTTTTAATCTATTTAAGATACTTGACATATAGTAAAAAAAAAGTTTAATTCAACAATGTTTGAGGCCAAACATTACATTTTTCATGTAACTATGTGAGGGAAGGAATATTTCATGTTTGAAGCTAAAAATACTATTGATCAAATGTCTACAATGCCCCTTTGCCAATGAGAAATTAAAAAAGTAAGCTTGTTGACCAAAATCAATGCGAGAATATGTGGAACCCCATTTGATTACTCTCCAAAAGTGTCCTTAAGGAGAGAAAGGAGGTTCCAATATACAATGAGAAGAAAGGGTCGAAGTCTAGCCAACTCCAACGCGCCCCCTCCAACGAAGACTAGACGGGCATAGATTGTTCGAGAGTGTCAAGTCCCTAGAGTGCAACTCTAATACATGTGAAAATATATGGAACCCTGTTAGATTACCAACCAAAAGAGCCTTAAGAAAAGAAGGGATGTTCCAACATATATGGAGGATAAATGGTCTAAGTCTAACCAATTAGGGACTCCAACAATCAAATTTACTAACTTTGAGTAATATTACAAATGGGAAAAAAAGTAATCAGGATTGAAAACTTGCTAAGAAAAGAAATTATGCATCTTTATGCAACCCATAAAGGGAAGTGCCCCTTTATTAGGGAAAAGGAAGTACTAGGTTTGCATCACTGAATAAACACTCTTTCTGACGAAGGGGCTGAAAGGTATTTTGTCTAACTATTGAAGAGCCAATTACAGTGTTGATCACATTAAGATATTATACCCTAATGAAGAGCTATCCTGAAGTTAATAGAAGAATAGAACATACCTGATATGAGACTGAGCCATCACCACACTCAGCTCTCTGTTTCTCATGCACTTTGCTTGCAGTTTCACCCAATAATTGCTCATGAACAACCTGAAAGAATATTAAGATGCATTTAAACAATTTTCAGAGATAAAAAACAGGATAATATTCAGCCTGAGCAAGTGATAACATCACCAGTAGCAACTTCTCCACTGAGGGTTGATGGAAGAATTGACTAGCTCTTTCTTTCTCCTGGCTCAAACAATATTCAGCCTAAAACAAACAAGAAATAAAAAGGACATTATGTAAGCAAATACATATGCTGCATAAATGGCATAAATAATCTACTCAAGTGCATTTCGTGAAGAAAAAAAAATATAACCTTCAAAATATAATCAGCTGATGAGTAATGCAGAAGCCACTCTGGAACCAAATGAGTGTAATAATTTTCGGTACTTGCTAGTACTGCCATCTCAAAATTCTCGTAATAGTGCATCTTCCCCCTCCCAATTTCCACAAAGAAGGTTGACACATTCTTTAGCAAATCCCTGCAAACAGAGTTGTCATCACGGTCCTGATTGATCTGTATGCAATATAAAGTCAGATATCCCTCTAAGCAAGGACAGATTAGATAAATATTGCCATCCGTCATGGTTTTCGAACATACTAGAGAAATTGCAGCTTCCAAAATCTTAGGATACAATTCACTGCACACCTGATACAATTCAATGATGACAACTTTTTATAGCATCGTTTGGTGAAAAAACAGAACTCCATAAAGGAAAAGCGATAAGTTTAATCTGAATATTTGTTTACCAGATCATGAAAGCAACAAATGGAGAGATCGCTAAGAGAAACAGCTTTCCTATCCTCAACAAAGTGACGATCAAGGTACAGGAAGAAACCTCCAAGGCATTTTGCCATGATCTTGTATTTTGTCCACATGTTCCAAAGTTCATATAACAGATAGATATGGGTTTTATCCTTTAGAGCTGGCATGACCTGAGTTCATTGCGTTACAAAAATAATGAATTTTTTTGAGAAAAAAGTAGTAGCTGTTGTTATATGAATAAAAAATAGATAGAAATGCACTAAAAAGTTCATGAAAATCCCATGTATTTGGCTAAATCCAACCAATTAAGCTCAAAAACCAAGTGACAACTTGTAAATATAATAGTATATACTCTAAAAGATCATAATGCATGGCAAAAAAAGTTCCAGCAAACAAGTTGCAGAAATATTTAAGTCTCACCTTTGAAGTAATGCTCTCTTCTAGAGCTTTCTTAAATATTTCGTAAAGATCTGCACAATACTCATACGGAGGATGTTGAACACACATTTCATACACGCAGCTAGCACGAGTAAAGGATATATACATCTGAAATTGCTGAAGGTAAGTCATCAAGAAATTAAAGTTGATTTTCTGACGCTGCATTTTATTACCCAAAAAAAGATGGAATTAGATGATCATACAAAATAAAAGGTGGTATTGGTTTCTAAAACCCCACGTAGGTCTGCTTACAAGGCCACCTAAACATTAAGTGTTCCCCCACTGCTTCAATACCTGGGTGTTAAGCCTACCCAACCGCTTAAGTTACCAAGTAATTCCTCAATTAAGCATTGTCAATTATTTTTTACTGGTTTTCACTAATCAACTTTTCTACTATTTGAAAGTATTCTATCCGATCAATTCAAGTAATTGCATCAATGGAATAAGAAATTAGTCATGTAGAAAAGTAACTTTATCAAGATAACATAGTATTAAGAATATAATGCTCCTATGTGTATATAATCCTTCCTTTGGGCATTAAGCACTAGAAGGTCTCCCCATGACATGACATAAGAAAACCAAGTTATCGACTAGTTTTCACCAAGAAAAATAGCTACATAAACAAGATAAAATATTGAGCTCCTTGTTTTCTTTCCTCCAAAGCTAGACTGCTAAGCTTCACACCACACCACCCAAGGGCAAATAAAGGGGAGTGATAGATAAAAAAGAATAACTAATGCTTCAGCCAGTCAAAAGACGGTATAATCAAGAAGCCAGGCACATTATACATCAAAAGGATACTCATAAAGTTTCATGTATTCTTCACAAGTGAATAATGCACTGGTAGGGTATCCATCCAGTATCATCATTGCCTTTGTAATTCCTTCTTTCAATATATTCAACCCTTCTTCCAGCGTCAACTTTTTCTTCATCTTATTTCCACTGCTGTGTTCCTCAAATTCTGAAAGCATGAAACTTTATTATATCTAAACTTGATCAACAAACAGATCAAAAGAAAACTATAAACAAGCCACTCTAACACCATAATCAGTTTCCAAAGGCCTACAATTCCAAGAGGTAGGGGTGTTCTTACAACTATCTTTTGTCTAGATGTACAACAGAAGTACTACTTTAGTTTAAAAAATTCTTGAAAATGCCACCCTACATGAAATGAAAAACCTTGGAGCAACTCAAGTGGCAAACTTGAGTTCAAAACATAAAACCATCAAAACCATAAAATCCCAATACAAACATACTCCTGAAAGTTGGAATCCAACCCAAGAGAGTTTGTCTGGTAGCTCTAGGAGATCAAAATCCCCTTAATCAGCTAACACTGCCAGCAAGCAGGCATAAGTGTATCAATTCGTGTGTACGTGCTTAGCATATTCAATATTTCTAGGGTTTTGGGAAATTCTCAATCAACATTCAGAAATTGGGTAAAAGTCTACACAGAGTACATATACACATAATTGTGGATGATGAGTAGTAGCAATGAAAATTTAAGAAATCAGTAATGCTAATATAAATTCTAGGGTTTAGAGGGTTTACTTTCGGAAATGAGATTGAAAGTGATGAGGATGTTGTTTAGGAATTGGAAATCGCCCGAGAATGCGCCTCGACGATGACAGCAGTGCGTGTTGGAGTGAAATGAAGTTGTCGACCACTACTACTTACTACCCATATACTTAGCGTTATTCAGTTTTGGTTTTTTGCCATTTTCGAAAGACCAAAACGCTGCGTTTTGGTACTTGTACATGTCAGCTAATCTCCCTCCAAAACTTCAACTCCATTCCAAAACAAGACATGTTTTCCTCTCTCTTCCCAAACAAACTAGTCATCAAACTTGTCAAAACATTTCTCTTAAAACAAATATGACCAAAAAATAATTGGGTAAATTGCTTGAACAAATAATAGATATTGGACTAAAGTATATTGTGTTTTTATATAATTACTCTAAAATATAAATAAAACTTAAATTATATCTTATATATATATATAGAGGCGGGTTCAAACGAGGAGCGTACCAATTTAAGAGAACGTGAGGAGCAATTGATAGTTATGAATCACATGTGATTGGCAGTTGTGGATCACATGTGATTCACAACTGATCTGGATGAGAATCGACAGTTATGGATCACATATGATTGGCAGTTGTGGATCATTAATGATCCGCGACTTGCACGCGTCGCGAACCAAGTCGCGCTACTTTTGCGCGAAAATTCGATTATGTCCGATTTTTTAGCGTTGTAAATCATATGTGATCAGAAGCATGGGAGTGCTCCTCACGTTCTCTTAAATTGGTACGCTCCTCGTTTGAACATTCCTCTCTCTCTCTCTCTCTCTCTCTCTATATATATATATATATATATACTCCCTCCGTCCCAAATTAAATGTCCACTTTGCTATTTATATATGTCCCAAATTAAGTGTCTTGTTTCAAAAAGTAATTGGTACATTTCCAATATTACCCTTACTTAAAAAGAAAATACAAATGTTTCTTTTAATATTAAGGGTAAAATTGTCATTCTTTAAATTAAAAGGTGTAATAATTAGTTTATCTAAAACTGTGCGCCAATTGTATTGTGGATACTTATTTTGGGACGGAGGGAGCATATATATATAGAGGCCCACTATTTTGTAAACTTTTATTTCATGTAAATTTTGGATTTCATAGGTTTTCTTGATGAAATTGTTTCATTAAATTGTGTATTTTGATGAAATTGTTTCATATCATTCATTTCTTGATGAAATTGTTTCATATATTTGTGTTTTTTATGTAGTTTCGTATATTTTTTTCATTCCTATGAAACTATTTCATATATTTTCTCAGTTTGATGAAACTTTTTCGTTTTTACATAAAAAACACAAATATATGAAACAATTTCATCAAGAAATGAATGATATGAAACACTTTTATCAAAGGGACCTTATGAAATCCAAAGTTTACAAAGTTTACACCCATTTAGAGGTTTACAATTTATTATCCCTATATATATATATATATATGTGTGTGTGTGTGTGTGTAAAAGTTTCGCCAGATGTTATAACAAGGTAGGACAAAAAACCAAAAGACAATTATACCTTTTATATATATAGGGGAAGACTATTTTGAAATCCTCCAAAAGGTTGAAACCCTTGAAACCCACTTCATCACCATTGATCTAAAAATTTGACGGTTGAGATCAAGTGAGAGATAATGCACGATCCACTAACCTTAATTTTAGGAGATTATTTGTTTGATCTCAACCGTTGAATTTTTAGATCAATGGTGATGAAGTGAGTTTCAAGGGTTTCAACCTTTGAGAGGGTTTCAAATTATCCTCCCTCTATATATATATATATATATATAGAGAGAGAGAGAGAGAGGTTCATTTGTTAACCTCTCATTTTGTATTAACTTTATTAACCTCATTCAACCAATAGGAATCCATTGTAGTTGGTGGTTTCAAATTTATATATAACCATTAAATAGAGGCATGGATGGAATTTCATGTTTTTGTTTTATTATATTGATTTATTAAGGGAGTTAGAAAATCAAAATCTCCTTGATTCTAGGCTTCTAGCTATATTATTATATCTCAAAGATTTTGTAGTCTTTTCTATCAAATTGGTGTTTGAAGTGCTATTGTTGCATCATGAACATGAGTGACGTTGAAGAGAGAGTAGACGTGGATGTTCATTTGATTGATGAACATGATGAAACACATCACGATCATGGGGAAGATTATCCAAACCAGATTACCGAGGCGGGTAATGTAGAGTTGAAAACATGGAATGCAAACAAAACGATTGTATGAGTAAGTTTTTCTATGTTTTATTACGATTTATTCAAACAAGTGGTCATTGATGATAAACACTTAGGGGGTGTTTGGGAGTGCTTATATTTTTAACTTATGCTTATTTGCTTTTGTGGTGAGGAAAAGCCGTTTTTAAAAAGTGTTTGTTAAAAATTGAAGGTAAAAAGGTCATTTAGATAGATAAGGAAATAAGAAGAAATAAGAAGAAGTAAATAAGTAGGTATGAATTGACTTATCAAAAACAACTTATTTGTGGTGAGGAGAAGCAAATAAACACTTTTGATTTTTTCTATCCAAACACTCCAAACTGCTTATTTGCGGTGGGAATAAGCTATAAGCAAATAAGTCAAAAATATAAGCACTCCCAAACACCCCCTTATTCTCCTAATTTATTATTCAATATATGCATCGTCAAATGAACATGTGTGTTGATATGATAAAGTATTCTTTCTTCAAATTTATTATTCAATATATTCATCGTCAAATGAACATGTGTTGATTTTGGAACTCAAGCATCTTTTACATAAAAACAAATATGTGGAAGTCATTTACGTTACTCGTCAAAAGCATGTATGTCAATGAATATATGTGTTTATTTTGTAACTCAATAATTTAATGTTGTTAATTGTCAATGAACATGTGTGTGTGGTTTTTTTAATTGAATATTCACCACATGTACTAATTGAATATTCACCAGACGTGGTAATGGACGATGCACCACTGTGAACATGCGTGAAATTGTTTAATCATTTATTTTTAAATATATTCTTCTTGAACGAACACGTGTGTTGGGTATGGAACTCATTTACTTTATACATGGAAATAGACCCTTGAACCCAAACGCTGCGTAACAATTATCAATTTGAAAATCCTATGTCATAGTGGATGTTGGGGGTTTAGGAAAGGATCATGAATGTTATTCTTACCTTGTATGAAGCTATATGAATATTAATATAAATTTTAGTTTTTAATGTATTCTTTGATACACTCATCGTTAATACGAACAATCAAATATTCATACTTGAAATGTTGTCAATCGCATGATGATTTATTTTCGTCAGGTTACAATATAGGCTTTGATATTGTCGAGTCTTCAACCGGGACAAAGTTTTTGTTCCAGATGTAGACGATTCCATAATACTGATCGAACAAAACCCTAGGATTTATAAATCGAAACCCAAACCTAGAATATATGTACCTCTCATTCTAGGGTTAACACCACCTCCACTTGCAAAATCAGCCATCGATCCTAACGGCTGATTTCACTAGCCTAAATCGCACTCACATAGCTTGCTGATTGACGCTGATTTCTTCAAATCCTGCTGAGATGTTGGTTTCCAATCCCGGTATGGTATATCGAATGCAATAAATGGTTGATTTCACCGGATTTCACTACCCACAAAATCGCAATTGAAGAAATATGTCGATGATTGAAGAATCCAGAAACGTGTCGAGATGTCGGTTTCAAATCAGGGTTTGGAATATACTATGCATAAATTAAGTTGTAGATATATGTTTGAAGTAAATGGAAAAAAGTAGGATGTGTAAAATTCCCAAAGTACCCTCTTCATTTGTGTTCAATGGGAGAATTAATTACAAGATTTAATTCTTAATTAATTAATAAATGGTTTTAATCTCAACCATTGACAATAAAATGAAGGGCTAAGATGAGGTTAATAAAGTTAATACAAAATGGGAGGTTAACAAATGAACCTCCCTCTATATATATATATAGACTTGAGATCATGTGAGACTAAGTTATTTTCGTGAGACTAAAAAATTAACATTAAACCTTCACAGCAAAAGACTGTGATGGTAAACCTTCACAATGTTTTTGCAGTGAAGGTTCGCTGTTTTTTTTACCTTCAGAATGAATCACTGTGAAGGTTTAGTGTAATTTGTGGTCTCACGAAAACCCAACCCTATGTATGTATATAGCGTAATCATACGAGAACTCCAAATCTTAGTGTCGAGCATAGTTGTTTTTTTAAGTAAAAGTAGAGTTTTTTTATTGTCAACTCTTTATCCCTGTTTAATTGTCCTCTTTGTCACTCTTTCACTTTTTCACTTTTTCACTCCACTCTCCATCGTTCACATTTTTTTCAAGAAAGCAACTCCTCTCACCCACGTACCACAGAGACAGCAGCTTTCCGGCGACCAGCACCATACCGACGAGACGACCGGTAGCTTTCCGGTCCACACAGTCAACTTTATATGTACTGTTGTACATGCCTTAATGGAAAACCAACCAACCAACCAACCAGCCCCACAATTAATTGAAAAGCATAAAAATTGTAAAATCCTTTTGTCGGTTGCTTTATTTTGTGTGCTCTTGTATAATGGGTCGGTGTCATTTCACGTGGCTTTTGATATAGCCAAGTAATGTTGTTGCAAGTATTATGAACCATCTTTCTGTTGCATTTGCCTTCTCTGTGTTGTTCACAATTGAAATTACCATTTGAAGGAATGGTTTAAAAAACGTACCATCCATGAAGCGGTGTCGTACCAGTGATGTGGCATATTTGAGAGAATATTGTGGAGGTGTTTTTGTTGATTATAAAGTAGTTTGTAGTTCTAGTCCCAGTCCCAGGGTGATATCTGGATTCTAGGGTGATATCTGGATTCTGGTTAGGACTAGATGTTGAAGATGGGTGGGGTTTTGTTGAGGCTGTTGTAAATCAAATATCTGATTTTTGATTCTTTTTTAGATTCTTTGTAGTTGTTTTGATTCATGTAGAGATGATCATTTTTGGGCTTCGGTTGGATATGGGATGGGTACAAATCTATTTTTTTGTCCATTGTGCGTCGTGCCTAATATAGCAAATTCTATATATTGTTCTATGGGCTTGATAAATATATATCGATGCCTAAAGACTAGACAAGGCCATATGGGCGGGTCGGGCTGGTTTGGCCCAGGCTTTTTTTGGGACCGGGCCTAATCACTATTCAGAAGAGAGGGCTTTTTCTCGGACCGGTCCGTTTAGGCTTTTCAAAGACCGGGTTTTTGGAACCGGGCCGGGATCAGGCCCAAAACCGGGATTTAAAAAAAAATTATATATATACAATTTTTAATAAATATTATTCGTATCCACTATAAAATATTTAATTTGGTCACTCAAGCATACTTAAAAATACGTTTTATTAGAATTTCGATTGAATTATAAAGAACTACATTTATTGAATTATAAAGAAAAATACATTTATTGAATTATAAAGAAAAATACTCTTAATCCTCGTATGGTGGATAGTATGCAAGAGTTCCGGTCGATTATCGAGGTCATCAACATCGAGTCGTTCGTTGTCGGTCTCGTCGTCGTCGTAATGTGATACATTACTTTCACGAGAAATGAATACGGAGAATTATAAGCGAGATGCGTTTTTTGCGTTTTTGTAACTTGGTATCTAACCTTATACACCCACTAACCTATTTATAGTGTTTAGGAGGCAAAAAAAACCAAAAAAACGAGCCTAACGGTCAAAAAACGGCTAGTTAACGGTAAAAAACGGCTATTTTTTGAATTTAGGCGGGGCAGGCCTAAACCGGGCTTGGGACCGGGCTCGGGACGGGCCGGACCGGGTCGTGAAAATCGCTGAAATCTCGGCCTGGTAGGGCCTGACGGGCTGGGACCCGGCCTTGACCGAGTCGGGGCGGGACCGGGCTTCGGGCGGGTTGGGCTTCGGGCCCCAATCGGGTTGGGCCGGGCCTGGCCCATTTGGCCATGTCTACTAAAGACACAGAAGACATGGGCTTTTTTGGGTCTGGGACTTCCAAGCTCATCTCGAGTACAAAAGAAAGCCTAGGCCCATGTCAAAATTTGCTCGACAAGGCTTTTTTGGGTCGGGTTTTTTTCTGGTTTAACCGGCCTTTATCAGGTTGGAATTTTAAAGCCGGGCATGTTTCGTCTTTTACAAAAAGAAAATTAAATCGTCGTCTTGCCCCGTTACCTGTTAAAGCAGGAATCCTGCCCCATTAGGGTCCCGTCCCTACGGGTAAAATTTTCATCTCTAAATTTCTCACACTAATTAATTGTTAGATGGTTTGTTGTTTAATCTTGACAACTAAAAACAGTAACAGAGTTTAATTTCCAAACTCATAACTTTTGTTAGAATTGTTACATTTACTTTAAAATTGAAATCCTACATAACCAAAATTTAAAAGATGATATGTGATAATACTTAGAAATTTATATGATATTGTAGTTTTACAATAATTCATGTTGTGATAGATGCAAGTTTTTGGATGGGGATTCAAAAGGACTTAATGTAAGTGTTAGAGTTATTATTGTATATATATAATGTACACGGTTTATTCTGTAATTTCCTGTAACTTAGCTGTATATATATAGGTTCCTTATGTTTCAGAATTAGGTTAATCTCTTTTTGTAATCGTTCTCTCATATTATGAAAAGACGCTGCTGATTCCAGCCACATCTCTCTTAATTTCCTATCGATTAATCTGCTTATCAATTCTAACATGGTATCAGAGCTTTAGGTATGTCTCTACTACACATCTGATTGTTCGGTCTCTTCTTTATTGCTCGATTTTTAGACTTGTTGTTCGTCACTGGATCGATTACCCTAATCCGGAATTCCCCCAAACTCCGGATCACTCAACTTCGGACTCGTCGAAATTCCGGATCTGCCTTCTTCCAGATCCTGTTTTCATTATTTCTGGAACATTCAATTCCGGTACCTGCTTTCGTTATCTTCCAGAACCTATAATTTCGGATCCTGTTTGCAATTCCGAATCACAATTCCGGATCCCACTTCCGGCTCTTAATACCGGAACAAGTTGTTTTCTTTTCTTTTGCACCCAATTCCGGAACCTCATATTCCGGAACACCCAAAAAATTCGAGAACAATTCCGGAACTCACTTTACGTTTTCCTCAATTCCGGAACACCTAATTCCGGAACTCACATTCCGGTCCTTAAATTCCGGAACACTCTTTCGGTCTTCTGTTCCAGTTCTCTGATCAGTTCTCTAATCAGTCAGATGACCCTCAATTCCAGTCACTCCAATCCTATCTCAGCTGTTCTCAATGGGAACAACTACATTCTGTGGCATCATCACATGTCTATTCTTCTCAAATCTCATGGTCTATATACCTATGTCACTGGTACTTCTAAAATGCTTGTTCAAGACAAAAATGAGAGTGCAGCTGATTTTGCAAAACGCATGAATGATTGGGATATCATGAATGCTCGCATTCTGGGTTTCATAAATGCTTCTACAACTGGTGAAATCAATCAGCAATTTCTCGGCTATACAACGGCAAAGGCACAGTGGGATTTTCTCGCAAATAGGTACACTTCTAAAGGTCTCTCACATCAGTATCAATTGTGGACCACCTTTCAGAACAAAAGACAATTACCTGATCAGTCCATTAACTCATACATCTCTGAGATGCAAGCTCTTAGGGATCACTTGAGCTTAGGCGCACCTCAAATCTTTGATGACACAACTCGAAAGTTTACAGCCTATTTCAGCCAACTGCATTTGATCACTATTCTAATGGGTCTCACTGATCGGTTTGAGAATGTTCGAGCCTCTCTACTGCACAGGCATCCATTGCCTACTATTGAAGAGGCTATCACAGAATGGCTGAGTGAAGAAACCCGTCTCAAACAGCGCTTTCCTCTGCCATCAGACACTGTTCTCTACACTTCCAGCTCAGGAAAATCAAAAGGTAAATGGGGCACAAATGACCAGTCTAAATCTGCGGGTAAGGGGAACAATAGTGAATGCACGTTCTGTCACTCTACTTCTCATCTTCTCCTCAACTGCCCAGTTCGAAAATGTCGCTGGTGTGGGATCACACAGCCACGCCACTCTGGGTCTGACTGTCCGAAGCATCCAAGGAACTCAGGAAATCAGAGGCAACAGCTCCGAACTCATTCAGTTGCTGGATAATCACTCAGGATAACCCTACGACATCAGTTCAGGCACCGCACAACAACAACTCATCACCTGACCTTATGGAACTCATGCGCCGAAACCAAGAGCTTATGGAGCAACTCATGACAGGTTCTATGGGTATGAATTCTCAGTGCAATACCTCCGTATCAGGTAATCCTTGGCTATTTGATTCTGGATGTTGTAATCACATGACACCTAAGGCTGATGGGTTTGTCTCAAAGCAAACCTCCAGAATCTTCTCATCAGTCCGTACTGTTGATGATACACGCTTGCTTGTTTCCTTCAGTGGAACTGTTTCCACCCCAATATACAATTACCTGATGTGCTACATATTCCGAATTTATCTCTAAGCCTGATTTCGATTACTCAGCTTATGGAATCCGGTCTAATTGTTCTGTTTCATCCTTCTCGTTGTGTTGTGCAGGATCCAAAGACCAAGCAGATCCTTGGAGTAGACCGTAAAGTTGGTCGGATGATTGGAGTGGTCTACCTCCGTCTTCCCCTACGTTCATCAAATTTTGTCGCTTCTGTTTCCAGTACTCCTTCTTTTGGATTATGGCATGCGCGCCTAGGACATCTATCTTTAGCTAGAATAAAATTGTTAGCTAGTTCAGGATTGTTAGGGAACACTTCTTCTGAAAATGTTTCTTGCTTATCTTGTCAACTTGGCAAACATCATGCTTTACCTTTTCAAATAAATGAATTTAAATCCGCTTCCCCTTTTGATCTTATTCACTCTGATGTTTGGGGACCAGCACCACACCCTTCCATGAGAGGTGCTCGATATTTTGTTATCTTTATTGATGATCACACACGGTTTACATGGATATATCTCATGAAAAACCGCTCAGAGCTACCTCAAATATATATTACCTTTGCTCGTATGATTCTAACCCAGTTTTCCAAGCCCATAAAGATTCTTCGAGCAGATAATGCTATGGAATACAACGAATCCTCTTTTCTCTCCTTTCTTCAATCTCAGGGTACTCTTTCTCAGTACTCCTGTCCCGACACCTCTCCGCAAAATGGACGTGCAGAACGTAAACACCGTCACATCCTTGACACTGTTCGTACTCTATTAATCTCAGCCAAGTGTCCAGAACGTTTTTGGGGTGAAGCGGCATTCACGGCTGTCTATACCATCAACCGACACCCGACTCCCATCCTCAATCAAAAGTCCCCTTATGAAGTACTCTATGGAGTCTCTCCTGCATATGAAGTCCTCAAAGTGTGTGGTTGTGCCTGCTTTGTTCAGTTGCAATCTCATGAACACACCAAACTCGAACCTCGTTCTCGATTATGATGCTTTCTTGGCTATGGTATTGAACACAAAGGTTATCGTTGTTGGGATCCAGTCTCTAAGAGACTTCGTATATCCCGTCATGTCACATTCTGGAAACATCTTCCCTTCTCAACGGTGTCTAAATTTCAGGACACACCCACTCCCTCTACTTCCTTCTTTACAGATACATCTATCTCATTGGACTCACTCCAATTAGATCCCATAATCACCTCACCATCTGTCCTACCTCCTTCCGTCTCACCTCAATCTGAGCCTTCGTATGTGCCATCTATGCCATCTGATCATGATCAATCATCTGCACCACCTCCAAGTACTACTCTTGAGCCATCTGCTGAGTCTATGGATCCTAGCTCTTCTCAACTACAAGATGGAGTACGACGCTCGGACCGGGTAAGACAAGTTCCTTCTCACTTTCGTGATTATCATTGTTATGCTACATTGATGTCCAACCATGAACCCACTTCCTACAAGGAAGCTTCTTCTAACCCTGTCTGGCAGCAATCTATGACTGAGGAACTTCAGGCCCTTGACAAAGCAAATACATGGGAGTTTGTACCTCTCCCACCGGGCAAGTCCCCTATTGGTTCCAAATGGGTCTTCAAAATCAAGACAAAGTCTGATGGATCTATTGATCGTTACAAAGTACGTCTTGTGGCAAAATGCTTCAATCAAGAATATGGCATTGACTATGAGGAAACGTTTGCTCCTGTGGCTCATGTAACCTCGGTTCGCAGTCTACTCGCCATAGCTGCCACCAAAAGATGGCCACTTTACCCAGATGGATGTCAAGAATGCATTTTTAAATGGCGATCTTTCAGAGGAAGTCTACATGAAACCTCCCCAGGAGTAACTTCCCAACAAGGTCATGTTTACAAGCTTCGGAAAGCCCTCCATGGCCTTAAACAGGCTCCTCGTGCTTGGTTTGAAAAATTTAGTACTATTGTTATCTCATTGGGATTCTCTCCGAGTAATTATGATTCTGGTTTGTTTACTCGCACTACGGATGCATGTACTATCCTACTCTTATTGTATGTTGATGACATGATCATCACCGACAGTGACTCTACAGGTATTACCCAGCTCAAACAGTCTCTCAACTCATGTTTTGAGATGAAAGATCTTGGTAAGCTGCACTATTTCCTTGGCCTTGAAGTTCTATCAGACGCTTCTGGTATCTATCTCTGTCAGGCCAAGTATATTTCAGATCTGTTATCAAAAGCTGGGATTACTGACAACAAAGTTGCATCCACGCCCCTTGAGCAAAATCTACATCTTGCTCCTAATGCCGGAACCCCTCTGCGGGACCCTACACTGTATAGACAGCTAGTTGGATCCCTTGTCTATTTGACTGTTACTCGGCCAGATCTAGCATATATAGTTCACACAGTCAGTCAGTTCATGTCTGCTCCATGCTCAGATCACTATGCTGTTGTTCTCCATATTCTTCGCTATCTGAAAGGCACAATGTTTCATGGGCTTCACTTCTCATCTACTTCATCGTTAACTCTTCATGGATTCTCAGATGCAGACTGGGATGGAGACATAACATACCGTCGCTCCACCACTGGCTATTGTTTCTTCCTTGGGGGTTCTCTTATTTCCTGGCGCAGCAAGAAACAATCTTTGACCGCTCGATCTAGTACTAAAGCTGAGTATCGAGCCTTGGCTGACACTACGCAAGAACTTGTATGGCTACGATGGCTCCTATCTGATATGGGTGCTCCTCAGACCTCTCCAACGCCTTTGTGGTGTGACAACACCAGTGCCATTCAGATTGCTCACAATTATGTCTTTCATGAGCGTACTAAACACATTGAGATTGACTGTCATTTTGTTCGTCAACATGTTGTTCGCAAGACAGTTCAACTATTTCCAATCTCCACCATTGATCAGACAGCAGACATTTTCACCAAAGCTCATCTTCCAGGGCGGTTTCGAGATCTCGTTTCCAAACTCAATTTGGCTCATTATTCCCCTACTTGAGTTTGAGGGGGGGGGGGTGTTAGAGTTATTATTGTATATATGTAATGTACAAGGTCTATTCTGTAATTTCCTGTAACTTAGCTGTATATATAGGTTCCTTATGTTTCATAATTAGGTTAATCTCTTTTTGTAATCGTTCTCTCATATTATGAAAAGCCGCTGCTGATTCCAGCCACATCTCTCTCAATTGCCTATCGATTAATTTGCTTATCAATTCTAACAGTAAGTATCACCAACTATACGAGTTCTCTGAAAAGGGTTAGGGCAATTTACTAGAAACTTGCTTCTTATTGGCAAGAGCCAGCCTTTAAAATGGATTGTTGGTAAGTCCAAGTGTTAACTACATAAGAGTTTTCTTTGTCACTGAAGTAAGATTCTCGGTCCTTGCTATGCTTCTTACCGGGCGAAATTCTAGGTCATGCTCATACCCGATAAAATCATACCCGGTAAGCATTTGATAAACGACCATTATGAAAATCCAATTATATTTTGACACCTAGTCTTACGTGTCGTCACTTATAACACAAGCATACTAATATCATTACATAAGTGACAAACATACTAATATCATTACATAATGATATGATCTTAATACCAAATCCTAACATTTGGTTTTGTGGTTCCATTTGTACTTGTTAGTGGTTTGCTTTTTAGTTGGGTTCTCTTCTTTTGTTTTGGGCATGTCCTTTCCTTGGGTTGAGTTCCCGTTTGGGAGGGAGTCCCTTGCCATTTAGGTGTATTTATCTTTTTTTTTCCATATAGTTGCCACTTACAGGAGTGTCGCCTCCTTTCCAAAAAAAAAGTTATGACCTTAAATATTAAACATATTATGTCACATCTTAATGCCTAGGTAGAATGAAAACTTAATAATTTCGGCTATTCTTTTCCAAAAACTTCAATTTTTTTTTGTTACCTTTTGAACTTCAAGAATTTCAATTATAGTCATCAACAATCTTATCAGATAAAATCAAACACCAAATGCTTTCATGAGGGGTTCAATATGAACACACACATATAATTCATGATATCAAATATTGTCATGCATTTCATGTAAATAGTATGCTTACTTATGCTGCAAAACCTTTGTACTAGCAAGATCTCTTCTTTTTATTGTATACACGAGGGGTGTGCAGAAAGTCAACCGATCCAATTAGAACCGACCGACCTTTATTGGATATCCAATTGTGATTGGATCGGATCGGATCAAAATTTTCAACATCCAATTTGGATCGATCGGTTCTTGGATGACAGTCCAGAACCGACCGAAACCAAACCGAACCGATTCACCATCCAACCACCCATTCGGATATCATCCAACCACCATCCAATACATTATAATTCAAAGTTTCAAAAGTAAAAAGTTTTTATTTTTAAAACATTATAATTTAAAAACATTTGTAAAAAATAAAAACTAAATTTTTTAGAAAGAAACATAAAACCATTGGATCGGATCGGATCCGATCCAATCATCCATTGTATATTGGATTTTTCCAATCCAAAGGATGATTGGATCGGTTCGGTTGGAAAAGTCAGACATCCAATGGATGATTGGATCGGTTCGGTTCCCCTCACATCCATTGGATGTAAACCGATGAACACCCCTACTATACACCATTTGTGTTCATACTTCGTCCAGAGGTGGACCTAGGAATTTTTTCCAACGGTGTCACCATTTGACTATATGAAACAAATATAGAGGTATTTTTCATAATAAAAATATTGGTCTAGTGGCACAGTTCTAAAAAACTTGTTGCATAGCCGCCATGGCTCGCCATGGCACCAAGGCTTGTGTGTCACGCCACGTTAAGCCTGTGGCATGCCATGACTTAATGCGTAGTTTTTGTAATACGATATTTGGTTTTTCTTTATATTTGTAATGTCTTATTTGCATGTTTTAGATATATATAACCTAATTTAACTTTCTTATTACTACTGACTCATTAAGTAACACTACAAAACACATGTTTTTTATATAATATTATATAAGAATTAGAAATTTGACGTCATAAGTCACGTCTTGAAAACGTCATGGTTTCATCGTGGCTCTAAGGCTTGACGCTTGGCCTCGCCGCCACGTCACGCCTCACGTCATTTAGAACTTTGTTTGGTGGTTAGTCTCTTGCTTTTCAAACTTGAGGTCTCAAGTTCAAGTCCTATTGTTGCATTTTTTTAAAACATAATAAATATGAACTAAAAACTAGAAAAATGACTCTAACAGGACTTGAACCCATGTTTGAAGTGGAATAAAAGTCATCCAAACCAACTCTACTAAGAAAATTTTAAATATATACTGTGGCACAAATCAAATTGATACGGTTGCACTTTTCACAAACATAATTTTTTTACCCTTCGACAGAAGAATAATACGGTGGCACGTGTCACCTTATTATACACTATAGGTCCGCCCATGCTTCTGTCGTCAAATTTCTCTTACTATTATATCCAAAGTACATGTAGAGCTAGGGATAGAGCTAAGAATTCAAGACAGGGGGTCCAACTGTCCCAAACCGTACTTTATTATAATATAATAATGATAAATATTGGTCTTAGAATTTGAAAAATAAATCAACAAAAAAATTTCTTTTATGATAGAAGAAACTAACATCTTAGACTAGCATACTGTTAATGCCAAAAATCACCCAAAAGGATAACTTAAGGTTGATGTGGAGCTTTTAACAACTAAAGAAAGGGATCTCAAGACAAACAACACAATCGTGAAAAAGTAAATAAGACAAGAGAATTGGTGACGCGGAAAACCCAAATGAGGGAAAAAAAACCGCGGTCGACTTGCGAGAGTCGACGGTGCACTATGATCGCCAAACAGGGGCGAAAGTCCTTTGGTAACAAGTGTTTCGTGTACAACAGATTACAATAAGAGTAAAAACAAACTTAATCGGAAGATAAAGTTGTGCGTCGTGCGTAAATCGTGCGAAATAAGCTGTTGTCGTGCGATTTGAACTACTTGTCATGCGAAACTTGCGAGAGTGATATTCGTTCAAATGCTTATGATGTAAGAAAGTTGAGAGTGTAGAAAATGATGAGTTCAGATGTTGCGTAAACTGTCAGTTGTTTCGATGTGTAGATGTGTCCCGTTAGAGTATGGAGCAGGCCTTTATATAGCTTCTGGCAGCAATAAATGTGTCTTGATGACTTGTTTGTAACCGTCGTCGGGTCTTTAATGCCATTAAGAGCTCGTCCGTTACTGTCCGTTGTACCATGATTGTTCATGGACCTACATTAATGGAACAAAGAAAACGGATGTTGACTGTTAACGGTTAGTATAATCGTACGATCGTCTTGAGTCTTTGACGTCGGTCGTATGGAACTTACGACCATCATGGAAATGTACGACCAAATATTCGATTGTAAATAACCTGTAAGACCTTATCTTAATACAAGGGTGGTCTTACATAAATGTCACATGTGTTTTTTATCGTCGGTCGTGAGGTGTGGATTTTTACCCAAACAGTTTGCCCCCAAAATTTGAATTTAGGCGTGAAATTCGAATTTTAAATCTGACGAAGTATCTTGACACGTGTCGCATGGGGAGAGGGTCTGGTCGAATCCCAACCGTCTTGGTTCGATTTGGATCAAGGGAGACGAAGTGGCCGTGACGTCATGGCGACGTGTCAGAGGCGTGGAACCGTTAGAGGATAGATGTCATTCATCGGCACGTTGCATGTGAAAAGGTGGTGGACAGCTGTCGACCATCCACTGGAACGACCTAACACGACGTTGCTATAAATATCGCGATTCTGGAGATCATTTCCTTTCTTTACGTTTGCGATATTTTCAGAGAGATATTTTTTAGAGAGATCCAGTTGCCCTTTTCGTGTCTTTGCTATAAATCTAGAGAGAAGTTTGTCCAATATTTTATCATTTTTACAATGTCGATCGAACCTGCAAGCACCATTACTGGCCAAGAAGGTCTGTCGGCCTTCCGTACGTTATCGGGCGTCCCGGAGGCTTTGCAGATATATTCACCGGATCAGTTCCGGCCATCGGAGTGCCCGAATGGGCATTTTGTTTTATACGAATACCCATTTAAAGTGGGTTTCAAGTGGCCATTCTCCCCATTGGTCAGGGAGTTTCTGGGGAAGTTTCGTCTGTCTCCGGCTCAGATGATGCCGCAATTCTAGAGGATCATCCATGTGATTGATAAGATCACCGCTGATTGGACGACGCCGTTCACGGTGGAGGATCTTCTGGCGTCTCACATGGTCAAGGTGGACAACTACCACCGGTACAGTTTGTTCTCCAAGTACAGGGGAGCTCAGGTTTTGGTGCTGAGCACCCAAGTGAACGATCGTGAATGGAAGGTCAGGTACGTCTTTGGCAAGACGCAGTCGCTTGAGCTCCTGGAGGAGGACACGACATGGGTTTCTACTGGATTGAACACCAACAGTAAGTCACTTTTTTCGCTTGTCGTGTGTTATCTTTGAGTCGTGCGTTTTATCTAAGCGTATGTTTTTGTTTCAGCCATCACATTCCCTGAAGTTGGCGTTTCCAAGGAGACGCAGACGAAGATTGAAAATTTTCGGATGTATAATCCGGAAGACAGATCTTTCTTCGTCCATCGTAGTCTTAGGGACGAGGGTTCAGACGACGAGGTCTTCGTACTTGGGGTGACAGAGACCCCTGTCGAAGAAGAGGCAGAGAGATAAGAGGAAGAAGAAGAGACAGCAGGTAATAATCTTACGTTTTACCTGGTTTATCGTACGTTCTGTTTATAAGTTTCCCTTCTCATCGTATCTCTTTTATTTTGCAGGTGGGTCAGGCGATATGCCTACTCACGGTGTGTCGAAGAAGGAGGCTCAACTCCTCCTAGCCCGTCAGGCCAAGGAGTTGAAACGCAAGGCTCCCCCATCCCCGTCGTTGGGGGTAAAGAAATCCAGGACGGTTCTCCGGAAGGAACTGTCATCGAAGGGTGGTGATCCGTCTAATATCGCCACCACTAAGAAGACGAAGACACCACCGAGAGTCATAGATGCAACTTCGGTGAGTGTGGCCCCTCCTTTGATTGGAGAGGTCGCCCCTTCTCCCGCGTCGGCCGACAAAGGGAAAGGGAAGATGACGGAGGAGTCCACCGGTACTATGACGGTGAATTTCACACTGCCGTCCAATTTCATGTATGGCGAAGACATGGATAGTGACAAAATCTTCCTGGACCTGGGAAATTTCCTCCTGCCGTCCTTTGAGGAGGGACTTCAGAAGGTTACGGTCGACGAGATGGGGTCGCAAGTCGCAGGGCTGACTTTTAAGGTATGTACGACCCATCTGTTTTATGTGTTTCTGTCGTTTGATTTCTGACGTTTGTGTGTTTAATCGTGCGACTACATGCGTTCCAGACTTCTCTCTGTTTGTATGTCCATATGGAGAAGATCCGTAGGGTTACCCCCATTGCCTTGGAGAAAATGCGCAAGGCGCAAGAGGAAGCTCGCATGGCACAGGATCAGGAGAAGCTGGCGATGGAAAGGGTCGAGTGTCTTTCCACGAAGCTCGATGAAGTTCAGGACTTCTACGAGGCGTCGATGAGGGCAAAGGAAGACCTTCAGCGCCATTTGAGGGAAGCCCTTGAGAAGTCCTCTGCGACTTAGGCGGAGTTAGGAGCGACTAAGGGCTCCTTGGCCGAGAGCGAAAAACAGGTCAAGGACCTTAAGTCGCTCGTCGAGGCGAAATAGGGGGAGATCGCGTCCTTAGAGGAGTGACTCCAATCTTTTGAGACTCTGACCCATTTGAGGGTCCGAGCGGCAATCATGCGTCGCCATTTACGGGGGTTAGACCCTATGGCCGGAGCCGAAGAGGACGTCGCCACTTACTTGTAGCAGGTCGGGGACGAGGAAGAACTCGACCAGGATGACAAGCTCGAAGAAGGGGACTCGACGGACGCTGAGGTTGCTGGAGCTGGTGATGAGGAGGTCGCTAAGGAGCAGGACCCCCCTCTGCCTTATTTTTTGTTCTTTCGTTTTTTACTTTTTATGATGTGGAGACTATAATCGGTCGTGCCCTTTACTTGTAATTTTGGATCGTATGAATACAAGTAAATTTTTGTTATACTATCGTGTCACTTTACTTTGTTGTAAATAAACAAAATAAACGAAAGATAACAAAATTTAAAAGAACAAGCGTATAAAGCAGTAAGACGTATGTAAAACTGTACGACTAAGGTACTTGTAACTTTCGAAGTAATCGGGCGATTGAGGCCGAATAAATATTCCAAGTGTGGAATTCAAGTCATGAGACTTTGAATCTGAAACTCGGCTTAAAAGGCACCTGTTGTGATCGTAAGATCTATGAGATAAATCATAAGATTTCGTTTATGACGTATGAGTCATAGTTCAACGGTCGTGATATGACAGTCGTGACATTTTAGTCATAAAGACTTTGTTTCTTACGATATAAATCATAAGACTGGCGTTCGTGCGATCCTGCGAGCCTGCAATATAAGATTCAGGGGTGGTCGTTGGTTTGACCAACGACCCTCTGATGCTTAAGTCAGTAATCGTTTGTCGAAATAAATCGAAAGTAAAATGTTAAAAGAAATACTTCTTTAAATGTACTGCGTTCCAGCTACGTGGGATGTCTCGGTCGTCGAGGGTTTGAAGCCTGTAAGCACCCTTTCCAACGACCTCATATATTCGATAGGGTCCTTCCCACTTAGTGGATAACTTACCTGCGTTTGTGTTAGTGTCAATTTTATATGTTGTATTCAAGTTGAGGGGTTATTTTGTAAATTGTAAGCCTAGGTATAAATAGCCTAGTTTAGCTTATTTTCACTAACACTTTTGATATTCATATCCTTAGAACTCTCTGTGAGTTTCTCTCTACATTGTATTACTTGATCTTGATGTTAATGAGAGATGGACAGAGTTTTTGGATAGATCTTGATTTCATTACTTGTTAATTGGGATTACAAGTGGTATCAGAGCCTAGCAGAACGGATTTGTGAAGAATTTGAAGGTTTTTGGACATTTTTTTGATAATTCGGGTTACTCATGGATTCAGTGATTTGAGGTTGTTTTGGATCGAGCTTTAGGCACAGAACTGTTCGAATTGATTATCTGAATCAATTCGTGCAAGGATTCGGATTCAGAACACGTATATCAACAGATTTGGAAATTTTTGGAGTTTTCGAAAAAGTTCACTGTTCAGATCAGAACATGGACTTCTGGTAGTTTCTCGGTGTTTCTTGCTAAACAAAAGGTGTTCGGAAAGCCCTCTTGACCTACCCTACGAAGTTTCAAATCAATTGGAGTTGATTTGAGGATTTTTGAGCACTTAGAAAATTTTCACGTTAAAACTCATAACTGTCGTACGCTTAAGTGTTCATCATATTCATAACTGTCGTACGATACTTATCATCATAACTGTCGCACGATCCTTGCTCGACTACATTTTTAGTCGTACAAGTGTTGTACGAGAGTTACTGTACACAAAGCTTAGTCGCACAAATTCCATACGACAGTTACTGTTTACCTGACCAAGTCGTACAAGGTTCGTACGAGAGTTGGTCCAAGTCGCACACTTGTTGTACGAGAGTTACTGTTGCTGAGTCCAAGTCGTACACGTTCTGTACGACAGTTACTGTTCACTTACACCATCGCACACGTTTCATACGACAGTCGTACGTAATTGCCCGACAGTTTGTCAAATTTTCACAAATTCACTTTTCTGTGTAAAGATCAATACAAGTAATTTTTCAAGATGAATAGAAACGACATAATGAACTCTTTGGGAAGTGATACTAGACCTCCGATTTTGATCGAAAAAGAGTATGAACAATGGAAAGAAAGGTTTGAAGATTTTCTTGAACGACAATCAAATGGTGTTCACTTGCTAAATTCTCTTCACAATGGTTTAATGCAACCCGTTTATAAAGATGTCCCAGTTCCAAATGATCCAAACACCACACAACCTAAGTTGGTTCCCGTATCTGAATACAATGATGATCAAAAGGCTAGATATGAGGCATATAAAAAGGCAAGATCTTATGTGATCATGGGAATTCCGAACGAAGTCTTCAACAAGATAGACAGTTACAAAGATACGACAAACAACATGTGGAGACAATTAGAAAAGATGTTACAAGGGTCTCAGATTGGAAATCAGATGAAAATCACAATGTGCATTAATAGGTATGAAGAGTTTAAGGCTAAGGAAGATGAGTCACTTCACGACACATATGACAGGTTCATGATTCTACTCAACGAACTGAGTAAGAACAAAGTCAAAAAGGATCTAGTTGAGATAAATGTCAAATTTCTTAACGTTCTTCAACCTGAGTGGAAGAGTGTTTCAAGAAAGATGAAACAAAATCCTACACTGTCAACAATGCCGTTACATGAGCTGTATGAAACCATGTTGCAAGATGAGGAGGAAGTAGATGAGATAAGAGAGGAGAAAAATAAGAAAAAGAAGAAAGATATCTCTCAAGAACCTATTGCACTACAAGCCGAGGTACAATCGGACAGCTTTACATCTAATGAATCTGGAATGTTTGATACAGGGTTCAGGGGAAATATTTCTGATGATGGTGTTGAACTACATCAAGCTTTGGTTCTTCTCACAAGGCATATTCAAAAGAAGTTTTACAAACCTCCGTCATCAAACAACAATCTGAGGTATACATCTGGTTCAAGAAAGTTTGAGAACAACAGTTATGAAAGGAAACCTTTTGGAGACCAAAGAGTTGAGAATACTGATAAAAGATTTGAGCAAAGATCGGAGAAAGCTGAAGGAAAGAAGGTGTATGAGAACATGGAGAAAAAGTTTGAAGATAAGAAAGCTGTGGAGATTCAAAAGTGCTACAACTGTGGAACTCCAGGTCACTATGCAAGAGATTGTCGAAAGAAGGTAGTAAAGAACACGGATTATTACAAACAAAAGTTGCTTCTTGCACAACAAAAGGAAGAAGGAAAAGCTCTTATGGTGGAGGAAGAGTATTTTCTTGATTATTCTGATGACGAGGGAGAAAATGAAGAGCATGCAAATATGTGTCAAGCAGAATTCGATTCTGACAATGAGGATAAGTCTGACACTTCCTCACAGGTAAATTCTTTCCCTTTACCTGAATCAGTAAATCAAGAAGTCATAAATCTGCGTAATGAACTGAAAGACACACTAAATAAGTTAGCATGTTCTGAAGAAGAATATGCTAGTTTATTTCGTGAATTTGAAGTAATGGAACCATGTGTTGAAGAGTTAACAAAAACTCTACAAGACGAAAGAAAGAAGAATAGTGAGTTGAAACAACAGATTGATAATGCTCAATTTGAGATAAAAGACAAATGTTCGGAAATCAAAAATCTCAAAGTTCAACATGATCAATTTGAATCAGAAAAGTTAATCGTTGATTCAAAATTGTCTGAATTGAACTTGTTAATTAAAGATTTAGAATCAAAGAATAAAGAAAGTGAGTTTTCTTTGACAAGTCTTTCAGACCAAAATACAGAATTTTTAAATAAAATCAAAGAACTGGAAAAGAAGCTGTATTTGAGAGGTCAATCTGACCAAACAATTTTCATGAACAAGCCAAGACTTGTAAGCAATGTCAACAAATATTAGGGACTTGGTTACGAAAACCCAAAGCATTTGGCCAAAGCTAGCTGTGCATTGCCAACACTGTATAATTTCGAATGTTTAAGATATGCTCGATATTGGCCCGAATTTGAAATTCCTTGGACTGGTGAAAAGGAAACACAAGAAGAGGAAAATAGAAAAATATTTTTAACAACTCACATACAACTTCCATTTTGTTATACTCGTGAGACGGAGAAGATTCTCAAAAATCTGAATAAACCACTTCCAGATAACTATTTTGATATATGTGCTAAAAAGCCAGTTACTAACAATCAAGTTGTTGAAACAAAGAAATATGTTCCTACATTAGTTCTTGAAAGGAAAATTGTTGAATTGGAAATCTCTCTTGCTGAACAAAGAATCAAATATGATTATGAAAATGATCTCCTTTCAACTATTTTCTCAACTACTTTTAAGGAAATATCTTCTTGTTTCAATGACGAGGTGAAAAAGGAAACTGGTAGAATTGAACATGGTTTGATCAAAATGTTTTCTAAATCAACAAAGAGTATCTTTGATTCAAAACAAAAGATTGATCGAAAATGTATCAAACTGTCAAAGAAAGTGGTAGATCTTGAGAATATTCTTCTTTCTGAGCATATCAATTTGGAAAATGAGAAAGTCAACTTTGTAAACCAAATTAATTCATTTGAAAAGAAGTTGACTGATTTGTTAAAGACAAAAGCTGAATTAGAGATTGTGTTAGAAAACGAAAGAAAAGAATTTGCTTTGAAAAACTAGTTCAATCTTGAAGAAAGCAACTTTCTTAAAGAACAGAAATGTGAACTTTCTCAAAAAGTGACGACATTAGAAAAATATTTGAAAGAAGAAAAACCTAATATAATGTCTGATTTTGAAGATTCTTTCAATCTTGAAAGAGCACAGTTTGAAATTGAGAAAGTAATTTTTGAAAATGAGAAAAATTCTTATGAAATGAGAATAATTGAGCTTTCTCAAGAAGTGGACGAGTTAGAAAAGGAATTAACAAAAGAAAGAAAAGAAAACGCTTTCAAAAGTTGGAATACACCTGAGTCCTCCAAGGATTTTGAAGTTCACAACGCCGATTCTGATTCGGATTGTGACTTTGATCCTAATGACCAAGGGTTCGAAACCAAGTCAAAACCAATAGAAAATGAAAAAGGAAAAGCTTGTACATTTGATTTCTCAAAGAAACTTCCGGACCACACTGATTTTATTATTTCTGAAGAAAAAGAAGAAAGCAAAAGGAAAGATGATCTGAAAAGGATTTCTAAGAAGATTGAGTTGAATACTACTTCTGAACCTAAAATCAATCATTCTTGTATGAAATGCAATAATAGTGAAAAGACTTATGTTTCAGATCTATTATCACTTGCAAGAAAGAATCTCAATTGTGTTCAATGTGGTAGTCATTCATTTCAATCATCTCAAGAAAGTCCAATTATAATAACATCTGTTTCTTATATAAACAAAGAAAAATCTTCGAGTACTTTCTATAAAGGTGAGTGTTCAAACACAAAGAATCCACCTTTAGAGAAAAGAAAGAAGGATAAAATGTCAAAGAATTCTCAAGTTCAAAGTTCTAAGGATTCTAACTCTAAATCTTATGTTCTTTCAAATAATTCTGTGAATCCAAAGAAGAAAGAACAAGAATGGCGGGTAAAGCAAACGACGTCTGATTCATCCAAACAAAATGACAAAAATAGTAGTTTTCAAAGAATAAACAAGTTGGTGTGAGTAATAAAAATTCTTTTGTAAAGTCATACAAAGATTACTCGAAAGACAAGTTGTTGGATTTCAAAAATGGTGAATATTTTTGTTATGTTTGTGGATATGAAAGTTCGTTTGCTATGCCTGGTTCTTGTTGTTGGGATAATTCTTACTTTATTCCAAGTGTTAAAAGAAAATCAAATTTGAAGAAAAAGAAGAAGACACAAATGTCTAAATTCAAGGTTTCTCAAGCTAATAAAAAAGGACCCAATACTCAATGGGTACCTAAAACTGTTTCAATCTGATTGATGCAGAAAAGTAAGTTATGGTACTTAGATTCGGGATGTTCGAAGCATATGACAGGTCAAAGACATATGCTAACCAATTTTGTGGAAAAAGATCTTGGTCGTGTAAGTTTTGGAAACAATCAGGTTGCTCCTATCAAAGGTTTTGGAGATATCGTTCAAGACAATCTTACGATAAAGAAGGTTAACTATGTTGAAGGTTTGTCGCACAACCTTTTCAGTATAGGACAGTTTTGCGATAAGGATTTGGAGGTGCATTTCAAGAAGACAAAATGTTGTGTCAAAACCGAGAAAGGAACAGATCTTCTTGTTGGAACTCGCAAGTCAAACCTATATACAATCAACTTGTCAGATATCAAACCAACCAATGAAGTGTGTCTTTTATCCAAAGCTTCCGAAGAACAAAGTTGCCTATGGCACCGACGGTTATCTCATCTAAATTTTCGATACATTCAAAAGCTGGTTTTAGGAGATTCGGTTCGGGGGCTTCCAACCTTGAAATTCAATGCCGAAAATCTATGTGATGCGTGTGAGAAAGGAAAGATGAAGAGGGTTCCTCACAAGCCTAAACCAAAACCGACAACGAAGAGTATACTTGAGCTGTTGCATGTGGATTTGTACGGTCCAATGAAAACGGAAAGCATAAATGGGAGGAAATACGTCTGGGTAATTGTCGATGATTTCTCAAGATATACATGGGTTAAGTTTCTTCGGTCAAAAGATGAAACTTCAGAACTTCTCATTGAGGTTATCAAGGGAGCTCAGAACAACATGCAGATCTCAGTAAAAATCGTGCGTTCGGATAATGGTACAGAATTTAAGAACAGAGTCCTAGGTGATTTCTATGAATCAAATGGGATTATGCAACAATTTTCTGCCGCCAGAACTCCTGAACAAAACGGAGTTGTAGAACGACGTAACAGAACGTTAGTCGAGTCTGCGAGAACAATGTTGGCATATTCAAAGCTTCCTCTCTTCTTATGGGCCGAAGCTGTAGCAACCGCATGTTACACACATAATCGTTCTGTCATACACCGCCGATTTAATAAAACTCCTTATGAAATCATGAATAACCGGAAACCTAACATAAAACATTTTCGTGTTTTTGGTTGTAGGTGTTATGTCTTGAACGATAAAGAACAAAGGAACAAGTTCAGTCCAAAGGCGATTGATGGTATCTTCGTTGGATACTCTTTCTCATCGGAATCATATAGGATATATCTGAAGCAATCTAGAAATATAATAGAGAGTGTCAATGTCAAATTCGACGAACATCACGAATTGACTTCTGACCAAAACAGTTCAGGACCCGTTATAACTGGAATTTTAGCTTCTGGACATCTCAGTTCAGAACCTGCTTCAACTTCTAATCAGGATCAACCTTCTACATCTAAATCTCAACTAACTGATAATGATTTACTGTTTGATGAATTTTATGATGAATTTTATGGTACTTACAATAATTCTACTAATTCTAACAGGATGGTACAAGCACCTACAACAATTTCCGCTGTGTCAACTACTCAAAATGGTGCATCTACTTCAACATCGGTTGATGTTTCCACTCCTGTTCAGAATGTTCAAGTACCAGAAGTTGTTATTCCACAACAAGAGACTACAACTACTGTGGAAGGATCAACACAAAATCCAAGTTCTTCGGTGACTGAACCAACCATTCCTCAGCCACAACCGGAATCTTCTAGTATTCCTACAGAATTTCCAAGTTCTGAACCACTGGCTTCTCCAACCGAAGAAGAGACGAATGCTACTCTTGAAAATGTTCAAGAATCCTATGCTCCTCACCCTCATACAACCAAGTGGACGAAGGCTCATTCGATTCACCAAATAATCGATGACCCAAGTTCACCAGTTCAAACTCGTTCATCTGCTTTATGTGCTACCGTAAATGAGTGCATGTTCTCAATGTTTTTAAGTAACATTGAACCACTCACAGTAAAAGAAGCCTTAAATGATCCGGATTGGATTTCAGCTATGCAAGAAGAGCTAAATCAATTCGAAGCGTTAAAAGTATGGAGGTTAGTTCCAAGACCAGCCGATAAAAGCATCATTGGAACAAAGTGGGTGTTCAAAAACAAGAAAGATGAAGATGGCATCATAGTTCGTAACAAAGCGAGACTTGTAGCTAAAGGCTATCGGCAGCAAGAAGGGATAGATTACGATGAGACTTACGCTCCAGTCGCACGCATTGAAGAAATTAGAATATTTTTGGCGTACGCGGCATACAAAAACTGTACGGTCTATCAGATGGACGTAGAGACAACATTTCTTAATGGAATACTAAAAGAGGAGGTATATGTCTCACAACCCGAAGGCTTTGTAGACAAGGAGAATCCAAATCACGTTTACATTTTGGATAAAGCCTTATATGGGTTGAAACAAGCCCCGCGCGCTTGGTACGATGTTCTATCTCAATTTCTACTCGTCTCGGGCTTTGAAAAAGGTAAGGTTGATACGACTTTGTTTGTCAAACGTGAAGACGGTGAGATGGTAATAGTACAAATATATGTAGATGATATTATATTCGGTGCATCTAACCCTGGTTTATGTACATGGTTTTCTGATCTGATGACTACTAGATTTCAGATGAGCATGATGGGGGAGATTAACTTCTTCCTAGGATTGCAAGTGAAACAATTTTCCACGGAGATATTCATCAACCAGTCAAAGTATATATTTGACATTTTGAAGAAATTTAAAATGGAAAATTGTACTTCCATTGGAACACCGATGGCAACACAATCAAAGATTGGTCTAGATCCTCATGGTAAGGAAACTGATATACGACACTATCGAGGTATGGTCGGATCTTTAATGTACTTAACTGCTAGTCGCCCGGATATTATGTTCGCTACTTGTCTTTGTGCTAGATTTCAGGCGAATCCTAAGGAATCTCATGTAGGAGCCGTCAAACGCATCTTCCGCTATCTCAAAGGAACTCCCTACCTTGGTCTATGGTATCCCAAAGGCACGGGATTCGAGCTAACAACCTACTCCGACACGGATCATGGTGGTAGCTTATTGGACCAGAAAAGCACATCCGGACATATCCAATTCTTGGGTGATAGGTTGGTAAGTTGGGCATCTAAGAAACAGAACTGCGTGTCACTTTCTACGGCGGAGGCAGAATATGTCGCGGCCGCTAGTTGTTGCTCACAAGTCATCTGGATGAAAACCCAACTGACGGATTTTGCGTGTAAGTATGAAAAGATTCCAATCTATTGTGATAGCAAGTCCGCGATAGCAATATCTGTGAATCCGGTTCAACACACGAAAACCAAGCACATCGAAGTACGATATCATTTTATTAAAGATCACGTCGAAAAAGGTACAATTGAACTCTATTTTGTTTCTACTGAATTTCAACTAGCCGACTTGTTTACCAAGGCTTTGGATGAGAAACGGTTCAACTTTCTTGTCTCAAAGCTAGGCATGTTGAATTTGAAAGTTTGATAAGTCATAATTTTTATTCAACATTTTGAAAATAATTCTTAGTCATTCAAATTTTGATAAATTTGAGTGAAGAATACTTATTTTCATAATATTGAATATCCATTATGATTTGCTCAAATTTAGATTTCTTTCAGTATTTTACAAAGTAGATTTCAATTTTTTTTTACCGTATGTATTTCCATTGATATTATTTGGGCAGTTTTATGTGTGGTTCATATGTTTAGGGGGAGCTATAAATCTTAGTGAGTATCTTTCAAGGGGGAGCATTGTACAAAGAAGAAATGGTTAGGCAAAACAACAAAGGTGAGTGTTCTATCTTAAATGATTTTGGCAAACCCTACTTGATGCAAATGATTTTCTCAAGACTTATGCATCTTTGTAGGGGGAGCAAAATGTTTTCAAGAACACTGAACTGATTTTAAACTGAAAAGTTCAAAGTTCAAATTTTCTGAAAAGTTTTCAAGTCTGGAAAGTAGTCGTACAAGCTTTGTACGAGAGTTACTGTTCCAGCACGACAGTCGTACATCACTTGTACGAGAGTTACTGTTCCTGCACGACAGTCGCACAAGCTTTGTCCGACTAGCAATCCTAGTCGTATATGCTTCGTACGACAGTCACTGTTCATATGGTCAAGTCGTAGACGCTTTGTCCGACTAGCATTCCTAGTCGCACAAGCATCGTACGACAGTTACTGTTCATGATCCAGCCTTAGTCGCATCTTCATTCTACGACTAAGATGAGGTACTCGTGCATCGCTTCGTACGACTACCTGACACGTGTCGGTCAACCCTTGGACCAATCACTTTGTGACACGTGTCACTCTGACCTAAGTTCTATATATAGTGCGATTTTGAAAGTTGTTTCATTTTCCGACTTTTGTACTGTCCGATTCTCTCACAACTTTTGACATCGATTTGGATCATTGTTGTTGTTTCATTGTTTCTGTGGATTCATATCGATTCAGGTATCATCATCTACTTGTTTACATCGTATTTCATCGAGTATATTATCTGTTATTTTGATTGTTAGAAAAGTCGAAAAGGGGTTTTAGTAAAACCCTTCGTATTCTGATCTTTGTGTTAGAACTGATAGGAAAAGATGTTAGAATAGTATTCCTGTTAGTTAAATGCATATAGGGCACTAGTTTCATAAGCTTTCATTGAAAAATCTTAGGTTTTTGGGTTTGAATGTTCATCATTATTCGAACATTCAAAACTGTCGCACAATACTGTGTTCTTCATCATTCAAAACTGTCGCACAAATCTGAAACTCATAACTGTCGCACACAACTTGTACGACAACTTCTAAGTCGTACAGTTTTATACGACAGTTTATGTCATGCGACTTGATGTATTGTACGATAGTAGCCCATACTTAGGAAATTTTTGGCGAAAAAGCACTGATATCCATATGGTCTTACACTGTCAATCATAGACTATGGCACATTTGCAGGAGCAGGGTGATGGTAATTCTTCTGACGAGAACACAGTCTTTCCTTCTCATCGTTCATCACATCCATCGGTGAACGCTCGAGATCTAGATGCTGAACTTATTCTTCCAAGAGATAAGAAGGATTTAAAGCCGAACAACTACACTCTAGATTTCAATGTCACTATGGATTATCATATTGTCATGGAAATACTCAAAGATCACCCGCTTCGTATTGCTCTTGAAAGAACTCAACAAGTACCGGAGATATATCTGCAACAAGTATGGCGTAACATCCAATACGTACCTAATAACAACTACTTCACTCTGAAAGTAGATCATTTTGATGCCAAGCTGACTTTGAAAAGGTTGCGACGAGTTCTTGATCTTCCTTATTCTTCTAATTTTGAAGATATGTTGTCTGAAGAAGATTTGTGCCGAGATATCATGCTAATGGGTTACAATGATCCACGTCCGAACTTTAGAGTGCTGACCAGTACATCTAAGTTGAAAAGGAACTATCTACCGCCGATCTATTACACATTATTCAGTGTTGTGAATAGATGTATGACTTCAAAGCACATGGGCGTCGGCACGACCAGTATTTCAGTAATCAGAATGTTCCATGCGATTGTTTTCGACCGGAAGATTGACTTTGCAATTTCTATTTGGAATTATTTGATCGAGGTGGTCACCGACAAAGCAAAGCCATCAAAAGACAGAACGTTTGTACTATTTCAAAGATATCTTCAGATTATTATCCGTTCTATCATGGATTATAATGATCAGATTCCGAGACGCGAGAATGCAGTTCTTGGTCCAACCAATTACATGAAGTATCTCCGACTTCCGAAAGGTCTATCTATTCCAACTATTATGGTTTTACCTGAAGCACTACTCGCCTACGCTGACCAAGAGTCACCATATTTAAGTGAGTATAGAGAAGAGAATGCACTGATGGCCCGGCTAGGACCGGTAGGGCCTACCCACGGTGCCAACCGATTAGGTGAGCGTGGTGAGGGTTCTAGAGTTAGAAAGAGAGTTCAGGATACTGGGGGTACCTGAACAGGACGTGTTGAGAGGTAAAAGTGATGTAAGGGGAAAAGGAGTTGGGGGTGCTCTTGGTCAGTCGTCCAAAACTTCAAAGCTTCAAATCTTTGAGGACGATGATGAAGAAGATCTTGGTTCCGACGATACTGCGGAAGAATCTGAGGATATTGATGCAGATATTGATGATCCTGCTAATCTTGTATACAGTTCAGATGATGATAATGTGAATGCTGATGATGAGAAAGACGATGATAGTTCTGATGATAACAATGATGATAACAACAACGATCAAGTCATGGAGAATCTTGATACTGTAATTGAAAAGGTCGTTACTACTACTTCTGGTGGTGATGGAGGAGTGATAAGGGGAAATGAGGGAGTATTAGTTGAAACATAAAATCAAGTGAGGTTGAGTGAGAAGGAAAGAAAAAAAGATGGTGAGTGTGAGACAGGATCAACAAAAGTTTTAACTAATGATCCTTTCCAAACCGTGTCTAGCCGGGTAGCCACATCTACTGTCGGTGCGCGTTCGTCGCCACATGACATTGAAGAAGACATAGTCCGCCCAGCTATGCAATGCACAACCCCACTCATCCACTCATCAACTTCTTTACAAGTTGATGTTTCATCTTCTTACAGGGGATTAGCACAAACACTATCGACGACACACTCGGTGTCTGCTGATATTGAAACAGGATGGCAAATGCCCCGGCCACCACCTTCATTTGTTCACAGATCGAGTCTAGAACCATTTGACTTTACTTCCTTCCCTAGGAAACGGAGACCGTTTGTCACTTCATCGATGGTGACACAAAACGTTGGTGTTATGCGTGACCCAACCGGAACGCCCCGAGTGCAGCCGCCATTTGTTGGTACTGTACGAGGATTGGGCAGAAGTCCTACCAACGTTAACACTATGCCAGCGTTGAACGTAGGCCATACAGTCTCTATGACTGCTATGCAAACCAGTAACCTAAGTGGTCTGGGTGTTACCTTGGAACAAGCGCATGATATTCAGTCTTTGGTGGGTCCTCCTCCTCACAACTATGTATCAAAGAAGTTATTTGAAATGGCCATCCAGTCTCTCTCTAACACTCAAAAAGCTCAGATGTCCGAATTGAAAGATATTGTTAAGAATCTATCTGCCGAAGTACACAAGTTTGTTAAAGGAAAGTCTGTTGCTGATTCTTCATCCGCACCATCCGACACTCAACCAGAATCTCAGCCGAACCCAAAGGTACATTATACTTTACCTTTACACGAATTGAAATCCCAGTTACTTACCCGTTTACTAGAACAAGGCGATGCTAATACTCAAGAAGAAGTAGACATTCTTGGTCTACTTAGACGCCAAACCGAAATACAAGCCACTTTACCAGATTCACTACATACCCTACAACAATCCATATCCAACCTAACCGAAGCTATATCTTCTGGTTTCACATCCCTATCAAACCGAATCAAAGCGGTGGAAGACAAGTGTGGGATTCAAGCCCAAACCACCAAACAGAAACATGATGATCAAGATCCCGATCATGATCACCATGAGGGGGAGAGAAGTGTAAGACAAAGGGTTGAACAAGGTAGTGGTTCGGGTGTTCTTGTTACTGAGAATGTAGAAACAAATGTGGAATCGGGTACCGGTAATGTTGGTGGTACACAAGGGGTTCAAAGTGCTGACGTTGGTGTTCTGGATGATGTCAATCCTAGGGTTGAAAAGCCTCAAGGATGTGATAACAGAACTGATGAGGAAATAATGGCTGATGAGTTCTTACAGGATTTGATTTATATTAATTCGGATGAAGATCAAACTGTGGTAAATATTAAAGAGGAGATGGATGATGTATTTGATGGTGGAAATGTTCAACCTGATTCTGATTCCGAGAAAGAAAGTAATCAACCTGATCTAGTGATACAAATTCCGGTAATTTCTGATCTACCTGAAGGCAAAATCAGAGATGCAGTCTCCAAGGCAGAATTACATAATCTTCAGATGTTAATTGATAGAGAAGCTTTGATTGTCAGACGTGCTCACCGAACAAGAATCATTACTCCATTCCAAGAAGATATAAGGAGTGACTTGTTTGTGAAAAAGATTCAGCCAATCGACAAGGTAAGGTTGTATTCTATTGAAAAGCTTCCACGTCTAAAACAGATTGAATATTTGTATATGATGGGTGACAAAGATCAAAAGCTCAGTGCAGTCAGAACAGATAAAGAGATTGTTAAGCTTATGAAGATAGAATCGGAGAAGATTCTAAAAGTCTTTTATCCGAGATTCTACGTTCTCAGATCAGATGGAAAAGAGTGGAATTTCTTTGAAGCCGACTTCAAATCTCTAACCTGTGCAGACTTCTTCAGGCTGTATGACATTCTTGCCCGGATGCCGAACAAAGATATTACCTACTCTGAAGCCTATCAAGCCTTAAAACGTTTCATAAAGAACCTGATCAAGCTTTCATACCTAACTGATTTTCAGATGGCTTTGGAAAGTAATCAAATCAGAGTCAACAAACGAAGGCCAAACAAAGGCTTACCCGACATGCAAGGTATTCCTCTGTATACCGTGTTAGAAAAACCAGAGTTTGGTGTTGTTTATCATAATGGGCAAAAGAAGAAGAAGTTCTTGAGGTTTATTGAAGTCAACCTGTATTCTGATGGAACACTCTATATGATCAAGATTTTGCTGAATGAAAGGCTAAGATTGGATGAACAAAGAAAGGTGCCTCTGAAAGAGAAGGAGATTGTCTTGATCAACAAAGCCTCGAAAGCGATACAAGACCGAATAGATTACCGGAATTCACTAAGAAGGTTTGAGATTATCTTTGGGATTAGAAAGAGATACATTCCACCGGAAGAACTTCATGGTTAAAGCTTACCTGGCTCACTTGAATACAAAGGCGGAGAATGTTAGTGTCAATTTTATATGTTGTATTCAAGTTGAGGGGTTATTTTGTAAATTGTAAGTCTAGGTATAAATAGCCTAGTTTAGCTTATTTTCACTAACACTTTTGATATTCATATCCTTAGAACTCTCTGTGAGTTTCTCTCTACATTGTATTACTTGATCTTGATGTTAATGAGAGATGGACAGAGTTTTTGGATAGATCTTGATTTCATTACTTGTTAATTGGGATTACAGTTTGGTTCCTTGGTCTTTTGGAATACCCGTCGTAAGACGTAGTCACCTTCCTGAAAGATCTTGGCTTTAACATTTTTGTTGAAATGTCGTTCAACAACTTGTCGCTGAGATGCCATTTTGACCAAAACAAACTCTCTTAGCTCTTCGAGAGCGTCGAGGTCGTAGCTTAAGTCCACCAAGTTATGCTCGACGGATGTATGTATCGATGTCGGGAGCTACACTTCAATAGGTAAGACGGTTTCACAACCGTAAACTAATGAAAATGGCGTCTGTCCTGTCGATGTTCGAGGTATCGTACAATTCGCCCATAGGACCGATGGAAGTTCTTCGACCCATTTTCACTTCGCAGCCTTAAGTATTTTCTTGATTGAATTTATAATGACTTTATTGCTCGATTCTGGAAGATCGTTGGACTGGGGATAACGTGGGTCGAGGTCGTAAGTTTGATATTACGATCCTCACAAAACTGTTGCGTATGATATCTTATGAACTGTGAACCATTGTCACATACGATTTTATAAGGAATTCCGAACCTGCATATTATGTTAGTCTGGATAAAAGAGATGACCTCTTTGTCCCAAATCTGGGAGTAGGCAGCTGCTTCTATCCATTTAGAGAAATAATCTGTAAGGTCTAACAGAAAAACTTTCTGCCCTGGAGTAGGAGGTAATTTACCAACGATGTCCATCCCCCACCTCATGAAGGGCCACGGGACTAAGGACATATGTAAAGGTTCAGAAGGTTGGTGTATCATACCTGAGTGTCGTTGACATGCGTCACATCTTTGGACGTACCTGGTGGCATCTTGCCTTAATGTCGGCCAAGAATAGCCTTATCGTGATATACGATTTGCAAGACTGTGACTACCAGAGTGGTTGCCACATTCACCGTCGTACATTTCTTTCAGAATGCTTTGTACCTGTTCTGGAGTATCGATGCATCGTAGGTTGAGACCTGTTGATGATCGTCGATAAAGTCTGCCACCAATGATAAGGTATTTCGAAGCTTTACGTTTTTAGTCACCAAATTCCTTGCGTCTTATTTACGTTTTTAGTCTTTGTCGCATTGCTTTGTCAAACGATTTCTATCTTTAGTTGTTAAGGTCCACAATAAACCTTAAGTTATCCTTCTGGACGATTTTTGGCATTAACAGTTTGGCGCCCACCGTGGGGCACCATCTAGAGATAATCTTCGACAAACGTGCGTCCTACTAACAGTTTCTTGGAGTTTCCTCTTTTTCTGTTTCAGGAAAATGGCAGGTCATGGAAATCAAGAACAACTCATTGCCCAGATGTATCAGGAGTTGGAAGCTGCGCACAATCAAATCAACGCCCTTGCTGAGCAAAGTCAAAGGGTAGCTGAGGAAATCGTGCGGCTGAGGAGTCAGGATCCGAGTGGATCGTTCGGACCGCAAAATGGTCCAAGACCATTCGTTCAGAATCCAGGTCCAGGACCATTCGGTCATAACCAGCAGCAAGGTCCATTCATGCAGAATCAGCAGCAAGGTCCATTTGTTCAGAATCAGCAACAGGGATCGTTCATCCCAAATCCTCAATTTGGGCCGATTCCTCCTCAGCATCTGAGGCCACCACCCACGCACAATGGGTCTCAGCCGTACTTCGTCCCTTTCAATGGGGATGCCAATGGCTCGTCGTACGGAAATGGCACCAGTTCGGGGATTAACCCTCCAACGGGTGTGAATTCTGACCCTAATGACCCCGTCGCTTAGCGATTGAAGATGTTGGAAGACCAGAATGAGCGTGTCCTGTCTCTGCTCCCTAAGCTGTCGGGGGAAGCCGTGCCTGTCGACGTCGAGCCTCGCTCGCGATATCAAGCGTCGCCTTTCGTTGACACGATAGCGACCGTCGACGTCCCGAAGATGTATAACATCCCCGCTTTCACGCCCAAGTATTCGGGAATAACAGATCTAACGGAGCACATTGCGCAGTATAAGCAGCTAATATGGACGGTATCGATCCCGCATATGTATCAAGAAGTGTGCATGTGCAAGAGTTTCGGGGCAACCCTCACGGGTCCTGCCCTCCAATGGGTGATTAACCTCAAGCCCAAATCCATCGTGTCATTCGCTGAATTAGTCAACCAGTTCTCCCATCAGTTCGCCAGCAGTCGAAAGATGGAAAAGCAGACTAGCGACTTGTATAATGTCGTGAAGAAGGCCGGTGAATCTATCCAGAGCTATTTCAATAGGTTCAACGCAGAGATGATCATTGTCCGCAACTGCGACGCCAAGACCGCGATCGAAGCCTATAAACGTGCTCTAGACGACAGTTCGGGTCTGTACACCCATCTGACCAAGTATCCTCCAGAGAATTTCGAAGATGTCCGAGCAAGAACCCTGACATACATGAGGGTAGAAGATGATGCTGCTTCTCGTCAAAATCATTCAGACGACAAGAGGTCATTGAGTGTAAAAAAACCAGAGTTCAAGACGAAGGCAGTATCCAAGTCAGAGCCTTCACGATAAATCTCGAATGTTCGATTCGAGAAAAAGAAGACCGCAGCTCCAACCAAATTTCCTCAGTACTCAAAGATATCCTCCTACGGATTCAAAGGAACTACTAAGGATTTGGTCGAAGCCTTGAAGACCGTCCAGGCGACCATCCGGTGGCCGAAGAAGTCCGACAAAGATGACGGTAAGAAAGATAAATCGAAGTGGTGCGACTTCCATGTCGACCACGGTCATATGACATACGACAAAAACTTGATAGGCGGATTTACACCTGTTAGCCTCAAGTATCCACTATGTAAAAGTATTGAAAATAATTCAAGATAGAAGACCAACAGAGATCAGACAGAAGACATGGAATAAGTTCATCAAGAAGACCAACAGAGCTCAACAGAGCTCTGTCGGATCCAACAGAGCTCAACAGAGCTCTGTCGAAGACTTCCAACAGAAGAACAAGTATTCAACAGAAGACCAACAGAGCTCTTTCAACAGAGCTCTGGTGAAGTGAAGACCTCTGTCAGCCTAAGCCTCGAAGGAAAGCCCAAGTGTTAGACAAGTGTCCATACTTTCCACGTATGCCCTAAAATAGGAGACACACTTTCCACGTGTCATTCCAGGGTACGATAGTACACTGTCTATACTTTTTGAGGGCTATAAATAGTGAGGTAGTGGGACAAACATTAGTAAGCTTTGGGAAGAGTAGTTTTTCCACAATTGTTTAAGCACATACTGCAGCAATCCCGAGCACTACCTCCGTACGATATTGTTGTCCTATGAGATTTCCGAACACACTTTAACTTGTTCTTGGTGTGATTCATTATCAATATATGAGCAACTTTTATATCTGATCTTGTTATCATTTTACTGTTCAATATTTGATTCTCATAGTTCACTTATCGTTTACACAATCACTCATTTTAATGGCTTTATTTAATATGTTTCCGCTGTCTATTTTACTACCATTAATATGATACAACGTGAATCTGGGAACCTACAATTGGTATCATAGCTTCTTTGGTTTTCTTAAGCCAAACGATCCAATCTACCAAGGTTGATTCACTGTTGTTGATTGTGTCTGTGTGTCCTTAAAAGCTTCATTGTATACTCTGTTTTTACTGCTTTCTAGTCCAGACAAGTCTTCATAGCTCATATAACTGTGTTTAAAGCTTTCTAGTTTAGCTTAAAATCTTCTCAAAAGTTACTGTTCCATTGGTTACTGTTTGAAACTCTGTTTCTAGCTGAAAATCGTTTTTCAACAAACTGTACTCTGTTTTTTTTTAAATGGCTAACAACGGTATAAATGCTATCTATACTGCTGGCTCTTTAACAAAACCTCCTACTCTTCTGAGAGATGAATATCCTCAGTGGAAAATCAGGATGGTTAATTTTTTCGATGGTATGGATAAAGACCTCATGCGATCTGTCACGGATGGACCATTCCAACCCATGGTTTTTGTTCCTCGTGTACCCGCAACAGGAACTACTGCTGAGATTCCAGCTCATTATGAGATTAAAACCACAGGTTTTACTGATGAGGAAAATCTGAAAATGGAAAATGATCTTAAAGCAGTTAGACTACTGATTATGGCCATTCCAAACGAAATATTTCAAGAACTAGATTCATGTGTTACTGCTAAGGAAATCTGGGATCAACTTCTTAACCAACTTGAGGGTGGTATCAAAACCCAAAAGAACAGAAGGACCCAATGTATAAATGAATACAACGATTTCAAGGCACTTCCTGAGGAAACCTTACAGCAAACCTACAACAGATTTAATGTGTTGATCAATAAATGCAAAAAATGTGGGGTTGTTAGGTCGAAGGAAGATAACAATGTTTTGTTTTTGAAAAGTTTGAATGATGAATGGTTAAATCTGTCCATGTCTTTACAAGCTAACCAGGACTTAGACGTATGGTCTTTAACGGATGTGTATGGCACTTTGGCCGCACAAGAAAAGGAGGTTGTCAAGCAAAAAGGCAAATCCATCAGTGCTGGTCCAATCGCCTTAGTTTCTGATTCTAAGAAAACCACATCTGAAAGGTCCAACAGAGAGAGTTCAAGCAAAGAGAAAAAGAAAGAAAAGTCTGATAAGAAGAAAGGAAAGAAAAGTTTGATTGCAGAAAGTGAAACAGATGAGAGCTCATCAAAGGATGATGACATTCAAGCCTTTGCCCAATCTCTTGCTTTAATAACTCAGCAATTTAACAAGAGATTTGGCAATAAGTTCGACAGAAGAGGCAGATATGAGAGAGAAGGAAGGGAAGACAGAAGAGGATATACAGCACCAGAGCAAAGTTCCAACAGAGTTGCCACAGAAATAGGGAAACCTCCACAAAGAAGAGAAAATCCACCAGCACAACAGAAGGCCGATGCTGCCCAACCCATCAATCAAAATGATGGACGCTGCTTCAGATGCGGCAAACCTGGACACTTCTCTGTTAATTGTAGAGGCAAACTGGTAAAAGACCAGGACTACTACAAAAACAAATATAAGTACAATTACAGAGAAAGAAGTTATGTTGCTGAAATGGAAAATTGGGTTTCTGATTCATCCTCTGATGATGAACCAGAACAAGCCAACTTCTGTGGAGTTGCTGTGGATGATGAAAGTTTAGAAGAAGCTGTTGACTGGATGACTGGAGAACCAGAAATAACGAAGGGAACAACAGAAGAAGAAGATCTAGCTCATGCATTTGCTCTCACCACGACAGAGTCTAACGACAGAGCGCTGGAGACCACCAGACCCAGTGCCAAGGTATGCTCATCTGAATCCAAATCTGACTCAGAATTAGAAATGCATGTTTCTATGCTAAATGAGGAATTTCAACTTCTTAAACAAAAACTTTCTGAAGAAAAGGAGCTGAGAAAACTAGCTCAGAAGGATCTTGCCTTTTACGAGAGAGAAAACTCTCTTGGAACAAGAAAAGGAAGAAATCTTCAAAGAAAAATCTGAACTAGAAATCTCGCAAAAGAAGAAAGAGAGCTTGTTTTCTAACAGAATTAACGAATATGAAAACGTTTTGAAACAGAAGTCTGAAAAACTAAAAAAATCTGAAACAGAGAGACTTAATTCTGTTGCTTTAACTGATTATTTTCAAAGAGAGAGGGAAGTTCTACATCAATCCCTACAGAGAAAAGAAATTCAAATCAAAAAGTACCAAGATGCACAAGATGTGCATATCAAGATAAATTCACAGATGGATACGCAAGGTCTTGGTTTCTCTGACCTTGCTCCCTATGACAAAAGAAAGAAGACATCTCTGTCCTCTGTCTTTTGTATTGGGAAAATCCAAGAGGATGTGATATCTGGTAATGTTGTTTTCAAAAGAACCAAAATCTCAGATGCTTTCTCAAAACCAAAACATCTTAACTATAGGAACGTCAGCTATGACTCCTCCGATCAAAAGAAGGTTTTAAAACCATCCTCAGAGTTTATTCTTGATCAAGGAAGAGCTAGAATCATACTTCCTAACTCTGTTAAGAACTTGGGCACAAAAGAGATTTTTAACTTCAACTCATTCTTAGGACAGAAGTCTGTTACTTCTGCGACAGACCCCTATGTTGAAATACCACAGAGCAAGCTGAATCCAGAAGCCCCAGCCTTCTCTCCTACCTCCGAATCTATTAGAACATCTTTTGAGGAGGATTTGTTGAAAGTTATCAAAGAAAATGCTGTTTCAGATTCCTTAAAACACAAGTTTAGAAGGTTCAGAACTGTTAAGTCAAAGGTCTCTGATGTACCTATCGAAACTAATACCTCCAACAGAGCCACCAGAGACTTTCTAGCCTCTGACCGTGACTCTGACTCCGAGGTAGATGAACAGATCTTTTGCGGTCAAAAGAAAATTTTACACAAGTTAAAGCAGATACCGACAGAATCTACGGATCTAAAAAATGATGTTTCTTTCTTCAAGAAACAATCAAGGTTTATACCGGTAACTGAATTTGACAACAAAGGTTTTAAGATTCTTGCTTCTAATGCAGTAGAAGTGGAGAAAAGAGAGAAAAACAAAAGCGTTTCAGTAAACCAAAATACTCCTCTTGCTTTCAAACCTGTAAAGTTCACACCAGAACAGAAGGGAAAATGGATAGCAAACAACAGATCTATTCCAAATTCTGGTGTAAATCAAAGAGGAAATTCTGTCTGGTCAAAAGAGTCAAATTCAAAGAACCTCACATCAACAGAGTCTATTTCTAAGAAACAAAGTCGGGACAGATTGTATGCAAAGACGTCTGGTCCTAAAATCTTTTAGAATCAAGCTCCATTCAAACAGTTTTTGAATAAAAACAATGTGCATCAGTTATGCTCCATAAACTGCAACTGCATTCAGCTGTTACTTAAATTGCAAAACCATCTAAATGGTCCCCACTGTGTTCTGAATAAGTCGGTTCAAAAGAAAAATGTCAAGACTGTTCAGAATACACAAAGGAAAACCTCTGGCACATCATCTCAGCATAAAAAATCCCAAGGAAAATCCGATAATCCACCTAAGCCTAACAGGAGAGGACCCATTATGCAATGGGTACCTAAAAGAAATTAATCTGTCTTGCAGAAACCTCATGTGCAGATCTGGTACTTGGATCCTGGATGCTCCAGGCACATGACGGGGAATAAGGAGCTGTTAACTTCTTTTAAAAACAAAATTGGAAGTGCAGTAACCTTCGGAGGAGACAATGGCGGACAGATTAAAGGTTATGGTACATTAGTAAATGGTGGTGTTTGAGTCTCTGAAGTTGCTTATGTTGAAGGATTAAATCATAATCTTCTTAGTATAAGTCAACTCTGTGATCACGGATTTGATGTCAATTTCAGGAAGAAATATTGTTCCTTGTTACTTTCCGAGACTGGTCAAGAACTCTTAAGAGCTGACAGAAAAGGCAATCTTTATAAAATGAACTTTAAACCAAACCAAAACTCTACAACAGAGAAACTCTGTTTAGTGTCTTTGAAAAATGAAGATGCCTGGCTCTGGCATAAAAGATTTTCCCATTTGAACTTTCAAAACCTTGACAAGCTCGTGAAACTGAAATTGGTAAAAGGACTACCTTCCCTGAAGTTTGACAAAGACCATCTCTGTTCTGCTTGTGAGCTGGGCAAAATGAAAAGATCTTCACACAGAACAAAGAGTGATCATAGTTGTCCCAGACCTTTGCATATGCTTCATGTGGATCTCTGTGGTCCAATCTCTGTGCAAAGTCTATCGGGCAAGAAGTATATCCTTGTTTTAATTGAATATTCTCGATATACCTGGATTGAGTTCATCAGAGTAAAATCTGATGTCCCAGAAATTCTGATAAGTTTGTTGAAAATGATACAGGTTCTGTTAGATCTAAAGGTACAAAAGTTGAGAAATGATAACGGGACAGAATTCAAGAACGCCAAAATTGATGCCTACCTAACAGAGGAAAGTATTTCCCAAAACTTCTCAGCAGCAAGAACTCCACAACAAAATGGAGTTGTGGAGAGAAAGAACAGAACTCTAGTAGAAGCCGCCAGAACCATGTTGGCTGGCTCTGTTCTTCCAATGAACTTCTGGGCAGAAGCGGTCTCAACAGCATGTTTTACCCAAAACAGAGCTGTAATTGTAAAAAGATTCAAGAAGACTCCTTATGAACTCATTAACAACAGAAGACCAAATGTGAAATTCTTTCATGTCTTCGGTTGCAAGTGCTACATACTGAATGACAGAGAACATCTGGGAAAGTTTGATAAGAAAGCAGACGAAGGAATCTTTATTGGTTATTCCTTAACCTCTAAAGCCTACAGAGTCTACAACACCAGATGTCGGGTCATTCAAGAGAGTGTAAATGTGTCCTTTGATGAAAGCATATCAAGCTCCTCTGATCGAAAATCAACAGAGGGGACACATACAGAACAAGAGAAGATAAGTTCTTCTAGATCAAGGGAAGAAGACATCAATATCATGTTCAATGATTTCTTCGATGATGATTCCTATGATAACATTAACAGAGGAGATCAAGCTCAGAACTCAACAGATCAAAATCTGACAGGTACATCTCTCACTGGTCCCTATAATACTTCACCATCTACTTCTCTGTCTACAGGAGTGATTCAGAGAAATGAGGAGCCACACCAGAATGAAAGAGAACCTGTTCAAGAACCATCATCACCTTTGCTAACTAATATTGGCAGAGACTCCTTGGTTGAAAGCTCACCCTCACAGAGCCCTGTTAATGACTCTCAGAGCAATGAGGCCACTCTCCAAAGTTGTGTGCCACAGAGCCCTGGTCCCATTCAACAGAGCTCTGATGCTGAAGTTCGTCTTTTCCCATCAGAAGCACAAACCCCGCCTGTTGTCCATGCTCCCATGACACGATGGACAAAGGATCATCCTCATCATCTTATCATTGGTGCTACTGAAGAAGGTGTGAAGACAAGATCAGCCACAATCAATGAAGCTTTCTTTGTAAATTTTCTAAGCATGATTGAGCCGAAGAAGATTTCTGAAGCCCTAGAGGACCCAAATTGGATCGAAGCTATGCAAGAAGAGCTTCTGGAATTTGAGAGAAATAAAGTCTGGTCCTTGGTTCCACTCCCAAAAGGAAAAACCGCCATTGGAACCAAATGGGTGTTTAGAAACAAAAAGGATGAAGATGGGATTATCATCAGAAACAAAGCCCGTCTGGTTGCAAAGGGATACAGACAGGAAGAAGGAATTGACTATGACGAAACCTTTGCACCTGTGGCTAGGCTAGAAGCCATAAGAATCTTCCTAGCCTATGCTGCTCATAAAGGTTTTAAGGTCTATCAAATGGACGTCAAGTCTGCCTTTCTAAATGGAAAACTGCAAGAAGAAGTTTATGTCCAGCAACCACCTGGTTTTGAATGTTCAGAGTTTCCAGACCACGTTTACAAGTTAGACAAAGCTCTCTACGGCCTTAAGCAAGCTCCCAGAGCCTGGTATGAAACTCTGTCCAAATTTCTGTTGATCAATCACTTCGAGAAAGGTACTGTCGATAAAACTCTATTCTTTAGAAGGTATAAGAATGATATACTTCTGGTACAAATATATGTTGATGATATTATTTTCGGGTCTACTCGGCAAGAGTACTGTGACAAGTTTGAGAGTTTAATGAAAAGTGAATTTAAAATGAGCATGATGGGAGAACTTTCATTCTTCCTTGGTTTACAAGTTAAACAATCTGACAGAGGGACTTTTATAAGTCAGTCCAAGTATATCTCTGATATGTTGAAGAAATATAAGCTCAATGATTCAAAACCCATGAAAACTCCTATTGCCACTGGAGTTAAACTTGATCTTAAGAGTGAACCAACAGATGTCAAGCACTACAGAGGCATGATAGGGTCACTTTTGTACTTAACTGCTAGCAGACCTGATATAATGTTTGCAACCTGTCTCTGTGCCAGATTTCAGGCTAACCCAACAGAAACTCATTTAACTGCTGTCAAACGTATTTTTAAATATCTGAAAGGGACTCAATTTTGGGTCTCTGGTATCCTCTTAACTCTGGTTTTGAGCTTGTAGCATACACAGATTCAGACTATGGAGGATGCAAGAATGACAGAAAGAGTACTTCTGGTAGCTGCCAACTGCTTGGAGATAAGTTGGTAAGTTGGACATCCAAGAAACAGAACTGTGTCTCAACTTCTACAGCAGAAGCAGAATATGTTGCTGCTGCTAGCTGTTGCTCTCAAGTAATCTGGATGAAAACTCAACTCAAAGATTATGGTCTGGAGTATGGTAAGATTCCAATTCTATGTGACTCCAAGAGTGCCATTGCCATAACTGCAAATCCAGTTCAGCACTCAAAGACTAAGCACATCGACATAAGGTATCACTTCATAAAGGATCATGTTGAAAAAGGGACTATTGAAATGTACTTTGTTTCAACAGACCTCCAGCTTGCTGACTTGTTTACAAAAGCCCTTAATGAAAGGAGATTTAACTTCCTAATCAGCAAACTGGGTATGCTGAACTTGTCCTCCTAACTCTGATTAAAATCAACAGAGGCTCTGATGTTCCTACCAGAGCTCTGTCAAAAAGTTGGGTAGGATAGTTCAACAGAGTTCTGTTGTACACTAGAATTTTGTCGTGCATTTTTTTTCTTGGTCGTTCAAAAGTTCTTTTGTTTAAAAAAATATATATATCAAAGGAAGGGAAGGCTCATCTGTCGAGGGGGAGCTTATAAAGGAAAATTGCATGGTTTTAGGGGGAGCAAGTCAATAATCAAATTTCCAAATCCAAATTGACTTTGCTTTTTGAGCTTAAAGCTAAATCTTTTAGAGAACCAGTCAGAACTCTGACATCTCATCAGAGCCTCTGTTGCTTCTCATCAGAACTCTGTTTGATCATGTAAAGTTCTGACCATCTCACATCAGAACAAGTTCTGGTAAAGGTAACGGTAAGAAATGGAGGCCACGCAACAGAAGCAACTTAACACAGCTCTATCAGAGATCTGTTAGTCTGTTCTGCCACGTCATCAGAACACGTCATCAAAAGTAACGTCATCAGAGGTGCGGGTTATTTCTAAACGTCAACCACTTGTAACCCACACATCTCTAACCGCGACGGTTTACTTGCACAAAAGTGGTCAGAACAAATCCACGTGGCAATCTCCAATTGAAAGCTAAACCACTAGCTGTCCCCACGATACACATTTCAGGCCACTCCACCTTCTGACACTCGAGTGCCTACAGTATCTGCGGCGATTACTCAGCTACAAGCTAGGACTATAAATATCCAAAACCTTGACCCACTTCTTTTCTAAACTTCCTAAACCTTTCACCTTTCCCTCTCCTATTTAAACCCTGTTCATCTTTCCTCTTCATTCAAACCTTCAAAACCCAAACCTGCAAAAATGGCAAACCCTCAACACTCAGCAGATTCAAGCCGTATTGGTCCCGTCGACCAAATTGTTATTCTCCCATACGAGTTTGCTGAAAGCAACCATCGATTAGATCCAAACCCTGCTCTCTATCTACCCACATACCACATATTTCTGGAGTTCTTCAGAAACTCAGAAATCTTCAGAGCCCTAACAGACTTCGACGACAACATTCCTGAGCTCTACATCAAGCAGTGGTGGACTACTTGCCAACACGTAGAAGAGCTAAACGGAATCATTGGCAATGTGGATTCTGGTCGAGATGGAGGTTCAGGAATGATCAGAATCAGAGCAACTACCCTGCGGAGAATCCTCGGAATGAAGAGCAAGCGACAGCTCGACATAGAAGCTTTCGAGAAGCCACCCAATACTGCTGTCCTTCTGGAGTTTGTACGATTTCTAGGCTACAACAAAGATATCACCCGCATCGGAGCATTCAAAAGACAAAATCTACCACCAGTGTGGAATTTCATGTTCTCTGCACTGAACCGAACCCTCACAGGAAAATCTGGTAGTCAAGATCAATCCAGCATAGAAATCCTACAGATAATGTATGGATTGTTCTTTCAAAGAAACCTTGACTATGCCAGCATTCTCTACACCGACCTTCTCACTGCTGTTAATCTCAAAACCTCTGCCATTGCCAAAGGAGGAGAAGTTGGGCAACATAAATTTCTGAAGAACATCAAGTTTCCAAGGTTTATCGGGTTGGTAATCAGAAGAGCATTTCAGAGTCTGGAATTGACTCAACAAGGCAATACGTTTAGGAACTGGGTCATGACCAGATTTAATCCCACCACTTCAGGAGAATATCCCCTCATTCGACGCGTTCCAGGTACAATGCTCGCTCTGATAAGCCCAGACCACATTTCTATCCAAAACTATAGACATGCTGCTCAACCTCAAGAACCTGAGGTGAGAACCCCAGCATACTTAGGCTCTGAGCCATTTGAGGAGAGTACGAGTGAGGAAATAGGAGTGGAAGAAGGAAACAAACCAGAGGTAAGAGTACCCGAAGTAGGGTCTTCCTCTAGAGTGATGGAGGAGGAAGTAGGGAACATAGCATCCACTATGGAGACTGTTCATAAGGAAGTACAGGAGTCACCAGAGGTAGAAGTTCTTTCCTCTGATACTGGTGAGAAAGAGGATAACAGAGAGGAACCCGAGTGTTTCACAGCCTTAGGTGCCGAGGAAAATGTGAGGATAGAAGAAGATGTCCAAGATGACACATCTGAGGGAAATCCTAGCCCACATCCCAGTGCTCCCACACAATCTAATCCTGGTGATCAAGACCAAGGGATTATTGAAACAGAGGTGCACACCTCGAACCCCAACCAGCCTATACCATCAGAGGCACTTCTTCATACCTCTGATACGCACGAAGCCGGGGAAACTATCTTTGGTAGTGATGTTCATTCGCCCCAGAACATCAATAGGTCACCTCCACACGATGATGCCTCTGTGGCTCATTTAGAGACTACACAAATTAGACCAGAGATCTTTGTAATCTCACGTAGCATCTGTCCGACTCAGGGACAATGGGAGACCATAGTAGAACAAGGGAAGACATTGCTTGATCCAAATGCTTCCCATCACACCAGATTTCCTTCTTCAGAACCTGAGCTGGAAGAGGAAACTCTGGTCAGAACACCTGTAGTTGTTTACCCTCAAAGGGAACATCAAGGATCAGGTGGAAGTCCTCCAAGAGCCAACATCAAAACAACTCTTGACGGAGGCGCCTCTGAACTCGAGGCAGAATTGGAACCATGTGTTGGAACCAAGGAGACCCCCGTTGACATTGTCACAAGAGAAGAGTTCGAAAGCTTATGTGACAGTATCAACAACTCTTTGAACGAGTATAAACTTATCAATGAACAAAAGGAGGAGCTGATCCGCAAGGAAAATGCTTCTCTTAGGGAAGAACTGCTGAACATCTCAAACAAGCATGCTGATCTAACTCGAAGGTATGACGAAGCTGCAACACTCAGAACAGAGTCTGAAAGGGTCAGAGGAGAAGAGATTGCAAAGCTGACGACAGAGATAGCCGACCTACGATCAGTCAGAGCAGAGGAAGTTACAAAGACTTCGACAGAACTTGCAAACCTAAAGCGACTTATAACAGAGAACCACACAGCGCAGACGAACAGAACCCTTCCCATCCCCACGGTTATTCTTTCAGAATCTAATATTAGAACCTTGACAGAGCTAATTACCAACTCTGTGAAGGAATCCATAAAAGAAGCAACCACTTCATCTACTACTCCACTCAACATCTCCAGCCCTAACCCAAATGACCTACCCATGACAGTTGGGCAAATGGGAAACTTCAGAAAATCTATTCTAAGCCGGATGATGACGATCTCATCAAAATTCGTAATGAAGGCAAAGGCAACAGAGCAACATGTGAAAGCGTCTCTTGATACTCACAAAGTCAACTTCAAGGCTCAAGTAGAAGAAATCAAAGCCGCTGCAACAGAGGTAGAAGATGTGATGAAACAGGCAGCCTCAAACTTTACTAATATCATCTTACAGACTGCCTCTACATCAAAAAGATCTGCAGAAGAAGCACCCACAGACGAACCCGCAAGCAAGAGGCAAAAAACTGGTCTGAAGTTTGTTGTTCAGTCCTCACCAAAAGCTCGAATTGAATCCTCTGACGATGATGATGACTTTGAAGACGCTCAAGAAGGTCAATCCGACAATCAATTGGGTGAGTCCTCAGAACAACAAAAGGGGGAGAAGGAGAATGAGAAGGAGAAAGAGAAGGAGAAGGAGGAGAAGGAAGAGGTAGAAAAGGAGAAAGAGGTAGAAAAGGAGAAGGAAGAGGTAGAAAAGGAGAAAGAGGTAGAAAAGGAGAAGGAAGAGGTAGAAAAGGAGAAAGAGGTAGAAAAGGAGAAAGAGGTTGAAAAAGAAGCCAAGGGTAAAGGGAAAGTCACAGAAGCAACTGAGGCAGAGACTACAGAAGGAGAAAAGGGGATGACAGATATGACTGAAGTGGCATTCGACTACATGTTCAAGAACAGAGTCATCAAAGCGACAGAAGAGTCATCGCAAGAACCACCAGAGATCATCTGCCTAGACACCCCTCCTACTTCTCCAACAAAAGAACCAGAAAGGACAGACCAATCCTTTGCTGAAGAACAAATAAGTCAAGCCGAATCTGCTCACATCGACACCCTTATGGCAGAGACCCACAATGACCCAAACCCAACCGTAACAGAACAGAACCCAGAAACCTCTACCTTTCACACCGAAAAACCTGCCTTAGAAACGGTATTTGCATTTCTCTATGCTGACAGAGACATCATCCCTGTAAATGCCGTACCCATTAACCCATACCTCAACCCAATCAGGATAAACACCATCTCTGATGCAAGGCTAAAGTTCATCCAAACCAAGTCAAATCAGAACAGAGCCATCAATATAAACTTCGGTATCCGCAGAATTCTGGACATCAAGCACAAGAAGTTTCAACACGACAGGGTCACATACCATGAGTATACTGTGGAATCAACAGAAGGCAGAAATGAAATCTTCAATGACAATGATCTCGTCCTTCTGAATCCATATGACCTGATCTTACTCCACGCATATTGCTTGAACTTCTCAGAAAGATACACACCGGCCAGAACTGCGCTACCAGAAGTCAGATTTGCTATGCAAGAACACATCAATCTCAGAATACAGATTGATTATCAACTTGGCATAGAGTTTGAAGTGGAGAAACTAGCGATTGCACCTCCTAACGAAAACCTTAAGGGTTATGGTCATCACAAAACTGGAACTGTAGTAGAAGATCCTCCAGTCTTTATCTGCAGACAGAAGGGCATAAAGAAGACCATCAGAGCAAATGAAGCCCACAAGTACTCAAGTGAATCGCTGGTATACATCAAGAACATAATCCAAGATCTCCCAAGAAACAAGTGTCCTGAAAAACAGCAGAAACTCTTCATCAACCAGATTGATCTAATGCTGGATTTCCGAACTCTTATCAAGCGATTCGACAGAATTCTTAGGGGAGACAACTATGCTTAAAATGTACTGATCTTTTATTCTTGTTATATCCCAAAAGATTAGTGCAAGGTTTCGACAGAGGTAAAAGTTCTCTGTTCTTTTGTTTAAATCTCTGTCAAATGTAAATTTTTATTTTCAATACTTAGGGGGAGATTGTTAGCCTCAAGTATCCACTATGTAAAAGTATTGAAAATAATTCAAGATAGAAGACCAACAGAGATCAGACAGAAGACATGGAAGAAGTTCATCAAGAAGACCAACAGAGCTCAACAGAGCTCTGTCGGATCCAACAGAGCTCAACAGAGCTCTGTCGAAGACTTCCAACAGAAGAACAAGTATTCAACAGAAGACCAACAGAGCTCTTTCAACAGAGCTCTGGTGAAGTGAAGACCTCTGTCAGCCTAAGCCTCGAAGGAAAGCCCAAGTGTTAGACAAGTGTCCATACTTTCCACGTATGCCCTAAAATAGGAGACACACTTTCCACGTGTCATTCCAGGGTACCATAGTATACTGTCTATACTTTTTGAGGGCTATAAATAGTGAGGTAGTGGGACAAACATTAGTAAGCTTTGGGAAGAGTAGTTTTTCCACAATTGTTTAAGCACATACTGCAGCAATCCCGAGCACTACCTCCGTACGATATTGTTGTCCTATGAGATTTCCGAACACACTTTAACTTGTTCTTGGTGTGATTCATTATCAATATATGAGCAGCTTTTATATCTGATCTTGTTATCATTTTACTGTTCAATATTTGATTCTCATAGTTCACTTATCGTTTACACAATCACTCATTTTAATGGCTTTATTTAATATGATTCCGCTGTCTATATTACTACCATTAATATGATACAACGTAAATCTGGGAACCTACAACACCACCCCTAAATCTAACCGCAAGTGTACGTGTCGAATTAAGTAATAGTACTGAAAGTACGAGTATCGAACACAGGGAACTAGGAACTAAGTATCATAATGACTATAAGATCTATTAACTGAACGGTCGCAAAATTGAGTGGTTGGTATTAACTAATTAATTGCAAGAAAACAAATCACAAACGGGACAGTAAACAACTTAGGAAACTTCGGATAGAGAAAACAATTGAGGGTTGGAAATCCTAAGGTTTCACGTACAAACAATTGACTCAAAACAATTACCAGTTATTCCGTATAATGAATACCCAATCTCTAAATTCACCGTTGTTCTTTCTCAAGCAACAACGGTTTTTATCTTGAAAAATACAAGTTTTATCTCTCGATCTCAACCTATGGAAATGAAACACATTAAACCTCAAGATTTCAACGGGACTAAGGTTTACTTGGTATTTCTCTATCCAATTTCTCACCTTAGGTATGCAATTTCTAGTTCTAGTTAACAATTAATTCTCTCGAACCTAATTGAAAACAAACAAAACAATTGAAAGTTGGTCAAACTCACAAAAGCATTAAGACTCAAATCACACGCTTCATTAAATAGGAAAAACTGATAAAAGGTTCAAATCACATGTTCATAAGCTTAAACCAAATTCATTCCAACCCCCAACATCTAAAGATTAGTTCATGTTGGTGGTGGATAAAAACACAAGAAAAGGAAGGAAACTAGTGTGTGCAAACATAATGATCGTGGATGTGATGAATGTAATGATGGACTCCTTTCTCTCGGCTCTACTCCGATTATCTTCGTGAACTCCCTTCAATCCGTCCTCTATCGTGGCTCAAAAGTCTCTGGAAAACCTCTAAAAATCGCCCTCCAGCCGTCTGCCTTCGTCCGTGTGTGAATGATAAGTCAAAACCTAGCTGCAGAAAGTGTTTTATAAAACTGGGCGTCGGGGCCAGTACTGGCGCCAAGTGTGGCGCCAGGTTCTGTTAATTTTGTCGGCGCGGATTGTGGCGCCAGTTGGATGGCGCCAAGACTGGCGCCGGCTTCTGTTTTGTTTCTTGGCGCGGATTGTGGCGCCAGTTCGCTGGCGCGGAGACTGGCGCCAGGCTCTGTTTCTCATTTCCTCGATTTTTCTAGTTTTTAGCTCCGGAACTCGAATCTGCTGCTCTTTTGGATAATAATGCTCATACCTGTACTTTCTCACCAAAAACCCGTTAAAGACTCATATTTCACTTGAAGACATGCGTGAACCACCTAGTTTGAGATTAAAAATAATGTCGAAAATCGACATTATCAACAACCCCAAACCGAGCGTTGCTTGTTCTCAAGCAAATTAGCGATAGAATAGAATAAGAGCACGCATCAGTGAAATAATAATGACTGCACAACTCCCAAATGGTACCACGTAATGCACTGGTGATTTCCCATACCTGTGAATGCGTATCTCACTCTCGCCTCATCCTTATTCTGTTTGATCTATGGCCTTCCATTGTGAGTTGAACTCGTGACTGCTCCGATTACATTAAGGTGGTACTAGGTCCAAACATACTAGGGAAAACATTTTGCCTCGACCCTACCTCATGGAATACTCTCATTTCACTCGAACCTAGGCTGTCGCACATGTTGTCATGTATAAGGAATTTATGTACAAGAATACTCGAAAATTACATGACAACTCTAATGAAAGACGCACAAATGTCCAAAAAGTCGATCTCAGAAAGGAATCAAGTAGCAAGACAGGGAATATTGGTAAAGGTGGTCGTATACCCTAATCACATTTTCTAAAAGATCCTCCAGGTCTTTACAAGGGTTGTAACGGGGCTAGGGTTATGGCTAAGGAACGAAGGGTGAGCGGATCAAAAGTCCTCGGTGTGTCAACCATTAGCAGTTCTGAACTTCTTGACTTCACTTTCTATTATTTGGCCCTCTTTGTCACTGCTGGAGTCGCTTTGACTCTCTTAATTTCTGCGGTAAAGCTATCTAAACAACTGTATTTATTTTCTTTTTGTATTTTCTTTTTGTTTTTTTTGTTTTTTTAGGTTGGGACTTCATTGGTCCTCTTTATTTGATTGGGGCTGCATTGGCCCTCTTTTCTATCTATTCTCATGACTGGCCTGTACTGCTTTTGATTGACACACTTTCGGATAAGGGTTGGCTAAGGCTTTTGGCTAGGGTTTGATGGTGGGTCTGAAATAAACAAGTTGGTGAGTGTTTGGCTGCAAAATGGGTTATGGGTACCCACATAATGGGTCGAAAGGAACGGTAGATAAATATGGGTTAAACATACATACAATGCCTGGAATCAACTCTCAAGGTCCACACGATATGGTCTACTACACCCTTACCCAATATCCCGATGGTCGTCTTTGCTACTCAATGCAATATTATAGCGAGATCATTCTATAATCACGACAAGGAATTCGAAAAAGTGTATACGAATTTGGTGGTTAAATCCCTCGAAGTGAAAGGCGTCATTTAGGCTCAATTCTCGCTGTCGGGTGGTCTCCACTAATGTCCCTAGTCATGTCTTTTCCCGGTCCTTTCCTAATGGTCACGTTACTATCACAAGATTCTTCCCACAATGGTCGGTCTCAATAATTCAAAACAAAAATTTAGCTACTATGATCAACGCATTCAGAAGTGCAGGAAGTCTACGTGCATAAACGTGGGCCCGATTGGGCAACCCCAAACGTTACCCACACAATGTCCCCAATGTGCAAGTGTCGGTGCAGGCGATACACAGATGCGACACGTATCATTGTGCATTTATTACAGTCATCAAACAGGAAGGACAAGCATTAACACAACATATCTAAAAGCGAACCCAGAGTTATTCATAAATGGCCACCCCAAACCTAGGCCGTGGCCTAGGTTTGCCAACTAAAGCCAACCCCAAGCCTCGGTAAAACCAAGGTTTGCACAGGATTAAAAGTGAGTGTGTAGATGTTGAAAGGTGTAACAACCCACAATCCAAATATACATATAACATATAATTCATAACATGTTTTCAACAAAAGTAATTCATATTGCACATTTGGTCCCAAAGTCTGACTAATCAATATAAAAATTCATTACAAACTTGATCCTATTTAGATAACATAATAACTAATAACACAGTTATAAGTACGCGAGCATCCACAACTTCATAACGATTATCTTCCCCAAAAAGCTATTCACCAAGTATTCTAATCACTTAGTCTTACTGGAATCACCACCTGGAATACATATTTTTAAAACAGAAAATGAGGGTTAGACCTAAGGGTCTAGTGAGTAAATCCTTGACATTTGGAAATTCAATAAAAATTCATTTATATAAAATACTCTTTATATAAATACACCTATATCACACGTAAATTAATACCAACCAAGATTTGTGCATCATACCTGTCTCATCCCACCTTATCCCTCCACCAATGGCCAAATTTATTGGTTGCGAGCCAATTTAACACACCGGTCCAAAGCCCGGCCACGTATTATACTCGCATATAATACTCACGTAATTATAATATCTCAATATATTATAATCACCCACGTATGACACATTCATACAATTTATCAAGTATTTGTTATCCACATAATGTATTCCAGTAAAAATACGTTAAAGTAAAACTCACCTGTTTTGTTTATCACCAAAGTCTTTCCAAGTTAATTATCACGTATGACAATCCTTCACAGAATCTGAAATCACACAAAATACCAAATATATCTTTTTAAAATTAAACTTATGAAATCCTCGACTCAAGTCACAACCTACTAAAAGTAAATTAGAATCGCAATGCATAGTGCTAAGTCGCAATCAACTACTGCGACTTCATCCCAAATCGCAACCCACTATTGCGATTCCAACCCCAAGTCGCAATCAACTATTGCGATTCCAAACCCAAATCGCAATTAACTACTGCGATTCCAAACCAAGTCGCAGTAGACCATTGCGACTTCAAAGCCAAATCGCAATCAACCATTGCGACTTCGTTGAATGTCTCAGTTCACTGTTCATCCTAAAAACTCAGAAATCGTACTTTTATGCTATGCATGTTGCTGTAAAGGTGCAGATATGTTTAAGACTATGAACATAACCTAACCTTAAGCTTAGATTTCCCAAAACATCCATTTTTAACAAAACCCATCAAAAACTTTAACTAGCAAACTCAAGAACACTTTTAAGAAATTAAAATACATACAAGGATGGATTTGTTACCTTGCTTACTTCAATTCAGCCCTTAAATCACAGCAGCAAACCCTTGATTTCTTTCTCCTTCTTTCCCTTAATCTCTCTCACGATTCTATCTCTCTCTCTTTTCTTCTTCACGTAAAACACACATACACACCATAAATGATTTTTGCTAAGTGTTCCATAAAGAGGACACCTCCTCCTCTAAAGAAAATGTGGCGGTGGTGGTGAGTAGTTTGGTAGAAAGACCCAAACAATCCCTAAACTCATCTCACTTGACAATAAATACCCCTAAACTTTCAAATAAAAATTAAAAATTAAAACTTACTCCTTAACTTCTAACTCCATAAAATACTAACATAAAAATTTATAGAAATAATTAAATAACATACCTGGTTATTACAACATCTCCCCCTTAAAAGAATTCCATCCCGGAATTCGATTTAAGCGAATAGATGAGGGTATTTGGCTCTCATTTCTGACTCTGATTCCCACGTCGCATCCTGACCTCTATGATGTTTCCACTGAACCTTTACCTGTCTGATCTCTTTGTTCCTTAATACTTTGATTTTGTGATCAACTATAGCTTCCGGTTCCTCTACATAGTTCAATTTTTCGTCAACTTGAATATCTGGTAGAGAGACTGCCTGATCTGGTGTAACCAAACACTTTCGAAAATTTGATACATGAAACGCGTTGTGAATCCTGCTTAATTTCGGCGGAAGATCCAATCTGTAAGCTACTTCGCCGATCCTTTCCGTAATTGCAAACGGCCCGATATACCTTGGACTAAGTTTACCTTGCTTCCCAAAACGTATGACTCCTTTGCAGGGCGAGACTTTCAACATCACAAATTCCCCGACTTGGAACTCTAACGGTTTCCGGCGTCGATCTGCATAACTTTTCTGTCTGTCTTGAGCCACTTTTAATCTGTCCCGAATCTGAGTAATTTTATCAGCTGTTAATTGAACTATTTCTGGTCCTGCTAATTGTTTCTCCCCCACTTCATTCCAACACAGAGGCGTTTGGCATTTTCTACCATACAGTACTTCAAACGGTGCCGCTTGAATGTTGGAATGATAACTGTTGTTGTAGGCAAATTCTATCAAAGGCAAATGTTTATCCCACGATCCCCCAAAATCAACTATACAAGCCCGAAGCATGTCTTCTAAAGTCTGGATTGTTCTTTCACTCTGTCCGTCAGTCTGAGGATGATATGCTGTACTCAACTTTATCTGCGTTCCCATCTCTTTTTGAAAGCTTCTCCAGAATCTGGAAGTAAAACGACTATCTCGATCAGAAATAATCGAGATTGGAACTCCATGTCGAGTTACTATTTCATTAATGTACAATTTGGCCAAACGTTCCAAGGAATCAGTTTCTTTTATCGGCAAGAAATGAGCAGACTTCGTCAATCTATCCACAATCACCCAAATAGAATCAAATCCCTTTGAAGTTCTAGGTAACTTGGTAATAAAATCAGTAGTGATCTGATCCCATTTCCACATTGGTATATCTAGTCGTTGTAACTGACCAAACGGCTTCTGATGTTCAATCTTTACTTTCTTGCAAGTAGTACAATCTTCCACATACTTAGCAATACTTCTCTTCATTCCCGGCCACCAATAGAATTGTTTCAAATCTCCATACATTTTATTTGTACCTGGATGAATAGAAAATCGAGATTGATGAGCCTCTTGTAGTACACGATCACGTAATCCACCCAAACGAGGCACCCAAATTCTGTTCCCCATACACAATAACCCACGGTCATCTTTCCCAAGCAATGCTGATATTCCCACTAACCGTTCTGATTTCAAACTTTCTTCCTGATAAGCATCTATTTGGCACTTCAGTAATTCGTCAAAGATATTTGGAAGGAGTTCAGCTCGTAGCGATATCGCTTTTATCGTTCCACTTCTTTCTTGACGTCTTAGTGCATCTGCTACCACGTTCGCCTTCCCGGGGTGATAAAGGACTTCACAATCGTAATCATTTACCAATTCCAACCATCTTCTTTGCCTCATATTCAGTTCCTTCTGATCGAAAAGATGTTGGAGACTCTTATGGTCAGTAAAAATTTGGCATTTAGAACCATAAAGATAATGTCTCCAAATCTTCAATGCGAAAACAACTGCTTCAAGCTCCATATCATGAGTAGGATATTGTCTTTCATGGTCCTTTAATTGACGAGAAGCATAGGCAATCACCTTTCCACGTTGCATAAGTACACATCCCAATCCTAGTTTAGAAGCATCACTGTAGACCACAAAATCATCGGGACCTTCTGGTAATGCTAATATCGGCGCGCTGCAGAGTTTCTCCTTCAATATTCTAAATGCCTCATCCTGTTCTGATTTCCATTCAAACTTTAGATTCTTCCGAGTCAGCTTAGTCGATGGCGTCGCGATTCGAGAAAAGTCTTTTATAAATTTCCGATAGTATCCAGCTAGACCCAGAAAACTACGTACTTCGGTTGCCGTCTTCGGCGGTTCCCATCTTTCAATTGCTTCCACTTTCGCTGGATCAACTTGTATACCCTTCTCTGAAACTATATGACCCAAAAATTGAACTTCCCGCAACCAGAATTCACATTTAGAGAACTTAGCGTACAACTTTTCTTTCTTCAGTAACTCCAGAATCAAACGAAGATGTTGTGCGTGATCCTCTTTGGATCGAGAATAAATAAGTATATCATCGATAAACACAATGACAAATTTATCGAGATAAGGCTTACATACCCGATTCATTAGATCCATAAAAGCGGCCGGAGCGTTCGTTAGTCCGAAGGGCATCACCAAAAATTCGTAGTGACCGTACCTCGTACGAAAGGCAGTCTTCAGAACATCTTCTTCCTTAACCTTCAACTGATGGTAGCCAGATCTGAGATCAATCTTGGAGAAGTAACAAGCTCCAACTAATTGATCGAAGAGGTCATCAATTCTTGGAAGTGGATACTTGTTCTTGATCGTGCGCTTGTTCAGCTCTCGGTAGTCGATACACATTCTCATTGAACCGTCTTTCTTTTTCACAAATAGAACTGGTGCACCCCACGGCGAAGAGCTGGGTCTGATGAAGCCCTTATCAGACAAGTCTTGAAGCTGTGCCATCATTTCTTTCATCTCTGGAGGTGCTAAGCGGTACGACGCACGAGCGATAGGAGCGGCTCCTAGGATTAAGTCAATACCAAATTCTACTTGTCTAACAGGAGGAAGACTATTCAAGTCTTCAGGGAAAACTTCTGGATATTCACTAACGATAGAAATATCCTCCAGCTTAATCTTTTCAGGCCTACTGTCTATCACATAAGCTAAATAACTAGAGCAACCCTTGTTGACACATTTACGGGCTTTCACCATAAATATAAGACTGGACTGATGATTCTTACGATCTCCATAAATCACTACTGATCTCTTATCAGGTAAAACGACATTGATTATTTTCTTATCACAAACTATGTTAGCCTGATTCTCAGCTAACCAATCCATTCCTACTACCACATCAAATTCAATCAAAGCTATTGGAAATAGTTGTATCGGTACTCCACACCCCTCTATATTTATCATGCAACAATCAAAAAACTTCCTTAATTGCCACTTGGTTATCATTTGCAGTATCTACTAATAAAGCATGTTTTAACATTTTAGGCTCTAAATGCATGTGAGCAGCAAAGGAGGGAGACACAAAAGATCGATTTGCACCAGAATCAAATAACACTTTAGCACGCGTGGAGTTTATGAAAAATGTACCTGTGACCACATCCGGAGTTTCCTCCGCCTCTTTAGCTGTCATTTGGAATGTACGACCCCTCGTTTTCGGCGGTTCTATTCTTGGGACTACTGGTCTAGTAATGGTTGGTTTCCCGGATGTACCCCCTTGTTGTATTCTACCTCGTGGACAATCTGATTGGAGGTGATCCGGAGAATTGCACAAAAAGCAAAACCGTGTTAATCGACAATCTTTAACAACATGACCAGTTTTCCCACACTTAAAAACAAACCCGAGATTCCACTTGACAATTTCCCTGATGGTAGCGATTACATCTCGGACATGGTCTTTCCGCTGGTCGAAACGACAGACGGTTATCGAACCTCTGAAATATAGGCTTCCTTGAATCCTGTGATGGTCCTTCCCATTTCCTTTTTCCCAAGCTCTTATCTCCGGCATCCCTTTTATTATCTCGTTCTACATTTTCTGCAGCATCCATCGCAGCTGTAAAGGTATTTGGCCCTGTGGCAGTCACTAGTCTTCGGACTTCTGAATTTAACCCATAGATAAATCTATCCATTTTCATCTTTTCTGTAGCAACATAATATCCTGCAAAACGAGATTTTTCTAAAAATCGTGCAGTATAGTCTCTGACTGACAAATTCCCTTGTTGTAGATTCATAAATTCTTCTTCCAATTGTCTGACAGCAGCTTGTGGACAGAAGTGTGTTGTGAAAGCTAACACGAATTCATCCCATGAAAAAGTAGAGTATATATCCGCTCCTCTCGATTCTATATGAGCCTCCCACCAATACAGAGCATCACCTTTTAGCATTGCCGTTCCATAAAGTACTTTATCTTCTTCAACACATTTACACGTTTTGAAGATAGCCTCTATTTCTTTCAGCCATCTCATAGCTTTTACCGGATCCCGATCTCCTGAGTTTGTAGGGGGCTTGCAACTAAGAAACATTTTATAGTCACACCTTTTCCTTACCGGTAAAACAGTAGCGGTAAGTGGCATCTCAACTTCATGTTCCAGATTTGATCTTTCAGTTTCATTATGACGATTACGTTCGAACATGGCTTGTATGCTATCCTGTAATCTCCCCATTTCAGCAGTCAGATCATCCCGTGTAACAAACTCTGTACCATGCGGTTGTGTTCTACCTCCAGTTCGGCCCCCAGTTCCCCTTCCGGTTCTGCCTCTACCACGATCTCCTCCTCTTCCCCCTGTTCCTATTGGCGGATTCTCTCCACTCGAATTCCTTCCTCTTCCCTGATTCCTTTGTCTAGTGCCACTTGCCATTCTGTGGATTCGAACAAAGTTAATATACACATAAGCACATACCCCATATAACAAGGTACTCCAGTTCAAACATGTACCTGTAAGATCATAATTACACTGGCCAGGTGTAATCTGAAATTACCTTACATGATGTTCCTTCTAGCTTTTATACTTAGCATCCCTAGGTTCTAAAATAATAGGGACATCCTACTTCACATGCAGTTTAAGTCTAGGTACAGATACTAATACCTAAATCCCTTAAACTAGGGCTCTGATACCATCTGTAACAACCCACAATCCAAATATACATATAACATATAATTCATAACATGTTTTCAACAAAAGTAATTCATATTGCACATTTGGTCCCAAAGTCTGACTAATCAATATAAAAATTCATTACAAACTTGATCCTATTTAGATAACATAATAACTAATAACACACTTATAAGTAAGCGAGCATCCACAACTTCATAACGATTATCTTCCCCAAAAAGCTATTCACCAAGTATTCTAATCACTTAGTCTTACTGGAATCACCACCTGGAATACATATTTTTAAAACAGAAAATGAGGGTTAGACCTAAGGGTCTAGTGAGTAAATCCCTGACATTTGGAAATTCAATAAAAATTCATTTATATAAAATACTCTTTATATAAATACACCTATATCACACGTAAATTAATACCAACCAAGATTTGTGCATCATACCTGTCTCATCCCACCTTATCCCTCCACCAATGGCCAAATTTATTGGTTGCGAGCCAATTTAACACACCGGTCCAAAGCCCGGCCACGTATTATACTCGCATATAATACTCACATAATTATAATATCTCAATATATTATAATCACCCACGTATGACACATTCATACAATTTATCAAGTATTTGTTATCCACATAATGTATTCCAGTAAAAATACTTTAAAGTAAAACTCACCTGTTTTGTTTATCACCAAAGTCTTTCCAAGTTAATTATCACGTATGAAAATCCTTCACAGAATCTGAAATCACACAAAATACCAAATATCTCTTTTTAAAACTAAACTTATGAAATCCTCGACTCAAGTCGCAACATACTAAAAGTAAATTAGAATCGCAATGCATAGTGCTAAGTCGCAATCAACTACTGCGACTTCATCCCAAATCGCAACCCACTATTGCGATTCCAACCCCAAGTCGCAATCAACTATTGCGATTCCAAACCCAAATCGCAATTAACTACTGCGATTCCAAACCAAGTCGCAATAGACCATTACGACTTCAAAGCCAAATCGCAATCAACCATTGCAACTTCGTTGAATGTCGCAATCAACCATTGCGACTTCGTTGAATGTCTCAGTTCACTGTTCATCCTAAAAACTCAGAAATCGTACTTTTATGCTATGCATGTTGCTGTAAAGGTGCAGATATGTTTAAGACTATGAACATAACCTAACCTTAAGCTTAGATTTCCCAAAACATCCATTTTTAACAAAACCCATCAAAAACTTTAACTAGCAAACTCAAGAACACTTTTAAGAAATTAAAATACATACAAGGATGGATTTGTTACCTTGCTTACTTCAATTCAGCCCTTAAATCACAGCAGCAAACCCTTGATTTCTTTCTCCTTCTTTCTCGTAATCTCTCTCACGATTCTATCTCTCTCTCTTTTCTTCTTCACGTAAAACACACACACACACCATAAATGATTTTAGCTAAGTGTTCCATAAAGAGGACACCTCCTCCTCTAAAGAAAATGTGGCGGTGGTGGTGAGTAGTTTGGTAGAAAGACCCAAACAATCCCTAAACTTATCTCACTTGACAATAAATACCCCTAAACTTTCAAATAAAAATTAAAAGTTAAAACTTACTCCTTAACTTCTAACTCCATAAAATACTAACATAAAAATTTATAAACATAATTAAATAACATACCTGGTTATTACAAAAGGTGAGGCACCCCAAACCTAAGTGAAACTTAGATTTGTTGCATCTCGTTTAACTAATAAGGAAACAAACATTGTACCCCACTCGTTAATATACAAAGTTAGAACATACCTATTTGACCGGACGTAGAAGATTCTCTTGAAGGGTTTGAGCGACCAGTTGGGAGAATTCAGAAAAGATGGAGAGAGAAAGCAAAAACAAAAGAGATCAAAGCAAAAGACGAAAAACGCAAAGACAATGAAAACACAAGCAAGAAAGGAACAACAACTGCACGAGAAACACATAGAAACATCAGGGGGACCCCCCGCGATTTTGGCCGCGGTTTGGAAGTCGCGGGATAAACCGCACAACATTCTGTTTCGCAAAACAAACAGAGGCTCCCGCGGTTTTGGCCGCCTTTTGTAAACCGCGCAGGAACCCACGCACGTCTCTGTTCCCCAATTTTTTTTATATAAATAAAAACACTCCAACACATAAATTAAAAACAAAACACGCAAACCTCGGTGGGTTCCCTCCCACCCAGTGCCGTAGTTAAAGTCGTGGCACGACTATGTGGCTTTCAACTTGGCTCGGTATTTGCGGAATTGACTCGCCCACACTTACGGTCTTCCGCAGTTTCTTCCACAACTGGGTTTCCTTGATCATCGGACTCCTCTTCACTTCTATCTCTTACCCTCTCGAACATCTTGAATACTACCTTTTCGCCGCCAACCCTCATCGTCATCTCGCCTTCTTCCATGTCAATTAGCGCTTTGCTCGTGGCCCGAAATGGTCTTCCCAATATCAACGGGACCTCTATATCTTCATCATTGTCCAGCACCACGAAGTCCACCGGAAAATAAAACTTGTCGACTTTGATGAGCACATCCTCTATCACTCCATATGGATACACGATTGATCTATCTGCGAGTTGAATTGTCATGTATGTTGGCTTCACTTCCCCCAAGCCGAGTTTCCTGAAAATAGATAGAGGCATCAAATTAATACTTGCCCCTAAATCACATAACACTTTATCAAAACAAATATTCCCAATTTGAATAGGAATCGAAAAACTCCCTGGATCCTTAAGCTTCAGGGGAAGCTTGTTCTGGATGATCGCTTTACACTCTTCAGTAAGTGCCACTGTTGCATGCTCCTCCATCTTCCTCTTGTTGGAGAGGATTTCTTTTAAGAACTTCATGTATGAGGGAATTTGTGCCAACGCATCTACAAAAGAGATGTTAATATGCAATTTCTTAAAAACTTCAAGAAACTTAGAAAAGTTTAGATCATCCCTGTGGCTTTTAAGCCTGTTTGGATATGGCACTTTTGGAACTACCGGCTTGACCGGTGGTTGATTTGGCATGGTGGGATTCTCTTGCTTCCTCTCTTCACTCTTCGAGTTCTCTTCAATCATAACCTCTTCATCAGCCTCTAACTCCTCCATGTCTACAATCTCAACCTCTTGCCTTTTGGGCTCAGTTTCCTTTGATGACGGCTCTCGTGCCGGGTCTCCAATCAGCTCCTTGCCACTTCTCAGATAAATGGCTTTGCATTCTTCTCTTGGCTTTCTCTCAGTCTGACTTGGAAATGTCCTGGGAGCTCGGTTTTGTAGGACTTCAGAAATTTGTCCCACTTGCCTTTCAAAGAGCTTAATCGATGCCGTATTCTGGTCAGTAGCTGCCTTGACCGTGTTAACCGTGCTTGCTAACCCTTCAACTGTGCTATCCATCTTGGTCATGAACTTCATCAGCATACGTTCTAACCCCGGTGTCTTCTCTACGGATGGTCCTTCGTCGAATTTCCTTTGATTGAAACCTGGAGGACGGTAAACATTGTTAGATTGAGAAGAATTAGAATGGTTAGACCAATTACCGTATTGTTGCTGTCCTTGAGGTTGACTCCATGAGAAGTTAGGGTGTTTCTTCCACCCCTCATTATATGTGTTCGAGAACGGGTCGTTCCTTGGCTGGTTGTTCCGGTTTTGTAGAAATTGAACCTGTTCAGGTTCTTCCGGACTGCCTCCTTTAAAATGGTTCGTGATAGCGGCTAATTGGGCTTTTATTGCCTTCAGCTCATCCGACTCTTGAACACTCGCAACTTTTCTAACGACTGATCTTGGAGTAGAAAAACTATGTTCAGCCAGATTATCGATCACCTCGCATGCTTCCTCATAAGACTTATCCATTAGGGCTCCACCCGATGCAACTGTAATGTCGTTTTTGAACTGCGGGTGAAGTCCACTGAAAAAGATTTGGATAACAACCCAGCCGTGTAACCCATGATTAGGGCACTTCTTGAGCATGTCTTTATACCGCTCCCAAGCTTCATACAACGTCTCTTGATCCCATTGAGCAAAATGGGTGATTTCAGCCATAAGTTGGGCGGTTCTGCTTGGTGGGAAAAACTTCTGAAGAAAAGCAGCTTTCAGTTGCGCCCAGGTGGTGATCGAGTCCGGTTGGATACTTTCGTCCAAGTTTCGGCTCTGACTTTGAGTGAAAAGCTGAATAGCCTCAGCTTAATTGCATCATCTTCCATCCCATTGATCTTAAACGTGTTGCGAATCCTCTCAAATGCACGAAGGTGTGCATGGGGATCTTCAGTTGGCGCTCCCCCGAACTGATTCTGCTGTACCATCACGATGGTACTCGGCTTTATCTCGAAATAATTCGCCGCAGTGGTGGGCGCTTGGATGTCTATGCGTGCGGCTGCCACATTCGGATCGACAAACGAACGCATAGGGCGTCTCTCAGGTGGGGCTTCGTCACCCATCTCGATCTTGATATGTTTTTTTTGCTTTTGTTTCTTTGCGTAATCGACGGGCGGTTTTTTCGATTTCTGGATCGATCGGTTCGAGTTTCTCCCCTCGGGTTTTCCTTGGCATAAACCAATTAGTACCTGAAACGGAAAATAAACAAAATTAGCAATCCCAAAACTGAAAGTGATGAAATAAAATATCAGAAATATTAATGTTCAATGTAATAGCGCTTATAGCTGGTAGTGCTATCAGTTGCAACTAGTTCCCCGGTAACGGCGCCAAAAACGTAATAGGCGGGTTTACACCCCCCTAAATCTAACCGCAAGTGTACGGGTCGAATCAAGTAGTAGTACTGAAAGTACGAATATCGAACACAGGGAACTAGGAACTAAGTATCATAATGACTATAAGATCTATTAACTGAACGGTCACAAATTTGAGTGGTTGGTATTAACTAATTAACTGCAAGAAAATAAATCACAAACGGGACAGTAAATAGCTTAGGAAACTTCGGATAGAGAAAACAGTTGAGGGTTGGAAATCCTAAGGTTTTCACGAACAAACAATTGTCTCAAAACAATTACCAGTTATTCCGTACAATGAATACCAAATCTCTAAAATCACCGTTGTTCTTTCTCAAGCAACAATGGTTTTTATCTTGAAAACACAAGTTTTATCTCTCGATCTCAACCTATGGAAATCAAACACATTAAACCTCAAGATTTCAACGGGACTAAGGTTTACTTGGTATATCTCTATCCAATTTCTCACCTTAGGTATGCAATTTCTAGTTCTAGTTAACAATTAATTCTCTCGAACCTAATTGAAAACAAACAAAACAATTGAAAGTTGGCCAAACTCACAAAAGCATTAAGACTCAAATCACATGCTTCATTAAATAGGATAAACTGATAAAAGGTTCAAATCACATGTTCATAAGCTTAAACCAAATTCATTCCAACCCCCAACATCTAAAGATTAGTTCATGTTGGTGGTAGATAAAAACACAAGAAAAGGAAGGAAACTAGTGTGTGCAAACATAATGATCATGGATGTGATGAATGTAATGATGGACTCTCTTCTCTCGGCTCTACTCCGATTATCTTCGTGAACTCCCTTCAATCCGTCCTCTATCGTGGCTCAAAAGTATCTGGAAAACATCTAAAAATCGCCCTCCAGCCGTCTGCCTTCGTCCATGTGTGAATGATAAGTCAAAACCTAGCTGTAGAAAGTGTTTTATAAAACTGGGCGTTGGGGCCAGTACTGGCGCCAGTTGGCTGGCGCCAAGACTAGTGCCAGGTTCTGTTAATTTTGTCGGCGCGGATTATGGCGCCAGTTGGCTGGCGCCAAGACTGGCACCGGCTTCTGTTTTGTTTCTTGGCGCGGATTATGGCGCCAGTTCGCTGGTGCGGAGACTGGCGCCATGCTCTGTTTCTCATTTCCTCGATTTTTCTCGTTTTCAGGTCCGGAACTCGAATCTGCTGCTCTTTTGGATAATAATGCTCATACCTGTACTTTCTCACCAATAACCCGTTAAATACTCGTATTTCACTTGAAGACATGCGTGAACCACCTAGTTTGAGATTAAAAATAATGTCGAAAGTCGACATTATCAATAACTCTAAAAAAGGAGCTCGCATATCACATCCCGAAGGGCAATCTCAAGGATATCATCGACAACGTCATTACTCCAGCTAACGACGCTCGACCGCCTACTCCCGATCATGCAAAGGTCATCAACTGTATAACTGGTGGTTCCGATGTATGCGGTCTGACGTATTCCACAGCCAAACGTCATGCCAGCCAGACACCTGACGATCGACCTACCCCTCATTCATCAAGACCCAAAGGAGACCTGTAGTTAGAAGCCATGAAGATTTCATTCGACCAAGACGACCTTGGTGACTCGTATCGGAAGCATCATGACGGGTTGATCATCCAACTCACGATTGGTAACTGTCTGACCCGACGAGTCTTGGTCGACGGAGTCAGTTCAGTAAACGTCATCTTCCTTGATACCATCAAGGCCATGGGAATAGATCGATCGGAAATCACCCGATGCTCGACAACCTTGGTCGGTTTCAATGGAGACGCGACGAGTACCTTTGGAGAGATCACCTTGCCTGTCTATGCCGGAGGAATCAACAAGCAGACCAAGTTCAACATCATCGATTGCTCGTCGCCCTATAACATTGTTTGGACAAAATTTCACCAGTCTCGACCACAACCAAGGTAAGAAAAACACTTATTCTCCTTCTTTTCATAGTAAGGTAAAAATCATAGTACTTTGTCTTCTGATTAAAGTTGAGATCGAAAGTTCTTCACCTCACGACACTCGACCACAATATCGCCTATTTCACACGACCGTCACATAAAACCATGCGACCTCGACCAGCTAACATGCAGTATGACTGTTACGTTTGTTCAGTGTTAAATGCATGAATCAATGCCATTGATGAACAACAGCTATAACCGACGAAATCAGTTATGAAGATTTAATCCAGCGAATGTTATGGCAGTTATCGAAACATTTAATGAGGCAATTAAAGCACCCGAAGACTACAAATACCAAGCTGAATCACCATTTTAAGGACACTGGCACAAGATAAACACAACACAGAGACATCATAGGCAACCTTCCAAACTCAGAAGAATATTCAAAGCAAAGAACTCTCTCTTGAAGAATCGCTCTCGACGCACGACATTCGCATACGACACTTTATTTTTACACACGACTCACATTGTTTTTACATCCAAAATACTTGTTACTTTACATTTCAATGTCTTTCTTTCACTTGTATTGTAATCTCTGTAAGATCGACACGAGAAACATAAGGACATCGCCCCTGTTTGGCGACCATAGTACATCGACGACCTCCACTGTCATCCGCGTTTTTTCCTCGTTGAGGTTTTTCTCGTATCACCAAACTCTCCGTCTCATTTACATTTTTGTCTTTGTCGCACGCTTTGTCGAGAGATTTCTTTCTTTCGTTATTAAGCTCCACAATCAACCTCAAGTTGTACTTTTGTGCGATTTTTGGCATTAACAAACATTCTCTTGGGTCGACCGTGGATCCATGACATGAAAGCCGTTCCCTCGACCTATCATCAGACCATGAAGTTCCGTACGCCGTGGGGAGTCCAGGAGATAGAAAGTGAGCCGAAAGTCGTGAAAGTCTAGGAGATCTCAAAGATATCATCGATGACGTCGTTACTCCAGCTAGTGACGATCGACCACCAACCCCCGAGCATGCTAAGGTCGTCAATTGCATCACCGGTGGTTCCGACGTATGCGGTCTGACGTACCCCGTAACCAAACGTCACGCCAGTCAAGCACCTAACTTTCGACCTGTCCCGCGTTCATCGAGACCAAAAGGAGATTTGGAGTTGGAAGCTATGAAAATCATATTCGACCAGGACGACCTCTGTGACTCATACCAGAAGCATCATGACGGGTTGATCATTCAACTCACGATTGGTAATTGTTTAACCCGACGAGTCTTGATCGATGGAGGCAGTTCAGCGAACGTCATCTTCCTTGACACCATCAAGGACATGGGAATCGATCACTCGGAAATCACTCGACGTTTGACAACCTTGGTCGGTTTCAATGGGTAAGCGACGAGCACCTTTGGAGAGATCATCTTGCCTGTCTACGCCAGAGGAGTCAACAAGCAGACCAAGTTCAGCGTCATCGACTGCGCGTCGGCCTATAACATCATCTTAGGCCGACCATGGATCCATGAAATGAAAGCCGTTCCCTCGACGTATCACCAGATCATGAAGTTCTCTACGCCGTGGGGAATCCAAGAAATCAAGAGTGAGCCGAAAGTCGCCCGTTACTGCTATAAGACTACCCTGAAGCCGTGGAAGTAAGTCGTCTGGAAGTCACAAGTGCCCTAGATCAGAGTAAACCTGACCATGAGGTCTCGACAGGTTCGTCCTTCTATCCATAACCTTAAAGACAAACTAATGCTTTTCCTACAGGAATATGCCGACTATTTTGCCCCGTCGCACGAAAACACGGTCGACATAGACGTTGGCACTGGTTCTCGAAAACTCGGTGTCGACCCGTCATTTAAACCTATTTGCTCTTGGAGGAAATAGGATAGTAAATGACGAGGGGCAAATACCCTGTTAAACAAGAAGAATCTATGAAGGTATTGTTTCTAATCCCTTTTTTCTTTACGATTTTTTGTCACAAACGACTACTGACTTAAGCATCGGAGGGTCGTTGGTTAGCCAACGACCAACCTCTGACATTGTTTTATCACAGATCGCATAACATAAATTGCTAAGTCTACTATACAACTATAGTCTCGCAGGATCTCACGACACAAGCAATCGGGTGTATAACTCGATTATCTTATCACCGAAACGTATGACTCAAATTCATCGTATGACCTAATCGTACGACCATAAGGTCTAACGACCCCATGATTTCAGTTCTCTAATTTAGAAGAATTTTGTGTTCTGAATGAATGCTATGATTGCCAACACGATTTAAAAGTCTTATGGCTTACGTTCTAGTTGTTGTGTTGCAATGTATGCCTAAGTCGCATGATTTCTGGTTCCTTCTATACTTGGTGAGATTTACAATTGACGTTGTATTTATTTGCAAAATGTATAAAGCACAAAGTCAAGAGGAAACAAAATAAAACAAAGATATTTTCAAAGGCAGAGGAGGTGCGTCGGTTGCGTCCTTGCCTGACGCCTCACCCTGGGGATCTTCCTCCTCCTCGTCCTCCTTCTCATCATCTGAATCAAGATCTCTCTCGGTCCCGACCTCCCTAAAGAAGAGATCCAACTCGTCTGACGCCGAGGCCAGAGGATTCTTTCCCAATAAGTGACGACGCATGATCGTCGCACGTGCAGCAAGTCGAGCAAAAGAAAACACGGACCTATTCTCGTCCCTCAGCTCCTCCAACTCCTTCTCTAAACTTGCCACCTTGGACCTGGATTCCTCGGCTTCTTTTCCCTTCATAGCCAAGGATTCCTTCATCCCCTCCAGCTCCTCTCTTTGATCATGCATCAAAGTTAGGGACTCCTTTAGACGCGAATTCACCTCATCCCTCGCATGGCCGACGACTTCCAACTCGTTCAAAGCATCGTCAAGTTGCACCGACCTCGCCTCTTCACGTTCCAGAGCGGACCTTTCCCTCTACAAGCATGCATCTTCTTTCTTGATAGCAGAGGCCATTAAGCCCTCTATCTTTGTCGTTTTAGTATGCAATGCCAAAGAAGACTGAAACGCCTGAAAACATACGAAAACACATTAGCAAAGTACACGACCCCGACAACAGACGAAAAACAAAGTCTTGAAAGATAGACTTACCATGAATGTCAGTCCAGCGACATGGGACTCCGCATCTTCAAGGGAAACCCTGTTGAAACGCTTTCTGAAAGACGGGAGCTGATACTTTCCCAAGTGGGGGAACAATTTCGTCTCGTCCAAGACATTATCCACTAGGAAATCCGACGGGAACGTAAAGTTTACCGTCGTTTCCTCCCCAAAGCCCGTCTGCGCACCTTTACCCTTGTCGGTCGACGAAGGGCCTGACGTGGCAGTAGGAGACATCGTCGCCGGTTGCGCAGTATCAACGGATCTTGCGTCGATCGTGTTAGAAGTCTTCTCGAGACACACGCTCGACGCCTTCGCCCTCTCAGGCGAAATGACTCTCGATGAGCCTCTCGTCCTCAGAGACGGTTCCTTCAGAACGGACATCCTCGTCTTCTTTAGGAGTCCCGACCCAGCTGTCGGAACCTCTTTTCTCTTTAGGACCCCCGAGCCAGTTGTCGGGGCATCTTTCTGCCTGTTTTCCCTCACCTTGCGAGCCAGTTCGATTTGAGCAACCTTCTTGGCAGCTACAGGTGTCATCTTCGACCGAGATTCCCCTGTATGGCAAAAGAAAGAATTAGATGATTGAGAATAGGGAAAGACTAGGTCGAGCGGGAAGACGGTAAAGGAATACTTACCAATTATCTCTACTTCTGCTTCCTCCCCCTTCTCTTCCTCCTCGGTCTCCTCAGATTCCTCTTCCTCTCCTTCTTCTTCTTTCTCTTCTCTACCCATTCGCATTCTATCGCCCAAGAAAACAGTGTCGTCGTCCTCATCTATCTGGTGACGCATAACGTACGACCGATCATCAGCGCTAAACTCCAAGAACTTTTCGACCATAGCCTTGGAATCATCGTCAGGTTTTACCTTGTCAAAATTAATATCTATACATAAGAAAGAAGATTAGTCGAAAATAACAAAGTGACACGAGACGTACGATAAAAGGCTAGAAACAGCTCACCCGTCATATTCCAACCAGACCTGATCCAGTCAGTGTCTAGCGTCGCCACTCGCACGAGTACGTACCTGGTCTTCCATTTTCGGTCGTTGACTGCAGTATTTAAAACCAAGGTGCGTTCGCCCTTGTACCTCGAAAATAAACTGTAGCGACGGTAATGATCCTTCTTGATCTGGTACGTCGTCAGTAGGTCCCTCACGTTCATGGGAGACTCCCAATGCAAAGTAAGTCATTCGATGACTTGAATGACTCGCCAGAACTGGGGCATCAGTTGCCCCGATGAAAGATCGAATTCGCACATAAACGCCTTGGCAAGAGGTGAGTATGGCCAACGAAAACCTATCTTGAACGGGTACTCATAGATCACGACGTACCCTTCGGGACACATCTCCGGACGAACCTTGCCGGCCTTGTTTACAGTAATCCCCACAGGGATCCTCGCTAAACTTCTGAAATCGTCAAGGTCTTCTTCGTTTCGAATGGTACTTCTAGGCTCTGTCGACATTGCTAACCCCGTCAACCAAGTCTGTATCTCTGAAAGGCCCCATATATCCCAGTTTTTCCTAGGCTTCCTAGCGATGGATTTGCGACGCATACGCAGACTGAATGATCGTACCTTATATAGGTGCTCTAGACTTCGAAAATCCTAACTGATTCAGGAGTATCTTGCAGGTTTAGAAAAGATTGGACGAAGATCGATAAGAAAACCAGAAAGAAATCTTTGCCTAAAAACTCTCTTTGAAATCGTAAACAGGAAAAGATCCTTCGTGGTCTCTATTTATGCAAACGATCATGTCAGGTCGAGTCCCTTGATGATCGACACGCACCCTTGTCTCTTCGTATGACCGCACAGATCGCCGACACCTGGCCATGACAGCTGCTAAGCTTAATCGTATGTCGGCATGTCGTCACGACCTTATCCTCCCTTCGACTTCCCATTCAGTTAGAATTGAACCGATCCAATTCCAAGACAACTAGGGTAACTTCCGACATGTGTCACGACTCTAGGCATCCGACGAGCAAAATTTAAAAAACTTTTTGAAAATTTGAATTTGCCACTCCACTTTTTCAAATTTCGGGGGCAAACTGTTTGGGCAAAATTTCACCAGTCTCGACCACGACCAAGGTAAGAAAAACACTTATTCTCCTTCTTTTCATAGTAAGGTAAAAATCATAGTACTTTGTCTTCTGATTAATGTTGAGATCGAAAGTTCTTCACCTCACGACACTCGACCACAATGTCGCCTATTTCACACGATCGTCACATAAAACCATGCGACCTCGACCAGCTAACATGCAGTATGACTGTTATGTTTGTTCAGTGTTAAATGCAGGAATCAATGCCATTGATGAATAACGACTATAACCGACGAAATCAGTTATGAAGATTTAATCCAGCGAATGTTACGGCAGTTATCGAAACATTTAATGAGGCAATTAAAGCACCCGAAGACTACAAATACCAAGCTCAATAACCATTTTAAGGACACTGACACAAGACAAACACAACACAGAGACATCAGAGTTAACCTTCCAAACTCAGAATAATATTCAAAGCAAAGAACTCTCTCTTGAAGAATCGCTCTCGATGCACGACATTCGCATACGAAACTTTATTTTTACACACGACTCACATTGTTTTTACATCCAAAATACTTGTTACTTTACATTTCAAATTCTTTCTTTCACTTGTATTGTAATCTCTGTACGATCGACACCAGAAACATAAGGACATCGCCCCTGTCTGGCAACCATAGTACAGCGACGACCTCCACTGTCGTCCGCGGGTTTTTTCCTCGTTGAGGTTTTTCCCGCGTCACCAAACTCTCTGTCTCATTTACATTTTTGTCTTTGTCGCACGATTTGTCGAGAGATTTCTTTCTTTAGTTGTTAAGCTCCACAATCAACCTCAAGTTGTACTTTTGTGCGATTTTTGGAATTAACAAACATTATCTTGGGTCGACCATGGATCCATGACATGAAAGCCGTTCCCTCGACATATCATCAGACCATGAAGTTCCCTACGCCGTGGGGAGTCCAGGAGATCGAAAGTGAGCCGAAAGTCGCGAATGTCCAGGAGATCTCAAAGATATCATCAATGACGTCGTTACTCCAGCTAGTGACGATCGACCACCAACCCCTGAGCATGCTAAGGTCGTCAATTGCATCACCGGTGGTTCCGACGTGTGCGGTCTGACGTACTCCGCAGCCAAACGTCATGCCAGTCAAGCACCTGACGACCGACCTGTCCCTCGTTCATCGAGACTAAAAGGAGATTTGGAGTTGGAAGCTATGAAAATCATATTCGACCAGGACGACCTCGGTGACTCATACCAGAAGCATCATGACGGGTTGACCATTCAACTCACGATTGGTAATTGTTTAACCCGACGAGTCTTGATCGATGGAGGCAGTTCAGCGAACGTCATCTTCCTTAACACCATCAAGGCCATGGGAATCGATCGCTCGGAAATCACCCGACGTTCGACAACCTTGGTCGGTTTCAATGGAGAAGCGACGAGCACCTATGGAGAGATCATCTTGCCGGTCTATGCCGGAGAAATCAACAAGCTGACCAAGATCAGTGTCATCGATCGTTCATCAGCCTATAACATCATCTTAGGTCGACCGTGGATCCATGAAATGGAAGCCGTTCCTTCGACGTATCATCAGACCCTGAAATTCCCTACGCCGTGGGGAGTACAAGAAATCAAAAGTGAGCCGAAAAGTCGCCCGTGACTGCTATAAGACTACCCTGAAGTCGCGGAAGTAAGTCGTCTGGCAGTCACAGGTGCCCTAGATCAGAGTAAACCTGACCATGAGGTCTCGACAGGTTCGTCCTTCTATCCATAACATTAAATACAAACTAATGCTTTTCCTACAGGAATATGCCGACTATTTTGCCCCGTCGCACGAAAACACGGTCGACATAGACGTTGGCACTAGTTCTCAAAAACTCGGTGTCGACCCGTCATTTAAACCTATTTGCTCTTGGAGGAAATAGGATAGTAAATGACGAGGGGCAAATACCCCGTTAAACAAGAAGAATCTATGAAGGTATTGTTTCTAATCCCTTTTTTCTTTACGATTTTTTTGTCACAAACGACTACTGACTTAAGCATCGGAGGGTCGTTGGTAAGTCAACGACCAACCTCTGACAATGTTTTATCGCAGAATCGCACGACATAAGTTACTGAGTCTGTCGTATGACACCAGTATGCTTCCGCATGATTGCACAATATAAGCGGTCGGGTCCATGACTCGATTATCCCATCACAGGAACGCATGATTCAAATTCATGATGTGGTCTAGTCGTACGACCACAAGGTCTACCGACCCCATGATATCAGTTCTTTAACTTAGGTGAATTACATGCTCTGAATGAATGTTATGACTGCATATGCTCATGTATGCCAACACGGTTTAAAAAGTCTTATGACTTATGTTCTAATTACTGTGTTGAACTAGATGCCTAAGTCGCATGATTTCTTGTTCCCTCCACATTTGGTGAATTTTACAATTGACGTCATATTTATTTGTAAAAAGTATAAAACACAAAATCAAAAGATATCTAAGTTTCATTCATCGAACTTACTGTTATATATACATCCAAAAGGCTCGACCATTGACGGTCGAGTAACAGGGAACAATAATAAACAAAGACATTTTCTAAGGAAGAGCGTCGGTCACATCCTTTTCTGACGCCTCGCCCTGGGGACCTTCCTCCTCCTCGACCTCCTTCTCATCGTCCGAGTCAAGGTCTCTTTCATTTCCGACCTCCCTGTAGAAAAGGTCTAACTCATCCGACGCTGAGGCCAGAGGACTCTTGCCCAATAAATGACGTCGCATGATCGCCGCACGCGCAGTAAGTCGAGCAAAGGAAAAAAATGACTTATTCTCGTCCCTCAGCTCCTCCAGCTCCTTCTCTAACCTCGCCACCTTGGATTTGGACTCTTCGGCATCCTTTTCCTTCGTGGCCAAGGATTCCTTCAGCTCGTCTAACTCCTCCCTTTGGTCGTACATCAAAGATAGGGACTGCTTCAAGCGCGAGTCCACCTCATCCCTCGCATGGCCGATGGCTTCCAACTCATTCAAAGTATCATCGAGTCGCACCGACATCGCCTCTTCACGTTCCAGAGCGGACCTTTCCCTCTCCAAACATGCATCTTCTTTCTTGATGGCGGAAGCCATTAAGCCCTCTATCCTTGGCGTTTCAAGATGTAATGCCAATGATGACTGAAACGTCTGAAAACATACAAAAACACATCAGCAAAATACACAACAACGACAAAAGACGGAAAACAAAGTCTTGAAAGATAGACTTACCATAAACGTCAGCCCAACGACATGGGACTCCGCATCTTCAAGAGAGACCCCGTTGAAACGCTCTTTGAAAGAAGGGAGCTGATACTTTCCCAAGTGGGGGAACAATTTCGTCTCATCCAAGACATTATCCTCTAGGAAATCCGACGGCAATGTAAAGTTTACCGTCGTTTCCTCCCCAAAACCCGTTTGCGCACCTTTGCCCTTGTCGGCCGACGAGGGGCCGGACGCGGTAGTAGGAGACATCGTCGCCGGTTGCGCAGTATCAACAGATCTTGTGCCGATCGTGTCAGAAGTCTTTTCGATAAACACAGTCGACGACTTCGCCTTCTCAGGCGGGACGACTCTCGATGAGCCACCCGTCTGCAACGACGGTTCCTTCAAGACGGACATCCTCGTCCTCTTTAGGAGTCCCGACCCAGTTGTCGGGACCTCTTTTCTCTTTAGGACCCCCGACCCAGCTGTCGGGGCATCCTTCTCCCTGTTTTCCCTAGCCTTGCGAGCCAGTTCGATTTGAGTCGCCTTTTTGGCAGCTGCAGGTGTCATCTTCGACCGAGATTCACCTGTATGGCAAAAGAAAGAATTAGACGATTGAGGACAGGGAAAGACTAGGTCAAGCGGGAAGAAGGTAAAGGGATACTTACCAATTATCTCTACTTCTGCTTCTTCCCCCTCTCTTCCTCTTCGGTCTCCTCGGATTCCTCTTCTTCTTCTTCCTTCTCTTCTCGACCCATCCGCATTCTATCACCCAAGAAAACAGTATCGTCGTCCTCGTCTATCAGGTGGCGCGTGACGTACGACCGGTCGTCGGCACTAAATTCCAGGAACTTCCTAACCTTGGCTTTAGAGTCATCGTCAGGCTTTACCTTGTCGAAATTAATATCTATGCATAAGGAAGAAGATTAGTCAAAAAGCAACCAAATAGCAAAGTGATATAAGACGTACGACAAAAAGCTAGAAAAAGCTTACCCGCCATATTCCAACCAGACCTGATCCAGTCACTGTCGGTGTCTAAAGTCGCCACTCGCACAAGTACATACCAGGTCTTCCATTTCCGGTCGTTGACTGCCGTCTGTAAAACCAAGGTGCGCTCGCCCCTGTACCTCGAAAATAGGCTGTAGCGACGATACTGGTCCTTCTTGACCTGATACGCTGTCAGTAGATCTTTCACATTCATCGGCGACTCCCTGTGCGATGTAAGTCGTTCGATGACTTGGATGACTCGCCAGAATTGGGGCATCAGTTGCCCCGACGAAAGGTCAAATTCGCACATAAATGCCTTGGCCAGAGGCGAATACGGCCAATGGAAGCCTATCTTGAACGAATACTCATATATCACGACGTACCCCTCGGGGCACATCTCCGGACTAATCTTTCCAGCCTTGCTTACAGTAATCCCCGCAGGGATCCTCGCTAAAATTCTGAAGTCGTCAAGATCTTCTTCGCTACGAATGGTACTTCTCGGTTCCGTCGACATTGCTAACCCCGTCAACCAAGTCTGTCTCTCTGAAAGGCCCCAGATATCCCAATTTTTCCTAGGCTTCCTAGCTATGGATTTGCGACGCATACGCAGGTTGAAAAGTCGTACCTTATATAGGTGTCCTAGACCTCGAAAAATCCTAACTGATTCAAAGATTCTTACAGGTTTTAGAAAATATCGGACGAAGAAAAGCAGGAAAATCAAGAGGAAATCTCTTCTTAAAACTCTCCGAAATTGTAAACAGGAAAAATTCTATCGTGGTCTCTATTTATGTAAACGATCGTGTCAGGTCGGGTCCCTCGATGATAGACACGCGTCCTGTCTTTTCGTATGACCACCTGGATCGCCGACACCTGGCAATGACAGCTGCTTAGCATAACCGTGCGTCAACATGACGTCACGACCTTATCCTCTCTTCGACTTCCCTCTCTAGTTAGAATTGAACCGATTCAGTTCTATAGCAACCAAGGTAAAAAATTATTCGACACGTGTCACGATCCCAGACGTCCGACAAGCAAAATTTAAAAAACTTTTTGAAATTTGAATTTGCCACTCCACTTTTTCAAAATTTGGGGGCAAACTGTTTCGGCAAAATTTCACCAGTGTCGACCACGACCGAGGTAAGGAAAACACTTACTTCCCTTTTCTTTGGTAAGATAAAATCATGAGCATTTTTATCCCTTAATTAGAGTTGAGATCGAAAAGTTATTTACCTCACGACACTCGACCACGATGTCGCCTACTTCACACGACCATCACATAAAACCATGCGACCTCGACCAGCTAACATGCAGTATGACTGTTATGTTTGTTCAGTATTAAATGCAGGAATCAATGCCATTGATGAACAACGGCTATAACCGACAAGATCAGTTATGAAGATTTAATCCAGCGAACGTTATGACAGTTATCGAAGTACTTAATGAACCAATTAAAACACCCGAAGACTACAAATACCATGCTCAATCATCATTTCAAGAGACATCAGACGCAACCTTCCAAACTGAGAAGAATATTCAAAGCAAAGAACTCTCTCATGAAGAATCGCTCTCGACGCACGACATTCGCCTACGATACTTTATTTTTACACACGACTCACATTGTTTTTACATTCGAAACACTTGTTACTTTACATTTCAAAGTCTTTCTTTCACTTGTATTGTAATCTCTGTACGATCGACACCAGAACCATAAGGACATCGCCCCTATTTGGCGACCATAGTACAGCGACGACCTCCACTGTCGTCCGCGGGTTTTTTCCACGTTGAGGTTTTTCCCGCGTCACCAAATTCTCTGTCTCATTTACATTTCCGTCTTTGTCGCACGCTTTGTCGAGAGATTTCTTTCTTTAGTTGTTAAGCTCCACAATCAACCTCAAGTTGTACTTTTGTGCGATTTTTGGCATTAACAGTCGACACCTGGCAATTACAGCTGTTAAGCATGATCGCACGTCAGCATGACGTCACGATCTTATCGCCTTCTCAACTTCCATAATTCAAATCAAACCGATTCGGTTCTAGTACAACTGAATCGACCTTTTTGCCACGTGTCACGACCCCTGATATTCCCTTAGACGAAGATTTTTAAAGATTTTTCTCTAACAAAACTTTAAAATTCAAAATTTGAAACTGCCTCTTCATTTTAAATTTTGGGGGCAAACTGTTTGGGTAAAAATTCACCAGTCTCGACCACGACCAAAAAAGGGTAAGACACATATCGTACGGCATATCTTGGATTAAGATAAGATCCTAAAAATACATTTAACACCTCTGTCGCCCCTCCTAAAGTTTAGGTCGAGAGCCCTTCACGACACTCGAACACATTATCACCCGATTCACAGGATCGTCGTAAGACACTTTACGACGTCGACCGACTAACGTTTGACACAATTATTATGATTTCTCTATTTAATGCAGGATCAACGCCATTAATGACCAACAGCTATAATCAACGAAGATCATTATGGGCATTAACTTCAACAACCGTTACGACCATTACTCAAGCCTTTATGGAGTCTTTTAAAGTCACAAAAGCTATATAAACAAGGGCTCCATCACCATTTGCGCACATCTGAACTCTCGGAAACATCTACATCACACTGAAAGTTTAGAAGCGAAAGAATATTCTCTCTCGAACAGACGACGTACGACACGTAGTCCTTACACACGATGCATTAGTTTTTACACACGACACATCTGTTTACTTTACATTTAAAGTCTTTTTTTATCTGTACTGTAACTATTTGTACTCTCGACACTCGAAACAAAGGACATTGCCCCTGATTGGCGACCATAGTGCAGCGACGACCATCACAGTCGTCCGTGGGTTTTTTCCTCGTTGAGGTTTTTCCCGCATCACCAAATTCCTTGCGTCTTATTTACGTTTTTAGTCTTTGTCGCTTTGCTTTGTCGAACGATTTCTATCTTTAGTTGTTAAGCTCCACAATCAACCTTAAGTTATCCTTCTGGACGATTTTTGGCATTAACAATATCACACGACCAACTGTTTTCTGTGTTAAGAACACAAATCGTTTTAGAGTCCTCGATGGACGAGGTCGCTAGATGGATCATAGGAATAGCGTCGAACAATGGCTTATTGAGTGCGGATCCAAGATTTCTTAGCGCACCGGCTTGATTGTTTTGATCTCTAGGGATCTGTTCGATTGAGAATGGATCAAGCATCTTTGACTTCTCTTTGGCTATCTTGAGATAGGCCATCATTTTGGAATATTTTGCTGTGAATTCCCCGTTCATTTGGTTTACGACCAATAGAGAATCGCTTCTGACTTGAAGTCCGACTGCCCCCAAGTCGTGAGCCATATTCATGCCCACGATCAGAGTTTCGTATACTGCCTCGTTGTTGGTAGCTTTGAAAATGCATGGTATGGAGTACACCATTTTGCCCCTTGTGGGGACTTTAAGACGACACCAAGACCTGCTCCTGTAGAGTTTGAAGATCTGTCCACATGGAGCACCCAAGTCGTGTCGCTTATAGTCGCTACAGTATAGGTCTCGATCTGTGCTTCTTTTTCCAGTTCAGGATTGAAATCGGCGACGAAGTCGGCCAGGACCTGCGACTTAATTGCCGTGCGAGGCTTGAAGTCAATATCGTAGCCACTGAGGTAGATACTCCATGTAACGACCCGTAATCCCAAACATAGTTCATATAGCATAAATTTCATAACGTCGTTATTTAACTATAATACATCACATTACAACTTCGGTCCTTTAGTCATAAACAAAATACATAATTTCATTACAAACTTTTCTTTTGCTAAATACATTACAACTAATAACAAGACATGAATGTAAAACATGCCATAATCTTCAAAAATACACTTCTTCTAAAAGCTATCCATCGATTACCATTCCTACTTGTCCTTACTCGATCCACGACCTGGAATACATATTTTAAAACAAAAATTAGGGTTAGACCTAGCGGTCTAAGTCAGAAAACCCCTGTCCTTTCACAATCATTATAAAATCCATTTATATGAAATATTTTATATAAACACATATATATCATACGTAATTAAATACCAATCAAGACTCGTGCTTTGTGTTCAATTCATCCTCATTCTCATTCTCATTTCCCCTAGCCATATCAGTTGGTTGCGAGCCAACAACACCGATGTACGACAATTACAGCACCGCTGTACAACAACTACAGCAAACACCGCCGACCATAATTTCGGCTAACATATATTCGTGTAGTGTAATGCACATATAAATACAATATATATCTCAATATATCATATTGTCATTTATGAACACCTAATCACATTATCTATCACCCTTTTCAATCTACACGTATATCTATTCCAGTTTAAAAACATTTTGAAGAAAAACTCACCTGTTAGCTTAACAAAATGCTTCCAAGCCTTTTCCACAGATTCAGTCCTTTACTCAGGATTCACAAAATCTGTAACAATCAGATACAATATCTCTTTACCATATAGAACACATGAGACTCTTTAGCAACTGAGAATCCTAATTAACCTATCAAACTCTGATCCTCAATTGTTCCCCTACAGTGACTTAACACGGGGGTTCCGCTACCCGGTTAGCGGATGGGGTCAAGGGACAACGCCCTTGCGGGGTCTGGGGGCCGCCCCCCAAAAAGTTTTCGGAACAACTTAACTCAAAATACATTTGGAAACTATATTCGAACACTCAAAAGTATCCGAAATCACAAAATTGGTCAAACAGCTAAAGTATCTGGAAACCACAGTTTATCCGGACAACACCACTTTTCCGGACAGCATGACTTTTCCGGAAAACATGACTTTTCCGGACAACCTATACAATCCGGACGTCATCCGGACACCCAAGTAATCCGGATACTATCCGGTATCCAATTCTATCCGGAAAACATAGGAAAAAGGAAACTTACCCGGATAAGGAAACCGTCCGGACACTAGCAACAAGATTACCCGGACACTACCAACAAAACTACCCGGACACATTCAACCCGTGTCCGGACACCTCTGTCGATTTGTCCATTTTCGACCCAGAATTGACAGAAATCAATACCAGACATGGAATCACTTATTCTACTCCGATAGAAACAATCTATAAGTAATTACACACATAACTTACAAAGGAAACATACCTGAATTTACTTCCAAATTTTCAATTGATGATTTAACCTAGTTTCTCCTCCTTTCTCCTTTTTGCTCTCAATACACACACTTACACACACTGAATTTCTATATTTTATGAAAATATCTGATTCCTACTAGATAATATCCAACATAATTACCATCTCAGCCCTCAAACTTTCCATTAATGACCAAAACTCCATTAACTTATAATTTAGCTAACTTTTACCCTAAACATACTATTATAAACTTAATTAAATTTAACAATAAGAGGGTTTAACTAACGAACTTACCCGGGGTTTCCCCCAGAGACTTTCACTGTACTCACCGTGCTTGCCAAACCTTCAACCATGCTATCCATCTTGGTCATAAACTTCATCATCATATCTTCTAGCCTCGGTTTCTTCTCTACGGATGGTCCTTCATCGAATTTCCTTTGGTTGAAACCTGGAGGACGGTAAACATTGTTAGCATTAGAAGATTTAGAAAAGTTAGGAGGATTACTGTATTGTTGTTGCCCTTGAGGTTGACTCCATGAAAAATTAGGGTGTTTATTCCACCCCTCATTGTAGGTATTCGAGAAAGGGTCGTTCTTCGGCTGGTTGTTCCGGTTTTGCAAAAATTGAACCTGTTCAGGTTCTTGAGGAGCGGGGAAAACTTCCGGACTACTTCCCTTCATGTGGTTTGTGATAGCGGCTAATTGAGCTTTTATTGCCTTCAGCTCATCCGATTCTTGAACACTAGCTACCCGTTTGATAGACGATCGTGGAGTGGCATAACTATGTTCGGCTAAGTTCTCAATCAAGTAAACTGCTTCTTCATACGTCTTATTCATAAGGGCTCCACCCGCTGCAGCAGTGATGTCATTCTTGAACTGCGGGTGAAGGCCTCCAAAAAACGTTTGGATAATTACCCAGCCGTGTAACCCATGATGCGGACACTTTTTCAACATGTCTTTATATCGCTCCTGTTTGGGCAAAAAATCACGTCGCTCGACCGCGACCAGAACAGGTAAGACATATGATTAAGGACTATATCTTGTATTAAGATGAGGTCTCGACAAAGACCCAGAACACCATCGTCGTCTCTCATAAAAGGTAAGTCGAGAGTTCCTTACGACGCTCGACCTTAGCGTCGACCGATCCGCACGACTATTATATAAGGACGTGCGACCTCGACCAAAACTAACGTTAACCATGACCGTTTATTAAGTGTTTAATGCAGGAGTAAAAGTCATTAAGGAGCAACGACTATAACCGACACAATCATTAAACAGCCGGCGACCGTAACTGACGAAGATCATTACTCCGACAACCGTTTCCAACCGTTAAGGCCATTAAAGGAGCATTCATGGATGAAGCTAAGGACACGAAGACTATAAATATCAAGCTCAATGAACATTTCAAGACATCGAATATCCGACGATTAACAACCGAAGCAATATTCAAGAACACCTGAAGTGAAGAACCATTATTCTAAGTATTGCTCTCGACGCACGACAACAGCCCTCGACCAGCAGTTCACACATTGTTTCGTACACGAAAAACACCTGTTTTTACATTCAAACACTTGTACTTTACATTTCGAAGCATTTCCTTCATTTGTATTGTAATCTCTGTACGATCGACACCAGTATCCAAGGACATCGCCCCTGATTGGCGACCATAGTATAGCGACGACACCCACTGTCGTCTGTAGGTTTTTTCCTCGATTGAGGTTTTTCCTGAGTCATCAAATCCCTTGTTTCTTTATTTTATTTATCGTCGCACGTCTCGTCGAAAGATTCTTTCTTTAGTTGTTTAAGTCCACATCGACCTTAAGTTGTCCCTTTGGTGCGATTTTTGGCATTAACAGTTTGGCGCCATCCGTGGGACTACATTTAGAGAATATCCTCGATGAACGTGCATTCTACTAATAGTTTCTTGGAGTTTCTTCTATTTTCTGTTGCAGGAAAATGGCAGCCCCTGGAAATCCACAGCAAGCCGTCGCTCAGATGTATCAGGAGCTCGAGGTTGCCAGGAATCAACTCAATGCACTGGCAGAGCAGAATCGCAGAGCAGCTGAAGAGATCGCGCGACTAAGGAATCCTTTTGGACCCCTGAATGGTCCTAGACCATTCATCCAGAATCCAGGTCCGGGACCAGGCCCGTCCGCGCAGAATCAGCATCCAGGTCTATTCATGCAGAATCAGCAGCCGGGTCCGTTCATTCCGAATCCCCAGTCTGGGCAGATTCCCCCTCAGCACATCCGACCACCACCCTTGAACAATGGATCCCAACCATTGCAAGGTGGCGCCCAACCATTTCAGAATGGATCCCAGCCATTTTTCCAGCCGTTCCAAAGTGGTCCACAACCTTTCCAGCAAGGATCGCAACCTTTCCAGCAAGGATCGCAATCTTTCCAGCAGAGATCGCAGCCTTTTCAGCATGGGCCGCAATCGTTTCAGAATGGACCGCAACAATTCCACTATGGGTCTCAGCCATATTTTGTTCCGTTCAACGGGGACACCAATGGTTCGTCGCATGGTAATGGCACTAGTCCAGGGACCAATCCCTCGACAGGGGCAAATCCTGTTCTTAACGACCCCGTCGCCCAGCGTTTGAAGATGTTAGAAGACCAAAGTGAGCGCGTCCTGTCCTTGCTCGCCAAGTTGCATGGGGCAACCCTGCCTGTCGACGTCGAGCCTCGCTCGGGGTATCAGGCATCGCCCTTCATCGACGAGATCGCCACCGTCGTGGTCCCAAAGAAGTATAACATTCCTGCCTTCACTCCCAAGTATTCGGGTGTGACCGATCCAACCGAGCATGTCGTGCAGTATAAGCAGCTCATGTGGACGATCTCTCCACACATGTACCAGGAAGTATGCATGTGCAAGAGTTTCGGGGCGACTCTCACTGGTCCAGCTCTCCAGTGGTTGATCAATCTCAAACCCAAATCTATCGGGTCGTTCGCCGAATTGGCCAACCAATTCTCCCGGCAATTCGCCAGCAGTCGTAAGATGGAAAAGCAGACTAGTGATCTGTACTATGTCGTGCAGAAGACCAATGAGTCTATTCGAAGTTATTTCAATAGATTCAATGCCGAAATGATCAGTATCCGCAATTGTGACATCAAAACTGCGATCGAAGCTTATAAGCGTGGTCTAGACGATAGTTCAGGTCTATATATCGATCTGACCAAGTATCCCCCAGAGACTTTCGAAGACGTCCAAGCTCGAACCTTAGCATATATGAGGGTCGAAGACGACTCAGCCTTTCGTCGCAAACACACTGACGACAAGAAGCCGTTAGGTGTCAAGAAGCCAGAATTCAAGCCGAAAGCCATATCCAGAATAGAGCCAGCGTGTCAGATTTCAAACGTTCGTTTCAAGACGAAGGCAGAAGCTAAAACCACTACTAAATTCCCCATGTACCCCAAGATCTCCTCTTATGGGTTCAAAGGGTCAGCTAAAGACTTAGTCGAAAGGAATTGCCAATCGCTGGATTCCTCAGGGAAGCAATTTCTGTGGCTGCCTTTTGGTTCTATTCGTTTAGAGCTTGGATCTGACTCCGAGCTGCGTCCAATTCCGCGTGAAGTTGAGCTCTAGGATCTTGGTAATTTGCCATTTTCTAGGACACAACAAAAACTTCACAAGATCGTTAGAGCGATGTATGCTTGGCCTGATATTTTCTCTAGATGGGTCCCACGGATGGCGCCAAACTGTTAATGCCAAAAATCACCCAAAAGGATAACTTAAGGTTGATGTGGAACTTTTAACAACTAAAGAAAGGGATCTCAAGACAAACAACACAATCGTGAAAAAGTAAATAAGACAAGAGAATTGGTGACGCGGAAAACCCAAACGAGGGAAAAAACCGCGGTCGATTTGCTAGAGTCGACGGTGCACTATGATCGCCAAACAGGGTGAAAGTCCTTTGGTAACAAGTGTTTCGTGTACAACAGATTACAATAAGAGTAAAAACAAACTTAATCGGAAGATAAAGTTGTGCGTCGTGCGTAAATCGTGCGAAATAAGTTGTTGTCGTGCGATTTGAACTACTTGTCGTGCGAAACTTGCAAGAGTGATATTCGTTCAAATGCTTCTGATGTAATAAAGTTGAGAGTGTAGAAAATGATGAGTTCAGATGTTGCGTAAACTGTCAGTTGTTTCGATGTGTAGATGTGTCCCGTTCGAGTATGGAGCAGGCCTTTATATAGTTTCTGGCAGCAATAATGTGTCTTGATGACTTGTTTGTAACCGTCGTCGGGTATTTAATGCCATTAAGAGCCCGTACGTTACTGGCCGTTGTACCATGATTGTTCGTGGACCTGCATTAATGGAACAAAGAAAATGGATGTTGACTGTTAACGATTAGTATAATCATACGACCGTCTTGAGTCTTGGACGTCGGTCGTATGGAACTTACGACCATCATGGAAATGTACGACCAAATATTCGATAGTAAATAACCTGTAAGACCTTATCTTAATACAAGGGCGGTCTTACATAAATGTCACATGTGTTTTTTATCGTCGGTCGTGAGGTGTGGATTTTTACCCAAACACATACAAGCTTTGCAAAAATAAACTTTTAGAAGTTTCCCGGTGGCAATAAACATTGCAGATTCATTTTTTCAAGAACTAATCTGCTAAAGTTATTAGAAGTTAATTAGTTATAACTTGGATATATACACACCCCAAACAATCATACATTAAACCAAAAAAGAATTTTAATTTATAAGAAATTGTATCCTTTGTATTTAAAATTGGACATTCTTAAGGGGACAAAAATCGTCCACTATCTTACATGTGGAAAAGGAAGCAACAAGTTTGATGTTAAGAATAAGGAAATTCATCATCCATGGCACCACAAACTCTTGTTTTCATAGTTTTCATTACGAAGAAAACTCTTTCAATTGTGGTAGCAGAAACAAGAACAGTTAATATAAGATGAATCGAACTATAGGCCAAATGATAGATCTTTGACTTCCTCATTTTTTGGAGGCCTCTACATAACTCAAAAAGCATACTAGTATTTTAGTTGTGGATAATTCAACATATCCGATTCATAAATATTGCAACTCAAGCGGTTTTCTTAATTAATTGATTGACCTCATTAATTAGGTTCTTACATCGAGTAGTAAAGATTTACACACTTGAAATTATCAACATGTATGCTATACGCAAAAATTAATGGACATTGAGATATGATACCAAACGATATGTACATTTTCTTGTTGGTTTATTAGCTATGATCCCGTTTCTATGCCCTTGTTTAGTATATGTTTCCCTTCGTAGCTAATTGTTCAAATAAGATTCACTACTAAATGGAGGATTTTAATCTAAGGAGTTTTCCCTAGGATATCTGCCGCTAAAGGTGTGATTCGTCAAAAAATCATTACAAAAGTTGGTGGGTAAATTGTTGTTGGAAAAATCAAATTTACCTAGGGCCAGATTTATTTATTTCCTTGAAAAACATCAGATTCTACAATAGATTTGATACATTATTAATTCTAGTACATAATACACCAGTCCTAATGTTTAAGGACCAGACTATTGTCCGGAGGGCACTAAAATCTTTTGGACCACGATCGTTGGTCCCCGGGCTCACTATGTGGATGTCCCTGCGTCACACTTCACACCAATGTTGGAGCATCTCCGGGTTTGTGGTTTAGTCCATCAAACTACTTGTTTTAATTATTTTACTTAATCCAAACAATGTGTATGTAGTTATATTATAGTTGGTAGCCTTATATGGAGGCCGACGTATTACTTTCCTTCCGAAATACCGTGACGACTAGGTATCCAGACATGATGAGAGATGTCCGTCAACATGCCATCCATCGGCTTTTAGCTATTGATGGTATACAGTACGATAATCATGACTACAGGATGCTTAGCACACACCCCCGAGAGCGGATCTTGCCTGAATTTTGGGTCCAAATGATTGATCGGGTACGTGTGGTTGAGTATTTGTATCTGGTTGTACTATTTGAATTATGTCTTATTTATTACAGGCATGGAACACCGACGAGTTTAGGCGTCCTCGAGGGCCAATAAGGCCAACCGTGCCACCGAGTATGAGGGGATGACATCCAGACACACATGTGGATCTATTTCTACCGCTCAACATTGGGACAACATGGTAATTTATCATCCACTACACTATATATTTATACATACATGATATTCTTACCTATTAACAGTTTAAGCTGTCTATTGTAGAGACAGACATGGGGCTCTGGCCCTATTACTGGGGAGGTTTATGAGAGGACGCATTGCACCAACAGGAAGCTTGTACCGGGTGCGACTGGTCCACCCACGAATCCTTCGATCTACCGTTACCCGAAGACGGCTGAATATGCGGTAAGTGCCATTATAGTACTAGATTGTTTTTTTGTATATGTACACGCATATATATATATATATATATATATATATATATATATATATATATATATATATATATATAAGTGACATGTATCGACAACTGCCTATAAGAGTGTGTCTATGCATACATGTCTATATGTGTATTTATGTTTGTATGTCTATATATGTATGAATGTTTGTATGTTTGTATATGTATGTATGTGTGTATATATATATGTATGTATACTATAATACTCGCAATTCTCGGGTAAGTATAATTTCAAGTTAACGTAGACATCGATCCTCCAAGAGAAATAAAAGGAATAGTATTTTGGATTGAATCCTATATTTTAGTCTTGCTGGATGGAGAATTCAAATACGAAACTAACGGTTCTTTCCGGAGCGAAAACGGCGCTAAAACGAAAAAGTTATGGCCAAAAAGGTGTTGTACAGGCTGGTGCGCGACCCTGGGCTATGGCCCAGGCCGTGTAAGTCACTGGAGTCCAGTTTTGTGAAGCGCGCGGCTTCCCACGCGACTTGAAGTCGTGGGAAAGGCCGCGGGAAATAGTTTGGAGCATTAAGTCGCGATTCTAGAGCCATTTCCTTCATTTCTTCATAACTTCCTCACCACAACTCCGATTTTGGTGATTCAAGTTGCTATGGTTTTGTTTTTGAGAGCTCTTCAAGGATGTATTTAGAGTATTGAAGTTTATTGGAATATCCAAGAGTATTTGGTGGTGGTTGAGGTAAGCTTTTTTTTCTCCATCAAAGAAATTAGGGTTTTGGTATTCACGGGGATTTTGATGTGAAATGTTTGGAGAATGGTTTTAAGTGTTTGAATATGAATAATTATGGTTGAAAACTTGTGGATCTAGGTTTTTGAAAGTTTTTCTTGAAGATTCAATTTTCTTCAAAGGAGCTCAAGTTTGGAGAAATCTAGATTTAGCCTAAATCCAGCAAGGTGATTTCAAGTTGATTTGTGAAAACGTTGTACATGCCAAAAATGTTCATTCTAAGGTGTTTTATGTTTTTTACATGAAATTATCATTGTTAAGTTATTTGGTGGGTTTTAAGTATTCGATGTGTTTAACTTTATAAGCCTTGTAAAACATCCACATTTGGGATTTTTGGGTAATTTGATAAATGAATCATAAATGGAAAGGTTTTAATGATTTATTTCATAACTGGAGGTTATTTGGTAAAATGCATTTTTAGTGTTTGTCGAAAATATGCATTGTTTGTGTGAGTCATTGGATTTTGGTCATTCCCGACCTCGTGAACATTTTAGAGATGATAAACCTTTTTGGTTTTGGGTCGAAGGCCAATTGTGATTTGAGAAACAAAGATTTTGGGAAAAGATGTATTTTGGGTTTATGTAACCATGTTGGCTCCCGTATTTAGCCAAGTGTTTATTATGCCTTTTGGGCTTGATTTATACTCAAATGAGTCTTAGAGGGTATTTTCCCAGAGTATTAGTAGCTCGATAAGGAGCCTAGGATGTATTATGTACATTAATTATTTCATTTACGACTTTTAACAAATGGTCATTTGATCGGTTAAGCTTATGGCTTGGTTTTTTGACTCTGTTGGGTCTTTGGGACATTTGTCCGATTTTGATAGCTCAATGTAGAGCTTTGGTTATGATTTGCATGTATTGCATCTTATTTGAGAACTACATGTTTTGAATGAGTTAGTTCATTCGTTGGAGCCATGTAATGTTTTAGACTGTAATGCAATGGATCCATATGCATAGGAGTCAGTTGGTTAAAATGAGAACTTTATCCCTATTTTGGAACTATAAATATTTAGGGTTAGCGGGGGACTCGAGGTATAGATCGTGGGTGGTTGAACTCGATGACCGTGTAATCCTTAGCGAAGGACTCAAGGTACATACCGTGGGTAGTTGAACTTGATGATCGTGTGAGCCGTAGAGGGGGACTCGAGCTATCAACCACAAGTGTTGGAGTTTGATGACTGTTAGGCCATAGTTATTATTATTTCTAGTGAACGAGTATGGCTAGGATCGACGGGAGACTCGAGCAATAAACCGTGGATGGTTGAACCTGATGACCGCGCAGTCCATAGCGGAACTTTATAACATAGATATGTGACCTACTTTCGTGTTCCGTCACATTCAATGGAATCGGGTCTCCCAGTAACCAAATGGTGGATTTTGGATCTATTCTTTGGAGACAAATATTATTTACGTTTTGACTCCTTCTATGTTATTTATTAATTGGTTGTTTTGGGGTGTTGAGTATAATCCATGTTCTCGGTGATGTTTTATATTTATATGGATTGTTTTTCATGATTTGTGGGTTGCGTGTTATGCTTCATCCGTGTTTGGATGTTTCGAATATTAGAGTTTTGTTCACGCTTACATTATTTGGAAATTAAATAATTATTCATGCTTTGAGTGAGTTTTGGATTTGGGTTCATTTTGGGAGACGTATTTATCACAGAATTTGTGTGCATTGGGAAAATGAGTTGTTTGCATATTTAATATAAATTCTTTTTGGAAATACCGAAATAATGATTTAAGTTGCACTCTTTTCGTTTATCGAAATATTTAATCATGATGAAAACTCTTGAACTCACTAAGCGTTAGCCTAACCTTTTTATTTGTCGGCATGTGCATCAGGTTCCGGTTGCGAAATAGTACTAGCGACACTATGAAGAGTTGAGTGCTAGTTGGGTGCACGAGAAGGGAATAGGTTGGTGAAGTCTTCTGTACTTTGGGAATAGCAATTTGTATTCGGGTTAAGTAACACCCGACCTTATTTAGCCTTAGTGTATAACTTAAGTTAATGACGTTGATGTTATTTGTGTTTTAAAGTTGAGGTAATTTCACAGATGGATTTGTAGAAAGAATTTTATCCTTTATTTGGTTATTTTATCGAAGTTTTTATTTAGTTACTCTTTCCAAATTTGAGGGTGTTACATATACATATGTACATGTATTGTAACAACCATGTTGGTTTTGTCTTCAAAAGATAAAATTGAAAAGAATTGTGGCAAAGAAAGAGAATGAGAAAGCTTGGGGACTTGGAAGTAAAAATATTGAAAGATATAAATAGGGTGAAAATCCCAAGGAGCATTATTGAACACTCTTGTGGCGGCTGGAAATCAGGGAAGAAAGAGAGCAAAAAGAGGAGAAGTCGATTACTGAGAGTCTCTTCAAAGATAAATTGCTATTTTTGTGATATCTCTTCTATCTTCATGCATGAATCGATTGCCATTATTTCAAAAGTTTGAGAAATCTAAGTGATTCCTTCATTTTCCTTTCACTGTGCATTTATGTAAGAATGAAAATGGTGATTTACTTCTGCTTTGGGTTGAGAATTGGTTGAATCGTGGGTCGTATGAGTGTGCAAGGTTAAGAGAGTAATCTTAGCATTTTATGTAAAAGATTTTGTGGCAAGAACCCTGGATTTACTCGATTTGAGAGGAGTTTGGGGTTTTCTGGTTCGTCCTGTCCGGAAATCGCCTAGTTCCGGATAAGGAGAGTTCCGGATTCCGGGATGGGAGTTCCAGATTTAGGGTTCCGGATTCGGGAGTCCGGACTTGGGATTCCGGATTGGGGTTCCGGATTCGGTAGTTCCGGATTTCTGGGATTCCGGATTCGGAGTCCGGACTTGAGATTCCGTATTGGGTTCCGGATTTGGTAGTTCCGGATTTGGTTAGACTCCGGATTACAATAGTTGTCCAGAACCCAGGAACTTCCGAAAAAGAATGAGTCTAGTGGTGTGTCTGGATAGAGTGGCATGATCTTGAACTGCTTGTTGGTTTAGGTGCGTTGCGGGTAGTTCAGAAGTGAGACTCGGGTATTTTCAACCTTTGAAATCAGGTGAGTTCCCTAATCCCTACTTTTATGAGAAAAATCCTATTAAGCATGTCTTTCATAAATAGTGATATTGGGATGTAAATTTTGTATGTTCACATGAGGAAGATTGTTCTTTAACTTTCAAGATTACTGTTATGCATATTCGTGGTATATTTTCATTTTCATGTTAATATTCTTGTATGTGGATTCGGGTTGCACAGTGGGGTAAGTTGTACCTTGAATCCTCGGGATTCTAGGATGGTGGTAGACCGGGTGCCTAGAATCTATTTCTTGTGCACTCGAGTATGGGCATCTACGAGGGGGCCATGGGGATCTACTGGGGGCCCCGGTTGTGGACTATCCGTTAAGGTGATAGTCGTGGAGACCACTGTGCAAATACCCATATGTGGAAGTTTTGGCTAAATGTTATTGTTAGTCCCAGATGGCTTAACAAGTATTGTAGAAGGGGGGGGGGGGGGGGTTGAATACAATACTCAAAAAATTTCACAATTTTAATTCTTTTATTGAAAATCTTTCAACTAGAATTACACAAAGAAACTTAAAGACTGTTGCGGAAAAGAACAGATAAACTATTCTAACAATCTTTCACAAAGTATACTAAACAAAACAACCAAGAACACTGAGAGCAAAGCTATTAAGTTATCAAGCAATATGGAGATTTCTTGCACTGAGAGAATTCCAGAGAGCGTAGTTTGCATGAGGATATCTTCTTCCTTTTATAGTGGCAAGGAGTGTACAAACATTGAATACTTGGGACACTTGTCATCATCATATTTGCTGAGGATGTTGACTTCTGAAAAACTGAGATGTCCTTATCACCATTTACTAGGTACTGGAAATAGAGCCCATGCTGAAGAAAAGGACTTTAACTGATAACGGATAAAACGACAAACAGTCACTTTTATTTGTCAAAGGATATTGTCCCATAATAAATGATCTTCTTGATGTGTATTCTAAGACAATCACACCGATGAAGTTTCACCGATATAATTGACTTTGGAACTTGAAAAAATCTGTAGAGAGAAGATCTTTTAGTTGATAACACAAGGATCCCACCGATTTCAGCACCCTTATCGGTGAGACGAGGCTGACCGACAGAGGATAAGTTGGTAGAAGGGTTGTCCACCGATTTGTTGAGAACAAGACCGGTGAAAGGTTGTCCACCGATTTGTGACAACAAAATCGGTGAAGTATTGTCCACCGACTTGTAAGAACCAATTCGGTGGAGGGATTGTCCACCGATTTGTTAAGGACAGAATCAGTGGAAAATGACTTGGTTGAGTGCAAAGAAGAGTTCTATTTTCCACAAGTAGAATGTCTTCAAGCTTGGTTTCGGTTGATCTTCGACTTCACCGAACAGTTGATATCTTGTACAAGTCATCTTTAAAAGAACCATGCTACAATATTCTAAGTAAGATGTAAGGGAGAACATCGGAGAGTCAATTTCAAATCTAGGTGACCCAACAATCTCCCCCTATTTGAATTTGAGCTCTTCCCTTAGAAAATTTAAGAGTATATAAAAGTAAAATGCATTTTGACCATTTTTACTCTTTTTGGATTTTTTTCACATAGACCATTCTTTTTGTTCTTTTGATCTATTTTCCTTTTGTATGAGTATGTATACTATATATTGTATTTACAGGTAAATATAAGTGAGGTTATGTACAAAAAAAATTCAAATAGAAAGGTACTTGTATTTAGATACGTTTTCTCGTACAATCGTAAGAAGAGAAACAGACTTTTACAAGCACCATTGAGAGAGAGAACCTACTTCTTGGAAGTTTGACGTTGCTTGATTTCGTCGAACAAATTTCGGTAGAACGGTTGAGCTTCGGGGATGTTGGGAAATAGGTTGGAGATGCCTTGAAGAAACATGGTATCGGCGATGGGAATTTGAGCAAATCTGAAGAAGGCACGATGACCGAAACCATCACTGAAGAACAGTCCAGGAATCGGTGAGAGGCTCAAGGTTGTGGTAGGATAAGGCACAGATGTGGGGAGAGACAGATTTAGGTTGCTTACATTTGGAATATTCCCTTCACTTGCCATTTCTTTGAACACCTTGTCGATAGGATTCTTGACTTTGGGAAGACGGATTTCTTCTTTCATCGATTGAAGTCTCGCCCTTTCATCGGAGGAAAGGATGATGTTGTGTTTTCTTTTAATCTCCTTCATCTTTTCCATCAGTCCTTCAATGCATTTGATAAAAACGTCTTTCTTTGGGTTTGCACTTCTGACCAAGTTTTGAGAGATCTCATACCATTCGGGAAGACCGTAATGTTGGAGGTTGACATCTCTCACACTTTTCATTGATCTGTCTTCTCTGTCGATGATCATCCTGATATCCTTTGGGTTGGCTCTGGAGGTAGCAATTTTGACATTTGTGATCGGGGATTTGGACATTCGGTGGTACATTGTCTTTTTGTACCAACTTATTTCTTCATTCTTTTCTTTTTCAATAGCACTCAGCACCGATTTTTGGGTTAGGAGAGGATCGGTAGACTTAGCTTTGATGGCCTCTTCTTGTGCAGCTTTCAAAGATAGAGCTCTGGAGTCATCTAAGTGTTTTTGAGCAAGTCTGGCTTCCTCAATCTCCTTAGGAGTCAGACCGAGGTTGGATTCCTGAGATTGTAGAGAAGGAGGCTTTAACTTCAAAGTTTGGGCATCAGCAGGTTGATTTCCATATTTTGTCAGCTCCTTCTTTTTCTTTTCTTCTTCGGCCAATTGTTCAGCAGTGAGGGTTTTCTTGCCTTTGTCTTTGGGGGGTTTTAGAAACTTGCTCCCCCTCAGACGTTGCCTTACTTTCACCCCTTATGGAGACTTGATCGGTGTTGAAGTTTAATCGGTGGTACCTGCAGTTTTTGGTGAGGGTATAAGTGGAGTTTCGGTGGCTTTAGGTGATGATTCGGTGGAGGAAGAAGAAGTTTCGGTGGTAGGTGATTTTTCGGTGGAGGGTGAAGGCTTGTTGATGATAGATCTCTTAATTGAGGGCATTTTTGGATGACTAAGAGTCTTCTCCCCCTCAGTAGCAGCCGGAACCTTAAAACCCAACTGTTTAAAAACACTATCGAACTTGGTGTGAAGATAAGCCAAGCTGTGATTGGTGTCACCGGAGATCATAGAAAAATCACCCAAGTCCATTTCCCATTGAGCTTTCTCCATCATGTTGTCAGCTTTGGTGTGAAGAGAGCTAAGGGAATCGGTGATGCTTTTGCCAAGATCCTGATGAGTTCTGGCCTCTTGAATAAGTCTCTGAAGTTCAGTATCTTTTACTGTATAAGAAGTCTTGAAAGCATCGAATGAAGCCACAATGTTGGAGTGGGAAGTGGTCAAAGTATCCACTTTGTTGGCTAAGGAGGCCAAATTGTCAGACAGAGACCGAAGAGTTTCACGAAGAGCATCGGTAGGGGGAGGATTGAGAGCTCGTAGATGGGGTTCGGTTGGTGCCAAACTTGAGTGAGGTAGTATTCGATCCTCAATAAAGTGACAGGAAGTCGATTGAACCCAGGAAGGTTCGGTGTAAAGTAACCGATGTCGGGGAGAGAGCGGCGTCGGTGGTAGGGAGGGGGGATCGGTGGAGATGTCTTCGGGGGGAGTAATCTGCGTTGAGGGAGGCTCGGTGTGAATTTCATCGGTGGACGGGATGGTTCGGGGAGAACCAGTGTCCTCCAAAAGAAATTCAAAGAAGTCATTGGGGGGGGGGGGGGATTTGGGGGGGGGGGGGGAAACTCAGATCGAGTTGTGCTTCATCATCGATCATAAACTGACCGGGTGAAAGGCCGTGCGGTGACAAGTCAACTCCTTCGAGGGGAGAGTCCTCGAAGTCATCTCTACCACCCGAAGATGTGAGGGAAGAGGCATGTGGGTTCTCCATTTCTACAACTGTAGTCTTTTGAGAGACTGCAGAGGAGTCGGTGGGGATAATGACGGATTCCCTTGGCTCGGAGGGGTGAAGTTCAACAACTGGCGATTTTCGAGAATCGACAGTTGGATTAGTCGGTTGGGCCGATGGTGTCTGAGACCTCTTTGAAAGAGATCTCGAAGGGGAAGTAGAGTGCCTCCGCTTACGAGATGGGGATTGAACCGGGGAATCCTCCGAGGGATTTCTCGGTGGCATAGTTCGAGAAGCGGGTGCGGAGGTGTCGGGGGCCGTACGTTGTTTCTTTTTCGCGCCGTCCGACTTTACTCGAGAAAGGGAAGAAGGGGCCACTACAACTTGGGGTGCCTCGGAAACTTCCGGGTGTTGAAACCTGGGAGCTTCCGCATCACCCCAGTGAAGATCGGGAGATAAAGCGAAGGAGATCATACCTTGGCCTAAGAGGAGATCAGTAGCGAGACGGCCAATATTGAGCGTCTTTTGGCCTACAAAGGGTGATGACCAATCGTAGATGAAGCGAGGAGTTTTAGACTTACGATCCGCATCCAAGGCCGCACCGAGTTTGTGTTGAAGGATCATGGAGATGAACGAGGGTATGCGACAAAACACCTTTTCGGGTGTTTGATTACTTCAGTTAGCCCAGTAAAGAAATACTGAGCAAAGTCCACCTTTCTTTGAAAAATCAGTGCATGAGAAAGCTTTGTAATATAAGATGGGGATTGGTCTTGACCACTTGTCTTTCAAGAGAGACAATGGATCACATGAGCAAAGAGGAAGTTCCAAACCCCACCCATATGTTTGCGAAGAAGGGTACCTGGTCCTTTAGAAGACTTGGAAGTTTTATCCTCATAAGGTTGGACATAGCCAATAGTGCTGATGACCTGCTCAAGAAAGTTGTTGACATGCATGTCCACATATTCTGAAAAGGCTTCGATCCGGAGAGCACGACGGACATCATCCATGCCAAAAGTAACATCGTGATCACCCTCTTTGTCAGAAAAGATAGAGGCATGAATTGCTTCATTTGAAATATCATACACACAGGACAGCCAAAATTTGCCAATGAGCATTTTGCTCATCTTTGGGTTGCAGGAGAAAGCATGGAGAAGAGGTGAGCGGGTTAAGAACTTGATAATGGTGCCGAACTCGGGATGAGCGGGATCGGATTCGAACCTTGCTACATGGTTGCAAGGGTTGAAGATGAGGTCTTCAAACCACGTAGGTATCTTGGTGGGTGCCATTGTGGGAATGAGAATGAAGGAAGAAGATGGAGGAGGAGTCGCAGGTTTCGAAAAGAGAAAATGAAGGAGGAGGAGGGTGAAGGGTCGTATATATATAGAAGGAAGTATGAGGGTTTCGGGGTAACGAAGGGTTTAGGAGGGAACGGTTATGAATAAGAAAATTTAAACAAATTAAACAAGTTGAAAAGGTAATGATGAGGGTTTCGGGGTATGTGGTTGAAAAAGGTTTTACATGGAAAAGGGACGGTCAAAGTCATTGACATCTAGGGTCTTAGGGGTGATGTGAGCATGGGGAAGCATATGGGATAAGGTTAGTGGAATCGGTGATGTGTTTCGGTGTGCAGATCTCACCGACGGGGATGAATTGGTCATGGATATCGGTGGGAAGATGTATAGACGTCGGTGGGAGATTTGTGGAAGAAGTAATTGTCGGTGGAATATAACACACCGACATGAGGACGTCGGTAGTAGATATCGGTGAGAGAGAGGAAAGAAGAGAGTGTCCACCGATGAGATTTCGGTGGAAGAAGAGAGACTAAGAGAGTGTCCACCGATGTGAGATCGGTGGAAAGGATAAACTAAGAGAGTGTCCACCGATGTGAGATCGGTGGAAAAGAGAGACTAAGAGAGTGTCCACCGATGTGAGATCGGTGGAAAGTGAAGACACACAGTTATTGAAAGTTACACATGCCAAGTTCACTTATTAGGAAGTTGAACCTGGCTTCATCTAGGGGTTTGGTGAACAGATCAGCAAGCTGTAGATCGGTGGGAATGAAATGTAACTCAATGTCACCTTTGGAGATGTGGTCCCTGATGAAATGATATCTGATATCTATGTGCTTTGATCTGGAATGAAGAACTGGGTTGTTTGCAATAGCTATTGCACTTGAGTTATCACACAGAATTGGGACTTTGGAGTAGATTTGAGCATAGTCCCTGAGTTGATTTCTCATCCACAGGATCTGAGCACAGCAGCTCCCAGCAGCTACATATTTAGCCTCAACAGTAGAGGTTGACACAGAGTTTTGTTTCTTGCTGGACCAACTTACCAATTTGCCACCAAGAAGCTGGCAGCTTCCTATAGTACTTTTTCTATCAAGCTGAGAACCTGCATAATCTGAATCTGAATACCCAATTAGTTCAAAACCTAAGTCTTTGGGATACCAAAGACCTAAGTGCAAGGTACCCTTGAGATACCGAAAAATCCGTTTTACAGCCTTTAAATGTGATTCTTTAAGATTGGCCTGATAACGGGCACATAGACAAGTAGCAAACATAATATCCGGTCTGCTAGCAGTTAAGTACAGAACAGAACCAATCATGCCTCGATAGAGGGTAACATCCATAGATTCACCTTTAAGATCAGCATTGAGTTTCAAAGGTGGAGCCATGGGAGTTTTCATAGGAGATCTATCTTAAAAATTAAATTTCTTCAGAAGGTCACGAATATATTTACTTTGGTTTATAAAAATCCCTTCTGAAGATTGTTTGACCTGAAGGCCCAAAAAGAATGTAAGCTCTCCCATCATGCTCATTTCATATTCACTCATCATGAGAGAAGCAAACTCATCACATAGTGACTCATCAGTGGCACCAAAGCTGATGTCATCAACATAGATTTGGACAAGAATAAGATTACCTGAGGTTTCCTTGATGAAGAGAGTATTGTCAATTTTACCTCTGGAATATCCATGCTTTAGAAGGAAGTTGGCAAGAGTGTCATACCAAGCACGTGGAGCTTGCTTGAGACCATAAAGTGCCTTGTCAAGTCTGTACACATAGTCTGGATGGGCTGGGTCTTCAAAGCCAGGAGGTTGTTTCACATAGACTTCCTCTGCAAGTTCCCCATTGAGGAAGGCACTTTTGACATCCATTTGAAATACTCTGAAATTTCGGTAGGCAGCATGAGCCAGAAAGATTCTTATTGCTTCAAGTCTTGCAACCGGGGCAAAAGTTTCATCATAATCAATGCCTTCTTCCTGTCGGTATCCTTGAGCAACCAGTCTGGCTTTATTTCTGATAACTGTACCATCCTCATCCATTTTATTTCTGAAGATCCATTTGGTTCCAATGATTGTTTTCTGTCGGGGTCTGGGAACCAATCTCCAAACTTTGTTTCTCTTAAATTGAGAGAGCTCTTCTTGCATGGCAGTGATCCAACAGGGATCTGCAAGAGCTTCATAAATCTTCTTAGGTTCAATAAGAGAGAGAAAATTCACATAGAGACAAATATTCCCAATTCCTCTACGTGTTTGGACACCTGCTTGTTGATCACCGATGATTTTATCTATGGGGTGATCTTTGGTCCATTTGGTCGCAGGAGGTAAAGGTGGTGGAATATTTTGTGTTAGAGGTGAAGATGGAGTGGGATCAGAGGTTCGGTGGCAAGCAACATTTTTGGTGGAAGAAATTGGATCGGTGGAAGGCAGTTCATCGGTAGAGAGTTGCACATCGGTGGGAGAGAGCACATCGGTGGAAACATGGTCAGTTTCGGTGGGAAATATAGAGGGTGACCCGACTTGGTTATTTGAAGGAGATGGATTGGAGGGTGTGAAATGAGTATCGGTGGAGTTTGATAAAGGAGCATCACCGATGAATGAAGAGATCCATCTGTGTAATTCATCATCATCATTTGACAGAGATGATGATCTAAGATCATCAAATTTGACATGAATGGACTCATCAATGCATTTTCTCCTGAGGTTGAACACACGATATCCTTTGGAGGATAGAGAGTATCCAACAAATATTCCTTCATCAGCTTTGGGATCAAATTTCCCAAGATTGTCACGGTCATTTAGAATAAAGCACACACAACAAAAAACATGAAGAAAACCAATGTTTGGTTTTCTGCCATGGAAAACTTCATATGGGGTTTTATCATGTCTTTTGGATATCACAGACCTATTTTGGGTAAAGCAAGCAGTATTAACAGCTTCAGCCCAAAAATATGTGGGTAGGTTGGATTCACTTAGCATGGATCTTGCAGCCTCACATAGAGTTTTGTTTTTCCTTTCCACCACTCCATTTTGTTGAGGAGTACGGACTGCAAAGAAGTTTTGAGAAATTCCTTTCTCAGTGAAGAAGTCTTCAAGAGCACTGTTTCTGAATTCAGTGCCGTTATCACTTCTTACCGAACGAACAAGTTGACCATTAAGAACTTCATTTTTCTTGACAAAGTTGATGATTTCTTCAGTTGCATCACTTTTATACCTGAGAAAAGACACCCAAGTATATCTAGTAAATTCATCAACAATCACAAGAATGTACCTTTTGCCTCCTAGACTTGGAGTGCTGACTGGTCCACATAGGTCCATGTGCAGCATCTGGAGAGGAACAGTGATGGAAGAACATTGCTTGGTCCTGAAGGAAGTCTTGGTGAGCTTCCCTTTTTCACCTGCATCACACAGCTTCTCTTTGACAAAGTTCAACTCGGGCATACCAGTCACCAGCTCTTTGTTGGAGATTTTATGAAGAGTTTTGAAATTTAGATGAGAGAGACGCTTATGCCACAACCAGTTTCTTTTGGATGTGTCATCTGACACAAAGCATACATTTGATGAATTGTTATTTAGTCCCATATCAATGATATAGACATTTTCCATCCTTTTACCAGATAATACCACGTTGAAGTTCTTGTCCACCACAGTACAAACACAAAGTTCAAAGATAACTTTATATCCAAGATCACACAGTTGGCTAATGCTGAAAAGATTATGCATGAGGCCGTCAACAAATGCCACTTTATTGAAGGTGACAGATCCATTTGTGAGAGTTCCATATCCTTTGGTATAACCTTTAGAGTTATCACCAAAAGTTATAGATGGACCTTTTCCAGGCACATAGTTGATAAGGAGAGATTTGTTTCCCGTCATGTGGCGTGAGCACCCAGTATCCAGATACCATATTTGATGGTGCTCAAAAGCCTGCATGCAAAAATAGATTAGTTCTTTGGTACCCATTTGGTGATGGGTCCTTTAGGGTTAGAAGAAGAAGAAGGGTCCTTAGGTTTGGTTCTATCTATTCTTTCCTTGGGACAATCCTTAGCCATGTGAAAAGTGTCACCACAGTTATAGCATTTTCTATAGATAAAAATCTTTTTATAATTGTGACCACTTTCCTTGAATTTACTTTTCCCATTATTCTTTATTATCTTTGCAGACGAGGATGAGGCAAGAGGTTTGGGTCCAAGGATTCCTTTGTCAGAGTTATAAGAAGATGATTCCTTGAGATTTGACTTTTTCAAAAGCACCGATCTGGGAATGGGAAGAACAGATGAGTTGCCAGAAATTATATTTGGAGTATAACTTTTGGGATGGAGATCAACAACATATTTCCTTTTGTCGGAAGATGAGAGTCTGTTTGATGAAGGTTGGTGTTCTCTTTTAGGGATCTTTGAGGGTTTATGATCAGAAGAGGGGTATTCATCTATGTGAATAGATTTCAACAGCTCATGAAGAGGTATGGGAAGATCATCGGTGGGGAAATCGGTGGGGAAATCGGTGGGATTTGAGGGTTGCTCATCAGTGGAGAAATCGGTGGGATTTGCTCTTTGAAAAGGTTTAGCTTTTGAGGAGTTAGAGGAAGAGGCTTCATCCATGACTGAATCTTTGAAAAAATCATGGTTGGGTTTTGAAACATCATTGGAATCTTGCTTCTCAATGTTTTGAAATGAAGAGGATTCTTTTGCCTTTATAAACATTCCATACTTTAAGGCTTCACCTAGATCTAAAGAGTTTAAGGAGATGGAGTCACAAGAACTTGACTCTGAGGCATCATCCCATGTATCGGAGGAAGGGATGAGAGCAAGAGAAGAGTTATTAGCAACAGTTTTCCCAAATCCTAGACCGAATTTATCATTACTACTGATTTGGCCTTGAAAGATTTGTTCAAGATTTTTGGACGAATTGGACCATTTTCTAACAACCTCTTGTTCCCTTTTTAGTTTCTTGAAAAAGGCGATTTTTCTCTTTTGAAATCACGTGATTTATGGTTTTCAAATTTTGAAGCTCAACTTTGATTTCCTCAAACTTTTCAAGTTTAGCCATGCAGACTTCAAGTTGAGAGGTGAGAGTTTTAACTTGAGTGGCTTTTCTTTTCTTGCTATCCTTGACAGCATAAAAATCTTTAGTTAATGATTCGTAAGCATCAATCTTTTCACTATCAGTCATATCATTAAAAGGATGTACCTGAGCATAAGTTGTCGAGCATCCAGTTGCCACAAGAGCCATTGGAGAGGTAGCTTTTTCAGAATCTTCCACCTCTTCAGAAATGGCCATGAAGCACATATTGTGAGAATCACTGTCAGAGGTGTCTTCTTCATCCCAGTCATGAGTTTCTGCCATTAGACCTTTTCCTTTTCTTTCAAGACCCTCACTCCTTTCTTTCTCTTTCTTGTACTTGGCTTTATACTTCTCAGCACGCTCCTGATGGTCTAAGGAAGAGGATTGGGAATCCTTTTTGGAAAAGGTTGATTTGAAAGGATTATTTGTGGGTTTCTCATTCTTTGAAGAATATTTGTCAGAGGATGGGTTCCTAGACTTAGTAACACGCTTGCTCCTACACTCAGATGCAAAGTGTTCTTTCTTGCCACAGTTATAGCACTCTTCATTTGACTTATCAGATGAAGTCTTGGAAGATGAAGATTTTCTAAAATTTCTGGATTTGTTGAAAGGACGAAATTTGTTCTTAGAGCCCGCCATCATTGCCATTTCCTCAGACAATTGTTCAACCATAATTTCCACACCTTCATCATCAACATCACTAAGATATGCCTCCGTTTGGTGGGTAGAGTTATTTTGGCTATCATTGTCAGAGTCTGATGAAGGATAGGTGATTCTAGGAACATTTTGAGATTTCTTGGAACTTTCACTGACAAGAGCTATAGAAGAGCTCTTTATCTCTTTGATGAAAGATTTCCTTTGTAACTTGGTTTGCTCAAAATTGAAGAGAGTTCCATACAAGACAGTTAAGGGCATGAACTCAAGGTCCTTGGTAGTTTTAATGCAAGTACATATATTCTCCCAAAATTCTGGAAGACAATCCATGAACTTGTTTAAGACTTCCTCATTATCATAGACTCTGCCCAATAACTTCAGATCATTTAAAAGAGAGTTGAAACGATTATAGTAGCTAGGAAGAGATTCACCTTTTTCAAAAGCAAAGAGTTCATACTTTCTAATAAGACTAATCTTCTTACATTTCTTTACTTCCACTGTACCTTCGTATAGTACACACAGTGTGGTCCACATCTCTTTAGCAGTTTCAAAGTTAACCAGAGAGTGATAGACCTCATCAGGAAGTGAGAGTGCAATAATTGCTCTTAGTTTAGAGTCAAGAGACACTAACCATTTTTCCTCATCGGTATATTTCTTAGGATTTTGAGGATGTAACGACCAGTAGCACTGGATTTTTCTTCATCGGAATCACTAGAGATTTCTTTTTCCATGGTTTCTTTATCAGGCCTCTGTGTTTCATAGCGAGCCCAAACTCTGGGGATGATAGGTCCCTCTTTGAGAATGGTTGGATATCTAGTATCCACTCCTTCCATGAATAGCATCATGCGGCTTTTCCACAGAGAAAATTGTTAGCATTAAACTTAGGCGGTTTTGTTATGGAGCCATTCTCAGAAAAATTGTTTTGAAAGGAATTTTCAATGGTTGAAGAAGAAGAGGCAGCCATCGCAGATCAAGTTTATGGAATTAAACTTTTTGCTCTGATACCACTTGTTAGTCCCATATGGCTTAACAAGTATTGTAGAAGGGGGGGGGGGGGGGGGGGTTGAATACAATACTCAAAAAATTTCACAATTTTAATTCTTTTATTGAAAATCTTTCAACTAGAATTACACAAAGAAACTTAAAGATTGTTGCGGAAAAGAACAGATAAACTATTCTAACAATCTTTCACAAAGTATACTAAACAAAACAACCAAGAAAACTGAGAGCAAAGCTATTAAGTTATCAAGCAATATGGAGATTTCTTGCACTGAGATAATTCCAGAGAGCGTAGTTTGCATGAGGATATCTTCTTCCTTTTATAGTGGCAAGGAGTGTACCAGCATTGAATGCTTGGGACACTTGTCATCATCATATTTGCTGAGGATGTTGACTTCTGAAAAGCTGAGATGTCCTTATCACCTTTTACTAGGTACTGGAAATAGAGCCCATGCTGAAGAAAAGAACTTTAACTGATAACGGATAAAACGACAAACAGTCACTTTTATCTGTCAAAGGATATTGTCCCATAATAAATGATCTTCTTGATGTGTATTCTAAGACAATCACACCGATGAAGTTTCACCGATATAATTTACTTTGGAACTTGAAACAATCTGTAGAGAGAAGATCTTTTAGTTGATAACACAAGGATCCCACCGATTTCAGCACCCTTATCGGTGAGATGAGGCTGACCGACAGAGGATAAGTCGGTAGAAGGGTTGTCCACCGATTTGTTGAGAACAAGACCGGTGAAGGGTTGTCCACCGATTTGTGACAACAAAATCGGTGAAGTATTGTCCACCGACTTGTAAGAACCAATTCGGTGGAGGGATTGTCCACCGATTTGTTAAGGACAGAATCGGTGGAAAATGACTTGGTCGAGTGCAAAGAAGAGTTCTATTTTCCACAAGTAGAATGTCTTCAAGCTTGGTTTCGGTTGATCTTCGACTTCACTGAACATTTGATATCTTGTACAAGTCATCTTTAAAAGAACCATGCTACAATATTCTAAGTAAGATGTAAGGGAGAACATCGGAGAGTCAATTTCAAATCTAGGTGACCCAACAGTTATTATGTTTTATCATGTTAAACTGTTTTGAGAGGGAATTCACTAGACCTCGTGGTCTAACCCTCACTTTCAAAATCTAAAACCTTTTTCAGCAAAATAGGTTAGTAGAGTTTGAAAGTGCAGGATCTTATTCTTACAATCAATATAGAAAGAAGTAATTGAGAAATTGTATGATCAAGCCCAATTGTATTCAATGATGCACAGAATTACAGATCTAAGAGAGAGATAACCTCAAAGATTACAAGGAATGAATACAAGTAATATGGGAAAATCAATCAGTTAGCAACGTAGTGCTAACCACTCTATTTATACTGTAACGGATATATTAAAGCTACAGTACAAATAAGAAAGACTAATAAGAACAAAACACGTGTCCTAATTAGTTTACACATTACTAAGTAACGAAACTTGTCATAAGTTCTGAACAGGTAGTTCAGAACTTCTGAACATTCTTCTGATCACGCTTCTCAGAACTTCTGACTTCTCTTTCTCAGATCTCTGACTCTTCTTCTCAGAACTTCTGACTCTTCTTCTCAGAACTTCTGAACCTTCTTATCAGATCTTCAACACTTGGTTTATTGACAAAACTTCAGATCTAACAATCTCCCCCTTTTTGTCAAATAAACTTAAACTTTGCATCATCTAATTCTTTCAGAGCAGGAACAATTTTCTGAAGTAGCACATTCCTCAGATTAAGCCTCTTATCAATCTTGTCAATAATTTCTTGAATAACTTCAACTTGCTGATTTATTGCTTCTTGAGTTATGTTTGCTTCCTTTACTTTCAGCATCTTTTTCTCCAAATTGTGCTTTATGATCCTTAAAGTTCCAGAACAATATTTTGCAGTTTCCTTTGCTCTGAAGAAGATCTTTCCACTTTTGTTCTTCAAAAATACTCCCAGATCTGGATACTTGTGAACACTTCCAGTCTTTAACACCTTTTTCTGCTCATGATCTGTATTGGGATTTGCCAGATAAACACATGACTTTTGCAAATACAGAGCTATTTGGAAATCTGTATAGCAATTCCACCTTAAGATATAGAACATAGCCTCAATCACCACACTTCTTGCCTTCCTTTCATTTCTGTCTTTACTTGACTCTTTAAAACATAGAAAGCTGTGTAATCTGTAGAAGTCAACCACTGACAGTTTCTCAAAATCTGCATCAGTAAAATAATAAACCTTGCCATCTTCTCTCAGAACTTCAAAGGATAAGTACTCCATCTTTCTGAATTTCTTAACCTTCAATTCTCTGATTCCAGTGATTAGAAAATCTGAGTAAACGGCTTGCTTTGTTTTGCCAAGACATCTTGATTTTTCAGCCAACCAGATCTGAGTCTCCTTAGACCTATCATAATACACATCCAAGAATTGTACTTCTTTTGGTTTGAAAAACTCAGGCAGATCAAATTCAAGAAAGTATCCATTCAGATCAATGAATATTTCATCTTCTTTGGGTTCAGACTGTTCAGCTTGGTCAATATTAGTTATCTGCACATTCTGAGGTGTTGTGTCCTGAACTTCTTCAACTTCATCTGACAAAATTTCATTCACTTCATACTCAGCAGGGAACACAAAATCACTGTGTAACATCTTCTTGGGATTAACTTCAGATAGCAACCATTCACCACAACTTCTGATCTTTCTTCTGAGATTCAACCTTCTATTCATAGAGTTTACACACCTTTTCTTTAAGTTCTCTCTTTCAGTTTTAGCACTTACTTCCATTTCAATCAGTAACCAACTCAGAGTTGCATCACTATATTTTACCAGTTCTTTCAGTTTGAACATTTCAAGTCTCTCTTGAACTTTATATGCAAACCCTTCAGATTCCATTCCTTCATTTACGAATCCTTTTGTACACACATCAAATCCTGCAATATTTGTTGGAGACCTCAGATTGCACTTCTCTTTTCTTCCTTCAATGGCTAGTTGAAAATCATATAAGTACATGTTTCTGACATAGATACCCAGAAGTCTTCTGCATTCAATTTCCATCAAGGCTTCTTCAGTACCAGAGAAAAATTTGACTAGAAAGATCTGATCATCAAGTGTTAGTCTGTGGAAATCAAAACTGGACATGGCAACTTTTGTATTTTTCTCTTTCAACACTTCCATTCTAACAAACATTAAACCACTGAATTCTTCTTCTTGAAACATTAGAACTTTCTCAATTCTTTTCTGAATATGCAGTCTTGAGTCAGGAATTCTGAATCTGTTTGAAGCTTCTGTGTAAATCATCTGAGCTCTTTCATCCATGAAACCATCCACATTACTTTCTAAAAACTCATATTCTCCTTCTGAGTGGTAGAGGTTTTCATACATTTCCTCAGGAAAAATATCATCATGAAATTGTCTGGCCAAAGGTACATCACTTAGTTCCAGGATGAAATCACATATGGGTTCTTCTAACGTCTGTAAGTTAATCTTGGAAATCTCAATTGGTTTTCTGAATACATACTCAGAAGGCATGAAGTAATCTTCTAGTTTCTCATATTCTTCTTCTGTGTTCATCTCATCAGCATAGTTATATCTGAACTCATGCTTAAAATTCTGAGAATAATCAACAGTTCTGTCTTCTTCACCCATCAGATCAATAGGTCTTATTACTTTTATCCCTTTATGAATTTTCTGAACAGTCAAAGCTCTGACTACTTCATTATGCATTCTTCTGATCAATTCTTCATTCAACCTCCTTTCTTCTGATTCAGACTCCATTGCCCTTTCACTGTTATAAACCACAATATCTGTACACCTGTTTACCACTGTACTTTCCACTATTTCTTCTATTCTCAAATCAGATTCCTCAATAGCTACAGTTTCATCTGAGTTTCCTTCCATCTCAGTATCCAAGTTCAATTCCTCTGTTTTATCTGATTCATTACTATCAATACTTCCCAACTCCATTTCTTCTGTATCTGAACTGTCAAGCTGTACTATCTGAATCATCTTCTTTAAATTTTCCTGTGTCTGATCTTCTGAACTTTTTGTATTGGCTAAGTGCATGTCTGCTATCTCAAAATCTTCTATGCCAATGTCATCATCAGAACTTAACCTTTGTCTTTTCTCCCCCTTTTGATGATCATGAGGCTCATTATCATCAAACTTTCTTTTTAAGTTCTGATTAGAAGTACCTTCAGCTTCAGCTTCTGCAATAGGAACAGGATCAAGAGGCTTTGAAGTAGAAGCCAGTGATACACTCAGTGCTTTCAGTATAGAATCCTGCATATCTTGCATTTGTTTCATCATATCTTTTTGAAAACCAGACATTATATCCATGATCTCCTTTTTGTGAGAATCCAAGGATTTCGTTACATCATCTACCTTGGTTTCAACAGAAATTAACTTTTTCTCCAACACATCTTTCAAATCTGATACCTCATCATTCAGATCCTCCATCCTCTTCTCCAAAATTTCTACTTTTTCCCCCATCTCCTTGTTTTGTTTCTGAATCTTTTCAAATTCAGAAGTTTCTAACAGTGAACCTGAACCAACAGATGGTCCAGTTTTCATGTGCCCAGAGAGCTCATGGCCTGTAGATAACACACAGTCATCTTGTACAACAGATGCACGTTTGAATGAGGCTTTTGTAATGTTCACCTCACCAGGACTTCCATCCAATCCTCGACACCCAACATTAGGCATGTCTATGAATGTTGTTTCAGGAGTACGAAATTCCTGATCTGTGCAAGTGTCAAAAGGAATTTCAGGCTCAATATGAATAGGACTGTGATATTCAGACTCAATGTGTTGAAAAATAAGTTGGGATTTATCACCTCCCTCCAAATGAGTTTGGGATGGTTCCCCGGATTTGTGTGAAACAGTAGCATGTTGAAATGCTTCTGAGTGGGTATGGATGGGTTGTTCAAGATCCACCACTAGGTCCATGGTGTTTGTTTCAATATTGGACACCAAGAGATGTGAACCAATAGCATGTGTGGTTACCTGGTCAAGATTAGCTGGTTCAGAGGCATCTCTTTCTGTTTGAACCTCTGTTAACAATCTCTCATCCTCACCACTCTCATTCTGTTTTTCCTCACTGAGTCTAACCAAGCTCTCAGAATTTTCCCCCTCAAGTCTCTCAGAATGTTCACCCATCTGAACATCCTCCCCCTCTCTAATTCGACTAGACCCCTCACCTCTCTTCTCAGGTTGGTCCTCTTGGGCAGGGATTTGAGGTAATTCAATTCCCATAGAGGTGCAATAAGCTTTTAAAATCTCACTCTCCCTTGGAATATAATTCCTAAGTGATTTTGGCAACAGTTTATGATTGGGATAATTTTCAAGTCTTGTTACTGAGGTCATCTTACCCAAATAAAATGTAGGACCATGCTCTTCATTTGTTCTTCTTGAGATTGTTCTGTTTTCCTGCATGGCATACCAAATAACAATTTGCCAGTACCTTATGTAGGGAATGTATGTCAGTGGAGCATCCTTTGTCTTCTTCTGAATTGCTTTCTGATTCTTCTCAAATGTATTCTTCATATCTTCCCAAAGTATTAAAGTATAGTCATAATGCCTATTCTTCACTAAACCTTGAAATATCTGAAGAATTTGTTTAGAACCTTGATCAGCAGAACTATTTTTCCCTGACAAACATTTATTTACCACATGAAAGAAGCAAGCCCAAATAGGTGGTAATTTGTTTCTTCTGAACAAACTGAGAGTCCTCAATCCTTCATTGTATCCCAACTTCATGAACTCTGCTATTAATTCCTCTGTTAGGGGTAAATCCTCAAAATCTGTTCTTCTTTGTACATCATCTTTCTCTGGTAGATTCAGCATTTCTCTTAGTGCAGAGATAGATAAGACAAATGTCACTCCTCCAATTTCAGACACAAACTTATTATCTTCTAACCTAAGATATTTCCACCATTGTTGTATGTACTGAACAGGCACATTTTTACTTCTTGTAAACCATTTTCTGTACGGATGATGTTTGAATAACTCCATGATAATTCTGTGTTCAGGCTTAAAACGACTTTCCTCAAACAATATAACACAGTTATTTTCAGATAATTTCAACCATTCACTCTCAGGAACAACTCTTTCCACTAGAATAGATCTATCTGACATAATAGAACCTGCAGCACTCTGATCATGTTCAATATTAACGTTTACCTCATCCGCATTTCCTTCAGATTCATCCATTTGTTCATCTTCTTCATCATTTCTTATTGCCCCTTCCTCTGCAACTCTATTTTGTACTTCATCATTTTCCGAATCGGATGAATCCATTATCGATTTTGTAGAATGTAGAGAAATTGGACCACTTCTTCGTATTTCAGACATGATTTAAGAAGAAAACAGATTCAAAGAACTCTGGATTTGATTCGTATCTCACGTTTCGCTCTGGAATTTGAAAGAAATTTGAAATAGGGATTTTAAGACCTATTTAAAATCCGTGAAGTTGAAAGGTTTAACGGAAAAGCGAAATCAATGTTATAACGGAGTCAACACATGTGAAATACCACAAAGGATTTAAATGAAATACGTGGCATTGTCAAACAAATATGAAGCTGACACGTGTTAGTGGATAGAATTTTGACTCAAGTCAAAAATCTGAATAACACGCACAGATGTTCTGATTCCATGACTTAGAAGAATTTTGCCTTGTAACCAAAATGTCTTTTAAAATCAACTTCTGACCAATATAAAACATTTTGATTATTCAGAAGAGGTTTGAACAGATAAGAAATGAAAACAAATCTTTTAAGCATCACAAAATGATTTCCAAAAGAATTTTGATGCTCCCCCTTGACTTGAGCATGCATTTGAGTATTAATGATACATAAAGATGAGATTAAAAGATAATCAAAGAAGCATAATCCATACAGTTGAAGTTATTTGTATTTCTCAAAAGTAAATTTTTTTTGAAAGTTAGATTGCTGAAGTATTGACTCAGAATTTCTGACCTTAAGATTCAGAGGTTCTGATCTCAGGACTCAGAAGTTCTGAACTCAAGACTCAGAGGTTCTGAACTCAAGATTCAGAAGTTCCGAACTCAAGATTCAGAAGTTCCGAACTCAAGACTCAGAAGTTCTGAACTCAAGACTCAGACGTTCTGAATACACTACTCAGACAAGTTTACTTAGAAAAATTTAGCATTTTTAAAAAAAATATTTTCAACTAGGCAGATTAAGCATTCCTATTTTACATATGAGAAAAGAAAACCTTTTGTGATCAAGAGGCTTTGTGAACAAGTCAGCCAATTGATACTTTGTATGCACAAAGTGCATCTCTATAGTTCCTTTTTCCACATAGTCCTTTATAAAATGATACCTCACATCTATATGCTTAGTCTTCGAATGTTGAACAGGGTTCTGAGTAATAGCAATTGCACTTTCTGAGTCACAATAGATGGGAATCTTATTAAGCTGATATCCATAGTCCATGAGTTGTGTTCTCATCCACAATGTTTGAGAGCATGAAGCAGCAGCAGCAACATACTCTGCTTCAGCAGTTGAAGTGGATACACAGTTCTGTTTCTTTGATGCCCAACTCACTATTTTATCTCCCAAAAAGTGACAAGCACCAGATGTACTCTTTCTGTCCAATCTACTTCCTGCATGATCAGCATCAGTGAAAGCAGTCAATTTGAAGTCAGTTTCTTTTGGATACCATAAACCTAGATCAGGTGTTCCTTTGAGATATCTTAAAATCCTTTTGACAGCCAACATATGTGATTCTTTCGGGTTAGATTGAAATCTAGCACAGAAACAGGTAGAAAACATGATATCTGGTCTACTTGCAGTCAAATAAAGTAATGATCCAATCATGCCTCTATAAAGTTTGATATCTGCTGAAACACCTTTGAGATCAGCATCTAACTTTATGTTAGTTGCCATAGGTGTTCTCATAGAAGCACAATCAGACATTTTGAACTTTTTCAGAATATCTCTGACATATTTTCCTTGATTTATGAAAATACCTTTTGGTAGTTGTTTGACTTGAAGACCAAGGAAAAAATTCAGTTCACCCATCATGCTCATTTCAAATTCAGATGACATGATTTTTGAAAAATTATCACATAATTCTGGACTGGTAGAACCAAATATTATGTCATCAACATAAATCTGAATCAGAATCAAATCATTACCCTGTTTCTTTAAAAACAAAGTTGTGTCAATCTTACCTTTCTTGAATCCTGAACCTAACAGGTGTTTAGTAAGAGTGTCATACCAGGCTCGTGGTGCTTGTTTTAGACCATATAAAGCTTTGTCTAAAATATAAACATGATCAGGGAATTCTGGATCAACAAAACCTTCAGGTTGATGGACATACACCTCTTCATTAAGTTTGCCATTTAGAAAGGCTGATTTGACATCCATTTGATACACCTTGAAGTTTTTATGTGCAGCATAGGCTAAAAATATTCTGATTGCCTCTATTCTTGCCACTGGTGCAAATGTCTCATCATAATCAATTCCCTCTTGTTGACAGTATCCCTTAGCAACCAATCTTGCCTTGTTTCTGATGACAACACCTGATTCATCCTTTTTGTTTCTGAACACCCATTTAGTTCCAATAATAGATTTACCTTCAGGCTTTGGAATGAGTCTCCAAACTTTATTTCTTTCAAATTGAAGCAATTCCTCTTGCATTGCTGAAATCCAGTCTGGATCCTCTAGGGCTTCATTAGCTTTCTTTGGTTCAATTACACTTAAGAAACCAGCAAACATTGCTTCATTTGCTGTAGCTGATCTTGTCTTTACTCCTGCTGATGGATCACCTATTACTTGATGAATAGGGTGATTTTTAGTCCATTTATTAGCACTAGGGAGTACATCAATCTCTGAATAATTGTTGTTTGCATCATTCTCATCAATGATTGCTCGTAATTCTGAACTGTCACCTTGTTCTGACGTATGAGTAGGAGTTGCATCCAAGTTTGAGTTCTGATCAATGAAGTCAGAGTTCTGATTGACTTGTTCAGAGTTCTGAGTACAAGAATCAGAATTCTGATTACAAGGTTCAGAGTTTTCACCACTTGTATTTATTAGATTTGGGCACTCCTCTGATGGACCTTTGTCAGAAATTACAGTTGATTGAGCTATTTCTGGAGTCTTATTTTTCATCTCTTTGACCATCTTTGGGTTTTCATATTCTGCATAAGAATCAGAAATTAGTTCACTAAAAGCATCCTTAAATAGTAAATTGAGTTCTGAACAAATAGGATTAGAATTTGTATCAGAAGTCATTTTTGTCTTGTTCAGCATGAGTTCTGAACTGTCTTGTTCAGAAGTCCTCATTCTGGCTTCATCAAAAGTTACATTTATGCTCTCCATCATCCTCTTGGTTCTTCTATTGTAGATTCTGAATGCTTTGGAAGTTAAAGAATAACCCACAAAGTATCCTTCATCTGCCTTTTTATCGAATTTGGCAAGATTTTCTCTGTCTCTGAGAACATAGCACCTGCAACCAAAAATATGAAAGAATTTGATTAATGGTTTTCTTTTATTTATCAGTTCATAAGCAGTCTTATTTAATCTCTTATTGATTAAAGTTCTATTTTGTGTAAAACAAGCAGTTGCAATTGCTTCAGCCCATAGGAAAGTAGGAAGATTTGCATAAGCCAGCATTGTTCTCGCAGCTTCAACTAGAGTTCTATTCTTCCTTTCAACAACACCATTTTGTTGAGGAGTTCTGACAGCAGAAAAATTGTGAGAAATCCCAGAACTTTCTAAAAAATTCTGAAGAGTCTCATTTCTGAACTCCGTTCCATTATCACTTCTGATTTTCTGAACTTGAAGTTGTAAGAGAACTTGAATCCTTTTGATAAAATTTATCAATGTAGTAGCAGCTTCTGACTTAGCTCTTAGGAACTCAACCCACGTGTATCTGGATAATTCATCAACAATCACAAGCATATATTTCTTTCCTCCCATCGATTGAACTGAAATTGGACCACAAAGATCAGTATGAATCATTTCTAATGGTGCTTTGCAAGATGAGTCCATTTTTAATTTGTGAGAACTCTTTTTCATCTTGCCCATTTCACAAGCTGAGCATAATGATTCTTTTTCAAATTTAAGCTTTGGTAAGCCTTTAACCAAATGTTTTGCAACAAGATTATTAAGATCTTTGAAATTCATATGAGAACATCTTCTGTGCCAAAGCCAGCATTCATTTGCAGTTGATTTTGATAAAAGACAAACTGTATTTAATGTTTTCAATTTTGAAAAATTAACTACAAATAAGTCCATATGTCTTTTGGCCCAGAAGACTTTGACATCATTTTCAGTTAGAATCATGCAACCTGTTATTTGAAACTTAATTTGACAAAGACTGTCTAAAAACTGACTTATGCTGAAAAGATTGTGTTGTAATCCTTCAACATAGAAAACCTTTTGGATAGTTAGATCCCCTTTAGTTAAATCCCCATAACCTTTGACTTGACCTTTGCTATTGTTTCCAAAGTTTACTGCTCCTCCAGCCTTTTCTGTGAAGTTTGATAGAAAAGACTTCTGACCTGTCATGTGTCTTGAAGCTCCTGAATCTAAAAAACCACACATGACAGCCCTGCAAAAGGATCAGTTAGGTTTAGGTACCCATTTTGGAATGGGTCCATCTTTGTTAGCTTTGTCATTGGATTTAACATTAGTACCTTTTACTCTCCACTCAAAATCTTTCTTCAAACACCACTTTCCTTGAACTTTTATGAAGTCAGAACATTTTCTGCTTACAAGTTTGTTCAAATTCTTTTTGAGAGTTGTAACTTTTGGTTTTGCTATGTTTTCAACTTTCTTTTCTTTTATCTTTTCTTTCTTCTGAGTCTGAGGAACAGAAATTTTCTTCTTTTCTGTATTTTGAGAAACAGAAACTTTCTGAATATCTTTTCTTATGTATGAAACAGAAGTTATTTTGACTTGACATTTGTGAGAATATTGGAATGAATCATTTTTACATCTAACACAAACAAGATTTTTCTTTGCAAGTGACAATAAATCTGAAACATAGATCATTTCATTTTTATTTATACTGTTCAGAGTACAATTGCCCTTATTACAAGAATTTCTAGCGTTTAGTTCAGAAGTAGATTTCATTCTAAGCTTCTCAAGTTCCCTTTTCAGATCATTCAACTTTGCAAGATCATCTTTCCTTTTGCTTTCTTCTTTTTCTGAAAAATTCAAGTTCTTTTTGTTAGAAGAATTAGATGATTCACCTTTTTCATATGTACTTGATTCATTAAAGAATTTATCATTTTCTCTTGAAGCATTAATTTTAAAAAGATCATACTCAGTCTTCAGTTTTTCAAGCTCTGTTATTTTCTGAATAAAAATATTCTTTTCTTTCAAAGCTTCTTCAAGTTTAATATCCACCTCACAGAAATCATTTTCAAGTTCATCATAAGCTTTCCTTAAATCCTCAAGTTCTTGACTCACAAGATTAAATCTCTTTTCAAGTTGCAAAAATTCATCTGATTTTGTTTCAGAAAATCCAGTTGAATCATACTTCTGACTACCTGAGTCAGAGTTCTGATTTACAGACTCAGATGTCTGATCTTTAGACTCAGAATTCTGACTACAAAGTTCAGAATCCTGACTAGAAGTTTCAGACTTCTGATTGACTGTTTCAGAATTTTTACTTGTATCAAATATGCTCTCAATGTCATGATATGAAAAACTTGGTTGTTTATTTTTGTAGCTGACATTTATGGAATCATACTTGAATTTAGTATCATTGTATCTTGGCTTTTCATCTGTTGGTTTAGAAACTTCTTTCTTAACCTTTTCTTCTGAACCAACTGACTTTTCTGTTTTAGACTCAGAAATTGTCTCATCTGACTTTTTAGAGTTTGGTCTTTGCAAATTGTCAGAACTTGTTATAGAACTAGCAGGTCTTATGAAAACTTCAACAATTTCTGGGATTTTTGGCTTAGAAACTTGAAGTATTGGAGCTCTTTTTAAAATGACATTTTCTTCCAATCCCAATCCCTTCTTTGGATTGTAAAATCTTGTATCTTTAACATTGCTTAATAAAAGATTTAATGTTTGCTGAGTCTGACCTCTTTTCAAATTCAAATCTTCCAATTCTTTGATTTTGGTGTATAAATTCTTTCTTTCTTCAAATAACATATCAAATTTTATTTGTAAATCACCTTTTTCATCCTTTATTTTTGAAAACTCAACTTTTAGTTCAGAAAGCCTTTTCATCAATTCAGAATTTTCATCTTTAACTTTCTGTTTCTCAGCCTCAGATTCTTCATATTGTTCTTTTATTACTTCTTTTTCAATTCTGAATTTGTTAACCAAAGTTCTTTCTCCTTTTATCTGTTTTCTTAGATTAGCAAATTCAGTTTTCATTTCACCAATCTGTGTCATTAACTCTAATTCAAGTGAAGAATGTACCTCAGCAGATGACTCAGAATCGGCATCTTCAAAATCAGAATCATCCTCATTCCTCATTTTTGCCATATAGCTTCGCATCTGTGGAAAGTTGATATGATCATCTTCATCAGAAGTGTAGTACAGCCAATTCTCCTGTTCAGCCAATAGCGCACTCTCGTCATCTCTCTTCTTTGCAAGCTGAGCCTTCTTGGTGTAGTATTCATAATCTTTCACAACTTTAACTCTGCAATCCTTGGCATAATGGCCAGATTTTCCACACTTGAAACACAGATTCTTTTCTTTTCTCTCTTCCTTCTCTTCCTTGTTTTCTTCACTTCTCTCTATTCTCTTTTCAATCTTATTTTCTTCTCTGTCATCTTTCTTCTTATAATCTGAACTTCCAGCTCTCTTATAATTTCCTTGAAATCTGCCCTTCCCATACCTTTTGTTGAAAGTATTTGTCAGCAAAGCTAGCTTTTCAGCCATTATCTTGATATCTTCATCATCTTCTGATCCTTCTTCTTTGTCAGATTCCTCCAGACTCGGTATTTCTGATAGATATGCAGTCTTTTTGGGTGCTTTGATTGCTTTGGACTTTGATAAGAACGCTAACTGATCAGCAACATTTTTCTTTTCTTCCACAACTAACTTGACAGAGTCTTCATGTTGATTAAGAACACAGAACAAATCATTTAAGTCTTCTTCACACATATCCTTGTTCATTTGCAGACTTATGGCAAATGATGACCATTCTGAATTTAGACTGTTCAGAAATTTGTAATTTATTTCTGATTTTGTTTTCTTCAGTCCATTTCTTCTCAAGTCATTTAGAATAGTGCAAAATTTACTGTATGTCTGTGTCAAACTTTCTGACTCTTTTGCTTTGAACCTTTCATAAGCATTTATGCTTTGATTTAACTTTGCCTGAATAGATCTCACAGTTCCTAACATTTGCCTTTCCAATTCGTCCCACATTTCTTTAGCTGATGATCCACTGTCAATCCTGTTAAGAACCTCATTCGGGACAGCCAAAGTCATCAAAGTAATTGCTCTTTTGTCAATAGCATGCCTATTTTTCTGTTCAGCAGTGTATTGGGAATAATTCTTCTTTACTCTGGTCGCTGGAATTTCTGGAGTTGTCTCTGTAGCAGGGGTTGCGGCGACATCGATATATACTTCGATTGGACCTTCTCGAATAGAAATCATAAGATTTTCATCGATGTTGTCAAGGAATTGGATCATACGAGTTTTCCATTGCTGATACTCTTCTGGTATAAGAACAGGCGGTTTGGTTTCGGATCCCATGGCTAGATATTCTTTAGAAGACATGATTGTAAGAAAATTCAACAGAAAGACAAATTCGATTTTCTTGATCGAAAAGTAACAGGTAATTCAAGAATTGCTAAGAATTCAAGAACTAGCCCTAGCAGCGGAATCGAATTTTGAATGAATCAAGAAATCTTCAAGAAATTGATCAATCGATCTTCGCAATCACAATCTTGAACGAATTTGTTTGTTGATTGGCTCTGATACCAATTGAAAGTGCAGGATCTTATTCTTACAATCAATATAGAAAGAAGTAATTGAGAAATTGTATGATCAAGCCCAATTGTATTCAATGATGCACAGAATTACAGATCTAAGAGAGAGATAACCTCAAAGATTACAAGGAATGAATACAAGTAATATGGGAAAATCAATCAGTTAGCAACGTAGTGCTAACCACTCTATTTATACTGTAACGGATATATTAAAGCTACAGTACAAATAAGAAAGACTAATAAGAACAAAACACGTGTCCTAATTAGTTTACACATTACTAAGTAACGAAACTTGTCATAAGTTCTGAACAGGTAGTTCAGAACTTCTGAACATTCTTCTGATCACGCTTCTCAGAACTTCTGACTTCTCTTTCTCAGATCTCTGACTCTTCTTCTCAGAACTTCTGAACCTTCTTATCAGATCTTCAACACTTGGTTTATTGACAAAACTTCAGATCTAACAGAGTTTCTTCCAGTAAAGGGAAAGAGAAAGCCTGAAGCTGTAAGAGACGCTGGCCTTAGCCTAGATCCCTGATATTTCTTTTTAGATAGACGCTTGGCTGTGGATTAGTGTATTCCACTGCAAATTTTGAAAGACTTTATTAATCATTGTTGTTGGTATTTTGGAACTCGTTTTGGGGAAGTTATGTAATTGAACCCAGTCTTGGATTTTTATATTTATATTATTGCATGTTAAGTTTCTGGGTTGTTACAAGTGGTATTAGAGCCATAGTTTAAGGGATTTAGGTGACCGAGCGGGACTAAACTTAAACTGTAGGTTAAGGAACACAACCGAGATATAGGATTTCATTTAGGAAAGATCACTATAGGTGCACTTAAGGATAAGGTAGCAAGAACGGTCATGTAAGGTAAATTTGGATAAGTGCTTAAATTACCTTATTTAGCAAGCCTGTTGTTGAGTGTTTGTTACTTGTGAAATTCTTTCAGTTGTCATCATGGCTGGGAGAAGATTAAGGAGCAGGTCTGTACCTGCTGCTGGGAGAGTTCAGAATGAGGAGGTCCTCGCTAACGGACCGCAGGAGATATCCAAGGCAGGCGGCCACTCGGGGAAGGGGTAAGGGTCGCGGTAGGGGACGGGGGAGAACGCCCCGCCGGGCCGCCACCCAAGTGGACGAAACCAATGGGGGAAACCCAATCCGAAGGACAACACGAGTGAGCCGTAGGGCAAGGAGCATGGAGATTCTGGTTGTTTAGGAAATATCTCAACAGGAGAGTTCGGCTACCGTAAGGTGGCGTTTGGTTCGCAGAATGTTTTTGGATGGAATGGAATCTGTCAATGGAATTTGACTTTGAAGGAATTGGAATGGAATGTTGTCAGGTTTGACCACATGTTTGGTTGACAGAATTGGAATGAAATCTGTTAAAGGAATTGGAATTTGTCTGTTTGGTTCACAGAATGTAGCTTTGGAATTGGAATGAATTTATTATAAATGACCAAAATACCCTTTTTGATAAGTTTTAATTTTTAAAACAAAAAATTCTTTAATAAAAGAATCATTAAATATAATTTTTTCACTAAAAATACTTTAATAAAATAATTTTAAAATACTTTAATGCGCAAAAAAATATAGTATACACAACCCATATAAAATATATTGTCACACAAACAAAATTATATTTTGAAAAAATAAAATATATTTCGAGAAATTAAAAAAATGTATTAAATTAAATTAAAATAAAAAATATAAAAATATAAAAATATAAAAATAAAATAAAAATATAAAATATAAAATAAAAACAATTATGTTATATTTAAGTTAAGGGGTATATTTGGAATTATGAAAATACAACATTCCATCAATTCCATTCCTTTAAAATCCCTTGTTTAAGTGATGGAATCTTATATGGCTCATTTATGGAATTCAATGGAATTGTAGTGATTCCATTTGCACAAAAGATTGAACCAAACACTGGAATGGAATCTGGTCAATGGAATGTCACATTCCAATTCCACCAGATTCCATCACTTTCTAGTGAACCAAACGCCACCTAAGGGTACACAACCAGCCGAGGGGACGTGGTTGGGGCCGCGGACCTACGTTTGTGACTCGGAAGAACCTGGCTACTGAGATGGGTAAGATTCAGGAGACTCTGCAAGCTCTCATTGCCAAGCAGGATCAGTCGGCATCTGGAAGCAAAGAGGCAAGCGGAAACAAAGAAACTATGGAGTTGTCAAGCCCGTTGGGTAACTGGTACTAGTGATCACTCCCACTCGACTCAGCTGGTGGTGAATGAGTCTGCAGCTAAAGGATGCAACTACAAGGCATTTGCTTCGTGTAAACCTCCTACGTTCAAGGGAGAGTGTGATCTAGTGATAGCAATGAAATGGGTAAGGGAGATGGAATTGGCGTTTGATGTGCAAGTGTGCCGATAGGGATCGAGTAATGTTTGCGCTGTCTATGTTAAAATCCGATGCAGTGTACTGGTGGGATGTTGAGACCGGAGGTAAGGGGTCGTCAGCGGCAAAAGCAATGTCTTGGGAGACATTTGTGGAGAAATTTCAAGCACAGTTTTGCCCATTGGCGGCAATAAAGAAATTGGAAGAGGAATTCTTGGGGTTGGCACAGGGTGAGATGACAGTTAGGGAGTAGACCTCCAAGTTCATTGAAAAGTTGCGCTTTGCTGAAATGTATGTGCCGACTGAGGAACGGCGAGTGGAACGGTGTCTGTACGGACTGAAGAGCAATATAAGAGAGCTGGCTTCAACGATAAATCCTACCACCTTTCAAGCGGCTATCAATGCAGCTGAGTTGACGGAAAAAGAAAAGAACCACCAAGTGACTGAGAGAGTTGGGGACAAGAGGAAGTGGGATGGACCGGGGAGTGATGCCAGGAAAGGGAGGACCTTCAGGCCAGAGCAATGTGGGAATTATGGAATGAGGTTTAAGCCATGCGGAAAATGCCGAAGGGTGCATCGAGGAGAATGTGCGGTGGAGTCGAGGTCATGTTTCCAGTGTGGGCTACCAGGTCACATGTCAAGGGATTGCCCAAGCAAGAGATCATGCTATCATTGTGGGTCGCTTGAACACATGCAGTTTGACTGTCCACAGCTTAAGAAAGGAGGGTCAGCACAGACTGGAGGCGGAGCCATGAATAGAGGGGAGGAGAAAAGGTTGGAACCGGCACGTCCAAAGGGGCGTGCGTTCAGCATGACAGCAACAGAGGCAGAAGGGACTCCGGATGTAGTAACAGGTACGTTTTTGGTAAACTCTCTATGTGCAAAGGTGTTGTTTGATTCTGGAGCAAACCGCTCCTTCATATCCTATGATTTGGTGAAATTCTTGGGAGTGAGACCTAAGCGGTTAGAGTGGGTATTAGAAGTGGAGATTGCGGATGAAAATCGGGTGCTAGTTAGGAGTGTGGTGGAAGATTGTGTCATAGACATAGTAGGAAGTTTGGTACCCATGCGGTTGTATCTGATGGCGTTGGGAGAGTTCGATGTAGTTTTGGGTATGGATTGGTTAGCCTCGAATAGTGCAGATATTATGTGTAATAAGAAGTTGATTCGGGTGAAGATACCGGATAAGGGGATTGTAGTAATTTATGGTAATCGACGTGATAGGAGTGCGAGTCTCATCTCGATGATGAAAGCCACTAAGTGCTTGAGGAAAGGGTGTTCGGGAAACTTAGCCTACGTCGTAGATGCTAAGAAAGAGAAGCGGGGGTAGAGGACGTGTTAATAGTAAGTGAATATCTGGAGGTGTTTCCGGATGATTTGACAAACCTACCCCCGGACCGTCAAATTGAGTTTCGAATCGATCTAGTACGTGGAGCTGCACTAATAGCTCACGCGCCCTATAGGCTGGCACCTTCTGAAATGAAGGAGATGATGTCACAACTACAAGAGTTGTTGGACAAAGGATTTATTAGGCCAAGTACCTCGCCGTGGGGCGCGCCGGTACTATTTGTAAAGAAGAAAGACGGAATTATGCGGATGTGCATAGATTACCGGGAACTCAACAAGGTTACGGTCAAGAATAAGTAACCGATTCCGAGAATAGACGACCTGTTCGATCAATTGCAGGGAGCTGGTTATTTCTCTAAGATTGACTTAAGGTCAGGGTACCATCAGCTTAAGGTAAGGGAGGCGGATATACCGAAGACGGCTTTTCGGACCAGGTATGGACATTACGAGTTTCTAGTGATGCCATTTGGTTTAACCAACGTGCCAGCAGCCTTTTATGGACCTGATGAATAGGGTGTGTCAGTTCTATTTAAATAAGTTCGTGATTGTATTCATAGACGACATCTTGGTGTACTCGAAGTCAGAGAAGAAGCATGAAGAACATCTTCGGGCTGTATTGGAAATGTTGAAACAAGAAAAGCTATACGCGAAATTTTCGTAAGTGCGGGTTTTGGCTTCGAGAGGTGCAATTCCTTGGACACGTAGTGTCCCAAGACGGGATTAAAGTGGACCCATCCAAATTCGAGGCCATCCAAGATTAGGAGTAACCTTAGAACCTGTCGGAAGTTCGAAGTTTCCTAGGTTTAGCAGGTTATTATCGTTAGTTCATCAGGGATTTCTCGCGCATTGCAACGCCATTGACTTCGTTGAATAAGAAAAGTGCGAAGTTTTCATGGATGGAGGCGCAAAGTGAGGCCTTTCAGAAACTGAAGGACATGCTGAGTAGCGCTCCGGTGTTGTCTTTGTCGGACGGCTCATAGGATTTTGTGGTATATAGCGACGCTTATGGACTCGGACTGGGGTGTGTCCTAATGCAACCAGGAAAGTTGATCACGTACCCATCACGTCAGCTGAAGGAGCATGAGACACGATACCCCAATCACGATTTGGAATTAGCGGTCGTAGTATTTGCTTTAAAGATTTGGCGACACTATCTCTACGGGACGAAATGTCAGATTTACACGGATCATAAGAGCCTCTGTCACCTCTTTGATCAGAAGGAGTTAAACATGCGACAGAGAAGGTTGATGGAGCTACTAACGGATTATGATTTCCAGATCGAGTATCATCCAGGGAAGGCCAATGTGGTGGCCGACGCGCTGAGTCGAAAGAAAAGAAGAGAAGCCTCAAAGATAGTGGCGCTAAGGGCCGAAGTGACGTTCAATCTGTTAGACGACATAAAGAAGTGGCAACTAGAAGCGTTGACTCTGGAAAATGTTAAGGGTGAACGAATGGTGGGTAATGCGACCTCCTTGACGGAGGATAGTCGTGGCCTGAAATGTTTTAAGGGAAGGATCTGGGTTTCGAAGCTCGGTGGGGTTAGAGGGGTCGTCTTGGAAGAGGCGAATAGATCGAAGTATTCGATCCACCCGGGGACTAATAAGATGTTTGGAGATTTACGACAAAATTATTGATGGCCGGGCATGAAGAATAATATAGCGTATTTTGTGGAAAGATGCGTAACATGTCTGCAAGTAAAAGTGGAGCACCAACGCCCTTATGGGAAGCTTCAACTGTTGGAAATTCCGGTTTAGAAATGGGACCAGATCACGATGGACTTCGTCATAGGGTTGCCTAGAACACCAAAGGGGTATGATACTATCTGGGTGATCGTGGACCGACTCACTAAGTCAGCACATTTCCTACCTATACGGAAGGATTGGCCGTTAGAAAAGTTAGCAAAACTGTATATTGATGAAATTGTAACGCGCCATGGGGTACCGTCATCTATTGTATCGGATCGGAATAGTGGTTTCACGTCGATGTTTTGGCGAAGTTTTCAAAGGGAAATGGGATCGCAAATTAAAATGAGTACCGCTTATCACCCACAGACGGACGGTCAGAGTGAGCGAACGATTCAAACTCTGGAGGATATGCTGAGGGCTTGTGCCTTAGATTTTCAGGGTTCGTGGGAAAACCACTTACCACTGATCGAGTTTGCTTACAACAATAGCTACCACGCGAGCAATAAGGCCGCTCCGTATGAGGTGCTTTATGGGAGAAAATGCCGAACGCCGTTGTGTTGGAATAAAGTTGGCGAAAAGCAACTGGCAGGACCTGAGATTGTGCAAATGACCGCAGACAAGATAGTCCAAGTTTTGGAGAGGTTGAAAGTGCGCGTGATCGACAGAAGAGTTATGCGGATAAAAGGCGTAAGGACATAGAATTCCAAGTTAGGGATAGGGTGATGCTGAGGATATCACCATGGAAAGGAATAATACGTTTTGGGAAGATGGGGAAGTTAAGTCCACACTACATTGGGTCGTTCGAAATCGTCGAGCGGGTTGGAGAAGTGGCCTACAAGTTGAACCTACCGGAGGAGTTGCGAGGCATCCATAGTACGTTTCACGTTTCCAACCTGAGTAAGTGCTTGGCAGATGCAAATATGTTGGTGTCGTTGCATGACGTGCAAGTAGACGAAAAGTTGAACTTCGTGGAGGAACTGAAGCGATCGTCGATCGTAAGGTGAGGAAATTGCTAACTAAGGAGATCGCCCTTGTGAAAGTTCAGTGGAGCTTTCACAAAGGGCAAGAGGCAACATGGGAAGTAGAATCCGAAATGAGGGCCAGATACCCGCATATGTTCGAGGAAGGGATTCCGAGGACGGAATCCTTTTAAAGGGGGGAGTGTTGTTAGCTTTGTCTTCAAAAGATAAAATTTAAAAGAATTATGGCAAAGAAAGAGAATGAGAAATCTTGGGGACTTGGAAGTAAAAATATTGAAAGATAAAAATAGGGTGAAAATCCCTAGGAGCATTATTGAACACTCTTGTGTCGGCTGGAAATCAGGGAAGAAAGAGAGCAAAAAGGGGAGAAGTCGATTACTGAGAGTCTCTTCAAAGGTAAATTGCTATTTTGGTGATATCTCTTCTATCTTCCAACATGAATCGATTGCCATTATTTTAAGAGTTTGAGAAATCCAAATGATTCCTTAGTTTTCCTTTCACTGTGCATTTATGTAAGAATGAAAATGGTGATTTACTTCTGCTTTGGGTTGAGAATTGGTTGAATCGTGGGTCGTATGAGTGGGCAAGGTTAAGAGATTAATCTTAGCATTTTATGTAAAGGATTTTGTGGCAAGAACCCTGGATTTAATCGATTTGAGAGGAGTTTGGGGTTTTCTGGTTCGTCCAGTCCAGAAATCGCCTAGTTCCGGATTAGATTTCCGGGAAGGGAGTTTCGGATTTGGGTGAGTTCTGGATTTGGGGTTCCGGATTCGGGAGTCCGGACTTGGGATTCCGGATTGGGGTTCCAGATTAAGTAGTTCCGGATTTCAGGGATTCTGGATTCGGGAGTCCGGACTTGGGATTTCGGATTGGGGTTCCGGATTCGGTAGTTCCGGATTTGGTTAGACTCCGGATTCCAATAGTTATCCGAAACCCAGGAACTTTCGGAAAAGAATGAGTCCAGTGGTGTGTCCGGATAGAGTGGCCTGATCTTGAACTGCTTGTTGGTTTAGGTGCGTTGCGGGTAGTTCAGAAGTGAGACTCGGGTATTCCAACCTTTGTAATTAGGTGAGATCCCTAATCCCTACTTTTATGAGAAAAATCCTTTTAAGCATGCCTTTCATAAATAGTGATATTGGGATGTAAATTTTGTATGTTCACATGAGGAAGATTGTTCTTTAACTTTCAAGATTATTGTTTTGTATATTCGTGGTATATTTTCATTTTCATGTGAATATACTTGTATGTGGAGTCGGGTTGCATAGTGGGGCTAAGTTGTACCTTTAATTCTCGGGATTCTAGGAGTGGTGGTCGACCGGGTGCCTAGAATCTGTTTCTTGTGCACTCGGGTATGGGCATCTACGAGGGGGCCATGGGGATCTACTGGGGGACCCGGTTGTGGACTATCCGTTAAGGCGATAGTCGTGGAAACCACTGTGTAAATACCCATGTGTGGAAGTTTTGGTTAAATGTTATTATGTTTTATCATGTTAAACTGTTTTGAGAGGGAATTTACTAGACCTCGTGGTCTAACCCTTGCATTCAAAATCTAAAACCTTTTTCAGGAAAACAGGTTAGTAGAGTTTCTTCCAGTAAAGGGAAAGAGAAGGCCTGAAGTTGTAAGAGACGCTGGCCTTAGCCTAGATCACTGATATTTCTTTTTAGATAGACGCTCGGCTGTGGATTAGTGTATTCCGCTGCAAATTTTGAAAGACTTTATTAATCATTGTTGTTGGTATTTTGGAACCCGTTTTGTGGAAGTTATGTAATTGAACCCAGTCTTGGATTTTTATATTTATATTATTGCATATTAAGTTTCTGGGTTGTTACATGTATTTCTTATGTATATGTATGTTTTATTATAAGATAGATAGAAATGTATATATTTGATTCATTTAGTTTGGGATGCCATTGTTGGGTAGACGATAGGGTTGTTTTGATACTGCACAAGTAATGGATATGTTCAAATTATAGTCGAAATGCTGCCGATTTTTCTACATGTTAGTTAACACATTGCTTTGGTAAAACTGTAGGGAAACTATGGATCAATTAGGACGGAGAGGGACGACATAAGGGCTGCATTTTTAGATTCGGGACTCAGGATCCCCGATATGCTATGTCCGATGATTCGGTTTCCGGTACGAGCAGGAGCTCCCATCGCAAAGAGGAGGTATGCTTTTGGTCCCTGTAGAATAATTGTTATATGTTTGTCAAATGTCGTCTAACATTATTTTATATTCGTCAAATGTTGAATTTCAGTGGGATGAGCTGAAAGAGGAGGTATAAAAAGAAAGAGAAGTGAGGCTCAAAATGGAGGAGCAAGCAAGAAAAGACAGAGAAGCAATGATAGCGTTGCAGGAGAAATCGGAGTTGTTTGAAGCCTTCATGAGGCAATTTGGAAATTTTCCCCCTCTTCCTCCCCAGGGTCCGGTTTAGGATATTTGTATTTGGATAATATTGTATTTTGGATTTAGTTTACGAACGCTATTTGGATTAACTCATAATAGTAGTGTACTACACATTTTGTACAACGTTTTCTGTATTTTTAATTACTTTTTTTAATTAAAGTACTATTTACCGACGGATATTCATGCTATTCCCAAAGTACGAAAGACTTCACAATGGTCGTCACTATTCCATTCGTGGGTTACTCCATCAGTTGGTCGTTAGTGATCCCTCAGTAGTTTTGCCGATCGGCGATCCGTCGCTAAATTCCGTCGAAGATCCGTCAAAATTGTTTTCCCTACCAAATAATTTGCGACAACTAAGTTCTGACGGATTTTCGACAAAATATTCCGTCGGAAATATGGGTTTATTTTGAAGTGGAAGTCACTAACTATCTACTACAGTACAACCCTCATTTGAAATTCGTTCTATGAAAAGCATCTTCAAGAATAATGTCTTCAACTCATCGATCAAAGACCGAAGAAATACATCCAAGTTCTGTCTGGGACTCTTCTTGCCAGGAATCATCAAAGCAAGGTGGACGTAGGACTCCTGATGCACATCCAAGGAGGTAGATTGTAGTTTGTAAGAAATACGAGCTATAGTGAATACAGATTTGAGTTCGAGTTATTGGGGTTGAAACCTTCTGTACATAAGCCCAGACGAACATTCCTGATCTCTTGAGCAAAACCAGGATGTAGCCTGTTGAAATGTTTCCAAGCCTCCCCATTACTCGGATGTACCATCTTTCCTAATTGGAGGAGTCTGGTGTTCTCGGTGCCAAGTCATCTCTTTTGTTGTTTTCTTACACAAATCACAATCGTTGTAATCTTTGTGTAACCGATAAATACGTCAACCAACTGATGCACCTTATTGTTTGGGCCAGTTGTCTTGTAACCATGCTCCCCACACAATCGACAAGTGTCATAATCGACATATTTCATATCTATACATATTCAACACTATGGCACATTCCATATCTATCCATATACTATGACACATTTCATATCTATCCATATTCAACACCATGCCACATTCCATATATATACATATTCAACATTATGTCACATTCCATATCTATACATAATTCAAATTCAACACTATGCCACATTCCATATCTACCCATATATATACATATTCCATATATATACATATCAAAACTTATTACAACCCAACATAACCATTAGAGCTTATACTACACATATGCATATTCCTAAAATTCATACAAAATTACACTATATTTGTACATATATGCATATATATATATATATATATATATATAATCCTAAAATTTAAACAATTTTAAGTCATAATCTATTTCCAATCACATATATACACAAATACATATACATACATAAATTCATACACATACATATACATACATACATAAATTCATATGGGTATAGACATACATAAACAAATATCATACACAAATACATACACAAATGGTGAGAGTTAAAAAAAATGACAAAAAAATGTTTTTCTACCAAAAACCGAATGAAGAAAGGGAGAGTCATCCAGAGGTCGTTGGTGAGTGGGGGGGGGGGGGGGAGGACGGTGGGTATCACCGGTGGAGGTCGTCGGACGGTGGGGATCACTGTTGGAGGTCGTCGAATGGTGGAAATCATCGGTCGGAGGTCATTGGAAAAAAATTGCGGTTGTGGTGAAAAAGGGGGTCGGAGCGGCTAAGTATTCTGTTTGCCCATCTGATGACCTAAATGTGTTTGGTTTTCGGCGGATTAGCGGCGGACCGCAAGAAACTCATTTAATTATTTTTTTAAATATTCCGCCTTTTTAAAAGAATTTTGAAAATTTTGATTTTTCAAGGGATATATCCGCCGGTAAGGTCATATTCGCCGGAAATCCACCGAAAATGTTATTTTTAATCATTGACTTATATAATAATAATAATAATAACTATTATTATGTCGTTAAAGTCAATCACATCCATTAAAGCCCAAAAGCGGTCCATTAAAGCCCAAAACGATTCATTAAAGCCTCAAAATGGTGCATTAAAGTCCAACATGATCCATTAAAGTCCAAAAAGATCCATTAAACCCGAACATAACCCATTAAATTCCAACTGAATCTATTAAACACTTATTGGATCAATGAAACCCAATTGAACCAATTAATAGCCAATTATATGTACACATGTTATGAACACAAATATATATATATATATATATATATATATATATATATATATATATGCATGCATGTGAACAGCTACATGTGAACCGATGTGTATATATATATATATATATATATATATATAAGGGGCCTAATCAAATGAGAACTATGTAGTTTGTGGTAACTGTGAGATCCAATATGAGTCTCTCATTTAATATAACTAATGTTATTTTTAAAATAAAATAAAAGGTTAATTTGGTAATTTGACAATTTATTTACAAATTAAATCATTAATTAATTATTCAATCCTAATTGGTTTAAATTTACCATATTTATCCCACGTTTCTCTATTATCCCTCTCCTCACCAAAGTTGCTCTCCAAAACTCACCATCTATGGCGAGCCAGCCCCACCTACCACGACCACTCACCATATCTGTTGAACCCGCACCAATGATGCAGTTATGCCGCCACCGCTGCAACAGTTCTTCAACGACCAACCACCTCCGTTGTACCAGCCCATCACCCCACTACCACTCACCATATACCGGAACTAGCATCGGCGATGCAGTCCATCCACGACCGTTGCAACCTATCTTCATCGACCAACCACTGTTGCAACCTATCTTCATCGACGATGCAACCCAAAAAAAGATCCATCCTCCATGCAACCCAAAAACCACAGAGCCACCGGTGCGTATCACAGACTTACAGTGGGTATCACATTCGTATCACAATTGGTATCATAGTTAGTATCAAGGCGGTATCACATTGGGTATCACAATGCATCTTGTATATATTTTGGGTATCACACCAAGGCTCGTTTGTATGTATCTATATTTTAACAGTGTCGATATTTTTAGGTATCACATTGTGTATCTTGTGTATGTTGTGTTTACTTAGTTTTTGTCGAAATAAGGTTTACCGGATGTCGGATGCTCGAGGCCGGATAAAGGATAGATGAGAGAGGAGATGGGAGAAAGCAGAAAGGAGAATGGAGAGATAAGTTTTTTAATGTACCTAAAATGCCCTTCAATTAAAATTTATGTCAAATTACCAAAATTATTAGTTTCCTAAACTATTCTTTGATTTGTAGTTGAGATTGAATCTCACGGTTATCACAAACAACCAAGTTCTCCCTTGAATGACCCCCTATATATATAAAGTATGTGTATATGATCTGCTACCTAGTGCAGAAGACAAACATATATGTACGTGAACCGACACATGTGACTCGTTATGCATATGAATATAAACATATATGTATGCATGTGAACCGGACGTATATACATGTGAACTTAAACATGTATGTCGCTATATGAACACAAACATACATGTATGTTTGTGACGGTTATGTGAACTGAATGTATCAACTAACGGATTCTAATTTCAAAATTACATCCATCGATATATATAATCATTTAAATAAATTTGATTTGATTTATCATTAAATGTTGAAAATTCTATTAACTTTAGAATTTGATTTAAAAGAAAATTAAAATCCGCCAGAAAAAGTAAAAATAAATTATATTTTATTTTTCGGCGGATGTAAATTGTAACGCCCCAAAAAACATAACATGCAATATCATAGAATAAGCATTCAAATTTCATATTAAAACTTGTCTTTCACCATTCATAAATCTAAACTAGACAAAATTGGACAGCAAAAGCTTTTAATCCACAACCGAGAACTTCTATCCATAGTTAACTTAGCCAAAATTTGGAGTCGCTCTAAGCTCCATCTCATCGATCCATTCACTTCCTAGTTCTTGCTAGAAGAGCCAGTGCTTCGCTTACCTGAAAATTGTTTAGTTTTTGAAAAGCGAGGGTTAGACCAAAAGGTCTAGTGAATTCCCTCCATAAATCATATACCACAGTATAAATTCATTTATGAAAATAGTTCACATTCTTCACATAAACGTCATTCAAGGTTCTACACATGGTTCAAGGATCGCATAAGCTACCACAATCGGGGCCTAACGGACACCCTCTCGGCTTACATCGGAGTCCAAGTGCACTCCCTTCTATCCGAGTAGGAAGGAAACGAATTCCATCCTACAAGCTCATCACATATGCCCAAAGGATCATCGGATCCCAAGGTACCCTGATCCCACTGTGTAAACCGACTCCACATAGCATACACATAACGTATCGTAATTACATGCGTAAAAACTTTAAACATCATTTCATTTGCTAAATAAACCTTTTAAATAAAACATGCATTTCATGGAAAACATGCGTAACGGTTGGTAAACATTTCATGCTCATAATGAACCAAAATCAGTTGAACACATTTAACATCTTACTCGTGTAAAAAGGGTTTAGGGAACTCACCTGATACTAGTGTTGAACGTACTCTTGTTATACCTCCGAGCTAAACGAACCGGACACCTAAGGATATTAGAATTACATCAGATTAGACTGTCCGATCCTACTGTATGGTTACTGCACTTTTCGGACACTCACAAACTTTCCGGACACCAGCCTTTCCGGACACTAGCCTTTTCGGACACTAGCCTTTCCGGACACAAATACCCGGATGATTGTCCGGACACTTCCTACGGGTACCACACTTTCCGGACGTCTCATCCGGAAAACTGGAACTTACCGAAAAGGCACAACTCACCCGGAAACCCCCCTGTCACCCGGATACTACGAACAACATCCGGAAACCCCCACTGTCCGGACGGGGCGACGTCCGGAAACTACGGACTGGGGAAAAACTCACTCCCCAAAAGTGATTAGAATCGGGTTTTCTTCCAGTTCCTTGATTAGACAACTGCTGGGGTTCATTCCCCAACCTGAAACACTTAATTAAACTCACTTATTACCTCTAAATCGTTTTATAAAACCAAAAACCCCAAAATACACTTTTAAGGGCACTTGGGTGAAGAATCCATTGAAATCATGGTTTTTCTCACTCAAAATCTTAGACCATTCAGAGAGAAAACATCAAATAACAATGAGGAAGAGTTTGGAGGAAATTACCTTCACTAATTTCTTCTTCTCTTTGATTTCTCTCCCAAATTTCTTTTCTCCTTCCCTTCCTCTCTTTCAGCCGCCAACACCACAATCAAATGAAAGAAAATAGCTAAACCTAGGGATTTGAGCCCCTTTTATACCTTCCCACAATTTTCCCTTTTGACCCTCAATTTAAACTTCCCTTTCTTAGACTTTAGCCACGAAACTTTCATACATGCTAGAAAAACCCGGTTGTTACATAAATATATTTTTCTTTTTTCTTTTTTAAAAAAATATCCGCCGGAAATATATAAAAAAAATCTAGATTTATTTTCCAGCAGTTGTTTACTTTTAATTAAAAAAATATCCGCCGGAAAATAAATATAGAAATTTTCTTTATTTTTCCGGCAAATTTCTGGTTGATATTTTTTTAACTAAAAATAAAGTTATATATTTTCAGGCTAATTTTTCTTTAAAAAAATGTAACACATTTCCGGCGGATGGTAATTAATAAAAACAATTATTATAATCCGTAGTAAAACCTTAATTAATTTAAGTCTAATTATTTTAAAGATAATTAATTAAAAAATCTTAAAATTCACCGGAAATTCGCCGGAGATTTGTCGAAAAAACAAAAGATATTTTAAAAAAAAAGATGTTTTCCGGAAGAAGTCAACGCCGTGTGACTTTCTTAATATCCGCCGGTTTGCTTGTTTTTCTAGTAGTGATATAGAGAAGGAAACCTCGTAATCATGAATTTTCTTACAATATTTGTAGGATCATTCTTTGATTAATGTTGAATCATTGTACTTGGAATACCAATTTGTGGTTGCAATTTATGTTGGTTGTTTCATCAAAGTTGGTTGTTTCATCCTTAAATATCAGTAAAATGCAATCCATAATTCACACCCATTCCATACTTCTTTCTTGCTTTCTTTCTTCAGTATTTTGTTTTTGAGATACTACTGAAAAAATGAGTTCATCTGTTGCAAAAGCTAAGCTATTTTTCTGTTTCGATGGTGAATGGGTGCAAGACAACAATGAGTGGAATTTGGCTTATAAATCTAAGCATGGTGTAAAATTGTCAGTAAACTATACTTATCAGAAGTTTGTTGCATACGCCATGCAAAAATGTGGAATCAACCCTTCTGTTGTTTGCAAGTTAGTGTTTAAGAATGGTGATGGGTCATTTGTGGAGTAATCCAACGATGGGGATATCTCTGGTTTTCTGCAGTTTGCAGCCGAATCAGAAAGACCGCCATTACTTTTTGTGTATGCCGAATTGTAACACCCGGAAAATCCTTGTAAGTAATAATAGTCCTAATATTTACTTATATTTTGACCTTTTAGATTATAATTGATTTCTTAAGTAATTTCCGTGATTGTTACTTGTTATTTGATAACTTCCGATAGAAATCAGTAAGTTTATTTCTTAAGGAAATTAAGGAAAAATAGACGATAAAGTGAAATATTAGATTTTATGGATTAGTTGGATAGGTAATTTGAATACGAGTCCAACGGTACTTTCCGGGGTAAAAACGGAGTTCTAACGAAGAAGTTACGGCCAAATCAGTAGAAATTTAGAAGGTTAGCAAACAGAAGCTGGCGCCGATGGTTTGGCGCCGATGCATCGGCGCGGGTGATCGGCGCCGAGCACCTGACGTGCTAAAAGGGGGTTAAACCCACCTCTTTATCTTTAGTCACTCTTTTCACTTAGAACTCTCAAGCCAGATTGTTTGCTTCTGCTCTACACTTCTCAGACGAAATTTCCATCTAAGATTAAGGTAAGCACACATCTCTCAATCATAATCCAATTCAAGCAATTAGTAGATGAATCTTACCAATTAAACTTCAATTAGGGCTTTGCATCTTCATTTCATCTTGATTGGAGTAATTGGGTTCAAGTCTTCAAGTTAGGGTTATACCAATTGAAGAATTAAGGTGAGTAACTTGTATCTAATTGATTGTATTATACTTTACTACCCTTCTTTATCTTGATTTTGGTATTGATAATGAGAAATCTTGATTAATAAGCTCTTAATGGTTAAGAGGGAAACAAGAAGAGTTCAAGTAAGTTATGGTGGATTAATTGTGTTTAATTACTTAGAATGCCATGGTAAATGTTAGTGTTAAAGGTTTGGGTTGGATTATACATCATTGATATGTGATTATGATGATATCTTAATATATGTCTTAATGAAGCAAAGATGGCTTAATGGTCAAAATAGACCCATTATTGAATTATAAACATGGATGTTTATTATTGATATTATATAGAATGTGATTTGATACATATGGATGTATATGAACTACATGGAAGTAGTATTGATTATGTTAAATGGTTGGATCATTGTTAAGTGATTAATATGCTTTAATTATTACTTGGAATAACATATTTGGTATTCACATAATTGGAGGAGCACCTAGTAGGCATTGGAGGATATATTCTTACACACCGTGGGGTAAGTGTAATTGATTCATACCCTCGGATACCGTGGGGTTTTCCGTTGTGTTATGCCTTGTGATGCTACCGTGGGGTGCCGATCAAGGTATATCTTCGATTATGATGTAACTGGGTAGCACTATGGGCCTTCTCCATGGAATCCAATTTGTGACTATATCGAATTGTTATTCCTACATGCTATGCTTATACTCAATGTACTATGTGTAAACCTCACTTAGGCTTTAAAAGCCTAACACTTGTTATGTGTTTTATGTGTTACAGATATTAGTGGTTCCGGACACAAGAAGGTCTAGAACGGGGTTGTGAGCATGGGATCATTGTTGGAGAATTAAAGATTGGAAGACTTATGATAGAACTTTCCGACATCCTTTTGTAATTTGATTGCTATAGTAGTGATCAAATAAGTTAGTGGTCCATTAGTAGTTATAACTATCTAAATTGTCGTACTAATGGTTATGTAATGATAATTATGAATACTTTCACTTTGGTAATGCGTACCACTCTTCCGTTTTATGGAAGTTTTTGTTAACCCCTGTTTTGGGGTGTTACAAGTTGGTATCAGAGCTTTAGTTTAAGTGAACTAGGTATGACTATAGTATGCCTAGACTTAAGCTGAAAATGATAGGATTGAATAATGTTGAATGGGTAGATAACATAGGATGGGAGACTGTTAGGGATTGTGAAAATACATTTGTTGAATATTATAATGATGGTAATAAGAATACTTGTATATTACATGTTCATAATTTCATCTAGCTAATGTTATTATGAATATATTGTTATGTAAGTGTACTTGATCTCTATTATTATGGTAATTGATAAGTGTATTAGTACACAAAATTAGTCTAATTCTTACCTTATTCTCGCGTGCTTGACAGACTGAAATGGTAAATACTCGAAGTCGTGGGCAGCAACCGCGTGATGGTCAGACAGCATCTGAATCTACTGCCGACCAACCTGAAAATCAAGCAACAACTAGACATTCTCCGAGACCGCGTAATTTAGGCGGAGGAGCAGAAAATGTATCGAGACTCAATATTGGTACATCGAACCCAGTAACGGAAGAAGACGCTCTTGAAACTCGATTGAGGAATAGTATGTTCCGAGCCATGGAATCTGCTATGACTCAACAACAGGAACGATTTATGAAGATGTTGGACGACAGAGATCACAGCATTCGACAACGCGAGACGATGGCAGAAAATGCCTTGAATGGGCAAGGTAATTTGGAAAATACTTTGAATACGGAAACAGATACGACTATTCGGGAAGGAAGAAAGGAACGGAGATGCACATACAAGACGTTTTTGGGATGTAGACCTCCAGAGTTTGCAGGAACTACTGATCCCACTAAATGTATGAACTGGATTCGAGAAGTTGAGATGTCTTTTGAGGCAAGCGAATGTGAAGACTCTCAAAAGGTTAAATTTGCATCTCATCTCCTTAAGGGTGAAGCTCTTACATGGTGGAATCTTACACGTTCATCAATCGCGCCTGCACTATTGGCCAAATTCACATGGGCAGCCTTCAAAAAGAAAACTCTTGAAAAGTATTGCAGTGAGCGGGCACTAGACAAGATTGAAGATGAGTTCCGTGGGATGAAGAAAGGAGACATGTCAGTTATGAAATACTCAAGATTGTTTCTGGAGAAGTTAAAATTGTTAGAACACTTAGCTCCTGACGAGAAAACAAAGATAAAGACGTATCAAAGGGGATTACCGACTAGTATGAAGACTGCTTTGAGAAATGCTAAAGTTTCTACCATACAGGAAGCAATTGAAGAATCTTTGCGGATAGAAGATGATTTGGTTCAAGGAAAGTTGGAGAGTGGACCAGTAAGTGAGAAAAGAAAATGGGAAGGGTCGTCTGGAAATTTTCGTCAACAAAGACCATTCACGGGGAATAAATTTGGAGATAATCGTAACGAGGCTAGATGGTGTAATCGATGCAGGAAATCTCATGTGGGTCTGTGTAACACTCGTCAGTATCAGGGTCCTCTAACTTGTAGTAAATGTGGAAAAGTCGGGCACTTAATGCGGGATTGTTCAATAAAAGGGGTAATTTGTTTTGAATGCCGTGAGCCGGGTCACGTGAAGAGAGATTGCCCAAGGTTGAAGACAGGCGGATCTGGGAAACCCAAGTCAGAACCACCAAAGGCAACGGGAAGGGCATTTCAAATGTCGACTGACGAGGCTAGAAGTTCAAAGGATGTGGTGTCGGGTACATTTCTTCTAAACTCCGTACCTGCGCGTGTATTATTTGATTCTGGTGCAAGTTATTCATTTGTGTCATTATCATTTATTCAAAAGTTAGATTTGCCTGTTAGTCAGTTAGAAGAAGCCTTGTTAGTAGAAATAGCTAATAACACATAAAATTAAAGACCTTTATTCATGACAAATTAAACAACAACATACAAACAGGAAAGGAACGAAAAAACAATGTCGAACTGGAAAACTACAAAACAATAACACATAAACAACAAAGTACTAAAGCAACACCCGTACCACCACCTACTGAAAAATTGCTTTAGTTTGATCAATCCAACTTTGCTTGTCGTTTATCTTCGCTTGAAGAATTGTGAAGTCTTGCGTACAGTGGTGAATTTCTTCTTTTTCTCGACGAATACGAGCCTCCCTATCTTTTATATCCCCTTTCATCCTTTTGATCTCCTTTTCTTCCACTTCGATCCTTGTCAAGTGGACTTTCTTCCTGGCGATAATCTGTTTCCACTCTTCTGTCAGTTGGTCTATCTCCTTTTCCTTTGCTGCTATCGCCTTCTGGAGTTTAGGTGGCATTCCTTCACGTGTAGACGATGGGTTAGATGATGATGCCATTTATTTACTGAAGAAAGAAAGCAAGAAAGAAAGCAAGAAAGCAAGTGAAAGAAAGCAAGAAAGAAGGATGGAATGGTGTGAATTATGAATTGCATTTTACTGATATTTATGGATGAAATCTCAAACATGTCAGTGAATTTGAACCACAAATTGGTCTTCAAAGTACAATAATTGTGGAAAAAAACAGTAAAAGAATGCAAAGATTCGTGCAAAAAAGGACCAAAAATGAATTTTTTTTGCCCACCGCGGGGAGGGACCAAAAGTGTCACCGCGGGCATAGTTGGGGGGATCCATGGGACACTTTGGCCCAACAAGGGGTGCCACGTAGGCCCTAGCCCGCGATCGCGAGGCCCACCGCGGAAGTTTTGGGTATTTTGGTAAAATCAGAGAGAATTTGGGTATTTTGGTAAATCAAAGTCAAACTTTGGGTATTTTAATTAAATTCCATATATAAAATAACATCAATGGTGCAATAGACTATTTGATATTAAATTTGGGTCATTTATTTTATATTAAGACGAATATTTTTTTTAAAGTTTGATGATTTAAGAAAGTTAAATTTGTTAGTAATTTTTTTATTATAGTTTAAATTTTAAATAGGGAAATTAATTAAAATACCCTAAGTTTGACCATCACTTACCAAAATGCCACAAATCTCTCTCATCTTACAAAAATGCCACAAAAATCCGCAGTGGGCCCCGCGATCGCGGGCCCCAAGCCACGTGTCACCCAGGTTTGCCCACTTTGCCCGCGTTGGTCCCTCAAGAATGCCCGCGGTCCAGCTTTCCCCCCTCAAGAATGCCCGTGTTGGCAGTTTTGGTCCCTGCCCGCGTTGGGCCCTCGCGATCGCGGGCTAACCCGCTACTTTTTGAATTTACAGTTTGGTCCATGAAGTTTGTTGCAAATTTAAAAAAACATTAATGGTCCCTATAGTTTTTAGGTTATCATTTTATGTGGTTTTTAATGTATTGTTTCCTTTCCATTTTAATGTTTTTAATATAGAAATTCACTTAAGTTATTTAACAAGGAAATTAATTAACAACATCATATAAAAATTATTGCAAATCATCTTCCCAACCGAAACGGATACAGTGCATGTAAACAAAGAAATCTATTACTGGAAGGCGTCCTGGAGTCCTGTGATCAAGTTAACCTTTTCCTTGATCACGTCCTCCATTCCTATGTAGTCCGATTCGAGTTCTTCTAGTTCTTCTTCAGCTTCCTTAATATCTCGTTGCAGCTGCCGAACGTGAGCCCTAGTCATGGCCAGTGCTCGTTTCTTCTCCGCTAGATACTCTATTTTCCCCTGTTGAATCCCCCTGTTATGGTTCCACATACCCTTTACCTTTTTGATATCGGCGTTCGCCTCATCAATGGCTTTTTGCACTGCGGGAGTAATTCGTTGACTTTGTCGAAGACCCGTCGGCATAAAATCATACATTGGTGGGGTTCTCATGCCATTATCGAAGTAGTGATTGTCGGATGCCATCTCTCAGTCTGCTTCCTCCTCATGCGTGAATGGAAAATCGGCTGCAGTTCGCCCACAGGTACTCCGGCGAGCTCCGTCGATTCAGTGGTTGGTAGGCTCCCGAACGTGAAGTTCCAGCCACATTCGCCGACCTGTTCCCCTTGATCTTGAACCTCCATCCATTGTGTTAAGAAAAGCGAGAGTGTGTTTGTATAAAAGATAGATAGGAAGTTGTGATTCGTCTGAATAGTTCACTGCAAGATTCGTTTGAAAAGAGCCTGTAAGATTCGACTGAAAAAGTAACTGCAATATTCGTCTGCTCTTGAATAAAGGTCTTTAAGTAGTCAAACATAACTAATTAATGAGAATTTAGATCAGATTTATATGGTACTGTCAAATGCAAGTTTCCATAATATAGATACTGTTCTACATTACATGATACCAATTTTTGCATCATATGAATCACTTCCAGACAACAAGAACCAATACACCAATAATCAAGAAATAAATGCTTGTTCATCCAATAATCTCTGTATTAGGATTATCGCAAGTTTCATAAACCTACTTACTAGGTGTTGGAAATATGGGTTTTACTAAACTTTGGACGCATTTAAATTTATATATATGTGTTATATATAACTAACTTTTAGTAGGTTTATGTTCTCCTATATGAGAGCTTTGAAATGATATATTATGCGTCCAAACTGGAGTATGTGTGAAAGAGATATCGATACTCAAAGTTGAGTAAATGGATGAAATTAGCAAAAACCAAATGAAGTAAACAGTAACTGTATCACAATACTTTAACAAAATAAGTTAATTCTAAAAATAATAATTATTTAATGTTACATAAACAACCTAACGTGGCCCTATTTGACAATGCTCATAAATGGACTCCGCCATATGTATGCGAAAATCTTTGGCAACATCCCCGGCCTCGTCAGGGTGTACCCATACCTCATTGTTATTTATCAACATTTGGGCATTACGACATACCCAGACACCGCAATCCGCATTTATCCCGGCCTGCTGGGGTACATTCTTGGTGAACTTATAGCGAAAGACACCTGTCATATCGCGACGTCTATCATCCTTGACCCGACAAAAGAAGTCAAATAGCACAGCTTTAAACTTTGTCATCTGCTCTTCCAATTGCTGTCTGAAGAGACTGGCACTGTCGCTATCATATATGGTCATGGTCATAGCGTCAAGTTCAAACACTCCAAGCAGCCAATGTTGGGGATTAAGGCATATAGGGATGTACACCTGAAATATTACAATATTAGACAACTTAGTTAGCAACAAAACAAGTTAAATAAAATAAGAGTAAAACGATTTACATACCACATCGAGGAGAGCCCAAGAGGTCCCTTCCAAGCCATTGCATGATCTAACCACGGAGGCGGGACCTAGATGCTCAATCAACAAGTACTGAAAGAACATACTGAACATCATGGTCCACCTCGTGTCTGTTCCACGATGTCTTTGCAACAGCGAGACCCAACAATCGATGTGCTATACATAAAAACTAGATGGTTAGACATGTAAAATAAATATATTTGATTATATGACTATAATTAAACTTCATACTAACCACATCCAGTAAGTCAGACTCCAAAGGGTCAACGACCAGCAATACATTGAAAAACGAGGGGTGATTTCCATGTTCAAGTGAGGGATGAAGATCAAGGGGGGGAGGCGACCAGTCCGACACATCCTCAATATTTCCGATGCCGGTTGAGACTTACACTCTCCGGGATAGTAGAATAGGATGTGGTGGCGAACGTCGTTTGGGACATCTCGGCCCCCGACATCCCGGCCTGCGTGACATTGATCATTATAAGAGTTACAAACTTAGGAACAAACATATAACTATAATGGTTACTCAGTGTCACTTACACTCTCCGGGATAGTAGAATAGGATGTGGTGGCGAACGTCGTTTGGGACATCCCGGCCCCCGACATCCCGGCCTGCGTGACATTGATCATTATAAGATTTACAAACTTAGGAACAAACATATAACTATAATGGTTACTCAGTGTCACTTACACTCTCCGGGATAGTAGAATAGGATGTGGTGGCGAACGTCGTTTGGGACATCCCGGCCCCCGACATCCCGACCTGCGTGACATTGATCATTATAAGAGTTACAAACTTAGGAACAAACATATAACTATAATGGTTACTCAGTGTCACTTACATTTTCAGGGAATGACGGATAGGATGTGGTGGCAAACGTCGCCTGTGCCCCCTGTCCGAACGAAGCGGGAATCGGTGTCGTACGCGACAGCTAAAACAAATTTAGAACGTAATATTAATATACAAACTAAATAAACGTGGCCAACAAATTAAGTTAAACACTAACATGGACAGCGCTAAACTGTCTGTAGACTCCCTCCAGAAACTCTACACGTGACTCTAGCGGCCCGTGGACGTAGTCCCACAGGTACTCATGACAGCCACGCTGTGGCCCGTAGGAAGGGGCCGCCTGATATGGATCGTAAGGGGGCGGCTGGTAGGAGGAGGGAGGGGGCCGCAGATAGGAGGAGGAAGGGGGCGGCGGATAGGAGGAGGAAGGGGGTTGCTGATATCCACCGGAAGGGGGCCTGTCGTCGTCTTCCTCATCTTCGTGAGATGTGGAAGGAAAGGGACGTCGAGCCCTTGTCCCAACGGGTTCTCCTAAGTACTCGGTCGTCGCGCTTGACGAAATATCGGATTGATGCGGGAAACATCTCCAAGATCCATATCTGGAATTAGACAAGAAGAGCAAGTACGTAAAAAGAAAAGCCAAACAGTTTGTATGTATTATTAACAATTGTTATACTACGTATCTAACCTTGAAGGCGTATGTAAAACCACAAAGGTTCATCTTTCCCTGTCGATCGGAGTCGCGTCTGGTTATGGCTCGGTGCAAGATTGAGTAGCAATGTGTCCAGATATGGCTACCCCACGGGTAGCTGTTAAACAGCTCAAGGTCCTCGACGGCCCTAAGGACCGTCGAGGAAGCATACTGGCTATACTCACGGCCCATGAAGCCCATATCCACGATCACCACCAAACATACACGGACAACATCGGCGTCGCTTAGGGCACTAAGGCCCTCTTTCATCATGTCCCCGGCTGCCTTCAGCTTCAAACGAGATGCTGAAATGCCCCAAACCCTAGGAACGAATGAGTAGTCTGCTAAGGGAGGAAGGGGGAGCCTCTCCAAAACGTAGTCCTGTAATTAGACAGAACTCACGACGCCCAAAATGCAATCGATCGCCGAAGAAATCAAAATGCATCTCCTCTGGCTCAGCGTTGGCGTCCTCGACCTCCAACTATAGAAACTCTAAAGATGGCCTCCAGGGTATCCGCGTGATCACCTAATCCCCTAAAGCGCCCTCCTAACTCCTCGATGTAGGCAACTTTGCACTTTAGCGTCAAATCGATGTTAAAGAAATCCCTCTACATAGTCATTCACAGATGTTATAGTTAGTGTTATATATAGATGTTGCGGTTTATTTTATTTCAACGTATAATAGTCTTATAAATAGATAAAGTGCGGTTTATTTTATTTCAACATATAATAGTGTTATAAATAGATAAAGTGCGGTTTATTTTATTTCAACGTATAATAGTGTTATATATAGATGTTGCGGTTTATTTTATTTCAACGTATAATAGTGTTATATATAGATGTTGCGGTTTATTTTATTTCAACGTATAATAGTGTTATATATAGATGTTGCGGTTTATTTTATTTCAACATATAATAGTGTTATAAATAGATAAAGTGCGGTTTATTTTATTTCAACGTATAATAGTGTTATATATAGAGGTTGCGGTTTATTTTATTTCAACGTATAATAGTGTTATATATAGATGTTGCGGTTTATTTTATTTCAACATATAATAGTGTTATAAATAGATAAAGTGCGGTTTATTTTATTTCAACGTATAATAGTGTTATATATAGATGTTGCGGTTTATTTTATTTCAACGTATAATAATAGTGTTATATATAGAGGTTTCGGTTTATTTTATTTCAACGTATAATAGTGTTATATATAGATGTTGCGGTTTATTTTATTTCAACGTATCATATTGTTATATATAGATGTTGCGGTTTATTTTATTTCAACATATCATAGTGTTATATAGATGTTGCGGTTTAGGGACCCTAGTTGTCATTCTTAAAAGTTTAGGGACCTAATTGGCATTCTTAAAAGTTTAGGGACCTAAATTGTCATTCTTAAAAGTTTAGGGACCTAATTGGCATTCTTAAAAGTTTAGGGACCTAAATTGTCATTCTTAAAAGTTTAGGGACCTAAGTTGTGATTCTTAAAACCGTAGGGACCTAAGTTAACATTTTTTTTATAAAAAAACACATTCTTAACAATTTTTTTATAAAAACACACTCTTAACAATTTTTATAAAAAAACACATTCTTAACAATTTTTTTATAAAAACACACTCTTAACAATTTTTTTTATAAAAAAACACATTCTTAACATTTTTTTATAAAAACACACTATTTAGAATTATTTTTATAAAAACAATCTCTTAACAATTTTTTTATAAAAAACATTCTTAACAAGTTTTTTTTATATAAAAATACATTCTTAACAATTTTTTTATAAAAACACTTTTAAGAATTATTTTTATAAAAAACACTCTTAACAATTTTTTATAAAAAAACACATTTTTAACAATTTCTTATAAAAACACATTCTTAACAACTTTTTTATAAAAAACACACTCTTAATAATTTTTTTATAAAAACACACTCTTAACAATTTTTTTATAAAAAAACACATTCTTAAATTTTTTTTTATAAAAACACACTTTTAAAAATTATTTTTATAAGAACACATTGTTAACAATTTTTTTATAAAAAAACACATTCTTAACAATTTTTTTTATAAAAACACACTTTTAAGAATTATTTTTATAAAAACACACTCTTAACAATTTTTTTATAAAAATACTCCTATAACAATATACACATTATAACATACAAATATCACATTCAAACATAAAACCATACATATAATATATCTTAAAAATGTTAAACATAGAACATATTCAAACATAACAAAAGTTATAAACACTCTAACAACATACAAATCATATATCTTAACTTAAAATAACATACAAAAAATAACAAAAAAACATAAAGAAAACATACCACAGAGGTAATACGAGACATCTTCACAAAACTCGAACGTGTTCCACACGACAAAATTGAGCGAGTGGAGAAAATTGAGAGAGAGTTATTAAAAAATTTGAGATGGTTTAAAATAATGAGAGGTGGCCGAAGTTGGTCCCCCCCACCCTTTATATAGTGCGGCTATGAAAATAAAAATTAGGGTTTTTGTCTTCAAATTTTTTTTAGGGTTAACCCTGTGCCGACGCGTGGCGGGTTAGCCTGCGATCGCGGGCTCTTAACGCGGGCATGGACTAAAACTGCCAACACGGGCATTCTTGAGGGGGGAAAGTGTAATAACCAGGTATTTTATCTAATTTAAAATTGGAATTTTATAAGTCTTTATGAAGCGTTATATGGAGTTAAGAAATTAAGGGATAACTTTTTATTGTGTAATAGAAGCTTAAGGGTGTATTTTGGTCAAGTGAAGCAAGTTTAGGGTTTGTTTGGTATTTTACCCAAACCTTGTTAGCCAAAACCGACTCAGTAGTTTAAAGTATAGGAATATCCCAATTTGAGATATTAAAGCAAAAACCCAAATAGTGTGTGTGTGTGTGTGTGAATTCGTTCACGGCAGAGAGAGGGAGAGAGAGAGAGAAGAAGAACCATCGAAGAAGAAGAAGAAGATTAAAGTTACTCAGCTGGGATTTTGTGTTTACTGCAGTAACATCAAAGAGGTAATTTTCTGATTTAAACTCTCTTTTATGAGAATTAGGCTTCTTTTGGAATTTGAGGTGGGTTTAGGTAATTTTAGAAGAAGTTGTAAATTTTAGTTGCAATTAGAGTGTTAAAAAGAGTTTAGAACACTTCTGTGCAAAATCTGGGTAAAAGATGGATTCCTGCAAATGAGCTGAACTTATCTGAAAAAGACGATGAACAGTGTTCTTGCGAAAAGTAGGAATTCGCAAGCCTTGGTTGCGAAAAGTCCACTTTTCGCAAGCAGCTAAAGCGCATAGTTAAGTTTTCGTATCTGTTGGTTACGAAAAGTAGGGAACTCGCAACTGTGGGTTGCGAGAAGTGAGGTTTTCGCATCTGTTGGTTGCGAAAAGTGAGGAACTCGCAACTGTAGGTTGCGAAAAGTGAACTTTTCGTAATAGTGGGTTGCGAAAAGTTGGGTTTTCCTGTTTATGTGTTAAAGAGTATGTATGCTTTAATTTGTTTCAGATATTAAGGATATGGGTTAAAAGATAATCTATTTTGAAGAAAGTTTGAAGGACCTTGCTTAAAAGATCAGGTGAGTTCTATTTTAAAGAGTATTTTACTGGAATACAATATGTGATTAATGAATTGTGATAAGTGTATGAATATGTCATACGTGAGTGATTATAATGGGATATTATAATTACGTGAGTATTATATGAAAATATAATACGTGGCCGGGCTTTGGACCGGTGTGATAAATTGGCTCGCAACCAATTGATTTGGCCATTGGTGGAGGGATAAGGGGGAATGAGACAGTTATGATGAATAATTGTTAGTTGGTATTATCTTACGTGTGTGGTATTTGTATTTATATAAATAGTGTTTTATATAAATGAGTTTTGAATGAATTACAAATGTCAAGGATTTACTCACTAGACCCTTAGGTCTAACCCTCATTTTCTGTTTTAAAAATTATGTATTCCAGTTGGTGATTCCAGTAAGAACAAGTAATTAGAATACTTGTTGGCTAGCTTTGGAGAAGATTATCATCATGATGCTACGGATGCTTTTGTAGTTATAATTTTGTTATCACTATGTAATTCAAAGTGGATCAAGTTGTAAGGAATGTTTTTTTTTTATGTTCAGACTTTAGATGGGACCAAATGTGAATGATGAAGTAATTTGTTGTAAATGTGTTATGGAATGTATGTTATATGTATGTTTCGTTTTGCGGGATGTTACAGATGGTATCAGAGCCCTAGTTTAAGGGATTTAGGTATTAGTATCTGTACCTAGACTTAAACTGCATGTGAAGTAGGATGTCCCTATTATTTTTAGAACCTGGGGATGCTAAGTATAAAAGGTGGAAGGAACATCATGTAAGGTAATTTCAAATTACACCAGGCCAGTGTAATTATGATTTTACAGGTGCATGTTTGAACTGGAATACCTTGTTATATAGGGTATGTGCTTATGTGTATATTAACTTTGTTTGAATCTACAGAATGGCAAGTGGCACTAGACAAAGGAATCAAAGAGGAGGAAGGAATTTGGGTGGAGGGAATCCACCAATAGGAACAGGGGGAAAAGGAGGAGATCGTGGTAGAGGCAGTACCGGAAGGGGAACTGGGGGCCGAACTGGAGGAAGAACACAACCACAGGGCACCGAGTTTGTTACACGGGACGATTTGAGTGCAGAAATGGGAAGGTTACAAGATAACATACAAGCTATGTTTGAACATAATCGCCACAATGAAACTGAAAGATCAAATCCGGAACACGAAGTTGAAATACCACTTACCTCTACTATCTTACCGATGATGAAAAGGTGTGACTATAAAATGTTTCTTAGTTGTAAGCCCCCTACATACTCAGGAGATCGAGATCCAGTAAAGGCGATGAGGTGGCTGAAAGAAATAGAGGCCATCTTCAAGACGTGTAAGTGTGTTGAAGAAGACAAAGTGCTTTATGGAGCTGCGATGCTGAAAGGGGATGCTCTGTATTGGTGGGAGGCTCATATAGAATCAAGAGGAATGGATGTTTACACTACTTTTGCATGGGAGGAATTTGTGTTAGCTTTCACAACACACTTCTGCCCACAAGCTGCTGTCAGACAGTTAGAAGAAGAATTCATGAATCTACAACAAGGAAATCTGTCGGTTAGAGATTATACTGCACGATTTTTGGAGAAGTCTCGTTTTGCAGGATATTATGTTGCTACAGAAAAGATGAAAATGGAGAGGTTTATTTATGGGTTAAATTCAGAAGTTCGAAGATTGGTGACTGCAACAACGCCAGATACTTTTACAGCTGCGGTGGATGCTGCCGAGAATGTGGAAAGAGATAATAAAAGGGATGTCGGTGATAAGAGCTTGGGGAAAAGGAAATGGGAAGGACCGCCACAGGATCCAAAGAGGTCTAGATTCCAGAGGTTTGATAACCGTCTGTCGTTCCGACCAGCGGAAAGACCATGTCCGAAATGTAATCGCTATCATCAGGGAAATTGTCAAGTGGAATCGCGGGTTTGTTTTAAATGTGGGAAAACTGGGCATGTTGTAAAGGATTGTCGAGCAACACGATTTTGCTTTTTGTGCAATTCTCCGGATCACCTTCAATCAGATTGTCCGCGGGGTAGAATACAATCCGGGGGTACATCGGGGAAGCCATCCATTACTAGACCAGTGGTTCCAAGAATAGAACCGCCCAGAATGAGGGGTCGTACATTTCAAATGACAGCGAAAGAGGCGGAGGAAACTCCAGATGTGGTCACAGGTACATTTTTCATAAACTCCACGCGTGCTAAAGTGTTATTTGATTCTGGTGCAAACCGATCTTTTGTGTCTCCATCTTTTGCTGCTCACATGCATTTAGAGCCTAAAATGTTAGAACACGCCTTATTAGTAGATACTGCAAATGATAAGCAAGTGGCAGTTAAAGAGATTTATGATTGTTGTATGATAGACATAGAGGGGTGTGGAGTACCGATACAACTGTTCCCAATAGCCTTGATTGAATTTGATGTGGTAGTAGGAATGGATTGGCTAGCTGAGAATCAGGCCAACATAGTTTGTGATAAGAAAATAATCCATGTCGTTTTACCCGATAAGAGATCAGTAGTAATTTATGGAGATCGAAAGAATCATCAGTCCAGTCTTATATCTATGGTAAAAGCCCGTAAATGTGTTAATAAGGGTTGCTCTAGCTATCTAGCCTATGTGATAGATAGTAGGCCTGAAAAGTGTAAGCTGGAAGATATTTCCATTGTTAGTGAATACCCAGAGGTTTTTCCTGAAGACTTGAATAGTCTTCCTCCTGTTAGGCAAGTAGAATTTGGAATAGACCTGGTACCTGGAGCCAATCCCATCGCTCGTGCGCCGTACAGACTAGCACCTCCAGAAATGAAAGAAATGATGGCACAGCTTCAAGATTTATCTGATAAGGGCTTCATCAGACCCAGCTCTTCGCCGTGGGGTGCACCAGTTTTATTTGTGAAGAAGAAAGACGGTTCAATGAGAATGTGTATTGATTATCGGGAGCTGAACAAACGCACGATCAAGAACAAGTATCCACTTCCAAGAATCGACGACCTTTTTGATCAATTAGTTGGAGCTTGTTACTTCTCAAAGATTGATCTCAGATCTGGCTACCATCAGTTAAAGGTGAAGGAGGAGGATGTTTTAAAGACTGCTTTTCGCACAAGATACGACCACTACAAATTTTTGGTAATGCCTTTTGGTTTGACGAACGCTCCAGCCGCTTTCATGGATCTAATGAATCGGGTATGTAAGCCTTATCTCGATAAATTTGTCATTGTGTTTATCGATGATATACTTATTTATTCCCGATCCAAAGAGGATCATGCGCAACATCTTCGTTTGATTTTGGAGTTGTTGAAGAAAGAAAACTTGTACGCTAAGTTCTCTAAATGTGAATTTTGGTTGCGGGAAATTCAGTTTTTGGGGCATGTAGTTTCAGAGAAGGGTATACAAGTTGATCCAGCAAAAGTGGAAGCAATTGAAAATTGGGAACCGCCGAAGACGGCAACCGAAGTACGTAGTTTTCTGGGTTTAGCTGGATATTACCGGAAATTTATAAAAGACTTTTCTCGAATCGCGACACCATTAACCAAGCTGACTCGGAAGAATTTAAAGTTTGAATGGAAGGCCGAACAGGACGAGGCATTCAGAATATTGAAGGAGAAACTCTGCAGCGCGCCGATATTAGCATTGCCAGAAGGTTCAGATGATTTTGTGGTCTACAGTGATGCTTCTAAACTGGGTTTGGGATGTGTACTTATGCAACGTGGAAAGGTGATTGCTTATGCTTCTCGTCAACTGAAGGATCATGAAAGACAATATCCTACTCATGATATGGAACTAGCAGCAGTTGTTTTTGCCTTGAAGATTTGGAGACATTATCTTTATGGTTCTAAATGTCAAATTTTCACTGACCATAAGAGTCTCCAACATCTTTTTGATCAGAAGGAACTGAATATGAGGCAAAGAAGGTGGTTGGAATTGGTAAATGATTATGATTGTGAAATCCTTTATCACCCCGGGAAGGCGAACGTGGTGGCAGATGCGCTAAGTCGTCAAGAAAGGAGTGGAACGATAAAAGCAATATCTCTTCGAGCCGAACTGCTTCCAAATATTTTTGACGAATTATTGAAATGCCAAATAGATGCTTATCAAGAAGAAAGTTTGAAATCTGAACGGTTGGTTGGGATATCAGCATTGCTTGGGAAAGATGACCGTGGTTTGTTGTGTATGGGAAACAGAATTTGGGTACCTCGTTTGGGTGGATTACGGGATCGTGTACTTCAGGAAGCTCATCAATCTCGATTTTCGATTCACCCAGGTACAAATAAAATGTATAGAGATTTGAAACAATTCTATTGGTGGCCGGGAATGAAGAGAAGTGTTGCTAAGTATGTGGAAGATTGTACTACCTACAAGAAAGTAAAAATTGAGCATCAGAAACCGTTTGGCTAGTTACAACGACTAGATATACCAATGTGGAAATGGGATCAGATCACTACTGATTTTATTACCAAGTTGCCTAGAACTTCAAAGGGATTCGATTCGATTTGGGTGATTGTGGATAGATTGACGAAGTCTGCTCACTTCTTGCCGATAAAAGAAACTGATTCCTTGGAACGTTTAGCTAAATTGTACATTAATGAAATAGTAACTCGACATGGAATTCCAATCTCGATTATTTCCGATCGAGATAGTCGTTTTACTTCTAGATTTTGGAGAAGTTTTCAAAAAGAGATGGGAACGCAGATAAAGTTGAGCACAGCATATCATCCACAGACAGACGGGCAGAGTGAAAGAACAATCCAGACTTTAGAAGATATGCTCCGGGCTTGTATAGTGGATTTTGGGGGATCATGGGATAAACATTTACCTTTGATAGAATTCGCCTACAACAACAGTTATCATTCTAGCATCCAAGCGGCACCGTTTGAAGTATTGTATGGTAGAAAATGCAGAACGCCTCTATGTTGGAATGAAGTGGGGGAGAAGCAATTGGCAGGGCCAGAAATAGTACAGTTAACAGCAGATAAGATTACCCAGATTCGGGATAAATTGAGAACAGCTCAAGACAGACAGAAAAGCTATGCTGATCGACGTCGGAAACCGTTAGAGTTTCAGGTTGGGGATTTTGTAATGTTGAAAGTATCGCCCTGGAAAGGAGTCATACGTTTTGGGAAGAAAGGTAAACTCAGTCCGAGGTATATTGGTCCATTTGCAGTTACAGAAAGAATTGGGGAAGTGGCTTACCGACTAGATTTACCTCCAGAATTAAGCAGGATTCACAACGCGTTCCATGTATCAAATTTTAGGAAATGTTTGGTGACTTCAGACCAGGCAGTCTCTCTACCGGATATCCAGGTTGATGAAAAGCTGAACTATGTGGAGGAACCGGAAGCTATAGTTGATCACAAAGTCAAAGTATTGAGGAACAAAGAGATCAGACAGGTAAAGGTTCAGTGGAAACATCATAAAGGTCAGGATGCGACGTGGGAATCGGAGTCGGAAATGAGAGCCAAATACCCTCATCTGTTCTCTTAACTGAATTCCGGGACGGAATTCTTTTAAGGGGGAGATGTTGTAATAACCAGGTATTTTATCTAATTTAAAATTGGAATTTTATAAGTCTTTATGAAGCGTTATATGGAGTTAAGAAATTAAGGGATAACTTTTTATTGTGTAATAGAAGCTTAAGGGTGTATTTTGGTCAAGTGAAGCAAGTTTAGGGTTTGTTTGGTATTTTACCCAAACCTTGTTAGCCAAAACCGACTCAGTAGTTTAAAGTATAGAAATATCCCAATTTGAGATATTAAAGCAAAAACCCAAATAGTGTGTGTGTGTGTGTGAATTCGTTCACGGCAGAGAGAGAGAGAGAGAAGAAGAACCATCGAAGAAGAAGAAGATTAAAGTTACTCAGCTGGGATTTTGTGTTTACTGCAGTAACATCAAAGAGGTAATTTTCTGATTTAAACTCTCTTTTATGAGAATTAGGCTTCTTTTGGAATTTGAGGTGGGTTTAGGTAATTTTAGAAGAAGTTGTAAATTTTAGTTGCAATTAGAGTGTTAAAAAGAGTTTAGAACACTTCTGTGCAAAATCTGGGTAAAAGATGGATTCCTGCAAATGAGCTGAACTTATCTGAAAAAGACGATGAACAGTGTTCTTGCGAAAAGTAGGAATTCGCAAGCCTTGGTTGCGAAAAGTCCACTTTTCGCAAGCAGCTAAAGCGCATAGTTAAGTTTTCGTATCTGTTGGTTACGAAAAGTAGGGAACTCGCAACTGTGGGTTGCGAGAAGTGAGGTTTTCGCATCTGTTGGTTGCGAAAAGTGAGGAACTCGCAACTGTAGGTTGCGAAAAGTGAACTTTTCGTAATAGTGGGTTGCGAAAAGTTGGGTTTTCCTGTTTATGTGTTAAAGAGTATGTATGCTTTAATTTGTTTCAGATATTAAGGATCTGGGTTAAAAGATAATCTATTTTGAAGAAAGTTTGAAGGACCTTGCTTAAAAGATCAGGTGAGTTCTATTTTAAAGAGTATTTTACTGGAATACAATATGTGATTAATGAATTGTGATAAGTGTATGAATATGTCATACGTGAATGATTATAATGGGATATTATAATTACGTGAGTATTATCTGAAAATATAATACGTGGCCGGGCTTTGGACCGGTGTGATAAATTGGCTCGCAACCAATTGATTTGGCCATTGGTGGAGGGATAAGGGGGAATGAGACAATTATGATGAATAATTGTTAGTTGGTATTATCTTACGTGTGTGGTATTTGTATTTATATAAATAGTGTTTTATATAAATGAGTTTTGAATGAATTACAAATGTCAGGGATTTACTCACTAGACCCTTAGGTCTAACCCTCATTTTCTGTTTTAAAAATTATGTATTCCAGGTGGTGATTCCAGTAAGAACAAGTAATTAGAATACTTGTTGGCTAGCTTTGGAGAAGATTATCATCATGATGCTACGGATGCTTTTGTAGTTATAATTTTGTTATCACTATGTAATTCAAAGTGGATCAAGTTGTAAGGAATGTTTTTTTTTTATGTTCAGACTTTAGATGGGACCAAATGTGAATGATGAAGTAATTTGTTGTAAATGTGTTATGGAATGTATGTTATATGTATGTTTCGTTTTGCGGGATGTTACAGAAAGTTGGGCCGCGGGCATTCTTGAGGGACCAACGCGGGCAAAGTGGGCAAACCTGGGTGACACGTGGGCCTGGGGCCCGCGATCGCGGGGCCCACCACGGCTTTTTGGGGCATTTTGGTAAGATAGGAGAGATTTGTGGCATTTCAGTAACAAGATGTTTGACTTTTGGGATTTTAATTAATTTCCGTTTTAAATAACCAAATTTTGGATTTATAAATAACTAATATTATCAAATATAGTAACTGTTAATATAATTTATTTTAAAAATACTTTAGTTAACTGTTAATATAATTTATAAGATGACTCATAATTTTGGATTTTCATATATTCAGTTACAGATAAATTATTAAAATGCTAACATTAACAAATCACAGAAAAAAAACTTATGAATTATAGTTGACGTTAAAATTTTAAAATAATAACTATTATTAATTTATAAAAAAATTAACTTAGGGGCCGTTTACCTAATCACTTATCCGGGTAAGTGCTTACCAGTAAAATTCAACACTATCACTTACTTCTCGGGTAAGATTTTAGTCCACCAAAATGGCATCGTATGCAACAATTTAGTCGGTAAACGCTAACCGTGGTAAGAGCCGTCGCACTCACTTACCGGGTAAGACTCTCGATCATTTCTTTCGACTATCGGTCCTTGCTTCCGCTCTTACCGGGTAAGATTCTTAGTCCTTACCATATTCATCCGGTAAGCTAATGTGACTTGGAAAGCACTTATCCGAGTAAGCATTTTGTAAACGGCACCTTAATTTATGAACAAATAATATATATGTATATATTATAAAAGTAAATAAATAGATACTAGTATTCGATTAAATAAAAAGTTTTGCAAAAGTTCATAAAAATATGTCATTTCCAAAGCAAATGCATTTTTAAAAGCTAACAAAAGCAAAATCCTAAATAAAATTGAAAAGACAAAGAATTATTAAGTCATTATAATTAGTAGATAGGTGTTTAATTAAAAACTAGATGGATGTTCTAATAGAATCACCCTTATTAAATCCTATTCATCCTGGCTAGTCTTATAGCATGACCCAATTGTATATGCCCTCATATTAATTCTTCATTTCGATCTGATCATCTCATTCTTCTGAGATTAAGTAGATAAAACTCATAATAGTATTTTTGTTTCTAGTGATATTTTGTGAGATATAAATGAAGATATATCTGATTCTCTATCTTGTTTTGTTGATAAAATGTGCTTGTGAGTGGAAGGTAACTCTAGAAAGAATACATTTACTTCGACTGAACACATGTATAAAAATGAAGCGAATAAATATTGTTTTCACATGTTTTGGCTGAATGGAAAGAGACATGAAAGATGAATTTAAATCTGTACATATGATTAAACCATCCCCCTTGGCCTTGATGACTTTATGATAATCAAGAAAATTCATTTCAAAACACATTACAATGTTTGGAAAGGGCTTTTTAGCATGTTCAATAGTTTCTTCAAATCACCTTAATTGTTGCACAACACAATCCCTTAATTTCGAATACCATTTAGCTTCATGTCACCAAAAATGGGCGCACAAGACTCCGTGTACCCACAGCTTGTCGTATATATGTACATTCATAATTAAATACCGATACACTGTTGCCAAGGCACAACTCTCCTTTAGTTCATGATGAAAGACGAGGATCAATAGATCGATGGCGCACATTTTCTAGCCCCATACCTTGAAGTTGTCATAAGTTGCTTTACGCATTCAAGATCAAATCCCCCTTATATTCATAAACAATTATCTCCTTCAAAACAACTAGTATATGTTCAGCTTTAGTTTGTCCTTCTCTGTCACATGTGCTTGAATCAAGGCTTTTCTTGGCTCCCTCTTGCAATGTGTCATATATACCCTCCATCCCTTTCATCTAGTTGCTCATTTGTAAGAAGTTATGGGAGTGAGATGGTACCAAAAACCAAGTAAAAAACTTAACTTTCCGTGTACTTCATTATGTTATGAATAAACACCATTCAAGGAAGATAATGGAGAAGTGGTCCCAAATTAAAGAGAGCTGAATTATGAAACCCTAGGTTGCATGCTTAAACCCTGTAACAGAAAACAAATGTACTATAAAGTCAAGCTTTTAGCCAAAGATGTATGGGGTGCACGATTATTCAAATCTCTTTGGTTCTTATATGAAAGACAAATTAAATTATGTTCTGTAAAGTCACCATCCAACTAGCTAAATGGTCCTGCTTCTTGGGTTAAGATAACCAAAACCCTAATTAAGACCATTCTTTAATATATCATACACATTTTAAAGAGAAACAAACTCCAAGTTTGACTATGCTATGGACCACATTTTGAACTCAATATTGTATGCATACGTCACAAAATATTGCTTTGTGTCGGATGTACAAAAATGGAACATGAATGATTATGGGCAGATATATTTGAATGCAAGTTTCCTAGATGTTAGTGCATATTTATCTTGTACCAAGTAGAGGGGCTAGTTGTGACTATTTGGTAAACTTGTAATAGGTATATATAGTTTGCTATTTTTCTCTTATGGAATTAGGTCATTTATCACACACATAATAGCCACACATAGTAATTTTCTCTAATCATCTTTGTGAGCTATTATTGATCTTCATTGAATATAGAGATGGCTTCATTTGTTGTTCATATGGATTGATTACTTGTTCTGGGATCACAATTGGTATCAGAGCTTGTATATCATATTGATCAGATTAGGATTGTTAGAGTTTTTGGCAAAGTTGAGTGTTCTTCAAGATTTTCTTCTTTTTGGTTGATTTTAGCCATTTGAGTTCTTCAAATGGATTAAAATCGATCAAGGGTTGTTAGTAGACAATTCCTGAGTGCTTTTATTCCGCAAAATCACTAGGATTGTAGCTCAGTTTGTGCTTTTACTCATTTTCGGACCTTTGTATTTCTGCACTCTGTTTTGCATCGAAAAACCACTTTCTGTTGGTTTTTGGACAAAACACGAAGCATTAAAGTTGTCCAGATTAGTGTCACGAACCTGCGTACCATTTTTCAGCCAAATCCGTTTAGTTTTGAAGATTCGACTCAAGAACACCTTGAATCTTCATAACTATCGCAACCTTCATAGTTCATCCTTATCGCGACTGAACAGTATCATTTCGCAATAGTCACTTGCGACAAGGGTGTATATCGCAACTAGCACCTTGCGATAAGACGGTTTTATCGCAACCTCCTCAGTGTGAACAGTAACATATCGCAATCTACTGTTGCGATAAGATCATTTTACCTTTGCGACAAGAATTACCCTTGCGATATACTTACTTATTGCGACAAGATTTTGGTTGCGATATCAGTGGGTTGCGATATCCGTTTGTTGCGACATGTTGGAAGTTGCGACAAGTTGTAAGTTGCGATAAATTGTGAGTTGTGACAAGCCGTGGGTTGAGACATCAGTGTGTTGAGATAAAAAGTTTTTGCAACAGTTTATTTCTAATCAGATCAGAAGGATATTAAAAGATCAACAACAAGTAATCTAAACATGACTGCAAGAGATATTTTGACCATAGGTTCAAAAGATAAACCGCCAGTTCTATTCCCTAAAGACTTTAAAATATGGAAAGATAGATTTCTTGACTATGTGGAACGACAAGAAAATAGGGCTCTAATTCATGATTCCTTAATGAACGGGATACAACCTGATGTTTTTCGAACAGAACCAGATGGAAATGTTATAAAACTTGATCCCAAAGATTATACAGGTAATGAACTAATAAGACACAAATCAGATAAAGCGGCTAGGTCACTGGTTATGCAAGCCTTAACCAATAACATATATCAGAAGGTTGACAGTTTGAGTGAAACCGGGAAAGGAATGTTTGATGAGCTGATCAAGTTGTATCAAGGTTCAGAAGTGGAAACTCAAATGAGAGTTTCAAACGTCATCAACAAATATGAGAATTTCAGGCAGAAGGATGGTGAGAATCTAGACGATGCATATGATCGTTTCACAACCATCCTAAATTAACTCAGCAGATACAAGATAAAGAAAACCATCATCGAGACTAATGTGAAATTCTTGAGCGTGCTTCAGCCCGAATGGAAGAAGTATGCTCATAGAATGAAACAGAATTCTAAGCTGGATTCTCTTCCGCTACAACAGATGTTTGAAACATTAAAGCAAGATGAGGATGATGCTGATCTGAAAAAGAAGAAGTTGATGAAAAAGGAGAGGAAGGGTATGAAGGAGAAGAAGACAGAGGTGTCTGAGAAGAAAGAAGAGAAGAATGAGTTTGAGAGTGAATCGATAGCTTTGATGTCAAGAAAGTACGCTGAAAAGGTAAGAGTATTCTGAAAGAGGATTATGGGATAGACGAGGATGATTTGGATGAGGCGGAAAGCTTAAGGCAGGCAATGATACTTCTAACCAAGGCCTTTCAGCACAGATTTATAAAAACTCCTGGATCAAACAATCAACGTTACTCATCTGGTTCTAAAAACTTTGAGCACAAGAATCGGATTGAGTGAAAGAAACAGTTTGAAGATCATAAGGAAGATGGTAAAAGGTTGGAGGTCAAGAAGTTTGGTGAAAGAAAGGATGAAGAGCAAAAATGCTATAATTGTGGTAAGTTCGGCCATTTCTCCAAAGAGTGCTGGAAACCGAAAGTAAGGGATTCCGACTACTACAAGAAGAATGTGTTGTTGGCAGAGCAAAAGGAGTCTGGAATAGCACTGCTGGTGGAAGAAGAGTACTGGTTGGACCAAACTGATGATGAAGGAGAAGAGGAGACGGCTGCTTTGGCAAAGATGTGCTTGATGAGCAAGGAAGGTGAGGATTCAGAGGCTGATGCGGCGCTTGAGACAAACGAGGTAGATCTTTGCACTCTTAATCACTATGCTAATCAGCTTAAAGTCTTCCAACTAAAACAAGATGACTTAAATGAGAAACTCAAAAATGTGCATAGGATAATAGAATCTCAAAGACAGCTAATCATTGACCACAACAAGTTAAATGATGGGTTGAAAAAGGAACGAGTTGAGATCAAACAATCTCGAACTTACTTCCGGAAAAGAATGGATGAAATGGAAGAAAAAGTAAGAGTTTCTGAAAATAGGAAGAATGAGCTTGAACAATTGTTACAATCCTATAAAGATATTAACAACGAATTGACCGAAAAGGCAAGTGATCTAGAAGCGAAGCTGTAGAAACTTGGTCAATCTGAACAAACCATTTTCCTAAACACACCAAAGAATTTCAAATATTACAATTCGAAATGGGGATTGGGATACGACATTCCTCATTACTTGGAAAATGCTTTGAAAAAGGCACCATGTCTTTACAAGTTTGAATGGCTTCACCTTCCGTCCTTGAAACCTAAATACAAAATCAACTGGCTGAATGAGGAAGAACAAGGGGCTGAGGAAGAGATTAAAAGAAAGACAACTGTGACTATGCAACTTCCTTTTACCTACGAAAACGAAAATAGGAAGCCACTGGTTTGGAATTGGAAACAAACCTTGTCTAATGACTATTTTCAAAGCTATGTTGTTGAGAAACCAACGGATACTGAATCGAAACCCGTTTTTGAAGGAAAAACATATTATCCTCCTTTGGTACTCGAACAGAAGCTTGTCGATCTTGAGTTGAATATTAAAAGCAAAATTGAGGAAATCAGAAATGATGATCAACTTGTTTTTGATATTGAAAAGGAAGTCATGTTAACTGTTTTGATAAATAGCAAAAGAGATAAGTCTGAAAGGGTTGTTTCTAAATCGTCAATAAAAAGCTTTGAAGAAAAGAAATCTCTTGAACTTAGATGCTTGAATCTTTCAAAACAAGTCTCTGGTTTTCAGAAAATGTTATTTCTTGAAAAAGAACAAATAGAGAAAGAAAGAGAGCAATTTAAGTTCGAAAAAAATCTCTTGATTCTGAAAGTGTTATATTTTCAAAGAAAATATCTGATTTAGAAAACATTTTGATCAAAGAGAGAAAAGATTTTGAGACTAATAGCGAGTACTTTCAGAATGAAATCTCAAGACTTATGGAAAAATTGTCAACTTTATCCACTGAGGCTATGACAGAGTTTATAAACAAACCTTCCTCTGATTCAGATGCTTCCTAATGAAAAGCCTTCATGGGCAATACTCTTTTCAGAAGCATGACTGTGGATGACTTTGATGATTTTGGACCTATTGATCTAGAGAAACAACCTGTTAATGAAAACTCTTATGATATCTTCCACACATCTACATCCTATGACAATAAGGTTGATTGTGTTATTGACATTCCTTGTGATGGGAAGGGTAAGAATGCAAAATATAATGTTGTTCAAATCAACTTTAATGCTAAACTTCCGGATCACTCTGATTTTTTGATCAAGGAAGAGGAACCCAAGAAGAATTTCTTCAAAGGGGAATCTTCTAAAACCGTTGAGAAAAAGAAAAAGAAGAAAAATAAGCTCAAATCTAAATCTTCTCAAGCTCAAAATTCCTACGCTTACGATTCTTATTTTGATGGCATTTCAGATCGTTATTTAAGAAACAACTCGCGGTTAGAGTGGAGAATAAAGGAGTCCACATAGGATGTGGCCCAGAGAAAATCATCTAATGTCGATTTTCATTCCAAGAAAAACACTTTTGTTTCTACTGTTAGTAATCGTGTCGCTTACAATAAACAAAAACTTGTTATTCCTTACAAGATTTCTTCAATGTAACAACTGATTAATTTAGCACATGATCAAGTTTGTTGTTCTTTATGTGGTGTAGATGATTTTATCTGCAAGTCTGATTATTCTTCATGGTTTGGTTATAATTTCTATGGTTCAAATCGTTTTTACACAAATAGATATTATAACCACAACACATCAAAGAAACATGCTTACCCAAAACCTGTTAATTCTCCTAACACGAAAGGACCCATTTGGCAATGGGTGCCTAAAACTGTTTAAATTCCATTTTGCAGCTATTTGGATTCCGGTTGCTCAAAACACATGACGGGTAGAAAGGAGCTGTTGAGCAACTTTGTGGAAAAGATGGAGGGAGAGTTAAATTTGGGAATGATCAGTACTCTCCAATCTTGGGTTATGGAGATATAGTAACAGATGACGTCAGGATCACCACAGTTAATTATGTTGAAGGCTTAGGACATAACCTGTTTAGCATAGGTCAATTTTGTGACAAAGATCTGGAAGTCCATTTCAAGAAGACCCAGTATGCAGTTCAAACCAATGAAGGAAACGAACTTCTAGTTGGTTCGAGGAATTCAAATCTTTACACTATTGACCTATCAAAGCTTAAGCCAAAGAATGACGTGTGTCTGATGTCTAAGGCATCATTTGAGAAAAGTTGGTTATGGCATAGACGACTATCTCACCTCAACTTTCGTTACATTCAAAAGCTGACGTTGGGTGATTTAGTTATAGGTCTACCGGTTCTGCAGTTTGAGAAAGACAACTTCTGTACTGCTTGTGAGAAGGGGAAGATGAAGCGATCTCCTCACCCACCGAAACCCGAGCCCAGCACACACAAAGCTTTGGAAATCATTCATATGGATCTCTGTGGTCCGATGAAGACTCCGAGCATCAGTGCCAAACGATACGTGTTTGTCATTGTCGATGATTTTTCAAGATAAACATAGGTCAAGTTTCTACGATCAAAAGATGAAACACCTGACTTGATCATCTCGTTAATCAAACAGCTTCAAGTGAATCGTCAACAAACAGTTCAGACTGTCAGGTTAGATAACGGGACAGAGTTCAAAAACAAGACTCTTGATGATTTCTTTAAGTCATTAGGAATATCTCATCAATATTCTGCGGCTAGAACACCTCAGCAGAACGGAGTCGTTGAAAGACGAAACCGCACACTAGTTGAAGCCGCCAGAACGATGCTGTCTTATGCTGATCTACCTCTGTTTCTGTGGGCTGAAGCTGTATCGACGACATGCTATACACAAAACCGTTCAATTATCCATCGACGGTTTGGTAAAACTCTATATGAATTGATCAACAATAGAAAACCTGTAATACACTACTTTCGTGTCTTTGGATGCAGGTGTGTTGTGCTGAACGATAAGGATAACTTGAACAAATTCAGTCCTAAGGGAATTGAGGGCATTTTTATCGGATACTCGCTCACATCAAAAGCGTACAAAGTCTATCACAAGTCTTCCAGAACTGTGATGGAAAGCATAAACGTCAGATTCGACAAAACTGAAGATATGGCTTCTGTGCAAAACAGTACAGAACCCGCAATATCTGGAATACTAACATCCAAGACAAATCCGTCCAATGGTGACTAGGACGTCAAACAAGAATCAAGCTTCCACTTCTAACTCTAATCCTAACAATCTTGATTTATTGTTTGAACATTTTTATGATGATTATTTTGGAAGTAATAAATCTTCTTCATCTGTGAATGTCAGGAGTCAAGTTGCTACACCACCAGCTCATGCTACAATGTCAGGGCCTTCATCGGTACTGACTACACCCACAACTGGTGCAACAACTCCTGCATCGTCTTCAAGTAACACACATATGGCATCTCCACAAGCAACACAACATCAACCTATGAACGGTGCTTCTTCGTCGGGTACAATTTCTAACGTCAATGATGATGATTCTACTAACATACCCGAGTCATCTTCTGAAGCAGCTCCGGAGGCAGTTCCTGTTGACTCTTATGTCAATGAATCAGCCCCACAACCGGAACCTACCTTGAAAATAGAGTTGAATTTTGATAAAGATTCCACCTTAGTGGATCCCAATGAAGATGCGGTTTCTCTCCTCCCACATTCTACAAAGTGGACTAAGAGTCACCCCATTGAACAAGTCATTGGTGACGTATCCGAACCTGTTAAAACAAGGTCTGCAACAGCAAACGGAGTCCTTTTCGCGCTCTTTCTAAGTCAAGTTGGGCCCACATCAGTTCAACAAGCCTTAGAAGATCCGGATTGGATCATTGCGATGCATGACGAATTAAACTCCTTTGAAGCATTGAATGTGTGGAGACTAGTTCCAAGACCTAAGGGTAAAACGGTAATTGGTACTAAGTGGGTCCTGAAGAATAAGAAAGATAAAGACGGGATTGTTGTGAGAAACAAAGCACGCCTTGTAGCAAAAGGGTACAGGCAACACGAGGGAATTGACTACGATGAGACATATGCACCGGTAGCGCCGCTTAGAGGCAATCCGGATGTTTCTTTCATTTGCCGCTTTCAGAAACTTCACTGTTTATCAAATGGACGTGAAGACTGCCTTCTTGAACGGCGTCTTGAAAGAAGAGGTATACATTTCTGAACCGGAAGGCTTTGTGGACAAAGATAAACCAGATTATGTCTACATTCTTGACAAAGCTCTTTACGGTCTCAAGCAAGCCCCTCGAGCCTGGTACGAAATTTTATCTACCTACCTACTTGGTGCTGGCTTTCGGAAAGGTAAAATCGACACAACTCTCTTCACTCTGCACAACAATGGTGAGATCCTTCTGGTATAAATTTACGTTGATGATATTATTTTTGGTTCAACTGACCCTGGATTATGTACTTGGTTTTCGGGAATTATGATGACTAGATTCCAGATGAGTATGGTGGGAGAGATTAATTTCTTTCTCGGATTACAAGTCAAGCAATTCTCAACAGGTATCTTCATCAACCAATCGAAGTATGTGTTTGACATCTTGAAGAAATTCAAGATGGAAAACTGTACCTCAATTGGTACACCTATGGCTCCTAGATCTAAAATTGGTCCGGATCCAGATGGTGTAGATGTAGATGTTAAGAATTACAGAGGGATGATAGGCTCATTAATGTACCTTACTGCGAGTCGTCCAGATATAATGTTTTCAACTTGTTTATGTGCAAGATTTCAGGCACAACCAAAAGAATCACATCTTGGTGCTGTTAAACGGATCTTTCGATATCTGAAGGGGACACCGTACCTTAGCCTGTGGTACCCCAAAGGGAACGGGATTCGAACTCACCGCATATTCTGATGCGGATCATGGAGGTAGTATGCTAGACCGGAAGAGCACATCTGGTCATGTGCAGTTTTTGGGGGACAAACTGGTAAGTTGGTCTTCGAGGAAACAGAACTGTGTTTCAACATCAACTGCGGAGGCAGAATATGTTGTCGTGGCCAGTTGTTGTACACATGTTCTGTGGATGAAGACTTAACTGATGGACTACGGCTTCAAGTACGAGAAGATCCCCATCTACTGTGACAGTAACAGTGCAATTGCCATATCAGCTAACCCGGTCCAGCATACAAAGACCAAACACATCGACATCAGGTATCATTTCATCAAAGATCACGCCGAAAAAGGTACGATTGAATTATACTTTGTCACAACTGAGCATCAACTTGTCGATCTATTTACAAAAGCTTTGGATGAAAAACGATTTAATTTCTTAGTATCCAAGCTCGGCATGTTGAACAAGAAAGTTTAATATTCTATATTGATCATATAATGGATGGAAATATGTGTATTTCAATCTATTTATTTCTATCTAGATTGATACATTCAAATTTTCATCACATTCTATTCTCAATATAAGATATTTTATTTTCATGTCTTTGTTGTTTTTCATTGTTTATTCTTTTTGTCACTTTACATTCCTGTTACGATACTTGTGTCTGCATAAGGTGTGTGCATAGTCTCAGGGGGAGTACAGTATAAGAAGTATGCACAAGAATATGGGGAGTGTGCATATCTGACAAAGCTTGTAAGTGTTGATATCATGTGCTCACTACTTGAAGACCACAAGGTATGTTCTCTAATTTGTTTTACACAAACTCTTAAATTATGAAAATCAATTTTTCCTAACATATTTGCATCATTTAAGGGGGAGTGAAAATATTTCAAAAACGTTGAGTGCTTAATCAATTGGAAGTTGGACATCTTCCAATGTGATAAAATCTTTCAAAAGTTTATCTGAAATATGTCAAAGTGTCATGTTTATCGCAACCTACTACTTGGGACAACATGATGAACAGTGGTTTGTCGCAACCCTCTGTTGCGATGAAACTAGGTTGCATTCTTATCGCAACCTTGCATTGCGATAAGAAGATGTAAACAGTAACTTATCGCAACCCATATGTTGCGATAAGGTTGGTCATGTCCTCACAACTTTCCATTGCGACAACATGTAAGTTTATCGCAAGTCATTCATTGCGATAAACTGACACGTGGCAGGTCAAACGTTGGACCAATCTCTTGATTCCATGTGTCACTGAATTTGAAAAATCGTATAAGTAGCAGCGGTTTTCCAACACTAGTCTCATCTCAAACACTCAAACTCTCTCTCGATACTGCTCTGGTGAACTCGATTTTTCAAGGCGATTTTGTGATTTCTGTTCCTTACATTCGATTCAGACCTACATCGAGGTAAGTATTCTACAATCTCAGTCGATTTCAACCGTTAAATCTCAAGTTACAATCGATTTTAGGGTTAGGTTCGAAAACCCTTCATATTTTGTGCTTAATCCATGCGTATGTTGTTGTTTAGGTTTAGCAAAATATAGGGTTTTACTCACGTAGGAATTGCGAACCTAGTAGTATAGGTTTTAACATCAAATGAGCGAAAAATAGTTTTCTGGGCTTGAACACTTAGTTTTTTCTTCAGTGTTCAAGTTTATCGCAATGTACTTGTCTTCATATCTTCATAACTATCGCAATGGTCATACATTCATACTTATCGCAACCTTGAGTTGCGACAAGGTCTTATCGCAACCAATGCGTTGCGATAACCTCTTCTCGCATACTTCAAGTTGCGATATGATCTTGCTTGCGATATCATCTTGATGTGCGTTGCGATAAGCCCAAGACTTAGGAAATTTTTTGAAATTTTTTCAAGGAAAATCAATTTTTGGCACTGTACTAAACTGTCAAGTGGTTCAGATGGCACAACATGATGGCAACTCTTTGGATGAAAACACCATCATCCGTTCGCATCGCTCATCCCACCCATCCGTCAATGCTCGTGACCGGGATGAGGAAATTTTCTCAAGGGGTTCATTTCTAAACTTTGACGACAACAACCATCATCTGGATCTCGCGGTTGCATTCGACTATAAAATCATCTTAGAGATTATCCGCGGCCATCCTCTACGAACCGCGCTTACCAAAGTCCAGCTTGTACCGGCCATTTACCTTCAACAATTCTGGGGTACACTCAAATTCCATCCCACTCACCGTCGACCACACTTCACGGCCAAAGTTGACCATTTTGACGCCAAAATTACACTAAGAGGACTTCTCCGTGCACTTGACCTACCGCACTCCGAGAATTTTGAAGATCCGATTCCAGAAGAACAATTATTCGCTGATATCCGCAGTCTTGGATATCAAGGCCCTGACAACCAAGTTCTCACCGGCTCCTCACAATTCAGACGCACGCATCTTCCACGAATATGGTACACACTGTGTTCAATCTTCAACCGTTGCATGACTTCCAAACACAACGGCCTAGACAAGACAAATCTGCCTATCCTACGAATGTTTCATGCCTTCGCGTTCAATCGAAACATCGACTACGCCATCCTGCTCTGGAATGAGCTCATCAAGATGGTCGAGGACAAGGCTCGCCCGAAGAAGAACGACACTTTTGTGCCATATCAGAGATTCTTCCAGATTCTGATTCATCAGATTATGGAAGATAATCGTGAGATTCCACGATGTGAGAATGCTTCACGAGGCCCGAGCTAGTGGATGCATTACCTGAAGATGCCCAAGCATGTGGATTTTGCTCATATCGCCGTCATCAGAGAAGACGTCCTTGCCTATGCTGACCAACAGTCCTGGGTAGCTAGGCAGTATAGGATAGAAAATGCATTAGTGGTCCAGCCAGAGCCGGAGGGACCTCCCCAAAATGCAAACCTACTAGGAGGTGAGGGTCCTAATGTCGAGGAGGTTCAGGAACACGGGGTTCCTGAACGAAGAGAGGTGAGGAGACCTAAAAGAAAGAGAGTCTGGAGAAGTAAACGGACTATTGGCCATGCATCTTCTTCACGACCAGTTCAACCACCACCTCAACGACCTCATATCTTCGACAGTGATGTATCATGGGATTCAGCCGATGCCGCTGCTGCATCATCTTCTGATGATGATGTAGCTTCATTCCTACCTTTTGGAGCTGATGATGATGATGATGATGACTCCGACCATGACCCCGAAGCCGATTTAATTCCAAGACACATGGGTCGGAGACCACAGGTTAAGAGTTCTGATGCTGATTCCACACGGAACATCGGACTCTCCGACACTGCCACTAACGCCGCGGGTGCTTCAAATCTAAACGAAGAATTAGAAGTAGAAGTGGATAATATAGCAAGTGGTGAAAGAGGGAGAAAAGAAATGAGTCAAAATGTGATAGAGAGGGACAAAGTTTTAACTACCGACTCTCCCCAAACCGATCGAAGCCGGGTAGCCACATCTTCTGCCAACGAGCGTTTGTCACCGTTGCGCATTGAAACAACCATGGTGGACCCAACCATGCATAGCACAGCCCCACCAAGCCACTCATCGGTCTCTCAACAAGCCGGTGTTTCATTTTCCACAGGGGATTTAGCACAAACTCTATCGGCTGCACACTCAGTGTTTGCCGGTATTGAAACAGGTAGGCTCCCGCCCCAACCACCGACCTTCTTTGGTAGCACATCGAGTCTAGAGCCATTCGGAAGAACTTCCTTTCCTAGGACACGAATGATGGCACCCCACCAAGTTGAGAGCTTCCGTGCTCCAACCGGAACACCCCGAGTTAGGCCGCCATTCGTTGGTGCCTCGCGAGGACGGGGTGGAAGACCTGTTGTTGATCCAAACCCTCAGTGATTTGATAATGACCCTTTCTTATACTTAGTGAAAATTGTAAGTAAAAAATATGTATCAGAGTTTCACTATCGCTGATAAGTACTAAGATCTTCCAGTACCGCTGTAGGAACTCTCGCTTTTTAAGTTAAACATTCAGCGAAACTGTTCACCATTAATGCTTTGAGTCTGTTCAGTCATTATGATGATCGCTGATAACTTAGTTGTTTACTTATGATCCCTGAAGACAAGTTTCACGTCAACAAAGGTTCTACGCTGAAGTCGAAGATCAAGCTCAAGAACCAGCGACAAGTCTCCTAATGAACTGATGCGGATCAGCGAAGACTCAGATTTGTCCACTCAACGTGAAGTATCAAGTACAAGACTTCAGCTATCGCTGAACTTTATCATCTGCTGAATAGTAAATGATAATCGCTGAATCAACGAAAGCTGATCATGAAGTCCTCCGTACAAAGTACTTTTGTCTTAACCACCCTTGCACGCCTCCGTACGAAATGTCAGAAAAGAACCTCCGAAAATCTGAAATCGTACAACCACTCTGATACTACATTGTTCATCCTTACGGCTACTAAGGTTGTCAACAAAAGTCAATGACATGCAACCAACCAGCTGATGACACGTGTAAAGTATATACTGACTTGCATTAAATGCATGCAGTATATAAAGAGATGAACTCACTTCTTTTGAAGTAACTTGCTAACTCTGGACAAGTTCAAATCTCTTATCTCAGATAGGTTATTATTAGTAACTTCCTTATCTCTCTTAGTGCAAGAAACCTTAGTGTTCCAACTTGTTTAGATTTAGGTTTATCCTTAATCTTGTTTCCGCAACAAGCTGTAAATTGTTAATGATTTATCAATAAACAATTTAGAAAAGTAAAATCTGTGTGTTTGTATTCAACCCCACCCTTCTACAAACTTGTATAGGCCTTCGGGACCAACAAGTGGTATCAGGGCAGATTTGTTTAATCTCATAAACAAGATCTAATCTAAGATATTTCTCTTCCTTGCTATTATCTGAAAATGGCCACCAATACAAACACAAATTATATAGACAATGGTTCTCTTGCAAAACCCCCTAGATTTTCCAGAGATAACTTCAACTTATGGAAAAATAGGACGACACTCTTCTTAGAAGGTGTAGACCCTACTATGCCTTACTATCTTGAGAATAGTCCATTCATCCCTGTAAGAATTGATGCTGCAGTTCCAGGCGCTGAGAATAGACCTGCTATTCCAGAAAGGCTGGTACCTAAAGAAATCCATCAATGGACTGACGAAGATAAGAAGAAAGTGGCTATAGATACAAAAGCCAGATCCATACTATCCATGGCTCTTCCTGACGAAGTCTACCATTCCGTCATGAATCTGAAAACATCAAAAGCCATGTGGGACACAATATGTGTTCAGTATGAAGGAACGTCTGAAGTCCAGGACTCAAGAAAGATCAACCTGGTAAGACAATACGAAATCTTCATTTCTGGTAAGAATGAAACTCTCTCTGAAGTTCACCAACGTTTTAATTGTTTAATTATAGATCTGAAAGCTGTTGGTAAGGAATATTCTAACTTTGAAGTGCTGACAAAGTTTCTAGAATGTTTACCTGAAAGCTAGGACAATTATTCCATGTGTCTCAAGCTGTCAAAAGATCTAAGATCAATGACCCTTGCTACCTTATATGGCACGTTGCTGAATCATGACCAATCGAGCCATCTTAAGAAGAATCTTGTAAAAGATTCCAAAAGCACCCCTGTTGCTTTAATCTCAGAGGAACTTTCTACTCAGCGACCCTCGGTCACTATCACTGAGTTAGAGAGTAACTCTGAAAGGTCATCAGATTCTGTTTCTTCAGATGATGATGAATCCTTTGCTCTCCTAACTAAAAAGTTCAGGAGATTTGCCAAGAAGAAAATGTTTAGAAAGAACAAACCTCTTTCCATAACTGACAAGCCTAAATCATCAGTTTTTGTTGATAAGGCTACTGCTACTTGTTTTAACTGCGAAAAGATAAGACATTTTGCTAACGAGTGCAGGTCTAAGAAAGTTTCTAGACCTTCAGCTTTTACAAAGAAATCCTTTGTTCCAAGGAATAAAGATGACAAATACTCAAAGATGAAATAAAAATATGCGAAGGTGAAAAGCTTTAAGAAGAAAGGCAAAGGCCTTATGGCTGACTATGATTGGGCTGCTTCTGATGAAGAAGCATCATCATCTGATTCTGAAGATGATGAAGCAAATCAATGTCTCATGGCCAAGATTGAAGAAGAGGAAGAAAGTCCAGACATTCCCTCCACTTCAACCTCTGCTATTCAGGTATCACCTTATTTCTTTACCAATATTGCAAATATTGATGAAGCTGATAATCTCCGTAAGATCGATCTCTTGACTAGAAGTTTATACGAAGCCATGAACGGCAAAACTGTGGTTGAAAACCAAAACCTTGATCTCGCTGAAAAGCTTAAAAACTGTCATCTTCAAATAGAAAAGCTTTCTAAAATTGAAGAAGATTTTAAAGATCAAGTATATTTAAATCAGCTAGTCAAAATCGAACGAGCAGAAGCTATCGCTGCATTAAAAGCTGAAAAAGCTACTGTTGAAGGATGGTGTAATTCCTCAACAAAGATCACTGAGATAATAAAGTCTAAAATTCCACTGAGTGCTAAACGTGGTTTGGGTTACAAATATGAAACTTCAAAACCAACCACTGAGCGTTCAATGCTTAAATTTGGAACGTTCGTATCATCAGTCGCTGATACTTCATCTTCTCAGTGCTCCTCGTCCATTACACCAATCCCTGAGGAAACTCCTACCTCCTCAAAAGGCAAGGAGAAAATGGTTTATTCAAAATCTACCTCTGTCTCTAAAGACAAAGGTAAAGGAATTGTTATTTATCAAAATCTTCAGAAGGGTACTTTAGTACCAAAGCTGAATGCTTCTAAAGCTTCAGTGACACATTCCTCTGGATCAAGGAAGCTGATCTCTGGATCTATTCAGCGATCTACTCCTAGACTCAGAGTGGATGTCCTTGGTAAGAAATCTGAAGAACTGAATGTTCGTCCCATTTCTAAAGCCAATAGTTTACTTGGTGCTGGCACTTCCAATTCAAAATTAAAAGCTCAACATTCAAATGGTCCTAGAACTACTTTTAGCTATAGGAAATGTTATCACTGTGGACTCACTGATCATATTGCTAGTAAGTGCCCCACAGCCACCAAAGCTGAAAAGATAGCTAAGGTGAAGATTGCCCCCAAGGCAAAGAAGACCAACCCTGGTGCAAATCAGGTCAAGGTGAATTCTACCACTGAGGTTAAGAAATTAACCAAAGTGAAGAAAGACAAAGCTGAATCTTCAAATGCTGCGAAGACTGCTGAACCTTCCATTCCAACTACTTCCACTGACAAACATGTATACATGGTTAAGTGGGTACCTAAGAAAAACTAATCTTCCTTTGTATTGCAGGTTAAGAAGGGTATCTGGTATCTCGATAGCGGATGCTCTAGACACATGACTGGTAAGAAAAGCCTGCTCGCTGAATACAAGGAAGAGAAAGGTCCCTCTGTGACTTTCGGTGGAAATGGAAAAGGACATACCCGAGGGTATGGTGTACTTTCAAATGGTACAACAACCTTCAGAAGAGTCGCATATGTTGAAGGGCTGAAGCATAATCTTCTAAGCATCAGTCAGCTTTGCGACATGGATAAGAAAGTAATTTTTACTAAGGAATCGTGCTTTGTCTCTGACAAAAAGGAGAAGATAGCTCTCAGCTGTTATCGTTTGGAAAATGTTTATGTAATAAACATGGACTCAACAACCACTGAGAACTCTTTTTTCTTCTCAAAGGCCTCATCTGATGTCAACTGGCTATGGCATAAGAGGCTCTCTCATCTAAATTTCAAGACACTGAACACTCTTTCGTCAAAAGAGTTAGTCACTGGTCTACCTCAGCATTCATACGCCAAAGAGTCGTTATGTTCAGCGTGTGAAAAAGGGAAGCAGACCAAAACAAACTTTAAATCATAGCAAGTTTCTTCAGTGTCATCTCCTCTACAACTACTCCATATGGATTTGTTTGGCCCTGTTAACAAACAATCCATCGCTGGAAAGAAATATACGCTGGTCATAGTTGATGAATTCTCTCGCTTCACTTGGGTAATGTTTCTCCGTTCTAAGAGTGACACCCCTGAAGAACTCATCACCTTTGTTCGGAAGATGGAAACCCTGAACAATCTGACCGTTCGCTCAATAAGGAGTGATCATGGGACTGAATTCAAAAACAGTTCTCTTGATTCCTTCTTTGAGAGTAAGGGTATTTCTCACAACTTTTCGTCAGTGAGAACACCGCAACAAAATGGAGTCGCTGAAAGAAGAAATACAACAATTATTGAAGCTGCACGTTCAATGCTCAGCAATTTTCACCTGCCTACTCAGTTTTGGGCAGAAGCTGTCAACACTGCTTGTTTTACGTAAAAAGGTCGCTGATAGTCAAAAGATTCAATAAAACAGCCTATGAACTTTTTCATGGGAGAAAGCCCTCAATCAGCTTTCTTCACATCTTTGGTTGTCAGTGTTTTATACTGAACAATAGAGATGCTCTTGGAAAGTTTGATCCTAAGGCTGATGATGGAATCTTTCTTGGATACTCCTCAGTTTCCAAAGCCTTCAGAGTCTTCAATCGAAGAAGACAAACTGTAGAAGAAACTATTCACGTCACGTTTGACGAATCCCGTTCAGCGAACTCTAAACCGAACGCTGATACAGAAGAACTGAATCAATGGATGTTTTCTCATCTTGGTGATTCAGAAGATATTCCCACTCCTCATGCTCATCCAGTAGAAGATGATAGTCCCACTATCATTCCAAACATGCAGAATAGTGAAGCTGAAACATTATGGGTCTCAGCTGTTCCTATAAACACTATACCTGCAGTTGATCCAAATGTCTCAGACATTCCATCTACTTCTCAGCAATCAGTGAATATAATGACAACGGCATCCATTCCTCTCTTGGCTGATACTCCCGACGTCGTTGAAGCTTCATCTTCAGCTCCAAAAGATCAAGTTGAGTCAGCATCTCACGCTCCGGCTCAGCGATGGACCATAAATCACCCAATTGATCAAATTCTTGGTGATCCAAACGCTGGGATTCAGACTCGACGAAGTGCAGGTAATATTTGTCTATTTATAAATTTTATTTCACTAACTGAACCAAAGAAGGTAGATGATGCCCTCAAAGATCCAAACTGGGTCAGCGCCATGCAAGAAGAGTTGATTGAATTTGAAAGAAACAAAGTTTGGAAACTTGTTCGAAGACCAACTGACAAAACTGTGATAGGCACTAAATGGGTCTATAGAAACAAGTTGGACGAACATGGTACTGTAACCCGCAACAAAGCTCGTCTTGTTGCTCAGGGATATAGACAAGAGGAAGGCATAGATTATGACGAAACATTTGCTCCTGTAGCAAGACTTGAATCTATTCGTCTATTCTTAGCATATGCTGTACACAAAAACTTCAAAGTACATCAGATGGATGTTAAGTCAGCGTTTCTAAATGGAAAGCTGAATGAAGAAGTCTATGTGGAACAACCTCCAGGATTCTCAGATCCTAAGCATCCAGATTATGTTTATAAACTGGATAAGGCACTTTATGGCTTGAAGCAAGCTCCACATGCATGGTATGACACTCTTTCCACTTATCTCCATATTGAAAAATTTGAGCGAGGTAAGATTGACAAAACTCTATTTTTTAGAAAAGTGAAAGGTCATATCATTCTAGTTCAAATATATGTTGATGACATTATATTTGGTTCTACTAACCCTGAGCTTTGTACTCGTTTCGCTGATAGAATGAAAGATGAGTATAAAATGAGCATGATGGGTGAACTAACATATTTCCTTGGTCTTCAGATTAAGCAAACTGAAAAAGGAACTTTTATAAATCAGGGAAAATATGTTAAAGATATGCTGAAGAAATTCGACTTAACTGAAAGTTCAGCTATGAAAACCCCTATGGCACCACCGCTGACACTTGATAAGGACACAAAGGGTATTCCTATCAATGTTACGTTGTACCGTGGGATGATCGGCTCACTATTGTATCTTACAGCTAGCCGACCCGATATTATGTTTGCAACATGTTTGTGCGCACGATATCAAGCTGAACCTAAGATATCCCATATGAAAGCTGTAAAGCGAATATTTCGTTATCTTAAGGGTACAGCGAATCTAGGTCTTTGGTATCCCAAAGACTCAGGATTCGATCTAACTGCATATTCAGATAGTGATTTTGCAGGTTGCAAAATGGATAGGAAAAGCACCACAGGAGGATGTCAGCTCCTGGGTGGAAAGCTGGTAAGTTGGACAAGTAAGAAGCAAAACTCAGTGTCCACTTCCACAGTTGAAGCTGAATATGTAGCCGCTGGAAGCTGCTGCTCTCAGGTCTTGTGGATGAGAAATCAGCTACTAGACTATGATCTTCAGCTCTCCAAAATTCCAATCTATTGCGACAGCACAAGTGCCATCGCTATAGCCAACAACCCAGTGTTACACTCAAAGACAAAACACATCGAAATCATATATCATTTTATCAGAGATCATGTGATGAATGGTGATATAGAACTTCATTTTATTCCAACTGATTATCAGTTAGCTGATCTGTTTACCAAACCTCTTGATGAGACAAGATTCAACTTTCTCATCAGCGAGCTTGGAATGCTGAACTTTGAAGGATAAAATCCTCAGCGATTCACATTGATCAGCGATAGGATAAAATCAACTTATATAATCCATTTCATCATCTTCTCTCTGAATAAACTTGATTCGCTGATATCAAGGTATGTTTTCTCTCTCTGACATATCGCATGTAAATGCAAGATTTCAAAATAAATTGCATCGCTGAATATCTCTTCCTTAACAACGATTTTTTTGAAATTTCTTAAAACCTTCACTGATATTTCTATTCAGTGCTTCATGTTTTCAAAGAGTCCCTGAGTTTTTCAAAACCTCAGAGACAACCAAGAATATGAAAGGACAGTTGTGACGTCATTGCAACGGATAAACCCCGGCACGTTCTTCTTTCTGACACACGTTTGCACGTTTCGTTCTTTCGCCAATCAAATGCAAACACGTGTCCGTGTCATGATGAAAATCTTTTCCCGTTCAAATATTTTCTCTTTCTAAAATCTCTATATAAACAAACTCTTGGTTTATATTTGTTTTTTACGCGATCAAATCTTCCTCCGCAAGAAAGAATCCTCTGTTGCATTTGTGCTCTCAGAAACCTCAAGAACTGTTCATCATCTTCTTTATCAACATCAAGGTTAATATGTTCTTATTTATTACCAATTGCGTATAACTTGTTTCCGATCTTCTCATTGTTTTAACAAGATCAAACAAAAGAACTTTGTAAAATGAAATCATTTCTTTCATGGTTTTATGAACACAACCATTTCATGGTTGTTCTTCAAGTTTAAATGCAAAAAATATTAAACTTGTTCTTCATTCGTTTCCAGAATCTAATTTCTTCATAGAAAACTGGATAACATGATTCAATGGGTTTTACATTTCTGTCAAAAATCAAGAAAAACCCTAATCTTCATTAAGACATTTTTGTCTGAATGAAATGGATAAAATTCGAAACATCTTAATGGAAATTTCTTTCCACATTAAGATAATTCTTATTTGTTAACATCTTTGGTTGAACTGATAATACAGAGAAATGGCAACTTCCAAGACTCATGCCACCGCTGAAAACTTCTCCACTGACTCTGAAGAAGTGGATATCATCATGGCTCCACAGGTTAAGTTTTCTATGGATAAACTTGACTGGACCAAAATAAACAACCTCTCTGCGCTTTTCGAGTTTCCTCCTCGAAAGCAAGTTACACATCTGGATGATGCTGTAAATTTCCTTAAGAATAGCTGCATTTCAACAGCCCTGACAATTTCACCTCTTGCAAGTCAGCTATTGCTATCCCAGTTCTGGTACTCTGCCAGACACTCTCAGCTACCATCCGCCAAAGATCCCTCCAAAACAATTGATTGTATCCTCTGCGATACTGAATATGGCACAATAAAGATCACACCTGCCATCTTTCGCAAAGCTCTAAACTTTCCCATCGCTACAAAAGAAAAGCCTTTTGTTCCATTCCCTGACCACAAAAAGCACGCTGACAAAGAAGCTCTTATTGCATTTTTTGATGCAATGGGCTATGTTTGGGAAATTGGCAGAGACAAGAAGCCTGAGAAGAAGTTGACCCTGCTGAAGAAATCAAAAACGCCCAGCGAGATGAACTTCATCTTCGCTCACCTTATCAGCTGCATGACTGCCAAGACCGGCTCCTCTGATCAAGCCGCTCAACCTCAGCAAGCAATGGGATACGTTCTGCTGAAAGGTCTACACATTGATTGGGCATCTCTCATTTATGATGACTTGCTGCAAAGAGTAGACTCTGCCGCTGACAGACCTGCATGGGTTCCATACCCAAGATTCATCAGCGCCATCTTTCAATATGGCCTGAAGGACAGCTACCCGAAAGAGGGTGACCTGAAACTCTCTCAGGTTGGCCCTAAGGTGCTCGACTTCAAACCTGTCGAAAATGAGGTACGTCTTTCTACCCTTCTCACTCTTCTCAACCCTACTTCTTTGACTTATGTGGCTCCCTCAGCGACTATACCCATCGCTGATACCCCGGCCACACAATCCTCTCCTTCTAAGAAAAGGAAACACTCTTCAATCCAACTTGGTTCCAAAAGGATCAAGAAAACCAAGGAGCAGCCCCAGCAATCTCTTGCTGAAGACTCCTCAGCTCATTCTGCAGAGCTGAAGGAAAGTTCTGTGGTACGCTCTGCCACACCCATTCAAACCATCCCTTCAATCCCGGCTTCAACGTCTCTAAACGCTGAGGTTAGAAACTTGGAACCTACCCAACCTCCTTCAGTCTCTCCAAAGACTGATGAAGTGATTCTCAGCAAATCCAACGTTGAACTCAGTACCCGAACCCAATTCTTATCCTTCGCTTCTCCCTCTACTCACTTGGACTTTCCTCCAAAGAACACTGGAGATGTCATCATTCCAGAAGCCTCCGCTGACGCTTCTCAAAGAATGATGACGACAGGACCTGTAGAGATCACCATTCCTCACCGAACTTTTGAGGAAGATATGGAACATTTTTCAGGAATCCGCAACTTTGACGATTTCATCAATCCTCCCGCAGGTACAAATCAACCCATATACACTGTAACTAAACCTGAAACTTCTGATCTTTCCTTTGTTCACAAGTACTTATGTGTTACAGGTCCTAATTTGGGAGACATCAACGCTTCTCTGAAGTCCGTGGAAACAAAGCTGACAGGCCTCACCACCACACTCTCCAACAACTCTACAGCTGTAACAACTGCTGGAGAAAGTTTGACAAAGCTGACAACGGTGGTGGAGAAGAAGGCTTCCACAGATGACTTGAAGCAAGTTGATAAGACGCTCAGCGATTTTGCTAAGGTGCTCGCTGATATCTACACAGACTACACCTCACTTAAAAACTCAGTTTCCTCCATGTCCGGCGAACTAACAACGCTGAAGACATCTGTTGGAACACTCGAGGGAGATATGTCTGATGTGAAGACAAATGTCCAAACTCTAACAACTGACTTAGGATCTGTAAAGACCGATGTTAGTTCGATAAAGACAATGGTCGAGTAGCTGCTGAACAAAACCAATACTCCTGATCCTGCTCCTGCACCCGTCCCTGAAACTGAAAACTTCACAGCGGCGGATCGCACAGAGCTGAAGAAGATCAATCCTGCTATTTCTGGCCTTGAAGACAGATTAGCTAAGATTGAAGTTCGCGTAGGTCTTTCTGGCCAAGAAGACAGAGAACCTGCCCATGCTGCTGAATCTACCCATTCCTCCCCCAGTCATCATGAAAAAGAGGGGGAGAAGAGCGCTGAAAACCCTTCCAAGAGCGCTGAAGACCTTTCCCATGATGAATCTATCAGGGGAGAGAAGAACGAAGACCTCACCTTCGCTGAAGAGGGTGAGAAGACTATTGAAGCGGAAGCAGCCGCTGGACCTCAGGGAGATGAAAACCCTGAGGGAACCGAGAAGCTCGCCTCTGTATCTGAGGGGGAGCAACTCGAAGAAGACGCTGAAGAATCCGAAGCAGAAGATGATGAAGCCGTCGACATCCCTGATGATGAACCATCTTCTTCTCCAAAGAATGATGATGATGATGACGAAGATGACGATGATTTCTTTATCGTCAAACCTGCTCCGAAGATCAAAGCATTTAAGGGAATCTCGATAAATGAACCTTCAGGGGAGCGGACAAAGACAAAGCCCTCAGCCTCTGGAGCTGAGAAAGGCAAAGGCAAAAGCGTCGCTGAAGATGACAATCTGACGATCTTGCTTGAAAAGCCGGTTTGTCAGGTACACTAAACATCTCTTACTCCATCCCTCCTCTATCATACACTATCAGTTCCTCTACCCAAGCCTATACACTTAAACCAATTCTCTCTATCTGTTTCTACCCAAGTTCTTACTTGTAAGATCGCTGTGTTTCAGCTAGTCCTCTCCCCTGTTTGAGGATATCGCTGAAGGCTCCACAACTGCGACTTCACCAATAATTCCAGCTGCCGCTGAAGAAATAATCCCAGTCTTGGATTTGTTCTCTGAGACTGGTGAACCTGAAGAACAGACTCTCTCACACAGATGCAGACCTTCCTTAGCTCCTCAAAAGCTAAGAGAAGAAGAACAGAAGAAAAAAGAGGAAATAATAAAGCGATTCGAGGATCAGCGAATCATTCTAAGGCGTGATCAACTGCCTTCAGTTCCTCCAAAGTTCAGAATTTCAAAAGCTGAATACAAGGAACACCTTAGAGCTGAACGGCTCATCGCTGAAAGAAAGGAAGCTGAAGAAAAAGACAGAGAATACGCCATCAAGCTTACTCAAGAATCTGTCAAAGACCCCAAGCTGAAACGTGTTCCCATTCAAGTCCAACGAAAGCTTTGGGAAGAAGCCCAGAAGATCGTGGAAAAGAAAACTGAAGTTTCTCAGACCACCCTGATCTGGTGTAAAGAGAAAATTCACTTCAGATATCGTCCAGCGAAGATCAACAAGGTATTCATCTCTAGAAGAACTTCTATCGGAGTACCTATTGTTGACATCAAACTTTTCAGAGAAGATGGCCAAACTGAAACCTTTCGCGCTGACACTGTAAAAAGGCATGGTCTCTCTGAATGGCTGGAGATGAGGTTAGCTATCCAATCGTCACAATCTAAGTACAAGGACCATTTCGAAAAGCTGATAAATAGACAGATCGATTTGATATCTTCTTGTGTGGACATTCCTCCTCTTCCTGATCTTAAGCTGAAAAGAAAAAGGGCCTCTCCAAAGAAGAAACGTCAAGATTCAAACTCAGGTCCTGTCATACGAAATGAAACTGGAATTGGTTTCTCTCGCGCTGAAGTGCTTGGTCCTGACCCTGATCTATCTGCCCTTGACATTTCTTTGCCACCATGTGAACTTTTCGTCCCTGGTAAAGTCATCAGTAATCCTTATGGAATATTCTTTCTCGACTACGACGGACGTAAATGCTTTTAACGGATCGCTGAGCTTCCAATCACTCCAATCGAACAGCTCAGAGATCTTATCTACTGGTGTGAGTTCAGAAAAGACATTCAGGCACGACACCTAAAACCCTTGATCTTTGAAGAAGCGCTGAACAAAAGAAAACGAGGTGTAATGGTTCCTGACTGGATGATCCCCACTGAAAAGACCCTTGATGAACTTCTCATTAAGGAAGAACCTCTGTAAGCTGATAAAATCGCCTCTTTCATCTATTTTATCAGTTATCCTTTTGTACTTGTAATTTATTTCGCTCGTACTTGTAATTTTTCCATTTATCTTTGTAACCTGATTCAAAGTTTTAAAGAAAGATTTCAGCGAATGTACTTTACTCCATCAGTACTGAAAAGATCCCAGAAAACAGTAAAAGGGACAAGTATTTTATGAGTTTTTTTTATCCTTATGTTTTCATTAAATAGCAATTTTCTTTGTTGCTATGTCATAATCAAATAGGGGGAGATTGTTGATCCAAACCCTCAGTGATTTGATAATGACCCTTTCTTATACTTAGTGAAAATTGTAAGTAAACAATATGTATCAGAGTTTCACTATCGCTGATAAGTACTAAGATCTTCCAGTACCGCTGATAGGAACTCTCGCTTTTTAAGTTAAACATTCAGCGAAACTGTTCACCATTAATGCTCTGAGTCTGTTCAGTCATTATGATGATCGCTGATAAGTTAGTTGTTTACTTATGATCCCTGAAGACAAGTTTCACGTCAACAAAGGTTCTACGCTGAAGTCGAAGATCAAGCTCAAGAACCAGCGACAAGTCTCCGAATGAACTGATGCGGATCAGCGAAGACTCAGATTTGTCCACTCAACGTGAAGTATCAAGTAGAAGACTTCAGCTATCGCTGAACTTTATCATCTGCTGAATAGTAAATGATAATCGCTGAATCAACGAAAGCTGATCATGAAGTCCTCCGTACAAAGTACTTTTGTCTTAACCACCCTTGCACGCCTCCGTACGAAATGTCAGAAAAGAACCTCCGAAAATCTGAAATCGTACAACCACTCTGATACTACACTGTTCATCCTTACGGCTACTAAGGTTGTCAACAAAAGTCAATGACATGCAACCAACCAGCTGATGACACGTGTAAAGTATATACTGACTTGCATTAAATGCATGCAGTATATAAAGAGATGAACTCACTTCTTTTGAAGTAACTTGCTAACTCTGGACAAGTTCAAATCTCTTATCTCAGATAGGTTATTATTAGTAATTTCCTTATCTCTCTTAGTGCAAGAAACCTTAGTGTTCCAACTTGTTTAGATTTAGGTTTATCCTTAATCTTGTTTCCGCAACAAGCTGTAAATTGTTAATGATTTATCAATAAACAATTTAGAAAAGTAAAATTTGTGTGTTTGTATTCAACCCCCCCTTCTACAAACTTGTATAGGCCTTCAGGACCAACACCTGTCACTGATAACACCATGCCAACGGTGAACACAGGTCGTATAGTTGCTTCAACTACTACGCTAACCGAGAACCTAAGTGGCTCGGATGTTAGATCAATTTTCCCTTCTTTGACTGTCAATCAGGTGGCTCAGAATCTTGGTCCTTATCCGCACTACATCACTTTGGAGGTTTTGCGAGCTTCACTTGCATCGATTGACACGACCTACAAGAAACACACCGACGAGTTAAAGAAGATTGTTGGTGACCTGTCTGCTGAAGTTAAAAGAGTAATAAAAGGAAAAGGCTTTGCTGAATCGTCATCAACACCTCCGAATCAACCATCCCGCGCTGAATCCGATCCACAAACACCACCACCAGTTCTGTTACATCAAATCCCAACCGACCAACTCAAATCAGAGCTGTTAGCCCGACTCTTAGCCCAAGGCGATTCTAACACGGATGAAGAGGTAGACCTTGTTGGATTACTACGCCAACAAACCCAACCTCAACCCTCAACATCCACAAGCACCGAGTATCAAGCTTTGAACGAGTCAATGAAAGAGATGACTAAAGCTATCGTTGTCGGATACCAATATTTATTCTCGCGGATCACCGTCGTCGAAAAGGTGTGTGGTGTCCAAGCTCAAGCCTCAGACAAAAGAAGACATGATGATCAGGATGACCCTGATCAGCATGAGGGGGAGAAGAGAGCACGGGTCAAAGAAACAAGTGGCACAGGTACGGGAAATGAGGGGGGTTCAGTCAGTGAACGGGTAACAAGTGAAGGTGGAACGGCGACTGATGTGGTACAGGTAGAAGATACTGAAATGGAAGTTCTAGTTGATGTCATAACCGGGGTTGAAAAACCTTCGGTTGTTGACAATAGAACGGCGGACGAGCGGATGGCCGACGATATGATTGTTGACATCATCTATATAGATTCGGAGGAAGAGCCGGAAACGACCGTTTATAAAGATCAAAGAAGAAATGGTTGAAGCTCTGGACGATGATTTTGACAATACTGGGGATCAGGATACGGGATTTGAATCCGAAGATGATGCTCCTCCACCGCCAGAAACAACAGATCAGGGTACAGGTACTTCAGCTCCACTGGCACAGGTAATTCCCGATGGTAAGATCATAGATCCTATAGTTGAGGCCGAACTTAGGTTGTATCAAGAAGTCATTGATGCTGAACCAAGATATGTAGCCATGGGTGAAAGAGTAGCTATTTTAATTCCTTTTCAAGAAAGTCTAAGGAAAGACTTGTTCGTCAAGAATGTTCAAAGGATTAACTTAGAGAAAGTCTATGGGATAGAGGATTGGCCATCACTCAAGAAGATCGAGTTTCTGTATGTTATGGGCAATAAAGACAGAGAAATGAGTGCTGTCAGATCAGACAATATGATAGTGAAAGTGCTGAAGGTTGATTCTGAAAAGCTGCTCAATGTCTTTTATCCTGAATTCACTGTCTTGAGATCTGATGGTTCTGAATGTGTGTTCTCTGAGGCTGACTTCAAGAGTCTGAAACTGGATGATCTCCTAAGCCTTTACAATGCGGAACATTCTAAAGTGTCAAAGTGTCAAAGTGTCAAAAGATTCATGCGGAACATTCTAAAGTTCTCCTATCTTACTGACTTTCAGATGGCTCTTGAGTCTCACCAATCCAATGTAAATCTGAGAGGACCAAACTGAAGTCTGCCTGATATCCAAGGTATCCCTGCCTACACTGTTCTGAAGAAACCAGATCTTGGAGTTGTATACCTCAATCAAGACTCAACGGAGAGATTTATGAGAGTCATTGAAGTAAACAAGTTCAGCGATGGTACATTCAAAATGATTATGATACACCTGGAAAGTAAGATACGTCTGAATGTAAGTGGAGAGGTGAAACTCAAAGATAAAGAAAGAGACGTGATCAACCAAGTGATTGAAGCTATTACCTACCGGAAGGAGTACCGACATGCATTACGAAGGTTCAAGATCATCTTCGGTATTCGGAAGAAATATGTGACCCCGGTAGACGTTTAAATCTTTTGCCTCTACATTGGTACAAAGGGGGAGATTGTTAGTGCATATTTATCTTGTACCAAGTAGAGGGGCTAGGTGTGACTATTTGGTAAACTTGTAATAGGTATATATAGTTTGCTATTTTCCTCTATTGGAATTAGGTCATTTATCACACACATAGTAATTCTCTCTAATCATCTTTGTGAGCTATTATTGATCTTCATTAAATATAGAAGTTGCTTCATTTGTTGTTCATATGTATTGATTACTTGTTCTGGGATCACACTAGAGAATTTGGAGTGATTGGTTGTAAGATGGTTATGAATGATATAAAGGGAAATAGTATCCAAGGCATATCATATACTCCCTCCCTCGATCCCAAAAAAGAAGAAGAAGAAAAATACTCCAAATCTAAAAAATTGTAAATAGTTTTTGAGTTGTTCAAAGATCGATATACAAAACATTTATTTGAATTTTTAATTTACACTACAAATAGATGTTTATACAACACTTTCGTGGCGCGCTTTTAAAAACTGTTGTGTAAACAACTATACTCAAGCAAAAAAAAGACTTCATGATCTGGTTTGACTAGAAAATATGATTGAGAATCGATCTCTTTCTGATCTACAGAGGAGTTTTCCTATCATCATTCTTTGATGTCATGGTTGATCATATTGCTTTGGAGGCAAAAAAAGGTGACCCTCATTACTGTTGGATGTATCCGATCGAGAGGTACATATATAGGGTCAGGTTCAAGGGAAAATCTCAAAAAACGAAAAACTGAGAAACAACTTATATAGTAGCCTATCTGGACGGTATGCACTTGTACATACAAGTAATTTGTAACATGCATAGGTGCATATGCACATATGCATAAAAACCAAAAAAGAACTTAACTTACTTGTATGCACAAGTGCATACCATGCAGATGAAGGGTAGAGTGTTCCTCAGTTTTTCATTATTTAAACAAAATTAGATTGTCAATCAAATTTAGCTTGTCAATCAAAATTATTTAAACAATAGGTCGATGAACTCGATCATCAATGAATTGGTTCAGTATGGAAAGGGTTTTTCATCAGTTGTTATGTCCTCTGGTGCTTTCGAAACGGTTGTGTTTTTTACAGCACTCCTCCCTGTACAGATATTCTCCTTGATCAGATAGTGGAAAAATCATTTTCTTGGATTTTGACTAGGTGTAGAGGGTGTGTCAAAAACCCGATTATGTGGAGATATCACCTATCGATTGTATTCGGACCTTGTAATGTTGTCGTCTCTCTTTTGCTAGCTTCTTGCTAGCTATTAATAAAATTTCGGTTGATGTTTCAAAAAAAATATGAGTTATGCGATTAATGTTAGTTCTCTTAACTCTCGTGAGATTTTGACAGGAAATAATATTTGTGATGTGTGTATATTAAAAAACAATGAAAAACCATGAATATTGTGACTTTTCCATAAACATATATTTTCTATCTTTGATCAATTACTTACACTAATCCACGAATAGAAGGAGATTAAGAGGAAAACCTCAAAAAACGAAAAATTAAAAACACCATATTAACCATTCATGTACACACTATATGCACATGTGCATACAAGTAATTGAAGTTGTTTTTTGGTTTTAATGCATGTGTACATTATGCACATGTGCATATACACGTATGCATGTTACAAATTATTTGTATTCACACGTGCATACCGTCCAGATGAATGGTTACCAGAGTGTTTCTCGGTTTTTCATTTTTGTGATTTTTCCTTGAGCCTGACCCTCTATTAATATATCATAAATAATTGACATCAATATATATGGGGGAAGATTCAAACAAGAAGGTGGTCAATTTGCGAGAAGACAGGAAAGAATATGAGCGACATAATAGATTAATTAAAAAAATACTATAAATGAAAAACATAAAATAATTTTCAAAATTAGGATAATTAATATTTTGATTTGGATAAATATCCGTTAAAATTTCGTTATGTCTTTTACATTTGTTATTTATATAAAACATATTTAAAAAATTATGAATGTATTTGTTTTATATAAATATTTTTGTAAATACTCTTTTAATAAAAGAAAATATCAAAATTTTCATCAAATATCACATGTGATATCTACAATTAATTCATTATATTTCTCATCATTTTTCCATTATTTTTTGGATCCACATTTTGAATCACATGTGATTAACTTTGTTTAACATGTGATATATTATGTATCACATATGATATATTATGTGACATATAATCACATGTGATAATATTTACACCACAAAAACATCTATAAATATATGATTAACTAAAATATTTATAATTATCACATGTGATAATATGATATATGATATGTACAAAAATCCACATAGTATATATCATATGTGATATGTAATAGATAATATGTTAAATGATGTTAATCACATCTGATTCAAAATGTGGATCCAAAAAGTAAAGAAACTTGTGAAAGAAATAATGAATTGACTATTGATATCACATGTGTTATTTAATTAAAATTGTGTTTTATTTATTAAAAGTGTATCTAATTTTTTAATACAAAACTTAATAAAAAGCTATAAATTAACTGAAATTAAAAAAAGTCTAAAAAATATAATGAGAGTTTTAAGTATTTATCCAATTCAAAATGATAATTATCTTAATTTCAAAATTTTCCATGTTTTATTTATGGTATGTTTTAATTAATGAATTATGTGACCCATATTCCTTCTCGTCTTCTCGCAAATTAGTTTACTTCTTGCATGGTCCTCTCTTTGTGTGTATGTGTGTGTTGGCTCAATATAAGTTGTATTCAAGTTGAGGGTCTTAATGTGTAAATGCATGTGGGGTATAAATAGCCTTGTGTTTAGTTGTTTTGTAACTTTGATTTCACATTTCTCTATGTGCTTTAACGGTGAAGGTATTGTAAACACTCTCCATCCAATATGTATATGAGATCTTGATTTCCCATTGTTAATCTCTTGATATTGTTTGCTATACTCGATTTTGGGATTCACAATTGGTATTGGAGCAGAAGATCAATCTGATTTGGATTAATTCATCGAATTATTGAAGTTTTCAAGAACTATGTTTTAGTCGACTGTTTGAAGAAGGATTCTGTGAATTTGTGTGTTCTTGATCGAAATGTTTATTCCATTCTACTCGGTTTTGATAGAAGATTGATTCTGAGTGGTTTTGTTCTACAATTCAACATATTTGATCAACAAATTTTAGTTTTTCAAGATGTTTTGGTTCGAACTGTGTTCTTGAAGTTCTTGATCGTGAATTTGATAAATTATGTTGATTTGTATCGATCTTTGTAATGTCTCGGGTAAGTTCGTAATTTTATTTTGGGTTTTGTTCTAATTATTTAGTTTATTTTATAAGTTTAGGGGTGTTTTGTCATTTTGGGAAGTTCGGGTCCTTAATTGCAATTTGGGACCCTTATAAGAAATTAACACCTCCTTAGATTCATAACGGTTTCCCTGTTGTGTATGTGTACCGAGGGCTAAGAGAGTGAGAGAGAGAAGAGGTTTCATTTGATTAGGGTCTTGGAAAGAGTTCGATTAAAGCGATTCGAGGTATGTATTCCTTTTCAATTTATGTTCATAGTAGATAGTATTAGATTTCTATCGGTTTAGAATCTTCAATTTTGGATTCTTAGCCTGTCATTGAGTTTTATGTGGTAAATAGTTACATGTATTTTATGTAATTCAGATTTGGTGGAGTTGGTCAAAAAGTGTAATTCTTGCAAGTTCAAGAGAAAGTGATAGTTGCGTTAATTGCTTTCAGGTGAGTTTTACTTTAAACGTTTTCAAACTGGAATACATATATATATATGTGCAATAAATATGTGGTAGGTAGTGTGATGATGTGCTTATGATTGAAATATGATATTTTGAGATATATGTTGTATTTATGTAAGCATTACACTACACGAGTTCACCTTGGCCGGACTGAGGGCCAGCGGAGTATTGGCTGTACGGAGGGGCAACAGAGTTGGTTGTATGTTAGTGCAGCGGAGTAAATTGATTAGTTGGTTTAGCGCAACCAACTAATATGGCCATGTGAAAGAGTTGTACACAGTGCATACGGGTCATGTTTGGTATTCATATACTTGTTGTATATATGTGTTTTTACAAAATGATTACTAAACTGACAGAGATTTTCTCACTTAGACCAATTGGTCTAGCCCTCATTTTGTTTTCAAAAATATGTATTCCAGGTCGTGGAGCAAGTAAGAGAAAAGGAAAAGATAAAATGTGATTTGCTTTTGGAAGTTGTATGTGTATGAAGTGTTTTGTATCAATAGTCTTGTTAGTTATGATGTAACTTATCAGTAAAAAGTTTGTACTGAAATATGTATTGTACAGTTTTGAGACTAAGAGACCTTATGTGATCCAATATGTATCTTTTGTTATCAAATGATGAGATGTATATTATGTTATATGATGTATGTTTGGGTTGGGTTGTTACAATCTTGCTATTACTTTCAGTACTAATTGTGTTTCTAATAAATTTTCGATCAATGTTGGAATATTCAAGATCTCCAAAGTCATCGCACAAACTAGGGGTGAGCATCGGAACTGGGTACCCGCCTTTGGAACCAGAACCACTCTAGAACTTTCGGTTCCAGAATCGGAACCGATGTGATTGGTTCCGGTTCCGATTCCTAAAATACGAAACCGATTAAGACTGGTTCCGGTTCTGGTTCTCATTTTTTTGGAACCGTTACCCGCTGGGTACCCAGTCCCGCTATTTTTTTTTAATAAAAGTTATTTATATATTTATTATATTTAAATATTTAATGATGTGGTATTAGTTTTGTACCAAGTGTTTTATTTGAGTGTTTTATTCGTTTTCATCCAAGTGTTTTATTTGAGGTATTGACGTAAATACGTGAATTGTTATGGAAGTCGTTTTGTTGATGTCAAGACTCAATACTCGAGAGTTTCTAGTTTATTTATGCAACAATTAGTTTTTATTGGATTAGTTTTCACCATTTGTAGTATTTATTACTTTATGTTGGTACTTTATAGTTTGCAATAGACTTAAAATTACAATTTTTATTGTATGAATTGTTAAAAAAATTAAAAAAGTTGACATTGGGTACCCGGAACCGGAACCGGAACCGACGGTTCTGGGACCGATTCCAAAATATAGGTAACCGATGTAAGCGGTTTCGGTTCCGGTACCTTCATTCTAGGAACCGCCGGTTCCGGTTCCATGAAATTTAGTCGGGTACCCGGTTATGCTCACCCCTAGCACAAACAGTGTGCGACAAAGGGATTTTTGTCGAACAACAAAGGTTTGAACAATAAGTTATCACAAAAGCCTTGACCGACAATGTGGGTTTATCGTGAAAGTGTTGACCGATAAAGTGTAGTTATAGTACAAGATTTGACCGACAAAGCGTGGTTGTCGCATAAACTTTGACCGGCAAAAGGATTTTATCGCTTGAGTTGTGTGCGACAAAATTGGTTCATAGCACAAAACGTGTGCGACAATCAGTTCCTCGTACATTCTTTGTGAGACAAGTTTAGGTTATCGTACATTCTTTTGCAACATCTGTCTGGACTTGGTTATTTTTATTGTTCTGTGCCATAAGTTGTTTGTTGACTTTAAGCAGTTTGACTTTTTGCATTCGTTGACTTTTCAGGGTATTTTGACTTCTTTGGTTTGACTATTTTGAATTAATTCAAATATACGGTCATTCAAGTATATGAAAATGTCTTCGATATAGGCTACGGCAATTGTTTCTGATGTGAGACCACGCACCTGTGTTATTCATAGGTGATTATTCACAATGGCAAGATAGAGATTCTTTGATTTTACTGAAATAATATATCTGGGTGAGGAAATTCTGGAATCTTTGAAGGATGGTCCAAACATATTACATTTGATGTTGCTGCATGTCCCGAGGGAGATCCACCAGTTCTAGCACATAAGGTTGATAAGGATACAACAAAGCTTGCTGAAGCGGAAAAGAAGCATCCAAGGGTGATAAATTGGTAAAATCTTTTCTTTTGCAAGGGTTAACAAATTAGATTTACACAAGTATCGACAGTCACAAAAAGAGTGCAAAAGAGATGTGGGATCAAATACAAAAAGGCAAATGATGGGGACTAAGGTAGGAGCTCAGATCAAAGTTACTAATTGCATAACCGGTTATGAAAACTTTAAGGCAAATGATGGAGAGATGCTTGAAGCTACATATAAGAGATTTTGTTATTTGCTAAATAAGTTGAGCAAGAATGTTATTCAAAAGACTTTGATTGAGAATAATGTAGTTTTTATGCAATTTGTAACTGGAATGGAAGAGATTCTCATCATACATCATTCAAAACAAGCCTTTGATGTACACGAGACTCTTAAGCAAAATCAGGATGAAGTTTTGGAATTGATGGGAGCTAAGAAGAAGATTGTGTGATCCCAGAACAAGTACTCAATCAACCAATATGCTCAAGATGTCATCCATATATTCAATATGATCTTCAAGTACACTAGAATGATGTAGAGAAGAAAGTGCAACAATGGTGTACTTGTGTGTGTAGGATAGAATGACATAATGCAAAATACAAGGGAAAATTCTACTTATAGTTTGCAAATATAAATGTTCTAGAATAGCCCCTCTACTTGGTACAAGGTGCTAAATAGAGCACTAACAATCTCCCCCTTTGTACCAATGTAGAGGCATCAAATCTAAGCGTTCACCGGGAACACATGCTTCTTCCGAATTCCAAGGATGATCTCGAATCTTCTCAGCACGTTTCGATACTCTCTTCTGTAGGTGATAGCATCCAAGACTTGTTTTATCAGTCGCTTCTCCTTTTCCTTTAGCTTTACCTCCCTGCTTTCATCAAGTCTCAGCTTGCTCTCTAGATTGACATGTATCATCTTGAAGGTTCCGTCACTGTAATTGTTTGCTTCGCAGATTCTCAAGAATCTTTTCTTCATCTCTTGGTTGAAGTATACAACTCGGAGTTCAGGTATCTCCAAGACAGTGTAGACAGGAATACCTTGGATGTCTTGCCGTTGCCTGTTTGGTCTTCTGAGGTTTACTCGGGTTTGATGAGCTTCTAAGGGCATTTGGAAATCTGAAAGGTAAATTTTTTTTAGAATATTCCGCATGAACGTCTTGACACTCCGATAAGAGGCAAACCATTTAATTGGCTTATCAGGAATGCCAGCAAGGCAATAGTAAAGGTTAATGAAATCCTCCAGCTTCAGGCTCTAGAAGTCGGCTTCTGAAAAGACGCATTCGGTGTCATCAGATCTTCTAACTGTGAACTGAGGGTACTAGACGTTGAGTAGCCGGTATGAGTCTATCTTCAAGATCTTCACAATTGCTTTGTCAGACCTTACAACATCAGTCTCCAAGTCTCTGTTTTTCATTACATGCAGAAATTCGATCTTGTGAAGAGACGGCCAGTTCTCAATTTCGTACACCTTTTCTAAGTTGATCCTCTGAACGTCCTTTACAAACAAATCTTTGCTGATGCTTTCTTGGAACGGAATCAGAATTCTCACCCTTTCTCCAGTTGCAATATATCGTGGTTCAGCATCTGTCACCTCCTGATATAATCTGAGTTCAGCTTCTAGAAGTGGATCTCTTATCCTTCCATCAGTATTCACTGGAACCACTGAACCTGTTGAGCTGAAGAGCTTGTTCCCTGATCACCTTGTTGTTGCGGTAGAAGAGTATCATCATCGGAATCAAAAGCAATCACTTGATCCCCGGTGGTATCAAAGATGTCATCTATCTCTTATTTGATTTGAACAGTTGTTGTCTCTGGATTTTCCTCAGAATCAATGTAGATGTAATCGTTTAGCATGTCACCAGCCATCCTTTCCTCTTTCGTTCTATTGTCAACAACCGGAGGCTTTTCAACCCTGGTTATGACATCAGCTAGAACTGTATCACCATCAACCTGGACCAAATCTGTTTCCTGTCCACTTGCCCCCTCTGTTTCTGCTGCCTGATTTGATCCACCAACGTTTTCAGCGTTTGCACCACTGGATTCTCCAACTCTGGTTCTCTTCTCCCCCTCATGTTGATCAGGGTCGTCCTGATCATCATGTCTACGTATTTTGGAGCCTTGAGCCTGGACACCACATGCCTGTTCGACCACTGTGATTTTTTCAGATAAGGACTGGTATCCGGTAAGCATGGCTTGGGTCATTTCCTTGATGGAGTTGTTTAGAGTTTGGAAGTCTGTGTTGGTGGGTAATCGGGTTTGGTCTTTAGATTGTTGTCGGAGCAAACCTACCAATTCTACTTCTTCATTGGTATTGGAGTCTCCTTGGGCGAGTAAACGGGCTAACATCTCTAATTTGAGCTGATCGGTAGGAATTGTGTGTAACGATTGTGATGGTGGTGGTTGAGATCTGGGTGGGGAATTGGATGGTTGATCCTGTGGAGTCGATGAAGATTCTGCTACCCCTTTTGTAACATCCCAAATTTTCCATAATGTTATTATAATGAGAATTGGAGTTTATTTGTATTTCGAATTTTAAACCTTGAATTATGTTGTAATTTTATAATTCAATAGGGTTAAAATGCAAGTGATTAGAGTTTGGTGTTATTTTGGAAATATTGGAAGTTGGAGGTGTGTTTGGTCAACTTTGAAAGTGTGTATGGATAAGAGGCTGAAAGATTGAGAATAATATCTCATTTTGGTCTGAGTCGGTTTAGAGAGAAGCCAGAGAAGGAGAAAAGGGAGAAAGAAGGAAAACAAGGGTTTTGGTCTTCAAAATTGGTAAGGAATTGATCTTGGTTTCTGATAAATTTGTTGTAGATGTATGATTGTAAACGAATCTGGTTGTTGAATAGGTTTTCAGAATCATTAACAACAGATTTGAGCATCAGATTGTTCAAAAGTGGGTTATCTCCTTTAAAAGGTGAGTTCATTTGTTGTTTGCATAAATCAGTGTTTATATGTTAAATTAAACCTTGAAATAGTTGTATAAACTGTTTATGAACTGAATGGAATGGTTTAGAATGAGCTTAATAGAACAGACATAGGTTTAAATCAAATTGTTAAGCTGCAGATCGAGGTATCCGGACGAAAAAACGTATCCGGAAACCTCTGTGATGAATGTTTCCAGACGCGACAAGTATCCGGTAAGTTTTGATTTTCTTGTAAGTTTCCGGATGAATATAATTACCGGATAGTATCCGGGTTGCTTTAGTTTCCGGTTGTTTTCCGGATTAGATGATGGTCCGGAAAGTGTATTGTCCGAATTATGCATGTATCCGGTGAGTTGTAGTTATCCGGAAAGTTCAGTTGTCCGGATATTTTAAGTTATTCGGAAACCCTGTTGTCCGGACACTTTTGAGAAATTGAGAATGTTAGGTTCTGATGTCTGGATGCAGTTTCCGGATGTTTTGTCCGGTTAAGTTTTCTAAAAAATTTCAGAGTATTCTTAGGGGAACCCCCGTGCTAAGTCGCCGAAGGGGGGCATTTGAGGATGAAAATGTGATAGGTTATCTAGTATTCTCAGAGTTAAGAATATGATATGAGATGTGGTGTGATATGTTGTTATGCATATACGTTAGTAAAGTGTAATGGATCCATAGGCACTAATGGTTATGTACACGTAGAATAGATGAAGATTAATCATTATTCTTATGTGTGTAAGAAAGCATGGAATAAACGTAATTCCTGATTTCTAAGGATAGAAAGAGATTGGCATGTGTATATTGTAATCTCTATTTCCTTTCTAAGAAATAGGCATGTGTATATTGTTATTTCTTAGAGATGAACAGAAATGGGCATGTGTATATTGCGATTTCTGGAAAATGATATAAGTGGAAATGGGCATGTGTATATTGCGATTTCTGGAAAATGATATAAGTGGAAATGGGCATGTGTATATTGCGATTTCTGGAAAATGATATAAGTGGAAATGGGCATGTGTATATTGCGATTTTCGGAATAAGAGCACAATCTAGAATCAGTGAAGATTCGTAGTATGGCTCTAAGACATGATATGATGATGAAATGTGTGTCAGTCATATTCATGGACTTCGGTAAAATCTTGTTAACGGAAAAGAGTTACACGTATGGTAAAAAAAAGGGTAATCAGATTGGTTATAACGTGTTTACATTGATTTTGCAAATATTATTTTGGAAACGAATGTTCTCCCTAGGAGTTGGCCTAATCGTTTCAATATAATGTTTTCTTACCAGGTACCAGCTCGGGAAAGTAAAAAGGGATGTGGGACGAGCGTTTCGGAATAGCGGAAAAGTCAATTAACAGAAGGAGATTTTGAAGGATTGCTTAGATAACTTAGTTAATCTGATTATAGTGGTATAATTAGATTAATAGGTTATTTGAAGAATTATGTACTTGTAAATGTACTCCTAGTGGTTAATTCACTTGCTATAAATACGAAATTGAAGTTTATTTTATCATAACTTGTTGAAATTTAAGGTTCAAATTAGCCCGGATTTTAGGGCGTTACACCTTTTCCCTTAATAGCTCTACTAACCTCATTTGCATGTCTATCTACCGTGTCTTGCATTACCCTACGGTGTTGCTTATACGAAGTGTTGATAGCGGCTAATGAAGCTCCCAGAAGGTCCAGAGTAATATAGTGCGGGGGCGGACCTAGCATGGCGACAACATGTTCAAGTGACAGATTAGGGAAAAGTGCTCTAACGCCCGAACCACTTAGGTTTTCGGCTGAACTAGCAGTTGAAACAATTGTACTTCCTGTGTTCAAAGCTGGCATAGTGTAAGGAATGACAGGTCTTCTACCCGATCCTCGTAGGGCACCAACGAATGGCGGCCTCACTCTGGGTGTTTCGGTTGGGGCACGAAAGCCCACAACTTGGTGTGATACCAGCACTCGTGTCCTAGGAAAGGTAGTTCCTCCAAAAGGCACTAGACTCGATGTGCGCGGAATAATGGTCGGTGGCCGGGGCAGGAGCCTACCTTATTCAATATCAGCAAACACCGAATGTGTTGCCGATAGCGTTTGTGCTTGATCCCCTGTGCAGAATGAAACATCGCTTTTAGAGAAGCCGATGAGTGGCTAAGCGGGGTTGTGCACTGCATGGCTGGGTCCACCATGGCTATTTCAATGCGCAACGGCGACGAACGCACATTGGTAGTGGATGTGGCTACCCGGCTTCGATCGGTTTGGGGAGAGTCACTAGTTACAACTTTATGTGACTCTATCTCAGACTCTCCCATTTCTTTTCTCACCTCCTCTCGGCTAACATCAGTATTTTCTACTATAACTCCCTCTTCCCGCCTTATGTCCCCAATATCTCCGGAGAGTCCGATGTTCCAGGTGGAATCAGCATCGGAACTCTCTATTTGTTGTCTCCGACCTACATGTCTTGGAATTAAATCAGCATCAGGATCATGGTCGGAATCAGAGTCTGAGTTACTGTCATCATAGTTTCTGGGTTGGGTTGATGCTTCATCTTCGGAAGATGAAGCAGATGGTACATAATCAACATCGTCGGCAGAGTTCCATGATACATCATCAGTAAATACTTGGACTCTAGTGGCCTGTGTAGCTCTGGAAGTAGATGCCCGACCAGCAGTCCTCTCCACAATTCCCACTCTCTTTCTTACTGTTCTCCTCACCTCTCCCTGTTCAGGAACCCCGTGTTCCTGAACCTGCTCGACAATAAGACCCTCACCTCCTAATTGGTTGGCACCGTGGGCAGGTCCCTCCGGTTCTAGCTGGACCATCAGTGCATTCTCTAACCTATACTGTCTAACTACCGCATACAGCTGGTCGGCATAAGCTAGAACAGCTTCGGGTATCACGACAATATGGGCAAAGTCGATCTGAGCTGGCATCTTCAGGAAGTGCATCCATTGGCTCGGGCCTTGGACTGCGTTGGGTCGTCTTGGGATTTCCTGATTGTCTTCCATGACCTGATGAATGATGATCTGGAAGAATCTCTGATAGGGCATGAAATTCCGGTTCTTGATTGGTCTGGCTTTATCTTCAACTAGTTCTATCAGCTCGTTCCATAGGATAATTGCATAGTCTATGCGTCGGTTGAAAGAAACGACATGGAACATTCTGAGAGTTGCTAGGTTGCATTTATCAAGGCCGGTGTGTTTTGAGGTCATGCAGCGATTAAAGATAGAGCACAGAGTGTACCAGACTCGTGGTAGGAATCTTCTCTGGAATTTGGACGAACTGGTAAGAACTGGGTTGCGTGGGTCTTGATATCCCAAACTTCGGATGTCAACAAACAGTTGTTCTTCGGGAACCATATCTTCAAAGTCAGAGCTGAAAGGTAGGTCTAAGGCTCGTCGAAGTCTTCTAAGGGTTAGGCGAACGTCAAAATGATGACTTTCGCGGTGAAATGTTGGCCTCGTCTGTGTACCGGTTGAAACTGTAGTGTATTCCAAAACTGCTGAAGGTAGATCACTGGGACGGTGACAACCTTGGTAAGGGCAGTTGGAAGTGGATGACCGTGGATGATCTCTAGGATGATGCGGTACTCGAAATCCACGCTAAGGTCCAAATGATGGTTGTTGTCTAGTAAGGCAAGATGAAGGCTCCTTGGAAGAAGTTCCTCATCTAGGTCACGGGCATTCACCGACGGATGCGAGGATCGGTGAGATGGAATAACCGTGTTCTCGTCCGAAGAGTGACCATCATTTTGTGCCATCTGAATAGTAACAAATCAGTATAGTTACAAAAATGGATTTTTCATGAAACATTTGTCGAAAAAATCCTAAGTCCTGGGGTTATCGCAATGCACATAAAAAGAATATCGCAAGTCAGGTTTTATCGCAAGGTAAGGGTTGCGATGAAAGGTTATCGCAACACATATGTTGCGATAAAGGTTTATCGCAAGACTTAGGTTGCGATTAGAATGAACACATGTTGATTGCGATAAAGATGAACATCAAGAAAATGGTATGTTGCGATAACAATGAACACGGACCAAAACCTAAGTGTTCATCCCAGAAAAATTAATTTTCGCACAAAATCGAGTGTTTCTCTAAGCTACTAGGTTCGCAAATCATAATGAAGGAAAACCCTAGCATTTTTAACGAGTATCAAATACAAACACAGTAATTTTAAGGCAGAACACGAAAAGACCCACTTGGGTTCGACCCTAACAGACCTAAAATCGACTGTAGAGCACAAATGAACGGATGAAATTGAATAAAAACAATGGAATACTAACCTCGAAGTGATGCTGAACAAAATGCAATCAATCTGAACACGAAAACTTCGAAAAAATCACCAATTTGCAGTTGAGAACTTAAGAGAGTTTTGAGGATTTGGAATGAGACAAACTGATTCAAAAACCGTTGTATTTATAGGGTTTTGAGACGAGTGACACGTGGCATCAAGGCATTGGTCCAACGTTTGACCTCCACATTGTCAGGTTATCGCAAGGAGAAGGTTGCGATTAACCTTGGTGTTATCGCAAGGAGCAAGATGCGACAACAACCCCAGTGTTTAATCGCAACAGGGTGTTGAGATAAACACTGTTCACACCACTTTATCGCAAGCAAAGGTTGCGATGAAGAATGTTATCGCAAGCAACGGGTTACGATAAAACATCTTCCAGGTTTAATCGCAACTGAAGGTTGCGACAAAACACTGTTCACATTGTTATCCCAAGTAGTGTGTTGCGATAACATGAACACTTGAACATTTTTCAAAAAGATTTTTCAGGAAATTTCAAAAAATGATTTTATCACATTGGAAGATGTCCAACTTCCAATTGATTTAAGCACTTAAGGTTTTAAACAACGTTTTCACTCCCCCTTAAATGATATGCATAGATTTGGAAAATTGTTTTTCATCATTTAAGAGTTAGTGTAAAAACAAATTAGAATACTTACCTTGTCTTCTTCAAATAACAGTCACATACCATCTGCACTTACAAGATATGTCAGTTATGCACACTCCCCCTATTCTTGTGCATAGAATCTGTACTAAACTCCCCCTGAGACCATTAACACACCTTGTGCAGATAAAGATATCATAACAAATCACATATAAGGTATTTAAAAGAAAAGAAAATTAACAAGTTGAATAAACAATGAAAAACAACTAAGGCATGAAAATTTAAATAACATATATTGAGAATAGAATATGATGAAAATTTGAGTGTATCAATCTAGATGAAATATCTAGATTGAGATACAAATATTTCCATCTATTATATGATCAATATAGGGAAGTTAAACTTTCATGATCAGCATGCCAAGTTTGGATACTAAGAAATTAAAACGTTTTTCATCCAAAGCTTTTGTGAAAAGGTCGCCAAGTTGAAATTCATTTGTAACAAAGTATAATTCAATTGTTCCTTTTTCAACGTGATCTTTAATGAAATGATACCTGATGTCGATATGCTTAGTCTTGGTGTGTTGGACAGGATTAGCAGATATGGCAATCGCGCTTTTATTGTCACAGTAGATGGGGATCTTCTCATATTTGAACCCGTAGTCCAAGAGTTGGGTCTTCATCCACAATACTTGTGAATAACAGCTGGCCGCGGCTACATATTCTGCCTCCGCAGTTGATGTTGAAACACAATTCTGCTTCTTAGATGACCAGCTCACGAGCTTGTCCCCCAAAAACTGTACATCCCCCGGTGTGCTCTTCATGTCCAGCATGCTTCCTCTATGATCTATGTCTGAGTATGCGGTGAGTTCGTATCCGGTTCCCTTGGGATACTACAGTCCTAGATACGGTGTTCCTTTCAAGTAGCGAAAGATTCTCTTGACATCGCTGAGGTGTGATTCCTTAGGTTTGGCCTGAAATCTTGCACACAGACAAGTTGCAAACATTATATCTGGTCGACATGCAGTTAGATACATTAGTGACCCTATCATTCCTCTATAAGTCTTAACATCGAAATCATTACCATCAGGATCTGGACCGATCTTAGATCTTGGAGCCATAGGAGTACCAATTGATATATAGTTTTCCATCTTGAATTTCTTCAAGATATCAAACACGTACTTCGATTGATTGATGAAGATACCTGTCAAGAATTGTTTGACTTGTAATCCGAGAAAGAAATTAATCTCTCCCATCATACTCATTTCAAACCTGGTCATCATAATGTTAGAAAACCATGTACATAGTGCAGGGTTAGTTGAACCAAAAATAATATCATCAACGTAAATCTGTACTAAAAGAATTTCACCTTCCTCACGCAAAGTAAAACGGGTTGTGTCAATTTTACCTTTTTCAAAGCCGGATCCTAGTAGAAAGGTAGATAAGACTTCGTACCAGGCACGTGGGGCTTGTTTGAGACCATAGAGGGCTTTGTCAAGGATGTATACGTAATCTGGTTTATCTTTGTCCACAAAGCCTTCTGGTTGAGACACGTACACTTCCTCCTTCAGAACACCGTTCAAGAATACAGTCTTCACGTCCATTTGATAAACAGTGAAGTTCTTGTAGGCGGCAAAAGATAGGAACATTTGAATTGCCTCTAAGCGAGCAACCGGTGCGTACGTCTCATCGTAGTCTATACCCTCCTGTTGCCTATACCCTTTTGCTACTAGCCGTGTTTTGTTTCTCACAATTATGATGTCTTCATCTTTCTTGTTCTTCAGGACCCACTTAGTACCAATGATTGTTTTACCCTTGGGTCTTGGAACTAATCTCCACACCTTCAGAGCTTCAAATTGATTCAGCTCTTCTTGCATTGCAGTTAACCAATCCGGATCTTCTAAGGCTTGTTGAACTGATGGCTCAAATTGACTTAGAAAAAGCGCGTATAAAACTTCATTTGCGGATACAGATCTGGTCTTTACTGGTGCAGACACCTCGCCAATCACTTGATCTATTGGGTGACTGCGTGTCCACTTCTTCGAGTGTGGATTGAGAGAAATAGCATCTTGATTGGGGTCTACTAGGGTAGGATCTTTATCGAAGTTCAACTCAATCATCAATGTCGATTCCGGATACGAGGCGGGTTGGTTGTCAGAAGTGACAATTGGCACTGCCTCAGGAACTGCTTCAGTGGATTTTTCAGGAAAGTTATCAGTGTTCTGATCATTGACATTTGAAGTTGTACCAGATGAAGAAGCACCATTCGTAGATACTTGTTGTCTTGCTTGCGTAGATGTCACGTTTGTGTTCCTTGGAGAAGATACAGGAGTTGTTGCACCAGTATTGGATGATGTCGGTACCGATAAAGGCCCTGACATTGTAGCTTGTACTGGAGGTGTAGCAACTTGATTCCTGTCATTTACACACGAAAATGATTTATTACTTTCAAAGAAATCATCATAAAATTGTTCAAACAAAATATCAAGTTCATTAGGAGTAGAGTTAGATGTGGAAGCTTGATCTTTGTTTGACTTGGTGGACGTTGGACGAATTTGTCCAGACGCCAGTACTCCAGATATTGCGGGTTCTGTACTATTTTGCACAGAATCCATTTCCTCAGCCTCATCGAATTTGACGTTAATGCTTTCCATAACAGTTCTAGAGAATTTGAAATAGACTCTGTACGCCTTTGAGGTTGACGAGTATCCGATGAACACACCCTCATTTCCTTTAGGACTAAATTTGTTTAAATTGTCCTTGTCGTTCAACACGATACACCTGCACCCAAAAACACGAAAGTAGTGTATTACCGGTTTTCTATGGTTGATAATTTCATATGGAGTTTTGCCAAACCGTCGATGTATAATTGAACGATTATGTGTATAGCATGCCGTTGACACAGCTTCGGCCCACAGAAACAACGGTAGATCAGCGTAGGACATCATCGTTCTGGCAGCTTCAACGAAGAGTACGATTTCGTCTTTCAACAACCCCATTCTGCTGACGTGTTCTTGCTGCAGAGAATTGATGTGAAATGCTTAATGACTTAAAGAAGTCATCAAGATTCTTGTTTTTAAACTTTGTCCCGTTGTCTGATCTGATTGTCTGGACCGTTTGTTGAAAATTCACTTGAAGCTGTTTGATTAACGAGATAATCAACTCAGGTGTTTCATCTTTGGATCGTAGAAATTTCACCCATGTGTATCTCGAATAATCATCGACGACAACCAACACATATCTTTTGGCACTTATACTCTGGGTCTTCATTGGCCTATAAAGATCCATATGAAGAATCTCCAAAACTTTGTGTGTACTAGGCTCAGGTTTTGGCGGATGAGGAGCTCGTTTCATCTTCCCCTTCTCACAGGCGGTACAGAAGTTGTCTTTCTCAAACTTTAGAACTGGTAAACCTAGGACTAAATCTCCTATCATCAATTTTTGAATATAACGAAAATTGAGATGATATAGTCGTCTATGCCATAACCAACTTTTCTCCATTGATGCTTTAGACAATAGACACACGTCATTCTTCGGTTTGATCTTTGACAGGTCAATGGTGTAAAGATTTGACTTCCTCGTACCAACTAGAACCTCATCCCCTCCTTCGGTTCGAACTTAACACCAGGTCTTCTTGAAACTGACATCTAGATCTTTATCACAAAATTGACCTATGCTAAACAAGTTATGCCCCAAACCTTCAACGTAGTTAACTTTGGTAATCCTAACGTTGTCTTTCACTATGTCTCCGTAACCTAGAATCGGAGAATATTGATCATTCCCAAACTTGACTCTACCACCATATTTTCCACAAAATTAGTGAGCAGCTCCTTTCTACCAGTCATGTGCTTTAAGCAGTCTGAATCTAAATACCATACATGACTGGGCTGCAAAAGGGAAATCAAGTGGTTTTAGGTACCCATTTGAGAATGAGTCCTTTTTGGTTAGGAGTTTCAACAGGTTTGGATTTCTCATTTTTCCTTTGAAAACCTCTGTTATAATATCCATTTGTATAAAATCTTTTAGGACCATGGGAATTATAACCAAACCAATAAGAATAATCAGACTTGCAGATAAAATCATCCACACCACACGAAGAACAACAAATTTGATCATGTGCTAAATTAATCAGTTGTTGCATAGAAGAAATCTTGTATGGGATAACAAGTTTTTGTTTATTGGAAACAACATGATTACTAACATTAGAAACAAAATTGTTTTTCTTGGAAATAAAAGCAACTTGAGATTATTTTCTCTGGGCCACATCCTGTGTGGACTCCTTTATTCTCCATTCGAGTCTCGAGTTGTTTCTTATATAACGATCTGAAATGCCAGCAAAATAAGAATCATAAGCATTGGAATTTCGAGCTTGAAAAGACTTTGATTTGTAATTATTCTTCTTCGTCTTTTTCTTTTTCTGAAATGATTGTTTAGATTTGGATTTAGAATCTTTGTCAGAAATTTTCTCAGCTGATTTTGAAGATTCCCCTTTGAAGAAAGTCTTCTCAGGTTTCTCTTCTTTGATTAAGAAGTCAGAGTGATCTGGAAGTTTGGCACTAAAGTCAAAATCAGATTTAACAGCTGTTTCTTTTCCTTCCTTGCCCTTCACATCACAGGAATCCTCAATATCACAATCAGACTCACTGTCCAATGAAGTGGGAAAGATACCATAAGACTTAGGATAGAGAATTTCATTTTGTTCTTTTCGAAAAGCTTTATCTTCTTCTGTAGGAAAATATATTTCAGGAGAAGCTTTATCAAGTTGACTTTCCAAATCCCAAGATTCAAGATCATCTTGGTCATCAACTGTCAAGCTTCTAAAGATAGTATTTCCCATAAATGCCTTACATGAAGAAACATCTGAATCTAAAGAATGTTTTTCTTTTGAAGATTTTTCTTCAGATATTTCTTTTTGTTTAGCTTTCATTTCTTTTAAGCCATTTGAAATAACTGTAAACATAACTTCCTTTTCAATGTCAAAAGCAAGTTGTTCATCATTCCTGACTTCCTCAATTTTTCTTTTGATCTTGCTTTCAAGGTCTACGAGCTTTTGTTCAAGTACCAAAAGAGGATAATAAATTTTTCCTTCAAAAACAGGTTTTTCATTCTCCTTCAGTTTCTTAATAGCATATCTCTGAAAATAGTCATTAGACAGGGTTTGCTTCCAATTCCAAAACAATGTCTTCCTACTCTTCCATTCGTAGCAAAAAGAAAGTTGCATTTTGATAGTAGTTTTTCTCTTAACCTCTTCCTCAGCCTCATGTTCTTCTTTATTAAGCCAATCTATTTGATATTTATCAGGATACCTTGATCGAAGATCAAGCCATTCAAATTTATACAAACTTGGAGACTTGGTTAAAGCATTTTCCAAATAATGAGGATTATCAAAACCCAAGCCCCATTTTGAATGATAATATCTGAAATTCTTTGGTGTGTTTAGAAGAATGGTTTGTTCAGTTTGACCAAGCTTATACAGCTTTCTTCCAGATTACTAGCCTTCTCAGTCAGCTCATTATTAATATCTTTGTAAGAGTACAATAATGTTTCAAGCTCAATCTTCCTATCTTCTGAACGTCTTAGCTTTTCTGCCATTTCAACCATTCTATTTCGAAAATAGGCTCGAGTTTCCTTGATTTCAGCTTGGCTCTTTTTCAACCCATCACTTAACTTGTTATGTTCAGTGATTAGTTGTTTCTGTGATTCTATTACTTTATATGCATTTTTAAGTTTTTCATCTAAATCATCTTGTTTTAATTGAAAGACTTTTAGTTGATTCGCAAAATGATTAATGGTACATGAATCTACCTCATCTGTCTCAGGCACCGCATCAACTTTGGATTCCTTACCATCTTTGCTCATCAAACACATCTTTGCCAAAGCAGCAGTCTCCTCTTCATCCTCATCATCTGTTTGATCCAGCCAATATTCCTCCTCTACCAACAGTGCTTTCCCGGACTCTTTCTGCTTCGCCAGTAACATATTATTTTTGTAGTAGTCCAAATCCCGTACCTTAGGTTTCCAGCACTCATTGGCAAAGTGGCCAGATTTTCCACAGTTATAACACTTCTGTTCTTCCTCCTTCTTCTAAGCAAACTTCTTAACCTCAACTCTCTTACCTTCCTCCTTCCGGTCATCGAACCGTTTCTTTGACTCAATCTGATCCTTATGCTTGAAGTTTCTAGATCCCGATGAGTAACGTTGGTTGTTTGATCTGGTTTTCTTAACATATTTCTTCTGAAAGGCTTTGGTCAGAAGTATCATAGTCTGCCTTAAACTCTCAGATTCATCTAGGTCATCACTATCAATACCATCTTCCTCTATCTCAACATTCTTGCCTTTATCAGTATACTTCCTAGATTTACTAGACATTAAAGCAATTGGTTCACTTTCAATGTCATCCTCTTTCTTTTCCGACACTTTCACTTTCTTCTCCTTCTCATCTTTCTTCTCTTTCTTCTTCTTCTTCTTCTTCTTCTTCTTCTTTTCTCTTTTCTCTTCTGCTTCATCTTCATCCTGTTTGAGTGTCTCAAACATCTCTTGCAACTGTAGAGAAGCCAATTTGGAATGCTGCTTCATACGGTGAGCATACTTCTTCCATTCAGGCTGTAAAACGCTTAAGAACTTCACATTATTCTCAATTATGGATTTCTCTATGCGATATCTGTTAAGCTCATTCAGGATGGTTGTGAAGCGGTCATACATACTATCCAAAGTCTCTCCCTCTTTTTGTTTAAAATTCTCGTATTTGTTTATCACGTTTGAGATCCTCATTTGGTTCTCCACTTCGGAACCCTGATAAAGTTTGACCAGTTCATCGAACATGCCTTTACCAGTGGCACTTAAACTGTCAACTTTCTGGTAAATGTTATTAGTCAATGCTTGCATAATCAGCGACCTTGCTGCTTTATCAGCATTGTGTTTCTTCAGTTCATCACCTGAATAATCCTTGGGATTAACAAGTCTTCTTCCAGTTGGTTCAGTTAACCATACCTCACCTTGTACTCCATTTTTCAAAGAGTTCATAATAAAGTCTCCATTTTCCTGTCGCTCGACATAATCCAGAAACCTATATTTCCAGATTTTAAAGTCTTTTGGAAACAGTACAGGTGGTTTGTCTTTAGAACCTATCACTAGCATGTCTCTGGCAATCATGATGAATACTTGTTACTGATCGTTAAGTAACCTTTTGATCTGATTAGAATTTAGTACCCACACTGTTTTTATCGCAAAGCAATGTTATCGCAAGTGACCCCTTTTGTCGCAACAGAAACCTTTTCGCAACAGCACACTTCCTCGCAACAAACGTTATCGCAAAGGAAAAACTTCTCGCAACTCAAATCTTCTCGCAACACAAATCTTTGTCGCAACACACTTTGTCGCAAGGGCAGATTTTGTCGCAATAGAGAGGTTGCGATATCACACAAAACTGAACTTTATCGCAATAGGTCGTTGCGATATATTACTGTTCACAAACAGTTGGTTGCGATAAAACTTGGTTATCGCAGCTAGCACTTGCGATATTTTACTGTTCACTAACAACTGCTGCGATAATGATGAACACAATATGTTGCGATACTTATGAAGATTCAACAAATCCTAAGTCCAATCCTCAAAACAGATCCACTTACGCTGAAAATTGGTACGCAGGTTCGCGAGATGATTCTGGAAAACTTTAATACTATCACTTTGTCAAAAACACAACAGAAATAGGAGTTCAATCAAAACAGTGTGTGAAGAACGTTTTTGCGAAAATGAGCTAGTCTATCTATTCTGGATTGATTTGTGAGTAAATGCAGAATATAATCAACCAGAAACAATCACCAAACAAATCCTGATCAATTCTGATCCATTTGAAGAACTCAAATGATCAAAATCAATCAAAATATTGGGAAATGAAAAACACTCAAAGATAGCTCAAAATCTCATAAATAAACTCAGATCAGAATGATATACTGTGCTCTGATACCAATTGTGATCCCAGAACAAGTACTCAATCAACTAATATGCTCAAGATGTCATCCATATATTCAATATGATCTTCAAGTACACTAGAATGATGTAGAGAGGAAAGTGCAACAATGGTGTACTTGTGTGTGTAGGATAGAATGACATAATGCAAAATACAAGGGAAAATTCTACTTATAGTTTGCAAATAGAAATGTTCTAGAATAACCCCTCTACTTGGTACAAGGTGCTAAATAGAGCACTAACAGACTGAAAAACAAGCAGCAGATCCTTTGGCCTTGGTAGTAGATAAAAGACAAAGGCATTCATCAAGGAACTCAATGAGAGATAGAGAACAAAGCGAGTCATCGAAAGGAGAGGAGAATGAAAGAGAATCTGATTCAGAGCTACAAGATCTTAAGCAGGCTATGGTAATTTTAACCAAGGTTTTTTAGAAGAAGTTCCACAATAAGCCTTCTTCCAATAAACAACGATACTCTTCAAGCTCTAAGAAGTATGAGTACCAGGATAAGTACGAGGGCAAGATGGGAAGAAGTTTGATGACAAGAATCGTGATGAAAAAGGAGCTGAGGAAGTTGTGAAGTGTTATAATTGCGGGGAAGCCGGGGCATTATGCTCGTGAGTGTAGAAAACCAGTTGAGCATAACTCAGAGTATTAATGTATTATAAGAATAAAATGCTCTTGACAAAGCAGAAAGAGGTTGGCAAGGCATTAATGGCGAAGGATGATCAATGGCTTAACTTATCTGATAATTAGGAGGAAAAGGATGCTCATACGCATTTATGTTTTATGGCCAGGGAAGCTGAAGAGTGTAACTCAAACAATGATGATCCTACCCCATGCTATTCAAAATCGGGTTCTGAGGTAAATTCCATCACTTGTATTGATTTTGTAGATCAAAAGAAAACCATGATGCTTAAATTACAAGATTTTGAGGAAAAAACTCAAAAAGGAGAAAAGCTTAAGTGCTTATTGGGAAGTTAAATTGAAAATGAATCATGCTTTAATGATGAAATTTAATGTTTTCTTCATCTATTATGGGTTGGGAAGCAACATCCTCGCCGTATCTTTGGGTTACATCGATTTGATAGGTACCCTATGGTTTAAAACACAAGTCAACTTTGATACAATAATGACTGTAAATGAGACTTTTTCAAAAAAAAAAACAGTCCTAACGTTTGCCCAACAAATGGTAGTCCTGGAGATATATATACCAACATTTAAACTAAAACAATCTTAATGTTTGCCCAACAAATGCCTATATACTAACATTTTAATTTAAACAATATTAACGTTTGCCACAAAAACTAGATAGAGATTTGGAATTAAAGGTAAACAATTATAAATTTATTGGTATTCTACACCTACCACAATCAACTAGCCTTCAAAGTCACGTAATCCCATAGTGACCCGCTATTCGAAGAAGATGACTTTAAATTCGACCTCTTCCTATGTGTATAATCGAAGAGGTCCACCCAGGTCGATTGCACATCTTTTCTTGCTTTTGTCTACAAAGGTAAATACAAACATGTGTTAATTGTAACATACTAAAAATCAAGTTACTAAAGTAATCGGTGTTAAGGACTTACCAATCAAGTATCGTGCATAAAGATAGAGATCGACCTAGAGGTGTCTTTAGATATTTCACCATCAATCTCCATCATCCGGTTTGCCGAAATTAATTTGAATTAACATAAGATTAATTATAAAAAATGATATTTTAAAATTCAAACTAATTTTCGGTGGATTTCCGATGGAAATTACTTTATATTTTAATTTAATCATTTTTTTGTCGAAAACCAGCCATATATTAATTTAATTTATAAAAAACGTTTATTTTAAAAAATGGTTTTGTTAAAGTCCAATTAATTTTAAGCGGATTTCCAACTCAAATCAATCAATCAATCAATCAATCAATATATATATAAAAGCAAAAACCACTAGAAATGATGTGGCACCCTAAGGAATGAGTATTCATCATTTCTTGAATTGTGGTTGAGTTTTGTGTATCCCACATTGATAGAATGATGAAAAATTGCCTATTAATGGTTGGTATATGAAGGGAGGTTGAGATGGTTTCTTTAAACTCATGGGTTGGATTATCTAAACTCATGTTGTTGGCTCATGTTGGCCGATTCTTTAAAGTTCTAAACTCACGTGTTGGTTCATTTTAGCAAGCATTTTTTTGGCCAACAAATATATATATATATATATATATATATATATATATATATATATATATATATATATATATATATATATATATATATATATCAAAGTAAAACCCACAAAGAATGAGATGACATCCTAAGGAATGAGAATTCATCATTTCTTGAATTGTGCTTGAGTTTTGTGTATCCCCATTGATGGAGTGATGAAATATTGACAAATAATGGTTGGTGTATGAAGGAGGGTTGAGATGTCTTTGTTGTAACTCATGGAGTTGGCTCATATTGGTCGTTACTCAAAATTTAGGGGTTGAATAATTTTGGCCAACGCTCTTTTAGCAAACACATTAACAATAAGAATTTAAAAAATTATAAGATTTAAGCATTTTAAAATCTTGAAGCAGATGTGATTTCGATTATCCCACATCAATGAGAAATCTTTAGTTTGAAGAAAGAATGTGAGTATAAAAGGGCAAAACATTTCTTAGAAAATTAGAATGTTAGTTTGCTAAATATAAATATAAATATAAATATATATATATATATAGACTTGAGATCATGTGAGACCAAGCTATTTTCGTGAGACCCGTAAGACCAAAAAAATAACACTAAACCTTCACAGTAAAAGACTGTGAAGGTATTGTGAAGGTAAACCTTCACAGTGTTTTTGCGCTGAAGGTAAACCTTCACAGTGTTTTTGATCTGAGGGTAAACCTTCACAGTGTTTTTGTTGTGAAGGTAAACCTTCACAGTGTTTTTAGTGTTTTTGCTGTGAAGGTTCACTGTTTTACTTACCTTTACAATGAATCGTTGTGAAGTTTTAGTGTTATTTTGTGGTCTCACGGTCTCACGAAAACAAATTGGTCTCACGTGAACCCAACCCTATATATATATATATATATAGAGAGAGAGAGAGAGAGAGATGGATAATAAATTGTAAACCTCTAAATGTGTGTAAACTTTGTAAACTTTGGATTTCATAAGTTCTCTTGATGAAATTCTTTCATGAAATTGTTTATTTTGATGAAAGTGTTTCATATCATTCATTTATTGATGAAATTGTTTCATATATTTGTATTTTTTATGTAAAAACAAAAAAGTTTCATCAAAATGAGAAAATATATGAAATAGTTTCATAGGAATGAAAAAAATATATGAAACTACATAAAAAACACTAATATATGAAACAATTTCATCAAGAAATGAATGATTTGTAACAATTTCATCAAAATAAACAATTTCATGAAACAATTTCATCAAGAAAACCTAAGAAATTCAATGTTTACAAAGTTTACATGAAATAAAAGTTTACAAAATAGTGGACCTCTCTCTCTCTCTCTCTCTCTCTCTCTCTATATATATATATATATATATATATATATATATATGTTGTGAAGGTTCGCTGTTTTGCTTACCTTCACAATAAATCGTTGTGAAGTTTTAGTGTTATTTTGTGGTCTCACGGTCTCACGAAAACAGATTGGTCTCACGTGAACCCAACCCTATATTTATATATATATATATATATATATATATATATATATAGGGAAGGGTTCAATAGAGAAGTCCAAATATTTAGAGAAATAGAGAAGTGATCTTGGCCATTTATTCGGTCAAGATCGGCGGCTTTGACCGAGAAGCAGCGGATAATTACTCGCGTGGTCTGCACGAGATAGAGGGGTAGTTTCGTAAAAAATACACGGGCTGAGTTCATATATGAATCTGTGTGATTCACATAAGAACTATACGTTCATATATGAACCTTTGTAATTCACATATAAACTCTTTTGAACTAATTCATATATGAATCTTTGTGATTCATATATGAATCAGTTAATTTGTTCATATGAGAAGTAGTTAAAAAAATTCCATATATGAATCACAAAGGTTCATATATGAACACAAAGGTTCATATATGAATTAGTTAAAAAAATTCATATATGAATCACAAAGGTTCATATATGAACACAAAGATTCATATATGAATCAATTAATTGGTTCAACTGATTCATATATGAACCTACAGTTAATTAGTTTCATATATGAAACACAAATGTTCATATATGAATCACAAGATTCATATATGAATTAGTTATAAAGAGTTCATATGTGAATTACAAAGGTTCATATATTAACGTATAGTTCATATGTGAATCACACAGATTCATATATGAATTCAGCCCATGTTTTTGTAAAAGTTACGAATTTGCCCTTCTATTTTTGGAACAGCCGCAACTTTTTACCAGTCGCAATTTTTGACCAATTATAACCGATCTTGACCGAATAAATGGCCAATATCACTTCTCTATTTCTCTAAATATTTGGACTTCTCTATTGAACCTAAGGCTATATATATATATATGTAAAACTATTGTAATGTAGTGATTTACTTATGGTTTCATTATAAAACAATCACTACAAGTTGAACCCAAATTAATCACGCTACCGCGCAACGCGCGGTTCCCACACTAGTATATATATTAAAGGAGAAACCAAGGTCGATGACATGACTCTCCTAAAGGCTAGAAAACTCAATTATCTTTTTTCTCCTTAATCATCATTTTAATCCTTTTCTTTTCTTAATTTCCCATTTGCATTGATTATTAATTATGTTTGCATTTAACATTGGTCCTTTCATTTTCCCTAGCTCCTCTTCATCTCCCAAGAAATTAAAGAAGAAAGCATTCATATTGTACTATATATATATATATATATATATATATATATTTATCTCTAATATATTAGTGAAGAAGCCAAAGCTAAATGAAAATAAACTCACTTTGTCTTTTGATTTTGTGTTTGGATTTTCATTTTTTCTGTTGTAGAGGAAAGTGGACGTTGATTTGGTTGCGACTGAAGTGCCCATGAAGAGGAGCTTGGTCTTTTTTTCACCCCTTAAATCTTGCAGGCTTTTTTACTATTGATTCAAATTTTATGGGATTTTTAACTAGGGTTTCTACGGTTATTATAGCCTTTAGGGATATTTTTTTGCAATAAACAATGAATGCTTCTTTGAGCAATGAAAAAGTGTCTTTCTCATTGTAATACAACATGTTTTGATCATCATTATTACATGAATTAGATGTGGTAATGAGATGATAATTTTTCGTGTGGTTAGGAAGTTTGAAGCTTCATTATGAAGCCATATTATAGATACATCTTTGCATATAAAAAAAATGTATGAGGTATGTACTGAAATTTGATATAATTAAAAATGTTGTATCTACAATGAAACATAAGTGAATAGAATAACTCTAAAAAAATAAAATGATAAAAGAAACTTATTAAGAATGATGTGACACATTGTTAAAGTAATATAAATTTTCTCATTGTTTTGAATTTTTAAATAAGTTAAAAATTATTCTACCCTTAAATAAAAAATGTGTATTTCATTAAAAGACCTTTTTTATAATTTAACTTCCAATTTAATTACCTTTACCTTCTAAACTATCTAACTTCCTAAAGACATTCATTTTAGCTCTTCATCTTTCCATCTACAAATTAAAAGAAACCTATAATAAAATTATTTATAAGCTACAACCTAATGCTCTATCAAAATGGAATAACATTTATGGTCTATGTTATGTTTGATTGGGTTTGTATGTTTTTTTCTCTCTTTCTTTCCTCAAATTTTGCCTTTTTTGATGTAGTTATTAACAAAATGTTTAATTACTTAGACAATTCGTCTTCTTTGTTTATACGTAAATTTCTTTATTTCTTTTATTTCGCAATGATTCTATTTTTTTATTTACATAGCATTTAATAAATATATATACCAACATATTCAAGAACTTATTATATAAATGGAATTACTATTATGAGACTTGAATATAATAATATGTGTATTTTTATTTATGTAATAATAAGATGATTATAATTAATATAAATAAATGAAGACGATTACTCACGTCATTATGATCATTATCAGTTAGAACACTCTATATATATAAAATTTGAAAAAACAATATATTTTTATGATCAATCACACGAATTTCAATCATTTTTTTTACTACAACATATATATTAATATGTATTATCTTCAAATAAAATTAAATATCTAAAATTTGAATAAATATATAAAGTTTGAATCAATATATAAAACTCAAAAAATTATTATCATTTAAAATCTTATTAAAATCAATATATAAATATAACTGATATTACAACCAATATATATTAATGAAAATAGAATCAATATATAAGTAAATACTTATTATTGAGCTCTTTTTTAATAAACGAAATAGTTATTACATTTAATATCACAAATTAAGATTTTAACATATAAGTAAATACTATTACCAACTCTCTCATTAACAAATAAAATGCCTATTACATTTAGCATCACTAATTAAAATCAATACATAAAATAAATAAATCCAAGAAACAATATATATATATATATATATATATATATATATATAATTAAAACTAAAAGTTATTAGAAAAATATAGTAATATGTATAAAAATTATAGAAACATTTATATAAAATTAAAGTAGAATAACAAAGTATATAGAATTAGAAAGAATAACCTACTACAATCATGAATATATAATTATATCAATATTATTATTTAGTTTAAGCTGAAATCAAACTATGAATCGATATAATATCTTTCATTTTACATATATGACTAAATCCTCTTTTTTCTAAATTCTTTACCGATAATGTAAGCTTTAAAAAATAGTCTCAAGTGAACTAAGGATGATGAGAATGTTTCATATTAAGTGAAATATCAATTCTTATTAGTCTAATGTATGTTATGTGACCATCAACCCATTTAACTTTTATTTTGTCTAAAACTTTTATCGTTACCACGCAACGCGTGGTGTCGAACACTAGTTAATTAAATTAAAATGAAATTAATTGGACTTTTCTAGTTTAATTATTTAATTGTTAATTAGTTTACATTAACTAATTTAATTATTTTCTAATTTGATTATCTAATTGCTAATTACTTTAATTAAGAAAATTAATTTTAATTTAACAAGTATTTGTGATGGATTTGCGGCGGATTCGTCTTAGATCCGTCACAAATGTTCACGAGAATATATATATATATATATATATATATATATATATATATATATATATATATATATATATATATATATATATATATATATATATAAAACTTCAGTGACGGAATTTGTGACAGATTTACGGTGGTGTTGACTGTAACACCCCGACCTTTGGAAGGTATCGACATTTTAATATGAAAAATAGTATTTGTTTGGGTAAAAAATCACACCTCACGACCGACGATAGAAAACTCAAATAATATTTTCATAAGACCACTCTTGTATTAAGATAAGGTCTTACAGGTTATATACAGACGAGTATGTGGTCGTACATTTTTCTGATGGTCGTACGTCTCGCACGACCGACATCCAAGACTTAAGACGGTCGTACGATTACACTAACCGTTAACAGTCAACACCCGTTTATTTTGTTCATTAATGCAGGTCCACGAGCATTCATGGTGCAACGGCCAGTAACGGACGAGCTATTAATGGCATTAAAGACCCAACAGCGGTTACGAAACAAGTCATTAAAGCACATTTATTGCTAGCGGAAGCTATATAAAGGCCTGCTCTACAACCGAAAAAGACATCTGTTCCGAAGCGGTTACACATCAAAAACACAACAGTAATCTACGGAGCATTCAAGCAAATATCGCTAAAGCAACCTTCGCACGACAGCAGTTCGAAACGCACGACAATAGTTTATTTCGCACGATTTACACACGACGCACGACTTTTTCACACGATTAAGTCTACTTTTTCTCATATTGTAATCTGTTGTACACAAAACACCTGTTACAAAAGGACTTTCGCCCTTGTTTGGCGACTATAGTGCACCGTCGACTCTAACCAGTCGACCGCGGTTTTTCCCTCGTTTTGGAGTTTTCCGCGTCACCAAATCCTCTTGTCTTATTTATTTTTCCTTGCGATTGTGTTGATTGGTCTTGAGATCCATTTCTTTATTTGTTAAAGTCCACACCAACCTCAAGTTATCCTTTTGGGTGATTTTTGGCATAAACAGTTTGGTGCCATCCGTGAGACCCCATCTAGAGAAAATCTCAAACCAACGCATATATCGCTCTAACGATCTTGTGAAGTTTTTTGTTATTTTCAGGTAAATGGTAAATTATCAAGATCCCATGATTCAACTTCAATCATAACTGAATACAGCTCGGAGTAAGATTCAAGCCCTGCACGAGCAGATTCAGAAGGCAGCCGCGGAGGTCGCTTCCCTGAGGAATCCGGCGATTGGTAACTCCTTCGGACCTCAGAACGGTCCCCGACCTATGGGGCACCTTTCGTAAGGCCACCATACCAAGCAGGTCCAGGGCCTTTTGTCAGCAATCCTCCTTTAGGACAACTTCCTCCGCAGCATCTGAGACCGCTGCCACTGTACAATGGGGCCATACCTTATCAGATCCCGATGAACTTCCCCTTTACCGGAGAAGCCAACGGGTCGTCGCACGGGAGTGGTTCCCACCCGACAGTCGGCGCAGCAGCCCAGAACTCAGGAGTCATTCCTTCGACAGGTTCGACCCCTGATCCTAACGACCCCGTCGCCCAGCGACTCAGGTTGTTGGAGGACCATAACGAAAAGATGATGTCGCTACTTTCGAAATTACCTGGCGACGTGGAGCCTCTCACAGGATTCCAAGCGTCGCCTTTCATCGACACGATAGCAAGTGTTGACGTTCCGAAGAAGTACAACATTCCTGCTTTTACGCCCAAATATTCAGGAATAACTGATTCGACGGAACATATCCCACAATACAAACAATTGATGTGGACAATATCGATCCCACATCAATATCAAGAGGTGTGCATGTGCAAGAGCTTTGGCGCGACTCTTACAGGTCCTTCTCTCCAGTGGTTGACCAATCTCAAACCCAAGTCCATCAGCAACTTTGCAGAGTTGGTCAACCAATTTTCACAACAGTTCGCCAGCAGTCGCAAGATAGAGAAGCAGACCAGCGACCTGTACTACGTCGTCCAAAAATCCGGAGAATCCATCTGTGGTTATTTCAATCGATTTAACGCATAAATGATCAGCATTCGAAATTGTGACGTCAAGACTGCCATCGAAGCCTACCAGCATGGACTAGATGACAACACTACAGGATTGTACGTCGATCTTACAAAATACCCGCCAAAATATTTTGAAGACGTACGAGCTAGGACTCTGGCCTACATGAGGGTCGAAGACGACCTAGCCTTTCGCCGTAAGCATTCCACCGACAAAAAGTCGCTCGGGATCAAGAAACCAGATTTCAAGCCCAAGCCGAGCGTCAAGACAGAGCCAGTGCGCCAGATATCGAACGTTCGGTTCGATAAGGAAAAGAGCAATCCCACACCCCGATTCCCTCAATATCCTAAGATCTCCTCTTATGGATTCAAGGGGATATCGAAAGAATTAGTCGAAGCTCTTAAAAACATTCAGTCGTCTGTCCGATGGCCCAAGAATAGTGACAAAGATGACGACAAGAAGGACAAGACCAAATGGTGCGACTTCCACTGCGACTGTTAATGCCAAAAATCGCCCAAAAGAACAACTTAAGGTTGATGTGGACTTTAACAACTAAAGAAATGTATCTCAAGACCAATCAGCGCAATCGCAAGGAAAAGTAAATAAGACAAGGGAATTGGTGACGCGGAAAACCCCAAAACGAGGGAAAAAACCGCGGTCGACTTATGAGAGTCGATGGTGCACTTTAGTCGCCAAACAGGGGCGAAAGTCCTTTGGTTACAGGTGTTTTGTGTACAACAGATTACAATATGAGAAAAAGTAGACTTAATCGTATGTAAAAGTCGTGCGTCGTGTGTAAATCGTATGAAATGAGTTGTTGTCGTGCAGTTCAAACTGCTGTCGTGCGGAAGTTGCCTTAGCGATATTTGTTCGAATGCCTCGTAGATTACTGTTGTATTTGCGATGTCTAAGAGTTTGGAATAGATCACCGATAGATGGCTTTTTCAGTTGTAGAGCATGTCTTTATATAGCTTCCTCTGGTAATAAAGGTGCCTTAATGATTGGTTTCGTAACCGCTGTCGGGCCTTTAATGCCATCAATAGCTAATCCATTACTAGCCATTGTACCATGAATGCTCATGGACCTGCATTAATGAGCAAAAGAAACGGGTGTTGACTGTTAACGGTTAGTGTAATCGTACGACCGTCTTAAGTCTTGGGCGTCGGTCGTATGGAACGTACGACCGTCATAAAAATGTAGGACCAGATACTCGTCTGTACATAACCTGTAAGACCTTATCTTAATACAAGAGTGGTCTTATGAAAATGTCATTTGGGTTTTCTATCGTCGGTCGTGAGGTGTGATTTTTTTACCCAAACAGTTTGCCCCCAAAATTTGAATTTTAGGCGTGAAATTCGATATTTAAATCCGACGAAGTGGTTTGAAACGTTTTACGCGGGGAGAGGGTCTAGTTGGATTTCAACCGTCTTGGTTTGATTTGGATTGGAGGAAATGAAAAGGTCATGACGTCACGATGGCGTGTCAGAGGCGTGGAGCCGTTCAGAGGACATGTGTCGCCCATCGGCTTGATGCATGCAAAAAGGCGATGGACATGTGTCGACCATCTAGGGGGTCGACGTGACACGATGTTACTATAACTATCGCGATCGTTGATGTTACCTCCTTTTTACGCTTGCAATACATTTCCAAGCGAGTTTTTTGAGAGAAAGAGTCAGAGGAATTTTACTGATGGCTGATCGTTCGAGGCTTTTAGACATCTAAGGTACGATCTTTTACCCTGTTTCATCATGCGAAAAAAGTCGATAGCAAAGAAGGCTTCTGCGTATAAGGACCTTATAGACCTATACATACCGCAGGTTTATGTGCTCGACTTTTCTGTCTCCTCTAAGCCGGCGAGCTCTTTTCAAGAGAAGGAGGAGGTGGAAGCTTTCAGATTATCGGCGGGTATCCCTGCCGAGATCCGGTTATACTCCCCTGACCAACTTAGACCGGCGGAGTGTCTAAGAGGATTCTTCGTTTCATACGAGTATCCTTTCAGAATAGGATTTAGATGTCCATTCACTCCCCTGGTTAGGGAGTTTTTGGACGTTTTCGACTTATCTCCTGGTCAGATCCTGCCTAAACTTTGGCAGATCTTTCAGGAGATCAATCGGATCACCGCTGATTGGGATGTTCCTTTCACGGTGCGTGATTTGATGACGGCTTTTGACGTAAAGCCGGATGACTATCACCGTTATAGCCTATCCTCTAAGCTAAGAGGTGTACATACATTGGTTCCTGACACCCTGGTTCGCGATCGTGGGTGGAAGGCCAAATATGTTATCGGTCGGGTGCGAACGCTCGGATGTATAGATGAGGATACCTCCTGGGTCGCGTCTGGATGGAACACCAGGGGTATATAATCTTTACTTCGTCGTACGTCTTATAGTATTAATTTTGTCTTTTGCTAATTTCTTGTCGCTTGTTTCAGATATTAGCTTTGCTGGGATTGGTCCTGCCGCTGATTCTCAGGAGAAGGTTGCGAGACTTTTTTCTTGTGGTGTTGGGGAATTATTCGATTCTCCTAATTGTACGACCGTCAGCGCTTCAGAAGCTGAAGAAAGAAGTCAACGAGATACCTCGATAAGTAAGTGTCCCTTAATCGTACACTTTCTCTTTAAGTCGTGCGACAATGTCTGACACTTGTATTCTTTTGTAGGTGATTCCGAGATGCAATCCACTTCGGGTAAGTCGAGGAGAGAAGCTCAACTGGCTTTGGCCAAGAAGGCTAAAGAGCTGAACAGGAAAGATCCTCCGACTTCAGGGTCGGAGGTTTTGAAAAAGACGAAGTCGGTTCCCTTGAAGGAACCGTCGTCGACAGGTGGAGAGCCTATGATATTCTCCACTCCGGAGAGGGCGAAGACGTCCTCGGACGTGCCAAGGGCGATACTGACGCCGTCTGGGTCGTCTGCTGCAGGAGACAAGGGGAAAGGTCCTCAGAATGAGGGATCCCCTGAAGTTACGACAGTAAACTTTCCATTACCGTAGGACTTCTTACTGGACGGCGTCCTGGATAGGGCGAAGATTTTCCCCAATCTGGGAAAATTCCTCCTGCCATCCTTTAAGGATCATTACCGTGGCTCTACCGTGGACGAGACAGGGTCTCACGTCGCAGGCATGGCCTTCCTGGTGAGTTTTTCGTTTTTCGACGTATGTTTCCTCCCTGATAAGATAGACTTATCATTTTTCATGCGACTGCAGGCGTTTCAGGCGTCGTTGTGCCTTTTCGGCCAACTGGAGGAGCTCTAGAAGGTCGAACCTTGCATCACTGAGAAACTTCAGCGAGCACAAGAGGATGAGCGTAAGGCTCGGAAGGAAGAGCAGGCGGCACAGGCCAAGGCGGAGGCTCTCTCCGTTCGAGTGGGCGACCTCCAGAGTCAACTGGAGACGTCGTCGCTAGAGAAAGAAGAGCTCCAAAATCTCCTCAAGGAGGCGTTGGAAAGGGCCTCTGCTTATGAAGCAGAGGTGACGACGATCAAAGCATCCCTTACCGTGCGCGAAAAACAGGTAGGGGAACTTAAGTCGTCGGTTAAGGCCGCCGAGGTCAAGACGGGGGCCCTAGAGGAGAAGCTCCTCTCATTTGAGGCGCTGACCCGTCTGAAGGTCAGGGCGGCAATGATGCGCCGTCATCTATAGGGGAAAAACTCTTTGGCTGGCGCAGAGGCCGAGGTCGCGTCCTACCTCGAACACGTCGGGACCGAGGAGGATCTCGACCAAGAGGATAGGGTAGACGACACCGACTCCGCGGAGACCAAGACCAGTGGTGCGGAAGACGAGGGTGGAGTCAACCAGTGCCCTCAGTAGGCCTTCGAGTTTTTGTAATTTTTATCTTGTTCTAGGGCGACCGTTGGTGGTCGTGCCTTTTCTTGTACTATCTTTGGATTTAATACAAGTATGTCTTTCATTATACCGCCGTATGCTTTACTTTGTTGTAAACAAAATAAACTAGTATAGAAAGTAGTAAGGCGAACGTAGAATTGTACGACACAGATACATATAACTTTGGAAGAAGCCGGGCGACTGGGCCGAAAATATTCTAACTATGGAATTCAAGTCGTAAGACCTTGATTCCGAAACTCAGATTAAAAAGCACCTGTTTGTGATCCTAAGATCCATGAGATGAATCATTAGATTCTTTTATTGACGTATGGGTCATGACTTATCGGTCTTGACATATCCATCGTGACCTTATAGTCTTGACGACTTTGTTTCTCACGATATGAATCGTAAGGCTGTTGTTCGTGCGACCCTGCGACCCTGCAATGTAAGATTCGGGGGTGGTCGTTGGTTTGACCAACGACCCCCCGATGCTTAAGTCAGTAATCATTTTGCTGAAATAAATCGAAAAATAACAATTCAAAAGAAGTACTTTTTTAGATGTACTGCGTTCCAGCTTCGTGGGATGTCTTGGTCATCGAGGGTTTGAAGCCTGTAAGCACCCTTTCCGACCACCTCGGATATTCGATAAGGTCTTTCCCACTTAGTGGACAATTTACCTGCATTTGGTTCCTTAGTGTTCTGGAATACCCGTCGTAAGACGTAGTCACCTTCCTTAAAAGATTTTGGCTTTGACATTTTAATTAAAATGTCGCTCAACGACTGGTCGTTGAGATGCCATCCTGACTAAAGCAGATTCTCTCAACTCTTCAAGAGCATCGAGGTCGTAGCCTAGGTCCACCAAATTATGGTCGACGGACGCGTGTCTCGATGTCGGGAGCTGCACTTCAACAGGTAGGACGTCTTCGCAACCGTAGACCAATGAAAAAGGTGTTTGCCCTGTCGATGTTCGGGGTGTCGTACGATTGGCCCATAGGACCGATGGGAGTTCTTCGACCCACTTCCATTTTGTGGCCTTAAGCCTTTTCTTGATTGAGTTGATGATGACTTTATTGCTCGATTCTGCAAGACCGTTAGATTAGGAATAATGTGGGGTTGAGGTCGTAAGTTTGATACTACGGTCCTCACAAAATCGTTGTGTACGATCACTTATGAACTGTGACCCATTATCACACACGATTTCGGAAGGGATTCCGAACCTGCATAGGATGTTAGTCTGGATAAAAGAAATAACTTCTTTGTCCCGGATCTGGGAGTAAGCGGCTGCTTCTATCCATTTAGAAAAATAATCTGTAAGGACTAACAGAAAGACCTTCTGCCCTGGGGTAGGAGGTAATTTTCCAACGATGTCCATTCCCCACCTCATGAAAGGCCATGGAATTAAGGACGTATGTAAAGGTTCGGAGGGTTGGTGAATCATACATGAATGTCGTTGACATGTGTCACAGCTTTGGACGTACCTGGTGGTATCTTGCCTTAATGTCGGCCAATAATAGCCTTGTCGTGAGATACGATTTGCAAGACTGCGACCACCTGAGTGGTTGCCACACTCGCCATCATGCATCTCCTTTAAGATATTTTGTACCTGTTCGGGATTATCGATGCATCTTAGATTTAGACTCGTCGACGAGCGTCGATAGAGTCTATCGCCAATGATTATGTATTTCGATGCTTTGAATCGAATCTTGCGAGCTTCCATTCGATCTTTGGGTAGTTGGTCGTGCATAAGGTAATTTTTGATGTCGGACGAACAACTGTCTTACGTGCTAAGAGCACAGATTTGTTTAGAATCTTCAATAGACGAGGTCGCTAGATGGGTCATATGGATAGCGTCGAATGACGACTTGTTAAGTGCTGATCCAAGTTTAGCTAGCGCATCAGCCTGAGTGTTTTGATCTCTGGGGATTTGCTCGATTGAGAACAGATCAAATATTTTGGATTTATCTTTGGCTATCTTGAGATAGGCCATCATTTTGGAATCTTTGGCTGAAAATTCCCCGCTCATTTGGTTCACGACCAGTAGGGAATCGCTTCTGACATGAAGTCCGACTGCCCCCAAGTCGTGAGCCATATTCATGCCCACGATCAGAGCTTCGTATTCCGCCTCGTTGTTAGTAGCTTTGAAACTGCATCGTATGGAGTACACCATCTTGCCCCCTTGTGTGGACTTTAAGACGACACCAAGACCTGCTACTCTATAGTTTGAGGAACCGTCGAGATGGAGTACCCAAGTCGTGTCGCTTATAGTTTCCACAGTACAAGTCTCGATCTGTGCTTCTTTTTCCAATTCGGGACTGAAGTCAGCGACGAAATCAGCCAAGGCCTGCGACTTTATTGTCGTGCGAGGTTTAAAGTCAATATTGTAGCTACTGAGGTATATACTCCATTTCGCTAGTCGTCCTGATAACTCAGGTTTTCTCAGGACCGACTTAAGAGGAAATCTTGTCACGACGGTAATAGGATGAGATTCAAAGTAGTGTCTTAACTTCTTTGCTGCTGTCACTAGCGACAAAAGTAATTTCTCCATGGACGTATATCGGGTTTCTGTGTCCAATAGAGACTTACTTACATAAGTAAATTGGCAGTTGTTGCCTATCGTCCTCCCTAGTTAAGACGTCACTCACTAAGTGAGGACTTACGGCGAGGTACAGTTGTAGGATCTCGTGTTCTTCTGGTTTGGAAAGTAATGGCGGGACGACCATATATTCTTTCAGTCGTTGTAACGCTTGCTCGTGATCGTCCGTCCAGTCGAAGCCCTTGTTTTTTCTTAGGATGTTATAGAACAGACGATATTTATCCGATGATCGTGAGATAAAGCGATTTAATGCGGCCACACGACCTGTGAGTCGTTGGACCTCCTTGAAATTTCTGGGCGACTTGATGTTTATCAAGGCCTTGATTTGATCAGGGTTCGCCTCCTTGCCTCGCCGTGTGACCATATAGCCCAGGAATTTCCCGACGCTAACTCCGAAAGAGCATTTCGTAGGATTCAATTTCATCTGATATTTTCGCAGGATGTCGAAGGATTTCTTCAGATGATCGATATGGTCGGTTGCCTGCTTGGATTTGACAAGCATGTCGTCGATGTAGACCTCCATGGTGTCGCCAAGATGCTCTTTGAACATCTTGTTAACCAATCGTTGATAGGTCGAACTTGCATTCTTCAAACCAAAAGGCATGACTTTATAACAATAGAGGCCTTTATCTGTCATGAAAGCAGTCTTCTCTTGGTCTTCGTTGTGCATCAATATCTGGTTATACCCAGAATAAGCATCCATGAACGTCAGTAGTTCATGCCCTGCGGTCGCGTCGACCATAGCGTCGTTGTGGGGTAGTGGGAACGGATCTTTAGGACAGGCCTTATTAAGGTCTGTGAAGTCGATACAGACGCGCCACTTCCCATTCTTTTTCTGCACGACTACGACATTGGCTAACCAATCAGGGTATTTTACTTCTCTGATCTTCCCAGTCTTAAGCAAATTGTCGACCTCATCGTTGATTACTTTGTTCCGCTCAGGGACGAACTTTCTACGTTTTTGCTTTACTGGCTTAAAAGATGGGTCGACGTTCAGCTTGTGGGATATGACATTTGTTGATCCAAACCCTCAGTGATTTGATAATGACCCTCTCTTTTATACTTAGTGAAAATTGTAAGTAAACAATATGTATCAGAGTTTCACTATCGCTGATAAGTACTAAGATCTTACAGTACCGCTGATAGAAACTCTTGCTCTTTAGATTAAACATTCAGCGAACACTGTTCACCATAATGTTCTGAGTCTGTTCAGTCCTTATGGTGATCGCTGATAAGTTAGTTGTTTATTTATGATCTCTGAAGACAAGTTTCACGTCAACATAGGTTCTACGCTGAAGTCGAAGATCAAGCTCAAGAACCAGCGACAAATCTCCTAATGAACTGATGCGGATCAGCGAAGACTCAGATTTGTCCACTCAACGTGAAGTATCAAGTACAAGACTTTAGCTATCGCTGAACTTTATCATTCGCTGATAAACAATGGTAAAGCGCTGAATCAACGAAAAGTTGATCATGAAGTCCTCCGTACAAAGTACTTTTGTCTTAACCACCCTTGCACGACTCCGTACGATATGTCAGAAAAGAACCTCCTTATTGTCCGAAATCGTACAACCACTCTGATACTACACTGTTCAAACATTCGGCTACTAAGGTTATCAACAAAGGTCAATGACATACAACCAATGAGATGCTGCCATGTGTAAAGTGTAAACTGCCATGCATTAAATGCATGCAGTATATAAGAAGAAGAACTCACTTCGTTTTGAAGTAACTTGCTAACTCTGGACAAGTTCATCCTTCTTATCTTGAGATAGGTTATTATTAGTAATTTCCTTCTCTTTCTTAGTGCAAGAAACTTAGTGTTCCAACTTGTTTAGATTTAGGTTTATCCTTAATCTTGTTCCGCAACAAGATGTAAATTGTTAATGATTTATCAATAAACAATTTAGTAAAGTAAAATCTGTGTGTTTGTATTCAACCCCCCCCCCCCCCTTCTACAAACTTGTATAGCCCTTCGGGACCAACAAGTGGTATCAGAGCAGATTTGTTTAATCTCATAAACAAGATCTGATCTATACTAAGATTTCTCTTCCTTGCTATTTCTGAAAATGGCTACCAACACAAACACAAACTATATTGACAATGGTTCTCTTGCAAAACCCCCTAGATTCTCCAGAGATAATTTTAATCTATGGAAAAATAGGATGATTCTCTTCTTAAAAGGTGTAGACCCTACTATGCCTTATTATCTTGAAAACGGCCCATATATTCCTGTAAGAATTGATGCTGCAGTTCCAGTCGCTGAGAATAGACCTGCTATTCCAGAAAGGTTGATTCCTAAGGTAGTTCATATGTGGACTGAAGAAGATAAGAAGAAAGTGGCTATCGACACCAAAGCCAGATCCATATTATCCATGGCTCTTCCTGACGAAGTCTACCATTCCGTCATGAACCTGAAAACCTCAAAAGCTATGTGGGACACAATCTGTGTTCAGTATGAAGGTACTTCTGAAGTCCAGGACTCTCGAAAGATCAACCTGGTAAGACAATACGAAAGTTTCATTTGTGGTGAGAATGAAACTCTCTCTAAAGTTCACCAACATTTTAACTGTTTAATAATAGATCTGAAAACTGTTGGTAAGGAATATTCTAACTTTGAAGTGCTGACAAAGTTTTTAGAATGTTTACCTGAAAGCTGGGACAGTTATTCTATGTGTCTCAAGCTGTCAAAGGATCTAAGATCAATGACTCTTTCTACCTTATATGGCATGATGCTGAATCATGAGCAATCGAGTCATCTTAAGAAGAATCTTGTAAAAGATTCCAAAAGCACCCCTGTTACTTTAATCTCAGAGGAACCTTCCACTCAGCGACCCTCGGTCACTATCAGATGATGATGAATCTTTGGCTCTCCTCACTAAAAAGTTCAGGAGATTCGCCAAAAAGAATATGTTCAGAAAGAATAAACCTCTTTCTATTACTGACAAGCCAAGATCATCAGCTCCTGTTGATAAGGCTACTGCTACTTGTTTTAACTGCGAAAAGATAGGACATTTCGCTAACGAGTGCAGGTCTAAGAAAGTTTTGAGAAACTCAGCGTTTCCCAAGAAATCCTTTATTCCCAGGAATAAAGATGACAAATACGCCAAGCTGAAAGAAAAGTATCCGAAGGTGAAAAGCTTTAAGAAGAAAGGCAAAGGCCTGATGGCTAACTATGATTGGGCTGCCTCTGATGAAGAAGAATCATCATCTGACTCTGAAGATGATGAAGCCAATCTCTGTCTTATGGCCAAGATTGAAGATGAGGAAGAAAGTTCAGCCATTCCCTCCACTTCAACCTCTGCTACTCAGGTATCACCTTCCTTCTTTACAAATATTGCAAATATTGATGAAGCTGATAGTCTTCGTAAAATCGATCTCTTGACTAGAAGTTTATATGAAGCCATGAATGGCAAAACTGTAGTTGAAAATCAAAACCTTGATCTCGCTGAACAGCTTAAAGACTGTCATCTTCAAATAGAAAATCTTTCTAAAATTGAAGAAGATTTTAAAGATCAAGTGCACTTAAATCAGTTAGTCAAAATCGAGCGCGAAGAAGCTATCGCTGCATTAAGAGCTGAAAAAGCTAATGTTGATGGATGGTATAATTCCTCAACAAATATCACTGAGATAATTAAGTCTCAGATTCCCCTGAGTGATAAACGTGGTCTTGGTTACAAAGCTGATACTCTAGAACCAACCACTGATCGTTCCATGCTCTTATTTGGAACTTTCGTATCCTCAGTCGCTGATACTTCATCCTCTCAGTGTTCCTCTTCTAGACCACCTATCCCTGAGGAAATTTCTACCTCTTCAAAAGGTAAAGAGAAAATGGTTTATCCAAAACCTACCTCTGTCTTTAAAGATAAAGGTAAAGGAATTGCTTTTAACCAAAATCCTCAGAAGGGTACCTTAGTACCTAAGCTGAATGCTTCTAAAGCTTTAGTGATTCATCCCTCTGGATCAAGGAATCAGATCTCTGGATCTACTCAGCGTGGATCTATTCAGCGATCTACTCCTAGAATCAGAGTGGATGTCTCTGGTAAGAAATCCGAAGAACTGAATGTTCCTCCCATTTCAAAAGCCAATAGCTTACTTGGTGCTGGTACTTCTAATTCAAAATCTATAGCTCAGCATTCAAATGGTCCTAGAACTTTTAGTTATAGGAAATGTTGTCACTGTGGACTTACTGAACATATTGCTAGTAAGTGCCCCACAGCCACCAAAGCTGAAAAGATAGCTAAGGTGAAGATCATTGCCCCCAAGGCAAAGAAGACCACTGAGGTTAAGAAATTAACCAAAGTGAAGACTGACAAAGCTGAATCTTCAAATGCTGCGAAGATTGCTGAACCTTCCATTCCAACTACTTCCACTGACAAAAGTGTACACATGGTTAAGTGGGTACCCAAGAAAAACTAATCTTCCTTTGTAATGCAGGTTAAGAAGGGTATCTGGTATCTCGATAGCGGATGCTCTAGACACATGACTGGAAAGAAAATCCTGCTCGCTGAATACAAGGAAGAGAAGGGTCCCTCTGTGACTTTCGGTGGAAATGGAAAAGGACATACCCGAGGATTTGGTGTACTCTCTAATGGTACAACAACCTTCAGAAGAGTCGCATATGTTGAAGGGCTGAAGCATAATCTTGTAAGCATCAGTCAGCTTTGCGACAAGGATAACAAAGTAATCTTTACCAAGGAATCCTGCTTTGTCACTGACAAAAAGGAGAAGATAGCTCTCTGCGGTTATCGTTTGGAAAATGTTTATGTAATAAACATGGACTCAACAACCACTGAGAACTCCTGTTTCTTCTCAAAAGCCTCATATGATGTCAACTGGCTATGGCATAAGAGGCTCTCTAATCTAAATTTCAAGACACTGAACACTCTTTCTTCAAAAGAATTAGTCACTGGTCTACCTCAACACTCCTACGCCAAAGAGTCTTTATGTTCAGCGTGTGAGAAAGGAAAGCAGACCAAAGCAAGCTTTAAGTCAAAGCAAATCTCCTCAATGTCATCTCCTCTACAACTTCTCCATATGGATTTGTTTGGCCCTGTTAACAAACAATCCATCGCTGGAAAGAAATATACACTGGTCATAGTTGATGAATTCTCTCGTTATACATGTGTTATGTTTCTCCGTTCCAAGAGTGACACCCCTGAAGAGCTCATCACCTTTGTTCGGAAGATGGAAACCCTGAACAACTTGACCGTTCGCTCAATAAGGAGTGATCATGGGACTGAATTCAAAAACAGTTCTCTTGATTCCTTCTTTGAGAGTAAGGGTATTTCTCACAACTTTTCATCAGTGAGAACACCGCAACAAAATGGAGTCGCTGAAAGAAGAAATAGAACAATTATTGAAGTTGCACGTTCAATGCTCAGCGATTCTCACCTGCCTACTCAGTTTTGGGCAGAAGCTGTCAACACTGCTTGTTTTACGCAAAACAGGTCGCTGATAGTTAAAAGATTCAATAAAACAGCATATGAACTTTTTCATTGAAAGAAAGCCTTCAATCAGCTTTCTTCACATCTTTGGATGACAGTGTTTCATACTGAACAACAGAGATGCCCTTGGAAAGTTTGATCCTAAGGCTGATGATGGAATCTTTCTTGGATATTCTTCAATCTCCAAAGCCTTCAGAGTCTTCAATCGAAGAAGACAAACTGTAGAAGAAACTATTCACGTCACGTTTGACGAATCCCATTCAGCGAACTCTAAACCGTCCGTTGTTACTGAAGAACCGAATCAATGGATGTTTTCTCATCTTGGTGATTCAGAAGATATTCCCACTCCTCATACTCATACAATTGAAGATGATAGTCCTACTATCATTCCAAATATGCAGAATAGTGAAGCTGAAACATCATGGGTCTCAGTTGTTCCTTTAAACACTATACCTGCTTATGAACCAAATGTCTCAGACATTCCATCTACTTCTCAGCAATCAGTGAATATAATGACAACTGCACCCATTCCTCTCTTGGCTGATACTCCAGAAGCTGTTGAAGCCTCATCTTCAGCTGCTCCAGTTCAGTTTGAGTCAGCGTGTCACGCTCCGGCTCAGCGATGGACTGTAAATCACCCAATTGATCAAATTCTTGGTGATCCAAACGCTGGTGTTCAGACTCGACGAAGTGCAGGTAATATTTGTTTATTTGTTAACTTTATTTCTCTGATTGAACCAAAGAAAGTAGATGATGCCCTCAAAGATCCAAACTAGGCCAGCGCCATGCAAGAAGAGCTGACTGAATTCGAAAGAAACAAAGTTTGGAAACTTGTTCGAAGACCAACTGACAAGACAGTGATAGGCACTAAATGGGTCTATCGAAACAAGTTGGACGAACATGGAACTGTAACCCGCAACAAGGCTCGTCTTGTTGCTCAGGGATACATACAAGAGGAAGGCATAGATTACGACGAAACATTTGCTCCAGTAGCAAGACTAGAATCTATTCGTCTATTCTTAGCATACGATGTACACAAAGACTTCAAAGTATATCAGATGGATGTTAAGTCAGCGTTTCTAAATGGAAAGCTGTATGAAGAAGTCTATGTGGAACAACCTCCAGGATTCTCAGATCCTAAGCGTCCAGGTTATGTTTATAAATTGGATAAGGACCTTTTTGGCTTAAAGCAAGCTCCACGTGCATGGTATGACACTCTATCTACTTATCTCCATATTGAAAAATTTGAGCGTGGTAAAATCGACAAAACTCTATTTTTCAGGAAAGTAAAAGGTCATATCATTCTTGTTTAGATAAATGTTGATGACATTATATTTGGTTCTACTAACCCTGATCTTTGTACTCGTTTCGCTGATAGAATGAAAGATGAGTATAAAATGAGCATGATGGGTGAACTAACATATTTCCTTGCTCTTCAGATAAAGCAAAATGAAAAAAAACTTTCATTAATCAGGGAAAATATGTTAAAGATATGCTGAAGAAATTCAATTTAACTCAGAGTTCAGCTATGAAAACCTCTATGGCACCACCGCTGACACTAGATAAGGATACTAATGGTATTCCTGTTAATGTCACGCTGTACCGTGGGATGATCGGCTCTCTCTTGTATCTTACAGCTAGCCGACCCGATATTATGTACGCAACCTGTTTGTGTGCATGATATCAAGTTGAACCTAAGATATCTCATATGACCACTGTAAAGCGAATTTTTCGATACCTTAAGGGTACTGCGAATCTAGGTCTTTGGTATCCCAAAGACTCAGGGTTCGATCTAATCGCCTACTCAGATAGTGATTTTGCAGGTTGCAAATTGGATAGGAAAAGCACCACAGGAGGCTGTCAGCTCCTGGGTGGAAAGCTGGTGAGTTGGACAAGTAAAAAGCAAAACTCAGTGTCCAGCTCCACAACTGAAGCTGACTATGTAGCCGCTGGAAGCTATTGTTCTCAGGTCTTGTGGATGAGAAATCAACTACTGGACTATGACCTACAGCTCTCAAATATTCCAATCTATTGCGACAGCACAAGTGCCGTCGTTATAGCCAACAATCCAGTGCTTCACTCAAAGACAAAACACATCGAAATCAGTTATCATTTTATCAGAGATCATGTGATGAATGGTGATATAGAACTTTACTTTATCCCAACTGATTATCAGTTAGCTGATCTGTTCACCAAACCTCTTGATGAGACAAGATTCAACTTTCTCATCAACGAGCTTGGAATGCTGAACTTTGAAGAGTAAAATCTTCAGCGGTTCACATTTGATCAGCGATAGGATAAATCAACTTGTATAACCCATTCTATCATCTTCTCTCTGAATAAACTTGATTCGCTGATATCAAGGTATGTTTCCTCTCGCTGACAATCGCATGTAAATGCAAGATTTCAAGACAAATTGCATCGTTGAATATATCATCCTTAATCAGCGATACTTTGAAATTTCTAAAGCCAACACTGATATTTCTATTCAGTGCTTCATGTTTTCAAAAGTGTCCCTGAGTTCTCAAAACCTCAGAGACATCCTAGAATATGAAAGGACAGTTGTGACGTCATTGCAACGGATAAGCCCCGACACGTTCTCTTTCTAACACACGTTTGCACGTTTCGTTTACCTTCCAATCAAATGCAAACACGTGTCCGTGTCATGATGAAAACCTTTTCCCGCTCAAGATTTTCTCTCTCTAATCTCACTATATAAACACATTCTGGGTTTATATTTTTCCTTTACGTGAAAAACTTCTCCTCCAAGCAAGAAAGAATTACTGTTGCATTTGTGCTCTCAAGTTTTCAAGAACTTCTTCTTCTTCAACGAACCAGGTTAATAATTCTGTTATTTACCTACTCCTTAAACTTGTTAATGATCTTCTCATTGTTTTTACAAGATCAAACAAAAGAACTTTTTCAAATGAAATCATTTCTTTCATGGTTTTATGAACACAACCCTTCATGGTTGTTCTTCAAGTTTAAACGCAAATCTTAAACTTGTTCTTCATACGTTTTTCCAGAATCCTAATTCTCAAAGGAAACTGGAAAACAAGATTTTTATTGGGTTTGCATTTCGTTTTTCAAAAACAAGAAAAACCCTAATCTTCATTAAGACATTTTTGTCTGAATGAAATGGACAAAATTCGAACCATCTTATTGGAAAATCTTTCCACATTAAGATTATTCTTATTTGTTAATCTTTGGTTGAACTGATAATACAGAAATGGCATCTATTGACATTTCCACTGCTAAGAACACCACCGCTGAGAACACTGCTGCTGCTGCTGAGGAATTGGAAATCATCAAGGCTCCTCAGGTCAAGTTCTCTCTTGAAGAACTGGATTGGACAAAAACCAACAACCTCTATGCGCTTCTCGAGTTTCCTCCTCGAAAGCAAGTCACACATCTGAATGATGCTGTGAATTTCCTGAAAAATTGTTGCCTCTCCACAGCCCTGACCATAACACCTCCTGCACATCAGCTACTGCTATCTCAGTTCTGGTATTCTGCCAGACACTCTCAGCTACCATCAACCAAAGACTCCTCAAAGACAATTGATTGCATCCTCTATGATACTGATTTTGGCACTATGAAGATCACCCCTGCCATTATCCGCAAAGCCCTAAGCCTTCCCATCGCCACAAAAGAAAAACCTTTTGTTCCCCTCCCTGACCATAAGAAACATTCTGATAGGGAAGCCATCACTGCATTCTTTGATGCAATGGGCTATGTTTGGGAAACTGGGAGGGACAAGAAGCCTGAGAAGAAGCTGACCCTCATCAAGAAATAAAAAATGCCCAGTGAGATGAACTTCATCTTCGCTCACTTAATAAGCTGCATGACTGCAAAGACCGGCTCCTCTGATCAAGCCGCTCAACCTCAGCAAGCAATGGGAAATGCATTGCTGAAAGGTCTACATATAGACTGGGCTACAATAATCTACGATGATCTGGTACTCAGAGTAGACTCTGCCGCTGACCGATCTCCATGGGTTCCATATCCAAGATTCATCAGCGCCGTCTTCCAAACAGGCCTGAAGGACAACTACCCAAAAGAGGGTGACCTGAAACTCTCTCATGTTGGCCCTAAGGTACTCGACTTCAAACCAGTGGAAAATGAGGTACGTCTCTCTACACTCTTAACTCTTCTCAACCCTACTTCTTCGACTTCTGCAGCTCCTTCAGCGGACAAACCCACCGCTGATACCCCAGCTGCAACCTCCTCTCCTTCAAGAAAAAGGAAACACTCCTCTACCCAACTTAGTTCCAAAAGAACTAAGAAAACCAAGGAGCAACCCCAGCAATCTCTTGTTGAAGACTCCTCAGCTCATCTCGAAGAGCTGAAGGAACGTTCAGTGGTACGCTTTGCCATAACTGAACAACCCACCCATTCCATCCCAGCTTCAGCGTCTCTAAACGCTGAGGTTACAAACTTGGAATCTACCCAACCTCCTTCAGTCTCTCTACAGACTAAAGAAGTGATTCTCAGCGGATCCAACGCTGAACCCCGCACCCAACCAACATTCTCAATCTTCGCTTCTCCCTCTACTCCATTGGACTCTAATCCAATTGTCACCACGAACACTGGAGCACCTGTCATTCCTCCAGAAGCTAAAGCTGATACTCTTCAAGGAATGATGGATGTAGGACCTGCAGAGATGACCATGCGTACACGCACTCTAGCCGATGACATGGAACTCTTCTCAGGACACAGGGATTTTGATGAATTCACCAATCCTCTTGTAGGTATACACCAACCCATATACACTGTAACTGAACCCCAAACTTCTGAGCTTTCTTCTGTTCACAAGTACTTATATGTTACAGGTCCTAATTTGGGAGACATCAACACCTCTCTAAAGAACCTAGAGACGAAGCTGACAGGTCTCACCACTACTCTCTCAAACAACGCTTCATCTGTAACAAACGCTGGGGAGAATCTCACAAAGCTGACAACAGTGGTTGAAAAGAATGCCTCCAAAGCTGACTTGGAGAAGGTTGATCATACTCTCAGCAACTTTGCCAAAGTTCTCGCTGACATCTATACAGACTACCTCTCTATCAAAACATCAGTTCAATCCATGTCCAGCGAGGTCACAACGCTGAAGACATCGATTGGAAAATTCGAAGGAGATATGTCTGCTGTAAAGACCGACGTAAGTTCATTAAAGACTGACATGAGTTCTGTAAAGAATGACGTCAATTCAATGAAGACTAACGTCACTTCAATGAAGACAATGATGCAGCAGATCCTGAACAACATGACCGCCCCTGCCCCTGCACCGATGCATTTTAATACGGCGGATCGTGCTGAACTTTTCAAGATCAATCCTGCTATTACTGGCCTAGAAGACAGAGTAGCAGCGATTGAAGATTATATGGGGATCCCTGGCCAAGAAGACAGGGAACCAAAACCAACTGCTGAGTCTTCCCATTCCTCCCCCACTCATCATGAGGAAGGGGGGAGAAGAACTCTGAAGACCTTCCCCATGATGAATCTGTCAAGGGGGAGAAGACTGAAGACCTTACCCTTACTAAAGAGAGTGAGAAGACAAATGAAGAAACAACCGCTGGACCTCAGGGAGATGAAAACCCTGAGGGAACCGAGAAGCTTACCTCTATATCTGAGGGGGAGAAACTCAAAGAAGATGCTGAAGAATCTGAATCTGAAGCTGAAGATGAAGAAGCCATCGACTTATCTGATGATGAACCATCCTCTTCTCTAAAGAATGATGATGATGATGATGATGACGATGATGATGATGATGACTCCTTTATCGTTAAGCCTGCTCAGAGGACTACAGCTCTTAAAGGGATCGTGATAAACGAACCTTCAGGGGAGCGGACCAAGACAAAGCCTTCAGCGTCTGAAGCTGACAAGGGCAAAGGAAAAGGTGTCGCTGAAGACAATGACAATCTGACGATCTCGCTTCCAAAGCCAGTTTGTCAGGTACACTAAATCTTCCTTACACTACATCCCTCCTCTATCTATACACATTATCAGCTCTCCTCTCCATAAAACCCCAATACACAACCACATTCTTTCTCTATCTCTGTTCTACCCAAGTTCTTACTCGTACGATCGCTGTGTTTCAGCTAGTCCTCTCCCCTGTTTGAGGATATCGCTGAAGTTTCTACAGCTGCGACTTCACCAACAATAATCCCAGCTCCCAACGCTGAAGAAATAATCCCGGTCTTAGATTTGATCTCTGAGACTGATGAACCTGAAGAACAGATGCTCTCTCACAAAAACAGACCTTCCTTGGCCCCTCAAAAGCTAAATGAAGAGGATCAGAAAAAGAGAGATGCAATGATAAAGAAGTTCGAAGATCAGCGAATCATTCTGAAGCGTGATCAACTTCCTTCTATTCCTCCAAAGTTCAGAATTTCACAAAAGGAATACAAGGATCACCTCAGAGATGAACGTCTAATCGCTGAAAGAAGGGAAACTGGAGAAAAAGACAGAGAACTCGCCATCCAGATTTCTCAACAATCGGTGAAAGACCCCAAGCTGAAAAGAATTCCAATCGAAGTTCAACGTCAGCTATGGGAAGACGCTAAGAAGATCGTTGAAGAAAAGAGGACTGTGTCTCAATCTACTTTAACCTGGTGCAAAGAAAAGGTACACTTCAGATATCGAACTGCCAGAATCAACAAGGTACTTATCACTGGAAGATCAACCCTCAAAGTTTCAATCGCTGAAATCGAGATATTCAGAGAGAATGGACAGTACGAAAAATTCTATGCTGAAGCCATCACGAAGTACGGTCTCTGTGAATGGTTGGAGATCAGATTAGCCATCCAGAAGTCTCAATCTAAGTACAAGGATCATTTCGAAAACCTGATAAATAAACAGATCGACTTAGTATCTTCTTGTGTGGATATTCCTCCTCCCCCTCCTCTCGTAAATCAGAAAAGAAGGGCCTCTGCAAAGAAAAAGTCTAAATCTTCAGACTCAGGTCCCCAGATACGAAACGAAACAGGCATTGGTTTTTCTCTTGAGGAAGTCCTTGGTCCAGAACCTGACCTTTCTGCACTTGACACATCTCTTCCTCCTGATGAGACTTTCATCCCTGGGAAAGTCTTAAGCAAACCCTATGGGACATTCTTTATAGACTATGATGGACGAAAGCGTTTTCAACGTATCTCTGAACTACCCATCACTCCCATCGAACAGCTGAAAGATCTCATCTACTGGTGTGATTTCAAAAACGACATTCAGGCACGGCATCTTAAACCCTTGATTTTTGAAGAAGCTCTGAACAAAAGGAATCAAGGAGTAAATGTCCCTGACTGGATGATCCCCACATCAAAGACCCTTGATGAACTTCTCATTAAGGAAGAACCTTTATAAACTGATAGGATCGCCCCATTCTTCTATTGTATCAGTTATTCTTTTGTACTTGTAATCTTTCCACTTCTTTTTGTAATCTGATTCGAAGTTTAAAGAAAGATTTCAGTGAAAGTACTTTACTCCATAAGTACAGAAAAGATCCCAGAAAACAGTAAAAGGGACAAATATTTTATGAGTTCTTTTTATCCTTATGTTTTCATTAAATAGCAATTTTCTCTGTTGCTATGTCATAATCAAATAGGGGGAGATTTTTGATCCAAACCCTCAGTGATTTGATAATGACCCTCTCTTTTATACTTAGTGAAAATTGTAAGTAAACAATATGTATCAGAGTTTCACTATCGCTGATAAGTGCTAAGATCTTACAGTACCGCTGATAGGAACTCTCGCTATTTAGATTAAACATTCAGCGAACACTGTTCACCATAATGTTCTGAGTCTGTTCAGTCCTTATGGTGATCGTTGATAAGTTAGTTGTTTACTTATGATCTCTGAAGACAAGTTTCACGTCAACATAGGTTCTACGCTGAAGTCGAAGATCAAGCTCAAGAACCAGCGACAAATCTCCTAATGAACTGATGCAGATCAGCGAAGACTCAGATTTGTCCACTCAACGTGAAGTATCAAGTACAAGACTTTATCTATCGCTGAACTTTATCATTCGCTGATAAACAATGGTAAAGCGCTGAATCAACGAAAAGCTGATCATAAAGTCCTCCGTACAAAGTACTTTTGTCTTAACCACCCTTGCATGACTCCGTACGATATGTCAGAAAAGAACCTCCTTATTGTCTGAAATCGTACAACCACTCTGATACTACACTGTTCAAACATGCGGCTACTAAGGTTGTAAACAAAGGTCAATGACATACAACCAATGAGCTGCTTCCACGTGTAAAGTGTAAACTGCCATGCATTAAATGCATGCAGTATATAAGAAGAAGAACTCACTTCGTTTTGAAGTAACTTGCTAACTCTGGACAAGTTCATCCTTCTTATCTTGAGATAGGTTATTATTAGTAATTTCCTTCTCTTTCTTAGTGCAAGAAACTTAGTGTTCCAACTTGTTTAGATTTAGGTTTATCCTTAATCTTGTTCCGCAACAAGCTGTAAATTGTTAATGATTTATCAATAAACAATTTAGAAAAGTAAAATATGTGTGTTTGTATTCAACCCCCCCCCCCCCCTTGTACAAACTTGTATAGCCCTTCGGGACCAACAACATTGGGGTCTATGCCCACCATGTCCTCGTGCATCCAAGCGAAATTGTCAGCATGTTCCTGCAAAAAGGAGATTAGTTGACCCTTTATGGCAGGATCTGAAAGTTTCAGGTTACACTCTTACAATCAAATATGAACAATTAAGATCGTATTAACAGCAACTGGTCATATGATCTATTAACAATCTGTGAATTACAAGATATTACAATGAATTTCTCTCTCAATAGATCTAACAATTTATGCGTAAAGAGTTATCCAAAAGGTTAGCCAAAGATTCTCCAAAAGATTCTCTAAAGATTAGCCAAAGATTCAGTTAGCTACAGTTGCTAACTCCTATATATACTGTAGATAATAGCTAAAGCTACAGTACATATGAGAAACAGACTAATAGAACAATTACACGTGTCCTAATTAGTAACTGAATATAACAGATAATATCCCAAGATATGAATTCTGAACATACTTCTGAATAAGCGCTTCAGAACATTTGTCTTCATAGTCAGAAGTTCTGAGTCTCCTACTCAGAACTCTGAACCTTCTAGTCAGAATCCAACACTTAGAATCTTTTTGAGATTTCTCACTCAGAACTTCTGAGTCTTCTACTCAGAACTTCTGAGTCTTCTGAGTCTTCTTTAGTCTTCTTACTCAGAACTCAACACTTGTGTTTTTGACAAAACTTTAGACCTAACAATCTCCCCCTTTTTGTCAAACACACTTGTACTTTTCACCATCAAATTCTTAGAGCAGGAACAATCTTCAGAAGGAGCTCTTCTGAATGCTTTGACAACTTTTGCTCAGAATTCTGAATAATCTGAGTTAACAACTTTTGGTCAGTCTTTAATCAGCAGCAGCAACGATTTCCAAATTGATTTCTGTTATATATTTGCTTTTTCTTTGCTCCCCCTTGAAATGACAATTCTCATCTTCATTTCAGCTTTCATAAGATTTCTTTATAAGAAACAACCGATCAGTTTCCTTTTCCTCTTCTTCTTCTTAAAATAACATTTCTCTCTTTTGTTATTTCTGTACAAAAACCATATCAATCTTCAAAATCTTTAGCTTTTCTCCCCCTAAAGTTTTGGAAAGCAAAATCATCTTCAAAATCTTTAGCTTTTCTCCCCCTTGATTTTCAAAACTTTAGCGATGCTTTTTCTTCGAATGAAGTCTATGCTTTTTCTCCTCCTTAATGAATAACCTTGCTCCCCCTCAAAATAAGAATTCTGGAGCAGTTTGTTTTCTCCCCCTGAAAGTATGCAAATATTTCATTAAAATTATTCATTTCAAATATAGTGCTTTAATGAAAACATTTATACAAGGAGAATAAGATTTACTGAACTACACTTGATAACTACTAACATTTGATCATTTGAAAACTTTACAAAAGAAATACAACTTAATGAAATTTATCAGATTTTCAATCAAATGAAATCAAATGCATGTGTTTGGATTCAAATACAAGTCATCATTGCATATCGAGTTAAAAATGTTCAGTTTCAATCCCTTTATTAAATCTATTTGGTGTGCTTAGCATGCGAAATATGATTAGCTTCAAGAATATGCAATTCTAAAAACATATACGAATACTTTGCTCTACTTACACTATTTGTCCAAAAACAGGATTTTCACAAATTTACAGGTTTATTGCGACTTTGAATTTTCCCAAAGTTTCAAGAGATGTGTGCTCATTGGCATCTTTTAATTTTGTGCTCATTGACATCTTTTAATTTTGTGCTCATTGACATCTTTTAATTTTGTGCACATTGGCATCTTTTAATCAAAAAGTTTAGTAAGAATAAGATACATCGTTAAACATGACTTTCTATCTGGTTCTATAGCAGGATTTGGGTCAGCATATCCCAGACCAGTTGGTCTTAGGTGCTAGGTGACAAGCACCCCTTGGAACTTAATTTCCCAAACCATAAAGGCCACATCGATATATCTTAAACCCATTTGTACCAGTAGAACATGGTTTTCTATCTGATTCTATTGCAGGATTTGGGTCAGCCGATCCTAGACCAGTTGATCTTAGGGACTAGGTGTCGAGCACCCCTTAGGACTTACTCTCCCAAACCAGAAAGGCCACAGGTACAAACTTTCAAACTAAATGATTTTGTATATATATATTGCATCTCAATCACTTGGTTCTAAAACGTAGTACTTCCCCCATATTTTCGTTTCCATCCAACATTCTGACAAATTATGCTTTTTGAGCATTATATTCTATATAAGTCTAAATTTCATAACATTGAGCATTCAGCATAATTTCATTCATGATTTGCTAACCTTTCGATTTATTTCAGAAGTGAAAGTTGAAACAAATATAGCTCAGATAATACAAAAATACTTGTAAAAGCACCATTGACACACATTTTATTCATTGAATGAAAAATAAAAAAAATCATATCATTGAATTAAATTGTTAAGATTCAAACATTCAAAGCAATAGAAATAAAACATAATACAATGTTACCTTTCACCACTTGTTCCTTGAAACAGAAAAATATGACAGTTAAGGATATCACCTGAGAAGTATGAGTTCTAAACTGATTTGTTTAGAAGTCTTAGTCTCTGAAGTACGGGTCCTGAACTGAATTATTCAGAAGCCATTGTCATTTAAGTACGGGTTTTGAACTGATATGTTCAAAAACCTAAAACGTTGAATCACGGGTTTTGAACATTATCTTGAAACAATCAGATCAAATTTTGAGTCAATGCTTCCTCTGAAATCAAGATAATCCTGCAAAATCAAGAGATTTTGGTAATCATCTACGATGATTCCTCATTAGTTATCAAAAAAAAATTCTGAGTAGTAGAGTCAGAATTCTGATTAGAAGAGTCAGAATTATGAGTAACTTGCTCAAAATTCTAAGTATCAGAGTCAGAATTCTGATTAGTTGAGTCAGAATTCTGAGTAGTAGAGTCAGAACTTCTGAGTAACAGAGTCAGAATTCTGATAAAACTATCCAGAGAAAATGCCTTAGAAAAATGTTTGGATTTTGTGATTTTTGAACATTCTGAACTTCAAATCACCATAACTTGCTCAAAAATCAGAATTTTTCAACCAAAATTTGCAGGGTTGCTTAAAATGTGATTCTGAACACATTCTCTGGAAATGTTTTCTACTAAAAACACTCACATCTATGAGTTCGATAACCTCATAGCAAACAGAACTTTTTCAAAAAAAATCTTCAAGATCAACAAATTGATCTATATGAATCAGAAATCCATAATTACATTCAGATCGAGTTTTGGACTGAATTATCCAAAAGTCAATATTCTCAATTTAAGCACAGCATCGGTTTTAAGTCATGTGTCAGTATTATCATTCAACTCTACACATGAATAACCTGCAAAACAGATTAAGTTGTCTTTGGTACCCATATGAACTTGGGTCCAGGTTTGTTAGGTGCAGTGGCATATGCAGATATTCTATAAGAACCATACCAGTGCTGAATAAAATTCTTGTTCACAAAATCATTAGTCCCACAATATGAACAACAAAGTTTCTTTTGTGCAATTCTGACTAATTGATTTACAGAATAAATCACATCAGGTTTAACAAAAGATTTTCTTTGAAATGTATTGTTCTTCTTGACATTTGAATTAGGAACTTTTGATTTTGGCACTTCTTTCTTGGAAGTTGTTCCTTTAACTCTCCATTCCATTTTTATCTTTTTAAAAGAACAATTATAAGATTTATCAATAGCAGAATCATAAAACAGATTAGAAGAACGAATCTGATCTTTTGAACTATGATTTGATTTGTCAACAACTTTCGTTTCAAATTCCCTAAACTTTTTAACATACAAATCAAACCTTGACTGCAAATCAGATTTGGACTTCCTCTCTATCATGATTTTAGTTGATAAATCAGATAATTTCTTAATAAGCCTCCTTATCTCCAAATGAAAAACTTTCTTTTCCTTCTCAAACTCATCTTTTAAGCATTTTTCTTTAAAGCCATTTACCTTCTTCTTTTCAGTCTCTTTCCTTCCATCTTCTAACTCTTTCTCCAACTCATTGATTTTTACAGAAAACTCATTTAACATTCCTGTTTTCTTTTTCTCAAAACCAATCTTTTCTTTTTGAAAAACATTTTTCTTGCATTCAAACTCTTTTCTTTCTTTTGCAAGAATTTTCTCCAAATCAGAAATTTTCAAAGATAATTCAACAGACTTTGTTTCAAAACCTTTCCTCTCAGTTTGAAAGTCTCTTCTCTCTTTCTCAAATTTCACTCTTTCAAGTATAAGAACTTGTTCAAAATCATAGATCTGTCTCAAGAGTTGACAATTTTTCATTTCACATGATTTGATTCTATTTTCAGACTCTGTCAACATCTTTCTTCTAAAATTGCCTTTCTCTTTCAAATCAACATTCTCTTTTTCTAACAACTTTATGTTTTCTTGAACCTTTTCAAAATCCTTTAGAAAATCAGATTTCTCTTTTTGCAAAATCTTTATAACTTTTGCATATTCGTCTTGTTTTGCTTGAAGATTAGCAATCTTGCTTTCAAAATGAACAATCTCAGTTTTTGGTTCAGAAATTGTTTCTTTTGCTTTTACAGGACTTAATTTTTGTAAATTGTCTGAACTGGTTATAGAAATTGCAGGTCTCACAAAAATTTCAATAATCTCAGGCATGATGAAATGACAAATTCGAATATCAACTATGAATTATGATAAAAAATGAGAATCAACACAAATCTAGAACATGCAAGAATTAATCAAATCTGTCACATGCATTTCATCAAACAGTTAGAGTACATGAATTAATGAAATCTTCTTTTCAACAAAAAATTTGAATACTAATCAACATGCAGCAGATATAATCACTTTGATCCAGAAACCAATCAAGAATTTCGAAAACATACCTGTGATCTCTGTTTAATTTCGAGAATTAATCAGCATAGAGAGAAAATCTTTGGATAACTTGATTGTAAGATATCGATTCAACAGAAAGACAAATTCAAATTTCTTGAATCAATGATAGAAACGAATTCAAGAATTGTTAGGAATTCAAGAATTGTTAGCAGCAGCGGAATCAATTGTCGAATTGATCAAGAAACTTCAAGAACGCGATCAAACACACTCTTGGTCGAATTTGTTTGTTGATTGGCTCTGATACCAATTGAAAGTTTCAGGTTACACTCTTACAATCAAATATGAACAATTAAGATCGTATTAACAGCAACTGGTCATATGATCTATTAACAATCTGTGAATTACAAGATATTACAATGAATTTCTCTCTCAATAGATCTAACAATTTATGCGTAAAGAGTTATCCAAAAGGTTAGCCAAAGATTCTCCAAAAGATTCTCTAAAGATTAGCCAAAGATTCAGTTAGCTACAGTTGCTAACTCCTATATATACTGTAGATAATAGCTAAAGCTACAGTACATATGAGAAACAGACTAATAGAACAATTACACGTGTCCTAATTAGTAACTGAATATAACAGATAATATCCCAAGATATGAATTCTGAACATACTTCTGAATAAGCGCTTCAGAACATTTGTCTTCATAGTCAGAAGTTCTGAGTCTCCTACTCAGAACTCTGAACCTTCTAGTCAGAATCCAACACTTAGAATCTTTTTGAGATTTCTCACTCAGAACTTCTGAGTCTTCTACTCAGAACTTCTGAGTCTTCTGAGTCTTCTTTAGTCTTCTTACTCAGAACTCAACACTTGTGTTTTTGACAAAACTCTAGACCTAACAGGATCTAATGATGCCCCCATGAAGACAATCTGGTTAGGCTTATTCTGGTCTACGATGACCTTTTCCAGACGATAGTCATTTGAGGATTCAGGGGTATCCTGGATTTGTAACTGCTGCGCCGCGGGATCTGATTAGGCTGCCATTATCCTGGAAACAACAAAAACTTTTCGAGATCTCCAGAGTGACGTATGCGATGGCTTGAGATTTTCTCTAGATGGGGTCCAACGGATGGCGCCAAACTGTTAATGCCAAAAATCGCCCAAAAGAACCACTTAAGGTTGATGTGGACTTTAACAACTAAAGAAATGTATCTCAAGACCAATCAGCGCAATCGCAAGGAAAAGTAAATAAGACAAGGGAATTGGTGACGCGGAAAACCCCAAAACGAGGGAAAAAACCGCGGTCGACTTATGAGAGTCGATGGTGCACTTTAGTCGCCAAACAGGGGCGAAAGTCCTTTGGTTACAGGTGTTTTGTGTACAACAGATTACAATATGAGAAAAAAGTAGACTTAATCGTATGTAAAAGTCGTGCGTAGTGTGTAAATCGTATGAAATGAGTTGTTGTCGTGCGGTTCAAATTGTTGTCGTGCGGAAGTTGCCTTAGCAATATTTGTTAGAATGCCTCGTAGATTACTGTTGTATTTGCGATGTCTAAGAGTTTGGAATATATTACCGATAGATGGCTTTTTTGGTTGTAGAGCAGGTCTTTATATAGCTTCCTCTGGTAATAAAGGTTCCTTAATGATTGGTTTTGTAACCGCTGTCGGGCCTTTAATGCCATCAATAGCTCCTCCGTTACTGGCCGTTGTACCATGAATGCTCGTGGACCTGCATTAATGAGCAAAAGAAACGGGTGTTGACTGTTAACGGTAAGTGTAATCGTACGACCATCTTAAGTCTCGGGCGTCGGTCGTATGGAACGTACGACCGTCATAAAAATGTAGGACCAGATACTCGTCTGTACATAACCTGTAAGACCTTATCTTAATACAAGAATGGTCTTATGAAAATGTCATTTGGGTTTTCTATCGTCGGTCGTGAGGTGTGATTTTTTTACCCAAACAGCGACCATGGTCATACGACGGATAAACTGCCTTGCTTTACAGAAGGAGTTAGCCTGAATCGTCCCCAAGGGAGGGTCATCTACAAGGCTTGATCGGTAAAGAATCTACACCAGTTGATAACATAAGACCAGAATCCTGTGTCCATGAAAAAGTCATCAACTGTGTGACGGGTGGATCAGACGTCTGTGGTTTAACCTATTCGGCAGCCAAGTGGCACGCCAGTCAATCATCAGGAGAATACCCCATTCCTCGGTCGTCCAGACCGAAACAAGAATTGGAACTGGAGGCGATGCCAATAACGTTTGATGAGGACGACCTCCAGGACAGTTGGCAAAAACATCACGATGGCTTGATTATCCAACTCACTATTGGTAACTGCTCGACCAAAAGAGTATTGGTCGATGGGGGCAGTTCGGCCAACATCATTTTCCTAAGCACTATCAAAGCTATGGGAATTGATAAGTCAGAGATCACCCGTCGATCGACCATTCTGATAGGATTCAATGGAGACTCTACCAATACTTTGGGAGAGATCATCCTCCCAGTATATGCTAAAAGGGTCAATAAGCAAACAAAATTTAACGTTATCGACTGTTCATCAGCATACAACGTTATACTTGGTCGACCCTGGATACACGACATGAAAGCGGTCCCCTCGACCTACCACCAGACGATCAAATTCCCGATACCATGGGGAATATAGGAAATCAAAAGCGAACAGAAGACCACCCGTGATTGCTACAAAGCGACATTGAAAGCCAAAAAATGAAACCAATATTGTGGCGACTATGCACGACACGATCCAGCCTATCTATACGCCATAAAAGGCAGGCCCGGGTATCGTCTTACAGTCGCCACAAGGGGGCAGAATGTTGTACCCCCATACGAAAATTCAATTTTAGGACATGAATATGGCTCACGACTTGGGGGCAGTCGGACCTCACGACGGAAGTAATTCCCTACTAGCCGACATTAAACGTCACCAAGTACGTAACGCCCGTCAACGACACTCAAGTATGATACACCAACCTTCTAAAGTTTTGCATACGTCCTTAATCCCACGACCCTTCACAAGGTAAGGAACGAACATCCACTAGTACAAAAATCACTTTTTGTGACGGTTTTAAAAAACAGATTTGTAACGGTTTGCTAAAAAAACGTTACAAAAAGTCAAATAAAAAGTTAGAGAATTGTTTTAGTAACAATTTTTATAAAGAAACGTTACTATTACAAAAACAATTGAACCATAAAGTAACATTTTAGATAAAAACGTCAATAAAAGGTACCCTAAGGTAACGGTTTTGAAAAACCGTTGCCTTATGTTGTGACGGTTTTTACAAACCGTTGCAATATAAGAGTTTTTAGTGACGATTTTTTCAAAATCGTTGCTTTATGTAGTAACGGTTTTAAAAAGTCGTTACCAAAAACTAAAATATGTGTAACAACGCTTATTTGAAAACCGTTTCCAAAAGTCACCAAGTTTTGTGGCAACGATTTTGCAAAATTTGCGTAACCAAAAGTAAGTGTATGGCAATGCTTTTTAAAAATTATATGTCACCATATGTCATGCTTTGGTAACGGTATTAAAACATTTACATCACGGTATCTTAAGCTACATTGACGGTTTTGAATAATTTATGTCACCATATGTCATCTTATGGGGACGGTTTTGAGTACGTTACCACATGTCATTCTACGGTAACGATTTAAAAAAAATAAAAGTCATCATATATTATGTTATGGTGACGGTTTTAAAACCAAATTTGTCACAATGGTGACGGTTTTGTATAATAAATGTTATTATATATCATGTTGTGGAGACGGTTAGAATAATAAACATCAACGCAAGTCATGCTACGATGACGATTTTGTATAATAAACGTGACCATATGTAATGTTATGGTGATGATTTTAAAAAATAGACGTCAGTGTACGTCATGCTACAGTGACGGTTTTGAACAATAAACGTTATCGTACGTCGTGTTATATGAACGGTTTCGGAAACTTTACGTCACGTTATGTCATGCTACATTGACGGTTTAGAAAAATGAAAGTCACTGTACGTCATGCTATGGTGACGGTATTTAAAATATAAACGTCACCGCATGTTATGCTACAATAACAGTTTCGAAAAAATTACGTCACCGTATGTCATGCTACCGTCACGGTTTAGAAAAAAAAATGTCACCTTAAGTCATGCTATGGTGACTGTTTCGAAAATAAACGTTATGTACGTTATGCAACGATGACAGTTTTGACCAAAAAACAATGTCACCCTATGTCATGTTATCATGACGTTTTCAAATAATCAACGTTGTGTATGTCATGTTAAAATGATGATTTTAAATAATGACCGTCACCTTATGTCATCCTATGGTGATGGTTTTAAAAAATAAATTGTCGCCCTATGTTATGTTACAGTGACGTTTTGAAATCTAGATGTTACCGTATGTCATGTTACGTCACTGTATATCATGAAGCGATGATGATTTTGAGAAATTTACTCACGGTAAATGTAATGTTAGGGTGACGTTTTGAATGATAAATGTCAGTGTATGTCATTTTATAGTGACGGTTTTGATAAAGTTACGTCACCAAATGTCATGATTCACTAACGATTCTCATCAATTCTCATGATACAGTAACAGTGAATGTTACTAAGTTTTATTTTACATGAGAATGGTATTTAAGTATAAAAATGACAAACGTTTATGTAATATTTTGTAGCACAAACAAAGTAGAAAATATTTTTTGAAAATTTCGACGGCATAACTGCTGTAAATTAAACATTTCCAAAACTTGTATAATAAACGCCACCATATATCATGTTACAACGACGATTATGAAAAATAAGCGTCACCTTATGCCATGCTACAATCATGTTTTTTAAATGTAAACGTCAACGTAGGTCATGCTATGGTGACTGCTTTAAAAATAAACGTCACGGTACTTCACATTACAGTCACAGTTTTTAAATAGAAATGTCAACATATGTCATGTTTTAGTGACTATTTCGAGAAATAAATGTCACTGTACGTTATGCTATGGTGACGATTTTGAATAATGAATGTCATTGTATGTCATGCTATGGTCACGATTTTGATAAACGTCACCATATGCCATGCTCTGGTGACGGTTTTTGAATATAAACGTCAAAGCATGTCATGCTACGATGACGATTTTTATAAAATAGCGTTACCGTGTGTTATGCTACGGTGACGGTTTTTAAAAATAAATGTCACTGCATGTTGTGTTATGGTAACGGTTTTAGAAAAATAAACAAATTTTTATACACTTAAGGTGACGGTTTTTAGCCTATGGTAACGGTTTTTGATGTGATTTGGTAACGTTTTCTGAACGTAACCAAAAGTGTATCAAAAGTGACGGCAAGATAGGTGACGACTTTTATGTCCACGAAAACCGTTACCGTATACCTACGTTAACGGTTTTTAACTGTCATAAAAGACCTTTTTTGTACTAGTGATCGCCAGTAAATTGCCTCCTGCCTAAAAACGGAACATTTTTTCTGTTAGTCTTTACAAATCGTTCCTCTAAACGGACAGAAGTAAATGCCTTCTCCCAGATTCGGGACAAAGAGGTCATCTCTTTAAAACAGACTAACATCCTATGCAGGCTCGGAATTCCTTTCGAAAATCATATACGACGATGGTCCACAGGAGATCATACGTCTGGATCGTGATATCAAACTTACGACCACAACCCCACGTAGCTGGGCTATAGTACATTTTATTTCTTTTTCGCTTTCGATTTATTTCGACAAACGATTACTAACTTAAGCATCGGAGGGTCGTTGGTCAAACCAACGACCACCCCTGAATCTTACATTGCAGGATCGCAGGATCGCACGAACGTCAGTCTTACGATCTATAGCGTGAGAAGACAAAGTCTTTTCAGACTACAAGGTCACGACAAATATGTCACGACCAATAAAGTCATGACCCATAACTCATGACTCGTACGACAAATCTCACGATTCGTTACACAGATCTTATGATCGCAACAGGTGCATCTTAATCTGAGTTCCAAAGTCATTTTTTTCCTACGATTCACGTCGTGAGAAACAAAGTCTCTGCGACTTAAAACACAAGTCTTATAGCAATTAAGACACAGGTTTTACGGTGAAAAATAAAAGTCTCTACGGCTTAGATACGAGCTTTACGATCTTTATCGTAAGGAACAAAGTCTCTGAGACTTGCATATCACAAAAGGAATCTTATTATTCATCATACAGGTCTTATAATCATCACAGATGTTCTTTAAGCTAAGTGTTGGAGACAAAAGTCTTATGACTTGAAATCCATACTTAGAATACATCCTTGGCCTCAGTCGCCCGATTATAAATGAAAGTGTTTTGACAATTTAATGTATAAACAGGTGATTATTTGGTAAAAATGAATTTCTAGTGTTTGTTATAAATATGCATAATATATGTTATAGAACGTTCGAAAACACGAAACTGTGGGTCGTTGGATTTTGGTCATTCCCGACCTTGTGGACATTTTATAAAGTTTAAACCTTTTTGGTTTTGGGAAAAGATGCATTTTGAGTTTTGATGTATAACTCTTAAATATTGGTTTTTCAACGATTCATCCTACGAAGGTAAATTTTTTGGTATAAATACTCTTGACGGATGCTTTGGAAAAATGATTTGGCTTAATCTAAAGTGGAGTTGAGTTACTCATGACTATGAAGCATGTTTCACATAAACATGGGTTATTTGTGTTTTGTTGCATTTACGACCTCTAATAAATGGTCAATTGATTTTGGTTGAGCTTATGGCTCGACTTATAACTTTATTGAGTCTTGAGGACATTTGTTCAGTTTTAATAATGTGATAAGGAAATTTGGGTGTGAGTTATATTTATTGTATTTTATTTGGAGAGTACATGTTTTGAGTGTGTATGTGTCATTCAAATGGAGTCATGTACTTTTTAGATTGTAATGCATTGGATCCATAGACATGTAAGTCAGTCATATTTAATAGTGACGAGTCTTGATATCCTCACTTTGGGATTTATGCCCGCACGAGCATTGTTGTTGTCCCGTTTCTTTTGTGGAGAGGAACCGTTATCGGTTGTACTACGGGGCTATGGATTATTTGGTGTCTATCTCCTTGTGCACGAGGATTTGGACCGTATGGGTTATATTCTCATATGTTGTTGGCCGTCTTTGGTCACTAGCGAGTAGGCAATAAGGGACATTGAAGTCCTTGAGGTGTAACTCGTCTAGATTGGATAGGCAATATGGTCCCGTAAGTCCTTGAGGTGTAACTCGACGGAGTAGGCAATAAATGCATGTATATGGTTTGAGGTTGTGATGTCTTTATGGCATGGGAACTAAAACTGGGACTTGAGGTGTAATCCAATAACATCATTGGTGACCTCACTCACGTGTTCTTGTCACCTTGATGGATACGGGTCTTCCCCGTCATTAGAAGGTGTGTTTGGGTATTTATTTTTATCCATGTTTTCGGTGACGTGTTTTATTATTATGGAATTGCTTTCCATATTTTATAGGTTGTGATGTGTGCCTCATCCGTGTTTGGAATGTTTTGAATAATAGAGATTCATTCATGTTTTTGTTATCTTGGAAATCAATTACTAGTCCACTTTTCAAGCGGGTTTTGGGTTGAGTCCATTTTGAGAATCGTTTTATATTAGAGCTTTCGTCACATGATTTGTGTGCGTTGAAAAATTAGTGGTTTGCATTTATAGTAAATCCCTTTTTGAACTCATGATTTAAATTGCACTTTCTTGTGTTACGAATTATATAACCATGATAAAAACTCTTGAACTCACTAGGCGTTAGCCTAACCTCTTTATTTGTCGGCATGTGCAACAGGTTCCGGTTGGGTAATAGTTCTAGTGACACTGTAAAGAGTGGAGAGCTAGTTGTGTGCTCAAGAAGTAAGTGGCTTGGTGAAGTCTTCCGCATTTGGGGAATAGCAACTTGATATGGGGTTGAGTAACACCCGACCTTTTTGTAGCTTTGCCGTATGACTTAGGTTTAAATGTTGAAGTTATTATGTTTTTATGTATTGAGGTAATTCCAAGAATGGTTTGTAGAAGAAATTTTATCCTTATTTGGTTATTTTATGGAAATATTTATTTAGTTGCTCTTTCCAATTTTGAGGGTGTTACATTGCTGACTTTTGTTGATTTTGCCTGAAATCCGCCGGAAATAATTCCGACGGAAAATCTGCTAGAAACGTGCGTCGATAATAGTGCATTGTTTTGTAGTGTTTCGATGGGTTCTCAATCGTTTTCGACGGGTTATCGATCGATTTCGATGGGTTCTTGATGGAAGACGAAGGTGATGGGTTATGGTTTTACACACACGGACACACACTAAATTAATGGATGGGTTCTCGATTGGTACCAAAGGGTTTCAGATCTGTCTCAATGGGTTAATTTCTCGATTGTTTTCGATGGAAGATGAAGGTCGTGGATTATGGTTTTACACACACAGACACACTAAATCAATATTGGAGGCGCGGGTTCTCAATTGGATTGTTCCATTATTGGATGGATTATATTAAATACACTGATTGATCAAAAGGGAAGAAGTAGAAATCGCTGATCAAACTTACTCATTCAAAGAAAGAGATGAAAACTCCATAACTTGTAATAGTACAATTAATAACCAAGACCACTTTTGGTGGATATGTCTTTCTAATTTTAGTATGCCCAACTAGTTATTCAGCAAGACAAAAGCATTACAGTGGACAGTTGACTAAACTATAGACTGACCTCAGTTATAAATCAGCATATCAATATATCATGTTCATAAGACACAAAAAAACCTGAAGTTTGTAAACGTTTTACTAAGGCAAGGAGAAACTAAGAAAATCACACATAACCTAATCCTCTTGAGTCTTGAATGCATAAACATTTGGTATCTTCATCTTCACAAATGAATTCCCAGATCTCATACAACAATGTATTTTAGTATCCCCCGTGTTATCTGTATTCCAAATGCAGGGTGAAAAAGGGGAAGAGAGAGAGAGAGAGAGAGAGAGAGAGAGTAGGAGAACAAGTGAACAACAAAGAGCTTTTGGGTCCTCTAGAAACTGTAAACACGCCGAAGTTCACAGATAAACAAGCCCATCATCGACTGATTCGTTCATGGAAATCAACAGTTGCAAATAAATGGAAGCTTTTAGATCAGAAAATAAGTGATCTGAACTCAAGTGCTGAATTGGTTTGATAAGACAATCGCCCTTTACAACTCTTAGAAAACCACAATGGTTGTGGCGTACTGGTTAAGGCCCTGGGATGTGGTGGAATATCCATCTGTCCAGGGTTCGAATCCAGGCGTACACAACCACTGAAGTTTAATCAGGGCTGATGTCTTACGGTTAGAAGCGTGCAGAAGCTTCTCCAGCAGTTTCTTGATCGATACTGTTTGCTATTTGAATCTGGTTTGAAGCAGCTAAGGCTGCAGATGAAGAAGCAGCAGCTGCTAATGCTCTCTTCCTCTCAAACTCCCTATGCTTATGCAAGTATCCCCCAATGGCCTGTGAATATTCATCAAACCCTAGCGACCCGAGAGCCCAACAGATGTCGTCTCCGTTCACAGTCTTGCGGTTCTCCTTATGACACTTGTCAGATGCCTCACTGGTAACAAAACTTATGAACTCTGAAGCACACTCTTGTATAGTTTCTTTTGCATCTTTGGAGATCTTAGCTGTGGGTGGTAGGATCCTTTTCATGATCCGACCCACATTTGCAACGGGTAGCAAATTATCATGCTCATCCACCATCGTACTATATGATATCTAGGTTTAGTCAAGATCTTCTAAAACACAGACACGTTTCATTTTATATATATATGTGTGTATGGATGCATACCCACATGTGCATATACTTACATGTACATGAAAGGTCGTGTTGACACTTGACATATATTTATTTACATGTCATGGCTAAATATCGGAGGTGCGGTCACATTTGTATTTATAACTTTTTTAAAACCAAAAAGTAATGTATTTTAAACCAAAACTGAACCAATGATGACTATAACAGAAGTGCTTATTTTATGAAAAGTAAAAAAAAGACAGGAAAAGCATGAATTTGGAGGAATAAAGAACTACATCCAGCATGAAGTGTATGTTATGTATCTCTTATCCTTTGGTATTCAACAAATTCCATCAGATTATTATGCCAAATCTCGAAGTAATTTGAAAACTTATTTTATCCTTCTGCAATGTCCCTTCCACTAGGACTATATTCCCATATTATACTCATGTCGGCCTTGTTGCATCTAAACAACCAATCTTGATCTTAGCCAATTAGTGATGCCAATATAAATTACCAAAGGGTCTTTGACCTAGCGGTATCTGAACCTTTGGCCTCCTAGGAGGTCAGGGGTTCAAACCTCACCAAAGGTGAGGAGGGTGTACTGTGTGAGTTTATTTGTTAACATTTGCCGTATATAGATATTATGTACTAAAAAAAATTGAGGTTGAAGATACCAAATTAATCTACAAGCTGAATGTTCCTCTATTAAACTTCCCAAATGTACACATCTTGTTCCTTTTTGTATCTTCGACCATCTTATTCATCCTGATCGATACATTGTTTTCTGCACATTTATTTAAGTTATAATCATTTGTATTTTTCTAGACTCAACTATGTGCGATTGGTGGTGCAACATTCAATCATAATTAAAATGAATTAATCTAGTAGTAGAGATTGAAAACTTATTATCTATTCATCGAGGACTTGAAAGCTCATTTGAATAGAACAGTTATTCATCGTGTGTAGCTAGCTAAGGAACGAATATTTTCGGCAACCATTATTTGTTCTTCACCCTCATATCAGCATGTTTTCCATTCTAGTTAATTTTATCTTCTATATGGATTGCTCAAACTTAGCAATTCACAAGGCTTGATCGATGAATTATACCCAGCAAACTCCATGACAATAAACATAGAACCACTCCATCAATCCACAAGGACAATACAAACAATTATATATATATATAGAATACATATCACAAGGTCTACTAAAAGTAGAGCTTGGTATTTAATGTGATATCTCTATATATATCAGCCAATTAAGGCACATGAACAATTAAATGCTGGTTAGAATTTTGCAAAACTAGCTAGTATTAATTACAATCTTTGAACTTTGTTTTAGTCCCCCCCCCCCCCCCCCCCCCCTGCCCACTGTTTAAAAATCCTACACTAACAATTAAATGGATGCAGAACTAGTTATTAAACCTTATTACATGTGGATTTTGGGAATATTTCTAAGAAGCAAATGAAAAATGAAATAAAATCAGAAGATTATACACGGGTGGTTTTATGCGTACTAGGAAGAAACACAAAAATGAAAATGGGATTAAAGAGCTGCCACCTTGAAATAGAGATCCTGAATACATGGACAATTAATGAAAAAGAATAAGCAAGGTGGATAGGCAGCCGATTGTGGGCGTGTATTGTCAAAACATTAACCTTGGCATGAATTTCTAATTGATGTATGTAAAGTCCTTAATTAGGGTTCTCAATCCCTCAATTAATGTTTACACAATTTGTTTATCTTTTCGTTCATCCAAATATCATCTTCTCCTTGAATATCCTTTATATTCATTTTCATTCTAACTATTCTTAATTTCTGTAGTCAATCTAAATATTTGAAAAGAGGAAATCTCAGGATTAAAATCAAGGTTAGGAAGAGATCAAGATCAGACCCAAGAATGAACACTGATTAATCGAATGATGAGGAACGCCGTGCCGTGTAGGAGTAACGGAGGGAGTAGTAATAGGGCATTCATTGTAATAGACTACAAATGTATTCTATATTTAAGGGAACATACAGGAGTAATATAGATCGATGGTAGGGGCAAGGTCTTTGGATAGAACTTAGAAGGGTAAATAGGGGAAGGTGGGGAGAGCTAGAAATTAAAAAGAATGAGAAGGCATATTTGAAGCTAGAAATTAGAATATTCATTACCTACAAATTCATGTATGAGGAGTGGTGAAATGAGTTAATAATCCCCTATTGGGGAGTAAAACAGTACTAGCTAGGTAAAGATCTTTTTGATTTCTATCTACCAACATTCAGATATGTTTTGCATTTGACTCACTCAAGTAATAAGGTTGCTTGACCTTTGGCCATTGATTTATATTATATGTAAAAGCAAACTCCAACATAAGACCTTAAGCTAAAGGAAGGACAAGTTTTTTCTATTATCTTCACTAACAAAAGTAAATGATCAAAAGACAACTTTAACATTACCTTCATAGTGGGATGAAACTAGTACTAGTTTGGATAATCTTTTAAATTCATAACAGTTTTTATGAGATGGATCGCAACCTCAATCAATTAAAAGGGATACTGAAGGAAATTTTCTTCTATGATGTGAATAAATCGAATGTACCTTGAAACCAAGGGGTTGAACACTAGGAAAACTAAAGATGGATAAAGAAATAAACTTAATGAATATATCAAAGAGATATCTTTAACTCTCAAACTGATCGGGAATTGGGAGACTCTTGTTCGGATGACTGTCGGTTTGCATAGATCTATCTCTTCATATAGAACTTTTACCTCGAAACTTTTATGGTTAGGGGGTGATTCTCAAATATTAAAAAAGTTACCTTATCATTGAAGCCAAAACGCTAATCACTTGTTTATTATTATTATTAGGCCATTCAAGAATGTGGGTGTTCTTTGGTGGATGATTTGGGGTTCTGGTTAAAGCACAATTAATCACCTAAGCGTTATCCTTTCCTCTAATATTATATAATTAAATTGAATCTAAAAAGATCTTCTATTTTCGTTAAAAACTTGCTCAAGTATTTTCAATCAATATGACTTCAAAGTTTTGTAATTGATATATGTATATATATATATATATGGAAGAAGTTTCTAGTCATGATCTACACAAATTGAACTCATAGGAGTCTAGGGTTGGAAAGGAATGAGGAAGGTGTTTAGGCTGCAAAACAGCATAGGAAATCAACTATAAAAATGTGATAATGAGCTAGGCACTGTATATATACTCTAAATGAATGAGCAAAAAGTAAGCAAATTTATATTAAATTAGAGAAAGTAGATATACTTAGATATTAAATTCAATCAATTTTAATTTCTTTTCTTTGCAATTAGCAATAACATTTTATATCATTTTCTAAAGTCTAAGAAATAAAATAAATACATGAAATCTTATATTCTCTAGAAGTTTTAATTTATTGATTTTGTAGACTTTTGGTGATAAATCTACTTCCTCTTCTTCCCTAGTGCATCCTTTTTGTTTTTAATGACCAAAATAACGGCAACAAACCATATTCAGAAAACAAAATCCATCTCAACAACGAAAAATTACTATCCTAACATTATACATATATATAGAGAGAGAGGTGGATTCAAACCAGAACGTTAATTACTTAAGAAAACACGAGAACGACCGTTAATGTACAAAATCATACATGATTCACGTACAAAATCATATATGATTCATGCGACTTTGCCTCGCGACTTAAGTCGCAGCCAAAGTCGTCCGCGTCCAGTTTTTTGCGTTAATGTAAAATCACATTGTGATATTGAACATGATATGATGTTCTCGTGTTTTCTTAAATAGTCAAGGTTCTCATTTGAACCTTCCTCTCTCTCTCTCTCTCTCGGTCTCTCTCTATATATATATATCTATATATATATATATATATATATATATATATATATAGTGTTAGGTTCATTTGAGAAGTCTAAATATTTTGAGAAATGGAGAAGTAAAAAAACACGGGAGTGTTCATATATGACTGTTTATATATGAACGTTCATATATGAACGTTCATATATGAATATTTATATATGAACGTTCATATATGAACACTCCCGTGTTTTTTTACTTCTCTATTTCTCAAAATATTTAGACTTCTCAATTGAACCGTTCCCTATATATATAGGGTCCCCTTCTTTTGCTAACCAACCTATTGGTACTAACCGTGCTAACCCATCACAACCATAGATTATTAAGATCAACGGTTATAATTAAATCAAGGATTATAATATTATTCAAAATTAAAAAAGAGAAGATTGACATTTGTGCATAAGTGCAGAGGGGCATTTTTGTCCAAAACAACAAAGATTAAAAAAGAGAAGATTGACTTCTACTAGTGATTCTGAAGAAGAGATTCTGAATGATGGTGGAGACCACGGCGATACAATCCCAGTTATTGCACCGCGTAGTCAAATGACTATTCGTCCGCTGAATAGGTATGGAGATTGGGATTTTGCTAACATGAGTTTTACAGATCAACTGGAGTTTGCCTTGCATGTAGGGTAAGAAGAGCCGCTTGATGTAAAGGAGGCGTTGGCCTCAACCCACAGTTCGAAATGGCTTGGTGCCATGCAAGAAGAGATGGAAGCTCTCTCGAAGAACAACACTTGGGACTTATGTTCGTTGCCTAAGGGCAGCCGTGTTATTGGTTGCAAGTGGGTTTTCAAAATCAAAGATGACAATCGGTACAAGGCTCGTCTCGTTGCTAAAGGCTTTGCACAACGGAAAGGTATTGAGTATGACGATATTTTCGCTCCCGTTGTTAGACATACATCTATTCGTGTTCTTTTAGCGATCGTGGCTATTCACGATTTGGAGCTAGAACAACTGGATGTGAAGACTGCCTTCCTACACGGATACTTGGATGAAACTATCTATATGAAGCAACCTGATGGTTTCGTTTCCAGCAGCAAACCAGAATACGTATGTAAGCTCCAGAAGTCCGTCTATGGACTTAAACAGTCGCTTCGTCAGTGGTATAAGAAGTTTGATTCGTTTATGCTCACTCTGGGATTTGAGCGCAGTGAAAAGGATGCTTGTGTCTATCATAGACAAAGCGGTGGTATTTTCACTTACTTACTTCTTTATGTAGATGACATGCTTATTGCCTGCAAGGACCGGTCAGAGATCGAACGTCTGAAAGATAAGTTGAAATCAGAATTTGAAATGAAGGATCTTGGCGCGGCGCAGAAGATTTTGGGCATGGAAATCGTGCGGGACAGAAAGTCTCGGACACTCAGGTTGACACAACGAGCGTATATTCAGAAAATTCTGAAGCGGTTCAATCTTGATGGTGCCAAGACGTCTAGCACTCCGCTACCGAAGCACATCAAGATTACGAGTGAAGATTGTCCGAAGGACGACAAGGAGAAGGCCGAAATGTCAAAGGTTCCATATGTTAGTGCGGTCGGGAGTCTCGTGTATGCCATGGTGTGTACCCGTCCCGATCTCGCACATTGTGTCGGAGTGGTGAGTCGGTTTCTCGTGAATCCGGGTCGATCACATTGGGCAGCCGTTAAAATGGCATTCCGATATTTGAAGGGAACCGAGAAACATTGTCTTATTTTTGGTTTGCGCAATAACTGTGAAATTGTTGGATATTGTGATTCTGACTATGCAGGTGATCGAGTGGGTTGGAGATCCACACCCAGTTATGTATTTACCTTGGGTGGAACAGCCGTTAGTTGGAGATCACGGTTACAGTCTATTGTTGCATTGTCGACCACAGAAGCTGAACTTGTTGCGGCGGTTGAATCTGCAAAGGAAGCAGTCTATTTGAAAGAACTGATAAATGACCTGGGCTTCGAGCAAACTTCCGTACGCATTCTCTGTGATAATCAGAGTGCCATCCATTTGGCAACTAATTTGGCTTTAAGCTCCCGGACAAAGCACATAAATGTGCGTGATGCATATCTTGTTAGATTACATGAAGCAAAGGTCGTCTATTTGACTAAAGTCCTGACCGACGACAATGCCGCTGATATGTTCACTAAGTCGCTACCGCCAGCCAAGTTTGGGCATTGCTCAAACTTGATCCATCTCCGTTTGTGTTAGTGCCGTTCGGCACTTTGAGAGAGAGAGAAGATATTACCACAGATGACAAAATGACATCTTTGAAGGAATTACTTTGTTAAGTGCTTAGAGCTTTGCTTATGCTCTACCTTGTTCAGTGGGTTGTGCATTTGAGGTTATTTGTTTGCTTGTAACTTTGACGGGTGATGGCCATGCCGAAGCTCGTCACGGTTGGAATGCATTTTGCTACCTCGTGTCAATTTACTTTGCTATCTACTTGCTGATGATCAACCGTTGGGAAGACTCGTATTTGTTGGATTGGGAGTTTTTCGCTTTCAAGGATCATGTGCATCATGGTGGAGTGTTAATATATATATATATATATATATTACATATATATTTTATATATGTTGCACATGGTGAATTAAAATACTTGGTCACCAAGTATCTTGCTCCCTACTCATCCACTACCCTATAAATACTACCATCATCTCTTCCATTTTGCTCACCCATTTCTTCCTCTTCTTGAACCGAAACACACACATATTTCGGTTTTAGCTAGCTTCACTTGTTAGGGACATCCACAAATATTCTCTAGTATATTTCGATACACATAGTGTGTGTGAGGACGAGAGTGTTTCGATATTCGGTGGTGTTCGTGAAGCCTCGTTTGTTGATCGTGGATCTTAAGATCCTTGTACGAAGCACTTTGTAATCTACTTGGTTGGTAATAAACACTTGCTCTCTCTCTTTGGTGGACGTACACTATCACAACGATAGTGGAACCACGTTATATCCTTGTGTTATTTGGTTGTGATCTTGCACAATATATACGCTTATATATATCTTGCTATATATATTTATGGATACTAACGTTTCCATCGTTTTTATCTATATTTATATATATCGTGTGGGTTAATTTATCTACGTTAGAGAATTATTGTGTAACATCTAGATTATTGTTATCCGCATTTGTTGTTGGGTTTATTGTGCACTTGGATTTCTACTCGTTTGGGACCTTAGGAATCATTGGTGAACTTCTCGTAATTTTGGCACGATAAAATTTTCCTAACAATTGGTATCAGAGCTTCGGATCTAGATTTGGGTTTGTGTAGAAAATATACATAAACAAGTTTACACATTTCGTTTTCTCTATGGCTGAAGTAGAAACCCCATTTGGTATCGGTCCCTCTAACCAGTCCCAAAAGTCGTACCAAGAAGGTACCTTTAATTTGTCCGGGGCTGGGATTCGTATACAGACTTGGAATGGGAACGGTGACTTTGGTAAATGGCAGTTCACAACATCCGCGGTACTTAGGAAAAATTGAGTCCATCCCGTAGTATTTGCTAAAGACGAGTTAGACTCTAATATGTTTGACCTTAAGGCTAAAGAAATGGAAGCATGGACATTTACTACTTTGCAGATGGCTATGGAAGATAATGTTATATCTGATATTGTGTCTGAAAAGACAGCTGCAGATATTTGGAGCAAACTTGAGAATTTATATCTCAAGAAAACTTTGACCAACAGATTGTTACTGATGCGGTCGTGTCTCTTCTTCAAAATGAAGGAAGGACAACAATTAAGGCGCACATGACCGAATTCGAAGATATCATCATGAAGTTGAAGGCAACAGATGTACTTCTTGCAAAAGACGAAGAAGCACTTGTTATGATCCTGTTGTATTCACTTCCCGAGAAATATTTCCAATTCACTAACAGTTTTATTTATGGAAGATAAACTCTTTCTTTGTCTGATGTGAAAACATGAATGATTTCTGAATATCAACGAATTCAGATGCGGATCGGTAACAATCCCAGAGAGAATAATTACAGTCAATGCCTATTTGCTGACAAAGGCCGAGACGATCAGCATTCTTCAAGAAGAAGAAACCGTGGGCGCTCTCCGTCTCGCCGACCTGGTTCTCGGGGGAAATCAAAGGCGCGTGGCAACTGTAATTATTGCCACGAGCCAGGTCATTGGGTTAAGGACTGTCCGAGTCTTAAAAACAAAGACAATGCGGACACCTCAGCCTTTGTAGCCGAAGAGGAGCAAGATGGCTTCTCTGCCACAGTTACACCACCGCAAGGTGACAGGCGATGGGTGTTAGATACCGGGGCATCTTGCCACATGACACCATTCCGGGACTGTTTCTCTACCTTCGAAAAAGTTGAAGGTAACAGTATTTATATGGGAAACAGTACTTCGTGTGTCACTCAGGGTATCGGTACTGTGCGGATCAAGATGTTCGATGGATGTATTCGGACATTGAATAATGTCAAATTTGTTCCATCCATGACTCGTTCCTTGATTTCTGTTGGACAACTGTCCAAATTGGGCTGCAAGATTCGAATCGATGACGGGAGTTTGCGCATCTCCAGAGGGAGTATTATTGTAATGAAAGGCAAACGGGCGGAAAATAATCTTTTCCATTTGATTGGCGAGACTATTTATTCTGAATCGTGTGTGGCCGATATTTCTCAGAATCTTGGTGATGCTCGCTTATGGCATCTTCGTTTGGGTCACACATCCGAGAAGAACTTGGAGATTTTGCGCAAGCGAAAGCTCATTAAAGTCTATGTTCCTGCTAGCCTGGAGTTTTATTCGGGATGTGTCAAAGGAAAGCAGACGCGTGTTTTTTTGGTGTTGGAAAACACAACACTAAAGGAATCCTCGATTATGTTTATACAGACGTCTAGGGACCATCCAGTACTCCGTCCCTCAGTGGAGGTAAATATTTCGTTTCGTTTATTGATGATTTCTCACATAAGCTTTGGGTGTATGTGTTAAAGTTCAAGGCAGATGTCTTCGATACATTCAAGACTTGGTTGGCACGAGTAGAGGTCGAGACTAGCAAGAAGTTGAATGTGCTCAGATCTGACAACGGTGGAGAGTTTACTAGTGGTAACCTCAAGGACTTTTGTTCGCGTAAAGGCATCCACCGTCACTACACCACTCCGGGCGATCCTCAATCTAATGGGGTAGCCGAACGAATGAATAGGATTGTTGGTTCCCGTTTTGTTTAAACAAGATTATCAGATCTATTAGTTCAATTTTAAGTATGATGCGGAAGCGTATTTGAAGAACTAACAGATATGTTTGATGGATTTAAAACACACAGTATCAAATAAACAGTGAAGAGAATAGATTTATAGCACAAAGACCCACTGTATTTAATATATCAAGAACACTTAGTATAGATTTGACGCTAATTGAGTGTAAGTGTTTTGTGTTGTGTGTTTAGTGATTGTGTAAACTTGTAAAGTGTAAAAACGGTGATTCTTAGGAAGAACTCAACATGAGTCTTCCTTTTATACTACTACAAAAGATCTATTCTAGACAAGAGACTGTTGCTACAGGAAAGAAGATATGGTATGAACAGTTGGAAAACTGCATGCATTAAATGTCGCAGACGTCTATGTTGTACTAAGCCCTATTGAGTCCACTCAGAGTTTGACACGTGTTGAAGTTGGACAGGGCATGCTACCATACAAGTTGATGAACAGATCCTGGAACAGTAGCAAGATATTTCTTTAACAGTGGTAAGATATTATAAGTATCTTGAGTCTTCAGTGAGGTCAACAGAGGCTCTGTAAAGTGTTGCAGAGGTTCTGCGGTCTGGTCCTTTGTAGAGTAGTCTTCACTGGGTTCCTTGTCTTCTGAAGTTGTCTGCAGAGGCTCTGTTATTGGTGACAGAGGTTCTGAGGTCTTGATCTTCTGTAGCGTTCTTCTGTAGTTTCTTCGGTCTTTGATCACTCTTGATCAAACTTCCTTTGCTTCTTCTTAGATGCCCGGCAGAGCTTCTGTTGCACTCAGCAGAGCTTCTGTGGAAGTTCTTCTGTACTTGGTCATTTTTCAATACTTCTAATGTTTCAGAATATTGGAGCTAAAAATCTCCCCCTAAGTATTGAAAAATAAATTTTGACTTTTTGAATTTTTTTTTTTGGCTAAGTTAAGATAGACAGAGGTTAAACAATACCTCAGAGGATTATTTCTTTCATTTGGAATTTATGCCAGAGGCATTTACATTTGAGTACATTAAATGAACGGAAATAAAACGTTGATAGAGGTTCTTTGAAGAGACTCAGATTTTTGCATTTGGGAAGTCGTCGAACTTTCTGTTGTCTTTTCCTACTTCCTTGAGTTCTTCATAGAATTTGAGGCAGAGATTTCTTAAGCCTAGTGTAGCATCAATCTCTTTGATCATCATCAGAGCAGATTATTCATCCATAAGCTCTGTTGCTTTGTTCTCCTCTAGTATTTTTCTAAACATGTTCAGAGTACGGGTTATGTACTTCTGACAGTCCATTGTCACAAACAGTTTAAGTTGACCAGCAGGATTCTTGAATACTAACCCGTACCTTGGAGTTTTGATGATCGAATTGTGTATGGCATTGGGTGGGCAGAAATCCTCTGGTGGTCTGATGCTTAGAGTAGTCACGCCTAGATCGATGGCTAGTTGAAAGTCGAGCATGCTGTAGATTAGGAGCTTTTCACGCATCGCCTTTCTGAGAACTCGATAAGATCTTTGGTGGCAGTCGTCATTGAAGTTGTCTTTCATCCATTGCAGAAGGTTAGGTAAGTCATAGGGATTGAGGTTTCGGATATCATCATCAGAGAATTGATTCTCTGATCTGTCAGACCTTTTGACTTTCCAGAATGTATACATCGTATGAGGATAGGTTCTCATTTTAGAGTATCTACAATAGATTACCTTCTTTATCTTGTGAATGGAGTAAACTTGATTGACCGATTTTGACTTTGTAGAGGTGAAGATGGCATTGAATTCCTCTCTTAGCTTCTGATCTCGGACATGAGCTTGCAGATCGCTCTGGAAGTGCTGTCTGTAGAGATAACTGTAAACATGCTCTTCCATTTGTTCAATGGTTGGAGTAGTTCTTGGAATTGGTCTCCTTAGCTTATCCATTTGTCGAGTGATATCTGCTACTTTACCTTCTGTTACCTTAGCTGTGGGATCCAGGGTTGGGTTTTTTGACAGAGGTTTCAAGTTGAATGCCCAGTCTTCCTCTTCGGGTTTAGGAGTGATGAAGGCATTAAAGGCACCTTTCATCAACTTCTCTGTAGCAACTGGCATCTTCTTCTTTGGCTCTTCTTCTGTCATTATTCCCTTGCCTTTATCTTTTGGTTTTGAGGTTTCAGAGGTTGGGTTTTGGATTTGTGTGGGTGGAACCTCTGTAGATTTGACGGTTGAAGGTTCTGTGGGTTTTGGGGTTGGATGCTCTGATGTTCTGGTTGTTGCCTCTGAAGGTTTTGATACTTCGGGTTGTGAGGTCTCTGTTGGTGAGGAGTCTTCGGGTCTTGGAGGTGGGATGTCAAAACGCTTTGCTGATTGAAAAGCAGATACAAATTCCATTCTGTGAAGAATGAACTCTGCAGAGCGTTTTGGTCTTTGGGGTTTTCGAGCTATGGTTTTGACTCTAGTTTTGCGCGGGATTGGTTGTGAGGTTGGTGTTGGTTCTTTGGGTGAGGGTGGAGTTTGTTCTGTGGATGAGGATGCAAGAGTGATTACCTTAGGTTCTGTGGTTGGTGCATCCTCTGCTGAGATATAGGTGTTTTGCCTCTATTGTGTTCCTTGTGTTTCCTTCGGGGTTTCTGTTGTAGAGGGTTCTGCAGTTTTCTCTGTAGTTTTTGCAGAAGCAGCCTCTGTTGTTTCCTTTGTTCTCTCCCCCTCAGGATGACCAGATGCACCATCATCAGGATCATCCTGCCTTCTTTTAGCAGCAACTTCTGTTCTGCAGGTGTCTTGAGCTGCTTGCCTTGCTGCTTGTTTCTTCATTGTTTCAAAGTAGATTGCGATCGAAGTCTTGAAGGCTTTGGTAGCACTTTTCTCGAATTCTGCAGCGGTTGTTTTGGCAATGTCAGTGGCAGAGGTGATGGCATCAGCAGCAGAAGTTTCTTTATTTGACTTTAATTCTATAGGGGCTTCTTTAACTTCTGTGGATAAGGTATCCACTTTGGTATTTAATCCTGTAAGCGCGCCTGAAGTTGAATCTGTAAAAGTTGTGAATGAGCTTTGCAACTTATTCAATGTTTGAGTTACATAGGTTACAAAGACTTGGAACTCATTCTTCGTAACATGTTCCTCTTGGGTAACCTCTGGAGGAACAACCCCTTCTCCAGAGTGAGTCCCTGTTCCTGGGACACCTTCTTTCATTCCTGTTTGATCGTTGAGAATGGAAGGATTTCCTTCTGATCTTCGAGAAGAAACAAGAGTTTCAGTCTCTACAGAAGTTCTGTGAAGAACAGTGTCCAAATCCACTCCAGAGGTGGGTATCGGAATGTCCTTCTTTTGACTTGGAGACTTGTCTAGAGTCTCTTCGTCTTTGTGCTTACTACTTCTCTCTGAAATAAGTTTTGGCCCTATATTGTGCGTGGCAGAGGAAACAAATTCCTCTGTTGGGTGTTCTAGTGTGATCTGGGGCGATTGATCATGAACTATAGGTGAGTCTCTTTGAGGAGACTCCCTAGGAATGGATTCCCCGGTTTCTGTGGGCGCAGAAGTCGAAAGAGTGACTTCTGGCTGTTTGGTTTGGGTAGAGGTCGAGTTGTGCGACTCTTTTTCAATAACTCCTTCTGCAGCTAGACCTGCAGAGTTAGATGTGTGGGTTGCACTAGGAGGAGGTGAGGGATGTGTGCCTTCTTCATCTTCGGCATCTTTTTCTTTTTCATTTTCTTTTCCTCCAGATGTTTCTACCCTATCCTCTAACCTATTTTCAGTAATTTTACCTATTTGGACCTCTTCTTCTGCAGTTTCTTGTCTTGCCAGAAGTGAATCAAGACCCTTTGTGATTGTATGGGTTTGCAGAGGTGGAGGTTGAGGTTGTTCTATTTCGATTCCCTTTGTAATTGATTGCAGAGGAGAAGAGAGTTTCTTCTTCTTTGATTTCCTTTTCTTTGGTTTAGGTGCCCCCTCCTCTGTAGATTTTGACTTTCTTTTTCTTTTGGAAGAGGGAGGGGCAGAGGGACCTTGGGTTTGTGGTGGAGATGAGGGTTCTGTGGTATGTTCAGTGGGTGGAGAAGATGGTTCTGCAGGGGGTTGTTGGATAGCAGAAGCAGAGGCAAGTGGTTCCTCTGTAGGGGTCTTGGTTTTCTTTCCCTTTTTCTTCTTCTTCTCTTTAGATCCCTCAGAAGACTTCCTCTTTGAAGGATAGAGGTCTTTCCTTATATTTCAGAAGTTCTTCTGGTTGGCCTTGTGTTTAGCCAACTTTATCTTCCATTCTTCCTCTGTTAGTCTCTCTACAACACTACCTCCTATGGGTAATCCTATACGCAAGGGTGTTACAGAACTGGGTTCAGGAGTTCTGTAAACGCGTGTGTACTCACTAACTAGTTCTTCATTACTAGCATAACCTAACATTACCTTTGACAGTGGTCTGATGTGCGGGTAGCCGTCCTCATGTTCTGTAGGGGTGTTCTTGGACATAGGAAATTGCTTAGGTTTGGGACCGTCCATTGGCCATTTTTGGATATGGAGTAGGGGTTCGAAAAGTACACTGAGGATTCGCTGGAACTGTAGAGGGGGCAACCAGTTATGATCAGACATTTTGGCTTTATGGGAGGCGATTTTTCGATCGATGGTGTTGATGATCTCTTGCATCATTATGGTGGCATAATCTAGTGGTAGATCATAGTACACACCATACATGATTGAGAGAATTTGAGGTGAGCTTTGATCGATGCTCCCGATTTTTCCCGTGAGGCAACGATTTAGGATGGAGAATAAGGTATTCCACAGAGGGGGTAGTTTTGCTCTGCGGAAATCGTTCCTCTTTTTCAACTGTTGGTTGTACCCTAACATGTGCAGAAAGTCGACAAGTTCTTCATTTCTTGGTTGGGGGCATACTTTTTGATTCCCATGAGTCCTCTTGTTGGAAGGCCAAATTCTAATGAGAACATGGTGCGGTTGAACATCAGTTCAAGACTGTTACTTTGGTTAGGTTTAGAAATATAGCCTCTGATCAAATCGGTGTCAGCGTCATAACGGCAAGATTGCCAAAACTGATGTAGGTAACGTACAGGTAATTGTTCAACGGTTTTGCTCAGAAGAGGGTAAAGAAAGTGGTTCTCTAGGATGTTTAGCAGGATGACATGTTCTTTACCAAAAGTCGTAGGAGAAGGAACAAGATAACAATTGTTTGATTTAATGGGAAGGGTTTGCTCGAAATGGTCATTAGAGAAAAATTGTTGCAGGTGGGTAATGGGTACAAAGGATGCCTCGTCGCCGGAGTCATGTCTGTTGATATCGGCGGCGGTATGTGAGTTGTGGGAGTGCTCAGAATGTACTGGAGAGAGTGGCGGAGAGTTCATCGGTGAAACGTGAGTAGCTTTGGAACTGGAAGCCATTTGTAAGTTTGAAAGTTCTAGGTTTTCAGAAAGAAAAAAGCAAGTTCACCGGAGAAGATGAGAGAATAGTAAAGTTTTGAAAGTTATTTTAACTTAGGTTTTATACTGTGGTAACGGGTAGAATTTGGAACGGTGAAAATGTGAGAAAGTTAATAAAATTTGAGGTCCGCACTCGAGTTCATTTGGCGTGGAGCAAGTTTCCAGGACGACGTTATATGTACGTCAATGAAAACTCGACATGTCAATAGTGTCAGTGATGACGAGACGTCGTGGGCGGCCATATTAAATGAAAAGCGCGTGGGTTTAAATTTTCACCACAGAAAAGTTACCGTTAAAAAGTTACCGTTACAGAAGTTCCTAAGTGAAAATCTTTACAGAAGCTCTGTGGGTACAGAAGCTCTGTGATTTTGAAAAACTTTTATCTTTGTAGATTGTATCTTATGAAAATTGTTTGAAAAACGCAAGGAGAGGATCGATAAATCTTTAGTAGAGAAATAGTCCTACAGAGGTTTTTGGACCTCTACCAGAGCCAGCAGAGTCTCTGTTACAGGAAATTTCTAATAACTAATAATTTATAAACATTTTTTAATCATCCAAGTTTTTGATCAGTTTTAACAATGTATTTAGGACCTATTTGAAAGTTGGTGTCCTAGAAAATTGTAAATCTCAAAGATTTTGTGCAGCAGAAGTCTTTTGAAAGATTTGAGTGATCTACAGAGGTTTTTTGGATGAAAGTACTCTGTAGCTTAAGACTTCTGTAGCATTGTGCGTGTAATTGGTTACCGAGATGACATTCCAAAAGATCGATAGAGGTTAAATTTGCGATCATAGAGCATATTCCTGGCAGAGCTTCTGTTGAGCCCAGCAGAAGCTCTATGACCTCAAATTTCTCATATCTCAAATTTTATGAAACTTTTTGATCTTTTGATTTTTGAAATGTTATCCACAGTATATTTAGGACATATTTGACACTTTTTGTCCTAGAAAACTGTTTTCAAAAACCTAAAAGTACGAGATACCAACCTTTTGTTCTTTTAGTTCGGCGAGTGTGATTTCTTCTGTCGCATTCTTAGCTCCCCCTTGACTTATAAATCTTTGTAGATTCAGCAAGGTCTCCTTTTTCGCTCCCCATTGATCTAACAACCTCTGTAGATCAAGTGTCTTTTTCTGCTCCCCCTTGACCTATGCTTGGTTCAGAATAAGATAAGTTGTGCACAGGACATAGGTCAAGATCATCAGAGGTTCTGTAGAGGTTGTCAGAGGTTCTGAGCAGACCTTACAGAAGTTCTGTGATATCAAGAATTATTATAGATTTAAGAATTCACATACAGAAAATAATAAATAAACAAAAATATTTACATAATATACAATATCTATGTTATACTTACAGAGGTTTTGGGTACCCATAACCGTATGGGTCCTATTGTATGAAACGCCTTTATGCATTTGTCATACATACCAGAAATGAAAGGTTTTTTTGTCTTTTTGAACATTTTGAACAGGTATAGAGCCTTTCACTATCCAAACCTTTTTCACCTTTTTAAAAGTTTGATTAACTAATTTGTCCAACCTATGATCATGCAAAAATTTCGATGTTGAGGTCTGAAGTTTTGAAAACATATCAGGCTTAAAAGATCCTTCACGATTGAATTTCCTGATCTGTTTAGCAAAAATATTCTTTTTCCTTAAATTTTCCTCAAGCATCTTTTGGAGATTAGATTTGCATCTTTTCTCCAACATGATTTCAGTTGATAAATTAGAGAGTCCTTTTGTTAGTTTGGATATTTCTGTTTTAAAAATCCTTCTCTCTTTTTCAAAGTCATCTTTTTGACTTAAATCTTGAAATCTTTGAACCTTCAACTGTTCAGATTCTTTTCTTTCAGATTCTTTTCTTTCAGAATCAGATTCTTTCCTTTCTTTTTCAAGGATATTCTGCAATTATGAGATTTTATAAGTAAGCTTCATCGACTTTGTTTCAAGAACAGTTTTCTTCTCTTCATAATTTCCTCTTTCATTGACCACAATCTTTTCAAAATTGAAAATTAGTTTAGAGAAGTTTAAACATTTTAGTTCAAGTCTTTTCTTTTCTTCATCTGACAAAGATAAGTTCCTTTTTAGTTCAAGATTTTCACAGTTTAAGTTTTTAACATATTTTTCAAGTTTAGCAATTTTATCAGAAATAATAAAGATGCTTTTGTTCTTTTCATCTAGTTCTTTTTCAAGAGAAGGAATTATTTCGCGAAAATTTGTGCTGAGTTTTGAATAAAAAATTGAGTCAGCATCACCATAAAATTTCATTCTAGATATTTTAAATGGAGTTTTTAACGAAAGAAACAGTTTCTATGATGTTACCTGATCAAATGAATCGAAGATGACAGTAAAACAGAAACTGTTTGAAGGAATGAAGAACAGGTTAAAAACAAACAATTTCTATAAAAAATCTTTGTAAAAACGAGGATCACTTGATATTGAAAATCAAGCTTTGCTCTGATACCAATTGTTGGTTCCCGTTTTGTTTAAACAAGATTATCAGATCTATTAGTTCAAGTTTAAGTATGATGCGGAAGCGTATTTGAAGAACTAACAGATATGTTTGATAGATTTAGAACACACACTATCAAATAAACAGTGAAGAGAATAGATTTATAGCACAAAGACCCACTGTATTTAATATATCAAGAACACTTAGTACAGATTTGACGCTAATTGAGTGTAAGTGTTTTGTGTTGTGTGTTAAGTGATTGTGTAAACTTGTAAAGTGTAAAACCGATGATTCTTAGGAAGAACTCAACATGAGTCTTCCTTTTATACTACTACAAAAGATCTATTCTAGACAAGAGACTGTTGCTACAGGAAAGAAGAGATGGTATGAACAATTGGAAAACTACATGCATTAAATGTCGCAGACGTCTATGTTGTACTAAGCCCTATTGAGTCCACTCAGAGTTTGACACGTGTTGAAGTTGGACAGGGCATGCTACCATACAAGTTGATGAACAGATCCTGGAACAGTAGCAAGATATTTCTTTAACAGTGGTAAGATATTATAAGTATCTTGAGTCTTCAGTGAGGTCAACAGAGGCTCTGTAAAGTGTTGCAGAGGTTCTGCGGTCTGGTCCTTTGTAGAGTAGTCTTCACTGGGTTCCTTGTCTTCTGAAGTTGTCTGCAGAGGCTCTGTTATTGGTGACAGAGGTTCTGAGGTCTTGATCTTCTGTAGCGTTCTTCTGTAGTTTCTTCGGTCTTTGATCACTCTTGATCAAACTTCCTTTGCTTCTTCTTAGATGCCCGGCAGAGCTTCTGTTGCACTCAGCAGAGCTTCTGTGGAAGTTCTTCTGTACTTGGCCATTTTTCAATACTTCTAATGTTTCAGAATATTGGAGCTAACAAGGACTTTGCTTGAAAAGGTCCGATGTATGTGGTCGACATCGGAGTTCCCCAAAATTTTCTGCGCCGAAGCACTTTACACCGCGGTGCACATTGTTAACAGGTTACCTTGTTCGGCTATCGGGAGAAAGATTCCGGAAGAGGTTTGGAGAGGTAAAAGAAACATTTGTTTGAAATACATACGTGTATTTGGTTGTCCTGTTTACGTTCATGTTTCAGGGCAGGACAAGTTGGATCCTAAAGCCACCAAAGGATTCTTGCTCGGCTATACAGATGGTATCAAGGGTTACTGAATCTGGAACCCCTTGACTCGTAAGGTGATTCATTCTCGACACGTCACGTTTGATGAATCGGTCCTGTTAAAGTCACATGATCCTCGGTCCTCTCAAAATCCGGAAGTCGTCACAAATGTTGCTCCTACTGCCGATGGTGTGGAGCCAGTAGTCAGTCCTAATAATCCCAGTTCATCTGTTCCTGATATTGTTCCAGAATCACCCGTAGATGTTGAAGAAGTCATTCCGCCAGTGACTTCTACTAGTGATTCTGAAGAAGAGATTCTGAAGAAGAGATTCTGAATGATGGTGGAGACCACGACGATACAATCCCAGTTATTGCACCTACCAGGCGTAATCAAAGGACTATTCGTCCGCTGAATAGGTATGGAGATTGGGATTTTGCTAACATGAGTTTTACAGATCAGCTGGAGTTTGCCTTGCATGTAGGGCAAGAAGAGCCGCTTGATGTAAAGGAGGTGTTGGCCTCAACCCACAGTTCGAAATGGCTTGGTGCCATGCAAGAAGAGATGGAAGCTCTCTCGAAGAACAGCACTTGGGACTTATGTTCGTTGCCTAAGGGCAGCCGTGTTATTGGTTGCAAGTGGGTTTTCAAAGTCAAAGATGACAATCGGTACAAGGCTCGTCTCGTTGCTAAAGGCTTTGCATAACGGAAAGGTATTGAGTATGACGATATTTTCGCTCCCGTTGTTAGACATACATCTATTCGTGTTCTTTTAGCGATCGTGGCTATTCACGATTTGCAGCTAGAACAACTAGATGTGAAGACCGCCTTCCTACACGGAGACTTGGAGGAAACTATCTATATGAAGCAACCTGATGGTTTCGTTTCCAGCAGCAAACCAGAATACGTATGTAAGCTCCAGAAGTCCGTCTATGGACTTAAACAGTCGCTTCGTCAGTGGTATAAGAAGTTTGACTCGTTTATGCTCACTCTGGGATTTGAGCGCAGTGAAAAGGATGCTTGCGTCTATCATAGACAAAGCGGTGGTATTTTCACTTACTTACTTCTTTATGTAGATGACATGCTTATTGCCTGCAAGGACCGGTCAGAGATCGAACGTCTGAAAGATAAGTTGAAATCAGAATTTGAAATGAAGGATCTTGGCGTGGCGCAGAAGATTTTGGGCATGGAAATCGTGCGGGACAGAAAGTCCCAGACACTCAGGTTGACACAACGAGCGTATATTCAGAAAATTCTGAAGCGGTTCAATCTTGATTGGGAGTTTTTCGCTTTCAAGGATCATGTGCATCATGGTGGAGTGTTAATATATATATATATATATATATATTACATATATATTTTATATATGTTGCACATGGTGAATTAAAATACTTGGTCACCAAGTATCTTGCTCCCTACTCATCCACTACCCTATAAATACTACCATCATCTCTTCCATTTTGCTCACCCATTTCTTCCTCTTCTTGAACCGAAACACAAACATATTTCGGTTTTAGCTAGCTTCACTTGTTAGGGACATCCACAAATATTCCCTAGTATATTTCGATACACATAGTGTGTGTGAGGACGAGAGTGTTTCGATATTCGGTGGTGTTCGTGAAGCCTCGTTTGTTGATCGTGGATCTTAAGATCCTTGTACGAAGCACTTTGTAATCTACTTGGTTGGTAATAAACACTTGCTCTCTCTCTTTGGTGGACGTACAATATCACAACGATAGTGGAACCACGTTATATCCTTGTGTTATTTGGTTGTGATCTTGCACGATATATACGCTTATATATATCTTGCTATATATATTTATAGATACTAACGTTTTCATCGTTTTTATCTATATTTATATATATCGTGTGGGTTAATTTATCTACGTTAGAATTATTGTGTAACATCTAGATTATTGTTATCCGCATTTGTTGTTGGGTTTATTGTGCACTTGGATTTCTACTCGTTTGGGACCTTAGGAATCATTGGTAAGCTTCTCGTAATATTGGCACGATAAATTTTTCCTAACAAATTGATGGTTAGCATGGTTAGTATCAATAGGTTGGTTAGCAAAAGAAGAGACCTATATATATATATATATGTGTAGAGGAAGGTTCAAACGAGAACGATAACTATTTACGAGAACTACGAGAACGGTCGATCATGTACAAAATCACTGATGATTCACATACAAAATCATATGTGATTAAAATTCTGGACACGCGCGGTTTGTCCCGCGGTTTGCAAAGCGCGCGGTTTGTCCCGCGGTTTGTACTGTGAATCACCAGTGATTTTGTACATGGTCGGCCGTTCTCGTAGTTCTCGTAAATAGTTAGCGTTCACGTTTGAACTCACCTCTATATATGTATGCATAACTAGCTAAGATACATACATACATACATACATATACACACACATTTATGCATGCATACATATGCAAATACATGGATGTATCTCTGTAGATACATATGCATTTATTCATCATTTGAAGATTCCTTGAGTTCTGTCTCTAGCCATTGAGATGTTTTAAAGCTTAACGATTATGTTTTCATATTAATGTGGTTTAAGTAAGTACATGGTCCCCCCTCCCCCTCGTTTTGGTCAAGTACAACCCACTAAACTGTTTTAAATGGTCCCTCAAACCTTCTTTGTTCCCATAATGCCTGGGATTAGGTTTTGTAATGCATGACTGGATGGATATAAAGTATAATGTGCAAGTATGTATGTATTGCATGTTTTAATATGGAACATTGACCTGTTGATCAAAAAGAGAAATTAACCCTAGTCACAAGCTGACCGACTTAGTTAGGCCATAAACTAATGGTACCCAACAATGTGTCAGCAGTACTGTAAGCAAGCCACTTTGGTAGCCAAGCCACCTTTTCATTGCACATACATACAAGCTGATTGGAGAACCTATTTTTTGGCCACCTGAAACCCATATATATATATATATATATATATATATATATCCAGCTACCTATATCTCTTGAGGACCTGTTAGCGTCAAGATTAATGATTCGATATATGCTTATAGGGTACATGTCTTATATAATACAGAAGCCACTTTGATGATTTAGTAGCCAAGAAGTACATGTTTTCATATATATAACTTTCGAATTGAAATCAATCATGCATACCTAAACTTATTTTTTGAGTTTATTAAAAACCTCATTTGATTAACTAAGGATTTAATTACATTAACTTCATATAATTAATTGTGTTTATATGAACTTTATGAGAAAAAACACAGCATAATGGAAAAAAGAGTGAAGTTGTAAGTAATTTTCTACTAATGTTTACATATTAATATATAGAGGAGGACTAATTTGAAACCCTCCAAAAGGTTGAAACCAATGCAACCCATGATCTCACCATTGATTAAATATTTAACGGTTGAGATCAACTTCAGAAATAACTACCGATCCACTAAGCTTAATTTTAAGAGATTTCTGAAGTTGATCTCAACCGTTAAATATTTAATCAATGATGAGATCATGGGTTGCATTGGTTTCAACTTTTTGGAGGGTTTCAAATTATCCTCCCTTTTATATATATATATATATATATATATAGAGAGAGAGAGAGAGAGAGAGGAAGGTTCAAACGAGCAGCGCACCAAAACGTGAGAACGTGAGGAGCAATTGACAGTTATGAATCACATGTGATTGGCAGTTGTGGATCACATGTGATTCACAACTGATCTAGAGGAGCAATTGACAGTTATGAATTACATATGATTAACAGTTGTGAAGCATTAATGATCCGCGACTTGCCACCTCGCGCCACGCCTCGCGCCACATCTTGCGCGAATTTTCGATTTGTTCCGATTTTTTAGCAGTTGTTGATCACATGTGATCAGAAGCATGGGAGTGCTCCTCACGTTCTCTTAAATTGATGCGCTCCTCGTTTGAACGCGCCTCTATATATATATATATATATATATATATATATATATATATATATATATATATATATAAATAAAGATAAAGATAAAAAAGAAGAGTCGGGAAGCATATATTTGATTTGGTATCGGATATTTTTTGCATAAAAAAATGAATAGGTGTAGAAAGCTTCTCTTAATGACATATCTAGGGCTTATAAATTTATTAGGGTTCCCAAAACTAGGAAATAATATTTTATTGAAACGATAACCTATAAAGACACCTTGAAAAGCCATAAAAGGGTTTGAAAGTTCTAGACTCTCCAAAGAAAGTATAAAATACTAATTAAATAATAAAAAGGTAGTATGTAAAAATAGCAATAAGTCACGAGACCAATTGGGTACTATTAATTACTTAATATATAGTTTTATAAAATAATTATTTATGTTAAAGCAGGAAAATGAGGTTTTTTTTGTTTTTTTGAAAGGCCAACAAAATAATTTTAAGAAACTAAATAAAAGTACAAAAGGACATCAAAGATTTACTTTTATAAATTATTTATTGATAAATCAAAACACAATTTACAGTTTGTTGCCGAATAAAATTAAGTAAAACATAATCTAAACAATCAAAGCATGTGTAACCCAGTGGTAAGGTAACATCCTTGGGGGGTCAGTGGATGGTATCCCTGACTACCAGGGTTCGAACCCCGTGGTAAGCATGTCTGAGATACCCGCCTAACCTCTGGTTGGGCCGTCCTTAGGTGGTCCCGTCAAAGACTGGGCTATCGCCCCAGCCCAATGTGGTTGGGAATAGGCCCAAGCGTAAGCTGGGCTGCGGACGCGGCGGATTAGTGGGCTGCCCTTGGATGCCCGATACCGCCGGGATGGCGTGTGTGCGTGTGTTCGTGGTAGTCGTTCGTGGGTTTCGATGCCGCATTGTCGTTCAAAAAAAAAACATAATCTAAACAAACTTAAGAATCACTAAGGTTCTTGCACTAGAAAATAAATAGAAAGGATAAGTAGAAAAATAGTGGTTTTTTTCTACTTGCGCTAAGAAGTCAAGAGATCCTTCAAAATGAAGGATGTTGCTCCATTTTATGCCTCTTGCATTTAATGCATGGCAGGAGCACTTTACACGTGTCAGATCTTCAATGGGTGCATGTTTCTGACTTTTGTCAAAGACATGCTCTTGGCCGCATGGTGAACAGTGTAGGTGTCAGAGTGGTTGTATGATTATTGACAAAAGCAAACTTCCTTTTGTACCTTCGTATTTTTGTGCAAGAAGATAAGACAAACAATTCTTGAACCACAAGCTTCATGATCAGCGATCGCTGATGGGTTCTTTCATCAGTGAGGCCTGATGTAAGTCAGCTATCGCTGAAGCCTTGTTCTTGAATTGTCGCGCGTGTGTAGACTTGTCTTGGTTTCACTGATGACCGCTTCAGATCATGAGTAGACTTGTACTTGTTCATCAGCCTTGTCTTCGATGTCAGCGATGGACTCTTTGGTCGCGAGGCTTGTCTTCAAATATTACATTAACACTTTTACATAGGAAGCTATCAGCGATACTGAACAAACTCAGTATGTTTATTGTTGATGGCGAAACACTAATACATACAGATGTTAAATGCAATTTTCACTAAGTATTCTAAGGGTCGTTGTCAAATCACTGAGAGAGTTTGGATCAACAATATCCCCCTATTTGATGATGAGGATAAAAAGGACTCATAGAATGCGTGTCCCATTTACTATTTTAAGGGATCTTTTCTAGTACTGATGGATCAAAGTACTTTACTGAAAACTTTCATCAAATCGTAATCAGGTTACAAAGGGAAATTGAAAGTTTACAAGTACAAGTGAAAAACTATACCAGTACTAAAAGTCTAAACTGATAAATTACAAGAAGAGTACAAAATGGGAATCTATCAGCTAGAATCGTTCATCCTTGATCAAGTCTTCGTCATATGAGTCTTCTTCTGTGATCATGCAGTCAGACACTTCTTCTCCTCTCTGTATTCTGAGCTTAACTTCCTTGTGAATGTGAGATTTGATGAATATACCTGGCCTTGGCATATTGCATTAGTATAGAAGATCTCTGAGATGGATGGTTGGTTGGGAAGATAGGAATCTACGAGTCTCGTTGAAATCTTTGAATGCCATCCCAATCATAGAAGATGATTCCATAATGGACTCCTATCACTTAACCATGATTAAAAGGTCCTCCAGGTGGCAGTGATAGGTCAGGAGGTGAGAGGTCAGGAGGTGGTCCAAATACTGCTTCTCTTGAAAATTCGATCACGGTTTCATTTATGTAAGCAGGTTCTTCTTCAGAGGTAGATGCTCGCTTCTTCTTTCTTGCTGGTCTTAGGTTTTGAGGTAGAGGAGGAGGTATTTCAACCCTCGTTGAGATTCGGTTTATGAGTAAGTTCAAGAACTTTTCCACATGGGCTTTGTACTTGGACTTAGATCTTTGAAGTGCATCTTTGATCTCTAACCATTCGTAGAAACCAAAATTCTCCAGCTTTGACATGAACATTGTTTTCGCTGAGTCATCTTCTCTGAATACTTGGATGGACACCATCACCGAGTTTTTCTTAGTCTTTCCTGTTATGGTCACACTTGCAATCCTTTTGGGATTGTATCTTTGTTCGAGTTTCTCTCTACACCAAACCAACTCTGAATCACTAACGGCCTTCTCTTTTTGGGCTTCCTTCTTGACTTCCTTCTGTAGTTGAGCTTGAACCTTGACAGGGTTGTTTTTAAGTTTCCTATCAGAGACTGGGTTTTGGGCTACCTTAAGGGAATATTGGGCATCCTTTTGGTAGGCCGCAAATAATTTCTCAGCTCTGATGGATTCTTCACGTTCAGCTGGACTTAAGAATCTAAGCTCATCTTGTTCAGTTTCAGTGCCTTGTCGAGGAGGGATCTAGATGCGTTGGCTCTCTAGCTGAGAGATCAATGTTGGCATTTTTTCTTTTTGTTCTTCCTCAGACCTCTGAATTGGTCGTGAGGGTCTGGATGGGTGTCTCAGCACTTCTTCCTCTTCTTCTTCTTCTTCTTCTTCTTCTTCTTCTTCAGTCTCTAAGAAGTAGACATGGATTATTGGGTCTTCAGCGATGGCTGTGATTATTTGTAGAGATTTTTCTTCATCTCTTCCCTCAAGTAGGGGAGAGAACTAGCTGATTACAAGAAGAAGGAGTTAGGTGTTTGAAAGGAAGAAAATAAAGGTTAAGTATGTATGAGAGGTTTTAAGTGGGCATGGGTAGAAACGAAGGGGATGATGGAGAGACATACCTGAGAAGGTTGCTCCCCCTCAGAAGTGTATGGGATTTTCAAGTTTCCTTCAACAGAAACTCCCTTCTGCTTTCCTTGAGACTCCTTCTGAGTTGGGGCCTTTTCATACTTTATCCCCCCTGCTTCGTTGATGGAGATTTCTTTGAGGGGAGCGTTGACGGTTTTGGGCTTGAACCGTATTTCAGATTCTTCATCATCATCATCGTCGTCATCAGCGCCCTTGGAATCATTCTTTCCATCATCGATGTCGAGCTCCCCAACATCTTCTTCTTCCTCTTTCTCTTCATTAGAAGAAGGAATGTTGACTGGAGCCTCTGGAGCAGTGACCTCTTTATTTGCTTCCTCCCCATCAGCATGGGAGGGTCTTTTGCTGTCATTTCCCAAGCATCAACAGGCTGAGAGTCAGCATGCTGAGAGTCAACATTTTTTATTAGTCCTCTCCCCCTCTTTGGAATCATCAGATAGGGGAGGGATTATTGAAGATGGAGCACCAGTGGTAGTTGCGGTAGGAGCTGCTGTGGAAGTTGAAGTAGCAGCTTTCTCCAGGTTGTCAACCCTTTCAAACAGCTCCCCTATGGCGTCAGCGGTCTCCAAGACATAGTCTGCTACCATGTCTAGGGACTTTTGGTTAGAGGCCGTGAAGGAAGGAGAGGGTGCAGGAGCAGGCTTCTTTAGTTCTGCTAGCACATCAGCTAGGAGCTTATTATTTTCTTCGACCTTGGAGGAAAGTTCGGTGACAGACGATGAGAGCGAGCTGATGGAGGCGGTGTTTGCAACGACCTCTGTTTTTATTTTGGCCACCTCCTCGTGTAGGGATGATAGCTGAGAATTATCAGCTTTATTGGCAATGGAGGTGGTGTGCTGTTGAAGTGCTGAGTCGGCGTTGTTGATGGCGATGGTGTTATTTTGCAAGTCAATGGAGAGAGTGGTGATGTTGTTGCTGATGTCCTGGATGGATTTGTTCAGCGTCTTAAAAGAAGGACCTGTAAAACATAAGATTTTTTAGCATAAGAATGCTCAGGCTTAGTCACCGAAGAAATGAGGGGTAGGTAAGATGGAATACCTGATGGTTCAGTGAAGGATTCCAAAGAATTTCCTCTAAAGTATATCCTCATGTCCTGCTCTAGAGGAGTCGAGAACATGGTATGTTGAGGGGCTCCGAGAGGGAGACCATCAGGTCCTGTGCTTTCCCCCATAACGTTGCGGAGAATATCCATATACGTATCAGATAGGACAGCTGATGCGCTGGATGTGTGAATAAATTAAATAGAAGGAAAAGAAGCGAGAGTTGTGAGGATGGCAGTGCAATGTGGCAGTGAGGCACTGGTAGTGCCTGAAGCTACACATTTAGTGCTTTGAAGCACTGAGGTTGTTGTGGTAGAAGCCAACATAGAGTCAGCGAGTGTTGAAGTCGCTGAAACGGTTGTAGTAGTATCAGGTGTGGTGGAGCGGACCACGAAAGAGTCAAGGGAAGCCTGTATAGAGGCAATCCCTGATGTTTTTGTTGTTGTTGTTGTTGCAGCTTGGGGTTTCTCCTTGGGTTGTCTCTTGACCTTTTTGTAGGTTTCTCTATGCCCACGTCACATGAATACACTGTTGACGTCAGATGAACTTATGAGGGTCACACGCAGTTGAGTACGTAGTTCTCGGATAAACCATGATGGTCGTGAACCAAATACAATTACATGTTGTAATAGGAATAATTATTATTCTAGTAGAATAATAATCGTGTGTGTACATATATATAATTATGTTAATTATATATATTGGACTTAATTTGGATAAATTATTATGTTAATAATTAAACCGAAAGGGCCAACGTCTAATGGGTAATTTTAAGTTAATATTAATTTTTATGTTGATGATTAATAATAGGCTTAAGGCCCATGAAAGTTTTATTTAATTAAGGTCCGGTCCAATTTATGGAAAGTGGAGTATATAAATCTAACCTTAATTAGGTTTAAGAGAATTAGTTTTTGAAAAACTTAGAGAGCAAGAAAATTCTCTCCTCCCTCCTCTCCCCTTGATGGCGTCAACACACACACACACACACACAAAAAATTGATTTTGTGTGTGTATTGGTTTAGTTCTCGTGGGCTAGCAACCGTTAAGGAATCGCGACTTACTCTCGTGTGGATACTTCTAGAGGAAACCTACGTTGGTTTCTAGTGCTTTGATTTCATCCCGATTCAACCACTTGAGGTATTTTCTAAACACCCTATGGTTTGGTTTTTGGTCTTTATTTTGTTTGTTACGGATCCGGGCTAGTGGGGTTTCGCGTTTTTTCCTATTTATTGTTTATGCATGTTTGTATATTGTTTTTCCGCTGCGAATCCCGTCGAAACCCTTCATTTTTGGAGTGACCAAGAGGGGTTGAAGAAGGTTTCCTCTTCGATGAGGTAGTTGTAGCATCTTGGGAAGCCACGGGGGGTTGAACCGTAGGCATCACTGCTGAATTCGAAGCAGCTGAGGAAGAGAGGAGGCGTTGTAGAGTAGAAAAACTTACCTCATTGTCAGCAGGCTCAACGTCGAGGAGGCGGGATCCAAGCTTGGGTAGCTGATAGTCACCTTCAGTTGGGTATAGAGGACCCAAGAAGTTTTGAAAATTTGGGTTTTAGGGTTTTTCGTGGTCCTAAAAGTTTTGGGCTTTTACCAGGTTTTGGCCCAATTTTGTTTTGGGCTTGTTTGTTTCTTTATGTTTATTGGACCCAATCCCGTTTGGTTGTTTTGGTTGTCGGATTCGGTTTTGGCGCGTTTGACCCATGGTTGTATGCTTTATTTTAATTTCGGAAATTAAAATGTATAATTATGTGGGTTATGTAATTTTTTTAACTACGATATGCGTATCATTTTTTTATTATTCAATTGTAATGTAATAGTTAGGTTAGCTTTAGCCTTTTATTACATTAGATTGTATTTGTAAATTTTTTGAAAGACCGAAGGAATCGAAGACGGAGTCCCGGAGTCCAGCTCGGTCGGCGGAGCTAGTGGGAGCTTTGGCGATGTCCTTAGGGTTTGACCGGGGTTTTCCGTGTGGGCTCACGGAAACCCCTTAGTAGGCCATACCGAATTTGTTTGGTTGCTTTGTGGTTGATTGTGTTTGCGTTTTTTCCCGATTTTATTTATTTGCTTTATAATTATTTGTTATAATTAATGCAAATATTTTATAAGAGAAAAAATCAAATCACAATCAATTTAATCGGTAATTGTAAATGATTTACAACGTTTTGGTATGTTACCAAATTTGGACCGAAAATTCAAATTTTAAATTTGAAAACTCTAATTGGTAATTTGTAATTGTTTTTACAATAATTTGGTATGTTACCAATCTCAAACTAATTAATCAGATAATTAAAATTCAGATAATTTTATTGTATAAACTTAGATGTGACAACCGTCAAACTTACGTTTCAGGTTAGATTTATACTGAGCCTTGCAGTTAATTATATTTTAGACAACACAGTCGAACTTAGCAGTGAAAACGGTATCGTTAGGAAAATTTGAGAGTTTTGCCTAGCATTTGCCTAAATAAGTGAATTATCCCTATATCTCATAAAATGCCAATTTAAATACCCTAAATACATATGTATAGATATATATATGTACTTTGCATAATTTTATAAAAACAAGTATTATGGATTATATATAAACTAGTTAATAATTCAAATTTAAAAATAAAAATAAAAATAAAAATAAAAATAAAAATAAAAATAAAACACCATCATTTTATACAACACCACACTCCACCTCTCTTCCCCCTTCCCAAAACCGGCCCCTCCCCTCTTAAACCCATCTCTCTCTCATTTTCATCCAATTCAAATCCATTCTCTCATCTCTCACTTCCTCTCTTTTCTCTCTAAGAGTTCTTACCTCTTTCTCCCTCTATTTTCTCTCAAAGTTGAGCTCCATACTTCAGCCCCTAAAATACAAGAAAGTTCAAGTATTCAAGTCTTCACAAGGTAAAAATCATATGTAGTGCAAAGCCTACACTTTTCCTTGTTTATATTCTTGCATTTTCTCTAAATCTTCTTCTACTTCTACACTAGTTTACATGTTGTTTTGCTATATCAATATCTTTGAATCTTGATGTTTGGAGATTCATCACCATAACATCTTGTATGTTATTAAAAAGGAGATGAATCCATGACCAAACCCATGTTAAGACCAAAGAAGAACTTTTACAAGTTTCTAACTAGCATGCATGTGTTCTTCCTCAAAACCTACCTTTGATATTCTAAAACGTTCTATGAAAACCTTCTTACTACATCAAATACATATTTTAATCCTCATGCATATGGTGTAAACCTTGTATTTTATATGACAAACACAAGCTCTAGGCTTGAATATCAAAGAAAGCTTCAAAAAGACCCATTTTCAATTTCTACAAAAGATGAGTTTGATAGATAGCATGCATGTGGTTTAAATGGCTTAAGAATAAATATTTATCTGAAAATATATGTTTTGGGAAGTGTCAAAATCGGATTCAAGGCAAAAGGAACAAAATCATTGCAAAACTTAAAGTTATATGCAATTTCCTAGAAGCTATACATTGATAGCAACCTGCCAGAATCTTCCACTGACTTTGCAAGGCCATATCTCACTCACTATTTATCCAAACAAGGTGAAACTTTTTTGGAATTAAATTTTATGTGTTAAGATTCGAACCCAAGTGGTTTCAAAAACGCCAAGATTTCGACCTCCAAACATTTTTCACAAAAACAGTGCGCAAACAGCAAAGCTTTCTGTAGTGATTTTACGCCAAGAATTATTTCAGGTACTTAATCACCTCTAAAAATTATGAATCTTATGTCAAAAGTTTGCTAACACGTTAAGTTATATGGACATAAAATATCTTAACCTAAATGCTTCTGGAAGATATCCAAAAACGAACTGAAAGTGACAATAAATTCTGGACAGCAAAGGATAACTTTCTGCTATGGTTACAAACTAACTCTTAGACCCTTTCCATCACTTCTTGTGATGAAATTGCTGTGATACTAACATATTTGAGTTAATATAACATACATACTATATGTATATGCATTTTATATATTTTAACTTTTCATTTTGAACCCTTTTCATCATTCTTGTGATGAAATTGCGGTATATATATACTATATATAACTTCTAACTTTAGACCCTTTTCGTCACTCGTCATGACAAAATTGCGGTAACTTCAATCTAACATATGTAATGTATTATATATTGATTACTAACTTCGGTTAATTCCTTATAACTTATAAACTTAATCACAACAAAGGCATTTTTTGATGATTCGGATAACTAAGCGATATCAAGGACTAAGGCTTAAGCATAGAATCTTACTAGTGTCCTTACCTTCGTAGGATCGAAGTAGGATCGTTGTGCGGGTTGCATCGTGAACCTCTTGGAAACATCTTCGCTTACCACTGTGTGTTTTCACAACCCCTTTTTACTATTTTGTTACATTTTGGGGTGAAAAGCATGTTACAATTTACTTACGCATCGGTTGCACTATTTACTCAAATGATTTACATTACTACGAACTTTTATGCGCTATGGTATATATGCTTATGTTAGTTGATTCTGAGTTTAACATTCATTTTAAAAGTCCCCGGTACAAACTACATTCCCCATTAGCTCATTGTGCAAGCCGTTGGTATACTATGGATAACGTTATTTGGTTGACACCCCACTCTCCTCGCGAGTGCATAGTTACCGTCTTCTTTATCATGTTTGTGAGGAACATGTGTCTTTGGGGCGTGTACTGTCAGTAGGTTTGGGTAGTGGGCTCATTACTTTAACATCCTGCATACAATATTATACCTTGCGCATGTTGACAAACGAATTCTTTATCCACTGTACGGATCTCAAAGATGCTTTATAACTTCAACCGAATACTCAATCCACTGTGCGGATTTACAAACTTGCATTAAAACTGTTATGCATACCGAAAACCTGTGAACTCGCCAACCATTCAATAGTTGACCCTCTCCTTTACATGCTTTTCAGGTAATATCAAGTAAGGTTGAACTTTAGAAGGCACCACTAGTAGCGGCATCCAACATTTTTCTTTATCATGTCAATTTATGTTTTTGGACAAGTTTGTATTTTGGAACAAGGTGTACTTTTGTAAACTTTTTATGATATGTTGATTGTGTGTTGTCTTCTACCTTACGCAATGAAACCTTGAACTGTGACATCCCTTACTTCCGCTTTAGCGGGGTGTGACAGAATTGGTATCAGAGCCGAAGGTTATAGAGAATACCGGTCTTTCATTGGAAAAACCCAACTATAACCAAAATCCAAAACTGACATGAAAACAACTGAACTTACTACTAGTATAACTAAGTCTAGAATGGTATTAACGGACTTTAATTAAACATAGCTTGATCACCTATGTTCGAGTAAGGAAGGTTAATGCGAGACTAGAAATGGTTATAGTAGGAGTATGTCAATTTTCACTTGCACTCTCTAGTAGCATGCATAGTGCGTAGACATTGCATAGGATAGACATTTCACTTGTGCGATTAGTAACTAAGTACACTTTTGCTTCAGTTTCACTATGTCGTCATCATCATCCCACCCTCTCTCTTCTCATTCGGCCGACGAGTCGGGTTACGTCATCGGTCGACCCCGAGGCAATCCACTAAACATCCGGGAAAACGAGAATTCTAGGAACACTGAATCGGAGCAAGAAGTGTCAAGTGAACGAGACCCCTACGACGGACCGAGAGTGTCACCGACCTCGGTACTATGACCAACTCCGATAACTTTTCAACGGAACCCCAATGGACCTCGTATTAGGCAAACCGCAAGAAAAAGTGTCCCAATCCCACGATGGGTCACACTAACATCAACACGTCCGGAGGCACCGGAACCGCAACGTATGGCCACCGGCGTGCCAATCAGGCAAATGTCCGAGTTGACTTGGGCAAGAGATCAGCACATAAGGGCGATGACAACCGAACTCCACGATTGTCAATGAGGGTAACCCACCAAGGACTGGTCTTAACAGAACTGGTGGAACTAACACACCAATTGTCCCTCGTTTCGACTCAAGCTCTAGAAGGTGCAAGAGCGGATAGGAGAATGGCAACGAAGGCGGAATTGGCATGCTTGGTTGTAGGGATGGCGCTATTGTTGTTGGTGCTTTCAATCCTGATTGGTGCATATTTGGGATAGTACCGATACGACGGTGGATGGGCTGTAGCGTGTTGGGAGGAATTTTTGAAAAACATTTTCTTCACTTGTCATTTCCAATCTACGCATTTTAAGTATTCAAGTTGTGTTTCCTTTCAAACAATATGATACCGATGTATGATAAACATCGGAAATTTTGTAATTTTGGCATTTAATAGAAATATGAATGGAAACCATTGGATGAAACGTGAACTTTCAGTCAACCTGTCTATTTACCTTATACTTAACTTTACTGTTTCGAAATTTCAAGTAATAGTGTAACCTTTTGGAAAATACCAGTTCAAGAATTTGTACAAAAGTTTAACCCAAAACAATTTTTGCAAATGTGTTTTAGAATCATGCCTCCAAGAAGATCCACTCGCCGCACGGGAAATACTCCCGAAGACCAAACACCCGACATCGTACGGATCATAGCACAAAGCATACAAGAAGCAATACCCACTATAGTCACACAAGTAACCGACGACGTTAATGCTGATCGCGGGAATGAAGGTGGTAGGGGAGGAAATCCGGGCAATAACAATACCGGGTGCAACTACAAATCCTTCATGTCCTGTAAGCCCAAGGAATTCTACGGAAAGGAAGGTGCCGTAGGATTGCTTTCTTGGATCGATAGCATGGAGTCGGTACTCCATATTAGCAAATGCTCGGAGGACCGCAAGGTGGAATATGCTACATGTCAACTCCAAGGCAGGGCACTAACATGGTGGAACATCCAGGTTCAAACCCGTGGAAGGGAAGATGCATACAGACTCTCATGGGAGGAGTTTAAAAAGTTACTCATTGAGGAGTACTGCCCCAAAAGTGAACTTCAAAAGCTGGAAACTGAATTCTGTAATCACGCCATGGTCGGAGCTGACATAGATCGATACACAGCTCGTTTCCACGAACTCGCAAAGCTGGTACCTCATATGGTTACTCCCGAGAGCAAGAGAATCGACCGATACTTATGGGGATTAGCGTCGGAAATCTGGGGAATGGTCACCTCGGCAAACCTGACCACAATCCAAGCTATTGTAGCCTTGGCAACTACTTTAACGAACGACGCGGTAAGAGCGGGAACTCTGACATCGGGAAGTGCCAGGAATAAGAGGAAACCAGAGTATCAGTCAGGAAAGAAAACCTTTGGTAGTGCAAGCAAGGATAGGAAAGTGGTGAGAAACTTCAGAGTAAAGACTCAGGACCTAGGGCAATACAAGGATCCATTCCCTAAATGCAACAAGTGCAACCTTCATCATGAGGGAGCTTGCCCCGTTTGTGACAATTGTAAGCGGCCAGGTCATCTCACCAGGTTCTGTAGGATTGAAAAGAGTCTCAATGACGGGAGAAGGGCATGCTTTGAGTGCGGAAGTCCGGATCACTTCCGGAATATGTGCCCGAGATTTGGTAGGAGGCCAAACAATAATAATAATGGGAACCAGGGAAGGCAAGCCAATCAAAGAAATCAAGGAGGCCAAGCTCGAGGACGGGCATTTGTCATTGGAGCTGACGAAGCACATCGCGACCCTAATGTGGTGACAGGTACGTTTCTTCTAAACAACCACTATGCATCAGTATTATTTGACACCGGAGCGGATAGGAGTTTTGTTTCATTGGAATTTAGGCCACTAATTAACTTGGAATCTAGGATAATGTCGGATGCTTATATTATTGATGTTGCTAATGGTCATAACTTTGAGGCTAAGGATGTAATTCTAGATTGTACCTTGAATTTAGCCGATAAATTGTTTAGCGTTGATCTTTTTCCTATTTAATTGGGGAGTTTTGACGTAGTAATAGGTATGGACTGGTTGTCCCAGAATCGAGAGGAGATTTATTGTTATGATAAGACGATTAGGATACCTTTGCAAGACGGAGAAACCCTAGTCATACAAGGAAACAAAGTTGGAAGGAGCCTAGAGATAGTTTCAAGTGTGAAGGTTCATAAGTATTTGAGGAAGAAGTGCATTGCATTTTTCGCACACGTAGTTGAGAAGAAGTCCGAGAAAAGGCGAATCCAAGATATTCCGGTGGTGAAGGATCACCCGAAGGTGTTCCTAGATGATTTGCATGGACTTCCCCCATTTAGACAAGTTGAATTTCAAATTGACCTCATACCTGGAGCAACACCTGTAGCTAAGGCACCGTACCGCTTAGCACCTGCCGAAATGCAAGAGTTGTCGAGTCAACTTCAAGAACTCCTGGACAAAGAATATATTAGGCCAAGTTCCTCACCTTGGGGAGCCCCAATCCTGTTTGTCAAGAAGAAGGATGGATCGTTTCGAATGTGCATCGATTATAGGGAGCTGAACAAGTTGACGATCAAGAATCGATATCCTCTCCCCCGAATAGACGACTTGTTCGACCAGTTGCAAGGTGCAACCTATTTCTCAAAGATTAATCTTCGATCAGGATATCATCAGTTAAGAGTTCGTGAGGAGGACATTCCTAAGATAGCTTTTAGGACTCGATATGGACACTACGAGTTTTTGGTTATGCCTTTCGGGTTAACGAATGCACCAGATGTGTTCATGGATTTAATGAACAGGGTATGCAGACCTTACATTGATAAGTTTGTGATCGTATTCATTGATGACATATTGATCTACTCTAGAAGTAAGGAGGATCACGAACAGCATTTAAGAGTAATCCTAGAACTTCTTAAGGATCAGAAACTGTACGCCAAATTCTCAAAGTGCGAGTTTTGGATCCGAGAAGTACACTTCCTTGGTCACGTGATTGGAGAGAAAGGAATTCACGTGGACCCGTCTAAAGTGGAAGCCGTTAAGAAATGGGAAGCTCCAAAAACCCCGACAGAAATTCGTCAATTTCTAGGGTTGGCGGGTTATTATAGACGGTTCATCAAGAACTTCTCAAGAATTGCCAAACCACTCACAACACTGACCCAAAAGGATAGTAATTTTGTTTGGGGAGAACCGCAAGAGGAGGTATTCCAGCTATTGAAGAAAAAGCTGTGCAATGCACCAATTCTAGCATTACCGGAAGGAACCGATAACTTTGTGGTGTATTGTGATGCATCGCATCAAGGTTTGGGTTGTGTATTGATGCAAAAGGACAAGGTTATAGCGTACGCCTCGCGACAACTAAAGATTCATGATAAGAACTAAACCACACATGACTTGGAGCTTGGAGCTGTAGTATTCGCTTTAAAGATTTAGAGACATTATTTGTACGGCACTAAATGCACCATCTTCACCGATCATAAGAGTCTTCAGCATATCCTAGACCAAAAAATGCTCAACATGAGACAAAGAAGATGGGTAGAACTACTCAGCGACTACGATTGTGAAATTCTCTATCATCCAGGTAAGGCCAATGTAGTAGTCGATGCCCTGAGTAGGAAGGAAAGGGTAAAACCTTCACGTATACGAGCGATGGGAGCGCTTGTACAAACAAGTTTAAAGACTCGAATTCTTGAAGCTCAGACCGAAGCAATGAAAACGGAAAACTTAAAGGACGAAACCCTTCACGGTATAGAAAGTAGATTTGAAACTAAGATTGATGGAGTACGTTATTTCAAGGACAGAGTTTGGATTCCAAAAGCCAACAATGTACGGGAAACAGTTCTGGATGAAGCCCACAAGTCTAGGTATTCAATTCATCCAGGAACGGATAAGATGTACAAGGACTTAAGGGAATGCTATTGGTGGCCAGGAATGAAGAAAGATATCGCCTTGTACGTGGGGAAATGTTTAACTTGTTTAAAGGTCAAAGCTGTATATCAGAAACCATCTGGTTTGCTACAACAACCAGAGATTCCCTAGTGGAAATGGGAACACATAACCATGGATTTTATAACCAAACTTCCGAGAACAGCCAAAGGGCACGACTCGATTTGGGTTATAGTAGATCGATTCACGAAATCTGCACATTTTCTACCGATTCGGGAAGATTACAAGATGGAGAAGCTTGCTCAGATCTACGTCAAGGAAATTGTTACACGTCATGGAGTTCCAATTTCCATCATTTCAGATAGAGATACCCGTTTCACATCACGGTTTTGGCAGTCGCTTCAAAAAGCATTGGGTACGCAATTGAATTTGAGCACTGCCTATCTATCATCCTCAAACGGATGGGCAAAGTGAACGAACTATTCAAACGTTAGAAGACATGCTTCGGGCATGCGTGTTAGACTTCGGAGGAAGTTGGGATAATCACTTGCCTTTGGTCGAGTTTTCTTATAACAATAGCTATCACACCAGTATTCAATGTGCGCCATTTGAAGCCTTGTATGGACGCAAGTGTCGTTCACCACTTGCTTGGTTAGAAATTGGAGACAGACAGTTATCTAGACCCGATATTGTACAAGAAACTACCGACAAGATTGCAATCATTAAAGATACGCTTAAAGCATACAGAGATCGTCAGAAACGTTATGTGGATAATCGTCGGAAGCCTTTAGAATTCCATGTTGGTGATAAAGTGCTTCTAAAAGTATCTCCGTGGAAAGGAATAGTACAATTTGGGAAAAGAGGAAAATTGAGCCCAAGGTACGTCGGACCATTTGAAATATCCGAAAGGATTGGTCCGGTAGCATATAGACTCAATTTGCCTAAAGAGCTAAGTGCCATCCATGATACGTTTCACGTGTCGAACCTCAAGAAGTGTTGGTCCCGAAGGCCTATACAAGTTTGTAGAAGGGGGGTTGAATACAAACACCCAGATTTTAGTTTTCTAAATTGTTTATTGATAAATCATTAACAATTTACAGCTTGTTGCGGAAACAAGATTAAGGATAAACCTAAATCTAAACAAGTTGGAACACTAAGGTTTCTTGCACTAAGAGAGATAAGGAAATTACTAATAATAACCTATCTTGAGATAAGAGATTGAACTTGTCCAGAGTTAGCATGTTACTTCAAATGAAGTGGGTTCATCTCTTTATATACTGCATGCATTTAATGCAAGTCAGTATACACTTTACACGTGTCATCATCTGGTTGGTTGCATGTCATTGACCTTTGTTGACAACCTTAGTAGCCGCATGGATGAACAGTGTAGTATCAGAGTGGTTGTACGATTTCAGACAGTCGGAGGTTCTTTTCTGACATTTCGTACGGAGTCGTGCAAGGGTGGTTAAGACAAAAGTACTTTGTACGGAGGACTTCATGATCAGCTTTCGTTGATTCAGAGCATTATCATTATCTTTTCAGCGAATGATAAAGTTCAGCGATAGCTGAAGTCTTGTACTTGATACTTCACGTTGAGTAGACAAATTTGAGTCTTCGCTGATCCGCATCAGTTCATTAGCAGACTTGTCGTTGGTTCTTGAGCTTGATCTTCGACTTCAGCGTAGAACCTTTGTTGACGTGAAACTTGTCTTCAGGGATCATAAGTAAACAACTAACTTATCAGCGATCACCATAATGACTGAACAGACTCAGAGCATTAATGATGAACAGTGTTCGCTGAATGTTTAATTTAAAGAGCGAGAGTTCGTATCAGCGGTACTGTAAGATCTTAGTACTTATCAACGATAGTGAAACTCTGATACATATTGTTTACTTACAATTTTCACTAAGTATATAAGAGAGGGTCATTATCAAATCACTGAGGGTTTGGATCAACAATCTCCCCCTATTTGATTATGACATAGCAACAAAGAAAATTGCTATTTAATGAAAACATAAGGATAAAAAGAACTCATAAAATATTTGTCCCTTTTACTGTTTTCTGGGATCTTTTCAGTACTGATGGAGTAAAGTACATTCGCTGAAATCTTTCTTTAAAACTTTGAATCAGGTTACAAAGAGAAATGAAAAGATTACAAGTACAAGCGAAATAAATTACAAGTACAAAAGAATAACTGATACAATAGAGAAATAGGCGATCATATCAGTTTGTAAAGGGTTCTTCCTTAATGAGAAGTTCATCAAGGGTCATTGATGTGGTGGGAATCATCTAGTCAGGAACGGTTACACCTTGTTTTCTTTTGATCATCGCTTCTTCAAAAATCAAGGGTTTCAGATGTTGTGCCTGAGGGTCATTCCTGAAGTCACACCAGTAGATGAGATCTCTCAGCTGTTCGATGGGAGTGATGTGAAGTTCAGAGATGCGTTGAAAATGCTTTCCACCATCGTAGTCATGGAAAAATATCCCGTAGGGTTCGCTTATGACTTTGCCAGGGATGAAAGTCTCACCAGGAGGAAGAGATGTGTCAAGCATGGAAAGATCAGGATCAGGACCAAGGACTTTAGCACGTGAAGATTTAGATTTCTTCTTCTTTGCTGAGGCCTTTCTTTTATGACTTTCGAGAGGAGGAGGAGGAGGAATATCCACACAGGAGTAGACTAAGTCGATTTGTTTGTTGATCAGCTTTTCAACATGTTCCTTATACTTCGACTGAGACTTCTGGATGGCTAACCGGATCTCCAACCATTCAGAGAGACCGTACATCGTTATGGCTTCAGCATAGAATTTTTCGTACTTCTTATCTTCTCTAAATATCTCGAATTCAGCGATTGAAACAAGGGTTGTTCTTCCAGAGATGAATACCTTGTTGATTTTGGCAGGAGGGAGTCTGTAGTTGACCTTTTCTTTGCACCAGGCTAAAGTGGACTGAGACACAGTTCTCTTTTCTTCAGTTATCTTCTTGGCGTCTTCCCAGAGCTGTCGTTGAACTTCAATAGGAACTCTTTCCAGCTTGGGGTCTTTCACTGATCGTTTAGAAAGCTGGATGGCGTATTCTATGTCCTTTTCTTCAGCTTCCTTTCTTTCAGCGATTAATCTTTCAGCTCTGAGGTGATCCTTGTATTCCTTTTGGGAAATTCTGAACTTTGGAGGAACTGAAGGAAGTTGATCACGCCTCAGAATGATTCGCTGATCCTTGAATTGCTTTATTATCTCTTCTCTTCTTTTCTGATCCTCTTCACTTAGCTTTTGAGGAGCTAAGGAAGGTCTGCGTCTGTGCGAGAGTAGCTGTTCTTCAGGTTCATCAGTCTCAGAGATTAAATCTAAGACTGGGATTATTTCTTCAGCAGCAACTGGTATTATTGGTGAAGTCGCAGTTGTGGAACCTTCAGCGATATCCTCAAACAGGGGAGAGGACTAGCTGAGACACATCGATCATACAAGTAAGAACTTGGGTAGAATCAGAGAGAGAAAATTTGTTCAAGTGTATAGGCTTGGGTAGTAGAACTGATAGTGTATGATAGAGGAGGGATGGAGTAAGAGATGTTTAGTGTACCTGACAAACCGGATTTTCAAGCAAGATCGTCAGATTGTCATCTTCAGGGACGCTTTTGCCTTTGCCTTTCTCAGCTCCAGAGGCTGAGGGCTTTGTCTTTGTCCGCTCCCCTAAAGGTTCATTTATCGAGATTCCCTTAAGAACTTTGATCCTCGGAGCAGGTTTGACGATAAAGAAGTTATCGTCATCTTCGTCATCATCATCATCATTCTTTGGAGAAGAGGATGGTTCATCATCAGGGATGTCGACGGCTTCATCATCTTCTGCTTCGGATTCGGTTTTATTAGCTTTTTCTTCGAGTTTCTCCCCCTCAGATACAGAGGCGAGCTTCTCGGTTTCCTCAGGGTTTTCAACTCCTTGAGGTCCAGCGGTGGTTTCTTCAGCATCCTTCTTCTCTCCCCTGATAGATTCATCATGGGAATGGTCTTCAGCGCTCTTGGAGAGATCTTCAGCGCTCTTCTCCCCCTCTTTCTCACGATGAGTGGGGGAGGAATGGGTTGACTCAGCAGCTTCGGCAGGTTCTCTGTCTTCTTGGCCAGAGATACCTATACAACCTTCAATCTTTGCTATTCTGTCTTGAAGGCCAGAAATAGCAGGATTGATCTTCTCCAGCTCAGTGCGATCCGCCGCTGTGAAATTGTCAGATGCAGGGACATGGGCAGGGGCAGGGGTATTCGCTTTGTGTAGTAGCTGCTTGATCATTGTTTTCATCGAACCAACATCGGTCTTTACAGAGCCTAAGTCAGTCTTTACAGTAGACATATCTCCCTCTAGTTGTCCAACCGATGTCTTCAGCGTTGTGACCTCGCTGGACATGGATGAAACTGAATTTTTGAGAGAGGTGTAGTCTGTATAGATGTCAGCGAGCACCTTGGCGAATTCGCTGAGAGTTTTATCAAGCTGCTTCATGTCATCTGTGGAAGCCTTCTTCTCCACCACCGTTGTCAGCTTTGTAAGATTCTCTCCAGCGTTTGTTACAGCTGTAGAGTTATTTGAAAGAGTAGTGGTGAGACCTGTCAGCTTTGTCTCCACGGACTTTAGAGAGGCGTTGATGTCTCCCAAATTAGGACCTGTAACATATAAGAACTTGTGAACAGAGGAAAGCTCAGAAGTTTGGGGTTTAGTGACAGTGTATATGGGTTGGTGTGTACCTGCAGGAGGATTGGTGAATTCATCAAAATCTCGGGTTCCTGAGTAAAGTTCCATATTGTCAGCTAAAGTGCGCTGACGTATGGTCATCTCTGCAGGTCCTGTGCCCATCACTCCTTGAAGAGTGTTTTCTTTAACTTCTGGAGGAATGACAGGTGCTTCAGTGATAATTGGAGTAGAGTCCAAATGAGTGGAGGGAGGAGCGAAGGATAAGAATGGAGGTTGGGTTCCGAGTTCAGCGTTGGATTCGCTGAAAATCACTTCATCAGTCTTTTGAGAGACTGAAGGAGGTTGGGTAGGTTCCAAGTTTGTAACCTCAGCGTTTAGAGACGCTGAAGTTGGGATGGAATGGATGGGTTGTTCAGGTGTGGCAGAGCGTACCACTAAACGTTCCTTCAGCTCTGCAGAAAGAGCTGAGGAGTCTTCAGCATGAAATTGCTGGGGTTGCTCCTTTGTTTTCTTGATCCTTTTAGAACCTAGTGGGGTAGATGATTGTTTCCTTTTCTTAGAAGGAGAGGATTTTGTGGCCAGGGTATCAGCGATGGGTATTGTCGCTGATGGAGCCACAGAAGTAGAAGAAGAAAGGTTGAGAAGAGTTAAAAGGGTAGAAAGACGTACCTCATTTTCAACTGGTTTGAAGTCAAGTACCTTAGGGCCAATCTGAGAGAGTTTCAGGTCGCCCTCTTGCGTGTAGCTGTCCTTCAGGCCATATTGGAAGATGGCGCTGATGAATCGGGGGTAAGGAACCCATGGAGGTCTGTCAGCGGCAGAGTCTACTCTTTGCACCAAGTCATCGTAGATAAGAGATGCCCAGTCAATGTGTAGACCTTTCAGCAGAGCGTATCCCATTGCTTGCGGAGGTTGAGCGGCTTGGTCAGAGGAGCCGGTCTTGGCAGTCATGCAGCTGATTAAGTGAGCAAAGATGAAGTTCATCTCGCTGGGCATTTTCGACTTCTTTAGCAGGGTCAGCTTCTTCTCGGGCTTCTTGTCTCTGCCAATTTCCCATACATAGCCCATTGCATCGAAAAATGCAATAAGAGCTTCTTTGTCAGCGAGTTTCTTATGGTTAGGGAAAGGAACAAAAGGCTTTTCTTTTGTAACTGAGAGTGTCTGGCAGAGTACCAGAACTGGGATAGTAGTAGCTGACTTGCAGGAGGTGAGATGGTCAGGGCTGTTGAAATGCAGCAATTCTTTAGGAAATTCACAGCATCTTTCAGATGTATGACTTGCTTTCGAGGAGGAAACTCGAGAAGCGCAAAAAGGTTGTTCGTTTTGGTCCAATCTAGTTGTTCCAGAGTGAACTTAACCTGAGGAGCCTTGATAATTTATACTTCCTCATAATCAGCGGAGATGTTCTCAGCGGAGATGTTCTCAGCGGTAGCAGGAATGTCAGACGATGCCATTTCTCTGTATTATCAGTTCAACCAAAGATGTTAACAAATAAGAATAATCTTAATGTGGAAAGATTTTCCATTAAGATGGTTCAAATTTTATCCATTTCATTCAGACACAAATGTCTTAATGAAGATTAGGGTTTTTCTTGATTTTAAGAAACGAAATGTAAAACCCATTTATTCTTGTTATCCAGTTTTCTATGAAGAAATAGATTCTGGAAACGAATGAAGAACACGTTTAAGATTTTTGCATTTAAACTTGAAGAACAACCATGAAATGGTTGTGTTCATAAAACCATGAAAAAAATGATTTCATTTTTAAGAAGTTCTTTTGTTTGATCTTGTTAAAACAAGGAAAAGATCGGAAACAAGTTATACGCATTCGGTAATAAATAAGAACATATTAACCTTGATGTTTGATGAAGAAGATGATGAAGAGTTCTTGAAGTTTTAGAAAGCACAAATGCAACAGTGAATTCTTTCTTGCAGAGGAAGATTGTTCGCGTAAAGGAAGATATAAACCACGAGTTTGTTTATATAGAGAGATTAGAGAGAGAATGTTAGCTTCAATCTTCCTAATCATAGAAGTATTTAGAAGTAGTGAAAAATAGGCTAAGTGAAGAAATCCTCTTATAGAGGCTCTGCCGACATTACCGAGAAATCAAGGTCAATAAGCTACAGAAGCAGCAGAGGCTTCCTACAGAAGCTCTGTCATACGCACAAAGAAGACCAAAGACTCAGAATCCGGCGAAGACTGCTCCACAGAGGACCAGACCGCAGAACCTCTGTAACTCATTACAGAGCCTCTGTGGTCCTCACTGAGACTTGAAGATATTTATAATATCTTGCTACTGTTACAGGACTCGTACATCAACTTGCATGGTAGCATGCCCTGTCCAACATCGACGTGTCAAACTCTGATTGGACTCAGTAGGACTTAGTACATATTAGACGTCTGCTGCATTAAATGCAATACAGCACGTCTGACTGTTCATACCATCCTTGCAACTGTTCACGACATCCTCTAAACTATTCATACGTACCTTTTGAATAGTAGCATATGCTTTATGGTCCCCTTTAGAGTAGTATATAAGGAAGACTCATGTTGAGTTCTTCCTTACACACGAAAACATACAACACAAAAACACTTGCAAACAATTAGCGTCAAATCTGTTCTAAGTGTTCTTGTTATATTAAATACAGTGGGTCTTTGTGCTATAAATCTATTCTCTTCACTGTTTATTTGACTTTGTGTGTTCTAAATCTATCAATCTTATCTGTTAGTTCTTCAAATACGCTTCCGCATCAAACATTATCTTGAACTAATAGATCTGACAATCTTGTTTAACCAAAAACGGGAACCAACAATTGGTATCAGAGCCTTCCTTGATTTTCAATATCAAGTGATCCACTTATCAAGATTCGTGATAGATATTGTTGAGATTTAAAATTGTGTCTGGAAACTGCTTAAACCCAGAAAATCTTCAAGTTCATCGAAGTAACTCTTTAGTCATACTTTCTTTCTAAAATCTTCAAAAATGACAAATACAAATAATTTCTTTACTACTGGTTCTCTCACTAAACCTCCTACTCTCCTTCGAGATGAGTATCCTCAGTGGAAAATAAGAATGGTCCATTTTTTCGAGGGCACTGAAAGAAATCTAGTACAATATCTGTACAATCCTCCTCCTATTCCCATGACAGTAGTACCTCGTGTACCTGCTACTGCTGAATCTGTCGAAATCCCCGAACATCAAAAACCAAAGCCAAAAGGGGAGTGGTCAACCGAAGATAAAGCAGAAGATGAAGTTGCTCAGAAAACCAAGAGGACATTAATTATGGCAATACCCAACGAACTCTTTCAATCCTTGGATTCATGTGAAACAGCGCATGATCTGTGGAAAGAACTGGAAAGACAGTTGGAAGGAGGTGCTAAAACACAAAAAAACCGAAGAGCACAGTACATCAATGAATATCATGCATTCAGAGCCTCTGCAACAGAATCTCTGCAAACAACATACGACAGATTCAACTCTCTAATCAACAAGTGCAGAAAATCAGGCATTGACAGAACTTCTGAAGAAAACAATGTCATGTTTTTAAAAAGTCTAAATGAAGAATGGCTCCAGCTGTCTATGTCCCTACAGACAAATCAGGATCTAGACACCTGGACTCTCTCTAATCTTTTCGGAACATTAGCCGCACAAGAACCTCAGATAGCACAGGCTAAAACACTAACCATTGCACCATATGCATTGGTTAGTAAAACTAAAGAGGATGCACAGAGACCAAGAAATGATAAAGCCACAGAGGAGAAGAAGGAGAAGAAGATGGTGATAATTGACAGTGAAGAAGAAGAGCAAGCAGAAAAGGAAATAACTCTTGCGTCACTAGCTAAATCTTTAGCTCTATTGACAAAAGAGTTCAGAGGAAACAGAAGAGGTTCCGGAAATGAAAGATATGATAGAGACAACCAGGACAACAGAAGAGATGACAGAAGAAGAGAAGAATCAAGTGACCGACAGAGGTCAGACTACAGAAATGATGACCTACAGAGGTCGAGCGACAGAAGCTACAGAGGAAATGATCGACAGAGATCAGATGACAAGATAGGCCACACACAAGAATGCTACAAATGTGGTAAACCCGGTCATTACGCAAACGAATGACGAACAGAGAAAGGTGGAGACCTACAGAAGTCCGACAACCGAACTGGAAACATCTCCCAAGGTTGTTTCAACTGCGGCAAGCCAGGTCATTTCGCAAAAGAATGCAAAAGTAGACCAAATCGCCCACAGAAGGACTCAGCTTTTTACAAAAAGAAGGCCGAGTATTACGCACAAAAATCCCTAATGGCGAACAAAGGGCATTCTGAGGCAAGCAAAGAAGACTTCGAGTCAGACTCTACCTCTGACGATGAATTTCTCACAAATGCCCTGTTCTGTGGCATGGCAGAAGTTGACTCCTGCACTGACAATGAGGTATCCATTTCAAACTCTATCTCAAGTACTAATTCTGTAGATGGTGATTTTTTTAAACTTAACATTGAACTGAAAGATATAATTGAAAGCATTCAGAAAAAGCTGACCTTTAATGAGAGAGAAGTAAGGCTTCTCACTCAAGAAAAAGCCAAAATCTTTGAAGAAAAAGGAAAAGTCGAAAAATATTGGAGCAAAAATATAGATCCTTTAAAAAGGCAAATTTCTGATTTAACCTATGCTTTAAAAATCAAAACAAAAGAACTTTCAGTTTCAAGAAGTGAAACTACAAACATAAGAGCTCTCAAAGAATACTTTCAAAAGGAAAGAGAGGTACTTTGGCAAGATCTTTTAAGAAGAGAAGTTTTAATTAAAAACTATAAAGATGCACAGAAGGTGTATGAAAAGGTAAATACTCAAATAGCAAGACGAGGTATAGGGTACAATGACATTACCTTAGGAGTTGAAAATAAACGACTAAAACCTCTGTCCTCTCTATTTGTTTTGGGAAAAACTAACAAACCAAACTTTCCAAACTTACTCTCTGTAAGCAAAAGGGTTAAAATCTCTGCAGAACCTCACTTAAGGAAACATACAAAGATGATCAATGTGTGGTTTGAAAACACAGATTCATCATCTTCAACCTCTGTCAAAAGAGAAATCAAACCAAAGAAATATCTAAAAACACAAGATCAGATTGGTATCTTTATGTTTGGTAAACCAGAGACTCAAACACAGGTCGCTTTTGTCTGTATGATAAATGTTGAAAAGAAATTGTCAGCAGAAGCTCCTGAGTTTAAACCCATTTTTTCAGAAGAAAAACTTGAAGAATCTATTGAAAAAGAAATTTTGGAAGTTTTGAAATCAAATATTTTAGAAAATTTCTGTACATCTTCTATAAATCAAAAACTCGCTGAAAAGATCTCATTAGAAACCTCTGCAAACTACGAAAGTTTTTCTACAGAGGAAGAAAGCTCGTATGATACATGCTCAGAAAATCCAGCCTCTATCGAAAGAAATGACTCAACCTATGCATATGAGGACGATTCATCCTCTGACGACTCAGAGACTGATTTCAAATCAGGGATAATTCTCTGTGACACAGAGGATGTCAAAATCTCCTCTGAAGTTCTTAATAGAACAATTTATCCAAAAGAGAAAATCACAGAGATACCTATCCGTCAAGATTTTCTCAAAATGTGTATACAAGTCAAAACCTCTACAGAACTTGAAAATCTGAAAAAGGCCTCTGAAAATCCAAAAAGCTTAAAATTTTCAAAACCTTTAAGGAAAATCAAAGAGAATCCCACTTGGCAACAAAAGGGAAAATGGCCTGAAGCTAACAAATATTTTTCCTCTGTGACAGTAAAGAAAGATGTTCACCACAGAAGAGAGTCACAGAAGGCAGGAACTAAACAAGACTTTTGCAAACAACATTCTAGTATTCATAGATCTTCTTGTAATAGGAAATCTAATGTAAAGAAAGTGTGTAATGTCTCTGTGGCTCAGTTCAGAAAATTCAATGAAAAGTTCAAACAAATCACATCTCATATTCAATACTGTCATTGTTTTGATCTTATGTTTAAATTAAATAAACACTTCTCAAGTCCAGATTGCTTTCTCACCACTGAAATTCGAAAGTCAGAACCAAAAGAGAAACAATCTGATTCTTCTACAAAAGATAAAATGTATTTCAAGAATGCCAAGGCAAACTTGAAAAATTCTAACAATATTGGACCCATATGGATATGGGTACCTAAATCTCTATGATTGTCTTACAGAAGCAACATGTGCCAATCTGGTATCTAGACTCCGGATGCTCAAGGCACATGACTGGTGACAGAAGTGCACTATCCACGTACAAAGAAACACAAGATGGTGGATCTGTGACTTTTGGAGACAACAAGAAAGGACACATAAAAGGCTATGGAGTCATACGGAAAGAAGACGTTTCTGTATACAAAGTTGCATATGTGGATGGCCTTAAGCACAACCTACTCAGTGTAAGTCAACTTTGTGATACAGGATTCAATGTGTTGTTCAAAAGAACTTTCTGCTCTCTACAAAGTGAAGAAACAAGTATGGAACTTCTGCGAGCTGAAAGAATATGTGATCTATATCTAAGGAACTTCAACTCAAAGAACAAGGACAAAGTTTGCCTTGTTGCCTGCAAAAGTGAAGAAGCCTGGTTATGGCACAACAGGTTCTGTCACTTGAATTTTCACACATTGGAAAAACTGGTCAAACTTGATCTAGTTAAAGGTTTGCCAAATGTTAAATTCAATAAGGATCATTTATGTTCTGCCTGTGAGATGGGAAAACTCAAAAGAGCTTCCCACAAAGGCAAAACAGATGTGTCTTGCACCAGGCCTCTGTACATGCTTCATGTCGACCTCTGCGGTCCCATTGCAATACAGAGCCTAGGTGGCAAGAAATATATACTTGTCTTAGTTGATGAGTATTCACGTTTCACATGGGTTGAATTTATCAGAAAGAAATCAGATGTTCCAAATATATTGATAAATCTAATGAAAAGAATCCAAGTTCTTTATGATTGCAGAATACATAAGTTAAGAAGTGACAATGGCACAGAATTTAAAAACTCTGTCATTGAAGCCTATCTGTCAACAGAAGGAATATCACAGAACTTCTCTGCAGCTCGCACTCCACAACAGAACGGTGTTGTCGAAAGAAAGAATCGAACACTTGTGGAAGCCGCAAGAACTATGATATCAGCATGCGGATTATCAATGAACTTTTGGGCAGAAGCAATTTCTACTGCATGTTATACTCAAAATCGATCAACCATTGTGAAAAGACACCTCAAGACGCCTTACGAATTGCTTAACAAAAGGCGGCCAAACATCAAATTTTTCCATGTATTCGGATGCAAATGCTTTGTCTTAAACGACAGAGATTCAAGAGGAAAGTTTGATGTAAAAGCAGATGAAGGCAAATTCATTGGATACTCTGCCACTTCCAAAGCCTACAGAACATTCCTTACAAAGTCTCACAAGATTGTAGAAAGCATCAATGTTTCTTTTGATGATTCATTCCAAATGACTTCTGAGCAAATAAGTTCAGAACTCGGAATTAAAGGGAAATTCTCTGACATCTCAAGAACAAAAGAAGATTTGAATCTTCTATTTTTGGAGATGTTCCACAATGACATTGATCCTTCTGTCGGAACCATCAGAGTTTCTGAAGAACCATCCTCTGTCGGACAAAATCCTACAGGTATGACTCTAACTGGTCCAAATAATGCTTCATCTTCTTCTATAAATACTACAGATGCAATTGTCGAAGCAGAAGAAAGTGCAGAAGATGAAACATCGAGAAAAACGACCACAGAAGCTGCACAAACCACAGAAGAACCAATTACAGAGGAGATCGAGGACCAAGACTATACATCCTCAGAGGAAAAAACTCCACCACCACTCGTACCAATCATTCCACAAACGGTAGAATCAACTACCAAGGTACGAAGAACATCAGAGGCTGCACAAGAAGAAACACAAGAAGCCTCTGAAGAAAGTTTTGATGACATTGATGATCATCTTCCACGCACAACTCAGTGGACAAAAAGCCATCCTCCAAGCCAAATAATTGGAGAACCTTTTGACTCAGTAAAAACAAGGTCTGCAACTGCTAATTTTTGTTTCTTTACAAATTTTATTAGTGTTATAGAACCAAAGAAGATTTCTGAAGCCCTAGATGACCCAAACTGGGTAGACGCCATGCAAGAAGAACTTCTGCAATTTGAGCATAACAGAGTATGGACTTTAGTACCTCTTCCAAGAGGGAAACAGGCCATTGGGACTAAATGGGTCTACAGAAACAAGAAGGATGAAGATGGAGTGGTCGTCAGAAACAAAGCAAGATTAGTAGCAAAAGGATATAGACAAGAAGAAGGCATAGACTACGATGAGACTTTTGCCCCTGTCGCACGTCTCGAAGCAATAAGAATATTCTTAGCCTTCGCAGCCCACAGAGGTTTTAAAGTCTATCAGATGGACGTAAAATCAGCTTTTCTAAACGGTGAAATCCAAGAAGATGTTTACGTAAATCAGCCACCAGGTTTTGAAAGCTCAAAGTTTCCAAGGCATGTATACTACCTTGAAAAGGCTCTATACGGACTGAAACAGGCTCCAAGAGCATGGTACGAACGACTTTCTACCTTCTTTCTAGTCAATGGCTACAACAGAGGTACAACAGATACTACCTTATTCTATAAACGCAAAAATAGTGAGATAATGCTTGTACAAATATACGTAGATGACATAATTTTTGGGTCTACAAATTCAGAAGAGTGCAATTTTTTTGAAAAACTCATGCAGAGTGAGTTTGAAATGAGTATGATGGGAGAATTAACATTCTTCCTCGGACTTCAAGTCAAACAATCTTCAGAGGGAATTTTTATAAATCAAGCCAAATATGTCTCAGATATACTTTTAAAATATAATCTCTCTGATACCTCTGCAATGAAGACTCCAATGGCCACTGGAAATAAGTTATTCTTAGATCCAAATGGTATTTCTGTAGAATGTACTCTCTACAGAGGCATGATTGGATCTCTGTTATACTTAACAGCAAGCAGACCTGACATTATGCATGCCACATGTCTTTGTGCACGTTATCAAGCTAATCCAAAGAAATCACATTATGATGCTGTAAAAAGAATCTTTAGATACCTGAAGGGGACCAACAATCTTTGTCTCTGGTATCCACAGAACTCTGGTTTTAGTCTTAAAGCTTATACAGATTCAGACTATGGAGGATGCATGCTCGACAGAAAAAGTACCTCTGGGAGTTGTCAATTCCTAGGTGGTAAACTAGTCAGTTGGACCTCCAAGAAGCAGAATTGTGTCTCCACATCCACTGCAGAAGCTGAATACGTTGCTGCCGCTAGCTGTTGTTCTCAGGTTCTATGGATGAAGACTCAGCTAAAAGACTACGGCCACATTCTGTTCAAAATACCCATCTTCTGTGATTCCAAAAGTGCTATTTCTATCTCTGCCAACCCTGTGCAACACTCAAAAACCAAGCATATCGATATAAGGTATCATTTCTTGAAACATCATGTTGAATACGGTACAATCGAAATGCATTTCGTGCCCACAGAATATCAACTCGCTGACTTATTCACCAAAGCATTAGACGAGAAAAGATTCAACTTCTTGGTGGGTAAGTTAGGAATGATTAACATGGTGTGAAAATCCTCTGTAAGTATAGCTTTATCTTCTGTAAATAAGTATAAATATCTATTATTACTAAGTTATTGCGTTGATAAATTTATTTCAGTTTATATTTTTTATATATAAAATAATTGTTTACAGAGCCTCTGTGGGTCCGCTCAGATCTTCTGATAACCCTTACAGAACCTCTGGTAAACATAATCTATGCTCAATACAAATCTTACCATTCTTTGAACCAAGCATAGATCAAGGGGGAGAAAAAGGAAAATTCTTGATCTACAGAAGCGATTAGATCAAGGGGGAGCAAAAGGGACCCTGAAATGATCTACAGAGGTAAATCCTTAAAAGGAAAGCCAAAGAAGAATGTCGATAATTCTCCATCGACAGAAGAAAGACAAAACTGCCGAGAACAGAAGAACCAAAAGGTATGTCTCTCGCACGAAAGGTTTTTAGAAAACAGTTTTCTAGGACAAGAATTGTCAAATATGTCCTAAATATACTATGAATAACATTTCAAAAATCAAACGTTCAAAAGGTTTAACAAAATTCGAAATAGGAGAAATTTAAGGTCATAGAGCTTCTGCTGAGCTCAACAGAGCTTCGGCAGGAAATATGCTCTGTGATCACAAATTAACCTTCTGTCGATCTTTTGGAATGTTATCTCGGAAACCGACAACACACACCATGACCTTCTCGAACAAAACGTTTATCAAAATAGTTTTCTCGGACACCAACCTTCAAAAATGTGCGAAAAACATCTCTTAACACAGATCAAAAATTGGATGATCAGAAAGTTAATAGAATTCAAGTTATAAGATTTTTTCTCTCATAGAGCTTCTGCTGGCTCTCGCAGAGCTTCTGCAAGTTCCTTGAGAGCTACAAAACCTCTGTGAGTAAAATTTCTTGACAAAATCCTATTGATCCTCTCAAATGTCTTTACAAACGTTTTCGTTCAAAGAAGAACCTTCAGAGTCATGACAACAATGAGATATATGAGAAAAGGTTAAAACTCAAGATTTTCAAAATCACAGAGCTTCTGTAAAACAAAAAAGTTCTGCCATTTTGTTATCTGTGGTAATAACGGTTACTGTTACTGCGAGTGAAACTCATATGGCTAAAATCAACCTCACGCGCCTAGCATTAATGGGCCGCGCACGACGTCCTGTCATATTCTGACAAGGCCTACGTGTCCCATTTTCATTGGGCGTACATGGAACGTTTTTATTTGGAAAGTTGAACCCGCCGCTCAAACTCGAGTGCGGATTCCAAACTTTAATCCATTTCCATATATTTTACTCTTTCGAATTCTACCGTTTTACCATCCTATAAAAACAAAGCTTACCCTCTCATAAAACATTTTACAAACTCTCATCTTCTTCTCCGGCGAAACCCTGCAAAAAGCTTGCAAAAATCTTATTCTTAAAATCAAATGGCTTCATCTTCTCGAGCTACATCCTCTGAACTCTCTCCGGCGAACTCACCGGAACACTCCCCTGCACATTCAGAACATTCTGAAAACCCCAGCCTTGCAAGAAATATTGAACAACAAGATTCCGGGGACTCAGCAGACTTTGCTCCGATGACACACTTGCAAAACTTTATAGCAAAGGATCATTTCGAAGCCATTCTTCCTATCAAATCCAACAACTGCTATTTGGTCCCCTCACCCACTACTTTAGGTGAAGCCCATGCCATACTTCTGAACATCATGGAGAATCATGTCCTCTTCCCTCTACTATCAAGAACCTCGAACAAAATTCCAGTCCGTTATTTGAACCAATTTTGGCAAAGCTGCCGATTTGATAAAGACGATTCTCTTATCAAAGGGTACATTTCAAGACCTGATAAATCTGAGCATCTTGAAATCAAGTTCAACAGAACAATGTTCTCACTTGAATTCAACCTACCTACAAGGGGTCTTCTGGGATTGAAGAGTTATGCAGAGCAACCAACAGACGAAGAGCTCTGTCGATTCGTGGAAATGCTTGGGTACAACACCCAACTACAGAAGAGAAATGACTTCCGCAGAGGCCGATTACCACCTCTGTGGAACACTTTGTTCTCTATTCTTAACAGATGCCTGACAGGAAAGATAGGCAGTATTGACCAGAGCTCACATCAAATCTTGAGCATCATGTATGGGGTTTACTATGATCTTCCACTAGATTATGCGACCATAATGATGCAAGAGATCATAAACACCATCGACAGAAAGAACAACTCGAAAAGGGTCAAAGAGAACGATCCAAACTTTCTACCACCTCTGCAATTCCAAAGAATATTAGGAGTACTGTTCGAACCTCTGCTGCTAATCCAAAATTGGCCAATGGAAGGGCCAACTCCCAAACAGTTCCCGATGAACAAGAATACCCCCACTGATCATGCTGATGGCTACTCACACTGCAGACCTCTGTCAAAGAAGCTTCTGCAATACGCATCGAATAAGTCCCTTAAGAAAGAGTATATACGCGATCATAGAACTCCTAAACCGAGTCCTATGACACCCCCGCGTTTAGGTGTCCCCCTAGGAACAATGATAGCAAAACCTCTTTCCACTCAAGAAGAAAAGGATCAGAAGTTAGCAAAGCACATGGCTATTCAACTCAGCTTTATAGCCAAACGTGCAGAACTAATGGGAAAGAAGTCTTTATCAAGAACCTCTGCATCTACTCCAAAAGCTAAGAAGAGGAAAACTGCAGAAGGCACCTCAACAAGCGCTGCAGAAGATCAACCCTCACCTCCTCATGCCACAGAAATTGGCTCCTCTGCTCCTCCCTCCTCCCCAAAAATGAAGAAGAAAAGATCAAAATCAACAGAAGAAGGGGCACCAAATCCTAAGAGGAGGAAAACCAAAAAGAGGCATGGTAAATCACTTGCAAAGTTGGTAACCATTGCAGAAGAGGAAACTGCTGAAGAAGAAGTTGCAGAAGAAGGAATGGCTACAGAAAGGTATCAATCACCCTATCAATCTCCAGATAGATTTGCTCACCAAGGAGACCTGAACGACTTCTTACAGAACCCTGAAATTGCCAACACCCTAAATACAGCAGGGTGGACGGCACAACCTCTCGACCACCACTCTCCAGAAGAACAATATTTCTTCATTTCTGGCATTGACACACATCTGCAAGAAGATGACACAACACCCATAAATCAACCAGCCGAAACCCCTGTTATTTTACAAAACCCTTTCATTCAAGGATTGGATGTCCACAGAAGAAGTCCAAACCCAGCTTCAGAAGAAATAGAACAAACTGAAGCTGAATGGAACAGAGGTGAAATTACAGAAGCTTCTGAGAACATGATGGAAGAAGAGAAAGAAAAAGGGGCCGAAGTTGTACAAAAAGAGGGATTAGCAACAACGGAGACAGAAATAGAGATCTTAGAGACAGATTCAGATGAAGAAGAAGCTGCCTGGATACGTAAGGGTCTTTATCATCCACATGTCATGACATTATTTGGATCTCATCAAATGTATGACTTCTTACGACCATAGCAAGGAACTTCCACAGAACTTAGGGAAGAAGCACCAAGCCATAGGATAGTTATAGAGGATGATATGATAGAAAATGAAGTAGAGCTTGGATGCTTAACAGAGGAAGAAGCAAGAAAAGATGCCTGGATAAATAGAGGCACACAACCAAAACCAACTCCCAGTGCAACCCACATTTCTAACTCCGCAGGTCTAGCTGCAGAAGGAGTTATTGAAAAACAGCAGCACAGCTCGATCCTAACCCAACCCATCCAGCCAGAGGTTACTCTTTCAACCTTTGTGCCCACAGAAACCGGGGAATCCATTCCTAGGGAGTCTCCTCAAAGAGACTCAACTATTGTTCGTGATCAGTCGCCCCAGATCACCCTAGAACACCCTACAGAGGAATTCGTTTCCTCTGCCACGCACACATTAGGACCAAAACTTCTTTCACAGAGAAGTAGTGAGCACAGAGACGAAGAGACTCTAGACAAGTCTCCCAGTCAACAGAAGGACATTCCAATAACCACCTCTGGAGTGGATTTGGGCACTGTTCTTCACAGAACTTCTGTAGAGATCGAAACTCAGGTTTCTTCTCGAGGATCAGAAGGAAATCCTTCCACCCCCATCGTACAAACAAGGGTGAACGAAGGTGTCCCAGGAACAGGGACTCACTCTGGAGACGAATGTGTTCCTCCAGAGGTTACACAAGGAACACAAGTATCAAGGGATGAGTTCCAAACCCTTGTCACCTCTGTGAACCAAACATTGAAAGAGTTGCAAAACTCTTTCAAATCCTTTACAGAGACAACATCTACGGCTATCCTGAAACTGAACACCAAAATGGACAATCTGTCCACAGAGGTAAAAACCGCCATCTCAGAGATGAAGTCTTCTGCCGAAACTACTGCCAAAGCAACAGCCACTTCTGCAGCTCAGGAATTCGGAACAACTGCAACTTCTGCTTTTAGGGACTCTGTCAAAGATTTCCTTGAACAAATGAATACGCAATCCCACAGAGCAGAGGGCATCACTCCTGCAGACTTACAGAATGCCCTATCACAAGTACAAGCAGAGGCAATACGCAACTCGACAATAATGCAACCAAAAGACTATATGACCAGAGCACAGCTTACAGAGCTCGGACAGAACGTCATTAACCAGGTCACAGAAGTCATTGTCTCCTTCACAACTGCAAATGCCAACTATGTCAAGGATTTCAGAAAGAGTGTCGGCAGAATGCGTTTCAAAACAGAAGCAGAGCTTGTGACATTGATTGGCCTCTGCGATGATGTCTGTGAAAAGTTGATGGCAGCAGGAGCTGAATTACCGAAGAAGCCCAACACTTCTTGCAGAGCAGAGGGTACTTCTGATAAAAGTCAGGATGATTCTGATGATGACCAACCTGGTCCATCAGATAATCCTGAGGGGGAGAATCTAAGAGAGAAAACTACGAGCAGAGGAATACAAAGTCCACCAATCGCAGCAGAACCAATCAACCAAGCCCCTCCAGAAGAAACCCAACAACAAACCCAAAAGACCACAGAGACAACACCCATCTATGTGGAATCATCTCCTGACGAAACCAAAACTCCAGAAGCAGATCAGCAAGCCACAGAGGCAACAACCGCCCCTGAGGTAATCATTTTGGAAGAAACAGATGAACAAACCACAGAGAAAACACCCACCTCTGTGGAAACACCCCAAACCATACCAGAAGAAAGCCGATTGCCACCAAACCAAAAAGAGCAACGACCTCTGCTTCTGATGTTCTGAAAAGAATGCACACAACAATGAGTGATCGAATGGCACAGAGAGAAGAAGAAAGGAACAGGTTCACTTTAGGTTTCAAAATGGCAAGAAGATTTGATGTCAATACTTCATCAACAGAAACTGAGCTCGCAGAAGAAGTCACCAAACAACCTCCAACAGAGGTTACAGAGCAAGTCAAGCCAACAGAACCATCGCCACAAAAGTCCTCTAAATCACAATCGTCAAAATCCACAGAGGCAACCTCCATCAAACCAACAGAAGTGCCAACCTCAAAACCCACAGAAGCAACAGGTTCAGCCACGACAATAGCAAAAGATAAGGGCAAAGGGATACTGACAGAAGAGCCAAAGAAGAAGAAAACATTGCCAAAACCAACAGAAAAACTAATGAAGAGTGCGTTTGACGCCTTTCAAACCCCAAAACCCGAAGAAGTTGACTGGGCACATGGATTGAAGCCTCTGTCAGAAATTCCTCTAACTGGTAGAGCTGCAGAAGTTGTTCAACAGATGGAGAGTCTCAGAAGACAAATTCCACGACCTGGTCCAACACATGAAGAGATGGAAGAAGTGGTATACAAATACCTCTACAAACAATCCTATCAGACAAATCATCCAGTAGATCATGTGACAGATCCAAGGATCAGAGAAGAATTTGAGAACATCTTCACAAGAACAAAGCCAAGAACTAAAGCAGATGTCTTCTCAATTCACAAAATCAAAAAGGTGACCTTCTGCAGATTCTCCTTCACAAGAACCTATCCAAGGGTCAGGTACAATCTTTACAAAGTCAGAAGAGAGAACAATTCAGAATCTACCTTCGCTGATGCTGACTTAAGAAACATCAATCCTTACGATCTACCTGACCTTCTGCAATGGACAAAAGACAACTACAACACAGAGCCTAATACCAGAGCCTATCAAGTGTTGAGAAAAGCGATGAGGGAAAAGCTTCTGCTATACAGCATGATAGATTTTCAGCTGGGAAAGGATCTTGGTCTCAAACATCTAGATCTACGACCACCAGAAGATCGCTGCCCACCAGACGCTGTGCCCAACTCAATCATCAGAGAACCAAGATTTGGGTTAGTATTTCAAAACCCACAACACCAGGTTAAACTTTTTGTACTCATGGATTGTCAGAAGTACGCAACCAGTACTCTGAGCAAATTCAGAGCAAGCCTTGTAAAATACAGAGGTACAGAGAAAATGGATAGAGATGATGCAGATACTTTCATCAGAGAAATAGACTCAACAATCCGCCTAAGAGAACTCTGCATCAGATTCTACAAAGAGATCAGAAATGTCGGCAGAGACAACAGAAGCTACAACGATTTCAAAAATGCCAAAATCTGATTCTCAGACCTCCAATCTCTGCAAACAAAGTTAAAGTTTATCTTTCATTGTACTCAAATGTAAAATGCCTCTGGCATATTTCTAAATGAAAGAAATTTCGAGGTATTGTTTAACCTCTGTCTTATCTAACTTAGCCAAACTTAACTCAAGTTCAAATTTTTTATTTTTCACTACTTAGGGGGAGATTGTTAGCTTCAATCTTCCTAATCATAGAAGTATTTAGAAGTAGTGAAAAATAGGCTAGGTGAAGAAAGCCTCTTACAGAGGCTCTGCCGACATTACCGAGAAATCAAGGTCAAGAAGCTACAGAAGCAGCAGAGGCTTCCTACAGAAGCTCTGTCATACGCACAAAGAAGACCAAAGACTCAGAATCCGGCGAAGACTGCTCCACAGAGGACCAGACCGCAGAACCTCTGTAACTCATTACAGAGCCTCTGTGGTCCTCACTGAGACTTGAAGATATTTATAATATCTTGCTACTGTTACAGGACTCGTACATCAACTTGCATGGTAGCATGCCCTGTCCAACATCGACGTGTCAAACTCTGATTGGACTCAGTAGGACTTAGTACATATTAGACGTCTGCTGCATTAAATGCAATACAGCACGTCTGACTGTTCATACCATCCTTGCAACTGTTCACGACATCCTCTAAACTATTCATACGTACCTTTTGAATAGTAGCATATGCTTTATGGTCCCCTTTAGAGTAGTATATAAGGAAGACTCATGTTGAGTTCTTCCTTACACACGAAAACATACAACACAAAAACACTTGCAAACAATTAGCGTCAAATCTGTTCTAAGTGTTCTTGTTATATTAAATACAGTGGGTCTTTGTGCTATAAATCTATTCTCTTCACTGTTTATTTGACTTTGTGTGTTCTAAATCTATCAATCTTATCAGTTAGTTCTTCAAATACGCTTCCGCATCAAACATTATCTTGAACTAATAGATCTGACAATCTTGTTTAACCAAAAACGGGAACCAACAGAGAAAATCTTGAGCGGGAAAAGATTTTCATCATGACACGGATACGTGTTTGCAATTGATTGGAGGTTTGAACGAGACGTGCAAACGTGTGTCAGAAAGAGAAACGTGCCGGGGTTTATCCGTTGCAATGACGTCACAACTGTCCTTTCATATTCTTTTAGGATGTCTCTGAGGTTTTGAAAGCTCAGGGACTCTTTTACAAACATGAAGCACTGAATGAAAATATCAGTGATGGTTTTAAGAATTTTCAAAATATCGCTGTTAAGGAGGAGATATTCAGCGATGCATTCTGTTTTGAAATCTTGCATTTTCATGCGATTGTCAGAGAGAGAAAACATACCTTGATATCAGCTTAGCCAAGTTTTATTCAGAGAGAAGATGATTGAATAGGTTATACGAGTTGATTTTATCCTATCGCTGATCAATGTGAACCGTTGAGGATTTTACCCTTCAAAGTTCAGCATTCCAAGCTCGCTGATGAGAAAGTTGAATCTTGTCTCATCAAGAGGTTTGGTAAATAAATCAGCTAACTGATAATCAGTTGGGATAAAATGAAGTTCTATATCACCATTCATCACATGATCTCTGATAAAATGATATCTGATTTTTATGTGTTTGGTCTTTGAATGTAGTACTGGATTGTTTGCTATAGCGATGGCACTTGTGCTGTCGCAATAGATTGGAATTTTGGAGAGCTCAAGATCATAGTCTAGTAGCTGATTTCTCATCCACAAGACTTGAGAACAACAGCTTCCAGCAGCTACATATTCAGCTTCAGCTGTGGAAGTGGATACTGAATTTTGCTTTTTACTTGTCCAACTTACCAGCTTTCCACCCAGGAGCTGACATCCTCCTGTGGTGCTTTTCCTATCCAATTTGCAACCTGCAAAATCACTATCTGAATAGGCGGTTAGATCGAATCCTGAATCTTTGGGATACCAAAGACCTAGGTTCGCTGTACCCTTAAGGTATCGAAAGATTCGCTTTACAGCTTTCATATGAGATAGCATAGGTTCAGCTTGATATCGTGCACACAAACATGTTGCATACATAATATCGGGTCGGCTAGCTGTAAGATACAAGAGAGAGCCGATCATCCCACGGTACAGCGTGACATTAACAGGTATTCCCTTTGAATCCTTGTCAAGTGTCAGCGGTGGTGCCATAGGGGTTTTCATAGCTGAACTATGAGTTAAATCAAATTTCTTCAGCATATCTTTAACATACTTTCCCTGATTAATAAAAGTTCCTTTTTCAGTTTGCTTAATCTGAAGACCAAGGAAATATGTTAGTTCACCCATCATGCTCATTTTATACTCATCTTTCATTCTATCAGCGAAACGAGTACAAAGCTCAGGGTTAGTAGAACCAAATATAATGTCATCAACATATATTTGAACTAGAATGATATGACCTTTCAATTTTCTAAAAAATAGAGTTTTGTCAATCTTACCTCGCTCAAATTTTTCAATATGGAGATAAGTAGAAAGAGTGTCATACCATGCACGAGGAGCTTGCTTCAAGCCATAAAGTGCCTTATCCAGTTTATAAACATAACCTGGACGCTTAGAATCTGAGAATCCTGGAGGTTGTTCCACATACACTTCTTCATTCAACTTTCCATTCAGAAACGCTGACTTAACATCCATCTGATGTACTTTGAAGTTTTTGTGTACATCATATGCTAAGAATAGACGAATAGATTCAAGTCTTGCTACTGGAGCAAATGTTTCGCCATAATCTATACCTTCCTCTTGTCTGTATCCCTGAGCAACAAGACGAGCTTTGTTGCGGGTTACAGTACCATGTTCGTCCAACTTGTTTCGATAGACCCATTTAGTGCCTATTATTGTTTTATCAGTTGGTCTCCGAACAAGTTTCCAAACTTTGTTTCTTTCGAATTCAGTCAGCTCTTCTTGCATGGCGCTGACCCAGTTTTGATCTTTGAGGGCATCATCTATTTTCTTTGGTTCAGTTAGAGAAATAAAGTTAACAAATAAACAAATATTACTTGCACTTCGTCGAGTCTGAACACCAGCGTTTGTATCACCAAGAATTTGATCAATTGGGTGATTTACGGTCCATCGCTGAGCCGGAGCATAAGTCGCTGACTCATCTTGAACTGGAGGAGCTGAAGATGAGGCTTGAGCTACTTCTGTAGTTTCAGCTAAGAGAGGAATACTTGCATTTGTCATTTCATTTACTGATTGCTGAGAGATAGATGGAATGTCTGAGGCATTTGGTTCAGCGGTAGGTATAGTGTTTATAGGAACAGCTGAGACCCATGATGTTTCAGCTTCACTATTCTGCATGTTTGGAATGATAGGAGGACTATCATCTTCTACTGGATGAGCATGAGGAGTGGGAATATCTTCTGAATCACCAAGATGAGAAAACATCCATTGATTCAGTTCTTCAGTATCAGCGGACGGTTTAGAGTTCGCTGAACGGGATTCGTCAAACGTGACGTGAATAGTTTCTTCTACAGTTTGTCTTCTACGATTGAAGACTCTGAAGGCTTTGGAAACTGAGGAGTATCCAAGAAAGATTCCATCATCAGCCTTAGGATCAAACTTTCCAAGAGCATCTCTGTTGTTCAGTATGAAACACTGACATCCAAAGATGTGAAGAAAGCTGATTGAAGGCTTTCTCCCATGAAAGAGTTCATAGGCTGTCTTTTTTAATCTTTTAACTATCAACGACCTATTTTGCGTAAAACAAGCAGTGTTGACAGCTTCTGCCCAAAACTGAGTAGGCAGGTGAGAATCGTTGAGCATTGAACGTGCAGCTTCAATAATTGTTCTATTTCTTCTTTCAGCGACTCCATTTTGTTGCGGTGTTCTCACTGAAGAGAAGTTGTGAGAAATACCCTTACTCTCAAGGAAGGAATCAAGAGAGCTGTTTTTGAATTCGGTCCCATGATCACTCCTTATTGAGCGAACGGTCAGATTGTTCAGGGTTTCCATCTTCCGAACAAAGGTGATGAGTTCTTCAGGGGTGTCACTCTTAGAACGGAGAAACATTACCCAAGTGAAGCGAGAGAATTCATCAACTATGACCAGCGTATATTTCTTTCCAGCGATGGATTGTTTGTTAACAGGGCCAAACAAATCCATATGGAGTAGTTGTAGAGGAGATGACACTGATGAAACTTGCTTTGATTTAAAGCTTGCTTTGGTCTACTTCCCTTTTTCACACGCTGAACATAAAGACTCTTTGGCGTATGAATGCTGAGGTAGACCAGTGACTAACTCTTTTGAAGAAAGAGTGTTCAGTGTCTTGAAATTTAGATGAGATAGCCTCTTATGCCATAGCCAGTTGACATCAGATGAGGCCTTTGAGAAGAAACAGGAGTTCTCAGTAGTTTTTGAGTCCATGTTTATTACATAAACATTTTCCAAACGATAACCGCTGAGAGCTATCTTCTCCTTTTTGTCAGTGACAAAGCAGGATTCCTTAGTAAAGATTACTTTGTTATCCATGTCGCAAAGCTGACTGATGCTTAGAAGATTATGCTTCAGCCCTTCAACATATGCGACTCTTCTGAAGGAGGTTGTACCATTTGAAAGTACACCATACCCTCGGGTATGTCCTTTTCCATTTCCACCGAAAGTTACAGAGGGACCCTTCTCTTCCTTGTATTCATCGAGCAGGCTTTTCTTTCCAGTCATGTGTCTAGAGCATCCGCTATCGAGATACCAGATACCCTTCTTAACCTGCAATACAAAGGAAGATTAGTTTTTCTTGGGTACCCACTTAACCATGTATACACATTTGTCAGTGGAAGTAGTTGGAATGGAAGATTCAGCAGTCTTCGCAGCATTTGAAGATTCAGCTTTGTCTTTCTTCACTTTGGTTAATTTCTTAACCTCAGTGGTAGGATTCACCTTGACCTGATTTGCACCAGGGTTGGTCTTCTTTGCCTTGGGGGCAATCTTCACCTTAGCTATCTTTTCAGCTTTGGTGGCTGTGGGGCACTTACTAGCAATATGATCAGTAAGTCCACAGTGATAACATTTCCTATAACTAAAAGTAGTTCTAGGACCATTTGAATGCTGAGCTTTTGATTTCGAATTAGAAATGCCAGCACCAAGTAAACTATTGGCTTTAGAAATGGGACGAACATTCAGTTCTTCAGATTTCTTACCAAGGACATCCACTCTGAGTCTAGGAGTAGATCGCTGAATAGATCCAGAGGGATGAGTCAGTGAAGCTTTAGAAGCATTCAGCTTTGGTACTAAGGTACCCTTCTGAGGATTCTGGTAAATAACAATTCCTTTACCTTTGTCTTTAGAGACAGAGGTAGGTTTTGAATAAACCATTTTCTCCTTGCCTTTTGAGGAGGTATGAGTTTCCTCAGGGATTGGTGTATTGGACGAGGAGCACTGAGAAGATGAAGTATCAGCGACTGAGGATACGAACGTGTTGATCCAAACCCTCAGTGATTTGATAATGACCCTATCTTAAATACTTAGTGAAAATTGTAAGTAAACAATATGTATCAGAGTTTCACTATCGCTGATAAGTACTAAGATCTTACAGTACTGCTGATAGGAACTCTCGCACTTTTAGATTAAACATTCAGCGAACACTGTTCACCATATCGCTGAGTCTGTTCAGTCCTTATGGTGATCGCTGATAAGTTAGTTGTTTACTTATGATCCCTGAAGACAAGATTCACGTCAACAAAGGTTCTACGCTGAAGTCGAAGATCAAGCTCAAGAACCAGCGACAAGTCTCCTAATGAACTGATGCGGATCAGCGAAGACTCAGATTTGTCCACTCAACGTGAAGTATCAAGTACAAGACTTCAGCTATCGCTGAACTTTATCATCTGCTAAATAGTAAATGATAATCGCTGAATCAACGAAAGCTGATCATGAAGTCCTCCGTACAAAGTACTTTTGTCTTAACCTCCCTTGCACGCCACCGTACGAAATGTCAGAAAAGAACCTCTATGGCACCACCGCTGATACTTGATAAGGACACAAAGGGTGTTCCTGTCAATGTCACCGTGGGATGATCGGCTCACTAATGTATATTACAGCTAGCCGACCCGATATTATGTTTGCAACATGTCTGTGCGCACGATATCAAGCTGAACCTAAGATATCTCATATGAAAGCTGTAAAGCGAATCTTTCGATATCTTAAGGGTACAGCGAATCTAGGTCTTTGGTATCCCAAAGATTCAGGATTCGATCTAACCGCCTATTCAGACAGTGATTTTGCAGGTTGCAAAATGGATAGGAAAAGCACCACAGGAGGATGTCAGCTCCTGGGTGGAAAGCTGGTAAGTTGGACAAGTAAGAAGCAAAACAAAAGAACTCAAAAATAAAATCATTTTCTTTCATGGTTTTATAAACACAACCATTTCATGGTTGTTCTTCAAGTTTTAAATCTAAAATCTTAAACTTGTTCTTCTTTCGTATCCATTTTTTTAAAACTGGAATACAAGGCTTATAGGTGTTATATTCGTTTTTTTTAAAAACAAGAAAAACCCTAATCTTCATTAAGATTTTTTTTTGTCTGAATGAAATGGACAAAATTCGAAAAATCTTAATGGAAATTTTCTTTCCACATTAAGATATTTCTTATTTGTTAACATCTTTGGTTGAACTGATAATACAGTGAAATGGCAACTTCAAAGCTGAATGTTACCGCTGAGTCCATCTCCGCTGATTCTGAGGAACTGGAAATCACCAAAGCTCCTCAGGTTAAGTTTGAGCTGGATCAACTAGACTGGACAAAGGCAAACAACCTTTCAGCGCTTCTCGAGTTTCCTCCTCGGAAGCAGGTATCCCATCTAGACGACGCTGTAAATTTTTTGAAGAATAGCCCCATATACACAGCACTGACAATCACACCTCCTGCCAGTCAGCGTCTATTATCCCAATTCTGGTACTCTGCCAGACACACCAACCTACCCTCAGCCAAAGATCCATCTAAAACCATCGACTGCATACTCAGCGATACTGAGTATGGCACCATCAAGATAACCCCCGCAATAATCCGCAAAGCTCTAAAATTCCCTAACGCTACCTCAGAAAATCCTTTCATTCCATTTCCTGACCACAAGAAGCACGCTGACAGGGAAGAAATCATTGCTTTCCTTGATGCGATGGGTTACATCTGGGAGACTGGAAGAGACAAGCTACCTGAGAAGAAGCTGACGCTGATAAAGAAATCCAAGATGCCCAGCGAGATGAACTTCATCTTCGCTCACCTGATCAGCTGCATGACAGCGAAATCCGGATCTTCTGATCAAGCCGCTCAACCTCAGCAGGCCATGGGTTACGCACTGCTGAAAGGTCTCAACATTGACTGGGCCTCCATCATCTATGAAGACCTCATTCAACGTGTTGATTCTGCCGCTGACCGACCAGCATGGGTTCCTTACCCGCGATTCATCAGCGCCATCTTTCAATATGGCCTGAAGGACAGCTATCCTGAAGAGGGTGATCTGAAACTCTCTCAGATTGGCCCTAAAGTTCTCGACTTCAAGCCTGTCGCCAACGAGGTACGTCTCTCTACTCTTCTCACTCTTCTAAATTCTCCGCTTTCTGTGGCTCCTTCAGCGACAATACCCATCGCTGATACCCCGGCCACAAAATCCATTCCTTCTAAGAAAAGAAAACAATCTCTTACCCCTCTTGATTCCAAAAGGATCAAGAAAACCAAGGAGCAACCCCAGCAATTGCATGCTGAAGACTCCTCAGCTCATTCTGAAGAGCTGAAGGAAAGTTCCGTGGTACGCTCTGCCACACCAATTCAAGCCATCCCTTCTAAACCTACTTCAACGTCCTTAAACGCTGAGGTTAGAACTTTGGAATCTACCCAACCTTCGTCAGTCTCTCAAAAGACTGATGAAGTACTTCTCAGCGAATCCAACGCTGAACTTGAAACCCAACCCCAATTCTTATCCTTCGCTCCTCCCTCTACTTCTTTGGACACTCCTCCAGTCAAAACTGGAGATGCCATCATTCAAGAAGCCGTTGAAGCTTCTCAGCGAATGACGAAGAAAGGACCTGTAGAGATCTCCATCCCTCACGGAACTTTTGAGGGAGATATGGAACACTATGGAGGGACTCGAAACTTTGATGAGTTCGTCAACGCTCCTGCAGGTACAGATCCCACCTTAAACACTGTAACTAAACCTGAAACTTCTGAGCTTTCCTTTGTTCACAAGTACTTATATGTTACAGGTCCTTTTTTGGGAGACATCAACCAGTCTCTGAAGTCTATGGAGATGAAACTTACGGATCTCACCACCGGTCTATCAAATAACTCTACAGCTGTAACAAACGCTGGAGAGAATCTGACGAAGCTGACTACTGTGGTGGAAAAGAAGGCCTCCTCTGATGACATCAAAGACCTTGATAAAACTCTCGCCGACTTTGCCAAAGTGCTCTCCGACATCTACACTGACTACACCAACCTCAAATCATCAGTTTCCACCATTTCCAGCGAGGTTACAACGCTGAAGAAATCGGTTGGTACACTCGAAGGTGATATGTCAGTGGTCAAGACCGACTTGGGCTCAGTGAAGACCGATCTTAGTTCTGTCAAGACAATGATCGAGACGCTGGTGAACAACGCAAATAATCCAGCTCCTGCTCCGGCCCCTGCACCTGTTTTGGACTCATTCACCGCAGAGGATCGCCAAGAGCTGAAGAAAATCACGCCTGCTATTTCTGGCCTAGAAGACAGAATAGCTAAGCTTGAAGGTTGTGTGAAAGTCTCTGGCCCAGAAGACAGAGACAACACCAATGCTGAATCTACCCATTCCTCCCCCGCCCATCATGAGAAAGAGGGGGAGAAGAGCGCTGAACAGGAGAAGAGCGCTGAAGATCAAAATAAGAGCGCTGAAGACCTTTCCCATGATGAATCTATCAGGGGAGAGGGTAATGAAGATCAGATTACTGGACCTCAGGGAGATGAAAACCCTGAGGGAACCGAGAACCTCGCCTCTGTATCTGAGGGGGAGCAACTCGAAGAAGATGCTGAGGAATCCGAAGCAGAAGAAGACGAAGACTTCGACATCCCTGAAGCTGAACCATCCTCCTCTCCAAGGAACGATGATGATGATGATGAAGATGACGATGATTTCTTTGTTGTCAAACCTGCTCCTCGAACCAAAGCTCTTAAAGGTATTTCAATAAAAGAACCTTCAGGGGAGAAGACAAAGACAAAGCACTCAGCCTCTGGCGCTGAGAAAAGCAAAGACAAAGGCATCGCTGAAGATGATAATCTGGCGATCCTACTTGCAAAGCCGATTTGTCAGGTACACTAAACTTATTTTTCCTTCCCTGATCATCTCTGAAAAATCAGTTATCCATTCCACAAACACCATACACATCCACATTTTTTTCTATCTTTTCTACCCAAGCTCTTCTACCCAGTTCTTATTTGTAAGATCGCTGCGTTTCAGCTAGTCCTCTCCCCTGTTTGAGGATATCGCTGAAAGATCTTCTATTGCGACTTCACCAATAATTCCAGCTACCGCTGAAGACATAATCCCAGTCTTAGATTTAATCTCTGAGACTGATGAATCAGAAGAACAACCTCTCTCGCACAGAAACAGACCTTCCTCAGTTCCTCAAAGGCTGAGTGAAGAAGATCAAAAGAGGAGAGAAGAAATGATAAAGCGATTCGAGGATCAGCGAATCATCCTAAGGCGCGATCAACTACCTTCAGTTCCTCCTAAGTTCAGAATTTCAAAAGCTGAATACCAGGATCATCTCAGAGCTGAACGCCTCATCGCTGAAAGGAAGGAAGCTGAAGATAAAGACAGAGAATACGCCATCAAGCTCACTCAAGAATCTGTCAAAGACCCCAAGCTGAAGCGTATTCCCATTCAAATCCAACGAAAGCTTTGGGAACAAGCCCAGAAGATCGTGGAAAAGAATGCTGAAGTTTCTCAGACCACCCTGATCTGGTGTAAAGAGAAAATCCACTTCAGATATCGTCCAGCGAAGATCAACAAGGTATTCATCTCTGGAAGAACCTCCATCGGAGTACCTATTGTTGACATCAAACTGTTCAGAGAAGATGACTCATCTGAAACCTTTCGTGCTGACACTGTAAAAAGGTATGGTCTCTCTGAATGGCTGGAGATGAGGTTAGCTATCCAACCATCAAAATCTAAGTACAAGGATCATTTCGAAAAGCTGATAAACAGACAGATCGATTTGATATCTTCTTGTGTGGATATTCCTCCTGTTCCTGATCTAAAGCCGAAAAGAAAAAAGGACTCTCCAAGGAAGAAACGTCAAGATTCAAACTCAGGTCCTGTCATACGAAATGAAACTGGAATTGGTTTCTCTCGCGCTGAAGTACTTGGTCCTGATCCTGATCTATCTGCCCTTGACGTCTCTTTGCCACCATGTGAACTTTTCGTCCCTGGTAAAGTCATCAGTAATCCTTATGGAATATTCTTTCTTGACTACGACGGACGTAAATGCTTTCAACGGATCGCTGAGCTTCCAATCACTCCAATCGAACAGCTCAAAGATCTCATCTACTGGTGCGACTTCAGAAAAGACATTCAGGCACGACACCTAAAACCCTTGATTTTTGAAGCTGCTCTGAAGCTAAAGAATAAAGGAGAAAAGGTTCCTGACTGGATGATTCCAACTGAAAAGACAACCCTTGATGAACTTCTCATTAAGGAAGAACCCTTTGAAGGCTGACAACAATCACCATCTTTTTTCTCTATTGTATCAGTCATCCTTTAGTACTTGTAATTTATTTCGCTTGTACTTGTAATCTTTCTTATCCATATTGTAACCTGATTCAAAGATTTAAAGAAAGATTTCAGCGAATGTACTTTACTCCATCAGTACTGAAAAGATCCCAGAAAACAGTAAAAGGGACAAATATTTTATGAGTTCTTTTTATCCTTATGTTTTCATTAAATAGCAATTTTCTCTGTTGCTATGTCATAATCAAATAGGGGGAGATTGTTGATCCAAACCCTCAGTGATTTGATAATGACCCTATCTTAAATACTTAGTGAAAATTGTAAGTAAACAATATGTATCAGAGTTTCACTATCGCTGATAAGTACTAAGATCTTACAGTACTGCTGATAGGAACTCTCGCACTTTTAGATTAAACATTCAGCGAACACTGTTCACCATATCGCTGAGTCTGTTCAGTCCTTATGGTGATCGCTGATAAGTTAGTTGTTTACTTATGATCCCTGAAGACAAGATTCACGTCAACAAAGGTTCTACGCTGAAGTCGAAGATCAAGCTCAAGAACCAGCGACAAGTCTCCTAATGAACTGATGCGGATCAGCGAAGACTCAGATTTGTCCACTCAACGTGAAGTATCAAGTACAAGACTTCAGCTATCGCTGAACTTTATCATCTGCTAAATAGTAAATGATAATCGCTGAATCAACGAAAGCTGATCATGAAGTCCTCCGTACAAAGTACTTTTGTCTTAACCTCCCTTGCACGCCACCGTACAAAATGTCAGAAAAGAACCTCCGAAAATCTGAAATCGTACAACCACTCTGATACTACACTGTTCATTCATGCGGCTACTAAGGTTGTCAACAAAGGTCAATGACATGCAACCAATCCGCTGATGACACGTGTAAAGTGTATACAGAATTGCATTAAATGCATGCAGTATATAAAGAGATGAACTCACTTCATTTGAAGTAACTTGCTAACTCTGGACAAGTTCAAATCTCTCAAGATAGGATTTTATTAGTAATCTCCTTATCTTTCTTAGTGCAAGAAAACCTTAGTGTTCCAACTTGTTTAGATTTAGGTTTATCCTTAATCTTGTTTCCGCAACAAGCTGTAAATTGTTAATGATTTATCAATAAACAATTTAGAAAAGTAAAATAGTGTGTTTGTATTCAACCCCCCCCCCTCCTTCTACAAACTTGTTTAAGCCTTTCGGGACCAACAGAACGTTCCAAATTTAAGCATTGAACGCTCAGTGGTTGGTTTTGGAGTATCATATTTGTAACCCAGACCACGTTTATCACTTAGGGGAATCTGAGACTTTATTATCTCAGTGATCTTTGTTGAAGAATTACACCATCCTTCAACAGTAGCTTTTTCAGCTTTTAATGCAGCGATAGCTTCTGCTCGTTCGATTTTGACTAGCTGATTTAAATATACTTGATCTTTAAAATCTCCTTCAATTTTAGAAAGCTTTTCTATTTGAAGGTGGCAGTTTTTAAGCTTTTTAGCGAGATCAAGGTTTTGGTTTTCAACCACAGTTTTGCCGTTCATGGCTTCGTATAAACTTCTAGTCAAGAGATCGATCTTACGGAGACTATCAGCTTCATCAATATTTGCAATATTGGTAAAGAAGGAAGGAGATACCTGAATAGCAGAGGTTGAAGTGGAGGGAATGTCTGAACTTTATTCCTCTTCTTCAATCTTGGCCATAAGACATAGATTTGCTTCATCATCTTCAGAGTCAGATGATGATGCTTCTTCATCAGAAGCAGCCCAATCATAGTTAGCCATCAGGCCTTTACTCTTCTTCTTAAAGCTTTTCAGCTTAGCATATTTTTCTTTCAGCTTTGAATATTTGTCATCTTTATTCCTTGGAACAAAGGATTTCTTTGTAAAAGTTGAGGGTCTAGAAACTTTCTTAGACCTGCACTCGTTAGCGAAATGTCCTGTCTTTTCGCAGTTAAAACAAGTAGCAGTAGCCTTATCAACAAAAGCTGATGATCTAGGCTTATCAGTTATGGAAAGAGGTTTGTTCTTTCTAAACATTTTCTTTTTGGCAAATCTCCTGAACCTTTTAGTTAGGAGAGCCAAAGATTCATCATCATCTGAAGAATCAGAATCTGATGACCTTTCAGAGTTACTTTCTAACTCAGTGATAGTGACCGAGGGTCGCTGAGTAAAAGGTTCCTCTGAGATTAAAGCAACAGGGGTGCTTTTGGAATCTTTTACAAGATTCTTCTTAAGATGGCTCGATTGCTCATGATTCAACAACGTGCCATATAAGGTTGAAAGGGTCATTGATTTTAGATCCTTTGACAGCTTGAGACACATAGAATAATTGTCCCAGCTTTCAGGTAAACATTCTAGAAACTTTGTCAGAACTTCAAAGTTAGAATATTCCTTACCAACAGTTTTCAGATCTATAATTAAACAGTTAAAACGTTGGTGAACTTCAGAGAGAGATTCATTCTTACCAGAAATGAAGCTTTCGTATTGTCTTACCAGGTTGATCTTTCTTGAGTCCTGGACTTCAGACGTTCCTTCATACTTAACACATATTGTTCCCACATGGCTTTTGATGTTTTCAGATTCATGACGGAATGGTAGACTTCGTCAGGAAGAGCCATGGATAGTATGGATCTGGCTTTTGTATCTATAGCCACTTTCTTCTAATCTTCGTCGGTCCATTGAAAGATTTCCTTAGGGACCAGCCTTTCTGGAATAGCAGGTCTATTCTCAGCGGCTGGAACTGCAACATCAATTCTTACAGGGATGAATGGACCATTCTCGAGATTGTAAGGCATAGTAGGGTCTACACCTTCTAAGAAGAGTGTCATCCTATTTTTCCATAAGTTGATGTTATCTCTGGAAAATCTAGCGGGTTTAGCAAGAGAACCATTGTCTATATAATTTGTGTTTGTGTTGGTGGCCATTTTCAGATAATGGCAAGGAAGAGAAATATCTTAGATTAGATCTTGTTTATGAGATTAAACAAATCTGCTCTGATACCACTTGTTGGTCCCGAAGGCCTATACAAGTTTGTAGAAGGGGGGGTTGAATACAAACACACAGATTTTACTTTTCTAAATTGTTTATTGATAAATCATTAACAATTTACAGCTTGTTGCGGAAACAAGATTAAGGATAAACCTAAATCTAAACAAGTTGGAACACTAAGGTTTCTTGCACTAAGAGAGATAAGGAAATTACTAATAATAACCTATCTTGAGATAAGAGATTGAACTTGTCCAGAGTTAGCAAGTTACTTCAAATGAAGTGGGTTCATCTCTTTATATACTGCATGCATTTAATGCAAGTCAGTATACACTTTACACGTGTCATCAGCTGGTTGGTTGCATGTCATTGACCTTTGTTGACAACCTTAGTAGCCGCATGGATGAACAGTGTAGTATCATAGTGGTTGTACGATTTCAGACAGTCGGAGGTTCTTTTCTGACATTTTGTACGGAGTCGTGCAAGGGTGGTTAAGACAAAAGTACTTTGTACGGAGGACTTCATGATCAGCTTTCGTTGATTCAGAGCATTATCCTTATCTTTTCAGCGAATGATAAAGTTCAGCGATAGCTGAAGTCTTGTACTTGATACTTCACGTTAAGTAGACAAATTTAAGTCTTCGCTGATCCGCATCAGTTCATTAGGAGACTTGTCGTTGGTTCTTGAGCTTGATCTTCGACTTCAGCGTAGAACCTTTGTTGACGTGAAACTTGTCTTCAGGGATCATAAGTAAACAACTAACTTATCAGCGATCACCATAATGACTGAACAGACTCAGAGCATTAATGGTGAACAGTGTTCGCTGAATGTTTAATTTAAAGAGCGAGAGTTCCTATCAGCGGTACTGTAAGATCTTAGTACTTATCAGCGATAGTGAAACTCTGATACATATTGTTTACTTACAATTTTCACTAAGTATATAAGAGAGGGTCATTATCAAATCACTGAGGGTTTGGCTCAACAAGAAGTGTCTAGCTGACGACTCATTAATCATACCTCTGGGAGAAGTTCAAATTGACGATAAGCTACACATCATAGAAGAACCAACTGAGATTCTCGATAGAGAAGTCAAACGTCTGAAACAAAAGAAAATCTCGATCGTGAAAGTTCATTGGAACACAAGACGAGGGCCTGAGTATACATGGGAACGAGAGGATTACATGAAACATAAGTATCCTCGCCTCTTTGCTAACAAACCGGTTAAGAATGGAAGTTCTTGAATTTCGGGACGAAATTCTTTTAACCGAGGGAGACTGTGACAACCGTCAAACTTACGTTTCAGGTTAGATTTATACTGAGCCTTGCAGATAATTATATTTTAGACAGCATAGTCGAACTTAGCAGTGAAAACGGCATCGTTAGGAAAATTTGAGAGTTTTGCCTAGCATTTGCCTAAATAAGTGAATTATCCCTATATCTCATAAAATGCCAATTTAAATACCCTAAATACATATGTATAGATATATATGTACTTTGCATAATTTTATAAAAACAAGTATTATGGATTATATATAAACTAGTTAATAATTCAAATTTAAAAATAAAAATAAAACACCATCATTTTATACAACACCACACTCCACCTCTCTTCCTCCTTCCCAAAACCGGCCCCTCCCCCCTTAAACCCCTCTCTCTCTCTCTCTCTCATTTTCATCCAATTCAAATCCATTCTCTCATCTCTCACTTCCTCTCTTTTCTCTCTAAGAGTTCTTACCTCTTTCTCCCTCTATTTTCTCTCAAAGTTGAGCTCCATACTTCAGCCCCTAAAACACAAGAAAGTTCAAGTATTCAAGTCTTCACAAGGTAAAAATCATATGTAGTGCAAAGCCTACACTTTTCCTTGTTTATATTCTTGCATTTTCTCTAAATCTTCTTCTACTTCTACACTAGTTTACATGTTGTTTTGCTATATCAATATCTTTGAATCTTGATGTTTGGAGATTCATCACCATAACATCTTGTATGTTATTAAAAAGGAGATGAATCCATGACCAAACCCATGTTAAGACCAAAGAAGAACTTTTACAAGTTTCTAACTAGCATGCATGTGTTCTTCCTCAAAACCTACCTTTGATACTCTAAAAAGTTCTATGAAAACCTTCTTACTTCATCAAATACATATTTTAATCCTCATGCATATGGTGTAAACCTTGTATTTTATATGACAAACACAAGCTCTAGGCTTGAATATCAAAGAAAGCTTCAAAAAGACCAATTTTCAATTTCTACAAAAGATGAGTTTGATAGATAGCATGCATGTTTTGGGAATAAATATTTATCTGAAAATATATGTTTTGGGAAGTGTCAAAATCGGATTCAAGGCAAAAGGAACAAAATCATTGCAAAACTTAAAGTTATATGCAATTTCCTAGAAGCTATACATTGATAGCAACCTGCCAGAATCTTCCACTGACTTTGCAAGGCCATATCTCACTCACAAATTATCCAAACAAGGTGAAACTTTTCTGGAATTAAATTTTATGTGTTAAGATTCGAACCCAAGTGGTTTCACGCAAAAACTCCAAGATTTCGACCTCCAAACATTTTTCACAAAAACAGTGCGCAAACAGCAAAACTTTCTGTAGTGATTTTACGCCAATAATTATTTCAGGTACTTAATCACCTCTAAAAATTATGAATCTTATGTCAAAAGTTTCCTAACACATTAAGTTATATGGACATAAAATATCTTAACCTAAATGCCTCTGGAAGATATCCAAAAACGAACTGAAAGTGACGATAAATTCTGGACAGCAAAGGATAACTTTCTGCTATGGTTACAAACTAACTCTTAGACCCTTTCCATCACTTCTTGTGATGAAATTGCTGTGATACTAACATATTTGAGTTAATATAACCTACATACTATATGTATATGCATTTTATATATTTTAACTTTTCATTTTGAACCCTTTTCATCATTCTTGTGATGAAATTGCGGTATATATATATATACTATATATAACTTCTAACTTTAGACCCTTTTCGTCACTCGTCATGACGAAATTGCAGTAACTTCAATCTAACATATGTAATGTATTATATATTGATTACTAACTTCGGTTAATTCCTTATAACTTATAAACTTAATCACAACAAAGGCATTTTATGATGATTCGGATAACTAAGCGATATCAAGGACTAAGGCTTAAGCATAGAATCTTACTAGTGTCCTTACCTTCGTAGGATCGAAGTAGGATCGTTGTGCGGGTTGCATCGCGAACCTCTTGGAAACATCTTCGCTTACCACCGTAAGTTTTCACAGCCCCTTTTTACTATTTTGTTACATTTTGGGGTGAAAAGCATGTTACAATTTACTTACGCATCGGTTGCACTATTTACTCAAATGATTTACATTACTACGAACTTTTATGCGCTATGGTATATATGCTTATGTTAGTTGATTCTGAGTTTAACATTCATTTTAAAAGTCCCCGGTACAAACTACATTACCCATTAGCTCATTGTGCGAGCCTTGGTATACTATGGATAATGTTATTTGGTTGACACCCCACTCTCCTCGCGAGTGCATAGTTACCGTCTTCTTTATCATGTTTGTGAGGAACATGTGTCCTTGGGGCGTGTACTGTCAGTAGGTTTGGGTAGTGGGCTCATTACTTTAACATCTTGCATACGATATTATATCTTGCGCATGTTGACAAACGAATTCTTTATCCACTGTACGGATCTCAAATATGCTTTATAACTTCAACCGAATACTCAATCCACTGTGCGGATTTACAAACTTGCATTAAAACTGTTATGCATACCGAAAACCTGTGAACTCACCAACTATTCAATAGTTGACACTCTCCTTTACATGCTTTTCAGGAAATATCAAGTAAGGTTGAACTTTAGAAGGCACCACAAGTAGCGGCATCCAACATTTTTCTTTATCATGTCAATTTATGTTTTTGGACAAGTTTGTATTTTGGAACAAGATGTACTTTTGTAAACTTTTTATGATATGATGATTGTGTGTTGTCTTCTACCTTACGCAATGAAACCTTGAACTGTGACATCCCGTACTTCCGCTTTAGCGGGGTGTGACATTAGAAACGTTGAATTGAAAATGGTTTTAAACCGATTTAAAACGCTAATTTTGGGAAATTCGGTAAAACCCTTTTGGACTAAAAAAATTGTGAGTTTTTTGCCACCCATTTTAAACACTTATCGAACTTGCAGTCCAACTTTAGTATGAGCATTGGCCAATCTGGTTTGGACAACTGCAGTGTAAGATAAGGAGTCGAATCACGAGATCACGGTATGTTGTGTATTGCCCGCCTATTGTGATAGTCGTGATCCGTACGACCAACTTCTGAGTTGCTACTCGAAATAGAAGTTGTGATGTCTTAGTATGGTTAAACTCACTTAAGGTATTTATGCATGGTATATTGCACGTGCAATAAATAGCCTTAAGGTGAAGAAGTGAGATTAAACATGTCTTTAATTATAAAGAATCTCACAAAGGTCTAAGAGTTGTGATGATACCAATTGAAAGTTTCCTACCTAAATAACTATTTTTCATCATTTGCGTATTGTCCAATCGTGAGAAATAGTGAAATACGGATCTTAGTTCAAATTTTGAATTTTAAAGGGTTATTCAAATTTTAAACTAATACTGAAATGAACTTTATATCTCTGTAGATGTCGAATAATCAAGAAAACACCCAATTCACACTCCGATCCATCTTGGAAAAGGAGAAACTTAATGGTCAAAACTTCCTGGAATGGTTCTGATTCCTAAGGGCCGTCCTCAGACATGAAGAAAAGTTCTATGTACTTAAGAACCCCCTCCAATCCCCCTGCCAGGAATGCCTCTGAGAGTGCTCGAGATGCTTATGATAAGCATCTTCGGGACTCTCTAAGCGTTCAATGCCTGATGTTGGCCTCTATAACTCCTGAACTGTTGAAGGAATATGAGGAGCTATCAGCGTGGGAAATGATTACCTCCCTGAGGACCATGTTTGGTCAGCAGGCAAGGCAGGAAAGGTTTGACACTGTGCGATGATTACATACTTGCATGATGCAGGAAGGGACATTGATTAGTGTCCATGTCCTTAGGATGAAAGGGTACATTGACCGTCTGGCTCGATTGGGTTACCCTCTTGGACAAGACCTAGGGGTCGACTTAATCATTAACTCCATGTCTAAATCATATGATAACTTTGTGCTCAATTATCATATGAACGGCTTGGATAAATCCCTCACTGAATTGCATGGAATGCTTAAGACTGCTGAAAGAGGGATTATGTCAAAGCTTGAGAAATCCAAGCCAGTCCTGATGATCAAGGCTAAGGGAGAAGTGACCAAGAAGAAGAGTGTGAATGGTGTGACTGGAAAAGGAAAGGCAAAGGTTGGAAGTTCCAGCAAAAGCAAGAAGAACGAGGGAAAGATTCCTGTAGATGTTGTTTGCTTTGAGTGCTCTGAAAAGTGGCATTGGAAGAGAAATTATCCAGTTCTGATTGCAAAGGCAAAGAAGAAGAAGGCTCGGGGAGCTGAACCTTCAGGTATGTTTACCATCGATCTATTCACTTATGATTATGATTCCTGGGTATGGGATACTGGATGGGGGACTCATATTTGTTCCTCTTTGTAGGGACTAAGAAGTGAAAGGCAGCTGAGGCTAGGCCAGTTGGAGCTCAAGATGGGCAATTGGACAAGAGTGGATGCAGTGTCCCAGGGTGATTATTATATGATCCTTCCCAATGGCTTGGTTTTAAAACCTAATGATTGTCTTTACGTTCCTAGTATCGTTAGAAACATTATTTTCAGTTGCGAGATTGAGACATGATGGTTTTATATTTAAATTCCTAGACGATAATTGTGTTTCGACATGTTTGCATTGTGTTTTATATTTTATTGCCAAACCTGTTAATGGCATTTATGAAATAGATATTCGTGCATGTCTCAACTATGAATCAATGTATAATGTGAATGCTAAAAGACTTAAAACTGATTTAAGTCAAACATACTTGTGGCATTGTCGTCTTGGCCATATAAATAAGAAACGCATTGCCAAGCTCCAAGGGGATGGGATCTTGGAATCAACCGATGATTCATTTGATAAATGCAAATCGTGTTTATTAGGCAAGATGACAAAAGCACCTTTTAAAGGAAAGCCCGAAAGGGCAAACGAGTTGTTGGGAGTGATACATACTGATGTATGTGGGCCCTTCAACCCAACCACAAGAAATGGTTGTTTCTACTTCATTACATTTACTAATGAATTCAGTAGATACGGATATGTTTATCTAGTGAAACACAAATCTAAAAGCTTTGAGATTTTCAAAGAGTTTCAGAATGAAGTAGAAAACCAACTTGGCAAGAAGATTAAAGTTCTTCGATCTGACCGAGGTGGTGAATATCTAAGTCAAGAATTCACTGATCATCTTAGAGAGTGTGGGATAAGTTCTCAACTCACTCCTCCAAGAACACTGCAACATAATGGTGTTTCTGAAAGGAGAAACTGTACCTTGCTAGATATGGTTAGATGTAACGTCCCAAAATTACAAGGAATAAATTTTTTTTTAAATAACATTTCATTAATAAAGACCCATTTAATAATTCAATCGTTTCATTTGCAAACCCCTAAATAATATTCTTACGAACAATAAACATCGGAATAAATGTTTAAAATTAAAATCATAAAATAATCAGCTCTTCCCGCGCGCCAGTGTGTACCCGTCACGCCTTGGAGCCACTCGTACCTGAAACAATGATTTAATGGGAAAGGGTAAGCACGAAGCTTAGTGAATTCAACCACCATAGATAACACAGCTATTCCACACTACCCCTATAACAGATAGTTGCACATAAACAAGCATACAAGTCTACGAACAAATCATAAACGTGCATACCTACCCCTACGCCACCCGCGTATAACATCTTGGGCCCCACCGGGATTCTACGCCACCCGCGTATACAATCTTCGGCCCCGCCGAGTTCCTACGCCACCCGCGTATACAACGTCGGCCCCCGAGTCCCTACGCCACCCGCGTATACATGACAACGCCACCCGCGTATACATGTCAACAAAGGTCTACTAGTCACCCCACTATCTAGCCCCACATCACAAATAAATAGGCTATCGCACACGAGCTACAGTAATGTAAAACAACCAATATTAAATATAGTGAGAGAACTCACCCCGTAAGCGCGTCTAGCTTACAACCAGTAACTCAAGCTTCACAGTCCAAGATCACTTCCCAACACCTCGCTAAAACACCACACACCCGCACCTGCTTCTCTCTCTCTCGAAATCTCCGACGAACAATGGTGGTGGCGGTGGTTTCCGGCGACAACAGCAGCGGCGACAGGGGAAGGGGTCTCCGGCCGTGAGTTGGAGAGGGTTTAGGGTTTCTTGATTTTGGTTGTGATTCCTTTTTGTGGGAATGTCGTGAAGAAAAGTAAAATAGAGGAAGGGGTCGGTTGTAATGGGCCGATCCCATGCAAAAATCACCAAGCCTCCAAGTTTGGCCCCTCAATTATCCACACTTTGCAAAAGAAAATACAATAAAGCCTAACTTAACAATTGGGTCGACCATGCTAACAGTTCTTAACAGGAGAAGAAAAGAAATATAAATAAACGTTTGATTTAAAAACGTAAAAAATAACATCATACCGGGTTATGGGCTTTACAACTCTCCCCCGCTTGAATTAGACTTCGTCCCCGAAGTCTACGTTCGCAAACAGCTCCGGGTAATTCTCCCGCATCTCAGCTTCTGGTTCCCAAGTCCACTCGGAACCTTTTCGGTGCTTCCACTGGACCTTCACCAGTCCAATGACCTTGTTACGCGAGGTTCTCGTCCTCCTGTCAAGAATGGCAACCGGCATTTCCACGTAATTAAGCCGCTCGTCGATCTGAATGTCTTCGAAAGGAATTACTGCAGACTCATCCATCACACACTTCCGCAACTGAGAAACGTGGAAGGTGTTGTGGATTAAACTCAACTCATCCGGTAACTCCAAACGGTAAGCTACCTTTCCCACTCGAGCAATGACCTTGTAGGGCCCAATGTAACGGGGCCCCAACTTTCCTCGTTTGCGAAACCGAATCACCCCTTTCCAGGGCGAAACCTTCAACAACACATAGTCGCCCACCTGAAACTCTAGATCCGATCGTCTCTTGTCAGCATAACTCTTTTGCCGACTCTGTGCAGTAACTAGCCGCTCCCGAACCATTTGAATCATCTCAGTCGTCCTCAGTACAATGTCGGTGCTCCCCAACACCCGCTGACCAACCTCGCCCCAACAAACGGGCGTCCTGCATTTCCTACCATACAACAACTCGTACGACGGCATGCCTATACTAGAGTGATAGCTGTTGTTGTAGGAAAACTCCGCCAGAGGAAGATACTGATCCCAGCTACCTCCAAAATCGATAACACAGGCTCGAAGCATATCTTCGAGGGTCTGAATAGTCCGCTCACTCTGCCCGTCCGTCTGCGGATGAAAAGCCGTGCTAAAGTGTAGTCGTGTACCCATCTCCGACTGAAACTTCTCCCAAAACCGGGAGGTAAAACGAGTATCCCTGTCGGAGACAATCGAAACTGGCACCCCGTGCCTGGCCACAATCTCTCGCACAAACACCTCAGCAAGCTTCTCCGCTGATGAACTCTCCCTGATGGCCAAGAAATGAGCGCTCTTAGTCAGACGATCCACAACTACCCAGATAGCATGATTCCCCCGCTGAGTTGTGGGGAGCTTCGTGATGAAATCCATCGTAATCTGCTCCCACTTCCACACTAGAATCTCCAACGGCTGCAATTTCCCGTGCGGTCGTTGATGCTCCGCCTTGACCTTTCGACAGGTCAAACACACTTCAACACATTTGGCGACATCCCGCTTCATGTCGGGCCACCAATAATCTTCCCGTAGGTCTCTGTACATCTTAGTAGCTCCCGGGTGAATCGAAAACTTGGACTTATGCGCCTCGTCCAATCGTATTTGTCGGTTCCCACCGGTGAATGGAACCCAAACTCTATCGTATCGAGTCAACAACCCTCGACTATCACGGACAAAATTCGGAACTTCTCCCGAAACCCTCTCCCGTTTTGCATTTTCCTCCAAAACGGCCACCTCCTGAGCGCTACCTATCGACTCCAGAAGAGGTGCAACCACTGTCAACCGCTGGCACAAACCCCTCAGTGGTTCACCAACCGGATGTCGGCTAAGTGCGTCTGCGACCACATTTGCTTTACCCGGGTGGTAAAGTATCTCGCAATCATAATCCTTAACCACATCGAGCCACCTTCTCTGACGCATATTGAGGTTCTGTTGATCCATCAGATACTTGAGGCTCTTATGATCAGTGTAGATCGTACACTTGACGCCATAGAGATAGTTCCTCCAAATCTTTAGGGCAAACACCACCGCTCCCAACTCCAGGTCATGAGTCGGGTAGTTCGCTTCATGAGGCTTCAGCTGCCTCAAAGCGTAGGCTATGACCTTGCCGCGTTGCATAAGCACGGCACCCAAACCTTGATGAGAAGCATCACAATACACCACCAAATCCTCCATGCCTTCGGGTAAAGTCAACACTGGAGCCTCACATAAACGCCTGCGTAGCTCCTCGAAGGCCCTTTGCTGCTCTTCACCCCAGCTGAAAGCCGCAGACTTCTTCGTCAATCGGGTCATAGGCAAAGCAATCTTGGAGAAATCTTGGATAAATCTCCGATAGTACCCCGCCAACCCTAGGAAACTCCGCACCTCGGTGGGAGTTTTCGGCACTTCCCACCGCATCACCGCTGAAATCTTGGCCGGATCGACCATAATACCATCCTGATTCACGACATGTCCTAGGAATTGGACCTCTCGTAACCAGAATTCGCACTTGGAGAACTTAGCATAAAGCTTCTCCCGCCTCAAAACATCTAAAACCTCTCGCAAATGCATCTCATGCTCCTCCTTTGACTTCGAATATATGAGAATATCGTCGATGAATACAATCACCGACCGATCCAACATTGGGCTACAAACCCTGTTTATAAGATCCATGAACGCTGTTGGTGCATTGGTGAGCCCGAAATGCATCACCACAAACTCATAATGGCCATATCGTGTGCGAAAAGCCGTTTTCTCAGTATCTTCGTCCCTCACCTGCATCTGGTGATACCCCGACCTTAAATCAATCTTAGAGAACCACGAGGCTCCCAGAAGCTGGTCGAACAGATCGTCAATCCTTGGCAGGGGATAACGATTCTTCACCGTAAGCTTATTCAGTTCACGGTAGTCAATGCACATCCGCTGAGACCCGTCCTTCTTCTTCACAAATAATATCGGAGCTCCCCATGGTGAACAACTCGGCTTAATGAACTCCTTCTCGAGAAGTTCCTGCAACTGATCGTACATATCTTTCATTTCCGGTGGAGCCAGGCGGTAAGGTGCCTTGGCTACCGGAGCAGCACCCGGAATTAGATCAATTCGAAACTCTACCTGTCGTTCGGGAGGTATCCCCGGTAATTCGTCGGGAAACACGTCAGCAAACTCCCTCACTACTGGCACATCTTCGGCAGTCTTCTTCACTTCGTCAACACGCGTATCTATCACGTACGCCAAGTACCCCTGCCCACTATGCTGAAGGTGTCTTCGAGCCCTCGTCGCGGAACATATCGCCGAAGTCCGTCTAGGCGAGTCTCCCTGAACCAACAGTTCTCCCCCGCTTGGGGTTCGAACTCGCACTTGTTTATGACGACAAACAATCTCTGCATCAAACGTATCCATCCAATCCATGCCCACAATCACACAAAGCTCACGCATAGCAATCGGAATCAGATCGATGGGAAACCTCACACCCGAGATTTCCAATGTGCATTCCCGATACACATCCGTAACCGTCAAGGTCCGATCATCGGCAACCTCAACTACCAGAGGACATCCTAACCGTCCCACCACTCGGCCCAAACTCTCGCTAAAAGTGCGAGACAAAAATGAATGAGTAGCCCCGCTATCAAACATTACAACCGCAGGCACTGAGTTAACTAGAAACGTACCTAATACACAATTAACAATACATAAATACATGGCATAGAAAGGAAGGATAAAACAAAAGAGTGTTTAAATATACCTGTCACCACCTTAGGCGTCGTCTGTGCCTCTTCCACCTTCAGCTGGTGGACTCTACCTCGGGCTGCCTCCGTCCCCGGCTGACCCGCACGACCGTCGGTGATGCGCAGTGGGGCATTTGCAGGAGCCCTCTGTGCACCACCCCCATCAGCTGCTCTCGCGTTCGGACAATTGGCCTTCACGTGACCCGTCTGCTTACAGTTAAAGCAGACCATTAATGGCAACTTACAATCCCGACTGATATGACCGGACTGCCCACACTTGTAACATCCATCCGTCCACTTTCCACCAGCACCCTTGGGTTTAAACCCACCGCTCCTCGAACTTGCACGCGAATCTGTGAACTTCGATTTCTTTGGCACCGCAGAGGTTGGCGTCACCGCCTGTGCCGCCTTTCTCTTCTTTGCTTGGGTCTCCAACTCCAGCTCCCTCCTCCGGGCCGCATCCATCATTGCCGACAAAGAAACGTACTGCACCGTGCACACGAATTCCCTGATCTCAGTACGTAACATGTCCTTGTACCGAGACATCTTCATTTCCTCCGAGGCGGCATACTGGGGACAAAACAATGCCATCTCGGTGAACTTCTTATTCATTTCTTTCACCGTCTCTGTCGTCTGCGTGAGCTCCAGAAACTCCTTAGCTATCCGCTCCATCTCTACCGGAGGCACGTACTCAGCACGAATACGAGCGACGAACTCCTCCCAGGTCAGGGTGGTGCGCTCGGCAAGCGTCAACGTCGTGGCACACCAATCCTTCGCCCCGTCGTGAAGTAAGTTCACTGCAAAGCGGACCTTCAGATTATCCGGGCAGCCACTGGTCAGAAAAGCACACTCCATGTCGGAAATCCAACGCATACTAACAATCGGATTCGGGTCTCCCTTGAACTCAGGTGGAGAACAGGCAGAGAGATCCCGATACTGGAACTCTCGATTACGGGGCTGTCCCCCAGCAGGCGGCGGAATCGCTGCAATTCGCTCCTCCATCAGAACCACCACTTCATTCCGGATGGCAGTGATGATCTCGGGGATCGCTTCCCCGATCGCGTGCGCTACCTCAGCTGCAATCATCTCTCGAATCTGATCCTCGGTGATCCCCGTCTCAGTTCGCGGCTCAGACGTGATGTTTCTTCTAGTGATGGCCATTCTAGGAAAAAGAATTTACAATGAGTTATTAGCACATAATAACTCATACTAACTACACTCATGCTCAACTCCTTGAATTCCTCGTGATTTCCCCGACTCGAGCATTGATCCTGTGCTTCCGGTAGTAGGAGCTCTACTACTACCATCCACACCTATCATCGCCCGTTCCGAGTCCCATCCCGAGGGGTCCAAGTAGTTTCTCACCGAAACTTTACACATATGCCTGCACCGGCATATGCACTCACTCTTCCTAGCTCCCCAGGAATTCCATCCAAACCACCACCCTTGCTACTACTGAACCCCTACTAATCACAACGAGTGGCCTCGCGAATACCCGATTATATGTAGTGCGAAACAAATAGACATTCGAATACAAGATTCTATCCTAGAACGGTTGGACTCAAACAAGAGCTGCGCAATAGAACTAAATCGAATATTCTAAGGCTATAAATCTCTTACTGCATACAACCTAGAGGGCATCCACTTAGTAACCTATCATAATTAGCATAAATTCCTAATAGCAAGCAGTACAACATACAGCATAGTGTCAACAACAGGCAATCTAGCATGCATACCTTATGATCTAGAAAGCAATAAAACACTAAGCACTGTACCTTTCCCTTTGGCTCCGGCTGACTGTACACACTGCGCCCTCGATCACCGTTTCTCAAACGGGTTTTTCCCCTTTCTTTTATTTCTACAAGGTTTAATAAAAGATTTTTTTAAAAAAATTCCCAGCCGCAACTTGAGACCAAACACATCGAGATGCGTCTGATTCACTCAAGCTGTGCTCTGATACCAAGTTGTAACGTCCCAAAATTACAAGGAATAATTTTTTTTTTAAATAACATTTCATTAATAAAGACCCATTTAATAATTCAATCGTTTCATTTGCAAACCCCTAAATAATATTCTTACGAACAATAAACAGCGGAATAAATGTTTAAAATTAAAATCATAAAATAATCAGCTCTTCCCGCGCGCCAGTGTGTACCCGTCACGCCTTGGAGCCACTCGTACCTGAAACAATGATTTAATGGGAAAGGGTAAGCACGAAGCTTAGTGAATTCAACCACCATAGATAACACAGTTATTCCACACTACCCCTATAACAGATAGTTGCACATAAACAAGCATACAAGTCTACGAACAAATCATAAACGTGCATACCTACCCCTACGCCACCCGCGTATAACATCTTGGGCCCCACCGGGATTATACGCCCCCCGCGTATACAATCTTCGGCCCCGCCGAGTTCCTAGGCCACCCGCGTATACAACGTCGGCCCCCGAGTCCCTACGCCACCCGCGTATACATGACAACTCCACCCGCATATACATGTCAACAAAGGTCTACTAGTCACCCTACTATCTAGCCCCACATCACAAATAAATAGGCTATCGCACACGAGCTACAGTAATGTAAAACAACCAATATTAAATATAGTGAGAGAACTCACCTCGTAAGCGCGTCTAGCTTACAACCAGTAACTCAAGATTCACAGTCCAAGATCACTTCCCAACACCTCGCTAAAACACCACACACCCGCACATGCTTCTCTCTCTCTCGAAATCTTCGACGAACAATGGTGGTGGCGGTGGTTTCCGGCGACAACAGCAGCGGCGACAGGGGAAGGGGTCTCCGGCCGTGAGTTGGAGAGGGTATAGGGTTTCTTGATTTTGGTTGTGATTCCTTTTTGTGGGAATGCCGTGAAGAAAAGTAAAATAGTGAAAGGGGTCGGTTGTAATGGGCCGATCCCATGCAAAAATCACCAAGCCTCCAAGTTTGGCCCCTCAATTATCCACACTTTGCAAAAGAAAATACAATAAAGCCTAACTTAACAATTGGGTCGACCATGCTAACAGTTCTTAACAGGAGAAGAAAAGAAATATAAATAAACGTTTGATTTAAAAACGTAAAAAATAACATCATACCGGGTTATGGGCTTTACATTAGATCTATGATGAGTCATACCAAGTTGCCTAAAAGCTTCTGGGGGTATGCCTTGGAAACTGCCGCCAGAATATTAAACACTTTACCAACCAAGAAGGTCGACAAGACTCCATATGAGATGTGGTCCGGGAAGGTCCCAAACCTATCTTATATGAAAGTCTGGGGCTGTGATGCTTATATTAAGTGAGAAGCTTATAGGAAGCTTGAGCATAGATCTGAAAAGTGTATCTTTGTAGGATATCCTAAAGAAACAATTGGGTATTATTTCTACAACCCCAACGAAAACAAGGTGTTTGTCGCTCGCAAGGCCGAATTTTAGAAAATGATTTTCTAACTAAGTATGAGCAAGGGGACAAGTGGAACTTGAAGAATTCAAGAAGTTCCACAAGATACATGGGTTGACACTGGCACTCAACAAGATGTTGAGGATATCAATGAGAGACAAACGGTCCGTAGGTCGGACAGGATTTGTCAAGAGCCAGATAGGTACAAGGGGTTCCTGATTGGTTGTGACGACTTGGTTGATGATGAACCATTAAACTACCGACAGACTATGTCAAGCATAGAATCTGAAAAGTGGCATGATGTTATGAAAAACGAACTACAATCCATGTCGGACAAATAGGTCTGAGATCTGGTAGATGCACCTAAAGACTGCAAAGTCGTTGGGAGTAAGTGGACATTCAAGAAGAAAACCGACATGGATGGGATCGTACACACTTTGAAGGCTAGATTGGTAGCAAAAGGTTTCACTCAAACACATGGGGTTGACAATGACGAAACCTTCTCTCCAGTAGCCATGATTAAATCAATTAGGATACTGCTTGCTATTGCTGCATATCACGACTATGAGATATGGCAGATGGATGTCAAAACCGCGTTTCTTAACGGAACACTGAGCGAGGACGTGTACATGGTACAACCAGAAGGCTTTGAGCATCCCAAGCATCCTAATAAAGTGTCCAAACTGTTAAAGTCTATTTATGGACTTAAGCAAGCGTCTCGTAGTTGGAATCTTCAATTTGATGAGAAAATCAAGGAATTTGGTTTCATCAAGAACGAAGACGAACCTTGTATATACAAGAAAGACAGTGGGAGCATTGTTGTCTTCCTAGTTCTTTATGTTGATGACATTCTAATCATCGGAAATGACATCCCGATGCTACAAGGAGTCAAATCCTGGCTAGGGAAATATTTCGCGATGAAAGACTTGGGAGAGGCCGCCTATATCCTCGGAATTAGGATCTATCGGGATAGATCTAAGCGCTTAATTGGTTTAATCCAAAGTACATACATTGACAAAGTCTTGAAACGCTTCAAGATGGAGAGTTCCAAGAGAAGAAACTTTCCAATGGTACATGGTATACAATTGAGTAAATCTCAATGTCCTTCCACGAAGGAAGATATGGATCGCATGAAAGGTGTTCCTTATGCTTCGACAATTGGATCCGTAATGTATACCATGATATGTACTAGACCTGTCATATCTTATGCTTTAAGCATGACTAGTAGATATCAGTCAAACCCGGGTGAAGTTCACTGGGTAGCAGTAAGGAATATCCTTAAGTACCTAAGAAGGACTAAGGATATGTTTCTGCTATACGGCGATACGGAAGGAGATCTGTGTATTTGAGGATACTCAGAGGGTAGCTTTCAAACCGATCGTGATGACTTCAGGTCACAATCAGGTTTTGTGTTTACACTGAATAGTGGTGTTGTAAGTTGGAAGAGGGTAGCAAAGCACGATTGCAGATTCGACTACAATATCAGAATACATGGCTGCTTCAGACACTGGAAAGGAGGCCGTGTGGATGAAGAAATTCATCACAGACCTTGGTGTGGTTCCTAGCATAAAAGGTCCCATCGAGATCTATTGCGACAACGAGGCTGCCATTGCTCAAGCAAAGGAACCAAGGTCTCATCAAAGGTCTAAGCACATTCTGAGAAAATATCACATCATTCGAGACATGATCAATCGAGAGGATGTGAAAGTTTACAAAGTTCGATCGGTAGATAATCTGGCAGATTCATTCACTAAACCTATGAGTCAGAGCAAGCATGACATTCACACTAGCTCTATAGGTTTAAGGTTCCTAAATGTTTGAATCGGTCTGTAATTTCAGTATGCCATTTGAACATTAAACAATGAAATTCTATCTGTTTTATGCATACGGGGTATGAGTCATTACACTAATTTCATTGTGTTCTATATTAACATGTTTAAATCTATAAATAATATGATATTATTTAAAATGATCCATTGTCGATTGTTACTGGGGGGACTGGTAAAACTGCTAAGATCATTGTGAAGTCTGGTAATGGTCAAGTTTTTTCCAGCATCGGATACAACCAGAGTCACTTGCACTTGTAGGGTTCAAGTGTTGGATAGACCCACAATCAATATCACTTCATAGATCGGCGTCATAAAGTGAGTCTTGAAATGATAAGTTATTCATTTATCCTTTGACCTGAGATGCATATTGCGACCTCAAGCACAAGGAATGTTGTGCCTTGATATATGCCTAACGTCACCTTTAACCGGGTGATCATAAGGGCTATGTTAGGTACAATGTGAGATGTGTGAGAGTCGTATGCATGCAATGTGGAATTTGCTTCTCTCATGATGAGAGAGAAATCTCTAGGCCCCTCGATGATATAAATTGAGAATAGTGTGGCCACACACAAGTGGATTGATTGAACCAATAATACTTGTTTAGCTCAACTAATATCGGGATTGAGAAACACAATCATTGAACAACGAAGGATGAGCCTGATCTATGCCTTGAGTTCAATATGAGATATCGTGTAGCAAAGGGATAAGGAATATTCTGATCATTTTATTGATTATATCAATAAAAGCTTGGAAAGCACACATTCATTTGACTTTGGGGGCGGTGGCGCGTTGCTAGACACATAACCATTGTCTGTGTTTTATGTGTCGTGTGCAAGTGGGAGACTGTAGGTTTCTCCATGCCCACGTCACATGAATACACTGATGACGTCAGATGAACCTATGAGGGTCGCACACAATTGAGTACGTAGTTCTCGGATAAACCATGATGGTCATGAACCAAATACAATTACATGTGTAATAGGAATAATTATTATTCTAGTAGAATAATAATCGTGTGTGTACATATATATAATTATGTTAATTATATATATTGGACGTAATTGGGATAAATTATCATGTTAATAATTAAACCGAAAGGGCCAACGTCTAATGGGTAATTTTAAGTTAATATTAATTATTATGTTGATAATTAATAATAGGCTTAAGCCCCATGAAAGTTTTATTTAATTAAGGCCCGGTCCAATTTATGGAAAGTGGAGTATATAAACCTAACCTTAATTAGGTTTAAGAGAATTAGTTTTTGAAAAAACTTAGAGAGCAAGAAAATTCTCTCCTCCCTCCTCTTCCCTTGGTGGCGTCGACACACACACACACACACAAAATTGATTTTGTGTGTGTATTGGTTTGGTTCTTGTGGGCTAGCAACTATTCGGGAATCGCGACTTACTCTCGTGTGGATGCTTCAAGAGGAAACCTACGTTGGTTTCTAGTGCTTTGATTTCATCCCAATTCAAGCACTTGAGGTTGTTTGGGAAAACTTTCACCAGTCTCGACCACGACCAAAACAAGGAAAACATTTATTACACTTTTCCATAATAAGGTTAAATCATAAACACTTTATCATCTGACAAAAGTTGAAATCGAAAGTTACTCACGACACACGACCGTCGTATGGAACATCATGACCTCGACCGACTAACATGCGATATTATTGTTACGTTTTCAGTGTTTAAATGCAGGAATCAATGACATTAATGACCAACGGACATAACCGACAGAGGCAGTTAAGAGCATTAAACCTAGCGATCGTTACGACAGTTATCAGAGGGTTTTATGGAATCATTTAAAGCACTCGAAGACTATAAATACAAAGACAATCATCGTTCCGCGTATCATCTCAGATCATCTCACACCTGGAATCAACTGAATTCTGAAGAACACTTGAAGCAAAGAATTCTCTCTCAAAAGATTGCTCACGACGCACGACATACATGCACGACGCATAGTCTATACACACGACTCACCTATTTTACACGCACGAAACACTTGTTACTTTACATTTAAAGTCTTTCTTTCATTTGTACTATAATCATTGTACTCTCGACACCCGAAAGATAAGGACATTGCCCCTGTTTGGCGACCATAGTGCAGCGGCGACCCCCAAAGTCGTCCGCGGGTTTTTTCCTAGTTGAGGTTTTTCCCGCGTCACCAAAATATTTGTCTTATTTACGTTTTTCTGTCTTTATCGTACGGTTTGTCGAAAGATTCCCATTCTTTAGCTGTTAAGCTCCACAATCAACCTTAAGTTATCCTTTTGGATGATTTTTGGCATTAACAGTTTGGCGCCCACCGTGGGGCCCCATCTAGAGAAGATCTTCGACAAACGTGCGTCTTACTAACGGTTTCTTGGAGTTTCCACTTTTCTTTATTTCAGGAAAATGGCAGCCCATGGAAATCAAGAGCAGCTCATTGCCAAGATGTATCAAGAATTAGAAGCTGCGAGAAATCAAACCAACGTCCTTGCTGATCAAAGTCGTAAAGCAGCTGAAGAAATCGCAAGGCTGAGAAATCAAAATCCGAATGGATCGTTCGGGCCACATAACAGTCCTAGACCATTCGTTCAGAATCCCGGTCCAGAGCCGTTCGGTCAGAATCCAGGGTCCGCTCCATTCATCCAGAATCCGGGATCGGGTCCATTCTGTAACGACCCAGTTCCCAAACATACCTCAAATAACATATTATACATAATATTGTTTCATAACAAAATATACATCATATAGCAATTACGGCCCCTTGGTCTTTCTAACCATAATAAGTATTTCAGTACAAACTTTTTGCTAATAATTTACATATCGATTACTAACACGATAGATATAAAACACTTCGTGGATCTTCATAAACATACATCTTCAAAAAAGTAAATCACAGATTATCCTATCACTTGTCCTTATTTGCTCCACGACCTGGAATGCATATTTTTAAAACAAAATGAGGGTTAGACCTATTGGTCTAAGTGAGAAAATCCCTGTTAATATATAATCATTTGCAAAACACACAATATATATAACACATATTTGAATACCAATCATGACTCATATGCATTGTGTACAATTCTTCCTCATGGCCATATTAGTTGGTTGCAAGCCAACTAATCATTTTACTCCGCTGCACTAACATACAACCAACTCCGCTGTCCCTCCGTACAGCCAAACTCTACCGGTCCTAAGTCCGGCCAACGTGCACTCGTGTAGTGTAATGCTCATATAAATACAATATACATCTCAATATATTATATTTCAATCATAAGCATATAATCACACTATATATGTAACACCCCAAAACAGGGGTTAACAAAAACTTCCATAAAACGGAAGAGTGGTACACATTACTAAAGTAAAAGTATACCTAATTAACATTTCATAATCATTAATACAAAGATTTAGTTAATTATAACTACTATTGGACCACTAGTTTATCTGATCACTACTATGGCAATCAAATTACAATAAGGATGTCGGAAAGTTCTATCATAAATCTTCCACTCTTTAACTCTCCAACAATGATCCCATGCTCACAAACCCCGTTCTAGACCTTCTTGTGTCCGGAACCACTAATATCTGTAACACATAAAACACATAACAAGTGTTAGGCTTTTAAAGCCTAAGTGAGGTTTACACATAGCACATTGAGCATAATCATAGCATGTAGGAATAACAATTCGATACATTCACAAAATTGGATTCTATGGAGAAGGCCCATATCGCTACCCAGTTACATCATAATTGAAGATATACCTTGATTGGTACCCCACGGTATTGTCACAAGGCATAACACAACGGAAAAACCCCACGGTATCCGAAGGTATGAATCAATTACACTTACCCCACGGTGTGTAAGAATATATCCTCCAATGCCTACTAGGTGCTCCTCCAATTATGTGAATACCAAATATGTTAATCCAAATAATATTCAAAGCATAATTAACACTTAACAATGGTCCAACCATTTAACATAATTAATACTACTTCCATGTAGTTCTTGTACATCCATATGTATCAAATCACATTCTATATAATATCAAAAATAAACATCCATGTTTACAATTCAATAATAGGTCCATTTTGACCATTAAGCCATCTTTGCTTCATTAAGACATATATTAAGCCATCATCATAATCATATACCAATGATGTATAATCACACCCAAACCTTTAACACTAACATTTATCATAGCATTATAGATAATGAAACACAATTAATCCACCATAACTTATTTGAGCTCTTCTTGTTTCCCTCTTAACCATTAAGAGCTTATTAATCAAGATTTCTCATTATCAATACCAAAATCAAGATAAAGAATGGTAGTAAAGTATAATACAACAAATTAGATACAAGTTACTCACCTTAATTCTTCAATTGGTATAACCCTAACTTGAAGACTTGGACCCAATTACTCCAATCAAGATGAAATGAAGATACAAAGCCCTAATTGAAGTTTAATTGGTAAGATTCATCTAATAGTTGTTTGAATTGAATTAGGATTAAGAAATATGAATTTACCTTAGATTTAGATGAAGAATCACTTGAGAAGAAGATAGCAGAACAAAATCGGATTTGAGAGTTCTTAAGTGAAAAAAAGTGAATGACTAAGGATAAAGAGGTGGGTTTAATCCCCTTTTAGCACGTCAGGTGCTCGGCGCCGATCACCCGCGCCGATGCATCGGCGCCAAACCATCGGTGCCAGCTTCTGTTTGCTAACCCTCTCAATTTCCACTAATTTAGCCGTAACTTCTTCGTTAGAACTCCGTTTTTACCCCGGAAAGTACTGTTGGACTCGTATTCAAATTACCCATTCAACTAATCCATAAAATCTAATATTTCACTTTATCATCTATTTTTCATTAATTTCCTTAAGGAATAAACTTACTGATTTCTATCGGGAGTTATCAAATAACAAATAACAATCACGGAAATTACTTAGGATATCAGTTATAATCTAAAAAGTCAAAATATAAAGAAATATTAGGACTATTATTACTAACAAGGATTTTCCGGGTGTTACAATATATCACATTCCCAATTAATATATGTATTCCAGTTTGAAAATGGTTTAAAGTAAAACTCACCTGATTGCTTATCAAAAACACTTCCAAGCTTTCCTCAAAACGATTCGAGCTTTCACCCAAAATTCACAGAATCTGAAACAATTTAAATACAAATATCTCTTTACCAAATGGATACATAAGACTCTCTAACAAGCTAAGAATTCTTAAATATCCAAAATTATCTACACTTATCGCAACCCACTAGTTGCGATAACCCTTGTCGCAATACACAGTACTTGTCGCAACCTTCTGTTGCGACATCCTCTTCTTATCGCAACCAACTACTGCGACAAGCATCTTGTCGCAATCAACTACTGCGATACACACCTCATCGCAACCAACTATTGCGATAAATCCTACTTATCGCAACTCAAGGCTGCGACACTCATAACTATCGCAATACTCATAACTTTCGCAACTAACTGCTTGCAATATTCATAACTGTCTCAACCAACTAAATTCATACTTAACCCAGAAATCTATAGTTTTAAACCATGAATGTTTCTGTAATTATGCAGTTATGTTTAATACTAGTAATAGAACATTATCACCAGCCCAGATTTCTCATAATCATCAAAATCATCATAACCTAATTTTCTAAACCTATAGAAAACTTTAGCTACAAAATGAAGGATTCAAGTAAGATTAATACCTTAGTTACCACAGATTGTTGTTAATCTTTCAGCTGGTAATAATCTGTTTCTCCTTCTTCTTCTTCTTTCTCTTTTCTTTTTCAGTTCTCTCTCTCTCTCTCTCTCTCTTTGCCGTGAACACCACACACACACACTAAACTCAAATGTACAAAAGTGAGACACCTCACTCTAATTGAAAGGAAATGGGGCGGTGGAAGTTGTTAATTTAATCACTTTCACCAAACAAACCCCAAACTTCTCCTATATGGCAAAACATATCCTTAAACTTCTAAACTAAAATTAAAGCTTACCCCTTAACTTATAACTCCATAAAACACTTAACAAAACTTAGCTTATTAAACTAACCCCAAACCCACCTTAAACTAAATAAATAAAAATTAAATAAACCAACAACGTTCCTGGTTATTACAACATCTCCCCCTTAAAAGAATTTCGTCCCGGAATTTGGTTAGGCGAAAAGATGAGGGTATTTAGTTCTCATTTTTTATTCTGATTCCCAAGTAGCATCCTGACCTCTATGATGTCTCCAATGCACCTTTCTTTGCTTGATCTCCTTACCATTCCGTAAAACTTTAACTTTACGGTCAACTATGGCTCCAGGTTCCTCCATAAAGTTCAGTTTTTCATCAACCTGAATATCTGGTAGAGAAACTACCTGATCTGGTGTAACCAAACACTTTCGTAAATTTGAAACATGAAAAGCATTATGGACTCCGCTTAACTCCGGCGAAAGTTCTAGCCTGTAAGCTACTTCACCGATTCTTTCTATAATGGCAAACAGTCTGATGTACCTTGGAGTAAGTTTACCTTGTTTCCCAAATCGGATGACTCCTTTCCAAGGCGAGACTTTTAACATTACAAAATCTCCAACTTGGAATTCTAATGGTTTTCGGCGTCGGTCAGCGTAGCTTTTCTGTCTATCTTGTTCCACTTTCAATCGTTCACGAATTTGAGTAATCTTATCCGCAGTTAACTGAACTATGTCTGGCCCTGGTAATTGCTTTTCTCCCACTTCATTCCAACACAGAGGCGTTCAGAATTTTCTACCATACAGAACTTCAAATGGTGCCGCTTGTATGCTGGAATTATAACTGTTATTGTAGGCAAATTCAATCAACGGCAGATGCTTATCCCACGATCCCCCAAAATCAACAATACATGCTCGTAACATATCTTCTAAAGTCTGAATCGTTCGTTCACTCTGACCGTCAGTTTGAGGATGATACGATGTACTTAACTTTATTTGTGTCCACATTTCTTTTTGAAAACTTCTCCAGAACCTTGAAGTAAAACGACTATCACGATCAGAAATAATCGAGATTGGAACTCCATGTCGGGTTACTATTTCATCAATATACAGTTTGGCTAGTCTTTCTAATGAATAGGTTTCTTTTATCGGTAAAAAGTGAGCAGACTTTGATAATCTCTCAACGATCAACCAAATGGCATCAAATCCTTTCGGAGTCTTTGGTAGCTTCATGATGAAATCTGTAGTAATCTGGTCCCATTTTCACATAGGTATTTCTAAACGTTGTAACTGACCAAAAGGCTTTTGATGTTCAATCTTTACTTTCTTACAAGTAGAACAACCTTCCACATGCTGGGCAATACTTTTCTTCATTCCCGGCCACCAATAAAATTGTCCCAGATCCTTATACATCTTATTCGTGCCCAGATGAATAGAGAAACAAGATTTATGAGCTTCTTGTAGTACCCAATCACGTAAATTACCCAAACGAGGCACCCGTATTCTATTTTCCAAACACAATAACCCACGGTCATCTTTTACGAGTGATGCTGATATACCCACTAACCGTTCTGGTTTCAAGTGTTCTTCTTGAAAGGCTTCTACTTGACACTTCTTCAATTCGTCAAAGATATTAGGTAGAAGTTCAGCTCGTAATGCAATGGCTTTTATCATTCCGCTCCTCTCTTGACGACTCAGAGCATCAACTACCACATTCGCTTTCCCCAGATGATAGAGAATTTCACAGTCGTAATCATTCACCATATCTAACCAACTTTTTGTCTCATATTCAGTTCTCGCTGATCGAAAAGATGTTGGAGACTCTTGTGATCGGTATAAATTTGACATTTAGAACCGTATAGATAATGTCTCCAAATCTTTAGCGCGAAAACAACTGCAGCAAGTTCCATGTCGTGCGTAGGATACTGTCTTTCATGATCCTTCAGTTGTCTAGAAGCATAAGCAATACCTTTTCCACGCTGCATTAATACACATCCCAATCCCAGTTTGGAGGCATCACTGTAAACAACAAAATCATTGGAACCTTCAGGTAGTAACAGGATCGGTGCGCTATAAAGTTTTTCTTTCAAAATTCTGAATGCTCTATCTTGCTCCTCTTTCCATTGAAAGTTCATATTCTTTCGGGTGAGCTTGGTCAGAGGCGTTGCAATGCGAGAGAAATCTTGTATAAACTTTCGATAGTAACCGGCTAAACCCAGAAAACTTCGTACTTCTGTTGGCGTTCTCGGCGGTTCCTACTTTTCAATTGCCTCTACTTTCATTGGATCAACTTGAATGCCTTTCTCGGAAACTACATACCCAAGAAATTGAACTTCCCGTAGCCAGAATTCACATTTAGAGAATTTGGCATATAATTGTTCATTTTTCAACAATTCAAGAATCAAACGAAGATGTTGTGCGTGCTCTTCTTTAGATCGAGAATAGATAAGGATATCATCGATAAACACAATAACAAATTTATCGAGATATGGCTTACATACCCGATTCATTAAATCCATAAAGGCAGCTGGGGCGTTGGTCAGTCCGAAAGGCATCACTAAGAATTCGTAATGACCATACCTTGTGCGGAAGGCAGTTTTCAGAACGTCTTCTTCTTTAACCTTCAGTTGATGATAACCAGATCTCAGATCAATCTTGGAGAAATAACAAGCTCCAACTAATTGATCAAATAGGTCATCAATTCTGGGAAGCGGATACTTGTTCTTGATCGTATGCTTATTCAGTTCCCGGTAATCAATACACATCCTAATCGACCCGTCTTTCTTTTTCACAAACAAAACTGGTGCACCCCACGGTGAAGTACTAGGTCTGATGAAGCCCTTATCAGAAAGATCTTGCAGTTGCATCATCATTTCTTTCATCTCTGGAGGTGCCAAACGATACGGTGTACGGGCAACAGGAGCGGCTCCAGGAATCAGATCTATACCAAACTCTACTTGTCTATCGGGCGGGAGATTAGACAAATCTTCTAGAAAGACTTCCGAAAATTCACAAACAACAGGGATATCTTCCAACTTATTCTTTTCTAGCTTAGTATCTATCACATAAGTTAAATAACTCGGACATCCTTTATTGACACACTTACGAGCTTTCATCATAGGTATAAGGCAAGACTGATGATTTCTACGATCACCATAAATCACTACCGGTCCCCTCTCAGGTAAGACAACATTAATCAACTTCTTATCACAAACTATACTAGCTTGATTCTCGGCTAACCAATCCATTCCCACTACCACATAAAACTCGATCAAAGCTATAGGAAATAGTCGAATAGGTACTCCACACCCATCTATATTTATAACACAACTATCAAATACCTCTTTAACCGGTACTTGATTATCATTTGCAGTATCTACCATTAACGCTTGATCTAACATTTTAGGTTTTAAATGCATATAAGCAGCAAAAGAAGGAGACCCAAATGATCGGTTTGCACCGGAGTCAAATAACACTTTAGCACGTGTAGAGTTTATTAGAAATGTACCTGTAACCACATCAGGAGTTTCCTCTGCTTCTTGTGTTGTCATTTGGAAGGCTCGACCATTTGCTTTTGGTACTTCAGGCCTTGGTATTCCTCCCGGCCTAACACCCGTTGGTTTCAGTGTCATACTACCCTGTTGTGCTTTCCATTGTGGACACTCAGACTGAATATGATCAGAGGAATTGCAAGAGAAGCATAATCGAGTTAGCCGACAATCTTTAGCGATGTGACCAGTTTTTCCACACTTGTAACAAATTCGGGAATCAACATAACAATTTCCCTGATGGATACGGTTGCATTTTGGACATGGTCTTTCAGCTAGTCTGAAAGGTGGACGGCTATCGAATCTCGGAGATTTGGACTTCTTTGGATCATAATGTGGTCCTTCCCATTTTCTCTTTCCCATACTTTTATCACCAGCATCCCTCCCTTTATCTCTTTCTACATTTTCTGCTGCATCCACTGCTACTGAGAAAGTATCGGTTCCCTTTGCAATTACTAGTCCTCTGATTTCCGAATTTAACCCAAAGATGAATCTTTCCATTTTAAGTGCTTCAGTAGCAACATAATATTCGGCAAAGCGGGACTTCTCCAGAAAACGTGCAGTATAATCCCGAACTAATAGCTTTCCTTGTTGCATGTTCATGAACTCTTCTTCCAATTGTCTTACGGCAGCTTGAGGACAAAACTGCCTTTTAAAAGCTATGGAAAATTCTTCCCAGGAGAAAGTAGAATACACGTCCGGTCCTTTAGAGGTAATAAGAGCTTCCCACAAATATAACGCATCAGCCTTCAGCATCGCAGTTCCATATAACACTCTATCTTCATCGGCACATTTGCTGGTTTTGAAGATAGCTTCTATCTCTTTTAGCCACCTCACAGCCTTCACTTGATCTCTTTCCCCGGAGTAGGTTGGAGGTTTTCAACTTAAAAACATCTTGTAATCACACTTCCTGGGCACCGGTACAACAATAGGTGTAATAGGCGTCTCTTCTTCCAAATTAGGATATGGTATTACAGTTTCAGTATGACGAGTACGGTCGAACATAGCTTGTATACTAGATTGTAATCTTCCCATTTCTATAGCCAAATCATCTCTGGTAACAAATTCAGTGCCGTGGGGATGACCCCTACCTCCAGTTTCACCCCGACCTCTTCATGCACCTCTTCCTCCGGTTCCGGTCATCATTTCCTGGATATTTCTCATTCTTGGATTCGGACAGATTGGGTTTCCTTCTTCATCTCTATCCATATTTCCAGAACCACTCACCATTCTGTTGATTCCAACAAGGTTAATATACATGTAAGCACATACCCCACATAATAAGGTATTCCAGTTCAAACATGTACCTGTAAGTTCACAATTACACTGGCCAAATGTAATTTGAAATTACCTTACATGATGTTCCTTCTACCTTTTTATATTTAACATCCCAAAGGTTCTAAAGTTATTAGGGACATCCTACTTCACATGCAGATTAAGTCTAGGTATGGATCCAAATACCTAAATCCCTTAAACTAGGGCTCTGATACCATCTGTAACGACTCAGTTCCCAAACATACCTCAAATAACATATTATACATAATATTGTTTCATAACAAGAGATACATCATATAGCACTTACGGTCCCTTAGTCTTTCTAACCTTAATAAGTATTTCAGTACAAACTTTTTGCTAATAATTTACATATCGATTACTAACACGATAGATATAAAACACTTCATGGATCTTCATAAACATACATCTTCAAAAAAGAAAATCACAGATTATCCTATCACTTGTCCTTATTTGCTCCACGACCTGGAATACATATTTTTAAAACAAAATGAGGGTTAGACCTATTGGTCTAAGTGAGAAAATCCCTGTTAATATATAATCATTTGCAAAACACACAATATATATAACACATATTTGAATACCATTCAAGACTCATATGCATTGTGTACAATTCTTCCTCATGGCCATATTAGTTGGTTGCAAGCAAACTAATCATTTTACTCCACTGCACTAACATACAGCCAACTCCGCTGTCCCTCCGTACAGCCAAACTCCACCGGTCCTAAGTCCGGCCAACGTGCACTCGTGTAGTGTAATGCTCATATAAATACAATATACATCTCAATATATTATATTTCAATCATAAGCATATAATCACACTATATATCATATTCCCAATCAATATATGTATTCCAGTTTGAAAATGGTTTAAAGTAAAACTCACGTGATTGCTTATCAAAAACACTTCCAAGCTTTCCTCAAAACGATTCGAGCTTTCACCCAAAATTCACAGAATCTGAAACAATTTAAATACAAATATCTCTTTACCAAATGGATACATAAGACTCTCTAACAAGCTAAGAATTCTTAAATATCCAAAATTATCTACACTTATCGCAACCCACTAGTTGCGATAACCCTTGTCGCAATACACAGTACTTGTCGCAACCTTCTATTGTGACATCCTCTTCTTATCGCAACCAACTACTGCGACAAGCATCCTGTCGCAATCAACTACTGCGATACACACCTCATCGCAACCAACTGTTGCGATAAATCCTACTTGTCACAACTCAAGGCTGCGACACTCATAACTATCGCAATACTCATAACTTTCGCAACTAACTGCTTGCGATATTCATAACTGTCTCAACCAACTAAATTCATACTTAACCCAGAAATCTATAGTTTTAAACCATGAATGTTTCTGTAATTATGCAGTTATGTTTAATACTAGTAATAGAACTTTATCACCAGTCCAGATTTCTCATAATCATCAAAATCATCATAACCCAATTTTCTAAACCTATAGAAAACTTTAGCTACAAAATGAAGGATTCAAGTAAGATTAATACCTTAGTTACCACAGATTGTTGATAATCTTTCAGCTGGTAATAATCTGTTTCTCCTTCTTCTTCTTCTTTCTTTTTCTTTTTCGGTTCTCTCTCTCTCTCTCTCTCTTTGCCGTGAACACCACACACACACACACTAAACTCAAATGTACAAAAGTGAGACACCTCACTCTAATTGAAAGGAAATGGGGCGGTGGAAGTGGTTAATTTAATCACTTTCACCAAACAAACCCCAAACTTCTCCTATATGGCAAAACATACCCTTAAACTTCTAAATTAAAATTAAAGCTCACCCCTTAACTTATAACTCCATAAAACACTTAACAAAACTTAGCTTATTAAACTAACCCCAAACCCACCTTAAACTAAATAAATAAAAACTAAATAAACCAACAACGTTCCTGGTTATTACAACATCTCCCCCTTAAAAGAATTCCGTCCCGGAATTTGGTTAGGCGAAAAGATGAGGGTATTTAGTTCTCATTTCTGATTCTGATTCCCAAGTAGCATCCTGACCTCTATGATGTCTCCACTGCACCTTTACTTGCTTGATATCCTTACCATTCCGCAAAACTTTAACTTTACGGTCAACTATGGCTTCAGGTTCCTCCATAAAGTTCAGTTTTTCATCAACCTGAATATCTGGTAGAGAAACTACCTTATCTGGTGTAACCAAACACTTTCGTAAATTTGAAACATGAAAAGCATTATGGACTCCGCTTAACACCGGCGGAAGTTCTAGCCTGTAAGCTACTTCACCGATTCTTTCTATAATGGCAAACGGTCCGATGTACCTTGGACTAACTTTACCTTGTTTCCCAAATCGGATGACTCCTTTCCAAGGCGAGACTTTTAACATTACAAAATCTCCAACTTGGAATTCTAATGGTTTTCGGCGTCGGTCAGCGTAGCTTTTCTGTCTATCTTGTGCCACTTTCAATCGTTCACGAATTTGAGTAATCTTATCCGCAGTTAACTGAACTATGTCTGGCCCTGGTAATTGCTTTTCTCCCACTTCATTCCAACACATAGGCGTTCGGCATTTTCTACCATACAGAACTTCAAACGGTGCCGCTTGTATGCTAGAATGATAACTGTTATTGTAGGAAAATTCAATCAACGGCAGATGCTTATCCCACGATCCCCCAAAATCAACAATACAGGCTCGTAACATATCTTCTAAAGTCTGAATCGTTCGTTCACTCTGACCGTCAATTTGAGGATGATACGATGTACTTAGCTTTATTTGTGTCCCCATTTTTTTTTTAAACTTCTCCAGAACCTTGAAGTAAAACGACTATCACGATCAGAAATAATCGAGATTGGAACTCCATGTCGGGTTACTATTTCATCAATATACAGTTTGGCTAGTCTTTCTAATGAATAGGTTTCTTTTATCGGTAAAAAGTGAGCAGACTTTGATAATCTGTCAACGATCACCCAAATGGCATCAAATCCTTTCGGAGTCTTTGGTAGCTTCATGATGAAATCTGTAGTAATCTGGTCCCATTTTCACATAGGTATTTCTAAACATTGTAACTGACCAAAAGGCTTTTGATGTTCAATCTTTACTTTCTTACAAGTAGAACAACCTTCCACATGCTGGGCAATACTTTTCTTCATTCCCGGCCACCAATAAAATTGTCGCAGATCCTTATACATCTTATTCGTGCCCAGATGAATAGAGAAACGAGATTTATGAGCTTCTTGTAGTACCCGATCACGTAAATTACCCAAACGAGGCACCCGTATTCTATTTTCCAAACACAATAACCCTCGATCATCTTTTACGAGTGATGCTGATATACCCACTAACCGTTCTGGTTTCAAGTGTTCTTCTTGAAAGGCTTCTACTTGACACTTCTTCAATTCGTCAAAGATGTTATGTAGAAGTTCAGCTCGTAATGCAATGGCTTTTATCGTTCCGCTCCTCTCTTGACGACTCAGTGCATCAACTACCACATTCGCTTTCCCCAGATGATAGAGAATTTCACAGTCGTAATCATTCACCATATCTAACCATCTTTTTGTCTCATATTCAGTTCTCGCTGATCGAAAAGATGTTGGAGACTCTTGTGATCGGTATAAATTTGACATTTAGAACCGTTGAGATAATGTCTCCAAATCTTTAGCGCAAAAACAACTGCAGCAAGTTCCATGTCGTGCGTAGGATACTGTCTTTCGTGATCCTTCAGTTGTCTAGAAGCATAAGCAATAACTTTTCCACGCTGCATTAATACACATCCCAATCCCAGTTTGGAGGCATCACTGTAAACAACAAAATCATTGAAACCTTCAGGTAGTAACAGGATCGGTGCGCTACAAAGTTTTTCTTTCAAAATTCTGAATGCTCTATCTTGCTCCTCTTTCCATTGAAATTTCATATTCTTTCGGGTGAGCTTGGTCAGAGGCGTTGCAATGCGAGAGAAATCGTGTATAAACTTTCGATAGTAACCGGCTAAACCCAGAAAACTTCGTACTTCTGTTGGCGTTCTCGGCGGTTCCTACTTTTCAATTGCCTCTACTTTCATTGGATCAACTTCAATGCCTTTCTCGGAAACTACATGCCCAAGAAATTGAACTTCCCGTAGCCAGAATTCACATTTAGAGAATTTGGCATATAATTGTTCATTTTTCAACAATTCAAGAATCAAACGAAGATGTTGTGCGTGCTCTTCTTTAGATCGAGAATAGATAAGGATATCATCGATAAATACAATAACAAATTTATCGAGATATGGCTTACATACCCGATTCATTAAATCCATAAAGGCAGCTGGGGCGTTGGTCAGTCCGAAAGGCATCACTAAAAATTCGTAATGACCATACCTTGTGCGGAAGGCAGCTTTCAGAACGTCTTCTTCTTTAACCTTCAGTTGATGATAACCAGATCTTGGAGAAATAACAAGCTCCAACTAATTGATCAAAGAGGTCATCAATTATGGGAAGCGGATACTTGTCCTTGATCGTACGCTTATTCAGTTCCCGGTAATCAATACACATCCTCATCGACCCGTCTTTCTTTTTCACAAACAAAACTGGTGCACCCCACGGTGAAGTACTAGGTCTGATGAAGCCCTTATCAGAAAGATCTTGCAGTTGCGTCATCATTTCTTTCATCTCTGGAGGTGGCAAACGATACGGTGTACGGGCAACAGGAGCGGCTCCAGGAATCAGATTTATACCAAACTCTACTTGTCTATCGGGCGGGAGATTACACAAATCTTCTAGAAAGACTTCCGAAAATTCACAAACAACAGGGATATCTTCCAACTTATTCTTTTCTAGCTTAGTATCTATCACATAAGTTAAATAACTCGGACATTCTTTATTGACACACTTACGAGCTTTCATCATAGATATAAGGCAAGACTGATGATTTCTACGATCACCATAAATCACTACCGGTCCCCTCTCAGGTAAGACAACATTAATCAACTTCTTATCACAAACTATACTAGCTTGATTCTCGGCTAACCAATCCATTCCCACTACCACATCAAACTCGATCAAAGCTATAGGAAATAGCCGAATAGGTACTCCACACCCATCTATATTTATAACACAACTATCAAATACCTCTTTAACCGGTACTTGATTATCATTTGCAGTATCTACCATTAATGCATGATCTAACATTTTAGGCTTTAAACGCATATAAGCAGCAAAAGAAGGAGACACAAATGATCGGTTTGCACCGTAGTCAAATAACACTTTAGCACGTGTAGAGTTTATTAGAAATGTACCTGTAACCACATCAGGAGTTTCCTCTGCTTCTTGTGCTGTCATTTGGAAGGCTCGACCATTTGCTTTCGGTACTTCAGGCCTTGGTATTCCTCCCGGCCTAACACCCGTTGGTTTCACTGTCATACTACCCTGCTGTGCTTTCCATTGTGGACACTCAGTTCCTAAACATACCTCAAATAACATATTATACATAATATTGTTTCATAACAAAAGATACATCATATAGCACTTACGGTCCCTTAGTCTTTCTAACCATAATAAGTATTTCAGTACAAACTTTTTGCTAATAATTTACATATCGATTACTAACACGATACATATAAAACACTTCATGGATCTTCATAAACATACATCTTCAAAAAAGTAAATCACAGATTATCCTATCACTTGTCCTTATTTGCTCCCCGACCTGGAATACATATTTTTAAAACAAAATGAGGGTTAGACCTATTGGTCTAAGTGAGAAAATCCCTGTTAATATATAATCATTTGCAAAACACACAATATATATAACACATATTTGAATACCAATTAAGACTCATATGCATTGTGTACAATTCTTCCTCATGGCCATATTAGTTGGTTGCAAGCAAACTAATCATTTTACTCCACTTCACTAACATACAGCCAACTCCGCTGTCCCTCCGTACAGCCAAACTCCACCGGTCCTAAGTCCGGCCAACGTGCACTCGTGTAGTGTAATGCTCATATAAATACAATATACATCTCAATATATTATATTTCAATCATAAGCATATAATCACACTATATATCACATTCCCAATCAATATATGTATTCCAGTTTGAAAATGGTTTAAAGTAAAACTCACCTGATTGCTTATCAAAAACACTTCCAAGCTTTCCTCAAAACGATTCGAGCTTTCACCCAAAATTCACAGAATCTGAAACAATTTAAATACAAATATCTCTTTACCAATTGGATACATAAGACTCTCTAACAAGCTAAGAATTCTTAAATATCCAAAATTATCTACACTTATCGCAACCCACTAGTTGCGATAACCATTGTCGCAATACACAGTACTTGTCGCAACCTTCTGTTGCGACATCCTCTTCTTATCGAAACCAACTACTGCGACAAGCATCTTGTCGCAATCAACTATTGCGATACACACCTCATCGCAACCAACTGTTGCGATAAATCCTACTTGTCGCAACTCAGGGCTGCGACACTCATAACTATCGCAATACTCGTAACTTTCACAACTAACTGCTTGCGATATTCATAACTGTCTCAACCAACTAAATTCATACTTAACCCAGAAATCTATAGTTTTAAACCATGAATGTTTCTCTAATTATGCAGTTATGTTTAATACTACTAATAGAACATTATCACCAGCCCAGATTTCTCATAATCATCAAAATCATCATAACCCAATTTTCTAAACCTATAGAAAACTTTAGCTACAAAATGAAGGATTCAAGTAAGATTAATTCCTTAGTTACCACAGATTTTTGATAATCTTTCAGCTGGTAATAATTTGTTTCTCCTTCTTCTTCTTCTTTCTCTTTTCTTTTTCGGTTCTCTCTCTCTCTATCTCTCTATCTCTCTTTGCCGTGAACACCACACACACACACTAAACTCAAATGTACAAAAGTGAGACACCTCACTCTAATTGAAAGGAAATGGGGCGGTGTAAGTGGTTAATTTAATCACTTTCACCAAACAAACCCCACACTTCTCCTATATGGCAAAACATACCCTTAAACTTCTTAATTAAAATTAAAGCTTACCCCTTAACTTATAACTCCATAAAACACTTAACAAAACTTAACTTATTAAACTAACCCCAAACCCACCTTAAACTAAATAAATAAAAATTAAATAAACCAACAACATACCTGGTTATTACACATTCGTTCAGAATCCCGGTCCAGGACCATTCGGTCAGAATCAGCAGCCAGGGCCGTTCGGTCAGAATCAGCAGCCAGGCCCGTTCATGCAGAATCAGCAGCCGGGATCTTTCATCCCAAACCCCCAGTTCGGGCCAATTCCTCCTCAGCATCTGAGACCACCACCCATGAACAATGGGTCTCAGCTGTACTTCGTCCCTTTCAATGGGGACGCAAATGGCTCGTCGTACGGCAATGGCACCAGCCCGGGAGTTAATCCTCAAGCAGGAGTAAATCCTAATCCTAACGAACCCGTCGCTCAGCGGTTGAAAATGCTAGAAGACCAAAACGAGTGTGTCCTATCTTTGCTCGCTAAGCTGCCGGGGGCAGCCGTACCTGTCGATGTCGAGCCTCGTTCAGGATTTCAGGCGTCGCCCTTCATCGACAAGATCGCGACAGTCGACGTCCCGAAGAAATATAACAACCCCTCTTTCACGCCCAAGTATTCAGGGGTGACCGATCCGACAGAGCACATCGCGCAGTATAAGCAGTTAATGTGAACGGTCTCGATCCCAAACATGTACCAAGAAGTTTGCATGTGCAAGAGTTTCGGGGCGACCCTCACAGTCCTGCCCTTCAATGGTTGATTAACCTCAAACCCAAATCCATCGGGTCGTTCGCTGAGTTAGTCAACCAGTTCTCCCAGCAATTCGCCAGTAGTCGCAAGATGGAGAAGCAGACCAACGACTTGTATTATGTCGTTCAGAAGGCCGGTGAATCTATTCGAAGCTACTTCAATAGGTTTAATGTAGAGATGATCAGTGTCCACAACTGTGACGTAAAGACCGCGATCGAAGCCTATAAACGTGGTCTAGACGACAATTCGGGTTTATACAACGATCTAACCAAGTATCCCCTGGAGAATTTCGAAGATGTCCGTGCCAGAACCCTAGCATATATGAGGGTGGAAGACGACGTTGTCTTTCGTCGTAAGCACACCGATGACAAAAGGTCGTTGGGTGTAAAGAAGCCAGAGTTCAAAACAAAGGTAGTATCCAAGCCAGAATCTGCACGACAAATCTCGAACGTCCGATTTAAGACGAAAGTGGGGTTCAAAACCGTGACCAAATTTCCTCAATACCCTAAGATATCCTCCTACGGATTCAAAGGGACTACTAAGGACTTGGTCGAGGCTCTGAAGACCGTCCAGGCGACCATCTGATGGCCAAAGAAGTCCAACCAAGATGACGATAAGAAAGACAAATCGAAGTGGTGCGACTTCCACGTCGACCATGGCCATTCGACGGACGATTGTATAGCTCTCAAAAAAGAACTAGCATATCACGTCCCGAAGGGCAATCTCAAGGACATCATCGACGACGTCGTTGATCCAACTAACGACGCTCGATCGCCAACCCCCGAACATGAAAAAGTCATCAACTGCATCACTGGTAGTTCCGACGTGTGCGGTCTGACGTATTCCGCAGCCAAACGTCATGCCAGCCAAGCACCTGACGATCGACCTATCCCACGCTCATCGAGACCCAAAGGAGATCTGGAATTAGAAGCCATGAAAATCATGTTCGACCAAGACGACCTCGGTGACTCGTATCAGAAGCATCATGACGGGTTGATCATTCAACTCACGATTGGTAATTGTTTAACCCGGCGAGTCTTGGTCGATGGAGGCAGTTCAGCGAACGTCATCTTTCTTGACACCATCAAGGCCATAGGAATCGATCGATCGGAAATCACCCGACGTTCGACAACCTTGGTAGGTTTCAATGGAGAACCGACGAGTACCTTTGGAGAGATCACCTTTCCTGTCTATGCTGGAGGAATCAATAAGCAGACCAAGTTTAACGTCATTGATTGCTCGTTGGCCTATAACATTATCTTAGACCGACCGTGGATCCATGAAATGAAAGTCGTTCCCTCGACGTACCACCAAACCATGAAATTCCCTACGTCGTGGGGGGTCCAGGAGATCAAAAGTGAGCCAAAAGTCGCCCGTAATTGCTATAAGACCACCCTGAAGCCACAGAAGTAGGCCATTTAGCGGTTATAGGTCGAGGAAGTCATCCCAGACCACGACAAAACTGACTAGAAGATCTTGACAGGTCCTTGTCGTATCTCAGAAGTCGTGGGTAAAGATGTCTATCGACTCCGAACCCTCGACAATCGAGATATCTCGCGTAGCTGTAATGCAACACATCCGGAAAGGTATGTCTTCTAAGTCCTTTTCTATCTTTCATACGATTTTTTACCAACGACCAACCTCTGACATTGTTTTATCGCAGATCGCACGCCATAAGATTGCTAAGTCTACTACACGACTTTAATCTCGCAAAGTCGCACGACATAAGTGATCAGGTATATGACTTGATTATTCTATCACAGGGACATGTGATTCAAGTTCGTGATACGATCTAATTGTACGATCACAAGGTCTAACGACCCCATGATCTGAGTATCTTAACTTAGAAGAGTTTCATATTCTGAATGAATGCTTTGGTCGTATGTGCTTATGTTTGCCAACACGATCTGAAAGTATAAAAGTCTTATGACTTATGTTCTAGTCGTTGTATTACAATGGGTGCCTAAGTCGCACAATTTCTTGTCCGTCCTATAGTTAGTGAATTTTGCAATTGATACCTGTCCGCGACATGTGTGAATCGAAATAATACATGAGTTCAGCAGAAGGGTAAATTTCATTCATGAAATGATAAATTACATCTAAGTAACTCGACCACCAACGGTCGAGCGCTCAAAAACAAAACTCAAAATGAAAATTTTTCTAAGCCAAAGGAGGATCGACAGCCGCATCCTTGCCCGAGGCTTCACCCTGGAAGCCCTCATCCACCTCTTCCGCCTTAGCCTCCTTCTCATCGTCGGAGTCGAGATCCCTCTCAGACCCGACATTGGCCAAGTAGAAGGCCAGCTCATCCGTCGCGGACGCGAGGGGATTCTTCCCCGACAGGTGTTGCCTCATTATAGCAGCACGTGCGGTCAGTCGAGCCAAGGCAAAGGTAGACGCAGCCTCGTCCTTGAGCTTCTTCACCTCTTTATCCAGACCCACCACCTTAGACTTGGAGTCCTCAACTTCTTTTGCCTTCATAGCCAAGGACTCTTTTGTCCTGTCCAGCTCCTCCCTTTGGTCGGTGATCAAAGACAGGGATTGCTTCAGACGAGAGTTCACCTCGTCCTTTGCATGTCCGACAACTTCCAGCTCATTTAGAGCATCGTCGAGTCATACCGACATACCCTCGGCACGTGTCAGAGCGGACTTTTCCCTCTCGAACGCCGCATTCTCCTTCACGATAGCAGAGGACACAAGGCCTTCCATCTTCGTCGTCTCGGCATGCAGGGCCAAGAAAGACTGAAACGCCTGAAAAACACGACAAGCATTGTTAGTAAACATTCGACAAAGTTAAGCAACGATAAAATGAAACAAGTCTTGAAAGAAAGACTTACCATGAACGCCAGTCCGGCAACATGGGACCCCGCCTCTTCGACAGAGACCCCACGAAAGCGCTCCCTGAAAGAGGGGAGCTGATATTTCCCCAGATGGGGAAACAATTTCGTCCCGTCCAGGACATTGTCAACCAAGAAATCCGACGGCAACGTAAAGTTGACCGTCATGACTTCTTTCTCACCCTCTCCCGTCTTCGCGCCCTTGTCCTTGTCGACCGATGAGGGGGCCGACGTGGCAGTTGGGGACATCGTCGATTTCGCCAGATGCGCAGGGTCGACGGGTGTCGCATCGATCGCGTCAGAAGGCGTCTTTGTCTTCTCTGCGGATGCGATCGATGCCTTCGCCTTCTCAGGCATGATGACTCTCGACGAGCCACCCATCTTCAAATACATTTCCCTCGGAACGGACATCCTTGTCCTCTTTAGGACTCCCGACCCAGTTGTCGGAGCCTCTTTCCTCTTTAAGACCCCCGACTCAGTTGTCGAGGCCCCTGTCCTCTTTTCTCTCGCCTTGCGAGCTATTTCGGCCTGAGCCACCCTCTTGGCCATCGCAGACGATGCTTTCGGCTGGGGTTCTCCTATGAAGCGAAAAAGGAAGAACAATTAAGCAACTAAAATAAGGGAAGAAATATGTCGAAACAGAGTAGGGTACACTTACCAGTCATCTCTACCTCTGCCTCTTCTCTCGACTCCTCTTTCTTCTCTTCTTCCTCAGTCTCCTCTTCCTCCTCTTCTTCCTCTTTCTCTCCTTCCTCTCGTATCGCCTGTTGGTTTTCGCCCAAGTAGACCAAGTCGTCGTCGTCCTCGTCTACCAAATGTCGCGTGACGAACGATCGGTCGTCAGGACTGATCTCCAAGAACTTCTCTATTTTAGTCTTGGAGTCGTCGTTGGGCTTCACATCGTCAAACTTAATATCTGAAAAACACAAAAAGAAGAAGATTAGTTGAAAAAACAAAGCAATACCCATAACAAAAACGCTCGACCAAAGCTAAAACTCACCTGCCATGTTCCAGCCGGATCTGATCCAATCGATGTCGGGTTCCAGCGTCGCTACTCGCACGAATGCGTACCTGGTCTTCCATTTGCGGTCGTTGACTGCAGTTTTCAAAACCAAGGTACGATCGCCCTTGTGCTTTGAGAATAAACTGTAGCGACGATACGTGTCCATCTTGACTTGATAAGCCATCAAGAGATCCTTCACGTTCATCGGTGACTCCCAATTTTTGGTAAGTCGCTCGACAACCTGGATGACCCTCCAGAACGGGGGCATCAGTTGCCCCGGTGAGAGGTCGAACTCGCACATAAATGATTTTGCCAAAGGTGAATAAGGCCATTCGAAGCCTATTTTGAAGGGGTACTCGTATATCATGACGAACCCCGCAGGACACATCTTTGGTCGAATCTGACCGGCCTTGCTCACTGTAATCCCCGCAGGGATTTTTGCTAAGTTCCTAAGGTCATCAAGAGCATCTTGATCCTGAATGGTACTCCTAGGTTCTGTCGACATCGCTAATCCCGTTAGCCAAAATTGTAGGTCTGAAAAACCCCAAATATCCCAGTTTTTTCTAGGCTTCCTAGCAATAGACTTACGACGCATACAAAAGACTGAAGAGTCGTACCTTATATAGGCGCTCTAAAAACCTCGAAAATCCTAAACAGGTCAAAGATTTCTTGCAGGTTTAGAAAGGATCTAGCGAAGAACAACAAGAATCTGGAAGAAATCTCTCTATAAAAACGTAAAATGGAAAAGATCCATCGTGGGTCTCTATTTATGTAATCGATCGTGTTAGATCGAGCCTCTCGATGATCGACACGTGCCCTTGCCTTTTCGTAGGCATACCCGAATCATCGACACCTAGCGATGACAGCTGTTGGGGACGATCGTACGTCATGATGACGTCACGATCTTATCCCCTTTTCGACTCCCTCTTTAGTTGGAATTGAACTGATCCAGTTCCAAGGCAACTAAGGTAACTTTCGACATGTGTCATGACCCTGGACGTCCGATTGACAAAATTTAAAATTCGAATTTGCCACTCAATTTTTAAACTTTAGGGGCAAACTGTTTGGGAAAAATTTCACCAGTCTCGACCACGACCAAAACAAGGAAAACATTTATTACACTTTCCCTAAACCCTAAACATTTATTACACTTTATCATCTCACAAAAGTTGAAATCGAAAGTTACTCACGACATACGACTGTCGTATGGAACCTTACGACCTCGACCGACTAACATGCGATATTACTGTTACGTTTTCAGTGTTTAAATGCAGGAATCAATGACATTAATGACCAACGGACATAACCGACAGAGGAAGTTAAGAGCATTAAACCTAGCGACCGTTACGACAGTTATCAGAGGATTTTATGGAATCATTTAAAGCACTCGAAGACTATAAATACAAAGACAATTATCATTCCGCGTATCATCTCATATCATCTCACACCTGGAATCAACTAAATTCTGAAGAACACTCGAAGCAAAGAATTCTCTCTCAAAAGATCGCTCAAGACGCACGACATACACGCACAACACATAGTCTATACACAAGACATACCTATTTTACACGCACGAAACACTTGTTACTTTACATTTAAAGTCTTTCTTTTATTTGTACTGTAATCATTGTACTCTCGACAACCGAAACATAAGGACATCGCCCCTGTTTGGCGACCATAGTGTAGCGGCGACCCCCAAAGTCATCCGCGGGTTTTTTCCTCGTTGAGGTTTTTCCCGCGTCACCAAAATCTTTGTCTTATTTACGTTTTTCTGTCTTTATCGTACGGTTTGTCGAAAGATTCCCATTCTTTAGTTGTTAAGCTCCACAATCAACCTTAAGTTATCCTTCTGGACGATTTTTGGCATTAACAGAGGTATTTTCAAAACACCCTATGGTTTGGTTTTTGGTCTTTATTTTGTTTGTTATGGATCCGGGCTAGTGGGGTTTTGCGGTTTTTTCCTCTATATTGTTTATGCATGTTTGTATATTGTTTTTCTGCTGCGATCCCGTCAAAACCCTTCATTTTTGGAGTGACCAAGAGGGGTTGAAGAAGGTTTCCTCTTCGATGAGGTAGTTGTAGCAGCTTGGGAAGCCACGGGGGGTTGAACCGTGGGCATCGCTGTTGAAGTCGAAGCAGCTGAGGAAGAGAGGAGGCGTTGTAGAGTAAAAAAACTTACCTCATTGTCAGCAGGCTCGACGTCGAGGAGGCGGGATCCAAGCTTGGGTAGTTGATGGTCACCTTCAGCTGGGTATAGAGGACCCAAGAAGTGCTGAAGGAGTACGCTTATGAATCGTACATAAGGGACATTGATTTCCCTTTCAGGCTTCTCGACCTTCGCCATTAGTTTGTCGAAAATCATGCGGGCATAATCAACGTTGCAGCCCGTGATCACTGAGTAGCCCAGGTCTAGAGCTACCCGGCTGGCCTGATCTATGCCCGTTTTGCCGTCCATACTCTGAATGAAATGAGCAAATAGGTAGCAGAGCTCAGTTGGCATTCGTGCCTTAAGAATTTTGGTGACCTTTTTGTCAGACCCCTTATTCTTCATTTCCCAGTCATAGCCCATCAGATCTAGGAAGGTGTAGAGCTCCTCGTTAGTAGGAGTTTCAGCATACGTCTTGGAGACGGGAAGTTGCATCGACTAGCGAATCCCTGAGGGAGTGATACTCCCTTCGCCATGTTCAGTTTCGAAGGCTATCACTGTTACCTTCTTCCCTGACTTCAGGGTCTTCTCGGTCCTTTCAGCAGTATACCAGAACTGTTGAAGTAAGTTCTTATGCCCTGATGGGTATACATTGACGGCATAGTGGATGGGAGAGTTTTTGAGGAAGGTGGTTTGAGGGGAAAGACTTGGGAAAATTCAAGAGTGCCAAGTGGTTGTTCGATTTAAACTAGATCGCTGAGAATTCAAACTTGACGTTTTTGGAACGTGTGAAGGTGGAAGCTTGAGAGGCCAATCCTGTTTTTAGAAGAAGAAAAAAAGATACGTGAAGTTTCTTAGAATAGAAGTTTTAAGACAAAAAGTTCTAAGATGAAGAAAATACAATTTTACCAGTTTCGTTTTTAGGAAAGAAAAGGTAAAAAGTGGGTTTTGCCAATTTTCAAAAGAGATGAAAATGGTAGCAAAATGTAGTTTACCAGTTTCCTTTTGGAGAAAGAAATGGTAACTTACACTTAAGATGAAAAAATGGTTTAAAAATAGTTTTTGTAACGACCGTAATTTTTTTACGTATAATCTATAGTTTTATATCCTATTTTATCTTTTGAATAACCCTTAAAATGAATTATATGATAGTTTGTGTTTAGGCTCTAGTTGGGGAGGTTAGGCAAATTTTTGTGGCCATTTGATGGAAGAGTTTAATCCAAGTCAAAGTATCTTTTGACTTTTCTTCTTGATCCACTCACCAAATTAATTCCCCAATTAATTATCTCTCTCTCTTTCTCTTATAATTCAACCATAGCATACCCCCACCAACTTCTTCTTTTCTTTTCTTGATTTGAATGATATTTATTCTCTCTCTCTATCTATCTATCTATTTATCTATCTTTAACTCCCTCACTAAATTCATCCATCTCTCATCTTCTTCTCTCTAAACCTCATCCAAAACCCATTCTTTCCTCTTATTAAAGATCCTCCAACAAAAATTATTATACCAGTCAATTTCTTTCAAGAGCATTTAAGTTTTGGCATTTGAAGATTAAAGCTTGTGGATTTAAAAGTCAAGATCTTTATCTTCTCCAACCATCTTTCCACCATTGTTGATCTAATTTTAGGGTTTTCTTAAAAACCCATTTGTAAGTTCATCTTAACCTTCTAAACCTTTATTTAAGTTAAAACCTTCCATTTTAACCTCCTAGAACATCCCTTTTGAAGTATCTTTAGTATTTTGAAGTTTTGACCATTTTTTAGTATTTTGAATGATTAGAGGATTTGACTATGGTATGTTATGAATCTAAATTTGGGGTTACTTTTGGTTCATCTCTAGGATTTGTTTGTGACCCTATTAAAGTTTCAAGAGGTGGGTGTTGGTGGATCAAAAGTCTTCACCAAAGGAAGCTCAAGATTTGGGGTAAAATCTAGATTTAGCCTAAATCTAGCAAGGTGAGTTCAAGTTGCCTTGTGAAAACTATGTACATGCCAAAAATGTCCATCTTAAAGTGTTTATGTATTTAACTTTATAAACTTTGTAAAACATTCATATTGGGATTTTTGGGCATTTTAATGAACAAATCATGAGTGAAAGTGTTTTAATGATTATTCATATAAATGGAGGTTATTTGGTAAAAATGCACTTTTAGTGTGTTTGGGAAAATATGCATTGTTTATATTATGGGACGTTTTAAAAGTACAAACGTGTGAGTTATTGGATTTTGGTCATTCCCGACCTTGCGGACATTTTAGAAACTGTAAACCCTTTTGGGTTTGAGCCGAAGGACAATTGTGATTTGATAGACAAAGATTTTGGAAAAAGATGCATTTTGGTTTATATAACCATATTGGCTCACGTATTTAGTCGAACATTTATTATGCCTTTTGGGGCTTATTTTATACTCAGATTCTTTGGGGTATTTGCCATGTTTTATTAGCTCGATAAGGAGCCTTGGACGTATGATGCACTTAATTGCATCTTATTTGAGAGTTACATGTTTTGAATGCGTTAGTACATTTGTTTGGTATTCATGTAACGTTTAGACTGTAATGCAATGGATCCATAGGCATAGGAGTCAGTCAATTGGTTTAAATGGAAATTTTATCCCTGTTTTGTAACTAGAAATATTTAGGATCAACGGAGGACTACAGGTAAAGACCGTGGGCAGTTGAACTTGATGACCGTGTGATCCTTAGAGGATGACTCAAGGTACATACCGTGGTTGTTTGAATTTGATGACCGAGTTAGCTGTAGCGGAGGACTCGAGCTATCGACCATAAGTGTTGAACTTGATGACCGTTAGGCCATAGTGATTATCATTTCTAGTGAACGAGTATGACTATGATTGGCGGAGGACTCGGGCTATAGATCGTGGGTGGTTGAACCTATTGACCGTGCGATTCATAGTGGAACTCTATAACATAGATAAGTTACCTACTTTTGTGTTCCGTCACATTCGATGGAATCAGGTCTCCCCCGAAACCGAAAGGTGTTGTTTTGGGTATTGAATTTTATTATCCATGTTTTCGGTGACATTTTATATATATGGGTTGTTATCCATGATTTATGGGTTGAGTACTATGCCCCATCCGTGTTTTGGATGTTTCGGGATATAAAGTATTATTCACGTTTTCATTAGTTGGGAAATTAAATCATTATTCACGTTTTGAGAGAGTTTTGGGTTGAGTTTACTTTATGATTGGAAAATGTTTATATTGGTGTTGTCATCACCTAAAATACGTGTTAATGGGAAACAAGTTGTTTTTGTATTTATTATAAATTCTTTTGGAAATCATGATTAATGTTGCCACTCTTTCCTTTTAACGATTTACATAATCATGATGAAAACTCTTGAACACACTAGGCGTTAGTCTAACCTTTTTAATTGTCGGCATGTGCATCAGGTACCGGTTGGGAAATGGTATTAGCGACACTGTGATGAGACGAGTGCGGGTTAGGTGCACGTGGAGGATATGACATTGGGTGATGTTTCTGCATTTGGAGATAGCGACTATTATGGGGTTTTAGTAACTGATAGGGTTATTTTATTAACCCTATTTAAGCCAGGTTTTATTATAATTTTGAGCTAAATCCCACTTTTATAGCATTGTTTAGTTAATTCATAGTCAAATATAAGTATAATTAAAGATTGAGTACAATATGTATTTAATCACAAAAATATATCATAAAATCACAAAAATAATTTAGTTTTATATATGTATTGCAGATTTGGAGATGCGGCCACTTGAAGTCAACTTTTGGATCTTGAAGATGTACGGATCATAAAGCTTAAAGAAACGACTTCAATATTTGGGCCATTGGTTTTGCATTGTTTTTAGACTTATGGTTTAAAAACTGTTCTTGGGCCTTGAACTTTGTTTACCAAACTCGTTTTACGTTTGAGCCGATTTGGTATTTACAAACAATTCGGTTGGGATAAATTTTTGGATAGCTTTTGATGGACCAAACTCTCGACAACTTTTGGGCTCGGTATTGGCTTTTCTATAGAAGCCGGTAAGCAGTCCATGGGCCGAACACCTAAGCAATTCTTTGGGCCGGTTTCATGACTTCTCTTTGGGCCGAATTTACTAGCATTTCATGGGCCCCCATCTCTATTTACTTAGTCACCAAGTTTTGTTATTAGTATAAATATGTGTATTAGGTTAGTGTATTGAGAGAGCTTGGACAATTGTGTTACTTGGTTACTATGACTCTCATGGTTCGGTTTTGAAGCTCAAACCGAAGAACTTCCTTGTGAGCCTAAAAACTCACGGTTTTGTACTCCCAATTCATTGGTTTGCATCATTAATCCTAATCTAATCTTATTGTTAAAATCCAGCTAAAACTTCTTTGTTATAACTTGTTAAACTCATAACTCTTAATTACTCACTAGTCTATAAACTCATCTTTGTTAATTTAACTTGCTTTAAAATTGTGTTATTGCGTAGTTACTTGCTAAACAACTCACGGTTCTCTTTCCTTCTCTTATTCTCGACTTTAGACAAAACTTGGTTCTCGCGTAATTTCATTTCCAAGATAAACCGGAAGTCTAAATTAATCACTTTGGATTCCCAATTAAAATTGGTTGACGGTTTGGTAAGTGTTTTTACATAAGTTCCACTTTGTCTCCTTTCAAACTCATGCTAGACTTAAGTTTTCGATAAGTAGTCCGTTAACAAACACGCAAAAAAATCATTAAGAACTCTTCGTTTTAAAACCACATTTGAAACAAGATTTTCCTCTTAGATTAATAATATCCTTTCCCTCAACTTTAGTTTTAAAATCAACGATTAAATTTCTCATCAACTTTGTAGTGATTAATTTTACCTGTTTTAAAAGTCACTCTATAATTGACATGTAAACTTAAAGTTAGTAATTTTTCTCAACACGGTTAGTTACTTGTGCAACAAGTCACGACGTTCAATTCAAGTAATTTTAATTTATTTAACGCTTTGTCCATCTCCATTATTTGTTTTAAATCTTGTACATCTTTTATAATTGGAAACGGAACGATGATGGGCTAATCGCCTTAGTTCGGGGTATAAAGTGAAATTGGGACCGAGACCGATAAAAAGATAAAAAGGTGTATCGTACGGTATGATTGTCCAACGTTATTTAAATCAAGGTTCTATTTTATGGTGAATCACGATTAATCAACTGACAACTGGTTCGTTGTATCGTAAAATATCCGACACTTGAGATAACGAAGGAATATTGTCTCGTCTTTTTATCTAATTATTAGTTTAATCCCAATGGACCTTCATACCCTGTGCTTTCCTCTTATAACTGTTATTTTTCATTAGTTGTTACTCACAAACTCCCAACAAACGATTACCTTCGAATTCGCCATCTGAAACCTGTTTTTACAAATTGGACTTTTAAAGAGAAACTTTTCCACGCTTCCCTAGGGGATCGATATTCGGTACTTTGTACCATTATTACTTGTTATAAGGCGATAATAGACTGAGATGTATACTTGCGTCATGGTTTATTTTTGAACATTTTTAGGTACTCACCAAACCTAACAACAAGTTTTTGGCGCCGTTGCCGGGAAAGCACGCCAGAAGTGTTTCTTTAGATAAGTAAAGTTTATAAAAGCAAGTTTTTCTAACATCCTTTTTGAGAAAAAAAAATATTTATTTTAATTATAGTGCATGCCAAGATTGCCTCACGGTGAAGTTTTCCAATTTGATCCCGACATCGAAAGAACGTTCCGACAACGAAGAAGAATTCAAAGAGCTAATTTAGTCTTAAATTGTCCAAGATGTCTGATAGCGAATCTTTGTCAGATAATGAGGAACTTCCCACGTTTGGTCCTAATGGGGGGCCTAATAATGATGGAGATCTAGAAAACCCGCCAATAATAAATAATCTTGATGATGAGGAACAAAACATTTTTCGGTTAGCTAATTCAAAAGATGGTGGTATTATGTCTTATGCAGTTCCTGTTTTAACTCAGTTACATTAAGGAATTCTTAAACCAACACTGCAAACCCGCCACTTTAAATTAAAACCAATAATGTTTCATATGTTACAAACTAACGGCCAGTACGCTGGTTTGACATCTGAAGATCCTCATTCTCATTTAAGGTCTTTCATGGAAATTACAGACTCTTTTAAGCTTCCAGGTGTAGAGCTTTAAGAGACAGTGCAAGGTCTTGGTACAACTCGATGAAGCCAGATTCTATAGTTATCTGGGCCCAAATGGCGGAGAAATTTTAAAAAATATATTTTCCACCCACGAGGAACGCTAAGTCCATAAATGAAATTTGCACTTTTAAACAAATGGAGGATGAGGCAGTTCCTGATGCATGGGATAGGTTCAAGAAGCTTTTGAGAAAATGCCCTCATCATGGCATTCCGTACTGCATTCAGTTAGAGACGTTTTACAATGGTTAAATATTACTGTAAAACAAATGCTCGACGCTACTGCAAACGGAGCTTTCACATCTTGTACCTATAATAAGGGATATGATATTCTTGAAAGAATTTCTAACAACAATGGTCAGTGGGCTGATCCATGTCCATTACCGCCTAGGAAAACAGCAGGAGCACAAGATCCTGATGCATATGCATTAATATCTACACAGTTGAATGACATGGCATCTTTGATTAGGAATCTTAATGCTGTGTCAGTCAACCTATCTAGTGCACATATTGTGGTGATGGCCACAATTTTTAACATTGTCCAGGAAATCCTGAGCGTATCAACTATGTTGGTAATAATAATAATAATAATAATAATAATAATAATAATAATAATAATAATAATAATAATAATAATAATAATAATCATAATAACAATAACAAGGGAGGACCCTTCTCTCAGACTTACAACCCTGAGTTGAGGAACCATCCTAATTTTTCTTGGCACAGTCCTGCATTAAATCCACCACCACCTAAATTGCAAGGTCAAACCCAGCAATTTTATCACATACCTCAAAACAACCACCAAGCGAATTCTCAAAATAATCAACATGTTTTCAACAAAAGTCAAACCACCATGCTGAATCATCTACTTCTTTGGAAGCAATGATGAAGGGTATATCCCAAACTCAAGCATCAATTAAAAATCTGGAGACCCAAGTGGGTCAAATGGCTTTAGAAATGAGAAACCATTCTTTCGGTTCTCTACCAAGTGATACAGAGATACCTCCAAGAATTGGAAAAGAGCATGTAAAAGCTGTAACTTTGAGGAGTGGTAGGGATTTACCAGAAAACATACAAAAAGATTTAATAAAGTCAACCAAAGCAGAGCCAAAAATGAAAAACACAGTTTCAGACCCTGCTAACTCCATTGGAATTATTGGGCCAGAGAATACTGTTGGGCCCAATGACACCACTGACATTCCAACCATCCCACTCTACATCCCTGAAGAACCCAAGAAAGATCAAAAGACGACAGACAAGCCTGTAGAGGATGTGTCACAAGCTGGTGACAGTCCCAAAGTTCCCGGTGATAGTAAGATAAACAAGACCTCACCACCAATTTTAGCATCTACCCTTCAGACTACACCCCTTACTAAAGTTCCTCTCTATATCCCTTATCCCCAAAGGATGAGGAACGAGAGATGAACTGCAATTCAAAAAGTTTTTAGATGTTTTTAAACAGTTGCATATCAACATACCTTTGGTGGAAGCCATTGAACAAATGCCAAGTTATGCAAAGTTTTTGAAAGACATTTTAAGTAAAAAGAAAAAATTGGATGAGTATGAGACTGTAGCTCTGACTGAAGGATGTAGTGATATATTGTGTAATAGGATCCCTCCAAAAATGAAAGATCCTTGAAGTTTTACCATCCCATGTTCCATAGGAGGTAAACAAGTAGGACAAGCTTTATGTGACTTAGGCGCCAGTGTAAACCTCAAGCCTTTATCTGTTTTCAACACCCTAGGCATAGGTGAAGCTAGACCCACAACTGTGTCTCTCCTATTAGCAGACAAGTCCATTGCTTGGTCTAAAGGTAAAATTGAGGATGTCTTGGTCTAAGTTGATAAGTTTATTTTCCCTACAGATTTTATCATCTTAGACTTTGAAGTTGACAAGGACATTTCCATCATTTTAGGAAGACCTTTCCTAGCTACTGGAAGAACTCTGATAGATGTCCAAAAGGGTGAACTCACAATGAGAGTTCAAGACCAACAAGTGACTTTTAATGTGTTGGATTCTCTTAAGTATCCTGAAGAGAGAGAGGAATGTTCTACATTAGGTCTAATTGAATCTTGATGTCTAGACCAAAATTTTGGGGAAGGAATGGAAATGGAAGAATCTGATAGTGATGAAGATACAGTAGAGTTTGAGGACTTAGAAGACATACAGGTCACCTCTGCTGTCGAAATTTTAGAAAATAAGGACAGGAAAACTCTTGTTCCTTCCTTAGAATGTGCTCCAGACTTAGAGTTAAAGCAACTTCCCTCACATCTGTAATATGCATTTTTAAGAGATCCAGGGAAGCTGTTAGTCATTATTTCATCGACCTTAGAATCTTACCAGGAGGAAAAATTGGTGAGCATGTTAAAACAACACACCAAGGCCATAGGATGGACGGCCATTGCTGATTTGAAAGAGCATAATCCCTACCATTTGTCAACATAAAATCATTATCGAAAAAAAAAATTTACCTCATTTGAGCCTCAAATAAGACTCAACCCTATGATGAAAGAGGTTGTTAAAAAGGAAATTTTAAAATCGTTGGATGTTGGCATAATTTATCCTATTTCCAGTAGTACTTGTGCCAGTCCTGTGCAGTGTGTACCCAAAAAGTGTGGAGTTACTGTGGTAACTAATGAGAAAAATGAACTTATACCTACTAGGGTAGTATCAGGATGGAGGATATGTATGGACTATAGGAAGATTAATCAGGCTACCTAGAAAGACCATTTCCTATTACCCTTCATTGACCAAATGTTAGACAGACTAGCAGGAAAGGAGTTTTATTGTTTCTTAGATGGTTACTCCGGTTACAATCAAATTGTCATTGCACCTGAAGATCAGGAGAAAACTACTTTCACTTTCCCTTATGGCACTTTTGCCTTTAGAAGAATGCCTTTTGGACTTTGTAATGCACCTACCACTTTCCAAAGATGTATGATGTCTATTTTCTCAGATATGCTTGAACAATCCATGGAAATCTTCATGGATTATTTTTCAGTTTATGGGACATCATATGATTTGTGTTTACAAAACCTTGAAAAACGTCTTAAAAGATGTGAAGAAACATATTTGGTTTTAAACTGGGAAAAATGCCACTTTATGGTTAAAGAGGGCATTCTGTTAGGGCATCTCATTTCTAATAGAGGTATTGAGGTTGATAAAGCAAAATTAGAAGTAACTGCAAAATTACCTGAACCAACAAATGTTAAAGGAATCAGAAAGTTTCTTAGGACATGCAGGTTTTTACATGAGGTTTATCAAAGGTTTTTATAAAATATCCAAACCTTTGTGTTCACTATTACAGCATGACCATGCTTTTAACTTTGATGAAGATTGTAAAAAGGCTTTTAAAATTTTGAAAGAAGCATTGGTCACTACTCTTGTAATAGTAACTCCTGAATGGTCTTTACCTTTTGAAATAATGAGTGAAGCTAGTGTCTGGGCTGTAGGAGCCGTTCTAGGTCAAAGAAAGAATAAAGTTTTTCACTCTATTTACTATGCTAGTAAAACTCTCAATGAGGCTCAAATCAATTACACCACTACTGAAAAGGAATTATTAGTTGTGGTTTTTGCTTTTGAGAAATTCATATCATATTTGATGGGTGCCAAAGTGATTGTGCATACTGATCATGCTGCCATCAAATATCTTATTACTAAAAAGATGCAAAACCTAGGCTAATAAGGTGGGTCTTGTTTTTGAGTCTCAGATCCGTGCAACGAACAATGAAATCAACAGATAATAAAAATAGTGTTTATGATTTCAACTGGTCATACCTATTAGCTTTCAATTGAGAGAGAATTACAATTAGGAGTAGGAAAGCAAAAGAGACAACTAGCCTATTTTCTAAGGCTAATGCACTTTATATATGACGGGCTCGTGGTTAACAAGCCCACGGCCCGTTCACTAACTAAGCTCAAAATAAAGAATAACAAAACAGACCCTTGAACTTTAATACAACAAATATTGACCCTAACAATCTCTCCCTTTGTATTGAATTTCGAGTTCACGCCAGTTGTAGACATATCTTTTACGAAGCGCAAAGTGTACCTCGAACATTCGGATAGCGTGGCGATAGTCGATGCGTTCTTCAACCACTTCTAAAGCGTTTCGTGCAGTTATCTCATTCGAGTTCGGAACAAACGAAACCTTCTAATTTTCTGATTCATAAGAAATGATTTTGCGAAGAGCATTTTGGACTTTGAAGAGCGTGTCGTCGCAGAATCTGTCTACCTGACTGAAGCGCATAAATTTTTTCTCTTTCTGTTCGTTGATGTAGACTATCCCAAATTCCGGTTGTAGAAGCAGAGCGTTCTCGGAATACATCTTCAACTCAGGAGCTTTCAGATTCGGCTTTATCAGATTTATCTTCTTTGCCCTGTTTTCGATTGCCATTTGGAAATTCGTGAGATATGACATCATAATAGTATGGACCAGGAATCGACGAACAGCTTCGAGCGCCTTTGTGACAGGTAGCGGTCGGATGGTTCTTGTACGAAGGTCTTTTAGAATTGCCAGGAAGTCGAACGATCGGAGGTGCTGGAAGTCAGCTTAGGAAAATTTCCATTCATTCCCATCTTCACGTCGGACAGTGAATACAGGATAAACGATTTTCATAATGCGGCTTGACTGTATGTTGAGTACCTCTGTGATCTGATGCTTGGTTCTGACTTGGCTAACTGGTAGACACCGCTTCATTGGACTGATGTACCGGCGTTGGTATTCGAGGTTGAGGTTGTAAATACCAAGGCAAAAGGTCGGCTCGATTGGGCGAAGCTTGTGGACGAACAACTTCTTCATGGATTCCTCCAGGTGAGGAATAAAGATCGGGATCTTCTCCCAACGGATTTGTTGCTGTTGCTGTTGATGAGGGAGATCAGAAGTTGTCGGTTGCTGAGGAGATGTCGGAATATCGACAGTTGTGGTCTCGGGTCTTGTTGAAGTTTCAGCGGGTTGAGCAGAGTGAACGGGGGTTCCATATAAATTCTGGAGCAAGAACTGATCGTAGTCTACGTTATCATCTTCATCAGTAGGGAAGACCAAATTAACCTGGAGATTTGCGGCACTGTCGGCTTTTTCATACCATGCATCTTCGGTCTCCGGGTTGGTCTCGCAGTCTGGATCAATCATATCCAGTATCGGGTTGTCTGATGAGTCAAAATTAACCAGTTCCTGTGCTGAACCATCAGGCTTTTCAACCGTCGGGTCTTCATCGTCTGAAATATCCATACCTATTACCATCTCGGCTAGAGGCAACTCGGCTTCAGGTTCGGCGTCGGTTGTTGTTGCCGCAGTTGCTGGTTCCAGTTGAACCACAGTTGTCGATTCGGTGAGGATAGGGGCGGTCTCGGTAGGTCTTAGTCTTTTCTCCCCCTCACGATGATCAGGATCATCCTGGTCATCGTGCTTGCGCTTTAGACCGCCAGCTTGACTCTTGTAGGTATCTTCGAGTGAACAGACTCTCTCAGACAGCGTTGTGAGCGCTTGGTTGAAGTCCTTAAGAGTCGAGTCAATTGTATCCAAGCGAGTGGTAATGGATGATGAAGGAGCAGTGACCTGTGATTTCAGAACGGATAGCAGGTCTGCTTCGATAGAGGCATCGGTTTCGGATTGTTGGAGCAGTTGGGCTAGAAGCATCGTCTTGAGGGTGTCCACCGAGTTGGTAGGCTGAGAAGGAGCCGGTGGAGGTGTGGGTGCAGTTTCAGTTTGGACGACCTTGTCTTTACCTTTGATTAAGCTCTTTATTTTGTCGAGCTCGACGGTTAGGTGCTGCTCCATTGCCTCGCGGACAGCCTTGAGGGTGCTGTCCAGGGACCCTTGTGACACAAAGTTGGGAAACTTAACTCCGGGATCACTTAGATTACCCGTTGAAGCATCTACCGCAGAGGTAGAGCCACCTACGTTCACAGTTGCCATAATGGTAGATGTGGTAAGATTTCCTTCCGATCCTCGTGTTCCGCCAGACGGAGACACTACGGAAGTTCTGGTCGGGTCACGAAGAGCCTCGATTTATTGTTCCTCATCATGTGTCCTAGCCGAAAAATGTTCAATTTCAAATGGCTCTAGACTCGATTGTGCACGAACTGAAGTCCAGACCGGGGGCTGCTGGTCTCTTATTTCAACACCAGTACTCTCCGAGTGAGAGACCGGTGGAAGTTGTGCTTGATCCCCGTGAGAAACTGAAACATCCGTCTTTTGAGAGACGGATGAGTGGATAAGAGGGTTGTGCAATTGCTCCGATGGGTCCACGGAGGCTTCTTCAATATCCTGTCCCAACAAATGAGACGGGATAGTAGATGTGGCTACTCGGATATCACTCGGTTGGGTTCGCTTAGGAACCTCTTTATCTTTACGGCTTAATCTTTCTTGGTTCGCTTTAGACCTGAATTCCCTCTGTCTCACATGTTCTATGCCCCGGGGAAGGTCCATCCGGCGCTGGCTGGACCATGGGATTCCCTGACTCTCGTCTATATGCTATCACAGGTAGGGCTTCAGGTATATACATAGCTGGGGTATCCGGTGGGTTACTTACCGGGTAAGTGTCCGAAAAGCCTCAATTTGACAAAAGAATGAAAGATTTTCTGCTCCCCCTCAACCCTAGCACGGATATTATCCTGCTCCCCCTCAAAACATATATGGGGATTGACTTGCTCCCCCTCGGAGTGAGAGTGTTATTTACTTGGGAGACATCAACACAAGGAAAAAACATTTAGACTTTTAAGAAAAAGTGTGATGCTCCCCCTTAAGTGATGGATAAAATGATGTTGCTCCCCCTCAGAATGTGCACAATGTGTGAAGTGAAGTGCACACGGGAATGTCGACACACATAAAAAAAACTTTCTGGCAGTTGTAAAAAAAATTGTGTGTGACACTCCCCCGCAACAGTAGAATGAACTTACCTGATAGTTGATCATGTTCCCCCTAAACACATGAGCAGCTCGTGAAAACACAGGTATAGGCAAACCTCACGTCCTCGTAATATTGTTCCTTGTAGATCGTGAGCAGCTCCCTCCTTCCGGTCATGTAAGTGGAGCATCCAGGGTCTAATTACCACACATGACCGTCCTGCAAAACAAGTTTAGCGGACCTTGGGTACCCATATTTGCCTGGGTCCCAGAGGGTTAGGTTTGACACCCTTCGTAGGCACTTGCTGTGACGCAGGTTGCCTCTTAGGTGTAGGTTTGACCTCAGTAGGAGTAACCCGTTTTGAAGTGGGTTTCCTATCTCGTTGTGGTTTAATCTCTGATTGGGAACCCCGTTGTAAATGGTGTTTCTTTTTGTTTTTACGGGGTTTACGTTTGGGTGTATGATTATATATGTGATATGACCCAAACCAATCATTATTCTTGATATCATCAAAGTCATTCCAACCACAGCTAGAACAACACAAACAATCATGCGACAATTGAATCAATTGCTGAATGGAGTAAATTTTCATCGGAAAATTAACATCTCTTTTAACAGAATCATTCCTATGATTCCAAGCACAATCGTTTTAGTTCATTCTAGGGTAAAACACGGTATTGAAAGACTTTGATGTTGTTTCCTTGACAGATTCCTTGGCTAGCCACTTTTGGTTACCCTTTTTAGTGTGGCTGTTCTTATTTGAAGCAACATGAACAGCATGGTCAGTGGCCTTTGAGGAAGCAATATTTATGGTAGGCAATCGCTCGGTCTTTTGCCTCGGCTGTGATTGGGTTTGAGAAACAGGTTTAGATTTTGAAATCTTAATCACAGCGGGGTCCTTGGTTTTAGAACAGTCACCCTTTAGAAAATTGACTGGTCGATTGACTATTGGTGACAAAAAATCAGTATGACTCGGAAGAGGTTTGTCGAAGGGGAACGACTCAAACTCTTCTTCAGAATTGCCTTCGGAGTTCATATATTCAGAAAAATTGACTTCTGGAATTGCGGGACTTGGATCGGTCGAGGAAGGCGAGGAACACTTAGTGTCAGTGTTCTTTGGGGAATTTGGTGCGGAAGCTAGGAAAAATTCAGAGTTCAAATTCCTTAAAACACTCTTATCTTGAGAATCTTGATCGTCTTGTGTAGAAAATATTTTGCTAACGAAGGCTTTACACGAAGACGTATCAGATGAGCTTGAGGAAAATTCGGGTGAAATCTGCTTTTCAGATTTGAGTTGGTCAATCTGCTCTTGGAGTTGACCATTTTTCGTATGCTCTTTCATCGCATCTGTTGCCAAAGCAGCCAATTTTGATGTGAGCTTAGTGATTTCACCCCGAAGGATTTCCTGTCCTTCATCAGACACAACGTCGGTTTTGACCGGTTGTAGATTCTCAAGTTTCTCAATTAACGCTTGCTTTTCCATTTGAAAAACTGACCTTTCTTTCTCGAGTGACTCCTCCAACTCGACTATCTTTGCTTCCAAGATGACAGGGGGAACATAGAGCTTGTACTCGTCCGTCTCAGTCTTGGTTGCGGTTGCTTGGACCTCATCCTTTTTGGAGGAATCCTTGGGCTTTGCAACCTTGTAGCAGTCGAAGTAGTCATTTGAGAGATACTTCTTGTTCTTTTGATAAGAATAATTTAAAGGTTCATAACAAAATGGAAGTTGTATTCCTCATTTGTGTGCTCGCTTATATTCCTCGGTTTCCTCTTCCTTTTCAGGTTCAAGAGGACCAGTCCATTTAATAGCATATTCCGGGTATTTCTTATCTAAATCAAGACACCCAAAGTCATACAGAGTAGGTGTTTTGAAGATACCCTTTTTCAGATAATGTGGGTTATCGTATCCGATTCCCCATTCTTTGTTAAAGTACGTGAACTCTTTGGGTTTATTCATAAAGATGGTTTGATCGGTTTGACCTCTTTTGTGGAGTTTTGTTTCAAGATCGGTGATTTTATTAACAAACTCCTTGTGCTGAACTTGAAGAGCAGAACATTGATAAACAATTTCTGCTTTCTCATTCAGACACTTATCAAACTGAGACTGAAGTTCAGATAACTTGGCCCTTAAGTCCTTAGGTGCTAATGAGAGATTTTTGCATTTTTCTTTTAGATTAGCATTTTCAGACTTATATTTTTCAGTTATTCTTTTTTGAACATCTAGCTTTTCGGTTAAATATCTAATCTCAAGCAGTTGTTCTTTAGAGGTGGCCTTAAAGGAATCTACCCGTTCAGTAAGTGATTGCACTTGATTAAGGAGATCTTGTTGGTTAGATTCACATACCTAACTTGTCTTTTCCTTTGACTGAGGTGAATAAGACATCTTCAGTTGCACTGGAGTGATCGTCAGACGAATTGATTGATTCAAAGTGTAAACCTAACGCAAGGCACTATGAGTGGGATCCTAACGCAGGTTCTACGACTGATATGAACTAGGAATGAGCTTACTGGATAGGAATCCAAATAAGAGACTGATCTGGAAGTGTCCGGATCAGATTAAATGAAAACAGTTCAAATATCACAAAAGTTTCCGGATAACACAAAGAATCCGGACAAACTTAGGTTTCCGGATAACAAAGGTTACCGGATAGCAAAAGTGTCCGAGTAATATAAAGAGTCCGGACAAACTATAGTTTTCGGATAATAAGAGGTTACCGGAAGACAATAGTTTCCTGATGATATAACGAATAAACAATACTTACCGGATGCTGGATTGTCCGGGAGGATTGGTTACCGGAAACTTTGGGTTTCCGAAACAAATATACCCGGATAGATTACGAAAATGAGACTTACCCGGAAAGCTTGACGTACCCGGAAAACTTACCCGAAAAGAAGAACGTACCCGGAATGATATCACACAAACGTCCGGAAAGTAATGATATTGTCCGGAAAGTGCGGCTGGTTTTGTCCGGGAACTGCGGCTGTGGGTTTCCAATCGATTGGGAATCGACTAGGGTTGCTCAAGAATGTTCCTGAAAGATTAGAAACACTACCAAACACAAAAATAACACTAACCCAATCGATTTTGATGCAAAAACAACAAGTTTTGATGGTAAAAATTCAAATTTTAGTGAAGAACACACTCAAAACATTTGAACTTAATTTGCTTAATAAACCACTCAAATGATCGAATTAGGATGTGAAAATTTGCAGAATCACTAATAACAATGATACTAACAAAACCCAATAAACGAGATCGATCAATTTTACTAGAATCAAAAAATTGAATGTCACTCAAGAACACAGCCGTGTTGTTCAGAAATCTTACCAGAAATCGAATTGAACACTTTGAATTGATGTAGTCCGTCTGCTCTGATACCAATTGTGAGTCTCAGATCCGTGCAACGAACAATGAAATCAACAGATAATAACAATAGTGTTTATGATTTCAACTGGTCATCCCTATTAGCTTTCAATTGAGAGATAATTACAATTAGGAGTAGGAAAGCAAAAGAGACAACTCACCTATTTTCTAAGGCTAATACACTTTATATATGACGGGCCCGTGGTTAACAAGCCTACAGCCCGTTCACTAACTAAACTCGAAATAAAGAATAACAAAACAGACCCTTGAACTTTAATACAACAAATATTGACCCTAACATTGTTACTACAAGAATTTGATTTGGAAATCATTGACAGGAAGGGTGTGAACAACCAAGTGGCTGACCACTTGTCAAGACTGGAAAAACAAGAAAACAATGAACACACTAATGATATAAGTGATGTTTTTCCAGATGAAAGGATTTTAGCCATACAACATACTACAACACCTTGGTTTGCAGATATTGTTAATTACTTAGCTTGTGGGATCATTCCCAAGGAGTTTAACAAACATCAAAGAAAGAAACTTGTATTTGACTCCAAGAAGTTTCTTTGGGATGATCCATTTTTGTTTAAAATTTGTGCAGATCATGTGATCAGAAGGTGCATCCCTAAAGAAGAAGTGGCATATGTCCTATATCACTGTCATACAGGTCCTTATGGAGGACATTTTGGAGGAAGCAGGACAGCAGCAAAAGTATTACAATCAGGTTTGTACTGGCCTACTCTAAACAATGATGCTTACAACTTTGCAAAAAGTTGTAATGAGTGTCAAAGAAGTGGAAATATCTCTCAGAGGAATGAAATGCCTTTAAATGGGATTTTAGAAGTAGAATTATTTGACGTTTGTGGCATTGACTTTATGAGACCATTCCTACTGTCAAACAATTGTACTTACATCCTGGTAGTTATGGATTATGTGTCTAAATGGGTAGAGGCTATGACATGTCACTCTAGTGATGCTAAGACGGTTGTCAAATTCCTGCAAAACACATCTTCACTAGATTTGGTACACCCCGTGCCTTGATTAGTGATGAGGGCACCCATTTCATCAACAACTTATTAGAGGAAGTCCTGGACAAATACACATTCAGCATAGGGCGGCCACTACTTATCACCCTCAAACTAATGGTTTAGTTGAGTTGTCCAATAGGGAAATCAAAGGAATCTTAGCCAAGGTAGTAGAGCCACACAGAAAAGATTGGGCATCCAAACTAGATGATGCCTTGTGGGTCTACCGGACCGCTTACAAAACCCCTATTGGAATGTCCTCGTATAACGTAATATTTGGGAAGGCCTGTCACCTGCCTGTAGAATTAGAACATAAGGCCTATTGGGCCATAAAGGAACTCAACATGAGTTTGGACGAGGCAGGAAAAAGAAGAACTCTGCAACTTTGTGAGTTAGAAGAACATAAGAACTTTTCTTATGAAAATGCCAAACTTTACAAGGAAAATACAAAAAAATGGCATGATAAGAAAATCAGTCCAAAAGAGTTTTTCACATGACAGCAAGTCCTACTGTTTAACTCCAGACTCAGTTTGTTTCCAGGAAAATTAAACTCTAGATGGACAGAGTCGTATTAGATTGCAAAAGTTTACCCCTACGGTGTAATTGAATTGATTGACCCAGAAAAAGGGACAACTTTTAAGGTAAACGGACAACGAGTAGAACCATTTCTTGAACCTCCAACTCTGATACAACAACCTATGGGGGTTGTCCATTTTTTAGAGTAACAAAAGGAAGTCAATAAATCTTGGGTTTTTTTTACCCAAGAAAGAAAAAAAATATATATAATAATAAATAAAAACAAAAATAATTATCTATGTATATATTAAATATATTAAATATATTCTATGCATAATCATAATGTGAAAACATAAAAACAAAAAAATAAAAGCTGCATATAATTAATAAGTAGTCTAGCTAATTAATAAAAAGGTTGTTTACAAAAATAAACAAAATAAAAGTTTGGTGTTAAAAGTTGGAATAAAAAAATGGATAAAAAAATTCGGCCTTAGGCCAAATTTTTATAAAATGAAAGTAACGGAACCACTAATCGAAAATGTATACCGATCAATTGATTTTTTTTAAACTGGGCTTCGATTAATATTGCTAATTTCAGTCAAGCCAATAATCAGTTTTGGCCGATTATGTGTCTTTTCGAAATGGGCCTGCATAATTCTATTTCTCAATTGGGCTTGCATATTATTTTCTAAACAACGAATGGGCCAAGAGTTTACTCGGCCCAAAGGCCAAGATTTCTAACATTTGAGAAGCCTGGTTATTTTCCTTTTTTGGTCCGGTTATGATACTGTTATCCTAACTAAAGGGTATGAAAACCAATTACAATAACTAAACCGGTTTTGTTTTAAAATTTCTTCTGATTTGCAAATAACCAGTACACGTGGCCTAGCATTTAATGTTGTGTACCACTTATGCTCCTCGTCGGTTGCATGTTTACCTTAGACGAACAAAACCCCTCTCAAACACCTCGATCACCGCAAAAATCTTCGGCCACCGCCGGTGTAAGTGTCACTTCACCTATCCATCTCATCTCTTCTCTCCTCTACCTCACTCTTCTTGACCTCTCATCTTCTCTCTATATAAGACGCAACCGTGCGGTATGCCATGGCTAAGACCCGTAGCCAATCACGTCTCACATATCCACAAACAGCTCGTCGCACATGAACCCACAACCGACGAAAACCACTGTTGATGAACTCCGGTAAGAAAGTATCACCGAAAAGCAACACCCAAACATCTCCGGTCACTCCTTCGCACATAAAAAGTTCCCATAATTCAACTCTTCATGTTCTCGCCGAGGTCGCCGAACGATCAAACTCTCGAGAACCGAAACCTTCTTAGTCGCGGTCAAAACCCACCACTGATTGTTCATCTTCAGTAAAAATGGAAAGAAAGCCACAAACTCTCAATCTGAACTCTGTAGTGCAAGATACTTCTGAGCATCGAGCCAACAACATAATCGTCGGCGTTGATCGGACTTTCATGGCCACTCGACGGTTTCTATAGAGGTATAACTCTCAAACCACTTATTTTCGACCTAATCTGAGACCACCTCCAGGTTTCCCGTATCCCCATTTCTCTCCGAGAAATGCGAGACCGCCATCACCTAGACCCACTTTTCCATACGTGATCGTTTTAAACTCCCGTGGTGAGCCTATCACGGGGAGACCCTCCGCATTTCGACCTTATCACCCAAGACCCACCATTGCACCTAATCCCCTATATCCACCCATCTTACCCACTGTCGTCCCGATTGATCATCGACAAAACCCACCTATATCCACCTCCACTTCTGCTACTGTTCCAAACCCCATTGACGAGGCTGTGAAAACCAGTTCCAACCCCACCCAACAATACACCCGTAGGGTCAAACTAGAAATGGGGACTAAGTTGCAACCAATCAAGAAAAGGAAGGTCATAGTGGAGATTGAAGATGGTGAACACATTGCATCCGAGGAAGCAGATGGTGTGATGGCAGAAGCAAAGGAACCAGAGAACTCTCAAAGAGTTCCTGTTTTGGACAAGGGAAAACAAAAAGTCGGTATTTCCTCAACTTCTAATTTAAATCGATTTGATCTATTTTCCTGTCATAAGGCATTGCTTAAATTTCCTACTTTAGCTAAAAAGATTTTCCATGCACCACGAGGTTTCCATGTTAACACAATTTTAGCGCACCTGCACATTGGTTATGTGATCACTAAATTAGGTTGGGAAAATCTGTGTGAGCCACCAAGTCAATTTAATATTGATTGGGTGAGGGATTTCTACACCGAGTTATCAGTAACTAATGGTGTAGAAATCCACGTTAGACAAACCCCGGTTGATTTTTCGGCCACGACCATAAATAAAATTTTTGGGATTGTCCCACCTAAACGTTCGGAATTGCAACGTTTGATCACTAATTTAACTGATGAGGATCTTGATGATATATTAGACACAATTGCACACAAAGGATCCGAGTGGAAATTCACCAGAAGCTCCCGTATTATACGCACACACTGTTTAAAACCTGAAGCGAATGTCTGGTTTTTCTTTCTTAGGCACACGTTATATCCGACAACTCACGACACTAGTCTTTGCATGGTTAGGATTTTAATACTGTATTGCATCCTAAAAGGCCATAGATTTGATGTTGGACGTCTCATCTCTAATAACATACGTGGAGGTGTTGACCGGTGCAACGCTAGGATGTCACATCCGTCCGTAATCCACGCACTTATGAAAACTGCAAATGTTACCGTTCTATCCACGGATACTTTTTCAAAAGAAAATTTGGTTATGGAAAAACAAAACATGGATAGACTGATGCGTAATAACATGTGCGTTCATTCGGATTCGGAAAAATCTAAGAGTGATGGAATTGCTTCTTTGGAAGCAAGCCTCTAGTCACTTAAGATCGAGATTAGGACAACACTTAAGGAACATTAAGTGTTGATTGCAAAACAAATCTGATAGCAGGAGAGTGATAAGAAGGATGAGACCGATATCAGGTTGAAGAGGATAAATGGCATGATAGTAAGAGTATGAGAAAGCACGTGATGATTTCATGAGAGGAATTTGGATGAAGGAACACCCCGAGCTGATGAAGAATCTTCCACCATTTCCCATTCATCTTTTATGGAACCAGTTGAACGTACTCCTACACAGCACGAGTAGGGCATGTTCAATTTCCCATCTCTATCCATTTAAATTTTCACGCACGTTGAATAAATTGCATTTAAATTTCATTGTCTTTATATCTGGGAATTTGGTTGTATGTTTATCTTTATTTTTTGATTGATATTACCATGCTGTGCTTTCATACTTTGGGAATTGTTGTTTCACATGATTGTTTGATAGCCAAACTAAAATTAATAGTTCTATTGCTTGAACATTTCATGTCACTAGAACTAGCCCCCGAATTTGTTGCTTTCCATTTTTTGTTAAAATCACTCTTGCAACAACCGCATACACCTCAACTAATTTATCTGCTTGCTCACTTTTTTGTCCAATGAGGATATTGAACCCTTCAAAGTTTTGGGGAGGGAAAATGATATGGCAACTCATGTATATCCGTAACCATATCATTTGAAAATACACATCCATTTGCAAAATGCACCGTACCCACCAAAAATCAACAAAAATCAAAAAGTGCACAATAAGGAATTAACATTGCAAAAAGGAGCAAAGCTCCTCATTTGTTTTTCTATGCATCAAGAAAGTGTCAAAGACACCAAAGGGACCAATGTGTCCAATTTTTTTCAATTCCTCAAAAAGAGAAAAGGCAGAAAAATTGTGCTGAAAACACTAAAAAATAGAAAATTTGGTAAAACCCACCACTTTTACCAAAACAAAAAGCCAAACACCTACCCTCATACTGGTTGCATTGTGATTTTAATTAAGAAGAAATTTTGTGGCTAGCATATGGGTTGACATTTTTTTTTGTGACGAAGTTGAGAGATGTCATTTTATGAAGGGCTATCAATGCATATTTTGTGAACAACTTGAACTGAATTGTGATTATTGAATTGCATGATGATTGATTTGAAAAATTATGGTAAATTTTCGACAAATAAATAGCTCAAATTAATTTTTCCCAATAAAGTTGCTTGAGGACACGCAACGGTTCGAATTCGTGGTTGTGATAGGGTTATTTTATTAACCCTATTTAAGCCATGTTTTATTATAATTTTGAGCTAAATCCCACTTTTATAGCATTGTTTAGTTAATTTATAGTCAAATATAAGTATAAATAAATATTGAGTACAATATGTATTTAATCACAAAAATATATCATAAAATCACAAAAATAATTTAGTTTTATATATGTATTGCAGATTTGGAGATGCGGCCGGTTGAAGTCAAGTTTTGGATCTTGAAGATGTACGGGTCATAAAGCTTGAGGAAACGACTTCAATATTTGGGCCATTGGTTTTGCATCGTTTTTGGACTTATGGTTTAAAAACTGTTCTTGGGCCTTGAACTTTGTTTACCAAACTCGTTTTACGTTTGGGCCGATTTGGTATTTACAAACAATTCGGTTGGGCTAAATTTTTGGATAGCTTTTGATGGACCAAACTCTCGAAAAATTTTGCGCTCGGTATTGGCTTTTCCATAGAAGCCGGTTTTTCTCGTTTGGGCCGAACACCTACGCAATCCATGGGCCGAACACCTAAGCAATTCTTTGGGCCGGTTTAATGACTTCTCTTTGGGCTGAATTTACTAGCATTTCATGGGCCCCCATCTCTATTTACTTGGTTACCAAGTTGTGTTATTAGTATAAATATGTGTATTAGGTTAGTGTAATAAGAAAGCTTGGACAATTGTGTTACTTGGTTACTATGACTCTCATGGTTCGGTTTTTAAGCTCAAACCAAAGAACTTCCTTGTGAGCCTAAAAACTCACAGTTTTGTACTCCCAATCCATTGATTTGCATCATTAATCCTAATCTAATCTAATTGTTAAAGTCTAGCTAAAACTTGTTTGTTATAACTTGTTAAACTCATAACTCTTAATTACTCACTAGTCTATAAACTCATATTTGTTAATGTAACTTGCTTTAAAACTGTGTTATTGTGTAATTACTTGCTAAACAACTCACGGTTCTCTTTCCTTATCTTATTCTCGAATTTTGACAAGACTTGGTTCTCGCGTAATTTCATTTGCAAGATAAACCGGAAGTCTAAATTAATCACTTTGGATTCCCAATTAAAATTGGTTCACAGTTTGGTAAGTGTTTTTACATAAGTTCCACTTTCTCTCCTTTCAAACTCATGCTAGACTTAAGTTTTCGATAAGTAGTCCGTTAACAAACACGCAAAGAAATCATCAAGAACTCTTCGTTTTAAAACCACATTTGAAACAAGATTTTCCTCTTAGATTAATAATATCCTTTCCCTCAACTTTAGTTTTAAAATCAATGTTTAAATTTCTCATCAACTTTGTAGTAATTAATTTTACCTGTTTTAAAAGTCATTCTATAAATGTCATGTTAACTTAAAGTTGGTAATTTTTCCCAACACGGTTAGTTACTTGTGCAACAACTCACGACGTTCAACTCAAGTAAGTTTAATTTATTTAACGCTTTGTCCATCTCCATTATTTGTTTTAAATCTTGTACATCTTTTATAATTGGAAACGGAACGATGTTGGGCTAGTCGCCTTAGTTCGGGGGTATAAAGTGAAATTGGGACCGAGACCGATAAAAAGATAAAAAGGTGTATGTATGGTATGATTGTCCAACGTTATTTAAATCAAGGTTATATTTTATGGTGGATCACAATTAATCAACTGACAACTGGTTCGTTGTATCGTAAAATATCTGACACTTGAGATAACTGTTGGTCCCAAAGGGTTATACAAGTTTGTAGAAGGGGGGGGTTGAATACAAACACACAGATTTTACTTTTCTAAATTGTTTATTGATAAATCATTAACAATTTACAGCTTGTTGCGGAAACAAGATTAAGGATAAACCTAAATCTAAACAAGTTGGAACACTAAGTTTCTTGCACTAAGAGAGATAAGGAAATTACTAATAATAACCTATCTTGAGATGAGAAGATGAACTTGTCCAGAGTTAGCAAGTTACTTCAAATGAAGTGAGTTCGTCTTCTTATATACTGCATGCATTTAATGCAAGTCAGTATATACTTTACACGTGTCATCAGCTGGTTGGTTGCATGTCATTGACCTTTGTTGACAACCTTAGTAGCCGCATGAATGAACAGTGTAGTATCAGAGTGGTTGCACGATTTCAGATAATAATGTTCTTTTTCTGACATCTCATACGGAGTCGTGCAAGGGAGGTTAAGACAACAGTATTTTGTACGGAGGACTTCATGATCAGCTTTCGTTGAATCAGAGCTTTATCATATTATCAGCGAATGATAAAGTTCAGCGATAGCTGAAGTCTTGTACTTGATACTTCACGTTGAGTGGACAAATCTGAGTCTTCGCTGATCCGCATCAGTTCATTAGGAGACTTGTCGCTGGTTCTTGAGCTTGATCTTCGACTTCAGCGTAGAACTTATGTTGACGTGAAACTTGTCTTCAGAGATCATAAGTAAACAACTAACTTATCAGCGATCACCATAAGGACTGAACAGACTCAGAGCATTATGGTGAACAGTGTTCGCTAAATGTTTAATCTAAAGAGCGAGAGTTCCTATCAGCGGTACTGTAAGATCTTAGTACTTATCAGCGATAGTGAAACTCTAATACATATTGTTTACTTACAATTTTCACTAAGTATATAAGAGAGGGTCATTATCAAATCACTGAGGGTTTGGATCAACAATCTCCCCTTATTTGATTATGACATAGCAACAAAGAAAATTGCTATTTAATGAAAACATAAGGATAAAAAGAACTCATAAAATATTTGTCCCTTTTACTGTTTTCTGGGATCTTTTCAGTACTGATGGAGTAAAGTACATTCGCTGAAATCTTTATTTAAAACTTTGAATCAGGTTACAAAGAGAAATGGAAAGATTACAAGTACAAGCGAAATAAATTACAAGTACAGAAGAATAACTGATACAATAGAGAATTAGGCGATTCTATCAGCTTATAAAGGTTCTTCCTTAATGAGAAGTTCATCAAGGGTCAGAGATGTGGGAATCATCCAGTCAGGAACAGTTACACCTTGTTTTCTTTTGATCAGCGCTTCTTCAAAGATCAAAGGCTTCAGATGTCGTGCCTGAATATCGTTCTTGAAATCGCACCAGTAGATAAGATCTTTCAGTTGTTCGATGGGAGTGTCGGGAAGTTCAGAGATACGTTGAAAATGTTTTCCTCCATCATAGTCAATGAAGAATATCCCATAGGGTTCGCCTATGACTTTCCCAGGGACGAAAGTCTCACCTTCAGGAAGTGATGTATCAAGTCCGGAGAGATCAGGGTCAGGACCAAGGACTTCAGCTCGGGAAAAACCAATACTTGTTTCATTTCGTATGACAGGACCATCATTTGAAGATTTAGACTTTTTCTTCGCTGAGGCCTTTCTTTTCTGAATTTCGAGAGGAGGAGGAGGAGGAATATCCACACAAGAGTAGACCATGTCGATCTGCTTGTTTATCAGCTTTTCGAAATATTCTTTGTACTTAGACTGAGACTTCTGTATGGCTAACCTGATCTCCAACCATTCAGAGAGACCGTAATGCGTGATAGCTTCAGCATAGAATTTTTCATACTTGTTATCCTCTCTGAATATCTCAATTTCAGCGATTGAAACTTTGATGGTTGATCTTCCAGAGATGAGTACCTTGATGATTCTGGAAGGAGAGACTCTGAAATTTACCTTTTCTTTGCTCCAGGCTAAAGTGGACTGAGACACATTTCTCTTTTCTTCAGTTATCTTCTGGGCGTCTTCCCACAACTGATGTTGAACTTCAATTGGAGCTCTTTTCAGTTTGGGGTCTTTCACTGATCGTTGAGAAAGCTGGATGGCGTATTCTATTTTCTTTTCTTCAGCTTCTTTTCTTTCAGCGAGTAGGCGTTCAGCTCTGATGTGATCCTTGAATTCCTTTTTGGAAATTTTGAACTTTTTAGGAATGGAAGGAAGTTGATCACGTCTCAGAATGATTCGCTGATCCTCGAATGCCTTTATTATTTCTTCTCTTCTTCTTTGATCCTCTTCACTTAGCTTTTGAGGAGCCAAGGAAGGTCTGTTTGTATGAGTGAGCATCTGTTCTTCTGGTTCATCAGTCTCAGAGATCAAATCCAAGACTGGGATTATTTCTTCAGCAGCAGCTGGTATTATTGTTGGTGAAGTCGCAGTTGTGGAAACTTCAGCGATATCCTCAAACAGGGGAGAGGACTAGCTGAAACACAGCGATCTTACGAGTAAGAACTTGGGTAGAATCAGAGAAGGGAAGTTGGTTTAAGTGTATAGGCTTGTGGATAGTAGAACTGAAAGTGTATAGAGGAGGGATGGAGTAAGGAAGATTTAGTGTACCTGACAAACCGGCTTTTCAAGCAAGATCGCCAGATTTTCATCGTCTTCAGCGACGCCTTTTCCTTTGCCTTTCTCAGCTTCAGATGCTGAGGGCTTTGATTTGGTCCGCTCCCCTGATGGTTCATTTATCGAGATCCCCTTGAGAGCTATCGTCCTCTGAGCAGACTTGACAATGAAGGAGTCATCATCGTCGTCGTCATCATCATTCTTTGGAGAAGATGATGGTTCATCATCAGATAGATCGATGGCTTCTTCGTCTTCAGCTTCAGATTCGGATTTTTCAGCTTCTTCTTCGAGTTGCTCCCCCTCAGATACAGAGGCGAGCTTCTCGGTTTCCTCAGGGTTTTCATCTCCCTGAGGTCCAGCGGTGGTTGCTTCAGCTGTCTTCTCACTCTCTTCAGCAAGAGTGAGGTCTTGAGTCTACTCCTCCTCGATAGATTCATCGTGGAGAAGGTCTTCAGAGTTCTTCTTCTCCCCCCCCCCCCTTCTTCATGATGAATGGGGGAGGAATGTGTCGACTCAGCAGCTATTTTGGGTTCCCTGTCTTCTTGGCCAGGGATCCCAATACAAACTTCAATCTTTACTAATCTGTCTCCAAGGCCAGATATAGAAGGACTGATCTTCAAGAGAACATCACGATCAGCCTTAGTAAATCTCTCAGGTGCAAGAGCAGGAGCAGGGGCAGGAGCATTCGCTTTGTTCAGTAGCTGCTCCAACATAGTTTTCATCGAACCAACGTCAGTCTTGACAGAACTTAGGTCAGTCGTCAGAGAGTTCACATTTGTCTTTACAGCAGACATATCTCCCTCGAGTGTTCCAACCGATGTCTTCAGCGTTGTTACTTCGCTGGACATGGATGAAACTGAAGTCTTGATGGAGAGGTAGTCTGTGTAGATGTCAGCGAGCACCTTGGCGAAGTCGCTGAGGCTTTTATCAACCTTCTCCAAATCCTCTTTGGAGGCTTTTTCTTCCACCACTTTCGTCAGCTTTGAAAGATTCTCTCCAGCGTTTGTTACAGCTGTAGAGTTGTCGGAAAGAGTGGTGGTGAGACCTGTCAGCTTTGTCTCCACGTTCTTCAGAGAATCGTTGAGATCTCCCAAATTAGGACACGTAACAAATAAGTACTTGTGAACAGAGGAAAGCTCAGAAGTTTGGGGTTCAGTTACAGTGTTTATGGGTTGGTGTATACCTGCAAGAGGATTGATGAATTCGTCGAAATCATGGTGTCCTGAAAAGTGTTCCATGTCGTCAGCTAGAGTACGTTGACGCACGGTTAGTTCTGCAGGTCATGTCGTCATCATTCCTTGGGAATTGTCAGCTTTAGCTTCTGGAGGAATGATGGCAGCTCCAGTGATAACTGGAGGAGAGTCCAAAAGAATAGAGGGAGAAGCGATGGTTGAGAATTTTGTTTGGGTGCGGAGTTCAGCGTTGGATTCACTGAGAATCGCTTCTTCAGTCTTTTGAGAGACTGGAGGAGGTTGGGTAGTTTCCAAGTTTGTAACTTCAGCGTTTAGAGACGCTGAAGCTGGGATAGAATGGGTAGCTTGTTCAGGTGTGGCAGAGCGTACCACAGAACTTTCCTTCAGCTCTTTAGAATGAGCTGAGGAGTCTTCAGCATGAGATTGCTGGGGTTACTCCTTTGTTTTCTTGATCCTTTTAGAACCAAGTTGGGTTGTAGGGTGTTTCCTTTTCTTTAAAGGAGTGGATTTTGTGGCATGGGTATCAGCGATGGGTATTGTCGCTGAAGTAGCCACAGAAATAGAAGAAGTAGAGTTAAGAAGAGTTAATTGGTAGAAAGACGTACCTCGTTTTCCACCGGTTTGAAATCGAGTACCTTAGGGCCAACCTGAGAGAGTTTCAGGTCACCCTCTTGCGGGTAGCTGTCCTTCAGGCCTGTCTGGAAGACGGAGCTGATGAATCTTGGGTATGGAACCCATGGAGGTCTGTCAGCGGCAGAGTCTACCTTTTGCACTAGGTCATCATAGATTATTGATGCCCAGTCTATGTGTAGACCTTTCAGCAGAGCGTATCCCATTGCTTGCTGAGGTTGAGCGGCTTGGTCAGAGGAGCCGGTCTTAGCAGTCATGCAACTGATTAAATGAGCGAAGATGAAGTTCATCTCGCTGGGCATTTTCGACTTCTTTATCAGCGTCAGCTTCTTCTCGGGCTTCTTGTCTCTCCCAGTTTCCCATATGTAGCCCATTGCATCAAAAAATGCGGTAATGGCTTCCCTGTCAGCGGGTCTTTTGTGGTCAGGGAAAGGAATAAACGGTTTTTCCTTTGTGGCTATGGGAAGGTTCAGGGATTTGCGAAGTATGGCAGGGGTGATTTTGAACATGCCAAAATCTGTATCACAGAGAATACAGTCAATTGTTTTCGAGGGATCTTTGGCGGATGGTAGCTGAGAGTGTCTGGCAGAGTACCAGAACTGGGATAGTAATAGTTGATTGGCAGGAGGTGTTATGGTCAGGGCTGTTGAGATACAACAATTTTTCAGGAAGCTCACAGCATCATCCAGATGTGTGACTTTCTTTCGAGGAGGAAACTCGAGAAGCGCATACAGGTTGTTAGACTTTGTCCAATCCAGTTCTTCCAGACAGAACTTGACCTGAGGAGCCTTGATTATCTCCAATTCCTCAGCAGCAGCAGCAGTGGTTTTCTCAGCGGTAGAAATGTCAGCAGAGGCCATTTCTGTATTATCAGTTCAACCAAAGATGTTAACCAATAAGAATAATCTTAATGTGGAAAGATTTTCCATTAAGATGGTTCGAATTTTGTCCATTTCATTAAGACAAAAATGTCTTAATGAAGATTAGGTTTTTTCTTGTTTTTGTAAACGAAATGTAAACCCATTTAGTCTTGTTTTCCAGTTTCTTTTGAAGAAAATATATTCTGGAAACGAATGAAGAACAAGTTTAACATTTATGCATTTAAACTTGAAGAACAACCATGAAAGGTTGTGTTCATAAAACCATGAAAGAAATGATTTCATTTTTGAGAAGTTCTTTTGTTTGATCTTGTTAAAACAAAGAAAAGATCAGAAACAAGTTATACGCATTTGGTAAATAGTAAGAATATATTAACCTTCGATGTTTGATGAAGAAGATGATGAACAGTTCTAGAAATATTGATAGCACAAATGCAACAGTGAAATCTTTTCTTGCGGAGGAAGATGTTCGCGTAAAAGGAAAATATAAACCAAGAATTTGTTTATATAGAGAGATTAAAGAGAGAGAAAAACTTGAGCGGGAAAGTTTTTCATCATGACACGGACACGTGTTTGCATTTGATTGGATGGTAAACGAAACGTGCAAACGAGTGTCAGAAAAAGGAACGTGCCAGGGCTTATCCGTTGCAATGACGTCACAACTGTCCTTTCATATTCTTTTAGGATGTCTCTGAGATTTTGAAAGCTCATGGACTCTTTTGAAAACATGAAGCACTGAATAGAAATATCAGTGAAGTTTTTAGAAATTTCAAAGTATCGCTGTTAAGGAAGAGATATTCAGCGATGCAATTTGTTTTGAAATCTTGCATTTTCATGCGTTTGTCAGAGAGAAAAACATACCTTGATATCAGCGAATCAAGTTTATTCAGAGAGAAGATGATAGAATAGGTTATACAAGTTGATTTTATCCTATCGCTGATCAAATGTGAACCGCTGAAGATTTTACTCTTCAAAGTTCAGCATTCCAAGCTCGCTGATGAGAAAGTTGAATCTTGTCTCATCAAGAGGTTTGGTGAACAAATCAGCTAACTGATAATCAGTTGGGATAAAATGAAGTTCTATATCACCATTCATCACATGATCTCTGATAAAATGATATCTGATTTCTATGTGTTTCGTCTTTGAGTGTAGCACTGGATTATTTGCTATAGCGATGGCACTAGTGCTGTCGCAATAGATTGGAATTTTTGAGAACTGAAGGTCATAGTCTAGTAGTTGATTTCTCATCCACAAGACTTGAGAACAACAGCTTCCAGCAGCTACATATTCAGCTTCAGCTGTGGAGGTGGACACTGAGTTTTGCTTTTTACTTGTCCAGCTCACCAGCTTTCCACCCAGGAGCTGACATCCTCCTGTGGTGCTTTTCCTATCCATTTTGCAAGCTGCAAAATCACTATCTGAATAGGTGGTTAGGTCAAATCCTGAATCTTTGGGATACCAAAGACCTAGATTTGCAGTACCCTTAAGGTATCGAAAGATTCGCTTCACAGCGATCATATGAGATTCCTTAGGTTCAGCTTGATATCGTGCACACAAACATGTTGCGTACATAATATCGGGTCGGCTAGCTGTAAGATACAAAAGAGAGCCGATCATCCCATGGTACAGCGTGACATTAACAGGAATACCATTTGTATCCTTATCAAGTGTCAGCGGTGGTGCCATAGGGGTTTTCATAGCTGAACTCTGAGTTAAATCAAATTTCTTCAGCATATCTTTAACATACTTTCCCTGATTAATGAAAGTTCCTTTTTCATTTTTCTTAATCTGTAGACCAAGGAAATATGTTAGCTCACCCATCATATTCATTTTATACTCATCTTTCATTCTATCAGCGAAACGAGTACAAAGCTCAGGGTTAGTAGAACCAAATATAATGTCATCAACATATATTTGAACAAGAATGATGTGACCTTTTACTCTCCTAAAAAATAGAGTTTTATCTATTTTACCTCGCTCAAATTGTTCAATATGGAGATAAGTGGAAAGAGTGTCATACCATGCACGAGGAGCTTGCTTCAAGCCATAAAGTGCCTTGTCCAGTTTATAAACATAACCTGGACGCTTAGGATCTGAGAATCCTGAAGGTTGTTCCACATAGACTTTTTCATTCAGCTTTCCATTTAGAAACGTTGATTTAACATCCATCTGATATACTTTGAAGTCTCTGTGTACAGCATATGCTAAGAACATACGAATAGATTCTAGTCTTGCTACAGGAGCAAATGTTTCTTCATAATCTATGCCTTCCTCTTGTCTGTATCCCTGAGCAACAAGACGAGCCTTGTTGCGGGTTACAGTTCCGTGTTCGTCCAACTTGTTTCGATAGACCCATTTAGTACCTATCACCGTTTTGTCAGTTGGTCTTCGAACAAGTTTCCAAACTTTGTTTCTTTCGAATTCAGTCAGCTCTTCTTGCATGGCGCTGACCCAGTTTGGATCTTTGAGGGCATCATCTATTTTCTTTGGTTCAGTTAGAGAAATAAAGTTAACAAATAAACAAATGTTACCTGCACTTCGTCGAGTCTGAACGCCAGCATTTGGATCACCAAGAATTTGATCAATTGGGTGATTTACAGTCCATCGCTGAGCCGGAGCATAAGTCGCTGACTCATTTTGAACTGGAGGAGCTGAAGATGAGGCTTCAGCAACTTCTGGAGTGTCAGCTAAGAGAGGAATGCTTGCATTTGTCATTTCATTCACTGATTGCTGAGAAATAGATGGAATGTCTGATACATTTGGTTCAGCGGCAGGTATAGTGTTTATAGGAACAGCTGAGACCCATGATGTTTCAGTTTCACTATTCTACATGTTTGGAATGATAGTAGGACCATCATTTTCAACTGTATGCGCACGAGGAATGGGAATATCTTCTGAATCACCAAGATGAGAAGACATCCATTGATTCAGTTCTTCAGTATCAGCGGACGGTTTAGAGTTCGTTGAACGGGATTCGTCAAACGTGACGTGAATAGTTTCTTCTACAGTTTGTCTTCTACAATTGAAGACTCTAAAGGCTTTGGATATTGAAGAATATCCAAGAAAGATTCCATCATCAGCCTTAGGATCAAACTTTCCAAGGGCATCTCTGTTATTCAGTATGAAACACTGACATCCAAAGATGTGAAGAAAGCTAATTGAAGGCTTTCTCCCATGAAAAAGTTCGTAGGCTGTTTTATTGAATCGTTTGACTATCAGCGACCTGTTTTGCGTAAAACAAGCAGTGTTGACAGCTTCTGCCCAAAACTGAGTAGGCAGGTGAGAATCGCTGAGCATTGAACGTGCAGCTTCAATAATTGTTCTATTTCTTCTTTCAGCGACTCCATTTTGTTGCGGTGTTCTCACTGAAGAAAAGTTGTGAGAAATACCCTTACTCACAAAGAAGGAATCAAGAGAACTGTTTTTGAATTCAGTCTCATGATCACTCCTGATTGAGCGAACGGTCAAATTGTTCAGGGTTTCCATCTTCCGAACAAAGGTGATGAGTTCTTCAGGGGTGTCACTCTTAGAACGGAGAAACATTACCCATGTGTAGCGAGAGAATTCATCAACTATGACCAGCGTATATTTCTTTCCAGCGATGGATTGTTTGTTAACAGGGCCAAACAAATCCAAATGGAGTAATTGTAGAGGAGATGACACTGAGGAGACTTGCTTTGACTTAAAGCTTGCTTTGGTCTGCTTCCCTTTTTCAAACGCTGAACATAAAGACTCTTTGGCGTATGAATGTTGAGGTAGACCAGTGACTAACTCTTTTGAAGAAAGAGTGTTCAGTGTCTTGAAATTCAGACGAGAGAGCCTCTTATGCCATAGCCAGTTGACATTAGATGAGGCCTTTGAGAAGAAATAGGAGTTATCAGTGGTTGTTGAGTCCATGTTTATTACATAAACATTTTCCAAACGATAACCGCTGAGAGCAATCTTCTCCTTTTTGTCAGTGACAAAGCAGGATTCCTTAGTGAAAATCACTTTGTTATCCTTGTCGCAATGCTGACTGATGCTTAGAAGATTATGCTTCAGCCCTTCAACATATGCGACTCTTTTGAAGGAGGTTGTACCATTTGAGAGTACACCATACCCTCGAGTATGTCCTTTTCCATTTCCTCCGAAAGTCACAGAGGGACCCTTCTCTTCCTTGTATTCAGCGAGCAGGCTTTTCTTTCCAGTCATGTGTCTTGAGCATCCGCTATCGAGATACCATATACCCTTCTTAACCTACATTACAAAGGAAGATTAGTTTTTCTTGGGTGCCCACTTAACCATGTATACACATTTGTCAGTGGAAGTAGTTGGAATGGAAGGTTCAGCAGTCTTCGCAAAATTTGAAGATTCAGCTTTGTCATTCTTCACTTTAGTTAATTTCTTAACCTCAGTGGTTGTATTCACCTTGACCTGATTTGCACCAGGGTTGGTCTTCTTTGCCTTGGGGCAATCTTCACCTTAGCTATCTTTTCAGCTTTGGTGGCTGTGGGGCACTTACTAGCAATATGATCAGTGAGTCCACAGTGATAACATTTCTTATAACTAAAAGTAGTTCTAGGACCATTTGAATGCTGAGTTTTTAATTTTGAATTAGAAGTACCAGCACCAAGTAAACTATTGGCTCTAGAGATGGGAGGAACATTCAGTTCTTTAGATTTCTTGCCAAGGACATCCACTCTGAGTCTAGGAGTAGATCGTTGAATAGATTCAGTAGATCGCTGAATAGATCCACGCTGAGTCGATCCAGAGACCTGATTCCTTGATCCAGAGGGATAGGTCACTGAAGCTTTAGAAGCATTCAGCTTAGGTACTAAAGTACCCTTCTGAGGATTTTGATAAATAACAATTCCTTTACCTTTATCTTTAAAGACAGAGGTAGGTTTTGGATAAACCATTTTCTCTTTACCTTTCGAGGTAGGAGTTTCCTCAGGGATTGGTGTATGGGACGAGGAGCACTGAGAAGATGAAGTATCAGCGACTGAGGATACGAACGTTCCAAATTTAAGCATTGAACGCTCAGTGGTTGGTTTTGGAGTTTCATATTTGTAACCCAGACCACGTTTATCACTCAGGGGAATCTGAGACTTAATTATCTCAGTGATCTTTGTTGAAGAATTACACCATCCTTCAACAGTAGCTTTTTCAGATTTTAATGCAGCGATAGCTTCTGCTTGTTCGATTTTAACTAGCTGATTTAAATATACTTGATCTTTAAGATCTTCTTCAATTTTAGAAAGATTTTCTATTTGAAGGTGACAGTTTTTAAGCTGTTCAGCGAGATCAAGGTTTTGGTTTTCAACCACAGTTTTGCCGTTCATGGCTTCGTATAAACTTCTAGTCAAGAGATCGATCTTACGGAGACTATCAGCTTCATCAATATTTGCAATATTGGTAAAGAAAGAAGGTGATACCTGAATTGCAGAGGTTGAAGTGGAGGGAATGTCTGAACTTTCTTCCTCTTCTTCAATCTTGGCCATAAGACAGAGATTGGCTTCATCATCTTCAGAGTCAGATGATGATGCTTCTTCATCAGAAGAAGCGCAATCATAGTTGGCCATCAGGCCTTTGCTCTTCTTCTTAAAGCTTTTCAGCTTCGCATATTTTTCTTTCAGCTTTGAGTATTTGTCATCTTTATTCCTTAGAACAAAGGATTTCTTTGTAAAAGCTGAGGGTCTAGAAACTTTCTTTGACCTGCACTCGTTAGCGAAATGTCCTGTCTTTTCGCAGTTAAAACAAGTAGCAGTAGCCTTATCAACAAAAGCTGATGATCTAGGCTTGTCAGTTATGGAAAGAGGTTTGTTCTTTCTAAACATTTTCTTTTTGGCGAATCTCCTGAACTTTTTAGTTAGGAGAGCCAAAGATTCATCATCATCTGAAGAATCAGAATCTGATGACCTTTCAGGGTTACTTTCTTACTCAGTGATAGTGACCGAGGGTCGCTGAGTAGAAGGTTCCTATGAGATTAAAGCAACAGGGGTGCTTTTGGAATCTTTTACAAGATTCTTCTTAAGATGGCTCGATTGCTCATGATTCAGCAACGTGCCATATAAGGTTGAAAGGGTCATTGATTTTAGATCCTTTGACAGCTTGAGACACATAGAATAATTGTCCCAGCTTTCAGGTAAACATTCTAGAAACTTTGTCAGCACTTCAAAGTTCGAATATTCCTTACCAACAGTTTTCAGATCTATAATTAAAAAGTTGAAATGTTGGTGAACTTCAGAGAGAGTTTCATTCTTACCAGAAATGAAGCTTTCATATTGTCTTACCAGGTTGATCTTTCTTGAGTCCTGGACTTCAGACGTTCCTTCATACTGAACACATATTGTGTCCCACATGGCTTTTGATGTTTTCAGATTCATGACGGAATGGTAGACTTCGTCAGGAAGAGCCATGGATAGTATGGATCTGGCTTTTGTATCTATAGCCACTTTCTTCTTATCTTCGTCGGTCCACATGTGTATTTCTTTAGGAATCAGCCTTTCTGGAATAGCAGGTCTATTCCCAGCGGCTGGAACTGCAGCATCAATTGTTACAGGGATGAATGGTCCGTTTTCGAGATAGTAAGGCATAGTAGGGTCTACACCTTCTAAGAAGAGAGTCATCCTATTTTTCCATAAGTTGAAGTTATCTCTGGAAAATCTAGGGGGTTTAGCAAGAGAACCATTGTCTATATAATTTGTGTTTGTGTTGGTGGCCATTTTCAGAAAATAGCAAGGAAGAGAAAAATCTTAGATTGGATCTTGTTTATGAGATTAAACAAATCTGCTCTGATACCACTTGTTGGTCCCAAAGGGTTATACAAGTTTGTAAAAGGGGGAGGAGGGTTGAATACAAACACACAGATTTTACTTTTCTAAATTGTTTATTGATAAATCATTAACAATTTACAGCTTGTTGCGGAAACAAGATTAAGGATAAACCTAAATCTAAACAAGTTGGAACACTAAGTTTCTTGCACTAAGAGAGATAAGGAAATTACTAATAATAACCTATCTTGAGATGAGAAGATGAACTTGTCCAGAGTTAGCAAGTTACTTCAAATGAAGTGAGTTCGTCTTCTTATATACTGCATGCATTTAATGCAAGTCAGTATATACTTTACACGTGTCATCAGCTGGTTGGTTGCATGTCATTGACCTTTGTTGACAACCTTAGTAGCCGCATGAATGAATAGTGTAGTATCAGAGTGGTTGTACGATTTCAGATAATAAGGTTCTTTTTCTGACATCTCGTACGGAGTCGTGCAAGGGAGGTTAAGACAACAGTATTTTGTACGGAGGACTTCATGATCAGCTTTCGTTGAATCAGAGCTTTATCATATTATCAGCGAATGATAAAGTTCAGCGATAGCTGAAGTCTTGTACTTGATACTTCACGTTGAGTGGACAAATCTGAGTCTTCGCTGATCCGCATCAGTTCATTAGGAGACTTGTCGCTGGTTCTTGAGCTTGATCTTCGACTTCAGCGTAGAACCTATGTTGACGTGAAACTTGTCTTCAGAGATCATAAGTAAACAACTAACTTATCAGCGATCACCATAAGGACTGAACAGACTCAGATCATTATGGTGAACAGTGTTCGCTGAATGTTTAATCTAAAGAGCGAGAGTTCCTATCAGCGGTACTGTAAGATCTTAGTACTTATCAGCGATAGTGAAACTCTAATACATATTGTTTACTTACATTTTTCACTAAGTATATAAGAGAGGGTCATTATCAAATCACTGAGGGTTTGGATCAACAATAATGAATGAATATTGTCTCGTCTTTTTATCTAATTATTAGTTTAATCCCAATGGACCTTTATACCTTGTGCTTTCCTCTTATAACTGTTATTTTTCATTAGTTGTTACTCACAAACTCCCAACAAAAGATTACTTTCGAATTCGCCATCTGAAACCTGTTTTTACAAATTAGACTTTTAAAGAGAAACTTTTCCACGCTTCCCCGTGGGATCGATATTCGGTACTTTGTACCATTATTACTTGTTATAAGGCGATAATAGACTGAGATGTATACTTGCGTCATGGTTTATTTATGAACATTTTCAGGTACACACCAAACCTAACAACAATAACACCCGACTTTTCTTTTGTCCTTATATAAGACACAAGCCATATATGTTGGGGTTAATTATAGAATTTGTTTTGAGTTATTTCCAGTATTGAATTATAAAATGAGGTTTTACCCTTCATTTGATGTAATATTGAAAGTTTTAAATTAGTTGCTCTTTCCAAATTTGAGGGTGTCACAAGTTGGTATCAGAGCTTAAGTTTTAGAGAATTAGGTGTTGATTTTGGATACCTAGACTCAAACTAGCGTTATTCTAAGTGGATGAAAGTGAGATTGTACCACGTGGCACTTTAAGATAGGATAATTTGAGGTCGATAGAATCACTAGAAACGGGAATCATTGCGAGGGTAGCAAGGATATTCATGTATAGTATGTTTATGATTGCACCTGGCCAGTGCTATGGTGAACTTACGTGTTACATGTGTGTGCTTGAAACTTCCTTAGGTGATAACCGATGGGGTAGTGAATAAATTTCTAGTGAGTATTCATTAGAAGAAGTTGATGTTTATAGCATTGTCACTTTGGGTGACAGCTAAGCATGATGAATACATTAAGTTGACCATCTCGGGTCGGAGCTATGTGTTAAATTAGAGCCATAGGCTTATCAAATCGACTCTGCTTGAGAAGAAATTGTGAGGTTGACTGATTTAGCCCCCGATCATTACCTTAAGACGTTTGGGCATCATGCTGGTAGTGTGACAGGTGAACTTGGTGAGCTTAGTTATAAGACTTTGAGACTCAACCATGCCCTTCTAAAATAATTTGCATAAAGTATTTCATACCTTCCCAAATCGTCGTGCGGGTTGTATTATGAATTTTTAGAAAGACATTTAATGCGCACAAGATTTTAAACCATGATTTTAAACACACATGAAATTGTTTATTGCATGTGGTTGCAAACTTTGTTGAGACTTTCTTTATCCCCGCTGTTGTCAAACACTATTTTCGGATAATATGATATACATGCTTTAATATTGTTTGGGGTCTTGGGCAAGTAACTGCGATTTAGGACCTTGATATTGGATCTCCTCCACATATGTTAAGGTTTTGATTGAAGAAGTTATTTCCTTGTTTGGTACTTGGGTTTTATTGAGAATTTTATTTCATGCAACTTTTATTGAGAAACGTTACTTTATGTCATATTGCAACAAAAAGGGAAATTTTTGAAAATTTGATATTGTATGATTTCTCTGTTGACTTTTGTGTTAATACATTTCATCACACATTATTTGGCGTACGAATCAGTTTATACTTTGTTTTGTGCATTGTCTGTAATGTATCGGCTAAGTTTGTTATTTAAATTTCATTTTCGTTTTATTTATTTAATTTTCGTTTATTAGTTTAGGGTATGTTTGTGTCGGTTTGTAAGTTTAAGGGCGTTAATGTCATTTTAGTATAGTTAGAACCCTTGATCGCAATTTTGGTTTAGTATATGTAAACCTTATTCTGGTATTTATTGGAGTCGGTTTCCAAAAGTGATTTGTGTGTGTATTATTGAGTCGAGAGAAGTATAGAGAAAGCCAGGATTGTCGATCTCTAGGGCCAAAAGCAAGGTGCGCTTGAGTCGATTTGAGGTATGTTTTTCTTCTCAAATTATGTTTGTGTCGATTAGTACTAGGTTTCTATCGGTTCAAATGTGTTAAATTCTTGATTCGTAGTTAGTTTAATCGAGTTTGGGTTCGAGCGATGATCCGGATTCTTTTGGTTCTGGATGTGTTATTGGTCCAGATTCTTGGTAGTCCGGATATATGTTACCTGGATTTTTCATGTTTTCCGAATAGGATACATTCCAGATGATATCCGAATTCTTGTTGTCCGGACAGAGAGTATCCGGATTCTTGGGATTTCTGGGTGAGTTCCGGATGGATGTCTAGGTGGTTTATCCGGATTCTTTGTATTTTCCCGGATAGTAATTTTATCCGGATTGTGAGTGTTTTTCAGGTAAGGGTATGATAGACTTATTTAGGATTCTTAGCCTACCTATTAGTTTTATTAGTTGTATGTGGTAAATGGATATATGTATTTTGTGTAATTCAGATTTGGTGGAGTTTGTTGAAAAGTAAAATTCTCGTGATTTTCAAGAGAGGGTGTTAGTTGCGTTATTTCTTTCACGTGAGTTTTACCTTAACCATTTTCAAACTGGAATATATATATATATATATATATATATATATATATATATATTGAACCAGTATGTTGTGGTAGGTAGTGTGATGATGTGCTTATGATTGGAATATGATGTATTGAGGTGTATATTGTATTTCTATAAGCATTACACTACACGATTGCACGTTAGCCGGACTTAGGGCCGGTGGAGTTTGGCTGTATAGAGGGACAGCGGAGTTGGCTGTATTTTAGTGCGGCGGAGTAAATTGATTAGTTGGTTTAGCGCAACCAACTAATATGGTCATGTGAAAGAATTGTACACAGTGCATACGAATTATGATCGGTATTTTGATATTTGTTGTATTTTAATAATCTTTTTACAAAAATGTATACTAAACTGACACGGATTTTCTCACTTAGACCAATTGGTCTAACCCTCATTTTGTTTTCAAAAATATGTATTCCAGGTCAAGGAGCAAGTAAGAGCAAAGGAAAGGATAAATTATGATATGCTTTTGAAGGTTGTGTGTGCTTATGAAGTTTTCATGAAATGTTTTGTAATAATAACTTTAGTAGTCATAATGTAATGTTGTAATAAAACGTTTATACTATATTTCATGTAATGTACAGTTTTGGGACCTTCGGACTCTATGTGATATAATATATATCTTTGTTATCTTATGATAAAATTCGTTATTTTGTTATATGGTGTATGTTTGGGGTCGGTTGTTACATTTTCTGTTGTAGTTACCATCGCTATTGGTTCACACGTATGCATTATATTGACTATTGGTATGCATGGCATTATAGCCACCACTTTTGGATCAAAGATGCATATTGTCTGTACAGCTTGAAATTTGAAGTCAATCTAAATTATTCATGTTACGACTAAATCGCATGCACATATTGTTTTGCTAAGTTTTGAGAAGATAAACTGATGCATGCGGATCTTGTTGGGAAATTTTATCCCATGTCATTTTACAGTTCAATGGGAAAATTTTGGAACTCGATTACCTGAATTTTCTCTTTTGAATTTTTGTATAAACAACCTATTGCACACTATTTTAATGCAGGAAAACTACTCGACATGCATGGTATAAGTAGATACATGCTAGAACCATAACGGTTCATTTTAAAAGTTCACCGAGCTTATTTTTCCGTCATCGTTGTAAACTTGATTTATGTTCAAGTAGTTTTCAAAATGATTTTTATATGTGTGACAAGTGTGTATACTTTACACAAATACTGAGTAAACGGTAGTAGATTTTTACACGTAAGAGTAGTTATTATAAAGATTTTACGTTGAAAATTCTTATAAAATTTTTGGATTGGCGTATTTGTTGAGTCATGCACTTGAAACATTGAACTCGTTAGGGCCTTAAATATTAAGAAAACTCTAGTTAAGAGTGGGGACTCAAAGGGCCTTTGAAGTGGAAGTGTTGGATAGTCCAACTTGTGATAGTACCATAATCCGAGTGGTAACGCTTGTTAAGTCAGTGTACTTTTGATTTTGAGGTATTAGACTTATGAGCTATCCAACTATTTAAGTAGTGATCTTTCCATTTCGGTAAATCTTCGGGCTAAAGCTTTGTGTGGTTGTTTGCACATAATTGGATTTGAATTGAGGGATCATTTTACGGACATCATATTAAGTGTTAGTATTGCTCCCTCTTGGTTGGCCTTCGGTAATTAAGAAAGTTTTGGAATTCGTCATTTGAGTTGTATAGTTTGGGATTCTAGTTCCAGTATCAGTATGGTCCATATCTGTCAGTATGGTCCATATCTGTCAGTATGGTCCAAATCTGATTTCTATTCATTGTTGCTCCTTCCTTACTCCTACCTCTGGCCATTGATAATGGATGGCTCCTAATATTATTTAATTGCTTTAATATCCCTTGTAATCTTTTGTAACTATTACTTGTTTTCCTTCTTTAGGTTATGGCTATGAAAGCCTTGGTTTGTTCCAGTTAAACGTAAGGAATGTTATTCATCATCTAAAGAATAATATTCATCTTCTAAAGAATATTATTCACCTTGTAAACATAATATCCATCTTGTAAATAATATTATTCATCTTCTAAAGAATATTATTCATCTTCTAAAGAATATTATTCACCTTGAATAGAATAATATCTATCTTGTAATGAATATTATTCATCTTATAAAGAATATTATTCATCCTCTAAAGAATATTTACCTTGTAAAGAATAATATCTATCTTGTAAAGAATATTATTCATCTTGTAAAGAATATTATTCACCTTGTAAAGAATAATATTTATCTTGTAAAGAATATTATTCATTTTGTAAAGAATATTATTCATCTTCTCATAAATTTCTTCAGCTTTTGAGGTCAATGACTCATTAGAGGTTTAGGGTGTCATCCGTGTTGAATTCCTTGAGATGGTTGGAAAGCAAACAATGACTTTACGGATATTTGATTTTGGCAATTATTGTTTGATGATCAAAATCATCTTACCCTGCTAAGGATTTCAGTTTTAGATGAAGAATGTTGAGGTGTGCCTTGATGCGAGTTAGTGTACTTGTGTGTACTTCCCGTGAATTCTAAGAAACATTGCAATATAAGTTGTATATCTAAGGAGTCAAGATTTTTGGTAACTAGCAATTGATTATTGATATCTTTTGTATTGCTAGAGATTTTATTTCGAATGATAATGTTAGAATGAGTTTAGAAATTTGTGAAAGGGTTGAATTTGGGATAACTAGCTTCCTGAAGAATATTTTGATACGTTCTTGAATAGAACGTTGGGCCAACATCAAGATTTATTGATTCAAGAACTTTGAGAACTCTCGTAATTGACATGCATAGTATCAGTTTGTGGTTGTTAGAAAATATAAGAGTGAATTCTCGGCCAGGAGACACTTAGGAAGTGATTAACTGGTGTCATAGACCATTCTCGAAGTAGCACGAGTCGCTTAAGGTTGGGAACAACCGAGACCGTATTATTGGAGATTGCTCAAGCAAGGTTCGATGTCTACACCAATGTTTGGATATTGGAGGAACTTTTGGGTCGCAATTGTTTAAGTCAAAGAAGGATCGAACTGTTGAGAATCGAGCAATCCGTTATGAGCGACATTCAAGTTATAGATTGGCACTAGATTTCGAGGACGAAATCTCCTTTAAGGTTGGAAGGATTGTAACACCCGTAATTTTAGTACGTATAAGATAGTTTTATATCCTATTTATCTTTAGAATAACCCTTAAAAAAGAATTATATGATAGTTTGTGTTTGGGTGCAAGGTGGGGAGGTTAGGCAAATTTTTGTGGCCATTTGATGGAGGAGTTTAATCCAAGTCAAAGTATCTTTGACTTTTCTTCTTGATCCACTCACCAAATTAATTCCCCAATTAATTCTCTCTCTCTTTCTCTTTCTTTTATAATTCAACCGTAGCATACCCCACCAACTTCTTTTCTTTTCTTGATTTGAATGATATTTATTCTCTCTTTCTCTCTCTCTCTCTCTCTCTCTCTCTCTATCTATCTATCTATCTATCTATCTATCTGTCTTTAACTCTCTCACTAAATTCATCCATCTCTCATCTTCTTCTCTCTAAACCTCATCCAAACCCCATTGTTCCCTCTTATTAAAGATCCTCGAACAAAGATTATTATACTTTCTTTCAAGAGTATTTAAGTTTTGGCATTTGGAGATTAAAGCTTGTGGATTTAAAAGTCAAGATCTTTATCTTCTCCAACCATGTTTCCACCATTGTTGATCTAATTTTAGGGTTTTCTTAAAAACCCATTTGTAAGTTCATCTTAACCTTCTAAACCTTTATTTAAGTTAAAACCTTCCATTTTAACCTCCTAAAACACCCCTTTTAAAGTATCTTCCGTATTTTGAAGTTTTGACCATTTTTGAGTATTTTGGATGATTAGAGGATTTCACTAAGGTATGTTATGAATCTAAGTTGGGAGTTACTTTTGGTGCATCTCTAGGATTTGGTTGTGACCCAGATAACGTTTCAAGAGGTAGGTGTTGGTGGATCTAAAGTCTTCACCAAAGGAAGCTCAAGATTTGGGGTAAAATCTAGATTTAGCCTAAATCTAGCAAGGTGAGTTCAAGTTTCCTTGTGAAAACTATGTACATGCCAAAAATATCCATAGTAAATTATTTATGTGTTCTACATGAAATTATCAAATGTTGGGGTATTTGACGGGGTTTGATTTACTTGATGTATTTAACTTTATAAACTTTGTAAAACACTCATATTGGGATTTTTCATTTTGATGAACAAATCATGAGTGAAAGTGTTTTAATGATTATTAATATGAATGGAAGTTATTTGGTAAAAATGCATTTTTAGTGTGTTTTGGGAAATATGCATCGCTTATGTTATGGGACGTTTTAAGAGTACAAATGTGTGAGTTATTGGATTTTGGTCATTACCGACCTTGCGGACATTTTAGAAATTGTAAACCTTTTTGGGTTTGAGCCGAAGGCTAATTGTGATTTGATAGACAAAGATTTTGGAAAAAGATGCATTTTGGTTTATATAACCATATTGGCTCACGTATTTAGTCGAACATTTATTATGCCTTTTGGGGCTTGATTTATACTCAGATTCTTTGGCGTATTTGCCCTGTTTTATTAGCTCGACAAGGAGCCTTGGACGTATGATGCACTTAATTGCATCTTATTTGAGAGTTACTTGTTTTGAATGCGTTAGTACATTCGTTTGGTAGTCATGTAACGTTTAGACTGTAATGCATTGGATCCATAGGCATTGGAGTCAGCCAATTGGTTTTAATGGAAATTTTATCCCTGTTTTGTAAGTCGAAATATTTAGGATCAACGGAGGACTCGAGGTACAGGTCGTGGGTGGTTGAACTTGATGACCGTGTGATCCTTAGCGGATTACTCAAGGTACAGACCGTGGTTGGTTGAACTTGATGACCGCGTTAGCCGTAGCGGAGGACTTGTCCTATCGACCATAAGTGTTGCACTTGATGACCGTTAGGCCATAGTGATTATCATTTCTAGTGAACGAGTATGACTAGGATTGGCGGATGACTCGGGCTATTGATCGTGGGTGGTTGAACCTATTGACCGTGCGATCCATAGTGGAACTCTATAACATAGATATGTGACCTACTTTTGTGTTTCGTCACATTCGATGGAATCGGGTCTCCCCCGAAACCGAAAGGTGTTGTTTTGGGTATTGAATTTTATTATCCATGTTTTCGGTGACATTTTATATATATGGGTTGTTATCTATGATTTATGGGTTGAGTACTATGCCCCATCCGTGTTTTGGATGTTTCAGGATATAAAGTATTATTCACGTTTTCATTAGTTTGGAAATTAAATCATTATTCACGTTTTGAGTGAGTTTTGGGTTAAGTTTACTTTATGATTGGAAAATGTTTATATTGGTGTTGTCATCACCTACAATATGTGTTATTGGGAAACGGGTTGTTTTCATATTTATTATAATTTTTTTTGGAAATCATGATTAATGTTGTCACTCTTTCATTTTAACGATTTATATAATCATGATGAAAACTCTTGAACTCACTAGGTGTTAGCCTAACCTTTTTAATTGTCGGCATGTGCATCCGGTACCGGTTGGGAAACGGTATTAGCAACATTGTGATGAGACGAGTGCGGGCTAGGTGCACGTGGAGGATGTGACACTGGGTGATGTTTCTGCATTTGGAGATAGCAACTATTATGGGGTTTTACTAACACCCGACTTTTCTTTTATCCTTATATAAGAGACAAGCCATATATGTTGAGGTTAATTATAGAATTTATTTTGAGGTATTTCCAGTATCGAGTTATAAAAGGAGGTTTTACCCTTCATTTGATGTAATATTGAAAGTTTTAAATTAGTTGGTCTTTCCAAATTTGAGGGTGTCATAGTTTTAAACTTGAAACCCTTTTTAGGGTTTTTTTATTATTTTATGAAATCATGAAGGGAGATGATTTTTTTTTAAAACAAATCTTGTGTTGATCTTATTTAGCTTAGAAGAAAGATCAAAAGGTGTTTTTGTTAACAATGTGTGCATGAAGATTAGAAGAAAAACCTAGAAATCATAAAGGTTGGAGTACGAGTTCTTAGTGTTCTTGAGGGTTTTTCAAAGCTCAAATTGTTCCTGCCTTTAGAGAGTCTTGTGTGCGTAAAGTGTGAAAATGAGACGTAGTGTAGATTTTATACGAGTGAGGAGAGAGAAAAGAATGATGAGCGGGAAAAGTTTTCATCATTACGTGGACATGTCATATGATTTTGATTGGTCAAGAAGTGTAACGGACGAACGTGTGTCAGAAAAATGTGTGCCATGGGTTATCCTCAAAAATGACGTCACAATAGAAAAACGTCTTTTCATTCTTCAAAAGATATCACTGATATTTGAATACTCAGTGATAAGATTTTGTTTTAGAAGGATCACTGATAGGAAATGTCAGTGCTGAGTTTCATTTTTGAAAAAAGTCTTTTAATCATTTAAGGAAAGTGAATGATTAAGTTTGAGATTTTTGGAAAATGTCTCGCTGAAGGAAACTTCAGTGAGAAGAGATAGAAAAACATACCTGATTATCAAAGAGCATTTATTCAGAGATAAGGAAATGAATATCAGAAATGAAACCTGAAACACTGATGTAATACTTGACCACTGAAGAGTTGTTCTTCAAGGTTTGGCATCCCAAGCTCACTGATGAGAAAGTGAATCTTGTCTCATCAAGAGGTTTGGAGAAGATATCAGCGAGATGATAGTCAGTGGGAATAAAATGAAGTTCTATATCTCCATTCATCACATTATATCTGATTTCAATGTGTTTGGTCTTTGAGTGTAACACAGGGTTGTTTGCTATAGCGATGGCATTAGTGCTGTCGCAATAGATAGGAATTTTTGATAGCTGAAGGTCATAGTCTATGAGCTGATTTCTCATCCATAAGACCTGAGCACAACAACTACCAGCGGCTACATACTCAGCTCCAGCGGTTGAGGTGGACACTGAGTTTTGCTTCTTGATTGTCCAACCCACCAACTTTCCACCTAGAAGCTGACAACCTTCAGTGGTGCTTTTTCTATCTAGTTTGCAACCTGCAAAATCACTATCTGAATAGGCAGTTAGATCGAACCCTGAGTCCTTGGGATACCAAAGACCTAGGTTGGGAGTACCCTTCAGATATTTGAATATTCGTTTTACAGCGATCAGATGTGATTATTTGGGTTCTGATTGATATCATGCACATAAACAAGTAGAATACATGATATCGGGTCGACTAGTTGTAAGATATAAAAGAGAGTCGATCATTCCTCTATAGGCGGTGACATTAACAGGTTTCCCATTTGGGTCCTTGTTTAGTGTCAGCGGAGGTGCCATAGAAGCTTTCATTGTTGAGCTTTGAGTAAGATCAAACTTTTTCAGCATGTCTTTAACATACTTACCTTGATGAATAAATGTACCTTTTATCGCTTTGCTTAATCTGAACTCCAAGGAAGTATGTTAGTTCACCCATCATACTCATCTTATATTCTTTCTTCATTCGTTCAGCGAATCGAGTACACAGATGGGTTAGTGGATCCAAATATAATGTCATCGACATATATCTGAACAAGTATAATATGACCTTTAACCTTTCTGAAAAACAAAGTATTGTCAATCTTTCCACGTTCAAATTTTTCAACGATAAGGTAAGAAGATAAAGTATCATACCATGCACGAGGGGCTTGTTTTAAACCATAGAGAGCCTTATCCAGTTTATAAACATAATCTGCATGCTTAGGGTCAGAGAACCCTGGGGGTTGTTCAACAAAGACTTCCTCATTCAGCTTTCCATTTAGGAATAATGACATAACATCCATTTGATGAACATTGAAGTCCTTATGATTTGCATAAGCTAAGAATAATCGAATTGCTTCGAGCTTGGCCACAAGGGCAAAGGTTTCATCATAGTTTATGCCTTCCTCTTGTCTGTATCCCTGAGCAACAAGTCTAGCCTTGTTTCAGGTTACAGTCCTAGTTCATCTTGTTACGATACACCCACTTGGTGCCTATAACAGTTTTGTCAGATGGTCTGGGAACCAGATTCCAAATCTTGTTTCTTTCAAACTCAGTCAGCTCTTCTTGCATAGCGCTGACCCAGTTTGGATCTCTGAGGGCATCATCGGTCTTTTTAGGTTCAAGCAACGATATGAAATTTTCAAAGAGACAAATGTTACCTGAACTGCGTCGAGTTTGAATTCCTACGTTTGGATCAACTAGAATTTGTTCAATGGGATGATTCATTGTCCATCTCTGAGCTAGAGCTTGAAATTCTGGTTCTTAGTGGATTTATGGAGGAGCTGAAGAAGAAGCTTCAACGATAGTATTATCAGGCATATCTGGCATCAACCTTTGAGGTTTAGATAATATTTCATTGACTGAATGCTGAGGAGAAGTGGATGGGTTTTTAGAATTTTAGGGTTCAGGGGGAGGTATAGTGTTTAAGGGGACAACTAATATCCATGAAGAGGATTCAGCTTTACTTGTTTGCATATTGGGAATGATGATAAGGTCATCATCAGCGATTGGGGTGTTATCCTGAGGATCAAGATTGAAATAAGCTTCAGGTTCCCCATAATGAGAAAACATCCACTGATTCAATTCTTCGTTTTCAGCAGTGGGTTTAGAGTTTGCTAATCGGGATTCATCAAAGGTGACATGAATAGTTTTATCAATAGTTTGTCTTCTCTTGTTGAAGACTCTGAAGGCTTTGGACACTGAGGAGTATCCAAGGAATATTCCATCGTCAATTTTGGGATCGAACTTTCTAAGAGTATCTCTGTTGTTTAAGATGTAGCACTGACAACCAAAGATATTAAGAAAGCTGAGAGATGGATTTTTCCCATGGAAAAGTCCGTAGGCAGTTTTCTTGAATCTTTTGACAATCAGCGACCTATTTTGAGCGAAACAGACAGTGTTGACAGCTTCTGCTCAGAATTGTGTTGGAAGATGAGAATCGTTGAGCATAGATCGAGCAACTTCGACGATCGTTCTGTTTCTTCTTTCAGTGAGTCCGTTTTGCTGAGGTGTTCTCACCGCTGAGAAGTTGTGAGAAATCCCATTGCTCTCAAAGAAGTTATCAAGAGAACTGTTTTTGAATTTAGTTCCATGATCACTCCTTATTGAGCGAATCGTCATATTGTTCAGAACTTCCATTTTTCTTACAAATGAAATAATTTCATCTGGAGTGTCACTCTTAGATCTGGGAAACATCACTCAGGTATAGCCAGAGTACTCATCTACTATAACTAGAGTGTACGTCTTTCCAGATAGATTGTATATTGACAAGGCCAAATAAATCAATATGGAGTAGTTGAAGAGGTGTTGTCACTGATGACACTTGCTTAGATTTGAAACTAGCTTTAGTTTGCTTTCCTTTTTCACACACTGAGCAAATAGATTCTTTAGCGTATAAGTGTTGAGGTAAGCAAGTGACTAATTCCTTTGAAGAGAGAGTGTTCAGTGTTTTGAAGTTAAGATGAGATGGCCTCTTATGCCATAGCCAGTTGACATCTGATGAGGCTTTGGATAGAAAACAGATGTTTTCAGTGGTTGAGGAATCCATGTTAATGACATAAACATTTTCCAAACGATAACCACTGAGAGCAAGTTTTTCCTTCTTATCAGTGACAGAACATCCTTTCTTAGTAAATCATACTTTGTAGTCTTTATCACATAGCTGACTGATGCTAAGAAGAGTGTGCTTCAGCCCTTCTACATAAGCGACTCTTCGGAAGTTAGTTGTACCATTAGTGAGTATACAAAACCCTCTGGTATAGCCTTTCCCGTTTCCACTAAAGGTCACTGAGGGACCTTTCTCTTCCTTGTATTCAGAGAGCATGTTCTTTTGTCCAATCATGTGTCTAGAGCATCCACTATCAAGATACCAGATACCCTTCGAGACTTGCAATCATAGGGAAGATTAAGTTTGAAATGGTACCCACTTTACAATGGGTCCACATAAGTCAGTGGAGATGGAAGGTTCAGCGATCTTCACAACATCTGATGTTTCAGTGTCAGTGGTAACCTTCACTTTGGTTAATTTCTTAACGTTAGTGGTATTTTTCACCCTGGCAGATTTTTCATCTTTGGTGACCTTCTTTTCCTTGGAGGCAATCATCTTCACCTTAGCTAATTTTTAGCTTTGGTGGTTGTGGGGTATTTATTAGCAATATGATCAGTAAGTCTACCGTGATAACATTCCTATAACTGAAAGTAGCTTTAGGACCATAGGCATAATTATTTGAAAGCTTTAAATGAGCAGGCCTTGTTCCAAGAATGCCTTTAGCATCACATATCGGAGGAACTTTTGGTTCTTCAGATTTCTTAGCTTTTACACCAACCTTTATTCTAGGGGTGGATCTCTGAACATGTTTAGAGACCTTAGATTTTGAGGTAGAAGGTTGACTAGCTGAAGGTTTTGACTTAGTCTTCTTCAGCTTAGGCACGTTGGTACCCTTCTGAGGAGCTTGGGAAACAGATTTCCCTTTCTCCATGAGTTTGGGACTCTTAGGAGATTCCTCAGGGATAGGAGTAGTAGAAGAAGAGCACTAAGATGAAGAAGTGTCAGGGATGGAGCAGACAAACATTCCAAACTTAAGCATGGAACGATCTCTACTTAGTTCTTCTCTATCAAAACAAAAACCAAGACCACATCTGTCATGGACGGGGATCTGAGCATCGATTATCTCAATGATACCATCCTTCAATAGTAGCTTTTTCAGCCTTAAATTCAACGATAGCTTGTTCGCGTTCAATGCTGATTAGTTCATTTACATAAACCTGATTTTTTAAACTTTCTTCTATATTAGATAGTTCTTAGATATTTAAATGACATTTTTGAGTTGTTCAGTTAAATCAAGATTTTGTTGTTCAGCTTGTGTTTCGCCATTCAAGGAATTATATAAATCAACTGTCAACGAATCGATAGCACGACATCTATCAGCTTCAGTGAGAGCTGGATCAGAAGAGATATTTACCTGAGAAGTAGAAGAGGTAGAAGAAATATCAGCGGTTTATTCCTTCACTTATTGGATTTGGGCCATCAGACATAGGTTGGCCACATCTTCTTCATCACAGTCTGATTCTTCATCAGAATCAGCCCAATCATGTTCTTCAGCGATTAACCTTTACCTTTTTGCTTGAAATTTTTCAGCTTAAGATATTTGGCATCTCTGGATTTAGAGGATGAAAAGGTTTGAAGACTTTCTTTGACATGCATTCACTAGCAAAATATCCTTTCTTCTCACCGTTATAACAGGTAGAAGTTGTCTTATCAACAGGAGTTGATTTTGGCTTGTCAGTGATAGCAAGAGGTTTATTTCTTCTGAAATTACTCTTTCTTGCAAATCTCCTGAAGGAGTTTGTCAAGAGTGCTAGTGACTCATCAAGTTATGACATATCAGTTCCTGATAAGTCAACAGAGTCTAATTCCATCTCTGTGATAGTAACATAAGATCGCTGAGTGGGTATCATCTCGGAGGAGACTAAAGCAACAGGTGTGCTATTGGAATCTTTTGAATATTTTACAAGATTCTTCGTAAGCTGACATGATAGCTCATGATTGAGCAAAATGCTATAAAGAGTGCTTAAGGAAATGTCCTTGAGATCCTTTGAAAGTATAAGACACATGGTATAATTGTCCCAACTTTCAGGAAGACGTTCTAAGAATTTTGTCAGGGTCTCAGAATTAGAATAGGTCCTACCAACAGTTATTAAATCAGTTAATAAGCAATTGAAGTGTTGGTGTACCTCAGACAACGGTTCATTCTTACCACAAATGAAACTTTTGTATTGTCTTACCAGATTTATCTTTTTGGATTCTTGTACTTCAGATGTACCTTCATATTGAACACAGATTGTGTCCCACATGGCTTTAAAAGTTTTAAGGTTCATTACTGAGTGATAAACCTCATCGGGTAGAGCCATAGATATGACTGCTCTAGCCTTGGTATCAATGGCTACCTTTTTCTTGTCTTCATCAGACCACTTAGAGAGTTCCTTTACAATTTGCCTTTCAACTATGGCTGTAGTTGTCGCAGTGGCAGGAATTGCAGCAGCTATGATAAATGGAACATAAGGTCCATTTTCAACATAGTAAGGCATAGTAGGGTCTATACCTTCAAGAAAGAGTATCATTCGATTCTTCCAAAGACTAAAATTATCTTTGTTGAATCGAGGAGGTTTTGCAAGAGAACCATTATCTATATAGTTTGTGTTTGAGTTGAATGTCATTTGAAGAATAGCAAGGAAGAGAGATTTAAACAAGATCTTGTTTATGATATTAAACAATCTGCTCTGATACCACTTGTTGGTCACGAAGGGGTTCTACAAAGGTGAAAGTTTGTAGAAGGGGGGTTGAATACAAACACAAAATTACTTTTCTAAATTGTTTATTGATAAATCAGAACACAATTTACAGTTTGTTTCAGAATAAGATTAAATAAAACCTAATCTAAACAAACTTAAGAATCACTAAGGTTTTTGCACTAGAAAATAGATAGAAAGATAGAAAGGATAAGTAGAAAAAATAGAGGTTTTTCTACTTGCACTAAGAATTCAAGAGATCCTTCAAAATGAAGGATGTTGCTCCTATTGATACCCCATGCATTTAATGCATGGCAGGAGCACTGTATGTTGGGATTTTTGTTCAAAACACGATTTCAAAAACATAATATTTGCAACGGAAGCTAAAAGATTTTGAACAACATTAAAACATTTTAACACCCATCAAGGATCCATTTTCATGAACATGAAAGATTTAAAAAGCATACATAGGGGGTTTTAGAAATTACAACCTTTGAAGTCCTTTGATAAAACCTTCTAGTATGATGTGATGATGATGGCAAGAACTCAAGAAGAATTCCTCTAGAGAAGTCCACCAAACAAGTTCCAACACTTTGATGTATGCTAGTACCTTCTTGAACTTTGATGCCAAAACAACTTCTAATTCAAGTGTACAATATACTTGAAAAATGAAGAACAAAACACACACACTATGTGTGTGTTGGCCGAAGTAGAGAGAGAGGGAGAGGAGAGAGTTAATTCAAAAGTGTGTCTTACAATTCCATGTATTCTCTCATTTTACTAGAAGACAAGCTAAGCAATTTTCATTGGACCACAAAAGGGTCCAATGATGTGCATATTGCCACCCAACATGGCCAATGGGAAAAGAGGAAGGCCATGCAATATTACACTCTCAACCCTTCTAGTTTAAAATGGTTAAAATCAGATTTTAACTAATTTTAAACTTTCTCCTTTAAGTCCCTCCTTTCAATTTTAGTTACAAAATAAATCCATCACATGTATTATGTTATATAACCAAAATTTATTATTTGCATCTAATATTATGAATCATATTCATCAATATTTTCAAGAATTAATTAATATTTATCAAGAATCAAATTCTTATAAATATCAATTCGGTGTCTACTTGCTATATGGTGTGACCCTATAGGATCATATGTTACCGGTAATATTATTTTATAATCATTCTTGAGCACACGGAACCAACAATCTCCCACTTGCTCAAGATTGTATTATAGAATGATATAGACAGTGGTGGACGTCTAGCAACATCTCACTCCCCCAGCAATACATGACTGTAAATGCCATTCAACAACATCCAATTCTCACAAGCTCATAGCTTCAATTGATGTATAAGGTGTGGTATCAGTTATCCCTTTGTTTAGACATCATGTTGAACATGAGACATGGATCACTATCATTCTCATCTATTGTTCAACTTTTGGTAAGGCGCCTTAGATGTCTCACTCTTAACACATTAAGAGAAACAAATCCTATCTTGACTACATACGTCTCTCATGCAGCTCATGCCATGCCCAATGATGGCCTTTATAGCTGCCCCTTTTCAAGAACAACGGTTAACCATATCAAAACATAACACTCCTTACACTTGAGTCCCAAATATGCATCTCAAGTCGAAGGATACAAAGATACTACTTTTATTCAAGACTCACTTATGCCGACGATCCATGAGGTGATCTTGAAGCGGGTCATGTCCAATACTTGTTCCCTAACAAGTACCTATGAACTTGGTTGCAACACTTGGCCACTTTTACTCTTAAAAGGTCAACCAATCCAATTCATATTAGTCTTACTTCATAGTTGCTCCCACAACCATGATCGACTATGGACATTTAGTATAACTAATTTATTCAAGGATTTAAAACATGCTAATATGGAACTCAACAAATATTTAATGAAAAAGACAAAATGATTCACTTCAATAGTTGTTGCTTTACATTGTTCCAAAATCCAAATACTAAACCAAATCAAATCCATTCACTAGAGTAACGAAGTCCTATAGCTCTAGCGTGATCCTCATGTTTAGCTGGTGGAAGAGACTTCGTGAATGGGTCTGCCAAATTTTGATCTATATGAACTTTGCGAATACTGATTTCACCGCTTTCAACTTCATCACGTATGTAGTTGAATTTTCGGCGAATGTGCCTTGTCCTTTTCTGTGACATGGCATCATTAGCTATGGTTATTGCACCCTCATTATCACAAAGGATTTCTAGGGGATCCTGAATGGTAGGGACCACCCCTAGATCTTCAATGAACTTCTTCATCCAAGCAGCTTCTTGTGCAGCCTGTGATGCAGCGATGTACTCTGACTCTGTAGTGGATTGTGCAACCACGCTTTGCTTGGAACTCATCCAAGCGACGGCGCCTCCATTCATAATAAAGATAAAACCAGACTGTGACTTACAATCATCTCTATCCGTCTGGAAGCTAGCATCAGTATAACATTTTATACTAAGGCTTTCTTCCTGACCTCCATAGATAAGGAACATTTCTTTGGTTCTTCGTAAGTACCTCAGAATGTTCTTCATAGCAATCCAATGACCTTCTCCCGGATCTTGTTGGTACCTACTCGTCATGCTCAAAGCATACGATACATCCGGTCTCATGCATATCATAGCATACATGATAGATCCAATTACAGAAGCATATGGAATGCCATCCATCCTGTCTCGCTTAACCTTTGTGCTAGGACATTGAAATTTACTCAATATGGTACCAGATGGCATCGGCAATGACCCTCTCTTAGAGTCCTGCATCTTGAACCTTTTCAAGATTTTGTCAATGTATGCATTTTGACTTAAACCTATAAGTCTCCTTGTTCTATCTCTATAGATCTTTATACCAAGAATATATGCTGCTTCACCCAAATATTTCATTGAGAAACATTTCTCAAGCCAAGCCTTAACCCCTTTCATAGAGGGAATATCATTTCCAAAGATCAGTATGTCATCCACATACAACACAAGGAATGTTACAATGCTCCCACTAGCTTTCTTGAAAACACATGGTTCATCTTCATTTTTAATGAAACCAAACTCTTTGATTTTCTCATTAAAACGAAGATTCCAACTTCGAGATGCTTGTTTTAGTCCATAAATAGATCTCTTAAGCTTACACACTTTATTATGATACTTTGGATCGACAAAACCTTCAGGCTGAACCATATAGACATCTTCAGTTAAGTGTCCATTAAGAAAAGCCGTTTTGACGTCCATTTGCCATATCTCATAGTCATAATATGCAGCAATGGCAAACAATATTCTAATAGACTTGATCATAGCCACAGGAGAGAAGGTTTCATCATAGTCAATACCATGAGTTTGAGTGAAACCTTTCGCCACAAGTCTTGCTTTATATGTGTGCAAATTTCCATCCATGTCGGTTTTCTTCTTGAAAACCCATTTACTTCCTACAGACTTGCTGTTGGGAGGAAGATCAACCAAGTCACATACTTGATTATCATACATGGATTGCATCTCAGTGTTCATGGATTCAAGCCAATGATCAGATTCAGAACCTGTCATGGCACTCTGGTAGTTAGTGGGTTCATCAGAATCCACCAAGAAACAACATTCATCATAAGATATGGAAAACCCATATCTTTCTGGTTCCTGTCGTACTCTACCAGATTTGCGAACACTTTGTGTCTCATTTGTCTCCTGACCAACCATTTGTTCAGGTTCAACATCTCGTTGTTGAGTACTAGTGCCAACCTCAGGTGCATCAGCTAATGGTTCTTCCTCAAGTACCATTTGCCTCCCTCTGGCTTCTTCCATTAGGAACTTAGTTTCCAGGAATTCAGCCTTTCGAGCAATAAAGACTTTATTCTCGGCGGGATTGTAGAAATAGTATCCTATACAATCTTTAGGATATCCTACAAAGATGCATTTAGTAGATCTGGGATCTAATTTGTTTGAAGCTTCTTGTCTCACATAAGCCTCACATCCCCATACCCTTAAATAGGATAAGGATGGAACCTTTCCATGCCAAACCTCATAAGGTGTTTTATCTACTTTCTTGGTTGGAGCCATATTTAAAATACGGGTAGCAGTAATTAAGGCATAACTCCAAAATGATAAAGGAAGAGTACTCCTATTCATCATAGAGCGAACCATATCTAGTAAGGTTCGATTCCTCCTCTCAGATACACCATTATGTTGTGGTGTTCTAGGTGGAGTAAGTTGTGAGACAATCCCACGATTCTCTAGATGATTTAGGAATTCATTATTTAGATATTCACCTCCTCTATCGGAATGAAGGACTTTAATGGTTTTATTTAGTTGATTCTCAACTTCACTTTGAAACAATTTGAACATTTCAAATGCTTCATGTTTATGTTTCATAAAATAAACATAACCATATCGATTGAAGTCGTCAGTGAAGGTGATGAAGAATCTAGCACCATCTCTTGCTATGGTTCTGAAAGTACCGCACACATCAGTATGTATGATTCCTAACAGATCTTTAGCCATTTCACTAGAACTAGAGAAAGGAGCTTTGGTCATCTTCCCACATAGACAAGATTCGCATATATCAAATGATTCTTTCTCATTTGCCTTCAAAATACCACTCTTTTGAAGTTGGGATATGCGTTTCTTGTTTATATGGCCAAGACGACAATGCCATAAATAAGAATCGCTCAAATCATTCTTAAGTCTTTTGGTGTTAGCATGGTATATAGAACTATCGTTTATGGAACTATCTAGTTTTACTTCGTATATACCATTTAGAGGTCTAGCCTCGAAATAGAACATATCATTTTTGTAAGCATGAATAAAATCGTCATTAAAACGATAAGTAAAACCAGAATGTTTTAAACGAGCAACTGAAATAATATTCCTGGTCAAGCTAGGGACATAACACACATTGTTTAATGTCAAATACAGGCCATTTGGTAAATGTAAATCGTAATCTCCTAAAGCTTGGGCTTCAACTCTTGCTCCATTTCCCACGTGGAGTACGGTTTCGCCTGTCTTCAGCTGCTTACTTTTTCTGAACCCCTGTAACATGTTACATATGTGAGTTCCACACCCAGTATCAAATACCCAAGCGTGAGGTGAAAAAGTAAATAGATCTAATTCTATCACATAGATACCTGAAGGCCCTGCATCGGCCTTTTTCTTCTTCAACTCTGCCAGGTAAGTAGGACAGTTCCTTTTCCAGTGACCAATCATGCCACATTCAAAACATGCGTCCTCTTTGGCCACTTTCTCCTTCTTTTTAGTTTGTGGGGTTCGGGCAACCTGCTTGCCTTTGCCCTTAACAAACTTAGCCTTGGAGTTAGTAGTTTTGGATTTCTTGGTTCCACCTTCCCGAATCATGAGCACATGAGGGGTTTTATTTGGGAGATTCTTATCAGCAGTTTTGAGCATCTGATGCAGTTCTGAGATAGGTTTCTCCCAACCATTCATGTTGTAGTTCATGATGAAGGGGTCATAGGATTTACGCAAAGAGTTTAAAATTATATCCGTAGCCAATTCCGCTGGATATTTAGAGCCAAGACGCTCCAAATGATCCAAATGACCTTTCATCATGAGTACGTGATTGCTCACATTTCCTCCCTCCTCCATCTTACATGCGTGCAACGATCGAACGGTTTCGAAGCGTTCAGTTCGGGCTTGTTGTTGGAACATTTTCTTCAGCTGATTGATCATATCATATGTCGTGTGATTCTCGAAAATCTCTTGAATTTTGGGAATCATTGTGGCTAGCATGAGGCTCGACACTTCGACCGAATCATCCACATGTTTCGACCATTCAGCGTGAGGAGCCCTAGGAGTAACGGGAGGTTCATCGGGAATAGGGGTATCCAACACATACAACTTCTTTTTCGGCCTGAGAAAAATTCTCAGATTTCGGCGCCAGTTCAGGAAGTTGGTGTGGTTAAGTTTTTCCTTTTCTAGGAGGGATCGAAGGTAATTGGTGTGGTGGTTCACATTAGTTGCCATCTACAAAATTTAACAAAGTTCTATTTAGTACTTTCGATTTTTAAAACCTTATTTATTAATACCCTTTATGTATTTAAAACATTAATAATATAAAGTCTAGGATCCAATGTTGCAAAACAAATAAATGGTTAGGTGACATTTATCCCATCTATTTAATTCAACAAGGTAGGTGACGTTTACCAATTACGTCCAAATATAATTCCTAGCAATATGGGATCGTTAACAACGTTTGTTAATTGGCATGTTTGATCCCATCTATGCCTCGGGTTTCTAATGCCTAGGTGACCTTTATCACAAAAGATTTCCGATCAAGTCATCCAATTTGAACAACATGCGGAATCGGCGCATAACTAGTGGTTAGGTGACCTTTATCCCACTAGAAAACGCGAAACCACGTCGGCCATCAAAAGATGATCCAAGTAGTTAGGTGACCTTTATCCCACAAGGATCATACAAGTGACGTGCGAGTGTTTTTCAAAAGGACGGCATAGACTTGCGTTTATAAAAGGGATTTTAGATGTATTATAATTCTAGTTTTATAAAACAACATATTGTATCATGTATATTGCATGCATCCAATATCACATGGTACTTATAATTTGAAAAACATATTTTTCTTTTATTGGTTCTTTTAGTTTAAAATAAAATCTTCATTTTATTAGCTATTTCGTTGCGGTCAATTTTAAACTAATATCCTATATTAATGTCGAGTTTGAGCGCATTAGAACCAATTTTAGTCCTTTTAATAAAACACCCTTTTATTATTTAGACATGGAGTTTGGATTAGTTTTAAAATCACAATTTTAACTCATTTTACCACTTCAAAAAAAAATTAATAAAACTCTTTTAGTTTAAAAAACTCATTTTTATCATTTTACTTTAAAATGTTATTTTGAAAAGCCAAACTCCAAAAGATGATATATTTTTATGTTCAAAATATTATCTATCATGCAAAAACCTATTTCAACCACACAATATAATATCAACATAAACATAATCAACAACATGCAAAAAGTGTATAAACCAAGCTAAAAATTTCTAGTGACAATTCTTGTGAACCAAACAAGAATGTCAAGTCCATTCCTAAGGGACAAAGAACCAAAACTCCAAATGATGTCTTCAAGCTCCCACTTGCCAAAACAACCATTGCATGCAAATCTTCTAGGAACTCCATGGTGAGTGTGTTGCTCCTTGAAAGTCTTCCTTCTTCAAACTTGTTACATTTTTATATAAATAAACTAATCTAACATTAATCTATCTAATACAAAAATTAACAAAAAGAAAAATGCCTATTTACTATTACATATTTTATGAATAAATAAATATTACTACCAAAAGAATAAACAACACAACCAACATCACAAGGGGTCTTTAGCTTGTTTATACACATCATATACATACAACAAAAATAAACAAACACTTTGTTTTTCTAAGGCAACTTTTATGACCAAAAATACATGTTAATTTTGGTCACATACAATAACAATTATAAACAAAAAAAATTGCCAAAGATGTCATACATGAACTTCTTCATGCAAGATGAAAAATCACCCATGGCTTCCAAAAACCAAGTTTTTCATATAAACAAGAAATCTTAACATGCATGCAAAAGTGGCTCTGATACCACTTGTTGGGATTTTTGTTCAAAACACGATTTCAAAAACATAATATTTGCAACGGAAGCTAAAAGATTTTGAACAACATTAAAACATTTTAACACCCATCAAGGATCCATTTGCATGAACATGAAAGATTTAAAAAGCATACATAGGGGGTTTTAGAAATTACAACCTTTGAAGTCCTTTGATAAAACCTTCTAGTATGATGTGATGATGATGGCAAGAACTCAAGAAGAATTCCTCTAGAGAAGTCCACCAAACAAGTTCCAACACTTTGATGTATGCTAGTACCTTCTTGAACTTTGATGCCAAAACAACTTCTAATTCAAGTGTACAATATACTTGAAAAATGAAGAACAAAACACACACACTATTTGTGTGTTTCGCCCGAAGTAGAGAGAGAGGGAGAGGAGAGAGTTAATTCAAAAGTGTGTCTTACAATTCCAAGTATTCTCTCATTTTACTAGAAGACAAACTAAGCAATTTTCATTGGACCACAAAAGGGTCCAATGATGTGCATATTGCCACCCAACATGGCCAATGGGAAAAGAGGAAGGCCATGCAATATTACACTCTCAACCCTTCTAGTTTAAAATGGTTAAAATCAGATTTTAACTAATTTTAAACTTTCTCCTTTAAGTCCCTCCTTTCAATTTTAGTTACAAAATAAATCCATCACATGTATTATTTTATATAACCAAAATTTATTATTTGCATCTAATATTATGAATCATATTCATTAATATTTTCAAGAATTAATTAATATTTATCAAGAATCAAATTCTTATAAATATCAATTCAGTGTCTACTTGCTATATGGTGTGACCCTATAGGATCATATATTACCGGTAATATTATTTTATAATCATTCTTGAGCACACGGAACCAACACTTTACACGTGACAGATCTTCAATGGGCGCATGTTTCTGACTTTTGTCAAAGACATGCTCTTGGCCGCATGGTGAACAGTATAGGTGTCAGAGTGGTTGTACGATTATGGACAAAATCAAACTTCATTTTGTACCTTCGTACTTTTTGTGCAAGAAGATAAGACAAACAATTCTTGAACCACAAGCTTCATGATCAGCGATCGCTGATGGGTTCTTTCATCAGTGAGGCCTGATGTAAGTCAGCTATCGCTGAAGCCTTGTTCTTGAATTTTCACGCGTGTGTAGACTTGTCTTGGTTTCACTGATGGCCGCTTCAGATCATGAGTAAACTTGTCCTTGTTCATCAGCTTTGTCTTCGATGTCAGCGATGAACTCTTTGGTCGCGAGGCTTGTCTTCAGATATTACATTAACACTTTTACATAGGGAAGTTATCAGCGATACTGAACAAACTCAGTATGTTTATCGTTGATGGCGAAACACTAATACATATAGATGTTAAATGCAATTTTCACTAAGTATTCTAAAGGTAGTCGTCAAATCACTAAGAGAGTTTGGATCAACAGAAGCCCCCTGAATCCAAGACCCATTGCTCCTTGATAGTTTCACTCTGGTTGATGCGATTAGAGAATCATCGGGATCATTATTCATGACAAGGGGTGAAGATGAACCTTCCTTGTCAGCCTTGGCTTTAAGATTCAGACATTCCTTAATCCGATGTCTGCATTGATGACAATAGTGGCAATTGCCAATCTTCTTAGACTTGCCTCTAAATTCCGGCTTGCATGATCTTAAACAGTCTCATGTCTTATCCCTCTTTCGATATTCATTACGTCCTCTCTCCACGAATAACCCATGGTTGTTGTTTCCAGCATCTTTGTCAACATTCAAGCCTAGCATTTGATCCCTTAGATCCTCACTTAAGAAACCCATTTTCATATTTGTCATAGTTATAGTATCTATACCATAAATTAGAGAGTTTGCAAAGCTAATATACCTTTCAGGAGGGAGCATAGAAGGAATGGTGTCATCATCAAATCATATTGGATAAGTCCAGCATCAAGAATTTATACCATCCCAGCTAAAAATGTGTACCAGAATGACCACGAACTAACATAGACAACGAAGCTTTTCATCTTACTCTTGTATCGTAGAATGATACTAAATATTCAACCTAGAAACACTAAGTTATCAACCACACCCACAACAAAACAAACTTTGCTTTCCTTCAAGCAAAACTAGAAGCGATAGTAGGAAACAACAAGACATAAAATACCACAAAGAAAAAGATAAAAATCGAATGATCACAAACATGAAAATAAAAGAAGGAAACCAATATAGGGTTTAAACATACGACTCAACCAAGCCCCTTCAAATCAACGAACTTGTGACGAGATCAATTTAACGAAGATCGAGCCATGTATTTCTAGATTCTAAATCAAATCGAAGCATAATAACTATTGTTAAGAAAATTCCAATCAATGCAAACAAACCATGAAGATGCACCAACCTAAGGAGGATATCACTTCAAATCTTGAATCTTTGGTTCATCAAATGCTCTAATTACACTTGTTATCTTTTCCACTATTTTGTGACTTTTCACCACTTCTACATTGAATGCAATTTAATCATATAACTTTATCAACCTAACTTTTCACAAAGAAGCTGTATTATTGTTATATTCTCTTTTTCATTTTTTTCAATTACCAAAGATCCCTTTGACCTCCAAAATTATCTTCTTGTTTCACCTTCTATAACACTTTCCTATTTTCATGATGCACTCATGAGTATGCTATAGTACTTTTTGCTACGTTCATAATTAAGGTTAGCAAACCAAAGTACTACAAAATAATTGACTTTTACCTATAAAAATTATCTAAAGAAATTTTTATCGATAATTATCGACAAATTACACACAAAATACCAATGGTTCCGTAGAATCTGATGTTCTACAAGAAAATAAATAAGTCAGGGCCCTAGATAAATTTGAGTTTTTCGGCAACAATATACCCACCAACTTTTGTAACGGTTTTGTAAAGAATCACACCTTTAGCGGCAGATATCCTGGGGAAAACTCCTTAGATTAAAATCCTCCATTTAGTAGTGAATATTGTTTGAACATTTAGCTACGAAGGGAAACATATACCAAACAAGGGCATAGAAAGGGAATCATAGCTAATAAACCAACAAGAAAATGTACACATCGTTTGGTATCATATCTCAATGTCTATTTATGAACTTTTTTTGCCCAAATATCTCAATGTCTATAATTTTTTTCGTATAGCATACATGAAAATTTCAAGTGTGTAAATCTTTAGTACTCAGTGCAAGAACCTAATGAGATCAATCAATCAATTAAGAAAACCGCTTGAATTGCAATATTTATTAATCGGATACGTTGAATTATCCACAACTAAAAAATATTGGTATACTTTTTGAGTTATGTGGAGGCCTCCAAAAAACGAGGAAGTCAAATATCTATCATTTCGCCTATAGTTCGATTCATCTTATATTAATTGTTCTTGTTTCTGTTACAACAATTGAAAGAGTTTTCTTTGTAATGAAAATTATGAAAACAAGACTTTGTGATGACATGGATGATGAATTTCCTGATTCTTAACATCAAACTTGTTGCTTCCTTCTCCACATGTAAGATAGTGGATGATTTTTGTCCCCTTAAAAAGATGTGTCCAATTTTAAATACAAAGGGTACAATTTCTTATAAATTTAAACTCTTTTTTGGTTTAAGGTATGCTTGTTTGGGGTATGTATCTATTAGTTCTAATATTTTTAGCAGATTAGTTCTTGAAAAAAATGAATCTGCAATGTTAATTTATGGCCATTTGGAAACTTCTAAAAGTTGATTTTTGCAAAGCATGTATGCTAGTCTATCTTAAAAGATATTTATTTGTTCATTTTCCAAATCCTGAGACCAATAATTATCATTATTATATTTTTTTTTGAACGGAAAAATTTTATACCACCAGAAAAACTAGCGAAAAGCTAGAAGAACAAAAGAGCGTCAAGAAACGGCAAGAGAATTACAAGACCAGCTATCCCAATTAAAAGACTCACCCTTTTTGCCCCTATTCTTAACCCACAAAAATGAGTTTGACATCACCTCCGAAACGATGACGCTAACCGGTTGACCTTTATTGCTAAAGGTGATCGAGTTGCGAAGCTTCCAGATTGACCAACAGTACGCCGCAATAACCACATCCAGGTCCTGGTCTTTGTTAGAGCTGTTCTTTCGTCCCGAGTCAATGAAATCTATAAGCGAAATGAAGTTGAAAGGAAAATTGTCGCACCAAACCTTGATCGAATCCCTTATTTCTTTGCTGGTTGAACAATGGACGAACAAGTGATCTTCCGATTCAGGAGACGAGTGGCACAACGGACATAAATCAGAATTAAGTTTGACTCCTCTCTTAATCAAGTTTGGTTTCGTCGGCAGCCTCCCGAGTCTTGCTCTCTATAGAAGTAAGTTGACCTTACCCGGGACCAGACGATTCCACTTCGTTGTCTGCTGCAGGCTGGTCAAGTAGGATTCGTCAATCAATTTTCTAAGCGATGATACGGTGAACTTTCCATCGGTTTCCAGCTTCCAACTCCAAGTTCTGCTATGTTGATCAAAGGAAAATAAGTCATGCAAAGAAACGTTATAAGCAGAGACCTCTTTGTTAAGACGTTTGATGTTGTCCCATGAACTACCCGAGATGCCCCTTACTCCCCTTGTAACGAGGCCACCGTTTGCACCAAATAAGGAGGAGATAACCGCCCACCACATTCCATCGGGTTCGGTATGGTAACGCCACCACCATTTACCGAGCAATGCTAAGTTAATTGCTCTAAGACTGCCAATGCTCAATCCACCGTGCTTTTTGTTGTTTATCGTGGAACTCCAGGCTACCCACGAGATTTTAGTCTTGTCTGCGTCTCCTCCCCAGAAAAAACGAGTTCGAATGCTTTCGATCAATTTTACCACCTTTTTGGGAGCTTTATACACTGAGAACAGGTATAGCCCCAGACTGCCCATAACATATTTACACAGAATTAGCCTCCCACCAGCGGAAAGGCTTTTAGCCTTCCAGCTCGAAAGCCGATTTTGGACTTTCTCGATGAGAGGAAGCCAACTTTCGATCCTTGACATTTTTGCTCCCACCGGCAAACCCAAGTAGGTGAACGGGACCGAGCCTTCTCTACAGTTTGTCCTCCTCGCCATGGCTGAGATTTCATCCGGGTTTACACCGACTCCCATCAAATTGCTTTTAAAGAAATTAACTTTAAGCCCAGAAGCTAACTGAAAACACCTCAGAATTCTAACCAGGTTCAAAATGTTGGTGATGGACCACTCCCCGAGAAAAATAACATCGTCTGCATATTGAAGGAGCGAGATGTTGGGCCCATCATTTGGAAGTGAGACCCCCCTGAATAACCCTTTTTCTTTGGCCTCATCCATGGCGACTTTCAGCCCCTCAGCCGCTAGAATAAACAGAAAAGGGGCAATAGGATCGCCCTGCCTTACGCCCTTTTCCATTCTAAATTCCTCCGTTGGAGATCCGTTGACGAGGACCGAGACTTTGGCGGTGGAAATGTAACCATGCATCCACGACCTCCACTTAACCCCGAACCCCATCTGAAACATTACATCGTCCAAGAAGCTCCAACTAAGGGAGTCGAATGCCTTTTCGAAGTCAACTTTAAAGATAAGGGTTTTTTTATTACGCTTTCTGGCCAGTTAATAACTTCGTTAACAATGAATGGACCGTCAAGGATGCTCCTTCCTTTAATAAAAGCGGTTTGTTCCTTGCCGATTACCGAGTCCAGAACTGTTTTTAATCTTTCTGCGAAAACCTTAGAGATGATTTTGCTAGTGTAACTTATAAGATTGATCGGCCGATATTCCGTAAGAGATATGGGGTCCTTAACCTTTGGAATGAGGGTGATGAACGAGGAATTACTTCTAGGGTTAATAGAACCATGCTCAACGAAAAACGTAACTGCGTTGAAAATATCTCCACCGACGATGTCCCAAAGTTTCTTACGGAACGCAAACGTAAACCCGTCTGGCCTAGGAGCTTTCTCGTTGCCACAACTCCACACTGCTTGTTTGATTTCCTCGAAGGAAACTGGTAATTCTAGGCTCGCCTTTTGATCGTCCGAGAGGGTTCTGAATTTGGTACTATTGAATTTTGGTCTATCTCGGATCTGCTCTTTGAACTTTTTGCTGAAGAAGGAGTAGATCTCTTGCTTGATTTCGTTTGGCTTGCTGGTCCAAACACCGTTGATGTTAATCCCATGGATTCGAGACCTTATATTATTTCTTAACAGCCCATGAAAGAAACGGGTGTTCTCGTCCCCTTCGAGAGCCCATAATTTGGACTTAGCTTTTTGTTTAAGATCAAGGATTTGATGAGACTCGAGATCTTGGATTTGTAGATAAACCTCAGCCCTTCGTTTGATTTTATCGTCATCCATCAATGAATTTTTCGCCAAAAAATCTAAATCTTCAAGCGATTTCTTAAGCATGTCCACTTGCATCTTGTTGGCTTCCGCCCGGTAACTCTCCAGCATTTTATACTCTTTTTAAGGGATTTGAGCTTTCTCGAAAACAACTCCACTTTCGAGTACACATTACCCGATTCTAACTCCGAATTCCAACATCTCGAAACCACATTAGCAAGGTCTGAGTCGAGAAGCCAAGAATTAAATAATCTAAAGGGAATCGGGCCGAAATTTGAGCCCTTGGAGTCCAACAGGATAGGACTATGATCGAAGTGGATTCTAGCCAGGACCGTGGCACTTGCGTTCGGCCAGTGGTTAAGAAAGTTTGCCGAGACCAGGAAGCGATCAAGTTTACTTAGCTTGGAGCCTCCCGAACCCATCCAGGTAAACTTGCGACCACCTAGCTTTAGATCAATCAAACCATTAGATTCAATAAAGTCATTAAAAGTATACGCACCTCTGGGGTCAAAAATCGACCCTTTTCGCTCCTCCCTATTCCGAACTTCGTTGAAGTCTCCACAGATGATCCAAACCAGCTCCAAATCAGATCTGATTACGGCTGCGGTTTTTTCCCAAAGAGCCTCTTTAAGACTGTTATCTTGGGGGGGCATACACGTTGATGATGCCGCAAGGTGCATTGATCGAAGCCCATTTGCCTTTGATAGCCACAAAATTGTAATCTTTGATTGTGTCGCCAACTGAGAAGTACTCGGGATCCCATATTGTGCATATGCCACCCGATCTACCTAAGGAATTTACCCAACAAGAACTGCAGCTATTGTTCCACCAAGACGAACGGACAAGAGTGTCCGAGATACCCGCACATCTGGTTTCTTGAATACAAAACGCGTTTAGCTTATGGTCTCTTCCTAATTCTCTGATCCATTTCTTTTTTATCTCCTTACCCGCACATCTCGGAATTTCCGTCCAAATCGAATCCCACAACATTACCAACTTCGATTGTTAAATCAACCTCGTCTGAACCGTTCTCCCTGTTTAGGACGAACAAATTGGGCTCAGTCCCTTGACTGTTATTGCAGATTATACGGTTTCTATTGAGGATCAGATTCTCCGAATCTGACTCTGCCTCATCTCTAGTTGCCACTGTAGCCTCCCCCACAACATTACCAGAGTTGAGAAGGTGATGACACTTAGGGTTAGATTTCTTACCTTGAGGGCAATTGCAAGGGCTCGAAAAGCTTTTCTTCTTTAACTTCCTTTTCTTCTTTGCTTCCTTCTGTTCTAATTCCTTCCACATGCCTAGTTCTTCTTCTAGAAATTCGATTTCTTCTTCTTTTTCTGACTCTGAAACATGCTCCTCCGCCACAGATCGTTCTCCTATGAATCTCGCAGTGTCCTAAATTTCTTCGGTTTCCTCTTGACTTGCAGTGCCAGATCGTACGATTCCTTGTGTGCCCACTACATGGATCTCCTTGGATTGGGCCTTCGCATCCAGTGTGCTGTAGTTGGGCCTAGGTTTAGGTGACTGTCTAAGAGATCTTGGGTTGGGCCCTTCAGAAAGGCCCAATGAAAATCCCAGCACGTTGCTCTCCAGGCCTTTGCTAGCCATTTTCTTAGACGCTTCCATGAACTCCTTGGATTGGGCATCCAGACAGGTATCTCGAGCTTTGCACAAAACATCATGATTATCTTTTTCAATTTCCAAAAAGGTAGCCTCCAGACTTGCGGTCTGTTCGACTATCGTGCCTGCACCAGCAATACCCTCCTCCGGTGCCGGAATACCGGTTCCGAACTGAGACTTTGGTTCCCATGGTATGTCAGATTTGGAGGACTCCGGGACAGAGGAGTCATGTTTCTCCGACCAGTCATCGTTATCAACGTTATGGAACGTCTCTTTTAGAGTGTCCCAAATTTTCCATTCTTCCTCATCTCCTTCCTCAGACATGTCCTCGGAAATGATCTCTTTATCGGGGAATAAGTTTCCTAGACTCATGGACTCTGCAATGTCTTCTGCAATCCTTACCTGAACCGGTTGATCGTCTACAAGGATTTTCACAGAGTCTAGGATCCAACCTGGATGATCCGTTAAGATCGCTACGTGGCCGAATTCCTAGTTGCTCCTGTCATCTCCCAAGTCTAAGACTTCAATCACCTTGCCCCATTGCGATGCCACCTTCGAGAACAGTTCTGGATTTCGAGCGAGGGGTGGAATTCCATGAATGGATAGGAAAGCGACTCTGTCCTTGATAAAAAAATCAGACTTCGAAGGGAAGACTCTTCTAACCCATCTATCCCAAGCCGGATTCTTCAAATCGAGCGGCGATTTAGACCGTTTAAGATCCGGAAAATCCAAAAGAATGAACATTCCACCCAAGTATTTGATAGAAATATTGTGGCACCCCTCTGCTTCCGAAAAGGAGCTGATGTTTCTCAGGTACGAGAGGTTCACGACTTCAGCAATTAACGATTTCTCCAATCTTTTCTTCATACCTCCTGTGGAACGAACGCATAGTACAGGCTTTTCAAACTCCGTGGTACTGCGTTGGCCTCGAAACTGCTTTGCTTCCGGACTCCTTTCACCTGAACAGGCTTCTCCGCCTTTTTTAACACCTTCTTTGACAACTTCAGCAAAGGACCTTGTGACTCCTCCTCCTCTGTGACTACTATGGTTCGGGACAATCGGACCCCCTATCTTGAATTCTTAGCTCTGCCCCTACCTCTACATGTACTTTGGAAATAATAATAATAAGGGTAATTTGACGACACAAGTATGAACACAAATGGTGTATACAATAAAAAGAAGAGATTTGTCAATCAGGTTGAGTGGTTGATCGCCCTGGGTGATGTGGTGGAATATCCCATCTACCCAGGGTTCGATCCCAGGCGTTCTCAACATTGATAAGACATCTTTAAGTTTCAAAATTGTCAGGGATTAGTCCGGGTTGTGCCTGGGATACCCTTTCCCAAAAACAAAAGAGATTTGATTAGTACAAAGGTTTTGCAGCATAAGTAAGCATACTATTTACATGAAATGCATGACAAATTTTGATATCATGAATAATATGTGTGTTCATATTGAACCCCTAATGAAAGCATCCGGTGTTTGATTTTATCCGATAAGATTGTTGATGACTATGGTTGAAGTTCTTGAATTTCGAAAGGTAACATAAAAGTTTAAGATTTGGGAAAGGATAACCGAAATTATTAAGTTTTCCTTGTACCTATGCATTAAGATGTGACATAATATGCTTAATATTTAAGGTCATAACTTTATGTTAGGATTGGGTATTAAGATCAAATCATTATGTAATGATATTAGTATGTTTTGTCACTTATGTAATGATATTAGTATGTTTGTGTTATAAGTGACGACACGTAAGACTAGGTGTCAAAATTTAATTGGATTTTCATCACATTAAAGGGAAGTTTATCAAATACGTATCGGGTATCACTTGCCTTATTGTATGAGCATGGCAATGACCAAGAATTTTGCTCGATAAAAAGCATAGCAAGGACTGAGAATCTTACCTGTAGGTGACAAAGAAAACTCTTATATAATTAACGCTTATTAGGTAGGATTTACCAACAATCCATTTTAATGACCTGAAATATTACCTGATAAGGTAATTTTGTAGATGTTGGCTCTTGTCAATAAGAAGCAAGATTCTAGTAAATTGCCCCAACCCTTTTTCAGAGAACTCGTATAGTTGGTAATAATTACATACTCCTTTTGAATACCATCCAAAAACTTGCATCTATCACAAAATGAATTATTTTAAAACTACAATATCATATAAATTTCTAAGTATTATCACATATCATCTTTTAAATTTTGTTTATCTAGGATTGATTGCAACTTTTATTTTCATACTCGAAGCGGGATTGGGAATGTCATTACCCACCCTAATCCGACCCGAATTAAAATTTTAAATTTATTTAATGTGTATATAGTGTGTGTCTAAATGAATAAATATGTATATATGTATGCATCTAGTATAAATATAATCTGTTTTCAATATTGATAATTACTATAGTGACCATTTATTATACTTTTAAATTTTAAAATACATTTTTTGTTATTTTTTTTACTAATCGGGTACCCAACGAGTACCCCAAACCAATTTTTACATGGGCCCGGGTTTTTTTGTACCAAAGATGGTCTTGGAAGTCCTAGGCCCTAAAAAGCCCATGTCTCTAGGCATCAATATACATTTATCAAGCCCGCAGAACAATGTATAGAATTTGCTATATTAGGCACGATCGACAAAAAAATAGATTTGGACCCATCCCATATCCAACCGTAGCCCAAAAATGATCATCTCTACATGAATCAAAACAACTACAAAGAATCTAAAAAATAATCAAAAATCAGATATTTGATTTACAACAGCCTCAACAAAACCCCACCCATCTTCAACATCTGGTCCTACCCAGAATCCAGATATCACCCTGGGACTGGGACTGGAACTACAAACTACTTTATAATCAACAAAAACACCTCCACAATATTCTCTCAAATCTGCCACATCACTGGTACGACACCGCTTCATGGACGGTAGTTCCGTGTCCCACGTTTTCGAAGCCACAAAATGGATTCCTTCAAATGGTAATTTCAATTGTGAACAACACAAAGAAGGCAAATGCAACAGAGAGATGGTTCATATAGAAAGGAGAATACTTTCAGACAGCAACATTACTTGGCTATATCAAAAGCCACGCAAAATGGCACCGACCAATTATACAAGAGCACACAAAACAAAGCAACCGACAAAAAGATTTTACAATTTTAATGTTTTTTCAGTAACTCTGGGGCTGCTTGGTTAGTTTTCCATTAAGCCACGTACGAAAAAAGTTGTCTATGTTTATACATTTGTTAGAGATTTCCAGGCAGAAGTTGAGATTTTCAAGGTAAAAATGAATCAATCAAGTTTTATGGTGATGGGTGGAAGAAAAGACGAAGAGGAATGATTTGAGAAGGTCATAATAGGAGAAGAAGCGAAGATATCAGGATGAACAATGTTGCCTGAATTACTTGAGGACAAGTTTTTGTTTCCTACAATTAGGTATATGCATAGATATATGCCTATTTGCATATCTATCTATCTAGCTAGCTATATAATATATATATATATATATAGAGAGAGAGAGAGAGATGCGTATGTATATGTATTGATATGTGTATGTCAGCGTGTACGTGCAAGTGTACATACATACAAAGATGTATCTATACATGAGCATGTGTTTTTGTGTATATGTAAATGTATTTATGTGTGTACGCATATGTATAAACATGCATATATACATACAGGGAACACACACACACACAGAGAGAGAGAGAGAAACTAATATAACACTATATATGGGCTTTGTAGATCGTATTGTGGCTTATTATTGACACAAGCCAATCTATAAACATATTTATGAAGGATACATGAGAAGTGTGAAGGACATACCTGTTAAGCAGGATGACGAACTCAAAAGCAGCCTGCAATTGATTGGGCATCGTACTTGTGGATTCTTTTAACAAAAACAAAAAAGGCAAAAAGATCAGTGGACCTTTTCAACTTTTAGTGGCATAAAAGTCTGGTTTAGTCATTTATGAAGCGGGCTTAAAAAACAAGTCATGCCTGCAAGTAATAAATGTCATAAGAGTTGATTAAATTATGGATATCAATTACCAGCTACCCTCCTCACTCGTTGGTAGTTCATGAGGATGGGGTACTGGGATTTATTGATTAAATTCTGTAGTGGATTGTACTGTGCAACCATGGGAGGAGCTCGGCGTGGAAAGCTCTTGGAGGCGATGGAGGCAAAAAATGGTAAACGTGGAAACAAATGGAGTTTGAATGATATGGCTATGCCCTAGAAGAAAAATCGTTCAGAGGATTTCGTCACCCACCATTAAGACGCAAAGAAACAGCTCCTCAGCCAAAAGTTCATTAGCAGAACTAAACATTTTTTTAAAACTGTGAGCCCAATGAGACAAAGTAAAGCATTCTCAATCAGACTCAATCATAAAATCTGATCATTAAAAGGAAATAAAAGTCGTTACAATTACGAAAACCAACAATGAACTTCACAAAGCATATAATTTTCCGTTTAACAAGATTCCTTGATAGGCTTGTCCTGGCAAGTGATTATGATTTAGAAGGCACACTTCAATCACAAGAGGAGGGAGTTTATTTTTCCTAAGGATAATATGAAATTGGTGCCATTGATATGCCAAACTAGCAAGACTAAATTCAAGCTTGACTGGAACCAACCCCTATCACAATCTACGTTCTTCCATCTAAACCCTTGTAACTTATGGTCACTTCCATAGACAAAATACCAAATGGACAAATAGGTATTTGAGAGACAATAATTATCAACAAGAGATCAGGTAAATAACACAAAGAGGAAGAACACCCTCAAAAGGTTCCAGAACATCAATGTAATTTGGAATCATCATATTTCAAGGTGTACTCCAAACCCTCAACTAATCCATATGAATTAAGCATTTAATTGAACCATTGATGTAGCTTTACAAAACATTCGTCTCAACTTCATATGCTTACATACATGTTACTCGAGATTCTTATATACCTTTAATAATATATTCAATGGCGAAGGATCATGTGAGAAGTTGAGGTTAACATGAAGAAGCGTGAGAAGTGGATATGAACCGTTGATCACTTTTAATCAAATGCCCATGAATTGCGCCTTAGAAGGGAATTGATCCGGTACATCTAGGTGCATCTTATCTCGGTGCATCTCATCCTAATGTGCGTTCATTTCTCATCCAACAGTTGATAACCACTTCTCACCGGAACCCAACCTTATTTGCACAATGTTCAAATGCATATCTTTAATAGAATCCTCTTTCCCAATGGTCAAATGCATATCATAGTTTCAGAAAGAGAGTTTTAAAAAAAAATCTACTTCCACTTTGCTTTTCTAGTTCCTGCCAACAAACTATTTCAGTCCATGGGTTAAAAGACCATGCTTTTTTACCTATAAACCTGGTACCACCAACGTTAATCAATCTATCGCAGCTGTGGACTATTGACCAAATTTTATACATATCAATACTATGAACATCGGAACTTAGCAAAAAAAAAATCCCCCATTAGGCCTCAGAGGTCAAACGAGGGAGAGACTACAAGTATCTTCGACTAAATTGCTCAAGAAAAGTAACTGCAAATATTAAATGGAGCAGCATATCAAAGAATAACAAGAGTTGCAACTTCGAAAAATTAACTCCATTTGCATAATCTAGGCAACCTAAGGAATGGGCAAAGTGTTGGTTACCTTAATTAGGGTTTTATGTGAAGTGAAATGCGTGAAGGAGCACACGGAGACTAAGCACGCCATTGAATTCGGCGCTTCCAGTAATGGGCCGGCGCCACGCAGCCGTTTCAATTCAAGGAGGCGTCGAGAAGAAGCCTGAGAAACCCAAAACAGAGGTTTACTTTGAAGGCAAACGTTGAGGAATATTTAAGAATCAATTGGAAATTTTTTAAATCGCGTTGTTTAACTGCAAATAAGCAAATTAGTTAACTCGATCCATTTGAACCTATTATTATATGTTGTAAACTAAAAAACATGTATATCCTTACAATAGAATTTATATGAATACATCATTATTGAATGGAAATAATACACTGAATTATAAAAGTGTTCTCTCCTCTTAGCTTTAAGTCGCTATCGTTCGGTTCGGATAAGTCAAGTTCCTTCGATCAGTTCGCTCAGGTGATCGGCAACAACCGGGGATGGTATATGGTAAGAGATCAATATGTTTTCTCAAAGGAACAGATTTACACCATCAATGGCAGTGCAACAAGGGAACAATGCCTTAAAGGTTTCACTGCTCTAACTAGGGTATCCCGCAGAAAGAAGTCAACTAGAAGGCAAAACCCACCTAGTCAAAATGGCAGTTACGGACTAATGTCAATAAATTTGGTGATGACCCTCCGGTTTATCTGTAATATTTAACATTATACTTAATAGTTGTTTGGTTCTTATAAAAAGGTTTGGTTTGTACTGAATCAGATCGGCGACATTGAATACTAGTTGATAGCTCAAGAAGTAGATCGATTGTTGTTGATCAAGGTCTATTATTCGAATTTTACACCAAGCCTCCTATTCTTAGCCAATTTACTTTTGATCGGATAATCAATCTGATTATTGGCCAATCTTCTTGAATATATACCTACAAGTGTTTTTGTGACCAAATATCACCAACTTTGTATTTGACAAAGACATCCTCTGAAGCACTTGAAAAGACATGTTTGTCCTAATATGGTCTTGATGTGACTTCTCTAAGATGTCTTGTATGACCCCAACGGTATGTCCCACTTCCTTGTACGATGAAAAGGACTGTCCAAAAGTTTTGAAATCAACGTTGAGCTTCTTATCCCCAAGTGACATATGTCCCTGTGCATTTAATGCAAATGGTGGTATTTAAAACAAAATTTTCTTTTCATAGTTGCACACCAGGTGTAAAATTCAATGAATAATCATACCCATATCTCCTAAGTAAAATTTCACAACTTCTATATTTCACCTTCATGTTCATCCTCTAACATAATTGACCAAGACCACTAAATGTTTGTCAGTAGTGATTCATGCATTCCATAAAATGCCTTTTCTCTATATCCCAACACCTTTTGGATTTCACATGAATATCTTGGTTCTTAGACAAAAAAACAAAATTGTATATTATCTACAATTTATTGGATCAGTTCAATCATAACATAATGCAGGTAAATAAGGAAGTAAAGGTTTTTTCAAACAAGAGTGATCCAATATCAATGTAACATCTGCTCATGAATTATTCTTATCAGTGCTCAAAGAAACAGTTAGTTATATTCATATCAATGTGTTTTCTAGAGACTAAGGGGCATTTTACCAAACACTAGGGTATGTGCTTACTGGCATAATTCAACACTATCACTTATTTACTTGGTGAGATTTTAGTCTACCAAAACGACATTGTATGCAACAGTTTACCCGGTAAGCGCTAACCATGGTAAGAGTCGTTGCCCTCACTTCACTTACCAGGTAAAACTCCGTTCCTTGCCTTCGCTCTTACCGGGTAAGATTCTTGGTCCTTTTCATATCCAACAGAAGGATTTAAACCTATTTATGCTAGCCTTAAACTTAAAAATAGAGGAATTCTTCAAGATTTTCCCCTAACAAATTAAAAAAATTCTTACCGGGGCCAACGATTGATGAGAGAAAGCCAAACATGTTAACAAGAAACAAGATGTTTGGAAACTTCAATGTTATATAACATATTTGCAACCCATGCCAAAACTTGAGTTCATGTTACTCCGATCAATTAGGCAAACCATTTTCCGTCTGCTTCTGCCTAAAAACAACAACTAAAGTTTCATAGATAACCATCAATAACCCTATAAAGAAATGGGTATATTGGGTATATTGATAACAATAGGTATATTCTACCTCACTCAAAGAAAAATACCCATAAAACAAACCATATTGGGTATCATAAGGAAACATAAAACAAACAAGAAGCAGACGTTTGACCCCAAAATTTCTACTTTGAAGTTGCTACTTGATAGAATATTAAGCATGATTATGAGATTAATTACATGGGTTTGTCTAAAATCTTCACTTTTTTTCAAATACTCATCAATAATTTCAACAAAAAGGTCAACAAACTCAACATGAATAACAACGAATTGATGAGATTAGTGACAATGGGCATCTCCGTATCCGTATAATGCTGGTATTCTCAACATAATCCTGGCAAAAAATCGATAAAATTCAACATAAAATCAAACATTCAGTTGTGAAAAAAACAAACAAACACATGTATGCTTAGATCTGAAGAATCGTAGGAGTACCGAAGATTACATGACAAGAAACCCATGGTTGTATTGAAGATCTAATCTTTTTTGGATCACATTAAGCATGGAAGATACAACGATCCATGTCAAAACCCCACACAAAAACGAAACTTTCCATGTGGTATTATTCTCTCCATGTTTGCCTCTAGTTCTTTGTTTGTTTCCTCCAATCTTACAGTGATCAAAGAAGGCTAATCATGATGTTTTTTTTATGACATAGGTTTGGATTTTGTTGTGGAGAAGAATTTCTCGGAAGTGAGATCAATAAGAGTCTAAGAAAGCTTGGGTTCTTTTTAAAATGGAAAATAAAGTAGAAATTTTGAGGTCAAATGTCTTGCTACTTGCTGGAGTAATATTTAAATAAGGAAACATAAACAAACTTTGTTAAGCAGTGGTGGCCACGGAGAGCCAATGGGCGGTCAAAGAGAAGATGGTTTCCATTGAAGAGAGCAGCATCGATGGGAAGACAAGGTGGACAAGGTGGGAAGACAAGGTGGAATGAACATCACAATATAATACGTAGGAGTGATTTGAAATTTTGAATTTTGAAATTAGATTCTGTTATTGTAATAGTACATGGCAGTATATAAAAGCAACTTTCAATGTTTCTGGTTAATGCATTAACAACTTGTACAATACGTTTAAAAAGTTGTAATTCATAGTTTTTTTATGCATAAAATGGTAGTACCATATGCCTTGTGAGTTGTGTTTAAGAGTTTTGTGTAAATGTATTATAAGGTAGTATATATAGGGCCGTTCAAATGCAATATATATATATATATAGAGAGAGAGAGAGAGAAAGAGGTGGGTTCAAACGAGAACGCTAACTATTTAAGAAAACACGAGAACGGCAGCCCATGTATAAATCATACATGATTCACGTACAAAATCATATATGATTCACGCCACTTGCCCCGCGACTTTTAAGTCGTGGCCAAAGTGGCCCCCGTCCAGTTTTTTGCTGTTTGTGTAAAATCACATATGATTTTGTACATGGGCGGCCGTTCTCGTGTTTTCTTAAATAGCTAGCGTTCTCGTTTGAACCTTCCATGTTTAAGTGATGACACATTTATAGGGGCGGTTACATTCGAATATATGCCATCTATTTTTTAGATCCAACGGTTGATAAGCGTTTCCTTGTTCTCCCTTTTTTGGTGTTTTCTCATGAACATCTCTCTATATGTATATGTATATTATGTATCCATCCATATGCCATTATAGGGAGGTAAAATGTTTATGGCAACTGGTGAATTGCAAAAACCCTTTGGTAAATTGAACTTGATTATAAGAACTCTATGAAAATGTGAAGAGATTCTACATGGTAACAAAGTGCTGCTTACCTTTAAGCCTAGATCGCGATCATCAGCTTCACAGCTAGAAATGTATCAACTGCATGATAGCACAGCACCTTCATAATACTAGTTAATCTGTATCCGTATTAGCCACCGCATCAATGGTCACAATCGAACATCAACATCGATCATGAGACTGGTATAGAAGTCAAATTGATTAGTTAACTCCATTCTTACTTCAAAGAAAGCCCAAATCTACTGTCACCTTATAAGTTCTTGGATCTTATATCAGGGAAAACATCCCAATTTAACAATAAAATTGATTACCAATGATCCATGCAGGAACAAGAACCGTTATGAAAACAATGGAATCTGCTGTTATCCCTCAATATGATTTCTCTGCCCTCCAACTTTGAGATCATCTTCATAGCCTCATGGCAATCCCAACAGACCCTTAAGTTCTTCACTACTCGAATAATGGCCCCCGCTTCACTAACAAGAAGACCAAAACAAACCGCTAGCTTCTCACTATGAGTTCCCACCATCTCTTCCTTCTCTTCTTCTTCAACATCTCTTAACACACTCTCCTTATCAGCTCTATATCCAGCTTTCTTCATTTTCTCTCTTACTTCCTTCAATAATTTGTATATATCTTCTGATCTTTCGTGTGATTTATCAGCTACTATAAACTTGTGTAATTTCCCACCAAATTCCACGCAACTCCATCCCGTAGTTTTCTTTACACCTCCTAATCTCATTTCTCGTCTGATCCTATCAGCATCACCCCACCTCCCCATTGAAGCATACATATTTGAAAGCAAAACATAGTTACCTGAATTTTTTGGCTCAATTTTGAAAAGCTCCTTTGCTGCAAACTCCCCAAGATCAATCCTTTTTCGAATTCGACTAGCGTTTAAGAGCGAACCATAAACTCCAGCATGGGGAACCATTGGCATTTTTTCTATTAATCTTTTTGCTTCATCCAACTTACCCACTCGACCTAATAAGTCAATCATGCATGCGTAGTGATCCACATCTGGGGTATTGATAGATTCAAAGACTCTTTGACCTTCTTCTAACATTCCTGCATGACTGCAGGCTGTTAGAACACCAATATATGTTATTCGATCAGGTTGAAAACCATCTTCTTTCATCTTCTGCATTAAATTGATGGCTGAAAAGCCATCACCGTGAGCTGCAAAACCTGTAATCAAAGTGTTGAAGGAAATAACATCTCTTGTCTCCATTTTCTCAAAAACCCTTTTAGCATCTTTCATGCTTCCACACTTGGAGTACATAAAAATGACTGAATTGTAACCTGAAATGCTCAAACTTATTTGATATTCATTTACCAAGTTTAAAGCCCAGTTTCCTAACTCCAAAGCCCCTAAATGGCCACAAGCAGATATCACACTCACCATAGTAACTTCATCCGGTTTCATGTCTTTGGACTTGATCATATCTTTGAAGACCTCAATTGCCATTGTCGATTGCCCATTTTGTGCGTAACCAGCAATCATGGAATTCCATGAGACTACATTCTTTCTAGGCATCCTATCAAAGAGTTCTGTGGCGGAATTTAAATCACCAACCCGTGTATATGCAGAAATCATTGCATTCCATGCAACAACATTTCTGAATGAACCCAACTCTTCAAAAATCTTTTTAGCAGCTAAAAGATTCCCACACTTTGCATGCATGTCAAGTAACGCAGTCTTAACAAAGCAATTTAATCTAACATTCTTCTGATTGAGCATATTCACAAGTGAATTTGCAAGCTTAGAATCAGCACGGTTTGAGCATGAGGAAATGACAGCAACCCATGTGGTTTCATCAGGTTCAACTCTCCAATTAACCATCTCATTGAACAGGTCTATAGCCTCTTCTGCAAACCCATTCTGCGCATATCCAGATAACATTGCATTCCAAGAAACAACATTTTTCTCAGGCATTTGATCAAAACACCTCTTTGCAGCAACCAAATCTCGAGTCTTTGAATATCCAGTAACCATTGCAGTCCAAGTGATCACATTTCTCTCAGGCATCAAAGTAAACAACTTATCAGCTTCAACCTTATTCCCCCATCTCCAATAACCAGAAATCATAGAGTTCCAATCCGCAACCATTCTTTCAGACATTTCATCAAACACCTTACGTGCAAAACAAATAGGCCCATGTTTCGCATACACATCCATGATAGCATTTCGAACATAACGATCACCTTGATGTCCCATCTTCAAAACATGACCATGAAACACAATTGCAGCCTGACCCCACGATTTAATCAAGATAGGAAAAACAAACGAATCGGGTATAACACCAGAGACCCGCATAGAATCAAAGAGGGCGATGACATCATCATGGGCTCCGAGGTGGGAGTAGAACTTGAGCATGTTGGTGAAGGCAAAAACATTGGGTTGTTCGGCGGAATTGAAAATGAGGCGGGTGTAGAATGGTGGTGCACGGAGGCGCGTGCAGTGACTGATGAGGAGTGAGACCCAATAGCTATGGTGTTGGAGTGAATGGTGGATGACCTGTGCATGGAGCTGTGTTAAATGTTTGATTTGGGATACTCTTAATGCTATTGTGTTCAAACGTGACATTAAGGTTTGGTTTGGTAGATGTGATGAGATGAGATGAGGATGGTTTTTATACCATCCATGATAAGTGGCCAAGTAGGAAAAAGAAAAATGATAGCTAAGAAATTTTAATTGAGATATTATAAGTTTGATAATATCATTCATATCCCTGCAATTCATTTACACTTTCAATTATGCCACATCAGCTTTTGTAATTACCTTCTACACACATGTAATCCGCCTACACTTTCAAAAGTGGTCCTCACTACAACATTTATTAATTTCTTTATAAATTATTATATACATTCTATTTTTTAATTAATATAAAATGATATATAAAATTCTTTATTTTAATTTAATGTTAGTTAAAGTATAAATATAAATTTCAAATAAATGATTAATATATAATATAATAATATAATACAATCATTTTATTTATTTTATAATTCATTGTTTTAATTTAATATATAAATAAATTAATATTTTTAATTTATAAAGTTTATCGATTTTGATGTTAAATCTAAATACGATTACTCAATATGGTTTTGGATATTACTCGACATGGTTTTAAATATTAGTCGATATTTTTGGTACGTTTAACGCTAAGATTTTTTTTAGATTAGATTGATTTTATTTTGGTATTTAGTTATCAATTGTTATATGATCTTGTGAATTTTTTGTATTAATAAATTAAATTTCTTTCGATTTTAGGTTTATTGAAAATATACGAGATTTAAACATGTACGGTGTCTCATATATTTAATTTAAAATAGTTATATAAATGGGGGAAAATCCCCGTTTCCCCGTTGGAGATCCCCATTCCCCGTTGGGGAGGGGGATGGGGATGTGATCATATTCCCCGACGGGGATGGGGATAAGATGAGGGTTCGGGGACGGGGATGGGGATTGAGGTCCCCGCCGCATTCACATGCCTACCTAAAACGCAGAAATTACACTGGACGTCCATGTGGTATGCCAAAATGCACGCAGAGGGTCCCTCCCTCTACCGGAATCTGTTAACCCAGTTAACTCAAGGGGTATTTTTGTCTTTTTACTCTCTCTTTTGTCTTTTTTCTAATAAGAAAAAAACAAAAAAAAAACAATAAATAATAAAAAACACCAACCCACCCCCTACCCTCACCCCCCTCCCCGACCCACCGTCCCCACCTACACTTTTTCTTTCTTCTATTTGATTTCTCTTTCTTTCTCTCTCTTCCTTTCCCATGAAATCCACCGCAACTTTCTTCTTCTTCTCATTTAATCTTTCTTTCTTCCTTTCCCATGTTGTAATCACTCCTTTTAGTAGTAAGAATGCACGAGAACAGATATAACACATTTAGATTTAGTGACACAAGATGAAAGAACATTAAAACTCCGGCAGATTTAACTTTTTCCGGCCAAACCCGATTTTCCGGCCACCACTTCTGTCGACGAGCAGAGCACTAAAAATCACTAATATGTTGACGTTTGTACTTCTAAACGTTGTAAACAGATCTAAAATGAGAATTAGTTCGATCTATTAAAGTTTAAACGATTAAAATAGTAACTCCGACGAGTTCTTCGGTCAAGTTCGTTTTTCCGACAACAGACATGCAGATCATCAAAGTTACTGAATTCTCAACAAAAACCAGATCTGTTTGTTGCAATATGCTTTAAGCTTAAAAATAAACTGATATATGGAAGAAGCATCGATTAAAATACTCTAGAAATCCAAGATTGATCATCACCTTCATGCAACCTTAGAACGCACGTACTGTCACCTTTTGAAAATTCAACCTCACTGAATTTGATATAGAACGAATAAGTTCAGACAAGAAACAGCCCACATGTCCATCTCACTGAATATATATATACACACAAGCGTTTTTGTAATTTGTGTCCAACGGGGATGATGATGGTTTTTTGATCGGTATCACCACAAGAAACAACCCACAGGTCCATCTCAAACCCAGGGATGATGATCGTTTTTTTCTTACCGGAAACCTCCATATTGGAAAATATCACCGGAAACCTCACCAAATCGATTAAAACTTATCAGTTTCTTCTTCACCTCTCCTCTCTCCAACCATTATATATATACATATATATAGGTGTGTGTGTGTGTGTGTGTGTGAGGGACGAAAGAGGTGGTCGGAGGTGGTGGTCGGAGTTTGGGGGAGGGGGAGGGATCGAAGGTTTCTAGTGTTTGGGGGGGAGGGGGAGGGTTGTGGTGGTCGGCGGTTTCCAGAGGAGGAAGGAGAAAGTATTGAGAGGGGGGTGAGGGTAGGGGGTTGGTGTTTTTTATTATTTATTATTTTTTGTTTTTTTCTTATTAGGAAAAGGACAAAAGAGAGTAAAAAGACAAAAATACCCCTTGAGTTAACTGGGTTAACAGATTCCGTTAGAGGGAGGGACCCTTTGCGTGCGTTTTGGCATACCACAGGGACGTCCAGTGTAATTTCTGCGTTTTAGGGACCTGATCCATAATACGTGCATACCATAGGGACCAGGAGTGTAATTTACTCTTAATATTATAATCTATAAATACATGTATATATATATATATTTATATATATATATATATATATATATATATAGAGAGAGAGAGAGAGAGAGGGCCCTTCTTTTGTTAACCGTCTAATTAGTGTTAACCATGTTAACTAATCTGGACCATTAATCATCAAAATCAATGGTTAAGATTAAAAGCATTTTTTAATTCATAATTAATATAAACACACAGCTGATTTCATTTGCAGCATATATGCATAGGGTTATTATTGTCATTTTAACAAATCTGGATAACTATTAAATAAGGAAACAATTAACCCAATCCCTACATTTAAGGACCTGATAACTCATATCTACTCTTTCTCCATTATCGATTCAAAAGAAAATCAACCAAACAAATCAGTGGGCAAAAAAACTCTGAATCAATGGAAGAAAATGGCGCAACATGAAGAAGTTCAAAGAAATCGAGGTTTGGTTTCCCGTCCAGAAGATGCAATCGCTACCTGGTTTTGAGAAAAAAAAAACTCTGAATCAATGGAAGAAAATGGCGCAACATGAAGAAGTTCAAAGAAATTGAGGTTTGGTTTCCCGTCCAGAAGATGCAATCGCTACCTGGTTTTGAGAAAAAAAAACTCTGAATCAATGGAAGAAAATGGCGCAACATGAAGAAGTTCAAAGAAATCGAGCTTTGGTTTCCCGTCCAGAAGATGCAATCGCTACCTCTTTTTGAGAAAAAAAAACTCTGAATCAATGGAAGAAAATGGCGCAACATGAAGAAGTTCAAAGAAATCGAGGTTTGGTTTCCCGTCCAGAAGATGCAATCGCTACCTGGTTTTGAGAAAAAAAAACTCTGAATCAATGGAAGAAAATGGCGCAACATGAAGAAGTTCAAAGAAATCGAGGTTTGGTTTCCCGTCCAGAAGATGCAATCGCTACCTGGTTTTGAGAAAAAAAAAAACTCTGAATCAATGGAAGAAAATGGCGCACATGAAGAAGTTCAAAGAAATCGAGGTTTGGTTTCCCGTCCAGAAGATGCAATCGCAGTTTTAAATGCATATATGCAGTTTTAAATGCATATATGCACTTTTTTGATCTTCATATATGTAACTGATGTGCATATATGCATATACACTGTGAATATGATTATTTGTCATGTTGGTTTGATTATTCTTATGGATACACGCTATTTTGTTTATGTGCATATGTGCATATATGCAGGTTTACACAAATGTATGGTTGTGCATATATTAGGGGTGAGCAAAACCCGCCCAACCCGAATTACCCGCCCGACCCGCGACCCGAAAAACCCGAAAATCGCAAACCCGATCACCCGATTAGCCCGAACCCGATTAACCCGACTTTGTACTTCGGTTCGGTTCGGTTTGGGTTTTCCCGAACCCGAACCCGAACCCGCCCGAAACCCGATTAACCCGACTTTTTACTTTGTTTGATATATATATATATATATATATATATATATATGATTCTGTGTTTGTGCAGTTGATCCATGCATGATTCAGTCAATCATAATTAAGATGGGTTATTGTTTATGCAGGTCCAATTACCATGGAGGTGTTTTGGGTTTGGGATGTGGAAGAAAGAAGAGGTGGGTGGTTCCGGTAAAAGTAGCCACAATCGCTCATCTCGCATCTAAACACACACACACACAGATGATTTTCTTGTGGTGTACTTGGGTATTCAATGAATACTATTCATATATTAGTTAAACAAATGTAATTAAGTTTGCCTCCTTCAGACATGTACTGTAACACCCCCTTTCCGAGAAGGAAAAGGAGGCCACATTCAAACTTAAAACAAACTGCTAACAGAAACATACAGAGCACTATGAAACAATTTTTAAAATAAACATCAGAAAATATAACAATTGTCTCGAACGACACATTTTCTTTCTTACAAAACTTGTTTTACAATGCCAACTAAACCTACAATTTCTTACCAACAAACCTCTTAGATCTGAGAATACTTCGGATCCCCTACTCCTTAGATTCCCTTCGAATACCTGCCGCGAAGAAAGAAATGCGGCTGAGCCAAACGCTCAGTGCACGGATACGATAGATAACATACAAATACTCGAACCAAACACCGAATAATAATAATAATCAAGATTTAGGCAACGAACAAATTCTAAAGACGAAACTCGAAGTGCCCATGAAAACTAGATTGAGTATAAAACACGTAACATACAGATTCAACGACAACATATGAAGAACCCACAAGTAGGGAAACAAAAATAAAAGACGTTGGATCGTGCAAATTGATTTTAACATGCTTATCAAGCCATAGCAAAATGAATATTTACAAATTCATAATTTCAAACTTAGTAAATCTTTTCGAAGATCAAAACTGTCAAATCACAACAAATATTGTCAGCTAAATATCAAACGAATTTTAGAAACTTAACTCAAAATCATATCATATTGTTGTATACCGAGCTCGAACAAATAATCGCATACACTTGCATATCAACCGACGTGACAAGTGTCAGACATCTGGCCACAAAGGCCCGTACGTTGGGTAGCAAATCCACACGTACTAAATGTGAGATGCGGCGTTGGGCACTACACCGACATCCACCCTACAAACATATCACATAAACTAGGGTCGACCCATACGCCTCCTAAATCAAATAATCACATCATATATCGCTCCTCACAAGAGCACAAAAGAGGAGACGCCGTGGTCTAATCACACCGCCACGGTTAGTGTCACGTCATCGGTGCCACAATGACATGCCTATGGTACCCCCATAGGTGGATAGTAGCTCGACTTAACCGAAATAAATTGTCACCACACATGTGACGTATAACAAAAATGATTTTACCCGAACGGTGTCGGAGTCAAAAAAAGGTTATTCACACTTATCCAAAATGGTCTCAAGGGACCGAGAGATCGAAATCAAATCAAACCGAATTTTATAAAATGACCGATAGCAAAACGTAAATAAGTCGCATATAATTAACGACACTACCGACTAACACAAATGGAACAACCGAAATAAATCTCCAAAAGTTGAGAATCCAACAAATAATACGACTCGAAGATATCAAGGAATTTCATATAATTTGGTGGGAATGAAGCTAACACAAGCGAACCAAGCTTATGGGTGTGTATATATATATATATATATATATATGTATGTATATATATATACATATATATACATCGGACCAACGAACACAAACTAAAAAGAAGTTAAGAATCACATAAAGCATCTCATTAGTATTGACATCACAAATACGTATGTAGGACAATTTTATAAAAAATATGTGACCTTGAAGAATTACGAGCGAAAGAACGATACGGTAACGGACAAATCAAATAATCATGAAGCACGTATTTCGAATTAAACAAAAGCTTGGGTTTCGTAAACTTACTTAAACGAATCGAACGAACGAAAAGGTTTAAGAATCCGTACTTAGACTAAGAATTTCGCACTACCGACTTTTCGAAATCAAGACATTTATTTCAGCACTTTACACGTTTAAAACTCCAATATTTTCTCATACTTCAAGAAGGTTTTAGAAAACTATATCTAAACCGAAGTTTTACATAAAAGTCTTGTGATTCCATAGAATCAAGAATGAACTGGATCGGGTTTAAAATGAATTATATACGAAATTTTGAAAACAACAACGCTGTTTTGTTCTAAACCGAGACTAGTTTTGGAAAACACGGATTTTAGACGTCTTAGAATAAAAATCACAGTTTACTCGTGTGACAATAAATCGTTGTAGACATCTCCAGCTTTTCAAAAACATATTATATGAATTAATCCGATAAACGAGTGATTTGTTATGATTTTTACAAATAATACGAATTTTCAGAATAAAATTCAGCAGCTCTATAAATAGAATTTGCTGTTTTTATCGTATTCAAATATCGATTGATCATACGTAAAACCAAAAGAAGACTCACCCAAGAATTTACATGATCAAACGATTGTCTAACACATGATCAAACGATCAACTGATCTCACGAGAATGCAAAATATTTTGGTGGAAGTAAAAAACACATTATTGATACCAAATCGAATAGAATGACTCGAAGGGAAAACAAAGAAACCATACACGTATTCAACGAATCAAACAAACACATTTTGAAGGGAATTCATACACATATATATGTGATCAAATAAACATGAACGAGGGGAATATAAAGAATCCATACACATGTAAAACTACACAAAGAAACACAGATTAACGGGAGGGAGAGTAAGGAATCTGTACCTTAGTCAAAATCCGAAATTTGCTAATCAAACGTCCTCAAATTTCTTCGTCGAGTTTTCAAAACCACGATCAAAACTTCAACCCGAACTCAACTTCAAACCCTAATATTACTATTTGGAACTCGAAAGATTTCAAGAAAACTCTTTCATTTATTTCGTTGGCGCACGAGATTGTTGGTTGAAACCCGTAAGATTGATAATTTGAATTTCTAATTGGTTGAGTAACTAGTCCACCGAGATTACATAGAAGAATAGAGGTTATCCCAAAATTCTTTAAAGTTATTATTATTATTTTTTTCTCCATAATTTAACTCTCAAATCCATAGGATAAGTATTAAACTAGGAAGCCTTGTTTGAATAAATTACTGCTGTCAAATGCAAAAAGGTTATCCACTCTTAAAAGTTTCCACTATTGACAACACTAGTCCCTCTAATTTACAAGGTTCCAAACTTGAACCAATATTTTTCATATTAATTTCTTAATAGAAAATACGGAATATTACAATCTACCCCCCTTAAAGAAATTCCGTCCTCGGAATTTAAGTAAACCTTATTATCAAACAAACAATTAAATGTCAGTCTTCTAAATTCGAGCATAAATGATTTTAGATCATCTTACCTTGCGAGTTCTCAAAACTGAATCATAATAGTACTCAAGAAATACATAATCTCCAATTTATAAAAACAGTAAAGTTACTACAATCCACCCACTAAAAGAATTTCGACTTCCAAGTTCATCATCCAAAGTCTCCAAATATCCATGTTCACAAGTCACAATTCAATCTTATACAAAATATAAAAGACCAAAATTATTTCTTAATGCTAGTTAAATCTCAACTAGAATAACTCTATCAATAATTAAAGTGTACCAAAATATCCACCAAAACCAAGCATTTAAAAAAAATATCATACATCTTAATTCTAGATACAAAATTGCACAACTAGTATCGCCTTAGAAATCAAATTACAACTCGAAGCATTTGACTTGAGAAATCATATTTCCCGAACTAAACGTTTTAAAATTTATTTGAATCGAAAACCGTAATTGCCGTCTTAAAACATCTATACAACCGATACTGAAAACCGTTAAGCATTTGATAACGAATTTCTCAAACCATATAAACTGTCACGTATGTGTCATCCAACCTTCCAACTTATCCTTATAAGGTATTCTAGCATTTTTCACAGTCCTCCTATAATGCATAACTATTTCATCAATACTGCTATGCTATAAGTATACCAAAATTGCAACTCTTCTTACATATAATAAACGTCAAATTTTACAACTATATCTTTCATACGAAGGTTATGAAATATAAGCACTTACGACTAATGGCTTAGCAAACCCATCCATTTATCCTTGAATTTAGATTGCCTAAGACATTAAGGTAACATCTACATATATTAACCACGAACAACGCATTCAAAGACTTAATAACATACCACCTATTACAACTCCAACAAAGAAATTCATCAACCTAAATGATAATATAAAACCACAAATCATTAAATTCTTAAAGATATATACATAAAAAAAATTACCACTAGATCATTCTTGCTTTCTCAGTCAGATTCACACAAAAGAAGTTCTTAATGGACAAACATGCAATTTTTCAAAATTATCCAATCATCACAATTTACAATCCCACACAAATGGCACTACTTCTTTAATAAAATACTAACCACCAATTCCTCAACGCTAGTCACGTCATAAGATATTTACATGCATTATCCACATCTCTAATACCACTTTACATACATAAGCGAAAATACACTTTCTACAATTTCAATATCTGAAAGTCCACCAATCAAAATCCGATCCAAATCCTACAACAAACAAAGAATGAACTAATAACCCACAACTTTTCACAATAACTCAGAGATTCATTACTTCTCAAAAGAAACAATCGCATACCCACGTGACACTAATCCCAATAACACAACATCAAACATCATAAGCACCCGAAACATTTATCGTACCAATACTAATTTAGATCCAACGACTTTTCACACCAAACACCCTCAAATATACAATTTTACCAAGCCTTCAAAAAAAACAAGACATACACTTTCAATATAAAATTTGCTAACAATTTGCAAGCTTAAATTCGATCACCCGAAATAATTTACCTAGCTAGAAATTGCACCAAAACTCTTTCTCATACTCTTCCGAGGAGCCAATTATATATTCAACGAAGAGACAACTTAAAACATAGCTTCTCATTTGTATATCATCCGACCACTTTTTCCAACATACCACTTTCACTTTCACTTTCCTACACTATCATAACATACGAATGATCACTCATTAACACTTAATAAAATTTGGAACAAGGTTAAACCACCAAAACCATATTCGCATTTGCTATACTAGGTATTGACAAACGGTTCCACTAAAATCCACTATCAATAATCCATTATGTCACGTCAGATCATCACAAATAACACTAAATGCTTCAACATACAACACACTTCTCAATCTCTAACGAAGTTAACCAAAATACTTATAGTCCTTTACACTTAAGGAATACATCAACTATTCAAATCAAAATTCTTGAATCAAATATTACATACTATTATTCAACCGAATCTGACAATTTCATCAATGTTCATTTGGATTAAAATACACTTATCCAACTTATAACCCAACCAAATAAGACCATAACTCAGTTGTTTAAGGAAAAAAATACCACATACTACTGAAACTTCTTATTCCTATTCCAACATAAGCACATATTTGCCTATAATTCCCAATATCTAAATTAACTTTACCTTCCAACCTTGACTTTTCACCAAAAACACTCCAACAAAACTTAGATCATTGTAAGATATATATATATATATATATATATATATATATATATATATATATATATATATATATCTTACAAAACAATCTAATGCTATTATTTTACATGATCTCAAAACTTGATAACCAATCAAAGATTTACACAACCTTGGCTTAAAACACCATTTTCTCGATTATACCATAAAATCCTCATAACATTCAAAAGACGATACTTTCGCGACATCAAATAATACACTGACATCAAGTTCAAATAAAGTCTTACGACAACTTAATTCCTTGAACACAAAACCATTATTAAACACAACGGCAAACCCGCTATCACATCAGTTTCTTATACCTATGACTTAACATAAAAATGCTAAACACAAAGTCTTAAATATTTACTTAACTTAAATCACTCCATGAGGAAACTCATCACCAACAATCTCTCCTCACATGACCAACAAAATTTCCAATTAATCACAACACTAATAATATGAAATCAATTCACGGCTTAGATTCGCAAATCTAAGGGAAGCACTAGGTAAACACCAAACTCCCTTGAATAACTTTTCTACACCAATAAAAGCTCACAACCATCAAATTCTTATAAGGATACTAATGAAATCAACAAATATTGTCCCACAACTTAAGTCTAGGCAATACGCAACCTAGTTCACTAAAACTACACTCACAGGTCAACCCTATTTGAGTTTCTACAAGATCGAATCTAGAGCTCTGATACCATTTGTAACACCCCCTTTCCGAGAAGGAAAAGGAGGCCACATTCAAACTTAAAACAAACTGCTAACAGAAACATACAGAGCACTATGAAACAATTTTTAAAATAAACATCAGAAAATATAACAATTGTCTCGAACGACACATTTTCTTTCTTACAAAACTTGTTTTACAATGCCAACTAAACCTACAATTTCTTACCAACAAACCTCTTAGATCTGAGAATACTTCGGATCCCCCACTCCTTAGATTCCCTTCGAATACCTGCCACGAAGAAAGAAATCCGGCTGAGCCAAACGCTCAGTGCACGGATACGATAGATAACATACAAATACTCGAACCAAACACCGAATAATAATAATAATCAAGATTTAGGCAACGAACAAATTCTAAAGACGAAACTCGAAGTGCCCATGAAAACTAGATTGAGTATAAAACACGTAACATACAGATTCAACGACAACATATGAAGAACCCACAAGTAGGGAAACAAAAATAAAAGACGTTGGATCGTGCAAATTGATTTTAACATGCTTATCAAGCCATAGCAAAATGAATATTTACAAATTCATAATTTCAAACTTAGTAAATCTTTTCGAAGATCAAAACTGTCAAATCACAACAAATATTGTCAGCTAAATATCAAACGAATTTTAGAAACTTAACTCAAAATCATATCATATTGTTGTATACCGAGCTCGAACAAATAATCGCATACACTTGCATATCAACCGACGTGACAAGTGTCAGACATCTGGCCACAAAGGCCCGTACGTTGGGTAGCAAATCCACACGTACTAAATGTGAGATGCGGCGTTGGGCACTACACCGACATCCACCCTACAAACATATCACATAAACTAGGGTCGACCCATACGCCTCCTAAATCAAATAATCACATCATATATCGCTCCTCACAAGAGCACAAAAGAGGAGACGCCGTGGTCTAATCACACCGCCACGGTTAGTGTCACGTCATCGGTGCCACAATGACATGCCTATGGTACCCCCATAGGTGGATAGTAGCTCGACTTAACCGAAATAAATTGTCACCACACATGTGACGTATAACAAAAATGATTTTACCCGAACGGTGTCGGAGTCAAAAAAAGGTTATTCACACTTATCCAAAATGGTCTCAAGGGACCGAGAGATCGAAATCAAATCAAACCGAATTTTATAAAATGACCGATAGCAAAACGTAAATAAGTCGCATATAATTAACGACACTACCGACTAACACAAATGGAACAACCGAAATAAATCTCCAAAAGTTGAGAATCCAACAAATAATACGACTCGAAGATATCAAGGAATTTCATATAATTTGGTGGGAATGAAGCTAACACAAGCGAACCAAGCTTATGGGTGTGTATATATATATATGTATGTATGTATATATATATACATATATATACACCGGACCAACGAACACAAACTAAAAAGAAGTTAAGAATCACATAAAGCATCTCATTAGTATTGACATCACAAATACGTATGTAGGACAATTTTATAAAAAATATGTGACCTTGAAGAATTACGAGCGAAAGAACGATACGGTAACGGACAAATCAAATAATCATGAAGCACGTATTTCGAATTAAACAAAAGCTTGGGTTTCGTAAACTTACTTAAACGAATCGAACGAACGAAAAGGTTTAAGAATCCGTACTTAGACTAAGAATTTCGCACTACCGACTTTTCGAAATCAAGACATTTATTTCAGCACTTTACACGTTTAAAACTCCAATATTTTCTCATACTTCAAGAAGGTTTTAGAAAACTATATCTAAACCGAAGTTTTACATAAAAGTCTTGTGATTCCATAGAATCAAGAATGAACTGGATCGGGTTTAAAATGAATTATATACGAAATTTTGAAAACAACAACGCTGTTTTGTTCTAAACCGAGACTAGTTTTGGAAAACACGGATTTTAGACGTCTTAGAATAAAAATCACAGTTTACTCGTGTGACAATAAATCGTTGTAGACATCTCCAGCTTTTCAAAAACATATTATATGAATTAATCCGATAAACGAGTGATTTGTTATGATTTTTACAAATAATACGAATTTTCAGAATAAAATTCAGCAGCTCTATAAATAGAATTTGCTGTTTTTATCGTATTCAAATATCGATTGATCATACGTAAAACCAAAAGAAGACTCACCCAAGAATTTACATGATCAAACGATTGACTAACACATGATCAAACGATCAACTGATCTCACGAGAATGCAAAATATTTTGGTGGAAGTAAAAAACACATTATTGATACCAAATCGAATAGAATGACTCGAAGGAAAAACAAAGAAACCATACACGTATTCAACGAATCAAACAAACACATTTTGAAGGGAATTCATACACATATATATGTGATCAAATAAACATGAACGAGGGGAATATAAAGAATCCATACACATGTAAAACTACACAAAGAAACACAGATTAACGGGAGGGAGAGTAAGGAATCCGTACCTTAGTCAAAATCCGAAATTTGCTAATCAAACGTCCTCAAATTTCTTCGTCGAGTTTTCAAAACCACGATCAAAACTTCAACCCGAACTCAACTTCAAACCCTAATATTACTATTTGGAACTCGAAAGATTTCAAGAAAACTCTTTCATTTATTTTGTTGGCGCACGAGATTGTTGGTTGAAACCCGTAAGATTGATAATTTGAATTTCTAATTGGTTGAGTAACTAGTCCACCGAGATTACATAGAAGAATAGAGGTTATCCCAAAATTCTTTAAAGTTATTATTATTATTTTTTTCTCCATAATTTAACTCTCAAATCCATAGGATAAGTATTAAACTAGGAAGCCTTGTTTGAATAAATTACTACCGTCAAATGCAAAAAGGTTATCCACTCTTAAAAGTTTCCACTATTGACAACACTAGTCCCTCTAATTTACAAGGTTCCAAACTTGAACCAATATTTTGCATATTAATTTCTTAATAGAAAATACGGAATATTACATGTACATATCAATTTAATTAGGGCTAAAAAACATCAAAAAAAATGGGCTGAAAAAATGGGCTTAGGATCGGCCCAACCCGAAACCCGACAACCCGATCACCACCCGAACCCGAAACCCGATTTAGACTTAGGGCGGGTTTCGGGGCCTCCAACTTCCACCCGAAACCCGATTAACCCGAAATTTAAAACCCGAACCCGCCCGACCCGCCCGTTTGCTCACCCCTAGCATATATGCAAGTTTACATAGAATTATGGTTTACACAGATTTATGGTTGTGCATGTATGCAATTTTACATATATTTATGGTTTACACAGATTTATGGTTGTGCATGTATGCAATTTTACATAGATTATGGTTTACACATAGTTATGGTTGTGCATATATGCAATTTTACATAGATTTATGTTTGTGCATATATGCACTTTTTATCTTCATATATTCAACTGATGTACATATATATATGCAATTCTATGATGTGTATATATGCAGTTCTAAGGTATGCATATATGCAATTCTATGATGTGCATATATGTAGTTTGAAATCGTGCATCTATGCAAAAAAAAACGTGAAAAGAATCTTTGGAACGTAAAGATGAAGATTATGTTTGAAAATGGGTTTTAGATGATTAAGATTATCATTAATAATTACCAAAAACGAAAATGGGTTTTAGAAGATTAAGATTATCATTAATAACTACCAAAAATATCTTGTGCATGAAATTAGGAAAGTAAATAACCCATAAATAATTAAAATTCTGAAATTCCTAAACTACCCCTACCAAACCAGTAACCTATCTTGATTCCTATTGGTCCATAAAAGTTAACATGTTTAACACTAATTAGACGGTTAACAAAAGAACGGGACCCTATATATATATATATATATATATATAGAGAGAGAGGAAAGTTCAAATGAAAACTCAAATTCAATTGTAAACATGAGGACAAATCTCGTCCATTGATCGCAGCCATATTTAAGCCATTCCTAAAATTCAGCTTTAGGGGTATTTTCGTCAAATTAGAATCAGCGCCTATTTTTGTTGAATTTTTATTTTCTTTTTTAATTAAAAAACTTTTACCCCCTTAAATTTTAAAATAAATTATCTCAAAATTACTAACATTTTAATCAAACAAATTACATCAAAAAAACGAGAATTTCGTGCTCTTCGATATGACATCCATCATGATATAGTTTTTTTTCGATTTAACTGTTTTTTACGTGAAATCGTGTATATGTGTTATATTCAGACTGAATATAACACATATACACGATTTCACGTTATAACACCTATTCAGACTGAATATAACACATATTCAGTCTGAATATAACACATATTCAGTCTGAATATAACACATATTCAGACTGAATATAACACATATTCAGACTGAATATAACACATATTCAGACTGAATATAACACATATTCAGACTGAATATAACACATATTCAGTCTGAATATAACACATATACACGATTTCACGTTATAACACATATTCAGACTGAATATAACACATATTCAGTCTGAATATAACACATATTCAGTCTGAATATAACACATATTCAGACTGAATATAACACATATTCAGACTGAATATAACACATATTCAATCTGAATATAACACATATTCAGACTGAATATAACACATAAAACCATGCGATAAACACGACCAATAATTGTGTGGTAAAACCTAATATGTGGTATATGATATCACGTGATGATCAAGTTCTTCAAACCGAGATGTAGCTGAAAAATATGAGGCTAGCGGTAGTTGAACAATAACCAAATAAAAAAAAATCATGCGATGTATTGATATGTATGTCACCAAGAAAACCAAAGATGGATAATAACAGCAACAATATTCGATGAACAACACAGATGGTTAAGGGAGAATGGCCTTAGTATGCATGCGTGACATGTATATGCAATGTGAAAGAATGCAGCAATAGATGTGAACAAAAGAAGACGTGAGTGATGAATATGTGTTATATTCAGTCTGAATATGTGTTATATTCAGTCTGAATATGTGTTATATTCAGACTGAATATGTGTTATATTCAGTCTGAATATGTGTTATATTCAGAGTGAATATGTGTTATATTCAGACTGAATATGTGTTATATTCAGACTGAATATGTGTTATATTCAGTCTGAATATGTGTTATAACGTGAAATCGTGTATATGTGTTATATTCAGTCTGAATATAACACATATACACGATTTCACGTAAAAAACGGTTAAATCGAAAAAAACTATATCATGATGGATGTCATATCGAAGAGCACAAAATTCTCGTTTTTTTGATGTAATTTGTTTGATTAAAATGTTAGTAATTTTTGAGATAATTTATTTTAAAATTGAAGGGGGTAAAAGTTTTTTAATTAAAAAAAAATAAAAATTCAACAAAAATAGGCGCTGATTCTCATCTTTCCAATTTTACCCCTGCGCGCTAAATATTCATTAAACCATGGACAGAGTTTTCAACTTATTTACAAAATTGCCACCGTGTTTTTTTGCCATTGATCTCTTCACCAGATTATTAATCAACGGCTGTGGTTTGTCCTCACGTTTACAATTGAATTTGAGTTTTCATTTGAACCCACCCCTATATATATATATATATATATATATATATATATATATAGAGAGAGAGAGAGAGAGAGAGAGATTATTCTCTATTGTGGTCTTCACCCGAGAACCTATTGTGGTCTTCACCACATGTCTTCTTCCTAAGACCATGGCTGCACATAAGTAAAAAGGAGGAAGACGATAAGACCATGAGTACCGCCTGCCTACCCACGAACCCACTGAACCCGAATGTCACCTCAGCGCCACATCAGCTTTTCTCTTTCCTACCCTCCTTACCCTAATCTTACCCTAAAGTGGAGTACCGCCTACCCACGAACCCACTGAACCCTAATGCCACCTCAACTTTTTTAATTCTTTTATTTATACATTTAATTATTTAACAAAATAAAAATATTCATATATTTTTTAATAAATAAAAATAAGATAAATAATAAAAATAAAAATTCATAACATTCATTAAAAATTTAAAAATTACAAAATACAAAACACTAAAAACTAATATTAAAAATTATGTAATTTTCTAATTCTCTCTTTTTTCGCCAAAGTAGCCCTCAAAATATCTCCCTCAAGGTGATCATGCGGGACTATGAAAAACTCGAAGTCTTTATCAAATCGTTTTTCGTACTCGAGTTGCAACTGTCTTTCTTCGAGTTGCAAATGTTTTTCTTCGAGTTCAAGTTTTTTCAGTTTGTAATCCATTGTAGTGTCAATCTGCTCGTTGAACGAGCTTATGTGAGTCAACAACTGAGTAACGCTTTCGTCCGGATTCGACCCGGTCGTATTACTCATTCCGCTTGATCTAGTATTGACCAAGTTATTGTAGATGCCGGCAAAACACGTAATTTTCTTGTTTAGGTCTTTAAATTTGGTGTTCAGTTGATGAAATGTTCTATAATCTTGGCGACCCACAAATTTATAAAACACCTTCTCGATTCGCTTCCAAAAACCCTCTACATTTATATAAATTAAAGTATAAGAATAATAATAATAATAATAATAATAATAAAAATATTACCACCGGTTTGTGCGTTACCGACAACGGGGTCCTCCGAAACGTCAACTCACGCCGACACTAACGCCACTTCCTCCTCTTTACTCCACACCTGTCGGGTGGCTCTATTTTCAAATTTTTTCTTTTTTCCTTTTTGTTTTGGTGTCGGGTTTGGTTGTCGTTCCGGGATTGATTGTTGTGTCGAGATCGATTGTGGTGTTTGCGGTTCTTGGGTTTCAGGAACAAACTCCTCTTCGAGATCAATTGCGGCGTTGAAAGCCGCGGGTTGAGGAAGTTGGTGATTGGCGGGAGTAAAACCTTGTTGGAGCAAACCATGATATGTAAATTGATGAGGAATATACGGTTGCGGAATATAACCTTGTTGAGCAAATGCTTGGAAGCCAAGGTCCGGGTCTTGTTGCGGTGTATCCGAACTCCTTGATCGGTTACGACGGGATGTAGGTGTGGTGTTTGAATTCATGATGGAAGAAAGTATTGAATTTGGTGGAAGAAAGTATTCAATTTGAGAGAAATGGAAGAAAGTATTGAATTTGGTGTGAAAATATGAAGGTGGTAGAGGTTAATATATATAGTGTGTATAATTTGGAAAAAAAATTAAAATAAAAAATAGCCGTTTACCAACGGTAATATTGAAAAATAAAAAAAAAAAATCAACGGGTATGCACGGGTTCCCGAACCCAACCCTACCCGATTCCCCCTACCCGCCCCCTACCCAATTACCCCGTACCGCCCTACCCGCCTACCCGATGAACCCGATTGTCGAACCCGGCCGTGGTACCCGAGGGCGGTACGCACGGCCTAATAATCTTTTGTTGGTTTTTGATTTGGAACCACAAGGATAGTCAGAGGGAAGAGGGAGGAAGACGAAATTCCTTTGTGCGGCAATCCTCCAAGGGGAAAAGACACAGGGGAAAGAAAAACCCAGAATATTGAACAACACCATTAAAATGTATTCTCAAGTTCAAAAAAAACACAAAAAATAAAACCCCAAGAAAATAGGTAAAAATTGTTGGAACTAATGATATAATCAGATTTGTCTTTTAGTAAGTTTATTATTTGTTGGTAAATAAAGTGTGTCTAAATGACACATCATCAACTAAGGTAGTTATAGGCAGTTAGGGCCGAACCATCACACCCTTTGATGGTGTCGGTTCATGCTATATATATCTTTGTATATGTACTTTGTAAGATTATCATTTTCTGTAGTAATAAAATAGACTTTACTGTTAGTCTTTCTTCCAACACACATACACACACTTTGTTCTTTTCTTGCACTATTTCGATGGCTTCAGGCAGTAGCATATCTCGACAGAAGGCTGTCAAGAACATGCACCGGGATCATGAATCAGATCCCGTAAACCAACAGTGGTATCAGAGCCCAAGGTCTAATCGATGGGAAGAAAACGCAAGATCTATTCGAAGGCAAGGCAACCCGAAATCTGCTCGGAAAGGAAGAAACAAAAGGGCTGTTCGAAAAGTTCATCAAATCAGAAAACTACAAACCTTTAAACGAAGCATGGAACTTGCAAATCTTCTTCGAAATTGGGATCTTGGCGGAGAAATCAGCGAAAAAAGGAATAGGAAGGCAACTTGTTATCGATGCAAAGAAAAGGGGCACTTTGCATGGAACTGTCCCAAAAGAGAAGTCGATTTTCGAAATATGCAAGAAAGAAACTTGAACTTGTGCAACAGATTTACTCAAGAAATCGTTCCTTTACAACCATACCATCAAACTTGTGTTGAACGGATCATCATAAACGGTGATTACGTGGTAGAAGGAGCCGATAAGGGAACATGGAACACGATTTGGTATGTCAATACAAAGATCTCCAAGCATATGACACCAAATCGAGACTTGATGATCAGATTTAAAAGACGATTCTTTATTAATAATGAAGATCAAGTTCGCGATCCAATTCCTATACATGGTATAGGAGAAATTGAATTAACAACAAACGAAAGGACGTTTGTTGTTCCTTACGTTTCATACACACCACAAATCAACATCAATGTGTTGAGTTTGAAACAGTTAATACTACAAGGTTTTGAGGTTGAGATCGAAGAATCGAAGGGTGTGATTACACACATGTGTGTTGACCAAGATGATCAAGAAAATGATGGAAATAAGTCTGACTCGAAGAACAACGCAGAAAACAACCAGGCCGTGAATGAGAAAGAAAAACGCATTTGTACAAACGATGAATATATTGAAATCGAAGGAAAGATGGTGCAGTTAATCATTGAAAACTTCGATGATTTCGTTTCTTTCATGGTCTTGGCTAATACTGATCAAATCTGTTACAAGAACAAAGATTTGTTCAAGAAGAAATTCGAAGAAGCGATTGGATGGTTCCACAAAGTCAAAAGCGGGATAAAAATCCCGCTCCCTCCAAAAGTGGCAGGACTAGAGGTTTGTTTGTTTGACTTGTATAAACTTGTTGGAAAAACAGGTGGACACGAGAGAATATCAAAAGAAGGAGGTTGGATGGAAATCTCCATGAGTTTTGGATACCCAGAATGCTATGATCAAGCATTCAGAAAATTGTTTGCTGAGTATCTACTACATCCACAAGAGCACTATGATTTTGCACTAAAACGGTTTGAGAAGTCGTCAAATACAAAGGATCAAGAAGTTGGTGGTTTAACCAACACGATTCAGAGTCGCAGTGGAACCTCAGTTGGTGGTATAACCAGAGGCAATGAACAGGAAGTTCAGAATACTGCAGGAACTCAGGCAACCGATCAAACCAAAACTTGCAAAGCACAAAGTGTTGAAGATAAAGATGAAGATGATCCTAGCATTGAGGGGTACTACTCGGATGGAGATGTTGGAGACAGCTGCGAGGGAAGTGATGACTTTGTCATCATCTTATGAAGATCGAAGCAGACTTAGAAAGATAAATGACATGATGTTTAAGGGGAAGATTAAATATCAGTTGTCATTTTGTAAATAACTAGACATATTATTTATTTAGTTAAATTGTATTATGTGTAAATTAAATGATGTGTCATGTGACACATCATCATCGATGGTGTTATCTGACCCGCAAGAAGATGTTCGAAGATTATTTGCTACACCCTACTACAGGTTCATACTGGTAGAGAAGCCAAACAAGTATACCGAAGGACTGGATACTTTTGATCAAGCAGACGGACTTGCTGATCATTTTTAAAGGACCTGTAGCAGGAATCAATGCAGCAGCAGAATCTACCGAGCATATCTCAAACACAAGAAATTTGTTGATTATATCATTAAGGGGGAGATTGTTGGAACTAATGATATAATCAGATTTGTCTTTTAGTAAGTTTATTATTTGTTGGTAAATAAAGCGTGTCTAAATGACACATCATCAACTAAGGTAGTTATAGGCAGTTAGGGCCGAACCATCACACCCTTTGACGGTGTCGGTTCATGCTATATATATATATATATATCTTTGTATATGTACTTTGTAAGATTATCATTTTCTGTAGTAATAAAATAGACTTTACTGTTAGTCTTTCTTCCAACACACATACACACACTTTGTTCTTTTCTTGCACTATTTCGATGGCTTCAGGCAGTAGCATATCTCGACAGAAGGCTGTCAAGAACATGCATCGGGATCATGAATCAGATCCCGTAAACCAACAAAAATGACTAAAGTGTACCTCATTTAATTGGACTTAACGAAAACAAAAGTTAACGATCGTTAGATAGAGAGACAAAATCGGTTGGAAATTGACAAACGTGAGAGACCAAAACAGAGAAAACGAAGTTGAGGGATGATATGCGTTAAAAGTGACAATCCTTAGGACCAAAAGTGAACTTAACTCTTATGATTAAGTATTTATATCTATACTACTTTATAAAAAGAATATAACGGTTACTTTTCAACAATCAGTTTTTCAACACGTACATTAAAAGAAACATGATGTACAATCTTAAAAGCTCACCTCTCCCATGTCTCTAAAAATCAAACAATTTTCAATTTTTAAGTTACACTTTATCCCATGTCTCTAAAATGACTTCATTTTGATTGTTCTGATCAAACTTTAAGTTTTATTTTTACAAAATGCAGGTTTCTGGTTTGCTGATAGGTTTAGGGGCCTGCTCACAGTTCACAGATTCAATCTCAAGTGCAAAAGAGTTCTCTATACACCTTCTGGTTACTAAGTAAGTTGGTATATTTTCATCTACTGCTACTATGGTAGGCTTTTACTATAAAACGTAATGGTATTGTTTGTTTCAAGGACTGAACAGTTGTGTGGTTATATCGTGCGGCCAAGGATGAATCGTACTTGAAATATGTTATGGTTACTTCTGTTCTTTGCTCTGTGGTCTACTTTTATTGTGCATAGTGGTTGTCATTCCCTTGTGAGTTGTGATCCTCAAGTAAGTTTAACCTTAAAATTTTCCGAGGTAGCCTGAAATAGCCCAGTAATTAACCAAACATATGTCTGTATATATGTCATTGTTGGTTTAAAATTCTTTTCTTTCTATAAATTTATAACCTCATTCTGGAGGATCAAATGACATTTGTTGACTATCTTTAATCTATAATTCCGTTTAATATGTCATTATAAAAAAATGTTATGTATAAACAATGATGTTATCATGTTACAAAAGTATTCTATTTTGTATGCAATGTTATAAGGCCCAAATGATGAAGATGACATATTAATAATGGACCATGACAGAGTCTGGATGTCAAAACGTATTACTCATTCACCGATGGTTATCTAGGAACCTAGATGTGGCCTATGAGTGATATACTGATAGCAACTCGGTAACTCCCCTTAGAGATCCAAAGCTCTTCCAAAATAGTTAAGAGAAAGGGAGTTAAAGATGGGTGTTGGGCATGTGACGATTGCTTCCCCAAAGTGGTACAACTTTTATATATTATTACTATTGTCTTCTTATTAGTTTGACATTTTCTTTTCATTTGTGCATGCTTGATGAACTTTTAGTATACATTGTTTGCTTAGATAAAATGTGTGAGTTATATTAATTAATAGATAAAACTATGTTGAGCATATATTAGATGCTAGCTATTTTTCTATGTTGTAGATATATGATAACTTGTGTATTGATTATTTTGTTAATTTTCTTGACAGTTTGCATAAGAAAATGCTAGATGGTTCATCCCTTATTTGGTGCTGGGTTGCATCTCTCATCTGTACGTGTTCCTCAACGAGCTCAAACAAAAGCTTGAATGATGTTGTTGATGCATGTATGTTCTATATGTTTCAAATTGAATTCATACAAGATTGTTATAATTTTGTCCATTTCTTACTGATTCTTTTGCAACATTCCATGACCCACCTGCATAAAAAGATTCAAGCAACACCATATTGGATCTCTTTTGTATCACTCAATGCATATTAAATGGTTTTCTAATATGGTATAAGAGCCGGCTTCCGGTGACAACTGCCAAATTTGGTGAGAAGTGGTTATCAACGGTTGGATGAGAAATGGACGAACATTAGGTTGGGATGTACCAGATCAATTCCCTTTTAAGCCGCAATTCATGAGAGGGTATTTGATTAAAAGTGATCAACGGTTTAAAAGTACTTTTCACCAAAATGACACTTCTCACATGATCCTATGCCTATGGTATAATACTATTTAAAAGCATCATAGTTGATGCTAATGAATGATTGCAATTAGAGTTGGTCTTCATTCTTTGATATGTGGTTCTTATTAGAGATATTTGTTGTTTCCACTTGATTTTCAAGATTTTGTGTTTAATTCTTGAAAATGTATACAAGTAACATTTTGGTTAATTCTTTATTCTTTTTCTACTTTATGTAAAATTAATGCCTTTATTTTTTTTATTTCTAACCTAGGAGGCTCCAAAAAGAAAATGTGTGGACTTCTTTTTACTAATTTATCATCAAAAGCTCAAAATTAGTACTGCATAATGTAAACTTTAAGGGAGTTGTGTTTTTTTTAATAAAAAATTAGGATTCAAAATAACTTTGAAGTAGAAAGTTATCTACTTGACATGAAAAACTAAAATGTATGCCTTTTGGAACAAAGCGAACACAAGAAGTATGCAATTGTAAATTACTAAATTTCATTGTCCAATGGAAGAAAGCATTAGTAGAAATTGTTGCTTTATCACTTAAAAATTCCAACAAGTGTGTTTTTTTGTGTAACTGTGGGTTTTCGGGTTGGCTTACGTGCATCGATTAATCCCCGTGTGAACACAAATGGCCTGAAGTTTATGCAGTTGAACCTCCATGACCACAAAGGCTTTGGCAACCCCTCATTCGAACCCGGTATAGATGAGATTCTCCACTACATCTAGCGGTTTAATCAGAGATGTCAGCAATAAATACAGATATGTTGACATTAGTTTGTTCCAAATGACTTACAAACACGTCAGATTAGTGCCCATCATCATCATCATCAGTAGCCTCTAATTCCATTAATCAACCACTAGGCTCTTCAGCTTACCTAAAACAACGAGATTTGCTCCAGAAATTCTCCGAGCAAAACATGGCAAAAACCGGGATTGGTGCTTTTTATCGGTCACAAAGTTTGGATTTGTTTCAGATTTGGTTGTCTTTTGAAGTCAAAACTGACTTTGTGTGCTCAAAGATGTCGGAGGATTACTACTCAGATAATTGTGTTAGTTAAAGACTTACCACTCAAATAACTGAATCTAAATTAAGCCATGTCGTGTACCTGACCTACGGACGAGTTTCTTGAGCGTTTAAAGACGAAATAGTCATAAAAAACCTCACTATCCATCAATTTCATTTCAAAATCTTTGACCAACCGATCATATTAATTTTTAATTTATATACTATCCAATTTGTGATATAAAACCACTTAGATAGTAAGATCTATAAAACTAACATCGAGATGGAAGAAAATAGAACAACAAAATGATTGTCGTTTCGAGTTCTCGGTTTTGATTTCGGGAAGCTTCGTGCCGCATCGCGCGCGGACAAATAACAATAAATTATAAATTATATAGACATAAAAAAACACTAAATTGTAATTTACAATTACAAGGACGAAAAATCATAATCTCAAAGACGTAGAAACAAAAATAGAAATTTTCAAAAAACTCGACAAAAACCGTAATTTGCTCTTTTTTTGCTGCATAAAATTGTTTAGTGCTCAATTTGGAAAATGGTGTAAAGTTTGGTGGCCAAACTCAAAGTTACGAGTTCTTGTTGTAGTTGTAAAAGGGGCTGCACCTGACATTCATCTCATAATCGATGGGGGTTCAGAGTAATTGAGGGGGGAAAAGAAGAAGAAGCAGCACAAAGGGGAAAATGGGTCGATTTCTTCAGCAATTCACTCCCTTCGATCTCTAGATTTATTCAATGATCACTTAACTATCGACGATTGTTTCAATTCAACCACTGCAATTGGAATAGATTTGATGGATCATAACAACTGTTCATCCCTCGCAGATCTCCGATCAAGATAATTCAGCCTTAGATTGTAGATTCGGATCTATAAATTGTGTTGGTTTTTCTGAATACATTTGGTGTCTACTGATTATTTTTTTGATTTGTGTTGGGGGCGTTTTTTCTTCAATGGCGACAAGGAACAGAACATTTTTGTTTAAGAAGTATAGGGATGCATTGAAGAGCGTTAGGGCTCCTTCGGCTGTAGCTTCGTCTAGCTCCCGTGGTGCGGTGATTGAGTTGGCCAACGCCGGTCTGCTAAAGCAAAATCGTTCTTATGCTCCTCTTGATACTGAGGATCCAGGAACTTCGTCGTATGTTCTCTCTCTATCCTTTATGTTTATGTGTTTTTTTCTATATTAATGAATTATAATAATTCTTGTTATAACAAAGGTATGTTTTATCAATCGAGTCATTAAATTCTACAAGTAAATAGGTTTTTATTGCATGATTCAATGCGTTTCTGTATATTATTCTTAGTGGAAAAGGCATCCAGCTAATAATAGTTATTCTAGGGCTTGGGCTTTAAAATACGCTTCTGATCTGGTTGATAGAAAGTTGAGTTTATAACCTACTTTGCTTTGTAAATCTCTATAGAGAATGCACATCTTTTTGAGAAAAATGAGAAAAAGTTGAAAGAATTGATGATTTCCTCAAGAAATTTGTTTGTGCGTAGAGGCAGAGGAAAAGAATTTCCATTGTTGTTGTGTGTATTAAAGATTGTTTGCAGCCAGTAACGAAGATCATTCTAGAGATCAGTGCTGTATTGCATCCCTAAATAGATTTTATTGTGTGGGATTTGGCCTACAATGGAAAAGAAAGAATAAGTTACATTATTTAGCATCTAGAAGATCTGGCATAGTATCTTTAAAAGAATATTGCTTAAACTGTTAATAATGAAGAGCACCATGAGTACCTGACCTATAAGATATGTGTACAAGTTTTGCATGCAGACTTAACTCGAGGATATGACTGCATTATCATCAAGTATGTTTTGTCATACAATCATCGACTACTATGCCAACCTTTTGTTTGCTTGCTAAATGCCAAGTCTCGCTACACATATTATGTTTTAGAGGCAAGGCATGGATATATGGAACAACTTCATGGATGTAACAGCATTTTCCACCCCGAGATATAATTTTAATGCAAGGAGAAGAGAAGCTAGGTTTCTCTAAGTCAGGGGGTTTAAAAGTTATTGAACACCTTACAGCATAGGATTTAATACATATGCTGTTAAGAAACCAATGGTTATCTATCTGCTACATGATGAACTTTTTGCATCTTTTGACAGTTGACAGCAACTAACTAAACACATTTTCACAGATCCTCTAGGTACAAACCCAACTTTAAAGATCTATACAGGATGAAGTAATTACATGCAGGGCTATAATTTGTGGTGTCTGTCTGTCTGAAGTGAATGTCATGCCCATTGTACTGTATGCTACAGTGTGACCACATCATGTCTCCCTTGCTTGAGCTGAAAGTCACAGGTTAAGGTGATGGGCTCATAGCAATTTGATGGCCTGTATATTCTCCGTGGGCAGGGACCTTTTATTTAGTGAGACACATGATTATTGTATGTGCAGTGTTAAGTTACTGCCTCTCAGTTCTCATCAGATCTCCCCTGCCCCCTTCAGTGAGAACTGAGAACTGAGAACTGAGAAGGGCATCATAAATCAGCCTTATCAGATGGTGTAAGTGAAGTGTCGGTGTAATATGTAACCATAAACATCTGGCCATGTAAATAGTGTCCTTGTCTTCGCTCTGGGAACTAAGACTTTGGAATATAGTTTTCATGCAATGAAGGTCAAAGAAAATATGACCACACTACAACCAATAACCCATAAACTGTGAATAAACCCGAAGACAGGTTTATTTGTTACACAGTACTGTTGGCTGATTATATATTCATACCCATTCATTCATCTATGTAGTACCTTTTTTTTCCTATTCAAATTAGTATTCATTAAGTGTCCCTGGTTGCTTACTGAAACAGATTAGGATTAGAATGTTGCTTTCTAAAGCTGAAACCAACTTTTTTACAAGAAACTAGGCCAATGGATTGTAGTTTGTTGGGTATTATGTAATTTCTTGGATATAAGTAGATTCAGCCATATGAGCCTTGTGGTGCTATTACTCTCAGACTATATTTTTTATGCATTTCTTGATTGGAATGTCCTAATATAACCTGGACCTGTCAATTTTGGTGATACTAGTGAAGGGAAAGTTAAAGTGCGTAGCACTATGTTGATGTAAATACGAAGTATCTTCTACTTCAAGTGGTGAAAAACCAAATCAAACGGGGGTAAGATGTAAGTAGTCCTTTCATCTACCTTTGGGGTAGAGAGGCTGTTTCCGTGAAGACCCTTGCCTTGCAAAACAGTTTTAGAGAGACGAAGAGATATAGAGAATTCGTCAAAAAGAATTGACAGTTGAGATGATGTTGGAAAGTGGTGAAACTGGATGCTATATATACAATAGCTTTAAGCCATCTTCTCTTTGTTTATTAAATTCAAATCACCATCATTTTCTTAGCTAAGAAAGCTTGAAAATTACAAGTGGGGCTGCTGATACTTTGAACTATGGTAGTTAAGGTTCATATTTCTGCAAGGGTAAACAAATAAATTTGTATAACCACAAGGGTTGTGGCATACTGGTTAAGACCCTGGGGATGTGGTGGAATATCCCATCTGTCCAGGGTTCTAATCCAGGCGTACACAACAATTGTGGCCACTGAGGTTTAATCAGGGCTGATCAGTCATAATTTGCCAAAGGATTAGTCTAGGCATAGCCTAGGACACCCTTCCCAAAAAACAAATAAATTTGTAATTTTCCTGGCATGGGAATAGATGATAATAATACGGAAAATTATGTAGTAATCTCATTATTTTGAATAATAGAGGGGGTAAATTTTTGTTTGAATCCAACAAGAAATCAATATGTACCACTAATCCTGTGAATTATATTGCTTCCTGAAACGAGCACACGAAGTTGCAGTGAGCATCGATTGAGGCACCTAGCCGAACTCAAACTATGCTGATCCAATATGGATCTCCTAGCCAAAGTTGGCTTAGACGAAATGCTTGATGACACCACCTAACTGATTAGAGTCCCTAACTTAAATCCTGATAAAAAATTCTTGGTCTTAAGTTTTAACAGAAATACTTTGTCCATGCTCTTGCTTTGTAGTGACTGGTGAAGGTTTATTCTCGTTTTGCAGTGCAGGGGCACTGACCGTGGGTCTTCCTCCTGCTTGGGTTGATGTATCCGATGAAATAGCAGCAAATGTGCAACGTGCAAAGTCTAAAATGGCGGAGTTAGCAAAAGCTCATGCCAAGGCCTTGATGCCCTCGTTTGGGGATGGTAGAGAAGATCAACACAGGATTGAGGCTCTTACCCATGAGATAACCGATCTCCTAAAAAAGTCAGAAAAGAGATTGAAGAGATTATCTGCTGGTGGCAATTCTGAGGATTCAAATATTAGGAAAAATGTGCAGGTATAATTCCATCTCAAAAAGGGTCACTGATTGGCCTACAAATTAATTACACTTGCTTATGTTTTGATAAGCAGTTCTGACTTGTTTGCCCACCAAACCTGAATCAAAAATGATTATAAGAACTGTTTATTGTAAAAAGATTATAAGTTGAGTTGTTATATGTTTTCATCGTAGATGCTTTTGTTTGATATGTTGAAATTTTCTTTTTGAAGAAATGTGCAGGCATCAATTCATCGTCACCTGCTCATTGGATTATAACTTGTTAAATGTTTGGAAATAGTTTACTCTTAGTATTTTCATGCCTTCCGATTTAAATGCAAACATGACCTTTCATGTCATTAACCGGTAATGCAAATGTATTTACTAAGTTATTATAGGCCATCAAGTATACATCTGTCAACTATTCAGATAATTATTTGCATTGTTTGTCTTGGGACGGTCCTTTTAACTCTTACCATATAAATGTGTATGTAGCCACAAACTTATCGGTTTTCCCCTTTTATCTTACATGCATAAGAAGTATAATTTATTCAAAGTTAGAGATGGCAATAAGTTGTACTACAATAATTTGAATGGGCCCATCTCTACCTATGCTGTCAATATCGCGATATATCGGCGATATATCGGATATCGGACATAGGGCGATATCTCTTTGCAAAATATCGGTCTTTATATCGGTGGGCGATATATCGCCGATATGTACCGATATATCGCCGATATTGAGGTTAATATATCGGCCGATATATCGTTTGTAAGACTTTTGACTTTTTTTTGGGACTTTTTTTGGGCTTTACGGTGTGGGCTTATTAATGAGGCTATTTTCCTGTTTTTTACTGATTTATTAGTTAGGTTTTAATGCTTCCTTCCTTTTCCCTCTTTTCTTCCCGTACTCGTTTTTTCTGTTCTTCACTTCTTCTTCTTCACTTCTTCTGCTGATCTGCTCAGTGCTCACGAGTCACGAACCAACAAGGCAACAAGAATCCCAGCAGATTCTCTGTTTTTCTCTGTTGTTCACGAACCAACAAGAATCCCAGCAGATTCTTTTTCTCTGTTGTTCATGAACACTTTTCCTATTTTGTTTTGTGAAACCTTATTTACGTTGATGTTTTGATGTTGAACTATGTTTTTAAATTTTAATTAATTCCTATCATATGTTTATGGATGCATATATATATATATTATATAATTATATATATATTTCTAAAAAATATTATATGAACCGATATTCTTGGACCGATATATCACCGATATATCACCGATATATTACCGATATCGAATATCGGTCCTTGACCGATATGGCACCGATATACGATATTAACAGCATAGATCTCTACTGGGGTTCTGTTTACAGAGACCTGGAGCTTTTGCATCTCAAAATGAATTGCTTTATAATCTGTAATCATTTTTTTAAAACTTTTATGGCAGCGTTCTCTTGCCACTGATCTTCAAAGCCTTTCAATGGAACTCCGGAAGAAGCAATCAACTTATTTGAAGCGCCTTCAGCAGCAGAAAGAGGTTTCTCAGACTCTTAATTATAAATTTAGTATAAGTTCATAAACATACAATATGGTGAATCTGAAACATATTGAGTCAACTGATTAGATTCATATGATTCAGTGCCCCTTCTTTGCCAATGTGCGGTGCTAGCTTAATAGCTTATCTACAATTTTCCATTTGACTTTAAGGGAACACATTATACTTCAGATACTTTTTGTTAATAGGTGTTACTTCGCCTTTCTTCTAGGGTCCAGATGGGGTTGATCTGGAGATGAACTTAAATGGAAAGCATTCTAATAGGGATGATGATGAGTTTGATGACTTGGTATGTTGATTTTTTTTTCTTTTTACTCTTATTGTACTCTGTTAATAGGTGTTACTTTGCCTTTTCCCCTTTCATATGATTGTGATTACAGCTGTTCCATGTGACTAATATGCTTTATTTATGATTGTATATCTTAGGAGTATTTAAATCAAATGTAATATTAGCCTATTAATGAGTTTTAAACTCTATTGTTACTCTAGAATGAATATTCATTAATAACCCTGAAATGTAAACAGAAAAATAACTTGAAAAATGAGTTTAAAAGCTCAACTTGGTTTGTCAATGTGCAAGCAAAATTAGTTGGCTAGCATCTCCAAGGTGAACTCTGCAAATCTTCAGTCTGTTATTGTTCTTTTACCTAGCTTTAATTGAGATCGGGTCGTGAATGAGCCTTTTTAACAAACGAAATCCTGTTGTTGGCTAGTTTTTTTGTAACACTTTAGGCGAATATTCTTCTAAAACCAAAGGAAACATCACATAATTTCCCCCCTATTTTTGATGTTTTGCCTTTGTCTGCTTGGGATGCTGGTGTGATGCTCTTGAATCTACTACATTGTTAGTATTTAGAGCATGCCACCATCTTTACCTGAAAAGATTTCTTATTTTATGACATAAAAATCATGTATCTATCTAGGGTTTCAACGAACATCAGATGGCCAAGTTGAAGAAAAGCGAGGCTTTCACTGTGGAAAGGGAGAAAGAGATTCAGCAGGTTGGTGCAATGTAATTTTATATGTGATTACTATTACTGTCTCTATACTAATCCGATGATCCTTTATTGAAGGTTGTGGAATCAGTAAACGAGCTGGCACAAATCATGAAGGATCTCTCTGTCCTTGTGATCGACCAGGTCAGAAAACCCACGCGAGAACTGTAAAGGCTATCTATATATGGCAAATTAACTGATAATATAAAATACAAGGGGCATAATTGTAAAAAATAAGTTGAAAAAATGAGCTTGTTTATGGTTTCCATACATGGTTCGTGATTATGTAAACTGGATTTATTTGGTTGAAACAGGGAACTATTGTTGATAGAATAGACCACAACATTCAGAATGTTGCAGCATCCGTGGACGAAGGCCTTAAACAGCTACAAAAGGTTATGCTTTACTCTATATATATTCTCTAGACCTTGCTGTCAAGCTTTCTATTGCTTTCTAACTAGGCTTGAAAATTGGAATTTTGCTGCAGGCGGAACGAAGCCAGAAACGAGGGGGAATGGTAATGTGTGCCACAGTACTTGTTATCATGTGCTTTGTAATGTTGGTTTTGTTAATCCTTAAGGAGATTCTTTTCTGATCCTGTCTTTCATCACACAGTAATTTGTTTCTTAAGTATTTGACTTACACAAAATTAATTACGGTTATGACCCTCCTCCCCCTACCATCCTCCGCAAATATCCATAACGGGAAGTTTTGGAAATTCCCATGTGTTTTGTTCATGTACTACTACTCTTTACGAGCGGGGGAAGGGAAGGGTGCATGCGTGCGTGCGTGTATAATTCAGGCTTGTTCCAGGGTCATGTATAGCGGATTTTGTACTGTGTATGGTATTTTCGGGGACTAGATTTATGTGTTTTTGTATCGATTTATTCATCAAATATAATGAAGAGTGTCTATTGCTCACTTAAGCTTGATCGTCATTCCTTCCTTCCTTCCTTCCTTCCCAATCGGCTACGTTTTTCAGATGGTGTTGATGATTGTCCTCGATTTTCAAACGGTCTAAATACATGAATCCTAAAGGTGGGCATGAACCGGTCCAACCGAGCTAATGACATCACGGTTCGGATGCCCACATCTAATGCATTTCTTTTGACACAAAACAATTTTAATTAATTCAATAAACATAGTAGCTGTTGGCTCAAAAATCAAAGCCTGAGGGATTCAAGTGTGGTATGTTTTAGTAAAAGAAATGGAATGAAAGAAAAAGAGAAGAACAAGAAGCTTTCATAGCTCAGTTGGTTAGAGCACCCGTTTAGTAAGCGGGAGGTCTTGAGTTCGACTCTCAATGAAAGCACATTTCTTCTTGTTTTTTCTTTTTCTTTTTCTTTTTCTTTTCCTTTGTATACCCTAACTTTTAACTCATGTAATTTAACATTTATGTTCCAACGCGTATACCCAATTAAGAAAAAGTCAGTCAAAATCTTTATATCCAACTCTAATTTTTGGAGATTTTAAGATTAGTTTTACCTAAATATTTAATAATCTAACAAAACAGATTTGGGGAAATTTCCACCATATCTCTTATCTTTCTCCATTTAAAGAAAAATAAAATAAAAAATAAAAGAATCTCCAAAACTTCATTTTCTCTATTTTGGTGAAGTCCTTGGAGATGTCCTAATCAAATAAATGTAATACATGAATATAGCCGGCATATCCTCTGTAATAGTATAAATGGGTCGTTTACCAAACGCTTAACCGGTAAGTATTTATTGCGCCACTTGCAATGTATATAGCAAGGACGAAGAGAGCGATGACAAGGAGTCTTACCCGATTAGCGTTTCCCCTTGTTTAATTCCTGATATTAATATACCAATTGTTTTTAAATATTGATGATCTCGGATTTTATCCAAGTTTTGTTACTGTTATTTCTAACATAAAATTTAATCAAATTAATGAATTGAAAGAACCCTTAAACATGAGTTATGTACAACAACCAACCAAACATGGTACACGAAGCACAAGGTCGAATAGTGAGTGGCGATCGCAGAAACACAGATCCAGCCCGGTATTATTACGAAACCTAGCTTCCTACCCAACCCATTAATCTAACCTCAGATACGAATGCACCTCTGCCGTTCTTCTAGCAGCCACGTCTCGCCTCACCGAACCCCACTTGACTGCAGCCCGAATCTTGCACCACCTTGCCCGTGGTGATCCAAAACAGATCCCGAAATCTAAAGTTTGAATTGGATCTTCATTTCCTTCCCATATCGATGCCCCAAACTCAATATCGATATCTTCTTCTTCTTCACTGCTGAATTCTTTCATTATCAAACTGTTCTTTAAACCTGGAGATGAAAAGTATCCCATACTCATAGAACAAGGATGAACTTCCATTTCTGTCCCCACTCCATATATATGCATGTCCATTTCATCTGTATCAAGTAAATCATATAACTCATAAATAAACACAACTTCCAAGGAATTGGAATGGAATGTACACATGTTTGGTTGACAGAATTTGCGAACCTAAGAGGGTATTTACGAAAATACCCTTTAAGTTGTAAGATGATGTATGTATGTATGTATGTACGTACCTTGGAGCAAAAGAGGGATGTTAACATCCTGCAGGCCTAAACTTGCGGTTTTAAGTTTAGACATCGGGGCTCCAAATATGGATGGATCATCCATTGGTACCCTTCCCTCCAAGTTTTTGTAAACTTGTTGCTTTAAACCTTCTACCACAGGCTGCAAACCATATAATCACCATGATGCATACTATCTATCACAAACTCATCAAAAAAACTTAAACCAACAAATTCTATTTGAAATGCATACCATTTGAAGCACGGAGAGTTCATCGAGAGGCACATAATTTAAGCCATCAAAGGTTGCACCCACAACCTTCAAAACAGAATCGAGCAAAAGCCCAATTCCTTGTGCACCACATGGACCTGGGTACATGTACATCTTGTCATCTAAAACACAATCTTTCGCGTGCTTTATTACCGCCTCCCATGCCTTGTTAGATGATCCACCAAGTAACTATATATAATATACAACACAATTATATCAAGTTAGAAAATCAAACCAAACGATTCCAGTATAATATCCCACATATACAAATAAACAAATAAATAAAAAGATAGATAGATAGATAATTATTATTATTGTCTTACGCTCCGTAGTGAAGACTCGTTGGTAACATAAACTTGCAGAAAGTCCTTCACGGTGCAGATTCCATGTGATGCCAATCGCTTATGAGAAACCCCATCTTTCGCTATTTTCTCCAAACGCCAAATTTCGTCACCCAATGATGGAGGATGGTGTTTCTTGTATGCTATACGAAAATAACATCTTCTATTAGCAAATTGAACCTGGGCAGATGGGATATTCCATCACATCCCCCAGGGCCTTAACCACTACGCCACAACCCTTGTGGTTAATCCCAAAATGGTTTTTGACATAAAGAAACCGAAAAGAGAGAAGAAAAAGGAAGCTCACATTCTCCACGATGATCTTTGACTACGAATGCTTGACTTTTTGCTTCTCTAATCCGCACATCGCCAGTTGTACACTTGGCTCGTGCACCTACCATGAACTTCCTACTCCGCCTCCAACTCGAATTATCAGTGAAACATAAATCACCTATTTCTCCAACTCCATTTTCTAGGGTCACTACTAAATCTCCGGTCATCAATGGGCGTCTGCCATCTCTTGCGCGTATGACTTTGGAATCAAAATCTTTTTCAGACCAATCTTCATCATCGTCAGCGATGAAATCGCCATCAAGGGGAACAATTTCTATCTTTAATGATGATAAGGGTCCAGATGATACAACTTTATTGGAGTTGGTATCGAATAACGCTAGTTTCATGGCTGTTTTGTCCTTTGATTCTATCTTACTTCCGGTGAAGAATGTATTTGGTAACTTGGCTAAAATTCGCAGCTGCAATGATGTTTTTCTACATGGTTCAAGTGCGTTGAAAGAAGATCTGCACCACAAACATAATTGGAAGTGTTACAATTATGTATAAAGCTCCCTCCTAGAAGTTCTTACTGTAAGATTAAGCCCCTACCAATCAATCATGTATAGCGGAGTGAATAAGCTATGAGTCCCATTAAGCTCATTGAGCTGCTAATAAACATGCTCTAAGCATTGAATGGATTAAGTTGTCTGTATGGATTAAGCTAAATAAACAGTTTGATCAATAAGATTAACCAATACTTAATAGATAGCAGAAATAACACAACTAAATGAATTACCAAACAAAAGATTTATAAAAGGTCTATTTAGCACAAGAAAACATTCAAATAATCCTTATAGATCAGCATAAATCATAAGCACAAATGTCAAGTTGATGAGTTGGAAATCTAACCTCGGTATCGTACAGAAGAATCTTTGACATGAACGTTGAACTTCATCTCGCACCTATCACACAAAAGAATATATATATATTTTAGAATTGTTACAAGAATGTAGCAACAAGATTAAGCAAGTTATATAGAAATATCAAACTCAAAAGCAATCACATAAGTAATAATCTGCATCCATAGTGAAAAACCAAACTTACCCATCTTCGAATGAATGGTTCCAAAGTTGAGGTTAATTCTTGTGATGAAACCCCACTTATCAAACTTTGAGCAAATCTGCAAAGAAATCAAATACCAAGATTAACAACACTTGAAAGTTAAAAATGGTGTAAAAATCAACAACTTTTTAAACAGTTTTTATATATCTTAAATCTTAATCACTCACTTTGAAGATGTAATCCTTCTCTTGGGTTCTTGATTACCAACTATAAACCCCTCCCCTTCCCCCTCACTAAAAGGTCGTTTGAATACCATCAAAAACCCAATAAACAACTCCAAGTTTTAAATAAGCTTTAGAATGAAAACAACATACACTATAGAAATCAAAATCAGGTAACTATCAATCAACTGCCCAAATCCACAAGCTTATATATATATAGATGTATCTAACTATGTATGTATATAGTTTGAGGAAAGTTGTTTGAAACTTCCAACTGAAACAATATTATATAATTAACACAACAACTACGCGTAGTTGAGTCGAGAGTGTGTGTGTGTTAATCTAAAAAACTAACCAACTTATTAGTAACTATCTATATTCTTATTGTTTAAAGAATGAATCATTGAATGCAAAAGGGTATTCAAGATTTTCTTTGTTTTTGAGCAGGTTTCTTGAATCATACTTATATAATCTTTAAATAAAAAGGGTACATCTTATATCTTAAACCGCGTAAAGATTGAATCTTTCAAACGAATTCTAGTGGTTAATTAACTACAAAACGAGTAACGGTTTCTTGATTATAAAATTATTTCTTTTTCTTTATTGCAATTAAAGATTGAAAATTAATGGTGAGATTGGAGAGAGTTAAACGGGAAGCTTCATGGAAGGTGTGAAGAAACGCGTTATGGGTTTTTGAAAAGTCGTCGCTGAGTCTGTTTGGTGTGAAAGGGGATTTTGGTTTTGGTTTTGATTTTGAATTTGAAGATATGAATGAATGTCCATGGTGTCACTAAAATTAGCAACCATCTTTAGAAAAAAATTATCTTCAACTCAATTAATTAATTAATTATAGGAACAAAATGTAACCATTTATGCTTAAAGATAGACGATGAATACTACAGTCAGAAGAAAATGATGAAGATACACATAGCGGGTGTTTGGGATTGCTTATTTAAAATAACTTCCGCTTCTTTTTTAAAGTGCTTGTTGTTATTTTAGGGAGTGTAGTATTAATTAAAATATTAATACATTAATAAAATATTTTTCCTCTCTTCTAAACCTTTTAATTTAAATGTTTGTTATCGGTGGAAAGAATAAAATATTATTTATCTTTCCTCTGAATTTAGCATACAAGAAAATTTCTTCAAATTTATAGATTTTCTCTATTTTAGCATACAAGATAGCATAGCTGTTAGAGCAAAGATTACTAAAATCCCTCTTTTTTTCTATTTTAGCATAGCTGTTGGAGATGCTCTGATGAAGCGGCGATAGTTTTTTAGGATTTAATATTTTTGTATTTTTTTAATGCTAAACATTTGTACAAAGGCTTTTTAAGTATTTTTAATAGGGAATTTAATTAAAATGCCTCAAGTTTGACTTTCCTTTACCAAAATACCCTATTTTTCCGTAGAGGGAGCCCTCTATCGCGGGGGATCAATTGTGAAAATTTTTGCAACATATATTTACACTTTCAGTCCCTGCCCGCGAACAAGGTCCGCGATCGCGGTCCGCGATGGGGACTGAAAGTGTAAATATATCTTGCCAAAAATTTCACATTTGGTCCCTGCCCGCGATAGAGGGCTCACTCCGCAGAAAAATAGGGTATTTTGGTAAACTTTTAAAAAAATGAGGTATTTTGGTAAGTTAATTTCAAACTTAGGGTATTTTAATTAATTTTCCTTTTTAATATTATAAAATAAAAATATTAAATTAAAATGTATTAAAGGGGTGTTTGGGATTATTTATTTAAGGTGATTATTAACTTATTCTAACGTGCTACCGGTAATAATGAGTTTTTTAAAGTTTGAGTGGAAAAAGAAAGAATTAAGTTGACAAGCACTTTTTACAAAAAAAAACACTTTTATAAAAAAATATTAATTATTTTAAATAAGCAATCCCAATCACCCCTAATTATCTTTCACGTAGAATATTAGTTTGTAAATAAGTAAAAGATATATGACTTGAGATCATGTGAGACTATACTATTTTCGTGAGACCAAAAAATTAACAGTAAACCTTCACAGCAAAAGACTGTGAAGGTACTGTGATGGTAACCCTTCACAATGTTTTTGCTGTAAAGGTTAGTTGTTTTTCTTACCTTCAGAATGAATCACTGTGAAAATTTAGTGTTAATTTCTTGGTCTCACGAAAACAGGTTGGTCTCACGTGAACTAAACCCTATATGACATGTCATCATTTTGGGTGGTGTCATCATTTTAGATTTAACTTTATAAATTTAATTATGTCATGGAACTTTAGTTGGTAAAATACCAGTGTCATCATTAAAGATCAATAAGTTAATCAGATCCTTAAATAAAGTAAATTTTTTGTTATAAACCTTTAAATGATGATTTTAAAAGTTAGTTCTCTAAAACAAAAATGATGTCTAAGTTGCTTCCATTTTGATGCAATTTTCCCTTAATTATAATATCAAAATATTTAATACAATTCATTAAGTATTCTTTCGCCCCTACACATTTAAATTAAAGCAATCTCACTAGCAGAATGAATAAAAAGTCATTTATCTCTCATGCGTAATCATTTTCGAGAAATATTCAATTTTGGAGAATTTCATCATCCCTCTAGTACTTTCTCCATTTTAAAAAATGTTTTAGAAAATTTGTTGTAGCAAAAAATTGTCAAAATCTCCATTTTGGAGAATCTGCTATAAATGTTCTTAGAACATCTCCAACAGATTCCCCAAAATTTCTCTAAAATAGAGAATTAAAAATCAAAACCTCCAAAAAAAAGTTTACATTTATCTCCAATAGATTCTCCATTTTGGATAATCCAACATTGATTATAATATTAAAATATTTCATTTATAATTAAAACATTATTTCTCTCTAAATATTTATTTTTAAAGTTTTCTATTGGTGCTTTCACTTGTTAATCAATTTAGGATGTTCTCCATATTTGGAGGAAAAAATTATTCTCCCTCTTGGTTTTTGCCATTGAGGAAGTTGTTCAACCAAATCCCCATTTTCTCCATTTTGGAGAAGTTGTTGGAAATGCTCTTATAAGTTAGCTTAGAGCATCTCTAATGGAGGTTCTTATAAGAACATTTTTTTGTATTTTTTGGTGCTACCTTATTTCTACTTAATTAAATTAAAAATTCACATAAAAATCCATAATGGTAGTTCTTATAAGAACCTCATTTTTGTGGGTGTCATGTATTTGTCTACATCAATAATTATTTTATATTTATAAATAAATATCAAATATTAAATTGAAGTACCAATAAATATGAGGACATTGACATTTCACACAAACTTCATGGTAAGAACCAATGTTTTTAAATAAGAACTCAAAGGGGATGATGTTCTTATAAGAACTCTCCACACACAACGGTAGTTCCTACAAGACACGCCACCTTTTGCTTATAAGAACCTTGCATTGGAGATGCTCTTATAAGCTATATTGTGAGAATTTTTTTGATACTTTTTCAATAATAACCTTGGTTAATTTTAATTATTAATTATAAATAAATATTAATTGTTCATAAACATCAATTTATTGTAAATAAAATTAATTAAAAATTATTAGTTAATTTTAATTATACAATCCAAACACTTAAAAACAGTCTGATTTGAGACAAATTTGCTAATACTAAAAGAGAGAAGGAAGAATCTCTTCTTTCAGATCTGAAGAATTAAGATATTTATTTAGATAGTGATGCTGATTTTGCCTATGAAACTCCGACAGAGAAGTTTTTTCAAAAGGGGTGAGTTACAACTAATAACAAGGGCGAGGTTTTATAGCCATCATCGCATTAAATGTAATATTCCAACTTTAGCATGTGTTTTCATCAGATTTGTTGATCCACGAAGTATGACACTAATAAAATAGTGTTTCAGAACTTATTTTGGCTTACATGCTTTTGTATGTTCCCATACTAGAATAGGAGCTTGGGAGAGTTGGTGAGTCAAACCTTGTTGGATAAGTTTGCACTACAAAATCCGACTTGTCCTTAATAGTATTTGTCAAACTAATAGTTGAATTTATCTTGTATTGATTTCGGTAGATGACACACCAATCCACTTTGGTGACTATCTTGACCTCACTTCAACTGGTGTACGATTTCGTTGAAGGCATTTTTACTCTTTGGATCAATTCAAATAGGTACAAGACGTTTATAAGTAAAAATACTATATTTGTCTATTTCGAAATATAAGCTATATATCGGATTCCAACTACAAACTATTTATAAAGTATATCTATCGGATGCAATCCTACAAAACTTTTTTGGTCAGAGATCCGATGAAGACTCTATATTCAAAACCTTAAGCTATATGATTCTTCTTTACAAAATAAATGTTCGAATGATAAAATGTGTGAGCTATATCCGGTGGATATTGTTTATCGGATATACTCATTTCAAGGCAAGTGATAAGAATGTGTTTCTAAGTGTTTGGTCGGATGTTATTTGTATTATTAACAAATCTGATGGTTGAGACTAACATATATGTATATACACATATATAGAGGTGGATTCAAATGAGAACACTAACTATTTAAGAAAACACGAGAACGACCGCCAATGTACAAAATCATACATGATTTACGTACAAAATCATACATGATTCACATATAAAATCATATATGATTCACGCGACTTACCCCGCGACTTTAAGTCGCGGCCAAAGTCGCCCGCTTCAAATTTTTTGCAGTTAGTGTGAAATCACATGTGATTTTGCACATGAACGGCCATTTTCGTGTTTTCTTAAATAATTAGTGTTCTCATTTGAACCTTTCTCTACATATATATACATGACACCATATAAATCATTACTCACACTGTCACAAATAAATGGAAAAGACATTGAGAATTAAGAAGGCTTTCAAATGCACCCAGGATTCTCCAATACCAACAAAATTTTTCCAAATTATTCCTACATTCTACAATGTCCTCAGTTTTTTTTCAAAATATTACTCAATCTCCAATTTTTAATCCATGTCCTCGATATTAACACATAAAAAATAAATACAGAAAAAGTGAAAACTTAAGTTATAATTGAATTATTTGTAATAATTCTATTATATATATATATATATATAGAAGGAGATTCAAGGAAAAACCTCAAAAAAATGAAAAACTGAAGAACACCCTAATAGCTCTTCATCTACACGTATGCACTTGTGCATACAAGTAAATTAAGTTTTTTTTTTTTTGGTTTTATGCACAAGTGCATCATGCATTTGTGCATATATGCACGTGTGCATGTTACAAATTACCTGTATGCACAAGTGCATACCGTCTAAATAGAGGGTTACCAAAGTGTTTCTTAGTTTTTCGTTTTTTTGAGGTTTTCCCCTGAACCTGACCCTATATATATATACATCAAGTTTATATAATAATGTGTAGATAAACCTACATTTTGTAACTAAAATATGGAAAGTGAGGTATTGTATGAACCTCCATTGTGCATTTTATTGAGATTCTTATTTTGTTGATGCGGCAATGAGGTTCTTAAAGGTTCCACCACTATGGATATTTAACATAATCATGGAAACGCCTTAGATTCTTCTTTGCAATGATAGGCGACATTTTTACAAAATGAAAGAAAACGGCTAGAGGTGCAAGGTAGGAGCATAGTAGAAAACCCTAATTTGTATTGAGGAGTTTTTGAAAAATAATTCAAAAAAGTCCGATTTTTTGGATTTTTTCGTCTCTTTTAAGTTGAATTAAACCCTAATGAATGAGTGGTTTGAAACGTCCTAGTACCATTCAAATACATAGTGGCGGAGGCCTATAGTGGCCTTTGGAGACCATGGCCTGTGTGTTTTTGATGTACTTAATGTTTGGGCAAAATTTCACAGGTCTCGACCACGACCAGAAAAGATAAGACACATGTTATGAGCTATATCTTGTATTAAGATAAGGCCCCGACGAAGACCCAAAAAACCTCCATCGTCCCTCCTAAAAAGTAAGTCGAGAGTTCCTCACGACACTCGACCTCGACGTCGCCTACTTCGCACGACCGTCACTTAGAATCATGCGACCTCGGCCGACTAACGCGTTATACGACTGTTATATTTGTTTAGTGATTAATGCAAGAGTCAAAGTCATTAATGGACAACGGCTATAACCGACAAAATCAGTTATGAGCATCTAATACCACATTGAAGACGACGACCGTTACAACAATCATCAAAGATCTTAATGATTCAATTAAAATCATCCGAAGACTATAAATCCCAAGTTCAATCCTCAGTTTCAGGAGATCGAATAATACAGGAAGAGAGATAGAACAAGAGGACCGAACATCGAATAACAGAAGCAAACGCAAACACTCGAAGAATATTCATTCAAAGCAAAGAGATCATTCATAGAAGATCACTCTCGACGCACGACTTTCACTCTCGACCAACAGTTCACACATTGTTTTCACACACGACGCACACTGTTTTTACATTTCAAACACTTGTACTTTACATCTCAAAGTCTTTCCCTTCATTTGTATTGTAATCTCTGTACGATCGACACCCGGAACACCAAGGACATCGCCCCTGATTGGCGACCATAGTGCAGCGACGACATCCACTGTCGTCCGCAGGTTTTTTCCTCGTTGAGGTTTTTCCTGCGTCATCAAATCCTCTGTCTCATTTACATTTTTGTCTTTGTCGCACGCCTTTGTCGAACGATTCCTTTCTTTAGTTGTTAAAGTCCACATCGACCTTAAGTTGCCCCTTTGGTGCGATTTTTGGCATTAACAGTTTGGCGCCATCCGTGGGACCCCATCTAGAGAAAATCTTCGACAAACGTGCGTCTTACTAACAGTTTCTTGGAGCTTTCTTTGTTCTCTGTTTCAGAAAAATGGCAGTCCCTGGAGATCAGCAACATGTCATTGCCCAGATGTACCAGGAGCTTGAAGTCGCTCGAAATCAAATCAACGCCAAAGCCGTAGAGTAGCTGAGGAGATCGCACGACTAAGGAATCCCTTTGGACCTCAAAATGGTCCTAGGCCATTCGTTCAGAATCCAGGCCAAGGATCGTTCGGTCAGAATGGTCCTCGACCATTCGCGCATAATCCAGGTCCAGGATCAGGTCCGTTCGCTCAGAATCAGCATCCAGGTCCGTTCATGCAGAACCAGCAGCCGGGACCGTTCAATCCCAATCCCCAGTTCGGGACGGTTCCTCCTCAGCACATAAGGCCACCACCCATGCAGAATGGATCGCAGCCGTTTCAGAATGGGTCGCAGCCGTATTTTGTTCCTTTCAACGGAGACGCCAATGGCTCATCGCATGGCAATGGCACCAGTTCATGAATCAATCCGCAAGCAGGGGCAAATCTCGACCCCAATGACCCCGTCGCCCAGCGATTGAAAATGCTAGAAGATCAGAACGAGCGCGTCCTATCTTTGCTCGCCAAGCTACCTGGGGCAGCCGTGCCCGTTTGATGTCGAACCTCGATCAGGATTTCAGGTGTCACCCTTCATCGATGAGATCGCGGCTGTCGAGGTCCCGAAGAAGTACAACGTCCCTGCCTTTACACCTAAGTATTCGGGAGTGACCGATCCAACAGAGCACGTCGCGCAGTATAAGAAGCTCATATGGATGATCTCGATCCCACACATGTATCAGGAGGTCTGTATGTGCAAAAGCTTCGGTGCGACTCTCACCGGTCCTTCTCTCCAATGGTTGATCAATCTCAAACCCAAGTCCATCGGGTCGTTCGCTGAATTGGTCAACCAATTCTCCCAGCAATTCGCCAGCAGTCGCAAGATGGAGAAGCAGACCAGTGACCTGTATTATGTCGTGCAGAAGACCAGTGAGTCTATCCGCGGTTATTTCAATCGATTCAATGCGGAGATGATCAGCATTCGCAATTGTGACGTCAAGACTGCAATTGAAGCCTATAAGCGTGGTCTGGACGACAGCTCAGGTTTATACACTGACCTGACCAAGTATCCTCCGGAGAATTTCGAAGACGTCCGAGCTCGAACCCTAGCGTACATGAGGGTAGAGGACGACGCTGCCTTTCGTCACAAGCATGCCGACGACAAGAGGTCGTTAGGTATAAGGAAGCCAGAGTTCAAGACAAAAGCTATTTCCAAAATACAGCCCGCGCGCCAGATCTCGAACGTCCGATTCAAGACGAAAACAGAGGCTAAGACCGCGGCCAAGTTTCCTCAGTACCCCAAGATATCCTCTTATGGATTCAAAGGATCCACTAAAGATTTGGTCGAAGCTCTGAAGACCACCCAGGCGACTATTCGATGGCCAAAGAAGTCCGATCAGGACGACGCTAAGAAAGATAAATCTAAATGGTGCGACTTTCATGTCGACCATGGTCACGCGACAGATGATTGCATAGCTCTCAAAAAGGAGCTGGCGTATCACATCTCGAAGGGCAATTTAAAAGACATCATCGACGACGTCGTTACCCCAGCTAACGACGTTCGACCGCCAACCCCCGAGCATGCGAAAGTCGTCAATTGTATCACTGGTGGTTCCGACGTATGTGGTCTGACGTACTCCGCGGCCAAACGTCACACCAGTCAAGCGCCTGACGATCGGCCTATTCCGCGTTCATCAAGGCCATGGGAATCGATCGTTCAGAAATCACCCGACGTTCGACAACTTTGATCGGTTTCAATGGGGAAGCGACGAGCACCTTTGGAGATATCATCTTGCCCGTCTATGCCGGAGGAATCAACAAGCAGACCAAGTTCAATGTCATCGAGTGTGCGTCGGCCTATAACATCATCTTAGGTCGACCATGGATCCATGAGATGAAGGTCGTTCTCTCGACGTATCATCAGACTCTGAAGTTCCCCACGCCATGGGGAATCCAAGAAATCAAGAGTGAGCCGAAAGTTGCTCGTGATTGCTATAAATCCACTCTGAAGCCGCAAAAATAAATCGTCTAGCAGACACAACACGACCAAAAGGTCTTGACAGGTTCATCCTCCTATCCTTAAAGACAAACTCATGCCTTTTCTACAGGAGTATGCCGACTATCTTGCCTTGTCGCACGAAAACACAGTCGACGCAGAAATAGATGGTATTTTCCAAGATCCCTGTGTCGATTTGTCATTTAAAACCTATTTTCCTCCTGAAAGGAATAGGATAATAAATGACAGGGGGCAAATACCCCGTCAAATAAAAGAAATAAATCTGAGAAGGTACGTATCCTAATTTCTTCTCTCTTCCTTCATACGATTTCTCATCACGAACGATTACTGACTTAAGCATCGGATGGTTGTTGGCTAGTCAACGACCAACCTCTAATATTATTTTATCGCAGAAACGCACGACAATAATCACTAAGTCTACTATGTGACTTTAAATTCGCAAGGTCGCCCGACATAGACGATCACATCTATGACTTGATCATTCTTCCGCAGGGACACACGATTCAAAGCTCGTCGCACGACTTAGTCGTACAATCGCGAAGTCTAACGACCTCATGATCTAAGTTTCTTGACTTAGAAAAATTTCATACTCCGAATGTATGCTTTAGTCGCATGTGCTTATGTTTATATATACGATTTAAAAGTCTTATGGCTTACGTTTCAGCTATTGCGTTGCAATAGATGCCTAAGTCGCATGATTTCTATTATATTATACTCAGTAAATTTCATAATTGACATGTTATTTACTTACTGAATATACAAAACACGAGTACGACGGAAATTTAAATTTCATTCCCTGAATAGTTTGTCATTTACATTCAAATTAACTCGACCACTGACAGTCGAGCAGCAAAAGAAACAACAAATGACAAAGACATTTCCTAAGGCAAAGGGGGAGCGTCGATCGCGTCCCTGCTTGACGCCTCACCCTGGAGACTTTCCTCCTCCTCAATCTCCTTCTCGCGATCCCATATCTTCGATAGAGGTCCCTTGAAAACGCTCCTTGAAAGATAAGAGCTGATATTTCCCCAGATACGGAAATGACTTCGTCCTGTCAAGGACATAGTCAGTCAGGAGGATCGTCGACAACGTAAAGTTGATCATCATGACTTCCTCCTCATCCTCTCCCGTCTTTACACCCTTGCCCCTGGCGACTGACGAAAGGGTCGACGAGGATATATAAGACATCATCGCCGGTTGCGCAGTATGAGACATCGTCGCCAGTTGTGCAGTATCTACAGATCTAATCCAATCACTGTCCATATCCAGCATCGCCACCCGCATAAGTACATACCTCGTTCTCCATTTGCGATCATTGACAGCAGTGTTCAAAACTAAGTGTTGATCCAAACCCTCAGTGATTTGATAATGACCTTATCTTAAATACTTAGTGAAAATTGTAAGTAAACAATATGTATCAGAGTTTCACTATCGCTGATAAGTACTAAGATCTTACAATATTGCTGATAGGAACTCTCGCACTTTTAGATTAAACATTCAGCGAACACTGTTCACCATATCGCTGAGTCTGTTCAGTCCTTATGGTGATCGCTGATAAGTTAGTTGTTTACTTATGATCCCTGAAGACAAGATTCACGTCAACAAAGGTTCTACGCTGAAGTCGAAGATCAAGCTCAAGAACCAGCGACAAGTCTCCTAATGAACTGATGCGGATCAGCGAAGACTCAGATTTGTCCACTCAACGTGAAGTATCAAGTACAAGACTTCAGCTATCGCTGAACTTTATCATTCGCTGAATAGTAAATGATAATCGCTGAATCAACGAAAGCTGATCATGAAGTCCTTCGTACAAAGTACTTTTGTCTTAACCTCCCTTGCATGCCACCGTACGAAATGTCAGAAAAGAACCTCCGAAAATCTGAAATCGTACAACCACTCTGATACTACACTGTTCATTCATGCGGCTACTAAGGTTGTCAACAAAGGTCAATGACATGCAACCAATCCGCTGATGACACGTGTAAAGTGTATACTGAATTGCATTAAATGCATGCAGTATATAAAGAGATGAACTCACTTCATTTGAAGTAACTTGCTAACTCTGGACAAGTTCAAATCTCTCAAGATAGGATTTTATTAGTAATCTCCTTATCTTTCTTAGTGCAAGAAAACCTCAGTGTTCCAACTTGTTTAGATTTAGGTTTATCCTTAATCTTGTTTCCGCAACAAGCTGTAAATTGTTAATGATTTATCAATAAACAATTTAGAAAAGTAAAATAGTGTGTTTGTATTCAACCCCCCCCCCCCTTCTACAAACTTGTTTAGGCCTTTCGGGACCAACAAGTGGTATCAGAGCTGATTTGTTTAATCTCATAAACAAGATCTAATCTAAGATATTTCTCTTCCTTGCTATTATCTGAAAATGGCCAACTCAAACACTCACTATATTGACAATGGTTCTCTTGCAAAACCCCCTAGATTTTCCAGAGATAACTTCAACTTATGGAAAAATAGGATGACACTCTTCTTAGAAGGTGTAGACCCTACTATACCTTACTATCTTGAAAACGGCCCACACATCCCTGTAACAATTGATCCTGCAGTTCCAGCCACTGCAACTAGGGCTGCTATTCCAGAAAGGCTGATTCCAAAGGAAATCCATCATTGGACCGATGAAGACAAGAAGAAAGTGGCTATAGATACAAAAGCCAGATCCATACTATCCATGGCCCTTCCTGACGAAGTCTACCATTCCGTCATGAACCTGAAATCCTCAAAAGCCATGTGGGACACAATATGTGTTCAGTATGAAGGAACGTCTGAAGTCCAGGATTCAAGAAAGATCAACCTGGTAAGACAATACGAAAGCTTCATCTCTGGTAAGAATGAAACTCTCTCTGAAGTACATCAACGTTTTAATTGCTTAATTATAGATCTAAAAACGGTTGGTAAGGAATATTCTAACTTTGAAGTTCTGACAAAGTTTTTAGAATGTTTACCTGAAAGCTGGGACAATTATTCCATGTGTCTCAAGCTGTCGAAAGATCTAAGATCAATGACACTTGCTACCTTATATGGCACATTGCTGAATCATGAGCAATCTAGCCATCTTAAGAAGAATCTTGTAAAAGATTCCAAAAGCACCCCTGTTGCTTTAATCTCAGAGGAACCTTCTACTCAGCGACCCATGGTCACTATCACTGAGTTAGAAAGTAACTCTGAAAGGTCATCAGATTCTGATTCTTCAGATGATGAATCCTTGGCTCTCCTAACTAAAAAGTTCAGAAGATTCGCCAAGAAGAAAATGTTTAGAAAGAACAAAACTCTTTCTATAGCTGACAAGCCTAAGTCATCAGCTTTTGTTGATAAGGCTACTGCTACTTGTTTTAACTGCGAAAAGACAGGTCATTTCGCTAACGAGTGCAGGTCAAAGAAAATCATGAGACCTTCAGCTTTTACAAAGAAATCCTTTGTTCCAAGGAATAAAGACGACAAATACTTAAAGCTGAAGGAGAAGTATGCAAAGCTGAAAAGCTTTAAGAAGAAGGGAAAAGGCCTGATGGCTGACTAAGATTGGGCTGCTTCTGATGAAGAAGCCTCATCATCTGATTCTGAAGATGATGAAGCAAATCAATGTCTCATGGCCAAGATTGAAGAAGAGGAAGAAAGTTCAGACATTCCCTCCACTTCAACATCTGCCATTCAGGTATCACCTTCCTTCTTTACCAATATTGTAAATATTGATGAAGCTGATAGTCTCCGTAAAATCGAACTACTGACTAGAAGTTTATACGAAGCCATGAACGGCAAAACTGTGGTTGAAAACCAAAACCTTGATCTCGCTGAACAGCTTAAAAACTGTCACCTTCAAATAGAAAATCTTTCTAAAATTGAAGAAGATCTTAAAGATCAAGTATATTTAAATCAGCTAGTTAAAATCGAACGAGCAGAAGCTATCGCTGCATTAAAATCTGAAAAAGCTACTGTTGAAGGATGGTGTAATTCTTCAACAAAGATCACTGAGATAATTAAGTCTCAGATTCCCCTGAGTGATAAACGTGGTCTGGGTTACAAATATGAAACTCCAAAACCAACCACTGAGCGTTCAATGCTTAAATTTGGAACGTTCGTATCCTCAGTCGCTGATACTTCATCTTCTCAGTGCTCCTCGTCCCATACACCAATCCCTGAGGAAACTCCTACCTCGAAAGGTAAAGAGAAAATGGTTTATCCAAAACCTACCTCTGTCTTTAAAGATAAAGGTAAAGGAATTGTTATTTATCAAAATCCTCAGAAGGGTACTTTAGTACCTAAGCTGAATGCTTCTAAAGCTTCAGTGACCTATCCCTCTGGATCAAGGAATCAGGTCTCTGGATCGACTCAGCGTGGATCTATTCAGCGATCTACTGAATCTATTCAACGATCTACTCCTAGACTCAGAGTGGATGTCCTTGGCAAGAAATCTAAAGAACTGAATGTTCCTCCCATCTCTAGAGCCAATAGTTTACTTGGTGCTGGTACTTCTAATTCAAAATTAAAAACTCAGCATTCAAAGTTTGGAAACTTGTTCGGAGACCAACTGACAAAACAGTGATAGGCACTAAGTGGGTCTATCGAAACAAGTTGGACGAACATGGTACTGTAACTCGCAACAAAGCTCGTCTTGTTGCTCAGGGATACAGACAAGAGGAAGGTATAGATTATGACGAAACCTTTGCTCCAGTAGCAAGACTTGAATCTATTCGTCTTTTCTTAGCATATGCTGTACACAAAAACTTCACTGTACATCAAATGGATGTTAAGTCAGCGTTTCTAAATGGAAAGCTGAATGAAGAAGTTTATGTGGAACAACCTCCAGGATTCTCAGATCCTAAGCGTCCAGGTTATGTTTATAAGCTGGATAAGGCACTTTATGGCTTGAAGCAAGCTCCTCGTGCATGGTATGACACTCTTTCTACTTATCTCCACCTTGAAAAATTTGAGAGAGGTAAAATTGACAAAAAATTGTTTTTTAGAAAAATAAAAGGTCATATCATTTTAGTTCAAATATATGTTGATGACATTATATTTGGTTCTACTAACCCTGAGCTTTGTACTCGTTTCGCTGATAGAATGAAAGATGAGTATAAAATGAGTATGATGGGTGAACTAACATATTTCCTTGGTCTTCAGATTAAGCAAACTGAAAAAGGAACTTTTATAAATCAGGGAAAGTATGTTAAAGATATGCTGAAGAAATTCGACTTAACTGAAAGTTCAGCTATGAAAACCCCTATGGCACCACCGTTGATACTTGATAAGGACACAAAGGGTGTTCCTGTCAATGTCACGCTGTACCGTGGGATGATCGGCTCACTACTGTATCTTACAGCTAGCCGACCCGATATTATGTTTGCAACATGTCTGTGCGCACGATATCAAGCTGAACCTAATATATCTCATATGAAAGCTGTAAAGCGAATCTTTCGATATCTTAAGGGTACAGCGAATCTAGGTCTTTGGTATCCCAAAGATTCAGGATTCGATCTAACCGCCTATTCAGACAGTGATTTTGCAGGTTGCAAAATGGATAGGAAAAGCACCACAGGAGGATGTCAGCTCCTGGGTGGAAAGCTGGTAAGTTGGACAAGTAAGAAGCAAAACTCAGTGTCCACTTCCACAGCTGAAGCTGAGTATGTAGCCGCTGGAAGCTGCTGTTCTCAAGTCTTGTGGATGAGAAATCAACTACTAGACTATGATCTTCAGCTCTCCAAAATTCCAATCTATTGCGACAACACAAGTGCCATCGCTATAGCAAACAATCCAGTGCTACACTCAAAGACAAAACACATAGAAATCAGATATCATTTTATCAGAGATCATGTGATGAATGGTGATATAGAACTTCATTTTATCCCAACTGATTATCAGTTAGCTGATTTGTTTACCAAACCTCTTGATGAGACAAGATTCAACTTTCTCATTAGCGAGCTTGGAATGCTGAACTTTGAAGGATAAATCTTCAGCGGTTCACATTTAATCAGCGATACGTTTATACATTCTTGTATAGGCTCTGGATAAAATAAACTTGTACAATCCATTTCATCATCTTCTCTCTGAATAAATTGGGTTAAACTGATATCAAGGTATGTTTTCTCTGACAAAACGCATGAAAATGCAAGATTTCAAATTCTTTCATCGCTGAATATCTCTTCCTTAACAGCGATATTTTGAAATTTCTTAAAACCCTCACTGATATTTCTATTCAGTGCTTCATATTTTCCAAAGAGTCCCTGAGTTTTTCTTTCAAAACCTCAGAGACAACGAAAGAATGTGAAAGGACAGTTGTGACGTCATTGCAACGGATAACACCAGGCACGCTCTTTTTCTGACACACGTTTGCACGTTTCGTTGTCTATCCAATCAAATGCAAACACGTATCCGTGTCATGATGAAAAACTTTCCCGCTCAAGTTTTTCTCTCTCTACTCTCTTCCTATATAAACACTCTCAAAGTTTATATTTGTCTTTTACGCGAATCAATCTTTCTCCGCAAGAAAAGAACACTGTTGCATTTTGTGCTCTCAATCTTCAAGAACTGTTCATCATCTTCTTCATCAAACTCAAGGTTATTATGTTCTTATCTATTATCAAATGCGAATAACTTGTTTTCGATCTTATCATTGTTTTACACAAGATCAAACAAAAGAACTCAAAAATAAAATCATTTTCTTTCATGGTTTTATAAACACAACCATTTCATGGTTGTTCTTCAAGTTTTAAATCTAAAATCTTAAACTTGTTCTTCTTTCGTATCCATTTTTTTAAAAAACTGGAATACAAGGCTTATAGGTGTTATATTCGGTTTTTTTTTTAAAAACAAGAAAAACCCTAATCTTCGTTAAGACTTTTTTGTCTGAATGAAATGGACAAAATTCGAAAAATCTTAATGGAAATTTTCTTTCCACATTAAGATATTTCTTATTTGTTAACATCTTTGGTTGAACTGATAATACAGTGAAATGGCAACTTCAAAGCTGAATGTTACCGCTGAGTCCATCTCCGCTGATTCTGAGGAACTGGAAATCACCAAAGCTCCTCAGGTTAAGTTTGAGCTGGATCAACTAGACTGGACAAAGGCAAACAACCTCTCAGCGCTTCTCGAGTTTCCTCCTCGGAAGCAGGTATCCCATCTAGACGACGCTGTAAATTTTTTGAAGAATAGCCCCATCTACACAGCACTGACAATCACACCTCCTGCCAGTCAGCGTCTATTATCCCAATTCTGGTACTCTGCCATACACACCGACCTACCCTCCGCCAAAGATCCATCTAAAACCATCGACTGCATACTCAGCGATACTGAGTATGGCACCATCAAGATAACCCCCGCAATAATCCGCAAAGCTCTGAAATTCCCTAACGCTACCTCAGAAAATCCTTTCATTCCATTTCCTGACCACAAGAAGCACGCTGACAGGGAAGAAATCATTGCTTTCCTTGATGCGATGGGTTACATCTGGGAGACTGGAAGAGACAAGCTACCTGAGAAGAAGCTGACGCTGATAAAGAAATCCAAGATGCCCAGCGAGATGAACTTCATCTTCGCTCACCTGATCAGCTGCATGACAGCGAAATCCGGATCTTCTGATCAAGCCGCTCAACCTCAGCAGGCCATGGGTTACGCACTGCTGAAAGGTCTCAACATTGACTAGGCCTCCATCATCTATGAAGACCTCATTCAACGTGTTGATTCTGCCGCTGACCGACCAGCATGGGTTCCTTACCCACGATTCATCAGCGCCATCTTTCAATATGGCCTGAAGGACAGCTATCCTGAAGAGGGTGATCTGAAACTCTCTCAGATTGGCCCTAAAGTTCTCGACTTCAAGCCTGTCGCCAACGAGGTACGTCTCTCTACCCTTCTCACTCTACTTAATTCTCCGCTTTCTGTGGCTCCTTCAGCGACAATACCCCTCGCTGATTCCCAGGCCACAAAATCCATTCCTTCTAAGAAAAGGAAACAATCTCTTACCCCTCTTGATTCCAAAAGGATCAAGAAAACCAAGGAGCTACCCCAGCAATTCCATGCTGAAGACTCCTCAACTCATTCTGAAAAGCTGAAGGAATGTTCCGTGGTACGCTCTGCCACACCAATTCAAGCCATCCCTTCTAAACCTACTTCAGCGTCCCTACACGCTGAGGTTAGAACTTTGGAATCTACCCTACCTTCTTCAGTCTCTCAAAAGACTGATGAAGTACTTCTCAGCGAATCCAACGCTGAACTTGCAACCCAACCCCAATTCTTATCCTTCGATCATCCCTCTACTTCTTTGGACACTCCTCCAGTTAAAGCTGGAGATGCCATCATACAAGAAGCCGTTGAAGCTTCTCAGCGAATGACGAAGAAAGGACCTGCAGAGATCTCCATCCCTCACGGAACTTTTGAGGGAGATATGGAACACTATGGAGGGACTCGAAACTTTGAGGAGTTCGTCAACGCTCCTGCAGGTACAGATCCCACCTTAAACACTGTAACTAAACCTGAAACTTCTGAGCTTTCCTTTGTTCACAAGTACTTATATGTTACAGGTCCTTATTTGGGAGACATCAACCAGTCTCTGAAGTCCATGGAGATGAAACTTACAGATCTCACCACCGGTCTATCAAATAACTCTACAGCTGTAACAAACGCTGGAGAGAATCTGACGAAGCTGACTACTGTGGTGGAAAAGAAGGCCTCCTCTGATGACATCAAAGACCTTGATAAAACTCTCGCCGACTTTGCCAAAGTGCTCTCCGACATCTACACTGACTACACCAATCTCAAATCGTCAGTTTCCACCGTTTCCAGCGAGGTTACAACGCTGAAGAAATCGGTTGGTACACTCGAAGGTGATATGTCAGTGGTCAAGACCGACTTGGGCTCAGTGAAGACCGACCTTAGTTCTGTCAAGACAATGATCGAGACGCTGGTGAACAAGGCAAACAATCCAGCTCCTGCTCCGGCCCCTGCACCTATTTTGGACTCATTCACCGCAGAGGATCGCCAAGAGCTGAAGAAAATCACGCCTGCTATTTCTGGCCTAGAAGACAGAATAGCTAAGCTTGAAGGTTGTGTGAAAGTCTCTGGCCCAGAAGACAGAGACAACACCAATGCTGAATCTACCCATTCCTCCCCCGCCCATTATGAGAAAGAGGGGGAGAAGAGCGCTGAACAGGAGAAGAGCGCTGAAGATCAAAATAAGAGCGCTGAAGACCTTTCCCATGATGAATCTATCAGGGGAGAGGGTAATGAAGATCTGATTACTGGACCTCAGGGAGATGAAAACCCTGAGGGAACCGAGAACCTCGCCTCTGTATCTGAGGGGGAGCAACTCGAAGAAGATGCTGAGGAATCCGAAGCAGAAGAAGACGAAGACATCGACATCCCTGAAGCTGAACCATCCTCCTCTCCAAGGAACGATGATGATGATGATGATGAAGATGACGAATTCTTTGTCGTCAAACATGCTCCTCGAAAAGCTCTTAAAGGGATTGTGATAACCGAATCCACAGGGGAGAAGACAAAAACAAAGACAAAGCACTCAGCCTCTGGCGCTGAGAAAAGCAAAGACAAAGGCATCGCTGAAGATGATAATCTGGCGATCCTACTTGCAAAGCCGATTTGTCAGGTACACTAAACTTATTTTTCCTTCCCTGATCATCTCTGAACAATCAGTTATCCATTCCACAAACACCATACACATCCACATTTTTTTCTATCTTTTCTACCCAAGTTCTTCTACCCAGTTCTTATTTGTAAGATCGCTGCGTTTCAGCTAGTCCTCTCCCCTGTTTGAGGATATCGCTGAAAGATCTTCTAATGCGACTTCACCAATAATTCCAGCTACCGCTGAAGACATAATCCCAGTCTTAGATTTAATCTCTGAGACTGATGAATCAGAAGAACAACCTCTCTCGCACAGAAACAGACCTTCCTCAGTTTCTCAAAAGCTGAGTGAAGAAGATCAAAAGAGGAGAGAAGAAATGATAAAGCGATTCGAGGATCAGCGAATCATCCTAAGGCGCGATCAACTACCTTCAGTTCCTCCTAAGTTCAGAATTTCAAAAGCTGAATACCAGGATCATCTCAGAGCTGAACGCCTCATCGCTGAAAGGAAGGAAGCTGAAGATAAAGACAGAGAATACGCCATCAAGCTCACTCAAGAATCTGTCAAAGACCCCAAGCTGAAGCGTATTCCCATTCAAATCCAACGAAAGCTTTGGGAACAAGCCCAGAAGATCGTGGAAAAGAAAGCTGAAGTTTCTCAGACCACCCTGATCTGGTGTAAAGAGAAAATCCACTTCAGATATCGTTCAGCGAAGATCAACAAGGTATTCATCTCTGGAAGAACCTCCATCGGAGTACCTATTGTTGACATCAAACTGTTCAGAGAAGATGGCTCATCTGAAACCTTTCGTGCTGACACTGTAAAAAGGTATGGTCTCTCTGAATGGCTGGAGATGAGGTTAGCTATCCAACCATCAAAATCTAAGTACAAGGATCATTTCGAAAAGCTGATAAACAGACAGATCGATTTGATATCTTCTTGTGTGGATATTCCTCCTGTTCCTGATCTAAAGCCGAAAAGAAAAAGGGGCTCACCAAAGAAGAAACGTCAAGATTCAAACTCAGGTCCTGTCATACGAAATGAAACTGGAATTGGTTTCTCTCGCGCTGAAGTACTTGGTCCTGATCCTGATCTATCTGCCCTTGACATCTCTTTGCCACCATGTGAACTTTTCGTCCCTGGTAAAGTCATCAATAATCCTTATGGAATATTCTTTCTTGACTACGACGGACGTAAATGCTTTCAACGGATCGCTGAGCTTCCAATCACTCCAATCGAACAGCTCAGAGATCTCATCTACTGGTGCGACTTCAGAAAAGACATTCAGGCACGACACCTAAAACCCTTGATTTTTGAAGCTGCTCTGAAGCTAAAGAATAAAGGAGAAAAGGTTCCTGACTGGATGATTCCAACTGAAAAGACAACCCTTGATGAACTTCTCATTAAGGAAGAACCCTTTGAAGGCTGACAACAATCACCACTTTCTCTATTGTATCAGTCATCCTTCAGTACTTGTAATTTATTTCGCTTGTACTTGTAATCTTTCTTATTCATATTGTAACCTGATTCAAAGATTTAAAGAAAGATTTCAGCGAATGTACTTTACTCCATAAGTACTGAAAAGATCCCAGAAAACAGTAAAAGGGACAAATATTTTATGAGTTCTTTTTATCCTTATGTTTTCATTAAATAGCAATTTTCTTTGTTGCTATGTCCTAATCAAATAGGGGGAGATTGTTGATCCAAACCCTCAGTGATTTGATAATGACCCTATCTTAAATACTTAGTGAAAATTGTAAGTAAACAATATGTATCAGAGTTTCACTATCGCTGATAAGTACTAAGATCTTACAGTATTGCTGATAGGAACTCTTGCACTTTTAGATTAAACATTCAGCGAACACTGTTCACCATATCGCTGAGTCTGTTCAGTCCTTATGGTGATCGCTGATAAGTTAGTTGTTTACTTATGATCCCTGAAGACAAGATTCACGTCAACAAAGGTTCTACGCTGAAGTCGAAGATCAAGCTCAAGAACCAGCGACAAGTCTCCTAATGAACTGATGCGGATCAGCGAAGACTCAGATTTGTCCACTCAACGTGAAGTATCAAGTACAAGACTTCAGCTATCGCTGAACTTTATCATTCGCTGAATAGTAAATGATAATCGCTGAATCAACGAAAGCTGATCATGAAGTCCTCCGTACAAAGTACTTTTGTCTTAACCTCCCTTGCACGCCACCGTACGAAATGTCAGAAAAGAACCTCCGAAAATCTGAAATCGTACAACCACTCTGATACTACACTGTTCATTCATGCGGCTACTAAGGTTGTCAACAAAGGTCAATGACATGCAACCAATCCGCTGATGACACGTGTAAAGTGTATACTGAATTGCATTAAATGCATGCAGTATATAAAGAGATGAACTCACTTCATTTGAAGTAACTTGCTAACTCTGGACAAGTTCAAATCTCTCAAGATAGGATTTTATTAGTAATCTCCTTATCTTTCTTAGTGCAAGAAAACCTCAGTGTTCCAACTTGTTTAGATTTAGGTTTATCCTTAATCTTGTTTCCGCAACAAGCTGTAAATTGTTAATGATTTATCAATAAACAATTTAGAAAAGTAAAATAGTGTGTTTGTATTCAACCCCCCCCCCCTTCTACAAACTTGTTTAGGCCTTTCGGGACCAACACTAAGGTACTATTACCTTTAAGCCTTGAAAGTAAATTATAACGACGATATTGATCGCTCGTGACTTTATACGCCACTCCCAGTGCGAAGTAAGTCGCTCGATGACTAGAATAACTCGCTAAAATTGGGGCATCAGTTGCCCTGGAGACATGTCAAACTCACACAGAAATGCCTTGGCCAGAGGCGAATACGGCCAGTGGAAGCCCATCTTAAACAGGTACTCGTATATCGCGACATACCCCTCGGGACACATCTCCGGTCGAACCCCGCCAGCCTTGCTTATAGTAATCCCCATGGGAATTTTCGATAGACTTTTGAAGTCATCTAGATCGTCTTCATTTCTAATAGTACCTCTGGGCTCCGTCGACATTTCTAAAATGACAGCTGGTAAGCAAAATCGTGCGTCAGTAGGACGTCACAATCCCATTTTTCTCTTCAAATTCTCGTTGAGTTAGAATCAGATCAATCCGGTTCCGAGACAACCAAGGTATTTTTCAACACAAGACCCTGAACACCCGACAAGCAAAATTTAAAATTCGAATTTTCCATCCTACTTTCAAATTTTAGGGGCAAACTGTTTGGGGAAAATTTCACAGGTCTCGACCACGACCAGAAAAGGTAAGACACATGTTATGAGCTATATCTTGTATTAAGATAAGGCCCCGACGAAGACCCAAAAAACCTCCGTCGTCCCTCCTAAAAGGTAAGTCGAGAGTTCCTCACGACACTCGACCTCGACGTCGCCTACTTCGTACGACCGTCGCGTAGAATCATGCGACCTCGGCCGACTAACGCGTTATACGACTGTTATATTTGTTCAGTGATTAATGCAGGAGTCAAAGTCATTAATGGACAACGACTATAACCGAAGAAATCAGTTATGAGTATCTAATCCCACATTGAAGACGACGACCGTTACAACAATCATCAAAGATCTTAATGATTCAATTAAAATCATCCGAAGACTATAAATCCCAAGTTCAATCCTCAGTTTCAGGAGATCGAATAATACAAGAAGAGAGATAGAACAAGAGGACCGAACATCGAACAACAGAAGCAAACGCAAACACTCGAAGAATATTCATTCGAAGCAAAGAGATCATTCATAGAAGATCACTCTCGACGCACGACTTTCACTCTCGACCAACAGTTCACACATTGTTTTCACACACGACGCACACTGTTTTTACATTTCAAACACTTGTACTTTACATCTCGAAGTCTTTCCCTTTATTTGTATTGTAATCTCTGTACGATCGACACCCGGAACACCAAGGACATCGCCCCTGATTGGCGACCATAGTGCAGCGACGACATCCACTGTCGTCCGCAGGTTTTTTCCTTGTTGAGGTTTTTCCTGCGTCATCAAATCCTCTGTCTCATTTACAATTTTTTCTTTGTCGCACGCCTTTGTCGAACGATTCCTTTCTTTAGTTGTTAAAGTCTACATCAACCTTAAGTTGTCCCTTTGGTGCAATTTTTGGCATTAACACTTAATGAATGTCATATGATTGATTAGTGTTAAAAACAAAACAAAAATATTTGACCCATGGAGTTTTACTTTTGTAATACCCCGATCTTTGGAAGGTATCGATATTTTAATATAAATATGAAAAATAGAATTTTGGATTAAGTCCTAGATTTTATAGTCCTGTTGGATGTAGAACTCAAATATGAGTCCAACAGTTCTTTTCGGAGCAAAATCGGAGCTAAAACGAAGAAGTTATGGTCAAAACAATTTTCAGTACATTTTGTGCTAGTCATTCGAGTTGAAAGTAATACCTCATGATCGGCGCGAAGAGGAATCGTTGGGTCGGTCGCCATGAAGTGAGCGACGATCAGTTGTAGAAAGCGCGGGAATGGCAGAAACGTAGGGCGTTTGCTTCCTTGCTTCTTCTGGAGTTTCTCGATCAACTCAGTCCAAAGCGTTGACGCGTAGTCGAAGTGGCGGCTGTAAACGACGCCATGGAATAGTCTGAGTAGGTTGACAGTTGTCTGATCTATTCCCTTGTTGATCGATGATAAACACTTGTTCAATATTGTGAACATGGTGTACCATACTGGTTGCAGATGTATCCTTGAGAAGTGCGATGGTTGGCCGAGCGCGGCATCATATCCGAGGGCGCGCTGATCCCGGCAGAGGACTGTATCGGAAACCTGAGCGTCGTAGGTAACACGTTCTGGTCGTGCTGTCGCTTTCGGCAATTCAAGGATCTGGCGGAAGATATCGCGAGTGATCAACACTGTGGAGTCGCCAATACGTCCTCGGAGGTCGAAGTGTTGGCCGCGGGAGACAGGTGTGAGGGATCGCCAGAGTTGATGCACATATACTGTTGGAACTGGAGCGGTGGCCGTCAATGCTCGATTGAGCGTGTGGCCCTTCAGAATTTCCACTATGACTGGACATTGGCATATAAGATTGGACGTGTCCAAGTGGAAGTTGTTTGCAACAAGGGGTAGGTTCGAACCTACTGGAAGTAGTGGGGCATCGCCTTGAGGTGGATTTGGTTGAGCCATGATGTACCTGTTTAAAAATTCAATAGAGTGTTGAGTGTGCATGGCTTGTGTATGTCAAAGGCGTGTCTCGGGGCTCGTATTCTCGGATTTGGAAACACCGAGAGTTGGTGACAAGTCCGAAACAAGTCACTACTCGGGTCTTAACGAGCCCGGAGTGAGTGTACACATTTAATTGAGACACAAAGTACCAAACATCCAATTTAAATGTAATGTAACAGTAGTCCCGAGTAGATATGATCCAGATCCGGAATGGAGTCTGGAACCCAAGATCCGGTGTGGAGTCCGAAACCCTAAAGGATCCGGAACCGGAATGCATTCCGGAACCACATAGGATTCGGAACCTAATAGGGACCGAATCCAGAACACAAAGTACCGGAATAAAAAAGGAACGGATCCGGAACTTTAAGTACCGTGACATGATAAAGAATCCGGAACCGGTATACCAGAACTCCATATCGGGACTTAGCAAAAATTAAGACTTTCGGAATCATAAAGATCGGGACTCATTCTAGACCTTGAGAATACCGGAACGCATTCCGGATCAATTGGATACCGGAACACATTCCGGAACGTATGAACACCAGAACAAATCCGGAACCCTAATCGGGACTCAGTCGATTATCAAACATGAAATTGACCAATCTATAGCTAAAATCGATGATCAATAACGCATAACATACTCTATTTAAGTCGAGATCGATGCTTGTTGAGTCGATTTGATGATCGAAAGCAAAGCCGAAGGATTTACAAACCCCAACAGCGCCGACTTACTTGAACTCGATCAAATCGATCAATTTTTGGTGCGTTTTGGATCGATCTCATGTAGTTAAAGCAATTAAGTGCAGAGTAGAACACATACCTGAGGAATCGGATAAAGATCTGAGCCTGATTTGATGAAAATGCACAAGTAGAAGAGCAAGTGAGAAGAAGTTGGGCCTGAAAGAGTTTGGGCGCGAAAAAATGAAATTGTGATGAAGTTAGAGTGAAAATCCGGTATTTATACCGGTCGATAGCGGAAGTGAATCCGGTACCGGATGCCTTAACTCTCCCGGTTCCAATTTTGTCTCAACTTTTGGAGTTTGGCGGAAATTACCCCTGAAGTTTGAAAACTTTTAAAAAAATACCCTGAGTTTAAAATTTGCACTTTGGACCCTCAGGGTTTACCAAATTTCATTTCTCCCCCTCAACTTTTCAAAAACAACTCTCCCCCTCAAGTTTTCAATAACTGCTCTGCTCCCCCTCGAGTTTTCGAAATAAAGACCCCCCTTTTTTTAATAAATACTTAAACACAACATGAAAATTCTTCCTTTAAACTTGATTAAGTGACAAAGCTCCCCCTCGACTTGTCAACCTGACACTTCTCCACCTCAATTTTTCAAAAATTGCAACGCTCTCCTCACAGAAACGAGAAACGTACCTTAGGGACTTGGCATTCGAGGAAACACCTTGTAGTGCAAACGGTTAGTAGCACGGGGAATACAATGGAAAAACAAAGACAAGACGAATAGAATTAAAGAAACAAGTAAGAACCGAAAAAGGAAAGAAACACTAAGACGGAAATACAGAGTACATGTCACCGATGTGCTTGAAACACCTAAACCACGCTGTGAGACAAGTGTAACTGAATAAGATACAGTTATCCCGTAATGTAGGAAAGGTGTGATAAGTGCAGCAATGACTCAAACTTTCAGATTAAGCATACCCAGCTTGGACACGAGTTCATTAAACCGTTTTTCGTCCAAAGCCTTGGTAAACAAGTCTGCTAGTTGATTTTATGTATTTACGAAGTAGAGTTCCACCGTACCTCGTTCTACATGGTCTTTAATGAAATGGTAGCGCACGTCAATATGCTTAGTCTTCGTATGTTGAACCGGATTGCTCGTGATTGCGATGGCACTCTTAGAGTCGCAGTAGATCGGGATGTTCGAGTAGTTGTACCCGTAGTCCTTCAGTTGCGTCCGCATCCAGATCACTTGGGAGCAGCAACTAGTTGCGGCCACATACTCCGCTTCCGCCGTGGAGGTGGAGACGAAAGTTTGCTTCTTGGAGGCCCAGCTAACCAACTTGTCGCCAAGGAACTGGACGTGACCCGTGGTGCTCTTCCGGTCGATCATACTCCCCGCATGATCAACATCAGAAAACGCTGTGATCTCGAAACCTGTGTCCTTAGGGTACCAAAGGCCAAGATTAGCAGTACCTTTTAAATAACGAAGAATACGCTTAACTGCTATGAGATGGGACTCTTTAGGTTTAGATTGAAACCTAGCACATAAAAAGGTTGAAAACATTATGTCCGACCTACTTGCCGTTAAATACATCAACGAACCTATCATTCCTCTATAGGTAGTAGTATTCACATCCTTTCCATCAGGATCGGCGTGTAACTTCGTACCCGGTGACATGGGAGTTTTCATGGGTGTACACTGTTCCATCTTGAATTTCCGAAGAATATCCACGATGTACTTAGATTAATTGATGAATATCCCGGTCGACAGTTGTTTAACTTGAAGACCGAGAAAGAAATTCATCTGACACATCATACTCATTTTAAAATGCATTTTCATGAGGACTGAAAAGTTGTAACAATATTGTGGGTTCTAGAGGTCTGGACGTGCTAAGAACCGGCTTCGGCTTGTGAGACACCTTCTTCATCTTTTCCATCTCGCATGCGGAGCAGAGATGGTCTTTTGCAAACTTTAGTTCTGGCATACCCTTGACGAGTCCACCCAACACCAGCTTGTTGATATTCTTGAAGTTCAAATGCGAGAGCCGTCGATGCCACAGCCAGTTCTGTTGAGTAGTGGCTTTTGAAAGAAGGCACACGGCTTTGTCGGTCTTCACAACGGCAAGATTGATGGTGTAGAGGTTCGCCCGTCGAGTACCGACGAGGATCTCCGTTCCATCGTCGTCACGAATACTGCACCGCTTCGCCTTGAATCTGACTTCAAGATTCTTGTCGCAGAATTGGCTGATGTTGAAGAGGTTGTGACCGAGGCCTTCGACATAGGACACACGCTTGATTGTGAGGGTGTCCTGAACTAGGTCGCCGTAGCCCATGATCGGGGCCACGTTATCATTACCAAATCTAACGTCACCACAATACTTCTCTTTGAAGTTGGTGAGCAGCTCCCATTTACCAGTCATGTGTTTGGAGCATCCGGAGTCTAAAAACCACACATGACCGGGCTGCAAAACAAAAATTAAGGTTGTTTAGGTACCCATCTATAAATGGGTCCTTGGGTGTTAGGTGCAACACCTTTGTTTGAGACCCGTTTAGATATGGGTCGTTTCCTAGAAGACTTACGAGAAGCATTGGAATTAAAAACATGATATGTACCAAACCAATCAGATGAATTTTTAGATACAATCAAGTCATTCGATCCACATAAAGAACAACAAACACAATCACGCGAAATTTCAATCAATTGCTGAACATTATCAAGTTTAACTGGAAATTTAAAACCATGTTCAACAAAGTTATTCAAACCAAAATCATGATTGTTGTTATTTGTCCTAATAAGCGAAAAGGAGTAAATGACTTGGTCTTCTCAGGACGCAACTTATCCTTCTTCTCTACCCACTCTCTCCAAACTTCTTTCCCCCGACTCGTTCTATCTGAAATTACATTAGAGTTATTGTCAGAGGAGCTTGAGTAAACTGGTTGTTTGGAAGAGCTCTTACAGGGTTTATGTGTATCTGTCACACCCCGCTAAAGCGGAAACACGAGGTATAACAGCGTAGGGTTTCATTCAAAAGGTAACAGACAACACCAACCACAACATTTAATAAAGTAGTACCAGATACTGCAATACAAAGTCATAACCAAAATGTTCCCAAAAATGACGGATACAAAAATTAACAGTAGAAGTTTAAGTTTCTTGATGTTGATGTCATCACACAATATGCATCCTACATGCCTTCACTTACTTATTAGTACCTGAAAAGCATGATAAAAAGAAAAAGGGTCAACTACAAAGAGTTGGTGAGTTCACAGGTTTTCGTATGCACTAAAAGTAAATTTGTATGCAGAAATCGCTATTGTGAAACGTTTGTTCACACGAAGTTTAAGTAATCGGTCGTTCGAGCATTTGCACAAGGTATAAAGTATACTATGATGCCATAACATTGAGCCACTACCAAACCTTCCGACAAACCAACGCCCCTTATATTATTCACGTCCTACCTCAGCGGTGAAATAATTCCACATGTGTAAGACCATTGTTGTTACTGGTAAAGTGCACTTCTAGCTCGTCAGCTAAAAGTGGGGTTGTTAATCCAAATAGCGCTACCTAAAAATACCATCGACTCGTAATGAGTTAATAGGTAGTGTCTAACTAGTGGGGACGTTTTCATTTAAAACTCAAGCACATCAACAAGTATACATACCTTAGTGCACAAACAATTAAATTTAAGGTTCAACATTTCATAGCATAATTCAATCAATTTGCAAATTCGATATCATGCTTTTCCCCCAAATTGTAACAAAAGAGTAAAAAGGGTTGTGAATACTCACAATGTTCAGCAAGGGTTTCAAGAGTTGCCGCACGGTTGCACAATTGCCCGGTTCTAGGTCCTTCCTATGGAAGTGAAACACATTATCAGTTTTAGGGCTAACTCTTAGGGCTAAAGTATTGCTTAGCTCATCTTATCTTATAAAATGCCTTAGTGTTAGTTACTAGGTTTAAGTATTATTTCGCGTTGTTGATCTCAAGTAAATTATTGGTTTTAAAAGGTTTGTAGAATTTTATTGTTACATAATTAAATTTATATGTTATATATAGTATTTAATCCCTTGTACCATGTTTTATAATTTCTTTATGACGAATACTTTCATTACTTGTACATATATATTTGTATTTCTTATGTACCTTGTGTTTTATCCCAAGTTCGAATTCTTATAAATCTCTTATTTATTTGGGTATCCTTCATACATTCATATACATGTATATATTGTTTTTATTTGGGGTTTTATCAAAATCTATAACTTATATGCCTTTTATTCTTTAATATTCCTAAAAATCTCTTTTTCTTGAACTAGAGTTTTTACTTTTCTGATGGCAGAAATTTAGGTTCACTTATGGTCATAATTAAGTATTTTCTCGGATTATTTATTTAACCAAATTTTTATATATTTTAATTTAATGTCTTAGGGAACTTTTGACATAAGTAGCACTATTTTTAGAGGTGGTAGGTATTTTAATCATTACAATTAAGTTTAAGTGTCACAGCTATCAAGGCAGTCTGCACATTCTTTTTGTCACGTCCATTTGGAGGGTCAAATCTCAATATTTTTCAGTGATTCAAATTGGGTTTTAAACTTAACTCAAAGATCTATCTTCCAGAAAAAAAGATCATCATTTTTGGTTACATATTGAGGGAGTTATGACTGTTTTAAGGTAGAGATTTTACTATGCCAGATTCTGATTTCTTGCACACTCATCTTGGTTTGAATGGTTGAGACCTCAAATCTTCATATTTTTGAGTGAACCACTTTTGTTTGAAAGATAATCCATTAAAATAATTTCAGAAGAAAAGTCAAGAATTTTAGTGGAATATTAAGAGAGTTATGACTGATTAAAGTAGAGATTTTACTCTGTCAGATTGTCTTTGCACTCTTAACTTGATATGGGTAGTTGAAGGGTCACATCTCCGTGTTTTTACATGAAACCACTTGGGTTTGAAAGATAACTCAATAAACAAGGCTCCAGAAGAAGAATAATATCATTTAACTAAGTATTTTACAATATATGGTCGGATGAAGTTCATGCATGTAATCTGCTAGAAACTAAAATTGCTTATTCATGGAAAATGAGTGTTTTAGTTCTTTATTTTCACTCATATGATTGATTCTTTGATTTGTACACTTATTTACCATTATTTTATCATATATTTTTAGGTGAAAATCATCCTTTAACTTTTATAAACACATGCATGAATCCACACATCTCAGATTATAGCAAAAATCCACATGCATGTAATCAAAACTTCGTTTTTCTTGAGTTCTAGTTGTATGGATCATGGATTATCACCATTTGCTTGACATTTAGCATATCATTGGTGACTAATCTACCATTTAAAGGCCCATGAAGGTCCTATATTTTAGAAACTCAAGAATATGAAGAAAAAGTAGGAGAAATTGCAAGAAAAAGGAAGGAGATGAAGGAAAACACAAGAGGTATGAACTTACCCACTCTAGAGATGATGTTTACCTTCAAAATCTTCAAAGATTGAATGTTTTTTTTGTGGTTTGGGGCTGATTTCGGCCAGGAGATAGAGAGGAAAGAGAGAGTGATGAGAGTTTGAATGGAGAGAGAGAGAATGGTAGGAAAGTGAAGAGGTTTCTTGAGAATTAGGAGAATTAATATGAGAGTGTTGGGTAAAATGAGGGGGACGATAATTGGGCCTCATTTTCTATTTTATTTTAATTTTTTTTCTTTTTTAGTGCTAATTAATATTGTATAAGTATATATATTATGTAAATTTTATAAAAAGATTGATTAAGGGTAGTTAAATCCTCATTTATCTACTTAAATTTTTGGTTTGATTATTTAAAGTTTAAAATTTATCTTTAGGTATATAAAACTATATATTTACCCCTCTTATTATTATTATTGTTATAATTAAATGTTAATTGTTCCAATCGGCATTTTATAAGACAACTTAAACGGTTACGTGCGGTAACAAGATTTTCTAAGCACACTGTCGGAATTCTTAGGAAACTAAAACCTTAGCCATCGTAATTAAGTCATAATGAGTTATTTCTACATGTTAAGACATGTATTATGCTATTCAGTTGCTAACCTAAGTGTTTTGGTTTGACGGATGTCACAGCACATTTCTTGGACCGACATTTAGGTTTAGATTTTGAAATGGTCTCAGAAACGGTTTTAGAATTAGAACATTCACCTTTTTCAAAATTAACCGGGTTGGGCATTTTTTTCTAAAAATTGAGTGTGACTAGCAAGCTTCAGAGCAAAATCAATCTTAGAAAACTCATCATCATGACAAGTAGAGGAATTCATAAACTCAGAAAACCTTTGTGCAGAATCAAGTAGGGTTTCACCATCAGAGTCAGACGAGGAGTTATCCGTAAAGGGATTATCAAAAACTGGAAAAAGATTATTTTGAACAGAATCGGGTTGAATTTCCTTACCTTTATCTTTAAAGCTCAAATTTTTATCATTTGTGTCATCAGACACTCCTATAAAAGCTTTACACGAGGAATTATCCAAAAAGAAAGAAGATGAGTCAACCGAGATGGTGTCCGGAGTGACAGGCTTCATTGGAGTATCCATTGGATTTTCCTTTGCCATTCTCAGCGTTAAAGCTTTTGTCGCCAAGGCGGACAGTTGAGAAGTCAACCTAGCAATCTCGGTTCGATAACTCGCTCTTTCGGAATCGGATAATGACTTGGGTTTGTTCTTTTTGAGCTTATCGATAGTAGCTAAAAGTATAGTTCTTTCGGTTTCATAAATGACCTTATCCCTCGCAACCGATTCTTCAAGTTTAAAAATGATGTTTTCCAAAATCAGAGGTGGAACATAATGTTTGAACTCTGATTTATCGTTAGAATCTACATCTGGTGTTGCCTTAACGGGAACCGGAGTTTCCACCGTTTTGGCAAGCGAACAGATGTCGAAGTAATCGTTGGAGAGATAAGGAGTTTTTCTTTTTAAATATGACGCATTTAGCGTTTCGTACACGAAAGGTATTTGTACATTTATGTTTTTCCTTGGCGGCTCATCTTCCGATTTTGTGTTATCTTCAGAATTAGGATTACCAGTTTTAGGTTTAGCCTCTATTTTTGGTAGAGGAATACCTGTTTTTCGTTTAAAATCCTATTTCTCCTCATCTTCCGGAGATGGCTTAGTCCACTTGATCTTGTACTCATGATATTTCTTATCTATGCCCATGAAATTGAATTCATAAAGAGTGGGAACCTTAGACAAGACTTTCTTTAGGTAACACGGATTATCATATCCGAGTCCCCATTGTGAGTTGTAATATTTGAATTCCTTTGGTTTGTTCAAGTGGATGGTTTGTTCAGATTGACCAAGTTTATAAAGTTTGGATTCAAGATCTTTAAGCTTAGTGGTCAACACCTCATTTTCTTTTCGAACTTTCTCTTGAATTACAACGCTCTTAGAATACTCGTCCTGAGACTTTTCTAACTTTTGAGTATATTCAGATATTTGAGTCTCGAGGATTTCAGCTCTCTTTAAAATGGTCGAGCACTCAGTTTGATAGTTTTCTATCACACATTTGTCCTCAGCCTTTTCAATAGCTAGCTTGCCTATAGTATCATACTTAGTCTTAGCATCGGCTTCTAGCTTAGAGATTTAAGCGTCTTTGGTTTTAACCTTAAGTTTGAAGGTATCTAAGGTACGCACCATAACTTGCATCTGATTAATTAAGTCAGCATTGGAAGAACTACATACCTGGCACTAACTTTTGTCCTTCTTCTCTCCGGAAGAGTCATCCTCAGATTCGGATTCTTCAGGGTTGAGGCCAATATAGCACATGTGAGCTTCCTCCTTGTTGTCTTCTTCATCAGTCAGTTGGAGCCAATGATCATCTTCCACCAGCAACGCTTTACCCGCTTCTTTCTGCCTTGACAGTAGCAATTTTGTTCTTGTAGTACTCAGCATTGCGTACTACAGGTTTCCGGCAGTCTTTGGTGAAGTGGCCACGCCTTCCGCAGTTGTAGCATTTCACTGGTTCATCATCAGCTCGATCATCAGACTTTCCTTCAGATCGCTTCCCTTCAGATCGCTTCCCTTCATCGTTCTTCTTTCTTCCATCATCAGACTTGCGCTTGCCTTCGTACTTGTCTCTATAATCCCGACGCTTTGTATTGGTGGAGTATCGCTGACTATTGTTGGATGGCTTCTTGAAAAACTTCTTTCTAGCGTACTCCGGGACAGTAAAGCAACGACTTTCTTTATACTGTCGAGCTCTAGGTCAGAATCACTTTCAGGTTCTTCATCTTCGTGTTCAGATTCACTTTGCGCTTCCTCTCTATACGAACTGCGTTGTGCTTGCTTGTCTTTCTTGTGAGACATGAGGGCAAGAGGATCTTCTTTCGTCTTTTCACTAGACTTTTGATCTCCCATCAGCTCACGTACATCATCTTCGTCTTGGAGCAACATCTCGTAGAGCTCATGCAGCGGAACACTCTCTAATGATCGGTTGTGACGGACGTGTAGAACAAATCCCTTCCATTCAGCTTGAAGGTTGTTGAGGAACTTGATGTTGCACTCGAGGTTCGACTTGAAGATGCTGTTCTTATGCAGGTCGTTGAGGAGTGTGCATAAACGCTCGTAGGTTTCAGTGAGTGATTCCCCTCGTTTGGCTTTAAAGGCTTCATAGCGGGTGAAGCAGTTGGTTATCTTCAGTTGATTACCCTCACGACTGCCTTGCATGATCTTCGCGAGTTGGTCCCACATACCTTTAGCTGTGTCCTTGTAACTGTCAATGCTGCAATAGATATTGTTGGGAAGACTGTATACTAGATAAGTCTTCGCCAACTTATCTCCATCGGCTTTCCTCTTTTCTTCAACCGACAGCTTGTCATATGGTTTGGGCACCTTATGCGCTGGAGGCCCGCCTTCTTGTGCTGGAACGTCCATCAAGGGTGGAATGGTCGGTCCTTCCGTCAGCGATCGGAGAATCTCGTCATATAACGACTTGGTCTCGATGAAGCACATAAACCGATCCTTCCAGACATTATACTCCCCGCGGTACAAGATCGGAGGTTTGAGTTCCGATCCGATAGCTAATGCGTCTTGAGCATTCTTTTTGAGCACTTGTGTGATCGTAAGACGAGTAGTATGATTCAAAGGTAACGAGTGATCTAACGCACAAACTAGCGCACAACTAACGCGAAATCCTAAGGGAGTGGTAACCTAACGCAATTCCTATAAAGGATCAGGGATAAACAGAAAGGAACACAGAAAGAAAGAACCAAACAGAAATTGATTAAGAAAAATTAAGTGTGTAGAGGGAGGATCTGGAATGAGAGATCCGGAATAGAGGATCCGGAACTCAAGGATCCGGAACTAGGAATCCATAATTCTTTTGGATCTGGAATATAAGATCCGGAAAGTGAGATTCCGGAATGAGGGAACCGGAACTCACGGATCCGGAGTGTATTTCGGTGTGCAAGAAAAATAGGTACCGGATCCAGATTTAGATACTGGAAGTGTAGGAACCATAACTGGATGAATCCGGAACCAAACACAGATCCGGTATTGAGAATCCGGAAAGGAACCGGAACCAGAATAAGATCCGGTATGTTTGTGGATCCGGTATGTAAAAAGGAAACAGAACTCAAGAACTGAGTCCCGTATTCAAACACTGGAACACGAAAAACTTACCTGGAAATCAAATCTGCACCTCTTTTGACTTGGAAACTTTCTGAAGACACTTTAGAACCAAAACAAGCAAGTAGGGAAAGCAAAAACAACTGACCAAATCGATTAATCAAGCACTTTTGAAGCAAAAATTGAGTTTTTGTCAAGAACAGAGAGTATCAAACCCTGAAACCAAAAATCTCAAAATTGAAGATTTAATGCTTAACTAAAACAACTCAAAACTTGATACGACTCTAGAAACACAATAAATATGATTTCTTAAGCCTCAATTTCAAGTTTTTTACACTTGAATCAAAGCAAAGAAAAATCTTTATCAATGAAACAGTCGACTAAAACTTTGAATGACCAGAATAAGAATTTTACCTTTGAATCAATCGTCTTTCTGCTCTGATACCAATCGTGGATCCCAGATTAACAAGTGCAATCAAACAATCAACACAAATCAGTAGAATAAGTCATAAATCTCACTTGTAATTGATGAACAGAAAGCTATCAATGTAGCCGTACAAAGGAAAATAATCTGCTAAAGTAATAATGATCATTTACCCTAATCTAGGAATTAAGCAAACTATTTATACCCTAGATAGGATATTTACAAGAACTGTCAAATATGGTCCCTATACTTCTATTCCACTAACATGAGACCTAACACTGTTGTTTAGACTTTTAGATTTTTACAGTTTCAGTCCCTAGACTTGTTAGTTTTTAGAATTTTACATTTTTAGTCTTTTGAGTATTAATTTTTCAGTTTTTGTCATTTTTAGTCCTTGTTTTTGTCGAGTCTTAGTATTCTTCACTTTTAGTCCTTATTTTTTGTATTAGTTTCCTTTTTGTCAGTTCTAGTCCCTATATTTTGTATTTTTGTCATTTTTAGTCATTTTGTGTCTTTTTGTCGATTTTATCAATTTTTACCTGCATTTAATTCATAACTGATATATTTTTCTCTTGTTTTGCAGGTTTGCCGATTAAAGTCCAACATTTCCGCGTAAATTTTTCAAATTTAATTTTTGGAAGACAAATTTATAATTTGTTTTTCGGACTTTATTTTTGAAAAAATTTCTGACTTTAATTGTGTTTTTTTCTGATTTTTATGAGTGTGCATATAATTCAACTTCTAATCGAAGTTTATCTTGACGATCACTCTATGTAACACCCCATATCTCAACTCTTGTGGTATTAGTGCAGAAATAAGAAATTCTGGGGCTCTTTTGAGAAAAACTCAAAATTCTGTGGCTGAGTTGTGAAAAAGAAAAGCTAGCTAAGTTAAAACTCTCCTAAAACCCTATTTGGTCCTCATTTGTCGGCTGGAGAGTTCAAGAAGGGAGAAGGAGCTCAAGAAATCCACAATGGAAGGTTTGGAGAAGGTGGTTCAGTGAGGGATTGAAGGAATTTGCTACCAAGGTATACCTTCATCTTCATCTCTTTGATTTGTCTTGGAAATAGAGTTTAGCTGTATGATTCTTATTGATTTCTCTCCTTCTTCAAGTATTTTGAGACAAAACCAATTGGAAGGGTGTGTTGGATGTTTCCCTTGAGGAGTTTGTGAACTCTTGGTGTTATTCCACCTTTCCAATGGAGATTCTTAAGTTGATTCATTTTAGAAAGGATTTGTGTTTTCAAAAGAGTAGTTCATGATGGTTGATTGAGGAATTGATTGATTTAAGTAATGAGGATTGTTTCCTTAATGTATAAATAGTTTTAGAGTATGTTTTGGGAAGTTATCAATCGATTGGAATCATTTTTGGAGGAGTTAAGTGGGTTTTCGAGCTGACCCTGGGATGCAGAACTGAGAATGCTCGACCAGAGAGTTACGCGGCTTTTCACGCGGTATGCAAACCGCGTAGCAAACCGCGTAAGTCCCTGTTGGGCAATTTTCGTTTTCTGCTTCGTTGGTCGTTCGGGCTTGGATTCGAGGCTCGGTTTAGGGGATTGTCTTAAGGCTCTATGGGGGATGTTTTATAGTATAATTGGGGAGTCTAATGCCCCTTGTTGACCCCAATTCAGGTGATCGTTTGGTGTCTAGGCGAGCTCCGAGTAGTGTGTTGGTTTGCCGAGCATCAGGTGAGTTCCCTTATGCACCACTTTTATTTAAAATGATTTGCAAAGATTTGTATGACTGAAATTGGTTTACGCAAGCTTTACGAACGTATGTTTTCTTGGCATGAAAAGTCTTGTTTTGCAAATAAAGGAGGGTTGTCCTCAAGTATGTGAAATCGCATGTTTTTATTGAACTATCAATTGTGAAGTTAGGTTGCACCGTAGGGGGAGGGGGCTACTTGGTTTTCCGTACCCGGCTTTGTAGGGTGTTGCCGTACCCGGCTTTGTAGGGTGTTTCCGTACCTGGCTTTGTAGGGTGTTGCCGTACCCGGCTTTGTAGGGTGTTTGCCATGGTCTTCTCTCCGCTGTGCATACCGTTGTTGCAAAGATGATTTGATACGTTACTGTTTTTGTAAAGAGATATTTTGCTGTAAATGATTTGTGAACGTATTTTCGGGGGAATTCACTAGACCCTATGGTCTAACCCTCGCTTTTCAAAACTAAAAACCATTTTCAGGTAAGGATCGTGTAGGTGCAACGTCAAAGGGAAGAGAGAAGGTTGAGGCGGCGATGTGAGATTAGAGACCGTCATGTTCCAGTTTTTGGTTAGCTAGCATCTCGGTTGTATTTGTTTGAGGACCGTAAACAATGTAATCCATATTGGAGTTTATGATGTACTTGGGACCCTTATGGGCTTTTTTTTGTCTTATATTCCATGTTAAGTGTTTTGGGTCGTTACAAATGGTATCAGAGCCGTAGTTTAAGGGATTTAGGTGACCGAATGGGCCTAAACTTAAACTTGAGAATAGGGACACAACCGAGATATAGGAAGCCATTAGGAAAGACGTTAATCGTAGGATGTCTTGACAATGGTAGTGAGAACCCTCATGTAAGGTAAATTCAAATAGCATATGGCCAATGCTATTATGGACTTACAGGTGCATGGGTGTAATCAATCGCTATTGTCAGGATGGGTGATGAGTGTGGAAGTATGTAGAAGGTTCTAACCTTGTGTTTGATAGCAAATAGTTGATGTGTCATGGGAGATCCCTTGTGATGTGGTGTTTGTAACTTCTAGAAGAAGTGTTGTCTAGAATGTTGATGAGCTGTCTAGAAGTAAACTCTCTGGGATAGGAAGCGAGAATTATGTTGGCATCTTGAAAACCTTCAATTCAAGATTGAGGGAGGGAATTTAGTTCTGAATTCCTTAGTCAAACGGTTGGGTGGCAAGGTTATTGAATGAAGGAGATCAGTGTTGTTTTGAAGTATGCATAAGAGTAGGAGGTGAGATAACTGGTTAGTTTGGTAAACCATGTTGAGCGGTCGATCAAGTGGATTGTGGAGCACTTGTGCCACAAGTTGTAGCATAAGTAAGAAAGCGGTTGTTGGTCTTAGTGAGGTATCAGTGAAGAGTTGAAGTGAGTGCAACGGTTGACTTGGTTAGAGTGAATAGCCTTCAATTGCATATTAAATTTCATGCATGGTGTCATTAAACTTATTACACAAGTTCTTTCATGTTAAAGGCATGTACGTGCATAACAAACTTTCCTTGTTTTGAGAAATGAGTTGACACTCGCAAGTGTGTGTTTTTTTTAAAGGTAAAGGATAAATTTGTTTTCACTATACGATAAAGCTTTGAACTTAGAAATCTACGAATTACTTCACACTTTTATTTGGGGAGAGAATCTTCGTTATGAAAATATTGAAAACGTTTTATTGAGAGGTTTTGTTTATAAACAAAATGAGTATTGACTTGTTATTATTATAAGAACGAGTATTGGAGTTGACAGACCCACTTTGGGTAAGTAATTTCGTTCGAAAATTTTCCGGTCATATGCGAAAGGGTTTCATTGGAGACAATCGTAGTGTCGGCATCGATTTGGATGGACAGGGTTACGAATTATCGTAAGAGTGCCTGTGAGTGATCTTTGCGATCGTTGTGTTTTACTATTCATCTTGAGTGATGTTGTTTCATGCGTACTCAAACTCGCGTTATACTTTTGCATCTATCGTGTTTCTTAAAAGTGCGCAAAATGATTTCAATCGTTGTGTCATTGTGCATGAAGGCTATGAACTCGCTAGGTCGGGGGAGGATGTTACGATTTAAGCCAAGGAAAGGGCTTTGGGAGTTAAATTGCTAGTTGTATAAGATGTGGTCAAGTTATGACCATAGTGTTCCGTTAGAGTAAGTGGGTGAATACCTGGAGTCTTGGGCAGTGAATCTGGAATGTTGGTATGAGTGTAGTTTGAACTATTGTCGGGATATGTGAGAATAGTTTTAATCGCGGTAAAGTTGAAATGGCCAAAGTGTTTCTGTTGGTGGAATAGTAATCAGTAGCGTTACGTTACCTAATGTAATGTTTTCGGTTTCGAGTTGGAGTACTGAGATGGTTTGATAATTAGATCTTGCTAAGAAAGATCTTGTGTTTAGTCTCTCTCGAGGGAGAACAGTGGGGTATAAGTTGGTTATAAGGCGTAGGACGAAGTGGGTTATGTTAGGAATCCTAGATTGTCAGGAAAGAATGAAATCATCATGTAGTCCATTAATGTGGAGGTTTTGTCAGGAGATTGAAACGTGAGAATGAACCCGTTGCGGGCGAACGAGTGAGGTTGTTCGAGAATGTGTTAAGGATATGGTATAGGAACACCTTGTGAGGGCATTGGGAGAACGGAAGACCACCAATGTGAATGTAATGTCCATTGAGGTTTTGGATGATTAGCTTACGTGTAAGGTGTCTAGCACAGCGAAGATAGATTGCGAGAAGTTAACGAGGAACGAGAACTGGTTCGGGAGTTAGGAGAAATAGATTCTTTCGAGAATCCTTGTTCGTCGTGAGGCGACTGGACAATTGCATGTCGATTGTCGATGTCGAATCAGTGACCGTTTTGTTGGATAGTTGTCGGGAGGTTGGTATTGGAGAAGTAACTATAGTGTGGCTATCTTGTTGAGTTTTCTTACAAAGAGGTAAGAAGTTGTTTAGAGAAAGGTAGGTATCCGACGTGACGTTTGACCACCTTGTGTGAGTATACAAAAGTAAGAGATCGTGATTGCTTAAGTGATTTTCTTATGGGGTATGATGATCCATATAAGAACAAAAGGTTAGGGTAATCGAAACGGGTGTACCTTGAGTAATTGACTTTGTCATGTGGTTCGTTTAGACCCGGGAAGGGCAAAGTCGAGCGACGTTTTGGCTTCGTTTGAAATTGTGTTATGGGCGGCATAAGGGAAGTAACATCTTCTGCGTATGTAAAGGCATCACGTTAACTTGTTGCAATGTAGTCGCGGGGTGCGATAGTGGCATGGGGAAGTGGTAGCACTTGGTACCAAAGAAGCGTGTAAGTCTCAGATGTAATGGTGAATTGCCGTAATAATGGAGTAGTCAAAGGTAATGAGTATGCCTGGTTGAAGTGTGTGGTTTTGCGGGCGGTATACGCTAATACTAGGTTGAGATCAAGAGATTAAGTTGCGGTTGGTAACGGGATGACAGGAGAACCCTTGTCCTTCTCGATCCCATTGGATTTTGGGTGAGTTTTCATGCTTCACTTGATTGTCGAGCAGGATATTGTACCCGTTAAGTTGTAATGTTTCGTCGTGAAGTTTAGTCAAGAGCGTTGGAGTATTTCGTGGATGTAATGAATTAGAATGAGCGGGTCGGCGGTGTTGGAGAGTTAGGAACTCTTGGTAGCTCTTGGTGTTAAGTACCTCATGAGAACTCGACTAAAGGTCTTGACTGATAAGTATGGAGAAGTTGTTCTGTTAGGCTGTAGCGGTGTGCGATGGAAAGTTTGTGTAAGCATGAGAGAAGATGATGACGGTATGAAAGATCAAGTATGGACAGACTCGCGGTAAGAAGATGTCATGAGACATTGAATGGGCGGACTATAGTTGAAGAACTGTTCTTTTTAAGGCATAAGATAAGGGATTGTTGTTTATGTCATGGTTAATGAGTTGAGAAAGCTAAGTTCATGCGACCGGTCTAAAAGTTGGTTCTTGTGGGTGAGTCATTCTCTTGAGGGATCTTTAATGTATCAAGTTAGGATGGAAGCAAGTGGTCAAATGTGGTGTCGTGGTCGAGAGACCTTGGGATTAGATTTAGTATTGTCGGGGAGAATGTTTTGCGTGAGCGTGTCGTTCAACATTCAATTAATTGAGATAGTTTGAATGAGCTTGGCCACTCCTCCGTGTGGGAGGGCAAGTGAACGTTGGAGGCAGTTCCTAGTTAGTGGAACCATTCGGTGGATTTGGGCGAAGGACATAATTGTGTATAGAATATAATTATGGCTTAGCGATTGTTGTGAGTTCGGACCGTTGATTTGTAGCTGTTGAGACACGTGTGATCAGTGTGACTTTGAGGAAACGCAACTGTGCCAGGTGAACGCTATTTTGGTAGGAGGGCGTTCTTCCTTTGATATGAATGTTATATGGTGGTGAGAATGCGGTAATGATATGAGAGTGATAGTGTGTAATGTCGACGAAGGGAGTGATTAGTCTCCGTTTAGAGATTCGGGTTATTGCAGTGTTAGCTCGAGTAGAGTCGTTTTCTATTAAAGAGAGTAATTTGGATGAGTAGTATGTTCGGACGAAGGGATTGCAAGAGTGTTTCAACAGGAGATTGAATTGGGCTATATTGTAATGAAGTAATGGCAGTTATAGAAGGAATTGGGGGAGATAATGAATGAATTAAAGGTACTCGGGGAAGTATGAAACTTTTGGTGCGTCTTCGCAAGTAATGCGAATGATTGAGGAGTCGGATTTTGTAGTACCGTTAGAAACAAATATTGGCACGAATGGTCGAGAATTTGAGGGACAAAGAAGTTGATCTTCTAGAAATGTATTTGCAACTCCTTAAGAAATTCTGTGGGTAATGTGATTATTGGAAGTCAGAAGTTAACTCCAAATTGCAGCATATGTCCGGCAATGGAATTCCGAGGACGAAATCCTGTTAAGGGGGAGGTGATGTAACACCCCATATCTCAACTCTTGTGGTATTAGTGCAGAAATAAGAAATTCTGGGGCTCTTTTGAGAAAAACTCAAAATTCTGTGGCTGAGTTGTGAAAAAGAAAAGCTAGCTAAGTTAAAACTCTCCTAAAACCCTATTTGGTCCTCATTTGTCGGCTGGAGAGTTCAAGAAGGGAGAAGGAGCTCAAGAAATCCACAATGGAAGGTTTGGAGAAGGTGGTTCAGTGAGGGATTGAAGGAATTTGCTACCAAGGTATACCTTCATCTTCATCTCTTTGATTTGTCTTGGAAATGGAGTTTAGCTGTATGATTCTTATTGATTTCTCTCCTTCTTCAAGTATTTTGAGACAAAACCAATTGGAAGGGTGTGTTGGATGTTTCCCATGAGGAGTTTGTGAACTCTTGGTGTTATTCCACCTTTCCAATGGAGATTCTTAAGTTGATTCATTTTAGAAAGGATTTGTGTTTTCAAAAGAATAGTTCATGATGGTTGATTGAGGAATTGATTGATTTAAGTAATGAGGATTGTTTCCTTAATGTATAAATAGTTTTAGAGTATGTTTTGGGAAGTTATCAATCGATTGGAATCATTTTTGGAGGAGTTAAGTGGGTTTTCGAGCTGACCCTGGGATGCAGAACTGAGAATGCTCGACCAGAGAATTACGCGGCTTTTCACGCGGTTTGCAAACCGCGTAAGTCCCTGTTGGGCAATTCTCGTTTTCTGCTTCGTTGGTCGTTCGGGCTTGGGTTCGAGGCTCGGTTTAGGGGATTGTCTTAAGGCTCTATGGGGGATGTTTTATAGTATAATTGGGGAGTCTAATGCCCCTTGTTGACCCCAATTCAGGTGATCGTTTGGTGTCTAGGCGAGCTCCGAGTAGTGTGTTGGTTTGCCGAGCATCAGGTGAGTTCCCTTATGCACCACTTTTATTTAAAATGATTTGCAAAGATTTGTATGACTGAAATTGGTTTACGCAAGCTTTACGAACGTATGTTTTCTTGGCATGAAAAGTCTTGTTTTGCAAATAAAGGAGGGTTGTCCTCAAGTATGTGAAATCGCATGTTTTTATTGAACTATCAATTGTGAAGTTGGGTTGCACCGTGGGGGGAGGGGGCTACTTGGTTTGCCGTACCCGGCTTTGTAGGGTGTTGCCGTACCCGGCTTTGTAGGGTGTTGCCGTACCCGGCTTTGTAGGGTGTTTGCCATGGTCTTCTCTCCGCTGTGCATACCGTTGTTGCAAAGATGATTTGATACATTACTGTTTTTGTAAAGAGATATTTTGCTGTAAATGATTTGTGAACGTATTTTCGGGGGAATTCACTAGACCCTATGGTCTAACCCTCGCTTTTCAAAACTAAAAACCATTTTCAGGTAAGGATCGTGTAGGTGCAACGTCAAAGGGAAGAGAGAAGGTTGAGGCGGCGATGTGAGATTAGAGACCGTCATGTTCCAGTTTTTGGTTAGCTAGCATCTCGGTTGTATTTGTTTGAGGACCGTAAACAATGTAATCCATATTGGAGTTTATGATGTACTTGGGACCCTTATGGGCTTTTTTTTTGGTCTTATATTCCATGTTAAGTGTTTTGGGTCGTTACACTCTATTAGGTATATTTTTGCTAATATTTTGATATTTTACATCTAATTTTTTGTGTTATATTTTTCTGGTTTCTTTCAAGATATACTCTTACAACAATGGCTACATCCGATAACGATTACATTTATCGACAATATTTGATGATAGAAGAGTTAAAAAGGAAGATTGCATATCTTGAAGCAAAGAAAGATAACTCAAATTTTCAGGATCAATTGAAAATGTTTCAAGAGAAAGGAAGTATTGTGGAATATGAAAATACTGAATTGAAGAAGAAGATTTCTGGTCTTGAAAGGGAGCTACAAGATCAGAAAGTTGCCAAGAAACTCGTTTTTGACAACACTGATTTTCAGAACAAGAAAATCTGTTTGGAAAAATCTTTCGAAGCTGAAAGAAAATCTTTCAAAGAAAAATCATTTGAATTTCCAAAAAGGATTTCTGATTTGGAAAGTGAAAATACTGTTTTAAAAGGAAAAATTTCTGAATTCACATCTGAGTTTACCAAAGAAAAAGAAAAATTAGAAAAGATTTGTGTACAAAAGTTATCAAATTTTTCTAAGAAATCTTTTGAAGAAAAGAAAGAGATTGAACTGAAATGTATAAAACTTTCAAAACAAGTCTCCGATTTAAAAAAAAGTTTTATTTCTTGAAAAAGAAAAACTTGAAAAAGAAAAACTTGAAAAAGAAAGGATGGAATTCAATGAAGAAAGAAAATATTTTGAGACAAAAAGTGTTGAGCTTTCCACGAAGTTATCTGATTTTGAAAATGTCTTAAAGAAAGAAAGAATAAATTTTTATGCTGAAAGAAAATCTTTTGAAGCAAAAAGTTTTGAACTGTCACAAAAGATATCTAATTTGGAAAAAGAATTAGATATAGACAGAAATGAGCTTGAAAAGATGAAAGTTGAAAATTTTAGAGCAAAAAGTGTGAAAGATGATTTTTCAGATGAAAGAAAGATTTTTCAAAATGAAATAAAGAAGCTAACAAAGAATTTATCTGGATTATCAACAGAAATTATGAAGGAACAGAAGATAAAATCTGATCTTCAAAAGAAATATGATCTGATTTTTAAAGAAAATAATGTTTTAATTAACAAAATCAAAGAACTTGAAGACATTGTTTTTAAAGTTGATGTTTCAAAACAAGTCAGTCCTGACACGATTATTCAGACTCCACTTGTAGATTCAACTAATTCTGAATGCTCGTTTAAGACAGCTTCAAGTTCAAACTTTAAAGACATTTTTTCAAAAGAATTTGACAGATCAAATAATTTCTCAAAAGATCAGATTCATCCTTCCAATCTCTTTTATAATCATCTGTTTGATAAATCAGATAATGATTTACATGTGTCTAAAGTTAATACTTCTTTTCAGCCTAAAGAAAATCAAGTTTTCAAGAAGGTTAAGATGGAATGGAGAGTGAAAGGAACAACTCCTACCAAAGAAGCTCCAAAATCAAAGATTCCCACTCCAAATGTCAAGAAGAACAATGCATTTCAAGGTACGTCTTTTGGCAAACCTGATTTAGTTTACTCTGTAAATCAATTAATCAGGTTAGCTCAAAAGAAAATTTGTTGTTCTTACTGTGGAACTAATGATTTTGTTCACAAAGATTTTGCTCAATATTGGTACGGTACTTATAGGATTTCTTCAAAGAAAATTGCACCTAACAAACCAGGACCCAAGTTTCGTTGGGTACCAAAATCTATTTAATCTGTTTTGCAGTTTTATCATGTGTAGTTCTGATTGTGAGATGTTGTTGGTCCCGAAAGGGTTATACAAGTTTGTAGAAGGGGGGGGGGGGTTGAATACAAACACACATATTTTACTTTTCTAAATTGTTTATTGATATTTATCAAACAATTTGCAACTTGTTGCGGAACAAGATTAAGGAATAAACCTAATCTAAACAAGTTAAGAGAATCACTAAGATTTCTTGCACTAGAAATAAGATAGAAAGAAGATAAGAATATTACGAATAATATTCTAACACAAAGTAGTAAGGAGAAGGAATGGCCGAGCACTTTATATCTGAAGTAGGGTTTCTTCGTATATACTATATGCATTAAATGCATATCAATACAACTTTACATGTGGCAGCAGCTGATTGGTTGCATGGTTTAACCTTGGTAGACAACCTAGTAGCCGCATGATGAACAGTGTAGAATCAAAGTTGGTTGTACGATTCTGGACAGAAGGGATGTCTGTTCTAACATTTCGTACGGAGACGTGCAAGGGGATAAGACAAAAGTAACTTGTAGAAGAAGCTTCATGATCAACGTTCATTGAACAGTACTTTATCAGCGAGTGACAAAGCTCAGCGATCGCTGAAGTCTTCTACTTGAAACTTCACGTTGAGTGGACATGTCTTCGCTTCGCTGATATCCGCATCATTTCATTAGTAGACTTGTTGCTGGTTCTTTGGCTTGATCTTCGACTTCAGCGTAGAACGTGGTTGACGTGAAACTTGTCTTCAGGGATCATAAGTAAACAACTAAAACTATCAGCGATCATTAGTAAGACTGAACAGGCTCAGGGCTTGCTGATGAACAGTTTCGCTGAATGTGTAATTTAAAGAGCATGAGTTTTCTATCAGCGGTACTGTAGAGACATAGTACTTATCAGCGATAGTGAAACTCTAATACATATTGTCTACTTACCATTTTCACTAAGTGTTTATTAAAGAGTCATTATCAAATCACTGAGGGTTTGGATCAATAATCTCCCCCTATTTGATTATGACATAGCAATGAAGGAAAATTGCTAAGTAAGAAAACATAAGGATAAAAAGAACTCATAAGATATTTGTCCCTTTTACTATTTTCTGGGATCTTTTTAAGTACTGATGGAGTAAAGTACATTTGCTGAAATTTTTCTTTAAACTTCGTAAAGATTACAGAGGGAAGTGGAAAAATTACAAGTATAGCAAATAGTAATTACAAGTACAAAAAGATACAAGCTGATAAAGATAGAAGAATTACAAGGAAATCCTATCAGCTAACCAGGTTTTTTCTTGACGAGTTCATCAAGAGTGCCAGTCTCTGGAATCATCCAGTCAGGGACAGTAACTCCCTGTTCCCTTCTTTTCTTTGCTTCGCGATAGATGTGGGGTTTTAGGAGTTGTTCGAAGAGACTTTGTTTGTACTCGCACCAGTATAATAAATCTCTGAGTTGTTCGATAGGAGTTTTGTATAACTCAGAGATGCGTTGAAAGCATTCACGACCATTGAAGTCATAGAAGAAAATGCCATAAGGATTGCTGATTACTCTGGCAGGGAAGAAAGTTTCCGCATGAGGTAGGGATACGTCAAGTCCAGAGAGATAAGGGACAGGGCCAAGAACTGCTTCACGAGAGAATTCAATCCCTATCTCGTTTCTTATTGTCGGACCAGGAGAGGAGGGGGTCTTCTTCTTTGGAGCAGCTCGCTTCTTTTGAATTTGTGGAGGACGAGGAATATCAACCGCTGAGGAAACCAAGTCGATCTGCTTGTTTATTTATTGTACGACATAGGTTTTGAAAGTTGAGCGGGATCTTTGAATTGCTATTCTCATCTCCAACCATTCAGCGAGACCAAAGGTATTTATGGATGACATGTAGACAATTCTGTTGTGGCCGTTTTCTCTGACTATTTGGACATTAACGATCGGTACCTTTATATTGTTTTCAGAGCATATCACCCTTTGACATTTACAGCTTTTATCCTTGAGGGATGTTGTCTGTAGTGGCACATCTTCTTACACCATTCAAGAGTGGTGCCGCTGATTTTGGTCTTTTCCTGGTGGGTCTTCTGTGCGTCCTTCAACAGTTTCTTTTGGACAACAACAGGAAATCTTCTCAAGTCTGGATCGTCGAAAGAACACTGAGCAAGCTCTAGGGCATATTCTTTGTCTTTGTCTTCAGCCTTCTTTCTTTCAGCGAAGAGTTTTTTAGCTCTGAGGGATTCCATGACTTCATCTTTTGAAAGAATGTTAAGATGAGTAGGAACGAGTCATTGATCCTCTAGCTGTTGAATCAAAACTGCTCTTCTTTTCATTTCTTCTTCACTTGGTGTTTGAGGAACCAAGGAAGGTCTATTCTTGTGAGAGAGCGGCTCTTCTTCCTGTTCTTCTTAAAAATTGTCATCAGTCTCAGCGAAGTCTAAGGCTGGGATTATTTCTTCAGCAGTAGGAGCTGGATTTATTGTTGATGGAGTTGTTGGAGGAACTTCAGCTGTATCCTCAAGCAGAGGAGAGGACTAGCTGAAACACAACGATCGTTTAGGTAAGATCATTTGGGAAAGAAGGAGATAGAGAAAAGAATGAGGTTTAAGTGTATAGAGGTTTTATGGAGAGGAGAACTGAGGTTGAGAAGGGATAGAGGAGGGATGCAGTATAAGGGAATAAAGTGTATGTTACCAGACAAACTGGCTTGCTGAAGATAATAGCCAAGTTGTCTTCATATGAGACACATTTATTCTTGCCTTTGTCAGCTTCAGTCGCTGCAGGCTTTCTCGTTGTCCCCTCCCCTGATGATTCTTTTATCATAACCCCTTTTTGAGCAGGGGCCTTTGCTGGTTGGAAGAAGAAGTCGCCGTCATCATCATCATTATTATCATGTGATGCTGATGGTTCGTCGTCAGCGATATCGACGTCTTCATCTTCTTCAGCTTCTTCTTCAGATTCTTCCTCATCAGCATAGGGTTCTGTGACATCAGCGTCAGCTTCATCGAGTTGCTTCCCCTCAAATTTAGAGGGAGGTTTCTCGGTTTCCTCATGGTTTTCAACTCCCTGAGGTTTATCAGCCGCATCATCAAAAACAATAACCTACCCCTTAGAGTTCTAGGGAAGGTCTTCTTGATTTTTCTTCTCCCCCTCAACATTATGGGGAAGGTCTTAAGTCTTCTCCCCCTCTTCCACATGATGGATGGGGGAGGAGATAGGAATATCAACAGTAGCAGCATCAGCAGCAGTTTTCGGGTCACTATCTTCTAGGCCAGTGATCCCCATGAAAGTTTCAATCACTGCTATTCTGTCTTCTAGGCCAGAGATAGCAGGACTGATCTTTTGAAGGTCTTCTCGATCATCCTGAGTGAAGTGAGATGGAGCACATGTGGCAGCATTCAGGCGATCAAGGATTTGCTGTAGAAGAGTCTTGACAGTGCCCACCTCTGTCTTGACGGTAGAGACCTCTCCCTTAAGAGTACCAACCTCTGTCTTCAATGATGTGACTTCATTGGACAGGGTGGTGAAGTTTGTGGAGAGGGTGCTGTTGGTGAAGTTTAGATTGTTGATGGAGGTGGAGTTTTCATCGAGAGTAGTAGCAAAGTTTCCAATGCTACCTTCCACCTTCTCCAGATCAGCACTGGAGGCTTTGCCTTTGACCTCTGTGGTCAGCTTTTTGAGATCCTCTCCATCGTTTATAACCACTGAAGAGTTTGTAGATAGTGTGGTGGTGAGAGATTCCACCTTTGTTGACAAATCTTTCAGGGAGTTGTTGATATCTCCCAAATTAGGACCTGCAACAGTTAATAACTTATGAACAATGGAAAGCTTAGAAGTTGGGGATTTTGAGAGAGGAGTGTGTATGGTTTTGTGTATACCTGCAGGCAGGTTGGTGAAGTCCTCGAAACTTCGATAACCTGAGAATCTTTCCATGTCGTCTTCCAGAGTGCCTTGACGACTGGATGTGCCTGCAAGTCCTGTATTTTTTGCCATCATCCTCTGTAGAGCTTCAGCGTTTGTATCGTGGAGGATGACGTTTGTTGCAGAGAATGGAGGAAAAATAGGTGGAGTGTCCAAAGAAATGGTGGGAGGAATGATGGTTGAGAAGAGGGTTGGGGTACCAGATTCAGTGTTGGATTCGCTGGGAATGACTTCCGCAGTACTTAGAGGTACTGAGGGAGGGAGGTTCTGTTCCAAGTTAATAACCTCAGCGTTTAGAGACGCTGAAGTTGGTATGGAAGGGGTGGCTTCATCAGCTGTGGCAGAGCGTACCACTGAACTATCCAACGACTCTTGAGAAGAGTGAGCCGTGGAGTCTTCAGCCTTTGAAGGCTTGGAGGGTTGTTCCTTGGTTTTCTTGATCCTTTGAGCATCAAGAGAGATGGAGGAGTGTTTTCTCTTTCGATGAGTGGGAGTTGCAGCATGGGTATCAGCGGTGGGGATTACCGCTGAGGTAGCCGCAGAAGTAGAAGAAGTGGGAGGTCTAAGAAGAGATAAAAGTTTAGAAAGACGTACCTCGTTTGGCAGGGGCTTGAAGTCAAGAACCTTAACGCCAACCTGAGAGAGTTTCAGGTCACCCACTTTTGGGTATGCATCCCCAAGTCCATTTAGAAAGAGACCTCTGACAAACCGAGGATATGGAACAGTTGTTGGTCTGTCAGCCGCATCCACCCTGAGCACCATATCGTTGTAGATGATTGTTACCCAATCAATGTGAAGACCCTTCAGCAGTGCATACCCCATAGCCTGCTGAGGTTGTGATGCTTGGTCAGTTGACCCAGTTTTCGCTGTCAGAATGAGCGAAGATGAAGTTCATCTCGCTAGGCATCTTCGATTTCTTGATGGCGGTCTGCTTCTTCTCAGAAAGTTCATCTCTCCCTGTTTCCCATACATACTTCATTGCATCAAAGAATGCAATCAGTGCTTCTCTATCAGCTAGGTTTTTGGGGTTTGGCAGAGGGACAAAGCGTTTTTCTTTGGAACTACCAGGAAGGTTTAGGGCACGCTTGATAGTACCAGGGGTGATCTTGGAAGTGCCATGTTTGGTGTCACAAAGAATGACATCGAGCATTTTCTTTGGGTCTTTGGTTGAGGGTACTTGAGCTCTTCTGGCAGTATACCAGAACTGAGCTAGTAGATTCCGATGAGCGGGGGGTGCAATGGTCAGAGCTGTCGATAGAGGACAGGTTTTGAGAAAGTTTACAGCGTCATCAAGGTGTGTGACCTGCTTCTTTTGAGGAAAGTCGAAGAGAGCATAAGGTTTGTTGCTTTGAAAGGTAACTTGCTTGAGTTTAAAATTAACCTGAGGAGCTTTTGTGAGTACCACACTTTCAGCAGCAGTGGGAGAGTTAGCGGTAGGAGCTTCAGTAGTAGATGCCATTTCTGTTTATATAATATAAGAATGAAGAATATGAACAGAAGTTTCTTAAAATGGATAAAGTTCCAAAATAAGGATTTTAGGGTTTTGTAATTTCTATTTAGAGGAAGAAATAGAAATTGGGGTTTTTCTAGTTTTGAAAAGAAGTACAAAACATAGTGAATAATCTTGTTTTCCAGTTTCCTTTTAAAGAAAGGATTCTGGAAAAACATATGTGTTGGTGTAAGTGTACCCAGCTTTAAATATTGTGATATATTTTTGGTACACATAAAATCACATCTCCATATTTATTTTGATGATTACAAAACACACCGCATTATTTTGTTATCTAATATTTTATCCGAGTGTGCAGATATTTAAATGATCTCGATAAATTTTTTATCTGAAGTATCCAAGTCTGAAGAGTTTCGTCATTTTATTTTAAAATGATAAACACCCTAAAATATTTTATCACTTGGATATTTCGTATCTATATAAATATATTTGAATCAAATATATATATACAATATTTTTTTTATATATATTAAATCACTTGATATATATATATATATATGCTGTTTGCTACTGTTCATCATCTGTTGCAAGAAGTGTGATCAGCCGAACCACCCTGCGTTGCCTTGCTCTCATTGGACAAAACTTCAGGCGGTATACCGCCAAGGTCTTCGCGGTATACCGCGGGTACTGTTCACCATCAGCATCATCTGCATATGAAGCTTCTTTTGTCAGACAACTTTTTCAGGCGGTATACCGCCATGTGCAACGCGGTATACCGCGGGTACTTGTAGCCGTTGATCTTTTGCAGGTTGACCTTCTCCTTGCAGTACACTTTTTCTGACGCAGGTATACCGCGATGGTCTGGCGGTATACCGCGAAATCCCCAAGACTGATGATCATCCAGTATAAATACAAGCATCCAGCAGCCTTCAATGCTACACCAACTTCAGCAATAAATTCTCCCTCAGCATTTGATTATTATTCTGCTGCTTTCTTACTCACACTAAATCACTTAAACTGATAAAATTAATTTTTGAGCAAGAAATCTTGAGTTGATAGCAGATTAAAATCTCTCGATTAGTTGAATCAGCAACACAACTCAAGTGATCAAACTCTCTAAAAATATCCAAGTGATAAACCTTATTCAAGAGTGATTATTCATATTAAAATCTATACCCTCTTGTAAGTGTTTGAATTAGAGTGAGTGATCCACATTAATCTCTCAAAGAAGAGTGTTTCGCGTTTGTTGTATTAAGGTTTGTGTTTCTACCGTAAAGAACACGTTTCGTATTGGATCTCCGAGAAGTGTTATTTTCTCGAGGTGGACTAGCCAACTTTGTGTTTGGTGAACCACTTTAAAAATTCCGTTGTCAAGTATTCTCTTTCCCTTATCTATTTACATTTCCGCTGTGCATTTAAATTATATCTGTTTATATAATTGTTGTATATTTACTTGTTTATACTCTGCTTTATTTTTACTGTATTGTTTGTACTGTATTTATTTGTTCAAAGAATTTTTGAAAGAAAAAGATTTTAAATACAACCTTACCCCCCCCCTTAGGTTGTCCAACATTTGGTATCAGAGCAGGTCTTTCAAAATATTCTGCATATTTTTCTCTTATTCTTCTAAATGGCTCAACAAACTAATATCGTGTTTTCAAAACCTCCTTTGATAGATACTGAAAAGTTTGGCATTTGGGCCGAGCTATTTGAATGTCACGTGCGTGGCAAAAATCAAAAGATTTGGAACATCATAGAAAAAGGGAATATTAAACCCACCATTGTGAAAGATGATGTTTATATTGATAAACCTATAGATGACTGGACTACTTCTGATGAAGCTCATTTTTGTTTAAACTTTGAAGCTAAGAATATATTATATGCTGCTTTAACATCTGACGAAATTGAAAGAGTATATACTTATAAAACTGCAAATCAAATATGGGAAAGTTTAAATAATACTCATCGTGGAAACACGGAGGTTAAATCTAGTAAAGTAAATATTTTAGTTCACGATTATGAACTATTCGAAATGAAACAAGATGAGTCAATTGACTCAATGTTTAAAAGATTTAACCTTATTGTGACTACTTTGAAAGGTTTGGATCGCACTTATCCTAACGAGGACTATATAAGGAAAATCCTACGAGCTCTTCCTTCGGAGTGGATGCAAAAGATAACATCCTTAGAAGACTCCCGTGACCTTTCCATAATGAAGATAGATGACTTGATCGGTAATCTTAAAGTGCATGAAATTGCACTTAAAAGAAACAAAGACCGGGAGCAAGTTAAAAAGAAATCAATCGCTCTCAATGTCTCAACACCAAAAGATGAGAAGAAAAAGGAGAAAGCTAGCTCCTCGAAAGATCCATCCGAAACTCTCGATGAAGTCGCCATGTTGGTAAGAAACTTTTCCAAATTTCTTAATAATAATAATAAATTTTCTAACAATGGCAGATTTCAAAGAAACGGTAACTACCGTCGTGGTGGTGATAATCGAAGTCATAAGTTCCATAAGCGAGACGAAAAAGTTAAGAAAAATGGCGACTCGAGTGAAGACGATAAAGCTAAGCCAAAGAGAGGCTTTTGCTACTCATGTGGTGACAAAGACCACTACGCCAATGAATGTCCGAAAAAGAACAAATTCCAAAAGAAGAAGGAGAAAGCCTTCATTGGAGGCGCGTGGAGCGAGAGTGAAGAAGAAGATGACTATCAAGCCATTTGTCTTATGGCCGATAGCGACGACGAGGTAAAATCTTCTTACTCGGATTACGATAGTGATTATGAAAGTGATAGTGAAAATAATCTTGAAGAATTATATGAATCTTTTCATAAAATGGCCGCTCTTGCAAATCGTTACCAAGATGAGAATGCTATGTTAAAAGAAACTGTAAATGCATGTAAAAAGGAAATAAAAAATGTTAAACAAAAATCTGAAAATGATATAGATATAATTGCTAAATTAGAAACTAAATTAGGAGAAAAAGATTTTTGTAAATCTTGTGATGTTTTAAATAAAGAAATTGCATGCTTGAATAAAAAATCACATGAAAATATTATTTGTACAAAATGTGATATTCTTGATAATGAGATTACATGTTTAAAGGCTAAATGTGCTTCATATGTAAAAGATAACATGCTAGCTAAAGCCTTTGAAAGTAGCAATGAGAAAGTTCTTAACATGCTTAATATGCCTAACCGTATAAAATGTAGAAAAGGCATTGGTTCCAATACTTGTGTTGATAAATGTTCATGTATACCCATCAAAAGATTCTATGAATCACCTAAAGTAAATACAAGAAATCAATATGTGCGTAAAATAAATAATGTAAATTATAATACGAGAAAACCGTATGCTCGCATGTACCATGATAAATATTCTAAACCTAATAATAATGCGAATGTAAATACTTGTTTTTATGTGTATGATAAATATAATCGCAAAATTAAAATGGTAAATAAATGGATTCCAAAAGGAATGTTTAGTAATGATAATCCCGGTGGTATGCGTTTATGGTTTTAAATGTGTTATGTATATATATATAGTTTAAATATATTTTGTTGTATACATTATATATATAAGTAATATATATTCTATGTACTGTTTGTTTACATATATATACGTATTACATATATATATATATAATATGGTGTTTGTTATATATATATATTAATATGATTTGATGTATTATATATATATATTAATATTGTGTAATATATTATATATATATTTATTCTGTTTTACTTTATATATATGTATGTTGGTTGACTTTTGAAACTAATTGTCAAGGACCCACGAGAAATGGGGACCATAAAAGTTACATCTTCATTATTGTAGATTGACCTTGATATGGACTGGATACTCGATAGTGGTTGCACACGTCACATGACCGGAAACAATAATCTCTTTTCATCATATAAGTCATGTGATGGTGGACAGGTAATTTTTGGAGGAAACTCCAAAGGAAATATAATTGGTAGAGGTACAGTCTCTTGCAATAATGTTCAATTTCTTAATGTGAATCATGTTGATAATTTACATTTTAATTTGTTAAGTGTTCGCCAATTGTGTAAAAATAATACAACTGTTGTCTTCGAAGAAGATTCTTGTAAAATCATAAAAAATGGCAAAGTTCTTTTAAATGGCTTTGTAAAAGGAAATTTATATATTTGTAAAACTGTTGTATCTGATAATGTATGCTTATCTTCTATTAATGATGTTTCTACTTTATGGCATAGGCGTTTAGGTCACGCTAATCTAAGATTAATGCAAAACTTAAAAAATAAGGAGCTTGTGAGTGACCTGCCAAAATTAAAGTTTGATAATCATTTTTGTGATGCTTGTCGTGTCGGCAAACAACATCACGTTTCTCATAAATCAAAAAATGTTATTTCTACTCAAAGAGTTTTAGAACTTTTACATATGGATCTTTTTGGCCCGATGGCTATTCAAAGTTTTGGAGGAAATTTTTATACTTTGGTTATTGTGGATGATTATTCCCGTTATACTTGGACTTTATTTTTGAGACATAAAAATGAGGCTTTTGAAAAGTTTAAAATTTTGGGAAAACGAATTCAAAACCAACAAGGTTGTACGATTGTTTCCATACGTACGGACCATGGACGAGAATTCGATAATGAAGTACAATTTGGTGCCTTTTGTGATAAACATGGTATAACTCATAACTTTTCGGCTCCTCGAACTCCTCAGTCAAACGGGGTTGTTGAAAGGAAAAATCGAACGTTGCAAGAAATGAGTAGAACTATGCTAAACGAACATCAAGTTCCCCAAAAGTTTTGGTGTGATGCCGTTGCTACCGCGACCTATGTGCTTAACCGTGTCCTAATTAGAGGTATCCTAAATAAGACACCCTATGAACTTTACCGAGGTAGAAAACCTTCCCTAGCTCACCTAAAAGTTTTTGGTTGTAAATGTTTCATTTTAAACACCAAATCCTACCTAACCAAATTTGACCCCAAAGCCTATGAGGGAGTTTTCCTAGGTTATTCTTGGAATAGCAAAGCCTATAGAATCCTAAATAAGGAAACCATGGTAGTGGAAGAATCCCTTAATGTTAGTTTTGACGAAAGTCCTCCCAAACCGAGTGCACCCTTAGCAAATGATAATATTCGTGAAGGAGACGTCTTAGCCCAACAACTTAGTACCTTGGATTTAGGTACTCAACCTTCCACAAATAATATTGAATCTAGTGATGCCCCTCCATGCTTTATTCCACAAGGTATAGATGATCCTAACCTTAGAACCGCTCGAGGCCATCCCGTAGATCAAATTATAGGTGACCTAAACCAAAGGACAACTAGATCACAAATCCTTACCCATTGTGCTTTCCATGCCTTTATCTCAACCATAGAACCTAAAACCATAGATGAAGCTTTAGGTGATGAGGATTGGATATTGGCCATGCAAGATGAGTTAAACCAATTTACTAGGAATGATGTGTGGGATTTAGTGCCTAGCCCTAGTAGTCAAACCATTATTGGCACAAGATGGGTCTTCCGTAACAAGGTAGACGAGAACGGTGGAGTCACACGAAACAAGGCACGTTTAGTTGCCAAGGGGTACAGTCAACAAGAAGGTATAGATTATGACGAAACCTTTGCACCGGTTGCTAGGTTGGAGTCTATTCGAATGCTTCTCGCTTTTGCAAATGCTAAAGATTTTAAGTTATTTCAAATGGATGTTAAAAGTGCTTTCTTAAATGGTATTATAAATGAGGAGGTATACGTTTCTCAACCTCCCGGTTTTGAAAGTTTTGAAAACCCGACACATGTTTATAAATTAAAAAAGGCGCTTTATGGTTTAAAACAGGCTCCGCGTGCGTGGTATGATAGATTAAAAACCTTTTTAATTGTTAGTGGTTATATTATGGGTAAAATAGATAATACTTTATTTGTGAAATATGTTCAAAATGATATTGTGGTTGTGCAAGTATATGTTGATGATATTATTTTTGGTTCCACTAATGAAAAACTGTGTAATGAATTTTCTGCGAAAATGACAAGCGAGTTTGAAATGAGCATGATGGGAGAGTTAAAATACTTCTTAGGATTGCAAATAAAACAATGTGAAACTGGTATTTTTATTAGTCAATCTAAATATTGTAAAGATATGTTGAAAAAGTTTAATTTTGAAAATGTCAAACCCGTTGAAACTCCAATGACCACAAATTTGCAATTATCTCGTGACGAGGAGGGAAACGATTTTAATGAAAAGATTTATCGTGGTATGATTGGTAGTTTATTATATTTAACTGCTAGTAGACCTGATATTATGTTTAGTGTATGTTTATGTGCTCGTTTTCAATCTTCACCTAAACAATCTCACTATGAAGCTGTCAAGCGTATTTTTCGATATTTACGAGGTACTACTAATCTTGGCTTATGGTACGCAAAGAAACCCGAGTTAGAAGTAACGTGTTTCGCCGATTCCGATCTTGGTGGATCTATTGTTGACCGAAAAAGTACTAGTGGGGTATGTGCCTTTATAGGTCTCTCACTTGTATCTTGGTTCTCTAAGAAACAACAATCCGTAGCTTTGTCTACCACCGAAGCAGAATATGTAGCCGCCGCAAGAGCATGTGCTCAAGTCCTATGGATGAAACACACACTTACCGATTTTGAGGTACACCTAACCAAAATTCCAATTATGTGTGATAACTCAAGTGCCATAAACTTAAGTAAAAATCCTGTTTTGCATTCTCGTACCAAACATATTGAATTGAGACATCACTTTTTACGAGATAATGTTCAAAAAGGCAAAATCGTGCTTGAAAAGGTTGATTCGGAAGATAATTTGGCCGATATTTTCACAAAAGCTCTTAACAAAAAAGCCTTCTTTAAATTAAGACTTGGTTTAGGCATGCTTGAGTATAACCCTTGATAAATACTAACTCTCAAATATTTCATATTTTGAGGGGGAGCATCTTTCGAGGGGGAGCATAAGCGATTTTCTTAAACCCTTTTTGCTTCGACAAAAGGGGGAGAGAAACCGAGTATGCTCTCGTGTTTAGCGTTGTGTTTGTCATCATCAAAAAGGGGGAGATTGTTGGTGTAAGTGTACCCAGCTTTAAATATTGTGATATATTTTTGGTACACATAAAATCACATCTCCATATTTATTTTGATGATTACAAAACACACCGCATTATTTTGTTATCTAATATTTTATCCGAGTGTGCAGATATTTAAATGATCTCGATAAATTTTTTATCTGAAGTATCCAAGTCTGAAGAGTTTCGTCATTTTATTTTAAAATGATAAACACCCTAAAATATTTTATCACTTGGATATTTCGTATCTATATAAATATATTTGAATCAAATATATATATACAATATTTTTTTTATATATATTAAATCACTTGATATATATATATATATATATGCTGTTTGCTACTGTTCATCATCTGTTGCAAGAAGTGTGATCAGCCGAACCACCCTGCGTTGCCTTGCTCTCATTGGACAAAACTTCAGGCGGTATACCGCCAAGGTCTTCGCGGTATACCGCGGGTACTGTTCACCATCAGCATCATCTGCATATGAAGCTTCTTTTGTCAGACAACTTTTTCAGGCGGTATACCGCCATGTGCAACGCGGTATACCGCGGGTACTTGTAGCCGTTGATCTTTTGCAGGTTGACCTTCTCCTTGCAGTACACTTTTTCTGACGCAGGTATACCGCGATGGTCTGGCGGTATACCGCGAAATCCCCAAGACTGATGATCATCCAGTATAAATACAAGCATCCAGCAGCCTTCAATGCTACACCAACTTCAGCAATAAATTCTCCCTCAGCATTTGATTATTATTCTGCTGCTTTCTTACTCACACTAAATCACTTAAACTGATAAAATTAATTTTTGAGCAAGAAATCTTGAGTTGATAGCAGATTAAAATCTCTCGATTAGTTGAATCAGCAACACAACTCAAGTGATCAAACTCTCTAAAAATATCCAAGTGATAAACCTTATTCAAGAGTGATTATTCATATTAAAATCTATACCCTCTTGTAAGTGTTTGAATTAGAGTGAGTGATCCACATTAATCTCTCAAAGAAGAGTGTTTCGCGTTTGTTGTATTAAGGTTTGTGTTTCTACCGTAAAGAACACGTTTCGTATTGGATCTCCGAGAAGTGTTATTTTCTCGAGGTGGACTAGCCAACTTTGTGTTTGGTGAACCACTTTAAAAATTCCGTTGTCAAGTATTCTCTTTCCCTTATCTATTTACATTTCCGCTGTGCATTTAAATTATATCTGTTTATATAATTGTTGTATATTTACTTGTTTATACTCTGCTTTATTTTTACTGTATTGTTTGTACTGTATTTATTTGTTCAAAGAATTTTTGAAAGAAAAAGATTTTAAATACAACCTTACCCCCCCCTTAGGTTGTCCAACAATATGAAAAACCAAGTTTAAGATTTTTGTTTTAAACTTGAAGAACAATCATGAAGATTGTGTTCATAAAATCATGAAGAGAAATGATTTCATTTTAAAAAGTTCTTTTGTTTGATCTTTTAAAAACAAGAATAAGATCGAAAACAAGTTTATTAGTTGCAAAGTAAAAGAAATATTAACCTGTGGTGTTGAAGAAGATGAAGATGAACAGATTCTTGAGTTAATATTTTGAATGCAACAGAGAGTTCTTCCTTGAAGGAGATTATGTTCGCATAAAAGGTAAAAATATAAACGCAAGGGGTTTATATAGTGAGAGTAGAGAGAGAAAAACTATGAGCGGGAAGGTTTTTTCATGATGACACGGACACGTCCCTTGAATTTGATTGGACAAGGAAGACGAAACGGGCGAACGTGTCAGAGAAAACGTGCCATGGTTTATCCGTTGTGATGACGTCACAAACGTCCTTTCATATTTTAAAGTGTCTCTGAGGTTTTTGAAAAACTCAGGGATATTTTGAAAAAATAGAAGCACTGAATAGAAATATCAGTGTTAGTTTTAGAAATTTCAAAGTATCGTTGAAAGGAAAAGATATTCAGCGATGCAATTTGTTTTGAAATCTTGCATTCATATGCGAACGTCAGCGAGTAAGAAAGAACATACCTTGATATCAGCGAATCAAATTGTTCAGAGAGAAGGTGATAAATAGGGTTATACAAATTTGTTATATCCCTGATCAAATGTGAACCGCTGAAGGTTTTACTCTTCTAAGTTCAGCATTCCAAGCTCGCTGATGAGAAAGTTAAATCTTGTCTCATCAAGAGGTTTGGTGAACAAATCAGCTAACTGAAAGTCAGTTGGGATAAAATGAAGTTCTATATCACCATTCATCACATGATCTCTGATAAAATGATCCCTGATTTCGATGTGTTTGGTCTTTGAGTGTAGCACTGGATTGTTGGCTATAACGATGGCACTTGTGCTGTCGCAATAGATTGGAATTTTCGAGAGCTGAAGGTCATAGTCCAGTAGTTGATTTCTCATCTACAAGACCTGAGAACAACAGCTTCCAGCGGCTACGTACTCAGCTTCAGCGGTTGAGGTGGACACTGAGTTTTGCTTTTTACTTGTCCAACTCACCAGCTTTCCACCCAGGAGCTGACAGCCTCCTGTGGTGCTTTTCCTATCCAATTTGCAACCTGCAAAATCACTATCTGAATAGGCGATTAGATCAAACCCCGAGTCTTTGGGATACCAAAGACCTAGGTTAGGAGTACCCTTAAGGTAATGAAAGATTCGCTTTACAGCGATCAAATGAGATTCCTTAGGTTCCGCTTGATATCGTGCACACAAACAAGTTGCATACATAATATCAGGTCGACTAGCTGTAAGATACAGAAGAGAGCCGATCATCCCACGGTACATCATGACATTAACAGGTTTTCCAGAAGGATCCTTGTTTAGTGTCAGCGGTGGTGCCATAGGGGTTTTCATAGCTGAACTCTGAGTTAAATCAAATTTCTTCAGCATATCTTTAACATATTTTCCTTGGTGGATGAAAGTTCCTTTTTCACTCTGTTTGATTTGAAGACCAAGGAAATAGGTTAGCTCACCCATCATACTCATTTTATATTCAGCTTTCATTCTATCAGTGAAACGAGTACAAAGGTCAGGGTTAGTGGAACCAAATATAATGTCATCGACATATATTTGAACAAGAATAATATGACCTTTTACTTTCCTGAAAAATAGAGTTTTGTCAATTTTACCTCGCTCAAATTTTTAGATTTGGAGATAAGAGGAGAGAGTGTCATACCATCCACGAGGAGCTTGCTTTAAGACATAAAGTGCCTTATCCAGTTTATAAACATAACCTGGATGCTTAGGATCTGAGAATCCTGGAGGTTGTTCCACGTAGACTTCTTCGTTCAACTTTCCATTAAGGAACGCTGATTTAACATCCATTTGATAAACCTTGAAGTCTTTGTGTACAGCGTAAGCTAAGAATAGAGGAATGGCTTCTAGTCTTGCCACTGGAGCAAATGTTTCGTCGTAATCTATACCTTCCTCTTGTCTGTATCCCTGAGCAACAAGACGAGCCTTGTTGCGGGTTACAGTTCCATGTTCATCCAGCTTGTTTCGATAGACCCATTTAGTGCCTATCACTGACTTGTCAGATGGTCTTGGAACGAGCTTCCAAACTTTGTTTCTTTCGAATTCTGTCAGCTCTTCTTGCATAGCGCTGACCCAGTTTGGATCTCTGAGGGCATCACTTGTTTTCTTTGGTTCAATCAAGGAAATAAAGTTAACAAATAAGCAAATATTACTTGCACTTCGTCGAGTCTGAACACCAGCGTTTGGATCACCAAGAATTTGATCAATAGGGTGACTTATAGTCCATCGCTAAGCCAGAGCATAAGTCGCTGGCTCAACCTGAACTTCTGGAGGAGCTGAAGATAAGACTTCAGCAACTTCTGGTATATCAGCCCAGAGAGGAAGAGGTTCAGATGTCATTTCATTCACTGATTGCTGAGAAGTAGATGGTATGAGACAGAAGGTTCAGAGGCAGGCATAGTGTTAATAGGAACAGCTGAGCCCCATGATGTTTCAGCTTCACTTGTCTGCATGCTTGGGATGATAGTTGGATCATCATCTTCAGCGGGATGAGTATGAGATGGAGGAGTGTGAATTTCTTCTGAATCACCAAGATGAGAAAACATCCATTGATTCAATTCTTCAGTATCAGCAGAAGGTCTAGAGTTCGCTGAACGAGATTCGTCAAAGGTGACGTGGATTGTTTCTTCTACAGTTTGTCTTCTTCGATTGAATACCCTGAAGGCTTTAGAAACTGAAGAGTATCCAAGAAGGATTCCATCATCATCCTTAGGATCAAACTTTTCAAGGGCATCTCTATTGTTCAGTATGAAACACTGACATCCAAAGATTTGAAGAAAGCTAATTGAAGGCTTTCTCCCATGAAAAAGTTCATAGGCTATTTTCTTGAATCTTTTGACTATCAGCGACCTGTTTTGAGTAAAACAAGCAGTGTTGACAGCTTCTGCCCAAAACTGAGTAGGTAGATGAGAATCGCTGAGCATTGAACGTGCAGCTTCAATGATAGTTCGATTTCTTCTTTCAGCGACTCCATTTTGTTGCGGTGTTCTCACTGAGGAATAGTTGTGAGAAATACCCTTACTTTCAAAGAAGGAATCAGAAGAACTGTTTTTGAATTCAGTCCCATGATCACTCCTTATCGAGCGAACGGTCATGTTGTTCAGGACTTCCATTTTCCTGACAAAAGTGATGAGTTCTTCAGGGGTGTCACTCTTAGAATGGAGAAACATTACCCAGGTATAGCGAGAGAATTCATCAACTATGACTAGTGTATATTTGTTTCCAGCGATGGATTGTTTGTTAACAGGATCAAACAAATCCATATGGAGAGTTGTAGAGGAGATGACACTGAGGAAACTTGCTTAGACTTGAAGCTTGCCTTAGTTTGTTTCCCTTTCTCATACGCTGAACATAAGGACTCCTTAGCGTATGAGTGTTGAGGTAGACCAGTAACCAACTCTTTAGAGGAAAGAGTATTCAGTGTCTTGAAGTTGAGATAGGAGAGCCTCTTATGCCATAGCCAGTTGGCATCAGATGAGGCTTTTGAGAAGAAACATGAGTTCTCAGTGATTGTAGAGTCCATGTCTATAACATAAACATTTTCCATACGGTATCCCCTAAGAGCTATCTTCTCCTTTTTGTCAGTGACAAAGCAGGATTCCTTGGTAAAGATTACTTTGTTATCCTTGTCGCACAGCTGACTAATGCTTTGAAGTTTATGCTTCAGTCCTTCAACATATGCGACTCTTCTGAAGGTTGTTGTACCATTTGAGAGTACATCAAACCCTCGGGTATAGCCTTTTCCGTTTCCACCAAAGGTCACTGAGGGACCCTTTTCTTCCTTGTATTCAGTGAGCAGGTTTTTCTTTCCAGTCATATGTCTAGAGCATCCGCTATCAAGATACCAGATACCCTTCCTGATCTGCAAACAAAAGAAGATTAGTTTGACTTGGGCATCCATTTTACCATGGGCCCACACTTGTCAGTGGTGGTAGAGGAAGTGGAAGGTTCAGCAATCTTCGCAACATTTGAAGATTCAGCTTCAAAATTATTCTTAACTTTGGTTAATTTCTTAACCTCAGTGGTCTTCTTTTCCTTGGGGGCATTGATCTTCACCTTAGCTAACTTTTCAGCTTTGGTGGCTGTGGGGCACTTACTAGCAATGTGATCGGTAAGTCCACAGTGATAACATTTCCTATAGCTAAAAGTAGCTTTAGGACCATTTGCATGCTTAGCCGTTAATTTTAAATGAGGAGGGCCAGCACCAAGTATACCTTTGGCATTGGAAATGGGAGGAACAATCAGTTCTTCAGATTTATTACCAATAATATCCACTCTGATTCTAGGAGTAGATCGCTGAATAAATCTAGGAATCTTGTTCTTAGAAGTAGAGGGATAAGTCACTGAAGCTTTAGAAGCATTCAACTTAGGTACAAAGGTACCCTTCTGAGGTTTTTGATTTAAATTTTTTTCTTTACCTTTATCTTTAGAGATTAAGGTAGGTTTTTCCTCAGGTATGGGGGTTTTTGAAGAGGAACACTGATATTAGTGAAATATTGTGAAATATTGTTCATAGTTATCTTGATATTGTTTCCGTAATTATCGGGACTCTCTCTTGTATTTATTGGATGTAAATCAATAGAATGAAACACAGATTTCTAAAACTTTCATGGTATCAGAGCCAATCCAGGCTCTCTCCACCTTCTCCCTTCTCGACTTCTGAACCCTAAAATCTGTCGCCGCCCCTCCTCCTACATTGACGGCATCTACTTCCGATCCTCATCCTTCTGGCACCGTCAAAACACCGTTCCACCCAGCTTTTGGCGTCACCAATATCAAAAACTCCATACCGATCCTCCTCGACCAGCACGATGGACACTATGCCTCGTGGGTCGAATTGTTCCACATTCATGCTTGTGCCTACAATGTGCTCGATCACATTGACCCCAACACCGAGCCTTCTTCTGACATCGATACAGCTACCTGGACCCGTCTCGACGCCATTGTCAAACAATGGATCTACAACACCATATCCAGCGATCTCCTCCAAACCATCATGAAACCAGGCGCCACCGCTCAACAACTGTGGAATCGGCTTCAAGAAATCTTTCAAGATAACAAAGCAACTCGAGCCGTCTATCTCGAAGAGCAGTTCAACAACACCCGTCTCGATTCTTTCTCCAACATCTCTGACTACTGTGCCCGTCTCAAAACCTTGGCCGATCAATTGGCCAATGTAGGTAATCCGCTCACCGAAAACAAGATGGTTCTCCAACTTGTTTCTGGACTCACGAAAGGTGATTATGACACCATATCCACTCTCATTCAGCAATCCGATCCGCTTCCAAGCTTTACAAAAGCTCGATCTCAACTGCTGTTAGAAGAGACCCGTCGTTCAAAACAGGAGTCACATACTCCGCAAGCACTTGTCACCGAACGCACCAATAACCCACCTCCAACTTCTGATCCACCAGCCCGAGAAAACGCCGGGGGCAGCAGCGACAGTCGCGGAAACAACCGTGGAAGTCATCACGGTCGCGGAAACTATCGGGGTCGAGGACGGGGCCGCGGTCGTTTAACCTTCCAGCCGCATTATCAGTATCCTCCCACCGGCTGGTATCCGCCAAACCAGTGGGCCGCACCAGCACCGTGTCCATATCCCACGGCTCCTCAACACCCAAATCAATGATTGCTCGGTCCGCGCCCTACTTATCGACCCATACAACAACCACATCAGGCTCATTTCACTGCCGCTCCTGGTTCCAATTACGGCTATCCGATGACTCCGACCGAACTGGAAGGTGCATTCCACACCATGCAAATTCAGCCACGGAACAATACATGGTATATGGATACGGGCTCCACCTCACATCTCACCAATGACTCGGGTAAAGTTTCTAACTTATTTTCTTTAAGCAAACCATCATCAATTCTAGTAGGTAATGGCACTAGTATTCCCATTTTTGGTCATTGTTCCACCACCATCTCTCACCTAAATCGACCTTATACACTAAAACACGTTCAACACGTTCCCACCATAATCAAAAACCTGATTTCTGTCCGCAAATTCACCCATGATAATAACGTCTCTATTGAGTTTGACCACCCCTTTGGTTTTTCTGTGAAGGATCTTACAACGGGGACAACTCTAACGAGATGCAACGGTTCCGGTGATCTTTATCCTCTTCCTCCTGTCCACAACGATCCTACTTCCCCCGTCGCTCTCCACACCATATCTCCAAGCATTTGGCATAACCGTCTTGGGCATCCGGGACACACTGTTTTCAAATTTCTTCAGAATAGTAATTTTATTTCTAGTAATAAACTGCAAAACAATGCTTCTTGTAATGCGTGTTCGTTAGGAAAACATTGTCGTTTGAGTTTTTCTTTATCTCAGTCTATTACTTATTCACCATTTGATATAATTCATGCTGATTTATGGACATCCCCCCTTACATCCAAACTAGGTCATAAATATTACCTCATGTTACTCGATGATTTTTCTCACTTTCTTTGGACTTTTCCGTTAAAAACAAAGTCTCAAGTTTTTTCAATATTCTTGCAATTTCATACATATATACAAACACAATTTAGCAAGAAAATCAAGACTTTCCAATGTGATAATGGTTGTGAATTCAATAATACACCCTTTCACAATCTCTGCACCCAACATGGTATGCAATTTCGTTTCTCATGTCCTTACACTTCTCCTCAAAACGGTAAAGCCGAACGAATGATCCGCACTATCAACAATACCATTCGCACTTCTCTTATCCAAGCCTCCCTCCCACCATCTTTTTGGAACTATGCCATTGCCCTCACTACTTATCTCCTAAACATCCTCCCCTCCACTACAATCAACAACACGACCCCCACCGAAATTCTCTACCATCGCAAACCCACCTATTCTCACCTTCGTACCTTTGGTTGCCTATGCTACCCCAATCTTTCCGCTACCACTCCTCATAAACTTGCACCCCAATCCGTCCCTTGTGTCTTCCTAGGCTACCTGGATAATCACGGCGGCTACCTATGTCTCACCCTCTCTACCAACCAACCAATAATCTCTCGCCATGTCACCTTTGACGAACTCACTTTCCCATATAGCAATATCTCTCACTTCCGCAAACCAACATACGACTTTCTTACCGATATTGAACCATCCCCCTATCTCCAATTTCAAGCCCATCAAACCCCTCAACATCCCCTTCCAACATCACAACCAACCCAAACCCCTTCGGCCGAAACCCCACCTACGGCCCAAATCCCTTCGGCCCAAACACAGCCCGACTCCCATTCCCCCCCCCCCTCCAAATCCATCCCATTCCCCACCACCCTTTTCCCAACAAACGACCCCCCACCACGGAACCTCCCATCCCTCTTCATCGCATGCAAACACGCTCCAAAAGCGGCATTTTCAAACCCAAACCCCTTTTCTCACTCCATACACAATCAGTCTCTCCCATTCCGCCTAATTCTAAAGTCGCTCTTCTCGATCAGAACTGGAATCTTGCCATGACCACTGAATATAATGCTTTGCTTAAACAAAATACTTGGAAACTGGTTCCCCGTCCACGAGATGCTAATATCATACGTTGTCATTGGATATTTCATCACAAGTTTCATGCAGATGGTTCCCTTGAAAGATACAAAGCCCGCCTCGTGGTCAATGGCAATTCTCAACAGGTAGGGGTCGACTGTGATGAAACCTTCAATCCCGTTGTCAAACTAGCCAGAATTCGCACGGTTCTCAGCATAGCCATGGGACGCGGTTGGCAAATACGTCAACTCGACGTCAAAAATGCCTTCCTACACGGTCACTTGAATGAAACCGTCTACATGCATCAACCTCCGGGCTTTCGCAATCCTTCTTACCTGGATCATGTGTGCAAACTTCAAAAGTCTCTCTATGGGTTGAAACAGGCACCACGTGCTTGGTACCATCGATTTGCAACGTTCCTTCTCAACCTTGGTTTCATCAGCAGCAAAAGTGACACGTCCCTGTTTGTGTTTCGGCATAACAACCAATGTGCCTACCTTCTACTCTATGTGGATGATATTGTCCTCACAACCTTGTCATCATCTCTCTAAAACGAGATAATCGCCGCGCTCAAACATGAATTTGACATGACTGATCTTGGTCCGCTCTCATACTTCTTGGGAATCTCAGTCAAACGTACCGCTCAAAGTATGTTTTTATCTCAAGCCAAATACACGGAGGAGATTATCAAGTGCACGAACATGGAAACTTGCAAACCCGTGACCACTCCAGTTGACACCAATGCGGACTGGGGTGGTTGTCCGGACACCCGCCGATCTACATCAGGCTATTGTGTTTTCTTAGGTGACAACCTAATCTCATGGTCCGCTAAGCGACAACCAACAGTCTCAAGATCTAGCGCCGAAGCAGAGTATCGCGGAGTTGCAAACGTAGTTGCCGAAACATGCTGGCTCTGAAACCTGCTGCTCGAACTTCATACCCCAGTCAAACGCGCCACTTTAGTATTTTGCGACAACATCTCAGCGGTTTACTTATCAGGTAATCCAGTTCAACATCAAAGAACCAAACATATTGAACTGGATATACACTTTGTACGGGAAAAAGTCGCTCTTGGCCAAGTTCGGGTTACACACATTCCATCGACCTATCAATACGCATACATATTCTGTTAGAGCATTATTGTATTCAAGATTTACTGTAAAGTCAATGTACTGTATTAGTTCATAATGCCTTTATACCTTGTATGTTATGGGTATAAATAGGCATGTCTAGTTCTTTAGCTAGTAACAATCTAAACAATCTAGAACACTTGTAGCATTTTGTCATTTACACTTTTGAGATCAATACATGGATGACAAGTTTGCTCTCTAGATTCTCTCTACATTGTTCTTGATTACTTGCTAGATTCTGGGTTTATCATGTGGTATCAGAGCCAAATCGAAGAGTTTTTCATCGATACGATCATCGGGTCTCATCAATTCAAGTGTTTTTAGCCCTATTTTGCTCAGATTTCGGATCCTTATGCTGTTTGTTTGTGAAAAAATGTCGATCTCACTTTTTGGATCAAAACACTATCAAATCGATCGAATTACTACTTTTGATCAACTAGAAATCTGTTCATCTTCATTTTTCGAATCTGTCTGTGCAAGATTCACTAAAATTGGTTCAGAATTGAAGAAGTTATGATGATTTTAGTGATTTTTGGATGTTGTTGCTTGGTTTCGGATCATTCATCATGGTTTCGGATGATTCATAGATGGTTTCGGATCCTTCATGCTTTACTGTTCATTCATGGTTTCGGATCCTTCATGTTTTACTGTTCATCATGGTTTCCGATGCTACTATTGTTTTGATGGCTTAGATGGTTTCAGATTGTTCAGAATTGATGGTTTTGGATCATGAGAAGTCCGAAATATTGCTGAATTTGGTCATCTTAGTTTTGAATTTTCGGAATGTGCTTACACCTAAAAATTCAAAGGTATGGATGGCTTCGCATCTTTCTAATCCTCATTCTAATGGTTTCGAATTCCATTTATTCTTGATAGGCATGGTTTCTCACCCTACATGATTCGAATCCTTATGATTTCGCTCCCAACATGATTCGAATCCCATGGTTTCGAACCCTTCATGATTCGAATCCCATGGTTTCGAACCCTTCATGATTCGAATCCTATGGTTTCACACCTAACTACATCCGAATCCTATGGTTTCGCACTTAACTACATCCGAATCCCCATGGTTTCGTACCCTTCATGATACGAATCCCATGGTTTCGCACCTAACTACATCCGAATTCCCATGGTTTCGGACCCTACTTGATACGAAACGGATGGTTTCGCACTCTCTTGCATCCGAATCCATATGGTTTCGCATTCTCTTGCATCCGAATTGATATTTTCGAATCTAACTACATCCGAATTATGATGGTTTCGGATCCAAGAAATTTATTGAAAAATATTTCTCATTAAAAGGGCTTTAGCATAACGCGTGTGTGACATCATTCTGATATTCAGCTTGCCACATACTTTTAGTAACTATCAAAGTTTAAAAGGGCTCTAGTCTTTCAAGATTTTCAGAAGTTGATTGTTGGAGTTCAGTCTTTGATTGGATTGGAAGAGACGCTTGAGTATTTGCAATCATTATTCTGAAGTTTTGTTGACGATGCTAGACCGTTGAATGCTCTTAATCATTCTTCTGACCTGATCAATCAGAATTGTGAGTGCTTGCAATCATTGTTCTGGTGCTTTGGTTGTGATTCAGACTTTTGAGTGCTTATAATCATCCAGCTATTTCTTGAAGATTGAAGTTCTGGATTCTCTTCATTCAGTGGTTTGAAGTATTTTGAAGATGAACATTTCTCTACAGTTGCTGAACAATGTTATTTTCTTGGGTCGTCTCATCCCTACCGAGTAGCGTGTGCTTTTTACTGTTCCTCCTTCGAGCAAATTTGGACCAAGCTCTTAAGCCGAATTCTTACTCAATTCATGGTCCAACGACGGATTCTCTGTTTTACACTAAGATGCATATACTTTGAAGATGATTTTAGTGCACTTAGTCGAGGTTATGGAGTACATTGAATCTGACTTTGTTCAAGGTTGAAAATATGATGAGTAAGAGCAACTTTCAAGGGGGAGCCGAGCCTACATTTGATGGAAGCACCGCTAAAGTTTTTACAAGTAAATCAAGGGGGAGAGGATCTAAAGATTTGAAGATGATTTGCTTTCCAAAACTTTAGGGGGAGAATGTTAGGACAGTGAAGTTGTCCTTTATATTAGAAAGTTTTGTAAAGCAATAACTGTGTTAAAGGGCTTATGCTTAACTGTTGTAACAAGAGATGTAGACTATAAATAGGACATGTAATGTAGTTTGTAATAACAAGTTTCATAATTCAAGATGTAGCTCTCTAATCACTTTGTGTTCTCTCTAGATTAGATTTACTTTTCTAATAAAGCTTCTACATCTTCTTGTTACTAGTTCTTGGATTGTTGAAGATCATAGACCTAACAAAGTTTCACGTCAACATATGTTCTACGCTGAAGTCGAAGATCAAGCTCAAGAACCAGCGACAAGTCTACTAATGAACTGATGCGGATATCAGCGAAGCCAAGATTTGTCCACTCAACGTGAAGTATCAAGTAGAAGACTTCAGCAATCGCTGAACTTTATCATTCGCTGATAAAGAACTATTTCAACGAAAGCTGATCATGAAGTCTCCTTACAAAGTACTATTGTCTTACCTCCCTTGCACGTCTCCGTACGAACTGTCAGAACGGACATCCCTTTTGTCTGTAATCATACAACAACTCTGATTCTACACTGTTTACCATGCGGCTACTAAGGTTGTCTACAAAGGTCAATGACATGCAACCACTCAGCTGCTGCCACGTGTAAAGCCATACTGCCATGCATTAAATGCATGCAGTATATAAGAAGAACCCTATTTCAGAAATGAAGTGTGCTCGGACCATCTTCTTCTTTCTATCTGTGTGTTAGGTTATTATTCGCAATTTCCTTATCCCCTTCTAGTGCAAGAAACTTAGTGTTCTTAACTTGTTTAGATTAGGTTTATCCTTAATCTTGTTTCGCAACAAGTTGTAAATTGTCTTGATTTATCAATAAACAATTTAGAAAAGTAAAAAAGTGTGTTTGTATTCAACCCCCCCCCCCCTTCTACAAACTTGTATAACCCTTCGGGACCAACAGGCACTATCGACGAGAATGTACCGAGAGTTTCACCTCTCCCCGCAATTGTGCCACCGCGATAGTGACACCCTGTCACAATAGCGGGCACTCTCGCCCCCATGTACCGCCACCAACCTTTTGCCCGAGATGCCCCTTTTGACCCGACTTAGCTTCAGCGAGATAACAGTAAAGTTTTATATAATTCAAAAGGTCTAAAGTTCAGAATATCCAATTTATTTGGGATTAGGAAGTCTAAATTTTCCGGGTCTTACATATGTGTTACTGTGTATCGTGTGCAAGTGGGAGATTGTAGGTTATTATATGCCCACGACACGTGTCACACAAAAATGCTACCAATGAGTCTGTAAACCTAAAGGGTCGCACACAAAGAACACATTTGCTTCCATTAGAAAGAAATCCGTTAAAGTCATGTTTGACAGTTAAATAGTTACTCTTGAAAGAATAATTATATAATGTGTAAAATGTAATTATGATAGTTACAGGGTTTTATTTGTAAATATGAATAACTATTATTTGTTTATTATTTAGATAAATATAATTATTCAAATTAAGATAGTTATTCGAATTCAAATGATTTGAATTCAAATAATTACAGATAAACATAAATCTTATTTGTCGTCTATATAAATAGGAGGCCAAGTCAGTTGTTTTAGTACTGATTGAATCCTCTGGATCTGACATATACATATATTAGTATACGGTTTCTTTTGGGCCAACACTCGGTGTAATTCGTATGTTCGTGTGTGGATACCGTTAGAGGATACCTGTGTTGGTTTCTAAGTGCCTCGATCGTTCAACCACAACAGATCTTAAAAGGTACAATTCTAAACACCCTATAGAGTGATTATTTAATTAAATGCATCATTGGATCCGATTGGATTTTATTTATATATTTCAGAAAAGTTTTTTGAATATTTTGTAACGGTTTGTATCTGAATTTCCGCTGCGTTAAGGTTACAAAAATCACTTTAAATCACAACATTTTCTATAGACTAGATCAATTACAAAGGTAAATAAATTACAAAGAAAATCCAACTAATAAAGAATAGTGATTTCCATCTTTTTGCTTCAACCCACTTTGCATTCATTTTGTCTTCAAGGTTAACTTTTGACTTTAATAAACTAGGAATTACCACCTGTAACACCCAGAAATCCCGATGTTCATTTTTGTTGGGAATAAATTCTAATTGAATAGAAGTTCAAGGGATTAAATGTAAAATGTATTTGGGCTTAATATTTGTAATGGGCCATGGGCTTGATTAATTAGGCCTAGATATAAATAGTTGTTTAAACCTTAGAAAATAGGGTAATCGTTTCATTAGTCATTGTTATTATTTTCTGAAATTGTGTAAACTCTCTGAAAGGTTTATTCAATACTATATGGATGACTGTTGGAAATCATATTGAGTGTTGATAATTTCTATTGATTTCCTGTTGTATGCACTAATCTGGAACTCACAATTGGTATCAGAGCATACGGACGATTCGATTCAAAGTATTCAAAAGGTTTCTGGTAAGTGTTCTTGAGTTTTTAGACGCCTGTGTTCTTGAGTTCATATTATCATCTTTTGATTCTGACAAAATTGATTGTTTCTGATTATTCTATTCGATTAGTACTGTTTTCATTAGCGATTGTGCAAGTTTTTACAGTCCAATTCGATCGTTTGAATAGTTTTTGAGCAAAATTCAATCTACAAGTTTTTGTCTCTGTTCATCCTAAAAATCATAATTTTTTCATCAAAATCTTGTTAGTTTTCTCTAAAATCGATTAGGGAGGTGTTATTTTTGTGTTTTGGAAAGTTTCTAATCTTTCAGGAACTATTTTGGGCAACCCTAATCGCATACGAATCAAAGTCTTGATCACAGCCGCAGTTACCGGATAATCGCTTCATTTCCGGGTAAATTTGTTTTTTCTCGCAAGTATCTGGACATCCCTTGTCCGGATTGTGTTAGTATACGGTTAGTTCCTATTGACTTCACCTACCTGGGTAACTCAAAGTTCCCGGTCAGTTTATCTTTACCCGGTCACTTGCGATTCACCCGATTACCTACTATCCGGTAACCTCAGTTCCCGGTAACATTTACCCGGACTCTCGTCCAGTTTCTAGCGTATCCGGTAAGTTAATTTTTTATTCGGTAAGTTTATTTATCACTCTACCCGGTAACTTCCAGTTATCCGGTATCTTCTAAATTTATCCGGTAAGGTTACATTACCCGGTAACTCCCTGTTACCCGATGACTTCATTTTATCCGGTTAATTTACCTGTTCGGACACTTCACACATATCTGGTTCGGACATTTCCTGATCAGATACCTTTCATCCTAATTAGCTTAACTTCTTACCAGTTTCATTTTAAGTCACTATTAGTACCTGCATTAGGATTTCCACACGTAGTGCTTTGCGTTAGGATTCCACTTTGAATCGAACCAACGTCTGACGATAACATTAGTGAACATTTCAAAGATGTCTCGCGACGCTCTTGCAATCGGCATCGATGCCAAGCCATTGACCCTCTATCAGGGTGAATACAGCCAGTGGCAAGACAGATTCCTCATTTTCATCGAATCTAAAGACAACTACGAATACATCTGGCGAGCTCTATCTGATGGTCCACAAGATCCTCCCATGACTACAGTTCCAGCTCAAGAAGGAGGTGCTCCAGCTCGAACTGAGCGCAAGACATACTCGCAGGTGACCGACGAAGAAAAGGGCAGATTTGATGGTGAAAAACATGCCAAGAGATATCTGGTCCAGGCTCTACCAAACCAGATCTACACAGCCATAGACAGCTACAAGCATACTTCAAAGGGCATGTGGGATCAAGTAGAGAAGATGATGATCGGGAGCAAAGTCGGAAACCAACTGAAGATCAACAGTTGCATCACCAAGTTTGATGGCTTTAAGCAGCGCAACGGCAAATCACTCTCACAGGCCTATGAACGATTTTGCCTCCTACTGAACGAGCTCCACAAAAACAAGATCAATCGATCAAACACGGAGAATGCTCTCAAGTTTCTGAACAACCTCCTGCCAGAATGGAAAGTGTTCGCTTCTCACATCAAACACAACCACCTGATGGAGAACGTTCCAATCCATGAACTCTACGAGATGCTTCTACAGGACTAGGATGAAGTCATGAAGATACTAAGTAGCCAGAAGTCCGCTTCCAAGTCACATGCTGATCCACTCGCTCTTGTTTCTTCAAAAAGAGGCAAATCTTCCAGTCGTCGCTCCAAACGAACCCAAGAGCCGAGTGAATCTGAACCAGAATCTGAAGAAGCGGAGGAAAGTGATTCTGATCCTGAACTGATAGCAGTAAAGAAAGCGATGGCCCTAATCACCAGATCTTTCTAGCAAAAGAAGTTTTTCAAGAAACCTTCCTCTAATAATCAGCGATGTTCCACTACCCCCAACAAGCGCCATGATTATAAGGAGAAATACGAAGGAAAGGGTAAGTCTGATGAACACAAGCGATCTGATCACAAGAAAAAGAATGAGAAGCATGATCGAAAGGACGAGTCAAAGAAGAAGGACGAGCCTGTCACATGCTACAATTGTGGCAAATTGGGCCACTTTGCCAAAGATTGCCGTAAGCCAGTAGTGCGCAATGTGGAATACTACAAGGGAAAACTTCTGCTAGCAGAACAGAAAGCGGCAGGAGAAGCTCTATTTGTTGAAGATTACCACTGGCTGGCTCGTTTCGATAGTGAAAGCGATTCTGAAGATGTTGATGCTTTCATGGGCAATCATTCTCCTCCATCAGAAAAGGCAAATCTGTGTCAGGTATGTGAACCTATTCATCAAAGCCTAATCGAACAGATGCAACCACTTGTTGAACGAATAGAATCTTATAAGGCCACCACTAATGAACAACTGCTTGAAATTAACTCGTTAAAAGAAAAGCTAGATGTTTAAAAGCGTATCACTGAAAAATACAAGTTCGATAATGCTAATCTAAAAGAAAAATGTACAAATCTTTCAATAGCACCTAAGGACTTAAGGGCCAAGATATCTGAATTGAATCTAAAGCTTGATCAGTGTGAGAATGAGAAAGCAGAGATTAACTATCAATGATCCTCTCTCCAAATCCAACACAAGGAGTTTGTTTCGAAAATAACTGATCTTGAAACCAAACTTCACAAAAGAGGTCAAACTGATCGGACAATTCACATGAACAAACCAAAGGAATTCACGTACTTTAACAAGGAATGGGGAATTGGATACGATAACCCTCAGTACTTAACAAAGGTTTTGTCTAAGAGACCTATTCTTTATCACTTTAATTTTCTTGGTCTAGACAAAAAGTACCCCGAGTACAAAATCGACTGGACTGGACCTCTTGAAAAGGAAAAGGAAGAGGAAATTGAGGAATACAAATGCGCACACACCACTAAAATGCAAATACCTTTTGCGTATGAACCTCTCAACTATTCCTACAAACAGAACAAATCCAAGTATCTTTCGAATGACTACTTTGATGGCTATAAGGTTGCTGAGCCCAAGGATTTCTCCAAAAAGGATGAGGTCCCAGCACCTGAACCCAAAACTGAGACGGACGAGTTTAAACTCTATGTTCCTCCTCTCATTTTGGAAGCAAAAATAGTCAATTTAGAGGAGACACTCGAAAAGGAAATGATAGATTTTCAAAAGGAAAAACAAGAGTTTCAAACTAAGCTTGAGAATCTCCAATCCTCCAAAACCAAACCTGTATCGGGCAAGGCACAGGAAATCCTTCTGAATGAAATTGATAGGCTTACATCAAAACTGTCTGCTTTGGCAACAGAAGTGATGCAAGAGCAACTAAGCAAGTTTCGACTCCAACATAAACTTGACCTACTGCAAAACAAAAAGACGATTTCACCCGAACCTTCCTCGGACTCTTCCGATACATCTTCGTGTAAAGCTTTTATTGGAAAAACTTTTTCACGAAAAGGTAAAGAGTCACAAGTTGATTGTGTTAAAAAGGATCTAAACTCTGAATTTTTAAAAGCTTTCGCACCAGATTCTTCTAAAAACACAGACACAAAGTGTTCCTCTCCTCCCTCAACCACTCCTAGTCCATCGATTCCTGATATTGATTTTTCCGCATTCATGAATTCCGAAGGTAGTTCAGATGAAGAGTTTGAATCTTTTTCGTTTGACAAACATCTTCCGAAGCACACCGACTTTCTTTCTAAAGCGGTAAATCTCCCGGTCAATTTTCCTAAAGGAGAAAGCTCTTCAAAACCCAAGACCCCGGCTGTGAACAAAGTTTCTAAAACTGATTCTTGTTCACCAAATCATTCACAGCCGCGGCAAAAGACCGGTCGATCAACTGATAAAAATCTTGTCTACTCAAACTCTGTTGACCATGTCGTTAATGATGTTTCAGATAAAAATGGTCGGGCTAAACAAGGCACACAAAAGTGGGTAGCCAAAGGATCTATCAAGAACAAGTTGGATTCGAAGTCATTTAATCCTGCTTTTAATTCTAGGAAGAACATTATTGATTGTGGTTTGAATCATTCGGCTAATCTCGTTGAACAAAGTGTTAATTTTCCGATTAGACTTTATTCAATTCAACATTTGATTCAGTTATCCCATGATTGTTTGTGTTGTTCTAACTGTGGCTTGAATGACTTTGACGATAATATATATGCATCTGATTGGTTTGGTTCTTATCATGTTTATCATTCTAAACCTAAACGCAAATCCCGTAAGACCAAAAGGAAACCCATTTCAAAACGAGTTCCCCAGTCAGAGGTTAAACAAAACCCCAAAGGAACCCATTTCAAAACGGGTTCCTCGGTCAGGTGTTAAACCTAACCCTCCAGGACCCATTTTCAAATGGGTATCTAAGAACCGTTAATCTTGTTTTTGCAGGACGGTCATGTGTGGTATTTAGACTCAGGATGCTCCAAGCACATGACCGAAAGGAGGGAGCTGCTCACGAACTTCACAGAGTAATACTGCGGAGACGTGAGGTTTGGGAATGATGACACGGCGCCGATTATGGGCTACGGCGACATTGTCCAAGACAAGATCACAATCAAGAAGGTATCCTACGTCACAGGATTGGGACACAATCTGTTCAGCATCGGCCAGTTCTGCGATAAAGATCTCGAGGTCAACTTCAAAGCTAAACGGTGTAGCATCCGCACTGAAGACGAAAAGGAACTACTTGTTGGAACTCGGAAGACCAACCTCTACACCATCGACCTCTCCGCCCTGAAGACCGATGACTCAGTCTGCCTAATGTCGAAGGCCAACTCTAAACAAGCGTGGATATGGCATCGACGACTCTCGCACCTCAACTTCAAGAATATCAACAAGCTGGTGCTAGGCGGACACGTGAAAGGCATGCCCGAACTCAAGTTCGAGAAGAACAAACTCTGCGGGGCATGTGAAATGGGAAAAATGAAGCGAGCGACTCACAAGCCGAAGGCCGCTCCGAGCACGTCCTGGTCCCTCGAACTCATCCATATGGATTTGTGCGGACCGATGCGTGTTCAAAGTATCAACAAGAAGAAGTACGTCCTGGTTATGGTCGACAATTTTTCGCGCTACACATGGGTGAAGTTCCTGCGCTCGAAAGACGAAACCCTGGAACTGATAATCAATCACCTGAAGACCATTCAGCTGAACCTTCGACAGCAAGTTCAGACAATCAGGACGGACAACAGGACGGAGTTCAAGAATTAAACGGTGAACGAATACCTGACATTCGTCGGTATTTTGTAGAAATTTTCTGCCGCAAGGACTCCTCAGATTAACGGAGTGGTAGAACGGCGGAACCGTACCCTGGTCGAGGCTGCTAGCACGATGCTGTCATAATCAAAGTTGCCACTCTTTCTATGGGCTGAAGCGGTTGCAATGGCCTGCTACACGCAAAACCACTCCATCATCAACAAGCGGTTCAACAAAACGCCGTACGAGATCATCAACAACCGCATCCCGAACATCAAGTACTTCCACGCGTTTGGATGCACATGCTACGTCTTGAACGACAAGGATGACCTCGGGAAGTTCAGTCCAAAGGCAGACGAAGGAGTATTCATCGGATACTCGATGCAGGCTAAGGCTTATCGCGTTTACAACAAACGGGACAAATCCGTTATCGAAAGTCTAAACGTGACATTTGACGAAGCCGCAGATTTGGCTTCTGAACAAATCAGTTCAGAACCTGCTTTAACTGGCGTGTTAGCTTCCGAACTTTCACGTTCGGGATCTACACAAATCCCAGTAAATCTAAATCATGCATCTACGTTAAAATCACATTTTTCTGATTTAGATTTACTGTTTCAGCACTTTTATGATGAATATTTTAATTTTCCTAACCCTCGTGTTTTTGTGCAACCTAGAACTGAAGCTGCTCAAATCGAGAACTCGGTGAATCTCTCTGGTCTGCCGCCTTCGACGAGCACTCCAGAAATTACACTGGAATCCCCTCAAAGCTCAACAGACACTACGACTGATACGGCTAATCCCCCGGAGGAACCTGTACCTATCCTGGAGATCGCTCCTGAAGATTCGTCATCAACTACACAAGGATCAACCTCTGAATTCTCCAGAACCGGAAGTTACTCAACCTTCGACGAATCCTGCTACGTCTCCTCCGAGAAACCGACCATCAACACTTGAAGCTGTTCAAGACCTTCCAACCGGTAGGTATGTGGATCCGGACACCTCTCATGCGACTCAACAGCCGCTTCCACACACCACCAAATGGACCAAGGCTCACCCTCTACACCAGATAATCGGCGATCCTTCTACTCCAGTTCGAATGCGAGGCACATCAGCCAACTTCTGCTTATTCTCCGGCTTTCTCAGCAAGATCGATCCAACAACCGTCTCTAAAGCACTCTAAGATCCGGACTGAGTCATGGACATGCAAGAGGAACTCAACCAATTTGAGGCTCTCAAGGTATGGCGTCTTGTCCCCTGTCCTGTACACAAGACGGTCATTGGAACCAAGTGGATCTTCAAGAACAAGAAAGACGAAGATGGCATCGTCGTTTGCAACAAGGCACGCCTCGTGGCCAAAGGATACCGCCAGCAAGAGGGTATTGACTACGATGAGACATACGCTCTGGTTTCCAGAATTGAGGTAATTCGTATGTTCCTAGCATACGCCGCGCACAAGAACTTCACGGTCTTCCAGATGGATGTGAAGACCGCCTTTCTCAATGTCGTCATCAAGGAAGAAGTATACGTATCGCAACCGGATGGGTTCGTGGATGACAAAAAGCCAAATCACGTCTACATTCTAGACAAGGTCCTGTACGGTCTGAAGCAAGATCCACGCGCCTGGTATGACGCTCTGTCCAAATTTTTAATAAAGTCAGGTTTTTCAAAAGGTAAAATCGATAAAACCCTGTTTATTAAAAATGAAGAAGGTCATATAGTCTTAGTTCAAGTGTATGTTGACGACATAATTTTTGGTTCTACCAACCCTCAGTACTGTAAGAATTTTGCTAAACTAATGGGGCAGTATTTCCAAACGAGTATGTTGTGTGAGATGAATTTCTTTCTCGGTCTTCAAGTTAAGCAACTGTCGACCGGGATATTCATAAACCGGGCTAAGTACATTCGGGACATTCTTCGGAAGTACCAGATGAAACAGTCCTCACCAATGAAAACTCCCATGGCACCCGGTACTCGGTTACACGCCGATCCTAACGGAAAGGATGTGGATACCAAAACCTACCGTGGGATGATTGGCTCCTTAATGTACTTGACAACCAGTAGACCTGATATTATGTTCTCGACATTTTTATGCGCCTGTTTTCAATCAAAACCAAAAGAGTCTCATTTAATTGCGGTAAAACGTATTTTCCGTTACTTAAGATGTACTGCTGATCTTGGCTTGTGGTACCCGAAAGAGACAGGTTTTGAACTCACAACGTATTCGGACATCGATCACGCGGGCAACATGTTGGATCGGAAGAGCACATCGGGATATATGCAGTTCCTGGGCGATAGTTTGGTAAGCTGGGCATCCAAGAAGCAGCAGTGCGTCCCTACATTGACTGCTGAGGCGGAATACGTGGCCGCCACGAGATGCTGTTCACAAGTCATCTGAATGCGCACTCGAACGATCCGACCGCTACACATCACCAAATCGCTTGAAGTTGTAAAGCGTTTTCTGAAACACAAGGTGATGATGTCCTATATTACGGATTTTCAGATGGGAGTTGAGCATCGAACGAAGAAGATCAACCTGTTGAAACCCGATCAGAAAGCTCCATAGCTAAAGATGTACCCAGTCAACTTGCTGCTACGACAACCAGAATTTGGGAACGTATATCTCAACGAACAGAACAAGAAGAAGTTTCTCAGGTTCAGCCAAGTCGAAATATTTTGCGACGGAACTCTTCTAAAGGTCAGAGATGCACTTAGAAACATAATCTCCAAGGAAGAAAAACTTCGGATTTCGTTTGCTGCAAATCGAAATGAATCAAATGCCCGAGAAGCCTTGGAACTTGTTGAAGACCGCATGGAGTTTCGTAAAGCAATTCGAAGCTTCGAGATTCTGTTCGCACTCCGAAAGAGATACGTCGAAAACTGGCGCGAGATTGAACTTCGATTTAAAGGGGTGGATTGTTGGGAATAAATTTTAATTGAATAGAAGTTCAAGGGATTAAATGTAAAATGTATTTGGGCTTAATATTTGTAATGGGCCATGGGCTTGATTAATTAGGCCTAAATATAAATAGTTGTTTAAACCTTAGAAAATAGGTTAATCGTTTCTTAGTCATTGTTATTATTTTCTGAAATTGTGTAAACTCTCTGAAAGGTTTATTCAGTACTATATGGATGATTGTTGGAAATCATATTGAGTGTTGATAATTTCTATTGATTTCCTGTTGTTTGCACTAATCTAGAACTCACAGTTTTCGGTAAAGTATTCATTTTTCATTGTGATTATCAGGTATTTCATATTTTCAAGTTGTTAGGAATTAGTCCCGAGATTTTAACTTAAGGCTTGTGCGTTTAGAACGAGAAACGGAGGAAAAGTCGGGTTCCGACAGGTGGAGGCGAACTTGCCGATGACAATGCTCGAGGGCAAAGTCACTTGGCATAGTCTCCAAAGGCGTACCTTGAGTTGGTGGATGCCAGCGACATTGCGTGCGACAATGCTCTTGGCGAAGTCGTCGGGCAATGTTTCTCCCGGGGGCTGGGGGTATAAGTTCAGCCCTTAGCGATTTTTGACCTCACTTTCTCATATTTCCAGTTTGGAACACAATTTTGGAGCCTCTTGGTGCGATTTTCTTCCTCTTCAAACTCTCTCCTCTTAAATGCAAGCCTAGGTTTGTTTGGTTGCAACTTTTGGTCATTAAGAGCTCTCTAGGATCATTTATTGCAAGGTTTCACTTCAAGATTCAAGCTTTCAGGTCCCAAGCCTACATATCCTAAATTTCTAGGGTTTTGCTATTTTCTAGGTTTTGATCCCAAACCCCAGATTGTGAGTTTTCTAACCTTTGTAAAACTAGATACATGTCAATACTTGTTATTGATGTCTTCTCTACTTGATTTATGAAAAAACCTAGTTTTACTAAAATGGTGTTTTGACATTTTGAAGTGAGATTATGTTGTCTTGACATTTGAAATGATATACTTAATGAGTTTGGGGATTTTATAGGGTTATGTATCAAAAATAGAAGAGCTATGGCTAAATCTCACAGATAGCCAAAATAGGGTCTTGGTCTAAGGCTTAATAAATTACTTATATGATGTTTGTATATACTCTTGGTGATCTTGACTTAATTTATTTGATTGATGGCATGTAAATCATGGTATTGAGTTATTGGACACTTGTATGTGGTAAACATGTGCCTCAATGGATACTTGAGTGTAACACCCCAAATTCCCGGCATTTTGATTTTTGGGCAAGCAGACGTTCGCATAGGGCCGAGGTCGGACGTGCATGTCAAGCCGGAAGTCTGCGGGATTCCACAGAATCATCAGAGAAAACTTGGGGTTCTGGTCAGGTCGAGGTCGGGCGTCCGCATGATGCTTCCGTCGAGCGTCCGCATGATGTCTGGAGGATTTTGTTCCTATTTTATTATAAGACCTTATCACTTCCCTCCTACTTTATTCCAAAAACCGAAATCAGATCTCCCTCTCTCTCTAATTCGACCTCTTCTCCAAGAAACCCTAGATCCATCGTTATTCCTCTTCCAACTCCATCTTCTCCAAGAATGCTAAGGTGGGTTTGATGAAGCAAGCTTCAAGGGTTTTAAAGATTCAAGATTTTCACCTTCTTCATCTTCTCCATCATTTTTCCTCCATGATTGAGCAAGTTTTGGATTTTCCTAAGAACCCATTTGTAAGTTCATCTTCACTTCCCAAACCTTTATTTTGGTAACCCCAGAGATGTTTTGTTGGTGGATTCAAGGTGTAGTAAAGGTAACCTTCTCTTTTCTCCATCTAAGAAATTAGGGTTTTGGTATTTTGGTGGTTTTGGATGCTTTATATTGGGGGAAACGATTCTAAGTGTTTGAGGATGATTAGTTATCATTGGAAACTTGTGGATCTAGGTTTTGGAAGATTTGGCTTGAAGATCCAAGTTTCTTCAAAGGAGCTCCAGTTGGGGAAAATCTAGATTTAGCTTAAATCTAGCAAGGTGAGTTTCAAGTTGATTTGTGAAAACGTTGTACATGTCAAAAATGTCATTTTCCAAGTATTTATGTGTTTTACATGAAATTATCAATTGTTGAGTTATTTGGTGGGTTTGATTATTTGAAGTATTCAACTTTATAAACATTGTAAAACACCCACATCTGGGATTTTTGGATATTTTGATAAGTAAACATCATAAATATGTCCCTTTGATGATTTATTGTTCAAATGAAGTCTATTCAATGGTTTATGCATTTTGGTGTAATTGAGTTTATAAGCCATTTGGAAAATGCACATTTTCGTGTTATGAGACATTTTGGAACTTTAAACGTATGAGTCCATTTGGAAAATCATTTGTCCCAACCCGTGTCCAGTTTTGGATTAATCATATCTTTGAGGTATACGTTTACATAAATGACGTTTAAATGCATTTTATTATATGAGGAGGTCTATTGGGTTTTGAGCATTTTAGCTTGGTTTCGACTTAAAAGAGTTTTGAGGACATTGGTCCGATTTTAATGGCTCAATGTAGAGCCCCATTTATGATTTGCATTTATTGCATCTTATTGCATATTATTGATACTTACATACTCGAGTGCATTAGTCATTCCTGTGTAGTCATGTAGTTTTAGACTGTGTTGTATTGGATCCATAGGCACGTAAGTCCGTCTTTATTTGATGGTCAATTGAGTGTTGCGAGACTTGACCCGGAGGCCCATGTTTTATGACCTTAACCGGTCAAGTGTACACTAGAAGGGCTCAGTCCGGTTGTTCTATCGTGTAGATGGGCGTTTGGGATCTCCGCCATTCGGGGTAATGCCATGGTTGTAGTCCTCGAATGGGTCAGGCCTTTGGTGGTATTCATGGTAATACTCGCTAAGGTCAGTTGTCTCTTTGGGTGAAACTTGCGGGGAGTCGTAGGGCAACTTGGGCTTTCATTTCAGTGTCATACGATTAACATTGTATGAGTGGCATACTTTTGTGTTCCTCCACTCTCAATGGATACGGGTCTCCCCCGTTGTCGGCCAACATTATTTTGGATATTATAATGTCCTTGCTTTATTATCGTTGGTCTTGTGCGATTGACTGCAAATGATGACTTTAATATTGGAACTTCCTCCACGTATACTAAAGTTTGAATGAAGCATGTCATTTCCATATTTTGGTATTTGGATTTCATTTCATTTTATGCTTGCGTGAGTATTGGGTTTAGTACTATGTTTTCGGTAACGTAATATATTTATATGGATTGTTCTTCCATGATTTATGGGTTGAGTATTATGCCTCATCCATGTTTGAATGTTTTGAATAATACAGATTTATTCACGTTTTGAGTGAGTTTGGATCAGAATTCATTGTGGAAAACGCTATATACATTTTGGAACTCTCGTCGTAGAATTTGTGCGCGTTGGTAAATGAGTTGTTTACATTTTTATCATAAACCCTTTTGGAAATCATGATTTAAGTTGCAATCTTTCATTTAACAAATTATTTCAATCTTGATGTAAACTCTTGAACTCACTAGGCGTTAGTCTAACCTTTTTATTTGTCGGCATGTGCAACAGTTCCAGTTGGGAAATAGTACTAGTAACACTGTGGAGAGTTGAGAGCTAGATGTGTGCTCAAGAAGTGAATAACTTTGTGAAGTCTTCCGCATACTGGGAATATCAACTTTGTATTTGGTTTGATAACACCTGGCCTTATGTAGTCTTGGTGTATGACTTAAGATTGATGATTGTTGAGGTTAATTATATGTTTTAAAATTGAGGTATTTCCAATGATGGATTTGTAGAAAGGATTTTATCCTTTATTTGGTTATTTTATGTAAGTTTTTATTTAGTTGCTCTTTCCAAATTTGAGGGTGTTACATTGAGCATCTTGAACTATTATGTGGAAGTCCCTTATGATGAAAGTGGTAGTTAAATCTGTAACACCTTAGGCATATCCCACATCGGTCGTGGACAGGAGAGATGCTGGGTATATTAGTAAACTTTGGCCTTACCAGACACAACGCGTTTTGGGGCCACAAGCATGCGGGTTCCTTGGGAACTCTGTGGTTAAGCGTGCTTGGATGGGAGTAGTACCAGGATGGGTGACCTCCTGGGAAGTCCTTGTGAAGTCCTTGCCAGGTCGCCAAGAACAAAGCCGTGAGCCAGTGGGGCAAAGCGGACAATATTGTGTCGTGGTAAGGGGGGGTGTTACAAATGGTATCAGAGCCTTAGTTTAAGCGAACTAGGTATGAATTTGATATGCCTAGACTTAAGCTGTGATGAAATTAAGTTATGATCTACGAGAGATGGGTAGAATTGTTAAGACTGGGTAGTCTTAGGGTGGACGGAAATACACTAAATTAGTATTGTAACGATGGGGACGAGAATTCTCGTGTATAATATGTTCGCAATTTCAATTAGCTACTGTTATTATGGATATATTGTTACATAAGCATGCTTGTTTCTCAATTGTTACAAGGGCTAATTAGTGATAAAGTACGTTTAGTATGTTAGAATTCTGTTTAACCATTTGTATGGTTACTTGTGTTTGATCAGAGCAATGGTGAATACGCCACCTAGAGAAAGAGTTGGAACTGATGAGGCAGAAGTGAGTAATATGCATAATGCACCAAGAGATTTTCTTTCTTTGGGAGGTATGCATACTCCAGCTCAGAGGGTGGGTACTAGCAATGTTAGTCAAACGGCAGAGTCTAATATGGAGGCAAGAATAATGGAGAACGTATCAAGAATGATGAATGCTTCGGTAGAAAGACAAGCTGAAATGATGAACGCCTCCATGGAAAGACAAACCGAGATGTTTACAAAGTTATTCAATGACAGGAATATAGAACCAAGACGTCAAGTGATTGATACTGGAGTGATAAATCCGATAGGTAATCCAAGAACAGAGGCGGAACGAAGGGTAGAAAGAATTTGTTCTTACAAAACATTTCTAAGCTGCAAGCCGCCTGAATTTAAAGGGGAAGACAGTCCAGTTTCATGTATGAATTGGCTACGGGAGATAGAGCAAGCTTTCCGAGCCTGTGAATGTCAGGAAGGATCAAAGGTCAGATTTGCTTCTCAGATGTTAAGAGGTAATGCTTTGAACTGGTGGAATGTTTTGACATCTTCGTTGACGACAACTGTGTTAGATGCTATGACTTGGGGAACATTTAAAGAGAAGATACTGAAAGAATATTGTAATGAACATGAGATGGATCGTATAGAGGAACAGTTTAGAAATCTCAAAAAGGGTAACATATCGGTGAGAAGATATACGGAATTATTTATGGAGAAACTGAACTTGGTAGGGCACGTGGATCCTACTGAAAAAGATAAAGTTAAAGCCTATCTGAAAGGGTTGCCGGACGAGATGATGTCCCGAGTGCGGAATTCAAAGGTTGTAACGCTCAGGGAAATGATTGAAGAGGTCAAGTTGATAGAGGAGATGTATGTCAGAGATAGGGAAGAGAAAGCTCATGTTGGAGATAAAAGAAAGTGGGAAGGTCGTTCTGATTCTTCTCAGAAACTCGGGCTGTTTGGTAAGAATATACGTTCAGATTCACGAAAGGAACCCAACTGGTGTCCGAAGTGTAAGAGTAAGCATTTTGGGCCATGTCGAGCAAGCGGGCCAGAGTGTTTTAAATGTGGAAAGACGGGGCACTTTGCATTTAATTGTTTACTACCGGGTGCAGTGTGCTTTGAATGTAAACAGCCAGGGCATATTCGACGGGATTGTCCAAAGCTGAAAAAGGAGGGAGAACAGGGAAAGAAGGCAGTTATACCAAAACCAACAGGACGAGCGTTTAATATGACAGTTGAAGAAGCGAGAGGATCCAAAGATGTCGTCTCTGGTACATTCTTTATAAACTCTATACCTGCTCGTGTGTTATTTGATTGTGGTGCAAATTATTCGTTTGTATCCAAAGTGTTCTATGGAAAATTAGCTATGCCTGTCACTACTTTAGGAGATGCCTTAGTAGTTGAGATAGCTAATGGGGGTCTAGCTTTGGTTGGTGAAAGAATGGATGGTTGTACGATTCAGATAGAGGATACAAAATTTCCAATTAGCATGTTGTTAATGGAAATTGGAGGATTTGATGTTATTTTGGGAATGGATTGGTTGTCTGATAACCAAGCCGAAATAATGTGTGCTAAGAAGTTAATACGAATCCCGATGGTTGATCAAGATGATGTAATTATATATGGGGAAAAGCAGAAGAGAGAAATACAGTTGATTTCAGTCATAAAGGCACGTAAGTGTTTAGCAAAAGGATGTTTGTCATATTTGGCATATGTCCTGGACGCTAAGTCAGAAAAGAAGCAGATACAAGACATTAAAGTAGTACGTGATTTTCCAGATGTATTCCCGGATGATCTTCCAGGTTTACCTTTGGAAAGGCGAGTAGAGTTCCGTATTGATCTAATTCCTGGAGCAGCACCAATAGCTCGTGCGCCGTATCGTTTAGCACCAGCAGAAATGAAAGAAATGATGTCACAATTGCAGGAGTTACTAGACAAAGGTTGTATCAGACCGAGTTCTTCACCTTGGGGAGCTCCGGTGCTGTTTGTTAAGAAGAAAGATGGAAGTTTAAGGATGTGCATTGATTATAGGGAATTGAATAAAGTGACAATTAAGAACAAGTATCCGTTGCCGCGAATTGATGACTTGTTTGATCAATTGCAAGGCGCAGGGTGTTTTTCTAAGATTGATCTGAGGTCGGGGTATCATCAAATACGAGTAAGGGATGAAGATATTCCGAAGACTGCTTTCAGAACAAGATATGGGCATTATGAGTTTCTTGTGATGCCATTTGGTTTTACTAACGCTCCAGCTATATTCATGGATCTGATGAATAGAGTGTGTCGGCCCTTTCTAGATAAGTTTGTCATTGTGTTTATTGATGACATTCTAGTATATTCAAAGAATGAAAATGATCACGAGAGTCATCTTCATGAAGTTTTGGAAGTACTAAGAAAGGAGAAGTTGTATGCAAAATTCTCGAAATGTGAATTTTGGCTAGAAGAAGTACAATTTCTGGGTCATGTAATTTCAGCTGAAGGTGTGAAAGTGGATCCAGCCAAAATAGAAGCAATGATGAATTGGGAAACTCCAAAGAATGCATCTGAAATAAGAAGTTTCTTGGGTTTGGCTGGGTATTATCGGAGGTTTATTCAAGATTTCTCGAAGATTGCTTCTGCTTTGACTGTGTTAACTCGTAAAAATGTAAAGTTTGTTTGGACTGAAAAGCAAGAATCAGCTTTCAAGACTTTAAGACAAAAGTTGTGTGAAGCTCCTATTTTAGCACTGCCTGAAGGTACAGATGATTTTGTCGTATATAGTGATGCTTCAAAGATGGGTCTAGGATGTGTATTGATGCAAAGAGGCAAGGTGATTGCTTATGCATCAAGCCAATTGAAAGAGCATGAGAAGAATTACCCTACCCATGATTTGGAGTTAGCAGCGGTGGTTTTTGCTTTGAAGCTATGGCGTCATTATTTGTATGGTACAAAGTGTACTCTTTATACTGATCATAAGAGTTTAAAGCATGTCTTTGATCAGAAGGAGTTGAATATGAGGCAGAGAAGGTGGTTGGAACTACTTAAAGACTACGATTGTGAATTGCATTACCATCCTGGTAAAGCAAATGTAGTGGCTGACGCTTTAAGCAGAAAAGAGTATAGTGGTTGTTTGAAGTCAACAAATGCTCGGATTGATGTGATGTCAAATTTGATTGAACGAATAAAGACTGCTCAGATGGAAGCTCTTTTGGAAGAAAACTTAAAAGATGAAGTTATGGTCAAACAACGGTTTCAACTGACGGAAGATAGTCGTGGGGTGAAGTTGTTTCGAGGCCGTGTTTGGGTACCAAGAGTAGGTGGGAATAGAGAGTTGATTTTGAAAGACACCCTGGAAGTACTAAAATGTATAGAGACTTGAAGCTACATTATTGGTGGCCAACCATGAAGTTAGATGTGGCCCGATGTGTAGAAAAGTGTGGAACCTGTTCTTTAGTTAAAGCTGAACATCAAAAGCCATACGGAAGTTTTCAATCTTTGGAAATTCCGGAATGGAAATGGGATAAGATTACCATGGATTTCGTGACGAAGTTACCAAAGACACAAAGAGGTAACGACACTATATGGGTAATCGTTGACAGGCTGACAAAGAGTGCTCATTTCTTGGCAATGAAAGAAGCTTCACCGATAGAAAAGTTAGCGAAGTTGTATATTGACGAAGTGGTGTCAAGACATGGTATACCAGTGTCTATTGTTTCAGATCGTGATAGTCGGTTTACATCAAGGTTTTGGCGGTCACTTCAAGAAGAGTTGGGTACGAAATTGAATTTGAGTACTGCATATCATCCACAAACGGACGGTCAGAGTGAAAGAACTATTCAGACATTAGAAGATATGCTTAGAGCATGTATACTAGATTTTGGAGGTAATTGAGATACGCATTTACCATTAGTGGAATTTGCGTATAACAATAGTTATCATTCTAGTATTGGAAGAGCACCATTCGAAGCCTTGTATGGTAGAAAGTGTAGAACTCCAGTGTGTTGGCTAGAAGCTGGAGAGAAACAGTTTGCTGGACCGGAAATGGTGCAACAAACGGCTGATAAAATAAAAGAAATCCGACAACACATGAAAGCGGCTCAGGACAGACAAAAGAGTTATGCTGATTTAAAAAGAAGACCAGTAGAATTCCAAGTTGGGGAGCGCGTCATGTTAAAAGTATCTCTGTGGAAGGGTGTAATTCGTTTTGGAAAACGTGGGAAGTTAAGTCCTCGTTTTCTAGGACCTTTCGTTATCACTAAAAGAATTGGTCAACAGGCTTATCAGCTAGATCTTCCACCTGAATTGGAAGGAATTCACAATGTGTTTCATGTATGTTATCTTCGGAAGTGTTTGGCCGAAGAACAAGATGTGATTCCGATAACTGATGTTAAAGTGGACGAGAAGAGTCAATGTGTTGAAGAACCGGAAGCGATTCTAGAAAGATCGGTTCGGAAGTTAAGGAACGGTAAGGAGGTGCCTATGTTGAAAGTACAATGGAAACATCACCGAGGCAGTAATGTGACCTTAGAGTCGGAGGAAGAAATGAAGAAACGATACCCTCATTTGTTTGCTTAATTTGATTTCGGGGACGAAATCCTTTCAAGTTGGGGAGTATTGTAACATCCCGAAATTTCCATTGTAATTTAATAAAAGATAAATTGTATTTTGGTACAATTTATTTATGAGAAAATTAACTTGGAGGGTTGATTTGTCCTTATTTGAAAGTTTGGGGTTTATGGTGGAAAATGGGTTAATGACTCATGTTGTAACATGAGGTGTCACATTAGGAATTAATCAGTATTTGATAATACTGATTTTGTTTTGTATTCTAAAAAGAAAAGAAAAGAGAAACAGAGAAATAGCGAGAGAGATAGAACGTGACAGAGAGAAAGAAATCGAAAGAAAGAAAAGAAGAAAAGAAGAGAAATCAGTTTGGTGATTGTTGTGGTAAGAACTTGTTTTCTTTGTTGATTTTTGTTCATCTCCATAGATTTGAGTTGTAGTATTTTGTCCAGATTTTTGATTAAGCCATTGATTTTGGAAGAACACTGTGTTCAGATAAGTCCAGGTGAGTTATTCAACTTTCTTTAAAATTAAGCAATGAGAATGTTAATAGATGTGTTGTATTTGTATTTAAATCACTTAGAATGCTTAATGGTTAAGAAAAATCGAGACTGGCTTATTAGATGAAAGTGACGATGAACAGTAACCTTTTCGCAATAGAGGGTTGCGAAAAGTGAGGTTTTCGCAACAGAGGGTTGCGAGTTCTGGACTTTTCGCAGCTTTGGCTTGCGAAAAGTGTAGCTTTTCGCAACAGTGGGTTGCGAACTTTGAGCCATTCCAGTATCATTTTTATGGTTTTATGAGGAACATAATCTGAGATATATATGCTATTTGTTATATGTTTATAACTTTGTTATTGATGCAAAAACCATGTTATGATAAATTGTAAGGACTTATTTATGAGTCCGGAGTTGTTATTAATTGTTGAGATGTTGATTCCCGATGCTAAATGGCAAAGTGGGAATAATCGTTGAAATTAATATTCTGTACATAGAGATATAGAATATATGTGGAATTGTATAGCCTTATTATACAATAGAAAGAGTGATGACACACAATTATTGTGTGGCGTTGGCTAGAAATATACCTCTGGTCTAGTGGGCATAAAGTACGGTATAATGAGAACCGTTTACTAGCCAGGGACCGTTGGGATGTATTTCTAGTTGTTGGAGTGAATCTTGAATCATCTGTGAGGGTCTCTGGTGGTTGTTGATCGTGATAAAATCTCATTTGGGGGACCAGTGATTCAAGGTGGGGAGGAAATGAAATGAGGAATAGCAGACTTAGAGTTGTAATTCCCATTTCAAAGGAAAATGAGATATCTTCATTGTTGAGAAATTGAAATCTTAATTCAGAAAGAAGCAGGTTTGGAAACTGTAATTTCTGGGAGTTAGAATTATTTATAAGTCCGGTGGGATTTATAGTAATTCTCGTTGGTAGTATGATGACTAGATGAATTAGTCATAAGTAAGGGAATAGGTGGATTCCAATGATTGATAAAGAGCTTGGTATGGTAAGATGACTGAAAACAGGTTTGATATATCTGTTAATATTTTTAGTTGTTAAATTTTAATTTAATTTGGATAATCTCACTAGGCGAAAGCCTAATGTTTCAAATTAAACTGTCTTACCAGGTACTGGCTCTGGGAAATAGTTGGGAAGTGAGACTTCAGTTGAAGGGAATCAGACTTGGCGTTAGCGAAGGATCAGGATATTCTTTTGATGACTTTTGGGACAAGCCTTAGATAATTTAGTTGATCTTATTGTGATGTATAATTAGATTGATCAGATTATTTAAGTTAATTTACCTTGTGTATATATATAAACTTACTTATGATCCTTTTGTTTATAAAAGTCTGATATTTTGATGATCATAACGCGTGTATTTTGAGGTTTAAATTGGCCCTGAATTTTAGGGTGTTACAGTATGGTATCAGAGTCACTCCTGTGCCGTTCGAGATGTGGGGCAAACCTCATCGAGGACGATGAGTCCCTGAGGGGGGGTGTGTGTAACACCTTAGGCATATCCCACATCGGTCGTGGACAGGAGAGATGCTGGGTATATTAGTAAACCTTGGCCTTACCAGACACAACGCGTTTTGGGGCCACAAGCATGCGGGTTCCTTGGGAACTCTGTGGTTAAGCGTGCTTGGGTGGGAGTAGTACCAGGATGGGTGACCTCCTGGGAAGTCCTTGCGAAGTCCTTGCCAGGTCGCCAAGAACAAAGCCGTGAGCCAGTGGGGCAAAGCGGACAATATTGTGTCGTGGTAAGGGGGGTGTTACAAAATCACATATTGTCTATCATGGTGTTGGAATTGTGTTCCACACATTCATGTGCCTTATGGCCTAATTGGACTTTTGAATGAATCAAGTTGGGTATACACTAGGAGGACATAGTCTTGGGTGCCACCGTGCGGGTATGTGCCTAGACCTCCGCCATTTAGGGCAATACCTTCGTTGCAACCCCGAATGTGAAGGGTCTTTGGTGTCGCTCATGGTAGTTGACACTAAGGTATCTCGACTCTTTGGGTGGAACTTACTGGATGCTATGGGTCTCCCCCATTGACTTCAAATATGATTTAAAGTTTGGGGTAATCGTTCTTTATGTTTAATTATTGCATGTCATTTATTGTTCAAGTTCACTATGCTTTTTGGTCTAACACTTGTTTGGTGTTGACGTGTATCTCAGGTTTTAGGAGAGCCGTTACTAAGAAATCTTAGGCGGGTTTAGTGTGAGCTTGGGGGATTGCTTTTGGTGCGCCATCGTTGGGAAGATTTACTTGGATTAGACATGACATTTTTTTGTAATCTTATTTCTATTTTAGAAACTAGATTAGTTGGTTGTCATTTATTTCTGCTGAATTATTCTTGTAATTAAACAGACATTTGTTAATTCCCCATTTTTTGGAGGCTCATGCTTTGGCATATACATACCATTATTTCTGTTTTATGGAAGTTTTTGTTTATCCCAATTTTTGGGAAGTTACACCACCATACATCGAGTACAACCCAGTGGATCAACCCAACCAAGAAAGGCACAATTGGATTCCTGAAAAAATAATAAACAGGAATTAGGGGTTAAATCATGTAGGGAAGAAGTACACTAAGCTTACGTTTCGTGAACAACAATAACATTTGTGGCCTGGGTTTGTGTTCGTCCAAAAAGTACGCACAATTGTGTGTGCACCACAGTAACACCATTCTATCCCCTAAGCACGAAGGAGATGAAGTTCAGAGATATGGGTAGGATTAGAGAGAAAGAGGTGTTCGGTATGAGGTTTTCTTGTGGGGGGGGACTAAACCATAACGAGCGAGAATAAGTGGATGGACGATTTTGCCCTCGTGTGCTTTGCACGTGGGCTCACTTAGCGAACAGGGATGGACGACCGTTTAGGCTAGGGACTGAAAAAAACAGAAATTGTATACCATTGGTACCATTTCCATAATAAATGAAGTCTAGGGACGAATTCTGTAAAAATCGATATACCACAGGGACAAAATCCGTAATTTACTCTAAAAAATAACTCACAACTCAAACATAAATTTAAACAATTAAATACCCAAAATCTACCGTTAAAAAATAATTTAGCAAGTCTACAAACTTACTCGATCAACTGATTCTTTCAAGCATATTATGATAGATGAAGAAGATGATGATGCTTTACAAAATTACTAAAGCATTTTTATGTAAAAACATAAAAAAAGTAATCCATATACACATTGAAAATAGTTTTACTAGATACGTTTGAGTTATTCAATCTCTCAAATCAAGCTTAAATTTTTATAGAGATGAGTTCAAATATACATAAAAATACCCACTTCAAACTTAGCCTAAAATTGAGGCCTAAATAAAACATATGACTAAACCATAAGGGTGATGGCGTGTTGGCAAGGGCTTGGGGGATGTGGTGGAATATCCCATCCACTCCGGGTTCGAGTCCAGACGTCAGCATTCTGTGGCCAGACTTAGTCTCAGACGGCCGCTTTGTTTGTTTGTTTCCAAATTGCTAAGGATGTAGTCTAGGCAAAGCCTAGATGAACCTTATCCAAAAAATAAAATAAAACATATGACTATTGTGGGTTAGGAGGATGGCTATTAGCAGCAGAGACTCGTGAACCCCACTCCGATAGCTCTTTGCTTCGTGTTGTCTTTGTGCACGAAAACTTCTATAAAGCATAACGAATCCTTGTGTGCTATCGTTGTTGTAGTTATCGTTTCCACCAGCTCTCTTCCTCATCTTGAAGCAATTACCAGAACAATTAGCGTTCATGAATATTTTCACGAGAGAACTGTAGAAATACATGAACCTCATTATGTTACTCTTCAAAAGTACTCTTGATCCCCGAAGGGATGTTTCCATGTATATGAAAGAAATAGTCTAATGTCTAAAGTCTAAGTAGACATGGGACCCAAAATACACTACAAAGTCGACATAGATGTGATGTTACAGGATTTTTAATTGCAAGGGATAAAACTTACAAATATTTAAATGTTCAAACAAAATGACTAATAAATTTAGTATTTAGTACGTAAAAAAAATTAAAAACTAATAAATAATTAAATAAATTGATACTATAATACTATTATGGTACACAACTTTCAATACAATAACTAAGTTTGCATACTTAGTAAAGTACTATTAACTTAGAGAAATTAATTAAAATACCCTAAGGTTGACATTGACTTACCAAAATACCCCAAAAAATTAAAAGTTTACCAAAATACCCTATTTTTCCGCGAACGGAGCTCTCTATCGCGGGCAGGGACCAATTGTGAAATTTTTTGCAAGATAATTTACACTTTCAGTCCCCATCGCGAGCCTCGATCGCGGGCCAGGGACTGAAAGTGTAAATATTTTTTGCAAAAAAATTCACAATTGGTCCCTGCCAGCGATAGAGGGCTCCCTTCGCGGAAAAATAGGGTATTTTGGTAAACTTTTAATTTTTTGGGGTATTTTGGTAAGTCAATGTCAAACTTTGGGTATTTTAATGAAAGACTCGTTAACTTATTGTAATTGATACTTTAGAGCATCTCCAACAATTATGCTATAATTTTTCTATAATAGAGTATAAAAATCAAAATCTCTAAAAACAATTATATTCATTTTCAACACCTACTTTATTTTAACAATATAATATTTAATACATATAATAAAATATTGTTTCTCCCTCTACACATTTAATTTAAAATTATTTTATTGGTGAAAAACAATGATTATATATTTTTTTCTCTTTTCTATTAAATTTTAGAGATTTTTCTAAATTTAGAGATTTTACAAACTCAATTTTCTTTTTTCTATTTTAAATTGTTGAATTGTTTTTGCTAATTCCATCAATATATATATATATATATATAAAGGAGAATGTAGGTGAGAGGTTTAAGGATAGACTTACATGCCCATTTATCTACTTTTATAGAATTTTGATTTATTTAAAAAAAACATAAATTAAATGTTCTCATTAATTAATAAAACTTTTCATCTTCCATTTTATAATTCTATAAGATATATAACATTATAAATCAATTAATTCTTTTAGTAGGCTAACAATCAATATATATATATATATATATAAAGAGAATGTAGATGAGAGGTTTAAGGATAGGCTTTCATGCCCATTTATTTATTTTTATAGAATTTTGATTTATTTAAAAAAAATCAAAATATATATAATATATAAGAGAATGTAGGTGAGAGGGTTAAGGATAGGCTTCCATGCCCATTTATATACTTTTATAGAATTTTGATTTATTTAAAAAAACATAAATTAAATGTTCTCATTAATTAATAAAAATTTTCATTTTTCATTTTATAATTCTATAAGTCTATAAGATAGATAACATTATAAATCAAATACTTCTTTTAGTAGGCTAACATCAATATATATATATATAAAGAAGAATGTAGGTGAGAGGGTTAAGGATAGGTTTTCATGCCCATTTATCTATTTTTATAGAATTTTGATTTATTTAAAAAAAACCATACATTAAATGTTCTCATTAATTAATAAAACTCTTTATTTATCATTTTATAATTCTATAAGATAGATAACATTATAAATCAAATACTTCTTTTAATAGGCTAACAATCACCAATATATATATATATATATATAAAAGAGAATGTAGGTGAGGGGGTTAAGGATAAGCTTTCATGCCCATTTATCTATTTTTATAGAATTTTGATTTATTATAAAAAAATCAATATATATATATATATATATATATATATATATATATATATATATATATAAAGGAGAATGTAGGTGAGAGGGTTAAGGATAAGCTTCCATGCTCATTTATCTACTTTTATAGAATTTTGATTTATTTAAAAAAAACATACATTAAATGTTATCATTAATTAATAAACTTTTCATTTTCATTTTATAATTCTATAAGATAGATAACATTATAAATCAAATACTTCTTTTAGTAGGCTAACAATACTTATAAATCAAAAATATTTTTAATATCGTACGTTTTTATTTATTTACATTTTTATGGATAAACTAACAATACTTAAAAATCAAATCTTATTTAATAAAATATATTTTTTTATTTTTTTAATTCTTTGTTTTAAATTGTTTTATTTTCTTAACAAGCTAACAAAACTTTTCATTTTTCATTTTATAATTTTATAAGATAGATAACAATGTTTATCAATCAAATATTTATTTTAATAGGTTATATTTTTTTTATCCTTTAATAGACTAACATTGCTTATAACAAAAATATTTTTAATATTGTATGTTTTTATTTATTTACGGTTTTATGGATAACATAACAATACTTATAAATCAAAACTTATTTAATAAAATATATTTTTATTTATTTAATTTTTGTTGTCTTATAAGTTAACAATGATTATAAATCAAAACTTTTAAATTGTTTTATTTTTTTTATTAAGATCTATGCCAATGTTTATATTCTTTTTTTTAGTAAGCTAATAATATTTATAAATCAATACTTATTTTAATAAATTATATATATATTCTTTTATTTTTTTTGTAAGATAACAACTTCTTATAAATCAATAAAATTTTCTAATAAATTATAATTATTATTTTATAACAATGGTTATTATATTATGATTATTGAGTTTATTGATTTATTTTTTCTTCGTAAGCTTACTAGATCTAAATATTTTTTATTAACCTTTTTCCAGTGTAAAGGTCACAATGTAAGTTTTTACAAACCCTAATTATATTTTATTCTTCCATTTCTGTAGATTCCATATACTAAATAGTACTACGCATCGCATTTCAGTGAATCCATGTCTTGTTTGATTCTATGGAGTTACATGGCTTTCAGAGAACAAGCTAATCTTTGCTGTTTGAATAACTAGTTTCTAGTGTCTTAATGATTCAAAAACAGAAATTTATTCTTTTGTTCCACCTTGATGTTGAAAAAGAAGGGAGTTTTGTATCGTTTAAAAAATAACATATTCGTATAAATTGATGCTGCCACTGCCGAGTTATGTTTTGCTTATTGCTACAGATGATCTCCATATCAAGTGCTTATTGTTGTTTCTATAGTATAGATGATCTCCATATCAAGTGCTTATTGTTGTTTCTATAGATGAGCTCATATCAAGTGCTTATTATTCTCTTTGGAACTCCTTCCCACTCCCTCTGTGCCAATTAGAAAAAAGAGAGGCTTAGGTGGATTATTAAGGTCAAGTCAAACTACATTTCAACCTCAAACTTTATATTTCGTCTTTAAATGCTAGAAAATTTCATCAATTAACTGAATGCCATGCCAAGTATTAGTAATTGAAAGATCATATTACATCTTGGGATAAAATGCATATCAATTTAAATAATATGCTTGGCCTCCAAATGACAAAGTCAACTTCTTGTCTCTAAGGGCAAATGGAGAAAATATAAAATTCAGATATTAGTGATTTAGTGTTCATGTACATTAACTGTTATGCTACTACCCATTCTACAGAATCTTACTGTTAAGAGCAACCACGTGCATGTTCCAACTTGGCATACTTTAGCAACTATCACTCCTTTCTCTACAAAACGAAGTCTAGATGGGAGGTAACTTGCTATTATTTGATAAACACATGATAGTTCTTTGCACTGAGAACCAAGTTATTTAGTAGTCATATATACCCCATATCAACTCCTTTGTTAGACCATTACCAGGTGATTGTGATCTTCACCCAAACCTTCCTATACATTCAAAACTTCTCTCCCACTTACTTCAAATCAGAGTTCAAAAGTTATTTATAATACATTGCAGGTGTAGAAGCTTCAATATCAGATGAGAATTTGGTAACAGTAAAAAATGCTAATATACTTGTGGAGTCGCAAGATGATGCAAGTGAGCCCGGAAGCATGAATTATACTGCAAATTCCTTCTGACCCTTTCTGGAATTTTATATGTTGGGTTGCTTTAATTATAAGAAAATATATTTACATTTTTTTTCAAAACCTATATAACTTTTTATTAATTACCATTGTAAATAATAAAACACTTTCTTTTGTATTTGCTGTAACATTTGAGCAAATTTTATAGATACGTTGTGGGCTTTATTGTTTGCATTTTGATCATGTTCCAATTTGTTCTTACTAATGATATTATGCGGCCAGGTTAAAGTGGAATTATCAGGGAAGGAAACACAAATCGTATTTGACAAGGTTTTAGCAAATTTGGTTCCAGGCTTCCGCAGACAAAGAGGTATGTGTAAATTCGCCACCAGTTCCCGGCTTCCGCAGACAAAAAGATGTCAAAATTGCTTTCATGGTTGATTTTATTTATAAAAAAACTTTATTATATAGGATGTAATGGTAGTAACAAATTAGAGACCATATCCATCTTTCATGTATTTGATGGTCAGGTTTTAAATTATTTTAGCTCAGTAAGCGAATTTCTCTAACTTGTATGTTTTTTTTTTCTTTCTTTTATGATCTTTCTGTGGTACTTTGAAGTCTGAAGATTAGTCCAATAATAGCAAATAAGCACTTTGAACTGCTTCCTATATACTTGCATGAATTTTGATTATCCTTAATTTATGTCTTGGTGTAAAAGTGACAGCACCCAAACTATTTGATGGGAATTGAGATTTGTGAGTATGTCTTCCTGTAAGACATATAGGATATGCTGCCTATGTTTAGTATTATGTGGTTTGGATTTATTATTTGGCTCGTTTCTGAACCTTGTACTAATTTCTACTTTGATTAATGATAAGAATACACATTTCGAGACCCATTTCTTTCATTATCTCAGAGTCATAATATGTTGAGGACACCCTAAAGCGCTCATGGTATCATATGAATATACAAACCAAAACTACTGTGAAAGCCTAGAAATATACATGCCCAGTTGAGATGTGAAATGTTGACCCATGATTCAAGTTCTAACTTCTAATCATAAAGTCAACTACAAATGATCAAGATCTTAGAGAGAGAAATATTGATACAGCGAGAGAATAGCTCCAAAGATTGCTTAATGCTTCAAAGTGTTGCATATTACAAAGGAAAGAAAGTATTTATACCAAGTCAAAGTCAAAGGCTTGACTTTACAATCACTTTCAGAAAAATACAATTTTAGACAATAAACCTTGAATACAATTCAATTTTACACCCAACATGAAACTCCAAATACAAACCCCATCCCACACAGCAAGCATTGCAAGTAACAGCTGTGCGACTTCGTTATTACTCCACTGGCCTGGTTAAATCAGTGTAAAATAAATAGAAGAGAAAAGTTCACTACGGAATCTAGAATATTACACCAATACAGAGAAAAGTTGGTCAAAATCATAGGAAAGCTAATTACAGTAGGAACCAGCCAAAAGATAGGTGATCACAAAAAGATCTACAAATAGCCTAACCAATCCACCCCCTGCAGCCCCAATACTTTTCTTCTTTTGGGTTGCCAGAAATTCAAAATTGGACCTGCTTATTAGTTGGGCCCTATAACTTGAGCTTAGACATCTCTAACTTGGCTTAATTTCACCCTCCAAGATGAAAATCTAGTATAGCAAACATGAATTAAATATAAGCACTTACTTGCACTTGCCTATAAGTAGAGCTTTGATCATCACAATGAAAACAAACTCATAATAATCGAGAGTGGCACCATTTTAACCAAACTTTAGAACTAATATCAGAAGTACCCTTCAGTTCAGGTAGCTTGGAATTATTTCACTGCTTGCTAATGAGTTATCCAGTAAGCATGATGAGTAGATACTCACCATGTGGTGACCTGTGAAATGTCCTTATGAGTGTAGACAATATTACATAACAATAGCAACGTGCTCAAGAATAGAACACATTGGATACTTTACCTTCTCATGTGTTTGTGGAGATGGGACTGGAGGCAACGGGCTTCCAGAATCTTGACGCTACAAGTACGGATATCTTTTGTAGGTTTTGCTTTGTTTCCTTTTTACCTCTCTTTAGGTTATGGGTATGTGACTATGACTTGTGCTTCACAACCTCATTTAGAGCTTAGATAAAAAGACAACAAAATCCATAATATTAAGCCATGGATCCTTAACAAATGAAGGACCCAGGTTAACCTTTGGATGGGCATGAAGCAGATACTTGTGCACGGCCTAAGATTCACGATGTACACACACTCCTGCATCTTTGGTGAGTTCATGAAAATTTAATGAATGAAATGGGACTAATGGTATTGGTGGTTTATGTAAATGGTGTGTCTCTGTCTCCCTACCGGTTCCTTGCTAATATGGATAACTTTTTTTTTACAATTATGTATGATCCCTTTTGGATGTTATTTTGTGGATTCCTCTATAGGGATCCTAGGAATTTGGTTATCTAAGCATCCTCATCATCTTAGCATCCACATATTTGCTTCATACATTCCTTCAGTCCTCGGTTGACCCAAGCTAATAAACTTGAAACATGTGTTTGTTTGGTAGTATATTTTACTTATTTCTTCATCAGGTTTACCAAGTATCTTAATAGTTCATGATGTTAATATATAAATTATAATTATAATTTATATTCTGGTTCTAATTTATAGAAATTCCAGAATCATTTTTAAAATCCTTCAAACCATTGTTGTGGATTCTGTAACTAGCCTTACTTGTATACTCTTCACGATGTTACTTGTTTCCTAACAGAATATATACATTTTCTTTTACTTTTAGAGAGGGATGGGATGATGTAGGAATATTTTCCATTTCTGCATATAGGATGGCTAAAACGTATTTGCACACATCATGTCAATGTAGGCATGCAGGTCCATCAGTAAAATGCATATCCACTAATAACAAAGGCTACAATGTTAAAAACAAGTAGGTGATTAGAAACAAAATGCAGTGACCAATTTGTCTGTTTTCCTACACATTCACAGTAAATATTACCTGCTCCATTCCTGCAAGTCTGGTAATCCTAACCCCTTTTCTTTTTGGAAAAACGTCCAAGGTAACATCACATTATCTATCTATTTTATTAATTTATTGAGACAAAATTAGATGTTTACAGTCTGATTCTCCCTCTATTCCAGTTTATCATTCACTTTGTAGAATTACAAACTTCATACACAATTGCTTGTTCCCAAGTTTGCCACTATGCAACCATTGAAACTTCTACTACTTATATCATTCTTGTTGTAATCATGGTAGAAAACAGTACAGTAATTTGTTGATGGGAAATTTTCATATCCATAAAGCCAACGATTACTAGTTTGGTAGATGATGGTAATGTTTCATCAATCACACAGTTTTGCAGAATTGTTTGATTATTTGTTGAAGGGAAAACATAGCTGCATTAAAAAGCAGCCAGCTTTGGTATTCTTTGTATAACAAAAGGTTGAAGACAACTATTTGTAAAGAATACAAGTTGATTACTACCAATGTTTGTAGTCTTTATATTTTTGTGAAAATGCATCCTAATTGGCTAGATGTTGGCCATTTAGCCCGTTTTCTCTCTTATCGATTTATACATGCAGGTGATTACGTGAAGACTAGCTCGGTCTCGGACGTGCTTAATTCTCTTCAAGGGTGCCAGTTGGATGGATCCAAAGGTGCCCCGATTTATCTTCGGTTCCGTTTCCGGCTTTATATGCGGATGTTAAGGACCACGTGATGTGGCTTAATAGTCGTAATCAACCGGTGCGTTTTATGGTGTCGGAGGTATGGAAGTCCTTGGATGGGCCGTACCACGAGGTCTCGTGGAGTAATTGGTGTTGGTTCCCAAAACATATTCCAAAGCATTCTTTTTGCTTGTGGCTCGCGTTCCGTAAGCGTATACCTACTCAAGACCGAATGCAAGAGTGGAGGGATGATGTGATGCTTTGTAGCTTCTGTAACCTTGTTATTGATTCTCATAATCATCTATTTTTTTATTGTACCTTTTCGAACAGTGTTTGGAAGGAGATTAAAGTTGATATGAATGTGAATTCTATTCCGGATGCATGGGACGATATTGGGGAAGAGATTTACCATAGAAGATGGCGACCGGGTGAAGTTCGTTCAAAGCTTTTATTTGCAGCAACGGTCTAACTTCATATGGCAAGAGAAGAATGCAAGATTATTTACGGACACCATTCACCAACTGCCAAACAGCCCTTAAATGATAACCGATTGAAAACAGTTTTGTTGTCTCCATCTTCAGAAAGCTAAGCTCGGAATAGGGGTGATTTGTGTATGTTTGTTTCATCGAAAACAGGCCTCTTTATTATCAATTTTACTATGATAAACAAATAATTTATTAATTAACCACATCTAGCTAGTTGTGAAAGATGCTTACTTTTCATTCCTGTTGTTTCATCCTCATCTCCTGAAGAGATTCGATAAACTTCATCTTCATCATCAAGTAAACTAGTATCGTTACCCTTTGATTTACCTAAAAGAAAATAATCAAATAGCATCAAATAATTTATTAATATACAAGACTTTCCAGCACAAGTTAAGGCAATTATTAGCAATAACACACAGGGAAGTTGGCTTGAGAATAAACAAAGCCAAATGCTTCCCAGGAATCTGAGTACACTCGAATCACGTCATAATCGGAGAAAATCAAACTCAAAATCCAATAACAATGATTTGAAATTTGAATTTCAAACTTTGAATGAGAAGAAATTAGATAGACTTGGTATGATATATCATATAAAGAATGAAAGGGTATCCCTAACCATGGTTATCGGTGCGCTTTTGAACCGGTGGATAAACCATCGTAATCTTCATCGTGATAGAAAATTACCTGTTGAAATTCCTATGCTAATCAAGTAACCTTAGGTTTGTGAATTGGGTGATTTCTAGACTCGCTGGCCCATTCAAACTTGGGTTTGGGCTTACGCTTTGAGTGAAAGTATCCTTATTTCTTGGACTAATAATCTATAATATTTTTGGACAAAAATTAATATTTACTAACAAAATATGGAACAATAAATTGGCCTCTTACTCACATGTTTGTCTTCCCTTTTTACAAGATATAAATCGGCCTCTTACTCACATGTTTGTCCTTCCTTTTTACAAGATATAAATTGGATTCAGAACAATAAGCAGTAAGATATAAAGAAAGTAAATAAATTTATTAAATTAGAAAGACTGATTTTAGAACTTTAGTGATTTACTCAAAACTTGCAAGTGCTTACCACTTTGTAGGTTAGAATCATCTCCAACATTAATATGCTTTCTTTATTGGGAATTTAATTAAAATACCCCAACTTTGACTTTGACTTACACAACTGCCCCCTCTCTCTCTCCCATTTTGCAAAAATACCCCCTAATCCCGCGATAATGTCCGCGACCCGGCCCATATGGCCCGCGAACTTGACCCACAATGGACCCCAACTTTGACATTTTTACAACTTTTGTCCATTATCTTTGCTATAATACAACTTAGGTCCCTTATGTTTGCTAAATGACACATTAGGTCCCTTATCAATGCTAATTTTACAACTTTGGTCCCTTATCTTTGCTATAATACAACTTAGGTTCCCTATGTTTGCTAAATTACAACTTAGATCCCTTATGTTTGCTAAATTACAACTTAGGTCCCTTATCTTTGCTAAATTACAACTTAGGTCCCCAAACTTTGCTAAATTATACATTAGAACCCTTATGTTTTCTAAATTACACGAGACGATAAGGTAGATAAAATCATGTTATATATAAAAACAAGAGCACTTAGCATACAAGATTTAGTCGTTAAAATCAAGGGAAATCAATGTTCAGGTCAATGCTATCATATCTTAGACTTCCATGTGGTTCTAGCTCCGATGGGCCCTGCGTGCTACTTATTTGGCTAACTGAACGTCTACTCCTTGGCACGCTTGAAGGGGCGGGAGTTGGACACTCTCCACGAGTATGTCCTACTGCTTGGCACCTACTACATTTTCTCTGTATCGGATCTTCACCACGAGATGGACGTCGATCATTCTTTCTTGGTCTCCCGGCTCTGTTCTTATTTATTAACGGTGGATAGCATGGCGGAAGGGGGACGTGTGGAGACACCCATGATTCGGGGGGTCCAGATGGATTGTACCTCCCGATATGTTTCCCGATAAGTTTCGGACGTGTAGAAATTTATAGCCAAATCACTGCAATCTCTACGGCCCATATGCCTTGCAGCAGCGATGGCATGACCGCACGGTAACCCAGAGTATTGCCATTGAATACATGAACAAACATGGTATGTCATATCGACAGTCGCGTCAAAACGGTTATCCCGAACCTGGTACTTCCCATACCCAATTTCGCTTACCCTCCATGTCGCAGCCCTTCCCGCCCTTTTGAGAATTATCTCATCCGCCTTTGGTGTGAGTCTATTACGCATTTCACCTCCTTTTCGGCGTCGAAGTTGGTACCACTCTTGTTGAAAGGTCCGGAAGTACTCTATAAGTTGTACAATCGGTAATCTACGAGCAAAACGGGAGAGTGCATTCAAAGACTCTGCACTATTGGAGGTCAGAATGTCATAACGTTGTGCAAGAAAATGGGCCCTCGACCACCTCTCCGGTCCAGCACCATCCATAACTTTTTTTTGCACGATTGGCACTAACTCGTAGTGCATTCATGTACCGGTCAAACTCTCGAACCGTATACGCTTTGCATGTCTTCCGGTAGGTGGTGTGGTGTGTTGTAATACGTTTGTCCTGGATTTTCGCGCTCATCTCCAAATGTCGGCAACATAGGGCGTGAGGGGTATTTGGGTACGTGGCAGAGATTGCGGCGCTTATGGAAGCAGCCCTGTCGGACATAAACACCAACCATTCCGGGTCTTCGATACACTCTCTCAACATGGACAGAAACCAACTCCACTCCTCCCCGGTCTCGGAATTGCCTACTCCGAAATCTATGGGCACGATGTTGTTATTCCCGTCCAGGGCAACCGACAGGAACATCATACCCAAGTAACGCCCTTTAAATGGCCATCGTCTTTTACCGGGACACGACACAGATTTGCCAGAAATGTGCGGATCTGCAAAAACGTAGGTGGTTTCCCTTTGTAAATGTTATAATTTATAATGGGTAAACATATTACGTGTTAATATACGTACCGCACATCCAAGGGCAGCGAAGCACAACTCAAAACATATGTTTGAATCGGTCCTTATCCTTATCCACAGCGAAGTACCTGGATTCTGCAGCTCCAAATTATATAAATACGTAGGGAGTCGTTCATACGACTCCTCGGGAGTGCCTATCACCATTAGGAGTGCCCTGCATCGCGCACGCCAGTCTTAGTGATAACCAATTGTGATCATGTACTGCAGGTTTATATCGTTGACGATGTCCTGAGGACAAAATGCCCTACTAGCATCAAGAAATTTGTCTTTCAATATGTAGCCCAAAGTTCTTTTGTTGGATTGTTGGTGATTGGGATTCAGTTGCGTCCTCGAACAAGTGTGTACGTCGTGCAACTTTCTAACGCCAAACATCCCTCCTTTAGGGCCCACGAACCTCGCGGACATCTCCAATTACGATTTTCTCTCTTACATACAACCACGTATCTGACTTTGTCGGATTTCTTCGTTTTACTTTCGAAACCCTCTTCCATGAACTTAATTCCGAGCTGTGTGGCCAATTCATCCTTCGTATCAAATATTTGACCTTCAAGTATCCTTGAACTGCGATTATAAGGTGCGGGTCCGTAGGTTTGTATATGGGTCTCCGGGGTTGGAAGGAGATGAGGCATATCAAAATAATCATTTAACTCACCAAATGATTTATTACTAGGGGTATATTTTTATTCTTCTTCGTCCTCATCACTATCGGTATCTGATCTGTCTATATCAGATCTACCCATTGTGAAAACATGAGTTTCGTCATCAGCGACTCCTGCAAACCGTCTTTCTTGTTCTTGTTCTTCTTCTTCTTCTTGTTGCGTCTCCGGAACAAAATCAGGATAACAGTCGTTAAGACCATATGCATGATCCGAATAAACTGTTGGGTCGTAGGACGCCTGAAATTGAGAATCGGGCTCCATTTGGGTTTTGTCATCACCTTCGCCATCGTCTTCTTCATCACCTTCATTATCTCCTTCGTCATCACCTTCGTCGCACATCAATGAATCAGCGTACACAAAAAGTGTTGGAGGTCTTTCTGACTGGGCTGCAAATTGCAGAAAACCAGAGATATCTCCATCGTCGGATAACTCCACCATTGACCCATCATCATTCTTCTACACTAACATGCAAACACCAGAAGGTTCGATTCCACATTTTTGCATAGCGTATGCAAGAAACTTCTTATGTGTAAAGTTTACTGGAAATTTTACACCATGCTTAGATTTATAAGCAAAATTCCACTGATTGTTGTCTTGCACCCATTCACCATCGCAATAGAAATATAGCTTAGCTTTTACAATAGCTGAACTCATTTTTTAGTAGTATCTCCAAAAGAAAATACTGAAATGATGAATAAAGAGAGCAAGAAAGAAGAATGGAATGGATGTGAATTGCAACCACAATGGAATGGATGAACGATTATGGAATGCATTTTACTGATATTTATGGATGAAATTTCAGTGGGAAAGATGAATTGTAACCACAAATTCATCTTCCCAATACAATAATTGAACATAATTGAAACAACTCAGACAATAAGTGTGGAAAAAAACAGTAAAAACATGCAAAAACACGTGAAAAACTCCAAAAACATGAAAGTTGTGGCCCATCGCGGACAGGGACCAAAACTGAAAATCTGGGATCCATCGCGGGTCAAGTTCGCGGGCCATATGGGTCGGTCCGCGATCGCAGACATTATCGCGGGATTAGGGGGTATATTTGCAAAATGGGAGAGAGAGGGGGTAGTTGTGTAAGTCAAAGTCAAAGTTGTGGTATTTTAACTAAATTCCCTTCTTTATTTCTTCTCTTTATCTTCATTTCTTTCTTTTTCTTATTGCTCATTCCTGCACTGACTTTTCCATCATAAACATCATCTGGACAAGTGGGGGGAACATTTTTTTTTGCTTCGACTTCAGGTAGCTTTGCAGCTTCTCTTTTCTTGTTTCTTGCAACTTTTTTCCTTTTCTTGTTAGGATTTGCACCATACATACTACCTGCCAAAACTGAAGACATTATGCAATGAATTACTTATCATCAAAAGTTCAATGTAGCATGAACAAGACTTTTCAGGACACCTCAGGTAATATTTAACAAAACACATGAGAAAAATAGCCTTGTAGATAGTATAGTAAAATACAAGAACAAAAGTGTAAATTTGAGTCCAAAATACTGCTTAATATATAAGCTCTAATACTAAAATCATATGGCATTATGGAACAAAGGACAAATGCTTCCCGATAATATACAACCAAACCAAACGATCCTATAAAAACACATCAAAGCAAAGTCTATGTCAATCTAGTTGATTAAATTTTTCTTGGAATGAAGACAAAATGCATGAATTCATGAAATATGCCTGAAACCAACTAAACACCATGTAAATATTGAATTATACCGCGGTCATAAATAAAACAAAAGGTGCTCTCTAGACCTCAATCCCTCCCAAACAGAACAATTTGACACCAAAATGAACTCTAGAGCAACAAATTGTAACGTCCCAAAAATTACAAGTAAATTTAAATTTTTAAATAAACAATTCATTTATAACAACTCATTAAATGAATCCCAACGTTTCGTTTGCAAACTCATAATTAATAACTTTATAATAAAAATACAGCGGAATAAACGTTTAATTAACAAAACCATAAAACAACCAGCTCTCCTCGCGCGCCAGTGTGTACTCGTCACGCCTTGGAGCCGCCCGTACCTGAAACCACAGTTTATTGGGAAAGGGTAAGCACGAAGCTTAGTGAATTCCAACACATGCGCAGATAGGAATTATATACACATCACCCCTATCCGCACATAAGCAACAACATCACAGTTACATAAAACGAGTAAACATCTACAAGTAATTATGTATCCAACACCTCAGTACCATCGAGGCCTCGGTCCCACCGAATTGTAATGTAACCAACACCTCAGTACCATCGAGGCCTCGGTCCCACCGAATTGTAATGTAACCAACACCTCAGTACCATCGAGGCCTTGGTCCCACCGAATTGTAATGTAACCAACACCTCAGTACCATCGAGGCCTTGGTCCCACCGAATTGTAATGTAACCAACACCTTAGTACCATCGAGGCCTTGGTCCCACCGAATTGTAATGTAACCAACACCTCAGTACCATCGAGGCCTTGGTCCCACCGAATTGTATTGTAACACATTTATACCAAGCATTCAAACCAATCAAATATTACACACCACAACCAACTAGTTCACACCACAAAGACAGTAGTACACGCAAACTATTATGACATGCATACAACTCCTAACTACACAGTGAGAGAACTCACCTCGAATGCGCGCCCAGCTTAATAACACAATTCAAGCTTCACAAATACGGTCACTTCCCAGAACCTAAATGCATGTTAAAACGTGTCAATACGAGACCCGGACTCTATGACACGACACACGCTTAAACTGTCACTAAAACTAAATTCCGCTCACCCAAAACAGGTCTGTTCGGGACCTGTTTCGACCCCCTTAAACCCAGAAAATTCCCAATATTATTTCATGACCAGAAAGTACTCTGAGTTAGGGTTCCAAGGACATATTATACGCCTCCTAACGATTTTTCTACAATTTACTACGGATTTTACAAAAACAGATTCCGGAACAGCGAAAATCAGCACCTTTCAGCATAAAACGACAAATCGACCCAAGCTACGTCCCGAACTGGGTTTTGCACAAAACACAGAAACGTTTCTAGACTCAAAAAGGGAACTTTTGACACCAGTTTCACCCCAAACCGAGTTACGAGCAGAAAGTTATGATTTTCGCAAGATCGGGGCAGATTCCAGAAATTTTCACATGAAATGACGAAATACCGAACTTGCGACCACTTTTTCGCCCAGTTAGAGACCGAACCAGTTTTCCGCTAAAACACGGAAAACGTGCCCGACCCCGAACTTGAACCGTGGACGCCAGTTTCGGCTCAAACGGAGTTACGACGGAAAAGTTATGGTCAAACGAAAACTGGACAGCACACTTAGAATTTTCATAAAATCACGATTTATAAAACGGTAACGCGATTAAGGTTTCGGGTTAGGGTTTAGCTATCACGGTTTAACGGAAACTGGACAACACACGGCACCACCCACTGCCACCTCCGGCAGGGGTGGTCGCCGGCGGCGGCGGCTGCGGCGGCGGCCGTTTTTCCGGCGACGCAGCGACGACAAGGAAAACGAACGGAAGGAAGATTTACCTCTCGATAAAACGTAGCAGCAGTAGCAGAATTGGATTGCCGGTTCCTTCTTCCCGTCGTCCTTCTCCCTCTCTCTGCCCCTCTCTCTCTTACACGCTCTTCTCTCTCTTTCTCGCTCGCCGGCGAAAACAGCGGCGCCGGCTGCTGCTGTTGCAGTCCGGCGATGGCAGCGGCGACTGCTGGGGGAAATCCGGCGGTCTCGTGGTGGAAGAAAACAGTAGCAGCAGTAAGAAGGGTAGGGTTCTCCGATGGGGGTTGCTTGACACCAAAGAAAACGAGCGAAGGGAAGGGGAGAAGAAGTTACGGCCGAGAGTGAAAGGGGAAGACTTTAGGGTTGTTTGGTTTGCTGTTGGTATCCTATGTGTGCAGCGAAAAACAAAAAGGGAACACCGACCCTCATGCATACCATTCTTCCAAATTTGCATTCTAGTCCTTAGGTTTTCCAAAACATTGCAAAAGGAAAGGTTTTTGCCATATAATAACCTTCAAGGTCTTCCTCGACAAAACCCGTTAAATAAATTCGTTAAGAGACGAAACTAAAATAAATAAATAAAAATATAAAACATCCGCACCGGGACACGGGCTTTACAACTCTCCCCCGCTTGAATTAGACTTCGTCCTCGAAGTCTACGTCCGCAAACAGCTCCGGATAGTTCTTCCGCATCTCAACCTCGGTTTCCCAAATCCACTCGGAACCCCTACTGTGTTGCCACTGGACTCTCCTCAACTAGAATCTATATTTCTCACACCGTCTTAAAAATTTCTCGAATACATTTCTACCAACAACACTCCTTCAAGAACACTAAAATTATGATCAGAAGAACACTCCAACAACTGGAATCATTCCTAGTCAAACGGCTTTGGTTGTCTCCCAACCTTAGATATTCTATACATCCCGATTAAATTCTCAAGCTCTAACATTTTAGAGCTGCTCACAGTATACCCTACAAGATACTCGACTACGATCATTCCTACCCTTAACTGTCGCTTAACTACCACGAATTCTAATAGACTCCAAAGATTTTCAATAAATTATATCAACAAAACATCGACCCCCTGCCGAACATCGGTCCAACCGATCACAATAACAAACATCGGCCACCCGCCGAACATCGGTCCAACCGATTACAATAACAAACATCGGCCACCCGCCGAACATCGGTCCAACCGAGTACAATAACAAACATCAGCGTGGTATTATTCTAGACACTAACACAAATAGATAACCCCCCACAACCAAAATCAAGTAACACACCCGTAGGTCATTCCACCATAACCATCCATCACAAGTGATCATTTCAGGGTTACTACTACCATCACCATGATTATCTTAAAATCGGCTACAACTCTCCGATTATACCAAAGGTGTTTGGCCTCAAGCCCAAAAGTCGACACCTAAATATACCACCTACCTCAAGATGGTTGATGCGCATTTATTCTCTTAATAATAAAGGGCATCAATCCCTTAACCGATACTATTCGGTCTACAGTACTAACGCGCGTGGAATACCTACCTTCCACCGTCGACGTATCATCCACACTTGCTCTACGAAGCCAAGTCACACCGTATCGAGGATACACCTTGACGTCTACCTCCCAGGTAACGCCTCAAGACCCAGCACACCGGAACTACCTCCCAGGTAAGTGCCCACAACTATATCCTCCTAGTACCTACTGGAAAGTCTAGGTTAAAACACATGAATACCGGGGTCCCACCCCGAGATACCCAACCGACCATTACCAACGACTGACTAACGTGTCTAAGGATCCAAAGCAAACAGCCTACCAACAACATGCCTATTCCGGATTGACTCACTCACCCAAACATGTAAACACTCAATGTGCAAAGAATGCCAAACGGTGCGACAAAAATAACTCATCAACTAGACTCCACATCGAGCCATTAAAACCGGGCAATTGGCCCATGACTAACTCCAAGTCAAAACCGAGCAAAATGCTCCACGCTTGCTAGACCCATAGGTCGGAAAATGCGTTTAAACAAAGTTTAAGCAAGCAATACTCTGAAATCAACCTTAGTCCCAGACTCAACACGGGTTAAACAAAAGAGTTTTCCAAAAAGACTCACACCCTAAAAATTCTCGAAATGACACATGACACTTAAAAGCACATTTCCCCAAATGGTTTACAAAATCATTTACAAAATATTTTCAACATCAGGATTTTCATCTCAAAAAGATCGTATGTAATAAAACTACTATTACCTGATCGATAGTTACGCAAAACTGGACACGCTCGTCCCACAAAGGAAAATCATGTTGAAAATCGTTCCATTGCAGTTCAGTTTACTCACACAAAAGCAAAGCGTAATAAATAATTTCTTTTAAAATGAACCGCCTCGATTCCAGTATGGATTGACTCACGTCGTGCACTTAAAGTAACCGCTTGACCTTAAACAGGGTCCGACAAAGGTGTGCACATAATTCAAAATAAGTTTCACGACAATTGATTCAAAAATTCTTCTTTTTGATCATAAAATGACGTGGCACAGGGTTCGCCACCAATTTTCGCGCGTCAGCTAGTCACACAAAACGATGACACGGTTTACAAATATATTTTTGTTAAAACACAACTGTCTTGTGTAAGTTTCAAACTTGAAGACAGAAACCAATCCGCTTCTAATAATTGGAAATATCGACTAAAAACCTCGTAAAATCTCAACTGGGGGCAGGCATGCAAGCTTGTAACACTTCCTCAAGTTTCGTACTTGGGACATATAATGTCAAAACATTATAGTTTTAAAAAAAAATGTATTTATCGAAAATGCTCAAAATACTCGTTTCCTCCAAAGCAAAAGTTTTTAATTTCCCAAAAAAAATGAACGGTAAATCTAAATTAACCGAATGTCAAAAATCTACGCATTTATATTTCCAAAATATAACACATTGTAATCGTATGCATGATGTTTACAACATTAAAACACTCCTTGGATCAAATGGTCTTTCATTTCGACAAAAAGGAACTAAAGCATTTTCATGCACGACTCGTTCATCAAAATGCCGAGAACAAAGGTTACCCCAGTATGCATACCCCTAAGTCGATAAATCGCATTTTCATGAAAATGTCAATAAAACCTTTAGCTGACTAAAAAGCGCACTAAACAATTCCTTATGAAATGTTACCAAAATTCCTCCATGCATCACTTATGTCACGCATGAATCAATCCACACACTGAACCATTTGCAATAAAACACTTAGTAATACAAACTCTCGAACGAAAAGTTAAGCGACACTAGAATTCCAAACTCATTTTAGACAAATCACTAAAAATAGCCTTATACAAACACCGCGGGATGTAACTTTCCGTCTCAACTCTAACATATGTGGAGGAATTCCAATGTTAAAGTCGCAAACCGTAGTCACTTGCCCAACATTTTAAACACCACAAAACACGGATATCATCATACCCGAAAGAACCGTTGGAAAAATAATCAATGATACAATTTTAACAAAGTTTGCAACTCTCGTGATAAAAAGGTTTCATGCACTTTCAAAGCCATAATTCGAAATCTTGTGTGTGTACTAAACATTCCCCAAAATTCCAAAACACCATCCCTAAAAGGATTTGAAACACCAGAAGTAGTTAATGCAATTTTATTTTCAAAATAAACTTTGTGCATGACTCAGTCGGCATTCCACGTCTCGACTCATACTCCTCCAAACCTCTCCAATCCACTATCGTCCTCCGAGCATTTAACCTCTTAGGGCAAGTTGGGAAATTACGTCAAATAATCCCTACGATTTTTCCTCAAATCCATGTCGGCTCTATAAGCCTATGACTCTAGCACAATCTCCCATCTTGGCCCGAAATGATCTACTTACAACCAATATCATCCTTATCGTCACTCCAAGTGACTAATACTATAATCGTCTTTCTATTCTAACGACTACTAGTTTAGAACCTTGGACACTACCCCAACGATCATCCCATCAAAGCAAGACAAGTACACACATGTACCAGTGGATCTACTATATTTGTCTCTCCTCGTGACGGCTATTCAGGGTAGACAATACAACGCGTTATTAACACATAATAACTCATACCAACAACACTCACGCTCAACTCCTTGGATTCCTCGTGACTTCCCCGACTCGAGCATTGATCCTGTGCTTCCGGTAGTAGGAGCTCTACTACTACCATCCACACCTATCATCACTCGTTCCGAGTCCCATCCCAAGGATCCAAGTAGTTTCTCGCCGAAACTATACACATAATACAATTAATCCACACATGCCAGTTCGAGAACATATCCTAAACAGGCAAACTCATACAACTACTGTATATATAAAACCATCGGTCTCCCCGATCAGACAACCACAATTGTATACATAATAAACCATCGGTCACCCCGATCATACAACAACAATTAAATATATAAATAACCATATGCCTGCACCAGCATATATATACATCCACCCTTCCCAGCTCCCTAGGAATTTCCTCTTATCCCACTACCCTTGCTACTACCGAATCCCTACTAATTATGACGAGTGACCTTGCGAATACCCGATTATATGCAGTGCGAAATAATTAGACAGTCGAATACAAGACTCTATCCTAGAACGGTTGGACTCAAACAAGAGCTGCGCAATAGAACTAAATCGAATATTCTAAGGCTATAAATCTCTTACTGCATACAACCTAGAGGGCATCCACTTAGTAACCTATCATAATTCGCATAAATTCCTAATAGCAAGCAGTTCAACATACCGCATATTGTCCACAACAAGCAATCTAGCATGCATACTCTATGATCTAGAAAGCAATAAAACACTAAGTATTGTACCTTTTCCCTTGGCTCCGGCTGACTGTACACACTGCGCCATCGATCACCGTTTCTCAAACGGGTTTTCCTTTCTTTTATTTTCCAAAAAGATTTAATAAAGAATTTGAAAATTTCCCAGCCGCAACTTGAGACCAAACACACCGAGGTGCGTTTGATTCACTCAAGTTGTGCTCTGATACCAAGTTGTAACGTCCCAAAAATTACAAGTAAATTTAAATTTTTAAATAAACAATTCATTTATAACAACTCATTAAATGAATCCCAACGTTTCGTTTGCAAACTCATAATTAATAACTTTATAATAAAAATACAGCGGAATAAACGTTTAATTAACAAAACCATAAAACAACCAGCTCTCCTCGCGCGCCAGTGTGTACTCGTCACGCCTTGGAGCCGCCCGTACCTGAAACCACAGTTTATTGGGAAAGGGTAAGCACGAAGCTTAGTGAATTCCAACACATGCGCAGATAGGAATTATATACACATCACCCCTATCCGCACATAAGCAACAACATCACAGTTACATAAAACGAGTAAACATCTACAAGTAATTATGTATCCAACACCTCAGTACCATCGAGGCCTCGGTCCCACCGAATTGTAATGTATCCAACACCTCAGTACCATCGAGGCCTCGGTCCCACCGAATTGTAATGTAACCAACACCTCAGTACCATCGAGGCCTCGGTCCCACCGAATTGTAATGTAACCAACACCTCAGTACCATCGAGGCCTTGGTCCCACCGAATTGTAATGTAACCAACACCTCAGTACCATCGAGGCCTTGGTCCCACCGAATTGTAATGTAACCAACACCTCAGTACCATCGAGGCCTTGGTCCCACCAAATTGTATTGTAACACATTTATACCAAGCATTCAAACCAATCAAATATTACACACCACAACCAACTAGTTCACACCACAAAGACAGTAGTACACGCAAACTATTATGACATGCATACAACTCCTAACTACACAGTGAGAGAACTCACCTCGAATGCGCGCCCAGCTTAATAACACAATTCAAGATTCACAAATACGGTCACTTCCCAGCACCTAAATGCATGTTAAAACGTGTCAATACGAGACTCGGACTCTATGACACGACACACGCTTAAACTGTCACTAAAACTAAATTCCGCTCACCCAAAACAGGTCTGTTCGGGACCTGTTTCGACCCACTTAAACCCAGAAAATTCCCAATATTATTTCATGACCAGAAAGTACTCTGAGTTAGGGTTCCAAGGACATATTATACGCCTCCTAACGATTTTTCTACAATTTACTACGGATTTTACAAAAACAGATTCCGGAACAGCGAAAATCAGCACCTTTCAGCATAAAACGACAAATCGACCCAAGCTACGTCCCGAACTGGATTTTGCACAAAACACAGAAAAGTTTCTAGACTCAAAAAGGGAACTTTTGACACCAGTTTCACCCCAAACCGAGTTACGAGCAGAAAGTTATGATTTTCGCAAGATCAGGGCAGATTCCAGAAATTTTCACATGAAATGACGAAATACCGAACTTGCGACCATTTTTTCGCCCAGTTAGAGACCGAACCAGTTTTCCGCTAAAACACGGAAAACGTGCCCGACCCCGAACTTGAACCGTGGACGCCAGTTTCGGCTCAAACGGAGTTACGACGGAAAAGTTATGGTCAAACGAAAACTGGACAGCACACTTAGAATTTTCATAAAATCACGATTTATAAAACGGTAACGCGATTAAGGTTTCGGGTTAGGGTTTAGCTATCACGGTTTAACGGAAACTGGACAACACACGGCACCACCCACTGCCACCTCCGGCAGGGGTTGTCGCCGGCGGCGGCGGCCGTTTTTCCGGCGACGCAGCGACGACAAGGAAAACGAACGGAAGGAAGATTTACCTCTCGATAAAACGTAGCAGCAGTAGCAGAATTGGATTGCCGGTTCCTTCTTCCCGTCGTCCTTCTCCCTCTCTCTGCCCCTCTCTCTCTTACACGCTCTTCTCTCTCTTTCTCGCTCGCCGGCGAAAACAGCGGCGCCGGCTAAAACAGCGGCGCCGGCTGCTGCTGTTGCAGTCCGGCGATGGCAGCAGCGGCTGCTGGGGGAAATCCGGCGGTCTCGTGGTGGAAGAAAACAGTAGCAGCAGTAAGAAGGGTAGGGTTCTCCGATGGGGGTTGCTTGACACCAAAGAAAACGAGCGAAGGGAAGGGGAGAAGAAGTTACGGCCGAGAGTGAAAGGGGAAGACTTTAGGGTTGTTTGGTTTGCTGTTGGTATCCTATGTGTGCAGCGAAAAACAAAAAGGGAACACCGACCCTCATGCATACCATTCTTCCAAATTTGCATTCTAGTCCTTAGGTTTTCCAAAACATTGCAAAAGGAAAGGTTTTTTCCATATAATAACCTTCAAGGTCTTCCTCGACAAAACCCGTTAAATAAATTCGTTAAGAGACGAAACTAAAATAAATAAATAAAAAAATAAAACATCCGCACCGGGACACGGGCTTTACACAAATAAAAAGCATCTTGTGAATAAACGTGAATGCTCTAAAAAATTAGAAATGATCGTGACCAAGAAATAATTAATATAAGTGAAATTTTGAGAACAAATAACGAAATAACACGAGATATCCTACACATGGTTTTAAAAGGCGTGTGAGACGTACACCTTGAGACTTAAGGCTAGGCGGTCCAAAATCGCACCTGAGGCGGCACCTCTCAATCCCCAAACAAGGCGTGTGCCTCAATTGTCTGAGGCGGTGGAGAGGCGTACCCCTCAATACAGAGGCTAAATTATTTTTAAAAATAGCTGAAACTTTCTTATTTTTTTAAACCTTTTTCTTCTCCTCTAGTTCTCCAAATCACTAAGTGGTAGAGGCAGCCAACATGGTGTACGTATGTATGTACACCGGTGCAGTAAAGTCAAACATCAACAAAGTTATTTATAAAGTCTTTATTCTCCCTCTCTCATACAATCACGAACATGCATTATATGTTAGGATTATTGTATATAATATAATATATAATATACTTAACAAAAAATATGTATTAGTATATATACATATATATTTCTGACCTAAGTATACCTTATTCTTATTAATAGTTCTTTGTTAGTATATTATACTCACTTTGCATACATTCTATACTGTGTATATTAGCATTTGTATATTAAGTTGCTACATACAACTTTACAAGTGTGTGTGTATATATATATATATATATATATATATGTTCTGGTTTTGCGTATTATGTAGTCAATACAAGCGTATATATCAATATATATTATGTTTTTGTGTAGTATGTTGTCACATACAAGTGTGTAATTGTGTACATATATGTATAAATATATGTATATATATTATGTTTTTGGTGTATTATGCTGCCACATACTAGTGCATATATGGAATTATGTTTGTTTTGTCAAGTGTAAAGCTGATAGCGGAAAACCGTATAGTTCCACTCAGTGGCCACAATGTTCCCACAATGGGGGCGCAACTATACACCGCAACTATGATCGCTATAAGTAATAAAATGGCAAGTATTTACCAAGTATCGTACCCACGAGGACTGAACTACTGAGAATTAGAGAATTTCACGAACTTCTTGCACAAGTCTCGATTTGTGAGAATAAAGTTGTTTTGTTGGTAAAATGACTAAACTCTTGAATAATTAAAAATGGGTATGGATGTGAGTTCACTTGAGATTTTTGTAGTAACAAAATGGTTAGTTGCTTTGTAACATGAAATGTTCATAAAAAGCCCGATCTCTCGAAATGATGCAATTTATAAACCGGTCCTACAAAGTTTCCATAAAGTGTCCATTGTTACCGACTCCCGATCTTGCCGATTTAATTAAGTTTGACTCTAAACGTCAAGTTATTCCAATATGGAGATTTACACCCAAATCTCTTTGTGATATAAATCTCGACCGGCGTTTGAACCTTAATAAATCATACAAAACCCGCCTCTCGACGTGGTTATCAAAGACTCTCTCAAATCTTTGTGCATCACTTAAGCCGTATTTCAAATCCGCCCCTCTCGAGGTCTAAGATCTAATATTAACACATCAAAGTGATCGGCTTATTCGCGTTGAGTTTAAGTCTCGACTCAAGTGACCAATCTCGAGAGTTAGTAACAATAGCCACACCCAAGTGTCACGTACTAGTCTCAAGTTTGCTCACATCCACACCCAATGGGATGCTTAGCTCATAATTAAATTAGAAGACATAACAATATAAAAGAAGTTCATCAAAGTTACTTGCATAAAATTAAAGCAATGCCCACAGTGGGTCACTGTTGACAGAATTGAAATGTGAAACTACAAACAAGAAATTAAATGCTACTAATCTTCAAGCTTTTAAGAAACTTGAAGAAGAACTATTCTACTGGAGTTGTGTTAACTTGAACTGAACTAAAACTATGAAAGAAAACTGATCCAAGCCTTCATTTTATAGTCCCAAAAAGGTAGAAACCCCATTGGACTATTCTTCCAATAATCTCTAAGGTAAATACCACCACCATGCTTCCCATGCTTTCAGGGATTTCCAGATCTTCCAACTTCTAGAATGCCAATATTTTAATCCTTTCTTTTATCCAGAAATTAGCATTGCCCGTTGATTAAAGGGATGATCCGTCTGTGCTCATAGTGAGGAGTCTCGTGCCCACAGCCGAAAGTGTAATGTTTTTCCAAAAAAATAAACTTTTGAAACTTAATCATCTCTTTATCACATTTTAGACAAAATGAATGGGAAAGAAGCAAAGTGGGTATAAAAATGATATAAATTCCTAGAAAAAGAGTGATAAATAACTCTAAAAAATGAGAGTTATCAAAAGCATTTATGAACTTTGTTGTTTTATTTTTTGGGGCTTACGCCTCACATACCTAAGAGAAATAAGCCTCGAGGCTCGTTTCCGTTTTTTAAAACCTTGATCCTACAATAGTATTTTTAATTTTGCAAGTTTTCATTCTTGGTCAGATTGAGTTGGTTCTGTTGCTCCTACTTCAAACAAAAAACAAAAACAAAAACAAGATAAAATTGATTTCTCCCCAGTCCTATGTTACCAAAATGTAAAGTAAATTCATCTCTATCAAATCTTTTCAAATTTCAGCTCATCCATCCTAAATGATTGATAGTTAGCTGATACGTTGTTTTTAAGTGTTTGACAAATTTTGCTTATAATGTACAATGACCAAAAAAAACATTTTGTTCTTGAACAATTGCAGGGATGATTGCACAACCACAATTGCCTCACTGTATGAACCAAAATCATCAAAATAAGTAAAACCCATATCAAACAACCAATAATTTCTTATATGGATACTCTTCATTTAGAAAAATAAGCAAAACAGTGAATATATAACTAGCGTCTACTTAAGTAAATAAGAAAAAAGTACCTGGAGCCTCAAGGAAAGTGAGACTGAGAGTAGAGGCTGAGTGGTGAGAAGTAAGAAGTGATCAAGTGAAGGTCGACGGTCGTGACTGGTGGGTAGCAGCAACTCGCGGCTTGAAGGTGAGAACAACCAGCGATAGGCAAAGGCAAGAATCAAGGGTTCTTATTTTTTTAATCTCTTTAAAAAATCCACCTACAAAAATAACATCTTTTTAAAAAAAATCAAAAATAGCCACCCATCTCTCCTCAAGCAAAATATTTGCTTGAGGAGAGATGACCCACCACCCATCACTTTTCAGAATTTTTTTTAATAAAAAATGAAAGATTTCTTCCCGATTTGACTGATTTGACATAAGATTCCCGATGTGACACAAGATTCCCACGATTTGACACAAGATTCCTTCTTATTTGACAAAACACTTGAAAAAAACAAAAAACCTCGAGTTTTTGATATTGTTGAATGCTTCTCGGTTGAGTTTCTGGATTTTGATTTTTCACAAACATGTGATGCTTCTGGGTTTCATATCTGGTGGACGGCGCTTCAGTAGGGTTTTGTTTTAGATTTTTTAGATTTAGGGTTTTGATTTAGATTTAGATTTAGGGTTTTGACTTGGATATTTTTATTGTAATTTCATTGAATTAATTGATACAAATTTGTAGTTTATATTCTTCATATCCTCATGATTGTTCTTGAGTTTTGATGGGTTTAGTTTTAAGGTTAAATGTGGATTGATTATTACTTAAGTTTTCAATGGAAAAATCTGTTGAGTGTATGAATAGATAAAATGGAAAAAAATCAAATTGCAAACACTCCCAGCAAAACCAACAACAAAACCAACAACTTTACCAATTAAGATATTTGAATCATGTTTTGGGTGTTGATTTTGATTTTAAGGTTTTGGTTTAGGTTAGAGTGTGCGTCTTATTTTAACTATTGATTTTGATGTTTAGATTTGTATTTGGTCTTGGGTATAATTGATGTTGGTGTTTGAATTAAGGTGGCCAGGCCGGAGAAGATGACCGACGATTTGGCCGGAAGAGATGACCCGAAAGGGGTGTACAATTTACATACTTGATCCCTATAATTTGATGGTTCTTACAAATATACGAAAAAACAAAAAAAAGTGTAAAAAGAGGACAAAAACATGGTTGGACGAAAATACCCCTGCCACTAGCGATGACATTAGACGGAGTTAGTGGTCAGGTCCTGTTTCAAAGCAAAATCAGAATCCTAAGGACGAAAAGTCTAATTATGAAACCATAGGTCCCTGTTTCAAAAAAATCGACATACCTTAAGGACCAAAAGTAGAGTTTACTCAATAGAGAATTAAAAATCAAAACCTCAAAAAAAGGGTTTACATTCATCTTCAATAGATTCCTCATCTTGGATAATCCAACATTGATATAATATCAAAATATTTCATTTATCTATTAAAACATTATTTCTCTCTAAATATTTATTTTTAAAGTTTTCTATTGGTGCTTTCACTTGTTAATCAATTTAAGGCGTTCTCCATATTCGGAGAAAAAACCTATTCCCCCTCTTGCTTTCTCCATTGGGGAAGTTGTTGAACCAAATCCTCATTTTCTCCATTTTCTTCATGATAAGTGCTAATTTTATATACATTTTATATCAAATTTACCCTAAAAATAATGTTAATTAGATGTATAAAATACCCCTATTAATTTGAGTTGATATTTATTTGTGAAAAGATGTAATCTAATGCAAAAAGCTGATTTTGAGACGTTCTGTATACAGTCACTGCCCACTGCGGACACACTGGAAAAGCCACCGCCCACTACGGACACTCTTGAAGTACACCACCGCCCAAAGAGTTGCAATTCGATCAAGTTGGTATGGTGTGCTGGGATGAAGATAGGGTTGCACACTTTTCAAAGCTCAATTACATTTCCTATAAATAGAAGAAGAAAGTCGTTCAATAATCCTCTCCTTTCTTTTTAGCATAGTTTAGATTTTCATTCTTCAAGTTATTTACTTTTCAAAAAACACTTCAAGTCTTAGGCTTGAAGTGTAGCACTTTAAATTCTGTATTTAGTTCCATACTTACTTTCCGTATTTTATTTCTCGTATTTAACTTTATGAAAGTAATTACTTCGTATTTCTTTTCTTTTATTATGTCTTTTACTTTTAGTATGAGCTAACCACTTCTTTGGGTGTGGGTGTGAATTAAACTGGAGATTAATACGTGACACTTGGATGTTGCCATTATTTCTAACAATTGTGACTTTACGGGCACTTTGTAGGACCGGTCTATAAAAATCCACTTTCGAGAGATCGGACTTTTTATATACATTCGTACTACAAAGTGACTAACCAAGTCGTCACTACAACCATCTCAAGAAAAATTTACACCCTTACCCATTCTTTAATTTAAAGTACATTTCATATTTTAGAATTACTTAACCAATTCTCAAGCTTTGTAAGTTTATTTCGATTTTCATTTGTTAGATATGAGTAGCTAGTTTATTATTTCTAGCAATGGGTATGTAATCCACTTCGAAAGCTTGGATATGTTGAGATTTAATTAGGTTTTAACATCATTAGAATTCGTTTATGTAACCTTTGATTACATTGTTCTTCGAGTTTTTGTTAATTATTTCGAGTTGGATCCCTCGTTTCCTTTAATTTAAACTCGAATAGCTTGTTAATTCTTTGAATCTGTAATTGTTCATTGATTTAAGGAGGTAGCAACCAATATCTATATTCGATATTTTATTGAATTATAGTGTTGTAAGGTTACATAATTTGATCAGAATGATCGGCTTCGATTATTAGTCAAGGGTGATAAGTTGGTTGAATTTTAATGCGGCTAGCATTTGAATCCAAGTCCGTGACTTGATTTATTTAGCTAGCTAGAGACTAGTCATCGAGCTTCTCGTGATAGTCAAGTTTTTAGAATCAACATAACTTTGGTGCGTATCATAGTTTAGAGCCACTCCGAATTCTTTTGAAAGAATATTGCCGATTAAGTCTCTAATACGTTATCCAACCAAGTAGTTGATTTCTACTCATTGCTAGAATTCGTTTTATTGAATTTTTAAAATTCTTATTTGGTTGTTGCATGTTTAGACTTTTTATAAACCCCCTTTTATATATAATGTTTCCGATGAGTTTGCACGTGATTACGTCTTGGACTCATGTTTAACACCGAGTTCCTGAGGAGACGACCCTACTTACCATTATCACAATTTGTTGTGTTTTATGTAATAACCAGGTATGTTATTAATTTATTTATAAGTGTTATTTTAATTTAATATTATGGAGTTAGAAGTTAATGGGTAAGTTATAATTTTAATATGGAAGTATAGGGGTGTATTTTGCCATGAAGTAGAAGTTGAGGGTTAAATTGGTCTTGTTACAAAAACCATACACTTCCACCACCGCCTATAGTACTTCAATTAGGAGATGAAGTCTTCATTCTTAGCAAAAACCAAAATATCCTAGGTGTTGTGTGTGTTTTCGGTTTAGAGAGAGAGAGGAGGGAGAAATCGAAGAAAGCTAGAAAAGAGGAAGAAGGAAAGCTTAGATTTCTGCTAGAATTGCTAAAAACAACTGAAGAAAACAAGGTAATATTTCTGTTTAATCCATACTTTTAAGGTTCTTAGTTTTCTATAAACTTTAGAAGTGGGTTTTGCTATTTTTAGAAGGATATATGAATTCTGGGTTTGGGTTAGTGTTCAAAAGGTAGTCTTAAACATATCTGCATAATTACAGCAACATGCATAGTTAAAAGATTAAAATCTGGGTTTAAGATGAACACTGTGGACTGAGACATTCAAGCAAGTCGCAATGGTGGGTTGCGGCATGCTTGAATATGGTCATCTTCATGAATGTCGCAATGGTGGGTTGCGACTTGCTCATAAAGTCGCAATAGTGGGTTGCGACTTGAGGGTGAAGTCGCAGTAGTTGATTGCGACTTAAGGGTGAAGTCGCAGTAGTTGATTGCGACTTGGGTGTGAAATCGCAGTAGTTGATTGCGACTTGGTGTAGTGTATTGCGACTTGAGTCGAGGATTTCAGAACTTAGAGACTTCTAGCCTTAAAAAGAAATATTTGTATTCATGTGGTACAGATTCCGTGAATCGGGACTGAAGGAATCGGAGTGCTCGATAATAGCGTGGAAGGATTTTTGGAACTAAGCTAATCAAGTGAGTTTTTCTTTAAAATGTTTTCAAATGGAATACATATATGTGATTAAAATGTAATATTGTGCATATAGTGTTTATATGAATATTACATTGTATGAGTGCTAGTTGGCCGGGCTTAGGACCGGTGAAAGTTGGCTGTACAGAGGGACAGTGGTGTTGGCTGTATTTAGTACAGCGGTGTAAATTAATTAATTGGCTTGCTACCAATTAATATGGCCAAGGAAAAGAAAAGAGAAAGAGATGGAAAGATACATGATGCATGAGTCATAATTGGTATTTTTATGTGAATTATGTGTATGATGTTGTGCAAATGTTTTCTTTAACTAACGGGGATTTTCTCACTAGACCTCAAGGTCTAACCCTCATTTTTGTTTTAAAATATGTATTCCAGGTCATGGAGCAAATAAAAGACAATGATAGAGTTTATCATGTTTAGCTTTTGTGGTAGATGAATGATTATGAAGATTCCAGTTGTGTTTAGTATCTATTATGTATTTTACTTTATTCGAAAAAGTTTGTACTGAAAAGACCTAACTGTAGAATCTAAGGGACCGTATTTGAAATATGATATGTTATTTTGTGGTGAAATATATGTATTTGTGTATTGGGATTAAGGGATGTTACAGATGGTATCAGAGCCTTAGTTTAAGAGATTTAGGTATTAGTATCTGTACCTAGACTTAAACTGCATGCGAAGTAGGATGTCCTTGTTATTATAGAACCTTGGGATGTTAAATATAAAAAGGTAGAAGGAACATCATGTAAGGTAATTTCAGATTACACCTGGCCAGTGTAATTGTGATCTTACAGGTACATGTTTGAACCAGAATACTTTATTATATGGGGTATGTGCTTATGTGTATATTAACCTTGTTTGAATCAACAGAATGGCAAGTGGGACGAGACAAACAAACCGGGAAGGGGAAGGAAATCCGAATAGATCTAATCCAACAGCCGGAGGAAGGGGAAGAGGGGGAGAAAGAGGTAGGACAGGGGGCAGAGTACAGGGGCGAGGCACAGAGTTTGTTACGAGAGATGACCTAGCGGTTGAAATGGGAAGACTTCAGGCAAATATCCAAGCTATGTTTAACCAGACTCACCATACAGAAACGGAAATACCAGACCCTACCCTTGAAAACGAAGTGCCTATCGCACCTATTGTCACATCAGTACCAAGAAAGTGTGATTATAAAATGTTTTTAAGCTGTAAACCACCCACTTATGGAGGGGACAGAGATCCAGTAAAAGCAATGCGATGGCTGAAGGAGGTTGAAGCTGTATTTAAAACCAGTAAATGCGCGGAAGAAGATAAAGTGTTATACGGAACAGCAATGTTGAAAGCAGATGCCTTATATTGGTGGGAGGCCCTTATTGACTCTGAAGGACCTAATGTATATTCAACTTTTACTTGGGGCGAATTCTCGAGGGCATTTAAGGAACAGTTTTGTCCGCAAGCCATAGTTAGACAGTTGGAAGAAGAATTCCTGAGCCTACAACAAGGAAATTTGTCAGTAAGAGACTACACTGCCCGTTTCTTAGAAAAGTCGCGTTTTGGGGAGTATTATATTGCCACAGAAAAGATGAAGATGGAAAGGTATGTATTCGGATTAAACTCGGAGATTAGAAAGTTAGTGACTGCAACAAGACCTGATGCCTTTTCAGAAGCAGTAAATGCCACGAAGAATGTGGAGCGGGACAATAAGAGGGATGCTGGGGATAAGAGTGCGGGAAAGAGAAAATGGGAAGGACCACCACACGATATGAAGAAGTCCGGGTTTCAGCGATTTGATAGTCGTCCACCTTTCCGAGCAGTTGAAAGACCTTGCCCAAAGTGCCACCGTTTTCACCAAGGAAGCTGTCAAGTTGATCCTAGAAACTGTTATAAGTGTGGGAAGATTGGTCACATTGCTAAAGACTGTCGGGTGGTTAGATTTTGTTATTCGTGCAATTCTCCAGACCACCTTCAATCAGATTGTCCACTGGGAAGAATACAATCGGGTGGCACGTCAACAAGAGCAACGGGTGTTAGACCAGCAGTACCGAGGTCAGAACCAGCAAGAGCAAGAGGTCGTTCATTTCAAATGACAGCAAAAGAAGCGGAGGAAACTCCGGACATGGTTACAGGTACATTCTTAATAAATTCTACACGTGCTAAGGTGTTATTTGATTCCGGTGCAAACCGATCGTTTGTGTCTCCTTCATTTGCTGCTTATATGCATTTAAAGCCGAAAGTGTTAGATCATGCTTTAATGGTAGATACGGCAAATGATAATCAAGTGTCGGTTAAAGAAGTATTTGATAGTTGTGTGATAGATATAGAAGGGTGCGGAGTATCGATTCAGTTATTTCCAATAGCCCTGGTTGAGTTTGATGTGGTAGTGGGAATGGATTGGTTAGCCGAGAACCAAGCTAACATAAATTGTGATAAGAAGTTAATAAATGTTGTGTTACCTGGAAAAGGGCCGGTAGTGATTTATGGTGATCGTAGGAATCATCAATATAACCTTATATCTATGATAAAAGCCCGTAAGTGTGTTAATAAGGGTTGCCCGAGTTACTTAGCTTATGTGATAGATACTAAGCTAGAGAAGAGTAAGTTGGAAGATATCCCAATTGTTAGTGAATTTCCAGAGGTTTTCCCCGAGGACTTGAACAGCCTTTCGCCCGTTAGACAGGTAGAGTTTGGTATAGATCTGATTCCTGGAGCCACCCCTGTAGCCCGTGCACCGTATCGTTTGGCACCTCCGGAAATGAAAGAAATGATGGCACAGCTGCAAGATCTATCCGATAAGGGTTTCATCAGACCGAGTTCTTCGCCGTGGGGAGCACCAGTTTTGTTTGTGAAAAAGAAGGATGGTTCGATGAGAATGTGTATCGACTACAGAGAATTGAATAAGCGTACGATCAAAAACAAGTATCCCCTACCTAGAATTGATGACCTCTTCGATCAATTAGTCGGAGCCTGTTGTTTCTCCAAGATTGATTTAAGATCCGGTTATCACCAATTGAAGGTCAAAGAAGAAGACGTTTTGAAAACTGCTTTTCGCACCAGGTACGGTCACTATGAGTTTCTAGTAATGCCATTTGGATTGACGAACGCTCCAGCTGCTTTTATGGATTTAATGAATCGGGTATGTAAGTCGTATCTTGATAAATTCGTTATTGTGTCTATTGATGATATACTTATCTATTCCCAATCCAAGGAAGAGCACTCGCAACACCTTCGTTTGATTCTAGAACTACTGAAGAAAGAAAAGTTGTATGCTAAATTATCAAAATGTGAATTCTGGTTACGGGAAGTTCAGTTTCTGGGGCATATAGTTTCCGAAAAAGGTATACAAGTCGATCCGATGAAAGTGGAAGCAGTTGAAAAGTGGGAACCGCCGAAGACAGCAACGGAAGTACGGAGTTTTCTGGGTTTGGCCGGCTACTATCGAAAGTTTATAAAAGATTTCTCACGTATTGCCACACCTCTGACTAAGCTGACTCGAAAGAATCTGAAGTTTGAATGGAACGCAGAACAAGATGAAGCATTTCGGATATTGAAAGAAAAACTGTGTAGCGCGCCGATATTAGCATTACCCGAAGGTTCCGAAGACTTTGTAGTCTATAGTGATGCGTCTAAGTTGGGATTGGGTTGTGTATTAATGCAGCGGGGAAAGGTTATTGCTTATGCTTCCCGTCAATTAAAAGATCATGAGAGATAGTATCCTACGCACGACATGGAACTTGCAGCAGTCGTCTTTGCATTGAAGATTTGGAGACATTATCTGTATGGTTCCAAATGTCAAAATTTTACTGATCATAAGAGTCTCCAACATCTCTTCGATCAGAAGGAACTAAATATGAGGCAAAGGAGATGGCTAGAAGTGGTGAATGATTACGACTGTGAAATTCTTTATCATCCGGGAAAGGCGAATGTGGTAGCTGATGCATTGAGTCGTCAAGAAAGGAGTGGGACAATAAAAGCTATTTCACTAAGGGCCGAACTCTTACCCAACATCTTTGAAGAACTATTGAAGTGTCAAATAGAAGCTTGTCAGGAAGAACATTTGAAGTCAGAACGGTTAGTGGGGATATCAGCATTGCTTGTGAAAGATGACCGTGGGTTGTTGTGTCTGGAGAACAGAATTTGGGTGCCTCGTTTGGGTGGATTACGCGATCATGTGTTACAAGAAGCTCATCAATCTCGTTTCTCTATCCATCCAGGTACGAATAAGATGTATAGAGATCTGAAACAATTCTATTGGTGGTCGGGTATAAAAAGAAGCATTGCAAAGCATGTGGAAGAATGTACTACCTGCAAAAAGGTGAAGATTGAACATCAAAAGCCGTTTGGTCAATTGCAGCGATTAGAAATACCGATATGGAAATGGGATCAGATTACTACCGATTTCATCACGAAGCTACCAAGAACTCCGAAAGGATTTGATTCTATTTGGGTGATAGTCGACAGGTTGACGAAATCTGCACACTTCCTACCGATAAAGGAAACTGATTCAATGGAACGATTAGCCAAGTTGTATATAGACGAAATAGTAACTCGACATGGAGTTCCAATCTCGATTATTTCTGATCGGGATAGTCGTTTTACTTCAAGATTTTGGAGAAGTTTCCAAAAGGAGATGGGGACGCAGATAAAGTTAAGTACATCATATCATCCCCAAACTGACGGCCAGAGTGAAAGAACAATCCAGACTTTAGAAGATATGCTCCGGGCTTGCATCGTTGATTTTGGGGGATCGTGGGATAAGCATTTGCCTTTGATAGAATTTGCCTACAACAACAGTTATCATTCCAGCATTCAAGCGGCACCATTTGAAGTATTATATGGTAGAAAATGTCGAACGCCTCTATGTTGGAATGAAGTGGGAGAAAAACAGTTAGCAGGGCCAGAAATAGTACAGTTAACAGCGGATAAGATTACTCAGATTCGGGAAAGATTGAAAGTGTCTCAAGATAGACAGAAAAGCTATGCCGACCGACGCCGGAAACCGTTAGAGTTCCAAGTGGGAGATTTTGTAATGTTAAAAGTCTCACCTTGGAAAGGAGTCATTCGATTTGGGAAGCAAGGTAAACTTAGCCCGAGGTATATTGGACCGTTTGCAATTACTGAAAGAATTGGGGAAGTAGCTTACCGATTAGACCTACCGCCAGAATTAAGCAGGATTCACAACGCCTTTCATGTGTCGAATTTTCGAAAGTGTTTGGTATCACCAGATCAAGCAGTCTCTCTACCAGATATACAGGTTGATGAAAAGTTGAATTATGTGGAGGAACCGGAAGCAATAGTTGATCACAAAGTTAAAGTGTTGCGGAACAAAGAAATTAGACAGGTAAAAGTTCAGTGGAAACATCATAGAGGCCAGGATGCTACTTGGGAATCAGAGTCAGAAATGAGAGCCAAATACCCTCATCTGTTCACTTAACTGAATTTCGGGACGGAATTCTTTTAAGAGGGAGATGTTGTAATAACCAGGTATGTTATTAATTTATTTATAAGTGTTATTTTAATTTAATATTATGGAGTTAGAAGTTAAGGGGTAAGTTATAATTTTAATATGGAAGTATAGGGGTGTATTTTGCCATGAAGGAGAAGTTGAGGGTTAAATTGGTCTTGTTACAAAAACCATACACTTCTACCACCGCCTATAGTACTTCAATTAGGAGATGAAGTCTTCATTCTTAGCAAAAACCAAAATATCCTAGGTGTTGTGTGTGTTTTCGGTTTAGAGAGAGAGGAGGGAGAAATCGAAGAAAGCAAGAAAAGAGGAAGAAGGAAAGCTTAGATTTATGCTGGAATTGCTAAAAACAACTGAAGAAAACAAGGTAATATTTCTGTTTAATCCATACTTTTAAGGTTCTTAGTTTTCTATAAACTTTAGAAGTGGGTTTTGCTATTTTTAGAAGGATATATGAATTCTGGGTTTGGGTTAGTGTTCAAAAGGTAGTCTTAAACATATCTGCATAATTACAGCAACATGCATAGTTAAAAGATTAAAATCTGGGTTTAAGATGAACACTGTGGACTGAGACATTCAAGCAAGTCGCAATGGTAGGTTGCGACATGCTTGAATATGGTCATCTTCATGAATGTCGCAATGGTGGGTTGCGACTTGCTCATAAAGTCGCAATAGTGGGTTGCGACTTGAGGGTGAAGTCGCAGTAGTTGATTGCGACTTAAGGGTGAAGTCGCAGTAGTTGATTGCGACTTGGGTGTGAAGTCGCAGTAGTTGATTGCGACTTGGGTGTGAAATCGTAGTAGTTGATTGCGACTTGGTGTAGTGTATTGCGACTTGAGTCGAGGATTTCAGAACTTAGAGACTTCTAGCCTTAAAAAGAAATATGTGTATTCATGTGGTACAGATTCCGTGAATCGGGACTGAAGGAATCGGAGTGCTCGATAATAGCGTGGAAGGATTTTTGGAACTAAGCTAATCAAGTGAGTTTTTCTTTAAAATGTTTTCAAATGGAATACATATATGTGATTAAAATGTAATATTGTGCATATAGTGTTTATATGAATATTACATTGTATGAGTGCTAGTTGGCCGGGCTTAGGACCGGTGAAAGTTGGCTGTACAGAGGGGCAGTGGTGTTGGCTGTATTTAGTACAGCGGTGTAAATTAATTAATTGGCTTGCTACCAATTAATATGTCCAAGGAAAAGAAAAGAGAAAGAGATGGAAAGATACATGATGCATGAGTCATAATTGGTATTTTTATGTGAATTATGTGTATGATGTTGTGCAAATGTTTTCTTTAACTAACGGGGATTTTCTCACTAGACCTCAAGGTCTAACCCTCATTTTTGTTTTAAAATATGTATTCCAGGTCATGGAGCAAATAAAAGACAATGATAGAGTTTATCATGTTTAGCTTTTGTGGTAGATGAATGATTATGAAGATTCCAGTTGTGTTTAGTTTCTATTATGTATTTTACTTTATTCGAAAAAGTTTGTACTGAAAAGACCTAATTGTAGAATCTAAGGGACCGTATTTGAAATATGATATGTTATGGTGAAATATATGTATTTGTGTGTTGGGATTAAGGGATGTTACATTTTAGAGATAATAGGAGTAATTTTATAAATATTATTATTTGTTGGGCTCGACACCCATCACTTCATTTTGGATAAGTAGTTGGAAATGCTCTTATAAGTTTGCTTATAAGCTATCTTATGAGGAATTTTTTGATACTTTTTCAATTATAACCTTGGTTAATTTTAATTATTAATTATAAATAAATATTAATTATTCATAAACATCAACTTATTGTAAATAAAATTAATTAAAAATTGTTATTAATTTTAATTATACAATACAAACACTCAAAAAACAATCTGATTTGAGACAAATTTGCTAATACTAAAAGAGAGAAGGAAGAATCTCCTCTTTCAGATCCGAAGAATTAAGATATTTATTTAGATAGTGAAGCTGATTTTGCCTATGAAACTCCGATAGAGAAGTTTTTTCAAAAGGGGTGAGTTACAACTAATAACACGGGTGAGGTTTTATAGCCACCATCGCATTAAATGTAATATTCCAACTTTAGCATGTGTTTTCATCAGATTTGTTGATCCATGAAGTATGACACTAATAAAATAGTGTTTTAGAACTTACTTTGCTTACATGTTATTGCATGTTCCCACACTAGAATAGGAGTTTGGGAGAGTTGGTGAGTCAAACCTTTTTGGATAAGTTTGCACTACAAAATCTGACTTGCCAGTAATAGTATTTGTCAGACTACTAGTTGAATTTATATTGTATTGATCTTCTTTCGGTAGATGACACACCAATCCACTTTGGTGACTATCTTGACCTCAATTCAACTAGTCTTCGATTTCGTTGAAGGCATTTTTACTCTTTGGATCAATACAAATAGTTACAAGATTTTTATAAATAGACACTATCTTTGTCTATTCCGAAATATAAGCTATATATCGGATTCCAACTATAGACTATTTATAAAGTATATCTATCGGATGCTAAAAGACTTAAAATATTTTGAGGATTAGTTATGAATCCGATAGGTTGTAGTTATAGAAATTTCTTATCGATTCATATGTCTGGATATCGCTTTATCAAATATGAGATTTGATCTTACAAAGCTTTTTTGGTCAGTGATCCGATGAAGACTCTATATTCAAAATCTTAACTTATATGATTCTTCTTTATAAAATAAATGTTCGAATGATAAATCGTGTGAGCTATATCCGATGGATATTGTTTATCGGATATACTCATTTCAAGGCAAGGGATAAGAATGAGTTTCTAAGTGTTTGGCAGGATGTTATTTGTATTATTTACAAATCTGATAGGTGAGACTAACATTTATACATACATATATATATATAGAGGTGGATTCAAATGAGAACACTAACTATTTAATAAAACATGAGAACGACCACTAATGTACAAAATCATACATGATTCACATACAAAATCATATATGATTCACGTACAAAATCATATATGATTCACGTACAAAATCATATATGATTCACGCAACTTGCCTCGCAACTTTAAGTCACACCCAAATTCTCCAATACCAATTTTATTTCCAAATTATTCCTACATTCTACAATGTCCTCAGTTTTTTCAAAATATTACTCAATCTCCAACTTTTATTTAATCCTCGTCCTTGATATTAACAAATCATAAATAAATATAGAAAAAGTGAAAACTTTATATTTGAATTATTTGTAATAATTATATATATAGGAAAGTTTAAATAAAAACTCATTTTCAATTATGAACATGAGGACGGATCTTGACTCTTCCATCTATATTGATCCAATGACTCATATTAAATAGAGTTTTTAATTGAAATTATTAATTAAGGTGATTAGGGGTAAAAATGGAAGATAATTAAAACCCACGTCTACCATGTTTGACTTTTTATTTTCCTTTTTAATTAAATTTTTTTACCTCCCTTAAAGTTTAAAATAAATTAACTTAAAAATTATTAACATTTTAATCAAAAAAATTACATCAAAAAAATGAGAATTCCGTGCTCTTCGATATGACATCCATCTCGATATACTTTTTTGTTGTTTTAACCGTTTTTACGTGGAATGTCATATACGTGTTATATTCGGTATGGATATTTATGTATGTTCAAGTGCGTACAACATCTCGACACCATAAGTCCGTAACTCGACATCACCTTCTACAACACTTTCTTCAACGTCCTAAGGTATAAGGTATCGTGTTCTTCATTACCATAACCCAACACCTATCGAGATGAATCGGGAACCTATCGAGTTTCGATTGTGAACCGATGAACAAAAGAGAGTGCGTCACGTCTCCACACCTTCATGAGTCACTCATGTATTATTCTTCATAAATAATGTATCATTCAGTATGAATAATACATCATTCAGGGTGAATAATACACGATTCATGAATTCATGTATTATTCATCCTGAATACTGTATTATTCATCCTGAATATTGTATTATTCATCCTGAATATTGTACTATTCATCATGAATAGTGAATGAACGTTCACCTTTGTTATTCATATTGAATGTGGACACCTAAAGATGTGCATACATATTCATAAAGAATAAAACCAAGTTTCGGTTGTGAATTGGAAAACAAAGAGAGTGTGTCATGTGTTCAACCTTCACGGGTCATTCCTATATTATTCAGGGTGAATAATGTGTTATTCAGGGTGAATAATGTGTTATTCAGGATGAATAATACACGATTCATGTTTAATAATACATGAATCAGGAATTCGTGTATTATTCATCCTGAATGTTGTATTATTCATTTTGAATACTGTGTTGTTCGTCATGAATAGTGAATGAACGTTCCTCTTTGTTATTCATACTGAATATGCACACCAGGAAACGTGCATACATATTCATACCAAATATAACACATACATAGCATTTCACGTAAAAACGGTTAAAATGAAGAAAAATCTATATCGAGATGGATGTCATATCGAAGAGCACGAAATTCTTGTTTTTTTGATGTAACTTGTTTGATTAAAATATTAGTAATTTTTAAGATAAATTATTTTAAACTTTAAGGGGGTAAAATTTTTTAATTAAAAAAGAAAATAAAAAGTCAAACATGGTAGGCGTTGATTCAAATTTCCAGATTTGCCCCTAATCACTTCTCAATTGGTTTAATTAAGTTTTAACCATTGATTAGTTTTCCAAATCTCGATCAATGGTTGTGACTTGTCCTCATGTTCACAATTGAAAATGAGTTTTTATTTGAACCCACCCATATATATATATATATATATATATATATCAAGTTTATATAATAATCCGTAGATAACCTACATTTTGTAACTAAAAAATGGAAAGTGAGGTATTTGTATGAACCTCCATTGTGAAGTTCTATTAAGATTCTTATTTTGTTGATGTGGCAATGAGGTTTTTAGAGGTTCCACCACTATAGATGTTTAACATAATCATGTAAACGCCTTAGATTCTTCTTTGCAATGATAGGCGACACATTTACAAAACGAAAGAAAAACGGCTAGAGGTGCAAGGTAGGAGCATAGTAGAAAAACCCTAATTTGTACCGAGGAGTTTTTGAAAGTTAATTAAAAAAAGTCTGTTTTTTTTAGTTGAATTAAACCCTAATGAATGGGGGCCTATAGCGTTAAAAATAAAAATAAAAATAAAAATATTTGACCCATGGAGTTTTACTTTTCAATTTGGTGAGATCATTTCACTTTCTCTCTTTATATGTATATTTTATATGGTCCACTCCTTTTCTAAACCATGGATCCACTATCCAAGTTTATTTTTTTACAAAAAAAGTTGATATCGGCAACCCTAACCGGTCCATGGCATGTGTGTTTTTTGATGTGCTTAATGAATGTCATATGATTGATTAGTGTTAAAAACAAAATCGGCTGCCTATCCATAATGCGGGGGGCATACCTGACTCACTCAGCGGTTGTGATTATGGGGGTGTCTTGGGTTCGAACCCGAGACCTTCTGCTTTTTGTACAAAGATGCCCCCACCTATTACCAACTGAGGTACACGCCATTAGCACTATCCAAGTTTATTGCTCTAACTAAATCTAAATGACTCTCTACTTTACTTTGAGTTTGAAGTTATTTAGCTCAAGATTTTAATTGATTTTAGATTTCAATCTCTAATGTTATTATGTTATGATTGCTTTAAAATTGTTTGCTTGATTACTTGATTGGTTAATAGAATATGTTAATGAATTATAAATTTATAATGAATATGCATGTTATATGTGCTTGGTGTTTTTAACTTATGGATTTACACATTTAGGGATGATTTGATTTCTTGAATTTTAATATTATGATTCATTTCAGGGTTGATTTATTTGACTCTTTCAACTACTCACTATTGATAATATTTATTATTTTTATTTGATATGTAGATTAAGATGAAAAATCAACCTACCATTCATTTTTCAATAGAAAACATGTTATCGCTTCTCAAAATCCCGAAAGAACAACAAGTTACATAGTACTTTGCATATGTTCATTTTACTGAAAACTCTTCTAGAAAGCTCAATAGAAAAAATATTGATACTGATCTTAGTAGTAGAACGAAAATTGGTTTGCGTCCCCAACTTTATGAATATACTATTGACTAGGGGTGTTAACGAGCCGAGTCGAGTCGAGTAGCAGGTTATTCAAGTCGAGCTCCAAAAAATATTACCAGGCTCGAGCTCGACTCGAGCTCGATTAAATTTTCAAAGTCGGGCTCGAGCTCGACTCGAGCTCGATTAAATTTTCAAAGTCGGGCTCGAGCTCGAGCTCGAATATTTTTTCAATGTTCGAGCTCGAGTTCGATGCTCGTTTATGAGCTCGAATTCGAGATCGATTAACTCGTTTATTTAGTCAAGATCGATAATTTTTTATGTTTTGATTATATAATTTGTAAACATACAAATATGTCAGGCTCGAAAAAGTGTATGCTCGAATGACTCGACTCGACTCGACTCGTAAAGCTTAATCGAGCTTTCGAACGAATCGAGTCGAACATTGGTGTTATAGAGCTCGGCTCGTTAACTTAAGCGAGATTTAATTTGTGTTCGAGATCGACTCGAGCTCGACAGCTATTAGGCTCGAGCTCGAGATAAACGAGCTCGAGCTCGAGTAGCTCGTTAAAAGCTCGACTCGTTAACACCCCTACTATTGACCCACAAGACACAAATCAAATTCAATGTTTGTTTTTAAATTTAAACAAATCAAAGTTAATGTTTTGTTTTATAGTTTTAATATTTATAACTTTCCATACTGTATCTTTTGTAGTTTTCAAAATATATAAGAGATTAAGGGTCCTTTACCGAACACTTACCAGTAAAATTCAACACACCACTTACTTATGGGTAAGATTTTAGTTCACCAAAACGGTATCATGTACAACAATTTGTCCGGTAAGCGCCAACTATGATAAGAATCTTCATCATTACTTACCGAGTAAGACTCTCGGTCATTTTCCATGTATGGCTTTCTCCTCTTGGGCTCATTGCCCTATTTTTCATTTGAATCCTTTTTGGGCTTCACATGATTGTATTAATTAACTAATACTTTGGTTAATTAATTCCATACATGATAAAAGTGTGTGACCCTTTGGGTTATTGTCGCATAAAAAGTCATAATAAATTTCATTTATTATTATAAAAAATGAACGTTATCTAGCAATATGTTGTTATTATTATTATCTAAGCGATGAGAATTAGTATTTCAATCTATATCTATATATATCTAAAAACAAAACCTAGAGTAGCTTAGGTGACACAATGAGAAGACTCCATTCTCATTTTTCCTTTTTCTCATAATTTTGAATTTCTTTTAAATAAAAACATTTTTTCTTTTTCTTTTTTTCTTTCTTTTCATTGATGAATATTAATTAACTATTTATGAATTACATTTAATTGCAAAACCTTTCATCTCCTAAAACATCCCCCTCTAATTTATGGTATTTCTTTTTTCTTCTACATCTCTCTATGTCCATTAATTTAACTACTTATGAATCATTTCATTTATATATATATTTATAAAAGGAAGAACCACATGCAATGATGTGGCACACTCTTAATGTAGTATTCTTCATATGAATTTTCTTGGATTTTTGATTTTCAAAAATATTTCATTTGTTAGAGACTTTTCTATCCTTAATAAGAAAATGAATGCTCTACTATGAATAGGGGTTCTTTGATAAAATTATATTCATCTTGCATTTATAATATTATTAAATATCATAATCACCAACTTATCATTTTCTCCCCATGCCTTCTTGAATTCTCACCCTTTCGGTTTTCCTCTCTATTCATTCCTTGAAATACATGCCAACAAAGTCATCCTACCACAAAGTTCAAACCTCCTCATCGAGATTTCAAGTTTGCATTTTTTTAAACTTACAGGTTCGTATGAAAATTGTACACCCTCTTAATTCTCACACTCTTCATATCTCAACTTCCTCCTCTCTATTCAGTTTTACTTTTGACGTTCTTGATATATTGGTTTTGCTTTTGTTTGGCTTTTGGTGGATTATCTTTTGGTTGCTCAAGAGTTTCATGCTTATTAAAGGTAAATAGGTAATATAATCTCCTTTTTTCTCTTGATTTATGCACATTTAGTAGTCAAATACCTTGACATCATTATCCAATCTTGAAAAATGTAATTATTCATTTAACCGCCATAAAATATTCGACATTACAGGTTATTTGGTATTCTCTGCTTACATCTGCAATTGATGAGTGTATCCACCTTGACATACATATGGATCGAGCGGCACGAAAAAAACTTTGATTTGAGAATGAAACAAGAAAAAGATGCATTACAAATTTAGCATGTCCATGTATAAAATTGTTATAGCATTGGAATTTAATTGAATTATTTGTTCTACATTTGTAGCCCGACTTCTATATTATATTTTTAATGGAATTTTATGATTATATACAAGGAAACTATATATTATTTATACTCACGAAGTGAGAGGTTAACCCTTATTTAATTGATCTCTCTTCGATGAGACAGGTCACTCCTCAATTGTCTAATAGGTCATTTTACCTTACAAGGTCTTAAATCATATAATCATTTTATTCCATTTACAACATCCTTATATCTTAACAATTTCATGTCTCTTATTTGTCGGGTTAAGTTTGGATATTTGGTTATACAAAGTAGAAGAGAGAGCTTCGTAATTTGAATGTGAAGCCTTTTATTTTACGATTTGGTTGGATAAAAATGTGGTTGTTTAGATGGGATTTTAAGGGCATACAATACACACAAACTAATTTAATAAATTATGATGCAAAACAAGGTTTATAAACTAAATTGAGGATGTCAACTTTGAGCATAATGTTTAATATTGTGTATATACACTTGCTATTAATCATTTTTATAAATGTTAAATTTGACATTAAAACATTATTATGCTTACACAAAATGAAAAGTTAAAATCTCTTTATTAAGGAGAAACAATTCTTATAAGTGAAAAAAGATTATGTTCACTTATGACCTTTTAAAAAACGGTTCCAATATACAATATAATATATTACGATTTATTTTATTAGCCGTCAATTTACGAATTACACTTATCATAAAATGGTTACCTATCTTTTAACAAAACAAATTTCGTCACCACGCAACGCGCGGTGTCACGCACTAGTTAGTCATTAATTCTCTAGTCTTTATATATAATGCATATATACTTATATAGTGATCCTTTGCCCTAGATGTCCCTATTATTGAACACAAGAAATGCGCGTGCCATTTTTATTATGTTCAATCTTTAAAAAAATGTACATTTGAATAGACAAAATCCAGAGTAAATTACCTGTTTGGTTCCTAAGGTTTACACTTTCCATCCATAGTAGTCTCAAAATCAAAATAAGTATGCGAATGAGACCTCTGATACACATTTTCGCTATTTTTTGGTCCCTCCCTCTAACAAACTCAGTTAACCATTTTAACTCAAAAGGGTATTTTGGTTATTTCTCACTATTTTGTCTTTTTCTCACTTCATCTTCCCAAACCATTTTCTCTCTCTCTTTGACCCACACCTGCAACTTATATATATATATATATATATATATATATATAGAGAGAGAGAGAGAGAGAGACTATTTTGTAAAAAAAATCGTGTAAACTTTAGATTTCTTAGGTTTTCTTGATGAAATTGTTTCATAAAATTGTTTATTTTGATGAAATTGTTTCATATCAATCATTTATTGATGAAATTGTTTCATAAATTTGTGTTCTTTATGTAGTTTCATATATATATTTTTTTCATTCCTATGAAACTGTTTCATATATTTTCTTTGTTTGATGAAACTTTGACGTTTTTACATAAAAAACATAAATATATGAAACAATTTCATCATGAAAACCTATGAAATCCAAAGTTTACACACATTTAGAGGTTTACAATTTATTATCTCTCTCTCTCTCTCTCTCTCTCTCTCTATATATATATATATATATATATGTATATATATGGATGAGTTCAAATGAAAACTCATTTTCAATTGTGCACATGAGGACAAGTCACAACCATTGATCAAGATTTGGAAAACTAATCAATGGTTAAAACAAAATAAGATTAATTAGGAACAAAATTGGAAATTTGAATATGCCACTACCTTATTTGACTTTTTAATTAAAATTTTTACCCCCTTAAATTTTAAAATAAATTATCTTAAAAATTACTAATATTTTAATTAAACAAATTATATCAAAAAAACGAGAATTTCGTGCTCTTCGATATGACATCCATCTTGATATAGTTTTTTTAACCGTTTTTTACGTGAAATGTCATATGTGTGTTATATTCATTATGAATATGTATGTACGTCCCTGAGTGTCCACATTCAGTATGAATAACAAAGGTGAACGTTCATTCACTATTCATGATGAATAATACAGTATTCAATGTGAATAATAAAGTATTCAGTATGAATAATAAAGTATTCGGTATGAATAATACAACATTCAGGATGATTAATACACGAATTCATGATTCATGTATTATTCATCATGAATCATGTATTATTCACCATGAATGTTGTATTATTCATCCAATATGATACATTATTCATGATGAACAATAAATGAATGACAGTGAAGGTGTGGGCACACCGCGTGCTCTTTTTGTTTTCCGATTCATAGCCGAAATTTGGTTTTATCCATTATAAATATGTATGCACATCCCCGGGTGTCCACATTCAGTATGAATAACAAAGGTGAACGTTCATTCACTATTCATGATGAATAATACAACATTCGGGATGAATAAAACACGAATTTATGAATCGTGTATTATTCACCTTGAATGTTGTACTATTAATCCTGAATGATACATTTATGATGAATAAAACATGAATGACCTGTAAAAGTGTAGACACGTGACACGCCGTCTTTTGTTCTCCGGTTCACAACCGAAACTCAATGGGTGTTAGGTTACGGTGATGAATAATGTCTTACGACGTTGAAGAAAATGTTGAAAAATGTGATGTCGAGTTATGACTCACGATGTCGAGGTATGGTACACATTTGAACTTACATTAATATTCATAATGAATATAGAACATATATAACACTTAATGTAAAAAAAACTATATCGAGATGGATGCCATATCGAAGAGCACGGAATTCTCGTTTTTTTTGATGTAATTTGTTTGATTATAATATTAGTAATTTTTAAGATAATTTATTTTAAAATTTAAGGAGGTAAAAAATTTTAATTAAAAAAGAAAATAAAAAGTCAAATATGGTAGGCGTGAGATTGAAATTATCTTTCTTTTTACCTCTAATCACCTTAATTAATAATTTCAATTAAAAAAACTCTATTTAATATGAGTCATTTGATCAATAGAGATGGAAAAGCCAAGATCCGTCCTCATTTGCACAATTAAAAATGAGTTTTCATTTGAACTTTCCCCTCTCTCTATATATATATACATACATATATACATACATATATAAAACACATACACACATATACATACCTACAATCTCTGTAAAAAGCTTCCATTAAACCAAACCCTTTACTTTCTTTCCTTGACCCGCAACCCTTATCTCACTATCTCACCGTCACCTTCTTTAACCTTGCATGCAAATTCATGACCACGAACTCTCTCTCCTCCCTCTTTCTCTCTCAATGGAATTCAACAACAAAAACAATAAGAGATCTCTCTTCGCTTTGATTTCAATCGTTTTCCTTTTCTTGCTATCGTTCAATGGCGCTTCCATTTTTTCCGTCAAGATTCCTACACTGGGTCCCGCCACCGCCCAATCGCCGGAAAAAACAACCCTTCCTTCCTTCCATTTTTTCCGTCAAGATTCCTTTACTCTCTCCTTCAACCTGTTGCCTCCGTCTCCCCCCACCCTTTCTTCTTCCCAACACAAACCCACTATTTGGTTTGAACTCAAGCTCTGAGAAGTTAATTGAATCAAAAGTCCTAAGATGACAGAAATTATTGAGTTGATTGGAGTGGAGATAATCAGGAAACGAGAGAAAAAAGATAACCAAAATATTTGTTTTTTCTTCAAAAAAATAAAAAAAAAATATTATTCTTTTCTTCTTCTGTTACATCAATCACATGCTCCTTAATACCCTATTTTATCAAAACTCTAACCAAGAAACCAAGAATGAGAGCATTCGTGACCATTTTGCCCCTACAAGATACCAGTAGAATTTTAAATTCATAAATTTAGAAAGAGATATCCATCTAAAAAGGAGATCTTCCAAAAGGGTTTCTGGCGATTTGCTTCTTTTTGAATCTTTGAGGGTATATTTCCTGCAACAATAAAAGATCAACTCAATTCAATTGAATCCCACTGATTCCACCTTTCTGTGGGATTTTTTTGAGTGTGAGGATTAAGTATATGAAATCGATTGGAATTTGTTGGTCCCAGCTATGGATTAGCAAAGATAAACATGTATTGTAGAAGGGGGGTTGTATACAATACACAAAATTTTTCACTTAATTAATTCTTTATTGATTTAAAATCAAGAATTACACATAGAAACTTAAAGATAGTTGCAGAATAAAATAGATAAATCTGTTCTAACAATCTAACACAAAGTCACACAGAGAATAAGAACAACTGTAAAACACTAAGAAAACAATGAACTTCTTGAGAGAGAAAAATGCCAGCACTTGAAAGCTTTGAAAGTCTGTAATCTGGTAATCTTTGCAAGGAAGGAGATGACCTCTTTATATAGTGCCTCATGCATTAAATGCATGGACACTTGTCAAGCAGAGCTTGGAAGGCAAGAAGGAAGCAGGTCTTCTGAAAAGTACTGAGGATGTACTTTTGTCTTTGCACATTTGTCTTGAAGTGTTGACCTGCTTGTTGAAGTTAAACTTTTTTGAAAGAGATAAAAAATCTAAAGAACCTTTTTCTGATCCTCGGATTATGTCTCTGTCATTGCAAGATATCCCAAATATATTTTGCAGATAAAGTGGAATATACCTGTTGTAAACTGTTGGCCTAGGATCTCTTCAAAGATATCATCAAGAATTCTTTCTTAAGGAATTCTCTGTCGATCATGTCTTCAACATTATCCTGCCGATCATGTCTTCAACATTATCCTGCCGATCATGTCTTCAACATCTTCAAGTGATCCTGTCGATCATATCTTCAAGATTATCCTTGCTCTTCAAGTGAACTGGCCTAAGACCTTAGGAAGTCTCAAGTAGCAGCTTAATCTTTGATTGAGAAGTCTATCTTCAATCCGCTTTGAAGATATACTTCTACTTTGTTTCTTCGATTGATCTTCGACTTCACCGAACATTTTTATACAATTAAACTGCTTGTAAAGAACTTAAAAATTATTCTAAGTATGAATTGTGTAAAAATGAAAGACTGAGGTCATCTTCAAATCTTAAGTGACCCAACAATCTCCCCCTATTTGAGGATGACATCCATACTTAGAATCTAAGGAGTAAATACTGAATAATTCGTTTTGACCCTTGTTTACTCTTTTTGGGTTCTTTTCACATAGTCCATTCTTTTTGTTCTTTTTGGATTTTTTTTATTTTTTTTATTGTATCCGACATTTACAAGTAAAATGAAATTGTAAAGTATATTGTACGAACTATTAACAAAAATGTACTTGTATTTGAAACTTTGAAAGAACAACAATTAAAGTTACAAGTACATATCAGAAACATATAAAATAAAAAGATGATCAATTCTTCCTTTTCTGAAGTTCAGCTAGGATGGCATGTTGTAGTGGAGGGGTTGCAAATGTGTCAGGGGCAATGACAAGGATGGATTCAAGGAAGATTGAGTCAGCCATAGATATCTGCTCATATCGGAAGAATTGTTGTGTGCCTTGGGCATTGTTGAAGAAAATGCCCGGATACGGTCTGCAGATCACAGAATGAGATTTTTTGATGGGGAATGAGGGGAGCTTTAGGTTCAGGTTCTTGAGATCAGGAAGAATTCCTATAGTAGCAAGATCTTGGAAGATGGTTTCCTGGAATTCTTTCCTTATCTTCTTCAGATTGTCAAAACGTCCTCTGATATAGAGGTTTGCAGCAACAAGGTTCGGGCTTTTTGAATCTTTTAGACATTCAGCAATTTCATACCATTCTGACATACCATAAGAATCAAGGTCATGAAATCTTACCGGTGTGATGGTGTTGTCGGCCCGAGTAAGTATCACATATACGTCCTGTGATTCTTTATGAGTAGCCAGTCTGGCTTCAGTGATTTTTGAGATGTTGGTCCTTCCAAGTAACCTCTTCTTGCACCATGCTAACTTTTTGGAGAATTCAGATTGCTCCCCCTCAACTAATGTACCTGCATGTTCAGTAGTTTGCTCCCCCTGAGCTGGTGGATCTGGTTGTGCCGATTTAGATGGGTTAGATGGACCCGGCATGTCAGATTGACCCGGTTGGTCGCTGGAATGTCTTTCTGGACCTCTCTCCCCCTCAGCGGCCGACCTATCACGAGACCGGACAACATCAGCAAAGTGAGTGAGGACTCGAGCCTGCGCGGCTAGAAGAGCATCCATCCTTTGGTGAAGAGAGACAAGACCACCAAGGAGCTGATTATTTAGGTTTTGTTGTATGTCATTGACCTTTGTAGACAACCTTAGTAGCCGCATGTTTAATGCATGGCAGTTTATACTTTACACGTGGCAGCAACTCATTGGTTGTATGTCATTGACCTTTGTAGACAACCTTAGTAGCCGCATGTTTGAACAGTGTAGTATCAAAGTGGTTGTACGATTTCAGACAATAAGGAAGTTCTTTTCTGACATATCGTACGGAGTCGTGCAAGGGTGGTTAAGACAAAAGTACTTTGTACGGAGGACTTCATGATCAGCTTACGTTGATTCAGCGCTTTATCATTCTTTATCAGTGAACGACAAAGTTCAACGATAGCTGAAGTCTTGTACTTGATACTTCACGTTGAGTGGACAAATCTGAGTCTTCGCTGATCCGCATCAGTTCATTAGGAGACTTGTCGCTGGTTCTTGAGCTTGATCTTCGACTTCAGCGTAGAACCTATGTTGACGTGAAACTTGTCTTCAGGGATCATAAGTAAACAACTAACTTATCAGCGATCACCATAAGGACTTAACAGGCTCAGAGCATTATGATGAACAGTGTTCGCTGAATGTTTAATCTAAAGAACGAGAGTTCCTATCAACGGTACTGTAAGGTCTTAGTACTTATCAGCGATAGTGAAACTCTAATATATTGTTTACTTACAATTTTCACTAAGTAGTTAAGAGAGGGTCATTATCAAATCACTGAGGGTTTGGATCAACAGATGCCGAGATGCAAAAGTGGGAAGAACCTCTGGAGAATCTTCAACAAGAAAATCAAGTAAACATGTGTGACCCGTAGTGGGTCGTGCAGTAACATCGACCGTGGAACGATTGGGTGATAGGTCGTTCAGTGAGAAAGTAGGACCTTGGGCTGGAGAGAGGCCCAAGTCATCTTCAACCACCAAGAAGTTGGTGGGAGAAGGAGCATTGTGGGTCTCCAAATTTCCAACTGAAACCTGTTGGGAGGAGACGGAGGAGCTAGCTAAGGGGTCAGCAGATTCCCTGGGCCTGGTAGGGATAATTTCAACAACTTCAGATTGTGGAGAATCTGTTGCTGGATGGGTGGTTGTGGCCCTTAAAGGATCCTTATGCCTCTTTGGATGAGGCGTAAGGGGGGATGATGAGTGACTCTGCTTCTTGGAAGGGGTGTTGACTTTGGTAGCCACCAAAGGTTCTTTTGGTGGCAGAGTCATAGAAGCGAGTGCGGAGCTACCGGAAGCTTTGGATTTTTTTGATTTGCTTGACGGTTTCACTCGGGTAGGGGGAGGAGGGGCCACTACAGTGGGGTAAGCCACAATGGGACGAGGGTCCCTGGTATCTCCCCAGTGTATATTGGGAGTGTTAATGAAAGAAGACATACCTGGAAGAATAGTGGAGCCGTCTGGTTCGCGATGTAGAATTTGCTTGGTGACAGTTGAAGGAGAGAAGTCAAACACAAATTTGGGAGTAGGTGACTTTTGATCAGCTTTAAGAGCAACAGCCATCTTGTGGGAGATGATGAGAGACAGAAATCTAGGATAGGCTACATGTGGCCTCTTGGTACTGTCGATTACACTAATTATTTCATCAAAGAAATATTTAGCAAAATCTATCCTTCTTTAAAACAGAAGTGCATGGGCAAGCTTGGTGGCATAAGATGGGACTTGGTCATAACCGATTGTTTTACGACTAAGGCATAAAAAGATATGAGTAAAGAAGAAGTTCCATACCGGACCCATGTTTTTGCGCATAAGAGTTCTAGGTCCTTTATCACCGTCTTTGTGTTCGTACTGGATCGCACTTACCACCTCGGCATGCTCTTTGTCTAGGGGAGACTTAGCATGTTCTTTGCCTAAGGGAAACTGCTCATAAGTCGGAAAAGTTGGAAGATGTAGAGCAGACCGAATATCTTCTACCCCAAAACTGAGATCCGGTTCACCATCAGAAAGGATAGAAGCCTTGATTTGTGTAGTAGATTCATCATAAAAGCAAGAAATCCATAAGTTACCAAGAATGAGCTTGCTCATTTTGATGCCTTTGGTGAATGCATATTGCAGAGGAGACTTTTGAAGAAAGATGGAGACTTGGCTGTGTTGGGGATATTCTGGATCAGAAGCAAATCTTGCAAGGTGATTGCAAGTGTTGAAGACCAAATCTTTTTGGGTGTATTTGGGAGGAAAAGAGGACGATGCCATGGGAAGAAGTAGAGGTGAGGGTAATAGAAAGTTGAGAGGTGTGAAGAAATGAGAGAAGTAGAGGGGGTATTGATAACTCTATTTTTAGAGTTATTATTTCCTTTTATTTTTATTTTATTTTGTCAAATTTTAGCCATTTCACTTCTCAAAACCCCTCATTCTTGGTAATATTCATAAAAATGAGCAAAAAGAGTGAACCATAGTCTTAATAAATTATTTGGTGGAGTTTTGTTGCTTTTTCACGAAATATCTGCAGTGACTTGCGGCATCCCACTCCAGACCCAACTATCGAGCAGAGAAGAAGACAAAAGAAAATCAAATCTTAGCTTGAAAGTAAAAAGTCTGGAGGATGGAAGGTTCAATTGGCAGAAGCATGGGGTGGTGAAGTACAAACATGTTCCTAAAAGCATGGCAAGATGAATTGTTTATTAAAACCAATGGTACTATAAGTGGACTTTTTGGAAAAGGTGAAGGGACTCATGGGTAAAAGAACTACAAGCTTGTGGATAGAAGTGTTGCACAAAGAGGCTGAATTTTATGCCTCCTATCTTCAGTCCTTATTCTCTAGTTTAAACCCATCTTTTGTAAAGTCCAACCTTTCCTCTTAGTATAAATAGAGGAGTTGGGTTTCATTTAATTCATCTTGCATATCTCATCTACCACATTTAGTGATAGTTTAGTTCTAGTTGTTAGCTCTCATTTACTGCAGTAGTTATCTAATTTTCTGTATTTTCAATTCCTAGTGTAATTGTAGTTTCACGTAATCAGTGGCAGTGATGTACCTTCGTTCCCCACTGCGGTTTTAATTCAAGTCACTCTCAGTTTATTTATGTACAACTTCTACTCTTTTGTTTTCTTTACTTCAGTAATTATGGGCTAAACATCATTTGGGATGTAGGAAAGAGAAGTACCTGGATTTTAGAGAAAATGCTTGAGTAATCTTTATACTTGGAATATTTGTTGTTTTGGTCATTCACTCTCGATTATTGCCCAATGATGCGAACAAGCCGATCACTTGTAAGGATCTAAAGTCTAGTTCTGAACTCAGAAATGAGTAGAACGCAGTGACACGAGCTTGAATCATGCTAGGGGATTCAAAAGAATTCTTATGACACTTGCGAAAGTGAGGTCGGCATAGTGAGCTAATATCAACCTACTGGAGTAGTAGGCAAACTAGTTGGTGTATTTAAAACACTTAGAGTATTTGTCTCTACATATTCCATCGAGGCCTGAAAAGGTCCATTTTGAGATTACCATTGACAAAACAAGAAATACTAAGAGTATGGGATTTTTGATTAACGGTGTGAGTACTTTGTAACCGGGCTTTTCTAGCGAGAATGCCCACCTCAAGTACAAGGATCACTTTTGGGATTAGGTATTTAATATAAAATCTAGGGAAAATCTAACCTACATTCTTTCTTTTAAATCTTAAGTAAAACCATTAAAGTAGCATTTCACCAAACAAACCAAACTATTGCTTCTTCTGTAATTGAAACTTGTAAAAGGAAGCTCATGAGAACCGTATTATCTTGATTGCCTAGTCCCTGTGGATTCGATTCTGGTATTTTACCAACTATTACTTGATGTGACGATCATAGTGGTCAGTGTACACTTGCACTTCCCACTGTGGATAGTTTGCAACCCACTGCGATTAAATCACATATTTCGCACGTACCAAGTTTTTGGCGCCGTTACCGGGGACTGGCGTGATTTTAAATCTCAAGACATTAGTTTTTGTTCGAGCCCGAGTAACTCATTTTTCTAAGCTGTCCGTGTTGCATGCCAAGGCAACAACACGGACCTTTGGTACCGATCGATCTTGAAATAGAGAAAACTTTTCGAAGGAGACGTAAAAACAAAAATCGACAACCCCCTGTGACCCCCCTACAAATATGGAAGGTGTAGGAGGTGAAAGACCTGTTAACCCACCAGTAGTGGAGACTACAGTGACGATTGCCGATAGCAAAGATCGAAAAATACGGGACTATGCTACTTCCGGAGTTGGTGATTTAAGCTCCGGAATTTTAAGGCCCAACATTGTTGCAACACATTTTGAACTCAAACCGGTGATGTTTCAAATGATCCAAGCCATGGGTCAGTTTGGAGGATCACCATCTGAGGATCCACACTCACACTTAAAATCTTCTTTTGAAATGACTGATTCCTTTCAATTGCAAGGTGTGAGTGATGAAGCGTTAAGGCTAAGGCTTTTTCCTTTTACATTAAGGGATAAGGAAAAGGCTTGGCTGAACTCACATGCACCTCACTCGATAACCACTTGGCAAGAACTTGCTGACAAATTTCTACAAAAATACTTTCCACCCACAAGGAATGTAAGGTTTCGAAATGACATTATTTTGTTCAGGCAAGAAGAAGATGAGGCTGTTTCGGATGCATGGGAACGATTTAAAGATTTACTTCGAAAGTGCCCACATCACGGCATCCCACATTGCATCCAGTTAGAGACCTTTTACAATGGTCTTTCCAATGCATCCAAAATCATCTTAGATGCAACAGCAGGTGGAACATTCACGAGTAAAATAGAGGCCTTGACTAAATTAGTTTTGAATCAAAATAGAGGCCAAGTCAATTCCGCAACACATCTCACTGAGAACTGTTCCCTCTGTGGAGAGGAACATGTTTTTGACTATTGTCCAGCAAATCCCGAGGCCGTTAATGTTATAGGAACCAACCCGAGGAACAACCCGTATTCGCAGACTTATAATCCAGGTTGGAGAAATCATCCGAATTTCTCTTGGGCTGGTAATCCAGGACTCCAACCCCAAGGGGTGAGTCATGTCCAACAAAGACCACAAAATCCCCCTGGATTTCACCAACATCACAGTGGGCATCCCCCACAAAACTTTCACCAAGGGTAATCCTCACAACAGTTCCAACCACGATCAGCTCAACCCGCTGAGACGCAACCATCACTCGAAACAATTCTCAAAGGTTTCATGAATCAAACTCAAGCAGCCATCAGGAACATAGAGACTCAAGTAGGACAACTAGCCGTCGAAGTTAAGAATAGACCGCCAGGGACGTTACCTAGTGACACCGAACACGCTAAAGTGATAGGAAAAGAGCACGTCAAGTCCATAACGCTTAGGAGTGGAAAGGATCTGAAAGATATCATTTTTGACTCTGATGATCTGCCTCAAATACCCACTGTCCCTAAACTGACCTGCTCTGATACCACTTGTTGGTTCCAACTATGGATTAGCAAAGATAAACAAGTATTGTAGAAGGGGGGGGGGGGGGGGGGTTGAATACAATACACAAATTTTTTCACTTAATTAATTCTTTATTTACCTTTTATCAAGGAGAAATCTTATCTCTTACCAAAATCTCACTGTATGATATTATTAAGGGCAGTCCCTTGATTTTATATGCCCATGGGGCGATATTAAAATGACTGAAAGTGCCCTAATTTAAATAAAAACATAGCATCGCGTTGACTTTTATTAAATATAAACAAGGAATATAAACCAAAACCTCAAACAACATAACATAACATGAATATGAATCAGATAAAACACATATAAAGTTATTAAACAATATTTGAGCATAGAAGGATGAAACATGATTAGTTTATGTCTCCTTTTTGTATTTTCTTCTTTCTTTTCTAATTTAAACGCCTAGCACACTTCAATATTTGAAACAAGAAACACAAGAAAATATAAAATTAGTTTGAACTAAAGGGGTATCATCAATATTAAAAAATTGGCCAAATCAAATATGCATATACAAAGGGGAAAGATGGTTTTGATTCTCACAACTCATAAATAGAATCTAAAGGAACAAAAGTGACAAGAAAATGCTATTCTATCAATAATATAAACAAAAAATTTGGACTCAAAACCTTCCCCACACAACCCCACCCTCACCTCATGGAAACTAACATGATGAATAAAAACACACTTTATAAAAAAAACACAATTAGATGTAACATTAGATGATCAATACGAATAAAAACACACTTTATAAAAATAAAAATAAAAAGTTGTAACATTAGATGATCACAATTTGTCACAATTGGCCTAGGGGTCACTAAATGATAGTTTACATTTTCTTGCTAAAAAATGAGAATTAAAAGCCCACTTCATTTTAGTATTTTGCTCCTAAAAATGTTGTTCTTAAAGCTATTTTCTCTATTTTGTAACTCAGGCCCAAGAGAGAGTCAATGGCCCAAGTTTAGAGTCCATCTTCCCTTGTTGGACTCCACATCGCAGCGTGAAGAGGAAGAAGAAGTTGGTCGATCGATTTTTGACGTGCAACGACCATTGGCGTGGTTGAAACCGCGCCACAACCTGTTGGAAACATTGTTGAGGACGTGTAACGACTTTTCGCGCGGCAACCAGAAAACAGACCAACCGTGCGAGACTTTTGCTGGTAAACGGTTACTCACATAGGGGGTATAAAAACCGTTTAAACTGCACCTTAGAGAACAGTTTTTGAAGGTGGTCTGGAAGGAATCGAGGGCAAGAAAACGCAACAGCAAGAAGGAAAGGATTTGGTAAGCATTCACCATCAGTTTCTCATCTATTTTGGTAAATTCTTGCTTATTTTGAATTGTTAACCCTAGTTTAGCCATGTGTGGCTAATTTCTTCATTCCAACAATAGTTGAACATTTGCTTTTGGACGCATTTGCTTGGAGATTTCATTGTAAATAATTAAAACAAGTTTATTTGTTGGGGTTCTTTTATTAATTTCAATTTTACTTGAATGTTGGGTGATTTGGATAAATTTTTAATGTTTTTGTGAATGTGTATTAGTCAAATCTCTAAATACGTAATTGTCTGGAGATTCCGGCAAAGTGACACTCGAACCTCCTTGATATCAATTATAAGTGTTTGTGTCCTTATCGACGTAGGCTATTGTTGGACTTTTAATTAAATTGCAACTTTATAATTCATTTTTATCGTATGCTTAGTTTAATCAATCAATTCCAACCTCCCCCCTACGTATTTACTTTAAATTTCCTTTCTTGTGTGTGAATTATCTAGTCGTGATAAGTTAAATCGAGTCCCTGTGGATTCAACCCGACTTACCGTTATTACAATATTGGTTGTAAATAGCCATTGGTTGGAATATATTATTTGGTGGACTCGGCATCCGTCACCAAAACATTTGTTTTACTCCTTGGGGTAGATTTGAAGTTTTCTTACATCCTACTTTTGTTAGACTCGATCCCTAGGTAGGATATATCGAGATAGTTTGGTTTGGTTTAATGGTATTTTTTTAAGTGTGAAATATCGACTTTTCATTTCCAAATTGTTATTGAAAAACCAGTTGTCATTATAATTCATGCTAGAATCATATCTTACAAATGTTTTAGGAACCTTTTGTTGTTTTTTTTTATTTGGTACAAGTGATAACTCTATTTTTAGAGTTATTATTTCCTTTATTTTTATTTTATTTTGTCAATTTTTAGCTATCCCACTTCTCAAAACCCCCATTCTTGGTAACATTCACGAAAATGAGCAAAAAGAGTGAACCATAGCCTTTAATAAATTATTTGGTGGAATTTTGTTGCTTTTTCACGAAATATCCGCAGTGACTTGCGCATCCCACTCCAGACCCCACTATCGAGCAGAGGAAAAGACAAAAGAAAATCAACTCTTAGTTGGGAAGTAAAGTTTGGAGAATGGAAGGTTTAATTGGCAGAATGCATGGGGATTGAAAAGTACAAAATGTTCCTAAAAGCATGGCAAGATGAATAAATTAATCAAACCCATGGTACTCTAAAAGTTGACTTATTGAAAAGGAGAAGGGTCCTATGGGTAAAAGGTCTTCAAGCTTATGGATTGAAGAATTATTCAAGGAGCTGAATTTTATCTTAATTATTCAGTCCTTATTTTCAAGATAACCCATTTTTGTGTAAAACCCAAACCTTCCTCTTAGTATAAAAAGGGTTGTTGGGTTACATTTATTTCATCTTGCATATCTCATCTACCACATTAAGTGTTAGAATAGTTCTAGTCATTAGTTCATCATTTACTGCAGTAGTTCTCTTTAATTTTCTGTATTTTCGATTCCTAGTGTAATTGTAGTTTCCAATCGTTAGTGGCAGTGACATACCCTCGTTCCCCACTGCAGTTTTAATACAAGTCACTTTCAGTTTACTTATGTGCAAATCTTCATCTTTTGTTTTCTTTACCTCGGAAATGTTAGGCTAAACATCATTTGGGATGTAGGAAAGAGAAGTACCTGGATTTTAGAGAAAATGCTTGAGTAATCTTTATATTTGGAATATTTGTTGTTTTGGTTATTCACTCTCGATTATTGCCCAATGATGCGAACAAGCCGATCACTTGTAAGGATCTAAAGTCTAGTTCTTAACTCAGAAATGAGTAGAACGCAGTCACACGAGCTTGGATAATGCAAGGGGATTCGAAAGAATTCTTATGACACTTGCGAAAGTGAGGTCGGCACAGTGAGCTAATCTCAACCCACTGGAGTAGTAGGCAAGCTAGTTGGTGTATTCAAAAACACTTAGAGTATTTGTCTCTACACATTCCATCGTGACCTGATTTTTGAGATTACCATTGACAAAACAACAAGTACTAAAAGTATGAGATTTTTACCTAACGGTGTGAGTATTTTGTAACCAGACTTTTCTAACGAAAATGCCCACCTCAAGTACAAGAATCACTTTTAGGATCAGGTATTTAATATAAAATCTAGGGAAAATCTAACCTACATCCTTCCTTTTAAATCTTTAGTAGAATCGTTAAAATTGCATTTCACCGAACAAACCAAAATATTGCTTCTTCTGTAATTGAAACTTGTAAAAGGAAACTCATGAGAACCGTATTGTCTTGATTGTCCAGTCCCTGTGGATTCGATTCTGGTATTTTACCAACTATTACTTGCTGTGATGATCATAGTGGTCAGTGTACACTTGCACTTCCCACTGTGGACAATTTGCAACCCACTGCGATTAAATCACATATTTCGCACGTACCAAGTTTTTGGCGCCGTTGCCGGGGACTGGCGTGATTTTAAATCTCAAGACATTAGTTTTTGTTCGAGCCCGAGTAACTCGTTTTTTCTAAGTTGTTCGTGTTGCATGCCAAGGCAACAACACAGACCATTGTTACCAATCGATCTTGAAATAGAGAAAACTTTTCGAAGAAGACGCAGAAACAGAAATTCAAATCGACAACCCCCTGTGATCCCCACTGTAAACATGGCAGAAATACCACCACCTATATTGGAGACCACAATGACGATTGCCGATAGCAAAGATCGAAAAATACGGGACTATGCTACTTCCGGAGTTGGTGATTTAAGCTCTGGAATTTTAAGACCCAACATTGTTGCAACTCATTTTGAACTCAAACCGGTGATGTTTCAAATGATCCAAGCCATGGGTCAGTTTAGAGAATCACCATCGGAGGATCCACACTCGCATTTAAAATCTTTTTTAGAAATGACTGATTTCTTTCAATTGCAAGGTGTGAGTGATGAAGCATTAAGGTTAAGGCTTTTTCCTTTTTCACTAAGGGATAAGGCAAAGACTTGGCTGAACTCACATGCACCTCACTCGATAACCACTTGGCAAGAACTTGTTGACAAATTTTTACAAAAATACTTTCCTCCAACGAGGAATGTAAGGTTTCGAAATGATATTATTTTGTTTAGGCAAGAAGAAGATGAGGCTGTTTCGGATGCATGGGAACGATTTAAAGATTTACTTCGAAAATGCCCACATCACAGCATCCCACATTGCATCCAATTGGAGACCTTTTACAATGGTCTTTCCAATGCGGCCAAAATCATCTTAGATGCAACAGCCGGTGGAACATTCACGAGTAAAACCTACAATGAAGGATATCAAATTTTAGAAAAAGTGTCCAACAACAATACCGAGTGGTCCAATCCGAGAGCACCCATACCAAAGACCAACACCATTGACTCCGAGGCACTGAAAACCATGAATGCACAGTTCGTGGCCTTAACCAAATTAGTTTTGAACCAAAATAGAGGCCAAGTCAATTCCGCAACACATCTCACCGAGAATTGTTCCCTCTGTGGAGAAGAACATGTTTTTTACTATTGTCCAGCAAATCCCGAGTCCGTTAATGTTATAGGGACCAACCCAAGGAACAACACGTATTCACAGACTTATAATCCAGGATGGAGGAATCACCCAAATTTCTCTTGGGGTGGTAATCCAGGACTCCAACCCCACGGGGCGAGTCATGTCCAGCAAAGACCACAAAACCCCCCTGGATTTCAGCAACATCACAGTGGGCAGCACCCACATAACTTTCACCAAGGGCAATCCTCACAACAGTTCCAACCAATATCAACTCAGCCCGCTAAGGCTCAACCATCACTCGAGTCAATTCTCAAAGGTTTCATGAATCAAACTCAAGCAGCCATTAGGAATATAGAGACCCAAGTAGGACAACTAGCCGTCGAAGTCAAGAATAGACCACCAGGGACGTTACCTAGTGAAGTCCATAACACTTAGGAGTGGAAAGGATCTGAAAGATATCGTTTTTGAGTCTGATGATCCGCCTCAAATACCCACTGTCCATAAACCCACAGTGGCCACTCCTCAAGTCACTATCATTCCTACAGTGAGGACTGATGTCCCTGAGCTTCCCACTTTTGGACCCATACCAAAACCTATTATTCCAAAGTCAACACCACAACAAACTCAAATTGATCCACAAAATGTACCTTTTCCTGAAAGAATGAAGACTAAAAATGTCGATGTTCAATTTAAAAAATTCTTAGACATTTTTAAACAACTTCACATTAACATACCCTTGGTAGAGGCTCTCGAGCAAATGCCAAGCTATGTTAAGTTTTTAAAGGATATTTTGAACAAAAAGAGAAAGTTGGGTGAGTTTGAGACTGTGGCTTTGACCAAGGAATGTAGTGCCCTCCTTACTAGCAAGATTCCGCCTAAGTTGAAAGACCCGGGTTGTTTCACCATTCCATGCACAATAGGAGGACAAGAAGTAGGTCAAACACTTTGTGATTTGGGAGCTAGTATAAACTTGATGCCATCGTCCATTTTTAACAAGTTAGGTATTGGAAAGGCTAGACCCACAACTGTGACATTACAATTAGCCGATAGGTCCATTGCCTACCCAAAGGGAAAAATAGAAGACGTTTTGGTCCAAGTGGATAAATTTATCTTCCCCACCGATTTTCTAGTTCTAGATTATGAGGCCGATAAAGATATCCCAATCATCTTAGGGCGTCCGTTTCTTGCAACCAGACGTACTTTGATTGATGTGCACAAAGGGGAACTCACTATGAGAGTCAATGACCAAGAAGTAACATTCAATGTCTTTAAGTCCTTTAAATACATAGAAACCGAAGACTGTTTTGCCTTGAGTTCGATTAGTGGTGCCCACAGTTTTGAAACAATGAACACAGTAGGGAGTGAGAGTGAGCACTCCGATTCTGAGAGTGATGACACTTTTGAGGATGAGTGTAACGCAATAGTGGCAGCTTTTGAACCTCTGGACTTTAAAGACAGAGATGTTCAACCCCCTTCCATAGAACAACCTCCCGAGTTAGAGCTTAAACCATTGCCTTCCCATTTAAAATATGTTTATCTCGCTAAGGATAATAAACTTCCCGTTATTATCTCTTCCAAACTTAGTGAGAAACAAGAACAACTTCTGACTGATTTGTTAATGAAGCATAAGAGGGTAATTGGTTGGACCGTAGCGGACATTTGAGGTATTAGCCCCTCCTTATGCCAACATAAGATTAACTTGGAGAGTGACCACCCTGGAAAAGTCCAACCTCAAAGAAGGTTGAACCCTATCATGAAGGAGGTAGTTAAGAAAGAAGTTTTAAAGTGGTTAGACGCCGGTATCATCTATCCCATAGCTAGTAGTAGTTGGGTGAGCCCCGTTTAATGTGTCCCTAAAAAGGGAGGGACGACCGTAGTGAAGAACGAAAAGAACGAGCTCATTCCCACTAGGACTGTCACGGGGTGGAGAATATGCATGGATTATAGACAACTCAACCTAGCCACTAAGAAAGTCCATTTTCCCCTACCTTTCATTGACCAAATGCTTGATAGGTTAGCGGGAAAAGAATTCTATTGTTTTCTAGATGGATACTCCGGATACAACCAAATCCATATCGCACCCGAGGACCAAGAAAAGACCACCTTTACTTGTCCCTACGGTACTTTTGCATTCCGGAGGATGCCATTTGGATTGTGTAATGCCCCAGCCACTTTCCAACGTTGTATGATGGCCATTTTCACCGATATGAATGAGGACACCATAGAAGTTTTTATGGATGACTTTTCTGTGATAGGGACATCGTTTGACAACTGCCTGGGAAACTCAGAGAAAAGCCTAGTGAGATGTGAGACCCACGACCTTATTTTGAATTGGGAAAAATGCCATTTTATAGTAGAAGGAGGTATTGTCCTAGGCCATCTTGTCTCAAAAAGAGGGTTGTAAGTTGACAAAGCCAAACTTGAAGTAGTGGCACAACTTCCCGAACCCACAATGGTAAAAGGTATTCGAAGTTTCTTGGGTCACGCAGGTTTTTATAGGAGGTTCATCAAAGATTTTTCAAAAATAACTAAACCCCTATGTAATATGTTACAACATGAAAAGGAATTTAATTTTACCCAAGAATGTCGAGATGCCTTTGAAACAATAAAAAAAGCCTTAGTTACTGCACCCATAGTGACTACTCCTGACTGGTCACTCCCATTCGAAGTGATGTATGACGCCAGCGAGTGGGCTGTGGGGGCTGTTCTCGGACAAAGGAAAAACAAGATCTTTCACCCCATTTATTACGCAAGTAAAACACTGATTGAGGCTCAGATTAATTATACTGTCACTGAAAAAGAATTACTTGCGGTGGTGTTTGCTTTTGATCGTTTCATGTCGTATTTGATAGGGACGAAGGTCATCGTGCACACTGGTCATGCAGCGATAAAATATTTGATCAACAAGGCTGATTCCAAGCCACGTTTGATTCGATGGGTTTTATTGCTGCAAGAATTCGACCTTGAGATCGTTGATAGAAAAGGCACAAGCAATCAGGTGGCTGACCATTTGTCCAGGCTAGAGAAGATAGCGACCACTGTAGATCCCACTCCGGTCAAATAGAATTTTCCCGATGAACAATTGTTATCAACCCAACATCATGAAAGTAATATTCCTTGGTATGCTGACATTGCAAACTTTTTAGCAAGTGGACTAAAGCCCCACGGGATGAGTGGACAACCATTTAAAAGTTTTTACATGATACACGACAATATGTTTGGGACGACCCTTTCTTATATAAGATAGGGACGGACCAAATATTGAGGTGTTGTGTCCACGGGAGTGAGCAACATCAAATACTCCATGGCTATCACACATCCCACTACGGTGGCCACTTTGGTGGAAACCGCACTGCTGCAAAAATCTTGCAAAGTGGGTTCTTTTGGCCCACTGTGTTTAAAGACTCTTTCGAATTTGTGAAAAATTGTGAGCAATGTCAACGCAGCGGGAACATTTCACAAAGGAACGAGATGCCTCTTAATAACATTTTAGAGGTAGAACTTTTTGATGTGTGGGGGATTTATTTCATGGGACCCTTTCCAAATTCAAACAATAATTTTTATATCTTGGTTGCGGTGGACTATGTTTCGAAATGGGTAGAAGCTGTTGCATGTCACTCTAATGATGCTAACACCATGGTGAAATTTTTGCATAAAAACATTTTCACTCGATTTGGAACACCACGGGCATTGATTAGTGACGAAGGCACCCATTTTCTGAATAAAGTCATGAGCTCGGTCCTTGCTAAGTATGATATACATCATAGAGTAGCCACCGCATACCACCCGCAAACCAACGGTTTAGCCGAACTTTCAAACCGAGAGATCAAAGGTATTTTGGAGAAAGTTGTTAAACCACATCGAAAGGATTGGTCAACCAAACTTGATGATGCTCTTTGGGCCTATCGTACGACCTATAAAACTCCCTTGGGAATGTCTCCATTTAAAATAGTTTTTGGCAAAGCTTTCCCTTTACCAATTGAATTGGAGCACAAGGCGTTTTGGGCCCTTAAAGAGCTTAACATGAGTGAGGATGTTGCGGGAATTAAGAGGTGGTTACAAATGCATGAACTAGAGGAGTTGCGATACCACTCCTATGAAAATGCAAAGTTGTACAAAGAAAAGACCAAGATGTGGCATGATCGCAGAATCAACCATAGGGAGTTCATGGAAGGCCAACATGTATTATTGTTCAATTCCCGCCTTAAACTCTTTCCAGGTAAGCTAAAGTCACGATGGACGGGACCGTACACCGTGGTCAAGGTTATTCCCTTTGGAACAATAGAGTTAAAGTCCCCACAGTCTGGTCAAACGTTTAAAGTCAATGGGCAGAGAGTGAAACATTTTCTGAGCGAGAGTTGTCACATTCCATCCCACTCTCCACCCCACTCTGGTTAAGAAAATTCGGAACCATCTGTAAATATTTTATTTCAGTTATTTGCTGTATTTTTATTATTTTTGGTCTTTTTAATTCTTCATGGTAGTTTATTTTAATGTGTGTAGGAAAGATTGCCAATTTTTGAAGAAAAAGTCAAACAAGTGCTTCGCAGTGACTTCGCACTAGTCACTGCGCTTCCCACTGCCGGTCTGAATATGAGATGGGACGGTTTTGGGGGCCCAAGAGCTGACACACATCACATTTTCTTACACCATGTGTCTCCTTTTTCTGACCTTACACCTATTTCACCATTTTTCAAGAAACAAACTATCATTACCTCTCTCTCTCTCTCCAAAGTAACCGTTCCCTCCAACATAATACCCAAAAAATACTTCCTTTACCCACAAAATCCTAAAAACACCTTTTCCTCCAATTTATTCAAAAACAAACACTTCTTCTTTCCATATTTTCTCTCACAAACCAGAACCAAGGAACCCTTCCAATGGCTAGAAGCAAAAGATTAAACCCCAACCCTAATGAACCCGGCCATGCTGCGGTCCGCCGTCGAACCCTCGAAACTAACCCGTAGGAAAATGTCACCGGCGATCTGAACGAACCGCCACCATTGTCCGGCGAACATCCAACGACAACCGACGTAGCAGATGAAGGGTCATCGAAGCAAGAAGGCTCAAAAGCTGCTTCTTCATCAAAAACTTCGGATACCAGTCTGAAGCATTTTGAGGAGGAGGAATCACAAACTGAAGAGGATATTCAGAAGTTGGAAGAAAAACTTCTTGCACTTCGGAAAAAGAAGGAAGAGGTCGAGAGGAAAAAGAAAGAGGAGGAAGAAAGGTTGGCACAAGAGGAGGCAGAAAGAATAAGGAAAGAGAAGGAAGAGAGAATCCGAAAAGAAGAAGCCGAACGGTTGGCGAGAGAAGAAGAGGAAAGACAATAGATTGAACAAGAGAAACTTCTTGAAGAAGAAAGGAAACGGGCAGAGGAAGAGAAGAAAAAGGCTGAAGAAGAAAGGATGAGAAAGGAAGAACAAGACCGAATCAGACAAGAGAAGGAAAATCGAAGAAAAGAGGCAGAAGATGCGACACTCATGCACAAGGTGCAGATTCAGACTGATGCAAACCTCCAAGTCACAAACACTGTTAATTTGGAGGCACTTAAGAAGGCTGCCCATAGTGAGGAAGACCCTATGAGAAGAGCATTACGGAAGAAAGGAATGGTCACCAGATCTGGGGTGACCATTTCGCAGAAAACACCGGCCAAGAAACCAAGGAAGCAACCATCTGGGAAAGGTAAGGGTCTTGAACCCTCTTTAAGTTCATCATCTGTTGATTATGATGCTGGGGATGAACAAATCCAATCTGAAAACCCACATCAGTCCACAGTGGGGACTGAGCATGCCCCCAGTGGGGTGCCCAGGCAGTTTACGACCCTAGAGGCCGCTACCCACTACGATTGCATTTCCAAGCACAAGTTGAACCTAGAGAGGGGTTTCGACCCTGACTTTGTAGAGGCCAACCCATTCATCAAAAACAGCGTTATACAGCATGATTGGACGACATTGGCATCTGCCAATCGTCGGGCCAATGCCTCGTTGGTTAGGGAGTTCTATGCTGAAGCCTCTCAGACGAAGGACCCATTTGTGAAAGTCCGGGGTCGAACTGTGCACTATACCGCCACTGCTATCAATCGGGTCCTTGGAATAAAGACCCCACCTGTGTGCCAGTTTGCTATCTTTCTGAAGAAAATGACCCCGACGGATGAAGATGTTATTTTAAGGGTATTGGCAGCCGAAGGAAAGCCCTGGGATAAAGGTGGTAGTAGATGGTGCCTACACGCTAGCTCCCTTACTACCGAGGCCGCTGTGTGGTTCCAGTTTCTACGTGCCTCTTTGTCTCCAACTACTCATGACACGACCCTATCTATGCACAAGTGCACCTTGTTGTACTGCATCCTTGCGGGTAAACCGATCAACCTGGGAATTGTTATGCACTCCGCAATCTACCAAGTACGCACTCGAAAGAAGGTAATCCTCCCTCTTCCATGTCTTATTACTTCATTACTAATAGAGGCTGGAGTACCATCTGCTCAGGAGGACAAGTGGATTGAGTCCATGAAAAACATTAGCATTGTCACGATCAAGAAGATGGGGAGAGCAATCACTACTCCCCCCAATGAACCTGCTGATGAACATCCCACAGTGAGATCCACTGATACCCCACTGCGCCAGCCCACTCCAGGAAGCACAAGCAATCCCATGACTGCCATTCTGACCGCTTTGACAGCTCCCACCTATCGGGTCAATCTAATGGAAGCCCAGCAGAAACATATGAACCGGGCCACCGAATCCTTCTGGATGTATACTAGAGATAGGGATGAGATTCTCAATCAGATGTACCAGGGTGCTGATCCCCTGCTTGCTGCACAACTCCCTGAATTCCCAGAAGGAATCTGCCCCTCCAATGATAGTGAAGATGGCTTCCATGAAGACTCCGCAGAAAGTTCACCGCCAACGACTCCTGCCCACTGAATGGTTTGTTGGGACTTTGGTTCCCACTTTGATGCTCTCAAAAACGTATTCTATTTTCTGTTTGGTTTCGTATTCTGCCTATGGCTAGGCATATGACAATATTTGCTACTATGTTTATTAAATGATGCATGAAATCCTGCTGTTAAGCAGGTACTTTTGGGTACTAACTCACTTCTTGTTTGAATGTTTGTTTGATCCGTTTCCATTTCAAGGTACAACTTTCGGCTTCTGACTTAAAAGGTCCCTTTTGTAAGTACGAATCTCAACTTGTCACCATGAAATGATATAGGCCATTTTTGCATCCAAACACGACCTTTTTGTACCCCCAACCACCACCTTCGCATAAATTTTCAAGTCACAGTGAGGACACTGTGCAATCTTAAGTTTGAGGTGGGGACTTCCAGTGTGACTTCCAGTCTTTCCACAGTGGGGACACTGTGAAGTCATAAGTTTGAGGTGGGTAAGCCATACCCCCCTCCAAAAAAAAAATCCAAAAACAGAAGAAAATCGGAGTGTCACTACCAAAATTGATGGTGTGCCTTTTCTGGACCATCAAAGTGCTCACTCCTAGAAAAAGATGGTGTGCCTATTCTGGACCATCAGAATACCCACTTTCACAAAAATAGCCATACCCAAATAAAAAGCCTGAAGTGTACGAACTTACCCATGCAAAATACAAATCACTCACTTCTTGAAATAAAAATCTCAAAGCGAGATCTTCGGTCCATGTTTGGAATTGCTTACCGAAACCCTTGGGAAAATATTCAAAGCCATAAACCCTTCGAACCCAAGAAAGTCCTATTGATCAAATGTGAGCAAGGGAAAGATTTTGTCAAGTACAAAAGTGAAGCTTTAATTTTGGAACCGAAAGAAGTATATGTGGAAGGAGATCAACATTCATTCGGAGTGAGAAGTCGGTAAGTCTCTGAAAGCTCAAGTGCATTTTTTTAGTTTCTCTTTCTTTTTATTACTTAGGGACAAGTAATGGTTTAAGTTTGAGGTTGTGATAACTCTATTTTTAGAGTTATTATTTCCTTTTATTTTTATTTTATTTTGTCAATTTTTAGCCATTCCACTTCTCAAAACCCCCATTCTTGGTAACATTCACGAAAATGAACAAAAAGAGTGAACCATAGTCTTTAATAAATTATTTGGTGGAATTTTGTTGCTTTTTCACGAAATATCCGCAGTGACTTGCGCATCCCACTCCAGACCCCACTATCGAGCAGAGGAAAAGACAAAAGAAAATCAGCTCTTAGTTGGGAAGTAAATTTTGGAGAATGGAAGGTTCAGTTGGCAGAAGGCATGGGGATTGAAGAGTACAAAATGTTCCTAAAAGCATGGCAAGATGACTAAATTAATCAAACCCATGGTACTCTAAAAGTTGACTTATTGAAAAGGAGAAGGGTCCTATGGGTTTGATTAATTTATTCATCTTGTCATGCTTTTAGGAACATTTTGTACTCTTCAATCCCCATGCCTTCTGCCAACTGAACCTTCCATTTTCCAAACTTTACTTTCCAACTAAGAGTTGATTTTCTTTTGTCTTTTCCTCTGCTCGATAGTGGGGTCTGGAGTGGGATGCGCAAGTCACTGCGGATATTTCGTGAAAAAACAACAAAATTCCGCCAAATAATTTATTAAAGACTATGGTTCACTCTTTTTGCTCATTTTCGTGAATGTTACCAAGAATGGGGGTTTAGAGAAGTGGAATGGCTAAAAATTGACAAAATAAAATAAAAATAAAAGGAAATAATAACTCTAAAAATAGAGTTATCAACAAGTAAGAAATTTTTAACATGAATATAAACACTACTATATAGGTAAATACATTTTCAAAGCAAATAAGGGCCAACTAAATCGTAAATCATATCACAAAAGTTATACACCATGAAAGTATCCCTAAATTCTCTCGCTACCCTATCTTTCACCTTAACTAGAGGGAGAGAAGACTGGAAGAGAATAGATATATTATGGATCCTATCTAAACACCATTTCTTCAGGCATATAAATCTACGAATCGAAAGCTCTATGGAAAAGGGTTTGTAAGGAGTAATATATTTGAAAACGAATCAAAAACAAAGGCAACATCGATGAACCCATCTTCTATCCCGAAATACAAACCTTCCTCATACGATCTCAAGCCAAGAAATTCTTTTTGGCTGAACAAAATGGAGCTAAGGAGGAAGAGGAGGATCGTAAAATACAGATGGTACACAATGGAAAGTAAGGTGAAATGTTCTTTCAAAAAAGGGATATATTGGATAAAACGAACAAGAGATCAAATTGTGTATGGATTGTAAATGAAGAGACCAACTTCTATAAAGTTTAATGGATCATGCGTTAAAGTTCGGAAAAGTTGTAAACTGTCTATAATTATCTAATAACGCTTTGATGAATAAATTTTATGAAAGTAATGCTTGTGTAATTCTGTTACCCATGATTTGATACATCGAAAATGTTCTTCTTATCACAAGTTTGGGGGAGATTCATTAATTTCACTGAATTGATTTAATTACAATACACAGCGTCTATTTATTCAAAAGATTCATATCATATTATTACAATACAAACAAATACAACGAAAATATCTTCAAGAGGATTGAAGATGATGAGAAACCCTAATCTAGAAAAGGAAATAAACCCTAAACTAGAAAGAGAGAAAGTAAGCTATTCAAAATATCAAAAGGTGAAAAAATGAATTGGTTCATCAGTAAATGAAGCGTGAGACACTTTATATATGAAACTTCAACTTTGCACTCCAGCCCTTCATCTTCAGTTAAATTGCTCCGCTACCCTCGTACAATCACAAGAAGTGAGGCGCAATCCTCGTTATCCTCATCTTTCAGTCCTAACCCAAAATACCCCTCATACTTCCTGAAATTACACAAGAGCACTAAATAAGTTTATGAGTGACAAGATTGGTCTAGAAATCATTACCTTTTAACACCCTCCCTCAATCTTGACACCTGAATAAATCCAATAATTGTAACGACCCAAATCCCATAACATACAACATATAACATAACATGCATACATATCATTGATTTACAACGAAAATTTCATAACAAACCAAGTACGGTCCCTTCGGTCTCATAAATTACAAAATATATATAAAAGCCTCCTAATCAACATCCATCAAAAGCTTCCTACACTTCATCCTCTCCTGCCGATCCTTAACCTGGAAAACATATTTTTGAAAACAAAATGAGGGTTAGACCAAACGGGTCTAGTGAGTTAATCCCGGTCCTTTCCAAAATCATTATAAAACCTTTTATGTAAATCCTTTGTATCAAAAGAGTTTAGATAAACCTTTGGTAATCCTTTCGTAAAATATAAACATACCACACGTATTTAAATACCAATCCAGACTCGTGCATCGTGTACATCTCATCCACCTTATTCCTCCACAAATGGCCATATTAGTTGGTAGCAAGCCAACTAATAAATCAACAACCGGTCCGCTCACCGGAACCCGGCTACCCGTCGGTCCGCACACCGGAACCCCACTACTCACCGGTCCGCTCACTGGAACCCGGCTACCCGTCGGTCCGCACACCGGAACCCGACTACTCACCGCTCCGCTCACCGGAACCCGGCTACTGTGCACTTGTGTAGTGTAATGCACTAATAAATATAATATCTTACTATATTATAAACACAAAATATTCACACCTTGATCGTATATCCATTCCACACATATCCATCTCATATATATATAAAAACACGGATATATATATATATATATATATATATATATATATATTCCGGTTGAAAACGTTTTAAAGTAAAACTCACCTGAATGCTTATTACAACTCTTCCAAGCCTTTTCCAAAGATTCAGTCTATCAATCCCAATCCATAAAGTCTGCAAATAGATTAAATACAAATATCCCCTTACCAACTGATCACATAAAACATACTAGAAGACCAAGGACTCTAGATAACTCAAATCCTCAAAAGTGACCAAAACAGCTAAAGTATCCGGACAAAACAGAACTATCCGGACAACACAACTTTCCGGACAGCATGACTAATCCGGACAACCTGACGTTTCCAGACACCACAACTATCAAGACAACATCCGGATACCAAAGTAACCAGGACACCACCCGGCATCTTACCTCATCCGGAAAACATAAGAAAAGAGACTTACCCGGATAAACACTCGTCCGGACACCTTAAAACGTTATCCGGACACCATCGACATAACCATCCGGACACTATCAACAGGACTATCCGGACACATTCATATTGTGTCCGGACACCACTGTCGGTTCTTCCTATTTTACCCAGAAATCGACAGAAATTCATACCAGTTCGATTCTATTGATTCTAATCCGACAGAAACCATATACCAACCATTACAAACATAAATTGCAAAGGAAACATACCTGTAATCTCTTCCAAACTTACCAAATGATGCCATAACCTAGCTTTCTTCCTTTTTCTCTCTATTCTCTCAATACACACACAAACACACACTTGAAATCTGAATAATGAAAATATCTCAAGTCTAAAAGATAATATCTAACTCAATTTTACCCTTTAGACCTTGCACTACTCACTAATAATCCAAACAATCCCAAACTTTATAATTTTATCCAAACTTACCTTAAATAGAAACTTTAATGTTAAATAAACTTAATGGAATTAGATTTTAACTAACGGATTTACCCGGGGTATTACAACATCTCCCCCTTAAAAGAATTCCGTCCCGGAATTCGGTTAAGCAATAAACGAGGGTAACTACTATCACGTCCTATCCAATGGTCCTACAAAGTTTCCATAAAGTGTCCATTGTTACCGACTCCCGATCTTGCCGATTTAATTAAGTTTGACTCTAAACGTCAAGTTATTCCAATATGGAGATTTACACCCAAATCTCTTTGTGATATAAATCTCGACCGGCGTTTGAACCTTAATAAATCATACAAAACCCGCCTCTCGACGTGGTTATCAAAGACTCTCTCAAATCTTTGTGCATCACTTAAGCCGTATTTCAAATCCGCCCCTCTCGAGGTCTAAGATCTAATATTAACACATCAAAGTGATCGGCTTATTCGCGTTGAGTTTAAGTCTCGACTCAAGTGACCAATCTCGAGAGTTAGTAACAATGGCCACACCCAAGTGTCGCGTACTAGTCTCAAGTTTGCTCACATCCACACCCAATGGGATGCTTAGCTCATAATTAAATTAGAAGACATAACAATATAAAAGAAGTTCATCAAAGTTACTTGCATAAAATTAAAGCAATGCCCACAGTGGGTCACTGTTGACAGAATTGAAATGTGAAACTACAAACAAGAAATTAAATGCTACTAATCTTCAAGCTTTTAAGAAACTTGAAGAAGAACTATTCTACTGGAGTTGTGTTAACTTGAACTGAACTAAAACTATGAAAGAAAACTGATCCAAGCCTTCATTTTATAGTCCCAAAAAGGTAGAAACCCCATTGGACTATTCTTCCAATAATCTCTAAGGTAAATACCACCACCATGCTTCCCATGCTTTTAGGGATTTCCAGATCTTCCAACTTCTAGAATGCCAATATTTTAATCCTTTCTTTTATCTAGAAATTAGCATTGCCCGTTGATTAAAGGGATGATCCGTCTGTGCTCATAGTGAGGAGTCTCGTGCCCACAGCCGAAAGTGTATGTTTTTCCAAAAAAATAAACTTTTGAAACTTAATCATCTCTTTATCACATTTTAGACAAAATGAATGGGAAAGAAGCAAAGTGGGTATAAAAATGATATAAATTCCTAGAAAAAGAGTGATAAATAACTCTAAAAAATGAGAGTTATCAAAAGCATTTATGAACTTTGTTGTTTTATTTTTTGGGGCTTACGCCTCACATACCTAAGAGAAATAAGCCTCGAGGCTCGTTTCCGTTTTTTAAAACCTTGATCCTACAATAGTATTTTTAATTTTGCAAGTTTTCATTCTTGGTCAGATTGAGTTGGTTCTGTTGCTCCTACTTCAAACAAAAAACAAAAACAAAAACAAGATAAAATTGATTTCTCCCCAGTCCTATGTTACCAAAATGTAAAGTAAATTCATCTCTATCAAATCTTTTCAAATTTCAGCTCATCCATCCTAAATGATTGATAGTTAGCTGATACGTTGTTTTTAAGTGTTTGACAAATTTTGCTTATAATGTACAATGACCAAAAAAACATTTTGTTCTTGAACAATTGCATGGATGATTGCACAACCACAATTGCCTCACTGTATGAACCAAAATCATCAAAATAAGTAAAACCCATATCAAACAACCTATAATTTCTTATATGGATACTCTTCATTTAGAAAAATAAGCAAAACAGTGAATATATAACTAGCGTCTACTTAAGTAAATAAGAAAAAAGTACCTGGAGCCTCAAGGAAAGTGAGACTGAGAGTAGAGGCTGAGTGGTGAGAAGTAAGAAGTGATCAAGTGAAGGTCGACGGTCGTGACTGGTGGGTAGCAGCAACTCGCGGCTTGAAGGTGAGAACAACCAGCGATAGGCAAAGGCAAGAATCAAGGGTTCTTATTTTTTTAATCTCTTTAAAAAATCCACCTACAAAAATAACATCTTTTTAAAAAAAATCAAAAATAGCCACCCATCTCTCCTCAAGCAAAATATTTGCTTGAGGAGAGATGACCCACCACCCATCACTTTTCAGAATTTTTTTTAATAAAAAATGAAAGATTTCTTCCCGATTTGACTGATTTGACATAAGATTCCCGATGTGACACAAGATTCCCACGATTTGACACAAGATTCCTTCTTATTTGACAAAACACTTGAAAAAAACAAAAAACCTCGAGTTTTTGATATTGTTGAATGCTTCTCGGTTGAGTTTCTGGATTTTGATTTTTCACAAACATGTGATGCTTCTGGGTTTCATATCTGGTGGACGGCGCTTCAGTAGGGTTTTGTTTTAGATTTTTTAGATTTAGGGTTTTGATTTAGATTTAGATTTAGGGTTTTGACTTGGATATTTTTATTGTAATTTCATTGAATTAATTGATACAAATTTGTAGTTTATATTCTTCATATCCTCATGATTGTTCTTGAGTTTTGATGGGTTTAGTTTTAAGGTTAAATGTGGATTGATTATTACTTAAGTTTTCAATGGAAAAATCTGTTGAGTGTATGAATAGATAAAATGGAAAAAAATCAAATTGCAAACACTCCCAGCAAAACCAACAACAAAACCAACAACTTTACCAATTAAGATATTTGAATCATGTTTTGGGTGTTGATTTTGATTTTAAGGTTTTGGTTTAGGTTAGAGTGTGCGTCTTATTTTAACTATTGATTTTGATGTTTAGATTTGTATTTGGTCTTGGGTATAATTGATGTTGGTGTTTGAATTAAGGTGGCCAGGCCGGAGAAGATGACCGACGATTTGGCCGGAATAGATGACCCGAAAGGGGTGTACAATTTACATACTTGATCCCTATAATTTGATGGTTCTTACAAATATACGAAAAAACAAAAAAAAAGTGTAAAAAGAGGACAAAAACATGGTTGGACGAAAATACCCCTGCCACTAGCGATGACATTAGACGGAGTTAGTGGTCAGGTCCTGTTTCAAAGCAAAATCAGAATCCTAAGGACGAAAAGTCTAATTATGAAACCATAGGTCCCTGTTTCAAAAAAATCGACATACCTTAAGGACCAAAAGTAGAGTTTACTCAATAGAGAATTAAAAATCAAAACCTCAAAAAAAGGGTTTACATTCATCTTCAATAGATTCCTCATCTTGGATAATCCAACATTGATATAATATCAAAATATTTCATTTATCTATTAAAACATTATTTCTCTCTAAATATTTATTTTTAAAGTTTTCTATTGGTGCTTTCACTTGTTAATCAATTTAAGGCGTTCTCCATATTCGGAGAAAAAACCTATTCCCCCTCTTGCTTTCTCCATTGGGGAAGTTGTTGAACCAAATCCTCATTTTCTCCATTTTCTTCATGATAAGTGCTAATTTTATATACATTTTATATCAAATTTACCCTAAAAATAATGTTAATTAGATGTATAAAATACCCCTATTAATTTGAGTTGATATTTATTTGTGAAAAGATGTAATCTAATGCAAAAAGCTGATTTTGAGACGTTCTGTATACAGTCACTGCCCACTGCGGACACACTGGAAAAGCCACCGCCCACTACGGACACTCTTGAAGTACACCACCGCCCAAAGAGTTGCAATTCGATCAAGTTGGTATGGTGTGCTGGGATGAAGATAGGGTTGCACACTTTTCAAAGCTCAATTACATTTCCTATAAATAGAAGAAGAAAGTCGTTCAATAATCCTCTCCTTTCTTTTTAGCATAGTTTAGATTTTCATTCTTCAAGTTATTTACTTTTCAAAAAACACTTCAAGTCTTAGGCTTGAAGTGTAGCACTTTAAATTCTGTATTTAGTTCCATACTTACTTTCCGTATTTTATTTCTCGTATTTAACTTTATGAAAGTATTTACTTCGTATTTCTTTTCTTTTATTATGTCTTTTACTTTTAGTATGAGCTAACCACCTCTTTGGGTGTGGGTGTGAATTAAACTGGAGATTAATACGTGACACTTGGATGTTGCCATTATTTCTAACAATTGTGACTTTACGGGCACTTTGTAGGACCGGTCTATAAAAATCCACTTTCGAGAGATCGGACTTTTTATATACATTCGTACTACAAAGTGACTAACCAAGTCGTCACTACAACCATCTCAAGAAAAATTTACACCCTTACCCATTCTTTAATTTAAAGTACATTTCATATTTTAGAATTACTTAACCAATTCTCAAGCTTTGTAAGTTTATTTCGATTTTCATTTGTTAGATATGAGTAGCTAGTTTATTATTTCTAGCAATGGGTATGTAATCCACTTCGAAAGCTTGGATATGTTGAGATTTAATTAGGTTTTAACATCATTAGAATTCGTTTATGTAACCTTTGATTACATTGTTCTTCGAGTTTTTGTTAATTATTTCGAGTTGGATCCCTCGTTTCCTTTAATTTAAACTCGAATAGCTTGTTAATTCTTTGAATCTGTAATTGTTCATTGATTTAAGGAGGTAGCAACCAATATCTATATTCGATATTTTATTGAATTATAGTGTTGTAAGGTTACATAATTTGATCAGAATGATCGGCTTCGATTATTAGTCAAGGGTGATAAGTTGGTTGAATTTTAATGCGGCTAGCATTTGAATCCAAGTCCGTGACTTGATTTATTTAGCTAGCTAGAGACTAGTCATCGAGCTTCTCGTGATAGTCAAGTTTTTAGAATCAACATAACTTTGGTGCGTATCATAGTTTAGAGCCACTCCGAATTCTTTTGAAAGAATATTGCCGATTAAGTCTCTAATACGTTATCCAACCAAGTAGTTGATTTCTACTCATTGCTAGAATTCGTTTTATTGAATTTTTAAAATTCTTATTTGGTTGTTGCATGTTTAGACTTTTTATAAACCCCCTTTTATATATAATGTTTCCGATGAGTTTGCACGTGATTACGTCTTGGACTCATGTTTAACACCGAGTTCCTGAGGAGACGACCCTACTTACCATTATCACAATTTGTTGTGTTTTATGTAATAACCAGGTATGTTATTAATTTATTTATAAGGGTTATTTTAATTTAATATTATGGAGTTAGAAGTTAATGGGTAAGTTATAATTTTAATATGGAAGTATAGGGGTGTATTTTGCCATGAAGTAGAAGTTGAGGGTTAAATTGGTCTTGTTACAAAAACCATACACTTCCACCACCGCCTATAGTACTTCAATTAGGAGATGAAGTCTTCATTCTTAGCAAAAACCAAAATATCCTAGGTGTTGTGTGTGTTTTCGGTTTAGAGAGAGAGAGGAGGGAGAAATCGAAGAAAGCTAGAAAAGAGGAAGAAGGAAAGCTTAGATTTCTGCTGGAATTGCTAAAAACAACTGAAGAAAACAAGGTAATATTTCTGTTTAATCCATACTTTTAAGGTTCTTAGTTTTCTATAAACTTTAGAAGTGGGTTTTGCTATTTTTAGAAGGATATATGAATTCTGGGTTTGGGTTAGTGTTCAAAAGGTAGTCTTAAACATATCTGCATAATTACAGCAACATGCATAGTTAAAAGATTAAAATCTGGGTTTAAGATGAACACTGTGGACTGAGACATTCAAGCAAGTCGCAATGGTGGGTTGCGGCATGCTTGAATATGGTCATCTTCATGAATGTCGCAATGGTGGGTTGCGACTTGCTCATAAAGTCGCAATAGTGGGTTGCGACTTGAGGGTGAAGTCGCAGTAGTTGATTGCGACTTAAGGGTGAAGTCGCAGTAGTTGATTGCGACTTGGGTGTGAAATCGCAGTAGTTGATTGCGACTTGGTGTAGTGTATTGCGACTTGAGTCGAGGATTTCAGAACTTAGAGACTTCTAGCCTTAAAAAGAAATATTTGTATTCATGTGGTACAGATTCTGTGAATCGGGACTGAAGGAATCGGAGTGCTCGATAATAGCGTGGAAGGATTTTTGGAACTAAGCTAATCAAGTGAGTTTTTCTTTAAAATGTTTTCAAATGGAATACATATATGTTATTAAAATGTAATATTGTGCATATAGTGTTTATATGAATATTACATTGTATGAGTGCTAGTTGGCCGGGCTTAGGACCGGTGAAAGTTGGCTGTACAGAGGGACAGTGGTGTTGGCTGTATTTAGTACAGCGGTGTAAATTAATTAATTGGCTTGCTACCAATTAATATGGCCAAGGAAAAGAAAAGAGAAAGAGATGGAAAGATACATGATGCATGAGTCATAATTGGTATTTTTATGTGAATTATGTGTATGATGTTGTGCAAATGTTTTCTTTAACTAACGGGGATTTTCTCACTAGACCTCAAGGTCTAACCCTCATTTTTGTTTTAAAATATGTATTCCAGGTCATGGAGCAAATAAAAGACAATGATAGAGTTTATCATGTTTAGCTTTTGTGGTAGATGAATGATTATGAAGATTCCAGTTGTGTTTAGTATCTATTATGTATTTTACTTTATTCGAAAAAGTTTGTACTGAAAAGACCTAACTGTAGAATCTAAGGGACCGTATTTGAAATATGATATGTTATTTTGTGGTGAAATATATGTATTTGTGTATTGGGATTAAGGGATGTTACAGATGGTATCAGAGCCTTAGTTTAAGAGATTTAGGTATTAGTATCTGTACCTAGACTTAAACTGCATGCGAAGTAGGATGTCCTTGTTATTATAGAACCTTGGGATGTTAAATATAAAAAGGTAGAAGGAACATCATGTAAGGTAATTTCAGATTACACCTGGCCAGTGTAATTGTGATCTTACAGGTACATGTTTGAACCAGAATACTTTATTATATGGGGTATGTGCTTATGTGTATATTAACCTTGTTTGAATCAACAGAATGGCAAGTGGGACGAGACAAACAAACCGGGAAGGGGAAGGAAATCCGAATAGATCTAATCCAACAGCCGGAGGAAGGGGAAGAGGGGGAGAAAGAGGTAGGACAGGGGGCAGAGTACAGGGGCGAGGCACAAAGTTTGTTACGAGAGATGACCTAGCGGTTGAAATGGGAAGACTTCAGGCAAATATCCAAGCTATGTTTAACCAGACTCACCATACAGAAACGGAAATACCAGACCCTACCCTTGAAAACGAAGTGCCTATCGCACCTATTGTCACATCAGTACCAAGAAAGTGTGATTATAAAATGTTTTTAAGCTGTAAACCACCCACTTATGGAGGGGACAGAGATCCAGTAAAAGCAATGCGATGGCTGAAGGAGGTTGAAGCTGTATTTAAAACCAGTAAATGCGCGGAAGAAGATAAAGTGTTATACGGAACAGCAATGTTGAAAGCAGATGCCTTATATTGGTGGGAGGCCCTTATTGACTCTGAAGGACCTAATGTATATTCAACTTTTACTTGGGGCGAATTCTCGAGGGCATTTAAGGAACAGTTTTGTCCGCAAGCCATAGTTAGACAGTTGGAAGAAGAATTCCTGAGCCTACAACAAGGAAATTTGTCAGTAAGAGACTACACTGCCCGTTTCTTAGAAAAGTCGCGTTTTGGGGAGTATTATATTGCCACAGAAAAGATGAAGATGGAAAGGTATGTATTCGGATTAAACTCGGAGATTAGAAAGTTAGTGACTGCAACAAGACCTGATGCCTTTTCAGAAGCAGTAAATGCCACGGAGAATGTGGAGCGGGACAATAAGAGGGATGCTGGGGATAAGAGTGCGGGAAAGAGAAAATGGGAAGGACCACCACACGATATGAAGAAGTCCGGGTTTCAGCGATTTGATAGTCGTCCACCTTTCCGAGCAGTTGAAAGACCTTGCCCAAAGTGCCACCGTTTTCACCAAGGAAGCTGTCAAGTTGATCCTAGAAACTGTTATAAGTGTGGGAAGATTGGTCACATTGCTAAAGACTGTCGGGTGGTTAGATTTTGTTATTCGTGCAATTCTCCAGACCACCTTCAATCAGATTGTCCACTAGGAAGAATACAATCGGGTGGCACGTCAACAAGAGCAACGGGTGTTAGACCAGCAGTACCGAGGTCAGAACCAGCAAGAGCAAGAGGTCGTTCATTTCAAATGACAGCAAAAGAAGCGGAGGAAACTCCGGACGTGGTTACAGGTACATTCTTAATAAATTCTACACGTGCTAAGGTGTTATTTGATTCCGGTGCAAACCGATCGTTTGTGTCTCCTTCATTTGCTGCTTATATGCATTTAAAGCCGAAAGTGTTAGATCATGCTTTAATGGTAGATACGGCAAATGATAATCAAGTGTCGGTTAAAGAAGTATTTGATAGTTGTGTGATAGATATAGAAGGGTGCGGAGTATCGATTCAGTTATTTCCAATAGCCCTGGTTGAGTTTGATGTGGTAGTGGGAATGGATTGGTTAGCCGAGAACCAAGCTAACATAAATTGTGATAAGAAGTTAACAAATGTTGTGTTACCTGGAAAAGGGCCGGTAGTGATTTATGGTGATCGTAGGAATCATCAGTATAACCTTATATCTATGATAAAAGCCCGTAAGTGTGTTAATAAGGGTTGCCCGAGTTACTTAGCTTATGTGATAGATACTAAGCTAGAGAAGAGTAAGTTGGAAGATATCCCAATTGTTAGTGAATTTCCAGAGGTTTTCCCCGAGGACTTGAACAGCCTTCCGCCCGTTAGACAGGTAGAGTTTGGTATAGATCTGATTCCTGGAGCCACCCCTGTAGCCCGTGCACCGTATCGTTTGGCACCTCCGGAAATGAAAGAAATGATGGCACAGCTGCAAGATCTATCCGATAAGGGTTTCATCAGACCGAGTTCTTCGCCGTGGGGAGCACCAGTTTTGTTTGTGAAAAAGAAGGATGGTTCGATGAGAATGTGTATCGACTACAGAGAATTGAATAAGCGTACGATCAAAAACAAGTATCCCCTACCTAGAATTGATGACCTCTTCGATCAATTAGTCGGAGCCTGTTGTTTCTCCAAGATTGATTTAAGATCCGGTTATCACCAGTTGAAGGTCAAAGAAGAAGACGTTTTGAAAACTGCTTTTCGCACCAGGTACGGTCACTATGAGTTTCTAGTAATGCCATTTGGATTGACGAACGCTCCAGCTGCTTTTATGGATTTAATGAATCGGGTATGTAAGTCGTATCTTGATAAATTCGTTATTGTGTCTATTGATGATATACTTATCTATTCCCAATCCAAGGAAGAGCACTCGCAACACCTTCGTTTGATTCTAGAACTACTGAAGAAAGAAAAGTTGTATGCTAAATTTTCAAAATGTGAATTCTGGTTACGGGAAGTTCAGTTTCTGGGGCATATAGTTTCCGAAAAAGGTATACAAGTCGATCCGATGAAAGTGGAAGCAGTTGAAAAGTGGGAACCGCCGAAGACAGCAACGGAAGTACGGAGTTTTCTGGGTTTGGCCGGCTACTATCGAAAGTTTATAAAAGATTTCTCACGTATTGCCACACCTCTGACTAAGCTGACTCGAAAGAATCTGAAGTTTGAATGGAACGCAGAACAAGATGAAGCATTTCGGATATTGAAAGAAAAACTGTATAGCGCGCCGATATTAGCATTACCCGAAGGTTCCGAAGACTTTGTAGTCTATAGTGATGCGTCTAAGTTGGGATTGGGTTGTGTATTAATGCAGCGGGGAAAGGTTATTGCTTATGCTTCCCGTCAATTAAAAGATCATGAGAGATAGTATCCTACGCACGACATGGAACTTGCAGCAGTCGTCTTTGCATTGAAGATTTGGAGACATTATCTGTATGGTTCCAAATGTCAAAATTTTACTGATCATAAGAGTCTCCAACATCTCTTCGATCAGAAAGAACTAAATATGAGGCAAAGGAGATGGCTAGAACTGGTGAATGATTACGACTGTGAAATTCTTTATCATCCGGGAAAGGCGAATGTGGTAGCTGATGCATTGAGTCGTCAAGAAAGGAGTGGGACAATAAAAGCTATTTCACTAAGGGCCGAACTCTTACCCAACATCTTTGAAGAACTATTGAAGTGTCAAATAGAAGCTTGTCAGGAAGAACATTTGAAGTCAGAACGGTTAGTGGGGATATCAGCATTGCTTGTGAAAGATGACCGTGGGTTGTTGTGTCTGGAGAACAGAATTTGGGTGCCTCGTTTGGGTGGATTACGCGATCATGTGTTACAAGAAGCTCATCAATCTCGTTTCTCTATCCATCCAGGTACGAATAAGATGTATAGAGATCTGAAACAATTCTATTGGTGGCCGGGTATAAAAAGAAGCATTGCAAAGCATGTGGAAGAATGTACTACCTGCAAAAAGGTGAAGATTGAACATCAAAAGCCGTTTGGTCAATTGCAGCGATTAGAAATACCGATATGGAAATGGGATCAGATTACTACCGATTTCATCACGAAGCTACGAAGAACTCCGAAAGGATTTGATTCTATTTGGGTGATAGTCGACAGGTTGACGAAATCTGCACACTTCCTACCGATAAAGGAAACTGATTCAATGGAACGATTAGCCAAGTTGTATATAGACGAAATAGTAACTCGACATGGAGTTCCAATCTCGATTATTTCTGATCGGGATAGTCGTTTTACTTCAAGATTTTGGAGAAGTTTCCAAAAGGAGATGGGGACGCAGATAAAGTTAAGTACATCATATCATCCCCAAACTGACGGCCAGAGTGAAAGAACAATCCAGACTTTAGAAGATATGCTCCGGGCTTGCATCGTTGATTTTGGGGGATCGTGGGATAAGCATTTGCCTTTGATAGAATTTGCCTACAACAACAGTTATCATTCCAGCATTCAAGCGGCACCATTTGAAGTATTATATGGTAGAAAATGTCGAACGCCTCTATGTTGGAATGAAGTGGGAGAAAAACAGTTAGCAGGGCCAGAAATAGTACAGTTAACAGCGGATAAGATTACTCAGATTCGGGAAAGATTGAAAGTGTCTCAAGATAGACAGAAAAGCTATGCCGACCGACGCCGGAAACCGTTAGAGTTCCAAGTGGGAGATTTTGTAATGTTAAAAGTCTCACCTTGGAAAGGAGTCATTCGATTTGGGAAGCAAGGTAAACTTAGCCCGAGGTATATTGGACCGTTTGCAATTACTGAAAGAATTGGGGAAGTAGCTTACCGATTAGACCTACCGCCAGAATTAAGCAGGATTCACAACGCCTTTCATGTGTCGAATTTTCGAAAGTGTTTGGTATCACCAGATCAAGCAGTCTCTCTACCAGATATACAGGTTGATGAAAAGTTGAATTATGTGGAGGAACCGGAAGCAATAGTTGATCACAAAGTTAAAGTGTTGCGGAACAAAGAAATTAGACAGGTAAAAGTTCAGTGGAAACATCATAGAGGCCAGGATGCTACTTGGGAATCAGAGTCAGAAATGAGAGCCAAATACCCTCATCTGTTCACTTAACTGAATTTCGGGACGGAATTCTTTTAAGAGGGAGATGTTGTAATAACCAGGTATGTTATTAATTTATATATAAGTGTTATTTTAATTTAATATTATGGAGTTAGAAGTTAAGGGGTAAGTTATAATTTTAATATGGAAGTATAGGGGTGTATTTTGCCATGAAGGAGAAGTTGAGGGTTAAATTGGTCTTGTTACAAAAACCATACACTTCTACCACCGCCTATAGTACTTCAATTAGGAGATGAAGTCTTCATTCTTAGCAAAAACCAAAATATCCTAGGTGTTGTGTGTGTTTTCGGTTTAGAGAGAGAGGAGGGAGAAATCGAAGAAAGCTAGAAAAGAGGAAGAAGGAAAGCTTAGATTTATGCTGGAATTGCTAAAAACAACTGAAGAAAACAAGGTAATATTTCTGTTTAATCCATACTTTTAAGGTTCTTAGTTTTCTATAAACTTTAGAAGTGGGTTTTGCTATTTTTAGAAGGATATATGAATTCTGGGTTTGGGTTAGTGTTCAAAAGGTAGTCTTAAACATATCTGCATAATTACAGCAACATGCATAGTTAAAAGATTAAAATCTGGGTTTAAGATGAACACTGTGGACTGAGACATTCAAGCAAGTCGCAATGGTAGGTTGCGACATGCTTGAATATGGTCATCTTCATGAATGTCGCAATGGTGGGTTGCGACTTGCTCATAAAGTCGCAATAGTGGGTTGCGACTTGAGGGTGAAGTCGCAGTAGTTGATTGCGACTTAAGGGTGAAGTCGCAGTAGTTGATTGCGACTTGGGTGTGAAGTCGCAGTAGTTGATTGCGACTTGGGTGTGAAATCGTAGTAGTTGATTGCGACTTGGTGTAGTGTATTGCGACTTGAGTCGAGGATTTCAGAACTTAGAGACTTCTAGCCTTAAAAAGAAATATGTGTATTCATGTGGTACAGATTCCGTGAATCGGGACTGAAGGAATCGGAGTGCTCGATAATAGCGTGGAAGGATTTTTGGAACTAAGCTAATCAAGTGAGTTTTTCTTTAAAATGTTTTCAAATGGAATACATATATGTGATTAAAATGTAATATTGTGCATATAGTGTTTATATGAATATTACATTGTATGAGTGCTAGTTGGCCGGGCTTAGGACCGGTGAAAGTTGGCTGTACAGAGGGACAGTGGTGTTGGCTGTATTTAGTACAGCGGTGTAAATTAATTAATTGGCTTGCTACCAATTAATATGGCCAAGGAAAAGAAAAGAGAAAGAGATGGAAAGATACATGATGCATGAGTCATAATTGGTATTTTTATGTGAATTATGTGTATGATGTTGTGCAAATGTTTTCTTTAACTAACGGGGATTTTCTCACTAGACCTCAAGGTCTAACCCTCATTTTTGTTTTAAAATATGTATTCCAGGTCATGGAGCAAATAAAAGACAATGATAGAGTTTATCATGTTTAGCTTTTGTGGTAGATGAATGATTATGAAGATTCCAGTTGTGTTTAGTATCTATTATGTATTTTACTTTATTCGAAAAAGTTTGTACTGAAAAGACCTAATTGTAGAATCTAAGGGACCGTATTTGAAATATGATATGTTATGGTGAAATATATGTATTTGTGTGTTGGGATTAAGGGATTGTTGGTGCAAGTGTACCACATCTCTATATATTTATATATATTTATTTTGATGATTACAAACACACCGCATTATTGTTTATCTAACAATTTAATCCAAGTGTGCAGTTGTTGAAGAACACGAAGATTTAATCTGAAGGGTTCAAGACGGAAGTGTTTACGTCGTCATTATTGTTTATAACTAATAATGATAAACACCCTAAAATAATATACCACTTGGATATTTCTAAAAACCCAACAATTAATTTTAATAAGGTTTTGAGAAGATCCAGCAAGATTTGGGTGCTGTCCTGGAAGCTGACTTTTCCTGACGGCGGTATACCGTGGAGAATACTCGGTATATCGCGGGTACACTTTTGGCGGTATACCGCGGGTGTTCAGCCGGTATACCGCGGCAGTCCGTGTGCAATTCCTATTGGTTGAAGTTGCTTTTTCCTGACGGCGGTATACCGCGAGTCCCATCCGGTATACCGCGGGTACATTATTCCTGTCAACTTTGCATGTAGCCGTTGGTGTGTCAGCACACTTTTCTGACGGCGGTATACCGCATGCATTTGGCGGTATACCGCGGCTGCACAATGCCGTTGGAGATGCTATGTATAAATGATGCTTGCTGGTAATGAAGACCTTAGAAAACACAACAACAACAGTAACAACAAGCAGCAACCTCTCAGCTCTCTCATCTATTTATAATATATATTTTATAAAACATTTTTTATAAAATATCCAAGTGTGAGATATTATACAAGAGTGATTACCCATTGTGAGTTATACTCCTCTTGTAAGTATTTGAATAACGGGTGTGTGATCCTGTTTATCTCATAGCAGAGGCTTGAGAAACTATTACAAATTCTTTGTATTTGGTTTGTGTTCTACCGTAAAGAATACATTTATTGGATCGTGTCGAGAAGTGTCTCGGCTGCTGGTTTATCACAGTTGGTGGTAAATCAGTAAATCTCTGTGTCAAGTATCTCTATCCCTTATCTCTTTATTTATTCCGCTGTGCTTTATTATATTTATTTATATAAACTGCTTTGCATTTATATTTATTTATATAATCTCTGTGCATTTAAATTATATCTGTTTATATAATTGTTGTATACTTATTTATTTATACTCTGCTTTATTTATTCTGTATTTATTTGTTAAAAGAATTTTTTGAAAGTAAAAGATTTAAAATACAACCTTACCCCCCCCTTAGGTTGTCCAACATTTGGTATCAGAGCGGGGCTTTCAAAAATTTTCTGTTTAAATTTTTAAAGTCATTTCTTTAATTTTTTTTAAATGGCTCAACAAACTAATTTTGTGTTCTCTAAAACTCCTTTGATAGATACTGAAAAGTTTGGCATTTGGGCCGAGCTATTTGAATGTCACGTTCGTGGCAAAAGTCAAAAAATTTGGGATATTATAGAAAATGGGAATTTTTACCCTACTATTATAAAAAATAATGTTATTGTTGATAAACCTGTTAAGGACTGGACTCCCGCTGAAGAATCTCTTTTTTGTTTAAATTTTGAGGCTAAAAATATATTATATGCTGCTTTAACTTCCGATGAAATAGAAAGAGTATATACCTGTAAAACTGCTAATCAAATCTGGCAAAGCTTGAGTGACACTCATCGTGGAAATACTCAAGTTAAAAGTTCTAAAATAAACATTTTAGTTCATGATTATGAATTATTTGAAATGTCAAAAGATGAGTCAATCGACTCAATGTTTAAACGTTTTAACCTCATCATGACTACTTTGAAGGGATTAGGTCGCACTTATCCTAACGAAGACTATGTAAGGAAAATTCTTCGAGCACTTCCTTCGGAGTGGATGGCAAAAATCACATCCTTGGAAGACTCCCGAGATCTCGCAACTATGAAGCTCGATGATCTCATCGGCAATCTTAAAGTGCACGAAATCGCACTAAAAAGAAATCAAGTCCGGGAGCAAGTCAAAAAGAAATCCATCGCTCTCAAGGTCGTTGCCTCAAAAGAAAAGGAAGAGGAGGAAGATGCAAGTTCATCCGATGATGAACCCGAAAATCTTGACGATTTAGTCAAGTTGGTAAGAAAACTTTCTAAACTTCTATCTAACAAAAAGTTTGCCAATATTGATAGGTTTCAAGAAAATGAAGACTACCGTCGTGGTGGTAAAAACCAAAGTCGCAACGTCCACAAAAGTGAAGACAATTATGACGAATCTAGCGACGATGAAAAAGCCAATAAAAAGAAAGGCTTTTGCTATGTGTGTGGTGACAAGGATCACTATGCAAGTATGTGTCCGAATCGAGCAAAACAAATCAACACACCAAAAGCTTTGGTTGGAGGCGCGTTGAGCGCAAGCATAAATGAGACCAAAGATTTTTGTTTCATGGCCGACCATGACAATGAGGTATCTTCATCATATTCCTCTAAAAATAATTGTGATAATTATTATAGTGACGATGAAAATAATCTTGACGAATTATATAAATCATTTCATGATATGGCCGCTCTTGCAAATAGGTATAAAGATGAAATTTCTAATTTAAAAGAAACCGTATCTGTATATAAAAAGGAAATAGATGACGGTAAACAAAAATCTGCTCATGATTTAGATGTTATCACTAAATTAGAAAATAAATTAAGTGAAAAAGATATTTGCAAATCTTGCATTGTTTTAAATGATAAAATTGCATGCTTAAGTGAAAATAAAAAAGAAAGTGTTGCATGTACAAAATGCGAGTCTCTTGAAAATGAAGTTGCATATTTAAATGCTAAATGTAAATCGCATGAGAAAGATAATCTGTTAGCTAATGCATTTCAAAATAGCAATGATAAAGTGCTTAAAATGCTAAATATGCCTAATCGTATAAATTGTCGTAAATGCATTGGTTCCGATACATGTGTTGATAAATGTTCGTGTAAACCCATTAAAAGATTTTTTGCATCTCCTAAAGTTGAAACGAGAAAACCCTATGTGCAAAAACCCCCATATATGTCAAAAATGAAAAATGTGAATTATGGGAGGAAACCGTATGCTCGTATGTATAATAGTAATTTTTCTAAACCTAATGCGAATATAAATGCTTCATTTTATGTGTATGATAAATACAATCGCAAAATTAAAATGGTTAGAAAATGGATTCCGAAAGGAATGTTTAATGTTGATAATCCCGGTGGGATGCGTTTGTGGTTTTAAACCATTTTTATGGCTTTGTATGTTTGTCGTGTTTGTTTTATGTCGACAACATATTTTTTTGCAGTTTATGTTTTATACTAACTGTTAAAAGGACCCATAAGAAAAGGGTACCACGAAATATTTTCTTTGCCTTTTGTAGGTGTTTCCTGGCGAGGATATAATACGTGATTTCCTGACGAGGATATAATACGTGGTTTCCTGGCGAGGATATAATACGTGGTTACCTGCCGAGGTTATAATACGTGGTTACCTGCCGAGGTTATAATACGTGGTTACCTGCCGAGGTTATAATACGTGGTTACCTGCCGAGGTTATAATACGTGGTTACCTGCCGAGGTTATAATACGTGGTTACCTGCCGAGGTTATAATACGTGGTTACCTGCCGAGGTTATAATACGTGGTTACCTGCCGAGGTTATAATACGTGGTTACCTGCCGAGGTTATAATACGTGGTTACCTGCCGAGGTTATAATACGTGGTTACCTGCCGAGGTTATAATACGTGGTTACCTGACGAGGTCATAATACGTGGTGATTTTTTTTATCACATAAAATTAACCGAAAATTGAAGCCTTAAGATCCGTTTTGGTGCAAGTGTTTCGTATTGGTTTGTATATCTTTGTCTCTATTGCTTTTTGCATTTTATTTTATCCCTCAAATTTTATAAAATCAAATTGATATCGTTATTAATTTGAGGGGGAGCGTTTTAGCTCTTTTACCCATGAGTTTATGCTCTCTCAATTATATGCATATTTTGAGGGGGAGCATCTCTCGAGGGGAAGCATACCGTCTTTCTTGACCCTTTTTGTTTCGACAAACGGGGGAGAGAAACCGCATATGCTCTTGCTTAGCGGTTGTGTTTGTCATCATCAAAAAGGGGGAGATTGTTGGTGCAAGTGTACCACATCTCTATATATTTATATATATTTATTTTGATGATTACAAACACACCGCATTATTGTTTATCTAACAATTTAATCCAAGTGTGCAGTTGTTGAAGAACACGAAGATTTAATCTGAAGGGTTCAAGACGGAAGTGTTTACGTCGTCATTATTGTTTATAACTAATAATGATAAACACCCTAAAATAATATACCACTTGGATATTTCTAAAAACCCAACAATTAATTTTAATAAGGTTTTGAGAAGATCCAGCAAGATTTGGGTGCTGTCCTGGAAGCTGACTTTTCCTGACGGCGGTATACCGTGGAGAATACTCGGTATACCGCGGGTACACTTTTGGCGGTATACCGCGGGTGTTCAGCCGGTATACCGCGGCAGTCCGTGTGCAATTCCTATTGGTTGAAGTTGCTTTTTCCTGACGGCGGTATACCGCGAGTCCCATCCGGTATACCGCGGGTACATTATTCCTGTCAACTTTGCATGTAGCCGTTGGTGTGTCAGCACACTTTTCTGACGGCGGTATACCGCATGCATTTGGCGGTATACCGCGGCTGCACAATGCCGTTGGAGATGCTATGTATAAATGATGCTTGCTGGTAATGAAGACCTTAGAAAACACAACAACAACAGTAACAACAAGCAGCAACCTCTCAGCTCTCTCATCTATTTATAATATATATTTTATAAAACATTTTTTATAAAATATCCAAGTGTGAGATATTATACAAGAGTGATTACCCATTGTGAGTTATACTCCTCTTGTAAGTATTTGAATAACGGGTGTGTGATCCTGTTTATCTCATAGCAGAGGCTTGAGAAACTATTACAAATTCTTTGTATTTGGTTTGTGTTCTACCGTAAAGAATACATTTATTGGATCGTGTCGAGAAGTGTCTCGGCTGCTGGTTTATCACAGTTGGTGGTAAATCAGTAAATCTCTGTGTCAAGTATCTCTATCCCTTATCTCTTTATTTATTCCGCTGTGCTTTATTATATTTATTTATATAAACTGCTTTGCATTTATATTTATTTATATAATCTCTGTGCATTTAAATTATATCTGTTTATATAATTGTTGTATACTTATTTATTTATACTCTGCTTTATTTATTCTGTATTTATTTGTTAAAAGAATTTTTTGAAAGTAAAAGATTTAAAATACAACCTTACCCCCCCCCTTAGGTTGTCCAACAGGGATGTTACATTTTAGAGATAATAGGAGTAATTTTATAAATATTATTATTTGTTGGGCTCGACACCCATCACTTCATTTTGGATAAGTAGTTGGAAATGCTCTTATAAGTTTGCTTATAAGCTATCTTATGAGGAATTTTTTGATACTTTTTCAATTATAACCTTGGTTAATTTTAATTATTAATTATAAATAAATATTAATTATTCATAAACATCAACTTATTGTAAATAAAATTAATTAAAAATTGTTATTTATTTTAATTATACAATACAAACACTCAAAAAACAATCTGATTTGAGACAAATTTGCTAATACTAAAAGAGAGAAGGAAGAATCTCCTCTTTCAGATCCGAAGAATTAAGATATTTATTTAGATAGTGAAGCTGATTTTGCCTATGAAACTCTGATAGAGAAGTTTTTTCAAAAGGGGTGAGTTACAACTAATAACACGGGTGAGGTTTTATAGCCACCATCGCATTAAATGTAATATTCCAACTTTAGCATGTGTTTTCATCAGATTTGTTGATCCATGAAGTATGACACTAATAAAATAGTGTTTTAGAACTTACTTTGCTTACATGTTATTGCATGTTCCCACACTAGAATAGGAGTTTGGGAGAGTTGGTGAGTCAAACCTTTTTGGATAAGTTTGCACTACAAAATCTGACTTGCCAGTAATAGTATTTGTCAGACTACTAGTTGAATTTATATTGTATTGATCTTCTTTCGGTAGATGACACACCAATCCACTTTGGTGACTATCTTGACCTCAATTCAACTAGTCTTCGATTTCGTTGAAGGCATTTTTACTCTTTGGATCAATACAAATAGTTACAAGATTTTTATAAATAGACACTATCTTTGTCTATTCCGAAATATAAGCTATATATCGGATTCCACCTATAGACTATTTATAAAGTATATCTATCGGATGCTAAAAGACTTAAAATATTTTGAGGATTAGTTATGAATCCGATAGGTTGTAGTTATAGAAATTTCTTATCGATTCATATGTCTGGATATCGCTTTATCAAATATGAGATTTGATCTTACAAAGCTTTTTTGGTCAGTGATCCGATGAAGACTCTATATTCAAAATCTTAACTTATATGATTCTTCTTTATAAAATAAATGTTCGAATGATAAATCGTGTGAGCTATATCCGATGGATATTGTTTATCTGGTATACTCATTTCAAGGCAAGGGATAAGAATGAGTTTCTAAGTGTTTGGCAGGATGTTATTTGTATTATTTACAAATCTGATAGGTGAGACTAACATTTATACATACATATATATATAGAGGTGGATTCAAATGAGAACACTAACTATTTAATAAAACATGAGAACGACCACTAATGTACAAAATCATACATGATTCACATACAAAATCATATATGATTCACGTACAAAATCATATATGATTCACGTACAAAATCATATATGATTCACGCAACTTGCCTCGCAACTTTAAGTCGCACCCAAATTCTCCAATACCAATTTTATTTCCAAATTATTCCTAAATTCTACAATGTCCTCAGTTTTTTTCAAAATATTACTCAATCTCCAACTTTTATTTAATCCTCGTCCTTGATATTAACAAATCATAAATAAATATAGAAAAAGTGAAAACTTTATATTTGAATTATTTGTAATAATTATATATATATATATATATATATATATATATATATAGGAAAGTTTAAATAAAAACTCATTTTCAATTATGAACATGAGGACGGATCTTGACTCTTCCATCTATATTGATCCAATGACTCATATTAAATAGAGTTTTTAATTGAAATTATTAATTAAGGTGATTAGGGGTAAAAATGGAAGATAATTAAAACTCACGTCTACCATGTTTGACTTTTTATTTTCCTTTTTAATTAAATTTTTTTACCTCCCTTAAAGTTTAAAATAAATTAACTTAAAAATTATTAACATTTTAATCAAAAAAATTACATCAAAAAAATGAGAATTCCGTGCTCTTCGATATGACATCCATCTCGATATACTTTTTTGTTGTTTTAACCGTTTTTACGTGGAATGTCATATACATGTTATATTCGGTATGGATATTTATGTATGTTCAAGTGCGTACAACATCTCGACACCATAAGTCCGTAACTCGACATCACCTTCTACAACACTTTCTTCAACGTCCTAAGGTATAAGGTATCGTGTTCTTCATTACCATAACCCAACACCTATCGAGATGAATCGGGAACCTATCGAGTTTCGATTGTGAACCGATGAACAAAAGAGAGTGCGTCACGTCTCCACACCTTCATGAGTCACTCATGTATTATTCTTCATAAATAATGTATCATTCAGTATGAATAATACATCATTCAGTGTGAATAATACACGATTCATGAATTCATGTATTATTCATCCTGAATACTGTATTATTCATCCTGAATATTGTATTATTCATCCTGAATATTGTACTATTCATCATGAATAGTGAATGAACGTTCACCTTTGTTATTCATATTGAATGTGGACACCTAAAGATGTGCATACATATTCATAAAGAATAAAACCAAGTTTCGGTTGTGAATTGGAAAACAAAGAGAGTGTGTCATGTGTTCAACCTTCACAGGTCATTCCTATATTATTCAGGGTGAATAATGTGTTATTCAGGGTGAATAATGTGTTATTCAGGATGAATAATACACGATTCATGTTTAATAATACATGAATCAGGAATTCGTGTATTATTCATCCTGAATGTTGTATTATTCATTTTGAATACTGTGTTGTTCGTCATGAATAGTGAATGAACGTTCCTCTTTGTTATTCATACTGAATATGCACAACAGGAAACGTGCATACATATTCATACCAAATATAACACATACATAGCATTTCATGTAAAAACGGTTAAAATGAAGAAAAAACTATATCGAGATGGATGTCATATCGAAGAGCACGAAATTCTCGTTTTTTTGATGTAACTTGTTTGATTAAAATATTAGTAATTTTTAAGATAAATTATTTTAAACTTTAAGGGGGTAAAAGTTTTTTAATTAAAAAAGAAAATAAAAAGTCAAACATGGTAGGCGTTGATTCAAATTTCCAGATTTGCCCCTAATCACTTCTCAATTGGTTTAATTAAGTTTTAACCATTGATTAGTTTTCCAAATCTCGATCAATGGTTGTGACTTGTCCTCATGTTCACAATTGAAAATGAGTTTTTATTTGAACCCACCCATATATATATATATATATATATATATATATATATATATATATATATCAAGTTTATATAATAATCCGTAGATAACCTACATTTTGTAACTAAAAAATGGAAAGTGAGGTATTTGTATGAACCTCCATTGTGAAGTTCTATTAAGATTCTTATTTTGTTGATGTGGCAATGAGGTTTTTAGAGGTTCCACCACTATAGATGTTTAACATAATCATGTAAACGCCTTAGATTCTTCTTTGCAATGATAGGCGACACTTTTACAAAACGAAAGAAAAACGGCTAGAGGTGCAAGGTAGGAGCATAGTAGAAAAACCCTAATTTGTACCGAGGAGTTTTTGAAAGTTAATTAAAAAAAGTCTGTTTTTTTTTAGTTGAATTAAACCCTAATGAATGGGGGCCTATAGCGTTAAAAATAAAAATAAAAATAAAAATATTTGACCCATGGAGTTTTACTTTTCAATTTGGTGAGATCATTTCACTTTCTCTCTTTATATGTATATTTTATATGGTCCACTCCTTTTCTAAACCATGGATCCACTATCCAAGTTTATTTTTTTACAAAAAAGGTTGATATCGGCAACCCTAACCGGTCCATGGCATGTGTGTTTTTTGATGTGCTTAATGAATGTCATATGATTGATTAGTGTTAAAAACAAAATCGGCTGCCTATCCATAATGCGGGGGGCATACCTGACTCACTCAGCGGTTGTGATTATGGGGGTGTCTTGGGTTCGAACCCGAGACCTTCTGCTTTTTGTACAAAGATGCCCCCACCTATTACCAACTGAGGTACACGCCATTAGCACTATCCAAGTTTATTGCTCTAACTAAATCTAAATGACTCTCTACTTTACTTTGAGTTTGAAGTTATTTAGCTCAAGATTTTAATTGATTTTAGATTTCAATCTCTAATGTTATTATGTTATGATTGCTTTAAAATTGTTTGCTTGATTACTTGATTGGTTAATAGAATATGTTAATGAATTATAAATTTATAATGAATATGCATGTTATATGTGCTTGGTGTTTTTAACTTATGGATTTACACATTTAGGGATGATTTGATTTCTTGAATTTTAATATTATGATTCATTTCAGGGTTGATTTATTTGACTCTTTCAACTACTCACTATTGATAATATTTATTATTTTTATTTGATATGTAGATTAAGATGAAAAATCAACCTACCATTCATTTTTCAATAGAAAACATGTTATCGCTTCTCAAAATCCCGAAAGAACAACAAGTTACATAGTACTTTGCATATGTTCATTTTACTGAAAACTCTTCTAGAAAGCTCAATAGAAAAAATATTGATACTGATCTTAGTAGTAGAACGAAAATTGGTTTGCGTCCCCAACTTTATGAATATACTATTGACTAGGGGTGTTAACGAGCCGAGTCGAGTCGAGTAGCAGGTTATTCAAGTCGAGCTCCAAAAAATATTACCAGGCTCGAGCTCGACTCGAGCTCGATTAAATTTTCAAAGTCGGGCTCGAGCTCGACTCGAGCTCGATTAAATTTTCAAAGTCGGGCTCGAGCTCGAGCTCGAATATTTTTTCAATGTTCGAGCTCGAGTTCGATGCTCGTTTATGAGCTCGAATTCGAGATCGATTAACTCGTTTATTTAGTCAAGATCGATAATTTTTTATGTTTTGATTATATAATTTGTAAACATACAAATATGTCAGGCTCGAAAAAGTGTATGCTCGAATGACTCGACTCGACTCGACTCGTAAAGCTTAATCGAGCTTTCGAACGAATCGAGTCGAACATTGGTGTTATAGAGCTCGGCTCGTTAACTTAAGCGAGATTTAATTTGTGTTCGAGATCGACTCGAGCTCGACAGCTATTAGGCTCGAGCTCGAGATAAACGAGCTCGAGCTCGAGTAGCTCGTTAAAAGCTCGACTCGTTAACACCCCTACTATTGACCCACAAGACACAAATCAAATTCAATGTTTGTTTTTAAATTTAAACAAATCAAAGTTAATGTTTTGTTTTATAGTTTTAATATTTATAACTTTCCATACTGTATCTTTTGTAGTTTTCAAAATATATAAGAGATTAAGGGTCCTTTACCGAACACTTACCAGTAAAATTCAACACACCACTTACTTATGGGTAAGATTTTAGTTCACCAAAACGGTATCATGTACAACAATTTGTCCGGTAAGCGCCAACTATGATAAGAATCTTCATCATTACTTACCGAGTAAGACTCTCGGTCATTTTCCATGTATGGCTTTCTCCTCTTGGGCTCATTGCCCTATTTTTCATTTGAATCCTTTTTGGGCTTCACATGATTGTATTAATTAACTAATACTTTGGTTAATTAATTCCATACATGATAAAAGTGTGTGACCCTTTGGGTTATTGTCGCATAAAAAGTCATAATAAATTTCATTTATTATTATAAAAAATGAACGTTATCTAGCAATATGTTGTTATTATTATTATCTAAGCGATGAGAATTAGTATTTCAATCTATATCTATATATATCTAAAAACAAAACCTAGAGTAGCTTAGGTGACACAATGAGAAGACTCCATTCTCATTTTTCCTTTTTCTCATAATTTTGAATTTCTTTTAAATAAAAACATTTTTTCTTTTTCTTTTTTTCTTTCTTTTCATTGATGAATATTAATTAACTATTTATGAATTACATTTAATTGCAAAACCTTTCATCTCCTAAAACATCCCCCTCTAATTTATGGTATTTCTTTTTTCTTCTACATCTCTCTATGTCCATTAATTTAACTACTTATGAATCATTTCATTTATATATATATTTATAAAAGGAAGAACCACATGCAATGATGTGGCACACTCTTAATGTAGTATTCTTCATATGAATTTTCTTGGATTTTTGATTTTCAAAAATATTTCATTTGTTAGAGACTTTTCTATCCTTAATAAGAAAATGAATGCTCTACTATGAATAGGGGTTTTTTGATAAAATTATATTCATCTTGCATTTATAATATTATTAAATATCATAATGACCAACTTATCATTTTCTCCCCATGCCTTCTTGAATTCTCACCCTTTCGGTTTTCCTCTCTATTCATTCCTTGAAATACATGCCAACAAAGTCATCCTACCACAAAGTTCAAACCTCCTCATCGAGATTTCAAGTTTGCATTTTTTTAAACTTACAGGTTCGTATGAAAATTGTACACCCTCTTAATTCTCACACTCTTCATATCTCAACTTCCTCCTCTCTATTCAGTTTTACTTTTGACGTTCTTGATATATTGGTTTTGCTTTTGTTTGGCTTTTGGTGGATTATCTTTTGGTTGCTCAAGAGTTTCATGCTTATTAAAGGTAAATAGGTAATATAATCTCCTTTTTTCTCTTGATTTATGCACATTTAGTAGTCAAATACCTTGACATCATTATCCAATCTTGAAAAATGTAATTATTCATTTAACCGCCATAAAATATTCGACATTACAGGTTATTTGGTATTCTCTGCTTACATCTGCAATTGATGAGTGTATCCACCTTGACATACATATGGATCGAGCGGCACGAAAAAAACTTTGATTTGAGAATGAAACAAGAAAAAGATGCATTACAAATTTAGCATGTCCATGTATAAAATTGTTATAGCATTGGAATTTAATTGAATTATTTGTTCTACATTTGTAGCCCGACTTCTATATTATATTTTTAATGGAATTTTATGATTATATACAAGGAAACTATATATTATTTATACTCACGAAGTGAGAGGTTAACCCTTATTTAATTGATCTCTCTTCGATGAGACAGGTCACTCCTCAATTGTCTAATAGGTCATTTTACCTTACAAGGTCTTAAATCATATAATCATTTTATTCCATTTACAACATCCTTATATCTTAACAATTTCATGTCTCTTATTTGTCGGGTTAAGTTTGGATATTTGGTTATACAAAGTAGAAGAGAGAGCTTCGTAATTTGAATGTGAAGCCTTTTATTTTACGATTTGGTTGGATAAAAATGTGGTTGTTTAGATGGGATTTTAAGGGCATACAATACACACAAACTAATTTAATAAATTATGATGCAAAACAAGGTTTATAAACTAAATTGAGGATGTCAACTTTGAGCATAATGTTTAATATTGTGTATATACACTTACTATTAATCATTTTTATAAATGTTAAATTTGACATTAAAACATTATTATGCTTACACAAAATGAAAAGTTAAAATCTCTTTATTAAGGAGAAACAATTCTTATAAGTGAAAAAAGATTATGTTCACTTATGACCTTTTAAAAAACGGTTCCAATATACAATATAATATATTACGATTTATTTTATTAGCCGTCAATTTACGAATTACACTTATCATAAAATGGTTACCTATCTTTTAACAAAACAAATTTCGTCACCACGCAACGCGCGGTGTCACGCACTAGTTAGTCATTAATTCTCTAGTCTTTATATATAATGCATATATACTTATATAGTGATCCTTTGCCCTAGATGTCCCTATTATTGAACACAAGAAATGCGCGTGCCATTTTTATTATGTTCAATCTTTAAAAAAATGTACATTTGAATAGACAAAATCCAGAGTAAATTACCTGTTTGGTTCCTAAGGTTTACACTTTCCATCCATAGTAGTCTCAAAATCAAAATAAGTATGCGAATGAGACCTCTGATACACATTTTCGCTATTTTTTGGTCCCTCCCTCTAACAAACTCAGTTAACCATTTTAACTCAAAAGGGTATTTTGGTTATTTCTCACTATTTTGTCTTTTTCTCACTTCATCTTTCCAAACCATTTTCTCTCTCTCTTTGACCCACACCTGCAACTTATATATATATATATATATAGAGAGAGAGAGAGAGAGAGAGAGACTATTTTGTAAAAAAAATCGTGTAAACTTTAGATTTCTTAGGTTTTCTTGATGAAATTGTTTCATAAAATTGTTTATTTTGATGAAATTGTTTCATATCAATCATTTATTGATGAAATTGTTTCATAAATTTGTGTTCTTTATGTAGTTTCATATATATATTTTTTTCATTCCTATGAAACTGTTTCATATATTTTCTTTGTTTGATGAAACTTTGACGTTTTTACATAAAAAACATAAATATATGAAACAATTTCATCATGAAAACCTATGAAATCCAAAGTTTACACACATTTAGAGGTTTACAATTTATTATCTCTCTCTCTCTCTCTCTCTCTATATATATATATATATGTATATATATGGATGAGTTCAAATGAAAACTCATTTTCAATTGTGCACATGAGGACAAGTCACAACCATTGATCAAGATTTGGAAAACTAATCAATGGTTAAAACAAAATAAGATTAATTAGGAACAAAATTGGAAATTTGAATATGCCACTACCTTATTTGACTTTTTAATTAAAATTTTTACCCCCTTAAATTTTAAAATAAATTATCTTAAAAATTACTAATATTTTAATTAAACAAATTATATCAAAAAAACGAGAATTTCGTGCTCTTCGATATGACATCCATCTTGATATAGTTTTTTTAACCGTTTTTTACGTGAAATGTCATATGTGTGTTATATTCATTATGAATATGTATGTACGTCCCTGAGTGTCCACATTCAGTATGAATAACAAATGTGAACGTTCATTCACTATTCATGATGAATAATACAGTATTCAATGTGAATAATAAAGTATTCAGTATGAATAATAAAGTATTCGGTATGAATAATACAACATTCAGGATGATTAATACACGAATTCATGATTCATGTATTATTCATCATGAATCATGTATTATTCACCATGAATGTTGTATTATTCATCCTAAATGATACATTATTCATGATGAACAATAAATGAATGACAGTGAAGGTGTGGGCACACCGCGTGCTCTTTTTGTTTTCCGATTCATAGCCGAAATTTGGTTTTATCCATTATAAATATGTATGCACATCCCCGGGTGTCCACATTCAGTATGAATAACAAATGTGAACGTTCATTCACTATTCATGATGAATAATACAACATTCGGGATGAATAAAACACGAATTTATGAATCGTGTATTATTCACCTTGAATGTTGTACTATTAATCCTGAATGATACATTTATGATGAATAAAACATGAATGACCTGTAAAAGTGTAGACACGTGACACGTCGTCTTTTGTTCTCCGGTTCACAACCGAAACTCAATGGGTGTTAGGTTACGGTGATGAATAATGTCTTACGACGTTGAAGAAAATGTTGAAAAATGTGATGTCGAGTTATGACTCACGATGTCGAGGTATGGTACACATTTGAACTTACATTAATATTCATAATGAATATAGAACATATATAACACTTAATGTAAAAAAAACTATATCGAGATGGATGCCATATCGAAGAGCACGGAATTCTCGTTTTTTTTGATGTAATTTGTTTGATTATAATATTAGTAATTTTTAAGATAATTTATTTTAAAATTTAAGGAGGTAAAAAATTTTAATTAAAAAAGAAAATAAAAAGTCAAATATGGTAGGCGTGAGATTGAAATTATCTTTCTTTTTACCTCTAATCACCTTAATTAATAATTTCAATTAAAAAAACTCTATTTAATATGAGTCATTTGATCAATAGAGATGGAAAAGCCAAGATCCGTCCTCATTTGCACAATTAAAAATGAGTTTTCATTTGAACTTTCCCCTCTCTCTATATATATATACATACATATATACATACATATATAAAACACATACACACATATACATACCTACAATCTCTGTAAAAAGCTTCCATTAAACCAAACCCTTTACTTTCTTTCCTTGACCCGCAACCCTTATCTCACTATCTCACCGTCACCTTCTTTAACCTTGCATGCAAATTCATGACCACGAACTCTCTCTCCTCCCTCTTTCTCTCTCAATGGAATTCAACAACAAAAACAATAAGAGATCTCTCTTCGCTTTGATTTCAATCGTTTTCCTTTTCTTGCTATCGTTCAATGGCGCTTCCATTTTTTCCGTCAAGATTCCTACACTGGGTCCCGCCACCGCCCAATCGCCGGAAAAAACAACCCTTTCTTCCTTCCATTTTTTCCGTCAAGATTCCTTTACTCTCTCCTTCAACCTGTTGCCTCCGTCTCCCCCCACCCTTTCTTCTTCCCAACACAAACCCACTATTTGGTTTGAACTCAAGCTCTGAGAAGTTAATTGAATCAAAAGTCCTAAGATGACAGAAATTATTGAGTTGATTGGAGTGGAGATAATCAGGAAACGAGAGAAAAAAGATAACCAAAATATTTGTTTTTTCTTCAAAAAAATAAAAAAAAAATATTATTCTTTTCTTCTTCTGTTACATCAATCACATGCTCCTTAATACCCTATTTTATCAAAACTCTAACCAAGAAACCAAGAATGAGAGCATTCGTGACCATTTTGCCCCTACAAGATACCAGTAGAATTTTAAATTCATAAATTTAGAAAGAGATATCCATCTAAAAAGGAGATCTTCCAAAAGGGTTTCTGGCGATTTGCTTCTTTTTGAATCTTTGAGGGTATATTTCCTGCAACAATAAAAGATCAACTCAATTCAATTGAATCCCACTGATTCCACCTTTCTGTGGGATTTTTTTGAGTGTGAGGATTAAGTATATGAAATCGATTGGAATTTGTTGGTCCCAGCTATGGATTAGCAAAGATAAACATGTATTGTAGAAGGGGGGTTGTATACAATACACAAAATTTTTCACTTAATTAATTCTTTATTGATTTAAAATCAAGAATTACACATAGAAACTTAAAGATAGTTGCAGAATAAAATAGATAAATCTGTTCTAACAATCTAACACAAAGTCACACAGAGAATAAGAACAACTGTAAAACACTAAGAAAACAATGAACTTCTTGAGAGAGAAAAATGCCAGCACTTGAAAGCTTTGAAAGTCTGTAATCTGGTAATCTTTGCAAGGAAGGAGATGACCTCTTTATATAGTGCCTCATGCATTAAATGCATGGACACTTGTCAAGCAGAGCTTGGAAGGCAAGAAGGAAGCAGGTCTTCTGAAAAGTACTGAGGATGTACTTTTGTCTTTGCACATTTGTCTTGAAGTGTTGACCTGCTTGTTGAAGTTAAACTTTTTTGAAAGAGATAAAAAATCTAAAGAACCTTTTTCTGATCCTCGGATTATGTCTCTGTCATTGCAAGATATCCCAAATATATTTTGCAGATAAAGTGGAATATACCTGTTGTAAACTGTTGGCCTAGGATCTCTTCAAAGATATCATCAAGAATTCTTTCTTAAGGAATTCTCTGTCGATCATGTCTTCAACATTATCCTGCCGATCATGTCTTCAACATTATCCTGCCGATCATGTCTTCAACATCTTCAAGTGATCCTGTCGATCATATCTTCAAGATTATACTTGCTCTTCAAGTGAACTGGCCTAAGACCTTAGGAAGTCTCAAGTAGCAGCTTAATCTTTGATTGAGAAGTCTATCTTCAATCCGCTTTGAAGATATACTTCTACTTTGTTTCTTCGATTGATCTTCGACTTCACCGAACATTTTTATACAATTAAACTGCTTGTAAAGAACTTAAAAATTATTCTAAGTATGAACTGTGTAAAAATGAAAGACTGAGGTCATCTTCAAATCTTAAGTGACCCAACAATCTCCCCCTATTTGAGGATGACATCCATACTTAGAATCTAAGGAGTAAATACTGAATAATTCGTTTTGACCCTTGTTTACTCTTTTTGGGTTCTTTTCACATAGTCCATTCTTTTTGTTCTTTTTGGATTTTTTTTATTTTTTTATTGTATCCGACATTTACAAGTAAAATGAAATTGTAAAGTATATTGTACGAACTATTAACAAAAATGTACTTGTATTTGAAACTTTGAAAGAACAACAATTAAAGTTACAAGTACATATCAGAAACATATAAAATAAAAAGATGATCAATTCTTCCTTTTCTGAAGTTCAGCTAGGATGGCATGTTGTAGTGGAGGGGTTGCAAATGTGTCAGGGGCAATGACAAGGATGGATTCAAGGAAGATTGAGTCAGCCATAGATATCTGCTCATATCGGAAGAATTGTTGTGTGCCTTGGGCATTGTTGAAGAAAATGCCCGGATACGGTCTGCAGATCACAGAATGAGATTTTTTGATGGGGAATGAGGGGAGCTTTAGGTTCAGGTTCTTGAGATCAGGAAGAATTCCTATAGTAGCAAGATCTTGGAAGATGGTTTCCTGGAATTCTTTCCTTATCTTCTTCAGATTGTCAAAACGTCCTCTGATATAGAGGTTTGCAGCAACAAGGTTCGGGCTTTTTGAATCTTTTAGACATTCAGCAATTTCATACCATTCTGACATACCATAAGAATCAAGGTCATGAAATCTTACCGGTGTGATGGTGTTGTCGGCCCGAGTAAGTATCACATATACGTCCTGTGATTCTTTATGAGTAGCCAGTCTGGCTTCAGTGATTTTTGAGATGTTGGTCCTTCCAAGTAACCTCTTCTTGCACCATGCTAACTTTTTGGAGAATTCAGATTGCTCCCCCTCAACTAATGTACCTGCATGTTCAGTAGTTTGCTCCCCCTGAGCTGGTGGATCTGGTTGTGCCGATTTAGATGGGTTAGATGGACCCGACATGTCAGATTGACCCGGTTGGTCGCTGGAATGTCTTTCTGGACCTCTCTCCCCCTCAGCGGCCGACCTATCACGAGACCGGACAACATCAGCAAAGTGAGTGAGGACTCGAGCCTGCGCGGCTAGAAGAGCATCCATCCTTTGGTGAAGAGAGACAAGACCACCAAGGAGCTGATTATTTAGGTTTTGTTGTATGTCATTGACCTTTGTAGACAACCTTAGTAGCCGCATGTTTAATGCATGGCAGTTTATACTTTACACGTGGCAGCAACTCATTGGTTGTATGTCATTGACCTTTGTAGACAACCTTAGTAGCCGCATGTTTGAACAGTGTAGTATCAAAGTGGTTGTACGATTTCAGACAATAAGGAAGTTCTTTTCTGACATATCGTACGGAGTCGTGCAAGGGTGGTTAAGACAAAAAGTACTTTGTACGGAGGACTTCATGATCAGCTTACGTTGATTCAGCGCTTTATCATTCTTTATCAGTGAACGACAAAGTTCAACGATAGCTGAAGTCTTGTACTTGATACTTCACGTTGAGTGGACAAATCTGAGTCTTCGCTGATCCGCATCAGTTCATTAGGAGACTTGTCGCTGGTTCTTGAGCTTGATCTTTGACTTCAGCGTAGAACCTATGTTGACGTGAAACTTGTCTTCAGGGATCATAAGTAAACAACTAACTTATCAGCGATCACCATAAGGACTTAACAGGCTCAGAGCATTATGATGAACAGTGTTCGCTGAATGTTTAATCTAAAGAACGAGAGTTCCTATCAACGGTACTGTAAGGTCTTAGTACTTATCAGCGATAGTGAAACTCTAATATATTGTTTACTTACAATTTTCACTAAGTAGTTAAGAGAGGGTCATTATCAAATCACTGAGGGTTTGGATCAACAGATGCCGAGATGCAAAAGTGGGAAGAACCTCTGGAGAATCTTCAACAAGAAAATCAAGTAAACATGTGTGACCCGTAGTGGGTCGTGCAGTAACATCGACCGTGGAACGATTGGGTGATAGGTCGTTCAGTGAGAAAGTAGGACCTTGGGCTGGAGAGAGGCCCAAGTCATCTTCAACCACCAAGAAGTTGGTGGGAGAAGGAGCATTGTGGGTCTCCAAATTTCCAACTGAAACCTGTTGGGAGGAGACGGAGGAGCTAGCTAAGGGGTCAGCAGATTCCCTGGGCCTGGTAGGGATAATTTCAACAACTTCAGATTGTGGAGAATCTGTTGCTGGATGGGTGGTTGTGGCCCTTAAAGGATCCTTATGCCTCTTTGGATGAGGCGTAAGGGGGGATGATGAGTGACTCTGCTTCTTGGAAGGGGTGTTGACTTTGGTAGCCACCAAAGGTTCTTTTGGTGGCAGAGTCATAGAAGCGAGTGCGGAGCTACCGGAAGCTTTGGATTTTTTTGATTTGCTTGACGGTTTCACTCGGGTAGGGGGAGGAGGGGCCACTACAGTGGGGTAAGCCACAATGGGACGAGGGTCCCTGGTATCTCCCCAGTGTATATTGGGAGTGTTAATGAAAGAAGACATACCTGGAAGAATAGTGGAGCCGTCTGGTTCGCGATGTAGAATTTGCTTGGTGACAGTTGAAGGAGAGAAGTCAAACACAAATTTGGGAGTAGGTGACTTTTGATCAGCTTTAAGAGCAACAGCCATCTTGTGGGAGATGATGAGAGACAGAAATCTAGGATAGGCTACATGTGGCCTCTTGGTACTGTCGATTACACTAATTATTTCATCAAAGAAATATTTAGCAAAATCTATCCTTCTTTAAAACAGAAGTGCATGGGCAAGCTTGGTGGCATAAGATGGGACTTGGTCATAACCGATTGTTTTACGACTAAGGCATAAAAAGATATGAGTAAAGAAGAAGTTCCATACCGGACCCATGTTTTTGCGCATAAGAGTTCTAGGTCCTTTATCACCGTCTTTGTGTTCGTACTGGATCGCACTTACCACCTCGGCATGCTCTTTGTCTAGGGGAGACTTAGCATGTTCTTTGCCTAAGGGAAACTGCTCATAAGTCAGAAAAGTTGGAAGATGTAGAGCAGACCGAATATCTTCTACCCCAAAACTGAGATCCGGTTCACCATCAGAAAGGATAGAAGCCTTGATTTGTGCAGTAGATTCATCATAAAAGCAAGAAATCCATAAGTTACCAAGAAGGAGCTTGCTCATTTTGATGCCTTTGGTGAATGCATATTGCAGAGGAGACTTTTGAAGAAAGATGGAGACTTGGCTGTGTTGGGGATATTCTGGATCAGAAGCAAATCTTGCAAGGTGATTGCAAGTGTTGAAGACCAAATCTTTTTGGGTGTATTTGGGAGGAAAAGAGGACGATGCCATGGGAAGAAGTAGAGGTGAGGGTAATAGAAAGTTGAGAGGTGTGAAGAAATGAGAGAAGTAGAGGGGGTATTGATAACTCTATTTTTAGAGTTATTATTTCCTTTTATTTTTATTTTATTTTGTCAAATTTTAGCCATTTCACTTCTCAAAACCCCTCATTCTTGGTAATATTCATAAAAATGAGCAAAAAGAGTGAACCATAGTCTTAATAAATTATTTGGTGGAGTTTTGTTGCTTTTTCACGAAATATCTGCAGTGACTTGCGGCATCCCACTCCAGACCCAACTATCGAGCAGAGAAGAAGACAAAAGAAAATCAAATCTTAGCTTGAAAGTAAAAAGTCTGGAGGATGGAAGGTTCAATTGGCAGAAGCATGGGGTGGTGAAGTACAAACATGTTCCTAAAAGCATGGCAAGATGAATTGTTTATTAAAACCAATGGTACTATAAGTGGACTTTTTGGAAAAGGTGAAGGGACTCATGGGTAAAAGAACTACAAGCTTGTGGATAGAAGTGTTGCACAAAGAGGCTGAATTTTATGCCTCCTATCTTCAGTCCTTATTCTCTAGTTTAAACCCATCTTTTGTAAAGTCCAACCTTTCCTCTTAGTATAAATAGAGGAGTTGGGTTTCATTTAATTCATCTTGCATATCTCATCTACCACATTTAGTGATAGTTTAGTTCTAGTTGTTAGCTCTCATTTACTGCAGTAGTTATCTAATTTTCTGTATTTTCAATTCCTAGTGTAATTGTAGTTTCACGTAATCAGTGGCAGTGATGTACCTTCGTTCCCCACTGCGGTTTTAATTCAAGTCACTCTCAGTTTATTTATGTACAACTTCTACTCTTTTGTTTTCTTTACTTCAGTAATTATGGGCTAAACATCATTTGGGATGTAGGAAAGAGAAGTACCTGGATTTTAGAGAAAATGCTTGAGTAATCTTTATACTTGGAATATTTGTTGTTTTGGTCATTCACTCTCGATTATTGCCCAATGATGCGAACAAGCCGATCACTTGTAAGGATCTAAAGTCTAGTTCTGAACTCAGAAATGAGTAGAACGCAGTGACACGAGCTTGAATCATGCTAGGGGATTCAAAAGAATTCTTATGACACTTGCGAAAGTGAGGTCGGCATAGTGAGCTAATATCAACCTACTGGAGTAGTAGGCAAACTAGTTGGTGTATTTAAAACACTTAGAGTATTTGTCTCTACATATTCCATCGAGGCCTGAAAAGGTCCATTTTGAGATTACCATTGACAAAACAAGAAATACTAAGAGTATGGGATTTTTGATTAACGGTGTGAGTACTTTGTAACCGGGCTTTTCTAGCGAGAATGCCCACCTCAAGTACAAGGATCACTTTTGGGATTAGGTATTTAATATAAAATCTAGGGAAAATCTAACCTACATTCTTTCTTTTAAATCTTAAGTAAAACCATTAAAGTAGCATTTCACCAAACAAACCAAACTATTGCTTCTTCTGTAATTGAAACTTGTAAAAGGAAGCTCATGAGAACCGTATTATCTTGATTGCCTAGTCCCTGTGGATTCGATTCTGGTATTTTACCAACTATTACTTGATGTGACGATCATAGTGGTCAGTGTACACTTGCACTTCCCACTGTGGATAGTTTGCAACCCACTGCGATTAAATCACATATTTCGCACGTACCAAGTTTTTGGCGCCGTTACCGGGGACTGGCGTGATTTTAAATCTCAAGACATTAGTTTTTGTTCGAGCCCGATTAACTCATTTTTCTAAGCTGTCCGTGTTGCATGCCAAGGCAACAACACGGACCTTTGGTACCGATCGATCTTGAAATAGAGAAAACTTTTCGAAGGAGACGTAAAAACAAAAATCGACAACCCCCTGTGACCCCCCTACAAATATGGAAGGTGTAGGAGGTGAAAGACCTGTTAACCCACCAGTAGTGGAGACTACAGTGACGATTGCCGATAGCAAAGATCGAAAAATACGGGACTATGCTACTTCCGGAGTTGGTGATTTAAGCTCCGGAATTTTAAGGCCCAACATTGTTGCAACACATTTTGAACTCAAACCGGTGATGTTTCAAATGATCCAAGCCATGGGTCAGTTTGGAGGATCACCATCTGAGGATCCACACTCACACTTAAAATCTTCTTTTGAAATGACTGATTCCTTTCAATTGCAAGGTGTGAGTGATGAAGCGTTAAGGCTAAGGCTTTTTCCTTTTACATTAAGGGATAAGGAAAAGGCTTGGCTGAACTCACATGCACCTCACTCGATAACCACTTGGCAAGAACTTGCTGACAAATTTCTACAAAAATACTTTCCACCCACAAGGAATGTAAGGTTTCGAAATGACATTATTTTGTTCAGGCAAGAAGAAGATGAGGCTGTTTCGGATGCATGGGAACGATTTAAAGATTTACTTCGAAAGTGCCCACATCACGGCATCCCACATTGCATCCAGTTAGAGACCTTTTACAATGGTCTTTCCAATGCATCCAAAATCATCTTAGATGCAACAGCAGGTGGAACATTCACGAGTAACATAGAGGCCTTGACTAAATTAGTTTTGAATCAAAATAGAGGCCAAGTCAATTCCGCAACACATCTCACTGAGAACTGTTCCCTCTGTGGAGAGGAACATGTTTTTGACTATTGTCCAGCAAATCCCGAGGCCGTTAATGTTATAGGAACCAACCCGAGGAACAACCCGTATTCGCAGACTTATAATCCAGGTTGGAGAAATCATCCGAATTTCTCTTGGGCTGGTAATCCAGGACTCCAACCCCAAGGGGTGAGTCATGTCCAACAAAGACCACAAAATCCCCCTGGATTTCACCAACATCACAGTGGGCATCCCCCACAAAACTTTCACCAAGGGTAATCCTCACAACAGTTCCAACCACGATCAGCTCAACCCGCTGAGACGCAACCATCACTCGAAACAATTCTCAAAGGTTTCATGAATCAAACTCAAGCAGCCATCAGGAACATAGAGACTCAAGTAGGACAACTAGCCGTCGAAGTTAAGAATAGACCGCCAGGGACGTTACCTAGTGACACCGAACACGCTAAAGTGATAGGAAAAGAGCACGTCAAGTCCATAACGCTTAGGAGTGGAAAGGATCTGAAAGATATCATTTTTGACTCTGATGATCTGCCTCAAATACCCACTGTCCCTAAACTGACCTGCTCTGATACCACTTTTGTCTTTGCACATTTCTCTTGAAGCATTGACCTGCTTGTTGAAGTTGAACTTTCTTGAAAGAGATAAAAAATCTAAAGAACCTTTTTCTGATCCTCGAATTATGTCTCTGTCATTGCAAGATATCCCAAATATATTTTGCAGATAAAGTGGAATATACTTGTTGTAAACTGTTGGCCTAGGATCTCTTTAAAGATATCATCAAGAATTCTTTCTTAAGGAATTCTCTGCCGATCATGTCTTCAACATTATCCTGCCGATCATGTCTTCAACATCTTCAAGTGATCCTGTCGATCATGTCTTCAAGATTATCCTTGCTCTTCAAGTGAACTGGCTTAAGACCTTAGGAAGTCTCAAGTAGCAGCTTAATCTTTGATTGAGAAGTCTATCTTCAATCCGCTTTGAAGATATACTTCTACTTTGTTTCTTCGGTTGATCTTCGACTTCACCGAACATTTTTATACAATTAAACTGCTTGTAAAGAACCTAAAAATTATTCTAAGTATGAACTGTGTAAAAATGAAAGACTGAGGTCATCTTCAAATCTTAAGTGACCCAACATGATTTTTCCATCTGAGCAGAACATCGATGTCTTGGGTGGTGGTGGAGATGGAAATCGCCATTGAAGACCATCTGAGCTGAGCAGAGCATCGATGTCTTGGGTGGTGGTGAAGATGGAAATCGATTGGGATTTCTTCCATCTCCCTGTGTTTGCACACACACACACACACACACACACACACATATATATATATATATATATATATATATATATATATAAAATTGTATATATAATATAATGTTAAAATATAATATTAAAGTATTTTATTTTTTCATTTTTATTAAGAAAAAGACAAAATAGTGAGAAATGACCCAAATACCCCTTTGAGTTAACAGGGTTAACTGAGTTTGTTAGAAGGAGGGACCAAAAAATAGCAAAAATGCGTACCAGAGGTCCCATTCGCGTACTTATTTTGATTTTGAGACTACTATGGATGAAAAGTGTAAACCAGAGGGATCAAACAGGTAATTTACTCCAAAATAAATAACATATTGACTATTTGATCATGCACGTATTTCTATACTTACCTTTTATCAAGGAGAAATCTTATCTCTTACCAAAATCTCACTGTATGATATTATTAAGGGCAGTCCCTTGATTTTATATGCCCATGGGGCGATATTAAAATGACTGAAAGTGCCCTAATTTAAATAAAAACATAGCATCGCGTTGACTTTTATTAAATATAAACAAGGAATATAAACCAAAACCTCAAACAACATAACATAACATGAATATGAATCAGATAAAACACATATAAAGTTATTAAACAATATTTGAGCATAGAAGGATGAAACATGATTAGTTTATGTCTCCTTTTTGTATTTTCTTCTTTCTTTTCTAATTTAAACGCCTAGCACAATAACACTTGAACTTCAATATTTGAAACAAGAAACACAAGAAAATATAAAATTAGTTTGAACTAAAGGGGTATCATCAATATTAAAAAATTGGCCAAATCAAATATGCATATACAAAGGGGAAAGATGGTTTTGATTCTCACAACTCATAAATAGAATCTAAAGGAACAAAAGTGACAAGAAAATGCTATTCTATCAATAATATAAACAAAAAATTTGGACTCAAAACCTTCCCCACACAACCCCACCCTCACCTCATGGAAACTAACATGATGAATAAAAACTCACTTTATAAAAAAAAACACAATTAGATGTAACATTAGATGATCAATACGAATAAAAACACACTTTATAAAAATAAAAATAAAAAGTTGTAACATTAGATGATCACAATTTGTCACAATTGGCCTAGGGGTCACTAAATGATAGTTTACATTTTCTTGCTAAAAAATGAGAATTAAAAGCCCACTTCATTTTAGTATTTTGCTCCTAAAAATGTTGTTCTTAAAGCTATTTTCTCTATTTTGTAACTCAGGCCCAAGAGAGAGTCAATGGCCCAAGTTTAGAGGCCATCTTCCCTTGTTGGACTCCACATCGCAGCGTGAAGAGGAAGAAGAAGTTGGTCGATCGATTTTTGACGTGCAACGACCATTGGCGTGGTTGAAACCGCGCCACAACCTGTTGGAAACATTGTTGAGGACGTGTAACGACTTTTCGCGCGGCAACCAGAAAACAGACCAACCGTGCGAGACTTTTGCTGGTAAACGGTTACTCACATAGGGGGTATAAAAACCGTTTAAACTGCACCTTAGAGAACAGTTTTTGAAGGTGGTCTGGAAGGAATCGAGGGCAAGAAAACGCAACAGCAAGAAGGAAAGGATTTGGTAAGCATTCACCATCAGTTTCTCATCTATTTTGGTAAATTCTTGCTTATTTTGAATTGTTAACCCTAGTTTAGCCATGTGTGGCTAATTTCTTCATTCCAACAATAGTTGAACATTTGCTTTTGGACGCATTTGCTTGGAGATTTCATTGTAAATAATTAAAACAAGTTTATTTGTTGGGGTTCTTTTATTAATTTCAATTTTACTTGAATGTTGGGTGATTTGGATAAATTTTTAATGTTTTTGTGAATGTGTATTAGTCAAATCTCTAAATACGTAATTGTCTGGAGATTCCGGCAAAGTGACACTCGAACCTCCTTGATATCAATTATAAGTGTTTGTGTCCTTATCGACGTAGGCTATTGTTGGACTTTTAATTAAATTGCAACTTTATAATTCATTTTTATCGTATGCTTAGTTTAATCAATCAATTCCAACCTCCCCCCTACGTATTTACTTTAAATTTCCTTTCTTGTGTGTGAATTATCTAGTCGTGATAAGTTAAATCGAGTCCCTGTGGATTCAACCCGACTTACCGTTATTACAATATTGGTTGTAAATAGCCATTGGTTGGAATATATTATTTGGTGGACTCGGCATCCGTCACCAAAACATTTGTTTTACTCCTTGGGGTAGATTTGAAGTTTTCTTACATCCTACTTTTGTTAGACTCGATCCCTAGGTAGGATATATCGAGATAGTTTGGTTTGGTTTAATGGTATTTTTTTAAGTGTGAAATATCGACTTTTCATTTCCAAATTGTTATTGAAAAACCAGTTGTCATTATAATTCATGCTAGAATCATATCTTACAAATGTTTTAGGAACCTTTTGTTGTTTTTTTTTATTTGGTACAAGTGATAACTCTATTTTTAGAGTTATTATTTCCTTTATTTTTATTTTATTTTGTCAATTTTTAGCTATCCCACTTCTCAAAACCCCCATTCTTGGTAACATTCACGAAAATGAGCAAAAAGAGTGAACCATAGCCTTTAATAAATTATTTGGTGGAATTTTGTTGCTTTTTCACGAAATATCCGCAGTGACTTGCGCATCCCACTCCAGACCCCACTATCGAGCAGAGGAAAAGACAAAAGAAAATCAACTCTTAGTTGGGAAGTAAAGTTTGGAGAATGGAAGGTTTAATTGGCAGAATGCATGGGGATTGAAAAGTACAAAATGTTCCTAAAAGCATGGCAAGATGAATAAATTAATCAAACCCATGGTACTCTAAAAGTTGACTTATTGAAAAGGAGAAGGGTCCTATGGGTAAAAGGTCTTCAAGCTTATGGATTGAAGAATTATTCAAGGAGCTGAATTTTATCTTAATTATTCAGTCCTTATTTTCAAGATAACCCATTTTTGTGTAAAACCCAAACCTTCCTCTTAGTATAAAAAGGGTTGTTGGGTTACATTTATTTCATCTTGCATATCTCATCTACCACATTAAGTGTTAGAATAGTTCTAGTCATTAGTTCATCATTTACTGCAGTAGTTCTCTTTAATTTTCTGTATTTTCGATTCCTAGTGTAATTGTAGTTTCCAATCGTTAGTGGCAGTGACATACCCTCGTTCCCCACTGCAGTTTTAATACAAGTCACTTTCAGTTTACTTATGTGCAAATCTTCATCTTTTGTTTTCTTTACCTCGGAAATGTTAGGCTAAACATCATTTGGGATGTAGGAAAGAGAAGTACCTGGATTTTAGAGAAAATGCTTGAGTAATCTTTATATTTGGAATATTTGTTGTTTTGGTTATTCACTCTCGATTATTGCCCAATGATGCGAACAAGCCGATCACTTGTAAGGATCTAAAGTCTAGTTCTTAACTCAGAAATGAGTAGAACGCAGTCACACGAGCTTGGATAATGCAAGGGGATTCGAAAGAATTCTTATGACACTTGCGAAAGTGAGGTCGGCACAGTGAGCTAATCTCAACCCACTGGAGTAGTAGGCAAGCTAGTTGGTGTATTCAAAAACACTTAGAGTATTTGTCTCTACACATTCCATCGTGACCTGATTTTTGAGATTACCATTGACAAAACAACAAGTACTAAAAGTATGAGATTTTTACCTAACGGTGTGAGTATTTTGTAACCAGACTTTTCTAACGAAAATGCCCACCTCAAGTACAAGAATCACTTTTAGGATCAGGTATTTAATATAAAATCTAGGGAAAATCTAACCTACATCCTTCCTTTTAAATCTTTAGTAGAATCGTTAAAATTGCATTTCACCGAACAAACCAAAATATTGCTTCTTCTGTAATTGAAACTTGTAAAAGGAAACTCATGAGAACCGTATTGTCTTGATTGTCCAGTCCCTGTGGATTCGATTCTGGTATTTTACCAACTATTACTTGCTGTGATGATCATAGTGGTCAGTGTACACTTGCACTTCCCACTGTGGACAATTTGCAACCCACTGCGATTAAATCACATATTTCGCACGTACCAAGTTTTTGGCGCCGTTGCCGGGGACTGGCGTGATTTTAAATCTCAAGACATTAGTTTTTGTTCGAGCCCGAGTAACTCGTTTTTTCTAAGTTGTTCGTGTTGCATGCCAAGGCAACAACACAGACCATTGTTACCAATCGATCTTGAAATAGAGAAAACTTTCCGAAGAAGACGCAGAAACAGAAATTCAAATCGACAACCCCCTGTGATCCCCACTGTAAACATGGCAGAAATACCACCACCTATATTGGAGACCACAATGACGATTGCCGATAGCAAAGATCGAAAAATACGGGACTATGCTACTTCCGGAGTTGGTGATTTAAGCTCTGGAATTTTAAGACCCAACATTGTTGCAACTCATTTTGAACTCAAACCGGTGATGTTTCAAATGATCCAAGCCATGGGTCAGTTTAGAGAATCACCATCGGAGGATCCACACTCGCATTTAAAATCTTTTTTAGAAATGACTGATTTCTTTCAATTGCAAGGTGTGAGTGATGAAGCATTAAGGTTAAGGCTTTTTCCTTTTTCACTAAGGGATAAGGCAAAGACTTGGCTGAACTCACATGCACCTCACTCGATAACCACTTGGCAATAACTTGTTGACAAATTTTTACAAAAATACTTTCCTCCAACGAGGAATGTAAGGTTTCGAAATGATATTATTTTGTTTAGGCAAGAAGAAGATGAGGCTGTTTCGGATGCATGGGAACGATTTAAAGATTTACTTCGAAAATGCCCACATCACAGCATCCCACATTGCATCCAATTGGAGACCTTTTACAATGGTCTTTCCAATGCGGCCAAAATCATCTTAGATGCAACAGCCGGTGGAACATTCACGAGTAACACCTACAATGAAGGATATCAAATTTTAGAAAAAGTGTCCAACAACAATACCGAGTGGTCCAATCCGAGAGCACCCATACCAAAGACCAACACCATTGACTCTGAGGCACTGAAAACCATGAATGCACAGTTCGTGGCCTTAACCAAATTAGTTTTGAACCAAAATAGAGGCCAAGTCAATTCCGCAACACATCTCACCGAGAATTGTTCCCTCTGTGGAGAAGAACATGTTTTTTACTATTGTCCAGCAAATCCCGAGTCCGTTAATGTTATAGGGACCAACCCAAGGAACAACACGTATTCACAGACTTATAATCCAGGATGGAGGAATCACCCAAATTTCTCTTGGGGTGGTAATCCAGGACTCCAACCCCACGGGGCGAGTCATGTCCAGCAAAGACCACAAAACCCCCCTGGATTTCAGCAACATCACAGTGGGCAGCACCCACATAACTTTCACCAAGGGCAATCCTCACAACAGTTCCAACCAATATCAACTCAGCCCGCTAAGGCTCAACCATCACTCGAGTCAATTCTCAAAGGTTTCATGAATCAAACTCAAGCAGCCATTAGGAATATAGAGACCCAAGTAGGACAACTAGCCGTCGAAGTCAAGAATAGACCACCAGGGACGTTACCTAGTGAAGTCCATAACACTTAGGAGTGGAAAGGATCTGAAAGATATCGTTTTTGAGTCTGATGATCCGCCTCAAATACCCACTGTCCATAAACCCACAGTGGCCACTCCTCAAGTCACTATCATTCCTACAGTGAGGACTGATGTCCCTGAGCTTCCCACTTTTGGACCCATACCAAAACCTATTATTCCAAAGTCAACACCACAACAAACTCAAATTGATCCACAAAATGTACCTTTTCCTGAAAGAATGAAGACTAAAAATGTCGATGTTCAATTTAAAAAATTCTTAGACATTTTTAAACAACTTCACATTAACATACCCTTGGTAGAGGCTCTCGAGCAAATGCCAAGCTATGTTAAGTTTTTAAAGGATATTTTGAACAAAAAGAGAAAGTTGGGTGAGTTTGAGACTGTGGCTTTGACCAAGGAATGTAGTGCCCTCCTTACTAGCAAGATTCCGCCTAAGTTGAAAGACCCGGGTTGTTTCACCATTCCATGCACAATAGGAGGACAAGAAGTAGGTCAAACACTTTGTGATTTGGGAGCTAGTATAAACTTGATGCCATCGTCCATTTTTAACAAGTTAGGTATTGGAAAGGCTAGACCCACAACTGTGACATTACAATTAGCCGATAGGTCCATTGCCTACCCAAAGGGAAAAATAGAAGACGTTTTGGTCCAAGTGGATAAATTTATCTTCCCCACCGATTTTCTAGTTCTAGATTATGAGGCCGATAAAGATATCCCAATCATCTTAGGGCGTCCGTTTCTTGCAACCAGACGTACTTTGATTGATGTGCACAAAGGGGAACTCACTATGAGAGTCAATGACCAAGAAGTAACATTCAATGTCTTTAAGTCCTTTAAATACATAGAAACCGAAGACTGTTTTGCCTTGAGTTCGATTAGTGGTGCCCACAGTTTTGAAACAATGAACACAGTAGGGAGTGAGAGTGAGCACTCCGATTCTGAGAGTGATGACACTTTTGAGGATGAGTGTAACGCAATAGTGGCAGCTTTTGAACCTCTGGACTTTAAAGACAGAGATGTTCAACCCCCTTCCATAGAACAACCTCCCGAGTTAGAGCTTAAACCATTGCCTTCCCATTTAAAATATGTTTATCTCGCTAAGGATAATAAACTTCCCGTTATTATCTCTTCCAAACTTAGTGAGAAACAAGAACAACTTCTGACTGATTTGTTAATGAAGCATAAGAGGGTAATTGGTTGGACCGTAGCGGACATTTGAGGTATTAGCCCCTCCTTATGCCAACATAAGATTAACTTGGAGAGTGACCACCCTGGAAAAGTCCAACCTCAAAGAAGGTTGAACCCTATCATGAAGGAGGTAGTTAAGAAAGAAGTTTTAAAGTGGTTAGACGCCGGTATCATCTATCCCATAGCTAGTAGTAGTTGGGTGAGCCCCGTTTAATGTGTCCCTAAAAAGGGAGGGACGACCGTAGTGAAGAACGAAAAGAACGAGCTCATTCCCACTAGGACTGTCACGGGGTGGAGAATATGCATGGATTATAGACAACTCAACCTAGCCACTAAGAAAGTCCATTTTCCCCTACCTTTCATTGACCAAATGCTTGATAGGTTAGCGGGAAAAGAATTCTATTGTTTTCTAGATGGATACTCCGGATACAACCAAATCCATATCGCACCCGAGGACCAAGAAAAGACCACCTTTACTTGTCCCTACGGTACTTTTGCATTCCGGAGGATGCCATTTGGATTGTGTAATGCCCCAGCCACTTTCCAACGTTGTATGATGGCCATTTTCACCGATATGAATGAGGACACCATAGAAGTTTTTATGGATGACTTTTCTGTGATAGGGACATCGTTTGACAACTGCCTGGGAAACTCAGAGAAAAGCCTAGTGAGATGTGAGACCCACGACCTTATTTTGAATTGGGAAAAATGCCATTTTATAGTAGAAGGAGGTATTGTCCTAGGCCATCTTGTCTCAAAAAGAGGGTTGTAAGTTGACAAAGCCAAACTTGAAGTAGTGGCACAACTTCCCGAACCCACAATGGTAAAAGGTATTCGAAGTTTCTTGGGTCACGCAGGTTTTTATAGGAGGTTCATCAAAGATTTTTCAAAAATAACTAAACCCCTATGTAATATGTTACAACATGAAAAGGAATTTAATTTTACCCAAGAATGTCGAGATGCCTTTGAAACAATAAAAAAAGCCTTAGTTACTGCACCCATAGTGACTACTCCTGACTGGTCACTCCCATTCGAAGTGATGTATGACGCCAGCGAGTGGGCTGTGGGGGCTGTTCTCGGACAAAGGAAAAACAAGATCTTTCACCCCATTTATTACGCAAGTAAAACACTGATTGAGGCTCAGATTAATTATACTGTCACTGAAAAAGAATTACTTGCGGTGGTGTTTGCTTTTGATCGTTTCATGTCGTATTTGATAGGGACGAAGGTCATCGTGCACACTGGTCATGCAGCGATAAAATATTTGATCAACAAGGCTGATTCCAAGCCACGTTTGATTCGATGGGTTTTATTGCTGCAAGAATTCGACCTTGAGATCGTTGATAGAAAAGGCACAAGCAATCAGGTGGCTGACCATTTGTCCAGGCTAGAGAAGATAGCGACCACTGTAGATCCCACTCCGGTCAAATAGAATTTTCCCGATGAACAATTGTTATCAACCCAACATCATGAAAGTAATATTCCTTGGTATGCTGACATTGCAAACTTTTTAGCAAGTGGACTAAAGCCCCACGGGATGAGTGGACAACCATTTAAAAGTTTTTACATGATACACGACAATATGTTTGGGACGACCCTTTCTTATATAAGATAGGGACGGACCAAATATTGAGGTGTTGTGTCCACGGGAGTGAGCAACATCAAATACTCCATGGCTATCACACATCCCACTACGGTGGCCACTTTGGTGGAAACCGCACTGCTGCAAAAATCTTGCAAAGTGGGTTCTTTTGGCCCACTGTGTTTAAAGACTCTTTCGAATTTGTGAAAAATTGTGAGCAATGTCAACGCAGCGGGAACATTTCACAAAGGAACGAGATGCCTCTTAATAACATTTTAGAGGTAGAACTTTTTGATGTGTGGGGGATTTATTTCATGGGACCCTTTCCAAATTCAAACAATAATTTTTATATCTTGGTTGCGGTGGACTATGTTTCGAAATGGGTAGAAGCTGTTGCATGTCACTCTAATGATGCTAACACCATGGTGAAATTTTTGCATAAAAACATTTTCACTCGATTTGGAACACCACGGGCATTGATTAGTGACGAAGGCACCCATTTTCTGAATAAAGTCATGAGCTCGGTCCTTGCTAAGTATGATATACATCATAGAGTAGCCACCGCATACCACCCGCAAACCAACGGTTTAGCCGAACTTTCAAACCGAGAGATCAAAGGTATTTTGGAGAAAGTTGTTAAACCACATCGAAAGGATTGGTCAACCAAACTTGATGATGCTCTTTGGGCCTATCGTACGACCTATAAAACTCCCTTGGGAATGTCTCCATTTAAAATAGTTTTTGGCAAAGCTTTCCCTTTACCAATTGAATTGGAGCACAAGGCGTTTTGGGCCCTTAAAGAGCTTAACATGAGTGAGGATGTTGCGGGAATTAAGAGGTGGTTACAAATGCATGAACTAGAGGAGTTGCGATACCACTCCTATGAAAATGCAAAGTTGTACAAAGAAAAGACCAAGATGTGGCATGATCGCAGAATCAACCATAGGGAGTTCATGGAAGGCCAACATGTATTATTGTTCAATTCCCGCCTTAAACTCTTTCCAGGTAAGCTAAAGTCACGATGGACGGGACCGTACACCGTGGTCAAGGTTATTCCCTTTGGAACAATAGAGTTAAAGTCCCCACAGTCTGGTCAAACGTTTAAAGTCAATGGGCAGAGAGTGAAACATTTTCTGAGCGAGAGTTGTCACATTCCATCCCACTCTCCACCCCACTCTGGTTAAGAAAATTCGGAACCATCTGTAAATATTTTATTTCAGTTATTTGCTGTATTTTTATTATTTTTGGTCTTTTTAATTCTTCATGGTAGTTTATTTTAATGTGTGTAGGAAAGATTGCCAATTTTTGAAGAAAAAGTCAAACAAGTGCTTCGCAGTGACTTCGCACTAGTCACTGCGCTTCCCACTGCCGGTCTGAATATGAGATGGGACGGTTTTGGGGGCCCAAGAGCTGACACACATCACATTTTCTTACACCATGTGTCTCCTTTTTCTGACCTTACACCTATTTCACCATTTTTCAAGAAACAAACTATCATTACCTCTCTCTCTCTCTCCAAAGTAACCGTTCCCTCCAACATAATACCCAAAAAATACTTCCTTTACCCACAAAATCCTAAAAACACCTTTTCCTCCAATTTATTCAAAAACAAACACTTCTTCTTTCCATATTTTCTCTCACAAACCAGAACCAAGGAACCCTTCCAATGGCTAGAAGCAAAAGATTAAACCCCAACCCTAATGAACCCGGCCATGCTGCGGTCCGCCGTCGAACCCTCGAAACTAACCCGTAGGAAAATGTCACCGGCGATCTGAACGAACCGCCACCATTGTCCGGCGAACATCCAACGACAACCGACGTAGCAGATGAAGGGTCATCGAAGCAAGAAGGCTCAAAAGCTGCTTCTTCATCAAAAACTTCGGATACCAGTCTGAAGCATTTTGAGGAGGAGGAATCACAAACTGAAGAGGATATTCAGAAGTTGGAAGAAAAACTTCTTGCACTTCGGAAAAAGAAGGAAGAGGTCGAGAGGAAAAAGAAAGAGGAGGAAGAAAGGTTGGCACAAGAGGAGGCAGAAAGAATAAGGAAAGAGAAGGAAGAGAGAATCCGAAAAGAAGAAGCCGAACGGTTGGCGAGAGAAGAAGAGGAAAGACAATAGATTGAACAAGAGAAACTTCTTGAAGAAGAAAGGAAACGGGCAGAGGAAGAGAAGAAAAAGGCTGAAGAAGAAAGGATGAGAAAGGAAGAACAAGACCGAATCAGACAAGAGAAGGAAAATCGAAGAAAAGAGGCAGAAGATGCGACACTCATGCACAAGGTGCAGATTCAGACTGATGCAAACCTCCAAGTCACAAACACTGTTAATTTGGAGGCACTTAAGAAGGCTGCCCATAGTGAGGAAGACCCTATGAGAAGAGCATTACGGAAGAAAGGAATGGTCACCAGATCTGGGGTGACCATTTCGCAGAAAACACCGGCCAAGAAACCAAGGAAGCAACCATCTGGGAAAGGTAAGGGTCTTGAACCCTCTTTAAGTTCATCATCTGTTGATTATGATGCTGGGGATGAACAAATCCAATCTGAAAACCCACATCAGTCCACAGTGGGGACTGAGCATGCCCCCAGTGGGGTGCCCAGGCAGTTTACGACCCTAGAGGCCGCTACCCACTACGATTGCATTTCCAAGCACAAGTTGAACCTAGAGAGGGGTTTCGACCCTGACTTTGTAGAGGCCAACCCATTCATCAAAAACAGCGTTATACAGCATGATTGGACGACATTGGCATCTGCCAATCGTCGGGCCAATGCCTCGTTGGTTAGGGAGTTCTATGCTGAAGCCTCTCAGACGAAGGACCCATTTGTGAAAGTCCGGGGTCGAACTGTGCACTATACCGCCACTGCTATCAATCGGGTCCTTGGAATAAAGACCCCACCTGTGTGCCAGTTTGCTATCTTTCTGAAGAAAATGACCCCGACGGATGAAGATGTTATTTTAAGGGTATTGGCAGCCGAAGGAAAGCCCTGGGATAAAGGTGGTAGTAGATGGTGCCTACACGCTAGCTCCCTTACTACCGAGGCCGCTGTGTGGTTCCAGTTTCTACGTGCCTCTTTGTCTCCAACTACTCATGACACGACCCTATCTATGCACAAGTGCACCTTGTTGTACTGCATCCTTGCGGGTAAACCGATCAACCTGGGAATTGTTATGCACTCCGCAATCTACCAAGTACGCACTCGAAAGAAGGTAATCCTCCCTCTTCCATGTCTTATTACTTCATTACTAATAGAGGCTGGAGTACCATCTGCTCAGGAGGACAAGTGGATTGAGTCCATGAAAAACATTAGCATTGTCACGATCAAGAAGATGGGGAGAGCAATCACTACTCCCCCCAATGAACCTGCTGATGAACATCCCACAGTGAGATCCACTGATACCCCACTGCGCCAGCCCACTCCAGGAAGCACAAGCAATCCCATGACTGCCATTCTGACCGCTTTGACAGCTCCCACCTATCGGGTCAATCTAATGGAAGCCCAGCAGAAACATATGAACCGGGCCACCGAATCCTTCTGGATGTATACTAGAGATAGGGATGAGATTCTCAATCAGATGTACCAGGGTGCTGATCCCCTGCTTGCTGCACAACTCCCTGAATTCCCAGAAGGAATCTGCCCCTCCAATGATAGTGAAGATGGCTTCCATGAAGACTCCGCAGAAAGTTCACCGCCAACGACTCCTGCCCACTGAATGGTTTGTTGGGACTTTGGTTCCCACTTTGATGCTCTCAAAAACGTATTCTATTTTCTGTTTGGTTTCGTATTCTGCCTATGGCTAGGCATATGACAATATTTGCTACTATGTTTATTAAATGATGCATGAAATCCTGCTGTTAAGCAGGTACTTTTGGGTACTAACTCACTTCTTGTTTGAATGTTTGTTTGATCCGTTTCCATTTCAAGGTACAACTTTCGGCTTCTGACTTAAAAGGTCCCTTTTGTAAGTACGAATCTCAACTTGTCACCATGAAATGATATAGGCCATTTTTGCATCCAAACACGACCTTTTTGTACCCCCAACCACCACCTTCGCATAAATTTTCAAGTCACAGTGAGGACACTGTGCAATCTTAAGTTTGAGGTGGGGACTTCCAGTGTGACTTCCAGTCTTTCCACAGTGGGGACACTGTGAAGTCATAAGTTTGAGGTGGGTAAGCCATACCCCCCTCCAAAAAAAAATCCAAAAACAGAAGAAAATCGGAGTGTCACTACCAAAATTGATGGTGTGCCTTTTCTGGACCATCAAAGTGCTCACTCCTAGAAAAAGATGGTGTGCCTATTCTGGACCATCAGAATACCCACTTTCACAAAAATAGCCATACCCAAATAAAAAGCCTGAAGTGTACGAACTTACCCATGCAAAATACAAATCACTCACTTCTTGAAATAAAAATCTCAAAGCGAGATCTTCGGTCCATGTTTGGAATTGCTTACCGAAACCCTTGGGAAAATATTCAAAGCCATAAACCCTTCGAACCCAAGAAAGTCCTATTGATCAAATGTGAGCAAGGGAAAGATTTTGTCAAGTACAAAAGTGAAGCTTTAATTTTGGAACCGAAAGAAGTATATGTGGAAGGAGATCAACATTCATTCGGAGTGAGAAGTCGGTAAGTCTCTGAAAGCTCAAGTGCATTTTTTTAGTTTCTCTTTCTTTTTATTACTTAGGGACAAGTAATGGTTTAAGTTTGAGGTTGTGATAACTCTATTTTTAGAGTTATTATTTCCTTTTATTTTTATTTTATTTTGTCAATTTTTAGCCATTCCACTTCTCAAAACCCCCATTCTTGGTAACATTCACGAAAATGAACAAAAAGAGTGAACCATAGTCTTTAATAAATTATTTGGTGGAATTTTGTTGCTTTTTCACGAAATATCCGCAGTGACTTGCGCATCCCACTCCAGACCCCACTATCGAGCAGAGGAAAAGACAAAAGAAAATCAGCTCTTAGTTGGGAAGTAAATTTTGGAGAATGGAAGGTTCAGTTGGCAGAAGGCATGGGGATTGAAGAGTACAAAATGTTCCTAAAAGCATGGCAAGATGACTAAATTAATCAAACCCATGGTACTCTAAAAGTTGACTTATTGAAAAGGAGAAGGGTCCTATGGGTTTGATTAATTTATTCATCTTGTCATGCTTTTAGGAACATTTTGTACTCTTCAATCCCCATGCCTTCTGCCAACTGAACCTTCCATTTTCCAAACTTTACTTTCCAACTAAGAGTTGATTTTCTTTTGTCTTTTCCTCTGCTCGATAGTGGGGTCTGGAGTGGGATGCGCAAGTCACTGCGGATATTTCGTGAAAAAACAACAAAATTCCGCCAAATAATTTATTAAAGACTATGGTTCACTCTTTTTGCTCATTTTCGTGATTGTTACCAAGAATGGGGGTTTAGAGAAGTGGAATGGCTAAAAATTGACAAAATAAAATAAAAATAAAAGGAAATAATAACTCTAAAAATAGAGTTATCAACAAGTAAGAAATTTTTAACATGAATATAAACACTACTATATAGGTAAATACATTTTCAAAGCAAATAAGGGCCAACTAAATCGTAAATCATATCACAAAAGTTATACACCATGAAAGTATCCCTAAATTCTCTCGCTACCCTATCTTTCACCTTAACTAGAGGGAGAGAAGACTGGAAGAGAATAGATATATTATGGATCCTATCTAAACACCATTTCTTCAGGCATATAAATCTACGAATCGAAAGCTCTATGGAAAAGGGTTTGTAAGGAGTAATATATTTGAAAACGAATCAAAAACAAAGGCAACATCGATGAACCCATCTTCTATCCCGAAATACAAACCTTCCTCATACGATCTCAAGCCAAGAAATTCTTTTTGGCTGAACAAAATGGAGCTAAGGAGGAAGAGGAGGATCGTAAAATACAGATGGTACACAATGGAAAGTAAGGTGAAATGTTCTTTCAAAAAAGGGATATATTGGATAAAACGAACAAGAGATCAAATTGTGTATGGATTGTAAATGAAGAGACCAACTTCTATAAAGTTTAATGGATCATGCGTTAAAGTTCGGAAAAGTTGTAAACTGTCTATAATTATCTAATAACGCTTTGATGAATAAATTTTATGAAAGTAATGCTTGTGTAATTCTGTTACCCATGATTTGATACATCGAAAATGTTCTTCTTATCACAAGTTTGGGGGAGATTCATTAATTTCACTGAATTGATTTAATTACAATACACAGCGTCTATTTATTCAAAAGATTCATATCATATTATTACAATACAAACAAATACAACGAAAATATCTTCAAGAGGATTGAAGATGATGAGAAACCCTAATCTAGAAAAGGAAATAAACCCTAAACTAGAAAGAGAGAAAGTAAGCTATTCAAAATATCAAAAGGTGAAAAAATGAATTGGTTCATCAGTAAATGAAGCGTGAGACACTTTATATATGAAACTTCAACTTTGCACTCCAGCCCTTCATCTTCAGTTAAATTGCTCCGCTACCCTCGTACAATCACAAGAAGTGAGGCGCAATCCTCGTTATCCTCATCTTTCAGTCCTAACCCAAAATACCCCTCATACTTCCTGAAATTACACAAGAGCACTAAATAAGTTTATGAGTGACAAGATTGGTCTAGAAATCATTACCTTTTAACACCCTCCCTCAATCTTGACACCTGAATAAATCCAATAATTGTAACGACCCAAATCCCATAACATACAACATATAACATAACATGCATACATATCATTGATTTACAACGAAAATTTCATAACAAACCAAGTACGGTCCCTTCGGTCTCATAAATTACAAAATATATATAAAAGCCTCCTAATCAACATCCATCAAAAGCTTCCTACACTTCATCCTCTCCTGCCGATCCTTAACCTGGAAAACATATTTTTGAAAACAAAATGAGGGTTAGACCAAACGGGTCTAGTGAGTTAATCCCGGTCCTTTCCAAAATCATTATAAAACCTTTTATGTAAATCCTTTGTATCAAAAGAGTTTAGATAAACCTTTGGTAATCCTTTCGTAAAATATAAACATACCACACGTATTTAAATACCAATCCAGACTCGTGCATCGTGTACATCTCATCCACCTTATTCCTCCACAAATGGCCATATTAGTTGGTAGCAAGCCAACTAATAAATCAACAACCGGTCCGCTCACCGGAACCCGGCTACCCGTCGGTCCGCACACCGGAACCCCACTACTCACCGGTCCGCTCACTGGAACCCGGCTACCCGTCGGTCCGCACACCGGAACCCGACTACTCACCGCTCCGCTCACCGGAACCCGGCTACTGTGCACTTGTGTAGTGTAATGCACTAATAAATATAATATCTTACTATATTATAAACACAAAATATTCACACCTTGATCGTATATCCATTCCACACATATCCATCTCATATATATATAAAAACACGGATATATATATATATATATATATATATATATATATATATATATATATATATATATATATATTCCGGTTGAAAACGTTTTAAAGTAAAACTCACCTGAATGCTTATTACAACTCTTCCAAGCCTTTTCCAAAGATTCAGTCTATCAATCCCAATCCATAAAGTCTGCAAATAGATTAAATACAAATATCCCCTTACCAACTGATCACATAAAACATACTAGAAGACCAAGGACTCTAGATAACTCAAATCCTCAAAAGTGACCAAAACAGCTAAAGTATCCGGACAAAACAGAACTATCCGGACAACACAACTTTCCGGACAGCATGACTAATCCGGACAACCTGACGTTTCCAGACACCACAACTATCAAGACAACATCCGGATACCAAAGTAACCAGGACACCACCCGGCATCTTACCTCATCCGGAAAACATAAGAAAAGAGACTTACCCGGATAAACACTCGTCCGGACACCTTAAAACGTTATCCGGACACCATCGACATAACCATCCGGACACTATCAACAGGACTATCCGGACACATTCATATTGTGTCCGGACACCACTGTCGGTTCTTCCTATTTTACCCAGAAATCGACAGAAATTCATACCAGTTCGATTCTATTGATTCTAATCCGACAGAAACCATATACCAACCATTACAAACATAAATTGCAAAGGAAACATACCTGTAATCTCTTCCAAACTTACCAAATGATGCCTTAACCTAGCTTTCTTCCTTTTTCTCTCTATTCTCTCAATACACACACAAACACACACTTGAAATCTGAATAATGAAAATATCTCAAGTCTAAAAGATAATATCTAACTCAATTTTACCCTTTAGACCTTGCACTACTCACTAATAATCCAAACAATCCCAAACTTTATAATTTTATCCAAACTTACCTTAAATAGAAACTTTAATGTTAAATAAACTTAATGGAATTAGATTTTAACTAACGGATTTACCCGGGGTATTACAACATTTCCCCCTTAAAAGAATTCCGTCCCGGAATTCGGTTAAGCAATAAACGAGGGTAACTACTATCACGTCCTATCCAATGGTCCTTCACTCTGATCATTACATTCGACTACTTTCTCCCACTCTCTTCTCAACATAAAACACGTTTTCTCCAAGGATATCACACTAGGAGGTACTCACTCTTAACAGATCCTATGAGCTAGCTTTCTTTCACCTCCAAACCAATCGCACGTACCCAATTTCAACAACTACTATACTTTACTAACAATTTCACCATACCTCATATCAGGAACTTAATCGAGTCAATCTGAAATCACACTCAATGCTCGAAACAACTTGTTAGGGTAGAATTTATGTTGATTTTAAGTTCAAGGGTTTGAATTGTAATTGTTTAAACTTAGTCCATAGTGAACGGGCCGTGGGCTTGTTACCACGGGCCCAACATATATAAAGTGCAATTAGCTTAGAAAATTAGCTAGTTGTCTCATTTAGCTTTTCTGCTTTACACTGTAATTCTCTCTAAATCAATAGCTAAGTGGGCAGCCTTTGTGAATCATATAAACTGTTCTTATTTGCTTATTCACAAACATAATCGTTGCGCGGATCGGGATCCTACAATTAGTATCAGAGCAGACAGACGGATTCGATTCAAAGGTTCATTCATCAATTTCTGGTTAGTTTGACTTTTACTCGTCTGACTATTCTTGAATTCTTGACTTTTTGATTCATTCGAAATTGGTTGTTTTTGATTACTGGGTTGTGTTAGCATTATAGTTATAAGTGTTTCTGCAAATTTTTCACATCCTAATTCATTCGTTTGATTGGTCAATTTAGCAATTTAAGATCAAAAGTTTTGGTAGTGTTCTTGACAAAGATTCGATTTTTAACCATCAAAACTTGTTCTTTTTGCATTGAAATCGATTGGATTAGTGTTATTTTGGGTTTGGCATTGTTACTAATCTTTCAGGATCGATTTTGGGCAACCCTAATCGAAAATCCAATCGAATTTAAGCACACAGCCGACTTGTCCGGATAACACAGCCGACTTTTCCGGACAAGTTCAAGGTTTCCGGATATTTGTGTTAAATTCATCCGGGTTCTTCCATCCATCCGGACTCGTCAATCTTCCGGGTAAGTTAAGCATTCCGGGTAAGTTTTTCAATTTTTTCACTCTATCCGGGTAAACTTGTTTCCGGAAACCTAAAGGTCCCGGACATAATTTTTACCCGGACATCCTCGTATCCGGTAACTATTGTATCCGGACATAATTTTTATCCAGACTCTTTAGTTATCCGGTAAATACTGTATCCGATAACCTTGTTTTTCCGGATTCCTTATCCGGAAACCACCCGGATTCATTATCCGGGAGCTGTTTTGAACCCTCATTTTTCAAAATTTTCTAGGGGCCAGCCCCCAGACCCCGCAAGGGCGGGATCCCCCGTGCTAAGTCGCAGGAGGGGGACATTTAAGTATTCGTGATACTGTGCCACTTTGACTCAAACAATCATCTAACGATCACTCCAGTGCAACAGAAGATGTCTCCTGCTGAAGAAGACATGAAAAAGCCGTGTCAGGTATGTGAACCTATCTTTTCAGAACTTTATGACCGAGTGAAACCTCTTGCTGAACGGTTAGCTTCCTTTAAGGCCACTTCTAAAGAACAACTGCTTGAGATTAGGTCTCTAACCGAAAAGCTAGATGTTCAAAAGAAAATATCTGAAAAATATAAGTCTGAAAATGCTATTTTAAAGGAGAAATGCAAAAATCTTTCTATAGCACCTAAAGACTTACGAGCCAAATTATCTGAACTTCAGTCACAGTTTGATCAGTGCTTGAATGAAAAAGCAGAAATCGTTTATCAATGCTCTGCTCTTCAAATTCAGCACAAGGAGTTTGTAAATAAAATCACTGATCTTGAAACAAAACTCCACAAAAGGGGTCAAACTGATCAAACCATCTTTCTAAATAAACCTAAAGAGTTCACATACTTTAACAAAGAGTGGGGAATCGGATATGATAACCCACACTATTTGAAAAAGGGAAGATGGCATGTACCCACTTTGTATGATTTTGCTTGTTTTGGATTAGATAAAAAGTATCCAGAATATGCCATTCAATGGACTGGTCCTCTTGAACCTGAAAAAGAGGAGGAAACCGAGGAATATAAGCGCACACACAAACGAGGAATTCAACTTTCGTTTTGTTATGAACCTCTAAACTACTCGTATCAAAAGAACAAAAAGTATCTTTCCAATGACTACTTCGACCCCTACAAGGTAGCTACTCCCAAGGATTCCTCCAAAAAGGATGAGGACGTAGCACCATCAACCAAGACTGAGACGGACGAGTTTAAACTCTATGTTCCCCCTCTCATCTTGGAAGCAAAAATTATCGAGTTGGAGGAGTCGTTTGAGAAAGAAAGGTCTATTTTTCAAAACGAAAAGAAAGTGCTCATCTCTGAGATTGAGAAACTCAAATCTGAGAAAACCGACGGTGTGTCAAGTGAGGAAAAGGAAAATTTTCAGTGGGAAATTAATACGCTCTCATCAAAACTGTCTGAAATGACAAGAGAAACGATGAAAGAGCACCTGAGAAATGGTCAACTCCAAGAACAGATTGACCTTCTCCAGGCTCAAAAGCAGATTTCACCTGATCTTTCCTCCAACTCATCTGACACATCCTCGTGTAAAGCTTTCATAGGAAATATCTCGTCTCAAGAAAGTCAAGTTTCTCAAGATGAATGTGTTACAAGGAATTTAAACTCTGATTTTTCAAACGCTTCCGCACCAAATTCCTCAAAGCACACTACAGAAAGCACAAAGTGTTCCTCGCCTTCCTCGACCGATCCAAGTCCAGTAATTCCGGATGTCGATTTTTCAGAATACATGAACTCCGAAGGTAATTCTGATAAAGAGTTTGAGTCGTTCCCTTTCGACAAACCTCTTCCAAGTCATTCTGACTTTTTGTCTCCAGTGGTTAATCGTCCGGTCAATTTTCTAAAGGGCGACTGTTCACAATCCAAGACTCCGGCTGTGATCAAGATTCTTAAAAATGCTTCAAATGTTCAAAAACGATCACAGCCGAAGCAAAAGACCGAACAACCGACCACTAAGATTCCTGTTTCCTCAAAGGTCACTGACCGCACTGTCCCTGTTGTTTCGGATAAAACCGGTCTAGCTAAACAAACAAAACCAAAGTGGCCAGCGAAGGAATCTGTCAAGGATGATGCATCAAAGTCGTTCAATACTGTCTTTCATCCTAGGATGAACAAAAACAATTGTGCCTGGAATCATAGGAATAATTTTGTTAATAGAGAAGTTAATTTTCCGATGAAAATTTATTCCATTCAGCAATTGATTCAATTATCACACGATCATTTGTGTTGTTCTAGTTGTGGTTGGAATGATTTTGATGACATTGCTAATAATGATTGGTTTGGGTCATATCAAATGTTTAATCATACACCCAAACGCAAACCCCGTAATAACCAGCAAAGACACTATCAAAAACGGGGTTACCAATCAGCGGTTAAACCACAGCGGGAGACCAAACCTGCTCCTAGATGGGTTGCTCCTACTAAGGTTAAACCGGCACCCAGGTGGAAAGCTGCTACAAAATCTGTTCCTCCTAAAGGTGTAAATTCTGCACCGAAGAGGAAACAAGTGCCAAAACCAGTTCCCTCTAACGGTGTAATTCCTATACCTAAAGGGAAAGTTGGGACAAAGCAAGCTTCCCCAAACGGTGCCAAACCTAACCCTCCCGGACCCAGGCAAATCTGGGTACTGAAGGTCCGCTAAATTTGTTTTGCAGGACGGTCATGTGTGGTCCTTAGACACTGGATGCTCCACACACATGACCGCAAGGAGGGAGCTGCTCACGATCTACAAGGAACAATATTAAGAAGGCGTGGGGTTTGTCTATACCTGTGCTTTAACAAGCTGCTCACGTGTTTAGGGGGAGCATGATCCTCTATCAGGTATGTTACTCTACTGTTGAGGGGGAGCGTCACACACATTTTTTTCCTTAAATATGTTAAAAAGTTTTTGTGTGTGTGGATACTCCCGTGTGCATTTCACACTACGCGCACATTCTGACGGGGAGCATCCAACTGGATGTTCATCAGTTGAAGGGGAGCGACACAGTGTTTTTATTTCAATGCCTAAAAGTTTTTATGTGTGTCGGACTCTCCATTGCACTATCCGAGGGGGAGCAAATTCTTCCCCATGCTCCGTTGGAGGGGGAGCGAGAGAAGGTTCGTTTCTGAAATCCATATAGCTTTATTTTTGCAAAATGTCAAGAATCAAGGAAATTCTTGAAAATCCAGAAGTATCCGGACAGGTTTCCGGACCGGGTCCTAATCCGGATTGGAAGGGAACCCGGGTACCATATCCGGACTCTTGGTCTCTCTTAAATGTCATTCGGATTCTCTTTTGTCCGGATTGCTTATTTTATCCGGACACTTTCATCATCTCCGGTATGTTTTTTTGTCCGGACACCTTTTGTCCGGATACCTGTGTTGTCCGGAATGTCTTGTAATTGCATCATTATGTCCGGACGCCCCTACTACTTTCAGTCCTGTACCTGTTTCATCACTACCTGTCCTCAATCTGTATCAGATTGAGCCACTTAATGCAAAGGTACGCACCAGAACTTGTTTATCCGCCTCAGTTTCTAACTTTGGGTCTTTTTACAGATATTCCATGGCGGATCCACAACCTCAATCCGAGGGGAAGAGTCACACTGGTTTTCTTACAAAGTCTAAATATTTTTTTGTATTTATATCACTCTCACTCCGAGGGGGAGCAAGTCAATCCCCATGTATGTTTTGAGGGGGAGCAGGATAATGTCCGTACTATGCATATGCCTGAAACCCTACCTATGATAGCTTATGGACGAGAGTTAGGGAATCCCATGGTCCAGCCAGAGCTGAAGGGACCTTCCCCGGGACATAGCACATGTGAAAAGGAGGGTGTTAAGGTCGAACTCGAACCAAGAAAGATTGAGCCATAAAGATAACGAGGCTCCTGAGCAAAACCAGCCACGTCATATCCGGGTAGCCACATCTGCTATCTCGTCTCATTTGTTGGGACGGGGTATTGAAGAAGCCTCCGTGGACCCAATGGAGCAATTGCACGACCCCCATAGCCACTCATCCGTCTCTCAAAAGACGGGTGTTTCAGTCTTACACGGGGATTCAGCACAAATTCCACCGGTCCCTCATTCGGAGGGTCAAGGTGTTGAAATAAGAGACCAGCAGCCCCCGGTCTCGACTTCTTTGTGTGCACCATCGAGTCTAGAGCCTATTGTTACTAAACATTCTTCGCCTAGGACACTTGATGCGGAACAACACCATGCCGCGGCTCTTAGTGACCCGACCGGAACGTCTATAGTGTCTCCGACTTCCGGAACACGAGGATTGGACAGAAATCCTACCACAGTTATTATCACGCCAGCTGTGAACGTAGGTGGCTCTGCCTCTACGGTAGATGCCTCAACGGGAACTCTAAGTGAGCCCGGTGTTATTTTACCCGACTTTGTGTCAAAAGGGTCTCTAGACAGCACCCTTGAGGCTGTCCGACAGGGTATGGAGCAACAAATGCAGGAACATGTAGCCGCTGAACTTGCCAAAGCGATGCGTGCTATCAAAGGAAAGGGCCACCTCGTCGACACTGAAACCGCCTCTGTGCCTCCACCGACTCCACCACAACCTACTTATTTGGTGGACACCCTGAAGACGATGCTCTTAGCCCAACTTCTCCAGGAATCCGACTCCACCACATCTACCGAAGCAGACCTGATCTCAGTTATTCGATCCCAGGTCACTGCTCCATCTTCATCCATCACCTCACGCCTTGACGCCATTGACTCGACCCTCAACGACTACAACAAAGCGCTTGCCACGCTGTCTGAGAGGGTTCGCTCACTAGAAGACACTTGCAAGAGTCAAGCCGGCGGTCTCAAACGCAAGCACGATGACCAGGATGATCCTGATCACCGTGAGGGGGAGAAGCGTCTACGCCAAACCGAGACCGTCCAGATCGTGACTGCCGAAACTACAACAGTGGTTCAACAAGAACCCCCAACTGCGGCAACTTCAACAGCAACACCCGAAGCCGAGTTGCCATTAGCACAGATGGTCATCGACATGGATATTTCAGATGATGAAGCCCCAACGGTTGAAAAGCCCGAGGGCACAACACAGGAATTGGTCGCACAAGAACCATCAGACATGCCGACGCTCACTTTGATTGATCCTGCATGTGAAACAAACCCTGAAATCGAAGACGCATGGTACGAAAAAGCTGCCAGAGCCGTAAACTTCGAGGTAAACTTGGTGTTTCCCACTGATGAAGACGACAACGTTGATTACGACCAGTTTCTGCTTCAGAATTTCTATGGTACGCCTCCCGTTCACTCGACTCAACCCGCTACGACTTCAGATCAACCCGAAAGCTCAAATGCAGAAATCCCGACATCTCTTCAGCAAACGACAGCTCCTGATCTTCCTCCCCCTCCTCAGCAACAAAACCGTTGGGAGAAGATCAAGGTCCTCATTCCTCATCTGGAGGAATCTCTGAAGAAGCTGTTTGTACACAGAATTCGCCCGATTGAGCCGACCTTCTGTCTTGGCATCTACAGTCCTGATCCAGCACGCCAACTCCGATACGTAGAAGCCATGAAGCGGTGTGTCCCGAGTGACCAGGTTCGAACCAAACATAAAATTTCAGAGGTGCTAAAGATTCAGTCAAACCGAATTATGAAGATCGTCTTTCCCATGTTCATTGTTCGACGTGAAGACGGAAAAGAATGGATTTTTTCTGAAGCTGACTTTAAGCATCTCCATCCGTTCGACCTCCTAGTTATTCTGAGAGACCTTCGCACCAGAACCATCCGACCACTTGCTGTAACAAAGGCGCTCGAAGCGGTTCGTCGATTCCTCGTCCGTTCTATTATGATCTCTTATCTTACGGACTTTCAAATGGCAATCGAGAACCGAGCGAAGAAGGTAAATCTGCTCAAACCGAATCTGAAAGCTCCTGAACTGTCAATGTATCCCGAGAACGCAATGCTGCTTCAACCGGAATTTGGGATCGTCTTCCTCAACACTCAGAAAGAAAAGAAGTTTATGAGGTTCAGTCAGGTAGATCGATTTTGCGACGGCACACTGCTCAAAGTTCAAGACGCTCTTCGGAAGATCATCAAACACGAATCCGAAAATCCAAAGGTATCCTATGTACCCAATCTGAATGAAAGAACTGCTCAGACTGCTTTGGATATGGTTGAAGAACGTCTCGACTACCGCCGCGCCATCAGATTCTTCGAGGTTCACTTCGCGTTGCGCAAACGCTATGTCTACAACTGGCAAGAGATAGAGCGCGAACTCGAACTTCAAATCAAAGGGGGAGATTGTTAGGGTAGAATTTATGTTGATTTTAAGTTCAAGGGTTTGAATTGTAATTGTTTAAACTTAGTCCATAGTGAACGGGCCGTGGGCTTGTTACCACGGGCCCAGCATATATAAAGTGCAATTAGCTTAGAAAATTAGCTAGTTGTCTCATTTAGCTTTTCTGCTTTACACTGTAATTCTCTCTAAATCAATAGCTAAGTGGGCAGCCTTTGTGAATCATATCAACTGTTCTTATTTGCTTATTCACAAAAATAATCGTTGCGCGGATCGGGATCCTACACAACTACACATTTTCCATTTCTCAAACGGTAATACTCCATTCTTTAGCTAACCATCTACTGCCACTCCATTCTTTAGCTAACCATCTACTGCCACTCCATTCTCTTATTCTTGAATAACACTACTACACAACTTACAACTTACAACTTACACACCGCCTAGACATCCATACCTCTCCCCACATACTTTTGGCACATCTACACAACTTACAAACGAAATTCCGAGCAGAGGTTTCCACTTATACTCACCCTATATCATCACAAATCCACCACTTAATCTCACGAAATTCATTACTACTACACCTCGCACATTCACTAATTATAAACTGCCACCATCTTATCCACATCACCCCACACATTTAAACAATACCTTTCTTGATAGCGTCAACAATCACATTAAGTATAATCTTCACAACATACTAAACCGTCGCCTTCATGACAAGGTCAAGACTTCACACATTACCGTTACTCTCTACACATAATCGTCACGTTCTACATACTGCTATTATTCTTTACACTCAAGCCATCACACTCCACACACTAACAAATTAAAACAACAATAATTAAACACACCCTTCTATATCTCTAACACAATTATCAAATATTTTTCTAACACAAATAATAAAATTGAAAACACAAAAGAATCGGTTTGCACCGAAGTCAGATAACACCTTAGCACGTATAGAGTTTATAGAAATATACCTGTAACCTCATCAGGACTTTCTTCCTCCCTCTCTAGTCGTATTTCTAGTACCGCTTGCCATTCTGTAAATTCAGACCAGATTAATATACACATAAGCACATACCCCATATAATAAGGTATCCCAGTCCAAACATGCACCTGTAAGATCACAATTACACTGGCCAGGTGTAATCTGAAATTACCTTACATGATGTTCCTTCTACCTTTTATACTTAGCATCCCAAGGTTCTAAAATATTATGGACATCCTACTTCACATGCAGTTTAAGTCTAGGTATAGATACGTATACCTAAATCCCTTAAACTAGGGCTCTGATACCATTTGTAACGACCCAAATCCCATAACATACAACATATAACATAACATGCATACATATCATTGATTTACAACGAAAATTTCATAACAAACCAAGTACGGTCCCTTCGGTCTCATAAATTACAAAATATATATAAAAGCCTCATAATCAACATCCATCAAAAGCTTCCTACACTTCATCCTCTCCTGGCGATCCTTAACCTGGAAAACATATTTTTGAAAACAAAATGAGGGTTAGACCAAACGGGTCTAGTGAGTTAATCCCGGTCCTTTCCAAAATCATTATAAAACCTTTTATGTAAATCCTTTGTATCAAAAGAGTTTAGATAAACCTTTGGTAATCCTTTCATAAAATATAAACATGCCACACGTATTTAAATACCAATCCAGACTCGTGCATCGTGTACATCTCATCCACCTTATTCCTCCACAAATGGCCATATTAGTTGGTAGCAAGCCAACTAATAAATCAACAACCGGTCCGCTCACCGGAACCCGGCTACCCGTCGGTCCGCACACCGGAACCCGACTACTCACCGCTCCGCTCACCGGAACCCGGCTACTGTGCACTTGTGTAGTGTAATGCACCAATAAATATAATATCTTACTATATTATAAACACAAAATATTCACACCTTGATCGTATATCCATTCCACACATATCCATCTCATATATATATAAAAACACGGATATATATATATATATATATATATATATATATATATATATATATATATTCCGGTTGAAAACGTTTTAAAGTAAAACTCACCTGAATGCTTATTACAACTCTTCCAAGCCTTTTCCAAAGATTCAGTCTATCAATCCCAATCCATAAAGTCTGCAAATAGATTAAATACAAATATCCCCTTACCAACTGATCACATAAAACATACTAGAAGACCAAGGACTCTAGATAACTCAAATCCTCAAAAGTGACCAAAACAGCTAAAGTATCCGGACAAAACAGAACTATCCGGACAACACAACTTTCCGGACAGCATGACTAATCCGGACAACCTGACGTTTCCAGACACCACAGATATCCGGACAACATCCGGATACCAAAGTAACCCGGACACCGCCCGACATCTTACCTCATCCGGAAAACATAAGAAAAGAGACTTACCCGGATAAACACTCGTCCGGACACCTTAAAACATTATCCGGACACCATCGACATAACCATCCGGACACTATCAACAGGACTATCCGGACACATTCATATTGTGTCCGGACACCACTGTCGGTTCTTCCTATTTTACCCAGAAATCGACAGAAATTCATACCAGTTCGATTCTATTGATTCTAATCCGACAGAAACCATATACCAACCATTACAAACATAAATTGCAAAGGAAACATACATGTAATCTCTTCCAAACTTACCAAATGATGCCTTAACCTAGCTTTCTTCCTTTTTTCTCTCTATTCTCTCTATTGTAAATTTATAGGAAGTAAGTTCGTTATTTTCAAATATGTCAAAACACTAAAAACCTAGATAATTTCACACAGAGCAGAAGCCATAGCTATGTATTCTGATTCTGCAGAAGAGCGAGAAACAATAGTCTGTTTCTTACTTTTCCATGATATCATACAATTGCCTAAGAAAAGACAATAACCAGTTACTGAACGTCTTGTTGTGAGACAGTTGCCCCAATCAGTATCAACACAGACATTCAGTTTAAAATCAAAAGAAACAGAAACGTTAACTCCTTTACCTGAAGAAGACTTTAAGTACCACAACACCCTAAGAGCCAACTTCAAATGCGATAAACGTGGAGAATGCATGAACTGACTCAAACAGTGAACATCAAAAGCTATATCTGGTCTAGTAGCTAAAAGATAGATTAACCTTCCTATCAATCGTTGGTAACCGGTAAAATCTTTTAAAGGTTTAGAATCAGAACCAAGAGTATCAGTCACTATTAGATTCATATCCATTGGTGTACTAATTGGTTTAACTCCTAAATACCCGAAATCGTTTAATAACTCTAAACAATATTTTCTTTGGGACATGCAAATACCACTTTCAGTTCTCAAAATTTCTATTCCCAAAAAGAATTTTAACTCACCAAGATCTTTTATTTTAAATCTAGACTGTAAATGATCTTTTACTTTTTTTATATCAGACATATTATTTCCAGTCAACACAATATCATCAACATAAACTAAAAGAACGAGAAAAACAAAATTAGAACTTTTAGTGAACAGATAATAATCGCTAGAACATTGCACAAAACCATTATCAGAAAGCCAAGAAGACAATTTTCATACCATTCTCTTGGAGCCTGCTTTAAACCATAAAGCGACTTTATAAGTTTGCAAACCCGTTTATCATTAGGTGTAAAGTAACCAGGAGGTAAAAACATATAAACCTCTTCAACAAGGTCACCATAAAGAAAAGCGTTGTTCACATCAAGTTGGCACAAAGGCCACTGATTTTGAACAACCAGAGAAATAACACATCGAACCGTGACCATTTTAACTACTGGTGAAAAATCTTCCTCGTAATCCAAACCCTCCCTTTGAGAGTAACCCTTAGCTACAAGTCTGGCTTTGTATCTCTCTATTTCACCACTAGACTTGTACTTGATTTTATAAACCCACTTACACCCTATAGGTTTACGACCAGGAGGCAAATCAGTTAAGGTCCAAGTTCTGTTCCTATGCAAGGCTTCCATTTCCTCATTCATTGCAATGACCCAGTTTTTATCTTTACTAGCCTCAAAAAAGGTTTCAGGTTCAACAGCTTTATTCAACGTAGAGACAAAACAAAAATTTTCTTGACTAAGATAAGCATAGTTAACAACCTTCTCAAGCCCATACTTTACCTTCCCCTCAACAATATAGTCACTAAATCTGCGAGGCAAATTCGAAGGTCCACTAGATTTTCTAACTAAGGTCGCATTAGGTTCAGAAGAATAACCCTCAGAAGGGGAACTCAAGTGTTCATCATGATGTTGAACACGTAAGGGACTAAATTCAGCATCATAATGATCATTGGTAGTCTTATTAGTACTACCTGGATCATGAGATCCGACAACCCTATTTGAAGAATTGTTATTTGTAGTACTGCCAGAATTACTTTTGGTAGCTCTATCCAGACTTCATGAATGATCATGGTACTAGCATTGTTGTCAGTATTTACAAAATTAGGTTTATATTGAGTATTGTTAGGGTCGAATTTATGTTGAATAGAAGTTCAAGGGGCTAATTGTAATTCTTTAATTTGAGCCTAGTTAGTGAACGGGCCGTGGGCTTGTTTACCATGGGCCCGTCATATATATTGTTTGCTTAGCCTTATAAAATAGGCTAGTTGTTCATTTGCTTTCATTATTCCTTATTGTAAATTCTCTCAATTAAAAGCTAAATTGGATGACCAGTTGAAATCATTCCGACTTGTTTCTACTTATTGATTTCATTATTGTTCGTTGCACGGATATGAGACTCACAATTGGTATCAGAGCAGACGGACTACATCGATTCAAAGTGTTCTATTCGAATTCTGGTAAGTTTTCTCTTTTTCACGGATGTGTTCTTGATTGGATATCAATTTTTTGATTCTGGTAAAATTGATCGATTTCGCTTATTGAGTATTGTTAGTATCATTGTTATTAGTGATTCTGCAAGTTTTCTTACTCTATTTCGATCATTTGAGTGTGTTTTAAGCAAATTAAAGTTCAAAAGTTTTGAGTGTGTTCTTGGTCAAAATCGAATTTTAATCATCAAAACTTGTTGTTTTTGCTTTGAAATCGATTTGGGTAGTGTTATTTTTGCGTTTGGTAGTGTTCCTAATCTTGCAGGAACATTTTTGAGCAACCCTAGTCGATTCCCAATCGATTTGAAAAAGGCCAGCCGCTGTTTCCGGATAACAACCGCTCTTTCCGGATACTTGCAGCAGTTTCCGGACGTCCGTATTCCATCTTTCCGGGTAAGTCTTTTAAACTCTAATCTTTCCGGTATATTAGTTCCGGAAACCCAAAGTTTCCGGTAACCAATCTTCCCGGACATTCCTGCATCCGGAAAGCGTATCATCCGGTAAGTATTTTATCCGGAATCACATTTCATCCGGTAAGTTCTTGTGTTTATTTTTTCATCCGGACACTATTGTCTTCTGGTAACCTATAGTTATCCGGAAACCTTAGTTTGTCCGGACTCTTTCATTTATCCGAGAACTTTTGTGTTTTGTTCTATTTTTCACTCAATCTGATCCGGACACTTCCAGATCAGGCATCTTATCCGGATTCCTATCCGGTAAGTTCATTCCTGTTGAATTCTTACCTATTACTAGTTCCTATCAATCGTAGAACCTGCGTTAGGATATCACTCATAGTGCCTTGCGTTAGTCTATCACTTTGAATCGAACACTTCGTCTGACGATCACTCCAGTGCAACTGAAGATGACTTCACACGACGCTCTTGCAATCGGTACCGACTCCAAACCACCTTGCCTCTACGAAGGTGAGTACAGACAGTGGCGAGACAGATTTATGATCTTCATAGAGTCAAAGGACAACTACAAGTTTATCTGGCGAGCTTTAGAAAACGGGCCAATTCCTCCACCCATGAAGACCATTCCACCAGCAGCAGCAGGTGATCCAACTCGTTACGAGAAAAAGAAACTCGCTGATATGACTAACGACGAAAGAGGCATGCTTGAGGGAGAAAAGCATGCTAAGAGGTATCTTGTTCAGGCTCTACACAACACAATCTACACTGCCATCGATAGCTACAAAGGCACATTAAAGGGCATGTGGTATCAAGTGGAAAAAATGATGCGTGGGAGCGATGTCGGCAATCAACTGAAAATCAACAGCGCCATAACCAAGTTCGATGGGTTTAAGCAGCGCACCAGCGAGTCTCTCACCCAGACCTATGAACGTTTTTGCCTCCTTCTTAACGAGCTTAACAAGAATCACATCACTCGCTCCAACACGGAAAACGCGCTCAAGTTCCTCAACAACCTGTTGCCAGAATGGAAGGTATTTGCTTCTCATGTCAAGCATAACAACTTGATAGAGAAAATTGGCATCAATGAACTCTATGAGACGCTCCTTCAAGATGAAGATGAAGTGAATGAACTTTTGAGCGAGAAGAAGACTGCATCAAAGCCAACTGCTGATCCTTTAGCTCTTATGTCTTCAAAACGAGGCAAATCTTCTGGCCGTCGTTCCAAACGCGCTCAGGAGCCAAGTGACTCTGAGACCGAACCTGAGGAAGATGAAGGAAATGATTCTGATCCGGAACTTACTGTATTGAAGAATGGTATGTCTTTGATCTCCAGATCCTTTCAACAACAGAAGTTCTATAAGAAGCCGACGTCCAACAATCAGCGCTACTCCACCTCATCCAACAAGCGTCATGATTATCAGGACAGATATGAAGGAAAGAAGAAAGCTGATGAGTCCGACCAGTCTGACAAGAAAGAGAAGACGGAGAAAGATGACCGCAAGAAGAAAGATGAACCCGTGACTTGTTATAACTGCGGGAAGCTTGGTGACTTTGCGAAAGATTGTCGGAGGCCTGTTGTAAAGAATTCCCACTATTACAAGGCGAAGCTTGTATTGATAGAACATAAGGAAGCTGGAGAAGCTTTACGGGTTGAAAACGACTACTGGTTGGGTCGTTCTGATGATGAAGATGGGTCTGATGAAGCTGATGCATTCATGGGCTATCACTCCCCTGCTGAAGAAGATAACACAAAGCTGTGTCAGGTATGTGAACCTATCTAATTAGAACTTTCTGATCGAATGAAACCTCTTGCTGAATGGATAGGTTCCTACAAGGCCACCATTAATGAACAACTACTTGAGATTAGATCACTATCTGAAAAGTTGGATGTTCAAATGCAAATAACTGAGAAATATAAGTCCGAAAATGCTATTTTAAAAGAAAAATGCAAAAATCTTACCATAGCTCCTAAGGACTTAAGGGCCAAAATATCTGAACTTCAGTCACAGTTTGATCAGTGTATGAATGAGAAAGCAGAAACCGTTTATCAATGTTCTGCTCTTCAAATTCAACACAAGGAGTTTGTAGAAAAAATACTTGATCTTGAAACAAAACTCCACAAACTAGGTCAGACTGATCAGACCATCCATATGAATAAACCCAAAGAGTTCAAGTATTTCAACAAGGATTGGGGAATCGGATACGATAACCCGCACTACATGAAAAAGGGTATAGACAAGAGACCTATATTGTATGATTTTGGTTGTTTTGGAATAGATAAAAAATATCCGGAATATGCAATAAAATGGACTGGTCCTCTTGAACCTGAAAAGGAAGAAAAAACTGAGGAATACAAGCGCACAAAAACGTCTAAAATGCAACTTCCGTTTTGTTATGAACCTTTAAATTATTCCTATCAGAAAAATAAGAAGTATCTCTCGAATGACTACTTCAACTGCTACAAGGTTGCAACGCCCAAGGATTCCTCCAAAAAGGATTAGGTCCAAGCAACTGAAACCAAGACTGAGACGAATGAGTTTAAACTCTACGTTCCCCCTCTCATCTTGGAAGCGAAGATAGTCGAGTTGGAGGAGTCACTCGAGAAAGAAAGGGCGATTTTTCAAAAGGAAAAACAAGCGCTAATTCAGGATCTTGAGAATCTAAAATCGGTCAAAACCGAATCTGTATCTGATGAAGGACAGGAAATCCTTCGGTGTGAAATCAATATGCTCACATCAAAACTGGCTGCTTTGGCAACAGATGCGATGAAGGAGTATACGAGAAATGGTCAGCTCCAAGAGCAGATTGACCAACTCCAATCTGAAAAACAGATTTCACCCGATTCTTCCTCTAACTCATCGGACACGTCTTCGTGTAATGCTTTTATAAGAAAATTCTCTTCCTCACAAGACGGTAAAGATTCTCAAGACGAGAGTGTTTTAAGGAATTTGAACTCTGATTTTTTCTTAGCTTCCGCACCAAATTCCCCAAAGCACACTGACACTAAGTGTTCCTCTCCTTCCTCGACCGATCCAAGTCCTGTAATTCTGGAAGTCGATTTCTCTGAATATATGAACTCTGAAGGCAATTCTGATGGAGAGTTTGAGTCGTTCCCCTTCGACCAACCTCTTCCGAGTCATACTGATTTTTTGTCTCCAGTAGTCAACCGACCGGTCAATTTTCTAAAGGGTGTATGTTCAAACACAAAGACCCCATCTGTGATTAAGCTTTCAAAATCAAAACCGGTTTCTCAAAAAGAATCACAGCCAAGGCAAAAGACCGAGCGACTGCCTATCAAAAATCCTGTTTCTTCAAAAGTCACTGACCATACTGTCCCTGTTGTTACAGATAAAAATGGTCGCGCTAAACAAGAAAAACCAAAGTGGCTAGCTAAGGAACCTGTCGAGGACGCAGCATCAAAGTCTTTCAATACTGTTTTTTACCCTAGGATGAACAACAACGATTGTGCTTGGAATCATAGGAATGATTTTGTTAAACGTGATGTTTCTTTTCAAATTAAACTTTATTCCGTTCAGCAATTGATTCAGTTATCGCATGATTGTTTGTGTTGTTCTAACTGTGGTTGGAATGACTTTGATGATATAAATAATAATGATTGGTTTGGGTCATATCACATATATAATCACACACCCAAAAGCAAACCCCATAAAAACAAAAAGAAACAGCATAAACAACGGGGTCCCCAATCTGAGGTTAAACCACAGCAGGAGAGAAAACCCATTCCCAAACGAGTTTCTCCTACTGGGGTTAAACCGGCACCAAAGAGGCAACCTGCTACAAACCTAGTTCCTCCGAAAGGTGTAAAATCTACACCTAGGAGGCAACCTGTGCCAAAATTAGTTCCTTCAAACGGTGTAAATCCTACACCTAAGGGGAAATCTGTGTTCAAGCAAGTTCCTCTGAGATGTGCCAAACCTAACCCTCCAGGACCCATGCAAATATGGGTACCTAAAGTCCGTTAAACTTGTTTTTGTAGGACGGTCATGTGTGGTACTTAGACTCTGGATGCTCCAAGCACATGACCGGAAGGAGGGAGCTTCTCACGAACTACAAGGAAGAATATGGTGGAGACGTGAGATTTGTGAACAACGACAAGGCGCCGATTGTGGGCTACAGTGACATTGTCCAAGACAAGATCACAATCAAGAAGGTATCACACATCGCGGGATTGGGTCACAATCTGTTCAGTATCGGCCAATTCTGCGACAAAGATCTCGAGGTTCGTTTTAAAGCCAAAAGGTGTAGAATCCTCAATGACGACGGAGAGGAGCTACTGGTTGAAAAGCGCAAGACCAACCTCTACACCATCGACCTCGTAGCCCTCAAGACCGATAACCCCGTCTGCCTCATGTCAAAGGCTAATCCAAAACAAGCTTGGATTTGGCATCGAAGACTATCGCACCTGAACTTCAAGAGTATCAACAAATTGGTGCTGGGCGGACACGTGAAAGGCATGCCCGATCTTCAATTCATGAAGGATCATCTCTGCGGGGCATGTGAAAAGGGAAAGATGAAGCGCGTGCCACATCAGCCGAAGGCAGCTCCAAGCACGTCCCGGTCCCTCGAACTTATCCATATGGATTTGTGCGGACCGATGTGTGTTCAAAGCATTAACAAGCGCAAATACGTTCTAGTGATGGTGGATGATTACTCGTGCTACACTTGGGTGAAGTTTCTACGCTCCAGGGACGAAACTCCGGAGCTGATCATCAACCACCTGAAGACCGTCCAACGTCACCTTCGACGAAGCCGCAAATTTGGCTTCTGAACAAATCGGTTCAGAACCCGGTTTATCTGGCGTGCTAGCTTTCGGACCTCCAAGTTTGGGATCTGCACAAGCGACAGTAAATCCAAATCATGCATCTTCATCGAATGCTGATTCTTCTGATTTAGATTTATTGTTTAAGTATTTTTATGATGACATTTTTAACGCTTCTACTCCTCCTGTCTTAGCACAACCTCGACTTGAAGATGCTCGTATTGAGGATTCGGTGAATCTCTCCGGTCCGCCGCCTTCTACAAGCACGTCGTCCATCACTGTGGAGACAGCTCAACCATCATCATCGACTTCAACTAATACTACTGTCCCCCCGGAGGAACCTGTTATAAACCCGGAGATCGCTCCTAATGATTCGTCTTCTGCTACAATCGACGATCAACCTCTGAATTCCTCGGAACTAGAAGTTGTTCAACCGTCGACGAATCCTCCCCCGTCTCCTCCGAGAAATCAACCTGCAACACTTGAGGCAGTTCAAGACCTTCCATCTGGTGCCTACGTGGATCCGGACGCGTCTCACTCAACCCAGCAGTCGCTTCCGCACACTACCAGATGGACGAAAGCTCATCCCCTACACCAAATCATCGGTGATCCCTCTACTCCTGTTCGCACGCGAGGCGCTTCCGGCAACTTTTGTCTCTTTTCCGGCTTCTTAAGCAAGATCGAGCCAACGACTGTACGTGAAGCACTTGAAGATCCGGACTGGATCATAGCTATGCAAGAGGAGCTCAACCAATTCGAGGCTCTAAAGGTATGGCGACTGGTTCCACGTCCATCTCACAAGACGGTGATCGGCACCAAGTGGATCTTCAAGAATAAGAAGGACGAAGACGGCATCGTCGTACGCAACAAGGTGCGTCTCGTAGCCAAAGGGTACCGTCAGCAAGAAGGGATCGACTACGATGAGACTTACGTTCCGGTGGCAAGAATCGAAGCCATACGCATGTTCCTCGTATACGCCGCGCACAAAAACTTCACGGTCTTCCAAATGGACGTGAAGACCGCTTTCCTCTACGGCGATATCAAGGAAGAAGTGTACGTCTCGCAACCAGAAGGATTTGTGAATGATTCGAAGCCTAATCATGTCTACGTTCTAGACAAGGCGCTTTATGGTCTAAAGCAAGCTCCGCGAGCCTGGTACAACACTCTGTCCGAATTCTTGCTTAAATCTGAATTCCCTCGAGGTAAGATAGACTCAACTCTGTTTATCAAGAACGAAAAGGGTCATATTGTCTTAGTACAAGTGTATGTCGATGACATCATTTTCGGTTCTACTAATCCTCAATATGCAAAGAACTTTGCCAATCTTATGGGAATTCTTTTTAAAATGAGTATGCTTTGTGAGATGAATTTCTTCCTTGGTCTTCAAGTTAAACAACTGTCGACCGGGATATTCATAAACCAGTCTAAGTACATCCGTGATATTCTTAGGAAATACCAGATGGAACAGTCCTCACCAATGAAAACTCCCATGGCAACCGGTACAAAGCTTCACGCCGATCTTAACGGAAAGGATGTGAACACTAAATTGTATCGGGGAATGATCGGTTCTTTGATGTATCTAACCGCAAGTAGACCGGATATCATGTTCTCAACTTTTCTATGTGCCCGATTTCAATCAAAGCCTAAAGAGTCTCACTTAATTGTTGTAAAACGAATTTTTCGTTATTTACGTGGTACTGCTGATCTTGGTTTGTGGTACCCGAAAGAGACAGGTTTTGAGCTATTTGCTTATTCTGATGCGGACCACGCGGGCAACATGATGGATCGGAAGAGCACATCGGGGCATGTGCAGTTTTTGGGAGATAGTCTGGTGAGTTGGGCGTCCAAGAAGCAGCAATGCGTTTCTACTTCAACTGCCGAGGCGGAGTACGTGGCCGCCGCGAGCTGCTGTTCTCAAGTAATCTGGATGCGGACGCAACTCAAAGACTACGGCTTCACCTATGTCAAGGTGCCCATTTACTGTGACTCGAAGAGCGCCATTGCCATATCCAGCAACCCGATCCAACACACTAAGACCAAGCACATCGACGTTCGGTATCACTTCATTAAGGATCACGTGGAAAGAGGTACGATCGAACTCTACTTCGTAAATACTGAGCATCAGTTAGCAGACCTGTTTACAAAACCCTTGGACGAAAAACGTTTTAATACTCTTGTGTCCAAGTTAGGTATGCTAAATCTGAAGACTTAATCCGATTGAGTGCCCGTTACAAGTTCCATACAACTACGAGAAACTGTCTACTCATCATCCGGTGTTTACACTCCTGATGATTGAGCATACACTTTCTCGCACTTGTATTCTACTTGTTCCAGTTACACAGTTAGATTAAGTCTCTGTATTTATTAGGTAGATTTCGTTTGTTTCTTTCTTTCTACGTGTGTTTCCTTTTCTTTCATACTGTCGTCTGTTTTTTATCTGTTTCTATCTGTGCTTTCACGAGTGTTCATGTGTTCAGGGGGAGCGTCACACACAATTTTTTTAATCTGGTGAAAAGTTTTTTTGTGTGTGTGGATACTCCCGTGTGGATTTCAATTTATGGTCATTATTTGAGGGGGAGCGACACCGTGTTTTTCTTTAAATGCCTAAAAGTTTTTTGTGTGTGTCGGACTCTCCATTGCACTATCCGAGGGGGAGCAATTTCCCCATGCTAAGGTTGAGGGGGAGCGAGAGTAAGTTCTGTCAAAAACCTAAGGAATTTTTTTGGAAAAGTGAGGTAAAGACAAGTTTTTTTCTAGAATTTCAAAGTGCCCGGACAAGTCACTGGATATCCTTGAATCCGGATAGCTTTCCGGACCGGATGGGTATCCGGGTAGACCCATCCAGATAACTTTGGTCATATAAAAGGGTCCGGAAACCTTCATTTCATTCATCCGGAAAATTTCGCCCTAAACCCAAAACCTCTCGCGACATTCTCTCTCGTTCGGTCTCTCTCAAACTTCTCGATTTTCACTCGTTTTTCGTCCCACAATCAGGTATGATGCTCTAATTATACTCTCGATCGGTATTAGTTTAGTTTCACGCACTCAGATGCACATCTCGACCATCGATTTGGTCGATTGAACAAGTCCGAAACCCATTTTTGCGTTTCTTCAACTTCGGGTCGATTCGGTAGCATTTAGGTCGAGTTAATTTACTTTGAGTGTTTATCTGCTTACTTCGTCACTACCTGCATGATTTTACAAGTGTTTGGGACTGTAATCTGCATGATTAATCGAGTTGCAAGTCGTCCGGACACATTCGTCGTGTCCGGAAACTTCCTTATGTATGATGTTTTGTCCGGATTGCTTCATAATCTTAGATTTTTATCCGGACTCACTCAACATCCGGAAACCCTAGTTGTCCGGAAACCTCAGGGTTTCCGGTAAGTTCAACTACCGGATTGTTGATGTCTCCGGACTCCCATTTGACCGGAAACCTCTGTCACCCGGAAACCTATTTGTCCGGATTCATCATTTTGTCCGGGAACATTCTTCCCATCCGGAAAACTGAGTTATCCGGATACCTTTTGTACGGATACTTGGGTTTGTCCGGATACTTGGGTCAGTCCTGTACCTGTTTTATCACTGCCAGTCCTCAATCTGTCTCAGATTGAGCCATTTACTGCAAAGGTACGCACCGGAACTTATTTATCCGTCTTCTTTACTAACTCGTGTTCTGTTACAGATATTCCATGGCGGATCAACAACCTCAGCAAAATCCTGAAGAGCAAAATCCTCCTCAAGAGGATTTTTATAGACGAAGAGACTGATAATGCATTGGTCGCCCCTGACCACGGCATTGAATTAGAGGCCAACAATCACCTGCTGGACGCCGCCGAGTTCAGACCCCTGGAACAACATCGGGTGATTGTAGATACACTATTGTGTCACCCTCTCCGTGAGGCCCTTACTGCTACAGCTGACGTCCCAGTCGTGTACGTTCTTCAAGTCTGGCTCACTGCACGAGTCAACACAGCGGCCAACTCACAGTCAATCACGACTCAGATTGATAACCAACCCTTCACGCTCACACCAGAGTCATTCCGTCGCCTACTTTCACTGCCGGAAGCCAACGCCGGCGAACACCAAGGTTATGACCCCGCGGTCAATGACACGACTATGTGCGCTCAAGTCCGCACTCTCGGCTACAATCACGCCATCGACCGACCGTCCACGTTCAACCGAAAGTACCTGGCCCCTATATGGTACACTCTGTTTACGATTCTGAACAGGTGCTTATCATCGAGATGGAAGGGCATAGACCAGTGTACGGGCGACTTCCTACGCCTATTCCATGCCATGTGCTACAACCGCCACGTGGACTTCGCGATGATTATCTGGCGCGAATTGGTCCAAGCAATTCGGCAAATAGGAGGTTCGAACCAAAAGAAGTTCCTCCCCTACCCTCGTTTCCTTTCATTGGTTGTGCGGCATCATATGGATACGAATCCAGCCATACCGCGACGTCTTAACCATCCGGTATGTCCTCATCACCACTTGCAATATATGGTAATTCGTAACCCGTCCAACGCCATTGCCATGCCCATACCTGAAGCCTTTCTAGCACACGCGGATCCTACTGCCCTGAGTGTAGTAGCATATAGGGAAGCGTTAGGGAATCCCATGGTCCAGCCAGCGCCGGAGGGACCTCCCCAGGGACATAGACCCGAGAGACATGAGGGTCCGAGAGTAAGAGGTGGAAGGGCCCGGGCAGCTGGGTCTCCCGGGCGGGTTGTGTTGAGAATTATCGGGAGGGGAACCAGAACGGGCGGTGCATTGGATCTGCGTCCCAGTACTAGCCAACCCCTAATCCCTATCACCCGACCGACAGGTGAAGCCAGAACATCGTCCTCACGACCGATGCTCCACCGTGACACCGAGCCATATTTATCTGACCCTCCTTCGCCAACCCGCATTGTTGAAAATGTGGAATCTGACTCCACAGAATCTGTTACGGATCGTACCATCAGGGCAACACTTATCCCTCCCCGTATCGGACCCAACCCAGACTTTACCGAAGGAATCCCAACCGAGGGAGTATTAGGTAGTGAGTTAGAACATGTGAGAAGAAAAGAACTGCGTTCGAAAGCGAACCAGGAAAGATTAAGTCGTAAAGATAAAGAGGCTTCTGAGCGACCCCAACCGAGTGTAATCCGGGTAGCCACATCTGCTATCTCGTCTCATTTATTGGGACAGGAAATTGAAGAAGCCGCCGTGGACCCAGTGGCGCAATTGCACAACCTCCTCAGCCACTCATTCGTCTCTCAAAAGACGGGTGTTTTAGTTTCTCACGGGGATCAAGCACAACTTCCACCGGTCTCTCAATCGGAGAGTAATGGTGTTGAAATAAGTGACCAGCAGCCCCCGGTCTCGACTTCTTTCAGTGCACGATTGAGTCTAGAGCCAATTGATATTATACATTCTTCGGCTAGGACACATGATGAGGAACACCAAATCGATGCTCTTCGTGACTCGATTGGAACTTCCGTAGTATCTCCGTCTGGCGGAACACGAGGATCAGAAGGAAATCCTACCACGGCTATCCCTGCGCCAACCGTGAACGTAGGTGGCTCTGCCTCTGCGGCAGATGCTTCAACGGACAATCTAAGTGATCCCGGAGTTACCTTACCTGACTATTTGTCACAAGGGTCCCTGGACATCACCCTTAAGGCTGTCTGCGAGGCAATGGAGCAGCGCCTCACCGCTGAGCTCGACAAAATTAAGAGCTTAATCAAAGGTAAAGAGAAGATCGTCGCAGCCGAAACCGCACCTACACCTCCACCGGCTCCTGTTCAGCCTATCTATTCGGTGGACACCCTAAAGACGATGCTTCTAGCCCAACTGCTCCAACAATCCGAAACCGACGGCTCTACCGAAGCAGACCTGCTATCCGTTCTGAAATCCCAGGTCACTGCTCCTTCCTCATCAATCACCACTCGGATGGATAACCTTGACTCGACTCTTAAGGACGTTCAACGAGCGCTTAACACGCTGTCCGAGAGAGTCAGATCACTCGAAGATACCTGCAAGAGACAAGCAGGTGGTCTAAAGCGCAAGTACGATGACCAGGATGATCCTAATCACCGTGAGGGGGAGAAAAAACAAAGATTAACCGAGACCGTCCAGATCCTCACTGAAACTACAACTGTGGTTCATCAGGAACCATCAACTGCGGCAACGACAACCGAAGATGCACCCGAAGCCGAGTTGCCATTAGCCGAGATGGTAATAGACATGGATATTTCCGATGATGAAGACCCGACGGTTGAAAAGCCTGAGGGAACAACACAGGAATTGGTCACAGATGACACATCAGTTAGCCCGATACTGGGTTTGATTGATCCAGACTGCGAGACCAATCCGTAAACCGAAGATGCATAGTATGAAAAAGCCGCCAGTGCCGTAAACTTCCAGGTTAATTTGGTCTTCCCTACTGATGAAGACGACAACGTAGACTACGACCAGTTTCTGCTCCAGAATTTGTATGGTACTCCCGTTCACTCAGCTCAAGCCGCCGAAACTTCTTAAAGACCCGAAACTACAACTGCCGATATTCCGACATCTCCTCAACAACAACCGACAGCTTCTGATCTTCCTCCTCCTCAACAGAAACAAATCCTTTGGGAGAAGATCACAATATTCATTCCTCACCTGGAGGAACCCTTGAAAAGGTTGTTTGTCCACAAGTTATGCAACATCGAGCCTAACTTTTGCCTTGGTATCTATAGTTCCAACCCCGAATACCAACGCCGGTACATAAGCGCAATGAAGCGGTGTCTGCCAGTTATCCAAGTCCGAACCAAGCATAAAATCACCGAAGTGCTCAACATCCATTCACCGTCCGACGTGAAGATGGGAATGAATGGAAATTTTCTGAAGCCGACTTCAAGCACCTCCGACCGTTCGACTTCTATGTTATCCTGAAAGACCTCCGTACAAGAACTATCCGACCGCTTCCGGTAACTAAAGCGCTCGATGCTGTTCGTCGATTCCTGGTCCGTACCATCATGATGTCTTATCTCACGCACTTCCAAATGGCAATCGAGAACAGGGCAAAGAAGGTAAATCTGATAAAGCCGAATCTGAAAACTCCTGAGCTGAAGATGTATCCCGAGAACGCTCTGCTTCTAGAACCTGAATTTGGGATTGTCTACATCAACGAACAGAAAGAGAAAAGATTTCTGCGTTTCGGTCAGGTTGATAGATTCTGCGACGGCACGCTATTCAAAGTTCAAGATGCTCTTCGAAACATCATCCAGCACGAGTCTGAAAATCCAAAGTATTCGTATGTTCCTAATCCGAATGAAACAACTGCTCGGAACGCTTTGGAAATGGTTGAAGAACGCATCGACTATCGCCGCGTTATCAGAATGTTCGAGGTACACTTTGCGCTCCGTAAAAGATATGTTGACAACTGGCGCGAACTCGAACTTCGATTCAACGGGGGAGATTGTTAGGGTCGAATTTATGTTGAATAGAAGTTCAAGGGGCTAATTGTAATTCTTTAATTTAAGCCTAGTTAGTGAATGGGACGTGGGCTTGTTAACCACGGGCCCGTCATATATATTGTTTTCTTAGCCTTAGAAAATAGGCTAGTTGTTCATTTGCTTTCATTATTCCTTATTGTAAATTCTCTCAATTGAAAGCTAAATTGGATGACCAGTTGAAATCATTCCGACCTGTTTCTACTTATTGATTTCATTATTGTTCGTTGCATGGATCTGAGACTCACAAGTATTCTCCCTACTATCATCATCGGGTGATTCAGAAGGAAAATCATTAGTCTGAGCAAAAATGGAATCAAAAAAATTAAAGTATTTAAATCACTAGAGCTAACATCTTGCTTGGTTGCACACATTTTAAAAGGAAAAATTGTTTCATAAAATTTTACATCTCGAGAAACAATTATTTGTTTTGAATCTAAACTATACAATCTATATCCCTTTTTTGATTTAGAATAGCTAAGTAAAACGCACTTTTCACTTCTAGAAGAAAATTTATCAGAATTATTTAGCTTAATAGCAAAACATAAACATCCAAAATTTCTTAAGTGAGATAAAACAGGTGCAAACCCATATACAGGGTCATAAGGAGATTTTCCATTTAAAACAGATGAAGGAGTTCTATTTATGAGGTAAGTGGCAGTGAGGATACACTCACTCCAAATGTTCAATGGAATTTCCCCTTGAAACATTAAATCCCTAGCTACATTTAATAAATGCCTATGTTTACGCTCTACAACCCCATTTTGTTGGGGTGTATACACGCAAGAGGTTTGATGAATGATTCCTTTTGTTTTAAAAGACCCACCTAAAGTATTATTCACAAATTCAAACCCATTATCACTTCTGAGCACCTTTATATGTTTTCCAAATTGTATAAACAGCAAGCTGTGAAAAACCACAATATTATTCACAAATTCAGACCCATTATCACTTCTGAGCACCTTTATATGTTTTCCAAATTGTGTAAACAGCAAGCTGTGAAAAGCCACAATATTATCATAAATTTCATGTTTTTGTTTTAACAAGTAAACCCATACAGAACGTGTAAAATCATCATCAACAGTTAAAAAATACTTGTATTCTTCCTTACTAGCTACCCGATACGGTCCCCACAAGTCAACATGAATTAAATCTCCAAGACTCTTAGTGGTATGATCACTAAGGTTAAACTTATCTCTAGCTTGCTTAGCTTTATGACAAATCTCACAAGGACCAGATTCATGACTATTCCCTAGATTCAATTTGTGTCTTAAAACATTAAGGACTTGATCAGCAGGATGACCTAGGCGACTATGCCACAATTGATGAGAAACATTACAAAGTATTGACATATTAGATGTATTTACACTATTATTAGAACATGAACCAAAAGGTTTGCTTGTGGTAACCTGATCAAAGAAGTAAAGACCTCCTTGTTCACTACCAGTCCCCGCAATTTTCATTGCAGGAAAATCCTGAATTAGGAAGCACTTAAACTCATTAAACCCCACAAATATTTTGCTATCACGAGCAATCTTATGCACAGATAACAAATTAACATGAAAATTAGGAATAACCAAAACATCAAATAGAGTGACTTTATCATTAAGTTTGAAATTTCCAATTTTATTTTATTTTAGCCTCATCACCATTAGGTTGAGTGACTTTTAACATTAAATCAGAAATATCAACAACATTTTCCAAATGGGACACGGAAGAAGTCATGTGCTGATTAGCACCTGAATCAATAATCCAACCTGATTTATTTAATGTTGAAGACAAACTAAAAGTTTTAGCCATATTGACAGCAAACTTACCAACCATATTACTAGAAATGCCCTCAGGTTGTTTCTGATCAATAAGGGATAACAACTTGGTTATTTGATCTTCAGTGAGAGAGGAGGAGGAATTCTGACCACGGCCAGAACTGTCAGTAATGCAAGCATTACTGGAAGAAGACTTAGGAAACTGATTAGATTTATTCTTAGTGAATTGAAAGTCCTTAGGAAACCCAATTAATTTGAAACATCTTTCAATGGTATGTCCAGTTAGCCCACAGTGTTTACACACAAGCTGGGATTTTCCAGATTGTTTCTTAACATTAGAAGTTTTCCTAAAAAAAGCAGAGCTCTTAACTTTGGCATCAGAGCAGGAACGAGTAACACCACGATGTGACTCCTCTCTTGATACCAAAGAAAAGGCAGTTTTAACAGAAAGTAAGGCATCAGTAGTCAAAATATTACTTCTTATGTTAACATACATATCGTCAAGCCCCATTAAGAATTGCATTAGTTTTAGAAGTTGGTTATGTTTAGAAAACTCATGAGAAGCATTACAGGAGCATGATGGCAATTTTACTAAGGCATCAAACTGTTTCCAAAGAGTATTTAACTTGTGATAGTATTCAGACACAGGAACACCATTCTGACTAAGAGAATTAATTTTTTGATGTAGATTAAAAGTGACAGAACCATCAATCTTATCATAAGTTTCCTTAAGTTCATCCCATACTTCAGAGGCAATCTTAGAAAAAAACTTGACTCAAGAACAGATCTTCAGATATAGAACCAAGAATCCAGGATAATACCACAGAATTACATCTATCCCACTGTTTTCCCAAAATTTCATTATCAGTAGGACGAACAATAGTTCCAACAACGAAACCAAGTTTATTTTTGGTCTCTAAAGAAAGTATCATAGCACACGACCATACCTTGTAATTCTCAGTTCCACTTAACTTCAAGGACATAATAGAAACTGTTGATCCAAACCCTCAATGATTTGATAATGACTCTCTGAGAAACACTTAGTGAAAATCATAAGTAGACAATATGTATTAATGTTTTGTCATCAAAGAAAAATACTAAGTCTGTTTAGTATCGCTGATGAAAACATATGCTTTAAATTACACATTCAGCGATACTGTTCATCAATGAGACCTGAGCCTGTTCAGTCTTGTTGATGATCGCTGATAATCTTAGTTGTTTACTTATGATTCGTTAAGACAAGTTTCACGTCAACTATGTTCTACGCTGAAGTCGAAGATCAAGCCAAAGAACCAGCGACAAGTCTACTAATGAACTGATGCAGATATCAGCGAAGCCAAGACTTTTCCACTCAACGTGACGTTTCAAGAAGAAAACTTCAGCGAACGCTGAACTTTATCACTCGTTGATAAAGATCTATTCAGTGAACGCTGATCATGGAGTTTCCTCTACAAGTTACTTTTGTCTTATCCCCTTGCACGTCTTCGTACGATCTGTCAGAACGGACATCCCTTTTGTCCAGAATCGTACAACCAACTCTGATCCTACACTATTCATCATGCGGCTACTAGGTTGTCTACCAAGGTCAAAACATGCAACCAATCAGCTGTTGCCATGTGTAAAGTTGTACTGATATACATTTAATGCATGCAGTATATAAAGGAAACCCTACTTCAGAAATGAAGTGCTCAACCATCTCCTTCTTACTATTTATGTGTGTTAGAATATTAATCTTTAATATTCTTATCTCCTTTCCATCTTATTTCTAGTGCAAGAAATCTTAGAGATTCTCTTAACTTGTTTAGATTAGGTTTATTCCTTAATCTTGTTCCGCAACAAGTTGTAAATTGTTTGATACATATCAATAAACAATTTAGAAAAATAAATCTGTGTGTTTGTATTCAACCCCCCCCCCCCCCCCTTCTACAAACTTGTATAACCCTCACGGGACCAACAAGTGGTATCAGAGCAGATTGTTTAATCTCATAAACAAGATCTTGCTTGTACTAATCTTTTCTCTACCTTGCTATTTTCCATAATGGCTAATAACACAAACACAAACTACATTGACAATGGTTCTCTTGCAAAACCCCCTAGATTTTCCAGAGATAACTTTAATCTATGTAAAAATAGGATGATACTCTTTTTAGAAGGTGTAGACCCCATTATGCCCCATTACATCGAAAATGGACCATATATCTCTATTAGGATTGATTCTGAAGTTCCAGGCACTGCTACTAGAGCTACCATTCCTGAAAGAATCATTCCTAAGGAAGTTCATAATTGGTCTGATGAAGACAAGAAGAAAGTGGCTATCGACACTAAAGCCAGATCTATCCTTTCAATGGCTCTTCCTGACGAAGTCTACCATTCCGTCATGAACTTGAAAACCTCCAAATCCATGTGGGACACAATATGTGTTCAATATGAAGGTACGTCTAAAGTCCAGGACTCAAGAAAGATCAACCTGGTAAGACAGTACGAAAGCTTCATTTGTGGTAAGAATGAAACTCTCTCTGAAGTACATCAGCGATTTAACTGTTTAATCATTGATCTGAAAACCGTTGGTAAGGAATATTCTAACTTTGAGATCGTGACAAAGTTTCTAGAATGTCTACCTGAAAGCTGGGACAATTATTCAATGTGTCTCAAGCTATCAAATGATCTAAAATCTATGACTCTCTCTACCTTATTTGGCACTATGCTCAATCATGAGCAGTCGTGTCATCTTAAGAAGACTCTGGTAAAAGATTCCAAAAGCACCCCTGTTGCTTTACTCTCAGAGTCACCTTTCACTCAGCGATCATCTATCACAATCACTGAGTTGTAGACTAACTCTGAATGCTCATCAGATGCTGAGTCTTCAGATATTGATGAATCTCTGGCACTCCTGGCTAATAAGTTCAGGAGATTCGCTAGAAAGAGTAACATTAGAAGGAACAAACCCCTTGCACTCACTGATAAGCCAAAATCATCAACCTCTGTTGATAAGGCTACTGCTACCTGCTTTAACTGTGAGAAAGTAGGACACTTTGCTAGTGAATGCAGGTCAAAGAAAGTCTTTAAACCCTCAGCTTTCTCCAAGAAATCCTCTAACCCCAGGGCTAGAGATGACAAGTATCAAAAGCTGAAAGAAAAGTATGCAAAGCTGAAAAGCTTTAAGAAGAAAGGCAAAGGCCTGATGGCTGACTTTGACTGGGTTGACTCTAATGAAGAAGAATCATCTGACTCTGAAGATGTTGATGAGGCAAATCTCTGCCTCATGGCAAAAATTGAAGAAAAGGAAGAATATTCTGACATTCCCTCTACTTCAACTTCTACCTCTAAGGTATCAACTTCTTTCTTTACTAATATTTCAGATATTGATGAAGCTGATAGTCTTCGGAAAATCGATCTCTTGACTATGAACTTATATGATGCCATGAATGGCAAGACCTTAGTTGAAAATCAAAACCTTGATCTAGCTGAACAGCTTAAAAACTGTCACCTTCAAATAGAAAAGCTTTCTAAAATTGAAGTAGATTTAAAAGATCGGGTCCATATAAATCAACTAGTAAAAATCGAACGAGAAGAAGCTATCGATGCATTAAAAGCTGAAAAGGCTACTATTAAAGGATGGTGTAAATCCTCAACAACGATCACTGAGATAATAAGGTCTCAGATACCCCTGAGCGATAAGAGTGGACTTGGTTACAAAGCTGATACTCTAGAACCAACCACTGATCGTTCCATGCTCAAATTTGGAACGTTCATATCCTCGGTCCCTGACACCTCCTCATCTCAGTGTTCCTCTTCAAAAACTCCCATCCCTGAGGAAAACCCTACCTTAATCTTTAAGGGTAAAGGAAAAGAAAAAGTTTTTAACCAAAAACCTCAAAAGGGTACCTTTGTACCTAAGTTGAATGCTTCTAAAGCTTCAGTGATCTATCCCTCTACCTCTAAGAACAAGATCCCTGGATTTATTCAGCGATCTACTCCTAGACTCAGAGTGGATATTATTTGTAAGAAATCTGAAGAACTGATTGTTCCTCCCATTTTCAATGCCAAAGGTATACTTGGTGCTGGCCCTGCTCATTTAAAATTCTCTACTAAGCACGTAAATGGTACTAAAGCTACTTTTAGCTATAGGAAATGTTATCATTGTGGACTTACCGATCACATTGCTAGTAAGTGCCTCACAGCCACCAAAGCTGAAAAGTTAGCTAAGGTGAAGATCAATGCCCCCAAGGCAAAGAAGACCAATCCTGGTGCAAATCAGGTTAAGGCGAAATCTACCACTGAGGTTAAGAAATTAACCAAAGCGAAGACTAGTTCTGAAGCTGAATCTTCAAATGCTGCGAAGATTGCTAAACCTTCCACTTCCTCTACCACCACTGACAAGTGTGGGCCCATGGTGAAATGGGTGCCCAAGTCAAACTAATCTTCCTTTGTTATGCAGGTTAAGATGGGTATCTGGTATCTTGATAGCGGATGCTCTAGACATATGACTGGAAAAAAAACCTGCTCACTGAATATAAGGAAAAAAGGGTCCCTCAGTGACCTTCGGTGGAAACGGAAAAGGCTATACTCGAGGGTTTGGTGTACTTTCTAATGGTACAACAACCTTCAGAAGAGTCGCATATATTGAAGGACTAAAGCATAATCTTCTAAGCATAAGTCAGCTGTGTGACAAGGATAACAAAGTGATTTTCACTAAGTAATCCTGCTTTGTCACTGACAAAAAGGAGAAGATAGCTCTCAGCGGATATCGTATGGAAAATGTTTATGTTATAAACATGGACTCTACAACCACTGAGAACTCCTGTTTCTTTTCAAAAGCCTCATCTGATGTCAACTGGCTATGGCATAAGAGGCTCTCCCATCTAAACTTCAAGACACTGAATACTCTTTCCTCTAAAGAGTTGGTTACTGGTCTACCTCAACACTCATACGCTAAGGAGTCTCTATGTTCAGCGTATGAGAAAGGGAAACAAACCAAGGCAAGTTTCAAGTCTAAGCAAGTTTCCTCAGTGTCATCTCCACTACAACTTCTCCATATGGATTTGTTTGGCCCTGTTAACAAACAATCCATCGCTGGAAAGAATTATACATTGGTCATAGTTGATGAATTCTCTCGCTATACCTGGGTAATGTTTCTCCGTTCTAAGAGTGACACCTCTGAAGAACTCATCACTTTTATCAGGAAAATGGAAGTCCTGAACAACATGACCGTTCGCTCAATAAGGAGTGATCATGGGACTTAATTCAAAAACAGTTCTCTTGATTCATTCTTTGAAAGCAAGGGTATTTCTCACAACTTTTCCTCAGTGAGAACACCGCAGCAAAATGGAGTCGTTGAAAGAAGAAATCGAACTATCATCGAAGTTGCACGTTCAATGGTCAGCGATTCTCACCTACCTACTCAGTTTTGGGCAGAAGCTGTCAACACTGCTTATTTTACTCAAAACAGGTCGCTGATTGTCAAAAGATTCAAGAAGACAGCCTATAAACTTTTCCATGGGAGAAAGCCTTCAATTAGCTTTCTTCACATCTTTGGATGTCAGTGTTTCATACTGAACAACAGAGATGCCCTTGGAAAGTTTGATCCTAAGGCTGATGATGGAATCTTTCTTGGATATTCTTCAGTCTCCAAAGTCTTCAGAGTCTTCAATCGAAGAAGACAAACTGTTGAAGAAACAATCCACGTCACTTTTGACGAATCCCGTTCAGGGAACTCTAAACCCTCTGCTGATACTGAAGAACTGAATCAATGGATGTTTTCTCATCTTGGTGATTCAGAAGACGCTCCTACTCCTCCATCTTATACTCATCCCGCTGAAGATGATGATCCTACTATCATCCCAAGCATGCAGACAAGTGAAGCTGAAACATCATGGGTCTCAGCTGTCTCACTAAACACTATGCCTGCTTCTGAACCTTCTACCTCAGACATACCATCTACTTCTCAGCAATCAGTGAATGAAATGACATCTGAACCTCTTCCTCTCTTGGCTGATATACCAGAAGTTGCTGAAGCCTCATCTTCAGCTCCTCCATAAGTTCAGGTTGAGCCAGCGACTTATGCTCCGGCTCAGCGATGGACTATTAATCACCCTATTGATCAAATTCTTGGTGATCCAAACGCTGGTGTTCAGACTCGACGAAGTGCAGGTAATATTTGTTTATTTGTTAACTTTATTTCTCTAATTGAACCAAAGAAAACAGATGATGCCCTCAGAGATCCAAACTAGGTCAGCGCTATGCAAGAAGAGCTGACAGAATTCGAAAGAAATAAAGTTTGGAAGCTCGTTCCAAGACCATCTGACAAGTCAGTGATATGCACTAAATGGGTCTATCGAAACAAGTTGGATGAACATGGAACTGTAACTCGCAACATGGCTCGTCTTGTTGCTCAGGGATACAGACAAGAGGAAGGTATAGATTACGACGAAACATTCGCCCCAGTGGCAAGACTAGAAGCCATTCGTCTATTCTTAGCTTACGCAGTACACAGAGACTTCAAAGTTTAACAGATGGATGTTAAATCAGCGTTCCTCAATGGAAAGCTGAATGAAGAAGTCTACGTGGAACAACCTCCAGGATTCTCATATCCTAAACATCCAGGTTATGTTTATAAACTGGATAAGGCACTTTATGTCTTAAAGCAAGCTCCTCGTGCATGGTATGACACTCTCTCTACTTATCTCCATATTGAAAAATTTGAGCGAGGTAAAATCGATAAAATCTATTTTTCAGGAAAGTAAAAGGTCATATTATTCTTGTTCAAGTATATGTCGATGATATTATATTTGGTTCCACTAACCCTGACCTTTGTACTCGTTTCGCTGATAGAATGAAAGCTGGATATAAAATGAGTATGATGGGTGAGCTAACCTATTTCCTTGGTCTTTAAATCAAACAGAGTGAAAAATGAACTTTCATTCACCAAGGAAAATATGTTAAAGATATGCTGAAGAAATTTTGATTTAACTCAGAGCTTAGCTATGTAAACCCCTATGGCGCCGCCGCTGACACTAAACAAGGATCCTTCTGGAAAACCTATTAATGTCACAGCATACCGTGGGATGATCGGCTCTCTCCTGTATCTTACAGCTAGCCGGCCTGATATTATATATGCAAATTGTTTGTGTGCACGATATCAAGCTGAACCTAAGGAATCTCATTTGATCGCTGTAAAGCGAATCTTTCGTTACCTTAAGGGTACTCCTAACCTAGGTCTTTGGTATCCCAAAGACTCGGGGTTTGATCTAATCGCCTATTCAGATAGTGATTTTGCAGGATGCAAATTGGATAGGAAAAGCACCACAGGAGGCTGTCAGCTCCTGGGTGGAAAGCTGGTGAGTTGGACAAGTAAAAAGCAAAACTCAGTGTCCACCTCAACCGCTGAAGCTGAGTATGTAGCCGCTGGAAGTTGTTGTTCTCAGGTCTTGTGGATGAGAAATCAACTACTAGACTATGACCTTCAGCTCTCGAAAATTCCAATCTATTGCGACAGCACTAGTGCCATCGCTATAGCCAACAATCCAGTGCTACACTCAAAGACCAAACACATCGAAATCAGGTATCATTTTATCAGAGATCATGTGATGAATGGTGATATAGAACTTCATTTTATTCCAACTGATTTTCAGTTAGCTGATCTATTCACCAAACCTCTTGATGAGACAAGATTCAACTTTCTCATCAGCGAGCTTGGAATGCTGAACTTAGAAGAGTAAAATCTTCAGCGGTTCACACTTGATCAGTGCTTATAAAATGAACTTGTATAACCCTCACTCATCTTCTCTCTGAACAAAATTGATTCGCTGATATCAAGGTATGTTCTTTCTTACTCGCTGACGTTCGCATATGAATGCAAGATTTCAAAACAAATTGCATCGCTGAATATCTCTTCCTTTCAGTGATACTTTGAAATTTCAAAACTTAACACTGATATTTCCAGTCAGTGCTTCATGTTTTCAAAATGTCCCTAAGCTTTTCAAAATCCTCAGAGACAACCTAAAATATGAAAGGACGTTTGTGACGTCATCACAACGGATAGACCATGGCACGCCTTTTCTCTGACACGTTCGCCCGTTTCGTTTTCCTTGACCAATCAAATTCAAGGGACGTGTCTGTGTCATCATGAAAAACTTTCCCGCTCATAGTTTTTCTCTCTCTAACTCTCACTATATAAACCCATTTGAGTTTATATTTTTACCTTTTACGTGAACATCGCTTCTCTCGAGCAAAGAACAACTATTGCATTCAAACTTATTTTCTCTCTAGAACTGTTCATCTTCTTCAACAATCAAAAGGTTAATATTCAAGTTATTTTCCTTGCATAAACTTGTTTTCGATTTTATTCTTGATTCTACAAGATCAAACAAAAGAACTTTTTAAAATGAAATCATTTTCTTCATGATTTTGTGAACACAATCTGAAAACAGATTGTTCTTCAAGTTTGAAATAAAAATCTTAAACTTGCATCTTAATACGTTTTTCCAGAATCCCTTCTTTAAAAGGAAACTGGAAAACAAGATCATTCACTAGATTTTGTATTTTTGTCAAAACTAGAAAAACCCTAATTCCCATTTCTTTCTCTAAATGGAAATTCCAAAAACCTAAAAATCCTTATTTTGGACATTTTATCCATTTTAAGAACTTCTTTTCATCTTCTTCATGTTTGCACTTTGATAAACAGAAATGGCATCCACTAACGTTCCTGCTACTCAATCCCCCACAACCTTGGAAAGCACTGAGCTTGTCAAAGCTCCTCATGTCGAATTTAATCTCGAGCAAGTTACCTTTCAAAGCAACAACCCTTATGCCCTCTTCAAATTTCCTCCAAGGAAGCAGATTAATCATTTGGACGACGCTGTCAACTTTCTCAAGACATGCCCTCTTTCAACGGCACTGACCGTCGCACCTCAGGCCCATCGGAATCTACTAGCTCAGTTCTGGTATACTGCCAGAAGAGCTAAGGTCTCCTCACCAAAAGACCCCAAGAAAAAGATCGATGTCATACTATTTGACACCGAACATGGTACCTCCAAGATCACCCCTGGCGCTATCAGGTGTGCCCTAAAGCTCCCTGGTAGTACCAAAGAAAAACGCTTTGTCCCTCTACCAGGCGCCAAGAACCCTGCTGATAAAGAAGCCCCCATTGCTTTCTTCAATGCAATGCAGTACACATGGGAAACAAGGAGAGACAAACTCCCTGAGAAGAAGCTGACCGCCATCAAGAAATCGAAAATACCCAGCGAGATGAACTTCATCTTCGCTCATCTGATTAGCTGCATGACAGCGAAAACTGGGTCAATTGACCAAGCATCCCAACCCAACCCCAACAGGCCATGGGGTACGCACTGCTGATAGGCCTTCACATTGATTGGGCAAAGATCATATTCGACGATATGATGCTCAGGGTGAATGCAGAAGAGAGACCAACAACTGTTCCCTATCCCATGTTTCTCAGCGCCATCTTCCAACAAGGGCTCGGGGATAAATACCCAAAGGTGGGCGACCTGAAACTCTTACAGGTTGGCCCTAAGGTCCTCGACTTCACCCCCATGCCAAACGAGGTACGTCTTTCTACACTCTTATCTCTTCTCAAACCCCCCACTTCTTCTACTTCTGCAGCTATCTCCACGGTAATCCCAACCGCTGGTACCCAGGCTACAACATCCACTTCCTCTCGAAAGAGAAAACAATCTTCAACCACTCTTGGTGATCCTAAGGCCAAGAAAACCAAGGAGCAACCCCCTAAGTCTACCCAGGCTGAAGACTCCACGACTCTTTCTGCACAAGAGCCGTTGGAAAGTTCAGTGGTACGCTCTGCCACAGTCGCTGAATCTATCCCTTCCATACCAACTTCAGCGTCTCTAAACGCTGAGGTTATTAACTTGGAACAGAACCTCCCTCCCTCAGTACCTCCAAGTACTGCAGAAGTATTTCTCGGCGATTCCAACGTTGAACCTGCTTCCAAGTCCTTTTTCTCAACCTTCATTCCTCCCACCATTTCTTTGGTCACTCCACCTATTTTTCCCCCACTCCCTGCAACAAACATCATTCTCCACGATACAAATGCTGAAGCTCTACAGAGGATGATGGAGCAGAATATAGGACCTACGGGCACTTCTCAGCGTAAAGGCTCTCTGGAAGACGACATGGAAACATTTACGGGTTATCGAAACTTCGATGAATTCTTTAACCACCCCGCAGGTATACACACTCCCCTCTCAAAATCCCCAACTTCTGAGCTTTCCTTTGTTCATAAGTTATTAAATGTTGCAGGTCCTAATTTGAGAGACATCAACAATTCCCTGAAAGATCTGAACAAAGGTGGAATCTCTCACCACCACTCTATCTGCAAACTCTTCAGCGGTTACAAACGCTGGAGAGGCCCTAAAGACATTCACCACTTGGGTGAACGGCAAAGCCTCCAGTGCTTATCTGGAGAAGATGGAACGTAGCCTATCAGACTTGGCTACTACCCTGGCTACAAACTCCACTTCCATCAACACTCTGAACGCTACAAACATCACCCTCTCCACAAACTTCACCACCCTATCCAATGAAGTCACATCATTGAAGACAACGGTTGAAAATCTTTAGGGAGAGGTATCTACTATAAAATCAGAGGTAGGCACTGTGAAGACTCTACTGCAGCAACTTCTCGACCGCCTGAATGCTCCGACTTGTACTCCCTCAAAAGATCAGTCCTGCTATTTCTGGCCTGGAAGATAGAATAGCAAGGATTGAAACTTGCGTTGGAATCACTGGCCTAGAAGACAGTGACCCAAAGCATGCTGAAAATGCTGTTGTTGCTGCTACTGCTATTTCCTCCCTTATCCATCATGTGGAAGAGGGGGAGAAGAATCAAGAAGATCTTCCCCATAATGTTTAGGGGGAGATGAATCAAGAAGACCTTCCCCATAACGCTGAGGGGAGGGTATTATTTCTGATGTTGCTGATAAACCTCAGGGAGTTGAAAACCCTGAGGGAACCGAGAAACCTCCCTCTGAATTTGAGGGGGAGCAACTCGAAGAGGAAGCTGAAGCTGATGTCCTAGAACCATATGCTGATGACGATGAAGCTGAAGAAGAAGAAGATGATGATGAAGACGTCGATATTGCTGATGATGAACCATCATCATCCCCTAAAGATGATGATGATGACGATGATGATGATATCGATTTCTCCTTCCAGCCAATCAAAAGGACCCCAGCTCTCAAAGGAATAATTATCACCGAATCTTCAGGGGAGGGGACAACGAAAAATCCTGCAGCGACTGAAGATGACAAAGGCAAGAACAAAGGTGTTTCATCTGAAGAAAACTTGGCTATTCTCTTCAGGAAGCCAGTTTGTCAGGTAACATACACTCTCTTCCCTTACACTGCATCCCTCCTCTATCCCTTCTCAACCTCAGTTCTCCTCTCCATAAAACCTCTATACACTTAAACCTCATTCTCTTCTCTATCTCCTTCTCCCAAATGATCTTACTTAAACGATCGCTATGTTTTAGCTAGTCCTCTCCCCTGCTTGAGGATACAGCTGAAGTTCCCCCAACAACTCCATCAACAATTAATCCAGCTCCTAGTGCTGAAGAAATAATCCCAGTCTTAGACCTCTGATGAACAAGAAGAATAACTGCTCTCTCACAAAAACAGACCTTCCTTGGCTCCTCAAAAGCTAAGTGAAGAGGAACAGAAAAGGAGAGAAACAATGATCAAACAGCTTGAAGATCAGCGAATCATCCTTCCTCGATGCAAAATCACAAGAAAGGAAATCGCTGAACATCATAAAGCTGAAAAACAACTCGCCGAACGAAGAAGAGCTGAAGAAAGAGATAAAGCTTATGCTATCGAGCTCGCTCAACCTTCGGTGAAAGATCCTGATCTGAAGAAGACTCCCATTGATGTCCAACGTCAATTGTGGAAGGACGCCAAAAAGATAGTCGAAAAGAAGACCAATGTATCTGACTCTACCTTGGAATGGTGCAAAGAACGAATTAACTTTTGATTCCATGTCTCCAGAATCAACAAAGTGAACATCAGGGGAAGAATGTCCATAAACGTTCCTGTTGTTGAAGCTGACATATTCAGAGAAAATGGTACTAAGGAAACCATCTATGTTTCTACGGTCAAGAAGTACGGTTTCTCTGAGTGGTTGAAGATGCGAATAGCCATTCAGCGATCACGCTCAACCTTCAGAAATCATGTCGAGAAGATTCTGAACACTCAAATCGACTTGGTTTCATCTGATGTGGATATTCCTCCTCCTCCTGCTCCAGTTCAACGAAGAAGGGTCTCTGCAAAGAAAACGATAATACCTTCAGACTCAGGCCCTCCTATCATAAATGAAACTGGCATTGGTTTTTCACGCGAAGAAGTTCTTGGTCCTGAACCTGACCTCTCAGCTCTCGACACCTCCCTGTCCCCTGATGAACGCTTTGTACCTGGAAAAGTCTTGAGCGATCCTTATGGTATCTTCTTCAGAGACTACGATGGACGAGAACGCTTTCAACGCATCTCTGAGATACCCATCACTCCTATCGAACAGCTCATGGATCTCATCTATTGGTGCGGATTTAGGGATGATCTTCTCGAACACTTTATGAAGCCCTGATCTTCAAAGAAGCAAAGCACAGACGGGAACATGGAGAAAAAGTACCTGACTGGATGATCCCTACCACAAACTCCCTCGATGAACTTCTCAATAAGGATGAACCTGTATAGCTGATAGGATTCCTTGTAATTCTTCTATGTTTATCATCTTATCTTTTGTACTTGTAAATTTTATTTGTTGTACTTGTAATTTTTCAGCGAATGTACTTTACTCCATCAGTACTTAAAAGATCCCAGAAAACAGTAAAAGGGACAAATATTTTATGAGTTCTTTTTATCCTTATGTTTTCTTACTTAGCAATTTTCTTTTATTGCTATGTCATAATCAAATAAGGGGAGATTGTTGATCCAAACCCTCAATGATTTGATAATGACTCTCTGAGAAACACTTAGTGAAAATCATAAGTAGACAATATGTATTAATGTTTTGTCATCAAAGAAAAATACTAAGTCTGTTTAGTATCGCTGATGAAAACATATGCTTTAAATTACACATTCAGCGATATTGTTCATCAATGAGACCTGAGCCTGTTCAGTCTTGTTGATGATCGCTGATAATCTTAGTTGTTTACTTATGATCCCTGAAGACAAGTTTCACGTCAACTATGTTCTACGCTGAAGTCGAAGATCAAGCCAAAGAACCAGCGACAAGTCTACTAATGAACTGATGCGGATATCAGCGAAGCCAAGACCTGTCCACTCAACGTGAAGTTTTAAGTAGAAAACTTCAGCGAACGCTGAACTTTATCACTCGCTGAGAAAGATCTATTCAGTGAACGTTGATCATGAAGTTTCCTCTACAAGTTACTTTTATCTTATCCCCTTGCACGTCTCCGTACGATCTGTCATAACGGACATCCCTTTTGTCCAGAATCGTACAACCAACTCTGATCCTACACTATTCATCATGCGGCTACTAGGTTGTCTACCAAGGTCAAAACATGCAACCAATCAGGTGTTGCCACGTGTAAAGTTGTACTGATATGCATTTAATGCATGCAATATATAAAGGAAATCCTACTTCAGAAATGAAGTGCTCGGCCATCTCCTTCTTACTATTTCTGTGTGTTAGAATATTAATCTTTAATATTCTTATCTCCTTCCCATCTTATTTCTAGTGCAAGAAATCTTAGTGATTCTCTTAACTTGTTTAGATTAGGTTTATTCCTTAAACTTGTTCCGCAACAAGTTATAAATTGTTTGATACATATCAATAAACAATTTTGAAAAGTAAAATATGTGTGTTTGTATTCAACCCCCCCCCCCCCCCCCCTTCTACAAACTTGTATAACCCTTACGGGACCAACAGAAACACCAGGGGTATCACTCGGATGAAGATACAGAGGATCTCCAAAGTCCAGCTTAGCAATCAGAGATTGCTCAGCTGTACGTTTGGGTGTTTCTTTACCAGTCATGATATTAACTGAAAACTAAACAACACACAAGGTGAAAAACTAAGAGACTATGATGACAGGATTCCTTGCCACTCAGAGGTGGTAGGTTAAGCCAATCTCTTAGCCACCAAGAAGAGAAGAGGAGAGGAAGAAATAGCACACAAGAGATAAGATGAAACTTACCAGAAGCCAGCTATAACCTGTGAGCAAGAGAGAAGAAACAACTTACAGAGGTTCCTTGACAAAGAGCACAGCGGAAACACGGTCACAATGACAGTCTCTGACAAGACATAGCACAGAACCCAACCTGAACAAATCACAAGTCCAGATGCAGTCAGGAACTGACTCTCAAGGAGAAGACGTCTTGTACTATCCACCAAAGAGACAGATAACCTCACCAAAATCGGGACTAATCAACAAACAAAGAATGTCCACAAAGGAACGAGAAATAAGGAACCAAGAGAGCTGTTAAAAAGAAAGAAGAAGAAAAGCCACAGGAGCAAATTTATTTAATAAAAGCTACTGGACAAATTTTCATGGATTTGAATACATGCAATCACAAAATTTGAAGTAAACTAAGCAGGGAAACAAGATCTGAATCTGTACGTTCCGGATCTAATTTTATAAACGGAAATATTTGAAGTACAGTGAGTAAAAAACAAGGTCTGAACCTATACGTTCCAGATCTGAGTTTAAAAAAGAAAATTTAAAGAATAGTGAGTAGAGAAACAAGATCTGAGCCTGTACGATCCAGATCTGATTTAAAAACAAGGAAAGTACGGACAATCTACTCACAAAAATAGGGATGAGCATCGAGGACCGTTTTCCCGAACCGAACCGAGACCGAACCGGTACCGGACCGAACCCGAACCGGTACCATATATTCGGTCCGGTATTCGGTTCCAAACATTCCTCAAAATCGGTATTCGGTATTCGGTACCGGGATTTTCCCGAAAAAACCGAAACCGAACCAATTTTTTTAAAAACAAAGTTTTTTTTAAATTTCTTAATTATGCATATCATCTCCTAAATAAAGTTTATCTTGATTGTTGTTAACATTAATTATTATTTTTTGTAGTTGTATATATAGAGATTGAAGAGTTGATAACGAACAAAATGGAAAAACAAAAATCGTAAAAAAAAATACCGAAGATTGTTGAACTTTTGTTTGATTTTGAACTTTTTGATTGTTTGTAATTGGTTTTGAAACACATTTGAAACATTATGAAGGCATTCTGGTTTACGATTGGTTTTGTAACACATTTGATACATTTTAAAATTTTCGGTCCTAAGTGGTCCTAGTACCGATTTTCCCGTCCCGAAACCGAAACCGAACCGGTACCGTACCGGTACATATGGTTCGGTTTTCGGTACCAATTTTTAGTCCCAAAAAAATTCGGTACCAGCCGGTTCGGTACCGGTCCGGTCCCGATCTCATCTCTACACAAAAACACCTTAAACGGAGAGAAACAACTGAATCCTTGTAAACAAGAGCAAATCGTCATAAACCTCACAATCACTTCAGATTAGAACATCATCTATGAGAAGGAAGGGCGAAAACAGATGTGTTCAGATCCAGAAGATAGGAACATCAACACACCAAACAACCTTCACAATCTGTTCAAATTTGAACGTCACTTTGGAGGAAAAACAGACGAGAAACAAGGACGTCTAGATTTAAAAAGAAAAAACGTCAAATATAAGAAAGGAACCACAAAAAACTCAGAAGTGTCCAGGTCTATGGAGACAAGAACCGCAACTAGAGCAAATATGAACATAACACTCAGATGAGTCCAGATCTATAAGAGATAAGAACTTCAGGTGAATGTATGATGAACAAAACACTCAGATGAGTCCAGATCTATAAGAGATAAGAACTTCAAGTGAATGTATGATGAACAGAGCCTCAATCGTGTTCAGATCTAACGAGATATGAACTGTAAAAGAGAGAAACATATGAAGAAAAGACAAGAGAGTGATCCAGATCTATTGAGATAAGAACCATGCCTTGAACCATATTTGAAAAGAAAACGATTCAGATTTTAGTTTAAACTTTTGAGAAAACAAAAAAACTGAAGCGACGATATGAAGAAAACACGAAAAGCTTACCATCGGTGGATGAGTACCACAGAGGAGATCAAAATCACCGCTCTGATACCATATTCAAAAGATTCATATCATATTATTACAATACAAACAAGTACAACAAAAATATCTTCAAGAGGATTGAAGATGATGAGAAACCCTAATCTAGAAAAGGAAATAAACCCTAAACTAGAAAGAGAGAAAGTAAGCTATTCAAAATATCATAAGGTGAAAAAATGAATTGGTTCATCAGTAAATGAAGCGTGAGACACTTTATATATGAAACTTCAACTTTGCACTCCAGCCCTTCATCTTCAGTTAAATTGCTCCGCTACCCTCGTACAATCACAAAAAGTGAGGCGCAGTCCTCCTTATCCTCATCTTTCAGTCCTAACCCAAAATACCCCTCATACTTCCTGAAATTACACAAGAGCACTAAATAAGTTTATGAGTGACAAGATTGGTCTAGAAATCATTACCTTTTAACACTATTCATAAAGGAAAACACAAAACTACCCACCTAACTTAATCGTTTTGAGCTCAATGTAATACCTCTCACAAGTCTTTATATATATACACACACACACACACACACACACACATATCTAAGGGCAAGTTATTTTGTTAACCCAATTTTTGACATTAACCCTATCAACCGATCTTATCCATTGATTTTGAACATGTACGGTTGAGATAACAATTGTCATAAAACCCATTAATTGAAGACCCGACAATATTTTGGATAGGTAAACATTAGTGATCAGGATCAATTGGGGAAGATAACCCCCAATATACCTCCATTAGTTTCTCTCTTAAGCAAATTGAAACCGGCAATTTATTGTACATATCGAAACCGGGACATTTTCATTCATGTTCATTCATACGTATGTTCAATACATCTATGAAACACTTTTGTTCTCTATGTTCATTGATGTATTGAACATGAATGAACGAACACGTTCACGTTCAATACGTATGTTCATTTGTATGTAATTGTTCATGTTCAATACATATGTTCATTGATGTTCATCCCATTTTATTAGTTACGTATGTCCATTGATGTTCATATACATTGAAATGGAATCTATGTTCAATACGTGAATGCATGTTCAAAAATGTAAACACATATATATTGAACATCAAAAGGTAAACACACATTTGAAACACAATTACAACTACAATCATGGATTAAGTTGTTTTGTAACTCCTCATTAAAATGGCTACCAAAAAAATCAATTTGATGAAATTCCTATTCATACCCTACATATTTATTGCATAAGTTTAAACTAACCGTGAATGAAAATGAATTCTTATTGGTCAATGATAGTTTGTAAAGTTAACAATTTTTAATGGGTTAATATAATAACCTCCCTCTATTTATCTATCTATCTATCTATCTGTCTATCTATATATGTGTGTGTATAAGTGTAATAAATCGTGTGAGAAATTAAGGTTAAGATGAAAAGCATGAAAAGTATTAACTCAAGCCAAACCTCAACTCAAAAAATGGTTTATGTTTGAAAACAACTCGAAAAAAAGACTAATGTAAACATAAATTATTAATTTACGAATGAGATCGATTTAAAAAAGAAGTCTGAAAAATCTGTTGAAGTTGTTGGTTGACTAGTTTGAGGGAACTATTTGATATGTTTCTATATTGTATTCTCTTATCTTTGTTTTGAAAACACTCACTATATGAATAATGCATAGAATGAGATACTATATCATTTATCTGTTTTTTTGTTTACTAAAAAGAGTTTTTAATTTTGAAGAATAATAAAAATCAGCCATGATTTTCTCATAAAACAATAAAAAAAACGTTTACAATGACCAAATAAGAATATAAGATATGCCAAGACTCCTGGTCCGCTACTATTTTAACAAAAACAAAAAAATGTGACCACAACCCTTCATCAATGGATCACTTGCTTTTTTATTTTTAAATACAATATAAACACTCAATAATATTATGGATTATCCATAATAAATAAATGATCTTAAAAGTCAAAATAACTAATAATTATTATCAAACAAACTTGAAAATAAATTAATAATTTAAGCCATGTGGAAATGTCACTCGTGGGCTCACTAATAACATGGAGTGTGTGTTCTCATCTGAACTCCCCATGCCCCCTCCTAATTACATGCATCAATGATTGCTTGGTCATTGGATTTTCATAAAGATGTAAGAAATAAAAACCGTTACATAATATTAATGCAAGAGTTTTATGAAATGGTGTAAATATAATTTTATATATTATGTGAAGCTTAACATTTTCTTGAAAAATTATATAACGTTCCAATAGATATTTAAAGATCAAGTGAAAGCCACACCATCTATACAAAAGATAGCTTAACATTCATACAATATAAGGGTACCTTTATTATTTCTCATGTTTTCTTCGGTATGAAAATTTCTGATATGATTCTAAGTCGTGACTGTGTTGCATGTGATTTGGTCGTTCCACTTTTATATTATTTTGACTTAAACCTCTTCTATCGTCTCTCTCTCTCTCTCTCTCTCTTGAACTTTAAGAAGGTGTGGAGGAATCTGTTCCATCGTCTCCATCATAGACACCACCGCCACTAACCCAGAAAAACCATAGGTGTCGACCACGTTGACGGTGGGAGTGGTAGTGGTCGTGGTCGCAGAAAAGAATTTGTCGGCGGCGATGGTTGTAGAGCATAATCCGCCGGCGAACCAAAGTCATGGTTGTCATCGCCATTGGTGTCGTAAACGGTGAAGTCATCGCCGGCGAAGAAGAGAGATGTTTTCATAACATTGAGATGGGTTTCTTTTTCGTATACAAAACCCTTCTTCAATGGCCGGTCAATTTAGAGGGAGAGAGAGAGAGAGACGCCTATGTGGGAGATAAAATTGGAGATATTTTAGGAATTAAGGATTTAATTAGATTTGGAAACAAATTTACTAAAACACCCTTTTGTATTTATTTAAAATTTATATTAATTATCTTAAATGTGTGGCTGAAATTGGTTCTTACGGTTACCACAAACTAATTAGTTCTCATTTGATTAAGCCTATATATATATTTATATATATAAAAGTTCAAACGAGAACACTTTCATTTTACGAGAACACGAAAACACCCTTTACTATAGTCAATCATAAGTGACACTATAGTTTATCGCATAGGATAATTTTTTTTAACAACATAAGTTTTATTAACTAACAAGGAGCTAGTAACTTATTACAAGACAGAACAAACTAGCATGGGGTCTTGCAGCCAACCCACCCAAATAAACCTGAGCTTACTCCTCCTATTTGTAATCCAAAAAACGAAAACGTAACAATGTTATCCCACAACACCGTCTTTTTCGGCTTAGTGCTTCTAAACAAAATCCCATTCATGTACGACCAAATAAACCACACCACCGTATAAATAACCGTCTCCAGGCACTCCCGAACCACTTTTTGAAGTCTCACCGAATCCAACCAATCGTTCATCTCCGAGATTGCATTTAAGGGTGGGATCAATATACCCCACCATTGGCCAATATTCCTCCAAATATCCTGGGCCATTTGGCAACCAAAGAGCAGATGACCCACCAATTAACTTACACCCTTGCAAATCGGGCAAAGAGTAGAAGACACATCAATGCCTCTTTTCTCAAGATTATCTTTTGATGGCACCTTATTCAAGCCCGTCAGCCATATAAGGATATTAACCTTAATGGGGACCAGTCTATTCCATCTCATGGAAAATTGACTAGGCTCCAACGTTTTGGAATCAATGAACTTGCGAGTTGACGCCACCGAGAACTCACTCGAGCCTTCAATAGACCAACACCATCTGTTCTTCTGTCCTAAAAGCAGTACACTTTCCAAGAGCTCCATAAGCACCATCATCTGAGAAGATTCCACCCCTCCTCTCGGCATCCTTCGTAACACCATGTAACATCCCGAATTTTCGTTGTATAATTTTGTGAATTATAAATTAACTTGGGGTTAAGTTTATAATTGTTTAAAAGTGTTGATTGATGTAGATTTGAATATTGAGGGTTTGTTGTGTAATTCTTTAAAAGTTGGAGGTCTATTTGGAAAGAGTCTTATGACTCATGTTGAATTAAGTGAGGTGTCACACTAATAAGTCATTTAGACTAAGTGTGAGTGTATGACTTGTGAAGAAGTGTGTGTGTGGTGTGTGTTTTCGTTTGAGAAAATAGAAACCGAGAGAGAGATTGAGAAAGAGATATCGAGAAAGGGAAGGAGAAGGAAGAAAGGAATAGCAGGAATTTATTCAATCTGTTGTTGGTTTGAAGAATCATAAGGTAAACATCTCCTTTTAAATTCTTCATCTTTATAGTAAAAGTGTTTTTAGAAGACGTTGATGGGTTTTGGGTAAATTATGATGATTATAAGAATCTGAGTTTTAAGATATGTTAAGATAAGTGTATAAAACATATCTGCAAATTGGCATAAACAAACATGGATTAAAAGTATAAAAATCTGGGTTTTTGATGAATTTAGTGGACTGAGACTTGGATGAATATCATCGAAGTCGCAACCTTGAGTTGCGACATTCATGATTGTCGCAATGGGCAATTGCGATTTGGAGTTGGAGTCACAGTAGACCATTGCGACTTGGCTTTGGAATCGCAACAGTTGGTTGCGACTTGGGTTGAAATCGCAATGGGCAGTTGCGACTTGGTACTGTAGTCGCATCAGTTGACTGCGACTTGGAATTGGAATCGCAATAGAGGACTGCGACTCCAGTTCATTGCGATTTGGAAATGGAATCGCAACAGTGGACTGCGACTCCAGTTCACTGCGACTTGAAATGTATTTTTAGAAATTAAGGATTTTCAGTTGTAGAGGGTTCTGTTTTGGAAAATTAATATCAGTATATGTAAACTGAATAATACAGTAAGCTGTGGTAGTGAAGAAAGGAACCTTACGAGTTAAAAAGGACTAAAAGAAGTGATAACGCATCAGGTGAGTTTATTCAACTCTCTTTAAAATTCAGTAATTAATCTTGAATTAGATGCTTTATATATATGCATGAATATGTTTTATGTGGATTGGACTAAATTAGAGATAAGCCAAGAGGGCGATTAAAAGTTGTGTTATGTGGATTTCCATGCTAAAACTTCTAAGATGGGTTATCTATGAAGTTGATGAACTAGTATTTATTGTTAATCTTGCATGCTAAGTTTGATTAGCTACTACATGAAATTACTATGTGGTTATGAACTCTAAATATGATTTGAAGCTTTATTGAGATAAACTATAAAGATCCATCCCTGAGTTCAAAGATACAGATTAACAACTGATATATACTAACTCTCGTGTTAAATTACTATGAGGGGATAGTTAAGAAGTTGATGAACAGGAATTATTCATATTCCTTATAATGAGCAGGATTATCTGTTATATGCAATATGTTAGATGATTATGAACTCTAAATGTGATTGAGAAGCCAAATGGAGATATATTATAAAGGCCTATCTATGAGTTCGAAAATATAAATAACTATTGAGATGGTGATCATCATATCAGATTTCAGAGAAGGGGTAATAAAGAGATTGAGATGTGGAGTAATAATATTCTTTATTTTATATATAGAATATGTTCAGAGAAATGATACATTCTATGCTGGACGCATATAGTAGTATCGATTGTATTATATTATGTGATTATGTGCTTTTACTAAAATAGGCATCCGGTCACCGAGGGCACTTGGGTACGGTATAATGGGAACCGATTACTCGCCATAGACCAAAGGGGTGTAATTTTAGTAATTGGGTGAACCTCGAACCATCGTGAGTCCCGATTGAGTATCGCGATATTATAATCCCATTGGGACCATTGATGCAGAGGTGGAATGTGGAATACGCGGATTTTGATTTGTAATTCCCATTTCGATTTATGGAAGATCAGAGATTTCCATTGTTTCGGGAAGATCGGAGATTTCCCAGTGATGAGAGGAAGATTAGAGATAGGCATAAAGTAATTTGTAATCTCTCCTTCCTGATTAAGAAATAGGCAAGTTTTGACTTGTAATTTCTTGTGTGTATGATTATTGATTGTGAATCTGGAATGATTCAGAGTTAACTATTATGTTGTTGTTGCGATTAAATGAGTTAGTCGTAGGAATGGGAGTGGGGTAGATTCCCTGATTTGGAAAGGAGTTGTCGTACGGTAAGATGGGTGAGAACAGGTTTGAGTTATCTGTTCATGTTTTAATTATTAAATTTTATTTTGATTTGAGTATTCTCACTAGGCTAAAGCCTAATGTTTCAAGTTGAATCTTCTTACCAGGTACAAGCTCCGGGAAGTAGCGAAAATGAGAGAAGAGAACTTTTGGAAAGATTCAGACTTAGAGATACCGGAGGATCTAGATATTCTTTGATGATTTTGGGACGGTTGTTTAGATAACTGGATTAATCTGATTGTTACGTTATGATTAGATTAATAAGTTATTTAAGTAATGACGTTTGTATATAGAAACCTTACATTTGATCCTCAGGTTATATAAGTTTGAAAGTTTTTGATCATAACTTATGGAAAATTTAAGGTTTAAATTGACTCCGTTTTTAGGGTGTTACAGTATGGTATCAGAGCACTAGTTTAAGCGAACTAAGTATGCTGATGAGATACTTAGACTTAAGCTGAGACGTAGTAGGGTATGATATGTGAGATATGGGTAGAAGTGTTAAGACGGGATAGTCTTAGAGTTAACGGAAATACGTGAAATTAGTGCTATGACAATGATAATGGGGATTCTCCTGTATGATGTGTTCACAATTACAATTAGCTACTGTTATTATGAATACATTGTTACACGAGCATGTCTATTTCTGAATTGTTACAGTAACTAATGATCGGTAAAGTACGTTGGTGTATGTATGTAAGTGCATAATCATTTCGCATGGTTATCTCTATAAGTTATAGTAAAGTGATGGTGAATTTATCACCAAAGTCCTTTAAAGGACAGAGCAGTATATGATTGGGGTTTTGAAGGACAACCTGGAAATTGGTGGGACTCATGAAAGTCTGCCAAAGCAGTCTTTAAATAGGCGATTTGATAGGTGCAGAGATAGAGTATGAGATGATTGATTAATACATAATTACTATGACATGGTTGAGTATGGGAGCCATGGAATGCAGATGTAGCAATTATTATAAGGCCGAGAGGGCGATTTCGGGTCGAAAGTAAAGTGTCAATGATAAGTTATGTAAGTAAAACGATTGACCTTGTTTGAGTAAATAACCTTCATTGCGAGTGAATTTTTTTTGTGCATGATGTTTTAGTGTGTGTTACATGAGTTTTCTTGATTTCAAATCAAATGCATAATTAACAGTTTTATTCAAGGATGAGTTAGTATGTGCAAGTATGTATTTAAAGAAAAAGGGCAATTTCAATTACGCTGCCTAACGAAATTTTGGGGCTTAGCAACTTGCAAAATACTTCATACTTTACATAAAAAGTTGTATGATAGCAAATAGGTCAAGAAAGTGTTGATCAGTAAACTTCTTATAAACAACAAAGGTATTGATTTGATGATATCATATAAAAGAGTGTGAGAAACGACTAGTTTACTCTATGTCAGTAAATTTTAAACTTTTGTCGTAGGAAAAGATTTTCATTTAAGGTATTACTGTTGTAACAACATTTTGATTGAGAAAGATTGAGTTTTACGTAAATTTATAGACAAACGGTTTTGAGATTGTTGTGTAGTACATGGGAATTATGAAAATGATTGGGGCGTGTGTGCTCACGTTGTTTTGAATGTTATTTATTTAAATGAGAAAAGTGTGGATTGAGTTATTTATTATATTGTCATGCATGAAGGCTATGAACTCGCTAGATCGTAGAGTATTACGCTATAAACTAAGAAAGAACTCCAAGAGAGGAGAGGTGTTGGATAAACCTTGGGAGAAAGTTTGTGGTTTTGGTAATAGTATTCAAATGAGAGATGATCAGTGAGAAAGTCGAAAGTGGACTTTAGTATCAATAAAAACGAGGGTTTGTACCCTTGTTCGGTGATTAGTAATACAATTGCCGAATGTCGGGCAGGTCTGGAGGAAGAATTAGGTTCAGGGTTAAGGAAGTATTGAGATGTCAAGTTTTGACTTTGAAGGCGAGAGTTGTAAGGTGTACGAGGCTTTTTGTGTGTCACTGGGTGCGGTCTGGATGCGTTCCGCGTATGCCCGTGCGGGTATTAGCAAAACCGTGAGCGATACCAGTATGTGGTTATGCAGAAGGTATGCGCAAAGTGAGTATTAGTGTGTGCGACACAATTGGGGGAATTTTGAGTTTGATTAATTATAACCTAAGTGAAAGTTATGTGGTCGAAGCATGTTTTTGTTATTTTTGTGGTTGTATAATTTTTTTTTTTTTTGGTCGTATTACATTTTGAAAATGTGAAGGTTTTGAGAGTGATAAACTTTTATTTTGATGTCAATGGCCAATTAAAGGATTAATAAGGTTAAGATCTTGAGTAAAGAGGAATTTTGATTTACGTAACCATGTGAGTGACATGTGTTTAATCAAGTGTTTGTTTTGGCCTTAAAGGCCTGGTTCATATTCAAATAAGTCTTTTGAATATTTGTCAGCTTAATGATTCGAGATGGAGTATTGGATGTGTTGTATACTTAACTGCATTGTATTTGAACCGGTGACAGTTTAAGTGTTGGTCTTAGGTGTAAAGAGTGTTTGATATTTTACTTAGTATCTTTGAAACTAATGAACCTGGGTAGATTATATACATTGTGGAGTATGAAAAGAGTTGCGGGTACTTGCAAATGATTTGATTTCATTTGGGAAAGTAGCAATGAAGGGGTCGTAAGATTTCCACATCTCGGAGCGTATGTTGCATAATGTGAGTTAGATGTATTTATTTGCATGAGTTGATATTGATAAATAATCTTTTAATTCTTTGAGTAGATGACTCGGTTTTGGATTCAGTTAAGTCTTAAGAACTTTGAATCGATTTGATAAGCTTGGCGTAGGCTTGGGGTTGAACTTGCATAATCGGTATTGAAAATTTAAGTTTATATAACGTGAATGCATTGGTTATCCTTTTTGGATCATGTATGAATGTTAAGTTTAAATCAGAAGTTTAAAAGTTGAAGGTTGAAGGATCGCCTTGTGGGATTGTTAGTACAGTGAAGGACTGTTGCTTTCAGATAAGTGTTTACTTACGATGTGGAAGATTTATAAAAGATGAAATACTAGAGATGAACAAAGGGGGTGTATAGATTGTGTTGATCTGTGAGGAATTGCACCCTGCCTATGCAACATATTGGAATCACAAAGAGCTAGTAAGAACGAATAAGTTCAAGATTAATTAGAAAATTGTGAGTGGTGGTTCAACTAAAGTTGGGGAGGAGATATTTAGTGGTATAGACCCGTGTATTTAGACGAGAAAATGGGATTGTAAAATTAAATAGGTACGAATGACTATGAGAGACATGGTCTGTGGTAAATGTTATGGGTGGAGAATGTATGATCGAATAGTGGCATTAATTGCCAAGATGCATGTGTCATCTAGTATGAGACGTGATGTTAGAAAGAGGAAGTATCCGAATGGAAGTTTTGGGAATTCCGGTTGGAGAGTATTATTTGTTAATAAAGATTGTTAGAACATGTGGTTTGTAAGATAACTTGGTAATATGACTTATATCGAAATAGAATGTCGGAGCAGTGGTGAGTGTATCCAAAGAAAATTTGATGGTATGAGTTGCCAATTAAGTTGAATTTTAAATCACTGAAAGTTTAATAAAGATGATGAGTATGTAAGTCAATGTGGTGTAGCGAAGACAAGATTGTTAAGGAATATAAGTTGCTCCTTATGTGTGAAAGCAATGTACGAGAAATTATTAGTTGAAGATCTAAGAATGGTAATAACTTTGATCGGTAATGTCGTTCCAAGATAACTTAGTTGAATATTTGAAGTTAGAAATCTTGGTGAAACTGTTTAATTATGTTTTGTAAGGAGAAAATACTATCAGTATGTGGAAAGTTAGAAGAAAGAGATATGTATTACTTAAAAAAATATTCCATACTAACATGGGGAAGCAAGGATAGAAAGATCGGACTTAAGAATGTAATCACATTGCAAGTTCAATAAGAGTTATCACTTATGATGTTCAATATTTTTTGGTGCCTGGTTATATTGTGGTTGTACGATGAGATAGTGATGTGAGGAAGTAATAGCATTCTATATCAAAGAAATGTATAAGTCATGGAAGTAATAATAGGATACCGTGGTTGTTGAAGTATTTAATAGTATCATGAATGCTTAATTTTCAGTGTACGTAAAATTTCAGATAATACATGTTAATGTTATTTTTGAGATCTGGAAAGTGAGTTGTGATAGTGATGCGGTGTGGAAGAACCAGAGGTAATTTTGGAAAGATCAGTTAGAAAGCTACGTTGTAATAATGAAATAGCTATGTTGAAAGTACAGTGGAGACCATAGAGGTACTAATGTAACTTTAGAGTCCGAAGAGAGTATGAAAAGTAGGTATCATTTTTGTTTACCTGACCTTGATTTCGGGGACGAAATCATTTTCAAGTTGGGGAGTATTGTAACATCCCGAATTTTCGTTGTATAATTTTGTGAATTATAAATTAACTTGGGGTTAAGTTTATAATTGTTTAAAAGTGTTGATTGATGTAGATTTGAATATTGAGGGTTTGTTGTGTAATTCTTTAAAAGTTGGAGGTCTATTTGGAAAGAGTCTTATGACTCATGTTGAATTAAGTGAGGTGTCACACTAATAAGTCATTTAGACTAAGTGTGAGTGTATGACTTGTGAAGAAGTGTGTGTGTGGTGTGTGTTTTCGTTTGAGAAAATAGAAACCGAGAGAGAGATTGAGAAAGAGATATCGAGAAAGGGAAGGAGAAGGAAGAAAGGAATAGCAGGAATTTATTCAATCTGTTGTTGGTTTGAAGAATCATAAGGTAAACATCTCCTTTTAAATTCTTCATCTTTATAGTAAAAGTGTTTTTAGAAGACGTTGATGGGTTTTGGGTAAATTATGATGATTATAAGAATCTGAGTTTTATGATATGTTAAGATAAGTGTATAAAACATATCTGCAAATTGGCATAAACAAACATGGATTAAAAGTATAAAAATCTGGGTTTTTGATGAATTTAGTGGACTGAGACTTGGATGAATATCATCGAAGTCGCAACCTTGAGTTGCGACATTCATGATTGTCGCAATGGGCAATTGCGATTTGGAGTTGGAGTCACAGTAGACCATTGCGACTTGGCTTTGGAATCGCAACAGTTGGTTGCGACTTGGGTTGAAATCGCAATGGGCAGTTGCGACTTGGTACTGTAGTCGCATCAGTTGACTGCGACTTGGAATTGGAATCGCAATAGAGGACTGCGACTCCAGTTCATTGCGATTTGGAAATGGAATCGCAACAGTGGACTGCGACTCCAGTTCACTGCGACTTGAAATGTATTTTTAGAAATTAAGGATTTTCAGTTGTAGAGGGTTCTGTTTTGGAAAATTAATATCAGTATATGTAAACTGAATAATACAGTAAGCTGTGGTAGTGAAGAAAGGAACCTTACGAGTTAAAAAGGACTAAAAGAAGTGATAACGCATCAGGTGAGTTTATTCAACTCTCTTTAAAATTCAGTAATTAATCTTGAATTAGATGCTTTATATATATGCATGAATATGTTTTATGTGGATTGGACTAAATTAGAGATAAGCCAAGAGGGCGATTAAAAGTTGTGTTATGTGGATTTCCATGCTAAAACTTCTAAGATGGGTTATCTATGAAGTTGATGAACTAGTATTTATTGTTAATCTTGCATGCTAAGTTTGATTAGCTACTACATGAAATTACTATGTGGTTATGAACTCTAAATATGATTTGAAGCTTTATTGAGATAAACTATAAAGATCCATCCCTGAGTTCAAAGATATAGATTAACAACTGATATATACTAACTCTCGTGTTAAATTACTATGAGGGGATAGTTAAGAAGTTGATGAACAGGAATTATTCATATTCCTTATAATGAGCAGGATTATCTGTTATATGCAATATGTTAGATGATTATGAACTCTAAATGTGATTGAGAAGCCAAATGGAGATATATTATAAAGGCCTATCTATGAGTTCGAAAATATAAATAACTATTGAGATGGTGATCATCATATCAGATTTCAGAGAAGGGGTAATAAAGAGATTGAGATGTGGAGTAATAATATTCTTTATTTTATATATAGAATATGTTCAGAGAAATGATACATTCTATGCTGGACGCATATAGTAGTATCGATTGTATTATATTATGTGATTATGTGCTTTTACTAAAATAGGCATCCGGTCACCGAGGGCACTTGGGTACGGTATAATGGGAACCGATTACTCGCCATAGACCAAAGGGGTGTAATTTTAGTAATTGGGTGAACCTCGAACCATCGTGAGTCCCGATTGAGTATCGCGATATTATAATCCCATTGGGACCATTGATGCAGAGGTGGAATGTGGAATACGCGGATTTTGATTTGTAATTCCCATTTCGATTTATGGAAGATCAGAGATTTCCATTGTTTCGGGAAGATCGGAGATTTCCCAGTGATGAGAGGAAGATTAGAGATAGGCATAAAGTAATTTGTAATCTCTCCTTCCTGATTAAGAAATAGGCAAGTTTTGACTTGTAATTTCTTGTGTGTATGATTATTGATTGTGAATCTGGAATGATTCAGAGTTAACTATTATGTTGTTGTTGCGATTAAATGAGTTAGTCGTAGGAATGGGAGTGGGGTAGATTCCCTGATTTGGGGTGAGAACAGGTTTGAGTTATCTGTTCATGTTTTAATTATTAAATTTTATTTTGATTTGAGTATTCTCACTAGGATAAAGCCTAATGTTTCAAGTTGAATCTTCTTACCAGGTACAAGCTCCGGGAAGTAGCGGAAATGAGAGAAGAGAACTTTTGCAAAGATTCAGACTTAGATATACCGGAGGATCTAGATATTCTTTGATGATTTTGGGACGGTTGTTTAGATAACTGGATTAATCTGATTGTTACGTTATGATTAGATTAATAAGTTATTTAAGTAATGACGTTTGTATATAGAAACCTTACATTTGATCCTCAGGTTATATAAGTTTGAAAGTTTTTGATCATAACTTATGGAAAATTTAAGGTTTAAATTGACTCCGTTTTTAGGGTGTTACACACCACGCCCCAGTCCCCCAAGTCGACGCGATCTTTGACCAATGTCGACTTATCACAATCAAGAGCATGCATCCTTGAAAATCTCAATTTAAGGGGAACCTCACCCCATCACACGTCTTCCCAAAATGAGGTGGAACTCCCATCCCCCACTTTTTCTTACAAAGCGTTAAGAGGTTAATATATATTTTTTCCATTAGATAAACAACCTTCAAAATACCAACCCAGAAGGAATTAGAATCCTTATGGACCTGGAGTGATCCAATCCTTACCCCTGAACATAGATCCGTTCCAGTCTCGTTTCCTCCAATGCATGCTTTTAAAGACCAGGAAACTGAGCAATAAGTACATCCGATGGTGGGTGGTGTAGTTGGAGATCAAAAAGTAGTGCCACTTGGGCCATGGATCGATTTAATCACTTTAACCCAGAGCGCATTACGCTCTGCCTAGAATCGCCATATTCATTTAAACATAAAAGCTATGTTCAGAGCATATAAGCTTCCAGTCCCGAGCCCCCTTCATTTCTACTAGCAAGGCACTTTTTACACTTTACCCAAATCATCTTCTTATCCTCAAAATCTCCTCCAACAAAGAACCTATTTCGTATGTTTCCAACATGTTTTCGACCGACATGTGGAGTTTAAAAATGGAAAGAAAGTATGTAGGAAGACTACCCAACACGGACTTTAGGAGGGTTAAACGTCCCCCAACTGAGAGAGAGTTTGGGCTTTCCATTTGGATAATTTTGAAATAAATTTCCCAATCACTCATTTCCACCAGTCAACTTTATTCATATTACATTCGACCTGCTCCCCAAGATAAGTGAGAGGTAACTAATTACTCTCACAACCCACCAGTCTTGTCGTTTCTCCAAGGTCTGCATCATCAACCCCAACTTCGAACAATTTACTTTTATGAATATTAATTTTAAGCCTAAAAAGGTAAAAAAAAAACTGAAGTATACGCACAATGTTTCTCGCATTTGTGTGAGACCATTTGCCTACGAAAATTGCGTCGTTCGCATAAAAAATATGTTGAAACTGACAAGTTACCTGTGGCAACAGATACACCGATAATAACTCTTTTACGTTCTGCTTCTTGCATGATTGCATGCAATCCCTCTATAGCTAAGATAAAGAGGAACGACGGTAACGGATCACCATGTCTAAGGCCCGGGCCGATCTTGAAATCCTTAGTGGGAGAGCCATTAACAAGCACCGGTGCGGTCAAATTCTTAAGACACCCGGCGATCCAACCTCTCCATTTTCTACCAAAATCCAACTTTTCCAGGGCCAAATCTATGAAATCCCACCTCAAAGAATCATAAGCTTTTTCGAAATCGGCTTTGAAAATCAGAAGTTTTTCTTTTGTTTCTTATACCATCCCATCACCTTGTTTAAGATAAGCGACCCATCTAAAATTTGCCTTCCTTTGATAAAAGCCGATTGTTTCGAGCTCACACAATCGCCTATAACTAGGATCAAGCTATTAGCAAGAATTTTGCCAATGATTTTATATTGGCACCCGATCAAACTAATCGGGCGATATTCTTTAACAAACTCCGGATCAGACACATTTGGTATCAAAGCGATAAATGAGGGGTTACACCATTTGGGAATATGGCTAGTCTCACGGAAATCATTTACCAAACATACAACACCATCTTCCAAAGTTCTCCAGAATCTCCTCACAAAATCAAAGGTAAAACCATCCGGTCCCGGAGCTCTATCACCCCCACAATCCCACACTGCCCTTTTGATTCCTCTCTAGACACCGGGCCTTCTAGAAGCATAGCCTGCTCCGCCGAGAAAGACTTAGGAAGTACTAGTTCAAGTGAGGGTCGCACTTGTCTCACCCGGTCAAACGCATAGGATAAAAATGTGATACTAAGGGCATCACCAATGGGTCACACTATATTTTACACCGAATTTCAAAAGTAGTGTAAAAAGTAGTGTTAATAGTAAATCTTCTCCAATGGGTAACACTATTTTTAAAAGTGATGTAAAAGTAGTGCAAAAAGTAGTGTAAATGAATAGTGTTATACCAAATATAGTGTAATACTATTCATTACACTAAATTTAGTGTGAAAAATAGAGTCCCCATTGGAGATGTGAATAGTGTAATTTACATCAAATTTAGTGTTTAGTGTAAGATTTAGTCACCCCGTTGGAGATGGTCTAAATCGGATTGAAGACGATGTTTTATGCGACCTAGGTTGCGGGCCAAGTCGCCCGCACACCACTAGGTCCTTCACGTGTATTATCACTTGTGATAAGGGTATTTTCGATGTGATACTTTAATCCATCACATATGAAACACCTATGATACTAATTCAGTATCGCGAACGATCTTTGGTGCAACTTTAGGTCATAGGCCAAGTCGTCCTCAACCATCGGGCATCCTCACATATATTATCACATGTGATAAAAGTGTTCTCGCGTTTTCGCAAAATGAAGGTGTTCTCGTTTGAACCTCCACCATATTATATATATATATATATATATATATATATATATATATTAAATCTCGACCCCAATGCCCAATCTTTGACATTTAATATGTATATTTATGTCAAAGAGAGAGTCCACTAAGAACACCACATTCCAAGCCCAAGCAATTAAATGATTCATTTAATGCTCTCTATCTTGGGTTTATTAAGTGTTCTTAATATTGTCTTGGCTCCTATGTGGGACAAGGTTTCTCACATTTATACTAGGTTCCAACAACGACAATTGTCATGCATTACAGTGGGTATCGTATATTATTATGCCTGTGGAAAAAATGCGTTAAAACGACATTTTGTTTTTACTATACAAACAAACCACGATCGATGTTACATATATTTTAGATGTCTATGAAAACTTTAATAATAATTTAGACATCAACTCAAATCAAATATTTCATTTTCCTGTCTTCTTTAATTTGTAACCAATCCTTTATGTCAAATAATTTGATTCATGTAAGTACCAAATATATAAAATATTTTTTATTTTTAGTGTTGTATTTTTTAATGTACAAGGTTGGGTGTCATACAGAAATTAAGACGTGATTCATGGCAGTGGAGGCTTGAAGACTGTTTCGTCATCTTATAAAGAGACATTGGTTATTAATTAATAAATGGATTACCTGCAAAACGTGTTTACGATCATGATTTCTAATATTTGATTGAATTAATAATATGATATTCAAATGGTTGAATAAAAAAATTTCCACTCATTTACTATCAGAATTAATAAAACTTAAAACCTTGAATTCGAGTATTTTGCTTTTTTATATACTATAAGTCTACTCGTGCAATGCAGCGCGATATATCTCGATTTTAATGTTTTAATTTATTTTAATGTGTGGTTTTGAGAAAACGGTCATGTTTTTTATAAATTTGTTTAAAAAATGACGCTTTTTAAGGAGTTCATGATTTGAAGATTTGAAAGTGGTTAGAGATAAGAAGTAATTAATAAGAGTCTACGATCTAAGGATTTGAAGTTGTTAAAGATAAGTATTAATCAAGTAATTAGCATTAAAAGCGGTACATAAAGCTTCATTAGTTGTTTTTAAGAGATTTTATTAATTAGCATTAAATAGCGGTACATTAAACTTTAGGGTTGTTTTTAATAGTTTTTCATAAATGCTTTATAATATAGTATAGATATAAGATAATAATTAAATGAAAACCATAAGAAGATTGAGAATCGTAAAAATCGATATTATATATAATTTAAAATTTTACATTTTGTTTGTAGATATGGGTTATCATCGATTTTTTTTTTCCAGATCTAGATCCATTACTGATTTGAGTCCTTTATCTTGAGATATTTGGTGATTTTTTGATCAAACTCCACAACTAGAAAGAGGAGAAAAAGATTAAATGATATTGGTAATATTTAGTTTCTGGCCTTAATTATGTTGATTCATCATGTGAAACAGCATTAGCTAATAACTAGCGTGGAAACCGCGCGTTGCGCGGTAGTATGATTAAGTTAGGTTATCATTATCTAAATATATAAATGTTACTTGTTAATATAATTAACAAATCGTATTCAAGTGATTTATAATAGTTAGTATAATTTATTTAGTGTAATTTTAATACGTGTGTGTATATATATATATATATATACATACATAATATGTAACATTAGCGAGGGGTTGGGTTCCAGTGGGAGTGAAAGTTACCGAGTGAGATGCACCGAGTGTGATGCAGCAAGATCAATTCCCATATCAAACGTGATTCATGGGTATGTTTGAGATTAAAAATAATTAAGGATTCAAATTCTTTCTTACCTTCTCACATTAACTCTTCTTGTCTCACGATCGTTCATCACATTAGCAATGCGTGCATGGATAAATTATGCATTGTTTGTTTCATTGATGACATTCATTAAGTTTTTTTTTTTGAAAATATGATGGTGCCTTTGCCGATTTATTAATTAAGAAAAAAATAGATGTACACCTAAATGGTACAATAACTAATATTGTGTAAAAACATGTACAAACAAAAACTTAGTCTATAAATAATATGATAACATATTAATTGATCATCAATATAAATTACTGTAGGGAATACTCTATTATAAAAAGACTAATGATGTCAATAAATAATATAAACAAATATTAATTTTTTATGAATAGAAATTTATAAGTTACAAATTAATGTAAGTAAATGTATTAAATACTAATTAATAAAGTTATTTACTATAACTAATATGTTAATTTTTAAGTTAATGTTAATTTAATATAACAAATATATATAGGACATAAATGATATCTTTAAAACATTGATGATGATAACTAATAATATTATTTATTATCATCATTAATATTTTAATTATATATAAAGAGAAAGGGGAAGAGATTCCTTTAAATGTATATATAAATGATTTAAATTTATGCATTTAAATAAAAGGTTTTATATATGTCGAGATTTAAATGAAAATGAAAGTTTTAGTATTAATATATAGTATGTTTTGTGTGTGAGTGATATTATATGAAATGATTTATATTTATTTTTTATTTAAATTAAAAATATAATAAAAAGTCTTAACAATCGGTGTGATGTTTTTTTTAAGTAAATAAAAAAGAAAAAAATTTGTAGCAATTAAAGTGTTAGAGAACATTTTTAAGTAAAATAAAAATTAGAGGAAAATAAATAAATATGTATATATGATTTCTAACTTGGTTTTAGCTTTATGAAAATATAAGTAGACAAACTATAAAAATGTATGTTTAAGTTTGGTGAGATCATATCAAAAATTGTAATAGATTATGTTATCGAACTATTGTTGTCATCAAATCTCTAAAAACGTTGTCTTAAACAAACCATGGACTACATTGGAAAGAAATATGAAAAATATAGAAGAGATAAGTTACAAAAAAATCCAAACTAACTCATAAGAAATGTATATCCAAATTAGTCTTATCGAAGTAACCTAAAAAATAAATAACTACAGAAAAATGATATGCTGAAGTTTGGTGAGGTTACATCAAATATTATAATACTTTCAAGATTTCATCATCAAATTATTGTTGCCATCAATACTCAAAAAATCCTGCAAAAAACAAACACTCGGATCCATCATTGAAAAAAAACTTAAGAAAAATTAGAAGAAAGAAACTATAAAATCACAACAAAAGTCAAAAACGAATACATACCCAGATTAGTCTTCTCGATTAATACTTGAAAAAAATAAAAGTAACCATTGATAATGATATGTTGAAGTTTGTTGAGGCTACATTATAGATTGTAATACTTAAGATTCTCGTCGAACCTTATTGTCATCAAAGCACTATAAGTGTTGCAAATAACAAACCTTCAGTTTCATTGGGAATACCTACGAAAAATATAGAACACATAAGTAAAAAGGAACTCTAAAATCTCAACAAAAAAAGAAACGCATACCCAAATTAGTCTTCTCGAAATAAACCTGAAACGATTTATTAAAGAATCATAATTTGTGGAATGAAGAATACATCAATTGATGGAGAATAAGAGATTTAGTAATAAACAACTCATGAGAAAGCAAAATGATTCATTGAGGAGCAGATGAAAGAGTTTCGATGTTTAACCTTTCAAAATGAAGATATGATTAACTTTTACATTGTTTGTACCATTCATGCATGATTTCCACAATGGTGTTCTTGCAAATGTTGTTTTCCAAGGTTGTTGTAGGAATGTTTGAAGGTATGTAACTTTAACATAAAAAGAGATTAATAGTTGGAGGAGATGAATGATTTGAATTTATGTCACATGAATTAATATAGGAGATGAATGGTTTGGAGTTGAATGTGTTGGGAAATGAAGATTTGCTAAGTATGGTTAGTACTGCCAGAACAACATTAGTGCTGCTGGATCAAGTTAGTACTGCTGGATCAAGTTAGTACTGCTGGATCAAGTTAGTACTGCTAGTCAAGTTAGTACTGCTGAATCAAGTTAATGCTGCTGGAATGAGTTAATACTGCTGAAATGAATTAGTGCTGCTGGAGAATATTAGTACTGCTCATGCTGAATGAAGATTAATACTGCTGATGTGACAAGGTTGGAATGCGAAGATTTTGGAGATAAAAGTGGAATGAATGAAGATATGCTTAAAGAAGACTCAGAAGATCAATTTATTTTTGATAGTTATCTTGTACTTATTGTGTATAAATAGATGTTTATAGATAGCTATTGAACACAGAGAAATACACATTACGTATACGTGAGATACAGAATTCGATTTTATTTAGAGAGAATTAACCTCAAGGTTTAGAACCCTATTTCTAGAGAAGTAGAAGTCGTCTTGATTGAGCCTGTTCATCAAGATTGAGGTTTGGTTGTAAGCTTGTGAGTCGAATTAGTGGATACAAACAGCTGTGTGTTTTCTGATATATTGTTCTTTGATTGTGCGAATTAAAGTTCTATTCTGCAGATTCTTTAATTCTGAATTCTAAGTATTATTAGTCTTGTTAAGATTCGATCTTGACAAGTGGTATCAGAGCTTGTGTTTCTTAGAATTCTACAATTATTATGGACAATTCTATTGAATCAAACAGTACTTTTGATTGGAGTGATCAAGCAGAAGAGGCAATTCAGAATCATGCTCTCATGGCAGAAGTCTCAGATATTCCTACTGAGGTAAAATCTAATCTCTGTTCTCAAGCTTGTATAAACACTGTTAAAAGGTATAGAGATCACAATCAGGGAATGTGTAATGACCTTAAGAGGTTAGAAAAGGACAGAAAATACTATGTAGTAATTGTTGAGAAGTTTGAAGAACAGATTAGGGCTTTTCAAGCCAATGAACTTCAACACTCCTATGATACAAACTACTGGAAATGGGAAAAGGGTGGTCTAGAGTTCCAGCTTAAAGAATCCAGGGAAGAGTGTGAGAAACTAAAAGGAGAGCTTGAGAAAGTTAAACTTGATATAGAAAAGTTTAATTGTGCCTCTAAAGTCATGGACAACATAATCAACTCTCAAATCCATAGTAAGTTGAAACCAGGCATAGGGTACAATGCCACACCCCCACCCTACAACAACAACTACATCCCTCCTAAGTCAGACCTATTAGAAACCAAGGATAGGAAGGACTTACCTGAAGGAGCTACTAAAATAGATCCATCAGATGAAGTTGTTGTGGAGGATAAAACTGAAAAAGAAGAGTCTAAGAAAAGGAACAAGAATGTCAGTGGTGAGATTCCCTTAGAGAATTACATAAAGACTAATGAGGATGGTGGAAGTCCCTGGGATAAGAACAATGAGATGAAAAGATCTGAAAAAGGAAAGGGAGTTCATTATACACAGACCACTGTTGTGAAGTCCAATACCTGTGAACATTGTTCTTGCAAGAATTTTCAAAAGGATGAGCCCCAAAAACATGATAAAAGGAGGGGAAATCAAAGAAATTGGAATAACCAGTGGGCACAAAAGCAAGGAGTTAATCTGCAAAGGGTTAACAGACCAAAACCTTGTTTTATTTGTGGCAAATTGAATCATCTTGCCAAATACTGTTATTTCAATCCTATTAACCAAAAGAAAAGTTTTCACAAGAGTTTTCAAAAATCTTCTGGTTATAGGAAGCCTGCAAGGAATAATGTGGCTAAGAAACAAGCTAAATCCAAAAGCCACATGAGAAAACAGACTGAAAAGGAATGTGTCAATATGTGGGTCCCCAAAAGCACTAATGTTAGTACTGATACCTCAGATAGTACTACTGACAAGGATAGTGCTGCTAGAAGCAATACTACTGCCAATACTGATGTTAGCAGTGTTAGTGCTGCTAACTCTGTTAGTGCTGCTAACTCTGTTAGTGCTGCTAACTCTGTTAGTACTTCTTCTAAGGTTAATATTGCTTCTAGTTTTTGTGCTGCTAGACCAATCATATTGACAAAGTACTCCAATTCTGCAGTACCTAAGTTTGAAAATCTCATCAAAACCCAATGCAAGTACTTTGATGAGCAAGGGAGACCCAAGACCACTTTGGCTTGGGTTCCCAATAAAAACTAATTGATTTATCTGAGGTGCAGGGCAACCAACAGCTCAAGGGAAAGAGCATCTGGCATGTTGATAGTGGTTGCTCCAGGCACATGACAGGTAACATGTCCTGCCTCAAGAATTTCAAAAGAATTGATGGAGGACGTGTTGCTTTTGGGAATAATCCTGCAGGAGGTAAGATAAGTGGTAAAGGAGATGTATCAAAAGGTAAGATGACAGTTGAGGATGTTGAGCAATTGAGATACAACCTGTTAAGTTCAGAACCTCAGTATGACTCAGATTGACAAGTGCTGCAAAGTGTAAGTATAGTTACTACTGCCAGTGCAGAGTTACTACTGCTAGTACATATTTTCTACTGCCAATGTGTAGTTAATACTGCTTTGTAGTTAATACTGCTTTGAAGTTAATACTGCTTAGTAGTTAATACTGCTTTGAAGTTAATACTGCTTTGAAGTTAATACTGCTTAGTAGTTAATACTGCTTTGAAGTTAATACTGCTTAGTAGTTAATACTGCCTTGAAGTTAATACTGCTTTGAAGTTAATACTGCTTAGTAGTTAATACTGCTTAGTAGTTAATACTGCTTGTGTAGTTAATACTGCTGTGTAGTTAATACTGCTCAGTCGTTAACACTGCTAAGTAATTAATACTGCTGTGTAGTTAATACTGCCTTGCAGTTAATACTGCTCAGTCGTTAATACTGCTAAGTTGTTAATACTGCTTTTAAAGAAAATCAGGGCTAATACTGCTATAAATACTCTTTCAGCCCGCCAAAGTTCATAACGTCTTTTTGCATTCAATTCATCTCTTTCTAACCTTTTCTCCCTAGAATCTCTGTGTTTTCTATCCAAATCCTCAAGAAGAAGGACGACAATGGAGTTTGTCGATGAGCACAATGAGATTGCGATGCTTCAGAAGCCAAAGCAGGCCGCAGGATTTCATGATATTGTGGATTTTCTCAAGTCCTCACACATCTCTCATGCCCTAACAGTGTGCCCAACCATATATATCGAGCATCAAAAGCAATTTTGGGAGAATGTCGCTGTTATTTTCGAAGATGGGCAGAAAATCATTCGAACAAGGGTTTGTGACAAACCCTTGAAGGTCACAGAGGAGGTTATTCGCATCACTCTTCACTTAGATGATGCCTCAGGTATAACCTATCTATCTAATGATGAACTTTTCTCGACCTTACAAAGAATGGGGTATGAAGGTCCCATTGGAGTTTTTAAATTCTACAAGTCAAAGTTCTTCACCCAATGGCGATTTCTTGTTCATACTCTTATGCACTGTATTTCAAAGAAAACAACTGGATGGAGTGAGTTTAGAAGTACCATTGCTTATGCCTTGGTCTGCTTAGCCACTGACAGAAAGTTCAATTTTTCAGCAATGATTTTTAATGATCTTGTGGCAAACCTAGAATCCAAAAAGAGATTTTACATGTATCCCAGGTTTGTCCAAGAAGTAATTAACCATGAATTGACGGATTTACCTCAGTCTGTTGAGGTATATGTGCCAAAACCCCCTAAAGGGAAGGTTTTCTCAAATATGAGAAGAATTCCTAGGGACTCGGAAGGAGTTGACACACCATTGTTCTCTACAATGATGGTTGTGTCCCACACCACTGAAGGTATGGCATCAGGGTCAAGGCCCCCATTAGACACACCCACTGATGACCAATCCCAACCTTCCATCACCAAAGAAATCCCACAGTCCATTCTTTTAAGACCCAATCCCAAAATCACCAAGAAGTTTGAAAGAAGAAAGGTACACAAGGTTCCTTCCCTTGATGTACCTCCTAAAAGCCCAAAGCCTACAAGCCCTCTATTGGAGCATTCTCCAATAGAGAATATCAAAAGGGTAACCACAGGGGTGTCTCCCAACCCCAAGAAGGTGCTCTCTAAGGAGAAGGATGAGCATGTGGGCTGCAAGGCTGCCACTACTTCTGCTAGCAAAGAGAAGGACATTGGTAACATCAATAAGACCTTCCCCACGGCAACTCAGAATGTGAAAACATTCAGAGGACCCAGGCGCCAAGAATCCATGGGAGTAGGCAGTGCTTTTGCTAGGCAAAAGACACCTACTAAAATTTCCAGTGATCCTTTAACGGAGGTAAACACTCCTAAACAGGGTGAGGATAGATATACTTATGAGGAATTGATGGAAACCATTGCCAACATCAACATTGATGTTATGAATCAGCAGAAGGAGATTGATGAGCTTAAAAAGGTGATTCTTTATCAACACACCAAGATAGAAAAAAATAAGAAGATGATCACCAAGCTGCTGCAAAGAAGAAAGAAAGCTCAGTATGTTCTGAGAAGGAGAAGATCAACCACTGATGCTTCCAAAAAGGGGGAGTTAGAAACTGAACTAAACATGGAGGATGCAAAGGTTGAGGGGGAGAATGAGCATAAAGTTGAGGGGGAGGCTGAGCAGGTTGCAGAAGTTGCAAAGGAAGCAGAAAGTGAGAAAGCAGCAGTATCTGAAAGTGAGAAAGCAGCAGTAACAGAAAAAGCAGTAGAAACAGTTAATGCTGCTGAGATTGAAGCAGCAGTAGCTGAAATTGTGAAAAATTGTGTTGAAGCAGCAGTATCAAAGGTTGTAAAGGAAGCAGTAATAAATAGAGCAGCAGAAATGGTTAACGCTGCTAGTCAAAAAGCAGCAGAAACCATTCAAGCAGCAGAAATGGTTAATGTTGCTGAAAAACATAAGGCAGCAGAAACCATTCCTGAAGCAGCAGAAACAAAAGAAACAGCTGAAACCATTCCTGAAGCTGTTAAAACACTCAAAAGAACCAAGATGATGTCAAACAAAAGACCAAGAACAAAGTCTATAGCTTCAAAGAAGAAAGTTGTAAAGAAGCCTAGGGTGGAACCCAGTGTAGAAGAAGCTAAGGAGGAAGTTGTGAAAGAGAAAGCTGATCATAAAGTTGCTGAAGAAGAAGTGGCAACTCCATCAGGTCAACCAAGCAATGTACAATCACCAACAAATACTCAATGTGATATGTATATTACTGTGGTTGATTCTAGTCCTATCAAAGTTAAACCATTAGCTTCTATGGCTCCTGAAATCATCTTCTGGGATACTTTGAAAGATCAGAGAAAGGAGTACATTAGAGTGAAAAGAGCAGATGGGAAGTTTGAGGTCAGTTCTACATGGGGAAGACTTTTAAGGATGTGCTCTAGATCAGACTTGGAAGAGATGTTCAAGGTGGGAATGAAGCTTTATGGAAATATGCTGACTGAGAATGGAATGTCCATCACCAAAATGGTACTTGAATATTTGTGTCTAATGTTCAATACAGAAGCAGTTAAGTATTTGACAGAAAGGCAATTTCAAACTGTTACCAACTGGATGCTTATTGAAAATGGTGGTGTGTATGTCATAACACTTGACTATGCATATCATGAGTATTATTTGGTGGATAAAATATACGAGCACAGCATGACAAGGTTGAAAGGAATGCTAAAAACTAAGTTAGTGAGTAACAAAGATTCTAAGATGGCAAGATACCTGGTAAGAAGGATCTTAAATCAAAGTTTGGGATTGAATCCTGACTTGTGTGTTCAAGACTAAGTTTTGGAAGCATCATCATCTGAAGAACTTGACTTCTCTTTCTAAAAGTCAAGTTAGGGGGAGATTGTTGGGAACTGAAGATTTGCTAAGTATGGTTAGTACTGCCAGAACAACATTAGTGCTGCCAGATCAAGTTAGTACTGCTGGATCAAGTTAGTACTGCTGGATCAAGTTAGTACTGCTGGATCAAGTTAGTACTGCTAGTCAAGTTAGTACTACTGAATCAAGTTAATGCTGCTGGAATGAGTTAATACTGCTGAAATGAATTAGTGCTGCTGGAGAATATTAGTACTGCTCATGCTGAATGAAGATTAATACTGCTGATGTGACAAGGTTGGAATGCGAAGATTTTGGAGATAAAAGTGGAATGAATGAAGATATGCTTAAAGAAGACTCAGAAGATCAATTTATTTTTGATAGTTATCTTGTACTTATTGTGTATAAATAGATGTTTATAGATAGCTATTGAACACAGAGAAATACACATTACGTATACGTGAGATACAGAATTCGATTTTATTTAGAGAGAATTAACCTCAAGGTTTAGAACCCTATTTCTAGAGAAGTAGAAGTCGTCTTGATTGAGCCTGTTCATCAAGATTGAGGTTTGGTTGTAAGCTTGTGAGTCGAATTAGTGAATACAAACAGCTGTGTGTTTTCTGATATATTGTTCTTTGATTGTGCGAATTAAAGTTCTATTCCGCAGATTCTTTAATTCTGAATTCTAAGTATTATTAGTCTTGTTAAGATTCGATCCTGACAGAATGCAAATATTAAAAAAACATAAATTGACAAAAATGGAATATTGAAGGAATGAGGAGAAAAAAGAAAAATGCAATTCTAGGCTTTAGGAGATGCCACGTCAACACCCGTTGAATAAACAATACACAAATATTCTTTTAGCTTGTGGGTTATGCTCCTGAGAAAATATATAGAATTAAGAATTAAGGTACGTAATACTACACAATGAAATTATAAAATAGACAATATCAATAATAGAGTGAAATTACAATGATGAAGTTTTACATATTCGGTGATCTTTAGAGCTTCTTTCCGCTTATGTCACTTGCTACAAAAAAAACATAACATAAAGATCATATGAATTCAACACAATATCAAAGAACTTAACTATAAACAAAAGTTCATACCGTAGATCGACCTTTTAGTGAGAGAAAATGTGTTAGAAAGAAAGAATGGAAGGTAGGTTGTTGTATGACAAAGAAGTAAAAAAAACCAATAGCATGTCCAAAGAAAATATATTTGTGCTTAAATAAGAGCAGATGAATAATTAATAAAATAAATGAGAAAATATGAATGGTTAATAACATAAAGTAGTGGAAATAAACAATTTAGTAACATAAATTGTAATAAAACAAATGATTAATATAGGAAGATGGATGGTTTAGAATTTAGATATTGAAAGCTAACTAAAGTAGTGTCAAAAGTACCCAAGTACCATCCTTTCAATGAAAAATACATTTCTCATAGAGGGGCATTAAGGTCTTTAACATATCAAATATTTTAAAAAATCAAAAACCTAAGAAAAAAGAAAAATTGTCTTATAATGCTTAGGAGAGGCCACATCATTGTCTTTGGTTTTCCTTTTAATATATATATATATATTGATTATGTATGAAATAATGTATTGTTGTTTCACTATGTAAAACAAGTTAGTAGTGTTTCATTATGTGAAACAACATATTAATCTTAAGCATTGTTTTAAACTATGAAACAAAACAATGTTGTTGAAGTGAAACCTTAAAATGTTGATTCACCTTGTGAAACAACACGATATAAACAATATAGTGTTATTTTACAGTGTAAAAAAACAAGTATCTCTGACGTGAAAACCAAAAATCAAATAGAAACTTGTTAAAAGTTGGAAACTGTAAAAATCGGTTTCATGTATTGTTTCGTAGGTGAAACAACACATGTGAATACCAAACCCGTAAAAAGAACCAAACTCATCCAATGAGTTTGATTTTTAAGTCATAATTGATATTGTTCCATATATCTTGTGTGTGAGTACAAGTGTGTTTCAATGGAATTAGGGAAAGGAAGTGTGTTTCAATATAAGTTCTTTCACGTGGCGATTCAAAATAAGGAAAGGAAGAATGGAATTAGGGGTTTGAATATCAATGCGGTTTGGACGGAAGAGTCGGGTTTGATTAAAGACTTTGTTTGGGAATTCTTCAAGAAAAAATTTGCTTCAAGAAGAGAATCAAGACCGAAAATAAGAAGTGAGAAGTTGAAAAAATTATTGTCGGAAGATGCGGAGAGATTAGAAAGACCTTTCTCGGAAAACGAAATATGGGATGCGGTCAAAGCGTGTGGGAGCAACAAGTCACCGGGTCCGGATGGTATCACATTCACTTTCTTGAAACAATTTTGGGGAATTATAAAGTTTGATCTTATGAGGGTAATAATGAACTTTTGGGAAAAGGAGAAGATAAGTTGTAATAACCGAGACCAAATTTGGAAGAATTTAGAGTCTTGTGGAAAATTTAATAAAGCTGAAAGTTGAGGGACCCAAATTGTAAATAAAGGATAGGGTTTAAGAACCCAATGATTAGCACAAAACCCTAGGGAAGGCATTTCATTCTTGTTTGGCGGCTGGGAGGTTTTGAGAGGAAGCAGTGAAAGAAATTATCAAGTGCAAGGAAGAACTTCACTAAATTTCAAATTGGAAGAAGGAGGGGAGTTGGAGTACTATTCTGCAAGTAATTCCATCAGGTAATTTCTAAACCAAAACCATATTTTTATTGTTTAGTTGGATTGTTGGGTTTTTGAGAGTCCTTGTTGAGGAAGTTGCAAATGATGCCTTGAGATAGATTTAAGCACACTAATCGTGTTTGAGTAGCAAAGAGTTGTAAGTAATGGATATAGAGTGTTTATGAAGTCATTTATCGCTTTATTGTGCTGATTAAGGGGATTGGAGTAGGGTTTGTCTCTGAAATTCGTCCCAGCGCCGTACCCGGTAAGTCCTCTGTGAGGAAGGTTACCGGAAGAGAACCCGGTAAGTCGTGTAATTCGGTAAGTCGTGCCCGGTAAGCTTGAGCCCCGGTAAGTGGGGATCCGGTAAGTCAATTACCCGGTAAGTGTTATTTTGCCCGGTAAGCTAAGTAGTATCCAGTAAGTGTAACCGTACCCGGTAAGTTGGCTCACTCAGTAACTTGGTGTCCGGTAAGCTGTTTTAGGGACTGAGCAGTTTGTATTTCATTCTTTTCCCAGGTAGATCAGTTGAAAGTCAGAAGCAAAGTAAGAAAAGATCTTAAGCACATCAGGTGAGTTTTCTAACTAAAATACGTGACTTTACAACGTGTTTTCTAATGTAAGTACATGATGAGAAATGTCATGCTTTAATTATATGCTTTTAACTGCTTGAAAGTTGTTTAAAGATTTATGTGAGATGTATGCATTCATTGTGTTAGACGTAAACTGGCTAAGACGGGAGGTAGACCCGCCAGTGCTCATGCCGGGAAGGTGACCCGTTTATGCCATGGAAGTGAGTATCCAGTAAGGCCGTGTGAGACTGACTCGTTGGCACCTTCGGGTGCCGTTTACGTGTGGGTTCATCCGCGTTAGTTTTATGAAAAGTTATGTGAAAGTTTTATATCTGAAAGTTATAAACTGTTTTTAAATGCTTTTGAGAACTGTCAGGAGGGACTCACTAGACCTCATGGTCTAACCCTCGCATTTTCCAAACTAAACATTTTCAGGTAAGCAAGCGGTGGGAGGCTCTAATAAGTGAATAGAGTAATTCAGGAGTACAAATGAGGCTAGATCAAGCAGCACTTTAGCATATAGAATTTATTCTCAGTTGTATAGGTTGTTTCCGCCAACCTGATTTTGATATTATGTAAGAGTATTTGGGGACCCGTCTTTGGGATGTTTCCTTTTATTTGAATTGCATGCTTTATTTAGACTGGTTACAATTGGTATCAGAGCCATAGTTTAAGGGATTTAGGTGACCGGACGGGCCTAGACTTAAACTTTGGGAGTAGAAATCACAACTGAGAATCAGGAAATGCGTTAGGAGATCACTAATATAGAAATAGGACTAGTAGGGTACCGAGGACGGTCATGTAAGGTAAGTTTGGGGTTACACCTGGCCAGTGTAATTGTGAATTTACAGGTACATGTATGTGCTTAAATTGCCTTATTATTCCGTTGCGGTAGTATTAAATTAGTTTAATTGTTGTGTGCCAGTAATTAAGAATGTCTGCAAGAACCTTGAGAAGTAGGTCGATACCCATCGTGGAGGAAGTATCGAATGAGGACACTACGCCGCATGAAGAGGCGGTGCGTATTGAGGAATTAGCGGAGGAGGGGGCAGTGAATCATCCAAGAGCGGCGGCTACTCGTGGGAGAGGTAGAGGTCGTGGGAGAGGCAGAGGAACAGTACCGAGGAGAGCCGTTACTGAGGTGGGGGAGCAACCACTAAGGGCAAAGGCAAGAAGAAGAAAGCGCCGGTTAGGCGCAAGGCAAAGAGCGTAGAAGAACCAGAAGTGCAGGAAATGTCTGAACGTGAGAGTTCAGCGCCTGTAAAGAAAACGAAAGCTAAGAAAGGACGTCATACTGACGCCGCACCGGCTTTTGTGACTGAAGAGAAGTTCACAGCAGAGATGGGTAAACTGCAAAAGACTTTGCAAGCAGTGCTAGAAAATCAGAATAAGACTACATCTGAGGGAGAAACCAAGAGTGGTACTGAGAAGAAGACTGAGGAAGACAGTCCACCACGGACCAAGATAGGAAACAACTCGGTGACAACTCCGGTTGTTGTTTATGAACCAAAAACAGTGAAAGGGTGCTCGTTTAAGACCTTCGCTTCGTGCAAACCTCCAATGTTCAACGGAGAGCGCAATCCCGTTCTAGCTTTGAAATGGGTTCGTGAGATGGAGTTAGCATTCGATACTAGCAAGTGCGCCGAAGAAGATAAGGTACTATTTGCAATGTCAATGATGAAGTCTGAGGCCATCTATTGGTGGGATGTTGAGACCGGAGGTAGGGGATCAGAGGTGGCTAAGGGCACGTCGTGGGAATCGTTTGTCAGGAGGTTCAGAGCACAGTTTTGCCCACTGGCGGCGGTTAAGAAACTCGAAGAAGAATTTCGGGGATTGGAATAGGGATCGATGTCAGTTCAGGAGTATACGTCAAAGTTTATCGAGAAGGCCCGGTTTGCAGAGTTGTACGTGCCTACTGAGGAAAGGCGGATAGAAAGGTACATTTGGGGGTTAAAGAGCAGTGTAAGAGAGTTGGTACAAGTGAAAGGACCAACTACCTTTCAGGCTGCGGTGGATACCGCGGAACTTACTGAGAAAGAGAAAGATAGACAGATGACCGAGAGAGTGGGAGACAAGCGAAAGTGGGAAGGACCAACCAGAGATGGAAAGAGGCCGAGTGCGCCTAGACCTGAGCTGCGGGTGGGGCTTAGATCAGGTGAGAGGCCATGTAGTAAGTGCAACCGAATGCACAAAGGGGAATGTTTGGCAGATAAGGGCGGATGTTTCAAATGCAAAAAATTGGGGCACATGGCTCGAGATTGTCGCGGTCCGAAGACTTGCTATTAGTGTGGTTCGTTAGATCATGTCAAGTGGGATTGCCCACAGTTGAAGAAAGGGTATGCTGGGGGTGAAAGCGGTAGTAACAGAGGAAAGAATGGAGAGAGAAAGATGGAGCCGGCTCGCGCGAAGGCGAGGGCTTTCCACATATCTGCGGAGGAGGCGGTAAACACACCTGATGTGGTAACAGGTACATTTCCTATAGACTCGACTTTTGCTAAAGTATTGTTTGATTCGGGGGCCAACCGTTCTTTTGTGTCACCCAATTTTATTCGTAAATTGCAAGTAAAACCCAAGAGGTTGAACTTTGGGTTTGAGGTAGAGGTAGCAGATGATAGACTAGTCTGGGTGAAAGAGGTCTATGAGGGATGTAGTATGGACGTGGATGGTCACTTGTTTCCTTTGAGGTTGCATCCTATGGGGATGAGAGAGTTTGATGTAGTCCTAGGAATGGACTGGTTAGCGGAAAATGACGCTAGCATAGTTTGTAATAAGAAATTGATTTGTGTCGCTCTACCCGATAAGAAAGAAGTAGTAATTTACGGAGATCAGCGGAATAGGAAGTCATGTTTGATCTCGATGATGAAAGCTAGGCGATGTTTAGGGAACGGATGTCTGGGGTATTTAGCTTATGTGCTAGATGCTAAGAAAGAAAAGAAGAGTGTAGAAGATGTACCCAAAGTGAATGAGTACCCAGAGGTGTTTCCGGATGATTTGACGAGTCTGCCTCCGGATCGTCAAATGGAGTTCAGAATAGAACTGTTGTCTGGGGTGGCACCGATTGCGCGTGCGCTCTATCGTCTGGCACCGGCAGAGATGAAGGAGATGATGACTCAGTTACAAGAATTACTCGACAAGGGTTTTATTCGTCCGAGCTCATCGCCTTGGGGAGCACCGGTACTATTTGTTAAGAAGAAGGACGGATCGATGCGGATGTGCATAGATTACCGTGAGCTCAACAAGGTAACCGTGAAGAACAAGTATCCGCTTCCGAGGATCGATGATCTCTTCGACCAGTTGCAAGGTGCGAGTTATTTCTCGAAAATAGATTTGAGATCGGGATACCATCAATTGAAGGTGAGAGAAGAGGACGTACCGAAGACGACTTTCTGTACGAGATATGGACATTATGAGTTCTTAGTCATGCTCTTCGGGTTGACTAATGCGCCGGCGGTGTTCATGGATTTGATGAACAGAGTGTGTAGCTCGTTGTTGGATAAATGTGTAATCGTCTTCATTGACGATATCTTAATTTATTCCTGTACCCGAGAGGATCACGAGAGACATCTTCGAGCAGCGCTGGAATTGCTAATGCGTGAGAACTTATAAGCGAAGTTTTCGAAGTGCGAATTTTGGTTGCGGGAAGTACAGTTTTTAGGCCACGTGGTGTCGGCGGACGGCATCAAAGTGGATCCCGCTAAGATTGAAGCCATAAAGACTGGGAGGCGCCAAGAACCCCATCGGAAGTGAGAATCTTTCTAGGATTTGCGGGTTATTACCGGAAGTTTATTCAAGACTTCTCTCGAATAGCTTCACCACTGACCTCATTGACGGAGAAGAACGTCAAGTTTAGGTGGACTGAGGCGCAAGAATCTGCGTTTGGGAAGTTGAAGGAAAGTTTAAACAGTGCTCCGATATTGTCGTTACCTGATGGATCGGAGGGATTTGTAATATACAGTGACGCATCTAAGCTTGGGTTGGGGTGTGTATTGATGCAGAATGGGAAGGTGATCGCTTACGCTTCCCGACAGTTGAAAGATCATGAGAAGAACTACCCTACTCATGACATGGAGTTAGCAGCGGTGGTGTTCGCTTTAAAGATATGGCGACACTACTTATATGGAGTAAAGTGTCAGATTTAGACCGACCACAAGAGTCTAAGGCACCTATTTGAACAGAAGGAATTGAATATGAGACAAAGGAGATGGATAGAGCTGTTGAACGACTATGACTGCGAGATTCTTTACCACCCAGGTAAAGCCAATGTGGTGGCCGATGCGTTGAGTCGGAAAGAGCGAGGAGAACAGACCAAAGTAGTGGCCTTCAGAGTCGAGGCAACCTCAAATCTCCTTGAAGAAATTAAGAAGTTTCAAGAAGAGGCGTTACTAGAGGAGAATGTAAAGAATGAGCGAGTTGTTGGGGTTTCTTCTTTGTTCAAAGTCAACAGCGGTGGATTAAAGTGTATGAAAGACCGGGTGTGAGTTCCCAAGTGGGGAAACTTTAGAGTAAACATCTTGGAAGAAGCGCATAAGTCAAGGTATTCTATGCACTCGGGGACGAACAAGAAGTACCGAGACTTAAGACATTTCTACTGGTGGCCGGGAATGAAGAAGGGCATCGCTCACTTCGTGGAGCGGTGTGTAACGTGCTTGAAGGTTAAAGCAGAACATCAATGACCGTATGGAGAACTTCAGTCTACGGTGATACCAGTGTGGAAATGGGACAACATCACCATGGATTTCGTCACGAAGTTACCGAGGAATCCGAAAGGTAACGATGCGATTTGGGTTATCGTGGATATTCTCACCAAGTCCGCGCATGTCTTACCTATTAAGGAGTCGGATTCGTTGGAGTAATTAGCCCGGTTGTACATCAATGAGATAGTGTCTAGGCACGGAGTGCCGCGATCTATCGTGTCTGACCGTGATAGTCGATTCACGTCAGCATTTTGGAGGAGTCTACAACGAGAGTTAGGTTCGCAACTGAAGCTAAGCACGGCCTATCATCCTCAAACGGATGGTCAGAGTGAGAGAACTATTCAGACGCTAGAAGATATACTTCGGGCATGCGTTATCGATTTCAAGGGGTCGTGGGAAGTGCATTTACCTTTGATAGAATTCTCCTATAATAATAGTTACCACGCAAGTATCCAAGCGGCGCCATTCGAAGCATTGTACGGACGAAAGTGCCGTACTCCGTTGTGTTGGAACGAAGTAGGAGAAAGACAGTTGGCAGGTCCAGAGATTGTACAAATAACGGCAGATAAGATTGAAGTGATCCGTGAACGGATGAGGATCACCAAGATCGACAGAAGAAGTATGCGAATAGAAGGAGGAAGCCTATTGAATTTCAAGTGGGGGACAAAGTAATGCTAAAGGTCTCGCCTTGGAAAGGAGTAGTACGCTTCGGGAAGAAAGGAAAGTTGAGGCCGAGATATGTAGGACCTTTCGTTATCATTGAACGAGTTGGGGCCGTGGCCTACAGGTTGGAATTGCCAGAAGAGTTACGAGGAGTTCATCCGACATTTCATGTGTCAAACCTGAAGAAATGTATGGCCGAGACCGATGTGGCCATTCCATTAGGAGACGTTAGCATCGATGAGATATTGTCGTATGAAGAAGAACCAATAGAGATTGTGGACAGTAAGGTTCGGAAAGCAAGGAATAGAAAAGTTCGATTAGTAAAAGTGCAGTGGAGGTATCATAAAGGACGAGAGGCTACTTGGGAAGTGGAAGCGGACATGAAGTCCAAATACCCTCATCTTTTCGGGAATGGAATTCCGGGGACGGAATTCTTTTGAGGGGGGAGTGTTGTAATAACCGAGACCAAATTTGGAAGAATTTAGAGTCTTGTGGAAAATTCAATAAAGCTGAAAGTTGAAGGACCAAATTTGTAAATAAAGGATAGGGTTTAAGAACCCAATGATTAGCATAAAACCCTAGGGAAGGCATTTCATTCTTGTTTGGCAGCTGGGAGGTTTTGAGAGGAAGCAGTGAAAGAAATTATCAAGTGCAAGGAAGAACTTCACTAAATTTCAAATTGGAAGAAGGAGGGGAGTTGGAGTACTATTCTGCAAGTAATTCCATCAGGTAATTTCTAAACCAAAACCATATTTTTATTGTTTAGTTGGATTGTTGGGTTTTTGAGAGTCCTTGTTGAGAAAGTTGCAAATGATGCCTTTTGAGAGAGATTTAAGCACATTAATCGTGTTTGAGTAGCAAAGAGTTGTAAGTAATGGATATAGAGTGTTTATGAAGTCATTTATCGCTTTATCGTGTTGCTTAAGGGGATTGGAGTAGGGTTTGTCTCTGAAATTCGTCCCAGCGCCGTACCCGGTAAGTCCTCTGTGAGGAAGGTTGCCGGAAAAGAACCCGGTAAGTCGTGTAATTCGGTAAGTCGTGTCCAGTAAGCTTGAGCCCCGGTAAGTGGGGATCCGGTAAGTCAATTACCCGGTAAGTGTTATTTTGCCCGGTAAGCTAAGTAGTATCCGGATAGTTCCGGTAAGTGTAACCGTACCCGGTAAGTTGACTCACTCAGTAACCTGGTGTCCAATAAGCTGTTTTAGGGACTGAGCAGTTTGTATTTCATTCTTTTCCCAGGTAGATCAGTTGAAAGTCAGAAGCAAAGTAAGAAAAGATCTTAAGCACATCACGTGAGTTTTCTAACTAAAATACGTGACTTTACAACGTGTTTTCTAAAGTAAGTACATGATGATAAATGTCATGCTTTAATTATATGCTTTTAACTGCTTGAAAGTTGTTTAAAGATTTATGTGAGATGTATGCATACATTGTGTTAGACGTAAACTGGCTAAGACGGGAGGTAGACCCGCTAGTGCTCATGCCGGGAAGGTGACCCGTTTATGCCATGGAAGGGAGTATCCAGTAAGGCAGTGTGAGACTAACTCGTTGGCACATTCGACTAACTTCAGGGTGCCGTTTACGAGTGCGGGTTCATCCGCGTTAGTTTTATGAAAAGTTATGTGAAAGTTTTATATCTGAAAGTTATAAACTGTTTTTAAATGCTTTTGAGAACTGTCAGGAGGGACTCACTAAACCTCATGGTCTAACCCTCACATTTTCCAAACTAAACATTTTCAGGTAAGCAAGCGGTGGGAGGCTCTAATAAGTGAATAGAGTAATTCAGGAGTACAGATGAGGCTAGATCAAGCAGCACTTTAGCATATAGAATTTATTCTCAGTTGTATAGGTTGTTTCCGCCAACCTGATTTTGATATTATGTAAGAGATTTTGGGGACCCGTCTTTGGGATGTTTCCTTTTATTTGAATTGCATGCTTTATTTAGGCTGGGTCGTTACATAAGTGGCAGATGTAATGCGTCCTTCATCACTCAAATCCCCAAGAATTCAAATCTGACGGGCCTCAACGAATATAGGCAGATAAGTTTGATCGGGGCTTTCTATAAAATTGTAGCAAAGGCATTAGCGGAAAGAATGAAGTTGGTAGTGGGGAAAGTCATTGGAGAGACGCAAGCGATCTTCATAAAAGGGAGATATATACTTGATGGTGTTTTAATCGCAAACGAGGTGGTGGAGTTTTTAAGAAAAACAAAAAAAGAAAGGGTTGATTTTTAAAGTGGACTTGAGAAAGCTTATGATGGTGTAGGATGGGAATTCTTACTATCAACGTTGGAATCAATGGGTTTTGGAAAAAAAAAATGGTGTGGATGGATTAAAGTGTGCTTGGAATCATCAACGATTTCGGTATTGGTTAACGGTTCCCTAGCGAAGGTATTCAAGATGGGAAGAGGCCTTAGACAAGGAGACCCGCTAGCACCGATCTTACTTCTAGTGGTGGCGGAGTGCTTAAATGTTTTAATGTTGAAAGCAAAGGATAATGGGGTTTTTGAAGGAGTGAAAGTTGGAAAGGGGGAAGTGGTAGTGTCGCACCTTCAATACGCCGATGATGCCATATTCTTAGGCAAATGGAGCATCAATAATGTGAAAAACCTTATGAAAATACTTGAATGCTTCCATGTGGTCTCGGGTCTAACGATTAATTTGGCTAAGAGCAAAGTTTTTGGAGTGGGGGTCGATTGGGAAGAAACACAACTTTGGGCAAGAGGTTTGGGATGCAGATGTGTAGAGATACCCTTCGGTTACCTCGGTCTCCCGGTGGGGAGAAATATGAGTAAAACTGAAAGTTGGAGAGATGCGATAAAGAAGGTGCAAAACAAATTTCGTGGAAGATGAAACTAATGTCTTTCGGAGGAAGGTTAACATTGATAAAGTCGGTACTAGGTAGTTGATAACTCTCATATTGAGCGTTATTTGCATTCCGTTTGTGTGTGTTTTTCTTCCATCTTAGTTGTGTTTTCTTTTTATTTGTTTGTGTTTCTTCCTTTTATTATTTTATATTCATTTGGAGTTGTTGAGGATGTTTTTAGAGTTAAATACATCATTTTGGGATAAAAATATCACTGTTGGATTTGTGAGCATGCAGTGCCCACTGCGGGCACTCTTGTAGAACACCACCGCCCAAAAATGCAAGTGGCACAAGTTGCTGAAGATGGAGGCACACATTTCAATCTCCATAAACTCTATCTCATTTACTATAAGAAGAGGAAGCTGCACCAAGTCCATCACAATCCCTTTCTTCCTTTTAGATTTTCATTTCCTCTAGATTTTACTTATCAATAAAACACCTCAAGCATTAGGCTTGAGGTGTAGTACTTTAAATTATGTATTTTAATTATGTATTTAATTTCTCGTATTTAACTTTATGAAATTAGTTACTTCGTATTTCCTTTCTTTTATCATGTCTTTTACTTTTATTTTGAGCTAACCACCCCTTTGGGTATGTGTGTGAGTCGAACTTGAGACTAGTAGGCGACACTTGGGTGTTGGCATCGTTGCTAGCTCTTAAGCTTGGTCAATTGAGTCGGGACTTATAATCAAGGCAGATAAGTTGATCACCTTCAAGTGTTAATATCAGATCTTAGACCTCGAGAGGAGCGGATCCGAAATACGGCTTAAGTGATGCACAAAGATTTGAGAAAGTCTTTGATAACCACATAGATATACGGGTTCTGCATGATTTACTAAGGTTCGAACTTCGGTCAAGATTTATATCACAAAGAGATTTGGGTGTAAATCTCCATACTGATTGAACTTTGATTTTTAAGTCATACTTAGTTAAATCGGCAAGATTAAGAGTCGGAAATAATGTTGACTTTATGGGCATTTTGTAGGACCAATCTATAAAAATCCACTTTCGAGAGATCGGGCTTTTTATAGACATTCTGTACTACAAAGTGACTAACCATTTCGTCACTGCGAACATCTCAAGGAAAACTTGCACCCATACTCATTTTAATTACTTATTTAGTTTTTGTTGTTCAAAACCCAAAACTCACTCAAAAAATATATTTTCTTCTTCTCTTATTGAAATCAGTGTATTCTCGACTTAGGACTCGAAACTTTGAAATCCAATCCCTGTGGATACGATACTCGGTACTTTTACCACTTTATTACTTGTAGCGATCCCAGTGTCGGTGTATACTTGCGCCCCCACTGTGGGAACATTTGTGCCCACATTTTTTTGGTACACGATTTCCAGCTACGAGTAGTATATCCTTGTATTTTTTTCTCTCTTTTCCGAGCTCCGAGAGGAGTGATTTGTGAGCTAGAGAGGGTGAGAAGCAAGTTCTTTTAGGGAAGGGGGAGGAGAGAATGGTTCGGTTGCTAGAAAATGGATTGATTGGGTAAAGTGGGAGAGAGTGTTGAGAGACTTCAAGAGAGGTGGTCTTAATGTAGGAAGCTTGCAAACGTTTAATTGGGCTCTTTTGGGTAAATGGTGGTGGAGATTCGAGGTGGAGAGGGACGCACTTTGGGTCCGGGTGATTAAAAGCATATATGGTAGGGAGGGTGTTTGGGAGGGGGAAATAACGTTGGGGTGGGAGGAAGATCGGTGTGGGGCAATATACTAAAAGTGGGAAAGGAGTTAGCTAAGATGGGGATTAACTTTGAAGACTCGTTTGGGAAGGAGGTAGGAAGAGGGGATGAAACTCAATTTTGGTCGGAGAAGTGGTTAGGGGGGAGACTTTGAATGGGAGATTCAAACGCCTTTGGTGCTTAGAAACCAATAAAGAGAGATCGGTTGCCGATATGGGGGAGTAGGTGAGGGATAATTGGATATGGAGATGGAGGTGGAGGTGTAGTTGGAGGAGAAATCTGAGGGGGAGGGAAGTAGGTAAGCTAGTAGAATTAGAATCGTTACTTCAAGGGTGGAAACTGAAAGTAGATGTGAGAGTTCGGGTTAGGTGGTTAGAGGGTGAGGAAGGAAGGTTCACGGTTCAAGATCTTAAAGCGCTTATAGAGGAGAGAAGATCGGTCCTAGGGGCTACGTACGAAGAAACAAAATGGTCTAAAGTGTTTCAAAAAAAAAGTGGGTATCTTCGCTTGGAGGGCTAGCCTTGAGAGGTTACCTTGTCGAGCGACCCTTGATAGGATGGGGTTAGACTTGGACTCTACACTATGTCCGAGGTGTGGAAATGTTGTGGAAACGATTCAACACGCTTTGGTCTAATGCCAAGAAGTGGCCAAAGTGTGGTGAATGGTTTTACGTTGGTGGAATCATAAAGAGGAAAATGTCAATACAATACAAGAGCTAACGGTTCTCAACTTCTCCAAGACAAGCTCGTTTGCCCAACCAAAATTGTGGTTGGAAACGGTGTGGAGCTTTTCATACTTCATTTGGTCATACCGTAACCAAGTGGTATTCGAGGATGACAAAAGCAAGCTGGAAGACAGATTCATGGAGTTCCAACGATGTTGCTATGAGTGGTTGTCGAGAAGGATTGGTGGTAGGTCTTTGGCCTGGTCTGTATGGCTGACATAACCAAACCAAGCGCTGTAGTAGGGCTGATGTATTGTGAATCGGTTGACAGCTCGATCGAAGGTCTGCTCTTAATTCTGAGGTGCGACTGTTTGAGGAAGCAGGGGATGTCCAGCACGTTCGAGAAGGAAGTTGTTCGTCTCACACGGATTTGTTTCAAAGTACGGGTTCAAGAATCAAGATGATCGAGGATGATACAGGTCTGAAATCAGGTTGTGGAAGGAGCTGTGTGGATTAAGCAGTCCAATTAAGATGTTGGTGTCTAGGGGCAACGGCTGTGTGGATTAAACAGTCAATTAAGCTGATGTTGTCTTGGGGCAGCGGTTGTCTCGTTATGCTGTTGTCCCGAGTGGTCTTTTGGTGCAGATACGTCTGTTTGGGGGCAGTGGTTGTGTCATTAAGCTGTTGTCCCTAACAGCGGTTTGTGCTTAACAATGTGCTTAATTCAGTTGTTTGTTTCGTTCTCATGTATGCGTAGGTTTATTTCTTGCAAACCGACGTGGGGTTGGTTTTCGGCTTGATTTCGTGTGTAATTATGACTTATTGTTCTTGGTTGTATGGTTTGGTTTGGTAATAAAATTGTCTTGCATTTCAAAAAAAAAAATATAAATGTATTTTTTGTGTTTTATCACACATATTCTATGTGAATCTTAATCATAACCAAAATTTATTATTGAGATTTGGAATCAGTTTAAGATTCATATACAAACACGTGAATCAATTTAAAATTTTTAACCAAGATTCTAAATCAGATTAAGATTCATACGTGAATCTTAACATAAATTCACATATGAATCAAAATATGAAGGCACCTATAAATCTTAATTATAATTTGTAACCTCATACAATTTACAGTCAATATTTTGAATCAAGTTTACAATTCACATGTGAATCTTAAAAGATATATATATATATATATATATATATATATATATATATATATATATATATATATATATATATATATAGAGAGAGAGAGAGAGAGAGAGAGACGGGTTCAAACGAGGAGCGTACCAATTTAAGAAAACGCGAGGAGCACCGCCCATGTACTGAATCACATGTGATTCACTACTGCTAATCACATGCGATTCACAACTGATCGGGGGGGCTTGCGCCCATGTAGTGGATCACATGTGATTCACAACTAAAATCATGTGTGATCCGGGCGACTTGGCTGACTCGCGAACCAGGCCGCGACCCAGGTCGTCCGCTATCCGAATTTTTCGCAGTTGTGGATCACATGTGATCCCAGTACATGGCAGGCGCTCCTCGCGTTCTCGTAAATAGGTACGCTCCTCGTTTGAACCTTCCTCTCTCTCTCTCTCTCTCTCTCTATATATATATATATATTTCATGGATCTTAACATAATGAAATTCTTTTTTTGGTATAATTTATTTGAATACAATATTAACTATATTTTATATAATATAATTTGATAAATAAATGGGAAATTAATTAAAATACCCCAAGTTTGAAGTTGACTTACCAAAATACCCTAAAAATTTATTTTCTTACCAAAATGCCCCTTTTTTCCGCGATAAGATCCCGCGATCGCGGGCAGGGACCAATTGTGTAAATTTTTGCAAGAAATATTTACACTTTCAGTCCCTGGCCCCCGCGATCGAGGCCCGCGATGGCTCAAACGCGGCCCGCGATGGCCGCTATGGGGACTGAAAGTGTAAATAATCTTGCAAAAATTTACACTTTCAGTCCATGCCTGCTATAGAGGACTCCCTCCGCGGAAAAAAGGGGCATTTTGGTAAGAAAATAAACTTTTGGGGTATTTTGTTAAGTCACTTTCAAACTTGGGGTATTTTAATTAATTTCCCTAAATGAATCATCTAATTTTTATTTAAAAATGAAAGTGGGTAATCTTTGAGTAAGAAAAAAAAAAGTGGATTAGTGATTCAATGGTTGGATGAATTGGTTTAATTATAAAAAAGTTTCAAATGTCACCCTTAACTTTCTTAGATTATTTAAATTACTCATAATTTTTATACATTTATCTATTTGGCCTTATTATCTTGATCATTGAAAATTCTCATCTAGTGATTGAGATCTTCTCTGTAATTTGAACTAATTTGAGAGAATGTCAGAAAGAATATGGTTCACATACCTCATTTAATAAATAGATTAAATTAAATTAAAATGGGTAGCATTATTTGTAATTGCAGTGATAGTCCCTTGAGTTTGCTTCCGAACCCATTTTTTATTAATCATTAATAAACCGATTTTATCAAAAAGACAAATCGTAACAACTTGATTATAAAGTTCTATCACATATGGTAATTTGTTCGGTTGTCGTATCAATCATGTAATAATTTTAGATATTTTTTAATCATATATGATTATGTATATTTATATTTATAAATCTTTTTGTGAAACAAATATTATCACGTGTGATAATATGTCACTTATATTCAGACGCATAGTATCAAATGTGATAATATGTAATTTATATTCACACGTATTGTAACTCCCTCAATTTTGGAAGAACAACTAATTTAAAACTTTCAACATTACATCAAATGAAGGATGAAACCTTCTACAATTCAACACTTGAAATACCTCGAAATAATATTTATAATTAACCTCAACCATTATTAATTAAAGTCTTGCATAAAGACTAAATAAAGGTCGGGTGTTACTAACACTCCATATTAGTCGCTATCTCCGAACGCGGAAACGTCACTTAATGGCTACGTCCTTCTCGTGTATCTAGTTAGCACTCAACACTCCACGGTGTCGCTAGTACCATTTCCCCCACCAAGGACCTGATGCACATGACGATAAATAAAAAGGGGAGATCAAGAGTTTTCACCACTATATAATCAATAAAATGGAAAGAATATTATTTAATCACAATTTCCATTATGCAAAAATGTTTAGAATAAATAGTGATGTCTCTTCCAAAAATCTCCTCTTTTTTGATAAAGCGTTTAAATGAAATATTCCGAAAACATGGAAATAAAATCCAAATACCAAAGCATGGATTTAAACTACTTCATTCAAACCTTAATATATGTGGAGGGATCCAATATTAAAGTCATCAATTGCAATTACTCGCACAAGACCAAACGATATCAAAACATGAATATTACAATATCCGAAAGTAATGTTTGACAACAACGGGGGAGATCCGTATCCGTTGAGAGTGGAGGAAACACTTAAGTATGTCACTCATACAACGTTAATCGCATGACACGCCTCGACATGAAGTCCACGTGTCCCTTCGACTCCCCATCAAGTTTCACCGAAAGAGACAGTTGACCTTAGTATCTATCTCCATGGATTTTCACCAAAGGCCAACACATTCGAGGACTATTACTATGACATTACCCCGAATGGCGAAAGTCCTAGTGCCTACCCATACAGTAGCACCACCGTACCCCAGACTAAGCCATCCTAGTGTCTACTTGAAAAGTTAAGGTCATAAAACATGGGTCCTAGGGGTGAGCATCAAGCGAGTCGGGTAGGATCGGGGCCCATAATCCATAACCCGACCGGGTTTCGGATGAGATATGGGGAACCCGAAACCCATCCAAACTACAGTTCGGGCATCGAAGTTCGGGTGGGATCGGGGTTCGGGTTTCCCGATGGGGTCAATTCAGGTTGGACCTGCAAGAGTGAGATTCAAAGAGAGTTATGATTTAATTAAAACAAAGAGAAGATATTATATACAAGTATTACCGGAAGAAAAGTTAAAGAAACTGTTTTATAAAACATCACATGGGTATAATATTATCAAAAACAGGTGAAGTAGTAATCCAATATCCACCATCACTATATTCTCCTAAGTATCCCTCCCTAGACCCAATAAACTCTAGTGGTCTTCATCAAGATGAACAACTTATGTATGTGTGTATGTGTTTTGTTCTGCCAAGGGGAAGGATCATTATATATGATATGACGGGGTTCACAACTGACCATTGGGTCTAAGGAAAAGAATGTGACTCGGTGATTATTTATTTAATTATGCATTTTAGAAAATGAACTAATGAAGTGATAAATTAATTTCAGTATTTATGTTTTATATTTTTAAAGTATTTTAATAATTATTTTTTAAATCTAAAATACATATTCGGGTTTTGGGTCAGATCAGGTGTGGGAAACAGAGACCCAACCTGAACCGAAATATCTGATCGTAAACCTCGGGTTCAGGTAATTCGGGTTGCGGGATCTCGGGTAGGTGTATTTCGGCTTATTCAGGGGTCGATTTGGTCGGGTGGTTCGGGTTTTGCTCACCCCTAATGGGTCCCGGAGTCCATGCTTGCAATACCCAATTGACCATCAACAATAGACTAACTTACGTGCATATGGATCCAATGCAACACAGTCTAAATCACATGATTACAAATGAATGACTAACGCAATCAAACATGTAATTCTCAAATAAGACGCAATAAATGCAAATCGTAAACGGAGCTCTACATTAAGCTATTAAAACCGGATAAATGTCCACAAGACTCTTTTAAGTCAAAACCGAGCCAAATTGTTCAAAACTCAACTGGCTATCGAGTAAAGGTCCTCAAATAATAAAACGCATTTAACGGGCGTTCAACAAACACATACCTCAAAGATATGATTAACCCAAAATCTCATCATTAGTTAAGTCAAATCATTTTCCAAATAAATTCATACCTTTATATTTCCAAAATGCCTCATAATACGATAACATGCATTTTTCCATATAGTTTATAAAACCAAATATACCAAAAATGCATAAATAATCAAATAGACTCCATTTGTACAATAAATCACCAAAAGAACGCATTTATGAGATTTACTCGTCATAACATCCAAAAATCCAAAAATGAGCACTTCATAAGATTTATCATCCAAAGTTACCAAATATGAAAACTTTGACAAATACTCAATACATTGATAAAATACCAAATAAACATTATTACTTCAAAAATACACATTTTGGCATTTACATAGTCTTCACAAAACAACTTGAACTCGCATTGATAGATTTAGGCTAAATCTAGACTTTACTCTAAACTTGAGTTCTCTTGAAGAACTTGGATCTTCAAGCAATTCCTCCAAACCCAATAGATCTTGATGAAAACTTAGAAAACTCTAAAACCTCTTAAAGATGAGAGTGAATTAGAGAGCTCCTACTCTTAGCCTTTAATCCTTAGCTTGGTGGTGATCAAACACCTTCATACCCAAGGGAAAGGTCCTAAATATGGTTAGGGTTCATAGAAAAGGTGTGGGGTTTGGTTTCGAAGAGAAATATGAAGAGAAAAAGAGGAATTTGGAGCTTTTGGAGAAGAAGGTCGAAGTGAGAGTGAGTGAGAGAGAGAGAGAGAGAGAGAGATCTGATTTAGATCTAGGGTAAAGGTAGGAGAGATGAGAGGAAAAACTGAAAAGTAAAAAGGACAAAAAGTCTTTAGAGGTCGTGCGGACGTCCGGATGGAGGACAATGCTTTCGACCTCGTCACGACTAGAACCCCAAAATGTCTATTGCTTCCACGGAAACATGCGGACTTCCGGCTTAGGCCCTATGCGAACGTCCGCAAGCTTAAAAATCAAATCAGTTTAAGAAATTGCGAGAGGCAAGCATACACAAGGTACCAATTAAGGGTAGTTTTAGGTTTGTATTCTATCAAGCCCAAGCCTAGTCCTAGCTTGCAAAAGCCCTTCTTGAAACAATGTCTAAATTCTATGTGCTTAGCGTGCAAGTGCAAAATAGGATTAAGTTTCTTACCAGAAAGTTCGGGGTGTTACACGTATATTATCACATGTGATATGTACAAAATTCACGGTGTGGATCATATGTGATACGTAATAGATCACATGTTAAACAAAATTAATCACATGTGATTCAAAAGATAGATCCAAAAAATAGGTAAAAAAACTAAAAATGGTAAAAATAATAATAATGAATTGATTGTAGATTTCAATGTGATAATTGATGAAAACTGCGATTTTTTTTCAAAAGTGTATCGAATTTTTTTTATATAAAACTTGATAAAGAAAAATTACAAATTACGGAAAATTAATAAATAAATAAATATAAAAGATATAATGAATTGTTTAAGCGATTTAAATAGTGTTTTTGTTACGGTTATAACTTTACCAATATATTAGCTCATGGGTGGAGAGCAACCCCTTTGATGGGTGTCGTAATAGCTCTATACCCATTTAATTGAATGGAATTCAATGAATTAAATTTATAAGAACCTCAAAAACTTCGTTACGAATGTAATTTAAAAATGAAAAAAATGATGGTTAATGATGCATTCGACCATGGTAAATGTTAGCATAGTGAGGGTGGGTTGTAACATAGGCCAAAGGATATGTTCTACAAATTGGTGATAAGTTGATAGATAATAAACGAGCGGATGGTGATTAATATAGTAATTAATAGATCGGTGGTTAATTAATGCTAAAAGTAAAATTGGCCTAATGTTATTTCTTTTGGTCACTATGCCTTTGTTAGAAATGGTATATTGTTACGTTTTTTTTAAACCATGGTAACTAAATTGAACTAAATGAATATGGTAAATCTTATTCAAAATAGGATGCATGTTAGAAATTGGGTTACGGTACGTGAGAAATCACAACAAAACTTTTAGATATAATATGAGATCGCGTAAGTTCACTTTCCTTAAACAACATTTCGATCCTTTACTGCGTGAGTTACATGAAATTTGTTCGAGTATAATCTCCAATCACACTCTCGATTTTGGCTGAAATCGGAACCTATAAACCTAGAAAAGGTCGTAATGATTCCTACATTAAAACCGAGAAAGAATACCCATTAAAGGTATACAATTAGTGGAATGTATGAGTAATTATGGGGTGGTAAAGAGAGATTACAAACCTTTTTATAACCATCATGAACATGTTGCATCAGTGAGTGAACCATCTGTGGGTAATATTGATTTGCATGCCACAAGTTAACCTTCATCAGTATTACTGAAAAAATATTTATTTGTGTTGCTAAACCACTGAAATCCACCTTGACACCGATACATTCATCAATGTCACTGGACCAGGAAGTCCACCCCTTGGACTTTGTACCCTTGAAACTCATATAGCAACACGACAATCCCAAGCTCTAACTAGCTTATAAGAATGTGCAATTTGCACATCTTGACTCATATTTTAGGTTAACTATCACCTCCCTCCCTCCCCTTAATTTTTTGAATCAAATTGTGTCAAAAATAACCAGATGATTCATTAAAATCACTAACAATGTACACGCTGAATGTACAAACGTTAGTTGTACCTTGAAGAGCAAAATATTGTTTTCATAAATACCCAACCGCAATTACGAAAGGAAATCAACAAAAAGAGTGACATTATTACATATAGAAACTTAGGTAAGCAATTGGGTATATATTAGGGGTGTCAAAAACTCGAATAAACTAAACCGAAAATAAGGTGTTTGTGCAAACAGAATACCCTGAAATCCGAAAATCCAAAATACGACTTTTGGGAGGATATTTGGGTTCAGGCTGGGTTTGATCTTTGGCCACCCGACTCGTTCAAAAACCCGAAATAATAAACATATATATTTTAAATATTATGTAAATATATTTATTAATGTAACTATCTTTTGAAACACATAAATTCTAGTCAGTCAAAATGGTTTTTTTTCTAAACTTATTATCGATTTCATCAATCTTTCGATCGATTGGTTTCATTATTTGTATTATGATAATATCTGAACCCAACCGACACCAACCCGAACCCGAAGTAATCCGAAATCTGAAACCTGAAATTCAGATCTTAATTTATATACTCCAATCCGATTGGGTTTTTGGTTTATCCACCCGAAACCGCCCCACCCCGCCAAGTATATATATATATATATATATATATATATATATATATATATATATATATATATATATATATATATATATATATATATATATATATATATATATAGGATAACAAGACAAAAGGGAATGGATTGAACAACTGGTTTTGGACAGCAGAAAATGATGTTTTTATTTAGAATGTGATACTAAAATCTTGGATTCCTAACATATGGGATTCTCACGATGTAACAACCCAAATTCTAATGGGTTTTAGAGTTTGGTGGTCAAAGTGAAATAAATGAAAGTATTGTTGAGGGACTTGTTTGTCTTTTGGTGAAAGAGGTGTAGGGCACAAATCCCTAGAGCAGCCCTCACTTCACAAATCAGTATTGTGTGGATGTTGGCGGCTTAGGAAGAAAAGAGGAGAAAAGAGAAGGAGAAAGGAAATCTTGGGAAGGAATCAAAGAAGTGGAAATCAAAGAAGGAATCAACAAGGTAATCCCTTCTAAATTCGTTTTCCTTGTTGTTGTAGCATTTCTTTCTTTATAATCTGGATTCCTAAGTCTGAATGTGATGATTCTTGAGTTTTCAATCACTTTTTCCTTGGAAGTGGGTTTTGAGAGTTTTTGGCTTAGTAATCGATTTTAAGGGATTAAAGTTGGTTTAATTGGGTATTTGGGATTGGTGAATGAACCCTTGAGGTTATCTAATCAAACTAATGGCAAAAATTAGGTTAATGATCACTTTAAATAAGTCTGGGTTCGAACAGTCGTAGTGTCCGGACACTGATGTTCAGTAGTGTCCGGACGTGTTTGAGAGTGTCCGGGTGAGTACCCCCATGAGAGTGTCCGAGTATTTATGAGTATCCGGGTGGCTGGGGTCTCCGGATAGGTTTAGTGTCCGGGCAGTTTGCCCGGATAGGTCTAGTGTCCGGATTCGTGTCCGGAAAGATGTTACGTCCGGAAAATAGTTGTATCCGGAAAATAGCTGTATCCGGAAAATAGATGTGTCCGAAAAATAGCTGTGTCCGGATTGAGTTCTCCGGACAGAAGGGTGAACTGTTTATCTGATGCGAAACTATTGCCTTAGGTGTTCGTTTGGGTTAGCTTGGAAGTATTTAAGAAGTGCGTTGTACGTCAAGCAAGGTGAGTTCCCTAAACCTCTTTACGACTTAAAGTGTTAAATGATTTTGACTGATTATGGTTTCATTTACGAGCATGAAATGTTTATAACCGTTACGCATGTTTTCCATGAAGTACCTATTTTACTTGAGAAAATGTATTGTACTTGATGAACTGAGAATGACGATTTACTAAGGTTTTAAAGGTGCATGTTTTATGAAATGAATGACGTGCTATGTGGAGTCGGTCTATACTGTAGGATCAGAGATAGATCCTCGGGGTCTGATGATCCCTTGGATGTTTATGACAGACCGGTAGGCTAGAATCCGTTTTCTCCTATTCGGGTAGAGGGGAGTCTGCGTAAGCTCCGGGAAGGGGAGTTTGCGTAGGCTCCAGTTGAGGGCGAGAGGGTAGTCCATTGGATCCCGATCGCGGAATGTTTATGTGATCCCATATACAGTATAGTACCATGCTTGATGTATGTTAAGGGTTACGATGATATTTTTCATAAATGTTTTTATGCTGGTTACATGTTGTTTTCGGAGGGAATTCACTAGACCTTTTGGTCTAACCCTCGCTTTTCAAAACTAAACCATTTTCAGGTAAGCGTGCTATGGGTTCTTCAAGTAAGGACTAGGTAGCGATAGAAAGGACTTGGAGCTTAGGGCGTCTCCAAGATTTTGTCTACGATAATTATAGAATAGTTCTCGGTTATGGATTTTAGAGACTTCCGCTGTCAATTTTGCTTAGTATAAATTATTGAAAATGTAAAGCCAAGGTTTTATGTAATTCGAATGCTTAATCTATGGTATTGCTTGATTTTGAAATTGGGACGTTACAAATGGTATCAGAGCCTTAGTTTAAGGGATTTAGGTGACCAATAGGGCCTAAACTTAAACTATAAGATGAGGAACACAGCCGAGACATAGGACTGCCTCTAGGAACGATCACTATAAATGCGCTAGGAAATAAGTTGCCAAGGACAAACGTGTAAGGTAATTTTGGGATTACACCTGGCCAGTGTAATTACGAACTTACAGGTACGCGTGCGTGCTTAAACTTACCTTATATAGCAAAATTGTTGTGTCATAACTAGCAAAGGTTAATTGTTGTTTTCTTTCAGCGTTAGCGAAATGGCTGGGAGAACTTTGAGGAGTAGGTCGGCACCTGATGTGCCAAGGAATCAAGATGAAAAGGTACTAGAGAATGGACCGGTGGAACCGGCGAGGGCAACTGTTACACGTGGAAGGGGAAGAGGTAGGGGTCGTGGAAGGGGTCGGGGAAGAACACCCCGTCGGGCCGCCACCCAAGTGGCCGGGGATGGAGGAAACCTGAACCTGAGAATGACTCGTGCAACTAGAAGAACGAGGAGTGTGGAAGCCCTCGTTCATCAAGAAGACTCTCTTCAGGAGAGTTCAGCTTCTGCAAGGAGGGTAACTCAGCCAAGGGGACGGGGTCGAGGCCGCGGATCTACTTTTGTCCCTCGAGAGAACCTAGCTGCTGAATTGGGTAAGATTCAAGAGACCTTGCAGGCTCTCCTCACTAAGCAGAATGGGTCAGCTTCGGGAAGCAAAGAAGCAAGTGAGAACCGAGAAAGCGTGGAACTATCTAACCCACTAGTGATCGGTACTGGGAGTCACTTGAATTCAAACCATCAAGTGATGAATGAGTTAGCAGCTAAGGAATGCAATTTCAAGGCCTTTGCCTCATGCAAGCCCCCTACTTTTAAGGGCGAGTATGACCCTATCTTGGCAATGAAATGGGTGAAGGAAATGGAACTAGTCTTCGATACATGCAAGTGTGATGATGGGGACAGAGTAATGTTTGCTTTGTCCATGTTGAAATCTGATGTAGTTTACTGGTGGGAGGCTGAGACTGGGGGAAAGGGTTCAGCAATGGCTAAGGGAATGTTGTGGGAAGCGTTTGTAGACAGGTTCAAAGCTCAGTTCTGCCCGCTCGCGGCGGTAAAAAGATTGGAAGAAGAATTCTTGGGGTTGGATCAGGGAGGTATGACAGTGCGAGAGTATACTACAAAGTTTATTGAGAAGTCTCGCTTTGCTGATTTGTATGTGCCGACAGAAGAGCGTTGGGTAGAACGATTCATCCATGGGTTGAAGAGCAGTATTCGGGAATTGGTTCTGACTAGAAACCCCACTACTTTTCAGGCGGCCATCATACGGCCGAGCTGATTGAGAAAGAAAAGAACTGTCAAAGTACTGAGAAGGGTGGGGAGAAGCTCAAATGGGATGGTCCGGGTAACGACTCAAGAAGAGGGAAAATGTTCCGACCAGGCAACCGTGCTAGCAAGGATGTCGCTGGGCAAAAGTGTTCGAAGTGTAACAAGGTGCACCGGGGGGAATGCATGGCAGGTTCAAACTCATGCTACCGGTGTGGCTTGCCCGGTCATTTGTCAAGGGATTGCCCGGGGGTTGGAAAAACTTGTTACCAATGTGGAGCTACTGGCCACATGCGTAACGATTGTCCTCAGCTGAAGTGAGGGGGGCCAGCCCAGTTTGGTGAACGACAAGGGAACGGAAGAAATGACAAGAGAGCAGAACCGGCGCGTTCGAAAAGACGTGCGTTCCGCATAACTGCGGAGGAGGCGGAGGAAACTCATGACGTTGTGGCAGGTACATTCCTAGTGAACTCTCTGTATGCCAAGGTGTTATTTGATTCAGGAGTGAATCGCTCTTTTGTATCAAATGCTTTTATGAAATGTTTGGGGGTAAGTCCTAGACGTTTGGAGAGAGCACTAGAGGTGGAAACCGCCAATGATAGATGGGTATACGTTAAGGAGGTGGTGGAGGATTGTGTCATAGATATAGAAGGGAGGTTGGTGTCAATGAAATTATATCCCATGGCAATGGGAGAGTTTGACATAGTGTTGGGAATAGACTGGTTAGCAGCGAACGAAGCGACTATCGTTTGTAACAAGAAACTGGTCAGGATTCGGTTACCTGATGGGGATTCCGTAGTGATCTATGGGAATCGCCGTGATAGGAAGACTAGCCTTATCTCGACGATCAGGGCTACTAAGTGCTTGAGGAAGGGGTGTCAAGGGTTCTTGGCGTACGTGATGGACGCCAAGAAAGAGAAGCATGGGTTGGGTGATGTGCGTGTAGTAAATGAGTTCCCGGAAGTATTTCCGGATGATTTGACAAGTTTACCACCGGATCGTCAGATCGAGTTCAAAATTGATCTGATACCAGGAGTTGCACCAATTGCCCGCGCACCTTATAGATTAGCTCCGTCCGAAATGAAGGAAATGATGACTCAGTTGCAGGAGTTGTTAGACAAGGGGTTCGTTAGACCGAGTACGTCTCCGTGGGGAGCACATGTGCTCTTCGTGAAGAAGAAGGACGGTACTATGCGGATGTGTATAGACTACCGTGAGCTCAACAAGGTCATGATCAAGAACAAATATCCGATACCGAGGATTGACGACCTGTTTGATCAATTGCAAGGAGCCAATTACTTCTCCAAGATTGACCTGAGGTAAGGTTATCACCAACTCAAGGTAAGGGAGGAGGATGTACCGAAGACCGCTTTCAGAACCAGGTATGGACACTATGAGTTTTTGGTGATGCCGTTCGGGCTGACCAACGGCCCGGCAGCATTCATGGACCTAATGAATAGGGTATGCCAACCTTATTTAGACAAGTTCGTGATAGTGTTCATAGATGATATCCTGATATTTTCAAAATCGGAAGAAGAGCACGATGGCCACCTTCGAAGAATTCTCGAGCTGCTAAAGCGAGAGAAGCTGTATGCGAAGTTTTCTAAATGTGAGTTTTGGCTAAGAGAAGTACAGTTTCTTGGATACGTGGTGTCTGAGAGTGGAATAATGGTAGACCCGGCTAAGATTGAAGCCATCCGAGACTGGATGCAACCTAAGAATCCGTCAGAAGTTCGAAGTTTCCTCGGACTGGCGGGGTACTACCGGAAGTTCATCAAAGACTTTTCGCGTATTGCCACGCCACTGACCTCTTTAACGAAGAAGAATGTCAAGTTCGTCTGGTTGGAGAATCAAGAAGAAGCATTTCAGAAATTGAAGGATATGCTGAGTAGCGCTCCGGTTTTGTCATTACCGGACGGTTCAGATGATTTCGTGGTTTTCAGTGACGCATCGAAGCTCGGCTTGGGTTGCGTACTCATGCAACGAGGTAAGGTGATCGCTTATGCCTCTCGGCAGCTGAAGGATCACGAGACTCGGTACCCCACGCATGATTTAGAACTGGCGGCAGTGGTCTTCGCTCTGAAGATTTGGCGACATTACCTATATGGGACGAAGTGCCAGATCTTCACGGACTACAAGAGTTTATGTCATCTCTTTGATCAAAAAGAGTTGAACATGCGCCAAAGGAGATGGATTGAATTGTTAACCGACTACGACTGTAAGATCGATTACCACCCGGGTAAGGCCAACGTAGAGGCTGACGCTTTGAGCCGTAAAGAACGAAGCGAAACCCCTAGTATTGTAGCCATGAGGGCTGAGGTGACGTTCAATTTACTAGCTGAGATAAAGAAATGTCAAGAAGAGGCGCTTGGAGTGGAAAATCTCAAAAAGGAGAGGATGGTAGGACAAGCGTCCTCACTGATGGAAGATAGTCGAGGGGTGAAGTGTCTTAGTGGGAGAATCTGGGTCCCGAGACTCGAAGAGCTCCGAAAGCGGATTTTAGAAGAAGCACACAAATCAAAGTACACGATTCACCCCGGGACTAATAAGATGTACGGAGATCTACGTCGAGACTATTGGTGGTCGGGAATGAAAAAGGACATAGCTCATTTTGTAGAGATCTGTATGACTTGTGCGCGAGTAAAGATTGAGCATCAACGACCGTATGGGAAGCTCCAGTCGTTAGAAATTCCTATGTGGAAGTGGGACCAAATTACGATGGACTTCGTAACCCACTTGCCTAAGACTCCAAAGGGTTTTGACGCTATATGGGTGATTGTGGATCGTCTCACAAAGTCGGCACACTTCTTACCTATACGAGAGTCTTACTCGTTGGAGCGGTTAGCAAAGTTGTACATCGACGAGATCGTAACCCGTCATGGTGTGCCCTCGTCGATTGTATCTGACCGAGATAGCAGGTTTACCTCCACATTTTGGAGGAGCTTCCAGAGAGAAATGGGATCGCAGATCAAGATGAGTACCACTTATCACCCTCAGACCGACGGTCAGAGTGAGAGGACGATCCAAAAGTTGGAAGACATGTTAAGAGCTTGTGCTTTAGAGTTCCAAGGCTCTTGGGAAAGGCATCTACCTTTGATCGAGTTCGCTTACAATAACAGCTATCACTCGAGCATCAAGGCAGCGCCGTTTGAGGCACTCTATGGTAGGAAATGTCGAACTCCATTATGTTGGAACGAAGTCGGGGAAAGGAAGTTAGCCGGGCCAGAGTTAGTGCAACTGACTTCAGACAAGATAGTTCAGGTGCGTGAAAGACTGAAGGTCGCTCGCGACCGACAGAAGAGTTACACGGATAAGAGACGGAAAGACATAGAATTTCAAGTCGGAGATCATGTCTTGTTAAAGGTGTCTCCTTGGAAAGGAGTGGTACGATTTGGAAAACGTGGGAAGCTAAGCCCACGTTACATCGGACCGTTCGAGATTACGGAACGAGTTGGAGAAGTGGCGTATAGGTTGGATCTACCGAAAGAATTACGAGGTATCCACAATGCGTTTCACGTGTCCAACTTGAGAAAATGTCTAGCCGACGTGACAAAAGCGGTCCCGTTAAATGACATTAAGGTGGACGAAAAGTTGAATTATGTAGAGGAACCCGAAGCAATCACGGATGTTAAGGTAAGGAAGTCACGGAACAAGGAGACTAAACTGGTTAAGGTACAATGGCGACACTACAAGGGTCCGGAGGCGACCTGGGAGTTGGAGTCGGAGATGAAAGAAAGATACTTGCACCTCTTCCAATGAGGAATTCCGGGGACATAATTCTTTTAAGGGGGGAGTGTTGTAACAACCCAAATTCTAGTGGGTTTTAGAGTTTGGTGGTCAAAGTGAAATAAATGAAAGTATTGTTGAGGGACTTGTTTGTCTTTTGGTGAAAGAAGTGTAGAGCACAAATCCCTAGAGCAGCCCTCACTTCACAAATCAGTATTGTGTGGATGTTGGCGGCTTAGGAAGAAAAGAGGAGAAAAGAGAAGGAGAAAGGAAATCTTGGGAAGGAATCAAAGAAGTGGAAATCAAAGAAGGAATCAACAAGGTAATCCCTTCTAAATTCGTTTTCCTTGTTGTTGTAGAATTTCTTTCTTTATAATCTGGATTCCTAAGTCTGAATGTGATGATTCTAGAGTTTTCAATCACTTTTTCCTTGGAAGTGGGTTTTGAGAGTTTTTGGCTTAGTAATCGATTTTAAGGGATTAAAGTTGGTTTCATTGGGTATTTGGGATTGGTGAATGAACCCTTGAGGTTATCTAATCAAACTAATGGAAAAATTTGGGTTAATGATCACTTTTAATAAGTCTGGTTCGAACAGCTGTAGTGTCCGGACACTGATGTTCAGTAGTGTCCGGACGTGTTTGAGAGTGTCCGGGTGAGTACCCCCATGAGAGTGTTCGGGTATTTATGAGTATCCGGGTGGCTGAGGTCTCCGGATAGGTTTAATGTCCGGGTAGTTTGCCCGGATAGGTCTAGTATCCGGATTCGTGTCCGGAAAGATGTTACCTCCGGAAAATAGCTGTGTCCGGATTGAGTTCTCCGGACAGAAGGGTGAACTGTTTATCTGATGCGAATCTATTGCCTTAGGTGTTCGTTTGGGTTAGCTTGGAAGTATTTAAGAAGTGCGTTGTACGTCAAGCAAGGTGAGTTCCCTAAACCTCTTTACGACTTAAAGTGTTAAATGATTTTGACTGATTATGGTTTCATTTACGAGCATGAAATGTTTATAACCGTTACGCATGTTTTCCATGAAATACCTATTTTACTTGAGAAAATGTATTGTACTTGATGAACTGAGAATGACGATTTACTAAGGTTTTAAAGGTGCATGTTTTATGAAATGAATGACGTGCTATGTGGAGTCGGTCTACACTGTAGGATCAGAGATAGATCATCGGGGTCTGATGATCCCTTGGATGTTTATGACAGACCGGTAGGATGGAATCTGTTTTCTCCTATTCGGGTATAGGGAAGTTTGCGTAAGCTCCGGGAAGGGGAGTTTGCGTAGGCTCCAGTTGAGGGCGAGAGGGTAGTCCATTGGATCCCGATCGCGGAATGTTTATGTGATCCCATATACAGTGTAGTACCATGCTTGATGTATGTTAAGGGTTACGATGATATTTTTCATAAATGTTTTTATGCTGGTTACATGTTGTTTTCGGAGGGAATTCACTAGACCTTTTGATCTAACCCTCGCTTTTCAAAACTAAACCATTTTCAGGTAAGCGTGCTATGGGTTCTTCAAGTAAGGACTAGGTGGCGATAGAAAGGACTTGGAGCTTAGGGCGTCTCCAAGATTTTGTCTACGATAATTATAGAATAGTTCTCGGCTGTGGATTTTAGAGACTTCCGCTGTCAATTTTGCTTAGTATGAATTATTGAAAATGTAAAGCCAAGGTTTTATGTAATTCGAATGCTTAATCTATGGTATTGCTTGATTTTGAAATTGGGACGTTACACACGAAGACCAATAAAACCATGCACAAAATGAGAGTGAATGAATCATCCATTTCATTCGACTGCCATTTGGTGTCTCATGTGGGTCGTTAATTTTTTTAGCCTTTTTACCAAACCCAACTACAAAAATAGCCAACTTTTAAAAAAATTCCAAAAATAGTCAACCACTTCTCCTCAAGCATTTCTTGGGGAGAAGTGGCCCACAATTTTACATTTTTTCCATTTAAATAAATTAAAATAAAATAAAAAATAGACTGATGTGACACAAGATTTTTTAATTGATACAAGATTCTTTGATTTGACACAAGATTCAATGAGGTGACTTATTTGACAACACATTTATCACAAAAAAACAAAAAAATACCTCGAGAACCACCCCAGTTCGCGCCGGCCGGCGCTACCCTCCTCCGGCGGCGCGAACCGGCCTTTGACCGGCGTTGACCAAAATTTTTTTTTGCCTTTTATTTTAAAAATACATTAATTTTTAAAAAAAATTAAAAATACATTTTAAAATTTTTAAGTAATTTTAAATATGATTTAAATTAATTTCTAATACGTTTTTAATTAAAATTTAAAAATACGTTTTTTAATTAAGATTTAAGTAATTTTAATTAAATACGTTTTTTAAAATTATTTGTAATTATTTTTATTACCATATAACTTTATTACTACCTACTTTTTATCATCTAATTTATTACATCCAACTTTATTAACTTCTAACTTATTACCGCATACCTTTCATTATCATCTAATTTATTACACCAAACTACCACCTAATTTATTTATTACATCAACTTTATTACCTTCTAAATTTTTACACTCCACTTTATTACCACCTACTTTTTTATCATCCAATTTTTATTACATCAAACTTTATTACCATCTAACTTATTACCACCATTTAATTATATTTATAATTTTTATTACATCAAACCACTATAAATATAACTCCTCCACTCCAACACTTTCACCACTCCAACATTTTAACCACTCCACTCCAATCTTGAAACAATCTTGGGGTCCTTAATTTTTAAATGGCAAAAAAAATACGTTTTTTAATTAAGATAAAAAATTTAAGTAATATTTAAGTAATTTTAATTAAAATTTATCTTTAATTTATTTTTTAAAGAAAAAATAATTTTAAAAAACGTATTTAATTAAAATTACTTAAAAATTTTATCTTAATTATAAAACGTATCTTTAAATTTTAATTAAAAAAACGTATTTTTAAAATTTTAATTATAAAACGTATTAATTTAAATCTATTTAAAATTACTTAAAAAATTTAAAATGTATTTTTAAATTTTTTTTAAAAATTAATGTATTTTTAAAATGAGTTTTAAAATAAAAGACAAAAAAAATTTGGTCAACGCCGGTCAAAGGCCGGTTCGCGCCGCCGGAGGAGGGTAGCACCGGCCGGCGCGAACTGGGGTGGTTATCGAGGTATTTTTTTGTTTTTTTTTTGTGATAAATGTATTGTCAAATCAGTCACCTCATGGAATCTTGTGTCAAATCAAAGAATCTTGTATCAAATCAAGAATATTGTGTCACATCAGTCTATTTTTTGTTTTATTTTTATTTATTTAAATGGCAAAAGTGTCAAATCGTGGGCCACTTCTCCCCAAGAAATGCTTGAAGAGAAGTGGTTGGCTATTTTTGAAAGTTTTTTAAAATTTGGCTATTTTTATAGTTGGGTTTGGTAAAAAGGCTAAAAAAATTAAGGACCCGTTCCCATGCACTAAAAATGGCACAAACTCCAACCACCATGGTCAAGGCCAGCCAAAAAATAGAATAACTAAAAGAAAGCTTATTCGTAGAAATTTGGAATTTTTTTGGTAAAATGGTAAACACACATAAGTGAAAGGTTTGTTTCATTAAATAATAAAAGAGGTAAAAAAGAAGGTGTATATGTGAATTATAAAAAAAAATCTATTATTTGAATATTCATATGTAAACATTGAAGCGACGTTGCAGATTGTTCATATGGATTCACATATATATTTTTAATGAAATCACTAATCCAAGACCAAAATGTTCGAAGGACTCTTCTAACCAAAGAAAAATATGTACGAACATACATATTTTCAATAAGTTATATATATTATGAGCCTTTCATTAATATTCTCTTTTAACTTTTAGCAATTTAACCTTCTTATTTGAACCTCCCACTACTAATATATATATATAGGGGCCTAATCAAATGAGAACTATGTAGTTTGTGATAACCGTGAGATCCAATATGAGCCAATCATTTTAGATAATTAATGTAGTTTACTAAAATAAAATAAAGGGTAAATTTGTAATTTGAATTTATTTTGACGTCTCATACCAAAAACCCTACTAATGATCTCAATCCCACTGCCGCCTCCAAACCTTGACCACCTATCCTCCTTTAAACTTCCCACCTCCATCAGCCTCTTCAATGGCAGCATAAAGTGTCGGATCAACGTGACGGCGAATCTTCGTCGTCTCCTTTTCGATCATATGTGATGATGCTCGAATCGACAGATTTCTGGTCTTGTTGGGTTTTTTCCGACGACCAACTAACGCTTCGTCGGCTTCTCCACCGACTCCTCCTACGCCTCTTGCTCCTGGTTCTTCCATCGCTTTGCCTCCTTCGATCTCATCAACTCCTACCGATTCGCCTACGTCTTCTCCACCTAACTCTGCTATCTTCAACAGAGTTGCCTCCGCTGGATCCATTGTCGTGGTTGAGCCGGCGACTTATTTTTGATAACTGTTGTCATTGCCCTGAAGAAGATATGGAATTTGATGAGGTAAAGGTTTACTGGTTTTATTGTTTAGTGGGTATGGATTCATAGAGGGAAGCTTTTCGTGTATCGATGTCTGAAAATAGTCTTCAACTTGTTTCTGCCCTCTTTCTTCTTTTCATATTTTTTAGTTTGTTTTAATTAAAAGTAATGTGAAAAGATTAAACAACCCTTTATTCTTATTTTTTATTTTTTACTTGTTCTTATGAGTACTCGATGACAAAAAAAACTGTGTTGTAGAGGTAACTCGTTCCATCACCAAAGCACAATTACCTTGTATCACAGTGGTATCATAATGTGTAACACAGTATCACGGCGTATCACAGTCAGTATCACGGCGTATCACAGTCGATATCACAGATTCACGACGGTATTATAGTTGGACTAGACCCAATGGAATGTTACAGGAGAGGGAAGAGGGTAGAGGAGAGAGGAGAGATAAATTTTCTATAATTCCTAAAATGTCCTTTATTTAAAATTGAAGTCAAAATGACCAAATATATTAATTTCCTAATTTATCCTATAACTTGTGGTTGAGATTGAATCTCACAGTTACCACAAAATACTAGGATCTCCCTTGAATGACCCCATATATATATATATATAGGCCCACTAAATTGTAAACCATGAAATATGTGTAAACTATGAAACCTAATCTTAGCCCTTAATTGTTTAAATCAATGATCAAGATGAAGGCGGTGGCATGTTTGTAATTATGTATGAATTCGGTGACCGGATGGTCCTACTGGAGTTATGAAAAGGGCATAATCGGTATTACGCATACGAAATCTATTTGGAAACTATTATCAAAACAGTGAAATCAGGGACCACTACGATCCTGTTCCAGATTCCACGGCCACGATATCGATTATTGAATCGATTATTCTATGAAACAGAAATCGAATCAAAAACATCTGAATATTCGTTACCTTTATAGGATTGAAAGCGATGGAAGGAGAAAACAGGGGTGTGAGAGGTTAGGGTTTCATACTAAAAGTAGTTTTGTTTCGATGTTGTTCATATACTGATAATCGCGATTTGTTTCTGTAGCAAGGAAGAAGAGTGACAGAATACGATTGTTAACATCGTTTTCAAAGTTCAAAAACACTAAGGATAACCCAGTCGACGTCGACATGGAAGGAATGGCGAATGATGGTCGGCAAACTAAAGGTATGAAAACAGTCGATTTTGAAAAATAATATGAAAAAACTACGTTTTATCGATGTTAATGGTATTGTTTCACATTTGATTAGTGTTCAAACACACACTGTTTTTACAGATTGGATATGTATGAAAAAACCCCAAAAAATTTCATACAATCACTGCTGTGTAAAAAGGGTATGAACAAAAGTGAGTTTGGAGTCCTAATTACCAATGTGAAAGGGTAATAACAAAAGGGTATGAACAAAAGTGAGTTTCGAGCCCTAATTTCATACAATCACTGTATCACTTTTCCCATTCAAACATACATTCTCAATGTCGACTGTTTATTCTATGGGGATTTTGTTATATGTGAAAACTAATTGTACATTTTTATGTTGTTTATTCGGTATGTGAAATTTGACAGAAACATTGGAATAGTTAAAATAGTTGGTTTTCATACCACTAATTGGATTATCCAACCTAATTTTCAATGTTGTTTATTTTTTCATATCATTAGTGTGTATTTATGGGTTAATTTTCACAATTTAAATATGTTGTTGCGTCGGTCCTTTGTAATTTTTGGGTAATGAAATTACATGATTTCATGTAAACACATACTAGGAAAAAAGTGCATTGATCTAGAATTATACAGTATGTCCAATGAGGTAAGTTTTGGACGAGTAATATGAAATATGTGTAATGCATAGAGTAAAAAAACATCATGTGTCTTCATGATCAAGTATTGAATTTATTGAATTTTCGTAAGGGGCGAATACGAGAAGGATGTCTGTGACACGAGAAGTAAATGCAAACCAGCACGAAGAAGGTAATTTGGTGATATCAAATGCAACTACTTCTTTAACATAAAAATTAAATCCGTGTATTTAATATAGCTTTATCAGTAGCAGTATCAAGACAACAAAAAGAAGCAACTAATGAAGAAATAATTGACGTCCTGGGACGTGGTCGGAAGAGATCAAAACGGACAGGTATATAACACTTATTAATACGGTGAAAACAACATACATCCATGTTTTTTGTATTAAAATGTATTTCAACATGTATGTTATTTCATAACATATATTATTATGTGCTCATCATAATATGTCTAGGTTAATGCTTTATGATTAAATTGTGAATTGACTTGTTTTCACATAAGGCACTGATTGGGAAGGTGCAAAGACGTCAAACGATAAAACAACAAGGGCAAAAGATACGGTAAAGAGTCGCAAGAGAGCAAAAGGCCCAGGTATGACTCAAACTAAAAATCACATACATGTTTGTTATGAAACTGATTTTCAAGAAACTAAAATTCTCTATACATTTACTTACACTTGAAAAATGTTATTACGTATGAAATAATGAGTTAAGTTAGTATAGATCAACTTGAAAACACACGAAAAACAAGAAGCGCATCAAAACAGCTCGTTGTGGTACAACAATCGGAGTCGAAAGGTAATAAATGATATCTAACATTCTAAAAATAACAAATTCACATGCATACCTAGCAAAGCAAATATTAACAAATATTCTAATGTTAGATGACTTGGTGGACGACGGCGATTTGGTACACCGAGTACCTCTGACAAAGTCGGGTAAGAATATTAAACGCTCAAATCTACTACAATTGTGTTAGTATTTCGAGGCATTAACCAATTTTTTAATTGTTTTCATACAGCTGTGGTTGCCATAAAATCAGCAAGTCTATCAGTAAAAAAAGGGAATAAAAAGGAGGATAAAAAGAAGAAAAGGGGGAAAAGCCAACAAAGGTTAATGGAATTAGAACTCGCACGTCAACGATAACGTTACATCAGACGTGCCTTCTTCTAAGTGATGAACAAAAGTCGGTGGTTACCAAGATGGGGCTTGGATCGTTGCTGCAAATGACGGTTGATGGGATCCCGTCAAAGCTTGGTTATTACGTGGTAGACAATTTGGATACAGATCGGATGGAACTGGAGTTAGAGATGGCAACACTCAGAATAAACGAGGGGACAGTTCACAAAATTTTAGGACTTCAGATGGGAGGAATCAACCTGGACACGCTGGATGTGGACCCAAGAAGTTCTGATATGATAAAACGATGGGAGGCTACTTACAACTTACAAGAAAGATAAGCCGAGACCGTTGGATGTGTCAAACGCAATACTTGATTCGCCCGACGCATGAGAGATGTTCAAGTTAAACTTTCTGGTACTTTTTGTGAATTCCATGGCAGAATGCAGCCCATCTGGAAACTGCCATAATCTTTTTTTTAAAGATTAGCAGCACTGATATGATACCGAATATAAATTGGTGTCGTTACATCATAGAGAGTCTTCGCAGAAGCAAACGTAAGTGGAAGCGTGACACGTACGACAGCTTCTACTCGGGGCCACTCACATTCCTGACGGTATTGTTTTTTGATTTCATATTGTTTTTTTCTTTTTTTTTAAATGCACAATAACTATATGATTCGGTACACAGCTGCTTTATGTTCATATGACGTCGTGTCCATCCGTTGAAGTTGATCGAACTCTGCTACCATTACACGCTTGGACAATGGAAAAGGTTCGTGACAGAACGAAATACGGATTCGATAAGGGGGGATTGCATAAGGCCCAACTAGCAAGTTTTAAATCGGACAAAAAGACGGTTTCGGTAGGTAAGAAGAGGAATGCTCCGGTTAAACATGTGGATAAGGATACTTCAACACCCGAAACTGCTCATACGGGTGCCAATAATCAGGTAGAATGAGTTTATTCTATATTTGATTTTGACATGTAAAACTATGCAGAAGTTATAAATGCTGACTAAGGTTATTGTATTTCATATTTATGATCGTATTTATATTATATATTCGGTGTTGTTTTTGTAACAGACTAAAAAGTCAATTACAAGGGAGACGGTAGAAACGTATGAAAATGAAGGTGAAGGAGCCGTTGTGAACGAGATGGTAATGACTAACTAGCTAAGTACCTGAGTGATGATGTCTATTTAGATTGAGTAAATAAAGTAAAAATAATTTGGTTATTTTAGGGTGATGATCAATTGGCCCAGGAGCATGGAGGAGATGATGAGATAAGATTTACAGCCACAGAATCTGCGGGCAAGGTATTATATCGGTTTTAGTGATTATAAGTTTTTTTTAGCGGAAACTCCAGGCAATACTATAAAAACGGAACAAAACCAATACAAGCAAAGTCAAGGAGAGAGCCTACCCGAAAACCAAGAACAACCAAGTTGTGACAGACCACAACAAGGGAACCAACACCTACTAAAACCAACCGAAGAAAAAGCAATACAAAAAGGAACACCACCACGACACCAACGAGCCCAACACAAACACCAAAAAATAACCCCCATCATGCCGAAGACGGACCAAGGTTGCACCGATTCTTCCAAGCCAACCTATTAAGCACCACATCTCGAATAGTCTTCACCACTTGAACCGTAGATCTCTTCGTATTGTCAAATAAATGCCTGTTTCTCTCTTTCCAAATGTAATACACTGAAGCCGCAAGCGAAAGCTTATGAAGACTTCTATGAGGAAAACAACTCCTATCCGTAATCCCTTGCACAACGGTATCCCAAGAATCCGCAAACATCACCATCCCTGCTTCATACTTGATCGCTTGCCACACTTCTAACGAAAAGGAGCACTCAAAAAATAGGTGATTATGAGAGTCAACCACACGTTCACATAATAAACACTTCAGATAAGGAGGTTCATGGTTCCATATGAGAATCCGGTCTTGTGTTGGCAGCCGTCGTAGAAAAGCAAGCCACATACAAAAAGCATGTTGTGGAACAAAACCACTAAACCAAATCGCCCTACACCACACATGATGGCTCCCATCCAACGCCATCGACCGCCATCGACCACCAAACTTCTTTAACCGTAAATGGGAAGAAACAAATTATGATCATTTTATAAAAATTCATATTTACATGTGGGTTTAATTTACAAAAACTAACATTGAAGATTCTTTAACATAGGTTAAAGAAGGGATGGTAACAGCGGCAGACAAGGAAGATGCGATTGAAATTGGTAAATCAAATACGAAGACAAGCTATATTGCTGTAACGTAGTGGGATTTGACATATCGTCGCTTTTTAGTAAAAAAAACCCCACACATACATATAAATTAAATAAAAACATGTGTTTCACTGCAGGAAGATGATGGTATTGGGATTGATGGGCTGATGGGTTTGATATACCAGATGAGGATATGGCTCTGGCATATTAGGCGGTTGATAGGGTGGTACATGCAATAAACGAGTCGGTGACCGTTGAAGGTGGGGAACTCCGTGAAACAGATGGTGGGGTTGTGGATGATTGTGATGATGGGGAAGATTTTGAAGACGAATATGAGCTACGAAAGGTACTAATTTAACCATGTTCGTAAAAAGATCATGTGTGAACTCACAAATATGTATTTCTTATGTTTTTGAAAAAAAAAATGTTATACATATGAAAATATGTGTTTTAAACCATGTTTTTGAAAAATTGTGTAACAACTCAGATATGTATTTCATATGTTTTTAAAATATGTGTCACATAAGAAAATATGTATTTCATATGTTTCTGAAAAAAATGAAACACATGTGAAAAATGTATTGTCATATGACATTGAACATATTTTCATATGTATTTGATCGCAATGTGTGTTTGAACATGTATGTACTCACAAAAATATGTGTTTCATATGAAATTATGTATTTCATATGTTTTTTATGTTGAATGTTCTACTTATTTCATAACTTGGTGGTTTGTTATTGTGTCAATGTAACAACTCAAATTCATATTGGGTTCTCTATAGTTTACAAACGGTGTGAAATCTTAATAATCATTAGCATCTTATGTAAAACAGGAGTACATGGCGAAGATCGATGTGCACTTGGAGCAGATATATTGCACTAAGCATGACTTGAGCAAATTGATAAAGGAGGCAATGGAGTTGTTCCCAGAAGATGTGAACTTCGATGACTACCAAGAAACATTCGATACGATTTTCAGAGACGATGAAAAGACAGATAACGATTGTGAAACGGATAGCTATGGGGAGGAAAAAAGAAAGAATGATTGGAAAGACACTTCTGTTTCAAGTCAAGGAAAGTTAGATGTGCATCGACATCCGGAGGTTACACCAACGAAGTTGGACTTTGAAGTTACACCGACACCAATTTCACAGATATGGTGCACTCAGACATTCAATGCGATAGACAATGACATACTACACCGATCTGTGAATTCGGCATCAAAAGATGCAATTTCAGCTTTGTTACACTGTGATAAGTCAACTCCTAGCTTGGGGTATAATCAGATGATTCGGTACACCGCAGAAGACAAAGGGAAGGAGACTATGGTAGGTGATGTCATGCAGCGTCGGGCAAGCCAACGGGAGACAAAACTTGGTGATCAGATGAGGTCCCCATACGTTAAGTGCTCTGTCGATGTACGGATGGCATAGACAAATGACGAAAAGAAAGCCCACAAACTTTGCTTGGCTGGATATGGTGGCCTAGAGTAAGTACATTTAAATTATTAATTTTTTACCTTTAACACAACATAGTTTTCAATAATTTCAACGGCGTCAATTATAGTGGCATACGAAATTTGCATGAATTAATATTCATAAGATGTATTATGTTCTGGAACTGTAGTGACATGATGTACTCGTCGAATACGGGTCAAAAAATCATGCGGGCAGGAATGGAAAGCTTGGCTGCCAATGAGCATATAGTCACCAACGTCGTCGATGGGTGGGTAGACATATTGAACTACGAGGAGAAATACAGAAGCGTCTACTCACCAAGACGGTTCTTCTTCAAAACATCAGTCCTAGTGAGTATTGATAACAATTTTCGTAACATTAACATTAATTGATGTTTCCTATTCTAAAGGGTATAAACGTTTTCAGGAGGGTGAGGTGTTATTAAGCCATATATACACCTCCAACAAGCGCTACGAATGGTTCTTAAAGAACATTGCAGATGCAACAAAACACCAGGTTGAAAACGTCAACATGAAGAACGTCGATCTGGTATGAAAAAAATTATTCGTTTAAATTGTTTTTTGCTATTTTAATGGTGTTATTTACGTTAACTAACTAATAAAATAAATATGATCAGATCTTCTTTCCCATTATGCAAGATCGACACTATTATTGTGTGGTGTTCAACATTAAAAGTAGCCTGATCGAAATAATAGACAACAAACAACCGACGTCTTATGGAAGCGGTATAGACGACAAGTGCGAAAAGGATGTCAGTATGTTGGTAAGTATAATTTTTTCATATTACACAATCAACCTTGATTTAAACGTGGCAATGAATAATGTACATTAACATTTGTTATGTCCGGCAAACGATGATGGCGACACACTTGAAAGATACACGTCACCCGGCTGCGAGAGTTATAGAAAGCTTCCCAAAAGTTAGACTTGTTACGAGTTGGCAAACAAGGAGGAATTTCGTGGATTGCGGTGTTTTCATGATGAGGCATATGGAATGTTACATGGGTGGAGGGAGCCGAGGTTTAGTCACGCATCTGGAAAAGGAAGGACCAACACAAGCGAGGCAACTGGAAGGACTGAGGAAGAAATACACAGCAAAGATACTCTTGAGCGACTGGAGCACAAGACGGGATTACGTGCAATCGGAGATAGCACGGTTCTACAAGATGGACAAGCGAACACAATCACAGATTCTTGATTGTGCGAACGCAACTCGGTCTGAACGACTTGATAAGTATTGATATAGGTGGTGGTTTTACTATGAAACACTATTAAAAGTTGATGGATATTTGTTTCAATGAGATATTTGTTGATGATTTGGTATTTGAATAGTTTTTGGTATAACTATCGATTTGATATTTCATAACTTTTTTGGTATGTGTCGGTTAATGTTACTTTTGTTATAACAGTGATTTTAAATGTCAATTGCGTATGTTTTTCATATCTATGTATGGAATGTTAGTTATTTTAATATTTAATTCACATATCTTTCTCAATATCAACGGTATGACATTAATTTGAAATTACGTTGAAATAACATTATAAATTTCAACTCCGTATAATTGGTAATTTAAAAATGATGTCTACAAATACTGTAAGATTTCCAATAGATGAGCCGATGTTGACATTTAGTGTATGAAACATACCATTTATGATTAGTGATTTAAGGTTTCACTTACGAGAATTTTGGTTTAAGTAAATCGAAACAAAAAATAGACTTCTTGTGAAAATTAGTATGGGTACATTTCAATTGGATTAAAAACATATTATTAAACCCAATGGTATTATTGATTCATTTGTTAAAATAGATGATTGTATGAAATCTCTGTAAGAGAAACTTTTCATATTAAATAATCAATATTTACCATATTGATCACCATTGCGCTTGATATAAGTTTCATAACAATAAGTAATAAAACATATGCATTACAATCACTTGCGATACCATACAAAGCACGTTAATATTACAAGTACATGCACTAAAAAACACAAAACAAACATGTACTATCTCAAACATCAAAACAAACACAACATACTATAGGAAGCAAATACGAACATACAAATCATGCGCGCTAAAGACATTTACTCCGTCGGGGGGATGCACTTGCAATCCCTCCTAAGAACATCATACGAAACCCTACAACACACCCACCTTTGCCTATACTAAATGACAAAAGGTCATTACTTATCCCAAATAAGGAATCTCTCACTTTTGCATGCATAATACTTTTCATAGATAAGTGTATCATGATGTGAAATGTGATAAACAAAAATAGGTAATAAACCAATGAATACCTACAAAAACTAAAACTCTAACACGAAAAAAGCAGGAGCTATTTGGGTAATTTGCTGTTAAAACTCTATGTGTACAAGCATAAATAAAATACATAAAATATACTGACAGCACAATATGCAATCAAAAAACCATGCATATACATATCAAAAAATGAGAAAACATTAAATAATAAAATCTAGCAAACAATCGTGAATAATTATGTTCAAACAAATAATAAATCGGTTTGCATCACCAATATCTCAAAACCAGCAAAAATAGTAGGAACCTTCAAAAACGTATGAAAAAAAACAGCAGACCCTAACCATCGTTTTTTCGCGTTGGACAATTCCTTGAATCATGGTTCGCCAAGTTGTTACACCTCCTACACAAACGTTCTGCTTCTTACACTTCTTGGCCACTTTCTTCAACGCACCCACCAACCGTTTTCCTGTACCGCAGCCTTTGTTCCGTATACCAGCAGGTGGTAACATCTTAACCTCCTGAGGAACGTCTACACCGTAACATTCCTTGAGCGCTTCGGCTCTATCCGCAGACGCAGATGGAATTATATTATCAACTTGGAACTCAGACTTCATGTTCTCCAACATTTCCGTTAGCACATTCAACTTGCTTTTATCATTTCTAATTCGACTAACCAACAAATCAAGCTTCGAATACAAACCGTTGATCAAACGCTCATTCTCTACGTCAACCTCACCATACCGTGCACGGGCAGCCTACACTTCAACAGGACCAAAGACCGGGTCCATCGACGAGATATGAGACTATCGGGTATTGAAACAAAATCATCGTTTAGCAGAATCTTGAACATGTGGTGACAGGGGGTACCATTACGGGGAAAGAAATTGCATTTGCATTCCATCATATCTGTCGATGTATTGTGTGAAACCTGTGAAACACAATAAATAATGAATTATAACTTAAACAATTCGTACGAAATTGGTGTTCAGTAAATAATGTAAGTCGACAACAGTGTAAAAATGTAAAAATACAAATAAACATACATGATACGAATACTTGGTAATAGCCTTCATATTTTTGTGTAAAACCCTGTACTTTCTGATATCATCATCTTCTCCAAGATACACGACACCGCAGTGATACGCGGCTTTCTTTATCTCTTTTTGAACTTCTTTAAAAACAGTACGTGTATATATCTCCGAAGCATGCCTCTCAATCACCAACGGGGTAGCACATCGAGGGAAAGTGTTTCTTGTGATGAACTCGAGGATGCGATGCTTATTCCTCTGCTTTTCGATAGCACCATCAAACGCATGTATAAACTTGACAAAGTCATTGCGGTAATATGCATATATGCGGAAAAAAGCATGCGCACTCTCGGAGCGTGATGTTGTCCTCATTAACCCGGACATGCGGACGTCCCTATAATACGCAGATATCCATGATTGCCTAATTCGGTACATCTCTCTTAACCAATCGTTGCCATGCAGTTCATAATCGTCAATTATACAACACCACTCCGTCTCAAATTCCTCCGGACTCATATGACTATTCCATACCAACTTATTGAATCTTCTTTTGAAAGATACATTGGCATCAAGATCATAGGTTATCTACAACAACATAAATATAATTAAAAGATTGCATGGCTACAACTATTATATTATTAAAAAAATTACGCATGCACCAACATAATTATTTTATTAATGAAATAGAAAACAAAACAAACCTTGCCTGGAAGTTTCTTCATAATGTGCCACATGCACAAACGATGTTTCGATTCTGTGAACACATCAGGAACTGCTTGTTTCATAGCCGCACATTGATCGGTTATGACAAACGTAGGTTGCTTCTCATGTGCTTTCAAAAAGGCAGACAATACCCACTTAAAATTTTCTACATTCTCGTGGCTTATCAATGCAGATTCAACGACGACTGACCTCTTATGGTTGTCGATAGCTATGAACGGAACAAAATTCATAGCATGTCTGTGAAAATAAAGAAATGAAACAATTAGTAAATTTAACATGAAAATCACGCAACAAAAAAGGAACATAATATCATACATACCGATTCGTACGATATGTGGCATCAAATGATATAGTGTCACCGAACTCTTTATAATTTAGTCTAGCAATCTCATCAGCCCAAAAAATAGTCTGCAACTCCCCATCAGTAACCAATATATCAAAGAAATAATCAGGAACAACTGTTCTACGTTTACACAACAAATCAACCAACATTTGCGCGTCTTTCTTCCCAACAAATGTGCCCATTGCAGTCCTCGCATTCTAGTAGTCAACTTGAGTTTGACTAACATGTTCGTAACCACCTTTAAGCGCAGCCTGAATATTATAAGACTTTGCCCCGCCAACACACAATGATGAACCATTATACACATTCCTAAAATCCGTATATTGCAACCGTCGTTTGGAGCGTGACATCCCCTTGTCCACAGAGTTGTATAGAGGATAGTTGTGCCTTTCTTCGAACTTATAAACAACATATGTACCAGTTTTCTTCCTAAGGCGAAACTTAATACAAGCTCTACAATTAGTGTGTTTCACGCTTGAATTCCTAGTCATTCTCTCAACGTCTTTACTAACCGGCATCCCTTGCTTACTACATAGTAGGTAACGTGTTTGCACTTACCATAGACTTGATAGCCCAGTGGTAAGGCCTTGGGGGGTTAGTGCTGGAAGGCCTAACTACCAGGGTTCGAATCTTGGGGGAAGCATTTCTGAGGTATCCAGATCTTGGGCTTGGTCCTTCGGGGTCGAGTCCGGGGACGGTTTGGGAGGATCCAGTCTATGGGATCCACTTCCCGGCCGTTCGGGTTCAGCCATAGGCTGGGCCAGATCGCAGCGGATTAGGGGGGATTGCCCAATTGGAGGCCCCGATACCGCTGGAGCGTGTGTGGGTGTGATACTTGCCGTTCAAAAAAAAACGTGTTTGCACTTGATCAAACTTATTTTTTTTCTTATTCGATTGACGAACATCAAAACCGGCTTCTTCGGCATATTTCATATATGCAATGTCGGCAAGATCAATAGACCTAAATTCATATCCAAGTCCTATCTTTACAGTTTCATCGACAACTGGTATCCAATATTTCGTACCAGCAGGTGAAACAAAAGTCTCGTGATGTACTACAACAAATACATTAAAAATATATTTAAATAATAAAAATATTAAAAAGGCATACTCATAACAACAATCTACATAAAAAAACAACAATAATGCTTTATCATGTTTTTTCATATGATAACGGGTGAAGCGTCAGTTTCATAATAACATAGTCCATCGTGTTTTCACATATGAAAATGTGTTATATATGTGAAATTATAATTTCATAACAAATTATAATACATAAGACGAACTAAAATTTTCAACTAAAATTATAATTTCATAACAAATTATAATACATAAGAACAACTAAAATTGAATACACCAAAACCGAAAAAATAAATATAATACATAAGAACAACTAAAATTTTCTTATAATATCAATTAACAGTTTCTTATTACAAAAAGAATATGAAACAGTCACATCCTAATTTCATACAAACTTATACACCACAAAATATACATATGAAAAAAAACGTCTTATATGTGTGAATTCATACTTTATAAACATAATATATTCATGAAAAATCAGAACAACAAATTTCGTATATCACGAGAACAACAAATTTCGTATAGTGCCTGTTTGTTAAATAGTTTTACAAATTTGTTAAAATAATGGTGAAATTTCATATAAAACAATAGAACACGTGGTTAAAAACCTGAGAAAAAAACTTATGTTTCTTTATTGGTGTAACGTCAATGGCATCATCAATAACTTGGAGTAAATCTTCCTCACATTCTTCGTCTGACGCAAGCGAAATAACAAAGTCGGCAATATCGTCGTCCACCTCCATGTGATCATGCACAGTTTGTTCTTCATGATTTTCTTCTTCGTTGTTATACGACATGACTACGAACAATTGTTAAACTACTACAAAGACCGATTTCTGAAGAATTTCTTGATAGAGCACGGTTATGGAGATGCGATGGAAGGAAAAAACGGTTTGAAGATGAAGATGATCATCAACAAAACGGATAGAATCAAAACAAATAAAAAAAATAATTAAAATCAATCATTTCCTTAAATAACGGATTAATATCATTAATTACTAAAATATCGAAAATAAAACCAGAGTTATAAATGACAGAATTGCCCTTAAAGACAAATTAATCAAGATTAACAATCAAGTGCTAGGATTGGTTTACATAGTTTACACACATTTAGTGGTTTACAATTTATTATCTCTCTCTCTCTCTATATATATATATATATATATATATATATTACGACGTTATTTTGGTAAAGAAATGGTGAGTTTTTAAGCTAAGGAGGAGAAGCTACTCTATTTTAATTGCTTCACAAACCATGTTTATAGAACATAAAAAATGATCAAGTGTTTTGATAGACTGTTTATAGAATTTAAGACCAAACAATTGTGTAAACAATATGTTAAATGGTGACTTGTGCAATATTTATTGGACAAGTCCAATTACTAGGACCTAAAGATGATCATAAGCTTCAACATGAACACCATACAAGTATAGCATGCATACATGAATATTCAGACAACCAAGTTCAACAACAATATCAATAACATGGGTCATTTGAAATGACACCAAAATGTCAATAATGAGCCTAAATCGTACGTACAATCGTGAAGCAATATGAAAAGATGTAAAGCATTAAAGCACATTTGTATAAACATTTAGCCATAATCAGACTAAAACTAACCATCTCATAGAAATCCCAGAATGCTATGAAAAATCAATCAAACATCATAATAATGAACATTAAAAGCAAGAATAACACTAATTTCCGAGATTGAAACAAAAAAATAGCAAGAAATTGCACCAAAAAACACCAAAAGAATCACCTAATATTTGCTTAAAATAATAACCCAAAATCATCCGAAATGTTGTTGATTTATGACACTTTTACACGACTAGGGTTTTAAAACTTATTTACCTACCCACGACTTATGCACATGTCCTGACGTCACAAGGCTAGGTCACCTGTTCATTACAAGACAGATGGGCTTTTCTGACGGAAAAATCCGTCTGAAATCCATCTGTAACGCCCCGAAAACACTATAGGACATACATAGCATTAAAATCAAACTCTTTTCAATAAAACTGGGTCCCAACATTTCGTTACATCATTCATAAGCTAAGGTTGGCGGAAACAACCTATACACAACTGAGAATATTCTAACTTCTATGGATGGCACTTGCACTGTCTCTAGTTGCGCCTGTACTCTATCTTGCTCTTGCTCACTTACTTGAGCCTCTTACTACTTGCTTACCTGAAAATGGTTTAGTTTTGAAAAACGAGGGTTAGACCAAAAGGTCTAGTGAATTTCCTCCATAAAACAACATGTATAAACCACGTGAAATCATTTTTAAATCATTCATGAACTATCACCCATATGGTACTGCACTGTATGGGGAATCACATAAACATCCACGATCGGGGCCCAAGCAGACTCCCCTTTCGCCCTCTCGTATCGGGGCCCAAGCAGACTCCCCGATACCCGCCTAAGAGGGAAACAAATTCCAACCTACCGTCTCGTCATACACATCCAAGGAATCATCGGATCCCGAGGCTCTATGACCCCGCAGTGCAGACCGACATCACATAACATGCACATACGTTTCATAGGCATGAAAAATAGAATCTTTACAAATCATGCTATCTCATTTCATCATGTCAAGATTTCTTTAAGCATAAATAAGCACGTACGTTAGAAACATGCATTTCAGTTGTAAACATTTCATGCGCTTTAAGAACCATAATCAGTAAAGAAAACGTTTAACATTTTAAGTCGTAGAAAGGGTTTAGGGAACTCACCTTGATTGACGTACAATGCACTTCCTAAACACCTTCAAGCTACACCCACAGAACACCTAAGGCAATAGATCCACATCAGATAAATAGCTCAGCCCTACTGTCTGGATACCCCTTTCCGGACACAACATTTCTCCGGACACAACACTTTTCCAGACACAACAATCCGGGCGCTAGACTTATCCGGGTAAAACTACCCGGACACTAAGCTTATCCGGAAACTTCAACTACCCGGATACTAAGAAACACCCGGACACCCTCACGGGGCACTTACCCGGACACTTGCAACATATCCGGACACCACCGAACACTGGTGTCCGGAAAACACGGTTGTTCGAACTTAACAAGTCTAAAACTGATTTATACTCCGACTTTTGCCATTAAGTCGATTAGATATATACAAGGGTTCATCCACCAACCTTAAATACTCACTTAATCCATTTATAAACTTCTAAATCGGTTTAACAAGACAAAAACCCTTAAAACCCATTTAGAGGGAAAAGAGGTGAAAACTCAATGAATCACCACAATAAATCTCAAGAATCCAAACCAGTAGAGATCGAACACAAGAATTAACAAGGAATAAGAGTTACCTCACTGATTTCTTCTTTGATTCCTCTATGATTCTTCACTCTCTTGATTTCTTTCCAAAAACCTCTTTCTTCTCCCTTTTCTCTCTTAGTCGCCATCCTCACACCAAAAATACCGATTTCAGAGAATGGAGGCTGCCCTAGAAGTTTGAGTCCATAAATACCTTTCAAAAATTGCAGAATAGTCCCTTGCCTTAACTTTCATACTTTGCACAATGAACACTAAACTTTCATACTTGCACAAGAAACCCGGTTGTTACACCATCGAAACTAGCTATTAGCGGTGGATTTCAGGCGAATTCGCCTGTCGCAAGTTCCCTCGCCATATAATCCTTTTCCGACGGATTCACTATTTTTTGTGGATATTTCCTTCGGAAATCCGTCGGTTTCTTTTTTCCATTTTTCATAAAAAAATCTGGCTTAATCAAGTTTACTTAATCAGATTGATTAAACTTCCGACGAATTTCGGTGGATAATCTGTCTGTAATTTAATTTAATTTAATTTTTTTAACAAAACAGTTTTTAAATTTAATCAATACAAAATTTAATAAAAAAATTCCGCCAAAAATGTGTTTTTTCTTTTCCTTTTTTTGAAAATTGGAAATTTTCACTGACGGATTGGTAATGTTTCTTGATGTCTAGAATTTTGTGCATCTGTCAATTGTCCCATCTACCTCTCCAAGTTCTTAATAGCAACAATGTTTTGTTCGGTGGTTTGCTCCACCACCTGGAGATATCAGAAGTGAGAATGCTGACATGAGTAACGATAAATCCTGTGAAAAACACGATCGCCTGAACTAAGGAGGCTTTATGAAACTAAAACCTTCGATCAGAAAGGCCATCATTGGGGCAAACAATGCAATAGCACTTGAGTGCTACATCTGCTAAGTTACAATTGAGTTTATCATATATAGACATAGACTTCATCATCGTCTCTTTTAATATTGGTTGATGTGGTGATTGTCATTGTCAGCCCGTGGTTTTGATTATCTCAAGAGAAGCTTAGATGAATCCTCCAACCCACATCATAATTACTTGAAAATAAGTAATTGGATGGTTGATTGCATGGGAAAAATATGCATGTAAGGAACTAGCTAGTTCCATAACATTTACACAAAAAGATGCTCCAAGTTGACACTCAACAGTTGAGTGAGGACTGTTCTAGATTTCACAACTTGATATGAGAAATGCGTGAAGACTCATGTGTTTGAGTGGATTATTGAGACCTCCAATTTGACCTTTTAGAGTTGTTAATTCTTCATAATGTCATTGCCACATGCTTTCAGCCATTTATTGAAGCATATCGAATTAGGTATGTATATACAATACATATGGCTCGATTCAAATAGGAAGGTTAAATATTATGAGATAATTAGAAGGAAGGTTTAGGGAAGATTCATATATAAATCAATTCATAAAATATGAAAAAGTTTATTTATCGATTCATATTTGAACCAACATTACAGATTATTCATATGGGTTGACATATGCATCTTCAAATGGATTTTTTCAGTGATTCACATATGAACATTCCTGTAACCTTACCTTTCTTACCTTATAACGTTATTTAGTCTTCTTATTTGAACCTCCCACTATATATATGGGGCAAAGTCAAATAGAAAACGCCCAAATGTTACAAACTGTGAACATAAGTTTGTATGTTTGTTTTATGGATGAAACAACACATATGATAATAAAGTGTTCAAACATTGTTGGTTCGTAAATGTGATGTGTGAAAAAGCACAACATACGTTTATACATGAAATACACACTTATACTCACACATAAGAACAAAACTAGTGAAACAATATGAATCATAGCTTAAAATCAAACTCACCATATGGTTTTGCTTGATTTTCACGGGTATGGTTTCCACACCTATTGTTTCATCTAAGAACAATACATGAAATTGGGTTTCAGGTTTGTGACATTTAGTGGGTTTCGATTGATCTTAGGTCTATATATATAGATATTAAATATATAATAATAATAATAATAATAATAGATCAATATAGGAGTCTTATACATAGTTGTGATATCAATGCTAGTTAGTTCTCTGGCAATGGTGTCAGAAACTTGACAGATGTACACAACACCCGATTTTTAACCGTAAGTGCATGCTGTCAAATCAAGTAATACATGAATATCAAATCCTAGGGAACCATGAGATTGAATACCATAGTAGTATATAACAACTTACTAGACAAACAATGATTGGATTGGGGATGAAGTTAGACTTTAATATACGACAATAAACATATAACTTAACATGACGCATGCAATTCACGTACATAAAGTGACAACTAGGTGTCAGATTTCATTCAAATTCATTTATGGCTCTAATCACAACATATTTCATCACGTACATTATAAGTAATCATTTGAAAATGACAACATAAAACTACTTGCTACCCTCTTAAACAATGAGATGCATATTTCTAAAATGACATGTTAAAATCTCTTGACTAACATGCACATAAAAGAATCTCAATAAGTATCAGAATGCTGTAAGCACAACTAGGGCTTACTTAGTATATTTTTATTTAGTATCTTACCTCATGTTTAAATATCTTAGTTTGAGTTGTAAATGATTTTCTCAAATGATATTACAACCAACAGATTAATCACGGAAAACGGTAAACACGCATATAACATGCAACCAACATGCTTCCAAACAACAAAATAGCTAAAATTAGATATGTACAACATTAATTTAAAATCCAACATTCTCTTATATATGGGTGCCTAGTTCATATTGGAGCCAAAACAATCTCACAAAATCAAGAAAAAATCGAATTTATACATCAATTGTCAAAACAGTACATAAAACAGTAAATCCCCCCGTCTTAATTAGATGCATATAGGTTACCGCCTTCTAATTCTTGAATGCTCCTCAAATATCGTTGGCGTTTTGGGCTTCCGAGCTTCTATGAAGTGTATTCGAGATTCTAGAGATACAAAATTGTTCTATGAAGTGTATTCGAGATTCCAGAGATACGAAATTGTGAGGTAGTTTTGTATAATGTTAAAAAATATTTTATTTAAGCTCATATTCGACATGAACCTAAATATATGACCTAGAGTCATGGGGATATGTCGTCCAGTTCCATTGTTGGCACCTGCAACACGTTTCTCAAGGTCGGTCGACTTTTCAATATAGGTTATGACAACCTAAAGTGGCCACACAGATGCCACCTAAGGTCACAATCAAGACCCAAGCTCCCAAAAATTGGCCAAAGTAGATAGGAAATGAGGAGAAACGAAGAAAATGAGGAAACCTTAGAAAAAGGGATTTTAAGTCGCCCTACACCCAACTAACGACCTTGGATATTACCTAAGTCAAGAGCCAATTCGCCCGTGTCATGGCCCATGCCACACATAGGCGTACGCGACTTAAATTTCAGTCCCTGTTTTTATTGGGTCGTGGACAAGTGCTTGTCCCGCCTTTGCCCATAAACGACTTTGGAATGGAAAAAGAATAAATGAGACTTAATTAATAATTGATTAATCAAACTCACTCATAAAACCCCAACGTTTATTTCCTTTTAACGTTTATGGGTGAGGGATAAATATCTACGAATGATCATTTTGAATATATGATACATAAACACATACATACGTCGTTCTCTTTATGAGAGAAAATATCCGAGAAAACCCATAATTGAAGCTACTATTTTTTCTTATTGGTCATGATTTTAGTTCACTAGTGTGAATATTGACAGAGGCACAAATACAACATTCACGTTGAGGTGCACAAACTTCCCCTTTGTCCTTCTATGTGTCACAGTTTGTTTTATGTTCTTTTCAAATATACACCATTTTAGATGGATTATGTGTCTATTTGGTCTCAATGCATCCTTCTATAGCGAAAACGTATCATATCCATGTAGATTTGCTCTCTATTAACGTCTTACCACATATAATATTGCACTATTCTGTGTCTAACAAACTTCAAGAATTCTCCGTTAACTCATTAATAATTTTTTTTTACGTTTTAAGAAACATAAAACAACAATTTTCAATTCCATTATTTAAGTTCAAAACAAATCAAGAAACGAAACTATATGCATTGGTATTATTGGATTTGATAATGAAAAAGATAAATAAACCAAATTAATACCGAGATAAATTGCATTTTCTCCTTGAAAATATGATACTTTTTTATTTTGAGTTGTTTAAACAAATACAATATTTTTTGTTGACTAAATTTGCCTTTTCACTCAATAATTATCTTTGGAAAGTCACAATTTTGAACAGTCTTCATAAGTTTTATTTATTTATGTCTATAGTCATATATTTAATCAATAAGTAATATTTGTTAAGTCAAATATTAGATTTTTAAAAGAATAATGTACATTACAATAAAATGTACTTTATTACGGTTTTAATTTTAGGGAATCTACTTTTAAAAGTTTATTTTAATGTTAACGACATGATATTACAAACAAGGAAAGTTAATAACTAAGGATTTTTAGTCACCAAGTTATAATATGTTCTATTTTTGGGTTCGCAAACTTAGGGTCCGTTACCAAATAATTAAAGGGTAAGAACTAAGAGTCACCGTCCTCACTTAATAAGCTAGATCTTGATCATTTCTTTGTTTCTTAAAGGATAAGATTATCGATTCTTATCATCCTTTCATAATTTTTCTGTAATGGGTTGTCCATATCATCAAATGTTTTTTTGGAAGGGTGTCAAACTTCTAGGCTATATCCAAACTAATCTCGACAAATTGCAACCGTAAGACATCAACCATAATAAATTTGGTGGTCACAATTGTTGTAAACGCCTGAAATCATACCTAAATAAGATATTTCACCACGTCTCCAATAACCTCAACCATTACATTACAAGCCTTATAGTTAATATGAAACAAAATATAAAACTATAAAATTTCGTTATATTAATTAATAAAAAAACATTTCTTACATTTAATAAACATAACACCAGATATTATTTTATTTTGCTTTATTTGACTCTTTTAAACAAGAAAGTTTAGCAGAATAGTCAAAGGTAATTTGAAGGCAAATTAAAATGACGGGCCCCATTAATCTCTCATGCCATAAACAAACACATACTTCCAAAATGCTTCTATTTCTCCAATTCTCGTGAACGTAAAAAAAAAAAAGTTGATAGCTTTAATATTATGGGTGCGTTTCATTTGCAAACCAACTCATTTGTACAAACTATACAAACCAATCTTAGCCTTTTATCAACTCTAATAAATACTGATTTTATTATATTTCTTAATCTAAAGTCATGATCATAATGAATTAATCTTATCATCTTCCATATATATCTCAATATAATTAATGAATCATAATAACTATTCATAAATATATCTATTGTTTCTTAATATAGGAGTTTGTATAGTTTGTACAAATGGTTTGGTTTGCAAATAAAACGCACCCTTAATATTTATTATATATATATATATATATATATATATATTATAATGTGTACCAAATTAAAAATAAAAACACTTTTTTTAGTTGGAATTTCTTCAACCTTTTTGTAAATTCAAAGTCTTCTTGATATGGTATGCACAGTGGTAGATTCATGAATTTGTCATCAAATGTACCACAAAGAATCATAATTGAGCTTAAAAAATGTTACACCACAACAACCAAGTTTATTGGTGGCAGATAACCCTAGTCTACATATATTATACTAGAAGTCTACTCGCGTAATGCAGCGCGATACATCTCGATTTTAATATTCTAATTTATTTTCATGTGTGGTTTTGAGAAAACAATCATGTTTTTTTTAAGAATTTTGTTTAAAGAATTACGTTTTTTAAGAAGTTCATGATTTGAGGATTTGAAATTGGTTAGAGATAATGATTAATTAATAAGAGTCCACAATTTAAGGATATGAAGATTGTTAGAGATAAGTATTAATCAAGTAATTAGCATTAAAAGCAGTAAATAAAGTTTCATTAGTTGTTTTTAAGAGATTTTAAGTAATTAACATTAAAAAACGGTGCATGAAGCTTTAGGGGTTGTTTTTAGGAATTTCTAATAAATGCTTTATAATATAATATAGATATTTCAAGGTTTTATATTCGAATGAAGTTTATTGAGTTTATTTGATTTACTTATCATATATTTTTCTTGTGTGACTTCTTGTAGAAGTGTGAAATATATTGATAACTAGCCAACTGTCCGGATACTAACTTACCGGACACCACTACTTTTCGAACATCTTTACTTTCCAGACGTTTCTACTTTCCGTACATCTCTACTTTTTGGGTAATTCTACTGTCCGGACACTTTCTACATACCGGATACTTATGCTTACCGGACACTTTACACTTACCGGGTACCCTTTTCGGTAACCTACAACACCAGAAGCTTACCGGACACACTTCCGGTAACCTTCATCATCTGCAGCTTACCGGACGAAACGCTGGTTCGAGTTCAAAGGCTAAAATCTTGCTACACGTTCTTCAAACGGAACGATAATGCGATAATTAACCACAAAAACGTTCTATAACTATTTCTCACAATGCTTTACTAACAAAACACGATTTAAGGTGTTTAAATCTTCCTTTAGTGTCTCATTTAACAATATCAAGAAAGAACCCACAAATAACCCCAAAAATCATTATTACAACAGAAGTTAGGTTTTTAGCTTAGGAATTACCTGCTGGAATCACTTGCAGAAAAACACCCCACTCTACTTCTCCTTCCAATTTGATGATTTGTGGTTCTTCCTTCAATCTTGCACTTGAGCTCCAAATCCCTTTCTCTCTGCCTTTTCTTCCCTATAGCCGCCAATAACCAAGAAAATGTGTCCCTAGGGTTTTGTGCCAATCATTTGGTCATTAAACCCTATCCCTTAATTACAGAATAGCCCCTCAACTTTCAGCTTTATTGAATTCTTCCTCAAAACTTGAAATTCTTTCCATATTGGTCACGGTTATTACAGAGTTGAGTTGTTACTTTTTATATAAATTATTTCTAAAAAATGTATTGGAAAGATAAACTTAAATAATATTTTAATAATATAATGGTTGTTGAAATCTCTAAAATAGGGAATCTATTGGAGCTAAATTTAACTCATTTTATGTAATAACCAGGTATGTCAGTGATTTATTTAATGTTATCATTTTAATTTAAGAAAGGTTGGGAGTTAGTTTTATAAATGTTAGTTGAGTATTTTATGAAGTTAGAAGTTAAGGGGTAAGTTTTAATTTTTATATGGAAGTATAAGGGGGTGTTTTGTCAAATGAGTGAAGCCTAGGGTTTGTTTGGTCATTTTACCTAAACCACACACCATCACCGCCATTATCACCTCACTTAGGAGGAGGTGTCCTCTCTTTAGACTCGATTAGCAAAACTATCAAAACAAAGTGTGTGTGTGTGTGTGTGTATGTGTTTTCGGTTGAGAGAGAGAAGAGAGAGATAGAGGCGTAGAAAGGAAGGAGAAGAAAGACAAGATTGTTGCAGAAATTAAAGGGTTCATCTTGTGAAGATTAAAGGTATGTAACCTCTTAATCTCTCCTTTTGTTTAGATAAAGTTTTATGTAAGTTTTTGGATGGGTTTTGATGATTTAGGGATGTTTTGAAAAATCTGAGCATATGGTTAGGTTATGTTAATAGTCTTAAACATATCTGCATATTTACAGCAACATGCATAGCTTAAAAGATTAAATTTCTGGGTTTTAGGATGAACAGTGGACTGAGACATTCATGCATGTCGCAATAGTGGGTTGCGACTTGGATGATAGTTGCGATCTTCATGAATGTCGCAACCTTGAGTTGTGACTTGCTCATTGATGTCGCAACAGTAGGTTGCGACTTGGTGCTATGTCGGAACAGTTGGTTGCGACAGGAGGGGATTGTCGCAACAGTTGGTTACGACATGAGGGAGTTGTCGCAATAGTTGGTTGCGACTTGTACTGTGTCGCGGTAGTTGGTTGCGACATGGTACAGTGTGTTGCGACATGGGGTATCTCAGTAGTTGATTGCGACTTGAGTCGAGGATTTCAGGATTTTAGAGATTTTAGTCTTTAAAAGAAATATTTGTATTTATGTGGTACAGATTTTGTGAAACTGGACTGAAGAAATTGGAGTGCTTGGTAATAGCTTGGAAGGATTTTGGAAATAAGCGAAACGAGTGAGTTTTTATTTAAAAATGTTTTCAAATGGAATACATATATGTGAATGAGTGTAATATTGTGCATATGGTGTTTATATGAGTATTACATTGCATGGGTGCTAGTTGGCCGGGCTTAGGACCGGTGAAAGTTGGTTGTACAGAGGGATAGTGGTGTTGGCTGTATTTAGTACAGCTGTGTAAAATAATTAATTGGCTTGCTACCAATTAATATGGCCAAGAGAAAGAGAAAGAGATGGAAAGATACATGATGCATGAGTCATAGTTGGTATTCTTATGTGAATTATGTGTATGATGTTGTGCAAATGTTTTCTTTAACTAATGGGGATTTCTCACTAGACCTCAAGGTCTAACCCTCATTTTTGTTTTAAATTATGTATTCCGGGTCATGGAGCAAATAAGGACAAATGATAGGTTAATCATGTCTAGCTTTTTGGAAGATACATGATTATGAAGATTCGAGATGTGTTTTGTATCTGTTATGTTGTTATGATATTATGTACTTTATTATAAAAGAAAAAGTTTGTACTGAAAGACCTATTTTGTTAAGCTAAGGGACCGTAAATGAAATATGATGTATTATTTTGTGGTGAAATTATGTTATGAAATATATGTTATTTGTATGTATTTGGGAATCGGGTTGTTACAGATGGTATCAGAGCCCTAGTTTAAGGGATTTAGGTATTAGTATCTGTACCTAGATTTAAACTCCATGTGAAGTAGGATGTCCCTGTTATTGTAGAACCTTGGGATGTTAAATATAAAAAGGTAGAAGGAACATCATGTAAGGTAATTTCAGATTACACCTGGCCAGTGTAATTGTGATCTTACAGGTACATGTTTGGACTGGAATACCTTGTTATATGGGGCATGTGCTTATGTGTATATTAACCTTGTCTGAATCGACAGAATGGCAAGTGGTACGAGACAAACGAATCGGGAAGGGGGAGGAAATCCGAATAGATCCAATCCAACAGTCGGAGGAAGGGGAAGAGGGGGAGAAAGAGGCAGAGGCAGAATTGGGGGCAGAGTTCAGGGGCGCGGTACGGAGTTTGTTACGAGAGACGACTTAGCGGCTGAAATGGGAAGATTACAGGCAAATATCCAGGCTATGTTTAACTAGACTCATAATGCTGAAACAGAAAGACCAGACCCTACACATGAAGAAGAGATGCCTATTACTCCTACTGTTGTACCAGTAATGAAGAGGTGTGATTATAAAATGTTTCTCAGTTGTAAGCCTCCGACCTATTCAGGAGACCGGGATCCAGTGAAAGCTATGCGATGGTTGAAGGAAATAGAAGCTATCTTCAAGACTAGTAAGTGCGCGGAAGAGGATAGGGTACTTTATGGAGCCGCAATGTTGAAAGGTGACGCTTTATACTGGTGGGAAGCTCATATTTCCTCGGGAGGTTCTGACATATATTCTACCTTCTCGTGGGAAGAATTTGTTATAGCTTTCAGGAAGCAGTTCTGTCCTCATGCAGCGGTTAAACAACTAGAGGGGGAGTTTATGAACTTGCAGCAAGGAAATTTATCTGTTCGGGACTACACTGCTCGTTTTCTAGAAAAATCTCGTTTTGCGGAGTACTACGTTACCACATAGGAAATGAAAATGGAAAGGTTTATCTTCGGGTTGAATTCAGATGTCAGAAGGCTAGTAACTGCAAAAGGACCCAATACATTCTCAACCGCAGTAGATGCCGCGGAAGATGTGGAGCGAGATAATAGGAGGGATGCTGGTGATAAAGGTATGGGAAAGAGAAAATGGGAAGGGCCACCACACGATCCGAAGAAGTTCGGGTTTCAGCGATTTGATAGCCGTCCACCTTTCCGATCAGTTGAAAGACCTTGCCCAAAGTGCCACCGTTTTCATCAAGGAAGTTGTCAAGTTGATCCTAGAAACTGTTATAAGTGTGGAAAGATCGGTCATATTGCTAAAGACTGTCGAATAGTTAGATTTTGTTACTCGTGCAATTCTCCTGATCATCTTCAGTCCGATTGTCCACTGGGGAGAATACAATCGGGTGGTACGTCAGTAAGACCAACGGGTGTCAGACCAGTAGTACCGAGCCTAGAACCAACAAGAACAAGAGGTCGTTCATTTCAGATGACAGCAAAAGAAGCGGAGGAAACTCCGGACGTGGTTACATGTACATTCCTAATAAACTCTACACGTGCTAAGGTGTTATTTGATTCCGGTGCAAATCGATCGTTTGTGTCTCCTTCATTTGCTGCTTATATGCATTTAAAGCCTAAAGTGTTAGATCATACTTTAATGGTAGATACTACAAATGATAATCAAGTGTCGGTTAAAGAAGTATTTGATAGCTGTGTGATAAATATAGAAGGGTGCGGAGTACCGATACAATTATTTCCTATAGCTTTGATCGAGTTCGATGTGGTAGTGGGGATGGATTGGTTAGCTGAGAATCAAGCTAACATAGTTTGTGATAAGAAGTTAATAAATGTTGTCTTACCTGATAAGGGGCCGGTAGTGATTTATGGTGATCGTAGAAATCATCAGTCTTGTCTTATATCTATGATAAGAGCCCGTAAGTGTGTTAATAAAGGTTGCCCGAGTTACTTAGCTTATGTGATAGATACTAAGCTAGAGAAGAGTAAGTTGGAAGATATCCCAATTGTTAGTTAATTTCCAGAAGTTTTCCCCGAAGACTTGAATAGTCTTCCGCCCGTTAGACAAGTAGAGTTTGGTATAGATCTGATTCCTGGAGCCGCTCCTGTAGCTCGTGCACCTTATCGTCTGGCACCTCCAGAGATGAAAGAAACGATGGCACAACTGCAAGACCTATCCGATAAAGGTTTCATCAGACCGAGTTCTTCGTCGTGGGGTGCACCAGTTTTGTTTGTGAAAAAGAAGGATGGTTCAATGAGAATGTGTATTGACTACCGGGAACTGAATAAGCGCACGATCAAGAACAAGTATCCGCTTCCCAGAATTGATGACCTCTTCGATCAATTAGTTGGAGCTTGTTATTTCTCCAAGATTGATCTGAGATCCGGTTATCATCAGCTGAAGGTTAAAGAAGAAGACGTTCTGAAAACTGCTTTTCGCACAAGGTACGGTCACTATGAGTTTTTGGTAATGCCGTTTGGACTGACGAACGCTCCAGCTGCCTTTATGGATTTAATGAATCGGGTATGTAAGTCGTATCTTGACAAATTCGTTATTGTGTTTATCGATGATATACTTATCTATTCCCGATCCAAGGAAGAGCACGCGCAACATCTTCGTTTGATTCTGGAACTATTGAAAAAAGAAAAGTTGTATGCTAAATTTTCAAAATGTGAATTCTGGCTACGGGAAGTTCAGTTTCTGGGGCATGTAGTTTCCATGAAAGGCATTCAAGTTGATCCAATGAAAGTAGAAGCGATTGAAAAGTGGGAACCGTCGAGAACGCCAACCGAAGTACGCAGTTTTCTAGGTTTAGCCGGTTACTATCGAAAGTTTATAAAAGACTTCTCTCGTATCGCGACGCCTTTGACAAAGCTGACTCGAAAGAATCTGAAGTTTGAATGGAAAGCAGAACAGGATGAAGCATTCCGAATATTGAAAGAGAAACTTTGCAGCGCGCCGATACTAGCATTACCTGAAGGTTCCGATGACTTTGTTGTTTACAGTGATGCTTCCAAACTGGGATTGGGATGTGTACTTATGCAGCGTGGAAAGGTTATAGCTTATGCTTCTCGTCAACTAAAGGATCATGAAAGACAGTATCCTACGCATGACATGGAGCTTGCAGCAGTTGTCTTCGCATTGAAGATTTGGAGACATTATCTTTATGGTTCCAAATGTCAAATTTATACCGATCATAAGAGTCTCCAACATCTTTTTGATCAGAAGGAATTAAATATGAGGCAAAGAAGATGGCTAGAACTGGTGAATGATTACGACTGTGAAATTCTTTATCATCCGGGAAAGGCGAATGTAGTAGCCGATGCATTGAGTCGTCAAGAAAAAAGTGGAACAATAAAGGTTATTGCACTACGAGTTGAGCTGCTACCTAACATTTTCGATGAATTGCTGAAGTGTCAAATAGAAGCCTATCAGGAAGAACATTTGAAATCAAAACGATTAGTGGGGTTATCAGCATTGCTAGTAAAAGATGATCGTGGGTTGTTGTGTATGGGAAACAGAATTTGGGTGCCTCGTTTAGGTGGTTTACGTGATCGGGTACTACAAGAAGCTCATCAATCTCGATTCTCTATTCATCCAGGTACAAATAAGATGTATAAAAATCTGAATCAATTTTATTGGTGGCCGGGAATAAAAAGAAGCATTGCTAAATATGTGGAAAGTTGTACTACTTGTAAGAAGGTGAAGATTGAACATCAAAAGCCGTTTGGTCAGTTGCAACGTTTAGAAATACCGATGTGGAAATGGGATCAGATTACTACAGATTTTATCACAAAGCTACCAAGGACTCCGAAGGGATTTGATTCTATTTGGGTGATAGTCGACAGGTTGACGAAGTCTGCACATTTTCTACCAATAAAAGAAACTGATTCGATGGAACGATTAGCCAAGTTGTATATAGACGAAATAGTAACTCGACATGGGGTTCCAATCTCGATTATTTCTGATCGTGATAGTCGTTTTACTTCAAGATTCTGGAGAAGTTTTCAAAAGGAAATGAGGACTCAGATAAAGTTAAGTACAACATATCATCCTCAAACTGACGGTCAGAGTGAAAGGACAATCCAGACTTTAGAAGATATGCTACGGGCTTGCATTGTTGACTTTGGGGGATCGTGGGATAAGCACTTGCCGTTGATTGAATTTGCCTACAACAACAGTTACCATTCCAGCATACAAGCGGCACCGTTTGAAGTTTTGTATGGTAGAAAATGTCGAACGCCTCTGTGTTGGAATGAAGTGGGAGAGAAACAGTTAGCAGGACCAGATATAGTACAGTTAACAGCGGATAAGGTTACACAGATTCGGGAAAGATTAAAAGTAGCTCAAGACAGACAGAAAAGTTATGCTGATCGACGTCGAAAACCGTTAGAGTTCCAAGTTGGAGATTTTGTAATGTTAAAAGTCTCGCCTTGGAAAGGAGTCATTCGATTCGGGAAACAAGGTAAACTGAGCCCGAGGTACATTGGACCGTTTGCAATCATAGAAAGGATCGGTGAAGTAGCCTACAGGTTAGACCTTCCACCAGAGTTAAGCAGGATTCACAACGCCTTTCATGTGTCAAATTTTCGAAAGTGTTTGGTTACACCAGATCAAGCAGTGTCTCTACCAGATATACAAGTTGATGAAAAGCTGAATTATGTGGAGGAACCTGAAGCTATTGTTGACCGAAAAGTCAAAGTTCTACGGAATAAGGAGATAAGACAAGTGAAAGTTCAGTGGCGACATCATAGGGGTCAGGATGCTACGTGGGAATCAGAGTCAGAAATGAGAACCAAATACCCTCATCTGTTCACTTAACTGAATTCCGGGACGAAATTCTTTTAAGGGGGAGATGTTGTAATAACCAGGTATGTCAGTGATTTATTTAATGTTATCATTTTAATTTAAGAAAGGTTGGGAGTTAGTTTTATAAATGTTAGTTGAGTATTTTATGGAGTTAGAAGTTAAGGGGTAAGTTTTAATTTTTATATGGAAGTATAAGGGGGTGTTTTGTCAAATGAGTGAAGCCTAGGGTTTGTTTGGTCATTTTACCTAAACCACACACCATCACCGCCATTATCACCTCACTTAGGAGGAGGTGTCCTCTCTTTAGACTTGATTAGCAAAACTATCAAAACAAAGTGTGTGTGTGTGTATGTGTTTTCGGTTGAGAGAGAGAAGAGAGAGATAGAGGCGTAGAAAGGAAGGAGAAGAAAGACAAGATTGTTGCAGAAATTAAAGGGTTCATCTTGTGAAGATTAAAGGTATGTAACCTCTTAATCTCTCCTTTTGTTTATATAAAGTTTTATGTAAGTTTTTGGATGGGTTTTGATGATTTAGGGATGTTTTGGAAAATCTGAGCATATGGTTAGGTTATGTTAATAGTCTTAAACATATCTGCATATTTACAGCAACATGCATAGCTTAAAAGATTAAATTTCTGGGTTTTAGGATGAACAGTGGACTGAGACATTCATGCATGTCGCAATAGTGGGTTGCGACATAGATGATAGTTGCGATCTTCATGAATGTCGCAACCTTGAGTTGCGACTTGCTCATTGATGTCGCAACAGTGGGTTGCGACTTGGTGCTATGTCGCAACAGTTGGTTGCGACAGGATGGGGTTGTCGCAACAGTTGGTTGCGACATGAGGGAGTTGTCGCAATAGTTGGTTGCGACTTGTACTGTGTCGCAGTAGTTGGTTGCGACATGGTACAGTGTGTTGCGACATGGGGTATCTCAGTAGTTGATTGCGACTTGAGTCGAGGATTTCAGGATTTTAGAGATTTTAGTCTTTAAAAGAAATGTTTGTATTTATGTGGTACAGATTTTGTGAAACTGGACTGAAGAAATTGGACTGAAGAAATTGGAGTGCTTGGTAATAGCTTGGAAGGATTTTGGAAATAAGCGAAACGAGTGAGTTTTTATTTAAAAATGTTTTCAAATGGAATACATATATGTGAATGAGTGTAATATTGTGCATATGGTGTTTATATGAGTATTACATTGCATGGGTGCTAGTTGGCCGGGCTTAGGACCGGTGAAAGTTGGCTGTACAGAGGGACAGTGGTGTTGGCTGTATTTAGTACAGCAGTGTAAAATAATTAATTGGCTTACTACCAATTAATATGGCCAAGAGAAAGAGAAAGAGAAAGAGATGGAAAGATACATGATGCATGAGTCATAGTTGGTATTCTTATGTGAATTATGTGTATGATGTTGTGCAAATGTTTTCTTTAACTAATTGGGATTTCTCACTAGACCTCAAGGTCTAACCCTCATTTTTGTTTTAAATTATGTATTCCAGGTCATGGAGCAAATAAGGACAAATGATAGGTTAATCATGTCTAGCTTTTTGGAAGATACATGATTATGAAGATTCGAGATGTGTTTTGTATCTGTTATGTTGTTATGATATTATGTACTTTATTATAAAAGAAAAAGTTTGTACTGAAAGACCTATTCTGTTAAGCTAATGGACCGTAAATGAAATATGATGTATTATTTTGTGGTGAAATTATGTTATGAAATATATGTTATTTGTATGTATTTGGGAATCGGGTTGTTACATTTTAGAGATTTTAACTTTTAAGTCTTTATTTTAAAAAAAATATAGAAAATTTGTTGGAGATATTTACAACAAATATTTTTAAATGAACGAAAATTTACACCTATAAAATACTAGTAGTGTGCACCGCGCGTTGCGCGGTGACGATAAACATAACTTACATATATGATGTTAACTTTAATAATAAGTTTCGAATTATAAGCATTGTTAGCCTAATAAAAAAAGATTTTGATTATTAAGCATTTTGTTAGATTGTTAGCTTAATAAGAAAAAAGACTTTGATTATTAAGCATTTTGTTAAATTTACAAAATATACACATTTATTGATTTATAAGCATTGTTAGGTTAAACAAAAAAATAATAAAACAAAGTATACAAAATATACACATTTTATTGATTTATAATCATTGTTAGCTTAAACAAAAAAATAATAAAACAAAGTATACCAAAATAATAGACATTTTATTGATTTATAAGCATTGTTAGCTTAAACAAAAAAATAATAAAACAAAGTATACCAAAATAATACACATTTTATTGATTTACAAGCATTGTTAGCTTAAACAAAAAAATAATAAAACAAAGTATACCAAAATAATACAAAACCAAAGTATACAAAATAATACAAAAGATAATGAAATGTTCTACTCAATTAATACAACAATTTTAAAAAAAAAACCAAAAATCTAAGAAAATTCTAAAGCCTCATTGGAGGCTTCTCCTTAATCCTCTCTTTTACATTTTGCTTTATATATATATATATATATATTGATGTTAGCTTAAACAAAAAAATAATAAAACAAAGTATACCAAAATAATACACATTTTATTGATTTATAAGCATTATTAGCTTAAACAAAAAAATAATAAAACAAAGTATAGCAAAATAATACAAAACCAAAGTATACAAAATAATACAAAAGATAATGAAATGTTCTACTCAATTAATGCAATAATTTAAAAAAAAAATCTAAGAAAATTCTAAAGCCTCATTGGAGGATTCTCCTTAATCCTCTCTTTTACATTTTGCTTTATATATATATATATATATATATATTGTTAGCTTAAACAAAAAAATAATAAAACAAAGTGTACCAAATTAATACACATTTTATTGATTTATAAGCATTGTTAGCTTAAACAAAAAAATAATAAAATAAAGTATACCAAAATAATAAAAAACCAAAGTATACAAAATAATACAAAAGATAATGAAATGTTCTACTCAATTAATGCAACAATTTTTTAAAAAAAAACCAAAAATCTAAGAAAATTCTAAAGCCTCATTGGAGGCTTCTCCTTAATCATCTCTTTTACATTTTGCTTTATATATATATATATATATATTGATTGTTAGCTTAAACAAAAAAATAATAAAACAAAGTATACCAAAATAATACAAAACCAAAGTATACAAAATAATACAAAAGATAATTAAAGGTTCTACTCAATTAATGCAACAATTTAAAAAAAACAAAAATCTAAGAAAATTCCAAAGTCTCATTGGAGGCTTCTCCTTAATCATCTCTTTTACATTTTGCTTTATATATATATATTGATGTTAGCCTAATAAAAAAAGACTTTGATTATTAAGCATTTTGTTAGATTGTTAGCTTAATAAGAAAAAAGGCTTTGATTATTAAGCATTTTGTTAAATTTACAAAATATACACATTTATTGATTTATAAGCATTGTTAGGTTAAACAAAAAAATAATAAAACAAAGTATACAAAATATACACATTTTATTGATTTATAAGCATTGTTAGCTTAAACAAAAAAATAATAAAACAAAGTATACCAAAATAATACACATTTTATTGATTTATAAGCATTGTTAGCTTAAACAAAAAAATAATAAAACAAAGTATACCAAAATAATACACATTTTATTGATTTATAAGCATTGTTAGCTTAAACAAAAAATAATAAAACAAAGTATACCAAAATAATACAAAACCAAAGTATACAAAATAATACAAAAGATAATGAAATGTTCTACTCAATTAATACAACAATTATAAAAAAAAAACCAAAAATCTAAGAAAATTCTTAAGCCTCATTGGAGGCTTCTCCTTAATCCTCTCTTTTACATTTTGCTTTATATATATATATATATATATATATATATATATATTGATGTTAGCTTAAACAAAAAAATAATAAAACAAAGTATACCAAAATAATAGACATTTTATTGATTTATAAGCATTGTTAGCTTAAACAAAAAAATAATAAAACAAAGTATACCAAAATAATACACATTTTATTGATTTATAAGCATTGTTAGCTTAAACAAAAAAATAATAAAACAAAGTATACCAAAATAATACAAAACCAAAGTATACAAAATAATACAAAAGGTAATGAAATGTTCTACTCAATTAATGCAACAATTTTTTAAAAATAAACCAAAAATCTAAGAAAATTCTAAATTCTCATTGGAGGCTTCTACTTAATCCTCTCTTTTACATTTTGCTTTATATATATATATATATATATTGATAATTGTTTTCTTACTTTAATTATATTAAAATTTAAGTAAAAAATCATTATAAGGTATACCCATGAATAAGCGAACACATGTAATGCTAAATAATTGAGTATCCAAAAATCATAAATATTTTTCCTATTTAAACTCATTATGGTTGTAAATTAAAAGGATATGTTTGGGACAATTGACAGTTTGTTGATCACTTATTAGTTAGTTGATAAGCTATTTATTGGACAATCATAAATATTTTTCCTATTTAAACTCATTAGATGTTGATTGAAAACCTACTTGTTAGTTGATAAACTAATCGCTCTTGATAATCATCGGTTGATAAAAGAAAATGCAACAAATATTTTTTATGTAGAATACAAGAGACGGTTAGAAAAAAAACACTAATAAGTTATTCGGATCAACTTTTAAGAAAGTTATCTTATTATTTATCAAAGAGTAAAATACATTTTTGGTCCCCATGCTTTCTCAAATACCTCTGTTTTCGTTTCTACAGTTTTGCTATTGTGGTATGTGAAATAATCGAATTACATCCCTCTCTAAAGGTCGTTACAAAAACTCGTTAAATTCTGTCCCTTTTAAAAGCTATCTAAATTAACTTATTTCCCATCAATCTCTCTCTAAATTGAACCTCCCCTCCCCTCGGTCTCTTCTTTCCCTTTTTAGAACAAGAAAATCTTCCCGCAACCACCTCTAGGTCCTACAACTTCTTCCTCTTCTTCTAACTTCGAGACTCCGACCTAAAGCCCTACAAGAAAGCACCCAGGTGCCGATGTTGAGTTTGGTTAAATTTTTTATAGGTTCATTTTTTATTTTATTATTATTTTTTATTTTTTATTTTGAGTTTGATTTTATGGTTTGGTTTAGATTTGATTTTAAGGTTTAAATAGTGGTGAGTGGTGGCAGTCGGAGGAGGTCGGAGGAGGTCGATGGTGGTGGTGACATGTAGGGGGTGTTCATTTTACAACCTAAAATGTGCTCGTGTCGTGCCAGTCTGTACCAAACCGCACGATTTGGGACCTTCTTAGTAAGGTCTGCGATTTTTATCTTTTTATACCACATCGCACCGCAAGTTATTTTTTATGAATTATATATATATATATATAGTTATATAATTTGTTCTTATTAAATAAAAATAATTACTATAAGTTTGCTTAGTAATTATTATTGGATTAGTATATGTACTTATCAGTCCATGTTGCACCTTTAAAATATAAGTCCAAATTTTTTGTAGGTGTTTTGTTTTAACCTTTTCATTTCAGACATAGAGAACTAGAGAAATGGCCAAACTCGACTCTCAATTCATAAATCGAACAACTTTGACTCTCAACTTTCATACCCGCTTAGATTGTTGACAATTGGGTAGATTAGATTTTTTAGATAACTATTCATATGCACACGAAGTTGTGAATTTTCAATAGATTGTTGAAACTCAAGAGTTTAATTAAAGTTGAAATATAGAGCTCAATCGTTTATTTAATATCAATTTTCAGAAGCTTGATTAGAACGTTTATGCATTTGGACTTAACTCTATTGTATATTTGTACTTTGTTTTAATGTATTGTATGAAGTATAAACTATGAACCTTTGTTTTGTTAGTTTTTACGCATAGTTTTTAGATAGAAACAATATAAACCACACCACATCGCGCGGACCACATTTTACGCTGCGGTATTTTGCGTTTTAAGTATGCATGGTTGGGCTGTGGTTTGAAAAAAATGCTCAAACCATATATTCGGTTTGGTTTGCAGGTTTAGCTGTAAAATGCACCTCGAACTCCCCTAGCGGCAGGGGGAAATGGAGTACGAGAGAGGGCTCACCATTGAAGGGTTCTTTTTTCGACCGAGTAGATAGGTCATAGGTGTGGGGGACGAAAGCTTAAGTGGTAGGTTGGGTGAGGAAAAGGAAAATCTTCCATTTTTTCGAAAAGCCATCTCTGGCGATTAATCAACAATTCAATGGTAGACTATTCTCTTTTTAATTTTTAATTTTTAATAGAAAATAAGAGGAAAACTTAGAAAAAAATACTACAATGTCCGTCACCCCTGACTAAACTATATGGACGAAAACTGAGAATTTATGAGAAGGACAAGGACCAAAAATGTAGTTTACTCTTTATCAAATGAGACATTTTTCAATAGCCTTAAAAACAAATTAACATATGATTATAGCTTAAAATTAACTTAATGGTTTAGAATAGACCATTAAAGACTGTTTCTTTTTTCCTTGTTATTAAATAAGGATTGAAAATACAAGATAGGATAAGAATACATGTTATTCACATTTGGATATCTTATTCTAGACATAATTTAATAGAAAAACTAAACAACACGAATATTCTTATGAGAAATTAAAGTTAACATGAGAAGAGTAAAAAGTCGATCTGAACCGTTGATTACTTTTAATCAAATGCCCTACCATGAATTGTCGTTTAGAAGAGAACTGATTTGGTGCATCTCGATGGATCTCATCCTAATGTGCATTCATTTCTCATCCAATTTTTGATAATCACTTCTCACGTTAACCTCAAATTCTCACCAGAATCCAACCCAATTAAACAAAATGAAAACCAATTGTTACTTGGGTATAAAAAATGAAAATAGAAGTGAAAACAAGAAAGGGTACTTTCGTAATTTAACATTAATGAGTCCTCACATCAAGAAGTGGGAGGATTAAATTCTTAACGGCAAAAAAAGAGAGGGGGGTGGGTATGTCTTCTCTTCTCCCTTCCCAACTCCACATTCATTTTTTTCGAAACACACACACACACACACATTCACACACTCTCTCTCCTTCTCTCTCGTGCTCCAACGCTTCTTGCTTCTTCCAAGCGCTTTAAATCTTTCAAAACTTTAAAGCCATCAAAACCCTAGATTATGATCTTACGCTTTGCCAATGTGTGGATTTTTCTTAAAAGAAACAAAACGGAAGATGTGATCTGAGACTGGGATTCGTTGACGAGTTGATTTTTACTATTTATTGATTTGGTAAGTTCGAGTAGTAATTGTGATGTTGAATTTCTTTCTTTTTGTTTTGTTTCAATGATATTATGACAGGATATGGACGTTGATATGAAATTGTGAATCTGTAGCTGTTGCAATGACTTGTCTCCTTCCATCCCATCTTTCATTTGTCGTTACCAACCCTAGTTTTTAAAATGCAAAATCGGTGTAGTGTTTGTAGTAAATATAGTAGCTACATTATTTTACTGGTTGAACTTATCATGTAGTTTAATGTTATTAGGTATTTCTTGCTCGGAAAATTAATATCTCATCCCAATTTTGAACATCAATGAAAGGGGAAAATGTTGCTGTTTTGACATCTAGATTCTAAAAATGTAGTTTTTCTTTGAACTAGGTTCTTTATCTTTGGATTTGATTTATACTTTTCAATGCAAGGGATTGTTTATTGGAGCATGGATTCATCTAAGCTACAGTTTTGTGAACATATTTTTTTTTGCTTGCTGATGCAAGTATGTGTCTGAAACCTTTGGGCCTAGTTAGCAATTAGTTTACAGGATAGATTATTTCGCTTCTAAATTTAAAAAGGTTTTGATATGGTGTGTTAGATCGAAGATGTATACATTTGTAAGTTTTAACATGATTTACACTTTGCATTCGTGGATTGTTTTTATTGATGGCTGCAGTTACATCAAAGGTGGGTTTTGTTGATTTCTGTTTCTTGTTTCAGAGATTATATTTCAATCGTATGAGAAAATGGAAGTGGAGAAACGAAGTTCAAAGGGAGGGTTTCTTCAGTTGTTTGACTGGAATGTCAAATCTCGGAAGAAGCTCTTCTCGAATAAACCAGATTTACCAGGTACACTACTTTTTCTTCTTGTTGACTGTGAAAATGCTAATTTTGTTGCTTTCCTGTAGCTCTTTGGTCTTCCCATACTTAGTACTTATGTTTAATGGTTTGGTATCTCACAGAAAGTTCAAAACATGGAAAAGAAAATTTAGACAATTTGGCTATATCGAGACTTCAGCAGGTACAATACATACATAAACTATTCCTCTATCCATAGCATAATCAATAATTAGCAAACTCCTCATTTTTAGCACTACATTGTTTCATTTGCTTTCTGTTTTTCTGAAAATTGAGATATATAAAGTATTATTAACAGTTGATATGTCTACAATTTGAATGTATGTAGATGGAATTAGATGAGGCTTTGCATGGTCCAAGTCTGACAGGAAGTGATTGGCCTTCATCCATGAGTAATGATGAAGGATGTGGAACCAAAGCCCCTGGGGTGGTGGCTAGACTTATGGGTTTAGATTCTTTGCCAACTTTAGATGCTTCTGATCCTGGTTTTACCCCATTCATCGACTCTCACTCTTTTAGACATTCTCTTCACCCAAGAACCACCACTGAATTTGAAAGTGAACATCATTTTGCGGGTATGCGAAATAAGCTGGATGGTTTTTCAAGAAACCCAGTAGAAGATAGGTTACAGAAGTTGCAGAACCGACCGATTGAGAGATTTCAAACTGAGGTATTACCTCCAAGATCTGCTAAATCTGTACCTATTACTCACCACAGAATGTTATCTCCTATCAAGAGTCCGGGGTTTATCCTTTCAAGAAATGCGGCTTATATTATGGAGGCAGCTTCCAAGATGATTGAACAGAGTCCCCACTCTACTCTCAATGGACGATTGCCATCCTCCGGGTCTTCTTCAGTTCCCCTCAGAATCCGGGATCTAAAAGAGAAAATGGAAGCTGCACAGAGAACATCGAGGATTTCTGAAGCATCACAAAGACCCAAAGTGCATAGCCCTGCCAGTTCCTCCAAATTACAGCCCCCTGACAAGCGTCAATGCCGGTCAGAAGTTGTGATTTTAAAGCAAGGTGTTGCAGGTAATTTGAAGCAAAAGAATAAATCTGTTTCAATTGCTACTCCACCGAAACCAAATATTCAGAAAGTAGAGGGACCCACTTCAAGAAATACTAGGAGTAACATGAAGCAGAAAGAAGATGATGTTAAGTCTGTCCAATTGGATAAAAAACAAAGAAATACACCAAAAAGGGTGCAGAATAGATCAAAAAGTGTCAGGAATCCTGACGTGCTGACACAAAATAATCAAAAGCAGAACCGTGCATCATCTCAGAAAGACCGCTCGAGTTTGAAACCTCGAGTTCCCTGCCAGCATGACAGAAAAGCAACTTCTACAAATGGTTTCTGTAGGGAAGTTAAGACTTCAAAGAAGGCGGTTGAAAACTCAGCAGTTGGGGCTAGAAAATCTCAGTTAGCGACATATGAAGCTGGAAAGGAAATCTCGTTGACTAAAACAAAGAATTTTTCCGGGAAGAAAAGGCCAACTGACGGGGATATTGTTTTTGATGGAACTACTTCTAATAATGTACAGATGAAGGAAAAAGAAAGGTCCGTAAAATGTAATATAACTATAGACGGATCTTCAAATTGGGAGTCTGTTGACAGGAAAAATGGGATGGATGTTGTGTCCTTTACGTTTACTTCACCTATTAAGAAATCAGTGTCTGAATCCGAGCCTTCTGGTCAATCAGCAGTGAAGAGTCGAGGCGTGTGTCTTAATTTTGAGGATGATCAACCCGATAAGGAGTTCCCATCTTTTAGGACACCTATGATTGATAGTGATGCTTTAAGTGCTCTACTGGAACAGAAACTGAAGGAATTATCATCTATTGTTGAGACGTCCCAGTCTGACACAGTCAGAGGAGGCCCTACTCCAAGTTTTGCTTCTGCAGTAGCGGGTTTCTTACCTGATGTGGTAAACAGTGCATCTGATAAACGTGACAAGATGTTTCATCTCAATATGCAGAAGGACAAAAGTATGATCCAACATGATTCTGATGTTTCTTCAGTTGATCAGATGCTGGTAAAAGCTAAACCGGAGTTGCAGGTATAATTCGCAGCTTTATAACAATACACATATCTCATTTTGGTTGTGGAGACTATACAATCGTTCGAGAAACTTTAAATAAAAAAGAGAATCCAGAAAATATTAAACTTGGTGCATCTCTTGCTTGAATATATCTTTCAAGATTCTAACTACAGTAATCTTAAAGATTGTTGTGTTTTATGAGCTGAGTTTCTTGCTAATGTACATTTTGTTTTGACATTTCAGGGTTTGAAAAATCTAGTTGTTTGCTATGATCTTGACTTGTACAGTTAACTCACAAGATGGAAAAAATAGGAAATTAGGGCCATGCATTGTTAGTAATTTCGATATGGAATCTTTCCTCTCTAAGAGTTATACTTTAAGTGTTTGCCTTACCATTCTGAGTGTTCCTCAAACATATATTGGGAATATTTGTTCATGAATGTAGAACCATGAACGAAAGTCCATATAAGCAACTTAAATACTGAATACAAGCTTTCCTTTTTAGATTGGACAGTTGTGATACGAATCTGTAAAATTGGTGATCGATTGAATTATTATTGTTGATTTCCGGTGTTCGAGAGACTGGAACTCTTCTATTCGATTACATGAATTGAAAAAGAATCATAATACCTCCTTACAACGAAAAATACCTTTTTATACCCCTCTACTCACGCTTCTTACTAACAACCCCCTAACAACCCCCTAACAACCATCGGTTTGATTATACCGATTCCTCCCCTTGTAATTACTTCTTTTGCCCTCCTAGCATACATATTTAACTCCTGTTTCTTATCAATACCCCCCCCCCCCCCCCCCCAAGTAATGCGTTCATCTTGTCCTGAAGATGAAGCCCTGGAAATTGCTTTTGAATAACCTCAACATCTTCCCATGAAGCTTCAAAGATTGGCAGATTTCTTCATTTGATTAATGCTTCAGGAACTCCCCCATTAGTCTTTCGTACTTGTAACGCATCCTCCGGCTCAACTACTAGTTGCAAGTCCTCCCTCACTGGTCTGATATGATGGTCGATGATGCACATGGCCCCACTGCTCTCCTCAACCGAGACACATGGAAAACGGGGTGTAGGCGGGACGTTGTTGGCAGCCGCAACCGGTACGCTACGCTTCCTATACGTGCCGTCACTTGAAAAGGACCATAAAACCTTGGCGGAAACTTCTGATTATTTGCCCCTCTTAACGTCTTGTGTCTATAAGGTCGAAGCTTCAGAAAAATCATATCTTCTTCCTTGAAGTGTGCATCTTTTCAATGACCATCAGCCTTTAGTTTCATCTTATGTTGGGACCACATAAAAACAGTCTCAACATATCTAACGAATCATTCCTTTCCTTCAACATTTGGTCCACCGCTGGCACAACCATCGACCCCTCCTTAACTCGCAATATTGCTAGAGCATATAATGCCATAAACAGTGAACTAAAATCTTACCTGGTAAGTTAGTGATAGTGTTGAATTTTACCGGTAAGCGCTTACCCGGTAAGTAAGTGATAGTGTTGAATTTTACCGGTAAGCGCTTACCCGGGTAAGCGTTGGTAAACGGCCCCTTAGACTTAGATGCCTGCCCGACCTAAATCTTTTTCGAGTTCAGCTTGTGTTGTCTGCTTTACTGTTCATCTCACAGTCAAACAGACTATCACATTCCTTAGATTTGTCCGTGTATTGTCTGGGTTCTCGTCAATAATCAATATCATCTGGGTCTTGAGTCTACTCATGTCACGAGATTTTGATCTTTCCTGATATTTTGTTTTATTCACAGTATTTCAACACCCACAAATTGTATTGTAAACTTTAGAATATCCAAGGACTAGTATTTCATTATGTTTAATCGAGGGATAATTCTGGACTCCTCAGAAATCCAAGGTTCTTTCTGTAGTTTACAATTGCTTGGGACAATTTTGTACTTTCCGAAAGGTTCAGGGACCTCAGTTTATAATGGTTTTGGTTTCTCGATGTTTTCAGTTTATGAAAGTTAAAACTTCTATTTTGTTTGCCAAGTTGAGAAATGTACCTATGCTCAAACTTGAGTGGAATCGAACATAAGGCTAAAGTTAGGCTTTCTTATGTTCATGTATTCAGCCTCTGGGCATATTGTTTGTGCTTTTTTATGTCCAGGATACCATAATACATAGTGTTGCTCATAATATATTTCACAAATTCCATTATAATATCCTACTTTTTGCATGATACTGGCTGAAACTATTTTATCTAAACAATGGCAATCTATATTGAGTCCTTATTCTGTTTTCAGGGAGTTGAAGTGACGGAATGCAACAGCAACAGTGAAACCGAAGAAAGTGGGATAACACATCAATCAGATGATAGTTGCATCACATCGAACGGCACAAGCACCTTAACCAGCAATGGTAAGCATACCGAATTACCTACCTTTTTCTGTAAATGAAACCATGACTATTAAGATTCATTAATTTACTAAAATCATGCTTTTCAGAAAACATCAGTGTTTCTAGGGTTTAGGGTTTAGCTATGACACATTGTTGAAATTTGGTAATAGACAACATTATAAGGTTACAAATCTTTCTTTTCAGGAAACAAGCAGTGTACCTCAACAAGAAGCATGGAACTTTTTGCAGAGGAGATAGAATTGCAAGATTCCGCCACATCTTTACCTAGCACCATATTTGAATTCACATCCACTGAAAGATGGTCGTCACAATGGGAGTTTGACTATATCAAAGAAGTGCTTATGCATGCAGAGTTAGTGTTAGAGGAAAATGTCATAAATGGCCATGTATTTGACCATCTCGAGAACCACAACAAAAACATGGACCCATTCTTGAAGCTACAAAGGAAGGCTTTGTTCGACTGTGTGAGCGCGTGTCTAGAATCTAGGCGTGACCGTGCCTTGAGCGGTAGCTATGAAGAATGGGAAAAATTGTCAACGATGTTCCAAAGGAATGTTCTGTTGGCCGATGAAATACAGAAAGAGATATGTGGTTGGGCGAGCATGGAAGATTTGATGGTGGACGAGGCTGTGGATAAGGATATGAGTACTCGAGATGGGAAATGGTTGGATTTTAAGGGCGAAGCCTTGGAAGAAGGTGTGGTGATCGAGAACGCCATCCTTACCACGTTGATCAATGAAATGGTAACTGATTTTTTGTGTTGTTAGTATCTTAATTTCTTAAAAAGATGACACAAGGGTTTCTTTGAGACTGTGTTTGGTATGCAAGCCATTCCTCCAAAACATTATATCATAGCTTCTTCACCTGTTGTTGCATCCCAGTGGACATTTTTAGAAGTTGATGGTCATAATGACTTGTAATTGGCATATTAAAAGTTGTTCAATGACTAGTATATTTAGAAATATTGTTGGCTAATAGATAAACCGCTAAATGATAATATAAAATGACTTATTGAACGAAATATAAAGGGTATATTAGGAAGAAAAAAAAGTAGAAAAGGTTGTACTAGAATAGTCTCTTCTCTTATGAATTATAAAGTTGTTTTTTGTAATAAATGTGTATGAGTAAATTTCATGACAAGACAACTACTATGTTAGAATGTATTTAGACCACCCCTCTTTGAAGCATTTATGACCATAGTTCGGTAGCCGGCCTTACGATTGACGGCATTTAATAATATACCAATCAACATTAAAGGACTAAAAAAACCACCTTCTTAGCGTCGATGTGGTGGATAAAATTCATATATGTTTTTACATATGTAATGTTCTCATTTGAACCAGACTCACATATATAGATGCTTAATCATTTAAGCTAATTAATCATTTAATTTTATAGATTTTATTTTTAATACTTAAATATGAAATATTACGTTAGTAACTTAGTTGGTGCGTTTGGTATGCAAACATGATAGTACATAACAAGACGGGATAGGACAGAACAGTTGTTCAGCATTTGATAGACAGAACTGGACATAACAGAACAGATAACATTAGATAAAATAAAAATTAATGAATGAATAAAATATAAAATAGAACGTGTATTTGATGTTTTAGAAGAGAATTAGATTTTATTTTGAGATTATAGTGGTAAAACATAAGTCTGTTCCAGCTTGTACCATGGGGTGGAGGTGGAACAGGCCTGTTCCAGCTTGTTCCACTTTGTTCCTGTCTGTTCCACATAAAAGTCCTGCCAAACATGAGACATTGATCACTGTTCTGTTCTGTCATGTCCTGTCCAGTGTACCAAACGCATCCTAATAACTTATCCACTTACTTACACCACAAACCCAAGTCGCTTCGAGTCTTCGACTCCCCTCCATGGCTCCACCTGACCCCTTTGCCACCATTCAATTCCCCAACCATGTGCTCTCAATTCTCTTGTCGGCGGCCAAGGTTTATTTATGGGTTTTGAACGATGAATCATAGTGTATTTATGGGTTCTATGAAGCGCATCACAATATATTATAGGGTTTCTTGTTTTTATCTTGGGCATATATTCTTTCAAAGGGTTGTTTCTTGTTATTAATCAATATTTTGCATAATGTGACACAACGTATATTACAGTCTCTTTCTTGTTTGTATTTTATGTATATATATTTTTTAACACTGTCTGTCTTGGAGTATCATAATGTGCATCTTCTATATATCTTGGGTATCACAGTGTGTATCACAGTCGGGTTGTGTCTTACTTTTAAAGGGTATCGTATCACAGTGGTATACATCAGAACAAGTTTAGCCTGAGTAAGGTTCGTCGGAGAGAGGAGGGAAGGGAGATGATAGATAACTATAAAAAGACTAATTTACCCCTAAATATTATCCACATATTTAAATATTTTGAAAAATAATAGGTAATAACCAAAATTAGTATTTTTAATAATAAGCATTGATTATTAATTTATGGTTGAGAATGGATCTCACGTTTATCACAAAGAACTGATTTCTCCTTTGAATATCCCCCTATGTATATAATCTCATTTTGAGCGTTATTTACATTCCGTTTATGTGTGTTTTTCTTCCATTCAAGTTGTTTTTCCTTTTTATTTGTTTGTGTTTCTTTCTATTATTATTTTATTTTCATTTGGAGTTGTAGAGAATGTTTTTATAGTTAAACGCATCATTTTTGGGTTAAAAGCGTCACTGTTCGTAGAGTGGGCATAGTTTTGCCCACAGTGGGCAGCCGCAGACTCATGTGGTAAAAGGATAACCTTAGTTAAGTCAGATGGTGCAGAATACATCTTTACCCTTGGATCCATCAATTGCTTGATCATGCTTATTTCAATGAATTTGAAGATATTTGCCCATCTCATACTATAAATACCACATTTGGGGGAGCATTAAAAAAAAGCTCAAAAAATGTAGAAGTTAATATTTAGCTTTGCATTTTGTTATCTTTGTTGTAGTTTAATTTATAGTCTTTAACTTTCTTGCATTTAATTTCCGCATTTACTTTCCATCTAAGTTTGTAGCTTATCTTTATATTTATTTAATGCAAGTAATTTATATATATTTCCCTTCTTACATTATGTCTTTTAATTTTATTATGAGCTAAGCACCTTCATGGGTATGAGTGTGAGCCTAACTTGAGAGTAGTAGGCTACACTTGGTGTGGCTGTTATTACTAGCTCTTGAGATTGATCACTTGAGTTGAGCCTTCACTCTACGGATAAGCTGATTACTTTGAAGTGTTAATATTAGATCTTAGACCTCGAGAGGGGCGGATCCGAAATACGACTTAAGTGATGCACAAAGATTTGAGAAAGTGTTTGCGAACCACGTCGAGAGGTGGGTTTTGTATGATTTACTAAGGTTCAAACGTCGGTCGAGTATCCTAAAGAGATTTGGGAATAAATCTCCATACTGATAGAACTTTGATTTCCAAGTCATACTTAGTTAAATCGGCAAGATCACGAGTTAGTGGCATTTGGCACTCTGTGGGTACTTGTGAGCACGATCTATAAAAATCCACTTTCGAGAGATCAAACTTTTTAGACATTCCGTACTACAAAATGACTGACCATTTCGTCCTACAAATAACTCAAGGAAAACATACACCCATATCCATTTTCATTTACTTGTTTAGTTTTTGTTGTTAAAACCCATAACTCACTCAAACAATATTTTCTTCTTCTCTCATTGAAATCAGTGTATTCTCGACTTAGTACTTGGAACTTTGAAGTCCAATCCCTGTGGATACGATCTCGGTATTTTACCACTTTATTACTTGTAGCGATCTTATTGTCAGTATATACTTCTATTTTCAGTGTGGAAATATTGGGATACACGATATTTAGCTACCAACTATCCACTTCCACCACAAACCCAAGTCACTTCGACTCCCCTCCACCTGACCCCACCGCCACCATTAAATACCCCAACCACGTCCTCTCAATTCTCTCGTCGGCGGCCAACGTTTATTTATGGGTTTTGAACAATGAATCATAGTGTATTTATGGGTTCTATGAAGCGCATCACAATATATCATAGTGTTTCTTGTTTTTATCTTGGGCATATATTCTTTCAAAGGTTTGTTTCTTGTTACTAATCGATATTTTGCATAATGTGATACACCGTATATTACAGTCTCTTTCTTGTTTGTATCTTGTGTATATATATTCTTTTAACACTGTCTATCTTGGAGTATCACAATGTGCATCTTGTTTATATCTTGGGTATCATAGTAGGTGTCACAGTCGGTTTGTGTCTTACTGTTAGAGGGTATCGTATCACAGTGGTATACATCATAACAAGTTTAGCCGGAGTAAGGTTCGTCGGAGAGAGGAGGGAAGAGAGATGATAGATAACTATAAAAAGACTAATTTACCCCTAAATATTATCCACAAATTTAAATATTTTGAAAATTAATGGGTAATAACCAAAATTAGTATTTTTAATAATAACCATTGATTATTAATTATGTATGGTTGAGAACGAATCTCACGTTTATCACAAAGAACCGATTTCTCTTTTGAATATCCCCCTATATATATAATCTCAACCCGACGAATGATCGTGTGAGAAGTTGAGGTTAACGTGAGAAACGTGAGAAGTGGATCAAAACCGTTGATCACTTTTAACAAAATGCTCTCCCATGAATTGCGCCTTAGAAGGGAATTGATTTGGTGCATCTCGTCATAATGTGCATCAATTTCTCATCCAACAGTTGATAACCACTTCTCACGGTTCTTACGTTAACCTCAACTTCTCAACGAAACCCAATCTTCTCAACCCTTGATTTTGTTTATTTTAAAATTTAGAGAGAATTATCAAACTAGTTAAAAATACGGTTGAGAGTAGTTGTAGGAACCGATTTAAGCCACACCGTTAATTATTTCGGGTAAACGTAATCAATAATCCAATTCACAAAATCACCAATTCATTTATTTTTCAGATATTTACTCATTTTGTTTTTTAAATAAAAATGAATTACCCATGTTCTTTTAAATTAAATTATCTAAAATATAAACATTTTAATTAAATAAACTATACCATAAAAAGGGAGAATTCATTATCTGTTGTAGGATAAATGTGTCATCGTCAAAGTATAAGACAATAATGATAAAGTTAGAGATAGAGATAGAGATATACACATTAGAGTTAGATTAGAACTTGGTATCTCATGATTATCTCTTTGTAAACCATTTCTATATAAATGGCTTATGATTAATGAGAATTACGATTCATTCTCTCCATTCTGTTGTGTTCTATTCGGTTTTCTCTTCAACACGTTATCAGCACGTAAGCTCAGAATTCAATATAATTTAAATGGTTGTTTCGTCCGTTGCTCGTTGCCTACCTACATATTCTTCTTACGTTGGTCACAAATTCAAGTAAGTTTTCTTTCGGATTGTTATTCTTAAATTGTGCTTGTTTATTATCATCGATCACGACGGCGTGCAACATGGAAAATCGAAAACAAGCAGTCAAGTATCATAACGAGCGCTTTATCAATGACATGTATGTCATATTGAATTTATTAACTGTGTATGCTCCTTAATTTCATTCCCATTATAAAGGATTAGGTAATATGATTATTATTATTATTATAAATAAATAAATAAAAATAGTTATAGAATTAAAAGGTTGGTTGACGAGAGAATGGTATAAGAGATTTTTGTGAGAAAATCCAAATTTTTTGGGCTAAGTAGTTATATATGTACTGTCATCTCATTGTTAAGCGATATGATTTTTTTTGACATTGTATCTATCCTAATAATCATACTTACGAATCAATAACATAAAAAATGTTTATTTTAATACTTATTGATACAAATAAATTTTGATGTGCTTTTTTTTTAGAAGTTATATATTATTAAATATTAAATTTTATAATAAATTTTATGTGCAAAGAGAAAATGAAAATATTTTTGGTTGTTTATAAATTTTACGGATTATTTGGATGTCAAAAGTTTTCGTGTCATATATAACTTCTTTAATCCAATTTTTATTATACTTTAAAAAAAATAGATTGATAAAGATGTAATTTATTTCAGATGTGGTGTTGTAATACTTTTTCTATAAAGATAATCATGAAATATTATGAGTTAAATGATTATCTTAACTACATTTTAAATATTTTATTTTTAAAATGAAGTGTTTAAATATCTATATATATTTAATTATATTTATCTGTTAGTTATATTAATTCAACATAAACAGTTTTGTTTTAAAAAAAAATAGTGAATTTATATGAGATTTACCGTGATTTTAATATAGTTATTCAAATTAAGTATTTATATGAATATAGTTATTCAAATTAAGTATTTATATGATTTTAATATATTTTTAGTTCTAAAATAAAACTAAATTTAGACGGGATCCATGTCTAAATTTATGGAATTTCTTTTTATCAATTAAATAAAGATTTAATTTGTTTTCTCTATCTCTTATCATTGGTTTTTTTATTTAATGATTTATTATATTAATTTTATTTAATTGATCTATTAAACGTATTTAGGCTAATTAGAATAAAGAATTAGATTATTAGTTAATTTAATTTTAGCTTCAACTCATGTAAATTTAATTGAGTTAGTATAACTTTTAATGTTTTTGACATGAGATTTTTTTATTTAGACATTCTCAATTAAATACAATATTGACATGCTTATTGACTAATTGAATTATGTTAATACTACTTTCTTATTTAGATAACTAATTTGATCTGGATCATTTAAATTTACCAATATATTATTGTGAGATATGATAATCAATTATTATTTGAATAAGCAATAAATTTATTTAACTTAATTGTTTTGCCGTTTTTATTAATTATTTATTAGATCAATTGTCGTTTAGTAATGTATGTACTCTTTGATTGATTTTACCACATAATGCTTAAATGCTTATCTTAGATAAATGTTTATTTTATTTAGATGCTTATCTTAATTCATATTTGTTATAAATCAAATGATTTATCTTGATTATGAGTTTCTACTCATTAATTTCAATCTTACAAATAATTTTCGGAAGTTACATTTCCAACCCCCATACATTTTGGTCTCTTACCAAAAGATCCATAAATACTATTAAGATGTTAAAAGTTTGAATTTGACTTTATGTCAAAAATAAAAACTAATATTGATTTGTTTAATGACAAAATCTCTTAAAATAGTATTAAGGTATTGAAACATTGAAATTGGCTTCATAAGCCAAACTCATATTCATTTTGGCCTCTTGCCAAAAGCTCTATAATTAACAATGTTATATTCAAATTAATTAAATCACAAGATATCGATTTGGATTTTGTCAAACGGGTGTAAATAACCCTAAGGTTTGTAGGGACTTAAGAAATCCACGTGATTCCCATACTACCTGAAGATCCAATAGATTGAGTGGTTTTTATTCGCAAATTGAAATATTGATGAAGTATTATCAACAAAATGTAAGAATACAAAAATCCAATATTATTATGATAATGAAATTTCATGCATGACATAATAAGTATAAACCTTAATTCACTATTTTAGAAAATAATACGTTCTCCATTTTCTACAAAATCTTTGAATCAAAAGTACTTGATTACCATAAGATAGGTTCGGAAAAACACAAGAAAATTCGCAAAAGTCATCGAACCATTTTGACCCTAAAAGAAAAAAACACTAGATGTTAAGATACAATTAAATACTTTAAATTTTTTGAGACGATACATCAGTCACAACCTTCAGAGAGAATAACTAAAAACCCCCAAGAACCGTGGGTAGTCCCAAAAAGGAAATTCGGGAATATTCAGTACCATATACTTCTCAAACTAATCATACAGTGGAAAGAAACCTACTTACTTGATTACAAGAAGGTAACTGATTTTGACAAAGAAATGTCATGTCTCAAAATGCATCTCAATCTTTGTGGGAAGGAACTCATAAAAGATTATGCGAATCATAACATCTTTTCATCTTTCCTATATCACCAATCATACTAATGAAACAGTATAAGCTGCAATATAACCTTTGACAAACTCATTAACTTAATGCAAGTGGTTAAGAGTTGTAGCAATTTTTTTAACAACGCTAGACATACCCGGATAAAGAAAATTCTTGGGGTTAATAAGGCAAGCGTTGGAGGTGGAAAGAACTCCAAAGGATAGTGAGTTGAACATATTAATCCACACACATATGCTAAATATGTACCATATGGACAAGGTTGTGGAAAGGGTCAAATTCATGGAAAGAGTCGGGAACGAACTCCTAATAGAAAATGGAACAAATTAACTATGTCATATCTAAGATTGATTAGGTATAAGTTTATTTAAATATAATTTAACTATAAAATTAATTGCATTTGTGTATACATATATACACCTGAGTTTATAACCATTAGAGATGTAAATGAACACATAAAAGAACAAATGCAAAACTCTCAATGTTTTTCGTTCCATGTAGGAATGTATCGAGGAGAACTTGATTGTTTTTGTGACATATCATACAATCATAAGAAATAGATTGTTATTAATTGAATTAATAATTTTTAATTCCTCCAAAAACGTAGACGATGGACTGTCTCTTGTTGCTTAATGACACAAGATCAATCACTAAAGCACCATATTAATAGGAACCTTGTTAAGATATTCGTATCAATGAGAAATCATATTATAAGAATGGAAATGGGTATATGTAAATCAACTCTAATGATATGAAAACAACGTATATTAGAGATATTAATGTATCAAATTAATGGATTATCTATGTCATTAAATCATATTTTGTCACTGTTGGTCCCGAAAGGCTTAAACAAGTTTGTAGAAGGGGGGGGGGGGGGGGGGGTTGAATACAAACACACTATTTTACTTTTCTAAATTGTTTATTGATAAATCATTAACAATTTACAGCTTGTTGCGGAAACAAGATTAAGGATAAACCTAAATCTAAACAAGTTGGAACACTAAGGTTTTCTTGCACTAAGAAAGATAAGGAGATTACTAATAAAATCCTATCTTGAGAGATTTGAACTTGTCCAGAGTTAGCAAGTTACTTCAAATGAAGTGAGTTCATCTCTTTATATACTGCATGCATTTAATGCAATTCTGTATACACTTTACACGTGTCATCAGCGGATTGGTTGCATGTCATTGACCTTTGTTGACAACCTTAGTAGCCGCATGAATGAACAGTGTAGTATCAGAGTGGTTGTACGATTTCAGATTTTCGGAGGTTCTTTTCTGACATTTCGTACGGTGGCGTGCAAGGGAGGTTAAGACAAAAGTACTTTGTACGGAGGACTTCATGATCAGCTTTCGTTGATTCAGCGATTATCATTTACTATTCAGCAGATGATAAAGTTCAACGATAGCTGAAGTCTTGTACTTGATACTTCACGTTGAGTGGACAAATCTGAGTCTTCGCTGATCCGCATCAGTTCATTAGGAGACTTGTCGCTGGTTCTTGAGCTTGATCTTCGACTTCAGCGTAGAACCTTTGTTGACGTGAATCTTGTCTTCAGGGATCATAAGTAAACAACTAACTTATCAGCGATCACCATAAGGACTGAACAGACTCAGCGATATGGTGAACAGTGTTCGCTGAATGTTTAATCTAAAAGTGCGAGAGTTCCTATCAGCAGTACTGTAAGATCTTAGTACTTATCAGCGATAGTGAAACTCTGATACATATTGTTTACTTACAATTTTCACTAAGTATTTAAGATAGGGTCATTATCAAATCACTGAGGGTTTGGATCAACAATCTCCCCCTATTTGATTATGACATAGCAACAGAGAAAATTGCTATTTAATGAAAACATAAGGATAAAAAGAACTCATAAAATATTTGTCCCTTTTACTGTTTTCTGGGATCTTTTCAGTACTGATGGAGTAAAGTACATTCGCTGAAATCTTTCTTTAAATCTTTGAATCAGGTTACAATATGGATAAGAAAGATTACAAGTACAAGCGAAATAAAATACAAGTACTAAAGGATGACTGATACAATAGAGAAAAAAATGGTGATTGTTGTCAGCCTTCAAAGGGTTCTTCCTTAATGAGAAGTTCATCAAGGGTTGTCTTTTCAGTTGGAATCATCGAGTCAGGAACCTTTTCTCCTTTATTCTTTAGCTTCAGAGCAGCTTCAAAAATCAAGGGTTTTAGGTGTCGTGCCTGAATGTCTTTTCTGAAGTCGCACCAGTAGATGAGATCTTTGAGCTGTTCGATTGGAGTGATTGGAAGCTCAGCGATCCGTTGAAAGCATTTACGTCCGTCGTAGTCAAGAAAGAATATTCCATAAGGATTACTGATGACTTTACCGGGGACGAAAAGTTCACATGGTGGCAAAGAGACGTCAAGGGCAGATAGATCAGGATCAGGACCAAGTACTTCAGCGCGAGAGAAACCAATTCCAGTTTCATTTCGTATGACAGGACCTGAGTTTGAATCTTGACGTTTCTTCCTTGGAGAGTCCTTTTTTCTTTTCGGCTTTAGATCAGGAACAGGAGGAATATCCACACAAGAAGATATCAAATCGATCTGTCTGTTTATCAGCTTTTCGAAATGATCCTTGTACTTAGATTTTGATGGTTGGATAGCTAACCTCATCTCCAGCCATTCAGAGAGACCATACCTTTTTACAGTGTCAGCACGAAAGGTTTCAGATGAGTCATCTTCTCTGAACAGTTTGATGTCAACAATAGGTACTCCGATGGAGGTTCTTCCAGAGATGAATACCTTGTTGATCTTCGCTGGACGATATCTGAAGTGGATTTTCTCTTTACACCAGATCAGGGTGGTCTGAGAAACTTCAGCTTTCTTTTCCACGATCTTCTGGGCTTGTTCCCAAAGCTTTCGTTGGATTTGAATGGGAATACGCTTCAGCTTGGGGTCTTTGACAGATTCTTGAGTGAGCTTGATGGCGTATTCTCTGTCTTTATCTTCAGTTTCCTTCCTTTCAGCGATGAGGCGTTCAGCTCTGAGATGATCCTGGTATTCAGCTTTTGAAATTCTGAACTTAGGAGGAACTGAAGGTAGTTGATCGCGCCTTAGGATGATTCGCTGATCCTCGAATCGCTTTATCATTTCTTCTCTCCTCTTTTGACGAACTGAGGAGGGTCTGTTTCTGTGCGAGAGAGGTTGTTCTTCTGATTCATCAGTCTCAGAGATTAAATCTAAGACTGGGATTATGTCTTCAGCGGTAGCTGGAATTATTGGTGAAGTTGCAATAGAAGATCTTTCAGCGATATCCTCAAACAGGGGAGAGGACTAGCTGAAACGCAGCGATCTTACAAATAAGAACTGGGTAGAAGAGCTTGGGTAGAAAAGATAGAAAAAAAATGTGGATGTGTATGGTGTTTGTGGAATGGATAACTGATTTTTCAGAGATGATCAGGGAAGGAAAAATAAGTTTAGTGTACCTGACAAATCGGCTTTGCAAGTAGGATCGCCAGATTATCATCTTCAGCGATGCCTTTGTCTTTGCTTTTCTCAGCGCCAGAGGCTGAGTGCTTTGTCTTTGTCTTCTCCCCTGAAGGTTCTTTTATTGAAATACCTTTAAGAGCTTTGGTTCGAGGAGCAGGTTTGACAACAAAGAAATCATCGTCATCTTCATCATCATCATCATCGTTCCTTGGAGAGGAGGATGGTTCAGCTTCAGGGATGTCGAAGTCTTCGTCTTCTTCTGCTTCGGATTCCTCAGCATCTTCTTCGAGTTGCTCCCCCTCAGATACAGAGGCGAGGTTCTCGGTTCCCTCAGGGTTTTCATCTCCCTGAGGTCCAGTAATCCGATCTTCATTACCCTCTCCCCTGATAGATTCATCATGGGAAAGGTCTTCAGCGCTCTTATTTTGATCTTCAGCGCTCTTCTCCTGTTCAGCGCTCTTCTCCCCCTCTTTCTCATGATGGGCGGGGGAGGAATGGGTAGATTCAGCATTGGTGTTGTCTCTGTCTTCTGGGCCAGAGACTTTCACACAACCTTCAAGCTTAGCTATTCTGTCTTCTAGGCCAGAAATAGCAGGCGTGATTTTCTTCAGCTCTTGGCGATCCTCTGCGGTGAATGAGTCCAAAACAGGTGCAGGGGCCGGAGCAGGAGCTGGATTATTTGCGTTGTTCACCAGCGTCTCGATCATTGTCTTGACAGAACTAAGATCGGTCTTCACTGAGCCCAAGTCGGTCTTGACCACTGACATATCACCTTCGAGTGTACCAACCGATTTCTTCAGCGTTGTAACCTCGCTGGAAATGGTGGAAACTGATGATTTGAGGTTGGTGTAGTCAGTGTAGATGTCGGAGAGCACTTTGGCAAAGTCGGCGAGAGTTTTATCAAGGTCTTTGATGTCATCAGAGGAGGCCTTCTTTTCCACCACAGTAGTCAGCTTCGTCAGATTCTCTCCAGCGTTTGTTACAGCTGTAGAGTTATTTGATAGACCGGTGGTGAGATCCGTAAGTTTCATCTCCATAGACTTCAGAGACTGGTTGATGTCTCCCAAAAAAAGGACCTGTAACATATAAGTACTTGTGAACAAAGGAAAGCTCAGAAGTTTCAGGTTTAGTTACAGTGTTTAAGGTGGGATCTGTACCTGCAGGAGCGTTGACGAACTCATCAAAGTTTCGAGTCCCTCCATAGTGTTCCATATCTCCCTCAAAAGTTCCGTGAGGGATGGAGATCTCTGCAGGTCCTTTCTTCGTCATTCGCTGAGAAGCTTCAACGGCTTCTTGAATGATGGCATCTCCAGTTTTGACTGGAGGAGTGTCCAAAGAAGTAGAGGGAGGAGCGAAGGATAAGAATTGGGGTTGGGTTTCAAGTTCAGCGTTGGATTCGCTGAGAAGTACTTCATCAGTCTTTTGAGAGACTGACGAAGGTTGGGTAGATTCCAAAGTTCTAACCTCAGCGTTTAAGGACGCTGAAGTAGGTTTAGAAGGGATGGCTTGAATTGGTGTGGCAGAGCGTACCACGGAACTTTCCTTCAACTCTTCAGAATGAGCTGAGGAGTCTTCAGCATGCAATTGCTGGGGTTGCTCCTTGGTTTTCTTGATCCTTTTGGAATCAAGAGGGGTAAGAGATTGTTTCCTTTTCTTAGAAGGAATGGATTTTGTGGCCGGGGTATCAGCGATGGGTATTGTCGCTGAAGGAGCCACAGAAAGCGGAGAGTTAAGAAGAGTGAGAAGAGTAGAGAGACGTACCTCGTTGGCGACAGGCTTGAAGTCGAGAACTTTAGGGCCAATCTGAGAGAGTTTCAGATCACCCTCTTCAGGATAGCTGTCCTTCAGGCCATATTGAAAGATGGCGCTGATGAATCGCGGGTAAGGAACCCATGCTGGTCGGTCAGCGGCAGAATCAACACGTTGAATGAGGTCTTCATAGATGATGGAGGCCCAGTCAATGTTGAGACCTTTCAGCAGTGCGTAACCCATGGCCTGCTGAGGTTGAGCGGCTTGATCAGAAGATCCGGATTTCGCTGTCATGCAGCTGATCAGGTGAGCGAAGATGAAGTTCATCTCGCTGGGCATCTTGGATTTCTTTATCAGCGTCAGCTTCTTCTCAGGTAGCTTGTCTCTTCCAGTCTCCCAGATGTAACCCATCGCATCAAGGAAAGCAATGATTTCTTCCCTGTCAGCGTGCTTCTTGTGGTCAGGAAATGGAATGAAAGGATTTTCTGAGGTAGCGTTAGGGAATTTCAGAGCTTTGCGGATTATTGCGGGGGTTATCTTGATGGTGCCATACTCAGTATCGCTGAGTATGCAGTCGATGGTTTTAGATGGATCTTTGGCTGAGGGTAGGTTGGTGTGTCTGGCAGAGTACCAGAATTGGGATAATAGACGCTGACTGGCAGGAGGTGTGATTGTCAGTGCTGTGTATATGGGGCTATTCTTCAAAAAATTTACAGCGTCGTCTAGATGGGATACCTGCTTCCGAGGAGGAAACTCGAGAAGCGCTGAAAGGTTGTTTGCCTTTGTCCAGTCTAGTTGATCCAGCTCAAACTTAACCTGAGGAGCTTTGGTGATTTCCAGTTCCTCAGAATCAGCGGAGATGGACTCAGCGGTAACATTCAGCTTTGAAGTTGCCATTTCACTGTATTATCAGTTCAACCAAAGATGTTAACAAATAAGAAATATCTTAATGTGGAAAGAAAATTTCCATTAAGATTTTTCGAATTTTGTCCATTTCATTCAGACAAAAAAAGTCTTAATGAAGATTAGGGTTTTTCTTGTTTTTTTTTTTAAAAAAAAAACGAATATAACACCTATAAGCCTTGTATTCCAGTTTAAAAAAAATGGATACGAAAGAAGAACAAGTTTAAGATTTTAGATTTAAAACTTGAAGAACAACCATGAAATGGTTGTGTTTATAAAACCATGAAAGAAAATGATTTTATTTTTGAGTTCTTTTGTTTGATCTTGTGTAAAACAATGATAAGATCGAAAACAAGTTATTTGCATTTGATAATAGATAAGAACATATTAACCTTGAGTTTGATGAAGAAGATGATGAACAGTTCTTGAAGATTGAGAGCACAAAATGCAACAGTGTTCTTTTCTTGCGGAGAAAGATTGACTCGCATAAAAGACAAATATAAACTTTGAGAGTGTTTATATAGGAAGAGAGTAGAGAGAGAAAAACTTGAGCGGGAAAGTTTTTCATCATGACACGGACACGTGTTTGCATTTGATTGGATAGACAACGAAACGTGCAAACGTGTGTCAGAAAAAGAGCGTGCCTGGTGTTATCCGTTGCAATGACGTCACAACTGTCCTTTCACATTCTTTCGTTGTCTCTGAGGTTTTGAAAGAAAAACTCAGGGACTCTTTGGAAAATATGAAGCACTGAATAGAAATATCAGTGAGGGTTTTAAGAAATTTCAAAATATTATTCAGCGATGAAAGAATTTGAAATCTTGCATTTTCATGCGTTTTGTCAGAGAAAACATACCTTGATATCAGTTTAACCCAATTTATTCAGAGAGAAGATGATGAAATGGATTGTACAAGTTTATTTTATCCAGAGCCTATACAAGAATGTATAAACGTATCGCTGATTAAATGTGAACCGCTGAAGATTTATCCTTCAAAGTTCAGCATTCCAAGCTCGCTGATGAGAAAGTTGAATCTTGTCTCATCAAGAGGTTTGGTAAACAAATCAGCTAACTGATAATCAGTTGGGATAAAATGAAGTTCTATATCACCATTCATCACATGATCTCTGATAAAATGATATCTGATTTCTATGTGTTTTGTCTTTGAGTGTAGCACTGGATTGTTTGCTATAGCGATGGCACTTGTGCTGTCGCAATAGATTGGAATTTTGGAGAGCTGAAGATCATAGTCTAGTAGTTGATTTCTCATCCACAAGACTTGAGAACAGCAGCTTCCAGCGGCTACATACTCAGCTTCAGCTGTGGAAGTGGACACCGAGTTTTGCTTCTTACTTGTCCAACTTACCAGCTTTCCACCCAGGAGCTGACATCCTCCTGTGGTGCTTTTCCTATCCATTTTGCAACCTGCAAAATCACTGTCTGAATAGGCGGTTAGATCGAATCCTGAATCTTTGGGATACCAAAGACCTAGATTCGCTGTACCCTTAAGATATCGAAAGATTCGCTTTACAGCTTTCATATGAGATATCTTAGGTTCAGCTTGATATCGTGCGCACAGACATGTTGCAAACATAATATCGGGTCGGCTAGCTGTAAGATACAGTAGTGAGCCGATCATCCCACGGTACAGCGTGACATTGACAGGAACACCCTTTGTGTCCTTATCAAGTATCAGCGGTGGTGCCATAGGGGTTTTCATAGCTGAACTTTCAGTTAAGTCGAATTTTTTCAGCATATCTTTAACATACTTTCCCTGATTTATAAAAGTTCCTTTTTCAGTTTGCTTAATCTGAAGACCAAGGAAATATGTAGTTCACCCATCATACTCATTTTATACTCATCTTTCATTCTATCAGCGAAACGAGTACAAAGCTCAGGGTTAGTAGAACCAAATATAATGTCATCAACATATATTTGAACTAAAATGATATGACCTTTTATTTTTCTAAAAAACAAAGTTTTGTCAATCTTACCTCTCTCAAATTTTTCAAGGTGGAGATACGTAGAAAGAGTGTCATACCATGCACGAGGAGCTTGCTTCAAGCCATAAAGTGCCTTATCCAGCTTATAAACATAACCTGGACGCTTAGGATCTGAGAATCCTGGAGGTTGTTCCACATAAACTTCTTCATTCAGCTTTCCATTTAGAAACGCTGACTTAACATCCATTTGATGTACAGTGAAGTTTTTGTGTACAGCATATGCTAAGAAAAGACGAATAGATTCAAGTCTTGCTACAGGAGCAAAGGTTTCGTCATAATCTATACCTTCCTCTTGTCTGTATCCCTGAGCAACAAGACGAGCTTTGTTGCGAGTTACAGTACCATGTTCGTCCAACTTGTTTCGATAGACCCACTTAGTGCCTATCACTGTTTTGTCAGTTGGTCTCCGAACAAGTTTCCAAACTTTGTTTCTTTCGAATTCAGTCAGCTCTTCTTGCATAGCGCTGACCCAGTTTGGATCACTGAGGGCATCATCTATTTTCTTTGGTTCAGTTAGAGAAATAAAGTTAACAAATAAACAAATATTACCTGCACTTCTACGAGTCTGAATACCAGCGTTGGGATCACCAAGAATTTGATCGATTGGGTGATTTACAGTCCATCGCTGAGCCGGAGCATGCGTCGCTGACTCAGTCTGAACTGGAGAAACTGAAGATGAGGCTTCAGCTACTTCTGGATAATCAACTAAGAGAGGAATGCTTGCATTTGTCACTTCATTCACTGATTGCTGAGAAATAGATGGAAATTCTGAGACATTTGGATCAACTGCGGGTATAGTATTTATAGGAACAGCTGAGACCCAAGATGTTTCATCTTCACTATTCTGCATATTGGGAATGATAGTAGGACCATCATTTTCAGTTGTATGAGTATGAGTAGTGGGAACATCTTCTGAATCACAAAGATGAGAAAACATCCATTGATTCAGTTCTTCTGTATCAGCGTTCGGTTTAGAATTCGCTGAACGGGATTCGTCAAACGTGACGTGAATAGTTTCTTCTACAGTTTGTCTTCTTCGGTTGAAGACTCTGAAGGCTTTGGAAACTGAGGAGTATCCAAGAAAGATTCCATCATCAGCCTTAGGATCAAACTTTCCAAGGGCATCTCTGTTGTTCAGTATGAAACACTGACAACCAAAGATGTGAAGAAAGCTGATTGAAGGCTTTCTCCCATGAAAAAGTTCATAGGCTGTCTTTTTGAATCTTTTGACTATCAGCGACCTGTTTTGCGTAAAACAAGCCGTGTTGACAGCTTCTGCCCAAAACTGAGTAGGCAGGTGAGAATCGCTGAGCATTGAACGTGCAGCTTCAATAATTGTTCTATTTCTTCTTTCAGCGACTCCGTTTTGTTGTGGTGTTCTCACTGACGAAAAGTTGTGAGAAATACCCTTGCTCTCAAGGAAGGAATCAAGAGAACTGTTTTTGAATTCAGTTCCATGATCACTCCTTATTGAGCGAACAGTCATATTGTTCAGAGTTTCCATCTTCCGAACAAAGGTGATGAGTTCTTCAGGGGTGTCACTCTTAGAACGGAGAAACATTACCCATGTATAACGAGAGAATTCATCAACTATGACCAGCGTATATTTCTTTCCAGCGATGGATTGTTTGTTAACGGGGCCAAACAAATCCATATGGAGTAGTTGAAGAGGAGATGACACTGAGGAAACTTGCTTGGACTTAAAGCTTGCCTTGGTCTGCTTCCCTTTTTCACACGCTGAACATAAGGATTCTTTGGCGTATGAATGTTGAGGTAGACCAGTGACTAACTCTTTGGATGAAAGAGTATTCAGTGTCTTGAAGTTGAGATGTGAAAGCCTCTTGTGCCATAGCCAGTTGACATCAGAAGATGCCTTTGAGAAGAAACAGGAGTTCTCAGTGGTTGTTGAGTCCATGTTTATAACGTAAACATTTTCCAAACGATAACCGCTGAGAGCTATCTTCTCCTTTTTGTCAGAGACAAAGCAGGATTCCTTGGTGAAAATCACTTTGTTATCCATGTCGCAAAGCTGACTGATGCTCAGAAGATTATGCTTCAGCCCTTCAACATATGCGACTCTTCTGAAGGATGTTGTACCATTTGAAAGTACACCATACCCTCGGGTGTGTCCTTTTCCATTTCCACCGAAAGTCACAGAGGGACCCTTCTCTTCCTTGTATTCAGCGATCAGGCTTTTCTTTCCAGTCATGTGTCTAGAGCATCCGCTATCGAGATACCAGATACCCTTCTTAACCTGCAATACAAAGGAAGATTAGTTTTGCTTGGGTACCCACTTCACCATGTATACGCGTTTGTCAGTGGAAGTGGTTGGAATGGGTTCAGCAGTCTTCGCAGCATTTGAAGATTCAGCTTTGTCTTTCTTCACTTTGGTCAATTTCTTGACCTCAGCGGTAGGAGTCACCTTGACCTGACTTGCAACTGGTTTGGTCTTCTTTGGTGCTATCTTCACCTTAGCTATCTTATCAGCTTTGGTGGCTGTGGGACACTTACTTGCAATATGATCGGTAAGTCCACAGTGATAACATTTCCTATAACTAAAATTAGTTCTAGGACCACTTGTGTGCTGAGCTTTTAATTTGGAATTAGAAGTGCCAGCACCAAGTACACTATTGGTTTTTGAAATAGGACGAACATTCAGTTCTTCAGATTTCTTACCAAGGATATCTACTCTGAGTCTAGGAGTAGGTCGCTGAACTGATCCAGAGGTCTGATTTCTAGAACCAGATGAATGAATCACTAAGGCTTTGGAAGCATTCAGCTTAGGTACTAAAGTACCCTTCTGAGGATTTTGATAAATTACAATTCCTTTACCTTTATCTTTAGAGACAGAGGTAGGTTTTGAATAAACCATTTTCTCCTTACCTTTTGAGGAGGTAGGAGTTTCCTCAGGGATTGGTGTAATCGACGAGGAGTACTGAGATGAAGAAGTGTCAGCTACTGAGGATACGAACGTTCCAAATTTAAGCATTGAACGTTCAGTGGTTGGTATTGGAGTATCATATTTATAACCCAGACCACGTTTATCACTCAGAGGAATCTGAGCCTTAATTATCTCAGTGATCTTTGTTGAAGAATTACACCATCCTTCAACAGTAGCTTGTTCAGCTTTTAATGCAGCGATAGCTTCCGCTCGTTCAATTTTGACTAGCTGATTTAAATGGACTTGATCTTTAAAATCTTCTTCAAATTTAGAAAGCTTTTCTATTTGAAGGTGGCAATTTTTAAGCTTTTCAGCGAGATCAAGATTTTGGTTTTCAACCACAGCTTTGCCGTTCATGGCTTCGTATAAACTTCTAGTCAGTAGTTCGATTTTACGGAGACTATCAGCTTCATCAATATTTACAATATTGGTAAAGAAGGAGGGTGATACCTGAATGGCAGATGTTGAAGTGGAGGGAATGTTTGAACTTTCTTCCTCTTCTTCAATCTTGGCCATGAGACATTGATTTGCTTCATCATCTTCAGAATCAGATGATGAGGCTTCTTCATCAGAAGCAGCCCAATCATAGTCAGCCATTAGGCCTTTTCCCTTCTTCTTAAAGCTTTTCAGCTTTGCATACTTCTCCTTCAGCTTTAAGTATTTGTCGTCTTTATTCCTTGGAACAAAGGATTTCTTTGTAAAGGCTGAAGGTCTCATGATTTTCTTTGACCTGCACTCGTTAGCGAAATGACCTGTCTTTTCGCAGTTAAAACAAGTAGCAGTAGCCTTATCAACAAAAGCTGATGACTTAGGCTTGTCAGCTATAGAAAGAGTTTTGTTCTTTCTAAACATTTTCTTCTTGGCGAATCTCCTGAACTTTTTAGTTAGGAGAGCCAAGGATTCATCATCTGAAGAATCAGAATCTGATGATCTTTCAGAGTTACTTTCTAACTCAGTGATAGTGACCACGGGTCGCTGAGTAGAAGGTTCCTCTGAGATTAAAGCAACAGGGGTGCTTTTGGAATCTTTTACAAGATTCTTCTTAAGATGGCTAGATTGCTCATGATTCAGCAATGTGCCATATAAGGTAGCAAGTGTCATTGATCTTAGATCTTTTGACAGCTTGAGACACATGGAATAATTGTCCCAGCTTTCAGGTAAACATTCTAAAAACTTTGTCAGAACTTCAAAGTTAGAATATTCCTTACCAACCGTTTTAAGATCTATAATTAAGCAATTAAAACGTTGATGTACTTCAGAGAGAGTTTCATTCTTACCAGAGATGAAACTTTCGTATTGTCTTACCAGGTTGATCTTTCTTGAATCCTGGACTTCAGACGTTCCTTCATACTGAACACATATTGTGTCCCACATGGCTTTTGAGGATTTCAGGTTCATGATGGAATGGTAGACTTCGTCAGGAAGGGCCATGGATAGTATGGATCTGGCTTTTGTATCTATAGCCACTTTCTTCTTGTCTTCATCGGTCCAATGATGGATTTCCTTTGGAATCAGCCTTTCTGGAATAGCAGCTCTAGTTGCAGTGGCTGGAACGGCAGGATCAATCGTTACAGGGATGTGTGGACCGTTTTCAAGATAGTAAGGTATAGTAGGGTCTACACCTTCTAAGAAGAGTGTCATCCTATTTTTCCATAAGTTGAAGTTGTCTCTGGAAAATCTAGGGGGTTTTGCAAGAGAACCATTGTCGATATAGTGAGTGTTTGTGTTTGAGTTGGCCATTTTCAGATAATAGCAAGGAAGAGAAATATCTTAGATTAGATCTTGTTTATGAGATTAAACAAATCTGCTCTGATACCACTTGTTGGTCCCGAAAGGCTTAAACAAGTTTGTAGAAGGGGGGGGGGGGGGGTTGAATACAAACACACTATTTTACTTTTCTAAATTGTTTATTGATAAATCATTAACAATTTACAGCTTGTTGCGGAAACAAGATTAAGGATAAACCTAAATCTAAACAAGTTGGAACACTAAGGTTTTCTTGCACTAAGAAAGATAAGGAGATTACTAATAAAATCCTATCTTGAGAGATTTGAACTTGTCCAGAGTTAGCAAGTTACTTCAAATGAAGTGAGTTCATCTCTTTATATACTGCATGCATTTAATGCAATTCTGTATACACTTTACACGTGTCATCAGCGGATTGGTTGCATGTCATTGACCTTTGTTGACAACCTTAGTAGCCGCATGAATGAACAGTGTAGTATCAGAGTGGTTGTACGATTTCAGATTTTCGGAGGTTCTTTTATGACATTTCGTACGGTGGCGTGCAAGGGAGGTTAAGACAAAAGTACTTTGTACGGAGGACTTCATGATCAGCTTTCGTTGATTCAGCGATTATCATTTACTATTCAGCAGATGATAAAGTTCAGCGATAGCTGAAGTCTTGTACTTGATACTTCACGTTGAGTGGACAAATCTGAGTCTTCGCTGATCCGCATCAGTTCATTAGGAGACTTGTCGCTGGTTCTTGAGCTTGATCTTCGACTTCAGCGTAGAACCTTTGTTGACGTGAATCTTGTCTTCAGGGATCATAAGTAAACAACTAACTTATCAGCGATCACCATAAGGACTGAACAGACTCAGCGATATGGTGAACAGTGTTCGCTGAATGTTTAATCTAAAAGTGCGAGAGTTCCTATCAGCAGTACTGTAAGATCTTAGTACTTATCAGCGATAGTGAAACTCTGATACATATTGTTTACTTACAATTTTCACTAAGTATTTAAGATAGGGTCATTATCAAATCACTGAGGGTTTGGATCAACAGTCACCAATAAAGAACTTTGGGACAATGACACATATATGTTTCGGCATGACCACGTGGGACACCATGGTCATGACATAGTGATCTATGTATCGCAAAATACACTTAGATACATTTTCTTTCGAGTGAAAGACAAAACGAGGGAATTAACCAAATTGCAACTGTTGACTTCTACCGCACAAGAAGCAACACACCATCATAATATGCCCTCTCCAATACCTCGAACTTTTGTATACCCTGATTCTTAGCCAAGACAGGAATGAGACCATCCTAAAGCTAAGGACATAATACCAATAAATTCCATTCTTACAACAAATACAATGTGATATTTATAGACAATAACATCCAGAATGCGGACCATTAAAGTACTTTATGGTTCTGGCTTTGACACAATGAACACGTGTAATATTATTGTCCACATGAAATTTTGCACTCCTAGCACTAGTTATACATTTAAGGACTCACCACCCTGATTTTCTCATCAAGTCTGCATGACTTAGAATGCTGGAGAATTTACATCATAAGGATTTGATGATTATTGCATGTGTATAGAGATTAATGTAAAGTTACCTATACCCCATGTGTATATATAATGGTCTCGTAGAATGATAAAAGTTGTCATCAAAAGAATATAGATGGTAGCTAGGGCATTGGTTATGCGCACCAATTTATCCAAATCTACATGGGGTTATGCAATATTACATGCAACTTTACTTATTCGTTTTTAGACCCACAACCAAACAACCAACCTTATGCGTACCGGTTGGTAACTGGATATAAGCCTGATATTTAACATTTACGTATGTTTGGTTGTGTAGTATATGTGCCAATTGCGCCCCCACAGCGCACCAAAATGGGTCCTTTAAAACGATTAAGTATATATGTTGGATATGAATCTCCAACAATTATCCGCTATTTAGAACCTTTGACGGGTGATCCTAATATCGCATGATTTGCGGATAGTCACTTTGATGACAGTCTTCTTGTCGTTAGGGGGAGTTAGGGAAAAGTATTTTCCAAGGGAACGACAGGAACTGTCATGGAATGTTCCCACTTTAGTCCCCAAACTTCACAACGGAAAGTTGAAGTCAAACGAATCAGACTCGATACCTGATACGTTAAATACTATTTCAAAAGTGACAAGATCACACATACGAGCTGCTAATATACCCGTAAGGTTAAAAGTCCCCAACAGGGGCACAACGCCGTTGGAAAGTGCGTTGCAATCACACATAGTGGAGGTGTGGTTGAGGTCGTAGCTACTAAATGGAAGTGGTGGAAGCTACCCGGTTCGATGAATACTATTCTAAAGGAAGAGAATACTGAGGCACATCCATTTATCATCAATACATAAAACTCTCATGAGATTATCTCTAATTATGTCCATGAATCATCACTGGAGGACGCTCCGAAGTTAATATTGATTCTAGAGATAAATAAAATTTTAAATGAACTATGAGAGTACATATGAGTCAATGGACAGATCATTTATATTCATTGATGATTTATTCGCATTTACTATTGCTCATAAGACGATAGAGCACGACGACATCGAACCACGCTCGGTTGAATAATATCAACAAAGCATATTGACCTAAAGAACAATCCAGAAAGAATTATATTCTTTGACAAAGGATCGGATATTTGGTTCGGTAGTGCTAACCCACCAAGTTTAAAGCCCGTAGGACATAACTGAATCATTTGTCAGGGAAGCGTAATGAGAATAATTAAGTCATAATATATAGACTCTCCTTTGGCGCAAGGTTTCTCACAACGCACTGGATTGACCACAATAAGACTTACTCTCTTGTGATGGACAACGTTCTGCTAATTAAATTAGCCAAGTAGTTTCCGAAGGACTGGAAATTGCAGCTCGACGATGTAGTTACTACATATCTCTATGGGGATCTAAATTCAGAGATATATAAAAGTTCTTGATGGCATTATACCAATATCAAGTAACTATAAACCATGAAATGCGTTTACAATAAAATTGAAACACTCACTTTATAGATTAAAACAATCTATGCGAATGTGGTATACCCGCCAGAGTGAATGCTTGATTGGGAAACGATAAATAAGAACGATGAATTGTGCCCTTGTGTATTTATATAAGAAAACAAGTCCCATATTTTCATAGTAGCTCTATATGTCGATGTTATGAACATAATAGACACTCTTGATGAAATAAGAGAAAACACAAGCTACTTGAAATCTGAATTTGAGATGAAAGATAGTGGGAAAACTTGGTTTTGTTTAGATACTTGAACTACGACACCGAGTTTGTGGAATATTAATCCACCGATCCGCATATGTCTAGAAAATGATCAGGCGACCTAATATAGACAAAGCGCATCCGATTAGCACTCCCATGATCGGTCAAAGTGTTGGATATAAGGAAAGATCCATTTCGTCTAAAGGATGAGGACGAAGAGGTGTTAGGAGCTGGAATTCCATACCTAAGTACAATAGGCGCATTATTGTACTCAACATAATACACTTGACCGTATATTGTACTTCTCACTGAACTTGTCAGCTAGATTTAGCTCAGCGCCAACGCAACGTCATTGGAATGATTTCAAATTAATCTTTTGGCACCATTGACGTGGGCTTATAATTTCCCTACGGAGATAAATGGATTGATAATGAAACTTCAATACCTACTTAGATTGTGAGCGGCAAAAGTACTGGCTCTTATAGAAAAACACCAAACAATGCCTTGGTATATATTTGTTGATATTAGGTATATGTTTGACTTATATAAAGGTTGTTCCCAAAATGGATAAGGAGTTATCATATGGAACATGCCGATTGCTTGAAAGTAAACTAAGCAAACCCTTAATAGCTATCTTCTTATATTATCAACAATCTTACTCTCCATGAGACTATTCAAGAGTGTATATGGTTAAGGACTATCATTACTGTTAGGGTAAATTTATGTTGATTTAAAGTTCAGGGTTTAAATTGTAATTCTTTATTTTGAGCTCTATTAGAGAACGGGTCGGGGCTTGTTAACCACGGGCCCGCCATATATATAGATAGCTTTGCCTTAGAAAATAGGCTAGTTGTCTCATTTGCTTTCCTACACTATATTGTAATTCTCTCTAATATTGAAAGCTTAATCAGAGATGACCAGTTGAAATCGTTACTCTATTGTTTTATCTGTTTGATTTCATAATCGTTGCACGGATCTGGAACTAACAATTGGTATCAGAGCAGACGAACAGATTCGATTCAAAGTTCTTCTCGTTGATTTCTAGTAAGTTTGACTTTTTCACGTATGTATTCATATTGAAAAATCAAAGTCTTGATTCTGGTAAAATTGTTCAAATTCGTTTATTGGGTTGTGTTAGCATTATTGTCATTAGTGTTTCTGCAATTTTTCACACCCTAATTCGATCGTTTGAGTGGTTAATTTAGCAAATTAAGTTCAAAGTTTTTGGTTGTGTTCTTCAAGAAAAATCAAAATTTTACCATCAAAACGTGTTCTATTTGCCTAAAAATCAATTGGGTTAGTGTTAGTTTTGTGTTTGTTAGTGTTTCTGACCTTTCAGGAAATTTCTTGAGCAACCCTAATCGAAATTCGATCGAATTGAAAAAGTCAGCCGTGGTTTCCGGATAGATCAGCCGTGGTTTCCGGACAAGTTCACACTTTCCGGACATTTGTGTTATTCCATCCGGATTCATCCAATCTTTCCGGGTACATCACTCTTTCCGGGTAAGCAAACCATTCCGGGTAAGTTTCTTAAACTCAAATCTCTCCGGGTAAGATTGTTCCGGATAACTCAAAGTATCCGGTAATCAATTTCATCTGGAATCCTATTTTATCCGGTAAGAACATTCACCCGGTAAGTTCGTGTTTCCTATTTTCCGGACAACTTAATCTATTCAGACACTTATACTTTCCGGTAACCTTTTGTTATCCGGAAAGATGATTCTGTCCGGACTCTATTAGCTATCCGGACTCTTCTGCATTTTTGAACTGTTTTCACTAATTCTGATCCGGACACTTCCAGATCAGACTCTTATTTGGATTCCTATCCAGTAAGATCATTCTTAGTTCATATCAGTCGTAGAACCTACGTTAGGATTACACTCTTAGTGCCTTGCGTTAGGTTTACACTTTGAATCAATCAACTCGTCTGACGATCACTCCGTTGCAACCAAAGATGTCTACTTCGCGTGAAGCTCTCGCAATCGGTACCGACACCAAACCACCTGTCCTATTCCAAGGTGAGTATAGCCAGTGGCGAGACAGATTCATGATCTTCATTGAATCCAAGGACAACTACGTGCATATCAAGAGAGCCCTTGATCATGGTCCACTTATTTGGCCGATGAAGAATGTAGTGGCAACTGAAGGTGCTGATCCTCGTCGTGAGAGAAAGACTCTCGCCGAACTGAACGAAGATGAAAGAGGCTTGCTAGAAGGAGAAAAGTGTGCACAGAGATACCTTGTTCAAGCCCTTCCTAATCCGATCTATACTGCCATCGATAGTTACAAAGACTCAGCAAAGGGCATGTGGGATCAAATGGCCAGAATGATGCGTGTGAGCGAAGTGGGAAATCAACTAAAGATCAACAGTGCAATAACCAAGTTCGATGGTTTCAAGCAGCGCACCGGCGAGACCCTCACCCAGGCTTATGAACGTTTTTGTTCACTTCTTAATGAACTGAACAAAAATAAGATTACTCGCTCCAACACGGAAAATGCTCTCAAGTTTCTCAACAATCTGCTACCAGAATGGAAGGTGTTTGCTTCTCATGTCAAGCACAACAACTTAATAGAGAACATTGGCATCAATGAACTTTATGAGACACTTCTTCAAGATGAAGATGAAGTGAATGAACTTCTGGGCGAAAAGAAGACTGCATCAAAGCCAACTGCTGATCCTATTGCTCTCATGTCCTCTAAGCAAGGGAAATCTTCGGGCCATCATTCCAGACATGCTCAAAAGCAAAGCTCCTTCGAGCCAGAACCTGAAGACAAGCAAGACAGTGATTCTGATGAAGAAGTTTTGGACTTCAAGAAAACGATAGCATTGCTTACCAAATCTTTCCAACAACAAAAGTTTTATAAGAAGCCATCATCCAATAGTCAACGCTACTCCACCTCCTCCAATAAGCGCCATGACTATAAGGATCGATATGAAGGAAAGAAGAAGGTCGATGAGCAAGATAAGTCTGAGAAGAAGGGAAAGCTAGAGAAAGATGAAGGGAAGAAGAAAGATGAACCCGTAAAGTGCTACAACTGTGGGAAACTTGGTCACTTTGCAAAAGATTGCCGCCAGCCTACTGTAAAGAATTCTCACTACTACGAGGCCAAGCTCGCTCTATCTAGACAAAAGGAGGCCGGAGAAGCTATGTTTGTGGAAAACGACTACTGGTTGGGTCGTTATGATGATGAAAGCGATACTGATGGTGCAAATGCTTTCATGGGCTATCACTCTCCAGCTGATGAAGAGAAGACAAGTCAGGTATGTGATTCTTGCCAAAAGGATTTTTTGAATAAAATGCAATCTTTTACCAACCAGGAAGATTCCTTTAAGGCCACCACTAAAGAACAAAAGCTTAAGATTAGTTCACTAACCGAAAAGCTAGATGTTCAAACAAGAATAACTGAAAAATATAAGTCTGAAAATGCTGATTTAAAAGATAGATGCAAAATTCTTTCAATAGCACCTAAAGACTTACGGGCCAAAATATCTGAACTTCAGTCTCAGTTTGATCAGTGCATGAATGAGAAAGAAGAAACTGTTTATCAATGTTCTTCTCTTCAATTTCAGCACAAGGAATTTGTTGCTAAAATCCTTGATCTTGAAACCAAACTCCACAAAAGGGGTCAAACTGATCAAACCATTTTTTTGAATAAACCCAAAGAGTTCACGTACTTTAACAAAGAATGGGGAATCGGATATGATAACCCACATTACTTGAAAAAGGGAATATACAAACAACCCACTTTGTATGATTTTGCCTGTTTTGGGTTAGCTAAAAAGTATCCGTCATATGCTATAAAATGGACTGGTCCTCTTGAACCGGAAAAGGAAGAGGAAACCGAGGAATATAAGCGCTCACAAAACCGAGGAATACAACTTCCATTTTATTATGAACCTTTAAATTACTCGTATCAAAAGAAAAAAAAGTATCTCTCCAATGACTACTTCGACCCCTACAAGGTTGCTACGCCCAAGGATTCCTCCAAAAAGGATGAGGACCAAGCAATCGCAAACAAGACTGAGACGGACGAGTTTAAACTCTATGTTCCCCCTCTCATCTTGGAAGCAAAGATTGTGGAGTTGGAGGAGCCGTTTGAGAAAGAAAGGTCTATTTTTCAAAACGAAAAGAAAGCGCTAATCTCTGAGATTGAGAAACTCAATTCTGAGAAACTCAATTCTGAGAAACTTGAGAATCCACAACCGGTCAAAACCGAAACTGTGTCAGATGAGGGACAGGAGATCCTTCGGTTTGAAATCAATCGACTCACGTCACAACTGTCCGCTTTGGCAACAGAAGTGATGCAAGAGAAAGTGAGTAAAGGTCAACTCCAAGAGCAGTTTGACCAACTCCAACCTGAAAAGAAGATTTCACCCGAACTTTCCTCTAGCTCATCGGACACGTCTTCGTGTAAAGCTTTCTTAGGAAAAACTTTTTCAACACAAGACGATCAAGATTCTCAAGATGAGCGTGTTAAAAGGAATTTACACTCTGATTTTTTTCTAGCTTCCGCACCAAATTCCCCAAAGCACACTGACACTAAGTGTTCCTCGCCTTCCTCAACTGATCCAAGTCCTGAAATTCCAGAGATTGATTTTTCAAAATATATGAACTCTGAAGGCAATTCTGATGGAGAGTTCGAGTCATTTCCTTTCGACAAACCTCTCCCGAGTCACACTTATTTTTTGTCTCCAGTAGTCAATCGTCCGGTCAATTTTTTAAAGGGTAGCAGTTCTAACACAAAGGCCCCAGTTGTGATCAAGATTTCACAATCAAAACCGACTTCTAAACCTGTTTCTAGAAAGCAATCACAGCCGAGGCAAAAGACCGAGCAATTGCCTACCAAAGATACCGTTCCTTCAAAAGTCACTGACCATTCCGTCCCTGTTGTTTCAGATAAAATTGGTCAAGCAAAATAAGAAAAACCAAAGTGGCTGAACAAGGAACCTGTCAAGAAGGAAGCATCAAAGTCTTTCCCTACTGCATTCAATTATAGAATAAACAAAGACAATTGTGTTTGGAATAATTGGAATCGTTTTGAAGTTTCTTTTCCAATTAAACTTAATTCAGTTCATCAATTGATTCAATTATCGCGTGATTGTTTATGTTGTTCTAGATGTGGTTGGAATGATTTTGATGAAATTAATTTAAATGATTGGTTTGGGTCATATCACATGTATAATCATAAACCCAAAAATAAACCCCGTAATAATAAATAGAAATAATATAAACAACGGGGTTTCAAATCTGAGGTTAAACCACAGCGGGAGACCAAACACACTCCTATATGGGTTGCTCCTACTGAGGTTAAACCGGCACCAAAGAGGCAACCTGCTAAAAATCCTGCTCCTCCACAAGGTGTAAAACCTACACCAAGGAGGCAACTTGTGCCAAAACCAGTTTTCGTAAACGGTGTACAACTTGCACGTAAGGGGAAAGCTGTGTCAAAGCAAGTTCCTCCAAGAGGTGCCAAACCTAACCCTCCAGGACCCAAACAAATTTGGGTACCTAAACTCCGTTAACTCGATTTTGCAGCACGGTCATGTGTGGTACTTAGATTCTGGATGCTCCAAGCACATGACCGGAAGGAAGGAGCTTCTCACGAACTACAGGGAAGAATATGGTGGAGACGTGAGATTTGGGAACGACCAAAAAGCACCGATCGTGGTCTACGACGACATTGTACAAGACAAGATCACAATAAAGAAGGTATCCCACGTCGCGGGATTGGGACATAATCTGTTCAGCATCAGCCAGTTCTGCGACAAAGATCTCGAGGTTAGCTTCAAAAAGACACGGTGTAGAATCCTCAACGACGACGGAGAGGAACTACTGGTTGGAAAACGCAAGACCAATCTCTACAAAAATGACCTCGCAGCCCTCAAGATTAATAACCATGTCTGCCTCATGTCAAAGGCCAATTCCCAGCAAGCTTGGATTTGGCATCGACGTCTTTCGCACCTCAATTTCAAAACAATCAACAAACTGGTGCTGGGCGGACACGTGAAAGGCATGCCCGATCTTCAATTCGTGAAGGATCGTCTCTGCGGGGCATGTGAGATGGGAAATATGAAGAGAGTACCACATCAGCCGAAGGCAACTCCGAGCACGTCCCGGACCCTCGAACTTATCCATATGGATTTGTGTGGACCGATGCGTGTTCCGAGCATTAATAAGCGCAAATACGTTCTCGTGATGGTGGACGACTTCTCGCGCTACACTTGGGTACTGTTTCTACGCTCAAAGGACGAAACACCAGAGCTGATCATTAATCACCTGAAGACTGTCCAGCTGAACAAACTACAACAAGTTCAGTCTATCAGAACCGACAACGGGACGGAGTTCAAGAATCGAACGGTGGACGACTATCTGACGTCAGTTGGCATCTTGCACACTTTTTCTGCCGCACGCACTCCTCAGCAAAATGGAGTGGTGGAACGACACAACCGTACCCTGGCCGAAGCAGCTCGCACCATGCTTTCCCAATCCAACCTTCTGCTATTTCTATGGGCCGAAGCGGTGTCTACGACTTGTTATACGCAAAACCGCTCCATCCTTAACAAGCGGTTCAACAAGACGCCGTACGAGATCATGAACAATCACGTTCCGAACATCAGCTACTTTCATGCGTTCGGATGCACGTGCTATATTCTGAGTGACAAAGATGATCTTGGCAAATTCAGCCCCAAGGTGGACAAAGGAGTCTTAATCGGATACTCCATGCAGGCTAAGGCGTATCGCGTTTACAACAAACGGACCAAATCCGTTGTTGAAAGCATAAACGTGACATTCGACGAAGCTGCAGATTTGGCTTCTGAACAAAACAGTTCAGAACCCGGTTTAACTGGCGTGCTAACTTCTGGACCTTCAAGTTCGGGATCTGCACAAGCGACAGTAAATCCAAATCATGCATCTTCATCGAATGCTGACTCTTCTGATTTAGATTTATTGTTTAAATTCTTTTATGATGACATCTTTAATGTTTCCCCTGCTGTCTCAGCACAACCTTGTCTAGAAGCTGCTCGTAATGAGGACTTGTCGAACCTATCCGGTCCGCCGCCTTCTACAAGCACGCCATCCATCACTGTGGAGACAGCTCAACCGTCATCATCAACCTCTACCGATACTACCGTCCCCTCGGAGGAACCTGTGACTAACCCGAAGATCGTTCCTCATGATTCGTCCTCTGCTACAACTGACGATCAACCTCTGCACTCCTTGGAACCAGAAGTTGGTCAATCATCGGCGAACCCTCCCCCACTTCCTCCAAGAAACCAACCTGCCACACTTGAAGCAGTTCAAGACCTACATCCTAGTGATTATGTGGACTCGAACTCTTCTCACTCTACTCAACAGCCGCTTCCGCATACCACCAAGTAGACGAAAGCTCATCCGCTTCATCAAATCATCGGTGATCCCTCTACTCCGGTACAAACACGAGGTGCATCCGCCAACTTCTGTCTATTTTCCGGCTTCTTAAGCAACATCGAGCCGACGAACGTACGTGAAGCGCTTGAAGATCCGGACTGGGTCATAGCCATGCAAGAGGAGCTCAATCAATTCGAAGCTCTAAAGGTATGGCGACTGGTTCCACGTCCAAAACACAAGACGATGATCAGCACCAAGTGGATTTTCAAGAATAAGAAGGACGAAGACGACATAGTTGTACGCAACAAAGCACGTCTCGTGGCAAAAGGATACCGACAACAAGAAGGGATCGATTATGATGAGACCAATGCTCCGGTGGCAATAATCGAAGCCATCCGTATGTTCCTTGCATACGCCGCGCACAAGAACTTCACGGTCTTCCAAATGGATGTGAAGACCGCCTTTCTCTACGGTAATATCGAGGAAGAAGTATATGTATCGCAACCAGACGGGTTCGTGGACGATTCGAAGCCTGATCACGTCAACATTCTAGACAAGGCGTTTTACGGTCTAAAGCAGGCTCCACGAGCATGGTACAAAACACTGACTGAGTTTTTGATAAAGTCCGAATTCACACGAGGTAAAATCGACTCGACTTTATTTATCAAACACGAAAAGGGTCATATAGTTCTTGTTCAAGTGTACGTGGATGACATAATATTTGGCTCTACTAATCCCACATATGCTAAGAACTTTGCCAATCTCATGGGAGAATATTTTAAAATGAGTATGCTTTGCGAGATGAATTTCTTCCTTGGTCTTCAAGTTAAACAACTGTCGACCGGAATATTCATAAACCAGGCTAAGTACATCAGGGATATTCTCAGGAAATTCCAGTTGGACCAGTCCTCGCCAATGAAAACGCCCATGGCACCCAATACAAAGATTCACGCCGATCCTCATGGAACGGATGTGAATCCTAAATTGTATCGCGGGATGATTGGTTCTCTAATGTACTTAACTGCAAGTCGACCGGATATTATGTTCTCAACATTTATGTGTGCTCGGTATCAATCAAAACCTAAAGAGTCTCATTTAACTGCTGTCAAACGAATCTTTCGTTATTTACGTGGTACTGCTGATCTTGGCTTGTGGTACCCGAGAGAGACAGGTTTTGCACTATCCGCTTATTCTGATGCGGATCACGGGGGATGCATGTTGGACCGAAAGAGCACCTCAGGTCACATTCAGTTTTTGGGAGATAGCCTGGTAAGTTGGGCATCAAAGAAGCAGCAATGCGTTTCAACGTCAACTGCCGAGGCGGAGTATGTGGCCGCCGCAAGCTACTGTTCCCAAGTCATCTGGATGCGGACGCAACTCAAAGACTACGGTTTCACGTATGTCAAAGTCCCAATCTGCTGTGACTCGAAAAGCGCCATTGCCATATCAAGCAACCCTGTCCAACATACCAAGACGAAGCACATCGACATTCGGTATCATTTCATTAAGGATCACGTCGAAAGAGGTACAGTTGAACTCTACTTCGTAAATACTGAACATCAGTTAGCAGACCTATTTACCAAAGCCTTGGATGAAAAACGCTTTAAAACTCTTGTGTTCAAGCTAGGTATGCTAAATCTGAAGACTTAATCCGAATGTGTGCCCGTTACAAGTTCCATACATCTACGAGTAACTGTCTACTCATCATCCGGTGTTAACACTCCGGATGGGTGAGCATACACTTTCTCGCACCTGTATTCTACTTGTTTCTGATACACAGTTAGATTTAGTCTCTGTATTTATTAGGTAGATTTCGTTTGTTTCTGTCTTTCTTCGTGTGTTTCCTTTCATTTCATACTGTCGTCTTAATTTCATTTCTTTATCTCTGTGCTTTCACCATGTGTTCTTGTGTTCAGGGGGATCACAAAGCGGTATCAGGTAAGTTTACTCATTTGTTGAGGGGAGCGTCACACACAGATTTCTTTAACCATCAACACGTTTTTTTTGTGTGTATGGGCACTCCTGTGTGTTTTTAAGGTATGGTCATCATCTGAGGGGGAGCGGCACAAGTTTTTCCTTAAACGTCCAAAAAGTTTTAGTGTGTCTGACCCCTCCACTGCACTCTACTGCACTATCTGAGGGGGAGCAAAGTCATCCCCATGCTCAGTTTGAGGGGGAGCGAGAGAAAGTCCTCTTACAGTTCCAAACTCCTTGTAAAATTCCCAGGAACAGGACATTTTTTTTTGAGAATGAAGAGGTATCCGGACAGTATCCGGACACCCTGACGTATCCGGACCGGATCACTATCCGGGTTGAATAAGAACCCGGATACCATCCGGGTATAAAGTGCATTCAGGTTGGTTCATTTCGCTTATCCGAATTTTCAAGCAAAACCCTTAAAACCCTACAAACCCTCTCTCTCTCGCTCGGCCTTTCTCACATAGCTCGATTTCACTCGCATTTGTAATCACAAATCAGGTATGTCGCTCGTTCATCGATCTAGTTAACATAACTACTAGTTTCACTCACTCAAACGCACATATCGACCATCAATTTGGCCGATTTTTGTTCTCCGAAACCCATTCTCGAGTTCGTATGACTCAGGGTTGTTTCGTTGTAGTTTGACCACCCTGTGTGCGTCTATGCTTGTATCGACTATCCTTAACTACGTTCACACGGGTTTGGGACCCCACAGTAGTCGATTTGTGTTACTGAACTTCGTCCGGGAACATTCACGTTACCCAGACACATTCAAAATTTTGCTATTTCACCCGGACACGTTCATGACTATGATGATTCATCCAGACTCACACAACACCCGGACACCTAGTTGTCCGGAAACCTTAGGGTTTCCGGTAAGTTCAACTACCGGGTAGTGTCTTGTCCGGACTCCCTTGTTATTCGGAAAATCTATTTACACGAAACCCTTGTCCGGGTTGTTTTCTTTATCCGGACACCACTGTTTGGTCAATCCCGTACCTGTTTCGTCACTGCCAGTCCTTAATCTGTTCCAGTTAAAACAAAGGTATGCGCCGACACTTGTTCATCCGCCTCAATTACTAACTGTGCGTTATTTTCTCAGATGGCGGATCAAGATCCACAACAACCTCTAGAGGAGCAACAAGTTCCTCCACAAGAGGAACTCATCGATGAGGCAGCGGATAATGCCTTGGTCGCACCTGACCATGACACGAAGTTAGAGCCGAACAACCATTATCTTGATCCGGCTCTATTCCGTCCATTAGAACAACATCGGGTGATCCTCGAAATTCTCATGCGTCACCCTCTCCGTGAGGCCCTCACCACCACTATCGACGTGCCGTTGATATACGTGTTACAAGTCTGGTTCACTGCCCAAGTCCGCACGGCCGGTAGCACACAGACCATAACGGCGCAGATTGACAACCAACCATTTACACTGACGCCTGATTCCTTTCGCCGCCTACTTTCTCTTCCGGCTGCCGACGCCGCAGGTCATGCACGGTACGATCCTACCGTCAATGATGAAACTTTATGCGCACAAATGCGCGCGCTCGGCTACAATTCCACACTTCTGCGGCCATCGACGTTCAACCGTAAGTTCCTGGGCCCCATATGGTACACCCTGTTCACAATTCTGAACAGGTGTCTATCTTCACGATGGAAGGGCATAGACCAATGCACCGACGACTTTCTACGCCTTGTTCACGCCGTGTGCTACAATCGCCACGTCGACTTCACCATGATCATCTGGCGTGAACTCGTGCAAGCCATTCGACACATCGGAGGTACCAAACAGAAGAAGTTCCTCCCATACCCGCGTTTCCTCTCGCTTGCAGTTCGTCAACACATGGACGCCAATCCGACGATACCTCGACGTACTGCACACCCGGTATGTCCCATTCGACACTTACAGTACATGGTTATCCGCAACCCTTCCAATGCGGTAGCCATGCCCATTCCCGAACCCCTATTAGCCATCGCCGATCCCGCTGCACCAGGGGTAGTAGCATATAGGGAAGAGATAGGGAATCCCATGGTCCAGCCAGCGCCGGAGGGACCTGCCCAGGGACCTAGAACCGGGAGACGTGAGGGTCCAAGAATGAGAGGTGGGAGGGCCCGACAAGCAGGTGCTGCCGGGCGGGGTGTGTTAGTTGTGAGAGGAAGGGTGTGTTAGTTGTTATTTGTGGGCGGGGTGTGTTAGCCCAAGCTGGTCCTTCATCTAGACCTATACTTCATCACTCAACCGAACCATACATTACCGAACCCCCTTCATCCACTCCACATATTGAGAACGTGGAATCTGACTCCACGGACTCCGATACCGACCGTACCAGACGCCTGAAAAGTATACCTCACGGTATCGGACCCAACCCAGATTTCACTGTCGGAATCCCACTTGACTCACCTCCACGTGCTGAATAGACTGCTCTAGCAGCTTCTAGGATAACTGAGGGAGAATTAGTTGAAGACTTAGATCATGTGAGACGGAGGGAACTGCGTTCGAAGACGAACCAGGAAAGATTGAGCCGTAAAGATAACGAGACTCCAGAGCGACCCCAACCGAGTGACATCCAGGTAGCCACATCTGCTATCCCGTCTCATACGTTGGGACGGGGTATTGAAGAAATCTCCGTGGATCCAGCGGAGCAAATGCACAACCCCCTCATCCACTCATCCGTCTCTCAAAAGACGGATGTTTCAGTCTCACACGGGGATATAGCACAACTTTCACCGGTCTCTCACTCGGAGAGTACTGGTGTTGAAACAAGAGACCAGCAACCCCCGGTCTCGACTTCTTTCAGTGCACAGTTGCATCTAGAGCCACTTGACATTATACATTCTTTGGCTAGGACACTTGATGCGGCACAATAACAAGTCGAGATTCTTCGTGACTCGACCGGAACCACCGTAGTGTCTCCGCCTTTAGGTGGAACGCGAGGATCGGAGGGAAATCCTACCACCGCTATCATCACGCCAACTGTGAACGTAGGTGGCTCTGCCTATATGGTAGATGCCTCAACGGGTAATCTAAGTCATCCCGGAGTTATATTTCCCGACTTTGTGTCACCAGGGTCCCTGGACAGCACCCTCAAGGCTGTCCGCGAGGCAATGGAGCAACAAATGCAGCAACATGTAGCCGATGAACTCGCCAAAGTTATGCGCGCAATCAAGGGCAAAGAAAAGGTCGTCGAAGCTGAAACCGCACCTGTACCTCCACCGATCCCAGTTCAACCTATCTATTCGGTGGACACCCTAAAGACGATGCTACTGGCCCAACTGCTCCAAGAATCCGAAACCAATGCCTCAACTGAAGCAGACCTGATCTCCGTTCTGAAATCCCGGGTCACTGCTCCTTCATCATACATTACCACTCGTTTAGACGCCGTTGACTCGACTCTCAAGGACTACAACCAAGCGCTCACAACGCTGTCCGAGAGAGTCCGCTCACTCGAAGATACCTGTAAGAGTCAAACAGGCGGTCTGAAACGCAAACACGATGACCAGGATGATCCTGATCACCGTGAGGGGGAGAAACGACAACGTCTAACCGAGACCGCCGCCCCGATCATATCTGAAACGACTAATGTGGTTCAACAGGAACCTTCAACTGCGGCAGCAATAACCGAAGATGCACCTGAAGCCGAGTTGCCATTAGCCGACATGGTAATAGATATGGAGATATCAGATGATGAAGACCCAACGGTTGAAAAGCCAGAGGGTTCAACACAGGAACTGGTCGACTTTGGCTCATCAGGCAGACAGTTATTGGATATGATAGATCCAGACTGTGAAGCCAACCCGGAGACCGAAGATGCATGGTATGAAAAATCCGCCAGTGCCGTAAATCTCCAGGTAAATTTGGTTTTCCCTACTGATGAAGACGATAACATCGACTATGATCAGTTCCTGCTCCAGAATTTTTATGGTACTTCTCCCGTTCACTATGCTCAACCCACTGGAACTTCAACAAGACCTGAAACTACTACTGCCAATATCCCGACAACTCCTCTGCAAACGACAACTTCTGATCTTCCTCCCCCTCACCAGCAACAAACCCGTTGGGAGAAGATCATGGTACTTATCCCTCATCTGGAGGAATCTTTGAAGAAGTTGTTCGTCCACAAGCTTTGCCCGATCGTGCCGACCTTTTGCCTTGGTATTTACAACCTCAACCCCGAATACCAACGGCGTTATATCAGCACAATGCAGCGGTGTCTTCCAGTCAGCCAAGTCAGAACCAAGCATCAGATCACAGAGGTACTTAACATCCATTCACGCCGTATCATGAGGATCGTCTATCCAGTCTTCACCGTTCGCCGCGAAGATGGTAATGAATGGAAATTCTCTGAAGCCGACTTCCAGCACCTCCGACCGTTCGACTTCCTAGCTATTCTGAAAGACCTTCGTACAAGAACCATCTGACCGCTTGAAGTTACAAAGGCGCTCGAAGCTGTTCGTCGATACCTGGTCCGTACCATTATGATGTCATATCTAACGGATTTTCAAATGGCTGTCGAGAACAGGGCAAAGAAGGTAAATCTGATGAGGCCGAATCTGAATGCTCCTGAGTTGAAGATGTATCCCGAGAACTCTCTGCTTCTAGAACCTGAATTTGGGATAGTCTACAACAACGAACAGAACGAAAAGAAGTTTCTGCGTTTCAGTCAGGTAGACAGATTCTGCGACGGCACACTCCTCAAAGTTCGAGATGCTCTTCGAAAGATCATTACACACGAGTCTGAAAATCCAAGGTACTCATATGTTCCGAATCCGAATGAAACAACTGCTCGGAATGCCTTGGAATTGGTTGAAGATCGCATCGACTACCGCCGTGCTATCAGATGGTTCGAGATTCACTTCGCGCTTCGAAAAAGATATGTCGAGAACTGGCGCCAAATCGAACTTCAAATCAAAGGGGGAGATTGTTAAGGTAAATTTATGTTGATTTAAAGTTCAGGGTTTAAATTGTAATTCTTTATTTTGAGCTCTATTAGAGAACGGGCTGTGGGCTTGTTAATCACGGGCCCGCCATATATATATATAGCTTTGCCTTAGAAAATAGGCTAGTTGTCTCATTTGCTTTCCTACACTATATTGTAATTCTCTCTAATATTGAAAGCTTAATCAGAGATGACCAGTTGAAATCATTACTCTATTGTTTTATCTGTTTGATTTCATAATCGTTGCACGGATCTTGAACTAACAATTACACATATAAGAGGAGCTGGTAATTTTGAGTTTAACCACTATACAACTTGCATGTATGGAAACAATGCATCATGTATCGAAGAAATGAAAGTAAGATATATCAAGGGCTATAACACAAAGCATACTTTGCTTAAGTTTTCATATAATCAATTATCCTCAAGATTCAAGTGAACTGAATAAGATGTGAGGAAAATGTGACATGTTTGCTTACCAAATCAATACTTAAAACCATATTTGGGAAACATGTAGAAAATATTAAAATGGAAATGTTTTAAACCTCCTTTGATTAATGCACGAATCTGGGGGAGTGGTAGACAAAAGGGGGAGTCTACTATATATGTAATATTGGTATGTTGTGCTCTTTCCTTCAACCAAGGTTTTATTTTTCCCATTGGGTTTTGTTCCTTGGTGTAAGGTTTTAGTGAGGCAACAGTTTATATACCATCATGTTTTCGTAACCCTCATGATTAATGTACGAATCTAAGAGAAAACTAGACTAAAGTAAAAGTCCATGTATTGGAAATAAGCTAGTGCGTTGTACTCTTTCCTTCGTCATATTTTTATTTTTCCCACTGGGTTTTTATTTTGGCGTAAGGTTTTAACGAGGCAACAATTGTGCACCTTCACTCATTTGACTCGGCACAAGGGGGAGTGTTGTAGGATAAATGTGCCATCGTCAAAGTATAAGACGATAATGATAAAGTTAGAGATAGAGATAGAGATAGAGATATACACATTAGAGTTAGATTAGAACTTGGTATCTCATGATTATCTCTTTGTAAACCATCCCTATATAAAGGGCTTATGATTAATGAGAATTACGATTCATTCTCTCCATTCTGTTGTGTTCTATTCGGTTTTCTCTTCAACATTATCTTTAATTTAAGATTAATGGTGATATATATTTTTTAAAAATTCACATATGAGTTTTAAACTAATTTATAATCTTGGTTATAAGTTGTAAATTGCTTCACGAACTTACGATTGAGATTCATATTGTTAGCCCCAAGTATCTGTTATGTAAAAGTATTGAAAATAGTTCAAGTCAGAAGACCAACAGAGATCATACAAAAGACTTGGAAGAAGTTCAAGAAGACCAATAGAGCTCAACAGAGCTCTGTCGAAGACTTCCAACAGAAGAACAAGTGTTTAACAAAAGACCAACAGAGCTCTTGCGAAAGAGCTCTGGTGTAGTGAAGACCTCTGTCAGCCTAAGTCTCGTAGGAAATCCTAAGTGTTAGACACTAAACCCTTATGATCTGATTCAACTTCATGCCTACTGTTACAACTTCAGTGACAAATACAAAGAGGCAAGAACGGCACTTCCTGAGGTACGCTTCGCTATGCAAAAGCACATCAACCTAAGGATTCAGATTGATTTTTAGCTAGGCATAGAGTTCGAAGTCGAGACACTAGCAACTGCACCACCAAATGAGAGCCTTGAAGGCTATGGGCACTATAAAACTGAAACAATAGTTGGAGATCCTCCAGTGTTCATTTGCCGACAGAAGAAAACCAAGAAGGCCCTCAGAGCTACTGAAACTCATAAGTACTCAAGTGAGTCGCTAGTATACCTCAGAGACATCATTCAGAATCTCCCAAGAGAGAAATGTCCGGAAGAACAACAGAGAAGCTTCATCACCCAAATCAACCTTCTGCTGAACTTCCGAGAACTCATCAGAAGATTTGACAGAATCTTAAGGGGAGATAATTATGCTTCAATGTACTTGTCTTTTAATCTTAATGTAATATTCTAAAAGATTAGTGCAAGGCTTCGACAGAGGTAAAAGTTCTCTGTTCTTTTGTTTAAACTCTTGTCAATTGTAAATTTCTATTTTCAATACTTAGGGGGAGATTGTTAGCCCCAAGTATCTGTTATGTAAAAGTATTGAAAATAGTTCAAGTCAAAAGACCAACAGAGATAAGACAGAAGACTTGGAAGAAGTTCAAGAAGACCAACAGAGCTCAACAGAGCTCTGTCGAAGACTTCCAACAGAAGAACAAGTGTTTAACAGAAGACCAACAGAGCTCTTGCGAAAGAGCTCTGGTGAAGTGAAGACCTCTGTCAGCCTAAGTCTCGTAGGAAATCCTAAGTGTTAGACACGTGTCCATACTTTCCATGTATGCCCTAAAGATTGGAGACACACTTTCTATGTGTCATTCCAGGGTACGATAGTACACTGTCTACGCTTTATCAGGCTATATATAGTGAGGTAGTGGAACAAACAATTGTAAGCTTTTGGAAGAATAGTTTTCCACAATTGTAAAAGCACACACTGCTGAAATCCCGAGCACTACCTCCGTACGATACTGTTGTCCTGTGAGATTTCCGAACACACTTGAACGTGTTCTTGGTGTGATTCATTACCAATATATGAGCAGTTTTTACATCTGATCCTGTTATCATTTACTGTTCTATATTTGATTCTCACAGTTCATTTATCGTTTACACAATCACTCACTTTAATGGCTTTATTTAATATGCTTCCGCTGTCTATTTCTTTACCATTATCGTGATACAACGTGAATCTGGGAACCTACAATTGGTATCAGAGCATCTTTGGTTTTCTTAAACCAAACGATCCAATCTACCAAGGTTGACTCACTGTTGTTGATTGTGTCTGTGTGTCTTTAAAAGCTTCATTATATACTCTGTTTTTACTGCTTTCTAGACTAAACAAGCTTTCATAGCTCATATAACTGTGTTTAAAGCTTTCTAGTTTAACTTAAACGTTTCTCTCAAAAGTTACTGTTCCATTGGTTACTGTTTAAAACTCATCTTCGAGTTGAAACTCTTTTTGTAACAGCTGTACTCTGTTTTTCTCAAAAATGGCGAACAACGGTATAAATGCTATCTATACTGCTGGTTCTTTAACAAAACCTCCTACTCTTCTGAGAGATGAATATGCTCAGTGGAAGATCAGGATGGTTAACTTTTTCGATGGTATGGATAAAGACTTAATGCGATGTGTCACGGATGGACCATACCAACCCATGGTTTTTGTTCCTCGTGTACCCGCAACAGGAACTACTGCTGAGATTCCAGCTCATTATGAGATTAAAACCACAGGTTTTACTGATGAGGAAAATCTAAAAATGGAAAATGATCTTAAAGCAGTTAGACTACTGATAATGGCCATTCCAAACGAAATATTTCAAGAACTAGATTCATGTGTTACTGCTAAGGAAATCTGGGATCAACTTCTTAACCAACTTGAGGGTGGTATCAAGACCCAAAAGAACAGAAGGACCCAATGTATAAATGAATACAACGATTTCAAGGCACTTCCTGAGGAAACCTTACAACAAACCTACAACAGATTTAATGTATTGATCAACAAATGCAAAAAATGTGGGGTTGTCAGGTCGAAGGAAGATAACAATGTTCTGTTTTTGAAAAGTTTGAATGATGAATGGTTAAATCTGTCCATGTCTTTACAAGCTAACCAAGACTTAGATGCATGGTCTCTAACAGATGTGTATGGCACTTTGTCCGCACAAGAGAAGCATGTTGTCAAGCAAAAAGGCAAATCCACCATTGCTGGCCCAATCGCTTTAGTTTCTGATTCTAAGAAAACCACATCAGATAAGTCCAACAGAGAGAGTTCAAACAAAGAGAAAAAGAAAGAAAAGTCCGTTAAAAAGAAAGGAAAGAAAAGTTTGGTTGCAGAGAGTGAAACGGAGGAAAGCTCATCAGAGGATGATGACATTCAAGCTTTTGCTCAATCTCTTGCTCTAATAACTCAACAATTTAACAAGAGATTTGGCAATAAGTTTGACAGAAGAGGTAGATATGAGAGAAAAGGAAAGGAAGACAGAAGAGAATATGCTGCACCAGAACAAAGTAACAACAGAGTTACCACATAACAAAGACAACCTCCACAAAACAGAAGAGAAAATCCACCAGCACAACAGAAGGCCGATGCTGCCCAACCCATCAATCAGAATGATGGACGTTGCTTCAGATGTGGCAAACCTGGGCACTTCTCTGTTAACTGTAGAGGCAAACTGGTAAAAGTCCAGGACTACTACAAGAACAAATACAAGTACAACTACAGAGAAAGAAGCTATGTTGCTAAAATGGAGAACTGGGTTTCTGATTCATCTTCTGATGATGAACCAGAACAAGCCAACTTTTGTGGAGTTGCTGTGGATGATGAAAGTTTAGAAGAAACTGTTGATTGGATGACCGGAGAACCAGAGACAACAAAGGGAACAACAGACGAAGAAGATCTAGCTCATGCATTTGCTCTTACTACGACAGAGCCTGACGACAGAGCGCTGGAGACCACCAGACCCAGTGCCAAGGTATGTTCATCTGAATCCAAGTCTGACTCAGAATTAGAAATGCATGTTTCTATGCTGAATGAGTAATTTCAACTTCTGAAACAAAAACTTTCTGAAGAAAAGGAGCTAAGAAAGCTAGCTCAGAAGGATCTGTCCTTTTACAAGAGAGAGAAAACTCTCTTAGAACAAGAAAAGGAAGAAATATTCAAAGAAAAATCTGAGCTAGAAATATTGCAAAAGAAGAAAGAGAGCCTGTTTTCTGACAAGATTAAAGAATATGAAAACGTTTTGAAACATAAGTCTGAAAAATTGAAAAAGTCTGAAACAGAGAGACTTAACTCTGTTGCTCTAACTGATTATTTTCAAAGAGAAAGGGAAATTCTGCATCAATCCCTACAGAGAAAAGAAATTTAGATTAAAAAGTACCAGGATGCACAAGATGTGCACATCAAGATAAATTCACAGATGGATACGCAAGGTCTTGGTTTCTCTGACCTTGCTCCCTATGACGAAAGGAAGAAGACATCTCTGTCCTCTGCCTTTTGTGTTGGGAAAATCCAAGAGGACGTGATATCTGGTAATGCTGTTTTCAAAAGAACCAAAACTTCAGATGCTTTCTCAAAACCAAGAAATCTTGACTTTAGGAACGTCAGCTATGATTCCTCTGATCATGAAAAGGTTTTAAAACCGTCCTCAGAGTTTATTCTTGATCAAGGAAGAGCTAGAATCATACTTCCTAACTCTTTCAAGGACTTGGATACAAAAGAGATTTTTAACTTCAACTCATTCAAAGGACAGAAGTCTGTTACTTCTGTGACTGAGTCCTCTGTTGAAATCCCACAGAGCAAACTCAATCCAGAAGCCCCAGTCTTCCCTCCTACCCCTGAATCCATAAGAACATCTTTTGAGGAAGATTTGTTGAAAGTTATCGAGGAAAATGCTGTTTCAGATTCTTTAAAGCCAAAGTTGAGAAGGTTCAGAACTGTCAAGACAAATATCTCTGTCATACCCATTGAATCTAATACCTCCAACAGAGCCACTAGAGACTTTCTAGCCTCTGACTGTGACTCTGATTCTGAAGTAGATGAACAGATCTTTTGTGGTCAAAAGAAAATTTTACACAAGTTAAAGCATATACCGATAGGATCTACGGATCTAAAAGAGGATGTTTCTTTCTTTAAGAAACAATCAAGATTTATACCGGTAACTGAGTTTAACAACAAAGGTTTTAAGATTCTTGCTTCTAATGCAGTAGAAGTGGAGAAGAGAGAGAAAAACAAAAGTGTTTTTGTAAACCCAAATGTTCCTCTTGCATTCAAACCAGTAAAATTCACACCAGAACAGAAGGGAAAATGGATAGCAAACAACAGATCTATTCCAAATTCTGGTGTACATCAAAGAAGAAATTCTTTCTGGTCAAATGAATCTATTCCAAAGAACTTCATGTCAATAGAGTCTGTTCCTAGGAATAACAATTTTAAGAAACAAAACCAGGACAAATTATATGCAAAGACATCTGGTCCTAAATTTTTTCAGAATCAAGCTCCATTCAAACAGTTTTTGAATAAAAACAATGTGCATCAGTCATGCTCCATCAACTGCAATTGTATTCAGCTGTTACTAAAATTGCAAAATCATCTGAATGGTCCCCACTGTGTTCTGAATCAGTCAGTTCAAAAGAAAAATCCCACGACTGTTCAGAATACACAGAGGAAAAACTCTGGCACACCATCACAGTATGGAAAGCCTAAAGGAAAGTTTGTTAACATACCTAAGCCTAACAAGAAAGGACCCATTATGCAATGGGTACCTAAAAAGAACTAATCTGTCTTGCAGAAACCTCATGTGCAGATCTGGTACTTGGATTCTGGATGCTCCAGGCACATGACGGGGAATAAGGAGCTGTTAACTTCTTTTAAGAACAAGATGGGAAGTGCAGTAACCTTCGGAGGAGAAAATGGCGGACAGATTAAGGGTTATGGTACATTAGTAAATGGTGGTGTTTCAGTCTCTGAGGTTGCTTATGTTGAAGGATTAAATCATAATCTTCTCAGTATAAGTCAACTCTGTGATCACGGATTCGATGTCAATTTCAGGAAGAAATATTGTTCCTTGTTACTTTCCGAGTCTGGTCAAGAACTTTTAAGAGCTGACAGAAAAGGCAATCTTTACAAAATGAATTTTAAACCAAACCAAAACTCTACAACAGAGAAACTCTGTTTAGTGTCTTTGAAAAATGAAGATGCCTGGCTCTGGCATAAAAGATTTGCCCATTTGAACTTTCAAAACCTTGACAAACTCGTGAAACTGAAGTTAGTAAAAGGACTTCCTTCTCTGAAGTTTGACAAAGACCATCTCTGTTCTGCTTGTGAACTAGGGAAGATGAAAAGATCTTCACATAGAACAAATAGTGATCATAGTTGTCCCAGACCTTTGCATATGCTTCACGTGGATCTCTGTGGTCCAATCTCTGTGCAAAGTCTGTCGGGCAAGAAGTATATTCTAGTACTTATTGATGAACTTTCTAGATACACTTGGATTGAGTTCATCAGAGTAAAATCTGATGTCCCAGAAATTCTAATAAGTTTGTTGAGAAGGATACAGGTTCTGTTAGGATTAAAAGTGCAAAAGTTGAGAAGTGATAATGGGACAGAATTCAAGAATGCCAAAATTGATACCTACCTAACAGAGGAAGGTATTTCCAAGAACTTTTCAATAAACTTCTGGGCTCTGTCCTTCCAATAAACTTCCAATAAACTTCTGGGCAGAACCATGTTGGCTGGCTCTGTCCTTCCAATAAACTTCTGGGCAGAAGCAGTCTCAACAGCCTGTTTTACCCAAAACAGAGCTGTGATAGTAAAGAGATTTAAGAAAATTCCTTATGAACTCATCAACATTAGAAGACCAAATGTGAAATTCTTTCATGTTTTCGGTTGCAAGTGCTACATATTGAATGACAGAGAACAGCTGGGAAAGTTTGATAAGAAAGCAGACGAAGGAATCTTTTTTGGTTATTTCTTAACCTCTAAACCCTACAGAGTCTACAACTCCAGATGTCGGGTCATTCAAGAGAGTGTAAATATGTCCTTTGATGAAAGTACATCAAGCTCCTCTGATCGTAAATCAACAGAGGGGACACAGACAGAACAAAAGAAGACAAGTTCTTCAAAGACAAGGGAAGAAGATATCAATCTCATGTTCAACGATTTCTTCGATGATGATGATTCCTCTGATAACATCAACAGAGGAGATCAAGCTCAGAACTCAACAGAACAGAATCTGACAGGTACATCTCTCACTGGTCCCTCTAATACTTCACCATCTACTTCTCTGTCTACAGGAGTGATTCAGAGAAATGAGGAATCACATCAGAACGAGAGAGAACCTGAACAAGAGCCATCATCACCTCTGCTAACTAATATTGGCAGAAGACTCCTTGTTTGAAAGCTCACCTTCACAGAGCCCTGTCAATAACTCACAAAGCAATGAGGCCACTCTCCAAAGTTGTGTGCCACAGAGCCCTGGTCCCAATCCACAGAGCTCTGACGCTGAAGTTTGTCTTTTCCCATCAGAAGCACAAACCCCGCCTGTTGTCCATGCTCCCATGACACGATGGACAAAGGATCATCCTCATCATCTTATCATTGGTACTGCTGAAGATGGTGTAAAGACAAGATCAGCCACAATCAATGAAGCCTTCTTTGTAAATTTTTTAAGCATGATTGAGCCGAAGAAGATTTCTGAAGCCCTAGAGGACCCAAATTGGATCGAAGCTATGCAAGAAGAGCTTCTGGAATTCGAAAGAAATAAAGTTTGGTCCTTGGTTCCACTCCCAAAAGGCAAAGCGGCCATTGGAACCAAGTGGGTGTTTAGAAACAAAAAGGATGAAGATGAGATTATCATCAGAAACAAAGCCCGTCTGGTTGCAAAGGGATACAGACAGGAAGAAGGCATTGATTATGACGAAACCTTTGCACCGGTGGCTAGGCTAGAAGCCATCAGAATCTTCCTAGCCTATGCTGCTCATAAGGGTTTTAAGGTCTACCAAATGGATGTAAAGTCTGCCTTTCTGAATGGCAAACTACAAGAAGAAGTTTATGTCCAACAACCACCTGGTTTTGAATGTTCTGAGTTTCCAGACCACGTTTACAAGTTAGACAAAGCTCTGTACGACCTTAAGCAAGCTCCCAGAGCCTGGTATGAAACTCTGTCCAAATTTCTGTTGGTCAATCACTTCGAGAAAGGTACTGTCGATAAAACTCTATTCTTTAGAAGGTATAAGAATGATATACTTCTGGTACAAATATATGTTGATGATATTATCTTTGGGTCTACACGGCAGGAGTACTGTGATAAGTTTGAAAGTTTAATGAAAAGCGAATTCAAAATGAGCATGATGGGAGAACTTTCTTTCTTCCTTGGTTTACAAGTTAAACAATCTGACAGAGGGACTTTCATAAGTCAGTCCAAGTACATCTCTGATATGTTGAAAAAATATAAGCTGAATGATTCAAAACCAATGAAAACTCCTATTGCCACTGGAGTTAAGCTTGACTCTGATCTTAATGGTGAACCAACAAATGTCAAGTACTACAGAGGCATGATAGGGTCACTTCTGTACTTAACTGCCAGCCGACCTGATATAATGTTTGCAACCTGTCTCTGTGCCAGATTTCAAGCAAATCCTATAGAAACTCATTTAACAGCTGTCAAGCGTATCTTTAAATATCTGAAAGGGACTCAATTTTTGGGTCTCTGGTATCCTCTTAACTCTGGTTTCAAGCTTGTAGCATATACAGATTCAGACTATGGAGGATGCAAGAATGACAGAAAGAGTACTTCTGGTAGCTGCCAACTGCTTGGAGAAAAGTTGGTGAGTTGGACATCCAAGAAACAGAATTGTGTTTCAACCTCTACAGCAGAAGCAGAATATGTTGCTGCTGCTAGTTGTTGCTCTCAAGTGATATGGATGAAAACACAACTCAAAGATTATGGCTTGGAGTATGGTAAAATTCCAATTCTATGCGACTCCAAGAGTGCCATTGCCATAACAGCCAATCCAGTTCAAGACTCGAAAACTAAGCACATCGACATAAGGTACCACTTCATAAAGGATCATGTTGAAAAAGTGACTATTGAAATGTATTTTATTTCAACTGACCTCCAGCTTGCTGACTTGTTTACAAAAGACCTTGATGAAAGGAGGTTTAACTTCTTAATCAGCAAACTGGGTATGCTGAACTTATCCTCCTAACTCTGTTCAATTCAACAGAGCCTCTGATGATCCTACCAGAGCTCTGTCAAACAGTTGGGTAGGATAATTCAACAGAGCTTCTGTTGTTCACCAGAACTCTGTTAAGCATATTTTTTTTCTAACACTCTGTGAACATTCTGTGTATATAAAGTTTTTTTTTGTACAAAGTTTTTTTTATTCTTTAAGCTCAATTTTCAAGGGGGAGTTCAAAAGAAAAATAATGCATGGTTTTAGGGGGAGCAAGTCAGTACTCATATTTCCAAATCCAAATTGACTTTGCTTTTTGATCTTCATTGACAAATCTTTTTGAAGAAAGGAGGAAAACCTGTTCTGATGGTAACCTTTGTGATAATGTTAAAGAATCTGCCAAAACTCTAACTTCTCACCAGAGCCTCTGTTGTGTCTCACCAGAACTCTGTTGTTTGTCTAAGTTTTGTCTGTTTTTTTCCTTTCACATCAGAACATATTTTTTTAAATGTTTTAAAGGTAAAGGTACAACATCTTGGGTTACTTGATACGATATGAAGAGATCACTCAACAAAAGCAACTTAACAAAGCTCCACCAGAGCTCTGTTAGTTTGTTCTGCCACGTCATCAGAGATGCGGGTCATTCTTTAAAGGTCAACCGCTTGTCACTCACATATCTCTAACCGTGACGGTTTACTTGCCCAAAAGATGTCAGATTTAAATCCACGTGGCAATCTCTGATTGAGAAACCAACTGTTAGCTGTTCCGACGTTCATACTGTAGCAAACGTTCCACTATCCAAAACTCGAGTGCCTACAGCACCTATGATCGTGATCCAGCCACACATTCCTCATATAAATACCCATTCCTTTCAAACCATTTCATTTCTTACGCTTTCTGAATATTCAAACCTTTACTCATCTTTCCCTCCTTGTTCAAAACCTTCAAGAACCCTAACCTGCAACAATGGCACAACCCCAACATTCTGCTGATTCAAGCAGAATCGGCCCTGTAGATCAAATCGTTATTCTTCCATATGAACTCGCTGATAACAACTACCGTCTTGACCCAAACCCTAGTCTCTATTTACCCACTTACCACATCTTTTTGGAGTTTTTCAGAAACTCTGAACTTTTTAGAGCCTTAACCGACTTCGACGATGATGTTCCAGAACTGTACATTCGTCAATGGTGGACCACCTGCCAGTTTATTGAAGAACGAGAAGGAATCATTGGCAACGTCGATGCTGGCAGAGACGGTGGTTCAGGAACGATCTGTATCAATGATAATACCCTGAGAAGAGCATTCGGACTGAAGACAACGACCCAACTGGGAATTGTAGTATATGAAAAACCTCCCAAAGTTGAAACCCTACTCGACTTCATAAAGTTTCTAGGATACAAGAAGGACATTACCAGGATCGGTGCTTTCAAAAGACAAAACCTACCCCCTTTGTGGAACTTCATGTTCTCCACATTGAACAGAACCCTGACCTGCAAATCTGGTAGTCAAGATCAAACCAGCACATAGATTTTGCAGATCATGTATGGCCTATTCTTCAACAGAAACTTTGACTATGCCAAGATTCTGTACAAAGATTTCCTCAATGCTGTAAACCTAAAGACATCAGCCATTGCCAGAGGAGGAGAAGTTGGGAAGCACAAGTTCCTGAAAAACATCAAATACCCTCGGTTCATCAGCTTAGTGATCAGACGTGCATTCAGACGATTGGACTTGACGTTACAAGGTACCCCTTTCAAATGTTGGGTTATGACCAGATTTCTTCCAACAACCTCAGGTACGTATCCCTTCATCAGACGAGTGCCAGGAACCATGCTCGCTCTGATTGATCCTGAACACATTTCTTTACAAAACTATCAGAGTGCTGCTCAACCTCAAGAACCTGAGGTGAGAACCCCAGCATACATAGGATCTGAACCTGTGTTGGAGAGCTTGAGTGAGGAAGTAGCAGAAGAACATGGACCAGAGGTAAGAGCACCCGAAGTGTGGTCTTCCTCTAGAGTGATGGAGGAAGTACAGAACAGAGCATCCAATATGGAGGCTGTTTACGAGGGTGAAAGGGAAATTACAGAGGAGGTGGCAGAGAGTTCGCATCCCTCTGGTAATCGTGAGACAGAAATTCATGTGATAGAGAGTTCACCCGAGAATTCTATACCCCTAGAATCCGAGAGAAATGAGAGTTTAGAAGATGTTCAAAACATGAACACAGATGAGCGTATCCAAAGCCCAAATCCCCGTGCTACCACACAATCTAATCCCGCTGATCAAGACCAAGGGATTATTGAAACAGAGGTGCACACCTCGAACCTTAACCAGCAAGAACCGCCAGAGGCAACTCTTCATGCCTCTGGTATGCACGAAACCGGGGAATCTCTGTTTGGTAATGATGTCAATTCGCCCCATGACATCGATAGGTCACATCCACACAATGATGCCTCTGTGGCTCATTTAGACCAGAGATCTTTCAGATCTCACGTAGGCTCTGTCCGACTCAGGGACAATGGGAGACCATAGTTGAACGAGGGAAAACCTTGCTTGATCCAAATGCCCCTCATCACATCAGATTTCCTTCTTCAGAACCTGAGCTGGAAGAGGAACCTCTGATCAGAACATCTGTAGATGTTTCCCCTCAAAAGGAACATCAAGGATCAGGTGGAAGTCCTCCAAGAGTCATCATCAATACCACTCTTGACGGAGGCGCCTCTGAACTCGAGGCAGAATCGGATCCATGTGTTGGAACCAAGGACACCCCCGTTGACACTGTCACAAGAGCAGAGTTCGAAAGCTTCTGTGACAGTATCAACAACTCCTTGAATGAGTATAAACTTATCAATGAACAAAAGGAGGAGCTGATCCGCAAGGAAAATGCTTATCTCAAGGAAGAACTGCTGAACATCTCAAACAAACATGATGAGATGACTCAAAATATGCCGAGGCTGAAGCACTCAGAACAGAGTCTGAACGGGTCAGAGGAGAAGAAATTGCAAAGCTGACAACAGAGATAGTCGAGCTAAGAACAGTCAGAACAGAGGAAGCTACAAAGACTTCGACAGATCTTGCAGAGCTAAAGCGACTCATAACAGAGAATCACACAGCGCAGATGAACAGAACTCTTCCCATCCCCACAGTTATTCTTTCAGAATCTAACGTCAGAACCTTGACAGAGATAATTACCAACTCTGTCAAGGAATCCATAAAAGAAGCAACCACCTCATCTGCTACTCCACTAAACATCTCCAACCCTAACCCAAATGACCTACCCATGATAGTTGGCCAAATGGGAGACTTCAGAAAATCAATTCTTAGCCGAATAATGACAATCTCATCAAAATTTGTAATGAAAGCTAAGGCGACAGAACAACATTTGAAAGCGTCTCTTGATACTCACAAGGTCAACTTCGAGGCTCAAGTAGAAGAGATCAGAGGTGCTGCAACAGAGGTAGAAGATGTAATGACAAAGGCAGCCTCAAACTTTACTAATATTATTTTACAGGCTACCTCTACATCAAAAAGACCTGCAGAAGAAGCACCTACAGATGAACCTTCAAGCAAGAGACACAAAGCTGATCTGAGATTTGTTGTTCCGGCCTCACCAGCAGCTCGAATTGACGATTCTGGCGATGATGATGATTTTGAAGATGCTCAAGAAGGTCAATCAGATGATCAATTGGGTGAGTCCTCAGAACAACAAAAGGGGGAGAAGGAGAAGGAAAAGGAGAAAGAGGCTGAGGGAACTGATAAGGGAAAAGGGAAAGCAACAGAGGCTGAGGAAACAGAAAGAGGAGATCAAGGGAATACAACTGAAGACTTACCAGAGATGACTATGGTAACTTTCGACTACATATTCAAAGACAGGGTCATCAAGCCAACAGAACCCTCATCTCAACAACCACCAGAAGTCATCATCTTGGATACCCCTCCTACTTCACCAAGAACAGAACCAGAGAGAACATACCCATTCTCTGCTGAAGAACAACCAAGCCAAAACCAACCTCAAAAGTCTGTTCAACACATCGACAGACTAATGACAGAAACTCATGAAGACCCAAATCCCATGCAAACAGAACAGAACCCTGAAACCTCAAACCAACATTCTGGCAAACCACCGCTAGAAGAAATTTTTGCCTATCTCTATGGTGACCGTGATACAATTCCTGCCAATGCTGTGCCCATTAACCCATATTTCAGCCCCTGTAGGATAAATACGATCTCTGACGTAAGGCGTAAGTTCATCGAAACAAAGTCCGGTTTGAACAGAAACATAAACTCTGACTTTGGAATCCACAGAATCGTGGACATCAAGCAGAAGGTCTTTCGGCACAACAGAACGCAGATGAGTTATCACGAGTTCATAGTTGAATCAAACAACGACAGGGTTGAGCACTTCAACGATAACGATCTGGTACTACTAAACCCTTATGATCTGATTCAACTTCATGCCTACTGTTACAACTTCAGTGACAAATACAAAGAGGCAAGAACGGCACTTCCTGAGGTACGCTTCGCTATGCAAAAGCACATCAACCTAAGGATTCAGATTGATTTTTAGCTAGGCATAGAGTTCGAAGTCGAGACACTAGCAACTGCACCACCAAATGAGAGCCTTGAAGGCCATGGGCACTATAAAACTGAAACAATAGTTGGAGATCCTCCAGTGTTCATTTGCCGACAGAAGAAAACCAAGAAGGCCCTCAGAGCTACTGAAACTCATAAGTACTCAAGTGAGTCGCTAGTATACCTCAGAGACATCATTCAGAATCTCCCAAGAGAGAAATGTCCGGAAGAACAACAGAGAAGCTTCATCACCCAAATCAACCTTCTGCTGAACTTCCGAGAACTCATCAGAAGATTTGACAGAATCTTAAGGGGAGATAATTATGCTTAAATGTACTTGTCTTTTAATCTTAATGTAATATTCTAAAAGATTAGTGCAAGGCTTCGACAGAGGTAAAAGTTCTCTGTTCTTTTGTTTAAACTCTTGTCAATTGTAAATTTCTATTTTCAATACTTAGGGGGAGATTGTTAGCCCCAAGTATCTGTTATGTAAAAGTATTGAAAATAGTTCAAGTCAGAAGACCAACAGAGATAAGACAGAAGACTTGGAAGAAGTTCAAGAAGACCAACAGAGCTCAACAGAGCTCTGTCGAAGACTTCCAACAGAAGAACAAGTGTTTAACAGAAGACCAACAGAGCTCTTGCGAAAGAGCTCTGGTGAAGTGAAGACCTCTGTCAGCCTAAGTCTCGTAGGAAATCCTAAGTGTTAGACACGTGTCCATACTTTCCACGTATGCCCTAAAGATTGGAGACACACTTTCCATGTGTCATTCCAGGGTACGATAGTACACTGTCTACGCTTTATCAGGCTATATTTAGTGAGGTAGTGGAACAAACAATTGTAAGCTTTTGGAAGAATAGTTTTCCACAATTGTAAAAGCACACACTGCTGAAATCCCGAGCACTACCTCCGTACGATACTGTTGTCCTGTGAGATTTCCGAACACACTTGAACGTGTTCTTGGTGTGATTCATTATCAATATATGAGCAGTTTTTACATCTGATCCTGTTATCATTTACTGTTCTATATTTGATTCTCACAGTTCATTTATCGTTTACACAATCACTCACTTTAATGGCTTTATTTAATATGCTTCCGCTGTCTATTTCTTTACCATTATCGTGATACAACATGAATCTGGGAACCTACACATATGTGAATTATGTTAGGATTCACATGTTCACGTATGAACCGACATATAAGTAATTATCTCGACTGACAATGGTTTTATGAGATCTTTACATTTGGTTACATTTCAACGATTAATGAAGAAAATCGATTTCGTGTTCACATGCTCAACTTCACATTCGTTCCCAATTCTCTTTGGAAGACATTCCAAAAGTGAGAAGTGAAACGGCTATCCCGGTCGGATACAATAGACAATGGCACCCCGTGCCTTGAAACTACTTCGTTGATATACAACATTGTCAATTTGTCCAATGGTAGCGTCTCCCGCATAGCCAAGAAGTGAGCGCTCTTGGTCATTCGATCCACGATTACCCAAATGGTGTCGTGACCTTTCAAAGTCCTTGGTAGTTTTGTCACAAAGTCCATCGTCATGTGATCCCACTTTCATTCAGGTATTTCAATTGATTGCAAACTACCATAGGGTCGTTGATGCTCGGCCTTCACTAACGAACACGTGATGCATTTTCCACAACACCGACCACATCCAGCTTCATAACCGGCCACCAATAGTTCAAATTCAGGTCTCTATACATCTTGGTGCTTCGGGGATGTATAGAGTACTTAGACTTGGGGGCTTCTTCCATGAGTAATTCTCGGCACCCTCCGATTTTAGGCACCCAAATCAGTCCCTGGAAAAGTTTCAGTCCCTTACTACCCTCCGTCAAGAAAAGGTGATACTTCAACATCGATTCATCCTTGAGGTTCGCCTCAAGTAGTGCTTTGGTTTGAGCGGTTTTGATCATGTCCATTAAGCTTGAGATGATTTCAATCCTTCCCAAAGACGTTTGCACTTTCCCACTATATTCCTTCCAACTCAAAGCGTCCGCTACCACATTCGCCTTGCCCGGATGGTATAGTAGTTCGCAGTCATAGTCTTTAAGAAACTCTAGCCATCTTCGTTGACGCATATTCAACTCCTTTTGATCAAAGACATATTTTCAAGCTTTTATGATCGGTGTAGAGTGTACATTTCGTACCATACAAGTAGTGTCGCCATAACTTCAAAGAAAACACGATCGCCGCCAACTCAAGATCGTGAGTTGGGTAATTCTTTTCGTGTTCTTTCAGTTGTCTCGATGCATACGCTATTACCTTCCCTCTTTGCATCAACACGCAACCCAAACCCATCTTGGATGCATCACTATACACGACGAAGTCTTCCGTTCCTTCGGGTAAGGACAAGATTGGAGCTTCACAAAGTTTCTGTTGCAAGGTCCGAAATGCTTCCTCTTGCACGCTAGTCCACACGAAATTCACATTCTTTTGAGTCAAAGCCGTTAGCGAGGAAGCAATCTTGGAGAAGTCTTGGATGAACCTTCGGTAGTACCCGACTAACCCCAAAAAGCTTCTAATTTCCGTAGGACTCTTTGGAGGCTCCCAATTCTTCATTGCCTCAACTTTTACGGGATCAACCTTCACACCTTCTCGGGTCACCACATGCCCGAGGAATTGTACTTCTCGCAACCAGAACTCACACTTGGAGAATTTAGCGTACAACTTTTCCTTTCTCAATACTTCCAAAACTTCCCAAAGGTGTTGCTCATGCTCTACTTCGTCCTTGGAGTACACTAGGATATCATCAATGAACACGATTACTGACTTATCCAAGAATGGTCGACACACCCGATTCATCAAATCCATAAAGATTGTCGGCGCGTTCGTTAAACCGAAAGGCATGACTAAGAACTCGTAGTGCCCATACCGAGTCCTAAATGTCGTCTTTGAGACGTCTTCTTCCTTAACTTTCACTTGGTGGTAACCAGATCGGAGATCAATCTTGGAGAAGCATCCGACTCCTTGAAGTTGATCAAAGAGATCGTCTATTCGGGGAAGTGGATACTTATTCTTCACGGTTACCTTGTTTAACTCCCGGTAGTCGATACACATCAGCATCGACCCATCCTTCTTCTTGACAAAAAGCACCGGAGCTCCCTAAGGCGATGAGCTTGGTCTTACGAAACCTTTCTCTAGGAGTTCTTGCAGTTGTGTCATCATTTCTTGCATCTGGGTTGGAGTGAAACGGTAAGGTGCGCGGGCTATCGGTGCCGCTCCCGGAATCAACTCAATCTTAAACTCCACTTGACGGTCGGGTGGCAAGCCCGACAAGCCGTTAGGGAAAACATCAGGATACTCTTTGACGACTTTCACATCTTCTACTTTCTTTTTCTCTAATTCGATGTCCACCACGTAGGCTAAAAACGTTGGGTATCTCTTCATTAGGCACTTCCTTGCCTTGATGGAAGAGATGATAGCCACCTCGCCCTTACGCTTCTCTCCATACACTAGAACAAAGTCTCCACTTGGGAGAGGTATCCTTACAAGTTTCCTTGAGCAAAAAAATCTCCGCTTTGTGTTTGGCATAGGAAGTAGGTCTACTTCAAAGATTTCACCACTAATCTCTAGACGACATCTTTCCAAGACTTCCCGCAAGATTGCCTTTTCTCCATTTGCTACCTCAATGACTAAGGCATCTCTAGAATACTAATAGGCACATTCAAAGACTTACAAAACACATCCGATACAAAAGAACAATTTGCACCCAAATCAAACAATACTCTAGCGGGTAAAAAGTTGAGTAAAAACGTACCCGACACCACGTCGGTGGTTTCCTTCGCTTCCTCTTTCGTCATCTGAAAAGCCCTCCCTTGAGGTTTGGGGATGGCTTCCCGCCTTGGTTGACTTCCCGAACCAGTCCCTCTAGAGTCCCTTTTTAGCTTGGGACATTCCTGCTTCACGTGCCCAATTTCCTTGCACTCAAAACAAACGGTTCCCCTTATGTGGCACTCCGGACTAGTGTGCCCCGTCTTCCCGCACTTGTAACAAGTAACTTGCCTCGAATTGCAAGACCCGAAGTTCTTGCTCTTGCACTTAGGGCACCACCTTGCCTCACGGCGGTTGTCCCCTCCTCTACCACTTGGTTGGAACCTCGGCTTTTTAAACGAATTTTGTGGGCTCTCCCACTTCCTCTTCTCCCCAACAGCTTTCTCCTCTTTGCCTCTAGCATAGACCCTTTCCATAACTTTGGCCTCTTCAATAGTCTCTCGAAGATTTATCGCTTTGGTGTTCCGAACCATTGCCATCATATCGGCAGGCAATCCCTTCAAGTACGCCTTCATCTTTTCTTTCTCTGTCGGGGCCACATTGTAACACCCCAAATTTCCAAGTAAGTTGAACCATGCCTCAACCGTATGGGTACCTCCGCATTTGAATGACTCGTATTGGACTTTTGTTGTATTATTCGCATGTGTATTTCTGGGTCGGGAGTAAACGCCGAAAGAGGGTTGGGTTGGATCAGTTCTCGCTCGGAACAGCAGGTGGGCCTCCAACGGCGACTATGACCGGCGACAATGCTCTGGTCATAGTCGCAGTGGCATTGTCGCGCATAAGGAGTTTTGGGCGAATTCAAACAGAAGGTGGTCAGTGGGCAGCGACTATGCCTCGCGACATTGCCTAGGGTATAGTCACGAGGGCAAGGTCGCGAGAAAGGGACGAACTGCTGCAACTTATTTCATTTTGAGAGTTTTGAGCATCATTTCTTCCTTCTTTGCTGCAGCCGTTTTTCTCTCCCTACTTAGGCGATTTTCTCATCTTTCTCCTCCATTCTCTCTTCATTTCATGCTTTGATCTCCATAGTTAAAGTGGAGGGTTGCTATCTTGGTTCTTGCTATAACCTTTGGGAGTCGTCTTCTTCATTTAAGACATCAAGAGTTAGTCAACCATTTTCTAGGGTTTCTCCAACCCTCTCATATCTCCTTCAAGAAAGGAAGTTTGAAGTTCATCTTGGTAACCTAGAAGCATTTTGTTGGTGGATTCAAGTTGTGGTTGAGGTAATCTTCTCTTCTGGAAATTAGTGTTTTGATATATTGGTGGTTTTGGATGTATTATGTTGGGGGAATTGATTCCAAGTGTTTAGGGACAAATACTTATGATTGGAAACTTGTGAATCTAGGTTTTGGAATCTTTGGCTTGAAGATCCAAGTTTCTTCAAAGGAGCTTACGTTTGGGGAAAATCTTGATATAGCCTAAATCTAGCAAGGTGAGTTCAAGTTGCTTTGTGAAAACTTTGTACATGCCAAAATGTTTATTTTAAAGTATTTGTGTGCTTTATATAAAATTATCACTTGTTGAGTAATTAGTGGGTTTTGATTTATTTAAAGAGTTGAGCTTTACAAATCTTGTAAAACACCCACATTTGGGGATTTTGGTCAATCTTGACTGTATGAATATTTTGAGAGTTGTAAACCTTTTATTTTGGGCCGATGGCCAATTGAGAAATCAAAAGGGTAAAGATTTTGAGTAACAATGTATTTTGGTTTACGCAACCATGTGAACAACACGTATTTAGCCAAACGTTTATATTGGCCTTTAAAGGCTTGATTTATACTCAAATGAGTGTTTTGAGTGTTTGCCGGTTTTAGTAGTTCAAGGTGGAGCCTTGGAGGTGTTATGTGCTTAATTGCGATTTATTTGAGTATGTGCATGATGTGAGTTAGATGCATTTAATTTGCATGAATTGATGTTGATAGACGATCATTAGATCTTTTGAGCAGAGGGCTCGGTTTTGGACTCGGTTGAGTCTCGATGGCATTTGCCCGGTTTTAATAAGCTCGACGTGGGCTTGAGATTTGAATTGCATGAATTGCATTATATTTGATGTTTACATGATTTGAATGCATTGGTTATTCTTTTGGAGTCATATATATATATATATATATATATATATATATATATATTTGAGTCGAGTAAGCTTGTTTCGGATGGTGGGTTTCCAAGGTAAAGATCCAGCAGGATTGAACTTGGTGTTTTGAACTAAAGACCTAGTATGGTTGATGTCTAAGAGGGGCTAAAGACCTAGTATGGTTGATGCCGAGGATGGACTAAAGACCTAGTATGGTTGATGTCTAAGAGGGGCTAAAGACCTAGTATGGTTGATGCCGAAGATGGACTAAAGACCTAGTATGGTTGATGTCTAAGATGGGCTAAAGACCTAGTATGGTTGATGTCTAAGATGGGCTAAAGACCTAGTATGGTTGATGCCGAAGATTGACTAAAGACCTAGTATGGTTGACGTCATCTGTTTTCCACATCCAAGAAGCTTACTTGTATTTATTAATTGTGGTCTAATTTATGTGTCTGCCACATTCGATGAGATCGGGTCTCCCCCGTCACCGAAGGGTGTTGATTTCGGGTATTTTATTTATTCGCGTTGTTGAGGTTATATTGTATACATATGGATTGTTTTCCATGATTGACGGACGGATTTATGTTATGTTCTTATGGGATGTTTTAACCATTAGAGTTTTATTTGCATTGGCAATTATTTAAGAAATTATTATTTTATTAACTCTTGATGTGAGTTTTGGATTTGAGTCCTTTGCAGAGAAACGATTTTCATTGGAAGCTTTCCTTACAGAAACTGTGTGTGTTTGGAAAATGGGTGGTCGATGTCTTTTATACAAACCCGTTTTGGAAAATCATTTATTAAGTTGAATCTCTTGGTTTATCAAATGATTTGCTCATGATGTAAACTCTTGAACTCACTAGGCGTTAGCCTAACCTTTTTATTTGTCGGCATGTGCAACAGGTTCAGGTGAGGAATAGCTTTAGCTACATTGTGAAGCGATGAGTGCTAGTAGAGTGCACGGGAAGTGAGATGCTTAGCGAAGTCTTCCGCACTTTTGGGATTAGCAACTTTTATTTGGGTTAAGTAACACCGCCTAGAGTTGTTAGCTGTTCAATTTGTCATGTTTAAACTTTGAGGTATTTTCAATGATGATAGGTAGAAGTAATTTTATCATCTTTTAGTTATTTTATTGAAATTAAAGTTAGTTGCCCGTCCCAATTTTGAGGGTGTTACACACATGCCCCACAAGGTTCAGTTTCTCCATAAAGAGTCGGGTGTATTCCCTCACCGACAAATTCCCTTTCTTGATTGACCGGAACTCTTCCTCGATCAAATCCATTTCTTGTTCATTACAGTACTCTTCCAAAATCTTCCTCTTAAAAGCGGCCCAAGACATTTTGGCCAGAACAGAAGCTTCAAGGGTGGAAGTGTAGACATTCCACCAAGTTAGGGCCGAACTTCGAAGCATTTGATAACCAAACTTCACCTTCTGATTCTCCTCACAGTGACAAGCCGTGAAGGCCTGCTCGATCTCCCGGATACAATTCATGCAGGCAATTGGATTGTCAGAACTGGCAAACTTCGGTGGTTTACAACATAGGAAGGTTTTGTAGGAGCATACCCTTCCCGTCGGCCTTGTCTCCAAAGTAACTAACCCATCAGTCCGGTTTTCATCACCTGTTCTCCTGGATCCCACAACAACCATATTCTTTTCAATCATCTCGTGACGACGCGGTTGAGCATCCCTGTCCTCCAAGAGTTTCATGTAGGGGACTGCTCCAGATGGAAGGTCCGATACCGCCGGGAAGGTGTGCGTGCGTGTGTGCGTGTGTTCATGTGTTCGTGGTAGTTGATCAAAAGGGTCGATGCCGCTATGCCTTCCAAAAAAAAATTCTTGCTGCTTCACCATAGTATCATTCATAGCCCGCATCATGTCCATCATTTGAGTTTGAGGAGTCACTTCCATTATGACCGGGTTGGTGGAGGCAATGTTTGTCCTTGGTATATGTTCCACTCTCCCGCCTAACAAAGGTGGGAGTGGAGGAGGCAAAGTTGACGCGTTTACTTCCGGTTGATCGGCCGTGGATTCAGTCACGACATTACCTTCCGGCGAAGTCTGAACTCTACTCCGTGTATTTACCATTTCTGTCTGTCACATCCGAGAATGAAGATAAGAACATAGGCTACGAGATTAACATAAAGAAACGTACTAAACAATCATTGATTCTCATAATCATAGCAATCAAGCATGCTTACGTAACAATATATTCATAATAATAGTAGCTAAAAAAATTGAAATTATGAACATATTACACATAAGAATTCTCGTTACCACTTTCATAATTCACAATAACGTGATTTTCGTTGACTCCGAACATCCCATCTTAGTATTTCTACCCAATTTCCTCACATTTCATCACCTAATGGTCTCAGCTTAAGTCTAGGCATCATACTAGCACACATAGTTCACTTAAACTAGAGCTCTGATACCAACTTGTAACACCCTAAAATTCAAACATTTAAACATAGGGAATTCCGGAAAATGGGTAAATTTAAACTTCATGAAATGAGCCAACTAAAACCCTTAAACGCAACGGGATAGTTTGGACGATGTACAAATCAATTGAGTATTGAGACAAAATACATAACAACCTATTAATCTAGAACTAAAGTAAGCTAGATTAATCCGGGTGTCACTATATCCACAAAAAATCCTCTCATCTCGATCCCAAAAAGCCCGACCCTCTAATGCTCCTAAGCATGGCCGGAAAAACAACGCGACAAAGACGTTACTAGGTGGAACCTGAAATCCACAAACACATGCCATCAAGTGTTAGACCAAAAGTCTAGTAAGATTTAAGGCATTAATGTTATATAAAAGAAATATAATAATGATGCCATAGAGTAAAGATACCGGCTCCACTAGGTATTACATTACCACTTTCCACGTAGCCAAGTTAGTCCACACCTGAACATAATACAAAAGAGATATTCCTCTAAAAGCGGGGGGGACCCGTTACCATCTAGGTGACGAGAACACGTGAGTGGGGTCACCTTTGATGTTGTGGATTGCACCTCAAGTCCCGGTCTTAGTTACCATGCCATATAGACATCACAACCTCAACCATATAATTATTTCTTTTATTGCCTACTCCGTCGAGTTACACCTCAAGGACTTACGGGGACCATATTGCCTATCCATTCTAGCCGAGTTTCACCTCAAGGATGGGATATCCTTTATTGCCTACTCGCTAGTAGCCACCAACGGCTTAACCAAAAATGAACGTGTAGTCCATAAAGGTCTAAATCCTCGTGCACAAGGAAATAGACTACAACAACCCAAATCATGATCAAGCAAGCATACAATGTATTTATCATGGGGTAGCATGGTAATTAGCCCTACATGTTATCATTAGAGAATTCTCCATAAAAGCACATAGCATGTAGTTTACATTTCGAATTCCTTTCATATGAACAATATATCTACATATGAAATTAACCCACCTAGTTGGTAATCCCATATATTCTCACACAAGGATTTTCCTACGTTATATAGGTGTAGGTTTATATATATATATATATATATATATATATATATATATAGAGAGAGAGAGAGAGAGAGAGAGAGAGGAAGGCTCATACGAGAATCGTAACAATTTAAGAAAACACGAGGAGCATTCTCAACCAACCATTTGATTTATTAAGGGAATTAAATGGTAAGGGTATATGAGTCATATTACGTTTTCTAATTTAAGTCCAGATCAAAACCTTCCTTGATCATTCTCATCCCTCGTTTTCTTTCATCTATCAACTTTTTAAAAAAAAAGCAATACTACTTTATTCAATTTAATGAGGAAAAACATCCACAACATACTGCATGATTGCAAAGCAACAGCAGCAACACATCACTTCGAGAAAACAACCAAACAAAATAACCCAGAATTGGAAATAAACCCATCACCCAACAATACTACTTTTTCTTTCATCTATCAACTTCGCCATTCCTCTTTGAAGCTCTCACGATCGACTGACAAATCTGGAATCAATGGGAGTAATTCTGATGGACTCTTCTCAGATTCATAACAACAAATTTGTAGGCATTGAAATCAATTCATCTTCTTCAATCACAGATCCATCAAAATCAACCGATAGTTTTCAAAATTTTAGTCAATAACTTGAAATCGATCCATCAAACCTGTCTAATATGGTCGAATTTCCATTGGTATCTGAAAATAATTCTGATTCTGCCATTGATTCTTCAAATCAAGATTCTAGGTCAAGAGTATCTGATTCTGCCATTGATTCATTCAAACATGTCTAACATGTATCAAATCATATATGATTATATATACATAACCCAATGTGTATCAGACAAGCCTCACATCACATATGATTTTTCATTGTAACACATATGATTTACTAAAAACAAAATCACATATGATTAATAACTAAGTGAAACAAGATCATATATGATCACATATGATTTACTAAAACAAAATCACATATGATTAATAACTAAGTGATATCAGATTGTAAAACAAGATCATACATGATCACATATGATTTACTAAGCAAAATCACATATGATTAATAACTAAGTGATACCAGATTGTAAAACAAGATCATATATGATTAATAACTAGTGATATCAGATAACAGTCTTATAGATCACATATGATTTACCAACTAAAACAATATCACATATGATTAATAACTAAGTGATATCAGATTGTAAAACAAGATCATATATGATTAATAACTAGTGATATCAGATAACAGTCTTAAGATCACATATGATTTACTATTGTTTCCTAATCACATATGATTTGATAGGTGTTCCTATTTCATCATATACTATCAGATTGTAAAAAAAAATCGAAGTCGAATCCATTGATTTTGCGAAGTTTTGTTCCTCTATTTCAGATCCTCGAACTTGTTTGAACTCCGTTTCGCTAAAGATCATCTGCGACTCCGATCGAGTAAGAATTTTAATGGAAGATTGAGAGATGGTGGAGTCGAATGGGAGACAGTGGAGTCGAATGGAAGATGATGGGGTATGATTAACTTGAAGCAAATCTTTCAATTCATAGCACCTATAAGAGGAGATCTTTTTGGGATTTGATTTGGTTTCCTATTTAACAGGGATATGTTTATTCTCCTGCGTACTTCAATTGATTTGAAGGTTTTTTGTTGTTCCCATTATACCCCTAAAATCTTTTGCCCATGGTGGAAAGTTGAGTCTCATCTCAGTTAATTACTAATTTTGCCATTAATGATTATAGCCCTTGATTTGATCTAACGTGTGGTTGAGATCTATCCCTTTATTTTCTTATTTAGGTACGCTCCTGGTTTGAACCCGCCTCTCTCTCTCTCTCTCTCTCTCTATATATATATATATATATATATATATATATATATATATATATGTTGGACAACCAAGGGGGGGGTTAGGTTGTATTATAAAAAATCTTACTTTCAAAAATTCTTTTGTAAATAAATACAGAGTAAATATAGTACAATACAGAAGAGTATAAATACAAACAGATACACAGAGATTGTATAAATAAATATAAATGCAAAGCAATTTATATAAACAGATATAAGAAAAATCCAAGTGGTATATTATTTTAGGGTGATTTATCATTTTAAAATTAAAACGACGAAAATCTTCAGTCTTGGATTCTTCAGATAAAATTATCGAGATTATTTAAAAGCTGCACACTCAGATAAAATATTAGATAACAAAGAATGCGGTGTGTTTTGTAATCATCAAAATAAATATGGAGATGTGATTTTATGTGTACCAAAAATATATCTTAATATTAAAGCTGGGTACACTTGCACCAACAATCTCCCCCTTTTTGATGATGACAAACACACGCTAAACAGGAGAGCATACTCGGTTTCTCTCCCCCTTTTGTCGAAGCAAAAAGGGTTAGGAAAGACGCTATGCTCCCCCTTGAAAGATGCTCCCCCTCAAAAAAAAAGTATTTGAGAGTTAGCATTTTCTCAAGGGTTATACTCAAGCATGCCTAAACCAAGTCTTAATTTAAAGAAAGCCTTTTTGTTAAGAGCTTTAGTAAAAATATCGGCCAAATTATCTTCCGAATCAACCTTTTCAAGCACGATTTGGCCTTTTTGAACATTATCTCGTAAAAAGTGATGTCTCAATTCAATATGTTTGGTACGAGAATGTAACACGGGATTTTTGCTTAAGTTAATAGCACTTGAGTTATCACACATAATAGGAATTTTGGTTAGATGTACCTCAAAATCGGTAAGGGTGTGTTTCATCCAAAGGACTTGAGCACACGCTCTTGCGGCGGCTACATATTCCGCTTCGGTAGTAGATAACGCTACGGATTGTTGTTTCTTGGAGAACCAAGACACAAGTGAGAGACCTATAAAGGCACATACCCCACTAGTACTTTTTCGGTCAACAATAGATCCACCAAGATCGGAATCGGTGAAACACGTTACTTCTAACTCGGGTTTCTTTGCATACCATAAGCCAAGATTAGTAGTACCTCGTAAATATCGAAAAATACGCTTGACAGCTTCATAGTGAGTTTGTTTAGGTGAAGATTGAAAACGAGCACATAAACATACACTAAACATAATATCAGGTCTACTAGCAGTTAAATATAATAAACTACCAATCATACCACGATAAATCTTTTCATTAAAATCGTTTCCCTCCTCGTCACGAGATAATTGTAAGTTTGTGGTCATTGGAGTTTCAACGGGTTTGACATTTTCAAAGTTAAACTTTTTCAACATATCTTTACAATATTTAGATTGACTAATAAAAATACCAGTTTCACATTGTTTGATTTGCAATCCTAAGAAGTATTTTAACTCTCCCATCATGCTCATTTCAAACTCGCTTGTCATTTTCGCAGAAAATTCATTACACAGTTTTTCATTAGTGGAACCAAAAATAATATCATCAACATATACTTGCACAACTACAATATCATTTTGATCATATTTCACAAATAAAGTATTATCTATTTTACCCATAATATAACCACTAACAATTAGAAAGGTTTTTAATCTATCATACCACGCACGCGGAGCTTGCTTTAAACCATAAAGCGCCTTTTTCAATTTATAAACATGTGTCGGATTTTCAAAATTTTCAAAACCGGGAGGTTGAGAAACGTATACCTCCTCATTTATAATACCATTTAAGAAAGCACTTTTAACATCCATTTGAAATAATTTAAAATCTTTAGCATTTGCAAAAGCGAGAAGCATTCGAATAGACTCCAACCTTGCAACCGGTGCAAAGGTTTCATCGTAATCTATACCTTCTTGTTGATTGTACCCCTTGGCAACTAAACGTGCCTTGTTTCGTGTGACTCCACCGTTCTCGTCTACCTTGTTACGGAAGACCCATCTTGTGCCAATAATGGTTTGACTACTAGGGCAAGGAACTAAGTCCCACACATCATTTCTAGAAAATTGGTTTAACTCTTCTTGCATGGCCATTATCCAATCCTCATCTCCTAAAGCTTCATCTATGGTTTTAGGTTCTATGGTTGAGATAAAGGCATGGAAAGCACAATGGGTATGGATTTGTGATCTAGTTGTCCTTTGGTTTAGGTCACCTATAATTTGATCTACGGGATGGCCTCGAGCGGTTCTAAGGTTAGGATCATCTATACCTTGTGGAATAAAGCAAGGAGGGGCATTACTAGATTCAATATTATTTGTGGAAGGTTGGGTACCTAAATCCAAGTTGCTAAGTTGTTGTGCTAAGACGTCTCCCTCACGGATATTGTCATTTGCTAAGGGTGCACTCGGTTTGGGAGGACTCTCGTCAAAGCTAACATTTAGGGATTCTTCTACAACCATGGTCTCCTTATTTAGAATTCTATAGGCTTTTCTATTCCAAGAGTAACCTAGGAACACTCCCTCATAGGCTTTGGCATCGAATTTGGTTAAGTAGGATTTGGTGTTTAAAATGAAGCATTTACAACCAAAAACTTTCAGGTGAGCTAAGGAAGGTTTTCTACCACGGTAAAGTTCATAGGGTGTCTTATTTAGGATATTTCTAACTAGGACACGGTTTAGCACATAGGTTGCGGTAGCAACGGCATCACACCAAAACTTTTGGGGAACTTGATGTTCGTTTAGCATGGTTCTACTCATTTCTTGCAACGTTCGATTTTTCCTTTCAACAACCCCATTTGACTGAGGAGTTCGAGGAGCCGAAAAGTTATGAGTTATACCATGTTTATCACAAAAGGCACCAAATTGGATATCATTATCGAATTCTCGTCCATGGTCCGTACGTATGGAAACAATCGTACAACCTTGTTGGTTTTGAATTCGTTTTCCCAAAATTTTAAACTTTTCAAAAGCCTCATTTTTATGTCTCAAAAATAAAGTCCAAGTATAACGGGAATAATCATCCACAATAACCAAAGTGTAAAAATTTCCTCCAAAACTTTGAATCGCCATAGGGCCAAAAAGATCCATATGAAGAAGTTCTAAAACTCTTTGAGTAGAAATAACATTTTTAGATTTATGAGAAACGTGATGTTGTTTGCCGACACGACAAGCATCACAAAAATGATTATCAAACTTTAATTTTGGAAGGTCACTCACAAGCTCCTTATTGTTTAAGTTTTGCATTAATCTTAGATTAGCGTGACCTAAACGTCTATGCCATAAAGTAGAAACAACATAAATAGAAGATAAGCATACATTTTCAGATACAACAGTTTTGCAAATATATAAATTTCCTTTCATAGAACCAGTTAAAAGAACTTTGCCATTTTTCAAGATTTTGCACGAGTCTTCTTCGAAGACGACAGTTATACCATTTTTACACAATTGGCGAACACTTAACAGATTAAAATGCAAATTATCAACATGATTCACATCAAGAAATTTAACATTATTGCAAGAAACTGTACCTCTCCCAATTATATTTCCTTTGGAGTTTCCTCCAAAAATTACCTGTCCACCATCACATGACTTATATGATGAAAAAAGATTGCTGTTTCCGGTCATGTGACGTGTGCAACCACTATCGAGTATCCAGTCCATATCAAGGTTTATCTACAATAATAAAGATGTAACATTTATGGTCCCCATTTCTCATGGGTCCTTGTAAATTAGTTTCAAGATAACAACCAACATATATATAAAGTTAAGCAAAATATATATATAATAGATCAAAAAGAATATATATATATGTAGTACGTATGTATATATATATATATAAACAAAAGTACATATAACAATATATTACTTATATATACAAGAAAATATATCATATTTAAACTATATATATATATATATATATATAATATATAACACATTTAAAACCATAAACGCATACCACCGGGATTATCATTACTAAACATTCCTTTTGGAATCCATTTATTTATCATTTTAATTTTGCGATTGTATTTATCATACACATAAAAACAAGCATTTATATTCGCATTATTTTTAGGTTTAGAATACTTATCGTTATACATGCGAGCATACGGTTTTCTCGTATTATAATTTACATTATGCATTTTAGGTACATACGGAGGTTTTTGCATATACGGCTTTCGTGTATTAAACTTAGGTGGTTCATAACATCTTTTAATAGGCATGCAATTACATTTTTCAACACATGTATTTGAACCTATACCTTTTCTACAATTTATACGGTTCGACATATTAAGCATGTTAAGAACTTTTTCATTACTACTTTCAAAAGCTTTAGCTAACATGTTATCTTTTTCATATGAAGCACATTTAGCCTTTAAACATGCAATTTCATTTTCAAGAATATCACATTTTGTACAAATAATATTTTCATGTGACTTTTTATTTAAGCATGCAATTTCTTTCTTTAGAGCATCACAAGATTTACAAAAATCCTTTTCTCCTAATTTAGTTTCTAATTTAGCAATTATATTCATATCATTTGCAGATTTTTGATTTACATTATTTATTTCCTTTTTACATGCATTTACAGTTTCTTTTAACATAGCAATTTCGTCTTTATAATTATTTGCAAGATTAGCCATTTTATAAAACGATTCATGCAATAATTCAAGATTGTTTTCGCTATCGCTATCATAATCACTATCGTAATTTGAATAAGAAGTGTTTACCTCGTTGTCGCTTTCAGCCATAAGACAAATGGCTTGATAGTCATCTTCTTCTTCACTCGCGCTCCACGCGCCTCCAATGAAGGCTTTATCCTTCTTGTTTTGGTACTTGTTCTTTTTCGGACATTCATTGGCGTAATGATCTTTGTCGCCACACGAGTAGCAAAATCCTCTCTTTGGCTTAGCTTTATCGTCACCACTTGAGTCGTCATTTTTCTTTACTTTTTCGTCTCGTTTATGGAACTTACGACTTCGGTTTTCACCACCACGACGGTAGTTGCCGTTTCTTTGAAATCTGCCATTGTTAGAAAATTTATTATTATTAAAAAACTTGGAAAAGTTTCTTACCAACATGGCGACTTCATCGAGAGTTTCGGAAGGATCTTTTGAGGAGCTAGCTTTCTCCTTTTTCTTCTCGACTTTTGGTGTTGAGACATTGAGAGCGATTGACTTCTTTTTAACTTGCTCCCTTTCTTTATTTCTTTTAAGTGCAATTTCGTGCACCTTGAGATTTCCGATTAAGTCATCTATCTTCATTAGGGAAAGGTCACGGGAGTCTTCCAAAGATGTTATCTTTTGCATCCACTCCGAAGGAAGGGCTCGTAGGATTTTCCTTATATAGTCCTCGTTAGGATAAGTGCGATCCAAACCTTTCAAAGTAGTCATAATAAGGTTAAATCTTTTAAACATTGAGTCAATTGACTCATCTTGTTTCATTTCGAATAGTTCATAATCGTGAACTAGAATATTTACTTTACTTGATTTAACTTCCGTGTTTCCACGATGAGTATTATTTAAACTTTCCCATATTTGATTAGCGGTTTTATATGTATATACTCTTTCAATTTCATCAGTTGTTAAAGCAGCATATAATATATTTTTAGCTTCAAAGTTTAAACAAAAATGAGATTCATCAGCAGTAGTCCATTCATCTAAAGGTTTATCAATAAAAACACCATCTTTAACAATTTTGGGTTTAAAGTTCCCATTTTCAATTATGTCCCAAATCTTTTGATTTTTGCCACGCACGTGACATTCAAATAGCTCGGCCCAAATGCCAAACTTTTCAGTATCTATCAAAGGAGGTTTTGAAAACACAATATTAGTTTGTTGAGTCATTTTAGAAAAAAATTTAAGCAGAAAATTTTTGAAAGCCCTGCTCTGATACCAATTGTTGGACAACCAAGGGGGGGGGGGGGTTAGGTTGTATTATAAAAAATCTTACTTTCAAAAATTCTTTTGTAAATAAATACAGAGTAAATATAGTACAATACAGAAGAGTATAAATACAAACAGATACACAGAGATTGTATAAATAAATATAAATGCAAAGCAGTTTATATAAACAGATATAAGAAAAATCCAAGTGGTATATTATTTTAGGGTGATTTATCATTTTAAAATTAAAACGACAAAAATCTTCAGTCTTGGATTCTTCAGATAAAATTATCGAGATTATTTAAAAGCTGCACACTCAGATAAAATATTAGATAACAAAGAATGCGGTGTGTTTTGTAATCATCAAAATAAATATGGAGATGTGATTTTATGTGTACCAAAAATATATCTTAATATTAAAGCTGGGTACACTTGCACCAACAATATATATATATATATATATATATATATATATATATATCTTTGGGTGAACCTACATACACATTCATCCATAGTCTAAGTTACTTACAAGTATATACATATATATAGAGAGAGAAAGATTCAAACGAGAACGCTAACTATTTACGAGACACGAGAATGGCCGCCCATGTACAAAATCACATGTGATTCACGTACAAAATCACATGTGATTTTACACTACCTGGATTTTGTACAAAATCACATGTGATTCACATCCAGATTTCCAGGCAGTGTAAAATCACATGTGATTTTGTACGTGAATCACATGTGATTTTGTACATGGGCGGCCGTTCTCATGTCCTCGTAAATAGTTAGCGTTCTCGTTTGAATCCACCTCTATATATATATATATATGTTAAATACAAACTAGGGTAAAACTCTAGCTTTAGATTATGAGTGTTTCCATAAATAAAATTACATGTTTTGTAACATTTAAATGTGGAATAAATGTGCATAATGAGTAATGACTCACCAAATAGGGTTTTGTAAGGTGAAAAACCCCAACCTTGAAGAAAACCCTAGAAATATGGAGTACTTGGACCTTGGAGAAGAAAACCGTAGATTCAAGAGGTATAACTTCTCAATATGGTAAACTTACATAGAGGTGTAGAAAATCAAGCCAATAGTAAACTTACTTGGAGTGTTGGAAGCTAAAATTTCTAAATAGGGAAACCCTAGAAATTCCAAGTGGCTTTGTCTCCTAAGATCTTGGAAGGAGGAGGTAGTAGATCTCACTATTTAAGGCAAGACCAACATCTAACAACCACCATTAATAACCATGGAGCTCAAAGCCTTGATTGAAGAGAGAGGGGTGGAGGAAAGTGAGAAAATCGCTATGGAGAGTGAGGTATCGATCAACAGCAAAAATAGAAGAGAAGTGAGAAAAGATCCCTGAACAACTCCCCCAAAACGACTTTAATGCCACCACACCTGACCCCGAGCGCGGCCTTGCCCCATCGACTATGTCCTGGGCAATGTAGCCGGGCACAGTCGCTGCTGGCCACCCACTTACTATTCGATTTTGCTCCCATTGCTCACACGTCGCGACAATGCCCCGAGCGACTATGCCTTGGGCAATGTCGCCGGGCATAGTCGTCGGTCTTCCCGACGCTGCTGTCCGAAGTCGTTTGATGACGAACTCGAGTCCTTTCGTTACTCTAGATGGCTTAGCTGGTTACTTGCATGCAAACCCCGAGAACCAGGCGTGAAACGGGATGAGTACTTCTTTAATTACCAACACAATAGCTTCATATATATATATATATATATATATATATAGTTAATTAAACTAATAGCATAAACGAGGCTTCACGAGGACGCTTACACTAACGGTCTCGGATAGTAATTAAATTAAAGTCATAAGTGGTTTGGTTTACTCACCTGAGAAATCGGGGTGTTACAACAACAATAAGATTCAAGATTAGTGAGAGGCTTACTTGTGGTGCTACCGAGCTGATGATTTTGCTCGATTGGGATGCCTGAGGGTTTGCAACCAAAAAGTCAAGCTTCAACAATGATGTTGAGTTTATACTTCCTTTGGCACAGAAAGAGATCTGTGGAGCTACGAGCAACTTCGATACCGAGAAAGTACTTTAAGGATCCTAGATCTTTCATTTTGAAGCAGTCACTTAGATAGGCTTTAAAGGTCTGAATGGTTGCAGAATCATTCCTTGAGATGGTCAAGTCATCGACATATACGAGAACATTAACCTAGACCAACTTGAGTCTGTAGGTGAAAAGCGAGTAATCCGAATAGGTCTGCAAAAATCCAGAGTCCTTTATGGCAGTTACGAGTTTTGCAAACAAACACCTGGGAGCTTGTTTGAGGCCATACAAGGATTTTCGTAGTCGACAAACCAAATTTGGGTTTGAGCTAGCAAAACTCGGAGGGGATTCAAAAACACTTCTTCCTTAAGATCTCCATGCAAAAACGCATTCTGAACATCTATCTGATGCAACTCCGAGTTTTTTGCGACGACAATGGCTAAGAAAGCGCTAATAGTTGTCATATTTACAACAAGGGCAAACATTTCCTTATAATATACTCTGACTTGGTGGTGAATACCAAGAACAACTAGCATATATTTTAGGCGTTGATGTCGTTGTTGGACAAGTATTTGATGCGATGATGTCGTTGTTGGACAAGTATTTGATGCGATAGACCCACTGACAACCTAATGCACATTTACCAGGGAGATGTCGTTCGAGGGTCCACGTATCATTGTCTTCTAATTCCTGGATATCTTGTTGCATGGATGTCTTCCAAGCATGGTGTTGCATGACATCTTTAAAGTTACGTGGTTCGTTTCTAGCGGTAAGCGCAACGAGAAAATTTTGGTGAGGCAACGAGAATCTATTGCAGTGAATCAATGGATAAGCTGTACTTGGTGAGAAGATAGTTGGGTTATCGTTTGTGATGGTGGTGTGTATGACATAGTCTTTTAGTCAGACTGATGACTTATTGTTCCGTAGTCCTCTGCCTAGATCAATGTTGTACGCGGTTGATATAGTTGGAGTTGTTGCAACAGACTCATCATGAGACGTAGAGGTGCCACTGGCAGCTGGTTAAGCCACACGACTCGGAGGCGGTAAGTCTGGTCCAGAACTCGGAGGCGGTAAATTTGTTTCTTGTTGGGTCGTATCAAACCCATGGTGATTTTGATTCGTTTGAGAGTCTATTGTAGGTGATCAATGGTAGCATTACTTGATGATGTCTTTGTTTATATACCCAAAATCATCGTGAACATTAAATGTGTAAAGGACGATGGTGCAAGGATCAATGCTGGTTGCTTCGGTCTCACGGAACAGATAGAATCCCTAAAATAATTTAATGTCTCGTGATACAAACAATTCCTTGGTGTCTAGTTCGAAAAACTTCCACCCTTTCTTTCCGAACGAGTATCCAACATAAAGACATTTGCGACCCCGACTAAAGAATTTGTCACATTTTGGTTTTCAGTTATGAGCAAACGTCAAGCATCCGATGGTTCGAATAGTGTTTAATGGTGGAATATGACCAAATAAAATCTTATAAGGCGTTTTGTTGTCAAGCAACGTGGAGGGAGTTTGGTTGATTAGACGTGCGGTGGTAATAACTCATTCTCCCAAAAAAACACACATGAAGATTGGCTTGAAATAGTAGTGCTCGTGCAACATTTAGAATATGCCCGTGTTTCCTTTCTACTCGTCCATTATGTTGGGGGTTCCAACACACAAGGTTTGAAATATAGTTCAAGTGGCCATCAAATAGCCGTGTAAACTATTAAATTATGTTCCATTCTCGCTTTGTACGATTTTAATATGTTGAGAAAATTGGCGCTCAATCATAGCGATAAAAGATAGGAACATTCATGTATAGTCATCCACCAACGTAAAAAATACTTAGCACCACATGATGAGACGTGTTCGTAGGGCCCCCATAAATCACAATAAATTTTCTCAAAAATAAACGATGTTGTATTATTATTCAACAAAAAATTTGTCTCTCGAATGTTTATCTTGAAAATAAATATCGCAAGGCGTTTTTAAACTACTTTTTGTATTCATAATTGGCAACAAAAAATTTAACACTTACTCGGAGGGGTGCCCCATTCTTATGTGCCAAAGCTCCAAAGTTGAAGTGGTTTCATCCTCAGATATTTTTTGCACCGTGTCACATTTTCCAAAGTAACAGAGTCCATCACAAATAGTCTTCGTTCCAATCTACGCCTTCAAATGGTCCTGTATAGCGCACACACATGAATCAAACTGAATTGTGGAGTTTAGATCATCATTTAACTGAGAGACATAAATCAAGTTGCAGTGAAGTTGAGGCACTAGGAGAACATGTTTGAGGGTAACTTTATCTGTTAGTTGAACGTATCCTTCTTATGATGCAACTACAAAGTTCCCGTTTGGAAGAAAAACCAAAAATCAACTATTTATCGAATGTTTTATCATCAAAGTAGCATTGCCCGTTACATGGTGAGTGGATCCCTATCAACTATCCACAATTTATTATAAAACATGCCTTTTAGTCAATCACTCGGAACCTTTGCATTTCCGACAAGTCCTTCTAGAGTTTTCAACTGCTCTACGAAGAAGACATGTGGTTCAACGATCATGTTATGTCTGCCCCTAATGCGTTGGCAGGGTTGGTTCTTGCGTTTCCACGACCCAGTCCTCCGTTCCTTGCTTGATTTCCGGAACAATTACCTCATGGTTTTATGAGATCAGTCCACCACTCGAGATAGCGCACAATTTCAAAACACTGTGCTTCCTCATGTTCGGTTTTTCTGCAATGAGTACATGTCGACTGCGATCAATCAAGTCGATCCACATGTCCCTGACTTCTTCCTTTGTTGGCATTTATCGTGAACCCTACCGTGTCGTAGGTTTCTCGATTGTTGTTTCTTTTGCCAAACGCACTCTTTCCCCTTGATAAACTAGTTGAAAGGATCGATCTAAGGAAGGAAGGAGATGGTTATTGTGACTAAATTATGTTACACAAGATTCCTTGATACTCTAAGTTCAATTGCATTAGAAACTCGTGTAACGTGCCATTCTCTCTTAGTTTTTATGTTGTTTTCACGCAGTAAATTGAACACAACAGTTATACTCCATCAAGGTTTCTCGATTATTCAATTCTTCCCACAATACATATAGCTTTTCGAAACATTCAGCGAAGAGAGTATTTTTCGCTTATTCGTATTTGACGATTGACGGTTTAAACTGTTGAATCTTTGGGCAATTACGAATGCGTACCTTGGTTTTAAGGTTTCCCAAAGTTTCCTTGGATCTCTGTATTTCGACAAATAACATTTTAGCTTGGGATTGATAATGTTCATGATCCATGATACAAGCATGACGTTGATCGTGTTCCAGTCCGCCTCAGTGCATGGAGCTTCGAGTTTGGTGATTGTTCCATCCAGGAAGACGGATTTTTTCGACGAGCATCGATCGCGGTTTGATTGTCTCCTGCTCACTCATCATATTTATCAACTTTCAGACGAGTAGGGTTTATGAAATCTATAGGGCGATCTGGTGGACCTAGGAAAAAGGGTGAGTTCAGCTCTATTTTTACCGGATTTGGAGCAGTTTCTTTTTCCCCGTCGACCATGGTGGTTTGTTGTATTCTTCTAGGCTTTCATCATTCGCTCTAATACCATGATAGTTTTGAGAGTTTTTGGAATTTTAATATATCATTACATTGATCGGGGATCACCCTTTTTATAGTACAAGGATTACAAGGAATCATAAAAATAAAAGAAGGGAAAAGTAAATTACTTGCTAAAATAAACCTCTGATCTCTTCCTAAAATAAAGTTAAACTAATCTTTGATTATGAAAATCGAATAATCCCAAATACAAAGTTATTGATGAAAACAACCTTTCTAGATTAGGTCTTAATTAGCATACGCAGAGGTAAAAGAGGAAGTTTGTACTTTATATAAACTAGTGATCCGGCCCGAGCGTTGCGCGGAGTTCTAAAAACATTATATGAAAAAATTTAAGCTTTTTTTATAGATCATTTTCATTTTTTCTTGTATTAATAAACTATATTGCAAGTTATTGAGTGTTGTTATCATCATCCGATACTTCGTGATTGTGATGCTTCGTGATTGTGATATGGATGATCACCAACGATAACCAAATCGAAATAATAAACAATTTCAAGAAGGTTTGAGGATGATAGTAACATTCAACATTGCTTACCATATAAATAATAAATAATAACAAAGATGGGCTTACTTGCAGAAAAATACGGGTTAAGTTTAGCAACTAAAAACACAAAATAAAAATAAGCTAAGCCTATCTTGTAGAAGCTTTTTGTTTGTTCTTATTTGTTCTTCAAACCCCATTTTTTCAATGATTTAGCCCGTCACCAAGAAACTTGCGGTCAACATTGCTCAATAATAGAAACCAATTTAATTATTCTTCTATATGAATAACCAATCAAAGATAATTTGTTGTCGAACCTTCTTGCCGAGAGCTGGATATACACGGTGTTTTATCATCATGGTCAGAAATAAATAGTTGCAAATAAAAATGGAACTGGTTTAAGTGACATGGTTCACGATGTCGAACCATATCAGATTTGAAACAATGGAATTATTTGTTGGTGTTAGGAACAATTAAGTAACAACAAAATTGAGTAATGGCATTGATATCAGGCTTATTAATCTCCATAAAACAACACTAATATTGGCTTTGGCTGAAAAAACATGAGTCAAACTTAAAAATATCAATTCAAAAAATGAATTACATGTATTTAAGCAAAGTAAAACATTAACACATTCATCCAAGCATGTTCATGCATATGCATATTCAAGTATTTCATAGCCAAAGGCTCCCACTCATGTAAAATTCAAACACTTAATAGACAAATAATGTGTTTGAGGTATGTGAATATTGAGGATTATAATGTGATATATATATATATATATAGGTTAAGTTGTTGTCAGGAACAATTGAGGAACCATGTTATAAGAAGCTTAAAATCCAATAAAGCACATAGTAAATGATTAATGTCATCATGTTCGACTAATCGTTATTCGAATAATTAATAAAAGTAAAAAATAACCTCTTTTTTAAAAGGGGGTATGTTTTGACATGAAATGGATATATCCATGTATCTACTCAAATATATGAGATGGTAAAATATGGCAAAAATCTATACCGAAAAAGGGTTCACGTGGACATATTGGTTCACGTAAGAGTACACGTAAAATACCAAAGGGGGTTATTCATATTCAAGCAAGTTTCAATAATACCATTGTGACTGTTACAAATGTACGAGGCAAGTGGTTTCTTGGTCCTCCAACCCCGAATTATGGGTTTTAGATTTTAGATTGCTTCGGGTTCGAGTTGGTTGGGTTTTGGGTATTGATATATGCAAAAAGTATATACATTCAATCAGTTTTGATGATGAAATCGATAATAGTGTTAGAAATTTGAAAAGTATGGCAAAATATGATTTAGGATTTTCAATAAGATAATTATATAGATAAATATATTTATATAATATTTTAAATTATATATATGTATATATCGGGTTTTCGGACAGGTTGGGTGGCCAAAAACCATACCCAACCCAAACCTAAATATCCCTCAAAAAGTCGGGTTTCTGATTTTCGGATTTCGGGGCATTTTGATTCGGAGCAAACACCTCACTTTCAATTGGTTCCGGGTCGGGTTTTGCACACCCCTAGTTCAAGCAATTCCATTCAACCTTTCATTCATTCTTTAGTATAAACTTCGACCTGGATAACAATAATATTTTGCGAATAAACAAACGACGGTTACAATGTTGATCAATACATGATCTACACGAATACACAAATTTCTCTTTTGAATGTCAAGAATCCACAAGTATCTAGTAAAAGATGGAAAGTAGATTACCGATTTCTTCCCAAATTGTGTTTCACACCCCGCTTAGATCTCATCCTTTTAACATCCTTCCAATTCCCTGTGAATGGAAAACGATGTCATTCTTGTGCTCTCTAGAAACCCATGTAGAATCCTCCACAATTATAATCATCAATAATCGTCGATGTCTCTCCTTCGATTTAGCGTGTAATACGATAAGGATTTTCTGATGTGCAAAATCCTCTAAACCGACAAACAAAGACAAAACCTTATAATTAATAAAAAAAAGACCTAAATTAGTAGCAATATTCATTGATTTCTCCTCATAAGGACTAGAGAGAGAGAGAATCTAAATCGGGTAAAGAAACTTACATTGTTACATGGATTTCAAATTTCTTCCACCGGAATCAATGCATGAGAGGGATACCATGTTTGAGTATAAAAGAAAAGAGACATACTTGTGACTTGTGACTTGTGAGGAAGTTAATATGTTTTTAAGACAATTAAATATTTTACAATTGAGTGATAAGAGATGGATAGATAAAGAGGTGGATAAGATAAATGAATTGCAATAAACAATGACTTCAAAACCTACAATGGTAATTGAAAAGTTTGGAGTTAAGCCTAAAATTAATTGTTATTTACAAAATTACAAAATTGAAAAACAAAATAACAATAAATATAGAGGTAGGAAAAGTTGAGTTAAGGAGAAAAAAGATAAAGGATGTTCTAGGCAAGAGAAGATGCCACCTCACTACACTTGGTTTTTGTTTTACTATATATATTGATTCTAAAATCCTTGCAAGCTTCTTTTAGAGAAAAGGAAAGAATTCCCGACTCTGCTCTCTCTCTCTCTCTCTCTCTCTCTTTGTGGAAATATTAAAATATGAGGAAACAGATGGCAAGGGATCCGTATTCATATAAAATCTCGAAGATTTTCCATAATCGCAACCATCTTTAAACCATCATCTCGGTACACGACACCTGTCTTTGATGTTTCAAGCTTCCCGCTCGATAAGCGACGCGTGTCACGGACAACTATCATGACACAAGAAGTCATGACCAAGTGCGTCTCCCCAGTTGCCAAATCGTCAATAGGGTTTCCCTGGAAAACTGATTTGGTTTCCCTCCAAATAAATTGGTTACTCGGGCCTATAAGTGTCATTTTATCCGTTAAAAATTGGATTCTTGGTGCGAGATTTGAAATTCAAAAAGAGCTTTTTAAAATCCAAATCTCAGGGGTAAATTGTTAGGGTAAAATTGCATAAGCCCTCCAGTCGAAGATAACATCCCCGACCAATAACACTTGCCTTGGTGGAACGACCGAACTCCCACGACAAAGATATTCTCGACCAATAACCGTCGATTTCTTACGATAACCTGTTTGTTATTTATTGTGTGTTTGCAGGTCTCTCATTAACAAATGAATTAATATCAAGTAAGGTTCAAAACATAACCGACGATCGACATTATGCCATGACCATTTTTCATTAAACACTCGTCATGAAGGCAACAATTTCAACATTCAAAGAAGCAGTTACTAAAAACCAAGTATAAAAGGGCCTCAAAAGAATTCGAAAGGACACAACTACTACCATCACACAATAGACATTTATAATCTGATATCAAGAACATCACTCTAAAGCTCTCTCAACTGTTCGCACGACAATTGCTTGACGCACTAGTTTATTCACGTTTATAGTACATTTAACCACATTCTATAATATCAATTGTTGTTATTAAGGACGATGTCCATTAGTGCATTGATGATTCTTACTATCATCAACGGTTTTTATCCTCGATTGGGTTTTCCGAATCACCAAAATCCTTGTCTTGATTATATTTCCTTTATTTTTTTTGTTTATTTTGAAGGATCGTATATAGTTGATTAGGCTCCACAATCGAAACCTTAGATTGTCAGATCATCCAGAAAGACTTCGAGAAATACATTACAACGGAAATGTCTTCCATACCATCCTTCTCTTTTTTAGCATTTTTCCACATATGCCAAATAGGTATGGCATCCTTTTTTTACGCATTTCCTTGATTGCCAAAGACATAATGTTGGATTTCCTATTTCTTCTATCTCCATATATAACTATGGTTCCACTATAGGGTAATTCAAATATGAATTATCTTTTTATTACATATAATTATTTTCTAGTTTTTGGCTAACCACCTCATTCCAGTTATTATATCAAATTCCCCAAGGGTCATGGGGAGTTGTTTTAATGGAATTGAACAACCTTCTATCTCAGTATTGCAGTCACTATAAACATCTCTAATCATTACCGATTATCATTGGTAGTTTCTTCTTCTCACGTTGAGCATAAAGGCTTTGGCACTCAATGCAAGTAATCATAGAATTTAGTAGATATGAAAGAGCGGTTTGTACAAAAATCAAACTTTAGCATCAACAAATGTTGTTGTTGCAACTGTAAAAGTTGTTGCAACTGTAAAAGTTGTTGCAACATCCGTTTAAGTTTGTTTGTCGTAATACATCAGTAGGTCCTTAAAGAAGGTGTTTTCCACAATATCTTCTTCGTCTATTATAGTCACAACCATCTCATGTTATCTCTTACTCTTATCAAGTATTTTGGGCTCACTAGGAATACCCACTGAACTCTCTTACATGTTTGCCCATTTCATCCAGTGCATGGGTAGAAAAACATGGAGCATGGATCAGGCCAGCCGTATGGCTCTCGACATTGGCTTCTTAGCCATCATCGGTAGAAAAATTGATTATGCCAAGATCATCTTCGATGATCTGATGATCAAGATCATGAATCCTGAAAGGGAACCCTCTCTACTTCTGCCTCTATCTCAGCGACAGCTATGACTGTGGCTCAGCCGTCACAGTCTTCCCCAACTGTCAAACCCCCTTCTTCGAAGAAAAGACATTTTGAAGCCCCTCTTGGATCCTCCAAGAAGGCCAAGAGTGTATCCAAGGAGAAAGCCCCACAAGCATCAGTGATGGACTCTCAACGGTCCTCACTTGATAATTTCATTGTCCGCTACACAACATCTGCTGCAACCACAACCGCAACCACTTCAGCAATGGCCCATTTTACTGAAGAAGAGCTAGTACCGACCCCATCCACCTCAGTGACTCAGTTCACTGTTGATGTAGTTTTGAGCAATGCCAGTGCTCTCCGGACTCATAACACTACCTCTCTCGCTGCATCACTCGTCTCTCGACCTTCTTTGGTCTTCACAACGACACAGGATGTGTCAAATTTTTTCCAATATGACGCAGATGTCGAGTTGCTGGAAAGTCTTAAGTCTCTCAACAACAACACAATCCCTGAGGGTCTTTCTCATGAAGGCTTTCAGTCTCAGCCTCTCTCGAGCGCATTTGACCGAGATATGGATGAACTTTGGGGAAAAAATCCTCAATATTTTAGCTTCGAGTCCTCATGTACTCTATCTAGCCTACCCATTTCCTTTTCGGTTACTAATCCCGAGAAATCTCATGCTTAGTTATCAACTAACTTTGGCACATGTCCTAAGTTGGATGCAATCAACACCAGTCTTCAAGGGATCAACACTTCCCTTTCAACCCTTTCCGCTGACGTCTCCTCCAACACCAGCGTTGTCCAAGTTGGGGATCAGGCGCTGACGGCCTTGAAGGACAACCTTGCTGATAAGGCTGATAATACGCAGTTGAATGGCCTTCAAGAAGTGGATGGCCAACTTCAAACAACTGTAGCTGCCAACACTTCTACCATCACTGACCTCAGCACCAAGGACACTGATCTTTCTACACAGGTGGCCTCTAAGAATAGTTTGTTGACTGATATTCTCAATCAGCTGAAAAACCTTCCTCAGTAACTTCCTTCCATCAATGCAGCGAACCGAAAGACCTTACAAATGGTCGTTGAATTTGGTATTGTAATCCCCGTATTTTCGGCAAACCCTTATCTCGTCTCTTCCTTATCAACCTCCGTTTGTACCCTTAACTGGAGACTTCTAGTATGAAACCATATTTTGCATCGTGTGCGCCTTAACTCTAAAAGAAAGCCGGTAATTGGGGTTCGGTACGGTTTAGGCGAGTATGTCGGCAATTGTGACAGGGTGTCACTATCGCCAGGCATAATCGCCGGATATGTACCTCGAGCTTTTTCAAGCGGGCGACTATGCCAGCGATAGTGACAAGTGTCACTATCTTCGGACACTATCGCGGTCGGACCCAAGGTTCCTAAAATGATATTTGTATCCCTTCTTTCTCATTCCTCACTTCTCCATTTACACTCATTCTCTCCTAAACTGAAACCTTTTGCCTCCATGACCGATTTTGAGTTTTTAAGCCCCAAGTTGGAGATTTCAAGTGTTCTTCCTTCATCTAACATGGGTTTGGAAACTAAAGCTAGAATCCTTTCATTTCATCTTCTTCATCAAAGTTTTTAGAGTTTCACCCAACCCTTTCTCTCCATTTTAAAGATTTGGAGTTTCTGGTTCGTTTTGGTAACTCGAGAGGTGTTTTGGTTGGTGAATCCAAGTTATAGTTAAGGTAACCTTCTCTTCTCTTCATCTATGGAAAATTAAGGTTTTGGTATAAGTTGAGATATGATGTTAAATGTTTTGGGAACGATTCTAAATGGTTGAATATGATTATTGATGGTTGGAAACTTATGGATATAGGTTTTTTTGGAAGATTTGGCTTGAGGATTCAAGTTTCTTCAAAGGAGCTCAGATTGAGGAAGAACTTAGATTTAGCCTAAATCTAGCAAGATGAGTTCATGTTGATTTATGAAAACGTTGTACGTGCCAAAAATGTTATTTTTCAAGTTTTTTTGTGTTTTATATAAAAATCATCACTTCTTGAGTCTTTTGGTGAGTTTTGATCTTTTGAAGTATTTAACTTTATAAAGTTTGTAAAACACCCATATTTGGGATTTTCGAATATTTTGATAAGTAGAAATCTTAAATATGTCCTTAAATGATTTATTGTTTAAATGAAGTTTATCCAATGGTTTAAGTATGTTGGTGTAATTGATGTAATAAACCATTTGGGAAAATGTACATTTTCGTGTTATGAGACATTTTGGAATTATAAGGGTATGAGTCCATTTGGGAAATCATTTGTCCCAATCCGTGACGAGTTTTGGATTAATCATGCCTTTGAGGTATATGTTTACATAAGTGCCGTTTAAATGCATTTTACATTATGAGGACCGTTATCTATTGGTCTAATGGGTTTTGAGCATTTAGCTCGACTTTGACTCTAAAGGAGTCTTGGGGACATCTTGTCCGATTTTGATGGCTCAATGTAGAGTCCTATTTATGGTTTGCATTTATTGCAACTTTTTGCATCTTATTGCATATTATTAATAATTACATGCTCGAGTGCATTAGCCCATCTCCAATAAACTCTCTATTTTACTTTCTATCTCTATTTTACTCTCTAAATCCTCTCCAATGAACTCTCTATTTTACTCTCTAAAATAGAGAAATGAACAGTAACTCTCTATATATAGAGAGTACATATTCATACTCTCTATTTTTTTCTAACTTTTTGATATTTACAAAATAACCCTTCTATTTTTTAGATTATTGTATTTTTATTTTATTTGTTGTCTAATACCAATTTTAATAAACTAGAACTATATTTTTCTTTAAATTTTAAATTCGATTAAAATTTATCCAACTAATTTTAAAAACTAATAAACTTTAACAATTTACAACATAACATATTTAATTAAAACACGACATTAACACATATTTTAACATAAAAATATTACAAATGATAAAGATAAAAATACATAACGACGACCGTAATAAAAGCATACGAAACGGAAAACGGTTTTTGAATAACATTGATACTAATTTAATAGTCGGGTAAAAACGGATCCAGATACTCCAAGATCATTAAAATATTCTCCAAACGGCGTAGATGCATGAGGAGCTTGTTGATATCGTGTGTTGAAAATGTAACATTTTTATTTAATGAAATTTGGTTTTTGATAATTTAATGTGAAATTAAATATGAATTATAACGTCGTTAAAATAATATGATAAAGTTAATAAATATAAGGGTTTGTGAAAATAAAAAATATAAGGATGCAATTTATAAAGTTAATAAATATAAGGGTATTATTGAAAATATATGTAATCAAAATAAAAAAGAATATACTTGGAATATTCTCTTTTAGAGTGTAAAATAGAGTAATACATTGGAGAAAATTTAACACATTATCTATTTTACTCTCTATAATAGATAGTAAAATAGAAAAATACATTGGAGATGCCCTTAGTCATTCCTGTGTAGACATGTAATCTTAGATTGTGTTGTATTAGATCCGTAGGCACGTAAGTCAGTCTTTATTAGATGGTCTGCTGGGTGTTGCGGGATTTGAACTGGGCCTATGCTTTATGACCTTTACTTTCCAAGGGTACAGTAGAAGGGCTGAGTCCGGTTGTGCTATCATGATTGATGGGAGTTTCTGACCTCCGTCATGTCGGGGGCAATGCCATGGTTGTAATCCCGCTTGTGTCGGGCCTTTGGTGGTATTCATGGTAATATTCCCTAAGGTCAGTTGTGTCTTTGGGTTAACTTGAAAGGCGTCGTAGGGACACTTGGGATTTCATGTCGTGAAGTGTAATACGATTAACGTTGTATGAGTGACATATTTTTGTGTTCCTCCACTCTCAATTTATACGGGTCTCCCTCGTTGTCGACCAACAATATTTTGGGATATTAATGTCCTTATGTTATTATTGTTGGTCTTGGGCGTTTGACTACAAATGATAACCTTAATATTGAAATTCCCTCCACGTATATTAAAGTTTGAATGAAGCATGTCGTTTCCATGTTTTGGTATTGGAGTCTGCTCCCTTTTATGCTCGCGTGAGTATCGAGTTTTATCCGTATTTTTGGTAACGTTTATATTTATTTGAATTGTTGTTCATGGTACATGGGTCGGACATTATGCCTCACCCATGATTGAATAATTTGAATAATAGATATATATTCATGTTTATATAATTAGGATTTAAATGTTCATTTACGTTTTGAGTGAGTTTAGCTCGGAATCCATTTTGGAAAACACTATATACATTTTGGAACTTTCGTCTTGGAATTTGTGTTCGTTGGGAAATGAGTTGTTTGCATTCTTATTATAAACCCCTCTTGGAAACCATGATTTAAATAGGTACTCTTTTCATCTAATAAGTTACTTTAATCATGATGTAAACTCGTGAACTCACAAGGCGTTAGCCTGACCTTTTTATTTGTCGGCATGTGCAACAGGTTCCGGTTGGGTCATACTTCTAGTGACACTTTGAAGAGTTGTGAGCTAGATGTGAGTTCAGGAAGTAAGTAACTTGGTGGAGTCTTCCACGTTTTGGGAATAACAACTTTGTATTGAGGTGAGTAGCACCCGACCTTTTATATCTTGGTGTAAGACTTAGGATATTGAATTGTTGAAGTTGTTACGATTTTATTATCGAGGTATTTCTAAGGGTGGTTTATATAAGGAATTTATCATCGCTTATTTATTTTATCGAAGTTTTTGTTAGTTTCTCTTTCCAATTTTGAGGGTGTTACATGTATCCTCGCTGGTGATGCTATCGACGACCTTGAGGTCTAGGTAGCTGAGCTTGCAGTCGCTTCCACCTCTGCTCCCTCCCCCTAAGTTGAAAATGACAAAAAGGGGGAGAAGGCTACATAAGTTACTCCTCCCGCTGAGGGGGAGAAACAGAAACAGAAAGAGCACTTCCTCATCGCTGGCAATGATGATGAGGAAGATGAATCGACCTTCATCCCCAACACCTCTTCTGCTCAGAGCACTGAACCAGCTCAGCTATTAACTGAGGCTGAAGACAAAATTGCTGATGATGAAGAATATGAAGAAGATGATGAAGATGAAGATATCAATGATGATGCAAAAGACATCTGAGATAACAACAATGACGATTTTGATGATGACAATTGGAGTTTTTTCATTCCTAACTACGTCAGTATTCCCACTAAGGGAGTGTTAATAAATGAACTAGGGATGAGGGCCTCAGAGCCTGAGAAGACAAGAAAGACCCCTCAACATGGCAAACAAAAAGGAATAGCTGCTAAGGGAAATCTCAAAATTATACAACCTTTTGAGGAGGAGTTGTATCATCCTTCAGAGGTATGTCTATCTCTTCAACCATTCTCTCATCCCATCTCTATTAGAGCTCTACCCATACACACTCCTATGCCCCTACATTCTCACCCCCTAATATAGTTAACTTACCCATGTCTTCTACTTCCAGTCCATCCTCTCCCCTGCTTGACATTCCAGCATCAACAACTGAAGAACAAATAATCCCAGCCTCAAAAGCTAATGAACAAAGAATCCAAGCAACTGCTGATGAATTAATAATCTCGGTGTCTGTCCTAAAGACTGATGAACAAGAAGCGGAAGAAGACACGCTGAACCATCCCAACAGACCTTCACGACTAATCCTAAGGTCTGAAGTAGAAAAATCGAAAAGAATGGCAACGTTAGTCTCTCAATTGGATCAATCAAGAATAAAAATTCCCTCTCGAGACGACACTGCACAGGATGAGCTTGGATTTCTGACAGAAGCTGATAGAGAAAAGTCCATCATAGCTGAACAAGCCCTTGAAGCCCACAAACACAGTATCAAAATGGCTACCAGTCTCGACCAACATACTATCTCTGAAGCAAACATCAAAGCGAGAAATCCAATCAGGGTTCAAGTTATCTTACTGAAGAAAGCTGAAGAAGAAACAAGAAGATTCAGGCACAACAAGATCGTGAGACGAAGTTGTGTAAATACAGAGTTGAGAAACTTCGTAATCCTCACAAAATAACCCAAGTCACAATTCTGGGAAGGATTACAAAGACTGGTGTGGTGGTAAATCTGACCATCTTCAGGGACAACTTCAGCGCTCTTACAGAATGTTCTTCGAGGCTTAACGACTATGGATTCTATGAATGGCTGGAGATCAGAGATGCCATTCAAAATTCCAAATCTAAATTCAAAGAATATGTGGAAATTCGTCTAAATAGGTTATTCGATCGAATGTCCCAGATAGTCGATATCCCTCCACACCTCAGAAGTCAAGCCGAAGAGGAAAATCTATCCCTGCTACTGAAGAAGGACCTTCTTATCAGAATGAATCCGAAATAGAATTTTCAAAAGAAGCAGCTCTTGGTCCCCCACCAGATCTTCCAGCATTGAACCTGTCATTACCAGGACTTGGCTCCTTCGGCCCTGGTGATGTAATTGGCGAACCCTATGGAAGTGTGTTCTTGGATCATGAAGGCTCTACCAGATTTCAATGAGTTTCTAAACTCCATCTTTGCCCAATTCCTCACTTAATACACCTTCTCCATTAGTGTGATCTTACACGTTTTGGATCAGTGATAAAGACACTTGTTTTCAGACGGCTGAAGAAGCTAAAGAAAGAAGGAGAACCTGTACCTGATTACATTTTGAAGATTGGTCAATCCTAGCTGAAGGATTCCCTCTGTATCTTGTTTTTATCAGTAATGTACTTTCAGTAGTTGGTTATTCACTGTACTTGTAATTTTCATATTCCCTATGTAATCCTTTACGAATTAATGAAAAATTCAGTGAAGTACTTTACTCCATTAGTACTGAAAAAGATCCCCAAAACAGTAAATGAGACATATACATTATGAGTCCTTTTATCCTTATGTTTTGACACTTAGCAATCTTCTTTATATTGTTTGTCATCATCAAATAGGGGAGATTATTGATCCAAACCCTCTGAGTGATTTAATGATGACCCTTATACTTAGTGAAAATTACATTAACTAGTGTATAATTATTTTAGCATCAGCGATCAGCCACTGAGTTTGTTCAGTGATCGCTGAATGCCTCTTATGTAATCTGTTAAATGTAACCTCTAAAGACAAAGCCTCACGCTTAAAGAAACTTATCAACTAAATTCGAAGATCAAGCTGATGATAAATACAAGTCTACTCATGATCTGAAGCGGTACTTAGTGAAACCAAATAAGTCTACAACGCGTGACTAATCAAGTTCGAGCTTCAGCGATAGCTGATTCTTCATCACTAATCTCTAATCATTGATCATCAACGATAGTTGATCGAGAAGCTTGTGAATTAAGATTTGTTTGTCTTATCGTCTGCACACATAGTACGAAAGTACACAAGCACATTTGCTTTTGTCCACATTCGTACAAACCACTCCCTGCCACACTGTTCACAAATCGGCCTAAAAACATGCTCAAGATAAAGTCAAATATCATGAAGCAAATGCATCGTGGACACGTGGATTTTACCTTTTGACATGCATTAATTGCATAGGGTATAAATATGAGTGAAACCCTTCATTTTGAAGGATCCCCTTTTCCTTAGTGTATCTTTGCAGAAACTATCTTATGCAAACTTTCTTCTCTATTTTCCAAGTGCAAGAAATCTTTGTGATTCTTAGTTTGTTTAGATTAGATTGACCTTATCAAATTCTGCAACAAACTAAAAATTGTGTTTTTTTGATTTTCTCGTTAATCAATAGACAAATTTAAGAAGTATAGAACTTGTGTTTGTATTCAACCCCCCCCCCCCTTCTACAAGCTAAACCCTTGTAGAACCCATTTGGAACCAACAATACAGTTAAGAATATCTTATGTTCTTCATATATGAAAGAGTACCTTCCTCTACTTTTTCCGCCTCTCTTTTGTTAGCAAATTTGTCACCAACTAGGTTGTTTAGGATAAGGTTTTTTATCTACCTGCCTTCAATATGTAATTCTTTGTTTTTATAAACATACGAAATTAAAAAGTGAAAATATGTTGTGTTTGTATTCCACCCCTTCTACAAAAACTTTATGTATTAGTCATTACCTTTTCAGGACAAACACATACGGACCAAAATCACATAATTGGTTTTTATTGACATTGACAAAAAAAATCAATATAAGTACGAAAATGAGTAAATGACCATAACTTAACAGAATTTTGTAACGACCATTAGAAAAAAGAGACAAAATCAAACATTTTTACAAACCACAATAACTATCTTGTAGTTTTAAAACTACAGAAACAAAAAGGTTATGTTCAACAAACCACAGGGACCAAATTGTAGTTTACTCCAAAAAGTAGATAAAAAAAGTACTAAAATTAGAGAATATATTGGAGGAGGGTTCATTAACATTTACCTCGAGAAAACAATAATAATAATAATAATAATAATAATAATAATAATAATAATAGAAATAAAAGAAGTGAATAATAATAATAGTGGTTTGCTTTTGGGAAAATAAATGCTCAATAACAACTCCCCTGCCAACCCTTTCCCATCATCACCTTCCTTCCTTTGCTTCTCTCTCTCTCTCTCTCTCTCTCTCTCTCTCTGTTTCTCTCTCACGCACGTCAATGGAGGAGCTCGAAACCCCTGCTAACAATGGCGCTGATCTCATCACATTCTCCGACGACTTCGACAGCGCTTGTTCCACTCCATTTGTCAGCGCTCCTTCCAGTCCCGGCCGTGGTCCGCCCTCTTCGTACGGCGGTGGATTCTTCTACAGCGCTCCCGCTAGTCCTATACACTTCATGTTATCTTCCAATCTCGGTTCTTCAAACTCCATTTCTTCTACACCTCTCGAAGGAGCTGGAGGATCGTTTGAGTTCGAGTTCACAGCAAAGCAAGCCGCACATGGAGCAGTTCAAACTGGATCCATGAGTTCTGCCGATGAACTCTTCTTAAACGGCAAGATCCGGCCGATGAAGCTCTCGTCTCACCTCCAACGACCTCAAATACTCACTCCATTGCTTGATGTTGATGAGAACGAGATCGGAGATGGAAGTGAGGATGAAGATAAGGTTGGGAGAGGTAGAGATTTGAAGTTTCGAGATAGATCTAAGTCGTTAAGGAGAAGAGCTAGATCTATGTCGCCGTTGCGTACTAACAACGCGTTTCAATGGCTGGAGGAATTTGAAGACGGAAGAGAATCGACGGAAATTAATGAAATTAAAGAGAAATTGGAAGCGGAAGATAAGGCGAAAGGTGAGGAAGATGTTCACGATGCCGAAACGACGCCGTCTGGTGCTTCTTCACGGTCGTCCTCCGTCGGCCGTAGCTCGAAACGGTGGGTGTTTTTGAAGGAATTTTTGTATAGAAGCAAAAGCGAAGGACGAAATAGTACCAGTAGCAATAGCAATCACAAATTCTGGACTTCATTGTCGTTTTCCCCTTCTTCTAATAAAGAGAAGAAATCATCTGATACATCCGCCGTGAAGAGTAAATCAACAACCGCCGTTACCGGAGACGGAAGTTCGACGGCGGAAGGGGGGAAAACGACCGTTAGAAAGGCGGTGAATGGGGTGGGAATGACCGGAAAAAGGAGGGTGGCGCGTTCAGCACACGAGCTACATTACACCACGAATCGAGCACAAGCGGAAGAGCTGAGGAAGAAAACGTATTTACCGTACAAGCAAGGTCTATTGGGGTGTTTAGGGTTTAGCTCTAAAAGCTACGGCGCCATGAATGGATTTGCAAGAGCTTTGAACCCTGTTTCATCAAGGTAAGGTGATGATGATCGAAAAAGGGGCTTTTAAGTTGGGATTGTATAAATTTTTTAGTCTAAATATCTGTTTTATTTTGAATATTTAAGCAATGAATGAATCTATATATTTGAATGCTTAATTTCCCTTGTTGATCCAAAACCTATAAATCTTTTGGATCTTAAAAGATTGCTCCACTTGGGAAATTTCAAGACAAATTTCTTCTTCTTTTCTCCCTTTGTATTATTATCAAAATCTTGATTTGTTTTTTATTTTTTTTTATAGTTGTTGACAGTGACAACTCCTTTCTTCTGTTATGATTACATCTGCATCCATCTTTGTTACCAGACTAGGATGAATTATGCTGCTTTACTTACTTGTACCTTGATGCATGGATGGTTGTAAGTTGTAACACATAAAGAAACTCTTTAAAGATTGTATTGTAGTTTCCTCTTGTCCTCCTAAAGTTGTGACAAAACACTTTATGGTGTGCATTTGTAGGAGTTTCTTTTTATAAAATTGAAGTTTTTAGCTTTAACAAAACACTTTCTCCCACAAATATCTATATGTTTTTTTGGTAATTTGCATGTAACAATAATCTAAAATAGACGTCATCAAGTCAAAATACGATCGAAGATGGTTTATACATTTCGTAAAAATGGTTGAGAAAAATGATTTGGATGATATGCCCATTTGGCTAAAGGTTTGGAGCTTGAATCTTGTATTTGTATTATCAAATTAGCTTTCATGAGCACTTTCGGGCCAACTTACATGCACTAACTAATCCTTGGACGACAATGAATTGCCTAGAGTCATCGCAGGTAAACCTCCATGGCCACAAGAGTTTTAGCAGTCCTGGATTTTAACCCCTGGGTAGATGAGATTTTCCACTACATCCCTTAAAGACTTTACCAGTGCGCCACAACCCATGTGGTTCAAATAAGTCATTTGAGGTAGCTTAACCGGTAAGGTCTTTAGTTTCACCACTTCAAGTCTCAAACCCATTTTTTAGGATAGCTCAATGGGTAAAATCTATGGTTTTTGTCGGTTCACGTTCTCTCACGTTTGTTAACTACTTAACTTCGGTTCCATGAGAATGAGTCAAAGGACCACCGAAGGGTATAACTTCAATTTTATGAGACTAAGTCAAAGGACTGCTGAAGAGTTTGTCTGGTGGTTAACTTCGATTATCTAAGATTAGGCCAAAGATGTGGAGACAAACGCATGTGTAGCTTTTTGGGGCATAGTTGAATTGATGTAGCATTTAATTTATTGCAAAATGTAATGGAAATATGGATTTTGGAGTCATTCAATTATGATATTGGTTTGTGTATACATGTAATTTTGATTGGTAATATTGTATTAAATAGTTACGGAATTGAAATCTTGTATGATTTACAGAAATTTCATTATATTATATAAGAATGTTGTTTTTTTTAAACGAATATAAGAATGTTGTTATCTATGTATATTTATATTAAAATCAGATAAAAAAATATATTATAATCCAAATGTGAAAATAAATGAGTAAACCAGAAGATAGGTATATATTAAAAAGTGAAAAAAAATCTTATGATACTTGTCAAAAAACAATTTGAAATAACTTTTGTCATTAGTTTTTAGGAAATTGACTTAAATAGTTATTTTAAACTATTAAATTGGTATTTTAATTATTACTCTCGTCTTTTTAGTAAAATGTCATTATGTTCACAATTTCCAGGCATAGATCTACAAATTGCAGAACTACATCAGCATAAAAAAAATCGAAAAAATGACCAGATTTGTTTTTTTTTTGTCTTTCAGCTAGGTTTGTAAATGCGGACCTAGATTTTGCGAATATAATGAGCTTTCGATTAAAATGGAAGAGAAATTGTTAGGAGAACATTTTGTTGGTCAAAAATATTTATTTGGTCAATTTCCTTAATTTTTACTAGATTCTATTGGTATAATGCAAAATATACTATAAAATAATTGTAAACCAAAAATTGAATTATTTTACATTTAATTTTTATATGTTTTTAAGAAATAAACCAATTGTGAGATAAGGTTTAAAAAGTCTAATATATTTGTTGTTTATTTGGTTGATAATTGTAACACCCCATATTTCCAGCTCTTGTGATTTTAGAATAGAATGGAATGTTTGGTGGCCAAAGTGTAAAAACATGGAACTTATGTGGCAAGGGGGGGGGGGGTGTTTTGAAGAAGCTATAATAAGATGAAAAACCCTAAATTACTTCATTTCATTTGGTTCATACGATTTGGGAGGAGATTGGAGATAGAAGAAGAACCCCAATTGGAAGAGTGGTGAAAAGAGTTGCAACAAATGATTTGAGTATCATCTTCAAGGTATGATCTCTCATTCCTTTCTTCTTCTTTTCTATGTTTGGCTAGTCTAGAAATTGGTTTGGGGAAATTGATAATCCAATTGTTGGTTGAGTCTTAACCAATAAGAAAGAAAGCAAGTGATGTTGGGATTGATTCCCTATGAGTTTTGATCATTTCAATAAGGAACCTCATCTTGTTTGCTTAGTAATCTCCATTTTTCTATGGTTTGGGTTCATGAGTTTTGGGGCTTGAAATCATGAATCAATGGTTAGATTTTGGATGGTTTTGGTTGGATTATTTGATGTTTTGATGATGAGTAATTGTGGGGAAAGGTCTAGAACATCCACTATCTTATTTTGGATGCTTAAAAGTCGAATTGGGAGCATTTTGGGGGCATTAGAGTTGAGTTTTCGGACTGAATTTTGGAGTGCAGTCTGGGGAGTCACGAACAGGGACTTACGCGGTTTGTTCCGCGGTTTGCAAACCGCGTGGCAAGTGGCGTAAGCCTCTATTTTGTGTACCTTCTTCGGTTCGCTTCGGGTTTCGGGTCTAGAATCGAGGCACCGTTTGGGGGTTTGTTTTAAGGGCTTAGTAGGGATGTTTTGGGATGTAATTAGGTGGTTTAACACTATTCTTATGACGTCCAATTCAGGTGTTCGGTTTAAACTAAAGTGGGTTTCGGAGCGTGTGTCGATGTGCGAATGCTAAGGTAAGTTCCCTAAACCCTTTTGACGCAAATGAAATGTTTTGCTAAAGTTTTCGTATCTGAATTTGGTTTGAGCATGCTGACATGATCAAACGTTTTAGTAAAGGTTTCTTAAATGATTATGGTTATGAGTATGATGACATGTTTAAACGTTTTGAAAGGTTTTATTGTACATGATATGGAAATGTTTACAAATGCATGCAAGTTGTTTATACGTTCATTCATACGTAAATGTTGATTTCATATGCTTGTGATGAGGTTGTAATGTGGGGAGTCGGGTTGCACAGTGGGGGCGGCATGGAAGATAGCCGTACCCGGCTTTGTAGGGCGATAGCCGTACCCGGCTTTGTAGGGCGACAGCCGTACCCGGCTTTGTAGGGCGAATGCCGTACCTGGCTTTGTAAGGTGATGAAAGTTGCGACCACTGTGCAATACCCTTATGTGGAGTCAAGCCTTTAAATCGGAACTTCCGTTTATTGTTATAATGGTTAAATGTTTTATACTACTGTTTATGTGGAACTGTTTTAAAGAGGGAATTCACTAGACCTCATGGTCTAACCCTCGCTTTTCAAAAATAAAAACCATTTTCAGGTATTAATCGTGTATGTAGTTTCATCTGATGATGATGGAAGGTCGGGTCGTGGTAAAAGAGCGAGAGGTAGTGAAGACTTGTAGAGTACCGTCGGGCTTCTTGTAGTATCTCAGTTGTGAAGGTGGTTTCCGCGGCGAGTTTAAAGTAAATTTGATGTATTGTAGACTTTGGGACCGTTTTTGATTGAAATGTTAAAACTTATATTTTATTAGATTTTGGGTTGTTACAAATGGTATCAGAGCCATAGTTTAAGGGATTTAGGTGACCGGATGGGCCTAAACTTAAACTGTGGAGTAGAGTGAGACACAACTGAGATATAGGAAGCCATTAAGAAAGACCTTAATCATAGAATATCTTAACAATGGTAGTGAGAACTCTCATGTAAGGTAAATTCAAATAGCATCTGGCCAATGCTATTATGGATCTACAGGTGCATGGGTGTAATCAATCACTATTGTCGGGATGAGTGGTGAGTGTGGCAGTATGTAGAAGGTTCTAACCTTGTGTTTGATAGCAAAGAGTTGATGTGTCATGGAAGAGATCCCTTGTGGTGGGATGTTTGCAACTTCTAGAGGAAGTGTTGTCTGGAATGTTATTATGCTGTCTGGAAGTAAATTTTCTAGGATTCAAATGAATGAGTGGTTGTATGGGGAGGGTAACTCCTAGTGCTAGTGGGTCCCCACCCTTAGGATCGTTGTGTCGGTCAGTTGGGTTAGGAGTGAGAATTATGCGGACATCTTGAAACCTTTAATTCAAGATCAAGTTAGGGAATCTAGTCTTGGATTCCTTAGTCAAGCGGTTTAGTGGCAAGGTTAATGATTGCAAAAGATCAGTGTTGTTTTGTGGTATGCATGTAAGAGTGGTCGATCAAGTGGGCTGTGAAACACTTGTACTACAAGTTGTAGCATAAGTAAGAAAGCGGTTGTTGGTGATAGTATGGTACCAGTGAAGAGTTAAAGTGAGTGCAACGGTTGACTTGGTTAGAGTGAATAACCTTCAATTGCATATTGAATTCCATGCATTTTGTTGTTAAACGTATTATACGAGATTCTTTCATGTTAAAAAGCATGTACGTGCATGACATGTTTTCTTGTTTTGGGAACTGAGTTGACGCGTGCGAGCGTGTTTTCTTTAAAGTAAAAGACAAACTTGTTTTCATTATACGATAAAGCTTTGAACTTAGTGATTTATGAATTATTTCACGTTTTTCTTGTGGAGAGAATCTTCGTTACGAAAATATATTGAAAACGTTTTATTGTGAGGTTTGTTTTACAAACAAAATGAGCATTGACTCGTTATTTTCATGTAAACGAGTGTTGGAGTTAACTGACCCACTTTGGGTAAGTGATTTCGTTCTAAACTTTCTAGCCGTATTGGAAAGGGTTTCGTTGGAGATGACCGTTGTGTCGGCATCGAGTTGGATGGACAAGGTTACGAATTATCGTAAGAGTGCCTGTAAGCGATCCTTGCGATCGTTGTGTTTCACTATTCATCCTGAGTGGTGTCGTATCATGCATACTCAAGCTTGTTTTATGATTTTGTGACTATTGCATTTTTAAAAGGGTGCTAAATGATTTCAATCGTTGTGTCATTGTGCATGAAGGCTATGAACTCGCTAGGTCGGGAATGGTATTACGACTAAGGATAAGAAAGGCTTTGAGAGTGGAATTGCCAGTAGAATAAGATGTGGTCGAGTTATGACCTTAGTGTTTCCTTTAGAGGAAGTGGGTGAATACCGGGAGTCCCGAGAAGTAAATTCGGATTGTCGATATGATTGTAGTTTGAGCTATTGCTTAGTTATGTGAGAACGGTTGATTTGCGGTAAGATTTGAATTGGTCGAAGCGATTTTTGGTGGAATGGTAATAAGTAGCGTTACGTTACTTGATGTAATGTTATCGGCTGTGAGTCTGAGTACTAAGAAAGGTCTTGTGTTGTTCCTCAAGTCTGAACGGTAGGGTATAATCTGGATTATGATGTGTTGGATGAAGCGGGTTCCGTTAGGAATCCTGGTTATCGGGAAATTAAGGAATCATCATGTTGCCTATTGATATAGAGGTTGCGATTTGTTTAATATACCCAATTTGGGGGTGTTGTCAGGAGATTGAGACTTGAGAAATGAACCCGTGATGTGTGAACGGTTGAGGTCGTCTGAGAATGTGTAAATGATATGGTGTAGGAACACCTAGGGAGAGCATTCGGAGAACGGAAGATCACTAATGTGGATGTGATGTCCATTGAGGTTTTGATGATTCGCTTATGTGTCAGGTGTTTAGTATAACGGAAATAGATCGCGAGGAGTTGACGAGAAACGAGAATCTGTTCGAGGAGTTAGGAGAAGTAGATTCCTTCGGGAATCCTTGTCTGTCGTGAGGTGACTGGACACTTGCAAGTCGATTGTCGATGTTGAAATCAATGACCGTTCTGTCGGATAGTTGTCAGGAGGCTGATATTGGAGAAGTAACTATAGTGTGGTTATCGTGTTGAGTTTTCTTGCGTGCGATGTAAGAAGTTGTTTGGAGAAAGGTGTATATCCGGCATGACGCTGGACCACCTTGTGTGAGTGTTTCAGAAGTGAAAGATTGTGGTAGCATAAGTGATTTCCCATAAGTGTTACAGAATTGAGTTTCTATGGTGCTTGTTGAGCCAAATAAGAGCGAGTTGATTAGTGTAATCGAAGCGAGTGTGCTTGATTAGATGATCTTGTCATGTGGTTCGTCTAGACCCGGGAAAGACAAAGTCGGGGAACGATTTTACTTCAAAGAAATGGTGTTATAGGTGGCATGAAGGAAGTAATATCTTTTGTGTGTAAAGGTGTCATGATAGCTTGTTTGCAATGTAGTCGTGTGGTGCGATAGTAGCGTGAGGAAGTGGTAGCACATGGAATCGAAGGAGCGTATAAGTCGTAGATGTAATGTTGGTTTGCCGTAATGTTAGAATAGTCAAAGGTGGGGAGTATGCTCGATTGAAGTGTGTGGTTTTGCATGCAATATACATTAATGCTAGATGGAGTTATGGTAGATCAAGCATAGACAGGTTTGCGGTGAGAAGATGTCAGGAGATACTGGAAAGGCAGTTTGTAATTAAGGAACTGTTATTTGAGGGGCATAAGATGAGGGATTGATGTGTATGTCATGGTTAAAGAGTTGAGGAAGCTAAGTTCGTGCGATCGGTCTAAAAGTTGGCTCGTGTTAGCAAGTCATTATGTTGAGGCATCTTTAGTGTATCAAGTTAGAATGGAAGCATGTGGTCGGATGTGGTTCCCTGGTTGAGAGATTTTTGGATTTGATTCGGTATTGTCGGGGAGAATGTCTCTCGTGAGCGTGTTGTTCAATATTCGATCAATTGGAATAGTTTGAGTGAACCTGGTCACTCCTCCTTGTGGGGGGGGGGGGGGGGGGGGGGGGGTAAGCGAGATTTGGAAGTATTTCCTAGAAAGTGAAATCTTGTGTTGGGTGTTGTGTGAAACAAAGTGTGTGTCCGTAAGGTTGGATCAACTTGAGCGAACGAGTTATGGCGTATTGAATGTTGTGAGTTTGGACCGTTTATTGGTAATTGTTGTGGCACGTGTGATCGGTGTGATTTTGGGGAAACGTAAATTGTGCCAGACGGACGCTGTATTGGCGGGATTGCAATTTCCTTTGTGAAATAAATGCTTTGGTGGCGGGAATGCGGTAGCGATATGAGGGTGATCTTGTGTAATGTCGATGAAGGGAGTGGTCAGGGTCCGTTTAGAGATTGGGTTAGTTGTTTTTTTTATTGAAAAGAGTATTTTGGTGTGAGTAGTATGTTTGAGCAAGAGATTGCAAGTGTGTATGGCTGGGCATGTTACCGACCTGAGAAGGCGGTAGTTGGCCGGGGAGCGATGTCAAGGAATGCTGTACGTTGTCGGTGCTGACCAGGAATAGATGGATAAGTGAACGGAACTAAGATGACTAGATTGGAAGGTCTGAGCATTTTCAATCTCGAGTTGGAGGAAGTAGTTAGATGGAAAACATCCCCAGGAAATTGGGATGATGTTTTTCAAGAAGAATGTGAGTTGGGCCACGTTGTAATGGATTAATGGCAGTTATAGAAAGTATTGGAGAGATAATGGGTGAGTCATTTGCACTCGGTGAAGTTATGGAACGTTTATGGTGTGTTTCAATCCTTATTGTAGAGGGAGTTGGGTGGAAAGCAGTATGTTGTACCTTCGCAATCAATGGGAAGATTTGAGGAGTTGGATTTTGTCGTATTATTGGAAGCAAAATTTTAGAGCAATGTAAGTATGGGAAATTGGAAGTCAGAAGTTAACTCCATTTGCAGCATGGGTCCGGCAATGGAATTCCGAGGACGGAATTCCAATAAGGGGGAGGTGATGTAACACCCCATATTTTCAGCTCTTGTGATTTTAGAATAGAATGGAATGTTTGGTGGCCAAAGTGTAAAAACTTGGAACTTATGTGCCAAGGGGGGGGGGTGATTTGAAGAAGCTATAATAAGATGAAAAACCCTAAATTACTTCATTTCATTTGGTTCATACGATTTGGGAGGAGATTGGAGATAGAAGAAGAACCCCAATTGGTAGAGTGGTGAAAAGAGTTGCAGCAAATGATTTGAGTATCATCTTCAAGGTATGGTCTCTCATTCCTTTCTTCTTCTTCTCTATGTTTGGCTAGTCTAGAAATTGGTTTGGGGAAATTGATAATCCAATTGTTGGTTGAGTCTTAACCAATAAGAAAGAAAGCAAGTGACGTTGGGATTGATTCCCTATGAGTTTTGATCATTTCAATAAGGAACCTCATCTTGTTTGCTTAGTAATCTCCATTTTTCTATGGTTTGGGTTCATGAGTTTTGGGGCTTGAAATCATGAATCAATGGTTAGATTTTGGATGGTTTTGGTTGGATTATTTGATGTTTTGATGATGAGTAATTGTGGGGAAAGGTCTAGAACATCCACTATCTTATTTTGGATGCTTAAAAGTCGAATTGGGAGCATTTTGGGGGCATTAGAGTTGAGTTTTCGGACTGAATTTTGGAGTGCAGTCTGGGGAGTCACGAACAGGGACTTACGCGGTTTGTCCCGCGGTTTGCAAACCGCGTGGCAAGTGGCGTAAGCCTCTGTTTTGTGCACCTTCTTCGGTTCGCTTCGGGTTTCGGGTCTAGAATCGAGGCAATGTTTGGGGGTTTGTTTTAGGGGCTTAGTAGGGATGTTTTGGGATGTAATTAGGTGGTTTAACACTATTCTTATGACGTCCAATTCAGGTGTTCGGTTTAAACTAAAGTGGGTTTCGGAGCGTGTGTCGATGTGCGAATGCTAAGGTGAGTTCCCTAAACCCTTTTGACGCAAATGAAATTTTTTGCTAAAGTTTTCGTATCTGAATTTGGTTTGAGCATGCTGACATGATCAAACGTTTTAGTAAAGGTTTCTTAATTGATTATGGTTATGAGTATGATGACATGTTTAAACGTTTTGAAAGGTTTTATTGTACATGATATGGAAATGTTTACAAATGCATGCAAGTTGTTTATACGTTCATTCATACGTAAATGTTGATTTCATATGCTTGTGATGAGGTTGTAATGTGGGGATTCGGGTTGCACAGTGGGGGCGGCATGGAAGATAGTCGTACCCGGCTTTGTAGGGCGATAGCCGTACCCGGCTTTGTAGGGCGACAGCCGTACCCGGCTTTGTAGGACGAATGTCGTACCTGGCTTTGTAAGGTGATGAAAGTTGCGACCACTGTGCAATACCCTTATGTGGAGTCAAGCCTTTAAATCGGAACTTCCATTTATTGTTATAATGGTTAAATGTTTTATACTACTGTTTATGTGGAACTGTTTTAAAGAGGGAATTCACTAGACCTCATGGTCTAACCCTCGCTTTTCAAAAATAAAAACCATTTTCAAGTATTAATCGTGTATGGAGTTTCATCTGATGATGATGGAAGGTCGGGTCGTGGTAAAAGAGCGAGAGGTAGTGAAGACTTGTAGAGTACCGTCGGGCTTCTTGTAGTATCTCAGTTGTGAAGGTGGTGTCCGCTGCAAGTTTAAAGTAAATTTGATGTATTGTAGACTTTGGGACCGTTTTTGATTGAAATGTTAAAACTTATATTTTATTAGATTTTGGGTTGTTACAATAATAAGTCGTGTTTTCTGTGGTTTTTCTATGTTATAACTTCTGTACCAATTCGTTAAACATAAATTTGGGAAGTGTACTAGAGGTTTCCAAAAACTTTGTATTTACTTTTAGATAATAATAACTTATATTTAGGTGGTGTTTGGTTTTATAAATTTTGAATGGATATTATGGAACTGAAATGTTAAATTTCTCAAATCAAATTTAATTAACTCGGTTGATTAAGGATATAACCTTCAAAATCCAACAATTTTCACAAATAAGGAATTTGAATATTCCTTGGAATAAGATAATATTTTGATGAATTGAATATTCATCCTCTATTTTATGTTCAATTTCTACTCTCTTATTTTAAAATTAAAATAATTTATTTGAAAAAACACAGTTCAATCAACCATTTAGATTTTATTTTTTGAACATATTTATGTATATTTTTATAAGCATGTCTATTTTTTAATGAAATAATCAAATTAGAATTAAAGAAGTCGGTGTAGTTATTATAATTATCAGAACATATATCTATAAGTAATAATCAAAGTATTATCATTATCACAATTCGACATAGATTTCATTATAATGTCTGCCAACGAAAGAACTGCTCAAACTTGATAGCATTCCATTCAATTTCCTTCTAAGTCAAATTCCTTTGACATGCTCCATTATATCCAAAATGATTATGGGAACCAAACACCACCTTAATGTTTTATAAGTTGTCATGTTGAAAAATTAAGGGGCGTTTGGTTGGTAGGATTGTGATGGAATTCGAAAGAATTGGAATGATCAATTAAATTGACCAAATTTCATTCAGGTGTTTGGTTTACCTATGGAATGAAGTTGAATTCTACACTCTACCAATCATGGATTTGGTCATTCCGTCACAATTGAGAAAGAATTCAATTCCACTCTATCCCGTTTCTCAGAAAGACAAATTTATCCTAATCTTCCCTACTTGATTTACCCAAAGCAACGCCTCTCCGACCACCATTGATCTGAACGACCATCAAACAACATTGATCTGAACCGCCACCGATCTGAACCACTGCCTACCACCACCGTTCTGAACCATCGCTGACCACCACCACTGATCTAAACCATCGATCTGAACCACAATAGTTTGGATTTCGGTTTCAAGAACTTCAAAAAAGGGTATTTTGGTTATTTACCATTATTTCATTCCAATTACAAAGCTATATTCTGTGAACCAAATAAACATATTCCAATTATTTAACAGATTCCATTCCAATGTCTATGAATCTGTAACACCCCGATCTTTGGAAGGTTAGATAAATATGAAAAATAGGATTTTGGATTGAATCCTAGATTTTATGGTCTTGTTGGATGAAGAATTCAAATACGAGTCCAACAGTTATTTCCGGAGCAAAATCGGAGCTAAAACGAAGAAGTTATGGCCAAAACAGTGTTCAAGAAGAAATCGGGCGACTAGTGTCTCGCGCGGGTCTTGGCGCTATGTACCTGCGCGGAGAACCGCGCGGAGCGCATGATCTGCATATAAACGCGATTTTCAGCCCAAAACTTCATTTCCTCGTATCTCTCTCATTTCAACTCCGATTTTGTTGATTCAAGTTGCTATGGTTTCGTTTTTGAGAGCTTTTCAAGGATAGATTGCTAGTTTTGGGGTGATACAAGAGTATTTGGTGGTGGAGTGGAAGCAAGGATCAAGAGCTCATCATCATCACCTCCATCTTCAAGAAATTTAGGGTTTTCTAGGTTTTCACCAAAACCTAAGTGGTGAGTTCATCCTCCTAGTTCCTAAACTTTATTATGAGTTGTAAATGCTTCATTGTTGACTTCCTAGTATTTTATTTCTCCAATTTCGGTTTGGATGGTTTTGAGAAAAGTTAGGTCAAATTAGGGTTTTGGGTCAAAATGGAGATTTTGATGTTTTAGGTTAGGGGAAACATTTCTAAGTGCTTGGAGATTAATATTCATGGTTGGAAACTTGTGGATCTGGTTTTTGGAAGATTTGGCTTCAAGATGCAAGTTTCTTCAAAGGAGCTCAAGGTGAGGAAAATCTAGATTTAGCCTAAATCTAGCAAGGTGAGTTCAAGTTGATTTGTGAAAACGTTGTACATGCCAAAAATGTCCCTTTTCCAAGTAATTATGAGTTTTGCATGAATTTATCAAATGTTGATTTAATTGGTGGGTTTTGATTATTTGAAGTGTTTAATTTTCTAAACATGGTGAAACACCCATATTTGAGGTTTTTGGATAATTTGACAAATAAATCATAAATGAAAGTGCCTTGATGATTTATGGTACAAATGAGTTTATTCCATGGTTTATCCATTTTTGGTTTATTTGATTTTATAACCATTTGGAAAATACACGTTATCGTGTCATGAGGCTTTTGAAAAATTAAGTGTAAGATTTCACTTGGAAAATGGTTTGTCTCAACCAATGATGAGTTTTGGGGTAATCATGTCTTTGAGATATATGTTTGCATAAACGCCGATCAATTGTGTTTTATTGTTCTAATGACCTTTATTGTATGATCAAATAGTTGTTGAGCTAGTTGGCTCGTGTTCGATTTAAAAGAGTTTTGAGGACTTTAGTTCGGGTTATTTTACTCTATGTTGGGCCTTTGAAGTTTGATATTTCAAGACTGTTGGACATTCTTTTAAATTACATTCATTTGAGGCATATTTAATCATTAAATTACATGTTTATGAATGCTGGACATTCTTTGGAGACATGTAGTTTAGACTGTGTTGCATTGGATCCATAGGCACGTATGTCGGTCTTTTGGTGATGGTCGATTGGGTATTTCGGGGTTGGACCTCGGGACCCATGTTTATGACCTTAAACTTTTCAAGTAGGCACTAGGAGGGTTGAGTCCGGAGGTGCTACCTTGGAGGTAGGCACTAGGACCTTCGCCGCTTTGAAGGGGATGCCTTGGAGGTAGTCCTAAGCGTGCCGAGCCTTGTGGTGGAATCCTGGGGATAGACATTAAGGTCAACTGTCTCTTGAGGTGAAACTTGTTGAGAAGTCGTAGAAACCCTTGGACGTCTAGTCGCGAGGTGTTGTACGATTAACGTTGTACGAGTGGTATACTTATGTGATTCCTCCACCCACAATGGATACAGGTCTCCCCCGTTGTTGTCAATATTATATTGAGTCTCGTGATATGCATGTTTTAATTACTGTAAGCCTTGTGCGAGTAATTGTAAGTATTGACTTTAATATTGAAACCCCTCCACGTATATTAAGGTTTGCTTGAATGACTACTCCCATGCTTGGGTATTTGGACTTTATTTATAATTACGCTTTGCGTGGGTTGTCGAGTCGGTCACATGCTTTTGGGAACGTATATATGTATTTTGATTGTTTTTCCATGGTCTTAAAGGTGTTGTATCATTCATCCTCTTGTTGGGATGTTTCGAATAATAGAGTTTTACTCAAGCTTTCTTTATTCGGAAATTTAATAATCATTCACGATTTAGGTGAGCTTTTCGATCTAAACCTATTATTGAGAAATGTTTCATTCTGGAGCTTTCGACTCGGGTTCTGTGTGCGTTTGGAAAATGGATTGTTCACACACTTAAATATAATCCTTTTGGAAAATCGTGATTTTGAGTTGTACTCATTTGGTTTAACGAACTATTTTAATCATGATGAAAACTTTTGAACTCACTAGGCATTAGCCTAACCCTTTTTATTTGTCGGCATGTGCAACAGGTTCCGGTTGGGATGTAGTTCTAGTGACACTGTGAAGAGTGGAGAGCTAGTTGTGTGCTCAAGAAGTAAGTAGCTTGGTGAAGTCTTCCGCACTTGGGGAATAGCAACTTGATTTTGGGGTTGAGTAACACCCGACCTTTTGTAGTCTTGACGAATGACTTAGGTTTTGATCGTTGAAAATATAATGTTTATATTAAGGTAATTTCTTGAATGGTTTGTAGAAGGAATTTTATCCTTAAGTGGTTATTTTATTGAAAATTTTATTTAGTTGCTCTTTCAAAATTTGAGGGCGTTACAAGGTGGTATCAGAGCATAAGCTTGAGAGAATTAGGTGTTGATTTTGGATACCTAGACTCAAACTAGCGTTCTTTTAAGTAAATGAGAGTGAAATTGCACCATTAGGCACCCTAAGATAGGATATTTTGAGGTTGAGGGAGTCACTAGAAACGAGAAAGCACGTCTAGAGTCGCAAGGATGATCATGTACGGTACGTTCATAATTGCACCTGGCCAGTGTTATGGTGAACCTACAGGTTACATGTGAGTACTTGGACGACTTTAGAGCGATGACCGTTGGGGTAGTGAAGAATTCTAAGCGAGTAACCGTTAGAAGAGGTTGATGATTTTAAGCATTGTCACTTGGAATGACAGTAAGTTTGATGTTTGCATTAAGTGGACCGTTTCGGGTCGAAATTTATTGGTTGGATTGGAACCATAGGCTTATTGAATTGAACTTGATTCGAGGAGAAATCGTAAGGGTAATCGATGTAACTCCCAATTATTCCTTAAGATGTTTAAGCATCCGGATGACGTTAGTATGACCGGAAGAATTTGGAGGAGTGTGCCTTTGAGACGTTGAGTGCCGACTAAATTCATGCACGGAATTTATTTTTAAAATAAATTGTATCAATTATTTATTGTGTTTCAAATTGTCGTATGGACGGTATTATGAAATCTTGGAAAAACGTTTAGCACACACAAGATTTTAAATCATGATTTTGAACATGCATGAAATTATTTTATTGCACGTAGTTGCAAACTTTGTCGAGACTCGCTTTATTCCTTGTTGTTGTCTAATGCTACATTCGAATACTATGGCATCCATATTTTAATGTCGTTTATGGTTTTGGACAAGTAACTGCGACTTACGAGTTTAACATTGGATCTCCTCCACATATGTTAAAGTTGGATTGAGAGTTTGCATTCCCTTGTTTCGGTTTTGAGCTTTAATGGGAGTTTTAATTTTTGCGAGTCTTGACAAAAAAGTGTTGTTTTATCTTGTGTTGCAACAAAAAGAAGATTTTTGGAATCATGACGATTTGGTCATAACGTTGCTTTATGCGATTTGATTATTGAAAACGAAAACTTTGGCACCATTTAATTGATTGGATTTCGTCGAGTTTCATCGAGTTTTATGGAAGTTTTATGGAGTATAATGGAGCTTTGTTTTACGACGTTTTGCGGTGCATGGGTGACACTTTGTAATGTGCATACGTGAATGATTGTGTGCGTTAATCCATGGGTCTTACTCTTAGTGAGTATTGTGTCTCATGCGGGTTTTGTTGAGAAATATTACTTTATGTCGTATTGCACAAAAAAGAGTGGGTTTTGGAGTTTTAATGCCACATGGCTTCTCCTTTGAGATTTGTGGTAACATATTTCGTTGCAACTTGTTAGGTGTACGAATTGATTTATATGTGGCGTGAGTAATGCATATAAGAGCATCATGATAGTACATCTCTAATGTTTCGTTTTATGGACTTTCGGTTGTTGGCACTTTTGATGTCCTTTCTCGCAAATACACTATATTGATTTATTGGTATGCATAGTATTGTAGCCACTATTTTGGAACGTTAATGCACATCGTCTACGCGGCTTAAAATTTGGAGTCGATGTAAACTATTTTACGTGTCAACCAAATTATATGCACATATCGTCTTCCTAAGTTTTGAGAAAATACATTAATGTGTCTGTGAGACTTGTCATAAGGTTTTACTTCTATGTCATTATATGACTAAATGTGAGATTTTGATATTTGATTTAATGAATTTCTCCTTTGAAAATTTGGTATTGACTAGGCATGGCAACTAGGGGTGGGCAACGGTCGGGTCGGGTCGGGGCCGAAAACCCATGCCCCGATCGGGTTTCGGGTGGAACATGTGGAACCCGAAACCCGTCCAAACAAAAGTTCGGGGATCGGGTTTCGGGTGGGATCGGGTTTCGGGTGGGCGGGTCGGGGCTGTTCGGGTTGGGCCTGTGTATCAGCCCACTTTCAGGCCTATTTCAAATATTCATCCAATATGCTGCAAGTTGCTGGATGTGGAGAAAGCAAAATAAATGTTGAGAGATATGGAAACTAAATTAGTATTGACAGCACAATTAAAATCACTACAAATAACCCACTTACAAATGGAATGGAAAACTTTTGCTTGAAGCACAAATCAATGTTAAAACTCAAAAACAGCAAGAAACAGACCCAAGGTCGTGAAAATGTGAAATTGTGAAATCAATTTGTTCTTAGGAGAAAACATAAAGGAAACCTATATATATATATATATAAGATTTTTTTAATAAGTTCGGGTTTCGGACGGGTTTGGGTTTGGGTAATGGAGACCCAACCCGATCCGAAATACCCGATAGATTTAATCGGGTTTGGGTGAATCGGGTTTCGGGTGGGATCGGGGACGCTTTCTCGGCTTGTTCGGGTTTCGGGTGGGATCGGGTGGGTCGGGTTTGCACGCCCCTAATGGCAACGGGGCGGGTATGGGGTGGGGTTCCCCATCCCCGGCCCCGGTTTATGATAACGTCCCCCGGCCCCGGGCGGGTACGGGGATACCAACCCCGTCCCCAGTAAAATTTCGGTCGAGACCCGGTCAAGACCCGTTCCCCGTTCCCCGCTTTTTTATCCGGTTCCCCGACCCGGTTTTGACCCGGTTTTTTAGGAAAAATTTACAGGCAAACAACCCCAACAGCTACAATCAAAGCATATTATGATTCTCACTAGCATAGTAGGGCCAAAAGAAAATAAAAACAACCCTCATGAAAGCAGAAACGTATAATTGCACTATTTGAAGCCATGAGCTATTACTGGAAACCAAAACAAACAAGTGCAGTGTGTGTCCTACCTGGAGGTGAGGTGGTGTGAGGTCAGGGAAGATGTATACAGACTTGATGCAGAGCGATTACATAGAGAGCAAGGGTTAGAAGGAATAATTAAAAACTCTATTTTCCCCTACTCATCGAAGATCTGAACCATTGAACCAAAGAGAAATACTTTGCTGTCTTTGGAACATGAAACAACCACCACCACTTTCTATGCTATATGATATAATAAATATATAAAATATATAAATTTTTTTATTAATATATATATATACCGGGTCCCGTCCCCGTCCCGTCCCCAGTTTTAAAATATATAAAAAATTTTATTAACATTGTACGGGTGGTATACTTATGTGTTTCCTCCACACACAACGGATACGGGTCTCCCCCGTTGTTGTCAATATTATATTGAGTCTCGTGATATGCATGTTTTAATTACTGTAAGTCGTGTGCGAGTAATTGCAAGTATTGACTTTAATATTGGAACCCCTCCACGTATATTAAGGTTTGCTTGAATGACTACTCCCATGCTTGGCTATTTGGACTTTATTTATAATTACGCTTTGCGTGGGTTGTCGAGTCGGTCACATGCTTTTGGGAACATATTATATGTATTTTGATTGTTTTTCCAAGGTCTTAAAGGTGTTGTATCATTCATCCTCTTGTTGGGATGTTTCGAATAATAGAGTTTTACTCAAGCTTTCTTTATTTGGAAATTTAATAATCATTCATGATTTAGGTGAGCTTTTCGATCTAAACCTATTATTGAGAAATGTTTCATTCTGGAGCTTTCGACTCGGGTTCTGTGTGTGTTTGGAAAATGGATTGTTCACACACTTAAATATAATCCTTTTGGAAAATCGTGATTTTGAGTTGTACTCATTTGGTTTAACGAACTATTTTAATCATGATGAAAACTTTTGAACTCACTAGGCATTAGCCTAACCCTTTTTATTTGTCGGCATGTGCAACAGGTTTCGGTTGGGATGTAGTTCTAGTGACACTGTGAAGAGTGGAGAGCTTGTTGTGTGCTCAATAAGTAAGTAGCTTGGTGAAGTCTTCCGCACTTGGGGAATAGCAACTTGATTTTGAGGTTGAGTAACACCCGACCTTTCGTAGTCTTGACGAATGACTTAGGTTTTGATCGTTGAAAATATAATGTTTATATTAAGGTAATTTCATGAATGGTTTGTAGAAGGAATTTTATCCTTAAGTGGTTATTTTATTGAAAATTTTATTTAGTTGCTCTTTCAAATTTTGAGGGCGTTACAGAATCAAACAAGTGGTCAAAGTTGATAACATTTCATTCCAATTCTCTCAAAGTCAAATTTCTTGAACAAATCCAATTCCATCCAAAAATATTATTGAACCAATCACACTCTAAGGTCTTGCTTGGATTATAGGATTGGATAGGATTTGGAGGGATTTGGAATTCAATTCCATTCAAATCCCATTTTTGGTTTGAAGGATTGCTTGTCATTGAAATCCTGAGATTTCATTGAAATCTCACAAACATGGGATTTAGAAATCTCATGGGGTTGCTGGTGTTTTGCGGGATTTCTTACGATTTGTGTGAAATAATGTTTTAAAGTATGTTAAAATCATTTGTTTTTACACTGATCAATTAATAAAAAGGCAATTTACTATTTTTATAATTATTTATAAAAAATGGAATTTAATTCCATTCCAAATCTTTCTAAATTAAAATCCCTTCAAATCTAAATCATTCCACAAAACCCAAATTTCTCAAAACCGTTTCAATAACACGAACGTCTCGTACGATAGCCTAAGAGCAATCATTATATATGGTGTTTGTTTTAAAAAAAATTGTAAAGTTTAGTGTTGATATGACATTGTGAAAAAACCATTAACAATTTTTTTACTTGTATCATTACTAGTCAAGTTTTCCATGTGAATACCACCTTTTTTATCACAAACAAATAAAAAGTTATATCATTAGAAATACCGTTTATGTTTATAAAAAATGACCTTAATAACAGATATGATATATGTTTGCTTTTAAAAAGAAACGTCAATTGTTAAATAAAGTCCTCATACGTGGATTGGTGATAAAAGAAAGAGTGACATGGGGGTTAAAAATGACATAAAAACAAGTATTTAGGACATTGACGCTCGGATTTGATTCGGATAATGCTTCTAGATTGGATATAGAATCTCGTATTCAATCCATGAAGACTCTTTGGAAAGGAGGTTGGGTGACATGGAAAGGTCGAAAACTTGGATGTGGTGCAAATAGCTAAGATCCGTTGTAGAGTTGAATGAGATGAGAATTCCAAGTTTTTCCATGCAATTATTAAAAAGAAAAGACGTCAATTAGTCATTCGTGGAGTTATAACCGATGGCGATTGGGGTATGGAACCGGCTAAGGTCAAAGATGAGTATAATTCCCATTTTCAAGATTAGTTAAACACTTGTTGGGGGGGGGGGGGGGGATTCAATGGACTTTGGAGGTGGAGTTCCTGTACGTTTTATCTTCGGATCAAGCTTCCCTTCTTAAGGAGCCTTTTTCGTGGGGTGAAATTAAAAAAAACATTTGGGATTGTGGAGCGGTCAAAGCCCCCGGATCGGATGGTTTTACTTTCCATTTTTTCAAGAAATTTTGGTCCCTCATTAAAGATGACGTGGTCAAATTGATAGGTGATGTTTTTTAGTCTAGTCGATTCCTGAAATTTTGTAACCCTTTTTTCATTGTTCTCATTCCGAAAGTCCAAGTTTGTTAAAGACTACTTCTTTCTAATCAGCTTAGTTTGGTTATTGGGGATATTGTTAGTAGTGAGTAATCCACTTTCATAAAAAGGCACCAGATTCTTGGTGGTTCTTTAATTTTGAATGAAGTTAGGGATTGGTATACAAAAAATCGGTCAAAGAGTTTATTTCTTAAAGTTGATTTCGAGAAAGCATACGAATGTTTAAGGTGGGACTAAATGGATTTCATCCTTGTGAAATTGGGATTTGGCATAGTGTGGTGTGGGTGGATTCGTGGATGCCTTGAGGATTCGATGAGGTTGGTTCGTGTTAATGGCCCGACTAACGAACTTTGTATCCATAAAGGCTTAAAGCAAAGAGATCATTTTTATCATTTCCTCTTCATCTTAGCCATGGAAAGATGAAAAATGCAGTTTCGAAAAATTTCTTTTTAGGGTGCTTCTATTGGTAAAGATCAACACCCTCTTTCCCACCTTTTTATGCGGATGATGCGATTTTTTGGGTGAATATTCATATCGAATGCTAGGAATATTATTCGTATTCTTATTTTTTTTCTTATCTCGGGTCTCAAAATCAATCTTCATAAAAGTAAACTTTCTGGTGTGGGGGTAGGATCGCAAGAAATCGAGCGTATGGCCTCTTGTGTTGGCTATTGGGTGTGGTGGATCGAAACTTCCTTTTTCGTAATTAGGTTTAACCATAGGGGGTCATATGTTCAAAATGGACGGTTTGAAGGCGATGTTTGATAAACTTTTGGCCAAACTTTCGAATTGGAATGTTAAAACTCTTTTGGTTGGTGGTCGAGTTACCCTTTTAAAGTCCTTTTTGGGGAGCCTTCATACTTACTTCCTATCTATTTATAAAAATCCAAGGTCGGTTGATAAAGGCTTGGAATCTTTGCGAAATAGATTCTTTATTGGTGGTGATGTGGAGGAAATAAAAAAGTCTTGGATCAAGTGGAAAAAAGTTATGGCTAGTCTCAAATTTTGAGGACTTGGCATTGATAGAATTATGGCTTAATCATGCTTTGCTATATAAATGGATTTGCCGGTTTTGGTTGGAGGATGAGGCACTTTGGGTTAAATTATTAAATCCATTTATGGTGAGAAGGGTCTAATTGGTTCGAATTTGCCTAGGCAAATTTCGAACTCCACATCCGTCTCTATTATAAAATCAGTCGTCTCTCTAAAGAATAAAAACATTGTTCTTTTGTAAGAAAAAAGGTGCATGATGGTGTTTTTACCGCGTTTTTGGATGATGTTTAGCTTGGGGATTTCCATTTTACAATTCAATATCCTAAAGTTTATGTTTTAGAAATGGATAAATCAACGAATGTCAAGTCTCGTTTGGAGTTAGGTGTTGAGATTTGTGTATTCGAAGGCCGCCGAGAGGTGGGCTATGGGTTGTCCAATTCTGCGAACTACAACAAATGTTGTCTTCCTTTGTGCCCTTGGGTCAAAAGGATAGATGGGTGTGGATGTTAGACGGGTCAGGCGATTATTCGGTGGCTTCGGCTAGGTGATTTATTGATTCTCGTCATTTGAAGGTGGATGCTCATCCTACTAGATGGAATGGACTTGTTTCCATCAAAGTTAACGTGTTTGTTGCGTCTCAATCGGCTTCCTACTTGGCTAAATTGTGATACAAGGGTGGATGAATGTAGCCATCTTTTCTTTTCGTGTCCCGTCACTAAAGACTTATGGGTTTCTTATTCGTCGATGGTGGCAAATGGATATTCCGAATATCTGCTCTTACTCGGATTTGGTCTTTTGGATTGATTCAATTTGGTTGAAGAAGGAGGTTTCTTGGTGCTTCGAGGTCGTTATACTTATCATTTTGTGGTCTATATGGGTTTTTTCAGAATGGTATTCTTTGGCAACCCGCAGTCAAAGAATGCGACAATTTTAGAGAACATTATAACACGTGTTTACTTTTGGGTAAATCATAGAAGTAGCAGTTTGCCTATTAATTGGGTTGGTTGGCTACAATCCTTCCTTCACCATTCATTTTTGTAATTGTTTATTTTTCTAGCTTCTTGCTAGTTTTTTAAAATTCCTTCGTCCAGGTTAACCTCAACCCAAGTTTTGTTCAACTCATCCAATTTCAGGTTCAACTTTAGCCTAGGTTAGATTCGTTCAAGTGCACGCCAGCCAAGGTTCACGCAAGTGTTTGGTTTTGTAAGTGTTTCGTAAGTGTTCATTTTTGTAACTTCTTAATCATAAAATTAAAGCAAAGATGAAATCATTTTGTTAGATTTGTAAGTAGATTTAGAGTAAAATACACATGTTTTTCACGTACATCTAGGTTTGTCTAATTTCTTCACTTTGATTTTGTTTTGATTTCGTCTAGTATGTCTTCGATTTTTGTAAGAAGATTTGAAGAAACATTCAAATTTTGTGGTGGAAGGCAAAAGCTAGTAGGTATGTCGATGTTCTTGTCATACTTATGTCTATAAAGGCTTCCGTATCCGCATTTAGTATTAGCGGACATATCTTGCACTCATTAAGGAGCTCATTGAGTCCAAAAAGTGATTGAGTCATTAGTGTGTATCCAAAGTTGGTTGAGAGTAGGTCATGAAGGGATTCAAAAAAGGAGTATTTCGATGAAACACGATCTTATGAGTTCTTGGAAGAAGGTAAACGTGTTTAATTAATAATCTCGATAATAATAAATTTTATATTATTTTATCTATTTTCAATAAATTGTTAACTTTATTTTGGAATAGTAGTTGACATGAACAATCTCAAGGCCAAAAAAGCGAAAGCATCGGAGTTGAAGACATACAAAACAATTGTTGTTGATTGACGTATTCACGTTGGTTTAAACATTTTAAACGTAATACCTAAATATTTGATGAACTCACATATTCCATTGAATGGTTGGCCGTATTTCAAATGAAGGTTTCTTAATTTTTTGTTTTCCCAATTTTAGTTTACTTTGTTTGAACACAACCCGATAAACTTGAACAGTTTGGTTTAAGTTGAGTTAAAAATATAAAATGTCAATATAAAATTGAATTATTTAAACGTTTCAACCCAATCAATCCAACCCATAAACGACCCACTAATATGTATGCACTTTTTTTTAATATAACATGTAACGACCAGGACCAAAACGGATTAAATTTAATGTGTTGTGGATATGTGTAATAAAAGCGGAAGTTGAGGGGCTAGTTGGTAATTATGAGATGAAGTATATAAGGGCACAAAACCCTAGACAACATTCCATTTTTCCTGATTTGTGAATGTGGTTGTTGGCTGAGAATTGGTGATAGAGAGAAATAGAGAGTTTCCTTTAGAATTCTAGGGCAAGAGGAGAAGAAGATTTCCAAGTAGCAACTAGAAGAAAAGGGTGTGTTGGGGATTCAATTTCTGCAAGGAACTACCAGGTAATTTCGAATCCACAACCCTGATTAAGTTGTTTTGTTGATTGTTGAATCATTGGAAGGTCTTTATTGCTAAAGTTAATGTTTAGGCTCTTCAAGAGGATTTAAACACCTTTAAATCGAGTTTAATCAGTACAGTTTATGGGCAAATGTTTAAGATGCTTAAGTAAGTAATTCGTCACATTATCTCACTGTTTTCGGAGTGTTTAGCAAGATTTCGGACCATAAAGCTCTTCCAGCGTTCGTCCGGAAACCTTCAAGTATGAAGGTGTCCGGGTGAGTGTCCGGGAAACTTCTTGGCCGTGTTTTAGAAGGTGTCCGGACATAGTGTTGTCCGGAAAGATTGTGCCGTCCGGATAAGTTTAGTCGTCCGGAAAATCGGTGTCGTCTGGATAAGTTTAGTCGTCCGGAAAATCTGTGTCGTCCGGATAAGTTTAGTCGTCCGGAAAATCTGTGTCGTCCGGATAAGAGTTGTTGTCCGGGTACTAAGCGGTATCCGGAAAAGTGGGGGTTACCCGGTAACCTGTCCGGAAAAGAGTAGGGTGGCAAGTGAGAAGTGTCCGGATAGTTCTAGTCAGCTTATAAATCTGTCCCTTCGTTCAGGTAGACAATTGGGAAGTAAAGAGCAGAGTAGGGAAAAGCAAGCAAACGTACCAGGTGAGTTTTCTAACTAAAATGCGTGATTTTGACGTGTTTTCTAAAGTGAATACATGATGAGAAATGCCATGTTTTGTTTTGTTGCTTTAATTGCATGAAAGTTGTTTAAAGTTGATTTGGGATGTATGCATACATTGGTTTTGATGTAAATTGGCTAAGTCGGGGGGTGTGTTCCGCCAGCTCGTGCCGGGGGGTGTGTCCCGTTTATGCCAAGGGAGGTGTGACCCTGTAAGGCAGCATGAGACTGACTCGTTGTCACCTTAGGGTGACTTCAGGGTGCCAATTTACGAGGGGCGGACCTTTATCCGTGAACGATTTTATATAAACGGATTTACGAACGATATGTTCTGAAAATGATAAACTGTTTTAAATGCTTTGATAACTGTTAAGAGGGACTCACTAGACCTCATGGTCTAACCCTCGCATTTTTCAAACTAAACCTTTTCAGGTAAGCAGATAGTAGGAGGCTCAGGTAAGTGAGCAAGAGCATGATAGAGGACATATGCAGATAGAGACAGTGCCACTTATACTTGTAGTAGCTAGTTCATTCTCAGTTGTGTTTAGGTTGTTTCCGCCAACCTATTTTTGAGACTTATGTAAGAAATTTTGGGACCCATTTTTGGGATGTTCTAATTTATATGATTTGCATGCTTATTTTAGACTGGGTTGTTACAGTTGGTATCAGAGCCATAGTTTAAGGGATTTAGGCGATCGAACGGGCCTAAACTTAAACTTGGGAGTAGAAATCACAACTGAGAATCAGGAAATGCGTTAGGAGGGCACTATTGTAGATACAGGAAATGCGTTAGGAGGACACTATTATAGAGATAGGGATAATAGGATAACGAGGACTGTCATGTAAGGTAAGTTTGAGATTTCACCTGGCCAGTGAAATTGCGAACTTACAGGTACATGTATGTGCTTAACCTGCCCTATTGTTCCGAAGTGGTAGTCAGAAGTTAGTGTTTATGTCGTGTTCCAGTACTTCAGCATGTCGGCAAGATCCCTGAGAGGTAGAATGAGACCCCTTGTTGGGGAAGTTTCTTGAGGAGTCCTGGTGATGTGATGTTCGTATACATCGTAGAGGAGAAATGTTGTATAGAGTGTTACGAGTCATCCAGAAGTAGCTCTTCGTGGATTCGGAGAGGAAGAATGGTTGATCTTTGAGTAGGACTCCTGTTTCTAGAGTGTCTCGGTTCTAGAAATCGAGTGATAGATCAGTTTGGTTGGTAAGGAAAGGCAATGTCAAAACCTTGAAGGTATCAATGGAGCCCTGGCTTCTTGGATGAGTTTTTCCATTAGCAGGATAAATGAAATAAGATACCTATAGTGAAATGAAGCCCTGTAGAAGTGGAAAGTGAAGTAGTTGATCAAAATGAATTAGTATGAATGGTTGAGTAAGTGGACCGTTGAACGTACGTATATCAAGTTATTGCAAGGGCGAGAGAGCGACCATTGGTCGAAGGAAGAGAGTCAATGATAAGTTGCGTTAGTAAAGTGACTGACCTTGTTTGAGTGAGTAGCCTTCAATTGCAAGTAGAAGTTTCATGCATTGAGTTCGTACATGTGTACATGAGTTTTTTTATAAGTAAAGTAAATGTGTAAATATCAAATTGGATCGAATATGAGTCGGCGTGTGCAAGCGTATGTTTAAATAAATAATACAAATCCATTTACATCATATAATGAAGTCTTGAGGTTTACAATTTGCCAAATATTCCACTATTTTCATGTTGAAGTTATATAAATGAGTGTGAGGACCGACTAGTTTACTTCGTGTCGGTAATTTTCTTTCAAAATTTTGTTGTATGGGAAGATCTTCATCCAATATTTATTTCTGTCGTAACAACATATTTTGGATTGAGTAAGATTAAGTTTTACAGAAAGATTGCATGCAAACGATCCTCAAGATCGTTGTGCAGGGCATTGGAGTTATGAGAATGTTGGGGTCATGTGTACCCAAGTTGTTTTCAAGTGTTGTTTCTTTAAAATGATCAAAAGTGTGAAATGATTCATTTATCGCGTTGTCAGGCATGAAGGCTATGAACTCAATAGGTCGTAGAGTATTACATTTTAAGCTAAGGAAGAACTCCTAGAGTGGAGAGGTGTTGGACAAATCGGGGGAGAACGTTGTAGCTTTGATATTTGTGTTCTAGAGGAAAGGTGAGCAGTAGATAAGTCGGAAGTGGACTTTAGTGTCGGTTGTATGAGGGACTGTAACCTTGTGCGGTGACTGGAAATACAGTTGCCGAGGGACGGTTGTGTTCAGGGGAAGGACTAGAAGTCATCAGGGTGTTGGTATTAGCAACTCGTTATGAGTAGGGTGGTGAAGTAGGAATGAAATATCCTCGACGTCGAGTAAAGGTTGTAAAGAGATCTTGTGATACTGACGATGCACGAGTGAGTTTGAAATGAGGACGACAGGGTGTGAGTTTGATTAGGATATGTTGGAAGGATTAGGCTCAATAAGGGACCCTTGTCTAAGAAGTAAGTTAAGAAAGTATCAACAGTTCAACTATTGACGTTGAAGTCGACAGTTGTGTAAAGTGTATGAGGCCAAAGACTTGAATCAGAAGGTTGAAAGTTGAAGGAACACCTTGTGGGAGTATTAAGTTAGTGAAAGACTGTTGTTTTAGATAAGCGTGTTACTTACGAGGTGGATAGTTCGGTAAGAATGAAGTATTTAGCACAAACGAAGTGAGGGTATAGATTATGTCGATCTGTGAGGAATGGTTTGGTATTGCAAAGAGCTAGAAAGAAACGAGTATGTTAGAATTATTCAGAAACTCGGGTGTTGTGGTTCAACTAGAGCTGAGGAGAGACAATGTGGGGAGATAGACCCGGTTATTTATGCGAGAGGTCTTGAAGATAAGTTTGAGTTGTGTAGGAATGGCCATGAGAGTTTTGGTCTGCAGTGTGATGTTATGAGTGAGGAATGTACAGTTATGTAGTGGAAATAATTGCCAAGTTAAATGTGCCAGCTAGCGTCGTAGTGATGTGATGTTAGAGAAAGAGGAAGCATCAGATAGAAGCCTTTATGGGGGTTTCGGAAGAGGTGTTCGAGTGTTAACCAAATTGTTGGAGCACGTAGGGTGTAAGTTGACGTGGTGAAATGATTATGTTCGGGATAGCATCATGGAGTGGTGGTGGGTAGATACCCAAAGGAGAAACCAAGTGTCTCTAACTGTAGGAGTCGCTAAGTAAGCATACTTTGGGATAATTGAAAGTTTAAATAAAATGATGGATGTATTAGTCAGAAGGTGGTGGAATAGATGTGAAATCCTTAAAGAATGTGAGATATTGCTTATGTGTGAACGAATTGTCTGAGAAAGTAAAAGTTGGAGTTTAAAGAATGTATAGTGACGTCGAACTCTGGTGTCAATTCGAGGTGATTTGGTCGAAAGCCTTAAGTTAGAATGTTAGTGCAACTGTTGGGTTATGTATAGTGATGAGAAAACTTTTGCATCTTGGGAATTGTCGGAAGAGAGGGGCGAGTAATATTGGTGGCAGTGCTCCACGCTAACGTGGGGGAGGTGAAGACAGTATGTCGGATTAAGTAAGTAAATCGGAAGTAGTAGACTTGTCAGTAATGCCGATAGATGCAGTGTTGTGTAGACTGTCCCTGGTAAGTGTGCGAACTTTGGAAAGAGTATTAAGGAAGGAAATTGGGTCTGATTTTGTACAGGAAGAAGTGGGTAAGACGACTGAATGAGATAAGTTAGTGACTTTGTGAGAAACGTTCGAACGAACCGATCGTTCAGTGTAAGCTATTGAGAACAGTAGGGTATGATCGTGGTTACCCCTCCTAGTTGAGTGGGAGTAACCGAAGTTATGTTATATGACCGGACGCTTGTGGCAAGCAGTGGGAAATTTATGAGCCTTCAGGATAAGTTCAATTTGGATAGGTGAGTACTCAAATAAGGAATTATAGAGGTTTCCTACTATTAGACACGTTAAGTGTGAAATGATGAAGTTGTGAGAACGTATGATTTAGTTGACGTGTTGTAGCCAATGTGATTCGGGAAAGGAGTATGATCTGCATGGACGAATGTCGGTTGGAAGAAGTAATCTAGAAATTTCAGGTATACCAAGGAGAGGCTCATGGGTGTGAGCTTGTCGGGATGTACAAGGTTGGCCTGGTGCCAAGTTGTCAGTGAGCGAGTTTTCCTGGTAGAAGATTCTCGATGTTGTGGCGGGAAATTTCTGCCAAGTTCTTCTCTTAAGGAAGTATAAATGTATGAGAGACCTTAATTAGACATATTTAAAACTGGGAGTCCCGATGTGTGGACGGAGGCGTGGTTGGCCTCGATTTTATCAGGTAGTTTTAAGCAAGTATAATGATCGAAGGGGGTACAAGTAAATAGTGCAAGATGGCACGTTTTAGCAAGTGGTGTCTCGCCGAGGGCGGTTTCAAAATATGGGGTGCGGTTATGTTTTCCATCTGAACGGTCTGAGGCAACCGGGTAGAACTGAGTGGTTGGATTGAAAAACATAAGGCTTTGAGCCTTGAAGTTTGAGAGAAAGGTAAGGTGGACTAAGTCTGCGGATTCGTCGAAGCATGAAAGTTGAATAGATAGTGCGCGATCTTGAGGTACTCGATGTGAATTTGAAAAGAAATTCATAGTGTGATGCACGTCTCTTTTGTGGAGAGCCGATGTGAGAAGTGAGATGATGGCGACCTTGCAAGAGATGCAGGCGATAAGAAGTTGACCTTGTCCTTAGTGAGCGAGTTAGAGCAGCAGCATACAAGTTAGACTGGTCAGAAGAATTAAAGAGTGTTCATCCGACATTTCGTGTCTCAGACTTAAAGAAGTGTTTGTCAGAGGTCGTTGTGGCTGTTCTTTTGGGGGGACATCAGTATAGATGAGAGGTTGACTTACGTAGAAGAACCGATATAAATCGTGAGCGGTAAGGTTTGCTAAACGAGGAACATAGAAGTTTAGCTAGTAAAAGCTCGATGGAAGTATCATAAAGGACGAGAGGCAACGTGGGAAGCAGAATCTGATATGAAGTCCAGGTACCCTCGTCTCTTTGAAAATGGAATTCCGGGGACGAAATTCTTTTGAGGGGGGAGTGTTGTAACGACCAGGACCAAAACGGATTAAATTTAATGTGTTGTGGATAGGTGTAATAAAAGCGGAAGTTGAGGGGCTAGTTGGTAATTATGAGATGAAGTATATAAGGGCACAAAACCCTAGACAACATTCCATTTTTCCTGATTTGTGAATGTGGTTGTCGGCTGAGAATTGGTGATAGAGAGAAATAGAGAGTTTCCTTTAGAATTCTAGGGCAAGAGGAGAAGAAGATTTCCAAGTAGCAACTAGAAGAAAAGGGTGTGTTGGGGATTCAATTTCTGCAAGGAACTACCAGGTAATTTCGAATCCACAACCCTGATTAAGTTGTTTTGTTGATTGTTGAATCATTGGAAGGTCTTCATTGCTAAAGTTAATGTTTAGGCTCTTCAAGAGGATTTAAACACCTTTAAATCGAGTTTAATCAAAAAAGTTTATGGGGAAATGATTAAAGACGCTTAAGTAAGTAATTCGTCACATTATCTCACTGTTTTCGGAGTGTTTAGCAAGATTTCGGACCATAAAGCTCTTCCAGCGTTCGTCCGGAAACCTTCAAGTATGAAGGTGTTCGGGTGAGTGTCCGGGAAACTTCTTGGCCGTGTTGTAAAAGGTTTCCGGACATAGTGTTGTCCGGAAAGATTGTGCCGTCCGGATAAGTTTAGTCGTTCGGAAAATCTGTGTCGTCCGGATAAGTTTAGTCGTCCGGAAAATCTGTGTCGTCCGGATAAGTTTAGTCGTCCGGAAAATCTGTGTCGTCTGGATAAGTTTAGTCGTCCGGAAAATCTGTGTCGTCCGGATAAGAGTTGTTGTCCGGGTACTAAGCGGTATCCGGAAAAGTGGGGGTTACCCGGTAACCTGTCCGGAAAAGAGTACGGTGGCAAGTGAGAAGTGTCCGGATAGTTCTAGTCAGCTTATAAATCTGTCCCTTCGTTCAGGTAGACAATTGGGAAGTAAAGAGCAGAGTAGGGAAAAGCATGCAAACGTACCAGGTGGGTTTTCTAACTAAAATGCATGATTTTGACGTGTTTTCTAAAGTGAATACATGATGAGAAATGCCATGTTTTGTTTTGTTGCTTTAATTGCATGAAAGTTGTTTAAAGTTGATTTGGGATGTATGCGTACATTGGTTTTGATGTAAATTGGCTAAGTCGGGGGGTGTGTTCCGCCAGCTCGTGCCGGGGGTGTGTCCCGTTTATGCCAAGGGAGGTGTGACCCTGTAAGGCAGCATGAGACTGACTCGTTGTCACCTTAGGGTGACTTCAGGGTGCCAATTTACGAGGGGCGGACCTTTATCCGTGAACGATTTTATATGAACGGATTTACGAACGATATGTTCTGAAAATGATAAACTGTTTTAAATGCTTTGATAACTGTTAAGAGGGAATCACTAGACCTCATGGTCTAACCCTCGCATTTTTCAAACTAAACCTTTTCAGGTAAGCAGATAGTAGGAGGCTCAGGTAAGTGAGCAAGAGCATGATAGAGGACAGATGCAGATAGAGACAGTGCCACTTATACTTGTAGTAGCTAGTTCATTCTCAATTGTGTTTAGGTTGTTTTCGCCAACCTATTTTTGAGACTTATGTAAGAAATTTTGGGACCCATTTTTAGGATGTTCTAATTTATATGATTTGCATGCTTATTTTAAACTGGGTTGTTACATAACACTTGGTAATCATACTTTGAAAATAGCATTTACACTAAACGAGATTTCTGATCTTTTTACCTTTTTATACTCATCTCCTATTAAATTATATTTTATTTATATTATTATTATATATATATAAACAGTTTTTGTGTGGTTGTGGACTGTGGTGATGAAACATGTTGGTTTCCTTTGAATCATGTATCTTTATTATATATTATATAGAATTGAAACATATTTTTATCCTAATTCTTATTTATTAGAGAGATCAATTTTAAAATATCTTTTTTTGTCTATATGCAAAACATCTCAAACAAAAAAAATCTCCTTAATATTAATTTTTTGAGAAAAAATATTTAAAAAATATAATACATTTTCATTTTTGTGCACAAAAGGTATTGTATAATTCTTAAATTAAATCAAATTAGAAATGGAAACAAAATTATTTTATTCTAGTTCAAAAATGTTTCTTTTTCAGAAATTACTATTCAATAAAACAAAACAAAAAGGTTTGTGTATTATAAAAAATATAGTTGATAATAAAATTAGATAACTTTATAAATAATTTTATTTAAAAGCGTTAATATTTAGAAAGAAATTTCTAAATAATATATATATATATATATATATATATAGGGTTGGGTTGGGTTTCTGCGAGAAGTTGAGGCTAACGTGAGAAATGTGAGAAGTAGTTATCAACAGTTTGATGAGAAATGAACGCACGTTAGAGGCATAAACGTGAGAAACGTGCAGAGTGGATCTGAACCGTTAGTCCCTTTTAATCAATTGTCTTCTCATGAATTGCGGCTTAGAACGAAATTGATCTGATGCATTTTATGTCGGCGCATCTCATCTTAATGTGTGTCCATTAATTTCTCATCCAACGGTTGATAACTACTTCTAATGTTTTTCACGTTAAACTCAACTTCTCACTGGACTCAACCATATATATATATACACACATATATATATATATATATATATATATATATATATATATATATATATATATATATATATATATATATATGTGTGTGTATGTGTGCGCGCGTGGAGAGGGGAGGGGCTTAATCATTTGAGAACTCCAAAACTTGTGAGATCCGTGAGAACTTCTACCTTATGGTTTTGTTTCACCTTATTTTTTTCCCATATAAGGGTAGTATTTAATGTATTGATTAACATATATTTATTTCAGAATGTGATTGTTTCATATATATTTGTTTCACTATGTAAAACTTTTTTATGTGTATTTTTTGTTTCACAAACACATAAAAAATGCATACATTGTGAATCGAGTACATGTGAAACAAACACATTGTGAAACAAATATATGTTAATTAAAAATTAAATCCTAGTCTTACATGCAACAAAATCAAATTAAATGGCATATGATGCACTAGTTCTCGAGTTTATCACAATTACATGAGTTCTTAAAAGAAGGCCTCCTATGTATGTATGTATGCCAATTTTTTTTTTAAGTTAGCTAAAATGACCAAGAGTAAAATAAATTAATAATCATAATGAGTAAAGTGGTAATCAATTTCAAATGAGGATTAGAATTGATAATAACGAACAACTAAAAACAAGAAATATAATTTACCTAAAAAAGTAAATACGGTAGCTAGAGCGAGACCCACAATAACAATAATGGTGACATTATTAAGAGCATCTCCAATGGTTCCCCTTAAAGACTTATCAAGTCTTTGATGTGTGGGTCCCACCATTTTTTTATTAATAAAACTAAAAGCTTGGAGCTAATGACTTGGTGCAGACCAAGTCATTTGAGGAAGTCTTGTGAGAGGGAAATGAAATTGGTTTCAAGTCATTGGTGGATCCCACCTTTTTTTTATTAATAAAATAATTCACCAAGTCATTGCAATGACTTAGCCATTGTGGATGCCCTAAGGTTGGGTTACGGTGGCAAACGTACGTCACCTCCTATTTTGGTGGTTGTCTTGTGTACCTTTTTTTACTCTCGATTTCACTCCCTATTTTATTACCAATTTTTTTTTTAATTTTAGAGTAAACTCTAATTTTGGTCCTTGAGATTTAACAAAAGGTTTGACAGTGGGACCTGAACTTTCATAAGTCTATAAATCATCCTCGTGGTTTGTTTTTTGATTTGAAAATAGTCCTTCATCGCTAACTTCGTTAAAATTATCAGTTAAAGGGTATTTTTGTCTTTTACAATTAACTCATACCAATACTCTGTTTCACAACCTAGACTCCTTCCCCTCACCTACTCGTCGGCGTGACCTCCCTTTATTCCAATGAAAATCGAGACCCCCTCCCCTCCTTCCCTCATCGATCCCACGACCACCATGACCCACAACCTGCAAGTGTACGTGTGTGCTTCTCCTTCGGTGACTCTCTTTCCTCTCCTCTACACATAAAACACAAACACAAAACCATCGAAATGAATCAACCCTCATCAACACAACCTCACCCTCACCGAACATCATTTTTTCATGTCACCACCATCCTCCATCTCTGTGTGTATCGTGAATAGATTTTACAGTGTGTTGTGTATGCTTTATGTGTGTAGTACACAAATTCTGTGTGTGTGTGGTTTGTATGTGTTGTATGTATATAATCCAATGTATGTGTTGTGTGTACGCAACAATACAAACCCAGTTGCATGGTGTTTTTGACTGTTTGTGTTGTGTTTTGAATCTATATCAATATATAAACAGGTGCTTTGAAAATCTTTAAAGAATTTTAATGGAGAAAATATTACATGTTAGGTGTTTGGGAGAGGTTTCAGTGCTTCCAAAAGATGGGGAAATGTGTAAGGGAAGGGACAGGGGCAGAGCCAGGAATTTTGTCAAGGGTGGTCCTCTTTAAAAAAACAAAAAATAGATGTACGATGATATGATATTCATGGCAAATTTCGATCAAAAAGTAACATACATTTTCAAAAGCCTAAACACTAACCTTTACAAATTCAACAATAAATTCGACGCGTTTTCATTTTCTGAAACATATTAATGATATCTTCATTCTCAACGTCTGCAAACACATCCTTTTCAATTAAATGAATAACTGATACAAACAAATTGACCGAGAGAATGTAACTAAAATGTATTTTCTCAATTCTCATACAAAACAACAGAACACCTCATCTCTGTTTCGCATACATTGATACAAAACATAATGTATTTCTCATTTAAAGTGAAACCCTAGGCTAGAAATAAGAAACTTACAAACAGTTACATAAACAATGATACAAACAGAATGTATTTCTCATTTTCTCATACAATGAATCAACGATACGAAACAAAATGCCTCAATTGTGGTTTATGAAGCCCTAGAAATAAGAAATTTACAAACAATTAGATACAAAAGAGAATGTATTTTCTTATATAATGACACAAAACAGAATGTGAAAATGAAAGAAGAAACTCACCAACTATGATTTTGATTTTTAGCCGATGATCAGTCAATCAGATCAATAATTCAACAAAGAAAGTGAGTGCAACATTCATTCGGTGCAGAGCAATCGATCTTAGGCGAGACATTCCTGGAATCGATCTTGGATTCGGTCGTGGGCGAGAGCCGAGAGTAGGAGAATCGTCGTGGTCGTATTCGTCGGTATAAAAAGCGAGAGTCAACAGTGTTATTGCGTTAATCGTCGGACGTATGTATTCTAAAGGCGGTAAAGTGACAGAGTTGGAGGAGGCGTCTAATTTCAATATGTTGGGGCGTTTGGCACTTGGGCTAGTGGAGTAGTGGGCCTGAAATTGGAAGTTGCTTGCTGGATATATAAATTAATGAATTTGGGCTAATTTTTTTTATTTTTTTTAAATTCCAAACTTTAGGGTGGTCAAGTGAATCTCCTGGGCCAAGCCCAGCTCCGCCCTTGGGAAGGGGTGGGCACCACGACACGTATAAGGTCTTTTTAGAGGAATATGTGTTTGTTTCCTAATAAAAAGTTAAGAGAAAGGAATAAATAACACAATTTAAAAAAAAACACGGGAAATAGAAGAATTGACCAAAATACCCTTACACGTTTTTAACAAAGTTAGTAATCAAGGACCACTTTCAAAGTAAAATACAAACCATAAGGATGATTTATAGACTTGTCAAAATTCAGGTCCCACTTTCAAACTTTTCACTAAACCTTAAGGACCAAAATTAGAGTTTACTCTAAATTTTAATAACCATCGCCCTACATTCCTATTAGAGTGAATTACACCGGTGGTCCATAACTTTTTAAACAACTTTCACTTAAGGTCCTTTTATATTTAATGTCGTTTGTTAACTATTCTTATCATTCATCAGGTTAAATAAATAAAGGGCAAATCAGTCTTTTAATAAAACAATATATTTAACCTAATAAAAAAGAAATCAACGTGAGACATTGACTATTCAAATATGTTCTTCTTCCTCAATTCTTCACATTTTTCTCTCTGCAAATTTTGCAACTCAACAATGGTAGCTCACTCTAAACCCACAATCGAACAGTTCTTCATCAAAACCTGCAAACCTCCCCTCAATGACCTCTAGAAACCTGAATCACAACACCTTCTCGTCAAACCCAAAGCCACTGCAATTAGTTTATGTATTCGAGCTCGATAATTTTTATATTTTGATTATATAGTTTGTAAACATATAAATATGTTTGGCTCAATAAAGTATATACTCGAATGGCTTGGCTCGACTCGACTCGTAAAGCTTAATCGAGCTTTCGAACGAGTCGAGTCGAACATTGGTGTTACGGAGCTCGACTCGTTAAGTTAAGCGAGCTTTATTTTGTGTTCGAGATCAACTCGAGCTTGAAAACTATTAGGCTCAAGCTCGAGATAAATGAGTGGTAACGCCACTTTTGGCGTTATTTTAGCACTACTTTTCGTGATTAAATTGCGTGAATTCCAAGCAAACGAAGCTGTAACACCCTAAAATCAGGGCCAATTTGAACCTTAAAAATTAACAAGGTATATCAAAATATCATCCAAACTTTTCTATATATATAAGCAGAGAATTACATTATGAGGGTTCCTTTATACACAAATCGAATTCTCTAAATAACCTATTAATCTAATCATGTCAACTATAATTAGATTAAATGGGTTATCTAAGCAATCCATCCAAAGCCTCCTCGCATCGTCTAAGTTCTCCGCTTATCATCAAAAGTTGAATACCAAAAGCACTCGTCCCACATCCCATTACTTCCCTGAATTCGTACCTAGTAAGAAGATTGAATTTGAACAATTACGCTTACGCCTAGTGAGAACATCCAAATTCAAATTAAAACATTAACAGCTTGAAAACTCATATATTCAAGCATATAAACAAACCTGGTTCGCCACCATTCTTACCGTACTCGTACTCGTATCATAATGACGGGAACATACCCGATCCCATGAATATGACTAACATTCAGAAGTCATAACATCATGTTCGAAGGCCTACTATGAATCATTATCGATTCTAGATCATCACTCAAGCCTAAAGAATTACCATCAATCGCCATACCTCTTTCTTGGAATGGAAACAGAAATAGCTCTTATATATTGCCTATCTCTAATCCATCAAAAACAAACGGAAACAACAATCACACTTTGTCTATTTCACGTTTCTACGTCTTAATTATGAATAGCAACTATTCTTTGCCTATTCACTTCAGTCAATATGAATAGCAATTCTATTTTGCCTATTCCATCATTCAACGTGAATAGCAATTCTACTTTGCCTATTCAATCATTTCTAGTCAACGGGAATTACAAATTACTTTATGCCTATTCCTCGTTACTAATCACCTCTCGAAATGGTAATTACAAATTACTTTATGCCTATTCCACATTATAGGTTATCGCCTCCCGAAATGGGATTAACAATCCACATTATAGGCTATCGCCTCCCGAAATGGGATTAACAATCCACATTATAGGCCAACGGGAATTACCATTGAGAACCTGGTCTATTCCACGTTACAAATATTAACAGTGCCTATGGATCCATTTCACTTACTAATGTATATGTATAAAATATATCACGCTATAACTCATAACATATTCTTAACTTAAGAATATTAACAATTGATCGTTTCTTTATTCTCAATTGTTTCCCTTTCGAATACTATAATTAGAAAGTATTCCGAACTCAAATAGTGGGATTATCCGAATACGAATTCTAATTTAAAATCCAAAACCATAACTGGATTCTAAACCTAATTCAGGTCTATTTAATACAGACTTAAAGCCCATTCCGTAATTCTTTATTTCCGAACTATAAAACCCAATACCGGACTCTAATTAATACTATATCTCATAAGCCCAAGGCCCACTTCTATAATTTGATTAAACACCGGATCAATCTATGTTCCGGAATTAAAACATTACCGGTCCAAATCTAAGTCTTCTGGAATTAAAACTAATACCGGATCCAAGCCCAATTCCTAAAATTAACATATATTGGGTCAAAGCCTAACTCCCGAAATTAGCTAATTATCGGATTAAGCCCAAGATACCGAAATAAATTAGATACCGGATCCGCATGGCCCAATCCGGAAATCATAAAGATACCGGATACGCCCTACCGGCCCATTCCGGAACCCATATAAGTTCCGGATCCTACCGGCCCAACTTCCGGTATTCAATTATCGGATCTCAAACAACCCAATTTCCGGAACTTGTTTATTTCCGAACCCAAAACCTAAACAAAGCCCAATTTCGGTTTTGTTAATACCGAAACAAATCAAAGCCCAATTCCGGTTCTTTATAGTTCCGGTACCAAATCCAAGCCCATTCCGGTTCTTTATAAATTCCGAATCCGAAATGAAACCCATTTTCGGAATATTTGATACCGGATCCAATTAAATACCGGAACCCAATCCCATACCGAAACCCAAACCCTGTTCGGAACCACCTATTTCCGGATCCAAAGTCAGTTCCGAAACCAACCAGTTCCGGAATTCTCCATACCGGGACTGCGTTACTGGGTCGTTCGATTTACAACCAAAATTACTCTAAAAATTCATATAAGGTCAGATTGTTGCTCAACTCTTGTTCCATAACAATATACCAAATCATTTAGACCCTTTATATGCATAATCTAAATCGATTTCCAGTGCTAAAGTTTAAAATGAACAGTTGAACTCACCTGGTGAAGATGAACCCAGCAATCCAAGTCTTCTCCTCTCTGAATCAATCAATCAATCACGAAAAGATAATTCCACTGATGTTACCAAACTGATTAAGAGATTAAAGAAGGAGATTTCAGAACCCGTACCACCAGAACCACAGTTCAATTTCTCTCGTCCCCTTCTCTTTCTCCCTTCTTTCTCTTTTCTTTCTCTCTGCGTTTTTTTTCCTCTGGACCGACTCAACCCAAAACATTTGAGATATTTTCTTAAATAAAGACCCTTACCTTTACTTGAGGTAATCTCAATTATCAAAGAATGACCAAATAAACCCTTAAGTTCTAATTTCACCAATAATATGTAAACTTTGGTCAAAATTACAAATTCAATCCTGGAGTTTGTATTTGCAAATAATCTCAAAACTTAGACTAATTTTCCATTCAACACCATTCATATTAAAATAATATAATGGAAATTCGGGGTGTTACAAAATCTTCCCAACTTGAAAATGATTTCGTCCCCGAAATCAAAGCTAGGTACATAGATGAGGATATTCGTTCTACATATCCTCCTTTAGTTCCTCAAGTCACCTTAACATTTCTATACTATTTCCACAGTGGTACATTTATAATTTCTTTCTCCCCAACTTGGGAACAACCTAAAATTCTATTGGTCTCCTTTGGTTAAAATCAAAGCTCTACTCGTCCAGCCTTTATTCCTTGATCGGAATTTAAAATGAAAATTCCCCAGTTAAACTTATCTCTAAAACACGATTACCAGGAGACAACTAGTCCATAATTGGTTGGGTCACAACCTCTACTGAAGACTAGTAGATCAATACTGGATCCGACTACCCACTATCTGCTACTTGTTACCGATTCATCGTCAAGCATACACACATCGCCTCAAAGATTCTCATCTGAAGGGCTCAACGAGCTAACCGAGTGGCACAATTAGTCGTGCTGTACTTGAAACTCTTTTATGTGCTACAACATTGTCAAACGAAATCACCTCCAATTGCCAAAACTATTAGAAACAAGTATGCTTACATAACAATATATTCATAATAACAATAGCTAGTTGAAATTATGAACATACTATACATAAGGATCCTTGTTACCGTCATTACGATTCTTAATTCTCGTATTTCCGTCGACTCTTAAGACCATCTCGTCTTAGTACTTCTACCCATATCTCACAAATCATTTCTTAATTCGTCTCAGCTTAAGTCTAGGTATCTCACAATCATACCTAGTTCACTTAAACTACAGCTCTGATACCATATTGTAACAGCCTAAAATCAGGGCCAATTTGAACCTTAAAAATTAACAAGGTATATCAAAATATCATCCAAACTTTTCTATATATATAAGTAGAGAATTACATTATGAGTGTTCCTTTATACACAAATCGAATTCTCTAAATAACCTATTAATCTAATCATGTCAACTATAATTAGATTAAATGGGTTATCTAAGCAATCCATCCAAAGCCTCCTCGCATCGTCTAAGTTCTCCGCTTATCATCAAAAGTTGAATACCAAAAGCACTCGTCTCACATCCCATTACTTCCCTGAATTCGTACCTGGTAAGAAGATTGAATTTGAACAATTAGGCTTACGCCTAGTGAGAACATCCAAATTCAAATTAAAACATTAACAACTTGAAAACTCATATATTCAAGCATATAAACAAACCTGGTTCGCCACCATTCTTACCGTACTCGTACTCATATCATAATGACGGGAACATACCCGATCCCATGAATATGACTAACATTCAGAAGTCATAACATCATGTTCGAAGGCCTACTATGAATCATTATCGATTCTAGATCATCACTCAAGCCTAAAGAATTACCATCAATCGCCATACCTCTTTCTTGGAATGGAAACAGAAATAGCTCTTATATATTGCCTATCTCTAATCCATCAAAAACAAACGGAAACAACAATCACACTTTGTCTATTTCACGTTTCCACGTCTTAATTATGAATAGCAACTATTCTTTGCCTATTCACTTCAGTCAATATGAATAGCAATTCTATTTTGCCTATTCCATCATTCAACGTGAATAGCAATTCTACTTTGCCTATTCAATCATTTCTAGTCAACGGGAATTACAAATTACTTTATGCCTATTCCTCGTTACTAATCACCTCTCGAAATGGTAATTACAAATTACTTTATGCATATTCCACATTATAGGTTATCGCCTCCCGAAATGGGATTAACAATCCACATTATAGGCTATCGCCTCCCGAAATGGGATTAACAATCCACATTATAGGCCAACAGGAATTACCATTGAGAACCTGGTCTATTCCACGTTACAAATATTAACAGTGCCTATGGATCCATTTCACTTACTAATGTATATGTATAAAACATATCACGCTATAACTCATAACATATTCTTAACTTAAGAATATTAACAATTGATCGTTTCTTTATTCTCAATTGTTTCCCTTCCGAATACTATAATTAGAAAGTATTCCGAACTCAAATAGTGGGATTATCCGAATACGAATTCTAATTTAAAATCCAAAACCATAACTGGATTCTAAACCTAATTCGGGTCCATTTAATACGGACTTAAAGCCCATTCCGTAATTCTTTATTTCCGAACTATAAAACCCAATACCGGACTCTAATTAATACTATATCTCATAAGCCCAAGGCCCACTTCCATAATTTGATTACACACCGGATCAATCTATGTTCCAGAATTAAAACATTACCGGTCCAAATCTAAGTCTTCCGGAATTAAAACTAATACCGGATCCAAGCCCAATTCCTAAAATTAACATATATTGGGTCAAAGCCCAAGATACCGAAATAAATTATCGGATTAAGCCCAAGATACCGAAATAAATTAGATACCGGATCCGCCCGGCCCAATCCGGAAATCATAAAGATACCGGATCCGCCCTACCGGCCCATTCCGGAACCCATATAAGTTTCGGATCCTACCGGCCCAACTTCCGGTATTCAATTACCGGATCTCAAACAACCCAATTTCTGGAACTTGTTTATTTCTGGAACCCAATCCCTAAACAAAGCCCAATTCCGGTTTTGTTAATACTGGAACCAAATCAAAGCCCAATTCCGGTTCTTTATAGTTCCGGTACCAAATCCAAGCCCATTCCGGTTCTTTATAAATTTCGGATCCGAAATGAAACCCATTTCCGGAATATTTGATACCGGATCCAATTAAATACCGGAATCCAATCCCATACCGGAACCCAAACCCAGTTCCAGAACCACCTATTTTCGGATCCAAAGTCAGTTCTGGAACCAACCAGTTCTGGAACCAACCAGTTCCGGAATTCTCCATACCGGGACTGCGTTACTGGGTCGTTCGATTTACATCCAAAATTACTCTAAAAATTCATATAAGGTCAGATTGTTGCTCAACTCTCGTTCCATAACAATATACCAAATCATTTAGACCCTTTATATGCATAATCTAAATCGATTTCAAGTGCTAAAGTTTAAAATGAACAGATGAATTCACCTGGTGAAGATGAACCCAACAATCCAAGTCTTCTCCTCTCTGAATCAATCAGTCACGAAAAGATAATTCCACTGATGTTACCAATCTGATTAAGAGATTAAAGAAGGAGATTTCAGAACCTGTACCACCAGAACCACAGTTCAATTTCTCTCGTCCCCTTCTCTTTCTCCCTTCTTTCTCTTTTCTTTCTCTCTGCCTTTTTTCCTCTGGACCGACTCAACCCAAAACATTTGAGATCTTTTCTTAAATAAAGACCCTTACCTTTACTTGAGGTAATCTCAATTATCAAAGAATGACCAAATAAACCCTTAAGTTCTAATTTCACCAATAATATGTAAACTTTGGTCAAAATTACAAATTCAACCCTGGAGTTTATATTTGCAAATAGTCTCAAAACTTAGACTAATTTACCATTCAGCCCCATTCATATTAAAATAATATAATGGAAATTCGGGGTGTTACAGAAGCGTATTTCACGTTTTATTTATGAGTTTTTCAGGAATCTATACTTCGAGAATAAACGAAGAACTTGGGTCGAAATGAGCAAATTGACAGGATCGATTCTTAACAAGAATTAAACTTCTTAGAAACAGAATTTAGAGAATCTTGCGGAATAGAACTCTAAATCAATTAAAGAACAATCAATAGAAATTCAATAAACTGTATATATATCAAACAGTTATAACTCACAAGTTTTACACCAAAACCTCAATCTTGTTGAACAGGCTCAACAAGACGATTTCTACTTCTCTAGAAATAGGATCTATGATCTTGAGGTTAATTCACTCTTGAATATCGAATTCTGTATATTCTCTCGTATAATATTCATGTTTTTTAATAGCTATCTATCAATACTATTTATACAAAAGTAATTACAAGATAACTATCAAAAGTAAATTGATCTTCTGAATCTTCGTTAAACATATCTTGATCAATTCCTTATTTGTCTCCAAAAGAATCGCATACCAAACTTATCAACTCAGCAGTATTAATGATAATTTGGCTCAGCAGCATTAACAACCTTCAGCAGTATTAATCTTCACAGTCTTCAAGCAGTAGTAACTCAGCTCAGCAGTACTAACCATGTCTAGCAGTAGTAATTTGGTCTAGCAGCACTAACTTCATCTAGCAGCATTAACTTCATCTAGCAGCAGTAACCTTGCCCAGCAGTAGTAACGAAGAACTGGCAGTAGTAATGAAGACTTAGCAGTACTAACTATACTTAGCATATCTTCAGTTCCCAACAATCTCCCCCTAACTTGACTTTTAGGAAAAGAAGTCAAGTTCTTCAGATGATGCTTCCAAAACTTAGTCATCATGTACACACAGATTAGGACTTAGGCCTAGACTCTGATTGAGAATCCTCTTTACCAAGAATCTACCCATTGCTGAATCCTTGTTGCAGGTCAGCTTTGTGTGTAACATTCCTTGCAGCCTCTTCATGCTGTGATTGTATATTTCATCTACAAGATAGTATTCTTGAGTTGCAGAGTCAAGAGAGATGACATATACTCCACAGTTTTCATAGAGCATCCAGTTGGTAATGACATGAAACTGTGTGTTTAACCTATGCTGAATTGCTTCAGGTTTGAACATTTGGCACAAGAATTCAAGTACCATTTTAGAAATTGACATCCCTGGCTCAGTCAGCATGTTTCCATATATCTTCATCCCAACTTTGTACATCTCTTCTAAGTCTGATCTTGAGCAAGTTCTGACAATTTTTCCCCAAGTAGAAAATACTTCAAATTTTCCATCAGCTCTTTTTATCCTAATGAACTCCTTTCTACCATCTTTCAAAGTGTCCCAAAAGATGATTTCAGGAGCCTTAGATGATATTGGTTCAGCCTGAAGTGGAATTGGGTTAGAGTCAACACTGGTAATGTACAAGTCACATTGGGCATCCGTTTGTGATTGCACATTGCCTGATTGCCCTGATGGAGTTGCCACTTCTTCTTCAGCAACTTTTCCATCAGATTTCACTGTTTCCTCCTGGGCCTCTTCTGCAGATGACTCCACCCTTGGCTTCTTTTCATTTTTCTTCTTTGAAGTTATGGGCTGGGTTCTTGGTCTTTTCTTGGACATCATCTTGGTTCTTTTAAGAGTTTTGACAGCCTCAGGAGTTGGTTCAGCTGCTTTAAGTTTTTCAGCAGCAATAACCATTTCTGCTGCTATGGCTGTTACTGCTTCTTTTAGTACATGTAGTGATGCTGCTTCAATACAGTTCTTTACAATCCAGTAAATTTCTTCATCTATTTCAGCTTGAGATGTAGTTACTGCTTCCTGCTCAGTTTCTGCTGCTTTGACTGTTTGGCCTTCAGCAGCATTAACTGTTTCTGCTGCTTGTTCAACCTCAGCAGCATTAACAGTTTCTGCTGCTGTGGTTTCTGCTGCTGTGGTTTCTGCTGCTTTGGTTTCTGCTGCTTTAACACACTCTTCCCCCTTTTCTGTCTCACTGGTCTCCCCCTTAACCTGTGCATACTCCATTTCCATCTCAGTCTCTATGTGAACAGTCTCCCCCTCAATATGTTGACCCTTCAGTTTCAGTTCTGCTTCTGACTCTGACTCCCCCTTTTTGGGAGCATCATCAGTTGAAGTTCTTCTTCTTAGCACAAATCTTGCCTTTTTCTTTCTGTTCAGCAACCTGGTGACCAGCTTTTTGAGCTTCTCAATTTGAGACTGTTGGTAGGTGACCACAGTCTTAAGTTGCTCTATCTCTGTCTTTTGTGCCATTACATCCAAGTTGATATTCCCTATGGTTTCCATCAATTCCTCATAGTTATATCTATCCTCACCTTGTTTAGAAGTGTTTACCTTCTTTAAAGGATCCTTGGAAGTTTCAGCAGAAGCCTTCTGCCTAGCAGAAGCACTACCTGCCCCCTTGGTTTCTTGGCACCTGGGTCCTCCTAATGATTTCTCATTTAGAGTTGCCATGGGGAAGGTCTTATTTATGTTACCACTGTCCTTCTCTGTGCTAGCAGAAGTAGTGGCAGCCTTAGCACCCATATGGTCATCCTTCTCCTTAGAGACCACCTTCTTGAGGTTGGGAGACACCCCTGTGGTTTCCCTGTTGATATTCTCAATTGGAGAATGCTCCAATTGAGGGCTTAAAGGCGTAGGGCTTTGAGTAGGTACAACAAGGGAAGGAGCCTTGTGCACCTTTCTTCTTTGAAATCTTTTGGTGATTGTGGGAGTGGGCTGTTCAAGAATGGACTGTGGGATGTCTTTTGAGATGGAAGGTTGGGATTGGGCATCAGTGGGTTGATCTAATGAGGGCCTTGATCCTGATGCCATACCTTCAGAGGGGTGGGACACAACCATCATTGTAGAGAACAATGGTGTGTCAACTCCTTCCGAGTCCCTAGGAAGTCTTTTCATATTTGAAAAAACCTTCCCTTTAGGGGATTTGGGTACATATACCTCAGTGAACTGAGGTAAGTCCATCAACTCCTTGTTAAGAACTTCTTGCACAAACCTTGGATACATGAAAAAGGTCTTTTTGGATTCCAAGTTTGATACAAGATCAGTAAAGATCATTGCTGAGAAATTGTACTTTCTGGCAGTGGATAAGCAGACCAAGGCATATGCAATGGGACTGCTGAACTCACTCCATCCAGTAGTTTTCTTGGAAATACAGTGCATCAGGGTATGAACAAGAAATCTCCATTGGTTGAAAAATTTTGATTTGTAGAATTTAAAAACACCAATGGGACCTTCATACCCCATTCTTTGTAAAGTAGAAAAGAGTTCTTCATTAGGAATAGAAGTTATACCTGAAGCATCATTCAACTGAAGGGAGATGCGAATAACCTCTTCAGTGACTTTCAAGGGTTTATCACAAACCCTTGTTCGAATGGTTTTCTGCCCTTCTTCAACACTAACAGTGGCATTCTCCCAAAATTGTTTCTGATGTTCGATATAGATTGTTGGGCTCACTGTGAGTGCATAGGAGATGTGCGAGGATTTTAGAAAATCGACAATATCGTGGAATCCCGCAGCTTGTTTCGGCTTCTGAAGCATGGCTATTTCATTGTGCTCATCCACAAACTCCATGATGCCTAAGGATTCTTGAAAGAAAAGCACAGAGATTCTGGGGAGTCTAGGTTAGAACGAGAGAGAAGAAGTAAATGCGAAGAGTCGTTATGAACATGGGCGGGCAAACAGGGGTATTTATATGCCCTAGATTATCAGAAGCAGTATTAACTACCTCGCAGTATTAACTACCGAGCAGTATTAACTGCCAAGCAGTATTAACTGCCAAGCAGTATTAACTACCTAGCAGTATTAACTACCGAGCAGTATTAACTACCTAGCAGTATTAACTACCTAGCAGTATTAACTACCAAGCAGTATTAACTACCGAGCAGTATTAACTGGCAAGCAGTATTAACTGCCAAGCAGTATTAACTACCTAGCAGTATTAACTACCGAGCAGTATTAACTACCGAGCAGTATTAACTACCTAGCAGTATTAACTACCAAGCAGTATTAACTACACTAGCAGTATTAAATGTACTAGCAGTATTAACTACTGAGCAGTATTAACTACTGAGCAGTATTAACGACCAAGCAGTATTAACTACACTAGCAGTATTAAATGCACTAGCAGTATTAACTACTGAGCAGTATTAACTACTGAGCAGTAGTAACTGCACAAGCAGTAGTAACTACTAGAATACCGACAGTAGTAACTTCTGTACTGGCAGTAGTAACCACACTTACACTTTTCTTCACTTGGTAATCAGAGGAAAACAGAGGATCCTGAGAAAGAAAGTTAGTAGCACCAAATATATGAAGAAATATAGGTATAAAAACAGAAAGTCATGAATTTATTCTAGGTTGATCATGCCCACACTTGTTACCAAAAAGGTGAATCTACCCACATCAAAAGCTTTTGTGAATAGATCAGCAAACTGGTCATTTGTATGGACTTTAGCAACCTGAATTAATTTCTTTTCATTGCAATCTCTTATAAAGTGATACCTTATCTCTATATGCTTTGTTTTTGAGTGTTTGACTGGATTATTAACAATGCTAATAGCACTGTTGTTATCTATGAAGATTGGTGTGTGAAGAAAAGTTACCCCATAGTCCAACATCTGATTCTGAATCCATAGAACCTGAGAGCAGCAGCTTGCAGCAGCTATGTACTCAGCTTCTGTGGTAGATAAGGACACTGTGGTTTGTTTCTTACACTGCCAAGATATTAGTCTTTTACCCAAAAACTGACATCCACCTGAAGTAGACTTCCTATCCATGTTGGCTCCTCCCAAATCACTATCTGAATATGCAAGCAAGTCAAAAGAGGATTCATGAGGATACCAGAGACCTAATCTAGGTTGCCCTTTTAAGTATCTGAATATTCTCTTGACAGCATGAAGGTGTGATTGCTTAGGAGAAACCTGAAATCTGGCACAAACACAGACTGAAAACATAATGTCAGGTCTAGAGGCTGTGAGATACATGAGAGATCCAATCATTGATCTGTAATGATGGACATCCACATCCTCCCCCTCAAGATCTGCAGTGATCTGTTTATGTGTTTCCATAGGAGTGCTTGCTGACTTTGAGTCTGATAACCCAAACTTGTCCAGGATGTCTTTCACATACTTGGATTGGCTAATAAAAATTCCATCTTTCCTCTGTTTTACCTGAAGCCCAAGAAAGAATGTAAGTTCTCCCATGGAGCTCATCTTGAAGCTTTTGTGCATCAATTCTTCAAACTCTTTACACATTTGATCATTGGTGGATCCAAAGATGATATCATCCACATAGATCTGAACAAGTAAAGTACCTCTCTTTCTCCTCTTGATGAACAGGGTCTTGTCAATGACTCCTCTTTCAAAGTCATTTTTCAAGAGATAGGTAGACAAAGTGTCATACCATGCTCTTGGGGCCTGATGCAAACCATAGAGAGCCTTCTTCAGCTTGTATACTCTGTCAGGGTGCAATGGATTCTCAAATCCAGGGGGTTGACAGACATATACTTCTTCCTCAATGCTTCCATACAGAAATGCACTTTTGACATCCATTTGGTACACTTTGAACTTCATGTATGAGGCATAGGCTAGAAATAACCTGATTGCTTCAATCCTTGCCACAGGAGCAAAGACTTCCTCATAATCTATTCCTTCTTCCTGAGTGTACCCTTGTGCAACCAGTCTAGCTTTGTTTCTGATTACAATCCCTCTGTCATCCTTCTTGTTCCTGAAAATCCACTTGGTGCCAATTGCTCTATGACCTTTTGGAAGGTCTACCAAGTCCCAAACATCCTGTAATTTGAACTGTAGCAGCTCCTCTTGCATTGCCTCTATCCAGCTTGGGTCTTTCATGGCATCATAAGCCTTTTTGGGCTCAATCTGGGACAGAAAGCAAGTAAGAACAGTGTTAACTGTATTTTGCTGCTCTTGCAACTCTTGGAGTCTGCTTTGCTTTCTAGTCATCATGGGAGATGCAATATCTCCAATTACCAACTCAGGAGGATGATTTTTCTGAGTTCTTGTTTGATGACCAGCTTCCTCTTGTAAGTCCTCATCCAGATTAGACTCATTTAATTCTGGATTTGTTTCTGCTTCTTCAGTCACCTCAGATTCTCTGGAATTTGAACCTGAAGACTGATTTTCCTCTGCTCTCCTCTCTTCTTCATTCTGAATAGGTTCAGTCTCCTCATGGTGTTCACAGAATTCCACAGGATCAATGGAAGGGATTGGAAATATCACAGATTGAATTCTGTGTTCTGATGATGGTGTATCCCTTTGTCCTGCATATACATCACCACTGAAACCCAAAGAATTAGTGAGTGAATCAATGTCAAATAGCCAATTAGGACCTGAACCAATAGGATTTGGTGTGTTCTCATTGCATTTGACATTGTCACTTTCTTCAATTATTCTAGAAGAGGTATTAAAAACTCTGTAGGCCTTACTTTGAGATGAATACCCAACAAGAAAACCATCATCTGCTTTGCTATCAAACTTGCCTAAGTGAGATTTGGTATTGAGAATAGTACAAGGACATCCAAATGGCTTGAAAAATCCAATATATGGTTTCCTTTTATGGAAAAGCTCATAAGGTGTCTTGTTTTTAGGCTTTACAACTAAAACTCTGTTTTGAACATAGCAGGCAGTATTAACTGCTTCTGCCCAAAAAGTAATTGGTAACTTTGAGTCAGCTAACAGAGATCTAGCAGCCTCAATTAGTGTCCTATTCCTTCTCTCAGCAACACCATTTTGTTGTGGAGTCCTAGGAGCACTGTATTGTCTCTCAATTCCTTTTTCTTCACAAAAGGTGTTTAGATCAGAATTTTTAAACTCAGTTCCATTATCTGATCTAATGACTTTCACTCTTTGATTTGATTGGTTTTCAATTTTGAGAATGAAAGATTTGATCAGTCCACTTGTCTCATCTTTAGTTCTCAGAAAATATACCCAAGTAAATCTAGAATAATCATCAACAATAACTAAGCAGTATGATTTCTTGCCAATACTCATCACATTGGTAGGACCAAACAGATCCATATGTAACAGTTGAAGAGGATTTGATATAGTGTTTATCTCTTTGGACTTATGAGAAGTTTTGTGTTGTTTGCCTTTGAGACAAGCAACACAATGATCATCACATGAATATACTTTGGATGGTAAACCCCTTACAAGGTTATTCTTAACAAGTTTATTTATTGTTTTAAAGTTCATGTGACACATCCTTCTGTGCCAGAGTGATGATTCATCTAAAGAAGCTTTTGAAACTAAACAATTTAGAGATGAATCAGATGAAACACTTTCCAAATCTAAACAGTAAACATTATCCTTCCTAGGAGTTCTCAGAAGTATCATGTTTTCATCAACCACTTTGTATCCAGGAGCAAGGATAATGCATTCAGAGTCTGTAAACAATATACTATGCTTCTTGTCACAAACCTGTGATACACTTAACAGGTTGTATCTCAATTGTTCAACATAGTATACATCTTCAAAGGTCATCTTACCCTTTGAAACATCACCCTTACCACTTATCTTTCCACCAGCAGGATTATCCCCAAATGCAACATGTCCTCCATCAACCTTTTTGAAATTTTTGAGGCAGGACATGTTACCTGTCATGTGCCTGGAGCAACCACTATCAACATGCCAAATGCTCTTCCCCTTGAGCTGTTGGTTGCCCTGCACATCAAGATAAATCAGTTAGTTTTATTTGGAACCCAAGCCGAAGTGGTCTTGGGTCTCCCTTGCTCATCAAAATACTTACACTTGGTTTTGATGAGATTTTTAACTTTTGGTACTGCTGTGCTGGAATACTTTGTCAAAATTATTGGAGTAGCAGCACTTGCAGCAGTACTAACAGTGCTAGCAGTACTAACAGTGCTAGCAGTATTAACCTCAGAAGTACTAACAGAGGTAGCAGTATTAACCGAGTTAACACTGCTAGAAGCAGTATTAACAGAGTTAATACTGCTAGCAGCAGTACTATCTGAAGAAGAAGCACTAAAAGTATTAGCAGCACTAACATTGGACTGAATACTAGCAGTATTAACACTGCTAGCAGCACTAACTTTGGAATGATTTCTAGCAGTATTAATACTGCTAGCAGCACTAACTTTTGAAGCAGTACTAGCAGTGTTAGCAGTACTAACACTGCTAGCAGCAGTATTGTTTTTAGTGCTTTTTGGAACCCACATAGTATCACATTCCTTTTCAGTCATTTTCTTTAGGTGGCTTTTGGGTTTATCTTGTTTCTTTGCCACATTTTTCTTTGTAGACTTTTTATATCCACCATTCTTTCTGTAACCACCAGGTTTTTGAAAAGATCTTTGAGCATTAAACCTTTGGTTAACAGGATTGAAATAACAGTGTTTGGCTAAGTGATTTAGCTTACCACAGATGAAACAAGGTTTTGGTCTGTTGATTCTTTTCAGATCAACTCCTTGTCTCATAGCCCACTGGTTATTCCAGTTCCTTTGATTTCCCCTCTGATTATCATGTTTTTGGGGCTTGTTCTCTTTGAATTTCCTGCAGGAACACTGTTTACAAGTATTTGAGTTCACAACTTTGGGCTGTGTGTAATGAACTTCCTTTTTCTCTTCAGTCCTTTTGATCTCTGTGTTCTTGACACATGGACTCTCACATTCCTCATCAGAGTCTACTTTGTCAGTCTCATCCTCAACAACTATTTCTTTTTCACAAGGATCTATATCAATCTTTAATTCAGGTTCCTTTCTATCCTTGGTCTCTAACAAGTCAGACTTAGGAGGTATGTAGTTGTTATTGTAGGGTGGAGGTGTAGTATTGTATCCTATCCCTACTTTCATATTGTCATGGATTTGTGCTTTAATGATGGTGTCCATGGTTTTAGAAGCACAGGTAAACTTTTCAACATCAAGTTTAACCTTTTTAAGCTCTTCTTTTAACTTTTCATTCTCCTCCCCAGACACTTTCAGCTTAATCTCATACTCATTCTTCTCCCACTTCCAATAGTTAGTATCATAGTGGTGTTGAAGTTCATTAGCTTGAAAAGCTCTAATCTGTTCCTCAAACCTTTCTACAATCCTAACATAATCTTTTACATCTTTCTCTAGCCTCTTAAGGTCATCACACATACCCTGATTGTGATCCCTATATCTTTTAACAGCATCAATGCAAGTTTGAGAACAGAGTTTAGATTGTACCTCAGTGGGGATATCAGACACTTCTGCCATAAGAGCTTGATTATGACAGGCTTCTTCAGCTTGATCACTCCAATCAAATCCCATTCCTTGTTGAGAAACAAGGGCTTGAGAGGAGCTTCTGTTTTGGTTTCCATTTGGAGTCTGTGATCCTCCACTTCTGCATTCTCTGGCAAAGTGTCCCATCTTGTGACACTTATAGCATTCAACCTTTGACTTGTCAAAGCCTGCACCATCTTCTCTTCTTTGGGAAAAGTTGTTTCTCCCAGTCCTTTTGATGAATTTCTTCACCCTCATTGATAGCATAGCCATCTGCCACTTGATGTCCATCTCTTCCAGATCATCAGCATTGATCTGCTCTAAATCATCATTGATTAGAGAAGAGTGGACATGACTAGAAAAGAATGCTTCTAGTACAGAATCTGTGGTCTTCTCTTGATTGGTTCCACTAGCAGAATTAACAGAACCTGCAGTATTAACAGAATCAGTATTAGCAGCAGTATCAGAGGATGAAGATAATAAAGCAGCATTATAAACAAATCCTGATGGCCTTTTCTTGGCTTCAACTTCAGCCTCAAATACTCTCAAATCATTGTAGAGGTCATCTAGCTCTTTGTCCTCCAATTGGTCATTCTGTCTGAATGAGACAGTGTACATGGTCCATTCTTCTCCCAATGATCTAAGGAACTTTCTGTTGACATCATCAGCATCCATGTGTACACCCACAGTTGCTAATTCTCCAATTAACTTGTTAAATCTGTCAAAAGTTTGAGTCATAGACTCATTCTTTGCAGACATAAAGTTTTCATATTGTTGCCTGAGAATAGCCTTTTGATTTCTCTTTGTGCTCTTTGTTCCAGTAAATCTTTTCTCCAGAGCATTCCACAACATCTGTGCATCTGTGCAGTGTTGGAATTGATGTTGGTACTCATTAGGAATAGCCAAAAGCAGAGTGCTTAAGGCCTTCATCTCTGTTTGTCTTACTTTCTTTTCAGCATCTGTCTTGGGAGGAGGTCTCTTTCCATCTGCTCCAATCTTTCCTTCATTACATGGGCCATTTTCTATAATGTCCCATATTGCATAATCAGTAAGAAGAATGTACTGCTTGATTCTTAGTTTCCACATGTCAAATTCATTGGGTTTGAGCATGGGAACCTTTGAAACAAGAGTACTGTGAGAATCCATTGAGTTGTCCATAATTTCTAAGATACCAATGCTCTGATACCACTTGACAGGATCGATTCTTAACAAGAATTAAACTTCTTAGAAACAGAATTTAGAGAATCTTGCGGAATAGAACTCTAAATCAATTAAAGAACAATCAATAGAAATTCAATAAACTGTATATATATCAAACAGTTATAACTCACAAGTTTTACACCAAAACCTCAATCTTGTTGAACAGGCTCAACAAGACGATTTCTACTTCTCTAGAAATAGGATCTATGATCTTGAGGTTAATTCACTCTTGAATATCGAATTCTGTATATTCTCTCGTATAATATTCATGTTTTTTAATAGCTATCTATCAATACTATTTATACAAAAGTAATTACAAGATAACTATCAAAAGTAAATTGATCTTCTGAATCTTCGTTAAACATATCTTGATCAATTCCTTATTTGTCTCCAAAAGAATCGCATACCAAACTTATCAACTCAGCAGTATTAATGATAATTTGGCTCAGCAGCATTAACAACCTTCAGCAGTATTAATCTTCACAGTCTTCAAGCAGTAGTAACTCAGCTCAGCAGTACTAACCATGTCTAGCAGTAGTAATTTGGTCTAGCAGCACTAACTTCATCTAGCAGCATTAACTTCATCTAGCAGCAGTAACCTTGCCCAGCAGTAGTAACGAAGAACTGGCAGTAGTAATGAAGACTTAGCAGTACTAACTATACTTAGCATATCTTCAGTTCCCAACACAAATAATAGACGAGAATGAAGCATCCGACGAGTTAATGGCAAATGGAGGAGGTACGAGTCAATTCGTGGGTCAAAGCTCGGAGAAATACGTTAAAGAAACTCAAAAAGGTGCCATCGAGACTTGGCAAGTTGGGCCATCAAGCAAAGAAAAAATCTTAATTTTTTCAAAACAGTGCATACCGGTACTTGTGTCGGTACTTTAAGTCTCGCTGTAACTCCCGGCAGTCCAAAATTCTGGAAACAGTGGACATCGGTACTTCTGTCGGTACTTTAACTCCCGGTGTAAGTACCGACGACATGCTGATACGTTTTTAAAGCCTTTTTGACATAGGGTTTGGGAAATTCTTCAAGATATCGACTAGAGAGAGGCAAGGGACGATTTTGGGGCAACTTGGGGCGATTTTCCATAGATTTTAACGCCGATTAACGCAACGAAATCATCGTGGAACGCCGGATTAACGAAGATCAATTCCTTATTCGTCGGTATTGCGATTCAACAAAAAGGGAGTTTGTTCATACATCGATTTCTTGTTCAAGAGACCATGTCTACTCTACTTTTCTTCCTTTTTGCTTCGTGTTTTAATACTCCCAACATGAACTAACCTTAGATTGTTGGGGGTTGGATGAACTTTGGTTTGTAAGCATATGAACACGAAACCTTGTGATTCTTATCAGTTTTTCTAATCAATGAAGCATACGAATTTGGTTTTAATGTTTTTGTGAATTTGATCACCTTGCAAATTGATTTAATTGTTAGGAATCCGATTCGAGAGAACGATTCCATAACTTGGCTTGAATTTGTATGCCTAGGGTGAGAAATTGGATAGAGATATACCAAGTAAACCCTAGTACTTGCTTTTACAATCTTGTTCTTATTGAATTTCTTAACTCCTAGGTTGTGGTCGAGAGATGAAACCTATGTTTTCTAGAAATAAATCTGTTATTGCTCGAGAGAGAATAACAGTTATTTACGTGATTGTGTATTCATTTGATTGGTTTAGTCTGATCACTATCATAAGTGGAGTGTTTTGTGTGAAACCAATGGGATTCCAATCCTCAAGTACTTTTCTCCCGAAAAATCCAAAGTTGTTCTTTGCTTTTACTCTAAAGTTCATTTATTTAATTTAGTTATTAATCGTTTGCCAACAATTCACCAATCGGATCGTCCAGTTAATAGTGATTATAGTCATTGTGATACTTAGTTCCTAGTTCCGTTGGTTCGATACTCGTACTTCCAAGTACATATTACTTGATTCAACCCGTACACTTGCGGTTAGATTAGGAGGGTGTAGACCCGCCTATCAAGTTTTTGGCGCCGTTGTCCGGGAACTAGTTTGCACTGATAGCACTACCAGCTATAAGCGCTATTATATTGAACATTTTTTTATTTTATCTTTATTTTAGTTATTATTCAGTTTCTGGATTACTAATTTTTATACTTCCATTTTCAGGTACCAATTGGTTTATGGCAAGAGGAACCCGAGAGACAAGCATAGAACCTATCGATCCAGAGATTGAACGAATTGCCCGGCTGTTAAGGAAATTGTCTAAGGCCAGAAAGCGACTGAGAATGGGTGACGAGATTCCAAGGAATAACCCACCACCTGGTAACAACCCACCACCTCCTGGTAACAACCCACCACCTCCTCCTCTGGCGAGAGTTCCTATGCAGTCGTTTTCCAACCCCAATGTGGTAGTTGCACGCATAGGTGTGCAACCTCCCACAATAGCAGCGAACTATTTTGAGATTAAGCCGAGCACAATTGTCATGATACAACAACATCAGTTTGGAGGAGCACCAACAGAAGATCCTCATGGACATCTTTGTACATTCGAGCAGATCTGCAATACCTTCAAGATTAATGGGGTATCCGAGGATGCAATCAAACTAAGATTGTTCAACTTCTCACTAAAGGGAAGAGCCGAGAACTGGGAAAAAAGTGTGCCAACAGATCAAATCAGAACTTGGCCAAACTTGAAAGCTGCGTTTCTTCAGAAGTTCTTTCCACCAGACAGGACAACCCAAAACCCAACTTATGGCTGACATCACACACTTTGCTCAGTGGGATCAGGAAACATTGTACGAGGCATGGGAGAGGTACAAGAACATGCTGAAAAAATATCCTCATCATGGGTTACATGGTTGGGTCATCATCCAGACATTCTTTGGTGGCCTTCACCCACAATTTAAGAATGACATCACGGCTGCAGCGGGTGGATCTCTCATGGATAAAACATACGAGGAAGCAGTCGAGCTGATTAAAAACCTGGCCAAACACAGTTATGCCACTCCGAGAACGGCGGTTAGAAGAGTTGCTAGTGTGCAAGAGAATGACGAGATGAAAGCAATCAAGGCTCAATTAGCCGCCATCACTAATCAGTTGAAAAGGTCTTCTATTCAACCAATGCTTATGGTTGAAGAGGGTATGCCAGATATGTTTCCGCCTGCGAACGAACCTGAACATGTCCAATTCTTACAGAACCGGAACAACCGCCCAAGGAATGATCCCTTCTCCAATACATATAATGAAGGTTGGAAGCGACACCCGAATTTCTCATGGGCACAACAGCAAGGTCCACCTAAGGAGACAATGGGACAGCAACAACAATAGCAATACGATAATCATTCTAACTTTTCAAACTCTTCTCAATCTAGCAATGTTTCTCGTTCTCCAGGTTACAATCAAAGGAAGTTTAATGAAGGACAATCCAACGAGCTCGAGCTCGAGTAGCTCGTTAAAAGCTCGACTCGTTAACACCCCTATATATGCGGCTGAAACTAAAACTTAATTTGGATAATCGTTGGTGTTTATGCCAGTTTTTGCATATTTCAACAAAGTAAATTAACACTACTTCAAACTTTTAGAGGTCTCGAGGTGAATCAAAATGGTGACGGTTGAGAACAAATTCAAGGTATTACAAGTTAAACTACCTCAAAGGCCGAGGTACCAAACGTCTATTTGCCCAACAGTATTTGGTAACTTGGTAACCTCGTCTTCTTTTGAAGTTAAAGGTTCTAGTTAAGAGGAATTGTTTCTCTCTCTAAATCTACCACACCTTCAAAAGATCGTTTTGGATTTTATTTATAAAGAGATAAATTGTACATTGGGTGGAAAACTAAACATCAAGAGATAATGTATACAATTGGGTTTCCTATTTTTTTGTTTAATTACGTAATATGTCTATTACCCCTCACCCCTCAAGCTAGATGGCGGGACTTGTTCGAATCGTAGCTTGGATTGAAATAGAAGAAAGATGGGTCATGGCAGACTTTTGGTGAATAGATCAGCGTTGTAATTTCCAGGGACAAACTGCGTGAGAAGACGACCATGTTGAACTAATTCACGGATAAAGTGATAGTTGAGAGCAATGTGTCTAACGCGTTTATGCGCAACCAGGTTACTAGTGATGAACAAGGCACTTTGATTGTCGCTTAAAAGTGTGGGAGTTCGAGAGATGCGAATGCACAACTCTTGGAGGAGAATCGTAACCCAAATGACGTCGGCAACCGCGTTTGCCATTGCGCGATACTCGGACTCACAACTAGATTGAGAAACAGTTTGCTGCTTCTTGGAGCTCCACATAATAAGATTTGGGCCAAAGTACATGCAATAGCCAGAGGTGGAACGATAAGTATCAAGGCAGCCTCCCTAATCTGCATCTGAATAAGCCACGACGTCGTACGATGGTGCATGATAAAAAATGAGACCGCATAAGAGAATTGACTGATAATACTTACCTCATAAGGGATGTCGGACCGGGTGATGGTCAGATACTATAGGCCGCCAACGGGGGAGCTATAAAGTGTATGATCGATAAAGGACTCTCATGTGGCACTAAGATGTTGCCCAACGATCATTGGGGCAGAGATAGGTTTGCTCTCATGAACACTAGGGCGAACCATGAGGTCTTAAGAACACTTCTACTAACTTAGGACAAGACCTTGAGGAGTATAGGTGATCTCAAGACCCAGGAAGTAGTTTAGGCATCCATGGTCTTTAATCGCAAAAGTGGCATTGATTTCTGAATAGTGGTTGTGTTATTACCGGTAATGATTATGTCATCGACGTAAAGGAGTATGTAGATTAACGTCGGCCCGTGTGAGAAAACAAATAGGGATGTATCGTCCTGACTATGTGTAAAACCGTTGCTTATGAGGAACTTGCTAAATCGGTGAAACCAACCCCGAGGGGCTTGTTTGAGGCCGAAGAGAGCTTTCCGAAGGAGACACATATGAGTCAATTTTTGTGGGTCGAGGGTGCTTTTTCCATATAAATGGTTTCGATGATAAGACCATTTAGGAAGGCGTTGTTGACATCTAGTTGTCTAAGTGGCCACTTGTTCATGACGACATGTGAACAATAGAGGCTTTGGCAACGGTGCTGAAAGTAAGCGTGTAGTCGAGGCCCGATATTTGAGTGAATCCTTCAGCGACAAGGAGGGCTTTGTATCAATCTATGGTACCGTCTGCATGATACTTGGTGCGATAGACCCACTTGGCACCGACAACGTTCGAATTGGAAGGTCTTGGAACAAGATCCCACGTATGGTTTGTTTGAAAAGTCTTCATCTCATCATTCATTGCCTTCAGCGATCGAGAGTCTTTAAGGGATGATTTGAATCCTTTTGGTTCGGTAGAGAGTAAGAAGGCATGAAGAAATCGTGTTAATTCGTGGGCCAAAAAGGTTGGATATTTTGGTTTTGTGATGCCCAATTTTGCGAAAAGCCAGTAGGGTAACGGTACATGTGAATGAAAAAGAATAATGAGTGTTATCTCCATGAATCAACCAGGAATCCAAATACCAATATGAAACATCATACCCGGAGAGAGAGTAGTTTGCACTTAAGTTTTCAGCTAGATTAGTGTTGGCGGTACGATGTGTAAGAACATAATCTGGGCACTGATTTCCGCGATGACCCTTAGTTCCGCATAATTGACATCGAGGGGCATAAGTTCAAGGAGTTGATCGAGAGTAACCTCGGTTGGAACCACGGCGATAAGTTGTACCCCAGCGAAAGCTTGATCCACGTTCAGATTATCAAGTGGAGCCACGGTGGGATTGTTAGCGACCGATGGTGGTGGAAAAATATGTCGTAGTGGCGGGTGGCGTTGGGGAGAGATTCCTTATAAAGATTTCATGTGCCTTAGCACGATAGACCAACTCAGAGAAGGATGGAATCGGTGATAAAGCCAATTGAGTCGTCAAAAATTGAATGAATTCGAGACCTTAACCTTGCAAGAACCATTGTCATTGATAGGAGGGAGCAACAGGTTTACCTATGGCTTGAAGTTGGTCGCATATAGCCTTGAATTTCCTCGTATAATTATGAACGAAAGTTGCGTGTTTGGTTAAGGATTGAAGATCCACTCGAAGTCTTAATTCGAGTGATTCCGAGATATGACTATACGCGGCTTCGAGCGTCGTCCATATTTCACGAGTCTTCTTGCATCCAATGACAATGGACATTGCCTCTTCCGAAAGTGAAGAATGAAGAAGTATTCAGAGGATTTTGAAGCGGGATAGTGGGAGAAGTACCATCAAGATATTGAAGGTATAATTGGGATTCAAGAATTGGAAGCAATTGATTTTTCCACAAAAGAAAATTGGTGGAATAAAATGTGATGGTGATCATATGCATAAGAGTGGCAAGAGGAAGAGGTGTGGTGGAGACATGCTCAGTAACAGAGCTTGAAGAAGTAGGCGGCATGATGGGCGGTGAATGGTGGTTTGCGTTGAAAATGACAGATCGAGAGGGGGTTGGTGATCAGGGGATGGCTAGAAGATAATAGCAGGGATGAAGTTTAAGAGTGACTGGAAGAGGATCGAATGTGGGGTGTAACCCTAGAAATCTTCTGATACCATGAGAGGAATTTTTTTCTCTCTATAAAACTCACACCTTCAACGGGTTGTTTGGGTTTTTATTTGTAGGGAGAGAAATTGTACATTGGCTAGGAAACTAACTATTAAGAGACAAATACATGGGTATAAATAAAGTATACAATTGGGTTTTCTATTTTTTTAATTACGTAATATGTCTATTATAACTCTTATCAAATATGAGAAGTACGTGTAAGTTTAATTTTTCATATATAAATATTATAAATTTCATAAAAATGTCAAAAGAGTAATATTTTACTGTAAAATGAAAATATAAATTTAATGTAATTCTTCATTAATATCAGTAATATATGGAATATTATTGTGATGTTTAACACGCGCTATCACTTAAAGTTTATCATATACTTGAATATGTTTATTAGCCGATTATTTGTTAGTTTTGTGAAATTTAAACGAACGACTCTAACAAGTTGTATGTGTGCAATAACATGTATAATTTCAATTTTATAGATTTTAAGAAAATTACGAAATACTTTATACTATAATAATATAAATACAACACTAGTCATTTTGTTTAGTTAAAAAAATATATAATATTTATATAATGTACTTTTTTTTACAATAAACTAGTATTCTATGACAATCAAAATTTAGTCAACAAAAGTTTTTACATTAGTTATCGGTTATTTTGATAAAAAGTTGATTACCGTCGACATCAACTGATTTTATATCGAACCCACTTTTAAAAACACAAATGTAAGGATCCATTTTTCTGGCTTACTGTTGAGGCTAGCGAAATGATACCGTATCAAAACGGGCACTTGTTGAGGCAAAGTGGTTGCGTTCTTTCCCGTCCCCAACAAAAATATATGAAAAAGTAAAAATTATAATTACCATCATTTGTGTAAATTCACAACGTAAATAAACAATAATAAATAGTTTTGATTAAAGATTTGGGGGAGCATGAATTATTAAATTTTATTGAAAATCATATAAATACTTTATCAGCAAAATGGATTTATATATTATAAGATTTATGAAAAGTATATAATTATAAAAAACTAAAAATCATTTGAAACAGTTGGTATGAGGACAAAAAGCATTCATATGTTTTTTTAAATAATGATATGTATCAAAATAAAAGTATGTAGCCATAAACATCTCAATTCCATATGTCAATATCTAGGAGACACATGAGTACCCAATGAAAGTTAAGTTGAAGAATAATAAATAATGTGAACAAACAAAACACAAAATACAATTGACAACAATCATAGTATATTTTGAAAAGAAATGGCATTATGCATTATTTCCCTTTTTTAAAGTTTTATGATTTTGATCATAAATAAACATATGTTTAAGTTAAAAATATATGCCTATCCATTATGATTATGACCAATTGATATGGATAGAGTTAGAGTCAACTAATACATGTAGTCACATCCTTTTATTCAAGTTGGATATGCTCTATATATGCATACCTTTGGGATAACATGTATGAAAGTTTCTAACATTTGGGTTAGTGAAGGTATGACCTCTAGACGAAGGGTGAGCTAATTCGGGTTGAGTTTATTGACTAGCCTTGAATCCTATATTGATTGGCTAGCTAGACAAAGCCCCTTTGGGGGGTACTAAATGCCATTGATTCTTAATTTCAGATAGACATGTTACTAAATGGGTTAGGCAACACGGTAAGTTAATCTAGGGTATTTAGTTTGCCTCCATGGGTTTCATACTATACCATATCTATATTATCAAATGCAATGATAAATGTTCAAACGACAACGCTAACTATTTACGAGAACGGCCGTCCATGTATAAAATCACATGTGATTCACGTACAAAATCATATGTGATTTTACACTACCTGGATTTTGTACGTGATTTGTACAAAATCACATATGATTTTACACTACCTGGATTTTGTACAAAATCACATGTGATTCACGTCCAGATTTCCAGGTAGTGTAAAATCACATGTGATTTTGTGTGTGAATCACATGTGGTTTTGTACATGGGCGGCCGTTCTCGTAAATAGTTAGCGTTCTCGTTTGAACCAACCTCCAAATGCAATATATAGTAATGGAGCTAGAAAATAGATGGAGGGTGGAATCTAAACAACTGATTATATGGGGGTTTAGTTAAACATTTCACATATTTTATAACATATCCATTGACTACGAAAACTGAAAGAGAACCAACCTACATGTTAACCCCTCTCTAGCTATGTCATTGATGCTATATGATTTAAGTATGAATGAGAGTTACTAGACATCAATCGAGCTCCAATTCATTTGAATGGGTACTTTCCCAAGGTTGAGACTTTTATTCCCTTATGTCTACGTTTTTCCCTTCATACATTAGTTTGATGTGGAAGTTCAATACTTTTCGATTGTTTTCCAGAATGGACGGACATATAATAAATTCCGAAGTGCAGTCAGACGCTCATTGGCAATACCCTTAGCTATCAATAATGAGTACAAATCCAAGCATGGTACTAGACTTATCCGTTTTTTCCATGCAGGTGTAATTGTATTAGCTGCAATGGCAATCTGCAACATTCTACACCCATTACTTCTTGTTGTTTTCGTTATCTTCTATACAATCTCAACTCATTTAAATGAAATAACATGTGTCAAGTTTTCTAAAATCATTTGAATGAAACTTCAAGAAGTGAAGTGAATAGTGAACTTGATAGTATTGCAAAAGCAATTATCCACATGCGGTTGGCTTAATCTCCCAGACTTCACTTACACCCAAGATAGGGTTATTAGCCCATCATCACTTTGCAATAATTGTAAGACATGAATGTAAATGACATAAAGGTAAAGTTTATGAAATTAGATGAAGAAATGTAATGAGCTTGAAAGTAAAATCGGTTGAATGTAAAGACTTGAAAGGAAAAGGTGTTTGCAAACACTAAAGAACTTGTTGTAGCAACTTCAAGATAAGAACTAGTAAACAAAAAGCTTAATGATTCAATACCCAAACAAACATAAACAAGAACTAGAGAGATTCAAGTATTGGCTAAACTAGGTTCAACAAAACATGATTTCAAAAGTAAAAGAAGTTATATTTATATAGGGGAAGAATGCTTCCACGAGACACAATATCCAATGGGTATTACCCACTTAAACAATCCCAATTGTCTAAAAGTTAATAAATAAGCATATTTTGACTAGGTTTCTTTATGCTATGAAACCTTCTAAACTGAAGGTTGGGTTGTAACACCCTAAAATTTGGGACAAACAAAAATGTCCAAAAATGGAAATGTGGTATATAAAATATCAAGATGCGAGTTATCCTGAAAAGGGAACTAACATACGCCTGTTGAAGTACAAGTTTGTAATTTAACGGTAAAAGATAACAACCTATTAATCTAATTCCTCTAATGTTCTTTAAAGAAGGCGTCCCAAAAATGATCCCCCGAGCTCACTTTTATACCCGGGTAACTCTTCTTGGCGACCACACTGCTAGAACCTGAGATATATGCAGACACCAAACAAGTGTTATGCCAAAAAGTCTTGTGAGTTTGAACATAAATATATACCAACAAATAACGATTATAATCATTTATAAATTCATATTAATCAGTTATTTGGAATCAATGGGGGAGACCAACAACGCCGATCAAGTTTCACCTCAAGAACCAATTTTCCTTAGTGTCTACTCTCATGAGTAACACCACAATGCCCGACACATTGAGGGCTACCTCCAAGGCCTTACCTTAAATGACAGATCCTAGTGCATTCCTCCAAGGTGGCACCACAAGACTAAATCCTTTTAGTGCTTACTTGAAAGGCTCATCCACAATTTCTACAACAAAACTATTGTTGGTCCCGAAGGGCTATACAAGTTTGTAGAATGGGGGGGGGGGGTTGAATACAAACACTAAGACTTTACTTTTGTAAATTGTTTATTGATAAATCATTAACAATTTACAGCTTGTTGCGGAAACAAGATTAAGGATAAACCTAAATCTAAACAAGTTGGAACACTAAGTTTCTTGCACTAAGAAAGAGAAGGAAATTACTAATAATAACCTATCGCAAGATAAGAAGGATGAATTTGTCCAGAGTTAGCAAGTTACTTCAAAATGAAGTGAGTTCTTCTTCTTATATACTGCATGCATTTAATGCATGGCAGTTTACACTTTACACGTGGCAGCAGCTCATTGGTTGTACGTCATTGACCTTTGTTGACAACCTTAGTAGCCGCATGTTTGAACAGTGTAGTATCAGAGTGGTTGTACGATTTCAGACAATAAGGAGGTTCTTTTTCTAACATATCGTACGGAGTCGTGCAAGGGTGGTTAAGACAAAAGTACTTTGTACGGAGGACTTCATGATCAGCTTTTCGTTGATTCAGCGATCTATCATTCTATATCAGCGAATGATAGAGTTCAGCGATAGCTGAAGTCTTGTACTTGATACTTCACGTTGAGTGGACAAATCTGAGTCTTCGCTGATCCGCATCAATTCATTAGGAGACTTGTCGCTGGTTCTTGAGCTTGATCTTCGACTTCAGCGTAGAACCTATGTTGACGTGAAACTTGTCTTCAGAGATCATAAGTAAACAACTAACTTATCAGCGATCACCATAAGGACTGAACAGAATCAGAGTATTATGGTGAACAGTGTTCGTTGAATGTTTAATCTAAAGAGCGAGAGTTCCTATCAGCGGTACTGTAAGATCTTAGTACTTGTCAGTGATAGGGAAACTCTGATACATATTGTTTACTTACAATTTTCACTAAGTATATAAGAGAGGGTCATTGTCAAATCACTGAGGGTTTGGATCAACAATCTCCCCCTATTTGATTATGACATAGCAACAGAGAAAATTGCTATTTAATGAAAACATAAGGATAAAAAGAACTCATAAAATATTTGTCCGTTTTACTGTTTTCTGGGATCTTTTCTGTACTGATGGAGTAAAGTACATTCGCTGAAATTTTTCTTTAAACTTTGTAAATATTACAGAGGGAAGTGGAAAAATTACAAGTACAGCGAATACAATTACAAGTACAAAAGAATAACTGATACAATAGAAGAATTGAGGCGATCCTATCAGTTTATAAAGGTTCTTCCTTAATGAGAAGTTCATCAAGGGTCTTTGATGTGGGAATCATCCAGTCAGGAACATTTACTCCTTGATTCCTTTTGTTCAGCGCTTCTTCAAAAATCAAGGGTTTAAGATGTCGTGCCTGAATGTCGTTTTTGAAATCACACCAGTAGATGAGATCTTTCAGCTGTTCGATGGGAGTGATGGAAAGTTAAGAGATACGTTGAAAACGCTTTCGTCCATCCCAGTCAATGAAGAATATCCCGTAGGGTTTGCTTAAGACTTTCCCAGGGATGAAAGTCTCATCAGGAGGCAGAGATATGTCAAGTGCAGAAAGGTCAGGTTCTGGACCAAGGACTTCAGCTAGAGAAAAACCAATACCTGTTTCGTTTCGTATCTGAGGACCATCTTCTGAAGATTTAGACTTTTTCTTTGCAGAGGCCTTTCTTTTCTAACTTTCGAGAGGAGGAGGAGAAGGAATATCCACACAAGAATAGACTAAGTCGATCTGCTTGTTTATCAACTTTTCAAAATGATCATTGTACTTAGACTGAGACTTCTGGATGGCTAATCTGATCTCCAACCATTCAGAGAGACCGTACTCCGTGATAGCTTCAGCATAGAATTTTCCGTACTGTCCATTCTCTCTGAATATCTCGACTTCAGCGATAGAAACTTTGAGGGTTGATCTTCCAGTGATGAGTACCTTGATTATTCTGGAAGGTCGATGTCTGAAGTGTACCTTTTCTTTGCACCAGGCTAAGGTAGATTGAGACACAGTCCTCTTTTTCTCAACGATCTTCTTTGCATCTTCCCATATCCGACGTTGAACTTCAATTGGAGATCTTTTCAGCTTGGGGTCTTTCACCGATTTTTGAGTAAGCTGGATGGCGAGTTCTCTGTCTTTTTCTTCAACTTCTCTTCTTTCAGCGATTAAGCGTTCAGCTCTGAGGTGTTCATTGTATTCCTTTTGAGAAATTCTGAACTTTGGAGGAACGGAAGGAAGTTGATCACGCTTCAGAATGATTCGCTGAGCCTCGAACTTCTTTATTATCTCATCTCTTCTTTTCTGCTCCTTTTCACTTGGTTTTTGAAGAACCAAGGAAGGTCTGTTTTTGTGAGAGAGCATCTGTTCTTCAGGTTCATCAGTCTCAGAGATCAAATCCAAGACCGGGATTATTTCTTCAGCTTTGGGAGCTGGGATTATTGTTGGTGAAGTCGCAGCTGTAGGAAATTCAGCGATATCCTCAAACAGGGGAGAGGACTGACAAACTGGCTTTGGAAGCGAGATCATCAGATTGTCATTGTCTTCAGCGACACCTTTTCCTTTGCCCTTGTCAGCTTCAGACGCTGAAGGCTTTGATTTGGTCCGCTCCCCTAAAGGTTCGTTTATCACGATCCCTTTAAGAACTTTAGACCTCTGAGCAGGCTTGACGATAAAAGAGTCATCATCATCATCATCTTCATCATCATCATTCTTTGGAGAAGAGGATGGTTCATCATCAGATAAGTCGATGGCTTCTTCATCTTCAGCTTCAGACTCAGATTCTTCAGCTTCTTCTTCGAGTTGCTCCCCCTCAGATACAGAGGTAAGCTTCTCGGTTCCCTCAGGGTTTTCATCTCCCTGAGGTCCAGCGGCTGCTTCTTCAATTGTCTTCTCACCCTCTTCAGCAAGGGTAAGGTCTTCAGTCTTCTCCCCCCTGATAGATTCATCATGGGGAAGGTCTTCAGCACTCTTCTCCCCCCCCCCCCCTTATTCATGATGAGTGGGGGAGGAATGTGATGACTCAGCAGCTGGTTTTGGGTCCCTGTCTTCTTGGCCAGGGATCCCCACACAAAATTCAATCGATGTTAGTCTGTTTTCTAGACCAGAAATAGCAGGATTGATCTTCACGAGTTCAAAACGATCCGTCGTAGTAAAATGCTCAGGTGCAGGAACAGGGAAAGGTCATGTTGTGCAGGATCTGCTGCATCATTCTCTTCATCGAACCTATGTCAGTCTTTACAGAACTAACGTCAGTTTTTAAGGAACTTACGTCAGTCTTCAAGGAACTCATGTCGGTCTTTACAGCAGACATAACTCCTTCGAATTTTCCAACCGATGTCTTCAGCGTTGTGACTTCGCTGGACATGGTGTGAACTGATGTTTTGATGGCGAGGTAGTCTGTGTAGATATCAGCGAGAACTTTGGCAAAGTTGCTGAGAGTTTTATCAACCTTCTCCAAGTCAGCTTTGGAGGCATTCTTTTCCACCACTGTTGTCAGCTTTGTAAGATTCTCTCCAGCGTTTGTTACAGCTGAAGAGTTGTTGGAAAGAGTAGTGGTGAGACCTGTCATCTTCGTCTCTATTGTATTCAGAGAGGTGTTGATGTCTCCCAAATTAGGACCTGTAACATATAAGAACTTGTGAACAGAGGAAAGCTCAGAAGTTTGGGGTTCAGTTACAGTGTATAGGGGTTGGTGTATACCTGCAGGAGGATTGGTGAATTCATCAAAATCTCGGTGTCCTGAGAAAAGTTTCATGTCGTCAGCGAGAGTGGGTGTACGCATGGTCAGCTCTGCAGGTCCTACATCCGTCATTCCTTGAAGAGTATCAGCTTTAGCTTCTGGAGGAAAGACAGGTGCTTCAGTGATAACTGGAGTAGAGTCCAATTGAGTAGAGGGAGGAGCGAAGGTTGAGAATGTTGGTTGGGTGCGGAGTTCAGCGTTGGATTCGCTGAGAATTACTTCTTCAGTCTGTGGAGAGACTGAAGGAGGTTGGGTAGGTTCCAAGTTTATAACCTCAACGTTTAGAGACGTTGAGGCTGGGATAGAATGGGTGGCTTGTTCAGCTGTGGCAGAGCGTACCACTGAACGTTCCTTCAGCTCTTTGAGATGAGCTGAGGAGTCTTCAGCAAGAGATTGCTGGGGTTGCTCCTTGGTTTTCTTAGTTCTTTTGGAACTAAGTTGGGTATGAGAGTGTTTCCTTTTAAGAGAAGGAATGGAGGTTGCAGCCTGGATATCAGCGGTAGGTTTGTCCGCTGAAGGAGCTGCAGAAGTAGAAGAAGTGGGGTTGAGAAGAGTTAAAAGTGTAGAAAGACGTACCTCGTTTTCCACAGGTTTGAAGTCGAGAACCTTAGGGCCAACCTGAGAGAGTTTCTTGTCACCCTCTTTTGGGTAGCTGTCCTTCAGGCCTGTTTGGAAGACGGCGCTGATGAATCGAGGATAAGGAACCCATGGAGATCTGTCAGCGGCGGAGTCTACTCTGAGTACCAGATCATCGTAGATTATCGATGCCCAGTCTATACGTAGACCTTTCAGCAAAGCATACCCCATTGCTTGCTGAGGTTGAGCGGCTTGATCAGATGAGCCGGTCTTTGCAGTCATGCAGCTGATTAAGTGAGCGAAGATGAAATTCATCTCGCTGGGCATTTTAGATTTCTTGATGAGGGTCAGCTTCTTCTCAGGCTTCTTGTCCCTCCCAGTTTCCCAAACATAGCCCATTGCATCGAAGAATTCAGTGATGGCTTCCCTATCTGAGTCTTTCTTGTGGTCAGGGAGGGGAACAAAAGGTTTTTCTTTGGTTGCGATGGGAAGGCTCAGGGCTTTGCGGATAATGGTTGGGGTGATCTTCATTGTGCCATAATCAGTATCACAGAGGATACAGTCGATTGTCTTTGAGGAGTCTTTGGTTGATGGTAGCTGAGAGTGTCTGGTAGAATACCAGAATTGGGATAGCAGTAGCTGATGTGCAGGAGGTGTTATGGTCAGGGCTGTAGGTAGACAACAATTTTTCAGGAATTTCACAGCATCATCCAGATGTGCGACTTGCTTTCGAGGAGGAAACTCGAGAAGCGCATAGAGGTTATTTGACTTTGTCCAATCCAGTTCTTCAAGAGAGAATTTAACCTGAGGAGCCTTGATGATTTCCAATTCCTCAGTAGTATTATCAGCAGCAGTGTTCTCAGCGATGGTGTTCTTGGCAGAGGAAATGTCAGAAGATGCCATTTCTGTATTTCAGTTCAACCAAAGATTAACAAATAAGAATAATCTTAATGTGGAAAGATTTTCCAATAAGATGGTTCGGATTTTGTCCATTCGATTCAGACAAAAATGTCTTAATGAAGATTATGGTTTTTCTTGTTTTTGAAAAACGAAATGCAAACCCAATGAAAATCTTGTTTTCCAGTTTCTTTTGAGAATAAGGATTCTGGAAAAACGAATGTGTGAAGAACAAGTTTAAGATTTTGCGTTTAAACTTGAAGAACAACCATGAAAGGTTGTGTTCATAAAATCATGAAAGACATGATTTCATTTGAAAAAGTTCTTTTGTTTGATCTTTTAAAAACAAAGAGAAGATCATTAACAAGTTTAAGAAACAGGTAAATAAAAGAATTATTAACCTGGTTCGTTGAAGAAGATGAAGTTCTTGAGTTCTTGAAAAACTTGAGAGCACAAAATGCAACAGTAATTTTTCTTTGCTTGGAGGAGAAGTTTTTCGCGTAAAAGAGAAATATAAACCCATAATGTGTTTATATAGAGAGGTTAGAGAGAGAGAAAAACTCGAGCGGGAAAGTTTTTCATCATGACACGGACACGTGTTTGCATTTGATTGGACGGTAAACAAAACGTGCAAACGTGTGTCAGAAAAAGAACGTGTTGGGGCTTATCCGTTGCAATGACGTCACAACTGTCCTTTCATATTCAGGATGTCTCTGAGGTTTTGAAAACTCAGGGACACTTTTGAAAAAAAATGAAGCACCGAATAGAAATATCAGTTGGTTTTAGAAATTTCAAAGTATCGCTGATAAGGAAGAGATATTCAGCGATGCAATTTATTTTGAAATCTTGCATTTACATGCGATTGTCAGAGAGAAAAACATACCTTAATATCAGCGAATCAGGTTTATTCAGAGAGAAGATGATAGAATGGGTTATGCAAGTCGATTTTATCCTATCGCTGATCAAATGTGAATCACTGAAGATTTTACTCTTCAAAGTTCAGCATTCCAAGCTCGCTGATGAGAAAGTTGAATCTTGTCTCATCAAGAGGTTTGGTGAACAGATCAGCTAACTGATAATCAGTTGGGATAAAGTGAAGTTCTATATCACCATTCATCACATGATCTCTGATAAAATGATACCTGATTTCGATGTGTTTTGTCTTTGAGTGTAGCACTGGATTGTTGGCTATAGCGATGGCACTTCTGCTGTCGCAATAGATTGGAATATTTGATAGTTGTAGGTCATAGTCCAGTAGTTGATTTCTCATCCACATGACCTGAGAACAACAGCTTCCATCAGCTACATACTCAGCTTCAGCTGTGGAGGTGGACACTGAGTTTTGCTTTTTACTTGTCCAACTCACCAGCTTTCCACCCAGGAGCTGGCAGCCTCCTGTGGTGCTTTTCCTAGCCAATTTGCAACCTGCAAAATCACTATCTGAATAGGCGATTAGATCGAACCCTGAGTCTTTGGGATACCAAAGACCTAGATTCGCAGTACCCTTAAGGTATCGAAAAATTCGCTTTACAACGGTCATATGAGATATCTTGGGTTCAGCTTGATATCGTGCACACAAACAGGTTGCGTACATAATATCGGGTCGGCTAGCTGTAAGATACAAGAGAGGGCCGATCATCCCACGGTACAGCGTGACATTAACAGGAATACCCTTAGTATCCTTATCTAGTGTCAGCGGTGGTGCCATAGGGGTTTTCATAGCTGAACTTTGAGTTAAGTCGAATTTCTTCAGCATATCTTTAACATATTTTCCTTGATTAATGAAAGTTCCTTTTTCATTTTGCTTTATCTGAAGACCAAGGAAATATGTTAGTTCACCCATCATGCTCATTTTATATTCATCTTTCATTCTATCAACGAAACGAGTACAAAGACCAGGGTTAGTAGAGCCAAATATAATGTCATCAACATATATCTGAACAAGAATTATATGACCTTTTACTTTCTTGAAAAATAAAGTTTTGTCGATTTTACCTCGCTCAAATTGTTCAATATGGAGATAAGTAGATAGAGTGTCATACCATGCACATGGAGCTTGCTTCAAGCCATAAAGTGCCTTATCCAGTTTATAGACATAACCTGGACGCTTAGGATCTGAGAATCCTGGAGGTTGTTCCACATAGACTTCTTCATTCAGCTTTCCATTTAGAAACGCTGACTTAACATCCATCTGATATACTTTGAAGTCTTTGTGTACAGCGTATGCTAAGAATAGACGAATAGATTCTAGTCTTGCTACTGGAGCAAATGTTTCGTCATAATCTATGCCTTCCTCTTGTCTGTATCCCTGAGCAACAAGACGAGCCTTGTTGCGGGTTACAGTTCCATGTTCGTCCAACTTGTTTCGATAGACCCATTTAGTTCCTATCACTGTTTTGTCAGTTGATCTTCGAACAAGTTTCCAAACTTTGTTTCTTTCGAATTCAGTCAGCTCTTCTTGCATGGCGCTGACCCAGTTTGGATCTTTGAGGGCATCATCTACTTTCTTTGGTTCAGTCAGAGAAATAAAGTTAACAAATAAACAAATATTACCTGCACTTCGTCGAGTCTGAATACCAGCGTTTGGATCACCAAGAATTTGATCGATTGGATGATTTACAGTCCATCGCTGAGCCGGAGCGTGAGACGTTGACTCAACCTGAACTGGAGTAGCTGAAGATGAGGCTTCAGCAACTTCTGGAGTATTAGCTAAGAGAGAAATGGGTGCAGTTGTCATTATATTCACTGATTGCTGAGAAGTAGATGGAATGTCTGAGACATTGGGTTCAGAAGCAGGTATAGTGTTTAAAGGAACAACTGAGACCCATGATGTTTCAGCTTCACTATTCTGCATATTTGGAATGATAGTAGGACTATCATCTTCAACTGTATGAGTATGAGTGGGAATATCTTCTGAATCACCAAGATGAGAAAACATCCATTGATTCAGTTCTTCAGTATCAGCGGACGGTTTAGAGTTCGCTGAACGGGATTCGTCAAACATGACGTGAATTGTTTCTTCTACAGTTTGTCTTCTTCGATTGAAGACTCTGAAGGCTTTGGAGACTGAGGAGTATCCAAGAAAGATTCCATCATCAGCCTTAGGATCAAACTTTCCAAGGGCATCTCTGTTGTTCAGTATGAAACACTAACATCCAAAGATGTGAAGAAAGCTGATTGAAGGCTTTCTCCCATGAAAAAGTTCATAGGCTGTTTTATTGAATCTTTTGACTATCAGTGACCTGTTTTGCGTAAAACAAGCAGTGTTGACAGCTTCTGCCCAAAACTGAGTAGGCAGGTGAGAATCGCTGAGCATTGAACGTGCAGCTTCAATAATTGTTCTATTTCTTCTTTCAGCGACTCCATTTTGTTGCGGTGTTCTCACTGATGAAAAGTTGTGAGAAATACCCTTACTCTCAAAGAAGGAATCAAGAGAACTATTTTTGAATTCAGTCCCATGATCACTCCTTATTGAGCGAACGGTCAGGTTGTTCAGGGTTTCCATCTTCCGAACAAAGGTGATGAGTTCTTCAGGGGTGTCACTCTTGGAACGGAGAAATATAACCCATGTATAACGAGAGAATTCATCAACTATGACCAGTGTATATTTCTTTCCAGCGATGGATTGCTTGTTAACAGGGCCAAACAAATCCATATGGAGAAGTTGCAGAGGAGATGACACTGAGGAGACTTGTTTTGACTTAAAGCTTGCTTTGGTCTGCTTCCCTTTCTCACACGCTGAACATAAAGACTCTTTGGCGTATGAGTGCTGAGGTAGACCAGTGACTAACTCTTTTGAAGAAAGAGTGTTCAGTGTCTTGAAATTCAGATGAGAGAGCCTCTTATGCCATAGCCAGTTGACATCAGATGAGGATTTTGAGAAGAAACAGGAGTTCTCAGTGGTTGTTGAGTCCATGTTTATTACATAAACATTTTCCAAACGATAACCGCTGAGAGCTATCTTCTCCTTTTTGTCAGTGACAAAGCATGATTCCTTGGTAAAGATTACCTTGTTATCCTTGTCACAAAGCTGACTGATGCTTAAAAGATTATGCTTCAGCCCTTCAACATATGCGACTCTTCTGAAGGTTGTTTTACCATTAGAGAGTACACCAAACCCTCGGGTATGTCCTTTTCCATTTCCTCCAAAAGTCACAGAGGGACCCTTCTCTTCCTTGTATTCAGCGAGCAGGCTTTTCTTTCCAGTCATGTGTCTAGAGCATCCGCTATCGAGATACCAGATACCCTTCTTAACCTGCATCACAAAGGAAGATTAGTTTTTCTTGGGTACCCACTTAACCATGTGTACACGTTTGTCAGTGGAAGTAGTTGGAATGGAAGGTTCAGCAATCTTCGCAGCATTTGAAGATTCAGCTTTGTCAGTCTTCACTTTGGTTAATTTCTTAACCTCAGTGGTCTTCTTTGCCTTGGGGGCAAGATTCACCTTAGCTATCTTTTCAGCTTTGGTGGCTGTGGGGCACTTACTAGCAATATGATCAGTGAGTCCACAGTGATAACATTTCCTATAACTAAAAGTAGTTCTAGGACCATTTGAATGTTGAGCTTTAGATTTTGAATTAGAAGTACCAGCACCAAGTAAGCCGATGGCTTTTGAAATGGGAGGAACATTTAGTTCTTCGGATTTCTTACCAGAGACATCCACTCTGATTCTAGGAGTAGATCGCTGAATAGATCCACGCTGAGTAGATCCAGAGATCTGATTCCTTGATCCAGAGGAATGAATCACTAAAGCTTTAGAAGCATTCAGCTTAGGTACTAAGGTACCCTTCTGAGGATTTTGTTTAAAAGCAATTCCTTTACCTTTATCTTTAAAGACAAAGGTAGGTTTTGGATAAACCATTTTCTCTTTACCTTTTGAAGAGGTAGAAATTTCCTCAGGTATAGACGGTCTGGACGAGGAACACTGAGAGGATGAAGTATCAGCGACTGAGGATACGAAAGTTCCAAACAAGAGCATGGAACGATCAGTGGTTGGTTCTAGATTATCAGCTTTGTAACCAAGACCACGTTTATCACTTAGGGGAATCTGAGACTTAATTATCTCAGTGATCTTTGTTGAAGAATTACACCATCCTTCAACAGTAGTTTTTTCAGCTCTTAAAGCAGAGATAGCTTCTTCTCGCTCGATTTTGACTAGCTGATTTAAATGCACTTGATCTTTAAAATCTTCTTCAATTTTGGAAAGCTTTTCTATTTGAAGGTGACAGTTTTTGAGCTGTTCAGCGAGATCAAGGTTTTGATTTTCAACTACAGTTTTGCCATTCATGGCTGAATAGCAGATGTTGAAGTAGAGGGGATGTCTGAGCTTTCTTCCTCATCTTCAATCTTGGCCATAAGACATAGATTGGCTTCATCATCTTCAGAGTCAGATGATGATTCTTCTTCATCAGAGGCAGCCCAATCATAAGCCATCAGGCCTTTGCCTTTCTTCTTAAAGCTTTTCAGCTTCGCATACTTTTCTTTCAGCTTAGCGTATTTGTCATCTTTATTCCTGGGAATAAAGGATTTCTTGGGAAACGCTGAGTTTCTCGATACTTTCTTAGACCTGCACTCGTTAGCGAAATGTCCTAGCTTTTCGCAGTTAAAACAAGTAGCAGTAGCCTTATCAACAGGAGCTGATGATCTTGGATTATTAGTAATAGAAAGGGGTTTGTTCTTTCTGAACATTTTCTTTTTGGCGAATCTCCTGAACTTTTTAGTGAGGAGAGCCAAAGATTCATCATCATCTGAATAGTCAGATTCTGATGACCTTTCAGAGTTACTTTCTAACTCAGTGATAGTGACCAAGGGTCGCTGAGTAGAAGGTTCCTCTGAGATTAAAGCAACAGGGGTGCTTTTGGAATCTTTTACAAGATTCTTCTTAAGATGACTCGATTGCTCATGATTCAGCATCGTGTCATATAAGGTAGCAAGGGTCATTGATCTTAGATCCGTTGACAGCTTGAGACACATAGAATAACTGTCCCAGCTTTCAGGTAAACATTCTAAAAACTTTGTCAGCACTTCAAAGTTAGAATATTCCTTACCAACAGTTTTTAGATCTATTAGTAAACAGTTAAAACGTTGGTGAACTTCAGAGAGAGTTTCATTCTTACCACAGATGAAACTTTCGTACTGTCTTACCAGGTTGATCTTTCGAGAGTCCTGGACTTCAGAAGTACCTTCATACTGAACACAGATTGTGTCCCACATAGCTTTTGCGGATTTCAGGTTCATGACGGAATGGTAGACTTCGTCAGGAAGAGCCATGGATAGTATGGATCTGGCTTTTGTGTCGATAGCCACTTTCTTCTTATCTTCGTCAGTCCACATATGAACTTCCTTGGGTATCAGCCTTTCTGGAATAGCAGGTCTATTCTCAGCGGTTGGTACTGCAGCATCAATTCTTACAGGAATATATGGGACGTTTTCAAGATAGTAAGGCATAGTAGGGTCTACACCTTCTAAGAAGAGAATCATCCTATTTTTCCATAGATTAAAATTATCTCTGGAGAATCTAGGGGGTTTAGCAAGAGAACCATTGTCGATATAGTTTGTGTTTGTGTTGGTGGCCATTTTCAGAAATAGCAAGGAAGAGAAATCTTAGTATAGATTAGATCTTGTTTATTAGATTAAACAAATCTGCTCTGATACCACTTGTTGGTCCCGAAGGGCTATACAAGTTTGTAGAAGGGGGGGGGGGGGGGGTTGAATACAAACACTAAGATTTTACTTTTCTAAATTGTTTATTGATAAATCATTAACAATTTACAGCTTGTTGCGGAAACAAGATTAAGGATAAACCTAAATCTAAACAAGTTGGAACACTAAGTTTCTTGTACTAAGAAAGAGAAGGAAATTACTAATAATAACCTATCTCAAGATAAGAAGGATGAACTTGTCCAGAGTTAGCAAGTTACTTCAAAATGAAGTGAGTTCTTCTTCTTATATACTGTATGCATTTAATGCATGGCAGTTTACACTTTACACGTGGCAGCAGCTCATTGGTTGTACGTCATTGACCTTTGTTGACAACCTTAGTAGCCGCATGTTTGAACAGTGTAGTATCAGAGTGGTTGTACGATTTCAGACAATAAAGAGGTTCTTTTCTGACATATCGTACGGAGTCGTGCAAGGGTGGTTAAGATAAAAGTACTTTGTACGGAGGACTTCATGATCAACTTTTCGTTGATTCAGCGATCTATCATTCTATATCAGCGAATGATAGAGTTCAGCGATAGCTGAAGTCTTGTACTTGATACTTCACGTTGAGTGGACAAATCTGAGTCTTCGCTGATCCGCATCAGTTCATTAGGAGACTTGTCGCTGGTTCTTGAGCTTGATCTTCGACTTCAGCGTAGAACCTATGTTGACGTGAAACTTGTCTTCAGAGATCATAAGTAAACAACTAACTTATCAGCGATCACCATAAGGACTGAACAGACTCAGAGTATTATGGTGAACAGTGTTCGCTGAATGTTTAATCTAAAGAGCGAGAGTTCCTATCAACGGTACTGTAAGATCTTAGTACTTGTAAGCGATAGGGAAACTCTGATACATATTGTTTACTTACAATTTTCACTAAGTATATAAGAGAGGGTCATTATCAAATCACTGAGGGTTTGGATCAACAACTATACTTATTTACTCCAAGTAAAATGTACATATTGGCAATAGAAATATGCTAGATGTCCAACCACCATGAAATGATATTTCCAAAATACTCATGGACCTCTAATTAGGTCAATTATACATATGACCCTAAATGGCGCGTCCTCAAGTAGAAGAATCAAATATCATGGGACAAAGGTGCAAGACCATAAACATATGATCATAAACATGAGAATATCACATATAGTCCAAATACTCAACTAGGTCAAAAGATCCATAAATTGTATATTTGTATAAATGCATGCATTGAAATACCAAAGATGTTCCAAACAATCTACCCAATATTCTCTAGGCATAAACTTATGTTCATCAAGTCACTTATATGGTGGTTTACACCAAAACACTCGATAAAGATTCCAAATATGCAAATGGTGAACAAATCATCAAGCGAGAAGAGAATAATCAAAATAAAGTATGTAATGGAGATAGATTAACACATTTAGACATGTATCTACTTTTACAAAGCTTTTAAAACTCACATGTTAGGGTTTTGGAAGAAAACCTAGAAACTTAACAAACCCTAGAACTTGGATGAAAATGGAGTAAATGTTTGATCCTAGATTGATGTCCTTGCTTCTAGAAGTCACCAACCACGGGAGAAGTTCAATAAATGCCTTGACAAACCCTAGGATTGAAATAAATGAGCAGGAGGTTTTAGAGATGAAGAAATCACTCTATAAGGTTATCTCGCTTGCTAAATTGATCTCCTGGACTTTAGCAGTACCTTCATATTGAACATGTTGGTGCAAGTGTACCACATCTCTATATATTTATATATATTTATTTTGATGATTACAAACACACCGTATTATTGTTTATCTAACAATTTAATCCAAGTGTGCAGTTGTTGAAGAACACGAAGATTTAATCTGAAGGGTTCAAAGACGGAAGTGTTTACGTCGTCATTATTGTTTATAACTAATAATGATAAACACCCTAAAATAATATACCACTTGGATATTTCTAAAAACCATAAATAATATATTTAAATAAAGTTTCTTTTGAGAAGATTCAGCAAGATTTGGTTGCGTCCTGAAGCTGTCCCTTTCTGACGGCGGTATACCGCGGCGATACAGCCGGTATACCGCGGGTACACTTTGGCCGGTATACCGCGGCTGTTCAGCCGGTATACCGCGGCAGGCTCGGTGTACAATTCTGATTGGTTGAAGTACTTTTTCGTACGGCCGGTATACCGCGAGTCCCAGCCGGTATACCGCGGGTACGTAATTCCAGAAGTCAACTTTGCATAGAGCCGTGAGTGTCAGTGTACTTTCTGACCGCGGTATACCGCGGTGTGCAAGGCGGTATACCGCCAGGTCATGTGACCGTTGGAAGTCTTCATGCTATATATTACATGCATGCTGGAGAAGAGAAGAAGAAGAACAAACAACAAGCAGCAACCACACTCTCAGCTCTCTCATTTATAATATATATTTTATAAAACCTTTCTTATAAAATATCCAAGTGTGATTATTATACAAGAGTGATTACCCATTGTGAGTTATACTCCTCTTGTAAGTATTTGAATAACGGGTGTGTGATCCTGTTTATCTCATAGCAGAGGCTTGAGAAACTATTACAAATTCCTTTGTATTTGGTTTGTGTTCTACCGTAAAGAATACATTTATTGGATCGTGTCGGGAAGTGTCTCGGCTGCTGGTTTATCACAGTTGGTGGTAAATCAGTAAATCTCTGTGTCAAGTATCTCTATCCCTTATCTCTTTATTTATTCCGCTGTGCATTTTAATTATATCTGTTTATATAATTGTTGTATATTTATTATTTGTATACTCTGATTTATTTATACTGTTTCTGTACTGTATTTATTTATAAAAGAATTTTTGAAAGTAAAAGATTTAAATACAACCTTACCCCCCCCTAGGTTGTCCAACATTTGGTATCAGAGCGGGTCTTTCAAAAATTTTCTGCATAATTTTCTCTTATTCTTCTAAATGGCTCAACAAACTAATATCGTGTTTTCAAAACCTCCTTTGATAGATACTGAAAAGTTTGGCATTTGGGCCGAGCTATTTGAATGTCACGTGCGTGGCAAAAATCAAAAGATTTGGAATATTATAGAAAAAGGGAATTTTAAACCCACCATTGTGAAAGATGATGTTTATATTGATAAACCTATAGATGACTGGACTACTTCTGATGAAGCTCATTTTTGTTTAAACTTTGAAGCTAAGAATATATTATATGCTGCTTTAACAACTGATGAGATTGAAAGAGTATATACATATAAAACTGCAAATCAAATATGGGAAAGTTTAAATAATACTCATCGTGGAAACACGGAGGTTAAATCTAGTAAAGTAAATATTTTAGTTCACGATTATGAACTATTCGAAATGAAACAAGATGAGTCAATTGACTCAATGTTTAAAAGATTTAACCTTATTGTGACTACTTTGAAAGGTTTGGATCGCACTTATCCTAACGAGGACTATATAAGGAAAATCCTACGAGCCCTTCCTTCGGAGTGGATGCAAAAGATAACATCCTTAGAAGACTCCCGTGACCTTTCCATAATGAAGATAGATGACTTGATCGGTAATCTTAAAGTGCATGAAATTGCACTTAAAAGAAACAAAGATCGGGAGCAAGTTAAAAAGAAATCAATCGCTCTCAATGTCTCAACACCAAAAGATGAGAAGAAGAAGGAGAAAGCCTTCATTGGAGGCGCGTGGAGCGAGAGTGAAGAAGAAGATGACTATCAAGCCATTTGTCTTATGGCCGAAAGCGACGACGAGGTAAAATCTTCTTACTCGGATTACGATAGTGATTATGAAAGTGATAATGAAAATAATCTTGAAGAATTATATGAATCTTTTCATAAAATGGCCGCTCTTGCAAATCGTTACCAAGATGAGAATGCTATGTTAAAAGAAACTGTAAATACATGTAAAAAGGAAATAAAAAATGTTAAACAAAAATCTGAAAATGATATGGATATAATTGCTAAATTAGAAACTAAATTAGGAGAAAAAGATTTTTGTAAATCTTGTGATGTTTTAAATAAAGAAATTGCATGCTTGAATAAAAAATCACATGAAAATATTATTTGTACAAAATGTGATATTCTTGATAATGAGATTACATGTTTAAAGGCTAAATGTGCTTCATATGAAAAAGATAACATGCTAGCTAAAGCCTTTGAAAGTAGCAATGAGAAAGTTCTTAACATGCTTAATATGCCTAACCGTATAAAATGTAGAAAAGGCATTGGTTCCAATACTTGTGTTGATAAATGTTCATGTATACCCATCAAAAGATTCTATGAATCACAGTTGGTGGTAAATCAGTAAATCTCTGTGTCAAGTATCTCTATCCCTTATCTCTTTATTTATTCCGCTGTGCATTTTAATTATATCTGTTTATATAATTGTTGTATATTTATTATTTGTACACTCTGATTTATTTATACTGTTTCTGTACTGTATTTATTTATAAAAGAATTTTTGAAAGTAAAAGATTTAAATACAACCTTACCCCCCCTAGGTTGTCCAACAGAACACATATAGTGTCCCACGTGGCTTTTGAACTTTTCAGGTTCATGATGGAGTGGTAGACTTCGTCAGGAAGAGCCATAGAGATGATAGATCTGGCATTTGTATCAATGGCCACCTTCTTCTTATCTTCTTCAGTCCATTGAGTAACTTCTCTGATGAGAGTTCTCTCTAGGATGGCAGGAGTAGTAGCAGTGGCAGGAACAGAACCATGGACCACATGTGGAACATAAGGTCCATTTTCCACATAGTAAGGTATAGTGGGATCTACACCTTCTAGGAATAGCATCATTCGATTTTTCCATAGATTGAATTTATCTTTGCTGAATCGAGGAGGTTTGGCAAGAGAGCCATTATCTATGTAATTTGTATTCTGATGATTTGCCATTTTAGAAAATTAGCAAGGAAGAGAAAAAAAGAGAGTATAAGCAAGATCTTGTTTATGAGATTAAACAGTCTGCTCTGATACCACTTGTTGGTCCCGAAGGGTTATACAAGTTTGTAGAAGGGGCGTTGAATACAAACACATTTTTTTATCTTTCTAAATTGTTTATTGATATAATCAAACAATTTACAGTTTGTTGCGGAATAAGATCAAGTTAAAAACCTAATCTAAACAAACTATGAGAACACACAGATTTCTTGCACTAGAAATAGAGAGAAAAGAAATAAGAAAACTAAGGAGAGTTTTCTAATCACACAGTAGTTTAGCGAGGAAGAAAGGCCAAACACTTCAAAATGAAGTAGGGTTCTCTATTTATACTGCATGCATTTAATGCAAAACAGTACACCTTTACACGTGGCAGCCTCTGGTTGGTTGCATGTATTGACTTTAGCAAACATCTTAGTGGCCGCATGGTGAACAGTGTAGTTGCAGAGTTGGTTGTACGATTCTGGACAAAAGGGATGTCCGTTCTGACAAAATCGTATGGAGGCGTGCAAGGGGATAAGACAAAAGTTGCTTGTAGAACAGGCTTCATGATCAACGTTCGCTGAATGAATCTTTATTAGCGAATGATAAAGTTCAGCGTTCGCTGAAGTCTTCTACTTGAAACTTCGCGTGGAATGGACAAGTCTTGTCTTCGCTGATATCCGCATCAGGTCACTAGTAGACTTAGTCACTTGTTCTTCAGCTTGGTCTTCGATTTCAGCTTCGAACATGGTTGACGCGAATCTTGTCTTCAGGGATCATCAGTGAGACTTGAACAGGCTCAGGGCTCACTGATGTACAGTGTTCGCTGAAGTATAAATTAAAGCATGTTTTCCATCAGCAATACTAAACAGACTTAGTATATTTTCTTTGATGGCAAAACATTAATACATATTGTCTACTTACAATTTTCACTAAGTGTTTCTCAGAGTCATTATCAAATCACTGAAGGTTTGGATCAACAATGTCCTACCTTCTTGAAATCCAATGAAACAAAAGCTATGTTGTTGTTTTTATTTACTTGAAACATGTTATTTTTAAAGCCCTGGTTTGCTCAAAATTGTATCCAGTTCCATATAATGCAGTGAGAGGTATGTTGCAAATCTTTGGAAGTTTTGAGACTAACTATTATGTTTTCTCAAGATTCTAGGAGACAATCCATAAATTTGCACAATACTTCAGCATTATCAAACTTCTAGCAATTCATTATAATGCATTTGCATAGAAAGTACAGATTTTTGATCCTGTAAAGTTAACGTGTCACTTAAGATGTTCAATGGTGATTGAATATAAATGGTTTATTTTATTATAATAAGTTTTTAGTAGAAAATTAAAATAAAAACTATAGATATTTTGAGAACCAGAAACGACTTTAAGAAATGATGGTCTCGAACACAGGGAATTCAGATGAAAGCTTTGGTTCCAAACGTTTCACGTAAATAATCCAAATAATTAATTAATATTATTAATCATGGATATCATACATATATTTTTCTTATTTATGATAATAGACATTTTTAATCACAAATATCATGCATTTCATTATAATTTCCATAATAAACATCTATAAGAATATTTAGGGAAATTGACCCAAAGTAGCATAATCACTTAGTCAATTTCATCTCCTAGCCAAATTTATCCCTATTTTGCACGAATAGCCCCAAGTCCGTAATCCGCACTCCATGTCCGCAATTGTGTCGACTCCTCAGCAACCCATAAAAAATTGACTCGGTTCCCCAATATACAAAATAATCGGCCAAATTCGTACTTTTTGAGCTACGGATTGTGGAACCGAGACTATTTGGGCAAAATTTGGAGAGAGTTGACTAGGAGATAAATTTACTATGTGATTAAGCTATTTGAATCAATTTTGCGAATATTTATCATAAACTATTAATTTTTATATTATAAAATATTTATAGTTTCATTTAAATATGCCGACATCGTTTGCACACCAACAAAAAGAAAATAATAATAAGTTTTTGAGTAAATTATAAATCGTCCATGTGGTTTGGTCACTTTTTGGATATAGTCCCTAAAATGAAAAAATTACACGGATCGTCCCTGTGGTTCGACAAACCGCACGGAATTGGTCCCTTCCTCTAACGGAGTCTGTTAACCCAGTTAAGTCTAGGAGGATTTTGGTCTTTTTACATTTGTTTTTGTCTTTATTCTAAAAGAAAACTAAAAAACAAATAAATAAATTAAAAAATAACCCCACCTACCCCCCCCCCCCCACCACCCTCACCCTCACCCTCACCCTCACCCTCATTCTTCCTCACGACACCCCCACCCCCTTCCTCACCTTTCTTCTTCCCCACCTCCGGCCACCACTTGTACGTATCTGGAACTTGCAGCCAGTATACAGGAGAATGTCAAAATTCGCATAATTTTCTCTTTTTTACCTGAATGTTATATGGCATCAATATCTCATTTGAGTTCATCTGTATACTTCAATAAATAAATTAAAAAATAAATCAGAAGTCGCAAATCAGAACCGGAGTGATTGTTCAGGCGGTGATAAATGCAGAGATGGCGAGAAGGGTTTGGAGGTGTCGCTGCTGGATAAGATCAACGACCTGAAGCTGTGCACGTCGGATAATGGCGGCTGAGTGCAGCAGTCGAGAGGAAGGCAGAGAGGGTGATGGTTGATGTTTGGGATGGTGGCGATGGAGTCGCCGGAGTTGGTTACAGATGGGTGGAAGACGGCGGTGGTTGGTTGTTACTGCTGCTGTGTACGACGCTACTTGATCGATCGAGCAGAGAGACGGGGTGCGACGGTGGAAGAAGGAGATGATGGTCGAGAGAAGTGGTGGCCGGAGGTGGCCGGAGATGGGGAAGAAGAAAGGATCATCTGGTCTGCAAATAAAGACTCCCCAGTTGGCAGTTCTGATAGTTTTGTGTTCGATGATGATGGAGATGCTAATCTACAAAGCAATGGGAAAGTAGTTTGGTCTACAAACACCGCAAAAAACGGGGTTTCTGCCATGGAATTGCTTGATTCAGGGAACTTGGTGCTCGTTAAGGACGATGGTGCTGTTGTTTGGCAAAGTTTTAGCCATCCTACAAATACCCTTATGCCCAATCAAGATTTTGTTAAAGGGATGAAACTTGTAAGCAATTACAAAATTTGAGTTTTTGTTAAAGGGGGTGTGGGTGTCGTGAGGAAGGAGGGTGGGGGGGGGGGGGGGGGGGGTAAGGGGGGTTATTTTTTAATTTATTTATTTGTTTTTTAGTTTTCTTTTAGAATAAAGACAAAAACAAATGTAAAAAGACCAAAATACCCCTAGACTTAACTGGGTTAACAGATTCCGTTAGAGGGAGGGATCAATTCCGTGTGGTTTGTCGAACCACAGGGACGATCCGTGTAATTTTTTCGTTTTAGGGACTATATCCAAAAAGTGACCAAACCACAGGGACGATTTATGTAATTTACTCTAAGTTTTTTAATCATAAAGTGATTTAATTATTATATTGTACGATGAACAAAATCGTAAATACATCATTAAAGAAAGCGTTTACTTTGTTTATCCGGTCCAAAAATAATTATTACCTTCAAACGTTAGTCATGTAATTTTCACGCATGAGCAAAGATGAGAAGGATGCGAGTTTACTTGATGTTTTATTATTATTATTATTATTATTATTATTATTATTATTATTATTATTATTATTATTATTATTATTATTAATATTATTATTATTATTATTATTATTATATAGGCTGGGTATCAAATACAAACCTGTTAGTTTGTACAAACTCGTACAAACCATACATAGCTTCATGATTTTGTAAATTTGGCTTCATGAATATATATATATATATATATATATATATATATATATATATATATATATTGGCTTCATGAATATATAATTTGGCTTCATGAATATATATATCATTTGACATTTTTAACTAATTTTTTTACAAAAATACCCTAAAATACCCTTATTTTTGTAAAAAAATTAGTTAAAAATGCCAAATGATATATTCATTAAGCCAAATGATATATTCATGAAGCCAATATATATATATATATATATTCATGAAGCCAAATTTACAAAATCATGAAGCTAGGTATGGTTTGTACGAATTTGTACAAACTAACTGGTTTGTACCCGATACCATCCCTATATATATATATATATATTTGAAAAAGAAATTCAAAAACACGTATTGAAACAAACTTTTACTAGTAAATAGCAAATAACTTTGTTTCTATATAGATATTTTTCATTTTCGGGATTTTCTCAACAATAATTTATGGTGTTGGAATCATTTTGTATCAATTTCAACTAATTTGGGTTTCGATGAAATGTTGAGGTTAACGTGAGAAGCATGAGAAATGGTTATCAACCGTTGTATGAGAAATAGACGTATATTAGAATGAGATGCACTGAGATAAGATTCCCCAAGATGCACCGAATCAATTCTCTTATAAAACGCAATTCATGGAAGACCATTTAATTAAAAGTGATCAACAGTTCAGATCTACTTCTCACGTTTTTCATGTTAACCTCAACTTCTCACACAATCATTCGTCTTCCATGTAAAACCCAAAAGACCTAACATTTAAGCGACACTTTAGCAATTGGGGTCACCTTGGGGGAGAGCGGGATGGGCGTTTGCCAAGACACAAAAATAATTAGGGTACAAACTTTTTTAATATATAGTAATTGTAAATAAAAACTAGTATATAAAAGAGACCCAAAAAGCGTTAATGCATAATAAGAGTTAAAAACAATTTGTTTGATAATACCGACCCCAAATTGTATTAACTGATTATATTGAAAAGAAAAAATTAAATTAAATAACCATTCGTTATATGTTATTACGTATGAGTAAAAATCAAAAGAGAACCTTAAAAAAACACGAAAAAACGGATGAAAAAATATATGAAAATGAATGTCAAATTAAATATAATAATATGATGGAGTTTTTGGTGTTATTTGTTTCGCTTCAATTTTTGTTATATTTCGTCAATTTTGTATTTAAGAAATAGAGGGTAAATAATTTTTTTTTAAATGGTTATAACCACTTTTTAATCATAGCCATTGGATCATCTTAATCTAACGGCTTTTATGGGTTTTTCGATTCTTTAATTTTTTTATGGTTCTCTCCCGATCCCATCCCTATTACGTATTGTCTCCATATATTTTAAGAATTCTCCTATTAAAAAGTACGATCTCTTTCCTCCATGAATTATTAACATTGATTGTATCCAATTTTTTTTAATAATACAAAAATTGATTGAATATTTTTATATACTAACCGAGAACTCTTATTTTTACATACATTTAGTGCCTATGAAAAACGAGTCTGCTATAATCATTAGAGGACTCAAACTGATAACTAAGGTGACAATTTTGTACCAAACCTACCGATATGTGTATCAATCCCACCAATTAAATTGGCAGCAATTGCAATCAGTTGGTAGTATCATATGAATTATAAAAACTTGATTGGTACACGGTATTAAAAGTTTCGTACCATGGTATCGACTTATTTCATTATTTATTATTTTTTGTATTTTTGATGTCTTTGAATATTAAGTACTGTAATTTTAACTTTTTTGTTTGAAATTTGAATTTGCAAGTTTTGTTTCTAGAAATTAAAAATCCATTGAACATGCTATGTGTCACCTACAAACTCAAAATTAGATTTTTTTTGCAATTTTTCATGTGTAATTTGAGGTTGGTAAGAAACCATACCAACCGAAAAATGATGGTACTAGTTAAATTGGGCAAAATATGATTGGATGGCACACCGCACATGGTATAAATTTTACATATCAACTATAATTGGTTGATACATGATTTCGGGGGGGGGGGGGGGGAGAGAGAGAATTTGGTATCGTACCAATTCTACCTCTATTGGTAACTAATTAAGAACAAAGCGAACACGTGACCAACTAAACTACCCTTAGAGCATCTCCAACAGATTCTCTAAAACGAGGATTTTTACTTAAACAGATCCTCTAAAACTGGAATTTTTACTTAAACAGATTCTTTAAAACCTTCTCCAATATAGAGAAAGTATGAAAAAGTTGATGAAATTCTCTAAATGTGAAGATCTCTTTAAAGATGATTTAAGAAAGAGAAATTATTTTTTTATACTTTCTACCAATGAGAATCCTACAAATTAAATGTATAAAAGAAAAAAATAAAACTTTATGAAATATATTGAATATTTTTAACAATATAATTCATATTGTAATCTCCCGAATAGAAAACTATTGGAGATGAACATACATGTTCTTAAGGGATTTTAACTTTTATTTCTTTATTTGAAGAATATGGCTATATTTGGCAAACTAGCTGATAAGCTAGCTTATGAATTATAAGCTAGCTGGTAGCTGATAAGCTAGCTGTTAACTTATAAGCTAGCTGATGAAAAAATCACGTTTGACAAAAAGTAGCTTATAAGCATTTAAATGAACAAAAAAGACATATTAAAAAAATAGTAAATAAATAATACTTAATATTAATGAGGGTATTTTTGGAAGAAAAAAAATCAAAAGCTCAAAAGCTCTTGAAACGCTACTCATACTAGCGTTTTGAAAATCTAGCTTATAAGCTAGCTTATGGTCATCCAAACATGTACCTAGCTTATAAGTTAGTTTTTTTTTTCCAAAACAATGCCTATGTTATGCTCTTGAAATCTAGGTAGATATTAGAGTAAATTACATTTTTCGTCCCTATGGTTTGTTAAAAGTTATGATTTTCATCCTTGTGGTATAGAAATTATAGTTTTCGTCCCTATGGGTTGTAATTCATTGTTATTTTCATTATTATGATTTAAGAGAGAGGTTCAAGGAAAAACCTCAAGAAAATAGAAAACTAAGGAACACCCTTTTTTAATCCCTTATACTTAAATGTAGGAAATACCAAGGACAAAAATAACAATAAATTACAAATTATAAAAATGAAATCGCAATATTTAAACCAAAGGGACGAAAATCAAAATTACTAACAAACCACAAGGACGGAAAATATAATTTACTCTAGATATTATGTGTAGCATATTGCGAGAATAATCTGGATGAGGTATCTCTATCACGGGGACATGTATGATATGAAGTTGGAAACAACGTTTTAACTTCAATCACAATCACAAACAAAAACAAAATATTGGATTAAATTTTCCATTCATAATAAAAATCTGTTATGTTCAATGCTAGTTAAAATAAAAATGATTCGTAAATTATATCGGTCTTGACCATCTTCATCTGTATCGGCATCATGGGCGGACCTAGGTAAGAGCATACGGTGGCACGTGCCACCGTATTGTTTCTCCGCCATAAGATAAAAAAAAATTAGGTTCATGAAAGGTGCAACCGTATCAATTTGATTTTTGTGTCACCATATATATTTTGAAACTACAATAAATATTCATGTTTCCCTTGGTAGAGTCGGTTTGGAAGGCTTTTATTATTTTCAAGACCCGGTTTCAAGTCTTGTTAGAGACATTTTTGTAGTTTTTTGTTTCATATTTATTATGTTTCTAAAAAAATTGCCATAACAAGACTCGAACTTGAGAACTCAAGTTTGAAAAGCAAGGGACTAGCCACCAGACCAACATTGATTTTGTGAAAAAACATCTTTATATTTGTTTTTTTATAGTTAAATGGTGCCACCATTTGAAAAAATTTCTGGGTCCGCCCCTGATCGGCATCGCCATTTTCAACTTCTTCATGGACAAAAAGTTGTATTTTTTTATGCTTTATTAACCAGTATGATAAATTTTCAAGAACAAAAAATAACTTATACTTTGTATTTAATTTTGTGTTTCTAATAATTTTTTTATTTTTTTTATAGAAAAATAATTAATTTAAATACTATCCGAATCGTGATGGTGGTACTTATAAATAGCTCATCATTTTATTTGGAGTGAATTACATTTCTGAAATTTTTATGGTTGTTTTTTTATTTTTGCCCCCTAGTGTTCATAAGCACACTCATGGTCCATATTCGTGTTTCACATCTCAAAAAAGTCCCTCAAGTTAACACCGTTAATGGAGTGTTGCTAACTAGTGTCGATATGAGGGGACAAAGTGTATTTTTTACTTTTTGTTTATTTCCTGTTAGAAAATCACGTTAGTTTATACATTAATATATTTTATTATATTATGCATTAATTAATAGATGAGTAGCTTTGCTCGCTCTTATACGAAAGATACCAACCTGTTTTAGGCATTGTTAGAGCATCTAATTTAGCAATCCTACATGACACTTTTGCAATCCAAATAATATCCTAAAGAAATCGTTGTTGTGGATGCTCTTAGTGTGTATGTTCAAAAGTCAAATCATTAGATGATCATGTTTGGACATTGTCATGATATTAATTAATAAAATACATTTCTCAGTTATTATGTTTATGTATTATTTTGTGTTATATCTAAATCTAATAATAACCTTAGAATGGTGTATTCTAAAATGCCTCTAGTCAAATATTAATTTGGGTTTGGTTTGAATTAATACCATACGACTAATATATGTAGGGATTCGTATGGAGATACAAAATCCACCTATGGGTACAACATGAGATCTTCTGTACCAGACGTTCGGACGTGATTCACTATGAGAACGTTTCATTGGATGTCATATGAGTGTCATAGACGTTTCTCATGTAGTCATTGTTCATATAGTCCTTTGACTTGAAAAAGGGAACTTGCTTTGAGTAGGTGGTGTACTTTGACAACTAATTCTAATCATTCCATAATTGGGTGACAGAATGGTCGTTGGTTACGATTATTCGAACAACCATATGGAAGTGTTTACTTAAGTCTTAATGGAAAAACATTAGACTTATACGTGCAGTTATTGGGGGATGTTTGTCTAGGTTCAGCCACAAAAATGACTGTAGGTTATTATATGCCCACAACACGTGTCACATAGAACTGCTACCAATGAGTATGTAAACCTAAAGGGTCGCACACAAAAGAAGATGTTTGCTTCCATTAGAAAGAAATCAATTAAAGTCATGTTTGACAGTTAAATAGTTATTCTTGAAAGAATAATTATATAATATGTGTAAAATGTATCTATGATAATTACAGGGTTTTATCTGTAAATATGAGCTAGACACCCTAGCCCCTTCCTTACTGCCGCTAGCTTCTTTACTTCCCGATGTTGTATTATCCTGGTTTGCTAACAAGGCTTTCAATGTATCCTGAATTTCACCCAAAGCAGTGGCGAAATTTTCTTGGGTCACGAAGGTCTGGGCACGACCTCGCCCACGGCCCCCACCTCGACCCGCTCCCCGCCTGGACGCCGAGCTCTCCTGATGAGATGCCTCCGGCTTCGAGGGAATCTCCACACTCCTCGCTCCACGAGGAACACGCGCCCTCACTCTAGCCACTTCGACATTCTCATTCCCTTGAGTAGTCGCTCGGCGGGGCATTCTTCCTCGCCCCCTTCCACGGCCTCTACCCCTACCACGGGTGGCCGCCTGCTCAGGTGGATTCACCAGTACTTCCATTTCAATCTCCTCGTCGACCGGTACTGATCCACTCCTCAAAGATCTCCTTGACATGCTTGTGAACTGACAAAATCACACTGACAAAATTAAACAGGCAGTGATACTATAATAAGGTAAAGCAAGCACATTCATGCACCTGTAAGTTCGTAATTACACTGGCCAGGTGTAATTTCCAACTTTCTGTACATGGCAGTTCTCACACCCTATTATTCACCCCGACTAGGTCTCCCTTAAAGTTCTCCTAATTCCCAGCTGTACTACTAAACTTTCACGGTTTAAGATTAGGCCCATCCGGTCACCTAAATCTCTTAAACTATGGCTCTAATACCAACTGTAACAACCCACACTAAAGATAAACCAAACATAGCAAATACGCATGCATAAATATCCAATAACCAATCGGATCCAAACGTCTTACAAAAATTTCTAAGTTCAACGGTTGGTGTAACAACCGGCTTACAGTTGAGAACAAATATAAACAAAATAACTATTCAAACATTCTAACAAAATCTTCAATTTCGCGCTCTTCAAGCCAACCCGGATCTCATAGCTTACCCTTACCCTTATCTACCTGCTCACCTAAAAGGTTTTTAGTTTTGAAAGCGAGGGTTAGACCATAAGGTCTAGTGAGTTCCCTCAATACAAGGCCACACCATAATTAACACAATTTATAAAATAGCAACAAGGGAGTTTATACAAAATCATAACGAGGCACGCTTAACATGGTATGCATACAATGACATATGCTACTGGCACACGCTAAAGCCACACACACCGTGACAGCGTAATAGGGCACACACCGCCCACATATGAAACAAATTCATATATATAAATATTATGGGACACACCCCCATTTCACACCATAGCCATAGCATGTTTATCCACATTTAAGTTATTCATTTCGCTACACGCACTCTTCACTTTGTAATTAAAAACAGTTGATACGTATGCAGTTGAATACATGTATAAATCGTCACACTTTATACGATTTGGGTTTAGAAAGACTCACCTGAAGTCCCTGCTAGGAGTTATAACTTGCTACCGCTTATCTTCTACCTACACCTATAAATTTTCACCCAACACACAAGACTAGATAATTATCTCGACACTCTCAAATTCTGCTGACAGTCAAAGGTCCCGGACAAGAGAATCTTGGGTTCCGGATTCACATTCCAGACTAAGCCACGTTTTCCGGGATAAGTTTCGGATCAATTCCGGGTTCCGGCACCCCTTCCGAATCCGTTTCGGATTCCGACATGTTTCCGGATAAATTCCGGACCGAGCGAGTTCCGGACAAATGGGGTTTTCCATCGCGCTGAACATTTCAATACCCCAACCATCTATACTCAAAATGATGTAACCAAAAGCCATCATTACAATGATTAACCATTAATAGCGATAAATCTCTAATACCAATTTGGTTGGGACATAAACACCCAGCTTGATGTTCTTACATCTTGAGGAGATGATACCCAAAAGGTCTCTAAAACCCAAAACCCCAATGTTAAAGTCCATACTCAGATTTCATCTTTACTCTACCAATTAATAGATAAGGAGAAGAAATTTACCTCAACTAAAGTGATGATTCTCCCTTCCCGGCTTTGATTCTCCAACTTTTCTTCAAGAAAGCTTCTCCCAAATTCACACAGTAGCCGCACACACTGCTGTTTATGAAATCAGGGTAAATAGGGTTTTCACTCCTATTTATATCCATCACATTTGAACACTAAACCTTTCCACTTTCACACTTTACACCTCAACTTATTAGTTATTCACAAATTTGCCCGGTTATTACAGCATCCTCCCCTCAAAAGAATTCCGTCCCCGGAATTCCATCTTCGAATAAATGAGGAAAACGGGTCCTCATGTTTGATTCTACTTCCCACGTTGCTTCTTGTCCCTTATGGAAGCGCCACTGAAGTTTTACCAACGTGATCTCTTTAGTCCTCAACTTCCTGACCTTGCAATCTATGATCGCCAACGACTCTTCGACATAGTTTAACTTTTCGTCTACACGGATGTCTGCTAACGGTACTGCCATGCTTTCTTCGGCCAGGCACTTTCTTAAATTCGATACATGAAAGGTTGGATGAACTCCCCGAAGCTCCTCTGGCAATTCTAACTTATACGCCACTTCACTCACACGTTTGATGATAGCGAACGGCCCGACATACCTAGGCCTTAATTTCCTTTTCTTCCCAAATCGCACGACGCCTTTCCACGGTGACACCTTAAGCATCACTTTATCCCCCACTATGAACTCAATCGGTTTCCTTTTCTTATTCGCATATGCCTTTTGGCGATCATGAGTCACCTTTAACCTCTCCCTTATCACACTAATCTTATCGGCAGTTAACTGCACGATCTCGGGTCCTGCCAACTGCTTCTCTCCTACTTCGTTCCAACACAATGGTGTTCTGAACTTACGCCCATACAACGCCTCAAATGGTGATGCTTGAAGACTGGCATGATAACTATTGTTATATGAGAATTGGACCAACGGCAGATGAGATTCCCACGAGCCCTTGAAGTCTATCACACAAGCACTCAACGTATCTTCCAAGGTCTGTATAGTTCTTTCGTTTTGCCCATCCGTCTGAGGGTGATAGGCAGTGCTAATTAAAAGTTGTGTACCAAACTCCCTTTGAAGACTCCTCCAAAAAGACGACGTGAACCGACTATCACGGTCAGAGACTATGGACGACGACACACCATGCTTCGTCACTACTTTATTGACATACAATCTCGCCAACTTTTCTAATGAATCGTTCTCCCGAATAGGTAGAAAGTGAGACGACTTGGTGAGACGGTCAACTATCACCCATATGGCATCATACCCCTTCGGGGTCCTTGGTAGCTTCGTGACAAAGTCCATCGTAATACAGTCCCACTTCCACACCGGTATCTCTAAGGGTTGCATTTCCCCGTAAGGTCTTTGATGTTCTGCCTTGACCTTCAAACAAGTCATACACCGCTCAACAAAGTAAGCGACATCCTTCTTCAACCCCGACCACCAATACATTTGCCTCAGATCTCGATACATCTTATTGGTTCTCGGATGTACCGAATATCGCGATTTATGCACTTCTTCCAAAATACGCTCCCGCAAACCTCCCATCTTAGGAACCCACACCCGGTCCCCCAAACATTTCACACCACTCCCTTTACATTCCAAGGATGTCACATAGCCGACAATCCTCTCACTTTTCCACCTTTCTTCTACAAGAGCTTCCTCTTGAAACTTCTTAATCACTCAGGCTTGAACACTTTAGCTCTCTTTGAATCACGCACTGGCCCTTCCCACTTCCTATTTTCTTTACCCTTCTCTTTATTCTGCCAGTTCTTCTCCTTCTCAACTAACTCAGCCGCATTGATGGCTGCCTGAAAAGTAGTCGGGTTCCGAGCCGATGCCAGTTCCCGAACGCTACTCTTTAGCCCAAATAGGTACCTCTCAATCCGGCGTTCCTCATTTGGTACGTACAATTCAGAAAACCTTGCTTTCTCCATAAACTTCGACGTGTATTCCCTTACCGACATCCCACCTTGTTCTAAACCCAGGAATTATTCCTCCAGTCTTTTCACTGCCGCAAGCGGGCAGAACGATGCCTTAAACTTTGAGACAAATGTCTCCCATGTCATACCCTTAGCAGCTTTCGACCCTTCCCCCGCTGACTCCGCGTTCCACCAGAAAATTGCATCAGACTTCAGCATGGATAAGGCGAACATCACTCTGTCACTGTCAGCACATTTACAAGTGTCAAACACCAGTTCCATCCCCCTTATCCATTTTACTGCCGACACTGGGTCACATTCTCCCTTGAAAGCGGGTGGCTTACAAGAGGCGAACGCCTTGTAACTGCACCCCCCATGTAACACTCTCGAATTGGGAAAGAGCAACTAAATAAAATTTTCGATAATACAACCAAAATAATAGGATTTCTCCCTATAATTCAATACGGGAAATACCTCCATCAATACATATGACTCAAGTCTTAAATACAAAGGTTAAGTTTACATCGGGTGTTACTTAACTCAAGTACAATTGCTATTCCCAAAACTCAATGCGGAAGACTTCACTACCAATTCAACTCTCGAGCACACTACTAGCACTCGACCTTTCGTAGTGTCACTAGAACAAGGTTAGGCTAACGCCTAGTGAGTTCAAGAGTTTATAACATGATTTATATAATTTGTAGAATGAAAGTTTGCGACATAAATCATGATTTACAAAAGAGTTTATGAAAGGATGTAAACGACTCATTTTCCAACGCACACAAAATCTATGAGAAAAGTTCCCAAAATGTATAAAGCGTTTTCCAAAATGAATTCCAACTCCAACTCACTCAAAACGTGCTTGGACGTTAAATATCCCAAAAAATATAAACGTGGACAAAACTCCAATATTTTAAAACATCCAAATAGGATGAGGCATAGAACCCTTCCAATAAACTGTGAAGACATTTCATATAAATAAAGAGCGTCACCGAAAATATGGATAAAAGTAACTACCCAAAAACAACACCTTTCGGTGACGGGGGAGACCCGATTCCATCGAAAGTGACGGGCACATAAAGTTAGGCCACTTATGATGTTACTGGATTACACCTCAAGTCCCGGTCTTAGTTCTCATGCCATAAAGACATCACAACCTCAAACCTTTCCCATGCCTTTATTGCCTACTCCGTCGAGTTACACCTCAAGGACTTATAGGACCATATTTCCTATCCAGTCTAGACGAGTTACACCTCAAGGACTTCAATGTCCCTTGTTGCCTACTCGCTAGTGGCCCCACGGCCTAACGCATATAACCATGCGTCCCAATAGTCCACTCCTCGTGCACAAAGAGATAGACCATCAAATAAAGACTAACTTACGTGCCTACGGATCCAATGTGTTAGTCCTAGATTGATCAGGTAACAATATAATAATCGATATGAACACGAACAATTGATGATTTCAATTTTTCATCCCTCTCGTATTCATTCAAGGATCGTTCAGAGAATATTACAATGAAAGTAACGGAACGATTTTTTCTCTCTAAGCTTAATGAATGATAATGAATCGCCTATGAAAGTCTAACCTAATTCTAAAGGTTAACATAACCTTATATACTTAGGCCTTAAGCACCACGGCCCATGGCCCATTAAGCTAATCTAAGCCCTTTTATGATTAAAGGCTTTTACAATTAATTAAATAAACTCTATAATTAAACTCTATAATTATTTATATATCTTTCTAATATGTAGGACATTTATGGTCCTAACAATCTCCTCCTAAAGATATATAAATAAAAATCGGTCTTGAAACCTTCAAGTCTTGATCTTCTCTTCCTTTTGAGTCATTGAAACACTACCTCGTTGCTTGTCTTCATGTCTTTTACCGCCCCCCTTGAATAAAGCTCTTAGTCTTCAAATCTTCAACTTTAAGAACTTGTAGAACCAGTATGCTCGAAGGAGGAAACACTGAATTGTAGCGAACACCACTTGATAAACGATGAGAAAAGTTGATCACTTGTAAGCACTTTGAAGTCTTATCGGATTTCGGAACTTGACCGTTACTCCCCCTTGGATTTTGCATGGGGACTTCTTTACTCCCCCTCGGCTTTTGCTAACTCCCCCTCAACTTGATCTTCGATGTCTTTGAATCTGTACCCTTTCTCCCCCTCATGATGAGTAGGAGCATCTGGAGCATCATGCACGTTCAAAGACAAAAATGACGAGTAGCAAAAGAATCCAGATAAAACATTAAGTAACACGAAATGGGGTAATCATCTAACACAGAAACACAAAAGTAACTGTTATCACAACAATTTAAAAAATTGTGTGGCTTATGTTCAGACTTGGCAAGGGGAATCTCTGATAGGACTTCCAGTTATCATTGAAGAAAATTTAAAAATTTAACGTCTCAAACTGTTCCGGCAATATCACGAAGATATGCAATGAGAATCACAAAGACTCGTGCATGTGTGAAAGAAAATAATTCTATCTGATTGGCTCAAAATATTGATATAACTCGGGACTCAAGTTAAAATCAATTGACACAGTGAATAGAATATGAAGTTCGGAGACCGGAGCTGGTGTCTTCCTGTTTCAATATCTAAGACCTCCGAGTGAGGAATAGATAGATTATGTGCTAAATCTCCGTGAATATATGAAACAAGCATCTGTTGTGAGATACTTGAGTGACTGGGTGGGGTGACACGAGTTATCGACACTGGGTCCATGTCTGTTTCAATATTCATCTCCAAAGAACGAGAATGAATAGATTGTGTGGTTACCCGGATAACTGACTCGGTTCGGTAAGGACCAATAATTCTTTTAAGTCCTGTCACAGCCTCACCATATTCTTTTCTCTCCAAACTCATCTATCATCTAGACCCCTCACTGTTGTCTATAAAGGATGTGTTTCTTGGGTAGGTCCTTCCGGTTTTGGCTTGACCATAGAAACAATGTAATACCTAACGCTCCTTTCACGCAACGAGTATAACAGTTTAGGTAAAACAATGAAGTACGAGTTCTAAACTGAAGTGTGTAGAAGTCATAGCATTTAAGTCCGAGTTCTGATCCGAGGTGATCAGAAGTCATGCTTTTAAGAACGAGTTCTGAACTGAAGTATTCAGAAGTCATTAAAATGAAGTCCGAGTTCTGATCTGAAGTAATCAGAAGTCGTAACTTTTAAAAACGAGTTCTGAACTGAATTATTCAGAAGTCATTGTTGAATTTCCAGAATTTCAAGGAACAGATTCAAGCGCAAAACAGAATGACTCAATAAGCACAGTATGTTCAAAAATCAATCAATGATTAGAAAGTTTAATTGTGAAGAACAAGTCACAATTATTATATCAGATAAGAATTGAATCATTAATGTGAAATGATGAACGGTGAACACAAAGTGGAATTCAAAACGAGTGTATTTCCATCAAAAATTCGGCAAACATTTGAGACATGGAAATAACTAAGTCAATTTGATCATGGCAATCATGGAAGTTAAACTTAGATAATAACAAACACAAGTAAGTTATTCAGAATGAATTGCCATGGTTTTTGAATTCAGTTATAGTTCACATACCTTGCAGACGATAGTACTCCCCCTCAAAATTGGCCTAACCTTTGAATGCTCGTCATGTGAAAAGAATCTGCGAATTTAAATACACATAACATTCCTGCAAAATAGATTAGAGGGATTTTGGTATCCATCTTGTGATGGATCCTTGTCGGTTAGATGTCCTATGAGGACCAGGGATACTATAAGTACCATACCAATACCTAGCCTGGTCTTTCTTCACAAAGTCACTTGTTCCACAATAAGAGCAACACAGCTTCTGTGTAGGTAAACTGATTAGTTTGTTAACAGAGTAAACTCGATCAGTTTTCACAAACGGTTTAGCGTGGAAAGCTGTGTTGTTCTTGGCACTCTTAATAGAGACAAATGACTTTGGATCAGGAGTGGTTCCTTTAACTCTCCACTCCATTTTTACTTTTTTGAAAAATTGATTATCTGATTTGTCAACACGATTATTATAGAAAAGATTGGAAGGTCGAATCTGATTTTTTGAAAAATCATTTGATTTGACAAAATTCTTTGAAGAACGAATTGTAGAAAATGAACTTGAAGTATAAGAAGGTTGAACACCTTTGATCGTGCTTTCTAAGGCATTTCGTTCTTCGAGAATTAAATCAAATTTATTTTGTAAATTAGATTTAACCATTTGTTCTTTCAAAATATCGGTTACTAATCCAGATAATCTATTTGTAAGTTTAGTAATCTCGGACTGAAAAATCTTTCTCTCTTTTGCAAAATCATCTGTCAAACATTTAGTCCTAAAACCTTCAACTTTCCCTTTCTCAGACTCTTTGATTAGAACGTCTAATTCGTTTTCCAAATCGGTTATTTTCAAGGAAAGTTCTCCATTCTTTTGAGAAAAAGATTTGCGTTCTATTTCAAACTTCTCTCTTTCTGCAATTAAAACCTTTTCAAAGTCGGAGACCTGTTTTGAAAGTTTTAAGCACATAAGCTCAAGTCTCTTCTTCTCTTCAAGAGATTTGGTTGAAAGCCCAGATTGCTTTTGAATAAGCAATTGTCTTTCCTTTTCAAAGCTTTCTTTCTCCTTTTCAAAAACCTTTTCAAGTGTATTTAGTTTACTTTTAAGCTCAAGGTTTTCACAGTTCAGGAGTTTACCTCTCTCTTCTTCTTTCGCCAGCCTCTCAGAACTATTCCAGATTTGAGATTTGAGCTCCTTCAGTTCTTTGATGTACTTATTGCACAAGTCATCTGATCGCTTGATATTCTTTTCATGTAGCTTTGCTTTCTCTTTCTTAGTCTCCTTGATATCACTTCGTGATGATAGATCAGACAACTTTCTTTTCAGCTCAGAGTTTTCAGACTTTAATGCTGTTGCCTTTTCTTCAGATTTAGCCAACTTGTCAGAACAATTCCAGAGTTGAGATTTATGTTGCTTCAGTTCTTTGATGTACTTGTAGATCAAATCCTCTTTCTTCTCGATATGCGTTTGATGTAGTATTTGATTTGCTTGACACTCCACATTAACGCAATACGACATTGTTACCTGAAAAATTATGATCGTTAATCGGTGTTGATTTTGAAGAATCAAAAATGCGGAAGAAAAATCAAAAATTAAATTTGAGAAACAAATTTAAAAATTAAATTCGTTTCCAAGATTTAAGATCTGATTATTATCGAATTCGAACGAACGAGATCACTCTTCGAGAGTGAAATCTGCAGGATAAACAAACCAAGTTAGATCAAGACGACAAAATGAATCACAAGAGTCGCTAATAATTGCAAATCGTAGCAAATAATCTCAAACGTCAAAAAAAATTGTAAAATGATCGTTACAAAATCGCAATTTTAGTTAACACTTTTAATCACGAGACGTGCGGTAACTCGGGTACCGACGAGAACTTACCAACCAAACTTACCAAACACAACTTACCGGATGAACGAGATTCCGGAAACAATTAGCCAAACTTAAAGGTATCCGGAAGAATGTACTTACCGGATGAGTTTACCGGATGCGATGAACTAACCGGGTGATAAGGAACTTACCGGGTGATGATGTCCTCGCAAAAATAGTACTTACCGGATAAAGAGAACTTACCGGACGAGACGGAACTTACCGGACGAGAACTTTACCAAAAAAACTTGTTCCCGGATGATGATGTTGGAAATTAATATGAATGCATGGGAGTTGGTGTACAAAACAAAAAAATTGGTTACGTATGTATATGTATGCGATTAGAAAGTGAACGTGTGCTATGTGTATGTATGCATGTGATATGAAACACACTTATCAATTTATTTATGTATGCAATGCAAGGAGAGAAAGCATATCAATGGTCAGAAAATAAACAAAAAAAATCAACTAATGTGGGCTGAAGTTAAGTATCCGGAAGAGAATTGGTGTCCGGAAAGCTTTCAGCCGGAGACTTTGTTTCTTAAATAAAATGATGTCCGGAAAGTAGGAAAACCAATTTTGTCCAGATAGATAATGAGTTTCATGCGGACACTTGGTTTCTTCCGGTAAGTAACCAAAACAAATATCCGGACACTTTATTTTATCCGGGAAAACTTATGTTATCCGGGTAAATTAAAGTTTTGTCCGGAAAACTTGAGAAATAGGAAACTTACCCGGACACTGCGGCTGGTTGAAAAAATCGGATCAGTTTTCGAAAGGGTTGCTTGATTTCACTCCTGTAGGGTTAGATTTTGACCAAAAACACAAAAACAAACATACCCAAATCGATTTCTAAGCAAAATATATCCTATTTTTCAATAACCACCACAAAAACTTAAGAACACCAACAACTCAAAATTTGATTTTAACTTGAAAAGTTAATACCTTTGAGACCTTGTAAACGCAGATAAAGACTAGATTAAAGCAATTAGACAATCGAGATATGACAGAAAAATATTTAATCGATGAAATAACTTTGCAAACCCGATTGAAGAACACTTTTCTTCAAGAAAATTAATGCAGTCTGTCGAAATTAATCTGGGTGACTTCTGGACCTCAAACGATTAATCCAACCGGTCGGAATATGAAGCAAGATGTCCCGAATCTATTGTCCAAAAATCGTGACGATCCGACGGTTCAATCTCCGGAAATAAGCGAAACGGCTAGCTGCGATTTTCCAGAAAATTTTCTGCGAATTTTCTTGCCTTTTTCGCTTTCATTCGATTTCTTTCGTATCTTCAAATCACTGATTCGGCTCTGATTCATATCTTCAAAGCTTTGCACGAAGATGTGTCAGATGAACTTGAGGAAAGTTCGGGTGAAATCTGCTTTTCCGTTTGGAGTTTGTCAATCTGCTCTTGAAGCTGACCATTACTCACTTTCTCTTGCATCACTTCTGTTGCCAAAGCAGACATTTGTGATGTGAGTCGATTGATTTCAGACCGGAGAATCTCCTGTCCTTCATCAGACATAACTTCGGTTTTGACCGGTTGTTGATTCTCAAGTTTTTCAAGTAAAGCTTGCTTTTCCATTTGAAAATTGGACCTTTCTTTCTCTAATGACTCCTCCAACTCGACAATCTTTGCTTCCAAGATGAGAGGGGGAACATAGAGTTTGAACTCGTCCGTCTCATTCTTGGTTGCTGGTGCTTGGTCCTCATCCTTTTGGAAGGAATCCTTGGGCTTAGCAACCTTGTAGGGGTCGAAGTAGTCATTCGAGAGGTACTTCTTTGGATTTTTCTGATAAGAATAATTTAAAGGCTCATAACAAAATGGAAGTTGTATTCCTCGTTTGTGTGTGCGCTTATATTCCTCGGTTTCCTCTTCCTTTTCAGGTTCAAGAGGACCAGTCCATTGGATTGCATATTCCGGATACTTTTTATCTAACCCAAAGCAAGCAAAATCATACAAAGTTGGTGTAAACCATCTTCCCTTTTTCAAATAATGTGGGTTATCATATCCGATTCCCCATTCTTTGTTGAAATAGGTGAACTCTTTGGGTTTATTAAGAAAGATGGTTTGATCAGTTTGACCCCTTTTGTGGAGTTTGGTTTCAAGATCAAGAATTTTCGCAACAAACTCCTTGTGCTGAATTTGAAGAGCAGAGCATTGATAAACAATTTCTGCTTTTTCATTCAAGCACTGATCAAACTGTGACTGAAGTTCAGATAATTTGGCCCGTAGGTCTTTAGGTGTTATAGAAAGATTTTTGCATTTCTCCTTTAAAATAGCAGTTTCAGACTTATATTTTTCAGTTATTTTCTTTTGAACATCTAGCTTTTCGGTTAGAGACCTAATCTCAAGCAGTTGTTCTTTAGAAGTGGCCTTAAAGGTACCTACCCGTTCAGCAAAAGGTTTCACTCGGTCATAAAGTTCTGAAAAGATAGGTTCACATACCTGACACGGCCTTTTCATGTCTTCTTCAGCAGTAGACATCTTCAGTTGCACTGGAGTGATCGTCAGACGTGTAGATTGATTCAAAGTGTAAACCTAACGCAAGGCACTAAGAGTGGAATCCTAACGCAGGTTCTATGACTGGTATGAACTAAGAGTGATCTTACTGGATAGGAATCCAAGTAAGGGTCTGATCAGGAAGTGTCCGAATCAGATCAATTAAGAACAGTTCAATAAATCACAAAGTGTCCGGGTAAAACAAAGAATCCGGATGGCACAGATTCACGAATACTTAAATGTCCCCCTCCTGCGACTTAGCACGGGGGTCCCGCTACCCGGTTAGCGGGTGGGGTCAAGGGACAACGCCCTTGCGGGGTCTGGGGGCTGGCCCCCAGAAAATTTTGAAAAATGAGGGTTCAAAGCAGCTCCCAGATTATGTGTCCGGGTGGTTTCCGGATAGAGAATCCGGAAAAACCAGGAATCCGGATGATATAGTCCGGATAGGTGAAGGAATCCGGATGTACTAAGTTTCCGGATAACAATGAAGTTTCCGGGTACAATGGATTGTCCGGATAAGATATGTCCGGAAACACTGGGTTTCCGGATACAAATGTTACCCGGATAGTATAAGGAATAGTGACTTACCCGGATTGCATAACTTACCCGGAAAAATGAGGAGTCCGGATGGAATTGGAGTTGTCCGGATGGATTTCACACAAACGTCCGGACACTATCAACTTGTCCGGAAACCGCGGCTGGCTTATCCGGACTCTGCGGCTGTTTGCTTAAATCGATCGACTTTTCGATTAGGGTTGCCCAAAATCGATTCTGGAAGATTAGTAACAATTCAAAACACAAAAATAACACTAATCCAATCGATTTCTAGGCAAAAACAACAAGTTTTGATGGTTAAAAATCGAATCTTTGTCAAGAACACTACCAAAACTTTTGATCTTAAATTGCTAAATTAACCACTCAAACGATCGAATTGGAATGCGAAAATTTGCAGAAATACTAACAACTATAATGCTAACACAACCCAATAAGCAAAAACAACCAATTTCGACTGAATCAAAAAGTCAAGAATTCAAGAATAGTCAGACGAGTAAAAGTCAAACTAACCAGAAATTGATGAATGAAGCTTTGAATCGAATCCGTCTGTCTGCTCTGATACCAATTGTTAGTCCTAGATTGATCAGGTAACAATATAATAATCGATATGAACACGAACAATTGATGATTTCAATTTGTCATCCATCTCGTATTCATTCAAGGATCGTTCAGAGAATATTACAATGAAAGTAACGGAACGATTTTTTCTCTCTAAGCTTAATGAATGATAATGAATCGCCTATGAAAGTCTAACCTAATTCTAAAGGTTAACATAACCTTATATACTTAGGCCTTAAGCACCACGGCCCATGGCCCATTAAGCTAATCTAAGCCCTTTTATGATTAAAGGCTTTTACAATTAATTAAATAAACTCTATAATTAAACTATATAATTATTTATATATCTTTCTAATATGTAGGACATTTATGGTCCTAATACAATGCAACACAGTCTACAAAAAAACATGCCCATCCCGAAATGACTAAAGCACCCGAGCATGTAAATATCAAAAATATGCAATAAAATGCATCAAGTTGCAATAAATGCAAACCATAAATAAGACTCCATATTGAGCCATCAAAACCGGACAAAATGTCCCCAAGACTTCCTTAAAGTCAAAATCGAGCAAAATGCTAAAAACTTGTTAGACCCATAAATAACGGTCATCATAGCATAAAATGCATTTAAACATTGTTTAGGTAAACATGTACCACAAAACCATCATTAACCCAAAACTCGACACGGGTTAAAACAAAGGGTTTCCCCAAATGGACTCATGCCCCTTATAATTCTCAAAATGACTCATGACACTAAAATGTGCCTTTTCCCAAATGGTTTATAAAATCAATTACCCAACATGAATAAACCATTGAATGAACTTTATTTGAGCAGTAAATCATTTGAAGACATATTTATGATTTCTACACATCAAAATATTCCAAAATCCCAAATATGGGTGTTTTACAATCTTTATAAAGTTAAACACTTAAAATAGTGAACTTACCAAATAACTCAACAGTTGATAAATATAAGTAAAACACACAAATACTTGTAAAATAACATTTTTGGCATGCACAACGTTTTCGCAAATCAACTTGAACTCACCTTGCTAGATTTAGGCTAAATCTAGATTTTTCCCCAAACGTAAGCTCCTTTGAATAAACTTGAATCCTCAAGCCAAAACTTCCAAAAACCTAGATCCATAAGTTTCCAACCATCAATAACCACATTTAACCATTTAGAATTGTTCCCCAAACATCAACCATCAAAATCTCCATTTATACCTAAAACCCCAATTTGTCCTAACTTTTCTCAAAATCATCCAAACCGAAAATGGAGGAACAAAACACTAGGAGATCATCCATGGAACATTTATAACTCCTAATGAAGCTTGTAAATGGAGGAAATGAACTTACCGCTTAGGTTTTGATGAAAACCTAGAAAACCCAAAAAATCTCTAGTGTTGGAGATGAAAACTTGCTCTTGCATCAAAAGATGAAACCACTAACATATGATGGAGAAGAAACACTATAATCTCCATGAAAAGCCCCAAAATCAGTTAGGGTTTGAGGGGGAAGAAGAGGAAATGATTTGAGAGAAAAGAGATGGAGTTTGGGAGTGAGAAATGAGAAGCTTACCACCACCAAACGTTCTTGAATCTTCCAATAAACTTCCAAAATTTTTCTAGATCCTTGAAGAGCTCTAAAAAACGGAACCATAGCAACTTGAATCACCAAAATCGGAGTTGAAATGAGAGAGATATGAAGAAATAAAGTTTGGGGGGTGAAATTCGCGTTTTATGCTGATCAGGTGCTCTGCGCGGGTCTCCGCGCGGGGGAACTAGCGCCACAATGCGCGCCGGGCACTGGTCTCCCGGTTTCCTCTTAAACACTGTTTTGGCCATAACTTCTTCGTTTTAGCTCCGTTTTCGCTACAGAAAGAACCGTTGGATTCGTATTCAAATTCCCCATCCAACAAGACCATAAAATCTAATATTTAATCCAAAATCCTATTTTTCATATTTTTCTTAAAAGATCGATTCCACACTGATTCGAAATTGTACTTATCCAAAAATTACGGGTGTTACACCCCATTCAGCACCAAGTCGCTTACCACCTACGGGGTCGATTGAGAAGGACTCCCTGACGCAAATCTATGTGAGCTGGACACCCCAGCCCCTTCCTTACTGCCGCTAGCTTCTTTTCTTCCCGATGCTGTCTTATCTTGGTTTGCTAACAAGGCTTTCAATGTATCCTGAATTTCACCCAAAGCAGTGGCGAAATTTTCTTGAGTCACGAAGGTCTGGGCACGACCTCGCCCATGGCCCCCACCTCGACCCACTCCCCATCTGGACGCCGAACTCTCCTGATGAGATGCCTCCGGCTCCGGGGGAATCTCTACACTCCTCACTCTACGGGGAAAACGCGCCCTCACTCTAGACACTTCGACATTCTCATTCCCTTGAGTAGCCGCTAGCCGGGGCATTCTTCCTCACCCCTTCCACGGCCTCAACCCCTGCCACGGGTGGCCGCCTGCTCAGGTGGATTCACCGATACTTCCATTTCGATCTCCTCGTCGACCGGTACTGATCCACTCCTCAAAGATCTCCTTGACATGCTTGCGAACTGACAAAATCACACTGACAGAATTAAACCGACAGTGATACTATAATAAGGCAAAACAAGCACATTCATGCACTTGTAAGTTCGTAATTACACTGTAAGTTCGTAATTACACTGGCCAGGTGTAATTGCCAACTTACCGTACATGTCAGTTCTCACCACCCTATTATTCACCCCGACTAGGACTCCCTTAAAGTTCTCCTAATTCCCAGTTGTACTACTAAACTCCCACAGTTTAAGTTTAGGCCCATCCGGTCACCTAAATCTCTTAAACTATGGCTCTGATACCAAATGTAACAACCCACACTAAAGATAAACCAAACGTAGCAAATACGCATGCATAAATATCCAATAACCAATCGGATCCAAACGTCTTACAAAAATTTCTAAGTTCAATGGTTGGCGTAACAACCGGCTTACAGCTGAGAACAAATATAAACAAAATAACTATTCAGACATTCTAACAAAATCTTCAATTCTGCGCTCTTCAAGCCAACCCGGATCTCACAGCTTACCCTTACCCTTATCTACCTGCTCACCTGAAAGGTTTTTAGTTTTGAAAGCGAGGGTTAGACCATAAGGTCTAGTGAGTTCCCTCAATACAAGGCCACACCATAATTAACACAATTTATAAAATAGCAACAAGGGATTTTATACAAAATCATAACGAGGCACACTTAACATGGTATGCATACAATGACATATACTACTGGCACACGATATAGCCACACACACCGTGACAGCGTAATAGGGCACACACCGCCCACATATGAAACAAATTCATATATATAAATATTATGGGACACACCCCCATTTCACACCATAGCCATAGCATGTCTATCCACATTTAAATTATTCATTTCGCTACACGCACTCTTCACTTTGTAATTAAAAATAGTTGATACGTATGCAGTTGAATACATGTATAACTCATCACACTTGTATAAGATTTGGGTTTAGAAAGACTCACCTAAAGTCCCCGCTAGGAGTTCTAACTTGCTACCGCTTATCTTCTACCCGCACCTACAAATGTTCACCCAACACACAAGACTAGATAAGTATCTCGGTACTCTCAAATTCTGTTGATAGTCGAAGGTCCCGGACAAGAGAATCCCGGGTTCCGGATTCACATTCCGGACTAAGCCACGTTTTCCGGTACAATTTCCGGATCAATTCCGGGTTCCGGCACCCCTTCCGGATCCGTTTCGGATTCCGACAAGTTTCCGGATAAATTCCGTATTCCGGACCGAGCGAGTTCCGTACAAATGGGGTTTTCCATCGCGCTGAACATTTCAATACCCCAACCATCTCTACGCAAAATCGATGTAACCGAAAGCCATCATTACAATGATTAACGATTAATAGCGATAAATCTCTCATACCAATTTGGTTGGGACATAACCAAAACCCCAATGTTAAAGTCCATACTCAAATTTAACCTTTACTCTACCAATTAATAGATAAGGAGAAGAAATTTACCTTAACTAAAGTGATGATTCTCCCTTCCCAGCTTTGATTCTCCAACTTTTCTTCAAGAAAGCTTCTCCCAAATTCACACAGTAGCCGCACAAACTGATGTTTATGAAATCAGGGTAAATAGGGTTTTCACTCCTATTTATATCCATCACATTTGAACACTAAACCTTTCCACTTTCACGCTTTACACCTCAACTTATTATTTATTCACAAATTTGCCTGGTTATTACAGTTTCTAAGTGCTCCGATCGTTTAACCACAACAGATCCAAAAGGTACAATTCTAAACACCCTATGGTGTGGTATAATTTAATTAAATGCATCATTGGATCCGATTGGGATTTATGTATTTTAGAAAAGTTTCTAAATAATTTTGTAACTAATGTTTTTGATTTCCGCTGCGTTTAACGGTTACGAATTGAATCAAAACCCAACAATGACATTTTCTACCCTTATTAAACACGCCTCCTTTTGTTTCCTTTAAACCTTAGTAGTTCACCAGGTGTAAAGATGTTGCCCGTCGTGAAAATGCTCCGCCATCGTGAAGACCAGTCAGTTGTCGCCTTTCACTTTTGTCTATCTCCGACGACCGTCATTTTTATATCCAAGTTATGAATTTATCTACGTATGTTTGTCTACATTGATTTCTCTAAATCGATCCCTCTTCATCGGTTTCTCTAAAACAATTGCTTTACATGATTCTTCTACACTGATTTCTCTATGTTGTTTGTTTCTTTTTTTTCTCTACGTCAGTTTGTCTAAATCGATTTATATGCATGATTTCTTTACACCGATTTCTCTACTTTTTTTCTTTCTTTTTTTACATCGATTTCTCTAAATCTATTTATTTACATGAATTTTCCGTGGTTATTATGTAGCAGTAATCCTACTTGAAAAACAAATTGATATATTTTTTGTCCATGGATTTTAGAGAGAACTTGATTTTTTTAGGATGAGGTGCATATGGATCACGAGTGAAGTATACTCTCAAACATGTTTGACAGTGAACTGCTGAAGTATGGTCCAAAACATGTTGATTTAGAGAAATCTCGCATTGGGTTTAGAAAAAATTGTGTTGAAGTTCATCTTTTGGATGATGAGATATGCACACCATGTATCTAATGAATTAATGGTATATCAATAGGTAAACAGGCCCGTTCCTGACATTTTGTAGGTCCTGGGCGAGATGTAAAAATAGGCCCCTAGTAACTACAGATTTTTTTTCAATATATTGTTTATATCATAAAAAATAACATATTTAAACTCAAGAAATACTAATGTATATAAAACTTTTTTCCCGGTATTCCTCGCGCAACATCAATCAATAATTGTTTCTAATTAACCATCAATCTTTGAATCGAAAGTCCATGTTGTTATAGTTTGAGATCTTATTCTTGTTTTAGAGTTAAGATAGTAATTAAGATTCATGCACTCAATATTATGTAGTAAGAAGTCAATAATGTATGGAAAAAGAGAAAGATAGTTTTGAAATTATAAATATAGATATGAGTTGGATCGTCTGATATAGTTGGTAATTGTTTTCAAAAGGTAGGAATTTTCTTAGTTAATAACAAAAATCTACTATATTTTAACAAAAAAACAAAATTTATTCGGATGAATAATCAAAAAAGTATGCGGAAGATGCGTAATGAATTATATATAAATGTTTCTAGGCATAAATAGTATTTAGATATTAGTATTAGATAAAAAAACTTAGAGAAATAATAACCAATAATATAAAATAAAAAATCAATTAACTTTTTACAAACTTTATTGTCCAATGCAATTAACTAATACATGTTTGGACCCTTAATATAGTGAAAATTTCTTTTTTTAGGTCCTATTATATTATACATTTTTTTGTTTTTTTTATTTACAATTTTTTAACTATTATATAGTATACAGTTAAATAATTTGGGCCCTATTTTCTTTAGGCCTTGGGCATGCACCCGGCCCGCCCTCCCCCAGGGACGACCCTGTAGGTAAAGTACAACAAATCATTAAATTTGTACTCATTGCTAAAATAGTCATTTCTATCACCCAGACTTGTGATTCAGGAAAAAAGGTAAATTATAACACATTTTTATCTAGGCAGACAAATTTATGCAGATAGACAAATTTATCCATACAAGACTTACTAGAAAATTTGGTAGACAACCCCTTAGTAGTACTAGCAAGGATCAAGCTAGGATTTGTTCCTCTTATATGACAAGAGTGATATCCCTAGGTCCCTCGATTAAATAACACTGAGAAAGTGCATGCATGCTTAGATGATCAATATAGGATAATGATAGTCAGTACATGATATTCATATATGTCTTATCAGTATATTTTGAAATTGAGAAACTAAAGACATAACGAGGATGACACATCCATGCCTCTTGTTCAATCTGGATATTGAAAACAAAGAGACCTAAATGTGTACATTGATAATGGTCACATAGTTTGCTCATTAGTTGAATCACCAAACTTTTTCATTTGTGTAATAATGATGTATTTCTAGATGTCGCTCTTCGTTTATAATTATTTCCAATGTGATAAAGTCCTAATGTGCCACACTTCCTGCAATAACACCTATGAGATAGATGTTATCATTACACTTATATAAATAGAGACCATTGTGATACAATGGGGTCTTAGAGAGAATAAGGGAGTCGAAGTGCTGCTGGTAAGAATTATTCTTTCTCAATATTCCACAAGTTCCTCTTCCTTTCCTCCAAAGAGTTGGAGATTGTCTCTAGCATTTGGAAAGGAAAAGAATTTCCCCTCATGGCGTTGGACGTCATTTGGATCAAGAGCATTTGCATGGATACCATAGGGGCAACGGAATAAGTTCGTTGCTTAGATTTGGATACGACATCAAAGGGTTGCTGCTCGTACCGGTAATATTTTGAAATTTCCATCCTACTCGTTTCGTATATATTCTGAAGGAATACGGTTATTTTCCGATGAGTGTGTAACTCTTGTACTGCAATAGTTATATACAGTATATATGTAGTAGGGACGTTAAAAAACTGTTGGACCACTCAAAACTATCGAAACAAGTCAATTTTGGACTGTTTATGGCGGTTTAAGCGGCCTAGCGATCCAATCATGTTCGAAAAATAGTCAAATCACTCTGTCTAGTCTGGTCTGCGGTTTGAACGTATTTTTGGTTGTTTGGAGCGAACGGATTGCCAAAATACACATGTACTGATTATTTAATTTTCATGTTGTATCCTCAACTATTATGGCTTAATTAAAAAAAAGTTCGTACAAGACATTAAGTTTTCAGTTTTCACTTTTTGAGTTGTCTACTTCCCTACATCGGCAAAGTTCTAAAACCTACCAAAAGCCAAAATCAAAAATTACAATTCGTCTTTTGACATGCTAAATATGTGTCCAAAATTCCAACTGTTGCATGTTGGTGGAGTTGTTAATTTTTTTCAACTTGCTCAATGTTTTTATAATTTTGAAGATAGATGTTTCTTTTATAATTTGGTATATTTTTTAATAACGGTATGTTGGTGAAAGTATTAATTTGGAGATAGATTTTATGTTTCTTTTAGTTTAAATCCCATAATAGGCCAAAACCGCCTTTTTGTTGTCCAGGTTGGTCACTCGTTGCTGCCAAACTGCTTAGTTTGGAAACTATATAAACTGCCAAAGTGCCAATGCGGTTTGGTTTGTGATTTGGGGGTTAAATGGCACAAATCGGACTGCAAACCCCCTTAGTATGCATGCTTGGCAAGATGCACACAGACGCCCCACCCTTCACTTCCATCTAAGGTCAAAACGTGTATGCACCTTCTTCGTCCATAGTCCATCAGCGCCCTCTCCTTCCTCCATCCAGAGTTCACCATCGCTCATCCCCGTTTTAAACAACATCGCTGTCACTCTATTTTTATACGGGATCTTTGTTAAAAGATGTGATTAAAATCAACAATCTTGACATTTATTATTTAAAGAGTTAATAACTTGAAATGTTTTGTTGTTTCAGGGTGTTATATGTAATAATCAAATAAAGAGGGGCTGATGTGACAAAGTGTTGAAAGTTCAGGACAACAAGGACTGCGCCTCACATTATTAGAACGATAAAGGGTAGCGGAGTCTTACTTAGAAGTGCAAGGACTGACATCGTAAATTCTGAAGGGCTGAAGTGTTACTTCAAGCTGAGACTATTGAAAGTGCAAATCTCCTCATTTGCATTAATTCGAACAATTATTCTTTCAGACTTACATTGTTTAGCTCTCGTTTCTCTCTTTTACTCTCTTCTTTCTCTAGTTAGTTTCTCTCTGTAAGTTTCATCTTATAACTAGGGTTTATATTTTTCCTTGTATTTCTTGTAGAGAGTTTGTAATATTTCTGAGTTAATTCTTGAATAAAATCGATTTATCTTTTCGACATGGTATCAGAGCTCAATGGCTCGATCCTTGTAGAAACGATTTCATTAGAAACGATTTCGGTGCCTAGATCCATTGTGGTTGATTTTTTCTCGACTGGATTGTGTGGTTCTTAAATCACAACCGTGAAAGTCTCTACAATCACTGAAATCTGTGTGTTTTCCGTGTTCTTCATTTGCTCATTTTTGGTTGCTGAGTTTCGGTTGCGATTCAGATCTGAGATCGGCTATATCTCTTGGTCTGTTTCGTCCTCGTTGCTCAGTCGTCGGTAGTTGTTTGCTTCAGGTCGGTGCCGTTCTCCGTTCTTCAGATCTGAGATTGTCCATATCTCAGATCCTTTTGGAGATTTTATCGATCTGTTCTTGGTTGACGTTGCTCACAACTTAGATCTGAGATTTGTTCATATCTCGTGGTCTGAGTTTCTTGTGATCTCCGTTCATTTTCTTTCTTTCGGATCTGTGTTCATCGATCTGTTGTAATTTTTTTGTTTTACTTGAGTTGTACGGTTCTAACCACAACGATGATAGTAAGAACTCAACGAAATCGGTTCTTTGGTTAATCTTCTTTCAGATCTGAATTGTTCTAGGATTTTTTTAACCGTGAGCCTTTGGTTTGTTCACATCGATATCTCCGTGAACTTAGGCAAGGAACGGTCCTCGGCTTTAGTTTTTTTTCGTTACAAGTTATTAGAAAAACTTGACTTCTCACAGATCTAATCTTCACACGATTGTTCAGGCTAATATGGCCTACTGAGTTGTAACTCATTGTAGTCCAGCAGTGACGGTAAGGACCGCCTTCTTCTGCCGTGTCAATAAGTAAGATCGGTGTTCAGCCTGTGTTTCTTTTTCTTTTACGTACTGGCGTTATCTGACTTCGTTTACATCACAAGAATCCCTACAGATCTGGTACTTGCCTCGCTGCAAATATAGTGCTTAGATCTGTACGGAGTGTGTGTGCCTTTCGTCTTTTTTCTTAGATCTTAAAAGATTTTAGATTGTTCTTATCTGTAGTTCTTATCTGTTGTTCTTATCTATTGCTCTTAGTCTGTTGGTATCTGTGAGTTCTTGGAGCATTATTTTTCGTTTTAAGACAGTAACAATAATAATAAATCTGTTTTGCTTATTACTCTTTGTTTCTTCTGTTTAGGTGAGATCTGTGGCCTTCCTCGGGCCCCACCCCCTGTTGTTTGTCTGTTTTACTACATATTGTTCTCTTACAGTTTTTTAGCTCTTTTGGTTCCGCTGTATCTCTCCTTTGTCAGTTTTATTCTCATCATACTTGAAGGTTTTGAGGTTCGGCTTGACCTAGCACCCTGAGTGTTTTAGGAATCCTGCCTTTGTTCACCTCAGATCCCTTCGTGTTTGTTCCTTCTTCTGTCTATCAGCATCATGCCTGCCGAAGAAGAAGTTTTGATAAACCCCAATGGTAACGCTGGGACATCTCAGATCGCTAAGCTTGACTTTGGCGATCCCCTATACTTACATCCCAGCGATACTACTGGGGCCTCCTTATTTCATCTAAAACTAAATGGGACTGACAATTACAAGGTCTGGTCCTGTTCTATGATCCTCGCTTTTGAAACTAAAAATAAGCTCAGATTCATAGATCGATCTTGCCCTAGACCTACCACTGACCCCGTCCTGGCTAAACAATGGGACATATGTAACTCTGTTGGTCCCGAAAGGCTTAAACAAGTTTGTAGAAGGGGGGGGGGGGGGGTTGAATACAAACACACTATTTTACTTTTCTAAATTGTTTATTGATAAATCATTAACAATTTACAGCTTGTTGCGGAAACAAGATTAAGGATAAACCTAAATCTAAACAAGTTGGAACACTAAGGTTTTCTTGCACTAAGAAAGATAAGGAGATTACTAATAAAATCCTATCTTGAGAGATTTGAACTTGTCCAGAGTTAGCAAGTTACTTCAAATGAAGTGAGTTCATCTCTTTATATACTGCATGCATTTAATGCAATTCAGTATACACTTTACACGTGTCATCAGCGGATTGGTTGCATGTCATTGACCTTTGTTGACAACCTTAGTAGCCGCATGAATGAACAGTGTAGTATCAGAGTGGTTGTACGATTTCAGATTTTCGGAGGTTCTTTTCTGACATTTCGTACGGTGGCGTGCAAGGGAGGTTAAGACAAAAGTACTTTGTACGGAGGACTTCATGATCAGCTTTCGTTGATTCAGCGATTATCATTTACTATTCAGCAGATGATAAAGTTCAGCGATAGCTGAAGTCTTGTACTTGATACTTCACGTTGAGTGGACAAATCTGAGTCTTCGCTGATCCGCATCAGTTCATTAGGAGACTTGTCGCTGGTTCTTGAGCTTGATCTTCGACTTCAGCGTAGAACCTTTGTTGACGTGAATCTTGTCTTCAGGGATCATAAGTAAACAACTAACTTATCAGCGATCACCATAAGGACTGAACAGACTCAGCGATATGGTGAACAGTGTTCGCTGAATGTTTAATCTAAAAGTGCGAGAGTTCCTATCAGCAGTACTGTAAGATCTTAGTACTTATCAGCGATAGTGAAACTCTGATACATATTGTTTACTTACAATTTTCACTAAGTATTTAAGATAGGGTCATTATCAAATCACTGAGGGTTTGGATCAACAATCTCCCCCTATTTGATTATGACATAGCAACAGAGAAAATTGCTATTTAATGAAAACATAAGGATAAAAAGAACTCATAAAATATTTGTCCCTTTTACTGTTTTCTGGGATCTTTTCAGTACTGATGGAGTAAAGTACATTCGCTGAAATCTTTCTTTAAATCTTTGAATCAGGTTACAATATGAATAAGAAAGATTACAAGTACAAGCGAAATAAATTACAAGTACTGAAGGATGACTGATACAATAGAGAAAAATGGTGATTGTTGTCAGCCTTCAAAGGGTTCTTCCTTAATGAGAAGTTCATCAAGGGTTGTCTTTTCAGTTGGAATCATCCAGTCAGGAACCTTTTCTCCTTTATTCTTTAGCTTCAGAGCAGCTTCAAAAATCAAGGGTTTTAGGTGTCGTGCCTGAATGTCTTTTCTGAAGTCGCACCAGTAGATGAGATCTTTGAGCTGTTCGATTGGAGTGATTGGAAGCTCAGCGATCCGTTGAAAGCATTTACGTCCGTCGTAGTCAAGAAAGAATATTCCATAAGGATTACTGATGACTTTACCAGGGACGAAAAGTTCACATGGTGGCAAAGAGATGTCAAGGGCAGATAGATCAGGATCAGGACCAAGTACTTCAGCGGCAGAGAAACCAATTCTAGTTTCATTTCGTATGACAGGACCTGAGTTTGAATCTTGACGTTTCTTCCTTGGAGAGCCCTTTTTTCTTTTCGGCTTTAGATCAGGAACAGGAGGAATATCCACACAAGAAGATATCAAATCGATCTGTCTGTTTATCAGCTTTTCGAAATGATCCTTGTACTTAGATTTTGATGGTTGGATAGCTAACCTCATCTCCAGCCATTCAGAGAGACCATACCTTTTTACAGTGTCAGCACGAAAGGTTTCAGATGAGTCATCTTCTCTGAACAGTTTGATGTCAACAATAGGTACTCCGATGGAGGTTCTTCCAGAGATGAATACCTTGTTGATCTTCGCTGGACGATATCTGAAGTGGATTTTCTCTTTACACCAGATCAGGGTGGTCTGAGAAACTTCAGCTTTCTTTTCCACGATCTTCTGGGCTTGTTCCCAAAGCTTTCGTTGGATTTGAATGGGAATACGCTTCAGCTTGGGGTCTTTGACAGATTCTTGAGTGAGCTTGATGGCGTATTCTCTGTCTTTATCTTCAGCTTCCTTCCTTTCAGCGATGAGGCGTTCAGCTCTGAGATGATCCTGGTATTCAGCTTTTGAAATTCTGAACTTAGGAGGAACTGAAGGTAGTTGATCGCGCCTTAGGATGATTCGCTGATCCTCGAATCGCTTTATCATTTCTTCTCTCCTCTTTTGAGGAACTGAGGAGGGTCTGTTTCTGTGCGAGAGAGGTTGTTCTTCTGATTCATCAGTCTCAGAGATTAAATCTAAGACTGGGATTATGTCTTCAGCGGTAGCTGGAATTATTGGTGAAGTCGCAATAGAAGATCTTTCAGCGATATCCTCAAACAGGGGAGAGGACTAGCTGAAACGCAGCGATCTTACAAATAAGAACTGGGTAGAAGAACTTGGGTAGAAAAGATAGAAAAAAATGTGGATGTGTATGGTGTTTGTGGAATGGATAACTGATTTTTCAGAGATGATCAGGGAAGGAAAAATAAGTTTAGTGTACCTGACAAATCGGCTTTGCATGTAGGATCGCCAGATTATCATCTTCAGCGATGCCTTTGTCTTTGCTTTTCTCAGCGCCAGAGGCTGAGTGCTTTGTCTTTGTCTTCTCCCCTGAAGGTTCTTTTATTGAAATACCTTTAAGAGCTTTGGTTCGAGGAGCAGGTTTGACAACAAAGAAATCATCGTCATCTTCATCATCATCATCATCGTTCCTTGGAGAGGAGGATGGTTCAGCTTCAGGGATGTCGAAGTCTTCGTCTTCTTCTGCTTCGGATTCCTCAGCATCTTCTTCGAGTTGCTCCCCCTCAGATACAGAGGCGAGGTTCTCGGTTCCCTCAGGGTTTTCATCTCCCTGAGGTCCAGTAATCCGATCTTCATTACCCTCTCCCCTGATAGATTCATCATGGGAAAGGTCTTCAGCGCTCTTATTTTGATCTTCAGCGCTCTTCTCCTGTTCAGCGCTCTTCTCCTGTTCAGCGCTCTTCTCCCCCTCTTTCTCATGATGGGCGGGGGAGGAATGGGTAGATTCAGCATTGGTGTTGTCTCTGTCTTCTGGGCCAGAGACTTTCACACAACCTTCAAGCTTAGCTATTCTGTCTTCTAGGCCAGAAATAGCAGGCGTGATTTTCTTCAGCTCTTGGCGATCCTCTGCGGTGAATGAGTCCAAAACAGGTGCAGGGGCCGGAGCAGGAGCTGGATTATTTGCGTTGTTCACCAGCGTCTCGATCATTGTCTTGACAGAACTAAGATCGGTCTTCACTGAGCCCAAGTCGGTCTTGACCACTGACATATCACCTTCGAGTGTACCAACCGATTTCTTCAGCGTTGTAACCTCGCTGGAAATGGTGGAAACTGATGATTTGAGGTTGGTGTAGTCAGTGTAGATGTCGGAGAGCACTTTGGCAAAGTCGGCGAGAGTTTTATCAAGGTCTTTGATGTCATCAGAGGAGGCCTTCTTTTCCACCACAGTAGTCAGCTTCGTCAGATTCTCTCCAGCGTTTGTTACAGCTGTAGAGTTATTTGATAGACCGGTGGTGAGATCCGTAAGTTTCATCTCCATAGACTTCAGAGACTGGTTGATGTCTCCCAAAAAAAGGACCTGTAACATATAAGTACTTGTGAACAAAGGAAAGCTCAGAAGTTTCAGGTTTAGTTACAGTGTTTAAGGTGGGATCTGTACCTGCAGGAGCGTTGACGAACTCATCAAAGTTTCGAGTCCCTCCATAGTGTTCCATATCTCCCTCAAAAGTTCCGTGAGGGATGGAGATCTCTGCAGGTCCTTTCTTCGTCATTCGCTGAGAAGCTTCAACGGCTTCTTGAATGATGGCATCTCCAGTTTTGACTGGAGGAGTGTCCAAAGAAGTAGAGGGAGGAGCGAAGGATAAGAATTGGGGTTGGGTTTCAAGTTCAGCGTTGGATTCGCTGAGAAGTACTTCATCAGTCTTTTGAGAGACTGACGAAGGTTGGGTAGATTCCAAAGTTCTAACCTCAGCGTTTAAGGACGCTGAAGTAGGTTTAGAAGGGATGGCTTGAATTGGTGTGGCAGAGCGTACCACGGAACTTTCCTTCAACTCTTCAGAATGAGCTGAGGAGTCTTCAGCATGCAATTGCTGGGGTTGCTCCTTGGTTTTCTTGATCCTTTTGGAATCAAGAGGGGTAAGAGATTGTTTCCTTTTCTTAGAAGGAATGGATTTTGTGGCCGGGGTATCAGCGATGGGTATTGTCGCTGAAGGAGCCACAGAAAGCGGAGAGTTAAGAAGAGTGAGAAGAGTAGAGAGACGTACCTCGTTGGCGACAGGCTTGAAGTCGAGAACTTTAGGGCCAATCTGAGAGAGTTTCAGATCACCCTCTTCAGGATAGCTGTCCTTCAGGCCATATTGAAAGATGGCGCTGATGAATCGCGGGTAAGGAACCCATGCTGGTCGGTCAGCGGCAGAATCAACACGTTGAATGAGGTCTTCATAGATGATGGAGGCCCAGTCAATGTTGAGACCTTTCAGCAGTGCGTAACCCATGGCCTGCTGAGGTTGAGCGGCTTGATCAGAAGATCCGGATTTCGCTGTCATGCAGCTGATCAGGTGAGCGAAGATGAAGTTCATCTCGCTGGGCATCTTGGATTTCTTTATCAGCGTCAGCTTCTTCTCAGGTAGCTTGTCTCTTCCAGTCTCCCAGATGTAACCCATCGCATCAAGGAAAGCAATGATTTCTTCCCTGTCAGCGTGCTTCTTGTGGTCAGGAAATGGAATGAAAGGATTTTCTGAGGTAGCGTTAGGGAATTTCAGAGCTTTGCGGATTATTGCGGGGGTTATCTTGATGGTGCCATACTCAGTATCGCTGAGTATGCAGTCGATGGTTTTAGATGGATCTTTGGCTGAGGGTAGGTTGGTGTGTCTGGCAGAGTACCAGAATTGGGATAATAGACGCTGACTGGCAGGAGGTGTGATTGTCAGTGCTGTGTATATGGGGCTATTCTTCAAAAAATTTACAGCGTCGTCTAGATGGGATACCTGCTTCCGAGGAGGAAACTCGAGAAGCGCTGAAAGGTTGTTTGCCTTTGTCCAGTCTAGTTGATCCAGCTCAAACTTAACCTGAGGAGCTTTGGTGATTTCCAGTTCCTCAGAATCAGCGGAGATGGACTCAGCGGTAACATTCAGCTTTGAAGTTGCCATTTCACTGTATTATCAGTTCAACCAAAGATGTTAACAAATAAGAAATATCTTAATGTGGAAAGAAAATTTCCATTAAGATTTTTCGAATTTTGTCCATTTCATTCAGACAAAAAAAGTCTTAATGAAGATTAGGGTTTTTCTTGTTTTTTTTTTTAAAAAAAAAACGAATATAACACCTATAAGCCTTGTATTCCAGTTTAAAAAAAATGGATACGAAAGAAGAACAAGTTTAAGATTTTAGATTTAAAACTTGAAGAACAACCATGAAATGGTTGTGTTTATAAAACCATGAAAGAAAATGATTTTATTTTTGAGTTCTTTTGTTTGATCTTGTGTAAAACAATGATAAGATCGAAAACAAGTTATTTGCATTTGATAATAGATAAGAACATATTAACCTTGAGTTTGATGAAGAAGATGATGAACAGTTCTTGAAGATTGAGAGCACAAAATGCAACAGTGTTCTTTTCTTGCGGAGAAAGATTGACTCGCATAAAAGACAAATATAAACTTTGAGAGTGTTTATATAGGAAGAGAGTAGAGAGAGAAAAACTTGAGCGGGAAAGTTTTTCATCATGACACGGACACGTGTTTGCATTTGATTGGATAGACAACGAAACGTGCAAACGTGTGTCAGAAAAAGAGCGTGCCTGGTGTTATCCGTTGCAATGACGTCACAACTGTCCTTTCACATTCTTTCGTTGTCTCTGAGGTTTTGAAAGAAAAACTCAGGGACTCTTTGGAAAATATGAAGCACTGAATAGAAATATCAGTGAGGGTTTTAAGAAATTTCAAAATATTATTCAGCGATGAAAGAATTTGAAATCTTGCATTTTCATGCGTTTTGTCAGAGAAAACATACCTTGATATCAGTTTAACCCAATTTATTCAGAGAGAAGATGATGAAATGGATTGTACAAGTTTATTTTATCCAGAGCCTATACAAGAATGTATAAACGTATCGCTGATTAAATGTGAACCGCTGAAGATTTATCCTTCAAAGTTCAGCATTCCAAGCTCGCTGATGAGAAAGTTGAATCTTGTCTCATCAAGAGGTTTGGTAAACAAATCAGCTAACTGATAATCAGTTGGGATAAAATGAAGTTCTATATCACCATTCATCACATGATCTCTGATAAAATGATATCTGATTTCTATGTGTTTTGTCTTTGAGTGTAGCACTGGATTGTTTGCTATAGCGATGGCACTTGTGCTGTCGCAATAGATTGGAATTTTGGAGAGCTGAAGATCATAGTCTAGTAGTTGATTTCTCATCCACAAGACTTGAGAACAGCAGCTTCCAGCGGCTACATACTCAGCTTCAGCTGTGGAAGTGGACACCGAGTTTTGCTTCTTACTTGTCCAACTTACCAGCTTTCCACCCAGGAGCTGACATCCTCCTGTGGTGCTTTTCCTATCCATTTTGCAACCTGCAAAATCACTGTCTGAATAGGCGGTTAGATCGAATCCTGAATCTTTGGGATACCAAAGACCTAGATTCGCTGTACCCTTAAGATATCGAAAGATTCGCTTTACAGCTTTCATATGAGATATCTTAGGTTCAGCTTGATATCGTGCGCACAGACATGTTGCAAACATAATATCGGGTCGGCTAGCTGTAAGATACAGTAGTGAGCCGATCATCCCACGGTACAACGTGACATTGACAGGAACACCCTTTGTGTCCTTATCAAGTATCAGCGGTGGTGCCATAGGGGTTTTCATAGCTGAACTTTCAGTTAAGTCGAATTTTTTCAGCATATCTTTAACATACTTTCCCTGATTTATAAAAGTTCCTTTTTCAGTTTGCTTAATCTGAAGACCAAGGAAATATGTTAGTTCACCCATCATACTCATTTTATACTCATCTTTCATTCTATCAGCGAAACGAGTACAAAGCTCAGGGTTAGTAGAACCAAATATAATGTCATCAACATATATTTGAACTAAAATGATATGACCTTTTATTTTTCTAAAAAACAAAGTTTTGTCAATCTTACCTCTCTCAAATTTTTCAAGGTGGAGATACGTAGAAAGAGTGTCATACCATGCACGAGGAGCTTGCTTCAAGCCATAAAGTGCCTTATCCAGCTTATAAACATAACCTGGACGCTTAGGATCTGAGAATCCTGGAGGTTGTTCCACATAAACTTCTTCATTCAGCTTTCCATTTAGAAACGCTGACTTAACATCCATTTGATGTACAGTGAAGTTTTTGTGTACAGCATATGCTAAGAAAAGACGAATAGATTCAAGTCTTGCTACAGGAGCAAAGGTTTCGTCATAATCTATACCTTCCTCTTGTCTGTATCCCTGAGCAACAAGACGAGCTTTGTTGCGAGTTACAGTACCATGTTCGTCCAACTTGTTTCGATAGACCCACTTAGTGCCTATCACTGTTTTGTCAGTTGGTCTCCGAACAAGTTTCCAAACTTTGTTTCTTTCGAATTCAGTCAGCTCTTCTTGCATAGCGCTGACCCAGTTTGGATCACTGAGGGCATCATCTATTTTCTTTGGTTCAGTTAGAGAAATAAAGTTAACAAATAAACAAATATTACCTGCACTTCTACGAGTCTGAATACCAGCGTTGGGATCACCAAGAATTTGATCGATTGGGTGATTTACAGTCCATCGCTGATCCGGAGCATGCGTCGCTGACTCAGTCTGAACTGGAGAAACTGAAGATGAGGCTTCAGCTACTTCTGGATAATCAGCTAAGAGAGGAATGCTTGCATTTGTCACTTCATTCACTGATTGCTGAGAAATAGATGGAATTTCTGAGACATTTGGATCAACTGCGGGTATAGTATTTATAGGAACAGCTGAGACCCAAGATGTTTCAGCTTCACTATTCTGCATATTGGGAATGATAGTAGGACCATCATTTTCAGTTGTATGAGTATGAGTAGTGGGAACATCTTCTGAATCACAAAGATGAGAAAACATCCATTGATTCAGTTCTTCTGTATCAGCGTTCGGTTTAGAGTTCGCTGAACGGGATTCGTCAAACGTGACGTGAATAGTTTCTTCTACAGTTTGTCTTCTTCGGTTGAAGACTCTGAAGGCTTTGGAAACTGAGGAGTATCCAAGAAAGATTCCATCATCAGCCTTAGGATCAAACTTTCCAAGGGCATCTCTGTTGTTCAGTATGAAACACTGACAACCAAAGATGTGAAGAAAGCTGATTGAAGGCTTTCTCCCATGAAAAAGTTCATAGGCTGTCTTTTTGAATCTTTTGACTATCAGCGACCTGTTTTGCGTAAAACAAGCCGTGTTGACAGCTTCTGCCCAAAACTGAGTAGGCAGGTGAGAATCGCTGAGCATTGAACGTGCAGCTTCAATAATTGTTCTATTTCTTCTTTCAGCGACTCCGTTTTGTTGTGGTGTTCTCACTGACGAAAAGTTGTGAGAAATACCCTTGCTCTCAAGGAAGGAATCAAGAGAACTGTTTTTGAATTCAGTTCCATGATCACTCCTTATTGAGCGAACATTCATATTGTTCAGAGTTTCCATCTTCCGAACAAAGGTGATGAGTTCTTCAGGGGTGTCACTCTTAGAACGGAGAAACATTACCCATGTATAACGAGAGAATTCATCAACTATGACCAGCGTATATTTCTTTCCAGCGATGGATTGTTTGTTAACGGGGCCAAACAAATCCATATGGAGTAGTTGAAGAGGAGATGACACTGAGGAAACTTGCTTGGACTTAAAGCTTGCCTTGGTCTGCTTCCCTTTTTCACACGCTGAACATAAGGATTCTTTGGCGTATGAATGTTGAGGTAGACCAGTGACTAACTCTTTAGATGAAAGAGTATTCAGTGTCTTGAAGTTGAGATGTGAAAGCCTCTTGTGCCATAGCCAGTTGACATCAGAAGATGCCTTTGAGAAGAAACAGGAGTTCTCAGTGGTTGTTGAGTCCATGTTTATAACGTAAACATTTTCCAAACGATAACCGCTGAGAGCTATCTTCTCCTTTTTGTCAGAGACAAAGCAGGATTCCTTGGTGAAAATCACTTTGTTATCCATGTCGCAAAGCTGACTGATGCTCAGAAGATTATGCTTCAGCCCTTCAACATATGCGACTCTTCTGAAGGATGTTGTACCATTTGAAAGTACACCATACCCTCGGGTGTGTCCTTTTCCATTTCCACCGAAAGTCACAGAGGGACCCTTCTCTTCCTTGTATTCAGCGAGCAGGCTTTTCTTTCCAGTCATGTGTCTAGAGCATCCGCTATCGAGATACCAGATACCCTTCTTAACCTGCAATACAAAGGAAGATTAGTTTTGCTTGGGTACCCACTTCACCATGTATACGCGTTTGTCAGTGGAAGTGGTTGGAATGGGTTCAGCAGTCTTCGCAGCATTTGAAGATTCAGCTTTGTCTTTCTTCACTTTGGTCAATTTCTTGACCTCAGCGGTAGGAGTCACCTTGACCTGACTTGCAACTGGTTTGGTCTTCTTTGGTGCTATCTTCACCTTAGCTATCTTATCAGCTTTGGTGGCTGTGGGACACTTACTTGCAATATGATCGGTAAGTCCACAGTGATAACATTTCCTATAACTAAAATTAGTTCTAGGACCACTTGTGTGCTGAGCTTTTAATTTGGAATTAGAAGTGCCAGCACCAAGTACACTATTGGTTTTTGAAATAGGACGAACATTCAGTTCTTCAGATTTCTTACCAAGGATATCTACTCTGAGTCTAGGAGTAGGTCGCTGAACTGATCCAGAGGTCTGATTTCTAGAACCAGATGAATGAATCACTAAGGCTTTGGAAGCATTCAGCTTAGGTACTAAAGTACCCTTCTGAGGATTTTGATAAATTACAATTCCTTTACCTTTATCTTTAGAGACAGAGGTAGGTTTTGAATAAACCATTTTCTCCTTACCTTTTGAGGAGGTAGGAGTTTCCTCAGGGATTGGTGTAATCGACGAGGAGTACTGAGATGAAGAAGTGTCAGCTACTGAGGATACGAACGTTCCAAATTTAAGCATTGAACGTTCAGTGGTTGGTATTGGAGTATCATATTTATAACCCAGACCACGTTTATCACTCAGAGGAATCTGAGCCTTAATTATCTCAGTGATCTTTGTTGAAGAATTACACCATCCTTCAACAGTAGCTTGTTCAGCTTTTAATGCAGCGATAGCTTCCGCTCGTTCAATTTTGACTAGCTGATTTAAATGGACTTGATCTTTAAAATCTTCTTCAAATTTAGAAAGCTTTTCTATTTGAAGGTGGCAATTTTTAAGCTTTTCAGCGAGATCAAGATTTTGGTTTTCAACCACAGCTTTGCCGTTCATGGCTTCGTATAAACTTCTAGTCAGTAGTTCGATTTTACGGAGACTATCAGCTTCATCAATATTTACAATATTGGTAAAGAAGGAGGGTGATACCTGAATGGCAGATGTTGAAGTGGAGGGAATGTTTGAACTTTCTTCCTCTTCTTCAATCTTGGCCATGAGACATTGATTTGCTTCATCATCTTCAGAATCAGATGATGAGGCTTCTTCATCAGAAGCAGCCCAATCATAGTCAGCCATTAGGCCTTTTCCCTTCTTCTTAAAGCTTTTCAGCTTTGCATACTTCTCCTTCAGCTTTAAGTATTTGTCGTCTTTATTCCTTGGAACAAAGGATTTCTTTGTAAAGGCTGAAGGTCTCATGATTTTCTTTGACCTGCACTCGTTAGCGAAATGACCTGTCTTTTCGCAGTTAAAACAAGTAGCAGTAGCCTTATCAACAAAAGCTGATGACTTAGGCTTGTCAGCTATAGAAAGAGTTTTGTTCTTTCTAAACATTTTCTTCTTGGCGAATCTCCTGAACTTTTTAGTTAGGAGAGCCAAGGATTCATCATCTGAAGAATCAGAATCTGATGATCTTTTAGAGTTACTTTCTAACTCAGTGATAGTGACCACGGGTCGCTGAGTAGAAGGTTCCTCTGAGATTAAAGCAACAGGGGTGCTTTTGGAATCTTTTACAAGATTCTTCTTAAGATGGCTAGATTGCTCATGATTCAGCAATGTGCCATATAAGGTAGCAAGTGTCATTGATCTTAGATCTTTTGACAGCTTGAGACACATGGAATAATTGTCCCAGCTTTCAGGTAAACATTCTAAAAACTTTGTCAGAACTTCAAAGTTAGAATATTCCTTACCAACCGTTTTAAGATCTATAATTAAGCAATTAAAACGTTGATGTACTTCAGAGAGAGTTTCATTCTTACCAGAGATGAAACTTTCGTATTGTCTTACCAGGTTGATCTTTCTTGAATCCTGGACTTCAGACGTTCCTTCATACTGAACACATATTGTGTCCCACATGGCTTTTGAGGATTTCAGGTTCATGACGGAATGGTAGACTTCGTCAGGAAGGGCCATGGATAGTATGGATCTGGCTTTTGTATCTATAGCCACTTTCTTCTTGTCTTCATCGGTCCAATGATGGATTTCCTTTGGAATCAGCCTTTCTGGAATAGCAGCTCTAGTTGCAGTGGCTGGAACGGCAGGATCAATCGTTACAGGGATGTGTGGACCGTTTTCAAGATAGTAAGGTATAGTAGGGTCTACACCTTCTAAGAAGAGTGTCATCCTATTTTTCCATAAGTTGAAGTTGTCTCTGGAAAATCTAGGGGGTTTTGCAAGAGAACCATTGTCGATATAGTGAGTGTTTGTGTTTGAGTTGGCCATTTTCAGATAATAGCAAGGAAGAGAAATATCTTAGATTAGATCTTGTTTATGAGATTAAACAAATCTGCTCTGATACCACTTGTTGGTCCCGAAAGGCTTAAACAAGTTTGTAGAAGGGGGGGGGGGGGTTGAATACAAACACACTATTTTACTTTTCTAAATTGTTTATTGATAAATCATTAACAATTTACAGCTTGTTGCGGAAACAAGATTAAGGATAAACCTAAATCTAAACAAGTTGGAACACTAAGGTTTTCTTGCACTAAGAAAGATAAGGAGATTACTAATAAAATCCTATCTTGAGAGATTTGAACTTGTCCAGAGTTAGCAAGTTACTTCAAATGAAGTGAGTTCATCTCTTTATATACTGCATGCATTTAATGCAATTCAGTATACACTTTACACGTGTCATCAGCGGATTGGTTGCATGTCATTGACCTTTGTTGACAACCTTAGTAGCCGCATGAATGAACAGTGTAGTATCAGAGTGGTTGTACGATTTCAGATTTTCGGAGGTTCTTTTCTGACATTTCGTACGGTGGCGTGCAAGGGAGGTTAAGACAAAAGTACTTTGTACGGAGGACTTCATGATCAGCTTTCGTTGATTCAGCGATTATCATTTACTATTCAGCAGATGATAAAGTTCAGCGATAGCTGAAGTCTTGTACTTGATACTTCACGTTGAGTGGACAAATCTGAGTCTTCGCTGATCCGCATCAGTTCATTAGGAGACTTGTCGCTGGTTCTTGAGCTTGATCTTCGACTTCAGCGTAGAACCTTTGTTGACGTGAATCTTGTCTTCAGGGATCATAAGTAAACAACTAACTTATCAGCGATCACCATAAGGACTGAACAGACTCAGCGATATGGTGAACAGTGTTCGCTGAATGTTTAATCTAAAAGTGCGAGAGTTCCTATCAGCAGTACTGTAAGATCTTAGTACTTATCAGCGATAGTGAAACTCTGATACATATTGTTTACTTACAATTTTCACTAAGTATTTAAGATAGGGTCATTATCAAATCACTGAGGGTTTGGATCAACAAACTCAGTAGTTCTATCTTGGATCTTAAGCTCTGTTACTGAAGAGATGTTCCTTGGACAAGTTTTCTCTAAAATTGCATCTAATGTCTGGCTTGAACTCAAGGAAACCTATGATAAGGTGGATGGCTCTATTACTTTTAACCTACATAAGAAAATTAATTCTCTAACACAAAACGGGTCATCCGTCTCTGATTATTACCATAGGTTAAATTCTCTATGGAAACAGTTTGACGCCTTAGTCAAACTCCCTGTCTGCACCTGCAATGTTTCCCACGACTTTTCCAAACACAACCAGCTTTTAAAACTCATGCAATTCCTAATGGGCCTAGATGACATTTACCAACCTGTAAGGAGTACTATTCTCACCTCTGATCTTCTTCCCTCTGTAAAAACAGCCTTTTCCATTATTTTGAGGGAAGAGTCTCACAGAGGAACGTCTAGCTCCTCATCAAGTAAAACACAATCCTCTGCCTACTTTGGTAAGGCTTTTGATAACAAGCATAAGCCTATAAGGCCACCAAATCCAAATCTCTTATGTAAACACTGTGGCATGATTGGCCACACCATAGAAAGGTGTTACAAACTCATTGGATTTCCTCCAAAGGATTTTCAAAGAAAACCAAATGTAAATGGCAATTTTAGACACTCTTCCAACAATATAGAGACATCTAGCACTCCCAACACTAGTCACTCATCTACGGGACTCCAAGGATGCTCTCCCTCTCAACATTTGACTCAAGAGCAAGTTTCTAAACTTTTGACCCTTCTTGACTCTAGTACATCCAGTGTGGCTTCCGCCAACATGGCAGGTATGTCTCTCTCTTCTTCATCTATACCTAGTTGGATTATAGATTCTGGGGCTACTCAACACATGACCTCATCTCTCAGTAGCCTTAGTAATGTTGTAGATGTGTCAGACTTGAATCTTATTGTTAATCACCCTAATGGATCCAAAGCAAAAATAAATAAAATTGGGAATATGAAACTCACTGATGAATCGGTTCTGTTTGATGTCTTAGTTGTGCCTGATTTTAATGTGGATCTGTTATCTGTTCACAAGTTAGCTAGAGACAATAAGGTGTTTATTGGCTTTGATGAGCATAAATGTTACATTCAGGACTGTCAACGAACGAGGTTGATGGGGATTGGTAATGAGGCTGGAGGTCTATATCTCTTTAACTTGCATAGTAATGGTAAGTCTATTTGTTCTAATACTACCATTAGCTGCTACATATCATATCAGCTATGGCATAGTAGATTAGGACATCCAGCTGCAGTCTTGAATGTTTTAAAAGAAAAATTAAATATAAAATTGGACTCTTCTTCTCCTTGTGAAATATGTCACAAAGCTAAACAGTCTCGTACAAAGTTTGATCGTAGTGATCATAAGTCAAAGGAAATAGGAGAACTAATTCACTTAGATGTTTGGGGTCCTTATAAAGTCTCTAGCAAGGATGGTTTTAAATACTTCTTAACTGTTGTAGATGATTTCTCAAGATCAGTTTGGGTTTATCTCTTAAAGGGAAAGGATGAGGTTTATGACAATATTGTCACTCTTTTCAACCTCATTAAAACTCAGTTTAACAAAACCATTAAAACTATTAGGAGCGATAATGGAACTGAATTTTTAAATCACAAGGTTTCAAATTTCTTTAATTCTCATGGCATTGTTCATCAAACATCGTGTGCCTACACTCCACAACAGAATGGTGTTGTGGAGCGTAAACATAGGCATTTACTAAACGATGCTAGGGCTTTAATGTTTCAGGCTGGGGTTCCATTGTACATGTGGTCTGAATGCATTCTCACAACCACCTATCTTATAAATAGAACTCCATCCTCTATTCTGAATGGTAAAAGTCCTTATGAAATTGTCTATGGTTTTCCTCCAGTTCTCACTCATTTAAGGAACTTTGGGTGTTTGTGCTTTGCTGTCAAACAAAATAATTTTGATAAGTTCAGCTCTAGGGCTGAAAAATGTGTTTTGCTTGGATATTCAAATTCCAAGAAAGGCTATAGACTGTATAGTCTAGATACTAAACAATATTTAGTTTCTAGAGATGTAACATTTTACGAAAAAGTTTTTCCTTTCAAAATGAGTGACAATCTGGAATCTTACTCTGAAAGTTTGAATACTTTAAATTTCTTTGATAATGTCACTAGTTCTACTAATGCTTTTTCTGAAAATCTGCCCAATGAGGAATCTAGGGATCGGTCTACAACTCAAGTTAATCATCCTGATTCCTCTGGTAGTCAAGATAATGTTGACAGCCAATCAACTAGTGTTGATACTATCTTGTCCGCTAGGATTCAAGGAAATTCAAGAACTGATATTGAACATGATACTCGTAATGTTGTAGACCCCCCTCCTGAGGGTCAAGATCTGCCTAATCTAACTGTTGATTCATCTTCTTCGTCTCAATCTATAAGACAGTCCAGTAGAGTTCCTCAGTTTCCCCGAAAATTTGATGACTTTGTAATAGAAGGCAAAGTGAAATATGGTATTGAAAAAGTAGTAAATTACTCTCATCTCACAAAAGAAAATTTTTGTTTTGTGTCAAATCTAAATAAATCTATTGAACCAAGTAGTTTTTCTGAAGCTTGCAAAGATCCTAATTGGGTAATTGCAATGAATAATGAAATGGAGGCCCTAAATAGGAATGGTACTTGGGTTATAACTGACCTTCCACCAGGAAGAAAACAAATGGATATATAAGATTAAATATAAGTCTACTGGCGAAATAGAACGATACAAGGCTAGATTAGTAGCCAAAGGCTATAGTCATAGAGAAGGTCTTGATTATGAAGAAACCTTCTCTCCCGTTGTTAAAATGGTAACGGTAAGATGTGTTATAGCTTTGTCTGTTCAGTTTAATTGGCCTTTGCATCAACTTGACGTAAACAATGCTTTTGTAACATCCTAAATTTTCGTTATTAGTATTTTAATAAGAATTGGGATGTTTTCGTATTTGTTGTAACCTTGGGATTTTATGGAAGTTTTATAATCCAATTTAAGGTTGAAATGCAAAAGATGAAAGTTTAGTGTAACTTTTGGAAAGAATTAAACTTAGAGGTATGTTTGGTCATTTCCTAAATGTGTGTGTGGATAAAGGCTGAGGATGAGAAATTATCTCATTCATGTCTGTTTGAGTCGGCAACAAAGAGAAAAGAAAGAGAGAAAGAAGGAGAACAGAAGAAATCGAGAAATTGATTTCATTCGGTAAGAATCGATTGTAATATTGGAGAAATTCGATTTAGATGTCAGTTTATGAATGAATATGTACCTTGGGTTTGAATTGCAGAATCATATTCAAAAGATTGAAGTTCTTGTTTGTGCAGAAGTCAGTTTCACGACATAAGGTGAGTTCATTCGATTCGTTGTACAAATCAGTGTTTTGAAGTTATACTAACCTTAATATAGCTGTATAAATTGATTGAGGACTGAATGGAATACATAGATTGAACTGATTTCATGTTTTAAATCGATTTGAGGACTTGTTGAACGGACAGTACGCAAAACCTTGCAAGTCCCGGTAGTTGGAAGTCCTGGTAGTGGCAAGTCCCGGTAGTTGGAAGTCCCGGTAGTGGCAAATCCCGGTACTTATGAGTTCCGGTGAAGTCCCGGTACATGTGTTGACTACCGGGAGTTGGGAATACCGGGAGTTGGATAAAAAGAGTCAGTTTACAGATTTTGGTAATAGATCTTGGAATTGAACTCCAGAGACTTTGTATTATCTGTACTATTCTAGAAATTGGAAAGTATAGTTTCGTTAATCGTGGAAAGGTGCGATTTAAGAATTGACATATTTTTATGTTACTTGAACATATGTACTTGAATAGTAGTATGTTAGGTTAATATACTGCGCTAGTATGATGCTAGGCAGTAATTTGTTAAGTGAAACGAAAAAGGTTTGCTCATACTGAATGATATGAGGAATCTATGGGGTATAATTATGATTTGCTTATACTGAATGATATGAGGAATCTATATTAAGTAAATACCTGTAGAAGTACAAATAGGTGGTATGGATCCATAGGCACTAAAGTTTGGTAATCACACGGAATAGGCGTGTGGTATTACTAGTTTAATCGTTATTCCAGTGTGTGTGGGAAATCATGGAATAGGTGTGTGGTATTAATCGTTATTCCGGATTTCTAAGGAAGAAAGTGAGGTTGACATAAGTACTTGTAATCTCTGCTTCCTTACTGATAAATGGGCGTGTGTAATCGCGATTTATTGGTAGAGAGCATTGATCTAGAATCTGTGAAGATTCGTAGTGTGGCTTTGGGGTATGATATGCTGAATGGAATTGTTGTCAGTCATAGTCATGGGAGTGGATAAAATTGTGTAATGGAATAAAGTTATACGTACGGTAAGAAAAGGAGTAACCAGGTTTGTCATAACTTGTTTACATTGATTTTTGCAAATGTTATTATTGAAACGAATGTTCTCACTAGGCGTTGGCCTAATCGTTTCATATGATGTTTTCTTACCAGGTGCAGGCTTAGGCAAATAAAGGGTTGTGGGACGAGTGTTTTTGGAATAGCAGAAGTGGCAATTAACAAAGAGGAGATTTTTGAAGGATAACTTAGATAACTCAATTAATCTGATTATAGTGACATGATTAGATTGATAGGTTATTCGAAGTATCCTGTATTGTAATTACACTCTTGATGGTTAATTCCTTTACTATCTATATAAGTTGTAATTTTTATTGTCATAACCTGTTGTAACTTGAGGTTTAATTTAGCCCGGATTTTGGGGTGTTGCAATATGGTATCAGAGCACTAGTTTAAGCGAACTAAGTATGCTGATAAGATACTTAGACTTAAACTGAGATGGAGTAGGTTATGATATGTGAGATATGGGTAGAAGTGCTAAGACGGGATAGTCTTAGAGTCGACGGAATTACGTGAAATTAATACTGTGACAATGGAAAGAGGATTCTCATGTATAGTATGTTCACAATTTCAATTAGCTACTGTTATTATGAATATATTATTACACAAGCATACTTATTTCTAAATTGTTACAGTGATTAATGATCGGTAAAGTACGTTCGTATGTCTAGATTTGTGTAACCATTTCTTATGGTTATTTCTTTGTGTTTTATCAGAAAATGGTAAATTCGCCGCCGTTGTCCACTATTTCTGAAATGAATAGGACTGGGATTGACTGGACTGAAGAAAGACAACCTGGATTAGGTGGAGTTCCTGAGACTCCGCCGGATTTGCTTTCTATCGGAGGATCACACAGCCGGATGCATGGGGTGGGTATCAGTACTGCCATCCCGAGAACACCAGAAGCAGGAATGGAGTCTCGATTGATGGAAAATATGATGCGGATGATGAACACGGCAATGGAAAGACAATCTGAAATGTTCATGAAGGCGCTTTATGATCGTACGGTGGAGGTACCACGAACAACAACAGATACTGGAATAATCCCTCCACTTCATACTCCGGTAACAGAAATTGAAAGGAGAGTAGAAAGAGGTTGCTCGTATAAGACTTTTCTAAGTTGTAAACCACCGGAGTTTACCGGAGCTGATAATCCAGTGGCGTGTATGAATTGGATCAGAGAGATAGAACAAGCCTTTCGGGCTTGTGAATGTGATGAAAAGTCGAAAGTTAGGTTTGCTTCGCAGATGCTGAGAGGAAACGCGTTGATGTGGTGGAATGTGCTGACTGCTTCAATTTCGACTTCCGTCCTGTCTGCAATGACTTGGGAGTCATTTAAAAAGAAGCTTTTGGAAGAATACTGCAACGAAAGCGAGATGGATCGAATTGAGGAGGAATTTCGAAAACTGAAAAAAGGGTACTAATACTGTTCGAAAGTATACGGAACTGTTCATGGAGAAGTTGAATCTAGTTGGGCATGTAACTCCAACTGAGAAAGATAGAGTTAAGGCTTATCTGAAAGGACTGTCGGCGGATATGATGTCGCGAGTGCGGAGTTCTAAAGCTTCGACGTTAAGAGAGACGATCGAAGAAGCCAAAGTGATAGAAAATGTATATGCCTTGGATAAAGAAGAAAAGACCCAAGTTGGGGAGAAGCGGAAATGGGAAGGTCGATCAGAGTATTCACAGAAGTCAAGGAGAGCTGGTAAAGGTACTTATTATGAATCTCGTCGTGAACCAAACTGGTGTCAAAAGTGTAAGAGCAAGCATTACGGGCAGTGTCGGGTGATAGCATCTGAATGCTTTAAGTGTGGAAAGAGTGGGCATTCTATGAATAATTGTCCAGTGAAGGGGAATACATGTTTTGAATGTAAGCAACCGGGTCACTTTCGTCGGGAGTGTCCAAGGCTGAAAAAGAGCGGCGATCAAAGTAAGAAACCAGTTATTCCGAAGCCAACGGGCCGAGCTTTTCAGATGACCGCTGATGAAGATAAGGAATCAAGGGACGTTGTCTCGGGTACATTCCTTGTTAATTCTTGTCCTGCGTATATTTTGTTTGATTGTGGAGCAAATTTTTCATTTGTGTCCAAATCATTCTATCCTAAATTAGCTATGCCTGTTGCTACTTTAGATGATGCTTTAGTAGTAGAGGTAGCTAATGGAGGTCAAGCTTTGGTTCGAGAAAGGCTTGATGGTTGTACCATTCTTTTAGAAGAGACGAAATTTTCGATCAACTTGTTGTTGATGGAAATTGGAGGGTTTGACATAGTTGTGGGTATGGATTGGCTGACGGCCAATCAAGCAGAAATATTTTGCGCAAAGAAATTAATCAGGATTCCGATGACCGATAAGGATGACGTATTCATCTTCGGGGAAAAGCAAAAGGGGGAAATTCCGTTAATCTCGGTTGTGAAGGCGCGAAAGTGTTTAATGAAAGGATGTATATCCTATCTGGCGTATGTCTTAGATGGAAGGTTGGAAAAGAAACAGTTGGAAGATATCAAGGTGGTACGTGAGTTTCCTGACATATTTCCTGATGATCTTCCTGGTCTACCTACTGAAAGGCAGGTGGAGTTTAGAATTGACCTCATTCCAGGTTCGTCTCCGATAGCGTGGGCACCTTACCGTCTAGCGCCGTCTGAAATGAAAGAGATGATGACTCAACTCTAGGAGTTATTAGATAAAGGTTTTGTCAGACCGAGTTCTTCGCCTTGGGGAGCTCTGGTCCTGTTTGTTAAGAAGAAAGACGGTACTATGAGAATGTGTATAGATTACCGCGAGCTGAATAAGGTGACGATTAAGAATAAATATCCGCTTCCAAGAATCGATGATCTATTTGATCAACTTCAAGGGACAGGATGTTTTTCTAAGATTGATTTGAGGTCAGGGTATCACCAAGTGCGGGTTAGAAACGAAGATATTCCTAAGACAACTTTTAGAACCAGATACGGGCATTATGAGTTTTTAGTAATGCCATTCGGGTTGACAAATACTCCAGCTGTCTTCATGGATCTGATGAATAGAGTGTGTCGACCTTTCTTGGACAAGTTTGTTATCGTCTTTATTGATGACATACTTGTGTATTCAAAGACTGAAGCAGATCATGAACAACACCTACGCGAAGTATTAGAAGTTTTAAGAAGATAGAAATTGTACGCGAAGTTTTCAAAATGTGAATTTTGGTTAAAAGAAGTAAAATTTCTAGGTCACGTGATCACTTCAGAAGGAGTCAAAAGTAGACCCAGCTAAGATTGAAGCTATGGCAAATTGGGAGACACCTAGAAGTGCATCTGAAATAAGAAGTTTATTGGGTTTAGCAGGTTATTACAGAAGGTTTTATAAAGACTTTTCTAAGATTGCATCTGCTTTGACTATTCTGACTAGAAAGAATGTGAAGTTTGTCTGGACGGAGAAACAAGAATCGGCTTTCAGAACCTTACGTCAAAAGTTGTGTGAGGCTCTGGTTCTTGCTTTACCAGAAGGAACAGAAGATTTAGTGGTGTACAGTGATGCTTCAAAGATGGGTCTAGGGTGCGTATTGATGCAACGAGGCAAAGTGATTGCTTATGCGTCAAGACAACTTAAAGAACATGAGAAGAACTATCCGACACATGATTTGGAGTTAGCGGCTGTTGTTTTTGCTTTAAAGCTGTGGAGGCACTACTTGTATGGAACCAAATGTACTCTTTTTACTGACCATAAAAGTTTGCAGCATGTTTTTGATCAGAAAGAGTTAAATATGAGACAGCGAAGATGGTTAGAATTACTTAAAGATTACGATTGCGAATTGCATTACCATCATGGTAAAGCAAATGTCGTGGCCGATGCTTTAAGTAGGAAAGAGTATAGTGGGTGTTTGAAATCGATCAATGCTAGAATTGATGTGACATCGAGTTTGATGGAAAAGATAAAAGAGGCACAAGCGAAGGCTTTACGGGAAGTAAACCTGAAAGAAGAAGTGATGGGCAAGCAACACCTTCAGTTGACTGAAGATGGCCGTGGAATAAAGCTGTTCCAAGGTCGTGTTTGGGTACCAAAGATTGGAGGAAATCGAGAGCTGATTCTCGAAGACGCTCATAGATCTAAGTATTCCATACACCCTGGGAATACGAAGATGTATCGAGATTTGAAATTGCATTATTGGTGGCCGGCTATGAAAGTAGATGTGGCTCGGAAGGTAGAAACATGTAGAACATGTTCGTTGGTGAAAGCAGAACATCAGAAACCTTACGGAAGTTTCCAATCTTTGGAAATTCCGGAATGGAAGTGGGAGAAGATCACCATGGACTTTGTGACGAAGTTACCCAAGACGCAAAAGGGTAACGACACAATATGGGTAATCGTGGATAGATTAACTAAGAGTGCTCATTTTCTGGCTATGAAAGAAACATCACCAATTGAGAAGTTGGCGAAGCTGTATATTGATGAAGTGGTGTCAAGACATGTTATACCGGTGTCGATTGTGTCAGATCGTGATAGTCGGTTTACCTCAAGGTTTTGGCGATCACTACAAGAGGAATTGGGTACGAAAGTTAATTTGAGCACTGCTTTTCCTCCACAGACTGATGGACAGAGTGAAAGGACTATACAAACTTTGGAAGATATGCTCAGGTCATGTGTATTGGATTTTGGAGGTAACTGGGATACGCATCTACCGTTAGTAGAATTTGCGTATAATAACAGTTATCATTCCAGTATCGGAAGAGCGCCCTTCGAAGCCTTGTATGGTCGAAAATGTAGAACTCCGGTATGTTGGTTAGAAGCCGGAGAGAAACAGCTTACTGGTCCAGAATTGGTACAACAAACAGCTGATAAGGTGAAAGAAATTCAGCAGCATATGAAAGCAGCTCAGGACCGACAGAAGAGTTATGCTGACCCGAAAAGGAGACCAAAGGAATTTCAAGTTGGGGAGCGCGTGATGCTTAAAGTGTCCCCATGGAAGGGTGTGATAAGGTTTGGTAAACGCGGGAAGTTAAATCCTCGTTTTCTAGGACCTTTCACTATCACTAAAAGGATTGGTTTACAAGCATATCAGTTGGATCTTCCACCAGAGTTGGAAGGGGTTCATAATACCTTTCATGTTTGTTATCTTCGGAAGTGTTTAGCCGAAGAAGAGGATGTGATACCACTCACTGATGTGAGAGTAGATGAAAAGAGTCGCTGTGTGGAAGAACCAGAGGCAATTTTGGAAAGATCGGTTAGAAAGCTACGTAGTGGCAAGGAAGTAGCTATGTTGAAAGTACAGGTGGAAACACCATCGAGGTACTAATGTGACTTTAGTGTCAGAAGAAAGTATGAAAGATAAGTATCCTCATTTGTTTACTTGATTTTGATTTCGGGGACGAAATCATTTTTAAGTTGGGGAGTATTGTAACATCCTAAATTTTCGTTATTAGTATTTTAATAAGAATTGGGATGTTTTCGTATTTGTTGTAACCTTGGGATTTTATGGAAGTTTTATAATCCAATTTAAGGTTGAAATGCAAAAGATGAAAGTTTAGTGTAACTTTTGGAAAGAATTAAACTTAGAGGTATGTTTGGTCATTTCCTAAATGTGTGTGTGGATAAAGGCTGAGGATGAGAAATTATCTCATTCATGTCTGTTTGAGTCGGCAACAAAGAGTAAAGAAAGAGAGAAAGAAGGAGAACAGAAGAAATCGAGAAATTGATTTCATTCGGTAAGAATCGATTGTAATATTGGAGAAATTCGATTTAGATGTCACTTTATGAATGAATATGTACCTTGGGTTTGAATTGCAGAATCATATTCAAAAGATTGAAGTTCTTGTTTGTGCAGAAGTCGGTTTCACAGCATAAGGTGAGTTCATTCGATTCGTTGTACAAATCAGTGTTTTGAAGTTATACTAACCTTAATATAGCTGTATAAATTGATTGAGGACTGAATGGAATACATAGATTGAACTGATTTCATGTTTTAAATCGATTTGAGGACTTGTTGAACGGACAGTACGCAAAACCTTACAAGTCCCGGTAGTTGGAAGTCCCGGTAGTGGCAAGTCCCGGTAGTTGGAAGTCCCGGTAGTGGCAAATCCCGGTACTTATGAGTTCCGGTGAAGTCCCGGTACATGTGTTGACTAACGGGAGTTAGGGGTACCGGGAGTTGGGAATACCGGGAGTTGGATAAAAAGAGTCAGTTTACAGATTTTGGTAATAGATCTTGGAATTGAACTTAAGAATATAATGGTTAAGGTATCCAGAGACTTTGTATTATCTGTACTATTCTAGAAATTGGAAAGTATAGTTTCGTTAATCGTGGAAAGGTGCGATTTAAGAATTGACATATTTTTATGTTACTTGAACATATGTACTTGAATAGTAGTATGTTAGGTTAATAGATTGCGCTAGTATGATGCTAGGCAGTAATGTGTTAAGTGAAACGAAAAAGGTTTGCTCATACTGAATGATATGAGGAATCTATGGGGTATAATTATGATTTGCTCATACTGAATGATATGAGGAATCTATATTAAGTAAATACCTGTAGAAGTACAAATAGGTGGTAGGGATCCATAGGCACTAAAGTTTGGTAATCACACGGAATAGGCGTGTGGTATTACTAGTTTAATCGTTATTCCAGTGTGTGTGGGAAATCATGGAATAGGCGTGTGGTATTAATCGTTATTCCGGATTTCTAAGGAAGAAAGTGAGGTTGACATAAGTACTTGTAATCTCTGCTTCCTTACTGATAAATGGGCGTGTGTAATCGCGATTTATTGGTAGAGAGCATTGATCTAGAATCTGTGAAGATTCGTAGTGTGGCTCTGGGGTATGATATGCTGAATGGAATTGTTGTCAGTCATAGTCATGGGAGTGGATAAAATTGTGTAATGGAATAAAGTTATACGTACGGTAAGAAAAGGAGTAACCAGGTTTGTCATAAATTGTTTACATTGATTTTTGCAAATGTTATTATTGAAACGAATGTTCTCACTAGGCGTTGGCCTAATCGTTTCATATGATGTTTTCTTACCAGGTGCAGGCTCAGGCAAATAAAGGGTTGTGGGACGAGTGTTTTTGGAATAGCAGAAGTGGCAATTAACAAAGAGGAGATTTTTGAAGGATAGCTTAGATAACTCAATTAATCTGATTATAGTGACATGATTAGATTGATAGGTTATTCGAAGTATCCTGTATTGTAATTACACTCTTGATGGTTAATTCCTTTACTATCTATATAAGTTGTAATTTTTATTGTCATAACCTGTTGTAACTTGAGGTTTAATTTAGCCCGGATTTTGGGGTGTTGCAGCTTTTCTGTATGGTGACTTGACGGAAGAAGTTTATATGAAACTACCCGAAGGGTATTTTTCTAGTGATGATAATCATGCTTGCAAACTTGTGAAATCTCTGTATGGTCTAAAACAGGCTCCTCGTCAGTGGTACGAGAAACTGTCTAATTGCTTATTCGATTTTGGTTTTAATCAAAACAGTAGCGATTATTCTTTGTTCACTCTTAAATCTGGAAATACTTTTATTGTTTTACTTGTGTATGTAGATGACATAGTCATAACTGGAAATAATAATAGTGAGATTCACAGAGTGAAAAAACATTTGCAAACGAATTTTATGATCAAAGATCTCGAAAAATTACAATTCTTTTTAGGGATTGAAATTTTAAAATCTAAAGATGGGCTGTGTATGAGCCAAAGAAAGTATTGCTTGGAACTCTTGGATAACTTTGGATATTTAGGCTGTAAGCCTATCAATACTCCAATGGATATGAATTTAATAGTAACAGAGTCATCAGGTTCCTCTTCTGATCATGTATTAATTGATATATCTGGGTTTCAACGGTTAATTGGACGACTTATTTATCTGTTGGCCACTAGACCTGACATTCAATTCATGCATGCGCCTCGGCGTTCTCATCTGAATTTGGCTCTTAGAGTTCTGCGATATCTAAAAAGGTCTCCAGGTAAAGGTGTTTTATTTTCTATTTCGGATTGTTTCAAGTTATCAGCATACGTTGACGCAGATTGGGGTAAGTGTTTATCTACACACAGGTCTGTAACTGGGTATTGTTTATTTCTAGGAAATTGTCTTATTTCTTGGAAAAGTAAAAAGCAAACTGCTGTGTCTCGGTCTTCAGCAGAGTCTGAATATCGAGCCATGGCTTCAGCCACTTGTGAAATACTTTGGGTTCTAGAAATTTTGTCTAGTCTTAATATCACAGATTTACTACCTGTAAATATTTTATGTGATAACAAATCTGCAATTCAGATTGCAAATAATCCAGTTTTTCATGAGAAAACAAAACATATAGAAATTGATGTCTACCAAGTTCGAAATAAAGTTACTAGTGGTGTACTGAAAACTGTTAAAGTTGAATCTTTAGAAAATACAACTGATATATTTTCAAAGTCTCTTTCTTTACATCAGCATGATTATTTGTGCAAGAAATTGAGAATGGTAGACTTGTTCAAATGTCAAGATTGAGGGAGGGTGTTAAAAGATATGATTAAAATCAACAATCTTGACATTTATTATTTAAAGAGTTAATAACTTGAAATATTTTGTTGTTTCAGGGTGTTATATGTAATAATCAAATAAAGAGGGGCTGATGTGACAAAGTGTTGAAAGTTCAGGACAACAAGGACTGTGCCTCACATTGTTAGAAAGATAAAGGGTAGCGGAGTCTTACTTAGAAGTGCAAGGACTGACATCGTAAATTCTGAAGGGCTGAAGTGTAACTTCAAGCTGAGACTATTTAAAGTGCAAATCTCCTCATTTGCATTCATTCGAACAATTATTCTTTCACACTTACATTGTTTAGCTCTCGTTTCTATCTTTTACTCTCTTCTTTCTCTAGTTAGTTTCTCTCTGTAAGTTTCATCTTATAACTAGGGTTTATATTTTTCCTTGTATTTCTTGTAGAGAGTTTGTAATATTTCTGAGTTAATTCTTGAATAAAATTGATTTATCTTTTCGACATGGTATCAGAGCTCAATGGCTCGATCCTTGTAGAAACGATTTCATTAGAAACGATTTCGGTGCCTAGATCCATTGTGGTTGATTTTTTCTCGAATGGAGTGTGTGGTTCTTAAATCACAACCGTGAAAGTCGCTACAATCACTGAGGTCTGTGTGTTTTCCGTGTTCTTCATTTGCTCATTTTTGGTTGCTGAGTTTCGGTTGCGATTCAGATCTGAGATCGACTATATCTCTTGGTCTGTTTCGTCCTCGTTGCTCAGTCGTCGGTAGTTGTTTGCTTCAGGTCGGTGCCGTTCTCCGTTCTTCAGATCTATGATTTTCCATATCTCAGATCCTTTTAGAAATTTTATCGATCTGTTCTTGGTTGATGTTGCTCACAACTTAGATCTGAGATTTGTTCATATCTCGTGGTCTGAGTTTCTTGTGATCTCCGTTCATTTTCTTTCTTTCGGATCTGTGTTCATCGATCTGTTGTAATTTTTTTGTTTTACTTGAGTTGTTCGGTTCTAACCACAACGGTGATAGTAAGAACTCAACGAAATCGGTTCTTTGGTTAATCTTCTTTCAGATCTGAATTGTTCTAGGATTTTTTTAACCGTGAGCCTTTGGTTTGTTCACATCGGATATCTCCGTGAACTTAGGCAAGGAACGGTCCTCGGCTTTAGTTTTTTTTCGTTACAAGTTATTAGAAAAACTTGACTTCTCATAGATCTAATCTTTACACGGTTGTTCAGGCTAATATGGCCTACTGAGTTGTGACTCATTGTAGTCCAGCCGTGACGGTAAGGACCACCTTCTTCTGTCGTGTCAATAAATAAGATCTGTGTTCAGCCTGTGTTTCTTTTTCTTTTACGTACTGGCGTTATCTGACTTCGTTTACATCACAAGAATCCCTACAGATCTGGTACTTGCCTCGCTGCAAATATAGTGCTTAGATCTGTACAGAGTGTGTGTGCCTTTCGTCTTTTTTCTTAGATCTTAAAAGATTTTAGATTGTTCTTATCTGTAGTTCTTATTTGTTGTTCTTATATGTAGTTCTTATTTGTTGTTCTTATCTGTTGCTCTTAGTCTGTTGGTATCTGTGAGTTCTTGGTGCATTATTTTTCGTTTCAAGACAGTAACAATAATAATAAATCTGTTTTGCTTATTACTCTTTGTTTCTTCTGTTTAGGTGAGATCTGTGGCCTTCCTCGGGCCCCACCCCCTGTTGTTTGTATGTTTTACTACATATTGTTCTCTTACAGTTTTTTAGCTCTTTTGCTTCCGCTGTATCTCTCCTTTGTCAGTTTTATTCTCATCATACTTGAAGGTTTTGAGGTTCGGCTTGACCTAGCACCCTGAGTGTTTTAGGAATCCTGCCTTTGTTCACCTCAGATCCCTTCGTGTTTGTTCCTTCTTCTGTCTATCAGCATCATGCCTGCCGAAGAAGAAGTTTTGATAAACCCCAATGGTAACGCTGGGACATCTCATATCGCTAAGCTTGACTTTGGCGATCCCCTATACTTACATCCCAGCGATACTACTGGGGCTCCTTACTTCATCTAAAACTAAATGGGACTGACAATTACAAGGTCTGGTCCTGTTCTATGATCCTCGCTTTTGAAACTAAAAATAAGCTCAGATTCATAAATCGATCTTGCCCTAGACCTACCACTGACCCCGTCCTGGCTAAACAATGGGACAGATGTAACTCAGTAGTTCTATCTTGGATCTTAAGCTCTGTTACTGAAGAGTTGTTCCTTGGACAAGTTTTCTCTAAAATTGCATCTAATGTCTGGCTTGAACTCAAGGAAACCTATGATAAGGTGGATGGCTCTGTTACTTTTAACCTACATAAGAAAATTAATTCTCTAACACAAAACGGGTCATCTGTCTCTGATTATTACCATAGGTTAAATTCTCTATGGAAACAGTTTGACGCCTTAGTCAAACTCCCTGCCTGCACCTGCAATGCTTCCCACGACTTTTCCAAACACAACCAGCTTTTAAAACTCATGCAATTCCTAATGGGCCTAGATGACATTTACCAGCCTGTAAGGAGTACTATTCTCACCTCTGATCCTCTTCCCTCTGTAAAAACAGCCTTTTCCATTATTTCGAGGGAAAAGTCTCACAGAGGAACGTCTAGCTCCTCATCTAGTAAAACACAATCCTCTGCCTACTTTGGTAAGGCTTCTGATAACAAGCGTAAGCCTATAAGGCCACCAAATCCAAATCTCTTATGTAAACACTGTGGCATGATTGGCCACACCATAGAAAGGTGTTACAAACTCATTGGATTTCCTCCAAAGGATTTTCAAAGAAAACCAAATGTAAATGGCAATTTTAGACCCTCTTCCAACAATATAGAGACATCTAGCACTCCCAACACTAGTCGTTCATCTACGGGACTCCAAGGATGCTCTCCCTCTCAACATTTGACTCAAGAGCAAGTTTCTAAACTTCTAACCCCTCTTGACTCTAGTACCTCCAGTGTGGCTTCCGCCAACATGGCAGGTATGTCTCTTTCTTCTTCATCTATACCTAGTTGGATTATAGATTCTGGGGCTACTCAACACATGACCTCATCTCTCAGTAGCCTTAGTAATGTTGTAGATGTGTCAGACTTGAATCTTATTGTTAATCACCCTAATGGATCCAAAGCAAAAATAAATAAAATTGGGAATATGAAACTCACTAATGAATTGGTTCTGTTTGATGTCTTAGTTGTGCCTGATTTTAATGTGGATCTGTTATCTGTTCACAAGTTAGCTAGAGACAATAAGGTGTTTATTGGCTTTGATGAGCATAAATGTTACATTCAGGACTGTCAACGAACGAGGTTGATGGGGATTGGTAATGAGGCTGGAGGTCTATATCTCTTTAACTTGCATAGTAATGGTAAGTCTATTTGTTCTAATACTACCATTAGCTACTACATATCATATCAGCTATGGCATAGTAGATTAGGACATCCAGCTGACCCAGTCTTGAATGTTTTAAAAGAAAAATTAAATATAAAATTGGACTCTTCTTCTCCTTGTGAAATCTGTCACAAAGCTAAACAGTCTCGTACAAAGTTTGATCGTAGTGATCATAAGTCAAAGGAAATAGGAGAACTAATTCACTTAGATGTTTGGGGTCCTTATAAAGTCTCTAGCAAGGATGGTTTTAAATACTTCTTAACTGTTGTAGATGATTTCTCAAGATCAGTTTGGGTTTATCTCTTAAAGGGAAAGGATGAGGTTTATGACATATGCACATATATGTGTATATATGTAACATATGTGTACGCATGTAACTGGAAAGTAAAAAGAGAAAAAGCTTTCTTTTGTAAGGTTTCATGTGGAGAGGAGGCTATGTATACATACATGCGTATACATATGTATCTTGTGGGTTAAAACATGAATGTAAATGCATTTTGGAAAGAGATTGAGAGTTCTTTCTTTTACCCGGTAGATGGTAGTAATCTCTTTTCATAATTGGAGTTGGAAGCTAATTTTATGGAAACCCAAATGGGTTTTGGAGTTGGAGGTTTATTTTCTAAACTTATGTAAAAAGGGTACAAGTACATGGGCGATGGTTAGGTGGTGAAGTGAGAGAGAAAGTATATATATATATATATAAGTTGTACTATGCGTGGCTAAAAGAGATTAAAATAAAAAAAAGGGGACAAATGATGGATGGTGATTTTCAGAATTTGGCAGTGGATTAAATACCACTTTATTATGGTGTTGCAAGTCTTTCATATATATATATATATATATATATATATATATATATATATATATATATATATATATAGGCTGGGTATGTTTTGCAAACCAGTGTATATATATATATATATAGGCTTAGGTTCAATAGAGAAGTCCAAATATTTAGAGAAATAGAGAAGTGATGTTGGCCATTTATTCGGTCAAGATTGGTTGTAATTGGTCAAAAGTTGCGGCTTTGACTGGTCAAAATTTGCGGCTTTGACTGGTCAAAAGTTGCGGTTGTTCCAAAAATAGAAGGGCAATTTCTTAACTTTTACAAAAAACACGGGCTGAGTTCATATATGAATCTGTGTGATTCACATATGAACTATACGTTCATATATGAACCTTTGTAATTCACATATGAACTCTTTATAACTAATTCATATATGAATCTTGTGATTCATATATGAACATTTGTGTTTCATATATAAAACTAATTAACTGTAAGTTCATATATGAATCAGTTGAACCAATTAATTGATTCATATATGAATCTTTGTGTTCATATATGAACCTTTGTGATTCATATATGAATTTTTTTAACTAATTCATATGTGAACCTTTGTGTTCATATATGAATCTTTGTGATTCATATATGAATTTTTTTTAACTACTTCTCATATGAACAAATTAACTGATTCATATATGAATCACAAAGGTTCATATATGAATTAGTTAAAAAGAGTTTATATGTGAATTACAAAGGTTCATATATGAACGTATAGTTCATATGTGAATCACACAGATTCATATATGAACTCAGCCCGTGTATTTTTTACGAAACTACCCCTCTATCTTGTGCAGACCACGCGAGTAATTATCCGCTGCTTCTCGGTCAAAGCCGTCGCTCTTGACCGAATAAATGGCCAAGAACACTTCTCTATTTCTCTAAATATTTGGATTTCTCTATCGAACCCTTCCCTATATATATATATGGAGTATACGTATGTAGGGGTGTCACAATATATACATGTATATATGGACGCCATATATATATATATATATATTGACATCTTATAAAACGGTGAAAGAGGTGTCAGGGTGTAGCCATCTAATTTATTAAGGAGATTAAGTTAAATTTTACGAGATGGTTTAAAGGCTCGTAAATGTGACATTTATTTTTAAGAAAAAGGTACTTAGAAACGGTTACGATTTATGTAGGATTCAAGAGCTATTTGGGAACAGGTGAACCTACATAAAATCAAGGTGAGTCTTCATGAGACTTTTTTGGGATGCATACATATGTAAATATAAATTATCTTGCATGATAATTGTTTGGAGTTATGTGGAGCATGGTGATATATTTTTATATGCATGTTTACGGGTGCATGTTTCATGTATATAAATATATTTTTATCCTGGAGTTACATATGTTATGCATGAGGAGATATTTTATGTACATGATTATGGGTGAATGTTTTCATGTACGAAATTGTTATAAAGGAGATTGCATGTTAATTGTTTAATTGGTTTATAAACAAATTTAGCATATTATATTTTTGGTGTTGGTTTTTATGTGGCACGTTTTGGTGTCGTTACTTGGGTATGGTATCGGGCTCGATATGTCACACTTTGGGGTGGCACAACCTCGTAATGGGTGCCGGACGGGTGTGAGCCGCGTGACCCAGGGAATGCCAGTGACAGAGCGGACCTACCTGGTGAGGAGTTCAGAAGATTTTCTGTGGTGTTAAATGTTTTACAAAAACATTATGCATACTATTTATTTGGTGATCAATGTTATGTTTATTGGATGTGTATTTATGTGCACGTAAACCATGAACGCACTTAGCTTTTAGCTAACTATTAGTATGCATCTCAGGAGCCGGTGGTTCGGGTCTGAACAAAGGGAAGGGCAAAGCATAGATAGGTTTACCATCGTTATGTACTTTAATGCTTTGCTATTTGTTAGACTTATTTATCATGTATTTGGAGTATTATGTAACGTAGCCGGTATGGGACGGACTAACGTTGGAGACTTGTATTTATTTTAAGTTAAGACTTCCGCTGTGGTTGTGATTTGGTTATACCTTATAGTTCTATTCGACGTGATAAGGTAACATTTTGGAGGAAAGATGTGACATTACCCAAGGGTGGATTTTGGGGTGTTACAATGTGTTAATATGATGAAGGTGTAAAATTAAAATTACGAAAGTAAAATGTATAAAGTAAAGTAAGTAAATAATTATAGGGGTTGAAAGTGTAAATATGAAATCAAAAATCACAAAAATCACATGCACCGCGGGACTCCTCCACACAAATTTTCAAAATACCCCCTGGTCCGCGATTACGAACCCCATCGCGGAAAAAATGGGTATTTTGGTAAAATTGGCGAGAAAGTGGGTATTTTGGTAATTCAAAAATCAAACTTTGGGTATTTTAATTAATTTCCCTATTTTGCTGTGCAAATTAAAAAAAATGATATTATAAAGTAAAGAAAAAATATTAGTTTTTGGTATAAACTAGGTATGTTAAGTTAAGTAGGGATATTCGATATTAGGTTCAGAGAGATGACCAGGTAGAAGAAGGAAGGCCTAGAGCCCAGTACTATTAATTATTAGGCCGTGCGTACCGGTCTCGGGTACCACGGCGGGTTCGTTAAGCGGGTAGGGCGGGTACCACGGGTAGGGCGGTACGGGGGGTATCGGGTAGGTAGGGTTCGGGAACCCGGGCCAAATTTGATTTTTTTTTTAAATATAACCGTTTACCAACGGCTAGTTTTTTTTAATTTTTTTTTTCAAATTATACACACTATATATATTAACCTCTACCACCTTCATTTTTTCACACCAAAAAACTCTATACTTTCTTCCATTATTTCTTCAATTTTTTCATCATTTTATTTTTTAGACAATATGGATTCGCCACAACCCACTTCATCGACCGCATCATCATCATCCATAGACACCGACGAGTACTTTGAGCAGCAAAGGGAAATTTTTATAGGGTTGGTTCGAGAAGCTGCAAAATTAATTTATGGTAGCACCGCCTCATCGTCAAGAAGAGAACCGAGGGCCGGGAACATAGAAAGAGGCCGGGAACATAGAATCGGCACGTAAAGATGTTGAACGAGCTTTTGGCGTGCTTAAACAACGTTGACATATACTTCATAACCCGGCACGCGGATGGCATCCGACAAGATTGGGAAACATTATGTACGCTTGTGTCATATTACACAATATGATACTCTAAGACGAAGACCATGCCATTTGTGGTGTCGATGAAAACGACCTTGTAGCGGATGATATCGAAACACAAATCAGTGAGGAACAACGCGCGGCAAATGTTCGAGAAGTCAAAAATCGGGAGACTCACGATAACCTTCGGTCGGATTTGGTCGAACATATTTCGCGTATCCAACTTCCCAACAACGACGACGACTATATTTTTAATGTTTTGTAATTTTTAAATTTATTTTGTAATTTTTAAATTTTTAATGAATGTTATGAATTTTTATTTTTATTATTTATCTTATTTTTATTTATTAAAAAATATATAAATATTTTTATTTTGTTAAATAATTAAATGTATAAATAAAAGAATTAAAAAAGCTGAGGTGACATCAGGGTTCAGTGGGTTCGTGGGTTGGCGGTACTCCACTTTAGAGTAAGGAGGGTAGGAAAGAGAAAAGCTGATGTGGCGCTGAGGTGGCATTAAGGTTCAGTGGGTTCGTGGATAGACGGTACTCATGGCCTTAAAGGTGAGGTCGCAACAGTGCTGCATCTGGACTTTAGCCTGTTATCAAAATGCTGCCTCCTCATGTTTAATTTAAATTCATGGGCCATTAAACACAAAAATTATTCAATCGTACGGTTTCAGTTTGTTGTACTGTGTGTATAAATGTATTTTTATTTTTATGTCCCTATATTATACTGTTAGATTTAGATGAGAAGTTCGAAAATTCTAAGAATGACAAAAACAATTTGTTTAATTTTTTATTTTCAAGTTTTTTTCCACTAATAAAGATAAATTTGGTATACCATAATTTATCTTTTATTTTTTCTAAAATATTTTTTTAATATTCATAATCATCGATTTTTATCCAATTTTTTACCTTAAAATAATTAACGATTTTTAATCCATATGAACTCTCATTTACCTAAATCTCATATGTGAACAACAATATCAATGTTTTTCATTGGTTTATATATATGAACACACATCTGAATCCTAACATAGATGTACATATATGAATCTCAATCATAACATGTATGTGAATAATTTAAAAGTTATAATTGAAATTTTGAATCGATTTAAGATTCATATATATGAATTAGGGTTCGGTTCCGGTGAGAAAGGAAGATATGGTGTTGGTCCCAAATGGTTCTACATGTAATAAACAATTTGTAAGGGGAGATGAATACAAACACACACGTTCTTACGCTTCAAATTCTTTTATTGATTATTGACGAATCAATAGACTTTAAAGATTGTTGTGGATATAAGACAAGGTTAAAGATTAATCCAATCTAAACAATCTTGGAAATCACTGTTTTCTTGGCCATAAGAGTAAGAACATGAGAAAAGAGAACACTTTGAAGAGATGAAGTTGATGTGTAGAAGTAATGTGAAGAAGATGGTCTTCAATACTATTTATACGCACTGCATTTTATGCACCTTGAACGGTAGGAACAGGTAGTTGGTAAGTACGTTTGCAGTTATAAAAACAATCGTACTATGTACCTTTGTTCTTTTGCTTTTAGCATGTTTTTGGCCGCTAATGAACAGTAGGAGCAGGTAGTTGGTAGGTACGTTTACAGACATAAAAACAATCATACTATGTACCTTTGTCCTTTTGTGCAATAGAGTAAAACAAACATAAATCCTATAGAGCAAGACTTCGGTTAGTGATAGGCTTGAATCGCTAAGAAGATTTTCATTTATTGTTGAGTCTTGATTAGATTTTCACACGATATAGACAATCTTGGTTTCACTGAATGTCGCTTCATATCATGAGTAGATTGTCTCTATGTTCAACTATTTCTTTGACGTCGCTGAATGTTTCTTCGGTGTGAGCAGACTTAAGCATTTTGTTACAATACGTGTTCAACGATCACTGAGCAGACTCATTGATGATCGCTGAAACTAAAATAGTAATACTAAGACAGACTTAAGTAATTTTCACTAAGTGTGAGGATTATCATCAAATCACTAAGAGAGTTTGGACCAACAATCCCCCTATTCGATGATGATAAAACAACTTAAAGAAAATAGCTAACTGAAATTAGAAGGGAAATTGAACTCATAAATACTTAGCCATTCACTGTTTTGAGGGATCCTTTTCAGCACTTAGATGGAGTAAGAGCACTTCACTAAAACTTCATTAATGTATAAAAGATTACAAGGAAAATGAAAATACAAGTGAAGTAAAATGCATTCACTGAAAGTAAATAAATTGATAATTACAAAAGAAGAGAAATTATCAATCAGGGTTGGAGAGGTTGAGTAGTCTGGGATCTTCTCTCCTTGATTCTTTCGCTTCAACAATTCTCTTCTAATTCGTACATCTATCATCTCTCCATGGAGATCTTTTTTCAACCAAGATCGAAGATACTCCATGTGATTGCTGGGACATAGGGAAATTTTGAAACTCACTGAAAGCAACAATGTCCTTAGATGTCTATGAAGATAAGTCCATACTCAGGTTTGAAGTGAATCGTGTTGGGAGCATATTGAATCATGTTCAGCATGGAGAGGTCAAATTTTCTATATGACCAAGGATTTCATCCACAAAGAACTTGTTTTCATACTCGTTCTTGTGGGGATCTTCTTCACCAAAAGGAGTGACGGTCTTTCTTCGACAAGAAGTCTTTAGAGGAGGAGGAATGAGGACTTTAACAATCTTGGAGACTCTGTCGAAAAGGTTATTTAGCTCATGCTCTATCACTTCCTTATACTTTGACTTAGATCTTTGAATGGCATTTATGATCTTCATCCATTCATAGAAGCCATACTTCTAAGGAAATAAAGGGTATTCAGTGATGGCGTTCCGATCATCTCTGAAGATTACCATTGAGACGACAATACCTCCATCTTTGGGTTGCCATGATATAGGAACATTAGTAATATTGTGAGCGTTGAGCCTATTTTCCACTATGTCTCTATAACATCTCAGTTCTTGTTCCTTTCAGTTCCACTCTTTCCTGATTTCTTTTTCAGCTTGCTAGAGCAGTAGTGCCTGAGCACCAATTGGATTTCTCTTTCAGAACCGACCTTCAGCGTGAGTTTCAATAGCTAGAATATTTGACAACTTTATGTTATCCTTCATCATTTGTTTTATGTTTTCTAGCTCTTGCTCGGATTTTATGGCTTCTTCTCTCTCAGCATTCGTGAGGAACCCAAACTCATCATCATCAGGGGTACGAAGAGGAAAATTTACCCTATAGTGATCGATTTTGGCTACTATTTGGGCCATCCTCCTTGACTCTTCAACTTCAGAGCAGATAGGGAAGTGTAAAGGTCTTCGAGAGATCAAGTCAGCGTTATCTTCTTTAGTATCATACTCTAATTGATAGATAAGGAGAGTGTCTTCAGCTTTGGAGGATTAAATTTCTAGTCTTATCGGGGATTCAAGCAGGGGAGATGATGAACTGGAAGATGGTGAGGGAGAAGGTGGTAAATCAAATATGCAAAGAATAGTTGAAGGTAAGGAAATAAGCGGGGTAGAGATGGATTGAGATTCAGTTTCAAAGGTGGGAGGAGTGTATAAGGTTAGAAGATTACATTACCTCCGGTTGAATGAGCTCCCCCTCAGAAAGGTGAATGACGGCCAGGTTTTCTTTAGCAGCCAGTTCCTTACCTTTGCCATGGTAGGAGGGCTGGTTAGACTCTGAGGTCCTCTCCCCTTAAGTTGGTTCCTTTAAGAAGATCCCTTTGGCGACTGGAGGGATTACTCGCTGAAAAATGAAATCATATTCATCATGAACGCCGTCATCTCCTTTACCACCCAGATCAACACCAGTGTTTGAAATGTCCAAATCTTCGTCGGCTTCATCTTCTTCATCTTCATCAGCCTCATCATCATATCATTTGCGATAAGAGATGGTTCAATAGAAGTAGCAGCAGCTTCAGAGATTTTGAAAGTAGTGAATACAACATCATCTAAACTTTCATCAACTCTTCCCTCTGCTAGGGAAGGTTGGTCTTCAAGTGCAATAAAAAAATATTCAATATTGGGCTCATTTTGAATGTATTGACGAGACGACTATGTAACACCCCGAACTTCGTTCGGTATGTAACTTAAGTGCTAACATCGTCTTAAACCTTTTAGAGCCTTGCTTAAATTAGATTTCAGTCATATGTGAAATTATTTGCTTTCTGTTTTTTGTGAAGTCGATAATTGATGCATGTGTTGTTCATAACGAAAAAAATTGAGGAATGTTGAAAGTTGGAAATACGTACGTCCGCATGGCTTAAAGTCGGACGCCCGTGTCATAGTGGACGTCTGCGGGTTTCCGCGAAAGATGCAGTGGATCTGAAGGGGGGAGTCTTGGCCAAGTGAAGGTCGGACGTCCGCATGGTCACTAGCGGACGTTCGCGTCCGGTCTGACGAAAATTCTTCCTTATCTCCCCATTTCTCCCATCTTTCTCTCACTTACTTTACCAAATACTCCCAAATCGTTTTCCTCTCCTTGGAGTGCGATTTTCACCCCCAAACACCCTCAACATTTCTCATCCTCTCCCCACATTAACTTCTTGCATTAATGGTGGTTGGACACCATTAAAGGTTCCATCTATGGTTCTATTTATGCATCAAGTGAAGAAGAAGACCAACATTCAAGCCTCCACTTCACCTCTCTCTTCAAGCTAGCGTTCCCCTATTTTCTAGGTTTTTGATTCAAAACCTAGATTGTGAGTTCCTACTCCCTTAGTACCACTAAATACAAGTAGTTTAATCATTCTTCATCTTAATAACTAACATTTTCTTGGAGGAGCTTCTTATTGATGTTATTAAGCTCACACCCTAAAACTTGGGGACTTGGTGCTTAATGGTAAAAGGAAAAAGTTATGGGGAAGTACTTATATTATATGGATCTACATTTTTATGATGATATCTATGTTGGGAAGTTATGCTTTAAGTTAAGGTTCTTAGCTTATTGACTTGACTTATGGCTTAATGATAATGGCTTGACTCAATGTGAGTATACTACTTGTATTATTGCTTTTAATACCATGATTCAGGTTTATACACATTTATATATGTGGGTATGCTTTGGAAGTATATGGGTGGAAATACATGCTTAATGGGATGGTTGGACGATGACCTAAGGATATGCAATATGTTGGTATATGTACTACTTGGAGTAGTTGTTTGATGGTATTTACATTTTGGATGAATCATCAAGTAGGCACTAGGAGGATATAGTCTTGGGCGCCACCTTGGAGGTATGTGCCTAGATCTCCGCCTTTGGGGCAATGCCTTGGAGGTAGTCCCCAATGTGTCGGGCCTTGAGGTGTTACTCGTGGGAGTAGACACTAAGGTATATTGACTCTTGAGGTGTAAACTAATTTGGTGTTTTTGGGTCCCCCCCATTGATTCCGATTTGTAAATGACCATGCATATGAATTGTATTTATGAAATATTGCATGCTACATTAATTGTTCATCTCACTAGGCTTATTGGCCTAACACTTGTTTGCTTGTTTGATGTGCATCTCAGATCCTAGCGGAGCCACCTTTAAGAAGGCTTAGGCGGGAGTGTGTGAGCTTGGGGATACACTTTTGGGATGCTGTTGTTAGAAGACTATGTTGGACTAGAGATGACACCTTTTTTGTAATCTTATTTCTACTGTAGAGAATAGATTAGTTGGTTGTAATTTACTTTCCAATATTATATATTTGTATTTAAACAGGCATTTGTATATTCCCCTTTTGGGAAGCTCGTGCTATGGCATTATATACCGCTCTTCCATTTTATGGGAGTTTTTGTTTACCCCTATTTTTAGGGTGTTACAGACTATAATGATATAACTTGTAAAAACGGAAATGTATTTTTTAATGCATTTTAGTTCATATACGATTATTTATGTTAATATGATAAAGTTGTAAAATGAAAAATGATAAGGTAGGGGATTGAAAATAAATTAAATAACTAATTGTAAGGGTATAAAGTGCAATTTAGAAATTAAAAATGTGAGTAAATTACAAATTTGGTCCCTATGGTTTCTTGTTTACAACACTTTTGGTCCTTACACTTTCAAAATTACATTTTCGCAATTGTGGTATGCAAAAATGACCGGATTTGGTCCCTACCTTTAACGGTCGTTAGAAAAACTCGTTAAGTCCGGAGTATTTTAGTCTTTACCACTTTTATCTAGTATTTATTTAATAAATGAATAATATGTAAATTACAAGGACCAAAAATGTAACTTACTCTTTTATATATATATATATATATACACACACACACACACACACGAAAAAAATGTAACATACTCTGACACCTCTCACCCCCTTACACTCCCTCTTTCTCGGTCTGTATCTCTAGTGCATCCCCTCCGACGCCCTTGTCCCCTATGGAGCGTCGGCCACCCAATCCAGTACATCCAGTGCGATATCTCAGAGCCCGAAGAAACCCTCTCCAAACTCTCCAATCTCCAAGACGTTACCTACCTCTTCTACATCACTTGGGCTAACTAATCCTTCGAATCTAAGAACTGTGAAATCAACGGGAAAATGTTCAAAAACGTCCTCGATAGCTTAGCAACACATATAGGCAGCAATGGAACCGTATGCAAATATTGAAGCTTTTAACATTAGCAATGGCGATGTGTTCAAATGGAAGCACTTTTGCAAGGTGGTTGTTGAACAATTTGAGGTTGGTGTTGGGTCACCAAGATTTGAAATTGACTCACCGATGTTTTTCCTATATCTCACTGTTCTTGAATTTGTTCTTAATATATATATTCAGTAAACTTTGAGATATTATTTCCTGTTCACTGTTTATTTATATTGTGTTCTAAATCTATCAAACATATCTGTTAGTTCCTCAAATACGCTTCCGCATCAAACTCAAACTTGAACTAATAGATCTGATAATCTTGTTTAAACAAAACGGGAACCAACAATTGGTATCAGAGCAAAGCTTGATTTTCAATATCAAGTGATCCTCTTTGTTACAAGATTGGTGATAGACATCATTCCTTTTTTAACCTATTCCTCATTTCTAGGTTAAAACTCCATTAAAGTGTACTCTGGAAACTGTTCAAACCCAGAAAACCTTCCAGATCATCAGACTCATACTCTTTAATCATAATATCTCTTCAGAACCTTAACAATGACAAATACAAATAACTTCTTTACTGCTGGTTCATTAACCAAACCTCCTACTCTCCTACGAGATGAGTATCCTCAATGGAAGATAAGAATGGTTCATTTCTTTGAGGGTACTGAAAAAAATCTAGTACAATATCTTTACAACCTTCCTCCTGTTCCCATGATAGCAGTACCACGAGTACCAGCTACTGCTGAATCTCCTGAAATCCCTGAACATCAAAAACCAAAGCCAAAAGAAGAATGGTCAAATGAAGACAAGGCAGAAGATGAAGTTGCACAGAAAACAAAAAGAATCTTGATAATAGCTATCCCCAACGAGCTTTTTCAATCCTTAGATGCATGCGAAACTGCGCACGATCTTTGGAAAGAATTAGAAAGACAGTTGGAAGGGGGTGCTAAAACACAGAAGAACCGAAGGGCACAGTACATAAATGAATATCATGCATTCAGAGCCTCTGCAACAGAATCTCTGCAAACGACGTATGACAGGTTCAACTCTCTCATAAACAAATGCAGAAAGTCTGGCATTCACAGAACCTCGGAAGAAAATAACGTCATGTTTCTAAAGAGCCTGGATGATGAGTGGCTTCAACTGTCTATGTCTTTACAAACAAACCAAGATCTAGACTCATGGACACTCTCTGATCTCTATGGAACACTAGCTGCACAAGAGCCTCAAATAGCACAGGCTAAAGCAATAGCCATTGCACCATACGCATTGGTTAGTAAATCAACAGAGGCTACAAGGAGACCGAGAAATGAGAGAGCAACAGAGGAGAAGAAGAAGGAGAAGAACAAGATAGTGATGGTTGACAGCGAAGAAGACGAGCTGATAGAGGAAGAAATAACTCTTGCGTCATTAGCTAAATCTTTGGCTCTACTGACAAGAGAGTTCAGAGGTAACCAAAGAAATTTTGGAAATGACAGATATAGCAGAGACAACCAGAGAGATAGAAGAGATGATGGAAGAAGAGAAGAATCAAGTGACCGACAGAGGTCAGACTACAGAAATGATGACCAACAGAGGTTGAGTGACAGAAACTACAGAGGAAATGACCGACAGAGGTCAGATGACAAGATAGGCCACACACAAGAATGCTACAAATGTGGTAAGCTTGGTCATTACGCAAACGAATGCCGAACAGAGAAAGGTGGAGACCAACAGAAGTCCGACGATCGAACTGGAAACACCTCCCAAGGTTGCTTCAACTGCGGCAAGCCAGGCCATTTCGCAAAAGAATGCAGAAGTAGACAAAATCGCCCACAGAAGGACTCAGCTTTTTACAAAAAGAAGGCTGAATATTATGCGCAAAAATCCCTGATGGCGAACAAAGGGCATTCTAAAGCAAATAAGGAGGACTTCGAGTCAGACTCTACCTCTGATGATGAATTCACAACCAATGCCTTGTTCTGTGGCATGGCAGAAGTCGACTCCGACACTGACAATGAGGTATCCATTTTAAACTCTACCTCTTGTATTAAATCTGTAGATAATGATTCAATTAAACTTAACATTGAACTGATTGAACTAAAAGAGATAAATGAAAGCATTCAGAAAAGACTCACCTTTAATGAGAGAGAAGTAAGGCTTCTCACTCAAGAAAAATCCAAAATTTTTGAAGAAAAGGAAAGAGTAGAAAAATATTGGAGCAAAAATGTAGATCCTTTAAAAAGGCAAATTTCTGAATTAACCTCTGCTTTAAAAATCAAAACTAAAGAGCTTTCAGTTTCTAGGAGTGAAACAACGGACATAAGAGCTCTCAAAGAATACTCTCAAAAAGAGAGAGAGGTACTTTGGCAAGATCTACTCAGAAGAGAAGTTTTACTTAAAAACTATAAAGATGCACAGAAGGTGTATGAGAAAGTAAACTCACAAATAGGAAGACGAGGTATAGGGTACGATGATATTACTCTAGGTGTTGAAGGCAAAAGACTTAAACCTCTGTCTTCTCTATTTGTAATAGGAAATACAAATAAACCATCTTTTCCAAACTTACTCTCTGTAAGTAAAAGGGTTAAAATCTCTGCAGAACCTCACTTAAGGAAACATACGAAGATGATCAATGTGTGGTTTGAAAACACAGATTCATCATCTTCAACCTCTGTCAATAGAGGAATCAAACCAAAGAAATATCTGAAAACACAAGATCAGATTGGTATCTTCAAGTTTGGTAAACCAGAGACTCAAACACAGGTTGCTTTTGTCTGTATGTTAAATGTCGAAAAAAAATTATCTGCAAAAGCTCCTGAGTTTAAACCCATCTTTTCAGAAGAAAAACTTAAAAGATCAATTGAAAAAGAAATTTTGGAAGTTTTGAAATCAAATGTTTTAGAAAATCTCTGTACATCTTCTATAGATCAAATTCTCGCTGAAGAGATCTCATCAGAAACCTCTGCCATCTATGAAAGTTATACTACAGAGGAAGAAAGCTCGTACGATACATGCTCAGAAAATCCAGCCTCTGTCGAAAGAGATGACTCAACCTCTGTATATGAGGACGATTCAACCTCTGACGACTCAGAGACTGATTCTAAATCAGGGATAGTTCACTGTGACACAGAGGATGTTAAATTCTCCTCTGAGGTTCTTAACAGAAAAATTTCTCCAAAGGAGAAAATCACAGAGATACCTATCTGTCCAGATTTTTTCAAAATGTGTATACAAGTCAAAACCTCTACAGAGCTTAATAATCTGAAAAAGGCCTATGAAAAACCTAAAAGCTCAAAATTTTCAAAACCTTTAAGGCCTGAAGCTAACAAATATCTTTCCTCTGTGACAGTGAAGACAGACGTTCACCACAGAAGAGACTCACAGAAGGCAGGACCTAAACAAGATTTTTGCAAACAACATTCTAGTATTCATAGATCTTCTTGTAATAGGAAATCTAATGTTAAGAACGAATGTAATGCCTATGTGACTCAGTTCAATGAATTCAATGAAAAGTTCAAACAAATCACGTCTCATATTAAATACTGTCATTGTTTTGACCTTATGTTCAAATTGAAAAATCACTTCTCAAGACCAGATTGCTTACTCTCCACTAAAACTCAAACTCCAAAGTCAAAACCTAGAGAGAAACAATCTGATCTTTCTACAAAAGATAAAATGTATTTCAAGAATGCTAAAGCAAACTTGAAAAATTCTAACAATATTGGACCCATATGGATATGGGTACCTAAGTCTCTGTGATTGTCTTACAGAAGCGGTATGTGCCAATTTGGTATCTTGACTCCGGATGCTCAAGGCACATGACTGGCGACATAAGTTTACTATCCACGTACAAAGAAACACACGATGGTGGATCTGTAACTTTTGGAGACAACAAGAAGGGACACATCAAAGGCTATGGAGTCATACAGAAGGAAAACGTCTCTGTATACAAAGTTGCATATGTGAATGGCCTTAAACACAACCTACTCAGTGTAAGTCAACTCTGTGATACAGGATTTGATATCTTGTTCAAAAGAACTTTCTGCTCTCTGCAAAGTGAAGACACAGGAATGGAACTTCTGCGAGCCAAAAGAAAAGGTGATCTGTATCTGATGAACTTTTGTTCAACAACCAAGGACAAAGTTTGCCTTGTAGCTTGCGAAAGTAAAGAAGCCTGGTTATGGCATAACAGGTTCTGTCACTTGAACTTTCACACCTTGGATAAACTGGTCAAACTTGATCTAGTTAAAGGTTTGCCTAATGTTAAATTTAACAAGGATCACTTGTGTTCTGCCTGTGAAATGGGAAAACTCAGAAGAGCTTCCCACAGAGGCAAAACAGATGTGTCTTGCACTAGGCCTCTGTACATGCTTCATGTCGACCTCTGCGGTCCCATTGCCATACAGAGCCTAGGTGGCAAGAAATACATACTTGTCTTAATTGATGAGTACTCACGTTTCACATGGGTTGAATTTATTAGAAAGAAATCGGATGTTCCAATAATCTTGATTAATCTAATAAAAAGAATCCAAGTTCTTTATGAATGCAGAATACAGAAGTTAAGAAGTGAAAATGGCACAGAATTTAAAAACTCTCTCATTGAAGCCTATCTTTCTACAGAAGGAATATCACAGAACTTCTCTGCAGCACGCACTCCACAGCAGAACGGCGTAGTCGAAAGGAAGAATCGAACGCTCGTGGAGGCCGCAAGAACTATGCTATCAGCATACGGGTTACCGATGAACTTTTGGGCAGAAGCGATTTCTACCGCTTGTTACACACAGAATCGGTCAACCATTGTGAAAAGACACATCAAGACTCCTTACGAACTGATCAACAAAAGGCGACCAAACATCAAGTTTTTCCATGTGTTTGGATGTAAATGCTTTGTTTTAAACGACAGAGATTCAAGAGGAAAGTTTGAGGTAAAAGCTGACGAAGGCAAATTCATTGGATACTCTGCCACTTCCAAAGCCTACAGAGTATACCTTACAAGATCTCGCAAAATCGTTGAAAGTATCAATGTTTCTTTTGATGATTCTTTCCAAAAGACTTCTGAGCAAATCAGTTCAGAACTCGAACTTAAAAGGGAAACCTCTGGCATCTCGCAAACGAAAGAAGACTTGAATCTTCTATTTTTAGAGATGTTCCACGATGACATTGATCCTTCTGTTGGAACCATCAGAGTTTCTGAAGAACCATCCTCTGTCGGACAAAATCCTACAGGTATGACTCTAACTGGTCCAAATATTGCTTCATCTTCTTCTATAAATACTACATATGCAAATGCCGAAGAAGAAAATGCAGAAGATGAAACATCAAGAAAAACGACCACATAAGCTGCTGAAAAACAAACTACACAATCCACAGAAGAACCAATGACAGAGGAAGTCGAGGACCAAGACTATACGTCCTCAGAGGAACAAACTCCACCACCACTCATACCAATCATTCCACAAATGGTAGAATCAACTACCAAGGCAAGAAGAACGACATAGGCTACACAAGAAGAAGATCCACAAGAAGCTTCTGAAGAAAGGTTCGATGACATTGATGACCATCTTCCACGTACCACTCAGTGGACAAAAAGCCATCCTCCAAGCCAAATAATCGGAGAACCTTCTGACTCAGTAAAAACCAAGTCTGCCACTGCTAATTTTTGTTTCTTTACAAATTTTATTAGTGTGATAGAACCAAAGAAGATTTCTGAAGCCCTAGATGACCCAAACTGGGTAGACGCCATGCAAGAAGAACTTCTACAGTTTGAGCGTAACAGAGTATGGACTTTAGTACCTCTGCCACGAGGGAAACAGGCCATTGGGACTAAGTGGGTCTACAGAAATAAGAAGGATGAAGATGGAGTGGTCATCAGAAATAAAGCAAGATTGGTGGCCAAGGGTTATAGACAAGAAGAAGGCATAGATTACGATGAGACTTTTGCTCCTGTTGCACGACTCGAAGCAATAAGAATATTCTTAGCCTTCGCAGCTCACAGAGGTTTTAAAGTCTATCAGATGGACGTAAAATCAGCTTTTCTCAACGGTGAAATCCAAGAAGAGGTTTACGTAAATCAGCCACCAGGGTTTGAAAGCTCAAAGTTCCCAAGACATGTATACTACCTTGAAAAGGCTCTGTACGGACTGAAACAGGCTCCAAGAGCATGGTACGAACGACTTTCTACCTTTTTTCTAGTCAATGGCTACGACAGAGGTACAACAGATACTATCTTATTCTATAAACGTAATAACAGTGAAATAATGCTTGTACAAATCTATGTGGACGACATAATTTTTGGGTTTACTAATACAAAAGAGTGCAAAAGTTTTGAAAAACTCATGCAGAGTGAGTTTGAAATGAGTATGATGGGAGAATTAACATTCTTCCTCGGACTCCAAGTCAAACAATCATCAGAGGGAATTTTTATAAATCAGGCCAAATATGTCTCTGACATTCTTTTCAAGTATAGCCTCTCTGATACCTTTGCAATGAAAACTCCAATGGCCACTGGAAATAAGTTATCCTTAGATCCAGATGGCATCTCTGTAGAATGCACTCTCTACAGAGGCATGATTGGATCTCTGTTATACTTAACTGCAAGCAGACCTGACATTATGCATGCCACATGTCTTTGTGCACGTTATCAAGCTAATCCTAAGAAATCACACTATGATGCTGTGAAAAGAATCTTTAGATATCTAAAGGGGACCAAAAATCTCGGTCTCTGGTATCCACAGAACTCTGGTTTTAGTCTTAAAGCTTATACAGATTCAGACTATGGAGGATGCATGCTCGACAAAAAGAGTACCTCTGGGAGTTGTCAATTCCTAGGTGGTAAACTAGTCAGTTGGACCTCCAAGAAGCAAAATTGTGTCTCAACATCCACTGCAGAAGCTGAATACGTTGCTGCTGCAAGCTGTTGTTCTCAGGTTCTATGGATGAAGACTCAGCTAAAAGACTACGGCCACATCCTATTCAAAATACCCATCTTCTGTGATTCCAAAAGTGCCATTGCTATCTCTGCCAATCCTGTGCAACACTCAAAAACCAAGCATATCGATATAAGATACCATTTCTTGAAACATCATGTTGAACTCGGTACAATCGAGATGCATTTCGTGCCCACAGAATACCAACTCGCGGACTTATTCACCAAAGCTTTAGACGAGAAAAGATTCAATTTCTTGGTGGGTAAGTTAGGAATGATCAATATGACGTGAAAATCCTCTGTAAGTATAGCTTTATCTTTTGTAAATATGTATATATTTCTAATGCTTTACTTATTGCTTTGATTGATTTATTTCTGTATGTAAATTCTCAATCTTAAATAGTTCTTGAAATCTCAGAGCTTCTGTGGGTCTACTCAGAACCTCTGACGACCCCTACAGAACCTCTGGAAAACATGACCTATGTTCTATGCAAAATTTATCATTCTTTGATCCAAGCATAGGTCAAGGGGGAGCAAAAGGAAATTACTTGATCTACAGAGGTGATTAGATAAAGGGGGAGCAAAAAGGGACCCTGAAATGATCTACAGAGGTAAAACTTTCAAGGAAAGCCAAAGAAGAATGTCGATAAATCTATATCGACAGAAGTCAGACATCACTGCCGAGAAAAGAAGAACCAAAAGGTATGTCTCTCGCACAAAAGATTTTTGAAAACAGTTTTCTAGGACACAAATTGTCAAATATGTCCTAAAAATACTGAGAATAACATTTCAAAAATCAAAAGCTCAAAAAGTTTCATAAAATTCGAATTAGGAGAAATTTAAGATCATAGAGCTTCTGTTGAGCTCAACAGAGGTTCTGCCAGAAATATGCTCTGTGATCACAAATTAACCCTCTATCGATCTTTTGGAATGTTATCTCAGAAACCGAATACATACACCATGACCTTCACGAACAAAACTTTTTTTATAACAGTTTTCTCGGACACCAACTTTCAAATATGTCCGAAAACATCTCTTAAAACAGATCAAAAATTGGATGATCAAAAAATTTAATAGAATTTTTGTTATGAGATTTTTTCCCTCATAGAGCTTCTGTTGGCCCTCACAGAGCTTCTGCAAGTTCCAACAGAGCCACAAAACCTCTGCGAGTAAAAACTCTTAACTAAAAAAATCCTATTGATCCTCTCCAATGCCTTTACAAACGTTTTGGTTAAAGAAAAACCCCACAAAAGTCATGATAACAATGAGATATATGAGAAAGGGATAAAAATCAAAGACTTTCAAGATCACAGAGCTTCTGTAAACTACAGAAGTTCTGTCAATCTGTTTCTTGGGCATTTTTGTAGTAATAACGATTACTTTTACTGAGAGTGAATCACATGTGGCTAAGAACAACCCCACGCGCCTAGCATTAATGGGCCGCGCACGACATCCTGTCATCTTCTGACATGGCCTACGTATCCCATTTTCATTGGGCATACATGGAACGTTTTCTGTGGAAAGTTGAACCCGCCGTTCTAACTTGAGTACGGATTCCAAATTTTAATCCATTGCCATATATTTTACTCTCTCGAAATCTACCGTTTTACCCTCCTATAAAAACCAAGCTTACCCTCTCATAAACTTTTTACAAACTCTCATTCTTCTCCGGCGAAACCCTGCAAAAAAAAACCCTGCAAGTATCCTATTCTCATTACCAAATGGCTTCATCTTCTCAAGCTATATCCCCTGCACACTCTCCGGCGAACTCACCAGAACATTCACCTGCTCATTCTGAACTTTCAGAAAACCCCAACCCTGCCCAAAATATTGAACTAGAAGATTCCGGCGATTCAGCAGACTTTGCTCCGACTACACATCTTCAAAACTTCATAGCAAAGGATCATTTCGAAAAGGTACTACCAATCAAATCCAACAATTGCTATTTGGTCCCCTCACCCACTGCTTTCGGCGAAGCTCATGTCATTCTTCTAAACATAATGGAAAATCATATCCTCTTCCCTTTACTCTCAAGAACCCCAAAGAAAATTCCAGTTAGATATTTGAACCAGTTTTGGCAAAGTTGCCGATTTGATAAAGATGATTCTCTTATCAAAGGGTACATTCAAGACCTGACAAATCTGAACATCTGGAAATCAAGTTCAATAGAACAATGTTCTCACTTGAATTCAACCTACCAACAAGGGGTCTTCTTGGATTGAAGAAGTATGCAGAGCAACCAACAGACGACGAGATCTGTCGTTTCCTAGAAATGCTTGGGTACAACACCCCACTGAGGAAGAGAAATGACTTCCGCAGAGGCAGATTACCACCTCTGTGGAACACCTTGTTCTCAATTCTTAACAGATGCCTGACAGGGAAGATAGGCAGTATTGACCAGAGCTCACATCAGATATTAACCATCATGTATGGGGTTTACTATGATCTCCCACTGGATTACGCGACCATAATGATGCAAGAGATCATCAACACCATCGACAGAAAGAAAACACAAGAAGGATCAAAGAAAACGATCCTAAGTTTCTACCACCTCTGCAATTCCAAAGAATACTGGGAGTTTTGTTCGAACCTCTGTTGCTGATACAGAAATGGCCAATGGAAGGGCCAATTCCCAAACAGTTCCCATTGAACAAAAATACCCCCACTGATCATGTAGATGGTTACACACACTGCAGACCTTTGTCAAAGAAACTTTTGAAGTATGCCTCGAATAAAACCCTTAAGAAAGAGTATATACGCGATCATAGAACTCCTAAACCGAGTCCTATGACACCCCCGCGTTTAGGTGTCCCCCTAGGAACAATGATTGCAGAACCTATTTCCACTCAAGAAGAAAAAGATCACAAATTAGCAAAACACATGGCTATTCAACTTAGCTTCATAGCCAAACGTGCAGAGCTCATGGGAAAGAAGTCCTCTTCGAAATCTTCTGCCTCTACTCCAAAATCAAAAAGGAGGAAAACTGCAGAAGGCACCTCTACAAGCGCTGCAGAAGATCAACCTTCACCTCCTCATGCCACAGAAATTGGCTCCTCTGCTCCTCCCTCCTCTCCAAAAATGAAGAAGAAAAGAAAATCGAAAACCACAGAGGAAGGGGCACCAAAACCTAAGAGGAGGAAAACCAAAAAGAAGCATGGTAAATCACTTGAGAAATTGGTTACCATAGAAGAGGAAGCAATCGCAGAAGAAAGAACTGCATAAGAAGAAGATGCAGAAGTAGAAATGACAGAAGAGGGATATCAATCGCCCCATCAATCCCCAGCTCGATTTGCTCACCAAGGAAACCTAAACGATTTCCTACAGAACCCTGACATTGCCAACACTTTAAATACAGCAGGGTGGACGGCACAACCTCTCGACCACCACTCCCCAGAAGAACAATACTTCTCTATTTCTGGCATTGACACACATCTGCAAGAAGATGATCAAATACCAAGAGATCAATCAGCCGAGACACCTGTTATTCTACAAAACCCCTTCATTCAACAAGGATTGGACGTCCACAGAAGGAGTCCAAGCCCAGCTTCAAAAGAAATAGAACAAACAGAAGCTGAGTGGAATAGAGATGAAATAACAGAGGCTCTAGGGAAAGGAAAAGAGGCAGAAGTTGTACAAGAAAAGGGATTTAAAACATGGGAGACAAGAGTGGAGGTCTCAGAGGTAGATTCAGATGAAGAAGAAGCTGTCTGGATACGAAAAGGTCTCTATCATCCACATGTCATGAGATTATACGGCTCTCATCAAATGTATGACTTCTTAGGCAAAGAGCAAGGAACTTCAACAGAAGCTAGGGAAGAAGCACCAAGCCATCAGATAGCTACAGAAGCTGAAATGATAGAAAATGATGTAGTGCTTGGATGCTTAACAGATGAGGAAATAAGAAAAGATGCCTGGATTAATAGAGGCACACAACCAAAACCAACTCCCAGTGCAACCCACACATCTAACTCCGCAGATCTAGCTGCAGAAGGAGTTATTGAAAAAGAGCAGCATAGCTCGATCCAAACCCAACCCATCCAGCCAGAATTCACTCTTTCGACTTCTGCGCCCACAGAAACCGGGGAATCCATTCCTAGGGAGTCTCCTCAAAGAGACTCACCTATAGTTCGTGATCAATCGCCCCAGATCACACTAGAACACCCTACAGAGGAATTCGTTTCCTCTGCCACGCACGAAATAGGGCCAACCCTTCTTTCAGAGAGAAGTAGTGAGCACAACGACGAAGAGACTCTAGACAAGTCTCCGAGTCAAAAGAAGGATAATCTAGTACCCACCTCTGAAGTGGATCTAGACAATGTCATTCACAGAACTTCTGTAGAGTCTGAAGCACTAGATGCTTCTGCTCAAAGATCAGATGGAAATCCTTCCACCCCCAACATACAAACAAGGGTGAACGAAGGTGTCCCAGGAGCAGGGACTCACTCTGGAGACGAATGTGTTCCTCCAGAGGTTACACCAGGGACACAAGTATCAAGGGATGAGTTCCAAACCCTTATCACATCTGTGAACCAAACCATGAAAGAGTTGCAAAGCTCTTTCACATCTTTTGCAGAGAAAACATCAACGGCCTTGCTGAATCTGAACACCAAAATGGACAATCTGTCCACAGAGGTGAAAACAGCCATCACAGAGATGAAGTCTTCTGCGCAAACAACTACCACAACTACAGCCACTTCTGCTACTAAAGATTTCGGGATAGCCGCAACTTCTGCGTTCAAGGAATCAGTCAAACATTTCCTTGAACAAATGAACAAGCAATCCAACAAATCACAGAGCATCACGCCTGCAGAACTACAGAAGGCTCTGCAAAACGTTCAAGAAGAGGCAATGCGCAACACTACAATGATGCAGCCAAAAGACTACATGACCAGAGCACAACTAATAGAGCTCGGCCAAAATGTCATAAACCAGGTCACAGAAGTCATTGTCTCCTTCACTACTACAAATGCCAATTACGTCAAAGATTTCAGAAAGAGTGTCGGCAAAATGCGCTTCAACACAGAAGCAGAGCTTGCAACTCTATTCGGCCTCTGTGATGATGTATGTGCGAAGTTGATGGCCGCAGGAGCAGAACTACCAAAGAAACCCAAAACTTCCTGCAGAGCAGAGGGTACTTCTGATAAAAGTCAGGATGATTCTGATGATGACCATCCTGGTCCATCAGATCATCCTGAGGGGGAGAATATAAGGGAGAAAGCTACGACCATAGGATTACAAGCTCCACCAATCACAGCAGAACCAATCAGTCAAGCCCCTCCAGAACAAACTCAAGATCAACAACAAAATCAACAGACCACAGAGACAACACCCATCTCTGTGGAATCAAGTCCTGAAGAAACCAATATTCCAGAAGCTGATCAGCAAACCACAGAGGCAACAACCACCCCTGTGGTAATCATTTTGGAAGAAAGTCCTTCAACAAAATCAACAGAAAAACCCCAAACTATACCAAGAAGAAAGTCGATTGCCACCAAATCAAAAAGAGCAACGACCTCTGCTTCTGATATTCTGAGAAAGATGCACAATACAATGACTGAACGAATGGCGCAAAGAGAAGAAGAAAGGCACAAGTTCACATTAGCTTTCAAAATGGCAAGAAGATTCGATGTCCAATCTTCATCAACAGAAACAGAGCTCACAGAAGAAGTCACCAAAGAACCTCCAACAAAGGTTACAGAGCAACTCGAGCTAACAGAACCATCGCCACAAAAGTCCTCTAAAACACAAGTGTCAAAACCTATAGAGGCAACCATCAAGCCAACAGAAGCACCAACCTCCAAACCTACAGAAGAAACAGGTTCTGCACCTCCAAAAGCCAAAGACAAGGGCAAAACAATACTGACAGAAGAGCCCAAGAAAAAGAAATCATTGCCCAAGCCTACAGAAAAATTGATGAAAAGCGCTTTTGATGCCTTTCAAACTCCAAAGCCTGAAGAAGAGGACTGGGCATATGGATTAAAGCCTCTGACAGACATTCCTCTAACTGGCAGAGCTGCAGAAGTTGTTCAAAAGATGGAGAGTCTCAGAAGACAAGTACCATAACCTGGTCCAACACATGAAGAGATGGAAGAAGTGGTATACAAATACCTCTATAAGCAAACCTTTCAGACCAATCATCCAACAGATCATGTGACAGATTCAAGGATCAGAGAAGAACTTGAGAACATCTTCACAAGGACAAAGCCAAGAACCAAAGCAGATGTCTTCTCAATCCACAAGATAAAAAAGGTAATCTTCTGCAGGTTCTCCTTTACAAGAACCTATCCAAGGGTCAGGTACAATCTTTACAAAGTCAGAAGAGAAGACAATTCAGAAACCACCTTCGCTGATGCTGACCTAAGAAATATCAATCCTTATGATCTACCTGACCTTCTGCAATGGACAAAGGACAACTACAACACAGAGGCAAACACCAGAGCCTATCAAGTGTTAAGAAAAGCAATGAGGGAAAAGCTTCTGATCTATAGTATGATAGATTTTCAATTGGGAAAGGATCTTGGTCTCAAACATCTGAATTTACGACCACCAGAAGATCGATGCCCACCCGACGCCGTGCCCAACTCTATCATTTCAGAACCAAGATTCGGGTTAGTATTTCAAAACCCACAAGGCGAAGTCAAACTGTTTGTATGCATGGACTGTCAGAAGTACGCAACTAGTACTCTAAACAAGTTCAGAGCAAGCCTTGTAAAATACAGAGGTACAGAGAAAATGGATAGAGATGCTGCAGATACTTTCATCAAAGAGATTGATGCCACAATCCGCCTAAGAGAACTCTGCATCAGTTTCCACAAAGAGATAAGAAGAATCGGAAGAGACAACAGAAGCTACAACGATTTCAAAGATGCCAAAATTTGATTCTCAAACAACCAATCTCTGCAAACCATGTTAAAGTTTATCTTTCATTGTACTCAAATGTAAAATGCCTCTGGCATATTTTCTAAATGAAAGAACCTTCGAGGAATTGTTTAACCTCTGTCTTATCTAACTTAGCCTAACTAAACTCAAGTTCAATTTTTTATTTTTCACTACTTAGGGGGAGATTGTTAGCTTCAATCTTCCTAATCATAGAAGTATTTAGAAGTAGTGGAAAAATAGGCTAAGTGAAGAAAGCCTCTTACAGAGGCTCTGCCGAAATTACCGAGAGATAAAGGTCAAGAAGCTACAGAAGCTAAAGAGGCGTCCTACAGAAGCTCTGTCATACGCGCAAAGAAGACCAAAGACTCGGAATCCGGTGAAGACTGCTCTACAAAGGACCAGACCACAGAACCTCTGTAACACTTTACAGAGCCTCTATGGTCCTCTTCAAAGACTTCAAAGATATTTATAATATCTTGCTACTGTTACAGGACCTGTTCATCAACTTGCATGATAGCATGCCCTGTCCAAATGCAACGTGTCAAACTCTGATTGGATTCAATAGGGCTTAGTACATAATAGACGTCTGCTGCATTAAATGCAATACAGCATGTCCAAACTGTTCATGCCATCCGTCCAACTATTCATACCATCCATTATGAATAGTAGCTTATGCTTTATGGTCCCCTTAGAGTAGTATATAAGGAAGACTCATGTTGAGTTCTTCCTATCGATCGAACACTTTGAGAGAAAAACATCACAAGAACACACAGCTTAAACACTTTGAGAGTCATATCTGTTTTAAAGCTTTGCTTACTCACTGTTCTTGAATTTGTTCTTAATATATATATTCAGTAAACTTTGAGATATAATTTCCTATTCACTGTTTATTTATATTGTGTTCTAAATCTATCAAACATATCTGTTAGTTCCTCAAATACGCTTCCGCATCAAACTCAAACTTGAACTAATAGATCTGATAATCTTGTTTAAACAAAACGGGAACCAACAGGGACAATATCTATTGCCAGGTAAAAGTGACTATTTGTCATCTTATCTATTTTTAGATAAAGTCCCTTTCAGCATGGGTATTCTTCCTAGTACCAATGAAAAGGTGATAAAGACATATCAACTTTTCAGAAGTCAACAGCTACAAGCAAATCTCCTAATGACATGTGTCCCAAGCATTTAATGCTCATCTCACTATAAAAGGAAGAAGAGGCTCCCATGAAAACTACGCTTACTAAAAGAATTCTCTGTGCAAGCATCCTCCACTCTCTCAAGAACTTTAAAAGCTTTGTTCTAAGTGTTCAAGTTGTTTTAGTTTTCAGTATACTTTGTGAAAGATTGTTAGAATAGTTTTATCTGTTCTTTTCCGCAACAGTCTTTAGATTCTATGTGTAATTCTTGTTGAAGGTTTTTCAATAATAGAATTAAAATTGTGAAAATTTTGAGTATTGTATTCAACCCCCCCCCCCCCCCCTTTTCTACAATACTTGTTATAGCCATCTGGGACTAACAAGTGGTATCAGAGCAGAAAGTTTAACTCATAAACTTGATCTGCGATGGCTGCCTCTTCCTCTTCAACTATTGAAAACTCTTTTCAAAACAGCTTTTCTAAAATGGCTCCATAACCAAAACTCCTAAGTTTAATCCTAACAATTTTTCTCTTTGGAAAAGCCGTATGATGATGTTCATGGAAGGAGTGGATACTAGATATCCAACCATTCTCAAAGAGGGACCTATTATCCCTAGAGTCGGGGCTCGCTATGAAACGCAGAGGCCTGGTAAAGAAACTGTTGATAAGGAGGACTCTAGTGACTCCGATGATTCTGATGAGCCTTCTGACAAAGAGAAATCTAAAGCTACTGGTCGTTATATCCTAAAAAATCCTAAGAAATATACTGATGAGGAAAAACGTTTGGTTTCTCTTGATTCTAAGCTAAGAGCAATCATTGCACTCTCACTTCCTGATGAAGTCTATCACTCTCTGGTTAACTTTGAAACTGCTAAAGAGATGTGGACTACACTATGTGTACTGTACGAAGGTACAGAGGAAGTGAAGAAGAGCAAAAAGATCTCTCTCATCAGAAAGTATGAGCTCTTCACTCATGAAAAAGGTGAATCTCTTCCTAGCTACTATAATCGTTTCAACTCTCTTCTGAATGATCTGAAGTTACTAGGCAGAGTCTATGATAATGAGGAGGTTCTAAACAAGTTCATGGATTGTCTCCCTGAATTTTGGGAGAACATGTGCACTTGTATCAAAACTTCCAAAGACCTTGAGTACATGCCTTTAACTGTCTTGTATGGAACTCTCTTCAACTTTGAACAAACCAAGTTACAAAGGAAATCTTTCATTAAAGAGATACAGGGATCTTCTATAGCCCTTGTCAGTGAAAATTCCAAGAAATCTCAAAGTGTTCCACGTATCACCTATCCTTCATCAGACTCTGACAATGAAAGCCATAACAACTCTTCTCACCAATCGAAGGCATATCTAAGTGATGCCGATTGTTAATGTTACATTATCTTGTACCATGTAGTATTATAGTTGAGGGACCAAATGTGACATGTTGTCAAACTTGGAATAGTATATATAGTATACTATCTGTATTTTTAGGTCACACCACAACATAGAACATTCAACATACAAAATACACACGCCTCTATCTTCGCAGCCTCCTTCCACTTTGTAAACCTCTCAACCTTCTGTGAAGTTGTAACCTGCAAGTTCTTCAATCATATATATAGAGGTGTACTTCTTTGATTCATATATATATCGTGCATTTACTCTTATTACTTGTCATTGTGGGATCACAATTGGTATCAGAGCTTAATATCATTTTGTTCAGATTTGTTCTTAAAAGTTGTACGTATCTGTATTCTTCAAGTTCAATTTTTTTGGTTGATTTTGGTCTCTGGAGTTCTTCTAGTGGTTGGAATCGATCAAGAAGTGAAAATAGAAATTTCCTGTGTATTTAATTCCGCATATCACCAGGAAATTAGATCAATACGTGCATCTTCTCTGTTTTTCACGAAGTCTCTGTTTTGAGTAAAACTCACTGTTTTGCTCATCAAATCAAGGTTAGGTTGGTTTTTAGACAAAACTCAAGGTTATAAAAGTGCCCAGAAATTACCCAGGAACACTCGTTCAAAATTTCAAGCATTTTTTAGTTCATTTGAACATCTGCTTAAAAATCATCATAACCATCGCAACCAACTAATATTCATATCTCTCGCAAGATTCAAACCCCTCGCAATCTTCTAGAAATTAAGACTGCGAGCCTCGCAACCTTCTAAAATTCTGGACTGCGAGCTTCGCAACTTTCAGGATCTTTGGACTGCGATCCTCGCAATTTTTAATTGCGATCTGTTTCTTGCCTCGCAATCTGTTATTGCGATTTGTTGGTTTGGTGTTTGCCTCGCAATTGTTGACTGCGAGACTTAGTTTCGATCGCAATTGTTCACTGCGATCCAATTTCATTGCGATACTTTGTTTGCCTCGCAACAGATTGTTGAGACTTTTTGTTGCATCGCAAACAGTAGCCTCGCAACCCATACAAAGGCAGAGACAGAAAGAGTTTGTTGAAAAAGAAAGCTACTGAACAAGAGATAAAACGATCAGACAAGTAATTAAATGACTACAAGAGATGTGCTATCCATTGGTTCCAAAGACAAACCTCCGGTTCTCTTTACATCAGAATTCAAAATTTGGAAAGACAGATTCCTAGACTGGGTAGATAGACAAGAGAACGGAGAATTCATTATCAATTCTCTAGATAATGGACCAATGAAGCCTATAACAAGAAGAGGGATTGCTATTGATGGTGATCCAATTCCAGATATTGTTACTGTTCTACCGATTCACTACTCTGTTGAACAGAAGAAATTGTACCAAGGAGATAAAATGGCGAAATCTCTAATTATTCAGGCCTTGACCGATAATGTCTATCGGAGGGTAGACAGCAAAAATCAATCTGGTAAAGCCATGTTTGATGAACTGATAAAGTTATTTCAAGGATCTGAAGTAGAGAATCAAATGAAAATCTCAACCATCATCAACTCATACGAATGCTTCAAACAGAAAGAAGGAGAGACTCTTGACTCTGCTTATGTACGCTTCACCACAATATTGAATGAGCTAAGCAGATTCAAAATAGAGAGGAAGGTTATTGAGCACAACGTAAAATTCCTGACCGTTCTTCAACCAGAATGGAAGAAGTACGCTCACCGAATGAAGCAGAATGCTAAGCTATCAGAATTACCTCTACAACAGATGTTTGAAACGTTGAAGCAGGATGAAGATGATGCTGAAGCGAAGAAAGTGAAGAAGAATAGGAAAGTGAAGAATGAAGATAAAAGAGGGATAAAGGATGAAGAGCAAGATCCACTTGCGTTGATTTCAAGCAGAGGATACTCCCAGGATGAGGAGAACCAGTCTGAAGGAGAAATGGAGGAAGCAAGTGGGATAGAAGAAATAGAGAGAATGAAGGATTCTCTGGCTCTGCTTACCAGTTCTTTTCAGAGAAAATTTGGGAAAAGTCCTGGTTCTAATAATCAGAGGTATGCGTCGGGCTCAAAGAACTTTGAGCATAGGGCGCATGTTGAATCAAGCAAAAGAGCAGAATACAGGAGGCCGGAAGAGTACAAAAGGCCTACTGAGTATAGACGGCCATATGATTACAAGAGGCCAGAGGAGAAAAAGATTTTTGAGAAAAAGGAAGAACTACAGACCTGTTACAACTGTGGGAAACCTGGTCATTTCGCGAAGGAGTGCTGGAAGCAGATAGTGAAAGATACCAATTACTACAAAAACAAGTTGTTGCTTGCTGAAAAGAAGCAATCGGGTATTGCACTAAAGGTAGAAGAGGATTACTGGCTTGATCATTCTGATGATGAAGCTAATAATGAGACTACTGCTCAAACAAAGATGTGCTTCATGACCAAAGAAGCCAATGATGAAGGAGCAGAGTCTACTTCAGAACAGGTATATTTCGATTTCTATAATCAATTTATTTCTAAACAAGCATGCTTAACACAAAGGTTAGAAGAATTAAAAGCTGATGAGAACATTGCTAATGAAATAATTTCAACTCAAAAGGAAAGACTAATAGAACAAGACAGTCAAATTACTGAATTGAAAAAGAAAAAGACTGAATTCGATATTGGTCATGCGTACTTTCAAGATAGAGTATCTGAACTATCGGAAAAATTAATGAGTTCAGAAATAAAGAATAGCGAGTTTGAAAGTCTTTTACATGCTTATAAAGAAAGAAATGAAGAGCTGAGTGAAAATATCAAAGATCTGGAAGATAAACTGTACAAAGCAGGTCAAACAATTCAAATGAATAAGCCAAACAAATTCAGATACTATAACGCAAAGTGGGGTATTGGATATGACAATCCTCAGTACCTAAGGAATGCCATAACTAAAACTCCCACTCAGTATGAATTTGAATGGTTTATGCCTGTTACACATCCTTGCTATCAAATCAAACAACTTCATGAGGAAGAACAAAAGGCTGAGGAAGAAACAAAAAGAAAAATCACTGTTAGAATGCAACTTCCTTTTTGGTATGGTCCAGAGAATGCCAAGGCATTAGATAATGAAAAAACCTTACCAAATGATTATTTTGAGAGTTATATTGTTAAAGAACCAGAGGAAAAAGAAAATACTCAAAAGGATAATCCTGAAAAATCTGTTTTGGAAGGAAAAAGGTATTTTCCACCAATGGTTCTTGAACAAAAACTCATGGAGCTCGAAAGGAATATAATTTTTAATGTTGAAGAAATCAGAAACGAAGATCAACTTCTTTTTTATATTGAAAAAGAAGTTATCTTTACTGTTTTGTCATATAGCATAAATGATGAACCTGAAAGCTTTGAAGAAAAGAAATCTCTAGAACTTAGATGTTTGGATCTTTCAGATCAACTATTTACTTTTCAGAAAACGCTTTTTCTTGAAAGACAAATAATAGGGAAAGAAAGAGAGAACAGACTTGTTTTTGAGATTGAAAAGGAAGTTGTGATCACAGTTCTTTTAGAAAACTTAATTGATATGAAAAGAAAACTTGAGGAAATATCTGATGAAAAGGTTTCAAACGTAACACATTCTTCTGATTCAGATCTTTCTTCATGCAAAGCATTCATGGGAACAACTGTTTTGAAGAGTTGTAAAATAAATGACCAAGAAAAAGAAATAGATGATTTTCTTAGTAAACCAACATCTCATGGTTATGATTTTTGGAATTTAAAGAAAAAATCTGTTAAACATGCTTCAACAGAATTTAATGAATTTCATTATCCTAAGTCTTATGGTTTCTTTTATGCTTCATCAGAAAGTGATTCTGATATTGATAGTATGGATGTTGGTAAAGGCAAAGGCAAAGTTGAAAATGAATTGCCTGTTCTATTTGACTTCAGTGCAAAACTTCCAGATCACACTGATTTTTTGATAAAAGAAGAGGAACCTAAAAAGATCATTTTGGAAGGGGAATCTTCCAAGTCTTCAGAGAAAATTTCTGTCAATGATTACTATTCTAAATATAAATCAAAACAATCATTTCAGAAAAAGAAAAGAAAACCAAAACAGAAGAAGCATGCTAAATCTACTCAAACTCTATATTCAAAATCTCACAACTCTTCTTTGTCTGGTGTTTCAGATCGTAATTTAAGAACCAACAAGAAACTTGAGTGGAAGATAAAAGCATCCACACAAGAAGTGACAAAGATCAAATCATCCAAAGTTCCTTTAAATGTTTTAAATTTCAAGAAGGACAAGTTGTTTTTGAATGTAATTAATCATGCTGTTGACAATAGAAAACTTGTAACACCTTGCAAGATTTATACAATGCAACAACTGATTAACTTGTCTCATGATAGAATCTGTTGTGCTTCATGTGGTGTGGATGATTTCATTGGCAAATCTGACTATAACTGTTGGTTGTATACACCTAATTACTCTAACAATGGTAATAGAAAGAGCATTGCCAATTTGAAATGGCTACCTAGAACTACAAAGACTCCTAACCCAAAAGGACCCAATTGGCAATGGGTACCTAAAACTGTTTAAATTCCTTTTTGCAGCTCCGTCATGTGTGGTACTTGGATTCTGGTTGCTCAAAACACATGACTGGAAGAAAGGAACTCTTGAGCAACTTTGTAGAAAGATATGGAGGGAGAGTCAAATTTGGAAATGATCAGTACTCTCCTATCTTAGGTTATGGAGACATAGTAACAGACAAGGTCAAAATAACCAAGGTTAACTATGTTGAAGGATTGGGACACAACCTGTTTAGTATAGGTCAATTCTGTGACAAAGACCTAGAAGTACATTTCAAGAAGACTCGGTGTGCAGTTCTAACCGATGACGGAAATGAACTTCTAGTTGGGTCGCGCAATTCAAATCTTTACACCATTGACCTATCCAAGCTAAACCCCAAGATGAATGTGTGTCTGATGTCAAAGGCGTCGTTTGACAAAAGCTGGTTATGGCACCGAAGACTATCTCACCTCAACTTTCGATACATTCAAAAGCTGCAGACAGGTGATTTAGTTACTGGTCTACCAGAACTGAAGTTTGAGAAAGACAACTTCTGTACTGCATGTGAAACAGGGAAGATAAAGCATGCTCCTCACCCACCAAAGCCGGAACCCAGCACAAGCAAAGCACTAGAAATTCTTCATATGGATCTCTGTGGTCCGATGAAGACTCAGAGTATCAATGCCAAACGATATGTGTTAGTTGTTGTTGATGATTTCTCAAGATATACATGGGTCAAGTTTCTTCGTTCAAAAGAGGAAACTCCTGACTTGATCATCTCGTTAATCAAACAGATTCAAGTGAATCTACAACTATCAGTTCAGAATATCAGATCAGACAACGGGACAAAATTCAAAAACAGAACTCTTGATGACTTCTTTCAGTCATTAGGAATTTCACATCAATATTCTGCGGCCAGAACACCTCAGCAAAATGGTGTAGTTGAAAGACGAAACCGAACACTCGTTGAAGCGGCCAAAACGATGCTGTCTTATTCTGATCTACCTCTGTATCTGTGGGCTGAAGCTGTTGCAACGGCATGCTACACACAAAACCGTTCCATTATACATCGACGGTTTGGCAAAACACCATATGAATTAATGAATAAGAGAAAACCTGTAATACACTACTTTCGTGTGTTTGGTTGCAGGTGCGTTGTGCTGAACGATAAGGACAAATTGAACAAATTCAGTCCTAAAGGGCTGGAGGGCTTCTTTATCGGATACTCGTTACTAGGCAGAGTCTATGATAATGAGGAGGTTCTAAACAAGTTCATGGATTGTCTCCCTGAATTTTGGGAGAACATGTGCACTTGTATCAAAACTTCCAAAGACCTTGAGTACATGCCTTTAACTGTCTTGTATGGAACTCTCTTCAACTTTGAACAAACCAAGTTACAAAGGAAATCTTTCATTAAAGAGATACAGGGATCTTCTATAGCCCTTGTCAGTGAAAATTCCAAGAAATCTCAAAGTGTTCCACGTATCACCTATCCTTCATCAGACTCTGACAATGAAAGCCATAACAACTCTTCTCACCAATCGAAGGCATATCTAAGTGATGCCGATTGTTAATGTTACATTATCTTGTACCATGTAGTATTATAGTTGAGGGACCAAATGTGACATGTTGTCAAACTTGGAATAGTATATATAGTATACTATCTGTATTTTTAGGTCACACCACAACATAGAACATTCAACATACAAAATACACACGCCTCTATCTTCGCAGCCTCCTTCCACTTTGTAAACCTCTCAACCTTCTGTGAAGTTGTAAGCTGCAAGTTCTTCAATCATATATATAGAGGTGTACTTCTTTGATTCATATATATATCGTGCATTTACTCTTATTACTTGTCATTGTGGGATCACAATTGGTATCAGAGCTTAATATCATTTTGTTCAGATTTGTTCTTAAAAGTTGTACGTATCTGTATTCTTCAAGTTCAATTTTTTTGGTTGATTTTGGTCTCTGGAGTTCTTCTAGTGGTTGGAATCGATCAAGAAGTGAAAATAGAAATTTCCTGTGTATTTAATTCCGCATATCACCAGGAAATTAGATCAATACGTGCATCTTCTCTGTTTTTCACGAAGTCTCTGTTTTGAGTAAAACTCACTGTTTTGCTCATCAAATCAAGGTTAGGTTGGTTTTTAGACAAAACTCAAGGTTATAAAAGTGCCCAGAAATTACCCAGGAACACTCGTTCAAAATTTCAAGCATTTTTGAGTTCATTTGAACATCTGCTTAAAAATCATCATAACCATCGCAACCAACTAATATTCATATCTCTCGCAAGATTCAAACCCCTCGCAATCTTCTAGAAATTAAGACTGCGAGCCTCGCAACCTTCTAAAATTCTGGACTGCGAGCTTCGCAACTTTCAGGATCTTTGGACTGCGATCCTCGCAATTTTTAATTGCGATCTGTTTCTTGCCTCGCAATCTGTTATTGCGATTTGTTGGTTTGGTGTTTGCCTCGCAATTGTTGACTGCGAGACTTAGTTTCGATCGCAATTGTTCACTGCGATCCAATTTCATTGCGATACTTTGTTTGCCTCGCAACAGATTGTTGAGACTTTTTGTTGCATCGCAAACAGTAGCCTCGCAACCCATACAAAGGCAGAGACAGAAAGAGTTTGTTGAAAAAGAAAGCTACTGAACAAGAGATAAAACGATCAGACAAGTAATTAAATGACTACAAGAGATGTGCTATCCATTGGTTCCAAAGACAAACCTCCGGTTCTCTTTACATCAGAATTCAAAATTTGGAAAGACAGATTCCTAGACTGGGTAGATAGACAAGAGAACGGAGAATTCATTATCAATTCTCTAGATAATGGACCAATGAAGCCTATAACAAGAAGAGGGATTGCTATTGATGGTGATCCAATTCCAGATATTGTTACTGTTCTACCGATTCACTACTCTGTTGAACAGAAGAAATTGTACCAAGGAGATAAAATGGCGAAATCTCTAATTATTCAGGCCTTGACCGATAATGTCTATCGGAGGGTAGACAGCAAAAATCAATCTGGTAAAGCCATGTTTGATGAACTGATAAAGTTATTTCAAGGATCTGAAGTAGAGAATCAAATGAAAATCTCAACCATCATCAACTCATACGAATGCTTCAAACAGAAAGAAGGAGAGACTCTTGACTCTGCTTATGTACGCTTCACCACAATATTGAATGAGCTAAGAAGATTCAAAATAGAGAGGAAGGTTATTGAGCACAACGTAAAATTCCTGACCGTTCTTCAACCAGAATGGAAGAAGTACGCTCACCGAATGAAGCAGAATGCTAAGCTATCAGAATTACCTCTACAACAGATGTTTGAAACGTTGAAGCAGGATGAAGATGATGCTGAAGCGAAGAAAGTGAAGAAGAATAGGAAAGTGAAGAATGAAGATAAAAGAGGGATAAAGGATGAAGAGCAAGATCCACTTGCGTTGATTTCAAGCAGAGGATACTCCCAGGATGAGGAGAACCAGTCTGAAGGAGAAATGGAGGAAGCAAGTGGGATAGAAGAAATAGAGAGAATGAAGGATTCTCTGGCTCTGCTTACCAGTTCTTTTCAGAGAAAATTTGGGAAAAGTCCTGGTTCTAATAATCAGAGGTATGCGTCGGGCTCAAAGAACTTTGAGCATAGGGCGCATGTTGAATCAAGCAAAAGAGCAGAATACAGGAGGCCGGAAGAGTACAAAAGGCCTACTGAGTATAGACGGCCATATGATTACAAGAGGCCAGAGGAGAAAAAGATTTTTGAGAAAAAGGAAGAACTACAGACCTGTTACAACTGTGGGAAACCTGGTCATTTCGCGAAGGAGTGCTGGAAGCAGATAGTGAAAGATACCAATTACTACAAAAACAAGTTGTTGCTTGCTGAAAAGAAGCAATCGGGTATTGCACTAAAGGTAGAAGAGGATTACTGGCTTGATCATTCTGATGATGAAGCTAATAATGAGACTACTGCTCAAACAAAGATGTGCTTCATGACCAAAGAAGCCAATGATGAAGGAGCAGAGTCTACTTCAGAACAGGTATATTTCGATTTCTATAATCAATTTATTTCTAAACAAGCATGCTTAACACAAAGGTTAGAAGAATTAAAAGCTGATGAGAACATTGCTAATGAAATAATTTCAACTCAAAAGGAAAGACTAATAGAACAAGACAGTCAAATTACTGAATTGAAAAAGAAAAAGACTGAATTCGATATTGGTCATGCGTACTTTCAAGATAGAGTATCTGAACTATCGGAAAAATTAATGAGTTCAGAAATAAAGAATAGCGAGTTTGAAAGTCTTTTACATGCTTATAAAGAAAGAAATGAAGAGCTGAGTGAAAATATCAAAGATCTGGAAGATAAACTGTACAAAGCAGGTCAAACAATTCAAATGAATAAGCCAAACAAATTCAGATACTATAACGCAAAGTGGGGTATTGGATATGACAATCCTCAGTACCTAAGGAATGCCATAACTAAAACTCCCACTCAGTATGAATTTGAATGGTTTATGCCTGTTACACATCCTTGCTATCAAATCAAACAACTTCATGAGGAAGAACAAAAGGCTGAGGAAGAAACAAAAAGAAAAATCACTGTTAGAATGCAACTTCCTTTTTGGTATGGTCCAGAGAATGCCAAGGCATTAGATAATGAAAAAACCTTACCAAATGATTATTTTGAGAGTTATATTGTTAAAGAACCAGAGGAAAAAGAAAATACTCAAAAGGATAATCCTGAAAAATCTGTTTTGGAAGGAAAAAGGTATTTTCCACCAATGGTTCTTGAACAAAAACTCATGGAGCTCGAAAGGAATATAATTTTTAATGTTGAAGAAATCAGAAACGAAGATCAACTTCTTTTTTATATTGAAAAAGAAGTTATCTTTACTGTTTTGTCATATAGCATAAATGATGAACCTGAAAGCTTTGAAGAAAAGAAATCTCTAGAACTTAGATGTTTGGATCTTTCAGATCAACTATTTACTTTTCAGAAAACGCTTTTTCTTGAAAGACAAATAATAGGGAAAGAAAGAGAGAACAGACTTGTTTTTGAGATTGAAAAGGAAGTTGTGATCACAGTTCTTTTAGAAAACTTAATTGATATGAAAAGAAAACTTGAGGAAATATCTGATGAAAAGGTTTCAAACGTAACACATTCTTCTGATTCAGATCTTTCTTCATGCAAAGCATTCATGGGAACAACTGTTTTGAAGAGTTGTAAAATAAATGACCAAGAAAAAGAAATAGATGATTTTCTTAGTAAACCAACATCTCATGGTTATGATTTTTGGAATTTAAAGAAAAAATCTGTTAAACATGCTTCAACAGAATTTAATGAATTTCATTATCCTAAGTCTTATGGTTTCTTTTATGCTTCATCAGAAAGTGATTCTGATATTGATAGTATGGATGTTGGTAAAGGCAAAGGCAAAGTTGAAAATGAATTGCCTGTTCTATTTGACTTCAGTGCAAAACTTCCAGATCACACTGATTTTTTGATAAAAGAAGAGGAACCTAAAAAGATCATTTTGGAAGGGGAATCTTCCAAGTCTTCAGAGAAAATTTCTGTCAATGATTACTATTCTAAATATAAATCAAAACAATCATTTCAGAAAAAGAAAAGAAAACCAAAACAGAAGAAGCATGCTAAATCTACTCAAACTCTATATTCAAAATCTCACAACTCTTCTTTGTCTGGTGTTTCAGATCGTAATTTAAGAACCAACAAGAAACTTGAGTGGAAGATAAAAGCATCCACACAAGAAGTGACAAAGATCAAATCATCCAAAGTTCCTTTAAATGTTTTAAATTTCAAGAAGGACAAGTTGTTTTTGAATGTAATTAATCATGCTGTTGACAATAGAAAACTTGTAACACCTTGCAAGATTTATACAATGCAACAACTGATTAACTTGTCTCATGATAAAATCTGTTGTGCTTCATGTGGTGTGGATGATTTCATTGGCAAATCTGACTATAACTGTTGGTTGTATACACCTAATTACTCTAACAATGGTAATAGAAAGAGCATTGCCAATTTGAAATGGCTACCTAGAACTACAAAGACTCCTAACCCAAAAGGACCCAATTGGCAATGGGTACCTAAAACTGTTTAAATTCCTTTTTGCAGCTCCGTCATGTGTGGTACTTGGATTCTGGTTGCTCAAAACACATGACTGGAAGAAAGGAACTCTTGAGCAACTTTGTAGAAAGATATGGAGGGAGAGTCAAATTTGGAAATGATCAGTACTCTCCTATCTTAGGTTATGGAGACATAGTAACAGACAAGGTCAAAATAACCAAGGTTAACTATGTTGAAGGATTGGGACACAACCTGTTTAGTATAGGTCAATTCTGTGACAAAGACCTAGAAGTACATTTCAAGAAGACTCGGTGTGCAGTTCTAACCGATGACGGAAATGAACTTCTAGTTGGGTCGCGCAATTCAAATCTTTACACCATTGACCTATCCAAGCTAAACCCCAAGATGAATGTGTGTCTGATGTCAAAGGCGTCGTTTGACAAAAGCTGGTTATGGCACCGAAGACTATCTCACCTCAACTTTCGATACATTCAAAAGCTGCAGACAGGTGATTTAGTTACTGGTCTACCAGAACTGAAGTTTGAGAAAGACAACTTCTGTACTGCATGTGAAACAGGGAAGATAAAGCATGCTCCTCACCCACCAAAGCCGGAACCCAGCACAAGCAAAGCACTAGAAATTCTTCATATGGATCTATGTGGTCCGATGAAGACTCAGAGTATCAATGCCAAACGATATGTGTTAGTTGTTGTTGATGATTTCTCAAGATATACATGGGTCAAGTTTCTTCGTTCAAAAGAGGAAACTCCTGACTTGATCATCTCGTTAATCAAACAGATTCAAGTGAATCTACAACTATCAGTTCAGAATATCAGATCAGACAACGGGACAAAATTCAAAAACAGAACTCTTGATGACTTCTTTCAGTCATTAGGAATTTCACATCAATATTCTGCGGCCAGAACACCTCAGCAAAATGGTGTAGTTGAAAGACGAAACCGAACACTCGTTGAAGCGGCCAGAACGATGCTGTCTTATTCTGATCTACCTCTGTATCTGTGGGCTGAAGCTGTTGCAACGGCATGCTACACACAAAACCGTTCCATTATACATCGACGGTTTGGCAAAACACCATATGAATTAATGAATAAGAGAAAACCTGTAATACACTACTTTCGTGTGTTTGGTTGCAGGTGCGTTGTGCTGAACGATAAGGACAAATTGAACAAATTCAGTCCTAAAGGGCTGGAGGGCTTCTTTATCGGATACTCGTTACTAGGCAGAGTCTATGATAATGAGGAGGTTCTAAACAAGTTCATGGATTGTCTCCCTGAATTTTGGGAGAACATGTGCACTTGTATCAAAACTTCCAAAGACCTTGAGTACATGCCTTTAACTGTCTTGTATGGAACTCTCTTCAACTTTGAACAAACCAAGTTACAAAGGAAATCTTTCATTAAAGAGATACAGGGATCTTCTATAGCCCTTGTCAGTGAAAATTCCAAGAAATCTCAAAGTGTTCCACGTATCACCTATCCTTCATCAGACTCTGACAATGAAAGCCATAACAACTCTTCTCACCAATCGAAGGCATATCTAAGTGATGCCGATTGTTAATGTTACATTATCTTGTACCATGTAGTATTATAGTTGAGGGACCAAATGTGACATGTTGTCAAACTTGGAATAGTATATATAGTATACTATCTGTATTTTTAGGTCACACCACAACATAGAACATTCAACATACAAAATACACACGCCTCTATCTTCGCAGCCTCCTTCCACTTTGTAAACCTCTCAACCTTCTGTGAAGTTGTAAGCTGCAAGTTCTTCAATCATATATATAGAGGTGTACTTCTTTGATTCATATATATATCGTGCATTTACTCTTATTACTTGTCATTGTGGGATCACACCGATGATGAAGGTGAAGAAATCTCTGCTAAGCAGATGTCTGATGAGCTAGCTATGATGACTGGTTTTAAAAACAAATCTTTCAGAAAACCTTTCTCTTCTACAAAAACTCCCTCGTCTGATAAGACAAATGAGGAATGTTTTAATTGTGGAAAGAAAGGACACTTCGCATAAGAGTGTAGAAGTAAGCGTGTGATGAAATCTAGGAATTCATCTTCTGACAAGTTTTCTTCCAAGTGTGAAAAACCCAAAAATAACTCTTTCAAATCAAACCTCGCCAAGAAAGATACTCAATCTTCTTCCCAAGATCATCAAGAAAGGGCTGAGAAATATAAAGCCAAGTACAAGAAAGAAAAGGAAAGAAATGAGGGTCTCCTCAGAAAAAGAAAGGGCCTCATGGCCGAAATACATGATTGGGAAGAAGAAACCTTTGACAGTGACAATAACTCTCCCAACATGTGCTTTATGGCCATCTCAGAAGATATGGAAGATTCTGAAAAGCTACCTCTCCAATGGCTTTGGTGTCAACTGGGTGCTCGACATCTTACTCTGAGGTACATCTCTTTAACGATATGACTGACATTGAAAAGATTGATGCATATGAATCTTTAACTAAAGACTTTTATAATGTCAAGGATAGCAAGAAAAGAAAATCTGCTCAAGTTAAAAACCTCTCCTCTCAACTTGAAATTTGTATGTCTAAACTTGAAAAGTTTGAGGAAATCAAAGCTGAGCTTGAGGATCTAAAAACAATAAACCATTTGATTTCAAAAGAGAAAAACAATATTTTCAAGAAATTAAAAAGAGAACACGAGGTTGTTAGAAAATGGACAAATTCATCAAAGAATCTTGAGCAAATCTTTCAAGATCAAATCTGTGGTGATAACAAATTTGGTCTAGGCTTTGGAAAAACCATTCCTGACACTTCTTCTCAAGCTCTTCTCTCTACCTCTAGTGTATGGGATGATGCATTAGAGTCAAGCTCTTGTGACTCTATTTCTTTAAACTCTTTAGATCTAGGTGAAGCTTTAAAGTTTGGAATGTTTATAAAAGCTAAAGAATTTTCGTCTGCTCAAACCATGGAAAAAGAGGACTCCAATGATGTTTCTAAATCCATCCATAATCTTTTAAAAGATTTAGCCATTGATGAAGTCTCTTCTTTTGATTCCTCAAAATCAAAGTTTCTTCAAAAAGCTAAACCCACCGATTTTTCCTTAAAAAGAAAATCTTCTGACTTAGGAAAAGATCATTTCAAAACTTTTTCTAAAAATCCACCCATCCATTGTGGTCCCTCAGCTTCTGGAAATGGAATTTTAAGTTTTCCTCCTCTCATTTCTTCTTTTGGTCCTAAAGCTATTCAAGTGGACGTCAAAGGGAAAGGAAAAAAAAAATTCAAAAATCTAAAAAGACTTTTATCTATAGAAAGTGTTACAACTGTGGTGATACTTTTCATCTTGCTAAGGATTGTCCAAAGGAAAGAATTGAAAGAACTAAACCTAAGGACTCTTCTTCTTCTAACCCCAAAGGACCCACCACCAAATGGGTACCTAGGAACTAATTTGTGCATGCATGCAGATGTTTGAGCACCATCAAATATGGTATCTGGATAGTGGGTGCTCACGCCACATGACGGGAAATAAATCTCTTCTCATCAACTATGTGTCTGAAAAGGGTCCATCTGTAACTTTTGGTGACAACTCTAGAGGCTACACCAAAGGATATGGAACTCTAACAAACGGATCGGTCACCTTCAATAAATTGGCATTTGTTGAAGGCCTCATGCATAATCTCCTCAGTATCAGCCAACTGTGTGATCTAGGATATAAAGTTATCTTCGAAGTTTGTATCTGTACTGTTGTTGACAAAAACATGAAAGTGGTTCTTTCCGGAAAAAGAATGGAGAATGTCTACATCATAGATATGGGACAAAATAATAATTCATCCAGTGTATGCTTTGTGTCGGATGACACAGCCAAAAGGAACTGGCTGTGGCATAAACGTCTGTCTCATCTCAACTTCAAAACACTCCACAAAATTTCAAACAAAGAGCTGGTGACTGGCATGCCAAAGTTGAACTTTGTTAAAGAAAAGCTGTGTGATGCATGTGAAAAAGGGAAGCTCACCAAAACCTCCTTCAAATGCTGCACATGGATCTATGTGGACCAGTCAGCACTCCCAGTCTTAGAGGCAAAAGGTACATTCTTGTAATTGTTGATGAATTTACTAGATATACTTGGGTGTCTTTTCTCAGGTATAAAAGTGATGCAACTGAAGAAATCATCAACTTTGTCAAGAAAAATGAAGTTCTAAATGGACAACTTGTACGTTCGGTGAGAAGTGACAATGGCACTGAATTCAGAAACAGTGCTCTTGAAGACTTCTTCAATGAGAAAGGAATTTCTCAGAATTTTTCAGCTGTCAGGACTCCCTAGCAAAATGGAGTCGTGGAAAGGAAAAACAGAACTCTATGTGAGGCTGCAAGATCAATGCTTAGTGAATCAAATCTTCCCACCTATTTTTGGGCTGAAGCTGTTAATACTGCTTGCTTTACCCAAAACAGGCCAGTGATCTCCAAAAGGCCTGATAAGACTCATTATGAAGTTTTCCATGACAGAAAACCAAATATAGGATTTCTTCATGTCTTTGGCTGTGTGTGCTTCATTCTAAATGATCGTGACAATCTTGGGAAATTTGATCCCAAAGCTGATGAAAGAATCTTTGTTGGATACTCTCTATCCTCCAAAGCATATCGTGTGTATAATCTCAGGAGAAAGTGCATTGATGAGTCTATTCATGTCAAATTTGATGATCTAAGATCATCATCTCTTTCAAATGATGATGATGAATTACATAGATGGATCTATTCATGCATAGGTGATGCTCCTATAGCCAACCCCACCGATGCATCCTCCACTCCTTTAAATCCATCTAATCACTCTACTTCAAATAACCAAGTTGTGTTACCTTCCACAATGCCTAACACTTCTATCGAAATTGACCATCTCACCACCGACTTGAATTCTCCCACCGACATGCATTCTCCCACTGAAATACAACCTTCCACCGACTTTCAGCCTTCCACCGATCCTGTACCTACCACCGAAAATTTTGCATTCCACCGAACCTCTGAACCCACTCCAACAACATACTCCACACAAAATATTCCACCACCTTTACCTCCTGCCACAAAATGGACCAAAGATCACCCCATAGATCAAATCATTGGTGATCAACAAGCTGGTGTCCAAACTCGCAGAGGAGTTGGAAATATTTGTCTCTATGTGAACTTTCTCTCTCTTATTGAACCCAAGAAGATTGATGAAGCTCTAGCAGATCCCTGTTGGATCAATGCCATGCAAGAGGAGCTTTCTCAGTTTGAAAGAAACAAAGTTTGGAGATTGGTTCCCAGACCTCCAAAGAAGACAATCATTGGAACCAAATGGATCTTCAGAAACAAAATGGATGAAGAAAGTACAGTTATCAGAAATAAGGCAAGACTGGTAGCTCAAGGATACAGACAGGAAGAGGGTATTGACTATGATGAAACATTTGCCCCTGTTGCAAGACTTGAAGCTATAAGAATCTTTCTGGCTCATGCTGCCTATCGAAATTTTAGGGTCTTTCAGATGGATGTCAAAAGTGCCTTCCTCAATGGGGAACTTGCAGAGGAAGTCTATGTGAAACAACCACCTGGCTTTGAAGACCCAGCTCATCCAGACTATGTGTACAGATTAGACAAGGCTCTCTATGGTCTCAAGCAAGCTCCACGTGCTTGGTATGACACTCTTGCTGACTTTCTTCTAAAGAATGGATACTCCAGAGGTAAAATTGACAACACTCTCTTTATCAAGAAGACCTCAGGTAATCTCATTCTTGTTCAAATCTATGTAGATGACATCATCTTTGGTGCCACTGCTGAATCACTATGTGATGAGTTTGCTTCTCTCATGATGAGTGAATATGAGATGAGCATGATGGGAGAGCTTACATTCTTTTTGGGCCTTCAGGTCAAACAAACTTCAGAAGGCATTTTTATAAATCAAAGTAAATATATTCGTGACCTTCTGAAGAAATTCAACTTTTTAGATAGCTCTCCTATGAAAACTCCCATGGCACCACCTCTGAAAATTCATGCTGATCTGGATGGTCAATTTGTTGATGTAACGAATTATTGAGGGATGATCGGTTCTCTTCTTTATTTAACTGCTAGCAGACCGGACATCATGTTTGCTACTTTTCTATGTGCCCGCTATCAAGCCAATCCAAAAGAATCTCATTTGGCCGCTGTAAAACGGATTTTCCGGTATCTTAAAGGTAGCTGCCAACTTCTTGGTGGAAAATTAGTCAGCTGGTCCAGCAAGAAACAAAACTCGGTTTCAACTTCAACTGCTGAAGCTGAATATGTAGCTGCTGGAAGCTGATGTGCTCAGATACTGTGGATGAAAAATCAATTAAGGGACTACAATCAAGTCTACTCCAAGATACCAATTCTATGTGACAATTCAAGTGCAATAGCTATTGCAAACAATCCAGTTCTGCACTCAAGATCAAAACACATAGACATCAGATATCACTTCATCAGGGATCACATCTCGAAAGGTGACATTGAGCTGCATTTCATTCCTACTGATCTACAGCTTGCTGATCTGTTCACCAAACCCTTAGATGAAGCCAGGTTCAATTTCCTAATAAGTGAACTTGGAATGTGCAATTTTCAGCGATAGTGTCACCTAGTCCTCCACCGATCTCTCATCGGTACTCTTTCTCTTCTTTCCCACCGACCTCTCTACACCGATGACATCATCTTGATGATGTCATCATAATGATCTCACCTCACCAAAACTAAATACCTTAAACCATATCGATCTCACCGATTTCCTCTATATATTATCCATTTCTCTACCGACATCTCTCTCCAATAAGTGCACCGATATTCGATTCCTCCATCGGTGGATCTGCTCAACACCAAAGTCTACTTCGATAATCTCCATCTTCACCGACGATCGATTCCTCTACACAACATCGACGTCTACATCGGTGTCCTCCATATTCACCGACACTCTTTGGCCATGATAAAGGTTGGTAACCTGAAGCCTCTTCTACCATTTCCACCGATGGTACCACCGAATCCCAAATCGGTTCACTAATCTCACCGGTCGCACCAACCTCCTTTGGTCCACTTTTGTCGGTGGTAAATACTCCACCGAGGTCTCTCAAATGCCCACCGACGAACTATTGGTAACTATCGCTTCACTAATCATCTTGCCTACCGACATCCCTTCTCTCTTACCAGACATATTCTACCGACATTCTTTTCCACCGATGCCTCTCACAAACCTTATCCCTTACGGTTCTCAATGCTTACCTCCCTCTAAAACCCTAGTGTCAGTATGATGGATGACCCTTCCCATTCCAAGACCTTTCTCAGCCGTATTTTTCAAATTCTTTCATCATTACTCTTTTTAAATATTATTTAATTTTTTTTAAACCATAACCGTTCCCTTTCTCTTTTCAAATCCACGACCCTTCTCATTTCTCTAATAAATACACCCCTTCTCCTTCCTCATTCCTTTTCGAAACCTGCAACTACCCAAGATTTCCATCTTTTCTCTCAACCTACCCAATATGGCCTCTTCTACTTCCTCCAAAGCTACCAAGGCTACTAAGATCGTGAAAGAGGTGCCAACATGCTTTGATGATCTCAAATTTAACCCTTGCAACCATGTTGCACGATTTGAACCTGATCCGGCACATCCCGAGTTCAACACGGTAACCAAGTTTTTAACCGGCTCTCCTTTTCTCCATGCCTTCACTTGCAACCCCAAGATGAGAAAAATGCTCATTGGGAAGTTCTAGCTCACCTGTGTGTATGATCCCTCCAACGAGGCCATTCATGCCTCCATTCTTACTGACGAAGAGGGTGATCATGATCTCACTTTCGGCGTTGATGATGTTCGTCGTGCCCTCAAGATCGATGCCTTCAGAATATGTTGACATGCACGTCGATAACCTTCTTGACCAAGTTATCAGTACCATTGGCTATATCCACCAATCTAATGACAAAGCCTCCAAATCCTCAAAAGGCCCAGGTACTCTCACACGCAACAAAATGGGTGGTGTTTGGCCCATTGTCTTTCTCGAAAAACAAGTGGTCAAGATCAACCCCCTTCTTACATTACAAAGTTGGCCCATGCACTCATTTTCCAAAGAAAGATAGATTTCGCTCAGTATTTCTTTACTGAGCTGACTGAAGTGGTCAAGCACCCGAAACGTTGTCATGTGGCCTATCCTCGCTTCATCTCTATGATCTTACAACACAAGATTGGTTCGGCTTTGGATGCGGATCGCAAGTCTCAATCCCCTCGATTCGTTTACGACTGGTCATCTCCCATAGTTGGCCAAAAGACACTTGACGTTGGTCACCTCGCTACCGATCTTCCTCTACGACAAGGTATGTTATCTTCCGCTCACACTCCCGATCTTCACTTGGAAGACGCGGAAGCTCCCGGGTTTCAACACCCAGAAGTTCTCGCAGAACCCCAAGTAGTAGTGGCCCCTTCTCCCCGTCCCCGAGTAAAGTCGGGTGGCGCTAAAAAGAAACAAACAAAGGCCACCGACACCTCCGCACCCGCTTCTAGAACTACGCCACCGAGAGATCCCTCGGAGGCTTCCCAAGTTCAAATCCCGTCTCAAAAGCGGAGGCACTCAAAATCCCCTCTGAGGTCTCCTTTAAAGAGGTCTCGAAAATCTTCGGCCAAGCCATCTAAGCCAACTGTTGATTCTAAAAAATCGACAATTGTTGAAATTCTCCCATCTGGGCCAAGGAAATCTGTTATCACCCCTACCGACTCCTCTGTTGCCTCTCCACAGGCCTCGGTTGTATCTTTGGAGAAACCACAACGTACCTCCCCACTCATTTCCTTGGGTGGTGGAGATGACTTCGGGGTCTCTCCCCTCGAAGGCTCAGAATTCACACTACACAGCCTAACACCCGATCTTTATATGATCGATGATGCACAACCCACTGAGGGTTCCCCCACAGAAAAATCCCCCCCAAGAGATTTCTTCGACTTTCTTTTAGAAGACACTAGTTCTCCCCGAACCATGCTCACCACCGACGACACCATCACCACCGAAAGTAACATCACCAATCCCTTCTACTCGCCACCGATCACCGAGCCTCCACCGATCCCCCACACCCCACCGATATGAATCATCTGAGGCTAGTTCTTCCTCATCACAACCACCTTCACCCCCACCGAGGCCACCTTCTCCCCGAAGAAGGATTCTTTATCCCGATCCTTTATATGCTCAACCCTCCTCATCTAATTTTACTATGGATAGATTGCTCCCACATACCCCATTATCACCCTCAACTCCCCGATTTCAACTCCCCGAAGTTCGTGATCCATTTTATGCAGGTATTCGGCTGCCGGGTGATTTTATCATTGAGGTTCAAGAAAGTGCTCGCCAATGTCGGCTGGTGGGCACTCAATTTGAATCCTTTAAACAGGCAACGATCTCCATGATTTCTCAAACAAATGACCGAGTTTCGGTGCTCGAGTCACGGCAACCTCAGATTTTGGCAGATGCTCTTCGGGATGCTCTCCGACCAATCACCGACAACATGGCTCTTTTATCAAATAAAGTGGAGTCCTTGACCACTTCCCATAATGACCTTGCAGTTTCTTTCGGTGCCTTCAAAGCATCCACGATAGTAAAAGATGTTGAGCTCTTCCGTGTTCATAGTGAGGCCCGTAGGGATCAAAATCTTTGGACCACTCTCTCTAGGTCCCTTGAAAGCCTTCATCAAAAAGTTGATCTTCTCGAAGCCAGCCTGGATTGGGACATGGACTTGGGTGACTTTACCCTGACCAGTGTTGATCCTGCCAGTATCAACCTTCTTCAGTCTAAGATTGACCAAGTTATCTCTCATTTGGGTTTGTCTGTTATGGCTATTGCTGAGGGGGAGAAAAATGTTCCACCACCGAAAATGCCTTCAGTCAGACGAACAAACAGCAATTAGCCTCCACCATCCACCGATCGACAACTGATCTACATCTCCAAGAAAGCCACCGAAAAATCAGGTACCACTCTCTCTCAAACTACTCAACCATCGGTGGAGAAATCACCACCGAATTCACCACCACCGAAATCATCACCACTACCGAGATCTTCACCACCACCGAAATCTTCACCACCACCGAGATCTTCACCACCACCGAAATCATCACCACCCGAAATCATCACCTCCGAAGAAAACTCCTGCATCTTCTGAGGGGGAGCAAGTTAGTAAGGCTCCAAAAGACAAAGGCAAGAAAGTCCTATCTGCCGAAGATGAGGCAAAAGAAGAAAAGAAAAAGAAGGAACTAGCAAAGTATGGGTCTCGTCCTGCAGATGCTCAAACTCTAAAACTTAAGCCTCCATCTCAAGAAACCACTCCCAACCTCGGTCTATCTCCTCAAGAACTTGAGGAGGCTAGGCTCGCTCAAAAAGCCTTGGATGAATCAAAGGCTCTCTCTCTAAAAGTTGCCAAGGAGGAAGCAACAAAAGCCAAGTCCACCGACCCTATCAAGACCCAAGAATCTGTTTTGGGTGCCTTAAAAGAAGAAAAGGATGAGGAAATAAACTGGTACAAAAAGATGATGCACTGCCGAACCAACAGGTCTCATATCTCTGGTATCAAAATTGCCACTTCTAAAGCTAATCCTACCGATGTAAGGTTGATCATAGAAAGAGAAGATGGTTTGTCTAGAAGTGTTAGAGATTTCCACCTGAAGCAATTCGGCCTCTCCGAACGGTATGAAATCTCTAAGCTCCTAGTGAAGAGTGCCAATCCAAATAAAGACATATTCATCAAGTGCATTGATGACTTGATGAATAAAATGAAAGAGCTGAAAAGGAAACATAACATCGTTCTCTCCACCGATGAAAGAGCCAAACTTCAATCTCTCAAGGAAGATATCCGTCTACCGAATACCAAAAACCAAAAGGTGACCGACAACGTCTTCAAAGAGATGGCCGCGAAAGGAAAAATTCCCTATGTGGGCAATCTCAACTTGTCCCTTCCCACATCAAGCATTTATCCCTCAACCACTCTAAGTCTCTCACCCATTCCTGGAATCTACTTCAATGACGGAATTGGCCACCGACGCTTCTTCAGATTTTCTCAACTTCACTTGGCCGACATCATCTTTCTTCAAGGCATATCCAATCTGATGCCGCACATCTCTGATGCTCAACCATTTTACCAGAACATCCTCGCCGAAATGAAGCGCCGTCAGAAAATGAGAAAATAATCTAAGTGTTTTCCTCTTTCCCATTTAAGTACTTGTAAAATTTTCTTCATTTCCAAATGTATGAAAATTTAAGTAATGCAAGTACTTCTCTTCTATTTGAATTTCCTTGTTGCATATAGTTATATTTTTTTTTACTTGTAAATATTGTGTGTAGTATACAAAACTCTTACAAAAGAAAAATAGATCAAAAAGAACAAAAAGAATGGTCTATATGAAAAAAACCCAAAAGAGTAAAAAGGGTCAAAATGCATTTTACTTTCAGATACTCTTAAATATTCTAAGAATAGAGCTCAAATTCAAATAGGGGGAGATTGTTGGGTCACCAAGATTTGAAATTGACTCACCGATGTTTTCCCTATATCTTACTTAGAATATTTTAGCATGGTTCTTTAAAATGACTTGTACAAAATAGCAATTGTTCGGTGAAGTCGAAGATCAACCGAAACCAAGCTTGAAGACATTCTCGTTGTGGAAGTGAGAATAATCTTCTCAACACTCAACAAGTCATTGCCCACCGATAGTGTTTCCACACATCGGTGGACATTCTCCCTACCGACCTTCTCCACGTCGGCCGAAGGCATCCCACCGATAAGGATGCTCAAAATCGGTGGGATCTAAGTTCTCCTCTTATGAATGTTCTCCTTGAAGAAAGTTACAAGACCCAAGTCACTCATATCGGTGGACCATCATCGGTGAAAGTGTCTTGGAAGATACATCAAGAAGATTATTTATTATGGGACAATATCTATTGCCAGGTAAAAGTGACTATTTGTCATCTTATCTACTTTTAGATAAAGTCCCTTTTAGCATGGGTATTCTTCCTAGTACCAATGAAAAGGTGATAAAGACATATCAACTTTTCAGAAGTCAACAGCTACAAGCAAATCTCCTGATGACATGTGTCCCAAGCATATAATGATCATCTCACTATAAAAGGAAGAAGAGGCTCACATGCAAACTACGCTTACTGAAAGAATTCTCTGTGCAAGCATCCTCCACTCTATCAAGAACTTTAAAAGCTTTGTTCTAAGTGTTCAAGTTGTTTTAGTTTTCAGTATACTTTGTGAAAGATTGTTAGAATAGTTTTATCTGTTCTTTTCCGCAACAGTCTTTAGATTCTATGTGTAATTCTTGTTGAAGGTTTTTCCAATAATAGAATTAAAATTGTGAAAATTTTGAGTATTGTATTCAACCCCCCCCCCCCCCTTCTACAATACTTGTTATAGCCATCTGGGACTAACAGTTGGGAATGGAGGGTTTGATGAAGGTGGGGAGAAGATGAATGTATATGTGCAGAATGTATATATAGGGTACAAATCAAATGCAAACCTTGCATTTGTTGCACCCCTTACAAACCACAGTCTGCATATGTGCAGATTGGTTCTGTATATATGCATTGTCCCATATGAATGTATGTCCATTATATGTATATTCTTGCATCTATTCATCTGCATATGTGCAGAATCAGTCTGCACATATGCAGACTGTGGTTTGTAAGGGGTGCAACAAATGCAAGGTTTGCATTTTACGGAGCCTCTCTCTATATATATATATATATATATGGGAGAGATCAAATGCAAACCACTTTTATTTTGCAAACGATGTAAACCGTCGATTTCATTGGTTAAGTTAATGAAATTGGTTCATGACGTTGTTTAATTTGGTGAAATTGTTTCATATAATTTTATTCTTGATGAAATTGTTTCATATTTTTGTGTTTTTTATGTAGTTTCATGTATTTTTCTCATTCTGGTGAAACTGTTTCATGTATTTTTCTCAGTCTGATAAAAATTTCTCATTTTTACATAAAAACACAACTATATGAAACAATTTCATCAAGAAAAGAATGATATGAAACAATTTCATCAAATTAAACAATTTCATGAATCAATTTCATCAAATTATCCAATGAAATCGATGGTTTGCACGGTTTGGAAAATAAAAGTGGTTTGCAAATGAAACTACCTCTCTCTCTCTCTCTCTCTCTCTCTCTCTCTATATATATATATATATATATATATATATATATATATTAGAGTATGTTACATTTTTGGTCCTTGTAATTTACACATTATTCATTTATTAAAAAAAGAGATAAAAGTAAAAAAGACCAAAATACCCCTGACTTAACGAGTTCTTCTAACGATCGTTAAAGGCAAGGAGCAAATCTAGTCATTTTGCATACCACAATGGCAAAACTGTAATTTCAAAACTCTAGAGACCAAAAGTGTTATAAACAAGAAACTAAAGGGACCAAATTTGTAGTTTACTCTAAAAATGTTCTTGTTTTCAACACGTGGGAGAATGAAAGAAAGGTTGTTAGCTTCAAAAATTGTACTTTAAGCATAATGGGTTGGACGTCTTAAATTTTCAAGGAAACTATAATAGAATTTTTATAATATAGTATAGATAATAGAAAAAAATTTAAAAGCAAAAACATAAAAGAAGGTAAAAGACCAAAATGCCCCTCACGTGAGGGTCACATGACAACCCTAACGACAGCTCTTTGAACGGGGTTAGTGAGAAGGACCGAAATGGGCTCTAAAACACGTTATTTTTGGATCACCAATGTACTTTAATCATTCAAATATACTTTGATGTGTTATTTTAAACTTTTCATTGAAATTATATTAAAGATGTTGTATTTAGAGCATCAACAATGCATAACTCTTTCAATGACTTTTTGTTTTTGCTACATAAGATTTTCACTAACTTTTTTTAATAAAACCTATCCTTAAAAACCCTCTCCGATGCAAAAACCTTTACAAAGCTTTTTCATCAATTCTATTATAATCTATCATCGTCTATTTATAATGTTTTATAAAAGCCCTTTATTTGATTTGTCATTTTAAAGTCCACGTCATATTCTTCGAAAACAAAAATTACTTAACTTATAAAAAAATTCGTTAAAAAACTTAAAGACGATAAATATATTATATGATTTTTATATTTTTTTTAGGTATTCGATATTGATGTCATTTTGATCGTCTTGACGAAAGCTTTTCAATAATGTATTTTGTTATAAAATATAACTAGTATTTGGTACCGCGCGATGCACGGTGACGAAGTTTATGTTAGAAAATGCGTAACCTATTTGAGATAAAACGTAATTTGATAATAAAATGTAATATAAGACGATGAATGTATTAGAGTATTTTTTATGAAAATAAAGCAACATGCGCGGTGACGAAGTTATGTTAGGAAATACATAACCAAATTAAGATGAAACGCCATTCGTTAACGGTCAAATAATAAAACGCAATCTCCTGTGGCCCGGTGTGCTTCAAACGACTAACATTCTATAGTCAAATAGCTATTGTGCTATTCTTTTTTCTCAATAATAGATCTACTTTTGAACGCAAATTATTTCTTGTTTACAATTTAATTTATATTGTTTTGATTAACAAAGAGACCTTCATATATATATTTTTTGTATTGTTACAATAATAATTCCGAAAAGATCACAACATAAGTAAAATGTCCTTAAGAAAAATGTCCATGAAGAACTTTAGGTACATGTTAATATGAAGATAATGGAGATAATGAAATACAGTCAAAGTTCGTAGCAATTGAGTTTAACCTGGAAAAGAAGCAACATAAAATAATTACGATATATGGTTGTTTTAAATGGAATTTTCATGAAATCCACAACAATACTGAAAAATGTTTGACTACTAAGTGTTTGAAAATCGAAAGAAAAAAAGCTATTCAAACAACTATTGTCTTACCGTTAATTAGTTGTGAATTTTTGAGCAACCAATAGATAACCCATTAAGATTTCAACAAAAAATTAAAAAAAAACATATCGTCAACATAGAAAGTAAAACCCAATAGAGAAAAAGAAGTTGAGAGATGAATAAAGCAGGAACTCTAGAAAAAATATCAAGAGAAGATGGATATGTTGTAGATTAACCATATACATACAAAATGTATGCAAAATTACCCAAAAAAAACTCCCTAACGGTTACATGTAGATTTGTTGTATATGAAAATGGTCCTCCTAGCCACACTTGCAAGAGTTCATATGTTAATCTATTTCTTTTGAAAAAGTGGGCAACAGACAATTATTTTCTCCTCCGTCACTTATGATTTCCTTGTTAGGAAAATAACACAAAGTTCACCATAATACGCATTTACCTATTACATTTCCAATCAAATATAAATGATAAGGAAATAAAAATAGGAATTAAAAATTAAAAACAATAATAAAAAATTTTAAATTTATAAATTTTCAACGATTCCTTATTCAAGTTGTTGTCATCAGACACACTTTCAAGATAAGTAGAAACGGAGAGAAAACAAAGCAAGTATGATATACACATTTAAAAAATAAACCTGAAATAAGATGAATAGAGAAGATTTATAAGAGATGAGCGAAGTTGGACAGTTGGATGTTAAACATAGTCTTGCAATTAAATTACCAAGAGAACAACCAAATTATAATGAAATATAAATTTTTCATAAAGAATAAGAATTTGTTTTAAATTTTTTAAAAAATAATGAAAAAATATACCTTACAATTGATTCATGTCCAAATAGTTAATCCTTACTAGACATGACACAACAAATTTGCTATAAGTAAGGTATTGTAAGCACGCACATGTACCTGTAAGTTCGTAATTACACTGGCCAGGTGTAATCCCAAACTTACCTTACACGTTTGTCCTTGGCACCTTATTCCTAAGCGCATTTATAGTGATCGTTCCTAGAGGCAATCCTATGTCTCGGCTGTGTTCCTCATCTTACAGTTTAAGTTTAGGCGCGACTGGTCACCTAAATCCCTTAAACTAAGGCTCTGATACCATTTGTAACACCCCAAAGCCCAAGGCAATAGGCTAGCCCGATAACTTCAAGTCCAACTTAAAACCATGGTAGAAGTTATTGGTAGCCCACAACTTGAGGCTTATAAGGAGCTCACATATCCCATTTTCTATCCATGTGGGACGAGTTGTTACAAACTCCCCCACTTAAACTCCTGACGTCCTCGTCAGGCCTGTCCAAGATCTTCCACCTTGTAATCGACGATGTGGGATTCGCCTAAGATGTTACAAACACCCCATCTCGAGGACTCATCATTCCGATGAGGTTTGCCCCACCATCCCGATTGTACAAGGATCGGCTCTGATACCATTTGTAACGGCCCAAAAACATAACATGCATTAATATAGGATAAGCCTTCAAATAACATAAATAAACTTGTCTTTAATTCTCCATTGATCTATACTAAGCAAAATAACAGCGGAAGTCTCTGATCCACAGCCGAGAGCTCTATCTATTGTCATCAGTCAAAATCTTGGAGTCACTCTAATCTCCAAATCCTTCTTGCCATCTCACCTAGTTCTTACTAGAAGAACCCGTAGTACGCTTACCTGAAAATGGTTTAGTTTTGAAAAGCGAGGGTTAGACCAAAAGGTCTAGTGAATTCCCTCCGAACACAACACGTAAAACAGTATGAAAACATTTATAAAGATTCATCGTAAACCTTAACATATCATCAAGCATGGTACTGCACTGTGTATTGGATCACATAAACATTCCGCGATCGGGGCCCCAGCAGACTCCCCTTTCGCCTCTTTCGGAGCCTACGCAGACTCCCCTTCCCGGAGCCTACGCAGACTCCCCTCTACCCGGATAGGAGGAAACGAATTCCAACCTACCGATCTGTCATACATATCCAAGGGATCATCAGATCTCGAGGATCTCTCTCTGATCCCACAGTGCAGACCGACTCCACATAGCACATCATTCATTTCATAAAACATGCAACTTTAAATCTTTCTAAATCATCATTCCCATTTCATCATGTCAGATAAGCTTCCTCAAGTAAAACATGTAGTTCATGGAAAATCATGTGTGACAGTTACAACAGTTCATGCTCGTAAATGAAACCATAATCAGTTAAAACATTTAATATGTTACGTCGTAAAAAGGTTTAGGGAACTCACCTTTGGTTACGTAGAACGCACTTCTTGAATATTTCCAAGCTAAGCCAATCGAACACCTAAGGGCATTAGATTCATATCAGTTCAGACGGTCTGACCTTGCAACACAGTGAACACTTTCCGGCTACAGAGACTTTCCGGACGTTTAGAACTTTTCGGACGCACTATCCGGACTCTAGCTCTTTCCGGACAAACCATTTACCCAAACATCCCGGATACCCAAACTGCCCGGATGCTCCAATTTCCCGGATACTAACATCCGGAGACTCAACTTATCCGGTAAGACACTCACCCGGAAACTCTCATGAACCTCTACCCGGGCACTAGCATTCTTACCCTGAAACTACTGTAACAACAAGAACTGCTAGTGTCCGGATACTGCGGCTGTTCGAAGATAGAAATCTAAAACTGATCAATAAACCTATTTTCGGCCATTAATTCGATTAGACAAACCTAAGGGTTCATCCACCACATCTAAACATCCATTTAATCCTCTTTTTATCCCTTAAATCGGCTCACAAAGATCAAAACCCACAAAACCCACTTTTAAGGAAATGTGGTTGAAAACTCATTGAATCACTGATTTCAAACATAGGAATCCAAACCAATTAAGAAGGGAATACTAAAACAACAAGGAGTACGAATTTAGGATGGATTACCTTGCTGATTTCTCCTCTCTTTTTCTTTCTTCTTCTTCTCCTTCTTTCCTTGTTTCACGCCACCAACACACACACAAGAAAAATACACTGACTAACCAAAATGGAGGCTGCCCTAGGAGTTAGTGCCCTTATAAGCCTTTCATTAATTGCAAAATAGTCCCTCAACTTAACTTTTGTTTCTTGCATAGTGGACACTAAACTTTCATACTTATAAAGAAAAACCCAGTTGTTACAACACTCCCCCCTTAAAAGAATTCCATCCCCGGAATTCCTCATTGGAAAAGACGCGGGTATCATGCCCACACCACAACTGACACTTCCCCAAGGTAATGCCACTTCTGACTCAGTCAACCACCTCGTTAAATTCAAAACATGGAACATTGGATGCATTCCCTTCAATTCTTACGGTACTCTAACTCGTAGGCTACTGTTCCTATTCGATCGGTCTTAACGATAGAAGATTAAATAAGGCTTCTTATGCATCTTTACTTCCCAAAAGGAGGAACCTGGCGGAATCCCCCGCTACAACACGAGATTCATTTACTAAGAAACAGTCACTCACTTGACAGCTTGGCACAAGGCCAACCCTGTACATCCCGACAACTCACAACCCCGAGTTCCTTCATCGAATCACAACTCACTACCTTGCACCACCCAACAATCGTCTATGCAGATAACATTTCCCTTTCCTCGGACCACCTAGACCACAGTTCGTCAATCATCTCTCCCATCCTCACCACTTCACCACCTCATACTTAAACGTAACTAAGAGTAGGAACCTCCAATCCCATCGTTGAAGTGTTCACCCACTCAAATTAAACTTATCCTGAAACACATCAATTCCTCCCGGATTGCCACGTTCGTTCATTCATATAAAACATAACTCCGGTTATCCTCACTCCACTGGGAGGAGTAACCATGGTCACACTATACTATTTTAACTAGCTTAATCACTGCACGACCAATTCGTTTAAACATTTCTCACAAAGTCACTAACTTAAGTCATTCAGCTGTCTTATCCACTCCTTTCCTACCCAAACTCGTACACAATTCCCTTCCTCAATACTCTTTCCAACGGTTCGCACACTTATCAATGACAGTCTACACAACACTGCACCTTTCGGCATTACTGTCAAGTTTACTACTTCCAATTTACTCACTTAATCCGACATACTATCTTCACCTCCCCACGTTAGCGTGGAGCACTGCCCACCAAACATTACTTGCCCCTCTCTCCCGACCTTTCCACATGCTGACATCACTTTCTCATTACTCACATAACCAAACAGTTGCACCAAGATCCTAACTTAGGGCATTCAACCAAGTCGTCTTGAAACGACACCAGTGATTGACGTCACTACACATTCTTTAATCTCCAACTTTTACCTTCTCAGATATTTCTTTCACACATAAGCCACAACTCACGTTCTTTAAGGATTTCACATCTATCCCACCACATTTTGACTAACACAACCACCATCCTCTTTAAACTTCCAATGATCCCAAAATATGCTTACTTAGCGACTCTTACAGCTAAAAACACTTGGTTTCTCCCTTAGGTAACCACCCACCACTACTCCATCATTCCATCCCGAACATGATCATCCTACAACGTCTACCTACACTCTACGGGCTCCCACAATCTGGTTAACAATTCATACACCTCATTCGAAACCCCTAAAAGGCTTCTATCTGATGCTTCCTCTCTCTCTAACATCACATCACTACGACACGAGCTGGTACATTTAGCTTGCCAAATACTATCACTACACATTCGTACTCTCTTTGCCCATAACATCACACTGCCGACCAGACCTCTCATGATCATTCACCCAATTCGAACTTGCCTTCAAATCCTCTCGTATACATAATCGAGTCTATCCCGCTACTTAGTCCTTTCCCAACTTGTTGAACTATAACTCACGAGTTCCCACTTAACTTAAACATAATCATTCTTGCTGGCTCCCTACGATCCGAGACCTTTCACAGACACGACACATTTCCTTACTGGTTGATACAATCTACACTCACTTCGATTGTGCTACACACCTTATCCTTCTATGGACCCTCCACACCTCGTAACTAGAACGCTTATTCAACAACAGTGGTCTCTCACTAACTTAGCACCCCCACAAGGTGTTCTATCCACTTTCGCTCTTCTGGTTCAAGCCTTCGGCCGTAACCATCATGCACGGTTGCCGACTTCAACGCCAATAGTCGACCTGTAACTACTTTCTTAACCTATTCTTTAACAAGGGTTCCCTTACGGAACCTAATCCTACCAACATATCATAATCACTCTCAAAATCCTTCGCCCTTAATTCCAGACTTACTCATGTAACCTCAATATTACAAGCTCACCTCAAACTCATACCCCACGTCGTGGACCTTTCATTTCTGCTTCACAACACTACTCATAAAAAGTTGCTAAAACCAACGCCTTGATGACTCCTAGTCTTTCCTCCGGACACCATCGTCCCTTGGCAACTGTATTTCCAGTCACCGAACAAGGGTACAAACCCTCGTACCACCGATACCAAGGTCCACTACCGATTCTACCACTGTTCACCTTTCCTCTAGAACACATATACTGAAACTACATACATTATCCCCTGACTTGTCAAACACCTTTTCGCTCTCGGAGTTCTTCCTTAACTTATAATGTAATATTCTACGACCTAGTAGGTTCATAGCCTTCATGCATGACAATACAGTAAATAAATCTTATCGCACATTTCATCATTTTAAATAAACAACGTTGGAGAACACTTGGGTACACATGACCCCATCACTCTTATAACTTCAACGCCCTGCACAACGATTCGAGAATCGTTTGCATGCATCTTTCCGTGAACCTTAATCTTACTCAATTCCGAACGATGTTATTACGACAGTAATACGTTGAATGAAAATCCTTTCATACGACACAATTTTGAAAGAAATTACTGACACCAAGTAAACCAATCGGTTCTCACACTCTTTTATATGATATCAATCGGTTAAAATTCATTTGATTGTAAAAGTTTTGCTGGCACACGTCTTCTCGACCTTTTGTAATAATTTAACTTATCATGAAAAGTGTTAAATACTTTGTAATCTTTAGGCTCAAAATTTCATTGTGCAATGTGAATGAAATCACCTTTTCTTTAAACATACGCTTGCACATTCTGACTCCTTTTCGATCAAAATTGATATTTACACATTTAATTTAAATCGTGAAAATTTTCATGTTATATTTAAGAAAGCTATGCATGAAACTCTTCTTGCAATTGAAGGCTATTCTCCTAGCAAGGTCAACCGCTTTACCCACGCAACTTATCCTTGACACTCTTCCTTCGACCATGGGTCGCCCTCTCGGTCAAGCACTAACTTGATGTACATGCGTTCCACATCTCACTTACTCAACAATTTCACACTATTTTCGCTTTGATCGACTATCTCACTTTCTACTCTACATGCTTTCAATTCACTATAAGTATCTTATTTCATTTATCCTGCCAATGAAAAGCTCGACTAAAAAGTCAAGGCTCCATTGATACTTTCAAAGTTTTGACAATGTTCTATCTTACCATCCTGACTGATCTATCCCATGATTTCTAGAACTAGGACTCTCCCGACACAGGAGTCGTATTCAAACTCAAACGTTCTTCCTTTCCGAATCCACGAAGAGCTACCTCTAGACGACTCATAACACTTTATACCACGTTTCTTCTCTACGAGGTCTACATACATCACATCATAATGACTCTTACACGACACTTCCCCAAACAATGGAGCTCGGTCTATCCCTCAGGGATCTTGCTGACCTATTCCTCAACGTTCTCCCGGCCATAGCGCTAAACTAAAAGAAACCGATAGTTAATCCTTGCTAGACATGACACAACAAATTTGCTATAAGTAAGGTATTGTAAGCACGCACATGTACCTGTAAGTTCGTAATTACACTTGCCAGGTGTAATCCCAAACTTACCTTACACGTTTGTCCTTGGCACCTTATTCCTAAGCACATTTATAGTGATCGTTCCTAGAGGCAATCATATGTCTCGGTTGTGTTCTTCATTGAAATGTTTTTTGAATTCATAAGTGGCTTGTTGAAAATAATCAATATATAATGTAATATTTTTTTTAAATAAAGAATTGCTTATATATATATATATATTAACAATCGTAGTAACATTCTTGCTTTACTAAAAGAATATAAAGAAATTTAATAGAAGTTTTAAAATATAAGCATTGTTAGTTTCAAAAGATTATAAAATTAATCATTTTTATAGAAATATTGATTTATAAGCATTGTTAACTTATAAAAAAATATTATTAATTAAATAAAAATAAATTCATTTAATAAAAGTATATTGATTTATAAGCATTGTTAGCTTACTAAAAAAATTGTATCTTATTAATTAAATAAAAAAATAATATGTTTACAAATTTAAATAAAAAATTTGATTGTTAGCTTATAAAGAAATACAAACGATTATATAAAAATAAATTCATTTAATAAAAGTATATTGATTTATAAACATGTTAGCTTACTAAAAAATTTGTATCTTATTAATTACATAAAAATAATAATAAGTTTATAAATTTAAATAATTTTTTTTGATTTATAAGTATTGTTAGCTTACAAAGAAATATAAAAAATTAAATAAAAAAAAAATTCATTTAATAAAAGTATATATACCTTATTGATTAAATAAAAATAGTAATAAGTTTATAAATTTAAATAAAAATGTTGGCTTCATTGTATAATTAAAAATGAAAGGTAAATAATATTTTATATAATAATAAATATATATTGGTTAATGTTTTTTAATTTAAATTAAAAAATAAAATGAAAAGTTTAAGTATTTAATGTGTTAAAATCAATTAAAAGTAAATCAAAATTATAACAAAAAAGATAAAGGGTCATGGAAGCCTCTCCTTAATCCTCTCTCACTGAACGACCAGTTCGCTTGAACATTTCTCACAAGATCACCACTCAAATCCAATGGTCCTTCATTCCGAGCACCACATTCAACTACCTTTTCCACTTCTTTCTCGAACATAAAACATACACAAATCCCCTTCCTCCATACTCTTACCAGGAGTTCACATACTTACAGATGACAATCTACACACGCTACTCCACCCTTTCGGTGTCATTGCCAAACTTCATGCTTTTAACCTACTCACTTATTCCGACATACTACCTTCACCTCCCCACGTTAGCATGGAGCACCGCCCACCAAACCCCACTTGCCCCCATCTTTCGACTGATAAGAGCATAATTTATCACATTTTGATCACTTCTTATTTCTATATTTACCTTTATTTTAGTTTCCCAATCACCATAATTGAGTCTCTTACTTTGTTTTTACCATTTATTTAGTTTGGAGCTAAGTAAGAGGAATAGACTCTGTTTTGTTCCATTTAAGAAGAATGTGTAACAGTTTGGTATGCTGCAGCATGATGCTATAGCATGGATCGCAGTTCCTGAAAAAGTACAAGATGTCACTTCATAACCTTTTTGTTGGGGAATCTTTTGGCCACCACCTCATCCCTTTCTTACAAGCTGGAAGACATGACATCTTCAGGGAATACTATCATGGAGGAGGCTACCTTAAGAAAAGCATCTTGTAAACCCTTTAGCTTTTGCTTAATAACCATTGGTTAAAGGAATATTTGTACTTGTAATGATGTCATTAGATGCTCCCCCTTAGTATAAATAGGAGCTTAACTCCTGGTCATTTTTACACCTTTCCTTGCCTTAGGCAAGTTACTTTCTAGTTTTTAGTTACTTTATTTTGTAATTCTAGTTTCTTCTAACAAGGAAACTAGCTTAGTAGTTCATCTAGCTACTTAGAAGCAATTGTTATCCCTTTTATGCTTTAATCTAAAACCGTTGGTACATCTTTTGTTCTTAATACTTACATTTCTGTTTGATCACCATGTTTTGTATGTATTTAAGAGCGATGATGGGCTAATTTCCGTAGCTTGGGTGTAAGTAATGGTTGGGAGATAAACGCCTTTGTGTGGTGGAAGGTTGCTTTCGCTATTGGCTATCATCCTTACTATTCACCCCTTGTTTCTAAGTTTCATCTAAGTAGTTTTCTTGACAAGGTGACGTATGTTGTTCTACTTAGATGAGTTGGACTTGAATGCAAGACAACGTAAACTTTAGAACTCTGAAGTGTTATAATATCAATTTTTATAAATTGTGACTTATATGGAAAATCAGTGAGATTTGTTCTACGTTGGTTGGGTTACCCGAATGCGTGGTACTGCCAGTAGCTAGTCTTATCTAAACCTTGAAAAAGGGCTGATCGTTCCAGTAGTAAGGATGAGAACCAATGATGCAGCATATGTTGTAGCAACCTACCTAAGCACACTGTTGTAATCCAGCCAGAACTTACACCCTTGCATTTCTTTTACTGTTTTAAAACCATTTCCAAAGTTGTTAACTCACACAAAGATTATTCCTTCGAATTCATCATCTGAAATCTTACTTTAACTTTGACTTGTTAGAAATCCTTACTTTCCTGTCCCTGTGGATCGATATCCGGTACTTTGTACCACTTTATTACTTGTTTCAAACGATAGTGGTTTGGCATGTATACTTGCGTGTTATTCCATTTGTGATTTTCGGGTTACATAATCCACGAACCAAGTTTTTGGCGCCGTTGCCGGGGATGGCCAAAGCTAAGGATTTTTTTTAGTCATTTTTAAAGTTTGATTTTTCTTTCACCTGTTACTATGGAGAACATCATAAGTATTGCTAATTCTCGGGATAAAGGAATATTGGACTATGTTATTCCTGATTTTAGTCAATTAAATTCAGGGATACTAAGACCACACATTGAGGCAACTCACTTTGAGTTCACGCCTGTCATGTTTCAGATGTTGCAAATTAATGGCCATTTCAGTGGTTTGCCATCTGAAGACCCTCATTTGCACTTAAAGTCCTTCATGGAAATAACCGATTCTTTTAAAATCCCCGGAGTGTCTAATGATGCCTTACGGTTGAAGTTGTTTACATTTTCTCTAAGGGATAAAGCAAAGTATTGGTTTAACTCTTTACAATCAGGTTCCATCGTATCTTGGAATGATCTTTTAGAGAGCTTTTTGAAGAAGTATTTTCCTCTAATCAGACAAGCTAAGTCCAGAAAGAATATAATTTTTTTAAACAAATGGACGATGAAGCACTGCCTGATGCATGGGAAAGGTATAAAGAGATGTTGAGAAAATGCTCTCACCATGGCATTCCTTATTGTATTCAGCTAGAAACATTTTACAATGGTTTAACGACCATTGCTAAGCAAATGCTTGATGATGCAGCAAGAGGAGCTTTCACAGCTTGTACCTATAATGATGGGTTTGACATACTTGAAAAGATCTCAAATAATCATCTTTATTGGGATGATCCACATACATTAAGACAACAACAAACAACTGGGACACATGAAACAGATGCATATAGTGCACTTGTAGCACAACTCACATCTATGGCTAACATGATTAAAAACATGAATATTGGCCCAGGTTTGCAATTTGTTGCTGCAGAAACATATCCTGTTGTTAATATTGTAGAATGTGTGTTATGTGGATAAGACCATTTATTTGAACAATGTCCATCCAACCCAGATTCAGTCAAATATTTTGGTAACCATGCTATGGGAGGTGACTATTCACAAAATTATAGTGAAGGGTGGATGCAACACCCAGATTTTTCATGGGATAGTCAATCCTTAAACCAACATGTTAGTTAACCACAAGGACCCTTAGGTTTCCAAAATCATCATCCTACTGAGTTTTACAGTCACCAAAGAATGTTTCAACAACATTCCCCTCATTCGGTTTTTCAAAATAACCAAGCCTACTTACCACATGATTCTCCCACGTCTTTGGAGACAATGATGAAAGATTTCATAACTCACACGCAAGCAACCATAATAAATCTAGAAACACAAGTTGGAGAATTAGCTCGTGAGGTGAGAGATAGGTCTAGTAGAACCATTCCTAGTAAGACTGACATGTTTCATGAGAGTGAGAGAGAACATGTAATGGTTGTAAATAAAATTGATGAAGAGAATCTTGTAGAACACCCTACCTTGGAGGACCTACTGATTTTTTCTGAAGAACAAACTGAGATAGATGCTACAGCAACAAACCCCATTGTTGTTAGTTTATCAACTCAACTAGTAGGAAAGAGAGATATAGTGGTTACAACACCCATGCCAAAAAAATCTGACTTTCCATTGTTATTCCCATATGAAGTCAAAAAGGAATCGTTTGTGCAAGGTGATGTTGTAATAGGTCCATTATGCTTTAATCTTAATGTTGCAGCACCAGCAGAGGCAAAGACCACCACCACTCACTTATCCTTCTGTCAGAACCTAGAAAGAAATGGTGTGAGTCGTGTTCCAGATGTTCCATCTTATGAACTCCACCTTCCAAGGCTGAAGAACCAAAAAGATGAGTTACCGTTCAAAGAGTCTCTCGATGTGCATGATGAAGAGTTCACCCTCAATATGTTTCATGCGATGAAATGCAATGATGATACTAAAGAATGTTCCCACGTTTGTTCTGTTAAAACCATCTGTCCTGATGATGAAGGAAAAGAAGTGCTGAGAAAAGTGTGGAAACATAAGTGGAAAGAAAAACATCCACCAAACCAAGGAGAAGAGCTACATAAACACCTACTCTTCACGAGTAGGACATGTCCAATTTTTCTTTACTTCAGCTCCGTAGTGTTCATTTTCTTGTCTTTTTTTCTTTTAGGATCCATGAGTCTGGGAAATTTTTATATACATTCTTTTGAGTCTGAGTGGTAGTCGTTGATATTTTTTTTTTGCAAACCATAGCCCGAATAATTTTTTTGGTTCTTAATCCATTTACACTTGAACCAAGCAATGTTTTCCTGTGCAGCAACTTGGCATCCATTTTTGAAAAGCTTAGAAGATGATTTAGGCCATCTTTCCTAAACACAAGCCATACATTTTTCCCTTTGCACCTTTGAACCTAAACTTATTGCGACCCTCAATGAGGACATTGAGAATTTCAAGTGTGGGGGAGGGAATACATCACTCCTAAGCAGAAAAGATCAATGAGAAAAAAAATATAAGCTCAAAAAGAATGAGTGAAAACAACAAAAAGTCAAAAGCAGAAAATATGAAAACATGTTGAAACAACATACCAGACTAGTAGTTGAACGCAGTTTGAGGAAGAGATCTGAATTTTTTTTTTGAAAGATCCCACAAAAAGTCCTAATAATTCTATGCCTAAAAGATGGGGTTTGCCTAACAAAAGGAAGTATGATTCTTGGTTTATGGGTTGAACTTATAATTATGATAGCCTATGGTCTTGTTTGAGTTTATTGATTTATATCACTCAATTTTTTTTCTCTCTTCTCCTTTTCATATATTGAGTCTTTTTATTTGTCATTTTCGTTGCTTGGGGACAAGCAACAATTCAAGTGTAGGGGTGTGATAAGAGCATAATTTATCACATTTTGATCACTTCTTATTTCTATATTTACCTTTATTTTAGTTTCCCAATCACCATAATTGAGTCTTTTACTTTGTTTTTACCATTTATTTAGTTTGGAGCAAAGTAAGAGGAATAGACTCTGTTTTGTGCCATTTAAGAAGAATTTGTAACAGTTTGGTATGCTGCAACATGATGCTATAGCATGGATCGCAGTTCCTAAAAAAGTACAAGACGTCACTTCATAACCTTTTTGTTGGGGAATCTTTTGGCCACCACCTCAGCCATTTCTTGCAAGCTGGAAGACTGGGCATCTTCAGGGAATACTATCATGGAGGAGGCTACCTTAAGAAAAGCATCTTGTAAACCCTTTAGATTTTGGTTAATAACCATTGGTTAAAGGAATCTTTGTACTTGTAATGATGTCATTAGATGATCCCCCTTAATATAAATAGGAGCTTAACTCCTGGTCATTTTTACACCTTTCCTTGCCTTAGGCAAGTTACTTTCTAGTTCTTAGTTACTTTATTTTGTACTTCTAGTTTCTTCTAACAAGGAAACTAGCTAAGTAGTTCATCTAGCTACTTAGAAGCAATTGTTATCCCTTTTATGCTTTAATCTAAAACCGTTGGTACATCTTTTGTTCTTAATACTTACATTTTTGTTTGATCACCATGTTTTGTATGTGTTTAAGAGCGATGATGGGCTAATTTCCCTAGCTTGGGTGTAAGTAATGGTTGAGAGATAAACGCCTTTGTAAGTAGTTTTCTTGACAAGGTGACGTATGTTGTTCTACTTAGATGAGTTGGACTTGAATGCATGACAACGTAAACTTTAGAACTCTGAAGTGTTATAATATCAATTTTTATAAATTGTGACTTATATGGAAAATCAGTGAGATCTGTTCTACATTGGTTGGGTTACCCGAATGCGTGGTACTGCGAGTAGCTAGTCTTATCTAAACCTTGAAAAAGGGTTGATCGTTCCAGTAGTAAGGATGAGAACCAATGCTGCAGCATATGCTGTAGCAACCTACCTAAGCACACTGTTGCAGTAATCCTGCCAGAACTTACACCCTTGCATTTCTTTTACTGTTTTAAAACCATTTCCAAAGTTGTTAACTCACACAAAGATTATTCCTTCGAATTCATCATCTGAAATCTTACTTTAACTTTGACATGTTAGAAATCCTTACTTTCCTGTCCATGTGGATCGGTATGTGGTACTCTGTACCACTTTATTACTTGTTTCAAACGATAGTGGTTTGGCATGTATACTTGCGTGTTATTCCAATTGTGATTTTCGGGTTACCTAATCCACGAACCAAGACACATCAATTTCTCACTGCATTCCACGAGCGTCCAATCATATATGTCATTACTTTGGTTACCCTCACTCAACGAGGAAGAGTGACCATGTTCACACAAAACTATTCCCGATAGCTTATCACTGAACGACCAGTTCGCTTGAACATTTCTCACAAGATCACCACTCAAATCCAATGGTCCTTCATTCCGAGCACCACATTCAACTACTTTTTTCCACTTCTTTCTCGAACATAAAACATACACAAATCCCCTTCCTCTATACTCTTAACAGGAGTTCACATACTTACAGATGACAATCTACACACGCTACTCCACACTTTCGGTGTCACTGCCAAACTTCATGCTTTTAACCTACTCACTTATTCCGACATACTACCTTCACCTCCCCACGTTAGCATGGAGCACCGCCCACCAAACCTCACTTGCCCCCATCTTTCGACCTTTCCACATGCGTCGATTACACTTCCTCATTACTATACATGACCAAACGGTTGCACTAAAATTCTAACTTCAGGCATCCAACCCAGTCATCCCAAATGACACCGGTGGTCGAAGCCACTACACTTCTTGATCTCCAAACTGTTACCTTCTCAGATGGTTCTTTCGTTCACCAGAAACAACTCACATCCTTTAAAGATTCTGCATCTACCACACCCATCGTAAACTAACCAATCCGCCATCTTCTTTAAACTTTCAATAATCCCTAAGTATACTCACCCATCGACTCACACGACCAAAAACACCTGGTTCCTCCTTTGGGTAACTACCCACTACCGTTCCGCCATCTCACTCCAAGAATAGCCATATCATAACGCCAGTTTACAATCCACACGTCCCAAGAACTTGCTTAACAAATTGTATAACTCATCTGAAACTTCTGGAAAGAACTTCCATCTAATGCTTAACCTCTTTCATCAACACATTACCATAACACCGGTTTGCATAGCCGCCTTGGCAAAAGGTGCCACTAACTTGTACGCACGTTCTCCACTCACAACACCACACCACAAACCAGTTTCTCACAGTCACTTGTACACATATTCAAACCTGCCTTCCTAATCTCCTGCATAAATACGACTCATGTCAATCTCACGACTTTACTTTTCTTCAAAATTTAAATGAACCGCAACTCATGACTTCCCAATTGCTCAAACTACTCGCTCATTGTCGGTTCATGGCGATCCTCAAGAACCATTCCAAACGACACTGCATATTCCCCCTCAGATCGTTGTACTAAATGCATTCACTTCGGTTGTACTAACTACCTTCTTCATTTTACGAACCATCCAAACCTCGTAGGGAATTCATTCAACCAAATAGAAATCCTTCACAACCATAACGCCCTCATAAGGTGATCCACTATCATGCAATTATATATCTTTCCTAGATTCCCTCCTACGTCTACCCACACTAGGGGGATTTTCTCAACCTTCAACCTCCTAATCCAAGTCTTCAACTTCAACACCTTAAACAGTTGTCGACTCCGACATGAATAGACACCATGATGATGCTTCCAAAACCTTCCCGACAACAAGGGTTCCTAACATGACCCACTTCTTTCAACCTATCCAAAATCAACTTTATACTTCGCCGTCCTCACTTGAGAAAATTTAAGACTTACTTGGTGTGAGGTCAACATTACAAGACTACTCCCAAATTCTCAGGCTCATTGCCAACAATATTCATCAAAGAATCTCAACGCGACATGAAACGAGTTATTGCCATAAATATCTTGGCGAATCCCAGTCCTTCCCCCGGGCACAACTGTCCCTCGACAACCGCATCTCAAGTTACTGAACAAGAGTATATACTACCACCATACAATCAACACCAAAGCCCAATTCTGACCTTACCACTGTTCACCCTTCTTCCTTAACACGAATACTAAAAATCACCAACATTCACCCCTGGTTGACCGACACATCTCCATTCTCGAAATCCTTTCTCATCTTAAGATGTAATAACTCTATGACCTAGTGAGTTCATAGCCTTCATGCATAACGACGTGACAATTTAAATCATTCCACACATTTTAACATAAAAAAAATAACTCTTGGAAACAACTTGGGTACACATGACCGCAACACTCTCATAACTCCAATGGCTTGTACAACGATCTCGAGAATCGTTTACGTGCAATTTTTTAGTAAAACACAATCTTACTCAACCAAAACGACGTTGTTACAACAGAAACATGTTGAATGAAATCTTTTTCTCAAATGACTAGAAAAGTTCTGAACAAAATCACTTACACGGGTATATCAGTCGGCTCCCATACTCATTTATGATATCAACGTGTCAATACTCATTTTGATTATAAAAGCCTTGCAGTAAAACGTTCTACTGATTTTCGTAACGAAGATTTTCCTCAATATGAAAAATAGCGATATAACTCGCAAATCATCAAGTTCAAAAATTTTATTGTGCAACGCAACTAGTTTTGTCTCTTTCCTTTAAACATACGCCTGCACGCATCGACTCATTTTCAACAAGAAATTTGTTATCTACGCAATTACTTTTAAATCATGAAAAGCTCATATAACACTTATAAGGGCACAATGCATGAAACTCAACTTGCAATTGAAGGTTATCACTCTAACAAGGTCACCCGTTGTACTCATACAACTTATCACTGGCACTCTACCTTGACCAACGGTCGTCCTCCCGACCTTGCAACCACTTGTTGTATATGCAATTCACCGCCTACCTGCTCAAGTAACTGTTAGTCTCAGATGGCTTAACAAGTATTGTAAAGGGGGGGGGGTTGAATACAATACTCAATTTTTTCAAAATTTTAATTCTATTATTGAAAACCTTTCAACAAGAATTACACATAGAAACTAAAGACTGTTGCGGAAAAGAACATGTAAATCTATTCTAACAATCTTTCACAAAGTATTCTGAAAACAAAACAACTTAAACACTTAGAATCAAAGCTATAAAGTTCTTGAGAAAATGGAGGATGCTTGCACAGAGAAAATCTTCAAAAAGCGTAGTTTGCATGGGAGCTTCTTCCTCCTTTTATAGTGTGAGAAGCATTAAATGCTTAGGACACTTGTCATCGGGAGATTTGCTTGTAGGTGTTGACTTCTGAAAAGTTGATGTGTCCTTGTCACCTTTTTCCTTGGTACTAGGAAGAATACCCATGCTGATTGAGACTTTATCTGATAATGGATAAAACGACAAATAGTCACTTTTACCTGGCAATAGATATTTTCCCATAATAAATGATCTTCTTGATGTGTCTTCCAAGACAGTTCCATCGATTGTATTCCACCGATATGAGTGCCTTGGAGTTTGTCGCAATTGAGAGAACATCTGGGAAGATACTTGAGATCCCACAGATTTGAAGCTTTCATCGGTGGGACTCATATTTGGTCGGCCAAGGGATGGGTCGGTGGGAGATGTCCACTGCGAGGATAAGCAACTTGGCATCGTTTTGGGTGCTTGATAACCTCGACCAACTCTGTAAAGAAATATTGCGCAAAATCGATCTTTCGTTGGAAGATGAGAGCATGAGCAAGAGAAGTGATGTAGGAAGCAGATTGGTCATGTCCACTAGTTTTTCTGGACAGACAATAGATCACATGGGTAAAGAAGAAGTTACAGATACCTCTCATCTTACCTCTTACAAGAGTACCTGGTCCTTTTGAAGATTTGGAGGGTTTGTCATCAGTTTGGTGAATGTAGCCAAGAGCATTCACCACCTCTGCATGGGCCGTGGTAATGTGCATGTCTTCATAATCAGAAAATGCCTCAATCTTCAAGGCACGACGAACATCATCCACCCCAAATGTAACATCCCAGGCCAACCGTACCAGATATTGTCCGCTTTGTCCACACACCCGGACTCACGGTTTTAAAACGCGTCTGATAGGGGAGGTATCAAGTCCCTCTTATAAGGCAACCTTAGTTCTCCTCCCCAACCAATGTGGGATCTTACAATCCACCCCCCTTGGGAGCCCAGCGTCCTCGCTGGCACACCAGTCCGGTTCCCGGCTCTGATACCATCTGTAACATCTCAGACCAACCGTACCAGATATTGTCCGTTTTGTCCACACACCCGGACTCACGGTTTTAAAACGCGTCTGATATGGGAGGTATCAAGTTCCTATTATAAGGCAACCTTTGTTCCCCTCCCCAACCAATGTGGGATCTTACAATTCACCCCCCCTTGGGAGCCCAGCGTCCTCGCTGGCACATCAGTTCGGTTCCCGGCTCTGATACCATCTGTAACATCCCAGGCCAACCGTACCAGATATTGTCCGCTTTGTCCACACACCCGGACTCACGGTTTTAAAACGCGTCTGATAGGGGAGGTATCAAGTCCCTCTTATAAGGCAACCTTAGTTCTCCTCCCCAACCAATGTGGGATCTTACAATCCACCCCCCTTGGGAGACCAGCGTCCTCGCTGGCACACCAGTCCGGTTCCCGGCTCTGATACCATATGTAACATCCCAGAAGCTGTGAGTCCGGGTGTGTGGACAAAACGGACAATATCTGGTACGGTTGGTCTGGGATGTTACAGATGGTACCAGAGCCGGGAACCGGACTGGAGTGCCAGCGAGGACGCTGGGCTCCCAAGGGGGGTGGATTGTAAGATCCCACATTGGTTGGGGAGGAGAACTAAGGTTGCCTTATAAGAGGGACTTGATACCTCCCCTATCAGACGCGTTTTAAAACCGTGAGTCCGGGTGTGTGGACAAAGCGGACAATATCTTGTACAGTTGGCCTGGGATGTTACAGATGGTATCAGAGCTGGGAACCGGACTGGTGTGCCAGCGAGGACGCTGGGCTCCCAAGGGGGGTGGATTGTAAGATCCCACATTGGTTGGGGAGGGGAACAAAGGTTGCCTTATAAGGGACTTGATACCTCCTCTATCAGACGCGTTTTAAAACCGTGAGTCCAGGTGTGCGGACAAAGCGGACAATATCTGGTACGGTTGGCCGTGGATGTTACAGATGGTATCAGAGCCGGGAACCGAACTGATGTGCCAGCGAGGACGCTGGGCTCCCAAGGGGGGTGGATTGTAAGATCCCACATTGGTTGGGGAGGGGAACAAAGGTTGCCTTATAATAGGAACTTGATACCTCCCATATCAGACGCGTTTTAAAACCGTGAGTCCGGGTGTGTGGACAAAACGGACAATATCTGGTACGGTTGGTCTGGGATGTTACACCAAATGTGAGATCATGATCGCCTTCTTCGTCAGTAAGAATTGAAGCGTGAACTGCTTCGTTGGAGGGATCATACACAGCAATAAGCCAGAAGTTGCCAATGAGCATTTTGCTCATTTTAGGGTTGCAGGTGAAAGCATGAAGAAGATGAGAACAGGTTAAAAACTTAGTCACAGTAGCAAACTCGGGATGAGCGGGATCGGATTCAAACCTTGCAACATGATTGCAAGGATTGAACTTGAGGTCTTCGAAGCTTGTGAGGGTTTCCTTAACAACCTTGGTGTGTTTGGTAGCCTTGGATGAAGTAGACGATGCCATTGAGGATGATGAAATAGTTGCAGGTTTGTGGTTGTGAGAGAGAGGATGATCGTTATGGTTGCAGGTTGCGAAAAGAAAGAATGGAGGAGATGAGTGATATTTATAGGATTTAGGGATTTGAAAGGGTTTTGGACGGCAATGGTTAAGGATGGAAAACGAAAGGTTGGGAATTAAGTGAAATAAAAAATGGGTTTAAAAAGGTTATCATTAGGGTTTTGAAAGTTGTGGCCAAGAGTTAGCATGGAATGGGAAGGGTCAAAATACCTCTGACACATAGAGGTATAGGGGTGATGTAATCATAGAAAACTGCGAGAGATAAGGAATGTGAAAGACATAGGTGGAGAATGCAATTCACCGATTAAATGATAATCGGGGAGTATCGGTAGGGAGGGCACACTGATCGGGGTAGTCAGGGCGATCAATAGATGTATGAGGTCGGTAGAATGAGACCTAGGATTGCAAGAGTGTAATCCACCGACGTGATTGTTTCGGATGTCGGTGAGAATTCTCGAAGGAAATCGGTGGCTGGGAGACTACCGATATGGGATCGGTGTATGGATCGGGGACACGGAATTAGGGTTTCTGTGAATGAAAGCCACCGACGTGAGGAAATGTCGGTGACAGAAACCACCGAGAATGAATTTAAAAGTCGAAGGGAAAGATCGGGGTTGTCGGGGAATGCATCCACCGATCAAGGTTTAGCATCGGTGAGGAGACCCCCGACCAAAAACAATTTTTTTAAGAGTATCAAATTACATATCAAGATACAGCATTCCAAGTTCACTTATTAGAAAATTGAACCTGACTTCATCTAAGGGTTTGGTGAACAAGTCTGCAAGCTGAAGATCAGTTGGAATAAAATGCAACTCAATGTCACCTTTGGAAATGTGATCTCTGATGAAGTGATATCAGATGTCTATGTGCTTTGACCTGGAGTATAGAACTGGATTATTTGCAATAGCTATTACACTTGAATTGTCACATAGAATTGGGACTTTTGAGTAGACTTGAGCATAGTCCCGGAGTTGATTTTTCATCCACAGGATCTGAGCACAGCAACTTCCAGCCGCAACATATTCAGCCTCAGCAGTAGAGGTTGAGACAGAGTTTTGTTTCTTGCTGGACTAGCTGACTAATTTGCCACCAAGAAGTTGGCAGCTGCCTGTGGTACTCTTCATGTCAACTTTGGAGCCTGCATAATCTGAATCTGAATACCCAATTAGCTCAAAACCTGAGTCTTTGGGATACCAAAGACCCAGATGCAAGGTACCTTTTAGATACCGGAAAATCTGTTTTACAGCAGCCAAATGAGATTCTTTTGGGTTGGCTTGATAACAGGCACAAAGACAGGTAGAAAACATAATATCCGGTCTGCTAGCAGTTAAATAGAGAAGAGAACCAATCATCCCCCTATAATTTGTTACATCAACAGATTTACCATCCGGATCAGCATGGATTTTCAAGGGTGGTGCCATGGGAGTTTTCATAGGAGAACTATCTAAGAAATTAAATTTCTTCAGAAGGTCACGAATATATTTGCTTTGATTTATAAAAATCCCTTTTGAAGTTTGTTTGACCTGAAGGCCTAAAAAGAATGTGAGCTCTCACATCATGCTCATCTCATATTGACTCATCATGAGAGAAGCAAACTCATCACATAGTGATTCATCAGTGGCACCAAAGATGATGTCATCTACATAAATTTGAACAAGAATGAGATTACCTGAGGTCTTCTTGATAAAGAAAGTGTTGTCAATTTTACCTCTGGAGTATCCATTCTTTAGAAGAAAATCAGCAAGAGTGTCATACCAAGCACGTGGAGCTTGCTTGAGACCATAGAGAGCCTTGTCTAATCTGTACACATAATCTGGAAGAGTTGGGTCTTCAAAACCAGGTGGTTGTTTCACATAGACTTCCTCTGCAAGTTCCCTATTGAGGAAAGCACTTTTGACATCCATCTGAAAGACCCTGAAATTTCGGTATGCAGCATGAGCCAGAAAAATTCTTATGGCTTCAAGTCTTGCAACAGGGGCAAATGTTTCATCATAGTCAATGCCTTCTTCCTGTCTATATCCTTGAGCCACCAGTCTGGCCTTGTTTCTGACAACTGTACCTTCTTCATCTATTTTATTCCTGAAGACCCATTTGGTTCCAATGATTGTCTTCTTTGGAGGTCTGGGAACCAATCTCCAAACTTTGTTTCTTTCAAACTGAGAAAGTTCCTCTTGCATGGCAGTGATCCAACAGGGATCTGCTAGAGCTTCCTCAATCTTCTTAGGCTCAATGAGAGAGAGAAAGTTCACATAGAGACAAATGTTTCCAAATCCTCTTCGTGTTTGGACTCCAGCTTGTTGATCACCAATTATTTGATCTATGGGGTGATCTTTGGTCCATTTTGTGGCAGGAGGTAAAGGTGGTGGAATATTTTGTGTGGACGTTGATGGAAGATTTTGGTGTACAGGAGTGGGATCAGGAATGTCGGTGGAAGATTGAGGTTCGGTGGGAGGCTGAATTTCAGTGGAAGTAGGGTCAATTTCGGTGGGTGAAGTGTCGGGCACTATGGAGTGTGACCCAACTTGGTTATTTGAAGAAGAAGGATTTGAAGGAGTGAAAGGAATGGAAGAAGCATCGGTAGGATTAGTTAAAGGAGCATCACTTATGCATGATGAAATCCACCGATGTAGTTCATCATCATCATTTGAGAGAGATGATGATCTCAGGTCATCAATTTTTACATGAATGGACTCATCAATGCATTTTCTCCTGAGATTATACACACGATATGCTTTGGAGGATAGGGAGTATCCAACAAAAATTCCTTCATTAGCCTTGGGATCAAATTTCCCAAGGTTGTCACGATCATTCAGAATGAAGCACACACAGCCAAAAACATGAAGAAAACCTATATTTGGTTTTCTGCCATGGAAAACTTCATAAGGGGTCTTATCATGCCTTTTGGAGATCACCGACCTATTTTGGGTAAAGCAAGCAGTATTAACAGCTTCAGCCCAAAAGTAGGTGGGAAGATTTGATTCACTTAGCATTGATCTTGCAGCCTCACATAGAGTTCTATTTTTCTTTTCCACTACTCCATTCTGCTGAGGAGTCCTGACAGCTGAGAAGTTTTGAGAAATTCCTTTCTCATTGAAGAAGTCTTCTAGAGCTTTGTTTCTGAATTCGGTGCCATTGTCACTTCTCACTGATCGTACAAGTTGTCCATTCAGAACTTCATTTTTCTTGACAAAGTTGATGATTTCTTCAGTTGCATCACTTTTATACCTGAGAAAAGAGACCCAAGTATATCTAGTAAATTCATCAACAATTACAAGAATGTACCTTTTGCCACCTAAGCTGGGAGTGCTGACTGGTCCACAAAGATCCATGTGCAACATTTGAATAGGAAGAGTGATGGAAGAGCATTGCTTGGTCTTGAAGGAAGTTTTAGTGAGCTTTCCTTTTTCACATGCAACACACAACTTTTCTTTGACAAAGTTTAACTTTGGCATCCCGGTCACCAGCTGTAACGTCCCAAAAATTTCAAGCAAATTTAAATTTTTAAATAAACAATTCATTTATAACAACTCATTAAATGGGCCCAATGTTTCGGTTGCAAACTCATAATTAATATCTTTATAATAAAAACCAGCGGAATAAACGTTAATTATTAAAACCATAAAGCAACCAGCTCTCCTCGCGCGCCAGTGTGTACCCGTCACGCCTTAGAGCCACCCGCACCTGAAACCACAAATTATTGGGAAAGGGTAAGCACGAAGCTTAGTGAATTCAACACCATAAATAATACAGTTATTCCACACTACCCCTAAAACAGATAGTGACACATAAACGATCATACAGGTCTACGAACAAATCATAAACATGTATATCCACAACCACCCGCCTAAAAGGCACAAGTCGGTCCCACCGACCACATGATAACATCTTCGGCCCCGCCGAATCCCCGGTCCCACCAAGTCTCTACGCCACCCGCGTATAAAACCTCCGGCCCCGCCGGACCCCCGGTCCCACCGAGTCTCTACGCCACCCGCGTATAAAACCTCCGGCCCCGCCGGACCCTCGGTCCCACCGAGTTAACATGGCAACATAGTATCAACTAGACACCCCACTATCTAGTTCCACAACACAATCACATAAAGCTACCACACACGTACTACAACAATGATAAAACAACTATTATTAGATATAGTGAGAGAACTCACCTCAAATGCGCGCCTAGCTTAACAACACAAATCATGCTTCACAATTACGGTCACCTCCCAGCACCTAAACGCATGTTAAAACGTGTCAATACGAGACTCGGACCCTATGACACGACACACGCTTAAACCGTCACTAAAACTAATTTCCGTTCTCACAAAACAGGTATGTTCGGGACCTGTTTCGACCCCTTTAAACCCAGAAAAATCTCAATATTAATTCATGACCAGAAAGTCCTCTGAGTTAGGGTTCCGAGGACATATTATACGCCTCCTAACGATTTTTCTACAATTAATTACGGATTTTATAAGATCAGCCCGCAGAACAGCGAAAAAACAGCACTTATCAGTATAAAACGACGATTTGGCCTAAGTTACGTTCCGAACTGGATTTTGTACAAAACACAGAAAAGTTTATAGACTCAAAAAGGGAACTTTTGGCACTGAAATCACCCCCATCCGAGTTACGAGGAGAAAGTTACAGCTTACGCAAAACAGTGACAGAACTGCAGTTTCTTTTACATAAAATGACGATTCACTGAACTTACGACCACTTTTCCACCTAGCTAGAGGCCGAACCAGTTTTCCGCTAAAACACAGAAAACATGCCCGACCCCGAGCTTGAACCGTGGGCGCCAGTTTCGGCTCAATCAGAGTTACGACAGAAAAGTTATGGTTGACGCAAAACAGTGGCAGAAGGACGTTTTTCACATAAATTGACAATTTTATAAAACGGTTTACGCGATTCGGGTTTGCAACTAGGGCTGGACAACCCACGCACCACCCACGCACACACACTGCCGACCACCCACGGCCACCGTAGCGGCGGCGTGCGGCGGTGGTAGTTTCACCGGAGGAAGCGAAAAGGAAAGGAAACGAAACAAAACAAAACGAAACGAAACGGACGACTTACCTAGCAACGGTTGCTCCTCTCTCCCTCGACTTCTCCGACGAACAGAGCTGGTGGCGGCGGCCTCCGGCGACAGCAGCGCCTCCGGCGAGTTCCCTCCCTCTCGCCTTCTCTCTCTCTCTCTCTCGCGATCACTCTCTCTCTCGGTCTCTTCTCGTTGCCGCACCACAAGACAATAGGGTTAGGATAGTTTTTGGTTTGCTTGGCTAACAAGAAAGGGAAAAACGAGACTAGGAAAAAAAAAAGGTCTCGGCCCTCTCCTTGCATAGGCCGAATCCATGCTAAGGTTTCACCAAAAAGACGAAAATGGTCCCTCGACTTCTAAGGACTTCTCTTAACTACCCAAAATGCAACCAAGTTAGCAATAAGGTCCTTTTTGACACCAAACCACTAACCAAAACAATTAAAGGTAAACACTTTAAAATGGTTTAAAGATTTATTACGCATTTGGTCAAACTTGCTAACCCCGTTAGTAAAGATTCGCTAAAAGAACGATATTAAAGCAATTAATTAAAATATATATAAACATACCGGGACACTGGCTTTACAACTCTCCCCCACTTAGATTAGACTTCGCCCTCGAAGTCTCTGCCTACGAATAGCTCCGGATAGTTCTCCCTCATCCCAACCTCAGGTTCCTAAGTCCACTTGAAACTCCTACTAAACTTCTCGAATACTATTCTTGCTAACGTACTCTTTCTAAGACACTGGGATTATGATCGGCAGAACACCCCGACAATTGAAATCATTCCTAGCCAAGCGACTACGGTTGTCCCCCAACCTTAGATATTCCATACATCCCGAGTCAAATCTCAAGCTCTAACCACTCCAAAGCTGCTCACCAGTATACTCCACAGGATACTCGATTACGATCCCTCCTATCATTAATTGACGATTAACTTCTACGAATTCTAATAGACTCCAACGATTTTCAATATCTTATATTAACAAAACATCGACCCCCTGCCGAACATCGGTCCAACCGATTACAATAACAAACATCGGCCACCCGCCGAACATCGGTCCAACCGATTACAATAACAAACATCGGCCACCCGCCGAACATCGGTCCAACCGATTACAATAACAAACATCGGCCACCCGCCGAACATCGGTCCAACCGATTACAATAACTCACATAAGCGTGGTATTATCCTAGACACTAACACAAATAGATATCCCCCACAACCGAATCAACTAACACACGCGTAGGTCATTCCACCATAACCATCCATCACAAGTGATCATTTCAGGGTTACTACTACCGTCACCATGATTATCTTAAAATCGGCTACAACTCTCCGATTATACTAAAGGTGTTTGGCCTCAAGCCCAAAAGTCGACACCTAAATATACCACCTACCTCAAAATGGTTGATGCGCATTTATTCTCTTAATAACAAAGGGCATCAATCCCTTAACCGATACTATTCGGCCTACAGTACTAACGCGCGTGGAATATCTACCTTCCACCGTCGACGTATCATCCACACTTGCTCTACGAAGCCAAGTCACACCGTATCGAGGATACACCTTGACGTCTACCTCCCAGGTAACGCCTCAAGACCCAGCACACCGGAACTACCTCCCAGGTAAGTGCCCACAACTATATCCTCCTAGTACCTACTGGAAAGTCTAGGTTAAAACACATGAATACCGGGGTCCCATCCCGAGATACCCAACCGACCATTACCAACGACTGACTAACGTGTCTAAGGATCCAAAGCAAACAACCTACCAACAACATGCCTATTCCGGATTGACACATGACACTTAAAAGCACATTTCCCCAAATGGTTTACAAAATCATTTACAAAATATTTTCAACATCAGGATTTTCATCTCAAAAAGATCGTATGTAATAAAACTACTATTACCTGATCGATAATTACGCAAAACTGGACACGCTCGTCCCACATAGGAAAATCATGTTGAAAATCGTCCCATTGCAGTTCAGTTTACTCACACAAAAGCAAAGCGTAATAAATAATTTCTTTAAAATGAACCGCCTCGATTCCAGTATGGATTGACTCATGACGTGCACTTAAAGTAACCGCTTGACCTTAAACAGGGTGCGGCAAAGGTGTGCACATAATTCAAAATAAGTTTCACGACATTTGATTCAAAAATTCTTCTTTTTAATCATAAAAATGACGTGGCACAGGGTTCGCCACAAATTTTCGCGCGTCAGCTAATCACACAAAACGATGACACGGTTTACAAATATATTTTTGTTAAAACACAACTGTCTCGTGTAAGTTTCAATCTTGAAGACAGAAACCAGTCCGCTTCTATTAATTGGAAATATCGACTAAAACCTCATAAAATCTCAAACTGGGGGCAGGCATGCAAGCTTGTAACACTTCCTCAAGTTTCGTACTTGGGACATATAACGTCAACACATTATAGTTTAAAAATGTATTTATCGAAAATGCTCAAAATACTCGTTTCCTCCAAAGCAAAAGTTTTTACTTTCCCAAAAAAATGATCGGTAATTCTAAATTAACCGAATGTCAAAAATCTACGCATTTATATTTCCAAAATATAACACATTGTAATCGTATGCATGATGTTCACAACATTAAAACACTCCTTGGATCAAATGGTCTTTCATTTCGACAAAAAGGAACTAAAACATTTTCATGCACGACTCGTTCATCAAAATGTCGAGAACAAAGGTTACCCCATTATGCATACCCCTAAGTCGATAAATCGCATTTTCATGGAAATGTCAATAAAACCTTTAGCTGACTAAAAAGCGCACTAAACAACTCCTTATGAAATGTTACCAAAATTCCTCCATGCATCACTTATGTCACGCATGAATCAATCCACACACTGAACTAATTGCAATAAAACACTTAGTAATACAAACTCTCGAACGAAAAGTTAAGCGACACTGGAATTCCAAACTCATTTTAAACAAATCACCAAAATAGCCTTTATACAGACATCGTGGAATGTAACTTTTCGTCTCAACTCTAACACATGTGGAGGAGTTCCAATGTTAGAGTCTCAATCCGTAGTCACTTACCCAACATCTTAACCACCACCAAAACACGGATAACATCGTACCCGAAAGAACCGTTGGAAAAATAACGAAAATGAGACAAATTCTAACAAAGTTTGCACTCCCGTGATAAAACGATTTCATACACTTTCAAAACCATATTTCAAAATCTTGTGCGTGTGCTGAGCAGTTCCCAAAATTCCAAAACACCGTCCATACAAAGATTTGAAACACAAGAATTTGTTAATGCAATCTTATTTTCAAAATAACTTCGTGCATGACTCATTCGGCATTCAACGTCTCGACCCCTACTACTCCGAAACTCTCCGGTCTACTATTGTCATCCAGACATTTAAACCTCTTAAGGCCAGTTGGGAAATCACATCAAATCATCTTACGGGTTTTCCTCAAATCAAAGTCGGCTCTATGAGCCTAGCACAATCTTCCATCTTGGCCCGAAATGATCTGCTTACAACAAATATCATCCTTATCGTCACTCCAAGTGACTAATATTAGAATCGTCTTTCTATTCCAACGACTACTAATTTAGGACCTTCATCACTACCCCCAACGATCATCACCTCAAAACACTTCGAGTACACACCTGTACTAGTAGGTTTACTATAGTTGTTCCTCCTTGTGATGGCTATTCTGGGTAGACAATACAACGCGTTATTAGCACATAGTAACTCATACTAACAACACTCACGCTCAACTCCTTGGATTCTTCGTGACTTCCCCGACTCAAGCATTGATCCTGTGCTTCCGGTAGTAGGAGCTCTACTACTACCTTCCACGCCTATCATCGCCCGTTCCGAGTTCCATCCCAAGGGGTCCAAGTAGTTTCTCACCGAAACCATACACATATGCCCGCACCGGCATATGTACACACTCTTCCTAGCTCCCTAGGAATTCCATCCAAACCACTACCCTTGCTACTGCCAAATCCCTAATAGCAAGCAGCAGACATGCAATACAGTGTAACAAGCACCAAGCAATTTAGCATACATACTCCTATGTTCTAGAAAGCAATCTAGCACACGTACTCATACATAAACACCCTTCCCAGCTCTCTAGGAACTTCCTCTTATCCCACTACCCTTGCTACTACCGAATTCCTACTAATTATAACGGGTGACCTCGCGAATACCCGATTATATGCAGTGCGAAACAAATAGACAGTCGAATACAAGACTCTATCCTAGAACGGTTGGACTCAAACAAGAGCTGCGCAATAGAACTAAATCGAATATTCTAAGGCTATAAATCTCTTACTGCATACAACCTAGAGGGCATCCACTTAGTAACCTATCATAATTAGCATAAATTCCTAATAGCAAGTAGTTCAACATACAGCATAGTGTCCACAACAGGCAATCTAGCATGCATACTCTATGATCTAGAAAGCAATAAAACACTATGTACTGTACCTTTTCCCCTGGCTCCGGCTGACTGTACACACTGCGCCATCGATCACCGTTTCTCAAACGGGTTTTCCTTTCTTTTATTTTCCAAAAATTTAAAGAAAATTTTATAGCCGCAAACTTGAGATCAAACACTCCGAAATGCGTTTGATTCACTCAAGCCGTGCTCTGATACCAAGTTGTAACGTCCCAAAAATTTCAAGCAAATTTAAATTTTTAAATAAACAATTCATTTATAACAACTCATTAAATGGGCCCAATGTTTCGGTTGCAAACTCATAATTAATATCTTTATAATAAAAACCAGCGGAATAAAGGTTAATTATTAAAACCATAAAGCAACCAGCTCTCCTCGCGCGCCAGTGTGTACCCGTCACGCCTTAGAGCCACCCGCACCTGAAACCACAAATTATTGGGAAAGGGTAAGCACGAAGCTTAGTGAATTCAACACCATAAATAATACAGTTATTCCACACTACCCCTAAAACAGATAGTGACACATAAACGATCATACATGTCTACGAACAAATCATAAACATGTATATCCACAACCACCCGCCTAAAAGGCACAAGTCGGTCCCACCGACCACATGATAACATCTTCGGCCCCGCCGAATCCCCGGTCCCACCGAGTCTCTACGCCACCCGCATATAAAACCTCCGGCCCCGCCGGACCCCCGGTCCCACCGAGTCTCTACGCCACCCGCGTATAAAACCTACGGCCCCGCCGGACCCTCGGTCCCACCGAGTTAACATGGCAACATAGTATCAACTAGACACCCCACTATCTAGTTCCACAACACAATCACATAAAGCTACCACACACGTACTACAACAATGATAAAACAACTATTATTAGATATAGTGAGAGAACTCACCTCAAATGCGCGCCTAGCTTAACAACACAAATCAAGCTTCACAATTACGGTCACCTCCCAGCACCTAAACGCATGTTAAAACGTGTCAATACGAGACTCGGACCCTATGACACGACACACGCTTAAACCATCACGAAAACTAATTTCCGTTCTCACAAAACAGGTCTGTTCGGGACCTGTTTCGACCCCTTTAAACCCAGAAAAATCCCAATATTAATTCATGACCAGAAAGTCCTCTGAGTTAGGGTTCCGAGGACATATTATACGCCTCCTAACGATTTTTCTACAATTAATTACGGATTTTATAAGATCAGCCCGCAGAACAGCGAAAAAACAGCACTTATCAGTATAAAACGACGATTTGGCCTAAGTTACGTTCCGAACTGGATTTTGTACAAAACACAGAAACGTTTATAGACTCAAAAAGGGAACTTTTGGCACCGAAATCACCCCAATCCGAGTTACGAGGAGAAAGTTACAGCTTACGCAAAACAGTGACAGAACTGCAGTTTCTTTTACATAAAATGACGATTCACTGAACTTACGACCACTTTTCCACCTAGCTAGAGGCCGAACCAGTTTTCCGCTAAAACACAGAAAACATGCCCGACCCCGAGCTTGAACCGTGGGCGCCAGTTTCGGCTCAATCGGAGTTACGACAGAAAAGTTATGGTTGACGCAAAACAGTGGCAGAAGGACGTTTTTCACATAAATTGACGATTTTATAAAACGGTTTACGCGATTCGGGTTTGCAACTAGGGCTGGACAACCCACGCACCACCCACGCACACACACTGCCGACCACCCACGGCCACCGTAGCGGCGGCGTGCGGCGGTGGTAGTTTCACCGGAGGAAGCGAAAAGGAAAGGAAACGAAACAAAACAAAACAAAACGAAACGAAACGGACGACTTACCTAGCAACGGTTGCTCCTCTCTCCCTCGACTTCTCCGACGAACAGAGCTGGTGGCGGCGGCCTCCGGCGACAGCAGCGCCTCCGGCGAGTTCCCTCCCTCTCGCCTTCTCTCTCTCTCTCTCTCTCTCTCGCGCGATCACTCTCTCTCTCGGTCTCTTCTCGTTGCCGCACCACAAGACAATAGGGTTAGGATAGTTTTTGGTTTGCTTGGCTAACAAGAAAGGGAAAAACGAGACTAGGAAAAAAAAAGGTCTCGGCCCTCTCCTTGCATAGGCCGAATCCATGCTAAGGTTTCATCAAAAAGACGAAAATGGTCCCTCGACTTCTAAGGACTTCTCTTAACTACCCAAAATGCAACCAAGTTAGCAATAAGGTCCTTTTTGACACCAAACCACTAACCAAAACAATTAAAGGTAAACACTTTAAAATGGTTTAAAGATTTATTACGCATTTGGTCAAACTTGCTAACCCCGTTAGTAAAGATTCGCTAAAAGAACGATATTAAAGCAATTAATTAAAATATATATAAACATACAGGGACACGGGCTTTACAACTCTCCCCCACTTAGATTAGACTTCGCCCTCGAAGTCTCTGCCTACGAATAGCTCCGGATAGTTCTCCCTCATCCCAACCTCAGGTTCCTAAGTCCACTTGAAACTCCTACTAAACTTCTCGAATACTATTCTTGCTAACGTACTCTTTCTAAGACACTGGGATTATGATCGGCAGAACACCCCGACAATTGAAATCATTCCTAGCCAAGCGAATACGGTTGTCCCCCAACCTTAGATATTCCATACATCCCGAGTCAAATCTCAAGCTCTAACCACTCCAAAGCTGCTCACCAGTATACTCCACAGGATACTCGATTACGATCCCTCCTATCATTAATTGACGATTAACTTCTACGAATTCTAATAGACTCCAACGATTTTCAATATCTTATATTAACAAAACATCGACCCCCCGCCGAACATCGGTCCAACCGATTACAATAACAAACATCGGCCACCCGCCGAACATCGGTCCAACCGATTACAATAACTCACATAAGCGTGGTATTATCCTAGACACTAACATAAATAGATATCCCCCACAACCGAATCAACTAACACACGCGTAGGTCATTCCACCATAACCATCCATCACAAGTGATCATTTCAGGGTTACTACTACCGTCACCGTGATTATCTTAAAATCGGCTACAACTCTCCGATTATACTAAAGGTGTTTGGCCTCAAGCCCAAAAGTCGACACCTAAATATACCACCTACCTCAAAATGGTTGATGCGCATTTATTCTCTTAATAACAAAGGGCATCAATCCCTTAACCGATACTATTCGGCCTACAGTACTAACGCGCGTGGAATATCTACCTTCCACCGTCGACGTATCATCCACACTTGCTCTACGAAGCCAAGTCACACCGTATCGAGGATACACCTTGACGTCTACCTCCCAGGTAACGCCTCAAGACCCAGCACACCGGAACTACCTCCCAGGTAAGTGCCCACAACTATATCCTCCTAGTACCTACTGGAAAGTCTAGGTTAAAACACATGAATACCGGGGTCCCACCCCGAGATACCCAACCGACCATTACCAACGACTGACTAACGTGTCTAAGGATCCAAAGCAAACAGCCTACCAACAACATGCCTATTCCGGATTGACACATGACACTTAAAAGCACATTTCCCCAAATGGTTTACAAAATCATTTACAAAATATTTTCAACATCAGGATTTTCATCTCAAAAAGATCGTATGTAATAAAACTACTATTACCTGATCGATAATTACGCAAAACTGGACACGCTCGTCCCACATAGGAAAATCATGTTGAAAATCGTCCCATTGCAGTTCAGTTTACTCACACAAAAGCAAAGCGTAATAAATAATTTCTTTAAAATGAAACGCCTCGATTCCAGTATGGATTGACTCATGACGTGCACTTAAAGTAACCGCTTGACCTTAAACAGGGTGCGGCAAAGGTGTGCACATAATTCAAAATAAGTTTCACGACATTTGATTCAAAAATTGTTCTTTTTAATCATAAAAATGACGTGGCACAGGGTTCGCCACAAATTTTCGCGCGTCAGCTAATCACACAAAACGATGACACGGTTTACAAATATATTTTTGTTAAAACACAACTGTCTCGAGTAAGTTTCAATCTTGAAGACAGAAACCAGTCCGCTTCTATTAATTGGAAATATCGACTAAAACCTCATAAAATCTCAAACTGGGGGCAGGCATGCAAGCTTGTAACACTTCCTCAAGTTTCGTACTTGGGACATATAACGTCAACACATTATAGTTTAAAAATGTATTTATCGAAAATGCTCAAAATACTCGTTTCCTCCAAAGCAAAAGTTTTTACTTTCCCAAAAAAATGATCGGTAATTCTAAATTAACCGAATGTCAAAAATCTACGCATTTATATTTCCAAAATATAACACATTGTAATCGTATGCATGATGTTCACAACATTAAAACACTCCTTGGATCAAATGGTCTTTCATTTCGACAAAAAGGAACTAAAACATTTTCATGCACGACTCGTTCATCAAAATGTCGAGAACAAAGGTTACCCCAGTATGCATACCCCTAAGTCGATAAATCGCATTTTCATGGAAATGTCAATAAAACCTTTAGCTGACTAAAAAGCGCACTAAACAACTCCTTATGAAATGTTACCAAAATTCCTCCATGCATCACTTATGTCACGCATGAATCAATCCACACACTGAACTAATTGCAATAAAACACTTAGTAATACAAACTCTCGAACGAAAAGTTAAGCGACACTGGAATTCCAAACTCATTTTAAACAAATCACCAAAATAGCCTTTATACAGACATCGTGGAATGTAACTTTTCGTCTCAACTCTAACATATGTGGAGGAGTTCCAATGTTAGAGTCTCAATCCGTAGTCACTTACCCAACATCTTAACCACCACCAAAACACGGATAACATCGTACCCGAAAGAACCGTTGGAAAAATAACGAAAATGAGACAAATTCTAACAAAGTTTGCACTCCCGTGATAAAACGATTTCATACACTTTCAAAACCATATTTCAAAATCTTGTGCGTGTGCTGAGCAGTTCCCAAAATTCCAAAACACCGTCCATACAAAGATTTGAAACACAAGAATTTGTTAATGCAATCTTATTTTCAAAATAACTTCGTGCATGACTCATTCGGCATTCAACGTCTCGACCCCTACTACTCCGAAACTCTCCGGTCTACTATTGTCATCCAGACATTTAAACCTCTTAAGGCCAGTTGGGAAATCACATCAAATCATCTTACGGGTTTTCCTCAAATCAAAGTCGGCTCTATGAGCCTAGCACAATCTTCCATCTTGGCCCGAAATGATCTGCTTACAACAAATATCATCCTTATCGTCACTCCAAGTGACTAATATTAGAATCGTCTTTCTATTCCAACGACTACTAATTTAGGACCTTCATCACTACCCCCAACGATCATCACCTCAAAACACTTCGAGTACACACCTGTACTAGTAGGTTTACTATAGTTGTTCCTCCTTGTGATGGCTATTCTGGGTAGACAATACAACGCGTTATTAGCACATAGTAACTCATACTAACAACACTCACGCTCAACTCCTTGGATTCTTCGTGACTTCCCCGACTCAAGCATTGATCCTGTGCTTCCGGTAGTAGGAGCTCTACTACTACCTTCCACGCCTATCATCGCCCGTTCCGAGTTCCATCCCAAGGGGTCCAAGTAGTTTCTCACCGAAACCATACACATATGCCCGCACCGGCATATGTACACACTCTTCCTAGCTCCCTAGGAATTCCATCCAAACCACTACCCTTGCTACTGCCAAATCCCTAATAGCAAGCAGCAGACATGCAATACAGTGTAACAAGCACCAAGCAATTTAGCATACATACTCCTATGTTCTAGAAAGCAATCTAGCACACGTACTCATACATAAACACCCTTCCCAGCTCTCTAGGAACTTCCTCTTATCCCACTACCCTTGCTACTACCGAATTCCTACTAATTATAACGGGTGACCTCGCGAATACCCGATTATATGCAGTGCGAAACAAATAGACAGTCGAATACAAGACTCTATCCTAGAACGGTTGGACTCAAACAAGAGCTGCGCAATAGAACTAAATCGAATATTCTAAGGCTATAAATCTCTTACTGCATACAACCTAGAGGGCATCCACTTAGTAACCTATCATAATTAGCATAAATTCCTAATAGCAAGTAGTTCAACATACAGCATAGTGTCCACAACAGGCAATCTAGCATGCATACTCTATGATCTAGAAAGCAATAAAACACTAAGTACTGTACCTTTTCCCCTGGCTCCGGCTGACTGTACACACTACGCCATCGATCACCGTTTCTCAAACGGGTTTTCCTTTCTTTTATTTTCCAAAAATTTAAAGAAAATTTTATAGCCGCAAACTTGAGATCAAACACTCCGAAATGCGTTTGATTCACTCAAGCCGTGCTCTGATACCAAGTTGTAACGTCCCAAAAATTTCAAGCAAATTTAAATTTTTAAATAAACAATTCATTTATAACAACTCATTAAATGGGCCCAATGTTTCGGTTGCAAACTCATAATTAATATCTTTATAATAAAAACCAGCGGAATAAAGGTTAATTATTAAAACCATAAAGCAACCAGCTCTCCTCGCGCGCCAGTGTGTACCCGTCACGCCTTAGAGCCACCCGCACCTGAAACCACAAATTATTGGGAAAGGGTAAGCACGAAGCTTAGTGAATTCAACACCATAAATAATACAGTTATTCCACACTACCCCTAAAACAGATAGTGACACATAAACGATCATACATGTCTACGAACAAATCATAAACATGTATATCCACAACCACCCGCCTAAAAGGCACAAGTCGGTCCCACCGACCACATGATAACATCTTCGGCCCCGCCGAATCCCCGGTCCCACCGAGTCTCTACGCCACCCGCATATAAAACCTCCGGCCCCGCCGGACCCCCGGTCCCACCGAGTCTCTACGCCACCCGCGTATAAAACCTACGGCCCCGCCGGACCCTCGGTCCCACCGAGTTAACATGGCAACATAGTATCAACTAGACACCCCACTATCTAGTTCCACAACACAATCACATAAAGCTACCACACACGTACTACAACAATGATAAAACAACTATTATTAGATATAGTGAGAGAACTCACCTCAAATGCGCGCCTAGCTTAACAACACAAATCAAGCTTCACAATTACGGTCACCTCCCAGCACCTAAACGCATGTTAAAACGTGTCAATACGAGACTCGGACCCTATGACACGACACACGCTTAAACCATCACGAAAACTAATTTCCGTTCTCACAAAACAGGTCTGTTCGGGACCTGTTTCGACCCCTTTAAACCCAGAAAAATCCCAATATTAATTCATGACCAGAAAGTCCTCTGAGTTAGGGTTCCGAGGACATATTATACGCCTCCTAACGATTTTTCTACAATTAATTACGGATTTTATAAGATCAGCCCGCAGAACAGCGAAAAAACAGCACTTATCAGTATAAAACGACGATTTGGCCTAAGTTACGTTCCGAACTGGATTTTGTACAAAACACAGAAACGTTTATAGACTCAAAAAGGGAACTTTTGGCACCGAAATCACCCCAATCCGAGTTACGAGGAGAAAGTTACAGCTTACGCAAAACAGTGACAGAACTGCAGTTTCTTTTACATAAAATGACGATTCACTGAACTTACGACCACTTTTCCACCTAGCTAGAGGCCGAACCAGTTTTCCGCTAAAACACAGAAAACATGCCCGACCCCGAGCTTGAACCATGGGCGCCAGTTTCGGCTCAATCGGAGTTACGACAGAAAAGTTATGGTTGACGCAAAACAGTGGCAGAAGGACGTTTTTCACATAAATTGACGATTTTATAAAACGGTTTACGCGATTCGGGTTTGCAACTAGGGCTGGACAACCCACGCACCACCCACGCACACACACTGCCGACCACCCACGGCCACCGTAGCGGCGGCGTGCGGCGGTGGTAGTTTCACCGGAGGAAGCGAAAAGGAAAGGAAACGAAACAAAACAAAACGAAACGAAACGGACGACTTACCTAGCAACGGTTGCTCCTCTCTCCCTCGACTTCTCCGACGAACAGAGCTGGTGGCGGCGGCCTCCGGCGACAGCAGCGCCTCCGGCGAGTTCCCTCCCTCTCGCCTTCTCTCTCTCTCTCTCTCTCTCTCTCGCGCGATCACTCTCTCTCTCGGTCTCTTCTCGTTGCCGCACCACAAGACAATAGGGTTAGGATAGTTTTTGGTTTGCTTGGCTAACAAGAAAGGGAAAAACGAGACTAGGAAAAAAAAAGGTCTCGGCCCTCTCCTTGCATAGGCCGAATCCATGCTAAGGTTTCACCAAAAAGACGAAAATGGTCCCTCGACTTCTAAGGACTTCTCTTAACTACCCAAAATGCAACCAAGTTAGCAATAAGGTCCTTTTTGACACCAAACCACTAACCAAAACAATTAAAGGTAAACACTTTAAAATGGTTTAAAGATTTATTACGCATTTGGTCAAACTTGCTAACCCCGTTAGTAAAGATTCGCTAAAAGAACGATATTAAAGCAATTAATTAAAATATATATAAACATACAGGGACACGGGCTTTACAACTCTCCCCCACTTAGATTAGACTTCGCCCTCGAAGTCTCTGCCTACGAATAGCTCCGGATAGTTCTCCCTCATCCCAACCTCAGGTTCCTAAGTCCACTTGAAACTCCTACTAAACTTCTCGAATACTATTCTTGCTAACGTACTCTTTCTAAGACACTGGGATTATGATCGGCAGAACACCCCGACAATTGAAATCATTCCTAGCCAAGCGAATACGGTTGTCCCCCAACCTTAGATATTCCATACATCCCGAGTCAAATCTCAAGCTCTAACCACTCCAAAGCTGCTCACCAGTATACTCCACAGGATACTCGATTACGATCCCTCCTATCATTAATTGACGATTAACTTCTACGAATTCTAATAGACTCCAACGATTTTCAATATCTTATATTAACAAAACATCGACCCCCCGCCGAACATCGGTCCAACCGATTACAATAACAAACATCGGCCACCCGCCGAACATCGGTCCAACCGATTACAATAACAAACATCGGCCACCCGCCGAACATCGGTCCAACCGATTACAATAACTCACATAAGCGTGGTATTATCCTAGACACTAACACAAATAGATATCCCCCACAACCGAATCAACTAACACACGCGTAGGTCATTCCACCATAACCATCCATCACAAGTGATCATTTCAGGGTTACTACTACCGTCACCGTGATTATCTTAAAATCGGCTACAACTCTCCGATTATACTAAAGGTGTTTGGCCTCAAGCCCAAAAGTCGACACCTAAATATACCACCTACCTCAAAATGGTTGATGCGCATTTATTCTCTTAATAACAAAGGGCATCAATCCCTTAACCGATACTATTCGGCCTACAGTACTAACGCGCGTGGAATATCTACCTTCCACCGTCGACGTATCATCCACACTTGCTCTACGAAGCCAAGTCACACCGTATCGAGGATACACCTTGACGTCTACCTCCCAGGTAACGCCTCAAGACCCAGCACACCGGAACTACCTCCCAGGTAAGTGCCCACAACTATATCCTCCTAGTACCTACTGGAAAGTCTAGGTTAAAACACATGAATACCGGGGTCCCACCCCGAGATACCCAACCGACCATTACCAACGACTGACTAACGTGTCTAAGGATCCAAAGCAAACAGCCTACCAACAACATGCCTATTCCGGATTGACACATGACACTTAAAAGCACATTTCCCCAAATGGTTTACAAAATCATTTACAAAATATTTTCAACATCAGGATTTTCATCTCAAAAAGATCGTATGTAATAAAACTACTATTACCTGATCGATAATTACGCAAAACTGGACACGCTCGTCCCACATAGGAAAATCATGTTGAAAATCGTCCCATTGCAGTTCAGTTTACTCACACAAAAGCAAAGCGTAATAAATAATTTCTTTAAAATGAAACGCCTCGATTCCAGTATGGATTGACTCATGACGTGCACTTAAAGTAACCGCTTGACCTTAAACAGGGTGCGGCAAAGGTGTGCACATAATTCAAAATAAGTTTCACGACATTTGATTCAAAAATTCTTCTTTTTAATCATAAAAATGACGTGGCACAGGGTTCGCCACAAATTTTCGCGCGTCAGCTAATCACACAAAACGATGACACGGTTTACAAATATATTTTTGTTAAAACACAACTGTCTCGAGTAAGTTTCAATCTTGAAGACAGAAACCAGTCCGCTTCTATTAATTGGAAATATCGACTAAAACCTCATAAAATCTCAAACTGGGGGCAGGCATGCAAGCTTGTAACACTTCCTCAAGTTTCGTACTTGGGACATATAACGTCAACACATTATAGTTTAAAAATGTATTTATCGAAAATGCTCAAAATACTCGTTTCCTCCAAAGCAAAAGTTTTTACTTTCCCAAAAAAATGATCGGTAATTCTAAATTAACCGAATGTCAAAAATCTACGCATTTATATTTCCAAAATATAACACATTGTAATCGTATGCATGATGTTCACAACATTAAAACACTCCTTGGATCAAATGGTCTTTCATTTCGACAAAAAGGAACTAAAACATTTTCATGCACGACTCGTTCATCAAAATGTCGAGAACAAAGGTTACCCCAGTATGCATACCCCTAAGTCGATAAATCGCATTTTCATGGAAATGTCAATAAAACCTTTAGCTGACTAAAAAGCGCACTAAACAACTCCTTATGAAATGTTACCAAAATTCCTCCATGCATCACTTATGTCACGCATGAATCAATCCACACACTGAACTAATTGCAATAAAACACTTAGTAATACAAACTCTCGAACGAAAAGTTAAGCGACACTGGAATTCCAAACTCATTTTAAACAAATCACCAAAATAGCCTTTATACAGACATCGTGGAATGTAACTTTTCGTCTCAACTCTAACATATGTGGAGGAGTTCCAATGTTAGAGTCTCAATCCGTAGTCACTTACCCAACATCTTAACCACCACCAAAACACGGATAACATCGTACCCGAAAGAACCGTTGGAAAAATAACGAAAATGAGACAAATTCTAACAAAGTTTGCACTCCCGTGATAAAACGATTTCATACACTTTCAAAACCATATTTCAAAATCTTGTGCGTGTGCTGAGCAGTTCCCAAAATTCCAAAACACCGTCCATACAAAGATTTGAAACACAAGAATTTGTTAATGCAATCTTATTTTCAAAATAACTTCGTGCATGACTCATTCGGCATTCAACGTCTCGACCCCTACTACTCCGAAACTCTCCGGTCTACTATTGTCATCCAGACATTTAAACCTCTTAAGGCCAGTTGGGAAATCACATCAAATCATCTTACGGGTTTTCCTCAAATCAAAGTCGGCTCTATGAGCCTAGCACAATCTTCCATCTTGGCCCGAAATGATCTGCTTACAACAAATATCATCCTTATCGTCACTCCAAGTGACTAATATTAGAATCGTCTTTCTATTCCAACGACTACTAATTTAGGACCTTCATCACTACCCCCAACGATCATCACCTCAAAACACTTCGAGTACACACCTGTACTAGTAGGTTTACTATAGTTGTTCCTCCTTGTGATGGCTATTCTGGGTAGACAATACAACGCGTTATTAGCACATAGTAACTCATACTAACAACACTCACGCTCAACTCCTTGGATTCTTCGTGACTTCCCCGACTCAAGCATTGATCCTGTGCTTCCGGTAGTAGGAGCTCTACTACTACCTTCCACGCCTATCATCGCCCGTTCCGAGTTCCATCCCAAGGGGTCCAAGTAGTTTCTCACCGAAACCATACACATATGCCCGCACCGGCATATGTACACACTCTTCCTAGCTCCCTAGGAATTCCATCCAAACCACTACCCTTGCTACTGCCAAATCCCTAATAGCAAGCAGCAGACATGCAATACAGTGTAACAAGCACCAAGCAATTTAGCATACATACTCCTATGTTCTAGAAAGCAATCTAGCACACGTACTCATACATAAACACCTTTCCCAGCTCTCTAGGAACTTCCTCTTATCCCACTACCCTTGCTACTACCGAATTCCTACTAATTATAACGGGTGACCTCGCGAATACCCGATTATATGCAGTGCGAAACAAATAGACAGTCGAATACAAGACTCTATCCTAGAACGGTTGGACTCAAACAAGAGCTGCGCAATAGAACTAAATCGAATATTCTAAGGCTATAAATCTCTTACTGCATACAACCTAGAGGGAATCCACTTAGTAACCTATCATAATTAGCATAAATTCCTAATAGCAAGTAGTTCAACATACAGCATAGTGTCCACAACAGGCAATCTAGCATGCATACTCTATGATCTAGAAAGCAATAAAACACTAAGTACTGTACCTTTTCCCCTGGCTCCGGCTGACTGTACACACTGCGCCATCGATCACCGTTTCTCAAACGGGTTTTCCTTTCTTTTATTTTCCAAAAATTTTAAAGAAAAATTTTATAGCCGCAAACTTGAGATCAAACACTCCGAAATGCGTTTGATTCACTCAAGCCGTGCTCTGATACCAAGTTGTAACGTCCCAAAAATTTCAAGCAAATTTAAATTTTTAAATAAACAATTCATTTATAACAACTCATTAAATGGGCCCAATGTTTCGGTTGCAAACTCATAATTAATATCTTTATAATAAAAACCAGCGGAATAAACGTTAATTATTAAAACCATAAAGCAACCAGCTCTCCTCGCGCGCCAGTGTGTACCCGTCACGCCTTAGAGCCACCCGCACCTGAAACCACAAATTATTGGGAAAGGGTAAGCACGAAGCTTAGTGAATTCAACACCATAAATAATACAGTTATTCCACACTACCCCTAAAACAGATAGTGACACATAAACGATCATACAGGTCTACGAACAAATCATAAACATGTATATCCACAACCACCCGCCTAAAAGGCACAAGTCGGTCCCACCGACCACATGATAACATCTTCGGCCCCGCCGAATCCCCGGTCCCACCGAGTCTCTACGCCACCCGCGTATAAAACCTCCGGCCCCGCCGGACCCCCGGTCCTACCGAGTCTCTACGCCACCCGCGTATAAAACCTCCGGCCCCGCCGGACCCTCGGTCCCACCGAGTTAACATGGCAACATAGTATCAACTAGACACCCCACTATCTAGTTCCACAACACAATCACATAAAGCTACCACACACGTACTACAACAATGATAAAACAACTATTATTAGATATAGTGAGAGAACTCACCTCAAATGCGCGCCTAGCTTAACAACACAAATCAAGCTTCACAATTACGGTCACCTCCCAGCACCTAAACGCATGTTAAAACGTGTCAATACGAGACTCGGACCCTATGACACGACACACGCTTAAACCATCACGAAAACTAATTTCCGTTCTCACAAAACAGGTCTGTTCGGGACCTGTTTCGACCCCTTTAAACCCAGAAAAATCCCAATATTAATTCATGACCAGAAAGTCCTCTGAGTTAGGGTTCCGAGGACATATTATACGCCTCCTAACGATTTTTCTACAATTAATTACGGATTTTATAAGATCAGCCCGCAGAACAGCGAAAAAACAGCACTTATCAGTATAAAACGACGATTTGGCCTAAGTTACGTTCCGAACTGGATTTTGTACAAAACACAGAAAAGTTTATAGACTCAAAAGGGAACTTTTGGCACCGAAATCACCCCAATCCGAGTTACGAGGAGAAAGTTACAGCTTACGCAAAACAGTGACAGAACTGCAGTTTCTTTTACATAAAATGATGATTCACTGAACTTACGACCACTTTTCCACCTAGCTAGAGGCCGAACCAGTTTTCCGCTAAAACACAGAAAACATGCCCGACCCCGAGCTTGAACCGTGGGCGCCAGTTTCGGCTCAATCGGAGTTACGACAGAAAAGTTATGGTGGACGCAAAACAGTGGCAGAAGGACATTTTTCACATAAATTGACGATTTTATAAAACGGTTTACGCGATTCGGGTTTGCAACTAGGGCTGGACAACCCACGCACCACCCACGCACACACACTGCCGACCACCCACGGCCACCGTAGCGGCGGCGTGCAGCGGTGGTAGTTTCACCGGAGGAAGCGAAAAGGAAAGGAAACGAAACAAAACAAAACGAAACGAAACGGACGACTTACCTAGCAACGGTTGCTCCTCTCTCCCTCGACTTCTCCGACGAACAGAGCTGGTGGCGGCGGCCTCCGGCGACAGCAGCGCCTCCGGCGAGTTCCCTCCCTCTCGCCTTCTCTCTCTCTCTCTCTCGCTATCACTCTCTCTCTCGGTCTCTTCTCGTTGCCGCACCACAAGACAATAGGGTTAGGATAGTTTTTGGTTTGCTTGGCTAACAAGAAAGGGAAAAACGAGACTAGGAAAAAAAAAGGTCTCGGCCCTCTCCTTGCATAGGCCGAATCCATGCTAAGGTTTCACCAAAAAGACGAAAATGGTCCCTCGACTTCTAAGGACTTCTCTTAACTACCCAAAATGCAACCAAGTTAGCAATAAGGTCCTTTTTGACACCAAACCACTAACCAAAACAATTAAAGGTAAACACTTTAAAATGGTTTAAAGATTTATTACGCATTTGGTCAAACTTGCTAACCCCGTTAGTAAAGATTCGCTAAAAGAACGATATTAAAGCAATTAATTAAAATATATATTAACATACCGGGACACTAGCTTTACAACTCTCCCCCACTTAGATTAGACTTCGCCCTCGAAGTCTCTGCCTACGAATAGCTCCGGATAGTTCTCCCTCATCCCAACCTCAGGTTCCTAAGTCCACTTGAAACTCCTACTAAACTTCTCGAATACTATTCTTGCTAACGTACTCTTTCTAAGACACTGGGATTATGATCGGCAGAACACCCCGACAATTGAAATCATTCCTAGCCAAGCGACTACGGTTGTCCCCCAACCTTAGATATTCCATACATCCCGAGTCAAATCTCAAGCTCTAACCACTCCAAAGCTGCTCACCAGTATACTCCACAGGATACTCGATTACGATCCCTCCTATCATTAATTGACGATTAACTTCTACGAATTCTAATAGACTCCAACGATTTTCAATATCTTATATTAACAAAACATCGACCCCCTGCCGAACATCGGTCCAACCGATTACAATAACAAACATCGGCCACCCGCCGAACATCGGTCCAACCGATTACAATAACAAACATCGGCCACCCGTCGAACATCGGTCCAACCGATTACAATAACAAACATCGGCCACCCGCCGAACATCGGTCCAACCGATTACAATAACTCACATAAGCGTGGTATTATCCTAGACACTAACACAAATAGATATCCCCCACAACCGAATCAACTAACACACGCGTAGGTCATTCCACCATAACCATCCATCACAAGTGATCATTTCAGGGTTACTACTACCGTCACCATGATTATCTTAAAATCGGCTACAACTCTCCGATTATACTAAAGGTGTTTGGCCTCAAGCCCAAAAGTCGACACCTAAATATACCACCTACCTCAAAATGGTTGATGCGCATTTATTCTCTTAATAACAAAGGGCATCAATCCCTTAACCGATACTATTCGGCCTACAGTACTAACGCGCGTGGAATATCTACCTTCCACCGTCGACGTATCATCCACACTTGCTCTACGAAGCCAAGTCACACCGTATCGAGGATACACCTTGACGTCTACCTCCCAGGTAACGCCTCAAGACCCAGCACACCGGAACTACCTCCCAGGTAAGTGCCCACAACTATATCCTCCTAGTACCTACTGGAAAGTCTAGGTTAAAACACATGAATACCGGGGTCCTACCCCGAGATACCCAACCGACCATTACCAACGACTGACTAACGTGTCTAAGGATCCAAAGCAAACAGCCTACCAACAACATGCCTATTCCGGATTGACACATGACACTTAAAAGCACATTTCCCCAAATGGTTTACAAAATCATTTACAAAATATTTTCAACATCAGGATTTTCATCTCAAAAAGATCGTATGTAATAAAACTACTATTACCTGATCGATAATTACGCAAAACTGGACACGCTCGTCCCACATAGGAAAATCATGTTGAAAATCGTCCCATTGCAGTTCAGTTTACTCACACAAAAGCAAAGCGTAATAAATAATTTCTTTAAAATGAACCGCCTCGATTCCAGTATGGATTGACTCATGACGTGCACTTAAAGTAACCGATTGACCTTAAACAGGGTGCGGCAAAGGTGTGCACATAATTCAAAATAAGTTTCACGACATTTGGTTCAAAAATTCTTCTTTTTAATCATAAAAATGACGTGGCACAGGGTTCGCCACAAATTTTCGCGCGTCAGCTAATCACACAAAACGATGACACGGTTTACAAATATATTTTTGTTAAAACACAACTGTCTCGTGTAAGTTTCAATCTTGAAGACAGAAACCAGTCCGCTTCTATTAATTGGAAATATCGACTAAAACCTCATAAAATCTCAAACTGGGGGCAGGCATGCAAGCTTGTAACACTTCCTCAAGTTTCGTACTTGGGACATATAACGTCAACACATTATAGTTTAAAAATGTATTTATCGAAAATGCTCAAAATACTCGTTCCCTCCAAAGCAAAAGTTTTTACTTTCCCAAAAAAATGATCGGTAATTCTAAATTAACCGAATGTCAAAAATCTACGCATTTATATTTCCAAAATATAACACATTGTAATCGTATGCATGATGTTCACAACATTAAAACACTCCTTGGATCAAATGGTCTTTCATTTCGACAAAAAGGAACTAAAACATTTTCATGCACGACTCGTTCATCAAAATGTCGAGAACAAAGGTTACCCCAGTATGCATACCCCTAAGTCGATAAATCGCATTTTCATGGAAATGTCAATAAAACCTTTAGCTGACTAAAAAGCGCACTAAACAACTCCTTATGAAATGTTACCAAAATTCCTCCATGCATCACTTATGTCACGCATGAATCAATCCACACACTGAACTAATTGCAATAAAACACTTAGTAATACAAACTCTCGAACGAAAAGTTAAGCGACACTGGAATTCCAAACTCATTTTAAACAAATCACCAAAATAGCCTTTATACAGACATCGTGGAATGTAACTTTTCGTCTCAACTCTAACACATGTGGAGGAGTTCCAATGTTAGAGTCTCAATCCGTAGTCACTTACCCAACATCTTAACCACCACCAAAACACGGATAACATCGTACCCGAAAGAACCGTTGGAAAAATAACGAAAATGAGACAAATTCTAACAAAGTTTGCACTCCCGTGATAAAACGATTTCATACACTTTCAAACCCATATTTCAAAATCTTGTGCGTGTGCTGAGCAGTTCCCAAAATTCCAAAACACCGTCCATACAAAGATTTGAAACACAAGAATTTGTTAATGCAATCTTATTTTCAAAATAACTTCGTGCATGACTCATTCGGCATTCAACGTCTCGACCCCTACTACTCCGAAAATCTCCGGTCTACTATTGTCATCCAGACATTTAAACCTCTTAAGGCCAGTTGGGAAATCACATCAAATCATCTTACGGGTTTTCCTCAAATCAAAGTCGGCTCTATGAGCCTAGCACAATCTTCCATCTTGGCCCGAAATGATCTGCTTACAACAAATATCATCCTTATCGTCACTCCAAGTGACTAATATTAGAATCGTCTTTCTATTCCAACGACTACTAATTTAGGACCTTCATCACTACCCCCAACGATCATCACCTCAAAACACTTCGAGTACACACCTGTACTAGTAGGTTTACTATAGTTGTTCCTCCTTGTGATGGCTATTCTGGGTAGACAATACAACGCGTTATTAGCACATAGTAACTCATACTAACAACACTCACGCTCAACTCCTTGGATTCTTCGTGACTTCCCCGACTCAAGCATTGATCCTGTGCTTCCGGTAGTAGGAGCTCTACTACTACCTTCCACGCCTATCATCGCCCGTTCCGAGTTCCATCCCAAGGGGTCCAAGTAGTTTCTCACCGAAACCATACACATATGCCCGCACCGGCATATGTACACACTCTTCCTAGCTCCCTAGGAATTCCATCCAAACCACTACCCTTGCTACTGCCAAATCCCTAATAGCAAGCAGCAGACATGCAATACAGTGTAACAAGCACCAAGCAATTTAGCATACATACTCCTATGTTCTAGAAAGCAATCTAGCACACGTACTCATACATAAACACCCTTCCCAGCTCTCTAGGAACTTCCTCTTATCCCACTACCCTTGCTACTACCGAATTCCTACTAATTATAACGGGTGACCTCGCGAATACCCGATTATATGCAGTGCGAAACAAATAGACAGTCGAATACAAGACTCTATCCTAGAACGGTTGGACTCAAACAAGAGCTGCGCAATAGAACTAAATCGAATATTCTAAGGCTATAAATCTCTTACTGCATACAACCTAGAGGGCATCCACTTAGTAACCTATCATAATTAGCATAAATTCCTAATAGCAAGTAGTTCAACATACAGCATAGTGTCCACAACAGGCAATCTAGCATGTATACTCTATGATCTAGAAAGCAATAAAACACTAAGTACTGTACCTTTTCCCCTGGCTCCGGTTAACTGTACACACTGCGCCATCGATCACCGTTTCTCAAACGGGTTTTCCTTTCTTTTATTTTCCAAAAAATTTAAAGAAAATTTTATAGCCGCAAACTTGAGATCAAACACTCCGAAATGCGTTTGATTCACTCAAGCCGTGCTCTGATACCAAGTTGTAACGTCCCAAAAATTTCAAGCAAATTTAAATTTTTAAATAAACAATTCATTTATAACAACTCATTAAATGGGCCCAATGTTTCGGTTGCAAACTCATAATTAATATCTTTATAATAAAAACCAGCGGAATAAACGTTAATTATTAAAACCATAAAGCAACCAGCTCTCCTCGCGCGCCAGTGTGTACCCGTCACGCCTTAGAGCCACCCGCACCTGAAACCACAAATTATTGGGAAAGGGTAAGCACGAAGCTTAGTGAATTCAACACCATAAATAATACAGTTATTCCACACTACTCCTAAAACAGATAGTGACACATAAACGATCATACAGGTCTACGAACAAATCATAAACATGTATATCCACAACCACCCGTCTAAAAGGCACAAGTCGGTCCCACCGACCACATGATAACATCTTCGGCCCCGCCGAATCCCCGGTCCCACCGAGTCTCTACGCCACCCGCGTATAAAACCTCCGGCCCCGCCGGACCCCCGGTCCCACCGAGTCTCTACGCCACCCGCGTATAAAACCTCCGGCCCCGCCGGACCCTCGGTCCCACCGAGTTAACATGGCAACATAGTATCAACTAGACACCCCACTATCTAGTTCCACAACACAATCACATAAAGCTACCACACACGTACTACAACAATGATAAAACAACTATTATTAGATATAGTGAGAGAACTCACCTCAAATGCGCGCCTAGCTTAACAACACAAATCAAGCTTCACAATTACGGTCACCTCCCAGCACCTAAACGCATGTTAAAACGTGTCAATACGAGACTCGGACCCTATGACACGACACACGCTTAAACCATCACGAAAACTAATTTCCGTTCTCACAAAACAGGTCTGTTCGGGACCTGTTTCGACCCCTTTAAACCCAGAAAAATCCCAATATTAATTCATGACCAGAAAGTCCTCTGAGTTAGGGTTCCGAGGACATATTATACACCTCCTAACGATTTTTCTACAATTAATTACGGATTTTATAAGATCAGCCCGCAGAACAGCGAAAAAACAGCACTTATCAGTATAAAACGACGATTTGGCCTAAGTTACGTTCCGAACTGGATTTTGTACAAGACACAGAAAAGTTTATAGACTCAAAAAGGGAACTTTTGGCACCGAAATCACCCCAATCCGAGTTACGAGGAGAAAGTTACAGCTTACGCAAAACAGTGACAGAACTGCAGTTTCTTTTACATAAAATGACGATTCACTGAACTTACGACCACCTTTCCACCTAGCTAGAGGCCGAACCAGTTTTCCGCTAAAACACGGAAAACATGCCCGACCCCGAGCTTGAACCGAGGGCGCCAGTTTCGGCTCAATCGGAGTTACGACAGAAAAGTTATGGTTGACGCAAAACAGTGGCAGAAGGACGTTTTTCACATAAATTGACGATTTTATAAAACGGTTTACGCGATTCGGGTTTGCAACTAGGGCTGGACAACCCACGCACCACCCACGCACACACACTGCCGACCACCCACGGCCACCGTAGCGGCGGCGTGCGGCGGTGGTAGTTTCACCGGAGGAAGCGAAAAGGAAAGGAAACGAAACAAAACAAAACGAAACGAAACGGACGACTTACCTAGCAACGGTTGCTCCTCTCTCCCTCGACTTCTACGACGAACAGAGCTGGTGGCGGCGGCCTCCGGCGACAGCAGCGCCTCCGGCGAGTTCCCTCCCTCTCGCCTTCTCTCTCTCTCTCTCGCGATCACTCTCTCTCTCGGTCTCTTCTCGTTGCCGCACCACAAGACAATAGGGTTAGGATAGTTTTTGGTTTGCTTGGCTAACAAGAAAGGGAAAAACGAGACTAGGAAAAAAAAGGTCTCCGCCCTCTCCTTGCATAGGCCGAATCCATGCAAAGGTTTCACCAAAAAGACGAAAATGGTCCCTCGACTTCTAAGGACTTCTCTTAACTACCCAAAATGCAACCAAGTTAGCAATAAGGTCCTTTTTGACACCAAACCACTAACCAAAACAATTAAAGGTAAACACTTTAAAATGGTTTAAAGATTTATTACGCATTTGGTCAAACTTGCTAACCCCGTTAGTAAAGATTCGCTAAAAGAACGATATTAAAGCAATTAATTAAAATATATATAAACATACCGGAACACGGGCTTTACACCAGCTCTTTGTTTGAGATTTTGTGGAGAGTTTTGAAGTTGAGATGAGATAGACGTTTATGCCACAGCCAGTTCCTTTTGGCTGTGTCATATGACACAAAGCATACACTAGATGAATTATTATTTTGTCCCATATCGATGATACAGACATTTTCCATTCTTTTCCTAGAGAGAACCACTTTCATGTTTTTGTCAACAATAGTACAGATACAAAGTTCAAAGATAACTTTGTATCCTAAGTCACACAGTTGGCTGATACTTAGAAGATTATGCATGAGGCCTTCAACAAATGCCACTTTGTTGAAGGTGACAGATCCGTTGGTGAGAGTTCCATATCCTTTGGTGTAGCCTCTAGAATTGTCCCCAAATGTTGCAGATGGGCCCTTTTCAGACACATAGTTAATGAGAAGAGATCTGTTTCCCGTCATGTGACGTGAGCACCCACTATCTAAATACCAGATTTGATGGTGCTCAAAAACCTGCATGCACACACAGATTAGTTCCTAGGTACCCATTTGGCAATGGGTCCTTTGGGGTTAGAGACGGATTCCTTAGATTTGGTTCGATCTATTCTATCCTTGGGACAATCCTTTGCAAGATGAAAAGTGTCACCACAATTGTAACATTTTCTATAGATAAACGTCGTTTTAGGTTTTTGCATTTTTTTTCTTTTCCTTTCCCTTTGACATCAACTTGAATAGCTTTAGGACCAAAGGATGAGATGAGAGGAGGAAAACTTAAAATCCCATTACAAGAAGTTGTGGGCGCACAGTTGGTGGAGGGATTTCTTGAAGAGTTTTTGAAATGGTCTCTTCTAAGGTCTGAAGATTTTCTTTTTAAAGAAGGATTTGTGGTGTTGTCTATTTTGAAAATCTTTGATTTTGAAGAATCAGGAGAAGAGACTTCATCAATGGTTAAGTCCTTTAAGAGATCATGAATGGGTTTAGAAACATCATTGGAGTCTTGTTTCTCAATGTTTTGGACAGAAGAAGATTCTTTAGCTTTTATAAACATTCCGAATTTTAAAGCTTCATTTAAATCATCTGAGTTTAAAGAAATAGAGTCACATGAGCTTGACTCTGAGTCATCATCCCATACATTAGAGGTAGAGGCAAGAGCAAGAGAAGAGGTTTCAAAGTTGGTTTTTCCAAAGCCTAAACCAAATTTATTATCACCAGAGATTTGGTCTTGAAAGATTTTCTCAAGATTTTTTGAAGAACTGGTCCATTTTCTAACGGTCTCTTGTTCTCTTTTTTATTTCTTAAAAAGCTTGTTTTTCTCTTTTGAAATGATGTGATTTATGGTTTTCAGGTCCTCAAGCTCAGCCTTGATTTCCTCAAACTTTTCAAGTTTAGACATACAGATTTCAAGTTGAGAGGAAAGATTTTTGACTTGAGTAGATTTTATTTTCTTGGCATCCTTCATACTATAGAAGTCATTAGTTAAGGATTCATATGCCTCAATATTTTCGGTGTCAGTCATAGAATTGAAGGGATGTACCTGAGAGTATGATGTCGAGCACCCAGTTGACACCAGAGCCATTGGAGAGGCAACCTTTTCAGAATCTTCCATGTCTTCAGATATGGCCATGAAACACATGTTGGGGGAATCTTTATCACTGTCAGAAGTTTCTTCTTCATCCCGATCATGGATTTCTGCCATGAGGCCCTTTCCTTTTCTGAGGAGACCCTCATTTCTTTCTTTCTCTTTCTTGTACTTGGCCTTATATTTCTCAGCACGTTCTTGATGATCTTGAGAAGATGATTGAGTACCTTTCTTGGAAAAGGTTGATTTGAAGGAGTTGTTTTTGGGTTTCTCATACTTAGAAGAGAACTTGTCAGAGGATGTGGTCCTAGATTTTGCAACACGCTTACTTCGGCACTCAGAAGCAAAATGTCCTTTCTTACCACAATTAAAACACTCCTCATTTGACTTATCAGAAGAGAGGGTTTTTGTGGAAGAAGAGGGTTTTCTGGAAGTTCTAGATTTGTTATAGGGACGAGACTTGTTCTTGAAACCAGCCATCATAGCCATTTCATCAGACATCTGCTCAACCGAAATTTCCTCACCTTCATCATCGGCATCACTTAGATATGCCTCCGTTTGGTGGGTAGAGTTGTTTTGGCTGTCATTGTCAGCGTCTGATGAGGATAGGTGATTCGAGGAACACTTTGAGATTTCTTGGAATTTTCACTGACAAGGGCTATAGAAGATCCCTTTATCTCTTTGATGAAAGATTTCCTTTGTAGTTTGGTTTGTTCAAAGTTGAAAAGAGTTCCATACAAGACAGTTAAGGGCATGTACTCAAGGTCCTTGGTTGTCTTGATACAAGTGCATATGTTCTCCCAAAATTCAGGGAGACAATCCATGAACTTGCATAAGACTTCCTCATTATCATAGACTCTGCCCAATAACTTCAGATCATTTAGAAGATTGTTGAATCGATTATAATAGCTGGGAAGAGATTCACCTTTCTCATGAGCAAAGAGCTCATACTTTCTGATGAGAGCAATCTTTTTGCTCTTTTTCACTTCCTATGTACCTTCGTACAGTACACAAGTGTGATCCACATTTCTTTAACAGATTCAAAGTTTACTAGAGAGTGATAGACCTCATCAGGAAAAGAGAGAGCAATAATTGCCCTGATCTTAGAATCAAGAGAAACTAAACGTTTTTCCTCATCAGTATATTTCTTGGGGTTTTTGAGGATATAACGACCAGTAGCTTTGGATTTCTCTTTGTCAGAAGACTCATTAGAATCATCGGAGTCACTAAAGTCCTCCTTATCAATGGTTTCTTTACCAGGCCTCTGCGTTTCATAGCGAGCCTAGACTCTAGGGATAATAGGTCCCTCTTTGAGAATGGTTGGATATCTAGTATCCACTCCTTCCATGAAGAGCATCATGCGACTTTTCCAAAGAGAAAAGTTGTTAGGGTTAAACTTAGGAGGTTTGGCTATGGAGCCATTTTCAGAAAAGTTGTTTTGAAAAGAGATTTTATTTGTTGAAGAGGAAGAGGCAGCCATTGCAGATCAAGTTTATGAATTAAACTTTCTGCTCTGATACCACTTGTTAGTCCCAGATGGCTTAACAAGTATTGTAAAGGGGGGGGGGGGTTGAATACAATACTCAAATTTTTCACAATTTTAATTCTATTATTGAAAATCTTTCAACAAGAATTACACATAGAAACTAAAGACTGTTGCGGAAAAGAACAGGTAAAACTATTCTAACTATATTTCACAAAGTATTCTGAAAACAAAACAACTTGAACACTTAGAATCAAAGCTATAAAGTTCTTGAGAAAATGGAGGATGCTTGCACAGAGAAAATCTTCAGAAAGCGTAGTTTGCATGGGAGCTTCTTCCTCCTTTTATAGTGTGAGAAGCATTAAATACTTAGGAGACTTGTCATCGGGAGATTTGCTTGTAGGTGTTGACTTCTGAAAAGTTGATGTGTCCTTGTCACCTTTTTCCTTGGTACTAGGAAGAATACCCATGCTGATTGAGACTTTATCTGATAATGGATAAAACGACAAATAGTCACTTTTACCTGGCAATAGATATTTTCCCATAATAAATGATCTTCTTGATGTGTCTTCCAAGACAGTTCCACCGATTGTATTCCACCGATATGAGTGCCTTGGAGTTTGTTGCAATTGAGAGAACATCTGTGAAGATACTTAAGATCCCACCGATTTGAAGTTTTCATCGGTGGGACTCATATTTGGCCGACCAAGGGATGGGTCGGTGGGAGATGTCCACCGATGCATGAGGACCATCGGTGGATAATGACTTGTTGATTGTTGAGAAGGTTATTCTCCATTTCCACAATGAGAATATCTTCAAGCTTGGTTTCGGTTGATCTTCGACTTCACCGAACATTTGCTATCTTGTACAAGTCATTTAAAAGAACCAATCTAAAATATTCTAAGTAAGATTTAGGAGAAACATCGGTGAGTCAATTTCAAATCTTTGGTGACCCAACAATCTCCCCCTATTTGAATTTGAGCTCCATACTTAGAATATTTAAAAATTATCTGAGAATAAAATGCATTTTGACCCTTTTTACTCTTTTTGGGTTCTTTTCACATAGACCATTCTTTTTGTTCTTTTTGATCTATTTTGTCTTTTATGGATTTGTTAAATGTATCCAATATGTACCATTCTTTTTGTCTTTTACGTCTAACCACAATGTATGCATACATCTCAAATAAACTTTCATACAATCAAAATCGTGCGATATGAACATGGCATTTCTTCTCATTTACTTACTTCAGAAAACACGTTAAAAGCACGTATTTTAGTTAGAAAAACTCACTTGTCAACTTGCAAAAAGTGCTTCTCGCGTACTCTCCCGGTTTCTAGATGGGACACCTAAAAGGTTGAAAAGATTTAGAATAATAATGCTCACCGCAACCGGAACATATCCCCAACACCTTACTTAACAGAATGACCGAATCCGGAACCAAAGTCCCGGACTCACTCCTGAACCGGATCAACCGGACTCTGGCCCAACACCGGATCCACTTCCGAACTCTGGTCCAATACCGGATCTTATCCGGATTCCAGTTCCTGAACCACTCTGGAATTCCATATCGGTCTTGATTAATCCGGAACTATAACACCGGAACATGACATCCGATAAATCGGCTTCGACCAAGATTAAACACAATAAGTCTCTCTCTCAATCGATAAACCTCTACATGAGATAAATTTATAGGGCAACCATACTCATCGTTAAGAACACAAATGGGTAGTTCATCCTCTCAACAATTACCCGGAAGTCCCAAATTCTCTAACAAACACAATTAACCCAAAACTTAAATAATAGCAGCTGAGGAGAAATGGGATTAGATTATTACCTTGAATTGATTGTTTTCAAGACCTCCTCCTCTTCTTCATAGTTGTAGATTGAAACCAATTCTTCATTCTCTGCTCTCTCTCTCTCTCTCTCTCTAGCCGCCAACAAGAGTAACAAAATGATTACTTAGGGTTTTGTGCCCTTCTTGTGGGTTTTATACCCCATTTTCCCAAAATTACATTTTGGCCCCTCCAAGATTAAAGTTTATATTTTCCTCCCTCAACTTATACTTCTTTATCTAAACTCGGTTATTACATATTAATTAACATATTATATTGCTATAAATTTATTTTAATTATATAATTAAATATTGTAATTGTTAATTTTGAAGATGTCTTTTTTGGTCATTTAACATGTTTATACGCTAGTTTTTGCCAAACGTGACTTTTTCATCAGCTAGCTTATCAGCTACCAGCTAACTTATCAGTCACAGGCGGATCCAGAAATCTTGGTGACTGGGGTCAGACTTTAGTTAATTAAATATTCTGTTACCCTATTTTCATCTTTTTGATTAAGGTCGACAAAAGTCCTCTAATCAAAATATTCAACCTTATTTTCATCTCTTTGATTAAGGTAATGCTCCGGTTTTTTTTCTTTTCGGATTCACCTAGTAAAAATCATTCTAATCAAGTTCTTTAGGCATAAAAAAGGTAGATCTAGGTTATTAAATACCACCGCTATTGATTTTCAATGTTGATATATATACTTTTTTAATCTTTCCATTTATCGACATAATAAAACTAGTTAACACATTAACTTCATTGCATATGAAAATTATAATTTTTTTATTAGAAACAAAAATTTCATAAATATGTAACATTAACAAATAATAAACAAACTTAAACCAAAAATAGAAAGAAAAACAAATAATATTACTTGGTTAGATTTCTTTTAAGAAGAGCATTTTTACAGGAACAATTGGGGTTTGTCAAAAAATTTGGGGTGTTCGGGATTGCTTATTTAAAACAACTTATGCTTATTTTTTAAAGTGTTTATCAGCTTATGTGGTGACAAAAAGTAGTTTTATAGAAAGGGATAATAAAGTAAATAAGTAAATAAGCAGTTTTAAATAAGTTAGAATGGAATAACTTATCAAAATCAACTTATTTGCAATGTAGAAAAATCATAAGCAATTTTTGTTTTTTAATCCAAACACTATAAATTACTTATTTGCATTTTGCGGTGTGAAAAAACAGTAAGGAAACAAATCAAAAAAATAAGCAATCCCAAACACCGTCTATTTGGGTGAAAAAGGAAATTGTAAACTAAAAAAATTGCTTTTATAGATGTTGAATGGGTCAAGAGACCCCACACCATGTAGTGTGGTTCCGCCACTGATTAGTCGACGGCTATCTTATCGACTACCTGTTAGCTTATAAGTCGGCTAGCTCTGTAACCTCAATAGTTGAAAATCTGCAAGAAGCTGAGAGGTAATTCCGATGGAAGCCTTACACTACTACTACTGTACACAAGGCTCATAAAATGAGCAGAGGAAGCAGTGTCAGAGAGGTTGAGCGGAGAATCCTCAGCCACCTCCATGGCCGCCGTAGCCGCATCCATCTTACTCAAATCCATGCCCACTTCCTCCGCCATCACCTGCATCAATCCAACCACATTCTCTCTCACTTCGTCTCCGTCTGTGCCTCACTTCGCAAAATGGACTACGCCCATCTCCTTTTTCTCCAAACCCAACACCCCAATATCCTCCTCTACAATTCAATGATCAAAGGCTACTCTCTCTCACCACCTTTTCAAACATCACTTCACTTGTTTTACACCATGAAAAAGCACGGAATTTGGCCCGATGAGTTCACTTTCGCTCCTGTTCTCAAGTCTTGTTCGAACCTTTGCGATGTTAGATTCGGGCAAACGGTACATGCTCAGGTTGTTGAACTTGGGTTTCATTATTTTAGTGCTATTAGAGTTGGAATAGTTGAATTCTACGCGAATTGTGAGAAAATGGAAGATGCGAAGAAGGTGTTCGATGAAATGCGTGACAGAGATGTGATTGTTTGGAATTTGATGATTCGTGGGTATTGTAGATTAGGAAATGTAGATATGGGGTTCAATCTTTTTAGGGAAATGAAAGAAAGGAGTGTTGTTTCTTGGAATACAATGTTATCTTGCTTGGCGAGGAGTGATCGCGATGGTGAAGCTTTGAAACTGTTCTACGAGATGTGTGATAGCGGCTTCGAACTTGATGAGGCCACAGTGGTTACGATGCTGCCTGTTTGTGCACGTTTAGGGGAAGATAATATTGGGCAATGGATCCATTCTTATGCCAAATCAAGTAAACTTTATCAAAATCATGTTTCTGTAGGCAATGCTCTTGTTGATTTCTACTGCAAACGTGGGCTTTTGGATGCCGCTTTCAATGTGTTCGATGAAATGCCACTGAAGAATGTGGTTTCTTGGAATACCATGATCTCAGGTTTGGCTTTCAATGGGAATGGCGAAAAGGGGTTAGCTTTGTTTGATGAGATGATCAAGAATGGATTGAACCCAAATGAATCCACTTATATTGGGGTTTTAACATGTTGTGTTCATTCAGGGTTGGTTCAAAGAGGCAGGGACCTATTTGGTTCGATGGTGTCAAACCATCAGATTGAGCCAAAACTCGAGCATTATGGGTGCATGGTTGATCTTCTTGGGCGTGGTGGGTCAGTGAAAGAGGCTTATGATTTAGTAAAATCAATGCCGATGAAGCCGAATGGTGCTTTATGGGGTGCGTTATTGAGTTCTTGTCGTAATCATGGGGATTTAGAAGTTGCAGAAATAGCAGTTAAGGAGGTTATGGTTTTGGAGCCATGGAATTCTGGGAACTATGTTTTGTTGTCAAATATATATGCAGAAAGTGGGAAATGGGATGAAGTTGAGAAGGTTAGAGTGTTGATGATGGAGAGCAAGATTGAGAAGGCACCAGGGCAGAGCTTTATCAGGTAATATACAAAAAAAAAGAGAAAAAAAACATAAAGTAATTTTTTTTATCATTTTGATAATAAATTTGTTTATTAGTTATGGCACTCTTGTTTTGGTAACCGTAGGTGTCCGAACAATGCTTACTTCGATTTATTTCGTTGGAGTCCTAAGAGCATCTCTAACCGCTGTTCTAAAAGAAAGATTTTGGATATTATTTTGCTCCAACAATTGCTCTGAATGTTCTTAAAATAGAGAAACAGAAAAGAGATTCTACAAATCTCCAAATGTGGAAAAATCACTAAAATTCAATATCGAGGAGAAAGAAATATCATTTTAGTTGTTTTCACCAATGAGATTGAATGTATTATTATTATTTTCATTAAAGTTTTTTTAAGGTGTTGAGATCAATTTGTAAAATGTTTTAATAAATGTTGAAATCTCCAAAGCAGAGTATCTTATTTTTCTTTAAAGATTTTTACTTTTGATTTCTTATTTTAGTGAAATCTAAAGTAGTTGTTGGAGATGCTCTAAAGTTAAAGAGCTAGACAAACTCGAGATCCTACTAGTTGGGCTACTCCTCAAAGTTATGATACTCTTGTTGCGATCCCCATTAACTATACTAGCGCTACTTACATGTCGGTCCAATGCCTAATATTGTGTGTGTGTGTGTGTGTGTGTGTATATCTATATATGTGTGTGCGCGTGCGCACGTACGTGTGTGTTTGTGTTATATAAGGGAGGGATCAAATGCAAACCACCCTAATTTGTAAACCATCTATTTCATTGGTTACTATAATGTAATTGTTTGATCAAATTGTTTAACTTGAATTTTTTCATATAATTCTTTTTTGATGAAATTTTTTCATATTTTTGTTTTTTATGTAAAAATAAATAGTTTCATGTATTTTCTCATTCTGATAAAACATGTTTCATATATCCTTGACTAATCAACCCCTCATATACTCTTGATGAAATGGTTTCATATATTCTTGACTAATAAACCTTTGTATATAAGAAAAGTGAAAAAAAAGTTATAATTGGTTGGCTTGAGTTTGCATGAAACCACATAAATAACAATGATTTTAAGGTGAAGGTTCGCTGCTTTTCTGTATCTTCATAATGAATCTGTTTAAAGGCTAAAACACAAAGTGGTTAATTAAAGAGTTGATTATTTTAAATTTGAATTACATGTTTAACTTATTTAACTATTTCATATCGTTGTTAATTATAAAAAGTTTATCCCCTTAATTTTCAATTCAAATTATCTTAAACATAACTAATATTTTAATAAAACAAATTTTTTTAAAGAACGACTGTTTCATTCTCTTCGACTTGACATTCATTTTGATATATTCTTATCGTTCCAATTGCTTTTTTTTGATATATTCAATTGCTTTTTATGTCTCGATAAAAGCTAAAAGTGGTAATTATGGTTTTAGAAATGCAAACACACAATAAATCATTGGATGTGCTCTCGATTACTCGCAATTGGTCTCGTTTGATCTTGATGGATTCTCGATTGGTCCTGATTGGTGCCGATTCATATCGATGAATTCTCAATATGTCTCGATAAAAAATGAAAGTGACATCTTATGTTTTTATACAATTAAAAACATAATCAATCAATCGATAAGTTCTTGATGCAGTTGATGGAAAACTAACTTAATTCTAATCCAATATCAATGGTCTAGAAATTTTATAACTCAATTAAGGATGTAAGTGGCTTAATATTGGTTTGCTATTTATATAAAGCACCCCCTGAAATTAAAATAATTGAGGGTTGGGTCGTTAGGGTTGGAATTAATTGGTTTTATGACATTTGTTTAGAGGTTGAGGGACAAAATATGGAAGTAAATAATAATTGAGGGACCATATGATAAATTATTCCAAAATTATAAAAATGTAATGGAGATGCGGGGTATCGATCCCCGTACCTCTCGCATGCTAAGCGAGCGCTCTACCATCTGAGCTACATCCCCTTTTGTTTACTTTTATTAATAAATTAGCTTTATAGTCTAAACAAAAGGAATATTACCTGAGTATGATTTTGCTACGTACAGAAAAATGAATTGAAAACTTATATTTTCCATCTCAACTAAAAGAAAATGTTGAGGTTCAGATATAATCCGCCATTTCTATATCTTTAAAAGTGTACCCGAAGTCTACTAGCGCAATTATCTCGATATTTAATGTTCTAATTTATTTTAATGTTTGGTTTGAGAAAACGGTTAAATTTGTTTAAATATCGACGTTTTTTAAGGAGTTCATGATTTGAGGATTTGAATGTGGTTAGAGATAAGAATTAATTAATAAAAGTCCACGATTTAAATATTTAAAGGTTGTTAAAGATAAGTATTAATCAAATAATTAGCATTAAAAAGCGGTATATAAAGCTTCATTAGTTGTTTTTAAGGGATTTTAAGTAATTAACATTAAATAGCGGTACATGAAGCTTTAGAGATTGTTTTTAAGATTTTTCATAAATGTTTTATAATATACTAGTTGAGTAGTCGCGCAATGCGGCGGGGATGTTAAAGTTCTATCAAGATACATTTAAGTTTTAAACATAAAATTTTGCAAAATATTTGGTAGTTCATATATTGTATTAAAAGTTTTTCACAATGCGACGGGATATATCGTAGATTAAAAAAATGAAAACTTAATGCAATTTCTTATCCAAAAAGTCTAAATTTTTGTTTAAACAAAATAGAAATTACAATCATGCTTTAATCATATACAACCATCACTCAAAACTTCTCGATAAACCACAATTGATGTGTAAACTCCCTTTGGTTTGAACTTTTTGGTATATCATAATAGTTTGTTAATCATTGTGCACCAAACCATCAACACTGCCTAAGGGCATCTCCAATGTATTTCTGTATTTTACTGTTTATTATAAAGAGTAAAATAGAGAATGTGTTAAATCTTCTCCAATGTATTACTCTATTTTACTCTTTAAAATAGAATATTCTAAGTATATTCTCTTTTATTTTGATTACATATATTTTCAATAATACTTTTATATTTATTAACTTTATAAATTGCATCCTTATATTTTTTATTTTCACAATACCCTTATATTTATTAACTTTATCATATCATTTTAACAACGTTATAATTCATATTTAGTTCGATAAATTTAAATTAATTTAAAACTTAAAAGATAAATCTAAATCTAATTTTATTAAAATTGGTATTAGACAACAAATAAAATAAAAATACAAGAATCTAGAAAATAGAAGGGTCATTTGTAATTTCAGAAGTTAGAAAAAAATAGAGAGTAGTGAATAGTAACTCTTTATATATAGAGAGTTACTATTCACTTATCTATTTTAGAGAGTAAAATAGAGAGTTTATTGGAGAGGATATAGAGAGTAAAATAGAGAGTTCATTGATGATGGTCTAACCCCTAATCCAATTTCGTCTAACAATTGTCCTATCTAAAGTCCAAACACACTGAATTATATATAAACTTAAAAATGGGCCATATGTTGGGTAAACTATAAATGGGCCTATTACCCGAACCCGATAACCGTTTAAAGTAATCAATCGTCGATTTGAGAAATAGGAATCGATCCACTACTTCATTTTTTGACCTAGGGTTTTCTTTCATGGCGTACTCTGCTCTCATCTTCATTCTCTATCTCCCAAGATCACCACCAAGCTCTCTGCTTCTGTATCACCCCGTTCATCATCGTTCGTCAAATCGACGTCAAATCCCCAAATTTCGTCTTCCTCTCGACGTTTTTCAAGGTTTGTTTCTTAGAAAATCGTCACCTCTTTTATTGATAAGTTGATTGATTGTCTTGTTTTAGTTTTAATTTTACAATATTATGTGACATCGAAATGAAATCGATTGGAGTAAGTAATAATGTCAAAGGTGTACCATACTTCTTCCTATTCTAGTTGCTGAAATAAACTCCCTAAATTCTTTCTAGATTTTTGGAGTGGACTCCTTTTCGGAATTAGATTTGGCTATTTACACACGTAAATTATATTACAAAGATATTGTGGCATTGATTTTGGTTTACATGGCATGCTTCTATTTGAAATGTATGAGTTATATTATAACAAGCACCCTATTTTGTTATGACGGAGAAGTATCTTAGAGTTTGCCTAATAGTCAGAACACTTTTAGTAATATGCATGTAGGGTGATTTGTTGCAGTTAACTCGTTCGAACATCAAAGTAAACTTGATTTTATGTTTAAGGTGATTGTAATTAAATCTATGGATATGTTTTTTAAGAGAGTGAATTGAATTATACTCTTGCCATCCCCCTCCTAAGTGACTTTTGAGGTCGTGGTGTTCCCTGCTTAAGAACTTTTTCCTTGAAAAGGTCAAACCTAGGGTCCTACAACATCGACGATTATCCTCAATATTCAAAACGCTTTTTTTCCAAATTCAAACTTACTAAGAATATTGTTACAAGTTTAATACCAGTACTAAATCCTACCCTGAGACTTGAGTTGGTTGGTTTGGTTTTTAACATCACTAATAAATGCAAAACAGAAAAAGCAAAAGTAACTCCTATTATCAGGAAAACACACACACACACACACATTCCAATAGCTTCTAGAGGATTCTTTTAGCTAATTTTGAACTACTTTGAATGACCTGAATCATTTATCGGTTTCTTACTGTCATTTTGGCGGGTAATTTGCTGTTTACACGAAAAAATGCAACAAAATTTGTTTTGACCTCAATTATGCTTTTGCCTAGTTTTGTCATGATTCTTGTCTATTTTCTTTTAAAGAGAAACCAAGTCAATTTTACTAAAGTTTATTTATGACTTCACAAAAATCATAACTCGTTCACTTTATGTTGTAGCCATTATAAGAGAGCATCAATACCAATTTAGGAAACAGGAAGGATCTCTAATTACATCATGGTTTCAAAGTAAGGCATTTAATGCAGTTGGGGATATGCAGTAGCTTGCAGAAGACCACGAGGTGCTTCCGTTATAAAAGTTTGAAGGTATCTCTCATTGTCTTACTAAATTATATGCTGTAATGATGTAGTTTATTCAATAGCAACCCATCAATATTGTTTTTATGACAACACTCACCAATCAATTCTATAACTCCAAAATTCACTCACCAATATTGTTTGGAAAACGTCAAATATTTCAAAAAGATAGACCTGGAATTTAATGTCAATATAAGAAACTAGATGCAGCTTATATCTCACCCAATCTATTCTCTAATCATCAAGTCCTCCCACTTGATATCACACTGAAACTTTGGCCTGTACATCTGTCAATTCAATTTGCAAAACCCATTACAACTTGGAATTTTAACTTCTCCAAATTACATTATGAACATACTCGCATATGTTTAAATGAGCTAAAATAAGTTTTATACCAGATTTTTGTCAATAATTTCTAGTGCCTTCTCATAATTGCGAGGCAATTTCACTCTTTCCCACAACTTGTTTGGCATATGAGCCCTCTCTATAGTTTTCATATACAAGTAGATGACTCCTGCCGCAAAGAAAGTAATGAATAATATAAGACCAAATAATGGATAAAAGTACACAAATGATAACCACGCTATGAAAACATTTTCAACAAATTTTAAAGATTCAGTTCCAAAGCAAATACATGATAAGAACAAAAAAAACACAATAAAAGTCTACAACTATGTTAAAGACAGTACCATCATGATCACGGATGGTAGCGTAACGACTATTGGCAAGGGGGCATGAGCTCCGATTACAAACCCCGGTCAAATTGTAAGGGTTCCGACAAAAAATCCCAACCATAATTCTGATTAAACAAATCATTAAAACCAAAAACAGCAAGGTAGCATTAGAAAACAAGTTCCCAAAAGTCAGTATGAACAAAGTATGGAGTTGTCCTGTTATCATGGACAGAGGAAGTACTACACAAAATGAATCAATAAAGATATCTCAAGACTCACTTGGCCATAAAACTGCAGTGCTTATGCCTGAGGACTTGCCATATAACCTCATCATCCTGCATTGTGTATTGACTTCAAATTTCACCTGTTTTAACATCCAAATTTTGGGGTTATGATTAACAAATGGATGCATCAACCAGAAGTTCTAATAAGAGAAAACGCCAGAAGCCCATACACAAACAGATAATTACCTTAATTAACGAACGAAACTCATTGCACTTAACAATAAAACCCGAGATAGTGTTCCAAACAATCTAAAGTCAGAATACTTGTCTTTAGGCAATGCATTCATTTTTAAAATCTGATAACAAAACACATAAACATTCTAATTTGAACTCGTTACATCTATCAGACGAACCAAAAATATTAACCGAATTAGAGAAACAAACAAACATTTGATCATATACAAATATAAGCGTTGGAAAACAAAATAATTTTAAACCTTAATAGAAAACAAATAACATTGATCCTAAAAAACTGAAAAACAAGCAATTTTAAACCTTAATAGAAAACACAATAGCATTCCTCACTTTCCGCTTTAACAACTTTACATCTGAAACAACGACAGGACCGTAAGAACAATCGGTGATGGGTGAGATAATATAGTATAAATATAGATATGTTTGGAAACAAAAAGGTACTGATTGATTCACAACTTAGATATCAAGAACCATAGGAGAGGTTTTGAAGAAAAAAAAGGTAAACTTACTGCTGTGCCTTTTCAAAAACAACTAATTATATATATAACCAAACTGAATGTTTTCTTTTTGTTACACATTAAAATAAGTTCAGCACCACCACCATCAATCAATTTTGGTTCTTCGATTTTCTTCAAACTTCACCATTACTAAAACTTCAACATTTTTTTAAATCGAAAAAAGAAGGGTTTCAAAATCAAAACCCAATAATTGAAAAATCAAAACCCAATAATTGAAAAATCAAAATTTCAGAAGCAAACATCTGAAGAAACCCAAAATCGAAAAATCAAAATTTCAGAAGCAAACATCTAAAGAAACCCAAAATCGTAACCCAACAATCGAAAAATCAAAATTTCAGAAGCAAACATCTGAAGAAACCTAAAATCGAAGCTTACTGTCGAAACCCAAAAAATTACCTGGGCGTGTTCGTCTGAAATCGATGAGATGCAACCCATTTTTCTGTGTGTTCGTCTGAAAGCAAACATTTACAGAGCTTAGAAAACCTAGAATTGTTACTCTAGAAGAAAAATAAACAAATCATTTGATCGTGGATGTATGAGAAACAAAAAACAAAAATGTTAAAATCCAAAGCCACAGAACAAACCCTACGAGAACCGTGAAACCCTAAACTTTTACCTGAAAAATAGAGGCAATGGAGAGGTGAAAGGAATGGAGAAAGAAACCTTTGGTTCGTATCTGAGAAGAAATCGATTTAAGAGACACATAAACAAACCTAACTGTGAATAAACCGTGAAGAAATAGAAATCTTACCTGAGCAAATAAATTAAAAAAAATATCAACAACTGCAAATAAATTCAATACCCACACCTTGAGGAATAGAGAGGCCTGTAACTGTAATGGAACTGTAATTGGAACTGGAATCTGATGCATGTATATATGGGTAGAGGATGAACGATTTAATCTGAACCATAGTTTGGGATAAGCATTAACTGAGTGAATCTGGGGAGTTTGAGATTAGAGATAAGTTTAGAGTTCAGAGAGATTGGGGGAAATGATCCGTGTGAGAGAGACGAGTATAATATTAAGTTTAGAGATAAGTATTGAAATGATCCGTGTGAGAGAGAGGGGTATAATATTAAGAGATTTTAGAGATAACAATTAATTTTCAGTTTTATTAAAAATAATAAAAGAAAGGCAGAATTAGCAGGCTTAAATAAAGGAAGAAAATGAATTTAATTAATTTTTTAAATAAAAAAAGATTTAAGACTTTAAAACTTTAAGACTTTTGAAAATATATCATGTGATCGTAATTAATTGTTTTTATATTCATGTAATCACATTAATTATTTTTATTAAATTATAGTGTATTGTATGAATTTTTTTAACTTCTATAAACCGTTTTTTCGATTTTTTTCATGTTCATAAACTATTTGGTTGAGTTTTATAAATTATATTTTCAAAAACTTCAAGATTTTTATGTTTCATAAATCGTTTTTCGAAATTTTCAAGTTTCATAAATGATTTAATAATATGTTTGTTGGATTTTTAATTTTAATATATTTTTCTCTAAAATGAATAATCATATTTTTTTTCAAAATAATTATATATTTTTCAGGCTTAAATAAAGGAAGAAAAGGAATTTAATTAATTTTTTAAATAAAAAAGATTTAAGTTTAAGTTGTTAGAGAGATAGGAAAAGATAACTACAATAATTAATTTTCAGTTTTATTGCTTAAATATAGGAAGAAAAGGAATATAATTAAAAGAAAAAGATTTAAGACTTTTAATCTATATGCTTTATAAGATAGTATAGATAATTATATATTTTTCAGGCTTAAATAAAGGAAGAAAAAGAATTTAATTAATTTTTTAAATAAAAAAAGATTTAAGTTTAAGTTGTTAGAGAGATAGGAAAAGATAACTACAATAATTAATTTTCAGTTTTATTGCTTAAATATAGGAAGAAAAGGAATATAATTAAAAGAAAAAGATTTAAGACTTTTAATCTATATGCTTTATAAGATAGTATAGATAATTATATATTTTTCAGGCTTAAATAAAGGAAGAAAAAGAATTTAATTAATTTTTTAAATAAAAAAAGATTTAAGTTTAAGTTGTTAGAGAGATAGGAAAAGATAACTACAATAATTAATTTTCAGTTTTATTGCTTAAATATAGGAAGAAAAGGAATATAATTAAAAGAAAAAGATTTAAGACTTTTAATCTATATGCTTTATAAGATAGTATAGATAATTATATATTTTTCAGGCTTAAATAAAGGAAGAAAAAGAATTTAATTAATTTTTTAAATAAAAAAAGATTTAAGTTTAAGTTGTTAGAGAGATAGGAAAAGATAACTACAATAATTAATTTTCAGTTTTATTGCTTAAATATAGGAAGAAAAGGAATATAATTAAAAGAAAAAGATTTAAGACTTTTAATCTATATGCTTTATAAGATAGTATAGATAATTATATATTTTTCAGGCTTAAATAAAGGAAGAAAAAGAATTTAATTAATTTTTTAAATAAAAAAAGATTTAAGTTTAAGTTGTTAGAGAGATAGGAAAAGATAACTACAATAATTAATTTTCAGTTTTATTGCTTAAATATAGGAAGAAAAGGAATATAATTAAAAGAAAAAGATTTAAGACTTTAAGACTTTTAGTCTATATGCTTTATAAGATAGTATAGAATATAGATTAGATGAAAATATATGCATACATCGTACCTTTCAAACTCTCAGTTTTAAGTAGGATATAATGAATATATTAAATTAGTTTTAATACCAACATAGGATATGTATATTTTGTAAGTTTGTATGTTTTAAGAAAAATACAAGATGTACTACAAGTTTGAATATTTCTTAAAATCTATCTATATTAATACAAATAGATACTCCATCCATATATTTCTATTTGTATTGTAAAAGCAGTGAACTTAGATATTATGTTGCAAGAAGACCAATCAGACAAATTGAGCATCGAATTTGCTCTAGTTCTTTAAAAAAATTGTATATCGATTAAGGGGCCGTTTACAAAACACTTACTTGGATAAGTGCTTACCAAGTCACATTGACAAGGACCAAGAATCTTACCCGATAAGAGCAAAAGCAAGGACCAAGAGTCTTACCCGGCAGGTGAGTGCGAAGACTCTTACCACGGTTAACGCTTACCGGTAAATTGTTGCATCGATGCCATTTTGGTGGACTAAAATCCGACCCGGGAAGTAAGTGATAATGTTGAATTTTACCGGTAAGCACTTACCCGGGTAAGTGCTTAGCCAAAGGATCATGTGAGAAGTATAGATTAACATGAGAAGTGGATTTGAACCATGGATCAATTTTAATCAAATACCCTCTCATGAATTGCACTTTAGAAGGAAATTGATCTGGTGCATCTCATTCTAATGTGTGTCCATTTCTCATCCAACGATTGATAACCACTTCTCACACTTCTCATGTTAACCTCAACTTCTCAACGGAAACCAAACCCTAGTACATATATTAGGTAAAACCACTGTTCTAAAAGGCTCGCCGCGACAGCCGCCATGGCTCAAGACTTGTATCTCACGCCACGTCATGCTTGTGGCACGCCATGGCCTAATTTGCGGTCTTTTAATAACACGATATTTGATTTTTCATTACATTTTTAATGTCCTATTTGCTAGTTTTTAGTATAAAACGTAATTTAACTTGTTAATTATCATTGACTCGTCGATTAATAGTACAAAACATATGCTTTTATATATAATATTATATATCATATAGAGATTTGTCGCCATAAGTCACGCCTTGATAAATGCCATGACCTCGCCGTGGCTCCTAAGAACCTTGGGTAAAAACAGGTAGAATTGAAATGATATGATTCGATTTAACCATTTGCTTTCCAATCCAACTAACAAACTTCAAAGGTTTTTTAACACAAACGGGTACTACTGAGTACTGACCCGACAGGTGAATTCAATAGCAGACTTACGCCAACATTGCAAACGAAGGATAACACTATTCCCCTTGGTTATAAGAAAAGAACTTAAAACGCAAACCCGGTAAACACCAAATCACCACACTCACTTGCCTTACTGGCAAGGACCAAGAATCTTACCCGGTACACAAAGACACTTGCCATGTTCTTTTGATGATTGATAGATAACTTTACCTAGTAAGGTAAGTGAGAGTGATAAACTTTTACCCGATTGGAATGTTCGTAAATGGCCCCTTCATCTAGGTGTCAAAAGAAAAGACTAGTAAAAAGGCCAACAAAAAAGAACCCCATAAACTGGAACAACAGAAACAATATATATATATATATATGTAACACTGTATTTTTTTTTTGTTTTTGAACAGATAGACACACACACAAGTCCAGTAAGAAAGAAGAAGACATAATAAAAACACCAAATCAGATCTGTTCCTACTACTTACTCATAAACCCTGCCCTGCCTGCTTGCTACTTGATGTACTGAGAGACCCACTTAAAACCATCACCATAGCCCATTTTCCTGACAATACTACACATGAATACCTCGAGAGGGCGAACACCAGAATTTTCCAAATTGACCTTGCCTTTCCCAGTAGTCAACCCCGTTAGTCCCATGTGGTAACGTAACTCGTCTTCTGAGGCAGCATAAGGGATGTCAATCTTGTTCCCCAAAATCAAGAAAGGTACACTACCCAAAGATTCATCGGACAGCAGGGCATCTAGTTCCTTCTTTGACTCTGCAAATCGTTCTTTGTCAAACGCATCCACCAGGTACACAACAGCATCCACCTAAATTCATTTCCAAACACAATCAACAAAATAAAATATATATGGTAAACTTTTATATGACCTAATACAGGGAAAATAGGAAGAGCAATATGTAATAAAAACTTAACACTAGACTTCCTCACATGCAAAAAGATTTCCTTAAGCCACCAAAGGAAACAGAACTGCTCAAATATTCCAACAATCTGTTACAAATCGCTACTGATTATCAAGAAAACTGGAATTGATTATTCACACTCTTGTCTTTCGAGAGGCCAAGAACTCTTCCCAAGTGTTAGACCCAATTGAATTACAAAACCGATACCTCCACGCTTCGACCATACTTCTATTTATACTTCTAACAACCCACTAAGCCCACAAATGACTAATTGACCATAAGCCGACAAATGACTAATTGACCATAAGCCCACAATTGACTAATTGACCAGCTCACTATTATCCCTACTATCTATATGTGTAACACCATCATCAGATGGTTAGTGACTTTTTTTATTCATCATTTTCACCACTAATTGTTAGAGCATCGGATGAATACTAGAGAGAATTGTTAAAAGACTTGAGAGATCTGGGAGATAAATTACATAATTGTGTGATTAATTAAATTGCAAGTCTTATATTCACTCATTTAAAATAAAGTTGAAAATTTTGCTCAAAACCATCAATGTCATACTTAGGAAAGAAATTTTGAAAAAGGAATTCAAGGAGTTAACAGGTGGCTTACTTTCTAACAAATTAAGAGCATATTGGTAACTTGGTAAACATTTTAACTTCATGTTAATTCAATTGCTATAAATTTACTCAAGTGATGATTATTGGTCCTGCGATAAAAGATTTTACTTTTTTCCAACAAAATTTCAAAAGTTTACGACTTCGTTAGATATTAACATTTATTCAAGTGACGGCAACTTAATCACAACAAATATGGCTTGTTGGCGAAAAGGAACAAATTTTGTAAAAGCTTAGAAGTTTGAAAAAAGAAAGAAAGTTTGGGGAGAAAAATTGGAATTTTGGATGTTAGAAGTTTGGAACTCAATACTAGAAAAGGTTCAGAATTCGGCAGAAGGGGCCAATTGTACATAATTGGCGGGGAGGGGATTAGACTTAAAGCAGGAAATTAGAAACTAGGGGCAAGGTATTCAACTATCGTTTGGCCTTAACTGGTCTCGACGCTAAATTCAAGCAAGATTCAAGCTTCCATCAAATAACCTATAGCACAGCAGAAAGATTGTGCCAAAATTCTGTCTAAACTACAAGAAACCATAACTTGAATGCAGAAATAATTGGTTGCCCAAATACAAAAACCAACAACAGAAGTTAAAACAAACTTCTGAAATACCCCACAACATACCCACCATTCAAAAAAGAAAAGGAAAAACAGGAGTTGATTTACAATTAACCTACAATTCATCATCTTTGAACCCTTCTAAGAGTAGCATACAATCCTATCACATTCTGCAGATCAAATGAAAAGTTAAGAAAATATGCGCTTTTACTAAAAAATTGAAGGTTGTACTATATATAAACACTATTCACTTTCAACCAGCTTGCATGTTGTTCATCAGAAACTCAATCCATCCATTACAATAAAGGAGGTCACCATGGAGTACTTTCTAAATCGATGTTGATATTTTAGTTTGTAGTGTAATTGATAAATTTACAACTAATTTTTTATTTGAATGTTGTTAAACCTTATACAAAATCCCACATCAATTTTGGAGTAGAAAAATCAACATGTCAGAAAGTAATCAAATTGAACTCTATGGCCAGAAGTCCAGATAAAAAGGGAGAATGAGAGGCTGTTTGTTTACCTCTTAATAGTTCCATTAAGAGGAAACCTCTGATTCGTTCAGAGGTGAATCTTGTTTGGCAAAAAAAATGTTTTCCTCTAACCCTCTGAAAGATTTAGCATCTTGGGCCTCCCTTAACCATTTGGCACCCTGATTTCATTCTAAACAATTACCAAACAACCATATTTCATTTTGCACTCTATCATAAAAGCTTCTTAATCATTCTGCACAACTTAATCATTCTGCACCAAACCATTACCACAATGATAGAATAATATCAAAGAAAAAAACATATGTTGTACTTTCATCTACAGCAAAATGAAAAATTAATCATTTGCACCATCAAATATAGATCCAATCCACAATAACCAGTTTCAATCAAATTATACCTTGGCGTAGTAATCCTTCCAAACTCTACGAGCGATCTGATGACCTCCCAAATCAAAAGCTTTGAACTTAATTTTTCCAATACTCAACTCTTCAGATGTCGGATACTGTGTTGGCTGATGCTGAACGAGTCTCTGCCAAAATTAACCCAGCACAAAACCATTTTTAGATTCTACCCCCAGCAAATACGGTAAATACATCCCCCTAGAATCCATGCACTACTAGTGTGAAATTAGCTGCTCTTCATACCTCCGAAGTCTGATTCGGTGACGTTCAGACCGTTTGTTTTTTCTTTTCAGATTTCAGAAGTCTGAAATTAGAAAAGGTAACCTAATGTCTTATAACCTAAAGCACCACCTCTTATTAATCACAAAGTAAAATAAGACTTCAGAGGTCTGAATTTCAGACATTTGCAACTCAAAATTATTACATAACATATTACGTAAAGTATCAATCAAATATCGGAATTTGTAAGAGCATAATGATTAAAGAAATAAACCTCATCTTTCAACATATGAAGCAGAGTGGTTTTGCCGGCATTATCGAGCCCTAAAAACAAGATCTTAGCCTCCTTTTGCCATAGACCTAGCGACGCCAAAACTCCATAAAACCAATCCACCAAAAACATGATTATTAGTCCTTACAAACTCTATTAACCTCGATTTTCAACCAAATTGCTAACAACCACCAAGTTGTCCTCCTATGTTTTCAACCAAATTGATCGATTTAACGAACGCGGAGGTTCATAAAATCCTTTGATCGATGAACCAACAGCCAAATGCTTCGCAGAAACGCCTGTTTACTGTGATGAAATATAGTAAACCCTAGAGCAAGAAAAGCAAAAAGGAAATCAGACTTTGTGGCACAAACTGGAATTTGTGTTTAGTATATATTTACGTAGTCGTAGAGGGAGGGGGGGTTGTCTGTGTGTGAGTGAGGGTGGGTGAAAGTGATAGTGAAATGTGAGCCGTTGGATTTGTTAAGACGATTGATCGTGAGGAGTGAGTGTGTCGGACCAATAAGATTTGAGAGAAAGGGAATTATTGTGTCATCGAATGAATTTGAGCCGTTAGATTGATTGCTAATCATTAGCTGCTCAGATCTCTCTAAATTGCAAGTTGCCGCCTCAACAATAGCTAAATTTTCTGTTTGATCTCTCTATTTAAATATTTAGCATTGTTTTCCCTATACTTTTGAGGTTCACTTTTTACCGAAAATTTATCCACATATCACAAACGTTGTGTGACCTTGGTTCTAATGCTATAAAAACGTGCGAAGTATTGTAACCTTCAACTGTAATGATGTAACACCCGTAATTTCGGTAAGTAAATATCATCCAAATGTTTTGCATCTTGAAAATTGTGGGATTTATGTTGGGAAGACATTACTTAAAGTCTCTAAGAGTATCGGGAGTTTTGGCATTGAAAAAGTCGAGTTTCGGGGCTTGGTACGGGTCAAGCCACAATGACCGGCTACTATGACCGTGTCACAGTCGTGTGGCATAGTCGTAGGGAAGGGGCAGCCTTTGGTACACCTTGTGCGACTATGACCAGCGACATTGACCATGTCAATGTCGCGTGGCAATGTCGCGCATATGGTGTTGGGTGCTGTTAAATGCGATTTTCAGCTCTTTTTTCATTTCTCACCTCTCAACCCTCCCTTTCTCTCCCAAACCGATCTCCCGCCCTCTCCTATGAACCCTAACTCATTTTTGGGGCTTCTCTCTTACAAATCAAGTGTTCCATCATCATTTATGCTAGTGGTTTCATCTATTGGTGCAAGATTCAAGTTTCACCTTCATTTTCTTGAGATTCTAGGGTTTTGTGGTTCTACTCAAGATCCATGGGGTAAGTTCATCCTCTTCTTTTTTAAATCCTTGTTTGAGTTATAAATACTCCATTTATGACTTCCTAGTGTTTTATTTCTCAAGTTTTTTGGTTTAGATGATTTTGGGAAAGTTAGGTCAAAATTAGGGTTTTTGGTATAAATTGAGATTTTGATGGTTGATGTTTGGGGAACAATTCTAAATGGTTAAATGTGGTTATTGATGGTTGGAAACTTATGGATCTAGGTTTTTGGAAGTTTTGGCTTAAGGATTCAAGTTTCTTCAAAGGAGCTTACGTTTGGGGAAAAACCTAGATTTAGCCTAAATCTAGCAAGGTGAATTCAAGTTGATTTGCGAAAACGTTGTGCATGCCAAAAATGTTATTTTCCAAGTATTTGTGTGTTTTACTTATATTTATCAACTATTGAGTTATTTGGTAAGTTAACTCTTTTAAGTGTTTAACTTTATAAAGATTGTAAAACACCCATATTTGGGATTTTGGAATATTTTGATGTGTAGAAATCATAAATATGTCTTCAAATGATTTATTGCTCAAATAAAGTTCATTCAATGGTTTATTCATGTTGGGTAATTCATTTATAAACCATTTGAGAAAAGGCACATTTTAATGTCATGAGTCATTTTGAGAATTATAAGGGGCATGAGTCCATTTGAGGAAACCCCTTTGTTTTAACCTGTGTCGAGTTTTGGGTTAATGATGATTTTGTGGTGCATGTTTATCTAAACAATGTTTAAATGTGTTTTATGCTATGATGACCATTATTTATGGGTCTAATAAGTTTTGAGCATTTTGCTCGGTTTTGACTTTAAGGAAGTCTTAGGGATATTTTGTCCGGTTTTGATGGCTTAATATGGAGTCTTATTTATGGTTTGCATTTATTGCAACTTGATGCATTTTATTGCATATTTTTTATATTTACATGCTCGAGTGCTTTAGTCATTTCGGGATGGGCATGTTTTTGTAGACTGTGTTGCATTGGATCCATAGACACGTAAGTCAGTCTTTATTTGATGGTCTATCTCTTTGTGCACGAGGAATGGACTATGGGAACGCATGGTTATATGCGTTAGGCCGTGGGACCGCTAGCGAGTAGGCAATAAGGGACATTGAAGTCCTTGAGGTGTAACTCGTCTAGACTGGATAGGCAATATGGTCCCATAAGTCCTTGAGGTGTAACTCGACGGAGTAGGCAATAAAGGCATGAGAAAGGTTTGAGGTTGTGATGCCTTTATGAATGGGAACTAAGACCGGGACTTGAGGTGTAATCCAGTAACATCATAAGTGGCCTAACTTTACGTGCCCGTCACTTTCGATGGAATCGGGTCTCCCCCGTCACCGAAAGGTGTTGTTTTTGGGTAGTTACTTTTATCCATATTTTCGGTGACGTTCTTTATTTATATGAAATGTCTTCACGGTTTATTGGCAGAGTTCTATGCCTCATCCTATTTGGATGTGTTAAAATATTGGAGTTTTGTCCACGTTTAGATTTCTTGGGATATTTAACGTCCAAGCACGTTTTGAGTGAGTTGGAGTTGGAATTCATTTTGGAAAACGCTTTACACATTTTGGGAACTTTTGTCATAGACTTTGTGTGCGTTGAAAAATGAGTCGTTTACATCTTTTCATAAACTCTTTTGGAAATTCTTATTTATGTCGCAAACTTTCATTCTACAAATTATATAAATCATGTTATAAACTCTTGAACTCACTAGGCGTTAGCCTAACCCTTTTTATTTGTCGGCATGTGCAACAGGTTCATGTTGGGTGTAGTTCTAGTGACACTACGAAAGGTCGAGTGCTAGTAGTGTGCTCAAGAGATGAATTGGTAGTGAAGTCTTCCGCATTGAGTTTTGGGAATAACAATTGTACTTGAGATAAGTAACACCCGATGTGAACTTAGCCTTTGTATTTAAGACTTGAGTTATATGTATTGTTAGAGGTATTTTCCCGTATTGAAGTATAGGGAGAAATCCTATTATTTTGGTTGTATTATCGAAAATTTTATTTAGTTGTTCTTATCCAATTCAAAGGTGTTACAAATATATCAGTTGAACATCAACATATTTGATACTCGAAGATTTTGGGTCTCAAGAGTTTCAATTTGTTTAGAGTGGATTAGCGCATTAAACCATTTTCCATGATTAACCATATGATATAGACATATAGTGGGTTAGGTTCCGGACGAAATAAAAATTATGGTGAGAAGGGTAAGAAAGAATCTTCACCCTTGAATGCACATTAAGATGAGATGCACCGGATCATTCTTAGTATCAAACGATATTCATTGGTGGGTATTATATTAAAAGTGATTGAGGATTCAGATCTTTTCTTACCTTCTTATTTTAACTCTTCTTGTCACATGATCCTTGGTCATGATATAGTCGGGTGGGAATTAAAACCCATGTGGCAATAGTCTGTTAAACCCGTATCATCTATGTTATAGAAATATTTATGAAGTGCTTTTTAAAAGGACTAAACAAGATAAAAGATGATACTTTAAGATAGATGTCATTTATTGACTTCTATAAATGGCATTGAAACGTTTTTGACATTGTTTGTATTTACATTTATGTAAGAGCATCTTCAACAGATTCTCTATAATTTTTTTAAAATGGAGAACCAAAAATCAAAATCTCTAAATTAAATTATATTTTACTTCAACAGATTCTCTATTTTAGAGATTTCAACATCAATTATATTATTTAAATATTATAAACTTTATCATCCCAATGCATCTTTTTAAAAAAATTATATAAAATGATAATAGTTTAATCTTATTGGTGAAAATTAATAAAATAATAATTTCTCTCACCTCCCACCAAGTTTTAGAGGATTCTCTAAACTTGGAGTTTTTTCTATTTTAAAGAACAAGATAGAGAAGCTGTTGGAGACAAATAAAGAACAAAACTTTCATTTTCTTTATTTTAGAGAAACTGTTGAAGATGTTCTAATACTTTGTTGGTTCAAAAAATTAATGCAACATTATGTAAATGATTTAATCAAATATTAATTACCTATTTATCTACCTCATATGTTTTCTATATCTATACTCATTTTTTTAATTTAAAAGTTTGTAGGCACTTCAAACGTCATTATGGCGGTCGGTCGAAAGTGTTTATAGTTTAAAAAAACTATTAATTGTATACTTATGCAACGCAAAAAGTAATCTACATGCTTGATTCCGAAAATTCCAAATGCTTCTAAGGTTACGGATTTTCGTCCTATCCCTCTTTGCAATGTTGTTTACAAATGCATCTCTAAAATTATTTCCTGGCATATTAAAGATTTTTGGATCACTTGGTGAGTCCTAACCAATCCGCTTTTATTTCGGGAAGGAGAATAACAACCAATATTTTGATGGCTCACGAGCTTTTGGTTGGTTACGGTCGAAGAGGTGGTACACCAACTTGTGCTCTCAAAATTGATCTTCAGAAGGCACATGATTATGTCGATGTAACACCCTCAAAATTGGGAGAGCAACTAAGTAAAAACTTCGATTTAATAGATAAAAGGAGATGAAATTCTTACTGCGAATCATCCTTGAAATCACCTAAAAATTTAAAACGTCACAACTCCAACGTTATCCATAATCTAAGTCATACAATAAGACCAAATAAAGTCGGGTATTACTTAACACAATGACAAACTGCTACTCCCAAAATAAATGCGGAAGACTTAACTAAGCACTTCACTCCCCGAGCACACCACTAGCACTCATCTCTTCACAATGTCACTAGAATTAATCACAACCTGAACCTATTGCACATGCCGACAAATAAAAAGGTTAGGCTAACGCCTAGTGAGTTCAAGAGTTTTATCATGATTGCGTAAATCAATAAACGAGGAGGATGTAGCTTGAAAACATAATTTCCCAAAAGAATTTATAACAATTGTGTAAACAACTTGTTTTCCCAACACACACAAATCTCGAGTCGAAAGCTTTCATATTAAACATTTTTCAAAATAAACTTACTCCACAACTCACTCAAAATGTGTTTTGACGTTAAATACCCCTAGTAATATAAACGTGAATAAAACCCCCATATTTAAAACATCCAATAAGGATGAGGCATAGTACTCCGCCAATAAACCATGAAAAACATTTCACAAAAATAAAATGCGTCACCGAATATATGGATAAAAATAAATACCCATAAACAACACCTTTCGGTGACGGGGGAGACCCGGTTCCATCGAAAGTGACGGGCACACAAAGTTAGGTCACTTATGATGTTGTTGGATTACACCTCTAAGTCCCGGTTCTAGTTCCCATGCCATAAAGACATCACAACCTCAAACCATATACAATGCCTTTATTGCCTACTCCGTCGAGTTACACCTCAAGGACTTATGAGACCACATTGCCTATTCAGTCTAGACGAGTTACACCTCAAGGACTTCAATGTCCCCTATTTCCTACTCGCTAGTGGCCCCGAACGGTCTACCGCATATAACCATGTGTTCCAATAGTCCACTCCTCGTGCACAAACAGATAGACACCAAAAATAACTCATAACCCCGGAGTACAACCCATAACGATTCCTCTCCACAAAAGAACGAGACGTCAACAACGCTAGTTCGGCATAAGCCCCAAAGTGAGCATATCACGACTCATTACTATTAAATATGATTGACTTACATGCCTATGGATCCAATGCATTATAGTCTAAAAATGTTACATGACTCAACACGGATGAACTAATGCATTCAAAACATGTAACCTCCAATTAAAATGCAATAAAGAGCAAAACACATCCAAAGCTCCATCTCGAGTTATTAAAACTGGGCAAGTGCCCCGAGACTTGTTTGAGTATGATTAAGCCCAAATAGGCAAAGCAAACGTTTGGCTAACTACACGAGCCCATACGGTTATATAACCCAAAATACACTTTTACTCAAATCTTTGACTCATATAACCCAATTGGCCTTCGGCCCAAATTTACAAGATTTACAATTCACAAAGTGTTCATAAAGTCGAGATTGATCAAACTCTAACAACTCACACAATTGTATTTCCAAAACGTACCGTTTCATAGTTTGTGCATAATCAAGACAACACTAAAAGCACGTTTTTTTACCCAACAACCTCCATTTGTGAAAATAAGTTAAATAAACACTTTCAATCATGATTTACTTAACAAAGTGTCCAAAATCCCAAAAGTGGGTGTTTTATAAGATTTTATAAAGTTAAACACTTTCATAATCAAAACCCACCAAATAGCTCCACAAAGGGAAATTTTCATGTAACACACAATCACTTTAAAAATGACATTTTGGCATGTACAACGTTTTCACAAATCAACTTGAACTCACCTTGCTAGATTTAGGCTAAATCTAGATTTCCCCAAATTGAGCTCCTTTGAAGAAACTTGAATCTTCAAGCCAAATCCTCCAAAAACCTACATCCATAAGTTTCCAACCATCAAAAACCATATTCAACCATACAAAATCATTCCCCAAATATTTTCATCAATAATCTTAACTTATACCCAAAACCCTAATTTTCCATTAATGAAGAGAAGAGAAGATTTACCTTAACCACCGCATGTATCCACCATCAAAAGCTTCTAAGGTTACCAACACAAGCTTCAATCTTCATTTTGTCCAAGGAATGGGAAGGGTTTAGGTGAGGGTTGGGTAAAACTCTAGAAGGTGAAGAAATCTCTCAAATAGAGGAGAGAGGTGAAGAACTCTAACCCTTGATCAAAAACTCTTGCTAAAAGTTGAGGGAAATGCTTTGAATCACAAGATTCATGGTTCCAAAGGCTCCAAAACGGTTTTAGGGTTTGGGGAGGTTTTTTAGGAGAGTTTTGAAGAAGATGGTTGAGGTGAAATGAGAAAAGAGGGTGAAAATCAGAGTTTTAATCTGCCCAGAGCCCGACCGCGATTGTGACAGGCGATAGTGACACTGCCACCATCGCGAGTCACTCTCGCTAAAAGTGTACCGCAAGGTACCTGCCTTCCTCGCGATTGTGTCCCTGCGATAGTGACACTGTCACAGTCGCATGGGCACTCTTGCCCAAAGTGTATCAAGTCCTAATTTTCACTTTCCTCCCACGAAACACTCTCGATTATCGTAAGGGTCGAAGGCAACAACTTCCTATCTTGAAACTACGACTGAGGAAATCCAAAGACCCAAGGGAGAATGGCTTTTACTTGTCGAAAATTACGGGTGTTACAATCCTCCCAACCTTAAAGAGATTTCGTCCTCGAAATCTAGTTTCCATACATGATAGGCGGGTATCACCCCCCTAAATCTAACCGCAAGTGTACGGTGTCGAAATCAAGTAATACGACGGAAGTACGAGTATCGAATCCACAGGAACTAGGAACTAAGTATCACAATTACTATAAACTCTATTAACTGAACTATCGAAATTGGAGTGGTTGGTTTATAAACTAATTAATGGCAAACTAAATAAATAAGACACGGAACGATAAACAACTTAAGAACTTCTGATAGAGAAAACAGTCGAGGGTTGAAAATCCTAAGACCTTCGTATACAAACACTTGACTCGCAACAATTACCAGTTATTCCATATAATGAATACCCAATCTTGTAAAAATCACCGTTGTTCTCTTTCAAGCAACAACGGGTTTTATCTTGAAAAGCACAAGTTTTATCTCTCGATCTCACCTATGGAATTCAAAACACATTAAGCTCAAGATTATAACGGGACTAAGGCTTACTCGGAATATCTCTATCCCCTTTCTCACCTTAGGCGTGCAATTTCTTAGTTCTAGATTAACAATTAATTCTCTCGAACTTAATTGTTCATAACAAATCAAATGTAAATTGGCCAAATTCACAAAAGCATTAAAAACGAAATCACATGCTTCATTAAAATAGGAAAAACTGATAAGAGTCGCTAATCACATGTTTGTAAACTTAAATCAAACTCATTCCAACCCCCAACATCTAGAATTTAGTTCATGTTGGTGGTGGATTCAAACACAAGAAAAAGAGATGAAAACGTGTATGTAAACATGGTAACGGTAACGTGATAGATATGATGATGAACTCCCTTCTCTCGTGCTTGTCTCTACTTCGCGTGTTGAACGTGGCTCCAATCGATCCTCTATCGTGGCTCCAAAAGCTCCGAAAAAGCTCTCAAAATCGCCCCAAGTCGTCTGTCGTTCGTCGTCTGAAGGCTGTGTGTCGAATACCCTAAAAATTGGAAAAATGCCAAAGTAATAGGCTGAAACAGGGGGCCCCGCGACTTGTTGCGTGACTTGCAAGTCGCGTGGCAAGTCGCCCGCTTTTCTGAAGGGTATTTGGGTCAGCTTCGGGTCCTGGTTCGGGCGCGGGTCTTGGGCTTGGATCTCGGGCTTCCGTTGGGCTTCGTTTTGGCTCTTTTGGGCTCTTTTTAGCTTCTTTTCTCGATGGTTACTGCCTTTTAATTAACCTGCACATTCCACTAGATAACCCGTAAAATTCCGCTTCTTTGCTTAAATACAAGCCAATCTCATTGGTTTTAGGACCGAAAATAACGCCAAAAAGTGGCGTTATCAATACACCCAACGGTTAATGGACTCAAAGCCCTTCATGCTCCTTTGGTCTCCAGCTGAAACTCAAAATTCCTCTCTTGGCGGGACTGCTATGATAACTCCCTGCTGACGCTCACAACGAATGCCTGTCTAGGCACATTACACTTATATCTGAGTGAACGCTTAACTTACTAGAGTAGCTTCTAACCGTAAGACTTCGGTTGTCCCCCAACCTTTGGTGATCCATACTTCCCCAATTGCAGATCCCGACTTCCAGTCAGTCTAGATCTATACGCCTTTAAACTCTTTCTCAAACTGTAAAGCCCGTATCCCGGTATGTAATTTCTTTCTTTTAAATTCTTTTTTTAAGTTTTATTTAACGTGGTTTTCGTTAGCGGGGTTAGACGAATTGGACCTAATCGTTAAATATGTCAAAACATTAGTTAGATGGCGAGAAGGAATTATTGAGGGACCAAAATTTGTTAAAGGGCCAAAGTAGTGTATTTCGGCCCATGCAAGCCCAAAACTGAATTCATGTGGGTTGTGTGTGTTTGGGGTCGTGTTTAGCAAAGGAGGAAGAGGAGAGAAACCCTAAGTCATCCCCTCCCCTTTTGTTGTGTTCGGCCGAGAAGAGAAAAGAGAGAGAGAGGGAGAGAAACCGATAGGAGAGAGAGAGAGAGAGAGAGTTCGCCGGAGAGAGAGAGAGAGCCGGAAAGAGGAGGGTAACGCCGTCGTTTTGCTGCCGGAAAAGAGGAGGAAGGAGGGTTCGTCGAGGTAAGTGTATTTCCCCTTCTCGTTGTTGCCGTTTGCCAATTTTCTGCCGAGAACCGTCGCCACCACCGCCGCAGCCACGGCTGCCGGCGGTGGGGCCGCCGCTGCACGCCTCCGGGGTGGCGGCAGAGGGGTGGTGCAGGTGTGTGAAGGTGTGCGGGTGAGTTGGGATGGGCGATGTTGGAAGGTTCCGCCGGAAGGTGTTACCGTAACCATCGTCGCCGCCGCCAACCACCACCGCTGCCGGAGGCGGAAGTGGGTGGTGCTCGGTGGTTGTCCAGCCTAGTATGACCTTTCTCCAGTAAGATTATAGGCTGTTCGGGTCTGTTTGGGTTAAGCTATAACTTAATGGATTCATAATCAACATTTGTCATTTCATGTGAAATTCACAGTTTCTGCCACTGTTTTGTGAAAGCCATAACTTTTTATAGGAACATCGTTTTGGGGTGAAATCAGTGCCAAAATCTCCCATTCTGAGTCTAGTAAGTTTCTTATGTTTTACGGAAAAATCAGTTCGGAACATAGCTAGTGTCAAATTGTTGTTTTGTACTGAAAGGTCCTGTTTTCACTGTGCTGCAAGTTGGTTTTGTAAAATCCATAGTAAATTGTAGAAAAATCGTTAGAGCGCGTGCGATATGTTCCTTGAACCCTAAGACATAGGAATTTGTGATTATGGAAAAATATTTCTGGATTTATCAGTTTATAAGGGGTTAAACAGGTCCCGAGCAGACCTGTGTTTTTAGAGTAAAAGCTGGAAAATGTATTCTATATTTTAGTAGTCGTGGTTTTGGGTTGGGGCGTCACTTTGACATTTGTTAACACTTATTTAGGTGGAAAAAGGTGAGCTGGTGTTGGCCGGTTCGTGTTGCTGTTGAGGACATAAGCTTTGCTTTTGAGGTGAGTTCTCTCACTATATAGGATGGGAATTATATTTGTGTTACTATAGCTCGAGTGTGATAGTTATGATTGTTTGTTGATATTATTGTGTTGTGGGGTATATATAATTGTGTATATATATTGAACTGTGATTGATGTACTTCTTGATGGTTGTTCCAAGAAGTATATGTGTTTGTATAATGAGTTGTGATTATATTTCCTTGATGGTCGTTCCAAGGAGTGTAAGGCTTATTATTAATTGTGACATATCTTCTTGATGGATGTTCCAAGAAGCATATGTGTTTGTATAATGAGTTGTGATTATATTTCCTTGATGGTCGTTCCAATGAGTATAAAGCTTATTATTAATTGTGACATATCTTCTTGATGGATGTTCCAAGAAGTATATGTGTTTGTATAATGAGTTGCGATTATATTTTCTTGATGGTCGTTCCAAGAAGTATAAGGCTTATTATTAATTGTGATATATTTTCTTGATGGATGTTCCAAGAAATATATGTGCTGGTATACTTGGTATATATAAATTTGGGTGCAAGACGTGATTGCATGGTATGAGTTGGTTGTGATAGCTAGCTGTTTAAGGGTGATGCTGATATAATTACGATCCTATATTTGGTTTGAATTCACTAAGCCTTGTGCTTACCCTTTCCTATTTTAATGTGGTTTCAGGTGCTTGTGGCTCCAAGGCGTGACGGGTACACACTGGCGCGCGTGAAGAGTTTTATAATCATGAGACTAGAGTTATAATTAAACGATTTAATTTCCGCTGTTTAGTATTACTGAGAATATTTATTATTGAATTTGCAAACGAAACGGTGTTGGATATCTAATAAGGTTTTATTTATTAAAATGCCTATTTTAAAAGTTAAAATTTATTGTAATTTTTGGGACGTTGCACAAACCAATCCAAGGTTTGACCACTACTGAGACCAACAAAATTCCCAAATTCAACCGTTCCCGCTGTTGAACTGCCGCTTAACTCTAACGAGCACTAATAGACTCCAAAACAGACGGTCGTCCCTGGCCCACCGATTAAACAACTCCAAGCATACATCCCATTACCAATTCATCCAATCTGCAAATTCTTTTACCATTCCAGGAAAGTTGTCCTACTAAGTCCACTTATCACAATCTGAACTTCTTAAAATCACTACAAGCGATACGATTGTCCCTTAAGATTGAACTACTATACTCCAAGTACACTGACGGTTCATAGCCTCAAAATCCGGAAGTTGACACCTAGCCATCCTACCGAGATTCGAACTACTGCAGAACCCCAGACGCGAGTTCCATTCGTCGCACATCCCCCACGAGACCAAGGTTATCAACATGGTGACGAAAGGGTCCTACACGTCCCTTAAGCGAAAATTGATTAAGACCTAAAACAAGGTTGTCGATAAGAACGCTCAATACCAACGTTAACAGAAGGTACCACGAGTCTAACCTTCCAGTTACAAAAGTACGCCGATTCTGTAAACGATACTATTTGGCCTACGGTACCATCACGCGTTAGAAAACCCAAACTTCCACTGCCGAAGCTCTATACACATTTACTCCTAATCAGAGTTACTTAACCTTTCCAAGGTTGAGTTCAAGGTTGTTCAAGTGAAATAATTTAACAAATATGCCAATCAAAAAATTTTATAGAAGTTTTCAACACAAAGATTTTCATATCAATTTAATTGAACGTATAAATTCTACTAATATCTACTCGGTAGTTGTGTAAAAATGGACACACTCTTCCCACGTATGAAAATCATATTGAAAGCTACTTGTTAGGTCACGTTAGTGGAATAGAAGTATAGGGACTATTCTTTACATTTTGTGTAAATACCTTATGGGTATATATAGTTTGCTTAATCCTAGGTTTAGGGTTAATGATCATTATTGTTTTGTTTACACAGTTTACCATTGTACGACTACAAAGCTAAACCTTTATGTTCATCAAATACAAGTGAGATTTATGACATATTCTACTATATTGTGTTGATTCATTGTGATTGTTTGTTTATCTGGGATCCACAATTGGTATCAGAGCAGAAAGACGTCTGATTCAAAGGTAAAATTCTTTTCTGATCATTCAAAAGTTTAGTCGAATGTTTCATCCAAAAGATTTTTCATTGCTTTGATTTTGGTGTAAAAACTTGAAATTAAGGCTTGAAAGATCTTCTCTATTGTGTTTCTGAAATCATATTGAGTTTTGGATTGTTTTGGTTAATTATAAAATCATCAATTGTTGAGTGTTTGATTTCTGGGTTTCTTACTCCCTGTTCTTGAGAAAAACTCAACTTTTTCCTTCTAAGTGGTTTATAAATCGATTTGATCAGTTGTTTTTGCATTCTCTACGTGCTTGTTTTTGTTCTAAAATGTTTGCAGAAAATACCAAGTCAAAAGTGGTGCAGAAAATCGATTTCCAGGTAAGTTTTCGAGTTTCGGTGTTTGAACTGTTCTTGAGTTCTGGTACTAGTTAATTCCGGATCCTATAGATTCCGGATCCCACTTTGTACCGGATCCCAAGTTTCGGATTTCACACTTTCGGTACTGTGTTCTATTCCAATTCCCAGTTCCGGATCTTCGTTGGTAATTCCGGATCCTTGTTGTTGATTCCGGATCCTTGTGTTCCGGATCCTGTTGCTGAATTCCGGATACTCGTTGTTGATTCCGGATCCTTTGATTCCGGATCTCAGATTCCGGATCCTTGTTACTGGATTTCGGATCCTCTATTCCGGATCATCTATTCCGGAACCATTCATCTGCACACTTAAATTTTTCTCAGTTTCTATTTGATTCCTTCTGTTTATTCCTGACCCCTTATAGGAATTACTTTAGGTTATCACTCCCTTAGGAATTTGCATTAGGTTTGCATTACTTTGTGCGTTAGACCACTCCATTACCTTTGAATCATCCAACACGTCTTACGATCACACAAGTTCTCACAATGAATGCTCAAGACGCATTAGCCATCGGATCAGAATTCAAGCCTCCGATCTTGTACCGCGGGGAGTATAATGTCTGGAAGGATAGGTTTCTGTGCTTCATCCAGACTAAGCCGCTATATGAAGAAATTCTCCGATCGCGGAAGAAAGGTCCGACTATTCCACCATTGATGGACGTTCCTGCACAAGAAGGTGGACCTCCAGCCCATAAAGTGCCCAAACCATACGACAAGTTGACGGTTGAAGAAAAACGGAAAGCCGATGGAGATACGCTGGCGAAGACTTATCTAGTATACAGTCTTCCCAACAATATCTACTGCAGCATCGACAGCTACAAGGGCTCGGCTAAAGGTATGTGGGACCAGCTTGCTAAGATCATGCAAGGCAGTCGTGAAGGTAATCAGATGAAAATCACCAACTGCCTCACCCGCTACGAATCCTTTAAAGCCAAAAGAGGGGAATCACTCACTGAAACCTACGAGCGTTTATGCACTCTACTCAACGACCTGCACAAGAATAACATCTTTAAGTCAAACCTCGAGTGCAACATCAAGTTTCTCAACAACCTTCAACCTGAATAGAAGGGATTTGTTCTACACGTCTGCCACAACCGATCATTGGAGAGTGTTCCGCTGCACGAGCTCTACGAGATGTTGCTCCAAGATGAAGATGACGTCCGTGAGTTGATGGGAGACCAAAAGACTAATGAAAAGACGAAAGAAGATCCTCTTGCCCTTATGTCTCACAAGAAAGAAAAGAAAACATAACGCAGTTCGTATAGAGAGGAAGCGCCAAGTGAATCTGAACATGAAGATGACGAACTTGAGAGTGATTCTGATCACGAGCTCGATAGTATCAAGAAAGCAGTTGCATTGCTGTCCCAGGAGTATGCTAGGAAGAAGTTCTTCAAGAAGCCGACCAACAACAACCAGCGATACTCCACAAATACAAAGCGTCGGGATTATCGAGACAAGGACGACAGCAAGCGCAAGTCTGATGATGGAAGAAAAAGGAACGATGAAGGGAAGCGATCTGAAGGAAAGTCTGATGATAGAGCTGATGATGAACCCGTGAAATGCTACAACTGCGGAAGACGCGGCCACTTCGCAAAAGACTGCCGGAAACCTTTAGTACGCAATGCAGAGTACTACAAGAACAAGATGCTCCTATCAAGGCAGAAAGAAGCGGGCAAAACGCTACTGGTGGAAGATGATCATTGGCTCCTACAGACTGATGAAGAGAATGAAGACGAGGAAGCTCATATGTGTTATACTGGTCTCAATCCTGAAGAATCCGACTCTGAGGATGATTCTTCCTTGAGGGAAGAAAGACAAAAGCGAGTGCCAGGTATGTGGTTCTTCCAATGCTAACTTAATTAATCAGATGCGAGAAATGGTGCATACCTTAGATTCCTTCAAACTTAAGGTTAAGACCAAAGACACCTACATCTCTAAGCTAGAAGCCGAAGCTAAGATCAAATATGATACGATAGGCAAGCTAGCTATTGAAAAGGCTGAGGACAAGTGTGTGATAGAAAACTCTCAAACTGAATGCTCGGCCATTTCAAAAAGAGCTGAAATCCTCGAGACTCAAATATCTGAATTTACACAAAAGTTAGAAAAGTCTCATGAGGAGTATTCTAAGAGTGTTGTAATTCAAGAGAACGTTAGAAAAGAGAAAGAGTTGTTGACCACTAAGCTAAAGGATCTTGAATCCAAACTTTACAAACTTGGTCAATCTGAACAAACCATCCACTTGAATAAACCAAAGGAGTTCAAATATTACAACTCACAATGGGGACTCGGATATGATAATCCGTGTTACCTAAAGAAAATCTTGTCTAAGGTTCCCACACTTTATGAATTCAATTTCATGGGCCTAGATAAGAAATATCATGAGTACAAGATTAAGCGGACTAAGCCATCTCCGGAAGATGAGGAGAAAGAGGATATTAAAAGAAAAACAGGTATACCTCTACCACCAATAGAGGCTAAACCTAAAAATGATAATCCTAAGTCTGAAAATAACACAAAATCGGAAGATGAGCCGCCTAGGAAAAACATAAATGTACAGATCCCTTTCGTGTACGAAACGCTTAATGCTCCTACTTAAAGAGCAAAACTCCTTATCTATCCAATGATTACTTCGATATCTGTTCGCTCGCCAAAACGGTTGAAACCCCGGTTCCCGTTCCGGCATCAACAGATGTAGATTCTAGCGATAAATCAGAGTTCAAACGTTATGTTCCACCTCTGATTTTGGAAAACATCATTTTCAAACTTGAAGAATCGATTGCGAGGGATAAGGTCATTTATGAAACCGAAAGGATTGTATTGTTAGATTCTATCGAGAAGCTTAAAAAGAACAAACCCGAGACATTACCCGAATCTGAAAGAGCGACTTATCGAACCGAGATTGCTAAGTTGACTTCTCAACTGTCCGCTTTGGCGACAGAAGCTTTAACGCTGAGAATGGCTAAGGACAATCCAGTGGATACTCCAATGACGCCTGTCACTCCTGAAACAATCTCGTTTGACTTCGCTCCGATTTATTCGGATAGTTCCCCGTGTAAAGCTTTCATATGAGTGTCTGATGACACAAATGATAAAGATTTGAGCTTCAAAGATAAAGGTAAGGCCATCCAACCCGATTCTGTTCAAAAGAATCTTTTTCCGGTTTTTGATAATCCATTTGCGGATAACTCCTCGTCCGACTCAGATGGTGAAGCCCCACTTGATTCTGCACGAAGATTTTCTGAGTTTATGAATTCCACGGCTTGTCATGATGATGATTTTTCTAAGATTGATTTTGCTCCAAAGCTTGCTAGTCACACTCAATTCTTAGAAAAAATGCCCGAACCGGTTAATTTTGAAAAGGGTGAATGTTCTAATTCTAAAACCGTTTCTTCGACCATTTCAAAATCTAAATCTAAACGTCGGTCAAAGAAACGTGCTAAATCCGGTAAGAGCTCTTCCAAACAACCAGTTTACTCAAACTCCTATGACAATAACTCTAATGTAATTTCAGATAGAACGGGTCGGGGGAAAGCTGTTCGGAGAGAGTGGGTAGAGAAGAAGGCTAAGTCGCGTCCTGAGAAGAACAAGTCATTTAATTCTTTTTCGCATATTAAGAAAGATAACCACAAACATGGTTTTGGTTTGAATAATTCTGTTGAACATGGTTTTAAATTTCCAGTTAAACTTGACAATGTTCATCAATTGATTGATATTTCGCGTGATTATGTTTGTTGTTCCTTTAGTGGATTGAATGACTTGATTGAATCTAAACATGCATCTGATTGGTTTGGCACATATCATGTTTTTAATTCTAATGCTTCTCGTAAATCCAATCGAAAAAGACCCAGATCTAAACGGGTCTCAAACAAAGGTGTTGCACCTAACACCCAAGGACCCATTTACAGATGGGTACCTAAACAACATTAATTTTGTTTTGCAGCCCAGTCATATGTGGTTTCTCGACTCTGGATGCTCCAAACACATGACTGGTAAACGGGAGCTACTCACCAACTTCAAGGAGAAGTACTGTGGTGATGTTCGATTCGACAATGATAACGTAGACCTGATCATGGGCTACGGAGACCTAGTTCAGGACAACCTCATGATCAAGCGTGTGTCCTACGTCGAAGGTCTTGGTCCCAACCTCTTCAGCATCGGCCAGTTTTGTGACAAGAATCTTGAAGTCAGATTCAAGGCGAAGAGATGCAGCATTCGTGATGACGATGGAACGGAGATCCTCGCCGGTACTCTACGGACGAACCTCTACACCATCAATCTTGCCACCGTGAAGACCGACAAAGTCGTATGCCTTATGTCCAAAGCCACTACTCAGCAGAACTGGCTGTGGCATCGACGACTCTCACATTTGAACTTCAAGAACATCAATAAGTTGGTGCTGGGGGGACTCGTCAAGGGTATGCCAGAACTGAAGTTTGCAAAGGAATATCTATGCTCTGCCTGCGAGATGGGAAAGATGAAGAAGGTGTCACACAAGCCGAAGCCGGTTCCAAGCACGTCATGACCTCTAGAGCTGATCCACATGGATCTCTACGGCCCAATGCGCGTTCAAAGCATTAGCCATAAGAAGTACGTCTTAGTGATGGTGGACGACTACTCAAGATACACATGGGTCAAGTTCCTACGATCAAAGGATGAGACTCTGGGTGTCATAGTCAACCACCTGAAGGGAGTTCAGAACAATCTGCAGCTGACCGTCATCGCGATTAGCACATATAATGGAACCGAGTTCAAGAATCGCATTATCGGCGATTTTCTCACATCAGCTGGAATTTCGCACAACTTCTCGGCAGCCAGAACTCCACAACAGAACGGTGTGGTGGAACGACGCAACTGCACTTTGTTGGAAGCGGCACGCACTATGCTCACACAGTACGGGCTTCCAATGTTCTTATGGGCCGAGGCTATCGCGACGGCGTGCTACACATAGAATAGGTCCATCGTCCATAAGCGCTTCAACAAGACGCCATACCAGGTCATCAACAAACGCACCCCCAACATCAGTTATTTTCACGCGTTCGGGTGCAAGTGCTTCATGCTGAACGATAAGGATGATCTCGGCAAGCTCAAGCCGAAGGCAAACGAAGGGATTTTTATCGGTTATTCTACATCTTCAAAAGCATACCGAGTCTACAACAAGAGGACCAAGAGTGTCATCGAGAGTATAAATGTGACCTTCGACGAATTGGTCGATTTGGCTTCTGGACATAATAGTTCAGAACCCGTGCTTAGTGGAGTGATGGCTTCTGATCACTCTAGATCGGAACCCAAGCACACAACAGTAGATCCTTCGTCGTCCAATACGTCGAAATCACAACCATCTGAGTTAGATCTACTGTTTGAAATTTTTTATAATGATTTTTATCTTCCCCCTGTTACTACTGATGCTTCTTTGAATGCAGATGGAGCTGTAGTGGTGTCGACCAACATATCCGGTCCTCCACCTACCCCCAACGTTACATCATCGGAGGACTCACCCACTTCACCCGTGTTAGCGGCGACACCATCCTCAAGCTCAGCAACGGTGACCGCGACTCCCTCACCGGTGGTTCAACCCACTTCGTCTACCCCCGGAACAAGCACCAGTATTGACGCAACAGATGAATCTTCGTCAACTGCTATTGTTCCTTCACCTATGGCCGCCGAACGTCTACATCCGGTTCCATCTCTAGAAGCGGTTCAGAACCTACCCCTAGGGTCCTACATTGATGCTGACAATTCAGAACCCATTTCGGACCCGCTACCTCACACGTGGAAGTGGACTCGAGCGCACCCGCCTGAATTTTTTACCAGCGACGGTTAAAGATGCCCTACACGACCCGGACTGGATAATGGCCATACAGGAGGAACTAAACGAATTTGAAAGCCTCAAAGTGTGGCGCCTATTCCCTCGCCCGAAGAACAGAACCATCATCGGTACGAAATGGATATACAAGAATAAGAAGGACGAGAACGGGGTCGTGGTTCGTAACAAGTCCAGATTGGTCGCTAAGAGGTATCGACAGCAAGAGTGGATTGACTACAAAGAGACGTTTGCACCTGTTGCCCGAATCGAAGCTATTCGGATGTTCCTCGCGTACGCCGCTCACAAAAACATCACTGTCTATCAAATGGATGTGAAGACGGCGTTTCTCAAGGGCGATGTCAAGGAGGAAGTGTACGTCTCCCAGCCGGAAGGTTTTGTAGATCCGTATCACCCCACTCATGTGTATCGCCTCGACAAGGCGTTGTATGGACTCAAGCAAGCACCGTGAGCCTGGTATGATAAATTATCTACTTTTCTCTCCAGTTCCGGCTTCTAGAAAGGTAAGATCGACACAACCCTTTTCATCAAAAGGCAAGGTGAGAATATTCTTTTAATTCAGGTCTATGTCGACGACATTATTTTCGACTCTTCGAACCCTCAATACTGTCACAACTTTTCACTCCTCATGAAACAGTATTTTAAAATGAGTATGATGGGTCTGATGAATTTCTTTCTCGGTCTTCAAGTTAAACAACTGTCGACCGGGATATTCATCAATCAATCTAAGTACATCGCAGATATTCTTCGGAAATTCAAGATGGAACAGTGTTCACCCATGAGAACTCCCATGTCACCGGGTACGAAGTTACACGCCGATCCTGACGGAAAGGCTGTGAATACAACTACCTATAGAGGAATGATTGGTTCGTTGATGTATTTGACGGCAAGTAGGCCGGATATAATGTTTTCATCCTTTCTGTGTGCTAGATTTCAGTTTAACCCTAAGGAGTCACACATGATAGCAGTTAAGCGTATTCTTCGTTATTTAAAAGGTACTGCTAATCTTGGTCTTTGGTACCCTAAGGACACATGTTTCGAGCTTACAGCGTTTTCTGATGCTGATCATGCGGGGAGTATGCTCGACCGGAAGAGCACTACGGGGCACATCCAGTTCCTGGGCGACAAGTTAGTTAGTTGGGCCTCCAAGAAGCAAACGTGTGTCTCCACCTCCACGGCGGAAACGGAGTACGTGGCTGTGGCTAGTTGATGTTCCCAAGTGATCTGGATGCGGACGCAACTGAAGGACTATGGGTACAACTACTCAAACATCCCGATCTACTGTGACTCCAAGAGTGTTATAGCCATCACGAGCAATCCGGTTCAGCATACAAAGACGAAGCATATAGACGTGCGCTACCACTTCATTAAAGACCATGTGGAAAAAGGTACGGTGGAACTCTATTTCGTAAGTACGGAAAACCAACTAGCAGATCTGTTTACCAAGGCTTTGGACGAAAAACGGTTCAATGAACTCGTGTCCAAGCTGGGTATGCTCAATCTGAAAGTTTGAGTCACGGCTGTACTTGTCACACCTCTCTTTCACTACGGGATAATTGTACCTGATTCAGTTACACTTGTCTCGCAGTGTGGTTTACGTGTTTCAAGCACATCGGTGACGTGTTCTCTGTATTTCCCTTTTTAGTGTTTCTTTCGTTTTTTGGTTTTTCCATGTTTCTTTACTTTGATCCATCTAGTCTTTATTTTTCCATTTATTCCCGTGCTACTAACCGTTTGCCTTACAAGCTGTTTCCTCGGATACCAAGTCCCTAAGGTACGTTTTCTCGTTTCTGTGAGGCTAGGTTAGCAATTTTTGAGAAATTGAGGAGGAGAAGTGTCAGTTTGACAAGTCGAGGGGGAGCTTTGTCAATTACTCAAGTTTGAAAGGCGATTTTGTTCATATTTTTCTTTAAGTTCTTAATTTTTGAAAAAAAAACGGGGGCTTAATTTCGAAAAGTTGAGGGGGAGTAGTGCATTTTATTGAAAACTTGAGGGGGAGAGTTGTTTTTGAAAAGTTGAGGGGGAGCAGTAAAAAATTTCAAAACCTAAGGGGCTAAAATTGTAAATTTTTAACTCAGGGAAAATTTTAAAAGTTTTTCAAACTTCAGGGGTATTTTTTGCCAAGTACCCAAAGTTGAGACAAAGTTGGGACCGGGAGAGTTAAGGCATCCGGTACCGGATTCACTTACGATATCGACCGGTATAAATACCGGGTTTTCACTTAGAAAGCTCACAATTTCAAATCTTTCGCGCCTAATCTCTCTCAACCCAACTTCTTCTCACATCTTTTTCGCCGTGTGATTTTGCATCCAAACAGGCTCCGATCTTCATCCGATCATCCAGGTATGTTTCTAATCCTTACTTAGTAGATTCCATGACTTGAGATCGATCCAAAATACTCACAAAATCGATCGATTTGATCGAGTTTTTGTAAATCGGCGCTAACAGAGTTTCAAAACCCTTCGGCTTGCCCAATCGATCTCAAATCGACCCTAATCGCATCTAAATCACCTTAAGTTGAGTATCTAAAGTGTTTTTTATCATAGATTTGTGGTTTAGATTGCTCAATTTTGAGATTAAGCTAGTCTGCGTTCGATTAGGGTTCCGATAGTTATAAGTTCCGGAATGTGTTCTTAAGAACCGGAATTGGTTCCGGAAGACATAAGTTTCGGTATTCGTTCCAGAAGATGCTTGTCCTGGAATTGACACTATTTAGTTCCGGATCCTTCTCAGATCCGGTATGATTACGTTCCGAAATCGGTACTGTTCAGTTCCGGAACCTTGTAAGTTCCGGTATGCATCAATTCCGGATCATGTGTGATGTTAGTTCCGGATCTTAAAGAGTTCTGGAATACCAAAATTCCGGATCAGGTCCCTCTTGGTTCCGGATCTTGGGAGGTTCCGGTATGAATTCCGGATCCGGATTACATCAACTCCGGAAGCACTGTTCACATGAGTTACTGTTTCATTGATGCAATTTGGTTATTTGGGGATCTGCTCACACATAAATGCACATATATGCACACACTCACTCCGGACTCGTTAAGACCCGTGTAGTGAACAGTTTCGGACCGTCACCGACTCTCGGTTTCCAAATCCGAGAATACGGGTCCCGAGACGCATTTTTGACTTTCACACGCCATGAACTCTCAACACTCTATTGAACTTTAACAGGTACATCATGGCTAATCCGAATCCACAAGGCGATGCCCCACTACTACCCGAAGGACCGAACCTACCCCTTGTTGCAAACAACTTCCACCTGGGACACGGCAGACCTCAGATGCCAATGTCCAGTAATTGTGGAGATTCTGAAGGGCCACACGCTCAACCGATCACTGACGGCCACTGCTCCAGTTACAGCCGTTTACGTGCACCAATTCTGGCGCTCCCTCACACCAGTCGCCCGTCGTCAGCAATTCATTCTTCGAGGCCGTATTGGCGACTCCTAGGTCGTTATTACTCGCGACATCTTCCGACAGGTTCTCGAACTGCCGGAACCGACAACCATTCAAGGACGCACTGCCTACGACACTCTGGTCTCCGATGCAGTCCTCTGCCGAGACATTCACGCCCTCAGATATGCCGTCGTGCTCGCCCATCCATCGCATTTTTCCAGGATACATCTACAGCCTATCTGGTACACTTTGTTCACAATTCTGAACAGGTGCCTATCAGTAGTCAACAAAGGCATCGATCAGATGAAAGTCAACTTACTTGGCCTATTCCATGCCGTCATCTACAGTCGGCATGTCGACTACGCAGCTATACTTTGGACGGAGCTGATCGGGCAAGTACAAAAGAAGCAAGGCAGCCGACGCCTCACATTCCTGCCATATCCACGGTTTCTACAGTTGATAGTCGCGCACTTCATGGAGACCGATCTCACCATACCTCGGCGCGCCGATCATGAGGTAATGCTCTCTACACGTATGACTAGGATCCAGAACAAGGGAGTGATACCGGACCTAGTCCCCATGGTGATCCCAACTGACTTACTGGCTATCACGGTGTTGATCCAAACCCTCAGTGATTTGATAATGACTCTTTAAGAAACACTTAGTGAAAAATTGTAAGTAGACAATATGTATTAGAGTCTCACTATCGCTGATAAGTACTATGTCTCTACAGTACCGCTGATAGGAAACTCATGCTCTTTTTAATTACACATTCAGCGAAACTGTTCATCAATAAAGCTTTGAGCCTGTTCAGTCTTGTTGGTGATCGCTGATGATTTTAGTTGTTTACTTATGATCCCTGAAGACAAGTTTCACGTCAACAAATGTTCTACGCTGAAGTCGAGGATCAAGCCAAAGAACCAGCGACAAGTCTACTAATGAACTGATGCGGATATCAGCGAAGCCAAGACCTGTCCACTCAACGTGAAGTTTCAAGTAGAAGACTTCAGCAATCGCTGAGCTTTGTCACTCGCTGATAAAGTACTGTTCAACGAACGCTGATCATGAAGTTTCCTCTACAAGTTACTTTTGTCTTATCCCCTTGCACGTCTCCGTACGAAATGTCAGAACGGACATCCCTTTTGTCCAGAATCGTACAACCGACTCTGATTCTACACTGTTCATCATGCGGCTACTAGGTTGTCTACCAAAGTCAAAACATGCAACCAATCAGCTGCTGCCACGTGCAAAGTTGTACTGATATGCATTTAATGCATGCAGTATATAAGGAGAACCCTACTTCAGAAATGAAGTGCTCGGCCATTCTTCTTCTCCTTACTACTTTGTGTTAGAATATTATTCGTAATATTCTTATCTTCTTTCTTACTTAATTCTAGTGCAAGAAAACTTAGTGTTCTCTTAACTTGTTTAGATTAGGTTTAATCATTAATCTTGTTCCGCAACAAGTTGTAAATTGTTTGATAAATATCAATAAACAATTTAGAAAAGTAAAATTTGTGTGTATGTATTCAACCCCCCCCCCCCCCTTCTACAAACTTGTATAACCCTTTCGGGACCAATACGCGGACCAATCGGCACCGAGTGTGATAGCTTATAGGAGAGAGAACAACCTAGACGCTCCGATGGACCAGCCAGATCCGGCTGGACCTGCCCAAGGAGCGCGACCCGAGAGGCGTGAGGGTCCCCGTATGCGAGGCAGAGGGGTCCGACGAGCAGGGGCTCGCGGACGGGGCGCGGTGAGAGAAAATTTAGTGAGGGGAACAGGCGTGGGCGGTGCCGTTAGGTCAACTCGCGATGCTAGTACGTCCAGACCCCCATCCACTCCACCATGTACACCGACACCACCTAGAGATGAAGATCCAGCTCTACACAACGTGGAGGTGGAAGGTGTCACCCGAGTACAAGTCGTTGAAGAGGCAACCTCCTCTTCCAGCTCCGAGCCCGGCTCAGCCTCCGGAACAACTTCCGGTTCCATCTCTGGCTCCCAATCTGGGTCCGAATCCGATTCTAAATCAGGCTTGGCTTCCGGTTCCCAATCAGGGTCAGAGGAATCCGGTAGTAAGGCATCTGACTCGGATGATGATGATGATGATGATGACACACCCAACCCCGAAGCCATATCTGGAGAGACAAGGAGAGCGGAGGGTGTACTAGTCGAAAAAGAAAAAGAAAGTGAGGTTGTGCCTGAACGGAGAAGCAAGAAAAGAAATAAGAGTGAGCGTGTGATGGAGCAATCTTCACAGGTTGCTCCCAACCAGCCTCCACCAAGCCAGGCATCCACATCTGTTATCACGTTGCATCCGTTGCGACGGGGTATTGAAGAAGACGTCGTGGGCCTAGCGACGCAACTGCACACCCCACCTAGCTACTCCGTTTCCTCTCAAAAGGAAACGGTTTCAATTTCACATGGGGATTCAACACTTCTGCCATCGGTCTCTCACTTGGAGAGTTCTGGTGTTGAAATAAGATAACACCAGCCCCGGTTCTCGACTTCCTTCGATGCACAATTGAGTCTAGATCCAATTGCTGAATCTATTTCTTTGGCTAGGACACAGGTCGTCACTACTGCTACCGTCGATAGTCTTCGTGCCTCGACCGGAACGCCCAGAGTGAGTCTACCTTTCGGTAGCTTGCAAGGACAGGGCGGAAGACCTGCCACGACTACCATTATGCCAACCGTGAGCGCAAGCGGTACTGCAGTGCAATCCACCACATCTACTACAACTGAGCTGCTAAGTGCTTCAGGAGTTACTCACCCGGAGTTCGTCTCCAAGGAGCAAATGGACGGCGCCTTAAAGGCTGTCCAAACCGAGATATTGAAGAAGTTGTCCGATGACATGGCCTTTATCAGAAGGGCCGTCGCGGGTAAAGGCGCGGCTACAGAAGTTCCCCCAGCGCAACCACAGATCAGAATGCCACCGCCAACCCCGAACATTCAGAATATGAGCGTCGAGGCTCTCAAAGTCGCCCTGCTGGATAAACTACTTTCGCAGTCCAACATCGACGCCTCATCGGAAGCTGATTTGGTGAGTCTATTACGCTCACAAACCCAACCACCACCCCCGGTCACTCCGACTGATGCCAAGCTTGATACTCTTACATCGACCTTATCCAAAGTCAAGAAGGCCCTCAAAATTCTAACCGAGAGGGTTGCCAGCCTAGAAGATACATGTAAGGGTCAGGCACAGAGTTCAAAGCGATGACAAGATGATCAGGAGGATCCTGACCAGCATGAGGAAGAGAAAAGAATCAGACTGACCGAGCTGTCAACTGCAACGACAGAACCTGCAACCGTCACTCCAGCTGAACCAGAATCACAGCAACAGCCTACAGACTCAGAAATGGTTCAAGACATGGAGCTTTCATCACCGGTCAGAGTTACAGTGCCAGAGTCAGCAGACCCAACGGTTGAAAAGCCCGAGGGTCAATCAGAAGACATCTTATTGCTGACGGTTTCGGAGCGGCCAGTCCTAGAATTGATCGATGAGGACTCTGCTGGCGATTCGGAACAGGAAAGAGAATGGAGAGAGAAAGCCGTGATAGCCATCCAGTCAGAGACAGACGCATTATGGAACTTTTCTGACGAAGATGAATTCATGAATGATGACGACTATGACCAGTTCCTCCTCCAGAGCGAACAGGTATTTACTATTCAGCCTGATATACACGATACTGCAGGTACTTCAGAGCTTCCACCTCTAGTCCCGGAAACGGCTCCGCCTCAGCCTGCTCAACCAGCTCGTTGGGAAAGAGTCCAGATCCTGGTTCCATATCTGGAGGAATCACAGAAGAAGATTTTCGCTCACTGGATCAGACCTCTCGACCCGGTAATGTGCCATGGGGTCTCGTTTTTTAAGGATCCAGTCCGAGCTCAGTATTTGGAGGTAATGAAGCGATGCAGAATGGTCCACCAGGTCCGAACGCGACACAGAATTACAGATATTGTGGAGATCGTGTCTGACAGAGTTCTCAGTGTATGGTTCCCGGTTTTCACTGTCAAAAGGGACGACGGAAAGGAATGGACGTTCTCGGAAGCCGACTTCAGGCATCTATACCTGAACGACTTCCCGGTACTGTTTAGAGAGTTAAAGACTCGCACCATCCGACCGTTACCCTATACCAAAGCCCTCAAGACGATCAAGAGGTTTATGAAGTGCACGATCACGCTCGCCTACATCAATGACTTCAAGTTGGGCTTAGAAAGCAACCAGAAAAAGATCAACATTCTGAAGCCTAATCTGAATCTTCCCGAAGACGCACACGTACATTCTATTCTATCCAAACCAGAAACAGGTATTGTGTATCTGAACAACCAAGGGGAGAAACGGTACAAGCGAATCAGTGAGCTGCACAAGTTCAGTGAAGGTACCTTGATGAACATACAGAACGTGCTGAAGAAGATCATCGAAGAAGAGAATGAGTCGTCAGAGAACTTCGCCAACGTCAGAAAGTATCTTGCAGAAGAACTTCTCAAAGCTATTGAAGAACGGCTAGAGTTCAGAAACTCCATTCGACATTTTGAAATCCTATTCGCTATTCGAAAGCGTTATGTCCCTAACTGGCGTGATATCGAACTTCAATTCCAAGGGGGAGATTGTTAGGTCACGTTAGTGGAATAGAAGTATAGGGACTATTCTTGACATTTTGTGTAAATACCTTATGGGTATATATAGTTTGCTTAATCCAAGGTTTAGAGTTAATGATCATTATTGTTTTGTTCACACAGTTTACCATTGTACGGCTACAAAGCTAAACCTTTCTGTTCATCAAATACAAGTGAGATTTATGACATATTCTACTATATTGTGTTGATTCATTGTGATTGTTTGTTTATCTGGGATCCACACTACTTCATCACAATTTAAGTTGTTAAAAAAACGCAAAATCATACCAAACAATTTCTTTGAAATGAACCACTACGGTCTCAGCATGGATTTATTTATGTCATGCACGTAAAGTAATTTCCTACTTTAATTAGTGTGCAACAAAAAGGGTTGTACGTACTTCAAAAGAAGTCTAAACGACATCTGACTTCCAAATTTCTTTTGACCATAAAATGGCATGGAACAAAATTCATCAACAAAGTTCGCACACTTCAGTTAATTTCACAAAAACGGTGAAACGGTTCATAAATACACTTTGGTTAAAACATAAAATAATTTGCGCACGGCAGTTCCAAGTTTAAAGCAAAAATAACAACATGCTTTCATTCTTTGAGGACATCGGCTAAAAATATTGTGATGGAATCTCAAATGATAATATGCATACAAACTTGTAACACTTTCTAGTGGTTTTCCGGAAATAAAATTACATGCAATAGGCAGTTCATACTAAATTTTCGAAGTAGAAATTTTCATCAATTCAAGTTTCAAAATTTTCTCATTTAATCATATAATGACATAGGAGTAAAACCTCTTTGACAAGACTCACACACATTAATGTGTTTTCTCAAAACTTAGGTAAACAGTAAGTGCTTGTAATTGGTTGACACCTAAAAGGTTTTAATTCGACTGCAAATTTTGAATCGTACGAATAATGCACACTAGTGTTCCGAAAACATAAATAACTCCACACAACTTTAGGTTAAGGCAAATAGTTTTCCAAAATCCCCATCACGATGCATTTATACCAAAAGTTTTACACTCGTAGTATAAATCGTTAAAATATCAATACTTAAAATTTACTCATCAAAATACTCAAAATACATATTTTCTCCAAAACCAAAAAGGTTTACAATTTCCAAAATGTTCATAAAGCCAAGATTGACAAAAATCCAACGACTTACACATTTGTATTTTCAAAATGTACCGTATCATAAACTATGCATAATCCCCATAGTACTAAAACATATTTTGACCATATGACCTCCATTTATGCAATCAATTAATAAAACGTCTTCAATCTCGATTTACTTATTAAAGTATCAAGAATTAGTGCTACCAAGTTATGCATACCCCCTAGATCAATATAATGCATTTGCGTGAAATGGTAATAAAATAATCAATTAACCGAAAGCGCATAAAGCAAATCGTTAAGAAATACCATCGGGTATTCTTTCATGTATTACTCATGCCGCGTATAAATCAATCCGTACATTGAACAAGTTGTAGCGAAATGTGCTAACACAAATCTTCAAAAGAGAAAATATGCGACATCAAAGTTCCAAAAACCATTCCTTTTGGTCACCTTACGGCATACAATAATATTTCTCAACAAAACCCACATGAGACAAAAGGCCCAATATAATCCGAAAGTAACACACATAATAACTAAGTATGCACGTTACAAAATTGCACTCACGCGACACAAAACGTCGTGAAACGAAACTCCGTAAAACTCTATGGGCTCAATGGCCTCAAATCAACCAAATAGCGGCAAACCTTTCGTTTCCAAAAATCAAATTGCATAAAGCAAAACCATGACTAAAATGTCAAAATTCCGAAAATTCCCTCTTTGTTGCAATACAATATAAACAACACTTTTTAGCAAAACTCTCATCAAATAAAATTTTCCAATAAGGCTCAACAAAGACATAATGGAAGATAACTCTCCGTCCAAACCTTAACATATGTGGAGGAGATCCAATATTAAAGTCATATGTCGTCATCACTTGTCCAAAATCTTAAACAACAATAATATATGGATAACATGGTATCCGAAAATAACATTGGACAACGACAAAAACAATGCAAGTCCCAACAGAATTTGCAACTCCCTGCAATTAAATAATTTCATGCATGTTCAAAACCATGATTTGAAATCTTGTGTGTGCTACACGTTTTTTGGAGATTTTGTAACACAATCCACATGAGGATTTGAAACACAAGAAATAATTGATGCAATTCATTTTAAAAATAAATTTTGTGTATGATTTTAGTCGGCACTCAACGTCTCAAACCACACCCCTCCAAGTTCCTCCGGTCACACTATCGTCATCCGAATGCTCATACGTCTTAAGACAAATTGAAAGTCACATCGATTCACTTTACAGTTTCTCCTCGAATTAAGGTCGATTCAAAAAGCTTATGGTCCTAACCCAACCAACAACTTCGACCCGAAATGGTCCACTTAGTGCAATTATCATGCTTATCGTCACTCCAAGTGACAAACACTAAATCGCCAATCTCTTTGAACGACTACTCACTTAGAAACTCCTTTACTACCCCAACGATCTTCATATCAAAGTAGTCCAAGCATGCACATGTACTTGTAGGTTCACCATAACACTGGCCAGGTGTAATTATGAACGTACCGTACATGATCATCCTTGCTACACTAGGCATGATTTCTCGTTTCTAGTGACTCCATCAATTCGAAACATCCTATCTTAAAGTTCCTAATGGTGAATTCTACTCTCAATCACTTAAAAGATCGCTAGCTTGAGTCTAGGTATCTAAAAATCAACACCTAAATCTCTCAAACTTATGCTCTGATACCAACTTGTAACACCCTCAAAATTGGGAGAGCAACTAAGTAAAAACTTCGATTTAATAGATAAAAGGAGATGAAATTCTTACTGCGAATCATCCTTGAAATCACCTAAAAATTTAAAACGTCACAACTCCAACGTTATCCATAATCTAAGTCATACAATAAGACAAAATAAAGTCGGGTATTACTTAACACAATGACAAGCTGCTACTCCCAAAATAAATGCAAAAGACTTAACTAAGCACTTCACTCCCCGAGCACACCACTAGCACTCATCTCTTCACAATGTCACTAGAATTAATCCCAACCTGAACTTGTTGCACATGCCAACAAATAAAAAGGTTAGGGTAACGCCTAGTGAGTTCAAGAGTTTTATCATGATTGCGTAAATCAATAAACGAGGAGGATATAGCTTGAAAACATAATTTCCCAAAAGAATTCATAACAATTGTGTAAACAACTCGTTTTCCCAACACACACAAATCTCGAATCGAAAGCTTTCATATTAAACATTTTCCAAAATAAACTTACTCCACAACTCACTCAAAATGTGTTTTGACGTTAAATACCCCTAGTAATATAAACGTGAATAAAACCCCCATATTTAAAATATCCAATAAGGATGAGGCATAATACTCCGCCAATAAACCATGAAAAACATTTCACATAAATAAAATGTGTCACCGAATATATGGATAAAAATAAATACCCAAAAACAACACCTTTCGATGACGGGGGAGACCCGGTTCCATCGAAAGTGACGGGCACACAAAGTTAGGTCACTTATGATGTTGTTGGATTACACCTCAAGTCCCGGTTCTAGTTCCCATGCCATAAAGACATCACAACCTCAAACCATATACAATGCCTTTATTGTCTACTCCGTCGAGTTACACCTCAAGGGCTTATGGGACCACATTGCCTATCCAGTCTAGACGAGTTACACCTCAAGGACTTCAATGTCCCCTATTGCCTACTCGCTAGTTGCCTCGAATGGCCTACCGCATATAACCATGCGTTCCAATAGTCCACTCCTCGTGCACAAAGAGATAGACACCAAAAATAACTCATAACCCCGGAGTACAACCCATAACGGTTCCTCTCCACAAAAGAATGCGACGTCAATAACGCTAGTTCGGCATAAGCCCCAAAGTGAGCATATCACGACTCATCACTATTAAATATGACTGACTTACATGCATATGGATCCAATGCGTTACAGTCTAAAAACATTACATGACTTAACACAGATGAACTAGTGCATTTAAAACATGTAACCTCCAATTAAAATGCAATAAAGAGCAAAACACATCCAAAGCTCCATCTCGAGTTATTAAAACTGGGCAAGTGCCCCGAGACTTGTTTGAGTATGATTAAGCCCAAATAGGCAAAGCAAACGTTTGGCTAACTACACGAGCCCATACGGCTATATAACCCAAAATACACTTTTACTCAAATCTTTGACTCATATAACCCAATTGGCCTTCGGCCCAAATTTACAAGATTTACAATTCCCAAAATGTTCATAAAGTCGAGATTGACCAAACTCTAACAACTCACACAATTGTATTTCCAAAACGTACCGTTTCATAGTTTGTGCATAATCAAGACATTACTAAAAGCACGCTTTTACCCAACAACCTCCATTTGTCAAAATAAGTTAAATAAACACTTTCAATCATGATTTACTTAACAAAGTGTCCAAAATCCCAAAAGTGAGTGTTTTATAAGATTTTATAAAGTTAAACAGTTTCATAATCAAAACCCACCAAATAGCTCCACAAAGGGAAATTTTCATATAAACACATAATCACTTTAAAAATGACATTTTGGCATGTACAACGTTTTCACAAATCAACTTGAACTCACCTTGCTAGATTTAGGCTAAATCTAGATTTTCCCCAAATTGAGCTCCTTTGAAGAAATTTGAATCTTCAAGCCAAATCCTCCAAAAACCTATATCCATAAGTTTCCAACCATCAAAAACCATATTCAACCATACAAAATCATTCCCCAAACATTTTCATCAATAATCTCAACTTATACCTAAAACCCTAATTTTCCATTAATGAAGAGAAGAGAAGATTTACCTTAACCACCACATGTATCCACCATCAAATGCTTCTAAGGTTACCAACACAAGCTTCAATCTTCATTTTGTCCAAGGAATGGGAAGGGTTTAGGTGAGGGATGGGTAAAACTCTAGAAGGTGAAGAAATCTCTCAAATGGAGGAGAGAGGTGAAGAACTCTAACCCTTGATCATAAAATCTTGCTAAAAGTTGAGGGAAATGCTTTGAATCACAAGATTCATGGTTCCAAAGGCTCCAAAACGGTTTTAGGGTTGGGGAGGGTTTTTGGGAGAGTTTTGGAGAAGATGGTTGAGGTGAAATGAGAAAAGAGGGTGAAAATCGGAGTTTTAATCTGCCCAGAGCCCGATCGCGATTGTGACATGCAATAGTGACACTGTCACTCTCGCGAGTCACTCTCGCCACAAGTGTACCGCAAGGTACCTGCCTTCCTTGCGATTGTGCCCCTGCGATAGTGACACTGTCAAAGTCGCAGGGCACTCTCGCCCAAAGTATACCGAGTCCGAATTTTCACTTTCCTCCCACGAAACGCTCTCGATTCTCGTAAGGTTCGAAGGCAACAACTTCCTATCTTGAAACCACGACTGAGGAAACCCACAGACCCAAGAGAGAATGGCTTTTACTTGTCGAAAATTACGGCTGTTGCAGTCGATTGGAGGTTTCTATCTGCGGTTCTTGAAGCTATGGGTTTTCATCCCATTATGCGACATTGGATTATGGAAATGGTCTCAGCGACTTCCTACTCCATTATGGTTAATGGTGAATCATATGGTTTCTTTAAGGTTGCTAGGGACATTCGACAAGGTTTCCCACTGTCGTCATACCTTTTTCCTTTGGTGATGGAAGCATTTACATGCTTGTTTCGAAAACACATTGAGGAAGATTCGGGTTTTGGTTATCATAAAGGTTGTTCTCGATTATCGTTAACTCATCTCTCTTTTGTAGCCGATCTTATGGTATTTTCTAAAGGTGATGTTAGTTCGATTACGGTGGTGAAGAGGGTCCTGGAGGATTTTGCGAATTTATCCGGTTTGAGACGGAGTATGGCCAAAAGTTCAATATATTTCTCTAATATTGATTCGGGTACCATGCAAGGAATTACTTGTCTTTTTCCGTTTCAAGTTGGATTGTTGCCATTCCGATATCTTGGTGTCCCTCTTTCATCAAAGAGACTTGCAGTGGCCGATTTTGCTCCTCTTGTAGCCAAGGTACGTACCGGTATTCTCAAATGGAAGTCCAAATTCCTTTCTTTTGGGGGTCGTTTGTTTGGAGTCTTTACAACTTTATTGAATAATGGTGTTTAAAATTCCTTCTTCCGTTACCCATGGATTGGAACGTTTATTCCGTGATTTTCTATGGGCGCATGGAGATTCTTTGAAAGGTAAGGCCCGTGTTGCATGGGATGACATTTGTCGGCCAAAGGATGCGAGTGGTTTGGGCTTAAAACGACTTCCTTTATGGAATCTATCTTTATTGGTCTCACATGTTTGGGATATCCTACGGAAACGAAATTCACTTTGGGTCTCGTGGATCCATCTTTATCGGCTGCGAGATACCCATTTTTGGAATGTCACGATTAATTCGAATTCGAATTCTACTTGCTTTGAGGGAGCAGATCTGACCTTTCTTTTTCCATGTAATCGATAATGGAGCTTTAACTAACGCATGGGAGGACAAATGGTTGGAGGTTGGCCATTTGTCTACCCACATTTTTTACCGTATGGTGCACGCAGGCGGCTTTACCAAGAGCTCTATAGTTTCGGAAGTTGTCACGGAACTAAACCATGCATGGCCGAGAGCTTGGATGGATCGATGTCCCGCTCTTGAGTCTACAGTGGTTCCTCATTTGTATCCGGAGATTAAAGATCATGTTATGTGGATCAATATTCATAACCATCAGACTCGATTCATGGTTTCAGAAGTTTGGAAGTCTCTTTTCGGTTCTTATCAGAAAGTTTCTTGGCATAAATTTTGTAGCTTCCCAAACCATGTTCCAAAACACTCCTTTTGTTTATGGCTAGCATTTCGGAAACGACTCCCGACCCAAGATAGAATGATTATGTGGAGACGTGATGGGGACCCCATAACATGTTCGTTATGCAAAGTTTGCATGGATGATCATGATCACTTGATTTTTTATGTCCGTTTTCTTCTCAGGTATGGTCAATTGTTAAAACGGAGGTGAGGAAATCTACCGGATCGTTGGGAGAATATAATGGAGGAAACTTCTAATGGACGTTGGAGGTTGGGAGAGAGCTGAAAGCGGCTTATGTTTGTTGTCGTGGTGTACATGGTATGGCAAGAACGTAATTCTCGTTTGTTTACTGATAAAAAGCGAAGATTGATCACGGTGAAGCTTTCGGGAAGTTACAGAGTTCGGACTACGGGACGAGAGGGAAGTATAGCGCACCCTACCTGACGCATGGAGTGGATTTTTCATTTTGTTGCTTGTGGGCCCCTTTTGGTGGCTTTTGTTGGTTTTAGAGGCTTTTGTATTTTATTTTCTATGTCTTATGCCTCTATTTGTCTTTACTTTTTTTGGCTTTTAGTTCTTTGGTACGTTATGTTTAGCATTGCTAATTGTTTAGTAGTGAAGTCTTCTTCCCTGTTTTGGGCATGTCCTTTATGGTGGGAGGGAGTCCCTCGCCATTTAGGTGTACTTTTTTTTATCTATATATTGTCAGGTGTGTCACCTCCTTTCCAAAAAAAAGTTGTATTAGAACTGTATGATTGCAATTATATAGAAGCGAAATTATAGGGTAGATTTTCATTTTAGTTTGTCGTTAAGATTTGTGAAACTCCGGTTTAGATCTCTACTTTTTCAAAATTATAAGAAACATCGTCTAGGTTTATATTTCATTAAGAAAATAGCCATTAGGGTCGTTATGTGGGGGACACTTCGGTTTTTGTATTAAAAAAATAGTATACAAGTCCTTAAAGCATATGTACAAGTTGTTAAAGTATTAAAAACCTTAACTCACACCCTCACATGACTCCTATGTTCTACTCTCGGTAAAGATCCGTCCAATTTTGATTCACATATATAGTACAAATGCTCTTATTATCACTTTTTTTGTTATGCCTTTTTTTTCAATTCATGCATTCTGTAAAATAGTTGACGGCTTCATGCATATTAGTAGATTTATTAACATAGCAGTTTGAAATAACTTGTACTTAGTATTTAAAGAAAAGGTTTCCTTAAAAATAGGAATCATTTATGATATAAAATAGATATATTAACACTTTGTTTTTTAACGGCGTCTAGATACTTCAATGTAGTAGTCCAATTAAGTCAACCATAAATTCCTTCTAATTGATAATAGTAATTTGAAACCCTGACAACACCATCATGGGCAACCCCCTTCACCGGCATCACCATCTACTCAGGTGAACATCCGATTACCCGATGTTCCCCTATCTTCGATTAGATCGCAACATCACCACTAGATACAAGCTTCCTCGAGACTCACTTTAGCAAACCTCCGATTAACCTATATTCCCCCATCTCTGACTATATTGTAACACCAACTATCCCCTTCCCCATTGTGGCAACCCCATCATTGACAGAGAGGGAAGCTTATGTTAGAGGAGGATGTTGTTTTGTTTTTTAGGGGGATAGGTTAGGTTTTTTTCAAATGCTTTATTAACTTGTACATATGCTTTATGGACTTGTACAACTAAGCAAAAAGATGAAAATATGCATCACTTAATGACAATAGCTAACAACCATAGACCATTTTCGTAACAAAATATACAAATATGGATGGTGTTCCTTGTAATCTCAAAACTTGGGGACAATTAATTACTTGTTTTTATCATTATAAACAATTTGTTTAATTTAGTTTAGGGTGTTTAGACATTGACAAATAATAACGATCTATTAAGCCAAATATTTTAGTTTTGCTAAAATAAATAAAAATATGTATATTGTTTTGTGGTAAATTATATTCATTTTTGCTGATTTTATTAATTATTAATTATTCATTTTTTTTATAAAAGATAAATAAAGTATGTTATCATACACTCATTAATTTTATTATCATACAAAAACCAATTTAATAAAATAACAAAATAACGTGTTACCTTAAAATTTTGATCAAGTGTGTGAATTTGGGTAGGTACATATTTGGTAAAGAAAATAAATAAAAAATCCGAAGAGCAACTTTTCCATGAAAAGAAAACTTTAAGCGAATGATTCAAACTAACTCTTAAAATTAACGAGTTTTTCTCTCAATATATTTTTTTAATCAAAAATCTAAATGACGTTAGCATAGTGTGTTGAATAATATTAATATTAAATATATTAAGCTTAAAACAAAATATAATAGAAGTGTATAATTGAGACTAGTTGGATACCCGCGCAATGCGGCGGGATGCAAATATTAAATAAGTGTAAACGATAATATAGATTACAATATCCTAGAGTTTTAAGGATTGTCAGAGCAAAATCAAGCCAGAACCTAAATACAATAATCATTATCCAATTTACATGATAGAAAGTCAAAATCATCTACAACCACATAACATCATAGATATACTATGCGTTTTAAAACTAAAACAATTTTTGTTGTATATTTTTTAAAGTTATAAACGTTTAAAAGAATACACAATTTGACTAATCACATAACTTAATAAAAATGATCTATCAGATTGCCACACAAAAATGAAACATAGGTAAAGAAAATGATTTCTTTACATCAACTATTACAATTCCTTTGCTATTTGTCAGCTAATAAAAGAACGACTGCATATTATTGTCATTTTTCACATTTTAATTGCCTCTTTTCTAAGCATAGAACGACATGTTTGTATATCATTTGAAGCACTTGTGTCGGGTGTACATATACATGTTTGATGATCCTGTGTATGGTTGATATAGAACTCCAGCATTTGGAGCTTAAATCTTGCAATAAACTTAAATGAAAAGGAACTTTAACTGATTCACAACCATAACAATATGATGACATATTTAATATGTTCAATGCTAAAGCATCTCTATTCCAATACCTATCCAAAGAATCACATCTCATGTCACCATGGCATGGCATACAACAGCAACAACATACATGATAAATGATGCATATAGCTTAATATACTTCTTCCCATTCAACTACATCCACATAATTTGTTAACCACGCTACATAAATACTAATTACTAATTAGCAGTAGTAACTCATCTTCATAATAAATATTTGTAAACACTAATCACTGATCTTCACATTTTGAGCAATGCAAGTGAGCTCAAACCGCAAAAAGAGAACAATTTGGTCACCTATCATGCAAACCATCACCTGGTTGTCCATGAGATCAGAAACCATAAAGCTTCTTGAGGGAATAATTCACAAGTTTATGAAAACCATGATTCAAATCTATGAAAACATATTAGGGTTGTGAAACTGGTTTTAAGAATGGCATAACCAAAAGCTACATAAAACGTTAGCTTGAAATTGCAATTTCATGTTGGAACTCACTTGAGAAGTTGTTGATATTTGTGTTGCTGTTGATTTAGCAATTGCATCCAAGTAATAAGATCTTTGAGAATGGCTTGGTACCTAAGTCACTTAAATTGCTTGATAAAGTTCATGCTAAATATTTTCACCTGCAAAAATTTATAAGCTTCAAAAATGCCTTTAAGGAAAAAAAACATAAGTGGCTCATATGTATCCAGAAAGCCCTAATCCGCCATCCAATGGGAATGGTGTCATTAATTCAGTTCAAAACATACAACAAAATATCAAATACTTGTCTATGATAGGTACGAAACTTACAAGATCTCGAGCTGCTTTAACTTCGATATCGAGAATGGTATGTCTACGGTTAACATATTAAACGATAAATCCCTAATAAAGACGATTTAGTTAGAATTAAACTTACATTAATTGTATAATTCACAAAAAAAACTAAGTTGAACTCCAAGTTCTTAAGGGTACTACAATCACCAATTTCATCTGAGATTTGACCAGATAATCGATTTCCACGAAGATCACTGTTAAATAATGATTTAAAAACAGATTAAAAACTGATTTTTTAAACAAAAAGGTGAACCCCATTTGAGAATTAGATCAAGAAAGGGAAGAAACAGTACATGGAGAGAAAACCTTTGAGCTCTCCAAACATGAAAGATTATTGAATGTTGGTTTGCAAAAAAGTCAACATCTTTACCAATAAAGATCCCAAAAATGGGCAAAAATAATCCATTTTTTAATCTTGAAAAAAGAAAAGAAAAGTAATTAATGGGATAATACTCACAGAGCAACCATATTGAAGGTGACATTGTCACAAGAAACACCTCTCCACATATAGAGCATATTGTTGACATCTCTAAATGACTTCTTGACGTCCAACAATATCCCTCCATCATTATAAAAAGAATCTAATAAATAAAAATATATCATATTTAATTGATTAATTAAAGTAAAATAAACAGTCAAACTCATGTCATTATTTGAATATTATACAAATTAAAGGGAATATTATAATTATAATGGAAACAAATGGGGTTTCTCTTTCTCAATTCTTGAAAGTCTTTGTTTAAAATGGTTTGATAAGCTTTTGAAAGCAGATAACCCAAACAATAGATTATGAGCTTCAAAATGTCAAGACAAATTTCTAAATTTCCTACAAAAATCCATATGCTCGATCGAGACTAAAAGCCTTTGACATTTAAAGTACAACCAACATAGAAAAAACAAATTAGTTGAGAATGAGAAGAAGAATAAACCCAACATGAACATGGAGAATGATGCCTTAGTTGTATTCCTCGGGTTAGAATCAAACACATCTGATACAACACAACATTATAAAACCAAATCAGATCGATTCAAACCAAGATTCATATATAAAGCCAAAGATGGATATGCTTATGCATGTTTGAGTTGAACATGTTGAATCTGGGATTTCTTTCAGAACATTCAGAAAAGTTAAAAAAACAGATCTAGAAAGATAATCTGAAAGAATGATTCAACAATATCCTGAAGCAAGTAAAAAAGAAAGAAAGAAAAAAAAAGTGCAAGCTAGGAAAATAACCTGAAGCAATGATTCAACAATACTTGGTTCTACTATCTCTCTCGAAGTTCATCAAGAATATCCACTGCAGAGCATACAATTTCTTCCACCTCTGATCCACCTGTTTTATAATTTTTTTTAATTTCGAGTTTCTCTGTGCTGCTGTGAATACAGTCAGACATCAACCACATGAAGAGCTTAATCAACAGTTGAAGTTCGTATGATCGATCAATCAAAAGAAATCTAACCACAAATAATCGAGCGGTGAGATTAACAGCTTGAGAGTGTAAGAAGGTCATACCTTTATTAAGAATCAGGCGAGTAGGGTTTGAAACCCTAAATCCTTCGGCAACTTCTTCCCAACCTTAAGTTTCTTCTCGGCCGGTGCCTTCTCAGCGGCGGCTGTTGTATTCTACTTCTCTCGCTTCTTTTCATCGGTGCAGATAATGGAATGGTTCCTTTGGGAAATCAAAAGACGTCTTTGGGAGAAGAGAGTATTGGGGGTTGGAGAAGTATGTGCCTTTCCATGCCTTGGTTGAAGTCAACCTGGCTTGCTTGCCAAAAGTAAACAAACCCAGTGTCTTTCAGTGGTCATACCCTGAGAATGAACACAAAAAGCTTCAAACTCTTTAAATAATTAAACTAAAAGCAAAAGTTGAAATGAAATATTAATGCAATTAGTTATTGTTATTTATCCAACATATTTCTTTAAGAAAAGATCAACCTAGATCCAACATATACCAAATGGCATCAAAACAAAAAGAGCAACTTCAAAACAATTGCAATTTGTCTAAAAGCCATTGCATTACAGTAGAACAAACTCTAGAATGAATAGCAGCATTATACTTTGATATTACATCAGCATACCAACAAGGGAGGAATCGCTCCACAAACACGACAATCAAAATATAACTCTCATTAGTTAACCCATGAACCATCCAAATTTTAAACTTGCATCACATAAGCCAATATATCCAACATCAGATCACAAGCAATATTGTTAATGAAACCCTACACAGCCAAAAACCCATTATAAAGAATGAAAATCGTATAGAAACTAAAATGAAATCATTTGAAAACCTAAAAACACACTTACCTGTCGAGATTTTCTTTTCAGTATGGAGAAGCGGGTGGAGGCGACGGGGTCGCCTGATACATCTCGGTGGTCAAGACAGAGATGTAGGCGACATACATCAATTTTCAAGCAAAAACTAAGAAAAATATGTGAGTATTCATAGATACAAACAAATATCAAATTTCAAGCAGTGGTGTTGCTTCAAGCGAACTAAGACAAATCACTGAAAAAACAAAATCGATGTGATGCAGGCGCAAAATACAAAACTGAAAAAATAGATCACGATTCATGTCTATGGATGTGGTGCAGGAGCAAAATCAAAATCGACCAGTAGGTAGGGTTTTCGTCCTTACCGAGCAAAGCAAAACCGAATTCGATCAGGACTACACTTGAAAGGTCAAATTTTGCAATTTTTCTGGTACAAATGTTAGAACCATAACTAAGAAACCACAACTTAAATATTTCTTTATAAGGAAAGTTTAAAGAAGTCTCACCACTTTCGATTCAGCTCTAAAACCCATGGCAAAGACATCAGGGAGGAGGACGGGGTATCGACGGCGATATAAAGAATCAAGAGATGCAACCGTACCCTCTCAAGGTCAAAAACTTTTTAGCTGCCATCGTACACTCTCTAGCTTCTTGTTGCTCGTCATCCACTGTCTCCAACTGTGAACCAGTTAGTTATACAACTTCTTAAAACAAGGCTAAAACAGGAAGTTGCAAACGAAAAGATAAGCAAACAAAGTAAAGAAAGAAAGAAAAGGATATAGAAGAAAACCAATCTTGAAAGTTATGATGGTTGAGAAGTAAAACTTCAATCTTGAAAGGCTTTGTAAAACCTTGATATTCTGCAACAAAAACATCCAAAACAAAAGGGTTTAGCAATTTTTAGAACCCACAACTTAATTTAAAAGATGGCTCAATAACAACATGCAAAATAAACATGATACATGAGAGAGCATACCCATTTTAATTGATTCTTTAGACAATAGTATTGTAAAACAATGTAACAGAAATATAAGAAACTGAAGGCAACACCTATGGCAGAAGGAACTACATGGTTATGATGCAGAATAGACTATTAAAGTCAATCAAAATCATTAATGTCTATGGAATCAAAATCATGAATTTGATTGAAGCTTCAAATAACCTATTAAACAAAAAAAACCAATCAGACGTTACAATTAACCCAGTTGTTAGTGTCCAATTTACCCTGGTGAAATAGCACCAAGCAACCAGCTCCATTGATCGCTTCAAATCCTAAAACCTAAAATCGCAAAGACAGAATCGATGAATCGGTTGTTCGATTGTCTTGGGAAAAAGAAAACAAAAAGAGAAAAAGAGAGATCATATCGGAAAAAAACTTACTAACCTGCAACCCCATTACAATTATAGAGACGATTCTTGAAAAATCTTACTAATCTGAGTACAAGCATGTGAAACCCTAACAACAAAATGAAATTCAAATGTGAAAGAAAAAGAAAAGCAAACAGAGATTACATGAATCGCAGGTTTTTTTATTTATCAGGGATTACAAAACCAAACAGAGATCACATGAATCGCAAGTTTTTTGATTTATCAGGGATTACATTTGAGTATTGGATTTTTTGAAATCAGTTACATTTTGAACCGGCAGAGAGAGAGGTTGGAGAGAGTGTCGATGTAAAAGTAGCTTTAAATAGTAAAAAAGTAGCAGACCTGAACGATAATTGAGCGATAATCAGGGTCGAGAGCTCCAACCGATTTCTTGGGGAAGGAAAGTATGAACCAGATAATCAGATTGAGCGATAATCAAGGAGCCGATGTAGGGGATAACTCAATGGTCAGTTTTTTAAATTAAAATTAAATTTTTAAGACTTTAAGACTTTGTGGATAAAGAAGCAGTATCTTGTGCATTTTAAGTTGTATTTAAGACTTTAAGACTTTCATCCAATATGCTTTATAATGTAGTATGGATTAAATCTTGTTGGACAACCTAAGGGGGGGGTAAGGTTGTATTTTAAATCTTTTACTTTCAAAAAAATTCTTTTTACAAATAAATACAGAATAAATAAAGCAGAGTATAAATAAATAAGTATACAACAATTATATAAACAGATATAATTTAAATGCACAGCGGAAATGTAAATAGATAAGGGAAAGAGAATACTTGACAACGATATTTTTAAAGTGGTTCACCAAACACAAAGTTGGCTAGTCCACCTCGAGAAAATAACCCTTCTCGGAGATCCAATACGAAACGTGTTCTTTACGGTAGAAACACAAACCTTAATACAACAAACGCGAAACACTCTACTTTGAGAGATTAATGTGGATCACTCACTCTTATTCAAACACTTACAAGAGGGTATAATTTTAATATGAATAATCACTCTTGAATAAGGTTTATCACTTGGATATTTTTAGAGAGTTTGATCACTTGAGTTGTGTTGCTGATTCAACTAATCGAGAGATTTTAATCTGCTATCAACTCAAGATTTCTTACTCAAAAATTAATTTTATCAGTTTAAGTGATTTAGTGTGAGTAAGAAGGCAGCAGAATAATAATCAAATGCTGAGGAAGAATTTATTGCTGAAGTTGGTGTGGACTTGAATGCTGGAGGTTGCATGATATTTATACTGGGTGAGCAACTGGGCATAAGCTTTCGCGGTATACCGGCAATCCATCGCGGTATACCTGCGTCAGAAAAAGGTACTGCAGAGGAGAAGGTCAACCCTGCAAAAACCAACGGTACTTGTACCCGCGGTATACCGCGTTGCACATGGCGGTATACCGCCTGAAAAAAGTTCTGACAAGGGAAGCTTCATATGCAGAAGATGTGATAGGTGAACAGTACCCGCGGTATACCGCGTGGACCTTGGCGGTATACCGCCTGACATTCGTACAAAGGGGCAGTGCGCTGGAAGACTTCTTTCGGCTGATCACACTCCTTTGCATTTAATGAGCAACAGTAAAAGTAGATAACATATATATATATATATCATGCGATTTATATAAAAAAATATTATATATATATTTGATTCAAATATATTTATATAGATACGAAATATCCAAGTGATAAAATATTTTAGGGTGTTTATCATTTTAAAATAGAATGACGAAACTCTTCAGACTTGGATTCTTCAGATAAAAAAATTATCGAGATCATTTAAATATCTGCACACTCAGATAAAATATTAGATAACAAATAATGCGGTGTGTTTTGTAATCATCAAAATAAATATGGAGATGTGATTTTATGTGTACCAAAAATATATCACAATATTTAAAGCTGGGTACACTTGCACCAACAATCTCCCCCTTTTTGATGATGACAAACACAACGCTAAACACGAGAGCATACTCGGTTTCTCTCCCCCTTTTGTCGAAGCAAAAAGGGTTTAAGAAAGTCGCTTATGCTCCCCCTCGAAAGATGCTCCCCCTCAAAATATGAAATATTTGAGAGTTAGTATTTATCAAGGGTTATACTCAAGCATGCCTAAACCAAGTCTTAATTTAAAGAACGCCTTCTTGTTTAGAGCTTTAGTGAAAATATCGGCCAAATTATCTTCCGAATCAACCTTTTCAAGCACGATTTTGCCTTTTTGAACATTATCTCGTAAAAAGTGATGTCTCAATTCAATATGTTTGGTACGAGAGTGTAAAACGGGATTTTTGCTTAAGTTTATAGCACTTGAGTTATCACACATAATTGGAATTTTGGTTAGGTGTACCTCAAAATCGGTAAGTGTGTGTTTCATCCAAAGGACTTGAGCACATGCTCTTGCGGCGGCTACATATTCCGCTTCGGTGGTAGACAAAGCTACGGATTGTTGTTTCTTAGAGAACCAAGATACAAGTGAGAGACCTATAAAGGCACATACCCCACTAGTACTTTTTCGGTCAACAATAGATCCACCAAGATCGGAATCGGCGAAACACGTTACTTCTAACTCGGGTTTCTTTGCGTACCATAAGCCAAGATTAGTAGTACCTCGTAAATATCGAAAAATACGCTTGACAGCTTCATAGTGAGTTTGTTTAGGTGAAGATTGAAAGCGAGCACATAAACATACACTAAACATAATATCAGGTCTACTAGCAGTTAAATATAACAAGCTACCAATCATACCACGATAAATCTTTTCATTAAAATCGTTTCCCTCCTCGTCACGAGATAATTGCAAATTTGTGGTCATTGGAGTTTCAACGGGTTTGACATTTTCAAAGTTAAACTTTTTCAACATATCTTTACAATATTTAGATTGACTAATAAAAATACCAGTTTCACATTGTTTTATTTGCAATCCTAAGAAGTATTTTAACTCTCCCATCATGCTCATTTCAAATTCGCTAGTCATTTTCGCAGAAAATTCATTACACAATTTTTCATTAGTGGAACCAAAAATAATATCATCAACATATACTTGCACAACCACAATATCATTTTGAACATATTTCACAAATAAAGTATTATCAATTTTACCCATAATATAACCACTAGAAATTAAAAAGGTTTTTAATCTATCATACCAAGCACGCGGAGCCTGCTTTAAACCATAAAGCGCCTTTTTTAATTTATAAACATGTGTCGGGTTTTCAAAACTTTCAAAACCGGGAGGTTGAGAAACGTATACCTCCTCATTTATAATACCATTTAAGAAAGCACTTTTAACATCCATTTGAAATAACTTAAAATCTTTAGCATTTGCAAAAGCGAGAAGCATTCGAATAGACTCCAACCTTGCAACCGGTGCAAAGGTTTCGTCATAATCTATACCTTCTTGTTGACTGTACCCCTTGGCAACTAAACGTGCCTTGTTTCGAGTGACTCCACCGTTCTCGTCTACCTTATTTCGGAAGACCCATCTTGTGCCAATAATGGTTTGACTACTAGGGCTAGGCACTAAGTCCCACACATCATTCCTAGAAAATTGGTTTAACTCTTCTTGCATGGCCATAATCCAATCCTCATCACCTAAAGCTTCATCTATGGTTTTAGGTTCTATGGTTGAGATAAAAGCATGGAAAGCACAATGGGTATGGATTTGAGATCTAGTTGTCCTTTGGTTTAGGTCACCTATAATTTGATCTACGGGATGGCCTCGAGCGGTTCTAAGGTTAGGATCATCTATACCTTGTGGAATAAAGCACGGAGGGGCATCACTAGATTCAATATTATTTGTGGAAGGTTGGGTACTTAAATCCAAGTTGCTAAGTTGTTGTGCTAAGACGTCTCCTTCACGAATATTGTCATTTGCTAAGGGTGCACTAGGTTTGGGAGGACTCTCGTCAAAGCTAACATTTAAGGATTCTTCTACTACCATGGTCTCCTTATTTAGGATTCTATAGGCTTTGCTATTCCAAGAGTAACCTAGGAACACTCCTTCATAGGCTTTGGGGTCAAATTTGGTTAGGTAGGATTTGGTGTTTAAAATGAAACATTTACAACCAAAAACTTTTAGGTGAGCTAGGGAAGGTTTTCTACCTCGGTAAAGTTCATAGGGTGTCTTATTTAGGATACCTCTAATTAGGACACGGTTAAGCACATAGGTCGCGGTAGCAACGGCATCACACCAAAACTTTTGGGGAACTTGATGTTCGTTTAGCATAGTTCTACTCATTTCTTGCAACGTTCGATTTTTCCTTTCAACAACCCCGTTTGACTGAGGAGTTCGAGGAGCCGAAAAGTTATGAGTTATACCATGTTTATCACAAAAGGCACCAAATTGTACATCATTATCGAATTCTCGTCCATGGTCCGTACGTATGGAAACAATCGTACAACCTTGTTGGTTTTGAATTCGTTTTCCCAAAATTTTAAACTTTTCAAAAGCCTCATTTTTATGTCTCAAAAATAAAGTCCAAGTATAACGGGAATAATCATCCACAATAACCAAAGTATAAAAATTTCCTCCAAAACTTTGAATAGCCATCGGGCCAAAAAGATCCATATGTAAAAGTTCTAAAACTCTTTGAGTAGAAATAACATTTTTTGATTTATGAGAAACGTGATGTTGTTTGCCGACACGACAAGCATCACAAAAATGATTATCAAACTTTAATTTTGGCAGGTCACTCACAAGCTCCTTATTTTTTAAGTTTTGCATTAATCTTAGATTAGCGTGACCTAAACGCCTATGCCATAAAGTAGAAACATCATTAATAGAAGATAAGCATACACTTTCAGATACAACAGTTTTACAAATATATAAATTTCCTTTTACAAAACCATTTAAAAGAACTTTGCCATTTTTTATGATTTTACAAGAATCTTCTTCGAAGACAACAGTTGTATTATTTTTACACAATTGGCGAACACTTAACAAATTAAAATGTAAATTATCAACATGATTAACATTAAGAAATTGAACATTATTGCAAGAGACTGTACCTCTACCAATTATATTTCCTTTGGAGTTTCCTCCAAAAATTACCTGTCCACCATCACATGACTTATATGATGAAAAGAGATTATTGTTTCCGGTCATGTGACGTGTGCAACCACTATCGAGTATCCAGTCCATATCAAGGTCAATCTACAATAATGAAGATGTAACTTTTATGGTCCCCATTTCTCGTGGGTCCTTGACAATTAGTTTCAATGTCAACCAACATGCATATATATAAAGTCAAACAGAATATATATATATATAATACATTACACAATATTAATATATATATATAATACATAAGACAAAAAATATATAATATATTAAACAACTTTAATATATAATACATCAAACACAAATATATATATATATAAGAATTAAAAAAAAACTAAATAAAATATATATATATATGTGCAGTACGTATGTATATATATATATGAATAGTATAAAAAGTACAAATAACAATATTTTACTTATATATAATATATACAAGAAATCATATTTAAACTATATATATATATAACATATATACATAATACATTTAAAACCATAAACGCATACCACCGGGATTATCATTACTAAACATTCCTTTTGGAATCCATTTATTTACCATTTTAATTTTGCGATTATATTTATCATACACATAAAAACAAGCATTTACATTAGCATTATTATTAGGTTTAGAATATTTATCATGGTACATGCGAGCATACGGTTTTCTCGTATTATAATTTACATTATTTATTTTACGCACATACGGAGGTTTTTGCACATATTGATTTCTTGTATTTACTTTAGGTGATTCATAAAATCTTTTGATGGGTATACATGAACATTTATCAACACAAGTATTGGAACCAATGCCTTTTCTACAATTTATACGGTTAGGCATATTAAGCATGTTAAGTACCTTTTTATTACTACTTTCAAAGGCTTTAGCTAGCATGTTATCTTTTTCATATGAAGCACATTTAGCCTTTAAACATGTAATCTCATTCTCAAGAATATCACATTTTGTACAAATAATATTTTCATGTGATTTTTTATTTAAGCATGCAATTTCTTTATTTAAAGCATCACAAGATTTACAAAAATCTTTTTCTCCTAATTTAGTTTCTAATTTAGCAATTATATCCATATCATTTTCAGATTTTTGTTTAACATTTTTTATTTCCTTTTTACATGCATTTACAGTTTCTTTTAACATAGCATTCTCATCTTGGTAACGATTTGCAAGAGCGGCCATTTTATGAAAAGATTCATATAATTCTTCAAGATTATTTTCATTATCACTTTCATAATCACTATCGTAATCCGAGTAAGAAGATTTTACCTCGTCGTCGCTTTCGGCCATAAGACAAATGGCTTGATAGTCATCTTCTTCTTCACTCTCGCTCCACGCGCCTCCAATGAAGGCTTTCTCCTTCTTCTTTTGGAACTTGTTCTTTTTCGGACATTCATTTGCGTAGTGGTCTTTGTCACCACATGAGTAGCAAAAGCCTCTCTTTGGCTTAGCTTTATCGTCTTCACTCGAGTCGCCATTTTTCTTAACTTTTTCGTCTCGTTTATGGAACTTACGACTTCGATTTTCACCACCACGACGGTAGTTACCGTTTCTTTGAAATCTGCCATTGTTAGAAAATTTATTATTATTATTAAGAAATTTGGAAAAGTTTCTTACCAACATGGCGACTTCATCGAGAGTTTCGGATGGATCTTTCGAGGAGCTAGCTTTCTCCTTTTTCTTCTCAACTTTTGGTGTTGAGACATTGAGAGCGATTGATTTCTTTTTAACTTGCTCCCGATCTTTGTTTCTTTTAAGTGCAATTTCATGCACTTTAAGATTACCGATCAAGTCATCTATCTTCATTATGGAAAGGTCACGGGAGTCTTCTAAAGATGTTATCTTTTGCATCCACTCCGAAGGAAGGGCTCGTAGGATTTTCCTTATATAGTCCTCGTTAGGATAAGTGCGATCCAAACCTTTCAAAGTAGTCACAATAAGGTTAAATCTTTTAAACATTGAGTCAATTGACTCATCTTGTTTCATTTCGAATAGTTCATAATCGTGAACTAAAATATTCACTTTACTAGATTTAACCTCCGTGTTTCCACGATGAGTATTATTTAAACTTTCCCATATTTGATTTGCAGTTTTATATGTATATACTCTTTCAATTTCATCAGTTGTTAAAGCAGCATATAATATATTCTTAGCTTCAAAGTTTAAACAAAAATGAGCTTCATCAGAAGTAGTCCAGTCATCTATAGGTTTATCAATATAGACATCATCTTTCACAATGGTGGGTTTAAAATTCCCTTTTTCTATAATATTCCAAATCTTTTGATTTTTGCCACGCACGTGACATTCAAATAGCTCGGCCCAAATGCCAAACTTTTCAGTATCTATCAAAGGAGGTTTTGAAAACACGATATTAGTTTGTTGAGCCATTTATAAGAATAAGAGAAATTTATGCAGAATATTTTTGAAAGACCTGCTCTGATACCAAATGTTGGACAACCTAAGGGGGGGGTAAGGTTGTATTTTAAATCTTTTACTTTCAAAAAAATTCTTTTTACAAATAAATACAGAATAAATAAAGCAGAGTATAAATAAATAAGTATACAACAATTATATAAACAGATATAATTTAAATGCACAGCGGAAATGTAAATAGATAAGGGAAAGAGAATACTTGACAACGATATTTTTAAAGTGGTTCACCAAACACAAAGTTGGCTAGTCCACCTCGAGAAAATAACCCTTCTCGGAGATCCAATACGAAACGTGTTCTTTACGGTAGAAACACAAACCTTAATACAACAAACGCGAAACACTCTACTTTGAGAGATTAATGTGGATCACTCACTCTTATTCAAACACTTACAAGAGGGTATAATTTTAATATGAATAATCACTCTTGAATAAGGTTTATCACTTGGATATTTTTAGAGAGTTTGATCACTTGAGTTGTGTTGCTGATTCAACTAATCGAGAGATTTTAATCTGCTATCAACTCAAGATTTCTTACTCAAAAATTAATTTTATCAGTTTAAGTGATTTAGTGTGAGTAAGAAGGCAGCAGAATAATAATCAAATGCTGAGGAAGAATTTATTGCTGAAGTTGGTGTGGACTTGAATGCTGGAGGTTGCATGATATTTATACTGGGTGAGCAACTGGGCATAAGCTTTCGCGGTATACCGGCAATCCATCGCGGTATACCTGCGTCAGAAAAAGGTACTGCAGAGGAGAAGGTCAACCCTGCAAAAACCAACGGTACTTGTACCCGCGGTATACCGCGTTGCACATGGCGGTATACCGCCTGAAAAAAGTTCTGACAAGGGAAGCTTCATATGCAGAAGATGTGATAGGTGAACAGTACCCGCGGTATACCGCGTGGACCTTGGCGGTATACCGCCTGACATTCGTACAAAGGGGCAGTGCGCTGGAAGACTTCTTTCGGCTGATCACACTCCTTTGCATTTAATGAGCAACAGTAAAAGTAGATAACATATATATATATATCATGCGATTTATATAAAAAAATATTATATATATATTTGATTCAAATATATTTATATAGATACGAAATATCCAAGTGATAAAATATTTTAGGGTGTTTATCATTTTAAAATAGAATGACGAAACTCTTCAGACTTGGATTCTTCAGATAAAAAAATTATCGAGATCATTTAAATATCTGCACACTCAGATAAAATATTAGATAACAAATAATGCGGTGTGTTTTGTAATCATCAAAATAAATATGGAGATGTGATTTTATGTGTACCAAAAATATATCACAATATTTAAAGCTGGGTACACTTGCACCAACAAATCTCTTGAATTTTTACTCATTACTTTATTCAATCTTCAAGGAAATCATGTTCGGCTCTTTGTGTATGTGTATCTGAGTAAAGATTTAGTATTAAGTGTTTTAGTTATTAAGTTTTCATTTTATGTGTATAAAAGTATGTATTCCTGCAGATAATCATCATTTATTTCCCAAGTTATATATTAAGAAATTAAAAAGAAAACTCACATCTTACAAAATAACATGTAACACATCATAACATGCATAATGTGTTACAACGTATGCCAAACATTAGAATGGAGCCACAGGGGTTAATGTGGTGACGAAGCCAAGCCTCGGTACCATAACAAGGCCTTAACGAATTGTTTGAAACCATGTTTAAATAATTTATAAACTATATACAATCAATACGTTATAGGAATAAAGGTTTAAACAATTTATAAACTATCTACATAAATTCAAATAAAATATGTATATATATATATGGAGAGAGAGAAAAAAAAAATAGTTAAGTCATAAACCGATTTTAGTTTATGAACTAGTGGACAAAGGAAGGTGTGACACGTATCTTCGGGTGTCTACATTCAACATGAATAATGAAGGTGAATATTCGTGAATTATATATGATGAATGATATATTGATACATATTCAAGATGAATAATATACATTCATGATAAATGATACATGCATGTGACACGTGACACCTTTGTCTCCTAGTTCACAACCTAAGATTTGTTTCAAACATCTATATATGTAGAAGCTTAATCAATTGAGAGCTCAATAATTTATAATAATCATTAAATCCAATGTGAGTCAGTTACTTAAAATAATTATTTTTATTCTTAATTAAACATTAAAGGATATTTTGCATATTAAGCTTATTAAACAAAAGGGTGGTGGTTCATCCAATTGGCCCTTCCCTCAAATATAGTTGATTGATATGTTTATCAATACTTTTTGAGTGAAGTACGATTCTCATGTATGTAGTTTGTTAATAATTATGTTTTTGAAATTAAGGTTTTATGGCTTGTGATAATGTGATTCATTGTTGTTTCTTTTCTTAAGTTTAACTCCGTCAAATTATAAACGACAAGAACGAAAACAATAATATATTGTAAACCAAAAAGACAAAAACAATAACTTATTAGCCAGAAGAACAAAAACCGTAATTTCAATTTTCAATAAACCACAAAAACAGAGACATGGTTTGTTATTATTTTTGTAACAAGATATGAAATATTATTATATTATACCAAAATGAAACTAACTTAGCCTTTGTTCCCTACCAAGAAAACCAAAAGTTGTAAAAATTAGAGTCAAAAGTAGATTTTTGAAATAAGAAGAAAAATATGTGAATGTAAAAGTCAATGTGTCTCATGGTATTCCAATAGTTAGTTAATGGAGATGAAAGCAATGGAAAGTAGTTGATATCTCTATATATCATAATATCACATATGATGAAATCTTATGCTCCACAACCATAATAATCTCAAGTTATGTTTTTGCCTTTCCTCCATCCCTCCTCTACTCTACAGTTCATCCTGCATACATAATTAATTAAAGGGTATGAGAAGAAGAAAGAAAAACATATGGATTGCAACATTCAACAAATCTTTACCTTAATATCGGTTTCATCGGCTTCCTCTTCTTCCTCTGTTTCCACATCGTCATTCTCAGCCTGTTCAACATTCGTTAAATATCAACACCATATTACGAATCATTTAAGTTTTAATGGATACAGCTTATAAAACATCAAGTATATTGTGTACAATCTCTCAATTTCTAAAATATTCCTGTTTTGCTATTCTTTAAATATTAAGAATATAATTTTTGGAAACCTCCACTACCCTTTTTGAAAACCTCATCTCACAATTGATCGATTTTCGAAATACAAGAAAAACATAAAAATAAATTTAAAACAATATAATTCAATTTTCAGTTTACAATTAAATTCTAAATTCAGCTATAGGTAAACTTCTGGTTAGAAGAAAAAGGTTTGATAGAGAGAGAGAGAGCCTTACATCAGAATCAGCTGGATCATCCTTTGATTCCTGGAAAGGGAAAAGGGTAAAAAGTTCAAATGCTGAACAAGGGTATTATACATCTCTTTATTCCTCCCATCATTTATTCTCTTTTTTTAAACCAACCAGCTGCATTATGTTTCTCATAACTTGTTTTCAAACTACTTGCTTTTTCAAATATGCTCTTTTGTTACCACCTACCCAATTACAAAAAAAAATAGCAAACACGAAAAAGCATCATACCTCTGCCTCTTTTTGCTTCTCTAGTTCTTCAAATGCTGCCTTCTCAGCCTAATAAAAAGGGACAATCATAATGAATAGGAGAAATTGCCGCTAATAGAAACTAGTAAATAATGGATATTGAATTAACATACATCTTTTTGTTTGCCCCATGTTTCTTCTGCTAATTGTTTGGCATATTCAGGATCATCACATATCAAGACATTGTCAAATAGAGTTCCTGATTTCACCTGAAACATAAGATTAACACTAAATTGAGTTTGATAGATCGGTCGGGATTGAAGTGAGATATCCAATCCTCTTTCTATTTAATGGTATTTCACTGCCTTTCATGTATGTGATTCCCATGAAAAAAACAAATAATTGCACATAGCTAACGCAAGAAAGAGAGAAAGTAACCTGCCACAACTCAATGCCAACATACTTCAACTTGGGGAAAACATAAAGATCAGCGTCATCCTTAAACTCTACAATCGAGCACAAAAACATATTGTCAATAAAAACTAGGAGTTGACACTAGAGAGAATAAGATATGTGCCATGATTTAAAACGTCAAAGGACTTCAAAGCTGAAAGTATAGAAACCTGGGTTGTCGATCATAGGTGCCTTCCACTTTCCTTTGTAGTTGGGGTTCTTGATTTTCTGTCAAAGGGAAAACATTTATTATGAAACAACTGTTCTCATTAGCATGAAACTGTGCATTGAAAATAAAAGTACACAAACCTTTGCCTTCCATGGACCCTTGTACTCGGGGTTTGGAATAGTTGGGACTGTCCACTCACCATCTTCCTCATCATCCCAGTCTTCTGGCTGAAATTTCAGATCTTAATCAGGAATTAACTAATACGAGAGCACACAGATTAAACCAGAATGTAAGACGAAAAAATGCATACCTTTTTGGCATCTGGGTCTGCGATCTCCTTTGGGATGTCATCATAACCCTGATAATTAAAGAAAACATTCAGTTTTAGATCCATTTGGTCTTAGAATCATAACATATGGTTTTAGTTACTACCTCAGGTTTCTTGTCTTCAGGGTCAGCAATGAACTCCTTCTCATCCCAATCTTCAGGCTGTCATCATCAATGTGAAAATGAGTGAGCATAACTCTTAAATATGATAAACAAGGTATTGACTATGCATTTGAAAATACCTTTTTGGCCTCAGGGTCCTTTATCTGCTTTGGTGGGAGAAGATCCCAATCAGAGTACAAGCTTCCTGTCTGCTTCTCTACATTATCAATGAGGATACTGTAGGTAGCATCAGGGTGGAGGATGAAGGTATAAACATGTGAAAGCTGGTCAGTTTCACAAGGAACATCTTTCTTGATCAACTTGTTTTCTCCATTGTATGTAAGAATTGCATGAACCTTCTTTGTGGAATAACCACAGATATCAGGTCCAAACATGATGCTGTCATCAACAATAATACTCAAGTATGAGTGAGCATAATAATACCAAGGAAGAATTTGCAAGAAAACTTCAGAAACAGGCAGGCAACATGAAAATAACCTGTATGGTGTATCACCGCCAAATTTCTTTTGATCCACATCACCACTGAGCAGTTTCATGTATCCACCACCACAATCAAGCTTCTGCTCATGCTTAACAGAAAACTGGAAAACTAGAGTCTTATCCTTGTTGCTAAATTCAGGGTACTCCGCTGATATGGCGTAAAATCTGTAGTCTTCACTGGTCTGAATGCCTATTAACAGAAGAAACAAATCATGTCAGCAACTTAGAAACTTCATGATATGCCATAGGTAAAACGAACATACTTTTATTGATGAGAATTTAGAATCTCTTGTTAAAAAAGGAATTGGTGAGACGGCTACCTTTATCATTGGCATCTCCATTCCATTTACCAGCTGTGTAATTCCACTCCCCAGCTGTGTTATCATCTTTCTTCCAATCAGATTTAACCCACCGGCTTTCCCATCCATCTGATGACAAACATTAAATCCAATGAGTAGACTAAATCAATCTCAAATAGTTCTTTACTTACAAGAATGTAAAACGTAGTTTAGAACCAAAACAATGTTGCACAAACCACACAGTAAAACCAGATGTACGAATCAGTAAGTTATATATTTTTTTCCTTCTCTTAAAACAGAAAAGCTCTGGATATTAAAGTATGGACTGGTGTCATCACCAAACCCCACAGTAGTAAAAAAGAAAGCAACCAATATCTAGGCACGGAAAAGCTCTTCATGACGTTGATCACACCACAATTTGAAGAGCGATTCACCATTGACAATGCTAGTCAGAAGAACAGCATCGATATGGTATATATCAACGATCTCCTCGCAATCGCCTAATAAAGTACACTCGTACATACACCGAAATTTAAGCACTCTAGTCTACATGGACGGATCAAACTGAAGTTAAAGCAGTCTAACTATAAACAAGCCGAAATCAAACAAATTCACATGAATCATGGCTGCAAATTGCAATATCAATGAAACTCGTAGATCGGCAACGAATTTGCCTAATGATAAACCGTATAATCAAAACCGAATAGAATAGGCAAATTGGCAAATAGCAAAAGAAACCTCGATTCAAATATGAGCAAATTCGTAGATAATTTATTGAAAAATGCAATGTAAATAAGCAACAATTTACCGTCGAAACGTTCCTCGAAGAACACTTTAGCAGAAGCGATCGAAAGCAGTAGCAGAAGAGAGAGAAAGCCGAGACAACTAGGGTTTAGTCTCTGTTTCGCCATGGCTACAAAGAGTGTGTGAGATCAGGAGGTTAGAGAGAGAAAGAGAGAGGGGGGTTTATAAGTAGGTTTGAGTATTTTGCCTATTTGGTATATACGTTTGAGTCAGCGTTGAGTTTTGGAAGCGCATAGGGTCCATGGTTGAACAGAGGGTGGCGTGGACGAATAGGAGATGGACATGTCAGCACTGTGTGTCACTGGATGAAACGTGGCTAATGTTGATTGGGTTTTGCCGACTAGCATCGTTGCGAAGTGGGTATGAGGAACAAGGAATCAGTGGTAAATATATGAATTTTGAAAAAATTATGGGTGTTAAATGAAAATTGAATAACCCATTACTAATTGGATATCGTTAGAATATTAAAAATGAATAAATTACATGATTGGTCCCTGTGATTTATACTTTTTACACACACTAGTCCCAAAATTAAAATAAATACACGAATGGTAGTTTTTGGTTCTTCCCTCTAACAAAATCAGTTAACATGTTAACTCAAAAGGGTATTTTGGTCATTTCTCACTATTTTGTCTTTTTCTTAATAAAAAATAAAATATATGTTAATTATATTATTTTATATATTAATAAATATATATATACGTTTTCGTGACCTCCTCCATCGAGAACCACCGTCCCAATCACCTTCTCCTCCATCAAAGACCATCATTCCACCCATCCCCCTTTCATGCACCACCTGCGAACACCACCGTCCCCGTCACCTTCTTCACCGGCAGGCACCAAACGGAATGAACTCGAAACCTGCAGCCATGTAACTTACATGATTGTTTTAGAACCTCTCGGGGATGAAGCTTTCAGAGTTTTCCCAATTGTCATGTACTAACAAGGGTGTAGGAGCACCATAAACTCGAACAAACATGGCCACCATCATGAGACTCCATCTTCATCGAAAGCAGTGGCCACCACTATGAGATTACATCTCCATCCAACCAAAATCTAAAAACCTCATATTTGGTGTGTACATGGAATGATGGTGATGAACAAAGACCTCCTTCCTTCCTTACAACATCTCCTTCACCCTAGTTCCCTTTTTGCCACCACCAAGCACCACTACCAGAAGGTAAAACCACCAAACCCTTGTCCTTGCAACACAATCAAAACCTTTCCTCTTCTCTAACCCATCCCATCGAGCCTATAATCAAATCTTGTCGGCTACTATCTTTATCCATCTCTAGCCACCTTGTCATCTCTATCAAGAGTATCTTCATGTTGAACCTACATCTTCTATCACCTTCTTAAAAATCAAATAGTTTTTTTATCAAAAGAATCAAATAAATAAATAAGTTTATTGAAAGCCCTCATTCCTAAATATTTGCAGATCTCTCATAACAACTTATCATATTAGAATTCGAAAAAATAACAAGAATTGTAAGTCCCAATCACAACAATTCAAGAACAAAACTCCATAGATTTAGAATAGAGATGGTAGATTAGAGTGAAGAACAATATTTATTCATGAACATGAGATATACGGAGTGGAGAGAGCATTGGCCATCCTCATACTAGATCATACACTTTAAGCTCTCAACTTCGTGTCTCTCACACTACATCTTTGTGCACGTCTTACAAACGAGACTCTCAACATATTGTATACTAGCTCATTATACATGTAAAGCCCAAACCCATATTAAAATGACTTTAAAAACTTTCAATACTTTAGGACACTTTGGTCCTAACAATAGGTTTTTCCCATTGATATTTGTACTCATTGCATCCAAATCTCTATAATAATTATTTTAGTATAAATGATAATATGGTCAATGTGCCATTGACTTAATATGTTGATCCAAACCCTCAGTGATTTGATAATGACTCTGAGAAACACTTAGTGAAAATTGTAAGTAGACAATATGTATTAGAGTTTCACCATCGCTGATAAGTACTAAGACTGTTTCAGTACCGCTGATAGGAACTCTCGTTCTTTAATTTGCACATTCAGCGAACACTGTTCATCAGTGAGCCCTGAGCTTGTTCAGCCTCACTGATGATCGATGATAACTTCTATTGTTTACTTATGATCCCTGAAGACAAGTTTCACGTCAATCATGTTCTACGTTGAAGTCAAAGATCAAGCCAAAGAACTAGCGACAAGTCTACTAATGAACTGATGCGGATATCAGCGAAGCCAAGACCTGTCCACTCAACGTGAAGTTTCAAGTAGAAGACTTCAGCGAACGCTGAACTTTATCATTCGCTGATAAAGAATCATTCAGCGAACGTTGATCATGAAGCCTCCTATACAAGTAACCTTTGTCTAAACCTCCTTGCACGCCTCCGTACGATAATGTCAGAACGGACATCCCTTTTGTCCAGAATCGTACAACCAACTCTTATTCTACACTGTTCATCATGCGGCTACTAGGTTGTCTACCAAGGTCAAAACATGCAACCAACCAGAAGCTGCCACGTGTAAAGGTGTACTGACATGCATTAAATGCATGCAGTATATAAAGGAAACCATAGTTCATCTCTTGAACAACTTCGGCCATTCCTCTCCTTGTTGAAACTGTGTGTTAGAATATTATCCTTAGTATTCTTATTTTCTCTCTATCTTATTTCTAGTGCAAGAAATCTTAGTGATTCTCATAGCTTGTTTAGATTAGGTTTATTCCTTAATCTTGTTCCGCAACAAGTTGTAAGATGTTTGATACATATCAATAAACAATTTAGAAAAGTAAAAATCATGTGTTTGTATTCAACCCCCCCTCTACAAACTTGTATAACCCCTTTGGGACCAACATAATATAACCAATGTTAAAAGAATTAGGGGGCGTTTGGTTCATTTTAAGGAATGCGAATGAAAATGAAAATGAGAATGCAGGAGAATGAGAATAGAAATGAGGATTCCATTGATGCTGTTTGATTGAACCAATATAATTAATAAAAAAAATATTTTATATAAACTTTTTAATACAAATATGTGACTTCCAACGTGAAAATAAAAAATATTTTTCATTCAACATCGAGAAATGAAGGGGACGTATGAGAAAAAATGAATAAGCGGGAGTAAAATTTTCATTCCCCCGAATTTGGTCAGAAATGGAAATTAATGGGTTTAGAGTAATGATTTCATTATATTATATCAAATCAAACGGCAGGTTTCATTAGTATTCTCATTTCTTACCCCTCAGACCCTCAATACCCCAACCAAACACCCCTAAGACAATGAATCCTATCCGGTAACAAAAACAAAAAACACAACGACCATTTATGTAATTATTTTACTTTAGAGGGAGGTGGGTTTTTAAACCCCTAATTATCATATAACCTACCACAAGGACGAAATTATTTAATTTACTCAATTTTTTATCATTAGTATTTAAATATTCTAAATTGCAATCTATCAAAATTTTGCGTTTTTTTAATTAAATTATTTTAATTAAACCCTTTTCGAAATTAATTTAATTTCGATTTTATATATGTTTATCATTTGAGTAATAATTAAATTTCAAAAAGACAACACTTATCTCACATTCTACATCAATGTAAAATTGTAGAATATTAAAAAAGAAAAAATTAATATATACATCATCCCAAAGAATTTGCATTAAGAATACGAATTTTTTTTAACAAACCAACGAACTATCCGATTTTGAATGATTAAGTTCTTAAACTATTTTTTTGAATGAAAAAACCCTTAAACTTTCTATAACCAGTTAAATACATCATTGTGACCTGTAAAAACAGGTTAATGCTATACAAATTTGGGAAATGTAACAACCCACACCAAACTATCTTGCTAGAAGATCCATCTTTAATTCATAACGCCATAAACGGCTCAACGTGAACACACTAACAAGATTACAAACGGGGTTTGCGGAAATAACCCTAACTACAGCTGAGATCATGACTACAAAATAACAGGAACGCCTTCTAATCCTTCTATATGCAACCTCCGCCTCACGCATTGCCAAACTTCTAAGCAAGTTTCGACTACCTGCTTACCTGAAAAAGTTTTAGTTTTGAAAAACGAGGTTTAGATCATGAGGTCTAGTGAGTTCCCTCCACACCGGGTCACACCATAAAACATCACAATTTTATAAAATAGTTATGAGAGAATTTATACAATCATAACAAGCACGCTTAAAATGATATGCACATAATGACACATGCTACTGGCACACGCTATAGTCACACACCGTGACAACGCACTTGGGCACTCACCACCCATATATGAAACAAATTCATATATATAATTAATATGGGACACACCCCCCATTTCTCAACAACGCCAGAGCACGACATATAATTAATATGGGACACCCCCCCCCATTTTCAACAACGCTAGAGCACGTTCACACACATTTAAATCATACATTCCGCCACACACTTACTCATCGCTTCATAATTATAAGCAGTTGAAAAGCACGCAGTTAGATAATAACCATGCCACACACTTACTCTTCGCATGGTAATAAAAGCAGTTGAAAAGCACACAGTTAGATAATAACCATGCCATACTTGTATAAAATTTAGGTTTAGAAAGACTCACCTGGAGTCCTGATTAGAAATTCTTACTCGCACCGATCGTCTCTACTCGCACCTACAATTTAAACCCAACACACATACCAGGTAAGACACACTGGATTTTACTGAGTTTTACTACCTTGGAAACTCTCAGCCGAAAGTACCCAACACTTAAATACCGGATCCATTGGAATACCGGGTCCATTATTTTTAATATCCAATTCCGGTTCTCATTAAAATAATAATACTGGATCCATACTTAAATTTGAAGACCATATTAAATAATTATCGGAGCCCAATTAAATAACTATCGGAGCCCAAATGAATGAATTACCGGAGCTCAATTAACTTATTTCCGGATCTGGTCGATTTGGCCCACCTAACGATGAATTCCGAATCTGCCATAATAACAAACAAACCCACATCGGACATTTGAATTAAATACCGGTCCAACACCAACTTCTCATGCGACCCAACACCAGGTTTCTCTCACGGCCCAGCACAACGTGGTATTCCGGATCCAGACTTTGGATTCCGGATCATGAGTTTAATTAGGTTCCGGATCACTCTTTTATTTTAAAAATTCCGGATCACATATTCAACCTCAGTTCCGGGACTTAGACTTAATCGACTTCCGGGCTTTGGCCCAACATTAAAGAGTTCCGGATCATATCCAACACCGGGCCCAATTAATAATTAATACCGAAACCCAAATTCGTAATTAGCATATATACCGAAACCCAGCCCTTTTTAAAGCCCAACTCCGGAATTGGTTTAAGTCTAATACCGGATCTCCTTTTTAATAAACAAATTCCGGATCTAGTTCTAATTTCGTACCGGAACTTAACACACTCCGGTTCCTGCGAACTCTTAAACAGTTCGATTTATTTCAACCTCTTTTCACATAAATCTTCTTCGATGATAATCATTAGCATAGGGAAGAGTTATTAACAATTATAATAGCATCTAACCCAATCAATTTTAACCCACGCAAAAAGGGAAACACATAGTCTCCTATTTCTCTCTTTTCAAGATGAATAACTAAAAATCAGACTTTCTCACAATAGATCTTAAGATTAGAATGTAGAGAAGAAAGGATTGGAGATTACCTTGCTAGCTGATTCTTCACACGACTGGAGAATTCCCATCATCTTCCTCCTTGATGCAATCGCACCCATTAACACACCTCAGTCGCACACACACATTCTCCTGAGAAATTTTAGAATTTCTAGGGTTTCTCACCTTTTATACTTTCCCACCCATACACTAAACTTTCTCCTTTTCACACTTTGCACCACAAAACTTTCATTTATACAATTTAAGAACACGGTTATTACATCATCCTCCCCTCAAAAGAATTTTGTCCCCGGAATTCCATCTTCGAACAATCGAGGAAAACGATTCCTCAGCTTTCCAACCTTGCGATATATAACCGCCAACGGTTCCCTCACATACTACAACTTTCGTCCACCCGGGTGTCTTCTAACAATACGACCATGCCTTCCTTGGCCCAACACTTCCTAAGATTCGACACTGGAAATGTCGAATGAACTCCCCGAAGTTACTCGGGCAACTTCAGTTTATACGCCACCTCACCTACACGCTCGGTGATGGCGAACGACCCGTCATAACTGGGTCTTAGTTCTCCTTTCATTCCAACGCACAACGTCTTTTCACGATGAAACTATAAGCATCACACTGTCTCCTACACAGAATTCGATCAATCTCTTCCTTCTGCTTACATACCATGTGGTGGTCTCGAGCCACGCTTAACTTCTCGCGAAATGTTCGACCTATCGGTGGTCAACCGCGTGACCTTCGGTCTCACCCAAAATCATTCACACATCTAGACTCACAATTTTAAAACGCGCCAAACTAAGGGTTTCACACACAAATTCACCTTCTTAAAAGAACGAGTTCTACCGAAGGTAACGTCACAACAACATGAAACCCTTATTAAAATAACGACGCTCAATTCGCCAACTAATCACAAAATCAACCTTGAATATCGCCTTAACCCACAGTTAAGATTCTCTTCAACAGATTACACACAATTCTACCATTACATTCCCAACACCAGATACGTCTAAGGCAGATAACACTCTCTCACATTAATTAAACTGACCACAAACCATTGATAACAATCAATTCACACGCTTAAACCACAACGTCACTCCCATACTACTACTAAGTCCAACCCAATGGTCCTTCACCCCGAGCACCACGTTCGACTACTTCCTTCCATTTCCTTCTCAAACATAAAACACGTTTCCAAAGAACAACTCACTAGAAGGTACACACTCTTGACCAATCACACTTGCTAGCTTTCCTCAACGCTTAAACCAATCACATACACACTGTAAGTCCAGGATCTAATCTTACAATCAAATATGAACATTCAAGATCGTATTCACAACAACTGGTCATATGATTTATTAACAAACTGTGAATTGCAAGATGTTACAATGAGTTTTTCTCTAAATGGATTCACCAAAGATTATATCAAAAATTAGTTAGCAAACTGTTGCTAACACTATATATACTGTAGAGAAAAGCTAAAGCTACAGTACATATGAGAAACAGACTAATAGAACAATTACACGAGTCCTAATTAGTAACTGAATATAACAGAGAATATCCCAAGATATGAATTCTGAACATACTTCTGAATAAGCGCTTCAGAACATTTGTCTTCATAGTCAGAAGTTCTGAGTCTCCTACTCAGAACTCTGAACCTTCTAGTCAGAATCCAACACTTAGAATCTTTTTGAGATTTCTCACTCAGAACTTCTGAGTCTTCTACTCATAACTTCTGAGTCTTCTTTAGTCTTCTTACTCAGAACTCAACACTTGTGTTTTTGACAAAACTCTAGACCTAACACACACAAATCCTCTTTCTCATACTCCCACTAGAAGTTCATGCACCCGATGGTGACGTTCTGAAAACATTGCTTCCCACTTTCCGTGCTACTTGTCACACTTTCTACTTCACGCTTACTCACTTATTCCAATTTACTGTCCCAATTACCTCAGGCTAGCATGGAACATTTCTCATCCAACATTGACCACTCCATACACGCAATTTCAATGGTTACTATGCCTAACCAACAGTTCCACCACTTCTCATACGAGAAATTCAACCAAGTTAATCCGAAATCACACTCAATGCTCGAAGCGACCTCACACTTCTCATTTCTCAAACGATACTAACCCACTCCTTTGCATTTCCTTTACATACAAGGATTAGCTCAACATTCCCAAAGATCTCGTATCTACTACGAAACATCATAAACTAACCAATCCAAGAGCACACAATTTCCTTCTTAGCTAACCACCAATTGCCACCCCATTCTCTTATTCTCGGATAACAATACCATACACCACTTAGACATCCACGCATCTCCACACATAATTTTGTCACACCTGAACAACTTATAAGCAAATCCCGAGCAAAGATCTCCACCTATGCTCATCCCGTCAACACTAGTCCACCACTTAACCTCATAGCAATTCATTCCCACCATGTTTCACATGCTTACTAAGTATAAGTTACCACAAACTTATCCACACAACCCCCACACACTAGAGGTTCAATCCTTACGATCATTCGTACGCACACTAGGTCATGCTTTCTTTACAACGTAAATTGAAAGAGTTTGCGAGAACAATATGCAACCATTAATTTTGCAAATCAACATCTACACATATATAACTGGTGTAACGCCCCAAAATCCGGGCCAATTTAAACCTCAAGTTACAACGGTTATAACAATAAAACTTCAACTTATAAATATAGCAAATGGGTTAACCATCAGGAGTATATTTACAAATACCGGATTCTTCTAATAACCTACTAATCTAATCATAACACTACAATCAGATTAACTAAGTTATCTAAGCAATCCATCACAAGAATCTCCTCTTGGTTAGTCTCCACCTTTGCTATTCCAAAAACGCTCGTCCCACAACCCTTTATTTGCCTGAGCCTGAATCTGGTAAGAAAACATCATATGAAACGATTAGGCTAACGCCTAGTGAGAACATTCGTTTCAATAATAACATTTACAAAAATCAATGTAAACAAGTTATAACAAACCTGGTTACTCCTTTTCTTACCGTACGTATAACTCTGTTCCATTATACAATTTTATCCACTCCCATGACTACGACTGACAACAATTCCATCAGCATATCATACCCCAGAGCCACACTACGAATCTTCACATATTCTAGATCAATGCTCTCCACCAATAAATCGCGATTACACACGCCCATTTATCAGTAAGGAAGCAGAGATTACAAGTACTTATGTCAACCTCACTCTCTTCCTTAGAAATCAGGAATAACGATTAATACCGCACGCCTATTCCATGATTTCCCACACACACTGGAATAACGATTAAACAAGTAATACCACACGCCTATTCCATGTGATTACCAAACTTTAGTGCCTATGGATCCATTACACTTATTTCTACTCGTGCAAGTTAATGCTTAATACAGATTTCTCATATCATTCAGTTTGAGCAAATCGCCTTTATACCATATAGATTCCTCGTATCATTCAGTATGAGCAAATCACATTTAACACAATCCTGCCTAGTATCACACTAGCGCAGTCTATAAACCTAACATACTACTCTTCAAGGTACGTATGTTCAAGCAACATAAGGTATATGTCAATTCTTAAATCACACATTTCCACGATTAATGAAACTATACTTTCCAATTTCTAGAATGGTACAGATAATACAAAGTCTCTGGATACCTTAACTATTATATTCTTTAGTTTATTTTCAAGATCTATTACCAAAATCTGTAAACTGACTATTTTTATCCAACCCCCGGTACTCCCAACTCCCGGTATTCCTAACTCCCGGTATTTCAACACATGTACCGGAACTTCACCGGAACTCATAAGTACCGGGATTTGCCTCTACCGGGACTTCCAACTACCGGGACTTGCCACTACCGGGACTTGCCTCTACCGGGACTTGCCACTACCGGGACTTCCAACTACCGGGACTTTTTATTCTACCGGGACTGCACCGGGGCTCATAAGTATCAGGCTTTCGTTCATATACCGGGACTACGTACAGTTTATTTCAATAAGTCCACAAATCGACTTAACTTGTAAAATCAGTTCAATCTATGTATTCCATTCAGTCCTCAATCAATTTATACAGCTATATTAAGGTTAGTACAACTTAAAAACACTGATTTGTACAACGAATCGAATGAACTCACCTTATGTTGTGAAACCGACTTCTGCACAAATAAAAACTTCAATCTTTTTGTTTATGATTCTGCAATTCAATCCCAAAATACAGATTCGTTCATCATCTGAGTAAAAACAACCAATCTCTCCAAAACCAACAACGATTTCTTACCAAATTGATGACAAATTCTGCTTTCTTTCTTTTCTTCTCTCTATTCCTTCTTTCTGCTTAATGACCGACTCAACCAAAACAAGAATGAGATATTTTACTTATCTCTGATGTTTTATTCAACAACTAAATAGGAAAATGACTAAACTACCACCAAGTTTTAATCTTTCCAAAAGTTACACTAAACTTTCATCTTTTGCATTTCAACCTTAATTTGGATTATAAAATTTCCATACAATCCCAAGGTTACAACAAATACAAATACATCCCAATTCTTATTAAAATACTAATAACGAAAATTTAGGATGTTACAATACTCCCCAACTTAAAAATGATTTCGTCCCCGAAATCAAAATTAAGTAAACAAATGAGGATACTTATCTTTCATACTTTCTTCTGACTCTAAAGTCACATTAGTACCTCGATGGTGTTTCCACTGCACTTTCAACATAGCTACTTTCTTGCCACTACGTAGCTTTCTAACCGATCTTTCCAAAATTGCCTCTGGTTCTTCCACACAGCGACTCTTTTCATCTACTCTCACATCAGTGAGTGGTATCACATCCTCTTCTTCGGCTAAACACTTCCGAAGATAACAAACATGAAAGGTATTATGAACCCCTTCCAACTCCGGTGGAAGATCCAACTGATACGCTTGTAAACCAATCCTTTTAGTGATAGTGAAAGGTCCTAGAAAACGAGGACTTAACTTCCCGCGTTTACCAAACCTTATCACACCCTTCCATGGGGACACTTTAAGCATCACGCGATCCCCAACTTGAAATTCTTTTGGTCTCCTTTTCGGGTCAGCATAACTCTTCTGTCGGTCCTGAGCTGCTTTCATATGCTGCCGAATTTCTTTCACCTTATCAGCTGTTTGTTGTACCAATTCTGGACCAGCAAACTGTTTCTCTTCGGCTTCTAACCAACATACTGGAGTTCTACATTTTCGACCATACAAGGCTTCGAAGGGCGCTCTTCCGATACTGGAATGATAACTGTTATTATACGCAAATTCTACTGACGGTAGATGTGTATCCCAGTTACCTCCAAAATCCAATACACATGACCTGAGCATATCTTCCAAAGTTTGTATAGTCCTTTCACTCTGTCCATCAGTCTGTGGATGAAAAGCAGTGCTCAAATTAACTTTCGTACCCAATTCCTCTTGTAGTGATCGCCAAAACCTTGAGGTAAACCGACTATCACGATCTGACACAATCGACACCGGTATACCATGTCTTGACACCACCTCATCAATATACAGCTTTGCCAACTTCTCAATTGGTGATGTTTCTTTCATAGCCAGAAAATGAGCACTCTTAGTTAATCTATCCACGATTACCCATATTGTGTCGTTACCCTTTTGCGTCTTGGGTAACTTCGTCACAAAGTCCATGGTGATCTTCTCCCACTTCCATTCCGGAATTTCCAAAGATTGGAAACTTCCGTAAGGTTTCTGATGTTCTGCTTTCACCAACGAACATGTTCTACATGTTTCTACCTTCCGGGCCACATCTACTTTCATAGCCGGCCACCAATAATGCAATTTCAAATCTCGATACATCTTCGTATTCCCAGGGTATATGGAATACTTAGATCAATGAGCGTCTTCGAGAATCAGCTCTCGATTTCCTCCAATCTTTGGTACCCAAACACGACCTTGGAACAGCTTTATTCCACAACCATCTTCAGTCAACTGAAGGTGTTGCTTGCCCATCACTTCTTCTTTCAGGTTTACTTCCCGTAAAGCCTCCGCTTGTGCCTCTTTTATCTTTTCCATCAAACTCGATGTCACATCAATTCTAGCATTGATCGCTTTCAAACATCCACTATACTCTTTCCTACTTAAAGCATCGGCCACGACATTTGCTTTACCAGGATGGTAATGCAATTCGCAATCGTAATCTTTAAGTAATTCTAACCATCTTCGCTGTCTCATATTTAACTCTTTCTGATCAAAAACATGCTGCAAACTTTTATGGTCAGTAAAAAGAGTACATTTGGTTCCATACAAGTAGTGCCTCCACAGCTTTAAAGCAAAAACGACAGCTGCTAACTCCAAATCATGTGTCGGGTAGTTCTTCTCGTGTTCTTTAAGTTGTCTTGACGCATAAGCAATCACTTTTCCTCGTTGCATAAACACGCACCCTAGACCCATCTTTGAAGCATCACTGTACACCACTAAATCTTCTGTTCCTTCTGGTAGAGCAAGAACCGGAGCCTCACACAACTTTTGACGTAAGGTTCTGAAAGCCGATTCTTGTTTCTCCGTCCAGACAAACTTCACGTTCTTTCTAGTCAGAATAGTCAAAGCAGATCCAATCTTAGAAAAGTCTTTAATAAACCTTCTGTAATAACCTGCTAAACCCAAGAAATTTCTTATTTCAGATGCACTTCTAGGTGTCTCCCAATTTGCCATAGCTTCAATCTTAGCTGGGTCTACCTTGACACCTTCTGAAGTGATCACGTGACCTAGAAATTGTACTTCTTTTAACCAAAATTCACATTTTGAAAACTTCGCGTACAATTTCTCTCTTCTTAAAACTTCTAAGACTTCACATAGGTGTTGTTCATGATCGCTTAAGTCTTTGAATACACAAGTATGTCATCAATAAAGACGATAACAAACTTGTCCAAGAAAGGTCGACACACTCGATTCATCAGATCTATGAAGACAGCTGGAGCATTTGTCAACCCGAATGGCATTACTAGAAACTCATAATGCCCGTATCTGGTTCTAAAAGCTGTCTTAGGAATATCTTCATTTCTAACCCGCACTTGGTGATACCCTGACCTCAAATCAATCTTAGAAAAATATCCTGCCCCTTGAAGTTGATCAAATAGATCATCGATTCTTGGAAGCGGATATTTATTCTTAATCGTCACTTTATTCAGCTCGCGGTAATCTATACACATTCTCATAGTACCGTCTTTCTTCTTAACAAACAGGACCGGAGCTCCCCAAGGCGAAGAACTCGGTCTGACAAAACCTTTATCTAATAACTCCTGGAGTTGAGTCATCATCTCTTTCAGACGGCGCTAGACGGTAAGGTGCCCGTGCTATCGGAGACGAACCTGGAATGAGATCAATTCTAAACTCCACCTGCCTTTCAGTAGGTAGACCAGGAAGATCATCAGGAAATATGTCAGGAAACACACGTACCACCTTGATATCTTCCAATTGTTTCTTTTCCAACCTTCCATCTAAGACATACGCCAGATAGGATATACATCCTTTCATTAAACACTTCCGCTCCTTCACAACAAAGATTAACGGAATTTCCCCCTTTTGCTTTTCCCCGAAGATGAATACGTCATCCTTATCGGTCATCGGAATCCTAATTAATTTCTTTGCGCAAAATATTTCTGCTTGATTGGCCGTCAGCCATTCCATACCCACAACTATGTCAAACCCTCCAATTTCCATCAACAACAAGTTGATCGAAAATTTCGTCTCTTCTATAAGAATAGTACAACCATCAAGCCTTTCTCGAACCAAAGCTTGACCCCCATTAGCTACCTCTACTACTAAAGCATCATCTAAAGTAGTAACAGGCGTAGCTAATTTAGGATAGAATGATTTGGACACAAATGACAAATTTGCTCCACAATCAAACAAAATATGCGCAGGACAAGAATTAACAAGGAATGTACCCGAGACAACGTCCCTTGATTCCTTAGCTTCATCAGCGGTCATTTGAAAAGCTCGGCCCATTGGCTTCGGAATAACTGGTTTCTTACTCTGATCGCCACTCTTTTTCAGCCTTGGGCACTCCCGACGAAAGTGACCCGGTTGCTTACACTCAAAACATGTATTTCCCCGCACTGGACAATTATTCATAGTATGCCCACTCTTTCCACACTTAAAACATTCAGATGCTATCACCCGACACTGCCCGTAATGCTTGCTCTTACACTTTGGACACCAGTTTGGTTCACAGCGTGATTCATAAGAAGTACCTTTACCAGCGCTCCTTGACTTCTGTGAATGCTCTGATCGACCTTCCCATTTCCGCTTCTCCCCAACTTGGGTCTTTTCTTCTTTATCCAAGGCATATACATTTTCTATCACTTTGGCTTCTTCGATCGTCTCTCTCAACGTCGAAGCTTTAGAACTCCGCACTCGCGACATCATATCTGCCGGCAGTCCTTTCAGATAAGCCTTAACTCTATCTTTCTCAGTTGGAGCTACATGCCCAACTAAATTCAACTTCTCCATGAACAGTTCCGTATACTTCCGAACAGTATTAGTACCCTTTTTCAGATTTCGAAATTCCTCCTCAATTCGATCCTTCTCGCTTTCGTTGCAGTATTCTTCCAAAAGCTTTTTTTTAAATGACTCCCAAGTCATTTCAGATAGGACAGAAGTCGAAATTAAAGCAGTCAGCACATTCCACCACATCAACGTGTTTCCTCTCAGCATCTGCGAAGCAAACCTAACTTTCGGCTTTTCATCACATTCGCAATCCCGAAAGGCTTGTTCTATCTCTCTGATCCAGTTCATACACGCCACTGGATTATCAGCTCCGGCAAACTCCGGTGGTTTACAACTTAGAAAAGTCTTATACGAGCAACCTCTTTCTACTCTCCTTTCAGTTTCTGTTACCGGAGTATGAAGTGGAGGGATTATTCCAGTACCTGTTGTTGTTCGTGGTACCCCCGTCGTACGATCATAAAGCGCCTTCATGAACATTTCAGATTGTCTTTCCATTGCCGTGTTCATCATCCGCATCATATTTTCCATCATTCGAGACTCTATTCCTGCTTCTGGTGTTCTCGGGATGGCAGTACTGGTACCCACCCCATGCATCCGGCTGTGTGATCCTCCGATAGAAAGAAAATCCGACGGAGTCTCAGGAACTCCACCTAATCCAGGTTGTCTTTCTTCAGTCCAGTCAATCCCAGTCCTATTCATTTCAGAAATAGGGGACAACGGCGGCGTATTTACCATTTTTTGCTAAAACACAAAGGAATAACCATAAGAAATGGTTACACAAATCTAGACATACGAACGTACTTTACCGATCATTAATCACTGTAACAATTTAGAAATAAGTATACTTGTGTAACAATATATTCATAATAACAGTAGCTAATTGAAATTGTGAACATACTATACATGAGAATCCTCTTTCCATTGTCACATTATTAATTTTACGTATTTTCGTCGACTCTAAGACTATCCCGTCTTAGTACTTCTATCCATATCTCACATATCATAACCTAATTCATCTCAGCTTAAGTCTAAGTATCTCATCAGCATACTTAGTTCGCTTAAACTACAGCTCTGATACCATATTGTAACGCCCCAAAATATGGGCCAATTTAAACCTCAAGTTACAACGGTTATAACAATAAAACTTCAACTTATAAATATAGCAAATGGGTTAACCATCAGGAGTATATTTACAAATACCGGATTCTTCTAATAACCTACTAATCTAATCATAACACTACAATCAGATTAACTAAGTTATCTAAGCAATCCATCACAAGAATCTCCTCTTGGTTAGTCTCCACCTTTGCTATTCCAAAAACGCTCGTCCCACAACCCTTTATTTGCCTGAGCCTGAACCTGGTAAGAAAACATCATATGAAACGATTAGGCTAACGCCTAGTGAGAACATTCGTTTCAATAATAACATTTGCAAAAATCAATGTAAACAAGTTATAACAAACCTGGTTACTCCTTTTCTTACCGTACGTATAACTCTGTTCCATTATACAATTTTATCCACTCCCATGACTACGACTGACAACAATTCCATCAGCATATCATACCCCAGAGCCACACTACGAATCTTCACATATTCTAGATCAATGCTCTCCACCAATAAATCACGATTACACACGCCCATTTATCAGTAAGGAAGCAGAGATTACAAGTACTTATGTCAACCTCACTCTCTTCCTTAGAAATCAGGAATAACGATTAATACCGCCGCCTATTCCATGATTTCCCACACACACTGGAATAACGATTAAACAAGTAATACCACACGTCTATTCCATGTGATTACCAAACTTTAGTGCCTATGGATCCATTACACTTATTTCTACTCATGCAAGTTAATGCTTAATACAGATTTCTCATATCATTCAGTATGAGCAAATCGCCTTTATACCATATAGATTCCTCATATCATTCAGTATGAGCAAATCACATTTAACACAATCCTGCCTAGTATCACACTAGCGCAGTCTATAAACCTAACATACTACTCTTCAAGGTACGTATGTTCAAGCAACATAAGGTATATGTCAATTCTTAAATCGCACCTTTCCACGATTAATGAAACTATACTTTCCAATTTCTAGAATGGTACAGATAATACAAAGTCTCTGGATACCTTAACTATTATATTCTTTAGTTCATTTTCAAGATCTATTACCAAAATCTGTAAAATGACTATTTTTATCCAACTCCCGGTACTCCCAACTCCCGGTATTCCTAACTCCCGGTATTTCAACACATGTACCGGAACTTCACCGGAACTCATAAGTACCGGGATTTGCCTCTACCGGGACTTCCAACTACCGGGACTTGCCACTACCGGGACTTGCCTCTACCGGGACTTGCCACTACCGGGACTTTTTATTCTACCAGGACTGCACCGGGCTCATAAGTACCGGGCTTTCGTTCATGTACCGGGACTACGTACAATTTATTTCAATAAGTCCACAAATCGACTTAACTTGTAAAATCAGTTCAATCTATGTATTCCATTCAGTCCTCAATCAATTTATACAGCTATATTAAGGTTAGTACAACTTAAAAACACTGATTTGTACAACAAATCGAATGAACTCACCTTATGCTGTGAAACCGACTTCTGCACAAATAAAAACTTCAATCTTTTTGTTTATGATTCTGCAATTCAATCCCAAAATACAGATTCGTTCATCATCTGAGTAAAAACAACCAATCTCTCCAAAACCAACAACGATTTCTTACCAAATTGATGACAAATTCTGCTTTCTTTCTTTTCTTCTCTCTATTCCTTCTTGCTGCTTAATGACCGACTCAACCAAAACAAGAATGAGATATTTTACTTATCTCAGATGTTTTATTCAACAACTAAATAGGAAAATGACTAAACTACCACCAAGTTTTAATCTTTCCAAAAGTTACACTAAACTTTCATCTTTTGCATTTCAACCTTAATTTGGATTATAAAATTTCCATACAATCCCAAGGTTACAACAAATACAAATACATCCCAATTCTTATTAAAATACTAATAACGAAAATTTAGGATGTTACAACTGGAAATCCTGTCTGGTCACTACACACCTGTGACTTGATCTAGGACACACACCCGCCCTTGGGAACAGACCAAGCCCGTTCAAATAACTGATAACGCCACTTTTTGGAGTTATTTTTGGTCTTGAAACCAATGAGATTGGCTTGTATTTAAGCAAAGAGGCGGAATTTGATGTTTTATCAAGTGAAATGTGCAGGTAATCTAAAAGGCGGCAATCATCGAGAAAAGAAGCGAAAAAGAGCCCAAAACAAGTACAAAATGAAGCCAACGGAAGCTCGAGACTCAAGCCCAAGACCCGTGCCCGAACCAGTACCCGAACCTGACCCGGAGAGCATCAGAAAACCGCGCGGTTTTGTGCGTGGTTTGAAAGTCGCGGCATAAACCGCGGGCGTCTCTGTTTTAGCCCTATACCTTTGTGTTTTCCGGATTTTAGGTCATATCTCGCACACGACGACGGCCAGCGACTGTGGGGCGATTTTCAGAGGTTTTTCGGAGCTTTTGGAGTGTAACACCCGTAAATTTCGGATAAGTACAACTTCGATTCGGTGGGGAATCGATCTTTTGAGAAAAAGATGGAAAATAGGATTTGGAGTTAAATCCTAGTTCTTATTGTTTGGTTGGATGGGTAATTGGGTTACGAGTCCAACGGTTCTTTCCGGAGCGAAATCGGAGCTAAAACGAGGAAGTTATGGCCAAAACGAGTTTCGGTACACTCTGAGCTATTGTGCCCGGCGATAGTGACACTGTCACAATCGCCGTGTCACTATCGCCCATGATGTACCGAGAGTTGTAGGGGCACGGGCGATTGTGCCCTGGCGATTGTGACACTGTCACAATCGCCGTGTCATTATCGCCGGCGGGCTCAGGGGGTTTTAAATCCTTTTCTCATTCCTTCTTCTTCATTATTGATCTCTCTCTCGACTCAACTCTCTCTCTCAGCCGATTTTCTCAAGAAACACCATCCCCTCCCCTCTCCTTCCTTATTCCTTCACCAAATCAAACCCTCTACCTCCATTGATGAACATTTTTAGAAGCTTGGAGTTTTTGTGGAGATTAGGAGTTGTTTTGGAAGATTCAAATGGTTAAGGTAATTTCTCCCTACCCAATAAGTTGTTATTGTTGTTGATTTCATAATCTTTCCATCTTGTGATGTTGTGGATCGATTTTAGTGTTGATTGAATAAGGGAATCTCGTTTTCTTCACCTCCAACTAGGGTTTGGTATAAGATGGGTATTTTGGGTATGTTATGGATGGATGATGATTCCTTATGGTTGGATCATATTATTGATGGTTGGGAATTTATAAATCTAGGTTTCGGAAGTTTTGGCTTGAGGATGCAAACTTCATCAAAGGAGCATACGTTTGGAGAACTCTAGATTTAGCTTAAATCTAGCAAGGTGAGTTCAAGTTACTTTGTGAAAACTTTGTACATGCCAAAATGAGTATTTTACAAATATGTGTGTGTTTTACTTGAAAATGTATATGGTTGAGTTATTTGGATAGTTTAACTCTTTTGAAGTGTTTATCTTCATAAATGTGTATAATACCCATATTTGGGACTTTTGAACATTTGAATGGTTAGAAACCATGAATCGTCTTTAAAAGATTAATTGCTCAAAATGAGTTTTAATTGATGGTTTAATCATACTTGTGTAAATGATTTTATAAACCATTTGAGAAAATACACTTTTAGTGTTATGGGTCATTTTGAGAATGTTAAGGGTATGAGTTCTTTGGGAAAACCCTTTATGTTTAATTCCGTGTTGAGTTTTGGGTTAATAACGATTTTATGGTACTTACTACCTATTTGATATGAAATGCATTTCTATGCTAAGATGACCGCTATTATGGGTCTAATTGGTATTTGAGCATTTTGCTCGGTTTTCGACTTTGGGATGGTCATGGGGACATTTGTCCGGTTTTAAATGACTCAATGTGGAGTCTTATTTATGGTTTGCATTTATTGCAACTTGATGCATTTTATTGTTCATTTTTTATATTTCCTTGGTTGGGTGTTTCGGTCATTTCGGGTTGAGCATGTTTTGTAGACCGAGTTGTATTGGATCCATAGGCACGTGAGTCAATTTTATTGGATGGTATATCTCTTTGTGCATTCGGTTGTGTGGTTGGTTGACTTCGTCCCTTCACACAACAAGACGCGTTTTGTCTGTCATGGGGTGCCGGAAGGCTGGTATCAACGGGTACTATTGGGAATGCATGGGTATATGCGTTAGGCCGTGGGGCCACTAGCGAGTAGGCAATAGGGGACACTGGAGTCCCTGAGGTGAAACTCGTCTAGGATGGATATGCAATGGGACCCCCTGTAAGTCCTTGAGGTGTAACTCTACGGGGTATGCAATAAAGGCAATTTATTTTGGTCTGAGGATTGTGATGTCTTTATGGCATGGGAACTTTTCTCCTAGATTTTGGGTGCGTTGGAAAACGAGTCATTTATGCCGTTTGGGAAACCTTTTGGAAATGATAGACTTTGTCGCGAACTTTCATTTAAAAGATTTATTTAAATCATGACTATAATTACTAACTTCCGATTTATGATTTAATATGTTCTATTACTTGAAATGATATGATAAATGATCATATTAAAGGTTTGAGTTTGATTATGTATCAAATTGAGTCTTTTGTTGAAAGTGTCTTAACAGATGGCTTAATGGCAGAATCATGGCTTAATGGCCAAATAGGACATACTATGCTATGTTTGATAGATTTATTATCATTATTGGTACATACTTATATGAAGTCATATGAAAATATATGTAGTTTACAAGGTTGTAAATACAAGTATCAAAGATGGCTTATTAAACCGCTTAATGATCAAATTGGACATGTAAATGATGAGTAAACATAGAAGTTTGCTAATTGAGACTATATTGACATGAAGAGTTACACATGGGTGTATTTTGATCATATTTAGATGGTAATATGAATAGGTATACGTGGGTGTACTTTGATTACCTTGAAGGTGTTATAAATTATCTTAATGGTTGGACCATTGTATGTGCTTAATGTATTTAAGTATTATTTGGATTAATGTATTTGGTATTCACACAATTGGAGGAGCACCTAGTATACATTTTGGAGGATATACTCTTTCCTACCATGGGGTAGAGTTGTTAGTTCGTGCCGTGGGGCATATGTAATTGCCGTGGGGCATATGAAGTGCCGTGGGGCATATGTAATTGCCGTGGGGCATATGAAATGTCGTGGGGCATATGTAATTGCCGTGGGGCATATGTAATTGCCGTGGGCCATATGAAATGCCGTGGGGCATATGTAATTGCCGTGGGGCATATGAAATGCCGTGGGGCATATGTAATTGCCGTGGGGCATATGAAATAGCCGTGGGGCTTATATGTAAAGGTATTTCCTCCCTTAATGTATCTAGGGTTGTGATATGGGTCTTCTCCATGGAATCTAATTGTGTGAATGTATCGAATTGTTATTTCCTACATGTTATAACCATGCTTTATATGTTAATTGTAAACCTCACTTAGGCTTTAAAAGCCTAACACTTGTTATGTGTTTTATGTGTTACAGATTTGAGTGGTTCCGACCACAAGCAAGGATAGTGGGGAGAAAGCATGGGATAGAGTGGGAAGACTTAAAGATAGATCTTTTGTCACCTTTTGTAATCCAAATTTCTATATAAGGGATTGGATTAGTTAGTTGTCCTTTTATTGTTGTAATCCATTTAATTACAAGCATTGTAGGTTTATGTAATGTTACTTATGTATACTTAGCTTTATCTATGTGTACCACTCTTCCGTTTTATGGAAGTTTTTGTTAGCCCCTATTTTGGGGTGTTACAAGTTGGTATCAGAGCATAAGTTTGAGAGAATTAGGTGTTGATTTTAGATACCTAGACTCAAACTAGTGTTTGTTTAAGTAAATGAGAGTGAAATTCACCTTTAGGCACTTTAAGATAAGATGTTTTGAAGTTGATGGAGCTTTTAGAAACGAGAATCACGTCGAGAGCAACAAGGATAATCATATGCAGTGCGTTCATAGTGACACCTGGCCAGTGTCATGGTGAACCTACTAGTACATGTGCATGCTCGAATTGCTTTCATATGGTGATCGTTGGGGTAGTGAAGGAGGTTCTGAACTAGTAGTTGTTGGAATGGATGGACGATTCTAGTATTAGTCACTTGGAGTGACGATAAGCATGATGTTTGCTTTATGTAGGCCATTTCGGGTCAAGATTGATGGTCGGACTAGAACCATAGGCTTTTGAGCCGATTTTGATTGGAGGAAAAACCGTAAAGTTAATTGATGTATTTCCCAACTTGCCTTAAGAGGTTGAATATCCGGATGAAAATAGTAGACCGGAGGATTTTGGAGGAGTATGAGTGGAGACGTTGTATGCCGACTAAATCATGCATGGAATCTATTTTGAAAATAAATTGCATCAACTATTTCTTGTGTTTCCAATCCTTAGGAGGATTGTGTTGTGAATTTTGAGAATTGTTTGGCACGCACACAAGATTTCAAATTATGGTTTTAAAAAGTGCATGAAACCGTTTTATCGCGGGAGCTGCGAACTACGCCGGGATTTGTTTGCCTTATTTCATCGTTGTTCAACATTTGTTTTGGACGTAATGATAAGCATATATAAATGATGTTTGAGATGTTGGGCAATAACTACGACTTGTGACTTTAACATTGGATCTCCTCCACATATGTTAGAGTTTGGACGGAAAGTTATTTTTCCATTATGTCTATGTGAGATTATTTTGGGGATTTTGTCTAATGAGAGTTGTTAAACAATGTCGTTTATGTGGTATTACCCTAGAAGGGGATTTTGGCGTCTCATCTATGATTCTTGGTTTTAGCAATTTGACTTTGAGAGCACAATGTTTAGTGCTATTTTGTTGACTTGGGGTCATTGAGTTCGTTGAATTTCATAGAGTTTTGTGTACGACATTTTGTATCTTGTGAGTATAATTTTACAATGTGCATACTCTATTTGCTTGTGTGAAAGGTTTATAAGTTATGTTGGGCGTTTGGAACTCTAGTGTCGCGTAGCTTTTCTTTCAAAAGTTTGTATTACTAAGTAAGTTGTTGCATATAGTTTAGTGTATGGATTGATTTATGCATGACTTAAGTGATGCATGAAAGGATATTTTGGTAATATTCATAACAAATTGTTTGGTGCGTTTTTGGTCAGTTAAATGTTTTAGTATCATTTCATGAAAAGACGTTATATCGACTTAGGGGTATGCATAGCTTGGTAACCATTATTTCTCGTCACTTGTTGAACGAATCGTGAGTGAAATTATTTTAGTAACTCATTGTATAAATGATGACCATTCGGTCAAAGGGGTGTTTTGGTGTTATGAAAACCATGCTTAAGTTTGAAATACTTTATATTTTGAGAATATAAATGCCTGAGTCGTCGACATTTGGTTAATTTTGGTTTGCCGATTGTTTTGGAAAATGGAAAACCTTTTGGTTTGGAGGAAATGTGTACTTGGGGTATTTTTGACAAATACATTTTTAGCATTTACGTTTTGACGCTTTGTGTTCCAAGTACGAAACTTTGAGGAATTGCTTCGTGATGAAGATTTTAGAAAATTGTTGTATAAAATTATGGTGCGTATAATTTCTTATGTTTTGAACTTTGACGCGCATCGTTGGTACAATTTGGGATTTGAAAATAAGTTGAACCTTATGGTGTCAACAAATTAGTAACACTTATTTCCTCATATGTTTTGGAATAACGCACTGTTGGGTGCAAGTTTGCCAAAGACGTTTTATTCAAATGGCATTATAGGACCTGACGGGAAATTTTGAGAAATTGATTTAAAGAGTTTCCTCTTTAGGAAAATTGGTCGCGAACTGTTGATGCATGTAATTTCGTTTTAAAGAAATTTTAATGGTAATGTTACAAGCTTGCATGTCTACCCCGATGTGAAGTTGTTTAATGTTTTAGTCGATATTTTCGTGTGATGGAAACGTATGGGTTTTGTATTAACTAAGGAAATTACACAAGTCCTTTTGTGTTTTGACAAAGAGTATTGGTAAATCGTTCCATCGTTTTGTGTAATAAACTGACGCGCGTAAAATTTTATTGGTGAACCTTGCCTCATGCCGTTTTATGGTTGGCAAGGAAATGTTGGGGTCGAATGTCGTTTGGAACGCTTTTGGAAATACGTGTGAAAACTTTGTACATGCCAAAATGAGTATTTTACAAATATGTGTGTGTTTTACTTGAAAATGTATATGGTTGAGTTATTTGGATAGTTTAACTCTTTTGAAGTGTTTATCTTCATAAATGTGTATAATACCCATATTTGGGACTTTTGAACATTTGAATGGTTAGAAACCATGAATCGTCTTTAAAAGATTAATTGCTCAAAATGAGTTTTAATTGATGGTTTAATCATACTTGTGTAAATGATTTTATAAACCATTTGAGAAAATACACTTTTAGTGTTATGGGTCATTTTGAGAATGTTAAGGGTATGAGTTCTTTGGGAAAACCCTTTATGTTTAATTCCGTGTTGAGTTTTGGGTTAATAACGATTTTATGGTACTTACTACCTATTTGATATGAAATGCATTTCTATGCTAAGATGACCGCTATTATGGGTCTAATTGGTATTTGAGCATTTTGCTCGGTTTTCGACTTTGGGATGGTCATGGGGACATTTGTCCGGTTTTAAATGACTCAATGTGGAGTCTTATTTATGGTTTGCATTTATTGCAACTTGATGCATTTTATTGTTCATTTTTTTATATTTCCTTGGTTGGGTGTTTCGGTCATTTCGGGTTGAGCATGTTTTGTAGACCGAGTTGTATTGGATCCATAGGCACGTGAGTCAATTTTATTGGATGGTATATCTCTTTGTGCATTCGGTTGTGTGGTTGGTTGACTTCGTCCCTTCACACAACAAGACACGTTTTGTCTGTCATGGGGTGCCGGAAGGCTGGTATCAGCGGGTACTATTGGGAATGCATGGGTATATGCGTTAGGCCGTGGGGCCACTAGCGAGTAGGCAATAGGGGACACTGGAGTCCCTGAGGTGAAACTCGTCTAGGATGGATATGCAATGGGACCCCCTGTAAATCCTTGAGGTGTAACTCTACGGGGTATGCAATAAAGGAAATTTATTTTGGTCTGAGGATTGTGATGTCTTTATGGCATGGGAACTTTTCTCCTAGATTTTGGGTGCGTTGGAAAACGAGTCATTTATGCCGTTTGGGAAACCTTTTGGAAATGATAGACTTTGTCGCGAACTTTCATTTAAAAGATTTATTTAAATCATGACTATAATTACTAACTTCCGATTTATGATTTAATATGTTCTATTACTTGAAATGATATGATAAATGATCATATTAAAGGTTTGAGTTTGATTATGTATCAAATTGAGTATTTTGTTGAAAGTGTCTTAACAGATGGCTTAATGGCAGAATCATGGCTTAATGGCCAAATAGGACATACTATGCTATGTTTGATAGATTTATTATCATTATTGGTACATACTTATATGAAGTCATATGAAAATATATGTAGTTTACAAGGTTATAAATACAAGTATCAAAGATGGCTTATTAAACCGCTTAATGATCAAATTGGACATGTAAATGATGAGTAAACATAGAAGTTTGCTAATTGAGACTATATTGACATGAAGAGTTACACATGGGTGTATTTTGATCATATTTAGATGGTAATATGAATAGGTATACGTGGGTGTACTTTGATTACCTTGAAGGTGTTATAAATTATCTTAATGGTTGGACCATTGTATGTGCTTAATGTATTTAAGTATTATTTGGATTAATGTATTTGGTATTCACACAATTGGAGGAGCACCTAGTATACATTTTGGAGGATATACTCTTTCCTACCATGGGGTAGAGTTGTTAGTTCGTGCCGTGGGGCATATGTAATTGCCGTGGGGCATATGAAGTGCCGTGGGGCATATGTAATTGCCGTGGGGCATATGAAATGCCGTGGGGCATATGTAATTGCCGTGGGGCATATGTAATTGCCGTGGGCCATATGAAATGCCGTGGGGCATATGTAATTGCCGTGGGGCATATGAAATGCCGTGAGGCATATGTAATTGCCGTGGGGCATATGAAATAGCCGTGGGGCTTATATGTAAAGGTATTTCCTCCCTTAATGTATCTAGGGTTGTGATATGGGTCTTCTCCATGGAATCTAATTGTGTGAATGTATCGAATTGTTATTTCCTACATGTTATAACCATGCTTTATATGTTAATTGTAAACCTCACTTAGGCTTTAAAAGCCTAACACTTGTTATGTGTTTTATGTGTTACAGATTTGAGTGGTTCCGACCACAAGCAAGGATAGTGGGGAGAAAGCATGGGATAGAGTGGGAAGACTTAAAGATAGATCTTTTGTCACCTTTTGTAATCCAAATTTCTATATAAGGGATTGGATTAGTTAGTTGTCCTTTTATTGTTGTAATCCATTTAATTACAAGCATTGTAGGTTTATGTAATGTTACTTATGTATACTTAGCTTTATCTATGTGTACCACTCTTCCGTTTTATGGAAGTTTTTGTTAGCCCCTATTTTGGGGTGTTACATGGAGCCACGATAGAGGATCGATCAAGGAGGAAGTCACGACGCGAAGCGGATTAGAGCCGAGAGAAGGGAGTTCACCATTACATTCAACACGTTCACGTTTACTATGTTTGCATTCATTGTTTCCATTCCTTCTCTTATGTTTGTATCCACCACCAACATGAACTAATCTGTAGATGTTGGGGGTTGGAGTGATTTTGGTTTAAACCTATGAACAGATGACGTGATACTTTTATCAGTTTTCCTATTTTAATGAAGCATGTAATTTGGTTTTTAATGCTTTTGTGAGTTTAGCTAGCTTCCAATTGTTTTGTTGTTTTCAGTTAAGTTCGAGAGAATTAATTGTTAACTAGAACTAGAAATTGCATGCCTAAGGTGAGAAATTGGATAGAGATATACTAGTGTAAGCTTTAGTCCTGGTTAAATCTTGTTTTTAATGTGTTTTGAGTGTCATAAGTTAAGATCGAGAGATAAAGCTTGTGTCTTCAAAATAAAACCCGTTGTTGCTTGAGAGAGAACAACGGTGATTTTCGAGATTGGGTATTCATTAAAGGGAATAACTTAGTAATTGTTTTAAGTTAATTGTTCGTTCGTGAAAACCTTAGGATCTCCAACCCTCAACTGTTTTCTCTATCAAAGTTTCCGAAGTTGTTTGCTGTTTTGTCTGTGATTTGTTTTCTTGCAATTAATTAGTTTAATACCAACCACTCACTTTCGATAGTTCAGTTAATAGAGTTTATAGTCATTGTGATACTTAGTTCCTAGTTCCCTGTGTTCGATACTCGTACTTTTTGTACTATTACTTGATTTCGACCCGTACACTTGCGATTAGATTTAGGGGGTGTGAACCCGTCTATCAAGTTTTTGGCGCCGTTGTCGGGGAACTAGTTGCAACTGATAGCACTACCAGCTATAGGCGCTATTATATTGAACATTTTTATATTTGTTATTTTATTTCATCACTTTCAGTTTTTGGATTGCTAATTTTGTTTACTCCCCGTTTCAGGTACTAATTGGTTTATGCCAAGTAAAACCCGAGGGGAGAAAATCGAACCAATCGATCCGAAAATTCAAAGAACCGCCCGTCGATTACGCAAAGAAGCTAAAGCTAAAAGAAATATGAAGATCGAGATGTCCGACGACGAAGCTCCTCCCGAGAGGCGGCCTATGCGGTCGTTTGCCGATCCGGATGTGGCAGCGGCACGCATAGGCATCCAAGCGCCTACTACTGGGGCGAACTACTTTGAGATCAAGTCGGGTACCATTGTGATGGTACAACAGAACCAGTTCAGGGGAGCGCCAACTGAAGACCCCCATGGACATCTTCGTGCATTTGAACGGATTTGCAACACGTTCAAGATCAATGGGGTGAACGAGGATGCAATCAAGCTGAGGTTGTTTAGCTTTTCTCTCAAAGGCCGAGCCGAAACTTGGACCGAGAGTATTCCACCGGATTCGATCACCACTTGGGCACAACTAAAAGCTGCTTTTCTTTCGAAATTCTTTCCACCAAGCAGAACCGCTCAACTTATGGCTGAAATCACCCATTTCGTTCAATGGGACCAAGAGACGTTATATGAAGCGTGGGAGCGGTACAAAGACATGTTGAAGAAGTGTCCTCACCATGGGTTACAAGGGTGGGTCATTATCCAAACTTTCTTCAGTGGACTTCACCTGCAGTTCAAAAACGAAATCACAGCTGCAGCGGGTGGAGCACTAATGGATAAGTCCTATGAGGACGCATGTGAGCTGATCGACAATCTGGCCGAGCATAGTTTTTCTACTCCGAGATCAGCAGTTAGAAGAGTTGCGAGTGTTTAAGAATCGAATGAGCTGAAGGAAATAAAAGCTCAACTAGCTGCAATCACAAATCATCTTAAAGGAGGTAGTCCGTCAGAACCGGAACAACCAACCGAGGAATGACCCTTTCTCGAACACGTATAATGAGGGGTGGAAGAAACACCCTAACTTTTCATGGAGTCAACCCGGTCAACAACCGCAAGGTAATAACTCGAACTTTTCTAATTCTTCTAATGCTAACAATGTTTACCGTCCTCCAGGTTTCAACCAAAGGAATTTCAATGAGGGACAATCTGGGGAGAAGAAACCGGGGCTGGAGGATATGATGATGAAGTTCATGACCAAGATGGACAACACGGTTGGAGAGTTAGCGAGCACGGTTAACACGGTCAAGGCGGCTACTGATCAGAACACCGCATCCATCAAGATCCTCGAGAGACAAGTGGGGCAAATTTCGGAAGTTTTACAAAACCGAGCCCCAAGAACGTTTTCGAGTCAGACTGAAAGGAAACCAAGAGAGGAATGTAATGCCATTTATCTGAGAAGTGGCAAGGAGCTGATCAACGAGCCTACACGAGAAACGTCATCAAAGGAAACCGAGCTCAAAAAGCAAGATGTCGAGATCATAGAAGTGGATGGAAAGGAAGCCGGTGAAGAAGGTGTGACGAAGGAAAACCCGGAGGATGGAGAAAAGAAGAAGAAGCAACCACCAGTCAACCCGTATGTGCCACCGCTACCATTTCCGAGTCGAGTAAAGGCACATAAAGATGAGGAACAATTCAAGAAGTTCCTTGACATCTTCAAGAAACTACACATCAACATCCCCTTCGCAGAGGCACTAGCCCAAATGCCGACATATCTCAAGTTCATGAAGGAGATCGTATCCAAGAAGAGGGCAGTCGAACACCAAGCTACCATTGCACTTACTGAAGAGTGCAGTGCGATCATTCAAAACAAGCTTCCCCCGAAGCTTAAGGATCCAGAGAGTTTTTCAATCCCTATTCAAATGGGGAATCTTAATTTTGATAAAGTGTTATGTGATTTAGGAGCAAGTATTAACTTGATGCCATTATCTGTTTTCAGGAAACTTGGCTTGGGAGAGGTGAAGCCAACATACATGACCCTTAAGCTCGCGGATAGATATATAGTGTACCCATATGGAGTGGTAGAGGATGTGCTTATCAAGGTTGGCAAGTTCTACTTTCCGATGGACTTCGTGGTGCTGGACATCGATGTAGATATAGAGGTCCCGCTGATTTTGGGAAGATCCTTTCTGGCCACGAACAGAGAGTTGATTGACATGGAAGAAGGTGAAATGACCTTAAGGGTTGGTGGCGAAAAGGCAATGTTCAAAATGTTCGAGAAGGTACGAGGCCAAGTTGAAGAGGAGCCGGGTAATCACGAAAAGCCTAAGGAGTGATCAGACGGAAGGTCGAGCCACGACCGAAACCAAGGCGCTGGGTGGGAGGAAACCCACCAAGGTTTGCGTTTTCGTTTTAGTTTATGTTGTTGAGTGAATCTATTTACAAAAAAAAATTGATTGAAACAGGGACATACACGGCATATCATGCGGTTTCCAAACCGCGTGGAAAACCGCGGGTGTCTCTGGAGGGCTTTTCAAACAGTGGGTTACGCGGGATTCCCCGCGGCTTCCAGGTCGCGGCCTAAACCGTGCGGGTCCCCCTGATGCTTCTAGATGCTCTCGTGCGGTGTTTTGCCTTTCTTGCTTAGTGTGTTTCGTTTATTTGCTTTCTTTCGTCTTTTTGCTTTGATTTATTTTGTTTTTGCCTTCTCTTCTCCGAATTCTCCCAACTGGTTGCTCAAATCTGTCAAGAGAATCTCCTCCGGCCGGTCAAACAGGTATGTTCTAACCTTGTATGTTAACGAGTGGTGTATGATGTGTTGTTTCCTTAGTAGTTAAACGAGATGCAATAAACCTAAGTTTCACTTAGGTTTGGGGTGCCTCGCTGTTCAACATCTACACACTCATTTTTAATCCTGTGCAAACCTCGGTTTCACCGAGGTTTGGGGTTGGCTTTAGTTGGCAAACCTGGGCCACGGCCTAGGTTTGGGGTGCCCCTTTTTGAAAAACCTTGGGCCCGCTTTTGTTATGATATGTGAATGCTTTGCCTTTCCTGCTTGATAAACTGTAATAACTGCACAATGATTGGTGTCGCATCACCTACAACTTTACTTGCACATTGGGGACAATGTGTGGGTAAGGTTTGGGGTTGCCCAATCGGGCCCACGTTTATGCACGTAGATTTCCTGCACTTCTGAGTGTCTAGATCACATTAGCTAAATTTTTTGTTTTGGATGATCGAGACCAACCATTGTGGGAAGAATCTTGTGATAGTAACGTGACCATTAGGGAAGGACCGGGAAAAGACATGACTAGGGACATTAGTGGAGACCACCCAAGAGCGAGTTTTGAGCCTAAAAGACGTTTTTCATTTCGAGGGATTCAAACACCTAACTCGCATACACTTTTTCGAGTTCCTTGTCGTGAATATAGAGTGATCTCGCTATATTATTGCATTGAGTAGCAAAGACGACCATTGGGATATCGGGCAAGGGTATAGTAGACCATATCGTGTGGACCTTAAGAGATGATTCCAGGCATTGTGTGAAATCTTAACCCGATTTTAGCTATCGTTCCCCTTGACCCATTGTGTGTACCCATAACCCACTTTGTAGCCAAACACTCACCACTTGTTCATTTAATGACCCACCATTAAACCCGAACCAAAAAAAAACCTTAGCCAACCCTTATCCGAAAGTGTGTCAATCAGAAGCAGTACAAGCCAGTCATGAAAATAGATAGAAAAGAGGGCCAATGCAGCCCCAATCAAATAAAGAGGGCCAATGAAGTTCAAAAAAAAATTATATATAAAAAAAGGAAAATAAACAGTTATTTAGATAGCCATACAACAGCTAAATAAGAGAGTCAAAGCGACTCCAGTAGTGATAAAGAGGGCCAAAGGATAGAATGTGAAGCAAGAAAGTTCAGACTTGCTAAAGATTGACACACCGAGGAATTTCGATCCGTTTACCCTTCGTTTCTCAGCCATAACCCTAGCCCCGTTACAACCCTGGTAAAGACCTGGATGATCTTCTAGAAAATATGATTATGGTATACGACCACCTTTACCAATATTCCCTGTCTTGCTACTTGATTCCCTTCTGAGATCAACTTTTTGGACATTTGTGCGTCTTTCATTAGAGTTGTCATGTGACTTTCGAGTATTCTTGTACATAACTTCCATATACATGACAACATGTGCGATAACCTAGGTTAGAGTGAAATGAGAGTCCCCCGTGAGGTAGGGTCGAGGCGAAATGTTTTCCCTAGTATGTTTGGACCTAGTACAACCTTAATGGAATCGGAGCAGTCACGAGTTCAACTCACAATGGAAGGCCATAGATCAAACAGAATAAGAATGAGGCGAGAGTGAGATAGACATTCACGGGTATGGGAAATCACCAGTGCATTACATGGGACCGATTGGGAATTGTGCAGTTATTATTTCACTGAGGTGTGCTTTTATTCTATTTTATCGCTAATTTGCTTGGGGACAAGCAACGCTCGGTTTGGGGTTGTTGATAACGCCTTTTTGGCGTTATTGTCGGTCCTGAAACCAATGAGATTGGCTTGTATTTAAGCAAAGAGGCGGAATTTGATATTTTATCAAGTGAAATGTGCAGGTAATCTAAAAGGCGGCAATCATAGAGAAAAGAAGCGAAAAAGAGCCCAAAACGAATACAAAACGAAGCCAACGGAAGCTCGAGACCCAAGCCCAAGACCCGTGCCCGAACCAGTACCCGAACCTGACCCGGAGAGCATCAGAAAACCGCGTGGTTTTGTGCGCGGTTTGCAAGTCGCGGCACAAACCGCGGGTGTCTCTGTTTCAGCCCTATACCTTTGTGTTTTCCGGATTTTAGGTCATATCTCGCACACGACGACGGCCAGCGACTGGGGGGCGATTTTCAGAGGTTTTTCGGAGCTTTTGGAGCCACGATAGAGGATCGATCAAGGAGGAAGTCACGACGCGAAGCGGATTAGAGCCGAGAGAAGGGAGTTCACCATTACATTCAACACGTTCACGTTTACTATGCTTGCATTCATTGTTTCCATTCCTTCTCTTATGTTTGTATCCACCACCAACATGAACTAATCTGTAGATGTTGGGGGTTGGAGTGATTTTGGTTTAAACCTATGAACAGATGACGTGATACTTTTATCACTTTTCCTATTTTAATGAAGCATGTAATTTGGTTTTTAATGCTTTTGTGAGTTTAGCTAGCTTCCAATTGTTTTGTTGTTTTCAGTTAAGTTCGAGAGATTTAATTGTTAACTAGAACTAGAAATTGCATGCCTAAGGTGAGAAATTGGATAGAGATATACCAGTGTAAGCTTTAGTCCCGGTTAAATCTTGTTTTTAATGTGTTTTGAGTGTCATAAGTTAAGATCGAGAGATAAAGCTTGTGTCTTCAAAATAAAACCCGTTGTTGCTTGAGAGAGAACAACGGTGATTTTCGAGATTGGGTATTCATTAAAGGAAATAACTTGGTAATTGTTTTAAGTTAATTGTTCGTTCGTGAAAACCTTTGGATCTCCAACCCTCAACTGTTTTCTCTATCAAAGTTTCCGAAGTTGTTTGCTGTTCTGTATGTGATTTGTTTTCTTGCAATTAATTAGTTTAATACCAACCACTCACTTTCGATAGTTCAGTTAATAGAGTTTATAGTCATTGTGATACTTAGTTCCTAGTTCCCTGTGTTCGATACTCGTACTTTTTGTACTATTACTTGATTTCGACCCGTACACTTGCGGTTAGATTTAGGGGGGTGTGAACCCGCCTATCAATAACCCATATGGGACACACCCCCATGTATATCACACCATCAACTTGAGATTTATGCATAAATAAACCATATGCAATCACACAGTAATAAGTACGCATGTACAAGTAACAAACAAGTACAATCAAGCCTTGAATTAGAAAACTCCCAACTTTGCCTTCCTCCCAACTAGATGAACCACAAGTTATGACCGTCTACTTCACTCGATCGAGTCTTTACCCCCAACCGACTCTTCGGCATCCACATGAGACGTGCTCAAATAAATCAAACGATAAGGCGCTCCCCTGCAAACCAACATAGTTCACGTGTCCCTCATGAATTGTGCTAACTACTTCATTCGTAAACGACATATCAACCACATAGGAAGAATCACCTATCCAACTATCAAATCTCCACCTTCGGGGTACTCACAAAAGGCGGTCCACCCTCTAGACAGATACACACCTTTCCCAACCGACCTCTTATCTCCGCGCACACACCCGACAAAATAATCACACAAGGGCTAACCTTTCAGATTTTAAATCACCCGACATCGAACTCAACACCCGACGTTGACTTCAACATCAAGGCCTGACAATTAGCGTAAATACAAGTTCACCCCAACTCCGGCTCCACGTCGATACTGTTTCATCCACATACCACATGCTACTTTTCGAAGTATCTTGCCTACTTCGAAATCACCCGGGACACCCCCCGGTCGTCAGCCACACGTCAACTTACTAAACAAGAGCAAATACTACCATCACTCAAGCCTTTCTAAAGTCACAGACTGAGACCACATTTAGACGTCGCCCCCCCTAAAATGTAACACCAAGGTCACGAATCGACCATCGACGTCTCAACCGCATTTTCCACCCTCGAAACTTTGCACGTTCTTAAGCGCGATGTCTCTTACCCCTTAGCGAGTTCATAGCCTTCATGCATGACAACACAATGATTTAAATTGTTTTACACACTCGAAATATCCCACAAAACAAGGTTTTGATATGCATGCCACGATACCCCCATAAAATACAACCACACACACACCGATCTCAAGGATCGCTCACATGCAACTTTGTCCATCATTTGAAAGTGCATTCACTGAAACTCTCTTTGTGCAAAATTTTAAAAATACAGCAATATCACCCATACTGGGATAGTCGACCGACTCTCACACTCGCTGATATGTCAACCACGTGTTCATATCGCTTTCATCCATAAAACCATGTGATCAAATATTGTTACGATTTTTACAACAAAGTTTAACTCACTCGTAAAACAAGTGAAATACTTCACTATTTCTCCAAGTTCGAAATTTATCACACCAAGTAAATAAATTTATCTTTTCCTTCAAGCACACACTTGCACACGCCAACTCATTTTCAAAACCAGAAGTTTACAAGGCACACACACTCACACATTTTGACATGAAGGATTTATGTAATTTGTTTGAAAACGCAATGCATGACTCACTTAACTTTGAAGGCTATGCACTCAAGCAAGGTCAACCGTTTGCAGTTACATCAAATTAACGCCGACACCTTACCTCCAACCAAACCATCAGGTTCCTTACATTTGAAACACTCATCGGTACCGGTACTTCCCCACATGCTTGGATGCTCCAACCTCACAGTTACCACCTGACTATTAATTTGTAAAATATACGGCTTCACCTCGATCCCAAATAGGTTAACCGACATCAGTGTTACTAATCCATACATCTATCATTTCTCAACCACCCTTGTCCCTCTTCCACTGACTAGAGTGTAAGAAAGCACATCTCTACTAACCGATCCTTGAGTTAAAACTCTCAGGATCTCAATCCACCGACATCGGGAACTCCCAGAATAAAGATCCATCAGGGATTAGGGGCTCACCTCCAACCAACTATTTCCTTGAAGAACCCTAAAGATTTTACTTCACACGGACATTCATCCCACACATTCAACAATACCCTTCTAGATAGTGTCATCAATCACACAAGAATAATCTACACAACACACTAAACTGTTGCCATCATGACAAAGTTAAGACTTCACACACTACTGTTACTCTCCACACATGAATCATCACACTCCACACACTACTATTATTCTTCACACTCAATCGACCACACTCCACATACTACCAAAATCAGAACAACGGTAATCAAGCACACCCATGCACCTGTAAATTCATAGTGACATTGGCCAGATATGATTTGAAATTACCTTACATGAGAGTCCTCACTACCTTCGTCCTAAATTCTCAGCGATTAAGGTCTTCCCTAAAGGCTTCCTATATCTCAGTTGTGTCCTCCTACTCCACAATTTAAGTTTAGGCCCATCCGGTCACCTAAATCCCTTAAACTAGTGCTCTGATACCAACTGTAACAACCCACACCAAACTATCTTGCTAGAAGATACATCTTTAATTCATAACGCCATAAACGGCTCAACGTGAACACACTAACAAGATTACAAACGGGGTTTGCGGAAATAACCCTAACTACAGCTGAGATCATGACTACAAAATAACAGGAAAGCCTTCTAATCCTTCTATATGCAACCTCCGCCTCACGCCTTGCCAAACTTCTAAGCAAGCTTTCGACTACCTGCTTACCTGAAAAGGTTTTAGTTTTGAAAAGCGAGGGTTAGACCATGAGGTCTAGTGAGTTCCCTCCACACCAGGTCACACCATAAAACATCACAATTTTATAAAATAGTTATGAGAGAATTTATACAATCATAACAAGCACGTTTAAAATGATATGCACACAATGACACATGGTACTGGCACATGCTATAGTCACACACACCGTGACAGCGCACTAGGGCACACACCGCCCATATATGAAACAAATTCATATATATAATTAATATGGGACACACCCCCCCATTTCTCAACAACGCCAGAGCACGACATATAATTAATATGGGACACACACCCCATTTTCAACAACGCTAGAGCACGTTCACACACATTTAAATCATACATTCCGCCACACACTTACTCATTGCTTCATAATTATAAGCAGTTGAAAAGCACGCAGTTAGATAATAACCATGCCACACACTTACTCTTCGCTTGGTAATAAAAGCAGTTGAAAAGCACACAGTTAGATAATAACCATGCCACACTTATATAAAATTTAGGTTTAGAAAGACTCACCTGGAGTCCTGATTAGAAATTCTTACTCGCACCGTGTAACATCTCGTTTTTATAAAAAGTGTTACGTTTGGTTTATTGAATGAAATGATGTATAATTATTTGATAAATTAATTTTAGAGTTTATCCCCGAGTAAGTTACGTTATTTGTGTTATTGAAATTATAAGTTGAGGGGTAAGCTTTAATTTTAATTTGTAAGTTGGAGGGTTAAATTTGCCAATTGATGAATATATGGGGGTTGAATTGGTTAGGTGATGAAACTTGATTTCATTTCCACCGCCTCATTTATTAGAATCAGTTAGGTGTCATTTGCACAAGGAGAAAAAGAGATATTTTCTTTTGGTGTTTGTGTGTGTATGTTGTACGAGAGAAAACATAGAGAGAGAGAGAGAGAGAGAAAGAAATTGAGAACGAGACAGGAAGAAGAAGAAGAAGGAATTGGATTCGTGATTTTGTGGTAAGGGTTGAATCAATCTCCTATATTTTTCTAAATCAGTTTGATAACACCTAGTTGAAATTATCTTTCAACAGTTTGGTTGATTCAAGCAGAGAAGATTTGATTTTCTAAACTGAAGCCTCAATCAGGTGAGTTCATCATTTCCTTTTAAGCATTTCAGTTGAAATTAAATTAGATGATGCATATAAGTGTTTGAATGTTTTGGTGTATTGGTAAGGAATGGAAGATTGAACAATAATCTGAATTTTATAGGAGTTTTTAGAACAATTTTGGCGTGAATTGTTAACCTGTATCGAAGTTCCAATATTGGGTTCCGAAATTAAATTGGTTCTGGTATTTTAGATGGGATCCGAAATTAGATTGGATACCGGAACAATAAAAAATACCGGAAGTTGGACCGGAATTAAGAAACATCCGGAATTGGGTTTTATATGTGTTCTGGAATTAATGTAAACCAGAATGGACCAAATTTAATTGTGTTCCGGAATGGATTTTGTTTGGACCGGAATTGGACCAAAATTATCGGATCCGGAATTTAAAAACAACTTCCGGAATTTGGGCCTAATTTTTTTAAGTACCGGAATTTAATTTAACAAAATACCTGAACATGGGCTTTGGGGTTTAGATCCGGAACTCACCACCGAAATTGGACTTCTCCAATTAATATTCCGAAAGTAAATTAATGTGGGCCTTGAGAAGTATGAATTAAATAAAGGGGAGTTGGGTCGAGATAACAAACTGGAAATTGGGCCGAGATAACAAACTGGAAATTGGGCCATTAGGAACTTGGATTGGACCGACACTTAATTACAATTTTGGACTTGATTCAATATGGACTTTATTATTAAAATCCAATTTTAATTAAAAATTAAAAATCTGATTTTATTTAGAATTCAAATTTGGAATAGTTTTCATAAATTGAGTTCGAAATATTCTCTGGTTACAGTTTCGGAAGGGAAACAATTTGAGGATCAAGAAATGATAAATAGTTTAATATTCTTAGAGTTGAGAATATGTTATGAGAAGTAATGTGATATGTTATTGTACATATACACTAGTAAGTGTAATGGATCCATAGGCACTGATAAGTCTTGTAACGTGGAATAGGCATAAAGTATTTTGTAATTCCCGTTGACCTGAAATGTGGAATAGGCATAAAGTAATTTGTAATTCCCATTTCGTAAAGGTGTTATGAAATGAGAAATAGGCATAAAGGAACTTGTAATTTCTATTTCATAGTGTGATGTGAAATGCGGAATAGGTATAAAGTAAATTGTAATTCCCGTTCACTTGGAAATGGAGAATAGACATAAAGTAAATTGTAATTCTCATTTCGTAGTATAGAAATTAAGGAATAGGCATAAAGTAAATTGTAATTCCTGATTTCTATGGGAAGACCAGAGATAGGCATAAAGTAACTTGTAATCTCTACTTCCAGTCCAAGAAATAGGCATAAAGCAACTTGTAATTTCTTGGATAAGAGCAATAATCTAGAATTTGTAATGATTCGTAGTAGGCTCTTGATTGTGATAAGATGACTTTTTGAATGTTAGTCATATTCACGGGATTGAGTTTGGGTTTGGAGCTGAATGTGGATTATTCTTCATCTTCTTCCAGGTAATCTTTCCCTCTCTTGTTTTCTTCATTTGAAAGGATGAATTGGATGAGTGTGGTGTAAGATTTTTCTAGTGTTTTAATGTTTTGAATTTGGAAATCCATGGATTTAATGTATTGGGAGTTCTAGAGTTGGATTATGGATTTTATTACCTCCTTTGAGAATCCTTCACCATTTCAATGGTGGAAGTTGATTCTAGCAAGGTTTTGGGTTTTAATGGAGTTTTGAGTTTGGGGTAAAAGTGATGAATCATTAGTTGGGTTTTGGTTAGATCTTATTAGATTAAATGATGTTTTGTTGTTTGGTAATTGTGGGGAAAGGTCTAGAACATCCTTTATCTTGTTTTGGATGCTTAAAAATCGATTTGGGAGCATTTTGGGGGTATTGGAGTTGAGATTTCGGACTGATTTTGGTTGTGTAGACTTGGGGAAGACGAACATGGAGTTATGCGGTTTGTCCCGCGGTTTGCAAACCACGGGACAAGTGGCGTAAGTCCCTGTTTTGTGAACATCCTTCGGTTCGCTTCGTTTTTCGGGTCTAGAATCGAGGCATCGTTTGGGGGTTTGTCTTAGGGGCTTAGTAGGGATGTTTTGGGATGTAATTAGATGGTTTAACACCATTCTTATGACGTTAAATTCAGGTGTTCGGTTTGAACTAACGTGAGTTTCGGAGCGTGTGTCGATGTGCTAAGGCTAAGGTGAGTTCCCTTAACTCTTTTGGTGCAAATGAAATGTTTTGCTAAAGTTTTCGTATTTGAATTTGGTTTGAGCATGATGGTATGATTTTATACTATGAAAATCTTTGTTAATTCATAATGTGGAACTGTTCATAAATACACGCATGTTATGAGAATGTTTTATAAATGCGCATGTTTGGCTTACGTGATGTTATCCATTATGTGATATGATGTGTGGAGTCGGGTGCACAGTGGGAGTAGGGTACCTTGGGATCTCATGTATCCCTTGGGAGTTGATTGATTTTGTCCCATACATATGGAATCCGTTTCCTGTGTATGTGGAGATGGGGAGTCTGCTTGGGCCCCAAGGGCGAGAGGGTAGTCTGCTTGGGCCCCGATCGTGGAAATTACCGTGTGGTGGAGATTGGCTACGAACACTGTGAAAATGCCCTTATGTGACGTGGTTTGGTCGAAATATTTTGATGGGCCTTTATGGCGGTTTACATTTATATTTTTAAATGATTTGTTAAACTGTTTTCGGGAGGGAATTCACTAGACCTCATGGTCTAACCCTCGCTTTTCAAAAACTAAAACCATTTTCAGGTGATAGTCGTGTTTGGGGTTTCATCTGGTGATGATGGATGGTCGTGGCGTTGTGGAGGAGCTAGAGTCTAGTGAAGACTTGTAGATTACCGTCGGGATTCCCGTAGCATCTCAATTGTGAAGGTGTTTTCCGCTGCGAACTTAGATTAGAGTTAACGTTGATTGTATACTTTAGGACCGTTTATGGTTGTAATGTTGTCAGATGTATTTTATGGAAATTGGGTTGTTACAAATGGTATCAGAGCCATAGTTTAAGGGATTTAGGTGACCGGATGGGCCTAAACTTAAACTGTGGGGTAGAGTGAGACACAACTGGGATATAGGAAGCCAGTAGGAAAGACCTTAATCGTAAGATATCTTGACAATGGTAGTGAGAACCCTCATGTAAGGTAAATTCAAATAGCATCTGGCCAATGCTATTATAGATTTATAGGTGCATGGGTGTAATCAATCTCTATTGTCGGGATAAGCGGTGGGTGTGGCAGTGTGTGGAAGGTTCTAACCTTGTGTTTGATAGCAAAAGGCTGATGTGTCATGGGAGATCGCTGGTGATGTGATGATTTTACCTTCTAGGTGAAGTGATTTTCGGTATGTCAGTGGGCCGGCTAGGCGTTTGATACTTGGAATTGAGGTGTCTACCAGTTGGGATAGGAAATGTAGACTACCTTGGAATCTAGAAAGCTTCAGTTCAAGATCGAGTGAGGGAATCTAGTCTTGGATCCCTTAGTCAATCGGTTTAGTGGAAAGGTTAATGATTGCAAGAGATCAGTGTTGTTTTGAGGTATGTATAAGAGTAGAAGATGAGATAAGTGATTAATTGTTAAACCATGTTGAGTGGTCGATCAGGTGGGCTGTGAAGCGCTTGTACTACAAGTTGTAGTAAAAGTAAGAAAGCGGTTGTTGGTCATAGTATGGAGTCAGTGAAGAGTTGGAGTGAGTACAACGGTTGACCTGGTTAGAGCAAGTAGCCTTCAATTGCGTGTTGAGTTCATACATTATGTCATTAAATGTATTACACGAGTTCTTTCATGTTAAAGCATGTACGTACATGACAGGTTTTCTTCTTTTTGGAAATGAGTTGACGCATGCAAGCGTATGTCTTCTTTACAAGTAAAAGACAAACTTGTTTTCACTATACGATAGAGCTTTGAACTTAGTGATCCATGAATTATTTCATGCTTTTATTTGTGGAGAGAATCTTTGTTACGAAAATATTGAAAACGTTTTATTGCGAGGTTTTGTTTTATAAACAAATGAGTAATGACACGTTACTATTATATGAACGAGTGTTGGAGTTGACAGACCCACTTTGGGTAAGTGATTTCATTCGAAAGATTTTGTCGTATTGGAAAGGATTTCATTGGAGACAACCGTTGTGACGGCATCGATTTGGATGGACAAAGTTACGAATTCTTGTAAGAGTGCCTGTGAGCGATCCTTGTGATCGTTGTGTTTCACTATTCATCTTGAGTGATGTTGTTTCGCGCATACTTAAGCTTGTTTTATGATTTTGTATCTATTACGTTTAAAAAAAATGCAAAATGATTTTAATCGTTGTCACTGTGCATGAAGGCTATGAACTCGCTAGGTCGGGAAGGGTATTACGATTGAGGTTGAGGAAAGGCTTTGGGGAGTGGAATTGTTAGTTGAATAAGATGTGGTCGAGTTATGAACTTAGTGTTTCCGTTAGAGGAAGTGGGTGAATACCGGGAGTCTTAGGCAGTGAATTCGGAATGTTGGTATGAGTGTAGTTTGAACTATTGCTTGGTTATGTGAGAATAGTTTTAATCGCGGTGAAGTTGAAATGGTCAAAGTGTTTCTGTGGGTGGAATAGTAATTAGTAGCATTACGTTACTTGATGTAATGTTTTCGGTTTTGAGTTGGAGTACTGAGATGGTTTGGTAATTAGAACTTGCGCTAAGAAAGATCTTGTGTTGGTTTTCTCTCAAGTGAGAACGGTGGGGTATAAGTTGGTTATAATGCGTAGGACGAAGTGGGTTCTGTTAGGAATCCTAGATTGTCAGGAAGGAATGGAATCATCGTCATGTAGTCCATTGATGAGGAGGTTTTCGACTGCTTAGCATGTCTCAAGTTAGGGGTGATGTCAGGAAACTGATTCTTGAAGAGAGAGTTTGAAGATTCTTGAAGAGAGAGTTTGGGTTTGGAGCTGAATGTGGATTATTCTTCATCTTCTTCCAGGTAATCTTTCCCTCTCTTGTTTTCTTCATTTGAAAGGATGAGTTGGATGAGTGTGGTGTAAGACTTTTCTAGTGTTTTAATGTTTTGAATTTGGAAATCCATGGATTTAATGTATTGGGAGTTCTAGAGTTGGATTATGGATTTTATTACCTCCTTTGAGAATCCTTCACCATTTCAATGGTGGAAGTTGATTCTAGCAAGGTTTTGGGTTTTAATGGAGTTTTGAGTTTGGGGTAAAAGTGATGAATCATTAGTTGGGTTTTGGTTAGATCTTATTAGATTAAATGATGTTTTGTTGTTTGGTAATTGTGGGGAAAGGTCTAGAACATCCTTTATCTTGTTTTGGATGCTTAAAAATCGATTTGGGAGCATTTTGGGGGTATTGGAGTTGAGATTTCGGACTGATTTTGGTTGTGCAGACTTGGGGAAGACGAACAGGGAGTTATGCGGTTTGTCCCGCGGTTTGCAAACCACGGGACAAGTGGCGTAAGTCCCTGTTTTGTGAACATCCTTCGGTTCGCTTCGTTTTTCGGGTCTAGAATCGAGGCATCGTTTGGGGGTTTGTCTTAGGGGCTTAGTAGGGATGTTTTGGAATGTAATTAGATGGTTTAACACCATTCTTATGACGTTAAATTCAGGTGTTCGGTTTGAACTAACGTGAGTTTCGGAGCGTGTGTCGATGTGCTAAGGCTAAGGTGAGTTCCCTTAACTCTTTTGGTGCAAATGAAATGTTTTGCTAAAGTTTTCGTATTTGAATTTGGTTTAAGCATGATGGTATGATTTTATACTATGAAAATCTTTGTTAATTCATAATGTGGAACTGTTCATAAATACACGCATGTTATGAGAATGTTTTATAAATGCGCATGTTTGGCTTACGTGATGTTATCCATTATGTGATATGATGTGTGGAGTCAGGTGCATAGTGGGAGTAGGGTACCTTGGGATCTCATGTATCCCTTGGGAGTTGATTGATTTTGTCCCATACATATGGAATCCGTTTCCTGTGTATGTGGAGATGGGGAGTCTGCTTGGGCCCCAAGGGCGAGAGGGGAGTCTGCTTGGGCCCCGATCGTGGAAATTACCGTGTGGTGGAGATTGGCTACGAACACTGTGCAAATGCCCTTATGTGACGTGGTTTGGTCGAAATATTTTGATGGGCCTTTATGGTGGTTTACATTTATATTTTTAAATGATTTGTTAAACTGTTTTCGGGAGGGAATTCACTAGACCTCATGGTCTAACCCTCGCTTTTCAAAAACTAAAACCATTTTCAAGTGATAGTCGTGTTTGGGGTTTCATCTGGTGATGATGGATGGTCGTGGCGTTGTGGAGGAGCTAGAGTCTAGTGAAGACTTGTAGATTACCGTCGGGCTTCCCGTAGCATCTCAGTTGTGAAGGTGTTTTCCGCTGCGAACTTAGATTAGAGTTAACGTTGATTGTATACTTTGGGACCGTTTATGGTTGTAATGTTGTCAAATGTATTTTATGGAAATTGGGTTGTTACAATATATGTAGCTAAAATCAAACATGTATGTTATTCATATTGCTAAATGCATATTACAATAAAGCATTATGAAATAAGAAAAATCTATTATTTGTCTAACAAAATATAATTTACATGACTTATATCTAGAGGTTGATTGGTTCTTTTCAATTGTAAATTAAAATATAAAATAATTAGTCGACCGATTGTTATAAACGTAGACGCTAAATATTTAAGCAATATTACATTGAGTCGGATAACACCATAAGGAACCTAAACAATGAACTGGAGATTAACAAAAAAAACACAGAAATTAATCATTTGATTAATACTTCCAGAAGCATAACGGGAATCAAAATATCAATTTATCAATCTAGGTAAGAGTTGAATTCTGAGCAAAACAAAACCATTCAATGTAAACAGAACAGAAAATCAATTCAATGTGAAAATTGAATACAAAAGGAAAAAACCAACAAATTTCCATTTTGCCAAGAAATCGTGATACAAAGTTTGGTTCGTTGAAGAAGGTGGGTTGGACTGTCGGTTTTCATTGAAATATTCCGTTAATGAAAAAAACAGTTGTGTGGCCCAAAAACTTGTCATATTCAGGATGTTTCGTGTACTCTCATTTTAAGAAGATCATACCTGCAAGTAAACCAAAACATACCAAACCCTAAAGTTTGTAATAACATAAAAAGAATATATTTGCAAATAAAGCACAAAATGTATAGAAAGGAGTAGAGAACAACAAATAAACCATCAAATTAAACGCATAAAAAGAGTATAACTTACGCAAAAACGGGGAGATGAGAACACCTATCTACAACCCAAATGCTCTTAATGCAATGCAACGAAAAATGTAGATCAAGACATCGTGATGCTCTTCATCGAAGGAATAAGGGAAGGCTTGAAAACGGACAGAAATGCGTGTTAATTAGGAGGCCTAGTAGAGGGATTGTGGGGGTAGTGGTTGGGAAAGAAAGGGAAGAAGGTGAAGAGTGTGGAAGATGAAATAGTAGAGGGATAGTGGGGGTAGTGGTTGGGGAAGGAAGGGAAGGAGGTGAAGAGTGTGGAAGATGAAAGGGTGGTGGTAAAATTACTAAAATAACCGGCTCACAATAGAAGACACAATCTTAATAGAGGGATAGAAAAGTCTTTTAGAAATAAAGAACTAAAAAAAATAGAAAATTCAAGAAATTTTGTAGAGATTTCTAACACACCATTGTGCCACGTCATTGGTGAAGGTTCTTGTTTTTATATATATAAAAGATATATATATATATATATATTGATTGATTGATGTTAGGTTAAACAAAAAAAATAATAAAACAAAGTATACAAAATATACACATTTTATTGATTTATAAGCATTGTTAGCTTAAACAAAAAAATAATTAAACAAAGTATACCAAAATAATACACATTTTATTGATTTATAAGCATTGTTAATTAAACAAAGTATACCAAAATAATACACATTTAATTGATTTATAAGCATTGTTAGCTTAAACAAAAAAATAATAAAACAAAGTATACCAAAATAATACAAAACCAAAGTATACAAAATAATACAAAAGATAATGAAAGGTTCTACGCAATTAATGCAACAATTTAAAAAAAAACAAAAATCTAAGAAAATTCTAAAGCCTCATTGGAGGCTTCTCCTTAATCATTTCTTTTACATTTTGCTTTATATATATATATATATATATTGATTGATTGATGTTAGGTTAAACAAAAATAAAAAATAAAACAAAGTATACAAAATATACACATTTTATTGATTTATAAGCATTGTTAGCTTAAACAAAAAAATAATAAAACAAAGTATACCAAAATAATACACATTTTATTGATTTATAAGCATTGTTAGCTTAAACAAAAAAATAATAAAACAAAGTATACCAAAATAATACAAAAGATAATGAAAGGTTCTACTCAATTAATGCAACAAATTTTTTTTAAAAAACAAAAATCTAAGAAAATTCTAAAGCCTCATTGGAGGCTTCTCCTTAATCCTCTCTTTTACATTTTGCTTTATATATATATATATATATATATATATATATATATTGATTGATTGATGTTAGGTTAAACAAAAAAATAATAAAACAAAGTATACAAAATATACACATTTTATTGATTTATAAGCATTGTTAGCTTAAACAAAAAAATAATTAAACAAAGTATACCAAAATAATACACATTTTATTGATTTATAAGCATTGTTAGCTTAAACAAAAAAATAATTAAACAAAGTATACCAAAATAATACACATTTTATTTATTTATAAGCATTGTTAGCTTAAACAAAAAAATAATAAAACAAAGTATACCAAAATAATACAAAACCAAAGTATACAAAATAATACAAAAGATAATGAAAGGTTCTACTCAATTAATGCAACAATTTTTTTTTAAAAAACAAAAATCTAAGGAAATTATAAAGCCTCATTGGAGGCTTCTCCTTAACCCTCTCTTTTACATTTTGCTTTATATATATATATATATATATTGATTGATGTTAGGTTAAACAAAAAAATAATAAAACAAAGTATACAAAATATACACATTTTATTGATTTATAAGCATTGTTAGCTTAAACAAAAAAATAATTAAACAAAGTATACCAAAATAATATACATTTTATTGATTTATAAGCATTGTTAGCTTAAACAAAAAAATAATAAAACAAAATATACCAAAATAATACACATTTTATTGATTTATAAGCATTGTTAGCTTAAACAAAAAAAATAATAAAACAAAGTATACCAAAATAATAAAAAACCAAAGTATACAAAATAATACATAAGATAATGAAAGGTTCTACTCAATTAATGCAACAATTTAAAAAAAAAAACAAAAATCTAAGAAAATTCTAAAGCCTCATTGGAGGCTTCTCCTTAATCCTCTCTTTTACATTTTGCTTTATATATATATATTGATTGATTGATGTTAGGTTAAACAAAAAAATAATAAAACAAAGTATACAAAATATACACATTTTATTGATTTATAAGCATTGTTAGCTTAAACAAAAAAATAATTAAACAAAGTATACCAAAATAATACACATTTTATTGATTTATAAACATTGTTAGCTTAAACAAAAAAATAATTAAACAAAGTATACCAAAATAATACACATTTTATTGATTTATAAGCATTGTTAGCTTAAACAAAAAAATAATAAAACAAAATATACCAAAATAATACACATTTTATTGATTTATAAGCATTGTTAGCTTAAACAAAAATAATAATAAAACAAAGTATACCAAAATAATACAAAACCAAAGTATACAAAATAATACAAAAGATAATGAAAGGTTCTACTCAATTAATGCAACAATTTAAAAAAAAAAACAAAAATCTAAGAAAATTCTAAAGCCTCATTGGAGGCTTCTCCTTAATCCTCTCTTTTACATTTTGCTTTATATATATATATATATATATTGATTGATTGATGTTAGGTTAAACAAAAAAATAATAAAACAAAGTATACAAAATATACACATTTTATTGATTTATAAGCATTGTTAGCTTAAACAAAAAAATAATAAAACAAAGTATACCAAAATAATACACATTTTATTGATTTATTAGCATTGTTAGCTTAAACAAAAAAAATAATAAAACAAAGTATACCAAAATAATACAAAACCAAAGTATACAAAATAATACAAAAGATAATGAAAGGTTCTACTCAATTAATGCAACAATATTAAAAAAAAACAAAAATCTAAGAAAATTCTAAAGCCTCATTGGAGGCTTCTCCTTAATCCTCTCTTTTACATTTTGCTTTATATATATATATTGATCCTTTACTGACAACAAATAAAATGAACAAATTAAACAGAGAAACAGTGTAACAACCCGTTTTGTCAAGTGTATAGTTTAGTGGCCAAAGTGTAACAACTTGAGGGGCCATTTTCGTAACTGTTGGGAACTATATATATAACCGGATCCCTAGGGCTGCTAACCAATTTAGTATTGTTGGCGGCTGAGCACTGGAAGAAGAGAAAATAGCGAAAGAAGGAATTGGACTGCGATTCTTGGGGAAGAGGCTTTAATTGGTGAGTAATCTTTCATTCCTTGTTTATTGATACTTAATGAAATAGATAAATAAGTTATTTTTCCAGTCTAGAATTCATGTTGTAGTTGGGTTATTGTATCAGAGCACTGTAGGGAAGTTATCTTACGATTGGGTTGATAATCCAATGAATCGATCGATTAGGAAGTTGCTTGATTAAGGAATTTATGGAATAAATTGGGTAAGAATGTTGAGATAAAACCTCGTATATTGGACCGAATAGGAAGGATTGGTGTTGAAAACGAGTGGAGCTTGTCTTCTGCTCGTAATCGGTGGTACCGGGAGTCGGGTACCGGGAGTCGGGGTACCGGGAGTCTTGGGTACCGGGAGTCGGAGACTATCGGGACTAGATTCAGTCCCGGGCTTAACTCGGTGGTGGGCCATGTAGTCTAGTGGACCGACGCATTGAGTTGGACCAAATGACTTCGGGTCCCTGTTGGGCTAAGGTAGGGGCAGACCTTGAACTTAGCAAGCTTTAGAAGAGACCCGCTAAGAAAACTTAAATGCATCTAATTAAATTCTAAATTTAATTACTAGGTGTACGGTCGGATCGAGGCAAGAGGTTAGGAAGATAATTTGCTATCAGGTGAGTTCCCTAAACCCCTTTTTACAACTTAAAGTGTTAAATGATTTGAACTGATTATGGTTTCAACTACGCGCATGAAATGTTTACGATCTGATTTGCATGGAAGGAAAGGAATGTTTTATATGTTGTATTGATGCGCATGATTTATAAACTGTCAAATGCTTTTATAAACTGTTTGTGCATGTTATGTGATGTCGGTCTGCACTGTGGGATCAATGAGCCTCGGGATCTGATGGTCCCTTGGCTATGTACGAAGAGACGGTAGGTTGGAATTCGTTTCCTCCTAGGCGGGTATCGGGGAGTCTGCTTGGGCCCCGATACGAGAGGGCGAAAGGGGAGTCTGCTTGGGCCCCGATCGCGATTGGTTAAGCGGTCCACCACATAGTGCAGTATCATATGTGATGCTTTACGATAAATGATCATCCTTTTTATAAAATGATTTCATATTATTTATACATGTTGTTTTATGGAGGGAATTCACTAGACCTTCTGGTCTAACCCTCGCTTTTCAAAAACTAAACCATTTTCAGGTAAGCGACCTTCGAGTTCTTCTAAGTAGAATCGAGAGGTAGCAAGGAGGTGATGGAGCGTGTGAGGCTCCCAGTTTTGCTTTGAAGAATATAGATAGTGCTCGGCTGTGAGCTTAGAGACTTCCGCTAGCAAGTTTTGTTTAGTATAGTTCACTGCTGATGTTAAAGACAAGCTATTTATGTAATTTGGATGTTTAACTTATGATTTAATGAATGCTATGTTTATGGGACGTTACAAATGGTATCAGAGCCTTAGTTTAAGAGATTTAGGTAACCATTAGGGCCTAAACTTAAACTGTAAGATAAGGAACACAACCGAGACATATGATTGCCTCTAGGAACAACACTAAACGCGCTAGGAATAAGGTGCCAAGGACAAACGTGTAAGGTAAGTTTGAGATTGCATCTGGCCAGTGTAATTACAAACTTACAGGTACAGGTGCGTGCTTAAATTACCTTATATAGCAAACTCCTGTGGTGTCATGTCTAGCAAAGGTTAACGATTGTTTTCTTTCAGCGTGTGCGAAATGGCTGGAAGAACTCTGAGAAGTAGGTCAGTACCTGCGGTACCGAGGAACCAAGATGATGAAATTCTGGAGAATGGGCCGGTGGAGCCGGCAAGGGCGACAACTAACCGTGGAAGGGGAAGAGGTAGAGGCCGTGGACGTGGTCGGGGAAGAACGCCCCGCCGTGCCGCCACTCAGGTGGCCGGGGATGGGGACCATCCGACTCAAAGAACAACCCGAGTAACTCGAAGGGTACGGAGTGCGGAGCCCGCACATCAAGAGAGCTCTCATCAGGAGAGTTCGGCTTCGGTCAGGCGGGCAAATCCGATGAGGGGACGCGGTCGGGGTCGTGGCACTGCATTTGTCACCCGAGAGAATCTGGCAGCGGAGCTTGGTATGATTCAAGAGACTCTACAAGCTCTTCTCACCAAGCAGAACGGGTCAGCTTCGGGAAGCAAGGACGCTAATGAAAACAAGGAGAATACGGAGTTGTCGAGCCCTGTAGAGACTGGTACTAGGAGTCACTCTAAAGCGATCTCGTTAGTGGTGAATGAGTCAGCAGCTAAGGGGTATAGCTACAAGGCCTTTGCCTCATGCAAGCCCCCTACTTTCAAAGGTGAGTGTCATCCGGTTCTGGAAATGAGATGGGTGAAAGAAATGGAGTTAGTGTTTGATACGTGCAAGTGTGCTGATGGGGATCGGGTAATGTTTGCCCTATCCATGTTGAAGGCCGAGGCAGTTTACTGGTGGGATGCCGAGACCGGGGGAAAGGGTTCGACAATGGCCAAGGGGATGTTGTGGGAAGCTTTTGTCGACAGGTTTAGGGCTCAGTTCTGCCCGTTGGCGGCAGTGAAAAGGTTGGAAGAAGAGTTCTTGGGATTGGAGCAAGGAAGTATGACAGTACGCGAGTATACTACCAAATTCATCGAAAGGTCTCGGTTCGCCGATCTGTATGTACCCACGGAGGGACGACGGGTGGAACGTTTCGTTCACGGGTTGAAGAGTAGTATTCGAGAACTAGTGATGACAAGAAACCCCACCACTTTCCAGGCGGCCATTGACGCGACTGAAATGATCGAAAGAGAAAAGGTTCGCCAAACGACCGAGAAGAGCGGGGATAAACGCAAATGGGATGGGTCGAGTAATGACTCCAGAAAAGGGAAAGTAGTTCGACCAGACAATCGCGCTAGTAAGGATACCGTTGGGAAACCGTGTTCGAAGTGTAACAAGATGCATCGTGGGGAGTGCTTGGTAGGCTCCAATTCATGTAACAGGTGTGGGTTGCCCGGTCATCTGTCAAGGGATTGCCCCAAAGGGAAATCATGTTTCCAATGTAGAGCTACTGGTCACACTCGGTATGACTGTCCACAGCTGAAAAGAGGTGGATCAGCTCAATTTGGGGATCGGCAGGGTGGAAGAGACAGTGGTAAAGGAGCAGAACCGGCGCGTCCAAAGGGGCGTGCCTTCCGTATGACTGCGGAGGAGGCGAAAGAAGTGCCGGATGTTGTGGCAGGTACGTTTCTAGTAAATTCTCAATGCGCTAAGGTGTTGTTTGATTCGGGAGCAAACCGCTCCTTTATATCAATTGCTTTTATGAAATGTTTGGGGGTAAAGCCTAAACGGTTGGAGAGGGCACTAGAGGTGGAAACTGCTAATGATAGTTTGATGTACGTTAAGGAGGTACTAGAAGGTTGTGTAATAGGGATAGAAGGAAGGTTATTGCCTATGAAGTTATATCCCATGGCAATGGGAGAGTTTGATGTGGTGTTGGGTATGGATTGGTTAGCCACGAACGATGCGAATATTGTTTGCAACAAAAAGCTAATCTGGATTCAGTCACCGAATGGGGATCCTATAGTGATTTATGGGGACCGCCGTGATAGGAAGAATAGCCTTATCTCTATGATTAAGGCTACTAAGTGTTTGAGGAAAGGGTGCCGAGGATTCCTGGCATACGTGGTGGATGCCAAGAAGGAGAAGCGTGGGGTGGGAGATGTGCGGGTGGTAAGTGAGTACCCGGAAGTATTTCCGGATGACTTGACAAGTCTACCTCCGGATCGTCAGATCGAGTTTAGAATCGATTTGGTGCCCGGAGTTGCACCTATTGCTCGCGCACCGTATAGATTGGCACCGTCTGAAACAAAAGAGATGATGACGCAGTTACAGGAGTTGTTAGACAAGGGGTTCGTTAGACCAAGTACGTCTCCATGGGGAGCGCCCGTGCTCTTCGTGAAGAAGAAGGACGGTACTATGCGAATGTGCATAGATTATCGAGAACTCAACAAGGTCACGATCAAGAACAAATATCCGATACCGAGGATCGACGACCTGTTCGATCAATTACAAGGAGCTAGTTACTTCTCCAAGATAGATTTGAGGTCGGGTTATCACCAACTCAAGGTAAGGAAGGAGGATGTGCCGAAGACTGCTTTTAGGACCAGATATGGACACTACGAATTCTTGGTGATGTCGTTCGGGTTAACTAACGCCCCGACAGCATTCATGGATTTGATGAATAGGGTGTGCCAACCCTATCTAGATCAGTTCGTGATAGTGTTCATAGATGATATCCTGATATTCTCAAAATCGGAAGGGGAGCACGAGAGTCACCTTCGAACGATCCTCGATCTGTTAAAACAGGAGAAGCTGTACGCAAAGTTTTCCAAATGCGAGTTTTGGTTGAGAGAAGTGCAGTTTCTCGGGCACGTGGTGTCTGAGAAGGGAATCATGGTTGATCCAACTAAGGTGGAATCCATCAAAGATTGGGAACAACCTAAGAACCCGGCAGAAGTTCGAAGTTTTCTCGGACTGGCGGGGTATTACCGAAAGTTCATCAAGGACTTTTCGCGTATTGCCACGCCACTGACTTCGTTAACGAAGAAGAACGTCAAGTTCGCCTGGTTGGAGAAACAAGAAGAAGCTTTTCAAAAGTTGAAGGATATGTTGAGCAGTGCCCCGATATTGTCCTTACCGGACGGCTCAGATGATTTCGTGGTATACAGTGACGCATCGAAGCTTGGTTTAGGATGTGTGTTGATGCAACGCAGGAAGGTGATCGCTTATGCTTCCCGGCAATTGAAGGATCACGAGGCTCGCTATCCCACGCATGATTTAGAACTGGCGGCCGTAGTTTTTGCCTTGAAGATTTGGCGACATTATCTTTATGGTACAAAGTGTCAGATCTTCACGGACCACAAAAGCTTGTGTCATCTCTTTGACCAGAAAGAGTTGAATATGCGCCAGAGAAGGTGGATTGAGTTACTGACCGATTACGATTGTAAGATCGAATACCATCCGGGTAAGGCGAACGTAGTGGCGGACGCCTTGAGTCGTAAGGAAAGAAGTGAGATTCCCAGCATCGTGGCTATGAGAGCCGACGTGACGTTTAATTTAATTGCTGAAATAAAGAAATGTCAAGTTGAAGCACTCGAAGCCGGAAATCTTAAGGAGGAAAGGATGGTTGGGCAAGTGTCCTCGCTGGAGGAAGACAATCGAGGGGTGAAGTGTCTTAGCGGGAGGATCTGGGTTCCGAAACTCGGAGGGCTCCGAAAGCTGATACTAGAAGAGGCTCACAAGTCCAAGTACTCGATTCACCCCGGAACTAACAAAATGTATGGAGATCTACGCCGTGACTACTGGTGGCCTGGAATGAAAAAGGACGTAGCTCACTTCGTGGAGACCTGTGCAACGTGTTCGAGGGTTAAAATTGAGCACCAACGACCATACGGGAAACTTCAGCCTTTAGAGATACCTATGTGGAAGTGGGATCAAATTACGATGGACTTCGTGACCCATTTGCCTAAGACTCCAAAGGGTTATGACGCCATATGGGTGATTGTGGACTGCCTCACGAAGTCGGCACACTTTTTACCTATTCGTGAGTCTTACTCGATGGAGCAGTTAGCCAAGTTGTATGTCGATGAGATTGTAACCCGGCATGGGGTGCCTTCAGCAATAGTATCTGACCGAGATAGCAGATTTACCTCTACATTTTGGAGGAGTTTCCAAAGAGAAATGGGGTCGTAGTTAAAGATGAGTACTGCATATCATCCTCAGACCGATGGTCAGAGTGAGAGAACAATCCAGACATTAGAAGATATGTTAAGAGCGTGTGCTTTAGACTTCCAAGGATCTTGGGAGAAGCACCTACCGTTAATCGAGTTCGCTTACAATAATAGGTAACACTCGAGCATCAAGGCAGCGCCATTCGAGGCACTCTACGGTAGAAAATGTCGGACACCTCTGTGTTGGAACGAGGTGGGGGAAAGACAACTAGCCGGACCGGAGTTGGTGCAACTAACTTCGGACAAGATAGATCAAGTGCGGGAAAGACTGAAGGTCGCCCGCGACCGACAAAAGAGTTATGCGGATAAGAGGAGAAAGGACATAGAATTTCAAGTCGGAGACTTCGTGTTGTTAAAGGTCTCCCCGTGGAAAGGTGTAGTACGGTTTGTAAAGCGTGGGAAACTAAGCCCACGTTACATCGGTCCGTTTGAAATTACTGAACGAATTGGGGAGGTGGCATATAGACTGGATCTACCGGAGGAGTTGCAAGGCATTCACAACGCGTTTCACGTGTCTAATTTGAGGAAATGCTTAGCCGACGTGACTAAAGTAGTGCCGTTGAACGACATTAAAGTGGATGAGAGGTTGAATTTCGTAGAGGAACCCGAAGCCATCACAGATTTTAAGATGAGGAAGTCACGGAACAAAGAGACTAAGCTAGTAAAGGTTCAGTGGCGACACCATAAAGGCCCGGAGGCCACGTGGGAGTTGGAGTCGGAGATGAGGGGGAGATACCCACAACTCTTTCAATGAGGAATTCCGGGGACGGAATTCTTTTAAGGAGGGGAGTGTTATAACAACCCGTTTTGTCAAGTGTATAGTTTAGTGGCCAAAGTGTATGAAATGAAAGTTTTACTTGAGGGGCCATTTTCATAACTGTTGGGAACTATATATATAACCGGATCCCTAGGGCTGCTAACCATTTTAGTATTGTTGGCGGCTGAGCACTGGAAGAAGAGAAAATAGCGAAAGAAGGAATTGGACTGCGATTCTTGGGGAAGAGGCTTTGATTGGTGAGTAATCTTTCATTCCTTGTTTATTGATACTTAATGAAATAGATAGATAAGTTATTTTTCCAGTCTAGAACTCATGTTGTAGTTGGGTTATTGTATCAGAGCACTGTAGGGAAGTTATCTTACGATTGGGTTGATAATCCAATGAATCGATCGATTAGGAAGTTGCTTGATTAAGGAATTTATGGAATAAATTGGGTAAGAATGTTGAGATAAAACCTCGTATATTGGACCGAATAGGAAGGATTGGTGTTGAAAACGAGTGGAGCTTGTCTTCTGCTCGTAATCGGTGGTACCGGGAGTCGGTGGTACCGGTAGTCGGTGGTACCGGTAGTCGGTGGTACCGGTAGTCGGTGGTACCGGGAGTCGGTGGTACCGGTAGTCGGTGGTACCGGGAGTCGGTGGTACCGGGAGTCGGGTACCGGGAGGCGGGGTACCGGGAGTCTTGGGTACCGGGAGTCGGAGACTATCGGGACTAGATTCAGTCCCGGGCTTAACTCGGTGGTGGGCCATGTAGTCTAGTGGACCGACGCATTGAGTTGGACCAAATGACTTCGGGTCCCTGTTGGGCTAAGGTAGGGGCAGACCTTGAACTTAGCAAGCTTTAGAAGAGACCCGCTAAGAAAACTTAAATGCATCTAATTAAATTCTAAATTTAATTACTAGGTGTACGGTCGGATCGAGGCAAGAGGTTAGGAAGATAATTTGCTATCAGGTGAGTTCCCTAAACCCCTTTTTACGACTTAAAGTGTTAAATGATTTGAACTGATTATGGTTTCAACTACGCGCATGAAATGTTTACGATCTGATTTGCATGGAAGGAAAGGAATGTTTTATATGTTGTATTGATGCGCATGATTTATAAACTGTCAAATGCTTTTATAAACTGTTTGTGCATGTTATGTGATGTCGGTCTGCACTGTGGGATCAATGAGCCTCGGGATCTGATGGTCCCTTGGCTATGTACGAAGAGACGGTAGGTTGGAATTCGTTTCCTCCTAGGCGGGTATCGGGGAGTCTGCTTGGGCCCCGATACGAGAGGGCGAAAGGGGAGTCTGCTTGGGCCCCGATCGCGATTGGTTAAGCGATCCACCACATAGTGCAGTACCATATGTGATGCTTTACGATAAATGATCATCCTTTTTATAAAATGATTTCATATTATTTATACATGTTGTTTTATGGAGGGAATTCACTAGACCTTCTGGTCTAACCCTCGCTTTTCAAAAACTAAACCATTTTCAGGTAAGCGACCTTCGAGTTCTTCCAAGTAGAATCGAGAGGTAGCAAGGAGGTGATGGAGCGTGTGAGGCTCCCAGTTTTGCTTTGAAGAATATAGATAGTGCTCGCCTGTGAGCTTAGAGACTTCCGCTAGCAAGTTTTGTTTAGTATAGTTCACTGCTGATGTTAAAGACAAGCTATTTATGTAATTTGGATGTTTAACTTATGATTTAATGCATGCTATGTTTATGGGACGTTACAAACAGTATACTATTTTTATTACTAATTCTAAATCATTCAAGAGATACATAAAACATTCATAGATACATACAAAATCTATACCAATCCGGCCATCCCTTCACATAATATACCAAGAAAACGCTTTATCTTTTTTCACAAAATATAAAAAAACGCATATCCCTTCACAAATATACCAAAAATGTCTAAAAGGCAAGTGACACCCGATAAACAGGGGCGTAGCCAACATTTTAATTTGGGGTGGGGGGGGGGGGGGGTCGGAGAATTTAGCTTCTTGATCAAGAGTTAATATTGAATATGCGATTAATATTGGTTGTCTAAGGGTCCGTTTGGTTTGTAGGAATGAAATGGATTTGGGGAGATTTGTATTTCAAATCTATTTCAATCCCGTGATTGGTTTGCCGGATTTGATTCTAGGATTAATTTGAAATCCCTCAAACATAGGATTTTGAAATCCTACAGGGATGCCTAGGATTTTGAAATGTTGGCTACGCCCCGATAAACAGGGGCGTAGCCAACATTTTAATTTGGGGGGGGGGGGGGGGGGGGGAGGAGGGGGTCGGAGAATTTAGCTTCTTGATTAATATTGGTTGTCTAAAGGTCCGTTTGGTTTGTAGAAATGAAATGGATTTGGAGAGATTTGTATTTCAAATCTATTTCAATCCTGTGATTGGTTTGCCGGATTTGATTCAAGGATTAATTTGAAATCCCTCAAACATAGGATTTTGAAATCCCACAGAGATGCCTAAGATTTCAAGAGACTTTGTAGGATTTATATATATACTAATGTTTAAAAATATGTGAAAAATGTTTATTTTCTAATAATCAATTAGACAAAAGGTAATTTAATTAGTTTATGATTTTTAACAATTTTGTAATGATTTTTTTTATAATTTTGTAATGAATTTTCATAAATAATGGAATTCAAAAAGAAATTAATTGATGGAAACTAGAACTTAAAAAAATTGACAGTTAAATAAAAATTTTAAATTTTAAAGTAAAAAGGAAATGAACATGTAATATTACAGGCATGTAAAAAGGAAATGAAAGGAACATGTAAAATTACCTTGGGTTTAAAGATAGAAAAGAGCATACAAAACCACTTTGAGCTACAGAGCTATATTGTTTACTTCTGCTATAAATATTACATAAAGTGGAACAGTTAGGGGGGGTCAGCACCAGCCAACCTCCCTACTGTGTCCGCCACTGCCGATAAACATTTAGAAAACAACCTATTATCTTTTTAAACTTAAGGTGCATTACATAATTACATTACATTCTCATGAGTCCATGACGACAACTATGTTGATTGTTGTTAAGGCTAGGACGAATATGGACCAAGACTTGAGTATGAAACGAAGACCGGTTTAGAGTCACGTTCACCGTCGTTTTTGTAATATTGAAGTGTTATATTTTTTATTTAATAGTTTCTATAAATTTAGATTATATAGTTATTGACTTGATAATAATATTAAAAAAAAAGCCTTTTATATACCAAGAATAGATAACACTCTCCACAAGACCACAAACGCTAACATGAAACCAAACGTAACGTAAGGCTAAGCTCTGTGAATCAAAGTTTTGATGAGAAGGGTAAGAAGTGATCTCCACATTTGGATGAGATATATCGAGATCTGATACACCAAGATGAACTAGATCAATTTCTATATCAAATGCAATTTGTGTGGTGGATTTATGATTAAAAATGATCGATCTCTATATCTAGAGATCCATTTCTACCTTCCGACCTTCTCATTTAACTCTTCTTACACGATCCTCTATCATGTAATGTAATAGTTGATAGCGAGAACTCCTAGTATAAAGAAAATGATGTCGACAACAACCCATAAACATCTATTTTGCCAAATTAAGTTTAATTTCAATAAATTTGCTTTTAACTACAAATACATCTTCTACAACCTTTAGTTGATACTAGAAACTTTAATCACTCCTCATAGTTCAGTCATGAATATGATATGAGTGTTTTTTTTTCTTAATGTAAAGACCACCTAGAATTTTTATTAAGTGGTGGTATCATTTGACTATAAGAAACAAATATATGTATATTTTTCACAAAAAGAAGGTGGTGACACCATTTAACTATAAAAAAACAAATATAGACGTATTTTTCACAAGATATTATTGGTTTGTTAGTTAGTTCATTGTTTTTCACATGTGAGGTCCTATACTCAAATCTTTTATTGCAATTTTCTTTTATTGGTGTGGAGAATGTCAAGGTTTATATGGTAATTTGCATGTAACCACTTGTAATTGCAATTTCTAGTTTCTGGTTCATAACATTAATTTGCAGAAAAGGTGAAGTATTACTGCTACTTATCAAACAATCACTTAGTAATAGACTCTGAAGCATTTAATCATTCATACAAAACACACATCTTCTACTCTTCTTTCTAACAATATTCCGATTGTCACTCGACAGATCAAACTGATTCGAATCTATCAGAAAACAAAACCACCCTACAAACTCAAGTTATAAAGAGAAAACAATTCTTCTAATGGATCAGAACCTCACACATCTCAATTTTATGTTTTGGATAGTTTGGAATTCAGCTCAGCTCAGCTCAGCTCCTTTATCTATAGCTCATCCTGCATATTATATCAATTACAAAAGGGAGGATGAGAATGGTGGAGATCTATGTAAACAAAAATCATGTTATAAACTTTCATCATCTTTACCTTCACATCGCTTTCTTCGGCTTCATCATCATCCTCTGCTTCATCAGCATCATCATTATCGGCCTGAAACACACGTTTTCTCATTATCAGCTTTAAGATTAAACAAATTTTACAGTGGGGGTGTTTGGGATTGCTTATACATGTAAAATAACCAAAAAACTTAAGTTGTTTCAAATAAGTTGACAAGTTAGAATTGAATGACTTGTTAAAAACTGCTTATAAACACAAAACGGTATAAGCAGTTTTTTTTCCTCCCATCCCAAACTAAAAACTGCTGATCAGTGGTGACAAAACAAAATAAGTTAATAAGCCCTTTAAATAAGCAATCCGTAAGAATTTAAAAAGAAAATAGACAAAGAAAGCTTACATCAGAATCAGCTGGATCATCCTTTGATTCCTGAAACCGGAATAAGATAAAGAGTTAAAAGAACGGCCTATACAGTTTTTTCTCTAGTTTGTTGTGTTTTATCTCTCGATTTGTTTTAATTTTCCTCCATTTATTGAAAACAATTTACTGTTAAAGAAAACTGTATTATAAATAGTTGCATAGGTATGTCAGTCAACATAATAACTCTCACGATTCCCACATAGATTTGATGCTATTTACTAGAGAAAAGTCAATTATGAGGATAATAAGAACAATACCTCTTCCTCCTTGATCTTTTCTAGCTCTTCAAATGCTGCCTTCTCAGCCTAAGGGGAGGAGCATAATAATAATAATAATAATAATAATGAGCAAGGAGAAAATGATAATATGAACCATTAAGTTTATAGAGATATATAAGCAACATACATCTTTTTGTTTGCCCCATGTTTCTTCTGCCACTTGTTTGGCATATTCAGGATCATCGCATATCAATACATTGTCAAATAAAGTTCCAGATTTTACCTGAAAAATAAGCATCACACTTGTTTAAGCATTTACATCAAAGAAATGCATAATTGCATACCTTCGATGCAACCAAAAACAATTACCTGCCACAGCTCTATGCCAACATACTTCAACTTGGGGAAAACATAGAGATCAGGGTCATCCTTAAAGTCTACAATTTAAAACAAATTCATCATCAATACAAACTAGGAGTATATAAGACTATATGTATTAGAGAGAATTTGAAAGATGAAAGTATAGAAACCTGGGTTGTCGATCATAGGTGCCTTCCACTTCCCTTTGTAGTTGGGGTTCTTGATTTTCTGTCAAAGGGAAAACATTTATTATTAAACAACTGTTCTCATTAGCATGAAACTGTGCATTGAAAATAAAAGTACACAAACCTTTGCCTTCCATGGACCCTTGTACTCGGGGTTTGGAATAGTTGGGACTGTCCACTCACCATCTTCCTCATCATCCCAGTCTTCTGGCTGAAATTTTAGCTCATCTTAATCAGGAATTAACTAATAAGAAAGCACACAGATTAAACCAGAATGCTCATCTTAATCAGGAATTAACTAATAAGAAAAATGCATACCTTTTTGGCATCTGGGTCTGCAATCTCCTTTGGGATGTCATCATAACCCTGACAAGTACAGAAAAACATTCAGTTTTAGATCCATTTGGATCTTAGAGAGAAAATCAGAGCATAGGGTTTTACTACCTCTGGTTTCTTGTCTTCAGGGTCAGCAATGAACTCCTTCTCATCCCAATCTTCAGGCTGTCATCATCAATGTGAAAGTCAGTGAGCATTACAAGTACCCTTAAAATCGCCTCAAACAAATTATTGACTACGCATTTTACCTTTTTGGCCTCTGGGTCCTTTATCTGCTTTGCTGGGAGAAGATCCCAATCAGAGTACAAGCTTCCTGTCTGCTTCTCTACGTTATCAATGAGGATACTGTAGGTAGCATCAGGGCGGAGGATGAAGGTATATACATGTGAAAGCTGGTCAGTCTCACAAGGAACGTCTTTCTTGATCAATTTGTTTTCTCCGTTGTATGTAAGAATTGCATGAACCTTCTTTGTGGCATACCCACAGATATCAGGTCCAAACATGATGCTGTCATCAACAATAATATTCAAATATGAGCAATTATACCAAAGAAGAATGTTGCAAGAAAACTTCAAAAAGAGGTAGGCAATAAGTAAATAACCTGTATGGTGTATCACCACCAAATTTCTTTTGATCCACATCACCACTGAGCAGTTTCATGTATCCACCACCACAATCAAGCTTCTGCTCATGCTTTACAGAAAATTGGAAAACTAGAGTCGTATCCTTGTTGCTAAACTCAGGGTACTCTGCTGATATGGCGTAAAATCTGTAGTCTTCACTGGTCTGAATGCCTATTAACATAAAACAACCATTATGTTAGCAACTTGAAAACTTCATGATATGCCATAAGTGAAACGAACATACTTCTATTGATAAGAATTTACATGCTCTTTTTAAAAAAGGAACGGTGAGAGGGCTACCTTTATCATTGGCATCTCCATTCCATTTACCAGCTGTGTAGTTCCACTCCCCAGCTGTGTTATCATCTTTCTTCCAATCAGATTTAACCCACCGGCTTTCCCATCCATCTAATGCCAAACATTAAATCCAATGAGTAGACTAAAATCAATCTCACAAAGTTCTTTTGTTACATGAATATAAAACGTAGTTTAGAAACAAAACAATGTTTCACAAACCACACTCTGAAAGCAGATGAATTACAAATCAGTAAGTTGTATATTTTTTTCTACTCTCTTAGAACATGAAAAGCTCTGGATATTAAAGTATGAACTGGTGTAATCATCAAAACCTACCGTAATCACAAATTTTGAAAATCGGTTCTCTATCGACAATGCTAGTCAGAAAAACAGCATTGATGTGGTATATAGCAACGATCTCCCTTTAATCACCTAAGAAACTAAACTCGTGCATACACCGATTATTAAAGAACTTTACTCTATAGGGACAGATCAAACGGAAGTTAAAACACTCCAATTATAAACAAGTCCAAATCAAACTAATACACATGAATCACGGCTGCAATATCAATGAAACTCGCAGATCGGCAATGAATTTGCCTTATGACCAACAGTATAATCAAAACTGAATAGAATAAGCAAATTCGCAAATATCAAAAGAAATGTCAAAATTCGATTCAAATCTGAGCAAATTTGTAGATAAATTTATTGAAAAAATGCAATGTAAATAAGCAACAATTTACCGTCAAAACGTTCCTCGAAGAACACTTTAGCAGAAGCGATCGAGAGGAGCAGCAGCAGAGAAAGAAAGCCGAGACAACTAGGGTTTAGTCTCAGTTTCGCCATGGCTACACAGTGTGTGTGATATCACGAGGTTGTAGAGAGAGAGAGAGGGGTTTTATAAGCAGGTTCGAGTATTTGGTGATTACATTGGAGTCAGCGTTGAGTTTTGGAAGGGCATAGAGTCCATGGTGAACGAATAGGAGATGGACATGTCAGCATTGTGTGTCACTGGATTAAACGTGGCTCATGATGATTGGGTATTGCCGACTATGCGTTCCCTAGTGGGTTTACGTAACGAAGAATTCAGTGGTCAATATATCAATTTTGAAAGTTATGGGGGTTAAATGAAAATTGAATAAATTATTACTAGTTGGATCGTAAATATATTCGAATATTAAAATTTGAATATTCTAAATTACAGATTATTAAACTTTTAAAATTTTGTTATTAATTTATTTTGATAAAACTGGATAAATAGTTTGAAATTGAATTTGTTTTGTTTTAGGTTTTAAATATGTTTATATCATGTTTGTAAATGTCCTTTCTCATCTTTTAAGTTTTAAATATTTAAGTAATAATTAATATTTATCTTACATTATACGTCAAGCTAAATTATTTTTTCTATAAAGAATTTGTATTAGGGATATATATACATATAAACATTCAAAAAGTGGTAATCTAGCAAACCTCCACGATGGCATTGTTTGGCAAAAAAACAAAACTAGCTTATAACTTTATAAGCTAGGTACATGTTTGGATAACCATAAGCTAGCTTTTTAAAACGCTAGTGAGAGTAGCGTTTCATGAGCTTATTTTGCTTTTGATTTTTTTCTTCCAAAAATACCCTCATTAATATTAATTATTATTTATTAACTATTTTTTAATATGTCATTTTTGGTCATTTAAATGCTTATAAGCTACTTTTTGCCAAACGTGACTTTTTCATCAGCTAGCTTATCAGCTACCAGCTAGCTTATAAGTCAACAGCTAGCTTATAAGTCATAAACTAGCTTATCATCTAGTTTGCCAAACATAGCCGATATGTTATGTCAAATTGCTATAGATTTGAATTTTGAAATAAGTAGAAATCATCTTTTGAACACTGAATTAAGGTATGATTCCTATATTAAGTGTTGAGATGGTAAAAAAATCTTGTTTCGTTTTGAAATAGTAATCTCGTAATTGTTCTCGGCATATTCGGTTCCGGTCTCGAGACAAATACGGAGGCCCAACTAAGTTTTATAAGACTCGGTTATGAGAATCAGTCTCGGTCCTAGGTCAGACCCAAACTGGTCCCACTTATATTTTTTGTTTTTCTTAAAATCGATTTTTAACTTATAGAAAATACTTTTGGAAAAATTTGGTCAATCAAATACACTAACAAATACGTTTTTATTTAAAAATATACTTACAAATAGGGGTACTCAAATTTCTGACCAGCAGGGCCAACCCAACCCAAAAAAACTCAAACCTAAGCAACTCGACGTATAATCGATACAATTTTTTACCATGCCGCATATAGGGTCAGGCCCAAAACAAACTGTAACACCCCGATATTTAAAAGATATCAATCTTTTAAGATAAATATGAAAAATAGGATTTTCGATTGAATCCTAGATTTTATGGCCTTGTTGGATGGAGAATTCAAATACGAGTCCAACGGTTCTTTTCGGAGCAAAATCGGAGCTAAAACGAAGAAGTTATGACCAAAACAATTTTCGGTACAATCTGTGCTATAGTGCCCGCAATTGTGACAGTCACAATCGCACGCGGGTGCCAGAGTGCATAAAAACGTGATTTTCAGCCCCAAACTTCATTTCTTCATATCTCTCTCTTCTTAACTCCGATTTTGACGATTCAAATTGCTATGGTTTCGTTTTTGAGAGCTTTTTGAGGATAGATTGTTAGTTTTGGGAAGATCCAAAGGTATTTGGTGGTGGAGTGGAATCAAAGATCAAGAGTTCATCATCATCACCTTCATCTTCAAGAAAATTGGGTTTTTCTAGGTTTTCATCAAAACCCAAGTGGTGAGTTCATCTTCCTAGTTTCTAAACTTTACTATAAGCTATAAATGTTCCATTGATGACTTTCTAGTGTTTATGTTTATCAAGTTTCGGTTTGGATGATTTTGGGGAAGTTATGTCAAAATTAAGGTTTTGGTCAAAATGGAAATTTTGATATAAAATGTTTGGGGAACGATTCTAAGTGATTGAATATGAATATTTATGGTTGGAAACTTGTGAATCTAGGTTTTGGAAGTTTTGCTTGATGATTCAAGTTTCTTCAAAGGAGCTCAAGTTGGGGAAAATCTAGATTTAGCCTAAATCTAGCAAGGTGGGTTCAAGTTGATTTGTGAAAACGTTGTACATGCCAAAATGTTCATTTTAAAGTGTTTATATGTTTTACATGAAAATATCCATTATTGAGTTATTGGATGGATTTTGATTACTTAAAGTATTTAACTTTATAAATCTTGTAAAACACCAACTTTTGGGATTTTTGGGTAACTTGATAAATAAAGTGTAAATGGAAGTGTTTTGATAATTTATTGCATAATTGGAGGTTATGTAGTAAGAATACACTTTTAGTGGAGGTTTGGTCGTCGGTTGCATTTATTGCATTTTATTTGGAGAGTACATGTTTTGAGTGCGTGTGTCATTCATGTAACAACCCAAAAATACAATAGAACAAACATAGCATTTAAACATAAAACTTACAAAACTGGTCCCCAAAATTTTCTCATTACATCCATCTACACTTAGGTTGGCGGAAACAACCTATACACAACTGAGAATAATCTAACTGCTACCAGTGGCACATGCACTGTCTCAAGCTGCATCTGTTCCCTATCTTGCTCTTGCTCACTTACCAGAGCCTTCTACCATATGCTTACCTGAAAAGGTTTTAGTTTTGAAAAGCGAGGGTTAGACCATGAGGTCTAGTGAGTTCCCTCCATAAACAGTGTACATCAACATTATAAAAATCATTTATAAAACAGTTCACATTCTTCACATAAACATCATTCATGGTACTGCACTGTGTAATGGATCACATAAACATTCCGCGATCGGGGTCCCAGCAGGTTCCCTTCTCGCCTCTTCCGGAGCCTACGCAGACTCCCCTTCTCGGAGCCTACGCAGACTCCCCTCTACTCGAAATAGGAGGAAACGAATTCCAACCTACCAGTCTGTCATACATATCCAAGGGATCATCAGAACCCGAGGATCTATCTCTGATCCCACAGTGCAGACCGACTCCACATAGCATTCACATAAACCATCATAGTCATAAAACATGAGATTTATAATACACTTTACAATTCGTTTCATTGCTGAATAATCTTTTCAGTAGAGCATAATTTTCATGGGAAAGCATTCGTAAAACTGGTAAATAAATCATGTTCATAAACATACCCTGATCTGTGAAATAATAAACGTTCATTTACGTAATAATCATGTAAAACAACAGGGTATTTCCACATAACAACTTTCCTTGGAAAAACACGCACAATCACGTATTTTAGTTAGAAAAACTCACCTGGCTTGCTTGCTCCAAAGCTCCTTACTTACACTTCCGATCTCTAGGTGGAACACATATTATATTAATAACGTACGTCATAATTCGTTCATTTATTACTCGAGTTAAATCCCGAACTCAAACCAAACTTATCTAAGTTGGTAGATTACACTTCTAGTCCAAAAATCATAATTAATGGTCTTTGCTTACCCATCCAAGTGAAATACTATACCGGATCCATTAATTTACCCAACTCTATATTCTCAACATAATAGTAATAACACTGGATCCTAAATATCAATACTGGATCATGTTACTAATAATATGGCCCAAATTAAATAAATAATTAGACTACCAATTACATACTAGGCCCTTAATGAATAATTGTAGACTTTAATAATAAACTAGGCCCAAAAGGACTTAAGAAATCTTTCGACCCAACACTCAATTCGGTCCATCAAACCAATCCAGGCCCAAGCTTGAGTTACGGGTCGACTTCCGGAACACACCGACTTCCGGAACACATCGATTTCCGGAAGACCGGCGATTACGAACAAAACCCAAATTCTGCGCCAAAAGCTCTAACTCTACACGATTTTGACGACAACTCTTCTTTTATTATCAGATACAAATTATTCCTTAACCAAGAACCCACAAAACATTTGACTTAACTTTGACAATATGAATTAGAATCAAAACTCTATTAATACCCTTATTTGATTTCTTAACTTACGCCATTGAGAACAACTAGAAATCTAATAACTCAAACATTACTGGCATGGAAGAGCATACGCAAAGGAATGATTTCTTACCAGATTAACTTTCACGAAACGGGAATCTGTTGCCCAAACGTTCTTCTTCTTCCTTGTTTCTCTCTATCTCTCGCTATTTGAAAAGACAGGGCGATATTTCGGGTTTAGACGCCAACTCAGCCACCACCGCCGGCGACCACCACCGGCAGCCGACTGTCGGCGCTCCTCAGCCGCACCCTCCGGTCTCCTCCTTTGTCGCCGGCGATTTGTAACCTCCCTCTAGATTGCCTTCGCCGAACCCAGCCACAGTCTCCTTCTCCCTGTCGATTTATATCGCGTCCAACACCAAGAGCCACCAACATCATCGACCTTGTTTTCTGCCGGAAACCAACTCTGTCCATCTCGATTTCTCTTTCTCTCGCAGTCTCTTTCCCTCGTCGTCTTTCGCTCTCTCGCCGTTTCTTCTCGGCGCACACACACACAAGACCAAAATTTCTTTCTCTCTGGTTTGTCCTCACGAAAAAAAAACACACAGGGCCTCCCATGGCATTTTCTTTCTTTCTGCCTTTTCACTCTCTCTCTCTCTCGATGACAGCAGCCACACACACTCAACCCTAATAAAATGTTTCCTAAACTACAACAAAAGCAGCGCACACAAAGAGAAAGGAAATTAATTTCCCCAAATTTTCATATTTTACCCTCATACTTTTTCGCAATAAACAACTACAACCCCTAACTTCCATTTAAATCACATTACTTATTTTGGGTTATTACAATTCAAGTGGAGTCTTGTATTATTATACTATAATGCATTGGATCCAAAGACATATGCGTCGGTCATATTTGTATAGTGGGGAGTCTTGGTATTCTCACTTTGGAAAGTATGCCATTTTGGCATTTTGTGTCCCGACGTTGTGGAGAGGAACCGTATTGGGTTGTACTCCGGTATTTTGGGTTTATGGTTTGATGTTCTAACACTTGTGCACGAGGGTTGAACATCTTGAGTTATCAAGTAAGGAGTCGGGGCTCCAATTCTTGAATGCTAGTAAGTAGGCAATAAAGGTTCCATAGAAACCTTGAGGTGTAACTTACTAGAGAATGAACAGGCAATAAGATCGTGTATCCTTGAGGTGTAGCTGGGCACAGCAGGCAATAAAGGATATGGTGGTGCCACCCGTTGCTGGGTGTGGGACTTGAGGTGTAGCTTTTTATAGCAGGCAATAAAGTCTGACTCGAGTTGGAGCTTATTAAAGCAGACAATAGAGTCACGATTTGAGGTGTAGTTCAATAACATAGTTATGCGGCTTAACTTTATGTTCCGCCACATACAATGGAATCGGGTCTCCCCCGTCACCAAAAGGCGTTGTTTAGGTATTTATTTTATCCATGTTTTCGGTGACGTATTTTATTTATATGGTTTGCTTTCCATATTTTATCGGTTGTGATGTATGCCTCATTCGCGCTTGGGATGTTTTGAATGATAGCGATACATTTATGATTTCAATCATTTTGGAAGTCAAATACTATTTAACTTTTCAAGTGGGTTTTGGGACGAGTCCATTTTGAGAATCGTTTGATATTAGAGCTTTCATCACTGGATTTCTGTGCGTTGGAAAATGGGTGGTTTGCATTTAAAGTAAATCCTTTTTGAACTCATGATTTAAATTGCACCTCTCTCTTCTTACGAATTATATAATTATGATAAAACTCTTGAACTCACTAGGCGTTAGCCTAACCTTTTTATTTGTCGCCATGTGCAACAGGTTCTGGTTGGGATGTAGTTCTAGTGACAATTTGAAGAGTAAAGATCTAGTTGTATGCTCAAGAGTAAGTAGCATGGTGAAGTCTTCCGCACTTGGGGAATATCAATTTGATTTTGGGGTTGAATAACACCCGATCTTTTGTAGTCTTGGCGAATGACTTAGGTTTTGATTGTTGAAAATATAATGTTTATATTGAGGTAATTTCAAGAATGGTTTGTAGAAGGAACTTTATTCTTAAGTGGTTATTTTATTGAAAATTTTATTCAGTTGCTCTTTCCAATTTTGAGGGTGTTACACAAACTGCCCCAACCCGTCAACCGACCAAAAAAGTGCTCTATATTTTTTTTACATTTGTCGCTTCACTTCTGTTTTCATTTCATCACACCAGTTTCAACTTTCAATCTTGAAGCTGCCCCTAGCGCCAGAGTATACGAAGTTACGACTCAAAATATAAGTGCAATTCTAACCTAAATAAATAGATTTGGGTGTTTGACAGATGTCAGCATCCCTTCTAAACAAGGACAAATGCCAGCATTTCCTGTAGTTGGTTGTTACATTTTGTTATTACTTTTACCTTATATTCCGTATTGTACGAGTTTGGTTATCATCATGAATAGAATTATCTTTTTCCCTGTTCCCTATATTCCTCTGTTCTTCTTTTTGCTCTGAATTCTCGTGGACCATTCATTCTCTGACCCACCTGATTTAGAGTTACAATCATCCGTTGGTTAACCAACTTGATTGTGTTGTGAAACTACCAAGACCCAAATAGCTAAAAGCTCAAAGTTGGTTCCCGATAAAAACACAATATTACCCAAGAACAAATGAACTAAGTTCTATATCGAGATTCAAAGCGGAATTACGATTAACAATGCAAGATAATCAACCACTAAGAAATGTAAACAATGATCAAACCCAATAAGTGCAAAATAAAGCATAAGTAAGAGAGACACCGAGATTTTTACGTGGAAACCCGGAAAGGGAAAAACCATGGGCGGAGGACGCTGAGAACTGATCCACTATCACTTTGATGATGATACACTTGAGAGATTTAAGCTTACAATAATGAAGAAAAGAAAATTAGGGTTCTTGAGGTTTGAGAGAAAAACTTGGAGACCAAGTTGTAGAGAGAGAGAGGGTGCAAAAGAGAGTTACAAAATTTGATCCTAAAAGTTTGTCTTATGCTAATTTAAGGGGAAAAGAAGTGAGAAAAGGCTGGACTCAAAAGGGCCCAAAAGGCTCCACACCAAAACAGACCGGGCTACTTTCATGCTAGTTGAACCAACATCAACTAGCATCAAACTAGTTGTAGACACTGTTTGTTTTAACCAAACAGCCCCTGAAGCGACTTCGGTGCTACTTGGGCAACAACTGGCTTTAAACTCTCCCTAAAAGCTGTTGAAGGCAAAAACTTCACAAATATCCACCTTTGACTTCAATCCAAATCATATATAAAAGAAAACTCCCTCTCGTCTTCAAACCAAGTAAATAAACCAAGAACACAATCTCCACCAATCTTCATCCCAAGCCAAAAACGATCACCCGTAAACAAAAGCAATACCAAAGTAATCATAGTTCTCGAAAAGCAATATCCTCCACCAATTTGTCCCTAAGGACATCAACCCCGTCTTGCAACACCAACCAAGTCCAAACACAAATTGAACTTGGATACCGGAAGACGCTTAGTCAACATATCCGCTGCGTTGTCGTGAGTGCTAATCTTCACCACTTTAACATCACCTTTAGCTACTACCCTACGGACATAGTGATGACGAATATCAATATGTTTCGTCCTATCGTGAAACATCCGATCTTTGGTCAAGAGAACCGCACCTCGATTATCACAAAAAACCTCTTCGACCTTCAGATGATCACTCAACTCACCAAAGAATCCCTTGAGCCATACAACTTCTTTCACAGCTTCATTAACCGCCATATATTCTGCTTCCGTTGTAGACAAAGCGACGGTAGGTTGCAAATGTGCCTTCCAACTAATGGCACATCCATCAATAGTAAATACATATCCAGTGATAGATCTTCTATTATCAAGATCCTTGGCATGATCGGAATCTGCATAGCCAAGCACCCCCGAAGAATTCTTCCCAAAATGCAAACACAGATCTGCCGTGCCCCTCAAGTAACGAAAGATCCATTGGACCGCTCTCCAATGCTCTTTACTCGGGTTGGCCATATATCTGCTCACCATAGAAACTGCATAGGCAAGTTCAGGACGAGTACAAATCATGGCATACATCAAAGATCCCACCGCACTAGAATATGGCACTCTTGACATATAGGCAACATCGGCTTGAGTCGAAGGACTTAAAGAGGATGATAACTTAAAATGAGGAGCAAATGGAGTATTGACAGACTTTGCTTCAGACATGTAGAACCGGCGAAGAACCTTTTCGATATACCCTTTTTGACTGAGGTATAATTTCCTCTCCTTTCTGTCACGAATAATCTCCATACCAAGAATTCTCTTTGCGGCTCCCAAATCCTTCATATCAAAATCTAAATTTAACTGGTCTTTCACTTTTTAAACTTCTCCCATATCTTTAGCTGCTAAGAGCATATCATCCACATACAAGAGCAAATATAACATCGACCCATCCTCACACTTCTTGAAATAAACGCAGCTGTCGTACGAAGAATTTGATAAGCCGTTTGCGGTCACAAATGTGTCGAATCTCTTGTACCATTGCCTAGGAGACTGTTTGAGGCCATAGAGAGATTTAATAAGCTTGCACACGTGACCTTCTTTACCCGGAATCTCGAAACCTTCCGGTTGTTGCATATAAATCTCTTCCTCAAGTTCACCATTCAGAAAAGCGGTCGTTACGTCCAATTGCTCAAGCTCAAAATCATTGGACGCGACCATCCCAAGCAATGCACAAATAGAAGTATGTTTCACCACCGGTGAGAAAATGTCATTATAGTCAACACCAGGAATTTGACTATAACCTTTCGCGACTAACCGAGCTTTATACCTTGGCTTTTCATTTGGAGTGGTCCCTTCCTTCAACTTATAAACCCACTTGCATCTAACCGGCTTTTTGCCTTTAGGAGCGGGTACAAGCTCCCAAGTTCCGTTCTTTTGCAAGGATTCCATCTCCGCATGCATTGCCATCATCCAATTATCCGCATCTTTTAGTTTCATAGCCTCACTATAAGAAGTAGGCTCAACGGTGCATTCCATTTCTTCCCCTACACTCAAAGCATATGCTACTAAATCGGCTTCTTCAGTATACCGTGCGGGGCGTACAATTTGTCTCCTTACTCTATCACACGCAATGCACGGTTCGGGCTCTTGTGGCGAAGGTTGTGATGAAGAATCATCTACCACTTGATCACCTGTAGTGGAAGAAGAAGAAAAAGAAGAAACATTATTATCATTAGTAACATGAGGGCTCGATGTTTGATCCATAGGTAGTTCCACCTCCACTGGAGGTTTCTCCTTAGGAGCTTCAGAAATGGTCTCGGGTGTAGGAGACGACGAATCATGCAACATAGAAGATTCGTCAAAAGTGACATCTCGGCTTATAATGATCTTCTTTGTTTCCGGGCACCATAGCCTAAAGCCTTTCACCCCATCTTTATATCCAAGGAATTTGCATTTCATTGCTCTCGGTTCCAACTTCCCATTATCAACACGTTCATAAGCCGGACAACCAAAGCGGTATACACTTCCTCAAGAGTAATAGAATCCCTACTATAAATGATTGTATCCATAAAAGTAGCGAATGACGGTGGCAAAGAGCATAACAAAATTAGACCCAAATCCTCATCGTCATACTTCACCTCAAGATTCTTTAAATCACCAACTATCTCTTTGAATTTCGATATATGTGCAGTAATTGAACCACCTTCAGATAAACGATGGGCATACAATTTAAGCTTCATATGGAGCTTATTGGGCAAACTCTTTGTCATAAGTATTTTATCTAGCTTACACCATATTCGATAAGCCGTTTCCTCTTCCGCAACATCCTGTAAAACATCGTTAGACAAATGCAATCTAATCAAGGATGAGGCTTTCAAGTCATTTAGGTCCTTTTCGTCTTCCGTCCAATCACCGGGCATAAAGGCCCATCCCAAAATGCATTTATGCAAATTTTGTTGGACAAGGACATCTCTCATCTTTATCTTCCATAATGGATATCGGGTATCTCGTTCCAACAAATGTAAATCAAATTTCATTGTCGACATAAACGAAACCCTAGAAAATCAATAATCCCACAATCTTCAATCTTCAATCGATCAAAAAATCTCGATATTAATCCTTGAGCTCTGATACCAATTGTTGTGAAAATACCAAGACCCAAATAGCTAAAAGCTCAAAGTTGGTTCCCGATAAAAACACAATATTACCCAATAACAAATGAACTAAGTTCTATATCGAGATACAAAGCGGAAATATGATTAACAATGCAAGATAATCAACCACTAAGAAATGTAAACAATGATCAAACCCAATAAGTGCAAAATAAAGCATAAGTAAGAGAGACACCGAGATTTTACGTGGAAACCCAGAAAGGGAAAAACCACGGACGGAGGACGCTGGGAACTGATCCACTATTACTTTGATGATGATACACTTGAGAGATTTAAGCTTACAATAATGGAGAAAAGAAAATTAGGGTTCTTGAGGTTTGAGAGAAAAACTTGGAGACCAAGTTGTAGAGAGAGAGAGGGTGCAAAAGAGAGTTACAAAATCTGATCCTAAAAGTTTTGTCTTATGCTAATTTAAGGGGAAAAGAAGTGAGAAAAGGCTGGACTCAAAAGGGCCCAAAAGGCTCCACACCAAAACAGACTCGGGTTACTTTCATGCTAGTTGAACCAGCATCAACTAGCATCAAGCTAGCTGTGGACACTGTTTGTTTTAACCAAACAACCCCTGAATTGACTTCGGTGCTACTTGGGCAACAACAACTGGCTTCAAACTCGCCCTAAAAGCTGTTGAAGGCAAAAACTTCACAGATTGAGTTTGGAGTTTATCAAAAAAAGAGTGAGGATGTGAGAGCCTGAGAGGCAGGCGTACGTCGCAGATTCGCAGTGGGCATCAGGCAACGGTTCTTGTTCTTCTTAGATTTCTTCTTCAGGCAGACGCACACCGCAGAGGTAGCTACCGTTCTTATTCGATTTCTTGTTTTTTCTTTGATTTCCCGTTTCTTCTTCGGTTTCTTGTGTTACTGTCATTTTAGTTTGGAAGTAGCTACTGCCAGTGCCCACATTTCACAAGCTTTTAGGTTTTTACAAGTCTTCTTCGATTTCATGTTATTACAACTTTTTAGTTTTTTACATGTCTTTGGTTTTTTCCCATTTCATATTTCACAGCTCACTATTAGTTTTAGATAAGAGAGAAATAATGGAATCTGATGGCATTCAACTTTGGTACAAGCTACTGTTTCTTGGACATTGGAGTTGTATTTCATTGGAGTTGGTTTAATTTTAGTTTGTTTAGACACAATAACTTGGTTAAATTGTGAAATGATGAATAAAAGTTTCAACCCGACCAACCGACAATGATTTTTCAAACCGTAAATCCGTAATGATTGGGCTGGGTTGTTAAAGTGCCTTCAACCCGGCCAACCTAACCTGTAACAACCCAAATCCCATAACATACATCATAATACATAACATGCATACATATCATTGATTTACAACAAAAGTTACATAACAAACCAAGTACGGTCTCATTAGTCTTGACATTACAAAATATATAAAAGCTTCCTAATCAACATCCATCAAAAGCTTCCTACACTTCATCCTCTCCTGCCGATCCTTAACCAGGAAAACATATTTTTGAAAACAAAATGAGGGTTAGACCAAACGGGTCTAGTGAGTTAATCCCGGTCCTTTCCAAAATCATTATAAAACCTTTTTATGTAGATCCTTTATATCAAAATAGTTTAGATAAACCTTTAGTAATCCTTTCGTAAAATATAAACATACCACACGTATTTAAATACCAATCCAGACTCGTGCATCGTGTATATCTCATTCACCTTATTCCTCCACAAATGGCCATATTAGTTGGTAGCAAGCCAACTAATAAATCAACAACCGGTCCGTACACCGGAACCCGGCTACCCGTCGGTCCGCACACCGGAACCCGACTACTCACCGGTCCGCACACCGGAACCTGACAACAAGTGCACTCGTGTAGTGCAAAGCTTATATAAATACAATATATATATCTCATTACATCATATTGTCATTTATATACACATAATCATATTCCTACCACATAATCATCTCATATATATATATTTATACACATATATATGTATTCCAGTTCAAAAAGTTTTTAAAGCAAAACTCACCTCGAATGCTTACAATATGCTTCCAAGCCTTTCTCCGAGCTATCCGATCCTTTATCCAAAATTCTCAGAATCTGAAACCATTTACATACAAATATTTCCTTACCAACTTATGTATAAGACTTACTAGCAGGCTATGGACTCTAGATACATCTACATAACTCTTATCCTCAAAAATTGACCAAACAGCCAAGTTATCCGGAAACCACAAAGTATCCGGATAACTTTCTGGACAACAAGACTAATCCGGACAACACGATTTATCCGGACAACACAAGGAATCCGGATGCCATCCGGACTCTAAATCATCTGGAAACCATCAATCCAATCGTCCGGACTCTATCAACAACTTCCCGGACACCACCCAAGAATCTACCCGGACACATTCATACTGTGTCCGGAAACCTCTGTCGGTTTGGTGCTTTTTACCCAGAAAATCGACTGAATTAATACCAGAAGTGTTTGTGATGTTTCTACACCGATAGAACCCTTCTAAAAGCAATTACAGACACAAAATGTAAAGGAAACATACCTTGAATCACTTCTAAGCATACCAATTGAAGTCTTAACCTAGCTTTCTTCTTTTTCTTCTTTTCTTCCCAAAACACACATATACACCTTCAGCTGATATTTTTTGAGTTATGAATAATATCTGAATTCTAAAGGTTAATATCTAAATATATTTACCACTTAGACCTTGTACTCCTTATAAATAACCAAAACACCTTTAAACCTTTAATTTAACCAAACTTACCCTAAACCTTAAACTTTAAAGTTAACTAAACTTAACGGAATTAGATTTTTAACTAACGGATTTACCCGGGGTATTACATAACCCGTGAGCACCCTTACTTACAAATACATTAGAAAATAAATTTTAATTAAAAAGTCCAGTCGGTCCCCTATAATGGTCCCGGGCCCAAGCTTGTTTTAGTATGAAAATTGTAACCGATTAAGGACCATTCAATCTCTACTGGCCAGGGCCGGTCCTGATCCCACGTCGGGTCGGGCCCATTTGACCATCTCTAGTTAAGCGTTGAATTGATCACATACATGGTGCTATATTAATATAGAGACGTTCGATACTTTTTTTTTGGCAAAATAGAGACCTGAAGGCTATAGATTCAACATTGCCACAATATACAATGTCGGTTTTATACCAATTTGAAAAAACTCAAAATTAAAATTAAACTTTAAATTAGATGTCACTTTAGTATGCATAAAAATTATATTTAACAATTTATGCAAAAAGAACGAGTTGAAATGGTTCAGAAATGACCCAATTCAACTTCAGAACAAATGATGGTCATAGTACGATAAAAACTCAGGTTGAATTTTAAATTCTAGACAATGCGGGTTAAAAGGTGCAAAAATGGTTTATATCCTTTTTAAACATGGGATGCATTGCATTACTTTCCCATTGAGGCATTGACCAAACCTTGAGTTTGAAAATGGGGTTGGTTTAGAGTCACGTGGATTCGGGTATTTGTATTATTAAAGTATTTTTTATTTAATAGTTTTCGTAAGTTTCAAATTGACCTTTGAAAGTTTTGAAATGTAATTGCTACCATGGTTGTAATTAGAGAGAGCCAAAATACCGGGGTCGGGCCTCACTTAAATCGGGCCTAAATAGTGATTTTTAAAACCAGGCAGAAACGGGCCTGGACGGAGCTCAATTTATTAAGGTTTGTTTAAGCTTATGTATAACCAGTCCCGGGTAATCGGGTTCTAAACCGGGCCTTCACAAACAAAAATCAAAATTTATAAATGTTATTCTAATACACCTTAAAATACCTAATCTGCAATAACTTATCTAATTTGTTTGTTTGATGCATCACCGCCGGCCATTTTGAGCGAAAGATATAAGAATTGAGAGATTAAAAACTTGCGAAAAACAAATACGAGATACCGAGAAATCGAGAATTGTGAGTGAGACTTTTTTTTTGCGTTTTGTAACTTGGTATCTTAACCTATACACCAAGTATCTTATTTATAGTGTTTAGGGACCCTAAAACGCAAAAAAAAAAACGCTCAAGAACTCAAAAAGTTTCAATTTTTTTTATCACAATAAAATATTCTTTTTTATTTTTAATTAAAAAAAAGAGTGGATCTCTCAGTAGGATTTGAACCCAGATGAAGTTCTGACCATCTAGCAGGAAAAAAACGAACGAATCTTGTAGGATTCCCAAGAAGTTATTTGTTTTCTTCCGGAAGCAGATGACATGTTTCTAGCGATTCACATGGCATCATTGATCGTATTTTTCATTAGAGTTCTATGATTCAGAGTATCATTTCCTATTTGATCCTTTTGAATTCGAGAAGAATGGAGCGCGCTTTGGAAGAAGCGATCCGGAGGCGTGCAAAGGCTTCCTTTGGCCGGACGGAGATTGGCCCTCGAGTGCGGTAATATTACCGTTAGAGAAGTCCAAAAAATGTTTATAATTATGAAAAACGGGTCGGCTCAAAATGGGCCGAGTAACTGGGCCGGCAAAACATCCAAAATCATGCCCCGGTCGTATCCGACAGAATCAAATCCCGACTTCAAACGGGTTGAGTCACACTTCAAACGGGCCGGACTTGGTCGTTTTGGTCATCTCTAGTTGTAATTATATAAATGTACTGGAAAATTACAATTAGACCAATGGAGTTTTGAGATTGTAAATTAGACCAAACGACCTCTAAAAATATCTCCAACAGATTGTTTATAAATTTTTTAAAATAAAGAACCAAAAGTCTTTAAAATAAAAAAGCTATTAGAATGAAATGTAAATTTATTTAGAGAATGTGCTGGGATAATAAACTTATATAATATTTTAACAATATAATTAATGTTGAATTTTCTAAAATAGAGAATTTGTTGGAATGAAACACAATTTTATTTAGAGATTTTGATTTTTGGTTCAATATTTTAGAAAAACTAGTGTTAGGCCTGTGCGTTGCACGGTGACGATAATTTATTTTTTAAGATGACAAAATAAGTTAAAATGGAACATAATTCATCAACTAATATATATATATATATTGATAAAAAATGAACCAAGTTTTCATCATTGATTACTATTTTATTTTGCATTATAATATTTAGAGTAAATTACGGATTTGGTCCCTGTCGTTTCAAAAACATAACGAAAATGGTCCCTACAATTTTTTTATTCCAAATTAGGCCATGTGGTTCGTGTTTTCGTAACAATTTGGTCCCTGACGCTAACGGGCGTTAACTCCCAGCTGTTAAGTGAAGGGCATTTTAGTCATTTCGATATGTTTACCTTTTTCAGTTAAATTATAAAACCACAGGACCCAACTTGTAGCTTACTTTATTATATGTGATTAATTATATTTCTTTTTTCTTGAAGATTCATCTTCCACCAAGAAGAAACTCATATTTTACTTGAATCTTCATCTTGCTAACTTGATCAACCAAGAATGATACACTCACTTTTGTTTTACATTAAATCATATCACAAACTTAAAAATATAACCTATTTAGTATTAAAAAAACAGATGACAGAGAGAGATGGAGATCGAGAAAAGAGGAGATAGAGATCGAGAGAAGAGATATGAGGTTAGGGCTTTGGCCAACCACGTCGTCGATGTCATCTCCATACCTCGCCATCCCTGTAAAAACAACAAAACTCGTCAAAATTTAACCAAAAATTAATGTTAGTCGACGTTGACGGTGGTCGGTGGTTCGTCGGCGTTGGAGGCGGCCGGAGCAGATGGCCAAAGAAGAAGAAGCAGGACATGGTCGACGTTGACGGTGGCCGGTGGTTGGAGGCGGCCGGAGCAGATCGAAGTTGACTGTGGCCAGATCTGTTCTCCCCCTCTCTCAATCTCTCTCTCTTCTCTCGATCTCTACCTCTCTTCTTTCGATCTCGACCTCTCTTCTCTTGATCTCTCTCTCAATCTCTCAGATCTATTCTCTCGATCTCTACCTCTCTTCTCTCTCTCTCTCTCTCTCAATCTCTCAGATCTATTCTCTCGATCTCTAACTCTCTCTCTCTCTCTTTTTCTCATATACTTTTTTTTAATACTAGATAGGTTAGGTTTTTTAGTTTGTGATATGATTTAATGTAAAACAAAGTCCGATATTAATTTAGGGTTTTTCAATCTATGTTTGATTTAGCTTTTTAAATCTGGGTTTATTTTAGACTATTAAATGTTATTAATGTTCTTGAGATTAGAATTGAATTTAGGGTTTGATTTATGATGGGTTTGGTATTTTTTTTCCTTAGTGTTCATGTTCTTAGTGTTCATGATGGTGTTACTGTAGAAGATGAATGTTCAAGAAAATCTATCAGAGCAATAAAGTAAATTACAAGTTGGGTCCTGTGGTTTTATAATTTAACTGAAAAAGGTAAACCCATCGAAATGACTAAAATGCCCTTCACTTAACGGCTGGGAGTTAACGTCCGTTAGCGTCAGGGACCAAATCGTTACAAAAACATGAACCACAGGGCCTAATTTGGAATAAAAAAATTGTAGGAACCATTTTCGTTATGTTTTTGAAACCACAAGGACCAAATCCGTAATTTACTCTAATATTTACCATTTGGTTGGTTTTGATTCCAACCATAGTTATAGATAAACTATCCATCCCTCTCTTTGATACCGATCATTTTCTTCCAAATTATCATATTCATTCTAATGTGGGATAATTAAACATAAACTTATTTCAAGATTGAGGAATACTCAAACCTTATTGTTTGAAGTTATTATCTTTCGTTTCTTTTTTTAATTTGCACCACACTTTTTACCATTTGGTTGATTTTGATTTCTACCATGTTTATAAATTTCAAAACCTTTCATTCCTCTTATTTATATTCATCGTCTTCTTCCAATCTATCATATTCCCACCAATGTGGGATGATAAAACTCAACCTTATTTCTAGATTTGAGGGATACTCTTACTTCATGTTGTGAAATCATCATCATTGATTTTCTTTTAATCTTGCACCATAATTTTTACCATTTAGTTGGTTTTTTGATTCTAACCAAGGTTATAGATTTCACAACTTTTCATCCCTCTTTTTTATACCCATCATTTTCTTCCAAACTATTATATTAATTACCACCAATTTGGGATAATGACACTCAACCTTATTTTAATATTTGAGGAATACTCAAACCTCACGGTCTCAAGTCATCATCATTGGTTTCTCTTTAATTTTTCACTACACTTTTTTACCATTTGGTTGGTTTTGATTCCAACCATGGTTATAGATTTCAAGCCATTCATCACTCTTTTAATACTCATCATCTTCTTCCAAACTATCATATTCCCACCAATGTGGGATGATGAATCCTTGGTTTCTCTTTTAATTTTGTATAATAATTTTTACCATTTGGTTAGTTTTGATCCAACCATGGTTATAGATTTCATTACCTTATATCACCCTTTTATATACCCTCATTTTCTTCCAAACTATCATATTTCCATCAATGTGGGATGATGAAACTCAACTTTATTTCAAAATTTGATGATGAATACTCAAACTTAATGGTCGAAGTCATCATCCTTGGTTTCTCTTTCAATTTGGCATCAAAATTTTTACCATTTGGCTAGTTATAATCCAACCATGGTTATAGATTTTAAAACCTTCCATCACACTTTTATATACCCATATGCAAAAATAGGGTAAGCTAAATAAAGCCAACCACATGAATTGACACAAAAGCATCCATCCCTCTTTTCTTATAGTCACTCCCTACTTCAAAACTTTAATCTTTTCACCAATGTGGGATGATGAAACTCAACCACATTTCAAGATTTGAGGAATACTCAAACCTCATGGTGCCAAGTCATTATTGATGGTTTCTTCTTTAATATATATATATATATATATTGATGATTGATTGATTGATGTAAAATGAGTCAACTTTATTAGTTATCACAAACACATTATGTTAATTATTTGTTATATATATAGATTCTCTATAGAAAAAATAGGGTAGGCGAAATTAAACCAACCACATGAGTTGACACAAAAACATTTACCCCTCCTTTCATATACTCAATTCATACTTCAAAACATGCATCTTCTCACCAACGTAGGATGATGCAAAACTAGGGTAAGCTAAATAAAGTCAACCACATGAGTTGACACAAAAACATCCATCTCTCTTTTCTTATAGCCACTCCCTACTTTAAAACTTTCATCTTTTCACCATGTTGGATGATGAAACTCAACCACATTTCAAGACTGATGATTTTTCTTATAATAAGATTTGTTTTGCAAAAATAAGGTCGTCCAAATAAGATAACCTTATAACTCAAACCTCATGAGTTGACACAAATGGCATCCTATCAATCCTGTTAGAGTCTTAATGTCAATATGTATAGTTCATGGTCCTTTCTGTAATTATGTGTAACTTCTCTTTGTATAAATAGTCTCTTAGGGTTTCATTATTAGGTTAGACACTTCACTTGTAAACACTCTCTCATTATATGAAAACGGCCGATTCAGCCATCTTGTGTGTCTCTCTATCAATCGACTCTCCAATTCTAACATGGTATCAGAGCTCTAGGTAAGCATCCTCAACCATCTTTCAGATCTGCATTCTCGATTTTATTTTCCTTATTTTTCTGCAGTCGTTTTTGCCTCGAAAATCCATTTTCTGTTTTTTTACGAAATTCCAAGTATTAAAGTTGTTCAGAATATCATCACGAACCTTCGTACCAAATTTCAGCCTAAACCGATCTGTTTTGAAAATCCGACTCAAGAACATCATACGTTCATATTTGTCGCAACTCACACACTCATCATTGTCGCAACCTTCACTTGCGACTTCACCTCAAATCGCAACCCTTACTTGCGACTTCACCCAAATCGCAACCCTTGCTTGCGATATCAGCCTTAAATCGCAACCCTCACTTGCGACTTCACCCAAATCGCAACCCTTGCTTGCGATATCAGCCTTAAATCGCAACCCTCACTTGCGACTTCACCCCAAATCGCAACCCTTACTTGCGATACCAGTTTAAAATCGCAACCCTCACTTGCGATTTCACCCCAAATCGCAACCCTTACCTGCGATACCAGTTTTAAATCGCAACCCTCAGTTGCGACTTCACCCCAAATCGCAATCTTCACTTGCGATATCAGTCTCTAATCGCAACCCTCACTTGCGACACTTTCAGTTATCACAACTCAGAAACTCCTCTTTTCGATTTTCAATTCCGGAACACACAGTTTCAGTACCTCACGATCAGTTTCTTACACTCCGGGTTTTCCTTCCAGTCTTCAGTTCCAGTTCTAAATCAGTTTTCTATTACGTCAGATGGCTCTCAATAGCCAGTCTCAATACAGTGACTGCACGTTTTGTCACTCTACTTCTCATCTTCTTCTCAACTGCCCAATTCGAAAATGTCGATGGTGTGGGATCATACAGCCACGACACTATGGGTCTGACTGTCTAAAACATCCAAGGAACTCAGGTAATCAACGACACTCCGGTAATCTAAGGCAACTGCGTACTCAGTCCTTTGCTGCATCAATCACTCCAGACTCCTCTACACCGCCAATTCAGGCACTGCATAACAACAACTCAGCACCTGACCTCATGGCACTCCTGCGCCAGAACCAAGACCAAATAAAGCGACTCATGACAGGTTCTATGGGAATGCATAACACCAACTCTTCACCAGACTCTGTGGCACTCCTGCGACAAAACCAAGACCAAATAGAGCAACTCATGACAGGTTCTATGGGTATGAATTCTCAGTGCAATATCTCAACACCAGGCAATCCTTGGCTATTTGACTCTGGTTGTTGTAACCACATGACACCTAAGGCTGACGGGTTTATCTCAAAGCAAACCTCCAGCATGTACTCATCAGTCCGCACTGCGGATGCCACTCGTTTACCCGTATCTTTCAGTGGAACTGTATCTACCACCAACCTTCAATTACCTGATGTGCTACATATTCCAAACTTATCTCTGAGTCTGATTTCTATCACTCAACTTATGGAATCCGGCCTAATTGTTTTGTTTCATCCTACTGGTTGTGTTGTGCAGGATCCAAAGACCAAGCAGATCCTTGGAGTAGGCCGTAAAGTTGGTCGGATGGTTGAAGTGGCCTACCTCCGTCTCCCCTTACAATCCTCAAATCATGTTGCCTCTGTTTCCAGTACCCCTTCCTTTGAATTATGGCATAAACGCCTAGGACATCTATCTCTAGCTAGGATAAAACTGTTAGCTAGTTCAGGACTGTTAGGCAACACCTCTTCTGAAAATGTTTCTTGCTTATCCTGTCAACTTGGCAAACATCATGCCTTACCTTTTCAACTAAATGAATTTAAGTCTGCTTCCCCTTTTGACCTCATTCACTCTGATGTTTGGGGACCAACACCACATCCATCCATGGGTGGTTATCGATACTTCGTTATCTTTATCGATGATCACACACGTTTTACATGGATATATCTCATGAAACATCGCTCCGAACTACCTCAAATCTACATCACCTTCGCCCGTATGATCCTGACCCAGTTTTCCAAGCCTATAAAGATTCTTCGAGCAGATAATGCTATGGAATACAAAGAATCTTCTCTCCTCTCTTTCCTTCGATCTAAGGGTACTCTTTCTCAGTACTCCTGTCCAGGCACCTCTCCACAAAATGGACGTGCTGAACGTAAACATCGCCACATCCTCGATACTGTTCGTACTCTATTAATCTCAGCCAAGTGTCCAGAACATTTTTGGGGCGAAGCTGCCTTCACGGCTGTCTACACCATCAACCGTCACCCGACTCCCATCCTCAATCAAAAGTCTCCATATGAAGTGATTCATGGGGTCTCCCCTGCATATGACCTCCTAAAAGTATGGGGTTGTGCCTGCTTTGTTCAGTTGCAACCTCATGAACACACCAAACTTGAACCTCGTTCTTGATTATGCTTCTTTCTTGGCTATGGTATTGAACACAAAGGTTATCGTTGTTGGGATCCAGTCTCTAAGAGACTAGGTATATCCCGTCATGTCACATTCTGGGAACATCTTCCCTTCTCAACAATGTCCAAATTTCAAGACATACCCAATCCTTCCACTTCCTTCTTCACTGATAACTCTGTCTCTTTGGACTCCCTCCAATTAGATTCCATGCTGAACTCACTATCTGTCCCACCTCCTTTCAACTCACCTCCATCCGAGTCTTATTCTGTACCATCTGTTCCACCTCCTTCCGCTTCTTCTCAACCGGAACCTTTATCTGTTCCATCTGAACCTTCACCTGACCCATCTGTGCCATCTGATCACGATCAATCATCCGCACCAACTCCAAGTACTACTTTTGAGCCATCTGCTGAGTCTATGGATCCTAGCTCCTCTCAACCACAAGATGAAGCACGACGCTCCGCTCAGGTAAGACAAGTTCCTTCTCACCTTCGTGATTATCATTGTTATGCCACTTTACTATTCACCCATGAACCAACTTCCTTCAAGGAAGCCGAGTCTAACCCTGTTTGGAAGCAAGCTATGACAGAGGAACTTCAGGCACTTGACAAAGCCAATACATGGGAGTTTGTTCCTCTCCCACCGGGAAAGTCACCCATTGGTTGCAAATGGGTCTTCAAAATCAAAACCAAGTCTGATGGATCCATTGATCGATACAAAGCACGCCTTGTGGCAAAAGGCTTCAATCAAGAATATGGCATTGACTACGAGGAAACGTTTGCTCCTGTGGCTCGTGTCACATCAGTTCGTAGCCTTCTCGCCATAGCTGCCACCAAGAAGTGGCCACTCTATCTGATGGATGTCAAGAATTCCTTTCTGAATGGCGATCTCGAAGAGGAAGTCTACATGAGACTCCCTCCAGGTATGACCTCCAGTCAGGGACATGTATGTCGACTTCGAAAAGCCTTCTATGGCCTCAAACAAGCTCCTCGTGCTTGGTTCGAAAAGTTTAGCAACACTGTCATCTCATTGGGATTTTCTCCAAGTAACTATGATTCTGGCCTGTTTACTCGGACTACTGCTGCAGGTACTATCTTACTTCTGTTGTATGTTGATGACATGATCATCACCGACATATCAATCATCTCAAACAATCTCTCAGCTCATGTTTGGAGATGAAAGACCTTGGCAAACTACACTACTTTCTTGGACTTGAAGTTCTATCAGACTCCTCCGGCATCTATCTCTGTCAAGCCAAGTATATTTCAGATCTGTTGTCCAAAACTGGGATCACGGACAACAAAGTTGCATCTACACCCATTGAGCAAAATCTGCACCTTGCTCCGAATGCCGGAATCCCGCTGAAAGACCCCACACGGTACCGTCAACTAGTTGGATCTCTGGTCTACCTGACTGTTACTAGACCAGATCTTGCCTATGCAGTTCATATAGTTAGCCAATTCATGGCTGCCCCGTGCTCAGACCACTATGCCGCTGTTCTTCGTATAATTCGGTACCTCAAAGGGACAATGGTCCATGGACTTCACTTCTCATCCACTTCATCCTTACAGCTTCGTGCCTTCTCAGATGCTGACTGGGATGGTGACATAACCGATCGTCGTTCAACTACCGGCTATTGTTTCTTTCTTGGGGACTCTCTTATCTCCTAGCGCAGCAAGAAACAATCACTGACAGCTTGCTCCAGCACTGAAGCGGAATATAGAGCCTTAGCTGACACTACTCAGGAACTTGTATGGCTACGCTGGCTACTATCTGATATGGGCGCTCATCAATTTTCCCCAACACCATTATGGTGTGACAACACTAGTGCTATTCAGATTGCTCACAATGATGTCTTTCATGAGCGTACAAAGCATATCGAGATTGACTGTCATTTCACTCGTCAACATGTTCTTCGCAAGACGGTTAAACTTTTTTCAATCTCCACCATTGATCAGACTGCAGATATCTTCACCAAAGCTCATCTTCCAGGGCGTTTTCGGGCTCTTGTTTCCAAACTCAACTTGTCTCATTCTTCCCCTACTTGAGTTTGAGGGGGGATGTTAGAGTCTTAATGTTAATATGTATAGTTCAGGGTCCTTTCTATAATTATGTGTAACTTCTCTTTGTATAAATAGTCTCTTAGGGTTTCATTATTAGGTTAGACACTTCACTTGTAAACACTCTCTCATTATATGAAAATGGCCGATTCAGCCATCTCGTGTGTCTCTCTATCAATCGACTCTCCAATTCTAACAAATCTTTTTTATACATATCAGTCTACTCCAACATTTTAAACTCTCACCAATGTGGGATATCTCAAATTCAACCACAATTCACCAATACCTCAATACTAAACTGTTATGATGCCACCTCAATTCCTTTTGGTTTTTCTTTTAATATATATATATATATATATATATATATATATATATATATATATATTGATCCAACCACAATTCACCAATACCTCAATACTAAACTGTTATGACGCCACCTCAATTCCTTTTGTTTTTTCTTTTAATATATATATTGATTGATTAATATATATTGGTTGATATTGATTTTTACCAATATGCAATATCTAAAACTCAACCACAACTAACTTTAATTTTTCTTATAATAAGATTTGTTTTGCAAAAATAAGGTCGTCCAAATAAGATAACCTTATAACTCAAACCCCATGAATTGACACAAATGACATCCTATCAATTCCTTTTATACATACCACTCTACTCCAACATTTCAATCTCTCACCAATGAGGGATATCTCAAATTCAACCACAATTCACCAATACCTCAATACTAAACTCTCATGATGTCACCTCAATTCCATTTGGTTTTTCTTTTAATATATATATTGATGATTTTTTTCTTATAAACTCTCATGACCAATCAAAGACTTACACATCTATATTGGCATACAATACCAACTTCTCAACCAACTATAAACACACCACAATAATCATCAAATAATACCCCTCAGCTTAAGCCTAGGCTATTAACAACCTAGTTCTCATAAGCTAATGCAGACAACACTTTCTTGCATTATTTACACCGACCACGAAACATAGATAACAATTGATTTCCACACTTGCCACAACATCACTCTCGCACTTCTACTTTCTTCCACTTTCTTCTCAACATGAAACACGTTTTCAAGGACAGTTCACTTGGAAGTGTTCACTCTAGACCGATCCCACAAGCTAGCTTTCTTTCACTTCTAAATCAATCGCACACACCCAGTTTTAACGATTTCCATATTTAACCGACAATTTCACCACACCTTATACCAGGAATTTAACCGAGTTAATTCGAAATCACACTCAATGTTCGAAACAACCTCACCTCGCACGCTTGTTAATTATAAACTGCCACTATCTTATCCACATCACCCCACACATTTAAACAATACTCTTCTAAATAGCGTCAACAATCACACTTTGTATAATCTATACAACACACCAAATCGTCGCCTTCATGACAATGTCAAAACTTCACATACTACCATTACTCTCCACACCTAATCATCACGTTCCACACACTACTATTATTCTTTACACTCAAGCCATCACACTCCACACATTAGCAAAATCAAAACAACAGTAATTTAGCACACCTATTTTTATCTCGAACATAATTATCAAATACTTTTCTAATGCAGATAAGCAACAAAAGGATGAAGACACAAATGATTGGTGTACACCGAAGTCAAATAACACTTTAGCACGTGTATAGTTTATAGAAATATACCTGTCTTCGTCTCTATCCATACGTCAAGTCCGACTTGTCACTCTATTGATTCAAACAAGGTTAATATACACATAAGCTCATACCCCATATAACAAGGTATTCCGGTTCAAACATGTACTTGTAAGTTCACATTTACACTGGCCAAATGTAATTTGAAATTACCTTACATGATGTTCCTTCTACCTTTTTATACTTAACATCCCAAGGTTCTAAAATAATGGGGACATCCTACTTCACATGCAGTTTAAGTCTAGGTATAAATCCAAATACCTAAATCCCTTAAACTAGGGCTCTGATACCATCTGTAACAACCCGGTTTCCCAATCATACAACAAATAACATATATTGCATAACATCGTTACATTCATAAAAAAAATTACATAATAATTCACATACGGTCCCATAGTCTCGAAACTACAAAATACATAAAAACTTCCTAATCAACAACAGTCATCAAAAAGCGTCCTACTCTTTATCCTTTCCTTTGCCGCTATAATTTCCTCGACCTGGAATACATATTTTTGAAAACAAAATGAGGGTTAGACCAAACGGGTCTAGTGAGTAAATCTCTGTCCTTTCAGAATCGTTATAAAACCTTTTTATATAAAACCATGTTTCAAAATAGTTTATATACAACCTTCATATCAAATCACACATATACCGTAAGTATATAAATACCACATATACCACACGTATAAACACCACATTAAGACTCATGCATCTCATCCCACCTTATTCCTCCACAACTGGCCATATTAATTGGTAGCAAGCCAACTAATTCACCGGTCCGCACACCGGAACCCGGCTACTCACCGGTCCGCACACCGGAACCCGGCTACCCGTCGGTCCGCACACCGGAACCCGACTACTGCACACTTGTGTAATGTAATGCACATATGAATATAATATCTTACTATATCATAAACACATAATATTCACACCTTAATCATATATCCATTCCACACATATATGTATTCCAGTAAAAAAAACATTTTGAAATAAAACTCACCTTGATGATAGTTTGAAGCCACACACGCGCAAACGATACCAATGGGCAAAACCGACAATTAACGCCACAACCGAACACCACCCAAGCCACACTAACGAGGGGTAACCGAACCTGTAATATATACTCATTGATGAAATCCACATACTTATATGTATACAAGACTCAGTACGACAATTGACAACCTTAACGACTCACCGAACACCCCCGAATCGCAACCGAGCTAGAAACCGAACAACTGACATTAAAACAATACTTGGAGTTCTTATATGCCCAAACTAACCTGTTCAAAGTGTTCAAAACTAACAGCCGGTTACGCATTGCAAAACTATCTCGGCACATAGTCAAGTGCAGTTCGCCCCTGCACTTGACAGCTTCTAACCTTCTTATGTTTGGGCCTTTTTCTCATACTTAGAGACCAAACCAGCTTATAAGATCTAAATGAAATCTGTTCTCTGACCTCTTACGGTTCTACTCGAATTGGAATCACTTCATTTGGATCATCGGTTGATTTTATACGGAATTTATAAAAACACAGAAACTGTTCCGAGTATGCTATGATCAGTCCAGAAAACATATTGTTTTGAGCTACTTAAAGTCAAAACTGGGTTTCAGACCCTTCATAAGAATTGTAGAACACATTGAGTACCTTTCACCTGTAAATTTTGAGCTCAATCGGACTTACGACTTGTGAGTTATGCGCTGTCAAAGTACGGACCTGCACATACCGTAACGTCCGATTTCCCAACTTTTCGTCATTCACTTTTTACTAACTAAACTTCAACTTTTACTCAATTAAACATGTTCCAAATACAAATTAACATACTAAACGTCAAAATGGAGCTTAATGATTCATCTCTCAAGCTTAATCATGAAACTTTATTCTCTTAAGCATTTACCCGAACACTTGGTGAGCAACTAACCACATAAATACAAAACTCACAATTTTGATTCTAAACTTTACCCTTTTTAATCCTACCTCATTTTTGACAAAACCAAACATTTCTAAACATGTTTAATAACATAATTTTTCAATAATACATCATAATCTAAACTTAAACCCAATTGGAAACTAATCTCAAGAACTTAAACAAAAACTTATTAACATAAGGAGAAAGTTATACCTCTACGAAGGATTTGACGAGAGGATTCCGAATATGTAATTGTAACTTTGATTCCTTCAACGAATTGGAATAATTTTTAGAGAGAAGATGAAAATATGAGAAATTTAGAGAGAGAAGAGGTATGGTGATGGCGGTGGATACACAGGGACGAAATTATGTAGTTTACTCTAACATTTCATATATATGTATATTATTATTATTATTATTATTAATTAATAAAGCTTTGGTTAATTGACACTTTTAGCCCCTCAACTATAATTGATTGACAATTTAAATACGATATATTTCGAAGACGTTAAAGTATACGTTTTTAAAGCGGGGTATTACAACATCTCCCCCTTAAAAGAATTCCGTCCCGGAATTCGGTTAAGCAAAAACGTACAGTTGCTTTATGCTCACTACTACATCGAACTCCAATCGAGACTATCGAAATTAACTTAATAAGCACTCCATACCCATCTATATAACAACCATCCAAAAATATCTTTTTAACAAATTTAATATTAATATGTCTTTATTTCACTTTGTGCCTCTTTCAACACCAAGAAAATCTCAGTAGAATCGTAACACGTCTTATAGTAACAATAAATGTCGTTACTTAACAAATCTATAAATTTTTAATCAACCTATCAAAGGCTTAAACATTTATCATGACATTCCAAATCAACTAATGATCATATTATCACTCCGATCTATAATCATCATCATGTCATTCTCTAAACATAACCAAATTTCCAACTATAATATTATTACTAAATCAAATTCTTAAACGCAACTGCAAACCCGTCATCATCTCATTGATTTACACATGAGACTTAACATGCCAAGTCAAGCATAGGGTCTAAAATAACTCTTTAACTTAAACAACTCCATAAATAAAGTTCTTCAACATTAACCTCACTTTACTTAACCGTAAATAAAAAAAAAATATCGTCAACTATTCATATAATAATTCTACTACAATTTACACCACAAAGTTCGTCATACGACCATCAAAATATTTATTGAACATTGCTTTCTTCCTGCTAATCATAACACTAATAATATAAATCCAATGATTACACATATCAACCATATATTCCGATATCTTATAATAAGATCATCCTTCCATTTTCTTTTCCACTTAAAGTCAACTAATAACCCTTTGGCGAACAAGTATGCTATTCTCAATAGCACCCAAACATCAATAATTTCAATCTCATATGAAAATACCACATCTTTAATATAACGGTAACCACCAACTCATTAACGCTAACCACTCAATTTGAAATCATTAGAAATTTATATTCATCATCCAAAATTTCATTATTCATAAAATCTACTACTCAAAGTTGTCTTGGAAACTTAAAACATACACTTTCCATATATGATTTGCTAACAATCACAAGCTTTAGATCAAACACCCACAAAATTTGTAAAATATCTTAACTATTAATTAAACTTTTCTTTTATACTCTTAAGGAATAAATATACCCAACATAAGACCATTTTAAATATAGTTCTACAATTTCTATATCATCCATCACTTTCTTATTAAATCTAAACCACTTATTCCAATATATCACTTTCACTTCTTCACATTAACATCACATACCCATGATCACTTTTCATTTCTTAAACAAACCTAACACCAAATCCACATCTCTACTTGCAATATGAATTCTAACCAAATGGTTCAATCAAAATCCATCATCAATATATTCAACGGTTGTGTCATGTCCATTCATCACAAATAACACTAAATGTCAGACATTTCTCAATTCCCAAATGGTTTTAATCAAACCATTTCCATTTCTATACACTCACTACTTAATTCAAAATCCTGGACTTAATACCAAAAACCGAATCTGACATTTTCATCAATGTCTAATCCAAACAAAATAATCTTGTCAATAAATGCATCACTATTAATGAGAACAAAGAACAGAAATCCTTCACTTAAGAAGATCAATAAATATCACAATATCGTAGAACCTTCACTTCTCACTCCAGCATAAACATATTATTTTAGATATAAATCCTAGTTCCTTAATCATTTTTCTTTTCAGTCTAAATTCCCAATCAAAACATTCAATTGGAAAAAAAAATTCAGATCATAACACTTTTAGTAATAACAATCTAATGTTATAACTTAACATAAACGCAAAAGTCGATGACCAATCAAAGACTTACACATCTATATTGGCATACAATACCAACTTCTCAACCAACTATAAACACACCACAATAATCATCAAATAATACCCCTCAGCTTAAGCCTAGGCTATTAACAACCTAGTTCTCATAAGATAATGCAGACAACACTTTCTTGCATTATTTACACCGACCACGAAACATAGATAACAATTGATTTCCACACTTGCCACAACATCACTCTCGCACTTCTACTTTCTTCCACTTTCTTCTCAACATGAAACACGTTTTCAAGGACAGTTCACTTGGAAGTGTTCACTCTAGACCGATCCCACAAGCTAGCTTTCTTTCACTTCTAAATCAATCGCACACACCCAGTTTCAACGATTTCCATATTTAACCGACAATTTCACCACACCTTATACCAGGAATTTAACCGAGTTAATTCGAAATCACACTCAATGTTCGAAACAACCTCACCTCGCACGCTTGTTAATTATAAACTGCCACTATCTTATCCACATCACCCCACACATTTAAACAATACTCTTCTAAATAGCGTCAACAATCACACTTTGTATAATCTATACAACACACTAAATCGTCGCCTTCATGACAATGTCAAAACTTCACATACTACCATTACTCTCCACACCTAATCATCACGTTCCACACACTACTATTATTCTTTACACTCAAGCCATCACACTCCACACATTAGCAAAATCAAAACAACAGTAATTTAGCACACCTATTTTTATCTCGAACATAATTATCAAATACTTTTCTAATGCAGATAAGCAACAAAAGGATGAAGACACAAATGATTGGTTTACACCGAAGTCAAATAACACTTTAGCACGTGTATAGTTTATAGAAATATACCTGTCTTCGTCTCTATCCATACGTCAAGTCCGACTTGTCACTCTATTGATTCAAACAAGGTTAATATACACATAAGCACATACCCCATATAACAAGGTATTCCGGTTCAAACATGTACTTGTAAGTTCACATTTACACTGGCCAAATGTAATTTGAAATTACCTTACATGATGTTCCTTCTACCTTTTTATACTTAACATCCCAAGGTTCTAAAATAATGGGGACATCCTACTTCACATGCAGTTTAAGTCTATGTATAAATCCAAATACCTAAATCCCTTAAACTAGGGCTCTGATACCATCTGTAACAACCCGGTTTCCCAATCATACAACAAATAACATATATTGCATAACATCGTTACATTCATAAAAAAAATTACATAATAATTCACATACGGTCCTATAGTCTCGAAACTACAAAATACATAAAAACTTCCTAATCAACATCAGTCATCAAAAAGCGCCCTACTCTTTATCCTTTCCTTTGCCGCTATAATTTCCTCGACTTGGAATACATATTTTTGAAAACAAAATGAGGGTTAGACCAAACGGGTCTAGTGAGTAAATCTCTGTCCTTTCAGAATCGTTATAAAACCTTTTTATATAAAACCATGTTTCAAAATAGTTTATATACAACCTTCATATCAAATCACACATATACCGTAAGTATATAAATACCACATATACCACACGTATAAACACCACATTAAGACTCATGCATCTCATCCCACCTTATTCCTCCACAACTGGCCATATTAATTGGTAGCAAGCCAACTAATTCACCGGTCCGCACACCGGAACCCGACTACTCACCGGTTCGCACACCGGAACCCAGCTACCCGTCGGTCCGCACACCGAAACCCGACTACTGCACACTTGTGTAATGTAATGCACATATGAATATAATATCTTACTATATCATAAACAGATAATATTCACACCTTAATCATATATCTATTCCACACATATATGTATTCCAGTGAAAAAAACATTTTGAAGTAAAACTCACCTTGATGATAGTTTGAAGCCACACACGCGCAAACGATACCAATGAGCAAAACCGACAATTAACGCCACAATCGAACACCACCCAAGCCACACTAACGAAGGGTAACCGAACCTGTAATATATACTCATTGATGAAATCCACATACTTATATGTATACAAGACTCACTACGACAATTGACAACCTTAACGACTCACCGAACACCCCCGAATCGCAACCGAGCTAGAAACCGAACAACTGACATTAAAACAATACTTGGAGTTCTTATATGCCCAAACTAACCTGTTCAAAGTGTTCAAAACTAACAGCCGGTTACGCATTGCAAAACTATCTCGGCACATAGTCAAGTGCAGTTCGCCCCTGCACTTGACAGCTTCTAACCTTCTTATGTTTGGGCCTTTTTCTCATACTTAGAGACCAAACCAGCTTATAAGATCTAAATGAAATCTGTTCTTTGACCTCTTACGGTTCTACACGAATTGGAATCACTTCATTTGGATCATCGGTTGATTTTATACGGAATTTATAAAAACACAGAAACTGTTCCGAGTATGCTATGATCAGTCCAGAAAACATACTGTTTTGAGCTACTTAAAGTCAAAACTGGGTTTCAGACCCTTCATAAGAATTGTAGAACACATTGAGTACCTTTCACCTGTAAATTTTGAGCTCAATCGGACTTACGACTTGTGAGTTATGCGCTGTCAAAGTACGGACCTGCACATACCGTAACGTCCGATTTCCCAACTTTTCGTCATTCACTTTTTACTAACTAAACTTCAACTTTTACTCAATTAAACATGTTCCAAATACAAATTAACATACTAAACGTCAAAATGGAGCGTAATGATTCATCTCTCAAGCTTAATCATGAAACTTTATTCTCTTAAGCATTTACTCGAACACTTGGTGAGCAACTAACCACATAAATATAAAACTCACAATTTTGATTCTAAACTTTACCCTTTTTAATCCTACCTCATTTTTGACAAAACCAAACATTTCTAAACATGTTTAATAACATAATTTTTCAATAATACATCATAATCTAAACTTAAACCCAATTGGAAACTAATCTCAAGAACTTAAACAAAAACTTATTAACATAAGGAGAAAGTTATACCTCTACGAAGGATTTGACGAGAGGATTCCGAATATGTAATTGTAACTTTGATTCCTTCAACGAATTGGAATTTTTTTTAGAAAGAAGATGAAAATATGAGAAATTTAGAGAGAGAGAGAAGAGGTATGGTGATGACGGTGGATACACAGGGACGAAATTATGTAGTTTACTCTAACATTTCATATATTATTATTATTATTATTATTATTATTATTATTATTAATTAATAAAGCTTTGGTTAATTGACACTTTTAGCCCCTCAACTATAATTGATTGACAATTTAAATACGATATATTTCAAAGACGTTAAAGTATACGTTTTTAAAGCGGGGTATTACACAATGGGGGAAATGGGTCCGGCGGCCATGGGAATGGAACAGTTGCACAAGGGCAAGCAAACGTGCGTGACGGAAGGAGAGAAAGGGAGTGTTCGTATAAAACTTTCCTTAGCTGCAGGCCACCAGAATTCTCTGGGACTATTGACCCTGTTCGGTGTGTGTATTGGATTCGGGAGATAGAAATGGTGTTTGAGGCTAGTGAATGTGAAGACTCTCAAAGAGTGAAGTTTGCTTCTCAACTTCTTAAGGGCGAGGCCCTTACTTGGTGGAATCTCACCCGTTCGTCTATCACGCCCGAGGTGTTGGCCCATCTCTCATGGCCAACATTTAAAAGGAAAATGCTAGAGAAGTATTGCAGTGAGAGGGCTCTTGACAAGATTGAAGAAGAATTCCGTGGGTTGAAGAAAGGGGATATGACCATTGTCGAGTACTCAAAGTCATTCCTTGAAAAGCTAAGTTTGGTGGAGCATCTGGCTCCCGATGAGAAAATGAAGATAAAGGCGTATCAACGGGGTCTACCGGCTGGGATGAAGACGGCTGTGAGGAACGCCAATGTAACCACTTTACAGGAGACAATTAAAGCATCGTTACTGGTAGAAGACGATTTGAATCAAAGCAAGTTGGAAAGCGGGCCGACGAATGAGAAGAGAAAGTGGGAAGGGCCGTCTGGGCCCATTCAACAACAAAGGCAGTTTACCGAGAACAGAAGTGGTGATAACCGCCATGATGCGAGGTGGTGTAACCGGTGCGAGAAGCATCATGTTGGCCCATGTAATACCCAATCACACTCGAACTCGCAAGGGTGTTACAAGTGTGGAAGGAGTGGACATTATAGTCGGGACTGTTCCATTAAAGGATTGATTTGCTTTGAATGTCATGAAGAGGGTCATGTAAAGAGGGACTGCCCGAAGTTGAAGACGTGTGGAAGTGGGGGATCAAAGACGGAGCCACCAAAGGCAAAGGGGAGAGCATTTCAGATGACAACCGAAGAGGCAAGGACTTCGACGGACGTAGTGTCGGGTACGTTTCTTCTAAACTCCGTACCTACGCGTGTGTTATTCGATTCGGGTGCAAGTTTTTCTTTTGTATATGTGTCCTTTTGCCAAAAGTTATCTATGTCCACTAAACATTTAGACAAAGCCCTAGTAGTAGAAATAGCTGACGGTGGATAGGTTTTAGTTCGGAATATTTGGAGGGGTTGCACATTAGAAATCGAGGGGAGGAAATTCTCAATCGTCTTAATGCCAATAGTGATTGGAGGATATGTTAAGGGCGTGCGTAATCGACTTTGGAGGTAATTGGGATACTCATCTACCGTTAGTAGAATTCGCTTACAACAATAGTTATCACTCGAGCTTAAAGGCGGCACCGTTTGAAGTATTGTATGGGTGAAAGTGTAGGACTCCCGCCTGTTGTTTAGAGGCGGGAGAAAAGCAATTTGCCGGACCGGAAATTGTACAAAAAACGACCGATAAAGTTAAAGTCATTAGAGAACGATTGAAAGTGGCCCAAGATCGACAAAAGAGCTACGCAGACAAAAGGCAAAAACCAATAGAGTTCCAAGTAGGAGAAAGAGTAATGCTGAAAGTATTCCCTTGGAAGGGATTGATTCGTTTTGGAAAGCGTGGGAAGTTAAGTCCCCGTTTCCTTGGACCATTCACTATTCTAGAACGTGTTAGTTCACAAGACTACAAATTAGATCTACCTCCGGAAATGAATGGAATCCATCCAACGTTCCACGTGTGGTACCTACTAAAGTGCTTAGCGGAAGGAGAGAGCGTGATACCTCTATCAGAAATCCGGGTGGACGACAACCGATGCATCGAGGAACCCGAAGCTATTTTGGATAGAGTGATTACGAAACTCCGACATAAAGAAGTAGCCAAGGTTAAGGTGCAATGGAGGCACCATCGTGATGCCAACGTGACTTGGGAACCGGAAGAGGACATGAGACGTCGATATCCGCACTTATTCGTACAATCTTAAATTTCGAGGACGAAATTTTGTTCAAGTTGGGGAGGATTGTAACACCCCGATTTTCGTTATAAGTGGTTTATGTATTTATTTTGCATGTTCAAGTATTTTATTGATATAGCATGACTCGTACCTCGTTAGAATCTGTTCAAGGGCTGAAAAGGGGATCAAATGAGGCTTGGTGCTCTTTGGGCGATAGTGACCGGCGAGAGTGCCCGTGTCACTATCGCGGGTGTCACAATCGCCGCATTTGTACCGCAAGTGTGTGCGAGTTCAAGTCAAAGGACCTCGGCGAGAATGCCCCGGCGATAGTGACAATGTCACTATCGCTATGTCACAATCGCTTAAGGAGTACCGAGAGTTTGGGGGCTTTGAGCGATAGTTCCCCGGCGATAGTGACAGTGTCACTATCACCCTGTCACAATCGCACCGACCTGTTTTGGGTATAAAAATGAGAGTTACGGATTTTTAGCTCATTTGAGTAAACTGAGATATTTTGGCAGACGTTTTTCCTCTCTCTCAAGGTAGGGTTTCGTTATTCTTCCTTCTTTCCATAAATTATTGGTTGTTGGGAGTATTTATGGCTATTATTGTTGGGTCCTAAGTGATCAATCTCAACTTCAAGTGTTATTAGCTAGAAGTGGTCAAGATCAAGGGTTTCCATTTCTAGGGTTTTCATAATTTGAGCTTTAAGGTGAGTAACTTTGATTCAAAAGTATACTTGTTACATAATTTACTCTATCAATTTATTTATTGCTAACAAATTTGTCTTGAAGTATACTGTTGATCCAAACCCTCAGTGATTTGATAATGACCCTCTCTTATATACTTAGTGAAAATTGTAAGTAAACAATATGTATCAGAGTTTCACTATCGCTGATAAGTACTAAGATCTTCCAGTACCGCTGATAGGAACTCTCGCTCTTTAGATTAAACATTCAGCAAAACTGTTCACCATAATAGTCTGAGTCTGTTCAGTACTTATGGTGATCGCTGATAAGTTAGTTGTTTACTTATGATCCCTGAAGACAAGTTTCACGTCAACATAGGTTCTACGCTGAAGTCGAAGATCAAGCTCAAGAACCAGCGACAAGTCTCCTAATGAACTGATGCGGATCAGCGAAGACTCAGATTTGTCCAATCAACGTGAAGTATCAAGTACAAGACTTTAGCTATCGCTGAACTCTATCATTCGCTGATATGAAATGATAGATCGCTGAACATCGAAAAGCTGATCACAAAGTCTTCCGTACAAAGTACTTTTTGTCTCAACCTCCCTTGCACGACTCCGTACGATATGTCAGAATAGAACCTCCTTATTGTCTGAATCCGTACAACAAATCTGATACTACACTGTTCATTCATGCGGCTACTAAGGTTGTCAACAAAGGTCAATGACATGCAACCAACCAGCTGATGACACGTGTAAAGTATATACTGACTTGCATTAAATGCATGCAGTATATAAAGAGATGAACCCACTTCTTTTGAAGTAACTTGCTAACTCTGGACAAGTTCAATCTCTTATCTCAAGATAGGTTATTATTAGTAATTTCCTTATCTCTCTTAGTGCAAGAAACCTTAGTGTTCCAACTTGTTTAGATTTAGGTTTATCCTTAATCTTGTTTCCGCAACAAGCTGTAAATTGTTAATGATTTATCAATAAACAATTTAGAAAAGTAAAATCTGTGTGTTTGTATTCAACCCCCCCCCCCCCCCCCCCCTTCTACAAACTTGTATAGGCCTTCGGGACCAACAAGTTGTATCAGAGCGGATTTGTTTAATCTCATAAACAAGATATAATCTAAGATATTTCTCTTCCTTGCTATTATCTGAAAATGGCCACCAACACAAACACAAATTATATAGACAATGGTTCTCTTGCAAAACCCCCTAGATTTTCCAAAGATAACTTCAACTTATGGAAAAATAGGATGACACTCTTCTTAGAAGGTGTAGACCCTACTATGCCTTACTATCTTGAAAACGGCCCATACATCCCTGTAACAATTGATCCTTCAGTTCCAGCCACTGCGAATAGACCTGCTATTCCAGAAAGGCTGATTCCTAAGGAAATACACATGTGGACCGATGAAGATAAGAAGAAAGTGGCTATAGATACAAAAGCCAGATCCATATTATCCATGGCTCCTCCTGACGAAGTCTACCATTCCGTCATGAACCTGAAATCTTCAAAAGCCATGTGGGACACAATATGTGTTCAGTATGAAGGAACGTCTGAAGTCCAGGACTCAAGAAAGATCAACCTGGTAAGACAATACGAAAGTTTCATTTCTGGTAAGAATGAAACTCTCTCTGAAGTTCACCAACGTTTTAATTGTTTAATTATAGATTTGAAAACTGTTGGTAAGGAATATTCTAACTTTGAAGTGCTGACAAAGTTTCTAGAATGTTTACCTGAAAGCTGGGACAATTATTCTATGTGTCTCAAGCTGTCAAAGGATCTAAAATCAATGACCCTTGCTACCTTATATGGCACATTGCTGAATCATGAGCAATCGAGTCATCTTAAGAAGAATCTTGTAAAAGATTCTAAAAGCACCCCTGTTGCTTTAATCTCAGAGTAACCTTCTACTCAGCGACCCTCGGTCACTATCACTGAGTTAGAAAGTAACTCTGAAAGGTCATCAGATTCTGATTCTTCAGATGATGATGAATCTTTGGCTCTCCTAACTAAAAAGTTCTGGAGATTTGCCAAAAAGAAAATGCTTAAAAAGAACAAACCTCTTTCCATAACTGACAAGCCTAAATCATCAGCTTTTGTTGATAAGGCTACTGCTACTTGTTTTAACTGCGAAAAGATAGGACATTTTGCTAACGAGTGCAGGTCTAAGAAAGTATCTAGACCCTCAGCTTTTACAAAGAAATCCTTTGTTCCAAAGAATAAAGATGACAAATACTCAAAGCTGAAAGAAAAATATGCGAAGCTGAAAAGCTTTAAGAAGAAAGGCAAAGGCCTGATGGCTAACTATGATTGGGCTGCTTCTGAAGAAGAAGAATCATCATATGACTCTGAAGATGATGAAGCCAATCTATGTCTTATGGCAAAGATTGAAGAAGAGGAAGAAAGTTCAGACATTCCCTCCACTTCAACCTCTGCTATTCAGGTATCACCTTCTTTTACCAATATTGCAAATATTGATGAAGCTGATAGTCTCCGTAAGATCGATCTCTTGACTAGAAGTTTATACGAAGCCATGAATGGCAAAACTGTGGTTGAAAACCAAAACCTTGATCTCGCTGAAAAGCTTAAAAACTGCCACCTTCAAATAGAAAAGCTTTCTAAAATTGAAGAAGATTTTAAAGATCAAGTATATTTAAATCAGCTAGTCAAAATCGAACGAGCAGAAGCTATCACTGCATTAAAAGCTGAAAAAGCTACTGTTGAAGGATGGTGTAATTCTTCAACAAAGATCACTGAGATAATAAAGTCTCAGATTCCACTGAGTGATAAACGTGATTTGGGTTACAAATATGAAACTTCAAAACCAACCACCGAGCGTTCAATGCTTAAATTTGGAACGTTCGTATCCTCAGTCACTGACACTTCATCTTCTCAGTACTCGTCCATTACACCAATCCCTGAGGAAACTCCTACCTCCTCAAAAGGCAAGGAGAAAATGGTTTATTCAAAACCTATCTCTGTTTCTAAAGACAAAGGTAAAGGAATTGTTATTTACCAAAATCCTCAGAAGGGTACTTTAGTACCAAAGCTGAATGCTTCTAAAGCCTCAGTGACCCATCCCTCTGGATCAAGGAAGCTGATCTCTGGATCTATTCAGCGATCTACTCCTAGACTCAGAGTGGATGTCCTTGGTAAGAAATATGAAGAACTGAATGTTCGTCCCATTTCTAAAGCCAATAGTTTACTTGGTGCTGGTACTTATAATTCTAAATTAAAAGCTCAGCATTCAAATGGTCCTAGAACTACTTTTAGCTATAGGAAATGTTATCACTGTGGACTCTCTGATCATATTGCTAGTAAGTGCCCCACAGCCACCAAAGCTGAAAAGATAGCTAAGGTGAAGATTGCCCCCAAGGCAAAGAAGACCAACCCTGGTGCAAATCAGGTCAAGGTGAATCCTACAACTGAGGTTAAGAAATTAACCAAAGTGAAGAAAGACAAAGCAGAATCTTCAAATGCTGCGAAGACTGCTGAATCTTCCATTCCAACTACATCCACTGACAAACAAGTATACATGGTCAAGTGGATACCTAAGAAAAACTAATTTTCCTTTGTATTGCAGGGTAAGAAGGGTATCTGGTATCTCGATAGCGAATGCTCTAGACACATGACTGGAAAGAAAAGCCTGCTCGCTGAATACAAGGAAGAGAAAGGTCCCTCTGTGACTTTCGGTGGAAATGGAAAAGGACATACCCGAGGGTATGGTGTACTTTCAAATGGTACAACCTCCTTCAGAAGAGTCGCATATGTTGAAGGGCTGAAGCATAATTTTCTAAGAATCAGTCAGCTTTGCGACATGGATAACAAAGTAATCTTTACTAAGAAATCCTGCTCTGTCGCTGACAAAAAGGAGAAGATAGCTCTCAGCGGTTATCGTCTGGAAAATGTTTATGTAATAAACATGGACTCAACAACCACTGAGAACTCCTGTTTCTTCTCAAAAGCCTCATCTGATGTCAATTGGCTATGGCATAAGAGGCTATCACATCTAAATTTCAAGACACTGAATACTCTTTCTTCAAAAGAGTTAGTCACTGGTCTACCTCAACACTCTTACGCCAAAGAGTCTTTATGTTCAGCGTGTGAAAAAGGGAAGCAGACCAAAGCTAGATTTAAATCAAAGCAAGTATCCTCAGTGTCATCTCCTCTACAACTACTCCATATGGATTTGTTTGGCCCTGTTAACAAACAATCCATAGAAATATACGCTGGTCATAGTTGATGAATTCTCTCGTTATACATGGGTTATGTTTCTCCGTTCCAAGAGTGACACCCCTGAAGAACTCATCACTTTTGTTCGGAAGATGGAAACCCTGAACAATTTGACCGTTCGCTCAATAAGGAGTGATCATGGGACTGAATTCAAAAACAAGTCTCTTGATTCCTTCTTTGAGAGTAAGGGTATTTCTCACAACTTTTCTTCAGTGAGAATACCGCAACAAAATGGAGTCGCTGAAAGAAGAAATAGAACAATTATTGAAGCTGCACGTTCAATGCTCAGCGATTCTCATCTGCCTACTCAGTTTTGGGCAGAAGCTGTCAACACTGCTTGTTTTACGCAAAACAGGTCGCTGATAGTTAAAAGATTCAAAAAGACAGCCTATGAACTCTTTCATGGGAGAAAGCCTTCAATCAGCTTTCTTCACATCTTTGGATGTCAGTGTTTCATACTGAACAACAGAGATGCCCTTGGAAAGTTTGATCCTAAGGCTGATGATGGAATCTTTCTTGGATACTCCTCAGTTTCCAAAGCCTTCAGAGTCTTCAATCGTAGAAGACAAACTGTAGAAGAAACAATTCACGTTACGTTTGACGAATCCCGTTCAGCGAACTCTAAACCGAACGCTGATGCAGAAGAACTGAATCAATGGATGTTTTCTCATCTTGGTGATTCAGAAGATATTCCCACTCCTCATGCTCATCCAGTAGAAAATGATAGTCCCACTATCATTCCAAACATGCAGAATAGTGAAGCTGAAACATCATGGGTCTCAGCTGATCCTATAAACACTATACCTGCAGTTGATCCAAATGTTTCAGATATTCCATCTACTTCTCAGCAATCAGTGAATATAATGACAACTGCATCCATTCCTCTCTTGGCTGATACTCCCGACGTCGCTGAAGCTTCATCTTCAGCTCCTCCAGTTCAAGTTGAGTCAGCGTCTCAAGCTCCGGCTCAGCGATGGATTGTAAATCACCCAATTGATCAAATTCTTGGTGATCCAAACGCTGGTATTCAGACTCGACGAAGTGCAGGTAATATTTGTTTATTTGTAAATTTTATTTCTCTAACTGAACCAAAGAAAGTAGATGATGCCCTCAAAGATCCAAACTGGGTCAGCGCCATGCAAGAAGAGCTGAGTGAATTCGAAAGAAACAAAGTTTGGAAACTTGTTCGAAGACCAACTGACAAAACAGTGATAGGCACTAAATGGGTCTATCGAAACAAGTTGGACGAACATGGTACTGTAACCCGCAACAAGGCTCGTCTTGTTGCTCAGGGATACAGACAAGAGGAAGGCATAGATTATGACGAAACATTTGCTCCCGTAGCAAGACTTGAATCTATTCGTCTATTCTTAGCATATGTTGTACACAAAAACTTCAAAGTACATCAGATGGATGTTAAGTCAGCATTTCTGAATGGAAAGCTGAATGAAGAAGTCTATGTGGAACAACCTTCAGGATTCTCAGATCCTAAGCATCCAGGTTATGTTTATAAACTGGATAAAACACTTTATGGCTTAAAGCAAGCTCCTCGTGCATGGTATGACACTCTTTCAACTTATCTCCATATTGAAAAATTTGAGCGGGGTAAGATTGACAAAACTCTATTTTTCAGGAAAGTGAAAGGTCATATCATTCTAGTTCAAATATATGTTGATGACATTATATTTGGTTCTACTAACCCTGAGCTTTGTACTCGTTTCGCTGATAGAATGAAAGATGAGTATAAAATGAGCATGATGGGTGAACTAACATATTTCCTTGGTCTTCAGATTAAGCAAACTAAAAAAGGAACTTTTATTAATCAGGGAAAGTATGTTAAAGATATGCTGAAGAAGTTCGACTTAACTGAAAGTTCAGCTATGAAAACTCCTATGGCACCACCGCTGACAATTGATAAGGACACTAAGGGTGTTCCTGTCAATGTCACGCTGTACCGTGGGATGATCGGCTCACTATTGTATCTTACAGCTAGCCGACCCGATATTATGTTTGCAACATGTTTGTGTGCACGATATCAAGCTGAACCTAAGATATCTCATATGAAAGCTGTAAAGCGAATCTTTCGATATCTTAAAGGTACAGCGAATCTAGGTCTTTGGTATCCCAAAGACTCAGGATTCGATCTAACCGCCTATTCAGATAGTGATTTTGCAGGTTGCAGAATGGATAGGAAAAGCAACACAGGAGGATGTCAGCTCCTGGGTGGAAAGCTGGTAAGTTGGACAAGTAAGAAGCAAAACTCAGTGTCCACTTCCACAGCTGAAGCTGGATATGTAGCTGCTGGAAGCTGTTGCTCTCAAGTCTTGTGGATGAGAAATCAACTACTAGACTACGATCTTCAGTTCTCCAAAATTCCAATCTATTGCGACAGCACAAGTGCCATCGCTATAGCCAATAATCCAGTGCTACACTCAAAGACAAAACACATTGAAATCAGGTATCACTTTATCAGAGATCATGTGATGAATGGTAATATAGAACTTAATTTTATCCCAACTGATTATCAGTTAGCTGATCTATTCACCAAACCTCTTGATGAGACAAGATTCAACTTTCTCATCAGCGAGCTTGGAATGCTGAACTTTGAAGGATAAAATCCTCAGCGGTTTACATTTGATCAGCAATAGGATAAAATCAACTTATATAACCTATTCTATCATCTTCTCTCTGAATAAACTTGATTCGCTGATATCAAGGTATGTTTTTTTTTCTCTCTGACAAATTGCATGAAAATGCAAGATTTCAAAACAAAATCACATCGCTGAATATCTCTTCCTTATCAGCGATACTTTGAAATTTCTAAAACCTTCACTCATATTTCTATTCAGTGCTTCATGTTTTTAAAAGTATCCCCGAGTTTTTCAAAACCTCAGAGACAACCAAGAATATGAAAGGACAGTTGTGACATCATTACAACAGATATGCCCTGGCACGTTCTTCTTTCTGACACACGTTTGCACGTTTCATTTACTCGCCAATCAAATGCAAACACGTGTCCGTGTCATGATGAAAATCTTTTCCCGCTCAAGATTTTCTCTTTCTAAAAATCTCTATATAAACAAACTCTTTGTTTATATTTGTCTTTTACGCGAACATATCCTCCAAGCAAGAAAGAATTCACTGTTGCATTTGGCTCTCGATTTTCTTTCAAGAACAACTGTTCATCTTCTTCATCAAACATCAAGGTTAATATGTTCTTATTTATTTACCGAATGCAAATAACTTGTTTCCGATCTACTCTTTGTTTTTAACAAGATCAAAACAAAAGAACTTCTTAAAAATAAAATCATTTCTTTCATGGTTTTATGAATACAACCATTTCATGGTTGTTCTCCAAGTTTAAATGCAAAAATCTTAAACTTGTTCTTCACACATTCGTTTTTCCAGAATTCCTTTCTTCAAAGAAAACTGGAAAACAAGATTTTTTTGGGTTTAAAATTTTTTCGTTTTCAAAAACAAGAAAAACCCTAATCTTCATTAAGACATTTTCGTCTGAATGAAATGGACAAAATTCGAAACATCTTATTGGAAATTTCTTTCCACATTAAGATTATTCTTATTTGTTAACATCTTTGGTTGAACTGATAATACAGAGAAATGGCGTCGTCTGCAATTCCTACCAACACTGAGAACATCTCCGTTGAATCTGAGGAAGTGGAAATCCTCAAGGCTCCACAAGTCAAGTTTGCTCTTGACAAACTAGATTGGACTAAAGTGAACAACCTCTCTGCGCTTCTCGAGTTTCCTCCTCGAAAGCAAGTCACACATCTAGATGATGCTGTGAAATTCCTCAAGAATTGCTGCATCTCCACAGCCCTGACCATAACACCTCCTGCATATCAGCTTTTGCTTTCTCAATTCTGGTACTCAGCGAGACACTCCCAACTACCCTCAGCCAAAGACCCCTCCAAAACAATCGATTGCATCCTCTGCGACATCGAATATGGCACCATGAGGATCACCCCAAGCATCATTCGCAAAGCTCTAAGCCTTCCCATCGCTACCAAGGAAAAACCATTCGTTCCCCTCCCTGACCCCAAGAAAAACTTAGACAGGGAAGCCATTATTGCATTTTTCGATGCAATGGGCTATGTATGGGAAATCGGCAGAGACATGAAGCCCGAGAAGAAGCTGACGATTATCAAGAAATCGAAAATGCCCAGCGAGATGAATTTCATCTTCGCTCATCTAATCAGCTGCATGACTGCAAAGAGCGGCTCCTCTGACCAAGCCGCTAAACCTCAGCAAGCAATGGGATATGCACTGCTGAAAGGTCTCAACATAGACTGGGCATCAATTATCTATGATGACCTAGTTCTAAGAGTGGATACCGTCGCTGACAAACCTCCATGGGTTCCATACCCCCGATTCATCAGCGCCATTTTCCAAAAAGGCCTGAAGGAGAGCTACCCAACTGATGGTGACCTGAAACTCTCTCAGGTCGGCCCAAAGATACTCGACTTTAAACCAACGGTGAATGAGGTACGTCTTTCTACTCTCCTAACTCTTCTTAACCCTAACACTTCTACTTCTGCAGCTCCTTCAGCGGTCAAACCCACCGCTGATACCCCAGCTGCTACTTCTATTCCTCTTAAAAGGAAACACTCTCACACCCCACTTGGTTCTAAAAGGATCAAGAAAACAAAGGAGCAACCCCAGCAATCTCATGCTGAAGACTCCTCAGCTCTTTCTGCAGAGCTGAAGGAACGTTCAGTGGTACGCTCTGCCACACCTGAACAAGCCATCCCTTCCATCCCAATCTCAGCGTCTCCAAACGTTGAGGTCACAGACTTGGAAATTTCCCAACCTCCCTCAGTCTCTCAAAAGACTGATGAAGTGATTCTCAGCGATTCCAACGCTGAACTCATAAACTGTTGGTCCCGAAGGCCTATACAAGTTTGTAGAAGGGGGGGGGGGTTGAATACAAACACACAGATTTTACTTTTCTAAATTGTTTATTGATAAATCATTAACAATTTACAGCTTGTTGCGGAAACAAGATTAAGGATAAACCTAAATCTAAACAAGTTGGAACACTAAGGTTTCTTGCACTAAGAAAGATAAGGAAATTACTAATAATAACCTATCTTGAGATAAGAGATTGAACTTGTCCAGAGTTAGCAAGTTACTTCAAATGAAGTGGGTTCATCTCTTTATATACTGCATGCATTTAATGCAAGTCAGTATACACTTTACATGTGTCATCAGCTGGTTGGTTGCATGTCATTGACCTTTGTTGACAACCTTAGTAGCCGCATGTATGAACAGTGTAGTATCAGATTTGTTGTACGGATTCAGACAATAAGGAGGTTCTATTCAGACATATCGTACGGAGTCGTGCAAGGGTGGTTAAGACAAAAGTACTTTGTACGGAAGACTTCATGATCAACTTTCGTTGATTCAGAGCTTTATCATTATCTATTCAGCGAATGATAAAGTTCAGCGATAGCTGAAGTCTTGTACTTGATACTTCACGTTGAGTGGACAAATCTGAGTCTTCGCTGATCCGCATCAGTTCATTAGGAGACTTGTCGCTGGTTCTTGAGCTTGATCTTCGACTTCAGCGTAGAACCTATGTTGACGTGAAACTTGTCTTCAGGTATCATAAGTAAACAACTAACTTATCAGCGATCATCATAAAGACTGAACAGGCTCAGAGCATTATGATGAACAGTGTCGCTGAATGTTTAATTAAAAGAGCGAGAGTTCCTATCAGCGGTACTGGAAGATCTTAGTACTTATCAGCGATAGTGAAACTCTGATACATATCGTTACTTACAATTTTCACTAAGTATTAAGTGAGGGTCATTATCAAATCACTGAGGGTTTGGATCAACAATCTCCCCCTATTTGATTATGACATAGCAACAAAGAAAATTGCTATTTAATGAAAACATAAGGATAAAAAGAACTCATAAAATATTTGTCCCTTTTACTGTTTTCTGGGATCTTTTCAGTAATGATGGAGTAAAGTACGTTCGCTGAAATCTTTCTTTAAAATATTGAATCAGGTTACATTGGAGAATAGAAAGATTATAAGTACAAGAGAAATAAATTACAAGTACAGAAGGATAACTGATACAATAGAGAAAAAGGTGATTATATCAGTTTTCAAAGGGTTCTTCCTTAATGAGAAGTTCATCAAGGGTCTTTTTAGTGGGGATCATCCAGTCAAGGACATTTACTCCTTGATTCTTTAATTTCAGAGCTGCTTCAAAAATCAAGGGCTTCAGGTGTCTAGCTTTGATGTCGCGTCTGACTTCACACCAGTGTACGAGATCTCTGAGTTGTTCGATGGGAGCGATGTGGAGCTCAGAGACACGTTGAAAGTGAGGATTTCCATCGTAGTCTAAGAAGAATATACCGTAGGGATCACTTACCACTGTGCCAGGGATGAAAGTTTCTCTAGGTGGTAGGGAGGTGTCAAGCATTGAAAGATCAGCATCAGGGCCAAGAACTTCAGTACGAGAGAAACCAATACCCGTTTCATTTCGAATGATTGGACCTTCATCAGAGACTTTCTTCTTCTTAGCAGAGGCTTTCTTCGGTTGAGGAAGAGTAGGAGGAATATCCACAGCAGATGAAAACAGGTCGATCTGTTTGTTTAAGATTATCTCGACATGGCTTTTGAACTTTGAGCGCGATCCCTGAATGGCTAATTTCGTTTCTAACCATTCAGAGAGACCAAACTTTTCTAGTGAAGCAGCATAGAAGGTTTGCTTGGTTTTGTCATCTCTGTAGACATCCACTTCAACAACAGGAACATCAGTGTACATTTTTCCTCTGATGTTGGCCTTGACTATTTTGGATGGTCTTGATCGATAGGTCAGCATTTGTTTAGCCCATTCCAAAGTCGTATCAGAGACCTTAGTCTTTTCTCTAACGATTTCTTGAGCATCATCCCAGAGCTGACGTTGAACATCAATTGGAACTCTTTTCAGCTTGGGGTCTTTTATTGATCGTTGAGAAAGCTTGATGGCGTATTCTCTGTCTTTCTCTTCAGCTTCCTTTCTTTCAGCGATGAGGCATTCAGCTCTGAGGTGTTCCTTGTATTCAGCTTTAGAAATTCTGAACTTTGGAGGAACTGAAGGCAATTGATCACGCCTTAGAATGATTCGCTGATCCTCGAATCGCTTTATCATCTCTTCTCTTCTTTTCTGATCCTCTTCACTTAGCTTTTGAGGAGCTAATGAAGGTATGCGTTTGTGTGAGAGAGTCTGTTCTTCAGGTTCATCAGTCTCAGAGATCAAATCTAAGACTGGGATTATTTCATCAGCAGCAGCTGGCTTTATTGGTGAGGTCGCAGTTGTAGAACCTTCAGCTTCATCCTCAAACAGGGGAGAGGACTAGCTGAAACACAGCGATCTTACAAATAAGAACTTGGGTAGAAGAACTTGGGTAGAAAGAGAAAGAGAAATATGTTCAGGTATAGGCTAGGGTAGTAGAACTTATAGGGGGATGGAGTGAGAGATGTTTAGTGTACCTGACAAACCGGCTTTTCAAGCAAGATCATCAGATTTTCATCTTCAACGACACTTTTGCCTTTGCCTTTCTCAGCTCCAGAGGCTGAGGGCTTTGTCTTTGTCCGCTCCCCTGTAGGTTCATTTATTGAGATTCCCTTAAGAGCTTTGATCCTTGGGGCAGGTTTGACGATAAAGAAATCATCGTCATCTTCGTCATCATCATCATCATTCCTTGGAGAGGAGGATGGTTCAGTATCAGGGATGTCGACGGCTTCATCATCTTCTGCTTCAGATTCAGCTTCTTCTTCGAGTTGCTCCCCCTCAGATACAGAGGCGAGCTTCTCGGTTCCCTCAGGGTTATCATCTCCCTGAGGTCCAGCGTTGAGTTCTTCATTTTTCTCTCCCCTGATAGATTCATCATGGGAAAGGTTTTCAGCGCTCTTTTCTTCAGCGCTCTTCTCCTTGGGATGTTCAGCGCTCATCTCCCCCTCTTTCTCATGATGAGTGGGGGAGGAATGTGCAGACTCTTTAGCTGTGGAAGGTTCTCTGTCTTCTTGGCCAGAGATACCTATACAAACTTCAATCTTTGCAAATCTGTCTTCAAGGCCAGAAATAGCAGGATTGATCTTTCTCAGCTCTGTGCGATCCGCCGCTGTGAAATTTTCAGATTCAGGGACAGGGGCAGGATCAGGAGCAGGAGTATTCGCTTTGTTCAGTAGTTGCTCGATCATCGTTTTCATCGAACCAACGTCGGTCTTTACAGAGCCTAAGTCAGTTGTCAGAGTTTGAACATTTGCCTTCACAACAGACATATCACCCTCTAGTGTTCCAACAGATGTCTTCAGCGTTGTTACTTCGCCGGACATGGAGGAAACTGAGTTTTTGAGTGAGGTGTAGTCTGTGTAGATATCAGCGAGCACCTTAGCGAAGTCGCCGAGAGTCTTATCAAGTTGCTTCAAGTCATCTGTGGAAGCTTTCTTCTCCACCACCGTTGTCAGCTTTGTCAAATTTTCTCCAGCGGTTGTTACAACTGTAGAGTTGTTGGAGAGTGTGGTGGTGAGACCGGTCAACTTTGTCTCCACGGACTTCAGAGAAGCGTTGATGTCTCCCAAATTAGGACCTGTAACAGATAAGTACTTGTGAACAAAGGAAAGCTCAGAAGTTTCAGGTTTAGTTACAGTGTATATGGTTTGATTTGTACCTGTAGGAGGATTGATGAACTCGTCAAAGTTGCGGGTTCCTGAAAAATGTTCCATATCTTCCTCAAAAGTACGATGAGGTATGGTGATCTCTGCAGGTCCTGTCTTCACCATTCCTTGAGAAGTGTCAGCAGTGGCTTCTGGAATGATGGCATCTCCAGTGTTCTTTGGAGGAGAGTCCAAGTGAGTAGAGGGAGAAGCGAAGGATAAGAATTTGGTTCGAGTACTGAGTTCAGCGTTGGATTCGCTGAAAATCACTTCATCAGTCTTTGGAGAGACTGAAGGAGGTTGGGTAGATTCCAAGTTTCTAACCTCAGCGTTTAGAGACGCTGAAGCCTGGATTGAAGGGATGGCTTGAATGGGTGTGGCAGAGCGTACCACAGAACTTTCCTTCAGCTCTGCAGAATGAGCTGAGGAGTCTTCAGCACGAGATTGCTGGGGCTGCTCCTTGGTTTTCTTGATCCTTTTGGAACCAAGTTGGGTTGAAGAGTGTTTCCTTTTCTTATTAGGAGAGGATTGTGTGGCCGGGGTATCAACGATGGGTATTGTCGCTGAAGGAGCCACAGAAATCGAAGAAGTGGGGTTGAGAAGAGTGAGACGGGTAGAAAGACGTACCTCATTTTCGACAGGTTTGAAGACGACCACCTTAGGGCCAACGTGAGAGAGTTTCAGGTCACCCTCTTTCGGGTAGCTGTCCTTCAGGCCATATTGAAAGATGGCGCTGATGAATCGGGGGTATGGAACCCATGCAGGTCTGTCAGCGGCAGAGTCTACTCTTTGCAGCAAGTCATCGTAAATGATAGATGCCCAGTCAATGTGTAGACCTTTCAGCAGAGCATATCCCATAGCTTGTTGAGGTTGAGCGACTTGATCAGAGGAGCCGGTCTTCGCTGTCATGCAGCTGATCAGATGGGCGAAGATGAAATTCATCTCGCTTGGCATTTTTGACTTCTTTATCAGCGTCAGCTTTTTCTCGGGTTTCTTGTCCCTTCCAGTTTCCCAGACATAGCCCATTGCATCAAAAAATGCAATAAGAGCTTCTTTGTCAGCGAGCTTTTTATGGTCAGGGAATGGAACAAAAGGTTTTTCTTTGGTAGCGCTGGGAAAGTTTAGAGCTTTGCGAATAATAGCGGGGGTTATCTTTATTGTGCCATACTCAGTATCGCTGAGTATGCAGTCAATGGTTTTGGATGGATCTTTGGCAGAGGGTAGCTCAGAATGTCTGGCAGAGTACCAGAACTGGGATAGCAGTAGCTGACTTGCAGGAGGTGAAATGGTCAGGGCTGTTGAGATGCAGCTATTCTTAAGGAAATTCACAGCATCATTCAGATGTGTGACTTGCTTTCGAGGAGGAAACTCAAAAAGCGCAGAGAGGTTGTTTATCTTGGTCCAGTCAAGTTGATCCAGAGTAAACTTAACCTGTGGAGCCTTGATGATTTCCACTTCCTCAGAGTCAGTGGAGATGTTCTCAGCGGTGGCTTGAATCTTGGAAGTTGCCATTTCTCTGTATTATCAGTTCAACCAAAGATGTTAACAAAATAAGAATGATCTTAATGTGGAAAGATTTTTCATTAAGATGGTTCGAATTTTATCCATTTCATTCAGAAAAAAATGTCTTAATGAAGATTAGGGTTTTTCTTGATTTTTGACATGAAATGTAAAACCCATTGAATCTTGTTATCCAGTTTCTTATGAAGAATTAGATTCTGGAAACGAATGAAGAACAAGTTTAAGATTTTTTCTTTTAAACTTGAAGAACAACCATGAAATGGTTGTTTTTCATAAAACCATGAAAGAAATGATTTCATTTTACGAAGTTCTTTTGTTCGATCTTGTTAAATCAATGAGAAGATCGGAAACAAGTTATACGCATTTGAAAAATAAGAACATATATTAACCTTGATGTTTTGATGAAGAAGATGATGAACAGTTCTTGAGGTTTTTGAGAGCACAAATGCAACAATAATTCTTTTCTTGCGGAGGAAGATTTTATCGCGTAAAAGACAAATATAAACCAAGAGTTTGTTTATATAGAAAATTTTAGAGAGAGAAAACCTTGAGCGGGAAAAGGTTTTCATCATGACACGGACACGTGTTTGCATTTGATTGGCGAGTAAACGAAACGTGCAAACGTGTGTCAGAAAGAAGAACGTGCTAGGGCTTATCCGTTGCAATGACGTCACAACTGTCCTTTCATATTCTTTTAGGATGTCTCTGAGGTTTTGAAAGCTCAGGGACTCTTTTGAAAAACATGAAGCACTGAAAAGAAATATCAGTGATGGTTTTAAGAACTTTCAAAGTATCGCTGTTAAGGAAGAGATATTCAGCGATGCATTTTGTTTTGAAATCTTGCATTTTCATGCGTTTGTCAGAGAGAGAAAAACATACCTTGATATCAGCGAATCAAGTTTATTCAGAGAGAAGATGATTGAATAGGTTATACGAATTGATTTTATCCTATCGCTGATCAATGTGAACCGCTGAAGATTTTACCCTTCAAAGTTCAGCATTCCAAGCTCGCTGATGAGAAAGTTGAATCTTGTCTCATCAAGAGGTTTGGTAAATAAATCAGCTAACTGATAATCAGTTGGGATAAAATGAAGTTCTATATCACCATTCATCACATGATCTCTGATAAAATGATATCTGATTTCTATGTGTTTCGTCTTTGAGTGTAGCACTGGATTGTTTGCTATAGCGATGGCACTAGTGCTGTCGCAATAGATTGGAATTTTGGAGAGCTGAAGATCATAGTCTAGTAGTAGCTGATTTCTCATCCACAAGACCTGAGAACAACAGCTTCCAGCGGCTACATATTCAGCTTCAGCTGTGGAAGTGGACACTGAATTTTGCTTTTTACTTGTCCAACTTACCAGCTTTCCACCCAGGAGCTGACATCCTCCTGTGGTGCTTTTTCTATCCATTCTGCAACCTGCAAAATCACTATCTGAATAGGCGGTTAGATCAAATCCTGAATCTTTGGGATACCAAAGACCTAGATTCGCTGTACCCTTAAGATATCGAAAGATTCGCTTTACAACTTTCATATGAGATATCTTAGGTTCAGCTTGATATCGTGCACACAAGCAAATTGCAAACATAATATCGGGTCGGCTAGCTGTAAGATACAGTAGTGAGCCGATCATCCCACGGTACAGCGTGACATTGACAGGAACACCCTTAGTGTCCTTATCAAGTATCAGCGGTGGTGCCATAGGGGTTTTCATAGCTGAACTTTCAGTTAAGTCGAATTTCTTCAGCATATCTTTAACATACTTTCCCTGATTGATAAAAGTTCCCTTTTCAGTTTGCTTAATCTGAAGACCAAGGAAATATGTTAGTTCACCCATCATGCTCATTTTATACTCATCTTTCATTCTATCAGCGAAACGAGTACAAAGCTCAGGGTTAGTAGAACCAAATATAATGTCATCAACATATATTTGAACTAAACTAATATGACCTTTCACTTTTCAAAAAAATAGAGTTTTGTCAATCTTACCTCGCTCAAAATGTTCAATGTGGAGATAAGTAGAGAGAGTGTCATACCATGCACGAGGAGCTTGCTTTAAGCCATAAAGTGCCTTATCCAGCTTATAAACATAATCTGGACGCCTAGGATCTGAGAATCCTGGAGGTTGTTCCACATAAACTTCTTCATTCAGCTTTCCATTCAGAAACGCTGACTTAACATCCATCTGATGTACTTTGAAGTTTTTGTGTACCGCGTATGCTAAGAATAGACGAATAGATTCAAGTCTTGATACGGGAGCAAATGTTTCGTCATAATCTATGCCTTCCTCTTGTCTGTATCCCTGAGCAACAAGACGAGCTTTGTTGCGAGTTACAGTACCATGTTCGTCCAACTTGTTTCGATAGACCCATTTAGTGCCTATCACTGTTTTGTCAGTTGGTCTGCGAACAAGTTTCCAAACTTTGTTTCTTTCGAATTCAGTCAGCTCTTCTTGCATAGCGCTGACCCAGTTTGGATCTCTGAGGGCATCATCTACTTTCTTTGGTTCAGTTAGTGAAATAAAATTTACAAATAAACAAATATTACCTGCACTTCGTCGAGTCTGAATACCAGCGTTTGGATCACCAAGAATTTGATCAATTGGGTGACTTATAGTCCATCGCTGAGCCGGAGCGTGAGACGCTGACTCAATTTGAACTGGAGGAGCTGAAGATGAAGCTTCAGCGACGTCGGGAGTATCAGCCAAGAGAGGAATGGATGCAGTTGTCATTATATTCACTGATTGCTGAGAAGTAGATGGAATGTCTGAGACATTTGGATCAACTGTAGGTATAGTGTTTATAGGAACAGCTGAGACCCAAGATGTTTCAGCTTCACTATTCTGTATGTTTGGAATGATAGTAGGACTATCATCTTCTACTTGATGAACATGAGTGGGAATATCTTCTGAATCACCAAGATGAGAAAACATCCATTGATTCAGTTCTTCTGTATCAGCGTTAGGTTTAGAGTTCGCTGAACGGGATTCGTCAAACGTGACGTGAATTGTTTCTTCTACAGTTTGTCTTCTACGATTGAAGACTCTGAAGGCTTTGGAAACTGAGGAGTATCCAAGAAAGATTCCATCATCAGCCTTAGGATCAAACTTTCCAAGGGCATCTCTGTTGTTCAGTATGAAACACTGACATCCAAAGATGTGAAGAAAGCTGATTGAAGGCTTTCTCCCATGAAAGAGTTCATAGGCTGTCTTTTTGAATCTTTTAACTATCAGCGACCTGTTTTGCGTAAAACAAGCAGTGTTGACAGCTTCTGCCCAAAACTGAGTAGGCAGGTGAGAATCGCTGAGCATTGAACGTGCAGCTTCAATAATTGTTCTATTTCTTCTTTCAGCGACTCCATTTTGTTGTGGTGTTCTCACTGACGAAAAGTTGTGAGAAATACCCTTACTCTCAAGGAAGGAATCAAGAGAACTGTTTTTGAATTCAGTTCCATGATCACTCCTTATAGAGCGAACATTCATATTGTTCAGGGTTTCCATCTTCCGAACAAAGGTGATGAGTTCTTCAGGGGTGTCACTCTTAGAACGGAGAAACATTACCCATGTGTAACGAGAGAATTCATCAACTATGACCAGCGTATATTTCTTTCCAGCGATGGATTGTTTGTTAACAAGGCCAAACAAATCCATATGGAGTAGTTGTAGAGGAGATGACACTGAGGAAACTTTCTTTGACTTAAAGCTTGCCTTGGTCTGCTTCCCTTTTTCACACGCTGAACATAAAGATTCTTTGGCGTATGAATGTTGAGGTAGACCAGTGACTAACTCTTTTGAAGAGAGAGTATTCAGTGTCTTGAAATTTAGATGTGATAGCCTCTTATGCCATAGCCAGTTGACATCAGATGAGGCTTTTGAGAAGAAACAGGAGTTCTCAGTGGTTGTTGAGTCCATGTTTATTACATAAACATTTCCAAACGATAACCGCTGAGAGCTATCTTCTCCTTTTTGTCAGTGACAAAGCATGATTCTTTAGTGAAAATCACTTTGTTATCCATGTCGCAAAGCTGATTGATGCTCAGAAGATTATGCTTCAGCCCTTCAACATATGCGACTCTTCTGAAGGAGGTTGTACCATTTGAAAGTACACCATACCCTCTGGTATGTCCTTTTCCATTTCCACCGAAAGTCACAGAGGGACCTTTCTCTTCTTTGTATTCAGCGAGCAGGCTTTTCTTTCCAGTCATGTGTCTAGAGCATCCGCTATCGAGATACCAGATACCCTTCTTAACCTGAAATACAAAGAGAGATTAATTTTTCTTTGGTACCCACTTAACCATGTATACACATTTGTCAGTGGAGCTAGTTGGAATAGAAGGTTCAGCGGTCTTCGCAGCATTTGAAGATTCAACTTTGTCTTTCTTCACTTTGGTTAATTTCTTAACTTCAGTTGTAGGAGTCACCTTGACCTGATTTGCATCAGGGTTGGTCTTTTTTGCCTTGGGGGCAATCTTCACCTTAGCTATCTTTTCAGCTTTGGTGGCTGTGGGGCACTTACTAGCAATATGATCGGTGAGTCCACAGTGATAACATTTCCTATAACTAAAAGTAGTTCTAGGACCATTTGAATGCCGAGCTTTTAATTTTGAATTAGAAATGCCAGCACCAAGTAAACTATTGGCTTTAGAAATGGGACGAACATTCAGTTCTTCAGATTTCTTACCAAGGACATCCACTCTGAGTCTAGGAGTAGATCGCTGAATAGATCCAGAGATCAGCTTCCTTGATCCAGAGGGATGGGTCACTGAGGCTTTAGAAGCATTCAGCTTTGGTACTAAGGTACCCTTCTGAGGATTTTGGTAAATAACAATTCCTTTACCTTTGTCTTTAGAGACAGAGGTAGGTTTTGAATAAACCATTTTCTCCTTGCCTTTTGAGGAGGTAGGAGTTTCCTCAGGGATTGGTGTAATGGACAAGGAGCACTGAGAAGATGAAGTATCAGCGACAGAGGATACGAACGTTCCAAATTTAAGCATTGAACGTTCAGTGGTTGGTTTTGAAGTTTCATATTTGTAACCCAAACCACGTTTATCACTCAGTGGAATATGAGACTTTATTATCTCAGTGATCTTTGTTGAAGAATTACACCATCCTTCAACATTAGCTTTTTCAGCTTTTAATGCAGCAATAGCTTCTGCTCGTTCGATTTTGACTAGCTGATTTAAATATACTTGATCTTTAAAATCATCTTCAATTTTAGAAAGCTTTTCTATTTGAAGGTGGCAGTTTTTAAGCTGTTCAGCGAGATCAAGATTTTGGTTTTCAACCACAGTTTTGCCGTTCATGGCTTCATATAAGCTTCTAGTCAAGAGATCGATTTTGCGGAGACTATCAGCTTCATCAATATTTGCAATATTGGTAAAGAAGGAAGGTGATACCTGAATAGCAGAGTTTGAAGTGGAGGGAATGTCTGAACTTTCTTCCTCTTCTTCAATCTTTGCCATAAGACATAGATTTGCTTCATCATCTTCAGAGTCAGATGATGATTCTTCTTCTTCAGAAGCAGCCCAATCATAGTTAGCCATCAGGCCTTTGCCTTTCTTCTTAAAGCTTTTCAGCTTCGCATATTTTTCTTTCAGCTTTGAGTATTTGTCATCTTTATTCCTTGGAACAAAAGATTTCTTTGGGAAAGCTGAAGGTCTAGTGACTTTCTTAGATCTGCACTCATTAGCGAAATGACCTGTCTTTTCGCAGTTGAAACAAGTAGCAGTAGCCTTATCAACAAAAGCTGATGATTTAGGCTTGTCAGTTATGGAAAGAGGTTTGTTCTTTCTAAACATCTTCTTTTTGGCGAATCTCCTGAACTTTTTAGTTAGGAGAGCCAAAGATTCATCATCATCTGAAGAATCAGAATCTGATGACCTTTCAGAGTTACTTTCTAACTCAGTGATAGTGACCATGGGTCGCTGAGTAGAAGGTTCCTCTGAGATTAAAGCAACAGGGGTGCTTTTGGAATCTTTTACAAGATTCTTCTTAAGATGGCTTGATTGCTCATGATTCAGCAATGTACCATATAAGGTTGAAAGGGTCATAGATTTAAGATCCTTTGACAGCTTGAGACACATATAGTAATTGTCCCAGCTTTCAGGTAAACATTCTAGAAACTTTGTCAGCACTTCAAAGTTAGAATATTCCTTACCAACAGTTTTTAGATCTATGATTAAGCAATTAAAACGTTGGTGAACTTCAGAGAGAGATTCATTCTTACCAGAAATGAAGCTTTCGTATTGTCTTACCAGGTTGATTTTTCTTGAGTCTTGGACTTCAGACGTTCCTTCATACTGAACACATATTGTGTCCCACATGGCTTTTGATGTTTTCAGATTCATGACGGAATGGTAGACTTCGTCAGGAAGAGCCATGGAAAGTATGGATCTGGCTTTTGTATCTATAGCCACTTTCTTCTTATCTTCATCGGTCCACTGAAAGATTTCTTTAGGGACCAGCCTTTCAGGAATAGCAGGTCTATTCTCAGCGGCTGGAACTGCAACATCTATTCTTACAGGGATGAATGGGCCATTCTCAAGATAGTAAGGCATAGTAGGGTCTACACCTTCTAAGAAGAGTATCATCCTATTTTTCCATAAGTTAAAGTTGTCTCTAGAAAATCTAGGGGGTTTTGCAAGAGAATCATTGTCTATATAATTTGTGTTTGTGTTGGTGGCCATTTTCAGATAATAGCAAGGAAGAGAAATATCTTAGATTAGATCTTGTTTATGAGATTAAACAAATCTGCTCTGATACCACTTGTTGGTCCCGAAGGCCTATACAAGTTTGTAGAAGGGGGGGGGGTTGAATACAAACACACAGATTTTACTTTTCTAAATTGTTTATTGATAAATCATTAACAATTTACAGCTTGTTGCGGAAACAAGATTAAGGATAAACCTAAATCTAAACAAGTTGGAACACTAAGGTTTCTTGCACTAAGAAAGATAAGGAAATTACTAATAATAACCTATCTTGAGATAAGAGATTGAACTTGTCCAGAGTTAGCAAGTTACTTCAAATGAAGTGGGTTCATCTCTTTATATACTGCATGCATTTAATGCAAGTCAGTATACACTTTACACGTGTCATCAGCTGGTTGGTTGCATGTCATTGACATTTGTTGACAACCTTAGTAGCCGCATGTATGAACAGTGTAGTATCAGATTTGTTGTACGGATTCAGACAATAAGGAGGTTCTATTCTGACATATCGTACGGAGTCGTGCAAGGGTGGTTAAGACAAAAGTACTTTGTACGGAAGACTTCATGATCAACTTTCGTTGATTCAGAGCTTTATCATTATCTATTCAGCGAATGATAAAGTTCAACGATAGCTGAAGTCTTGTACTTGATACTTCACGTTGAGTGGACAAATCTGAGTCTTCGCTGATCCGCATCAGTTCATTAGGAGACTTGTCGCTGGTTCTTGAGCTTGATCTTCGACTTCAGCGTAGAACCTATGTTGACGTGAAACTTGTCTTCAGGTATCATAAGTAAACAACTAACTTATCAGCGATCATCATAAGGACTGAACAGGCTCAGAGCATTATGATGAACAGTGTCGCTGAATGTTTAATTAACAGAGCGAGAGTTCCTATCAGCGGTACTGGAAGATCTTAGTACTTATCAGCGATAGTGAAACTCTGATACATATTGTTTACTTACAATTTTCACTAAGTATTAAGAGAGGGTCATTATCAAATCACTGAGGGTTTGGATCAACAGAAACCAGCCTCCATTCTTATCCTTCGCTTCTCCCTCTACTCATTTGGTCTCTCCTCCAGTTATCACTGGAGATGCCATCATTTCTACGGAAGCCAAAGCTGATAATCCAGAAATGATGAAGACAGAACCTGCAGGACAATCCATGGGCACGTTTAAAGACGATATGGAACTTTACTCAGGCACCCGTGATTTTGATGAATTCACCAATCCTCCTGCAGGTAATCAACAACCCCTAAACACTGTTACTAAACCCCAAACTTCTGAGCTTTCATTTGTTCACAAGTTTTTATCTGTTACAGGTCCTAACTTGGGAGACATCAACGCTTCTCTAAAGTCCGTGGAAACAAAGCTGTCAGGTCTCACCACCACTCTCTCCAACAACTCTTCAGCTGTAACAAACGCTGGAGAGAATCTTCTAAAGCTGACAACGGTAGTAGAGAAGAAGGCTTCCACAGATGACTTAAAGCAAGTTGATAAAACTCTCAGCGACTTCGCAAAGGTGCTCGCTGACATCTACACAGACTACACCTCTCTCAAAAGTTCAGTTTCATCAATGTCCAGCGAGGTCACAACGCTGAAGACATCTGTTGGACAACTCGAGGGTGATCTGTCTACTGTAAAGACTGACTTAGGCTTTGTAAAGACCGATGTTGGTTCGATAAAGACGATGATCGAGGAGCTACTACACAAGGTGAATAATCCAGCTCCTGATCCTGCCCCTGCCCCTGAAACTGAAAACTTCACAGAGGCGGATCGCATAGAGCTGAAAAAGATCAATCCTGCTATTTCTGGCCTTGAAGACAGATTAGCAATAATTGAAGATTGTAAAGGTCTCTCTGGCCAAGAAGACAGAGAACCTACCAACGCTGTTGAATCTACCCATTCCTCCCCCAGTCATCATGAAAAAGAGGGGGAGAAGAGCGCTGAAGATCCTTCCAAGAGCGCTGAAGACCTTTCCCATGATGAATCTATCAGGGGAGAGAAGAATGAAGACCTCACCTTCGCTGAAGAGGGTGAGAAGACTATTGAAGCTGAAGCAGCCGCTGGACCTCAGGGAGATGAACACCCAGAGGGAATCGAGAAGCTCGCCTCTGTATCTGAGGGGGAGCAACTCGAAGAAGATGCTGAAGAAGACGATGAAGCCATCGACATCGCTGATGATGAACCATCTTCGTCTCCAAAGAATGATGATGATGATGACGAAGATGACGATGATTTCTTTATCGTCAAACCTGCTTCAAAGATCAAAGCTCTTAAGGGAATCTCGATAAATGAACCTTCAGGGGAGCGGACAAAGACAAAGACAAATACCTCTGGAGCTGAGAAAGGCAAAGGCAAAAGCGTCGCTGAAGATGATAATCTGACGATCTTGCTTGAAAATCCGGTTTGTCAGGTACACTAAACATCTCTTATTCCATCCCTCCTCTATCATACACTATCAGTTTCTACTACCCAAGCCTATACACTTGAACAAATTCTCTCTATCTGATTCTACCCAAGTTCTTACTTGTAAGATCGCTGTGTTTCAGCTAGTCCTCTCCCCTGTTTGAGGATATCGCTGAAGGCTCCACAACTGCGACTTCACCAAAAATACCAGCTGCCGCTGAAGAAATAATCCCAGTCTTAGATTTGATCTCTGAGACTGATGAACCTGAAGAACAGACTCTCTCACACAAACGCAGACCTTCCTTAGCTCCTCAAAAGCTAAGTGAAGAGGATCAGAAAAGAAGAGAGGAAATAATAAAGCGATTCGAGGATCAGCGAATCATTCTAAAGCGTGATCAACTTCCTTCAGTCCCTCCAAAGTTCAGAATTTCCCAAAAGGAATACAAGGAACACCTCAGAGCTGAACGCCAAATCGCTGAAAGAAAGGAAGCTGAAGAAAAAGACAGAGAATACGCCATCAAGCTTACTCAACGATTAATAAAAGACCCCAAGCTGAAAAGAGTTCCCATTGATGTTCAACGTCAGCTATGGGATGATGCTCAAGAGATCGTTAGAGAAAAGACTAAGGTCTCTGATACGACTTTGGAATGGGCTAAACAAATGCTGACCTATCGATCTAGACCATCCAAAATCATCAAGGCAAACATCAGAGGACGACTGTACGCTAACGTTCCTGTTGTTGAAGTGGATGTCTACAGAGATGACAAAACCAAACAAACTTTCTATGCTGCTACCTTAGAAAAGTTTGGTCTCTCTGAATGGTTAGAAACAAAATTAGCCATTCAGGGATCGCGCTCAAAGTTCAAAAGTCATGTCGAGATGATCTTAAACAAACAGATCGACCTGCTTTCATCCTGTGTGGATATTCCTCCTACTCTTCCTCAACCAGAGAAAGAGTCTGCTAAGAAAAAGAAAGTCTCTGATTCAGGTCCTACTATCCGAAATGAAACGGGCATAGGTTTCTCTCGTGCTGAAATTGTTGGCCCTGATGCCGATCTCTCAGCGCTTGACACCTCCCTACCACCTAGAGAAACTTTCATTCCTGGCACAGTTGTAAGTGATCCCTACGGTATATTCTTTTTAGACTACTATGGAAATCATCACTTTCAACGTATCTCTGAGCTCAACATCGCTCCCATCGAACAACTCAGAGATCTCGTATACTGGTGTGAAGTCAGATGCGACATCAAAGCTAGACACCTGAAGCCCTTGATTTTTGAAGCAGCTCTGAAGAAAAAGAATCAAGGAGAAGATGTCCCTGACTGGATGATTCCCACATCAAAGACCCTTGATGAACTTCTCATTAAGGAAGAACCTTGGTAAACTGATAGGATCGCCTCTTTCATCTATTTTATCAGTTGTTCTTTTGTACTTGTAATTTTATTCGCTGTACTTGTAATTTTTCCACTTCCATCTGTAATCTTTACAAAGTTTAAAGAAAAATTTCAGCGAATGTACTTTACTCCATCAGTACTGAAAAGATCCCAGAAAACAGTAAAAGGGACAAATATTTTATGAGTTATTTTTATCCTTATGTTTTCATTAAATAGCAATTTTCTTTGTTGCTATGTCATAATCAAATAGGGGGAGATTGTTGATCCAAACCCTCAGTGATTTGATAAAGACCCTCTCTTATATACTTAGTGAAAATTGTAAGTAAACAATATGTATCAGAGTTTCACTATCGCTGATAAGTACTAAGATCTTCCAGTACCGCTGATAGGAACTCTCGCTCTTTAGATTAAACATTCAGCGAAACTGTTCACCATAATAGTCTGAGTCTGTTCAGTACTTATGGTGATCGCTGATAAGTTAGTTGTTTACTTATGATCCCTGAAGACAAGTTTCACGTCAACATAGGTTCTACGCTGAAGTCGAAGATCAAGCTCAAGAACCAACGACAAGTCTCCTAATGAACTGATGCGGATCAGCGAAGACTCAGATTTGTCCAATCAACGTGAAGTATCAAGTACAAGACTTTAGCTATCGCTGAACTCTATCATTCGCTGATATGAAATGATAGATCGGTGAACATCGAAAAGCTGATCACAAAGTCTTCCGTACAAAGTACTTTTTGTCTCAACCTCCCTTGCACGACTCCGTACGATATGTCAGAATAGAACCTCCTTATTGTCTGAATCCGTACAACAAATCTGATACTACACTGTTCATTGATGCGGCTACTAAGGTTGTCAACAAAGGTCAATGACATGCAACCAACCAGCTGATGACACGTGTAAAGTATATATTGACTTGCATTAAATGCATGCAGTATATAAAGAGATGAACCCACTTCTTTTGAAGTAACTTGCTAACTCTGGACAAGTTCAATCTCTTATCTCAAGATAGGTTATTATTAGTAATTTCCTTATCTCTCTTAGTGCAAGAAACCTTAGTGTTCCAACTTGTTTAGATTTAGGTTTATCCTTAATCTTATTTTCGCAACAAGCTGTAAATTGTTAATGATTTATCAATAAACAATTTAGAAAAGTAAAATATGTGTGTTTGTATTCAACCCCCCCCCCCCCCCCCCCTTCTACAAACTTGTATAGGCCTTCGGGACCAACATATACTTTGAGCCAATAAGCTCTTATTTCTCTAAAGAAGAAGTTTAAGGGGCTTAATGGTAAGATAAAGGTGATGTGGTATTTTATTCTACTTGTAATTGCATCTTTTATGATGGTGATCATTGGAAATTGGTTAAACCTAAATGTTAGGGTTTGGAGCTTAATGGATTAAGCTATGTCTTAATGAAGAAATTATGACTATGATGGAAGTGACTTAATATGCTAATTTAGTATGTGTTGCCATGCTAAACGATAAACTCATGATATCACTTATATGTATGTAGATATTTGGAGGATTTCTTGTATGTAGAAATCATGTGCTTAATGAGATAGTTGGACTGTCTTTTATGAAATTAATGTTTGGATTTATGAACTGCTTGGAGTAGTTGTTTGTTGGTATTCACAAATTGGAGGAGTCTCTAAGTAGGCATTAGGAAGATATAATCTTGGGCACTTACCTTGGAGGTTTGTGTATCGATCCACGCTTTCGGGATTTATACCATATAGGTAGTCCCGATGTGCCGGGCCTTGAGGCGTTACCTTGGAGGTAGACGCTAAGGTGTATCTTCAAAGATGATGTAACTTGAGTTGATGTTTGGGGTCTTCCCATAGAGTCCTATTTGTGAATGACCAAGTTAATACTTCTTATATGACATAACTGCATGTTTTACTATATGTTTGACTCACTAGGCATTCCACGCCTAACACTTGTTGTTTGTCTAATGTGTGTCACAGGTTCTAGTGGTGTCATCCCTAGGAAGGCATAGATGGGGACTTGTGAGCGTGGGGAATACTTTTGAGATGTCAAAGTTAGAAGAGCAAAGTTGGTCTAATTATGACACCATTTGTAATCTTATTTCTATAGCAGAGATTAGAATAGTCGGTTGTCATTTAGTTGTAAATATTACACTTTGTTTGTAAAACAGGCATATGTAATTTCCCCTTTTGAGCTCGTGCTATGGCATTGTATATATCACTCTTCCGTTTTATGGAAGTTTTTGTTGACCCTATTTTTGGGGTGTCACAGCTGTCCATGTACAAAATCACATGTGATTTTACACTACCTGGATTTTGTACGTGATTTGTACAAAATCACGTGTGATTTTGTACAAAATCACATGTGATTCACGTCCAGATTTCCAGGTAGTGTAAAATCACATGTGATTTTGTACGTGAATCACATGTGATTTTGTACATGGACGACCGTTCTCGTGTTCTCGTAAATAGTTAGCGTTCTCGTTTGAACCCACCTCTCTCTCTCTCTCTATATATATATATATATATATATGTTGGACACATTTCGGTGTTGTTTTGTTTAGAGATTTAAAGCCTCAATATGTTTGTTCATTCACATAATTCAACAGGGAGTAAGTACAAGTTCATGTAAGTATATATTTATTCCCATGATCATCTCTAACAAGTACTAAAGTGGCGAAGTAGCGAAAAAGGATAGTCGAGGCCTGTCTTTTACAGGGTTTCATTAAAACGGATTTCCTTCCATACAATGCATCCATTTCCCAGGATACAACAGTTTAAACAGTTTGCGAAAACTGCAAACGTAACAAATGCCCGAGTTTCACCTTGGTGAGGAATCAGGCCATAAAGGAGTAGAAAAGTTGTTCTTCGGTGCGCTTTTGAGAGAGAGTTGGGACTTTCTTTTTATACCGTTGAAAAACGATGTCGAAAAAGAAATAATCGAAGGTTTCCCCTATTATATAAAAGAAACTATTAATTTTTTTTCCAAATTCAAAAGGCCAATTCAAATTAGAGTAAATTACAGATTCGGTCCTTGTAGTTTGTTCAAAATTACAGATTTCGTCCCTAAACTTCATTTATTATGGAAATGGTCCCCAAGTGATGCATTTTCCATTGGATTTGGTCCCTGCCCCTAACGGCCGTCCAACTACTCCGTTAAGCTCGAGGGTATTTTTTGTCTTTTCACTATTTAACCATTTTTCCTTTTCTTTTTATTTATTTTTTCTTGAATCTTCATCTTCTTTATGAAGAACATGAAGAATACCATATTAATTAAATGCATTGAAAACCACCAAAAATCCATTGGAAACCACCAAAAATCCATTGGAAACCACCATTATCATCAAAAAAGTATAATCAAATCCATTGGAAACCACCAAAAATCCATAAATCCATAAACCACCAAAAATCCATTTGATTGTTCTTCAGAATTATCTTTCATTCATCTTCCTCGCTTTAAAAACCCTAATCGTGCCCTTGATTGATTTCAATTCCTCCTTCTGCTCGCCAAAAATGGCTGCCTTTTATGCATCTCCATCTCCGGCGAAACACATACCAGTTGACGAAATCAAAAGCTTCAAGGGACGCATATCTTCATCCCTGAAATCGAAGTAGATCAGTTCATCTCTCTTCTCTCAATCTCTATATCTTCTCTTGATGGCATCTGGATTTCATTGGGACTAAATCTCAGAAACAATTGATGGCATCTGTGTAACACCCGTAATTTTCGGATAAGTACAATTTCAAATCAGTGTAGAAATCGATCTTTTAAGAAAAATATGAAAAATAGGATTTTGGATTACATCCTAGATTTTATGGTCTTGTTGGATGAGGAATTCAAATACGAGTCCAACGGTTCTTTCCGTAGCGAAAACGGAGCTAAAACGAAGAAGTTATGGGCAAAACAGTGTTTAAGGGGAAACCGGGCGACAGTGCCCGGCGCGCATTGTGGCGCTAGTTCACTAGCTCGGAGACCCGTGCGGAGCTCCTGATCAGCTTAAAACGCGAATTTCACCCCATAAACTTCATTTCTTCATCTCTCTCATTTCAACTCCGATTTTGGTGATTCAAGTTGCTATGGTTCCGTTTTTGAGAGCTCTTCATGGATCTAGAAAGAGTTTGGAAGTTTATTGGAAGATTCATGAATGTTTGGTGGTGGTAAGCTTCTCATTTCCCACTCCTAAACTCCATCTCTTCTCTTCCAAATCATTCCCTCTTCTTCCTCCTCAAACCCTAACTGATTTTGGGGCTTTTCATGGAGATTAAAGTGTTTCTTCTCCATTTCATGCTAGTGGTTTCATTTATTGATGCAAGAGCAAGTTTCATCCACAACACTAGAGATTTTTGGGGTTTTCTAGGTTTTCGTCAAAACCTAAGTGGTGAGTTCATCCTCCTAGCTTCTATACTTTCATATGAGTTATAAATGTTTCATTAATGATATCCTAGTATTTTGTTCCTCCATTTTTTGTTTGGATGATTTTGAGAAAAGTTAGGACAAATTGGGGTTTTGGGTATAAATGAAGATTTCGATGGTTGATGTTTGGGGAACAATTCTAAATGGTTAAATGTGGTTATTGATGGTTGGAAACTTATGGATCTAGGTTTTTAGAAGTTTTGGCTTGAAGATTCAAGTTTCTTCAAAGGATCTTACGTTTGGGAAAAATCTAGATTTAACCTAATCTAGCAAGGTGAGTTCAAGTTACTTTGCGAAAATTTGTACATGCCAAAATGTTATTTTCCAAGCAATTATGTGTTTTACATGAAAATTGTCAATGTTGGGTTATTTGATGGGTTTTAACCTTCGAAGTATTTATGGTTGTAAATATGATAAAACACTTATATTTGGATTTTGGAAAAATGTGATGGATAAATCATACATGAAAATGAGTTATTGATTTATGTGATAAATGGAGTCTATTTGTATGAAAATGCATTTTGTGGACATATTGGAAATATGCATATAACACATCACGAGATGTTTTGAAAATGTAAAGGTGTGAGTCCTTTGGAAATGAGGGTTTTCCCGATCCAAGATTTTATTTTGGGTTTTCATGGATTTGAAGTATTTATGGGCAAACAGCGTGTGTTGTTATATTTGATGTCATTTTATGACTTTCATGAACTATCTTTTGAGTTAGTTGAGCTTGTAGCTCGGTATTGGGTTTTATCAAGTTTTGGTGACATTATCCAGTTTTGATAGCTCAAGTTGAGTTTTGAATCATGATTTATGTTATTGGGGAATTGTATGTTTTGAATGCATTACGTTTATTCATTTGGGGTCGTGTAATATTTAGACCTTATTAGCCATGGATCCATAGGCAGTTGAGTTTCCCCTTAGTCTCGCGAGCAAGAGGTCGGGATTGATTGAGCTCAGTTTACGAGACGTTAGTTTTTTTTGTAGCACGGAATAGGCATCGAGTTCCATGATAAGTAAGGCGTGGACCTAGATGGTCGGGCATCGTCTCATGGGCAGTAAGGTGTAATTCCATATATGTGCTTAGCACGGGATAGGCATCGGGATCCATGATAAGTAAGGCGTGGACCTATATGGTCAGGCGTCGTCTCATGGGCTGTAAGGTGTAATCCCTAATGCGCTGTTGTGGATTTGGAGTGACCCAATGTATAGACCCGGAGTGGAGTGGTTGAAGTTGGGGGCTCCCTAGTCTCGCGGGCAATAGATCTGGAGTGATTGAGCTCAGTTTACGAGAGTAATCCATGTGGGTGTTTTATTGCATAGTAGGTGACCCACTTTAGTGTTCCGTCACATGCAATGTATACGGGTCTCCCCCGTCACCGAAAGGTGTTGTTTTGGGTATTTTTGTTTATCCATGTTTTCGGTGACTTATCATATTTATGAGAATTGCCTTTTCACGATTATATGAGTTATGGGTTATGTTTCATCCATGTTTTGGGATGTTTTGGAATAATGGCGAATAATTATGAGTTTAATCGTTTTGAGTATCAAATGCTACTTCATCCTTTCCGATGACTTGGGAATGAGTCTATTTTTGGGAAACCTTGTTATAATAAAGATTTCAGTATGAGAATTGTGTGAGTTGGAAAATGGGTGATATGCAATTAAAGTAAACTCTTTTGAAATCATGACTAAAAACTACATTCCTCTCGATTTATGAATTTTTATAGTCATGATAAAATGTTTGAACTCACTAGGCGTTAGCCTAACCCTTTTTATTTGTCGGCATGTGCAACAGGCTCAGGTTGGAAGTAGCTTTAGCTACACTGTGAAGTGGCGAGTGCTAGTAGAGTGCACGAGAGATGATTTTGGTTAAGTGAATCTTCCGCATTTATTTGGGACTAGCAATTTGTGTTGTATTAAGTAACGCCCGTCTTAAGTTTTTAGTTGAGGAAATTATAATGTTTAAATTCCGAGGTAATTTCAGGAATGAATTGTAGAAATGATTTTACTTACTCTTGGTTATTTTATTGAAATTAAAGTTAGTTGCTCGTTCAAAATTTGAGGGTGTTACAAGTTGGTATCAGAGCATAAGTTTGAGAGAATTAGGTGTTGATTTTGAATACCTAGACTCAAACTAGCGATCTTTTAAGTTAGAGAAAGTGCAATTGCACTATTAGGCACATTAAGATAGGATGTTTTGGGGTTGATGGAGTCGTTAGAAACGATAATCACGTTAAGGGTAGCATGGATAAGCATATACGGTACATTCATAATTACACCTGGCTAGTGTTATGGTGAACCTACTCGTTACATGTGCTTACTTGAAATACTTTAATGTGATGAGTGTTGGGGGTAGTAAAGAAGTTCTAAGCGAATAGTGTTGGAAAAGATTGACGATTTTAGTATTGGTCACTTGGGGTGACAATAAGCATGATAATTGCTCTAAGTGGATCATTTCGAGTCAAAATTTGATGGTTGAATTAGAACCATGGACTTATTGAAAAGACTTTGATTCGAGGAAGAATCGTAAGGTTAATTGATGTAATTCCCAACTTTACCTTAAGAGGTTTGGATATCCGGATGACAATAATGGACCGGAGGGATTTGGAGGAGTATGGGTTGAGATGTTGAGTGCCGACTAAATTTATGCACATAACTTATTTCGAAATAAATTGTAGCAATTATTTCTTGTGTTTCGAATCCTTTTGCGGATTGAGTTACAAAATCTCAGAAAAATGGTTAACACATACACACAAGATTTTAAATCATGGTTTTGAACGTACATGAAAGTTGTTTTATTGCGAGGAATTACAAACTTTGTCGGGACTTGCTTTGTTTTGTCAATTGACCAACGTTACTTACGGATACAGTGATGTCCATATTTTCATGATGTTTAAGATGTTGGACAAGTAACAACGGCTTATGACTTTAACATTGGATCTCCTCCACCTATGTTAAGGTTTGGACGGAAAGTTATCTTCCATTATGTTTATGTTGAGTTTTATTGGAGAATTTATTTAATGGAAGTTTTATCGAAAGTGTTGTTTAGATCGTATTACAACAAAGGGGAATTTTGGGAGTTTTGGCATTTTGGCCATGGTTTTACATGTTGGTGATTTTAGTGAAATCATCGGTTCATTTTGTGTAGTTGGATTCACAAAGGTAATAATGGGGTTGTTAGCTAAGCTATAACATGAGTTAGGAGGTGTGGAGTGCACACTCGTGTAACCTAACTAGAACCCGGGATTGTTGGACCGTTAAGATTGGCGAGTTACAAAGTGGTTTTGAGAGCTGGGCGTCGGGGCCAGTGCTGGCACTAGTTGGTTGGCGCGAAGACTGGCGCCAAGCACTGGAATGTTGTCCGCGCCGATTGTGGCGCCAGTTGGCTGGCGCCAAGACTGGCGCCAAGCTCTGGAATGTTTGCCCGCGCCAGTTGTGGCGCCAGTTAACTGGCGCGGAGACTGGCACCAGCGTCTGGTCTGGTTTTTCACGTTTGTAACTGCCGTCTTTAATTCCACAATCAATCTCATTAATTGAGATATTATTTCCTGAATCAATATGGTGAAGGTTACGATTCCTAAGGTTTATAAGTATGAATCGATTTCTGCCTTAATCGATACACAAAAACATAGAGATTATCCCCGAGAGAATTTCGTGATACCCAGGCAGAATAGGGTTGAAATATCTCTTACGGAAAGCGAGCTCTTACGCGATCTCTGTCGTTTATCCAAGTTCTACCACTCTTTCTCTCCCACGATACTTGCACCGAATCCCCCAATAATCGTAAGAGATATTTGTCTTCGTGAAGAGAGATGGCGAGTGATCAGTCCGTGAGAGACATGACTTCCAAGTTCACAAAACTGGAGAAGTTCGAGGGCGTTGATTTCCGTAGATGGCAAAAGAAGATGCATTTCTTGCTGACGACATTGAAGGTCGTGTACGTGCTTAGCACCCCGATACCGGAGCTGATGGAGAACGAGACGTTGGAGATGACCCGACGTCGCGGAAAATGGGAGAACGACGACTACATCTGTCGTGTCCACGTTTTAAACGGTATGTGTGACTCCCTCTTCGATATCTATCAAAATGTTGAATCCGCCAAAGAGCTATGGGACTCTCTTGAGTCCAAATACATGGCGGAGGATGCTTCTAGTAAGAAGTTCCTGGTTAGTAATTTTAATAATTACAAAATGGTGGACTCAAGGCCGATGATGGAGCAATACAATGAGCTCCTTCGCATTCTCGGCCAATATGCTAAACATGATATGAAGATGGACGAATCCATCTCCGTATCGAGTATTATTGATAAACTGTCCCCCTCTTGGAAAGACTTTAAACATATGTTGAAACACAAGAAGGAATAGTTGTCTCTTGTGCAACTCGGTAGTCACTTGCGCATAGAGGAATCTCTTCGGGCGTAAGAGGCTGAGAAACCTAAAGTAAAGGAGGTTTCTGCACCTTCGGTGAACATAGTGGAAGAGGGAAAACCTAACAACTTCAAGGGAAAACGTAAGTTCAACGAAGCCAAGAAAGGGCCAAATAAAAAGGTTAAATTAACATGTTGGACCTGTGGGATGACCGGCCATCTCAATCGGGATTGTCGGGTTGTCAAAAGTAAGAATGGAGCAAGCACAAGTGGTGGTGGGCAAGGATCCAAGGATCAAAACCCATGGCAAGGTCAGATTTTTTACTTTGGTTTTAATTCAAATTTGAATTATGTACCACTAATATCCAAATCTTTTTATGTGCAGGATGATGATGTTACTTGGTGGATCGACTCGGGTGCTACAAGTCATGTGTGCAAAGATCGTCGTTGGTTCACCTCCTTGGAACCGGTTGAAGACGGATCAATGCTATGCATGGGGAACGAGTCGGTTGCTCCCATTCTTGGACCTGGCTTAGTTAGGCTAGAATTTAGCTCTGGCAAAATAGTTGAACTTTTTAATGTTTTGTTTGTACTACGAATTCGAAAGAATTTGGTTTCCGGTAGTATCTTGAATAAGTTAGGATATAGGCAGGTTTATGAGTCGGACAAGTTTATCTTGTCAAACGGTGGCTCTTTTGTAGGATTTGGTTTTATGTTGAATAACATGTTTAAGTTAAATTTGAATGTTTCAAATTTTGTTTATGATGCAATTGAATTGCTTTATGTTGCTTTATAAATTGCTTTATGTTATAAATTGATTTATGTTGCAAATGCAACTGCTTGATGGATTTTGGGGTGAAGCCATGCTAGGCTTGGTTTTTGGATGAATCGAGTTCCTAATAAAAGGAACAAGATTACCCCGTATGAACTTTGGTTCAAAGGCCTAACTTGAGTTTTATTCAAGTTTGGGGCTGTCGAGCGGTTGTTCGATTACTCGAACCTAAAAGGAAGACTTTGGGTGATGCATCTTTGTTGGATATGCCGAGCATTCCAAAGCTTATAGGCTCTATGTTGTTGAACCTAATGATTCTATAACAAATTCACACCGTTATAGAATCGAGAGATGTAATTTTTGACGAGACTAGATTCTTTTCAATGTCTAGGCCAAAGGACATAGTTCCAAGTACTAGTGAAACTAGTGAGGTTGAAGAACAAGAAATTGTTCCAACCGAATCTCCGATGCTTCGAAGGAGCAAAAGAGGAAGGATTGAAAAATCCTTTGGTCCCGATTTCCAAGTATACTTGGTAGAGGGATCAAGAGATGAGATTGGATCCCAATTCCTTTACTGTTATAGTGTTGAGGAGGATCCAAAATCATTTGATGAGGCTATGAAGTCTCAAGATGTTGCTTTCTGGAAAGAAGCAATACATGATGAGATGGACTCCATCATGGGGAATAATACTTGGGTATTATCGGACTTGCCACCGGGTTGCAAACCTTTGCGTTGCAAGTGGATCTTCAAAAGGAAGATGAAAGCGGATGGGTCAATCGACAAGTTCAAAGCTCGATTAGTGATCCAAGGCTTTAGGCAACGGGAAGGCATCGATTATTTCGATACTTATGCCCCGATTGCAAGGATCCCCACGATTAGATTGTTGATAGCCTTAGGTGCTATCCACAATTTAGTGATTCACCAAATGGATGTCAAAACGGTATTCTTGAATGGTGATTTGGAGGAGGAAGTTTACATGAAACAACCGGAAGGTTTTATTATGCCCGGGATGGAGCATAAGGTGTGTAAACTTGTAAAATCCTTGTATGGGCTGAAACAAGCACCCAAACAATGGCATCAGAAATTTGTTGAGGTTATCTTGTCCAATGGTTTTATGATAAACCAAGCGGACAAGTGTGTATATAGAAAATTTGACACATCCGGTAACGGTGTAATCATTTGCTTATATGTTGACGACATGTTGATCTTTGGCACCGACCAAAATCAAGTTGGGAAAACCAAAGAGTTTTTGTCGTTGAGTTTCTCCATGAAAGATATGGGAGAGGCGGAGGTGATCCTTGGTATAAGGATCAAGCGTGAGAACAAAGGGATTGTAATTACGCAATCTCATTACATTGAGAAAGTATTAAAGAAATCTAATTGCTTTGATTGTTCTCCGGTGAGTACTCTATGGGATCTGAGTGTGAAGCTTATGCCCAACTCGGGTGAAGCGGTGTCACAACTCGAGTACTCAAAGGCTATTGGATGCTTGATGAATGCCATGACAAACACTAGGCCGGATATCGCTTTTGCCATAGTAAAGTTGAGTAGGTATACTAGTAATCCTAGTATTCATCATTGGCAAGCGATAAGACGAGTATTCAAATACTTGAAGAAAACCATTGATTATGGTTTGTCATATGTCGGGTTTCCTTCAATTTTGGAGGGATATTCTGATGCAAGTTGGATTACCAATTTGGAAGATCACTCTTCTACGAGTGGTTGGGTGTACTTGCTTGGGGGAGGTGCCATCTCATGGGCTTCCAAGAAGCAAACTTGCATCACGAGTTTGACTATGGAGTCGGAATTTGTGGCATTAGCTGCTGCCGGTAAAGAGGCGGAGTGGCTAAGGAATTTGGTCCATGAAATTCCATTATGGCCAAAACCAATATCACCTATTTCTATCCGTTGTGATAGTGAGGCTACTTTGGCTAAAGCGTATAGTCAAGTGTATAATGGCAAGTCTAGACACTTAGGTGTTAGACATAGCATGATTCGTGAGCTAATCACGAATGGGGTGATTTCGGTTGAATTTGTTCGGTCGCAACAAAATCTAGCGGACCACTTGACGAAGGGGTTAGCTAGGGACTTGGTTCACAAGTCGGTGATAGGTATGGGATTAAAGTCCATCTAAATCTCTAACGGTGAGATACCCAATTTCCTTCTAATACCAGGTTAGAAGTTGAATTCAATGGGAAAGCTCACTCTAAGGGATTGGAGCACAAGATAATCATCCCAAGGTGTGTGCTCGGTACTGCAAGTGAAGGAGGTAATTGTTCTTTTGTAAAAATGCATGTGCAGGTGCATGAAGAAAAGAACTCCCTATATGAGTGTGAAGTGTGGCCACTTCAAGAAGCTTGGACTTGGCTTTGATACACTCACGAATGGATAAGGACACATGGCCTGTATAGTGTCAAGTTTATACTTTAGAGAATCATTTAAATTCATGTGTATGTTATTTTCTGATACTCAAATGGGTTGACGGGTTCAATCCATAGGACACCCGGATTCTCGAGTATTTGAAATGTGTAATGTAGTAAGATGGAAATTCAATCTTTTAGATATTTTCATTTTTGCATGAGTTTGTTTACATGTATTGAATAATTATTTTGTGAATCAAGGATTGCACTAAAATGGGGGAGGAATGTTGGTGATTTTAGTGAAATCATCGGTTCATTTTGTGTAGTTGGATTCACAAAGGTAATAATGGGGTTGTTAGCTAAGCTATAACATGAGTTAGGAGGTGTGGAGTGCACACTCGTGTAAGCTAACTAGAACCCGGGATTGTTGGACACTTAAGATTGGCGAGTTACAAAGTCGTTTTGAGAGCTGGGCGTCGGGGCCAGTGCTGGCGCTAGTTGGCTGGCGCCAAGACTTGCGCCAAGCACTGGAATGTTGTTCGCGCCGATTGTGGCGCCAGTTGGCTGGCGCCAAGACTGGTAAGGGTCGTTGGACCAAGATATGTTTTAATTCTGTATTGGTAATGCATGGTTTACACTATGGAACATTTTGAAAACATAAACGTGTGCGTCGTCGACCTTTGGTCAATTTTTGGGCTTAATGGATATTTTGGAAAATGGTAAGCCGCTTTGAGTTTTGGAGAAAATGGGTATTTTTGAGTATCCTAACGAGTAAATTTGAAACATTGTCAATTCAGTGTTTTGTATTGCGAATGCGAAATTTTGGTGTAAACGCTCCGTGATGGAGATTTTGGGAAATTAATTGTCCTAAACTAGGGTGCGTGGGATTGCTTAAAAGTTTGGAATGTTAATACACACCGTTTGTATGAGTCGACATTTGAAGTCGATTTAAACCTTTTTTTTTGGTGTCAATCAACTACAAACACTTATTTTCCTAAGTTTTGGGAAAACGCATTAATGCGTGGGTATCGTCAAAAGTGTTCCACTCGCATGTCATTATATGACTAGATGAGAAGATTTCGAATATTGATTTAAATGATTTCATCTCTTGAGATTTGTTACGAATGATTAGATACATGTAATTTCGTTTCAAGAAAATCTCTAAGCGAGTGTTACAAGCTTGCCTGCTTATTGCAATTTGAAATTTCTTCTTGGCTCTTTAGTCAAACATCTTTGAATGATGAAAACGTATTGAGTTTGTCTTTGAACCTGGAATTGACGCAAATCATATTATGTTTTTACCCAAGTACATTTATGGGATTGTTTCACTGTTTTGTGAAATAAACTGACGTGTGCGCACCTTGTTGGTGAATTTTTGTTTCATGCTATTCCATGATTTGAAAAGGAAGTTTTTGGAATCGGGTGACATTTAAACCCTTTTTTTAGGCACATATAGACTTTTGGGTTGCACAATATTTAAAGTGGGAAAATTACCTTACGTGCATGACATAGATCAATCCATGCTAGGACCGTATCGGTTTCTCTCAGAAAAGTTGTTTGTTGTGCTTTTACGCTTTGTTAACGATATAAATTTTGGTGAAATGGTTTTCATATGTGGGACGAGTATGTCCATTTTTGCACAACTACTGAATTGATAATCGCGGATTTTATGCGTACAATTAGATTGATATGAAAACCTTTATGTTAAAAGTTTTTAAGAACTTTTCGATTGGCATATTTGTTAAACATTTCGCTTGAGAAGCCTTGAACTCATAGGAACTTTGGAAAGGTTAAGTAACCCAGTTAAGAGTAAGTGTGTGTAACACTTTGATGGTGGAAGGTCTGAGTATTCCACGCGTGATAGCGCTGTAGGCCGAATAGTATCGGGCGCGGGGACGATGCACTTTTGTAACTGAAAGATTTGATTTGCTGTATCTTATATTGAGGTTGGTGGTAACCGCCTTGTTGGCAACCATGTTTTGGTCTTAGCCAATTTTCACATAAAGAGACGTGTAGGACCTTGTGGACACCATACTGATAACCTTGGCTTTGTAAGAATGCTCGACGAGTGAAACTCGGGTGTTGAGTCTGTTGTGATTCAAAGTCTGGTCGTATAACTAGGTGTCAACTTTTGGGCTTAAGGCCAAGCACCGTTAGTGTAATCGGAGGATTGTAGTCCGATTTTAAAGGAATGATGGTAATGGTTGTAGTGATCTTAAGATGTTCAATTGTGATAAGTGAATTTGGTGGGATAACCTTCCTTGCATGGTAAAAGAATCTGTCGTTTGGATAATTGGTAATTGGAAGTATCCTTAGAGTTGTGTAATTGATGGGTCAGTGATGACCGTCAGTGTTAGAGTTTAATGGAAATTGTTAAGAGTATATGCTAGTTCAATAGCAGGAATATTTGGGATTTAGAGGTTTTGGTTGATTTCGGTAGTGATTAAACCTTGGAATGGTTTGGAAAGGAAAATTTAAGAACATATGGATGCGGAGTGATTGGGGAGTTCGGAATCTGTCATTGGGAAAGTATGGATCACTTAAGGTTGGGAGGCAACTTAAGTCTGGTAGTCGGAAGCCACTCTAGTGAATTAGGCCTTCAATTGGGTGAAAGTGTTTTATGCCTAAGCGGGGATTTGTTGTGAGTAACACCGAGGAGCCGTTGTGGGCAATTCTGTGGGAAATAAATTTGAACCTGGTTGAAACCAAGGGAACTTGGAATGTGTTGGGCGCAGTGGCCATTTTTTGTGTGAACTAGATTTCGAGGACAAAATCTCATTAAGGTTGGGAGGATTGTAACACCCGTAATTTTCGGATAAGTACAATTTTGAATCAGTGTGGAAATCGATCTTTTAAGAAAAATATGAAAAATAGGATTTTGGATTAAATCCTAGATTTTCTGGTCTTGTTGGACGAGGAATTCAAATACGAGTCCAACGGTTCTTTCCGGAGCGAAAACGGAGCTAAAACGAATAAGTTATGGCCAAAACAGTATTTAAGGGGAAACCGAGCGACCAGTGCCCGGCGCGCATTGTGGCGCTAGTTCACTAGCGTGGAGACCCGCGCGGAGCTCCTGATCAGCTTAAAACGCGAATTTCACCCCACAAACTTCATTTCTTCATATCTCTCTCATTTCAACTCCGATTTTGGTGATTCAAGTTGCTATGGTTCCGTTTTTTAGAGCTCTTCATGGATCTAGAAAGAGTTTGGAAGTTTATTGGAAGATTCACGAACGTTTGGTGGTGGTAAGCTTCTCATTTCTCACTCCTAAACTCCATCTCCTCTCTTCCAAATCATACCCTCTTCTTCCTCCTCAAACCGTAACTGATTTTGGGGCTTTTCATGGAGATTAAAGTGTTGTTCTCCATTTCATGCTAGTGGTTTCATTTATTGATGCAAGAGCAAGTTTCATCCACAACACTAGAGATTTTTGGGGTCTAGGTTTTCGTCAAAACCTAAGTGGTGAGTTCATCCTCCTAGCTAACATACTATCATATGAGTTATAAATGTTTCATTAATGATATCCTAGTATTTTGTTCCTTCATTTTCGGTTTGGATGATTTTGAGAAAAGTTAGGACAAATTGGGGTTTTTGTAACAACCCGGTTTCCAAATAGATAACAAATAACATACATTGCCTAACATCGTTACATAACAAAGATACATTATATAACAAATACGGTCCCGTACTCCCGTAGTCTTTACAATCCAAATTAAGGTATTCCATTACAACTTTTCGCTAATTAAATACATTATATCTAATAACAAGGTTGTAAATGCAAAACACATCATAGTCTTCAACATATAAGTCTTCCCAAAAGCTAGCCACCGAATACTCTATTCACTTGTTCTTACCCGATCCATGATCTGGAATACATATTTTAAAACAAAATGAGGGTTAGACCTAGCGGTCTAAGTGAGAAAATCCCGGTTAGTTTGAAACCATTTGCACAAACACCATATACATATCACAAGTATAAATACCAATTAGGACTCATGCATTATGTACTTCCCTGTCTCATTCCCATGGCTATATTAGTTGGTTGCAAGCTAACTAATAAATTAACTTCGATGTACGACAATTACAGCCAACAACATTGTACGAATATTATAGCCAACACACCGGTCCTAAGCCCGGCCAACGTATTCTCGTATAGTAGAATACTCATGTAAATACAATATCTCAATATATTATATTTCAGACATAAACACATAATCATATCATCTGTCACATATCCATTATACACATATATGTATTCCAGTTTGAAAACATTTTGAAGTAAAACTCACCTGTTTGTTTATCAACACGTTTCCAAGCCTTCTTAACAGGTTCAGTCATTTACCCAGAATTCACAGGATCTGTAACAATCAGATACAATATCTTTTTACAAAATAGAACACATACGACTTACTAAAGCTAAGAACTCTAGATAGCTCAATTCCTTCAAATGTTACCCCCAAGCTCGAACTTAAGTATAGTCCACAGAATAGTCAGTTCTCATTCATTCCCTATCTAAGGGTTAACAAAATACAGGTTACTGGATACTCAAAAGTACCTAAACTCTCAAAATGATCAAATCAGCTAAAGTATTCCGGATACAATCAGAACTTTCCGGACAACCCAAACTATCCGGACAACACATCTTTCCGGATAGCTCATTCAATCCAGATAGCATAACTTTTCGGACAACATGAATAATCCAGATAACACCCGGACACCAAAGCAATCCGAACACCATCCGGTATCTTAATTTAATCGGAAACTGAAGGAAAAGTAACTTACCCGGATACTTCGATTACCGGATACCTGCAAGGAAAACTACCAGACACCACTAAAAATCTACCAGACACCATCAAACAAACTACCCGGACACATTCATATTGTGTCCGGAAACTGCTGTCGGTTTGTTCCATTTGACCCATAAATCGACAGAATTCAAGCCTAGACATGAAGTCAACAATTCTACTCCGATAGAAACCATCTACTAGCAATTACACACATAAATTGTAAAGGAACATACCTGAAATCACTTCCAAATATACCAAGTTTGAATCCCTAGCTTTCTTTTCTTCTTTTGCTTCCTTTCTTCTCAAACACACACACACTTACTGATTTTTTGTTTGTGAAATATCTGAATAGTCCTAAGGGTAATATCTAACTATAATTACCATTTAGACCTTGAACTAATCAAAATGACTAAAACACCTTTAAACCTCTAAATTAACCAAACTTACTCTAAACCTTAAACTTTAAAGTTAGCTAAATTAACGGAAAAGAGGATTTTAACTAACGAACTTACCCGGGGTATTACATCATCTCCCCCTTAAAAGAATTCCGTCCCGGAATTTGGTTAGGCAAAAAGGTACGGGTACTTAGTTCTCATTTCGGATTCTGATTCCCAAGTAGCATCCTGACCCCTATGATGTCTCCACTGAACTTTCACTTGTCTGATTACTTTGTTCCGCAACACTTTAACTTTGTGGTCAACTATGGCTTCAGGTTCCTCCACATAATTCAGCTTTTCATCAACTTGTATATCTGGTAGAGAAACTGCCTGATCTGGAGTAACCAAACACTTTCGAAAATTTGAAACGTGGAACGCATTGTGAATCCTGCTTAACTCTGGCGAAAGATCTAACCTGTAGGCTACTTCACCAATCCTTTCTGTAATTGCAAACGGTCCAATGTACCTCGGGCTCAGTTTACCTTGTTTCCCAAATCGGATGACTCCTTTCCAAGGCGAGACTTTTAACATCACAAAATCTCCAACTTGGAATTCTAACGGCTTTCGGCGTCGGTCGGCGTAGCTTTTCTGTCTGTCTTGAGCCACTTTCAATCTTTCCCGAATCTGAGTAATTTTATCCGCGGTTAACTGAACTATATCTGGCCCCGCTAGCTGTTTCTCTCCCACTTCGTTCCAACACAAAGGAGTTCGACATTTTCTACCATACAAAACTTCAAGCGGTGCCGCTTGAATGCTGGAATGATAACTGCTATTGTAGGCAAATTCGATCAATGGTAAATGCTTATCCCACGATCCCCCAAAGTCAACAATGCAAGCCCGGAGCATATCTTCTAATGTCTGAATCGTTCGTTCACTCTGACCGTCAGTTTGAGGATGATATGATGTGCTTAACTTTATCTGCGTCCCCATTTCCTTTTGAAAACTTCTCCAGAATCTTGAAGTAAAACGACTATCACGATCAGAAATAATCGAGATTGGAACCCCATGTCGAGTTACTATTTCGTTGATGTACAATTTGGCTAATCGTTCCAACGAATCAGTTTCTTTTATTGGTAGGAAGTGAGCAGACTTTGTCAATCTGTCAACGATCACCCAAATGGCATCAAATCCCTTCGGAGTCCTTGGTAGCTTCGTGATAAAATCTGTAGTAATCTGATCCCATTTCCATATAGGTATTTCTAACCATTGCAACTGACCAAACGGCTTTTGATGTTCAATCTTTACCTTCTTACAAGTAGTACAACCTTCCACATGCTGAGCAATGCTTCTTTTTATTCCAGGCCACCAATAAAATTGTTTCAGGTCTTTATACATCTTATTCGTACCTGGGTGAATAGAAAAACGAGATTGATGAGCTTCTTGTAATACCCAATCACGTAAACCACCCAAACAAGGCACCCAGATTCTGTTTCCCAAACACAACAACCCACGATCATCTTTTACAAGCAATGCTGATATACCCACTAACCGTTCTGGTTTCAAGTGTTCTTCTTGAAAAGCTTCTATTTGACACTTCTGCAATTCGTCAAAGATGTTAGGTAGGAGTTCAGCTCGTAGTGAAATAGCTTTTATTGTTCCACTCCTTTCTTGACGACTTAATGCATCAGCTACCACATTCGCCTTTCCCGTATGATAAAGGATTTCACAGTCATAATCATTCACCAATTTTAGCCATCTTCTTTGCCTCATATTTAATTCCTTCTGATCAAAAAGATGTTGGAGACTCTTATGATCGGTATAAATTTGACATTTAGAGCCGTAAAGATAATGTCTCTAAATCTTCAACGCAAATACAACTTCTGCCAGTTCCATGTCGTGTGTAGGATACTGTCTTTCATGATCTTTTAACCGACGAGAAGCATAAGCAATAACCTTTCCACGTTGCATAAGTACACATCCCAATCCCAGTTTGGAAGCATCACTGTAAACAACAAAGTCTTCGGAAACTTCCGGTAGTGACAAAATCAGCGCACTGCAAAGTTTCTCTTTCAGTACCCTGAATGCTCCATCCTGTTCTGCTTTCCATTCAAACTTCAGATTCTTTCGAGTCAGCTTAGTCAAAGGCGTCGCGATACGAGAGAAGTCTTTTATAAACTTTCGATAGTAGCCGGCTAAACCCAGAAAACTACGTACTTCGGTTGGCGTTCTCGGCGGTTCCCACTTTTCAATTGCCTCTATTTTCGCTGGATCAACTCGAATACCCTTCTCGGAAACTACGTGCCCCAGAAATTGAACTTCTCGTAACCAGAATTCACATTTGGAAAATTTAGCATACAACTTCTCTTTCCTCAGCAACTCCAGGATCAAACAAAGATGTTGTGCGTGCTCCTCTTTGGACCGGGAATAGATAAGTATATCATCAATAAATACAATAACAAATTTACCGAGATACGGCTTACATACCCGATTCATTAAATCCATAAAAGCAGCTGGAGCGTTCGTCAGTCCAAATGGCATCACCAGGAATTCATAGTGACCATACCGTGTGCGAAAAGCAGTTTTCAGTACGTCTTCTTCTTTAACCTTCAGCTGATGATAACCAGATCTTAGATCAATCTTGGAGAAATAGCAAGCTCCAACTAGTTGATCAAAGAGGTCATCAATTCTAGGAAGCGGATATTTGTTCTTGACCGTGCGCTTATTCAGTTCCCGATAATCAATACACATTCTCATCGAACCATCCTTCTTTTTCACAAACAAGACTGGTGCACCCCACGACGAAGAACTGGGTCTGATGAAGCCCTTATCGGAAAGATCTTGTAGTTGCGTCATCATTTCTTTCATCTCTGGTGGCGCTAAACGATACGATGCACGAGCAATAGGAGCGGCTCCAAGAATCAGATCTATACCAAATTCTACTTGTCTAACGGGCGGAAGACTATTCAAGTCTTCAGGGAATACTTCTGGAAATTCACTAACAATAGGAATATCTTCCAACTTATTCTTTTCTAGCTTAGTATCTATCACATAAGCTAAATAACTCTGGCAGCCTTTGCTAACACTCTTTCGAGCTTTCATCATAGAAATAAGGCAAGACTGACTATTTTTATGATCACCATAAATCACTATCGGTCCCCTCTCAGGCAAGACAACATTGATTAATTTCTTATCACAAACTATGTTAGCCAGATTCTCGGCTAACCAATCCATCCCCACTACTACATCAAACTCTATCAAAGCTATAGGAAATAACTGAATCGGTACTCCGCACCCTTCTATATTTATCACACAACTATCAAAAACTTCATTAACCGACACTTGTTTATCATTTGCAGTATCTACCATTAAAGTATGATCTAACACTTTAGGCTTTAAACGCAGATAAGCAGCAAATGAAGGAGACACAAACGATCGGTTTGCACCGGAGTCAAATAACACTTTAGCACGTGTAGAGTTTATTAAAAATGTACCTGTAACCACAGGATCTGTAACAATCAGATTCAATATCTTTTTACAAAATAGAACACATACGACTTACTAAAGCTAAGAACTCTAGATAGCTCAATTCCTTCAAATGTTACCCCCAAGCTCGAACTTAAGTCTAGTCCACAGAATAGTCAGTTCTCATTCATTCCCTATCTAAGGGTTAACAAAATACAGGTTACTAGATACTCAAAAGTACCTAAACTCTCAAAATGATCAAATCAGCTAAGGTATTCCAGATACAATCAGAACTTTCCGGACAACCCAATCCGGACAACACATCTTTCCGGATAGCTCATTCAAGCCGGATAGCATAACTTTTCGGACAACATGAATAATCCGGATAACACCCGGACACCAAAGCAATCCGGACACCATCCGGTATCTTAATTTAATCGGAAACTTAAGGAAAAGTAACTTACCCGGATACTTCGACTATCGGATACCTGCAAATAAAAAACTACCGGACACCACTAAAAATCTACCGGACACCATCAAACAAACTACCCGGACACATTCATATTGTGTCCGGAAACTGCTGTCGGTTTGTTCCATTTGACCCAGAAATCGACAGAATTCAAGCCTAGACATGAAGTCAACAATTCTACTCCGATAGAAACCATCTACTAGCAATTACACACATAAATTGTAAAGGAACATACCTGAAATCACTTCCAAATATACCAAGTTTGAATCCCTAGCTTTCTTTTCTTCTTTTGCTTCCTTTCTTCTCAAACACACACACACACTTACTGATTTTTTGTTTGTGAAATATCTGAATAGTCCTAAGGGTAATATCTAACTATAATTACCATTTAGACCTTGAACTAATCAAAATGACTAAAACACCTTTAAACCTCTAAATTAACCAAACTTACCCTAAACCTTAAACTTTAAAGTTAGCTAAATTAACGGAAAAGAGGATTTTAACTAACGAACTTACTCGGGGTATTACAGTTTTGGGTATAAATGGAGATTTCGATGGTTGATGTTTGGGGAACAATTCTAAATGGTTAAATGTGGTTATTGATGGTTGGAAACTTATGGATCTAGGTTTTTAGAAGTTTTGGCTTGAAGATTCAAGTTTCTTCAAAGGAGCTTACGTTTGGGAAATATCTAGATTTAACCTAATCTAGCAAGGTGAGTTCAAGTTACTTTGCGAAAATTTGTACATGCCAAAATGTTATTTTCCAAGCAATTATGTGTTTTACATGAAAATTGTCAATGTTGGGTTATTTGATGGGTTTTAACCTTCGAAGTATTTATGGTTGTAAATATGATAAAACACTTATATTTGGATTTTGGAAAAATGTGATGGATAAATCATACATGAAAATGAGTTATTGATTTATGTGATAAATGGAGTCTATTTGTATGAAAATGCATTTTGTGGACATATTGGAAATATGCATATAACACATCATGAGATGTTTTGAAAATGTAAATGTGTGAGTCCTTTGGAAAGGAGGGTTTTCCCGATCCATGATTTTATTTTGGGTTTTCATGGATTTGAAGTATTTACTGGCAAACAGCGTGTGTTGTTATATTTGATGTCATTTTATGACTTTCATGAACTATCTTTTGAGTTAGTTGAGCTTGTGGCTCGGTATTGGGTTTTATCAAGTTTTGGGGACATTGTCCAGTTTTGATAGCTCAAGTTGAGTTTTGAAATATGATTTATGTTATTGGGGAAATGTATGTTTTGAATGCATTACGTTTATTTAGTTGGGTCGTGTAATATTTAGACCTTATTAGCCATGGATCCATAGGCATTTGAGTTTCCCCTTAGTCTCGCGAGCAAGAGGTCGGGATTGATTGAACTCAGTTTATGAGACGTTAGTTTCTTTTGTAGCACGGAATAGGCATCGAGTTCCATGATAAGTAAGGCGTGGACCTAGATGGTCGGGCGTCGTCTCATGGGCAGTAAGGTGTAATTCCATATATGTGCTTAGCACGGGATAGGCATCGGGATCCATGATAAGTAAGACGTGGACCTATATGGTCGGGCGTCGTCTCATGGGCAGTAAGGTGTAATCCCTAATGTGCTGTTGTGGATTTGGAGTGACCCAATGTATAGACCTGGAGTGGAGTGGTTGAAGTTGGGGGCTCCCTTGTCTTGCGGGCAATAGATCTGGAGTGATTGAGCTCAGTTTACGAGAGTAATCCACGTGGGTATTTTATTGCATAATAGGTGACCCACTTTAGTGTTCCGTCATATGCAATGTATACGGGTCTCCCCCGTCACCGAAAGGTGTTGTTTTGGGTATTTTTGTTTATCCATGTTTTCGGTGACTTATCATATTTATGAGAATTGCCTTTTCACGATTATATGAGTTATGGGTTATGTTTCATCCATGTTTTGGGATGTTTTGGAATAATGTCGAATAATTATGAGTTTAATCGTTTTGAGTATCAAATGCTACTTCATCCTTTCCGATGACTTGGGAATGAGTCTATTTTTGGGAAACCATGTTATAATAAAGATTTCAGTATGGAAATTGTGTGAGTTGGAAAATGGGTGATTTGCAATTAAGTAAACTCTTTTGAAATCATGACTGAAAACTACATTCCTCCCGATTTATGAATTTTTATAGTCATGATAAAATGCTTGAACTCACTAGGCGTTAGCCTAACCCTTTTAATTTGTCGGCATGTGCAACAGGCTCAGGTTGGAAGTAGCTTTAGCTACACTGTGAAGTGGCGAGTTGTTAGGACCGAAAATGTCCTAATTATGTGAAAGTTTTGTAAAGCTTGTGTAAAGCTTGCTTTGCTTATGTCTTGTGTGAGTGTCTCTATAAATAGAGGTTAGAGGCTCATTTGTAGAAAAAAGGCACAATGTGAGAGCTAAATTGTGAGAGAAAGAGAGAGTCATCAATTGTACTAAAACGATATTAAATCTAATATGAGGATGACGATTGTATCTCGATCTCTTAATTACTTGAATTGTTGATGATATTCTGGGATCACAAGTGGTATTAGAGCAGAATTAAAGATATTTCTTCGATACGATCATTCGAATCTCGACAATTTAAGTGAAAAAGTGCCGAATTTTGAAGAATTTGAAGATTTTGTAGTTCAATCTTCAAGTAAGTATGTTCTAATCACCTGATCTCGTAAAGATCTGTTCGTTGTTCAATTCCAGATCAATTCCTATATTTAGACTCGATCAACGTGAACAATTGGTGATTTTGAAATTTTGAGAGTTTTTGGTGTTTTCTTCTTGAAAATCTTAAGACCCGGAAGATTTCTTTGTGCATGAACAGATTCTAGTGTTACAGGTCTGTTAGATTTTGAATTTCGAGCATTCTACATCTTTCAGAATCGAAATTCTTCAAGAATTGAGTGAGTTATGAATTTCTGAAGTGAACAGTGCCTAATCTCGCCAGAAAAACGATTTTGGCCGGAAAGTTGATTCTTGCAGGTGTTTTGATGTTAGATGCTCACAGATTTGTTCGGTTTGAAGTAACGATCTGTTTGTGATAATTTGGTGTGGAATTCAACAAGAAATCGAGGTGTTGGGGCTGTTAAAAGTGTTCGTCAGAAATGTTCGTAACTCTCGCACGATGATACTCATAACTGTCGGACAACAAAGGTCTTCAAATATTCATAATTGTCGTACACTTAAGTGTTCTTCATATTCATAACTATCGCACGGTACTATCACTCATAACTGTCGTACAACATTTGACCGACTTCACATTTTAGTCGCACAGGACACGTACGACAGTTACTATTCATTGGGTCTAGTCATACAAGAGGCATACGACTACGACTGTTCATTTGCGCTAGTCGTACAAGAGGCATACGACTACGACTGTTCATTAGTGCTAGTCGTACAAGACCCATGCGACAGTTACTGTTCACCTGAGTTAGTCGTACAAGACTCTTATGACAGTTACTGTTCATTGATCAAAGTCGTACAAGACATGTCCGATAGTTACTGTTCACTTTAGGGGGAGAATGTTAGGACCGAAAATGTCCTAATTATGTGAAAGTTTTGTAAAGCTTGTGTAAATCTTGATTTGCTTATGTCTTGTGTGAGTGTCTCTATAAATAGAGGTTAGAGGCTCATTTGTAGAAAAAAGGCACAATGTTAGAGCTAAAGTGTGAGAGAAAGAGAGAGTCATCAATTGTACTAAACCGATATTAAATCTAATATGAGGATGACGTTTATATCTCGATCTCTTAATTACTTGAATTGTTGATGATATTCTGGGATCACACGAGTGCTAGTAGAGTGCACGAGAGATGATTTTGGTTAAGTTAATCTTCCACATTTATTTGGGACTAGCAACTTGTGTTGTATTAAGTAACGCCCGTCTTAAGTTTTTAGTTGAGGAAATTATAATGTTTAAATTCCGAGGTAATTTCAGGAATGAATTGTAGAAATGATTTTACTTACTCTTGGTTATTTTATTGAAATTAAAGTTAGTTGCTCGTTCAAATTTTGAGGGTGTTACAATCTGGATCTCCATCTCTCTCTCCCTCAGAAGGGTAACCACCCTCAGAAACCTTTCTTCCTCTCGCCGGTCTCATTCTCAGATCCAAACTCTCTGTTTTGGGTGGGTGTTTTCCATGCTTTGGGTCAAAAATCAAAAAAGGAAATGGTGTAAAAGAAGTGGTGAAGAAGGATATTCGGAAAGAGGGTTCAGATGCACATCAATCTCATCATCATGTCAGTAGGGTTAGGGTTAGTTCAGGTAATAAAATTCAAGAAAAAGATGAAGATGAAGATTCAATATGAGATGGGTTCATGTTCTTCAAGAAAAAGATGAAGATGAAGATTCAAGATGGGTTTTGTTAAAATTCAAGAAAAAGGTGAAGATGAAGATTCAAGAAAAAGATTAATTTCAAAACAATGTTAAAATTGAAAAATATCGAAAAAGACCATTTTGCCCTCGCTTTTAACGAATCAAATAAACGGACGTTAGGGCAGGGACCAAATCCAATGGAAACTGCATCGCTCGGGGACTATTTCCATAATAATAAAGATTAGGGACGAAATTGTAGTTTTGAACAAATCACAGGGACCAAATCCGTAATTTACTCTTCAAATTGTCTGGCTGAATTATAATATTTTGAAATTTTGATTTCGGCGGAAATGCAAACTTTTTAAATAAAAGTGTTCGGAAATTTGACAAAGCTCAAGTTTAACTTTTCTGGTCGACCTCGAGCTACATCTGTGTCCACAGGACACGCGTTCGTACACAAATTCAATTGTCCAAGCACAATTCGGCCCAGTTTTGCACCCCTTTTGCGTGCGCACATGTAGAGAGTTTTTCCTCCAACAAGTCTTATTTCAACTATGGAATCACTTATAAACCCGTATGTTTCGATTTTCCACCAATGTGGGACAAGCCACTTCCATTTTCAATATCGATTCTATATTTACTACTTTGAAGATCAATTTCTCATTTGTATCAACTTCGTTTTATACGAGCAGTATGTCAAATCGAAACTTTTACTATGGACTATGTTAATAGAAAAGTCTTCTCTCCAATCCAAGTAATATATTCTAAAAACAAGTTTCTCAAGCTTACCAAGTTTAGAATAACCTTGGTTCAAAGTAAAATAATCCATTCACTTTATTTTAAAGTCCCATTTTTACCAAAAAAATCATTTAATAATAAAAACTCGTAAATGTATCCAAAATGGATTTTGTCCAAGCTTCCCACCTCACATATACATATAAAACTTCATTCTATAACACATAATAAAACCATACATTTTCCATAAAAATGGTAGAAACCCTAAAATCTCCAAAATGTTCAAGTTAAGTCAAAACCCATCAAATAAGTAAATGTAGTTAGGAGGAGTTTAGGATATCAAATTTATAAAGTCTTGACATGTATACAGTTTAGAAAAAGTAGAGTGAACCCACTTTCTAGGTTTTGATGAAAACCTAGAATATGACGAAACCCTCGAATTTGGTTGGTGACACTTGAAACTTGAATCACTACTTGAGGTTTTTCTTCCTTAAATGTTAACAACCCTAAGATGCACAATAAATACTCTTAGTGGTCTTTCAAATCCCAATGAATGATGAGAGAGGAAGAAAATCGCCAAAAACCGGTTGGAGTCGCACAAAAAAACTTTGGGGAAGACCAAAATTTGATTAAAATCGTTTTATACCCTAAGCTGGTCGTCTGTGATAGTACGTGCGATAGTGACTGTGTCATAATCGTTGGGCACTCTCGCCCTAATGTACCGAGAGAGCCTTTGGTCCTGCGATTGTGCCCCAACGATTGTAACTAGGTCACTCTCGTTGGGCACTATTGCCCGAGTGTGCCGAGAGGGCCTCTGGTTCAGCTATTGTGGCCCTACGATTGTAACCATGTCACTCTCGCCCCATGCCTATCGAACTCCAAAATGCTGACCTTTTTCACCGAAACGCTCTTGATCCGCTCGAAGATTAAAAGTACATATTCCCTACTCATAAACCATTGATTCAGAACTACCAAAGGCATAAAAGGGTAACTTTTTTACTTACCGAAAATTCTGGATGTTACACTAATCGAAGATCAACACTAACGAGATATGCCGAGATGCACCTGAACAATTCCCTCTAAATCGCAATTCATGGGTGGGTGATAAGTGTGTATTTATATACACTTTTATACCCATTTAAGACTTTAGTTTACCTTATTTTACATCTTTCCCAATTAGATATTGAGTCTTTTAGTCTTGTTTTACATCTTTTCTTTAGAATGGAGCTAGGATGTAGTTTTTGGAATAATCCTATCTTTTTGGTGAATTTTGCTGATTTCTATGTTGCTACAGCAGGGGATGCTACAACAGTGATATTGGCAGGCATGGCTCAATCAAGTTGGACGATTTTATTTTGTTGAAGAAAGATCTCAGGCATCTTTTCGTACACTCTTGGGCAGAAGTCAACCCTGAAGATACCCCTGAAGATGCCCCTGAAGATGCTTTCTAAGATAGCCTTTTGTTACTTTACTTTATTGTACTAAGATGCTTGGTTATTACCCATTGGGTATAACCACTTTTGTACTTCCTAAGCATCTTTTGATTCCTTGCTTTCTAGTATAAATAGTTTAGATTGTCTTTCATTTGAACTCAGCTTCTACTGGAACAAAGCTTGTTCTAAGCTTTGTTACCAAGTACTTTAAATTTCAATTGCAATCTTTTAGTTAAAAGGCATTACGTTTATGTCTGTTGCTATAGCAACCTTTATAGCATTCTTTACTTTCTGCACTTACATTACGTCATTTACATACATGTCATTTACTTTTAAGCATTTACATTCCAGTATGGTAGGCTAAACACCATAGTGTGGGTGTAAGTGAAGGTTGGCAGATTAAGCCAAGTGTCTTTGGACATTTGTTTGCATTGATATTCTGCTTTACTATTCATAAACAACATCAATACTTCATCCTATAGTCTTTGACAAAGTGACGAGTGTTATTCTATTTGGATGAGTTGGACTCAAAATGGAGACAACGCAAGTGTTGATGTTGGTTGTGTTATAGAGACTATAAAGAGTTGCTTCAATCCTTTGGGTTGAGAAACTATATGGAAAGAAAGGTAAGATCCGACTAGTAGGTTCTTGCTGCACTTACCAAGTGCCCACCCTACGTAAAAAGTCTAATCTGAACTTCCCTTGGAAGGCCATTCAATTCAGTAGTATTGCAGGAGTCTTTGCTGCAGCACTCTTGTGCTTGCTATAGCAATGCCCTGAGCACTTTGTTAGCCCAAATCCAACCTGATCTTGCACCCATACTATCTTTAATTTCTTGTTATTATCTTTCAGTACGTTGCTTTCAGTTACTAAAAATCTTGTTACCAAAATCCTGCTTTGAAAACCAACTTGTTGTTACTCTTCCTGCTTTGAAAGTCCCTGAGGTACGATATCTGGTATTACTTACCATTATTACTTGCTTTGAACGACACTGGTAAAACATGTATACTTGCATGGGTTGCTAGTTGCTGTAGCCTTTTTGGGATTACATTTCATCCCGGCCAGTGGGCATGAGATTAAAAATGATCAAGGGTCCGGATCTCTTCTCATGCATCACACCTTAAGTCTTTTCTCACACGGTCCTTCGTCTTACTTTCCCATGGACCAAACGTTTATTTCGAAAACGAGGTTGGTTCGACGTCACGTTGACATGAGCTTTTGTATTATTAAAGTACTTTGTTTTTATATTTAAAAGTTTGCGTAAGTTTCAATTTAATCTCTGGAACTTTTTAAATGTGATTGTTGTATGTTTTTATAACTTGTAAGTCTTTATGTGTGTAAGATTGTTTAGGATAGGTTTATCCTTTCCTTATTGCACAACAATTTGTATTTCAGTGTGTTAATTAAAAAAATCTGAGTAATTGTATTCAACCCCCCCCCCCCTTCCCATTCTATAATTACTTTGTTTAATGTCATCCCATTAAGAACCAACATAAAGGTGGCGTTTGTTTTTTTAGAGGTGCTGAAGTCTGATTTCACTTCTGATTTTTAAGAGGTGTCGCTGAAGTCTGAAATCTGAATCAATTAGCTAGACTGTTTGTTTTTTTATGCTGATAAATGTCTGAATATACATAATTGTGTATTTTATCTCTCGGAATGTTATACTGTTGAATTTATAAAAACATAAATTCATTTTAATCAAATTATACCACCATCCATTTTTTACACATTAAAAACCTCAACTTAAATACGTCAATTGATTAAAAAACAATAGGAAAACATGAACGTCTCGTAACAACTAAAATCAATCTTCATTTTATATTAATCAAGACAGAAGCCTTTTAATTTGTTGGATCAAATCTGAATATTTTTGCAAACCACAATGACCATCTTATATTTTTTAACCTGTAGGGAAAAAAATTATAACAGACAAACCACAAGGACCAAATGTGTAGTTTACTCAAATAAAAAATCACCTTAAAATACTTTTTATTTTACACAATTTGTCTTTATTAAAAAATAAACAAATGAAAAGGAGAAGCAGTGGAGAAAGGGGTTAGGTGGAGGCGTTGATCTGATGAAGCCCTGTACATCTAAGCGATTTGTTTACTTGAAGCTTAATGGGCTTAATGATCAATCTGGCTTATTCGCACAGCACTTTAGGGTTTTTTACTTACGGCTTATTCGCACAGCAGATGGCTTATTCGCACAGATGGATACCATGTGTTGTCCCCCTTCAGCTGGAAAAAAGACACACCTACCCCTGAATTTAATAAACACGCCTGATATATTTCCTTCTGCCTCCTCTTCCAAGACTCTATACAAAACCCTAGCTATGGGTGTTTGGGAGTGCTTATATTTTTAACTTATGCTTATTTGCTTATGTGGTGAGGAAAAACAGTTTTTAAAAAGTGTTTGTTAAAAATTGAGGGTAAAAAGGTAATTTGGATAGATAAGAAAATAAGGAGAAGTAAATAAGTAGGTATGGATTGACTTATCAAAAACAACTTATTTGTGGTGAGGAGAAGCAAATAAACACTTTTGATTTTTTCTATCCAAACACTCCAAACTGCTTATTTGCGGTGGGGAGAAGCTATAAGCAAATAAGTCAAAAATATAAGCACTCCCAAACACCATGGTTTCCTCCCTCATCGCAAAACCCTAGCGTCCTTCTTCATCGACGCCTTCTTCCTGCTCAGATGGGTAAGAGAAACACCCCAGCACCGTCGTCTGCGACCTTCATCCCAGCGACCGACGAGCCGGAAGGTACACCGTTCTTCTTCATCATCGGTGCCTTCCTCTTTTCCCCGAAGAACCTGCGTCTTCTTCTTGGTGGATGACGACCTCTGGCATAGCCTTCCAGATGGCCGACGCTTCACTTCCGATATCGATTTTTGCTCTTCTTTTCAATTTATCTTATCTACACCTGAGCTGTATGAATTTGGGTGTTTGAAATTATGTGAATCTAATTTTGGTTGTATATACTATAATATGGTTTGAGTCTAATATTTTGTTTGTATATGTAAATTTTATGGTGTAAATTGATGATAAATTGGTTCAAGCAATAACAAAATTGTTTTCTAAGTTGAAAAATTTGTGTTGAATCTTATCTTTTGGATGATCAGAGATGCACACTGTATGAATTGTGGTTATATGAATAAGGGATTTTAACTGACTATCACATAATTCATATTTATGGGTAAAATAGTCATTTTTACCATTCAGATCGGTGATTCAGTGAAAAAAGTAAACAACAAAACATTTTTTAGTGGACAGACAAATTTATCTAGACAGACAAATTTATCCATACAGGACTTAATAGAAAATTTGGTAAACAGTTTAGAGGTTTCTCAATATGATAGCAACTGAAAATAAAGAAAAAACAAATAGTCTGAAAACACCAACGTTGTGTTCTCGAAACACATTTTATGAAGGAAATGAAAGGGAGGGAAAAGGAAGGAAAGTAAAAAAGAATCGTGTTCTCGAAAATTTTTTAGGAGAGAAAAGAAAGGAAACGGAAGGAAAATAATAATAAGTTTCATTCCAAAACTTTCCTCCCAAAAGTGGGAGGAAAGAAATTAAAAAAATTACTAAAATTACAAAACTACTCGATCTTTCATTATAAAAGATATATTTTTAAGGGTATTTTAGTAAAAATGACGTATTTCCTTTCATTTCTCTCTTGTTCACGAACACGAAAAAAAATTCTTTCTTTTCCTTTCTTTTCCCTCCATTTCTTTTCCATCAATTTCTTTTCTTTTCTCTCCTGATTATAGAACACACCTAAGGTTTGACCGGATCAGACTTAAGCGCCAATTAAATGCTTATTTTCAAAAAAACAAACAAGGCCTAAGCGACCTATACGAGATCAAGAGAAGCATCATCAGTAGGACGGAGGCTGCAAAAGGGCCATGAAATATCTTTTTTCCGACAAGTCCAAGACAAATGGGTAAGGAATTATATACGACAAACGGATTAAAGTTTATTACAAATCTAAAAAGATCAAAAGTCACAAGAAAATGAATCATTCACACATTACATTGTGTTACACATTCGATCACAATAAAGAAAAACACACAATCCTCACTCTCAAGAGGTTAAAGTGTGAATTTTATGCTACTCTCAAATTTCCTAGTTACAAACAAAACAATTGATAATATGCTATGTCCAATTAGGGTTATTGTGTTGGTTTCCATATAAGCCTCCAAGATCCTCTGTTACAGGCTCCCATGGGAGACCAGACAAATCTAAAACACTTGTCCAAGAAGTGGGTTCCTGGATAACAGTTCCAGAATTCATATGTATCTGGTTAATGCTCGAAATTCCTCCATTTACATTTACATACCCTCTCGAATCGATTTCTTCCAACAATAGTTCCTCTCGATTGTATGGTAGATAATGATCTTGTACCCAACTGGGAATAACATGAATTCCTTCTAACTGATTACTTCCTCTTTCGTGGTTCTCGTGTGTGTGTCTCATTGCACCTTCGTCCGAATATGGGAACCTTATAACTATCATAAAGAAATAATATATCAATTACACAGTTTCTAGATATGAGAATATGTCTGATTACTCTCCAAAAGATCTTTCGAGAATATATATTGAGCTAAATGTGTCAGCTAACGTGAGACTTTAACAATAGTAAGCATATTGCTATAGTTGTACCTGACGTTGGTAAACTAGAGTCAGGATCTCCAAGAAAATGGCTTGGTGGTCGATGATGGACATTTGTGTAGGTGTAATCTAAGCATGCATTTGAGTCATGGTAGAAAAATGGGTAGTTGTTGACCGGGAAAGGTTTTTGGCTCAAATTGAATAGTCGATTGTCGCACTGAAGAAGCTTTTCGTATTGCTTATCAAGGACTCCAGGAGGAAATATGATCGAATGTCGCCTGGAGAAACAAAACACATTCTTTAAAACTTAGACTTGTACGTACACGTTGTTTATATTAGGAGAGTGAAGGAAGGGGTACCTGCAAATGGATGCTTGCCCTTGAGTGAAATCAATGGTTTGTTTCCACTGTGTATGCTTTCGTGGTTGCGGATTAATCTCTCGACCGAATTGTGGTTGTTGGTTCAGCTGCATAAATACGTTCATGTCTTGAAAATACGACACATAAAATGAAAGAAAACATTCTAAGAAAAAACTTAGAGAACCTCGATTTCTAGAAGTCCGGGTTCGCCTTCGTACATGAAGGCTCTAATGGCTGAGATTTCGGACCATTGTATTTCGATCTTACTCTTTAGAGGTCCATCCAAAAATTCCCAAACCAGTTTCTTCTTGGCGTAATAGAGTTTGGCTACTAAATCTCCTTCATTTCTTGAAATTCTCTGGCTCACATTTTCAAACTTTAGTCAACAAAAAATCCTTGGGTTTTTTTCATTTGTTAATACAATAATACATGAATAAGTCAAAAAATGTCCCTTTATATTTGTGTTCTTGAAAATGAGTTCTATGTGAGATTGGCTAGAATTGGCTATAGACAATTTTTAGTCAAACAAATACAAAAGTAGTTTCATTCTAATACAGTATTTTTTAATCAAAGCATCCAACTTTATTGTTTGTAAACAAAATTGATACAATGACCTTCAAATCCCTTTTTTCCTACAGGTGGATCTACATTAAAGACCTCACTTTATATATATATATATATATATATAGAGAGAGAGAAAGGTTCAAACGAGGAGCGTAACAATTTACGAGAAACGCGAGGAGCACCGCCCATGTACAAAATCACATGTGATTCACAACAAAATCATATGTGATTAAAAAATGCAAAGCGCGCGGTTTGTCCCGCGGTTTGTGCTGTGAATCACATGTGATTTTGTACATGAGCGGTGCTCCTCGCGTTTTCTTAAATTGTTACGCTCCTCGTTTGAACCCGCCTCTCTCTCTCTATATATATATATAGTTTATAGAATAAAAATAAAAAGGAACTTGTAATTTAACTAGAATTCTTTAAATACGACTACCCACAATTTTTTCGCGTCAATCACTAAAAAAGTTATTTTGGTTCATCGCAAAATAATAAAGAAGTCGTTTACTGAACACTTGCCGGGTGAACAGCTACCGATATCACTTACCTTATCAATTGAGCATGCAAAAGACCGATATTCTTACTCGGTAAGAGGCATAGCAAGGATCGAGCGTCTTACCCGGTAAGTGGAGAAAAAGACTCTTATCCGGTAAGCACTTATAGGATTTATGACGCTTACTAACACCCCTATTTTGACCATCGGGAATGTTACACAATAAAGTAAATGAGAATGACTTACCCAATGAGCATTTAGTAAACGGTTCATGCCTTTTCAAATTTACTACAAACTAGCCATGGAGTTCACAAAGAAGCTTTGCAAGCTCCTTTTTTTTGGGGGACTAGACTTTATGAGTTTTACCTTATAAATCTTGACTATTTTATCAAGGAAAATTACAAAAACGTAGTATTTTACATGCCCCTTATTTTTTTCCAACTCTTGAAACAAATATTATGAAGAAAAAGGGGGAAACGGACCTTCCAAGAGCCAATTTGCAACAGTGCAGCTCGGAAATTAGAAGCCTTCAACTTCTCAGTAGTTGGAGTCTCGGCCTTCTTCTGTTGCCTTTCATGAGATAACGTCATCTCTACCAGGTTGATTAGAGAAGTTGATTTCCTTAAACTCAAACCAATTGGACTACCTCCCTGCAAACAAATACAATATTATATATATATACACACACAAACACACACAAAAAAGCCAAAAGGTGTAATCGAATTGTTGACGACTTCATCAATTACATTAACTTCATCTAGTTTTAATCAAATTAGTTAATATAAACGATTAATTTGGCATAGAGGATCATAGAAATTTCAATTGTTATTCATGATTTATATCGAATAGTTTGATTATAATTAATCAATTCATTTTGATTGATAACTAGATCTGAGATGATGAAATTATCAAAACATTATTTAAACTCTCGTTGATGATTTAGGAGAATTGATTGAAGTTTTAACGAGATAACATATGTGTTCTGTTTCTGCATGATAACAAATTATATATTCATGAATTTCGATCAAAGTTTTGCGAGTCGGTTAAAGTAAGATTAGAAGAGAGGTGTAGAAAGAACATGTGGATGCAGATTAAGATTGTTGGAAGCTGAAACAATTCCTCCATTGTTGCTGCTTCCTTCGAATGTTTCAGTAGCAGAGAGCGTCAGAGGCTGATGATGATAATGATTATGAGGTAACTGTTGCTCACGATGATGATGATGATCGAAGACACCATTGTGATCCGAGTTACTGTAGAGATTTTGAATATTATCACACCTCATTGATCGAAAACAGAATTAACTGCAGAAAACTTTGTGAATGACGATGACGATGGTGATTTCAATTGTGGTATGATTTACACTCTGTTTCCTTTCCTGCAAAATAGTGTGTGAAGGAGAAGGAAGGTGGATTCGCGGGGAAGAAAGGCAATGGAAAGGAAGGGGGATTTATAAGGAGTATGTGTGTGTGGGTGGGTCCATTTCACATTGGCCTTTTGACTCGTTAGGACGCTATTTAAAGTTCATCATTCACGGTTCGCTTAAATGGAGTTATAGTTACTTTTGAAAGAAAGAGTAAATCTAAATCCAATCTTTGTGGTTTGTTCAAATTCAAAATTTGGTTCCTAAAATAAATTATTTAGGCATTGTTTGGTAAAAATAAGCTAGCTTACAGGCTAAGGTTATGTTTGGCCAACTAGTTGATTACTTATAAGCTAGCTGTTGACTGATAAGCTTGTTGGTAGCTGATTAGACCTGGCAAACGTGTCGTGCCGTGTCGGGTTCAAAGTTAAACGGGTTGAGAGTGCCTAACCCTAACCCGACCCGTTTAATAAACGGGGCAGAAAAAATCTCAAACCTAACATGACCCGCCTAACCCGTTTAACATTTATAAATTGAAAACTTAAACGGATTCAAAGTTTTGGAGTTATATGCATCTAAAGCATATTCATTTGTAAATTACATGTTTTGAGTGCGTTGGTCATTCAGTTGAAGTCATGTAATTTTGGACGGTAATGCATTGGATCAATAGGCATATGAGTCAGTCTTGTGTTAATGGTCAGGACAGTGTTGTGGGGTGGACTCTGGGACTACCAACATTGCGGGGATGGATCTAATACATTTGTTTTGAGGCTTTTAGCCTAGTTGAGTACACATTAATGACTTGAGAGTTGAGGTGCTACCCAAAAGGAGGTAGGCACTAAGAACCATGAGCCTTGAGGTGCTATCAGGCGGGGTAGGCACTAAGGACATGATCCTTGAGGCCTTACTTCAAAAAGTATGCACTAAGATTATTGAGTCTTGAGGTGCTACCCGTGGGGGTAGGCACTAAGATCTCCGCCACTTGAGGTGTTACCCATAGGGGTAGATATTAAGTGTGCATGTGTTACCTAGAAGGTAGACACTAAGGTCAATTGAATCTTGAAGCGCTACTTGATAACATTGATTTGTGGCTTACTTTGGGCACGCCACATTCGATGGATACGAGTCTCCCCCGTCACTATTAAGTGTTATTTTTGGACAATGTATTGTCCATGTTTTAGTATTATTTGGGTTTGACGATTAATCGTAATTTATGGTTTTGATATATTGGATTCCCTCCATGTATTAATGCGTTAGATAATAGAGCCTTATCCATGTTTTCAGTATTTGGATATTAATCCTTTTTTGTGTTTCGTGTGAGTATTAGGTTTTTGGTTTCATGATTTGATGGGTGTTCTATTAATGAGTTTTCATCACGAAAATGGTGGGTTTTGGGAAATATGTGGTCTTCATTTTGAATACATTTCATATAGGAAATTGTGATTTATATAAAATGCTTTCCGTTTTATATAACTGATGAAAAATGCTTAAACTTACTAGGTGATGTCCTTGAGGGATGGTGCTAGCGACACTGTGATGAGTGCTAGTTAGATGCACGAGAAGGAATTAGCTACTTGGGGACATCATCCATATGTTGGAGATAGCAATTGTTTGTTGGGTTTTAGTAAAAACTGTCCATAAATGTATACTTGTATAAGGTTTGGAAAGTTTTATATTAATGTTAAATCTTAGATTATCATTATAGATAATCAATTGTTGGTTTTTAATAAATGGACTTATTCCTTATTTGATGTTTTATTGAAAATTTTAAATTAGGCGTTATTTTCAAATTTGATGGTATTATACTCAAGGTTAAAGGAATTACAAATAACTTAAACCTAAATCTAAACTAAAAATATTAAATAAGAAAAGAAAAACTAAACATTAAAATCTCAAAACCTAAAAAGAAAAAGAAAAAAAAATGAAACAAGAAAACAGTCTTGCCGTTGTATGAGAAAAAAGAGAAAGAACGGCAAAACAAAAGTTGAATTTGAATAAAGAATTTTTCAAAACAACTCCTTCAACTTTATGCTCTTTGAAAGATCCACCTTTTGATTTCATTTCTTTCAAATTGCCTTTGTTAAATTTCGTTTCTTTCCAAATTGATCAAACTTTGAGACAACTTTCTTGAATTGACCAACCACATAAACATCGATCAAATACTTCAAATTCATCGTCCTCCACGTCCACTTCTCGGCATAAAAAATCTATCAAAGCACAACAAAAACACCATAGCAAAACCCCCAACGATGATTATGCGAAAATTAACTAAAAATCAAACAAAAACTATAAACAAGCAATTAAAGTAGACGTAAAATGCAATTATAAACTAGTATGAATGCATGTAGGAAATGGACTTAACAAAAACCCTCCGAAAAATCTATACAAACAAATTAACTTACATAAACAACTTTATCCATATCGGACTTAATGGAAAACAAAACAGACAACCCCTAAGTATATCTCACTTAAAATAGGGTTTGTTGTAAATAACAAATCGATAGCACAAACGTTAATGTAATAAAAAAATATAAAGTTACAAACATAGTGTACATCATGACTTGGTAAGAAGTTACTACAAAAGTCCATTCCTACTACATGCTCAGAGAAATATTTAGATGGTAGTCGTTTGATAAGTGGATCCGCTAATCTGAAACTACTGAGGGATGAAAATTCATTCCCATTTTCATTTCTCAGCCTAAACCAAACCCATTATTCTATAATGATCCATTTTCTCCCACTCTCCGAGACAAATAAACGTACATATTGAATGAAAGTACAACGTTGTTTGGACTAGTGATGTTCAAGAAGCTAACAACAATACAATTGTCATAGTATAGAGACCTCAACATTGAGGTTAGAACTTTTATAAGATTTCTCAACGGCTTAACGTGGCATGGTAACAAGCCACAATATTCATTCGTCAAGATGTAGGACCACCTGATAGCATACATATGTTGTACTATAAACGATTTGTATGTCATCTTTGCATTTTGCAAGGGAATATTTTTTCTAGTAAAGTGAGACGTCCATCTTAACATGAAATGACCATTCACTATAGGCATAATGGTAGAACACATCAAATGTGTTATTCGTTAGTGGTCAACTTGACTATCATACTTAGGATGGGATGGGCGTTCACGCAGTGATCGGAGCCAATATTCCTATTTCTAGAAAGTGCATTTAGGAACCTTTTGTTTTTGGAAAGTTTTCTAAACTAAAAGATCATGCAATTCTTTTTTAAACACGGGTTTTAAGAAAATAATATTCTTAAATGCACGATTACATATTTTGAGGCATTATTGTGTTACAAATAAACATTCTTCTGTTAGACAAAAATGTTCTTAGGTCGTGCGTACCGTTCTCGGGTTCGGTGGTGCGGGTACGAGTGGGTTCACGAACCCGACTAAACCCGCCCAAATTTTATTTTTTGGGTTTAATTGGAGTGGGTAGCGGGTAGGAGTGGGTAGCGGGTAGGAGTGGGTTCGTGGGTTGGCGGTACTCCACTTTAGGGTAAGGAGGGTAGGAAAAAGAAAAGCTGATGTGGCGCTGAGGTGGCATTCAGGTTCAGTGGGTTCGTGGGTAGGCGGTACTCATGGTCTTATAAAAAAAAGTCATGCATTTAAAAAGTTTGTCACAAGGTAATTCTCTATAAATCCTTTTAAACATAATTTTTCCTTATGTATCCAAGTCGACAATCATAAAAAATGATATTTTGGACTTTGTAAATACTCAAGAGATAACAAACTATTTGGTTTTGTTGGCTTCATTGAAACAAAATATGGCATGTCGGGTGGCTCAAGTTCGGGTTTATCGGGTTTTGGGTCGGTCGGGTTTTTCGGGTCGGTCGGGTTTTGCTCACCCCTACGTGGGAGAATAAAAATGAGATGATGGCAAAGTATCCATCCTTATTTGAGCAACGATGATTCCGAGGACGAAATCTTCAAAAGGAGAAGGTAATTGTAACATACAGTTTTTTTTAATATGCTTAACAAATGCATTTATATGTGTATTAATGTGTAATATATGTTTAATAAGGTGCATTATGTGATAATATAAAGCTTTAATGAGGACTTGTAGCAAAATCCTTAAGAAATATATAGGGTTTCATAGGTTTGCAAAGGAAAAGCTTAACGCCTAAGTTACAAATTTGTAAAACTGCTGTTATTGATAGGTCTTTTCTGAAATATTTTAGTTGGAAGTTGTACATTATCTCGTTACGAACGCGTAGGCGAAAACCTCATCGAAAACGGAGTTACGAGCGAAAAGTTATGCCATTTTTAGTGTTTAGTGGTCAAAATGGGTACCCAGTCGGGTCAAACCCGACCCAACTCGGGTTTTAGTCAATAAAACACGATTTTAGACCCATTTCAGCTACTGACTTGTGTGTGAAAGTTAAGGTGCGCTTTTTATCAATTGAGATCAAATCAAGTTCATACTAAGGAGATTAACATCAATCTTGAAGGATTAAACAACAATTTGAAGGTAAATCTCATCTTTGTTCTTGTTCTTGAAGTTATGATGGAATTTGGGTGAAATAAGCTTAATGCATGTGTAAGATAAGTGTAGAAATCATGAAATGCTGCTTATATTATGATTATATTTTAGTTAATTCCTTGATTCCATGGTTGATTTGCAAGAAGATGGAAGGAAAAAGTGAGTTTTCACTAAGAACAAGTTGACTTTTTCTATACAAAGTTGGATTTTGATGAAATTGGTAGAAATGGGTGAATGAACCATGGTTTATTGTTGATTTTACCTTGATAATGATAAAATTAAGTTAACATCTGAATTTGGTTAGGATTGGAATGGAATTGGATACTTAATTGGTCAAATGTGTGATATTTTTGAGTTTGAAAGTTATGTTCAACACTGTTTTAGAAAAATTGTATAAGAGTGATTCCAGTGGCGTTCGAAAGGTATGAATGTCTAGTTTATTTTATATGAAGACATTATAACCTAATTACAGCTTTAAGATGTGCTAAAAGTGCATTTAGTACAGGGCTGTCAAGCTGAATTTTGACAGCTTGTAGCTGCTGTGTTGTAAATTTTGTATAAAATCAAAGAAAAATCCAACGGACATGAGGTCAGTGGCATCTGAAAGATAAAAGAGTCTAGTTTCTTTCTTGTTTATAAGTTAGAATGTAATTCTGAGTTTAAGATGGTTAAAATTGTGTTAGAACAGGGGGCTGTACAAAAGAATTGGAATTGAATTAGCTAACTAAGGAATGAAATAGAATGAGATAGTGTAATTATATACTTATGGAATTGAATGTTTATAATCCAGGGAGTATAAGGGTATAATTGGAAGCTCTTGGAGTGCCATACATACTTGGATTACGGAGTTGGAACGCGACATTCGGTTGGACATTCGGTTGACCCATTTTGTGCACGGTGAGTTTATATGAAATACATGTTTATGTGTTACTCATATGTATATGCATTTTTTGTTTGCATTAGTTGTGTTTCATGTTTTCGTAAGGTGTGACATGTGTAAGTCCCTCTGATTCCGGTTTGTATTCCGTATAATCGTTCCGCTATGTCGGTCGAGTCCGGATCCGCGATTGTTTTGTAAATCTCTTGGTAAACTGTGAATACGGGTACTACTTCGTGTGGTACGCTGGAAAGCGGTGTATGTCCACGTATCCCAGGGAGACGAAGGTTGGGTGTGGCATTCCGGTTCGTTGTACTCACGTATTGTAAAGCCCGTGTCCCGATATGCGTTTTAATTAATTAATTAATTAATTATTTATTTATTTTTTTAAGCGAAATTATTTAACGGGATTAGGAGATAAGAACCAAATGGTAAATCTTAACTGTTGGGGTTTATTATCAAAGTGTTGAAACTGCAGGGACCAATTTGTATTTTTTTTCGAATTGGTGCATGGGGTGGTCGGCCCATGACCACAGCCGGCCCCAGCCCTTTTTTTTTCTTCTTGTTCCCCTTCTTCTCGTCGTGACCACAACCAACCAAAACCAACCTTAAAATCCTTTTTATTTTTTTGGTGTGGGGCGTCGGTTTTGGGAGGGAGGTCGAGAGAGAGATTCGCGAGAGAAAGTAGAGAGAGCGAGAGAGATCGAGAGTGGAGGGAAAAGCCGCCGGAATCGTCTGTCGCCGTCGCGAGACCGCCGCTCGCCGGAGCTGTGCTGTTGTCGGGGAAACGAGGGATCAGCGAGAGAGAGGAGGAGAAGTGGAACTCGTTAAGTTGTGGCTGTTTGGTCGTCGCAAGGTAAGAATTCCTCGTTCTTCTTCCGTTCTTTCGTTTTCCGGCGAAGGGGTCAGCGGCGACGCCGCCGCCGCGCGCCGCCACAGTGGTGGCTGGGTGTCGGGTGGTGGTGGCTGTGTGCGCCGTGTGTGTGGGTGTGCAAGCGGTCGATCGATCGAGAGAGTGGGGAGTTCTTGGTGGGTTGCGGTTCGTTGTATTTGTTTCGTCGAAAACCGCCGCCGGCCGCCACCGGCGACCACCACCGCCGGAGGGCAGTGGGTGGTGCGTGGCCATGTATTTTTAATAATCATTGTTGAACCCATTAAGCCGTGACTTAATCGCTTAAGCCAAATCGATCGAACCGTTGTTTTTAGAGTCGTCATTTCTTGTGAGTAATTGTTCAGCCACTGTTTTTGCGACGGCCATAACTTTTCTGTCGTAACTCCGATTGAGCCGAAACTGGCGCCCATGGTTCAAGCTCGGCGTCGGGCACGTTTTCCGTGTTTTAGCGGAAAACTGGTTCGGCCTCTAGCTAGGTGGAAAAGTGGTCGTAAGTTCAGTGATTCGTCATTTCATGTGAAAAATTCTGGAATCTGCCATTGTCTTGGGAAAACCATAACCTTTTGCTAGTAACTCGTATCTGGGTGAGACCAGCGCCAAAAGTTCCCTTTTTGAGTCTATAAACTTTTCTGTGTTTTGTGCGAAGCCCAGTTCGGGACGTAGCATTGGTCAAAATGTCGTTTTATACCGATAGCTGCTGTTTTTCACTGTTCTGCGAACTGTTTTTATAAAATCCGTAATAAAATGTAGAAAAATCGTTAGGAGGTGTATAATATGTCCTTGGAACCCTAACTCAGAGTAATTTCTAATCATGAAATAATATTGGGAATTTTCTGGGTTTAAAGGGGTCGAAACAGGTCCCGAACAGACCTGTTTGGCGAGAACGGAAAATAGTTTTAGTGACGGTTTAAGCGTGTGTCGTGTCATAGGGTCCGGGTCTCGTATTGACACGTTTTAACATGCCCGTAATTGTGAAGCTTGAATTGTGTTGTTAAGCTAGGCGCGCATTCGAGGTGAGTTCTCTCACTATATCTAATAACGGTTGTTTTATCATTGCTGTAGTACGTGTGTGGTAGCTTTATGTGATTGTGTTGTGGAACTAGATAGTGGGGTGTCTAGTTGATACTATGTTGTCATGTTAACTCGGTGGGACCGAGGATCCGGCGGGGCCGGAGATTTTATACGTGGGTGGCGTAGAGACTCGGTGGGACCGGGGATTCGGCGGGGCCGGAGATGTTATCATGTGGTCGGTGGGACCGACTTGTGCCTTTTAGGTGGGTGGGTGTGGATATACATGTTTATGATTTGTTCGTAGACCTGTATGATCGTTTATGTGTCACTATCTGTTTTAGGGGTAGTGTGGAATAACTGTGTTATTTATGGTGTTTGAATTCACTAAGCTTCGTGCTTACCCTTTCCCAATAAACTATGGTTTCAGGTACAAGTGGCTCTAAGGCGTGACGGGTACACACTGGCGCGCGGGATGAGCTGACTATTATTAGTTTTATTTATTAACATTATTTCCGCTGGTTTCTGGTTACATGAACAATATTTATGATTTTGCAACTGATATGTTGGGATTATTTAATGGGTTTTATATACGAAATGTTTAATTAAAAATTTTAAATTCCTTGTAATTTTTGGGACGTTACAACTTGGTATCAGAGCACAGCTTGAGTGAATCAAACGCACCTCGGTGTGTTTGGTCTCAAGTTGCGGCTGGGAAAATTTTCAAATTCTTTATTAAACCTGTTTGGGAATAAAAGAAAAGGGTAAAAACCCGTTCGAGGAACGGTGATCGAGGGCGCAGTGTGTACAGTCAGCCGGAGCCAAAGGGAAAGGTACAATGCTTAGTGTTTTATTGCTTTCTAGATCATAGAGTATGCATGCTAGATTGCCTGTTGTTGACACTATGCGGTATGTTGGACTGCTTGCTATTGGGAATTTATGCTAATTATGATAAGTTACTAAGTGGATACCCTCTAAGTTGTATGCAGTAAGAGACTTATAGCCTTAGAATATTCGATTTAGTTCTATTGTGCAGCTCTTGTTTGAGTCCAACCGTTCTAGGATAGAATCTTGTATTCGAATTTCTATTTGTTTTGCACTGCATGTAATCGGGTATTCGCGAGGCCACCCTTTATGATTAGTGGGGATTCGGTAGTAGCAAGGGTAGTGGTTGAGATGAAATTCCTAGGGAGCTGGGAAGAGTGTTTACATATGAGTAGGTATGCTAGATTGCTTGGTGCTTATTACACTGTATTGTATGGTTGTTACTTGCTATTAGGAGCTTATGCTAACTTTGATAGGTTGTTAAGCGGATGCACTATAGGTTGTATGCGGTAGGAACCGAATAGCCTTAGAATGTTGGATTTAGTTCTATTGCGCAGCTCTTGTTTGAGTCCAACCGTTGTAGGATAGAATCTTATATTCGAATGTCTATCTGGTTTCCACTGTATACGACTGTGCGTTTACAAGGCGACTCGTCAGGGTTAGAGGGGGTTCCGCCCTAGCAAGGGTAGTGGGGTATTATGTTTATTCCTAGGGAGCTAGGAAGAGGGTGTATATGCGTCAGTATGGTCATGCGTGTATGATTTTTTATTGTTTGGGCGAGCAACTACTTGGATACTCGGGATGGGACTCGGAGCGGACAGTGATAGGTGTGGATGGTAGTAGTAGAGCTCCTACTACCGGAAGCACAGGATCAATGTTCGAGTCGGGGAAAGTCGCGAGGAATTCAAGGAGTCGAGCGTGAGCGTAGTAGAGTTCATCAGCTGGCGGTGGAGGAAGAACAGACTACGCCTAAAGGGGCGGCAGGTATAATTCGTCACTTGTTCCTTTTATTGGTCGTTGTATGTTGTTGCATTTTTGGATTAAATTGTATGTTAGGTACGTTTCTAGTTAACTCGGTGCCTGCGGTTGTAATGTTTGGTAGCGGGGCTACTCATTCATTTGTGTCTCGCACTTTTAGCGAGAGTTTGGGCCGAGTGGTGGGACGGTTAGGATGTCCTTTGGTAGTCGAGGTTGCCGATGATAGGACCTTGACGGTTACGGATGTGTATCGGGGATGCACGTTGGAAATCTCGGGCGTGAGGTTTCCCATCGACTTGATTCCGATAGCTATGCGAGAGCTTTGTGTGATTGTGGGCATGGATTGGATGGACGCGTTTGATGCAGAAATTGTTTGTCGCCACAAACCAGTGCGGGTTCAAACCCCAAGCGGGGAAGAGTTGTTGATTCAGGGAGACTCGCCCAGACGGACTACGGCAATATGTTCCGCGACGAGGGCTCGGAGACACCTTCAGCATAGTGGTCAGGGGTACTTAGCGTATGTGATAGATACGCGTGTTGACGAGGCGAAGAAGACTGCCGAAGATGTGCCAGTCGTGAGGGAGTTTGCCGATGTGTTTCCCGACGAGTTACCGGGGATACCTCCTGAACGACAGGTAGAGTTTCGAATCGATCTGATTCCGTGTGCTGCTCCGGTGGCCAAGGCACCCTATCGCCTGGCTCCACCGGAAATGAAGGAGCTGTATGATCAGTTGCAAGAACTTCTCGAGAAAGAGTTCATTAAGCCGAGTTGTTCACCGTGGGGAGCTCCGATTTTGTTCGTAAAGAAGAAGGATGGGTCTCAGCGGATGTGTATTGATTACCGGGAGCTGAATAAGCTTACGGTAAAGAATCGTTATCCTCTGCCAAGGATTGACGACTTGTTTGATCAGTTGCAGGGAGCCTCGTGGTTCTCTAAGATTGACCTGAGATCGGGGTATCATCAGATGCGGGTACGAAGTGAGGATACGGAGAAGACGGCCTTCCGTACGCGATATGGCCATTACGAGTTCGTGGTGATGCCTTTCGGGCTCACCAACGCACCCGCAGCGTTCATGGACCTCATGAACAGGGTATGTAGCCGATGTTGGATCGCTCGGTGATCGTGTTCATCGACGATATCCTCGTATATTCGAAGATGAAAGAAGAGCACGAGATGCATTTGCGGGAAGTGTTGGATGTTTTGAGACGGGAGAAGCTTTATGCTAAGTTCTCCAAGTGTGAATTCTGGTTACGAGAGGTCCAATTCCTAGGACATGTCGTGAATCAGAACGGTATCATGGTCGATCCGTCCAAGATTTCAGCGGTCATGCGGTGGGAGGTACCGAAAACTCCTACCGAGGTGCGGAGTTTTCTCGGGTTAGCAGGATACTATCGGAGGTTTATCCACGATTTCTCCAAGATTGCCTTGCCTATGACACGACTGACGAAGAAAACTGCAGCTTTCAGTTGGGGTGAAGAGCAGCAGAAGGCATTTGAGGAACTACGCAGGCGTTTATGTGAGGCTCCTGTGTTAGCTTTACCCGAGGGTATGGAGGATTTGGTGGTTTATTGTGATGCTTCATATCAGGGGTTGGGTGCCGTGCTTATGCAACGCGGCAAGGTCATAGCTTACGCTTCGAGGCAGCTGAAGCCTCACGAAGCGAACTACCCGACTCATGACTTGGAGTTGGGAGCAGTGGTGTTTGCTCTAAAAATCTGGAGACACTATCTTTATGGCGTCAAGTGTACGATCTACACTGATCATAAGAGCCTTAAATATCTGATGGATCAGCAAAATCTTAATATGCGTCAACGAAGATGGCTTGATGTGGTCAAGGATTACGACTGCGAGATACTTTACCACCCGGGTAAAGCGAATGTAGTCGCGGACGCCCTTAGCCGACATCCGGTTGGGGAACCGCTGAAGGGTCTATGTCAGCGATTGACAGTAGTTGCACCTCTTCTGGAGTCGATAGGTGTCGCTCAGGAGGTGGCCGTGTTGGCAGAAAATGCAAAACGTGAGAGGGTTTCGGGAGAAATTCCGAAATTTGTACGGGATGGTCGAGGATTATTGACCCGATATGGTAGAGTTTGGGTCCCATTCACCGGTGGGAACCGACAGATACTATTGGACGAGGCGCATAAGTCCAAGTTTTCGATTCATCCGGGAGCTACCAAAATGTACAGAGACTTACGGGAAGGCTATTGGTGGCCCGGCATGAAGCGGGATGTATCCAAATGCGTGGAGGTATGTTTGACCTGTCGGAAGGTCAAGGCGGAGCACCATTGACCGCACGGGAAATTGCAGCCTTTGGAGATTCCGGTGTGGAAGTGGGAGCAGATTACGATGGATTTCATCACTAAGCTTCCCAAAACTCAGCAAGGGAGTGATACCATCTGGGTAATTGTGGATCGTCTGACTAAGAGCGCTCACTTCTTGGCGATTAAAGAGAGCTTCTCGGCGGATAAGCTCGCGGAGGTTTTCATCCGAGAGATTGTAACTAGGCACGGGGTGCCAGTCTCGATTGTCTCGGATCGAGATACTCGTTTCACCTCCCGGTTTTGGGAGAAGTTTCAAAATGAAATGGGTACGCGGTTGCATTTCAGTACAGCATTTCGTCCTCAGACCGATGGGCTGAGTGAGCGTACTATTCAGACACTCGAGGACATGCTGCGAGCTTGTGTTATTGACTTTGGTGGTAGGTGGGATCAGTATCTTCCACTAGCTGAGTTCTCCTATAATAACAGCTATCACGCTAGCATCGGTAGAGCGTCGTACGAAGTGTTGTATGGCAGGAAGTGTCGGACGCCCATTTGCTGGGGCGAGGTTGGTCAAAGAGTGTTGGGGAGCACCGACGTTGTGCTAAAGACGACGGAGATGATTCAGATGGTGCGGGATCGGTTAGTCACTGCTCAGAGTCGACAAAAGAGTTACGCCGATAAGAGACGATCGGACTTGGAGTTCCAAGTCGGGGATTACGTTCTTTTGAAAGTGTCACCCTGGAAAGGGGTAATCCGTTTTCGCAAGCGGGGAAAGTTGGGTCCCCGATATATCGGACCGTACAAGGTCATCGCGCGGGTGGGGAAAGTAGCTTACCGATTGGAGCTACCAGAGGAACTGAGCCTGATCCACAACACTTTCCACGTTTCTCAATTGCGGAAGTGTGTGATGGATGAGTCTGCAGTAATCCCTCTCGAAGACATTCAGATTGATGAGCGACTCAATTATGTGGAGAAGCCGGTTGCCATTCTCGACAGGAGGACGAGAACCTCGCGCAACAAGGTAGTTGGGTTGGTTAAGGTCCAGTGGAAGCACCGAAAGGGTCAGAATGGACGTGGGAACCAGAAGCCGAGATGCGGGAGAATTACCCGGAGCTGTTCGCGGACGTGGACTTCGAGGACGAAGTCTAACCCAAGCGGGGGAGAGTTGTAAAGCCCGTGTCCCGATATGCGTTTTAATTAATTAATTATTTATTTATTTATTTATTTTTTTAAGCGAAATTATTTAACGGGATTAGGATATAAGAACCAAATGGTAAATCTTAACTGTTGGGGTTTATTATCAAAGTGTTGAAACTGCAGGGACCAATTTGTATTTTTTTTTCGAATTGGTGCATGGGGTGGTCGGCCCATGACCACAGCCGGCCCCAGCCCTTTTTTTTTCTTCTTGTTCCCCTTCTTCTCGTCGTGACCACAACCAACCAAAACCAACCCTAAAACCCTTTTTATTTTTTTGGTGTGGGGCGCCGGTTTTGGGAGGGAGGTCGAGAGAGAGATTCGCGAGAGAAAGCAGAGAGAGCGAGAGAGATCGAGAGTGGAGGGAGAAGCCGCCGGAATCGTTTGTCGCCGTTGCGAGACCGCCGCTCGCCGGAGCTGTGCTGTTGTCGGGGAAACGAGGGATCAGCGAGAGAGAGGAGGAGAAGTGGAACTCGTTAAGTTGTGGCTGTTTGGTCGTCGCAAGGTAAGAATTCCTCGTTCTTCTTCCGTTCTTTCGTTTTCCGGCGAAGGGGTCAGCGGCGACGCCGCCGCCGCGCGCCGCCACAGTGGTGGCTGGGTGTCGGGTGGTGGTGGCTGTGTGCGCCGTGTGTGTGGGTGTGCAAGCGGTCGATCGATCGAGAGAGTGGGGAGTTCTTGGTGGGTTGCGGTTCGTTGTATTTGGTTCGTCGAAAACCGCCGCCGGCGACCACCACCGCCGGAGGGCAGTGGGTGGTGCGTGGCCATGTCTTTTTAATAATCATTGTTGAACCCATTAAGCCGTGACTTAATCGCTTAAGCCAAATCGATCGAACCGTTGTTTTTAGAGTCGTCATTTCTTGTGAGTAATTGTTCAGCCACTGTTTTTGCGACGGCCATAACTTTTCTTTCGTAACTCCGATTGAGCCGAAACTGGCGCCCATGGTTCAAGATCGGGGTCGGGCACGTTTTCCGTGTTTTAGCGGAAAACTGGTTCGGCCTCTAGCTAGGTGGAAAAGTGGTCGTAAGTTCAGTGATTCGTCATTTCATTTGAAAAATTCTGGAATCTGCCATTGTCTTGGGAAAACCATAACGTTTTGCTAGTAACTCGTATCTGGGTGAGACCAGCGCCAAAAGTTCCCTTTTTGAGTCTATAAACATTTCTGTGTTTTGTGCGAAGCCCAGTTCGGGACGTAGCATTGGTCAAAATGTCGTTTTATACCGATAGCTGCTGTTTTTCACTGTTCTGCGAACTGTTTTTATAAAATCCGTAATAAAATGTAGAAAAATCGTTAGGAGGTGTATAATATGTCCTTGGAACCCTAACTCAGAGTAATTTCTAATCATGAAATAATATTGGGAATTTTCTGGGTTTAAAGGGGTCGAAACAGGTCCCGAACAGACCTGTTTGGCGAGAACGGAAAATAGTTTTAGTGACGGTTTAAGCGTGTGTCGTGTCATAGGGTCCGGGTCTCGTATTGACACGTTTTAACATGCGTTTAGGTGCTGGGAAGTGACCGTAATTGTGAAGATTGAATTGTGTTGTTAAGCTAGGCGCGCATTCGAGTTGAGTTCTCTCACTATATCTAATAACGGTTGTTTTATCATTGCTGTAGTACGTGTGTGGTAGCTTTATGTGATTGTGTTGTGGAACTAGATAGTGGGGTGTCTAGTTGATACTATGTTGTCATGTTAACTCGGTGGGACCGAGGATCCGGCGGGCCGGAGATTTTATACGCGGGTGGCGTAGAGACTCGGTGGGACCGGGGATTCGGCAGGGCCGGAGATGTTATCATGTGGTCGGTGGGACCGACTTGTGACTTTTAGGTGGGTGGGTGTGGATATACATGTTTATGATTTGTTCGTAGACCTGTATGATCGTTTATGTGTCACTATCTGTTTTAGGGGTAGTGTGGAATAACTGTGTTATTTATGGTGTTTGAATTCACTAAACTTCGTGCTTACCCTTTCCCAATAAACTATGGTTTCAGGTACAAGTGGCTCTAAGGCGTGACGGGTACACACTGGCGCGCGGGATGAGCTGGCTATTATTAGTTTTATTTATTAACATTATTTCCGCTGGTTTCTGGTTACATGAACAATATTTATGATTTTGCAACTGATATGTTGGGATTATTTAATGGGTTTTATATACGAAATGTTTAATTAAAAATTTTAAATTCCTTGTAATTTTTGGGACGTTACACGTATCTCGTGTGTTAGGAGATGAGTGTGAGTACTATTCTGCACATACCCAGTAGATGAAGGTGGGAGTGGTGCACTATTCTTGATATTTATAATTGATTCTTGATATGTTTACGTGATACGGTACTTGAGCCATGTGATAGGTGTTCGTATGGAACGGTTGACATTTCGTTGTTGAGTTTGTCGGTAAGAGCGTATGTTGTTGTTGAACTTATGATGTATTGATTTTAATATTGGTATATTATGTTTATGATTTTGGTAAGTCTTTTGGGATGTATCCATGGAATTCTCCGAGTTGTTAGTCTTCGATGTTATAATAGATTTTCGTTTCGAGATTTCGTTTCATTCTTCCGTATATATACATATGTAACATTATAACCATGTACTTTCATATACAACTCACTAAGCTTTATAGCTTACCCGTTATTGATTAATTTGTTTCCAGGAAAAAGGATTGTAGACAAAGGGAAAGATAAGGAAGCATAGTTCGGGTGTTGATACAAGTGTCGATTTAGCTCTTTTGGGTATTTTGGTACTTGCTTTTGGTGGTTATATATATGTATGTATTCTATCGGGTAGATATGTCCCCGGTTGATTATAAGTAAACTTATGGATTGTAAATCTTAAACTTTTGGGTCGGTTTATGTTTTGGATAAAACATAACAATTTAAAGCGGACATTTCGGAATTTATTTAAAATTATATCCCGTATATTTTGGTGGTTTTAAAATTTGATTAATTTGAAGGTTAAACAGTAAAATGGACATTAGTGTAATCTGGGTGTTACAATATGGTATCGATACACATAGACTTGAGTAACATAATCTCAATCAAAGCATCGTAACAATACCAATTCTTATTTCCAAATTGATAACTAATGGTTAAACAATGTCTTACGAAACTCTACTGAAAAACGTAACTAAAAGTCTATGATCATCATGTAAGAGTCTAACATTTGGTATAACATGTAATATAACTCATGTCTCATGTGAAAATTATGCATACATCATCGTAACTAGACTACTTGATGCTACCTTCATGCTTAAAAAAATCTAACTTGAAAGAACCATCAACTAAGTTTTATTTAACGATATCAATTAAACTCAACAACTTTTAGATCAAAATTTCAAATCTTTCTTAAATGATCAATAATATATCAGTTTGTCATATGTTAACTTAATTAAAGTGGGCCAAATCTGAAATACTTTTTAAGGATTTAATTCAAATATAGAACCATAATCGGTTGAATTTAATGAGTTTAAAATATCTTTCAATGAACCATATTAATTGAAATAAGTGGAATATGTGTTTGAACATTTCTTCTAAGAGGTTAGGTTTACCTAAAAATATCATAGTAATTTTACACCATTTCACACATTTTATTGGATCCAATGGAGGTTCTTATAAGAACCATTTTTTTTGTATTTTTTGGTGTCATCTCATTTCCACCTTATTAATTTAAAAATTCACGTAAAAGTCCACAATGGTAATATTATAGGGAAATTGACTCAAATAGCCAAAGCCACGAACGATATTGACAAAATAGCCAAAATCTCGCCCGGGTCGCACAAATAGCCAATGGGTCCGTACTCTGACCCAACCCGGTGAGTGTGAACCGCATTGAGGTCACTAAAAGACAAAATTGTTGAAAACGGTTGGTCTGCACTCGGACCCGACCCGACCCGGTGCGGACCGCAATGTGTGCCACATGTCGAACTCATGGTGAAACCCTAATTCGGGTGCGCACTAGGGTCGCAATTGCGGACCTGTTGGGTTTTTTACTTCTTGTTTTTTACGTACGATTTGGGTGCGCAATTGCGTGTATTTTTCGAAATTAAGAACGCATTGTTAATGTTCAGTGGTTGAAGAGCAAGTATCATTTCGTACAGTATCCCATCCCCTGAAGTGTGTATATATAATGGTGGCTACTTTCACTGATGAAGAGCACCAAGACTGAAATCAATTTTCCAATTGTGTAGCTTTTTCTCTCTGTTTTCTCGTTTTTCTTAAAAATGAGTTCCTTACCTGATAAAATTAAGCTACGTATTTTGGGTGGGGGTTCTTGGCAACAGATCGGGTCGGAGTGGGAGTATGTTTCCGGTATCCCGATGGTGCGAGTCATGGTGTCATCCAACATTACGCATTCTAGGTTGGTTACTTATGTTCAACGCAAATGTGGAATCAACCCGTATATTGGTATAACTTTTCCCAGATCCGGTCGTTTACGAGCTATTTGCGTCCGGTCATTATAATAGACGACGCTCATTTGAAGGGTCCTTACTTGGGCACAATGTTCTTAGCCGTTGCTATGGACGCTAATAACCAAATTTTCCAGCTCGCGTTCGGAGTTGGTAGGTCTGAGAGTGGAGAGGGCTGGACTTATTTTTTGTCCAACTTGAAGCAATGTATCGGCGAACCCGAAGGGATGGTGTTCGTGTCCGACATGGCGGGTTCAACACGCCAGGCTATCAATACGGTGTACCCACGTGCCCATCATGCACTCTGTTGCCGCCATCTCATGATGAACATAAAAACCAGGGATAATAGGATCGACTATAGGAGGATTATGTTTTGAAAGGTCTGTAAAGTGTACACGGTGCATGATTTCGAAGTTAGAATGACAGCTCTACGAGGCGTTGTACCTTTGGGAGTAACAGTTTTGGACGATGTTACGCTAGAAAGATGGTCTAGGGCCCATTTTCCTGGAATTCGTTACAACATAATGACTTTAAACAGTGCCAAGTCGGTAAATGCACTATCCCGTTAAGCTCGGAGGTTACCTATCGTGTCCCGTATGGATTACTTTCGATCAATGCAACAAGACTGGTATGCAAAGCGTCGGAACAAAGCAGGTTATCATATATACGTATATCAACCTTCATAGAATCTAGCTTTGTTACAAATAACTCAAAATATTTTCAGAATTTTGACTATTTGTTTTTCTGCAGCTAAATTGGTAGATGTTCTCACCCCATATGCAATGAAAATAGTTAAAAGGAGACAGATGAAGTCGGCGAGGTTTACAGTCCATGAAATTGGTCATGGTTTATACGAAGTTTGCGACATGAGTAGGGACGCCAAGGTGGCTTACAATAATCGTAGTTGCACTTGTATGAAGTGGCAGATCTCCGATTTACCTTGCAGTCATGCAATAGCCGTTGCAAGACATCTCCGGTGTACAGATGTCACCCACCTGGCGCTTGGTTACTTCACGACAGCTAACTTTAGAGCCACATACTCAGAGGTCATACATCCGGTTGGGCCTCCTGACACGTGGGTTGTTCCAGACACACACGTGGCTTTCCCTATACCACCGCATTTCTGTTGGGCCATCAAAGATTTGAAGATGACCTGATCTCCTTACATACTTTGAAAAACATCTTTTATACTTAGAGAAATTTTAGATGGTTCTTTGTAATAGCTTAGTCATACTGTCAAAGTTCGGTGAAGTCAAACATCATCCGAAATCAAGAAGAAGTAAATCTACCAATGAGGATTGAAGATGGACTTCTCAACCCAAACTAAGCTGTCTCACCGATTGTCTCTATGAAAATCGGTGAGATCATCAAACAGGAGAATCCTCCCTTATCTCTTTGCCAAGAAGACTTTCATCACAAGAAGAAATGTTTGCCATCTCGCCGATCTTCTCCATGAGAAATCGATGGGATCCTCAAAATAGGAGGATCCTCACATGACTCCTTCCTAAGAAGACTCTCACCTACTTTGTCCATGACAAATTGGTGGGATCCTCAAATAGGAGGATGCTCCCTTATGTCTTTGCTAAAAGGTTTTCTCATCAAAGAAGGAATGTCTGAGTATGGAAGAAAAAGGTGCATTTGTCCTTTTTCCCATTCTTAGATATTGTCACCATCAAACCTTTCTAGAATCATAGGAAAAGACACACCAACTTTTGAGAGTCAAACCTATCCTTCAAATGACAAAGTGACAAATGTTCCATGTATCACATGTTCATGGCACTATATAAAGATGAAGACTTCTCCATGCAAATTACTCACAAACTCTTGAAGATTACTCTGTGCTCAAGACACTCTACTCTTTTCTCTCCTTGAACTTTATAGCTTTCAATCTTTGTGTTTTAGAAGTTGTTTAGTTTTCAGTATTACTTTGTGAAGATTGTTAGAATAGATTTTATCTGTTCTTTCCGCAACAATCTAATTGTTCTATGTGTTCTATGTGTAATTCTTGATTTGAATATTTTCAATAAAAGAATTAATTAAAGTGAAAAATTGTGTATTGTATTCAACCCCCCTTCTACAATACATGTTCTTGTTCTTATTAGCCATCTGGGACTAACAATTTCCTCCTCAGCAGCTGTCGCAACAAGACTCGCACGTGGGTGGTCAGCCGGCTAATATATTCAAGATTTGACGAAATATTAGAATTTAAGGGGTTATCTTCATTCATATTTCCAAGTTTCTAAAAATACTTACCAGCGTCACCTCATGATTGTCCATCACATGAATGCAGATGAGGACACCTCTCCTATCCTAACGAATTCCCTTAGGAAGCCTTTCTCGCTGGTAGAAATAGTGTACCCTGCGAGGAAAAGTCTCTAAAATCCATACCTATGGATTAGAAAATGTTAAGCATGCAAACTCATTAACAAATGTAGAAATATTTAATATTGTGGTAACTAACCTTGAACGCATGAATAAAGGTTGTCATCGTCATCTTCGACTTCTTTTCAACCCGACGCGCTATGCAACCATTCATTTGCTTAAATGTTGCCTTCCATATGTGACTGCCTGGTTCCAAGACCGAAGATTCCCTATCAGGCTAAGGACGGTCGCCGAAACAGGCAAATAACGCTGTCGGCCAAGGAAGAACATCTCTGCCATCATCATCAACGACACTAGGACAACATCCTCGTCCGAGTAACGGTCTCCAGAAGGGGCGAGGGACAAGGATGAAAAAACATCACAAACCATGCCAATGGTCACTTTTCTATCCCCAAAAATCCTAGAAATAAAACCCTGACGTCTAACTACAGGGAGGGTCGGCGTCGCACTAAAAAGGAGTCATGTGATAAGACAGAACTCCTCCGGGCCATACCTAAGAATGTGCCCTCTCCAATTGTAATACAAATCATCCCTCCGGTGACCATCGGGGGGAGGGGGGGGGGCTATCTGGCACTGAAAAAGGATATAACAAAGCAAAGGGTCCATGGCAAAGTCCTCTATATCCAACCACACACCAAAACACGTGGTGCAGAAAATAGCTAGCCTAGCCTCTGTCAACGTTTGTTTTATCTCTTTCAACACTTTGAGCTTTGATTTTACTGTCAAAGAAGCACTATAAAATTCCTGCGTATATAAAATTTCAAAGTTTAGAGGCCTAAAGTGACAATTTTCAAAGTTTAGGGACCTAAACCGTCATTTTTCAAACTATAAGGACCAAATCTGTTAATTTCTACCAAAACAGAATCAAGGAAATTCATGGGCCTAGTTGCCTAGAAAGTTGGCCAAAAATCTAAGTTGAGGGGCCTAAAGTGTCAATTTTCAAAGTTTAGGGACCTAAACCGTCATTTTTCAAACTATGAGGACCAAATCTGTAAATTCTACCAAAACAGAATCAAGGAAATTCATGGGCTTGGTTGCCTAGAAAGTTGGCCGAAAATCCAAGTTTAGGGGCCTAAAGTGTCAATTTTCAAAGTTTAGGGACCTAAACCGTCATTTTCAAACTATCAAGACCAAATCTGTAAATTCTAACAAAATAGAATCAAACAAATTCATGGGGCTAGTTTCTTACAAAGTTGGTGGAAAATCCAAGTTGAGGGGCCTAAAGTGTCAATTTTAAAAGTTTAGGGACCTAAACCGTCATTTTCAAACTATGAGGACCAAATCTGTAAATTCTAACAAAACAGAATCAAACATGGGGCTAGTTTCTTACAATGTTGGCCGAAAATCTAAGTTGAGGGGCCTAAAGTGTCAATTTTAAAAGCTTAGGGACCTAAACTGTCTTTTTTCAAACTATGAGGACTAAATCTGTAAATTCTACCAAAACAGAATAAAACAAATTCATGGGGATAGTTTCTTACAAAATTTGGCCGAAAATCCAAGTTTAGGGGCCTAAAGTGTCAATTTTTAAAGTTTAGGGACCTAACCGTCATTTTTCAAACTATGAGGACCAAATCTGTAAATTCTAACAAAACAGAATCAAGCAAACTCATGGGGCTATTTTCTTACAAAGTTGGCCGAAAATCCAAGTTTAGGGGCCTAAAGTGTCAATTTTCAAAGTTTAGGGACCTAAACCGTCATTTTTCAAACTATAAGGACCAAATCTATAAATTCTAACACATGTAAATCAAACAAATTCATGGGGCTAGTTTCTTACAAAGTTGGCCGAAAATCCAAGTTGAGGGGCCTAAAGTGTCAATTTTCAAAGTTTAGGGACCTTAACCGTCATTTTTCAAACTATGAGGACCAAATCTGTAAATTCTAACACATGTAAAGGGAAATTATTTTATAAACTATTGTTATTTTTAGAAGAACAATACATAGAACAATAATTACTAAAAAACATAATCATCAAAAACAATTAATTTTCAACACATAGTAAAAATACTTAATGGGGACCAAAACTTTGAATTTTAAGAACACAATACATACTACAAGAACATAGATACAAAAATAAAATACAAACATCAACAAAAACTAACACGAACGAAAATGAAAGAAAAACCTAAAAAAACCAACGACACGGAACAAGGTCCGCAACCGCACTGATGCGGCTCCGCACTCACACTGAGTGCGGATGCGGCGCTGGAAAAATTTTGGTTTCTTGTACTGAAACTGTTAAAAATACGTTTTTGGTGAGAAAATAACGGACCTCGTTGGCGATTACAGATGTTTGACGACTTGGAACGAGTTTTCCACTTGCGTTGAGTTCACGTGGATAGGAAACTACAATGAGGCGTGTGGGGTGGGGGTGGGGGTACCGGTTCTAGACAAGGGTTATAAAAAAATACCAAGTGGGGTTTGAGGTGGGGTTTTAAGGGTTTATTTTTCTGATTTCTTGTCAGGTCCGCACTCGCACTAAAAGGTCCGCATTTGCACTCGCAAATTGCGAGTGCGGACCTGCCATCTGAGTCCAAGTCAGCTTTACCATGTTGAGGCTCTTCTAGGGTGTTGACATGTGTCCAAGTGCGGTCCGCACTCACCGGTTCGGGTCAGAGTGCGGACCCATTGGCTATTTGTGCGACCCGAGAGAGAATTTGGCTATTTTGTCAACATCGGTTGTGGCTTTGGCTATTTGAGTCAATTTCCCAATATTATGAACCTCATTTTGTAGGTCCCATGTATTTGTCTACATAAATAATTATTTTATATTTATAAATAAATATCAAATATTAAATTTAGTGTAAATTACATTTTTGGTCCTTGTGGTTGACACCCATTATCAAGTTTGGTCCCTCTTTCAAACTAATTACAATTTTGGTCATTGTAGTTGTCATTTTATTTCATTTTTGGTTCCTCTAACCAACTTTAATTAAAAAACTTAGTTAAATTAAGGGTATTTTGGTCCATTCATCCTTTCTTTATCCTTTTCAATTTTTGTTTTATTAGATTATATAGTAAATTACACTTATAGTCCCTATGGGTTGTCTTTTTATTCTTTCCTACCTTTTTTTCATTTTTCACTTTGTATTCTTATTTATATTAATTAATGATAATTATAACTAACAATACATTAAAAATATGTATTATAAATTACACCATTAGAAAAATCTTATCGATACATTTAAAATAAGTTATGTATTAAATATTTTTTATACTTTTATGCAATATATTTGATATATATCTACAAATCCGTCTATACTAATCCAAAAAAAACTTTTCTATTTTAAGTAATATTTAAGAAACTTATCATTTTTTGTTATTTATGTAAGAAAAAACCGGAATTTATCTATGTCTATTAATTAAAAAAATGTATCGATGTATCGTTTTGAGATAATATAGTGTGGATGAAATAGAAAAACCTCTATAATATAATTATTACTTTTTCTCAAATTATAAACTTAAATTTATTATAACGAAAAATAAATAACCATTTCAGATCAAACAAAGCAATACGGGCTCATTCACATTTAATTAACGAGAAATAAATAACCATTTCGTTATAATAAATCTAAGTTTATAATTTGAAAAAAGTAATAATTATATTATAGAGTTTTTCTATTTCATCCCCATTTAATTAACTAAATTATCTCAAAAAGATGCAGCGATACATTTTTTAATTAATAGACAGATAAATTTTGGTTTTTTCTTACATAAATAACAAAAAATGATAATTTTCTTAAATAGCACTTAAAATAGAATTTTTTTTTTGGATTAATATAGACGGATTTGTAGATATATATCAAATATATTGCATAAAAGTATAAAAAAATATTTAATACATAACTTATTTTAAACGTATCGATAAAAAAAATTAATGGTGTAATTTAAATATAATACATAGTTTTAATTTATTGTTAGTTACAATTATCATTAATTGATATGAATAAGAATATAAAGTGAAAAATGAAAAAAGGTAGAAAAGAAAAGAAAAGAAGAAAAAGACAAACCATAGGGACTACAAGTGTAATTACTATATAATCTAATAAAACAAAAAATGAAAAAGACAAAGAAAATATGAATGGACCAAAATACCCTTAATTTAATTAAGTTTTTAATTAAAGTTTGTCAGAATGACCAAAAATGAAATAAAATGGCAATCATAATGACCAAAATCGTAATTAGTTTGAAAGAGGGACCAAACTTAATAATAGGTGTCAACCACAAGGACCAAAAATGTAATTTACTCTTAAATTTAAGTATCAATAAAAATGAGGACATTGACATTTTACACAAACTTCATGGTAGGAACCAAAGTTCTTAAATAACAACTCAAAAGGATGAGGTTTTTATTAAAACTCTCAACAATAATAATTCTTACAAGACACACTACTTTTTACTTATAAGAATCTTACATTGAAGATATTATTATATAGTAAAATGTTTTTCACGTGGGGCCGTACTTTTTCCAAACACTGGGCGTGCAGCTGTGTCACCCTTGTAGGGAGGGCCCTGTAATTTGTTTATATAATATGGATCGACATTACCAAAATAATTAATATTCGTATTTATTTAGAAGTAAGAGAGAAAAAGGAAATAATTATTGTGAAGAGCGAGCGAGCGAGAGGTGTGGGACACAAAATCTAATAAATTAGTAGGAGTGGAGTGGGCGGCTAAAAAAGGCTTCCAAACATCTACAAAAAGCCTTATAAAGTCAAATTACACATTATCATCGTCATTTTAATATACTTATGATCCGAGAGAGAGGGGTTGGCTTCCGATAAGAAAGGGTAAAAAGAGATCTTTCAAATTGGATGTAGGTTATGATGAGATATACCGAGATGCAACGAATTAATTCTGTGTCAATCGTAATTATTGGGTGAGTTTTAGATTTTAAGTGATCATTGGTCCAACTCCCCTTTTACCTTCTCACCTAATTTTTTTTTTTCTCACACTATCCTTCTTATATATATATATATATACATATGGAGGGAGGTTTAAGGGAAAACCTTAAAAAAAGAAGAGCTCCTAAGGTGTTCTTCAGTTTTCTGTCTTTTGAGGTTTTCCCTTGAACCTCCCTCTCCCTCTCCCTCTCCCTCTCTCTCTCTCTCTCTCTCTCTCTATATATATATATATATATATATATATATATATATAGGGAAATGTTCAATAGAGAAGTGCAAATATTTAGAGAAATAGAGAAGTAAAAAATCACGGGACCGTTCATATATGAACGTTCATATATAAACAGTCATATATGAACGTTCATAAATGAACGTTCATATAACAGTCATATCTGAACGTTCATATGAACGGTCCCGTGTTTTTTTACTTCTCTATTTCTCTAAATATTTGCACTTCTCTATTGAACCTAAGGCTATATATATATATATATATATAGGGTTGGATTAGGTTCAAATAAAAACTCATTTTTCATTATGCACATGAGGACAAATCATAGCGATTGATCAAAAATTAGAAAACTACCCAATGGTTAAAACAAAATAAGATTAATTGAGAAATAATTAGGGACAAAATTGGAAATTTGTATCAGTGTCTACCTTATTTGACTTTTTATTTTCTTTTTTAATTAAAAAACTTTTACCTACTTAAAGTTTAAAATAAATTATCTTAAAAACTACTGATATTTTAATCAAACAAATTACATAAAAAAGAGAATTTCGTGCTCTTCGCTATGATATCTATCTCGATATAGTTTTTTTTTTATTTTAACCGTTTTTTACGTGAAATGCTATATGTGTTATATTCATTATGAATATGTATACACGTCATCGAGTGTCCACATTCAGTATGAATAACAAAGGTGAACGTTCATTCACTATTCATGATGAATAATACATGAATGACCCGTGAATGTGTGGTTCACAACCAAAACTTAGTTTTATTCATTATGAATATGTATGCATATCTCCAGGTGTCCACATTCAGTATGAAGTACGTTCATTCACTATTCATGATGAATAATATAGTATTCAGAATGAATAATACAACATTCAGGATGAATAATACACTAATTCATATATCATGTATTATTCACCTTAAATATTGTATTATTTATCCTGAATGTTACATTATTCATGATGAATAATACAAGAATGACCTGTGAAAGTGTGAAGACATGGCTCGCCCTCTTTTGTTTCCCGGTTCACAACCGAACTCGATAGGTTCTTGATTCGTCTCAATAGGTGTTAGGTTACGGTGATGAATAATGCGATGTTTTACGACGTTGAAGAAAGTGTTGAAAAAGGTGATGTCGAGTTACGGATTTACGGTGTCGAGGTGTTGTACACACTTGAACGTACATAAATATTCATAATGAAAATAACACATATATAACATTTCACGTAAAAAAACGGTTAAAACAAAAAAAACTATATCGAAATGGATGTCATATCGAAGAGCACGAAATTCTCGTTTTTTGATGTAATTTGTTTGATTAAAATATTAGTAAATTTTAGGATAACTTATTTTAAACTTTAAGGTGGTAAAAGTTTTTAATTAAAAAAATTCAAATATGGTAGGCATGAGATTGAAATTGTCTTCCTTTTTACCCCTAATCACCTTAATTAATAATTTTAATTAAAAACTCTATTTTATATGAGTTATTGGATCAATAGAGATCGAGTGGATGAGATCCGTCATCACCTGCACAATGAAAAATGAGTTTTTATTTGAACTTCTCTCTCTCTCTCTCTCTATATATATATATATATATATATATATACATATATATATATATATATATATATATATATATAATATAGGTTGGGTATCAAATACAAACCAACTAGTTTGTATAAACCCGTACAAACTCAATCTACCTTCATGAATTTGCAATTTTTTTAATTTGGCTTCATGAATCTATATTTTGGCTTCATGAATATAAAATTTGGCTTCATGAATATATAATTTGGCTTCATTAATCTATATTTTCCGGTGGAGCCCTAAAATACCCTTATAAATAAATAAAAAAGAAGTTATGGAGCCAAATTATATATTCATGAAGCCAAATTTTATATTCATGAAGCCAAAATATAGATTCATGAAGCCAAATTAAAAAATTGCAAATTCATGAAGGTAGATTGAGTTTGTACGGGTTTGTACAAACTAGTTGGTTTGTACCCGATACCACCCCTATATATATGTATATATATATATAATTGAACTACAAAAAAGTTAAAGAAATATAAAATAAATAGTAAATATATGTTTTTTTACAACGGAATTTTATTAAAAACTAGCAAGATGCAGAGCAAACAATTACATATAGAAAATAGCCAAGAGAGGATTATGAAACCAACTCACACAATTAGTAAACTTGCTACTCCTATTACAAACCAAAAAATAAGTCTTAGTAACAATCATGTCAAAGATATCCGCCTTCTTCAGCCTTGTCTCGCCAAAAATGGCCACATTCCGGAATGACCATATGTACCAAAGCATAGTGAGAATAATGGCCTCAAAGCACATATTCTCCTCACTCCTCAACCACAAATTAGAAAACCATGTAATCCAAGTCGCATAGGAACTAAGCGCCGATATATCCAAATGCCACCATCTACCAATCTGTCTCCAAATCCTTGTCGCCAAAGACCACGGAAAAAACAACTGATCACATGACTCCAAACCCACATCACATAGCGGATACATCAAAGAGCTAACATCAATCCCTCTCCTATCCAAATTATCCAAGTGCCTTCCTGTTCAAACCCAAACGCCAACCAAAAACATTAACCTTAATAGGAACTAACCGGTTCCATCTAGTATCAATTGAGTCCACAACCAACAGTTTAGAATCAATGTAATTCCTAGTAGACGCAACGGTAAGAGAACATGATCCATCAAACGAATACACCCACTGATCCTTCTGATGAGAAATCACAAATGACTGCAACTTATCCCTCAAGGCAGAAAATTGTACCAAATCTTATCCCCCTCGGTTCCTTACGAAAATAACCTAACCATTCCTCGTTCATTACCCGCTATTTGACCTAACCTATATATCAAGCTCCAAAGCATACACTCTCGGATATTCCATTTTCAAAGGTCCACTTCCCAACCAAATATCATGTAAAAAATGAAGTACCCGATTTATTTCCTATTTTTCCCATACAAATCGACAAAAGATTATCAATTTTAACTCGTAGTGAATAAAAGCCTTTTCAAGATCACCAACCATGTTGAATTCGATCTAACATCAGATAAAACCGATCCAATCCTACCATTTGCACCATGTATCAATTGAATCACTTTAACCCTAAGCACCTCTTGATCAACTTGAAATCTCCACACTCATTTAAAAAGTAAGGTCCTACTAAAAGCAAATAAGTTTCCTATTCAAAGACCCCATCTTTTTTGCTAGTTATACTTTTATCCCATTTAACCAAAGACATTTTATTATCGTCCATCTCACCTCCAATCGATTCCGAATGGATTCCAACGGTTTGACAACCGAAGATGGCATCTTGAACAAGAACATATAATATGTCGGGAACCCCAATTTTAGTAGGGTAAGACGTCCACCCATAGACAATGTTTTAACCTTCTAATTCTATAATTTGGCAAAGAACTTGTCAACCACCACCTTCCATCCTTGAGGCTTGGACATATTTTCTCCAACGGGTAATCCTAGATCGCAAAAAGACAATTTCGAATGAGCACATCCTACTAAAGACGCAACTTCAGTTACCTCATTGAAGTCGAAACCAACTCCAAAAATCCTACTCTTGAGGAGGTTAATTTTATGTCCCGAGACTAGAAAAGAGCATCTAAGAATACATATAATATTCCTATAATTTTGAAAGATTGCGTCTTCCGCGTAAAAAAGATGAGAAAGATGGTACTAACCATTACCAACCTGAAACGTCCAAAAATCGCAACAAATTTAAACCTTCGATATACAAGGTCCATAACAATCTCTTCCAAAACTTTCATATAAAAATGGAGAGTTAGAGACAAGGTTTATATTTATACAACTGATCTATTATAAACAACCAACTAATCTAAATCATAACTAATAATATCAGATTAGACTGGTTGTCTATGATATCTCCAAAATAATCCTTGTTCTACTAAATTCTCCAATCTCGCTCCAAAAGCATAACTCTGGGACTTCTCGACACTCATCCCTGCTTATCCCGTCCCGAGCTAGTACCTGGTAAGAAAATTTAATTTTGAACGATTAGGCTTACGCTGTAACACCCGTAATTTTCGGATAAGTACAATTTCGAATCAGGGGAAACCGATCTTTTAAGAAAAATATGAAAATAGGATTTTGGTTTAAATCTTAGATTTTATGGTCTTGTTGGATGAGGAATTCAAAGACGAGTCCAACGGTTCTTTCCGGAGCGAAAACGGAGCTATAACGAAGAAGTTACGGCCGAAACAGTATCGGGTCAAAAAGGGGCCGCGCGGGCTGGTGCGCGACTTTGGGCCGCTGCCCAAGCCACGTAAACCTCTGTTTATGACCCGCGCGACATGTTACGCGACATCAAAACCGCGGGACAAACCGCGGGAGTGATCTGAAGCTTTAAGTCGCGAATCTCAAACCCTTAAACTTCATTTCTTCATAACTTTTGCATCCCAACTCCGATTTGAGTGATTCAAGTTGCTACGGTTTCGTTTTTGAGAAATATTCAAGGATATTGGAAGAGTTTTGAAGTATGTTGAATGGTCCAGGAGTATTTGGTGGTGGTTGAGGTAAGCTTCTCACTTTTCTCCATCTAAGAGGTTAGGGTTTTGATATCTTTGGTGTTTTTGGATGACTTATGTTGGGGGAAACATATATAAGTGTTTGGGGATGATTATTTATGGTTAGAAACTTGTGGATCTAGGTTTTTGGAAGATTTGGCTTGAAGATGCAAGTTTCTCAAAGGAGCTTACGTTTGGAGAACTCTAGATTTAGCTTAAATCTAGCAAGGTGAGTTCAAGTTACTTTGCGAAAACTTTGTACATGCCAAAATGATACTTTCCAAATATTTGTGTGTGTTTTACTTGAAAATATCTATGGTTGAGTTATTTGGATAGTTTAACTCTTTTGAAGTATTTATCTTCATAAATGTTGTAAAACACCCATATTTGGGATTTTTGGGATATCTGATGTGTAGAAATCATAATATGTCTTTGAAAGATTGATTGTTCAAAATGAAGTCTATATAATGGTTTAATCATGTTAGTGTAATTGATTTTATAAACCATCTGGAAAGGTATAAATTAATATCAAGGGTCATTTTGAGGATGTTAAAGGTGTGAGTCCTTTTGGGAAAACCCTTTTTGTTTAACTGTGTCGGGTTTTGGATTAATAACGATTTTGGGGTACTTGTTTACCCAACTGTTGTTTAAACTCATTTTTATGCGATGATGACCGTTATTTATGGGTCTAGCGAGCTTTGAGCACTTTGCTCGGTTTTGACTTTGAGAAAGTTTTGGGGACATTTGTCCGGTTTAAATGGCTCGATGTGGAGTCTTATTTATGGTTTGCATTTATTGCAACTTGATGCATTTTATTGTACATTATCGGAATTTACATGCTTGGGTGTTCGAATCATTCCGGGTTGAGCATGTTTGGTAGATTGTGTTGCATTGGATTCATAGGCAAGTAAGTCAGACTTTATTTGATGGTCTACCTCCTTGTGCACGAGGAGTGGACTATTGGGACGCATGGTTATATGCGTTTGGCCGTGGGGCCACTAGCGAGTATGCAATAAGGGACTGTCACAGGGTGTTGGAAGGTTGGTATCGGCGTGCATGCCTGTGCGGGACTTGAGGTGTAACTCGTCTAGACTGGATATGCAATGGGACCCCCTGTAAGTCCTTGAAGTATAACTCTGCGGGGTATGCAATATTAGGCAATTTATTTTGGTCTGATGATGTCTTTATGGCATGGAAGTAATGACCGGGGCTTGCGTAATCCAGTAACATCCTAAGTGACCTAACTTTGTGTGCCCGTCACTTTCGATGGAATCGGGTTTCCCCCGTCACCGAAAGGTGTTGTTTTTGGGTATATGTTTTATCCATATTTTCGGTGACGCATTTTATTTATATGAAATGTTCTCATTGTTATTGGCAGGGTTCTATGCTTCATACTTTTTGGATGTCTTAAATATTGGAGTTTTGTCCACATTTATATTCATTGGGATATTTAATATCAAAATACGTTTTGAGTGAGTTGGGATTGGATTTCATTTTAGAAAACGCTTTATACGTTGTGGGAATTTTTCTCATAGATTTGGTGTGCGTTGGAAAATGAGTCGTTTACATCCTTTCATAAACTCTTTTGGAAATCATGATTTATATCGCAAACTTTCTTTCTACAAATTATATAAATCATGTTCTAAACTCTTGAACTCACTAGGCGTTAGCCTAACTTTTTTATTCGTCGGCATGTGCAACAGGTTCAGGTTGGGAATAGTTCTAGAGACACGGTGAAAGGTCGAGTGCTAGTAGTGTGCCCCAAGAGGTGAATCATTTAAGTGAAGTTTTCCGCATTCATCCTTGGGAATAGCAACTTATACTTGGATTAAGTAACACCCGATGTGGTTTTAGTCTTGGTAATAAAATTTGGGGTCATCATTTGTTGAGGTCAATCGTAGACTTTAAATTGAGGTGTTTCCCTTGTTAGTTTATTGGGATAAATTCTGTTATTATGGATGTGTTATCGAAATTAGTTGCTCTTTCCAAATTCGAGGGTGTTACAAGTTGGTATCAGAGCATAAGTTTGAGAGATTTAGGTGTTGATTTTGGATACCTAGACTCAAACTAGCGTTTGTTTAAGTAAATGAGAGTGAAATTCACCCTTAGGCACTTTAAGATAGGATGTTTTGAGGTCAATGGATGTTGTTAGAAACGAGAATCACATCGAGAGTAGCAAGAATAATCATGTACGGTTCGTTCACAGTGACACCTGGCCAGTGTCATGGTGAACCTACTAGTACATGTGCATACTTGAATTGCTTTAATATGATGATCGTTGGGGGTAGTGAAGAAGCTTCCAAGCTATTAGTCATTGGGATAAATGGACGATTCTAGCATTAGTCACTTAGAGTGACGATAAGCATGATAATTGCTTTAGGTAGACCGTTCCGGGTCAAGATTGATGGTTGGATTAGAACCATAGACTTATTGAACCGACTTTGATTCGAGGAAAAACCGTAAGGTTAATTGATGTAATTTCCAACTAGCCTTAAGAGGTTTGACTATCCGGATGACATTAGTGGACCGGAGGATTATGGAGGAGTATGAGTTGAGACGTTGAATGCCGACTAAGTCATGCACAAAGTTTATTTTGAAAATAAATTGCATCAACTATTTCTTGTGTTTCCAATCCTTATATGGATTGTGTTATGAATTTTGAGAAATATTTAGCACACACGCAAGATTTCAAATCATGGTTTTGAACGTGCATGAAACCATTTTATTGCGGGAGTTGCAAACTTCGTCGGGATTTGTTTTGCTTTATTTCATTGTTGTTCAACATTTGTTTTGGATATAATTGTTAATGCCAAAAATCGCACCAAAGTACAACTTAAGGTCGATGTGGACTTTAACAACTAAAGAAAGGAATCGTTCGACAAAAGCGTGCGTTTAAGACAGAAATATAAATGAGACTGAGATTTTGGTGACGCGGGAAAAACCTCAACGAGGAAAAAACCCGCGGACGACTGTGGAAGTCGTCGCTGCACTATGGTCGCCAATCAGGGGCGATGTCCTCGTGTTTTTGGTGTCGATCGTACAGAGATTACAATACAAATGAAAGAAATATTTCGAAATGTAAAGTAACAAGTGTTTTCTAATGTAAAATAGTGTGTGTCGTGCGTAAAAAATGAAGTGTCGTGTGCTGATGTCGTGCGTCGAGAGCGATTCTTCTGTGAGTGATTTCTGTGCTTTAAGTGTTCTTCGGAGTTCGAGTGTTTGTGTCTGTTGCTCGATGTTGTATCTGTGTTCTCCTCCCCGAAATGATGAATCCGCCTGATATTTATAGTCTTCGGGTTCTTTAATTGTATAATTAAGGACTTTGATAACTGTTGTAATGGTTGTTGTCTTTAATGCGGGATTAGATGTTCTTAACTGACTTCGTCGGTTATAGCCGTTGTTCATTAATAGTGTTGACTCCTGCATTAAACACTGAACAAACATAACAGTCGTATAGCGCGTTAGTTGGTCAAGGTTGCATGGTCTTATGTGACGGTCGTGTGAGCTAGGCGACGTCGAGGTCGAGTGTCGTGAGGTAAAATATTTTCGATATTATCTTTAGACAGGAGAGAAAGTACTATGATTCTACCGTCGTTATAAGAAAAAGGAGTAAGTGTCTTCCTTACCTTGGTCGTGGTCGAGACTGGTGAAATTTTGCCCAAACAGTTTGCCCCCAAAATTTGAAAGTAGGATGGGAAATTCGAATTTTAAATTTTGTCAGTCGGACGCATAGAATTATGACACATGTCGAAAGTTACCTTGGTTGTCTTGGGACTGGGTCGATCCGATTCTAACTGAACGAGAAGTTGGAACGAAAAGGAAACGGGATCATGACGTCATACTGACGCACGATGGTACTTACCAGCTGTCGCTGCCAGGTGTCGACGATCCATTTGGTCATACGAAGGGACGAGGGCACGTGGTGATCATCAAAGGGACTCATCCTGACCCGATTTCTTGCATAAATAGAGATCACTATGGATCTTTCCCTGTTACGCTTTCGAAGAGTCTATTCAGAGAGAAATTTTGCCTTGATTTCCTTACCATTCTTCGCCCAACCTTTCCTGAACCCGTGAGAATCTTCGACTTGGTTAAGATTGTTCAAGGTCTTGAGCGCTTATATAAGGTACAATTTCTGTTGATTTCTTTAAGTCTGTTAGAAATGTCAATAGATCCTGAAAGCACTATTCAAGAACAATCGGGTCTTGATGAGTTTAGAAACATAGCAAAAATCCCTGCGTGGGTTGAATTGATCTGCCCAGGTCAGATTCGATCGAACGAACGTCCCGAGGGGTATATTGTGATATACGAATACCCCTTTAAGATAGGTTTCGAATGGCCTTACTCGCCGCTCTCTAAGGCTTTTATGCTAGAATTCAATTTAGCACCAGGTCAGCTAATGCCCCAATTCTGGCGAGTCGTGCAAGTGATCGAGCGTGTTACTAAGAAATGGGATACTCCCATGAATGTACGCGATCTCATCTTGGCTTATCAAGCCAAGAAGGACGGGTGTCATCGCTGTAGCTTATATTCTAGGTATAGGGGCAATCGTGCTTTGGTCCTACAGACCGCTGTGAATGATCGCAAATGGAAGACTCGGTATGTCTTTGTGCGTAAGTTGACCCTTGATTCCGAGAGTGATTGGATTAGGACCGGATGGAGTACGTCGGGTGAGCTTTGCAATTTCCTTGTCGTACGTCGTTTGTGATTTTTACCTAATTTTTAACTTGCTTTTTGTATGTTAACAGCCATTAAGTTTGAGGACGTGAAGCCTTACGCTAATTCTCAAGCAAAGATCGACGCGTTCTTAGAGTTTAGCACTGGGGAACGGTCATTTGTCGTACGACAATTGGTGGACGACGACGAGGATTTAGTATACTTAGGAGAAAATCAGGCGGAGAAACATGAGGGAAAAGAGGAGGAAGGAGAGGAGTCGAAAGAAGAAAGAGAGATGACTGGTAAGCGTATCTTCTTATTTCTTTCTGTGTTAATTCGAATCTTCTTCCCTTGTGATTTTCATAATTTTTACTCTTCTTTGGTTTCCAGGGGAGTCTCAACCACGGATGCCGAGTGTTTCTGCTAAAAGAGCAGCTGAGCTCGAACTTGCTCGTAAGGGTAGGGAGCAAAGCCAAAAAAGCTTATGTCCGCTGGTCTGGATGTTCCGAAGAAGACGAGGATGACGATCTCGAGGGAACCGTCTTCGGGGGTTCACGACTCGTCTAGAGTCGTCACGCCTAAGAAGGCGAAGGTCGCATCGCCCAAGAAGTCGTCTTCCGATGCGATTGCTGCGACAACTATCAGTTATGCGCCTCCGGCGGAAACAGCGAAGTCCCCGTCAGCCACGTCGGATCCTTTGTCGGCCGACAAGGGCAAGGATCAGCCGACGGGAGGGGCTAAGGTCACCACGGTTAATTTTACAATGCCGTCGAACTTTATGGCCAGCAGCGTCCTAGACGGGACGAACCTATTTCCTCATCTGGGGAAATATTTGCTCCCGTCTTTCAGGGAGCGTTTCGTGGGTTTTCCTATCGAGGAGACGGGAGCTCATGTCGCCGGGCTGACATTCATGGTAAGTCTTTCTTTCAAGACTTGGTTCATTTGTCGTTGTCATTGTCATTGTCGGTGTCGTTGTTCGTTGTCGTATGTTTATTTACAATATTTGTTTTATGATTTTGTAGGCATTCCAGGCTTCCCTAGCTTTGCGGGGTGAGACAATGAAGATAAAGGATCTAATGTCTGCTGCGCACAAGAGGGAGAACGCGGCGTCGGATAGGGCGAAGGTCGCCGCAAAGCGTGAAGAGGCTCTGTTAAAACGTCTCGATGACGCCCGGAAACATCTAGAGGTTGTCGGTCGTGCGAAGGATGATGTCAGTCATCGCCTAACGCAGTCTTTGTCCCTGATTGCCGACCAGATGGAGGAGATAGAAAAGATTAAGGAATCCTTGGCTGCAACTACAAAGGAAGCTGAGGATTCCAAGTCCAGGGTAGAGGGTCTGTAGAAAGAGGTGCAAGCTGCTAAGGACGAGGGTAAGTACGTTTTTGCTATAGCTCGCCTGACTGCTAGGGCGGAAATCATGATGCGACATCTGTTGGGGAAGGATCCTCTTGCTTCGGCGTCGAAAGAGCTCGATATTTACTTGAAGGGCGTCGGGACTGTGAGAGACCTTGATTCGGATGACGAGAAGGACGCCGAGGAGGAGGTGGTAGGCGAAGGTGAGGCCTCGGGCAAGGATGCGACTGATGCCCCTCCTTAAATCTAAAAAATTCTTTACTTTTGTTTTTACCGATCGACCGTTGGTGGTCGAGTTCTTTTTAATGTAATCGACAGTTTATGAATGAAACTTAGACTTCTGTCAAATTCGCGATTTTATGAATACAATATCAATCGTAAGATTCACTAAGTAAAAAATAACTAAGAAATCGCGCGACTCAGGCATCATTGCCACACAATAACTGGAACGTAAGCCATAAGACTTTTAAATCGTGTATATAAACATAAGCACACGCGACTAAAGCATACATTCAGAGTATGAAATTTCTCTAAGTCAAGAGACTTAGAATATAAGATCGCTAGACCTTGCGATCGTACGACTAGGTCGTGCGATGAACTTGAATCGTGTGTCCCTGTAGAAGGATGATCAAGTCATAGACCTGATCGTTTATGTCGTGCGACCTTGCGAAATTAGAGCCGTAAGATTAATGTCGTGCGATTCTGCGAAAAAAATATGTTAAAGGTTGGTCGTTGGCTAACCAACGACCCTCCGATGCTTAAGTCAGTAACCGTTTGCAATGAGAAATCGTATGAAAGGAGAGAAGAGAAATTAGGGAACGTACCTTCTCAGATTTTCCTTTTTTTTAAATGGGGTATTTGCCCCCCGTCATTTATTATCCTATTCCTTTCAGGAGAAAATAGGTTTTAAATGACGAATCGACACATAGATCTTGGGAAATACCATCTATGTCTGTGTCGACCGTGTTTTCGCGCGACAGGGCAAGATAGTCGACTTGTTCCTGTAGAAAAGGAATTAACTTGTCTTTAAAGTCAGGGAAAAAAGATACGAACCTGTCGAGACCTTACAGTCATGCTTAACCATGTGACTGCCAGACAGTTTACTTCCGCGGTTTCAGGGTGGTCTTATAGCAGTCACGAGCAATTTTCAGCTCACTTTTGATTTCTTGGACTCCCCACGGCGTAGGGAACTTCAGGGTATGATGATACGTCGAGGGAACGACTTTCATTTCATGGATCCATGGTCGACCTAAAATGATGTTATAGTGTTGATCCAAACCCTCAGTGATTTGATAATGACCCTCCCTTAAACACTTAGTGAAAATTGTAAGGAAACAATATGTATTAGAGTTTCACTATCGCTGATGTACTAAGACTAATTCAGTACCGCTGATAGGAACTCTCGTTCTTTAGATTAAACATTCAGCGAACACTGTTCACCATAATGCTCTGAGCCTGTTCAGTCCTTATGGTGATCGCTGATAAGTTAGTTGTTTACTTATGATCCCTTAAGATAAGTTTCACGTTAACATAGGTTCTATGCTGAACTTCAAGTACAAGACTTCAGCTATCGCTGAACTTTATCATTCGCTGATAAACAATGACAAAGCGCTGAATCAACGTAAGCTTCCGTACAAAGTACTTTTGTCTTAACCACCCTTGTACGACTCCGTACGAAATGTCAGAACATACATCCTTATTGTCTGAAATCGTACACCAACTCTGATTCTACACTGTGCACCATGCGGCTACAAAGGTTGTCTACTAAAGTCAGAATCAAACAACCAATCAGCTGCTGCCACGTGTAAAGTATAAACTGCCATGCATTAAATGCATGCAGTATATAAACTCCACCTTCGGAGCTGAAGATGTCACAAGGTATGGTCTCTCTGAATGGTTGGAGATGAGGATAGCCATTCAGCAATCACGTTCAAAGTACAAGGATCATGTCGAGAAACTTATAAATCGACAGATCGACTTGGTCTCATCTGCTGTGGATATTCCTCCTCCTCCTGCTCTTAAGCTGAAAAGAAAAAGGGCCTCTGCAAAGAAGAAGCTACAAGAATCAGAGTCAGGTCCTCCTATACGAAATGAAACTGGTATCGATTTCTCTTGCACTGAAGTGCTTGGTCCTGACCCTGATCTATCTGCCCTTGACATATCTCTGCCACCCGGTGAACGTTTCATCCCTGGTAAAGTCATAAGTAATCCTTACGGTATATTCTTTCATGACTACGAGGGACGAAAATGTTTTCAACGTATCGCTGAGCTACCCATCACTCCAATCGAACAACTCAGAGATCTCATATACTGGTGTGAATTCAGACAAGACCTTCTCGGACACTTCATGAAGCCGTTGATCTTCAAGGAAGCCCAAGAAAGAAGAAATCAGGGAGAACATGTCCCTCACTGGATGATTCCTACAACCCAGACCCTTGATGAACTTCTCATTAAGGAAGAACCTCTATAAGCTGATAAGATCGCCTTATTCTTCTATTTTATCAGTTATTCTTTTGTACTTGTAATTTATTTCGCTTGTACTTATAATTTTTCCACTTCCCTTTGTAATCTGATACGAAGTTTAAAGAAAGATTTCAGCGAAAGTACTTTACTCCATCAGTACAGAAAAGATCCCAGAAAACAGTAAAAGGGACAAATATTTTATGAGTTCTTTTTATCCTTATGTTTTCATTAAATAGCAATTTTCTCTGTTGCTATGTCATAATCAAATAGGGGGAGATTGTTGATCCAAACCCTCAGTGATTTGATAATGACCCTCTCTTAAACACTTAGTGAAAATTGTAAGTAAACAATATGTATTAGAGTTTCACTATCCCTGATGTACTAAGACTAATTCAGTACCGCTGATAGGAACTCTCGTTCTTTAGATTAAACATTCAGCGAACACTGTTCACCATAATGCTCTGAGCCTGTTCAGTCCTTATGGTGATCGCTGATAAGTTAGTTGTTTACTTATGATCCCTGAAGACAAGTTTCACGTTAACATAGGTTCTACGCTGAAGTCGAAGATCAAGCTCAAGAACCAGCGACAAGTCTCCTAATGAACTGATGCGGATCAGCGAAGACTCAGATTTATCCAGTCAACGTGAAGTATCAAGTACAAGACTTCAGCTATCGCTGAACTTTATCATTCGCTGATAAACAATGATAAAGCGTTGAATCAACGTAAGCTGATCATGAAGTATTCCGTACAAAGTACTTTTGTCTTAACCACCCTTGCACGACTCCGTACGAAATGTCAGAACATACATCCTTATTGTCTGAAATCGTACACCAACTCTGATTCTACACTGTGCACCATGCGGCTACAAAGGTTGTCTACTAAAGTCAGAATCAAACAACCAATCAGCTGCTGCCACGTGTAAAGTATAAACTGCCATGCATTAAATGCATGCAGTATACAAGAAGGACTCCAGCTTCATTCTTGAAGCACTTGCTAACTCTGGTCAAGTCATCTTCTTATCTTGAGATAGGTTATTATTAGTAATTTCCTTCTCTTTCTTAGTGCAAGAAACTTAGTGTTCCAACTTGTTTAGATTAGGATTTATTCCTTATCTTGTTCCGCAACAAGCTGTAAATTGTTAATGATTTATCAATAAACAATTTAGAAAGTAAAATATGTGTATTTGTATTCAACCCCCCATTCTACAAACTTGTATAGCCCTTCGGGACCAACAAGTGGTATCAGAGCGGGTTTGTTTAATCTCATAAACAAGATCTGATCTATACTAAGATTTCTCTTCCTAGCTATTTCTTAAAATGGCTACCAAGACAAACTATATAGACAACTGTTTTCTTACACAATCCCCTAAATTCTCCAAAGATAGTTTAAATCTATGGAACGATAGGATGATAAACTCAACTTTTCCTAAAGAATCCTGTAACTCCAGGTGTAGAGATGGCAGGTATCAAAAGTTGAAAGAAGAAGATGCAAAGCTGAAAAGCTTTAAGAAGAAAGAAATGGCTGATTACGATTGGGCTGATTCTGATGAAGAAGAATCATCATCTGACTCTGAAGATGATGACCAAGCCAATCTATGTCTCATGGCCAAGATTGAAGAAGAGGAAGACAAGTCTGACATTCCCTCTACTTCAACCTCTGCAACTCAGGTATCACCTTCCTTCTTTACCAATATTGCAAATATTGATGAAGCTGATAGTCTTCGAAAGACCGATCTCTTGACTAGAAGTTTATATGAAGCCATGAATGGCAAAACTGTAGTTGAAAATCAAAACCTTGATCTCGCTGAACAGCTTAAAAATTGTCACCTTCAAATAGAAAATCTTTCTAAAATTGAAGAAGATTTTAAAGATCAAGTTCACCTAAACCAGCTAGTCAAAATCGAGCGCGAAGAAGCTATCGCTGCATTGAAAGCTGAAAAAGCTACTGTTGATGGATGGTGCAAATCCTCAGCAACGACCACTGAGATAATTAAGTCTCAGATACCTCTGAGTGACAAACGTGGTATTGGTTATAAAGCTGATATTGAAAAACCTACCACTGAACATTCCATGCTGAAATTCGGAATGTTTGTCTCCTCTATCTCTAACACTTCATCGTCTCAGTGCTCCTTTTCTAAAACACCATCTCTTGAGGAAAAACCTACCTTAGTCCCTAATGAAAAAGGTAAAGGTATTGCTTTTGAAAAACCTTCCTTAGTCTCGAAAGACAAGGGTAAAGGAATTGCTTATGATCAAAATCCTCAGAAGGGTATCTTTATACCTAAGCTGAATGCTTCTACAGCTTCAGCGATTCATCCATCTGGTTCAGGGAACAAGAACACTGGATATGTTCAGCGTGGATATATTCAACGATCTACTCCCAGAATCAAAGTGGATGTTACTGGTAAGAAATCTGAAGAACTGATTGTTCCTCCTATTTCCAATACCAAAGGTGTAATTGATGCTGGTCCTTCCAATTTTAAAAATATGGCTCAGTATGCAAAAGATCCTAAAACTACTTTCAGTTATAGGAAATGTTATCACTGTGGACTTACCGATCATATTGCTAGTAAGTGTCCAACAGCCACCAAAGCTGAAAAATTAGCTAAGGTGAAGATCATTGCCCCCAAGGCAAAGAAGACCAATCCTGGTGCAAATCAGGTCAAGGTGAATCCTACCACTGAGGTTAAGAAATTAACCAAGGTGAAGACTGACAAAGCTGAATCTTCAAATGCTGAGAAGATTGCTGAACCTTCCACTTCCTCTACCACCGCTGACAAATCTAAACCCAAGATGATGTGAGTCCCTAAGTCAAACTGATCTTCCTTTGTTTTGCAGGTTATGAAGGGTATCTGTTATCTCGATAGCTGATACTCTAGACACATGACTGGTAAGAAAAACCTGCTCGCTGAAAACAAAGAAGAAAATGGTCCCTCAGTGACCAGTGGTGGAAATGGAAAAGACTATACCTGAGGATTTGGTGCACTCTCAAATGGTACAATAACCTTCAGAAGAGTTGCTTATGCTGAAGTGCTGAAGCTTAATCGTCTAAGCATCAGTCAGCTTTGCAACATCGTAAATCAAACCCTGAATCATTTGATCTAATCGCCTATTCAGATAGTGATTTTGCAGGTTGCAAATTGGATAGGAAAAGCACCACAGGAGGCTGTCAGCTCCTGGGTGGAAAGTTGGTGAGTTGGACAAGTAAAAAGCAAAACTCAATGTCCACCTCAACTGCTGAAGCTGAATATGTAGCCGCTGGAAGCTGTTGTTCTCAGGTCTTGTGGATGAGAAATCACCTACTGGACTATGACCTACAGCTCTCGAAAATTCCAATCTACTGCGACAGCACAAGTGTCATCGCTATAGCCAACAATCAGTGCTACACTCAAAGACAAAACACATCGAAATCAGGTATCATTTTATCAGAGATCATGTGATGAATGGTGATATAGAACTTCATTTTATCCCAACTGGCTATCAGTTAGCTGATCTGTTCACCAAACCTCTTGATGAGACAAGATTCAAGTTTCTCATCAGCGAGCTTGGAATGCTGAACTTTGAAGAATAAAATCTTTAGTGGTTCACATTTGATCAGCGATAGGATAAAACCAACTTGTATAACCCATTCTATCATTTTCTCTCTGAATAAACTTGATTCGCTGATATCAAGGTATGTTTTTCTCTCGCTGACAATCGCATGTAAATGCAAGATTTCAAGACAAATTGCATCGCTGAATATCTCTTCCTTAATCAGCGATACTTTGAAATTTCTAAAACCAACACTGATATTTCTATTCAGTGCTTCATGTTTTCAAAAGTGTCCATGAGCTTTCAAAACCTCAGAGACATCCTAAAATATGAAAGGACATCCGTGACGTCATGAAACGGATAAGCCCTGGCACGTCTTCTTTCTGACACACGTTTGCACGTTTCGTTTACCAGCCAATCAAATGCAAACACGTGTCCGTGTCATGATGAAAAACTTTCCCGCTCTAGTTTTTCTCTCTCTCTAATCTCATTATATAAACACATTTTGGGTTTATATTTTTCCTTTACGCGAACAACTTCTTCCTCAAGAAAACTACTGTTGCATTTTTGCTCTCAAGTTTTTAAGAACTGTTCGTCTTCTTCTTCTTCAACGAACCAGGTTAATATTTCTTTTATTTACCTGTTTCTTAAACTTGTTAATGATCTTCTCATTGTTTTTACAAGATCAAACAAAAGAACTTTTTCAAAAATGAAATCATTTCTTTCATGGTTTTATGAACACAACCTTTCATGGTTGTTCTTCAAGTTTAATCGCAAATATCTTAAACTTGTTCTTCATACGTTTTTCCAGAATCCTAATCCTCAAAGGAAACTGGAAAACAAGACTTTTTATTGGGTTTGCATTTCTTTTTCAAAAAACAAGAAAACCCTAATCTTCATTAAGACATTTTTGTCTGAATGAAATGGACAAAATTCGAACCATCTTATTGGAAAATCTTTCCACATTAAGATTATTCTTATTTGTTATATCTTTGGTTGAACTGATAATACAGCAATGGCATCTACTGATATTCCTACTGCTGAGAACACTGCTGCTGAGGAACTGGAAATCACCAAGGCTCCTCAGGTCAAGTTCACGCTTGAGGAACTCGATTGGACAAAAACAAACAATCTCTATGCGCTTTTCGAGTTTCCTCCTCGAAAGCAAGTCACACATCTGAATGATGCTGTGAATTTCCTCAAAACCTGTTGCCTCTCTACAGCCCTGACCATAAAACCCCCTGCTCATCAACTACTACTATCTCAGTTCTGGTATTCTGTCAGACACACTCAGCTCACATCGACCATAGACCCCACGAAGAAAATCGATTGCATCCTCTGTGACACTGATTTTGGCACCATAAAAATCACCCCTGCCATTATCCGAAAAGCGCTGAGCCTTCCCATCGCCACAAAAGAAAAACCCTTTGTTTCTCTCCCTGACCACAAGAAACATGCTGATAGGGAAGCCATCACTGCATTCTTTGATGCAATGGGTTATGTATGGGAAACAGGGAGGGACAAGAAGCCTGAGAAGTAGCTGACCCTCATCAAGAAATCCAAAATGCCCAGCGAGATGAACTTCATCTTCGCACACTTGATAAGCTGCATGACTGCAAAGACCGACTCCTCTGATCAAGCCGCTCAACCTCAGCAAGCAATGGGCTATGCATTGCTGAAAGGTCTTCATGTTGACTGGGCCTCGATAATCTACGATGATCTTGTGCTCAGAGTAGACTCTGCTGCTGACTGACCATCATGGGTTCCATACCCAAGATTCCTCAGCGCCATCTTCCAAACCGGCCTTAAGGATAACTACCCAAAAGTAGGAGACCTGAAACTCTCTCAGGTTGGCCCTAAGGTACTCGACTTCAAGCCAATGGAAAACGAGGTACGTCTCTCTACTCTCTTAACTCTTCTCAATCCTCCTTCTTCTACTTCTGCGGCTCATTCAGTGGAAAAACCCACCGCTGATACCCTAGCTGCAACCTCCACTCCTTCTAGAAAAAGGAAACACTCATCTACCCAACTTGGTTCCAAAAGGACTAAGAAAACCAAGGAGCAACCCCATAAGCAATCTCATGCTGAAGACTCCTCAGCTCATCTTGAAGAGCTGATGGAAAGTTCAGTGGTACGCTCTGCCACAGCTGAACAAGCCACCCCTTCCATCCCAGCTTCAGCGTCTCTAAACGCTGAAGTTGTAAATTTGGAAATGAACCCACCTCCTTCAGCCTCTCTACAGACTGAAGTGATTCTCAGCGGATCCAACGCTGAACCCCGCACCCAACCATCATTCTCATCCTCCATTCCTCTCACCTCTTCTTTGGTCACTCAATCTATTCCCCTATTCTCCTCAATAACCGTCATCCTCAGCGACACTACTGCTGAACATTTTCAGAGGATGATAGGACACACCACAGGACCTGCAGGTACTTCCAGTCGTCTAGGAAATATTGAAGACGACTACGAAACCTTTTCAGGACATCGAGGTTTCGACAACTTCGCCAACCCGCCTGCAGGTATACACAAAATCCCACACACTTCTCTCTCTCAACCCCAAACTTCTGAGCTTTCCTCTGTTCATAAGTTTATAACTTTTTCAGGTCCTAATTTGGGGGGTATCAACACCTCCCTGACGGCCCTGGAAACAAAGATGGAGTCTTTCAACAAAACTATAACTGCCAATTCTTCAGCGGTTACAAACGCTGTAGAGAACTTGAAGACTTTGACCACTGAGGTCGAAAAGAAAGCCTCCAAAGCTAATTTGGAGAAGGTTGACAGTACTCTCGGTGATTTTGCCAAAGTTCTTGCTGATATCTACACCGACTACAACTCTCTCTCCTCAAGAGTTAACACCATGTCCAGCGAGGTCATAACGCTGAAGACATCAGTTAGTACTCTTCAGGGAGAGGTGTCCGCTGTAAAGACTGACGCGAGTTCAGTAAAGACTGACGTAAGTTCAGTGAAGACGATGGTACAGCAGATCCTCGATGGCATGAACGCCGCTGCCCTGCACCTTCGCATTTTAGTCCGGCGGATCGAGCTGAACTTCTCAAGATCAATCCTGCTATAACTGGCCTGGAAGCCATATTAGGGGAGATTGAAAATTATGTCGGATTCCCTGGCCAAGAAGACAGGGAACCAACACCATCTGCTGAGTCATCGCATTCCTCCCCCACTCATCATGAGGAAGGGGGGAGAAGAACTCTGAAGACCTTCCCCATGATGAATCTATCGAGGGGGAGAAGACTGAAGACCTTCCCCTTACTGAAGAGGGGGAGAAGACAAATGAAGAAACAACTGCTGGACCTCAGGGAGATGAAAACCCTGAGGGAACCGAGAAGCTTACCTCTGTATCTGAGGGGGAGCAACTCGAAGAAGCTGCTGAAGAATCTGAATCTGAAGCTGAAGATGAAGAAGCCATCGACATATCTGACGATGAACCATCTTCTTCTCCTAAGAATGATGATGATGACGATGATGATGATGATGACTCCTTTATTGTCAAGCCTGTTCAGAAGAGTATAGATCTCAAAGGGATTTTGATAAACGAACCTTTAGGGGAGCGGACCAAATCAAAGCCTGCAGCGTCTGAAGCTGACAAAGGCAAGAACAAAGGCCTCGCTGCAGATGACAATCTGACGATCTTGCTTAAAAAGCCGGTTTGTCAGGTACACTACCTTCTATTCCCTTACACTGCATCCCTCCTCTATCCCTTCTCAATCTCAATCCTTCTATCCATAAAACCTCTATACACTTAACCACATTCTTTTCTCTATCTCTTTCTTCCCCAACTCTGCTTACTTAAACGATCGCTGTGTTTCAGCTAGTCCTATCCCCTGTTTGAGGATCCCGTTGAAGCTCCTTCGACTACACCAGGAATAATCCCAGCCACAAGAGCTGAAGAAATAATCCCAATCTTGGATTTAACCACTGAGACTGATGAACCTGAAGAACAGACGCTCTCTCACACAAACAGACCTTCCTTGGTTCTTCAAAAATCAAGTGAAGAGGATCAGAGAAGAAGAGAAGAAATGATAAAGAAGCTTGAGGCTCAGCGAATCATCTTGCCGCATGCCAAAGTCAAAACTCCTAAGTTCAGACTTACAAAGCAAGAATACGCTGATCACCTCAGAGCTGAACGTCTACTCGCTGATAAAAAGGAAGCTGAAGAAAAAGACAAAGCTCTCGCCATTCAGCTCGTCCAAGAATCAATTGAAGACCCCAAGCTGAAACGAATTGCCATTCAAGTCCAACGTCAGCTTTGGGAAGATGCTCGAAAGATTGTCGAGAAGAAGACAAGTGTATCTCAATCCACCCTGAATTGGTGTAAAGAGAAGGTACAGTTCAGATATCGTCCAACAAGGATCAACAAGGTACATATTACTGGAAGAACAACTATCAGAGTACCTATTGTTGATATCCAATTGTTCAGAGAAAATGGCCAAACTGAAACCTTCGGAGCTGAAGCTGTCACAAGGTATGGTCTCTCTGAATGGTTGGAGATGAGGATAGCCATTCAGCAATCCTTCTCTTTCTTAGTGCAAGAAACTTAGTGTTCCAACTTGTTTAGATTAGGATTTATTCCTTATCTTGTTCCGCAACAAGCTGTAAATTGTTAATGATTTATCAATAAATAATTTAGAAAGTAAAATATGTGTATTTGTATTCAACCCCCCCCCCCCCCTTCTACAAACTTGTATAGCCCTTCGGGACCAACATATAGGCTGACGCACAATCGATGACGCTGAACTTGGTCTGCTTCTGATCCCTCCGGCATAGACGGGCAAGATAATTTCTCCATAGGTGCTCGTCGCTTCTCCATTGAAATCGACCAAAGTCGTCGATCTTCGGGTGATTTCCGAACGATCGATTCCCATGGCTTTGATGGTGTCAAGGAAAATGACGTTCGTTGAACTGCCCCCATCGATCAAGACTCGTCGGGTTAAACAATTACCAATTGTGAGTTGAATGATCAACCCGTCATGATGTTTCTGATATGAGTCACCGAGGTCGTCTTGACCGAACACGATCTTCATAGCTTCCAACTCCAGATCTCCTTTGGGCCTCGATGAACGTGGAATGGGCCAATCGTCTGGTGCCTGACTGGCGTGATGCTTGGCTGCGGAAAATGCCAGACCACAGACGTCTGAACCGCTGGTGATGCAATTGACGACCTTTGCATGCTCGGGGGTTGACGGTCGATGGTCGCTAGTTGAAGTAACGACGTCATCGATGATATCTTTGAGATTGCCCTTCGGGACGTGATATGCTAGATCCTTTTTTAGGGCTATGCAATTATCTGTCGCATGACCATGGTCGACATGAAAGTCGCACCACTTAGATTTATCTTTCTTAGCGTCGTCCTGATCGGACTTCTTTGGCCATCGAATGGTCGCATGGGCGGTTTTTAGAGCTTTGACCAGTTCCTTAGTGGACCCTTTGAACTCGTAAGAGGATACCTTGGGGTACTGAGGAAATTTGGTCGTGGTCTTAGCCTCTGCTTTCGTCTTGAATCGGATTTTCAAGATCTGGCGCACGGGCTCTATTTTGGAAATTGCTTTCGTTTTGAACTCTGGCTTCCTTACACCTAACGACCTCTTATCGTCGATATGCTTGCGACGGAAGGCAGCGTCGTCCTCTACCCTCATATATGTTAAGGTTCGAGCTCGGACGTCTTCGAAATTCTCTGGAGGATACTTGGTTAAATCAGTATACAACCCCGAACAGTCGTCCAGACCACGCTTATAAGCTTCGATTGCAGTCTTGACGTCACAATTGCGAATACTGATCATCTCCGCATTGAATCTATTGAAATAACTTCGGATAGACTCATTGGTCTTCTGCACGGCATGATATAGGTCACTGGTCTGCTTCTCCATCTTGCGACTGCTGGCGAACTGTTGAGAGAATTGGTTGACCAACTCGGCGAATGACCCGATGGACTTGGGTTTGAGATTGATCAACCATTGGAGGGCAGGACCAGTGAGAGTCGCACCGAAGCTTTTGCACATACAGACCTCTTGATACATGTGTGGGATCGAGATCGTCCATATAAGCTGTTTATACTGCGCGACGTGCTCTGTCGGATCGGTCACTCCCGAATACTTGGGCGTGAAGGCGGGGACGTTGTACTTCTTCGGGACCTCTACGGTCGTGATCTCATCGATGAAGGGCGACGCTTGAAATCCTGATCGGGGCTCGACGTCGACGGGCACGGCTGCCCCGGGCAGCTTGGCGAGCAAAGATAGGACGCGCTCGTTCTGATCTTCTAACATTTTCAATCGCTGGGCGACAGGGTCATTGGGGTCGAGATTTGCCCCTGTTTGCGGATTGACTCCTGAACTAGTGCCATTGCCATGCGATGAGCCATTGGCGTCTCTGCTGAAAGGAATGAAATACGGCTGCGACCCATTCTAAAACGGCTGCGACCCATTCTAAAATGGTTGCGACCCATTCTGAAATGGCTGCGACCCATTTTGAAATGGCTGCGACCCATTCTGCATAGGCGGTGGCCTTATATGCTGAGGAGGAACCGTCCCGAACTGGGGATTTGGGTTGAACGGTCCCGGTTGCTGGTTCTGAGCGAACGGACCCGATCCTGGAACTGGATTATGCGCGAATGGTCGAGGACCATTCTGACCGAACGATCCTTGACCTGGATTCTGAACGAATGGCCTAGGACCATTCTGAATTCCAGAGGAATTCCTTAACAGTGCGATCTCCTCAGCTGCTCTGCGACTTTCCTCTGCCATGGCGTTGATTTGATTTTGAGCGACTTCAAGCTCCTGATACATCTGGGCAATGACATGCTGCTGATTTCCAGGGGCCGCCATTTTCCTGAAACAAAGAACAAAGGAAACTCCAAGAAACCGATAGTAAGACGCACGTTCGTCGAAGATTTTCTCTAGATGAGGTCCCACGGATGGCGCCAAACTGTTAATGCCAAAAATCGCACCAAAGTACAACTTAAGGTCGATATGGACTTTAACAACTAAAGAAAGGAATCGTTCGACAAAAGCGTGCGTTTAAGACAGAAATATAAATGAGACAGAGATTTTGGTGACGCGGGAAAAACCTCAACGAGGAAAAAACCCGCGGACGACTGTGGAAGTCGTCGCTGCACAATGGTCGCCAATTAGGGGCGATGTCCTCGTGTTTCTGGTGTCGATCGTACAGAGATTACAATACAAATGAAAGAAAGATTTCGAAATGTAAAGTGTTTGGGCAAAATTTCACAGGTCTCGACTACGACCAGAAAAGGTAAGACGTATGTTATGAGCTATATCTTGTATTAAGATAAGGTCCCGTCGAAGACCCAAAAAACCTCTGTCGTCCCTCCTAAAAGGTAAGTCGAGAGTTCCTCACGACACTCGACCTCGACGTCGTACGTTTCGCACGACCATCGCATAGAACAACGCGACACGACCTCGATATACGACTGGTATGTTTGTTCAAGTGTTTAATGCATGAGTCAAAGTTATTAATGGACAACGGCTATAACCGACAAAATCAGTTAAAGAACATCAATATCAGCATTGAAGGCAACAACCGTTACAACGAGACCCTTAATGATCCAATTAAAGTGCCCAAAGACTATAAATTCCCAGCTCAATCATCAGTTTAGGACATCTGATCAACATCGGATAACACAGGGAGAGAGATAGAACAAGAGCATCGAACAACATAAGCAAACGCAAACACTCGAAGAATATTCATTGGAAGCAAAGAGATCATTCATAGAAGATCGCTCTCGACGCACGACAATCACTCTCGACCAACAGTTCACATATTGTTTTCACACACGACGCACACTGTTTTTACATTTCAAACAATTGTACTTTACATTTCGAAGTCTTTCCCTTCATTTGTATTGTAATCTCTGTACAATCGACACCCGGAACACCAAGGACATCGCCCCTGATTGGCGACCATAGTGCAGCGACGACATCCACTGTCGTCCGCAGGTTTTTTCCTCGTTGAGGTTTTTCCTGCGTCATCAAATCCTCTGTCTTATTTACATTTTTGTCTTTGTCGCATGCATTTGTCGAACAATTCCTTTCTTTTGTTGTTAAAGTCCACATCGACCTTAAGTTGTCCCTTTGGTGCGATTTTTGGCATTAACAGTTTGGCGCCATCCGTGGGACGTCATCTAGAGAAAATTTCCGACAAACGTGCGTTTTACTAACGGTTTCTTGGAGTCTTCTTTGTTCTCTGTTTCAGGAAAATGGCAACCCCTGGAGATCACCAGCATGTCATTGCCCAAATTTACCAGGAGCTCGAAGTCGCTTGAAATCAAATCAACGCCATGGCAGAGCAAAGTCGCAGAGCAGCTGAGGAGATCGCACGACTAAGGAATCCCTTTGGACCTCAGAATGGTCTTAGGCCATTCGTTCAGAATCCAGGCCAAGGATCGTTCGGTCAGAATGGTCCTCGACCATTCGTGCATAATCCAGGTCCAGGATCAGGTCCGTTCGCTAAGAATCAGCATCCAGGTCCGTTCATGCAGAACCAGCAGCCGGGACCGTTCAATCCAAATCCCTAGTTCGGGACGGTTCCATCTCAGCAAATAAGGCTCCCACCCATACAGAATGGATCGCAGCCATTTCAGAATGGATCGCAACCATTCCAAAATGGATCGCAGCCATTTCAGAATGGGTCGCAGCCATTTCAGAATGGATCGCAGCCATTCCAAAATGGATCGCAGCCATTTCAGAATGGGACGCAGCCGTATTTTGTTCCTTTCAACGGAGACGCCAATGGATCGTCGCATGGCAATGGCACCAGTTCAGGAATCAACCCACAAGCAAGGGCAAATCTCGATCCCAATGACCCCGTCGCCCAGCGATTGAAAATGCTAGAAGATCAGAACGAGCGCGTCCTATCTTTGCTAGCCAAGCTACCTGGGGCAGCCGTGCACGTTGATGTCGAACCTCGATTAGGATATCAGGCGTCGCCCTTCGTCGATGAGATCGAGACCATTGAGGTCCCAAAGAAGTACAACGTCCCCGCCTTTACGCCTAAGTATTCGGGAGTGACCGATCCAACAGAGCACGTCGCGCAGTATAAGCAGCTCATGTGGACGATCTCGATCCCACACATGTATCAGGAGGTCTGTATGTGCAAAAGCTTCGGTGCGACTCTCACCAGTCCTGCTCTCCAATGGTTTATCAATCTCAAACCCAAGTCCATCGGGTCGTTCGCTGAATTGGTCAACCAATTTTCCAGTAATTCGCCAGCAGTCGCAAGATGGAGAAGCAGACCAGTGACCTGTATTACGTCGTGCAGAAGACCAGTGAGTCTATCCGTAGTTATTTCAATCGATTCAATGCGGAGATGATCAGCATTCGCAATTGTGACGTCAAGACTGCAATTGAAGCTTATAAGCGTGGTCTGGACGACAGCTCAGGGTTATACACTGACCTGACCAAGTATCCTCCAGAGAATTTCGAAGACGTCCGAGCTCGAACCCTAGCATACATGAGAGTAGAGGACAAAAGGTCGTTAGGTGTGAAAAAGCCCGAGTTCAAGACAAAAGCAATTTCCAAAATAGAGCCCGCGCGCCAGACCTCGAACGTCCGATTCAAGACGAAAGCGGAGGCTAAGACTGCGACCAAATTTCCTCAGTACCCCAAGATATCCTCTTATGGATTCAAGGGATCCACTAAAGATTTGGTCGAAGCTCTGAAGACCGCCCAGGCGACTATTCGATGGCCAAAGAAGTCCGATCAGGACGGCGCTAAGAAAGACAAATCTAAATGGTGTGACTTTCATGTCGACCATGGTCACGCGACAGATGATTGCATAGCTCTCAAAAAGGAGCTGGCATATCACATCCCGAAGGGCAATTTAAAAGACATCATCGACGACGTCGTTACCCCAGCTAACGACGTTCGACCGTCAACCCCCGAGCATGCGAAAGTCGTCAATTGTATCACTGGTAGTTCCGACGTATGTGGTCTGATGTACTCCGCGGCCAAACGTCACGTCAGTTAAGCGCCTGACGATCGGCCTATCCCGCGTTCATCAAGGCCTAAAGGAGATCTGGAGTTGGAAGCTATGAAGATCGTATTCGACCAAGACGACCTCGGTGACTCGTACCAGAAACATCATGACAGGTTGATCATTCAACTCACGGTTGGTAATTGTTTAACTCGACGAGTCTTGGTCGATGGGGGCAGTTCAGCGAACGTCATCTTCCTTGACACCATTAAGGCCATAGGAATCGATCTCTCGGAAATCACCCAACGTTCGACAACTTTGGTCGGTTTCAATGGAGAAGCGACGAGCACCTATGGAGATATCATCTTGCCAGTCTACGCCGGAGGAATCAACAAGTAGACCAAGTTCAGCGTCATCGACTGTGCATCGGCCTATAACATCATCTTAGGCCGACCATGGATCCATGAGATGAATGCCGTTCCCTCGACGTATCATCAGACTCTGAAGTTCCCTACACCGTGGGGAATCCAGGAGATAAAAAGTGAGCCGAAAGTCGCTCATGATTGCTATAAAACCACCCTGAAGCCGCGAAGATAGACCTTCTATTGTGGCGATTCACGACGACATTTAATGTATCGTCTTAAAATCGCCACAAGGGGGCAAGATGGTAGCAATAATCAAGACGTCCCACGTAGTTGGGCACGACGCGTCAGAAAAGGTACGACTTCTAAACCCTTTTCTATTTTTTCATACGATTTTTAACAACGACGATTACTAACTTAAGCATCGGAGGGTCGTTGGTTAGCCAACGACCAACCTCTGACATTGTTTTATCGCAGAGTCGCACGGCATAAGTCACTGAGACTGTCGCATGACACCAACACGATTTCGCAAGGTCGCACGACATAAACGATCAAGTCTATGACTTGATCATCCTTCTACAGGGGCACACGATTCAAATTAATCGCACGACTTAGTCGTACAATCGCGAAGTCTAACGACCTCATGATCTAAGTTTCTTAACTTAGAAAAATTTCATACTCCGAATATATGCTTTAGTCGCATGTGCTTAGGTTTGTATATACGATTTAAAAGTCTTATGGCTTACGTGTCAGTTATTCTGTTGCAATGATGCCTAAGTCACACGATTCTTTGTATATTTTATACTTTATGAATTCGACAGTCGATGCGATATTTGTTTGCCAAATATATAAGACGCAAGTTCAACAAAAATCCAAGTTTCATTCATAAACTGTCGATTTACGAATCCAAAGGAAAGTGGTTCGACCACTAATAGTCAATAAAAACAAGGAAAGGTTAAAAGTTTCCTAAAGCTTAGGAGAATCGCTCGCCTCTTCCGCGTGACTAACAGCCTTTAGCTCGTGCAAAGCATCATAAAGTTGAATGGTCAACTCGTCGGCGCGCGCCAAGGCCGGCTTCTCCCTGTCCAAAGCCACCCTCTCCCTTTCTAGCACCGCATCCTCTCTTTCAAGAGCAGACGCCACCTGATCTTCGACTCTCGACATCTCAGCATATAATGCCAAAGAAGACTGAAATGTCTGTAAAAAGTAGGAAGTTCGTTAAATATCCAACGACAACAGCGACAAATAAACCAAGTCTTGAAAGAAAGACTTATCGAGAACGCCAAAACGGCAACCTGAGATCCCGCTTCCCTGATCGGAGCTCTCTGAAAACGTTCCTTGAAAGATGGGAGCAAATATTTCCCCAAGTGAGGAAACAACGTCGTCCCGTCTAGGACACTATCCGCCATAAAGTTAGACGGTAACGTAAAGTTAACTGTCATAACTTCGGCCGACGACCCCTTGCCCTTGTCGGCAGACGATGGGGTCGACACCTTAGACACCGGTTTCGTCACTGTCGCCGGAGGCGCCGAACTTGCCGGTGTCGTGTCCATCACACCGTGAAGGATGGATGACGCCTTCGCCTTCTTAGGCGTGACAACTCTCGATGAGTCATCAGTCCTCGAAGACGGTTCCCTCAAGACTGTCTTCCTGGTTTTCTTTGGAATTCTCGACCCAGTTGTCGAGACATTCTCTCTTTCGCCTCGAAGGGAAAGCATAATCTGCACCCCTCTCTTCCTGGATACCGATTTCCTCTTAGTCGGCACTAGTAAGGAAACACACAAAGCGTCAGACAGACAAAATAAATGAAGAAAATAAAAAACTACGGTACGCTTACCAGTTGCCTCTTCCTGCTCATCTTCTTCTTCAGAATATCTCGTGTCTCCCACCACGTCCTCGTCCACGACCGTCGATTGTCCTACGAAGAAAGATCGATAATCGATCCCTAGACTCAAGAATCTATCGATCTTGGCTTGAGAATCCTCGTTAGGCTTCATTCCATCAAACTGGATCTCTGAAGGCGACAAAATAAGAAGGTTAAGTGGAAATCGTAAAAACTACACAATGACAAATATTCAGAACAACGAACATACCCGTCTTATTCCAATCTGGACGAATCCAATTGCTGTGGAGATCAAGGGAATCAATACATACGAAGACGTATCTAGACTTCCACCCACGATCATTAACCCCGGTTTTCAAAACCAGGGTACGATCACCCTTGTACTTGGAATAAGGGCTGTAACGCCAGTTCTTGTCTCTCTTGACTTGATAAGCCAACAAGAAATCATTCATGATCATAGGCGACTCCCACTTTGCGGACAATCGCTCAATGACTAGGAAAACTCGCCAGAGTTGGGGCATTAGCTGCCATGGCGACAGACCGAAATCTCGCATGAAAGCCTTGGATAAAGCCGAATACGGCCATTCAAACCCTATTTTGAAGGGATACTCATATATTACAAAGTATCCTTCAGGACAGCTCCCAGGATGTGTACTCCCTGGACATATCAGTTTTATCTCTGCATGTATTTTTGCTAAACACCTAAAGGTATTTAAGTCTTCCTGACTCGTGATAGAACTCTTTGGTTCAGACGACATTATTTGTCAGAAAAAAGAGAGGAGCAATGCAGATGAAGGTGAGAAAGTAATGCCTTATATAGGGACTCTAAGCCTTGAATCACTATAGTCTCTCGCAAATTTGGAAGGGATTCGAAGGAGAACAGCAAGAATATCAAGAGGATATCTTTGCTTAAAACTCTCTGAGATCGTAAACAGAAGAAGATCAATCATGATCTTTACTTATACAAATGATCATGTCAGGACGAGTCCTCAGATGATTGCCACGCGTCCTCGTCTTTACGTGGATCGTCGACACCTGTCAAAGACAACTGGTAAGCACAATCGTGCGTCAGTATGACGTCACGACTCCATCCTCTCTTCGATTTCCCTCTCTAGTTTGAATTGAACCGATTCAGTTCCAAAACAACCAAGGTATTTTTTAACACAAGACCCTGAACACCCGACAAGCAAAATTTAAAATTCGAATTTGCCATCCTACTTTCAAATTTTGGGGGCAAACTGTTTGGGCAAAATTTCACAGGTCTCGACTACGACCAGAAAAGGTAAGACGTATGTTATGAGCTATATCTCGTATTAAGATAAGGTCCGTCGAAGACCCAAAAAACCTCCGTCGTCCCTCCTAAAAGGTAAGTCGAGAGTTCCTCACGACACTCGACCTCGACGTCGTACGTTTCGCATGACCGTCGCATAGAACAACGCGACACGACCTCGACCGACTAACACGATATACGACTGTTATGTTTGTTCAAGTGTTTAATGCATGAGTCAAAGTTATTAATGGACAACGGCTATAACCGACAAAATCAGTTAAAGAACATCAATATCAGCATTGAAGGCAACAACCGTTAGGACGAGACCCTTAATGATCCAATTAAAGTGCCCAAAGACTATAAATTCCCAGCTCAATCATCAGTTCAGGACATCTGATTAACATCGGATAACACAGGGAGAGAGATAGAACAAGAGCATCGAACAACAGAAGCAAACACAAACACTCGAAGAATATTCATTCGAAGCAAAGAGATCATTCATAGAAGATCTCTCTCGACGCACGACAATCACTCTCGACCAACAGTCCACATATTGTTTTCACACACGACGCACACTGTTTTTACATTTCAAACACTTGTACTTTACATTTCGAAGTCTTTCCCTTCATTTGTATTGTAATATCTGTACGATCGACACCCGGAACACCAAGGACATCGCCCCTGATTGGCGACCATAGTGCAACGACGACATCCACTGTCGTCCGCAGGTTTTTTCCTCGTTGAGGTTTTTCCTGCGTCATCAAATCCTCTGTCTTATTTACATTTTTGTCTTTGTCGCACGCCTTTATCGAACGATTCCTTTCTTTAGTTGTTAAAGTCCACATCGACTTTAAGTTGTCCCTTTGGTGCGATTTTTGGCATTAACATAAAGTAACAAGTGTTTTCTAATGTAAAACAGTGTGTGTCGTGCGTAAAAAATGAAGTGTCGTGTGCTGATGTCGTGCGTCGAGAGCGATTCTTCTGCGAGCGATTTCTATGTTTCAAGTGTTCTTCGGAGTTCGAGTGTTTGTGTCTGTTGCTCGATGTTGTATCTGTGTTCTCCTCCCCGAAATGATGAATCCGCCTGATATTTATAGTCTTCGGGTTCTTTAATTGTATAATTAAGGACTTTGATAACTGTTGTAACGGTTATTGTCTTTAATGCGGGATTAGATGTTCTTAACTGACTTTGTCGATTATAGCCGTTGTTCATTAATAGTGTTGACTCCTGCATTAAACACTGAACAAACATAACAGTCGTATAGCGCGTTAGTTAGTCAAGGTCGCATGGTCTTATGCGACGGTCGTGTGAGCTAGGCGACGTCGAGGTCGAGTGTCGTGAGGTAAAAGATTTTTGATATTATCTTTAGACAGGAGAGAAAGTACTATGATTCTACCGTCGTTATAAGAAAAAGGAGTAAGTGTCTTCCTTACCTTGGTCGTGGTCGAGACTGGTAAAATTTTGCCCAAATAATAATGACAATCATATTTTTATGATGTTTAAGATGTTGGGCAAGTAACTACGACTTGTGACTTTAACATTGGATCTCCTCCACATATGTTAGAGTGTGGACGGAAAGTTATCTTCCATGATGTCTCTGTAAAACTATTTTGGAGAATTTGTTTAATGTGAGTTGTTAAACAATGTTGTTTAGGTGGTATTACCCTAGAAGGGGATTCTTGGGATTTTGGCGTCTCATTCATGATTTTGCTTATAGCAACTTAGCCTTGGAAGCACAATGTTTGGTACTGTTTTGTTGACTTGGAGTCATCGAGTTCGTTGAATTTCATGGAGCTTTGTTTTACGACGTATTGGGTCGTGTGAGTATAATTTCACAATGTGCATACTCTATTTGTTTATGTGAAAAGTTTACGAGTTATGTTGGGCATTTGGTCCCACTTGAGTTTTGTTGAGAAAAGTTAATTTTATGCCATAAGGCGACTAAGAAAAGATGAGTTTGGAACTCTAGTGTCGCGTAACTTCTCTTTCAAAAGTTTGTGTTATTAAGCATTTTGTTGCAAATAGTTCAGTGTATGGATTGATTTGTACGTGGCTTAAGTGGGGCATGAAAGAACATTTTGATGACATTTCATAATAAATTGATTGGTGCGCTTTTGGTCAGCTAAATGTTTTATTTGCATTTTTATGTAAAATGTGTTATATCGACTTAGGGGTATGCATAGCTTGGTGACCATGTTTCTCGACACTTTGTTAAACGAAACAAGAGTGGAATTATTTTATTAACTCATTGTATAAATGGTGACCATTTGATCAAAGAGTATTTTGGTGTTGTAGAAGTCATGCATAGTTCGCAATACTTACATTTTAAAAAAAAAACACGAAAGTATGAGTCGTTGACATTGGTCAATTTTGATTTGCCGAATGTTTTGGAAAGTTGAAAACCTTTTGATTTTGGAGGAAATGTGCGTTTTGAGCATTTTTAACAATTACATTTTAAGCATTGATGCTTTGACGTTTTATGTTCCAAGTACGAAACTTTGAGGAAATGCTTCGTGATGAAGATTTTAGAAAAAATTGTTTGTATAAAACTATGGTGTGTGTAATTTCTTATGTTTTTGAACATTGACGCGCACCGTTTGTGCAATTTGAGATTTGAAAATAGGTTTGAACCCTTTTTGGTGTCAATAAATTATTAACACATACTTCCTCGTATGTTTTGGAAAAACGCATTGTTGTGTACAGTTTGTCAGAAACATTTTGTTCGTGTGTCGTCATGTGACCATTTGAGGAAATTTTTTAAAAACGAATGTAAAGAATTTAATCTTTTGAAATTTTGGTATGAGTTATTTAGTGCATGTGTATCATTGCAAGAAAACCTTAAGGAAATGTTACAAGCTTGCATGCCTACCCCCAATTTGAGGTTTTATGATGTTTTAGTCGGTATTTTCAAATGATGGAAATGGATTGGTTTTGTCTTAAATATGGAACTTGCACAAGTCATTTTGTGTTTTGACTAAGGTGCATTTGTGAATCGTTTCATCGTTTTTTTTGGTAATAAACTGACGCGCGCAAATTTGTTTGGTAAATCTTGTTTCATACCATTTTATGGTTGACAAGGAAATTTTAGGAGTCAAATGTCGTTTGGACTTCTTTTGCAATACGTGCACACCTTTTATTGCACCCCGTTTAAAGTCGGGCATTCACTTTACGTGCATGTCATGAGTCAATCCATACTAGAACCGTGGCGGTTCATTTTAAAGAAATTGTTTATTACGCTTTTGCGTTTTGTGGGTGAACTGAACTGCAAGGAAATAATTTTCAACATGATTTTCATATGTGGGACGAGCGTGTCCATTTTTTTTTGCGTAACTACCTAACTGATAGTAGTTTTCTATGCGTATGATTTATTTGATATGAAAATCTTTGTGTTGATAATTTTGTTAAAGACTTTATTAATTGGCATATTTGTTAAATAATTCGCTTGAAAACCTTGAACTCGTTAGGACCTTGGAAAGGGTTAGTGACCCAGTTAAGAGTAAATGCGTGTAGCACTTTGTTGGTGGAAGGTTTTAGCATTCCACGCGTGATAGCGTTGTAGGCCGAATGGTGTTGGGTGCGGGGATGATGCACTTTTGTAACTAAGAGATCTGATTCGTGGTATCTTATATTAAGGTTTGTGGTAACCTTTCGTGTTGAGAATCTTATTTTGGGGTCTTGGTCAACTTTCGTATGTGGGACCCTTTAGACACCATATCGATAACATTGGTTCTGTAAGAAGGCTCGACGAGTGAAGCTCGTGTGTAGAGTCTGTGGTGATTCAACTTAGTGGTATGACTAGGTGTCAACTTTTGGGCTTTAGGCCAAACACCTTTAGTGTAATCGAGGGATTGTAGTCCGATTTTAAATGAATGATGGTAATGATTGTAGTAATCTGTAGATGTTCAATTGTGATAAGAGGATCTAGTGAAATGACTTTCCTTGTGTGGTAAGAGAATCTGTCGGTTGGATAGTTAATAATTGGACGTATCTTTGGAGTTATGTAATTGATGGGTCAGTGATGACCGTCGGTGTTGGAATTAATGGAATTTGTTAAGAGTAAGTGCTAGTTCAGTGACGTGAACCTTTGGGATTCAGAAGTTTTGGTTGATTTGGTGGTGATTAAACCTTGGACGGAATTGGAAAGGAAAGTTTAAGAACATGTGGATCTGGAGTGATTAGGGAGCTCGAATCTGTCGTTGGATAGTATGGATTACTTAAGGTTGGGAGACAACTTAAGTCTGGTGGTCGGAAGCCACTCTAGTAGATTAGGCTTTCAATTGGATGTATGTGTATTATGCCTAAGCATGGACTCGTTGTGAGTAACACCAAGAAGTTGTTATGTGCAATTCTATGGGGATTAAGATTCAAATATGGTTAAAGCAGAAGGAACTTGGAATGTGTTGGGCGCGGTAGCCATGGTTCGTGTGAGAACTAGATTTCGAGGACGAAATCATTCTAAGATTGGGAGGATTGTAACACCCGTAATTTTCGGATAAGTACAATTTCGAATCAGGGGAAACCGATCTTTTAAGAAAAATGTGAAAAATAGGATTTTGGTTTAAATCTTAGATTTTATGGTCTTGTTGGATGCGGAATTCAAATACGAGTCCAACGGTTCTTTCCGGAGCGAAAACGGAGCTATAACGAAGAAGTTACGGCCGAAACAGTATCGGGTCAAAAAGGGGTCGCGCGGGCTGGTGCGCGACTTTGGGCCACGGCCAAAGCCGCGTAAACCTCTGTTTATGACCCGTGCGACATGTTACGTGACTTCAAAACCGCGGGACAAACCGCGGGAGTGATCTGAAGCTTTAAGTCGCGAATCTCAAACCCTCAAACTTCATTTCTTCATAACTTTTGCATCCCAACTCCGATTTGAGTGATTCAAGTTGCTACGGTTTCGTTTTTGAGAGATCTTCAAGGATCTAGGAAGAGTTTTGAAGTATGTTGAATGGTCCAGGAGTATTTGGCGGTAGTTGAGGTAAGCTTCTCACTTTTCTCCATCTAAGAGGTTAGGGTTTTGATATCTTTGGTGTTTTTGGATGACTTATGTTGGGGGAAACACATATAAGTGTTTGGGGATGATTATTTATGGTTGGAAACTTGTGGATCTAGGTTTTTGGAAGATTTGGCTTGAAGATGCAAGTTTCTCAAAGGAGCTTACGTTTGGAGAACTCTAGATTTAGCTTAAATCTAGCAAGGTGAGTTCAAGTTACTTTGCGAAAACTTTGTACATGCCAAAATGATACTTTCCAAATATTTGTGTGTGTTTTACTTGAAAATATCTATGGTTGAGTTATTTGGATAGTTTAACTCTTTTGAAGTATTTATCTTCATAAATGTTGTAAAACACCTATATTTGGGATTTTTGGGATATCTGATGTGTAGAAATCATAATATGTCTTTGAAAGATTGATTGTTCAAAATGAAGTCTATATAATGGTTTAATCATGTTAGTGTAATTGATTTTATAAACCATCTAGAAAGGTATAAATTAATATCAAGGGTCATTTTGAGGATGTTAAAGGTGTGAGTCCTTTTGGGAAAACCCTTTTTGTTTAACTGTGTCGGGTTTTGGATTAATAACGATTTTGGGGTACTTGTTTACCCAACTGTTGTTTAAACTCATTTTTATGCGATGATGACCGTTATTTATGGGTCTAGCGAGCTTTGAGCACTTTGCTCGGTTTTGACTTTGAGAAAGTTTTGGGGAAATTTGTCCGGTTTAAATGGCTCGATGTGGAGTCTTATTTATGGTTTGCATTTATTGCAACTTGATGCATTTTATTGTACATTATCGGAATTTACATGCTTGGGTGTTTGAATCATTCCGGGTTGAGCATGTTTGGTAGACTGTGTTGCATTGGATCCATAGGCAAGTAAGTCAGACTTTATTTGATGGTCTACCTCCTTGTGCACGAGGAGTGGACTATTGGGACGCATGGTTATATGCGTTTGGCCGTGGGGCCACTAGCGAGTATGCAATAAGGGACCGTCACAGGGTGTTGGAAGGCTGGTATCGGCGGGCATGCCTGTGCGGGACTTGAGGTGTAACTCGTCTAGACTGGATATGCAATGGGACCCCCTGTAAGTCCTTGAAGTATAACTCTGCGGGGTATGCAATATTTGGCAATTTATTTTGGTCTGATGATGTCTTTATGGCATGGAAGTAATGACCGGGGCTTGCGTAATCCAGTAACATCCTAAGTGGCCTAATTTTGTGTGCCCGTCACTTTCGATGGAATCGGGTCTCCCCCGTCACCGAAAGTTGTTGTTTTTGGGTATATGTTTTATCCATATTTTCGGTGACGCATTTTATTTATATGAAATGTTCTCATGGTTATTGGCAGGGTTCTACGCTTCATACTTTTTGGATGTTTTAAATATTGGAGTTTTGTCCACATTTATATTCATTGGGATATTTAATGTCAAAATACGTTTTGAGTGAGTTGGGATTGGATTTCATTTTAGAAAACGCTTTATACGTTGTGGGAATTTTTCTCATAAATTTGGTGTGCGTTGGAAAATGAGTCGTTTACATCCTTTCATAAACTCTTTTAGAAATCATGATTTATATCGCAAACTTTCTTTCTACAAATGATATAAATCATGTTCTAAACTCTTGAACTCACTAGGCGTTAGCCTAACCTTTTTATTCGTCGGCATGTGCAACAAGTTCAGGTTGGGAATAGTTCTAGAGACATGGCGAAAGGTCGAGTGCTAGTAGTGTGCCCCAAGAGGTGAATCATTTAAGTGAAGTTTTCCGCATTCATCCTTGGGAATAGCAACATATACTTGGATTAAGTAACACCCGATGTGGTTTTAGTCTTTGTAATAAAATTTGGGGTCATCATTTGTTGAGGTCAATCGTAGACTTTAAATTGAGGTGTTTCCCTTGTTAGTTTATTGGGATAAATTCTGTTATTATGGATGTGTTATCGAAATTTTAAATTAGTTGCTCTTTCCAAATTCGAGGGTGTTACATACGCCTAGTGAGAACATCCAATTTTAAATTAAAACTTTATAAGCTTGGAAACCAATGTAAGCAAAGCGTATAAACAAACCTGGTTTGTCATCGTTCTTACCGTACATATAACATCTTTCGATGACGGGAATCATACCCGATTCCATGAGTATGACCAACAATGAGTAAGTCATAGCATCATGTTCAAGAGCCCACTACGAATCACATGGATTCTAGATCATTGCTCAAGTCCAAGAAATTACAACTAGTCCATGCCTATTTCTTGGAGTGGAAATAGAAATAGCAGTTATATCTTGCCTATTCCTCATTTCCTAATAGAAAGCGGAAATAGCAATTATATCTTGCCTATTTCACATTTTCACGTCACAATACAAACGGGAATAGCAATCATCCCTTGCCCATTCCACATTTATCAAGCATAATGGGAATAGTAATCATCCATTGCCCATTCCATATTAATCAAATATAAACGGGAACAACAATCATCCCTTGCCCATTCCACATTTATCAAACATAATGGGAATAACAATCATCCCTTGCCCATTCCACATTTATCAAACATAATGGGAATAACAACCATCCCTTGCCCATTCCACATTAATCAAATATAAACGGGAATAGCAATTTACTTTATGCTTATTCCACGTTTCAATTAATGCCAGTGCCTATGGATCCATTACACTTATTAGCATATATGCATAACAACATAAACACGCAACATCTCATATCATATTCCTTAATTGTCCCCCTCTATCCGAAAACTCATTCGGAAAAGTATTCCGGACTCAAAGTCCAGAACCATCCGGAATCCATGACCAAGTCCGGAACTGTCCGGAGCCGGCACTCAGTATTGAGATCGGAACTCAAATCGAAACTGGATCCTATTGAAACCGAATCCTAAACCGGATCTCTCCAAAACCGGATCCCAATACCGGGACTCACCGAATCCGGATCTCATACCGAATCTCACCAAATCCGGATCCCATACCGGATCTCACCAAATCCGGATCCCCATACCGGATTTCACCAAATCCGGATCCCATACCGGGACTTCGATAACGGGACTTCGATCGGCACATTGATTTTACTCTAAAAACTCATCTAAGTTCAATTTCTTGGTCGATTTCATTTCAATACATGTTTATCAAGTCATTTAGATAGATTGCTACCAAATATCTCATTCAATTTCAAATAAAATCATTTAGAAAAAGATGAACTCACCTGGGTAATCAAGTTCTGAACCAAACTGATTCTAATCCTTTCCCCAACTGATTCAATAACCTAAAAGAAATCCAATTGCTTAAGACTAACAATCTTAATAATCGAATTGAAGGAAATAACTTCGATTCCTTACCGAACCAAAACTTGATATCGCAACCCTTGCTTCTTGAATCGACTTCTGCTATGAAATTGAGATATTTCCATAACTTAGCCAACTCAGACTTCTTATACAAACCAACTTTCAACTATTGACAAAATCACCCTCCAAGTTCAAGTTTCATAGATAACTTAAACTTTGGTCAAATACAATTTCAACCCTGGAGTTTACATTTAAAAATAGTCCAAAAAGTTAGACTAAATTACATTTCAACCCCATTCATATTAAATATGATATAATGGAAATTCGAGGTGTTACACAACCCGCACTCCTCGAAACAAGTCTTTCTCAATCGCTTCATTCATAGTCGAATTAAGCCCTTCTTGTTACATATTATGAAACAATGCAATTAAAATAAACAGTTTTATTTCATGATATAATTATTTTTAATATGTTATTTGTTTCAAATTGTGAAACAACATTGTGCCTTGACATGCATTGTTTACAATCTAAACAACATACGATTACTGTATCTCGCAGTTCAAAAGATTTTTATGATTCTCATTTGATTATACTTATATATATGTGTGGGTGGGTGTGTATACATTAGTTGTTTATTCATGCAATTCAATGACAACAGGAAGTGAATTTTATTGTAAACCGAGAAGAAGAAAAAAACAATCTCAAATAAGAGTTCCGCCTTATAGAGTATTTTGCATGTATTAGTAAGGTTCAATGTTTACCATGTATTTGAATTATATTATCACTAGGGTAGGGTTTCGGTGAAAATGAAAGTTATGGTAAGAAGGGATCTCCACTCTTGGATGCACCTTAGGATGGGATGCATTGAGATAAGATGCATCGGGTCAATCTCGTATCAAGCGAGATTTATGGGTGGGTTTGAGATTAAAAATGATCAAGAGTCTAGATCTCTTCTTACCTTCTTAACTTTTTCTCTCACACAATCCTTCGTATTTATCAGTAATAGTTAGTGTTTAATAAATCGTTTTAAGTGTTTATACCAAGTGCCTTATAATATATACAACAAGGGACCAAAAGTTTTGCCAAGCGGGTGCACCTTTAAAAGGTGGATCAAAGCAGCGGCGGACCTATGTATGTTCAAGCAGGCTTCCGTGCACCTGCTCAACTAATGTCCAATACCAGGGGTTTTTTTAGCTATGAAAGGTTCACCCGCTAAACTTTGAAGGGTGCTCTGGGATATTAGAAACATAAGAAATATCAACGAAAAAACCGAAAAAGTACTTCGTAATCAACCAAAAAGAAGAAAAAAACAAAAGTCTCACGAATCAATCAAAAACTTTAAAAGTCGTTCAAAACGGTAGAATTCGGCTAAAAACATGCAGGGCGACTTTGCGGGCCTTTGATCTACTTTAAAGGTGCATCTACTTAGCAAAAATCATGGGTTCGCTATTGGATCAAAGGCCTGTAAAGCCGTCTGATGTGTGTTTAGCCTAATGTTCTCGTTTTATGAGATTTTTTTAAGTTTTTTGGTTGATTTCGAGAAACGTTTTCGCTCTTTAGTTGATTTTGAGAGAGATTTCGGTGTTTTTTCGTTGTAGTTTTTTTATAAACTTTCTACTTAGGAAAATTGGTTGAACGGATAAATGGGCCCTCCTTGAACCTTCATAGGTCCACCCCTAAATATAATATACATATGTGTATAGAGGTGAGTTCAAACGAGAATGCTAACTATTTAAGAAAACACGAAAAAGACCGCCCATGTACAAAATCATATATGATTCACGCGAGTTGCAAGTCGCGGCCAAGGTTACCCGCGTCCAGTTTTTTGCAGTTAGTGTAAAATCACATATGATTTTGTACATGGACGGCCTTTTTCGTGTTTTCTTAAATAGTTAGCGTTCTCGTTTAAATCTTTCTCTATGTGTATATGTATATTTTTGCCAAAACAAGAAAATTCTATTCCCATTTATACAAGAGACATTTTTTCTCATATAAACTATTCATCCTTATAACCAACCCGATTTAATTTAGGATAATATCTATCTAATTTAATTTAGGGTAGTCTCTATCTAATTTAATTTAGAATAGTCTTTCCCAGTTTTTTTCTTGAAAGTCCATGTTCACGTCCATATCCAGATTGATTGAAAATTCTTTCACTTCTTCATCTCATCGTCCATATCCATATTGATTGAAAATCTCACTTCTTCGCGTCCATATGTAGATTGATTGAAAAATCTCTCACTTCTTCACTTCTTCATCGTCCATATGCAGACTGAAACTCAAGATATTCAACATATTTCAAAATCAACGGTGATTAACATAATCAAGATATTCAACTTTTCTACCTCGGTGAGAGAACCAAAGCGTTAGATGACATCTAACAATCTTATAAAATATACAAGAAAAATTCTTAAGAAACACCAATTTGATGGATAATTTATTTGTATAGTACCATAACAATGAGAAGACCAAACATTAAACATATTTAAAATCAACAGTGGTTAACATACTCAAGATATTCAATACATTCAAAATCAACAGTGATTAACATATCCAACGATTAGCAAATAAATTAAATACATATTTAAAATCAACAGTGATTGACATACTCAAGATATTCAATACATTCAAAATCAACAGTGATTAACATACTCAATATATTCAATACATTTAAAATCAACGGTGATTAACACTTACTCAAGTTCATGTGTTTTACTTGGTTCCTTCTTCCACCCTTCGATTCTTCATCAACGTTAACATCAAGAGGTGTCTCAACCGTATTTTTGAATCTTGAATTCAGTTTATCTCAGTAATCTTCTTCGATCGATAGCAGTCCTTTCTCTCTCTCCTTCTTGAACGAGACACCCACGGTATCATAGAGAGAAAATGGATCTTTTACCGGAAAACGACGGCGAGGATGAAGGTAAAAGCAGGAACAAGGTTGCTTATGGCGGACGCCAACGTCGGAGAACTGTAAATTATTCCGGTATACCCCATAACCTGCGATGTACACCTGATCATCAAAACAATTTCAAAAATCAATCATCGGAATCATCGCCGGCGATTCAAAGAAATATCACACTACCCGATGATTTCCAAAAGTCCGATTTTGCTAACGATCGAGAAATTCATCGGCGGCAGCACCCTCAACCTGTTTTCAATTAGGGTTTTTTTCAAAATCTCAGTAATCTTCTTCGATCGATAGCAGTCCTTTCTCTCTCTCCTTCTTGCTTTCTTGAACGAGCACCCACCGTATCATAGAGAGAAAATAGGAAATGATGATATTTGATTCTGATAATCACATCCGTGATATTCGCACCCCAAATGACATCCGATTATGCTTTTCTTTTTCTTCCAAATTTACCCTTATAATAACATGTCCTTGTATATAAAATTGTTTAATATTGTTCATATTTACAGAACATGCCATTCCGTTTTTTAACCCTTGATCTCATTCAATCAATGGATGAGATTCATCCTTTTATTTTTTTAAATAGGTTATATTCTCGTATGATCCTCCCTCTCTATATATATATATATAGAGTAAACTGCAATTTTGGTCCCTGTGGTATGTTGTTTTTCTCACCTTTGGTCCCCAGAAAAATTTTATTGCAAGAAAAACCATGTGGTATGCAAAAGTGCTCGGTTTTGGTCCCTTAAGACTAACACCGTTAGGTTGCATCTGTTAAAGCCCCTCATGTGCAAGTCACATGAGGGCATTTTAGTCATTTTAGCCATCTTCATCATGGGATATGGTCTCCCAAAAGTCAAAATACAGTCAACGTCCCCAATTTCCGATTTCATGGCTTTCACCTGGAAACAATCAAAATCAACAACCATTTGATGTTCAGAGATTATTCAATCCTTCTCAACAATCACCATAACTCACTATCCAAAACCCTAACAATCCGCTGTATCCTCCACCGTCCTCCGCCGCTTCTTATCCTCCACCCATCGTCACCGCCGCCGACGGCCCTTACTCTTACAATCCTCCGCAAACTACTAACCTACTACACCAGCGATCACTTTCGTATCCTACATCTCATCTTCAACCTCCGAGCCCTAACAACACAAACCCTAACCCTAACCATGGAGCTCGACGCATGTCTCTGTTAAGCTCCCTACCGCCGCCTTCTACTCCCGATATGCCATCCCGTACACAGAATTTGATCGAAGTTTACTCTAAAAACAACACCCACATGATTTGAGGAGTGGCAGATCTTGTGAGTTAGGAGAAGAGAGATCTTGGGGATGGGAAGGGAAGAATGTCAGTAGTGTTCCCGGCGATGATCGGAGCATAGGGAGGGTTTGATCGAAAGTTTGGACGGAGACATGAGTCTCTGGTTTGGTTTCTGTGTGTATATTATATTATATATATATATAATAGAGTAAACTACAAGTTTAGTCCCTATGGTTTGTTGTTTTTAGTAAAAAACCAAAAAGTAAGCAAAAGACCAAATTGCCCTCATGTGCAAGTCACATGGGGGGTTTTAACAGAGTCAATCTAACGGTGTTATGCCCGAGGGACCAAAATCGAGCACTTTTGCATACCACAGGGTTTTTCTTGTAATAAAAATTTTCTGAGGACCAAAGGTGAGAAAAACAACATATCACAGGGACCAAAATTGCAGTTTACTCATATATATATATATGTTATATATTTTATAATATTAATAAAATATTTTTTTAAAAAAAATGAAAATTTCATTCACATGTTGCTTCTCGTGTAGCTTTTTTTGTATTTTCTGTATTATTATTTGTTACCTTTTACTTTTATTTAAAAATGAATAAATCTCATTAATAAAAATATTACTATTTTTTTTAATAACTGCATAGTTCTAAAAATATAACATAAACATTAAGATTGACATATAAATAAAATATAAAATAATTTATATAAAATTTTGAGTCATGTATAATACGAATATACAAAAACAAATAAATATAAATACAATAAAATTATAAATAAAACAAAAGATTATAAAATATAACAAAGTTTCGGTTTCGGTTCGGTAGTGGTACGGATCGGGTATTTGGTCTTCGAGTCTCATCCCTACTTAAGTGTTGTTTACTTTTGACTTAATGGGCTTAATAGATTGATCGGCTTATTCGCACAGCTATAAACTGGTGTTTACTTGCGGCTTATTCGCATAGCCCGTGGCTTATTCGCACAGCCCGTGGCTTATGCGCACAGTAGGATATGGTGTGTTGTCCCCATTAAGTAAAAAAAAGACACCACTACCCTTCCTTAATTAAACATGCCTCCATCCCTGATTTTGTTCAAAACCCTAGTTATACCATCACACCTTGAACCTCCTTTCCTGATTTCGTCTCTCGTTCTTCGCGTGAATTGTAGAAGACAGATGCTTTGATGATTTTGTTCTTCGACGATTTCCATGGACGGTTTTGGAAGAAGATTTCCATAGATGATTATGTTCAATTCGTCTTTCTTGTTTGTAACACCCTCAAAATTGGAAAAACAACTAAATAAAAACTTCGATTAAATAGACAAAAAGGAGATGAAATTCTTACTACGAACCATCCTTGAAATCACCTCAAGATTTAAAACGTCACAACTCCAAGTTTATCCATGATCTAAGTCATATAATAAAACCAAATAAAGTCGGGTATTACTTAACACAAACACAAGCTGCTATTCCCAAAATAAATGTGGAAGGCTTAACTAAGCACTTTACTCCTCAAGCACACTACTCGCACTCATCTCTTCACGGTGTCCTAGAATTATTCCCAACCCATGTTGCACATGCCGACAAATAAAAAGGTTAGGCTAACGCCTAGTGAGTTCAAGAGTTTTTATCATGATTGCGTAAATCAATAAACGAGGAGTATGTAGCTTGAAGACATAATTTCCCAAAGGAATTTATAACATTTGTGTAAACAACTCATTTTCCCAACACACACAAATCTTAAGCCGAAGGCTTTCATATTAAACATTTTCCAAAATAACTTACCCCACAACTCACTCAAAATGTGCTTTGACGTTAAATATCCCGAGTAATATAAACGTGAATAAAACTCCAATATTTAAAACATCCAATGAGGATGAGGCATAGTACTTCGCCAATAAACCATGGAAAACAATCCATATAAATAAAATACGTCACCGAAAATATGGATAAAAGTAAATACCCAAAAACAACACCTTTCGTTGACGGGGGAGACCCGGTTCCATCGAACGTGACGGGCACACAAAGTTAGGTCACATATCTATGTTATAAAGTTCCGCAATGGACCGCACGGTCATCGGGTTCAACCACCCACGATCTATAGCCCGAGTCCTCCGCCGATCCTAGTCATACTCGTTCACTAGAAATAATAATAACTATGGCCTGACGGTCATCGAGCTCCACACTTACGGTTGATAGCTCGAGTCCTCCGCTACGGCTCACGCGGTCATCAAGTTCAACCACTCATGGTTTGTACCTTGAGTCCTCCGCTAATGATTACACGGTCATTGAGTTCAACCACTCACGGTCTATACCTCGAGTCCTCCGCTAACCTTAATTATTTCTAGTTCCAAAACAGGGATAAAGTTCCCATTAAAACCAACTGACTGAATCTTATGCCTATGGATCCAATACATTACAGTCTAAAACGTTACATGACTCCAACGAATGAACTAATGCATTCAACACATGTAATTCACAAATAAAATGCAGTTAAGTGCATACCACGTCAAAGGCTCCTTGTCGAGCTACTAAGTCTGGGCAATTACCCCAAAGACTCATTTGAGTATAAATCAAGCCCAAAATGGCATAATAAACATTTGACTAAAATACGCGAGCCAATATGGTTACATGGACCAAATGCATCTTTTCCCAAACCTTTGTTTCTCATATCAAAATTGGCTTTCGCCCAAAACCAACAAGGTTTACAATTTCTAAAATAGTCACAAGGTCGAGAATGACCAAAATCCAATAAATAACACGTTTATGATTTCAAAACGTTCCATAATACGATTTATGCAAATTTCCAAAATACGCACTAAAAGTGCATTTCTTTCCAAGTAATCTCCATTTATAGTATAAATTATCAAAACATTTTCACTCATGCTTTATTCGTCAAAATACCCAAAAATCCCAAATATGGGTGTTTTACAAGATTTATAAAGTTAAATACTTCAAATAATCAAAATCTACCAAATGACTCAACAAAGAATAATTTCATGTAAAACACATAAACACTTTAAAATGGACATTTTGGCATGTACAACGTTTTCACAAACCAACATGAACTCATCTTGCTAGATTTAGGCTAAATCTAGGTTTTACCCCAAATCTTGAGCTTCCTTGGTGTAAGCTTTAGATCCACAAACATCCATCACTAGAAACCTTATCTAGGTTATAAACAAACCTAAAACACCAAGAGTAACTCCCAAAATCAGATTCACACAAATCTTTGTCAAAATCTCAAATCTCCCAAAATACCCAAAATAGGTCATGTTAGTCCCAGATGGCTTAACAAGTATTGTAGAAGGGGGGGTTGAATACAATACACAAAAATTTCACAATTTTAATTCTTATATTTGAAAAACTTTCAAAAGAATTACACACAGAAAACTTAAGATTGTTGCGGAAAAGAACAGATAAACTATTCTAACAATCTTACACAAAGTATACAACAAAACAACTAAGAACACTAAGAGCAAAGCTATTGAGTTTTAAGGCTTAAAAGAAGGTTTCTTGCACTGAGAGAATTTCTTGAAAGCGTAAGTATTTGCAAGAAGAGCACTTCTCCTTTTATAGTGCCAAGGAGTGCCCAAGCATTAAATGCTTGGGACACTTGTCATCTTCACATATGCTGATAATGTTGACTTCAGGAGAACTGTGAAGTCCTTGTCACTTTTCACTAGGTGCAGACAGAGTAGCTTGAGCAGATAATAGGGACCTTAGCTGAAGGTGGATAAAAAGACAAACTGTCACTTTTCTCTGCTGGAGGAAATTGTCCCATAATAAATGATCTTCTGTCTTGAGCCTTTAGCACCGAAGTGGTTTCCACCGAGATTGAGAAATCTTCGGTGGAAAGAAGACTAGTCCACCGAAATTGCAAGCATGTTTCGGTGGTAACTAGTCCACCGAAATTGCGAGCATGTTTCGGTGGTGAAAGGACCACCGAAATTACAAGTATACTTCGGTGGTGAAGCGACCACCGAAGTTACATGTATATTTCGGTGGTGAGAGGACCACCGAAGTTACATGTATATTTCGGTGGTGAGAGGAGCACCGAAAGGGTCATCGGTGGGAGAAGGGGACCACCGAATTTGTCCATGTACTTCGGTGGAAGAGGCCACCGAAATTGTCTTATAAATTCGGTGGAGAGAAGGCCACCGAAATGTCAAGGAATTTCGGTGGTGATGACTTGTTTGAATGTTGCCGAGATTCTTCTATTTTCCACAAGTAGAGAGTCTTCAAGCTTGGTTTCGGTTGATCTTCGACTTCACCGAATATTTGATATCTTGTACAAGTCATTCAAAGAACTGAACTAAAATATTCTAAGTAGGAGTTTTAGGGAAAACATCGGTGAGTCAATTTCAAATCCTTGGTGACCCAACAATCTCCCCCTATTTGAATTTGAGCTCCTTATCTTAGAATATTCAAGAGTAAACAAAAGTAAGTGCGTTTTTGACCCTTTTTACTCTTTTGGGTTCTTTTCACATAGACCATTCTTTTTGATCTTTTTGACCTTTTTCTTTTGTATGTGTATGTATACTATGTACAGTATTTACAGGGAACAAAAAATGAAGTATGTACGGAAATAAAATTCAAATAGAGATACTTGTATTAAGATAAGTTCTCGTACAATTTTTACAAAAAGAGAAATTAACTTTTACAAGTACTAACTGGAGAGAACTTACTTCTTTGAGGTTTTGCGGCGCTTGATTTCATCCAGTAAGTTTCTATAGAACGGTTGAGCTTCGGGGATGTTTGGAAAGAGGTTGTGAATGCCTTCCAGAAATATGGTATCGGCTATGGACATCTGGGCAAATCTGAAGAATGCCCGACGACCGAGACCGTCGTTGAAGAATAATCCTGGTATTGGTGAGAGGCTCAAGGTTGTGGTAGGATAGGGAACAGAGGTGGGAATGGTAAGGTTAAGATTGCTTACATTTGGGATTTTACCTTCTCTTGCCATTTCCTTGAAGACTGAGTCAGGAGGATTTTTGACTTTGGGGAGGATGATCTTCTCTTTCAGAGACAGCAGTTTGGCTCTTTCTTCGGTGGAGAGAATGATGTTATGTTTTCTTTTGATCTCCTTCATCTTATTCATTAGACCATCAATGTATTTTACAAAGATGTCTTTCCTTGGATTTGGACTCTTGACGAGGTGTTGAGTGATTTCATACCATTCCGAGAGACCGAAGAGTTGGAGATGGCTTTCTTTCACACTCTTCATAGAACCATCATCCCAGCTAATAATTAATCTGATGTCTTGAGGATTTGCTTTGGAGGTGGCAATCTTTACTGAAGAAATTTGTGACCTATAGCTCCGGTGGTGCATGGTCTTTTTGTACCAATTAATTTCTTCATTCTTTTGTTGTTCCAAGGCACTGAGCACCGATCTCTGTGTTTGGATGGCATCGGTGGACTTGACTTTTGAAGCTTCTTCTGTGGCAGCTTTGAGAGAAAGATCTCTGGATTTGTCTAAGTCGATTTGAGCTATTCTTGCTTCCTCAATTTCTTGAGCAGAGAGGCCAAGTTCGGTGGTGATTGGTTGAGAAGCAGGCTTGAGTTTGAGAGTTTCAGCGTCCTTCGGTCGAGCCCCATATTTTGTCAGATCCTTTTTCTTCTTTGCTTCTCTGGCCAATTCTTCGGCCGAAAGAATTCTCTTCCCTTTGTCTTCGGGAGCATTGCTGGACTGCTCCCCCTCAACTGATGCATTAAGGTCAAGAGCTTCGGTGGAGCCAGTATTGGTCGGTGAGAGTGAGACATGTTTCGGTGGAGAAGAGGGTTTCGGTGGAGAGAAAGGTTTCGGTGATGAGGATGGTTTCGGTGGTGAGGATGGTTTCGGTGGTGAGGATGGTGGTGAGGGTTTCGGTGGTGAGGATGGTGGTGAGGGTTTCGGTGGAGAGGGTTTCGGTGGTGAGGATGGTTTCGGTGGTGAGGGTTTCGGTGGAGGCTGGTTACTGGAAATTTTCTTTATGGATGGAAGTTTCGGTGGAGCCGTGGTTTTCTCCCCCTCAGGAACAGCCGGCAACTTGAAACCTAACTCATAGAAGGCCTTATCAAACTTGGAGTGTAGGAAGGCTAGACTCGTTTCGGTGGTATGGGGAACCAAAGCAAAATCACCGAGATCCATTTCCCACTGGGAACGTTCAGGACTGGGTGAGTCAGTGGAAGGTTTGGAGAGGGACTCCACTGTGGTAGAAAGGGCAGATAATTTTTCTTGAACGGGCCGTAGGGCTTCGGTGATGGCATCAAGAAGAAGATGCGGTAGCTGAGTCTCGAGGGTAGAGATGCGGGAATTGGCTTGGGAGATTAAGGTGATGGTAGATTTAAGAAAGGTAGAGGTGCGGTCAATGGGCGGGGAAGTGTGGCCACCGATTTCGGGAAACTGGAAGAGTAGTCGGTGGGGGTCAGGCTCGGGAATGGGAATATGGAGGTAAGGCACCAAGTTGTCGGGTTGTAGCAATCGGGGGGGAGCAGATGATCGGGGGGGAGCAGGGGATCGGGGGGGTGATTGTTGCGAGGACGAGGGAGACTCGGTGTGATGTTCTTCGGTGGACGGGATGGTTTGGGGAGAACCAGTGTCCGCTAAAAGAAAATCAAAGAAATCAAAGGGTGCAATTGGGGGGGAACCCTTAGAGGGTTGTGCAATGTCTTCGATCGAAAACTGATCGGGTGTAAAGCTGTGTAGTGTGAAGTCAGAACCCTCGAGCGGAGAGATCTCGAGGTCATCCCCACCACCCAAGGAGTCGAGTGGGGAGGTATGCGGGGGGTTCTCCTGAAATGTAACTGAGGCCTTTCGAGAGGCAACAGAGGGGACGGTGGGGTGTGTAGCGGGTACCCTTGGCCCGGAGGGATGAAGTTCAACAACCGGCGATTTTGGAGAATCGACGGTTGGATGAGTCGGTTGGGCCGATGGTTTCCGAGACCTCTTTGGAAGAGATCCCGAAGGGGAGGGTGAGTGCCTCCGCTTGTGAGAAGGGGTGTGAACCGGGGAAGTCTCCGAGGGATCTCTCGGTGACGTGGTTCGAGAAACGGGAGCGGAGGTGCCGGTGGCCTTCTGTCGTTTCTTTTGAGTGCCACCCGACGTCACTCGGGACCGGGGAGAAGGGACCACAACAGTTGGAGTGACCTCGGGAATTTCCAAGTGGCGAAACCCGGGAATTTCCGCGTCACCCCAACGAAGTTCGGGAGATAGAGCGAAGGAAATCATACCTGGGCGTAATGGGCGATCGGTGGCGAGCGGCTTGACGTTGAGGGTTTTGGTGCCCACAACGGGAGATGACCATTCATACGAGAACCGGGGCGAGGAAGAGCGGCGATCGGTCTCCAAAGCTTTGGAAAGCTTGTGTTGTAGAATCATGGAGATGAAGCGGGGAAAAGCAACATAACACTTCTTGGGAGTTTTGATGACCTCGACAAGTTCTGAGAAGAAATATTGGGCGAAGTCAACTTTCCTTTGGAAGATGAGGGCATGAGCGAGTTTGTTTACGTGTGAGGGCGATTGGTCATGTCCACTTGTTTTGCGTGAGAGGCAATGGATAACGTGAGCGAAGAAGAAATTCCAAATGCCTCCCATTTTGCTGCGAAGAAGAGTACCGGGGCCTTTGGAGCTTTTGGAGGAGTCGTCGAGCACATAACCGGTGGTAAGAACAATGTCTTCATGGATGGTATCCAAATACATGTCTTCATAGTCGGGAAAGGCATCGATCTTGAGAGCTAGACGAACATCATCGACCCCAAAAGTGAGGTCGTGATCACCTTCGGCATTGGTGAAGATGGAGGCGTGAATGGCCTCATTGGAGGGATCGTACACGGAGGATAGCCAGAATTGACTAATGAGCAATTTGCTCATCCTGGGGTTGCATGAGAAGGCATGAAGAAGAGGAGAGCGAGACAGAAATTTAGCGATAGTAGAGAACTCGGGATGAGCGGGATCGGATTCAAGGCGGGCAACGTGATTGCATTGGTTGAAGCGGAGGTCTTCAAAACGTGTAGGAATTTGATATCGAGAGGATGCCATGAGAGAGATATGTTTGGAGTGGAGAGAGTTGCAGGTTTGAATTGTGAGGAGTGGGGAAGAAATGAAGGGGGTATGTGTATATATAGGGAAATGAAAAGGCACGGTGATGATGATTTTTGTATGGGAAGAGGGGACATGCGGCTCTTGAGGTGAAAGAGTTATTGGAAATCGGGACAAGGAGCGGCGGATAGGCGAAGGGTCTGACGCAAAAGCAATTGAGTGGTCACAAGTGGGCTTTGGGAACCGTGTGAATCGGTGTAGGCTCGGTGATGCTTCGGTGGAGGAATCGGTGTTCGCTCGGTGGACGATCGGTGGGACTTCGGTGGGACTTCGGTGGAAGAAAGGTTTCACCGATTTGGATAGTACCACCGAAATGAGATGATCACCGATTTGAGATTGCGGTGGTGGACAGTTTTCACCGATTTGAGATGACCACCGATTTGAGACTTCGGTGGTGAACAGATTTCACCGATTTGGGATGACCACCGATTTGAGACTTCGGTGGTGGACAAGTTTCACCGATTTGAGATGACCACCGAAATGAGATTTCGGTGGTGGACAGATTTGACACATAGGTTGTCCACCGATGAGAGATCGGTGGAGAGAGAGAAGTAGATACGAAGGTGTCCACCGATGTGAGATCGGTGAAGCATGAACACATATTTATTCTTGGAAATTGCACATCCCAAGTTCACTGATGAGAAAGTTGAACCTGGTTTCATCAAGAGGTTTGGTGAAAATATCGGCAAGCTGCAAATCGGTGGGAATGAAGTGTAGTTCAATGTCACCTTTGGAAATGTGATCTCTTATGAAGTGATATCTGATATCGATGTGTTTAGATCTAGAATGAAGAACAGGATTATTTGCTATAGCTATAGCACTGGAATTATCACACAGAATTGGGACTTTAGAAAAGAATTGATTATAGTCCCTTAGTTGGTTTCTCATCCATAGAATCTGAGCACAGCAGCTCCCGGCAGCTACATATTCAGCCTCAGCAGTAGAGGTGGATACAGAGTTTTGTTTCTTGCTGGACCAACTTACTAATTTTCCCCCAAGGAGCTGACAGCTTCCTGTAGTACTCTTTCTATCAATCTGGGAACCTGCAAAGTCTGAATCTGAATAGCCAATTAGTTCAAAACTTGAGTCTTTGGGATACCAAAGACCCAAGTGCAGTGTGCCCTTAAGATACCGAAAAATTCGTTTTACAGCCTTTAAATGTGATACTTTAGGATTGGCCTGATAACGAGCACATAGACAGGTAGCAAACATAATATCCGGTCTGCTAGCAGTTAGGTAAAGAAGAGAGCCTATCATACCTCGGTAAAGAGTAACATCCACAGATTCACCTTTTAGATCGGCACACAATTTCAAGGGAGGTGCCATGGGAGTTTTCATAGGAGAGCTGTCTAGAAAGTTAAATTTCTTCAGAAGGTCCCGAATATATTTGCTTTGATTTATAAAAATTCCTTCTGAAGATTGTTTGACTTGAAGGCCCAAGAAAAATGTAAGCTCTCCCATCATGCTCATCTCATATTCACTCATCATGAGAGAGGCAAACTCATCACATAGGCATTCATCAGTGGCACCAAAGATGATGTCATCAACATAGATTTGAACAAGAATTATATTACCTGAGGTTTCTTTGATGAAGAGAGTATTGTCAATTTTACCTCTGGAATATCCATGCTTGAGAAGAAAGTTGGCAAGAGTGTCATACCAAGCACGTGGAGCTTGCTTGAGACCATACAAAGCTTTGTCAAGTCTGTACACAAAGTTTGGATGAGCTGGGTCTTCAAAGCCAGGAGGTTGTTTCACGTAGACTTCTTCTGTAAGTTCCCCATTGAGAAAGGCACTTTTAACATCCATTTGAAAAACCCTAAAATTTCGGTAGGCAGCATGAGCCAGAAAGATCCTTATAGCTTCAAGTCTTGCAACAGGGGCAAATGTTTCATCATAGTCAATGCCTTCTTCCTGTCTGTATCCTTGAGCTACCAATCGGGCCTTGTTCCTGATCACAGTACCATCTTCATCCATTTTGTTCCTGAATACCCACTTGGTTCCAATGATTGTCTTGTTTCTGGGTTTGGGAACCAATCTCCAAACTTTATTTCTCTGGAACTGAGAAAGTTCTTCTTGCATGGCAGTGATCCAACAAGGATCTGATAGAGCTTCATCCACTTTCTTGGGTTCAGAGAGAGAGAGGAAATTCACGTAGAGACAGATATTTCCAACTCCTCTGCGGGTTTGGACACCTGCTTGTTGATCACCAATAATTTGATCTATGGGGTGATCTTTGGTCCATTTTAGAGCAGGGGGTAAAGGTGATGGGGTATGAGGAGTAGAGTGAAATGGAGTAGTAGGATCAGAGGTTTGGTGTAAAGTGGGATTTTCGGTAGTGGGACCCATGAGATTTTCGGTGGGATTAGGGATGGAAGAAGGGCTTTGGAGTAGATTTTCGGTGGAAATGGGGAGCTTGGTGTGAGAGATGGGTTGATCAATTTCGGTGGGAGAGAGTGATCCAGCTGGGTTTTTTGAGATGGAAGGATTTGAGGGAATAGAGGAGATATCGGTGGAAGTGACTAAGGGAGTATCACCAATACATGATGAAATCCATCTGTGTAAATCATCCTCATCACTTGAGAGTGAGGAACATCTGAGATCATCAAACTTGACATGGATGGACTCATCAATGCTTTTTCTTCTGAGATTGTACACCCTATAAGCTTTGGAGGATAAGGAGTATCCAACAAATATTCCCTCATCTGCCTTGGGATCGAACTTCCCAAGATTTTCACGATCATTAAGAATAAAGCAGATACACCCAAAGACATGAAGAAAGCCAATATTTGGTTTTCTACCATGAAAAACTTCATACGGGGTTTTATCATGTCTTTTGGATATTACTGACCTGTTTTGAGTGAAGCAGGCAGTATTCACAGCTTCGGCCCAAAAATAGGTGGGAAGATTTGATTCGCTCAGCATGGATCTAGCGGCCTCACACAGTGTTCTGTTTTTCCTTTCCACCACTCCATTTTGCTGAGGAGTACGAACAGCGGAGAAGTTCTGAGAGATCCCTTTTTCGGTGAAGAAGTCTTCGAGAGCACTATTTCTGAATTCAGTGCCATTGTCACTTCTTACCGAGCGGACAAGCTGGCCATTGAGAACTTCATTTTTCTTGACAAAGTTGATGATTTCTTCAGTAGCATCACTTTTGTACCTGAGAAAGAACACCCAAGTATATCTGGTAAATTCATCAACAATAACAAGAATATACCTTTTGCCTCCAAGACTTGGAGTGCTGACTGGTCCACATAGATCCATGTGCAGCAATTGAAGAGGAAGAGTGATGGAAGAGCATTGCTTCGTCTTGAAGGATGTTTTGGTGAGCTTTCCCTTTTCACATGCATCACACAGCTTCTCTTTGACAAAGTTCAACTTTGGCATGCCTGTCACCAGCTCTTTGTTGGAAATTTTATGCAAGGTCTTGAAGTTTAGATGAGAAAGACGTTTGTGCCACAACCAGTTTCTTTTGGATGCATCATTTGACACAAAGCAGACATTTGGAGAAGAGTTGGATTGCCCCATATCTATGACGTAGACATTTTCCATCCGTCTTCCCGATAATACCACATTGAAATGTTTGTCTACCACGGAGCAGACACAAAGTTCAAAGATAACTTTGTATCCAAGATCACACAGTTGGCTAATGCTGAGAAGGTTATGCATGAGGCCGTCCACAAAAGCCACTTTGTTGAAAGTTACAGATCCGTTAGAGAGGGTCCCGTATCCTTTGGTGTAAGCCTTAGAATTATCACCAAAGGTTACAGATGGACCCTTTCCCGGCACATAGTTGATGAGAAGAGACTTGTTTCCCGTCATATGGCGTGAGCACCCGCTGTCTAAATACCAAATTTGATGGTGCTCAAAAGCCTGCATGCAAACACATATTAGTTCTTTGGTACCCATTTTGTAATGGGTCCTTTGGGGTTAGAAGAGCTTGATTCCTTAAGCTTGGATCTATCAATCCTATCCTTGGGACAGTCCTTAGCCATATGAAAAGTGTCACCACAGTTATAGCATTTTCTATAGATAAAAACCTTTTTAGCATTTTTCATGTTTTGGCTTTTATCATTTGTTCTTATAACCTTGTTAGAGGAGAACAGAGCAGGGGGCTTGGACCCAAGGATTCCTTTGGACAAATCTTTGGGAGTTGATTTTCTCAAAAGCACAGATCTAGGTACATAGGTGTTGTAAAGGGGAATGTTTGGGGTAGAACTTTTGGGATGAGAGCTTGCCATGCAGTTGACTATCCTTCCAAAAGATCTATGTTGAAATCTATTCACATAGACACCTACACTTCATGAAGAGGGATTGGAGGGTCATAGATTGTGGGATCGGTGGGCACAAAGGAGATGAGATCGGTGGGTTTAGATCTTTTGGAAGGATTAGCTTTTGCAGAGTTTGAGGAGGAGGCTTCATCCATGACTGAAAGTTTGAGCTGATCATGGATGGGTTTGGAAACGTCATTTGAATCTTGCTTCTCAGTAATTTGCAATGAGGAGTCTTTGGCCTTTAAGGATATCCCATATTTTAAGGCTTCACACAGATCTAACGAGTTCAAAGAGATGGAATCACAAGAGCTGGAATCAGAGAGATTATCACAAGCATTGGTGGGGGGAACACGAGCAAAAGTGGACTTACAAACATCAGTTTTTCCAAATCCTAGACCGAACTTGTTTGTACTACAGATTTGACTTTGAAAGATTTGTTCAAGATTTTTGGAAGAGCTTGACCATTTTTTAATGACTTCTTGTTCCCTTTTTAGTTTCTTAAAGAGAGAGTTCTTTTCTTTTGAGATCAGATGATTTATTGTTTTCAAGTCCTCAAGCTCAATTTTTATTTCCTCAAACCTTTTAAGCTTAGACATGCAAATTTCAAGTTCAGCTTTGAGCTCTTTTACTTGAACAGATTTTCTATTCTTACTGTCTTTAACAGAATAAAAGTCTTGAGTTAAAGATTCATAAGCATTGATCTTTTCAATATCAGACATATTATTGAAGGGATGTACCTGAGCGTAGGCTGTGGAGCACCCAGTTGCCACTAGAGCCATAGGTGAAGTGGCACTTTCGGAAACTTCCATTTCTTCTGAGATGGCCACAAAGCATCTATTCTGAGAATCACTGTCGGAGGTGTCTTCGTCGTCCCAATCGTGGGTTTCTGCCATGAGACCCTTCCTTTTTCTCTCTAGACCCTCACTCCTTTCCTTCTCTTTCTTGTACTTGGCCTTATATTTCTCGGCACGCTCCTGATGATTTAAGAAGGATGGTGGGGACTCCTTTTTGGGAAAGGTTGATTTGAAAGGCATGTGTTTGGATTTTTCCCTTTTTGAAGAGGGATTGTCAGAAGAAGTAAATTTGGACTTGGAGATACGCTTGCTTCTACACTCAGATGCAAAATGTCCTTTCTTGCCACAGTTGTAGCATTCCTCATTGGACTTGTCAGAAGAGGTTTTGAAAGATGAAGTTTTTCTAAGACTTCGAGATTTGTTGAAGGGACGAAACTTGTGTTTAGAACCGGCCATCATTGCCATCTCATCCGACAACTGTTCAACCATGATATCCTCACCTTCATCATCAGCATCACTAAGATATGCTTCCGTTTGGTGGGTTACATTTGTTTGGCTGTCATTGTCAGAGTCAGATGAAGGATAGGTGATTCTAGGAAGATTTTGAGAATTCTTGGAACTTTCACTAACAAGAGCTATGGAGGAGCTCTTTATTTCCTTGATGAAAGATTTCCGTTGAAGCTTGGTTTGCTCAAAGTTGAAAAGAGTACCATATAGTACGGTTAAGGGCATGAACTCAAGGTCCTTGGTAGTTTTGATGCAAGTACATATATTTTCCCAAAAATCTGGGAGACAATCCATGAACTTGCACAAGACTTCCTCATTATCATAGACTCTGCCCAACAACTTAAGATCATTTAAAAGAGAGTTGAAGCGGTTATAGAAACTAGGAAGAGAATCTCCTTTTTCAAAAGAAAAAAGTTCATACTTTCTGATAAGACCAATCTTTTTGCATTTCTTGACTTCCTCTGTACCTTCGTACAGAACACATAGAGTGGTCCACATTTCTTTGGCAGTTTCAAAGTTCACCAAAGAGTGGTAGACCTCATCAGGAAGAGAGAGAGCAATAATAGCTCTTACCTTGGAGTCAAGAGTAACTAAACGTTTCTCCTCATCAGTATACTTTTTAGGATTTTTGAGAATATACCGACCAGTAGCACTGGATTTTTCCTCATCAGAATCACTTGAGATTTCCTTTTCAAAGGCCTCTTTGCCTGGCCTCTGCGTGTCATAGCGAGCCCAAACTCTGGGGATAATGGGTCCCTCGTTGAGAATGGTTGGATATCTAGTATCCACTCCTTCCATGAATAGCATCATGCGGCTTTTCCACAAAGAGAAGTTGTTGGGATTGAACTTAGGAGGTTTTGAAATAGAGCCGTTTTCAGAGAAGTTGTTTTGAAAAGAGTTTTCAACAGTAGAAGAAGAAGAGGCAGCCATCGCAGATCAAGTTTATGGAATTAAACTTTCTGCTCTGATACCACTTGTTAGTCCCAGATGGCTTAACAAGTATTGTAGAAGGGGGGGTTGAATACAATACACAAAAATTTCACAATTTTAATTCTTATATTTGAAAAACTTTCAAAAGAATTACACACAGAAAACTTAAGATTGTTGCGGAAAAGAACAGATAAACTATTCTAACAATCTTACACAAAGTATACAACAAAACAACTAAGAACACTAAGAGCAAAGCTATTGAGTTTTAAGGCTTAAAAGAAGGTTTCTTGCACTGAGAGAATTTCTTGAAAGCGTAAGTATTTGCAAGAAGAGCACTTCTCCTTTTATAGTGCCAAGGAGTGCCCAAGCATTAAATGCTTGGGACACTTGTCATCTTCACATATGCTGATAATGTTGACTTCAGGAGAACTGTGAAGTCCTTGTCACTTTTCACTAGGTGCAGACAGAGTAGCTTGAGCAGATAATAGGGACCTTAGCTGAAGGTGGATAAAAAGACAAACTGTCACTTTTCTCTGCTGGAGGAAATTGTCCCATAATAAATGATCTTCTGTCTTGAGCCTTTAGCACCGAAGTGGTTTCCACCGAGATTGAGAAATCTTCGGTGGAAAGAAGACTAGTCCACCGAAATTGCAAGCATGTTTCGGTGGTAACTAGTCCACCGAAATTGCGAGCATGTTTCGGTGGTGAAAGGACCACCGAAATTACAAGTATACTTCGGTGGTGAAGCGACCACCGAAGTTACATGTATATTTCGGTGGTGAGAGGACCACCGAAGTTACATGTATATTTCGGTGGTGAGAGGAGCACCGAAAGGGTCATCGGTGGGAGAAGGGGACCACCGAATTTGTCCATGTACTTCGGTGGAAGAGGCCACCGAAATTGTCTTATAAATTCGGTGGAGAGAAGGCCACCGAAATGTCAAGGAATTTCGGTGGTGATGACTTGTTTGAATGTTGCCGAGATTCTTCTATTTTCCACAAGTAGAGAGTCTTCAAGCTTGGTTTCGGTTGATCTTCGACTTCACCGAATATTTGATATCTTGTACAAGTCATTCAAAGAACTGAACTAAAATATTCTAAGTAGGAGTTTTAGGGAAAACATCGGTGAGTCAATTTCAAATCCTTGGTGACCCAACAGGTCAAAACTCATAATATCGGAAATACATCAAGAGAGATGTTCTAGAAGGTTAAAATGAAACGTTTTGATAAGAATAAAGGTTTAGAAGGTCAAGATGGACTTACAATTCATTTTTAGGAAGAAACCCAAAAACTAGGTTAACAATGGTGGAATATTGGTGGAGAAGATGAAGATGTAGAAGCTTCAAGAATCTAACACTTGATCTTGGTTCCAACTCTAAATGCTCCACAAATCTATAATCTTTAGTACCAAAATCAATTAGATGGGTAATGGGAAGAAAATGGAGAACCTTAAAGGTTTGGGGGAAGAAATCGTGAGAGAGAGAGAAAGGAAGAAGAAGATGTATAATTAAAATGAGAGAGAGTGATATGGGTGAGCATTGATTGGTCTACCAAACTAAAAGGAGAGAGAGAGGGTAGGGAGTTAATGTGAAAGGATAGATGAGAGGGAGTTAGGTGAGGTATATATGGTAAAACACACACACACACACACACACACACATATATATATATATATATATATATATATATATTCAGATTTCTTTCAAAACAATATACCCAACACAAATCATTCAAGATTTAATCTAAGGGTTATTTCTAGGATAATTATTTTTATAAGACCCGAAAAATAAATGTACCAAAAATCCGGGTGTTACAATCCTCCCAACCTTAGAAGGATTTCGTCCTCGAAATCTATTATCAATCCATAACTCGAATGTCGCCCACAACAGATTGCTCGATTATCAACAATTCGATCCTTCTTTGACTTAAACAATTTCGACCCCAAAGTTCCTCCAATATCAAAACATTGGTGTAGACATCGAACCTTCCTTGAACAATCTCCAATAATACGGTCTCGGTTGTCTCTCAACCTTAAGTGACTCATGCTACTCCGAGAATGGTCTATAACATCAGTTAACCACTTCCCAAGTGCTTCCAAGCCGGTAGTTCACAAAGTTCCTGAATCAATAAATCTTGATGTTGGCCCAATGTTCTATTCAAGAACGTAACATAATATCCTTCAGGAAGCTAGTTATCCCCAAATTCAACTCTTTCACAAATTTCTAAACTCATTCTAACACCGATCATTCAAAATAAAATCTCTAGCAATTCAAAAGATATCAATAATCAACTGCAAGTTACCAAAAATCTTGACTCCTTAGATATACCACTTATACTGTAACACCCTCAAAATGTGGAACGAGCAACTAACTTTAATTTCGATAAAATAACTAAAAGAGGATGAAATCATTTCTACATATCATCCTTGAAAATACCTCAGATTTAAAACATCAAAGTTTCCACAACTAATAACTCGAGACAGGTGTTACTTAACACGATTACAAGTTGCTAATCCCAAATAAGTGCGGAAGACTTCACTAAGCGAAATTTCTTCTCGTGCACTCTACTAGCACTCATCCCTTCACAGTGTAGCTAAATCTATTCCCAACCTGAACCTGTTGCACATGTCGACAAATAAAAAGGTTAGGCTAACGCCTAGTGAGTTCAAGAGTTTACATCATGAGCAAATCATTTGTTAGACAAAAGGTTTCAACGTAAATCATGATTTTCCGAAATAAGATTTGAGTAAAGTACACCAACACCCATTTTCCAAACACACGCAAATCCCGTGACGAAAGCTTCCAACGAAAATCATTTCCCAGCAGTGGACTCAAATCCAAAACTCACTCAAGATGTAAATAATTATTAAAACCTCAATATAACATTAATGCGAATAAAACTCCAATATTCGAAAACGTCCAACCAAGGATGAGGCATAAAACGCCACTCATAATTCATGGGAAGAACCATCCCTACGCGTATGAAATGATGCCGACACATGGATAAACAAACCACCCAAAACAACACCCTTCAGTGATGGGGGAGACCCGATTCCATCATATGTGTCGTAAACACAAGATAACCCACAATTAATAAATACAAGTAAGCTTCTTGGATGAGGCACACATGACATCAACCAAACTAGGTCTTTAGTCAACCTTAGACATCAACCATACTAGGTCTTTAGTCCATCTTAGACATCAACCATACTAGGTCTTTAGTCCATCTTAGACATCAACCATACTAGGTCTTTAGTCCAAACTACCAAGTTCAATCCTGCTGGATCTTTACCTCGGAAACCCACCATCCAAAACAAGCTTACTCGACTTAAATATATATATACATGACCCCAAAAGAATAACCAATGCATTCAAATCATGTAAATCTCAAATATAATGCAATCCATGCAATTCAAGCCCCAAGCCCACGTCGAGCTTATTAAAGCCTGGCGAATGCCCTCAAGACCCAACTGAATCCAAAACCGATCCATCTGCTCAAAAGATCTAATGATCGTTTATCAACATCAACTCATGCAAATGAAGTGCATCTAACCCACATCATGCAACACATGCTCCGAGGCGTGATAATCTCACAACCCCTTCATTGCCACATTCCCAATGAAGTCAAATCATATATGCATCTATATGTGTGTGTGTATATGTATGCACAAATCTTTTATAACTCAACAATGCGTAAATCCCGTCATAGCTCATTAAACCCAAAGGTACTAAGAATGTAAAATCATCAAACGGTCTTCACACATATAAGACCAAACACTCATACCGGCACATACTCAAATAAAACGCAATTAAGCACATAACATCTCCAAGCCTCCACCTCGAGCTACTAAAACCGACAAACACTCAAAAGACTCATTTGAGTATAAATCAAGCCTTTAAAGGCCAAAATAAACGTTTGGCTAAATACGTGTTGCTCACACGGTTACGTAACCCAAAATACATCGTTACCCAAAATCTTTACCCTTTTAATTTCTCAATTGGCCATCGGCCTAAAATAAAGGTTTACAACTCTCAAACATTCATACGGTCAGGATTGACCAAATTCCCCAACTCACACGTTCACATTTTCAAAATGTAACTTATCATAATCATCGCATAATCACAATAAACACTAAAAGTGTATTTTGACCAAATAACCTTCTCTTATGCAATAAATTAACAAAACCACATTCACTCATGATTTATTCATCAATCACTCAAAATCCCCAAATGTGGGTGTTTTACAAGATTTGTAAAGCTCAACACTTTGATTAATCATCACAAATCAACCCAACAAGTGATAATTTCATATAAAGCACACAAATACTTTAAAATAAACATTTTGGCATGTACAACGTTTTCACAAATCAACTTGAACTCACCTTGCTAGATTAGGCTAAATCTAGATTTTTCCAAACGTAAGCTCCTTTGAAGAAACACAAATCTTCAAGCTCAAATCTTCCAAAACCTAGATCCATAAGTTTCTAACCATAAATAATCATCCTCAAACACTTACATACATTTCCCCCAACATAAAACATCCAAAATCACCAAAATACCAAAACCCTAACTCCTTAAATGGAGAAAAGTGAGAAGCTTACCTCAACCACCACCAAATACTCCTGGATCACCCAATACACTTCAAAACTCTTTCTAGATCCTTGAAGAGCTCTCAAAAACAAAACCATGGCAACTTGAATCACTCAAATAGGAGTTGGGATGCAAAAGTTATGAGGGTTTGAAGAATGAGGCTGAAAATTCGCGACTTATGCGAACTCCAGAGAGTTACGCGGCTTGAGCCGTGGCCCATGCCGCGCGGCCCGCAACCTCCTTTTGGGTCAGATACTGTTTCGACCGTAACTTCTTCGTTATAGCTCCGTTTTCGCTCCGGAAAGAACCGTTAGACTCGTATTTGAATACCTCATCCAACCAGACCATAAAATCTAGGATTAAATCCCAAATCCTATTTTTCATATTTATCTTAAAAGATCAATTTTACACTGATTCGGAATTATACTTATCCGAAAATTACGGGTGTTACAATCCTCCCAACCTTAGGATGATTTCATTATCGAAATCTATATCCTTTACAACCAAAGGCTAACCAACTCAACGCCGACCATAAATCATCAGCTTCCAACTGGAATCTAAATTTTTCCCAAACAGACTGTTAAGACAAACCTCAAGCAACCTTTACCAACAATGTCCTCTCAGATACACTGTTCTGGTGTCCGGGAGAAAACTCCATCCACTGGAGTAACTCCAGATCAGACTACTTCGGTTGTCTCCCAACCTTAGTTGTCCCATACTTCCCCAACGTTAGACCCGAACTCCCAATTAATCCACATCCACCTGTTCTTAAACTTTCTTTCCAAATCAGTCCAAGGCTTAATCACTACCGAAATCAACCAAACCTCTGAACTAGCGTTTACTCCTAACAAATTCCATTGAACTCCAACACCGACGGTCATCACTGACTCATCAATTTCACGACTCCAAGGATACGTCCAATTATCTATTATCCAACCGACAGATTCTTTTACCACACAAGGAAGGCTATCCCACTAAATCCACTTATCACAATTGAACAACTTAAGATCACTACAACCGTCACCAATATCTCTTTAAAATCGGATTACAACCCTCCGAATACACTAACGGTTCTTGACCTCGGAACCAAAAGTCAACACCTAGGCATACCACCAAAACTCGACCCATCACAGAGCTCCACACACGAGCTTCATTCGTCAAATATCCCTACCAATCCATGGTCATCCCCCCGGTCTAAAGAGTCCTACACGACCTTCATATAAACTGGCAACCCACAACGAGGTTGCCGACGTAAACGGCTACCAAACGCACTAATAGGAGACACCGCAAGTCCCGCCCTCTAATTTGTCCACAAGAATCAATTCGACCCCGCGACCGATATCATGCAGTTCACGGTACTAACACGCGTTAGAAACCCAATCTTTCACTGAAAGGTCCTACACGACCTCACCCCTAACCGGGGTTGCTCAACCTCACCAAGCCTAAAGAGTTCAAGGTTTTCAAGTGACAGACTCAATAAATATGCCAATAAAGTTTTCACTATATATTTTTTTCAACGCGAAGGTTTTTATGCTAACATAACATACGTACAAAAACTTTCCACTACCTAGCCGGTAGATGCACAAACATGGACACACTCGTCCCATGTATGAAAAATCATTTTTGAAAACTATTTCATCGCAAATCAGTTTACTAATGAAACGTAGAAACGTACTCGACAACTTTTAAAATGAACCACTTGGGTCCCATCATGGATTTACTTGTGATAGACACGCAAAGCAATTTCCCATATTAAAATAGCGTTCAACAGCCTGTGTGTACAAACTTTAAAAGAAGGATTTACACGACATCAATTCCCAAAATTCTCTTTTTAACCATAAAACGACATGAACTGTAATTCATTAACAACTTCGCATATGTCAGTTTTGTTCACAGAGAAACGAAGCAAATCGTCTACACACCTTGGTTAAAACATGACATGGTGTAACAACCCAAATCCCATTACATACATCATAATACATAACATTCATACATATCATTGATTTACAACAAAAGTTACATAACAAACCAAGTACGGTCTCAATAGTCTTGACATTACAAAATATATAAAAGCTTCCTAATCAACATCCATCAAAAGCTTCCTACACTTCATCCTCTCCTGCCGATCCTTAACCTGGAAAACATATTTTTGAAAACAAAATGAGGGTTAGACCAAACGGGTCTAGTGAGTTAATCCCGGTCCTTTCCAAAATCATTATAAAACCTTTTTATGTAAATCCTTTGTATCAAAATAGTTTAGATAAACCTTTGGTAATCCTTTCGTAAAATATAAACATACCACACGTATTTAAATACCAATCCAGACTCGTGCATCGTGTACATCTCATTCACCTTATTCCTCCACAAATGGCCATATTAGTTGGTAGCAAGCCAACTAATAAATCAACAACCGGTCCGCTCACCGGAACCCGGCTACCTGTCGGTCCGCACACCGGAACCCGACTACTCACCGGTCCGCACACCGGAACCCGGCAACAAGTGCACTCGTGTAGTGCAAAGCTTATATAAATACAATATATATCTCATTACATCATATTGTCATTTATATACACATAATCATATTCCTACCACATAATCATCTCATATATATATATACACATATATATGTATCCCAGTTCAAAACGTTTTAAAGCAAAACTCACCTTGAATGCTTAAAATACGCTTCCAAGCCTTTCTCCGAGCTATCCGATCTTTTACCCAAAATTCTCAGAATCTGAAACCATTTACATACAAATATCCTCTCAACAACTTATATATGAAACTTACTAGCAGGATATGAACTCTAGATACATCTACATAACTCTTATCCTCAAAAATTGACCAAACAGCCAAGTTATCCGGAAACCACAAAGTATCCGGACAACTTTCCGGACAACACAAAGAATCCGGACAACATGAGGAATCCGGATACCATCCGGTATCCCATTCCATCCGGAAAAGTATAACAAGAGGGACTTACCCGGATACTTGAATCGTCCGGACACCATCAGCTAAATACCCGGACACTACCAACCAATCCATCCGGACACTATCAACAGGACTACCGGACACATTCTTACTGTGTCCGGACACCTCTGTCGGTTTCATCCTTTTTGCCCAGAAATCGACAGAATTAATACCAGAAGGGTTTGTGATGTTTCTACTCCGATAGAACCCTTCCAAAAGCAATTACAAACATAAAATACAAAGGAACTTACCTTATTTTCACTTCCAAGTACTCCAACTTGAATCCCTAGCCTTCTTATCTTCTTTTGCTTCTTTTCTCCCCAAAACACTCTCACACACACACTTTCAATATCTGGATGAACTCTGCTGAATTGAAATATCTAAATATCCTAAGGGATAATATCCATTCCATATTTACCATTTAAACCTTTAACTATCCACTAATGATCAAATACCCTTAAACTTATAAATTCACCCAATCTTACCCTAAACATCAATTATAAAGTTAACTAAACTTAACGGAATTAGATTTTTAACTAACGGATTTACCCGGGGTATTACACATGGTCTGGGCCATCCCCCAGTTTTAAATCGAATAACAAGATATTTTCATCATTTGGAAATATCGTTTTAAACATCGAAAAGGAATCTCAAATCAAAATTTTGCATGCCAATCTGTAACACTTTCTTAGTAGTCACTCTGAAATGGTATAGTACATACCGGATAGTCAATACTAATTTTCAAAGTAGAAATTCATTAACTCAAATTTCAAAACTTCTCATTCAGTCGTATAATGACAAGTAAATAAAATTATTTGACCAGGCTCGCACACCTCAATGTGTTTTTCTCAAAACTTCGGAAAACCATACGTGCAGATAATTTGATTGACACATAAAATAATTCAAATCAACTTCAAACCTTAAACCGCGCAAGAGATGCGCATTAACGCCCCAAAATAGTGGCTACAAAACTATTCATGTCAATAATTCAATATAGTTCATTTGTGAGTAAGAACATCAAAATGCCAGTAAGCGAGAGTGCATAAAACAGAACATTAGAAATGTACTATCATGATGCTTCTATATGCGTTACTCACGCCATGTATAAATTATTTCGCACACTTAGCAAGTTGTAACAAATATGCTACCACGATTCTCGAAGGAGAAGCCATGTGGCATTAAAACTCCAAAACCACTCCTTTTGATGCAATACGACATAAAGCACATTTTTCAACAAAATTCGCATGAGATGCAATACTCACTCAAACCCATATATTAACGCACACAATCATTCAAGTATGTACATGACAAAGTTTCACCCATGCACCACGAAACGTCTTAAAAACGAAACTCCATCATATTCCACAAAACTTCCATAAAACTCAATGGAACTCAACCGCATCCAACCAATTAAATGGTGTCAAAGTTTTCGTTTTCAATAAACAACACGCATAAAACAACGCTATGATCAAATCATCCAAATCATAAAACCTCCTTTTTGTTGCAACACGAAATAAAACGACACCCTTTCGTCAAGACTCGCAAAATCCAAATTCCCATTAAGGATCAACACCGAAACAAGGGAAGGTAACTCTTCGTCCAAACCTTAACATATGTGGAGGAGATCCAATGTTAAAGTCGTAAGTCGCGGTTACTTATCCAAAACCATAAACGACATTAAAACATGGATATCACAATATCCAAAAGTAGTAGTGGACGACTACAAAGAATAAAATAAATCTCGACCAGGTTCACAATTGCCTGTCGTAAAATAATTTCACGTGTGTTCCAAAATCATGGTTTAAAATCTTGCGTATGTCAAACTTTTCCAAGATTTAGCAGTACCGTCCATACGACGATTCGAAACACAAGGAATAATCGATGCAATTTATTTTAAAAGCAAAATAACATTCGTGCATGCATTTTGTCGGCACTCAACGTCCAGGTCACATTCCTCCAATTACTCCGATCACACTATTGTCATCTGGATACTCAACATCCTAACGCAAGATTGAGAGTCACATCGACTAATATTACAATTTCCTCCTAGAATCAAGGTTAATTCAATAAGCCTACGGTTCCAACCCAACCATCAATTTCGACCCGAACGGTCCACTTAATGCAATCACCATGCTTACCGCCACTCCAAATGGCAAATGCCAAAATCGTCAACGTCTTCTAACGACTACTCGCTTAGAACTTCTTTACTACCCCAACGGTCATCACGCTAGAGTCGTTCAAGTACTCTCATGTAACTGACAAGTTCACCATAACACTGGCCAGGTGCAATTATGAACGTGTCGTACATGATCATCCTTGCTACTCATGACGTGACTTCTCGTTTCTAGTGACTCCAACAACCTCCAAATATCCTATCTTAGAGTGCCTAATGGTGCAATTCTCGCTCTCATTTACTTAAAACAATGCTTGTTTGAGTCTAGGTATCCAACAATCAACACCTAATTCTCTCAAACTTATGCTCTGATACCATCTTGTAACACCCTCAAAATTTGGAACGAGCAACTAACTTTAATTTCGATAAAATAACTAAAAGAGGATGAAATCATTTCTACATATCATCCTTGAAAATACCTCAGATTTAAAACATCAAAGTTTCCACAACTAATAACTCGAGACAGGTGTTACTTAACACGATTACAAGTTGCTAATCCCAAATAAGTGCGGAAGACTTCACTAAGCGAAATTTCTTCTCGTGCACTCTACTAGCACTCATCCCTTCACAGTGTAGCTAAAGGTATTCCCAACCTGAACCTGTTGCACATGCCGACAAATAAAAAGGTTAGGCTAACGCCTAGTGAGTTCAAGAGTTTACATCATGAGCAAATCATTTGTTAGACAAAAGGTTTCAACGTAAATCATGATTTTCCGAAATAAGATTTGAGTAAAGTACACCAACACCCATTTTCCAAACGCACGCAAATCCCGTGATGAAAGCTTCCAACGAAAATCATTTCCCAGCAGTGGACTCAAATCCAAAACTCACTCAAGATGTAAATAATTATTAAAACCTCAATATAACATTAATGCGAATAAAACTCCAATATTCGAAAACGTCCAACCAAGGATGAGGCATAAAACGCCACTCATAATTCATGGGAAGAACCATCCCTACGCGAATGAAATGATGCCGACACATGGATAAACAAAACACCCAAAACAACACCCTTCGGTGACAGGGGAGACCCGATTCCATCGAATGTGGCGTAAACACAAGATAAACCACAATTAATAAATACAAGTAAGCTTCTTAGATGGGGCACACATGACATCAACCAAACTAGGTCTTTAGTCAACCTTAGATATCAACCATACTAGGTCTTTAGTCCATCTTAGACATCAACCATACTAGGTCTTTAGTCCATCTTAGACATCAACCATACTAGGTCTTTAGTCCATCTTAGACATCAACCATACTAGGTCTTTAGTCCAAACTACCAAGTACAATCCTGCTGGATCTTTACCTCGGAAACCCACCATCCAAAACAAGCTTACTCGACTTAAATATATATACATGACCCTAAAAGAATAACCAATGCATTCAAATCATGTAAATCTCAAATACAATGCAATCCATGCAATTTGAATTGATGGATAGCATTAAATATAATTTGGTTCAAAAACCTAGGGAATTTAATTAAAATACCCAAAGTTTGACTTTGACTTACCAAAATACTTATTTCTCTCATGAATTTGCCAAAATACCCATTTTTTCCGCGAAGGGGGTCCGTGATCGCGGACAGGGACCATTTTTAAAAAAATTTGTCCTGCAGTCGCGAAGAAAAGTCCCGCGGCACATGTGATTTTGATTGTTTTGATTTGCAATTTACACTTTCAACCCCTATACTTATTTACTTACTTTACTTTATACCTTTTACTTTCCTAATTTTAATTTTACATTTAACACATATAATCGTTTATTAACTAAAATACGTTAAAATACATTTTAATTTTAACAAGTTACCCCATTATAATCGTCTCTTCGATACGTTCGAAATGAGTCCAACATTGAATATTTTTGGATTTATTTATTTTATTATATATCATATATACTACATAAAAATATTTTTAATATTTATAATTCATACCCTTATAGTTAATTATTTAATTTTTGGTACTCTTATATTTAAATACGTTTTATTTATTTTATTATCGATGGTCCAAGTATAAGTATTAAAAATTGGCGAAGGCTTTGTGATGGACAAACATCGATTATTTTGTGCATACTCTGTAACTGCAAATATTTCAGCTCCAAACACACATGAATCATCATTCGCCAAATACCCATTTTCACAATTCTTAAATGAGTCCAGTGATACCAACTTGTCAAAACCCCATTTCATATTCTTTTCGTGAAACTTTGTCCTATTGCCATTCACGATATCTATAAACACATACAAATAATAATAATTTAAAACGATTTAATGAATTAGTTAATATATGATTATTATGTTAATGCGATAGGAGTGTAAAACAAAATTGAAAAAAATAAAAGATGTACCATAAATTAAATAATTAACTATAAGGGTATGAATTGTAAATATTAAAAATATTTTTATGTAGTAAATATTAAATATAATAAAATAAATAAATCCAAAAATATTCAATATTGGGTTCATTTCTAACGTATCGAATGGACGATTATAATGGTGTAACTTGTTAAAATTAAAACGTATTTTTAACGTATTTTAGTTAATAAACGATTATATGTGTTAAATGTAAAATTAAAATTATGAAAGTAAAAGGTATAAAGTAAAGTAAGTAAATAAGTATAGGGGTTGAAAGTGTAAATTGCAAATCAAAACAATAAAAAATACACCACCGCGGGACACCCCCTACGATCTCGGGATGAAAATTTTCAAAAATGGTCCCGGTCCACGATCGCGGTCCCCTTCGTGGAAAAAATGAGTATTTTAGTAAAATCAGAGAAAAATAGATATTTAGGTAAGTCAAAGTTATACTTTGGGTATTTTAATTAAATTCCCACAAAACTATCCATTCAACAATTAGCAATGCCCTTTTAAATATCTGATTGACATGAAAATATAGCATGAATTTTGAACTATTGTCATCTCATGCTTTCACTGTACAACCAATCATACGTTTTAATCTATTGTGGTTATGAAAATGACATTTTATCCTTTTCATAACATGCATTTAAAGTTTTAAACAATGATGACCGAATATTTATGTTGATTTATAAATAGAAAATACCCATGTATGCACCAACCTTGGATTTTTTTTAAATATATCTCGTTAAAACATAAATTGAGATTAATATTCATAATTATCATTTTGATGTCAAATATATATATATATATAGAGAGAGAGAGGGGGGAGGTTCAAGGGAAAACCTGAAATAAATGTAAAACTAAAAAACACTTTATCAACCATTAGATCAGATGATCTGATAAATGTGATTAGACGGGCGGTTACAACAATATTAATTAAATAAAAAAACCTCACCCCCTTATTTTTTATTCGAAAAAAAACGAAAAATAAACAAAATTCGAATGAAATAAATTACACCAAATAAATGATCATATTTTTCTCGTTAATTTGACATCTATATTGATATACTTTTTCCTTCGTATTTTCGTGGTTTTTCGGTTTTCCGGTTATTTAAGATTTTCTCTTGAACCTGACCCTATAATATATATATAGGGGAAGACTATCTTAAAACCCTCCAAAATGTTGAAACCAATGAAACTCACTTCATCACCATTGATCAAAAAAATTAACGGTTGAGATCAAGCAACTAATCTCCTAAAATTTAGGGTAGTGGATCGTGCATTATCTCTCACTTGATCTCAACCGTTAATTTTTTTGATCAATGGTGATGAAGTGGGTTTCATTGGTTTCAACCTTTTGGAGGGTTTCAAGATAGTCTTACTCTCTCTCTCTCTCTATATATATATATATATATATATATATATAGGGAGAGGTTTAAATGAGAAATGCTAAATATTTGAAAAATAAAGAAGTGATCTTATCCATTCATTCGGTCAAGATCGACGGCTTTGATCGAGAAGCAGCGGATAATTCCTCGCATTGCTGCGCGTGGGCTGCACAAGATAGAGGGGTAGTTTCGTAAAAAATACACGGGACGAGTTCATATATGAACCTTTGTAATTCACATGTAAACTCTTTTTAACTAATTCATATATGAACCTTTGTGATTTATATATGAATAATTTAATTTGTTCATATGAGAATTAGTTAAAAAAAATTAATATATGAATCATAAAGGTTCATATATGAACACAAAGATTCATATATGAATCAGTTAATTATTTTCATATATAAATCACAAAGGTTCATATATGAGCACAAAGGTTCATATATGAATCAGTTAATTAGTTCAACTGATTCATATATAAACCTACAGTTAATTAGTTTCATATATGAAACACAAAGGTTCTTATATGAATCACAATATTCATATATGAATTAGTTATAAAGAGTTCATATGTGAATTACAAAGGTTCATATATGAACGTATAGTTCATATGTGAATCACACAGATTCATATATGAACTCGTCCTGTGTTATTTGTAAAAGTTACGAAATTGCCCTTCTATTTTTGGAACAACCGCAACTTTTGACCAGTCAAAGCCGCAACTTTTGATCAGTCAAAGCCGCAACTTTTGACCAATTATAACCGATCTTGACCGAATAAACGGCCAAGATTACTTCTCTACTTCTCAAATATTTAGCACTTCTCATTTGAACCTAAAGCTATATAGGGAATGTATATATATAGGCCTTGTTTGTTGTTACATTTTCAGCTCTTAATCACCACTTATGTCTGATTCGGTCAGACGTTTTATAATTTAGACCATTTGCTTTTTCATTATTTTTAGAGCCTCTTATCACTTACTATGATCTCGACAAAAAAGTAGTAAGCATGTCCTTAATCTCCTCTTATTTTCATCTAACACCATTTTTTTAATTTCAATGTCAGTTTGGGCCCATATGCACCCCGAATTTGCAAAAACGCAAAACACGAAAATCGTAGATCTGGGTGTTGGGTTTCTAGAACATCTTGAGTCACTTAAATCGGAGCTTCGGTGTGTGAGTTATGATTAAAACTCCACAACCTCGTAAATTTGTCAACATTTTTTTTGTTTCTTTTTTTTTCGTTCCGTCATTCGATCATGGATGCTCACTTCAATTAACGTATTTACGTTGAACTTTTTAGGGATAAAGAGAAAATTATACATATTCAGACGTTTGTCAGTTTGCAAAAACAAACAGTCTTATTGATTCAGATTTCAGACTTCAGCGCCAACTCTTAAAAATCAGAAGTGAAATCAGACTTCGACTCCTCTTAAAAAACAAACGCCGCCTTAAACTTTAATATACTCATGAGGCGTTTGGTTTAACGGAACGATTTTGAATTTTTGGAAGGATTTGGAATTGAAGGGGCTTAGAATTTTTGGTTTGCTCGGACTTAGAATGAAATTGAATTTCATCATCTGTAAATAATTTACAAAAACAAATTATTCATAATTATAAAATAATTAAATTATATTTTTTATTAATTGATTATTACAAAACAAATTTTTTTAACATATTTTAAAACATTATTACATGTAAATCCAACAAAATCCAATGAAATACCAACCATCCATGTGAGATTTCAAAATCTTATGTTTGTGAGATTTCAATAAAAACATCAGATTCCAAATCCATGAAATTATTAAAACCAGATTAACATGGATTAAAATGGAACTCAATTTTTAATTTTTTTCAAATCCAATCCAATCTACAAACCAAATGGACCTCAATGGTATGAAACAATACAATATTTTTTGTTGCATTTTTTTTAAAAACATGTTGGTTTAAAAAAAACTTGAGTTATAATATATTTATTTATTAACCATCACTACTCCATGTTAATGAGATTAAGTATACATCATAATTTTTACATATTCAAATGTAATTTTAGACATTTAATTATTTTTAAATCTTTTGTTGAATATTTGTTAAATCAAAGACTAAAAGCATCTCCAACAGCTATGCTATATTTTTTCTAAAACAGAGTATCAAAAGTCAAAATTTCTAAAGAAACTTGCTTCCAATTCCAACAACTATTATATTTTAGAAATTGTAGTATTAATTAAAATATTAAAATAATCAATACATTAATAAAATATTATTTCTCTCTTCTTAACCTTTTAATTCAAATGTCTCTTATTGGTGGAAAGAATAAAATACTATTTCTTTTTTCTCTAATTTTAGCATACACGAATTTTTTTTCCAAATTTGGAGATTTTTACCTTCTCTCTCATTTTTTTTCTATTTTAACATACAAGATAACATAGCTGTTGGAGCAAAAAAACTGCTAAAATCCACTTTTTTCTATTTTAACATAGCTTGAGGATGCTCTAAGATTTTTAAAAACTAAAGGAATATTTTATTGGAAGTTCAAAATTGATGACATTATGACTTTTAGAGGATACGATGGGCACACAAAATATTGGGTGATTAGGCAAGAAAAAAGTGGCATGAGTCCAATTTTTTTGTTTTTATCTTCGGATTTAAAATACTTTTTATCTGTTTTTATTTATTTTGTTATCAAACATTTTTTTTCTTTTTCTATTTTTTTATGCGAAATAAAAAACGATTCAATAGATAAACCACCATATATTTATTATTTTATTTTGAATATATTTTTATAAAATACAAAAAAACAAATTAAGACATATATAATTTCAGTAAGGGAAAAGTCTAAAAAAACCCAATGAACTTTAGTGTTTGGAATGATTAAGTCCTTGGACAATTTTTTGGAACAAAAAAACCCTTAAAACATTTCAAAAATTGTTAACTAAACCATTGGACTTTTGGAAACCTGTTAAATACATCCTTATTACAATTTTAAGGATGTATTTAACAGATTTTCAAAAGTCTAATGGTTTATTTAACAAATTTTAGAATGTCTAAGGACTTATTTGTACCAAAAAATTGTTCAAATATTTTTTTTCCTGTTTAAGAATTGTTTTTGGCTATAAAAAAATGAATAAGAAAACATTTTTTTAGAAAAACATTACACTTCACATTCTTATATATTAAAAAATACGTTTTTTACAAGTCACACCATTATAACTGTCTCATCAATACGTTCAAATGAGCTCAATATTGGATATTTTTTATTTAATCTTATATCATAAATAGGTACGAATTATTTGTAATACTTACACTTTATATCCTTTAAGTTAATTTATTTATTAATATAAGATTAATCTGTAATTATAGGGTATAATGTGTAAGTATTAAAAATAATACTTACAATTGTTTAAAATTGTACGCAACTTGAATAGCAGGTAAATTAAAAATTAAAAAAATACGTACAATTGTTTAAAATGTTTATCTTGAATTGGTACTACATCTTTACAGTAATGCTTTTATTTAGTGATATCATTTTGTTTTAATTTGTAATCGTGATGAAGTCGTTATTTCTATTCACAAAAAGGCATCTGATTGCAGTGATGATCTTAACCATGTTATAAGCGATAATTCAAGTGAACATATGTCTGATTGTTTATCTGTAGACCTTTTGGTGCAACTGTTGGTATTTCTTTGTGCAACTCTTGGTATATTTTGGTTCAATTTTTGGTAAATTATGTCTAACTTTTATGTACATTTATTTATGCTTTGGATACAACTTTTATATGTTTTGGGAAGAGTAATGAAAAATGGTATATTCGTTTCGTTTTATAAATTGTATTTTTTTCCGTTCAAAAAATGTATAAGGACTTAATAGTTTAAAGTATATAAGTTTGTTTGGTTTTTTCATATTTTTTTCAATTATTTTAACACATTAACCAATTTTATAAGTCATAAGGATGTATGTAACAGGTTTTAGAAAGTCCAATGGTTTACTTAACATGTTATGAAAAGTGCAATGGTTTATTTGTTCCAAAAAATTGTCCAAGGACTTAATAATTCATAATACTAAAGTCCATTGGATTTTATTGGACTTTTCCCTTTAGTAACTCTTTTTAATTAATATTTTTTAAATCATCTCATTAATTCCTACATATTTAATATCACATGTGTTAGACAACCTAGGGGGGGTAAGGTTGTATTTAAAATCTTTTACTTTCAAAAATTCTTTTATAAATAAATACAGTACTGAAACAGTAAAAATAAATCAGAGTATACAAATAATAAAGAAGAGTGTAAATATAAACAAATACACAGAGATTATATAAATAAATATAAATGCAAAGCAGTTTATATAAACAAATATAATAAAGCACAGCGGAATAAATAAAGAGATAAGGTTAGAGATACTTGACACAGAGATTTACTGATTTACCACCAACTGTGATAAACCAGCAGCCGAGACACTTCTCGACACGATCCAATAAATGTATTCTTTACGGTAGAAATACAAACCAAGTACAAAGGTATTTGTAATAGTTTCTCAAGCCTCTGCTATGAGATAAACAGGATCACACACCCGTTATTCAAATGCTTACAAGAGGAGTATAACTCACAATGGGTAATCACTCTTGTATAATATCTCACACTTGGATATTTTATAAAAAATGTTTTATAAAATATATATTATAAATAGATGAGAGAGCTGAGAGTTGCTGCTGTGTGGTCTGGTCTGCTTGTTCTCTTCTCCAGCATGCATGTATATATATCAGGAAGCTCCAACGGCATTGTGCATCCGCGGTATACCGCCAAATGCACGCGGTATACCGCCGTCAGAAAAAGTAACTGACACACCAACGGCTACATGCAAAGTTGACTTCTGGAATTACGTACCCGCGGTATACCGGCTGGGACTCGCGGTATACCGCCGTCAGAAAAAGTATTATCAACCAATCAGAGAAGCACACGGAACCTGCCGCGGTATACCGGCTGAACACCCGCGGTATACCGCCAAATGTGTACCCGCGGTATACCGGGTATTCTCCACGGTATACCGGCGTCAGAAAAGACACCTTCCAGGACTGCAACCAAATCTTGCTGGATCTTCTTAAAACAAAAACTTATTTAGTTAAAATCAATTATGGTTTTTTAGAAATATCCAAGTGGTATATTATTTTAGGGTGTTTATCATTATTAGTTATAAACAATGATGACGACGTAAACACTTCCGTCTTGAACCCTTCAGTTTAAATCTTCGTGTTCTTCAACAACTCGGTATACCGGCGTCAGAAAAGACACCTTTCAGGACTGCAACCAAATCTTGCTGGATCTTCTTAAAACAAAAACTTATTTAGTTAAAATCAATTATGGTTTTTTAGAAATATCCAAGTGGTATATTATTTTAGGGTGTTTATCATTATTAGTTATAAACAATGATGACGACGTAAACACTTCCGTCTTGAACCCTTCAGTTTAAATCTTCGTGTTCTTCAACAACTGCACACTTGGATTAAATTGTTAGATAAACAATAATACGGTGTGTTTGTAATCATCAAAATAAATATATATAAATATATAGAGATGTGGTACACTTGCACCAACAATCTCCCCCTTTTTGATGATGACAAACACAACCGCTAAGCAAGAGCATATGCGGTTTCTCTCCCCCGTTTGTCGAAACAAAAAGGGTCAAGAAAGACGGTATGCTTCCCCTCGAGAGATGCTCCCCTTCAAAATATGCATATAATTGAGGTAGCATAAACTCATGGGTAAAAGAGCTAAAACGCTCCCCCTCAAATTAATAACGATATCAATTTGATTTTATAAAATTTGAGGGATAAAATAAAATGCAAAAAGCAATAGAGACAAAGATATACAAACCAATACGAAACACTTGCACCAAAACGGATCTTAAGGCTTCAATTTTCGGTTAATTTTATGTGAGCAAAAAAAATCACCACGTATTATGACCTCGTCAGGTAACCACGTATTATAACCTCGGCAGGTAACCACGTATTATAACCTCGGCAGGTAACCACGTATTATAACCTCGGCAGGTAACCACGTATTATAACCTCGGCAGGTAACCACGTATTATAACCTCGGCAGGTAACCACGTATTATAACCTCGGCAGGTAACCACGTATTATAACCTCGGCAGGTAACCACGTATTATAACCTCGGCAGGTAACCACGTATTATAACCTCGGCAGGTAACACCTACAAAAGGCAAAGAAAATTTTTCGTGGTACCCTTTTCTTATGGGTCCTTTTAACAGTTAGTATAAAAACATAAACTGCAAAAAAATATATTGTCGACATAAAACAAACACGACAAACATACAAAGCCATATAAATGGTTTAAAACCACAAACGCATCCCACCCGGATTATCAACATTAAACATTCCTTTCGGAATCCATTTTCTAACCATTTTAATTTTGCGATTGTATTTATCATACACATAAAATGAAGTATGCGGATTAACATTTTTCTTAGGATTCGCAAACTTATTATTATACATAAACGCATGTGATTTTCTCGACATATAATTCACATAATTCATTTTAGGAACATACGGAGGTTTTTGCGTTTTATTTTTAACAACAAATTTAGGTTTTTCAAAAACCTTTTTAATTGGCATACAATCACATTTTTCAATACACGTATTTGAACCAATGCCTTTTCGGCAATTTATACGATTTGATATATTAAGCATTTTAAGCACTTTATCATTGCTACTATTAAAAGCATTTGCTAATAAATCATTTTTCTCATGCGATTTACATTTAGCATTTAAACATGCAATTTCATTTTCAAGAATCTCACATTTTGTACATACAACATTTTCATGTGTCTTTTTATTTAAGCATGCAATTTTATTTTTTAAAATATCACAAGATTTGCAAATATCTTTTTCACTTAATTTATTTTCTAATTTAGTGATAACATCTAAATCATGAGCAGATTTTTGTTTACCGTCATCTATTTCCTTTTTATATACAGATACGGTTTCTTTTAAATTAGAAATTTCATCTTTATATTTATTTGCGAGAGCAGCCATATCATGAAATGATTTATATAATTCGTCAAGATTATTTTCATCGTCACTATAATAATTATCACTATAATTACTATCACAATTATTTTTAGATGAAGATACCTCATTATCATGGTCGGCCATGAAACAAAAATTTTTGGCCTCATTTATGCTTGCGCTCAACGCGCCTCCAATTAAAGCTTTTGGTGTGTTGATTTGTTTTGCTCGTTTCGGACACACACTCGCATAGTGATCCTTGTCGCCACACACATAGCAAAAGCCTTTCTTTTTATTGGCTTTTTCATCGTCGCTAGATTCGTCATTTTTGTCTTCACTTTTGTGGACGTTGCGACTTTGGTTTTTACCACCACGACGGTAGTCTCCATTTTCTTGAAACCTATCATTTTTGGCAAACTTTTTGTTAGATAAAAGTTTAGAAAGCTTTCTTACCAACTTGACTAAATCGTCAAGATTTTCGGGTTCGTCATCCGAGGAACTTGCATCTTCCTCCTCTTCCTTTTCTTTTGAGGCAACGACTTTGAGAGCGATGGATTTCTTTTTGACTTGCTCCCGGACTTGATTTCTTTTTAGTGCAATTTCGTGCACTTTAAGATTGCCGATGAGATCATCGAGCTTCATAGTTGCGAGATCTCGGGAGTCTTCCAAGGATGTGATTTTTGCCATCCACTCCGAAGGAAGTGCTCGAAGAATTTTCCTTACATAATCCTCATTAGGATAAGTACGACCTAATCCCTTCAAAGTAGTCATAATGAGGTTAAAACGTTTAAACATTGAGTCGATTGACTCATCTTTTGACATTTCAAATAATTCATAATCATGAACAAGAATATTTATTTTAGAGCTTTTAACTTGAGTATTTCCACGATGAGTGTCGCTCAAGCTTTGCCAGATTTGATTAGCAGTTTTATAAGTATAAACTCTTTCAATTTCATCAGAGGTTAAAGCAGCATATAATATATTCTTAGCTTCAAAATTTAAACAGACATGAGATTCTTCAGCGGGAGTCCATTCTTTTAAAGGTTTATCAACAATAAGATCATCTTTTACAATAGTAGGATTAAAATTCCCATTTTCTATAATATCCCAAATCTTTTGATTTTTGCCACGCACGTGACATTCAAATAGCTCGGCCCAAATGCCAAACTTTTCAGTATCTATCAAAGGGGGTTTTGAAAACATAAAATTAGTTTGTTGAGCCATTTAAAAGAATTAAAGAAATAACTTTAAAAATTTAAACAGATAATTTTTGAAAGCCCTGCTCTGATACCAAATGTTAGACAACCTAGGGGGGGTAAGGTTGTATTTAAAATCTTTTACTTTCAAAAATTCTTTTATAAATAAATACAGTACTGAAACAGTAAAAATAAATCAGAGTATACAAATAATAAAGAAGAGTGTAAATATAAACAAATACACAGAGATTATATAAATAAATATAAATGCAAAGCAGTTTATATAAACAAATATAATAAAGCACAGCGGAATAAATAAAGAGATAAGGTTAGAGATACTTGACACAGAGATTTACTGATTTACCACCAACTGTGATAAACCAGCAGCCGAGACACTTCTCGACACGATCCAATAAATGTATTCTTTACGGTAGAAATACAAACCAAGTACAAAGGTATTTGTAATAGTTTCTCAAGCCTCTGCTATGAGATAAACAGGATCACACACCCGTTATTCAAATGCTTACAAGAGGAGTATAACTCACAATGGGTAATCACTCTTGTATAATATCTCACACTTGGATATTTTATAAAAAATGTTTTATAAAATATATATTATAAATAGATGAGAGAGCTGAGAGTTGCTGCTGTGTGGTCTGGTCTGCTTGTTCTCTTCTCCAGCATGCATGTATATATATCAGGAAGCTCCAACGGCATTGTGCATCCGCGGTATACCGCCAAATGCACGCGGTATACCGCCGTCAGAAAAAGTAACTGACACACCAACGGCTACATGCAAAGTTGACTTCTGGAATTACGTACCCGCGGTATACCGGCTGGGACTCGCGGTATACCGCCGTCAGAAAAAGTATTATCAACCAATCAGAGAAGCACACGGAACCTGCCGCGGTATACCGGCTGAACACCCGCGGTATACCGCCAAATGTGTACCCGCGGTATACCGGGTATTCTCCACGGTATACCGGCGTCAGAAAAGACACCTTCCAGGACTGCAACCAAATCTTGCTGGATCTTCTTAAAACAAAAACTTATTTAGTTAAAATCAATTATGGTTTTTTAGAAATATCCAAGTGGTATATTATTTTAGGGTGTTTATCATTATTAGTTATAAACAATGATGACGACGTAAACACTTCCGTCTTGAACCCTTCAGTTTAAATCTTCGTGTTCTTCAACAACTCGGTATACCGGCGTCAGAAAAGACACCTTCCAGGACTGCAACCAAATCTTGCTGGATCTTCTTAAAACAAAAACTTATTTAGTTAAAATCAATTATGGTTTTTTAGAAATATCCAAGTGGTATATTATTTTAGGGTGTTTATCATTATTAGTTATAAACAATGATGACGACGTAAACACTTCCGTCTTGAACCCTTCAGTTTAAATCTTCGTGTTCTTCAACAACTGCACACTTGGATTAAATTGTTAGATAAACAATAATACGGTGTGTTTGTAATCATCAAAATAAATATATATAAATATATAGAGATGTGGTACACTTGCACCAACAACATGCTACACCATTTTATTTTAATCCAACATCAATTTTGTGTTAAATTATTTTTATTATAAAATAATTTTGTAAGTCTCATATTTATATAAATTTAATTTATTTGAATGTAAATGATATTTTAATTATTATATTCGTTAATATTATTTTATAAATTATATCTATGTTAAATTGTTAATTCATGATGTGTAACAAACTTCATTTTTAACTTTCAAAACTTTATTAAAACACAATGATATATTTAAGATAAAATACATCATTAACAGTTTATAACACACACACACATAGAGAGAAAGGTTCAGAGGAAAACCTCAAAAAAAAGGAAAACTGAAGAACATCCTGGTCGCCCTTCATCTGCACGGTATGCACTTGTACATACATGTAAATTATGTTGTTTTTTTGTTTTTATGCACTTGTGCATATGCATGTTGCATGTTACAAATTACTTGTATGCACAAGTGCATACCGTCCAGATGAAGACTTACCAGAGTGTTATTCAGTTTTTTGTTTTATTTGAGGTTTTCCTCTAAACCTGACTCTATATTTGCATAAAATTTTATATTAACTTTTTATGGATTTTGTATTACCCAATAAATATATCCTTATTCTAAATTATACTAACTTATATGTATACACTATTTTATTATAAAGAATTATGCAAACCATTGAAAATGTAAGTTGAATATTTGGTGATTTGTTTGAAATTTTTATGATGTGCCGCGTGATTAGTGTTGGCGGAAAGTCTATAGATGAAGTGAGGTCATGTCATAAGTCGAAGTAATTGGAACCCTTGGAGCATTTCCAACAGCTTCCTCATTTTAGAGAAAATGAGAAATATGGAGATTTTGGGTGTAAAATTATCTCCAACAGCTTCTCCAAAACTTTTCCTAAAATGGGGAAAGTAGGAGATTCCCTAAAAATTTCTCCAAATATGGAGAGTACCTCAAAACTAGAATTCTCAAAAATGGAAAATCTGTTGGAGATGGATGTAATTTTTTTTAAGGATTTTGACTTTTACTTTCCCATTTTGAAATTTTTTTAGGAAAGCTGTTGGAGATGCTCTTAGTCATCATTAGCTTGTGGGAGTCCGACAATTTGAACTCCACCTAATTATATATTTTTCAATCCAATATCAAACATAAATTATATTTTTTATTACTACTCTAAATCATTTCTTTGCTAATTTCAATATAAATTAATGATTATATTACATTTTTTCTAGAGTAAACTACACTTTTGGTCCCTGTATTTTGGTGTTTGTAACACATTTGGTCCCTACAATTTAAAAATTACACTTTAGCCACTACAATTGGCCATTCGGTCCGGATTTGGTCCCTCTGGCCAACTTTCGTCACTTGTCAGACGTTAGGGGTAACCATGTGAGATGCACATGAGGGTAAATCCGTCTTTTTCCTCTAAACAAACCACAGGGACCAAATGTGGACGTTTACTCAAACCTACTCTCTTTCTCTCTCCTATCTTCTTCTTCCCCAACTAACTTCTTAAACCCTAAACCCACTAAATAAACACACACACAAACCCACTTAAACACACTTAATACACACACACACACACACATATGTATATATATATATACACACACACACACACACACACACATATATATATATATATATATATATATATATATATATATATATATATATATATATATATATATATAGGGTCGGGTTCAAATGAGGAGCGCATCAAAACGTGAGAACGTGAGGAGCACCGTCCATGTACAAAATCACATGTGATTCACAACACAAACCGCGGGACAAGCCGCGCGCTTTTGCAAACCGCGTAACAAACCGCGCGTGTCCAAAATGTTAATCACATATGATTTTTAGTTCTGTGTTGTGAATCACATGTGATTTTGTACATGGACGGTGCTCCTCACGTTCTCACGTTTTGATGCGCTCCTCACATGAACCCTCCTCTCTCTCTCTCTCTCTCTCTCTCTCTATATATATATATATATATATAAACACCCTCCAAACAAACCCACTTAATAAACACACACACACACACACCTATATATACAGACACACACACACACACACACACACACATATATATATATATATATATATATATATATATATATATATATATATATATATTGTTAGACAACCTAGGGGGGGTAAGGTTGTATTTAAAATCTTTTACTTTCAAAAATTCTTTTATAAATAAATACAGTACAGAAACAGTATAAATAAATCAGAGTATACAAATAATAACGAAGAGTGTAAATATAAACAAATACACAGAGATTATATAAATAAATATAAATGCAAAGCAGTTTATATAAACAAATATAATAAAGCACAGCGGAATAAATAAAGAGATAAAGGTAAGAGATACTTGACACGGAGATTTACTGATTTACCACCAACTGTGATAAACCAGCAGCCGAGACACTTCTCGACACGATCCAATAAATGTATTCTTTACGGTAGAACACAAACCAAATACAAAGGAATTTGTAATAGTTTCTCAAGCCTCTGCTATGAGATAAACAGGATCACACACCCGTTATTCAAATACTTACAAGAGGAGTATAACTCACAATGGGTAATCACTCTTGTATAATAATCACTTGGACATTTTATAAAGAAAAGGTTTTATAAAATATATATATTAATTAGATGAGAGAGCTGAGAGTTTGGTTGCTGCTTGTTGTTGTTTGTGTTTGGTCTCTTTTCTTCATCACCAGCATGCATGTATATATATCAGCTCTTCCAACGGTAACAAGCAATCCGCGGTATACCGCCAAATGCACGCGGTATACCGTGCAGTACAAAGTACGCTGACACTTCAACGGCTCTCATGCAAAGTTGACTTCTGGAATACGTACCCGCGGTATACCGGCTAGGACTCGCGGTATACCGCCGTCAGAAAAAGTACTTCCAACCAATCAGAAACAAACACCACGCCTGCCGCGGTATACCGGCTGAACACCCGCGGTATACCGGCCAATATGTACCCGCGGTATACCGGGCATTCTCCACGGTATACCGGCGTCAGAATAGACACCTTCCAGGACGCAACCAATCTTGCTGGATCTTCTCAATAAACCTTATTTAATTAAAATCAATTATGGTTTTTAGAAATATTCAAGTGGTATATTATTTTAGGGTGTTTATCATTATTAGTTATAAACAATAATGACGACGTAAACATTTCCGTCTTGAACCCTTCAGATTAAATCTTCGTGTTCTTCAACAACTGCACACTTGGATTAAATTGTTAGATAAACAATAATGCGGTGTGTTTGTAATCATCAAAATAAATATATATAAATATATAGAGATGTGGTACACTTGCACCAACAATCTCCCCCTTTTTGATGATGACAAACACAACCGCTAAGCAAGAGCATATGCGGTTTCTCTCCCCCGTTTGTCGAAGCAAAAAGGGTTAAGAAAGACGGTATGCTCCCCCTCGAGAGATGCTCCCCCTCAAAATATGCATATATTTGAGGTAGCATAAACTCATGGGTAAAAGAGCTAAAACGCTCCCCCTCAAATTAATAACGATATCAATTTGATTTTATAAAAATTTGAGGGAAGAAAAATATGCATAAAAAATACGCATATAATTGACATGAAACAAAATAACCAAAAAGAAACACTTGCACCAAAAAAGGATCTTAAGGCTTCGATTTTTCGGTTAATTTTATGTGATTAAAAAAAACCACGTATTATGACCTCGTCAGGGAACCACGTATTATATCCTCGGCAGGTAACCACGTATTATAACCTCGGCAGGTAACCACGTATTATAACCTCGGCAGGTAACCACGTATTATAACCTCGACAGGTAACCACGTATTATAACCTCGGCAGGTAACCACGTATTATAACCTCGGCAGGTAACCACGTATTATAACCTCGGCAGGTAACCACGTATTATAACCTCGGCAGGTAACCACGTATTATAACCTCGGCAGGTAACCACGTATTATAACCTCGTCAGGTACCACCTACAAAAGGCAAAGAAAAATTTTTCGTGGTACCCTTTTCTTATGGGTCCTTTTAACAGTTAGTATAAAACATAAACTGCAAATAAATAAAGAACATGTTGTCGACATAAAATAAAATACGACAACATATAAAACCATAAAAATGGTTTAAAACCATAAACGCATCCCACCGGGATTGTCAACATTAAACATTCCTTTCGGAATCCATTTTCTAACCATTTTAATTTTGCGATTGTATTTATCATACACATAAAATGAAGCATTTATATTCGCATTATTTTTAGGTCTAGAAAAATTACCATTATACATACGAGCATACGGTTTCCTTCCATAATTCACATTTTTTATTTTTGACATATATGGAGGTTTTCTCGTATCAACTTTAGGAGATGCAAAAAATCTTTTAATGGGTTTACACGAACATTTATCAACACATGTATCGGAACCAATGCCTTTACGACAATTTATACGATTAGGCATATTTAGCATTTTAAGCACTTTATCATTGCTATTTTGAAAAGCATTTGCTAATAAATTATCTTTCTCATGCGATTTACATTTTGCTTTTAAACAAGCAATTTCATCTTCAAGAATATTGCATTTACCACATACAACTTTTTCACATGTTATTTTCTCTAAACATGCAATTTTATCATTTAAGACAATGCAAGATTTGCAAACAATATTTTCGCATGCTTTCTTTTCTAAAGTGATAACTTTATCATTTAACTCATTTTTGATTTTATTATCACATGCAATGGTTTGTTTACAATTATTCAACTCATTTTGACATAATAATAATTCTTCTTTTAATTTAGCATTCTCATTTTTATAACTATTTACGAGAACAATCAATTTTTGAAAAGAGACATTTAACATATCAATATCATCATCGTTATCACTACAACTAGAATAACTTGAGTATGAAGTACATACCTCTTTCTCGCAGTCGACGATGAGACAAGTTTCTTCATTTCTTTGACCTCGGGTTTCGTCTCTCTTTTCTTTTGAGTTTCCACCATAGGTGATGTTCAAGTTCTCCCAAATATCACGAGCAGTTTCAAAGAGATAAACACGCTCAATATCATCGTTAGTAAGAACCGAAAAGAGAAAATTTTTGGCTTCATAATTTAAACAATAATTAGCCTCATCTTCGTCGGACCATTCCGAGCTAGGTTTTTCAACAACTTTGTTGTTTTGAAATTTTGTGGGTTTGAAATTTCCTTTAATAATAATATCCCAAATTTTTTGATTTATCCCACGAACATAACGTTAAAAAGAATTTGCCCAAAGATCAAAATTTTCGAAATCAATAAGAAGAGATTTAGAAAACCAAGTATTTTGTTGAGCCATAACAAAAACGGATTTTAAAAAAAATAAATAGACGATTTTTGAAAGCCCTGCTCTGATACCAAATGTTAGACAACCTAGGGGGGGGGGGGGGTAAGGTTGTATTTAAAATCTTTTACTTTCAAAAATTCTTTTATAAATAAATACAGTACAGAAACAGTATAAATAAATCAGAATATACAAATAATAACGAAGAGTGTAAATATAAACAAATACACAGAGATTATATAAATAAATATAAATGCAAAGCAGTTTATATAAACAAATATAATAAAGCACAGCGGAATAAATAAAGAGATAAAGGTAAGAGATACTTGACACGGAGATTTACTGATTTACCACCAACTGTGATAAACCAGCAGCCGAGACACTTCTCGACACGATCCAATAAATGTATTCTTTACGGTAGAACACAAACCAAATACAAAGGAATTTGTAATAGTTTCTCAAGCCTCTGCTATGAGATAAACAGGATCACACACCCGTTATTCAAATACTTACAAGAGGAGTATAACTCACAATGGGTAATCACTCTTGTATAATAATCACTTGGATATTTTATAAAGAAAAGGTTTTATAAAATATATATATTAATTAGATGAGAGAGCTGAGAGTTTGGTTGCTGCTTGTTGTTGTTTGTGTTTGGTCTCTTTTCTTCATCACCAGCATGCATGTATATATATCAGCTCTTCCAACGGTAACAAGCAATCCGCGGTATACCGCCAAATGCACGCGGTATACCGTGCAGTACAAAGTACGCTGACACTTCAACGGCTCTCATGCAAAGTTGACTTCTGGAATACGTACCCGCGGTATACCGGCTAGGACTCGCGGTATACCGCCGTCAGAAAAAGTACTTCCAACCAATCAGAAACAAACACCACGCCTGCCGCGGTATACCGGCTGAACACCCGCGGTATACCGGCCAATATGTACCCGCGGTATACCGGGCATTCTCCACGGTATACCGGCGTCAGAATAGACACCTTCCAGGACGCAACCAATCTTGCTGGATCTTCTCAATAAACCTTATTTAATTAAAATCAATTATGGTTTTTAGAAATATTCAAGTGGTATATTATTTTAGGGTGTTTATCATTATTAGTTATAAACAATAATGACGACGTAAACATTTCCGTCTTGAACCCTTCAGATTAAATCTTCGTGTTCTTCAACAACTGCACACTTGGATTAAATTGTTAGATAAACAATAATGCGGTGTGTTTGTAATCATCAAAATAAATATATATAAATATATAGAGATGTGGTACACTTGCACCAACATATATATATATATATATATATATATATATATATATAAACACTTAAAAAATACACAAACACTTAATACACACAAACACAAACACACACATACACACACACACACACACACACACACACACACACACACACACACACATATATATATATATATATATATACAAACCCACTTAAACACACTTAATACACACACACACACACGTATACATATATATATATAAACACACCCTCCAAACAAACCCACTTAATAAACACACACACAAACCCTGTTGATAGCAACAAACCATTTTTGGATGTGGCTTTTCCTGCTTTGCTTCAGGTTTTAGCTTTTCCAACTATCTACTTTTTGATTATGTTTTTTCACCATTGTCTTGGATTAGCATAATATTATCTGGTTTTGTAAATACATTTTAAGGTTGATCATGCTTGGAATCACTCTTGGTGTAGCTCTAAGTGTTGTTTTCCCCTATTGGCTAATCGCTCTTCTCATCATCCTCCTTTTCTTAGTTTTACATTTGGTGGTGTTGGAGCGACCGACAGGTCCAAAAACTCTTAATTGTCATTAGAAATCCAATTCATAATGGATTGCTTGTTTAGTTTCCATTGAGGCGACTTCTTTCCATGTCATTATTGCTCATAAGTGTATATGAACACAGATTGTCTCATTTCGCTTCAAAATATCTTCTAACTAGCATGCATGCATGCATATTCAACAGATATTTCAAGGTTATGGGGATGATGAGAAATTGGTGTTTCTTCTCCTCTAATACACCATCATGATCGCTAATGATCTTGTGTGCCAAAACAGATGCAATATAGTTCCAAAACACCCCGCTTTATTAGTTATTACTCCTCGAGGAGTGAGAAAGCGACCTAGCATTCATGCGTCTTTGAGCGAATGTGCTGATAACTAACGTGTTGTTGTGGATGAAATTAGGTGACTATAGAGTAATAGAGAGTGTGTAAGATAGCTCGATATGATGATGTGTACCATGGCATGGTGAGACCTCAACCTCTTTATATAGTACAAAGTCTGAGCAAATACTTAAATGCAATATTAGGAGTTACATACATAGGTAGTTAGGTATTAACACATATGAAAAGTCTAGCCATAACGATGTTAAATATGACACTCAAAACCATTAATTGGAGAGAGTGTGATAGACAAAGTGTAACAATTTTTGGATGTGGCTTTTCCTGCTTTGCTTCAGGTTTATATATATATATGTGTGTGTGTGTGTGTGTGTGTGTGTGTCTGTATATATAGGTGTGTGTGTGTGTGTTTATTAAGTGGGTTTGTATGGAGGGTGTTTATATATATATATATATATATATATATATATATATATGTGTGTGTGTGTGTATGTGTGTGTGTTTGTGTGTTTATATATATATATATATATATATACATATGTGTGTGTGTGTATTAAGTGTGTTTAAGTGGGTTTGTGTGTGTGTTTATTAAGTGGGTTTAGGGTTTAGGGAGTGAGTTGGGGAATAAGAAGATAGGAGAGAGAAAGAGAGTAGGTTTGAGTAAACGCCCACATTTGGTCCATGTGGTTTGTTTAGAGGGAAAAAGACGGATTTACCCTCATGTGCATCTTACATGGTTGCCCCTAACGTCTGACAAGTGACGGACGTTGGTCAGAGGGACCAAATCCGGACCGAATGGCTAATTGTAGTGGCTAAAGTGTAATTTTTAAACTGTAGGGACCAAATGTGTTATAAACACCAAAACACAGGGACCAAAAGTGTAGTTTACTCTTTTTTCTATTATAGTTATCATTCATTATCAACAAGTTTGATCTTTGTTTAAATTAATTACACTTTTGGTCATTGTGGTTGCCATTATGTTCTAATTTAATCCCTATGACTAACGCTATGTTTGGAAAACTAACTAATAAGCTAGTTGATGACTGATAAACTAGCCGGTAGCTGATAAGCTATTCGATGATTGATAAACTTGGTAGCTGATAAGTTAACTGATGAAATAAGTCACGTTTGACAAAAAAAACCTAGCTTATAAGCATATAAAACGATCAAAAATGACATCATAAAAAATAATCAATTACAGTATTTAATAATATATTTAAAACAAATTTATAGTAATATAATATGTAATAACTGTAACAACCCAACCAACAACAAGCCAAAAGATGCAGTAATTAATTAACAGAAATGCCAAAACGGCCCCACAATTGTCACACACATTCAAAATCTTAAAATAAGATTTGGGTTCGCGGAAATAACCCTATTACAGCTGAAAATTTTCATCTATATCTATAAAAAAGGGAAGGTCTTCTAGATCTTTCTAGACGCAAGCTCCAGCTCACATCTTGCCCATGCCCTTGCCCTCAACTACCTGTTTACCTGAAAAGGGTTTTACATATTTGAAAAACGAGGGTTAGACCATGGGGTCTAGTGAGATCCCTCAAGATAACAACATCGCACCACATATAGCTATTAAAGAGAGCTTAAATGAAATAACGAACCATTACACCCTTAACAGTTTAAACAAACACACGTATGCTGATGTTCCACGCTTTGGTCACGTACACACTTGTGACATCGTGTTAGGGCACACACCCGCCCTTAATAATTATACAGAACCTATTCATTTATTCTGTATGGGACACACTCCCCATATCAATCATAATATTACCTCTTTAACATGCATAATTAAGCCACGTAAAGATATGTAGTTCAATATATAAATGAATAAGTAAATAAATCAAGTATCGCCCAAGCTTCAGTTTAGAAAGACTCACCTGGCGTCCACGCTAAATGTTCTCACTTGAAACTGCTATCCTCTATCCGTACCTACATTTGCACTCAACACACAAGAGTGGATAAGTCACTCAACTACTCATGTAGCGTCTCGTCCCTCTAGGCACTCTAAAAAATGCTACCCCTTTCCGTTACCAACTTCCGGATTCCGTTCCAGATTCCCCAACGATTTTCAGAAAACTTATTCCGGACAACTACCGGCTTCCGGACTCGCACCATTCCGGATTCCCAAGGGTTTCCGGTACTTCCATTCGGACATTGGGTTTCCGGATGGAGTGACTTTCGGACAAGTGCGGTTTTATCGAACATAACTCCCTCCGAAAATCCCAACCAGACATGAAATCCTACTGAACTGTGATTTTAAGCTACTACAAAATGGATATGGCCATTCTAATCATTAATAGGAATCGGTTCCAAACCAAAACAAACTCTTAACTCACTGATTCCTTCATTTAATACTCATTCCCAATTCTCACACCATTTTGAAGAGTTCTAAAGAGGAAACGTCAACAAACCCACTATAGGCATAGAAATTTAAAGGAGACATGATTACCTCGAAGAAGATGAAGATTCACAAACCCTAGCTCCAATTTCCAAGCTCTTCTTCCTCAATGGAAAGTTTGCTCCACACCAAGCTTCACACACACAGCCGCACACTACTGATGAATGGAATGAGGGATTTTAAGGGTTTTAACCATATTTCTCTTATTCTCACAAATGCCACCAAAGTTTCATTCTTCAAACCACACACACACCATTATACTTTATTTACAAAACAAACCCGGTTATTACAGCATCATCCCTTGAAAAGAATTCCGTCCCCGGAATTCCATCTTCGAACAAATGAGAAAAACGGATCCTCATGTCCGATTCCACTTCCCAAGTCGCTTCTTGTCCCTTGTGGAAGCGCCACTGAACCTTTACCAGCGAGATCTCTTTAGTTCTCAACTTTCTGACCTTGCGATCCACGATCGACAACGACTCCTCAACATAATTTAACTTTTCGTCCATGCGAATGTCTTCTAATGGTACCGCCATGCTTTCCTCGGCCAAGCACTTCCTTAGATTCGACACGTGAAAGGTCGAATGAACTCCCCGAAGTTCCTCGGGCAACTCCAGCTTATACGCCACTTCACCCACACGTTCGGTGATGGCGAACGACCCGACATACCTAGGCCTTAGCTTCCATTTCTTCCCAAAACGCACGACGCCTTTACATGGCGATAACTTAAGCATCACTTTATCCTCCACCATGAATTCAACCGGGTTCCTTCTTTTGTTCGCATACATCTTTTGGCGGTCCTGAGCCACCCTCAACTTCTCCATAATCGCACTAATCTTATCAACGGTCAATTGCACGATTTCTGGTCCTGGCAACTGCTTCTCCCCACTTCATTCCAACATAACAGCGTTCTACACTTACGCCCATATAATGCCTCATATGATGCTGCCTGAAGACTGGCATGATAACTATTGTTATACGAAAACTCAATCAACGGCAAATGGGATTCCCAAGAACCTTTAAAGTCGATCACACAAGCACGCAACATATCTTCCAAAGTCTGTATAGTTCTATCGCTCTGCCCATCAGTCTGAGGGTGATAGGCGGTGCTCATCAAAAGTTGCGTACCTAACTCCCTTTGAAGGCTCCTCCAAAAAAGACGACGTGAAACGGCTGTCTCGGTCAGAGACTATGGACGCCGAAACGCCATGTCTTGTCACCATTTCATTGACGTACAACCTCACTAGTTTCTCTAGCGAATCATTCTCCCGGATAGGTAGAAAGTGATCCGACTTAGTGAGACGGTCCACTATCACCCATATGGCATCATACCCCTTCGGGGTCCTTGGTTGTTTCGTGACAAAGTCCATCGTGATGTTGTCCCACTTCCACACCGGTATCTCTAAGGGTTGCATTTCCTCATCAGGTCTTTGATGCTCCGCCTTGACCTCCAAACAGGTCATACATCGCTCAACGAAATAAACAACGTCCTTCTTCAACCCCGGCATCCAATACATTTGCCTCAGGTCTCGGTACATCTTATTGGTTCCCGGATGTACCGAATACCGCGACTTATGCGCCTCCTCCAAAATACGTTCTCGCAAATCTCCCAATTTAGGAACCCACACTCGGTTCCCCAAACATTTCACACCACTACTATTACACTCCAAGGATGCCACATAACCGACGATCCTCTCATTTTTCAATCTTTCTTCTACAAGAGCATCATCTTGGAACTTAGTAATTTCTTTTAGGAGATTAGAAGTTACATCAATTCGAAATGCTACCACTTTAGTTGGCTCTCTTCTTTCCTTTTGACTCAAAGCATCGGACACGACGTTCGCTTTACCCTAATGGTAAAGGATCTCACAATCATAATCACTTAACAGTTCCACCCAACGTCTCTGCCTCATATTTAGATCCTTCTGGTCGAATAAGTGCTTGAGGCTCTTATGATCGGAGTGGATCTGACACTTAACTCCATAAAGATAGTGTCTCCATATCTTTAGGGCAAAAACCACCGCCGCTAACTCCATATCGTGAGTAGGGTAGTTCTTCTCATGCTCCTTCTACTGACGGGATGCATAAGCAATCACCTTCCCACCATGGATAAGTACACACCCTAACCCCAACTTGGATGTATCGTTGTAGATTACAAATCCTTCTGTCCCACTAGGCAAAGATAAAATCGGTGCGCTACTCAGTTTGTCCTTCAACTTACTGAATGCTGCTTCTTGAGCCTCCGTCCACTCGAACTTAGCACTCTTCTTGGTCAAAGCGGTCAAAGGCGTAGCTATTCAAGAAAAGCCCTGAATGAACTTCCGACAGTAGCCCGCTAAGCCAAGGAAACTCCTCACCTCTGAGGGTGATCTCGGTGGCTCCCATCCTCTAACGGCCTCTAACTTGGCCGGGTACACCTTGATACCTTCTCTCGACACCACATGTCCCAAAAATTGGACTTCTCTGAGCAAAAACTCATACTTGGAGAATTTAGCAAACAACTTATCTCGCCGCAATAGATTCAACACTAAACGAAGATGCTCTTCGTGCTAACCCTGAGATCGAGAATAGATGAGGATGTCATCTATGAATACAATCACACACTTGTCTAACAACACACTACACACCCGATTCATCAAGTCCATGAATGTCGCCGGAGCATTGGTCAACTCAAAGGTCATGACTAGAAACTCGTAATGCCCGTACCTCATGTGAAAAGCCATCTTAGGAACATCTTCTTCCCTCACCTTCAACTAGTGATATCCGAATCTCAAATCTATCTTCGAGAAGAAACTTGCCCCTTGCAACTGATCAAACAAATCGTCGATCCTCGGAAGCGGGTACTTATTCTTGATGGTCACCTTGTTAATGTTGATCCAAACCCTCGGTGATTTGATAATGACCCTGAGAAACACTTAGTGAAAATTATAAGTAAACAATATATATTAATGTTTTGCCATCAAAGAAAATATAATAAGTCTGTTTAGTATCGCTGATGGAAAACAAGCTTTAAATTATACTTCAACGAACACTGTACATTAGTGAGCCCTGAGCCTGTTCAGTCTCACTGATGATCGCTGAATGTTTATCATGTAATTGTTTGCTTATGATCCCTGAAGACAAGATTCGCGTCAACCAATTTCGAAGCTGAAATCGAAGACCAAGCTGAAGAACAAGTGACTAAGTCTACTAGTGACCTGATGCGGATATCAGTGAAAACAAGACTTGTCCATTCCACGCGAAGTTTCAAGTAGAAGACTTCAGCGAACGCTGAACTTTATCATTCGCTGATAAAGATTCATTCAACGAACGCTGATCATGAAGCCTGTTCTACAAGCAACTTTTGTCTTATCTCCTTGCACGCCTCTGTATGATTTTGTCAGAACGGACAACCTTTTTGTCCAGAATCATACAACCAACTCTGCAACTACACTGTTCATCATGCGACCACTAGGATGTTTTCTAAAGTCAAATCATGCAACCAATCAGAGGATGCCACATGTAAAGGTATACTGAATTTCATTAAATGCATGCAGTATATAAAGAAAACCCTACTTCACATTTGAAGTGCTCGGCTTTCTTCCTCGCTGAACTATCTTAGTGTTAGAAAACTATCCTTAGTTTTCTTATTTCTTTCTCTCTATATTTCTAGTGCAAGAAATCTGTGTGTTCTCATAGTTTGTTTAGATTAATTTTTTTTAACTTGATCTTATTCCGCAATAAACTGTAAATTGTTTGATATATATCAATATCCCTGAGAGAACTCTCATCAGAGAAGTCTCTCAGTGGACTGAAGAAGATAAGAAGAAGGTGGCCATTGATACAAAGGCCAGATCTATCATCTCTATGGCTCTTCTTGATGAAGTCTACCACTCCATCATGAACCTGAAAAGTTCAAAAGCCATGTGGGACACTATATGTGTTCAATATGAAGGTACCACTGAAGTCCAGGACTCAAGAAAAATCAACCTGGTAAGACAGTATGAAAGTTTCATCTGTGGTAAGACTGAAACTCTTTATGAAGTTGTGGATCCCAGATTAACAATCAATCACAATGAATCAACACAATATAGTCATAAATCTCACTTATCATTCATATGAACATAAAGTATTTTGGCAGTAGCCATACAAGGTAAACTGTGAAATCAAACAATAATGATTATTAAACCTTAAACAAGGTTTATGCAAACTATTTATACCTGTTTGGGCAAAAAATCACGTCGCTCGACCACGACCAGAACAGGTAAGACGTATGATTAAGGACTATATCTTGTATTAAGATAAGGTCTCGACAAAGACCCAGAACACCATCGTCGTCCCTCATAAAAGATAAGTCGAGAGTTCCTTACGACGCTCGACCATAGCGTCGCCCGATCCGCACGACTATTATATAAAGACGTGCGACCTCGATCAAAGCTAACGTTAACCATGACCGTTTATTAAGTGTTTAATGCAGGAGTAAAAGTCATTAAGGAGCAACGACTATAACCTACGCAATCATTAAACAGCCGGCGACCGTAACGGACGAAGATCATTACTCCGACGACCGTTTCCAACCGTTAAGGCCATTAAAGGAGCATTCATGGATGAAGCTAAGGACACGAAGACTATAAATATCAAGCTCAATCAACATTTCAAGACATGGAAGATCCGGCGATTAACAACCGAAGCAATATTCAAGAACACCTGAAGTGAAGAACCATTATTCTAAATATCACTCTTGACGCACGACAACATCCCTCGACCAGCAGTTCACACTTTGTTTCGTACACGACAAACACCTATTTTTACATTCAAACACTTGTACTTTACATTTCGAGGCATTTCCTTCATTTGTATTGTAATTACTGTACGATCGACACCAGTATCCAAGGACATCGCCCCTGATTGGCGACCATAGTGCAGCGACGACACCCCCTGTCGTCCGCAGGTTTTTTCCTCGATTGAGGTTTTTCCTACATCATCAAATCCCTTGTTTCTTTATTTTATTTATCGTCGCACGTCCCGTCGAAAGATTCTTTCTTTAGTTGTTTAAGTCCACATCGACCTTAAGTTGTCCCTTTGGTGCGATTTTTGGCATTAATAGTTTGGCGCCATCCGTGGGACTACATCTAGAGAAAATCCTCGACAAACGTGCATTCTACTAATAGTTTCTTGGAGTTTCTTCTATTTTCTGTTTCAGGAAAATGGCAGCCCCTGGAAATCCGCAGCAAGCCGTCGCTCAGATGTATCAGGAGCTCGAGGTTGCCAGGAATCAACTCAATGCAATGGCAGAGCAGAATCGCAGAGCAACTGAAGAGATCGCGCGGCTAAGGAATCCTTTTGGACCCCAGAATGGTCCTAGACCATTCATCCAGAATCCAGGTCCGGGACCAGGCCTATCCGCACAGAATCAGTAGCCGGGTCCGTTTATTCCGAATCCCCAGTCTGGGCAGATTCCCCCTCAGCACATCCGGCCACCACCCTTGAACAATGGATTCCAACCATTGCAAGGTGGCGCCCAGCCGTTTCAGAATGGATCCCAGCCGTTTTCCCAGCCTTTCCAAAGTGGATCGCAACCTTTCCAGCAAGGATCGCAATCTTTCCAGCAGAGATCGCAGCCATTTCAGCAGGGACCACAATCGTTTCAGAATGGACCGCAGCAATTCCAATATGGGTCCCAGCCATATTTTGTTTCGTTCAACGGGGACACCAATGGTTCGTCGCATGGTAATGGCACTAGTCCAGGGACCAATCCCTCGACAGGGGAAAATCCTGATCTTAACGATCCCGTCGCCCAACGTCTGAAGATGTTAGAAGACCGAAATGAGCGCGTCCTGTCCTTGCTCGCCAAGTTGCCTGGGGCAGCCGTGCCTATCGACGTCGAGCCTCGCTCGGGGTATCAGGCGTTGCCCTTCATCGACGAGATCGCCACCGTCGAGGTCCCAAAGAAGTATAACATTCCTGCCTTCACTCCCAAGTATTCGGGTGTGACCGATCCAACTGAGCATGTCGCGCAATATAAGCAGCTCATGTGGACGATCTCGATTCCACACATGTACCAGAAAGTATGCATGTGCAAGAGTTTCTGGGCGACTCTCACTGGTCTAGCTCTCCAGTGGTTGATCAATCTCAAACCCAAATCTATCGGGTCGTTCGCCGAATTGGTCAACAATTCTCCCGGCAATTCGCCAGCAGTCGTAAGATGGAAAAGCAGACTAGTGATCTGTACTATGTCGTGCAGAAGACCAATGAGTCTCTTCGAAGTTATTTCAATGGATTCAATGCCAAAATGATTAGTATCCGCAATTGTGACATCAAAACTGCGATCGAAGCTTATAAGCGTGGTTTAGACGATAGTTCAGGTTTATACATCGATCTGACCAAATATCCCCCAGAGACTTTCGAAGACGTCCGAGCTCGAACCTTAGCATATATGAAGGTCGAAGACGACGCAGCCTTTCGTGGCAAACACACTGACGACAAGAAGCCGTTAGGTGTCAAGAAGCCAGAATTCAAGCCGAAAGCCATATCCAGAATAGAGCCAGCGCGTCAGATTTCAAACGTTCGTTTCAAGACGAAGGCAGAAGCTAAAACCGCGAATAAATTCCCCGTGTACCCCAAGATCTCCTCTTATGGGTTCAAAGGATCAGCTAAAGACTTAGTCGAAGCTCTGAAGACCACCCAAGCAACCATCCGGTGGCCGAAGAAGTCTGACTTGGACGATGCTAAGAAAGATAAATCAAAGTGGTGCGACTTCCACGTCGACCATGGTCATGCGACAGATGATTGTATCGCACTCAAGAAGGAATTGGCATATCATGTTCCACAAGGTAATCTCAAAGATATTATTGATAATGTCGTTATTAACAGCCATCGACCGTCGACTCCCGAGCATGCAAAAGTTATCAATTAAAATCCCCTACGCCATTGGGAATCCTGAAGATCGAGAATGAGTCGAAACGTCGCTATGGTGCCCTGTCGTACGATGACATGATCAATCACAGACTGTATCTCATCAGATCGTCGTGTCGTCCTGTCATTTAAAACCTATCTCTCTTTCCAAAAAGTATAGGATAATAAATGATAGGGGGCAATACCCCATGAAGGAGAAAGGTATGATTTCTAACTCTTTTCCATACAAATGTTTCTCACAAACAGCTACTGACTTAAGCATCGGAGGGTCGTTGGTGAGCCAACGACCAACCCTCGACATCGTTTTATTGCAGGATCGCACGACATAGACAATCAGGTCCATGACTTGACCACACCTTACAGCTAGTCGAACGACTTGGTCGCACGATCGCATAGACGGCTTCGTAGCCTGAGCTTCTTAATTTAGAAAAACTCCGCGTTTTGAATTGTTAGATCTGAAGTTTTGTCAATAAACCAAGTGTTGAAGATCTGATAAGAAGACTCAGATGTTCTGAGTAGAGAAGTCAGAGGTCTGACTGTGAAAGATCAGAAGTATTGATCAGTGGAAAGAGAAGTCAGATGTCTGAGTTAAGGAGTCAGAAGATCTGAGAAGCTTTATCAGAAGAATGTTCAGAAGTTCTGAACTATCTGTTCAGAACTTATGACGAGATACTTTACTTAGTATTTTATAAACTAATTAGGACACGTGTTATGTTCTTATTAGTCTTTCTTATTTGTACTGTAGCTTTAAGATGTCAGTTGCAGTATAAATAGTAGTTAGCTCTATGTTGCTAACTGATTGATTTTTCCCGTATAACTTTGTATTCATTCTCTGTAATCTTTGAGATTCTCTCTCTCTTAGATCTGTAATTCTGTTCATCATTGAATACAATTGGGCTTGATCATACAACTTCTCAATTACTGCTTTCTATATTGATTGTGAGATTAGATCCTGTTCTTTCAATTGGTATCAGAGCTAATCAACAAACAAATTCGTTCAAGATTGTTATCGCGAAGATCAATTGATCAAATTCTTGAAGATTTCTTGATTCATTCAAAATTCGATTCCGCTGCTAGGGCTAGTTCTTGAATTCTTGGCAATTCTTGAATTACCTGTTACATTTCGATCAAGAAACTCGAATTTGTCTTTCTGTTGAATTTTCTTACAATCATGTCTTCTAAAGAATATCTAGCCATGGGATCTGAAACCAAACCGCCTGTTCTTATACCAGAAGAGTATCAGCAATGGAAAATCCGAATGATCCAATTCCTAGACAACATTGATGAAAACCTTATGATCTCTATTCGAGAAGGTCCAATTGAAGTGTACATCGATGTTGCTGCAACCCCTGCTACAGAGACAACTCCAGAAATTCCAGCGACCAGGGTGAAAAAGAGTTATTCCCAATACACAGCTGAACAGAAGAATATGCATGCTATTGACAAAAGAGCAATTACTTTGATGACTTTGGCTGTCCCAAATGAGGTTCTTAACAGGATTGACAGTGGATCATCAGCTAAAGAAATGTGGGACGAATTGGAAAGGCAAATGTTAGGAACTGTGAGATCTATTCAGGCAAAGTTAAATCAAAGCATAAATGCTTATGAAAGGTTCAAAGCAAAAGAGTCAGAAAGTTTGACACAGACATATAGTAAAATTTGCACTATTCTAAATGACTTGAGAAGAAATGGACTGAAGAAAACGAAGTCAGAAATAAATTACAAATTTCTGAACAGTCTAAATTCAGAATGGTCATCATTTGCCATAAGTCTGCAAATGAACAAGGATATGTGTGAAGAAGACTTAAATGATCTATTCTGTGTTCTTAATCAACATGAAGACTCTGTCAAGTTAGTTGTGGAAGAGAAGAAAAATGTTGCTGATCAGTTAGCGTTCTTATCAAAGTCCAAAGCAATCAAAGCACCCAAAAAGACTGCATATCTATCAGAGATACCTAATCTGGAAGAATCTGACAAGGAAGAAGGATCAGAAGATGATGAAGATATCAAGATAATGGCTGAGAAACTAGCTTTGTTGACAAATACTTTCAATAAAAGGTATGGGAAGGGTAGATTTCAAGGAAATTATAAGAGAGTTGGGAGTTCAGATTATAAGAAGAAAGAAGACAGAGAAGAAAATAAGTTTGAAAAGAGAGTAGAGAGAAGTGAAGAAAACAATGAAGAGAAGGATGAAAGAAAAGAAAAGAATCTGTGTTTCAAATGTGGTAAATCTGGCCACTATGCTAAGGATTGCAGAATTAAAATTGTGAAAGACTATGAGTACTACACCAAGAAGGCTCAGCTTGCAAAGAAGAGAGATGATAAAATTGCTTTGTTGGCTGAACAGGAGAATTGGTTGTACTATACTTCTGATGAAGATGATCATATCAACTTTCCACAGATGCAGAGCTATATGGCAAAAATGAGGAATGAGGATGATTCTGATTTTGAAGATGCTGATTCTGAGTCATCTGCTGAGGTACATTCTTCACTTGAATTAGAGTTAATGACACAGATTGGTGAAATGAAAACTGAATTTGCTAATCTAAGAAAACAGATAAAAGGAGAAAGAAATTTGGTTAACAAATTCAGAATTGAGAAAGAAGTAATAAAAGAACAATATGAAGAATCTGAGGCTGAGAAACAGAAAGTTAAAGATGAAAATTCTGAATTGATGAAAAGGCTTTCTGAACTAAAAGTTGAGTTTTCAAAAATAAAGGATGAAAAAGGTGATTTACAAATAAAATTTGATATGTTATTTGAAGAAAGAAAGAATTTATACACCAAAATTAAAGAATTAGAAGATCTGAATTTGAAAAGGGGTCAGACTCAGCAAACACTAAATCTTTTATTAAACAATGTTAAAGATACAAGATTTTACAACCCAAAGAAGGGATTGGGATTGGAAGAAAATGTCACTTTAAAAAGAGCTCCAATTAACTTGTATGAAAAACTTCAAGTTTCTAAGCCAAAAATCCCAGAAATTGTTGAAGTTTTCATAAGACCTGCTAGTTCTATAACAAGTTTTGACAATTTGCAAAGACCAAACTCTAAAAAGTCAGATGAGAAAATTTCTGAGTCTAAAACAGAAAAGTCAGTTGGTTCAGAAGAAAAGGTTAAGAAAGAAGTTTCTAAACCAACAGATGAAAAGCCAAGATACAATGATACTAAATTCAAGTATGATTCTTTAAATGTCAGCTACAAAAATAAACAACCAAGTTTTTCATATCATGACATTGAGAGCATATTTGACACGAGTAAAAATTCTGAAACAGTCAATCAGAAGTCTGAAACTTCTAGTCAGGATTCTGAACTTTGTAGTCAGAACTCTGAGTCTAAAGATCAGACATCTGAGTCTGTAAATCAGAACTCTGACTCAGGTAGTCAGAAGTCTGATTCAACTGGATTTTCTGAAACAAAATCAGATGAATTTTTGCAACTTGAAAAGAGATTTAATCTTGTGAGTCAAGAACTTGAGGACTTAAGGAAAGCTTATGATGAACTTGAAAATGATTTCTGTGAGGTGGATATTAAACTTGAAGAAGCTTTGAAAGAAAAGAATATTTTTATTCAGAAAATAACAGAGCTTGAAAAACTGAAGACTGAGTATGATCTTTTTAAAATTAATGCTTCAAGAGAAAATGATAAATTCTTTAATGAATCAAGTACATATGAAAAAGGTGAATCATCTAATTCTTCTAACAAAAAGAACTTGAATTTTTCAGAAAAAGAAGAAAGCCAAAGGAAAGATGATCTTCAAAGTTGAATGATCTGAAAAGGGATCTTGAGAAGCTTAGAATGAAATCTACTTCTGAACTCAAAGCTAGAAATTCTTGTAATAAGGGCAATTGTACTCTGAACAGTATCAATAAAAATGAAATGACCTATGTTTCAGATTTATTGTCACTTGCAAAGAAAAATCTTGTTTGTGTTAGATGTAAAAATGATTCATTCCAATACTCTCATAAATGTCAAGTCAAAATAACTTATGTGTCATACATAAGAAAAGATATTCAGAAAGTTTCTGTTCCTCAAAATACAGAAAAGAAGAAAATTTCTGTTCCTCAGACTCAGAAGAAAGAAAAGATAAAAGAAAAGAAAGTTGAAAATATAGCAAAACCAAAAGTTACAACTCTCAAAAAGAATTTGAACAAGCTTGTAAGCAGAAAATGTTCTGACTTCATAAAAGTTCAAGGAAAGTGGTGTTTGAAGAAAGATTTTGAGTGGAGAGTAAAAGGTACTAATGTTAAATCCAATGACAAAGCTAACAAAGATGGACCCATTCCAAAATGGGTACCTAAACCTAACTGATCCTTTTGCAGGGCTGTCATGTGTGGTTTTTAGATTCAGGAGCTTCAAGACACATGACAGGTCAGAAGTCTTTTCTATCAAACTTCACAGAAAAGGCTGGAGGAGCAGTAAACTTTGGAAATAACAGCAAAGGACAAGTCAAAGGTTATGGGGATTTAACTAAAGGGGATCTGACTATCCAAAAGGTTTTCTATGTTGAAGGATTACAGCATAATCTTTTCAGCATAAGTCAGTTTTTAGACAGTCTTTGTCAAATTAAGTTTCAAATAACAGGTTGCATGATTTTAACTGAAAATGATGTTAAAGTCTTCTGGGCCAAAAGACATATGGACTTATTTGTAGTTAGTTTTTCAAAATTGAAAACATTAAATACAGTTTGTCTTTTATCAAAATCAACTGCAAATGAATGCTGGCTTTGGCACAGAAGACGTTCTCATCTGAATTTCAAAGATCTTAATAATCTTGTTGCAAAACATCTGGTTAAAGGCTTACCAAAGCTTAAATTTGAAAAAGAATCATTATGCTCAGCTTGTGAAATGGGCAAGATGAAAAAGAGTTCTCACAAATTAAAAATGGACTCATCTTGCAAAGCACCATTAGAAATGATTCATACTGATCTTTGTGGTCCAATTTCATTTCAATCTATGAGAGGAAAGAAATATATGCTTGTGATTGTTGATGAATTCTCCAGATACACATGGGTTGAGTTCCTAAGAGCTAAGTCAGAAGCTGCTACTACATTGATAAATTTTATCAAAAGGATTCAAGTTCTCTTACAACTTCAAGTTCAGAAAATCAGAAGTGATAATGGAACAGAGTTCAGAAATGAGACTCTTCAGAATTTTTTAGAAAGTTCTGGGATTTCTCACAATTTTTCTGCTGTCAGAACTCCTCAACAAAATGGTGTTGTTGAAAGGAAGAATAGAACTCTAGTTGAAGCTGCGAGAACAATGCTGGCTTATGCAAATCTTCCTACTTTCCTATGGGCTGAAGCAATTGCAACTGCTTGTTTTACACAGAATAGAACTTTAATCAATAAGAGATTAAATAAGACTGCTTATGAACTGATAAATAAAAGAAAACCATTAATCAAATTCTTTCATGTTTTTGGTTGCAGGTGCTATGTTCTCAGAGACAGAGAAAATCTTGCCAAATTCGATAAAAAGGCAGATGAAGGATACTTTGTGGGTTATTCTTTAACTTCCAAAGCATTCCGAATCTACAATAGAAGAACCAAGAGGATGATGGAGAGCATAAATGTAACTTTTGATGAAGCCAGAATGCGGAATTCTGAACAAGACAGTTCAGAACTCATGCTGAAGAAGACAAAAATGACTTCTGATACAGATTCTAATCCTATTTGTTCAGAACTCAATTTACTGTTTAAGGATGCTTTTAGTGAACTAATTTCTGATTCTTATGCAGAATATGAAAACCCAAAGATGATCAAAGAGATGAAAAATAAGACTCCAGAAATAGTTCAATCAACTGTAATTTCTGACAAAGGTCCATCAGAGGAATGTCCAAATCTAATACAAACAAGTGGTGAAAATTCTGAACCTTGTAATCAGAATTCTGATTCTTGTACTCAGAACTCTGAACAAGTCACTCAAAATTCTGACTTCATTAATCAGAACCCAAACTTGGATATGACTTCTATTCATACATCAGAACAAGGGGACAGTTCAGAATTACAAGCAATCATTGATGAGAATGATGCAAACAACAATTATTCAGAGATTGATGTACTTCCTAGTGCAAATAAATGGACTAAAAATCATCCTATTCATCAAGTAATAGGTGATCTTTCAGCAGGAGTAAAAACCAGATCAGCTACAGCAAATGAAGCAATGTTTGCTGGTTTCTTGAGTGTGATTGAACCAAAGAAAGCTAATGAAGCCTTAGAGGATCCAGACTGGATTTCAGCAATGCAAGAGGAATTGCTTCAATTTGAAAGAAATAAAGTCTGGAGACTCATCCCAAAGCCTGAAGGTAAATCTATTATTGGAACTAAATGGGTGTTCAGAAACAAAAAGGATGAATCAGGTGTTGTCATCAGAAACAAGGCAAGATTGGTTGCTAAGGGATACTGTCAACAAGAGGGAATTGATTATGATGAGACATTTGCACCAGTGGCAAGAATAGAGGCAATCAGAATATTTTTAGCCTATGCTGCACATAAAAACTTCAAGGTGTATCAAATGGATGTCAAATCAGCCTTTCTAAATGGCAAACTTAATGAAGAGGTGTATGTCCATCAACCTGAAGGTTTTGTTGATCCAGAATTCCCTGATCATGTTTATATTTTAGACAAAGCTTTATATGGTCTAAAACAAGCACCACGAGCCTGGTATGACACTCTTACTAAACACCTGTTAGGTTCAGGATTCAAGAAAGGTAAGATTGACACAACTTTGTTTTTAAAGAAACAGGGTGATGATTTGATTCTGATTCAGATTTATGTTGATGACATAATATTTGGTTCTACCAGTCCAGAATTATGTGATAATTTTTCAAAAATCATGTCATCTGAATTTGAAATGAGCATGATGGGTGAACTGAATTTTTTCCTTGGTCTTCAAGTCAAACAATTACCAAAAGGTATTTTTATAAATCAAGGAAAATATGTCGAAGATATTCTGAAAAAGTTCAAAATGTCTGATTGTGCTTCTATGAGAACACCTATGGCAACTAACATAAAGTTAGATGCTGATCTCAAAGGTGTTTCAGCAGATATCAAACTTTATAGAGGCATGATTGGATCATTACTTTATTTGACTGCAAGTAGACCAGATATCATGTTTTCTACCTGTTTCTGTGCTAGATTTCAATCTAACCCGAAAGAATCACATATGTTGGCTGTCAAAAGGATTTTAAGATATCTCAAAGGAACACCTGATCTAGGTTTATGGTATCCAAAAGAAACTGACTTCAAATTGACTGCTTTCACTGATGCTGATCATGCAGGAAGTAGGTTGGACAGAAAGAGTACATCTGGTGCTTGTCACTTTTTGGGAGATAAAATAGTGAGTTGGGCATCAAAGAAGCAGAATTGTGTATCCACTTCAACTGCTGAAGCAGAGTATGTTGCTGCTGCTGCTTCATGCTCTCAAACATTGTGGATGAGAACACAACTCATGGACTATGGATATCAACTTAACAAAATTCCCATCTATTGTGACTCAGAAAGTGCAATTGCCATTACTCAGAACCCTGTTCAACATTCGAAGACTAAGCATATAGATGTGAGGTATCATTTTATAAAGGACTGTGGAAAAAGGAACTATAGAGATGCACTTTGTGCATACAAAGTATCAATTGGCTGACTTGTTCACAAAGCCTCTTGATCACAAAAGGTTTTCTTTTCTCATATGTAAAATAGGAATGCTTAATCTGCCTAATTGAAAATATTTTTTTTCTTAAAAATGCTAAATTTTTCTAAGTAAACTTGTCTGAGTAGTGTACTCAGAACTCTGAGTCTTAAGAATCAGAATTTCAGAATACTAAGATCAGAACTTCTGAGTCTTGAGATCAGAACTTCTGAGTCTTGAGATCAGAACTTCTGAGTCTTGAGTTCAGAACTTCTGAGTCCTGAGATCAGAACTTCTGAGTCCTGAGTTCAGAACTTCTGAGTCTTGAGTTCAGAACCCCTGAATCTTAAGGTCAGAGATTCTGAGTCAATACTTCAGCAATCTAACTTTCAAAAATTTATTTTTGAGAAATACAAATAACTTCAACTGTATGGATTATGCTTCTTCTATTATTTTTTTTATCTCATCTTTATGTATCATTAATAGTCAAATGCATGCTGAAGTCAAGGGGGAGCATCAAAATTCTTTTGGAAATCATTTTGTGATGCTTAAAAGATTTGTTTTCATTTCTTATCGCTAATCATTCTAAGAACAAGCTTTTAATGATAAATTTTTTGTTATTCAAACTATATCTGAATTAAAAACTTTTCATATTCAGATATAAGATTTTAAATGATTCTTTTTAAATCATCAGAATATGAACAGAGTTTTGATGATAAAAAGTGCTTCTATCTGTTCAAACCTCTTCTGAATAATCAAAATGTTTTATATTGGTCAGAAGTTGATTTTAAATGACATTTTGATTACAAGGCAAAATTCTTCTGAGTCATGGAATCAGAACATCTGTGGGTGTTATTCAGATCTTTGACTTGAGTCAAAATTCTATCCACTAACACGTGTCAGCTTCATATTTGTTTGACAATGCCACGCATTTCATTTAAATCCTTTGTGGTATTTCACATGTGTTGACTCCGTTATAACATTGATTTCGCTTTTCCGTTAAACCTTTCAACTTCGCGGATTTTAAATAGGTCTTAAAATCCCTATTTCAAATTTCTTTCAAATTCCAGAGCGAAACGTGAGATACGAATCAAATCCAGAGTTCTTTGAATCTGTTTTCTTCTTAAATCATGTCTGAAATACGAAGAAGTGGTCCAATTTCTCTACATTCTACAAAATCGATAATGGATTCATCCGATTCGGAAAATGATGAAGTACAAAATAGAGTTGCAGAGGAAGGGGCAATAATAAATGATGAAGAAGATGAACAAATGGATGAATCTGAAGGAAATGCGGATGAGGTAAACGTTAATATTGAACATGAACAGAGTGCTGCAGGTTCTATTATGTCAGATAGATCCATTTTAGTGGAAAGAGTTGTTCCTGAGAGTGAATGGTTAAAATTATCTGAAAATAACTGTGTTATTTTGTTTGAGGAAAGTCGTTTTAAGCCTGAACACAGAATTATCATGGAGTTATTCAAGCATCATCCGTACAGAAAATGGTTTACAAGAAGTAAAAATGTGCCTGTTCAGTACATACAACAATGGTGGAAACATCTTAGGTTAGAAGATAATAAGTTTGTGTCTGAAATTGGAGGAGTGACATTTGTCTTATCTATCTCTGCACTAAGAGAAATGCTGAATCTACCAGAGAAAGATGATGTACAAAGAAGAACAGATTTTGAGGATTCACCCTTAACAGAGGAATTAATAGCAGAGTTTATGAAGTTGGGATACAATGAAGGATTGAGGACTCTCAGTTTGTTCAGAAGAAACAAATTACCACCTATTTGGGCTTGCTTCTTTCATGTGGTAAATAAATGTTTGTCAGGGAAGAATAGTTCTGCTGATCAAGGTTCTAAACAAATTCTTCAGATATTTCAGGGTTTAGTGAAGAATAGGCATTATGACTATACTTTAATACTTTGGGAAGATATGAAGAATACATTTGAGAAGAATCAGAAAGGAATTCAGAAGAAAACAAAGGATGCTCCACTGACATACATTCCTTACATAAGGTACTGGCAAATTGTTATTTGGTATGCCATGCAGGAAAACAGAACAATCTCAAGAAGAACAAATGAAGAGCATGGTCCTACATTTTATTTGGGTAAGATGACCTCAGTAACAAGACTTGAAAACTATCCCAATCATAAACTATTGCCAAAATCACTTAGGAGCTATATTCCAAGGGAGAGTGAGATTTTAAAAGCTTATTGCACATCTATGGGAATTGAATTACCTCAAATCCCTACCCAAGAGGACCAACCTGAGAAGAGAGGTGAGGGGTCTAGTCGAATTAGAGAGGGGGAGGATGTTCAGATGGGTGAACATTCTGAGAGACTTGAGGGGGAAAATTCTGAGAGCTTGGTTAGATTTGGTGAGGAAAAACAGAATGAGAGTGATGAGGATGAGAGATTGTCAACAGAGGTTCAAACAGAAAGAGATGCCTCTGAACCAGCTAATCTTGACCAGGTAACCACAAATGCTATTGGTTCACATCTCTTGGTGTCCAATAATGAAACAAACACCATGGACCTAGTGGTGGATCTTGAACAACCCATCCATACCCACTCAGAAGCATTTCAACATGCTACTGTTTCACACAAATCCGGGGAACCATCCCAAACTCATTTGGAGGGAGGTGATAAATCCCAATTTATTTTTCAACACATTGAGTCTGAATATCACAGTCCTATTCATATTGAGCCTGAAATTCCTTTTGACACTTGCACAAATCAGGAATTTCGTATTCCTGAAACAACATTCATAGACATACCTAATGTTGGGTGTCGAGGATTGGATGGAAGTCCTGGTGAGGTGAACATTACAAAAGCCTCATTCAAACGTGCATCTGTTGTACAAGATGACTGTGTGTTATCTACAGGCCATGAGCCCTCTGGGCACATGAAAACTGGACCATCTGTTGGTTCAGGTTCACTGTTAGAAACTTCTGAATTTGAAAAGATTCAAAAACAAAACAAGGAGATGGGGGAAAAAGTAGAAAATTTGGAGAAGAGGGTGGAGGATTTGAATGATGAGATGTCAGAGTTGAAAGTTGTGTTGGAGAAAAAGTTGATCTCTGTTGAAACCAATGTAGATGATGTAAAGAAATCCTTGGATTCTCACAAAAAGGAGATCGTGGATATAATGTCTGGTTTTCAAAAAGATATGTTAAAACAGATGCAAGGTATGCAGGAATCTATACTGAAAGCACTGAGTGTATCTTTGGCTTCTACTTCAAAGCCTCTTGATCCTGTTCCTATTGCAGAAGCTGAACCTGATATTGCTTTTAATCAGAACTTGAAAAGAAAGTTTGATGATAATGATCCTCATGATCATCAAAAGGGGGAGAAAAGACAAAGGTTAAGTTCTGATGATGATATTGGTATAGAAGATTTTGAGATGGCAGATATGCAATTAGCTAGTACAAAAAGTTCAGAAGATCAGATACAGGAAAATTTAAAGGCAATAACTCAGATAGTTCAGATTGATAGCTCAGATACAGAGGAAATGGAGTTGGAAAGTACAGATGGTGGTAAGTCAGATAAAACAGAGGAATTGAACTTAGACATAGAAATGGAAAGAAACTCAGATGAAACTGAAGCTATTGAGGAATCTGCATTGAGATCAGAAAAGACAGTGGAAAGTGAAGTGGTCAACATGTGTACAGATATTGTGGTGTATAACAAAGAAATTATGACGGATTCTGAATTAAAAGAAAGGAGGTTAAGTGAAGAGTTGATCAGAAGGATGCATATCAGTTTAATCAGAGCTTTGAATGTTCAAAAAGTTCAGCAAGGAATAAAAATGACAAGACCTATTGATCTAATGGGAGAAGAAGACAGAATGGTGAATTATACTCAGGATTTTGAAGATGATTTTAGATTTAACTTTTGTGATGAGTTAAATACAGAAGAAGAGTATGTGAAAGTGAAAGACTTCTTTATGCCTTCTGAGTATGTATTCAGAAAACCAATTGAGATTCCAAAGATTAATTTGCAAAGACTAGAAGAACCTGTGTGTGACTTCATTCTAGAGTTAAGTGATGTGCCATTAGCCAGACAATTTCATGATGATATTTTTCCTGAGGAAATATATGATAATCTCTACTACACAGAAGGAGAGTATGAGCCTTTGGAAAGTAACATTGATGGTTTTATGGATGACAGAGCTCAGATGGTCTACTCAGAAGCTTCTAACAGGTTTAGAGTTCCTGACTCAAAACTGCATATTCAGAAAAGAATTGAGAAAGTTCTGATGTTTCAACAAGATGAATTCAATGGTTTAATGTTTGTTAGAATGGAAGTACTGAAAGAAAGAAATACAAAGGTTTCCATGTCTACTTTTGATTTTCACAGATTGACTCTTGATGATCAGATCTTTCTAGTCAAGTTCTTTGCTAGCGCTGAAGAAGCCTTGATAGAAATTGAATGCAGAAGACTTCTGGGTATTTATGTCAGAAATATATACTTGTATGACTTCCAATTGGCTATTGAAGAAAGAAAAGAAAAGTGTAATCTGAGTTCTCCCACAAAGAAAACAGAAGTTGATTTGCATGTGAAGGGATTTGTGAATGAAGGAATGGAGACATAAGGGTTCACATATATAGTTCATGAAAGGCTTGAATTGTTCAGATTAAAAGAGTTGGTGAAGTACAGTGATGCAACTCTGAATTGGTTGTTGATTAAAATGGAAGTAAGTATGGAAGCTGAAAAAGAGAGTTTAAAGAAGAGATGTATAAACTGTGTGAAGAGGAGGTTGGATCTTAGAAGAAAAATCAGAAACAGTAGTGAATGGTTGCTATCTGAGATGAATCCCAAAAAGATTCTACATAATGATTTTGTGTTCCCTGCTGAGTATGAAGTGAATGGAATTTTGTCAGATGAAGTTGAAGAAGTGCAGAACACAATATCTCAGAATGTGCAAATAACTAGCTTTGATCAAGCTGAACAGTCTGAACCAAAAGAAGATGAAATATCCATTGATCTAAATGGATACTTTCTTGAATTTGATTTACCTGAGTTCTTCAAACCAAAAGAGGTACAATTCTTGGATGTGTATTATGATAGACCTAAGGAGACTCAGATCTGGTTGGCTGAAAAATTAAGATGTCTTGGCAAAACAAAGCAAGCTGTTTACTCAGACTTTTTAATCACTGGAATCAGAGAATTGAGGGTTAAGAAATTCAGAAAGATGGAGTACTTATCTTTTGAAGTTCTGAGAGAAGATGGCAAAGTTTATTACTTTACTGATGCAGATTTTGAGAAACTATCAGTAGTTGACTTCTACAGATTACACAGCTTTCTATGCTTCAAAGAGTCGAGCAAAGACAGAAATGAAAGGAAGGCCAGAAGTGTGGTAATTGAGGCCATGTTCTACATCTTAAGATGGCACTGTTTCACAGATTTTCAAATAGCTTTGTACCTACAAAAGTCATGTGTTTATCTGGCAAATCCCAACACAGATCATGAACAGAAAAAGAAGTTAAAGACTGGAAGTGTTCACAAATATCCAGATTTGGGAGTATTTTTGAAGAACAAAAGTGGAAAGATATTCTTTAGAGCAAAGGAAACTGCAAAATACTGTTCTGGAACTTTAAGAATCATAAAGCATAATTTGGAGAAAAAGATGCTGAAAGTGAAGGAAGCAAACATGACTCAAGAAGCAATCAATCAGCAAGTTGAGATTATTCAAGAAATCATTGACAAAATTGATAAAAGACTTAATCTGAGAAATGTGCTACTTCAGAAGATTGTTCCTGCTCTGAAAGAACTGGATGATGCAAAGTTTAAGTTTATTTGACAAAAAGGGGGAGATTGTTAGATCTGAAGTTTTGTCAATAAACCAAGTGTTGAAGATCTGATAAGAAGACTCAGATGTTCTGAGTAGAGAAGTCAGAGGTCTGACTGTGAAAGATCAGAAGTATTGATCAGTGGAAAGAGAAGTCAGATGTCTGAGTTAAGGAGTCAGAAGATCTGAGAAGCTTTATCAGAAGAATGTTCAGAAGTTCTGAACTATCTGTTCAGAACTTATGACGAGATACTTTACTTAGTATTTTATAAACTAATTAGGACACGTGTTATGTTCTTATTAGTCTTTTTTATTTGTACTGTAGATTTAAGATGTCAGTTGCAGTATAAATAGTAGTTAGCTCTATGTTGCTAACTGATTGATTTTTCCCGTATAACTTTGTATTCATTCTCTGTAATCTTTATGATTCTCTCTCTCTTAGATCTGTAATTCTGTTCATCATTGAATACAATTGGGCTTGATCATACAACTTCTCAATTACTGCTTTCTATATTGATTGTGAGATTAGATCCTGTTCTTTCATGAATAAATACCTTAGTCGCATGTATTGGTGTTTGATTAGCATACATTCTAAACGAATGCCTTATTTTTTCTTTCTTATACCCTGTATGGATACTTTGATCGTATGTTCTCATATTTTATAAACGCCTTGGTCGCATGATTTGTATGTATCTTATGTTCAATCGATGCGATAGTTGTTTACCAATAAAGTTCAAACCAAAAAAAGTGCATTCATCAGAAAAATTGTCAAAAACGCGCTCGACCACCAACGGATGAGCAGTAAAACAAAAAAGAAAGAGAAAATTCTTAAACTAAAGAAGGAACATCCGTTGCATTCATGCTCGAAGTCCCATCCAGAAGGTTTTCGCCTGCCATCTCTTCTTCGACATTTTTCTCATCATCTAAGTCAAGATCTCTCTCGGTCCCAACGCCATTCAGATAGATGTCCAACTCCTCCTTCGCCAAAGCAAGAGGGTCTTTTCCTAGCAGGTGTCGTCACATGATAGCAGCACGCGCAGTAAGTCGAGTGTAAGAAAAGAAAGAATTATTCTCAACATTCAACTCCTCGAACTCTTCCTCCAAGTTCGTCGCTTTAATCTTGGATTCTTCAACCTCCTTTTTTCGCAGCTAAAGATGCCTTCATCCCCTCCAGCTCCTCTCTCTGATCACGCATCAAAGATAGAGATTCCTTCAAAAGGGAATCCACCTCGTCCCTTGCATGACCGAGGGCATCTAGCTCATCAAAAGCATGGTCAAAGCGCATTGACACCGCTTCTTCGTGCTCCAGGGCAGCTTTTTCCTTAGCCAACGCTGCTTCTTCGTCCTTGATAAACAGAAGCCGTCAAGCTCTCTACATTCGCCGTCTCATCCTGTAATGCTAAGCAAGCTTGAAGTGCCTACAAAATCATAAAGACGAACATCGTCAATAAACAACGACAATGACTACGACAAAACAAGTTTTGAAAGAAAAACTTACCAAGAATACGAGTCCAACTGCATGGAACTCTTTTTCCTCAAAAGAAAACCCGTCAAAACGCTCTCTGAAAGACGGGAGCATATATTTTTCTAAGTGGGGAAACAACTTCGTCTCGTCCAAGACATTGTCGTCCAGAAAATCCGACGGCAACGTAAAGTTGACCGTCGTCTCCCCCACAGATCCTTTCTGCGCACATTTGCCCATGTCGGCCGACGAAGGGCCGGATAGGACGACGGGAAACATCGTCGCCGGTTGCGCAGTATCCACGGATTTTACGCCGGTCGTGTCAAACGCAACCGACGCCATCGCCTTCCTGGACAAGGCAACCCTCGGTGGGTTACCCGTCTTCAGAGACGGTTCCCTCAGAATGGACATCTTTGTCCTCTTCGAGAAGTCAGACCCAACCGTCAGGACTTCTTTTCTTTTCAAGGGACCCGACCCAGATGTCGAGACCTCTTTCTTTTTCAGGACCCTGACCCAGTCGTCGAAGTGTCCTTCTTTCTATTATCCCTCGCCTTGCGAGTCGGTTCAGCCTGAGTCATCATCCTAGTAACAGAAGATGACACCCGTGCATGAGATTCCCCTGTATGGGCGAAAACAAAGGATTAGACACTCGAAGAATAAAAACAGATTAAGTTAAGAAGAGAAGAGAAGAACAATTACCGGTTATCTCTACTTCCAGATCATCTCCTTCAGTCCCATCGGACTCCTCTTCTTCTTCATCATTTTTCTCCCTTTCCTCTCGACCCATTCTGATCATATCACTCAAGAAAACAGTGTCGTCATCCTCATCTACCAGGTGACGATTAACGTACGTCTGATCTCTGCCACTGAACTCTAAAAATTTCTTGATCTTAGCCTTGGATTCTTGATCAGGTTTTACTTTGTCAAAATTAATATCTGAGCATAAGAGAAAAGAACAGTCAAAGAGAAATCAGATAAGAACCGGTTAAAAAGATATAGATCGACAAATCACCCGTCATATTCCAGCCCTCTCTGATCTAGTAACTATCAGAGTCGAGCGTTGCCAACCGTATGAATACATATTTCTTCTTCCACCCACGATCATTGACTGATGTATTTAAAACCAAAGTACGATCACCTTTATGTCTCGAAAACAAGCTATAGCGCCAATACTGATCCTTCGTGACTTTGTACGCCGTCAGAAGGTCCCTCACACCCATCGGTGAATCCCAACCGGAAGTAAGTCGTTCAATGACCAAAATGACTCGCCAAAACTGGGGCATCAGTTGTCCTGGCGAGAGGTCAAATTCACACATAAACTCCTTGGCTAGAGGCGAATATGGCCAGCGGAAACCTATCCTAAACGGGTACTCATATATAACAGCATACCCTTTAGCACACATTTCAGGACGAACGCCGCCTGCCCTATTTATACTGATCCCCATGGGAATCCTAGCCAGGCTTCTGAAGTCGTCTAGATCGTCCTCGGTTTCTATAATACTCTTAGGCTCCGTCGACATCTCTAAACCTGTCAAATTAATAAGCAAGTCCGAAAAACCCAGATATCCCAGTTCTTCTTAGGTTTCCTGGCAATGGACTTGCGGCGCATACGACGGCTAAAGAATTGGTATCTTATATGATCCCGAAAATTGATAATTCCGAACAGGGTAATCGAACGAAAAGCGACAAAGAAAGCCTAAGAGAAAGCTCTGCTCAACACTGTCCTGAATCGTAAACAGAAGAAAACCAATCGCAATCTCTATTTATGCGGACGGATATGTCAGATCGAGTCCTTCGGCAAATCAACACACGTCCATGTCCTTTCGTATATCCGCCCAGATCTTCGACACCTGTCCTCGACAGCTGGTAAGCATCATCGCGCGTCAGTATGACGTCACAACTTTTCAACTTCTCGTTCAGTTAAAGGCGAACCGGTCTAGTTCCACGACAACCAGGTAAGTCCCTCAACCCAGGTCACAAGTCTAAGCGTTCGACAAGCAAAATTTGAAACTTAAATTTGACATTCAATTTTCAAATTTTGGGGGCAAACTGTTTGGGCAAAAAATCACGTCGCTCGACCACGACCAGAACAGGTAAGACGTATGATTAAGGACTATATCTTGTATTAAGATAAGGTCTCGACAAAGACCCAGAAGACCATCGTCGTCCCTCATAAAAGATAAGTCGAGAGTTCCTTACGACGCTCGACCATAGCGTCGCCCGATCCGCACGACTATTATATAAAGACGTGCGACCTCGATCAAAGCTAACGTTAACCATGACCGTTTATTAAGTGTTTAATGCAGGAGTAAAAGTCATTAAGGAGCGACGACTATAACCGACGCAATCATTAAACAGCCGGCGACCGTAACGGACGAAGATCATTACTCCGGCGACCGTTTCCAACCGTTAAGGCCATTAAAGGAGCATTCATGGATGAAGCTAAGGACACGAAGACTATAAATATCAAGCTCAATCAACATTTCAAGACATGGAAGATCCGGCGATTAACAACCGAAGCAATATTCAAGAACACCTGAAGTGAAGAACCATTATTCTAAATATCACTCTCAACGCACGACAACAGCCCTCGACCAGCAGTTCACACTTTGTTTCGTACACGACAAACACCTATTTTTACATTCAAACACTTGTACTTTACATTTCGAAGCATTTCCTTCATTTGTATTGTAATTACTGTACGATCGACACCAGTATCCAAGGACATCGCCCCTGATTGGCGACCATAGTGCAGCGACGACACCCCCTGTCGTCTGTAGGTTTTTTCCTCGATTGAGGTTTTTCCTGCGTCATCAAATCCCTTGTTTCTTTATTTTATTTATCGTCGCACGTCCCGTCGAAAGATTCTTTCTTTAGTTGTTTAAGTCCACATCGACCTTAAGTTGTCCCTTTGGTGCAATTTTTGGGATTAACAATACCCATAAGGTATTTACAAAATATGTCAAGATTAGTCCCTATACTTCTATTCCACTAACGTGACCTAACAATCTCCCCCTTGGAATTGAAGTTCGATATCACGCTAGTCAGGGACATATCGCTTTCGAATAGCGAATAAGATTTCAAAGTGCCGAATGGAATTCTTGAACTCTAGCCGTTCTTCAATAGCTCTGAGAAGCTCTTCAGCTAGATACTTTTTGACGTTGGCGAAGTTCTCTGACGACTTTTTCTTTTCATCTTCTATAATCTTCTTCAGCACGTTCTGGATGTTCATCAACGTTCCCTCACTGAACTTATGCAGCTCACTGATTCTCATATACCGTTTCTCCCCTTTGTTGTTCAGAATTCAGATACACAATACCTGTTTATGGTTTGGATAGAATAGTATGTATCTGTACGTCTTCAGGAAGATTCAAATTAGGCTTCAAAATGTTGATCTTTTTATGGTTGCTTTCTAAGCCTAACTGAAAGTCGTTGATATAGGCGAGCGTGATCGTGCACTTCATAAACCTCTTGATCGTCTCGAGGGCTTTGATGTAGGGTAACGGTCGGATGGTGCGAGTCTTCAACTCTTTAAGTAATACCGGGAAGTCGTTCAGGTATAGATGCCTGAAGTTGGCTTCCAAGAACGTCCATTCTTTTCCGTCATCCCTTTTGACAGTGAAAATCGGGAACCATACGCTGAGAATTCTGTCAGACACGATCTCCACAATCTCTGTAATTCTGTGTCGCGTTCGAACTTGGTGGACCATTCTGCATCACTTCATTACCTCCAAGTACTGAGCTTGGACTGGATCTTTCAAGAACGAGACCCTATGGTACATGACCGGATCGAGAGGCCTGATCCAATGAGCGAAAATCTTCTTCTGTGATTCCTCCAGATATGGATCCAGGATCCGGGCTCTTTCCCACCGAGCTGGTTGAGCAGGTTAAGGTGGATCCGTTTCCGGGTCTGGAGTCGGAAGCTCTAAAGTACCTGCAGTATCGTGTATAACAAGCTGAGTAGTCGATACCTGTTTGCTCTGAAGGAGGAACTGGTCGTAGTCGTCATCATTCATAAGCTTATCTTCATCAGAAAATTTCCATAGCGCATCTGTCTCTGACTGAATAGCAATAACAAATTTCTCTCTCCATTCTCTTTCTTGTTCCGGATCGCCAGCTGAGTCCTCATCGATCAATTCCAGGACTGGTCGTTCCAGAACCGTCAGCAATAAGATTTCGTCTGATTGACCCTCGGGCTTTTCAACTGTTGGGTCTGCTAACTCGGGCACTGTATCTCTGACCGGTGTAGACAGCTCCATATCTTGAACCATTTCTGAGTCTGTAGGCAGTTGTTGTGATTCAGGTTCAGCTGGAGTGACGATTGTAGTTTTTGTCGTTGAAGTTGACATATCGGTCAGTCTGAGTCGTTTCTCCCCCTCATGCTGGTCAGGATCCTCTTGATCATCATGTCGTCGCTTTGAACCCTGTGCCTTACCCTTACACGTTTCTTCTAAGCTGGCAACCCTCTCATATAGAGCTTCGAGGGCCGTCTTGACTTCGGTTAGGGATGATGTAAGTGTATCCAGTCTGGCATTGGTTTGGGCTTGTGGATTAGTGGGAGTGACTGGGGTTGGTGGTTGGGTTTGTGAGCGTAAAAGACTCACTAAATCTGCTTCCGATGATGCGTCGATGATGGCTTGGGACAATAGTTTATCCAGTAAGGCGGCTTTGAGTGCCTCGACGCTCATATGCTGTACGTTTGGGGTTGGCGGAGGCATTCTGATCTGTTGTTGCGTAGGGGGGAACCTCTGTAGCCACGCCTTTACCCGCGACTGCCCTTCTGATAAAGGCCATTTCATCGAATAGCTGCTTTAAGATCGCTGTTTGGACAGCCTTTAAGGCGCCGTCCATTTGTTCCTTGGAGACGAACTCCGGGTGACTAACTCCTGAAGCACTTAGCCTCTCAGTTGTAGTAGTTGTGGTGGATGGCACCCCAGTACAGCCTGCGCTTACGGTTGGCATAATGGTAGCCGTGGCAGGTCTTCCGCCCTGTCCTTGCAAGCTCCCAAAAGGTAGACTTACTCTGGGCGTTCTGGTCGAGGCACGAAGTCTCTCGACATTAGCAGTAGATCCGACCGGTGTCCTAGCCAAAGGAATAAGTTCAGCAAATGGATCTAGACTCAAATGTGCATCGAAGGAAGTCGAGAACTGGGGCTGGTGTTCTCTTATTTCAACATCAGAATTCTCAAAGTGAGAGATCTGTGGCAGTTAAAATGTACATCAACATTTTAACTGTTTAATCATAGACTTAAAAACTGTTGGTAAGGAATATTCTAATTTTGAGATCCTGACAAAATTCCTAGAATGTCTTCCTGAAAGCTGGGACAATTATTCCATGTGTCTTAAGCTATCTAAGGATCTAAAATTCATTACCCTTTATACCTTATTTGGCACTATGCTCAATCATGAGCAGTCGTGTAAGCTTAAGAAGAATCTTGTAAGAGATTCCAAAAGCACACATGTTGCTTTACTCTCCTCAGAGTTGATATCGGCTCAACGATCAACTGTCACAATCACTGAAATGGAATCTAACTCTTATGATTCATCAGACGCTGATCCTTCAGAACTTGATGAATCTTTGGCACTCCTGATAAATTCTTTCAGGAAGTTTCCTAGAAAGAGTAAATTTAGAAGAAGTAAACCTCACTATCACTGACAAGCCTAAATCTACTCCTGTTGATAAGGCTACTGCTACATGCTTTAACTGTGAAAAAGTAGGACACTTTGCTATTGAATGCAACTCAAAGAAAGTCTTCCAACCTTCATCTTCCTCCTTCAAGAAATCCTCTAACCCCAGGGCTAGAGATGATAAATACCAAAATCTGAAAGAAAAGTATGCTAAGCTGAAAGCATACAAAAAGAAAGGAAAAGGTCTGATCGCTGAAGATCATGACTGGGCTGAATCTGATGGAGAATCATCCGACTCTGAAGATGATGAGGCTAATCTCTGCCTCATGGCCCAAATACAAGAAGAGGAAGAAAAAGATGAAATTCCCTCTACCTCTACTTCTACCTCTCAGGTATCAAACTCTTCTACTACTACTTCTGCCTTCCCTAAAGCTGATAGTCTTCGTACTATCGATATACTGACTATTGATTTATATGATGCCATGAATGGCAAGACCAAAGCTGAACAACTAAATCAAGATTTAGCTGAACAGCTCAAACAATGTCATTTATAAATTCAAGAACTTTCGGACATTGAAAATAATTTAAAAGATCAGGTCTATGTAAATCAAGTTATCAGTATCGAGCATGAACAAGCTATCGCTGGAATGAAAGCAGAAAAAGATACTGTTGAAGGATGGTATAAATCCTCAACAAAGATTACTGAGATAATAGGTGCTCAAATCCCTCTTAGTGACAAAGGTGGTATTGGTTACAAAGATGATGCTGAAGAACCAACTATTGATCGTTCCATGCTTAAGTTTGGAATGTTCGTGTCATCTATCCCTGACACCTCTTCATCTCAATGCTCGTCTTCTAAAACTCCCATCCCTGAGGACAAACCTACCCTGATTCCTAAAGGTAAAGAAAAAGTTGTTAGAAAACCTCAGAAGGGTACCAACGTACCTAAGATGAAAGTTTCAAAACCTTCAGCGAGCCATCCCTCTACTTCTAAGACTAAGATCCCTGAATTCATTCAGCGATCTACTCCTAAACTAAGAGTGGATGTAATTGGTAGGAAATCCGAAGAACTAATAGTTCCTCTAATTTCCAATGCCAAAGGTAATCTTGGTGCTGGTCCTGCTCATTTAAAATTCTCTAATAAGCATGCAAATGGTCCTAAAGCTCCTTTTAGCTATAGGAAATGTTATCACTATGGACTTACCGATCACATTGCTAGCAAATGCCCTACAGCCACTGATAACTCTATTTTTAGAGTTATTATTTCCTTTTATTTTTATTTTATTTTGTCAAATTTTAGCCATTTCACTTCTCAAAACCCCCATTCTTGGTAATATTCCGAAAAATGAGCAAAAAGAGTGAACCATAGTCTTAATAAATTATTTGGTGGAGTTTTGTTGCTTTTTCACGAAATATCTGCAGTGACTTGCGCATCCCACTCCAGACCCCACTGGCGAGCAGAGAAGAAGACAAAAGAAAAACAAATCTTAGCTTGAAAGTAAAAATCTGGAGAATAGAAGGTTTAAATGGCAGAAGCATGGGGTGGTGAAGTACAAGCATGTTCCCAAAAGCATGGCAAGATGAATTGTTTATTGAAACCAATGGTACTATAAGTGGACTTTTTGGAAAAGGTGAAGGGACTCATGGGTAAAAGAGCTACATACTTGTGGATAGAAATGTTACTCAAAGAAGCTGAATTCTATGCCTTCTATCTTTAGTCCTTATTCTCTAGTTCTTACCCATCTTTTGTAAAGTCCAACCTTTCCTCTTAGTATATAAAGAGGAGTTGCGGTTCATTTAATTCATCTTGCATATCTCATCTACCACATTTAGTGTTAGTTTAGTTCTAGTTGTTATCTCTCATTTACTACAGTAGTTCTTTAAATTTTTGTATTTTCAATTCCTAGTGTAATTGTTTGTTTCGAGTAATCAGTGGCAGTGACGTACCCTCGTTCCCCACTGCGGTTTTAATTCAAGTCACTTTCAGTTTATTTATGTTCATCTTCTCATCTTTCGTTTTCTTTACTTCAGTAATTATGGGCTAAACACCCTTTGGGATGTAGGAAAGAGAAGTACCTGGATTTTAGAGAAAATGCTTGAGTAATCTTTATACCTGGAATATTTGTTGTTTTGGTCATTCACTCTCGATTATTGCGCAATGATGGGAACAAGCCGATCACTTGTAAGGATCTAAAGTCTAGTTCTTAACTCAGAAATGAGTAGAACGCAGTGACACGATCTTGGATGATGCTAGGGGATTCGAAAGAATTCTTATGACACTTACAAAAGTGAGGTCGACACAGTGAGCTAATCTCAACCCACTAGAGTAGTAGGCAAGCTAGTTGGTGTATTAAAAACACTTAGAGTATTTGTCTCTACACATTCCATCGAGACCTGAAAAGGTCCATTTTGAGATTACCATTGACAAAACAATAAATACTAAGAGCATGGGATTTTTACCTAAAGGTATGAGTATTTTGTAACCGGGCTTTTCTAGAGAGAAATGCTCACCTAAAGTACAAGGATCACTCTTGGGATCAAATATTTATTATAAAATCTAGGGAAAATCTAACCTACATTCCTTCTTTTAAATCCTAAGTAAAATCGTTAAAGTAGCATTTCACCAAACAAACCAAACTATTGCTTCTTCTGTAATTGAAACTTGTAAAAGGAAGCTCATGAGAACCATATTGTCTTGATTGCCCAGTCCCTGTGGATTCGATTCTGGTATTTTACCAACTATTATTTGCTGTGACGATCATAGTAGACAGTGTACACTTGCGCTTCCCACTGTGGACAGTTTGTAACCCACTGCGATTAATTCACATATTTCGCACGTACCAAGTTTTTGGCGACGTTGCCGGGGACTGGCGTGATTTTAAATCTCAAGACATTAGTTTTTGTTCGAGCCCGAGTAACTCGTTTTTCTAAGCTGTTTGTGTTGCATGCCAAGGCAACAACAAGGACCTTTGTTACCAATCGATCTTGAAATAGAGAAAACTTTTCGAAGAAGACGTAGAAACAGAAACACAAATCGACAACCCCTTGTGATCCCCACTGTGAACATGGCAGAAATACCTATTAACCCACCAGTAGTGGAGACCACAGTGACGATTGCCGATAGCAAAGATCGAAAAATACGGGACTATGCTACTTCCGGAGTTGGTGATTTAAGCTCCGGAATTTTAAGGCCCAACATTGTTGCAACACATTTTGAACTCAAACCTGTGATGTTTCAAATGATGTCAGTTTGGAGGATCACCATCTGAGGATCCACACTCGCACTTAAAATCCTTTTTGGAAATGACTGATTCCTTTCAATTGCAAGGTGTGAGTGATGAAGCGTTAAGGCTAAGGATTTTCCCTTTTACACTAAGGGATAAGGCAAAGGCTTGGCTGAACTCACATGCACCTCACTCGATAACAACTTGGCAAGAACTTGCTGACAAATTTTTACAAAAATACTTTCCTCCCACAAGGAATGTAAGGTTTCAAAATGATATTATTTTGTTCAGACAAGAAGAAGATGAGGCTGTTTCAGATGCATGGGAACGATTTAAAGATTTACTTCGAAAGTGCCCACATCACGGCATCCCACATTGCATCCAATTGGAGACCTTTTACAATGGTCTTTCCAATGCAGCCAAAATCATCTTAGATGCAACAGCAGGTGGAACATTCACGAGTAAAACCTACAATGAAGGATATCAAATCTTAGAAAAAGTGTCCAACAACAATACCGAGTGGTCCAATCCTAGAGCACCCATACCGAAGACCAACACCATTGACTCCGAGGCACTTAAAAGCATGAATGCACAGCTCGTGGCCTTAACTAAGTTAGTTTTGAATCAAAATAGAGGTCAAGTCAATTCCGCAACACACCTCCCGGAAAACTGTTCCCTCTGTGGAGAAGAACATGTTTTCGACTATTGTCCAGCAAATCCCGAGGCCGTCAATGTTATAGGAACAACCCGAGGAAAAACCCTTATTCACAGACTTATAATCCAGGTTGGAGAAATCATCAAAATTTCTCTTGGGCTGGTAATCCAGGACTCCAACCCCAAGGGGCGAGTCATGTCCAGCAAAGACCACAAAATCCCCCTGGATTTCACCAACATCACAGTGGGCATCCCCTACATAACTTTCACCAAGGGCAATCTTCACAACAGTTCCAACCAAGATCAACTCAACCCGCTGAAACTCAACCATCACTTGAATCAATTCTCAAAGGTTTCATGAATCAAACTCAAGAAGCCATTAGGAACATAGAGACTCAAGTAGGACAACTAGCTGTCGAAGTTAAGAATAGACCACCAGGGACGTTACCTAGTGACACCGAACACGCTAAGGTAATAGGAAAAGAGCACGTCAAGTCCATAACGCTTAGGAGTGGAAAGGATCTGAAAGATATCATTTTTGACTCTGATGATCCGCCTCAAATACCCACTGTTCCTAAACCCACAGTGGCCACTCCTCAAGTCACTGTAATTCCCACAGTGAGGACCGATGTCCCTGAGCTTCCCACTTTTGGACCCATACCAAAACCTACTGTTCCAAAGCCAACACCACAACAAACTCAAATTGACCCACGAAGTGTACCTTTTCCTGAAAGAATGAAGAGTAAGGCTGTCAATGTTCAATTCAAAAAATTCTTAGACATTTTTAAACAACTTCACATTAACATACCCTTGGTAGAGGCTCTTGAGCAAATGCCAAGCGATGTTAAATTTTTGAAAGATATTTTGAACAAAAAGAGAAAGTTGGGAGAATTTGAGACTGTGGCTTTGACCAAGGAATGTAGTGTCCTCCTTACTAGCAAGATTCCACCTAAGTTGAAAGACCCAGGTAGTTTCACCATTCCATGCACAATAGGAGGACAAGAAGTAGGTCAAGCACTTTGTGATCTGGGAGCTAGTATCAACTTGATGCCATTGTCCATTTTTAACAAGTTAGGTATTGGAGAGGCTAGACCCACAACCGTGACATTACAACTAGTCGACCGGTCCATCGCCTACCCCAAAGGAAAAATAGAAGACGTTTTGGTCCAAGTGGATAAATTTATCTTTCCAGTCGATTTTCTAATTCTAGATTATGAGGCCGATAAAGATATCCCAATCATATTAGGGCGTCCGTTTCTTGCAACCGGACGTACTTTGATCGATGTGCACAAAGGGAAACTCACTATGAGAGTCAATGACCAAGAGGTAACATTCAATGTCTTCAAGTCCCTCAAGTACATAGAAACCGAAAACTATTTTGCTTTGAGTTTGAGTTGTGGTACCCAAAGTTTTGATACAGTGAGCACCGTGGGGAGTGAGAGTGAGCACTCCGACTCCGAAAGAGATGACACTTTTGAGGATGAGTGTAACGAAATAGTGGCAGCCTTTGAACCTCTAGACTTCAAGGACAGAAACGTTCAACATCCTTCAATAGAACAACCTCCCGAGTTAGAGCTTAAACGATTGCCTTCCCACTTGAAATATGCTTATCTCGCTAAGGATAATAAACTTCCTGTTATTATCTCTTCCAAACTTAGTGAGAAACAAGAACAACTTCTGATTGATTTGTTGATGAAGCATAAGAGGGCAATTGGTTGGACCATAGCGGACATTAGAGGTATTAGCCCTTCCTTATGTCAACATAAGATTAACTTGGAGAGTGACCACCCTGGAAAAGTCCAACCCCAAAGAAGGTTGAATCCCATAATGAAGGAGGTAGTTAAGAAAGAGGTTTTGAAGTGTTTAGACGCCGGTATTATCTACCCAATAGCTAGTAGTAGTTGCGTGAGCCCCGTTCAATGTGTCCCTAAAAAGGGAGGGACGACGGTAGTGAAGAACGAAAAGAACGAGCTCATTCCCACTAGGACTGTCATGGGGAGGAGAATATGCATGGATTATAGACAACTCAACCTAGCCACTAAGAGAGACCATTTTCCCCTACCTTTCATCGACCAAATGCTTGATAGGTTAGCGGGAAAAGAATTCTATTGTTTTCTAGATGGATACTCCGGATACAACCAAATCCATATTGCACCCGAGGACCAAGAAAATACCACCTTTACTTGTCCCTACGGTATTTTTGTATTCCGGAGAATGCCATTTGGATTGTGTAATGCCCCAGCCACTTTCCAACGTTGTACGATGGCCATTTTCACCGACATGATTGAGGACACCATAGAAGTTTTTATGGATGACTTTTCTGTGATAGGGACATCGTTTGACAACTGCCTGGGAAATTTAGAGAAAAGCCTAGTGAGATGTGAGACCCACGACCTTATTTTAAATTGGGAAAAATGCCATTTTATGGTAGAGGAAGGTATTGTCCTAGGTCATCTTGTCTCGAAAAGAGGGTTGGAGGTTGACAAAGCCAAGATTGAAGTAGTGGCACAACTTCCCGAACCCACAACTGTAAAAGGTATTCGAAGTTTCTTAGGTCACGCCGGTTTCTATAGGAGGTTCATCAAAGATTTTTCCAAAATAACTAAACCCCTATGTAATCTGTTGCAACATAAAAAAGAATTTAATTTTACCCAAGAATGTCGAGATGCTTTTGAAACAATCAAGAAAGCCTTAGTTACTGCACCCATAGTGACCACTCCTGACTGGTCACTCCCATTTAAAGTAATGTGTGATGCCAGCAAGTGGGCTATGGGGGCTGTTCTCGGACAAAGAAAGAACAAAATCTTTCACCCCATTTATTATGCAAGTAAAACACTGATCGAGGCTCAGATTAATTATACTGCCACTGAAAAAGAATTACTTGCGGTGCTGTTTGCTTTTGATCGTTTCAGGTCATACTTGATAGGGACGAAGGTCATCGTGCACACTGATCATGCAGCGATAAAATACTTGATCAACAAGGCTGATTCCAAGCCACGTTTGATTCGATGGGTTTTATTGCTGCAAGAATTTGACCTTGAGATCGTTGATAGAAAAGGAACAAGCAATCAGGTTGCTGACCATCTGTCCAGGCTCGAGAGGATAGTGACCCCTGCGGATCCCACTCCGGTCAAAGACAATTTCCCGATGAATAATTGTTGGCAGCCCAACATCACGATAATAATATTCCTTGGTATGCTGACATTGCAAACTTTTTAGCAAGTGGACTAAAACCCCACGGGATGAGTGGACAACCATTTAATTTTTTTTACATGATACACGACAATATGTTTGGGACGACCCTTTCTTATATAAGATAGGGACAGACCAAATATTGAGGCTTTGTGTCCATGGGACTAAGCAACATCAAATACTCCTTGGTTGTCACACATCCCACTACGGTGGCAACTTTGGTGGAAACCGCGCTGCTGCAATTTTTTTGCAAAGTGGGTTCTTTTGGCCCACTGTGTTTAAAGACTCTTTCGAATTTGTGAAAAATTGTGAGCAATGTCAACGCACCGGGAACATTTCACAAAGGAACGAGATGCCTCTTAATAACATTCTAGAGGTAGAACTTTTTGATGTTTGGGGGATCGATTTCATTGGTCCTTTCCCAAATTCAAACAATAATTTTTTTATCTTGGTTGCGGTGGACTATGTTTCGAAATGGGTGGTAGCTGTTGCATGTCACTCTAATGATGCCAACACCGTGGTGAAATTTTTGCATAAAAACATTTTTCACTCGATTTGGAACACCACGGGCATTGATTAGTGACGAAGGAACCCATTTTGTGAACAAAGTCATGAGCTCGATCCTTGCTAAGTATGATATACATCATAGAGTGGCCACCGCATACCACCCGCAGACCAACGGTTTAGCCGAACTTTCAAACCGAGAAATCAAAGGTATTTTAAAAAAAGTTGTTAAACCACACCGCAAAGATTGGTCAACCAAACTTGATGATGCTCTTTGGGCCTATCGAACAGCCTACAAAACTCCATTGGGAATGTCTCCGTTTATATTGGTTTTTGGCAAAGCTTGCCATTTACCGATTGAATTAGAGCACAAGACGTTTTGGGCCCTTAAAGAGCTTAACATAAGTGAGGATGCTGCAGGAATTAAGAGGTGTTTACAATTGCATGAACTAGAGGAATTGTGATACCACTCTTATGAAAATGCAAAGTTGTACAAAGAAAATACCAAGATGTGGCATGATCGAAGAATCAACCATAGGGATTTCATGGAAGGCCAACATGTACTATTGTTCAATTCCCGTCTTAAACTCTTCCTAGGAAAGCTAAAATCATGATGGACGGGACCATACACCGAGGTCAAGGTTAGTGTAACACCCTAAAAACAGGGCCAATTTAAACCTTAAAAATTACTACAAGTTATGATCATAAAACTTCAAACTTCTATAACCTGAGGATCAAATGTAAAGGTTTCATATACAATACGACTAAATCAAATAACCTATTAATCTAATCATATAACATAATCAGATTAATTAAGTTATCTAATCCTTTGTCCCAAAAAGCCTCAAAAGTAAAGCTAGATCCTCAGTTATCTCTAAGTTTGAGTCTTCCCAAAAGTTCTCTTCTCTCATTCCCGCTTACTTCCCGGAGCTCGTACCTGGTAAGAATATTCAACTTGAAACATTAGGCTTTCGCCTAGTGAGAATATTCAAATCAAATTAAAGTTAAACAATTAAAATCTCAACAGATAAAACAAACCTGTTCTCGCCCATCTTACCGTACAACAACTCCTTTCAATACTAGGAATCTACCCCACTCCCATACTTATAACTAATTCGTCTAGCCATAATATCACTATCAAGAGTTTACTATAAATCATCCCAGATTTAAAGTCATTACTCTTATCTAAGAAATTACAAGTCAAAACCTGCATATTTCTTAATCCGGAAGTAGAGATTACAAATTACTTTATGCCTATCTCTAATCTTCCTTTCACAACGGGAAATCTCCGATCTTCCCTATAAAATGGAAGTCTCCGATCTTCCATTCGAAATGGGAATTACAAATCAAAATCTGCCTATTTCACATTTCACGTCCTCACCATCTCAGAATCGCTGACCCCAATGGGATTAATATATCGCGATACACAACCGGGGCCCTCACGATGATTCAAGATACACTCGCTCACTAGAAATTACATCCCTTGGTCAAATGGCAAGTATATCGGTTCCCATTAGACCGTACCCAGGTGCCCTACTATGACCGGATGCCTATTTCTAGCAATCGCCACACAATACATAAGTATTATTATTCTTACCATTATATGTACCTAACATATAATATATCCGTCTCCAAAACATATTCTACATATATAACATTTATAAGGAATATTTATAGTCTTGGTATCTCAACTTCTTAACTATCCCCTCATTGCAATTTAGCACGGGGATCAACATATCATAACTTTTAGTCATCTATTTGGACTCATTACTAATTAAGACGAGTCCTTCGTAACATGTTCCGACATACATAATATATATATATATATCTATTTCAATATTAATTGCTGAATTTTAAAGAGAGTTGAATAAACTCACCTGGTATGAAGTCACACTTCTTTTATTTCTTTTAAAGACTTAGGAACTTCTGTCTTCACCACCACAGTTTGCTGTAATACCCAATATACACATATACTGATATTAAAATACAGAACAGAACTCTCTAAGACTAAGAATCCTTAATCTCTAAAATCTACGTCTCAAGTCGCAACCAAATAATATTCAAAACCCTTGTCGCAATACACTGTGCCAAGTCGCAACCAACTACTGCGACTTCAGCACCAAATCGCAACCCACTATTGCGATTCCAAACCCAAGTCGCAGCCTTCTATTGCGATTTCGACACCAAGTCGCAATCAACTGTTGCGACTCCAATGCCAAGTCGCAACCCTCTATTGCGATTCCAAACCCAAATCGCAACCGTCTATTGCGACTTCAACACCAAATCAAAACCTTCTATTGCGACTTGCTTGAATGTCGCAATGCACTACTGTGACTTGTTTGAATGTCTTAATCCTCTGCAATTTATCTAAAACCCAGATTTTATACTTTTAAGTTATGTTTGGTTCTGTAAATATGCAGATAAGTTTACTACCATAAACAACAACTATACATAAACCTAAAGTTCTCGTATCATACAAAAATCCCAAAACCCACTTCCACAACTTATATTAAAACTTAAAACATATAAGTATGGATTTGTATAGAATAGATTACCTTTTGATTCTTCAAGCTAAACACAATTCAGAAGATTTTTCAGCTAAAACCCTTCTTTCTTTCCTTCTTTTTCGTTTCTATCTCTCCCTCTCTAATTCTCTTTCGTACTCCAGTACACACACAAAGCAAAAATGAAGAAATATCTTCCAATTCATCCAAAAAGGTGAAATAAGGCGGTGGTTAAGTTTAGGTGTCACCAAATTTGACTAAATCAAACCCCATACTTTCATCACATAATCAACTTTAACCCCTCATCTTAACAATTAAAATTAAAGTTTACCCCTTAACTTATAATTCCATAAAAACGATTTAACGTAACTTATTCGGGGTTAAACTCTAAAAATTAATTTGTCAAATAAATAATCATAACTTATCGATTAATTATACTCAATTAATTAATAAAACCCATCATCATTATTTATGAAAATTCGAGATGTTACAATACTCCCCAACTTGGAAATGATTTCGTCCTCGAAATCAAAGCTAAGTAAATAAATGAGGATATCTAACTTTCATATATTCCTCTGACTCTAAGGTCACATTAGCACCTCGATGATGTTTCCATTGAACTTTCAACATTACCATCTCTTTACCACTTCGTAACCTCTTAACTGACTTTTCCAGAATTGCCTCTGGTTCCTCTACACATCGGCTACCTTCATCCACCCTTACATCAGTAAGTGGAATTACATCTTGTTCTTCGACTAAGCATTTCCGAAGATAACACACATGAAAAGTATTATGGATTCCTTCCAGCTCAGGTGGAAGATCCAGTTGATACGCTTGAAGACCAACTCTTTGGTAATAGTGAATGGTCCTAGAAAACGAGGACTTAATTTCCCACGCTTTCCAAACCGAATCACACCTTTCCATGGGGATACTTTAAGCATTACACGCTCCCCAACTTGAAATTCTTTTGGTCTCCTTTTCGGATCGGCGTAACTTTTCTGTCTATCTTGAGCCGCTTTCATATGCTGCCGAATTTCCTTTACTTTGTCAGCGGTTTGTTGCACAAGTTCCGGACCAGCGAACTGTTTCTCCCCGGCTTCTAACCAGCACACCGGAGTTCTGCATTTCCTACCATACAATGCCTCGAAAGGTGCTCTTTTAATACTGGAATGGTAACTGTTGTTGTAAGCAAATTCTACTAACGGTAGATGAGAATCCCAGTTACCTCCAAAATCTAGCACACACGATCTAAGCATATCTTCCAAAGTCTGTATTGTTCTTTCACTTTGGCCGTCAGTCTGTGGGTGATAAGCAGTACTCAGATTAACCCTCGTACCCAACTCTTCTTGTAGCGACTGCCAAAACCTGGAAGTAAACCGACTGTCACGATCGGACACAATAGACACCGGTATACCGTGCCGTGACACTACTTCATCAATATATAGCTTCGCCAATTTATCTATTGGTGATGCTTCTTTCATAGCTAAGAAATGAGCACTCTTCGTCAGTCGATCGATAATTACCCAAATGGTATCGTTACCTCTTTGCGTCTTTGGTAACTTTGTCACAAAATCCATGGTAATCTTATCCCATTTCCACTCCGGAATTTCCAAAGATTGAAAGCTTCCGTATGGTCTTTGGTGTTATGCTTTTACTAACGAATAAGTTCCGCATGTCTCTACTTTTCGTGCCACATCAACTTTCATAGCCGGCCACCAATAATGCAACTTCAAATCTCTATACATCTTGGTACTTCCCGGATGTATAAAATACTTAGATCTATGCGCATCTTCGAGAATCAACTCCCGGTTTCCACCTAACTTTGGTACCCAAACACGGCCTTGGAACAATTTAATCCCACGGCTATCTTCAGTCAATTGAAGATGTTGCTTGGTCATTACTTCTTCTTTCAAGTTGCTTTCTAACAAAGCCTCCACTTGAGCAGCTTTTATTCTTTCAATCAGACTTGACATTACATCAATTCTGGCGTTTGTCGATTTCAAGCACCCATTATACTCTTTTCTACTCAAGGCATCGGCTACAACATTCGCTTTACCTGGGTGGTAATGCAATTCACAATCGTAGTCCTTCAACAATTCAAGCCATCGTCTTTGCCTCATGTTCAACTCCTTCTGATCAAAAACATGCTGTAAACGTTTATGATCAGTGAAGAGTGTACACTTCGTTCAATAGAGATAATGACGCCACAGCTTTAAAGCAAACACAACAGCTGCTAATTCTAAATCGTGGGTAGGATAGTTCTTTTTGTGTTCTTTCAATTGTCTTGACGCATAGGCAATTACCTTACCTCGTTGCATCAACACACATCCCAAACCCATTTTCGATGCGTCACTATAGACTACTAAATCTTCAGTTCCTTCTGGCAGTGCAAGAATAGGAGCTTCACACAACTTCTGCCGTAAGGTTCTGAAAGCTGTCTCCTGTTTTTCGGTCCAGACAAACTTCACATTCTTACGAGTCAACAGAGTCAAAGTAGAAGCAATCTTTGAGAAGTCTTTAATAAACCTTCTGTAATACCCTGCGAGACCCAAGAAACTTCTTATTTCAGACGCGCTTTTCGGAGTCTCCCAATTCATCATTGCTTCTATTTTTGCTGGATCTACTTTCACCCCTTCCGATGAAATCACATGACCGGGAAATTGTACTTCTTTCAACCAAAATTCACATTTAGAGAATTTTGCATACAATTTCTCTTTGCGTAACACTTCTAACACTTCACGAAGATGGCGTTCATGATCCTCCTCATTCTTCGAGTAAACAAGTATGTCATCAATGAAAACGATAACAAACTTGTCTAGAAACGGTCGACACACTCTATTCATCAGATCCATGAATATAGCTGGAGCATTAGTCAACCCAAATGGCATCACGAGAAATTCATAATGCCCGTATCTCGTTCTAAACGATGTCTTTGGAACGTCTTCTTCTCTTACCCGCACTTGGTGATACCCTGACCTTAGATCGATTTTGGAAAAGCATCCCGCTCCCTGGAGTTGATCAAACAAATCATCTATCCGTGGAAGCGGATACTTATTCTTAATTGTTACCTTGTTCAGCTCCCGATAGTCTATGCACATTCTCATAGTGCCATCTTTCTTCTTAACAAACAATACCGGAGCTCCCCAAGGTGAAGAACTCGGTCTAACAAAACCTTTATCTAACAGCTCTTGCAATTGAGACATCATTTCTGTCATCTCAGCTGGCGCTAGGCGGTAAGGTGCACGAGCTATCGGCGCTGCTCCAGGAATAAGATCGATGCGAAACTCTACTTGTCTCTCCGTTGGTAGACCTGGAAGATCATCCGGGAATACATCCGGAAATTCACGCACCACTTTGATATCTTGCACTTGTTTCTTTTCTAACTTCGTATCTATAACATAAGCTAGATAGAACCAACATCCCTTCGATAAACATTTATGCGCCTTTGCCACTGAAATCAACGGAAAATCTCCTTTCTGCTTTTCTCCAAATATGAATACGTCATCTTTATCAGTCATCGGAATTCGAATCAGATTCTTAGCACACATTATTTCTGCCTGGTTATTGCTCAACCAGTCCATCCCCACAACAATATCAAATCCCCCAATTTCCATTAACAATAAGTCAATCATAAATTCTGCTCCCTCTATTAGAATTTTACAATCGACCAGGCTTTCGCTAACCAAAGACTGAACTCCATTAGCTATCTCAACTACTAAGGCATCTCCTAACGTAGTGACAGACATAGCTAGCTTACGGTAGAACAACTTGGATACAAAAGAATAGTTTGCGCCACTATCAAATAACACATGTGCAGGAATGGAGTTTATAAGGAATGTACCCGAGACGACATCTTTCGATCCTTTCGCTTCTTCAGCAGTCATTTGAAAAGCACGCCCAGTTGGTTTAGGGATAACCAACTTCCTTCCCTGATCTCCCTCCTTCTTTAGCTTCGGACAATCTTTCCGAAAATGGCCCGGTTGCTTACATTCAAAACACACTGATCCCGGCATTGGGCAGTTCACGGCTATATGCCACGCCTTCCCGCATTTGTAACATTCATTTCCACCCATTCGACATAACCCAAAATGTTTGCTTCTACATTTGGAACACCAGCTTGGTTCCCTACGAGAGTCATAACGGATATTCTTGCCAAACAATCTGGTTTTCTGAGAAGATTCTGAACGACCTTCCCACTTTCTCTTTTCTCCTACATGCGCTTTCTCTTCTTTGTCTTTGGCGTACATCTCTTCTATTACTTTCGCTTCCTCAATCGTCTCCCTTAAAGTAGTAACCTCTGAACTTCGGACCCTTGTCATCATATCCGCTGGTAAACCCTTCAGATAAGATTTAATTTTATCTTTCTCGGCCGGAGCCACATGCCCCACCAGGTTCAGCTTCTCCATAAAGGATTCGGTATACTTTCTCACTGTCATGCTACCTTTCTTGAGATTTCTGAACTCTTCCTCGATTCGGTCTATTTCAGTTTCATTACAGTATTCCTCCAAAATCTTTGCTTTGAACATTTGCCAAGTCATGGCATTCAGAACTGTAGCTGTCACAGAAGTTGACAGCACATTCCACCACGACAACGCGTTACCGCGTAACATTTGCGACCCAAATCTAACTTTTGACCTTTCATCATTACATTCACAAGCTCGAAATGCTTGTGCAATCTCTCTTATCCAGTTCATACAAACCACTGGCGGTTTACAACTCAGAAAAGTTTTGTAGGAACAGTTTCTTTCAACCCTTCTTTCCGTCTCCGACCCTGGGTTACCAGTTGGATTTATCACACTAGTATCAACTACTGTTCGTCTTGGTTCCACACTTCGATCATTAAACATCTTCGTAAACATTTCTGCCTGCCTTCCCATAGCGGTATTCATCATTTCAGTTTGCCTTTCCATTGATGCATTCATCAATCTAGTCACATTATCCAATATCCGCCCTTCCATGCCTGAATCAGGTGGTGTTTGATCGGCCGTACTGGCACCCCCTCGATGCACCTGATTCCGCATTCCTCCTAAAGAAAGAAAATCTGGTGGCGTCTCCTGAATTCCGCTTACTCCAGTTTTCCTTTCTCCTGTATCATCTAACCAATTCCTATTCATAGAAGAATCTGGAGACCTCAGAGGTGTATTCACCATTGATCTAAATGAGCACAACAGAATACTCATCAGTAATGGTTTATACAACTAGACATACAATACGTACTTTTACCGCTAACCAGTCACTGTAACAATTTAGAAACAAGTATGCTTGTGTAATAATATATTCATAATAACAGTAGCTAATTGGAATTGCGAACATATCATACATAAGAATTCTCATAAACAACAACTATACATAAACCTAATTCTTTTTTTTCAGCTAAAACCCTTCTTTCTTTCCTTCTTTTTCATTTCTATCTCTCCCTCTCTAATTCTCTTTCGTACTCCAGTACACACACACAAAGCAAAAATGAAGAAATATCTTCCAATTCATCCAAAAAGGTGAAATGAGGCGGTGGTTAAGTTTAGGTGTCACCAAATTTGACTAAATCAAACCCCATACTTTCATCACATAATCAACTTTAACCCCTCATCTTAACAATTAAAATTAAAGTTTACCCCTTAACTTATAATTCCATAAAAACGATTTAACGTAACTTATTCGGGGTTAAACTCTAAAAATTAATTTGTCAAACAAATAATCATAACTTATCGATTAATTATACTCAATTAATTAATAAAACCCATCATCATTATTTATGAAAATTCGAGATGTTACAGTTTGTCCCTTTGGAACAGTGGAATTGATGTCCCCACAGTCTGGTCAAACATTCAAAGTCAATGGACAGAGAGTAAAGCATTTTCTGAGCGATAGTGCTCACATTCCATCCCACTCTCTACCCCACTCTGGTTAAGCAAAGTCAAAACCACTTGTAAATATTTTATTTCAGTTATTTGCTTTGTTTTTATTATTTTTGGTCTTTTTAATTCTGTGTGTAGGAGAGATTGCCAATTTTTGAAGAAAAAGTCAAACAATTGCTTCGCAGTGACATCGAACATGTCACTGCGCTTCCCACTGCCGGACTGACGCTGAGATGGGATGGTTGAGGGGCCCAAGACCTGAAAGCAAATCACCTTTTCTTGCACCAATGTCTACTTTTCTGCCACCTAGCACCTATTTCGCCATTTTCCAAGAAAACCATCATAACCTCTCTCTCTCTCTCTCTCTCTCTCTCTCTCAAATCAACCGTTCCCTCCTAAAACATAATACCCAAAAATAAACCCTTTCCACCAAATTCAAAAAACCACCTTTTCCTCTCATTTTTCAAAAACACTTTCATCTTTCCTTCTCTCTCACGAACCAGAAAACTCATCCTCTTCAATGGCAAGAAGCAAAAGACTTAACCCAAACCTTAATGAACCAAGCCATGCAGTGGTCCGCCGCCGCACCACCGACGATAACCCGCCGGAAAACATCACCGGCAACCTGAACGAACTTCTGCCATCCTCCGGCGAACATCCAACGTCGACCATCGCACCGGATGCGGAGTCGTCAAATCAAGAAGGGTCGAAGGCTGCTTCGTCTTCAAAGGCCTCAGACGCTAGTCTGAGTGGTTTTGATACCGAAGTGCAGCAAACTGATGAGGAAATGATAAAGTTGCAAGAAGAATACAACCAAAAGATCCTTGCACTTAAAAAGAAGAAAGAAGAGGTTGAAAAGAAAACGGAAGAGGAAGAAGAAAGGTTGGCACAAGAGGAGGAAGAAAGATTAAGAAAAGAGGAGGAAGAGAGAATCCAGAAAGAAGAAGCCGAACGGTTGGCAAGAGAGGAAGAGGAGATAAAAAGGGTTGAAAAGGAAAGACTACTTGAAGAAGAGAAGAAAAGGGCAGAAGAAGAAAAGATGAGAAAGGAAGAAGAAGACCGAATCAGACAGGAAGAGGAAAAATAAAGAAAAGATGTCGAGGCTGCGACACTTCAAAACAAGGAGCAGATTCAGACTGATCAAAACCTCCCAGTCGGTAGCACTATCAATTTGGAGGCACTTCAAAAGACTACCCACAGTGAGGAAAACCCAATCAAAAGAGCATTGAGGAAGAGAGGAATGGTCACCAGATCTGGGGTGACCATTTTGGATAAAACACCGCCCAAGAAATCAAGGAAACAACCATCTGGGAAAGGTAAGGGTCTCGAATCTTCTTTAAGTTCATCATCTTATGAATCTGATGCTGGGGATGAGCAAATTCAATCTGAAAACCCATATCAGTCAACAGTGGGCACTGAGCATGCCCCCAGTAGGGTGCCCAGGCAGTTCACGACCCCAGCGGTCGCTGCCCACTATGACTGCATTGTCAATCAAAAGTTGAACTTAGAGAGGGGTTTTGACCCCGACTTTGTAGAGGCCAACCCGTTTATCAAAGATAGGGTTTTACAGCAAGATTGGGCAACATTGGCATCTGCCAATCGTCGTGCCAATGCCTCTCAGACGAAGGACCCATTTATGAAAGTACGGGGTCGAACCGTGCACTATACCGCCAATGCTATTAATCGGGTCCTTGGAATAAGGATCCCAACTACATGCTCCTTTGCACGGTTCCCACAAAAAATGTCCCCGACAGATGAAGATGTTATTTTGAAAGAATTGGCAGTTGAAGGAAACCCCTGGGATAAAGATGGCAGTAGACGGTGCCTGCACGCTAGCTCCCTCACTATCGAACCCGCAGTGTGGTTCTAGTTTTTACGGGCCTCCTTATCACCAACTACTCATGATACGACCCTCTCGATGCACAAGTGCGCTTTGCTGTACTGCATTCTTGCGGGGAAACCAATCAACCTGGGAATCCTCAAGCACTCCGCTATCTACCAAGCTCGGACCCGAAAGAAGGTAATCCTCCCTCTTCCTTGTCTTATTACTTCGTTACTAATCGAGGCTGGAGTGCCAGCTGCTCAGGATGACAAGTGGATCACTTCAATGAACAACATCAGCATCGTCACAATCAAGAAAATGGGGAGAGCAATTACTACTCCCCCCGAAGAACCTGTTGATGAATAACCCAGTGAGATCCACTAGTACCCCACTCCGCCAGCCCACTCCAGCAAGCACAAGCAATCCAATGACCGCCATTCTGAGCGCATTAACAGCTCTCACCTACCGCGTCGATCTTATGGAAGCCCAACAGAAGGATATGAACAGGGCTACAGAGTCCTTCTGGATGTATACACGCGATCGGGATGCAGTTATAAATCAGATGTATCAAGGTGCTGATCCCCTACTTGCTGCGCAAATCCCTGACTTCCCTGAAGGAATCTGTCCCTCCAATGATAGTGAAGATGGTTTCCATGAAGACTCCGCCGAAAGCTCACCGCCAGCGACTCCTGCCCACTGAATGGTTTGTTGGGACTGTGGTTCCCACTCTAATTGCTCTCAAAAATAATTTTTATTTTTCTGTCTGTTTCGTATTTTGCCTATGGCTAGGCATTTGACAATATCGCTACTATTTTATTTTTGTTAAATGATGCATGAAATCCTTTTGGGTACTAACTTACTTCTCGTTTGAATGTTTGATTGATCTTTTTCCATTTCAAGGTGCAACTTTCGGCTTCCAACTTAAAAAGTCACTTTTGTAAGTACGACTCTCAACTTGTCACCATGAAATGATATAGGCCATTTTTCGCATCTAAACTCGACCTTTTTGTACCCTAAAACACCTCCTTGAACCCATTTTCCAAGTCACAGTGAGGACACTGTGCAATCTTCAAGTTTGAGGTGGGGACTTCCAGTCTTTCCACAGTGGGGACACTGTGAGGTCCTAAGTTTGAGGTGGGTAAGCTATACCCCCTCCCAAAAAAACCCAGAAACAAAAAAAACGGAGTGTCACTACAAAAGATTGATGGTGTGCCTTTTCTGGACCATCAAAGTGCTCACTCCCAGAAAAAGATGGTGTGCCTATTCTGGACCATCAGAATACCCACTCTCACAAAAAATAGCCATACCCAAATAAAAGCCTGAAGTGTACGTACTCACCCATGCAAAATACAAAACACTCACTTCTTGAAATTAAAAAATCTCAAAGCGAGATTTTCGGTCCATGTTTGGAATTGATTGCTACAAAACCCTTGGAAAAATATTCAAAGCCACAAACCCTTCGAACCCAAGAAAGTCCTATTGATCAAATGTGAACAAGGGAAAGATGTCGTCGAGTACATAAAGTGAAGCTTTTATTTTGGGACCGAAAGAAGCATCCATGGAGGGAGATCAACATCCATTCAGAGTGAGAAGTTGGTAAGTCCCTGAAAATCCAAAAGTGCATTTTTTTTATTTTTTTCTTTCTTTTTATTACTTGGGGACAAGTAATGGTTTAAGTTTGAGGTTGTGATAACTCTATTTTTAGAGTTATTATTTCCTTTTATTTTTATTTTATTTTTATTTTATTTTGTCAAATTTTAGCCATTTCACTTCTCAAAACCCCCATTCTTGGTAATATTCCAAAAAATGAGCAAAAAGAGTGAACCATAGTCTTAATAAATTATTTGGTGGAGTTTTGTTACTTTTTCACGAAATATCTGCAGTGACTTGCGCATCCCACTCCAGACCCCACTGGCGAGCAGAGAAGAAGACAAAAGAAAAACAAATCTTAGCTTGAAAGTAAAAATCTGGAGAATAGAAGGTTTAAATGGTAGAAGCATGGGGTGGTGAAGTACAAGCATGTTCCCAAAAGCATGGCAAGATGAATTGTTTATTGAAACCAATGGTACTATAAGTGGACTTTTTGGAAAAGGTGAAGGGACTCATGGGTAAAAGAGCTACATACTTATGGATATAAATGTTACTCAAAGAAGCTGAATTCTATGCTTTCTATCTTCAGTCCTTATTCTCTAGTTCTTACCCATCTTTTGTAAAGTCCAACCTTTCCTCTTAGTATATAAAGAGGAGTTGGGGTTCATTTAATTCATCTTGCATATCTCATCTACCACATTTAGTGTTAATTTAGTTCTAGTTGTTAGCTCTCATTTACTGTAGTAGTTCTTTAAATTTATGTATTTTCAATTCCTAGTGTAATTGTTAGTTTCGAGTAATCAGTGGCAGTGACGTACCCTCGTTCCCCACTGCGGTTTTAATTCAAGTCACTTTCAGTTTATTTATGTTCATCTTCTCATCTTTCGTTTTCTTTACTTCAGTAATTATGGGCTAAACACCCTTTGGGATGTAGGAAAGAGAAGTACCTGGATTTTTGAGAAAATGCTTGAGTAATCTTTATACTTGGAATATTTGTTGTTTTGGTCATTCACTCTCGATTATTGCCCAATGATGCGAACAAGCCGATCACTTGTAAGGATCTAAAGTCTAGTTCTTAACTCAGAAATGAGTAAAACGCAGTGACACGAGCTTGGATGATGCAAGGGGATTCAAAAGAATTCTTATGACACTTACGAAAGTGAGGTCGGCACAGTGAGCTAATCTCAACCCACTAGAATAGTAGGCAAGCTAGTTGGTGTATTAAAAACACTTAGAGTATTTGTCTCTACACATTCCATCGAGACGTGAAAAGGTCCATTTTGAGATTACCATTGACAAAACAATAAATACTAAGAGCATGGGATTTTTACCTAAAGGTATGAGTATTTTGTAACCGGGCTTTTCTAGCGAGAATGCTCACCTAAAGTACAAGGATCACTTTTAGGATCAAGTATTTATTATAAAATCTAGGGAAAATCTAACCTATGTTCCTTCTTTTAAATCTTAAGTAAAATCGTTAAAGTAGCATTTCACCAAACAAACCAAACTATTGATTCTCCTGTAATTGAAACTTGTAAAAGGAAGCTCATGAGAACCATATTGTCTTGATTGCCCAGTCCATGTGGATTCGATTCTGGTATTTTACCAACTATTACTTGCTGTGACGATCATAGTGGACAGTGTACACTTGCGCTTCCCACTATGGACAGTTTGCAACCCACTGCAATTAATTCACATATTTTGCACGTACCAGCCACCAAAGCTGAGAAATTAGCTAAGGTGAAGATCAATGCCACCAAGGCAAAGAAGACCAATCCTGGTGCAAATCAGGTTAAGGTAAAAACCACCACTGAGGTTAAGAAATTAACCAAAGTGAAGAATGTCACTGAAGCTGAATCTTCAAATGTTGCGAAGATTGCTGAACCTTCTACTTCCTCTACGACCATTGACAAATGTGGACCCATAATTAAGTGGGTACCTATTCAAACTAATCTTCCTTTGTTTGCAGGTCTCAAAGGGTATCTGGTATCTTGATAGCGGATGCTCTCAACATATGACTGGAAAGAAAAACCTGCTCACTGAGTACAAGGAAGAGAAAGGTCCCTCTGTGACCTTTGGTGGAAATGGAAAAGGCTATACTCGAGGGTTTGGTGTACTCTCAAATGGTACAACGACCTTCAGAAGAGTTGCATACGTTGAAGGGCTGAAGCACAATTTTCTTAGCATCAGTCAACTATGTGACAAGGACTTCAAAGTTTGCTTCACTAAGGAAGCATGTTTCGTCACTGACAAGAAGGAGAAAGTTGCTCTCAGTGGACATCGTTTGGAAAATGTTTATGTAATAAACATGGACTCAAGAACCACTGAGAATGCTTGTTTCTTCTCCAAAGCCTCTCCTGATGTCAACTGGCTATGTCATAAAAGGCTATCTCATCTCAACTTCAAGACACTGAATACTCTTTCTTCAAAAGAGTTAGTCACTGGTCTTCCTCAACACTCATACGCTAAGGAATCTCTTTGTTCAACGTGTGAAAAAGGAAAACAAACCAAAGCTAGCTTCAAGTCAAAGCAAGTTTCCTCAGTGTCATCTCCTCTTCAACTTCTCCACATGGATCTGTTTGGCCCTGTCAACGTTCAGTCCATCGCTGGAAAGAAGTATACGCTGGTTATTGTGGACGAATTCTCTCGCTACACCTGGGTAATGTTTCTCCGTGCTAAGAGCGACACCTCAGAAGAACTGATATCTTTTGTCAGGAAAATGGAAGTCCTGAATAATCTCCCTGTTCACTCAATAAGGAGTGATCATGGAACTGAATTCAAAAACAGTTCCCTTGATAGCTTCTTTGAAGGAAAGGGTATTTCTCACAACTTTTTCTCAGTGAGAACATCTCAACAAAATGGAGTCGCTGAAAGAAGCAATTGTACGATCATCGAAGCTACTCGTTCAATGCTCAGCGATTCTCATCTACCTACTCAGTTCTGGGCTGAAGCTGTCAACACTGCTTGTTTTACGCAGAATAGATCGTTGATCGTCAAAAGATTCAACAAAACTGCCTATGAACTTTTCCATGGAAGAAAACCATCTATCAGTTTTCTTTACATCTTTGGTTGTCACTGTTTTATCTTAAACAACAGAGATGCTCTTGGAAAATTCGATCCCAAAGCTGACGAAGGGATATTTCTTGGATATTCTTCCATATCCGAAGCCTTCAGAGTCTTCAACAAGAGAAGACATACTGTAGAAGAAACTATTCATGTCACCTTTGATGAATCCCGTTTAGCAAACTCAAGACCATCTGCTGATAACGAAGAACTCAATCAGTGGATGTTTTCTCATTTTGGAGATTCAGAAACTGTTCCAAACCCTGACCCTCAAGTCAACACACCAACCGCTGATGATGATCCTGTCATCATTCCTAGCGTGCAAACAAGTGAAACTGAATCATCTTGGGTCTGAGTTGTTCCAATCAACACTATGCCTGTTTCTGAACCATCATCTGATATTCCATCAACCTTTCAGCAGCCAGTGAATGAAATCTCATCTGTTCTGCCTATCGTGCCTCTACTACCTGACATTGCTGAAGTTTCCTCTTAGTGATTCCAGAGTTTCATCATGAGTCAGCGGATCATGCTCCTGCTCAGCGATGGACCATAAATCACCCTATTGATCAAATTCTTGGTGATCCAAACACAGGTGTTCAGACTCGACGCAATGCTAGTAACATTTGTCTTTATGTAAATTTTATTTCACTAACTGAACCAAAGAAAGTTGATGATGCCCTCAGAGATCCAAACTGGGTCAGCGCTATGCAAGAAGAGCTGACTGAATTCAAAAGAAACAAGGTTTGGAATCTCGTTCCAAGACCATCTGACAAATCAGTGATAGACACCAAGTGGGTATATCGAAATAAGTTAGATGAAAATGGAACTATAACCCGCAACAAAGCTCGCTTAGTTGCTCAGGGATACAGATAAGAGGAAGGTATAGATTATGACGAAACCTTTGCCCCAGTGGCAAGACTCGAAGCTATTCGTCTATTTCTAGCTTACACTGTTCATAGAGACTTAAAAGTATATCAAATGGACGTAAAATCAGCGTTCCTAAATGGAAGGCTGAATGAAGATCTCTACGTTGAACAACCTCCAGGATTCACTGATCCTAAGCATCCAGGTTATGTTCATAAGCTGGATAATTCACTCTGACTGAAACAAGCTCCACGTGCATGGTATGGCACTTTATCCTCTTTTCTTCTCATCAAAAAATTTGAGCGTGGAAAAAATTGATAACACTCTATTTTTCAGGAAAGTAAAAGGTCATGTTGATCCAAACCCTCAGTGATTTGATAATGACCCTCTCTTAAACACTTAGTGAAAATTGTAAGTAAACAATATGTATCAGAGTTTCACTATCGCTGATAAGTACTAAGACTTTACAGTACCGCTGATAGGAACTCTCACTCTTTAAATTAGATATTCAGCGAACACTGTTCATCATCATATAGCTCTGAGCCTGTTCAGTCTATGAGATGATCGATGATAAGTTAGTTGTTAATTATGATCCCTGAAGACAAGTTTCACGTCAACCAAAGTTCTACGCTGAAGTCGAAGATCAAGCTCAAGAAACAGCGACAAGTCTACTCATGAACTGATGCGGATATCAGTAAAGCAAGACCTGTCCATTCAACGTGAAGTATCAAGTAGAAGACTTCAGCAATCGATGAACTTTATCATTCCCTTTTTGTCTGTAATCGTACAACAACTCTGATTCTACACTGTGCACCATGCGGCTACTAAGGTTGTCTACAAAGGTCAATGACATGCAACCACTCAACTGCTGCCACGTGTAAAGCCATACTGCCATGCATTAAATGCATGCAGTATATAAGAAGAACCTTACTTTAGTTTTGAAGTGTGCTCGGACCATCTTCTTATTTCTTATTGTTAAGTTATTATTCGTAATTTCTTTAACTCTTTCTATTGCAAGAAACTTAGTGTTTCTCAAGACTTGTTTAGATTAGGTTTATCCTTAATCTTGTTCCGCAACAAGTTGTAAATTGTCTTGATTTATCAATAAACAATTTAGAAAAGTAAAAACGTGTGTTTGTATTAAACCCCCCCCCCCTTCTACAAACTTGTATAGCCCTTCGGGACGAACACGTGGTATGAGAGCGGATTTGTTTAATCTCATAAACAAGATCTGATCTATACTAAGATTTCTCTTCCTAGCTATTTCTTAAAATGGCTACCAACACAAACACAAACTATATTGAAAACGGTTCTCTTGCAAAACCCCTTAGATTCTCCAGAGATAATTTTAATCTATGGAAAAATAGGATGATTCTCTTCTTAGAAGGTGTAGACCCTACTATGCCTTATTATCTTGAAAACGGCCCATATATCCCTGTAAGAATTAATGCTGCAGTTCCAGCCGCTGAGAATAGACCTGCTATTCCAGAAAGGCTGATTCCTAAGGAAATTCATATGTGGACTGATGAAGATAAGAAGAAAGTGGCTATTGACACCAAAGCCAGATCCATAGTCTCCATGGCTCTTCCTGACAAAGTCTACCATTCAGTCATGAACCTGAAAACCTCAAAAGCTATGTGGGACACAATCTGTGTTCAGTATGAAGGTACTTCTGAAGTCCAGGACTCTCGAAAGATCAACCTGGTAAGACAGTATGAAAGCTTCATTTGTGGTAAGAATGAAACTCTCTCTGAAGTACACCAACGTTTTAACTGCTTAATAATAGATCTAAAAACTGTTGGTAAGGAATATTCTAACTTTGAAGTACTGACAAAGTTCTTAGAATGTTTACCTGAAAGTTGGGACAGTTATTCTATGTGTCTCAAGCTGTCAAAGGATCTGAAATCAATGACCCTTTCTACCTTATATGGCACGATGCTGAATCATGAGCAATCGAGTCATCTTAAGAAGAATCTTGTAAAAGATTCCAAAAGCACCCTTGTTGCTTTAATCTCAGAGTCACCTTCCACTCAGCGATCGACTATCACTGTCACTGAGTTGGAAACTAACTCTGAAAGATCATCAGACTCTGACGTTTCAGATAATGATGAAACTCTGGCATTCCTGGCTAATAAGTTCAGGAGATTTGCTAGAAAGAGTAATTTCAAGAAGAATAAACGTCTTGCTATTACTGACAAGCCAAGATCATCAACCCCTGTTGATAAGGCTACTGCTACTTGCTAAAACTGTGAAAAGATAGGACATTTTGCTAGCGAGTGCAGGTCAAGGAAAGTCTCTAGACCCTCAGCTTTTCCCAAGAAAAACTTTATTCCCAGGAATGGAGATGAAAAATATAAAAAGCTGAAAGAAAGGTATGCAAAGCTGAAAACCTTTAAGAAGAAAGGCAAAGGCCTCATGGCTGACTATGATTGGGCTGCCTCTGACGAAGAAGAATCATCTGACTCTGAAGATGATGATGAAGCCAATCTATGTCTCATGGCCAAACTTGAAAATGAGGAAGACAATTCTGACATTCCCTCTACTTCAACCTCTGCAACTCAGGTATCACCTTCCTTCTTTACCAATATTGCAAATATTGATGAAGCTGATAGTCTTCGAAAGATCGATCTCTTGACTAGAAGTTTATATGAAGCCATGAATGGCAAAACTGTAGTTGAAAATCAAAACCCTGATCTCGCTGAACAGATTAAAAATTGTCACCTTCAAATAGAAAATCTATCTAAAATTGAAGAAGATTTTAAAGATCAAGTTCACCTAAATCAGCTAGTCAAAATCGAGCGCGAATAAGCTATCGCTGCATTAAAAGCTGAAAAAACTACTGTTGATGGATGGTATAATTCCTTAACAAAGATCACTGAGATAATTAAGTCTCAGATTCCCCTGAGTGATAAACGTGGTCTTGGTTACAAAGCTGATACTCTAGAACCAACCACTGATCGTTCCATGCTCTTATTTGGATCTTTCGTATCCTCAGTCGCTGATACTTCATCCTCTCAGTGTTCCTCTTCTAAACCGCCCATCCCTGAGGAAATCTCTACCTTAACTTCTAAAGGTAAAGAAAAAGTTATTTATCCAAAACCTACCTCAGTCTTTAAAAACAAAGGTAAAGGAATTGCTTTTAACCAAAGTCCTCAGAAGGGTACCTCTGTACCAAAGCTGAACGCTTCTAAAGCTTCAGTGACTTATCCCTCTGATTCAAAGAATAAGATCTCTGGATTTATTCAGCGTGGATCTATTCAGCGATCTACTCCTAGAATCAAAGTGGAAATCATTGGTAAGAAATCCGAAGAACTAAATGTTCCTCCCATTTCAAAAACCAATAGCTTACTTGGTGATGGTCCTTCTAATTCAAAATCTAAAGCTCAGCATGCAAATGGTCCTAGAACTACTTTTGGTTATAGGAAATGTTATCATTGTGGACTTACAAATCATATTGCTAGTAAGTGCCCCACAACCACCCAAGCTGAAAAGATAGCTAAGGTGAAGATCATTGCCCCCAAGGCAAAGAAGACCACTAAGGTTAAGAAATTAACCAAAGTGAAGACTGACAAAGCTGAATCTTCAAATGCTGCGAAGACTGCTGAACCTTCCACCTCTTCTTCTACCCCCACTGACCAGTGTGTACACATGGTTAAGTGGGTACCCAAGAAAAACTAATCTTCCTTTGTAATGCAGGTTAAGAAGGGTATCTGGTATCTCGATAGTGGATGCTCTAGACACATGACTGGTATGAAGAACCTGCTCACTGAGTACAAAGAAGAGAAGGGTCCCTCTGTAACTTTCGGTGGAAATGGAAAAGGACATACCCGAGGGTTTGGTGTACTATCTAATGGTACAACAACCTTCAGAAGAGTCGCATATGTTGAAGGGCTGAAGCATAATCTTCTAAGCATCAGTCAGCTTTGCAACAAGGATAACAAAGTAATCTTTACTAAGGAATCCTGCTTTGTCGCTGACAAAAATGAGAAGATAGCTCTCAGCGGTTATCGTTTGGAAAATGTTTATGTAATAAACATGGGCTCAACAACCACTGAGAACTCCTTTTTCTTCTCAAAAGCCTCATCTGATGTCAACTGGCTATGGCATAAGAGGCTCTCTCATCTAAACTTCAAGACACTGAACACTCTTTCTTCGAAAGAGTTAGTCACTGGTCTACCTCAGCACTCATACGCCAAAGAATCCTTATGTTCAGCGTGTGAGAAAGGCAAGCAGACCAAAGCAAGCTTTAAGTCAAAGCAAGTTTCCTCAGTATCATCTCCTCTACAAATTCTCCATATGGATTTGTTTGGCCCTGTTAACAAAAAATCCATCGCTGGAAAGAAATATACACTGGTCATAGTTGATGAATTCTCTCGATATACATGGGTTATGTTTCTCTGTTCTAAGAGTGACACACCTGAAGAACTCATCACCTTTGTTCGGAAAATGGAAACCCTAAACAACTTGATCTTTCGCTCAATAAGGAGTGATCAAGGGACTGAATTCAAAAATAGTTCTCTTGATTCCTTCTTTGAGAGTAAGGGTATTTCTCACAACTTTTCTTCAGTGAGAACACCGCAACAAAACGGAGTCGCTGAAAGAAGAAATAGAACTATTATTGAAGCTGCACGTTCAATGCTCAGCGATTCTCACCTGCCTACTCAGTTTTGGGCAGAAGCTGTCAACACTGTTTGTTTTACGCAAAACAGGTCGCTGATAGTCAAAAGATTTAATAAAACAGCCTACGAACGTTTTCATGGGAGAAAGCCTTCAATTAGCTTTTTTCACATCTTTGGATGTCAGTGTTTCATACTGAACAACAGAGATGCCCTTGGAAAGTTTGATCCTAAGGCTGATGATGGAATCTTTCTTGGATATTCTTCAATCTCCAAAGCCTTCAGAGTCTTCAATCGAAGAAGACAATCTGTTGAAGAAACTATTCACGTCACTTTTGACGAATCCCGCTCAGCGAATTCTCGACCTTCTGCTGATACTGAAGAACTGAATCAATGGATGTTTTCTCATCTTGGTGATTCAGAAGATATTCCCACTCCTCATACTCATACAGTTGAAGATGATAGTCCTACTATCATCCCAAACATGCAGAATAGTGAAGCTAAAACATCATGGGTCTCAGCAGTTCCTTTAAACACTATACCTGCTTCTGAACCAAATGTCTCAGACATTCCATCTACTTCTCAGCAATCAGTAAATGAGATGACATCTGACCTACTCCTCTCTTGGCTGATTTTTTCCAGAAGTTGCTGAAACTTCATCTTCAGCTCCTCCAGTTCAATTTGAGTCAACGACTTATGCTCCTGCTCAGCGATGGACTGTAAATCACCCAATTGATCAAATTCTTGGAGATCCACACGCTGGTGTTCAGACTCGACGAAGTGCAGGTAATATTTGTTTATTTGTTAACTTTATTTCTCTGATTGAACCAAAGAAAATAGATGATGCCCTCAAAGATCCAAACTAGGTCAGCGCCATGCAAGTAGAGCTGACTGAATTCGAAAGAAACAAAGTTTGGAAACTTGTTCGAAGACCAACTGACAAAACATTGATAGGCACTAAATGGGTCTATCGAAACAAGTTGGACGAACATGGAACTGTAACCGGCAACAAAGCTCATCTTGTTGCTCAGGGATACAGACAAGAGGAAGGCATAGATTACGACAAAACATTTGCTCCAGTAGCAAGACTAGAATCTATTCGTCTATTCTTAGCATACGCTGTACACAAAGACTTCAAAGTATATCAGATGGATGTTAAGTCAGCATTTCTAAATGGAAGGCTGAATGAAGAAGTCTATGTGGAACAACCTCCAGGATTCTCAGATCCTAAGTGTCCAGGTTATGTTTATAAACTGGATAAGGCACTTTATGGCTTAAAGCAAGCTCCTCGTGCATGGTATGAAACTCTCTATACTTATCTCCATATTGTACAATTTGAGCGTGGTAAAATCGATAAGACTCTATTCTTCAGGAAAGTAAAAGGTCATATTATTCTTGTTTAGATATATGTTGATGACATTATATTTGGTTCTACTAACCCTGACCTTTGTACTCGTTTTGCTGATAGAATGAAAGAAGAGTATAAAATGAGCATGATGTGTGAGCTAACATATTTCCTTGGTCTTCAGATAAAGCAAAATGAAAAAGGAACTTTCATTAATCAGGGAAAGTATGTTAAAGATATGCTGAAGAAATTCGATTTAACTCAGAGTTCAGCTATGAAAACCCCTATGGCACCACCGCTGACACTAGACAAGGATTCAAATGGAATACCAGTTAATGTCACGATGTACCGTGGGATGATCGACTCTCTCTTGTATCCTATAGCTATCTGACCCGATATTATGTACGCAACCTGTTTGTGTGCCCGATATCAAGCTGAACCTAAGGAATCTCATATGATCGCTGTAGAGCGAATCTTTCGTTACCTTAAGGGTACTATGAACCTAGGTCTTTGGTATCCCAAAGACTCAGGGTTTGATCTAATCGCCTATTCAGATAGTGATTTTGCAGGTTGCAAATTGGATAGGAAAAGCACCACAGGAGGCTGTCAGCTCCTGGGTGGAAAGCTGGTGAGTTGGACAAGTAAAAAGCAAAACTCAGTGTCCACCTCAACTGCTGAAGCTGAGTATGTAGCCGCTGGAAGCTGTTGTTCTCAGGTCTTGTGGATGAGAAATCAACTACTAGACTATGACCTTCAGCTCTCGAAAATTCCAATCTATTGCGACAGCACAAGTGCCATCGCTATAGCCAACAATCCAGTGCTACACTCAAAGACAAAACACATCGAAATCAGGTATCATTTTATCAGAGATCATGTGATGAATAGTGATATAGAATTTCATTTTATCCCAACTGACTATCAGTTAGCTGATCTGTTCACCAAACCTCTTGATGAGACAAGATTCAACTTTCTCATCAGCGAGCTTGGAATGCTGAACTTTGAAGAGTAAAATCTTCAGCGGTTCACATTTGATCAGCGATAGGATAAAATCAACTTGTATTACCCATTCTATCATTCTCTCTCTGAACATAATTGATTCGCTGATATCAAGGTATGTTTTCTCTCTTACTCGCTGACGTTCGCATGTGAATGTAAGATTTCAAAACAAATTGCATCGCTGAATATCTCTTCCTTAACAGCGATACTTTGAATTTTCTTAAACCAACACTGATATTTCTATTCAGTGCTTCATATTTTCAAAAGTGTCCCTGAGCTTTCAAAACCTCAGAGACATCCTAAAATATGAAAGGACAGTTGTGACGTCATCGCAACGGATAAGCCCTGACACGTTATTTTTCTGACACACAATTGCACGTTTCGTTTACCTTCCAATCAAATGCAAACACGTGTCCGTGTCATGATGAAAATCTTTTCCCGCTCAAGATTTTCTCTCTCTCTACTCTCTCTATATAAACCATTTTGGGTTTATATTTTTCTCTTTACGCGAAAAAAAAACTTCACCTCCAGGCAAGAAAAAGATTTACTGTTGCATTTTGAGCTCTCAAAATTTCCAGAAACTGTTCATCTTCTTCTTTGACGAACCAGGTTAATACTCTTATTATTTACCTACATTACTTGTTTATGATCTTATTCTTTGCTTTTAACAGATCAAACAAAAGAACTTTTATAAAATGAAATCATTTTCTGTTCATGATTTTATGAATACAACCTTCATGGTTGTTCTTCAAGTTTATATCAAAACTCGTAAACTTGTTCTTCATATGTTTTTTCCAGAATTCCTTCTTCAAATGAAAACTTGAAAACACATAATCTCTACGTTTTGTAACTCTTTCTCAAAACAAGAAAAACCCTAATCTTTCTCAAAGGGATTTTTGGCTGAATGAAATGGACAAAATTCAAAAACATCTTATTGGAAAATATTTCCACATTAAGACTATTTGTTTTGTTGATCTTTGGTTGAGCTGATTACAGAAATGGCATCTTCTACAGGTATTCCAACTGCTGAGAAAACTACTGCTGCTGAGGAACTTGAAATCACCAAGGCTCCTCAGGTCAAGTTCAAACTTGAGGATATATCTTTTACAAAATCAAACAACCTCCATGCGCTGTTCGATTTTCCTCCGAAGAAACAAGTCAAGCATCTAGACGATGCTGTGAATTTTCTGAAAACCTGTTGCCTCTCTACAGCCTTGACCATAACACCCCCTGCTCATCAGTTACTATTATCTCAATTTTGGTATACCGCCAGACACACTCAGCTACCATCATCCAAAGACCCTACCAAACTACTTGATGTCATCCTCTGTGACACTGATTTTGGCACCATCAAAATCAACCCTACTATCATTCGAAAAGCACTGAATCTCCCTGTTGCCACCAAAGATAAACCATTTGTTCCTTTTCCTGATCCCAAGAGACATGCTGATAGAGAAACACTCATTGCATTCTTTGATGCAATGAAGTACGTATGGGATCAAGGGAGAGATGAAAAAGCCGAGAAGAAACTGACTGCAATCAAGAAGTCAAAGATGCCCAGCGAGATGAACTTCATCTTCGCACAACTGATAAGCTGCATGACAGCGAAGAGTGGCTCCTCTGATCAAGCTGCTCAACCTCAGCAAGCCATGGGCTATGCATTGCTGAAGGGTCTCCATGTTGACTGGGCCTCGATAATCTACGACGATCTTGCGCTCAGAGTAGATTTTGCTGATAGACCATCATGGGTTCCATACCCAAGATTCCTCAGCGCCATCTTACAAACCGGCCTTAAGGATAACTACCCAAAAGTAGGAGACCTGAAACTCTCTCAGGTTGGCCCTAAGGTGCTCGACTTCAAGCCCCTGCCAAATGAGGTACGTCTCTCTACTCTCTTATCTATTCTCAATCCTCCTTCTTCTACTTCTGCGGCCCATTCAGTGGAAATCCCCACCGCTAATACCCCAGCTGCAACCTCCACTCCTTCTAGAAAAAGGAAACAATCTACTACCCAACTTGGTTCCAAAAGAATCAAGAAAACCAAGGAGCAACCCCCCCAGCATTTACATGCTGAAGACTCCTCAGCTCATCTTGAAGAGCTGATGGAAAGTTCAGTGGTACGCTTTGCCACAGCTGAACAAGCCACTCCTTCCATCCCAGCTTCAACGTCTCTAAACGCTGAAGTTATAAACTTGGAAATGAACCCACCTCCTTCAGCTTCTCTACAGACTGAAGTGATTCTCAGCGGATCCAACGCTGAACCCCGCACCCAACCATCATTCTCATCCTCCATTCCTCTCACCTCTTCTTTGGTCACTCAATCTATTCCCCTATTATCCTCAACAACCGTCATCCTCAGCGACACTACTGCTGAACATTTTTAGAGGATGATAGGACACACCACAGGACCTGCAGGTTCTTCCAATCGTCTAGGAAATATTGAAGACGACTACGAAACTTTTTCAGGACATCGAGGTTTCGACAACTTCTCCAACCCGCCTGCAGGTATACACAAAATCCCACACACTTCTCTCTCTCAACCCCAAACTTCTGAGCTTTCCTCTGTTCATAAGTTTATAACTTTTTCAGGTCCTAATTTGGGAGATATCAACACCTCCCTGACGGCCCTGGAAACAAAGATGGAGTCTTTCAACAAAACTCTAACTGCCAACTCTTCAGCGGTTACAAACGCTGGAGAGAACTTGAAGACTTTGACCACTGAGGTAAAAAAGAAAGCCTCCAAAGCTGATATGGAGAAGGTGGATGGTAGCATTGCTAAATTTTCTACCACCCTCGGTGAAAACTCAACCGCCACAACCACTCTCTCAACAAACTTCACATCTTTGTCCAATGATGTCACATCATTGAAGACAGAAGTTGGTTCTCTTAAGAGTGAAGTTTCCACGATCAAGACTGAAGTCTCTGCGGTCAAAGAGATTGTTCAAAAAGTGCTCGATCGCCTGAACACCCCAACTTCTCATTTCACTCAGGCCGATCGAGATGATCTCAAAAAGATAAGTCCTGCTATTACTGGCCTAGAAGACAGAGTAGCAGCGATTGAAAAATGCATAAGAATTACTGGCCAAGAAGACAGTAATCCTATTGTTGTTGCTGCTGCTGAAAAGTCCGTTGCCTCCCCCAACTATGATGTGGAAGAGGGGGAGAAGCCTAAAGAAGACCTTCCCCATAATGATGAGGGGGAGAAGAAAAATAAAGAAGACCTTCCCCATGCTGAGTGGGAGGGTATTGAGACTGAAGCTGATGCTACTTCTTCAAAACCTCAAGGAGTTGAAAACCCTGAGGGAACCGAGAAACCTTCCTCTGTATCTGAGGAGGAGCAACTCGAAGAGCAGAACATTGAAGATGCTGCTGATGTAACCTCACCCTACGCTGAAGAAGTTGAATCTGATGAAGACGAAGCTGAAGACGATGAAGCTGTCGACATCTCTGATGATGAACCATCTTCTTCTCCAAAGAATGATGATGATGACGATGATGATGGTGATGATGACTCCTTTATCGTCAAGCCTGTTCAGAAGACTACAACTCTCAAAGAGATTTTGATAAACGAACCTTCAGGGGAGCGGACCAAGACAAAGCCTGCAGCGTCTGAAGCTGACAAAGGCAAAAACAAAGGCCTTGCTGCAGAAGACAATCTGATGATCTTGCTTTAAAAGCCAGTTTGTCAGGTACACTACCTCCTATTCCCTTACACTGCATCCCTCCTCTATCCCTTCTCAATCTCAATCCTTCTATCCATAAAACCTCTATACACTTAACCACATTCTTTTCTCTATCTCTTTCTTCCCCAACTCTGCTTACTTAAACGATCGCTGTGTTTCAGCTAGTCCTCTCCCCTGTTTGAGGATCCCGCTGAAGCTCCTTCGACTACACCAGGGATAATCCTAGCCACAAGAGCTGAAGAAATAATCCCAGTCTTGGATTTAACTACTGAGACTGATGAACCTGAAGAACAGCTGCTCTCTCACCAAAACAGACATTCCTTGGCTCCTCAAAAGCTGAGTGAAGAGGATCAAGAAAAGAGAGATGCAATGATCAAGAGATTCGAAGATCAGCGAATCATCCTGAAGCGTGATCAACTTCCTTCTATTCCTCCAAAGTTCAGACTTTCACAAAAGGAATACCAGGATCACCTCAGAGCTGAAAGGTTAATCGCTGAAAGAAGGGAAGCTGAAGAAAAAGACAGAGAACTCGCCATCCAACTTGTCCAACAATCGGTGAAAGACCCCGTGCTGAAAAGAACTCCCATTGATGTCAAACGTCAGCTATGGGATGATGCCCAAAGGATCGTTGAAGAAAAGACGAAAGTATCTGATACGACATTGAAATGGTGTAAAGAAATGCTGAATTATCGATCTCGACCATCCAAAATCATCAAAGTAAACATCAGAGGAAGACTGTTCGTTGACATTCCTGTTGGTGAAATTGATGTATTCAGAGAAGACAAAACCAAGCAAACCTTCTATGCTACTATTTTAGAGAAGTTTGGTTTCTCTGAATGGTTGGAAATGACATTAGCCATTCAGGGATCGCGCTCAAAGTTCAAGAGCCATGTCGAGAAAATTTTAAATACTCAGATCGACTTGGTTTCTTCTGCTGTGGATATTCCTCCTTCCACTCTTCTTCCTCCTCAACAAAGAAGAGTCTCTGCAAAGGAAAAGAAAGTCTCAGACTCAGGTCCTCCTATACAGAATGAAACAGGTATTCGTTTCTCTCGTGCTGAAGTTCTTGGCCCTTATGCTGATCTCTCAGCGCTTGACACCTCCCTACCACCTGGAGAAACTTTCATTCCTAGCAAAGTTGTAAGTGATCCTTATGGTATATTCTTTCTAGACTACCAAGGAAATCATCACTTTTAACGCATCTCTGAGCTTCCAATCACTCCCATCGAACAACTCAGAGATCTCATATACTGGTGTGAAGTGAGACGTGACATTAAAGCTAGACACCTGAAGCCCTTGATTTTTGAAGAAGCTCTGAACAAAAATAATCAAGGATTAGATGTCCGTGACTGGATGATTCCCACATCAAAGACCCTCGATGAACTTCTCATCAAGGAAGAACCTTTTGACGGATAGGATCGCCTTGTAATTTTATTTGCTGTACTTGTAATTTTTCTACTTCCCTCTGTAATCTTTACGAAGTTCAAAGAAAAATTTCAGCGAATGTACTTTACTCCATAAGTACTGAAAAGATCCCAGAAAACAGTAAAAGGGACAAATATTTTATGAGTTCTTTTTATCCTTATATTTTCATTAAATAGCAATTTTCTCTGTTGCTATGTCATAATCAAATAGGGGGAGATTGTTGATCCAAACCCTCAGTGATTTGATAATGACCCTCTCTTAAACAATTAGTGAAAATTGTAAGTAAACAATATGTATCAGAGTTTCACTATCGCTGATAAGTACTAAGACTTTACAGTACCGCTGATAGGAACTCTCACTCTTTAGATTAGATATTCAGCGAACACTGTTCATCATCATATAGCTCTGAGCATGTTCAGTCTATGAGATGATCGCTGATAAGTTAGTTATTTACTTATGATCCCTGAAGACAAGTTTCACGTCAACCAAAGTTTTACGCTGAAGTCGAAGATCAAGCTCAAGAACCAGCGACAAGTCTACTCATGAACTGATGCGGATATCAGCGAAGCAAGACCTGTCCATTCAACGTGAAGTATCAAGTAGAAGACTTCAGCAATCGCTGAACTTTATCATTCGCTGATAAAGATCTGACTCAAGGAAAGCTGATCATGAAGTATCCCTGCATGTTACTATTGTCTTACCTCCCTTGCACGTCTCCGTACAAACTGTCAGAACGGACATCCCTTTTTGTCTGTAATCATACAACAACTCTGACTCTACACTGTGCACCCTGCGGCTACTAAGGTTGTCTACAAAGGTCAATGACATGCAACCACTCAGCTGTTGCCACGTGTAAAGCCATACTGCCATGCATTAAATGCATGCAGTATATAAGAAGAACCTTACTTCAGTTTTGAAGTGTGCTCGGACCATCTTCTTATTTCTTATTGTTAAGTTATTATTCGTAATTTCTTTAACTCTTTCTAGTGCAAGAAACTTAGTGTTTCTCAAGACTTGTTTAGATTAGGTTTATCCTTAATCTTGTTCCGCAACAAGTTGTAAATTGTCTTGATTTATCAATAAACAATTTAGAAAAGTAAAAACGTGTGTTTGTATTCAACCCCCCCCCCCCTTCTACAAACTTGTATAGCCCTTCGGGACCAACAGGTTATATAATTTTTGTTCAAATATATGTTGATGACATTATATTTGGTTCTACTAACCCACCTTTATGTACTCGTTTCGCTGAAAGAATGAAATCTGAATATAAAATAAGTATGATGGGTGAGCTGAACTACTTCCTTGGACTCCAAATCAAGCAAAATGATAAGGGTACGTTTATCCACCATAGTAAGTATGTCAAAGATATGCTGAAGAAGTTTGATCTGACTCAAAGTTCAGCTATGAAAACCCCTATGGCACCGCCGCTGACACTTAACAAAGATCCTTTAGGGAAGACTGTTAATGTCACTGCGTACCGTGGGATGATCGATTCTCTTCTTTATCTTACAGCTAGCCATCCTGATATTATGTATGCTACTTGTTTTTGTGCATGATATTAATCTGAACCCAAAGAATCTCATCTGATCGCTGTAAAGCGAATTTTCAGATATCTGAAGGGTACTCCCAACCTAGGTCTTTGGTATCCCAAAGACTCAGCGTTCGATCTAACTGCCTATTCAGATAGTGATTTCGCAGGTTGCAAGCTGGATAGGAAAAGCACCACAGGAGGCTGTCAGCTCCTGGGTGGCAAGCTGGTAAGTTGGACAAACAAGAAGCAAAGTTCAGTATCCACCTCTACAGCTGAAGCTGAATATGTAGCTGCTGAAAGCTGTTGTGCTCAAGTCTTATGGATGAGAAATCAACTATTGGACTATGATCTTCAGCTCTTTAAAATTACAATCTATTGCGACAACACTAGTGCCATCGCTATAGAAAACAATCCAGTGCTACACTCAAAGATCAAACACATCGAGATCAGGTATCACTTTATCAGAGATCATGTGATGAATGGTGATATAGAACTTCACTTTATCCCAATTGACTTTCAGTTAGCTGATCTTTTCACCAAACCTCTTGATGAGACAAGATTCAACTTTCTCTTCAACGATCTTGGAATGATAAACCTTGAAGATTAAATCTTCAGCGGTAAGGAATTGGATCAGTGATAAAGAAAATTTTATTTACTCATTCCTCATCAAATCTCTGAACAAAAATGATTCGCTGATATCAAGGTATGTTCTCTCTCTCCAAACGCTGAAGTTTACTTCAGCGTGTAGAATTTCAAAATAATTTGTATCGCTGAATATCTCTTCCTTCAATGATTCTTTTTGAAATAACTATGCTCACTGATATTTCTCATCAGTGATTCTTTTAAATTATCCCTGAGACTTTCAAAAACTTCAGAGATAACTTAGAAATGTGAAAGGACAGTTGTGACGTCATCAAAACGGATAACCTATGGCATGCTTTTTCTCTGGCATGTTCATCTGTTGAAATTCTTGACCAATACGCTTCGTGGGACGTGTCTGTGTCATGATGAGCAACTTTTTCCCGCTCATCACTTTCTCTCTCTACTCTTACTATATAAACAACCCTTGTTTATATTTTTTCCTTTTACGCTCTCGAACTCTCAAGCGTAAAGAACTCCTTGCATTCTTGTTTTCTCGGATTTTTGTGTGAAATCTTTGTGTTTGAGTCTTCAAACAATCATCAAAAGCTTAACATTTCATCCCAAACATATTCTATCTTGTTTTGATCTTATTCTTGTTCTCAAAAGATCAATCAAACGTGTTTTTAAACCTATGATCATCTTCTTCATGCTCATAGAAACAAAAGTTAAAAATAAGTTTTTCGTTTAAGTTTGTACTAAAAATCATAAACTTTTACGTTTTTTCCAGAATCCTTTCCTTAAAAGGAAACTGGAAACAAGAATTTCACTAGTTTTGAACTCATTTTAAAACTAGAAACCCTATTTTTACATTTTCTTTCCTTAAAAGGACATTGTAAAAACCCTTATTTTGGAAATCCATTTCCATTCTAAGAATTTGTTTTATCTTTTTCTCTATACTCTTATTCTCACAGAAATGGCTGCTACCACTGATGCTACTACTACTACTACTACCGATGTTGCTCCTTATTCAATGGTGAAAGCTGCAAATATGAAGCATGAAATGCACCAAATCATGTTTGTCAGCAACAACCATTACGCCCTTCTTGAATTCCCCAAGAAGAAACCTGCCCCCCACTTGACTGACGCTGTGAATTTCATCAAGAATTGCCCTCTTGCCACAACGATGACCATCACCCCTCCAGCGTACACGCATCTACATCAGCAGTTCTGGTACACTACTCACCGTACCACTGCTACCTCTGCCAAAACCAAGAAGGAATTCTCAGTCATCGGTTTTCAGACCGAGCTGGGTCACAGAACCATTTCACCCGCTGCAATCCACGCAGCTCTGAACCTCCCCTCTGGCAATAAACAACACCCATTCGTTTCTTTCCCTAACCCCATTTCCCCTTAAGGAAAGAAGGTAATCATCTCCTTCCTTCACAAGATGAAATACCTCTGGAACCCCGCCCGAGACGGTCAACCTGAGAAGAAGATCACCACGGCCCTGAAGAACAAAATGCCTTCAGAGATCAACTTTATTTTTGCTCATGTGATCAGTTGCATGACAGCGAAAACCGGCTCCACTGATCAAGCTTTCAAGCTTCAGTATGTCGTGGCCTATGCTCTCCTCAAGGGCTTACATGTCGACTATGCCCGAGTCATCTTCGAAGACATGATGGACAGAGTTGAGATGCCTGACCGCCCCAACACTGTTCCCTACCCGCGGTCAATCAATGCTATCCTCATATACGGCTTCAAGGACCTCTAACCTAAACAAGGAGACCTGAAGCTCTCCCAAGTCAGTCCAAAAGTTATCGACTTCAAATCGGTGAAAAACGAGGTAAGTCTTTCTACCCTACTCTCTCTTCTCCGCACTCCTTCTTCTTCTTCTTCAGTGGCTACTGCTACAGCAGCGGTAATCCCAACCGTTGATACCCCAGCCACTACATCCTCCTCTCTTAAAAAGAGGAAACACTCTGAAACCACTCTTGGCAGCCGTAAGACCAAGAAGTCCTCAAAAGAGATCCCCAAGCCTTCTCAGGCTGAAGACCCCAACTTCGCCTCTTCACAGGGAACGATGGAAGGTTCTGTGGTCCACTCCACCACATCTGCTGAAGCCACCCCTTCAATAACCATTTCAGAGACTCAGCTTTGAAACTTTCTTGGATGAGAACCCCAGAATCTCAGCATCTCTAAGTGCTGCAGAGGATTTTCTCAGCGAATCTAACGCTGAAGCTGCTACAACCGCACCGTTTGTTGATCCAAACCCTCAGTGATTTGATAATGACCCTCTCTTAAATACTTAGTGAAAATTGTATGTAAACAATATGTATCAGAGTTTCGCTATCGCTGATAAGTACTAAGATCTTACAGTATCGCTGATAGGAACTCTCGCTCTTTAAATTAAACATTCAGCGAACACTGTTCACCATAATGCGCTGAGTCTGTTCAGTCCTTATGGTGATCGCTGATAAGTTAGTTGTTTACTTATAATCCCTGAAGACAAGTTTCACGTCAACAAAGGTTCTACGCTGAAGTCGAAGATCAAGCTCAAGAACCAGCGACAAGTCTACTAATGAACTGATGCGGATCAGCGAAGACTCAGATTTGTCCACTCAACGTGAAGTATCAAGTACAAGACTTCAGCTATCGCTGAACTTTATCATTCGCTGAATAGTAAATGATAATCGCTGAATTAACGAAAGCTGATCATGAAGTCCTCCGTACAAAGTACTTTTGTCTTAACCTCCCTTGCACGCCACCGTACGAAATTTCAGAAAAGAACCTCCGAAAATTTGAGATCGTACAAACACTCTGATACTACACTGTTCATTCATGCGGCTACTAAGGTTGTCAACAAAGGTCAATGACATGCAACCAATCAGCTGCTGCCACGTGTAAAGTATAAACTGCAATGCATTAAATGCATGCAGTATATAAGAAGAAGAACTCACTTCATTTTGAAGTAACTTGCTAACTCTGGACAAGTTCATCCTTCTTATCTTGAGATAGGTTATTATTAGTAATTTCTTTCTCCTTCTTAGTGCAAGAAACTTAGTGTTCCAACTTGTTTAGATTTAGGTTTATCCTTAATCTTGTTTCCGCAACAAGCTGTAAATTGTTAATGATTTATCAATAAACAATTTAGAAAAGTAAAATAACGTGTTTGTATTCAACCCCCCCCCCCCCCCCTTCTACAAACTTGTATAGGCCTTTCGGGACCAACAAGTGGTATCAGAGCAGATTTGTTTAATCTCATAAACAAGATCTAATCTAAGATATTTCTCTTCCTTGCTATTATCTGAAAATGGCCTCCCACACAAACACAAATTATATAGACAATGGTTCTCTTGCAAAACCCCCTAGATTTTCCAGAGACAACTTCAACTTATGGAAAAATAGGATGATGCTCTTCCTAGAAGGTGTAGACCCTACTATGACCTACTATCTTGAAAACGGCCCACACATCCCTGTAACTATTGATCCTTCAGTTCCAGCCACTGCAACTCGAGCTGCTATTCCTGAAAGGCTGATTCCAAAGGAAATACACATGTGGACCGATGAAGATAAGAAGAAAGTGGCTATAGATACAAAAGCCAGATCCATACTATCCATGGCCCTTCCTGACGAAGTCTACCATTCCGTCATGAACCTGAAATCCTCAAAAGCCATGTGGGACACAATATGTGTTCAGTATGAAGGAACGTCTGAAGTCCAGGATTCAAGAAAGATCAACCTGGTAAGACAATACGAAAGCTTCATTTCTGGTAAGAATGAAACTCTCTCTGAAGTTCATCAACGTTTTAATTGCTTAATTATAGATCTAAAAACGGTTGGTAAGGAATATTCTAACTTTGAAGTGCTGACAAAGTTTTTAGAATGTTTACCTGAAAGCTGGGACAATTATTCCATGTGTCTCAAGCTGTCAAAAGATCTAAGATCAATGACACTTGCTACCTTATATGGCACATTGCTGAATCATGAGCAATCTAGCCATCTTAAGAAGAATCTTGTAAAAGATTCCAAAAGCACCCCTGTTGCTTTAATCTCAGAGGAACCTTCTACTCAGCAACCCGTGGTCACTATCACTGAGTTAGAAAGTAACTCTGAAAGGTCATCAGATTCTGATTCTTCAGATGATGATGAATCCTTGGCTCTCCTAACTAAAAAGTTCAGGAGATTCGCCAAGAAGAAAATGTTTAGAAAGAACAAAACTCTTTCTATAGCTGACAAGCCTAAGTCATCAGCTTTTGTTGATAAGGATACTGCTACTTGTTTCAACTGCGAAAAGACAGGTCATTTCGCTAACGAGTGCAGGTCAAAGAAAATCATGAGACCTTCAGCTTTTACAAAGAAATCCTTTGTTCCAAGGAATAAAGACGACAAATACTCAAAGCTGAAGGAGAAGTATGCAAAGCTGAAAAGGTTTAAGAAGAAAGGAAAAGGCCTGATGGCTGACTATGATTGGGCTGCTTCTGATGAAGAAGCCTCATCATCTGATTCTGAAAATGATGAAGCAAATCAATGTCTCATGGCCAAGATTGAAGAAGAGGAAGAAAGTTCAGACATTCCCTCCACTTCAACATCTGCCATTCAGGTATCACCTTCCTTCTTTACCAATATTGCAAATATTGATGAAGCTGATAGTCTCCGTAAAATCGAACTGCTGACTAGAAGTTTATACGAAGCCATGAACGGCAAAGCTGTGGTTGAAAACCAAAATCTTGATCTCGCTGAAAAGCTTAAAAACTGCCACCTTCAAATAGAAAAGCTTTCTAAATTTGAAGAAGATTTTAAAGATCAAGTCCATTTAAATCAGCTAGTCAAAATCGAACGAGCGGAAGCTATCGCTGCATTAAAAGCTGAACAAGCTACTGTTGAAGGATGGTGCAATTCTTCAACAAAGATCACTGAGATAATTAAGGCTCAGATTCCTCTGAGTGATAAACGTGGTCTGGGTTATAAATATGATACTCCAATACCAACCACTGAACGTTCAATGCTTAAATTTGGAACGTTCGTATCCTCAGTAGCTGACACTTCTTCATCTCAGTACTCCTCGTCGGTTACACCAATCCCTGAGGAAACTCCTACCTCCTCAAAAGATAAGGAGAAAATGGTTTATTCAAAACCTACCTCTGTCTCTAAAGACAAAGGTAAAGGAATTGTTATTTATCAAAATCCTCAGAAGGGTACCTTAGTACCTAAGCTGAATGCTTCCAAAGCCTTAGTGATTCATTCATCTGGTTCTAGAAATCAGACCTCTGGATCAGTTCAGCGACCTACTCCTAGACTCAGAGTAGATGTCCTTGGTAAGAAATCTGAAGAACTGAATGTTCGTCCTATTTCAAAAACCAATAGTGTACTTGGTGCTGGCACTTCTAATTCCAAATTAAAAGCTCAGCACTCAAGTGGTCCTAGAACTAATTTTAGTTATAGGAAATGTTATCACTGTGGACTTACCGATCATATTGCAAGTAAGTGTCCCACAGCCACCAAAGCTGATAAGATAGCTAAGGTGAAGATAGCACCCAAGAAGACCAAACCAGTTGCAATTCAGGTCAAGGTGACTCCTACCGTTGAGGTTAAGAAATTGACCAAAGTGAAGAAAGACAAAGCTGAATCTTCAAATGCTGCGAAGACTGCTGAACCCATTCCAACCACTTCCACTGACAAACGCGTATACATGGTGAAGTGGGTACCCAAGCAAAACTAATCTTCCTTTGTATTGCAGGTTAAGAAGGGTATCTGGTATCTCGATAGCGGATGCTCTTGACACATGACTGGAAAGAAAAGCCTGCTCGCTGAATACAAGGAAGAGAAGGGTCCCTCTGTGACTTTCGGTGGAAATGGAAAAGGACACACCCGAGGGTATGGTGTACTTTCAAATGGAACAACATCCTTCAGAAGAGTCGCATATGTTGAAGGGCTGAAGCATAATCTTCTAAGCATCAGTCAGCTTTGCGACATGGATAATAAAGTGATTTTCACTAAGGAATCCTGCTTTGTCTCTGACAAAAAGGAGAAGATAGCTCTCAGCGGTTATCGTTTGGAAAATGTTTACGTTATAAACATGGACTCAACAACCACTGAGAACTCCTGTTTCTTCTCAAAAGCATCTTCTGATGTTAACTGGCTATGGCACAAAAGGCTCTCACATCTCAACTTCAAGACACTGAATACTCTTTCATCCAAAGAGTTAGTTCCTCAACATTCATACGCCAAAGAGTCCTTATGTTCAGCGTGTGAAAAAGGGAAGCAGACCAAGGCAAGCTTTAAGTCAAAGCAAGTTTCCTCAGTGGCATCTCCTCTTCAACTACTCCATATGGATTTGTTTGGCCCCGTTAACAAACAATCCATCGCTGGAAAGAAATATACGCTGGTCATAGTTGATGAATTCTCTCGTTACACATGGGTAATGTTTCTCCGTTCTAAGAGTGACACCCCTGAAGAACTCATCACCTTTGTTCGGAAGATGGAAACTCTGAACAATATGACTGTTCGCTCAATAAGAAGTGATCATGGAACTGAATTCAAAAACAGTTCTCTTGATTCCTTCCTTGAGAGCAAGGGTATTTCTCACAACTTTTCGTCAGTGAGAACACCACAACAAAACGGAGTCGCTGAAAGAAGAAATAGAACAATTATTGAAGCTGCACGTTCAATGCTCAGCGATTCTCACCTGCCTACTCAGTTTTGGGCAGAAGCTGTCAACACTGCTTGTTTTACGCAAAACAGGTCGCTGATAGTTAAAAGATTCAAAAAGACTGCCTATGAACTCTTTCATGGGAGAAAGCCTTCAATCAGCTTTCTTCACATCTTTGGATGTCAGTGTTTCATACTGAACAACAGAGATTCCCTTGGAAAGTTTGATCCTAAGGCTGATGATGGAATCTTTCTTGGATACTCCTCAGTTTCCAAAGCCTTCAGAGTCTTCAACCGATAAAGACAAACTGTAGAAGAAACCATTCACGTCACGTTTGACGAATCCCGTTCAGCGAACTCTAAACCGAACGCTGATACAGAAGAACTAAATCAATGGATGTTTTCTCATCTTGGTGATTCAGAAGATGTTCCCACTCCTCATGCTCACACAGTAGAAAATGATGGTCCTTCTATCATTCCAAATATGCAAAATAGTGAAGCTGAAACATCTTGGGTCTCGGCTGTTCCTATAAACACTATACCTGCAGTTGATCCAAATGTCTCAGTAATTCCATCTATTTCTCAGCAATCAGTGAATGAAGTGGCAAATGCAAACATTCCTCTCTTAGCTGATAATCCAGAAGTAGCTGAAGCCTCATCTTCAGTTTCTCCAGTTCAGACTGAGTCAGCGACGCATGCTCCGGCTCAGCGATGGACTGTAAATCACCCAATCGATCAAATTCTTGGTGATCCCAACGCTGGTATTCAGACTCGTAGAAATGCAGGTAATATTTGTTTATTTGTTAACTTTATTTCTCTAACTGAACCAAAGAAAATAGATGATGCCCTCAGAGATCCAAACTGGGTCAGCGCTATGCAAGAAGAGCTGACTGAATTCGAAAGAAACAAAGTTTGGAAACTTGTTCGTAGACCAACTGACAAAACGGTGATAGGCACTAAATGGGTCTATCGAAACAAGTTGGACGAACATGGTACTGTAACTCGCAACAAAGCTCGTCTTGTTTCTCAGGGATACAGACAAGAGGAAGGCATAGATTATGACGAAACTTTTGCTCCAGTAGCAAGACTTGAATCTATTCGTCTTTTCTTAGCATTTGTTGTACACAAAAACTTCACTGTACATCAGATGGATGTTAAGTCAGCGTTTCTAAATGGAAAGCTGAATGAAGAAGTATATGTGGAACAACCTCCAGGATTCTCAGATCCTAAGCGTCCAGGTTATGTTTATAAACTGGACAAGGCACTTTATGGCTTAAAGCAAGCTCCACGTGCATGGTATGATACTCTCTCTACTTATCTCCATATTGAAAAATTTGAGCGAGGTAAGATTGACAAAACTTTGTTTTTTAGAAAAGTAAAAGGTCATATCATTTTAGTTCAAATATATGTTGATGACATTATATTTGGTTCTACTAACCCTGAGCTTTGTACTCGTTTCGCTGATAGAATGAAAGATGAGTATAAAATGAGTATGATGGGTGAACTAACATATTTCCTTGGTCTTCAGATTAAGCAAACTGAAAAAGGAACTTTTATAAATCAGGGAAAGTATGTTAAAGATATGCTGATGAATTTCGACTTAACTGAAAGTTCAGCTATGAAAACCCCTATGGCACCACCGCTGATACTTGATAAGGACACAAAGGGTGTTCCTGTCAATGTCACGCTGTACCGTGGGATGATCGGCTCACTACTGTATCTTACAGCTAGCCGACCCGATATTATGTTTGCAACATGTCTGTGCGCACGATATCAAGCTGAACCTAAGATATCCCATATGAAAGCTGTAAAGCGAATCTTTCGATATCTTAAGGGTACAGCGAATCTAGGTCTTTGGTATCCCAAAGACTCAGGATTCGATCTAACCGCCTATTCAGACAGTGATTTTGCAGGTTGCAAAATGGATAGGAAAAGCACCACAGGAGGATGTCAGCTCCTGGGTGGAAAGCTGGTAAGTTGGACAAGTAAGAAGCAAAACTCAGTGTCCACTTCCACAGCTGAAGCTGAGTATGTAGCCGCTGGAAGCTGCTGTTCTCAAGTCTTGTGGATGAGAAATCAACTACTAGACTATGATCTTCAGCTCTCCAAAATTCCAATCTATTGCGACAGCACAAGTGCCATCGCTATAGCAAACAATCCAGTGCTACACTCAAAGACAAAACACATAGAAATCAGATATCATTTTATCAGAGATCATGTGATGAATGGTGATATAGAACTTCATTTTATCCCAACTGATTATCAGTTAGCTGATTTGTTTATCAAACCTCTTGATGAGACAAGATTCAACTTTCTCATCAGCGAGCTTGGAATGCTGAACTTTGAAGGATAAAATCTTCAGCGGTTCACATTTAATCAGCGACACGTTTATACATTCTTGTATAGGCTTCGGGATAAAATCAACTTTTATAATCCACTTCATCATCTTCTCTCTGAATAAATTTGGTTAAACTGATATCCAGGTATGTTTTCTCTCTCTGACAATCGCATGTAAATGCAAGATTTCAAAATAAATTGCATCGCTGAATATCTCTTCCTTAACAGCGATATTTTGAAAATTCCTTAAACCTTCACTGATATTTCTATTCAGTGCTTCATTTTTTTTAAAAGAGTCCCTGAGTTTTTTTAAACCTCAGAGACGTCCTAAAAGAATGTGAAAGGACAGTTGTGACGTCATTGCAACGGATAACACTCGGCACGATTTCTTTCTGACACACGTTTGCACGTTTTGTTCAAACTTCCAATCAAATGCAAACACGTGTCCGTGTCATGATGAAAACCTTTTCCCGCTCAAGGTTTTCTCTCTCTAAAAATCCCTATATAAACAACTCTTGGTTTATATTTGTCTTTTACGCGAACAGTCTTTCTCCGCAAGAAAAGAATTCCCTATTGCATTTGTGCTCTCAAAAACCTCAAGAACTGTTCATCATCTTGGTATTCAACTTCAAGATTAATATGTTCTTATTTTTTATCAAATGCGTATAACTTGTTTTCGATCTTCTCTTTGTTTTAACAAGATCAAACAAAAGAACTTTTTAAAATAAAATCATTTCTTTCATGGTTTTATGAACACAACCATTTCATGGTTGTTCTTCAAGTTTTAAATCTAAATCTTAAACTTGTTCTTCATTCGTATCCATTTTTCTTTTAAGAAACTGGAATACAAGATTTTATGGGTTTTACTTTTCTTTTAAAATCAAGAAAAACCCTAATCTTCATTAAGACATTTTTTTTTGTCTGAATGAAATGGACAAGATTCGAAAAATCTTAACGGAAATTTCTTTCCACATTAAGAGTCTTGATAAGAGTCTTGATGACTGGAGAGAACTTGACAAAGCTGACAACGGTGGTGGAGAACAAAGCTTCCACTGAAGACATCAAGAGTCTTGATAAGACGCTCAGCGATTATGCCAAGGTGCTCTGTGACATCTACACTGACTACACAAGCCTCAAAACATCAGTTTCGACCATGTCCAGCGAAGTAACAACGCTGAAGACATCGGTTGAAAAACTCGAGGGTGATATGTCAGAGGTCAAGACTGACTTAGGCTCTGTAAAGACCGACATTAGCTCTATGAAGACGATGATCGAGACGCTGGTAAACAAGGCAAATAGTCCAGCTCCTGCTCCTGCCCCTGTCCCTATTCTGGAATCTTTCACAGAGGAGGATCGCACAGAGCTGAGGAAAATCACACCTGCTATTTCTGGCCTAGAAGACAGAATAGCAAAGCTTGAAGGTTGTGTGAAAATCTCTGGCCCAGAAGACAGAGATAACACCAATGCTGAGTCTGCCCATTCCTCCCCCAGTCATCATGAAAAAGAGGGGGAGAAGAGCGCTGAACATTCCAAGGAGAAAAGCGCTGAAGATCTGAACAACAAAAGCGCTGAAGACCTTTCCCATGATGAATCTATCAGGGGAGAGAGAAATGAAGATCTGACCGTTGGACCTCAGGGAGATGAAAACCCTGAGGGAACCGAGAAGCTCGCCTCTGTATCTGAGGGGGAGCAACTCGAAGAAGATGCTGAGAATTCCGAAGCAGAAGAAGATGAAGACATCGACATCCCTGACGACAAACCATCCTTCTCTCCAAGAAAGGATGATGATGATGATGAAGATGACGATGATTTCTTTATCGTCAAACCTGCCCCAAGGATCAAAGCTCTTAAAGGAATCTCAATAAAAGAACCATCAGGGGAGAAGACAAAGACAAAGCCCTCAGCCTCTGGCGCTGAGAAAAGTAAAGACAAAGGCCTCGCTGAAGATGAAAATCTAGCGATTCTCTTTGAAAAGCCGGTTTGTCAGGTAAACTAAATCTTTATTTTTTCCTTCCCTGAACTTCTCAACAACTCACTAAGTTCTCCAAACCTATATACACATCCACATTATTTTTTCTATCTTTTCTACCCAAGTTCTTCTACCCAATTCTTATCTGTAAGATCGCTGCTTTTCAGCTAGTCCTCTCCCCTGTTTGAGGATGTCGCTGAAGGTTCTACTGTTGCGACTTCACAAATAAAGCCAGCTGCTGCTGATGAAATAATCCCAGTCTTGGATTTAATCTCTGAGACTGATGAACCAGAAGAACAACCTCTCTTGCACAATAAGAGACATTCCTCAGTTCCTCAAAGGCTGAGTGAAGAAGATCAAAAGAGAAGAGAAGAAATAATAAAGCGATTCGAGGATCAGCGAATCATTCTAAGGCGTGATCAACTGCCTTCAGTTCCTCCTAAGTTCAGAATTTCAAAAGCTGAATATCAGGACCACCTTAGAGCTGAACGCCTCATTGCTGAAAGAAAGGAAGCTGAAGAGAAAGACAGAGAATACGCCATCAAGCTCACTCAAGAATCTGTCAAAGACCCCAAGCTGAAGCGTGTTCCCATTCAAATCCAACGAAAGCTGTGGGAAGAAGCCCAGAAGATCGTGGAAAAGAAAACTGAAGTTTCTCAGACCACCTTGATCTGGTGTAAAGAGAAAATTCACTTCAGATATCGTCCAGCGAAGATCAACAAGGTATTCATCTCTGGAAGAACATCTATCGGAGTACCTATTGTTGACATCAAACTGTTAAGAGAAGATGGCACATCTGAAACCTTTCGCGCTGACACTGTAAAAAGGTATGGTCTCTCTGAATGGCTGGAGATGAGGTTAGCTATCCAACCATCACAATCTAAGTACAAGAATCATTTCGAAAAGCTGATAAACAGACAGATCGACTTGATATCTTCTTGTGTGGATATTCCTCCTGTTCCTGATCTAAAGCCGAAAAGAAAAAGAGGTTCTCCAAGGAAGAAACGTCAAGATTCAAACTCAGGACCTGTCATACGAAATGAAACTGGAATTGGTTTCTCTCGCGCTGAAGTACTTGGTCCTGATCCTGATCTATCCGCCCTTGACATCTCTTTGCCACCATGTGAACTTTTCGTCCCTGGTAAAGTCATCAGTAATCCTTATGGAATATTCTTTCTTGACTACGACGGACGTAAATGCTTTCAACGGATCGCTGAGCTCCCAATCACTCCAATCGAACAGCTCAGAGATCTTATCTACTGGTGTGACTTCAGAAAGGACATTCAGGCACGACACCTAAAACCCTTGATCTTTCAAGAAGCGCTGAAGAAAAGAAAACAAGGTGTAACGGTTCCTGACTGGATGATTCCCACTGAAAAGACGACCCTTGATGAACTTCTCATTAAGGAAGAACCTTTTGAAAACTGATATAATCTCCTTTTTCTCTATTGTATCACTTATCCTTCTGTACTTGTAATTTATTTCGCTTGTACTTGTAATCTTTCTGTTCTTCATTGTAACCTGATTCAAAGATTTAAAGAAAGATTTCAGCGAATGTACTTTACTCCATCAGTACTGAAAAGATCCCAGAAAACAGTAAAAGGGACAAATATTTTATGAGTTCTTTTTATCCTTATGTTTTCATTAAATAGCAATTTTCTTTGTTGCTATGTCATAATCAAATAGGGGGAGATTGTTGATCCAAACCCTCAGTGATTTGATAATGACCCTCTCTTAAATACTTAGTGAAAATTGTATGTAAACAATATGTATCAGAGTTTCACTATCGCTGATAAGTACTAAGATCTTACAGTATCGCTGATAGGAACTCTCGCTCTTTAAATTAAACATTCAGCGAACACTGTTCACCATAATGCGCTGAGTCTGTTCAGTCCTTATGGTGATCGCTGATAAGTTAGTTGTTTACTTATAATCCCTGAAGACAAGTTTCACGTCAACAAAGGTTCTACGCTGAAGTCGAAGATCAAGCTCAAGAACCAGCGACAAGTCTACTAATGAACTGATGCGGATCAGCGAAGTCTCAGATTTGTCCACTCAACGTGAAGTATCAAGTACAAGACTTCAGCTATCGCTGAACTTTATCATTCGCTGAATAGTAAATGATAATCGCTGAATCAACGAAAGCTGATCATGAAGTCCTCCGTACAAAGTACTTTTGTCTTAACCTCCCTTGCACGCCACAGTACGAAATGTCAGAAAAGAACCTCCGAAAATCTGAGATCGTACAAACACTCTGATACTACACTGTTCATTCATGCGGCTACTAAGGTTGTCAACAAAGGTCAATGACATGCAACCAATCCGCTGATGACACGTGTAAAGTGTATACTGAATTGCATTAAATGCATGCAGTATATAAAGAGATGAACTCACTTCATTTGAAGTAACTTGCTAACTCTGGACAAGTTCAAATCTCTCTCAAGATAGGATTTTATTAGTAATCTCCATATCCTTCTTAGTGCAAGAAACCTTAGTGTTCCAACTTGTTTAGATTTAGGTTTATCCTTAATCTTGTTTCCGCAACAAGCTGTAAATTGTTAATGATTTATCAATAAACAATTTAGAAAAGTAAAATAGCGTGTTTGTATTCAACCCCCCCCCCCCTTCTACAAACTTGTATAGGCCTTTCGGGACCAACACCGTTCTCAACCTTAACTTCTTCTACTCCTTTTCTATATACAATGGCACCAACAATGCCAACTATCACGCTGACGGACTCAGCAGCTGCCGTTCTACAAAACATGATGCAACAGAATGTCACTGGATCTGTAGGGTCGTCCATCCCTGTCGGAAATTTTGAAGACGACTTGGAACATCACTCAGGGTTTCACGACATCAACTCTTTCTCCAACCCTTCTACAGGTATCCAAACACCATCCACTTCTCTCTCTGCACCCCTAACTTCTGAGCTTTCCTTAGCTTATAAATTATTTTCTTTTACAGGTCCAAATTTAGGCACCATCAGCGATTCCCTTAAGAAGGACATAGCTGATAAAGTGACAAATCTCACCACCACTATCTCCAATAACTCTTCAGCGGTTACAGATGCTGGAGATACACTGAAGCAAATCTCACCACCACTATCTCCACTGCTGTCAAAGACAAGGCTTCCTCCGCTAACTTCTCCAAAGTCGATGGGGGAGTGACAACTGTGAAAACCGTCATCATCAACAATAATTCCAACATCTCCAAACTCACCACCTCCATCACTGATCTCTCCAATGAAGTGAGTTCTCTGAAGACCAACTACTCCGGTCTACAAGGTGAGGTGAGCAGCCTCTCCAAAAAAGTCGCTGACAATAATGACCTGCTCACCAAGATCCTCCAAAGGTTGGACGCTCCCACTGTCCCTCCATCTCATTTCTCTCAGAATGACCGAGATAAGATGGAGATGGCAATGGCATTCATTCTCGAAAGTACACCTGCCATTTCTGGCCTCGAAGACAGAATGGCAGTGGTGGAACAACAAATAGGGAACCCTGTCCAAGAAGACAGGATCCCTGAAACTGATGCTGCTGCTACTACCATTGCCTCCCCCACCCATTCAGCGGAAGAGGAGGAGAAGACAGACAAAGGCCTTCTCAGAATGTTGAGGGGGAGGAAATGAATGAAGACCCTCAGGAATTTGATCATCCTGAGGGAACCGCTGAAAGTCCCTCTCCATCTGAGGGGGAGCAAGGCGATGTTTAAGTCCTCTCTGATGATGAGGAAGAAGAAGAAGAAGACGTCGATATTGGCGATGAAGAACCATCATCATCTCCAAAAGATGATATTGATGATGATGATGATGACGGGTTCTTCTTTCAGCCTGCAATGATCCAAGCCCCTGCTCCTAAAGGGGTTTCTATAAATGAACCAGGGGAGGGGACCAAGGCGAAGTCTCCTGCAAAGAAGGCCTCCAAAGAAAAACAAAAAGGTCTCGCCGCTAACAACTTGAATATACTTCTTAAAAAGCCAACTTGTCAGATACACTACATCTTTTTTACCTATACTGCATCCCTCCTCTACCCCTTCTCAATCTCAACCTTTCTCATTCTTAAACCTCTAAACACTTAGCTCTCCTTTCTCTATCTTTTTTCCTCAAATGATCTAAGTCCATTGATCATTTTGTTTCAGCTAGTCTTCTCCCCTGCTTGAGGCTATCGATGAAGCTCCTCTACAACAACAAATAATCCCAGTGCTCAATGCTGAAGAACAAATAATCCCAGTCTCTGCTCTGGAAGAGACTGAAGCTCAAGCTGAAGAAGAAGAACTGCTCTTACATCCAATAGGACCTTCCTTGCCTGCTTAAAGGCCAAGTGAAGATGAACAACGAAGGAGGGCAACGATGATCCAAAAGCTCGACAATCAGCGTCTGGTTCCTCCTAGTTTACGCTGCGTAACCTCAAGGGAAATTGCTGAAGCCTTGAAAGCTGAAGAAATCCTCGCTGAAAAATAGAAGGCTGAGCTTAGTGACAAAAACTATGCCCTTGAATTAGCCCAACGTTCAGTGAAGGATCCACAACTAAAGAAGTTTCCCCTGGAAGTTCAGCAAAAGCTGATGAAAGATGCGCAGAAGAAAAGTCAAGAGAAGACCAAGGTCAGTGACTCCACATTGGCCTGGTGTAAGAAAAAGTGCCACTACAAAAGCCATTCTTCAAGAATAAGCGTTGTGAACATAAGAGGGAAGATAGTCAAGAAGGTATCGATTGTCGATGTCCAAATAGTCAGAGAAAATGGCTACAGAAGAAGCCGCTACATGTCAGACCTGGATAAACTCGGTTTCCCTGAATAGTTGGAAATGAGAATCGCAATTCAGCGATCCTGCTCAACTTTCAAGTCCTGTGTCAAACAAGCCATAATTAGGTTGATCGATATGGTTACCTCAGCGGTCGACATTCCACCTCCTCCACCAATTCAGCCTAAAAGAACAGCTTCAAAGAAGAAGACTCCTTCATCTTCAAGCCCGACAATAAGAAACAAGACAGGGATTGAATTCTCTTGTGAAACAGTTCTTGGTCCAAATCCTGATCTATCTAGTCTCAACATCTCCTTACCTCCATCTAAAGACTTCATCCCTGGTAAAGTTCTCAGTGATCCCTACGGCATCTTTTTCTATTATTTCACAGGTCGCAGATGTTTTCAGCATATCTATGAGTTATACAAAACACCCATCGAACAACTCAGAGATCTACTCTATTGGTGCGAGGTGACCTCCTCGGATCATTCCTGAAGCCCTTAATCTATCGTGAAGCAAAATGTTAGAAGGGATCAGAGAGTAATACTCCCTGATTGGATAATTCTAGAGACCGATACTCTTGATGAACTTCCCATCAAGAAAGAACCTGAGTAGCTGATAGGATCATCTTTTTGTATTTTTCTATATTATCAGCTTGTATCTTTTAGTACGTGTAATTATTTTTCATTGTACTGGTAATTTTTCCACTTCCCATGTAATATTTGTTGGTCCCGGAGGGGTTATACAAGTTTGTAGAGGGGGGGAGGGGTTGAATACAAACACACAGATTTTAGTTTTCTAAATTGTTTATTGATATGTATCAAATAATTTACAACTTGTTGTGGAACAAGATTAAGGAATAAACCGAATCTAAACAAGTTAAGAGAATCACTAAGATTTTCTTGCACTAGAAATAAGAAAGAAAGGAGATAAGAATATTAAAGACTAATATTCTAACACACAGAAATAGTAAGAAGGAGATGGCCGAGCACTTCATTTCTGAAGTAGGGTTTCCTTTATATACTGCATGCATTTAATGCATATCAGTACAACTTTACACGTGGCAACAACTAATTGGTTGCATGGTTTGACCTTCGTGGACAACCTAGTAGCCACATGATGAACAGTGTAGAATCAGAGTTGGTTGTACGATTCTGGACAAAAGGGATGTCCATTTTGACATTATCATACGAAGGCGTGCAAGGGGAAAGACAATAGTAACTTGTAGAGGAAACTTCATGATCAGCGTTCGCTGAATAGATCTTTATCAGCGAGTGATAAAGTTCAGCGTTCCCTGAAGTCTTCTACTTGAAACTTCACGTTGAATGGACAAATCTTGGCTTTGCTGATATCCGCATCAGTTCATTAGTAGAATTGTTACTGGTTCTTTGGCTTGATCTTCGACTTCAGTGTAGAACATAGTTGACGTGAAACTTGTCTTCAGGGATCATAAGTAAACAACTAAGATTATCAGCGATCATCACCAAGACTTAATAGGCTCAGGGTTTGTTGATGAACAGTGTCGCTGAATGTGTAATTTAAAGCATATGTTTTCATCAGCGATACTAAACAGACTTAGTATATATTCATTGATGACAAAACATTAATACATATTGTCTACTTACAATTTTCACTAAGTGATTCTTAGAGAGTCATTATCAAATCACTGAGGGTTTGGATCAACAATCTCCCCCTATTTGATTGTGACATAGCAACAAGAGAAAATTGCTAAGTATGAAAACACAAGGATAAAGAGAACTCATAAAATATTTGTCCCTTTTACTGTTTTCTGGGATCTTTATGTATTGATGGAGTAAATTACATTCACTGAAATCTTTCTTTAAACTTCGTATAAGTTACAGAGGGAAGTAGAAAAATTACAAGTACAGCAAATAAATTTACATGTACAAAAGATATAAGCTGATAAAGATAGAAGAATTACAAGGAATCCTATCAGCTATACAGGTTCATCCTTAACAAGAAGTTCATTAAGGGATTTTGTGGTAGGGATCATCGAATCAGGGACTTCTTGTCCAAGATCCCGTCTTCGCTTAGCTTCTGTAAAGATCAGGGGCTTGAAGAAGTATCCGAGAAGATCATCTCTAAAACCACACCAATAGACGAGATCCCTGAGCTGTTCGATAGGAGCAATGGGAAGCTCAGAGACGAGTTGAAAACATTGTCGTCCATCGTATTCTCTGAAGAAGATGCCATAAGGATTGCTTAGGACTTTTCCAGGGATGAAGCGTTCACCAGGAGGAAGGGAGATATCGAGAGGTTCAGGACTAAGAACTTCAGCGCGTGAAAAGCTAATTCCAATTTCGTTTCGTATAGGAGGACCTGAGTCTGAAGGTATTATCTTTTTCTTTGCAGAGGCCCTTCTACGTTGAACTGGATTGGGAGGAGGAGGAGGAATATCCACAGCGGATGTCACCAAGTCGATCTGTTTGTTCAGAGCGTTTTCGACATAGGATTTGAGTTTTGATCGTGACCGCTGAATGGCTATCCGCATCTCCAACCATTCTGATAAACTGAACTTGTCGATCCATGAAGTATAGATGGTCTCCTTATGACCATTCTCTTTGAAGATGTCGATATGTATCATTGGAACTTCTAAGGACATCTTTCCCCTGATGTTCACTTTGTTGATTCTGGAAACATGACATCGAAAGTGAATTCGTTCTTTACACCAATCCAAGGTAGAGTCAGAGACCTTGGTTTTCTTTTCGACGATCTTTTTGGCGTCCTTCCATAGTTGACGTTGAACATCAATGGTAGTCTTCTTCGGATCAGGGTCTTTCACCGATTGTTGAACGAGCTCAATAGCATAAGCTTTATCTTGTTCTTCAGCTCTTCTTCTATCGGCGAGTTGTTTTTCAGCTTCGAGGTGTTCATTGACTTCCTTTCTTGTTATTTTGAAACGAGGGGCAGGAACGAGTCGCTGATCCTCAAGCTGTTTGATCATTGCTTCTCTCCTTTTCAGTGCTTCTTCACTTAGACTTTGAGGAGCCAAGGAAGGTCTTTTGTTATGAGAGAGCAGTTCTTCTTCTGGTTCATCAGTCTCAGCGAAGTCTAAGACTAGGATTATTTCTTCAGCGCTTGGAGCTGGATTTATTGTAGATGCCGCACGAGGAACTTTAGTTGGATCCTCAAGCAGGAGAGAGGACTAGCTGAAACACATCGATCGTTTAAGTAAGATCATTTGGGAAAGAAGGAGATAGAGAAAAGAATGAGGTTGAAGTGTATAGAGGTTTTATGGAGAGGAGAACTGAGGTTGAGAAGGGATAAATGAGAGATGCAGTGTAAGGGAAGAAAATATATTGTACCTCACAAACTGGCTTTCAAAGAAAGATCGTCAGATTGCCTTCTGTAGCGACGCCTTTGTTTTTGCCTTTGTCGGCTTCAGTCGCTGTAGGCTTTTTCTTAGTCCCCTCCCCTGAAGTGTCTTTGAAGACTACCCCTTTGAGAGCAAGGGTTCGTTTGATCGGCTAGAAGGAACAATCGATATCTTCATCATCGTCATCATCATCATCATCTTTAGGGGATGATGATGGTTCATCATCAGTGATATAGAAGTCTTCGTCATCTTCTTCTTCTTCTTCAGATTCTTCCTCATCAGCATAAGTTTTTGTAACGTCAGCTTCAGCTTCATCGAGTTGCTCCCCCTCAAATTTAGAGGGAGGTTACTAGGTTCCCCCAGGGTTTTCAACTCCTTGAGGTTTATTAGCAGCATCAGAAATAATACCCTCCCCCTCAGAGTTCTGGGGAAGGTCTTCTTGAGTTTTCTTCTCCCCCTCAACATTATGGGGAAGATCTTCTTGATTTTTCTTCTCCCCTTCTTCCATATGATGGATGGGGGAGGAAACAGGAATATCAGCAGCAGCAGCATCATCAGCAGTCTTTAGATCACTGTCTTCCAGGCTAGTGATTCCAACGTAAGTTTCAATCATTGCTATTCTATCTTCTAGGCCAGAAATAGCAGGACTGGTCTTTTGAAGATCCTCTCGATCAACCTGAGTGAAATGTGATGGAGTACAAGTCGAAGCATTAAGGCGGTCGAAAATTTGCTGCAGGAGATTTGTTGCAGTGCTCACACCTGTTCTCAAGGAAGACACCTCTCCCTTAAGATTTCCAACCTATGTCTTCAATGATGTGACTTCATTGGACAGGGTGGAGAGAGTGTTGTTGGTGGTGTTCAGGGTGTTGATGGAGGTGGCGTTGTCAGCAAGAGCCTGAGCAACGGTGGAAAGATATCCATTCACCTTTTCTAAATCAGCACTGGATGCATTGCCTTTCACCTCATCGGTGAGTGTCTTGAGAGCCTCTCCAGCGTTTGTAACCACTAAAGGGTTTGTAGAGAGAGTGGTGGTGAGAGATTCCACCTTGTTGGACAGATCCGTGAGCGATGTGTTGATGTCGCCCAAACTAGGACCTGAAAAAGTTGAGAACTTATGAACAAAGGAAAGCTCAGAAGTTGGGGATTTTGATAGAGGAGTGATTGGAGTTATGTGTATACCTGCGGGATGGTTGACGAAGTCCTCGAAATCTCGATGACCTGTCAATGTTTCCATGTCGTCTTCCATTGTACCTTTACGTTGAGAAGTGCCCGCAGGTCCTATGTTTGTATCCATCATCCTTTGTAAAGTTTCAGCAGATGTATCTTGGAGAATGATGTTTGAAGAAGAGAATGGGGGATAAACAGGTGGGGTGACCAAAGAAATAGTAGGAGGAATGAAGGTTGAGAAGAGGGATACGGTAAGAGGTTCAGTGTTGATTGCGCTGAGAATTACTTCCACAGTACTTGGAGGTACTGAGGGAGGGAGGTTCTGATCAAGGACAACCTCAGCGTTTAGAGACGCTGAAGTGGGTATAGAAGGGGTAGCTTCAGCAGCTATGGCAGAGCGTACCACTGAACTTTCCAGCGGCTCTTGTTGAGATAGAGACGTGGAGTCTTCAGCCTGGAAAGGCTTGGGGGTTGCTCATTGGTTTTCTTGGGCTTAGGAGCACCAAGAGTGGTTGAAGATTGTTTTCTCTTTCAAGGAGTGGAGGTTAGAGCCTGGGTACCAGCGGTTGGGATTACCGCGGAGGTCGCTGCAGAAGTAGAAAAAGTGGGGTTGAGAAGAGATAAGAGAGTAGTAAGACGTACCTCGTTTGGCAGGGGCTTGAAGTCAAGAACTTTAGTGCCAACCTGTGAGAGTTTCAGGTCGCCTACTTTCGGGTATTCGTCCCCGAGTCCTTGTAGGAAGAGAGCGCTGAGAAACTGGGAATATGGAACATTTGTTGGTCTCTCTACTGCATCCACCCTGAGCATCATATCATCAAATATGATCTTTGCCCAATCAATGTGAAGGCCCTTCAGAAGTGCGTACCCCATAACCTGCTGGGGTTTGGAGGCTTGGTCAGTAGAACCAACCTTTGCTGTCATGCAGCTGATCAAGTGAGTGAAGATGAAGTTCATCTTGCTGGGCATTTTGGACTTGTTGATGGCAGTCAGCTTCTTCTCAGGGAGTTTGTCTCTCCCTGTTTCCCATAAGTACTGCATTGTATCAAAGAATGCAATGAGGGCTTCTCTATCAGCGGGGTTCGTTGTAGGATTTGGTAGAGGGACGAATCATTTTTCTTTGGAACTACCAGGGAGGTTGAGGGCAGACCTGATAGAGCCAGGGGTAATTTTGGAGGAACCATATTCGGTGTCAAAGAGGATGACATCGAATTTCTTGTTGGGGTCTTTGGAGGAGGTGATCACAGCTCTTCTGGCAGTATACCATAACTGAGCTAGTAGGTGTTTGTGAGCTGGAGGATTGATGGTCAGGGCTGTCGATAGAGGACAGGTCTAGAGGAAGACAACAACTTTGTTCAGGTGTGTAATATTCTTCCTTGGAGGGAAATCGAAAAGGGCATAAGGATTATTTCCTGGAAAGGTAACTTTCTCGAGTTCGAATTCGACATGAGAAGCTTTGACGAGTTCAACTTTGTCGGAGGTAGTAGGAGACTGAGGAGTGGTTGCTTCAGTAGATGCCATTTCTGTTTACACATATAAACATGAAGAGAGATAAAGAATAAAGTCTTAATGTGGAAAGAGTTTCCAAAATAAGATGTTTTTGGGTTTTGCACATTCCATTCAGACAAAAGATATCTTAATGGAGATTAGGGTTTTTCTAGTTTTGAAAAAGAGTACAAAACGTAGTGAATAATCTCGTTTTCCAGTTTCCTAAAGAAGGGATTCTTGAAAAACGTATGAAATTTCAAGTTTAAGATTTTTTGTTTTAAACTTGAAGAACAATCTGTTTCCAGATTGTGTTGATAAAATCATGAAGATAAAATGATTTCATTTTAAGAAAGTTTCTTTTGTTTGATCTTTTAAAAACAAAAATAAGATCGAAAACAAGTTTGTGCAAGGAAAGTAATAGAGATATTAATCTTTAATGTTGAAGAAGATGAAGATGAACAGTTTCTGGAGAAAAAGAGTTCAAATGCAACAGTTGTTCTTGCATGAAGAAGATGATGTTCGCGTAAAAGGTAAAAATATAAACTCGAATGGGTTTATATAGTGAGAGTATATAGAAAAAAACTATGAGTTGGAAAGTTTTTCATGATGACACGGACACGTCCCTTGAATTTGATTGGTCAAAGAAAAACAAAACGGGCGAACGTGTTAGAGAAAAAGCGTGCCATGGTCTATCCGTTGTGATGATGTCACAAACGTCATTTCATATTTTAGGATGTCTCTGAGGATTTTGAAGACTCAGGGACATTTTTTTTAAAAACATGAAGCACTGATTAGAAATATCAGTGTTAGGTTTTGAAATTTCAAAGTATCACTGAAAGGAAGAGATATTCAGCGATGCAATTTGCTTTGAAATCTTGCATTCATAGGCGAACGTCAGCGAGTAAGAAAGAACATACCTTGATATCAGTGAATCAATTTTGTTCAGAGAGTAGATGATGAATAGGGTTATACAAGTTTATTTTATCCCTGATCAAATGTGAACCGCTGAAGATTTTACTCTTCTAAGTTCAGCATTCCAAGCTCGCTGATGAGAAAGTTGAATCTTGTTTCATCAAGAGGTTTGGTAAACAGATCAGCTAACTGAAAGTCAGTTGGGATAAAATGAAGTTCTATATCACCATTCATCACATGATCTCTGATAAAATGATACCTAATTTCGATGTGTTTGGTCTTTGAATGTAGCAATGGATTGTTGGCTATAGCGATGGCACTAGTGCTGTCGCAATAGATTAGAATTTTGGGGAGCTGAAGGTCATAGTCCAGTAGTTGATTTCTCGTCCACAAGACCTGAGAACAACAGCTTCCAGTGGCAACGTATTCAGCTTCAGCGGTTGAGGTGGACACTGAGTTTTGCTTTTTACTTGTCCAACTCACCAGCTTTCCACCCAGGAGCTGACAGCCTCCTGTGGTGTTTTTCCTATCCAATTTGCATCCTGCAAAATCACTATCTAAATAGGCGATTAGACCAAACCCTGAGTCTTTGGGATACCAAAGACCTAGGTTAGGAGTACCCTTAAGGTAACAAAAGATTCGCTTTACAGCGATCAAATGAGATTCCTTAGGTTCAGCGTGATATCGTGCACACAAACACGTTGCGTACATAATATCAGGTCGGCTTGCTGTAAGAGACAGAAGAGAGCCGATCATCCCACGGTACGCTGTGACATTAACAGGTTTTCAGAAGGATCCTTATTTAGTGTCAGCGGCGGTGCCATAGGGGTTTTCATAGCTGAGCTCTGAGTTAAATCAAAATTCTTCAGCATGAAAGTTCCTTTTTCACTCTGTTTGATTTGAAGACCAAGGAAATATGTCAGCTCACCCATCATACTCATTTTATATTCAGCTTTCATTCTCTCAGCAAAACGAGTACATAGTTCAGGGTTAGTGGAACCAAATGTGATATCATCGACATATATTTGAACAAGAATAATATGACCTTTTACTTTCCTGAAAAATAGAGTTTTATCGATTTTACCTCGCTCAAAATTTTCAATGTGGAGATAAGTAGAGAGAGTGTCATACCATGCACGAGGAGCTTGCTTTAAGCCATCAAGTGCCTTATCCAGTTTACAGACATAACCTGGATGCTTAGGATCTGAGAATCCTGGAGGTTGTTCCACGTAGACTTCTTCATTTAACTTTCCATTGAGGAACGCTGACTTAACATCCATTTGATAAACTTTGAAGTCTTTGTGTACAGCGTAATCTAAGAATAGACGAATGGCTTCTAGTCTTGCCACTAGGGCGAATGTTTCGTCGTAATCTATACCTTCCTCTTGTCTGTACCCCTGAGCAACAAGACGAGCCTTGTTGCGGGTTACAGTTCCATGTTTATCCAACTTGTTTTGATAGACCCATTTAGTGCCTATCACTGACTTGTCAGATGGTCTGGGAACGAGCTTCCAAACTTTGTTTATTTCGAATTCTGTTATCTCTTCTTGCATAGCGTTGGCCCAGTTTGGATCTCTGAGGGAATCATCTGTTTTCTTTGGTTCAATCAGAGAAATAAAGTTAACAAATAAACAAATATTACCTGCACTTCATCAAGTCTGAACACCACCGTTTAGATCACCAAGAATCTGATCAATATGGTGATTTATAGTCCATCGCTGAGTCGGAGCATAAGTCGCAGACTCAACCTGAACTTCTGGAGGAGCTGAAGATGAGACTTCAGCAACTTCTGGTATTTCAGCCAAGAGAGGAAGAGGGTCATTCACTGATTGCTGAGAAGTGGATGGTATGTATGAGATAGAAGGTTCAGAAGCAGGCATAGTGTTTAGAGGAACAGTTGAGACCCACGATGTTTCAGCTTCACTTGTCTGCATGCTTGGGATGATGGTAGGATCGTCATCTTCACCGGGATGAGTATGAGATGGAGGAGTGGGAACATCTTCTGAATCACCAAGATGAGAAAACATCCATTGATTCAGTTCTTCAGTATCAGCAAAAGGTCTAGAGTTCGCTGAACGGGATTCGTCAAAAGTGACGTGGATTGTTTCTTCTACAGTTTGTCTTCTTCGATTGAAGACTCTGAAGGCTTTGGAGACTGAAGAATATCCAAGAAAGATTCCATCATCAGCCTTAGGGTCAAACTTTCCAAGGGCATCTCTGTTGTTCAGTATGAAACACTGACATCCAAAGATGTGAAGAAAGCTAATTGAAGGCTTTCTCCCATGGAAGAGTTCATAGACTGTCTTCTTGAATCTTTTGACAATCAGCGACCTGTTTTATGTAAAACAAGCAGTGTGGACAGCTTCTGCCCAAAACTGAGTAGGTAGATGAGAATCGCTGAGCATTGAACGTGCAGCTTCGATGATAGTTCGATTTCTTCTTTCAGCGACTCCATTTTTTTGCGGTGTTCTCACAGAGGAAAAGTTGTGAGAAATACCCTTGCTTTCAAAGAAGGAATCAAGAGAACTGTTTTTGAATTCAGTCCCATGATCACTCCTTATTGACAGAACGGTCATGTTGTTCAGGACTTCCACTTTCCTGACAAAAGTGATGAGTTCTTCAGGGGTGTCACTGTTAGAACGGAGAAACATTACCCAGGTATAGCGAGAGAATTCATCAACTATGACCAAAGTATATTTCTTTCCAGCGATGGATTGTTTGTTAACAGGGCCAAACAAATCCATATGGAGAAGTTGTAGAGGAGATGACACTGAGGAAACGTGCTTAGAATTGAAGCTTGCCTTGGTTTGTTTCCCTTTCTCACACGCTAAACATAGAGACTCCTTAGCGTATGAGTGTTGAGGTAGACCAGTGACCAACTCTTTAGAAGAAAGAGTATTCAGTGTCTTGAAGCTGAGATGAGATAGCCTCTTATGCCATAGCCAGTTGACATCTGATGAGGCTTTTGAGAAGAAACAGGAGTTCTCAGTGGTTGTAGAGTCCATGTTTATAACATAAACATTTTCCATACGGTATCCGCTGAGTGCTATCTTCTCCTTTTTGTCAGTGACAAAGCAGGATTCCTTAGTGAAAATCACTTTATTATCCTTGTCACACAGCTGACTGATGCTTAGAAGATTATGTTTCAGTCCTTCAACATATGCGACTCTTTTGAAGGTTGTTGTACCATTAGAGAGTACACCAAACCCTCGGGTATAGCCTTTTCCATTTCCACCGGAGGTTACTGAGGGACCCTTCTCTTCTTTGTATTCAGTGAGCAGGTTTTTCTTTCCAGTCATGTGTCTAGAGCATCCGCTATCGAGATACCAGATACCCATCTTAACCTGCAAACAAAGGAAGATTAGTTTGACTTGGGCACCCATTTTACCATGGGCCCACACTTGTCAGTGGTGGTAGAGGAAGTGGAAGGTTCAGCACTCTTCGCAGCATTTGAAGATTCAACATCTGAACTATTCTTCACTTTGGTTAATTTCTTAACCTCAGTGGTAGTTTTTAGCTTAACCTGATTTGCACCAGGATTGGTCTTCTTTGCCTTGGGGGCATTGATCTTCACATTTGCTAATTTTTCAGCTTTGGTGGCTGTGGGGCACTTACTAGCAATATGATTTGTAAGTCCACAGTGATAACATTTCCTATAGCTAAAAGTAGCTTTAGGACCATTTGCATGCTTATCCATTAATTTTAAATGAGGAGGACCAGCACCAAGTATACCTTTGGCATTGGAAATAGGATGAACAATCAGTTCTTTCAGATTTCTTACCAATAACATCCACTCTGATTCTAGGAGTAGATCGCTGAATAAATCCAGGGATCTTGTTCTTAGAAGTAGAGGGATAAGTCACTGAAGCTTTAGAAGCATTCAGCTTAGGTACAAAGGTACCCTTCTGAGGTTTTTGGTTGAAAACTTTTTCTTTACCTTTAGGGATAAAGGTAGGTTTTTCCTCAGGGATGGAAGTTTTAGAAGAAGAACACTGAGATGAGGAAGTGTCAGGGATAGAGGACACGAACATTCCAAACTTAAGCATGGAATGATCAGTGGTTGGTTCTTCAGCATCAGCTTTGTAACCAAGACCACGTTTGTCACTCAAGGGAATCTGAGACTTTACTATCTCAGTGATCGTTGTTGAGGATTTACACCATCCTTCAACAGTAGCCTTTTCAGCTTTTAATGCAGCAATAGCTTCTTCACGTTCGATTTTGACTATCTGATTTATATGGAACTGATCTTTTAAATCTTCTTCAATTTTAGAAAGCTTTTCTATTTGAAGGTGACAGTTTTTAAGCTGTTCAGCGGGATCAAGATTTTGATTTTCAACTATGGTCTTGCCATTCATGGCATCATATAAATTTATAGTCAGGAGTTCAATTTTTCGAAGACTATCAGCTTCATTAATATCTGAAATATTTGTAAAGAAAAAAGTTGATACCTTAGAGGTAGAAGATGAAGCAGAGGGAAGTTCAGTTTGTTCTTCCTCTTCTTCGATTTTTGCCATGAGGCAGAGATTGGCCTCATCATCATCTTCAGAGTCAGATGATTCTTCTTCATCAGAGGCAGCCCAGTCAAAGTCAGCCATCAGGCCTTTGCCTTTCTTCTTAAAGCTTTCCAGCTTTGCATACTTTTCTTTCAGCTTTTGATACTTGTCATCTCTAGCCCTGGGGTTAGAGGATTTCATGGAGAAAGCTGAGGGTTTAAAGACTTTTTTTGACCTGCATTCACTAGCAAAGTGTCCTACTTTCTCACAGTTAAAGCAGGAAGCAGTAGCCTTATCAACGGGGGTTGATGTTTTTGGCTTGTCAGTGAGTGCAAGGGGTTTGTTCCTTCTGAAGTTACTCTCTCTAGCGAATCTCCTGAACTTATTAGCCAGGAGTGCCAGAGATTCATCAAGATCTGAAGACTCAGCATCTGATGAGCATTCAGAGTTAGTTTCCAACTCAGTGATAGTGATAGATGGTCGCTGAGTGGAAGGTGACTCTGAGAGTAAAGCAACAGGGGTGCTTTTGGAATCTTTTACAAGATTCTTCTTGAGATGTCACGATTGCTCATGATTGAGCATAGTGCCAAATAAGGTAGAGAGAGTCATAGATTTTAGATCCTTTGATAGCTTGAGACACATTGAATAACTGTCCCAGCTTTCAGGTAAACATTCTAAGAATTTTGTCAGGATCTCAAAGTTAGAATATTCCTTACCAACGGTTTTTAGGTCAATAATTAAACAGTTAAACCGCTGATGTACTTCAGAGAGAGTTTCATTCTTACCACAAATGAAGCTTTCGTACTGTCTTACCAGGTTGATCTTTCTTGAGTCCTTGACTTCAGACGTACCTTCATATTGAACACAGATTGTGTCCCACATGGCTTTGGAGGTTTTTAGGTTCATGACGGAATGGTAGACTTCGTCAGGAAAAGCCATGTAAAGAATGGATCTGGATTTAGTGTCGATAGCCACTTTCTTCTTGTCTTCATCAGACCAATTGTGAATTTCCTTAGGAATGATTCTTTCAGGAACGGCAGCTCTAGTAGTAGTGCCTGGAACTTCAGGATCAATCCTAACAGAAATATATGGACCATTTTCGATGTAATGGGGCATAGTAGAGTCTACACCTTCTAAGAAGAGTATCATCCTATTTTTCCACAGATTAAAGTTATCTCTGGAAAATCTAGGGGGTTTTGCAAGAGAACCATTATCAATGTACTTTGTGTTTGTGTTATTAGCCATTATGGAAAATAGCAAGGAAGAGAAAAGATTAGTATAAGAAAGATCTTGTTTATGAGATTAAACAATCTGCTCTTATACCACTTGTTGGTCCCGGAGGGGTTATACAAGTTTGTAGAAGGGAGGGGGGTTGAAAACAAACACACAAATTTTACTTTTCTAAATTGTTTATTGATATGTATCAAACAATTTACAACTTGTTGCGGAACAAGATTAAGGAATAAACCTAATCTAAACAAGTTAAGAGAATCACTAAGATTTTCTTGCACTAGAAATAAGAAAGAAAGGAGATAAGAATATTAAAGACTAATATTCTAACACACAGAAATAGTAAGAAGGAGATGGCCGAGCACTTCATTTCTGAAGTAGGGTTTCCTTTATATACTGCATTCATTTAATGCATATCAGTACAACTTTACACGTGGCAGCAGCTGATTGGTTGCAAGGTTTGACCTTTGTAGACAACCTAGTAGCCGCATGATGAACATTGTAGAATCAAAGTTGGTTGTACAATTCTGGACAAAAGGGATGTCCATTCTGACATTATCGTACGGAGGAGTGCAAGGGGGAAAGACAATAGTAACTTGTAGAGGAAACTTCATGATCAGGCTGAATAGATCTTTATCAGCGAGTGATAAAGTTCAGCATTCGCTGAAGTCTTCTACTTGAAACTTCACGTTGAGTGGACAAATCTTGGCTTCGCTGATATCCGCATTAGTTCATTAGTAGACTTGTCGCTGGTTCTTTGGCTTGATCTTCGACTTCAACGTAGAACATAGTTGATGTGAAACTTGTCTTCAGGGATCATAAGTAAAAAACTAAGATTATCAGCGATCATCACCAAGACTGAACAAGCTCAGGGTTTGTTGATGAACAGCGTCGCTGAATGTGTAATTTAAAGCATATGTTTTCATCAGCGATACTAAACATTAATACATATTGTATACTTACAATTTTTACTAAGTGATTCTTAGAGAGTCATTATCAAATCATTGAGGGTTTGGATCAACAATATTATACTAAGTTAATGAAAAATTTCAATGAAAATACTTTACTCCATCAGTACTAGAAAAGATCCCTGAAAAACAGTAACTGGGAGAAGTATTTTATGAGTCCTTTTTATCCTTATGTTTTTAACTTAGCAATTTTCTTTTATTACTATGTCATCATCAAATAGGGGGAGATTGTTGATCCAAACCCTCAGTGATTTGATAATGACCCTGAGAAACACTTTGTGAAAATTGTAAATAAACAATATGTATTAATGTTTTGCCATCAAAGAAAATATACTAAGTCTATTTAGTATCGCTGATAGAAAACAAGCTTTAAATTATACTTCAACGAACACTATACATCAGTGAGCCCTAAGCCTGTTCAGTCTCACTGATGATCGCTGAATATTTATCATGTAATTGTTTGCTTATGATCCCTGAAGACAAGATTCGCGTCAAACAAGTTCGAAGCTGAAATCGAACACCAAACTGAAGAACAAGTGACTAAGTCTACTAGTGACCTGATGCGGATATCAGCGAAGACTAGACTTGTCCATTCCAAGCGAAGTTTCAAGTAGAAGACTTTAGCGAATGCTGAACTTTATCATTCGCTGATAAAGATTCAATCAGCGAACGCTGATCATGAAGCATGTTCTACAAGCAACTTTTGTCTTATCTCCTTGCACGCCTCCGTACGATTTTGTCAGAACGGACATCCCTTTTGTCCAGAATCGTACAACCAACTCTGCAACTACACTATTCATCATGCGACCACTAGGATGTTTGCTAAAGTAAAATCATGCAACCAATCAGAGGCTGTCGCGTGTAAAGGTATACTGACTTGCATTAAATGCATGCAGTATATAAAGGAAACCCTACTTCACATTTGAAGTGCTCGAGTTTCTTCCTCGCTGAACTATCTTAGTGTTAGAAAACTATCCTTTGTTTTCTTATTTCTTTCTCTCTATATTTCTAGTGCAAGAAATCTGTGTGTTCTCATAGTTTGTTTAGATTAGGTTTTTAACTTTATCTTATTTCGCAACAAACTGTAAATTATTTGATATATTTCAATAAACAATTTAGAAAGATAAAAATATGTGTTTGTATTCAACCCCCCCCCCCCCCCTTCTACAAACTTGTGTAACCCTTCGGGATCAACGGTTAAGCTTGCGGTAATCTATGCACATCCTCATAGACCCATCTTTCTTGACAAAAAGTACCGGCGCTCCCCAGGGTGATGAACTAGGGCATATGAACCCCTTGTCCAGCAACTCCTGCAACTGCATCATCATTTCCTTCATCTCCGCAGGTGCCAACCGGTAAGGTGCACGTTCTATTGGTGCCGCTCCAAGCATCAAATCGATCCTAAACTCGACTTGACGGCCCGGGGGTAAACCCTTCAAATCATCCAGAAATACCTCCGGAAACTCACTCACCACGGGAACATCCTTTATTCCTTCTTCTCTTTCTTAGCGTCTAACACATATGCTAAAAACCCCTGACACCCCTTCTCTAAACAATGTCTCGCCTTCATCACCGAAATAAGGCAGGATTTACGCTCATGCCTATCCCCATAGATTACCACCTTAGACTTATCATGCAACATGATACGGATCATCTTCTTATTGCACACGATGCTAGAACTATTACTAGCCAACCAATCCATTCCCACAACAATGTCAAACTCTCCCATACCCATTGGGTACAACCGCAAGGGAAAAGACTGACCCTCTACTTCAATACTACACCCCTCATACACCTACCCCACCAACACCCTACTATCATCTGCAATCTCTACTTCATACCCACACTCTAACCGCTTGGGTTTAACATGCAGACACCGAGCAAAAATCGGTGATACAAACGAACGATTTACACCCGAGTCAAATAACACTTTAGCAAATTTTGAATTAACAAGAACGGTACCTGTCACCGCATCTGGTACATCAACCGCCTCCTCCGCTGACATATGAAAAGCCCTAGCTTTCGCTTGAGCTGGCTCCGCCTTTCTTTCTCCACCCCTTCCTCCTTGACCCCCACCAAAATCAACCGAAGACCCTTTCCTCAAATGCGGGCAATCAGGTTTAATATGATCGGGAGAACCACACAAGTAGCAAGCCCTAGGGTTAGGACACTCTCGAGCTATATGCCCCAACTTTCCACACTTGTAACAACAATCAGGTTCAAAAGAACACTCTCTGCGATGCACTCTGTTGCATTTTCCACATTGTCTCTCACCGAACATCGGTCCCACCCGCAGCTCGGATTTAGAGGTCTTGGACATTTTCACATCCCGAACAGGTCCTTCCCATTTTCTCGTATCCACATTTATTTCCAACATTTGTCGATTCTTCTCCTTCTCGGTTAACTCCGCTAAATCAACCACCGCCTGAAAGGTCATGGGGCCACGGTTTTGCACAAGCTCCCTCACACTGCTCTTCAGCCCCCAGATATACCTCTGAATATGCCTTTCCTCAGTAGGCATGTATACCTCTGCAAAACGTGCCTTCTCGATGAACATAGAGGTGTACTCCTGCACGATCATCGACCCTTGTTCAACCCCCCAAAACTCCTCTTCCAACTTCTTCACTGCCACCAACAGGAAAAAATGAGCCTTGAACCTCTTAGTGAACGTCTCCCAATTATTCGTCTTTGCTACCTCTTGTAACACCTCAAAATTTCCATGATTAATGTACTATTATTTTGAGAAGAATGTTTAAAATAATGAAAGTATTATTTTAAACGAAACGACGAAAGGGTTGAATTAGTAGTGACCCAAAGTTTAAGTTAAGGGTGGAATTTGAAACTTGGAGGTTGGTTTGGTTATTAAATGAAAGTTGAGTATGTATATATGTTGTGAGTCGGCAAGTGAATTGAGAAAATATCTCATTTAGTTTCTGAAGTCGGTTATAAAAGAAAGCAGAGAAAGAAAGATTTCTGGAATCCAAAATTTGCTACGGTAAGAGTTGAATCATGGTTTTCAATTCAATCTCTTAGAAATCAATAAACAGATTAAACTGATTTTGATTTGGTATTGGTTAGTTGGTGTGAAAGATTGAAGGTGAAATCAATTTGAATTGCAGTCTGTGTTCGAGTTCTTAACCCCATGTGAGTTCATCTCATTTTTGAAATAATTGGAATAGAAATTGCATGATTTATGTATTTCTAAATAGTCTAAGTGCCTTCCCCTTCATTTCTGATTTCAGATATGATTTCTAATTTCAGATTGACAACAGCCCTAACAGCAGATGAAGACTAACTAGTTTTGTATTGGTATATAATTAACTGGAAGATGGATTTTAATGGGTTTGGATTGAAAATCGATGTCCAGTACGAAGAGTCCGGAAGTTGAGTTTCCCAGAAAGTTGTGGATTTCGGATAATTGTCCGGAATGTATCGGATACCGGAATGTACCAGATTCCAGATGGGTGTCCGGATAATTGTTTCCGGATACCGGATTTGATTCCGGATGGTTCCGAACTTGAGAGTCCGGATACTATTTCCGGATGTTACCGGATTCAATGAGTTCTGGACAATTGACCGGATAGTATTGTATCCGGATACCTCTGACGTTCCGATAACTTTTGATGTTCCGGATACTTTTGATGTCTGGTAACTTTTGAGTTCCAGCAACTAAGAACTTCTGATTACTTTTGGCAGGGGATGATTAATTAATTGTAATTCAATCCTAGCAATATAAACATACTTATAACTTGATGTTAGTATGTTATGCTTTGATGTATGATTTGGTTTGATACCATGCACGTATGCTAGGAAGTGTAATGGATCCATAGGTGAAACACCCTGAAATTTACAATAAATTTAAACCTTAAATTTATTAGAGTTCACCACTATAATTTCAAACTTTCATTTACACCGAAGAATTCACGACGAGTTTCAAACATATACAAGTTTATCATAACCACCCGCTAATCTAATCCATGATCAACACACAATTCCAAAAGCATAACTCTGGCACTCCTTGACACTCATCCCTTTGAATCCCTTCCCGAGCTAGCACCTGGTAAGAAAATTTAATTTGAAAAGATTAGGCTTATGCCTAGTGAGAACATCAAATGTTCAAATCAATATCTTTATAAGCTTTGAAAACCAAAACTGTAAACAAAGCGTATAAATTAACCCGATCCCAACTTTCTTACCGAACACATAACATTTTTCAATAACGAGAATCATACCCGATTCCATGAGTATGACAACACTAAGTATGTTATAGTATCACATTCAAGAGCGCCACTACGAATCACCGCAGATTCTAGTTTACAACTCCTATCCAAGAAATTACAATTAAGCGCCAAGCCTTTTCTTGGAATGGAAGTAAAACTAGTAATTATATCTTGCCTATTCCTCGTCTTCCAATAGAAAGTGGAAATAGCAATTATACCTTGCCTATTTCACGTCTCCATGTCACAATATGAATAGCAATTATACCTTGCCTATTCCATTGTTACAATATGAATAGCAATTCTACTTTGTCTATTCAATCATTTCAACATGAATAGCAATTCTACTTTGCCTATTCAATCATTTCAACATGAATAGAAATTCTACTTTGCCTATTCAATACTCAATATGAATAGCAATTCTACTTTGCCTATTCAATTCTCAATATAAATAGCAATTCTACTTTGCCTATTCCATTATTTCAATATGAATAGCAATTCTACTTTGCCTATTCCACGTTTCAATATGAATAGCAATTCTACTTTGCCTATTCCATGTTTCAATATCATGATAAAGAGAATAACAATTATACCTTGTCTATTCCTCATTCTCAAATACAAACGAGAATAGCAATTATACCTTGCCTATTCTACGTTATCAAAAAATACTAGTGCCTATAGATCCATTACACTTCTTAGCATAAGTGCGTATCTGTAATACCCCGGGTAAGTTCGTTAGTTAAAATCCCTTTTTCCGTTAAATTTAGTTAACCTTAAAGTTGGATGTTAGGGTAAGTTTGGATAAATTATAAGTTTAGGGGTGTTTGGGTCATTAAAGAGAAGTTCAAGGTTCATTTGGTAGTTGTGGTTTGATATTACCCCTTAAGCATCAGATAGTATTCTAATAACCTAAATTTAGAAAGTGTATGTGTGTGTTCTATGCGAAAGAAATCAAGAAGAAGAAACGTATGGATAAGGCTTCAATTGATTTGGTTGAAGTTGATTTTGAGGTAAGTACCTTTACATTTTGTGCTTGTAATCATAAGTAGAAGATATATATCGGTTTAGAAAGATCGATTTTATTGTTTGGTATTAGTTTCAATTGAATCTGAGAAAATGGAACCGACTGTGTTCTTGAGAGTCCCGGGGAAGTCCCGGTAGACTCCCGGTCATTTAGACTTCCGATAATGTAGAGTCCCGGTACAGTCGACTCCCGGTAACGTGAACTGTCGGTATTGTGAACTCCCGGTGATCGAGACTCCCGGTACCAAGAAGTCTCGGTACTGAGAAGTCCCGGTACTGTGTAGTCCCGGTACTGTGTAGTCCCGGTAGTGGGTTAATTGTAGTGTGTAATGGGACAGTTGAGGATGGGAACTTGTTAGGCTTTATATAATTGGTTAGTAAAGCGATATATGTTGTTACAGATACTGTGGAGTAGAAGTGAAAGATATAATCTTTTTGAAAGAAGCTTGCGAACGTTTTTGATAAGCGAAACATGTGAGTTTTACTTTAAAAACGTTTTTAACTGGAATACATATACGTATGGTTTGGGAATGTGATAATTGGTGATTATGTGTTTAGATGTGCGATATATGTGAATTATAATATATTGAGGTATTATATTTAAATGAGTATTATAATGTGTTATAATATGTTGGCCGGGCTTAGGACCGGTGTGTTTGGCTATAGAATCTGTATAGCGTTGTTTGGCTGTAGATGTTGTACAGCGTTGTAAATTTATTAGTTGGCTTGCAACCAACTAATATGGCCAGGAGGAATGAGAAGGGAAGGTATATGTTGTGTGAGTTCAAATTGATATATTTGATAGTGCTGTGTAATTTATATAATTAAAGTTTATATAAATGATTTCAAACTAACAGGGATTTTTCTCACTTAGACCCTTAGGTCTAACCCTCATTTTTGTTTTAAAAATATGTATTCCAGGTGGTGGATCGAGTAAGAGCAAGTAATTAGAGTAACCGATGGATGGCTTTTGTGAAGGATTATATGACGAAGATTTTGTCTTGTTTAGCAGTTGTATTACAATATTGAATGTTATGTATGTATTTAGTACATAGTTTGTAGTAGGATGGCTTCTGCTAATTGTAAAAGACTAAGGGACCGTACTTGTAATATGATGTCTCTTTTGTTATATCGATGTTATGTTACATTATGTGATTTGTTGTGTATATGGGAATTGGGTTGTTACCGTATCAAACCAAATCATACGACAAATCATATCATACTTAAAATCAAGTTATAAGTACGTTCATGCTGCTAGGATTGGATTTCAAGTAATAAAATGTTCCCTGTCAAAAGTTACCAGAACTCTTAGTTACCGGAAACTCAGAAGTATCCGGAACATCAGAAGTTACCGGACATCAGAATGATCCGGACACCAAAACTATCCGGACAAGATGTCCGAGACTCCTATCCGGAATATTCACTTACCGGATACTATCGACATACTCGAATTACAAACAACCCGGATAACATCCGGAAACCAAGGAATCCGGGTAGTAACATGTTGGTCCCGAAGGGTTATACAAGTTTGTAGAAGGGGGGGGGGTTGAATACAAACACACATATTTTACTTTTCTAAATTGTTTATTGATAAATCATTAACAATTTACAGCTTGTTGCGGAAACAAGATTAAGGATAAATCCTAAATCTAAACAAGTTGGAACACTAAGTTTCTTGCACTAAGAAGGAGAAAGAAATTACTAATAATAACCTATCTCAAGATAAGAAGGATGAACTTGTCCAGAGTTAGCAAGTTACTTCAAAATGAAGTGAGTTCTTCTTCTTATATACTGCATGCATTTAATGCATTGCAGTTTATACTTTACACGTGGCAGCAGCTGATTGGTTGCATGTCATTGACCTTTGTTGACAACCTTAGTAGTCGCATGTTTGAACATTGTAGTATCAGAGTGGTTGTACGATTTCAGACAATAAGGAGGTTCTATTCTGACATATCGTACGGAGTCGTGCAAGGGTGGATGAGACAAAAAGTACTTTGTACGAAAGACTTCATGATCAGCTTTTCGATGATTCAGCGATCTATCATTCTTTATCAGCGAATGATAGAGTTCAGCGATAGCTGAAGTCTTGTACTTGATACTTCACGTTGAGTGGACAAATCTGAGTCTTCGCTGATCCGCATCAGTTCATTAGGAGACTTGTCGTTGGTTCTTGAGCTTGATCTTCGACTTCAGCGTAGAACCTATGTTGACGTGAAACTTGTCTTCAGGGATCATAAGTAAACAACTAACTTATCAGCGATCACCATAAGTACTGAACAGACTCAGAGTATTATGGTGAACAGTTTCGCTGAATGTTTAATCTAAAGAGCGAGAGTTCCTATCAGCGGTACTGGAAGATCTTAGTACTTATCAGCGATAGTGAAACTCTGATACATATTGTTTACTTACAATTTTCACTAAGTATATAAGAGAGGGTCATTATCAAATCACTGAGGGTTTGGATCAACAATCTCCCCCTATTTGATTATGACATAGCAACAGAGAAAATTGCTATATAATGAAAACATAAGGATAAAAAGAACTCATAAAATATTTGTCCCTTTTACTGTTTTCTGGGATCTTTTCTGTACTGATGGAGTAAAGTATGTTCGCTGAAATTTTTCTTTAAACTTTGTAAAGATTACAGAGGGAAGTGGAAAAATTACAAGTACAGCGAATAAAATTACAAGTACAAAAGATGTAGACAGATAAGGATAGAAAGAATTTCAAGGCGATCCTATCCGTCAAAAGGTTCTTCCTTAATGAGTTGTTCATCAAGGGTCATTGATGTGGCAATCATCCAATCAGGGACATCTACTCCTTGATTCTTTTTCTTCAGAGCTTCTTCAAAAATCAAGGGCTTTAGGTGTCTAGCTTTGATGTCGCGTCTGACTTCACACCAGTATAAGAGATCTCTGAGTTGTTCGATGGGAGCGAGGTGGAGCTCAGAGATACGTTGAAAGTGATGGTTTCCATCATAGTCTAGAAAGAATATACCATATGGATCACTTACAACTGTGCCAGGAATGAAAGTTTCTCCATGTGGTAGGGAGGTGTCAAGCGCTGAGAGATCAGCATCAGGGCCAAGAACTTCAGCACGAGAGAAACCAATACCTGTTTCATTCCGTATAGGAGGACCTGAATCAGAGACTCTCTTTTTCTTAGCAGAGACTTTTCTTTGTTGAGGAAGAGTAGGAGGAATATCCACAGCAGAAGAAAGCAGGTCGATCTGTTTGTTTAAGATCTTCTCAACATGGCTTTTGTACTTTCAGCGCGATCCCTGAATGGCTAATTTTGTTTCTAACCATTCAGAGAGACCAAACGTTTCTAAGGTAGCAGCATAGAAAGTTTGCTTGGTTTTGTCATCTCTGTAGACATCCACTTCAACAACAGGAACGTCGGCGTACAGTTTTCCTCTGATGTTTGCTTTGAGAATTTTGGATGGTCTAGATCGATAGGTCAGCATTTGTTTAACCCATTCCAAGGTCGTGTCAGAGACCTTAGTCTTTTCTCTAACGATCTTTTGAGCATCATCCCATAGCTGACGTTGAACATCAATGGGAACTCTTTTCAGCTTGGGGTCTTTTATTGATCGTTGAGTAAGCTTGATGGCGTATTCTCTATCTTTTTCTTCAGCTTCCTTTCTTTCAGCGATTAAGCGTTCAGCTCTGAGGTGTTCCTTGTATTCATTTTGGGAAACTCTGAACTTTGGAGGAACGGAAGGAAGTTGATCACGCTTCAGAATGATTCGCTGATCTTCAAGTCTCTTGATCATTGCATCTCTCTTTTATTGATCCTCTTCACTTAGCTTTTGAGGAGCCAAGGAAGGTCTATTTTTGTGAGAGAGAGTCTGTTCTTCAGGTTCATCAGTCTCAGATATCAAGTCCAAGACTGGGATTATTTCTTCAGCGTTGAGAGATGGGATTGTTGTTAAAGTCGCAGCTGTAGGAACTTCAGCGATATCCTCAAACAGGGGAGTGGACTAGCTGAAACGCAGCGATCTTACAAGTAAGAACAGAGATGGAAAGAATGGGATTGTGTATAGAGGTTTGCGGAGGTAGAGAACTGATAAAGTGTATAGAGGAGGAATGTTGTGTAGGATTAATGTACCTGACAAACCGGCTTGTTAAGCAAGATCATCAGATTTTCATCTTCAGCGACACCTTTTCCTTTGCCTTTGTCAGCTTCGGATGTTGATGGCTTTGTCTTTGTCCACTCCCCTGAAGGTTCATTTATCAGAATCCCTTTAAGAGCTTTAGTTCTCTGAGCAGGCTTGACGATAAAGGAATCATCATCATCGTCATCTTCGTCATCATCATTCTTTGGAGAAGAGGATGGTTCAGCATTAGACAAATCGATGGCTTCTTCATCTTCAGCTTCAGACTCAGTTTCTTCAGCTTCTTTTTCGAGTTGCTCCCCCTCAGATACAGAGGCGAGTTTCTCGGTTCCCTCAGGGTTTTCATCTCCCTGAGGTCCAGCGGGTGCTTCAGCTTCAATTGTCTTCTCACCCTCTTTAGTGAAGGTGAGGTCTTCAGTCGTCTCTCCCCTGATAGATTCATCATGGGAAAGGTCTTCAGCGCTCTTGGAGAGGTCTTCAGCGCTCTTCTCCCCCTCTTTATCATGATGACTGGGGGAGGAATGAGAAGATTCAGCAGCTCGTGTGGTTTCCCTGTCTTCTTGGCCAGGGATCCCTATATACATTTCAATCGCTGATAATCTGTTTTCCATGTCAGAAATACCAGGATTGATCTTCATGAGTTCAACACGATCCGCCGTAGTAAAAGATGGAGGTGCAGGGGCAGGTGCAGGGGCGTTCGTGTTGGTCAGAATCTGCTTCAACAAGTTCTGAATTGAAGAGATGTCATTCTTCATCGTGTTGACATCAGTCTTCACATAACTCATATCAGTTTTTACTGAACTGACATCAGTCTTTACAGCAGACATATCACCTTCGAGTGTGCCAACCGATGTCTTCAGCGTTGTGACTTCGCTGGACATGGTGTCTACAGATTTCTTGATGTCGAGGTAGTCTGTGTAGATGTCAGCGAGAACTTTGGCAAAGTTGCTCAGTGAGTGATCAACCTTCTCCATGTCATCTTTGGAGGCAATGTTTCCGACTTCGGTTGTAAGTTTTAAGAGATTTTCTCCAGCGGTTGTTACAGCTGAAGAGTTGCCGGAAAGAGTAGACGTGAGAACAGTCAATGTTGTCTCTACTGTCTTCAGAGACGTGTTGATGTCTCTCAAATTAGGACCTGTAACATATAAAAACTTGTGAACAGAGGAAAGCTCAGAAGTTTGGGGTTTAGTAACAGTGTATAGGGATTGGTGAGTACCTGCAGGAGGATTGGTGAATTCATAAAAATCACGGGTTCCTGAGTAAAGTTCCATATCGTCAGCGAGAGTACGTGGACGTATGGACAGCTCTGCAGGTCCTACTTCCGTCGTTCCTTTTGTTCCTGGAGGAATGACAGGTGCAGCTGTGATAACTAGAGTGGGGTCCAAATGAGTGGAGGGAGAAGCGAAGGGTAAGAAAGGAGGTTGGTTACTGAGTTCAGTGTTGGAATCGCTGAGAATCACTTCATCAGTCTTTTGAGAGACTGAGGGAGGTTGGGTAGTTTCCAAGTTTGTAACCTCAACGTTTGGAGATGTTGAGGTCGGGATTAAAGGGATGGCTTGTTCAGGTGTGGCAGAGCGTACCACTGAACTTTCCTTCAGCTCAACAGGAGGAGCTGAGGAGTTTTTAGCAGTAGATTGCTTGGGTTGCTCCTTGGTCTTCTTAGTTCTTTTGCAACTAAGGTGGGTTTCAGAATGTTTCCTTTTAAGAGGAATGGAGGTAGCAGCTGGGGTATCAGCGGTGGGTTTGTCCGCTGAAGGAGCTGCAGAAGTAGAAGAAGTAGTAGGGTTAAGAAGAGTCAAGAGTGTAGAAAGATGTACCTCATTCGCCACTTGTTTTAAGTCGAGTATTTTAGGGCCGACCTGAGAGAGTTTCAGGTCACCCTCTTCTGGGTAGCTATCTTTCAGGCCTCTTTGGAAAATAGCGCTGATGAACTGAGGATATGGAACCCATGTAGGTCTGTCAGCGACGGTGTCCACTCTGAGAACCAGGTCATCATAGATAATCGATGCCCAGTCTATGTTGAGACCTTTCAGCAAAGCATATCCCATTGCTTGCTGAGGCTTAGCGGCTTGGTTAGAGGAGCCGCTCTTTGCAGTCATGCAGCTGATCAAATGGGCGAAGATGAAATTCATCTCGCTGGGCATTTTCGATTTCTTGATAATCGTCAGCTTCTTCTCGGGCTTCATGTCTCTGCCGATTTCCCATACATAGCCCATTGCGTCGAAAAATGCAATGATGGCTTCCCTGTCTGAGTTTTTCTTGGGGTCAGGGAGGGGAACAAAGGGTTTTTCCTTGGTGGCGATGGGAAGGCTGAGAGCTTTGCGAATTATGGCAGGGGTAATCTTCATGGTGCCATATTCGATATCGCAGAGGATGCAATCGATTGTTTTGGAGGGGTCTTTGGCTGAGGGTAGCTGAGAGTGTCTGGCTGAGTACCAGAATTGTGAGAGCAAAAGCTGATGTGCAGGAGGTGTTATGGTCAGGGCTGTGGAGATGCAGCAATTCTTTAGGAAGTTCACAACATCAGCTAGATGTGTGACTTGCTTTCGAGGAGGAAACTCGAGAAGCGCATAGAGGTTGTTCACCTTAGTCCAATCCAGTTTGTCAAGGGCAAATTTGACTTGAGGAGCCTTGAAGATGTCCATTTCCTCAGCAGTGTCATCAGCAGAAGTGTTTTCAGCGTTGGTGTTCTTGGGAATGTCAGAAGATGCCATTCTCTGTATTATCAGTTCAACCAAAGGATTAACAAATAAGAATAATCTTAATGTGGAAAGAAATTTTCCAATAAGATGGTTCAAATTTTGTCCATTTCATTCAGACAAAATGTCTTAATGAAGATTAGGGTTTTTTTTTTAAAAACGAAATTTCAAACCCAAATAAAAATTTTGTTTTCCAGTTTCCTTTGAAGATAGGGATTCTGGAAAAAACGAATGTGTGAAGAGCAAGTTTAAGATTTTTGCATTTAAACTTGAAGAACAACCATGAAATGGTTGTGTTCATAAAATCATGGAAGAAAATGATTTTATTTTTAAGAAGTTCTTTTGTTTGATCTTGTTAAAACAAAGAGAAGATCAGAAACAAGTTATTTGCATTTGGTAAATAATAAGAACACATTAACCTTTGATGTTTGAAGAAGATGAACAGTTGTTCTTGAAAAATCGAGAGCCAAATGCAACAGTGATTTCTTTCTTTGCTTGGAGGAGAAGTTCGCGTAAGAGAAAAATATGAACGAAGAATTTGTTTATATAGAGAGAGATTTTAGAAAGAGAAAATCTTGAGAGGGAAAAGATTTTCATCATGACACGGACACGTGTTTGCATTTGATTGGCAAGTAAACGAAACGTGCAAACGTGTGTCAGAAAGAAGAACGTGTCTGGGTTTATCCGTTGTAATGACGTCACAACTGTCCTTTCATATTCTTGGTTGTTTCTGAGGTTTTGAAAAACTCAGGGACACTTTTTAAAAAAAACATGAAGCACTGAATAGAAATATCAGTTAGTTTTAAGAAATTTCAATGTATCGCTGATAAGGAAGAAATATTCAGCGATGAGATTTGTTTTGAAATCTTGCACTTACATGCGATTTGTCAGAGAGAAAAACATACCTTGATATCAGCGAGTCAGGATAGAGAGAAGGATAGAATGGGTAATACAAGTTGATTTTATCCTATCGCTGATCAAATGTGAACTGCTGAAGATTTTATCCTTCAAAGTTCAGCATTCCAAGCTCGCTGATGAGAAAGTTGAATCTTGTCTCATCAAGAGGTTTGGTGAACAGATCAGCTAACTGATAATCAGTTGGGATAAAGTGAAGTTCTATATCACCATTCATCACATGATCTCTGATAAAGTGATACCTGAATTCGATGTGTTTTGTCTTTGAGTGTACCACTGGATTATTAGCTATAGCGATGGCACTTGTGCTGTCGCAATAGATTGGAATATTTGAGAGTTGAAGGTCATAGTCCAGTAGTTGATTTCTCATCCACAAGACCTGAGAACAACAGCTTCCAGCGGCTACATACTCAGCTTCAGCTGTGGAAGTGGACACTGAGTTTTGCTTTTTACTTGTCCAACTTACCAGCTTTCCACCCAGGAGCTGACATCCTCCTGTGGTTCTTTTCCTATCCATTCTGCAACCTGCAAAATCACTATCTGAATAGGCGATTAAATCGAATCCTGAGTCTTTGGGATACCAAAGACCTAGATTCGATGTACCCTTAAGATATCGAAAAATACGTTTTACAGCTTTCATATGAGATATCTTAGGTTCAGCTTGATATCGTGCACACAAGCATGTTGCAAACATAATATCGGGTCGGCTAGCTGTAAGATACAGTAGTGAGCCGATCATCCCACGGTACAGCGTGACATTGACAGGAATACCCTTAGTGTCCTTATCAAGTGTCAGCGGTGGTGCCATAGGGGTTTTCATAGCTGAACTTTCAGTTAAGTCGAATTTTTTCAGCATATCTTTAACATACTTTCCCTGATTAATGAAAGTTCCTTTTTCATTTTGTTTTATCTGTAGACCAAGGAAATATGTTAGTTCACCCATCGTGCTCATTTTATACTCTTCTTTCATTCTATCAGCGAAACGAGTACAGAGATCAGGGTTAGTCGAGCCAAATATAATATCATCAACATATATTTGAACAAGAATGATATGACCTTTTACTTTCCTGAAAAATAGAGTTTTGTCTATTTTGCCTCGCTCAAAATTTTCAATATGGAGATAAGTGGAAAGAGTGTCACACCATGCACGTGGAGCTTGCTTTAAGCCATAAAATGCCTTGTCCAATTTATAAACATAACCTGGATGCTTAGGATCTGAGAATCCTGGAGGTTGTTCCACATAGACTTCTTCATTCAGCTTTCCATTTAGAAATGCTGACTTAACATCCATCTGATATACTTTGAAGTCTTTGTGTACAACGTATGCTAAGAATAGACGAATAGATTCTAATCTTGCTACAGGAGCAAATGTTTCGTCATAATCTATGCCTTCCTCTTGTCTGTATCCCTAAGCAACAAGACGAGCCTTGTTGCGGGTTACAGTTCCATGTTCGTCCAACTTGTTTCGATAGACCCATTTAGTGCCTATCACTGTTTTGTCAGTTGGTCTTCGAACAAGTTTCCAAACTTTGTTTCTTTCGAATTCTGTCAGCTCTTCTTGCATGGCGCTGACCCAGTTTGGATCTTTGAGGGCATCATCTACTTTCTTTGGTTCAGTTAGTGAAATAAAATTTACAAATAAACAAATATTACCTGCACTTCGTCGAGTCTGAATACCAGCGTTTGGATCACCAAGAATTTGATCAATTGGGTGATTTATAGTCCATCGCTGAGCCGGAGCGTGAGACGCTGACTCAACCTGAACTGGAGGAGCTAAAGATGAAGCTTCAGCGACGTCTGGAGTATCAGCCAAGAGAGGAATGGATGCAGTTGTCATTATATTCACTGATTGCTGAGAAGTGGATGGAATATCTGAGATATTGGTTTCAGAAGCAGGTATTGTGTTTATAGGAACAGCTGAGACCCATGATGTTTCAGCTTCACTATTCTGCATATTTGGAATGATAGTTGGACCATCATCTTCAACTGTGTGAGCACGAGGAGTGGGAATTTCTTCTGAATCACCAAGATGAGAAAACATCCATTGATTCAGTTCTTCAGTATCAGCGGACGGTTTAGAGTTCGCTGAACGGGACTCGTCAAACGTGACGTGAATTGTTTCTTCAACAGTTTGTCTTCTTCGATTAAAGACTCTGAAGGCTTTGGAAACTGAGGAGTATCCAAGAAAGATCCCATCATCAGCCTTAGGATCAAACTTTCCAAGGGCATCTTTGTTGTTCAGTATAAAACACTGACATCCAAAGATGTGAAGAAAGCTGATTGAAGGCTTTCTCCCATGAAATAGTTCATAGGCTGTTTTATTGAATCTTTTGACTATCAGCGACCTGTTTTGCATAAAACAAGCAGTGTTGACAGCTTCTGCCCAAAACTGAATAGGCAGATGAGAATCGATGAGCATTGAACGTGCAGCTTCAATAATTGTTCTATTTCTTCTTTCAGCGACTCCATTTTGTTGTGGTGTTCTCACTGAAGAAAAGTTGTGAGAAATACCCTTGCTCTCAAAGAAGGAATCAAGAGAACTGTTTTTGAATTCAGTCCCATGATCACTCCTTATTGAGCGAACGGTCAAATTGTTCAGGGTTTCCATCTTCCGAACAAAGGTGATGAGTTCTTCAGGGGTGTCATTCTTGGAACGGAGAAACATAACCCATGTATAACGAGAGAATTCATCAACTATGACCAGTGTATATTTCTTTTCAACGATGGATTTTTTGTTAACAGGACCAAACAAATCCATATGGAGTAGTTGTAGAGGAGATGACACTGAGGAGACTTGCTTTGATTTAAAGCTTGCTTTGGTCTGCTTCCCTTTCTCACATGCTGAACATAAAGACTCTTTGGCATATGAGTGTTGAGGTAGACCAGTAACTAACTCTTTTGAAGAAAGAGAGTTCAGTGTCTTGAAATTCAGATGAGAGAGCCTCTTATGCCATAGCCAATTGACATCAGATGAGGCTTTTGAGAAGAAACAGGAGTTCTCAGTGTTTGTTGAGTCCATGTTTATTACATAAACATTTTCCAAACGATAACCGCTGAGAGCTATCTTCTCCTTTTTGTCAGTGACAAAGCAGGATTCTTTGGTAAAGATTACCTTGTTATCCTTGTCGCAAAGCTGACTGATGCTTAACAGATTATGCTTCAGCCCTTCAACATATGCGACTCTTCTGAAGGTGGTTGTAACATTAGAGAGTACACCAAACCCTCGGGTATGTCCTTTTCCATTTCCACCAAAAGTCACAGAAGGACCCTTCTCTTCCTTGTATTCAGCGAGCAGGCTTTTCTTTCCAGTCATGTGTCTAGATCATCCGCTATCGAGATACCAGATACCCTTCTGAACCTGCATCACAAAGGAAGATTAGTTTTTCTTGGGTACCCACTTAACCATGTGTACACGTTTGTCAGTGGAAGCTGTTGGAATGGAAGGTTCAGCAATCTTCACAGCATTTGAAGATTCAGCTTTGTCAGTCTTCACTTTGGTTAATTTCTTAACCTCAGTGGTCTTCTTTGCCTTGGGGGCAATCGTCACCTTAGCTATCTTATCAGCTTTGGTGGTTGTGGGGCACTTAATAGCAATATGATCAGTGAGTCCACAGTGATAACATTTCCTATAACTAAAGATAGTTCTAGGACTATTTGAATGCTGAGTTTTAGATTTTGAATTAGAAAGACCAGCACCAAATAAGCTTTTGGCTTTAGAAATGGGAGGAACTCTTGGTTCTTCAGATTTCTTACCAAGGATATCCACTCTGAGTCTAGGAGTAGATCACTGAATAGACCCACGCTGAGTAGATCCAGAGATCTGATTTCTTGATCCAGAGGAATAAATCACTAAAGCTTTAGAAGCATTCAGCTTTGGTGCTAAAGTACCCTTCTGAGGATTTTGGTTCAACGCAATTCCTTTACCTTTATCTTTAAAGATAGAGGTAGGTTTTGGATAAACCATTTTCTCTTTACCTTTAGAAGATGCAGAGATTTCCTCAGGGACAGGCGGTCTGGAGGACGAACACTGAGAGGATGAAGTGTCAGCGACTGAGGATACGAAAGTTCCAAATAAGAGCATGGAACGATCAGTGGTTGGTTCTTGAGTATCATATTCGTAACCAAGACCACGTTTATCACTCAGGGGTATCTGAGACTTAATTATCTCAGTGATCTTTGTTGAAGAGTTACACCATCCTTCAACAGTAGCCTTTTCAGCTTTCAAAGCAGCGATAGCTTCTGCTCGTTCGATTTTGACTAGCTGATTTAAATGCACTTGATCTTTAAAATCTTCTTCAATTTTAGAAAGCTTTTCTATTTTAAGGTGACAGATTTTAAGTTGTTCAGCGAGATCAAGGTTTTGGTTTTCAACTATAGTTTTGCCATTCATGGCTTCATATAAGCTTCTAGTCAAGAGATCGATTTTGCGGAGACTATCAGCTTCATCAATATTTGCAATATTTGTAAAGAAGGAAGGTGATACCTGAACAGCAGAGGTTGAAGTAGAGGGAATGTCCGAACTTTCTTCCTCATCCTCAATCTTTGCCATAAGACAGAGATTGGCTTCATCATCTTCAGAGTCAGATGATGATTCTTCTTCTTCTGAAGCAGCCCAATCATAAGCCATCAGGCCTTTGCCTTTCTTCTTGAAGCTTTTCAGCTTTGCATATTTTTCTTTCAGCTTAGAATATTTGTCATCTTTATTCCTGGGAATAAAAGATTTCTTGGGAAACGCTGAGTTTCTCGATACTTTCTTAGACCTGCACTCGTTAGCGAAATGTCCAATCTTTTCGCAATTAAAACAAGTAGCAGTAGCCTTATCAACAGTAGCTGATGATCTTGGCTTATCAGTTATAGAAAAAGGTTTGTTCTTTCTAAACATTTTCTTTTTGGCGAATCTCCTGAACCTTTTAGTTAGGAGAGCCAAAGATTCATCATCATCTGAAGAGTCAGAATCTGATGACCTTTCAGAGTTACTCTCTAACTCAGTGATGGTGACCGAGGGTCGCTGAGTAGAAGGTTCCTCTGAGATTAAAGCAACAGGGGTGCTTTTGGAATCTTTTACAAGATTCTTCTTAAGATGGCTTGATTGCTCATGATTCAGCATTGTGCCATATAAGGTAGCAATAGTCATTGATCTTAGATCTTTTGACAGCTTGAGACACATAGAATAATTGTCCCAGCTTTCAGGTAAACATTCTAGAAACTTTGTCAGCACTTCAAAGTTAGAATATTCCTTACCAACAGTTTTCAGATCTATTATTAAGCAATTAAAACATTGGTGAACTTCAGAGAGAGTCTCATTCTTACCACAAATGAAACTTTCATACTGTCTTACCAGGTTGATCTTTCGAGAGTCCTGGACTTCAGCAGTGCCTTCATACTGAACACATATTGTTTCCCACATGGCTTTTGAGGATTTCAGGTTCATGACGGAATGGTAGACTTCGTCAGGAAGAGCCATGGATAGTATGGATCTGGATTTTGTGTCGATAGCCACTTTCTTCTTATCTTCGTCAGTCCACGTATGAACATCTTTGGGTACCAGCCTTTCTGGAATAGCAGGTCTATTCTCAGCGGCAGGTACTGCGGCATCAATTCTTACAGGAATAAATGGGCCGTTTTCAAGATAATAAGGCATAGTAGGGTCTACACCTTCTAGGAAGAGAGTCATCCTATTTTTCCATAGATTAAAATTATCTCTGGAGAATCTAGGGGGTTTTGCAAGAGAACCGTTGTCTATATAGTTTGTGTTTGTGTTGGTAGCCATTTTCAGAAATAGCAAGGAAGAGAAATCTTAGTATAGATTAGATCTTGTTTATGAGATTAAACAAATCCGCTCTGATACCACTTGTTGGTCCCGAAGGGTTATACAAGTTTGTAGAAGGGGGGGTTGAATACAAACACACAGATTTTACTTTTCTAAATTGTTTATTGATAAATCATTAACAATTTACAGCTTGTTGCGGAAACAAGATTAAGGATAAATCCTAAATCTAAACAAGTTGGAACACTAAGTTTCTTGCACTAAGAAGGAGAAAGAAATTACTAATAATAACCTATCTCAAGATAAGAAGGATGAACTTGTCCAGAGTTAGCAAGTTACTTCAAAATGAAGTGAGTTCTTCTTCTTATATACTGCATGCATTTAATGCATTGTAGTTTATACTTTACACGTGGCAGCAGCTGATTGGTTGCATGTCATTGACCTTTGTTGACAACCTTAGTAGCCGCATGTTTGAACAGTGTAGTATCAGAGTCGTTGTACGATTTCAGACAATAAGGAGGTTCTATTCTGACATATCGTACGGAGTCGTGCAAGGGTGGATGAGACAAAAAGTACTTTGTACGGAAGACTTCATGATCAGCTTTTCGATGATTCAGCGATCTATCATTCTTTATCAGCGAATGATAGAGTTCAGCGATAGCTGAAGTCTTGTACTTGATACTTCACGTTGAGTGGACAAATCTGAGTCTTCGCTGATCCACGTCAGTTCATTAGGAGACTTGTCGCTGGTTCTTGAGCTTGATCTTCGACTTCAGCTTAAAGATAACCAACATGGAAATTTCGAGGTGTTACAAATCTCCCCAACTTAAAAATGATTTCGTCTTCGAAATTGAAACTATACAAACAAATGAGGATATTTATTCTTCCTTTTTAAAGATAACCAACATGAAGTATGTTATGGGTTCCTTCCAATTCCAGTGGAACCTCCAATTAATAGGCATGAAAGTCCTACATGCTTAATCACAGTTAAAGGTCTAAGAAAAAACAAGGACTCAACTTTCCACGTTTTCCAAATCTTATATCCTTCCACAGAGATACCTTTAACATTACCCGCTCCCCAACATAAAAAATCTTTAGGTCTCCTTGGAGCAAACTGTACAATCATCAAGTCCTTACCAAACTAAGACTTGACCTTATTTTAACTATTTTAACTATTAAGGCATCTTCCAAAATAGTGACTGATATAGCTAACTTTTAACAACAGTTACAAAAGACAAGTTAGCACCACTATCACATAATACACACCCATGTATAGAATTAACAAGGAATATATAGCATAAACTACATCCACCACTTCTTTAGCTTCTGCCACCGTCATGTGAAATGCTCAGCCCGTTGATCTTGGGGTGTTGGGTTTCTTATCTTGATTCCCGTTATTCTTCAACTTTGGGCAATCCCTTCGATAATGACCAGACTTCTTACATTCATAGCAAGTTGGTCCTTGGATGGGACAGTTCTCTATTTGATGACCAATCTTTCCACATTTAAAACATTCATTCGATACCGCTCGACACGGCTCAAAATGTATACTTCTACATTTCTGACACCAGTTAGGTTCTTGTCGAGGCTCAAAACGAGTGTCCTCGATAAAGGGCTTTGGTCCTTGCAAAGATTCCGATCGACCTTCCCACTTTCTTTTCTCTCCCAATTGAGCTTTCTCAGCTTTATCTTTCGCATAGACTTCTTCTATAATATTTACTTCTTCAATTGTTTCCCTCAGAGTTAAAGCTTTAAAATTTCTAACTCTGGACATCATATCGGCTGGCAAACCCTTCAGGTAAGCCTTGATATTTTCTTTTTCAGTTGGGGCCACATGCCCCACTAGGTTCAACATTTCTAAAAAGATTCGAGTATAATCTCTTACAGATGAATTTCCTTTCTTAAGCGTTCGGAATTCTTCCTCTATGCGATCCATTTCATTCTCATTGCAATATTCTTCCAATATCTTCCTTTTGAATGACTCCCAAGTCATTGCTGCTAAAACTGGGGCCGTCATAGTTGATGTTACGATATTCCACCAGGTCAAAGCATTTCCACGTAACATCTGGGACCCAAATCTGACCTTTGATTCTTCTTCACACTCATAAGCCCTGAATGCTTGTTCCATTTCTCTAATCCAATTCATACATGCAATTGGATTATCAGAACCAGAAAATTCAGGTGGCTTGCAGCTTAAAAATGTCTTATTGGAACAAATTTTCTCCATCCTCTTATTTACATTATGCATTGGATTAACAGACGGATTTATAGTACCGGTACCCAACTCTGGTCTTTGTGACCCAACGCTTCGATCATTCAACATTTTCATGAACATCTCCTGTTGCTGAGTCAGTGCAGTATTCATAACCCTCATCATATTTTCCATCATTCGGGATTCCATAGTGGATTCCGTCGTCACCGGGTTGGAAGTACCAATATTAGTTCGATGCGTCTGAATTCCTCCTTCTCCCAAGATAGGTGGCCTTTGTGGAGTCTCAACAACTTCGTTTGCCACTTTATCTTCTGAAGAAGTAGAAGATCTACTTGGTGTATTCACCATCGTATTCCGGACAAATCACATAAAGATAACTATAAGAAATGGTTATGCACAATCCCAACACAAAACGTACTTTAACGTTCATTAATCACCATAACAATTTAAAAACAAGTATGCTTACGTAACAATATATTCATAATAACAGTAGCTAATTGAAATTATGAACATACTATACATAAGAATCCTCGTTACCATCATCACAGTTCTTAATTCACGTATTTCTGTCAACTCTAAGACTATCCCGTCTTAGTACTTCTACCCAATCTCACAAATCATATCTTAATCATCTAAGCTTAAGTCTAGGTATCTCACAATCATACCTAGTTCACTTAAACTAAGGCTCTGATACCAAACTGAAACACCCTGAAATTCACAATAAATTTAAACCTTAAATTTATCATAGTTCACCACTATAATTTCAAACTTTCATTTACACCGAAGAATTCACGACGAGTTTCAAACCTATACTAGTTTGTCATAACCACCAGCTAATCTAATCCCTGATCAACGCCCAATTCCAAAAGCATAACTCTAGCACTCCTCGACACTCATCCCTTTGAATCCCTTCCCGAGCTAGCACCTGGTAAGAAAATTTAATTTGAAACGATTAGGCTTACGCCTAGTGAGAACATCCAATTTTCAAATCAATATCTTTATAAGCTTGGAAAACCAAAACTGTAAAAAAAAAGCTTAAAAATTAACCTGATCCCAACTTTCTTACCGAACACATAACATTTTTCAATAACGGGAATCATACCCGATTCCATGAGTATGACAACAATAAGTATATCATAGTATCATATTAGAGTGCCACTACGAATCACCACAGATTCTAGTTTACAACTCCTATCCAAGAAATTACAATTAAGCGCCAAGCCTTTTCTTGGAATGGAAGTAAAACTAGTAATTATATCTTGCCTATTCCTCGTCTTCCAATAGAAAGTGGAAATAGCAATTAGACCTTGCCTATTTCACGTCTCCATGTCACAATATGAATAGCAATTATACCTTGTCTATTCCATTGTTACAATATGAATAGCAATTCTACTTTGTCTATTTAATCATTTCAACATGAATAGTAATTCTACTTTGCCTATTTAATCATTTCAACATGAATAGCAATTCTACTTTGCCTATTCAATCATTTCAACATGAATAGCAATTCTACTTTGCCTATTCAATCATTTCAACATGAATAGCAATTCTACTTTGCCTATTCAATTCTTAATATGAATAGCAATTCTACTTTGCCTATTCAATTCTCAATATGAATAGCAATTCTACTTTGCCTATTCCATTATTTCAATATGAATAGCAATTCTACTTTGCCTATTTCACGTTTCAATATGAATAGCAATTCTACTTTGCCTATTCCATGTTTCAATATCATGATAAAGGGAATAACAATTATACCTTGTCTATTCCTCATTCTCAAATACAAACGAGAATAGCAATTATACCTTGCCTATTCTACGTTATCAAATAATACTAGTGCCTATAGATCCATTACACTTCTTAGCATAAGTGTGTATCAAACCAAATCATACGACAAATCATAGCATACTTAAAATCAAGTTATAAGTATGTTCATGCTGCTGGGATTGGATTTCAAGTAATAAAATGTCCCCTGTCAAAAGTTACCAGAACTCTTAGTTACCGAAAACTCAGAAGTATCCGGAACATCAGAAGTTACCGGAACATCAGAAGTTACCGGACATCATAATTATCCGGACACCAAAACTATCCAGACAAGATGTCCGGGACTCCTATCCGGAATACTCACTTACCGGATACTATCGGATTACATACTCAGATTACAAAAAACCCGGACAACATCCGGAAACCAAGGAATCCGGGTAATATCCGGTAACCACACTATTCGGAAACTAAGTCCTTATCGGATACTTATCGGAAAGGAGGACTTACCGGATACCATTCTTCTTCCGGACACCTTCAATTTAGACTTTTCCAGATATTACCATTATATCCGGAAACTTCGACCTGCTCCCCATTTTTACCATCCAATTCCTGAAAATTTCAACACCTAACCAAATACATATTACCACAACATTTATAAAACATTCAAACAATCTAACAACATGGAAATCAATCAATTTTGTTATCAAATAATCAAAAGTGAGATGAACTCACCTGAAGAGTTTCAAACCGAGCGCCTGTGTGAAATCAAATCAAGTCCTTCCTTCAACTGGTTTCAATAATCGAATCCAGACCAAATTACTTGCAAATATATCATCTTAAGCAATTGAATCGAAGAATAAATCGAATTCCTTACCGAAAGTGAGAGTTTGGGACTTGGTTTCTTCTGCACTTTGGAACCGACTTCAATTAAGGGTTTTTGAGATCTTTTCTCCCTTATGACCGACTTCCATTTCTTATATACATCAGTTCCACTAAATTACAATTTGACCCACAACTATCCAATTTGATGAAACTAACCCCAAGTTTCTCATTCTTTAAAATTTAGCTTGCAAACTTTGATCAATTATACTTTGATCTAGGGTTGTAAATGAACCGAACGTTCAGCGAACCGTTCGTAAACCGTTCGGCGGGAAGTTCGTTTATGTTCGTTTATTTAATAAATGAACGAACATGAACACGTTCTTTTGTTCGTTTAATTAAATGAACGAACATGAACAATGGCCTCGTTCGTTCATTTATGTTCGTGAACGCTCGTTCATTTATGTTCGTTTATGCTTGTTTATATATATAAACATATTTATATAATATGAAATTAATATGTATAATCATCAAGTAAATTGATCTTTTAGAATATATTTTTATACCTCCTAAGTTAACCCGGTTTTTCATTTTGTTAAAGTATTTTTTACGAACGAAATGATGAGTATGGTGGTTGTTTTTTGTTCATTTGGGTTCTTTCGTTTATGTTCATTTAAGTTCGTTCGTTTATGTTCATTTAAAGTCGTTCATTTACGTTCGTTTATGTTCATTTAAGTTCGTTCGTTTACGTTCGTTTTTGTTCATTTAAGTTCGTTCGTTTACGTTCGTTTTTGTTCATTTAAGTTCGTTCGTTTACGTTCGTTTAACTCTTAATGAACGAACATAAACAGCCACGAACAAACAAAAATTCTATACGAACGAACATGAACACAAAAATCTCGTTCGTTTACCGTTCCAGTCCGTTCGTTTGTTCAGTTAAGTTAAACAAACGAACATGAACAAGCCTCCGTTCGTGTTCGTTCGGTCCATTTACAACCCTACTTTGATCCAACGTCATTAAATCGTACACATTGTTTAAAATAACATCCCTTAATATTTTAAACATTCTACCAACATATACAATAATCATGGAAATTTCGAGGTGTTACGATAGGCATTGGCATTAATTGAAAACGTGGAATAGGCATAAAGTAAATTGTAATTCCCGTTGACGTGAAATGAGGAATAAGCATAAAGTAAAATGTAATTCCCATTTCGTATTGTGACGTGAAATCTTGGAATAGGCGTGAGTTAATCGTAATTCCTGATTTCTATGGGAAGATAAGAGATAGTCATGAGTTTAATTGTAATCTCTACTTCCACTCCAAGAAATAGGCATAAAGTAAATTGTAATTTCTTGGACATGAGCAATGATCTAGAATCTGTGATGATTCGTAGTAGGCTCTCGAACGTGATGATATGACTTACTTAGTGTTAGTCATATTCATGGAATCGGGTATATTCTTGTCATCGAAAGATGTTACGTGTATGGTAAGAAAGATGACAACCAGGTTTGTTATACGCTTTGTTTACATTTGGTTTCAAAGCTTATGAAGTTTTAATTTGAAAACTGGATGTTCTCACTAGGCGTAAGCCTAATCTTTTCAAATTAACTTTTTCTTACCAAGTAATAGCTCCGGAAGGGATAAGCAGGGTTGAGTGTCGAGAAGTTCCAGAGCTATGTTTTGGTGACATAATGGAGAAGCTAGTGAAAGCATTGATGTTTTGGAGTATTGTAGACAACCCTTATAATCTGATCGTGCATGTTATGGATTAGATTAGTAGGTTGTTTATAATAGTTGGATGTATATACGAACCTTGTTATGACTTCTCCATTTATGTATAAAATATTTGGGAATAGTTGTCTTGGACCTTATAAAATTAAGGTTTAAATTTGTTGTGATTTTTGGATGTTTCAGTTTGGTATCAGAGATGTAGTTTAAGTGAACTAGGTATGATCGTGAGATACCTAGACTTAAGTTGAGATGAATTAAGTTATGATTTGTGAGATTTGGGTAGAAGTACTAAGACGGGATAGTCTTAGAGTTGACGGAAATACGTGAATTATGAATTGTGATAATGTAACGAGGATTCTTATGTATAGTATGTTCATAATTTCAATTAGCTACTGTTCTTATGAATATATTGTTACGTAAGCATACTTGTTTCTAAATTGTTATAGCAATTAATGAATGTTATAATACGTTTCATGTGTTTGAGTATGTATAGCTATTCTTATGGTTATATTTTGTATATCCCAGAATACGATGGTGAATACACCAACCAGATCCCTTAATTCTTCGGAAGAGAGGGCAGTAAATGAATGGGTGGCAGAGAAGCAACCTGAAAGGGTTGGAACTTACGAAAGTCCACCAAGGCCACCTATAATAGGAGGAGAAGAAAGTCAAGCGCTACGAACGGATACCGGTACCTCTAATCCGGTGACGACGGAATCCACCATGGAATCTCGCATGATGGAAAATATGATGCGAGTTATGAATAACGCACTTGCACAACAACAAGAGATGTTTATGAAAGTGTTGAATGAAAGAAGTGCTGAGTCCCGAAGACCGGAGATGGGTGCTGGTATGTTAACTCTGCCTGTTAACACAGTGTTGAATGTTAACAGGAAGGTGGAGAGAGTTTGCTCTTATAAAACGTTTCTGAGTTGCAAGCCACCAGAGTTTGCTGGATCTGATAATCCGATTGCTTGCATGAACTGGATTAGGGAGATGGAACAAGCTTTCCGAGCTTGCGAGTGTGAAGAAGAATCGAAGGTCAGGTTCGGTTCTCAAATGTTACGTGGAAATGCCTTGACCTGGTGGAACATTGTGACGTCGTAACGGCTCCGTTTTGGCTGCTATGACCTGGGAGTCATTCAAAAGAAAGATTTTAGAAGAGTACTGCAATGAGAATGAGATGGATCGGATTGAAAAAAGAGTTTTGGACTCTTAAGAAAGGTACTTCTTCAGTAAGGGAATATACTGGTACATTCCTAGAGAAGCTAAAATTAGTGGGGCATGTGGCTCCAACTGAAAAAGAGAAGATTAAAGCCTATCTGAAGGGCTTACCGGCTGACATGATGTCAAGAGTTCGGAATTCTAAAGCATTGACGTTGAGGGAAACGATAGAAGAAGCCAAAATAATAGAAGAAGTGTATGCCAGAGATAAGGAAGAAAAGGCACAAGGGGAGAGAAAAGGAAATGGGAAGGTCGGTCGAAATCTTCTCAGAAATCTAAATCATATGGCAAGAATGTTCGCTTTGAGTCTCGACGGGAACCGAACTGGTGCTAGAAATGCCGAATCAAACATTTTGGCCTGTGCCGAGTGGTTTCAAATGAATGTTTCAAATGAATGTTTCAAATGTGGCAAGACTGGTCACCAAGTTGCAAACTGTCCCATTCAGGGACTGACCGGTTTTGAGTGTAAACACCCCGGTCACTTCCGAATAGACTGCCCAAAGCTAAGGAAGGGTGGAGATCAAGGAAGGAAGCCAAATACACCAAGGCCAGTGGGCAGGGCGTTTCATATGATGGTTGATGAGGCCAAGGAATCTAAAGATATTGTTTCTGGTACATTTATTGTTAACTCTATTCCTGCACGAATATTATTTGACTGTTGCGCCAATCTGTCTTTTGTATCAAAGTCGTTCTATCAAAAGTTAGCTATACCTGTCACTACCTTGGAAGATGCCTTAGTAGTCGAAATAGCTAACGGGGGTCAAGTCTTAGTTCGAGAAAGACTTGAGGGTTGTATGATTACGATAGAAGAAAATAAATTTCCGATTGGCTTGATGTTGATGGAAATTGGGGGATTTGATCTAGTCGTGGGCAGAAATTATTTGTGCCAAGAAGTTAATTCGCATCCCAATGCCCAAAAATGATGTTGTAGTCATCTATGCAGAAAAGAGAAAAGGGGAGGTTCTGCTAATTTCTATTGCCAAAGCACGCAAGTGTCTAGTAAAATGATGTTTGTCCTATTTAGCATATGTTTTGGATGCTAAAGTAGAAAAGATGAGAGCGGATGATATAAAGGTGGTACGAGAATTTCCAGATGTGTTCCCTGATGATCTTCCAGGTTTACCGCCAGAACGACAAGTAGAGTTCCGAATTGATCTTGTCCCTGGAGCGGCACCGATAGTACGAGCACCGTATCGTTTGGCACCGGCTGAAATGAAAGAGATGATGTCTCAACTGCAAGAGCTATTGGAAAAGGGATTTGTTAGGCCAAGTTCTTCACCTTGGGGAGCTCCAGTACTTTTTGTCAAAAAGAAGGACGGCACTATGAGAATGTGCATTGATTACAGGGAGCTGAATAAAGTAACTATTAAGAATAAGTATCCGCTTCCGAGGATTGATGACTTATTTGATCAACTCTAAGGCGCGGGATGCTTTTCTAAGATTGATCTGAGGTCGAGCTATCACCAAGTAAGGATAAGAGATGAAGATATACCCAAGACGGCGTTCAAAACAAGGTGTGGGCATTATGAATTCCTCGTGATGCCTTTTGGGTTGACAAATACTCCAGCTGTGTTCATGGATTTAATGAACAGAGTGTATCGACCATTGTTAGACAAGTCTGTCATCGTGTTCATTGATGACATACTTGTTTATTCAAATAATAAACAATGTGGAATAGGCATAATGTAAATTGAAAATGTGGAATAGGCATAATGTAAATTGTAATTCCCGTTGACGTGAAATGAGGAATAGGCATAAAGTAAATTGTAATTCCCATTTCGTATTGTGACGTGAAATCTTGTAATAGGCGTGAGTTAATCGTAATTCCTAATTTCTATGGGAAGATAAGAGATAGGCATGAGTTTAATTGTAATCTCTACTTCCACTCCAAGAAATAGGCATAAAGTAATCTGTAATTTCTTGGACATGAGCAATGATCTAGAATCTGTGATGATTCGTAGTAGGCTCTCGAATGTGATGATATAACTTACTTAGTGTTAGTCATATTCATGGAATTGGGTATATTCCCGTCATCGAAATATGTTACGTGTACGGTAAGAAAGATGACAACCAGGTTTGTTATACGCTTTGTTTACATTTGGTTTCAAAGCTTATGAAGTTTTAATTTGAAAATTGGATGTTCTCACTAGGCGTAAGCCTAATATTTTCAAATTAACTTTTTCTTACCAGGTAATAGCTTGGGAAGGGATAAGTAGGGTTGAGTGCCGAGAAGTTCCAGTGCTATGTTTTGGTGACATAATGGAGAAGTTAGTGAAAGCATTGATGTTTTGGAGTATTGTATACAACCCTTATAATCTGATCGCGCACGTTATGGATTAGATTAGTAGGTTGTTTATAATAGTTGGATGTATATATGAACCTTGTTATGACTTCTCCATTTATGTATAAAATATTTGGGAATAGTTGTCTTGAACCTTATAAAATTAAGGTTTAAATTTGTTGTGATTTTTGGATGTTTCACCTCAGAACCCTTACCACCTGTCTCGACATCCCACTAGAAGATGGCATATGCCTTCAGCATAGACATAGCAAACAATACCTTATCTCCCTCAGCACACTTACTCGTGTCGAAATCCAGTTCCATCTCAGAGCCAAGGTCGGGTCGCGCTTCCCACTGAAATATGGAGGCTTGCACGACGCAAATATTTTAAATGTACACCCTTTCACTGCCTTTGATTCACCAGCCACAAACGGGGTCAACTGCGAGTGACCTCCCACTTCGGTTAGAGGCAAACTAGATGCTTCAGTCCTTGTCTCATTCCCACTCTTAGTCCTCCCATCTGATGCAGACCCAATCCGATGATTCAACAACGCTTGTAGTGTCTCTTGCAGTTTGCGCATCTTAGTAGTGAACTTTTGTTCTGTCACAAATGCTTGGTTACAATTTCGCCTCGGAATTTTTGACTGACTTCCTCCTCCTACAGAAGTGGTACTCTCGTGTTGGGACGGCTCACGCACCTCAGGTACCCCTACACTCTTAGCCCGACGGGTAGTCGGTGCCTTCTTCCTACCTCGGGTCACCACACCAGTTTCTTCTGCCTGGGTGGCAGCTAGTCGGGGTGCCCTTCCCCGTCCCCTTCCACGGCCTCCGTTCCTCCCACGGGTGGCCGCCTGCCTCAGAGGATCTACTGGTCCATCCTCCATAACTTCTTCTGTTGGTTCATGTTTTGCTTAACAATGATGATTTTATCTAATTAGTTCAAACAATATATAATGTGGAAGCGTTTTAACGAACTAACAGATATAATGAGGTAGAATAACACACAATATCAAATATATGAAGTGTAAATAACACAGATAAATAGCTCAATGATTCACTGTATTTGATATAATAAGAACACCAAGAACACCGAAAGGTTTTGATAAGAATCTGCTCTAAAGGTGTGTGTGTCGTGCTTGGCTTAATAGAAGAGCTCACATGAACCTTCTATTTATACTACTTCTAAAGGGGACAAGATCTAGATACTAAGGATGGTAGGTACTAAGACACTGCTTTGAACAGTTGCTGGAAGGTACAAAACACTATTCTGGAACTGTTGCAGATACAACGTTCATTAAATGCTTCGTATTCTGCTTTAGGCTGAAACCTATCAGAGTTTGACACGTGGAGTTGTCAGGTCACGCCTTGTCAGAATGATCTTCAGAACCTTCGAATGGCAGATATTGTAAGAAGCACGTTTGTCCTTGTTTAGATCTTTTGCGTGGATCTTCTTTTTACCACATAGGCTCTGTCAAGTATGACAGAAGCTCTGTGGCCTTGTCTTCTTAGAAGAGTCTTCTGTTGCTTCTTCACTTCGGTCTTCTTTGCTAACCCGGCAGAGCCTCTGTCGAAGAGTTCTGTCTTCTCGGTTACTCGGCTACTCGGCAGAGCCTCTATCGAAGGCTTCTATACTTAGCCTATTTTTCAATACTTCTATTAACAGAAGGATTGGAGCTAACAATCTCCCCCTAAGTATTGAAAAATAAAAAATTGAAAAGTGCATAGTTTTAGGCTAAGTACATAACAAGAGGTGAAACAATATACCTCAAAAGATTTTACATTTCTTTCATACATAAGATATGCCAGAGGCACTTACATTTGAGTACATTATGAAAGGAAAGATTTGTAGAGGTTGGTAGAGGATATCAGACATTGGCATCTTTGAAGTCGTTGAAACTTCTGTTGTCGAATCCTAATTCTCTGAGCTCGATATAGAAACTGATGCAGAGGTTTCTGAAGTTGATTACTTGGTCGATGACCTCTATCAGTCTATCTGCGAGAGCTTGATTCATGAGCTATGTTCCTTTATGCTCCACAAGGCTTGCTCTGAACTCTGTCAAAGTAGTTGTTGCATACTTCTGACAGTCCATTTCTACGAACAATCTTGACTTCCCAGCAGGATCTTGATAAACTAGCCCAACTCTTGGAGATGTAATAATCGAGTTTGGTATGGCAGAGGATGGGCAGTCGTCTTCTGGTGGTCGAAGATTCAAGTTTCTCACTCCGAGATCTCGTCCTAATTGAAAGTCGACTAGGCTGTATAGCAGAAGTTTCTCTCTCATGGCTTTCCTTAGCACCCTGTATGCCTTTCGATTTGCATCTGTTGTGTAGTTTTCTTTGGTCTAGTGCAGAAGGTCGGGTAGGTCGTAGGGACTTAGATTTCTCATATCAGCATCTGAGAATTGGGTAACGCTTTTGTCCTCCCTTTTGACCTTATAGATGTTATAGGAAACCTTAGGTGTGGTTCTGGTTTGAGAGAACTTACAGTATATGACTTTGTCGATTTTGGACTCTGAGAAGACTTGATGTTTTGGCTTGGGTGTTGTTCTTGTGAAGGTGTTCTCGAGGTCAGCATGGAAGTGGGGGTCTTGAATGGTTGTAGGCAGAATATCTCTGGCACTTCTGTTGTACAGATATCTGTACACCACTTCTTCCATTTATTGTGGAGGTGCACCGGGTGGAGGCATGGGTCTGCGAGGAGCATCCATTCGCTCTTTGATTTGGGCCACTCGATCCTCTATGACTTTTGCCTTCGGATCTAGAACAGGTATATTTGACAGAGGGGTAACACCGAAAGCCCAGTCTTCTTGTTCTGGCTTTGGTGTCACATATGCATCGAAAGAGCTCTTCATCAATTTTTCTGCTGGTTGATGCCTGGGCTTCTTCTTTTTGGGTTCCTCTGCCATTATCCCCTTGCCTTTGTCTTTTGCCTTCGGCTGAAGATCTTCTTGTAGAGATGGGGTTGCCTCTGTGGGATTTGTCTTTTGGATTTCAGAGGGTGCCTCTGTAGTTTTGGGGGTTTCCTCTGTAGGTTTTGGCACTTGTGTTTCTGAGGACTTTGTTGGTGATGTGGGTTTTGTTGGTGAGGCTTCTGTGGTTTTGCTCAGATGTTTTCTTTTGTGAGCAATGGTTTTGGTTCTGGTTTTGGGTGTGGGAGATGGGGGTTTTGTTGTTGCAGCTTCTGGTGTTTTTGGTGTTGGAGAGGGGAGTTCTTCTGGTGATTTTGGTTTTGGTGATTGGGATGGTTGATCTTCTTCGAAGGATGTTAGAATTTGGAATTCTTCACGGGTTGGGATATCTGCTCCGAATACAGAGGTTGTTTCCACAGAGGTGGGTGTTGCCTCTGTGGTCTTCTGTTGTTGATCTTGGTTGGTTTCAGGTACTTGGGTTTGGATTGGGGTTTCTTGAGGGGTTTCCACAGAGGTGGTTGTAGCCTCTGTGGTTTGTTGTTGGTTTCCTCCTTGGGTTTGAGTTGTTGGGGGGACTTGGTTCAGGGGTTCTGCGGATACAGGTGGTTCTGGTAGACCTCTGCTTGCAGCTTTCTCCCTTGGTTTTTCCCTTTGATTCTCCCCCTCTAGATGATCTGATGAATCGTCAGAGTCATCATCAGAGTCATCCTGACCCTTTTCTTTAGTACCCTCTGCTCTGCACGAAGCCTTGGGGTTCTTAGGCGGTACTGCCCCTGCGGCTATCATCTTGGCGCATAGATCGACACAGAGGCCAAGAAGGGTCTAGACCTCTGCTTCTGTCTTGAAGCGTATTTTTCCCACACTTGTCTTGAATTCTTTGACATAGTTTGTGTTGGCAGCAGTGAAGGCTCGGATGAATTCTGTCATTTGATCAAGTATTCCTTGCCCAAGCTCTGTCAGTTGAGCTCTGGTCATATAGTCAGAAGGCTTCATGGCTATAGTTTGTTGCATAGTTTTCTCTTGAACTTCCTCTAATGCCTTCTTTAGGTCTTCAGGGGTAAGGCCCTTAGAGGTGGAGGCTTTGGCATTCATTGTTTCAAGGAAGAGTTTGATAGAGGTTTTGAATGCAGATGTGGCGGCTTTTCCAAATTCAGTGGCAGCAGATGCAGCAGAGGTATCAACAGTTGTTCTCATCTGGGCTAAGGCATTTTGCACCTCTGTGGACAGGTTGTCCATTTTGGTATTCATATCAGTAAAGGCCCACGAAGTAACTTTTTCAAAAGAATCAAAAGATCTTTTCAACTCTTTCAATGTGGTGTCCACAGAGGTGACAAGGGTTTGGAACTCATCCCTTGATACATGTGGACTTGGTGTAACCTTTGGGGGAACACATTCGTCCCCAGAGTGAGTCCATGTTCCTTGGACACCTTCTTTCGACCTTGTTTGTACGTTGGGGGCGGAAGGATTTCACTCTGATCCTCGAGCAGAGGCATCTTGTGCCTCAGACTCTACAGAAGTTCTGGTAAAGACATTGTCTTGATCCACTCCAGAGGTGGGTACAAGATTATCCTTAGGTTGACTCGGAGACTTGTCTAGAGTCTCTCTGTCCTTGTGCACTCTAAGCTCCTCTGAAGAGCTGTTTGGACCTATAGTAGTGTGTGTGGCAGAGGAAACAAATTCCTCTGTAAGGTTGGCGATTGTGGTTTGGGGCGATGGACCACGGACTAAGGGTAAGTCCTTTTGAGAGGACTCCCCTGGAATGGTTTCCCCGGCTAAGATTGGCACAGAGGTAGAAAGAGTTACCTCTGCCCGGTCAGTTTGGGTTGGGGTCGAGTCGTGCTGCTCTTTTTCAATAACATCTTCTGCCACTAGACTGGCGATGTTAGAAGTATGGGTCGCACTGGGTGTTGGTTGTGGGAGTGTGCCTCTTCTATTCCAGGCATCAGTTCTAGCTTCTGCTTCTGTGGAGCATCCAACCACTTCTTCTCCATCTATGGTCTCAACCTCTGTTGCTACCCTATGGCTCGGTGCTTCTACCCTAACTTCTGTAGTGGCTTCTGCACCAGTGCGTAAAGAGTCATACATTGGATGTGAGCCAATTAATTGTCATACGTGGGGATGCAGAGGTCCTTCTTCTGCCTGATCATCTTCTTCATCAGAGTCCACCTCTGACACTATGACTGGTGGGGTTTTGGTGGTGGTTTTAGCCAAATCCTCTGGACTTGCTCGTAGAACATCAAAACCAGGTTGGGTGAAGGGGTTCTGTAGAACTTCTGGTGTGGCACCTTGAGTGCTCTTCGGGGTTTCGTCATCGTCATCTAAGTCAGAAGAGATTCTGAAGTTTGGAGCTTCTGTTGACTGATGGGAGAGGGCTTCTGCGTTCCAGCCAGAAGTGTCTAGTGTGTCGGCGATTTCGGGGTGCTCAAGGAAGGAGTTGAAGTCGCCCTGATGGTCTGCATAGTTGATGGGTGAAGTGATTGCAGAGGTTGGTCTTGGACTTCTTCTGCTATTTCAGCTTCCTCTGCGATGGATTGCAGAGGAGTATGCGGTTTCTTGGATTTCTTCTTGCTCCTCCTTTTCTTTGGTTTGGGGGCACCCTCCTCAGAAGACTTATGTTTTCTTTTCTTTTTGTCTTTTGGAGGAGAGGGAGGTGCAGAGGATCCTACTTCTGTTGTATGAGGAGGTGATAGTTGAGCAGCAGAGGTAGAGGTACCCTTTGTAGTTTTCTTGTGGGTTTTCTTCTTCTTCTTCTTGGCAGAGGATTTTCTCTTTTTAGCAGGGGAGAGAATTGCTTCCCTCTGAGCTTGAAAGTTGGCCTGTACAAGCTGATGTTTGGCCAAAGCTGCAGCCCAGTGCTCATCTGACATCCTATCTACAACCCTAGTTCCTAATGGGGCTCCTAGACGCGGGGGTGTCACGGGACTCGGTTCTGGAGTCCTATGATCGCGTACGTAATCTAACTTAAGGGTCTTGTCTGTAGCGTATCCCAGAAGTTTCTTTGTCAGAGGTCTGCAGAAAGGGTATTCATCTTCGTGCTTTGTTGGGGTGTTTTTGTTCAGGGGGTACATTCTGGCCGTTGGTCCCTCCATTGGCCATTTTTGTAGACGTAGCAGAGGCTCTAGCAGGACACCCAGAATTCTTTGATATTGCAGAGGAGGTAGAGTTTCGGGCTTTCGTCCTTTCGCCTTCATGGAGGAGATTTTACGGTCAATGGTGTTGACCATTTCCTGCATCATGAAGGTGGCGTAGTCCAGAGGTAGGTCGTAGTATACGCCATACATGATAGCCAAAATTTGGTGAGAGGTCTGATCTGGACTACCCACTTTCCCTGTTAGGCACCTGTTAAGAATAGAGAAGAGAGTATTCCACAGAGGGGGTAATCGATTTCTTCTGAAATCATTTCTTTTTCTTAGGGTTGTGTTATATCCCAACATTTCAACAAACCGGCAGAGCTCTTCGTCTTTGGGTTCCTCTGCGTACTGCTTTATGCCAAGAAGACCTCTGTTGAACTTGAGTTCAAGGTGCTCGGATTTGTCTGGTTTCGAAATGTAGCCCTTGATTTGTCTATCTGCGGGGTCAAATCTGCTGCTCATCCAGAATTGATTTAGGTATCTGGCGGGGATTTTGTTGACAGTTTTGGATAACAGGGGGTAAAGATAGTGGTTTTCCAGAATGTGAAGAAGGATGGCGTGTGCTTCCCTAAAAGTGGTTTTTGAGGGAACCAGGTAGTAGTTGTTTGGTTTCAAAGGAAGAACACGTTCAAAGTGTTCATGGGCAATGAAGTTTAGAAGATGGGTAGTCGGAGCAAAATCTGCTTCATCGCCGGAGTGGTCTTGTTCTAGGTTTCTGGTGATTTCTTGGTTTTGGGAGTTCTCAGAATGAGACGGAGAGTTCACTGGAGCGTTGGAGGTGGAAGCCATTGGATTAATATTGAAGAAAGAGAATAAAAATGGAAGTTGCAGGTTTTTGCAAGGTTCGCCGGAGAAGATGAATAGAGTAAGTCCGTAAACGTTTAGAGGTAATGGTAAGTTGGGTTTTATACTGAAGAGAATGGTGGAATCTGAAAGGGTAAATATGTGAAAGTGAATAAAATTTGGGATCCGTAATTGAGTATATACGGCTGGTTCAACTTTCTAGGAGAACGTGTGCCACACACGTCCAATGGTAGAATGCCACGTCAGAAGTGTCAGAACACGATTAGACGTCGTGTGCGGCCCATTAATGCTTGGCGTGTGGCATATCTTCTTTGTGAGTTCTGTCACTCGCAGTAAATAACCCATACTGTTACAGAATTTCCATAAAAGATCAAGTGTCAGAGTCAACAGAGGCTTTGTGGTGGAGTGAGCTCTGTGATCTGAAACTTGTCTTTTTGTCTCCTCTGATGCTTGTACCTTTTCCAAAAACGTTTGAAAGATCATTGGAGAGGATCGATAGATCTTTAGTACAAATTTTTCATTCACAGAGGCTTTGAGGCTCTGTCGATGCCAGCAGAGGCTCTGAGAGTGAAAATTTCTCATAACTAAAAATTTAGAGAATGTTTTGATCATCCAAATTTTTCATTGTGTTAAACACTGTTTTTAGGACATATTTGGAAATTTGTGTCCTGGAAAACTGTTTTGGAAATGGATTTTGTTCGAGACATACTCTTAGAGTGTCTAGTTTGGGCGACAGATACTCTTTTGTGGAGTGAGCTCTTTGCCCATAAGATTTTCTTTCAGTATCCTTGTGTGTCCATTTGTACGTACAAATCCTTAAAGAAGACATTTAAGGTTGATCGACAGAGTTTCCGTATGAAATTTGCAGTTCTAGAGGATCCGGCTTACAGAGGCTCTGTTGAGCTCAGCATAAGCTGTATGACCTTAAATTTCCTATAACTGAAGGCTTGAAAATCTTTTTGATCATTTCTTGTTTGAAATGTCTTAAACAGTGTTAATAGGACGTATTTTGAAATTTGTGTCCTAGAAAATTGTTTTCAAAAAGGATTTGTACGAGTTACTTACCTTTGGTTCTCCTTTGTTCGGAAAAAATACATGACTTCTGTAGATATGGTTGATCGTATCTCTTCTTTTGCTCCCTCTTGAATGATCAACCTCTGTAGATCAGTTCAAGGTCTCCTTCTGCTCCCCCTTGACCTATGCTTGGATCAAATGAGATAAGTTGTGCATAGAACATAGGTCAAGGTTATCAGAGGTTCTGTGGAGATTGTCATATTCTGAGCAATCCCGCAGAAGCTCTGTTGGTTACAGAACTTTTGATGATTAAGAATTTACATACAGAAGAGTTTAAATATATACATATTTACAAGAAGATCAAATCTTACTTACAGAGGGTTCAACTCATGTTAATCATTCCCAACTTACCCACCAAGAAAAGGAATCTTTTCTCATCTAGTGCCTTGGTGAATAAGTCTGCAAGCTGGTATTCAGTGGACACAAAGTGCATTTCGATTGTGCCATGTTCAACATGATGCTTCAGAAAGTGATAACGAATATCGATGTGCTTTGTTTTTTAGTGTTGTACTGGATTGGCAGAGATTGCTATGGCACTTTTGGAATCACAGAGGATGGGAATCTTGTATATGTTGTAACCATAGTCCTTTAGCTGAGTTTTCATCCACAGAACTTGGGATCAACAGCTAGCAGCAGCAACATATTCAGCTTCTGTTGTAGATGTGGACACACAATTCTGCTTCTTCGAAGTCCAGCTGACTAGTTTACCTCCTAGGAATTGACAGCTCCCAGAGGTACTCTTTCGATAAATCTTGCATCCTCCATAATCTGAATCTGTGTATGCCTTAAGACCAAAGCCAGAGTTCTTCGGATACCAGAGCCCAAGATTTTTGGTCCCTTTGAGGTATCTGATGATTCTCTTGACAGCAATATAGTGGGATTCCTTTGGGTTAGTTTGATATCTTGCACAGAGGCATGTGGCATACATTATATCAGGTCTACTTGCGGTTAAGTATAACAGAGACCCAATCATACCTCTGTAGAGCTTGCACTCTACAGATGTGCCATTTGGATCTGAGAATAATTTATTTCCAGTGGCCATTGGGGTCTTCATTACAGAGGCATCAGAGAGACTGTATTTTGAAAGTATGTCAGAGACATATTTAGCTTGATTTATAAAAATTCCCTATGATGATTGTTTTACTTGGAGTCCGAGGAAGAAAGTTAATTCTCCCATCATACTCATTTGAAACTCACTCTGCATGAGTTTTTCGAAATCTTTGCACTGTTGTGCATTTATAGACCCAAAAATAATGTCATCCACATAAATCTGTACAAGCAGAATCTCATCACCTTTTCTTTTGTAAAACAAAGTAGTATCTATCGTACCTCTATCGTAATCATTATTGAGAAGAAAAGTTGAAAGTCGTTCGTACCATGCTCTTGGAGCCTGTTTCAGTCCATACAGAGCTTTGTCGAGATAATAGACATATTTCGGGTACTTGGAACTTTCAAACCCTGGTGGTTGTTGGACGTATACTTCTTCTTGGATTTCACCATTCAGAAAGGCAGATTTTACATCCATCTGAAAGACTTTGAAACCTCTGTGGACAGCGAAGGCTAAGAAGATCCTTATTGCTTCGAGCCGTGCGACAGGGGCAAAAGTTTCATCGTAATCAATGCCTTCTTCTTGGCGATATCCCTTGGCCACCAATCTTGCTTTGTTTCAAATGACCACCCCATCGTCGTCCTTCTTGTTTTTGAAGACCCATTTTGTCCCTATGGCTTTTTTCCCTCATGGCAGAGGTACTAGGGTCCATACTTTGTTTCGCTCAAACTGTAGAAGCTCTTCTTACATAGCATCTACCCAGTTTGGATCGTCTAGGGCTTCAGAGATTCTTTTTGGCTCGATCATACTGATAAAATTTGTAAAGAAACAAAAATTAGCAGTGGCTGATCTTGTCTTGACCTTTTCAAAAGGGTCTCCGATTATAAGGCTTGGAGGATGGCTTCTCGTCCACTGTGTTGTTCTTGGAATATGGTCATTTGAGTCATCAAGATTAACTTTTGTGGTTGCACACTGCGGTTCTGGTGCAACCTCTGTTGTTGATGGTTCTTCTGTGCTTATGCTTGGTTCTTCAGCTTGTGGGAGGATTGGAATGAGTGTTGGAATTTGTTCCTCTAAGGAAGTAGAGACTGAGTCTTCGTTTTCCTCTGGTATTGATTTCTCTGTAGTCGCTGGAGTAGGAATTTCAGGAGCCTCTGTGGTTGAATCCTTAGTTGTATCATCTTCTGTTCGCTCCCCCTCAGTACGTGCATCTGTATGATTCACAGAAGAGGATGAAGTATTCAATGGACCAGTTAGAGAAATACCTGACTCAGTCTGGTTTGCAGAAGATGTTTCTCCAGAGGCTCTGACGGCTCCAGCAGAGGGATCAATATCATCATGGAACATCTCTTCAAATAGAAGATTTAAGTCTTCTTCTCTTGTTTTTGAGATGCCAGAGGATTCCTTCTTTAGACCGAGTTCTGAACTGATTTGTTCAGAAGTCTTTTGAAAGGAATCGTCAAAAGACACATTGATGCTTTCTACAATGGTGCGTGACTGCAGAAGAAAAACTCTGTAGGCCTTAGAAGTGGCAGAGTACCCAATGAACTTTCCTTCATCTTTTTTCACTTCAAACTTTCCTCTTGCTTCTCTGTCGTTTAAGACGAAGCACGTGCATCCAAATACATGGAAGAACTTGATGTTTGGTCGCCTTTTGTTGATCAAATGATAAGGTGTCTTGATGTGCCTCTTTACAATGGTTGATCGATTTTGGGTGTAGCAAGCGGTTGACACTGCTTCTGCCCAAAAAGACATTGGTAATCCACATGCTGTCAGCATAGTTCTTGTAGCCTCCACAAGCGTGCGGTTCTTTCGCTCAACCACGTCGTTCTGTTGTGGGGTGCGTGCAGCAGAGAAGTTCTGTGAAATGCCTTCTTCTGTAAGATAGGCTTCAATGACAGAGTTTTTGAATTCTGTGCCATTGTCGCTTCTTAGTTTCTGAATCCTGCACTCATACAGAACTTGGATTCTTTTCATTAAATTTATCAGAACGTTTGGAACATCTGATTTCTTTCTGACAAATTCAACCCATGTAAATCTTGAATATTCATCGATCAGAACAAGTATATATTTCTTGCCACCTAGGCTCTGTGTAGCAATGGGACCGCAGAGGTCGACATGAAGCATGTACAGAGGCCTAGTGCAAGATATATCAGTTTTGCCTTTATGGGAAGCTCTTTTGAGTTTTCCCATTTCACAAGCAGAGCACAAATGATCTTTATTAAATTTAACATTTGGCAGACCTTTGACTAGATCGAGTTTAACAAGCTTATCTAGAGTATGAAAGTTTAGATGGCAGAACATGTTGTGCCATAACCAGGCTTCTTCGCTTTTACAGGCTACAAGGCAGAGCTTGTCTTCCTTGTTCTTGGCACAGAAGTTCATGAGGTAGAGATCGCCTCTTCGTTCGGCTCGCAGAAGTTCGACTCCTGTGTCCTCACCTTGTAGAGAACAGAAGGTTCTTTTGAACATTACGTCGAAACCCGTATCGCAGAGTTGGCTAACACTGAGAAGATTGTGCTTAAGGCCATCCACATATGCAACTTTCCATACGGTTATGTTTTCCTTCTTAATGACTCCGTAGCCTTTTATATACCCCTTCTTGTTGTCACCAAAGGTCACAGATCCTCCATCGAGTTTACCTTTGTAGGAGGATAGTAGGCCTCTGTCGCCAATCATGTGCCTCGAGCATCCGGAGTCAAGATACCAGATTGGCACATACTTCTTCTGCAAGACAATCAGAGAGTTTTAGGTACCCATATCCAAATGGGTCCAGCTTTGTTAGGGGTCTTCAAGTTTGCCTTAGCATTCTTGGGTTTGGATTTAGCTTCTTTTGAAGAACCATTTTGTTTCTTCTTACCCTTGAATTTTGCTTTCTTTTTGGGTACAAAGAGAAAACAGTGTGGACTTGAGAAGTGTTGGTTTAATTGATGCATGAGGTCAAAACATTGACAATAATGAATGTGCGAAGAGATTTGCTTGAACTTTTCATTGAAAACATTAAATGGGGACACAGAGGCATTACATTATATCCTAACATTTGACTTCCTATTACAAGAAGACCTATGTAGGCTAGATTATTGTTTGCAAAATCCTTTGTTGAGAGCAGCCTTCTGTGGACCTCTTCTGTGGTGAACTTCTGCGGGTTTCACTGTCACAGAAGAAAACGATTTGTTATTTTCAACCCATTTTCCCTTCTGTTGCCATGTTAGTTTTTCTTTAATAGGCTTTAAGGGTTTTGAAGTCTTTGAACTTGTTGGATTTTGAGAGAACGTTTTCTTTTGTTGTTTGATTTTTTCAAGCTCAAGAGAGGTTTTGGCTTGTATACACATGTCTAAAAAATCTGGACAGATAGGAACTCTTGTGATTTTCTCCTTGGGAGGAATAGTTCTGTTAAGAACTCCAGAGGGTAGTTTAAAATCCTCTGAGTCACAAGCTACTATCTCTGACTTAGAGTCAGTCTCAGATTCGTCAGAGGATGAATCGTCCTCATATACAGAGGTTGAGTCACTTAGTTCTCTTTCGACAGAGGCTAGATTTTCAGAGCATGTGCCATACTCGCTTTCTTCCTTTCTTTCATGGATATCTTCTAAGTCAACAAAAGTTTTCATCGAGGTTTCCTCAGAGAGATTTTGGTCATTTTTTAATGTACTGGGACATTCATAAAAGTTGTTTTCACCGATTTCCAATAATTCCTTTTCAGAAATATGAGTCAGTTTTTCTTCTGTTGAAGCAGGCAAGAACTCAGGTGCCTCTGCCGATAGTTTCTTCTCAGAATCTATAGTGCAGACAAAGGCAACCTGTGATTGAGTCTCGGGATTACCAAACTTAAAGATTCCTATCTGATCTTGTGTTTTCAGATATTTCGTAGGTTTGGACGCTCTTTTGACAGAGGTTGATCATGGTAGATCTGTGTTTTCAAACCACACATTCACCATCTTCAGAGGTTTCCTTCTGTGAGGTTCACCAGAGACTTTTTGCCTTTTGCTTACAGAGAGTAAATTTGGAAAACCGGGTTTTCTTGTACTTACAATATGAAATAGAGAGGACAGAGACTTGTTTCTTTTGTTTCCAGTGTATGGATCTATATCACAGAAGCCAATTCCCCGTCTCCCTATTTGTGTATTAATTTTCTCGTACACCTTCCGTGCATCTTGATATTTCTTTATTAACAAATCTCTTCGGAGTAAATCTTGACAGAGGACTTCTCTTTCCTTTTGAAAATAATGTTTAAGAGCTAGAATGTTCATTCTGTCGGTCTCAACGTCCATAAGTTCTTTAGATTTTGTTTTTAATGCAGAGTTAAGTTCAGAAATCTTTTCTTTTAAAGGATTTAGGTGTTTGTTCCAGTTTGTTTCAATTTCTTTCTTTTCTTGAAAGATTTTAGCCTTTTCTTGGGTGAGAAGTCTAGCTTCTCTCTCAAAGAAGGTAAGCTTCTTTTGAACACTTTCGCATGTCTTTTTAAGTTCTGTGTATTCAATGTTTAGTTTAAGAAAATCAGCTTCTGCTTGACTAGAGTTAGAGTCAGAAGTGGATACCTCACTATCGGATTCGGATGAGCTGACCTCTGCCATTCCACAGAACAAGGCGTTTTTGTCGCCTTCATCAGATGATTCGTCTGACAGCCAGTTCTCCTGATTCACCATTAGCGACTTCTGAGCATAAAACTCCGCTTTCTTTTTGTAGTAAGCAGAGTCCCTCTGTGGGCGGTTTGGTTTGCTCCTGCAGTCAGCGGCATAATGGTCTGGCTTGCCACAGTTAAAACATCCTTGGTTCTGGGAACCGTTGCCAACTCTGTCGTCTGACTTCTGTCGGTCACCACCTCTTTCAGTTCTGCATTCATTGGCGTAGTGGCCTGGCATACCACAGTTGTAACATACTTGGTTCTGTGGAGTGTTGCCAACTTTATCGTCTGACCTCTGTCGGTCACCACCTTTGTCAGTCGACCTCTGTTGGTCGCTACCTCTGTCGTTCCTTTCATTTGACCCTTCTCTTCCTCGATCATCTCTTCCATAGCGTTCATTACCAGACTTCTTCTGGTAACCTCTGCTGAATTCCCTTGTCAAAAGGGCTAACGATTTAGCAATAGAGATCATTGATGTCTCTTCTTCTTCTACCACCTCCTCATCTTCACTATCAATGATTTTTCTTTTCCTTCTTTTCCTCTGCAGCTTTCTCCTTCGGCTTCTCTCTAGCTTTTGTGGTCTTACCGACCAGTGCAAGAGGTGCACTGATTTGTGCTTTTGCTTGTGCGATTTGAGGCTCTTGGGCTGCCAATGTTCCATAGAGATCTGACAGAGTCCAGGAGTCTAAGTCCTGATTTGTATGCAGAGACATGGACAACTGGAGCCATTCATTATTGAGACTTTTTAGGAACATGACATTGTTCTCCTCAGAAGTTCTGTGGATTCCGAACATCTTGCATTTGTTGATTAGAGAGTTGAACCGATCATATGTTGTCTGCAGAAGTTCTGTCGGCAGCGCTTTGAATGCGTAGTACTCGTTGATGCATTGGGCTCTGCGGTTCTTCTGAGTTTTGGCTCCACCCTCCAGTTGTTTTTCCAGTTCTTTTCACAGATCGTATGCAGATTCACACGCATCTAAGGATTGGAAAAGGTCATTGGGTATGGCCATTATCAGAAGTCTTTTAGTCTTCTGAGCAACTTCATATTTTTCCCAGTCAGGGTCTGACCATTTTTCCTTGGTCTTTGGTTTATCGTGTGCAGGGATTTCTGGAGTGTCGTCTGTGCCAGGTACACGGGGTACTGTGATCATTGGTACGAAAGGAGGGTTGTTGATATAGTGCATGAGTTCTTTGTCAGTACCCTCGAAGAAGTGAATCATTCGTATCTTCCATTGAGGGTACTCATCTCTGAGTAGTGTGGGTGGCTTGGTTAAAGAACCAGCGGTGAAGAAGTTGTTTGTGTTTGTCAAAAAAATAGGGTATGAACAGTAAATCATCAGAGAATGAAGTGGATGTTTCTAATGGTTTTTATAAGCTTTAAAACCTTTGAACAATGCACTAAAAAGGAGATATAACCGAAGAAACAGATTCTGTAAGTTTACCAAAGTCGAAACAGGTCGAGAATGGCAGAAAAACAGATGTTGTTTTGAAAGATATGAAAAATAGGTTAAATGTCCAAGTTTCTACCAAAAATCATTGTTAGTGAGGATCTCTTGATATAGAAAATCAAGAACCGCTCTGATACCAATTGTTGGTTCCTGTTTTGCTTAATAATGATGATTCTATCTAATTAGTTCAAACAATATATAATGCGGAAGCGTTTTAACGAACTAACAGATATAATGAGGTAGAATAACACACAATATCAAATATATGAAGTGTAAATAACACAGATAAATAGCTCAATTATTCACTGTATTTGATATAATAAGAACACCGAGAACACCGAAAGGTTTTGATAAGAATCTGCTCTAAAGGTGTGTGTGTCGTGCTTGGCTTAATAGAAGAGCTCACATGAACCTTCTATTTATACTACTTCTAAAGGGGACAAGATCTAGATACTAAGGATGGTAGGTACTAAGACACTGCTTTGAACAGTTGCTGGAAGGTACAAAACACTATTCTGGAACTGTTGCAGATACAACGTTCATTAAATGCTCCGTATTCTGCTTTAGGCTGAAACCTATCAAAGTTTGACACGTGGAGTTGTCAGGTCACGCCTTGTCAGAATGATCTTCAGAACCTTCGAATGGCAGATATTGTAAGAAGCACGTTTGTCCTTGTTTAGATCTTTTGTGTGGATCTTCTTTTTACCACAGAGGCTCTGTCAAGTATGACATAAGCTATGTGGCCTTGTCCGCTTAGAAGAGTCTTCTGTTGCTTCTTCACTTCAGTCTTCTTGGCTAACCCGGCAGAGCCTCTGTCGAAGACTTCTGTCTTCTCGGTTACTCGGCTACTCGGCATAGCCTCTGTCGAAGGCTTCTATACTTAGCCTATTTTTCAATACTTCTATTAACAGAAGGATTGGAGCTAACATTTTCCATGCGGATCTCTCCCTCAACCGGTACTGTACCCACGACTGGCACAGACCTACTTCTCAAAGTCCTTTCTGACATTCTTGGTTACTGAAACATCACACAATTTAAACAACTTAAGGCAACAGTCCCAAAATAACAAGGTAAAATAAGCACATACATGTACTTGTAAATCCGCGGTTACACTAACCAGGTGTAACTTCAAACTTACTTTACATGGCAGTTCTCACTACCCTATTATTTGCATCCCTAATGAGGTCTCCCTAGTCCTTCCTACTTTCTCGGATGTACTTCCTAATCCCACAGTTTAAGTTTAGGCCCATCCGGTCACCTAAATCTCTTAAACTAGCGCTCTGATACCAACTGTGAAAACCCCAACCAACCAACAAGCCAACAGATGCAGTAATTAATTAAAATAAATGCCAAAACGGCCCCAAAATTGTCACACGCATTCAAAATCTTAAAATAAGATTTGGGTTAGCGTAAATAACCCTATTACAACTGAGAAATTTCATCTATATCTATAAAAAAAAAAGGGAAGGTCTTCTAGATCTTTCTAGACGCAAGCTCTAGCTCACATCTTGCCCTTGCCCTTGCCCTCAACTACCTGTTTACCTGAAAAGGGTTTTACATTTTTGAAAAGTGAGGGTTAGACCATGAGGTCTAGTGAGATCCATCAAGATAACAACATTGCACCACACATATCTATTAAAGAGAGTTTAAATGAAATAACAAACCATTACACCCTTAACAGTTTAAACAAACACACGTATGCTGATGTTCCATGCTTTGGTCATGTACACACTTGTGACATCTGATAACGCCACTTTTTGGCGTTATTTCCGGTTCTCAAACCAATGAGATTGGCTTGTATTCAAGTAAAAAGGTGTATATTTTACGGTTTATCTAGTGATTTACACAGGTTATCTAAAAGGCGGCATTCCTCGAGAAAAGAGGCTAAAAAGAGCCCAAAACGAGTCCAAACGAAGCCTAACGAAAGCCCAAAAGACAAGCCCAAGACCCGCGACCGAACCAGGACCCGACCCGCGAACCAGAAAACGACCCAGGCAGCATATGGAACACGCGCGACTTGCCACGCGACTTGCAAGTCGTGCAGCAAGTCGCGTAAGGGTCTGTTTCACGAAAATCAACTATATTTTCCGGGTTTTAGGTCATTATTCGGTATAAAACTTTCGGCAAACGACCAGGGGCGATTTTGGGGCGATTTCCGACGACTTTTCGGAGCTTTCGGAGTCACGTTAGAGGGCCAATCACGGAGACAATCATCACGGAACGTAGATACAAGCACGATTGAAGGGAGTTCATCACGTTATTTTTCATGTTTTTAATCTTTCGCGTTATCATGTTTACACACGTAGTTTCATCTTTCTCTCTTGTGTTTGAATCCACCACCGACATGAACTAACCGGTTCGTGTTGGGGGTTGGAATGAATTCGGTTGATAAAGCATGTAACCAGATGATTTGAACTTTTATTGGTTTTTCCTTGATTAATGAAGCATGTGATTTTGTGTTTAATGCCTTTGAAAGTCTAGCTAGCTTTTAATTGATTTATTATTTTCAGTTGAGTTCGAGAGAATTAACTGTTAAATAGAACTAGGAATTGCATGCCTAAGACGATAAATCAGTGATAGAGATATACTGAATAAGTCTTAGTCCCAGTTTGTAATAACCAGGTATTTTATTTAAATTAAAATATGAAAATTTTATAAGTTTTATGTGGGTATTTTATGGAATTAGACGTTAAGGGATAAGTTTTAATGTTATTATGGAAGTTTAGGGGTAAGTTCTGTCAATTAGGATAAGTCTAGGGTGGCTTGGTCACTTTTGCCAAACCCTTCTCTCAACCGACTCTAGTGAAATCAAATGGAAGATGATGTCTTCCTTTTTATTAACAAAACACAAATATCCTAAATATCCTAAGTGTGTGTGTGTGAGTTTCGGTTTTGAGAGAGAGAGTGAAAGAGATCGAAGGAATTGGAAGAAGAAGAAGGAGAAGTGTTAGATAATTGCTGCTGGAATTATAGAGTTCATATCAAAGGTAATAATCCATCCTAATTCTTCCTTTTGATGAATATTAGGTTTCTTTTGAACTTTGAAGTGGGTTTAGGTAATTTTAGATGAATTGGTGAATTTTAGTTACAATTTAGGGTGTTAAAAGGAGTTTAGAACGATTATGTGCAATCTGGGTAAAAGTTGGAATTCCTGAATTTGAACTGAACTTTTCTGAAAAAAGACGATGAACAGTGATTTTGCGAAAAGTAGGAATTCGCAAGCCTTGGTTGCGAAAAGTCCACTTTTCGCAAGTAGCTAAAGCGCCTAGTTAGGTTTTCGTATCTGTTGGTTACGAAAAGTAGGGAACTCGCAACTGTGGGTTGCGAGAAGTGAGGTTTTCGCATCTGTGGGTTGCGAGAAGTGAGGTTTTCGCATCTGTTGGTTGCGAAAAGTGAGGTTTTCGCATCTGTTGGTTGCGAAAAGTTGGGTTTTCTGGATTATGTGTTAAAGAGTATGTATACTTTAATTTGTTTCAGATATTAAGGATCTGAGTTAAAAGATAATCTATTCTGAAGAAAGTTTGAAGGACCTTGCTTAAAAGATCAGGTGAGTTTTATTTTAAAGAGTATTTTACTGGAATACGATATGTGAATAATGAATTGTGATAAGTGTATGAATATGTCATACGTGAGTGATTATAATGGGATATTATAATTACGTGAGTATTATATGAAAATATAATACGTGGCCGGGCTTTGGACCGGTGTGATAAATTGGCTCGCAACCAATTGATATTGGCCATTGGTGGAGGGATAAGGTGGGACGAGACAGGTATGATGCATAAACGTTAATTGGTATTAACTTACGTGTGATGTATGTGTAATTATATAAAGTGTGTTTTATATAAATAAATTTTAATAAATTACAAATGTCAGGGATTTACTCACTAGACCCTTAGGTCTAACCCTCATTTTCTGTTTTAAAAATTATGTATTCCAGGTGGTGATTCCAGTAAGAACAAGTAAATAGAATACTTGTTGGCTAGCTTTGGAGAAGATTATCATCATGATGCTATGGATGCTTTTGTAGTTATAATTTTTGTTATTACTATGTAATTCAAAGTGGATCAAGTTGTAATGAATTTTTATGTTCAAACTTTAGATGGGACCAAATGTGAAAGATGAAGTACTTTGTTGTAAACATGTTATGGAATGTATGTTATATGTATGTGTAACGTCCCAAAAATTACAAGCAAATTTAAATTTTTAAATAAACAATTTATTTATAACAACTCATTAATTGATACCAACGTTTCGTTTGCAAACACATAATTAATATCCTTATAAATTAAAACCAGCGGAATAAACGTATAATTATTATAATCATAAAACAACCAGCTCTCCTCGCGCGCCAGTGTGTACTCGTCACGCCTTGGAGCCGCTCGGACCTGAAACCACAGTTTATGGGAAAGGGTAAGCACGAAGCTTAGTGAATTCAAACACATGCGCAGATAGGAATTATATACACATCACCCCTATCCGCACATAAGCAACAACATCACGGTTACATAGAACGAGTAAACATCTACAAGTAATTATGTATCCAACACCTCGGTCCCACCGAATTGTAATGTAACACACTCGTCACACCGAGTTCCCACAACGTTTCTTTCCACATCCTCGGTCCCACCGAATTGTAATGTAACACACTCGTCACACCGAGTTCCCACAACGTTTCTTTCCACTTCCTCGGTCCCACCGAATTGTAATGTAACACACTCGTCACACCGAGTTCCCACGACGTTTCTTTCCACTTCCTCGGTCCCACCGAGCCCTCGGTCCCACCGAGTCGTAATATAAAACATTTATACTAAGCATTCAAACCAATCAAATATTACACACCACAAACAACTAGTTCACACCACAAAGACAGTAGTACATACAAACTACTAAGACATGCATACAACCCCTAACTACACAGTGAGAGAACTCACCTCGAATGCGCGCCCAGCTTAATAACACAATTCAAGCTTCACAATTACGGTCACTTCCCAGCACCTAAATGCATGTTAAAACGTGTCAATACGAGACCCGGACCTTATGACACGACACACGCTCAAACCGTCACTAAAACCATTTTCCGCTCTCGCCAAACAGGTCTGTTCGGGACCTGTTTCGACCCCTTTAAACCCAGAAAATTCCCAATATTATTTCATGATTAGATAGTACTCTGAGATAGGGTTTCAATGACATATTATACGCCTCCTAACGGTTTTTCTACAATTTATTATGAATTAAATACGAACGACTACCAAAGCTGACAGTTTTCGGTCCAGCCTGCACAAACAGTCCAATACGGCCTAGCTACGGGCTTAATCGTACTTTTGGCAGAACACGAAAAACCTTCCCAACTCGATTTGGGAATTTTGGGCACCAATTTCACATTAAAACGAGTTACGAGTAAAAAGTTATGCACGAAAGAAAAACTGGACAGCACGCTGGAAATCACATAAAAAATTGACCGACTGCTGTCAAAACGACCCCTTTTTCACCTAGCTAGAGGCCGAACCAGATTTTCGCTAAAACACGAAAAACGTACCCGACCCAGAACGTGAACCGTGGGCACCAGTTTCGGCTCAATCCGAGTTACGACGGAAAAGTTATGACCGGCGCAAAACAGTGGCAGAACACGTTTTCACATGAAATGACGATTCTATAAATGATTTACGATACTAAACGGTTTGGGATTTACGCTACGATGATTTAGAGTTTAGGCCAGGTGTGTTTAGGGTTCCGCCACGAGTGTCACCCACTGCCACCATCGTCCACCCACAGCCACCGTAGCGGCGGCGTGCGGCGGTGGTTGTCTCGCCGGACAAACGAAAAGTAAAGGAGAAGGGCGGAGAGTTACCTTGCGACGATGCCACGCGACAGCACTCGATACTCCCCCTCTTGAAAACTCCGGCGAACAACAGCGGCACTCCGGCGAACAGCAGCAGCAACTCCGGCGGCTTCCTCTCTCTTCTTACTCCCGGTTCTTCTCTCTCTCTCTCTTCGTTTCTCTCTTCCGGCCGCACAACACCAAGAAAAAAAAAAGAGAAAGGATTCTTAGGGTTATGGGGTTTTTCTTTTTGGAATGTTTGGTTGGCTTGAAACACAAGAAAAGAAGAAAACGAGAAGGGTGGGTTCGGTCATGGGCTGAGACCCATGCACAAGTTCCAAAAAAAATGCACAAATAGCCCCTCAACTACACCTCATCTCACAATCTATAACAAAAGACACGTAAGCTAACATTTTTGGTCCTTTTTTACACCAAACCACTAACCAAAAGCAATTAAAGGTAAACACTTTAAAATGGTTTAAAGATTTATTACGCATTTGGTCAAACTTGCTAACCCCGTTAGTAAAGATTCACTAAAAGAATGATATTAAAGCAATTAATTAAAATATATATAAACATACCGGGACACGGGCTTTACAACTCTCCCCCACTTGGATTAGACTTCGCCCTCGAAGTCTCTGCCTACGAATAGCTCCGGATAGTTCTCCCTCATCTCAACCTCAGGTTCCTAAGTCCACTTGAAACCCCTACTAAACTTCTCGAATACTATTCTTACTAACGTACTCTTTCTAAGACATTGGGGTTATGATCGGCAAAACACCCCGACAATTGAAATCATTCCTAGCCAAGCGAATACGGTTGTCCCCCAACCTTAGATATTCCATACATCCCGAGTCAAATCTCAAGCTCTAACCACTCTAAAGCTGCTCACCAGTATACTCCACAGGATACTCGATTACGATCCCTCCTATCATTAATTGACGATTAACTTCTACGAATTCTAAAAGACTCCAAAGATTTTCAATAACTTATATTAACAAAACATCGACCCCCTGCCGAACATCGGTCCAACCGATTACAATAACAAACATCGGCCACCCGCCGAACATCGGTCCAACCGATTACAATAACAACCATAAGCGTGGTATTATCCTAGACACTAACACAAATAGATATCCCCCACAACCAAATCAACTAACACACACATAGGTCATTCCACCATAACCATTCATCACAAGTGATCATTTCAGGGTTACTATTACCATCACCATGATTATCTTAAAATCGGCTACAATTCTCCGATTATACTAAAGGTGTTTGGCCTCAAGCCCAAAATTCGACACCTAAATATACCACCTACTTCAAAATGGTTGATGCGCATTTATTCTCTTAATAACAAAGGGCATCAATCCCTTAACCGATACTACCCGGCCTACATTACCAACACGCGTGGAATACCCAACCTCCTACCGTCGACGTGTCCCCCACACACGCTTTACAAAGCTAAAATTATCTGAACCGAGGATACACCCGGACGCCTACCTCTCAGGTAACGCCTCAGGGCCCCGCACATCGGAATTACCTCTCAAGTAGGTGCCCACAACTATATCCTCCTAGCACCTACTAGAAAGCCTGGGCTATAACACCTGAACACCGGGGCCTCACCCCGAGATACCCAACCGACCACTACCAGCGACTGACTAACGTGCCTAAGGATCCAGAGCAAAACAGCCTACCTACAAGTGCCTAATCCGGATTGTCTCACTCACCCAAACATGTAAACACTCAATGTGCAAAGAATGCCAAACGGTGCGACAAAAACAACTCATCAACTAGACTCCACATCAAGCCATTAAAACCGGGAAATTGGCCCATGACTAACTCCAAGTCAAAACCGAGCAAAATGCTCCACGCTTGCTAGACCCATAGGTCGGAAAATGCGTTTAAACAAAATTTAAGCAAGCAATACTCTGAAATCAACCTTAGTCTCAGACTCAACACGGGTTAAACAAAAGAGTTTTCAAAAAGGACTCACACCCTAAAAATTCTCGAAATGACACATGACACTTAAAAGCACATTTCCCCAAGTGGTTTACAAAATCATTTACAAAATATTTTCAACATCAGGATTTTCATCTCAAAAAGATCGTATGTAATAAAACTACTATTACCAGATCGATAGTTACGCAAAACTGGACACGCTCGTCCTACATAGGAAAAATCATGTTGAAAATCGTCCCATTGCAGTTCGGTTTACTCACACAAAGCAAAGCGTAATAAATAATTTCTTTAAAATGAACCGCCTCGATTCCAGTATGGATTGACTCATGACGTGCACTTAAAGTAACCGCATGACCTTAAACAGGGTGCGACAAAGGTGTGCACATAATTCAAAATAAGTTTCACGACATTTGATTCAAAAATTCTTCTTTTTAATCATAAAAAGGACGTGGCACAGGGTTAGCCACAAATTTTCCGCGCGTCATCTAATCACACAAAACGATGACACGGTTTACAAATATATTTTTGTTAAAACACAACTGTCTCGTGTAAGTTTCAAACTTGAAGACAGAAACCAGCCCGCTTCTAATAATTGGAAATGTCAATAAAACCTTTAGCTGACTAAAAAAAACGCACTAACAACTCCTTATGAAATGTTACCAAAATTCCCCCATGCACCACTTATGTCACGCATGAATCAATCCACATACTGAACTATTTGCAATAAAATACTTAGTAACACGAACTCTCGAAAGGAAAGTTAAGCGACACTAGAACTCCAAACTCATTTAAACAAATCATCAACAAAGTTTGTAACTCTCGTTATAAAAAGGTTTCATGCACTTTCAAAACCATAATTTAACATCTTGTGCGTGTGCTAAACATTTCCCAAAATTCCAAAACACAATCCATATAAGGATTGGAAACACAAAAATTAGTTATTGTAATCCTATTTTCAAAATAACTTCGTGCATGACTCATTCGGCATTCAACGTCTCGACCCATACTTCTTCGAAACTCTCCGGTCTACTATTGTCATCCAGACATTTAAACCTCTTAAGGCAAGTTGGGAGTTCACATCAAATCATCTTACGGGTTTTCCTCAAATCAAAGTCGGCTCAAAAGCCTATAATTCTAGCACAATTGCCAATTTTTGACCCGAATTGGTCTACAAATATTACCTCAGCAACCTCATCTACAAGTGTGAGGCATGAATTAATGGGTAGCCCCGCTATCAAACATCACTACGGCAGACACCGGGTTAACTAAGGACGTACTTAAACACACAGCTTAAGCAAAAAGCAACCATATACAAAGATCAAGCGGTGAAATATACCTGTCACCACTTTAAGCGTGGCCTGTGCCTCTTCCACCGTCAGTTAACGAACTCTACCTCGGCCGCCTCGGGTCCAGCCTGACCCACACGACCATCAGTAATACACCAGGGAGCAGCCGCAGGAGCTCCTTGTGCCCCACCCCCAACAGTAACCCTCGGGTTCGGGCAGTTGACCTTCACGTGGCCCATCTGTTTGCAGTTAAAACAGACCATCTGTGGTGGTTCCCTGCAGTCGCGACCGTAGTGCCCCACCTGGCCACACTGGAAACATTTGTCTTTTCTCCTTCTGTTACCATCCATGGTTTTAAACCCACCGCTCCTTTGAATCAAGAGCGAGTCTGAAAACCTCGTTTTCTTTGGAACTGCCGATTCTGGTGCAACGGCCTGCGCTGTTTTCCTCTTCTTAGTCTGTTCCTCTAACTCAGGTTTCTGGCTCCGAGTAGCCTCCATCATCACTACCACCTCATCACGAACGGCGGTAATAATCTCGGGGATTGCCTCCCTAATAGCACGCTTTACTTCAGCCGCGATCCACTCACGTATCTGCTCAGCAGTGATCCCGGCGCCAATCCCTGGCTCAGTAGTGTTGTTTCCCTTAGTGATGGCCATTTCTGGGGTAAAAATTACAACGAGTTATTAGCACATAATAACTCACACTAGCAACACTCACGCTCAACTCCTTGGATTCCTCGCGACTTTTCCCGACTCGAGCATTGATCCTGCGCTTCCGGTAGTTGGAGCTCTACTACTACCTTCCACGCCTATCATCGCTCGTTCCGAGTCCCATCCCGAGGGGTCCAAGTAGCTTCTCGCCGCAACTATACACATATGTCCGCACTGGCATATATACTCGTTCTTCCTAGCTCCCTAGGAATTCCATCCAAACCACTACCCTTGCTACTGCCAAGTCCCTAGTAGCAAGCAGCAGACGTGCAATACAGTGTAACAAGCACCAAGCAATTTAGCATACATACTCCTATGTTCTAGAAAGCAATCTAGCACACGAACTCCTACATAAACACCCTTCCCAGCTCTCTAGGAACTTCCTCTTATCCCACTACCCTTGCTACTACCGAATCCCTACTAATTATAACGGGTAACCTCGCGAATACCCGGTTATATGCAGTGCGAAATAAATAGACAGTCGAATACAAGACTCTATCCTAGAACGATTGGACTCAAACAAGAGCTGCGCAATAGAACTAAATCGAATATTCTAAGGCTATAAATCTCTTACTGCATACAACCCAGAGGGCATCCACTTAGTAACCTATCATAATTAGCATAAATTCTTAATAGCAAGTAGTTCAACATACAGCATAGTGTCCACAACAGGCAGTCTAGCATGCATACTCTATGATCTAGAAAGCAATAATACACTAAGTACTGTACCTTTCCCCTTTGGCTCCGGCTGACTGTACACACTGCGCCTCCGATCACCGTTTCTCAAACGGATCTTTCCTTTTTCTTTTATTTCCAAAAAGTTTTAATAACGAATTTGAAAATTTCCCAGCCGCAACTTGAGACCAAACACACCGAGATGCGTTTGATTCACTCAAGCTGTGCTCTGATACCAAGTTGTAACGTCCCAAAAATTACAAGCAAATTTAAATTTTTAAATAAACAATTTATTTATAACAACTCATTAATTGATACCAACGTTTCGTTTGCAAACACATAATTAATATCCTTATAAATTAAAACCAGCGGAATAAACGTATAATTATTATAATCATAAAACAATCAGCTCTCCTCGCGCGCCAGTGTGTACTCGTCACGCCTTGGAGCCGCTCGGACCTGAAACCACAGTTTATGGGAAAGGGTAAGCACGAAGCTTAGTGAATTCAAACACATGCGCAGATAGGAATTATATACACATCACCCCTATCCGCACATAAGCAACAACATCACGGTTACATAGAACGAGTAAACATCTACAAGTAATTATGTATCCAACACCTCGGTCCCACCGAATTGTAATGTAACACACTCGTCACACCGAGTTCCCACAACGTTTCTTTCCACATCCTCGGTCCCACCGAATTGTAATGTAACACACTCGTCACACCGAGTTCCCACAACGTTTCTTTCCACTTCCTCGGTCCCACCGAATTGTAATGTAACACACTCGTCACACCGAGTTCCCACAACGTTTCTTTCCACTTCCTCGGTCCCACCGAGCCCTCGGTCCCACCGAGTCGTAATATAAAACATTTATACTAAGCATTCAAACCAATCAAATATTACACACCACAAACAACTAGTTCACACCACAAAGACAGTAGTACATACAAACTACTAAGACATGCATACAACCCCTAACTACACAGTGAGAGAACTCACCTCGAATGCGCGCCCAGCTTAATAACACAATTCAAGCTTCACAATTACGGTCACTTCCCAGCACCTAAATGCATGTTAAAACGTGTCAATACGAGACCCGGACCTTATGACACGACACACGCTCAAACCATCACTAAAACCATTTTCCGCTCTCGCCAAACAGGTCTGTTCGGGACCTGTTTCGACCCCTTTAAAACCAGAAAATTCCCAATATTATTTCATAATTAGATAGTACTCTGAGATAGGGTTTCAAGGACATATTATACGCCTCCTAACGGTTTTTCTACAATTTATTATGAATTAAATACGAACGACTACCAAAGCTGACAGTTTTCGGTCCAGCCTGCACAAACAGTCCAATACGGCCTAGCTACGGGCTTAATCGGACTTTTGGCAGAACACGAAAAACCTTCCCAACTCGATTTGGGAATTTTGGGCACCAATTTCACATTAAAACGAGTTACGAGTAAAATGTTATGCACGAAAGAAAAACTGGACAGCACGCTGGAAATCACATAAAAAATTGACCGACTGCTGTCAAAACGACCCCTTTTTCACCTAGCTAGAGGCCGAACCAGATTTTCGCTAAAACACGAAAAACGTACCCGACCCAGAACGTGAACCGTGGGCACCAGTTTCGGCTCAATCCGAGTTACGACGGAAAAGTTATGACCGGCGCAAAACAGTGGCAGAACACGTTTTCACATGAAATGACGATTCTATAAATGATTTACGATACTAAACGGTTTGGGATTTACGCTACGATGATTTAGAGTTTAGGCCAGGTGTGTTTAGGGTTCCGCCACGAGTGTCACCCACTGCCACCATCGTCCACCCACAGCCACCGTAGCGGCGGCGTGCGGCGGTGGTTGTCTCGCCGGACAAACGAAAAGTAAAGGAGAAGGGCGGAGAGTTACCTTGCGACGATGCCACGCGACAGCACTCGATACTCCCCCTCTTGAAAACTCCGGCGAACAGCAGCGGCACTCCGGCGAACAGCAGCAGCAACTCCGGCGGCTTCCTCTCTCTTCTTACTCCCGGTTCTTCTCTCTCTCTCTTCGTTTCTCTCTTCCGGCCGCACAACACCAAGAAAAAAAAGAGAAAGGATTCTTAGGGTTATGGGGTTTTTCTTTTTGGAATGTTTGGTTGGCTTGAAACACAAGAAAAGAAGAAAACGAGAAGGGTGGGTTCGGTCATGGGCTGAGACCCATGCACAAGTTCCAAAAAAAATGCACAAATAGCCCCTCAACTACACCTCATCTCACAATCTATAACAAAAGACACGTAAGCTAACATTTTTGGTCCTTTTTGACACCAAACCACTAACCAAAAGCAATTAAAGGTAAACACTTTAAAATGGTTTAAAGATTTATTACGTATTTGGTCAAACTTGCTAACCCCGTTAGTAAAGATTCGCTAAAAGAACGATATTAAAGCAATTAATTAAAATATATATAAACATACCGGGACACGGGCTTTACAGTATGTTTCGTTTTGCGGGATGTTACAGATGGTATCAGATCCTTAGTTTAAGGGATTTAGGTATTAGTATCTGTACCTAGACTTAAACTGCATGTGAAGTAGGATGTCCCTATTATTTTAGAACCTGGGGATGCTAAGTATAAAAAGGTGGAAGGAACATCATGTAAGGTAATTTCAAATTACACCAGGCCAGTGTAATTATGATCTTACAGGTGCATGTTTGAACTGGAATACCTTGTTATATAGGGTATGTGCTTATGTGTATATTAACTTTGTTTAAATCTACAGAATGGCAAGTGGCACTAGACAAAGGAATCAAAGAGGAGGAAGGAATTCGGGTGGAGGGAATCCACCAATAGGAACAGGAGGAAGGGGAGGAGATCGTGGTAGAGGCAGGACCGAAAGGGGAACTGGGGGCCGAACTGGAGGAAGAACACAACCACATGGCACAGAGTTTGTTACACGGGACGATTTGATGGAAGAAATGGGGAGGTTACAAGATAACATACAAGCTATGTTTGAACATAATCGCCACAATGAAACTGAAAGATCAAATCCGGAACACGAAGTTGAAATACCACTTACCTCTACTATCTTACCGGTGATGAAAAGGTGCGACTATAAAATGTTTCTTAGTTGCAAGCCCCCTACCTACTCAGGAGATCGGGATCCGGTAAAAGCTATGAGATGGCTGAAAGAAATCGAGGCTATCTTCAAAACGTGTAAATGTGTTGAGCAAGATAAAGTGCTTTATGGAACTGCTATGCTAAAAGGTGATGCCTTGTATTGGTGGGAAGCTCGTACAGAATCGAGAGGGACAGATGTGTATACTACCTTTTCATGGGAGGAATTTGTGTTGGCATTCACAACACATTTCTGTCCACGAAGAGTTTATGAATCTACAACAAGGGAACTTATCGGTTAGAGATTATACTGCACGATTTTTGGAGAAGTCTCGTTTTGCAGGATATTATGTTGCTACAGAAAAGATGAAAATGGAGAGGTTTATTTATGGGTTGAATTCAGAGGTTCGAAGATTGGTGACTGCCACAGGGCCAAATACTTTTACAGTTGCGGTGGATGCTGCCGAGAATATGGAGAGAGATAATAAAAGAGATGCTGGTGATAAGAGCTTGGGGAAAAGGAAATGGGAAGGACCACCACAAGATTCGAGGAAACCTAGATTTCAGAGGTTTGACAACCGTCCGTCAGTTCGACCAACAGAAAGACCTTGTCCAAGATGTAATCGTTATCATCAGGGAAATTGCCAAGTAGAGTCGCGGGTTTGTTTTAAATGTGGAAAAACCGGTCATGTTGTTAAAGATTGTCGATCAACGCGGTTTTACTTTTTGTGTAATTCTCCGGATCACCTCCAATCAGATTGTCCGCGAGGTAGAATACAATCAGGGGGTACATCGGGGAAACCAACCATTACTAGACCGGTGGTTCCAAGAATAGAGCCGCCCAGAACGAGGGGTCGTACCTTCCAAATGACATCTAAAGAGGCGGAAGAAACTCCGGATGCGGTCACAGGTACATTTTTCATAAACTCCACGCGTGCTAAAGTGTTATTTGATTCTGGTGCAAACCGATCTTTTGTGTCTCCCTCCTTTGCTGCTCACATGCATTTAGAGCCTAAATTGTTAAAGCATGCTTTATTAGTAGACACCGCAAATGATAACCAAGTGGCAGTTAAAGAGGGTTTTGATCGTTGCATGATAGATATAGAGGGATGTGGAGTACCGATACAACTGTTCCCAATAGCTTTGATTGAATTTGATGTGGTAGTAGGAATGGATTGGCTAGCTGAGAATAAGGCTAACATAGTTTGTGATAAGAAAATAATCAATGTCGTTTTGCCTGATAAGAGATCGGTAGTGATTTATGGAGATCGTAGGAATCATCAGTCCAGTCTTATATCTATGGTAAAAGCTCGTAAATGTGTTAATAAGGGTTGCTCTAGTTATCTAGCCTATGTGATAGAAAGTAGGCCTGAAAAGTGTAAGCTGGAAGATATTTCCATTGTTAGTGAATACCCAGAAGTTTTTCATGAAGACTTGGATAGTCTTCCTCCTGTTAGACAAGTAGAATTTGGTATTGACTTAATCCCTGGAGCCGCTCCTATTGCTCGCGCGCCGTACCGATTAGCACCACCAGAAATGAAAGAAATGATGGCACAGCTTCAAGATTTATCTGATAAGGGCTTCATCAGACCCAGCTCGTCGCCGTGGGGTGCACCAGTTTTATTTGTGAAGAAGAAAGACGGTTCAATGAGAATGTGTATTGATTATCGGGAGCTGAACAAACGCACGATCAAGAACAAGTATCCACTTCCAAGAATCGATGACCTTTTTGATCAATTAGTTGGAGCTTGTTACTTCTCAAAGATTGATCTCAGATCTGGCTACCATCAGTTAAAGGTGAAGGAGGAGGATGTTTTAAAGACTGCTTTTCGCACAAGATACGGCCACTACGAATTTTTGGTAATGCCTTTCGGATTGACGAACGCTCCAGCCGCTTTCATGGATCTAATGAATCGGGTATGTAAGCCTTATCTCGATAAATTTGTCATTGTGTTTATCGATGATATACTTATTTATTCCCGATCCAAAGAGGATCATGCGCAACATCTTCGTTTGATTTTGGAGTTGTTGAAGAAAGAAAAGTTGTACGCTAAGTTCTCTAAATGTGAATTTTGGTTGCGGGAAGTTCAGTTTTTGGGGCATGTAGTTTCAGAGAAGGGTATACAAGTTGATCCAGCAAAAGTGGAAGCAATTGAAAATTGGGAACCGCCGAAGACGGCAACCGAAGTACGCAGTTTTCTGGGTTTAGCTGGATACTATCGGAAATTTATAAAAGACTTTTCTCGAATTGCGACGCCATTGACTAAGCTAACTCGGAAGAATCTAAAGTTTGAATGGAAAGCAGAACAAGATGTGGCATTCAGGATACTAAAGGAGAAACTCTGCAGCGCGCCGATATTAGCATTGCCAGAAGGTTCGGATGATTTTGTGGTCTACAGTGATGCTTCTAAGTTAGGATTGGGATGTGCACTTATGCAACGTGGAAAGGTGATTGCCTATGCTTCTCGTCAGCTAAAGGATCATGAAAGACAATATCCTACTCACGATATGGAGCTTGCAGCAGTTGTCTTTGCATTGAAGATTTGGAGACATTATCTTTATGGTTCTAAATGCCAAATTTTCACTGACCATAAGAGTCTCCAACATCTTTTCGATCAGAAGGAACTGAATATGAGACAAAGAAGATGGTTGGAATTGGTAAATGATTATGATTGTGAAATTCTATATCACCCTGGGAAAGCGAACGTGGTAGCAGATGCCCTAAGTCGCCAAGAAAGAAGTGGAACAATAAAAGCTATCTCGTTAAGAGCTGAACTTCTTCCAAACATTTTTGACGAACTACTGAAGTGCCAAATAGATGCTTATCAGGAAGAAATTTTGAAGTCAGAACGGTTAGTGGGAATATCAGCATTGCTTGAGAAAGATGACCGTGGGTTATTGCGTATGGGGAACAGAATTTGGGTGCCTCATTTGGGTGGATTACGTGATCGTGTACTACAAGAAGCTCATCAATCTCGATTTTCTATTCATCCAGGTACAAATAAAATGTATAGAGATTTGAAACAATTCTATTGGTGGCCGGGAATGAAAAGAGGTATTGCTAAGTATGTAGAATGTTGTACTACTTGTAAGAAAGTAAAGATTGAACATCAGAAGCCTTTTGGTCAATTGCAACGGCTAGATATACCAATGTGGAAATGGGATCAGATCACTACTGATTTTATTACCAAGTTGCCTAGAACTTCAAAGGGATTCGACTCTATTTGGGTGATTGTAGATAGATTGACGAAGTCTGCTCATTTCTTGCCGATAAAGGAAACTGATTCCTTGAAACGTTTGGCCAAATTGTACATTAATGAAATAGTGACTCGACATGGAGTTCCAATTTCGATTATTTCCGATCGAGATAGTCGTTTTACTTCTAGATTTTGGAAAAGTTTTCAAAAAGAGATGGGAACGCAAATAAAGTTGAGTACAGCATATCATCCTCAGACTGACGGACAGAGTGAAAGAACAATTCAGACTTTAGAAGATATGCTCTGGGCTTGTATAGTTGATTTTGGGGGATCGTGGGATAAACATTTGCCTTTGATAGAATTTGCCTACAACAACAGTTATCATTCCAGCATTCAAGTGGCACCGTTTGAAGTACTGTATGGTAGAAAATGCCGAACGCCTCTGTGTTGGAATGAAATGGGGGAGAAACAATTAGCAGGACCAGAAATAGTACAGTTAACAGCGGATAAGATTACTCAGATTCGGGATAGATTGAAAACGGCTCAAGACAGACAGAAAAGTTATGCAGATCGACGCCGGAAACCGTTAGAGTTCCAAGTCGGGGAATTTGTGATGTTGAAAGTTTCGCCCTGGAAAGGAGTTATACGTTTTGGGAAGCAAGGTAAACTTAGTCCGCGATATATTGGGCCATTTGAAATTACGGAAAGAATTGGTGAAGTAGCTTACAGATTGAATCTTCCGCCAGAATTAAGCAGAATTCACAACGCGTTCCATGTATCGAATTTTCGAAAGTGTTTGGTGACATCAGATCAGGCAGTCTCCTTACCAGATATCCAAGTTGATGAAAAGCTAAACTATGTGGAGGAACCGGAAGCTATAATTGATCACAAGGTTAAAGTATTAAGGAATAAGGAGATCAGTCAGGTAAAGGTTCAGTGGAAACATCATCGAGGTCAGAATGCGACGTAGGAATCAGAATCAGAGATGAGAGCCAAATACCCTCATCTTTTCGTTTAATCGAATTCCGGGACGGAATTCTTTTAAGGGGGAGATGTTGTAATAACCAGGTATTTTATTTAAATTAAAATATGAAAATTTTATAAGTTTTATGTGGGTATTTTATGGAATTAGACGTTAAGGGATAAGTTTTAATGTTATTATGGAAGTTTAGGGGTAAGTTCTGTCAATTATGATAAGTCTAGGGTGGCTTGGTCACTTTTGCCAAACCCTTCTCTCAACCGACTCTAGTGAAATCAAATGGAAGATGATGTCTTCCTTTTTATTAACAAAACACAAATATCCTAAATATCCTAAGTGTGTGTGTGTGTGAGTTTCGGTTTTGAGAGAGAGAGTGAAAGAGATCGAAGGAATTGGAAGAAGAAGAAGGAGAAGTGTTAGATAATTGCTGCTGGAATTATAGAGTTCATATCAAAGGTAATAATCCATCCTAATTCTTCCTTTTGATGTATATTAGGTTTCTTTTGAACTTTGAAGTGGGTTTAGGTAATTTTAGATGAATTGGTGAATTTTAGTTACAATTTAGGGTGTTAAAAGGAGTTTAGAACGATTCTGTGCAATCTGGGTAAAAGTTGGAATTCCTGAATTTGAACTGAACTTTTCTGAAAAAAGACGATGAACAGTGATTTTGCGAAAAGTAGGAATTCGCAAGCCTTGGTTGCGAAAAGTCCACTTTTCGCAAGTAGCTAAAGCGCCTAGTTAGGTTTTCGTATCTGTTGGTTACGAAAAGTAGGGAACTCGCAACTGTGGGTTGCGAGAAGTGAGGTTTTCGCATCTGTGGGTTGCGAGAAGTGAGGTTTTCGCATCTGTTGGTTGCGAAAAGTGAGGTTTTCGCATCTGTTGGTTGCGAAAAGTAAACTTTTCGTAATAGTGGGTTGCGAAAAGTTGGGTTTTCTGGATTATGTGTTAAAGAGTATGTATATTTTAATTTGTTTCAGATATTAAGGATCTGAGTTAAAAGATAATCTATTCTGAAGAAAGTTTGAAGGACCTTGCTTAAAAGATCAGGTGAGTTTTATTTTAAAGAGTATTTTACTGGAATACGATATGTGAATAATGAATTGTGATAAGTGTATGAATATGTCATACGTGAGTGATTATAATGGGATATTATAATTACGTGAGTATTATATGAAAATATAATACGTGGCCGGGCTTTGGACCGGTGTGATAAATTGGCTCGCAACCAATTGATATTGGCCATTGGTGGAGGGATAAGGTGGGACGAGACAGGTATGATGCATAAACGTTAATTGGTATTAACTTACGTGTGATGTATGTGTAATTATATAAAGTGTGTTTTATATAAATAAATTTTAATAAATTATAAATGTCAGGGATTTACTCACTAGACCCTTAGGTCTAACCCTCATTTTCTGTTTTAAAAATTATGTATTCCAGGTGGTGATTCCAGTAAGAACAAGTAAATAGAATACTTGTTGGCTAGCTTTGGAGAAGATTATCATCATGATGCTATGGATGCTTTTGTAGTTATAATTTTTGTTATTACTATGTAATTCAAAGTGGATCAAGTTGTAATGAATTTTTATGTTCAGACTTTAGATGGGACCAAATGTGAAAGATGAAGTACTTTGTTGTAAACATGTTATGGAATGTATGTTATATGTATGTTTCGTTTTGCGGGATGTTACACAATTAACCCGTTAGGTTGATTTCGAGAGAAAATCTAGCCAAGTTAAATATAAATCGAGTACTTAATGTGTTTTGAAATCCATAGGTGAGATCGAGAGATTAAACTTATCCTTTTCAAAATAAAACCCGTTGTGGCTTGAAAGAGAACAACGGTGACTTTAAAAGATTTAGGAATCATTAAGGGGATAAACTGGTAATTGTTTGAGTTGTTTGTGTGCATGTGTAGAACCGGAGGATTTCCAACCCTCAACTTTTCTCTCTATCGAAGTTCTTAATTTGTTCTTTGTTCCGTTTACGTTTAAGTTGTGATTTGCTAGTAATTAGTTTCAAAACCCATCTTCCAATTTCGACAGTCCAGTTAATCGAGCTTATAGTAATTGTGATACTTAGTTCCTAGTTCCCCGTGATTCGATACTCGTACTTTCCAAGTACTATTACTTGACTTCGACCCGTACACTTGCGGTAAGATTCGCGGGGTGTGTAAAAACCCCGTGTCAAGTTTTTGGCGCCGTTGCCGGGGAACTAGTTGTAATTAATAGCACTACCATCTATAAGAGTTGTTAGATTGGACATTTTTTTTATTTCGTTGTTTCACTCCATCACTTTTAGTTTTTGGATTACTGACTTTGTTTTTCTTTCTTTTCAGGTACCACTTGGTTTATGCCAAGAAAAACACAAGGGAAAGAAATTGAAGAACTTGATCCAGAAATAGAGAGAACTGCTCGTCGCCTACGTAAAGAATCGAAAGCTAGAAAACAATTGAATATGGGTGACGAGAGACCGCCTCCGCGCAACGATCCTCCACCACTTCCTGAAAGAGTCCCTATGCGGTCGTTTGCCGACCCAAATGTGGCAGCGGCCCGCATAGGTATTCAACCACCTACCACTGCGGCTAACTACTTTGAGATAAAGCCGAGTACCATCGTAATGGTACAACAGAATCAGTTCGGGGGAGCACCAACTGAAGACCCCCACGCGCATCTACGAGCCTTCGAACGGATATGCAACACGTTTAAGATCAACGGAATGGAGGAGAACGCAATCAAGCTAAGGCTTTTCAGCTTTTCATTAAAGGGTAGAGCTGAAATCTCGATAGAGGGTCTACCGTCAGATCTTATCACAACTTGGGCAAACTTGAAAGCAGCTTTCCTTCAAAAGTTTTTCCCACCGGGAAGAACTGTTCAACTGATGGCCGACATTACGCACTTCGCGCAATGGGATCAAGAGACGTTATATGAAGCTTGGGAGCGCTATAAGGAGATGTTGAAGAAGTGCCCGCATCACGGATTGCATGGCTGGGTGATAATCCAAACGTTCTTTGGAGGCCTTCACCCACAATTCAAGAATGATATTACGGCTGCAGCGGGGGGAGCTCTTATGAACAAGACCTATGAAGAGGCAGTCGAGTTAATCGAGAATCTAGCCGAGCATAGCTACTCCATACCACGATCGTCCATTGCACGAGTAGCGAGTGTTCGGGAATCAGACGAACTCAAAGAGATAAAAACCCAGCTAGCAGCGATTACGAGCCATTTGCAAGCCGGCAACCTTCAAGAACCTGATCAAGTCCATTTTGTGTCAAACCGGAGCCAACCGAGAAACGATCCTTTCTCTAACACTTATAACGAGGGGTGGAAAAGACATCCCAATCTTTCATGGAATCAGCCCGGTCAACCACAATCAGGTGATTTTTCTAACTCTTCTAATTTTGCTCAAACTAATAATGTGTACCGTCCTCCAGGTTTTCAGCAAAGGAGCGAAGGACCATCCGGAGAAAAGAAACCGGGGCTGGAAGAGATGATGATGAAGTTCATGTCGAAAATGGACAGCACGGTCGGAGAGTTAGCGAGCACGGTGAATACGGTAAAAGCTGCAACTGAGCAGAATACGGCTGCAATAAAGATTCTCGAGAGGCAAGTGGGGCAGATTTCTGAAGCCATACAAAACCGACCTCCCGGCACCTTTCCAAGCATGGCTGAAAAAAGGAACCAAGAGAACTGTAACGCCATTTATCTGAGAAGTGGAAAGGGACTGAACAGAGAACCATCATCTAAAGAGACCGAGCCCAAAGAGCGAGACGTAGAAGAGTTGAAGGCGAATGAAGAGGCTGTAATTGAAGATAACTCGAGAAGCGATGAGAAGAAGAAAGAAGTGACACCACCTGTCAAGCATGCAGCACCAAGAGTACCCTACCCGAGCAGATTGAAAGCGCAAAAGGATGATGTCAATTTTTCAAAATTTCTTGATGTTTTCAAAAAGCTAACTATCAACATCCCTTTTGCAGATGCGCTTACACAAATGCCCTCTTACGCTAAGTTCATGAAGGAGATTATATCAAAGAAGAGGACACTTGATCACCAGGCCACCGTTGCAATCACTGAAGAGTGCAGCGCGATTTTTCAGAATAAGCCTCCCTTGAAGCTTAAAGATCCAGGGAGTTTTTCTATCCCTATTCAGATTGGGGAGTTTACTTTTAATAAGGTTTTATGTGATTTAGGGGCTAGTATTAATCTGATGCCTCTTTCTATTTTCAGGAAACTTGGCCTGGGTGAGGTAAGCCCGACATACATGACTCTGAAGCTCGCGGATAGATCAATCCGATACCCGTATGGAGTGGTCGAGGACGTGCTCATCAAAGTAGGTAAGTTCTATTTTCCCGTCGACTTCGTAGTCACAGATATAGACGAAGACTAAGAGGTCCCGTTAATTCTGGGGAGATCCTTCCTTGCTACGAGCCGAGCTTTGATTGACATGGAAGAAGGCGAGATAACCTTCCGAGTCGGCGGCCAAAGCGAAATCTTCAAGATGTTCGAGAAGGTAAGAGTTGGAAGAGATGAAGGATCTGAAGCTGGTCATGGAGGGCCAAAAGTAAAAGAGTCCGCGAAGAACCGTATGTGTGGGCGATCCAATTCCGCGGATACTAAACCGAGCTGAAACCACATAGTCGTGCCACGACTTTAAATACGGCGCTGGGTGGGAGGCAACCCACCAAGGTTTGTTTTCCTTGTTATTTGCGTGCTTAGTTTTATTTTTATTTTTGAGTGTGTTTAAATAATGAAAAAGCCATAAAAATCGAAAAATCGAAAAAGTCAAAAACAGCTGAAACAGGGACATACGCGACTTGTCACGCGGTTTGTATACCGCGCAGCAAGTCGCGGGGCCCTCTGTTGGTTTTCTGAAACAGAGGGTTACGCGGTTTTCCACGCGACTTGCAAGTCGCGGGCTAAACCGCGGGAGTCCCATTTGCCTCGTTTTTCGTTTTTCGTGCAGTTTTTATTCCTTTCTTGCTTTGTGTATTTTTGTTTTCTTGTTTTTCTTTCGTCGTTTGTTTGTTTCTTTTGTGTGTGCGTGCTCTCCCCTCCTTCTCCAAATGCTCAATCTTTCAAGAATCTCCTCTGGCCGGGCAAAACAGGTATGCTCTAATCATTTCTCTGCTAAAAGAGTGGTGTTTGATGTGTTGTTCTATTTTAATTGCACGAGATGCAACAAACCTAAGTTTCACTTAGGTTTGGAGTGCCTCATTTTTGAACCATCTACACTCACATTAGACCCTGTGCAAACCTCGGTTTTACCGAGGTTTGGGGTTAGCTTTTATTTGGCAAACCTAGGCCACGGCCTAGGTTTGGGGTGCCTATTTTTGGAAACTTTGGGTAGTCTTTTTATGCTATGCTATATGATGTCTTGCCTGCTCTTCTTAATAACTGCACAATGACTGCATCGCATCGCCTGCGATTTTACTTGCACATTGGGGACAATGTGTGGGTAAGGTTTGGGGTTGCCCAATCGGGCCCAAGTTATGCACGTAGAATTCCTACACTTCTGAGTGTCTAGATCAAAGTAGCTAAATTTTTTTGTTTTGAATGATTGAAACCGACCATTGTGGGAAGAATCTTGTGATAGTGACGTGGCCGTTAGGGAAAGACCGGGAAAGGACATGACTAGGGACATTAGTGGAGACCACCCAATAGTGAGTTCTGAGCCTTGAAAAGACGTTTTTCATTTCGAGGGATTCATACACTAAATTCATATACACTTTTTCGAATTCCTTGTCGTGAATGTAGAATAATCTCGCTACATTATTGCATTGAGTAGCAAAGACGAACATCGGGATATTAGGTAAGGGTATAGTAGACCATATCGTGTGGACCTTAAGATATGATTCCAGGCATTGTGTGTTTTATTTAACCTGTTTTTAGCTATCGTACCTTTTACCCTTCTGCGTGTACCCTTAGCCCCTTTGCAGCCAAACACTCACCTTTTCGTTTCTAAACCCATCATTAAACCCTTAGCCATAAGCCTTAGCCAACCCAATCTGAAAGTGTGTCAATCGGAAGAAGTAATGAACTTAGAGAGATAGAGCGGAAAAGAAAGAAATCAGGCCAGTCAAGAAATAAAAAGAGGGCCAATGATGCCCCAATCAAATAAAGAGGACCAATGAAGTCCCATCAAAAAAAAATACCGTTAGTTAGATAATCTCTAGTAGAGCTGCATAATAAGTGAGTCAAAGCAACTCCAATAGTGACGAGAAAGGACCAAGCGAGCGAATGTGAGGCAACAAGAGTTCAGAATTGCAAATGATTGACACGCCGAGGATGTTTGATCCTTTTACCCTTCGTTTCTTAACCTTAACCTTAGCCCCGTTACAACCGTTATAAAGACCTGGATGATCTTCTGGAAAACGTGATTAGAGTCTATGACCACCTTTACCGATATTCCTTGTCTTGTTATTTGATTCCTTCTGAGATCAAAAGTTTGGACATTTGTGCGTCTTTCTTTAGAGTTGTCATGTAATATTTCGAGTATTATTGTACATAACTTGCATAAACATGACAACACGAGCGATAACCTAGGTTCGAGCGAAATGAGAGTATCCCGTGAGGTAGGGTCGAGGCGAAATGTTTTCCCTAGTATGTTCGGACTTAGTCTAACCCTAATGTAATCGGAACGGTCACGAGTTCAACTCACAATGGAAGGTCATAGGTCAAACGAAATGAGAATGAGGCGAGAGTGAGATAGATATTCACGGGTATGGAAAATCCCCGATGCATCATTTGGTACCGATTGGGAATTGTGCAGTTATTGTTATTCCACTATGTGCTTTTATTCTATTTTTATCGCTAATTTGCTTGGGGACAAGCAACGCTCGGTTTGGGGTTGTTGATAACGCCACTTTTTGGCGTTATTTCCGGTTCTCAAACCAATGAGATTGGCTTGTATTCAAGTAAACAGGTGTATATTTTACGGTTTATCTAGTGATTTACACAGGTTATCTAAAAGGCGGCATTCCTCGAGAAAAGAGGCTAAAAAGAGCCCAAAACGAGTCCAAACGAAGCCTAACGAAAGCCCAAAAGACAAGCCCAAGACCCGCGACCGAACCAGGACCCGACCCACGAACCAGAAAACGACCCAGGCAGCATATGGAACACGCGCGACTTGCCACGCGATTTGCAAGTCGCGCAGCAAGTCGCGTAAGGGTCTGTTTCACGAAAATCAACTATATTTTCCGGGGTTTAGGTCATTATTCGGTATAAAACTTTCGGCAGACGACCAGGGGCGATTTTGGGGCGATTTCCGGCGACTTTTCGGAGCTTTCGGAGTCACGTTAGAGGGCCGATCACGGAGACAATCATCACGGAACGTAGATACAAGCACGATTGAAGGGAGTTCATCACGTTATTTTTCATGTTTTTAATCTTTCGCGTTATCATGTTTACACACGTAGTTTCATCTTTCTCTCTTGTGTTTGAATCCACCACCGACATGAACTAACCGGTTCGTGTTGGGGGTTGGAATGAATTCGGTTGATAAAGCATGTAACCAGATGATTTGAACTTTTATTGGTTTTTCCTTGATTAATGAAGCATGTGATTTTGTGTTTAATGCCTTTGAAAGTCTAGCTAGCTTTTAATTGATTTATTATTTTCAGTTGAGTTCGAGAGAATTAACTGTTAAATAGAACTAGGAATTGCATGCCTAAGACGATAAATCAGTGATAGAGATATACTTAATAAGTCTTAGTCCCAATTAACCCGTTAGGTTGATTTCGAGAGAAAATCTAGCCAAGTTAAATATAAACCGAGTACTTAATGTGTTTTGAAATCCATAGGTGAGATCGATAGATTAAACTTATCCTTTTCAAAATAAAACCCGTTGTGGCTTGAAAGAGAACAACGGTGACTTTAAAAGATTTGGGAATCATTAAGGGGATAAACTGGTAATTGTTTGAGTTGTTTGTGTGCATGTGTAGAACCGGAGGATTTCCAACCCTCAACTTTTCTCTCTATCGAAGTTCTTAATTTGTTCTTTGTTCCGTTTACGTTTAAGTTGTGATTTGCTAGTAATTAGTTTCAAAACCCATCTTCCAATTTCGACAGTCCAGTTAATCGAGCTTATAGTAATTGTGATACTTAGTTCCTAGTTCCCCGTGATTCGATACTCGTACTTTCCAAGTACTATTACTTGACTTCGACCCGTACACTTGCGGTAAGATTCGCGGGGTGTGTAAAAGCCCCGTGTCAACATCTTGTTAGGGCACACACCTGCCCTTAATAACTATACGGAACCTATTCATTTATTCCGTATGGGACACACTCCCCATATCAATCATAATATTACCTCTTTAACATGCATAATTAAGCCACGTAAAGACATGTAGTTCAATATATAAATGAGCAAGTAAATAAATCAAGTATCGCCCAAGCTTCAGTTTAGAAAGACTCACCTGGCGTCCATGCTAAATGTTCTCACTTGAAACTGCTATCATCTATCCGTATCTACATTTGCACCCAACACACAAGACTGGATAAGTCACTCAACTACTCATGTAGCATCCCGACCCTCTAGACACTCTCAAAAATGCTATTGACAAACTAGAGTCCCGGACACAGGCAATCCAGATTCCGGGTTTGCTTTTCCGGACCTTTCCGGATCCGGATTTGCTTTTTCGGACCCTTCCGAATTCTGGATTCGTTTTTCCGGACCCTTCTGGATTTCGGTCCTTTCCGGACGTACCTAGTCCGTACATATCTGGACTTCTCCTTTCCGATACCAACTCTCGAATTCCGTATCGGATTCCCCAACAATTTTCTGGAAACTTCTTCCTGACAACTACCGGCTTCCGGACTCGCACCATTTCGGATTCACAAGGGTTTCCGGTACTTCCATTCGGACATTGGGTTTTCGGATGGAGTGACTTCCGGACAAGTGGGGTTTTATCGAACAGGAATCCCTCCGAAAATCCCAACCAGGCATGACATCCTACTAACTGCGATTTTAAGCTACTACAAAATGGATATGGCTATTCTAATCATTAATAGGAATCGGTTCCAAACCAAAACACACTCTTAACTCACTGATTCCTCCATTTAATACTCATTCCCAATTCTCACACCATTTTGAAGAGTTCCAAAGAAGAAACGTCAACAAACCCACTATAGGCATAGAAATTTAAAGGAGGCATGATTACCTCGAAGAAGATGAAGATTCATGAACCCTAGCTCCAATTTCCAAGCTTTTCTTCCTCAATGGAAAGGTTTGCTCCACACCAAGCTTCACACACACATCCGCACAATATTGATGAATGGAATGAGGGATTTTAAGGGTTTTAACCCTATTTCTCTTATTCCCACAAATGCCACCAAAGTTTCATTCTTCAAACCATACACACCATTATACTTTATTTACAAAACAAACCCGTTTATTACAATAACCTTGGTCCTTAAAATCTAATTTTATGACAGTGCAAGGGGGTAAGTGCAATATTCTTGATTTCAGGGACTATATGCTAAATAAAGGGAATAAAGAGGGCAAACGCCTCTCAATCAATCTCATTTGTCTGCAAATGATTTAGAGAATAAAGAGGTTAGAAGTTGAGAGAAATGGAGTCTCTCATTGAGAGGTTCTTGGTGGAAAAGTTTGGTTCAAGAGATTGGAAGTCTTCATCTTCAAGAGAAGCGCCATCTCTTCATCTCTATGTTTGTAGTTATGTGTTTATGATTTACATTGATGGATTTCTTTTCCTTTTGGTCATTTGAATGAAAAAACTTTTGAGAAAATGCTTGGAACTTGGTTTTGACTGGATCCTTTATTGCTTACGTAGAACAATCACCTTTTCAATGGTAGTTTCAAGGATGTAAATGGTTCTTCAATGGTTCTTGGAAGAATTAAATTCACCACTTATCGTCGATACATGCAAAAATGTGTGGTTCGAACGCGAGAAAAGAGGGTGGATTTTAGTGAATAGTATATGTAGTAATTGTGTGGGGCGATTTCGATTGTTTGCCTACGAAACTTTGTGTTATTTTCGGTTTGAGTGTGATCAACGAAACTTTTCGATCAGGTCGAAGTTGTTGGGGAAAAAGATGATTGCATGTGAAGTTCCAAGAAATGAGTCTTGGCTCCGAGGGGTGTGCTCATCAATGGAGGAATCAAGTGGATCTGACTTATAATGAAATCAATTGATAAATTCTCATGGTCAATGGTTTTGATTGATAGAGGAGACTGTTGTGGTTAGAGATGTAGTGGTAAGTGAATTGAGCTCTCAAGGTTGGAGATATTTGTGATATGGGGTTGGATGCATGCAAAGATATCCTTATCCTAATTGTCTGGGAGTTGTTAATTGTATGGGGACTCTTACCAATGTTGATTGACATCGGAGCATAGAGAAGGACATGCGTCACTATGGCAACTAGCGTTTGATTTGTCGATAAGGGATTTGGTTGTACTAGTGACTGTACAGGGACCCTACAACCTATGGGCATTTCCATATGAGAATGTAATCATGCTTTGATGGGCCATGAGGCAAGGTTTCGGAAACCCTCTAAAGACTTTCTGCTGTCAAGTGGGTAATCATGGATTGACCCTCAATTGACCTAGTTATGTCAATCTAAGGGACGTATCCAAAGAGGTGGATAGTAACTTGGTTCAGTGCCGAGTTGGAGATCCAAAATAGAGTATGAGCATCAAGTATATCGAGTTATGTTTGTCAGTTCGTTTCCGTATACATAAAGGATTTTTTTGAGAAATGAGAGTTGCTAATCAAATTAAGCAGGCTATCGTTCCTAGTTCTGATGAACATATGTGAAGGCTATACAAATCCATGATATTATGTGGGGTTATACTTGTGATTTCAGTGAATTGTGGGAACGTCAAACATAGTGGATAGAATTGTTTATAGCAAATCCAGCAGTATAGTAGGCAAGAGGCTTAACGTGAGGCCTTAGGGCTGAAAGGGTGAAATACCTTTGTGATAGAATGTATTGAAGAAAAACAGAGCATGGGATCAGAACTATTTGGTTAATTGAATGAAACTTAGTGATTAGATTGAAAGGCGTTAGTCTACTGAATCTGAAATTGGGGGACAACATGATGCTGAAGACATCCTCATGGGATGGAGTGGTGCATTTCGAGAGGAAAGTGAAGTTGAGCCATGTGTTATTGGGTCGGTTGCAATTATTGAAAAAGTTGAGAAGATGGTGTACTGGGTGGATGTACTCTATGACTTTATGGGAATTCATTATGTGTTTCACGTCTCTAAATTAGAGAGCATTTGTGACGAGTTGGTATCAGGATACCTTTGCAAGGAATGTGAATAGACGAGAAGTTGAACTTTGTCATGGGATCGAAGACGATTAACTATCGTAAAGTCAATAAGTTGGGAAACCAAGATGTTGGCCTTGTTGAGATGCAATGGCAACCCCATAATGGTTCAGAGACAACATGGGATACTGAAATAGGAAATGAGGTCTAATTTCCGCACCGTTTTGATGACGAAATTCCAGGAACGAAATTCTTTTAAGGGGGAGGTATTGTAAATTTGTAGTAACCTTGATACTTAAAATATGATTTTATGAAAGTGCAAAGGGTAAGTACAATATTCTTGATTTCAGGGACTATATGTTAAATAAAGGGAATAAAGAGGGCAAAACCCTTTCAATCCATCTCATTTGGCTGCAAACGATTTAGAGAATAGAGAGGTTAGAAGTTTTGAGAAATGAAGTCTCTTATTGAGAGGTTCTTGGTGGAAAAGTTTGGTTCAAGTGATTGGAAGATCTTCATCTTCAAGGTAACACTAGACCTGACAAACGTGTCGTGTCGTTCCGGGTTCAAAGTTAAACGGGTTGAGAGTGTCTAACCCTAACCCGACCCGTTTAATAAACGGGTCAGAAAATCCCAACCCTCACCCGACCCGCCTAACCCGCCACGACCCACCTAACCCGTTTAACCCGTTTAACATTTATAAAACTAAAAACTAAATATCAAAAAATCACAAAAATTACAAATCCAAAATTCAAATGAAAGCATTAGAAATCTAAACTTTATAGTTTAAACTTATAAGTCTAACCAAATCAAAAACATTAAAAATCCATAGCATTAAGAATGAAACTTCTAATATATATGTGTATATATATATATATTATAAACGGGTTATTCAGGTCATTTTCGATTTGAAATTTTTGACCCTGACCTTACCCGTTTAATTTTTATGTCATGTCGTGTCAACCCGTTTACTTAAACGGGTTGAAATGTATTACCCAACCCCATTTATTTCATGTCGAGTTCGTGACGGGTTAGCGTGTCGTGTCAGTTTTTGCCAGGTCTAGGTAACACCATGTCTTCATCTCTATGTTTGTAGCTATGGGTTTATGATTTACATTGAGGGATTTCTATTCCTTTTGGTCATTTGAATCAAAAACCTTTTCAGAAAGTGCTTGGAACACGGTTTTGGTTGGATCCCTTATTGCTTATGTAGAACAATCACCTTTTCAATGGTAGCTTCAAGGATTGTTTTTTGGAAGGCAACGGTAGATTCAAGGATGTCAAGGGTTTGAGGTTTTGTGGGTTTTAAAAGTGGTTTAATATGATTAAGGCTATGTTTGGCAAACTAGTTGATAAGCTAGTTGTTGACTGATAATTGTAACACCCCGGTCTTTGGAAGGTATCGATATTTTAAAATAAATATGAAAATTAGGATTTGGATTAAATCCTAGATTTTATAGTCTTGTTTGATGGATAATTCAAATACAAGTCCAACGGTTCTTTCCGGAGCAAAATCGGAGCTTAAATGAAGAAGTTATGGCCAAAACAATTTTCGGTACATGTTGTGCTATAGTGCCCGCGATTGTTACACTGTCACTATAGCATGTCACAATCGCGGATGTCCAAAACTTACGATACAACTTGTTCGATTGTGTCGGCGATTGTGACACTGTCACAATAGCATGTCACAATCGCGGTCGGGCCCTAAACTGCTTAAAGCCCCGATTTTTAGCCTATTTCATTTGTTTCTTCACCCACTTCAACCCAAACACTCCCAAACGAACCCCTTTCCCCGTTTCGGTTTTTGGAGCCTCCAAAGCTCCGATTTGGAAGTTCTAAGGTGATTTCTCATATTTGGAAAAGGATTTGGAAGCTAAGGTGTGGAGTTTTTCATCTTGTTCTTATCCCAAGAGCTTAAGTTCTAGAGTTTCCTCAAACCCTCTCCAAACCCCTTTTTCCTTCTTTTGAAGAAAGGATTATACGGGTATGAGTTATTTAGATAGTGATTTGACTAAATGAATGATAGGATTTTGGATTAATCATATCTTTGAGGTGTGTTACACACCATGTGTATTTGCATATATATCATTTAAATGCATTTTATTGTATTAGTGATCTTTGTTGTTTGGTCAATTGTATTGTTGATCTTTTGGCTCGTATTTGATTTAAGTGAGTCTTGGGGACATTGGCCTGATATAAATTATTCTTTTGGGAGTCATTTAATTGTTAGACTATGATGCATTAGATCCATATGCATATGAGTCGGTCTTGTTTATAGGGTCGAGTGGGTATTGCGGGGTTGGACTCGGGACCTATGTCTTATGACCTTAAACTTTTCAAGTGATCACTAGGAGGGTCGAGTCTGGAAGTGCTACCATGGAGGTGAGTACTAGGACCTTCGCCGCTGAGGTAATGCCTTGGAGGTAGTCCTGCAGTGTGCCGAGCCTTGTGGTGGATGCAGTCCTGGGATAGACACTAAGGTCGACTGTCTCATGAGGTGATGTTTGTCGAGGAATCGTAGGAACACTTGGACATATAGTCATGATGTCTTATACGATTAACATTGTATGGGTCGTATACTTACGTGTTCCCTCCACCCTAGATGGATACGGGTCTCCCCCGTGGTTGTCAAATATTACATTCGAATATTGGGATATGCATGCTTTATTACCGTTTGAGCCTTGTGCGAGTAATTGCAAGTGTTGACTTTAATATTGGAACCCCTCCACATATATTAAGGTTTGCTTGAATGATTACCCCCATGGTTTGGTATTTGGACTTTATTTTCTATTTACGTTTTGCGTGAGTTGTTGAGTTGGTTCCATGCTTTTGGGGACACATTATATTTATATTGATTGTTTTCCATGATTTATGGGCGGTGTATTATGCTTCATCCATGTTGGTATGTTTTAAATAATAGAGTTTTATTCAAGTCTACTTTATTTGAAAATTTAATATTTATTCATGTTTTAAGTGAGTTTTGGTTTTGAGTCCATTATTGGGAAATGCGTTATATTGGAGCTTTTGTCACGGGATTTGTGTGCGTTGGAAAAATGGATTGTTTGCATATTTAAATATAATCCTTTTTTGAAATCATGATTTAAGTTATACTCTTTTCGTTTTACGATTTATTTTAATCATGATGAAAACTCTTGAACTCATTAAGTATTAGTCTAACCTTTTTATTTGTTAGCATGTGCAACATGTTCCGGATGGAGAATAGTTCTAGTGACACTATGAAGAGTGTAGAGCTAGTTGTGTGCGCAAGAAGTACTTAGCTTGATGAAGTCTTCCGCATTTTGGGAATAACAACTTTGTATTGGGTTGAGTAACACCCGACCTTATGTAGCATGTGCGTATGACTTAGGTTATTAAATGTTGTAGCTATTACGTTTTAAAGTTGAGATATTTCCAAGAATGAATTGTAGAATGGATTTTATCCTTATTTGATTAGTTTTATTAAAGTTTTATTTAGTTGTTTTTTCCATTTTTGAGGATGTTACAATACAGACCTTTGATCCATCCTAAAACACATACACCTAATAAAAATCATGAATCCACCATTAATTTTCTATTGTTATTTTTCATCATATGTGATATAACTAAAACCACTTACGAAGTGAATTAATTTCTTTTAACATTTTTATTGTTAGATACTCTATTTTAAAAAGATTTTAAGATAATAGTGAATAATTAGAGCCCACGAGTAGGCATGGCAAATTGCCCCGATCCGCACCGAAACCCGGTCCACCCGTCCCGACCGGGGCCGGGGATTCCCCGCCAAACCGGGTATCGGGGCCGGAGCCGGGGATTCCCCACTTAAGAAAACCGGGGACGGGGCCGGGGATGGGGGTCCCCGACCCGCCCCGGACCCGATATATATATATATATATATTAATTATTAAGGGTTTAGGGGGGTTGACCGGGGCCGGGGGAGGGTATCACAAACCGGGCCGGGGCCGGAACCGGGGGAGGGTATTACAAACCGGGGCCGGGGATAGGGGTCCCCGCCCCATACCCGCCCCGTTGCCATGCCTACCCACGAGTAGGTCATTTGGAAAAGCTATATCATAGTGGGAAATGAAACTAATAAGAAATAAAAAAAACTAACAAATAAAACCACGTGACAAATTACATAAAAATAATTGAATATTTTAATGGATCCATTTTTCTTCTTTTTCACGAATTTTAATTATTTTTTATGAATTAAGCTCATACAAAATGAGTTTAATATATATATATATATATATATATGTTTTATATTATAGAGTCATCTTCAAATGTAAACCATTATTTTCGTGTAAACCATGTCAACTGTCGATTTCATAGATTTTTTTGATGAAATTTTTTATGCAATTGTTTATTTTGATGAAATTGTTTCATATCATTCATTTCTTGATGAATTTTTTTTACGAAATTTGTAGCTTCATTGGTTTTTTTCATTCTTATGAAACTGTTTCATACATTTTCGTTTTCACTTATGAAACTACAAATTTCGTAAAAAAAATCATCAAGAAATGAGTGATATGAAACAATTTCATCAAAATAAACAATTTCATAAAACAAATTATCAAAAAAACCTATAAAATCGAGGGTTTACATGAAAATGATGGTTTACATTTGAAGATCCCTCATTATAGATATATATATATATATATATATATATATATATATTCGAATTTTATAATATTCTTTATAAAATCAACGTATTATGTAGCAAAATTTAAAAAATTAACCAGTTCTATCCAAAGTTTTATCATTCAATAAAAACATATGAGTTGTTTTATTAACCTGTACTATAGTAAAATTAATTTTATAGGATTCTTAGATCGTCTAAACGTTTTAATATAATACTTTATAGAATTTAGGTTTATAACATCAAGCTATAGCGTCATATCTAAAAGCGTTATAAAATGTTTATAAGACATTTTTAAGTATTATAACAAGTTTTTTAAGAGATTTTTAAAATAAAATGTTATTTTAGCTATTTTATAGAAAGACGTTTGAGAAGTGTCCTATAAATATATCTTTTATATGACACTTGTGTTTTAGGAAACTTTTTCAAATAATGTCATATAGAATAGTTAATACGACACTTTATTTTTGAAATCTTCCTAAAAAAAACTTGTTAAAATACCTAAAATTGTTCTATAAACTAATTGCAACACATTTAAATTTAATATTTTTGAATTTAGTTCTCTAAACTCAAGTCTTTTAAAATATTTCTTAAGCATTTTTTAAAATCAATTTTATTGTAACGACATTTCTTCTCCATTTGCTTTTTATGATTTAACACATGACTTTTCCAATAATATAAAAGCTTTTACGGAATCATCAAATGACACAATGATTAAAAAAAGGTGTCCTTATCACTTCATATCTTCCAATGTAGTTATCTAATGTTACAATTACAAAAATCGTCCATGTAGTTTAAAAAACTCTGATTTTTGACACGACGTTTTGAAGTATATCATAAACTCGATCCCTTTTGCTACTTTGTTATGTTTCGTCCATGACCGCAAGTCCGCAACGCCTATTGAGACTATTCGTTTAAGTAGCCTCAAGTGTTAGTCATCATGTGGAGTATTTTAGTCATTTTTGTTTTTCTTTTGTTTTTTTATTACACATTATGTGCATTATATTTACAAGCACTAGACATTTAAGAATCCAAAATTAAACCTAAAACCGGAACCATAACCCTCTAACGACTGAATCGATTGTATATCTTGAACATTAGTGTTCTTGGATGTTCTTTTTCTCTTTATCTTTGCTTTTCATCTGTATTTGTATCTGTATTTTTGTTTCGTAATTCGTATTTTAGGTTTTAGGTTTTCTTTCTCCTTATTAGAGATAACATTTTGATAACTGTGGAAGAATTAAGGTATTGTTTGGCAAAAATGAACTATTTTATTTTTTGAGTAATCATAAGCTAACTTATTGATAAATTAGTTGGAGTAGCTTATGAGAAGATTTTTGACACTTTTTCTATTGATCCAAATCCTCTCAGTGATTTGATGATGATCCTTAGAAATACTTAGTAAAAATTATGAATAACATCTGTATGTATTAGTGTTTCACCATCAGTGATAAACATATTGAGTCTGTTCAGTATCGCTGATAGTGACCACTGTTCTTCATAGTATTCCTCAGTGATAAATGCCCATCAGTGATAACCTGAGTCTGTTCAGTATCATTGATGATCACTGATTGTTTCATATGTTAAACAATGTTGTTTGTAATCCCATAATACAAGTTTCGCGACAAATAGTTCATCGCTGACATCGAAGACAAAGCTGATGAACGAGTGACAAGTCTACTAATGATCTGATGCGGACATCAGTGAAACCAAGACAAGTCCACACACACGACATTTCAAGAAGAAGACCTCAGCGATAACTGACTTACATCAGGCCTTCACTGATGGAAGTTCAACTCAGCGATCGCTGATCATGAAGCCTCCTCTCCAAAAAATGTTTGTCTTATCTATCTCGCACAACTCCGTACGATCTGTCAGAAGGGACATACTTTTGTCCAGGATCGTACAACCACTCTGCCACTACACTGTTCACCATACGACCCAAAGCATGTCTTGCAAAAAGTCAGAAAGCATGCGCCCAATCAGATGATGACACATGTAAAGTCCTCCTGTCATGCATTAAATGCATGAGGTATAAATAGGAGAAATACCCCTTCAGTTTGAAGGTGGTCTCTCCCTGTCTACTTAGTGCCTTAAAAAAATACCTTCATTTTTTTATGATTTCCTTTTCACTCTATTTCTTGTGCAAGAATTCTTAGTGTTTCTCAAATTTGTTTAGATTAGATTTTACTTAATCTTATTCTGCAACAAACTGTAAATTGTTTGATTTATTCAATAATCAATTTAGAAAACTATATATTTTGTGTGTTTGTATTCAAACCCCTTCTACAAACTTTTACTTGTATAACCCTTCGGGACCAATATTTTCCAATTATAACACTCATTAATATCAACTATTAAATATTATTATTAATTGTAAATAAATATTAACTATTAATGATGATTAATTATTAATAAATATTTGATATTAATTATATTAAGTATTAATTTTAAATAAATACTAATTATTCATAAATATTAATCTATAATAATTAAAAATAATTAAAAATAAAAATTAATTTAAATTACACATTATTAGTTAATTTTAGTTACACAATAAATATTAATTATGTATAAACCTTTTTAACTATATCAATTAGTTTTTTAAATAATTTAGATATAGAAAAATATAACATTTTTAAAGACATTTGTATAAGTTACATACATTTAAGCAAATAAAATTTTGACCAGTTTTGTTGTTATTCATGGTATATGTAATAATTATTTAAAATAATAGATCAATGTATATATTTAAAGTAAACAAAATCCATAGTATATATATAATTAATTTTAAATTATTTCAATTAACATATTATAATATTTAATTGTTTTTACTATTTTATTTGTGTAATTAATAAATTATATTATTAAAAATTTATTTTATTTATAATATTAAAAAATTATTTGGGTAATATTATTAAATATTTGTAATTTTCTATTTTTTCAAGATGCCTCTTTTTGTAATTTGATATGCTTATAAAGTAGTTCTTGATAAATATAATTTGTTAATCAGGTACCTTATCAGTAATCAGTTACCTTATTAGCTAATTTACCAAACATAGCCTAAATCTTTGCCATGAAGATATAGCCAATCAATTCCACCACACTAAAATTTTGAGTTGGTGAAGATTGTGCCACACTAAAACAATTGAAATTTCTCATTTTGAATTACTAAGTCCCTATTTTTTTTAATAAATAAGTCATTATTTTTGTAAAAAATGGTTATCAACATCATTTTAACAAAAAGAAAAATATTTGGAACCAGCTATGGATGTTTTATGTTAAAAAGGCATAAATCTAGTGAAACTAATTTAAGTTTTTTTTTTGTTTTTACTTTAAAACCTTAATAGCTTATCTTATGTAGCTTTTTTGGGTTAAAGATAATATATATATATATATATATATATATGGTAAGGTTCAAGGGAAAACCTCAAAAAAACGAAAAACTGAAGAACATCCTAGGAACCATTCATCTGGGCGGTATGCACTTGTGCATACAGGTTATTTGTAACATACATTTGTGTATATATGCACAAATGCATAATGCACTTGTGCATTAAACCAAAAAGTCAACTATTTACCTGTATGCACAAGTGCATATCGCCCAAATGAAGGGTTCCTAGGGTGTTCTTCAGTTTTCCGTTTTTTTGAGGTTTTTCCTTGAATCTCTCTCTCTCTCTCTCTCTCTCTCTCTCTCTCTATATATATATATATATATATATATATATATATATATAACAAATTTTAGAAATTCGATGGTTTATTTATTCAAAAATATAGTTCATGGACTTAATTATTTAAGTTGAATTTTTTTAATGGTTTTTGTTTGAATGACATAGAATTTGGGAACGGTAAATAATTTTGTTTTTTACTTATAAACATTTCTAGCTAGTTATAAGTACTTTTAAGTTCTGTTGTTTATGTATATTTAAAAATCAGGTATTTGATCATTCAAAATGAGAAATTTTAATGATTTTCTATATAGAAAAAATATTATAAGGACTTAATTATTCATAAAAAAAAATTCAAAGACTTAACCGTTCACATTCATTCAATGGTTTATTTTATTCAAAAAAGAAATACATAATTTAATCATTCAAAATTAGAAAGTTTGTTGGATATTTTTAACCTTTTCCCATAAAAACGATTTTATGTCATTAAAAACCTGATATTATCCGGTAAATCCATATTATTAAGTTAACCAGATATCTAACACTTAAAAAATACATTACTTAAAAAAATAAAATGAGTTTTCACATAATTTATTATTGTATGTGATAATAAACTATTGAAAGAATCATAATCATAACTAATTAAAAAGGAGGTTGTGACTACGCATTGACGTGGTGTGGTGCGAATCTTTGTGGGTTGTTGGATTACATTCGGATATAAAGTTCCACGTCACATTCTTTTTTCATCATCCAATATTTTATTTATATTTTGTTTCTTTATCCCTATCATCATCATAATATCATATCATCTAATTAAATTTGCAAAAAAGCTATTTTGAGCATATAATCTTGTATATTTTTAAAAATTATGTCACCCCACGACGAAACTTATAATACAAGTCCAAATCTGAATGTATATATAAACACAAAATGTAGAGATGTGTTTACTGTTTAAATTTAGAACCAAATTTAATGTTAAAAACTAATATATCTATACTGTATTATAAAGCATTGAGTAAATTACATTTTTGGTCCTTGTGGTTGACACATATTATTAAGTTTTGTCCCTCTTTCAAACTAATTACAATTTTGGTCACTATGGTTGTCATTTTATTTCATTTTTTGTCCCTCTGATAAACTTTAATTAAAAAACTTAGTTAAATTAAGGGTATTTTGGTCCATTCATCTTTTCTTTATCTTTTTTGTTTTCATTTTTTGTTTTATTAGATTATATAGTAATTACACTTATAGTCCCTATGGTTTGTCTTTTTCTTCTTTTCTTTTCTTTTCTACCTTCTTTTTCATTTTTCACTTTATATTCTTATTTATATATAATTAATGATAATTGTAACTAACAATACATTAAAAGTATGTATTATATTTAAATTATACCATTAAAAATATATATCGATACGTTTAAAATAAGTTATGTATTAAATATTTTTTTATACTTTTATGCAATATATTTGATATATATCTACAAATCCGTCTATACTAATCCAAAAAAAAAAACTTTTCTAATTTAAGTGCAATTTAAGAAACTTATCATTTTTTGTTATTTATGTAAGAAAAAACCGAAATTTATCTATGTCTATGTAATTAAAAAAATGTATCTGTTGGACAACCTAAGGGGGGGGTAAGGTTGTATTTAAAATCTTTTTCTTTCAAAAAATCTTTGAACAAATAAATACAGTACCCGCGGTATACCGCGAAGACCTTGGCGGTATACCGCCTGAAGATTTGTCCAATGAGAGCAAGGCAACGCAGGGTTACAACGGCTGAACACACTTCTTGCAATTAATGAAGAACAGTAGCAACATATATATATATATATCAAGTGATTTAATATATATAAAAAAATATTGTATATATATATTTGATTCAAATATATTTATATAGATACGAAATATCCAAGTGATAAAATATTTTAGGGTGTTTATCATTTTAAAATAAAATGACGAAACTCTTCAGACTTGGATTCTTCAGATAAAAAAATTATCGAGATCATTTAAATATCTGCACACTCAGATAAAATATTAGATAACAAAAAAATGCGGTGTGTTTTGTAATCATCAAAATAAATATGGAGATGTGATTTTATGTGTACCAAAAATATATCATAATATTTAAAGCTGGGTACACTTGCACCAACAATCTCCCCCTTTTTGATGATGACAAACACAACGCTAAACACGAGAGCATACTCGGTTTCTCTCCCCCTTTTGTCGAAGCAAAAAGGGTTTAAGAAAGTCGCTTATGCTCCCCCTCGAAAGATGCTCCCCCTCAAAATATGAAATATTTGAGAGTTAGTATTTATCAAGGGTTATACTCAAGCATGCCTAAACCAAGTCTTAATTTAAAGAACGCCTTCTTGTTTAGAGCTTTAGTGAAAATATCGGCCAAATTATCTTCCGAATCAACCTTTTCAAGCACGATTTTGCCTTTTTGAACATTATCTCGTAAAAAATGATGTCTCAATTCAATATGTTTGGTACGAGAATGCAAAACGGGATTTTTACTTAAGTTTATGGCACTTGAGTTATCACACATAATTGGAATTTTGGTTAGGTGTACCTCAAAATCGGTAAGTGTGTGTTTCATCCATAGGACTTGAGCACATGCTCTTGCGGCGGCTACATATTCCGCTTCGGTGGTAGACAAAGCTACGGATTGTTGTTTCTTAGAGAACCAAGATACAAGTGAGAGACCTATAAAGGCACATACCCCACTAGTACTTTTTCGGTCAACAATAGATCCACCAAGATCGGAATCGGCAAAACACGTTACTTCTAACTCGGGTTGCTTTGCGTACCATAAGCCAAGATTAGTAGTACCTCGTAAATATCGAAAAATACGCTTGACAGCTTCATAGTGAGATTGTTTAGGTGAAGATTGAAAACGAGCACATAAACATACACTAAACATAATGTCAGGTCTACTAGCAGTTAAATATAATAAACTACCAATCATACCACGATAAATCTTTTCATTAAAATCGTTTCCCTCCTCGTCACGAGATAATTGCAAATTTGTGGTCATTGGAGTTTCAACGGGTTTGACATTTTCAAAGTTAAACTTTTTCAACATATCTTTACAATATTTAGATTGACTAATAAAAATACCAGTTTCACATTGTTTTATTTGCAATCCTAAGAAGTATTTTAACTCTCCCATCATGCTCATTTCAAACTCGCTAGTCATTTTCGCAGAAAATTCATTACACAATTTTTCATTAGTGGAACCAAAAATAATATCATCAACATATACTTGCACAACCACAATATCATTTTGAACATATTTCACAAATAAAGTATTATCAATTTTACCCATAATATAACCACTAACAATTAAAAAGGTTTTTAATCTATCATACCACGCACGCGGAGCCTGCTTTAAACCATAAAGCGCCTTTTTTAATTTATAAACATGTGTCGGGTTTTCAAAACTTTCAAAACCGGGAGGTTGAGAAACGTATACCTCCTCATTTATAATACCATTTAAGAAAGCACTTTTAACATCCATTTGAAATAACTTAAAATCTTTAGCATTTGCAAAAGCGAGAAGCATTCGAATAGACTCCAACCTTGCAACCGGTGCAAAGGTTTCGTCATAATCTATACCTTCTTGTTGACTGTACCCCTTGGCAACTAAACGTGCCTTGTTTCGTGTGACTCCACCGTTCTCGTCTACCTTGTTTCGGAAGACCCATCTTGTGCCAATAATGGTTTGACTACTAGGGCTAGGCACTAAGTCCCACACATCATTCCTAGAAAATTGGTTTAACTCTTCTTGCATGGCCATAATCCAATCCTCATCACCTAAAGCTTCATCTATGGTTTTAGGTTCTATGGTTGAGATAAAAGCATGGAAAGCACAATGGGTATGGATTTGTGATCTAGTTGTCCTTTGGTTTAGGTCACCTATAATTTGATCTACGGGATGGCCTCGAGCGGTTCTAAGGTTAGGATCATCTATACCTTGTGGAATAAAGCATGGAGGGGCATCACTAGATTCAATATTATTTGTGGAAGGTTGGGTACCTAAATCCAAGGTACTAAGTTGTTGGGCTAAGACATCTCCTTCACGGATATTATCATTTGCTAAGGGTGCACTCGGTTTGGGAGGACTTTCGTCAAAACTAACATTAAGGGATTCTTCCACTACCATGGTTTCCTTATTTAGGATTCTATAGGCTTTGCTATTCCAAGAATAACCTAGGAAAATTCCCTCATAGGCTTTGGGGTCAAATTTGGTTAGGTAGGATTTGGTGTTTAAAATGAAACATTTACAACCAAAAACTTTTAGGTGAGCTAGGGAAGGTTTTCTACCTCGGTAAAGTTCATAGGGTGTCTTATTTAGGATACCTCTAATTAGGACACGGTTAAGCACATAGGTCGCAGTAGCAACGGCATCACACCAAAACTTTTGGGGAACTTGATGTTCGTTTAGCATAGTTCTACTCATTTCTTGCAACGTTCGATTTTTCCTTTCAACAACCCCGTTAGATTGAGGAGTTCGAGGAGCCGAAAAGTTATGAGTTATACCATGTTTATCACAAAAGGCACCAAATTGTACATCATTATCGAATTCTCGTCCATGGTCCGTACGTATGGAAACAATCGTACAACCTTGTTGGTTTTGAATTCGTTTTCCCAAAATTTTAAACTTTTCAAAAGCCTCATTTTTATGTCTCAAAAATAAAGTCCAAGTATAACGGGAATAATCATCCACAATAACCAAAGTATAAAAATTTCCTCCAAAACTTTGAACAGCCATCGGGCCAAAAAGATCCATATGTAAAAGTTCTAAAACTCTTTGAGTAGAAATAACATTTTTTGATTTATGAGAAACGTGATGTTGTTTGCCGACACGACAAGCATCACAAAAATGATTATCAAACTTTAATTTTGGCAGGTCACTCACAAGCTCCTTATTTTTTAAGTTTTGCATTAATCTTAGATTAGCGTGACCTAAACGCCTATGCCATAAAGTAGAAACATCATTAATAGAAGATAAGCATACATTATCAGATACAACAGTTTTACAAATATATAAATTTCCTTTTACAAAGCCATTTAAAAGAACTTTGCCATTTTTTATGATTTTGCACGAGTCTTCTTCGAAGACAACAGTTGTATTATTTTTACACAATTGACGAACACTTAACAAATTAAAATGTAAATTATCAACATGATTAACATTAAGAAATTGAACATTATTGCAAGAAACTGTACCTCTACCAATTATATTTCCTTTGGAGTTTCCTCCAAAAATTACCTGTCCACCATCACATGACTTATATGAAGAAAAGAGATTATTGTTTCCGGTCATGTGACGTGTGCAACCACTATCGAGTATCCAGTCCATATCAAGGTCAATCTACAATAATGAAGATGTAACTTTTATGGTCCCCATTTCTTGTGGGTCCTTGACAATTAGTTTCAATGTCAACCAATATGCATATATATAAAGTCAAACAATATATATATATATATATATAATACATTACACAATATATAATACATCAAACCATATTAATATATATATATATAACACATTAAACAAACATAATATATATATAAGAATTAAAAGAATTAAATAAAATGTATATATATATGTGCAGTACGTAGGTATATATATATATATGAATAGTATAAAAAGTATAAATAACAATATTTTACTTATATATAATATATAACACATATACATAACACATTTAAAACCATAAACGCATACCACCGGGATTATCATTACTAAACATTCCTTTTGGAATCCATTTATTTACCATTTTAATTTTGCGATTATATTTATCATACACATAAAAACAGGCATTTACATTCGCATTATTATTAGGTTTAGAATATTTATCATGGTGCATGCGAGCATACGGTTTTCTCGTATTATAATTTACATTATTTATTTTACGCACATACGGAGGTTTTTGCACATATTGATTTCTTGTATTTACTTTAGGTGATTCATAAAATCTTTTGATGGGTATACAAGAACATTTATCAACACAAGTATTGGAACCAATGCCTTTTCTGCATTTTATACGGTTAGGCATATTAAGCATGTTAAGAACCTTTTTATTACTACTTTCAAAGGCTTTAGCTAGCATGTTATCTTTTTCATATGAAGCACATTTAGCCTTTAAGCATGTAATCTCATTCTCAAGAATATCACATTTTGTACAAATAATATTTTCATGTGATTTTTTATTTAAGCATGCAATTTCTTTATTTAAAGCATCACAAGATTTACAAAAATCTTTTTCTCCTAATTTAGTTTCTAATTTAGCAATTATATCCATATCATTTTCAGATTTTTGTTTAACATTTTTTATTTCCTTTTTACATGCATTTACAGTTTCTTTTAACATAGCATTCTCATCTTGGTAACGATTTGCAAGAGCGGCCATTTTATGAAAAGATTCATATAATTCTTCAAGATTATTTTCATTATCACTTTCATAATCACTATCGTAATCCGAGTAAGAAGATTTTACCTCGTCGTCGCTATCGGCCATAAGACAAATGGCTTGATAGTCATCTTCTTCTTCACTCTCGCTCCACGCGCCTCCAATGAAGGCTTTCTCCTTCTTCTTTTGGAACTTGTTCTTTTTCGGACATTCATTGGCGTAGTGGTCTTTGTCACCACATGAGTAGCAAAAGCCTCTCTTTGGCTTAGCTTTATCGTCTTCACTCGAGTCGCCATTTTTCTTAACTTTTTCGTCTCGTTTATGGAACTTACGACTTCGATTATCACCACCACGACGGTAGTTACCGTTTCTTTGAAATCTGCCATTGTTAGAAAATTTATTATTATTATTAAGAAATTTTGAAAAGTTTCTTACCAACATGGCGACTTCATCGAGAGTTTCGGATGGATCTTTCGAGGAGCTAGCTTTCTCCTTTTTCCTCTCATCTTTTGGTGTTGAGACATTGAGAGCGATTGATTTCTTTTTAACTTGCTCCCGATCTTTGTTTCTTTTAAGTGCAATTTCATGCACTTTAAGATTACCGATCAAGTCATCTATCTTCATTATGGAAAGGTCACGGGAGTCTTCTAAGGATGTTATCTTTTGCATCCACTCCGAAGGAAGGGCTCGTAGGATTTTCCTTATATAGTCCTCGTTAGGATAAGTGCGATCCAAACCTTTCAAAGTAGTCACAATAAGGTTAAATCTTTTAAACATTGAGTCAATTGACTCATCTTGTTTCATTTCGAATAGTTCATAATCGTGAACTAAAATATTTACTTTACTAGATTTAACCTCCGTGTTTCCACGATGAGTATTATTTAAACTTTCCCATATTTGATTTGCAGTTTTATATGTATATACTCTTTCAATCTCATCAGTTGTTAAAGCAGCATATAATATATTCTTAGCTTCAAAGTTTAAACAAAAATGAGCTTCATCAGAAGTAGTCCAGTCATCTATAGGTTTATCAATATAAACATCATCTTTCACAATGGTGGGTTTAAAATTCCCTTTTTCTATAATATTCCAAATCTTTTGATTTTTGCCACGCACGTGACATTCAAATAGCTCGGCCCAAATGCCAAACTTTTCAGTATCTATCAAAGGAGGTTTTGAAAACACGATATTAGTTTGTTGAGCCATTTAGAAGAATAAGAGAAAAAAAATATGCAGAATATTTTTGAAAGACCTGCTCTGATACCAAATGTTGGACAACCTAAGGGGGGGGTAAGGTTGTATTTAAAATCTTTTTCTTTCAAAAAATCTTTGAACAAATAAATACAGTACCCGCGGTATACCGCGAAGACCTTGGCGGTATACCGCCTGAAGATTTGTCCAATGAGAGCAAGGCAACGCAGGGTTACAACGGCTGAACACACTTCTTGCAATTAATGAAGAACAGTAGCAACATATATATATATATATCAAGTGATTTAATATATATAAAAAAATATTGTATATATATATTTGATTCAAATATATTTATATAGATACGAAATATCCAAGTGATAAAATATTTTAGGGTGTTTATCATTTTAAAATAAAATGACGAAACTCTTCAGACTTGGATTCTTCAGATAAAAAAATTATCGAGATCATTTAAATATCTGCACACTCAGATAAAATATTAGATAACAAAAAAATGCGGTGTGTTTTGTAATCATCAAAATAAATATGGAGATGTGATTTTATGTGTACCAAAAATATATCATAATATTTAAAGCTGGGTACACTTGCACCAACAGTATCGATGCATCGTTTTGAGATAATTTAGTTAATTAAATGTGGATGAAATAGAAAAACTCTATAATATAATTATTATTTTTTTCAAAATTATAAACTTAGATTTATTATAACGAAATTTATTTCTCGTTTTGAGATAACTTGGTTAATTAAATGTGAATGAGCCCTTATTGCTTTGTTTGATCTGAAATGGTTATTTAATTTTCGTTATAATAAATTTAAGTTTATAATTTGAGAAAAAGTAATAATTATATTATAGAGTTTTTCTATTTCATCCACACTAAATTATCTCAAAACGATACATCGATTTCTTAATTAATAGACATAGATAAATTTCGGTTTTTTCTTACATAAATAACAAAAAATGATAAGTTTCTTAAATATCACTTAAAATAGAAAAGTTTTTTTTTTGGATTAGTATAGACGGATTTGTAGATATATATCAAATATATTGCATAAAAGTATAAAAAATATTTAGGTTTTGTTTGGCAAACTAGCTGGTAGCTGATAAGCTAGCTGTTGACTCATAAGCTAGCTGATAGCTGATAAACTAGCTGATGAAGAAGTCACGTTTGGCAAAAGTAGCTTATAAACATGTAAAATGACCAAAAAGGGCATCTTCAAATAATTATCAATTACAAATTTAATTATGTAATTAAAACAATTTTATAACAATATAATATGTTAATTAATACAACCAATGTAATAAAAAAATTAAATAATATAATATATTAATTAAAAGAAATTTAAAATTTATTATTACATATATACTATAAATTTTGAATTTGTTAAAACAAGTTTTAGAAAAAAATATATTAAATTATAATTTTAAATAACCGTTACATACAATATGAAAAAATAATTAAATAATAATTAAAAAAGAATACTAATTGATAATTAAAATATATTATTAATATTAAAAAATAAATAAAAATAATTTATATGATTAACAATAATTATAAATAATTAAAATTTAATATCAATGTATAATTATAATTTAATTTAATAATTTTCAGTTAATATTTATTAATATTTATTAATTAATTATAATTAATTTTAAAAAATTAATATTTAATAATAATAATAGTTAATAAATAATAATAAGGGTAATATTGGAATATTCACAAAAAACTACTGAAACGCTACTCCAAGTAGTGTTTCAAAAAGCTAGCTTATAAACTAGCTTATGGTCATCCAAACATGTACCCCAGAAAAAAGCTAGCTTATAAGCTAGCTTATTTTTGCCAAACAATGCCTTAATACATAACTTATTTTAAATGTATCGATAAGATTTTTCTAATGGTGTAATTTATAACATAGTTTTAATGTATTATTAGTTATAATTATTATTAGTTAATATAAATAAGAATACAAAGTGAAAAATGAAAAAAAAAAAGGTAGAAAAGAAAAGAAAAGAATAAAAAGACAACCCATAGGGGCTATAAGTGTAATTTACTATATAATCTAATAAAACAAAATTTGAAAAGGATAAAAAAGATGAATGGACCAAAATACCCTTAATTTAAGTAAGTTTTTTAATTAAAGTTGGTCAGAGGGACCAAAAATGAAATAAAATGACAACCATAATGACCAAAATTGTAATTAGTTTGAAAGAGGGACCAAACTTGATAATGGGTGTCAACCACAAGGACTAAAAATGTAATTTACTCTAAAACATTTATAAAAAACTCTTAAACACAACCCCTAAAGCTTCATGTATCGCTATTTACTGCTAATTATTTAAAATCTCTTAAAAACAATTAATGAAGCTTTATATACCGTTTTTAATGCTAATTATTTGATTAATACTTATCTCAAACAACCTTCAAATTCTTAAATCGTGGACTCTTATTAATTAATCTTTATCTCTAACCACTTTCAAATCCTCAAATAATGAACTCCTTAAAAGGCGTCATTCTTTAAACAAATTTATAAAAAAACATGATTGTTTTCTCAAAACCACACATTAAAATAAATTAGAACATTAAAATCGAGATATATCACGTTGCATTGCGAGAGTAGACTTCTAGTATATTGACACGGGGTTTTTAACACCCCGCGAATCTTACCGCAAGTGTACGGGTCGAAGTCAAGTAATAGTACTTGGAAAGTACGAGTATCGAATCACGGGGAACTAGGAACTAAGTACCACAATTACTATAGGCTCTATTAACTAGACTGTCGAATTTGGAAGATGGGTTTTAAACTAAATTCTAGCAAATCACAACTTAAACGCAAACAAAGCAAAGAACAAATTAGGAACTTTGATAGAGAGAAAAGTTGAGGGTTGGAAATCCTCCGGTTCTACACATGCACACAGACAACTCAAACAATTACCAGTTTATCCCCTTAATGATTCCCAAATCTTTTAAAGTCACCGTTGTTCTCTTTCAAGCCACAACGGGTTTTACTTTGAAAAGGATAAGATTAATCTCTCGATCTCACCTATGGATTCCAAAACACATTAAGTACTCGATTTATGTTAAATTGGCTAGATTTTATCTCTCGATATAAACCTAACGGTTTAATTGGGACTAAGACTTATTCAGTATATCTCTATCACTGATTTATCGTCTTAGGCATGCAATTCCTAGTTCTATTTAACAGTTAATTCTCTCGAACTCAACTGAAAATAATAAATCAATTAAAAGCTAGCTAGACTTTCAAAGGCATTAAACATCACATGCTTCATTTATCAAGGAAAAACCAATAAAAGTTCAAATCATCTGGTTACATGCTTTATAAACCGAATTCATTCCAACCCCCAACACGAACCGGTTAGTTCATGTCGGTGGTGGATTCAAACACAAGAGAGAAAGATGAAACTACGTATGTAAACATGGTGACGCGAAAGATTAAAAACATGAAAAATAACGTGATGAACTCCCTTCAATCGTGCTTGTATCTACGTTCCGTGATGATTGTCTCCGTGATCGGCCCTCTAACGTGACTCCGAAAGCTCCGAAAAGTCGCCGGAAATCGCCCCAAAATCGCCCCTGGTCGTCTGCCAAAAGTTGGATACCGAAAAAGTGACCTAAATCCCGAATTAAAAAGCTGAAAACGACCAAACAGTAGGTTGCGCGACTTCTGGCGCGACTTGCAAGTCGCGTAGAAGGTCGCGCGTGTTGCTGAGGCCCTTCTGGGTCGGTTCTGGTTCGCGGGTCGGGTCTTGGTTCGTTCGCGGGTCTTGGGCTTGGCTTTTGGGCTCCCGTTAGGCTTCGTTTTGACTCGTTTTGGGCTCTTTTAAGCTTCGTTTTCCGAGGAATGTCGCCTTTTATATAACCTGCGTAGATCACTCAATAAACCGTAAAATACACGCCTTTTTACTTGAATACAAGCCAATCTCATTGGTTTGAGAACCGGAAATAACGCCAAAAAGTGGCGTTATCAACAACCCCAAACCGAGCGTTGCTTGTCCCCAAGCAAATTAGCGATAGAACAGAATTAAAGCACATATCAGTGAAAATATAATAACTGCACAATTCCCAATCGGTATCAAGTGATGCATCGGTGATTTCCCATACCCGTGAATGTCTATCTCACTCTCGCCTCATTCTTTATTTTGTCCGGTCTATGACCTTCTATTGGGAGTTGAACTCATGACTGTTCCGATCACATCAGGGTTAGACTAAGTCTGAACATACTAGGGAAAACATTTCGCCTCGACCCTACCTCACGGGATACTCTCGTTTCGCTCTCGAACCTAGGTTATCGCTCGTGTTGTCATGTGTATGGAAGTTATGTACAATAATACTCGAAATATTACATGACAACTCTTAAGAAAACGCACAAATGTCCAAACTTTTGATCTCAGACGGAATCAAATAACAAGACAGGGAATATCGGTACAGGTGGTCATAGACTCTAATCATGTTTTCCAGAAGATCATCCAGGTCTTTACACGGGTTGTAACGGGGCTAAGGTTAAGGTTATAGAAACGAAGGGTATAATGGATCAAAAATCCTCGGCGTGTCAATCGTTTGCAATTCTGAACTCTCTTTGCTTTACATTTGCTCACTTGGTCCTTTTTCGTCACTATTGGAGTCGCTTTGACTAACTTATTATGCAGTCTACTAGAGACTATCTAACTAACGTTTTTTTTGGGACTTCATTGGTCCTCTTTATTGATTGGGGCAACATTGGCCCACTTTTCTCTTTCTTGACTGGCCTGATTTCTTTCTTTTCCGCTCTATCTCTCTAAGTTTATTACTGCTTCCGATTGACACACTTTCGGATAGGGTTGGCTAAGGCTTTTGGCTAAGGGTGAATGATGGGTTTAGAAAGAATTAAGGGTGAGTGTTTGGCTTCAACTGGGCTATGGGTACACACTAAGGGTAAAAGGGGAAAACGATAGTTGAAACGGGTTAAAACAAAACACACAATGCCTGGAATCATTTCTTAAGGTCCACACGGTATGGTCTACTATACCCTTACCTAATATCCCGATGTTCGTCTTTGCTACTCAATGCGATAATGTAGCGAGATCATTCTACATTCACGACAAGGAATTCGAAAAGTGTATAAGAATTACGTGTATGAATCCCTCGAAATGAAAAGAAACGTCTTATTAGGCTCAAAACTCACTATCGGGTGGTCTCCACTAATGTCCCTAGTCATGTCCTTTCCCGGTCCTTCCCTAACGGTCACGTCACTATCAATAGGTTCTTCCCACAATGGTTGGTCTTAATCATTCAAAACAAAAAATTTAGCTATGTGATCTAGATACTCAGAAGTGTAGGAAATCTACGTGCGTAACTTGGGCCCGATTGGGCAACCCCAAACCTTACCCACACATTGTCCCCAATGTGCAAGCAAAGTCGTCGGTGATGCGACTTAATCGTTGTGCAGTTATTACAGGTATAGAAAGGACGGGTAAAACATTACACAGCAAGCACAAAGAACTCCAAAGTTTCTAAACTGGGCACCCCAAACTTAGGCCGTGGCCTAGGTTTGCCAAAAAAAGGCCAAACCCAAACCTCGGTAAAACCGAGGTTTGCACAGGGTCTAATGTGAGTGTGTAGATGGTTCAAAAACGAGGCACCCCAAACCTAAGTGAAACTTAGGTTTGTTGCATCTCGTGCAATTAAAACAGAACAACACATCAAACACCACTCTTTTAGCAGAGAAATGATTAGAACATACCTGTTTTGCCCGGTCCGAGGAGATTCTTGAAAGATTGAACATTTGAAGAAGGAGGGGAGAGCATGCACACACAAAAGAACCAAACAAACGACGAAAGAAAAACAAGAAAATAGAAACACACAACGCAAGAAAGGAATAAAAATTTGCACGAAAAACGAACGAGAACCAATAGGGGACTCCCGTGGTTTAGCCCGCGACTTGCAAGTCGCGTGGCAAACCGCGTAACTCTCTGTCTCAGAAAACCAACAGAGTGCCCCGCGGCTTTCTGCGCGGTTTGCAAACCGCGTGGAAAGTCGCGTACGTCCCTGTTCGTTTTTCGCTTTTTTCGATTTTTCGATTTTTATGGTTTTTCGGGAATAAGAAACGCACTCAATGTAACACCCCGTTTCCCAATTTACGTGATTTAACTGTCTCTTTTGGGGTTGAGTTAATTTTTGGGTCGTTATGTACGTGTTCAGGAATCTAGGGGCCAGTTTATCAATTTTGTAAGATGAGGGTGTGTTTTGGCATGTATGTAAAGGGGATGGAAACCCTAAACACCCTCATTTGCAGCCATTTGTTTCTTTAGCAAAGAAGAGAGAAAAGAGAAAGGGATTTTCGGAGTTCTTGTGAGCTGCTGTGAAAGACCGACCGATTCTCCTTCGTTAACCGTTGGATCGTCGTGAAATTTGGACAGCGACTTCACGACCCTCTAATCTACATTCTGACCGGAGGGATTTGGCATCAGAGTTCCCAGTAGAGAGAACCAAGTGTCCGAAGTTGCTGTATTTTCCAGGCGAAAGATTTGGTGATTTTGGAAGATTCAAGTTGTGAAAGGTTCTAGGAGGATTGTTGTTCGCGGTCTAGAATTGCAAGGTATGTGTATTATGTTTAGAAATCAATAGAAATGGGGTGTATGAAATGGGATGTTTGGCAAAGTTTTATGGTATTTGGACTATCCTAGCTATGTCATTTCGGGATGAGAGTTAGGATAGAATTAGAGTTCCATTTTTGGGCTTGTTATGATATGTGTATGTATGAATGTTATAGGTGGTACGAGGTGATTATTATACACTGTGAAGTACTTGGTAATTGACATCTTGACAGGTGAGTACTCTACCTATATTATGTAAGTTATGTGTATGTAGTTGGATTGCATGTGTGGTTATGTGTATGTTGGCTTTGCCAAAGGAAAGAGTACCTATGGTGGTAGTAATACCCCTAGGGAATATGTTATGTAAGAAGAGGCCTGGTACCAGTGTCTAGTTATGACCTTCCTTATTGGCTTTGTGCCTTAAGGAATGGAAGGATGTTACATGTATGTGATTGCTATGTTTATGCGAGTATGTATGCATGATGATATGTGGTATAGGTGCGTGCTCACTAAGCGAAAGCTTACCCCGTTGTTATTCATCTTTTAGTGGCAGGTACATCTTCGAAGAATAAAGGAAAGGCTCCAGCTTGAAGCTTTTGGATTTGCGGCAGCTCAGCAGCTTATATTTTCTTTTGATGAATGATAGTTTTGGATTCTCTAAGCTTTTCAGTTGAATATTGTTTGTCTCAAACTTATTGGTTTTAAGTTGCAAACTTGTACTCTTTTCTATAAGATTATGGGATTTTATCTAAATGTTTTAATTACAAATCTTCCGCTGTATTTTAAGGTTACTTTCCGTTAAATGAGTGTTTTAAAGATAAGGGATGTTACAGTTGGTATCAGAGCCTTGGTTTAAGGGATTCGGGCATTCACAAGTGGTGAGTGTTTGAACTTAAACCCAAGTGCTCAAGTTTTCAAATAAGTAACCTTTAAAAAAAAAGCTGTTTCGTGTAAGAAAATGGTTTATAAGGAAAGGGTGTTTTAAAAGAAAAAGTTTTCACGGCTGAGCTGCGGTCCAGAGCATCAAGACGGGGGTGAGCACACTATTCCATATTAGGATTTATTATAAAGCATGTTCAGTTTTTGTGAAAGACCAGTTTTATAACTGTATTGGATGAGTAATTATGTTTATGTATGCTAGATATGGTCAATGTGACAAGGTTATGATTTCAAGTATGTTTTGTTGATGCATAATGTGAATTAGAATATGATTATAATGTTTATATGATAAGTGGTAGATATGGAAAATGTTGTGATATATATGTTAAAGGTACCAACTAAGCTGGGAATTGGAACCTTAGTGACGGTGTTGAGTCTAAACATGGAGGGTGTAATTATAATGGTATAAGGGCCCATACCATTGCAATTACATTGTACATGCCGGGACTTGATATAGTTGCAAAAGAATTCTATGAACCAGACAAGGTTGAGGGTTGGGTAGTAACATGCTAGAAAGGGATTTTGTTAAGAGAGTATAAGCAGAAGGTTTCTAAGGAGCATGTTAGAAAGAAAGACAACTAAGCTAGGACCTCTGGACTATGCTAGGAGTTTGCTCAGGGGGGGGGGGGGGGGGGATGTAGATGAATTATTCTAAAGTATCATGTTTATGTATCAGAATGGTGAACACTAGAAGGCAAGGCAAGAGACCGATTATTGAAGAGGATCAGGAAATTCCTGATCTGAGAGGTGTGATCGCTGCTGAGGTCGGGGAGGTTCTTCACGAGTTACTCCCAAGTCTCTTTGAGCAGGTAAAGCAGGAACTGGCTAATGAAATTCGTAGTCAGGTAGAGGCAGCTGTGGCCAGCAGGGCCAGTGGATCAGGGGGCTTGTCAGGCGTACAACCACGGGGGACAAGCTACAGAGATTTCTCGGCCTGTCAGCCGCCACAGTTTGAGGGGCAGAAGGACCCCGTAACTAGGGGTGAGCAAACGGGCGGGTCGGGCGGGTTCGAGTTTTTCATTTCGGGTTAATCGGGTTTCGGGTGGAAGTTGGAGGCCCCGAAACCCGCCCTAAGTCTAAATCGGGTTGTCGGGTTCGGGTGGTGATCGGGTTGTCGTGTTTCGGGTTCGGGTTCGGGTTGGGCCGATCCTAACTGTTTGCATACTTCAGTCACTGAACATATATACACTCACTGCACATATATACACTCACTGCACATATATATATATACACACACTGCACATATATATATATATATACACACACTGCACGTAAATACATATATAGGTATATATATACACACACTGCACACATATATATATATATATATACACACACTGCACACACATATATATATATATACACACACTGCACACACTGCACAACATATATATATATATATACACACACTGCACACTGCACACACACACACTCACACTGCACAACATATATATATATATATACACACACTGCACACACTGCACAACATATATATATATATACACACACTGCAGCAACATATATATATATATATAAAATATAAATAATATTTAAGAAAAATATATATATATATAGTTCGGGTTTCGGGCGGGTTCGGCCTGAAAAATCCCCCACCCGCCCCGATCCGATTTACCCGATTACCATGTTCGGGTTCGGGTTGGTCGGGTTCGGGCCATTCGGGTTCGGGCTAATTTCGGGTTCGGACCAATCGGGTCGGTCGGGTTGGTCGGGTCGGTCGGGTTTTGCTCACCCCTACCCGTAACCAGCACTCGTTGGATAGCTGAGGTGGAGGGTGCTTTCCGCACCAGTTTTTGTACCGAGGAAGTCAAGGTTCGCTACGCATCGAACCTTCTGAGGAAGGCAGCGAAAGACTGGTGGAACCTTATTGTTCGTGCTCGGACGCCAGAACAAGTGGATAGCATGACTTGGGAACAGTTCAAGGAACTGTTCATGGAACAGTATGTGCCCCAAATTGAGGTAGAGAGACTCACAAATGAGTTTCTATCTATGGAGCAAACTACGGAGTCGGTGAACGAGATCACTGACAAGTTTTTGGAGCGGTCCCTTTTCTGTCCTGAGTATGTCAGGAATGAAAAGGCCAAAATGTACAGATATGGGAGAGTTTTGAAACAGGAGATTAGAGAATTTGTTGTTATGGCAAGGTGCACTGATTTTCAGCAGATGCACGAGGCGGCTCGGGCTAGAGAGCTCGAATTAGAGAGCCAAAGAAAGACAAGAAGGGCAGAAACGGTTCAGACTCAACCTCAGCAGACTAAGAGGTTCAAAACTGGGAGTCATAAACCGGAGGTAAAGAAAGAGTTCAAGAGAGAGCATCCCCGCTGTGGGAAGTGTGGACGACAGCATCCGGAAGAATGCCGTATGGGCTCCGGAACCTGTTACAAATGCGGGCAACCGGGTCATATCAGTCGAGACTGCAAGGCGACCGCAAAGATATGTTTTAAGTGCTACAAGCCGGGCCATTTTGCTGACGAGTGCCCAATGAATACCGGGTCGGTCCAGAACTCGGGAACCGCACCGGTGAAGATGCTAGAGGGTGGATTGGGAAAGAAGAACGACACACCCAGGACTCGGGGGCGAGTGTTCCAGATGACCGTAGATGAAGCAAAGGAGGAGCCAGATGTCGTGACAGGTATTTTTCCTGTTAATGCATCACCTGCCCTTGTCTTATTTGACTCGGGAGCTACTAAATCTTTTGTTTCTTTATCGTTTTGTAAAGACTTTGCTATTGTAAAGGACAAGTTAGAGAGTCCGCTAGAAGTAGAAATAGCGGACGAGGAGTTTCGTTTTGTGAGTGATGTGTATAAAGGTAATGTAATAGAGATAGCCGGAGTGAAGTTTAGTATAGATCTTATTCCTATTGCGATGAGGGAAATAAATGTAGTAGTTGGGATAGATTGGCTTAGTCGGAATGGAGAGCGCATTGATTGTGAAAAACAGCAGGTAGTGATTCGAACCCCAAGTGGGGGAGAATTAACTATCTCGAGTGAAGGAAGAAAAGGGGTACCAAAGGTGTGCACTTTGGCCAAAGCTAGAAGATATGTGCACCATGGTGGTAGCAGTTACTTGGCGTATATTGTTGATGAACGGGAGGAGAAAAAGAAGAGAACAGTGGCAGATGTACCAGTGGTCAGCGAGTTTCCGGATGTTTTCCCGGATGACTTGCCTGGCATTCCTCCCGGGAGGCAAGTGGAGTTCCGAATAGACTTGATTCCGGGGGCGGCACCGGTAGCAAAGGCTCCTTACCGTTTGGCACCTCCGGAGATGCATGAACTGTCTAAGCAGCTGGAGGAACTGTTGGATAAGGGTTTCATCCGCCCCAGTAGTTCACCTTGGGGAGCCCCTATCCTTTTCGTGAAAAAGAAGGACGGGTCGATGCGGATGTGCATCGACTATAGAGAGCTTAACAAGCTTACGGTGAAGAACAGATACCCGTTGCCGAGGATCGACGATCTCTTCGATCAACTTCAGGGAGCCGTTTGGTTCTCTAATATAGATCTTCGCTCAGGGTACCACCAGTTGAAGGTCAGGGAAGAGGATGTTCACAAGACAGCGTTCAGAACCAGGTACGGGCATTTCGAATTCATCGTGATGCCATTTGGACTGACGAACGCACCGGCGGCATTCATGGATCTTATGAATAGAGTTTGCAGACCGATGTTGGATAGGTCAGTCATCGTGTTTATAGACGATATACTGATCTACTCCAAGTCGAAGGAGGATCATATGGAGCATCTACGAGAGGTTTTGGAGATTTTGCGTAAGGAGCAGTTATATGCAAAGTTCTCCAAGTGTGATTTCTGGTTACAAGAGGTTCAATTTCTTGGACATCTTGTGAACCGAGAGGGTATCAAGGTAGACCCAGCGAAGGTGGAGGCAGTGATGAAGTGGGAAACCCCGAAGACTCCCACTGAGATTAGGAGTTTCCTTGGATTAGCCGGGTACTACCGCCGGTTCATCCAGGATTTCTCCAAGATAGCAGTTCCGTTGACGAAGCTGACGAGGAAGAACGAACGTTTCGTTTGGGGAGAGGAACAGAAAACAGCGTTCGAAACCTTAAGGAGAAAGTTATGCGAGGCTCCGGTGTTGACACTACCGGAGGGAGTTGAAGACATGACAGTCTACTGTGATGCGTCTTATCACGGGCTAGGCTGCGTTCTTATGCAGAGGGGAAGGGTGATTGCCTATGCGTCTCGTCAACTGAAGACGCATGAGGTGAATTACCCGACTCACGATTTGGAGCTTGCGACAGTGGTGTTCGCTCTCAAGTTATGGCGGCACTACCTGTATGGGGTGAAGTGTACTATCTATACGGACCACAAGAGTCTTCGTTATTTCATGGATCAACAGAATTTGAACATGAGACAGCGGAGGTGGTTGGATGTGGTGAAGGATTATGATTGCGAGATTCTTTATCACCCGGGGAAGGCAAATGTCGTAGCGGATGCCTTGAGTAGAAGAGCGAGTAGTGTTCTACTTCGGGTACCGTTGATGAGACTAATAGTATCAACGTCGCTTCACGACTTGGTAAGAAGGTCTCAAGAGGAAGCGATCAAGGGTGAGAACCAGAAGAAGGAACGGATAAAGGGACAGGTGGATCAGTTAGTGCCCGACAGTCGAGGTCTATTGACTCGGTACGGTCGGGTATGGGTTCCAGTATCGTGTGAGGCAAGGCAGATACTTCTGGACGAGGCGCATAAGTCAAGGTTCTCTATCCATCCCGGTGCTACTAAGATGTATAGAGATCTGAAGACTGACTACTGGTGGCCGGGGATGAAGAGGGACGTGGCTAAGTACGTGGAGAAATGTTTGACTTGTTTAAGGGTCAAAGCAGAGCATCAGAGACCGCACGGGAAGTTACAACCATTAGAGATACCAGAGTGGAAGTGGGAGCATATAACAATGGATCTGATTACCAAGTTGCCTCGAACACCTAGGAATCATGATGCCATTTGGGTGGTTGTAGATAGGCTGACAAAGAGTGCCCATTTTATCGCGATCCGTGAAAGTTCATCTGCAGAAAAGTTAGCTGACATCTATGTCAGTGAAATTGTAGCAAGGCATGGGGTACCGGTAACAGTGATATCAGACAGGGATGTTCGGTTTACGTCGCGGTTTTGGGGGAAGTTCCATGAAGATTTGGGTACGAGACTTCAGTTCAGTACAGCCTTTCACCCACAGACGGACGGGCAAAGCGAGAGAACAATTCAGACTCTTGAGGATATGTTGAGAGCCCGTGTTTTGGATTTTGGGGGCAGCTGGGATACGTATTTACCGTTGGCTGAGTTCTCATACAACAACAGTTTCCATGCCAGTATTGGCATGCCTCCGTATGAGATGTTGTACGGGAGAAGATGTAGGACTCCTATCTGTTGGGGAGAGGTAGGCCAGCGGGAGTTAAGCAGCACAGAAGTGGTTCAGAAAACGACGGAAAGTATTGAGATGATTCAGGATAGGCTACGAACCGCACAGAGTCGTCAAAAGAGTTACGCCGACAAGCGAAGGTCGGATCTGGAGTTCAACGTGGGAGATTATGTTTTGTTGAAGGTATCACCTTGGAAAGGGGTGATCCGATTCCGGAAGAGGGGCAAGCTAGGCCCTAGGTTTATCGGACCTTTCAAGGTGATAGCACGGGTTAGGAAGGTTGCGTACCGGCTGGAGCTTCCGCCGGAACTCAGTCTGATACACAACACCTTCCACGTGTCTCAGTTGAGGAAGTGTTTAGCTGACGAGTCGGCGCATGTCCCTATAGATGACATACAGGTCGACGAACGGTTGAATTATATTGAGAGACCGATAGCAATCTTGGAAAGGAAGACCAAATCCTTGCGAAACAAGGAGATCAGCTTAATGAAAGTTCAGTGGGAACACCGAAAAGGATCAGAATGGACATGGGAACCGGAAGCTGAGATGAGATCGAATTATCCGGAACTCTTCCAAGTCTGATCGATTTCGAGGACGAAATCCTGGTAAGTGGGGGAGAGTTGTAACACCCCGTTTCCCAATTTACGTGATTTAACTGTCTCTTTTGGGGTTGAGTTAATTTTTGGGTCGTTATGTACGTGTTCAGGAATCTAGGGGCCAGTTTATCAATTTTGTAAGATGAGGGTGTGTTTTGGCATGTATGTAAAGGGGATGGAAACCCTAAACACCCTCATTTGCAGCCATTTGTTTCTTTAGCAAAGAAGAGAGAAAAGAGAAAGGGATTTTCGGAGTTCTTGTGAGCTGTTGTGAAAGACCGACCGATTCTCCTTCGTTAACCGTTGGATCGTCGTGAAATTTGGACAGCGACTTCACGACCCTCTAATCTACATTCTGACCGGAGGGATTTGGCATCGGAGTTCCCAGTAGAGAGAACCAAGTTTCCGAAGTTGCTGTATTTTCCAGGCGAAAGATTTGGTGATTTTGGAAGATTCAAGTTGTGAAAGGTTCTAGGAGGATTGTTGTTCGCGGTCTAGAATTGCAAGGTATGTGTATTATGTTTAGAAATCAATAGAAATGGGGTGTATGAAATGGGATGTTTGGCAAAGTTTTATGGTATTTGGACTATCCTAGCTATGTCATTTCGGGATGAGAGTTGGGATAGAATTAGAGTTCCATTTTTGGGCTTGTTATGATATGTGTATGTATGAATGTTATAGGTGGTACGAGGTGATTATTATACACTGTGAAGTACTTGGTAATTGACATCTTGACAGGTGAGTACTCTACCTATATTATGTAAGTTATGTGTATGTAGTTGGATTGCATGTGTGATTATGTGTATGTTGGCTTTGCCAAAGGAAAGAGTACCTATGGTGGTAGTAATACCCCTAGGGAATATGTTATGTAAGAAGAGGCCTGGTACCAGTGTCTAGTTATGACCTTCCTTATTGGCTTTGTGCCTTAAGGAATGGAAGGATGTTACATGTATGTGATTGCTATGTTTATGCGAGTATGTATGCATGATGATATGTGGTATAGGTGCGTGCTCACTAAGCGAAAGCTTACCCCGTTGTTATTCATCTTTTAGTGGCAGGTACATCTTCGAAGAATAAAGGAAAGGCTCCAGCTTGAAGCTTTTGGATTTGCGGCAGCTCAGCAGCTTATATTTTCTTTTGATGAATGATAGTTTTGGATTCTCTAAGCTTTTCAGTTGAATATTGTTTGTCTCAAACTTATTGGTTTTAAGTTGCAAACTTGTACTTTTTTCTATAAGATTATGGGATTTTATCTAAATGTTTTAATTACAAATCTTCCGCTGTATTTTAAGGTTACTTTCCGTTAAATGAGTGTTTTAAAGATAAGGGATGTTACACTCAAAATAAGCAAATAACAAAGGAAAACAAACCTTGGTGGGTTGCCTCCCACCCAGCGCCGTATTTAAAGTCGTGGCACGACTGTGCGGTTTCAACTCGGCTTAGTGTCCGCGGGATTGTACCGTCCACACTTACGGTTCTTCGCGGACTTCTCTACCCCTTCATCTCTTTCGCTACTTCCTCTCTCTAGCAACTTGAATCTCACGTTCTCACCGCCAACTCGGAATGTGATTTCACCCTCTTCCATGTCAATTAAAGCTCGGCTCGTAGCCAGGAAGGATCTCCCCAGAATTAACGGGACCTCTTCGTCTTCGTCTATATCTATGACTACGAAGTCGACGGGAAAATAGAACCTACCTACTTTGATGAGCACGTCCTCGACCACTCCATACGGGTATCGGATTGATCTATCCGCGAGCTTCAGAGTCATGTATGTCGGGCTTACCTCACCCAGGCCAAGTTTCCTGAAAATAGAAAGAGGCATCAGATTAATACTAGCCCCTAAATCACATAAAACCTTATTAAAAGTAAACTCCCCAATCTGAATAGGGATAGAAAAACTCCCTGGATCTTTAAGCTTCAAGGGAAGCTTATTCTGAAAAATCGCGCTGCACTCTTCAGTGAGTGCAACGGTGGCCTGGTGATCAAGTGTCCTCTTCTTCGATATAATCTCCTTCATGAACTTAGCGTAAGAGGGCATTTGTGTAAGCGCATCTGCAAACGGGATGTTAATGGTTAGCTTCTTAAATACATCGATAAACTTATAAAAATTAACATCGTCCTTGTTTGCTTTCAGTCTGTTTGGATATGGAACTTTGGGTACCACGGGCTTGACCGGTGGTTGCTTCGGGATGGTCGGCTCACTCTTCTTGGGCTCTTCATCTTTCGGTTTCTCTTTCATCTCAGATTCTTTATCAGCCTCTAATTCCTCCAGATTTACCATCTCGAACTCTTCTTTGGCTTCCTTTGGTGAGGACTTGCTTACCGGATCTTTAATCAACTCCTTGCCACTTCTCAGAAAAATGGCATTGCAATTCTCTTGATTCCTCTTTTCGGCCATACTTGGAAATGCTCCAGGAGGTCGGGTTTGTAGGGCTTCAGAAATCTGCCCTACTTGTCTCTCGAGAATCTTGATTGCGGCCGTATTCTGCTCAGTTGCGGCTTTTACCGTATTCACCGTGCTCGCTAGCTCTCCGACCGTGCTGTCCATTTTTGACATGAACTTCATCATCATGTCTTCGAGGCCCGGCTTCTTCTCCCCGGATGGTCCTTCGTTTCTTTGCTGAAATCCTGGAGGACGATAAACATTATTAGTTTGGGAAAAATTAGAAGAGTTAGAAAAATTACCTGATTGTGGTTGACCGGGCTGATTCCATGAAAGATTGGGATGTCTTTTCCACCCCTCGTTATAAGTATTCGAGAAAGGATCGTTTCTCGGTTGGCTCCGGTTTGACACAAAATGGACTTGATCAGGTTCTTGATGGCTGCTGGCTTGCAAATGGTTCGTAATCGCTGCTAATTGGGTTTTGATCTCCTTAAGCTCATCCGATTCTCGAACACTTGCTACTCGTGCAATGGATGATCGTGGAGTGGAGTAGCTATGTTCGGCAAGGTTCTCGATCAGCTCGACCGCTTCTTCACAGGTCTTGTTCATGAGCGCTCCCCCCGCTGCAGCCGTAATATCATTCTTGAATTGTGGGTGAAGGCCTCCAAAGAACGTTTGGATTATGACCCACCCATGAAGACCGTGATGTGGACACTTCTTCAACATGTCCTTATATCTCTCCCATGCCTCGTAAAGTGTCTCCTGGTCCCATTGCGCGAAATGTGTAATATCGGCCATTAACTGCGCGGTTCTTCCCGGTGGGAAGAATTTTTGGAGGAAAGCTGCCTTCAATTGTGCCCAAGTGGTGATAAGGTCTGATGGTAGGCCCTCGATCCATATTTCAGCTCGACCTTTTAATGAAAAACTGAATAACCTCAGTTTGATTGCGTTCTCCTCCATCCCATTGATCTTGAAGGTGCTGCAAATGCGTTCAAAGGCTCGTAGATGCGCGTGGGGGTCTTCAGTTGGTGCTCCCCCGAACTGATTCTGTTGTACCATTACTATGGTACTCGGCTTTATCTCAAAGTAGTTAGCCGCAGTGGTAGGCGGCTGAATACCTATGCGGGCCGCTGCCACATTCGGGTCGGCAAACGACCGCATAGGCACCCTTTCTGGAGGTGGTGGTGGATTGTTGCGGCGAGGTGGTCTCTCGTCGTCGGACATCTCGAATTTCAGATTTCTTTTGGCTTTCGCTTCCTTACGCAGCCGACGAGTGGTTCTTTCGATCTCCGGATCAAATTGTTCGATCTCTTTTCCTCGGGTTGTCCTTGGCATAAACCAAGTGGTACCTGAAAAGGAGAAAGCAACGTCAATAATCCAAAAACTGAAAGTGATGGAAAAATAACAAGAAAAGAAAATGCCCAATCTAATAGCGCGTATAGATGGTAGTGCTATTAGCTACAACTAGTTCCCCGGCAACGGCGCCAAAAACTTGACACGGGGTTTTTAACACCCCGCGAATCTTACCGCAAGTATACGGGTCGAAGTCAAGTAATAGTACTTGGAAAGTACGAGTATCGAATCACGGGGAACTAGGAACTAAGTACCACAATTACTATAGGCTCTATTAACTGGACTGTCGAATTTGGAAGATGGGTTTTAAAATAAATTCTAGCAAATCACAACTTAAACGCAAACAAAGCAAAGAACAAATTAGGAACTTTGATAGAGAGAAAAGTTGAGGGTTGGAAATCCTCCGGTTCTACACATGCACACAGACAACTCAAACAATTACCGGTTTATCCCCTTAATGATTCCCAAATCTTTTAAAGTCACCGTTGTTCTCTTTCAAGCCACAACGGGTTTTACTTTGAAAAGGATAAGATTAATCTTTCGATCTCACCTATAGATTCCAAAACACATTAAGTACTCGATTTATGTTAAATTGGCTAGATTTTATCTCTCGATATAAACCTAACGGTTTAATTGGGACTAAGACTTATTCAGTATATCTCTATCACTGATTTATCGTCTTAGGCATGCAATTCCTAGTTCTATTTAACAGTTAATTCTCTCGAACTCAACTGAAAATAATAAATCAATTAAAAGCTAGCTAGACTTTCAAAGGCATTAAACGCAAAATCACATGCTTCATTTATCAAGGAAAACCCAATAAAAGTTCAAATCATCTGGTTACATGCTTTATAAACCGAATTCATTCCAACCCCCAACACGAACCGGTTAGTTCATGTCGGTGGTGGATTCAAACACAAGAGAGAAAGATGAAACTACGTATGTAAACATGGTGACGCAAAAGATTAAAAACATGAAAAATAACGTGATGAACTCCCTTCAATCGTGCTTGTATCTACGTTCCGTGATGATTGTCTCCATGATCGGCCCTCTAACGTGACTCCGAAAGCTCCGAAAAGTCACCGGAAATCGCCCCAAAATCGCCCCTGGTCGTCTGCCGAAAGTTGGATACCGAAAAAGTGACCAAAATCCCGAATTAAAAAGCTGAAAACGACCAAACAGTAGGTTGCGCGACTTCTGGCGTGACTTGCAAGTGGCGCAGAAGGTCGCGCATGTTGCTGAGGCCCTTCTGGGTCGGTTCTGGTTCGCGGGTCGGGTCTTGGTTCGTTCGCGGGTCTTGGGCTTGGCTTTTGGGCTCCCGTTAGGCTTCGTTTTGACTCGTTTTGGGCTCTTTTTAGCTTCTTTTTCCGAGGAATGTCGCCTTTTATATAACTTGCGTAGATCACTCAATAAACCGTAAAATACACGCCTTTTTACTTGAATACAAGCCAATCTCATTGGTTTGAGAACCGGAAATAACGCCAAAAAGTGGCGTTATCATATATATATATATCAATTTTATATTAAATGGAAACTAAGGATGAAGTCTTCTGATCTTACATATGCTAAGGTTATAATCGATAAAATTATGTTCCATTATAGTGGGTTTTAATCTTTCGTGGGTTACAAATATGTTTCGTATAAAAAGAACACAATTTTGAGTTCTTAAAGAGAAAAAAACACAAGGGAAAAGAGAAAACAAGTGGAAAACCAAGAAAAATAGATTTTTCAAGTTCAGGCATGAAGGAGAAGTCTAGAAGAACTCGATTCTGTTTAGAGTCATTGTATCCTTGAAAATCGACGCATTGGTTGGGGGCGAACCGATTTTAAGCAAACCGTGTCCAACTCCTGCGTCGACTCAATATTCAAATTTGTGAATGAGTTTAGTTGAAAATTTTCTGAAAATACTTTCCTCCAACAAGGAACGTAAATTTAGACATAATATCATGAACTTTCGACAAGAGGATGGTGAAGTAGTCTCAGATGCATGAGAGCGATTTAAAGAGTTGATTAGGAAATGTCCTCATCATAGAATTCGTCACCGAATCCAATTAGAAACATTTTATAATAACCTCTCTAATGCTACTTGTAACACCCCGATTTCTGGTAGGTATCGATCTTTGGTGATAAACATGAAAAATAGAATTTTTCAATAAATCCTAGATTTTATAGTCTTGTTGGATGGAGAATTCAAATACGAATCCAACGGTATTTTCCGGAGCGAAAACGGAGCTAAAACGAAAAAGTTATTGTTGATCCAAACCCTCAGTGATTTGATAATGACCCTCTCTTAAATACTTAGTGAAAATTGTAAGTAAACAATATGTATCAGAGTTTCACTATCGCTGATAAGTACTAAGATCTTACAGTACCGCTGATAGGAACTCTCGCTCTTTAAATTAAACATTCAGCGAACACTGTTCACCATAATGCTCTGAGTCTGTTCAGTCCTTATGGTGATCGCTGATAAGTTAGTTGTTTACTTATGATCCCTGAAGACAAGTTTCACGTCAACAAAGGTTCTACGCTGAAGTCGAAGATCAAGCTCAAGAACCAGCGACAAGTCTACTAATGAACTGAGGCGGATCAGCGAAGACTCAGATTTGTCCACTCAACATGAAGTATCAAGTACAAGACTTCAGCTATCGCTGAACTTTATCATTCGCTGAATAGTAAATGATAATCGCTGAATCAACGAAAGCTGATCATGAAGTCCTTCGTACAAAGTACTTTTGTATTAACCTCCCTTGCACGCCGCCATACGAAATGTCAGAAAAGAACCTCCGAAAATCTGAGATCGTACAACCACTCTGATACTACACTGTTCATCTTTACGGCTACTAAGGTTGTCAACAAAGGTCAATGACATGCCACCAATCCGCTGATGACACGTGTAAAGTGTATACTGAATTGCATTAAATGCATGCAGTATATAAAGAGATGAACTCACTTCATTTGAAGTAACTTGCTAACTCTGGACAAGTTCAAATCTCTCTCAAGATAGGATTTTATTAGTAATCTCCTTATCTTTCTTAGTGCAAGAAACCTTAGTGTTCCAACTTGTTTAGATTGAGGTTTATCCTTAATCTTGTTTCCGCAACAAGCTGTAAATTGTTAATGATTTATCAATAAACAATTTAGAAAAGTAAAATAGTGTGTTTGTATTCAACCCCCCCCCCCCCCCCCCCCCCCTTCTACAAACTTGTATAGGCCTTTCGGGACCAACAAGTGGTATCAGAGCAGATTTGTTTAATCTCATAAACAAGATCTAATCTAAGATATTTCTCTTCCTTGCTATTATCTGAAAATGGCCTCCCACACAAACACAAATTATATAGACAATGGTTCTCTTGCAAAACCCCCTAGATTTTCCAGAGACAACTTCAACTTATGGAAAAATAGGATGATGCTCTTCTTAGAAGGTGTAGACCCTACTATGACCTACTATCTTGAAAACGTCCCACACATCCCTGTAACTATTGATCCTTTAGTTCCAGCCACTGCAACTAGAGCTGCTATTCCTGAAAGGCTGATTCCAAAGGAAATACACATGTGGACCGATGAAGATAAGAAGAAAGTGGCTATAGATACAAAAGCCAGATCCATACTATCCATGGCCCTTCCTGACGAAGTCTACCATTCCGTCATGAACCTGAAATCATCAAAAGCCATGTGGGACACAATATGTGTTCAGTATGAAGGAACGTCTGAAGTCCAGGATTCAAGAAAGATCAACCTGGTAAGACAATACGAAAGCTTCATTTCTGGTAAGAATGAAACTCTCTCTGAAGTTCATCAACGTTTTAATTGCTTAATTATAGATCTAAAAACGGTTGGTAAGGAATATTCTAACTTTGAAATGCTGACAAAGTTTCTAGAATGTTTACCTGAAAGCTGGGACAATTATTCCATGTGTCTCAAGCTGTCAAAGGATCTAAGATCAATGACTCTTGCTACCTTATATGGCACATTGCTGAATCATGAGCAATCTAGCCATCTTAAGAAGAATCTTGTAAAAGATTCCAAAAGAACCCCTGTTGCTTTAATCTCAGAGGAACCTTCTACTCAGCGACCCTTAGTCACTATCACTGAGTTAGAAAGTAACTCTGAAAGGTCATCAGATTCTGATTCTTCAGATGATGATGAATCCTTGGCTCTCCTAACTAAAAAGTTCAGGAGATTCGCCAAGAAGAAAATGTTTAGAAAGAACAAAACTCTTTCCATAGCTGACAAGCCTAAGTCATCAGCTTTTGTTGATATGGCTACTGCTACTTGTTTCAACTGCGAAAAGACAGGTCATTTCGCTAACGAGTGCAGGTCAAAGAAAATCATGAGACCTTCAGCTTTTACAAAGAAATCCTTTGTTCCAAGGAATAAAGATGACAAATACTCAAAGATGAAGGAGAAGTATGCAAAGCTGAAAAGCTTTAAGAAGAAAGGAAAAGGCCTGATGGCTGACTATGATTGGGCTGCTTCTGATGAAGAAGCCTCATCATCTGATTCTGAAGATGATGAAGCAAATCAATGTCTCATGGCCAAGATTGAAGAAGAGGAAGAAAGTTCAGACATTCCCTCCACTTCAACCTCTGCTATTCAGGTATCACCTTCTTTCTTTACCAATATTGCAAATATTGATGAAGCTGATAGTCTCCGTAAAATCGATCTACTGACTAGAAGTTTATACGAAGCCATGAACGGCAAAGCTGTGGTTGAAAACCAAAATCTTGATCTCACTGAAAAGCTTAAAAACTGCCACCTTCAAATAGAAAAGCTTTCTAAAATTGAAGATGATTTTAAAGATCAAGTCTATTTAAATCAGCTAGTCAAAATCGAACGAGCAGAAGCTATCGCTGCATTAAAAGATGAACAAGCTACTGTTGAAGGATGGTGTAATTCTTCAACAAAGATCACTGAGATAATTAAGGCTCAGATTCCTCTGAGTGATAAACGTGGTCTGGGTTATAAATATGATACTCCAAAACCAACCACTGAACGTTCAATGCTTAAATTTGGAACGTTCGTATCCTCAGTAGCTGACACTTCATCATCTCAGTACTCCTCGTCGGTTACACCAATCCCTGAGGAAACTCCTACCTCCTCAAAAGGCAAGGAGAAAATGGTTTATTCAAAACCTACCTCTGTCTTTAAAGACAAAGGTAAAGGAATTGTTATTTACCAGAATCCTCAGAAGGGTATCGTAATACCAAAACTGAATGCCTCTAAAGCTTCAGTGGCTCATCCCTTTGGATCAAGGAAGCAGATATCTGGACTTATTCAGCGATCTACTCCTAGACTCAGATTGGATGTCATTGGTAAGAAATCTGAAGAACTGAATGTTCATCCCATTTCTAAAGCCAATAGTTTACTTGGTGCTGGCACTTCTAATTCCAAATTAAAAGCTCAGCACTCAAGTGGTCCTAGAACTAATTTTAGTTATAGGAAATGTTATCACTGTGGACTTACCGATCATATTGCAAGTAAGTGCCCCACAGCCACCAAAGCTGATAAGATAGCTAAGGTGAAGATAGTACCCAAGAAGACCAAACCAGTTGCAATTCAGGTCAAGGTGACTCCTACCGCTGAGGTCAAGAAATTGACCAAAGTGAAGAAATACAAAGCTGAATCTTCAATAGCTGCAAAGACTGCTGAACCCATTCCAACTACTTCCACTGACAAACGCGTATACATGGTGAAGTGGGTACCCAAGCAAAACTAATCTTCCTTTGTATTGCAGGTTAAGAAGGGTATCTGGTATCTCGATAGCGGATGCTCTAGACACATGACTGGAAAGAAAAACCTGCTCGCTGAATACAAGGAAGAGAAGGGTCCCTCTGTGACTTTCGGTGGAAATGGAAAAGGACATACCCGAGGGTATGGTGTACTTTCAAATGGTACAACATCCTTCAGAAGAGTCGCATATGTTGAAGGGCTGAAGCATAATCTTCTAAGCATCAGTCAGCTTTGCGACATGGATAACAAAGTGATTTTCACTAAGGAATCCTGCTTTGTCTCTGACAAAAAGGAGAAGATAGCTCTCAGCGGTTATCGTTTGGAAAATGTTTACGTTATAAACATGGACTCAACAACCACTGAGAACTCCTGTTTCTTCTCAAAAGCATCTTCTGATGTTAACTGGCTATGGCACAAAAGGCTCTCACATCTCAACTTCAAGACACTGAATACTCTTTCATCCAAAGAGTTAGTCACTGGTCTACCTCAACATTCATACGCCAAAGAGTCTTTATGTTCAGCGTGTGAAAAAGGGAAGCAGACCAAGGCAAGCTTTAAGTCAAAGCAAGTTTCCTCAGTGTCATCTCCTCTACAACTACTCCATATGGATTTGTTTGGCCCCGTTAACAAACAATCCATCGCGGGAAAGAAATATACGCTGGTCATAGTTGATGAATTCTCTCGTTACACATGGGTAATGTTTCTCCGTTCTAAGAGTGACACCCCTGAAGAACTCATCACCTTTGATCGGAAGATGGAAACTCTGAACAATATGACTGTTCGCTCAATAAGGAGTGATCATGGAACTGAATTCAAAAATAGTTCTCTTGATTCCTTCCTTGAGAGCAAGGGTATTTCTCACAACTTTTCGTCAGTGAGAACACCACAACAAAATGGAGTCGCTGAAAGAAGAAATAGAACAATTATTGAAGCTGTACGTTCAATGCTCAGCGATTCTCACCTGCCTACTCAGTTTTGGGCAGAAGCTGTCAACACTGCTTGTTTTACGCAAAACAGGTCGCTGATAGTTAAAAGATTCAAAAAGACAGCCTATGAACTTTTTTATGGGAGAAAGCCTTCAATCAGCTTTCTTCACATCTTTGGATGTTAGTGTTTCATACTGAACAACAGAGATGCCCTTGGAAAGTTTGATCCTAAGGCTGATGATGGAATCTTTCTTGGATACTCCTCAGTTTCCAAAGCCTTCAGAGTCTTCAATCGAAGAAGACAAACTGTAGAAGAAACTATTCACGTCACGTTTGGCGAATCCCGTTCAGCGAACTCTAAACCGAACGCTGATACAGAAGAACTGAATCAATGGATGTTTTCTCATCTTGGTGATTCAGAAGATATTCCCACTCCTCATGCTCACACCGTAGAAAATGATGGTCCTTCTATCATTCCAAATATGCAAAATAGTGAAGCTGAAACATCTTGGGTCTCAGCTGTTCCTATAAACACTATACCTGCAGTTGATCCAAATGTCTCAGAAATTCCATCTATTTCTCAGCAATCAGTGAATGAAGTGGCAAATGCAAACATTCATCTCTTAGCTGATAATCGAGAAGTAGCTGAAGCCTCATCTTCAGTTTCTCCAGTTCAGACTGAGTCAGCGACGTATGCTCCGGCTCAGCGATGGACTGTAAATCACCCAATCGATCAAATTCTTGGTGATCCCAACGCTGGTATTCAGACTCGTAGAAGTGCAGGTAATATTTGTTTATTTGTTAACTTTATTTCTATAACTGAACCAAAGAAAATAGATGATGCCCTCAGAGATCCAAACTGGGTCAGCGCTATGCAAGAAGAGCTGACTGAATTCGAAAGAAACAAAGTTTGGAAACTTGTTCGTAGACCAACTGACAAAACGGTGATAGGCACTAAATGGGTCTATCGAAACAAGTTGGACGAACATGGTACTGTAACTCGCAACAAAGCTCGTCTTGTTGCTCAGGGATACAGACAAGAGGAAGGCATAGATTATGACGAAACTTTTGCTCCAGTAGCAAGACTTGAATCTATTCGTCTTTTCTTAGCATATGATGTACACAAAAACTTCACTGTACATCAGATGGATGTTAAGTCAGCATTTCTAAATGGAAAGCTGAATGAAGAAGTGTATGTGGAACAACCTCCAGGATTCTCAGATCCTAAACGTCCAGGTTATGTTTATAAACTGGACAAGACACTTTACGGCTTAAAGCAAGCTCCACGTGCATGGTATGATACTCTCTCTACTTATCTCCATATTGAAAAATTTGAGCGAGGTTAGATTGACAAAACTTTGTTTTTTAGAAAAGTGAAAGGTCATATCATTTTAGTTCAAATATATGTTGATGACATTATATTTGGTTCTACTAACCCTGAGCTTTGTACTCGTTTCGCTGATAGAATGAAAGATGAGTATAAAATGAGCATGATGGGTGAACTAACATATTTCCTTGGTCTTCAGATTAAGCAAACTGAAAAAGGAACTTTTATAAATCAGGGAAAGTATGTTAAAGATATGCTGAAGAAATTCGACTTAACTGAAAGTTCAGCTACGAAAACCCCTATGGCACCACCGCTGATACTTGATAAGGACACAAAGGGTGTTCCTGTCAATGTCACGCTGTACCGTGGGATGATCGGCTCACTACTGTATCTTACAGCTAGCCGACCCGATATTATGTTTGCAACATGTTTGTGCGCACGATATCAAGCTGAACCTAAGATATCCCATATGAAAGCTGTAAAGCGAATCTTTCGATATCTTAAGGGTACAGCGAATCTAGGTCTTTGGTATCCCAAAGACTCAGGATTCGATCTAACCGCCTATTCAGACAGTGATTTTGCAGGTTGCAAAATGGATAGGAAAAGCACCACAGGAGGATGACAGCTCCTGGGTGGAAAGCTGGTAAGTTGGACAAGTAAGAAGCAAAACTCAGTGTCCACTTCCACAGCTGAAGCTGAGTATGTAGCCGCTGGAAGCTGCTGTTCTCAAGTCTTGTGGATGAGAAATCAGCTACTAGACTATGATCTTCAGCTCTCCAAAATTCCAATCTATTGCGACAGCACAAGTGCCATCGCTATAGCAAACAATCCAGTGCTACACTCAAAGACAAAACACATAGAAATCAGATATCATTTTATCAGAGATCATGTGATGAATGGTGATATAGAACTTCATTTTATCCCAACTGATTATCAGTTAGCTGATTTGTTTACCAAACCTCTTGATGAGACAAGATTCAACTTTCTCATCAGCGAGCTTGGAATGCTGAACTTTGAAGGATAAAATCTTCAGCGGTTCACATTTAATCAGCGATACGTTTATACATTCTTGTATAGCCTTCAGGATAAAATCAACTTATATAATCCATTTCATCATCTTCTCTCTGAATAAACTTGGTTAAACTGATATCCAGGTATGTTTTCTCTCTCTGACAATCGCATGAAAATGCAAGATTTCAAAATAAATTGCATCGCTGAATATCTCTTCCTTAACAGCGATATTTTGAAAATTCCTTAAACCTTCACTGATATTTCTATTCAGTGCTTCATGTTTTTCAAAAGAGTCCCTGAGTTTTTCAAAACCTCAGAGACATCCTAAAAGAATGTGAAAGGACAGTTGTGACGTCATTGCAACAAATTACACTCGGCACGATTTCTTTCTGACACACGTTTGCACGTTTTGTTCAAACTTCCAATCAAATGCAAACACGTGTCCGTGTCATGATGAAAACCTTTTCCCGCTCAAGGTTTTCTCTCTCTAAAAATCCCTATATAAACAACTCTTGGTTTATATTTGTCTTTTACGCGAACAATCTTTCTCCGCAAGAAAAGAATCCTCTGTTGCATTTGTGCTCTCAAAAACCTCAAGAACTGTTCATCATCTTCTTCATCAAAACTTCAAGGTTAATATGTTCTTATCTTTTATCAAATGCGTATAACTTGTTTTCGATCTTCTCTTTGTTTTAACAAGATCAAACAAAAGAACTTTATAAAATAAAATCATTTCTTTCATGGTTTTATGAACACAACCATTTCATGGTTGTTCTTCAAGTTTTAAATCTAAATCTTAAACTTGTTCTTCATTCGTATCCATTTTTCTTTTAGAAACTGGAATACAAGACTTTATGGGTTTTACATTTCATTTCAAAAATCAAGAAAAACCCTAATCTTCATTAAGACATTTTTTGTCTGAATGAAATGGACAAGATTCGGAAAATCTTAACGGAAATTTATTTCCACATTAAGATAAATCTTATCTGTTAACATCTTTGGTTGAACTGATAATACAGTGATATGGCATCTTCAAAGCTGAATGTTACCGCTGAGTCCATCTCCACTGACTCTGAGGAAATGGACATCTTCAAAGCCCCCAGGTGAAGTTCGAGCTGGATCAACTCGATTGGACTAAGGCCAACAACCTCTCAGCTCTTCTCGAGTTTCCTCCTCGGAAGCAAGTATCACATCTGGACGATGCTGTAAGTTTTCTGAAAAACAGCCCCATCTACACAGCCCTGACCATAACACCTCCTGCCAGTCAGCGGCTCTTATCCCAGTTCTGGTACTCTGCCAGACACACTGAGCTACCCTCTGCCAAAGATCCATCCAAAACCATAGATTGCATACTCAGCGATACTGAGTATGGAACCATCAAGATCACACCTGCCATTATCCGCAAAGCCCTAAACTTCCCAAATGCCACCAAAGAAAAACCCTTCATTCCATTCCCTGACCATAAAAAGCATGCTGACAGAGAAGCAATCATTGCTTTCCTTGACGCAATGGGTTATATCTGGGATATTGGAAGGGACAAGAAGCCTGAGAAGAAACTGACGCTGATAAAGAAATCCAAGATGCCCAGTGAGATGAATTTCATCTTCGCTCACCTGATCAGCTGCATGACAGCAAAATCCGGATCTTCTGATCAAGCCGCCCAACCTCAACAGTCCATGGGATACGCACTGCTGAAAGGTCTAAATATTGACTGGGCCTCCATTATTTATGAAGACCTGATTCAACGTGTCGATTCTGCCGCTGACAGATCAGCATGGGTTCCTTACCCACGATTCATCAGCGCCATCTTTCAATATGGCCTGAAGGACAGCTATCCTGAAGAGGGTGATCTGAAACTTTCTCAGATTGGCCCTAAGGTTCTCGACTTCAAGCCTGTCGCCAATGAGGTACGTCTCTCTACTCTTCTCACTCTTCTAAATTCTCCGCTTTCTGTGGCTCCTTCAGCGACAATACCCATCGCTGATACCCCGGCCACAAAATCCTCTCCTTCTAAGAAAAGGAAACCCTCACACACCCAACTTGATTCCAAAAGGATCAAGAAAACCAAGGAGCAACCCCAGCAATTCCATGCTGAAGACTCCTCAGCTCATTCTGAAGAGCTGAAGGAAAGTTCCGTGGTACGCTCTGCCACACCCGTGCAAGCCATCCCTCCAATCCAGACTTCAGCGTCTCCAAACACTGAGGTTAGAAACTTGGAAACTACCCAACCTCCCTCAGTCTCTCAAAAGACTGATGAAGTGATTGTCAGCGATTCCAACGCTGAACTCAGAACCCGAACCCCAATCTTAACCTTCGCTTCTCCCTCCACTCACTTGGACACTCCTCCAGCAAACACTGGAGATGCCATCATTCCAGAAGCCGCCACTGATGCTTCTCAACAAATGATGAAGAAAGGACCTGCAGAGTTCACCATACCTCACCGTACTTTCGAAGAGGATATGGAACACTACTCAGGAACTTGCAACTTCGACGAGTTCATCAATCCTCCTGCAGGTACTAATCCCACCTTAAACACTGTAACTAAACCTGAAACTTCTGAGCTTTCCTTTGTTCACAAGTACTTATATGTTACAGGTCCTAACTTGGGAGACATCAACACCTCTCTGAAGTCCGTGGAAACAAAGCTGTCTAGTCTCACCACCACACTCTCCAACAACTCAACAACTGTAACAAACGCTGGAGAGAATTTGACAAAGCTGACAACGGTGGTGGAGAAGAAAGCTTCCACTGAAGACATCAAGAGTCTTGATAAGACACTCAACGATTTTGCCAAGGTGCTCTGTGACATCTACACTGACTACACAAGCCTCAAAACATCAGTTTCGACCATGTCCAGCGAAGTAACAACGCTGAAGACATCGGTTGCAAAACTTGAGGGTGATATGTCAGAGGTCAAAACTGACTTAGGCTCTGTAAAGACCGACGTTAGTTCTATGAAGACGATGATCGAGACGCTGGTAAACAAGGCAAATAGTCCAGCTCCTGCTCCTGCCCCTGTCCCTATTTTGGAATCTTTCACAGAGGAGGATCGCACAGAGCTGAGGAAAATCACGCCTGCCATTTCTGGCCTAGAAGACAGAATAGCAAAGCTTGAAGGTTGTGTGAAAATCTCTGGCCCAGAAGACAGAGATAACACCAATGCTGAGTCTGCCCATTCCTCCCCCAGTCATCCTGAGAAAGAGGGAGAGAAGAGCGCTGAACATTCTAGGGAGAAAAGCGCTGAAGATCTGAACAAAAGCGCTGAAGACCTTTCCCATGATGAATCTATCAGGGGAGAGAGGAATGAAGATCTGACCACTGGACCTCAGGGAGATGAAAACCCTGAGGGAACCGAGAAGCTCGCCTCTGTATCTGAGGGGGAGAAACTCGAAGAAGATGCTGAGGAATCCGAAGCAGAAGAAGATGAAGACATCGACATCCCTGACGACAAACCATCCTTCTCTCCAAGAAAGGATGATGATGATGATGAAGATGACAATGATTTCTTTATCGTCAAACCTGCCCCAAGGATCAAAGCTCTTAAAGGAATCTCAATAAAAGAACCATCAGGGGAGAAGACAAAGACAAAGCCCTCAGCCTCTGGCGCTGAGAAAAGCAAAGACAAAGGCCTCGCTGAAGATGAAAATCTAGCGATCCTATTTGAAAAGCCGGTTTGTCAGGTAAACTAAAACTTTACTTTTTCCTTCCCTGAACTTCTCAACAACTCAATAAGTTCTCCAAACCTCTCTACACATCCACATTATTTTTTCTATCTTTTCTACCCAAGTTCTTCTACCCAGTTCTTATCTGTAAGATCGCTGCTTTTCAGCTAGTCCTCTCCCCTGTTTGAGGATGTCGCTGAAGGTTCTACTGTTGCGACTTCACAAATAAAGCCAGCTGCTGCTGATGAAATAATCCCAGTCTTGGACTTGATCTCTGAGACTGATGAACCAGAAGAACAACCTCTCTTGCACAATAAGAGACCTTCCTCAGTTCCTCAAAGGCTGAGTGAAGAGGATCAAAAGAGAAGAGAAGAAATAATAAAGCGATTCGAGGATCAGCGAATCATTCTAAGGCCTGATCAACTGCCTTCAGTTCCTCCCAAGTTCAGAATTTCAAAAGCTGAATACCAGGACCACCTTAGAGCTGAACGCCTCATTGCTGAAAGAAAGGAAGCTGAAGAGAAAGACAGAGAATACGCAATCAAGCTCACTCAAGAATCTGTCAAAGACCCCAAGCTGAAGCGTGTTCCCATTCAAATCCAACGAAAGCTGTGGGAAGAAGCCCAGAAGATCGTGGAAAAGAAAACTGAAGTTTCTCAGACCACCTTGATCTGGTGTAAAGAGAAAATTCACTTCAGATATCGTCCAGCGAAGATCAACAAGGTATTCATCTCTGGAAGAACATCTATCGGAGTACCTATTGTTGACATCAAACTGTTCAGAGAAGATGGCACATCTGAAACCTTTCGCGCTGACACTGTAAAAAGGTATGGTCTCTCTGAATGGCTGGAGATGAGGTTAGCTATCCAACCATCACAATCTAAGTACAAGAATCATTTCGAAAAGCTAATAAACAGACAGATCGACTTGATATCTTCTTGTGTGGATATTCCTCCTGTTCCTGATCTAAAGCCGAAAAGAAAAAGAGGCTCTCCAAGGAAGAAACGTCAAGATTCAAACTCAGGACATGTCATACGAAATGAAACTGGAATTGGTTTCTCTCGCGCTGAAGTGCTTGGTCCTAATCCTGATCTATCTGCCCTTGACATCTCTTTGCCACCATGTGAACTTTTCGTCCCTGGTAAAGTCATCAGTAATCCTTATGGAATATTCTTTCTTGACTACGACGGACGTAAATGCTTTCAACGGATCGCTGAGCTCCCAATCACTCCAATCGAACAGCTCAGAGATCTTATCTACTGGTGTGACTTCAGAAAGGACATTCAGGCACGACACCTAAAACCCTTGATCTTTCAAGAAGCGCTGAAGAAAAGAAAACAAGGTGTAACGGTTCCTGACTGGATGATTCCCACTGAAAAGACGACCCTTGATGAACTTCTCATTGAGGAAGAACCTTTTGAAAACTGATATAATCTCCTTTTTCTCTATTGTATCAGTTATCCTTCTGTACTTGTAATTTATTTCGCTTGTACTTGTAATCTTTCTGTTCTTCATTGTAATCTGATTCAAAGATTTAAAGAAAGATTTCAGCGAATGTACTTTACTCCATCAGTACTGAAAAGATCCCAGAAAACAGTAAAAGGGACCAATATTTTATGAGTTCTTTTTATCCTTATGTTTTCATTTAATAGCAATTTTCTTTGTTGCTATGTCATAATCAAATAGGGGGAGATTGTTGATCCAAACCCTCAGTGATTTGATAATGACCCTCTCTTAAATACTTAGTGAAAATTGTAAGTAAACAATATGTATCAGAGTTTCACTATCGCTGATAAGTACTAAGATCTTACAGTACCGCTGATAGGAAATCTCGCTCTTTAAATTAAACATTCAGCGAACACTGTTCACCCTAATGCTCTGAGTCTGTTCAGTCCTTATGGTGATCGCTGATAAGTTAGTTGTTTACTTATGATCCCTGAAGACAAGTTTCACGTCAACAAAGGTTCTACGCTGAAGTCGAAGATCAAGCTCAAGAACCAGCGACAAGTCTACTAATGAACTGATGCGGATCAGCGAAGACTCAGATTTGTCCACTCAACGTGACGTATCAAGTACAAGACTTCAGCTATCGCTGAACTTTATCATTCGCTGAATAGTAAATGATAATCACTGAATCAACGAAAGCTGATCATGAAGTCCTCCGTACAAAGTACTTTTGTCTTAACCTCCCTTGCACGCCGCCGTACGAAATGTCAGAAAAGAACCTCTGAAAATATGAGATCGTACAACCACTCTGATACTACGCTGTTCATCTTTACGGCTACTAAGGTTGTCAACAAAGGTCAATGACATGCAACCAATCCGCTGATGACACGTGTAAAGTGTATACTGAATTGCATTAAATGCATGCAGTATATAAAGAGATGAACTCACTTCATTTGAAGTAACTTGCTAACTCTGGACAAGTTCAAATCTCTCTCAAGATAGGATTTTATTAGTAATCTCCTTATCTTTCTTAGTGCAAGAAACCTTAGTGTTCCAACTTGTTTAGATTGAGGTTTATCCTTAATCTTGTTTCCGCAACAAGCTGTAAATTGTTAATGATTTATCAATAAACAATTTAGAAAAGTAAAATAGTGTGTTTGTATTCAACCCCCCCCCCCTTCTACAAACTTGTATAGGCCTTTCGGGACCAACAGTTATGGCCAAAACAGTTTCGGTACCCCTGAGCTACTATGACCAGCGACTATGACCAGTGTCAAAGTCGCCGTCATAGTCGCGGACGGGTACCTGGTTGCTGTCAAATGCGATTTTCAAGCTTTTCTCTCATTTCTCACCTCCCAATCAACCCCTTTCTCTCCCAAACTATCTCCCACCCTCTCATATGAACCCTAAGTGATTTTAGGGCATTTTCTTGGGGTATCAAAGTGTTCTTTCATCATCAAACTAAGAAGTGGATGCTAAGATCAAGAGTTCATCTTCTTCATCTCCATCTTTAAGCTTCATCTCCATTTTCTTGGGATTCTAGAGTTTTGAGGTTTTACTCAATATCCATGGGGTAAGTTCATCCTCTTCTTTTATAAATCCTTATTTGAGTTATAAATACTCTATTTATGACTTCCTAGTGTTTCATTTCTTCAATATTCGGTTTGGATGATTTTGGGAAAGTTAGGTCAAAATTAGGGTTTTGGTATAAATAGAGATTTTGATGTAAGATGTTTGGGGAACGATTCTAAATGGTTGCATATGGATATTTATGGTTGGAAACTTGTGAATCTAAGTTTTTGGAAGGTTTGGATTGAAGATTCAAGTTTCTTCACGGGAGCTTAAATGGGGGTGAAATCTAGATTTAGCTTAAATCTAGCAAGGTGAGTTCAAGTTGCTTTGTGAAAACTTTGTACATGCCAAAAATGTTATTTTTTCAAGTACTTATGTGTTTTACATGAAAATTATCAATTGTTGGGTTAGTTGATGAGTTTAATTTCTTTTTAAAGTGTTACCTTTATAAAGTTGTAAAACACCCATATTTGGGATTTTTGGGATATTTTGATGTGTAGAAATCATAGACATGTCCTTAAATGAATTATTGCTCAAATGGAATTTATTCAATGGTTTAATCATATTGAGGTAATTGATTTTATAAACCATTTTGGAAAATTCACATTTTAGTGTCATGAGTTATTTTGAGAATTACAAGGGTACGAGTCTATTTGGAGAAAACCTTTGCTCTAACCGTGACAAATTTTGGGTTAATGATGATTTTATGGTATATGTTTACCTAAGCAATGTTTAAATGCATTTTTATATTTTGAGGACCGTTATTTATGGGTCTAATGGGTTTTGAGCATTTTACTCGGTTTATGACTTTAATGAGTCTTGAGGACATTTGTCCGGATTTTAACATTTGGATATGGAGCTATGGTCATCAGTTGCATTATTGCATTATATTTGTAGAGTACATGTTTTGGGTGTGTGTGCCATTTAAATGGAGTTGTGTACTATTAGACCTTATTAGCTATGGATCCATAGGCATTTGAGTTTTTACGTTCAATGATGAGACGCTAGTTTCTCTTATTGTAGCACGGAATAGGCATCGGGTTCCATGGTAAGTAAGACGTGGGCCTATATGGTCGGGCGTCGTCCCATGGGAAGTAAGGTGTAATTCCAGATGTGCTTGGCACGGGATAGGCATCGGGTTCCATGGTAAGTAAGGTGTGGGCCTATATGGTCGGGAAGCGTCCCATGGACAGTAAGGTGTAATCTTAAATGTGCTTGTTTTGTGGATTTGGAGTGACCCAATGTATAGACCTGGAGTGGTTGAAATTGGGGGCGCCCAAGTCTTGCGGGCAATAGATATGGAGTGATTGAGCTCAGTTTTACGAGAATAATCCACGTGTTTGTTTTGTTGAATAGTATGTGACCCACTTTTGTGTTGCGTCACGTGCAATGTAAACGGGCCTCCCCCGTCACCAAAAGGTGTTGCTTTGGGTATTTGTTATTATCCATGTTTTCGGTGACGTATCATGTTTATATGAATTGTTTTCCACGTTATGTGAGTTATGGGTTATGCTTCATCCATGTTTGGGATGTTTGGAATAATAGCGATTTATTTATGAATTCAATCGTTTTGGAAATCAAATGCTATTTCACTTTTCATGTTGGTTTTGGGATGAGTCCATTATGATAATCGTTTTATATTAAAGCTTTCATCACGTGATTTGTGTGTGTTGGAAAATGGGTGGGTTGCACCTCAAGTAAAACCTTTTGAACTCATGATTTAAATTGCATCTCTCCCTCGTCTTATGAATTAAATGATCATGATAAAACTCTTGAACTCACTAGGCGTTAGCCTAACCCTTTTTGTTTGTCGGCATATGCAACAGGTTCCGGTTGGGGTATAGTCTAGTGACACTGTGAAGAGATGAGTGCTAGTAGTGTGCACGAGAAGTGAATTGCTTGGTGAAGTCTTTCGCACGTATTTTGGGGGATTAGCAACTTGTAATTGTATTAAGTAACACCTGACTTTATTTGGTCACCTAGTATGATTTGAATTATTAATTGTGAGAGGTATTATGTTTATCTTGAGGTAATTCCAAGAATGGCTCGTAGAAGGAATTTTACTCCTTAAATGATTATTTTTATCGAAATTTTATTTAGTTGCTCTCCCAATTCGAGGGTGTTACACTACTAAAACCATTCTCGATGCTACGGCCGGTGGCGCTTTTACTTCTAAAAGGATTTGACATTTGGGAAAAGTTGCAACTAATAACATTGGTTGGTCAAACCTCCGTGCCATCATTCCTAAAAATGCATCGGGAGTTCATGAAATTGATGTCATTACCGCTTTGAATGAACAAATTGTAGTTTAGACCAACTTGGTTAAAAACAATTTGGACATTAATGGAGAAAAGAGTCAAGTTCAAGCGGTAAATCACTATTTAAAGAGTAAATTGCATTTTTGGTACCTGTGGTTATATGATTTCTTTGAAAGGGGTACCTGAACTTCAATAAGTCAAAGAGTGGTCATTGCGTTATACGATTTTGCTCCAAATGTAGTCCCTGGTCACTAACCCCGTCTATTTGATCCGTTAGTACCAGGGGTAGTTTCGTCCATACATATTTTCCCTCCCAAGTTAAGTAATTAACCAAACCCACCTCATTAATTTAGCAAACTAAGTCATTTCGTCTAACCAAACTCACTCTCACTCTCACTCTCACTCTCACTCTTGCAAACGGATAATCATCAACAACAACCCTCTGAAATGTCATCATCGTGGATACTAAGAACTGAGTTAGATGAAGATTGGACTCCAGCAGATGTTTATAGTAAGTATTTTGCTCTGTTTTGAGTGTTTACTTCTGGTATTACACACATGCAAATTGTATCCTGATTTTTCCTCTTTTTTGCCTTAGGTATTTACCCAACCTTGATAACAGAAAAGATCAACCATGGAGGTTTGTTTACAAGTGCTCCAGGAAGAAGATACCTAAATGGTAAGGTTGATTTTGTTGATTTGATCAACACTGATCACCTTGCGGTGCATCAGTTCCATGCTATGATGAGAGCATTAGGTTACAAGGATGAGGTAATGTTTTACCATTTCTTGATCCATCCACTGACCTTGATACTGGGTTGCGGGATTTAAGTAATGATGATGATATAAAAAACTTGTTAAAGTATGTCCCTATGGTCAGAGAGATTGAGGTATACATTGAACATCACAAAACAAATGCTGAGGAAAAGTTTGACTTGAACCAAAGTTTTGATAATTTGCACTTTTCCTTTGATCCTTTCATTGCATTGGAATCTGATTTACCAGAAGTAGGACAAGGGCAGGGGATACCAGAAGTAGGACAAGGGCAAGGGATACCAGAAGTAGGACAAGGTAAGGGGGTTCAGTTGGAGCAGGGGGTAGATTTGAACAATAGCATTGATGGCATTGATGTCAACCATGTTGTTGACTTGAACAATTTGGTTGTCAGGAACAATGGCATTGATGGCATTGACTTGAACAATGACATTGACTTGAACAATGATATGAGTCAGGGAAGTGGGAACCATGGGGACATTGAGAGTTATGATAGCAATCCATATGATTCATTGGATGAGTTTGATGCATTAGCAGATGATTATGTGGATACAGAGGGAGACTGGATGGGGAGTAGGTGGATAAAATAGTGATAGACATAATGTAGATGGTGATGTAGATCCTATTGACATTGACAACTTTGATTCTGATTATGAAATTGATGTAGCTAGTCAATGCAAAAGAGATGGCCATAATGGGCAGGGTGTTGACTTTTACTTAGGACATACCTTTGGTAGCAAAGACACAATCAAGACTTTAATCAAACAACATGCAATTGAGACTAGGAGAGACATAGTTGTGATGAAGAATGATGGATACAGAATCAGGGCAGTTTGCAGGGATACATTGCCTCACTTAAAGGATGAATGTGGGCCTAGTGGGCCAGGAAAAGGAAGAAAGAGTAAATGGAGAAATTCCAATGGGCCAACTTGTCCATGGGTTTTATACCTTCCCACTTCTAAAAGGGAAATAACTTGGATTGTCAAAACCTACTTCTCCACTCACAAATGTTTCCAAACAAGAGAGGTAGGTATGGCTACTGCAAGTTATCTTTCAAAGCATATCACTGAGCAGCTGAAGCTAGATCCAAATATGCCTTTGAAATCAATTCAATCCCATTTGTCTGAGAAGTTTGAAATTATGGTATCACCTTCCAAAGCTATGAGGGTAAAACAGTTAGCCAACAAGAGGATTTAGGGGGACTATGAATTACAATATAATCAGTTGAGGGATTACCTGTATGAGGTGAAAAGGTGCAACCCAGATACCATTGTTAAGTTGGAAGTTGAGACAGAAGCTCACCCTGACAGTGATAAAAGAAAATTCAAAAGTGTTTACATTTGTTTGGGACCTTTGAAAAGGGGGTTTAGAGGTGGACGCAGGGACTTGTTGGGATTAGATGGGACATTTATGAAGGGCCCTTTTCCTGGACAAGTATTGACAGCAGTAGGTATTGACCCCAACCATGGCATCTACCCAGTGGTGGAGTCTGAGTCAACAAGTTTATGGCAGTGGTTCTTAGAGTACCTTGGAGATGACCTTGGTCTTGAAGCCAATTCCAACTTCACATTCATCAGTGATAGGCAAAAGGTATGATTCGTCTTAACTACTTACTTTATGTGTTAATTACTTAATTTCTATCTTAATTGCCAGAGGGACTGAATTTGCATACAGGGACTGAATTTGCATATTTTTGTCTTATTAAGCATAGATTGTCTTGATTGGAAATATTGTGCTTAATTGTTGTCTTAATTTGCATATAGGGCATTCTTCCAGCAATTCAAAGGTTGTTTCCTTCTGCTGAACATAGATACTGTCTTAGGCACATACAGGAGAATATGAAGCTTCATTGGAAAGGTAAGGCCTACAAGGATCATCTGTGGCAGTGTGCAACAGCTCCTACTGTCCCCCAATTCAGAACAGCAATGGAGAACTTGAAAGCATTCAATAAGGATTGTTATGATTGGTTGAATAAGATCCCCCCCCAACATTGGAGCATATCACACTTTATAGGTAAATAACTCTTAAATGGTTCAATTGTTGAATGGATGAATAAGATCCCCCCAAACACACACACATTGATGTGGTTTTTTGATGCATACAGGTAGATGTCACTCTGATGTGCTTCTAAATAACATGTGTGAGGTATTCAATAGGCAAATCATTGCTGCTAGGGACAAACCAATTCATTCTTGCATGGAGTACATTAGAGTGTATCTTATGAAGAGAATTGTTAATGTTTTAAATGTCATTGATGGTTGTGATGGACCATTGACCCCAACTGCAAACAAGATAATGGACAGTGTGAAAAAGGAAGCAAGCAAATACCAGGTTGTGTACAATGGAGGAGATAGATACCAGGTATGTTACAAATACATGCCCTATACTTGTCTCATGGTTGTAACATGTACATGAACCTTCTCACTTATACTGTTGTTATGACAGGTATCTAGACCTTGGAATGATCAGTGCATAGTTGATGTTAGAGCAAGGACATGCTCTTGTAGAAGGTGGGAATTAACAGAAATTCCTTGCAAACATGCAGTGGAAACTAACTGGAATATGGCACATAATGGAATCAATGAAGACCCTGAATCATGGGTGCACCAATCATACAGGCTGAGCACATGGAGGGACATGTACAACTTTAAGATTGAGCCAATCAATGGATGCATGCTTTGGGACAAATCAAACTGCATGACTACTTTGGTTCCACCAGATCATCACACACAAGTGGGCATGCCAAAGAAAAAGAGGAGGAAGATAGCTGAAGAGATGTCTCAAAGTCAGAGCCAGAGGAGGAGTGGCAAGTTATCAAGGAAAGGGATCAAAGTTACTTGTGATAAGTGTAAACAATTGGGGCATAATTCAAGGACATGTAAAGGGAAGGAAGGAGCTTCACATCCTCCTGTATGAACAATGCAAGTACTTTAGGTGGTTGTTTGGTGGTTGATAAACAATGTGTTTGGTGGCTGATGTTTGATAAACAATGTGTTTTGGTACTTGTTGGTGGTACTTTTTGATGGTTGATAAACAATATGTGTATGTATGGTATGCAAGGCTGTTAGCCTATTTAATGTATTTTGGTAGTTATGTTTAGCCTCTTGAATGTCTTTTGGTAGTTATGTCTTGGTATTGTCAAGGTCTTTGTACTTATTTGTTGGTATTGTCAATATGTTGATATTGTTTATGTGTTGCTATTGTAACTGTGTTGGTAAGGATGGTTGGAATGTCAACACATATTATGTCAATGTACCATTTTGTGCACTTTCCAAATAGAAACCATTTTAAAAAAGGGCTATTGTGTCAAACAGAAAGCATTTCATTGATTGTAATTTGCACTTACCATTACATCATAAACAAAGCAGTGGCTACATTGATCTTTAACAAAAATCCCAAAACTACCTTAACATCTACTCACTGCTTTACATTGATCTTAAACCAAAAACCCAAACCTAACTTCACTGCAATTACTTCATACAACTATACATGCAAATCCCAAAAAAAAACCCAACTAAGAACCAAAAGCAGCTGCAATCTCCAAATCTCACTTTCTCTTGAGTTGATAGTTTCTTCAAGTTTGTGCTCTGACCTTAGTAACCCAGGGACAACATCTATAGCCCTAGCACAGATTGGTGGATCAAACCATCCAAAGAAGGAACACCTTTTACCCTGTACAAGTGAAAATAGGGAGAATGTTGGAGTTTGGTGGTAACAAACCAGAAAATCCATGAAATGTTAAGAAATTGCAGGAAACAGGGGCCTTACCATAGCTCCACAAGAATAGAACCTGCGTCCAGGGTTTGCATGTGTCCAAGATGTTTTTAAACTTGCTTCACAACCACAGTAGCATATCACCATTTTTAGAAGAATATGAAGAAAGTAGAGTGTGAGAGGTGGGAGAAGGAAGAAAGCAGGTATCTTCGTTCTTATGGTCGAGTTAATGAGGTGGGTTTGTTTAATTTGGGAGGGAAAATATGTATGGACGAAACTACCCCTGGCACTAACGGACCAAATAGACGGGGTTAGTGACCAGGGACTACATTTGGAGCAAAATCGTATAACTCAAGGACCACTCTTTGACTTATTGAAGTTCAGGTACCCCTTTCAAAGAAATCATATAACCACCGGTACCAAAAATGTAATTTACTCTTATTTAAATGAGTCATGTGTATTTTGTGGAGAAAATCATCATTTTGAGTGTTGTCCCGGTAATCCCTCTTCGGTAAACTATGTTAAAAATCGTTCTAGAGTCCGTTTTCCCAAACATACAATCTGAATTGGCGAAATCATCTAGGTCGGGAATTCAAGGACTTCAACCCCTCGGGGCAAGTAAAGTCCAAAACCAACCACCAAATCCCTCAGGTTTCACCAAATTTAACCTCTCAATTACCAACATGAACAATCTTCATAATCACATGCACCTAGACAACAAAAGCATCGACAGGTAATGGTTCAATCGAATCATTGCTTAAAGGTTTTAAAAACCAAACCAATGCAACCTTGAGGGGTTTTGAAACCCAACTCAGGCATTTTGTTGTCGAACTCAAGAGCAGACCACAAGGAACCTTACCTGGTCACACTGTGAACCTTAAGGGCATTCACAAGGAGCATGTCAAGGCCGTGAGTATAAGAGAAATTGAGAACATCGATGAAGCTAGTCAAGTTGAAAAATATCTCCTGCACCAATTTTGAAAAAAGACTCACAGCTCTTTGATAAATCAAACTTTCTAGGTCTATTACCTTCTTCTAACGAAGCACAGAGTCCAAAATTCTTGCTCAAGACAACAGGTCCGCTTGTTTCATGCGTTGCCAAAAATCCAACACATCCTTCCCACAGTAGGCAGACTGTGCCCACTCCCGATAAAAACAAATCAACTCCAAATGTGGATGTACAATTCAAAAAATGTTTGGACATTTTGAAGAAACTTCATATTAACATTCCTTTGGTAGAAACTCTCGAGCAAATTCCATGCTATGTTAAAATTTTGAAAGATATTCTCAACCAAAAGGAAGGCTGGGAGAATTTGATACCGTTGCTTTGACCAAAGAATGTTGTGCACTTCTTGCATGCAAAATTCCTTCGAAACTAAAGGACCCAGGAAGTTTTACCATCCCGTGCACCATTGTTGGGCAAGAAGTAGGACAGGCTCTATGTGATTTGGGAGCAAGTATAATGCTCATTCCTTTATCAGTTTTTAAAAAATTAGGAATTGGCGAAGTTCGACCCACCACGGTCACTTTACAACTCGCAGACAGATCTTTGGCATATCCAAATGGAAAATTCGAGGACATTTTAGTCAAAGTTGATGAATTTATCTTTTCGATCGATTTTCTTGTTTTGGACTATGAGGCAGATCGGAATGTCCCCATCATTATAGGAAGACCTTTCTTTGCGACTAGTAGAACATTAATAGATGTGAAAAAAGGTGAGCTAACAATGAGAGTGAATGGCCAACAAATGGCTTTCAGTGTGTTCAAATCCCTTAAGTTTAATGGTGAAGTCGAGGATTGTTCTTCTCTATGTGCCTTAGGTGATGATTTCGAGTTAAGTTTGATAAATTGTACCTACCGTGGGTACAGAGGAGGATATTTTAGAAGAAGATTTGGTCAAGGTCATAAATGCTTTTGAGCAATTGGATTTCAAAGATAGAACATCCCATATTCCATCTATAATCAAAGCACCCGATCTAGATCTAAAACCACTCCCAATCACCTTAAATAAAGCTATATTTTCATGTAACCTAGCCCGAGAAAACACACCGAAGGGATCGTGAATAAAGTACGGCTTATTTTTTGGAAGAAGAAAAATTGTCTGTAATTATTTCTTCCAATTCAAGTTGTGAACAAGAAATGAAGTTGATAGAGTTGTTGAAAAACCACAAGAAAGCCATATGTTTGATCATAGTCGACATGAAGGAAATTACTCATTTTTTCCAACATAAGATAATTTTGGAAGATAATAGTGTTGGTAAAGTGCAACCATAAAGGAGACTTAATCCATCACGAAAGAAGTCGTTAAGAAAGAAATTTCAAAATGGCTAGATGCGTGTATTATTTGCTCCATCTCAAGTAGTAGTTGGGTGAGCCTGGTACAATGTGTGCCAAAGAAAGGTGGTACAACGGTAGTCACCAATAAGGGTGTAAACGAGCTGAGCCAAGTCGAGTTGCAGGTTATTTGAGCTCGATTTGAAAAAACAATATCAGGCTCGAGCTCGAATCACTTTTTCAAAGTCGGGATTGAGCTCGAATATTTTTTCAATGTTTGAGCTTGAGCCCGATGCTCGTTTAAAGCTCGAATTCGAGATCGATTAACTCATTTATTTACTCAAACTCGTTTCTTTACTCAAACTCCATGATTTTTATTTTTTGATTATATAATTTGTAAACGTATAAATATATTTGGCTCGAAAAAGTGTATGCTCGAATGGCTTGACTCGGCTTGAGTCGACTCTTTAATCGAGCTTTCAAACGAGTCGAGTAGAACATTGGTGTTATGGAGCTCGACTTATTAAGTTAAGAAAGCTTTATTTTTGTTCGATATCAACTTGAGCTCGATAATTATTAGGCCCGAGCTCCAGATAAACAATAGCCCATTAAAAGCTCAACTCGTTTACACCCATAACTAGGTAAAGTCTCATCTCTTAGAAATTCAAGTGTTTAAATTTCATTAAACACTAGTTTGTGACTCACGCGTTGCACGACTGCTATAAATTTTTAATTCAGGAATTATTTGACTAAGTTAAGCTAAAATGTAATTTTCTGGTCAATAATGAATGAAATACAATTTTAAAAAATATTGTATTTTCATAAGTGGTTAATTTGCATATATTGATAATCGTTTGTTGTTAGTTGTTACAGAAGACTTGAGATACATTGGCAATACTTTTGTTGATATGTTATTTAGAACTCCAACAACGTGTACCATAATAATATCACTACCGTTGTTACGAATAGTATGAAGTTTATCTTTTTTGAAAAAAAAAGTCGGCTAAAATTAGTGAATCGTATGAGTTGTCAAAAAGACATATTTTTCTCATCTCATCTTGTCATTTAGTGATGGACAAATCATGATTAATGAGCAATGGAAGGGTTTGGAGGTTTCACCTTCAAGAATGAAGATGAAAAGATTTGTTTCATTTTCAAGAATGAAGATGAAAAGTTTAGGAGTTTAGTATTTAAAATTACCAAAATAACCCTATTCTAATGAATTTTATGTTTTTAGTATAAGGACGAAAACGTCTTTTAACATATCTTTTTAAAATCAAAAAACTTATATAAAAGAAATGAAGGCTTAAGTTGCTTAGGAGATGCTACGTCAACACCTGTGGTTTCTCCTTATATATATATATATATATATATATAGAGAGAGAGAGAGAGAGAGAGAGGAAGACTATTTTGCAACCCTCAAAAAGGTTGCAACATTCATTATCATCGTCCATTTAATCTGGTTAGTTTTTTTTAATATTAAAATTTATTTAATATTCGAAGGGTAGTTTTGTCATTATGTAATTAATATATTTTATCATTTATTTAAATTTCGAATTGTGTGGTAATCCTATCCGTATTTTGGTTTGTGGATCAAACAAACATGGAAGATGCATCAATCTAGCGGTTTACCTTTCATGGTTAGACCATCAGCATCCATCTCTCACTAACCCACACTTTTTCACTGCCACATTAGTGCCACATCATTTTTCCCTTCCAACCCATTCTAACCCACAAACCCCCACATCCATCCCACACCACCATCCCATCTTTTATTTATTTTTATTTTTATTTTTGTTACAAGTATATTAATTTAAATAATTTAAATTTTATAAATAATTTATAATTTAATATAAGATAAAACAATTAATAAAATATTTCATAAATTGAAACTACAATTTTAACCTTACATAACCAAATTAAAAACATAAAAAAATACATAATTTCAAATTAAAAAACTACAAATTTCACCAACCATATAGTTGCCGGGATGGTGTTGGGTGAATACATAGGGTATTGTTGTATGCTTCCATGGTAGGTTGATGGTGGTGTTGAAAGATTGAAAATATTTTCCGTCGGGGACGGTTGCGAGCTCGTGCCTCGCGATTTGGAACCTCGTCGTGGTGTTGTAAAATCTTGTGTTTGTTTATCCATAATTTTTTTGAAGAAAGAAAGAATATTGAGAGAGTAGAATAAGAAAGTAGAAATTGTGTGTGTAAAAAATGGTAAAAGAAGTGAGTATATAAGAGAGGAAAAATAAAAAAAAAATAAAAAAAATAAAAAAACACAATTTTTACCGTTTCACAACGTCTACTTTTAAAAAAAAACAACAACAACCAGCACTGGCTGGCAAACCAGCGCTGGGTTCCAACCAGCTCCAACCAGCGCTGGGGCGATGGTGTTCATCAGCGGCCAGCTCCAACCAGCAGCCAACCAGCTTCCCGATGCTGATGATCTTATCATTTTGAATTTTTAAACACAAATCATATCTCTCTCAATTGTTTATCTCTTACTGAAATTTTGAATTTTTATGATGGGTTGATGTTAACAAATTGAAGAAGACGACACAAACAGACCCATCGTCGGAGACTAACGGTGCACAAGCCGAAACAAACGGGTCAACCGCTGGAGACTGACGATACCGATCCACCATTCCCGGCCGCCTCCTACCACCACCATGATTGTCGTCGATGTCGCCGCCACTGGAGGTGCTGGTTTATTGATTTTCCTGCGGTGTCCATTTTGAAGAAAGCGCTGCCACGCCGGTTGTGTCGCCACCACCGCCGAGAGAATATGACAGGGCTGAAGGAGAAGTAGAGGCCGGTGGAATTGGAGTGGTGTTGATGCTATACAAGAATGAAGATGAAAAGATTTGGAGGTTTCATTTTCAAGAATAAAGATGAAAAGCCTAAGATTTTAATTTTTTAAAATTAACAAAAAACATTATTCTAATGAATTTTATGTTTTTAGTATAAGGACGAAAACGTTTTTAACATATCAAATATTTTAAAAATAAAAAAACTTAGAAAAAAAAGGAAGGCTTAAGTTGCTTAGGAGATGTCACGTCAAGACCTGTGATTTCTCCTTTAATATATATATATATATATATATATATTAATTGTTAGAGATTTTGTTAATTTCATTGACAAATCTTTAATTTGAAGGACCAAAAATCGTAAAATTGATTTGATTAGGTAAACGATACAAAAACGATAAAAGAACGAAAATAACTATTTTTTAATAGAATATTCTAACAGCCATTAAAAGAAGGGACCAAATACAGTTATTTTTACAAATTATTGTAGTGTTCTAGTTTCAAAATTGTAAGCCAAATTTGTAGTTTACTCTATAAGCTTTTTAAACTTCTAGTTAGAAAAAGAAATAAGAAATTAACGCTCATCAACCATATTCATTTTTACTTCTAAATCCCTTGTGGCTTTAAATCCCTATGTGACTCTCATATTTGAGGAGAAGTCGTTCGGCTACAATCCGACGACCGTAATGACGTTTTCCGGTGATACAAAGGAAGATATCCCGACCATCGTCACCAAACTCCACGACTTTTACAATGACGCCTATGGTGAAATTGTCAAAGGCTCTGGAGAGTACATGGTATCGTTAGGAGTACAAAAAATGTGGAAATACCGGAAACGTTGAAAATTCCGATACCCCACAACCAATGTAAGGAAAATAATTTCATTTCGGTTACTTGGCAAGATGGTTACTTGGCGAGATCTGCAGATAGGAAAAATCAAGAAAGTAGAGTGGACCATATCCACTTTAAAAAAGGAGGAAATCGTCAAAGAAAGGTGGCACCTTCTCACTGTTTCTCCTTACCTTCAGGTTGTGATCTTGCAAAATAGAAGAGGAATCAATTCATTGATCCCCTCCAGTTGGAACTGCAGGAGCCTTGTCTTACCTCGGAAAGTTCAGGTTCGTCGGGAGTTTATCCCGATCCATGCGGTGGATTGTCAACTTAACGAAGCGGCTCACTTGACTACGAGTCAATTTCGTTTTTTATCTTGTCCGAAATGTTTCGATATTTTTCAGGCTTTCATTTCGTTATGTTGTAATGTTTCCTGTAATGGCCGAAGTTTTAATGATAGGATTGTTCTCCTGATCGGATGATGGCTTGGCCGTTTCACGATCGCGATGCAATCATCTCTTTAAAAAAAACCATATTCATTTTTGGCCACTTTTCAAAAGAAATTCCTCAAATAATCAAAGTTTATCAGAAAGTCTACAAGAAGATTTTTTCTATAAACTTTGGTTCTTACAGAAAAAATGAAGTTTTTTTTTATGCAGAAGATTTTTATGTATAAACTTTTTAGTTTTTAATCTTTTTTTTTAGAAAAAATAATTTTTGAACCAGAATTTTATTTCTACGTAAACTTTTTTTTGAGTTTAGAAAATTAATTTTCCTGGGAAAAAATGGTTTAAGCAGAAAAAACCTTCTGTATAAGTTTTTCGAGTTAAACTATTCTACGTAAACTTTTTTTTTTTATTTAAAATAAAATGTACAGGTGATATATGACATGACTATACCTTTGACAGGTTTATACTGAAGATTTTAAATAAAAATCATAGTTTACGAAAAAAAATTCAATCTAAATCATTTGAGGAAAATATTTTAGAAAACGGTTTGAAAAATGAACTTAGGGGTCGTTTACCAAATGTTTATCCGGGTAAATGCTTACCACTCAAATTAAACAGTGTCACTTAATTATCGGGTAAGATTTTAATCCGTCAAATCGGTTTCGTACGCAACAATTCACCCGGTAAGCGCTAACCTTGGTAAGAGTCGTCGACAACACTTACCGGGGTAAGACTCTCGGTCTTTTCATTCGCACTTACCAAATAAGAATTTTAGTCCTTACTATATCAATTCGGTAGATAACATTACTTGATAAACGTTTATCCGAGTAAATGTTTGATGAACGACCCCTTAGCTATTGATGATGGTTATTTAATATTTATGTCAATTTTCCACAAAGGAATTGGTTGCCGTTTTGCCGACGTGCATAAGCACGTGCGTAATGTAAGGAAGGCGTACAATTTGTCAAGTTGCAAGGAAGGCGTCATGGGAGAACTATAGTTCTTAAATGATATCAAAAATATATTAAAAAAATGATAAGGAAGGCGTACAATTTGTCAAGTTGCAAGGAAGGCGTCAGGCGTACTATAAGTCTATAACTCTTTCTTTTTTCAAAAAATGATATCAAAAATATATTAAAATAATAATTCTTAAAGAATATATCTTCAACATTTAAATTCTTTATGCTTTAAATTCTTTATATTTAAAAACAATTCATTTAAGTTTATTTATCAATTAAAAATAAACCACCTTTTTATAATTTAATCAAATAGTATACATACATATAAGAGCATCTCCAATCGTACTGCAATTTTAAATATATGCAGTTTTGGGAGCTCCAATCGTACTGCAATTGGGAAAAGAATTTGGCGGCCGACGATTTTGAACGGCAAATATGCAGTATGTTTTCACACTCCAAATTGGGGTGGACCCCTCCACTATCACTTAAATATTACTGTTTAATGTATATTTTATTATTATAACTTATATATATATATATATATATATATATATATATATATATATATATATATATATATATATATATATATATATATATATAACCTTAGGTTCAATAGAGAAGTGCAAATATTTAGAGAAATAGAGAAGTAAAAAAATACGGGACCGTTCATATATAAACAGTCATATATGAACGTTCAGATATGACTGTTATATGAACGTTCATTTAAATGAACGTTCATATATGACTGTTTATATATGAACGTTCATATATGAACGTTCATATATGAACGTTCATATATGACTCTTATATGAACGTTCATATATGAACGGTTCAGTGTTTTTTACTTCTCTATTTCTCTAAATATTTGCACTTCTCTATTGAACCTTTCCCTATATATATAATAACTTATATGTTATTTTAATGTGGGGTTTGTAAATTTGGTGTTTTTTTTGGAGTATGGTTGAAGTTGAAAGTTTTTTTTGGTAATGGCCCCACCAAAATTGGTGTTTTTGGTGTTTTTTTTGGTTGCACGATTGGAGATGTCCTAAGAGAGGATTTAGTAAGGCTACAAGAGGTGTTCATGCTACTTGGTTTATCATTTGGACGTTGTAAAAAAAAGTCTAAAAAAGTCCAACGAATTATCCGATTTTAAATTTTTAAGTCTTTAATTTATTTTTTTGAATGATAAAACCCTTAAATTTCTAAAGCCGATTAAATATATCTTTGTAACATATAAAAACAGGTTAATATGATATAAATTTGAAAAAAATTCTAAAAATACCCAATAAATTATCTGATTTTGAATGATTAAGTCCCTGAATTTTTTAACAAATAATTTTTTTACAGATTTTCCAATTTTTTTTAACAAATAAATCTTTGAACATTTTCCTAAGTTTTTTACCAAATAAATTTTGAACTTTTTGAACGAATAAATCTCATTTAAAAAAATAAAATAATGAACTTAATTTTAAAAAAATAAATTTGAACTTTTGTTGAACACAATCATGAACAAAAAATGTATAATTCATCTTACCGACAACAAGTAAAATGAACCAATTAAACAAAAAAAATTATAACATTTCATTACTAATTCCGAAACAGTCAAAAGTTATGTTTAAAATATAAATCGATACATACAAAAATTACACTCATTCTTTCATAAAATATAACAAAAAATAAAGCTCATCTTTCACAAAATATTAAAAAATACGTCCATCTCTTTACAAATTAGTAATGAAAAATAGTATAATTTTTTTCCGTTTAATTGGTTCATTTATTTGTTGTCGGTGTGGAGATTTGTATTTTTTCTGTTTAAAAAATAGTTATAGATTTATTTGTTCAAAATTAAGTTTATGATTTTGTCTTTTCAAAAAGTTTGGGATTTATTTTTAAAAAAATTCAGAGACTTAATCATTCAAAATCATATCGTTTATTGAGTTTTTTTTAGACTTTTTCTAAATTTGTATCACATTGACTTATTTTTACATTTTTACAGGTTATAGTGATGTATTTAACCGGTTTTAAAAAGTTTAAGGGTTTTATTATTCAAAAACATAGTTTAAAGACTTAACCATTCAAAAACAGATAGTTCGTTGGTTTTTTTTGGACTTTTCCAACAAAAAAAAAGTATTACAAAGTCTTGAGATGTATTTGTTAATTTAGTGTATGTTATTGCAATTTAATAAAAATGGTTAAACTATTCCTATCAATAAAAATAATAAACTTTTCTTAATAAAATGTCAAATCAGTTTTACAATATAATCTTACATCATTAACTATTTTATAATTTATATTTATATATTGTAATAATTTAGAATATCAAAAAATATTAAATATGATTTATTTATAATATAAATAATAAATTAATTATAATATAAATAATATAGTAAATTATAAATAAATAATAAAGTAAATTATATATAAATAATAAATTAAATTATAATATAAATAGTAATTTATAATATAATATAAATCAGTGTTCAAACAAATTAATAATAATTAAATTTAATAAAAATGTTAATAGTTAATGTTTAAACAAACTAACAAATTAATTAAATTAAATAAAAATATTACTGTTTTATCTACTTGGCATTAGAGGTGGCCAAATCGACCCGACCCGACGGGCTGACCCGAACCGAAACCGGCCAAGAACCGGTTCTGGCCCGACCCGGTCAAGAACCGGTTTCAAGCCCGAGAGCCGGGACCGGTTCGCGTATATAGGATTTTCCTCGGCCCGACCCGGGACCGGTTCGTGACCCGACCCGGCCCGACCCGATTTTTTTTCAAAAAACAATATGACCGTTAGAGAGCCGTTGGGACCCCTTTTTGACCGTTTTTGCCTCAAAAAACACCCTCCAAACCCCATATAAATACTAGGGGTGTTATGGAGTGATCACCACCTTACAATTGCTTACAAAACGCAAAAAACGCTTACAATTCTCATTTCTCGGCTCTCGTTATATTCGTTTCTCGCAAAAAACACATACAATTCTCATTTCTCGGTTCTCGCTATATTCGTTTCTCGCAAAAAACGCATACAATTCTCTAGTCTCTACTCTCTACTCTCTACTCTAGTCTCTACTATCAAAAAAATGGCCGAACAAAATTACACCATTGTTGTCGATCATTCACGAAAATCACCGGTTTGGGATAATTTAAACTTGGTAAAATTTCCCGACGACACAAAAAAGGCGCAATGCAAACGGTGTGGAGATTTCCTAAAACCCGAATCAAATAGCACGTTAAAGCGCCACTTCGAGGAAAGATGCAAGAGGTTGAAATCGGGTCCCGATCCAACTCAACCCATACTTGACAATTTCGGTCAAGTATGGTCGTATGATAATGATCTCGCCCGAGAAATGCAAATGAAATGTGTCATTCAAATGGCGTTGCCGTTCGGACATTTCGACAATCCTCACATTACAAACATGATCAAAAATGGGTTCCAACCACGCTACAATGGTTCGGTAAGTCGTCAAACTCTTAAGCGTGATGCTTTAAAATATTGGAATAAGGTTCAAAAAATTATGCGAGAAATGTTTTTAAACTTACCCAACAAAGTTTCTTTAACTTGTGATGTATGGAGCGCACCATGCGGATTGCCAGATTCTTATATATGCATAACGGCACATTGGATTGTGCCGGGATCGTGGCAATTATGCAAACGTGTAATCACGTTTGAGCTCTTTGGTTCGCCACATTCGGGTGAACGTCAGTTTTCTATAATTATGAGATGTCTTCAATATTATAATTTAAAAAATAAAGTTATTAGTATTTCGTTTGATAATGCTAGTAATAATACGGCATGCGTAGACCAATTACGTTTGGCTTTATCCCCTATTTTAGAGGGAAAATTATTTCATACACGTTGTTGCGCACACATAATAAACTTAGCCGTTCAAGACGGCTTAAGTAAACTTAATGAGCCTTTAACTAAGTTTAGGCTTATGTTACGCCGATTTTTCACAAGAAATAAAAAAATGCAAAACTTATATAGAGATTATTGCAAACAAGTCGGTTTTAAAGCTTTGGGACCGGCGCACGATATGCCGGTTCGATGGAATTCGACTTGGAAAATGATGGATAATTTATTAAGACAACAACAATATATTCAAGCATTTTATAACATTCATTACCCGGATAACACGATAACTCAGGATGATTGGACAAGGATTCATGGCTTTCACGATATTTTGGGCGATTTTAAAACTGCAACAACTATGTTATCCGGTGTTTATTATCCAACGAGCCCTTTACTTTTAAATCAACTTTATATTTTGGCAAGTAAAATTGCTCAATACGAACAGGATTTGCACTTTCACGACGTGGTGAAACCAATGAAAGAAAAATTGGTAAAATATTTTAAAAAGATCCCCTTCACTTTTCTTTGTGCCGCGGCATTAAACCCGTTTTTAAATGTTACGGGTGTCGAAGTTTTAATACAAGCAATATGTTTATCGTTTGGTTTGGATTCTCTTACAAATTCTAGCTTTTCAAGGAAACACATACAACAATTTAATACTGATTTTCATCAATTATATGAGATTTATAGAGTTAATTATGGGGGAGGAAGCCAACAAACCCCTACACCTCAAATGTTTTCACCGGGTTCTAGTAGCAGTCGTGGTCGAAATCGAGAAGACTTAATGCAAACTTTAATGCAATCGATTGTCATGGAATCTTCTAAAAAAGCTAGATATGATGGGGATAATTTGGGTGGATTCAATCAATACGCACGTACTAATTTTATAACGACATCCTTCACAAACGTCGTAGATGTTGAATCCCTAGATTTATTAGAATGGTGGAAAAGTAAACAATCAAGTTTCCCAATTATGGCCACTATTGCACTTGATGTACTAACAATCCAAGCTAGTACTGTAGCTTCGGAGTCGGCCTTTTCTCTTAGTGGCAGGATCATATCTGTAACACCCCAAAACAGGGGCTAACAAAAACTTCCATAAAACGGAAGAGTGGTACTCAAAACTAGAGTATAAGTATACATAAACCATTACATAACCAATAAGACGAAGATTTAGTTAATTATAACTACTATTGGACCACTAGCTTATTTGATCACTACTATAGCAACCAGATATCAAAAGAGTGCCGGAATGCTCTATCATCAATCTTCCAATCTTTATCTCTCTAACAATGATCCCATGCTCACAACCCCGTTCTATACCTTCTTGTCCGGAACCACTAAAATCTGTAATACATAAAACACACAACAAGTGTTAGGCTTTTAAAGCCTAAGTGAGATTTACACATAGCACATAGATTATAATCATAACATGTAGGAAGAACAATTCGGTATATTCACAAATTGGATTCCATGGAGAAGGTCCATATCGCTACCTAGTTACATCATAATTGAAGATATACCTTGATTGATACCCCACGGTACAAGGCATAACACAACGGAAAACCCCACGGTATCCGAAGGTATGAACGAAATACATTTACCCCACGGTATGTATGATTATATCCTCCAATGCCTACCAGGTGCTCCTCCAATTAAGTGAATACCAAATTGTAAATCCAAATAAGATTCAAGCATATTAAGCACTTTAACAATGGTCCAACCATTTAACATAACAATGGTCCAACCATTTAACATAACAATGGTCCAACCATTTAATATAACATACATCCACATGTAATAAATCATATTCTATATGATATCAAGCATATTTAACACATATAAATGGTCTAACCATTTATCATAAGCAATACTACTACCATGTAGTTCATATACAACCATATGTAATACATCATGCTCTATATGTTATCAATAATAAACATCCATGTTTACAATTCAATAATAAGTCTATTTTGATCATTAAGCCATCAATTCATCATTAAGACATCTATTAAGCCGTCATCAAAATCACATCCTATTGATGTATAATCAAAGCTAAACTCTTAGCACCAACATTTAACATGACATACTAAGCCATAAATATAATTAAGCCACTATGACTTACTTGAAATCTTCTTGTTTCCCTCTCAACCATCTAGAGCTTATTCATCAAGAATTTCTCATTAATCATGCCAAATCAAGATAAAGAATGGTAGATAAGTATAATACAATCAATTAGATAGATGTTACTCACCTTAATTCTTCAATTAGTATATCCCTATTTTGAAGTCTTGAACTCTAATACTCCAAATCAGGAAGATGAAGAAAGCAAAGCCCTAAATGAAGTTTGATTGTTAAGATTCATATAACAATTACTTGGATTGGATTTAGATTAATGGATTTGAACTTACCTTAGGATTTGATGAAGAATCGCTTGAGAAAAGATAGCAGAACTAAAAATCAGATTTGAGAGTTCTACGTATAAAGGGTTGATGACTAAGGGTAAAGAGGTGGGTTTAACCCCCTTTTGGCACGTCAGGAATTCGGCGCCGATCACCCGCGCCGATGCATCGGCGCCAAGCCATTGGCGCCGGGTTCTGTTTGCTACACTTCTCAACTTCCACTGATTTAGCCGTAACTTCTTCGTTAGAACTCCGTTTTTGCTCCGGAAAGAACCGTTGGACTTGTATTCAAATTACCCATCCAACTAATCCATAAAATCTAATATTTAACTTTATCATCTATTTTTCATTTATTTCCTTAAGGAGTAAACTTACTGATTTCTATCGGGAGTTCTCAATTAATAAGTGACAATCACGGAAATTACTTAGGAAATCACTTATAATCTAAGAAGTCAAAATATAAAGAAATATTAGGACTATTATTACTTACAAGGATTTTCCGGGTGTTACAATATCGGAGCGTCGGACAAAATTAACCCCAAAATCGGTGGAGTGTTGCGTATGTCTGAAGGATTACTTGGATGGAGAAGACCGCATTCAAAATCGAACGAACCTGGAGGATGATATAGAAGGCGTGGAAGAAAACTTATTCGAAAACGACACAGATGAACTACTAAGTACGCCGTCCGTAACCGATAGTTCTGATGTTAGTAGTGTCGTAGATGACGAAGATGTAGACACCGACCGCCTTGACGATCATACGGCTATTACACGACTGATGCAGTACAATACTCTTGAAGACTACAATCCAGATCAAAATCCATACTACGCTCCATACAATCCATTCAATTATAATCCATTCAATTACTATCCGGGTGATGGGAGTGGAAGTTTGGGAGCGGGACCTTCGAATGTTTAGAATTTATGTATTGTAACTTGTAACTTGTAAGTTTGTAACTTAAAATTATATATAAATTATAAAACGTAAAAGTGTATTTTAGTGATATATATTATAAATAAAACGTATTTTTAAAGTGTATTTTACTTATCAAATGATTCCAATCCAATTTTTCTTTGTTAAAGTTTAGTAATTAATTATTATACAAAGAAAGCAGTTAAAAAACAAAAAAATCCCCGGCCCTACTCCGACCCGGCCCGGTTTTCCCGAAACCGGTTCTACATACAAGTAAACGGGTCAGGGGATTTCGGTTTAAACCCGGACCGACCCGACCCGGTTCTCACCTGACCCGGTTCGCACGGTTACTGTGCAGAACCGGGTTGTCCCCCGACCCGATCCGGCCCGGCCCGAACCCGACTTTTGGCCACCTCTACTTGGCATTACATATGATCTTTCTAATTTAAAAAAGAGTATGACATCTTGCAATCTACATGATATTTCCATATTATTTTACAAGACCTCTTACAAAATTGATGTGGATGCTCTTACAGCCTACTCGTATGTTGCATTATAAATTGTAAGTTCGACACCTCTTACTTTGCAATTAATTTTTTCAATAACAACATGCCATACTACTATAACAAGAGCCAATATCTTTAGAGTATCTCCAATAAGTATGTTATATCTTTTATTTTCTCTTCTTCTAAATTTAGAGTTTGCTTCTCTCTCTCTCTCTCTCTCTCTTGTTGGGGAGTTCGCAGGAAATCGTGGGAGAAAGAGTGATTAACTCGGATAAAAACGTGAGATCGCGTGAGAGCTCGCTTTCCGTAAGTGATATTTCGACCCTTTCTTGTCCGGGTATCACGAAATTCACTCGAGGATAATCTCAGTTTTCAGTGTATTTATTTAGGCAGAAATCAACACATATTTAAACACCTTAAGAATTGTAACCGACACCATATTGATACTGATAACAATATCTCATTAAATGAAATTGATTGTGGATTAAAGTCGGTAGTTACAAAACAAGAAGAAACCTTCCAGACGCTGGCGCCAGTCTCCGCGCCAGTCAACTGGCGCCAGCATCAGCGCCGGTAAACAATCCAGAGCCTGGCGCCAGTCTCCGTGCCAGCAAACTGGCGCCAGCATCAGCGCCAATACACATTCCAGAGCCTGGCGCCAGTCTTGGTGCCAAGCAACTGGCGCAGCACTGGCCCCGACGCCCAGTTCATAAAAACTCTTTGTAACTTGCCAATCTTAACCGTCTAACAATCCCGGGTTCTAGTTAGCTTACACGAGTGTGCACTCCACACCTCCTAACTCATGTTATAACTTAGCTAACAACCCCATTATTATCTTTGTGAATCCAATTACACAAAATGAACCTGATGATTTCACTAAAACCACCAACATTCCTCCCCCATTTTAGTGCAATCCTTGATTCACAAAAGAAATATTCAATACAGGTAAACAAACTCATGCATAAATGAAAATATCTAAAAGATTGAATTTCCATCTTAGTACATTACACATTTCAAATACTCGAGAATCCGGGTGTCCTATGGATTGAACCCTTCAACCCATTTGAGTACTAGAAGATAACATACACATGAATTTAAAAGATTCTCTAAAGTTTAAACTTAACACTATACATTCCATGTGTCCTTATCCATTCGTGAGTGCATCAAAGCCAAGTCCAAGCTTCTTGAAGCGGCAACACTTCACACTCATATAGGTAGTTCTTTTCTTCATGTACCTGCACATGCATTTTTACAAAAGAACAATTACCTCCTTCACTTGCAGTACCGAGTACATACCGTGGGATGATCATCTTGTGCTCCAATCCCTTAGAGTGAGCTTTCCCATTGAATTCAACTTCTAACGTTGTATTAGAAGGGAATTGGGTATCTCACTGTTAGAGATTTAGATGGACTTTAATCTCATCCCTATCACCGACTTGTGAACCAAGTCCCTAGCTAACCCCTTCGTCAAGTGGTCCGCTAAATTTTGTTGCGACCGAACAAATTCAACCGATATCACCCCATTCGTGATTAGCTCACGAATCATGCTATGTCTAACACCTAAGTGTCTAGACTTGCCATTATATACTTGACTATAAGCTTTGGCCAAAGTAGCCGCACTATCACAACAGATAGAAATGGGTGATATTGGTTTCGGCCATAATGGAATTTCATGGACCAAATTCCTTAGCCATTCCGCCTCTTTACCGGCAGCAGATAATGCCACAAATTCCGACTCCATAGTCGAACTCGTGATGCAAGTTTGCTTCTTGGAAGCCCATGAGATGGAATCTCCCCCAAGCAAGTACACCCAACCACTCGTAGAAGAGTGATCTTCCAAATTGGTAATCCAACTTGCATCCGAATATCCCTCCAATATTGAAGGAAACCCGACATATGACAAACCATAATCAATGGTTTTCATCAGGTATTTGAATACTCGTCTTATCGCTTGCCAATGGTGAATACTAGGATTACTAGTAAACCTACTCAACTTTCCTATGGCAAAAGCGATATCCGGCCTAGTGATTGTCATGGCATACATCAAGCATCCAATAGCCTTTGAGTACTCGAGTTGTGACACCGCTTCACCCGAGTTGTGCATAAGCTTCACACTCGGATCCCATGGAGTACTCACCGGAGAACAATCAAAGAAATTAAATTTCTTTAATACTTTCTCAATGTAATGAGATTGCGTAATTGCAATCCCTTTGTTCTCTCGCTTGATCCTTATTCCAAGGATCACGTCCGCCTCTCCCATATCTTTTATGGAGAAACTCGACGACAAAAACTCTTTGGTTTTCCCAACTTGATTTTGGTCGGTGCCAAAGATCAACATGTCGTCAACATATAGGCAAATGATTACACCGTTGTCGGATGTGTCAAATTTGCTATATACACACTTGTCCGCTTGGTTTATCATAAAACCGTTGGACAAGATAACCTCATCAAATTTTTGACGCCATTGTTTAGGTGCTTGTTTCAATGCATACAATGATTTTACAAGTTTACACACCTTATGCTCCATCCCGGGCATAACAAAACCTTCCGGTTGTTTCATGTAAACTTCCTCCTCCAAGTCACCATTCAAGAATGCCGTTTTGACATCCATTTGGTGAATCACTAAATTGTGGATAGCTCCTAAGGCTATCAATAATCTAATCGTAGAGATCCTTGCTACCGGGGCATAGGTATCAAAATAATCGATGCCTTCCCGTTGCCTAAAGCCTTGGATTACTAATCGAGCTTTGAACTTGTCGATTGATCCATCCGCTTTCATCTTTCTTTTGAAGATCCACTTGCATCCCAAAGGTTTGCAACCCGGTGGCAAGTCCGATAATACCCAAGTATTATTCCCCATGATGGAGTCCATCTCATCATGTATTGCTTCTTTCCAGAAAACAACATCTTGAGACTTCATAGCCTCATCAAATGAATTTGGATCCTCCTCAATACTATAACAGTAAAGGAATTGGGATCCAATCTCATCTCTTGATCCCTCTACCAAGTATACTTAGAAATCGGGACCAAAGGATTTTCAATCCTTCCTCTTTTGCTCCTTCGAAGCATCGAAGATTCGGTTGGAACAATTGCTTGTTCTTCAACCTCACTAGTTTCACTAGTACTTGGAACTATGTCCTTTGGCCTAGGCATTGAAGAGAATCTAGTCTCATCAAAAATTACATCTCTCGATTCTATAACGGTGTGAATCGCTATAGAATCATTAGGTTCAATAACATAGAACCTATAAGCTTTGGAATGCTCGGCAAATCCAACAAAGATGCAGTCAATACCTCTCACCCAAAGTCTTCCTTTTGGGTTCGGGTAGTCGAATAACCGCCCGACAACCCCAAACTCAAATATAACTCAAGTTAGGCCTTTTCTTGAACCAAAGTTCATATGGGGTAATCTTGTTCCTTTTATTGGGAACTCGATTCAGCAAGTAACAAGCCGTTAGCATGGCTTCACCCCAAAATCCATCACTTAATCCCGAGTAGGATAACATAAAGTTCACCATTTCTTTGAGAACTCTATTGTTCCGTTCCGCCACACCATTTTGCTGTGGTGTATAAGGCGCCGTAGTCTCATGAATGATTCCTACGGATTGGAAAAACATGGGGTCGTAATACTCCCCACCACGATCGGTGCGTAAACACTTTATAAAGCAATTCATTTGCAATTCAACCTCCGTTTTAGAGATGCTGCAGATACTTTCATCAGAGAGATTAATGCCACAATCCGCATCAGTTTCTACAAAGAGAACTCTGCATCAGTTTCTACAAAGAGATCAGAAGAATCGGAAGAGACAACAGAAGCTACAACGATTTCAAAGATGCCAAAATCTGATTCTCAAACCTCAAATCTCTGCAAACCAAGTCAAAAGTTTATCTTTCATTGTACTCAAATGTAAAATGCCTCTGGCATATTTCTGAATGAAAGAACTTTCGAGGTATTGTTTAACCTCTGTCTTATCTAACTTAGCCTAATTAGTTCAATTTTTTATTTTTCACTACTTAGGGGGAGATTGTTAGCTTCAATCTTCCTAATCATAGAAGTATTTAGAAGTAGTGAAAAATAGGCTAAGTGAAGAAAGCCTCTTACAGAGGCTCTGCCGAACTTACAGAGAGATCAAGGTCGAGAAGCTACAGAAGCTAAAGAGGCGTCCTACAGAAGCTCTGTAATACGCTCAAAGAAGACCAAAGACTCGGGTGAAGACTGCTCTACAAAGGACCAAACCGAAGAACCTCTGTGACACTTCACAGAGCCTCTGCGGTCTTCAACAAAGACAAAAGATATTTATAATATCTTGCTACTGTTCCTGGACCTGTTCATCAACTTGCATGGCAACGTACCCTGTCCAACTGCAACGTGTCAAACTCTGATTGGATTCAATAGGGCTTAGTACATAATAGACGTATGCTGCATTAAATGCAATACAGCACGTCCAAACTGTTCATGCCATCCGTCCAACTATTCATACCGTCCTTTGTGAATAGTAGCTTATGCTTTATGGTTCCCTTAGAGTAGTATATAAGGAAGACTCATGTTGAGTTCTTCCTATCCATCGATTGATAAATCGAACAATCGAAACAAGAATTCAAGAGAGAAAAACATCACAAGAACACATAGCTTTAAACACTTTGAGAGTCATATCTGTTTTAAAAGCTTTGCTTACTCACTGTTCTTGAATCTGTTCTTAATATATATATTCAGTAAACTTTGAGATATTATTTTATGTTCACTGTTTATTTATATTATGTTCTAAATCTATCAATCATATCTGTTAGTTCTTCAAATACGCTTCCGCATCAAACTCATACTTGAACTAATAGATCTAATAATCTTGTATAAACAAACCGGGAACCAACAATTGGTATGAGAGCGAAGATTGATTTTCAATATCAAGTGATCCTCATTTTTACAAGATTAGTGATAGACATCATTTTTTTACCTATTTCTCATCTCTAGGTTAAAACTCCATTAAAGTGTACTCTGGGAACTGTTCAAACCCAGAAAACTTTCCAGATCTTCAGACTCATACTCTTTAATCATACCATCTTTTCAGAACCTTAACAATGACAAATACAAATAACTTCTTTACTGTTGGTTCACTCACCAAGCCTCATACTCTCCTACGAGATGAGTATCCTCAATGGAAAATAAGAATGGTTCATTTTTTTGAGGGTACTGAAAAAAATCTAGTACAATATCTTTACAACCTTCCTCCTGTTCCCATGATAGCAGTACCACGAGTACCAGCCACTGCTGAATCTCCTGAAATCCCTGAACATCAAAAACCAAAGCCAAAAGAAGAATGGTCAAATGAAGATAAGGCAGAAGATGAAGTTGCACAGAAAACAAAAAGAATCATGATAATGGCTATCCCCAATGTTTTAACCAGTTATGGTCTGATCTCATCATAAGCATTAAGTATGGTTAAACCTTCATGTGATGTCACTGAATAGATAACAACATATAGTTGGCCATGTGTAAAACGATATTAAAACATATATAGTTAAGTTGTTTTGTAAATGTCAGATAACATAAAGGAAGCAAAAAGGTAAGTATTGTATTCGTTGTAGGTGAAAGAGGTCGACATGTTTTTCTAGACCAATTATGAGAAGTTTACAATTATCCTTATGAATAATTGTAAGAAGCTACTTTCGTCATGTGGCTCATGTAGAAAAATAGTTATACAAAATCTTGGAGGGGACTATAGATGTTCGCAAGGGATAATATGCGGATATATTCTTCGAATTGCAAAAATGATCTTGATGTCTGAAACGTTTCACGAAAAATGCAAAAAAGGCCATAAAGATTACACGTTCATGCATCATTGCTATTGTTTAAAAAAGGAAGCAATATCAGGACCGTGTGATCTAAGTCCAACAACTTGTTTCTTATTTTCTATCAGAAAGGATTTAGTAATAAATGAGAAAATATTCAAAGATTTCCAATTTCATGCATCATCGTGATAATTCTCACAAATCCAGTAACTTTGTTGCAATTGCTCCTTAATCAAAGTCACGAACTAGTTGGCATTCTCAAAGTCATGGATTCTTGAATCACAACGAAATATAGTTCATAATAATAAGTATCATGCATTTAGAAAATCGAAGATTGGTCACCATCAATAAGAATAATACTTCTAAATCACTTCAGGTCAGTGGTACTTCAAACATCCAAAATAAGTCATCACGGTAAATGTCGCAACCTTCCCAAATAAGGACACCTAGATGTTCTCGTATGACAATAAGTGTCTCACATTCGATTCCTTTGAGAATGACATGAGATTGCTAAATTCACATTGTGGCATTTTAATATCTCATAACATTTATTTATATATTTATATTGATACTGATTTTCAAGTTGTAACACCCAATTTTTCGGTAAGTAAAAGTCACCTATACGTTTATATACCTGTCAGGATCGAATCTTAACAAGAACAGGCTCACAAGATTACAACGAAACCTCAATCTTGTTGAACAGGCTCAACAAGACGACTTCTACTTCTCTAGAAATAGGGTTCTTAAACCTTGAGGTTAATTCTCTCTAAAACACAATCGAATTCTTTTTCACACACGTATATCGTATTATTTTTCTCTTCTTTATAATAGCTATCTATCAACAAATATATATACTGAATAATTACAAGATAACTATCAAAATAAGATTGATCTTCAGAATATTCTTTTAAGTATATCTTCAATCAATCCATCTTTATCTCCTTCAATCTCGCATTCCATGTTCTGATCACAAGCAGTATTAACTTCATTCTTCTCAAGCAGTACTAATAATCTTTCAGCAGTAGTAATGTTTGATATGCCCAAGCAGTACTAACAGTTTTCGTAAGACACCAGCAGTACTAACTTTTGATCAGCAGCATTAATGATATTCCAGCAGTAGTAATATACCAGCAGTATTAACTTTGTTCAGCAGTATTAACCATGTACCAGCAGTAGTAACTTGTCTAGCAGTACTAATCATGTTCTTGCAGCATTAATGACTCAGCAGTACTAACCTTGAACTAGCAGTAGTATCTTTGTTCTGGCAGCACTAACATTGAACTAGCAGTACTAACTTGATCTGGCAGTAGTAATGTTGTTCTGGCAGTACTAACCATACTTAGCATATCTTCAGTTCCCAACAATCTCCCCCTAACTTGACTTTTCAGGATGAGAAGTTAAGTTCTTCAGATGATGCTTCCAAAACCTAATCATCAACGCATAAATTTGGATCCAATCCCAGACTTTGATTGAGAATCCTTTTTACAAGGTATCTTGCCATCTTAGAGTCTTTGTCACTCACCAACTTAGCATGCAGCATTCCATTCAACTTTTTCATGCTGTGCTTGTATACAACATCCACCAAATAATATTCATGAAATGTATTGTCAAGAGAGATGACATACACTCCACAATTCTCAATGAGCATCCAGTTGGTAATGACTTGAAAATTCCTTGCCATCAAATACTGAACTGCTTCTGGTTTGAACATTAAGCACAAGTATTCAAGAACCATCTTGGTGATAGACATACCTTGCTCTGTCAGCATGTTTCCATATAGCCTCATTCCCACCTTGAACATCTCTTCCAAGTCAGATCTAGAGCATGTTCTGATAAGTTTTCCCCAAGTAGGACAAACTTCAAACTTTCCATCTGCCCTTTTGATTCTGATCAACTCCTTTCTTCCATCTTTCAATGTGTCCCAGAAGATGATCTCAGGAGGCATGGAAGACAATGGTGTAGTCTTGATTGGATTAGTATCAACCACAGTTATATACACATCACATTGAGCATTTGATTGTGATTGTACATTGCTTGGTTGACCTGATGAAGTTGCCACTTCTTCTTCAGCAACTTTTGGATCATATTTCTCTTTCACTGCTTCCTCCTGGGCTTCTTCTACAGTTGGATCCACCCTTGGCTTCTTTACATCTTTCTTCTTTGAGGCTATTGTCATTGTTCTTGGCCTCTTTGTTCTTTTGAAAGATTTAACAGCTTCAGGAGTGGTTTCAGCTGTTTCTTCTTTGTGGCTTTTAGCAGCACTAACAGTTTCTGCTGCCTTTTGTTTTTCAGCAGCAGTAACCATTTCTACTGCTATAGGTGTTACTGCTTCTTTTATGACCTTTAATATTGCTGCTTCGACACTGTCCTTCACAATCCCATATATCTCTTCATCAATCTCTGCTTTAGTTACTGTAGGAACAGATTCTGCTTTCTTCTCACTTTCAGATACTGCTGCTTCAGTCTTAGATACTACATCATTATCTGTTTCTACTGCTGGTTCTGTTTCTACTTCTTTTGCAACCTCAGCAGCAGTAACTGTTTCTACTGCTGGTTCTGTTTCTACTTCCTTTGTAATATCAGCAGCAGTAACGGTTTCTGCTGCTGTTTCTGTTTCTGCTTCCTTTGTAATATCTGCAGCCTCCTCAGTCTCCCCCTCAACCTTATACTCATACTCCCCCTCAATTTTTTCATCCTCCATGTTTAGATCAGAGTCTAACTCCCCCTTTTTGGAAGCATCATTGGTAGGGTTTCTTCTCCTAAGGACAAACTGAGCTTTCTTCTTTCTGTGCATCAACTTAGTGATCATCTTCCTTTGCTTCTCAAGCTGTGAGTTTTGATAGAGGACCACTTTCTTGAGTTCATCAATTTCCTTTTTCTGATCCATGATCTCAATGTTGATATTTGCAATAGTTTCCATCAATTCCTCGTACGTATATCTATCCTCACCCTGTTTAGGAGTTTTTACCTCCCTTAAAGGATCATTGGAAGTTTTAGCAGGTGTCTCTTGCCTAGCAAAAGCACTACCTACCCCCTTGGTTTCTTGGCACCTGGGACCTCTGGATGATTTCTCACCCTGAGTTGCCGTGAGGAAGGGCTTAGTTATTTTACCACTGGCCTTCTCTTTGCTAGCAGAAGTAGTGGCAGCCTTGCGACTCACATGCTCAACCTTCTCCTTAGTGAGCACCTTCTTGGGGTTGGGAGACACCCCTGTGGTTTCCCTTTCGATATTCTCCATTGGAGAATGCTCCAACAGAGGGCTTAGAGTCTTCGGGCTCTTAGGAGATACAGCAAGGGAAGGAACCTTGTGTACCTTTCTTCTTTCAAACGTTTTGGTTATTATGGGAGTGGGTCGTACAAGAATGGACTGAGGGATGTCTTTTGTGATGGAAGGTTGGGATTGGTCATCAGTGGGTGTGTCTAATGAGGGCCTTGACCCTGATGCCATACCTTCAGGTGTGTGGGACACAACCATCATTGTAGAGAACAATGGTGTGTCAATTCCTTCCGAGTCCCTAGGAAGTCTTTTCATATTTGAAAAAACCTTCCCTTTAGGGGGTTTTGGCACATATACCTCATCAAACTGAGGTAATTCCGTCAATTCCTTAGTTATCACTTCTTGAACAAACCTTGGATACATATAAAACCGCTTTTTGGATTCCAGGTTTGATACAAGATCATTGAAAATCATTTGAGAAAAATTAAACTTCCTGTTAGTGGCTAAGCAGACTAGAGCATAAGCAATAGTACTGCTGAACTCACTCCATCCAGTAGTTTTCTTTGAAATACAATGCATTAGGGTATGAACAAAGAATCTCCATTGAGTAAAAAACTTTGACTTGTAGAATTTAAAAACTCCAATGGGACATTCATACCCCATTCTTTGTAAAGTTGAGAAGAGTTCTTCATTGGGAATAGAAGATATACCTGAGGCATCATCTAGTCGAAGAGTGATGCGAATGAGTTCTTCTGAAACTTTCAAGGGTTTGTCACATACCCTTGTTTGAATGACTTTATGCCCATCTTCGGATTCTACGGTGGCATTGGCCCAGAATTGCGTCTGATGCTCGATGTATATTGTCGGATTCATCGTTAGGGCATACGAAATATGAGTGGACTTGAGAAAATCCACAATTTCATGAAATCCTTCGGCCTGCTTCGGCTTCTGAAGCATTGCAATCTCATTATGCTCGTCGACAAACTCCATAATCGTTGTGCTTCCTGAGGATTTGTAAAGAAAACACAGAGATTCTAGGGAGAAGGGGTTAGAACGAGAGAGAGAAGAAGTTAATGCGAAGAGTCGTTATGAACTTTGGCGGGCAAACAGGGGTATTTATAGCAGTATTTGCCCTAGATTTTCAAAAGCAGTATTAACGACATACGCAGTATTAACCACGAAGCAGTATTAACTACTTATTGGCAGTATTAACTGTGCACTAGCAGTATTAACTACTGAGCAGTATTAACTGCAAAGCAGTATTAACTACTGAGCAGTATTAACTACACAATCAGTATTAACTACTCATTGGCAGTATTAACTACCGAGCAGTATTAACTGCAAAGCAGTATTAACTACTGAGCAGTATTAACTACTCATTGGCAGTAGAAAATATGTACTAGCAGTAGAAACTCTGCACTGGCAGTAGTAACTCTGCACTAGCAGTAGTAACTCTGCACTAGCAGTAGTAACTCTGCATTAGCAGTAGTAACTACACTTACACTTTTCTGCACTTGGTAATCTGAGGGAAACAGAGGATTCTGAGAAAGAGAGTTAGTAGCACCAAATATATGAAGAAATACAGGTATAAAAACAGAAAGTCATGAATTTATTCTAGGTTGATCATGCCCACACTTGTTACCAAAAAGGTGAATCTACCCACATCAAAAGCTTTTGTGAATAGATCAGCAAACTGGTCATTTGTATGAACTTTAGCAACCTGAATTAATTTCTTTTCATTGCAATCTCTTATAAAGTGATACTTGATCTCTATATGCTTTGTTTTTGAGTGTTTGACTGGATTATTAACAATGCTAATAGCACTGTTGTTATCAATGAAGATTGGAGTGTGAAGAAATGTTACCCCATAGTCCAACATCTGATTCTGAATCCATAGAACCTGAGAGCAGCAGCTTGCAGCAGCTATGTACTCAGCCTCTGTGGTAGATAAGGACACTGTGGTTTGTTTCTTACACTGCCAAGATACTAGTCTTGTACCCAAAAACTGACATCCACCTGAAGTAGATTTCCTATCCATGTTAGCTCCACCCAAGTCACTATCTGAGTATGCAAGCAAGTCAAAAGATGATTCATAAGGATACCAGAGACCTAGTCTAGGTTGCCCTCTTAGGTATCTGAAAATTCTCTTGACTGCATGAATATCAGTAGTAACTCTACTTGCACTTTGCAGCATTTGTCAAATCCTCAAATGTCATCTTACCTTCTGACACATCACCTTTACCACTTATCTTACCTCCTGCAAGATTATTCCCAAAAGCAACATGTCCTCCATCAATTCTTTTGAAATTCTTGAGGCAGGACATGTTACCTGTCATGTGCCAGGAGCAACCACTATCAACATGCCAGATGCTCTTTCCCTTGAGCTGTTGGTTGCACTGCACATCTGATAAATCAATTAGTTTTTATTGGGAACCCAAGCCGAAGTGGTCTTGGGTCTCCCTTGCTCATCAAAGTACTTGCACTTGGTTTTGATGAGATTTTCATCCTTAGGTACTGCAGTACTGGAGTACTTTGTCAATATGATTGGTTTAGCAGCACTAGAAGCAGTATTAACCTCAGAAGTACTAACAGAGTTAGCAGCACTAACAGAGTTAGCAGTACTAACAGAGTTAGCAGCACCAACTGAGTTAGCAGCACCAACAGAGTTAGCAGTACTAACAGAGTTAGCAGCACTAACTGAGTTAGCAGCATTAACTGAGTTAGCAGCACTAACAGAGTTAGCAGCACTAACAAAGTTAGCAGCACTAACTGAGTTAGCAGCACTAACACTGCTAGCAGCAGTATTGGCAGTAGTATTGCTTCTAGCAGCACTAACCTTGTTAGCAGTATTGCTTCTAGCAGCACTATCCTTTTCAGCAGTACTATCTGAGGTATTTTTGGATTTAGCTTGTTTCTTAGCCACATGGTTCCTTGCAGGCTTCCTATAACCATTGGATTTATAAAAAGGTCTTTGAAAATTCATCCTTTGGTTAATAGGATTGAAATAACAGTGTTTGGCAAGATGATTCAATCTGCCACAGATGAAACAAGGTTTTGGTCTGTTAATCCTTTGCAGATCAACTCCTTGCTTTTGTGCCCACTGGTTATTCCAATTTCTTTGATTTCCCCTCCTTTTATCATGTTTTTGGGGCTTATTCTCTTGAGATTTCTTGCAAGAACAATGTTCACAAGTTTTAGAGTTCACAACAGTGGTCTGTGTATAATGAACTCCCTTTCCCTTGTCAGTCCTTTTCATCTCATTGTTCTTAACACATGGACTTTCACATTCCTCATCAGATCCTACTTTGTCAGTCTCATCCTCAACAACTACTTTATCTAATGGATCTACTTCAGTGGCTCCTTTAGGTAAGTCCTTCCTATCCTTGGTTTCTAATAGGTCTGACTTAGGAGGGATGTAGTTGTTGTTATAGGGTGGGGGTGTGGCATTGTACCCTATTCCTGGTTTCAACTTACTATGGATTTGAGAGTTGATTATGTTGTCCATGACTTTGGAGGCACAAGTAAACTTTTCTACATCAAGTTTAACTTTCTCAAGCTCTCCTTTTAGTTTCTCACACTCTTCCCTAGACTCTTTCAGTTGGAACTCCAGACCACCCTTTTCCCACTTCCAGTAGTTTGTATCATATGAGTGTTGAAGTTCATTGGCTTGAAAAGCCTTAATTTGTTCTTCAAACCTCTCAACAATCAATACATAATCTCTTATGTCCTTTTCTAATCTCTTAAGGTCATCACACATTCCCTGATTGTGATCTCTATACCTTTTAACAGTGTCTATACAAGCTTGAGAACAGAGATTAGATTTTACCTCCGTAGGAATATCTGAGACTTCTGCCATGAGTGCATGATTCTGGATTGCCTCTTCTGCTTGATCACTCCAATCAAAAGTACTGTTTGATTCAATAGAATTTTCCATAATGTTTGTAGAATTCTAAGAAACACAAGCTCTGATACCACTTGTCAGGATCGAATCTTAACAAGACAATAAACACTTAGAATTCAGAATTAAAGAATCTGCGGAAAAGAACTTTAATTCTCACAATCAAGAACAATGTAACAGAAAATTCACCACTTTGTGTATTCACTAAATCGACTCACAAGATTACAACCAAACCTCAATCTTGTTGAACAGGCTCAACAAGACGACTTCTACTTCTCTAGAAATAGGGTTCTTAAACCTTGAGGTTAATTCTCTCTAAAACACAATCGAATTCTTTTTCACACACGTATATCGTATTATTTTTCTCTTCTTTATAATAGCTATCTATCAACAAATATATATACTGAATAATTACAAGATAACTATCAAAATAAGATTGATCTTCAGAATATTCTTTTAAGTATATCTTCAATCAATCCATCTTTATCTCCTTCAATCTCGCATTCCATGTTCTGATCACAAGCAGTATTAACTTCATTCTTCTCAAGCAGTACTAATAATCTTTCAGCAGTAGTAATGTTTGATATGCCCAAGCAGTACTAACAGTTTTCGTAAGACACCAGCAGTACTAACTTTTGATCAGCAGCATTAATGATATTCCAGCAGTAGTAATATACCAGCAGTATTAACTTTGTTCAGCAGTATTAACCATGTACCAGCAGTAGTAACTTGTCTAGCAGTACTAATCATGTTCTTGCAGCATTAATGACTCAGCAGTACTAACCTTGAACTAGCAGTAGTATCTTTGTTCTGGCAGCACTAACATTGAACTAGCAGTACTAACTTGATCTGGCAGTAGTAATGTTGTTCTGGCAGTACTAACCATACTTAGCATATCTTCAGTTCCCAACAATACCTAACTTATAGATTTTTGTGTTAGGAAATCATTTATTTTAGTCCCTAGAAGAATCGAGGGTGTTTCGTGTGAGAAAAGTCAGGGTTTTGGGCTCGGTACAGGTCCGACGACTATGAAAGGTGTCAATGTCGCCTGATAAAGTAGCAGAAGCTGGAGCACGTTCTGTGCATTTGCTGTGACTATGACTCGTAACATTGCCATGGCAATGTCTTCTAAATGTAGCAGTGTGATAAAAATGCATTTTTCAGTTTTCTCTCATTTCTCACTTCACCTATCTTTGCTACTTCATCTCAAACTCTCTCAAGACGAACCCTCTTCTCTTATTTCGGTTCTTGGAGCATTCAAGGCTCAGATTTTGGAGTTTTAAAGTTACCCTTCACAATTTTAGAGAGGATTTAAAAGCAAAGGTGTGGAGCTCTTCATCTCATTCTCATTTTCAAGGGTTTTTAAGTTTCTAGGGTTTCATCAAACCCTCCCCAAACCATCTTCCATTCTCTTGGTGTATGGAGTTCTGAGGTTCATCCTTGTAACCTTAGAAGTGCAACTTTGGTGGATTTAAGGGTCGTAGTGGAGGCAATCTTCTAATCCTTATACCCAAAAGTTAGGGTTTTGTGTTCTCTTTTCTCTTCCATTTGTTAGAGCTTCGTATAACTTTGGAAGTATTTATGGTCAAGGATCTTTGTAGAGAACTTGAAGCTAAAATATAGAAGGTTTCAAGTCTTCATCAAGGAACTCAAGTTTTGGGGGTAAAAACCTAGATTGAGCCTAAATCTAGCAAGGTGTGTTGTATTTGCTTTACAAAACTATATACATGTCAAAATATTTTGGGGTCATGAACATATTTTTATGTGTTTACTTCATATTTGATGAGTTTTGTGAATAATTGAGTATTTAAGCATAGTTGGAAAATCAAAACTTTATAAATGGTTTACGATGTGTTTTTGGTGTTTTAGTCACCAAAAAGGGGATTTAATCAATTAAATCAGATTTCTCGGATACTTTGGGAATGTGGATTTAACCCCTAATATGTGTAATTTGATCACAAATGGTTTTATTGGAATCGTTGTACGAGTTTGGGCACTTATGGACTGTTTTAGAGTCATTGAATATTTTGGGATCTAACCCAACTTATGAATTTTGTTAGTGGAAATTTTAATCTCTTTGACCTAAAAAACGTGAGTTCTTGGGAACAGTTATTCTTTGACTTCGTAAATATTTTGGAAACTACGAACCTTGCGGCGTTGGACCTTTGGCCAATTATACTTGGGGAAAATAACAATTTTGGAAAGTTTGTATTCTGGCTTATGTAGCAATATTGGCTTTACCATTATAGTCAAGTATTTTATGATGCCGTTTGGCTTGATATATATACTCAAATGAGTTTGGGACTTTGTCCGGTTTTAATCGCTCAATGTGGAGCTTTGTACGTAAAATACAATTATTGCATAAGTGTTGAATAATTACATGTTTTGAGTGTGTTAGACATTCAATTGGTGTCATGTAATTTTTAGACTGCAATGCATTGGATCCATAGGCATAGGAGTCTATTTATATTTAAACGTGGATTTTTGATGTCCACGCTTGATCTAGTGAGTGGTCCCCACGTCATGTTAGTAAGCTTGCGGTGGTGCTTATAAGAGCCATATACGGAGCTAAGTCTTGCGGTGGTGCTCATGAGAGCCAGATACTGAGACTTGTGACTTTATGGTGTGACTTTATCGAGTAGACACTAGGGTCATTTGTGTATCTTGCGGTGGTGCTCAAAGGAGGCGTATACGGGGATCCATTGCCCGAAGTGAATCTCGAGAACGTTGATCAATGGCTAAACTTTGTGTTCTCGCCATATTCGATGGAATCACCCCCCGGTCACTGAAAGGTACGATTTTGGGTAGTTCGTTATCCATGTCATTTTGTTGTTTGGAATTTACAAGCCTTACCCATATAATTGGTATTTTAGACTCACTTCTTGTACGTGAAATGGGAAACTTTGATGATTGGGCATTTCTTAAAAGAATACTTTGGATTTGAGATACAGGCCTATTAAATGGATTTCCTTTTCAACTGATATTCCAAGGAGTGGTTATGTTTGAAGGATTAGATGGTTCTGTTAGAACTTTGATATATGTTTTAGTATTCCATTCCTTTGTAAACTTTAGATATTTGTAATCTCAAGTTATGTATTTAAGGATTTTGGAAGTTTTTATATATCTTCTATTTACAAATTTTAGGGGTGTTACATAAGTATTGTATTTGTTGTGGGAGAAAAAGGCCGACATGTCTTTCTAGACCAATTATGAGAAGTTTACAATTATTCGTATGAATAATTGTAAGAAGTTACTTTCTTCATGTGGCTCGTGTACAAAATTTTGGAGGGGAATACAGATGTCCGCAAGGGATAATATGCAGATATCATCCTCGAAATGCAAAAATGGTCTTGACGACTGAAACGTTCCACGAAAAATGCAAAAGCGGTCCTAAAGATTACATGTTCATGCATCATTGCTATTGTTTAAAACATGAAACAATATTAGGAACGTGTGATCTAAGTCCAACAACTTGTTTCTTATTTGCTATTAGAATGGATTTCAAAATAAACGAAAAAATATTCAAAGATTTCCAATTTCATGCATCATCGTGATAATTATCACAAACCCAGTAACTTTGTCGTAATTGCTCCTCAATCACGAACTATTTGGCATTCTCAAAGTCAAAAATGGCTCCTTGAATCATAACTAAGTAGAGTTCATAACTATAAGTATCATGTAACACCCCGACCTTTGGAAGATATCGACATTTTAAGATAAATATGAAACATAGGATTTTGGATTAAATCCTAGATTTTATAGTCTATTTGGATGGGGAATTCAAATACGAACCCAACGGGCCTTTCCGGAGCCAAAACGGAGCAAAAACGAAGAAGTTATGGCCAAAACAACTTTCGGTACGACCTCGACTAAAGTGACCAGCGAAAGTGACACTCGTGTCACTCTCGCATGTTACTCTCGCCGGTTTTGTACCGAGAGCCATGGGACCACGGCGAGAGTGCCCAGCGAAAGTGACACTTGTGTCACTCTTGCACGTCACTTTAGCCGTCGGGCACCTGGAGCATAAAAACGTGATTTTCACCCTTTCAACCCCATTTTTCATTTCCCACTTCTCCCCCTTCATCCCTATCTCTCCCAAACCAAAACCCCTAAGCCCCAAAGTCGATTTTGAGCCATTTAGCCACAAGATTCGAGATTTGCAAGTGATTTTTTCATCAACCATGTTTTGGGGAAAAAAAATTGAAACCACCCTTTCACTTCATCTTCTTCACTTAAAGATTTCTAGGGTTTCATCCAACCTTTTGTCCATTTGAAGAGTTGGAGCTTGTGGTGTTTTATTGGTGATCTAGAGGTGCTTTGGTTGGTGGATTCAAGTTGTGGTTAAGGTAATCTTCTCTTTTCTTCATTAATGGAAATTAGGGTTTTGGTATAAGTTGAGGTTATTGATGAAAATGTTTGGGGAACATTTTTAAATGGTTGATTATGCTTATTGATGGTCGTAAACTCATGGATCTAGATTTTTGGAAGATTTGGCTTGAGGATTCAAGTTTCTTCAAATGAGCTCAAATTTGGGGAAAATCTAGATTTAGCCTAAATCTAGCAAGGTGAGTTCAAGTTGATTTGTGAAAACGTTGTACATGCCAAAATGTTCATTTTAAAGTGTTTTAAGTGTTTTACAAGAAAATATGCATTGTTGAGTTATTTGAATGATTTTGATTACTTGGAATATTTGATTTTATAAATCTTGTAAAATAACCATTTTTGGGATTTTTGGATAACTTGATAAAATAAGCATTAATGTAAGTGTTTTGATATTTAATGCATAATTGAAGGTTATCTAGTAAAAATACACTTTTAGTGTTTTGTTGGAAATATGCATAATCTTGTGTGGGGTACGTTTTGAAGCATGAACGTGTGGGTCATTGGGTTTTGGGTCATTTCCGACCTTGTGAACATTTTAAAAGTTGTAGACCATTCGGTTTGAGAAAAGACGTAATTTGGGTATTTTGATGGAGGAACCTTAAGTATTGTTATTTTAAATGATTTATTTTACGTTTGTAAATCTTTGGGTATAAATGCACATGGATGTGTACTTTGGAAAATGACGTGTCTTAAATTAAGAGTTGTGTTGAGTAATTCGAGTCTATAAAGTATTTTTCGCATAAACGTGAGTTATAAGTGCTTTACTGGATTATTTGGTTTCATGAGTGGTTAATTGTTTTGGCTGAGCTTATGGCTCGGTTTATGACTTTAATGAGTCTTGAGGACATTTGTCCGAATTTTAACATTTGAATATGGAGCTTTGGTCGTCAGTTGCATTTATTGCATTTTATTTAAAGAGTACATGTTTTGAGTGCGTGTGTCATTCAAGTGGAGTCGTGTACTATTAGACCGTAATGCATTGGATCCACAGGCGTATGAGTCGGTCATATTGGCATGGTGGAAAGTCTTGGTATTCTCACTTTGGGATGTACGCCGTCTTGACATTTTGTGTCCTCGCGTTGTGGAGAGGAACCATATTGGGTTGTACTCCGAGATTTTGGTTTATTGTTGATGTTCTAACACTTGTGCACGAGGGTTAAACATCTTGGGTTATCAAGTAAGGAGTCGAGACTCCAAACCTTAAATGCTAGTAAGTAGGCAATAAAGGTTTCATTGAAACCTTGAGGTTTAACTTACTAGAGAATGAACAGGCAATAAGATCGTGTATCCTTGAGGTGTAGCTGGGCACATCAGGCAATAAAGGATATGGTGGTGCCACCCGTTGCTGGGTGTGGGACTTGAGGTATAGCTTTTTATAGCAGGCAATAAAGTCCGACTCGAGTTGGAGCTTATTAAAGCAGACAATAGAGTCACAATCTGAAGTGTAGTTCAATAACATAGTTATGCGGCTTAACTTTGTGTTCTGCCACATACAATGGAATCGGGTCTCCCCCGTCACCAAAAGGTGTTGGTTGGGTATTTATTTTATCCATGTTTTTGGTGACGTTTTTTTATTTATATGGTTTGCTTTCCATATCTTATAGGTTGTGATGTATGCCTCATTCGTGCTTGGGATGTTTTAGTTAATAGCAATTCATTTATGATTTCAATCATTTTGGAAGTCAAATACTATTTCACCTTTGAAGTGGGTTTTGGGACGAGTCCATTTTGAGAATCATTTTTTATTAGAGCTTTCATCACGGGAATTGAGTGCATTGGAAAATGGGTGGTTTGCATTCAAAGTAAATCCTTTTTGAACTCATGATTTAAATTGCACCTCTCGTCTTACGAATTATATAATTATGATAAAACTCTTGAACTCACTAGGCGTTAGCCTAACCTTTCTATTTGTCGGCATGTGCAACAGGTTCCGGTTGGGATGTAGTTCTAGTGACACTGTGAAGAGTGGAGAGCTAGTTGTGAGCTCAAGAAGCAAGTATATTGGTGAAGTCTTCCGCACTTGGGGAATAGCAACTTGATTTTGGGGTTGAGTAACACCCGATCTTTTGTAGTCTTGGCGAATGACTTAGTTTTGATTGTTGAAAATATAATGTTTATATTGAGGTAATTTCAAGATTGGTTTGTAGAAGGAATTTCATTCTTAGGTGGTTGTTTTATTGAAAATTTTATTTAGTTACTCTTTCCAATTTTAAGGGTGTTACAAGTTGGTATCAGAGCATAAGTTTGAGAGAATTAGGTGTTGATTTTGGATACCTAGACTCAAACTATCGTTCTTTTAAGTAAATGAGAGTGAAATTGTGTAATAACCGAGACCAAAGAGGAAGAATTCTAAGTCTTGTGTCAAGTTTAATAAAGGTAGAAGTTGAGGGGCTAGTAGGTAAATTAGGAATGAGGTATAAAAACCCAATGATTGACACAAAACCCTAGTTTTGGCAATCATTTGGGTGGCTTGCGGCTGAGATAGAAAGGAAGGGAGAAAGAAAGGAGCAGGAGAAAGGGAGAAAGAAAGAAGAAGGAAGAAAGAGAGATAGAGCAAGTAAGAACAAAGGGTCTTCAAGTTGTTGGAGAGGAAAGGAAGGTTTTCTTATCCTCAATCAATCAGGTAATATCTTCTCTTCCTCTCTAATCTGTGATTTTACTGCTGAGTTTAGTATTTTGGAGTTTTTTCTTAAAAGTTGAGTTTGAGGCTTTGGGATGAATTAGGTGTCTTAAATGTATTTTTGGCAACTAGGAGTTTCATACTATTTGAGCCTAGTAATCAGAATACTGTTGCTAACCTTTAATCCGTGGGATTTTGAGTTAATCTGTGATTCTCGGGTCAAAAAGGAGTCAGGTCGGCGTCCGGAAAGTCCCATGGATGTCCGGACACGATAGTCCATTTGAATGTTTCCGGATGAGGAAACTGTCCGGATAATAAGGGTATCCGGATGAGTCGTGCCCGATAAGTGTCTGTTCGGTAAGTAGGAAGTATCCGGAGTGTAGTGTTGTCCGGAATGTTGCGTCGTCCGGAATATAGCGTTGTCCGGAAAGTAGTTTATTGTCCGGAAAGTAGTTACCCGATAAGTAACAGGCATCCGGAAAGTTGAATCCGGATGGTGTCTGGACTGTTGGTTTAGGCATCTGAGTAGTTTGTATCTCATCTATTTCTCAGGCAATTCGATAGTAAGCCGGAAGTTGTTAATGCCAAAATCGCACCAAAGGGACAACTTAAGGTCGATGTGGACTTAATGAACTAAAGAAAGGATCTTTCGAAGAGACGTGCGACGAGGGAAAAAATAAACGAGACAAGGGATTTGATGACGCAGGAAAAACCTCAATCGATGAAAAAACCTGCGGACGACAGTGGGTGTCGTCGCTGCACTATGGTCGCCAATCAGGGGCGACGTCCTTGGTACTGGCGTCGGTCGTACGATGATTACAATACAAATGAAGGAAATACTTCGAAATGTAAAGTACAAGTGTTTGTTGTGTGTGAATACAAAGTGTAAATAACTGTTGGATGTCGGATTTTTCTGATGGATCTTGAAATGAGGCTTTAGCTTGACTTTTATAGTCTTCGTGCCATTAATTAGCTCCATTAATGATTTGATCAATGGCTACAACGGCTGGAAACGGTCGCCGGAGTGATTATCCATAATGCTCTTCGTCCGTTACGGCTGCTTGCTGTTAATGGCTTTGACTCCTGCATTAAATACTTAACAAACGTAACCGTCAAGGTTAACGTTAGCTTTGGTCGAAGGTGCAATGATCTTACGCGATGGTCGTACGGGACGGGCGATGCTATGGTCGAGCGTCATGGGAGACGTACGACTTACCTTTTACGGGAGACGACGGATGTTTTCTGGGTTCTTGTCGAGACCTTATCTTAATACAAGATTTGGACTATAACGTGCGTCTTACCTTCTCTGGTCGTGGTCGTACGACGTGATTTTTTGCCCAAACAGTTTGCCCCCAAAATTTAAAAATTGAATGTCAAATTTAAGTTTTAAATTTTGCTTGTCGAACGCTTAGACTTGTGACCTGGGTTGAGGGACTTACCTGGTTGTCGTGGGGCTAGACCGGTTCACCTTTAACTGAACGAGAAGTTGAAAAGGGAACGAGGTCATGACGTCATGATGACACACGTTTGTGCTTACCAGCTGTCGAAGACAGGTGTCGAAGATTCGGATAGGTATGGACGCGTGTTGATCATCAGTGGACTCGACTTGTTGTGATTTCCTGCATAAATAGAGATCACAATGGGTTGTTTTCTTTAGAGATTTTCTTTAAAAGTTTTCTGTTTCTGATGAGGCCCTTCTCTAGAATCTCGACTTTGTTCAAATCTTGGGTGGTTGGAGATCTATTGATAACTCTATTTTTAGAGTTATTATTTCCATTTATTTTCCACTTTATTTTGTCAATTTTAGCCATTTCACTTCTAAAAACCCCCATTCTTGGTATGATTTACGAAAACGATCAAAAGGAGTGAACCATGGTCTTTAATAAATTATTTGGGGAAGTTTTGGGTGTTTTCACGATTTTTCATCCGCAGTGACGTATACAGTGCCCACTCCGGTTCCCCACTCTTCGAGCAGAACAAAAAGAAAAGAAAAAGAAACTTTTAGTTGGGATCTAATTTTCTGGAGGAGGAAGGTTCATTTGGCAGAGAAATGGCTGGAGAAGTACAAGGTAGTTCTCATTGAAGATAGCATCAAGTACACCCCTTTGTACTTGCAAAAGTTGACTTCTAAAGGACCATTGAGTAAAGAGAGTTATACATGGAGGATTGAAGTATTATCCTTTGGGCTGATTTCAGCATTTCCCTGCAGTCCTTGCACCTTGGATAAACCTTTTTCTTTGTGTAAAGACCAACACCTCCTTCTTGGTATAAAAAGGGGTGTTGGGTCTCATTTATTGCATCCATCTTTCTTGCAATTTATCTAGCATTTTCTTTAAGTTGTAAGCTTTCATTTACTGCAGTAACTTAGCATTAAATTTCAGTAATTTATTTTCCATTGTAGTTCGAAATACACAGTGCAGGGACGACTTCTCGTTCCCCACTGTGAGCAGTTAATTCAAATCACTTTCAGTTTTATTATGTGCAATTCTTCATCTTTTGTTTTCTTTACTTCGGAAATGTTAGGCTAAACATCCTTTGGGATGTAGGAAGGAGAAGTACCTGGATTTTATCAAAAATGCTTGAGTAATATTTATACTTAGAATATTTGTTGTTTTGGTCTTTCATTCTCGATATTTACCCAAGGATGCGAACAAGCCGATCACTTGCAAGGATCTAAAGTCTAGTTCTTAACTTAGAAATGAGTAGAACGTAGTGACACGAGCTTGAATGATGCTAGGGGATTCGAAAGAATTCTTATGACACTTACGAAAGTGAGGTCGGCACAGTGAGCTAATCTCTGCCCACTGGAGTAGTAGGCAAGCTAATTTGTGTATTAAAACACTTAGAGTATTTGTCTCTACACATTCCATCGAGGCCTGAAAAGGTCCATTTAGAGATTACCATTGACAAAACAACAAGTACTAAGAGTATGGGATTTTTATCTAACGGTGTGAGTATTTTGTAACCGGGCTTTTCTAGCGAAAATGTCCACCACGAATACGAGGATCACTCTAAGGACCGAGTATTTGAGATAAAATTTAGGGAAAATCCAACCTACATTCCTCCTTTTTAACATTTAGTAAATCGTTTCAAGTAGCTATTTTACCAAACCAAACCAAAGTATTATTTTCCTCTCTAGTTGAAACTTGTAAAAGGAGCTCATGAGAACCGTATTGTCTTGATTGTCCAGTCTCTGTGGATTCGATTCTGGTATTTTACCAACTATTACTTGCTGTGACGATCATAGTGGACAGTGTACACTTGCACTTCCCACTGTGGACAGTTTGCAACCCACTGCGATTTAAACACATATTTCGCACGTACCAAGTTTTTGGCGCCGTTGTCGGGGACTGGCGTGATTTTAAATATCAAGACATTAGTTTTTGTTCGAGCCCGAGTAACTAGTTTTTCTAAGCTGTTCGTGTTGTATGCCACGGCGACAACCCGAACATTTGGTTCCAATAGATCTCGAAATAGAAAAAACGTTGCGAAAAACACGAAGAAGCAAGAAAACAAATCGACAACCCCCTGTGATCCCCACTGTAAACATGGCTGCAATACCGCCACCTATAGTGGAGACCACAATCACGATTGCCGATAGCAAAGATCGAAAAATACGGGACTATGCTACTTCCGGAGTTGGTGATTTAAGCTCCGGAATTTTGAGACCCAATATTGTTGCAACGCATTTTGAACTCAAACCGGTGATGTTTCAAATGATCCAAGCCATGGGTCAATTTGGAGGATCGCCATCTGAGGATCCACACTCGCACTTAAAATCTTTTTTAGAAATGACCGATTCCTTTCAGTTGCAAGGTGTTAGTGATGAGGCATTAAGACTAAGGCTTTTCCCTTTTTCATTAAGGGACAAGGCGAAGTCTTGGCTGAACGCACATGCACCTCACTCGATAACCACTTGGCAAGAGCTTGCCGATAGATTTTTGCAAAAATACTTTCCTCCAACAAGGAATGTTAGGTTTCGAAATGATATAATTTTGTTTAGGCAAGAGGAAGATGAGGCTGTTTCGGATGCATGGGAACGATTTAAAGATTTACTTCGAAAGTGCCCACATCATGGCATCCCATATTGCATCCAATTGGAGACCTTTTACAATGGTCTTTCCAATGCAGCAAAAATCATCTTAGATGCAACAGCCGGTGGAACATTTACGAGTATGACTTACAACGAAGGATATCAAATCTTAGAAAAAGTGTCCAACAACAATACCGAATGGTCAAATCCGAGAGCACCCATGTCAAAAACCAACACCATCGATTCCGAAGCACTCAAAACCATGAATGCACAATTAGTGGCCTTGACCAAAATCGTTTTAAATCAAAATTGAGGCCAAGTCAATTCAGCAACCCATCTCGCTGATAACTGCTCCCTTTGTGGAGAGGAGCATGTTTTTGACTATTGTCCAGCAAATCCCGAATCTGTTAATGTCATAGGGACCAACCCAAGGAACAACCCTTATTCGCAGACTTACAATCCAGGATGGAGAAACCATCCGAATTTCTCTTGGTCTGGTAATCAAGGACTCCAACCCCAAGGACCGAGTCATATCCAGCAAAGACCATACAATCCCCCGGGATTTCAACAACATCACAGTGGGCAATCCCCACATCACAGTGGGCAGTCCCCACAACCATACCAACCACGATCCAACCAACCAGCTGAGGTTCAACAATCGATCGAGTCAATCCTCAAAGGTTTTATGAATCAAACTCAAGCAGCCATTAGGAATATAGAGACCCAAGTAGGACAACTAGCCGTTGAAGTTAAGAATAGACCACCAGGAACGTTACCGAGTGATACCGAACAAGCTAGGGTGATAGGAAAAGGACCAGAACATGTCAAGTCCATAACTCTAAGGAGTGGAAAGGATCTGAAAAATATCATTTTTGAATCTGATGATTCGCCTCAAAAACCTACTGTGGGCACCACAGTGGGCACTCCTCAAGTCACTGTCATCCCCACTGTGGGGAACGACATCCCTGACCTTCCCACTTTTGGACCTGTTCCCAAACCTACTGTTTCAAAGCCAATACCACAGCAAACTCAAATTGACCCACGAAGCATTCCCTTTCCTCAAAGAATGAAGCCTAAAAATGTCGATGTTCAGTTTAAAAAATTCTTAGACATTTTTAAACAACTTCACATTAACATACCATTGGTAGAGGCTCTCGAGCAAATGCCAAGCTATGTTAAATTTTTAAAGGATATTTTGAACAAAAAAAGAAAGTTGGGTGAGTTTGAAACTGTGGCTTTGACCGAAGAATGTAGTGCCCTCCTTACTAGCAAGGTTCCACCTAAGTTGAAAGATCGGGGTAGTTTCACCATTCCATGCACAATAGGAGGACAAGAAGTAGGTCAAGCACTATGTGATTTAGGAGCTAGTGTCAACTTGATGCCTTTGTCCATTTTTAACAAGTTAGGGATTGGAGAGGCTAGACCCACAACCGTGACATTACAACTAGCCGACCGGTCCATTGCCTATCCCAAAGGAAAAATAGAAGACGTTTTGGTCCAAGTGGATAAATTTATCTTCCCTACCGATTTTCTTGTTTTAGATTATGAGGCCGATAAAGAAATCCCAATCATCTTAGGACGTCCGTTTCTTGCAACCGGACGTACTTTGATCGATGTGCACAAAGGAGAGCTCACAATGTGAGTTAATGACCAAGAGGTAACTTTTAATGTTTTCAAGTCTCTTAAATATATAGACACCGAAGATTGCTTTGCCTTGAGTTCGATTTATGGAACCCACAGTCTTGACACACTGCCCACAGTAGGGAGTACAGTTCCCACAGTGGGGAATGACAGTGAGCACTCTGAATCAGAGAGTGATGACACTTTTGAGGATGAGTGTAACGAAATGGTTGCAGCTTTTGAACCTCTGGACTTCAAGGATAGAGATGTTCAACCCCCTTCAATAGAACAACCTCCCGAGTTAGAGCTTAAACCATTGCCTTCCCATTTAAAGTATGCTTATCTCGCTAAGGATAATAAACTTCCCGTCATTATCTCTTCCAAACTTAGTGAGAAACAAGAACAACTTCTGATTGATTTGTTGATGAAGCATAAGGGAGCAATTGGTTGGACCATAGCAGACATTCGAGGAATTAGCCCCTCTTTATGTCAACATAAGATTAACTTGGAGAGTGACCACCCGGGGAAAGTCCAACCTCAAAGAAGGTTGAACCCCATCATGAAGGAGGTAGTTAAGAAAGAAGTCTTGAAGTGGTTAGATTCCGGTATTATCTATCCCATTGCTAGTAGTAGTTGGGTGAGCCCCGTCCAATGTGTCCCTAAAAAGGGAGGGACGACCGTAGTAAAGAACGAAAAAAACGAGCTCATTCCAACTAGGACTATCACGGGATGGAGAATATGCATGGACTATAGACAACTCAATTTGGCCACTAAGAAAGACCATTTCCCCTTACCTTTCATTGACCAAATGCTTGATAGGTTAGCGGGAAAGGAATTTTATTGTTTTCTAGATGGATACTCCGGATACAACCAAATCCACATAGCTCCCGAGGACCAAGAAAATACCACCTTTACTTGTCCCTACGGTACCTTTGCATTCCGGAGGATGCCGTTCGGTCTATGTAATGCCCCAGCCACTTTCCAACGTTGTATGATGGCCATTTTTTCCGACATGATTGAGGACACCATAGAAGTTTTTATGGATGACTTTTCTGTAATAGGGACATCATTCGAAAATTGTTTGGAAAATTTAGAGAAGAGCATAGTGAGATGTGAGAACCACGACCTAGTCTTAAATTGGGAAAAATGCCATTTTATGGTAGAAGAAGTATTGTCCTAGGTCACCTTGTCTCAAAAAGAGGGTTAGAAGTTGATAAAGCCAAGCTTGAGGTAGTGGCACAACTTCCCGAACCCACAACGGTGAAAGGTATTCGCAGTTTTTTGGGTCACGCAGGTTTTTATAGGAGGTTCATCAAAGACTTTTCAAAAATTACAAAACCCCTATGTAACCTGTTACAACATGAAAAAGACTTCATTTTTACCCAAGATTGTCGAGAAGCTTTTGAAAAAATCAAGGAAGCTTTAGTCACAGCACCCATAGTGACCACTCCTGACTGGTCACTCCCATTCGAAGTGATGTGTGATGCCAGCGATTGGGCTGTGGGGGCTGTTCTCGGACAGAAAAAGAACAAAGTTTTTCACCCCATTTATTATGCAAGTAAAACGCTAATTGAAGCTCAGATTAATTACACTGTAACTGAAAAAGAATTACTTGCGGTGGTGTTTGCTTTTGATCGTTTTAGGTCATACTTGATAGGGACGAAGGTCATAGTGCACACTGATCATGCAGCAATAAAATATTTAATTACTAAGGCTGATTCTAAGCCTCGGTTAATTAGATGGGTTTTATTGCTACAAGAATTTGATCTTGAAATTGTCGACAGGAAAGGAACAAGCAATCAAGTAGCCGACCATTTGTCCAGGCTCGAGAAGATAGTGGGCACTGTTGATCCCACTCCGGTAAGAGAAACTTTTCCCGATGAACAATTGTTATCCGCTCAACATCATGAAAATAATATTCCTTGGTACGCTGATATTGCGAATTTTTTAGCAAGTGGACTTAAGCCCCACGGGATGAATGGACAACCATTTAAGAAGTTTTTACATGACACTCGTCAATATGTTTGGGACGATCCTTTCTTATATAAGATAGGGACGGACCAAATATTGAGGCGATGTGTCCACGGGAGTGAGCAACATCAAATACTCCGTGATTGTCATGCATCCCACTACGGTGGCCACTTTGGTGGAAACCGCACTGCTGCAAAAATTTTGCAAAGTGGGTTCTTTTGGCCCACTATGTTTAAAGGCTCTTACGAGTGTGTAAAAAGTTGTGAGCAATGCCAACGAACCGGGAATATGTCGCAAAGAAATGAGATGCCTCTTAATAACATTCTAGAGGTAGAACTTTTTGATGTTTGGGGGATCGATTTCATGGGACCCTTTCCAAATTCCAATAATAATTTTTATATCTTGGTTGCGGTAGACTATGTTTCGAAATGGGTAGAAGCCGTCGCATGTCACTCTAATGATGCCAGCACCGTGGTGAAATTTTTGCATAAAAATATTTTCACTAGATTTGGAACACCACGGGCATTGATTAGTGACGAAGGCACCCATTTTATAAACAAAGTCATGGCCTCGGTTCTTGCTAAATATGACATACATCATAGAGTGGCCACCGCATACCACCCGCAAACCAACGGGTTGGCCGAGCTTTCAAACCGAGAGATCAAAGGAATTTTAGAAAAAGTTGTTAAACCGCACCGAAAAGATTGGTCAACCAAACTCGATGATGCTCTTTGGGCCTACCGAACGGCCTATAAAACTCTTTTGGGAATGTCTCCATTTAAATTAGTTTTTGGCAAAGCTTGCCATCTACCGATTGAATTGGAGCACAAGGCATTTTGGGCCCTTAAAGAGCTTAACATGAGTGAAGGTGCTGCGGGAATCAAAAGGACTCTACAGTTGCATGAGTTAGAAGAGTTGCGTTATCACTCTTATGAAAACGCAAAGTTGTATAAGGAGAAGACCAAGATGTGGCATGATCGTCGAATTAACCATAGGGAGTTCATGGAGGGACAGCAGGTATTATTGTTCAATTCTCGTCTTAAACTCTTTCCAGGTAAGCTAAAATCTCGTTGGACGGGACCATATACCATTGTCAAGGTAAGTCTGTAACACCCTGCTTACCACCACACAATATTGTCCGCTTTGCCCCACTGGCTCACGGCTTTGTTCTTGGCGACCTGGCAAGGACTTCGCAAGGACTTCCCAGGAGGTCACCCATCCTGGTACTACTCCCACCCAAGCACGCTTAACCACAGAGTTCCCAAGGAACCCGCATGCTTGTGGCCCCAAAACGCGTTGTGTCTGGTAAGGCCAAGGTTTACTAATATACCCAGCATCTCTCCTGTCCACGGCCGATGTGGGATATGCCTAAGGTGTTACACACACCCCCCCTTAGGGACTCATCGTCCTCGATGAGGTTTGCCCCACCATCCCGAACGGCACAGGAGTGGCTCTGATACCATTTGTAACACCCTGCTTACCACCACACAATATTGTCCGCTTTGCCCCACTGGCTCACGGCTTTGTTCTTGGCGACCTGGCAAGGACTTCGCAAGGACTTCCCAGGAGGTCACCCATCCTGGTACTACTCCCACCCAAGCACGCTTAACCACAGAGTTCCCAAGGAACCCGCATGCTTGTGGCCCCAAAACGCGTTGTGTCTGGTAAGGCCAAGGTTTACTAATATACCCAGCATCTCTCCTGTCCACGGCCGATGTGGGATATGCCTAAGGTGTTACAAAGTCCCTTTGGAACGGTGGAGCTGAAGTCCCCACAATCTGGTCAAACGTTCAAAGTCAATGGGCAAAGGGTGAAGCATTTTCTGAACGAGAGTGCCCACATCCCTGCCCACTCTCCATCCCATCTTGATTAAGAAATTTCGGGACCGCTTGTAAATATTTTATTTCAGTTATTTGCTGTCTTTTTATTATTTTTGGTCTTTTTAATTCTGCATGGTAGTTTGTTTTAATGTGTGTAGAAGAACGTGCCACTTTTTGAAGAAAAATCAAGGAAAGTACTTTGCAGTGGGGAAGGCTCAGGTCACTGCGCTCCCCACTCCCCACCTGACGAATGAAAGGACCATTTTTGGGGCCCAATGCTGACAAGCTTTCACCTTTTGCTGCCATCAAGTCTACTTTTAGGCCATGGTGTCATAGTTCATCATTTCCCAAGCAAAACTATCATTGTCCTTTCTCTCCCTCTCTCCTAAAACCGGCGGTTTCCCCCCATTTTTGAAAAGAAAACATTTCCAAAAACCACCTTAACCTCCCAAAAACCTCCTTTGCTTCCAAAATTTACCCAGCAAAACTTTTTCTTCTTCATTTCTCTCTCTACGAAAAACCCACCAGCAAAACCCTTCCAAAACCCTAGTAATGGCAAGAAGCAAGAGATTAAACACTCACCCGGAGGCACCCACACGTCCGGCGATTCGCCGGAGAACCGCCGAAGGACAGCAATCGGAAACTGTCACCGGCGACCTAAATGAACCGCCACCGGTCTCCGGCGACTATCCGATTGTTCCAGACACAGGTTCGTCGAAACAAGAGAGTCCCAAGGCTGTTTCTTCTTCAAAAGTAACAGATTCTGGTTCTAGCCATTTCGATGAGGAGGCATTACAGGCCGAAGAGGAAGAGAAAAAATTGGAAGAAGAATTCAACCGGCGCATGGCGGCCATCAGAAAGAGAAAAGAGGAAGTCGAACGAAAGAGAAAAGAGGAGGACGAGCGACTGAGATTAGAGGAAGAGGAAAGGTTACGAAAAGAAGAGGAGGAACGAAAACAGAAAGAGGAGGCCGAGAGATTGGCAAAAGAGGAGGAAGAAAGAAAGGCTGAGGAAGAAAGGCTTCGGGTCGAAAAGGAGAAGAAAAGGGTTGAGGATGAGCAAAGAAGAATTGAGAATGAAAGGCTTCTTGAGGAAGCAATGCAAAAAGCGGCTGATGAAAAGGCAAGAAAAGAGGAAGAAGTTCAACGAATGGGTAAGGAGCATATTCAGGCGGGAACAGAAGCCATAACTGCTGTTGGCTTAGAATCAATAACAACTGCTTCCCACAGTGGGGACAATCCAATAAGGAAAGCTTTGAGGAACAAAGGGATGGTCACCAGGTCTGTGGTGACCAAATCAGCAAAAACACCCACTAAGAAGCCAAGGAAGACCGCTGGAAAAGGTAAGGGTCTAGAACCCTCTCTGAGTTCTTCTTCTTTAGAAACTGATGCTGGGGATATGCAAACCCCATCTGAAAACCCGCACCAAGCCACAGTGGGGACTGTGCATGCCCCCAGTGGGGACTGTGCATGCCCCCAGTGGGGTACCCAGGCAATTCACCACTCCCGCTGTGGCTGCCCACTTCGAATGTATTTCTAATCAGAAGTTAAACCTAGAAAGGGGTTTTGACCCCGACTTTATAGAAGCCAATGCATTTATTAAGAACATGATTGTTGAGCAAGATTGGTCGACATTGGCAGCCGCCAATCGTCGCGCAAATGCCTCTTTAGTGAGGGAATTTAATGCCGAGGCCTCTCAATCCAAAGAAACTTCTGTAAAAGTCCGGGGTAAAATTGTTTTCTATCATGCTAGTGCTATCAACCAAGTTCTTGGAATAAGGACCCCCACTGTTTGCGAATTTGTCCGATTTTTGAAAAAAATGACCGAAGCAGATGAAGTGTTGATTTTAAAGGAATTAGCAGCTGAGGGAAAGCCCTGGGGTAAGGATGGTCAGCGTAAGTGCTTGCCTGCTAATGCCCTCACAACTGAGGCTGCTGTATGGTTCCAGTTTGTGCGGGCAACCATATCTCCCACTTCTCATGACACCACGTTATCGATGCACAAGTGCGCCCTGTTGTACTGCGTCTTAACTGGTAAGCCGATCAATATGGGGACCCTCATGTACGCTGCCATCGACCAAGCTCGCACCAGAAAGAAGGTAAATATGCCCCTCCCTTGTCTAATTACTTTATTGCTAATAACTGCTGGAGTGCCCACAGATGCGGACGATCAATGGCTTGTTTCCACAAGCAATATTAGTGTGGCAACGATAAGAAAGATGGGACGAGCAGTCACTATCCCCACTGATGATCCCACAGTGAGGATTGCTGATGAACACATAGTGAGAACCACTGGTACCCCACTTCTACAGCCCACTGCAGGAACCGCAAGCACAAGCAGCAGTAATCCCATGGCCGAAATCCTGAAAGATTTGAAGAAACTCACTTATCAAGTCGAACTATTGGAGGCGCAGCAGAAATATCAAAACAGGGCGACGGCATCATTTTGGATGTACACCCGGGAACGTGATGAGGTGAAAAAGAAGATGTACGAAATAGCAAATCCCGAGTTAGCCGCTCAACTCCCCAATTTCCCCGAGGATATCTGCCCTACCTTTGATAGTGAAGATGAGTTCGATGATGATGATGCGGATCTGTCGCCACAACCCTCCCCTACTCCGTGAATGGTTTGTTTTAAAACAATGGTTTCACTCGTATGCTCACCAAAACAATTTTATTTTGTGTTTGTTTGATCTTTTTGTGCCTATGGCTAGGCATTGACACTTTTTGCTGTTTTACTTTTTAAATATCGATGCATGAAAATCCTACCACTGGGTAGGTACTTTTGGGTACTAACGTAATTGTTGTTTGAATGCTTGTTTGATCTCGTTTCCATTTCAAGGTACAACTTTCGGCGTCCGACTTAAAAAGGTCACTTTTGTAAGTACAAATCTCAACTTGTCCCGTGAAATGATATAGGCCATTTTTCGCATCCAAACACGACCCTTTTTGTACCCACAACCACCTCCTTCGGTCCATATTTCTATGTCACAGTGGGGACACTATGAGATCTTAAGTTTGAGGTGGGGAGTTCCAGAGTGACTTCCAGTTTGCCCACAGTGGGGACACTGTGAAGTCCAAGTTTGAGGTGGGTAAGCCGTACCCCCTCCCAAAAAAAAGAGAAAATACAAAAATACAAAAATACAAAAACAGAAGAAAAACGGAGTGTCACTAACAAAATTGATGGTGTGCCTTTTCTGGACCATCAAAGTGCTCACTCCCAGAAAAAGATGGTGTGCCTATTCTGGACCATCAGAATACCCACTCTCACAAAAATAGCCATACTCCTTATTCCCAAATAAAGCCTGAAAGTGTACGTACTTATCATAGCAAAATACTAAACACCCACTTCTTGAAAAAAAAATCTCAAAGCGAGATCTTCGGTCCATGTTTGGAAATTCTTGTCAAAACCCTTGGGAAAAGATTCAAAGCCATAAACCCTTCAAACCCAAGAAAGCCTTATTGGTCAAAAGGTAAACAAGGGAAAGATTTCGTCAAATACAAAAGTGAAGTTTTTAAGTTTCGGACCGAAGGAAGTATCGGAGGAAGGAGATCAAACGCTCATTCAAGTCAAGAAGTATGTAAGTCCCTCAAAGATCTTTATTCGTTGTTTTTCATTTTATTTCTTTCCTTTTTTATTACTTGGGGACAAGTAATGATTTAAGTTTGAGGTTGTGATAACTCTATTTTTAGAGTTATTATTTCCATTTATTTTCCACTTTATTTTGTTAATTTTAGCCATTTTACTTCTAAAAACCCCCATTCTTGGTATGATTTACGAAAACGAGCAAAAGGAGTGAACCATGGTCTTTAATAAATTATTTGGGGAAGTTTTGGGTGTTTTCACGATTTTTCATCCGCAATGACGTATACAGTGCCCACTCCGGTTCCCCACTCTTCGAGCAGAACAGAAAGAAAAGAAAAAGAAAATTTTAGTTGGGATCTAATTTTCTGGAGGAGGAAGGTTCATTTGGCAGAGAAATGGCTGGAGAAGTAAAAGGTAGTTCTCATTGAAGATAGCATCAAGTACACCCCTTTGTACTTGCAAAAGTTGACTTCTAAAGGACCATTGGGTAAAGAGAGTTATACATGGAGGATTGAAGTATTATCCTTTGGGCTGATTTCAGCATTTCCCTGCAGTCCTTGCACCTTGGATAAACCTTTTTCTTTGTGTAAAGACCAACACCTCCTTCTTGGTATAAAAAGGGGTGTTGGGTCTCATTTATTGCATCCATCTTTCTTGCAATTTATCTAGCATTTTCTTTAAGTTGTAAGCTTTCATTTACCGCAGTAACTTAGCATTAAATTTCAGTAATTTATTTTCCATTGTAGTTCGAAATACACAGTGCAGGGACGACTTCTCGTTCCCCACTGTAAGCAGTTAATTCAAATCACTTTCAGTTTTATTATGTGCAATTCTTCATCTTTTGTTTTCTTTACTACGGAAATGTTAGGCTAAACATCCTTTGGGATGTAGGAAGGAGAAGTACCTGGATTTTATCAAAAATGCTTGAGTAATCTTTATACTTAGAATATTTGTTGTTTTGGTCTTTCATTCTCGATATTTACCCAAGGATGCGAACAAGCCGATCACTTGCAAGGATCTAAAGTCTAGTTCTTAACTTAGAAATGAGTAGAACGCAGTGACACGAGCTTGAATGATGCTAGGGGATTCAAAAGAATTCTTATGACACTTACGAAAGTGAGGTCGGCACAGTGAGCTAATCTCTGCCCACTGGAGTAGTAGGCAAGCTAATTTGTGTATTAAAAACACTTAGAGTATTTGTCTCTACACATTCCATCGAGGCCTGAAAAGGTCCATTTAGAGATTACCATTGACAAAACAACAAGTACTAAGAGTATGGGATTTTTATCTAACGGTGTGAGTATTTTGTAACCGGGCTTTTCTAGCGAAAATGTCCACCACGAATACGAGGATCACTCTAAGGACCGAGTATTTGAGATAAAATTTAGGGAAAATCCAACCTACATTCCTCCTTTTTAACATTTAGTAAATCGTTTCAAGTAGCTATTTTACCAAACCAAACCAAAGTATTATTTTCCTCTCTAGTTGAAACTTGTAAAAGGAGCTCATGAGAACCGTATTGTCTTGATTGTCCAGTCTCTGTGGATTCGATTCTGGTATTTTACCAACTATTACTTGCTGTGACGATCATAGTGGACAGTGTACACTTGCACTTCCCACTGTGGACAGTTTGCAACCCACTGCGATTTAAACACACATTTCGCACGTACCATCTATCAAGAGTTGCGATACCCGAATCGTTGACGATGTTGGTTACGATGAACACGATGTCTGTGTATTCTGCGCACCTGGCGACGATGTCTTCTGCCACAGGGGCGGGGGTGTAAAGACGTCAGAAAACGAGGAGGAACCTATGGTGACCAGTTTTGTGCTGTCGCCGTCCCTCTCGTTTGACTACGTCCTCGTCAGGATGAAGTCACTTCCGCATCTGGGGAAACATCAACCCTTAGTTTCCGAGGAGTGTTTCCAAAGGATCTCTATTGGAGAGATAGGGCTGTGTTTAGCCGAACTGGCGTTCCTTGTAAGTTTTTCTTTCAAAACTTGTGTTATTGATGTTCTTTAGCTGAATGCTTTACTAACGTATTCCTTCTGTATTTGACAGATGTTCCTGTTTCTTCTCATTAAGTGTGTGGAGGCAGAGAAAATGTTGGAGTGGAGGTCGATCGTCGAGAAGAATATATTCCTTCCTCCAACCTTAACATTAATCTTAAGAGCCACACTCTCAGAGTGTCGGGGCGTAAGGAGTTGGAAGATAACTCCTAATATACTCGTTTGATCCTTGCGTCAGTTCTTCGGGATTGATAGGATTTCGAAGATCGAGATTTTTGAACAGAGCTTGCCATCGACGTGCTTCTTTAGTTCTGGTTTACGAGCTAGACTTTTTATGTTCGGGTTGTTGGTATTTACTTGTCCGACTATCGGTCGTTCTATGTAATCGTTCAATGAAGTTCCTTCTTTTGCTGAACTCGTGTCTTTAATTACATATGTCGTGGATAAATGTAATATTGATCCTACGATTCGTTAAGTATGAAATAAACGGAGGATCGTGCGACATAGGCTTTTATTGCAATATAACGGTTGAAACATAAATCATGTATTTGGACTGTAATAATAAACACAAATATATATCATCGATGTGTTAGAACATACAAAGTTTTTCTAAGTTCCAGAAACTTAGATCGAGGGATCGTTTAGACCTTCCATGTGACTGTGTCGTATGATGAAATTCCAGAATGTATGCCCCTGTGGTAAAACAATTAAGTCACACATTCGGGTACTCATGTCGTGCGTACCTGCGACAAAGTTCGTTAGAGGTCGGCCATCAGATCTCCAACGATCTCACGACGTTCACTGTCGTGTAAGAAAAACTTTGCATGAGAGGGAGGTGACTCTAAAAGAAATATTTTTTCAGATGCGTCGCGTTCCAACTTCGTGGGATTTCTTGATTGTCGAGGGTCTGAAGTCGATAGGCCCCTTTACCGACGAATTCGGAGACGCGGTAAGGTCCTTCCCACTTAGTAGAAAGCTTACCTGCATTGAGCTCCTGGGTGTTTGGGAATACTCGACGGAGGACGTAGTCGCCTTCTTGAAAGACTTTAATTTTGACGTGCTTATTGAAATGTCGCTCGACTGCCTGTTTCTGTGACGCCATCCTGATCAAGGCAGATTCTCTGAGCTCTTCTAGGGCGTCGAGGTCATGACTTAAATCAACTAGTTTGTGGTCGATGGAAGTGTGCCTCGAAGTCGGGAGATGAACTTCGATTGGTAGGACGGCTTCACAACCGTAGACGAGAGAGAAGGGGGTTTGTCCTGTGGACGTGCGGGGTGTCGTGCGATTTGCCCATAGGACTGAAGGGAGTTCTTCAACCCATCTTCCTTTTGCAGCTTTTAATCGTTTCTTGATTTAGGCTACAATAGTCTTATTACTCGACTCGGCAAGTCCATTGGCTTGGGGATATCTGGGAGTCGAGGTCGTCAGCTTGATGTTCCTATCTTCACAGAACTGTTGGGTCCTATCGCTTATGAATTGGGAACCATTGTCGCAGACAATTTCGGATGGAATCCCAAACCTGCATATGATGTTAGTCTGGATAAAAGAAATAATTTCTTTATCCCTAATTTGGGAGAAGGCAGCCGCTTCGACCCATTTAGAAAAGTAGTCCGTAAGTACAAGGAGAAATACCCTTTGCCCTGGAGCGGGTGGTAGGTTGCCGACAATATCCATTCCCCATCTCATGAAGGGCCATGGGATAAGTGTCGAGTGCAAAGGTTCCGAAGGTTTATGAGACATACCTAAGTGTCGTTGACAGGGGTCGCAATTCTGGACGTACTTGATAGCGTCTTGTCGCAGTATCGGCCAAAAATACCCTTGTCGGGAGATACGATTAGCCAAGCTACAACCTCCTGAATGATTACCACATTCGCCGTCGTGCATCTCTTGGAGGATTTTCTGGGCTTGATTTTTGCTGATGACGCACCTTAAATTTAAGCCCGTCGATGATCGCCGATAAAGCTTATTTTCGATCATGACGTACTTAGATGCTTTGAATCTGATTTTTCGAGCCTCAATTTTGTCTTCGGGGAGTTGGTCGTGCACGAGGAAATTTCGAATGTCGCGTGACCAATCATCTTCTTCGTCTTCGATCTGGATGACGCCTGTGTTTCCAATGGACGGCGTTGCCAGGTGAATCATAGGAATAACATCAAATATTGGTTCAACTAAAGCGGACCCAAGGTTTGCCAATGCGTCGGCCTGAGTGTTCTGGTCTCGTGGAATCTGTTCAATAGAAAAAGATTTAATTGTTTTGGAAATTTCTTTTGCCACGCTTAGATATGCTGTCATTTTTTAATCCTTGGCTGCGAATTCTCCATTGATCTGATTTACTACCAGCAGGGAATCGCTCTTGACATGCAGTGCGGTTGCTCCCGAGTCATGGGCCATATTCACTCCCATGATCAGGGCTTCATACTAAGCCTCGTTATTGGTGGTTTTGAAGTCGCATCGGACCGAGTATACCATCTTCCCCCCTGTGGCGACTTTAAGACGACGCCCAATCCAGAGCCTCTAATGTTGGATGATCCATCGACATATAAGATCCAAGACACGTCGTCGTGAGTTGCCACAGTTAATACTTCGAGTTCTGCTTGTTTCTCCAATTTAGGGCTGAAATCAGCAATGAAGTCTGCCAAGACTTGCGATTTGATCGCGGTCCTGGGCTTGAAATCGATGTCGTAACTGCTGAGATATATACTCCATTTTGCCAGGCGACCTGTCAACTCAGGTTTTCTTAAGACAGACTTAAGAGGAAAGTTAGTTACGACAGTAATGGGATGCGACTCAAAATAGTGTCGCAGTTTTTTAGCAGCTGTGACTAGCGACAAGGGTAATTTTTCCATAGAGGAATACCTGGTTTCTGCATCCAGAAGAGATTTACTTACATAGTAGATCGGCAATTGCTGTTTTTCATCTTCTCGTGTCAGAACAGCACTTATTGCATTTGGGCTGACAGCCAAATACAATTGTAGGATCTCATGATCGTGAGGTTTTGACAACAGAGGAGGCGACGCCATGTATTCCTTGAGTTTTTGCAAGGCTTGTTCATGATCATTGGTCCAATCGAAGCCCCTATTTTTCCTGAGGACATTATAGAATAGATGACATTTATCTGAAGATCGGGAGATAAACCTGTTTAGAGCTGCTACTCGACCGGTGAGTTTCTGGACTTCTTTGAAGTTTCGAGGAGATTTGATCTCAATTATGGCCTTGATTTGGTTGGGGTTAGCCTCTGATAAGTGCTCAATTTTGAGTACTTAAGCACTCATTTCTTTAGTTTAGTTAGGACCTTTTCACTCTAAAATCCCAACTTTGAGTCTTTTTTATCTTGTTTTACTTTCTTGGAGCTAGGAATCATGGTTAACTTGTTTTACTTTATTGGTAGGCTAATATAAGCATTTTTGGAAAAATCAGCCAAAACAGGGTATTGCTGCAGCATCGCAACAGCAGAGATCTGGTGATTCAAGGGGGCTGAAGAGAACAAATTGATGAGCTGGAAACTGATTTTTTTTGGGATTATTCTGATGATTTGTAACCCTGGAAACACTTTTTAAATTATAATTGTAGTTTAGGTAATGGCTTACTTTGGTATTGTACTTTTGGCTAACTAGTTGTACTATTTAGTTAGGCTTAGTTGCTCTTATTTACCAAAGATGCCCCTCCCTTTTGTTATATATAGAGGGGTCATCTAGCCATTTTATCCATCCCTTTTTTTTGGAACTGATCTCACTCAGTTCTAAACCCTCTGTAGTTTTAATTCCATAAATCTTCAAGTGTTCTTCCTTATCTTCAAATCTTCAAGTATTCTTCTTTTAATTTTTCTTTGTTCTTAGACGCACGTAGGCACTGCTGAAGCACTGGGCAGTACCCCGCTGCACATTTTCGTCCCTTTAATGTTCTTGCATCTTATGTCTTATGTTTAATGTTCTTACTTTTCAGTATATATTCTTGTTAGTCATAGATTTACATTCCATTTGTACTCTTGTCATTTATTGCTTATTACTTACATTCTTGTCTTTACATTTTTAGTCATTTACTTTAGTTAGTTTTTACTTCCAAGTCATTTTCTATCTCTTGCATCATGTTTACTTTCCAAGTACTTTGCATTTACTTTGTTTCATTTGGTGTAATGAGTAGCTAATCTTGTAGCTTGGGTGTGAGACAAAGGGTGTTATGATGACCAAAAGAAAGTAGGCATTTTTGTGGCAAAAATGAGGTTTTATTATTCCAATCCAAGTTCTTTCAAGATAACACAATCCTTTGACAAATTGATCACTTTGATAGTGTTAAAGTGTCATGGACCTAGAGATAGGCCATTGAATAGCACGTCAATTTGGATGACTTAAGGGGTTATATCGAGAGAGTAACTTGCAATGAGAGTTGTTACTTTTGTTTTCTAAAATGATTCATTCTTGATAAGTTGTCATTTTCTCAAGGGATTAAAATGGAATAGACTTAGAGATAAGCTAATTAGGAGTATACAAACTTGGGAGGCATGGGGGTTATATCGAGAGAGTGACTTTTAACAAAGAGAATTTGTTTTGCCATGTACTTTGAGAACGCCATTTCCATCGTTCCATTATCTTGGGTTCTGCTCAGAGATGAGATTGCTCTAGCTACTGGAATCATGGGATGGTGAGAGTCCGAGAGGAACGTGTCTCAAAGTAGATAATAAAACTAGTTTTTGTCACTGATATGCTGCAGCATCACTGCAGTTTCATGTTGTAGCATTGTTGTAGCATTGGTCTGTTGGAATTTGGTTTAACATAACATCACAAGTCTTACACCCTTGCTTCTCTTTTAATCTTGTTAATTAGAATCTGTGTTAATCATCAACCAACCAACCAAAGATATTTTCTTCCAAATCATCTTCAGAAATCATTTCTTTCATCATACTTCTGTAGCAATTTTAACTCCAATCTCTGTGGGACGATAATCGGTATCTTTACCACTTTATTACTTGATAGACGACATAGTTCACATAAGTATACTTGCTTATGGGTTCTATTAGCACACGTCTGTAGGTGCATTCAAAGCACGCACTCATCAAGTTTTTGGCGCCGTTGCCTGGGATTGGTAAGCTAAAAATCTATAAAAGTATCTTTAAAGATTTGGTTTTTCTAACACCGTTGGGAATTTTAAAATTTTTCTGAAAGTGGTGTATGCCAAGAATATCACGTGGGGAACTTTTCGAGTTAGATCCGGATATTGAGAGAACTTTTCGTCAAAGAATAAGAATTCAAAGAATATCAAACTCTCTCAATACGGACGGACCCCCACCCGGTTTTGAAAAGAGACCACCAAATCCACCACCTTTAGAAAATCCCTTTCGGCCACCTTTGGAAAATCAAATGAGACCACCTTTAGAAAATCCAATTCGGCCTCCACCAATCTTTGGAAATAATCGTCAAAATCCACTTTTTCAACAAAACCCACCACTTTTTGGTAATCCACCGTTTATTCCATTTCAACTAAATCCGCCTTTTCAAAATCCACCACTTCACAATCATAACAATGAGGACGGAGATGATAATGGATCTATTGGTAATGATGAACCACTTAACATCATTGATCTTTCAAACTCGAAAGATGGAAGAATTATGGACTATGCAATCCCAAATTTTGAGCAATTAAATTCTGGGATTGTTAGGCCACAATTAGATACTCTACATTTTGAACCAAAACCCATCATGTTTCATATGTTGCAAGCCAATGGTCAATTTGCCGGATTACCATCGGAGGATCCCCATTCTCATTTAAATTCTTTTATGGAGATCACCGATGTTTTTCTAATCCCTGGAGTTTCTCCCGAAGCCTTAAGGCTCACTTTATTTCCATTTTCTCTAAGGGATCAGGCAAGAGTATGGTTCAATTCATTAACACCAGGTTCAATACCATCTTGGGTGATATGGCTGAAACATTTTTGCGAAAATATTTTCCACCTACCCGAAATGCTAAGTCCAGAAACGAAATTTGCATGTTTAAACAAATGGACGATGAAGCAATTTCCGATGCTTGGGAAAGGTTTAAAGAATTATTAAGGAAATGCCCTCACCATGGCATTCCCTACTGTATTCAACTCGAGACGTTTTACAATGGACTTGATTCCAATACAAAACAAATGCTCGATGCGACTTCAGGAGGGGCCTTTACCTTTAACACCTACAATACCGGGTATGAAATTCTTGAAAAGATTTCTGCAAATAATGGACAATGGGCTGATCCAAGAGCTCCAATTTCAACTCAAAAGAAGACTGTCGGGTTGCATGAGATTGATGCATACACTGCATTGACAGCTCAGCTTGCTTCCATGACTAATATGCTTAAAAACATCACTTCAGGTCAAGGAGCACAGCCAGCTGTCACCAAATCTCCTGCACCTGTCCTTTCTGTGCAATGTGTATGTTGTGGTGATGAACATTATTATGAACACTGTCCTCATAATTCTGAATCTGTAAACTATGTTCAAAACAAACCAAATCCTCACTCCAACACATACAATGCCAGTTGGAAGCAGCACCCTAATTTCTCTTGGAATAGTCCATGTTTAAATCCACCTGCACAAAAACCACAAGGGAATTCTAACTTTCAAAATCAAGCAAACAGTTCTCAAAACCACTACAAGGGAAATTTTCAAAACAACCATCATCAGAATAATCGTCATCAAAGTTTTCAAAATAATCCACCGCCTTTTCAAAACCAAAATCATGCACCTCCACATGATGACTCAAATCTTTCTTTGGAAGCACTCATGAAAGGATTTATGACCCAAACTCAAGCTTCAATCAGGAATCTTGAAACTCAAGTTAGTCAGCTTGCTTTAAATCAAAGTACTAGGGCCTCAGGAACTTTACCCAGTAACACTGAAATCCCAAGGGCCCCAGGAAAAGAACATGTGAAAGATGTAACTCTTAGAAGTGGAAAAGAATTACCTGAAGTTGTGGAAAAGGAAATTGGCCCTTTAACCAAATCTGATTTCGAAAAGTCATCCAAAGCCAATCCTAATCCAGAAATTCAGGTTAGTCCAACACCATCAATTCTAAAAGGAGACCAAGATCCTAAGATTACAAGTTTAAATCCGACCAATGTGAACAACAGCATATTGGAACCATCTGGCTCAAAACTTTCAAACAATACTGTTATCAAACCAGTTCCCCCGTACATTCCTTATCCCCAAAGGATGAAGAATGAGAAGGAAGAATTGCAATTTAAAAAGTTTTTGGATGTTTTCAAACAATTGCACATCAACATACCTCTTGTTGAAGCAATTGAGCAGATGCCCAACTATGCCAAGTTCCTTAAGGATATTTTGAGTAAAAAGAAGAAACTGACTGAGTATGAAACTGTAGCCCTCACTGAAGGTTGCAGTGCTTTGTTTTCCAACAAAATACCCCCTAAGCAAAAAGACCCAGGGAGTTTTACCATTCCTTGTTCAATAGGTGGGAAAGAAGTTGGACAAGCTTTGTGTGATTTAGGTGTCAGTGTCAATCTCATGCCCTTGTCAATTTTTAAAAGTTTAGGCATAGGAGAAGCCAGACCTACCACAGTCACACTCATCTTAGCTGATAAGACCATTGCCTATCCAAAGGGTAAGATTGAAGATGTTTTAGTCCAGGTTGACAAATTCATCTTTCTAGCTGATTTTATCATTTTAGACTTTGAGGCTGATAAAGATATTCCTATTCTTTTAGGAAGACCTTTCTTAGCCACTGGTAGAACCTTGATAGATGTCCAGAAAGGAGAGTTGACCATGAGACTTCATGACCAAAAAGTCACATTTAATGTCTTCAATTCCTTAAAATACCCAAATGATATGGAAGACTGTTCAAGCATAGGTACCATCGATTCATTGTGTCATGAGGAAGAAGTCAACCAGACCTGTAGGATAGAAGAGGAGGATGAGGAAGTAAGTGAGGAATATGATGATGATGAAATTCCCATAGAAGAGGAGACTGTCCCTTTGGTTGCTGCAGCATTTGAGCTGCTGGAAAAGAGTGAGCAAAAACCGACCATTTCGTCCATAGTCTCACCACCCGACCTGGAGTTGAAGAAACTCCCATCTCACCTGAAATATGCCTTTCTAGGAAAAGAAGACAAATTACCTGTTATCATATCAGCTACCCTAGAATTGCATCAGGAAAAGAAGTTGGTGGATATGTTGAAGTTACACACCAAAGCCATAGGTTGGACTATTGCTGACCTTAGGGGAATTAGCCCCTCTATTTGTCAACATATGATCATCCTAGAAGAAAAGAATTTCAAGTCCATAGAACCGCAAAGAAGGCTGAACCCTGTCATGAAAGAAGTCGTGAAAAAGAAAATTTTGAAATGGTTAGACGCAGGAATTATTTTCCCAATAGCCAGTAGTTCTTGGGTTAGTCCAGTCCAATGTGTGCCTAAGAATGGTGGGATCACTGTCATTACTAATGACAAGAATGAACTCATCCCGACTAGAATAGTCTTCGGATGGAGAATCTGCATGGACTACCGTAGACTAAACAATGCTACTCAAAAAGATCATTTTCCTTTACCCTTTGTTGATCAAATGTTGGACAGGTTGGCTGGAAAAGAGTTCTACTGCTTCTTGGATGGATACTCAGGTTACAATCAGATAGCCATAGCACCGGAAGACCAAGAGAAGACTACTTTCACTTGTCCTTTTGGCACTTTTGCTTTTAGGAGAATGCCTTTTGGGCTTTGCAACGCACCTGCTACTTTCCAAAGATGCATGATGTCCATATTCTCTGACATGCTTGAAAAATCCATTGAAATATTTATGGATGATTTTTCTGTTTATGGTTCATCTTTTGATCATTGTTTGGAAAATCTAAAACAAAGTCTTGAAAGGTGTGAAGAAACCGACTTGGTTCTTAACTGGGAAAAATGTCATTTCATGGTTACAGAAGGAATTGTTCTTGGTCATCTAATTTCAAAAAGAGGAGTTGAGGTAGATAAGGCTAAACTTGAAGTTATTGAAAAACTACCTGAACCAACCACTGTTAAAGGAATCAGAAGCTTTCTTGGTCATGCTGGTTTTTATAGACGTTTCATAAAAGATTTTTCAAAGATTTCAAAACCTTTATGTCTATTATTACAGCAAGACCAAAAATTTGATTTTAATAAGGATTGTAGAAATGCATTCCTTACTTTAAAGAAAGCTTTGGTAACTGCTCCAGTGGTTGTTGCTCCTGAATGGGACAAACCTTTTGAAATCATGTGTGATGCAAGTGATTGGGCTGTTGGTGCAGTTTTAGGTCAAAGAAAAGAAAAGATTTTTCATACCATCCACTATGCAAGCAAAACCCTAAATGAAGCTCAAATAAATTACACAACAACTGAAAAAGAGTTATTAGCAGTGGTTTTTGCATTTGAAAAATTTAGATCATATTTGATGGGAGCTAAAGTCATTGTTCACACTGACCATGCTGCCATCAAATATCTCATTTCAAAGAAAGATGCAAAACCAAGGCTAATAAGATGGGTTTTGTTATTGCAAGAGTTCGACTTAGAAATTGTTGATAGGAAAGGGGTGGAGAACCAAGTGGCTGATCACTTGTCTAGGTTGGAAAAGTTAGTTGAAAGTAGGGAAGGTGGAGACATCATAGAAACCTTCCCTGATGAAAAGATTCTTATGGTGCAAACACAACTGCCATGGTTTGCTGACATAGCTAATTACTTAGCTTGTGGCATCAAACCTTCTGATTACACTCACCATATGCTGAAGAGATTTCTCCATGACTGCAAATTCTACATATGGGATGACCCTTTTTGTTTAAACTTGGTACAGATCAAATACTGAGAAGGTGCATTCCAGAATCAGAAGTGGTAGCAATCCTGCAGCATTGCCACCAATCAGCTTATGGAGGACATTTCAGAGGCCAAAGAACAACAGCTAAAGTTCTTCAATCTGGTTTGTATTGGCCTACTCTCTTTAAAGATGCCCATAATTTTGCACAAAGGTGCAATGAATGCCAGAGAAGTGGTTCCATTTCTCAAATAAATGAAATGCCTTTGAATGGGATCTTGGAAGTTTAGTTTTTTGATGTTTGGGGAATTGATTTCATGGGTCCATTCCCACCATCTAACAATTGTCAATACATTCTTGTTGTTGTTGATTATGTGTCCAAATGGGTTGAAGCAATGGCATGTGTTTCAAATGATGCAAAAACTGTTGTCAAGTTTTTACAAAAACAAGTTTTTACAAGGTTTGGTACCCCCCGTGCACTAATTAGTGATGAGGGTACCCATTTTATAAACAATTTGTTAAGTAAAGTTCTTGAAAAATACAATGTGAAACACAGAGTTGCCACTGCTTATCACCCACAAACAAATGGTTTAGCTGAACTCACAAACAGGGAAATTAAAGGGATTATAGAAAAGGTTGTCAAGCCAAATAGAAAAGACTGGGCTTTCAAATTAGATGATGCTTTATGGGCATACAGGACTGCTTTTAAAACACCCTTAGGTATGTCCCCATACAAGTTGATCTTTGGAAAGGCTTGTCACCTCCCTTTAGAGTTAGAACACAAAGCATATTGGGCTATAAAGGAATTGAACATGAACTTAGATGATGCTGGTAACAAGAGAAAGTTACAACTCTGTGAACTCGAGGAACATAGGAACATGTCCTATGAGAATGCCAAACTCTATAAAGAGAAAACCAAAAAATGGCATGACAATAGAATCAGGCACAGAGAGTTGAAAGCTGGACAAAAATGTTTTTTGTTCAATTCTAGGTTGAAATTGTTTCCGGGTAAACTTAAGTCTAGATGGTCAGGCCCATTTGTCATACACAAGGTTTATCCATACGGGGCTGTAGACTTAGTTAACCCGGAAGACAATAGTGTGTTCAAAGCCAATGGACAAAGAGTGAAGCTGTACCATGATGCTGCAGCATCTCCACAAAATTACCCTGTGGATGTGATTTCTTTGTGCTAAAAGCTTCAAACAAAGATGGGAACTATCTTTAAAAGTTCCAACTATCCTTGTAAATATTCTTTTAATGCATTGTTATATTTCTGTATTAGTTGAAAGTGATGTGTTTACTGATGTGCAGCCAATTAAGCAAACAAGGGAAACCAAAGGATGTTGAGTCAATGTTGCAGCATCAGGGGGGTTCGGCTTTTTCAGACAAATCAGTGGAAAATCAGAGGGGAATTAAATAAGATTTTATTCCAGGGAATTTAAGGAGGGAACTAAACAAAAAGACAGAAAGGTCCTCATACAAAAAGCTAACCAAGTCAGTTTGCCTTTTTGTAACTAAATGAGACACAATGTTGGAAACTAGTACACCTAAAGAACCTACTTGTACTATCCTTAAACAAATCCTTTGAGTAATACCCAATTTACAGCTGGTTTACTATTCCCCATATCAGATAAGGACATTGTCCTTTCAGATTCTTCCTAAAATAACCCTCAGCTAAACCCTTTTTCTAATCAACCCACTCTCTACATCTCCCTCGTCTCTCTCGTCTCTGCCTATCACGAAAACCACCACACTCAACAACAAATTCAAAATTCCCTCTTTCTCAGTCAATCGAAGCCTACGATTTCATGGAAAGGGTAAAGCGCACCCTACCTCGAGACCCAAATGCAGAAGGCGAAGCCCTAAACATGAGAAGGAGTGGTCGAAACAGGGCTGTGGTACGCCCCCCTATTTCGAATCAAGCACCTGAAATGGTAGTGCTTGAGGACGACTCCAATCCTCCCCTGCGTCGTGTGCCATTCGCAAAGCCATCATCGAAGAAAAAAGAGAAAGGAGAAGGTTCGGGTGACAAAAAGCAAGCCAAGGCAGCCATTGAAACCCCTGGTGCGGCTGAGGTTCAAGAAACAACTTCAAATGTACTTGCTCTCGTTCCCTACATAGGTCCACAATCCGCTCCTACAAATAAAGGTAATACAAAGGTATCATCTTCTCTAAACACCTCTGTGGATGAACTGATTACTTTCCGTTCGAATGATGATCATGGTAGACCCATTATTTCCACAAGACTAAATGTAACCTTTTTTGAACCTCATGAATTTGTTTGGCCATTTGAACCACTGGATTCCACCTCCGATGCTCAAAACTCAGTTTCTAAAAGCACTGAGGTGGACGAGGAAATGGAAATGGAAACCATCCAAACATCTCCTGAGATTCAAAAGAGTCCTGAAAGATTTATTCCAAACTTGAATGATACAATCTGGACTGATGAGGACGAACCATTGATAGAGCGAATCGACCCTAGGAAAAGGAAGTATTTGGGTAAAATACATGCTACTAAGACCACAGGGACTGAATCATTAAGAAAAATATATAAGAGAGTGATTGAGGAGGGTGAACCATCTAGAACAAAACCCTTAGAGACAAATTGCTATGCTGCAGCAACTGTGCAGCATGAGCAAACTGTAGGAAAGAAAAAGAAGGATGATGTGGCTGCTAAGTTTGTAAAGAGACCTGTTAGACCAAACCGTGGCTTCAGCTCTACAGCTGCTGTCAAAATGTGGCCAAAATTTCAGAATAGGATAGGTCTACTTGATAAGGGATTCGATAAACAGAGCATTAGAGAGTTTCATTTTATTAAACAAGTGGTAGAAACCCAAGGGCTTGAGCAACTTTGTGAGATCCATCACTCTTACAATCTCACACTGATCCGAGAGTTTTACTGTGAGGTGGCCACCAACTCATCCTCTAGGCTGACTGTTAGAGGCATTCCAGTCCATCTTACAGCTAAGAGAATCAACATGTGGATCCCAGATTGATCAAGTAACAATGAATTTGAAGCGATTAATCCTTTATTGATTGAATGTAGAGAGTTACAAGATTATAATGATGAACAAACTCTCTCTCTAAACTCTGTTAAGCGCACGGCTAATCTCACCACTACTAACCTAAAGACCACTCAAATCACACATTAAATACCAAGGTCTTGACAGGCCCAAGCCCATTAGCCATAAAGCCCATTATCTTGAGAGGCTTTACAAACAAATAAATAACACTAATTATTTCTTTATATCACTTTCTATTTTATAGGACATTTAGTCCTAACAATCTCCCCCTAAAGTTATATAAAGAAAAAATACGAACTTGAACTCTTCCGATCTTGATCTTCTCTTCATCTTGAATCTTTGAAGCACTTTAGTGTTGCTTGTCTTCATATCTTTCACGCTCCCCCTTGAAATTATGCTCTTGGTCTTCTTAGTATCACGAGTTGAACCACGAGTTGAATTAGCTTTGAAAACTTCAGCACTTTGTTAAACGGATAGAAGAACCATGCACGTTGTAATATTTTCAGCACAGGTTATAACAGTTACTCCCCCTCAACTTTTGCTTACTCCCCCTCAACTTGATAGTCTGGGTCTTTGAACTTTTATAACGTTTTTCCCCCTCATGATGATGATCTTTGTCTTTGAATTTGTATCAGTTCTCCCCCTCATGATGATTAGGAGCATCCTGAGCATCATGTAACTTCAAAGACAACACTGATGAGTAGCAAAAGTACCAGATAAAACGTTAAGTAACCAAAATGGGGTAATCATCTAACACAGAAACACAATAGTAACTGTTATCACAACAATTAAAATAATTGTGTGGCCTATGTTCAGAGTTGGCATCGGGGTATCTCTGATAGGACTTCCAGTTATCACTGAAGTAAAATATTGAAAATTACCTCTCAAACTGTTCCGGCAATACCACGAAGATATGCAATGGGAATCACAAAGACTCGTGCATGTGTGAAAGAAATAAATTATATCGATTTGGCTCAAAAATTGATTTAACCTGGGACTCAAGTTAAAAATCAATTGACACAGTGAATAGAATATGAAGTTCGGAGACCGGAGCTGATGTCTTCCTTTTTCAATATCTAAGACCTCCGAGTGAGGAATAGATAGATTATGTGCTAAATCTCCGTGCATTTATGAAACAAACATCTTTTTTGAGATGCTTGAGTGGCTAGGTGGGGTGACACGAGTTGTCGACACTGGGTCCATGTCTGTTTCAATATTCATCTCCAAAGAACGAGAATGAATAGATTGTGTGGTTACCCGGCTAACTGACTCGGTTTGGTAAGGACCAATATGTCTTTTAAGTCCTGTCGCATCCTCACCATTTTTTTTTTCACTCCAAACTCGTCTATACATCTAGACCCCTCACTGTTATCTAAAAAGGATGTGTTTCTTGGGTAGGTCCTTCCGGTTCTGGATAGACCATAGAAACGATGTAATTCCTAACACTCTTTGAATGAACCAATAAAACATTAAGCACACATTGAAGTACGAGTTCTAAATTGGCATGTTTAGAAGTCAATCTTTTAAGAACGAGTCCTGATCTGAGTTGATCAGAAGTCATTATAAAATGTGAATGAAGATCAAAGAAAAAGTTCAAGCGCGACTAGGATGACTCAGTAAGCACAGTGTTTGCAACAAATGAAACAATTGATCAGAAAGTTTAATTGTGAAGAACAAGTCACAATTAATTTACCAGAAAAGAACCGAATCATTAGTAAGTAAGGACGTACTATGAGAACAAAGTTGGAATTCAAGCGGGTGTATTTCCATCGAAAAATCAACAAAATATGTGAGACATGGAAATAACTAAATCAAAGAAAATATAACACGTGGCAATTCTGGAATTTAAAGACGGAGAAAAACAAACTCAAGTAAGTTTTTCAGGATGAATTGCCACGGTTCTTTGAATTCACAAAAAATCCATGTATATGTCAAATACCTGATGCTCCCCCTCAAATGTGGCACAACCTTCGAACGCAGTCATGTGAAAATAAAATTCTGTATATTATCACACATGAAATCCCTGCAAAAACAGATCAAAAAGATTTTGGTATCCATGCTTTGATGGATCCTTGGTGGTTAGATGTCTTGACTTTAAAATGGGGATTTGGGATACTATAAGTACCATACCAGTTATTGATGTACCTTGGATGTACAAAGTCACTCTTTCCACAATACGTGCAACAGACCTTTGCTCGGTTTAAACTGACCAGCTTAGCTATAGGGTAAACATGAGCACGTGAACCAGTCTTGGAAATAAAAGACTTTGTATCAACTACAGGGGAATCATGAAACGTGTTTCCATTACATTCTTCTGTAGTTGATTTCTTTCTCCAAACCATTTTTACTTTTCTAAAAACATGATTATCTGAAGAATCATGAGGCTCACTGTCAGTAGAACTAGAGTAATAAGATTGTCTTTTGTGAGACTTACCGGTTTTCGGGCGTTTCTTTGACCGTCTTTTAGATTTTGAATTTGAAGAATTGGTCTTAGAAACATATTTGGAGTTGGAACACTCTCCCTTTTTAAAAATTAACCGGTGAAGGCATTTTCTCAAGAAGTTGAATGTGACTTGCAAGCTTAGGAGCAACATCAATCTTAGAAAAACCATCTTCATGACAAGGAGTGGAATTCATAAACTCAGAAAATCTTCTTGCAGAATCAGGTGGAGTGTCGCCATCAGAGTCAGACGAGGAGTCATTCGCAAAGGGATTATCAAAAACCGGAAAAAAATTATTTTGAACAGAATCGGGTTCGATGGCCTTACCTTTATCCTTAAAGCTCAAATCTTTAGTAGTGGTGTCATTAGACACTCCCATAAAGGCTTTGCACGATGAACTATCCAAAAAGATCTGAGCATCATCAAACGAGATTGTTTCAGAAGTGACCGACGTCATTGGGGTATCCATAGAATTCACCTTAGCCATTCTCAGCGTTAAGGCTTCAGATGCCAAAACAGCCAGTTGAGACGTCAACTTATCAATCTCGGTTCGATAGGACTCTCTTTCAGATTCGGGTAGTGTGTCGGGTTTAGTCTGTTTGAGCTTTTCAATAGAATCTAAAAGTACAATCCTTTCGGTTTCATAAATGACCTTATCTCTCGCAATTGACTCTTCCAGTTTAAAAATAATGTTTTCCAAAATCAGAGGTGGAACATAACGTTTCAACTCTGTTTGATCATTAGAGTCTTCATCTGCGATTGCCGGAACAGGAGGCGGAGTCTCAACCGTTTTGGCAAGAGAACATATGTCAAAATAGTTATTGGGGATATAAGGGATTTTGCTATTTAAATACGATGCATTAAGCGTTTTGTCAGGATCGAATCTTAACAAGACTAATAATACTTAGAACTCAGAATTAAAGAATCTGCGGAATAGAACTTTAATTCACACAATCAAAGAACAATATATCAGAAAACACACAGCTGTTTGTATTCACTGATTCAACTCACAAGCTTACAACCAAACCTCAATCTTGATGAACAGGCTCAATCAAGACGACTTCTACTTCTCTAGAAATAAGGTTCTAAACCTTGAGGTTAATTCTCTCTAAAACAGAATGTATTCTCAAAAACTCTCGTATATCGCGTATTGCATATCTTGCCTATTATCAATAGCTATCTATCAACATCTATTTATACAAAATAATTACAAGATAACTATCAAAACAAAATTGATCTTCAGAATATTCTTTCACGATTATCTTCAATCATTCCATCTTTATCTCCAATATCTTCGCATACCAAACTTATCACATCAGCAGTATTAACTTCATTCAGCATGAGCAGTACTAATATTCTCCAGCAGCATTAATTCATTCCAGCAACATTAACTTGACTCAGCAGTACTAATATTCTCCAGCAGCATTAATGCATCAGCAGTACTAACCTTGTTCCAGCAGTATTAACTTTGTCTTGCAGTAGTAACTATGTTCTGGCAGTACTAACCTTTACTGGCAGTAGAAACTTTGTTCTGGAAGTAGTAATGTTGTTCTGGCAGTACTAACCATACTTAGCAAATCTTCAGTTCCCAACAATCTCCCCCCAACTTGACTTTTAGAAAGAGAAGTCAAGTTCTTCAGATGATGATGCTTCCAAAACTCAATCTTGAACACACAAGTCAGGATTCAATCCCAAACTTTGATTGATGATCCTTCTTACCAGGTATCTTGCCATCTTAGAATCTTTGTTACCCACCAACTTAGTTTTTAGCATTCCTTTCAACCTTGTCATGCTGTGCTTGTATACTTTATCCACCAAATAATACTCATGATATGCATAGTCAAGTGTTATGACATACACACCACAGTTTTAAATAAGCATCCAGTTGGTAACAGCTTGAAATTGCCTTTCTGTCAAATACTTAACTGCTTATGTATTGAACATTAGACACAAGTATTCAAGTACCATTTTGGTGATGGACATTCCATTCTCAGTCAGCATATTTCCATAAAGCTTCATTCCTACCTTGAACATCTCCTCAATGTCAGATCTAGAGCACATCCTGATAAGTCTTCCCCATGTAGAACTGACCTCAAACTTCCCATCTGCTCTTTTTACTCTAATGTACTCCTTTCTCTGATCTCTCAAAGTATCCCAGAAGATGATCTCAGGAGCCATAGAAGCTAATGGTTTAACTTTGATTGGACTAGTATCAACCACAGTAATATACATATCACATTGAGCATTTGTTGGTGATTGTACATTGCTTGGTTGACCTGATGGAGTTGCCACTTCTTCTTCAGCAACTTTTTGATCAACTTTCTCTTTCACAACTTCCTCCTTAGCTTCTTCTACAATGGGTTCCACCCTAGGCTTCTTTACAACTTTCTTCTTTGAAGCTATAGACTTTGTTCTTGGTCTTTTGTTTGACACCATCTTAGTTCTTTTGAGTGATTTAACAGCTTCAGGAATGGTTTCAGTTGTTTCCTTTGTTTCTGCTGTTTCAGGGATGGTTTCTGTTGTTTCCTTTGTTTCTGCTGCTTCAGGGATGGTTTCTGCTGTTTCCTTTGTTTCTGCTGCTTCAGGGATGGTTTCTGCTGCCTTATGTTTTTCAGCAACATTAACCATTTCTGCTGCTTGAATGGTTTCTGCTGCTTTTTGACTAGTAGCATTAACCATTTCTGCTGCTCTATCTGTTACTGCTTCTTTTATAATCTTTGATACTGCTGCTTCAACACTATTCTTCACAATCTCAAATACCTCTGCTTCAATCTCAGATTTGGTTACTGTAGATACAGATATTGTTTCCTTCTCACTTTCAGATACTGCTGCATCAACAAGACTCTTCATAATTTCAGTTACTGCTGCTTCAATCTCAGATACTGCAGCATTAACTGTTTCTACAGCTTTTTCTGTGGTTTCTGCTGCTTTAAACTCAGATACTACTTCCTTCTCATTTTCTGCAGTTTCAGTTACTGCTGCTTTCTCACTTTCTGCTTCCTTTGCAACTTCTGCAACCTGCTCAGCCTCCCCCTCAACCTTATGCTCATTCTCCCCCTCAACCTTTGCATCCTCCATGTTTAGTTCAGTTTCTAACTCCCCCTTTTTGGAAGCATCAGTGGTTGATCTTCTCCTTTTCAGAACATACTGAGCTTTCTTCCTTCTTTGCAGAAGTTTGGTGATCATCTTATTAGTCTTCTCTATCTTGGTGTGTTGATAAAGAACCACCTTCTTAAGCTCATCAATCTCCTTCTGCTGATCCATGACATCAATGTTGATGTTGGCAATGGTTTCCATCAATTCCTCATAAGTATATATATCCTCACCTGGTTTAGAAGTGTTTACCTCCCTTGCAGGATCATTAGAAGTTTTAGTAGGTGTCTCTTGCCTAGCAAAAGCACAACCTGCTCCCATGGTTTCTTGGCGCCTGGGTCCTCTGAATGTTTTCACATTCTGAGTTGCCGTGGGGAAGGTCTTAGTGATGTTACCACTGTCCTTCTCTTTGCTAGCAGAAGTAGTGGCAGCCTTGCAGCCCACATGCTCATCCTTCTCCTTAGAGAGCACCTTCTTGGGGTTGGGAGACACCCCTGTGGTTACCCTTTTGATATTCTCTATTGGAGAATGCTCCAATAGAGGGCTTGTAGGCTTTGGGCTATTAGGAGATACATCAAGGGAAGGAACCTTGTGTACCTTTCTTCTTTCAAACTTCTTGGTGATTTTTGGAGTGGGTCTTAAAAGAATGGACTGTGGGATTTCTTTGGTGATGGAAGGTTGGGATTGGCCATCAGTGGGTGTGTCTAATGGGGGCCTTGACCCTGATGCCATACCTTCAGTGGTGTGGGACACAACCATCATTGTAGAGAACAATGGTGTGTCAACTCCTTCCGAGTCCCTAGGAATTCTTCTCATATTTGAGAAAACCTTCCCTTTAGGGGGTTTTGGCACATATACCTCAGCAGACTGAGGTAAATCCGTCAATTCATGGTTAATTACTTCTTGGACAAACCTGGGATACATGTAAAAGCTCTTTTTGGATTCTAGGTTTGCCACAAGATCATTAAAAATCATTGCTGAAAAATTGAACTTTCTGGCAGTGGTTAAGCAGACCAAGGCATAAGCAATGGTACTGCTAAACTCACTCCATCCAGTTGTTTTCTTTGAAATACAGTGCATAAGAGTATGAACAAGAAATCGCCATTGGGTGAAAAACTTTGACTTGTAGAATTTAAAAATTCCAATGGGACCTTCATACCCCATTCTTGGTAAGGTCGAGAAAAGTTCATCATTAGAGAGATAGGTTATACCTGAGGCATCATCTAAGTGAAGAGTGATGCGAATAACCTCCTCTGTGACCTTCAAGGGTTTGTCACAAACCCTTGTTCGAATGATTTTCTGCCCATCTTCGAATATAACAGTGGCATTCTCCCAAAATTGCTTTTGATGCTCGATATATATGGTTGGGCACACTGTTAGGGCATGAGAGATGTGTGTGGACTTGAGAAAATCCACAATATCATGAAATACTGCGGCCAGCTTTGGCTTCTGAAGCATCGCAATCTCATTGTGCTCATCGACAAACTCCATTGTCGTCATTCTTCCTGAGGATTTGGATAGAGAACACAGAGATTCTAGGGAGAAAAGGTTAGAACGAGAGAGAGATAAATTGAATGCAAAGAGACGTTATGAACTTTGGCGGGCTGAAAGAGTATTTATAGCAGTACTAGCCCTGATTTTCTTTAGAAGCAATATTAACGACTTAGCAGTATTAACGACTGAGCAGTATTAACTGCAAGGCAGTATTAACTACACAGCAGTATTAACTACACAAGCAGTATTAACTACTAAGCAGCATTAACAACAAAGCAGTATTAACTACACAGTATTAACTACTAAGCAGTATTAACTACACATACAATATTAACTACTAAGCAGTATGAACTACAGAGCAGTGTTAACTACACATGCAGTATTAACTGCTAAGCAGTATTAACTACAAAGCAGTATTAACTACAAAGCAGTATTAACTACTAAGCAGTATTAACTACAAAGCAGTATTAACCACTAAGCAGTATTAACTACAAAGCAGTATTAACTACTAAGCAGTATTAACTACAAAGCAGTATTAACCACTAAGCAGTATTAACTACAAATTGGCAGTAGAAAATATGTACTAGCAGTAGTAACTCTGTACTGGCAGTAGTAACTATACTTACACTTTGCAGCACTTGTCAATCTGAGGCATACTGAGGTTCTGAGAAAACTAGTTAGTAACACCAAATATACAAAGAAATACAGGTATATAGAAAAAATCATAAATTTATTCAAGGTTGATCAAGCCCACACTTGCTACCAAGAAAGTGAATCTACCCACATCAAAAGCTTTTGTGAATAGATCTGCAAACTGGTCATTGGTATGAACTTTAGCAACTTGAATCAATTTCTTTTCATTACAGTCTCTAATAAAGTGATATCTGATCTCTATGTGCTTTGTTTATGAGTGTTTGACAGGATTGTTTACAATGCTAATGGCACTGTTGTTGTCAATGAAGATTGGAGTGTGAAGAAATGTTACCCCATAGTCCAACATCTGATTCTGAATCCATAACACCTGAGAACAGCAACTTGCAGCAGCTATATACTTAGCTTCTGTTGTAGATAAGGACACTGTGGTTTGTTTCTTGCACTGCCATGATACAAGTCTTGCACCCAAAAACTGACATCCACCTGAAGTAGACTTCCTATCCATGTTAGCTCCACCTAAGTCACTGTCTGAGTATGCAAGCAAGTCAAATGAAGATTCATAAGGATACCAAAGACCTAATCTGGGTTGCCCTCTTAGGTATCTAAAAATTCTTTTGACTGCATGCAGGTGTGATTGCTTAGGTGTAACCTGAAATCTGGCACAAACACATACTGGAAACATAATGTCTGGTCTAGAGGCTGTGAGATACATGCGTGATCCAATCATAGATCTGTAATGATGGACATCCACATCCTCCCCCTCAAGATCTGCAGTGATCTGTTTGTGTGTCTCCATTGGTGTGCTTGCTGGCTTTGAGTCTGTTAAACCAAACTTGTCCAGGATGTCTTTCACATATTTGGATTGGCTTATGAAAATCCCATCTTTCCTCTGTTTCACCTGAAGCCCAAGGAAGAAAGTAAGTTCTCCCATGGAACTCATCTTGAAGCTCTTGTGCATTAACTCTTCAAACTCTTTACACATGTGATCATTTGTGGATCCAAAGATGATGTCATCCACATAGATCTGAACAAGTAGTGTGTCTTTCTTTCTCCTCTTAATGAACAAGGTCTTGTCAATGACTCCTCTTTCAAAATCATTTTTCAAGAGATAGGTAGACAGGGTGTCATACCATGCTCTTGGGGCTTGATGTAAACCATAAAGTGCCTTCTTCAACTTGTACACTCTGTCAGGGTGCAATGGATTCTCAAATCCAGGGGGTTGACAGACATATACTTCTTCATCAATACTTCCATACAGAAAAGCACTTTTTACATCCATTTGGTAGACCTTGAACTTCATGTATGAGGCATAGGCTAGAAATAGCCTAATTGCTTCAATCCTTGCCACTGGAGCAAAGACTTCCTCATAGTCTATGCCCTCTTCCTGAGTATACCCTTGTGCAACCAGCCTTGCTTTGTTTCTGATCACAATTCCTCTGTCATCCTTCTTGTTTCTGAAAATCCACTTGGTGCCAATTGCTCTATGTCCTTTTGGAAGGTCCACCAAGTCCCAAACATCCTGTAATTTAAACTGTAGCAGCTCCTCTTGCATTGCCTCTATCCAACTTGGATCTTTCATAGCATCATAAGCCTTTTTGGGCTCAATTTGGGATAGAAAGCAAGTAAGTACAGTATTAACTGTATTCTGCTGATCTTGTAGATCTTGAAGTCTGCTTTGATTCCTAGTCATCATGGGAGAAGCAATGTCTCCTATAACCAACTCAGGAGGATGATTTTTCTGAGTTCTGGATGGATGACCAGATTCCTCTTGTAAGTTTACATCCAGATTTGACTCATTTAAGTCTGGATTTTCTTCAGCTTCTTCAGTCACTTCAGACTCTATTCTTCTCTCTTCTTCATTCTGAATGGGTTCAGCTTCCTTTTCTTGTTCACATAAGTCAACAGGATCAATGGTAGGGAGTGGAAATATCACAGACTGAATACTGTTATCTGATGGTGGTGCATCCCTTTGTCCTGCATTTACATCACTACTGAAACCCAAAGAATTAGTGAGTGAATCAATGTCAAATAGCCAATCAGGACCTGAACCAATAGGATTTGGTGTGTGCTCATTGCATTTGACATTGTCACTTTCTTCAATTATTCTAGAAGAGGTATTAAACACTCTGTAAGCCTTACTCTGAGATGAGTAACCAACAAGAAAGCCATCATCTGCTTTGCTATCAAACTTACCTAAGTGAGATTTGGTATTGAGAATTGTACAAGGACACCCAAATGGTTTGAAAAATCCAATAAATGGTTTCTTTTTCAGAAAAAGCTCATAAGGTGTCTTGTTTTTAGGCTTTATGACCAAGACTCTGTTTTGAACATAACAAGCAGTATTAACTGCTTCTGCCCAAAAAGTAGTGGGTAATTTTGAATCAGCTAACAGAGATCTAGCAGCCTCAATCAGTGTCCTATTCCTTCTCTCAGCAACACCATTCTGTTGTGGAGTCCTAGGAGCACTGTATTGTCTCTCAATTCCTTTTTCCTCACAAAAGGTGTTTAGATCAAAGTTTTTAAATTCAGTCCCATTATCTGATCTAATGACTTTCACTTTTTGATTTGATTGGTTTTCAATTCTAAGAATAAAAGATTTGATCAGTCCACTTGTCTCATCTTTAGTTCTCAGAAAATATACCCAAGTAAATCTAGAGTAATCATCAACAATAACTAAACAGTATGACTTCTTGCCAATGCTCATGACATTTGTAGGGCCAAACAGATCCATATGCAACAACTGAAGAGGATTTGAGATAGTGTTTATCTCTTTGGACTTATGAGAAGTTTTGTGTTGTTTGCCTTTGAGACATGCAACACAATGATCATCACATGAATAGACTTTTGATGGTAAACCCCTAACAAGATTATTTTTAACAAGTTTATTCATTGTTTTAAAATTCATGTGACACATCCTTCTGTGCCAAAGTGAAGATTCATCTATTGAAGCTTTTGAAACCAAACAATTTAGAGATGAATCAGATGAAACACTTTCTAAATCTAAACAATACACATTATCCTTTCTAGGAGTTCTCAATAGTATCATGTTTTCATCAACTACTTTGAATCCAGGAGCAAGAATAATGCATTCAGAATCAGTAAATAATATACTATGTTTCTTGTCACAGACCTGTGATACACTTAACAGGTTGTATCTCAATTGCTCAACATAGTAAACATCCTCAAATGTCATCTTACCTTTTGACACATCACCTTTACCACTTATCTTACCTCCTGCAGGATTATTTCCAAAAGCAACATGTCCTCCATCAATTCTTTTGAAATTCTTGAGGCAGGCCATGTTACCTGTCATGTGCCTGGAACAACCACTATCAACATGCCAGATGCTCTTCCCCTTGAGCTGTTGGTTGCCCTGCACCTCAGATAAATCAGTTAGTTTTTATTGGGAACCCAAGCCGAAGTGGTCTTGGGTCTCCCTTGCTCATCAAAGTACTTGCACTGGGTTTTGATGAGATTTTCAAACTTAGGTACTGCAGAACTGGAGTACTTTGTCAATATGATTGGTCTAGCAGCACAAAAACTAGAAGCAGTATTAACCTTGGAAGAAGTACTAACAGTGTTAGCAGCACTAACACTGCTAGCAGCAGTATTGTTCTTAGAAGAGATACTAACAGAGTTAGCAGCACTAACACTGCTAGCAGCAGCATTCTCTTGAAAAGAAGTACTAACAGTGTTAGCAGCACTAACACTGCTAGCAGTAGTATTCTCTTTAAAAGCAGTACTAACAGTGTTAGCAGCACTAACACTGCTAGCAGCAGTATTGTCTTTAAAAGAAGTACTAACAGTGTTAGCAGCACTAACACTGCTAGCAGCAGTATTGTCTTTAGTATTGCTTCTAGCAGCACTATCCTTGTCAGCAGTACTATCTGAGGTAGCAGTACTAACATTAGTGCTTTTGGGGACCCATATATTGACACATTCCTTTTCAGTCTGTTTTCTCATGTGGCTTTTGGTTTCAGCTTGTTTCTTAGCCACATTATTCCTTGCAGGCTTCCTATAACCAGAAGATTTTTGAAAACTTCTTTGAAAACTTTTCTTTTGGTTAATAGGATTGAAATAACAGTGTTTGGCAAGATGATTCAATTTTCCACAAATAAAACAAGGTTTTGGTCTGTTAATCCTTTGCAGATCAACTCCTTGCTTTTGTACCCACTGGTTATTCCAATTTCTTTGATTTCCCCTCTTTTTATCATGTTTTTGGGGCTTATTCTCTTGATATTTCTTGCAAGAACAATGTTCACAAGTATTAGAGTTCACAACAGTGGTCTGTGTATAATGAACTCCCTTTCCCTTTCCAGTCCTTTTCATCTCATTGTTCTTAACACATGGACTTACACATTTCTCATCAGATCCTTCTTTTTCAGTCTTATCCTCAACAACTACTTTATCTAATGGATCTACTTCAGTGGCTCCTTCAGGTAAGTCCTTCCTATCCTTGGTTTCTAATAGGTCTGACTTAGGAGGGATGTAGTTGTTGTTGTAGGGTGGGGGTGTGGCATTGTACCCTAGGCCTGGTTTCAAGTTACTATGGATTTGAGAGTTGATTATGTTGTCCATGACTTTAGAGGCACAATTAAACTTTTCTACATCAAGTTTAACTTTCTCAAGCTCTCCTTTTAGTTTCTCACACTCTTCCCTGGATTCTCTAAGCTGGAACTCTAGACCATCCTTTTCCCATTTCCAGTAGTTTGTATCATAGGAGTTTTGAAGTTCATTGGCTTGAAAAGCCCTAATCTGTTCTTCAAACTTCTCAACAATTACTACATAGTCTTTTCTGTCCTTTTCTAATCTCTTAAGGTCATCACACATTCCCTGATTGTGATCTCTATACCTTTTAACAGTGTCTATACAAGATTGAGTACAGAGATTAGATTTTACCTCAGTGGGAAGATCTGAAACTTCAGCCATAAGTGCTTGATTTTGGATGGCCTCTTCTGCTTGATCACTCCAATCAAATCCCATTCCTTGTTGAGAGACAAGAGCTTGAATAGAGTTTCTGTTTTGATTGGAACTTCCAGCCTGAGTTTGTTGATGGCTGTTGTGAGATGTTCCACCTCTGCATTCCCTGGCAAAGTGTCCCATCTTGTGACACTTGTAGCATTTAACTTTGGACTTGTCAAATCCAGCACCATCTTCTCTTCTTTGGGAAAAGTTGTTTCTCCCTGTCCTCTTTATGAATCTCTTCACCCTCATAGACAGCATAGCCATCTGCCACTTGATATCCATCTCTTCAAGATCATCAGCATTAATCTGTTCTAAGTCATCATTAATCAATGAGGAATTAACATGACTAGAAAAGAAGGCTTCTAGTACTGAATCATTGGTCTTTTCCTGATTGACTCCTCCAGCAGCACTAACTGATTCAGGGTTAGCAGTAGAATCAGGTGATGCTGAAAGGAGTGCAGCATTATGTACATATCCAAAGGGCTTCTTTTTTGGCTTCAACCTCTGCTTCAAAGACTCTAAGATCATTGTAAAGATCATCAAGCTCTTTATCTTCCAATTGGTCATTCTGTCTGAAGGACACAGTATACATTGTCCACTCTTCACCTAATGATCTTAAGAACTTTCTGTTAACATCATCAGCCTCCATCTTGACTCCTACTGTGGCCAATTCTCCAATCAGCTTATTAAATCTATCAAAAGTTTGAGTCATAGACTCATTCTTAGTATAAGTAAAGTTTTCATACTGCTGCTTGAGAATTGCCTTCTGATTCCTCTTGGTGCTTTTAGTGCCAGTGAATCTCTTTTCAATGCATTCCACAAAGTCTGAGCATCAGTGCAGTGATGAAATTGATGCTGATATTCATTGGGGATAGCCAAAAGCAGAGTGCTTAAGGCCTTCATCTCTATTTGTCTGACTTTTCTCTCTGCATCAGTCTTTGGAGGAGGTCTTTTGCCATCTGGTCCAATTCTTCCTTCAGCACATGGACCATTCTCTATGATATCCCAGATGGAATAATCAGTAAGCAGAATATACTGCTTGATTCTAATTTTCCACATGTCAAACTCATTGGGTCTGAGCATGGGAACCTTAGAAACAAGAGTACTGTTTGATTCAATAGAATTGTCCATTGTTGAGTTCTAAGAAACACAAGCTCTGATACCACTTGTCAGGATCGAATCTTAACAAGACTAATAATACTTAGAACTCAGAATTAAAGAATCTGCGGAATAGAACTTTAATTCACACAATCAAAGAACAATATATCAGAAAACACACAGCTGTTTGTATTCACTGATTCAACTCACAAGCTTACAACCAAACCTCAATCTTGATGAACAGGCTCAATCAAGACGACTTCTACTTCTCTAGAAATAGGGTTCTAAACCTTCAGGTTAATTCTCTCTAAAACAGAATGTATTCTAAAAAACTCTCGTATATCGCGTATTGCATATCTTGCCTATTATCAATAGCTATCTATCAACATCTATTTATACAAAATAATTACAAGATAACTATCAAAACAAAATTGATCTTCAGAATATTCTTTCACGATTATCTTCAATCATTCCATCTTTATCTCCAATATCTTCGCATACCAAACTTATCACATCAGCAGTATTAACTTCATTCAGCATGAGCAGTACTAATATTCTCCAGCAGCATTAATTCATTCCAGCAGCATTAACTTGACTCAGCAGTACTAATATTCTCCAGCAGCATTAATGCATCAGCAGTACTAACCTTGTTCCAGCAGTATTAACTTTGTCTTGCAGTAGTAACTAAGTTCTGGCAGTACTAACCTTTACTGGCAGTAGAAACTTTGTTCTGGAAGTAGTAATGTTGTTCTGGCAGTGCTAACCATACTTAGCAAATCTTCAGTTCCCAACACGTTTCGTACACGAAGGGAATTTGTACATTTATGTTCTTCCTGGGCGGCGCATCATCCGATTTCGTGTCATTTTCAGAAGTAGGATTTTCAGATTTAGGTTTTGCCTCTATTGGTGGTAGAGGTATGGCTGTTTGTCTTTTAAAATCCTCAAACTCCTCATCTTCCGGAGATGCCTTAGTCCACTTAATTTTGTACTCGGGATAAATCTTGTCTAAGCCCATGAAATCAATTTCATAAAGAGTGGGGACCTTCGACAAGACTTTCTTTAGGTTGCACGGATTATCATATCCGAGTCCCCAAAGCGAGTTGTAATATTTGAACTCCTTAGGCTTGTTTAAGTGGATGGTTTGTTCAGATTGACCAAGTTTGTAAAGTTTGGATTCAAACTCCTTAAGCTTAGTGGTCAACTTTTCATTTTCTTTTAAAACATTTTCTTGAACTAAGATGCTTTTAGAATACTCCTCCTGAGACTTCTCTAACTTTTGAGTATATTCAGATATTTGGGTCTTGAGGAGTTTAGCTCTTTCTGAATAGGCCGAGCACTCAGTTTGATAGTTTTCTATCACACATTTGTCCTCAGCCTTTTCAATCGCTAGCCTGCCTATGGCATCATATTTGATCTTAGCCTCGGCTTCTAGCTTAGAGATATGCGCTTCTAAAAGGGAAACTTTCTCTTTGAGCTCAGAGTAAGTCGGATAAGACATTGTTACTTGACAGAAGTGATCGTGAGACAATTCAAGATATCGATCAAAAGCAGACAGGGTTTACTGATCCGGAATTGAAAGCCTGTTCAGTTTACTGTGGTGTGATCGAACTCATAGTTATAGATGTTTTTAGCAGAAAACATTCCAGAGAATATGTTCAGAATCACATTTTGAGTAACCTTGTAAAATTTCATTGCAAAATACTGATTTTTGAGCGAGTTATGATGATTTGAAGTTATGAAAGTTCAAAAATCACAAAACCTAAAAATCCGAAATTTACAGCTTCCGGTATTAGAAGCAAGTCCCGCAAATGGAAAGTCCCGCAATTGAGAAGTCCCGCAACTGGGAAGTCACAGAGAAATACCGGGAGTTGTGATACCGGGACTAGCAAACCGAGTCCCACAACTGAGTAATACCGGGACTAAGTTAGGTACCAGGAGATGTAATACCGGGAGATGGAGTACCGGGAGATGGAATACCGGGAGTTGAAGTATCGGTAGATATCAGCACCGGGAGTTATTACTACCGGGAGATATCGGGAGTAGACACTACCGGGAGATATCAGCACCGGGAGTTATTACTACCGGGAGATATCAGTACCGGGACTTCGAAACCAATTCAGAAACAAGAAAAACTTACCCGGTTCGATGACTTTCTGCACTCTTGCTGAGAATTAATCTGCAAGAACTTAGTACTAACACGAAAACTAGCCCAAAAACACACGAAAACACTACTAAAACGAATCAAATAGCACTTTTGACAAGAAAAATTGATAATTTTCACGAACATGGAGCAAAAACCAAATAAATCAAGAACTTAAAAATCAGTGATTTTTACTCAACCAAACGATTTGAAAACACAGAGAGATCTTACAAAACCTATGAGAAGAATGTATCAAGCCTCAATTTTGGGTTTTAACACCAAAATCAAAGCAATCAAAAATTCTTGAGATCAACACAGTACGTACTTTGAATGATCAAGAAAAACCAGAAAAATACCTTTGAATCGATAGCTTTGTCCCTCTGCCCTGATACCAATTGTGGATCCCAGATTGATCAAGTAACAATGAATTTGAAGCGATTAATCCTTTATTGATTGAATGCAGAGAGTTACAAGATTATAATGATGAACAAACTCTCTCTCTAAACTCTGTTAAGCGCACGGCTAATCTCACCACTACTAACCTAAAGACCACTCAAATCACACATTAAATACCAAGGGCTTGACAGGCCCAAAACCATTAGCCATAAAGCCCATAATCTTGAGAGGCTTTACAAACAAATAAATAACACTAATTATTTCTTTATATCACTTTCTATTTTATAGGACATTTAGTCCTAACACAACAGCTTCATGTCACTTACTCCGCCAGCCAAAACTGAATACCGAAAGTTATTAAGCAATGCGACTGTAAATGACTTGCATGAGGTGGCTGCAGCATTAGGAAAGCCTAGAACCACTTGGGAATACCACTTCAATCTCATGCTGAGGACCTTTAAAGCTTCTAACCTCTCTGCAGATGCCAATGTGTGGATAAATTTGGTGAGACATTCCATCTCACCAACCACACATGACAGCACAATATCTGTGGAGAGAATGTTTCTTTTGTTTTGTGTTATGACAGGAAAAACAGTGAACTTGGGGAAGCAAATGCTGAGAAGTATAAGGGAATGCGCCACAAGAGTCAAAGGGAAGTTCTATTTTCCGGGAATGTTGACAAAGTTGCTGGTGGAGATGGGTGTTCCGCAATACAAAGATGATTTGATCGTGAAAGAACAACGGGAGAAGTCAGAGATTGATATGAGGGCAGTTCAGAGGCTGAGAGACAGAAGAGAGAAAGGTGTTGGAACCCTTGACATGGTCAATATGGTGCAGGACGTGCTGAGCCAAAACAGCACCCTTTTGGATACCATATTGAAGCAGAGGAATGAGTTCATAGAGAAGGCTGAGGAGCTGAGGTTCGAGGTGAAGACTATTTGTGCAGACAGAAAGAGGAAAGAAAGAGAGATGGGCAGTATGGGGCTGCCAAAGTTAAAAAAGCTGCTGAAAGCAAAGAATTTGGAGATAGCCAAACTACAACAGGAAAACCGAAAGCTGAAAGCAGTGGTTGCTATCAAGAATAGTGTTGCAGCATCCAAGGCTGTTGGGCCTCATGGCACTACCATTTTTGGGCAGAAACAACCTACTCCCAATGAGTAGGGCAGGTTTAATCATGCACTCTTAGCTCCATTTACTTTTTTAATCTTTATTATTTGAGTCTAGGATTAGTCTTTGCATATTTTAGGTTTATTTTCTTGCATTTGGGTCCTGAATGAGCATTGTTGAGCATGTTTGCATAGCCCAAATAATTTCACAAGTCCAAGACCATTTCTTTAGGTTGTTCATGCTAGAATTAGCCTCAGAATTGCTTGGGACACAATTTGGTCCACATTCTACATTCATCACAGAAATGATCTAGGCCATCGTTCTTTTCCCCCATTTTTAGCCACTTGAAACCAATGAAAACACATCCTTTCCTCCATACAATGAGGACATTGTAAATCTCTTAGTTTGGGGTGGGGGTGTCTAAAAATGACAATCAAAGGCAAAGCCTTAGCAAACATTGCATGTCAAGAAAAAGTGGTTGAAACACCAAAAATGCCCCATAGGGGCAGGTGTATGTCATCAAACAGAAAATGCAAAAAAAAATTGAAAAATCCAATGAGATTTGATGCATGGGGAGAGAAAAGGCAAAGTGAGAAAGAAAAATATGCCTAAAAGAGAGATCCAGTTTCACTTAAAGTCCTAGTAATCTGTGATGAGTATGATGTATTGACTATAACAAAAAGAATTTGAGGCTAACTTATGGTTTATGATCACAAAAGAATGGGACTTTGGTCACTTGGGATTTATGAAAGACTATGCTATACACTCTTAACATGCTCACACTCATGATGTGCACTTAATGCCATCCTTATGCAAAACTTTCAAAATTTGAGTCATTTTCTTTTAGTCTTTTCATTGCTTGGGGACAAGCAAATTTCTTAGTTTGGGGTGGTGATAAGTGCTCAATTTTGAGTACTTAAGCACTCATTTCTTTAGTTTAGTTAGGACTTTTTCACTCTAAAATCCCAACTTTGAGTCTTTTTTATCTTGTTTTACTTTCTTGGAGCTAGGAATCATGGTTAGCTTGTTTTACTTTATTGGTAGGCTAATATAAGCATTTTTGGAAAAATCAGCCAAAACAGGGTATTGCTGCAGCATCGCAACAACAGAGATCTGGTGATTCAAGGGGGCTGAAGAGAACAAATTTATGAGCTGGAAACTGATTTTTTTGGGATTATTCTGATGATTTGTAACCCTGGAAACACTTTTTAAATTATAATTGTAGTTTAGGTAATGGCTTAGTTTGGTATTGTACTTTTGGCTAACTAGTTGTACTATTTAGTTAGGCTTAGTTGCTCTTATTTACCAAAGATGCCCCTCCCTTTTGTTATATATAGAGGGGTCATCTAGCCATTTTATCCAACCCTTTTTTTTGGAACTGATCTCACTCAGTTCTAAACCCTCTGTAGTTTTAATTCCAGAAATCTTCAAGTGTTCTTCCTTATCTTCAAATCTTCAAGTATTCTTCTTTTAATTTTTCTTTGTTCTTAGACGCACGTAGGCACTGCTGCAGCACTGGGCAGTACCCCACTGCACATTTTCGTCCCTTTAATGTTCTTGCATCTTATGTCTTATGTTTAATGTTCTTACTTTTCAGTATATATTCTTGTTAGTCATAGATTTACATTCCATTTGTACTCTTGTCATTTATTGCTTATTACTTACATTCTTGTCTTTACATTTTTAGTCATTTACTTTAGTTAGTTTTTACTTTCAAGTCATTTACTATCTCTTGCATCATGTTTACTTTCCAAGTACTTTGCATTTACTTTGTTTCATTTGGTGTAATGAGTAGCTAATCTTGTAGCTTGGGTGTGAGACAAAGGGTGTTATGATGACCAAAAGAAAGTAGGCATTTTTGTGGCAAAAATGAGGTTTTATTATTCCAATCCAAGTTCTTTCAAGATAACACAATCCTTTGACAAATTGATCACTTTGATAGTGTTAAAGTGTCATGGACCTAGAGATAGGCCATTGAATAGCACGTCAATTTGGATGACTTAAGGGGTTATATCGAGAGAGTAACTTGCAATGAGAGTTGTTACTTTTGTTTTCTAAAATGATTCATTCTTGATAAGTTGTCATTTTCTCAAGGGATTAAAATGGAATAGACTTAGAGATAAGCTATTTAGGAGTATACAAACTTGGGAGGCATGGGGGTTATATCGAGAGAGTGACTTTTAACAAAGAGAATTTGTTTTGCCATGTACTTTGAGAACGCCATTTCCATCGTTCCATTATCTTGGGTTCTGCTCAGAGATGAGATTGCTCTAGCTACTGGAATCATGGGATGGTGAGAGTCCGAGAGGAACGTGTCTCAAAGTAGATAATAAAACTAGTTTTTGTCACTGCTATGCTGCAGCATCACTGCAGTTTCATGCTGTAGCATTGTTGTAGCATTGGTCTGCTGGAATTTGGTTTATCATAACATCACAAGTCTTACACCCTTGCTTCTCTTTTAATCTTGTTAATTAGAATCTGTGTTAATCATCAACCAACCAACCAAAGATATTTTCTTCCAAATCATCTTCAGAAATCATTTCTTTCATCATACTTCTTTAGCAATTTTAACTACAATCTTTGTGGGACGATAATCGGTATCTTTACCACTTTATTACTTGATAGACGACATAGTTCACATAAGTATACTTGCTTATGGGTTCTATTAGCACACGTCTGTAGGTGCATTCAAAGCAGGCACTCATCAGCCTCAATGCCTCGACGAGTGACCATATAACCCAGGAACTTCCCGACGCTGACGCCAAAGGAACATTTCGTCGGATTGAGCTTCATGTTATACTTCTGAAGGATGTCGAACGATTGCCTGAGGTGATCAATGTGATCAATCGCTTGCTTCGACTTCACTAACATGTCGTCGATATATACCTCCATCGTGTCTCCAAGATGGTCTTTGAACATCTTGTTTACCAGCCATTGGTAGGTAGAACCTGCATTTTTTAGTTCAAAAGGCATAACTTTGTAACAGTAAATACCTCGATCCGTCATGAAAGCGGTTTTCTCTTGGTCGTCAACGTGCATTAAAATTTGGTTGTATCCAGAATAGGCGTCCATGAACGTTAATAACTCATGCCCCGCGGTTGCATCGACCATGGCGTCAATATGAGGTAACGGGAATGGATCCTTTGGACAGGCTTTATTGAGATCGGTGAAGTCGATACAGACCCTCTATTTTCCATTCTTCTTGGCTACGACCACGACGTTAGCTAGCCAATCAGGATATTTTACCTCTCGAATCTTTCCTGTCTTGAGGAGGTTGTCGACCTCATCATTTATTACTTTATTTCTTTCAGAAGTGAACTTGCGACGTTTTTGCTTAATAGGTTTGAACGATGGATCGACGTTAAGCTTATGAGCAATGACACTGGGGTCAATACCGACCATATCTTCATGTGACCAGGCAAAACAATCAGCATGTTCCTGCAAAAAGGATATGAGTTTTTCTTTAATGTGGGGATCAAGGGATGAACCCACAAGAATCTTTTGATCGGGTTTGCTTTGATCTAGAATGACTTCCTCCAAATGATACTCATCGACAGCTGCTGGGGAGTTTTGTGCATTTTCTAAGTTTGCGTGTACTGGTATAACGGCTTGTTCCGGACTCCCGTTATCCGCCATTTTCCTGTGACAGAAAACAGAAAAAACTCCAAGAAACTATTAGTAGAATGCACGTTCGTCGAGGATTTTCTCTAGATGTAGTCCTACGGATGGCGCCAAACTGTTAATGCCAAAAATCGCACCAAAAGGACAACTTAAGGTCGATGTGGACTTAATCAACTAAAGAAAGGATCTTTCAACGAGACGTGCGACGAAGGAAAAAATAAACGAGACAAGGGATTTGATGACGCAGGAAAAACCTCAATCGAGGAAAAAACCTGCGGACGATAGTGGGTGTCGTCGCTGCACTATGGTCGCCAATCAGGGGCGACGTCCTTGGTACTGGCGTCGGTCGTACGATGATTACAATACAAATGAAGGAAATACTTCGAAATGTAAAGTACAAGTGTTTGTTGTGTGTGAATACAAAGTGTAAATAACTGTTGGATGTCGGATTTTTCTGATGGATCTCGAAATGAGGCTTTAGCTTGACTTTTATAGTCTTCGTGCCATTAATTAGCTCCATTAATGATTTGATCAATGGCTACAACGACTGGAAACGGTCGTCGAAGTGATTATCCATAATGCTCTTCGTCCGTTACGGCTGCTTGCTGTTAATGGCTTTGACTCCTGCATTAAATACTTAACAAACGTAACAGTCAAGGTTAACGTTAGCTTTGGTCGAAGGTGCAATGATCTTACGCGATGGTCGTACGGGACGGGCGATGCTATGGTCGAGCGTCATGGGAGACGTACGACTTACCTTTTACGGGAGACGACGGATGTTTTCTAGGTTCTTGTCGAGACCTTATCTTAATACAAGATTTGGACTATAACGTGCGTCTTACCTGCTCTGGTCGTGGTCGTACGACGTAATTTTTTGCCCAAACAGAAGTAAAGTGAGAAAAGACTTTATGAGCACCAGGTGAGTTTTCTAACTAAAATACGTGCCTTTTTAAAGTGTTTTCTAAAGTGATTACATGATAAGAAATGCCATGTTTTATTCTTATGCTTTTAATTGCATGAAAGTTGTTTAAAGTTTTATATGAGATGTATGCATACATTGTTTTAGACGTAAACTGGCCAAGACGGGAGAGTAGACCCGCCAGTGCTCATGCGGAAGAGTAGACCCTTTATGTCAGGGGTAGTGTGGCCCCATGTAAGGCAGCATGAGACTGACTCGTTGGCACCTTCGGGTGACTTCAGGGTGTCAATTTACGAGGGGCGGACCTTATTCCGTGAATGATTTTATATGAACAGATTTAGGATGATATGTTTCTGAAAATGGTAAACTGTTTTAAATTTTTTGATAACTGTTAAGAGGGACTCACTAGACCTCATGGTCTAACCCTCGCATTTTCAAACTAAAACATTTTCAGGGACACGGGTAAAGAAAGGCTCTGGCAAGTGAGCGGAGCAGTTAGCAAGGAAACTCAATAGTGTAGCGACGCTATAGTTCAGTTTAGACTTTATTTCTCAGTTGTATAGGTTGATTCCGCCAACCAGATTTTGATGTGGTGTAAGAAATTTCAGAACCCGATTTTGGGATGTTTCACTTTATATGAATTGCAATGCCTTACTTTAGACTGGGTCGTTACAATTGGTATCAGAGCCATAGTTTAAGGGATTTAGGTGACCAGACGGGCCTAAACTTAAACTTTGGGAGTAGAAATCACAACTGAGGATCAGGAAATGCGTTAGGAGGACACTATTTTAGAAATAGGACTAATAGGGTACCGAGGACGGTCATGTAAGGTATGTTTGGGATTACACCTGGCCAGTGTAATTGCGAACTTACAGGTACATGTATGTGCTTAATCTGCCTTATTATTCCGAAGTAGTAGTCTTATGCTAGCTTATACGTCGTATTCTAGTAATTTAGAATGTCAGCAAGATCCCTGAGGGGTAGACTGAGACCCCTTGTTGGGAAAGTTTTATGAGAGATCGTTTATGTTGTGATGTATGTGTATATCGTAGAGAAGAAATGTTGTATAGAATGTTATGAGTCGTCTAGAGATAGATCTTCGTGGATTCGAAGAGGATGAATAATTGATTTAGAGTAAGACTCCTGTTTCTAGAGAGTCCCAGTTCTAGAAATCGTGGGATAGATCAGTTCGATCGGTAAGGAAGAACAGTGTCGAGATCTTGGAAGTGTCATTTCAAGAGCGGACAGAGGATTAGAGCCCTGACTCTTTAGTCGAGTTGTTCAGTGGCAGGATCATTGAAGAGAGATTTATGTTGAGGACTGAAAGCGTGTTGAGATAGAATGTGAGATAATTGATCAAGACGAAAATAGTATGAAATGGTTGAGTATGTGGACCGTTGAATGTATGTATAGCAAGTTGTTGCAAGGCCGAGAGGGCAATCGCTGGTCGAGTGTAGAATGTCAATGATAAGTTGCGTGAGTAAAGCGGTTGACCTTGTTTGAGTAAGTAGCCTTCAAATGCAAGTAGAGTTTCATGCGTTGAGTTCGTATATGTGTACATGAGATTTTTCATAAGTAAAGTAAAGTAAAGGTGTAAATATCAAATTTGATCGAATACGCGTCGGCGTGTGCAAGCTTATGTTTAAAGAAAAATGCAAATCCATTTACATCGCACGATGAAGTCTTGAGGTTTGCGAGTTACAAAATATTCCACTCTTTTCATGATAAGTTAAATTGTTGCAAAGAGTCAAGAAAATGTTCGAATGCCAAACTTTTATAACCATAATGAGTATTGACATGTTGAAGTTATATAAATGAATGTGAGAACCGACTGGTTTACTTCGTGTCGGTAATTCCTCCAAAATTTTGTCGTATGAAAAGATTTTCATCTAATATTTATTTCTGTCGTAACAACATATTCTTGGTTGGGTAAGATTAAATTTTACGGAAAGTTTCATGCAAACGATTCTCGAGATCGTTGTGCAGGGCATTGGAGTTATGAGGATGTTGGGGTCGTGCGTACCCAAGTTGTTTCCAAGTGTTGTTTCTTTAAAATGATCAAAGGTGTGATGATTTATTTATCCCGTTGTCATGCATGAAGGCTATGAACTCACTAGGTCGTAGAGTACTACATTTAAGCTAAGGAAGAACTCCTAGAGTGGAGAGGTGTTGGACAAATCAGGGGAGAATGTTTGTAGTTTGGTAATTGTGTTCAAGAAAAGAGGTGAGCAGTAGAAGAGTCGGAAGTGAACTTTAGTGTCGGTTGTATGAGGGTATGTACCCTTGTTCGATGACCAGAAGTACCATTACCGAAGGACGGTGGTGTCCGGAGGAGAGACTAGAAGTCATCAAAGTATTGATATTAGCAACTCGTTATGAGTAGTGTGGTGAAGTAGGAATGAAATATCCTCGACGTCAAATAAGAGTCTTAAAGTGATCTTGTATTATTGATGTTACACGAGTAAGTTTGAAATGAGGACGACGGGATATGAAGTTGATTATGATATGATTGGAGGATTAGGTTCCGTAAAGGACCCTTTGTTGATGAATAAGTTAAGAAAGTATCAATAGGGCAACTATTGACGTTGGAGTCGGCAGTTGTGTAAAGTGTATGAGGCCGAAGACTAGAATCAGAAGGTTGAAAGTTGAAGGACCACCCTGTAGGGGTGTTAAGTTAGTGAAAGACTGTTGTTTTAGATAAGCGTTTTACTCACGAGGTACGAAGGGCCGTAGAAGGATAAGGTATGTAGCACAAGCAAAGCGAGTGTGTAGATTAGATCGATCAGTGAGGGAATGTGCCCTGTCTAAGTAGGGGTTCGGATCGTAAAGAACTAGCAAGAACGATTATGTTTGAGTTAATTGGGAACTCGTGAGTTGTAGTTCAACTAGAGTTGAGGAAAGACAAATAGCGAGATAAACTCGATTATGTGTGCGGGGGAGGCGAAGGCAAGTTGAATTGCGTACGAATGACCATGAGAGACCTGGTCTGCAGTGTGATGTTATGGGTGGAGAATGTACGGACGAGTAAGAGCGTCAATTACCTAATAACTGTGTCAGCCGGTGTTGTAGTAATGTGATGTTAGAAAGGGGAGGCCTTGTCGAAGATTTCGGATAAGGTGTTCGGTTGTTAATCAAGCTGTTGGAGTATGTGGTTTGTAAATGGACGTGTGATAGGTCTGTTATCGGAATAGAATGTCGGAGCGGTAGTAGGTGGTTACCCAAATGAGAAACCAAGTGTTTTTGGTTGTGTGAGTCGCTAAGTAAGTATATTTTTGGAATCTTTTGAGGTTTAAAGAAGATGATGGATGGTTAGTCATATATATGGGGTAGTAGGTGCGAAATCCTTTAAGGATGTGAATTGTTTTTAAGTGTGAAGGAATTATCCGAGAAGGTAGTAGTTGGAAATCAAGGAATGTGTAGTAACTTCGAGCACTGGTGTCGTTTTAAGATGACTTGGTTGAAGGCCTTAAGTTAGAACTTTGGTGCAACTATTTGGTTATGCATAGTATGAGGAAGTGTTATCAGCATGTGGAAAGGTCGGAAGAGAGGGGCAAGTAATGTTAATAGGCAGTGCTCCACGCTAACGTGGGGAGGTGAAGATCGTATGTCGGAATAAGTGAGTAGGTTGGAAGTAGTAAGCTTGACAGTAACACCGAGAGGTGGATTAGTGTGTGTGGATTGCCATCAGTAAGTGTGCGAACTTCTAGAAAGAGTATAGAGGAAAAGGATTCGTGCATGTCTTGGTGCGGGAAGGAAGTGGAAAAGGGCAGTTGAATGAGTTGAGTTGGTGATGTTGTGTGAAACGTTCAAACGAACTAGTCGTTCAGCGTAAGCTATTGAGAGCAGTAGGGTGTGATCATGGTTACTCCTCCTAGTTGAGTAGGGGTAACCGAAGTTATGTTATATGACTGGACGCTTGTGGCAAGCAGTGAGAAATTGATGAGCCTTCAGGATAAGTCAATTCGGTTAGGTGAACACTTCAATGAGGAATTATGGAGGCTTCCTACTATTAGGCGTTAAGTGTGAAATGATGAAGTGGTGAGAACGTACGAATTAGTTGTCGAGCTGTAGCCGATGTGATTCGGGAAGGGAGTATGATCTGCATAGACGTATGTCGGTTAGAAGTAGTGATCTAGAATTACATGTAACCCAAGGAGGGAACTCTTAGGTGAGAGTTCGTCGGAATGTGCAAGGGTGGCCTTGTGCCAAGTGGTCAAGTGAGTGATTATCCTGGTTTTGGATTCTCGTTGTAGTTGCGGGAATTTCCGCCAAGTCCCTTCTTTTAAGGCAGTAAAGAGGTATGAGTGACCGTGAATAGACGCGTTTTAAAACTGTGAGTCCCGACGTGGAGACGGAAGCGAGCAAATGGAGGCGCGGTTGGCCTGGATTTTGTACTGGTATTTAAGCGAATATAGTATTCGGAGAGGTTTCAAGTAAATAGTACAAGATGGCACGAGATAGCAAAGTGGTGACTCGTCGAGGGCGGTTCCAATGTATGGTGTACGGTTATGTTCCCATCAGAACGGTTTGGAGTGGCCGAGTAGAACTGAGCTAGATGGATTGAAAACAGTAGACTGTTGAACCTTGAGGTTTGAGAGGTAGGTTAAGTGGACTACATCTGTGGGTCCGTCGGAGTTATGAAAGTTGAATAGATGGTGCGCGATCTTGAGGTACTCGGTGAGATTGAGAAGAAATTTATAGTGTGATGCACGTCTCTCTTGTGAAGAGCTGATGTGAGAGGTGAGATGATGGCGACCTTGCAAGAGATGCAGGCGTTAAGAAGTTGACTTTGGTCAGTAGTGAGCGAGGTAGAGAAGTAAGACTGGTCAGAAGAATTAAAGAGTGTTCGTCCGACATTTCATGTCTCGAACTTAGTGAAGCGTTTGTCAGACACCGAGGTGGTTGTCCCTCTGGGGGACATCAGTATAGATTAGATGATGACTTACATAGGAGAACCGATTGAAATCGTGAGTAGTAAGGTTTGCAAAGTGAGGAGCAAAGAGGTTTGGCTAGTAAAAGTCCAGTGGAGGTATCATAAAGGACGAGAAGCTACTTGGGAAGTGGAAGCGAACATGAAGTCCAGTTACCCCCACCCTTTTTGAGAATGGAATTCCGGGGACGGAATTATTTTGAGGGGGGAGTGTTGTAATAACCGAGACCAAAGAGGAAGAATTCTAAGTCTTGTGTCAAGTTTAATAAAGGTAGAAGTTGAGGGGCTAGTACGTAAATTAGGAATGAGGTATAAAAACCCAATGATTGGCACAAAACCCTAGTTTTGGCAATCCTTTGGGTGGCATGCGGCTGAGGTAAAAGGAAGGGAGAAAGAAAGGAGAAGGAGAAAGGGAGAAAGAAAGAAGAAGGAAGAAAGAGAGATAGAGCAAGTAAGAACAAAGAGTCTTAAATGTATTTTTGGCAACTAGGAGTTTCATACTATTTGAGCCTAGTAATCAGAATATTGCTGCTAAACTTTAATCCGTGGGATTTTGAGATAATCTGTGATTCTCGGGTCAAAAAGGAGTCAGGTCGGCGTCCGGAAAGTCCCATGGACGTCCGGACACGATAGTCCATTTGAAGGTTTCTGGATGAGGAAACTGTCCGGATAAGAAGGGTATCCGGATGAGTCGTGCCCGGTAAGTGTCTGTTCGGTAAGTAGGAAGTATCCGGAGTGTAGTGTTGTCCGGAATGTTGCGTCGTCCGGAATATAGCATTGTCCGGAAAGTAGTTTATTGTCCGGAAAGTAGTTACCCGGTAAGTAACAGGCATCCGAAAAGTTGAATCCGGATGGTGTCTGGACTGTTGGTTTAGGCATCTGAGTAGTTTGTATCTCATCTATTTCTCAGGTAATTCGATAGTAAGCCGGAAGTAAAGTGAGAAAAGACTTTATGAGCACGAGGTGAGTTTTCTAACTAAAATACGTGCCTTTTTAAAGTGTTTTCTAAAGTGATTACATGATGAGAAATGCCATGTTTTATTCTTATGCTTTTAATTGCATGAAAGTTGTTTAAAGTTTTATATGAGATGTATGCATACATTGTTTTAGACGTAAATTGGCCAAGACGGGAGAGTAGACCCGCCAGTGCTCATGCGGGAGAGTAGACCCTTTATGCCAGGGGTAGTGTGGTCCCATGTTAGGCAGCATGAGACTGAATCCTTGGCACCTTCGGGTGACTTCAGGGTGTCAATTTACGAGGGGCGGACCTTATTCCGTGAATGATTTTATATGAACAGATTTATGATGATATGTTTCGGAAAATGGTAAACTGTTTTAAATGCTTTGATAACTGTTAAGAGGGACTCACTAGACCTCATGGTCTAACCCTCGCATTTTCAAACTAAAACATTTTCAGGGACACAGGTAAAGAAAGGCTCTGGCAAGTGAGCGGAGCAGTTAGCAAGGAAACTCAATAGTGTAGCGACACTATAGTTCAGTTTAGACTTTATTTCTCAGTTGTATAGGTTGATTCCGCCAACCAGATTTTGATGTGGTGTAAGAAATTTCGGAACCCGGTTTTGGGATGTTTCACTTTATATGAATTGCAATGCCTTACTTTAGACTGGGTCGTTACAAATTGCACCATTAGGCACTCTAAGATAGGATATTTTGAGGTTGAGGGAGTCACTAGAAACGAGAAACCACGTCTAGAGTCGCAAGGATGATCATGTACAATACGTTCATAATTGCACATGGCCAGTATTATGGTGAACCTACAAGTTACATGTGAGTACTTGGACGACTTTGGAGTGATGACTGTTGGGGTAGTGAAAAAATTTCTAAGCGAGTAACCGTTAGAAGAAGTTGATGATTTTAAGCATTGTCACTTGGAATGACGGTAAGTTTGATGTTGTATTAAGTGGACCGGCTCGGGTCGAAATTTATTGGTTGGATTAGGACCATAGGCTTATTGAATCGACCTTAATTTGAGGAGAAATCGTAAGGGTAATCGATGTAACTTCCAAATTTTCTTTAAGATGTTTGAGCATCCAGATGACGAGAGTGTGGCCAGAGGGATTGGAGGAGTGTGGCCTTGGAACGTTGAGTACCGACTATGTACATGCACAAAATTTATTTATTTATTTATTTTAAATAAATTGCATCAATTGTTTCTTGTGTTTCCAATCGTCATGCGGATTGTATTGCAAAATCTTGAAAGACGTTTAGCACACACAAGTTTTCGAACCATGAATTTTAGCATGCATGAAATTCTTTTATTACAGGAATTTGCAAACTTTGTCGAGACATGTTTTACTCCTTGTTGTTGTCCAATGTTACTTTTGGATACTATGACATCCATATTTTAATGTCATTTACGGTTTTGGACAAGTAACTACGACTTACGACTTTAACATTAGATCTCCTCCACATATGTTAAAGTTGGGACGGAGAGTTACCTCCCCTTGTTTTGGTGTTTAAGCCTTGCCGAGAAATTTTATTTCATGCGAGTTTTGTTGAAAGGCGTCTCTTTATATCGTATTGCAATAAAAGAGGAATTTTTGGGAATTTTAACATTTTGGTCATAACCTTGCTTAAAACAATTTGATTATTGGCCACAAAAACTTTGGCACCATTTGATTGATTGGATGTTGTTTAGTTTCATCGAGTTTTATGGGGTATTATGATGTTTTGTTTTACGCCGTTTTGCGTTGCATGGGTGACACTTCGTAATGTGCATACTTGAATTATTGTGTGCGTTAGTCTATGGGTTTTATTTAGTGTTGTGTCTCATGCGAGTTTTGTTGAGAAATATTACTCTATGCCGTATTGCACCAAAAGAGTGGTTTTCGGAGTTTTAATATCATATGGTTTCTCTTTTGAGGGTTATAGTAGCATATTTTGTTGCAACTTGTTAGGTGTACGAATTGACCTTTACGGGGCGTGAGTAATGCATATGAGAACATCATGATAGTTTATATTAATGTTTTGCCTTATTCATTTTCGACTAATTGGTTTTTCTGTTATCATTTCACACAAATGCATTATGTTGATTTATTGATGTGCATATCATTGTAGCCACTATTTTTGGACCATTAATGCGCATCGTTTGTACGGTTCAAAATCTAAAGTTGATTTAAATCTTTTTAGGTGTCAACCAATTACATGCACTTACTGTTTTCCTAAGTTTTGAGAAAATGCTTTAATGTGTGTGAGTCTTGTCAGAAGATTTTACTTTTATGTCATTGTCTGACTAAATGAGAAAATTTTGAAATTTGATTTAATGAAATTTTCTACTTTGAAAATTTTGTATGGACCACCTGTTACACGTTTTATTATTTCAGAAAGACTATTAGGGGAGTGTTACAAATTTTCATGCATATTATGATTTGAGATTCTTTCACGATATTTTAACCGATGTTCTCAAATGATGAAAGCATGTTGTTATTTTGCTTTAAACTTGAAACCGGAACCAATCATTCCACATTTTAATCAAGGCGTATATATATATATATATATATATACATATCATTAAGCCATTTTATGAAATACATTGACACATGCAACTTTTGTTGGCGAATTTTAATGCATGTCCTTTTTGGGCTGAAGAAGAAAAGTTTGACGTCATTTTAAAATTTCTTTTCGAAGTTTCGTACGAACTTTTGTTGCACACTAGTTTAAAGTAAAAAATTGCTTTACGTGCATGGCATAAATAAATCCATGATAGGACCATAGCGGTCCATTTTAAAAAAGTTGATGAGCATGCTTTTGCGTTTCGTTAGTAACTTGAATTGTGATGAAATAGTTTCATGATGATTTTCAGAGTGTGTCCATTTTTGCACAACTACCGAGTAGGTAGTAGTAGATTTTATGCGTACGATTAAATTGATATGAAAGCCTTCATGTTGAAAATTTCTATAAAAGTTTTCGATTGGCATATTTGTTGAGTATCTCACTTGAAAACCTTGAACTCATTAGAACCTTGGAAAAGTTAAGTAACCCCGGTTGAGGGTAAATGCGTATAGAACTTCGACAGTGGAAGGTTGGGTATTCCGACGTGTGATGGTACCGTAGGCCAAGTAGTATCGTTTGCAGGGTCGGTGTAACTAGAGGGTTAGACTCGCGGTATCATTTATTAATGCTTATGGTAACCGTTCTCTTCAACAACCTTGTTTTGGGTTTGTCATTTTTTGCATAAAGGACGTGTAGGACCCTTCAGACACCATGTGGATAACCTTGGTTGTGTGGGGATGCTCGACGAATGAAACTCGTGTGTGGAGTTCTGTTGTGGTTCAAAGATTAGTGGTATGACAAGGTGTCAACTTTTGGGTTTCGAGGTCAAGAATCGTTAGTGTATTTGGACGGTTGTAGCCTAAATTTTAAAGGATAGTGATATCGGTTGTAGTGGCCTTAAGAAGTTCAATTGTGGCAAGTAGATTTAGTGGGATGACCTTCCTCGAATAGTAAAAGAATCTGTCGATTGGATGATTGGTAATTGGACGTATTCTTGGAGTCGTATAATCGGTGGGTCAGGGACGACCGTCTGTTTTGGAGCCTGACAGTGCTCGTTAGAGTGAAGGGACAATTCAACAGCGGAAACTGTTGGATTTGGGAGAATTTGTTGATTTCGGTAGTGATCAAACCATGGATTGATTGGAGAAAAAGTTTTAGAGCGTGGAGACATGGACTGACTGAAAGTCGGGATCCTCCGTTAGGGAAGTATGGATCACCTAAGGTTGGGAGGCAACCGAAGTCTTGCGGATTGAAGCTACTCTAGCAAGTTAAACGTTTGTTCGGATGTTTATCCTCTAAGTTTGGGTCTAGTTGTAATACCCAGGGTAAGTTCGTTAGTTAAAAATCCCTTTTCCGTTAAATAAAGTTAACTTTAAAGTTGGATTTTAGGGTAAGTTTAGGTAAATTTATAAGTTAAGGGTGTTTGGATTATTATTGAGAAGTTCAAGGACCAAAGTGGTAAATTAAGTTTGATATTATCATCTTAGACTTCAGATATTATTCACAACAGCAGAAATCAGAAAAGATCCATGTGTGTAGTGTGTGTGTGTTTTGAGACCAAAAGAAGAAAAAGGAAGATAAAAGGCTAGGGATTCAATTTGGTGCAATTGGAAGTGTAATTAAGGTATGTGGCTTTGTAATTTATGTTTGTAATTTCTATTCAATGGTTCCTATTGGAGTAGAATAGTCGAAATCATATCTGGTAATAATTTATGTCGAATCTGGGTAAAAAGTATGCAAACCGACAGTAGTTTCCGGATAGATTGAAGGTATCCGGGTAGTTTCTTTGGTGGTGTCCGAATAGTTTTGTTGATAGTGTCCGGACGATTCGTGGATGGTTTCCGGATGATTTAGATACCGGATGGCATCCGGATTACTTTGGTGTCCGGATTCCTTGTGTTGTCCGGAAAGTCGAGTTGTCCGGATTAGTTTGTGTTGTCCGGATTCTTTTGTGCTGTCCGGAAACTTTGGCTGTTTGGTCATTTTTGAGGATAAGAGTTATATGGATGTATCTAGAGTCCTTAGCCTGCTAGTAAGTCTTATACATAAGTTGGTAAGGAGATATTTGTATGTAAATGGTTTCAGATTCTGAGAATTTTGGATAAAGGATCGGATAGCTCGGAGAAAGGCTTGGAAGCGTATTTTTAAGCATTCAAGGTGAGATTACTTTTAAAACGTTTTCAACTGGGATACATATATATGTGATATATATATATGAGATGGATATGTACGGATTGAGATTATGATACATGATGTGATTATGTGTTTATATTGAGACGTATATGTGGTTGGAATGTGGTAACGTTTTTATAAAAGAAAATGTGATATATATATGGTTGGAATGTGATGAAAGGTTTTATAAATGACAATATGATATATTGGTACATATATATATTGTATTTATATGTGCATTACACTACACGAGAGCACTTGCCGAACTATGTCGACGGATGTTTGCTGCAGTTGTTGTACAGCGGTGCTGTAGTTGTTGTACAGCGGTGTTGTTGGCTCGCAATCAACTAATATGGCCATGGGGAATGAGGATGAGGAGTTGTGCACGATATACGAGTCTTATTTGGTATTTAATTATTTGTGGTGTATGTGTATTTTATAAAAAGGACTTCTAAACTGACAGGGATTATCTCACTAGACCGTTTGGTCTAACCCTCATTTTCCTTTCAAAAATATGTATTCCAGGTCAAGGATCTTTTGTTAGCAAAGGGAAAATAAAGCATAGGAGGCGATTGCTAGCTGACGAAGATTAGGATATGTTTACATTTCTGTATTGTATAGTTTTGAAACTTTGGGACCGAATGTGAATTATCATGTATTTTGTTATGAAAGTAACGACGTTGTGTATGAAATGTTAATTGATATATATTATGTATGTTATGGGATACCGGGTCGTTACAGATGGTATCAGAGCCCTAGTTTAAGGGATTTAGGTATTAGTATCTGTACCTAGACTTAAATTGCATGTGAAGTAGGATGTCCCTATTATTGTAGAACCTTGGGGTGTTAAATATAAAAAGGTAGAAGGAACATCATGTAAGGTAATTTCATTTTTACACCTGGCCAGTGTAATTGTGATCTTACAGGTGCATGTTTGAACTAGAATACCTTGTTATATGGGGTATGTGCTTATGTGTATATTAACCTTGTCTGAATCAACAGAATGGCAAGTGGTACTAGACAAACGAATCGGGAAGGAGGAGGAAATCCGAATAGAACAAACCCAACAGCCGGAGGAAGGGGAAGAGGGGGAGAAAGAGGTAGGGGCAGAACTGGAGGTAGAGTTCAGGGGCGAGGTACCGAATTTGTTACACGAAATGATTTGACGGTGGAAATGGGAAGACTTCAAGCCAATATACAAGCTATGTTCGATAGAACTCGTCACACAGAAACTGGAATACCAGATCCTAGTATGGAAGACTAAATGCCCATTACACATACTATCATACCGGTGCCAAGGAAGTGTGACTATAAAATGTTTTTAAATTGCAAACCCCCGACATATACAGGAGAAAGAGATCCAGTGAAGTCCATGAGGTGGCTGAAAGAGATAGAAGTTGTCTTCAGGACCAGCAAGTGTGCAGAAGAAGATAAAGTGCTATATGGAACCACGATGTTGAAGGCAGATGCTCTATTTTGGTGGAAGGCTCATATTACCTCTAGAGGATCTGATGTATACTCAACTTTTACTTGGGACGAATTCACAACAGCTTTCAAAGGACAGTTTTGTCCTCAAGCAGCAGTTAGACAGCTGGAAGAGGAATTCATGAACCTACATCAGAGAAGTTTATCGGTTAGGGATTACACTGCTCGCTTTCTGGAGAAGTCTCGCTTTGCGGAGTACTATGTTGCCACGGAGACCTTTTGAAGATGGAAAGGTTTATTTTCGGGTTAAATGCATAAATTAGAAGGCTAGTGATTGCAAAAGGACCCGATACCTTCTCAGCCGCGGTAGATGCCGCGGAAAATGTGGAACGGGATAATAGGAGAGACGTTGGTGATAAAAGTGCTGGGAAAAGAAAACAGGAAGAAGCGATGTACGATTCGGAAGAATACGAATCCCCGAGGTTTGATAGTTATTCACCTTTCAGGCCAGCTGAAAGAAGACCATGTTCAACATGTGACCGTATTCATCAAGGAAACTGCTATGGTGATTCCCGAAAGTGCTACAAATGTGGAAAGGCTGGTCATATCGCGAGAGATTGTCGGGTAACTCGATTTTGTTTCGTTTGCAACTCCCCTGAACATATTCAGGTTAATTGTCCACAGTGGAAAGCACAGCAAAGTAATATGACAGTGAGACCAACGGGTGGTAAGTCGGGAGGAGTATAAGGGTCTGAACTACCTGGAATCCAAGGTCGTGTTTTTCAGATGACGGAACAAGAGGTAGAAGAAAGTCCTGATGCTGTTACAGGTATGATTCTAATAAACTCTATACGTGCTAAAGTGTTATATGACTTCGGTGTAAAATGATTATTGGTATTTCCGTGCTTTTGTTGCTTATCTGTGTTAGAGATATAGGTGGGTGTGGGGTGTCTATTCAGTTAGTTCCTATGGTTTTGATTGAGTTCGAAGTAGTAGTGATAAGTATTCATTACCTTTTTGCTTAACCGAATTCCGGGACGGAATTCTTTTAAGGGGGAGATAATGTAATACCCCGGGTAAGTTCGTTAGCTAAAAATCCCTTTTCCGTTAAATAAAGTTAACTTTAAAGTTGGATTTTAGGGTAAGTTTAGGTAAATTTATAAGTTAAGGGTGTTTGGGTTATTACTGAGAAGTTCAAGGACCAATGTGGAAAATTAAGTTTGATATTATCATCTTAGACTTCAGATATTATTCACAACAGCAGAAATCAGAAAGATCAGTGTGTGTGTGTTTTGAGACCAAAAGAAGAAAAAGGAAGATAAAAGGCTAGGGATTCAATTTGGTGCAATTGGAATTGTAATTAAGGTATGTGGCTTTGTAATTTATGTTTGTAATTGCTATTCAATGGTTCCTATCGGAGTAGAATAGTCAAAATCATATCTGGTAATAATTTCTTGTGTTGTCCGGATTCCTTGTGTTGTCCGGAAAGTCGAGTTGTCCGGATTAGTTTGTGTTGTCCGGATTCTTTTGTGCTGTCCGGAAACTTTGGCTGTTTGGTCATTTTTTAGGATAAGAGTTATATGGATGTATCTAGAGTCCTTAGCCTGCTAGTAAGTCTTATACATAAGTTGGTAAGGAGATATTTGTATGTAAATGGTTTCAGATTCTGAGAATTTTGGATAAAGGATCGGATAGCTCGGAGAAAGGCTTGGAAGCGTATTTTTAAGCATTCAAGGTGAGTTTACTTTTAAAACGTTTTCAACTGGGATACATATATATGTGATATATATATATATATATATATATATATATATATATATATATATATATATATATATATATATATGAGATGGATATGTACGGATTGAGATTATGATACATGATGTGATTATGTGTTTATATTGAGACGTATATGTGGTTGGAATGTGGTAACGTTTTTATAAAAGAAAATGTGATATATATATGGTTGGAATGTGATGAAAGGTTTTATAAATGACAATATGATATATTGGTACATATATATATATTGTATTTATATGTGCATTACACTACAAGAGAGCACTTGCCGAACTATGCCGGCGGAATATGTGTATTTTATAAAAAAGGACTTCTAAACTGACAGGGATTATCTCACTAGACCGTTTGGTCTAACCCTCATTTTCCTTTCAAAAATATGTATTCCAGGTCAAGGATCTTTTGTTAGCAAAGGGAAGAATAAAGCATAGGAGGCGATTTCTAGCTGACGAAGATTAGGATATGTTTAAATTTATGTATTGTAAAGTTTTGAAACTTTGGGACCGAATGTGAATTATCATGTATTTTGTTATGAAAGTAACGACGTTGTGTATGAAGTGTTAATTGATATATATTATGTATGTTATGGGATACCGAGTCGTTACACTAGTGTGGGAAGTTAAAGTCTCTTGGCATCGATGTTCGAGAGAAATCTATGGCCAAAGTTAACCGACACAAGAATGAAACTCGAATTTCAGTTGGAAACTGAGGGAACATGATAAGTGTTGAGTTCAGTAACCTTGGAGTGTAAAGGAACCAGATTTCGAAGACGAACTCTCTTTTAAGGTTGGGAGGATTGTAACACCCTGACCTTTGGAAGGTATCGACATTTTAAGATAAATATGAAAAATAGGATTTTGGATTAAATCCTAGATTTTATAGTCTTGTTGGATGGGGGATTCAAATACGAACACAACGGGCCTTTCCGGAGCAAAAACGGAGCAAAAACGAAGAAGTTATGGCCAAAACAACTTTCGGTACGACCTCGGCTAAAGTGACAAGCGAAAGTGACACTCGTGTCACTCTCGCATGTCACTCTCGCCGGTTTTGTACCGAGAGCCATGGGACCATGGCGAAAGTGCCCAACAAAAGTGACACTTGTGTCACTCTCGCACGTCAATTTAACCGTCGGGCACCTGGAGCATAAAAACGCGATTTTCACCCTTTCAACCCCATTTTTCATTTCCCACTTCTCCCCCTTCATCCCTTTCTCTCCCAAACCGAAAACCCTAAGCCCCAAAGTCGATTTAAGCCATTTAGTCACAAGATTCGAGATTTGCAAGTGATTTCTTCATCTACCATGTTTTGGGAAAACAAATCTTGAAACCCTTTCACTTCATCTTCTTCACCCAAAGCTTTCTAGGGTTTCATCCAACCTTTTGTCCATTTTGAAGAGTTGGAGCTTGTGGTGTTTTGTTGGTGATCTAGAGGTGCTTTGGTTGGTGAATTCAAGTTGTGGTTAAGGTAATCTTCTCTTTTCTTCATTAATGGAAATTAGGGTTTTAGCATAAGTTGAGGTTATTGATGAAAATGTTTGGGGAACATTTTTAGATGGTTGATTATGCTTATTGATGGTTGTAAACTCATGGATCTAGGTTTTTGGAAGATTTGGCTTGAGGATTCAAGTTTCTTCAAAGGAGCTCAAATTTGGGGAAAATCTAGATTTAGCCTAAATCTAGCAAGGTGAGTTCAAGTTGATTTGTGAAAACGTTGTACATGCCAAAGTGTTCATTTTAAAGTGTTTTACAAGAAAATATGCATTGTTGAGTTATTTGAATGATTTTGATTACTTGGAATATTTGATTTTATAAATCTTGCAAAATAACCATTTTTAGGATTTTTGGATAAATTAATAAAATAAGCATTAATGGAAGTGTTTTGATATTTAATGCATAATTGAAGGTTATCTAGTAAAAATACACTTTTTGTGTTTTATTGGAAATATGCATAATCTTATGTGGGGGTACGTTTTGAAGCATGAACGTGTAGGTCATTGGGTTTTGGGTCATTTCCGACCTTATGAACATTTTAAAAGTTGTAAACCATTATGTTTGAGAAAAGACGTAAGTTGGGTATTTTGATGGAGGAACCTTAAGTATTGTTATTTTAAATGATTTATTTTACGTTTGTAAATCTTTGGGTATAAATGCACTTGGATGTGTACTTTGGAAAATGACGTGTCTTAAATTAAAAGTTGTGTTGAGTAATTCGAGTCTATGAAGTATCTTTCACATAAACGTGAGTTATAAGTGCTTTACTGGATTATTTGGTTTTCATGTGTGGTTAATTGGTTTTGGTTGAGCTTATGGCTCGGGTTATGACTTTAATGAGTCTTGAGGACATTTGTCCGGATTTTAACATTTGAATATGGAGTTTTGGTCGTCAGTTGCATTTATTGCATTTTATTTAAAGAGTACATGTTTTGAGTGCGTGTGTCATTCAAGTGGAGTTGTGTACTATTAGACCGTAATGCATTGGATCCACAAGCGTATGAGTCGGTCATATTGGCATGGTGGAAAGTCTTGGTATTCTCACTCTGGGAAGTACGCCGTTTTGACATTTTGTGTCCCGACGTTGTGGAGAGGAACCTTATTGGGTTGTACTAAAGATTTTGGTTTATTGTTGATGTTCTAACACTTGTGCACGAGGGTTAGACATCTTGTGTTATCAAGTAAGGAGCCGAGACTCCAAACCTTGAGGTGTAATTTACTAGAGAATGAACAGGCAATAAGATCGTCTATCCTTGAGGTGTAGCTGGGCACAACAGGCAATAAAGGATATGGTGGTGCCACCCGTTGCTGGGTGTGGGACTTGAAGTGTAGCTTTTTATAGCAGGCAATAAAGTCTGACTCGAGTTGGAGCTTATTAAAGCAGACAATAGTCACGATCTGAGGTGTAGTTCAATAACATAGTTATGCGGCTTAACTTTGTGTTCCACCACATACAATGGAATCGGGTCTCCCCTGTCACCGAAAGGTGTTGTTTGGGTATTTATTTTATCCATGTTTTCGGTGACGTTTTTTTATTTATATGGTTTGCTTTCCATATCTTATGGGTTGTGATGTATGCCTCATTCGCGCTTGGGATGTTTTAATTAATAGCGATTCATTTATGATTTCAATCATTTCCGAAGTCAAATACTATTTCACCTTTCAAGTGGGTTTCGGGACGAGTCCATTTTGAGAATCATTTTATATTAGAGCTTTCATCACGGGAATTGAGTGCGTTGGAAAATGGGTGGTTTGCATTCAAAGTAAATCCTTTATGAACTCATGATTTAAATTGCACCTCTCTTGTCTTATGAATTATATAATTATGATAAAACTCTTGAACTCACTAGGCGTTAGCCTAACCTTTCTATTTGTCGGCGTGTGCAACAGGTTCCGGTTGGGATGTAGTTCTAGTGACATTGTGAAGAGTGGAGAGCTAGTTGTGTGCTCAAGAAGTAAGTAGCTTGGTGAAGTCTTCCGCACTTGGGGAATAGCAACTTGATTTTGGGGTTGAGTAACACCCGATCTTTTGTAGTCTTGGCGAATGACTTAGTTTTGATTGTTGAAAATATAATGTTTATATTGAGGTAATTTCAAGAATGGTTTGTAGAAGGAATTTCATTCTTAAGTGGTTTGTTAGGGCAATTAATGTGTTGAATAGAAGTTCAAGGGCTTGTTTGTAATTCTTTATTTTGAGCCTAGTTAGTGAACGGTCCGTGGGCTTGTTACCACGGGCCCGACATATACAATGTTTTGTTTAGCCTTTGTTTTAGGCTAGTTGTCATTTTAGCTTTCCTAATCGTATTGTAAACTCTCTGAATACTGAAAGCAAATTGGATGACCAGTTGAAATCATAACACCTGTTCTTATCTATTGATTTCATCATTGTTCGTTGCACGGATCTGAGACTCACAATTGGTATCACAGCTGAATCGATGATTTGAAGAAAGAAAAGAAATCGAACGAAAGCAAGAAAAAGCAAGAAATTCGTATTGAATTTTCTGGAAAAACGCAGCGAGCTGTTTTGCCTATTCCCGGAGTTCGAACCGTTGGATCGTCACGATATTTGGACAGTAGCTCCACGACATTCCGTTTTACATTCTGAACGGTGGGATTAATCGTTTGAGATCCAGAAGGCACCCAGAGTATTTTCGACAGACTGCAGTTTTTTCTTGAAGAAAATCGTTCATCAATCGGGTTTGCAAAACTTTTCGTTGATTTAATAATTCGTTTGTTAATTCTCGATTGTTTAATCGCTTTAATCTGGTGTTTTTCGGCGTTTACATCAATTCTCAAAGGTATTAATTTTTCAACTTAAAAATCAATTCTTGAGTTTTTTGTGTTCTTAAATTTTTGTGGTGGTTATTGAAAAATAGGATATATTTGGCTTAGAAATCGATTTGGGTTTGTTTGTTTGTTTTTGTGTTTTTGGTCAAAATCTAACCCTGCATGAGTGAAATCAAGCAACCCTATCGATCTCAGATCCGAATTGCAACCACAGCCGCAGTGTCCGAAAGTTTCTCATTGTTACCGGGTAAGTTTCCTATTTCTCACCACTTACCGGATAAATCTCAAGTTACCGGATAAATCCCAAGTTACCGGAAGATTCCACTTTCCGGGTAACTTTGATTTCCACTTTCCGGGTAACATTGAAATTTCACTCTCCGGGTAATCTGATTTTCCGGACACCTCATTCCCTCTCAGCTCACTCACATAACAAACAGCACACCTTTGTTGACTTATTTTTTCTTTGTTTGTGGTTTTTGTGCTTATAATTTTTTTTTTCAATCCATCGCATACATGCATATACTTTGCTAGCATCATCATCTTATGCATCACATACATCCATATGCATTCACAAGATTGTTGCACATCATACATACTTCGCATGACCATATAGATTTTGCATGCATGCATATTTTCTCTGCCATTCTCAATCGCATGAATTTTTTTTTGTTAATTATTTTTTAATCAAAGTTCATCCGGAAACCATTTTCGTCCGGTAAGTCTCAATTCTCTTTACCCGGTAAGTCACAATTTTCTCTTTATCCGGTAAGATTAACATTCATCCGGTAAGTTTACTTCATTTTACATCTGGCAAAATTTTGTCCGGTAAACCATATTCACCTGGAAAGCACATCTCACCCGGTAAGGTCTCACATCACCCGGTAAGTTCTCGATTCCCCGGTAAGCAACCATCACCCGGTAAGTGTTCTTTTATCCGGAAAGCTCATCCGGTAAGTTGTGTTTGGGAAGTGTTGACTAGTAAATTTATTTTACCGGTAAACCCGTTTGACTGTGATTTTTTTTTTGGCAATATATATCGTGCTTAATCATCGGGTTAATCATTCATCGCACGGATTTGATCGGTACCCGAGTTACCGAAGGTTTGCGATTTTTTTTGTGTCGTTTGAGATTTTTTGACGTCTTCGATCTAACTTGGTTAATTTATCTTGCAGGTTTCATTCTCGAAGTTTGATTTCGTTCATTCCGATAATAATCAAATTTTAAACTTTGAAAACGAATTTAGTTTTAAAATTTGTTTCTCAAATTTAATTTTTGATTCTCTTCCGCATTTTTCGTTTCTTCAAAACAACACCGATTAACGATCATTTTTTCAGGTAACGATGTCGTATTGCTATGATGTGGAGTGTCGAGCAAATCAAAGACTACATCAAACGCATATCAAGCAGAAAGATGATTTGATCAGCAAGTACGTCAAAGAACTGAAGGAACTGAAATCTCAAATCTGGAATAGTTCTGAGAAGCTGGTTAAAGAAGAAGAGAAAGGTATACTCCTAAACTGTGAAAACCTTGAGCTTAAAAATAAACTAACTACTGTTGAAAAGGTTTTTGAAAAAGAAAAAGAAAGTTTTGCAAAGGAAAGTCAATTGCTTATTCAAAAGCAATCTTGTTTTTCAACCAAATCTCTTGAAGAAAAGAAGAGTCTTGAGCTTATGTGTTTAAAACTTTCAAAACAGATCTCCGACTTTGAAAAAGTCTTGATTTTAGAAAGAGAGAAGTTTGAAACTGAACGCAAATCTTTTACTAAAAGGAATGGAGAACTTTCTTTAAAAATAACTGATTTGGAAAAAGAATTAGACGTTCTAATCAAAGAGTCTGAAAAGAAGAAAGTTGAAGGTTTTAGAGCAAAAAGTTTGAAAGATGATTTTGCAATCGAAAGAAAGATTTTTCAGACTGAGATTTCTAAACTTACAAAGAGATTATCTGGATTAGCAACCGAGATTTTGAAGGAACAAATGGTTAAATCTGATTTACAAAAGAAATTTGATTTAATTCTCGAAGAACGAAATGCCTTATCCATTAAAGTCAAGAAACTTGATGAAAGCAAGATCAAAGGTGTTCAACCTTCTTATGCTTCAAGTTCAATTCCTACAATTCGTTCTTCAAAGAATTTTGTCAAATCAAATGATTTTTCGAAAGATCACATTCGACCTTCCAATCTTTTCTATAATTCTCGTGTTGATAATAAAGATAATCAATCTTTCAAGAAAGTAAACATGGTTTGGAGAGTTAAAAGATCTGCTCCTGCTCCAAAGTCATTCGTCTCTGTTAAGAATGACAAGAACAACAAAGCTTTCTACGCTAAACCTTTTGTGAAAACTGATCGTGCTTACTCTGTTAATAAGCTGATCAGCTTATCTACACAAAAGTTGTGTTGTTCTTATTGTGGAACAAGTGAGTTTATGAATAAAGACCATGCTAAGTATTGGTATGGTACTTATAGTATCCCTGGTCCTCATAGGGCATCTAACCAACAAGGATCCATCAAAATATGGATACCAAAATCCTTCTAATCTGTTTTGCAGGAATGTCATGTGCAGTTTTAATTGCTATTATACACATCACATGACGAGCATTCAAAGGTTATGCCAATTTTGAGGGGGAGTAAAATCTTATGAAAGGTAAGTGAACTTTTTTTTTATTTCAACTGGTCTGACTCCACTGAATCCGATACGGATCGTACCATACGGGCAACATTAATCCCTACCCGTATCGGACCTAACCCAGACTTTACCGAAGGAATCCCATCTGACTTACCAACACCCCCACTCATCCCTACTACCTAGCCTGATACGGGAGATACAAGGAGAGAGGAGGGAGTCTTAGTTGAAAATCAAGAAGAGTTAGAACATGTGAGAAGGAGGGAACTACGGTCGAAAGCGAACCAAGAAAGATTAAGTCGTAAAGATAAAGAGGCTTCTGAGCGAATCCAGCCACGTGTCATTCGGGTAGCCACATCTGCTATCCCGTCTCATCCGTTGGGACGGGGTATTGAAGAAGCCACCGTGGACCCAGCGGCGCAATTGCACAACCTCTTCAGCCACTCACTCGTCTCTCAAAAGACGGGTGTTTCAACTTCTCACGGGGATAAAGCACAACTTCTACTAGTCTCTCACTCGGAGGGTACCGGTATTGAAACAAGAGACCAGCCTCCCCCGGTCTCGACTTCTTTCAAAGCACCATTGAGTCTAGAGCCACTTGTTATTGAACATTCTTCGGCTAGGACACAAGATGAGGAAACGAACATCGGTGCTCTTGGTGGCCCGATCGGAACATCTGTAGTGTCTCCGCATTTAAGCGGAACGCGAGGATTGGAGGGAAATCCTACCACGGCTACCTATGTGCCAACCGTGAACGTAGGTGGCTCTACCTCTAAGGTAGATGCCTCAACGGGTGCTCTAAGTGACCCCGGAGTTATTTTGCCCGACTTTGTGTCAAAAGGATATCTGGACAGCGCCCTAAAGGCTGTCCGTGAGGCCATGGAACAGCGATTTACCGACGAGCTCAACAACCTGAAAAGCCTACTCAAAGGTAAAGAGAAGATGGTCGAACCTGAAATCGCACCAACACCTCCACCGGCTCCTGTTCAGCCTATCTATTCGGTGGACACCTTAAAAACCATGCTTCTGACTCAGCTGCTCCAGCAATCCGAAACCGACGCCTCTACCGAAGCAGACTGATAGGCGGGTTTACACCCTCCTAAATCTAACCGCAAGTGTACGGGTCGAAGTCAAGTAATAGTACAAAAGTACGAGTATCGAACACAGGGAACTAGGAACTAAGTATCACAATGACTATAAGTTCTATTAACTGAACGGTCGCAAATTGAGTTGTTGATATGAATTAATTGATTGCAAGAAAACAAATAATTCAAGAACAAGACAGTAGACAGCTTAAAAACTTCGGATAGAGAAAACAGTTGAGGGTTGGAAATCCTAAGGTTTTCACGTACAAACAATTGACTCAAAACAATTACTAGTTATTCCGTATAATGAATACCCAATCTCTAAAAATCACCGTTGTTCTCTCTCAAGCAACAACGGGTTTTATTTCGAAAACACAAGTTTTATCTTTCGATCTCAACTCATGAAATTCAAAACACATTAAAAGCAAGATTTAAACGGGACTAAGGCTTACACTGGTATATCTCTATCCAATTTCTCACCTTAGACATGCAATTTCTAGTTCTAGTTAACAATTAATTCTCTCGAACTTAATTGAGAACAACAAAACAATTGGAAGCTAGCTAAACTCACAAAAGCATTAAAAACCACATTACACGCTTCATTAAAATAGGAAAACTGATAAAAGTCTAACGTCATCTGTTCATAAGTTTTAAATCAAATTCATTTCAACCCCCAACATCTAAAGATTAGTTCATGTTAGTGGTGGATAAAAACATAAGAGAAGGAAAGGAAACAATCAATGTGATCGTGGTGAATGTAATAATGAACTCCCCTCTATCGGCTCTAATCTGCTTCGCGTCGTGACTTCCTCCTCAATCAATCCTCTATCGTCGTTCCAAAAGCTCCGAAAAACCTCTGAAAATCGCCCCCAAGTCGCTGCCAATCGTCGTGTGCGAGATATGACCTAAATTCCGGAAAATGCCAAGTTATAACAAACGAACAGAGGGTTGCGCGGCTTTGCCCGCGACTTGCAAACCGCGTAGAAAACCGTGCGGTTTTCTGATGCTCTCCGGGTCAGGTTTGTTTCGTTGTTCGGGCACGGGTCTTGGGCTTGGATCTCGGGATTCCGTTGGCTTCGTTTTGGACTCTTTTTAGGCTCTTTTCCACTTCTTTTATCGATGATTGCCGCCTTTTAGATTACCTGCACATTTCACTTGATAAAACATCAAATTCCGCCTCTTTGCTTAAATATAAGCCAATCTCATTGGTTTCAGGACCGAAAATAACGCCAAAAAGTGGCGTTATCAACAATCCCAAACCGAGTGTTGCTTGTCCCCAAGCAAATTATTGATAAAATAGAATAAAAGCACACCTCAGTGAAATAATAACTGCACAATTCCCAATCGGTCCCATGTAATGCACTGGTGATTTCCCATACCCGTGAATGTCTATCTCACTCTCGCCTCATTCTTATTCTGTTTGATCTATGGCCTTCCATTGTGAGTTGAACTCGTGACTGCTCCGATTCCATTAAGGTTGTACTAGGTCCAAACATACTAGGGAAAACATTTCGCCTCGACCCTACCTCACGGGGGACTCTCATTTCACTCGAACCTAGGTTATCGTACATGTTGTCATGTATATGGAAGTTATGTACAAGAATACTCGAAGGTCACATGACAACTCTAATGAAAGACGCATAAATGTCCAAAAAGTTGATCTCAGAAGGGAATCAAGTAGCAAGACAGGGAGTATTGGTAAAGGTAGTCGTATACTCTAATCGCGTTTTCTAGAAGATCATCCAGATCATACTAGGGAAAACATTTCACCTCGACCCTACCTCACGGGGGACTCTCATTTCACTCGAACCTAGGTTATCGCACATGTTGTCATGTATATGGAAGTTATGTACAAGAATACTAGAAGATCACATGACAACTCTAATGAAAGACGCACAAATGTCCAAAAAGTTGATCTCGGAAGGGAATCAAGTAGCAAGACAGGGAATATTGGTAAAGGTAGTCGTATACTCTAATCACGTTTTCTAGAAGATCATACAGGTCTTTACAAGGGTTGTAACGGGGTTAGGGTTATGGCTAAGAAACGAAGGGTAAGCGGATCAAAGATCCTCGGTGTGTCAATCTTTAGCAAGTCTGAACTTTCTTGCTTCACATTCTATCCTTTGGCCCTCTTTATCACTACTGGAGTCGCTTTGACTCTCTTATTGAGCTGTTGTAAAGCTATCTAAATAACTTTATTTATTTTCTTTTTGTATTTTATTTTTTAAGATGGGACTTCATTGGTCCTCTTTATTTGATTGGGGCTGCATTGGCACTCTTTTTTATCTATTTTTCATGACTGTCCTGTACTGCTTCTGATTGACACACTTTCGGATAAGGGTTGGCTAAGGCTTTTGGCTAGGGTTTAATGGTGGGTTTGAAATAAACAAGTGGTGAGTGTTTGGCTGCAAAAATGGGTTATGGAAACACACAAAAGGGGTCAAAGGGGGCGATAGCTAAAAACAAGTTAACATACACACATTGCCTGGAATCATCTCTTAAGGTCCACACGATATGGTCTACTATACCCTTACCCAATATCCTGATGGTCGTCTTTGCTACTCAATGCAATATTATAGCGAGATCATTCTGTAATCACGACAAGGAATTCGAAAAAGTGTATACGAATTAGGTGTTTGAATCCCTCGAAATGAAAGGCGTCGTTTAGGCTCAAATCTCTCTATTGGGTGGTCTCCACTAATGTCCCTAGTCATGTCTTTTCCCGGTCCTTCCCTAATGGTCACGTCACTATCACAAGATTCTTCCCACCATGGTCGGTCTCAATCAATCAAAACAAAAATTTAGCTACTATGATCTAAACATTCAGAAGTGCAGGAAATCTACGTGCATAAACGTGGGCCCGATTGGGCAACCCCAAACCTTACCCACATATTGTCCCCAATGTGTAAGTGTCGGTGTAGGCGATGCGACAAAAATCAGTGTGCAGATATTACAGTCATCAAGCAGGAAGGACAAAGCATCAATACAAAAACATTAAAGCGCAATCCTAGAGTTATTCAAATATGGCCACCCCAAACCTAGGTCGTGGCCTAGGCTTGCCAACTAAAACCAACCCCAAACCTCGGTAAAACCGAGGTTTGCACAGGATTACAAGTGAGTGTGTAGATGTTGAAAGATGAGGCACCCCAAACCTAAGTGAAACTTAGTTTTGTTGCATCTCGTTTAACTAACAGGAAGACGAAACATCATACACCACTCGTTAATAGATGAGGTTAGAGCATACCTGTTTGCTCGGACGGAGGAGATTCTCTTGAAAGATTTGAGTGCCCAACTGAGAGACATCGGAGTAGTTGGAGAGAGAATGCAGGAACAAAAGAAATCAAAGCAAAAGGCGAAAGAAAACAAGGAAACGAAACACACAAAGCAAGAACGAAAAAAAAAACCCAACAGAGAGCTGCGCGGTTTGGCGCGCGACTTGCAAGTCGCGACCAAAACCGCGTATGTCTCTGTTCCATTTTTTTTTTGTAAAAAAATCACTCCAAAACATAAATAAAAAACACGCAAACCTCGGTGGGTTGCCTCCCACCCAGCGCCTTGGTTTCGGTCGTGGCTAGACCTTCTTTCTGATCACTCCTTCGATTTTTCCGCAGTTTCTTCCCAATCTGAGTTCTCATGATAGCCGGGTTTCTCTTCACTTCGACCTCTCACCCTCTCGAACATCTTGAACACCGCCTTCTCACCACCAACCCTTAGGGTCATTTTGCCTTCTTGCATGTCGATCAACGCTCTGCTCGTGGCCAGAAAGGATCTTCCCAATATCAGCGGGACTTCTATATCTTTATCGATATCCAGCACCACGAAATCCACCGGAAAGTAGAACTTGCCAACCTTGATGAGCACATCCTCTATCACTTCATATGGGTACACTATGGATCTATCCGCGAGCTTAAGGGTCATGTATATTGGCTTCACCTCTCCCAAGCCAAGTTTACTGAAAACAGATAAAGGCATTAGATTAATACTGGCTCCTAAATCACATAACACCCTATCAAAATTAAGATTCCCAATTTGAATAGGGATTGAAAATCTCCATGGATTCTTAAGCTTCGGGGGAAGCTTGTTCTGAATGATCGCACTGCACTCTTCAGTAAGTGCAATGGTAGACTGGTGTTCGATTGCCCTCTTTTTGGATAAGATCTCTTTCATGAACTTGAGGTATGTTGGCATCTGGGCTAGTGCCTCTGCGAAGGGGATGTTGATGTGTAGCTTCTTGAAGATGTCGAGGAACTTCTTGAACTGTTCCTCATCTTTGTGTGCCTTCACTCGATTAGAGAATGGTAGCGGTGGTACAAACGGTTTGACTACCGGCTTCGATGGAGGTGTCACCTCTTTTTCCTTCGACTTCTCCTTAGACACACTACCTTCATTGGCTTCCAACTCATCCATATCTATGATCTCCACATCTTGCCTTTCGGGTTCGGTTTTCTTTGATGACGGTTCTCGTGTAGGCTCCTTGATCAGCTCCTTGCCACTTCTCAGATAAATGGCACTGCATTCTTCTCTCGGTTTCCTTTCAGTCTGACTCGGAAACGTTCCTGGGGGTCGGTTTTGTAGAACTTCCAAAATTTGTCCCACTTGTCTTTCGAGGATCTTGATGGATGCGGTGTTCTGTTCAGTAGACGCCTTGACCGTGTTAACTGTGTTCGCTAACTCTACAACCGTGCTGTCCATCTTGGTCATGAACTTCATCATCATATCCTCCAGCCCCGGTTTCTTCTCCCCAGATTGTCCCTCATTGAAATTCCTTTGGTTAAAACCTGGAGGACAGTAAACATTGTTAGCATTAGAAGAATTAGAAAAGTTGGAGTTATTACCTTGTGGTTGTTGACCGGGTTGACTCCATGAAAAGTTCGGGTGTTTCTTCCACCCCTCATTATAGGTATTCGAGAAAGGTCGTTCCTCGACTGGTTGTTCCGGTTTTGCAAAAACTGAACCTGTTCAGGTTCTTGAGGACTGCCTCCTTTCAGATGGTTCGTGATCGCAGCTAGTTGAGCTTTTATCACCTTCAACTCATCATTTTCTTGCACACTAGCGACCCTTCTAACAGATGATCTCGGAGTAGAAAAGCTATGCTCAGCCAAGTTTTCGATTAAATCGCATGCCTCTTCATAGGATTTATCCATTACAGCTCCACCCACTGCAGCTGTAATATCATTTTTGAACTGCGGGTGAAGTCCACTAAATAAAGTCTGTATAATAACCCAACCGTGCAATCCATGATGAGGGCACTTCTTTAGCATGTCTTTATACCGCTCCCAAGCCTCATATAACGTCTCTTGGTCCCATTGAGCGAAATGGGTGATCTCGGCCATGAGCTGGGCGGTTCTGCTTGGTGGAAAGAATTTCTGAAGGAAAGCAGCCTTCAGTTGCGCCCAGGTGGTGATCGAGTCCGGTTGGATACTCTCGGTCCATGTTTCGGCTCGGCCCTTGAGAGAGAAGCTGAACAGTCTTAGCTTGATGGCGTCCTTCTTCACCCCATTGATCTTGAATGTGTTACAAATTCGTTCAAATGCACGAAGATGTGCATGGGGGTCTTCAGTTTGCGCTCCCCCAAACTGGTTCTGCTGTACCATCACGATGGTACCTGGTTTGATCTCGAAGTAATTCGCCCCAGTTGTGGGTGGTTGGACGCCTATTTGTGCGGCTGCCACATTAGGATTGGCAAACGACCGCATAGGTCGTCTTTCCGGAGGTGGTGGAGGTGGGTCATTGCGAGGAGGAGCTGCGTCGCCCATCTTCAATTGCCTTTTAACTTTTGATTCTTTGAGTAGTTGACGGGCAGTTCTTTCGATTTCCGGATCGAGTGGTTCGACTCCTTCCCCTCGGGTTTTTCTTGGCATAAACCAATTAATACCTGAAAAAGAAAGTAGGCGAAGTTAGTAATCCAGAACTAAAAGTGATGGAACAAAATAATAAAAATAAAGAAAAATGTTCAATATAATAGCGTTTATAGCTGGTAGTGCTATCAGTTGCAACTAGTTCCCCGGCAACGGCGCCAAAAACTTGATAGGCGGGTTTACACCCTCCTAAATCTAACCGCAAGTGTACGGGTCGAAGTCAAGTAATAGTACAAAAGTACGAGTATCGAACACAGGGAACTAGGAACTAAGTATCACAATGACTATAAGTTCTATTAACTGAACGGTCGCAAATTGAGTTGTTGATATGAATTAATTGATTGCAAGAAAACAAATAATTCAAGAACAAGACAGTAGAGAGCTTAAAAACTTCGGATAGAGAAAACAGTTGAGGGTTGGAAATCCTAAGGTTTTCACGTACAAACAATTGACTCAAAACAATTACCAGTTATTCCGTATAATGAATACCCAATCTCTAAAAATCACCGTTGTTCTCTCTCAAGCAACAACGGGTTTTATTTCGAAAACACAAGTTTTATCTCTCGATCTCAACTCATTAAATTCAAAACACATTAAAAGCAAGATTTAAACGGGACTAAGGCTTACACTGGTATATCTCTATCCAATTTCTCACCTTAGACATGCAATTTCTAGTTCTAGTTAACAATTAATTCTCTCGAACTTAATTGAGAACACCAAAACAATTGCAAGCTAGCTAAACTCACAAAAGCATTAAAAACCAAATTACACGCTTCATTAAAATAGGAAAACTGATAAAGTCTAACGTCATCTGTTAATAAGTTTTAAACCAAATTCATTCCAACCCCCAACATCTAAAGATTAGTTCATGTTGGTGGTGGATAAAAACATAAGAGAAGGAAAGGAAACAATCAATGTAAACATAGTGAATATGATCGTGGTGGATGTAATAACGAACTCCCTTCTCTCGGCTCTAATCCGCTTCGCGTCATGACTTCCTCTTCAATCAATCCTCTATCGTCGCTCCAAAAGCTCTGAAAAACCTCTGAAAATCGCCCCAAGTCGCTGCCAATCGTCGTGTGCGAGATATGACCTAAATTCCGGAAAACGCCAAGTTATAACAAACGAACAGAGGGTTGCGCGGCTTTTCCCGCGACTTGCAAACCGCGTGGAAAACCGCGCGGTTTTCTGATGCTCTCCGGGTCAGGTTTGTTTCGTTGTTCGGGCACGGGTCTTGGGCTTGGATCTCGGGCTTCCGTTGGCTTCGTTTTGGACTTTTTTAGGCTCTTTTCCGCTTCTTTTATCGATGATTGCCGCCTTTTAGATTACCTGCACATTTCACTTGATAAAACATCAAATTCCGCCTCTTTGCTTAAATACAAGCCAATCTCATTGGTTTCAGGACCGAAAATAATGCCAAAAAGTGGCGTTATCACAGACCTGATCTCCGTTCTACAATCACAGGTCAATGCTCCTTCGTCATCCGTAACAACTAGATTGGACCAGCTTGACACGACTCTTAAGGACGTTAAGCAAGCATTCACAACGCTGTCCGAGAGAGTCGCCACACTCGAAACTACTTGCAAGAGTCAAGCTGGCGGACTCAAGCGACGGCACGATGACCAAGACGATCCTGATCACCGTGAGGGGGAGAACAAGAGACTACGCTTGTCCGAGTCCGCTCCAATCATCCCTGAATCTACTGTGGTTCAACCGGAACCGTCAACTGCGGCAACTACAACTGAAGAACAACCTAAAGCCGAGTTGAGCTTAGCCAAGATGGAAATTGACATGGATATTTCTGATGACGAAGACCCGACGGTTAAAAAGCCTGAGGGAACAACACAGGAATTTGTCACCTTTGATACATCAGATAGGCCTGCTCTCAACCTGATTGATCTAGATTCCGAGATCGACCCGGAGACCGAAGACGCATGGTATGAAAAAGCCGCCAGTGCTGCAAATCTCTAGGTAAACCTGATCTTTCCTACTGATGAAGACGACAACGTTGACTACGACCAGTTTCTGCTGCAAAACCTTTATGGTACACCCATTCACTCTACTCAAGCCACCGAGACTTCTACAAGACCCGAAACCTCAACTACAACAAATCCGACATCTCCTCAATTACCGACAGCTTCTGATCTTCCTCCTCCTCAACAGCAACAAATCCGATGGGAGAAGATCACGATATTTATTCCTCACCTGGAGGAATCTCTGAAAAGGTTGTTCGTTCACAGGTTACACACTATCGAGCCTTCCTTTTGCCTTGGTATTTACAGTTCCGACCCGGAATACCAAGGTCAGTACATAAACGCAATAAAGCGGTGTCTGTCAGTTAGCCAAGTCCGAACAAAGCACAGGATCATCGAAGTGCTCAACGTCCAAACAGGTAGAATTCTTAAAGTTATGTTTCTCGTTTTCACCGTCCGACGAGAAGACGGAAATGAATGGCGATTTTCCGAAGCTGACTTCAAGAACCTCCGAACGTTCGACTTCTATGCTATACTGAAAGACCTCCGAACCAGAACCATCCGACCTCTTCAAGTAACCAAAGCGCTCGAAGCTGTTCGTCGATTCCTAGTCCGTACTATTATGATGTCTTATCTTACTGACTTTCAAATGGCAATCGAGAACAGAGCAAAGAAGGTAAACCTGATAAAGCCGAATCTGAAAGCGCCCGAACTAAAGATGTATCCCGAGAACGCACTGCTTCTGGAACCAGAATTTGGGATAATCTACATCAACGATCAGAACGAAAAGAGATTTCTACGCTTCAGTCAGGTAGACAGATTCTGCGACGGCACGCTCTTCAAAGTTCAAGATGCTCTTCGCAACATCATCACTCACGAGTCCGAAAACAAAAGGTATTCGTATGTTCCCAATCCGAATGAAACAACTGCTCGAGAAGCATTAGAAGTGATTGAAGAACGTATCGACTATCGTCGTGCCATCCGAATGTTCGAGATACATTTTGCGCTCCGAAAAAGATATGTTGATAACTGGCGCGAACTCGAACTTCGATTCAAAGGGGGAGATTGTTAGGGCAATTAATGTGTTGAATAGAAGTTCAAGGGCTTGTTTGTAATTCTTTATTTTGAGCCTAGTTAGTGAACGGGCCGTGGGCTTGTTACCACGGGCCCGACATATATAATGTTTTGTTTAGCCTTTGTTTTAGGCTAGTTGTCATTTTAGCTTTCCTAATCGTATTGTAAACTCTTTGAATACTGAAAGCAAATTGGATGACCAGTTGAAATCATAACACATGTTCTTATCTATTGATTTCATCATTGTTCGTTGCACGGATCTGAGACTCACATGGTTGTTTTATTGAAAATTTTATTTAGATGGTCTTTTCAATTTTGAGAGTGTTACATATCATGAATTTAGAAAATCAGATATTGGTCACCATCAATAAAAATAATCTTTCTAAACCACTTCAGGTTTGTGGGACTTCAAACACTCAAAATAAGTCGTATCGGTAAATGACACAACATACCCAAATAAATACAGCTAAATTTTCTCGTATGACAATAAGTGTCTCACATTCGATTCCTTTGAGAATGCTAAATTGTCATTGTGTCATTTTAATATCTCATAGCATTTCTTTATATATTTATATTGATATTGATTTTCAAGCTATCATCCTCCTTACATGTAAACAACTACATTTTCTAATATTTCTTTTTTTCATCAACTTTTTAAATGTAAGATAACATAAATGAAGCAAAAAGGTAAGTATTGTATTTGTTGTCAAGAAAGAGACCGACATATATTTTTTGACCAATTATGAGAAGTTTACAATTATCCATATGAGTAATTGTAAGAAGTTACTTTCTTCATGCAGCTCGTTAGAAAAATAGTTATACAAAATTTTGGAGGGGACTACAAATGTCCACAAGGGATAATATGTTGATATCATCCTCAAAATGCAAAACCGTCTAGAAGTCTGAAACGTTACATGATAAATGCAAAAACGGTCATAAAGATTAGCATCTTATTTCCCCAAAAGAAAAAGCACTTGATGCTCTCTTCCCCTCTCATTGTGAATAATAACTCCCCAGGATCCCTTGTATATTTCACCAAAAAGAGACCGATATTGTCATCAAAGAATTATGAGGCTCCGATGGGTAGTATCCATTTTGAATGATTAAGTTCCTAAACTATTCTTTTGAACGAAAAAACTATTAAACTTTCTCATTATGAATGATTAAATCCTTAAACTATTTTTTTGAATGAAAAAACCATTAAAATTTCTCACTTTGAATTAAAAAGCATTTTAAACTTTCTAATTTTGGATGATTAAGTACTTAAACATTTTTTTAAATAAATAAATCATCGAACTTTTAAAATTGGTTACGTGCATCATTTTGACAAATAAAAAGATACATGTAACCGACTACGAAGATTTTAAAGTACAAAAAAAAATTAAATCATTTTTACCGTTCCCAAACCCTACGCCATTCAATTCCTCACATTGCTCCCCCTTGCCACTCCTTGTCGCCCCATCGTTGTCCGTTCTCCGTATCACCTGTTGAGCCCGGTGTTTGTGTGGGGTTTGAATGATGTTGGGTTTGGGACCGTAAAATTGATTTAGGTATTTTTACTTTAAAACATTTTTAGTTGGTTACAAGCAATTTTCAAACATCTGGAGATTTATATTTTTAAGAAAAATGTTTCAGGGACTTGATTATTCAAAATGAGAAAGTTTAATTGGTTTTTTATCCAAAAAATAGTTTAGGGACTTAATTATTCAAAATGAGAAAGTTTAATTGGTTTTTTATCCAAAAAATAGTTTAGGGACTTAATTATTCAAAATGAGAAAGTTTAATGATTTCTTTGTTCAAAAAAATAGTTTACGGACTTATCATGCAAAATGGAATAGTTCGTTGATTTTTCTGAACTTTTCCCTTAGAAAAATTAGACAGACAATTGGGCTATTTTCAAAGAAGCTTATATATTGGAAGATGAGATTGAGTCAAGATGTTTATATAAGGGGTCATATATACAATACATTTTTGGTCCTTGTTATACCTCTTTATAAGATAATATTTTTGGTCTTTGTTATGTCTTTTACCTAGTAAGGTTCTCGCTCACCGGTAAGAGTTTGGTAAAACGACCCCTATGTCTCAGTTATTAAATGAAAAAAACCAAACCAAACCAAACCAAAAGTTGATTGTCCCTTTAAATAATACACCCGTAATGCAATGCCAATATCTGGTGAATAAAAAGTCGACAAGCATTGGAAATGAATATTTCAATCCAATAATGAAACATATATACATACCTTAAAAGTTGAGTAAATATAGAAGAAAAAATCACCCCTGCTTATGTTATTGAACATTCATATCTCATGAGATTATCTTCAAAAGGGTACTCAATCTATCTTCTAATTCCACCACTTCTACCTCTACCTCCATGTGATGACTCCATAACTTTTTGTGGATTTCTTCATCGCAGACCACTTTCAATGAACATGAATCCTTAATCGAAGATGGCAGCTCATCCAGCCCGGTGCAACCTATCATATGAATTTTTCCTAAACAACCCAACTCACATATCTGTGCTGGCAACTCGGACAAATGTAAACAGTAGTTTAGATCAATGATGCTTAATTTCTGAAGGTTTCTCATCGTTTTAGGTAATGCCCTGAGATTTGAGCATGATGCAAGTCGCAAAACTTCCAAATTTGTCAAGTTTCCGAATCCTTCAGAAAGTGAATTCAACTCGAGGCAATTAGTGATGCTGAGGTTTTTGAGGCGAGGTAGATTGCAAAACATTGCAGGAAATGTAAATAAATCACTGCAAGATTCAATTTCGATCTCCAAAAGGCTCAGCAACTTGTTGGAAGTGCATTCGTTGAAACTATTTTCTATTTTGCACATGATCAAGGACAATTTCTGCAAGTTCACCAACTCTGTTATTGATGTACTAATCGAGGATATCGAAACATGTTCCAAACGAAGGCTAGTTAAACATTGCAGCGTTGGGAAGTTCTGAAGCTCCGAGAAGTAATATCCGTAGTTTGTGATGATTAGAACCTTTAAGTTCTCCATGTTTTGCATAAATTGTGGCAAGTCATATTTCTTTGACATGAAGTTCAATACAAAAACTTCCACTTTAGGGACTTGATAGTCATTCCATATCATAGAGAATCTTTCATCTATAATCAGTAGCATGAATGATAGGATTAGAAGAATGAATGAATATGTATCCGATTAGATACCATCTTTCGATGATGGTTAAATGAAGCAAACAAACCTGTGGAAATAGACATTATACGTGCATCAAGTGTATGCTGCAATTGTGGAAGCACTAGTCCATCTGGTTCAGTTGCCTTTATAATTAACCGCATTCTCTGTTCTACTGACTCTTGGCTGCTCAAATGAATCGCTAGCCTCCTCAGCATATCGTGTTGCACAAAAAATTCCTCCTCGCAATCATTTGCTACAGTAGGTAAATGCTTCCTGCAATCAAATGCAAAGTTCCAATGAATGTTTCATTTCTTGTTATGGCAACTTAGATGAACACCATGTAAATTTGGAATGGAGATGGTGTCGTCAAAGCAAACTATTAAGGATCATTACACACTTGTTATATATATATATATATATATATATATATATATGAAGAGAGAGAGTGAGAGAGAGGGAGGTTCAAGGGAAAACCTCAAAAAAATGGAAAACTAAGGAACACCCTGGTAGCTTTTCATCTGGACGGTATGCATTTGTGCATACAGGTAAATTAAGTTGTTTTTTTGGTTTTACGCACTTGTGCATTATGCACATGTGCATGTTACAAATTATGTGCATGCACAAGTGCATACCATCCGGATGAAGGACTACCAGAGTGTTCCTTAGTTTTTCGTTTATATGATGTTTTTCCCTGAACCTGACCTTATATATATATATATATATATATATATTACTAGGTATAATTGAATGAGAAGTGAAGTACCTTATATTCAAGCGAGTAGCAAGGTTTTTAGAGGAGAGCTGTGTGAGATGGTTTATGGTATCTAATCCCTTTTCATGATGCTTGTATAAATGGACCCACATGTCCATAAGCATTGTAGCTGCTATCTTCTGATCTTCAGGAAATAATCCCAAGTCCAAGAAACATTGTTTCAATTCTTCATCAAGAACATCTAAACTCCTTTCTAGACAAAGTAAAATGGAGTCATCTAGATTCAAAACAGATTGCTTCCCTTCAGACAACTTTTTCAGCATACCATCCCAGCTTGGCACTTCTGTTCCCTTTAGCAAACCACCAATCACACTAAGGGCCAGCGGATGATTCTTGCAATGCTTCACCAACTACAAAAAATCCATTCATATTGGTTAACAATTATTTAAGAACAAGTGCCACAATGAATGCTAACAGAAAACAAAATAAGAGTAGAAATAACAGAAAAAATCCAGACTTCATTTTTGTAGAAACGGCTTCATTCTACGTACCTTATCAACAAGAGCATCTGATATATAAGCACCATTGCTTCCATCTCCTGAAAATGCAGAGTGCCTAAACAGTTTTGTGGCATCTTGATTATTCAAAAGTTTCAAATCATATGTATTGAATTGATTATTAAAGTTGCTCCTAGAGGTGACAAGAATCTTGTATGTGGGTGACTTGAATTTGAACTTTGTAACAGTGGAAGCATCCCATACATCATCCAGTACTAATAGGACTTGAGATCTATTTTCACCCAAAAAGCTCCCCCATTGGCGGGTTGCATCTTCTTCGTTAACAAAATCAAGCTGCTGACCACCTTTGTTCTTCTGAAGCAAATTTTTTACAACGACCTTTATGTTGGGGGTTTCTGAGATGGTAACGAAGTAGATGTTTCTGCCATATTTATCTGTTCAGATGAAAACACCACCATCAATCATGGAAATCTTTTTTTTTTGATGAAATGAATATGCTAAAATACTCTCCCAAGTTCAAACTTTCACACCAACATTTCAGGCAGCTGCAAAGTCGAGTTTACTTTTAGTTATGAATGTGTTTCTTTAACTCATCTGACAATTCGTTTTAATTTGGATCAACCATTTTGATCTAGGAACAGATCATACATGTTATCAAATGCAATACACCTTACGTAACTAAGGGGCCATATAGTAAACATTTATTAGGTAAGTGCTTAGCGATATCACTTACCTTACCGATTGAAAGGACTGAGAATTTTACCTGGTAAGAGGCATAGCAACGACCGAGAGTCTTACCAGTAAGTGAGGGAAAAGACTCTTACCCGGTAAGCGCTTACTAAGAGGCATAGCAACGAACAATCGAGAGTCTTACCGGTAAGTGAGGGAAAAGACTCTTATCCGGTAAGCGCTTACTGGGTTTAAGAATCAAGATGCTTACTCAAAAATCCATTTTGATGGCCGATAATGTTACAAGATAAGGTACGTGAGGGTATTGTCTCTTTGTCTTTAAGCGCTTATCCGATAATGTTTTGTTTGACACACAGAAATAGCTGAGTAATTTCGTTGTCCATTTGGTCTCAATTATATGCAAAGATTAACTTGATATATGATTTAATTGAAGTGTTTTTCTATCAATAAAACATTTTAAATATAATCTGACCAAATGAACGCTGTGAATAGTTTGTACAGTTATGAATAGTCAAAGAAATAATTAGTTTGAAACCTTTATATAAAAATGTAGAATCAAATTTTGAGATATCAAAATGGGTACTAAAATCTTATGAAACCATTTGAATTATAAATTATCAATAAAATCATAATTTGATTTTGACCAACTACAAAAATCACATGGCCCGTGCTTATACGGGCTTGGGCCCGAGTCTTACAAGATTAGGGGTGTAAACGATACTAGACAATTCACCAACTATTTGAGATCGACTGACTCGATTAAAGCACGGTCAACACTTTCGACATAATAACGAGTTGAGTCGAGCTATCCAATACTTGACTCGAAAAGCTTGTCAGATAATCGATGTTTTTATATATAATTAGTATTTATGCACAATGAAATGTAAAATTTATTACCTTACCAATTAAAAAAAAATGCTGTATACTTTAAGATATTTGAATAAAATTGTACATTTTCTGAAAGAGTGAAGAGATATTAAAGAAAAGAGGGGGTGATTGGATTGAGTTTTGTAAAGTTTAAAAGATGACCTTTAAGTTTTATAATTTATAAGAGAAATTCTAAATTTTCGTAAATTCCAATGAATGAGCTTGGTTCGAGCCCGAGTTCGAGCTTGAATTGAATTTGAGTTTGGTTCAAACTCAAACGAGTTCGAGTTTAAAGAATTGTAATCGAGTTCGAGCCGAGTTTAGTTTTAAACTGCTCGATAGTTTTCCAGTTTAGTTCGAGCTTGAGAACTATCTATCGAGTTCGAGTATACCAATATTCGAGCTTGATTCACATCATTTACACCCCTATTTAAGACCGTTTCCAAAAAGCAAAAAAAAAGGCCCTGGCCGGATCAGGCTTTGAGGTTGGAAAAATGTCCGATTGTCATTTTTAAGCCAAACTTTTTTGGGGTTTTTCAGGCTTTTATAGACCATGCTTTTCCGGGCAAGGTCTAACCCAACTTTTTTGGCTTGATCAGGCTTTGAGGTCTCGACTGAACCGGGCGTCGGGCTCACTAGGCCCAGGCTTTTGCAGGCTAAACCTGGATAGGGCTTCAGGCTTGGACTTTTTTGTTGGTAGTAAATTTGTCCTAATCAAATCCAATTCAGTAATCAACTTTTATAATATATTCCTCTTGAGCACTAGATTATAATGAACTAACTACAAAACATCAATAATTTAGTTTCCAAAAACAGTTGATAATGGATGGAATTTGAATACCTTTAATATCAGGATCGTGGCAAAGGTTTGTGACCAAAGTAGTCTTCCCACAACCTCCTGCAGCCGAAACAACCACAACCGAACAATCATCAACCTCTGAATCCTTAAGCACCATCGCCTTTAATTCTCTAACGCGATCCTCAAATCCTATAACATCGCCATTAAGCAACGGAACACCACACGATAACAAACCACTAGAACCCCTAGCCATCTCCCACAGAGCAATTACATACCTAGCAATCAACAACTGAACATCAATCTGACAGAATCTCAGCAACGATTTATTCAGATTTTCCAATTCCAGAGGATACTTGAAGGCTCTCCATTTGGTACTCAAGCAATCGCGAACTAGGTCTTCTGCGTCTTTCAACTGAGCGATGAACATCTCAGTTTCCTGTGTTGGATGATTTGATTTTACGCTGAGTTCCTCGATCTGGTTGATGATTGGCTTGATTCTCGTTATAGTTTGTTGTAATTCGGTGAGATTGGATTTAAATTGCAAGGTTTTCGTGATCACGTCTGTGATTGCATCGGATAATTTAGAAACTGCTTCTCCAACACCAGCTCCTACCATTAACATTAGTAGTTCACCCATTGATGAACTGGAAGAACTTGAATTCGTGGAGATCCGATTATGTGGTTGAAGTTGAGATAGGGAGAATGAATGTTTCTATGGATGGTTTGGACTTTGGAGGGAGTTAACTTTCTCGGTCAACTTGGAGACGAAGAAGAAACAGGCCTGAAGCTTCGTCAGCAAAAGGAATTTACAATAACAATGTATATTAATTTCCATAGAATCATAGTCAGTTTATTATTACTCATAAAAATTATTAATGAAATTTCTGTCGTTATTACCAACGAATCATCTAGACTCTAGAGTACCAATCACCTACAAAATCTTTGGATCATCTTTCACTTATTTGAATTTCTCACCAACAATTTAATTGTCGAGAAACTTTGTGACGGTTTTGTGACAAAGCACCTTTTTAACAACGAAATTCTAGGTAAAAGTCTTCTATTTAGTAGTGTATTAAATTTATATCATAAGAATGTTTTTAATGTTGAAATAGATTAATCACACTATTCTCGATTGATTTTGCATCTAGGAATACTTGGGAAAACAGTTTTATATAAATTATTATACTAAAGATTTTTGCGTACTTATCGAGGGCTCTATTTACTTCTCGTGCAAGAGTTTTTTACAAAAATAGGGGTGTTTCAAAAAAGCTTGGTAGAAATAGGGGTGTTTTAAAACTCTTTGTAGAAATAGGGGTGTTTTGAAGGGGGCTACTTTTTTAATTTCTGTTTTTATATATTTTCATTTTAAACCTTATATATTTACAGATTTAACCCTCTCACTTAAATCTTATTTTTTATTTGTCTCTACTATTTTAAGAAAAAATTATTTTTAACCCTTATTAAATATTATATATGAATTCATTTATTTAAAATATATAATAAAAATTTATATATTATTTTTAGCAAATTATATCATTAAATGTATCTCATTAATACCTTCAAAATAATACCAATTGATAATTTCAAGTAAAACACACAAATATTTGAAAAATAACATTTTTGGCATGTACAAAGTTTTCACAAATCAACTTAAACTCACCTTGCTAGATTTAGGCTAAAAATAGATTTTCCCCAAATGTAAGCTCCTTTGAAGAAACTTGCATCTTCAAGCCAAAGTCTCAAAAAACCTAGATTCATAATTTTCCAACCATAAACATTCATATCCAAACATAAAGAATCATTCCCCAACCATTTTACTTCAAGATCTCAACTTATACCAAAACCCTAATTTCATAGGTGAAAAGAATAGAAGATTACCTTAACCAAACATCACCAAAATCACCCAATAATACTCCAATATGGAAGAGAAAGTGAAAATAACAACAATCTAACTTTTGGGTAGGGATTACCTTCACCACTTGAATCCTCCAAATAAAAGCTCCTAGTCTCCACAAAAACTTCAAGCTCTCATATCTTCAACAATGGCGGAAGTGGGTATGGTTTGCGTGGAGAAGATGAAGAAGAAGAGAAGGGATTTAGGGATTTCTAGAGAGAGATCGGTTTTAGAGAGAGAGAGAGCTGAGTTGTTGTGAAGGAAAGTGAAATGAGGAAAGAGAGAAAAAAAGGGCTTAAAATACCTAAAATATCTCATCAGACAGGTTGCGGACGTCCGCATGGTCCTTCGCGAACGTCCGGCCTCAGCCGAACTGCTTCCTTCCAAAACCCTCTGTTGCTTCTGCGGATGACATGCGGACTTCCGCATGGCACGGACGCCCGACTGCACGATGTGGACGTCCGCCAAACCCAAATTCTGTTTTCCACTTTTTTGGGTGTTACAAAACGTATCGTCATTCGGGAAAGAAAATGGTGCATTTGAGGGGTTGGTCTCAAAGTTACGAAGAATATCTAAAAAACTAGTACTTGTAGGTGAACCATTCATATTCTAAGTGATAAGTATATCAAAATGTAACTGCAAAATAAATCATAAAAGAAATTACATAAAGAAGGATGCTATATATGATGTTTCATATTAATATATAACAGAAATTTAGACAATGATATACCTTGGATGAAGGAAGGAACGAAGGATGGATGGTATAACTTGATATTCAAAAAGATAATTGTTTTTTCTAGTTGAAGAAAAATGAAAGGAAAGTAGGTTGAATCAACCAAATTTATAACACACAAAAACAATTGATTAGACAAGTCTTCTTATAGCTTTTTTTGAATTCCCATGAAAAATGACACAAATGTTTTTACTTTTGTAGACAATTGTTTTAATCAAGAGGAATATTAATATATTGACATTTTTTTTGTTGCTTTTGAGTTTGAAGATTTTTAGCTTTTCTAGATAATTTATGATAAAGTTGTAGAAATTTATAGCAAATTTGACTTGTTGAAATGGGAAAAGAATATATAAGGGAAATTGCATCAAAGTAGTTGAAAACTTAATCAATACACTTAAATACATAGCAGGTTTTGCCTATCCATTATTCACGTGTGAATCACCATCTTCATTTGCCAACAAAATTTATGTAAAATTTTGTGGTTTTTTGAGAGAGTTATAAATCGAATAACTACATGTGCAATGTGGGTATATTGTATTTTCATTTTACAATGGGTTATTCTAAACCTACCCCCAAGTTTCTATACCCCCTTCCCTTCACATGCTTTTTTTTTTAATTTTTGATTTAAAAGTTATATTTTGCATCCCTATACTTATTTAATTATTTTACTTTTTACCTTTTAGTTTTCTATTTTTCATTTTACACTTTCATTATATTAACATATATAATCGTATACCAACTAAAATACGTTCAAAAAATACTTTTTAATTTTAACAAGTTACACCATTATATTCGTCTCGTCGATACCTTCGAAATGAGCCCAACATTGAATATTTTTTGATTTAATTATATAATTATATATCATATATACTACATAAAACGTATTTTTTAACATATATACTATATACAAGCATGAAATGGCACTTAATGTTGAAATTTAAGTCGTATGACTTTTGATGCTATATGTACATGTCTCACAACTACTAACCTCTCATGTCCCCAATTATACAAAGCACCGAGTTACATTTTATACCCATAGAAATTAGTTATTTAATTTACTTTTAATTCCTTACTTTTTTATTTTTTATTTTACACTCTTACCATGTTAACATAAATAATCGTATATGAACAAGAATGCTTTAAAAAATACATTTCTTTTTTTACAAATTTGTTGGTCCCGAAGGCCTATACAAGTTTGTAGAAGGGGGGGGGGGTGGTTGAATACAAACACACAGATTTTACTTTTCTAAATTGTTTATTGATAAATCATTAACAATTTACAGCTTGTTGCGGAGACAAGATTAAGGATAAACCTAAATCTAAACAAGTTGGAACACTAAGGTTTCTTGCACTAAGAGAGATAAGGAAATTACTAATAATAACCTATCTGAGATAACAGATTTGAACTTGTCCAGAGTTAGCAAGTTACTTCAAATGAAGTGAGTTCATCTCTTTATATACTGCATGCATTTAATGCAAGTCAGTATATACTTTACACGTGTCATCAGCTGGTTGGTTGCATGTCATTGACCTTGGATGACAACCTTAGTAGCCGTATGGATGAATAGTGTAGTATCAGAGTGGTTGTACGATTTCAGATATTCGGAGGTTCTTTTCTGACATTTCGTACGGAGGCGTGCAAGGGTGGTTAAGACAAAAGTACTTTGTACGGAGGACTTCATGATCAGCTTTCGTTGATTCAGCGATTATCATTTACTATTCAGCAGATGATAAAGTTCAGCGATAGCTGAATTCTTGTACTTGATACTTCACGTTGAGTGGACAAATCTGAGTCTTCGCTGATCCGCATCAGTTCATTAGGAGACTTGTCGCTGGTTCTTGAGCTTGATCTTCGACTTCAGCGTAGAACCTTTGTTGACGTGAAACTTGTCTTCAGGGATCATAAGTAAACAACTAACTTATCAGCGATCATCATAATGACTGAACAGACTCAGCGCATTAATGATGAACAGTGTTCGCTGAGTGTTTAATTTAAAGAGCGAGAGTTCCTATCAGCGGTACTGGAAGATCTTAGTACTTATCAGCGATAGTTAAACTCTGATACATATTGTTTACTTACAATTTTCACTAAGTATATAAGAGAGGGTCATTATCAAATCACTGAGGGTTTGGATCAACAATCTCCCCCTATTTGATTATGACATAGCAACAAAGAAAATTGCTATTTAATGAAAACATAAGGATAAAAAGAACTCATAAAATATTTGTCCCTTTTACTGTTTTCTGGGATCTTTTCTGTACTGATGGAGTAAAGTACATTCGCTGAAATCTTTCTTTAAAACTTTGAATCAGGTTACAATGAAGAACAGAAAGATTACAAGTACGAGCGAAATAAATTACAAGTACAGAAGGATAACTGATACAATAGAGAAAAAGGCGATTATATCAGTTTTCAAAAGGTTCTTCCTTAATGAGAAGTTCATCAAGGGTCTTTTTGGTGGGGATCATCCAGTCAGGGACATTTTCTCCTTGATTCTTTAACTTCAGAGCAGCTTCAAAAATCAAGGGCTTCAGGTGTCTAGCTTTGATGTCGCGTCTGACTTCACACCAGTGTACGAGATCTCTGAGTTGTTCGATGGGAGCGATTTGGAGCTCAGAGACACGTTGAAAGTGATGATTTCCATCATAGTCTAAGAAGAATATACCATATGGATCACTTACCACTGTGCCAGGGATGAAGATTTCTCCAGGTGGTAGGGAGGTATCAAGCATTGAAAGATCAGCATCAGGGCCAAGAACTTCAGCACGAGAGAAACCAATACCTGTTTCATTTCGAATGATTGGACCTGAATCATAAACTTTCTTCTTCTTAGCAGAGGCTTTCTTCGGTTGAGGAAGAGTAGGAGGAATATCCACAGCAGACGAAAGCAAGTCGATCTATTTGTTTAAGATCATCTCAACATGGCTTTTGAATTTTGAGCGTGATCCCTGAATGGCTAATTTCGTTTCTAACCATTCAGAGAGACCAAACTTTTCTAAAGAAGCAGCATAGAAGGTTTGCTTGGTTTCCTCATCTCTGTAGATATCCACTTCAACAACAGGAACATCAACGAACATTTTTCCTCTGATGTTGGCTTTGATTATCTTGGATGGTCTTGATCGATAGGTCAGCATTTGATTAGCCCATTCCAAGGTTGTATCAGAGACCTTTGTCTTTTCTCTAACGATTTCTTGAGCATCATCCCAGAGCTGACGTTGAACATCAATGGGAACTCTTTTCAGCTTGGGGTCTTTGATTGATCGTTGAGTAAGCTTGATGGCGTATTCTCTGTCTTTCTCTTCAGCTTCCTTCCTTTCAGCAATAAGGCGTTCAGCTCTCAGGTGTTCCTGGTATTCAGCTTTGGAGATTCTGAACTTTGGAGGAACTGAAGGAAGTTGATCACGCCTTCGAATGATTCGCTGATCCTCGAATCGTTTTATTATTTCTTCTCTTATCTTTTGATCCTCTTCACTCAGCTTTTGAGGAGCTGAGGAAGGTCTGTTTCTGTGCGAGAGAGGTTGTTCTTCTGGTTCATCAGTCTCAGAGATCAAATCCAAGACTGGGATTATGTCTTCAGCGGCAGCTGGAATTATTGGTGAAGTCGCAGTTGTGGAGCCTTCAGCGATATCCTCAAACAGGGGAGAGGACTAGCTGAAACACAGCGATCTTACAAGTAAGAACTTGGGTAGAAACAGATAGAGAGAATTGGTTTAAGTGTATAGGCTTGGGTAGAGGAACTGATAGTGTATGATAGAGGAGGGATGGAGTAAGAGATGATTAGTGTACCTGACAAACCGGCTTTTCAAGCAAGATCGTCAGATTGTCATCTTCAGCGACGCTTTTGCCTTTGCCTTTCTCAGCTCCAGAGGCTGAGGGCTTTGTCTTTGTCCGCTCCCCTGAAGGTTCATTTATCGAGATTCCCTTAAGAGCTTTGATCCTTGGGGCAGGTTTGACGATAAAGAAATCATCGTCATCTTCGTCATCATCATCATCATTCTTTGGAGAAGAAGTTGGTTCATCATCAGGGATGTCGACGGCTTCATCATCATCTGCTTCGGATTCTTCAGCGTCTTCTTCGAGTTGCTCCCCCTCAGATACAGAGGCGAGCTTCTCGGTTCCCTCAGGGTTTTCATCTCCCTGAGGTCCAGCGGCTGCTTCCGCTTCAATAGTCTTCTCACCCTCTTCAGTGAAGGTGAGGTCTTCGTTCTTCTCTCCCCTGATAGATTCATCATGGGAAAGGTCTTCAGCGCTCTTCTTGCTGGGATGTTCAGTGCTCTTCTCCCCCTCTTTTTCATGATGACTGGGGGAGGAATGGGTAGACTCAGCATTTGTATTTTCTCTGTCTTCTTGGCCAGAGATTTTATTACAACTTTCTATCGCTGCTAATCTGTCTTCAAGGCCAGATATAGCAGGATTGATCTTTTCCAGCTCTTTGCGATCCGCCGCTGTGAAAGTTTCCAAGACAGGGGCAGGGGCAGGTTCAGGAGCAGGAGTTCTTGCCTTGTTGAGCAGCTCTTCAATCATTGTTTTCATCGAACCAACGTCGGTCTTTATAGAGCCTAAGTCAGTCGTCAGAGTTTGAACATTTGTCTTCACAGCAGACATATCACCTTCTAGTGCTCCAACCGATGTCTTCAGCGTTGTTACTTCGCCGGACATGGAGGAAACTGATTGTTTGAGTGAGGTGTAGTCTGTGTAGATGTCAGCGAGCACTTTGGCGAAATCGCTGAGAGTCTTATCAACAATCTTGATGTCGTCTGTGGAAGCTTTCTTTTCCACCACCGTTGTCAGCTTTGTCAAATTCTCTCCAGCGTTTGTTACAGCTGTAGAATTGTTGGAGAGTGTGGTGGTGAGAGTTGTCAGCTTTGTTTCCACGGACTTCAGAGAGTCGTTGATGTCTCCCAAATTAGGACCTGTAACACATAAGTACTTGTGAACAAAGGAAAGCTCAGAAGTTTCAGGTTTAGTTACAGTGTTTATGGGTTGATTTGTACCTGCAGGAGGATTGATGAAATCGTCAAAGTTGCGGACTCCTGGAAAATGTTCCATATCTTCCTCAAAAGTTCTGTGAGGAATGGTGATCTCTGCAGGTCCTGTCTTCATCATTCTTTGAGAAGCGTCAGCGGTGGCTTCTGGAATGATGGCATCTCCAGTGATCTTTGGAGGAGTGTCCAAGTTAGTGGAGGGAGAAGCGAAGGATAAGATTGGGGTTCGGGTACTGAGTTCAGCGTTGGAATCGCTGACAATCACTTCACCAGTCTTTTGAGAGACTAAGGGAGGTTGGGTAGTTCCAAGTTTCTAACCTCAGCATTTGGAGACGCTGAAGTCTGGATTGGAGGGATGGCTTGCACGGGTGTGGCAGAGCGTACCACGGAACTTTCCTTCAGCTCTTCAGAATGAGCTGAGGAGTCTTCAGCATGGGATTGCTGGGGTTGCTCCTTGGTTTTCTTGATCCTTTTGGAATCAAGTGGGGTGTGAGAGTGTTTCCTTTTCTTAGAAGGAGAGGATTGTGTGGCCGGGGTATCAGCGATGGGTATTGTCGCTGAAGGAGCCACAGAAGTCGAAGAATTAGGGTTAAGAAGAGAGAGAAGGGTAGAGAGACGTACCTCATTGTCGACAGGTTTGAAATCGAGCACCTTAGGGCCAACCTGAGAAAGTTTCAGGTCACCCTCTTGAGGATAGCTGTCCTTCAGGCCATATTGGAAGATGGCGCTGATGAAACGGGGGTAGGGAACCCATGCAGGTCTGTCAGCAGCAGAATCTACTCTTTGTACTAGGTTATCATAAATTATAGATGCCCAGTCAATATGTAGACCTTTCAGCAGTGCGTATCCCATAGCCTGCTGAGGTTGAGCGGCTTGATCAGAGGAGCCGATCTTCGCTGTCATGCAGCTGATCAGATGTGCGAAGATGAAATTCATCTCGCTGGGCATTTTGGACTTCTTTATCAGCGTCAGCTTCTTCTCGGGCTTCTTGTCCCTTCCAGTTTCCCAGATGTAACCCATTGCATCGAGAAAAGCAATTATTTCTTCTCTGTCAGCATGCTTCTTATGGTCAGGGAATGGAACAAACGGTTTTTCTTTAGTAGCATTGGGAAAGTTCAGGGCTTTTCGAATGATTGCGGGGGTTATCTTAATTGTGCCATACTCAGTATCGCTGAGTATGCAATCGATGGTTTTGGAGGGATCTTTGGCGGAGGGTAGCTGAGTGTGTCTGGCAGAGTACCAGAACTGGGATAGTAGTAGCTGACTTGCAGGAGGTGTGATGGTCAGGGCTGTTGAAATGCAGCAGTTTTTCAGGAAATTCACAGCATCATCCAGATGTGTGACTTGCTTTCGAGGAGGAAACTCGAGAAGCGCAGAGAGGTTGTTGACCTTGGTCCAATCTAGTTGATCCAGCGTGAACTTAACCTGAGGGGCTTTGAAGAGATCGACTTCCTCAGAGTCAGCGGAGATATTCTCAGCGGTAATATTGATCTTTGAAGTTGCCATTTCTCTGTATTATCAATTCAACCAAAGATGTTAACAAATAAGAATTATCTTAATGTGGAAAGAAATTTCCATTAAGATGTTTCGAATTTTGTCCATTTCATTCAGACAAAAATGTCTTTATGAAGATTAGGGTTTTTCTTGATTTTTGACAGAAAAGTAAAACCCATTTTAATCTTGTATTCCAGTTTCAAAAAGAAATCTGGATACGAATGAAGAACAAGTTTAAGATTAAGATTTAAAACTTGAAGAACAACCATGAAATGGTTGTGTGCATAAAACCATGAAAGAAATGATTTTATTTTACAAAGTTCTTTTGTTTGATCTTGTTAAAACAATGAGAAGATCGAAAACAAGTTATACGCATTTGGTAATAGATAAGAACATATTAACCTTGATGTTTTGATGAAGAAGATGATGAACAGTTCTTGAAGTTTTTGAGAGCACAAATGCAACAGAGGATTCTTTCTTGCGGAGGAAGATTTGATCGCGTAAAAAACAAATATAAACCAAGAGTTTGTTTATATAGAGAGTTTTAGAGAGAGAAAACCTTGAGCGGGAAAAGGTTTTCATCATGACACGGACACGTGTTTGCATTTGATTGGAAGTTTGAACGAAACGTGCAACCGTGTGTCAGAAAGAAATCGTGCCTAGTGTTATCCGTTGCAATGACGTCACAACTGTCCTTTCACATTCTTTTAGGATGTCTCTGAGGTTTTGAAAGCTCAGGGACTCTTTTGAAAAACATGAAGCATTGAATAGAAAATATCAGTGAAGGTTTAAAGAACTTTCAAAATATCGCTGTTAAGGAAGAGATATTCAGCGATGCAATTTATTTTGAAATCTTGCATTTACATGCGATTGTCAGAGAGAGAAAACATACCTGGATATCAGTTTAACCAAGTTTATTCAGAGAGAAGATGATGAAATGGATTATATGAGTTGATTTTATCCCGAAGGCTATACAAGTTTGTATAAACGTATCGCTGATCAAATGTGAACCGCTGAATATTTTACCCTTCAAAGTTCAGCATTCCAAGCTCGCTGATGAGAAAGTTGAATCTTGTCTCATCAAGAGGTTTGGTAAATAAATCAGCTAACTGATAATCAGTTGGGATAAAATGAAGTTCTATATCACCATTCATCACATGATCTCTGATAAAATGATATCTGATTTCTATGTGTTTTGTCTTTGAGTGTAGCACTGGATTGTTTGCTATAGCGATGGCACTAGTGCTGTCGCAATAGATTGGAATTTTGGAGAGCTGAAGATCATAGTCTAGTAGCTGATTTCTCATCCACAAGACTTAAGAACAACAGCTTCCAGCGGCTACATATTCAACTTCAGCTGTGGAAGTGGACACTGAGTTTTGCTTCTTACTTGTCCAACTTACCAGCTTTCCACCCAGGAGCTGACATCCTCCTGTGGTGCTTTTCCTATCCATTCTGCAACCTGCAAAATCACTGTCTGAATAGGCGGTTAGATCGAATCCTGAGTCTTTGGGATACCAAAGACCTAGATTCGCTGTACCCTTAAGATATCGAAAGATTCGCTTTACAGCTTTCATATGGGATATCTTAGGTTCAGCTTGATATCGTGCGCACAGACATGTTGCAAACATAATATCGGGTTGGCTAGCTGTAAGATACAATAGTGACCCGATCATCCCACGGTACAGCGTGACATTGACAGGAACACCCTTTGTGTCCTTATCAAGTGTCAGCGGTGGTGCCATAGGGGTTTTCATAGCTGAACTTTCAGTTAAGTCGAATTTCTTCAGCATATCTTTAACATATTTTCCCTGATTTATAAAAGTTCCTTTTTCAGTTTGCTTAATCTGAAGACCAAGGAAATATGTTAGTTCACCCATCATGCTCATTTTATACTCATCTTTCATTCTATCAGCGAAACGAGTACAAAGCTCAGGGTTAGTAGAACCAAATATAATGTCATCAACATATATTTGAACTAAAATGATATGACCTTTCACTTTTCTAAAAAATAGAGTTTTGTCAATCTTACCTCTCTCAAATTTTTCAATATGGAGATAAGTAGAGAGAGTATCATACCATGCACGAGGAGCTTGCTTTAAGACATAAAGTGCCTTGTCCAGTTTATAAACGTAACCTGGGCGCTTAGGATCTGAGAATCCTGGAGGTTGTTCCACATAAACTTCTTCATTTAGCTTTCCATTCAGAAACGCTGACTTGACATCCATCTGATGTACAGTGAAGTTTTTGTGTACAGCATATGCTAAGAAAAGACGAATAGATTCAAGTCTTGCTACTGGAGCAAAAGTTTCGTCATAATCTATGCCTTCCTCTTGCCTGTATCCCTGAGCAACAAGACGAGCTTTGTTGCGAGTTACAGTACCATGTTCGTCCAACTTGTTTCGATAGACTCATTTAGTGCCTATCACCGTTTTGTCAGTTGGTCTACGAACGAGTTTCCAAACTTTGTTTCTTTCAAATTCAGTCAGCTCTTCTTGCATAGCGCTGACCCAGTTTGGATCTCTGAGGGCATCATCTATTTTCTTTGGTTCAGTTAGAGAAATAAAGTTAACAAATAAACAAATATTACCTGCACTTCTACGAGTCTGAATACCAGCGTTGGGATCACCAAGAATTTGATCGATTGGGTGATTTACAGTCCATCGCTGAGCCGGAGCATACGTCGCTGACTCAGTCTGAACTGGAGAAACTGAAGATGAGGCTTCGGCAACTTCTGGATTATCAGCTAAGAGAGGAATGTTTGCATTTGTCACTTCATTCACTGATTGTTGAGAAATAGATGGAATGTCTGAGACATTTGGATCAACTGCAGGTATAGTGTTTATAGGAACAGCTGAGACCCATGATGTTTCAGCTTCACTATTCTGCATATTTGGAATGATAGTGGGACTATCATCTTCTACTTGATGAGCATGAGGAGTGGGAATATCTTCTGAATCACCAAGATGAGAAAACATCCATTGATTCAGTTCTTCTGTATCAGCGTTCGGTTTAGAGTTCGCTGAACGGGATTCGTCAAACGTGACGTGAATAGTTTCTTCTACAGTTTGTCTTCTACGGTTGAAGACTCTGAAGGCTTTGGAGACTGAGGAGTATCCAAGAAAGATTCCATCATCAGCCTTAGGATCAAACTTTCCAAGGGCATCTCTGTTGTTCAGTATGAAACACTGACATCCAAAGATGTGAAGAAAGCTGATTGAAGGCTTTCTCCCATGAAAGAGTTCATAGGCTGTCTTTTTGAATCTTTTAACTATCAGCGACCTGTTTTGCGTAAAACAAGCAGTGTTGACAGCTTCTGCCCAAAACTGAGTAGGCAGGTGAGAATCGCTGAGCATTGAACATGCAGCTTCAATAATTGTTCTATTTCTTCTTTCAGCGACTCCATTTTGTTGCGGTGTTCTCACTGACGAAAAGTTGTGAGAAATACCCTTACTCTCAAGGAAGGAATCAAGAGAACTTGTTGGTTCCCGTTTTGCTTTAAACAAGATTATCAGATCAATTAGTTCGAGTTTATGTTTGATGCGGAAGCGTATTTGAAGAACTAACAGATATGTTTGATAGATTTAGAACACAATATAAATAAACAGTGAACAGGAAATAATATCTCAAAGTTTACTGAATATATATATCAAGAACAGATTTAAGAACAGTGAGTATGCAAAGCTTTAAACAGATATGACTCTAAATGTGCATAAGCTATGTGTTCTTGATGTTCTTGTTTTTCTGTTTTTGTGTGTTGTTGTCTTATATTGTGTTAGGAAGAACTAAACATGAGTCTTCTTTTTATACTACTCTTAGAAGACTATGAAGTAGGTCACTGTTCCTTTTACGGCATGAATAGTGAACTGGATGGTGTGAGCAGTTGTTTGAGCCATGCGCATTTAATGGTGCAGATGTACTTTTGGTAAATGCATTAAATGGCGCAGACGTCTATTTTGTACCATGCCCTATTGAGTCCACTCAGAGTTTGACACGTGTTGAAGTTGGACAGGGCAAGTTGCCATGCAAGTTGATGAACAGGTCTTGGAACAGTAGCAAGATATTATAAATATCTTCCTAGTCTTTAGAGGACCATAGAGGCTCTGTAATGTGTTACAGAGGTTCTGCGGTCTGGTTCCTCTGTAAAGTAGTCTTCTCCGGATTCCGAGTCTTTGGTTGTTTACTTCTGCAGAGCTTCTATCAAGGGTGGCAGAGGTTCTGTGGCTCGGTCCTCTGTGAGAAGTCTTCTTGGTTCCTTGTCTTCTGATGTTGTCCGCAGAGGCTCTGTTATTGGTAACAGAGGTTCTGCGGTCTTGGTCTTCTGAAAGCGTCCTTCTGTAGTTTCCTCGGTCTTTGATCACCCTTGATCAAACTTCCTTTGATTCTTCTGAGATGCCCGGCAGAGCTTCTGTTGCACTCAGCAGAGCTTCTGTGGAAGTTCTTCTGTACTTGGCCATTTTTCAATACTTCTAATATTTCAGAATATTGGAGCTAACAATCTCCCCCTAAGTATTGAAAAATAAAAGGTTGAATTTATGCATTTTAACCTAAGTAAAGAAGAGGTTAAACAATACCTCAGAAGATTATTTCATTCATTTTGGAATTTATGCCAGAGGTATTTACATTTGAGTACACAGAAATAAACGTTGACAGAGGTTCTTTGAAGAGACTCAGATTTTTGCATTTGGGAAGTCGTCGAACTTTCTGTTGTCTTTTCCTACTTCCTTGAGTTCTTCATAGAATTTGTGACAGAGATTTCGTAAGCCGAGTGTAGCATCAATCTCTTTGATCATCATCAGAGCAGATTCTTCGTTCATAAGCTCTGTTGCTTTATTCTCCTCTAGTATCTTTCTGAACATGTTCAGAGTATGGGTTGTGTACTTCTGACAGTCCATTGTCACAAACAGTTTCAGTTGATCAGCAGGATTCTTGAATACTAACCCGTACCTTGGAGTTTTGATGATTGAATTGGGTATGGCATTGGGTGGGCAGAAATCCTCTGGTGGTCTGATACTTAGAGTAGTTATGCCCAGATCGATGGCTAGTTGAATGTCGAGCATGCTGTAGATTAGGAGCTTTTCACGCATCGCCTTTCTGAGAACTCGATAAGACCTTTTGTGGCAGTCGTCATTGAAGTTGTCTTTCGTCCATTGCAGAAGGTCAGGTAAGTCATAGGGATTGAGGTTTCGGATATCAGCATCAGAGATTTGATTTTCTGATCTGTCAGACCTTTTGACTTTCCAGATGGTATACACCGTATGAGGATAGGTTCTCATTTTGGAGTATTTGCAATAGATTACCTTCTTTATTTTGTGAATGGAGTAAACTTGATTGACTGGTTTTGACTTTGTAGAGGTGAAGATTGCATCGAATTCCTCTCTTAGCTTCTGATCTCGGACATGGGCTGGCAGATCGCTCTGGAATTGCTGTCTGTAGAGATAACTGTAGACTTGTTCTTCCATTTGTTCAATGGTTGAAGTAGATCTTGGAATTGGTCTCCTTAGCTCATCCATCTTTCGAGTGATGTCTGCTACTCTACCTTCTGTTACCTTAGCTGTGGGATCTAGGGTTGGGTTTTCTGACAGAGGATTCAAGTTGAATGCCCAGTCTTCCTCTTCGGGTTTAGGAATGACGAAGGCATTAAAAGCACCTTTCATCAATTTCTCTGTAGCAACTGGCATCTTCTTCTTTGGCTCTTCTTCTGTCATTATTTCCTTGCCTTTATCTTTTGGCTTTGAGGTTTCAGATATTGGGTTTTGGATTTGTGTGGGTGGAACTTCTGTTGATTTGACAGTTGGAGGTTCTGTGGGTTTTGGGGTTGTATGCTCTGATGTTTTGGTTGTTGCCTCTGAAGGTTTTGATACTTCGGGTTGTGAGGTCTCTGTTGGTGAGGAGTCTTCGGGTCTTGGCGGTGGAATGTCAAAACGCTTTGCTGATTGAAAAGCAGATACAAATTCCATTCTGCGAAGAATGAACTCTGCAGAGCGTTTTGGTCTTTGGGGTTTTCGAGCTATGGTTTTGACTCTAGTTCTGCTCGGGATTGGTTTTGAGGTTGGTGTTGGTTCTTTGGGTGAGGGTGGAGTTTGTTCTGAGGATGAGGATGCAAGATTGATTACCTTAGGTTCTGTGGTTGGTGCATCCTCTGGTGAGATAGAGGTGTTTTGCCTCTGTTGTTTTCCCTTCTGGGTTTTTGTTGTAGAGGGTTCTGCTGATTTCTCTGTAGTTTTTGCAGAAGCAGCCTCTGTAGTTTCCTTTGTTTTCTCCCCCTCAGGATGACCAGATGCTCCATCATCAGGATCATCCTGCCTTCTTTTAGCAGTAACTTCTGTTCTGCAGGTGTCTTGAGCTGCTTGTCTTGCTGCATTTTTCTTCATTGTTTCAAAGTAAATTGCGATCGAAGTTTTGAAGGCTTTGGTCGCACTTTTCTCGAACTCTGCAGCGGTTGTTTTGGCAATGTTAGTGGCAGAGGCGATGGCAGCAGCAGCAGAAGTTTATGTAGTTGACTTCATTTCTGCAAGGGCTGTTTTAACCTCTGTGGATAAGGTATCCACTTTGGTATTTAATCCTGTAAGCGCGCCTGAAGTTGACTCTGTAAAAGACGTGAATGAGCTTTGCAACTCATTCAATGTTTGAGTTACAGAGGTTACAAAGGCTTGGAACTCATCCTTCGTAACATGTTCCTCTTGGGTAACCTCTGGAGGAACAACTCCTTCTCCAGAGTGAGTCCCTGTTCCTGGGACACCTTCGTTCACCCTTGTTTGTACGTTGGGGGTGGAAGGATTTCCATCTGATCCTCGAGAAGAAACCTGAGTTTCAGTCTCTACAGAAGTTCTGTGAAGAACATTGTCCAAATCCACTCCAGAGGTGGGTATCGGAATATTCTTCTGTTGACTTGGAGACTTGTCTAGAGTCTCTTCGTCATGGTGCTCTCTACTTCTCTCTGAAAGAAGTTTTGGCCCTATATTGTGCGTGTCAGAGGAAACGAATTCCTCTGTAGGGTGTTCTAGTGTGATCTGGGGCGATTGATCACGAACTATAGGTGAGTCCCTCTGAGGAGACTCCCTAGGAATGGATTCCCCGGCTTCTGTGGGCACAGAGGTTGAAAGAGTAACCTCTGGCTGGATGGGTTGGGTGAGGTTCGAGCTGTGCTGCTCTTTTTCAATGACACCTTCTGCAGCTAGACCTGCGGTGTCAGATGTGTGGGTTGCACTGGGAGGGGTTGAGGGATGTGTGCCTTCTGCAACTTCGGCATCTTTTCCTTTCTCATTTTCTTTTCCTCCAGACGTTTCTACCCTATCCTCTAAACCTATTTGCACCTCTTCTTCTGCAGTTTCTTGTCTTGGCAGAAGTGAATTAAGAACCTCTGTGAAGATTTGAGTTTGCAGAGGTGGTTCGATTCCTTCTGTTATTGTTTGCAGAGGAGAAGATGGTTTCTTCTTCTTTGATTTCCTCTTCTTTGGTTTTGGTGCTCCCTCCTCTGTAGATTTTGACTTTCTTTTTCTTTTGGAAGAGGGAGGGGCAGAGGGACTTTGGATTTGTGGTGGAGATGAGGGTTCTTGGGATGTTCAGTGGGTGGAGAAGATGGTTCTGCAGGTTTTTCTTGGATAGCAGAAACAGAGGCAAGTTGTTCCTCTGTAGGGGTCTTGGTTTTCTTTCCCTTTTTCTTCTTCTTCTCTTTAGATCCCTCAGAAGACTTCCTCTTTGAAGAATAGAGGTCTTTTCTTATATCTCTGAAGTTCTTCTGGTTGGCCTTGTGTTTAGCCAACTTTATCTTCCATTCTTCTTCTGTAAGTCTCTCTACTACATTACCTCCTATGGGCATTCCTATACGCGGGGGTGTTACAGAACTGGGTTCAGGAGTTCTGTAAACGCGTGTGTACTCACTAACTAGTTCTTCATCACTAGCATAACCTAACATTACCTTTGATAGTGGCCTGATGTGTGGGTAGCCATCCTCATGTTCTGTAGGGGTGTTCTTGGACATAGGAAATTGCTTAGGTTTGGGACCGTCCATTGGCCATTTTTGGATAAGGAGTAGGGGTTCGAAAAGTACACTGAGGATTCGCTGGAACTGCAGAGGGGGTAACCAGTTGTGATCAGACATTTTGGCTTTCTGGGAGGCGATTTTGCGATCGATGGTGTTGATGATCTCTTGCATCATTATGGTGGCATAATCTAGGGGTAGATCATAGTACACACCATACATGATTGAGAGAATTTGAGGTGAGCTTTGATCGATGCTTCCGATTTTGCCCGTGAGGCAACGATTTAGGATGGAGAATAAGGTATTCCACAGAGGAGGTAGTCTTGCTCTGCGGAAATCGTTCCTCTTTTTCAACTGTTGGTTGTACCCTAACATGTGTAGAAAGTCGACAAGTTCTTCATTTGTTGGTTGGGGTGCATACTTTTTGATTCCCATGAGTCCTCTTGTTGGAAGGCCAAATTCTAATGAGAACATGGTGCGATTGAACATCAGTTCAAGGCTCTTACTTTGGTCAGGTTTAGAAATGTAGACTCTGATCAAATCGGTGTCAGTGTCATAACGGCAAGATTGCCAAAACTGATGTAGGTAACGTACTGGTATTTGTTCAACGGTTTTGCTCAGAAGAGGGTAAAGAAAATGGTTCTCTAGGATGTTTAGCAGGATGGCATGTTCTTTGCCAAATGCCGTAGGAGAAGGAACAAGATAACAATTGTTCGATTTAATGGGAAGGGTTTGCTCGAAATGGTCATTTGAGAAAAAATGTTGCAGGTGGGTAGTGGGTACGAAGGATGCCTCGTCGCCGGAGTCGTGTCTGTCGGCATCAGCGGCGATGTGTGGGTTGTGGGAGTGCTCAGAATGCACTGGAGAGGATGTCGGAGAGTTCGTTGGTGAAACGTGAGCAGATTTGGAACTGGAAGCCATTTGTTGGTTTTGAAAGTTCTAGGTTTTCAGAAAGAAATAAGCAAGTTCGCCGGAGAAGATGAGAGAATAGTAAAGTTTTGAAAGTTATTTTAACTTGGGTTTTATACTGTGGTAACGGATAGAATTCGGAACGGTGAAAATGTGAGAAAGTTAATAAAATTTGAGGTCCACACTCGAGTTCATTCGGCGTGGTGCAAGTTTCTAGGACGACGTGATATGTACGTCAATGAAAACTTGACACGTCATCAATGTCAGTGACGACGAGACGTCGTGGGCGTCCACATTAAATAAAAAACGCGTGGGTTTTAAATATTCACCACAGAAAAGTTACCGTTACAGATACAGAAATTCCCAAGTGGAAATCTTTACAGAAGCTCTGTAGGTACAGAAGCTCTGTGATTTTGAAAAACGTTTATCTCTTTAGATTGTATCTTTAATGAAAATCGTTTGAAAAACACGGAGAGGATCAATAAATTTTAGTAGAGAGAAATTATCCTACAGAGGTTTTTGGACCTCTGCCAGAGCCAACAGAGGCTCTGTGACAGGAAATTTCTAATAACTAATAATTTTTAAACATTTTTAATCATCCAAGTTTTTGATCAGTTTTAACAATGTATTTAGGACTTATTTGAAAGTTGGTGTCCTAGAAAATTGTAAGTCTCAAAGATTTTGTGCAGCAGAAGTCATTTGAGTGATCTACAGAGGTTCTTTGTTTGGAAGAACTCTGTGGCTTATGACTTCTGTGGCAAGATACCAACCTATTTCCTTTTGATTGGCGAATGTGATCTCTTCTGTCGCATTCTTTGCTCCCCCTTGACTTATGAATCTCTGTAGATTCAGCAAGGTCTCCTTTTCCGCTCCTCCTTGATCTAACAACCTCTTTAGGATTGATCTCTGTGGTTTGAAACCTGCCTTTTTATCTCTTGAAGCTTGTACTTTTACCAAAAACGTTTGAAAAACATTGGAGAGGATCGTTAAATTTTTAGTAGAGAGAAATTATCCTACAGAGGTTTTTGGACCTCTGCCAGAGCCAGCAGAGGCTCTGTGATAGGAAATTTCTAATAACTAATAATTTATAAAACTTTTTGATCATCCAAAGTTTTTATGGTTTTAAACATTGTTTTTAGGACATATTTAGAAATTTTTGTCCTGGAAAACTGTTTTGGAAAAAGATTTTGTGCGACACATACCTTTTAGAGTGTCTAGTTTGGACGACAGAGACTCTTTGTTGATCATAATCCTTCTTTGGCTCCCCCTTGAATGATCAACCTCTGTAGATTAATTTGAGGTCTCCTTCTGCTCCCCCTTGACCTATGCTTGAATCAATAGAGATAAATAATGCACAGTACATAGGTCAACCTCATCAGAGGTTCTGTGGAGATTGTCATAGGTTCTGAGCAATTCCACAGAGGCTCTGTGAAGTATAGAATCTTTGAAGGATGAGTCTTAAACAAAGTGTTTAAGAGTCATAGTGAACTTTGAAGCCTGAGTCCTTAATAGAAGTATTAAGGAGTCCATTGTTTGCTGAAGAGTGAGTCCTGATCTGTAATGGTCAGAAGTCATTTTCTGATGAAGCTCGAGTCTTAAACTGATTTGTTTAAGAGTCTTTTTCATTAAAGTGCGAGTCCTAAACTGATGTGTTTAGAAGTCCTTATCTACTGAAGAGCGAGTCCTGATCTGTAATGATCAGAAGTCCGTGTACCTGCAAGACAGATCAAAGAACTTTTGGTACCCATATCCAAATGGGTCCTTTTTTGTTAGGATTTGGAGCTGTCTTTAGGTCCTCTGGTTTGCCAATCTCTGTTGGTTTGCCAACTTTCTTTCTATGACCTTTCTCATTTTGGGTCTTTGGATTTTTCTTTTGAAATGACCCATTTTGTACACAGAAAGATTTAGAGAAAAGGTTTTTTAATTGAAGCAGAAGATCAAAGCATTTATATGAATGAAAAGATGAAGGCTTTGTAGAAACAAATGGTTTTGGAGCATTTTTGTCAGGAATAGAGTTTTTGACTTTCCAAACCATTTTCATCTTTTTGTAAACAGGATTATTTGAATTTTTAGCACAAGAGTTTGCTAAGACAAGGTTCTTAAGCCTTTTAGCTAAAACATCTTTTTCTTTAAGGTTTAAATCAAATTTTCTTAGAAGATCTGATTTATACCTCTTCTCCAACATAATCTTGTTTGACAAATCGGATAGTCTCTTTGTTAAATTTGACATTTCAGCTTTAAAGACCTTTCTTTCCTTCTCAAACTTGTCTTTCAAACACTTTGTTTGAAATCCTTCTCTCTTCACCTTTTCAGACTCTTTTCTTTCAAAATCCTGCTCTTTCCTCTCTTTTTTCAAGAGATTTCTGTAATTTTGAGATTTTGAAAGAAAGTTCCATATTCTTTGTCTCAAGAAGAGTTTTCTCTTTTCCAAACTTTTCATTTTCACTGATTATAAGTTTTTCAAAGTTGGAAATCAGTTTAGAAAAGTTTAGACACTTAAGCTCAAGGCTTTTCTTCTCTTCTTTAAAAACAGTCTTAACTTCCTCAAACTTCTCTTTCTCCTTTTTACCAAGCTCTTCTGACTCAGATAGTTTCCTTTTTAGTTCAAGATTTTCACAGTTTAGGAGTTTACCTGATTCTTCAAGCTTGGCAATGTTGTCTGTGTTAATAAGAATGATCTTGTTTCTTTCCTCTAATTCTTTCTCAAGAGAAGGAATTATTTTCTTAAAATTTGTGCTGTGTTTGAAATAATAATGAAAATCAGCATCAGCACTAAATTTTAGTCTTGACATATTGAATGAAGTTTTTAACGAAAGAAACAGTTTCTAGGATGTTACCAGATCGAATAAATCGAAAATGGCGGTAAAACAGAATCTGTTTGAAGGAATGAAGAATAGGTTAAGAACAGACAGTTTCTATCAAGAATCTTGTCTAAACGAGGATCACTTGATATTGAAAACCAAGCTTTGCTCTGATACCAATTGTTGGTTCCCGTTTTGCTTTAAACAAGATTATCAGATCTATTAGTTCGAGTTTATGTTTGATGCGGAAGCGTATTTGAAGAACTAACAGATATGTTTGATAGATTTAGAACACAATATAAATAAACAGTGAACAGGAAATAATATCTCAAAGTTTACTGAATATATATATCAAGAACAGATTTAAGAACAGTGAGTATGCAAAGCTTTAAACATATATGACTCTAAATGTGCATAAGCTATGTGTTCTTGATGTTCTTGTTTTTCTGTTTTTGTGTGTTGTTGTCTTATATTGTGTTAGGAAGAACTCAACATGAGTCTTCTTTTTATACTACTCTTAGAAGACTATGAAGTAGGTCACTGTTCCTTTTACGGCATGAATAGTGAACTGGATGGTGTGAGCAGTTGTTTGAGCCATGCGCATTTAATGGAGCAGATGTACTTTTGGTAAATTCATTAAATGGCGCAGACGTCTATTTTGTACCATGCCCTATTGAGTCCACTCAGAGTTTGACACGTGTTGAAGTTGGACAGGGCAAGTTGCCATGCAAGTTGATGAACAGGTCTTGGAACAGTAGCAAGATATTATAAATATCTTCCTAGTCTTTAGAGGACCATAGAGGCTCTGTAATGTGTTACAGAGGTTCTGCGGTCTGGTTCCTCTGTAAAGTAGTCTTCTCCGGATTCCGAGTCTTTGGTTGTTTACTTCTGCAGAGCTTCTGTCAAGGGTGGCAGAGGTTCTGTGGCTCGGTCCTCTGTGAGAAGTCTTCTTGGTTCCTTGTCTTCTGATGTTGTCCGCAGAGGCTCTGTTATTGGTAACAGAGGTTCTGCGGTCTTGGTCTTCTGAAAGCGTCCTTCTGTAGTTTACTCGGTCTTTGATCACTCTTGATCAAACTTCCTTTGATTCTTCTGAGATGCCCGACATAGCTTCTGTTGCACTCAGCAGAGCTTCTGTGGAAGTTCTTCTGTACTTGGCCATTTTTCAATACTTCTAATATTTCAGAATATTGGAGCTAACAGAACTGTTTTTGAATTCAGTTCCATGATCACTCCTTATTGAGCGAACAGTCATATTGTTCAGAGTTTCCATCTTCCGAACAAAGGTGATGAGTTCTTCAGGGGTGTCACTCTTAGAACGGAGAAACATTACCCATGTGTAACGAGAGAATTCATCAACTATGACCAGCGTATATTTCTTTCCAGCGATAGATTGTTTGTTAACAGGTCCAAACAAATCCATATGGAGTAGTTGTAGAGGAGATGACACTGAGGAGACTTTCTTAGACTTGAAGCTTGCCTTGGTCTGCTTCCCTTTTTCACACGCTGAACATAAAGACTCTTTGGCGTATGAATGCTGAGGTAGACCAGTGACTAACTCTTTGGAGGAAAGAGTATTCAGTGTCTTGAAATTTAGATGCGAGAGCCTCTTGTGCCATAGCCAGTTGATATCAGAAGATGCCTTTGAGAAGAAACAGGAGTTCTCAGTGGTTGTTGAGTCCATGTTTATTACATAAACATTTTCCAAACGATAACCGCTGAGAGCTATCTTCTCCTTTTTGTCAGAGACAAAGCAGGATTCCTTAGTAAAAATTACTTTGTTATCCATGTCGCAAAGCTGACTGATGCTCAGAAGATTATGTTTCAGCCCTTCAACATATGCGACTCTTCTGAAGGAGGTTGTACCATTTGAAAGTACACCATACCCTCGGGTATGTCCTTTTCCATTTCCACCGAAAGTCACAGAGGGACCTTTCTCTTCCTTGTATTCAGCGAGCAGGCTTTTCTTACCAGTCATGTGTCTAGAGCATCCGCTATCGAGATACCAGATACCCTTCTTAACCTGCAATACAAAGGAAGATTAGTTTTTCTTAGGTACCCACTTAACCATGTATACACGTTTGTCAGTGGAAGTAGTTGGAATTGAAGGTTCAGCAGTCTTCGCAGCATTTGAAGATTCAGCTTTGTCTTTCTTCAGTTTGGTTAATTTCTTAACCTCAGTGGTAGAATTCACCTTGACCTGATTTGCACCAGGGTTGGTCTTCTTTGCCTTGGGGGCAATCTTCACCTTAGCTATCTTTTCAGCTTTGGTGGCTGTGGGGCACTTACTAGCAATATGATCGGTAAGTCCACAGTGATAACATTTCCTATAACTAAAAGTAGTTCTAGGACCACTTGTATGTTGAGCTTTTAATTTTGAATTAGAAGTGCCAGCACCAAGTAAACTATTGGCTTTAGAAATGGGACGAACATTCAGTTCTTCATATTTCTTACCAAGGACATCCACTCTGAGTCTAGGAGTAGATCGCGGAATAGATCTAGAGATCAGCTTTCTAGATCCAGAGGGGTAGGTCACTGAGGCTTTAGAAGCATTCAGCTTTGGTACTAAGGTACCCTTCTGAGGATTTTGATAAATAACAATTCCTTTACCTTTGTCTTTAGAGACAGAGGTAGGTTTTGAATAAACCATTTTCTCCTTACCTTTTGAGGTGGTAGGAGTTTCCTCAGGGATTGGTGTAATGGACGAGGAGCACTGAGATGATGAAGTGTCAGCGACTGAGGATACGAACGTTCCAAATTTAAGCATTGAACGTTCAGTGGTTGGTTTTGGAGTATCATATTTATAACCCAGACCACGTTTATCACTCAGAGGAATCTGAGCCTTAATTATCTCAGTGATCTTTGTTGAAGAATTACACCATCCTTCAACAGTAGCTTTTTCAGCCTCTAATGCAGCGATAGCTTCTGCTCGTTCGATTTTGACTAGCTGATTTAAATATACTTGATCGTTAAAATCTTCTTCAATTTTAGAAAGCTTTTCTATTTGAAGGTGGCAGTTTTTAAGCTTTTCAGCGAGATCAAGATTTTGGTTTTCAACCACAGTTTTGCCGTTCATGGCTTCGTATAAACTTCTAGTCAAGAGATCGATCTTACGGAGACTATCAGCTTCATCAATATTTGCAATATTGGTAAAGAAAGAAGGTGATACCTGAATGGTAGATGTTGAAGTGGAGGGAATGTCTGAACTTTCTTCCTCTTCTTCAATCTTAGCCATGAGACATTGATTTGCTTCATCATCTTCAGAATCAGATGATGATGCTTCTTAATCAGAAGCAGCCCAATCATAGTCAGCCATCAGGCCTTTTCCTTTCTTCTTAAAGCTTTTCAGCTTTGCATATTTCTCCTTCAGCTTTGAGTATTTGTCATCTTTATTCCTTGGAACAAAGGATTTCTTTGTAAAAGCTGAAGGTCTCATGATTTTCTTTGACCTGCACCCATTAGCGAAATGACCTGTCTTTTCGCAGTTGAAACAAGTAGTAGTAGCCTTATCAACAAAAGCTGATGTTTTAGGCTTGTCAGCTATGGAAAGAGTTTTGTTCTTTCTAAACATTTTCTTCTTGGCGAATCTCCTGAACTTTTTAGTTAGGAGAGCCAAGGATTCATCATCATCTGAAGAATCAGAATCTGATGACCTTTCAGAGTTACTCTCTAACTCAGTGATAGTGACCGAGGGTCGCTGAGTAGAAGGTTCCTCTGAGAATAAAGCAACACGGGTGCTTTTGGAATCTTTTACAAGATTCTTCTTAAGATGGCTAGATTGCTCATGATTCAGCAACGTGCCATATAAGGTAGCAAGGGTCATTGATCTTAGATCCTTTGATAGCTTGAGACACATGGAATAATTGTCCCAGCTTTCAGGTAAACATTCTAGAAACTTTGTCAGCACTTCAAAGTTAGAATATTCCTTACCAACAGTTTTCAGATCTATAATTAAACAATTAAAACGTTGGTGAACTTCAGAGAGAGTTTCATTCTTACCAGAAATGAAGCTTTCGTATTGTCTTACCAGGTTGATCTTTCTTGAGTCCTGGACTTCAGACGTTCCTTCATACTGAACACATATTGTGTCCCACATGGCTTTTGATGATTTCAGGTTCATGACGGAATGGTAGACTTCGTCAGGAAGGGCCATGGATAGTATGGATCTGGCTTTTGTATCTATAGCCACTTTCTTCTTATCTTCGTCAGTCCATTGATGGATTTCTTTAGGTACCAGCCTTTCTGGAATAGCAGGTCTATTCTCAGTGCCTGGAACTGCAGCATCAAATCTTACGGGGATGAATGGACCATTCTCAAGATAGTAAGGCATAGTAGGGTCTACACCTTCTAAGAAGAGTGTCATCCTATTTTTCCATAAGTTGAAGTTATCTCTGGAAAATCTAGGGGGTTTTGCAAGAGAACCATTGTCTATATAATTTGTGTTTGTGTTGGTGGCCATTTTCAGATAAAAGCAAGGAAGAGAAATATCTTAGATTAGATATTGTTTATGAGATTAAACAAATCTGCTCTGATACCACTTGTTGGTCCCGAAGGCCTATACAAGTTTGTAGAAGGGGGGGGGGGTTGAATACAAACACACAGATTTTACTTTTCTAAATTGTTTATTGATAAATCATTAACAATTTACAGCTTGTTGCGGAGACAAGATTAAGGATAAACCTAAATCTAAACAAGTTGGAACACTAAGGTTTCTTGCACTAAGAGAGATAAGGAAATTACTAATAATAACCTATCTGAGATAAGAGATTTGAACTTGTCCAGAGTTAGCAAGTTACTTCAAATGAAGTGAGTTCATCTCTTTATATACTACATGCATTTAATGCAAGTCAGTATATACTTTACACGTGTCATCAGCTGGTTGGTTGCATGGCATTGACCTTGGATGACAACCTTAGTAGCCGTATGGATGAATAGTGTAGTATCAGAGTGGTTGTACGATTTCAGATATTCGGAGGTTCTTTTCTGACATTTCGTACGGAGGCGTGCAAGGGTGGTTAAGACAAAAGTACTTTGTACGGAGGACTTCATGATCAGCTTTCGTTGATTCAGCGATTATCATTTACTATTCAGCAGATGATAAAGTTCAGCGATAGCTGAAGTCTTGTACTTGATACTTCACGTTGAGTGGACAAATCTGAGTCTTCGCTGATCCGCATCAGTTCATTAGGAGACTTATCGCTGGTTCTTGAGCTTGATCTTCGACTTCAGCGTAGAACCTTTGTTGACGTGAAACTTGTCTTCAGGGATCATAAGTAAACAACTAACTTATCAGCGATCATCATAATGACTGAACAGACTCAGCGCATTAATGATGAACAGTGTTCGCTGAGTGTTTAATTTAAAGAGCGAGAGTTCCTATCAGCGGTACTGGAAGATCTTAGTACTTATCAGCGATAGTGAAACTCTGATACATATTGTTTACTTACAATTTTCACTAAGTATATAAGAGAGGGTCATTATCAAATCACTGAGGGTTTGGATGAACAAAATTACACCATTGTAATCATCTCGTCAATACCTTCGATTTAATTCATTTTTTAAAAGGGTGTCCTACACTATGTCTAGGCTAATCCATTGACAAATTGTGACCGTAAGACATCAGCCCTGATTAAACATCAGTGGCATTTTGGATTTAATCCTATTATTAAATATCATGAACATGTACGAATTAATTTATTTTATATCTCTTACATTATTTCATTTTCATTTTACACTCTTATAATATTAAAAATAATAATCATAGTTTAACTAAAACATATTAATAAATGCGTTTTTTACAAATTATATTATTACAATATTCTCGTCAATAATTTCAAAAGAAGTTTATTATCGAATAATTTTTTAACTTAATAATATTGTGAAATATCATAAATATGTATCAAGATTTTTCAAATCGATTTCGGGTATTATTATTATAACACGAAAAGTAATAAGTTAGCTATAATATTAAGATTTCGTTCTAAAACGTTAGCGGACTATGATTAACAAGATCTCTTGATATAATTATGATAATGATCTATTAAATAATACAAAGCCAATTTTTTTAAATACGATTTATGTAATAGCTTTTAATATATATATTTTTTGGACATCTTAATAGTTTTCTATAATCATTGACGTTACAAAAATAAATGAGACAAAAAAAACTCTCCTAAAAGCTATTACAGTAAAGTTTGTATAAATTTTTAACTTAATGAGTTAGAACGGTAAGAGATGTACCATAAATTAAATAATTAACTATAAGGGTATGAATTGTAAATATAAAAAATATTTTTATGTAGCATATAAGATATATAATAAATTAATTAAATCAAAAAATATTCAATGTTAGGCTCATTTCGAACGTATCGAAGAGATGATTATAATGGTGTAATTTGTTAAAACTAAAACGTATTTTTTAAACGTATTTTAGCTAATATACGATTATATGTGTTAATATGATGAAGATATAAAATGAAAATTGAAAAAGTAAAAGGTATAAAGTAAAATTATTAAATAATTAAAAGGGTATAAAATGTAATTTTATTTTGTTTGTGTTGTTTGTGAGAGAGGAGACAAGTTGTAGGGGTATACAATTTGCAGGGGTAGCGATAGCAACCCCTTTACAATATATACTCTCTCCCCACTAACTAATAAAAATATAAGTAGGTGTAGTTACTTGGTTTATTTCATAAGCATTTGTAAGGGCATCTCCAACCTTGGCACAAAAAAACACCAAAAACACCAATTTTGGTGGACCCAACACCAAAAAAAAAACATTCAACTCCAACCATACTCCAAAAAAAACACCAAATTTGTAGACCCCACATTAAAATAACATATTTTATTTACTATTAACTATTTTTAATAATAACTATAATTATAATTTGTAAAAAATAAATAACTAATAATCAGTAATTAATTTATTTAATGAAGACCAATAAAAATAAAAACGATAATTTTTTAATTGATATTACATTTAAATAAAATTACATTAATACAAATAACACAAATTAAAAACATGATTAAATAATACTAATGCTCCGAGTTAGTATATTCGTCCCACAAATGATCAATTAATGTATCTCGAAGTTCATAGTGAGCGTTTTTATCTTTGATCTTTTTATGTTGAGCAAGAAATTGTTCAACTCCACCATTGTTATCGTTCACCATCTCACCTCTCACATTTGGCTCCTCATGTCGTTCTTCAATTGGTGCATTAACCGTGTAGGTCTGTAATCAGTGTATTGCTAAATTTTTATGTTCATGTTAAATTTTCTCATCTTATTTTAAACTTAATTCTTAATTCTTAAATATACATATACATATATATATAGAGAGAGAGAGGGAGAGAGAGAGAGAGAGAGAGAGAGAAAGGTTCAAACGAGGAGCGTAACAATTTACGAGAAACGCGAGAAGCACCGTCCATGTACAAAATCACATGTGATTCACAACAAAATCATATGTGATTAAAAAATGCAAAGCGCGCGGTTTGTCCCGCGGTTTGCAAAGCGCGTGGTTTGTCTCGCGGTTTGTACTGTGAATCACATGTGATTTTGTACATGGACGGTGCTCCTTGCGTTTTCTTAAATTGTTACGCTCCTCGTTTGAACCCGCCTCTCTCTATATATATATATATATATATAGATGTTAATTTCCATCATAAACATGAAAAATAGAAAACAAATATATATGTTAGTTTTTAAAACTATTAAATGAAATTGATATTAAAATAAAATATAATATAATAAAATAATAGAATAGTGATGTGCCGTTTCCAATTTTAACACGGCATATATGCCGTCTCATTTCCTTGGCCGGCAAAAAACTTTTCAATTTGCCGGTCGGTTGGATTGTAAAAACCGGCAAATCCAGTGATATACCGTTCGATTGGAGATGCTCTAACAAGATATTCATAAATTTAGTTGTTGTTCATCATTTTTACAATATATAATAAGAATTAAAAATAAAAAACTAAAAGCATTAATGAGAATCGTTTACAATATTATTGTTCATGATTTTTACAAAATTTAAAGTATTAATAAATTTATTGTTGTTTTTAAAATTGTAATATATTAAATATTGGTATTAATAAGATATATTTAATAATATAATTTGCTAAAAATAATATATAAATTTTAATTATATATTTTATATAAATGAATTCATATATAAGATATAATAAGGGTTAAAAGTAATTTTTTTAAAATAATAGAGACAAATAAAAAAAGTAAGATGTAAGTGAGAGGGTTAAATCTATAAATACATTGGGTTTAAAATAACAATATATAAAATTAGGAATTAAAATTAGTGGGTCCCTCTTAAAACACCCTTATTTCTACAAAGAGTTTTAAAACACCCTTATTTCTACAAAGATTTTTTAAAATACCCCTATTTTTGCAAAAAAAAACTCTCTATTGCAAGACCTATAAAATATCATGAACAAGTATGGCTAAAGATATCAGACATGTGACTTTGGTACATTGGTCCATGAAATGCCTATTTTACTCTAACCAAGTTCCAAGCTCCAACAACAATTATTAGGGTGTGTTTGGTATCCTGGACAGGATAGAACAGAGAATGGATCACTATTTACAAAAAAGATGAACTATTCACAATTAATCCCATATTCGACGTTATTAACAAAAAAAAATATTGTTTCGAAACTAAATTTAACCTAAAAATATGAAATCAAAACTATATAATACAATGCATGGGCACCGAAACTAGTCCATCTCCCGTAAACTGATTAAAAATTCTAAAAGAATGCCCAAATAAATTCTAAATCATCAGGAAAACAAAATTGGAATGAAGAACATAGTATAAACTCAAAATACACAGAACCATGTGCAATCAAGCTTCTCGAAATCATTCCTATTTAAAATCAGTTATCCAGTCCAAAGTACAAAAAGAGGTTCCAATAGAAATCAAAACAATAAATAAATGAAGTTGAAACAATAAAGTTTTGGGTAAACATATGCTCATTTACTTGTGAAGACGACTTGCCGATCGTTAGAGTTGCTAAACCATGCACGTAGCCGTGCGATATATATGTCGCTGTGATTCGTGAAGAAAAATGCATGAGTTTGAGAAGTAGTAGCCGAGCCGAGGAGAAGAGAAGAGGGAGCAGCCGAATTTAAGATCCGTATTATTGACATATTTCTATACATTTCATAAAATAATATTTTTCTCTCATAAACATTTAATTTGAAGATGCTAATTGTTTCTTGTGGTAATAATTTTTGGAGAGTTTTCCTAATTAAGAGAATTTTGTACCTTTTCTATTTTGGATCAAGTGTTTGATTACTTCACTTCACATAGATAGCTTAGTGAAACCCGAATATACATACATACATACATACATACATACACTTACGGAACAATTAAGAAAACTAAAAATACCCCATATAGCAATAGCTAGACATGGTACCAAAGATGTTGAAAATATAAGTAATAATACCAATCATGACATTTAATAGCTAACTTAATTTATTGTTGTAATGTTCATATTTTGCGAGGGTTAATTCTGTCAAGTTGTGAAACTTCTGGGTAGCGCTGCAATGAAAGAAATCAGAAAGGGTAGCGGACTACATGCTGACCGAAGAGGGACTTCAGTGCAAAAGGACTAGACTGAAATTTACTCTTTGTATAAATAGAATACTTTTCTCATTTAGGGTTTCATTAGGTCATTCGGTTTTATTTTGTTCAGCCGTTTTTCTCACTAGATGATTAGGGTTATTTTCTTTTGTATCTTCAAACCTCTTGAAGATACTTTGAGTGTGAGTGTATTGTAGTGAGGTTTCCTTTGTAAATGTAAATCATTTCGTTGTTTTAATAAATAGATTCAGTTTATTTGTTTGAAGATGGTATCAGAGCTCTACGGTGAGATCTTCGGCCACTGCTTCGTTCTTGACATCAACTTCTGGTATGGTTCCTTCACTCTCTTTTGATTGTTTGTTGTACTGGCTCTGTAGCCTTTGTCCTTTGAGATCCAGTCTCGTTTTTTCTTAGATCTGAGTTCTGTCTATCGTTTTCAGTTGAACTCTGGTTCATTAACCATTTGTTCACTGATCTTTTTTTTTCTTTTTTGGTTTGCTCAGATCTGTGGTTCATTGATTCATCTTTTTTCTCTTGAGTCGCACACACTTTGTCACTTCAGACGTTTGGTTGTCGACTTCAGAGTTTACCTAGGATTGCGAATCAGTCTCTATATAGACTCGATTCGCTGCTGCGGTTTGTTGTTCATATCGTTTCTTTGTCTGAGTCGCACACCTTTCGCCTCCTTAGGCGTTTAGTTGTCGATTTCAGTGCTCACCTAGGCATGTGAATCAGTCCTTATAGACTCGATTTGTTGCTGTTCGGTGCTTAATACCTTGGATATGAACTCTTTAGTTCTTGTCCAAGGTGTGCTCTTCATCGTTTTCCTCTCATCGGTGTAACTTGATCTTTCTAGATCCGGTTACACTTGTTTTTATTTTCCTTATGTGATCTGGATCTATTCATGTACATAACTGGACGTTGCAGATCTGATAGTTGTCTGACGAGTCCAGATTCTTCATGTTAGATTTTCTGTTAGGTGTGAAAAGAACCTACCTGCCATATTAACGGGTATGCCTTCCGATTGCTTCTGATCGAGAAGAGATAAAAGTTTTCTTATTTGCTCTTCTAAAAGTGAGTTAGATGAAGAAGTACCATTACTAGTCCCTTCAGCTGTACAAGCATTTCCTGAAGAGACCTAAAAGTCTGATTCATTTTATTTTTAGTGAACTGAAAATCCTTAGGAAATCCTATTAGTTTAAAACACCTTTCTATGGTGTGACCTGTCACACCACAGTGTTTGCAAATAAGAGGGGGTTTTCTAGATTTTTTCTTGCTCTCAACAGCTTTGCTAAAAAAGGTAGTGTTTTGAGTTTTAGAGTCTGAAGAAGAACGAGTTACACCTCTATGTGACTCTTCTCGAGAAACTAAGGAAAAAACAATTTTGACAGTAGGAAGGGGATCAGTGGTCAAGATGTTACTTCTTATATGCATGTAAGTGTCATCCAAACCCATTAAAAATTGCATCAGCTTTATTAATTGATTATGCTTAGAAAATTCATGGGAAGCATTACAGGAACATGAGGGAAGTTTAATAAGAGCATCAAACTGTTTCCACAAGGCATTCAGCTTATGGTAATAATCAGACACAGAACTGCCATTCTGGCTGAGAGAATTAATTTTTTGATGCAAATTAAAGGTGACTGACCCATCAATTTTATCGTAAGTTTCCTTTAATTCTTGCCAAACATCAGAGGCGACCTTAGAAAAAACTTGACTTACAAACAGGTCCTCAGAAATAGATCCGAGGATCCAAGACAACACAACAGAGTTACACCTATCCCATTGTCTGCCTAATATATCATTGTTGGTGGGACGAGTAACAGTGCCATCATCAAAACCAAGTTTATTTTTAGTTTCCAGGGCCAATATCATAGCACAAGACCAAACTTTGTAATTCTCAGTTTTAGTAAGTTTCATATGAAGAATGCACACACCAGAGGTGTCAGTGGGATGCAGATAGAGAGGATCACCAAAATCCAGCTTTGCAATCAGAGATTGCGTTTCTAGTTCTTTGTGAGGTTCTCCACCAGCCATGATTTAAACAAAAAAGAAAACAAACACACAAGGGAAGGCCTAAGTGATACTCAGACAGGATTCCTTACCACTCTAGGTGGTAGGTCAAGCCAATCACCTAGACTTCCACAGAAGGAGGGAAGAAGAGAGTCACACACAGGAACAAGAAGACTTACAGTGAGTGCAAGGCAGAGAGCGCAGCGGAAACAAGGGACCTTAATAATTACTAGGGTCTAATGAACGTATTTAAACAAAACAAAAACAAGATATAAACCTATACAGATGTATAACAGGTCTAAGAAGGACAGAACCAGTCAATGCACTTTACACCACCTCACGGGCAGTGTAAGGAAGTTAACTAGTCCACACGAGCACACAACACATGGGCAGATCTGCAAGGGTTATACAAGATGCATAGAATAAACAGAAACCAAAACAAAGAACAGAACCAGATCTGAACTAGATCTAATCTGAGACCACCCGTAAACTACATGCAATCAGATCCACAAAGGAGAGACAGATTTTCTTAACAAAAAACTGATCTGAACTAGATCTAATCAGAAACTACTTGCAGCATACATGCAGTCAGATCAACAATGAAAAAAAAATTATTCAGATCTATACTACAGAAAATCTAACATGAAGAATCTGGACTCGTCAGACAATTATCAGATCTGCAACGTCCAGTTATGTACATGAATAGATCCAGGTCACATAAGGATCTAAGCAGATCTTAAAGCAAAGAGGTCAGAAACCAAAAAGGAAAAAAACAAGTGTAAATTGAACGACACAAGGCTAGGCTTGTGGCTAAAGGATATTCACAACGTGAGGGACTAGATTATGAGGAAACGTTTTCCCCAGTAGTTAAAATGGTAAGTGTTAGGTGTGTAATTGCTTTTATCTCTTCTCGATCAGAAGCAATCAGAAGGCATATCCATTAATATGGCAGGTAGGTTCTTTTCAAATATGGCCAAATTTTCAAATAAAACCTCTCAATCTACTTGGATTATTGATTCTGGTGCAAATCAACACATGACATCATCTATTTCTAATCTAGAAAATGTCATTGATATTTCTGACCTTAATCTTAGAGTCACTCAACCTAATGGGGATGAAGCCAGAATTGATAAAATTGGAAACTATAGAATGAATAATAATGTTGTGTTGATGGATGTTCTTCTAATACCTGATTTCCATGTAAATTTTCTTTCTGTTCATAAGATTGCTAGGGACAGTAAGATTTTTGCCTTTTTGATGATTATAAATGCTATCTGCTTCAGGATTCTCTTCCAAAGAGAATTGTGGCGACTGGTAGTGAATCTGGAAGCCTGTATTTCTTTGATCAGGATTCTCAGAGTGAGATTTCTAACTCTAAATGTTCAAATAATTCTGTGTTTTGCTATGTTTCCCGACAACTTTGGCATAGTAGATTAGGGCATCCTGCTAATCAGGCTATTGTCTGTTTGAAAAATCAACTGAAACTTGAACATGACTTGATTACCATTCTATGTGAGATTTGCCATATGGCAAAACAAACTAGGGATCGGTTTAAACTAAGTGATTATACTACTACAAGTCTAGGAGAACTTATTCATTTGGACCTTTGGGGTCCATATCGTGTTCCCAACAGAGAAGGCTATAGATATTTTTTAACTGTGGTATATGATTTCAGTAGGTCTGTTTGGGTTTATCTGTTAAAACATAAAGATAAGGTGTTTGATAATATTGTTGGATTTTACTATTTACTGCACACCCAATTTGGCAAACACATGAAAATTTTCAGAAATGATAATGGTACTGAGTTTGTTAACAATAAATTAGGTGTGTTCTTTAAATCTAAAGGAATAATACATCAAACTACTTGTGTATACACACCCCAACAAAATGGGGTTGTGGAACGAAAGCATAGACATCTTTTAAATGTTTCTAGAGCCTTGATGTTTCAAGGAGATATTCCTTTGAATATGTGGAGTGAGTGTATATTAACAGCTACTTATCTTATAAATAGAACACCTTCCTCTGTTTTGAACGGAAAATCTCCTTTTGAACTTGTCTTTGGTTTTGCTCCTACTTTTACCCACTTAAGAAATTTTGGTTGTCTTTGTTTTGCTGTCAAACCGAATAATACTGATAAGTTTTCTTCTCGAACTGAAAATTGTGTTTTCCTTGGTTATTCCAACTCCAAGAAGGGGTATAGACTTTATAGTTTGGACTCTAAACAAATTGTTATTTCAAGATATGTAAAGTTTTATGAAACTATCTTTCCTTTTAAAATGAGAGCAAACAAAGAAAGTCATGATTCTAGTAATATTAATTCTCTAAATTTCTTTGATCTTGTTGATACTCAGACTAATGATTTCACTTCTAAATCACCCTATGATGAGTCTAGGGATAAGTCTCAAAATGAAAATATCAGTTATGTTTCTAAAAATAACAACAACCGTGGTCATTGTGGTAGTCAATCAAGAGCTGCCAGTTCAAATGAATCTGGTAGTACTGACAGCATATATTCCCAAGGAGGGGCTTGTTAGGTCTATGATCTTCAACAATCCAAGAACTAGTAACAAGAAGATGTAGAAGCTTTATTAGAAAAGTAAATCTAAACTAGAGAGAACACAATGTGATTAGAGAGCTACATCTTGAATTATGAAACTTGTGATTACAAACTACATTACATGTCCTATTTATAGTCTACATCACTTGTTACACTGCTTAAGCATAAGCCAATTAACAAAACTATTGCTTTACAAAACTTTCTAATATTAAGGACAACTTCAGTGTCCTAACAGGGCTGCCGGATCAGAAGATCCTGGTAGTACCCATATGACTGCCAATGATCAGCGTGATGTTGAAAATCAAGATGATGTTCATTTGAGTTTCCCTCCTGAGGGTAATCTTATTGAGCTTAGTTCCTCTGTTAGAAAATCCAGCCGGGTTTCAAATTTGCCTCGAAAATTTACTGATTATGTTGTGGAGGGTAAGGTTAAATATGGATTAGAAAAGGTTGTGTACTATTCTTTTTTAAGTTCTGATAATTTTTGTTTTGTCACCACATTAAATAAGTCGGTAGAACCCAGTAATTTCTTTGAAGCAAGCAAAGATCAAAACTGGGTTTCTGCGATGAATGACGAAATGGAAGCCTTGTATCGTAACAACACTTGGATTTTAACTGATCTTCCAAATGGAAGAAAACCAATTGGGTGCCGGTGGATATATAAAATAAAATATAAATCCACCGGTGAAATTGAACGATACAAGGCTAGGCTTGTGGCTAAAGGATATTCACAACGTGAGGGACTAGATTATGAGGAAGCGTTTTCCCTAGTAGTTAAAATGGTAACTGTTAGGTGTGTAATTGCTTTAGCAGTTTAAAATAATTGGCCTTTGTGTCAACTTGATGTTAACAATGCATTTTTGTATGGAGATCTTGATGAGGAAGTATACATGTGTTTACCCCTGGATATTTTTCTACAAATGACAAACGTGTATGCAAACTCACTAAGTCATTATATGGCTTAAAGCAAGCTCCTAGGCAGTGGTATGCCAAGTTATCATCTTGTTTGCAAAATCATGGTTTTAATCAAAGCACAAGTGATTACTCTTTATTTACCAAAAGTATTGGTTCTGTGTTTCTTGTTCTGCTTGTGTATGTAGATGATATTGTTTTAACTGGTAATTCTAAATCTGAAATTGATAAAGTTAAAAGTCATTTACAGTCTAGTTTTAAAATCAAAGATCTTGGAGAATTAAAATTCATTTTAGGTATAGAAATTCTAAGAACCGAAAATGGTATTTGTATGTCTCAGCGTAAGTATTGTCTCGAGTTACTTAGTGATTTTGGTTATTTAGGTTGCAAACCTATTAGTACTCCAATGGACATGAATTATATTGTAACTGATTATCTTGGTTCAGATTCAAAAGATCCTCTTTTAACTAATTTTACTGAATATCAAAGACTAATAGGTAGACTGATTTATCTTTTAGCAACTCGTCCTGACATTGCTTTCGCTCTACACTGTTTGAGTCAATTTATGCATTCTTCGCGTCAATCTCATCTTAAATTGGCTATTCATGTCTTGAGATATTTGAAGTTTTCTCCAGGAAAAGGAGTTAATTTTTCTTCTTCCTCTGATTTTAAACTTAGTGCTTTTATTGACAATGATTGGGGTAAGTGTCTATCAACTAGGCGCTCTGTTACTGGATATTGTTTATTCTTAGGGAATTGCATGGTTTCATGGAGGAGTAAGAAACAGTCAACTGTTTCTCGCTCTTCTGGGTAGCGCTGCAATGAAAGAAATCAGAAAGGGTAGCGGACTAAATGCTGACCGAAGAGGGACTTCAGTGCAAAAGGACTAGACTGAAATTTACTCTTTGTATAAATAGAATACTTTTCTCATTTAGGGTTTCATTAGGTCATTCTCTTTTATTTTGTTCAGCCATTTTTCTCTCTAGATGATTAGGGTTATTTTCTTTTGTATCTTCAAACCTCTTGAAGATACTTTGAGTGTGAGTGTATTGTAGTGAGGTTTCCTTTTTAAATGTAAATCAATTCGTAGTTTTAATAAATAGATTCAGTTTATTTGTTTGAAGAAAAGAGAGAGAGACTCACACAAGCAACTGAAGCAAGCAACCAAGCAATAACAAATTTTTCTATAAAATCAAATCACTTTTTGGGTCGTTTCTATGATTTATTATTTTTGCATTCCAGTTATGTAATAATTAAAACAATGTTTTTGTCTCTTTCATCTGCTAAATATTTTTATCTACGATAAAGTAAAACAATATTGGGCCCCTATTTTTTTTGGCTATGTACCTTATAAGAATGCAACCCTCCTTATGTTATTGAAAATGCATTTCTCATGAAATGATCTTCAAAAGTGTACACCATCTATCTTCTAGTTCCACCACCTGTACCTTCACATCCGAAAGATGACTCCGTAGCAATGAGATTTCTTCATCGCATACCACTTCTAATGGACATAAATCCTTAACCGAAGATGGCAAATCTTTGCAGGCCCGTGCAACCTCTCATATGAATTGTTCTTAGACTACCCAACTCACCGATATGTGATGGCAATGTGTCCAGATGTAAACAGTAGGATAGATCAATGATGCTTAGTTTATGAAGGTTTCTCACTGATTCAGGTAGATCCCTGAGCTTCGAGCATGATGCAAGCCGCAAAGCTTCCAAATTTGTAAGATTTCCGAATTTTTTAGAAAGTGAAATCAGCTCGAGGCAATTAGTGATGCTGAGGTTTTTGAGGCGAACTAGATTGCATAACATTGCAGGATATGTAACTAAATCATCACAAGAGTCGATTTTGATCTCCAAAAGGCTTGGCAATTTGTTGGGTGTGCATTCATTGAAACTATTGCCTATTTTGCACATGATTAAGGATAGTTTCCTCAAGTTCACTAGCTCTAGTATTGATGTACTAATTGGAGATATTGAAATATGTTCCAACTTAATACTAGTTAGACCAGATAAATAATCTGGTGCGGGGAAGTTCTGAAGCTCTGAGAAGTAATACCCATAGTTTGTGATGATTAGAACCTTTAAGATCTCCATGTTTTGCATAAATTGTGGCAAGTCATATTTCTTTGACATGAAGTTCAATACAAAAACTTCCACTTTAGGGACTTGATAGTCATTCCATATCATAGAGAATCTTTCATTTATCGTCAGTAGCATGTATGATAGGATTAAAAGAATGAATGAATATGTATCTGATTAGATACCATCTTTTGATAATGGTGAAATGAGCGAACAAACTTGTGGAAATAGACAATATACGGGCATCGAGTGTATGATGCAATTTTGGAAGGTCTTGGCCATTTGCATTAATAATTAACCGCTTTCTATGTTCTTATGGCCCTTGTCTGCTTAAATAAATAGCTAGTGCTCTCATCATATCATGTTGCATAACACCATTCTCCTCACAAAAGTTGACAATCACAGATGAATCTTTCCAACAATCATATGAAAATTTTATTACCAAATGAAAATTATAGTAGAGATATAAAAAAGTCAGAAAGACATGCTACCAACTTATAAGGTGCCATTCATATAAGATAAATACCAACATAGGGATGTACAAATCCTATAAGAGATTGTAACAAAGTCATTGCAGATGTCAAAACTTATGGTCTATGCTGTTAAAATCGCGACATCTCGGCAAGATATCGGATATCGGCCCTAAGGTGCAATATCGGTACCAAATATCGAGAAGTATATCGTTGGGAGATTTATCGCTGAGTAACAACGTACCCGACACTACGTTTGTGGTTCCCTTCGCTTCCTCCTTTGTCATTTGAAAGGCTCTCCCTTGAGCCTTAAGGATGGTCTCTCTCCTTTGTTGTGCCTCCGAGTGAGTCCCCTCCACGGCTTCCTTCAACTTGGGACACTCTCTCCTCATGTGTCCCATCTCCTTGCACTCATAGCATACCGTCCCCCTTATGGGACAATCCGGGCTGATATGCCCTGGCTTTCCACATTTGTAGCACGAAGTTTGGCCTGCGTTGCAAGAGCCGAAGTGCTTACTCTTGCATTCAGGGCACCACCTTGCCTCCCGTCGATTGTTCCTTCCTTTTCCACTTGGTTGAAGTCTCGGCTCCTCGAACAAGTTTAAAGAGTTCTCCCACTTTCTCTTCTCTCCGACCCTTTGCTTTTCCTCGTTATCCCTTGTATAAACCCTTTCCATCACTTTCGCTTCCTCGATAGTCTCCCGAAGATTAGTGGCTCTCGAATTTCGGACCATCGCCATCATGTCCGCCGACAATCCCTTCAAATATGCCTTCATCCTTTCCTTCTCAGTCGGGGCCACATGCCCCACAAGGTTCAACTTAGGGTGTACTCCTTCACCGACATATTTCTCTTCTTTAATGACCAGAACTCCTCCTCGATCATATCCATCTTTTGCTCGTTACAATACTCCTATAAAATTTTCTTCTTGAACGTCGCCCAAGACATTTTAGCTAATACCGAAACTTCTAGGGTGGAGGTGTAGACGTTCCACCAAGTCAAAGCTGCACTTCGGAGCATTTGAGAACCAAACTTTACTTTCTGGTTCTCGTCACAGTCACAAGCCCTGAAGGCTTGCTCAATCTCGCGGATCCTGTTCATGCAAGAAACTGGATTATCAGAACCGGTAAACTCCGGCGGTTTACAACATAAGAAGGTTTTATAGAAGCATACCCTTCCCGCCGGCCTTGTCTCCAAAGTTATCAATCCATCAGTCCGGTTTTCATCACTGGTTCCCCCGGATCCCACACCCACATTTTCTTCAATCGTTTCGTGGCGGCGCGGTTGAGCATCCCTATCCTCCAAAAGTTTCATGAACAACTCTTGCTGCTTAACCATAGTATCATTCATGGCCCGCATCATGTCCATCATTTGAGTTTGAGGGGTCACTTCCGTTATGACCGGATTAGTAGAGGCAATATTTCTCCTTGGGATCTGCTCCACTCTCCCGCCCAACAGAGACGGAAGTGGAGGAGGCAAAGCTGATGCATCAATGTTCGGTTGTTCGGTCGTGGATTCAGTCACGGCATTATCTTCCTGAGTTCTGCCCCGAGTATTTACCATTTCTATCTGTTTGTCACAACCGAGAATAAAGATAAGAACATAGACTACGAGATAACACAAGGAAACGTACTAGAACAATCATTGATCCTCATATTTATAGCAATCAAGCATGCTCACGTAACAATATATTCATAATAGCAGTAGCTAATTGAAATTATGAACATACTACACATAAGGATTCTCATTACCACTTTTATAATTCACAATAATGTAATTTCCGTTGACTCCGAAACGTCCCATCTTAGTGTTTCTACCCAATTTCCTTACATTCCATCACCTAATGGTCTCAGCTTAAGTCTAGGCATCACACTAGTACACCTAGTTCACTTAAACTAGAGCTCTGATACCAACTTGTAACACACTAAAGTTTTAAACAATAAATATAGGGGATTTCCGGAAAATGGGTAAATTTAAACTTCAAAATATAAGCCAACTATAACCCTTAAATGCAATGGGATAGTTTGGACAATGATTAAACATAGGAGTATTGAGACATAAAACACAACAACCTATTAATCTAGAATTAAAGTAAGCTAGATTAATCCGGGTGTCACTATATCTCCAAAAAGTCTCTCATCTCGAATTCCCAAAAGCCCGACCCTCCAAGCTCCTAGTATGGTCGGAAACTCAAAAAGATCTAGACACCGCTAGTGGGACCTGTAATCCATAAACATGCAACATCAAGTGTTAGACAAAAGTCTAGTGAGATTACATGAAATGCACATTTATATAATTGTGACAAAAGACATAAAATAATGTTACCGGCTCCATGTGATCTAAAATTACCACCAATCAACTCGTTAAGTGTTCCCGCCTAAACATATTTATATAACCGAGAAACATTTCTTTAACAACAAAATATGGGGGAGACCCGTTACCATCGGGGTGACAAGAATACGGGAATAGAGTCACCCACGACGTTATCGGATTGCACCTCAAGTCCCGGTCCTAGTTCCCATGCCATAAAGACATCACAACCTCAAACCATCTCGTACCATGCCTTTAGTGCCTTCTCCGTCGAGTTACACCTCAAGGACTTATGGGACCCTATTGCATATTCGAACTAGCCGAGTTACACCTCAAGGACCTCAACGTCCCTTATTGCCTACTCGCTAGTAGCCGCACAACGGCTTACCCAGACCGGACATAAGCCCAGAAAGGTCTAACTCCTCGTGCACAAGAAGACAACCACAACCAAGACCCATAACATGATACAAAAGGCATATAAATAAATCTCCACAAGTTATAGCACAATAACAAGTTCCACACATCCCCCATGTATAGCATGTAACACCCAATTCATGATAATATCAATGCTTACATGTATGTATGAGTAATTATACACACATACACACACACACATATATATATATAGATGTGCATATATGTCTATGTATTTATATATATATGTACACATATATATGGGTACATATATAGATATGAGTATATATATATATATGGGTATGTATATATATATATACATAACACTTTTGTACATGGGAAAGAAATACAAGTATGCATACATAGGTGTATTAACTAAATTCCAATAATTAGATGACCCCAATCCCTTGGACAAGATCACAATCACATAAGTAAACATTTATTTGTTAACAAGAAGTTTAGTAATCAAGTAAGGATAAAGAAATACTCACAAAATAGGGCTTGTAAAGTGAAAACCCCAAGAAATTATGGAAACCCTAGGTTTAGCAAAACCAACAATTAGACTCCATGGTTAGGCAAATCAAACTCAAGTAGGGGTCTTAGGGATGAATCAACTTACTTAGGTGTTTAAAGAGGAAACCCTAGAATTTAGAAACCCTAACTTTTCCTTGAAGAAGACTTGAACTTTAGCTAGCCAAACTTGGAGACCCACTTGTAAGTATGTAGAAATAAGGAATCTAAAACCCTAGAGGATTTCCATTAAATGCCTCTAGGGTTGAGGATGAGAATTAAATGTGGAGTGAAGTGTGTTGGAGTGAGGATCGCCAAAAGATGGGAGGAAAGTCGTGAGGGTGAGAGAATTTAATTGTGCTATCTGATTTCTGCCCAAACACGTCGCCCCCGCTACCCCTTTTAACCAGACCCAACGCCGACGAGAGTGCCACCGCGGTTGTGACATGGGCATAATCGCCAGGTCACTTCCGCGGGTTATGTATCGCAAGTCACCCTCCCCGCTGCTTCTCCCCCTTCGCTAGAGTGACACCTGCGGGAGTGCCACGGCACTATCGTCGGGCATTGTCGCCCCACTTGTACCATCGGCCATTAAGGCTTGTTTACGTGACCCATTTCGAAGCAGCCCACCAAACAAAGCAGATCAGATTTTCTTACATGGAATACATGCATGCAGGTAGGTTTTCACAAGAAATAAAGGAATTTTACCCCAAAATGTTCAAAGTCCAAACATGGAAATACTTAGGACTAAAAATTAATTAAAACGAATTTCGTGCTATTTGGAGTTTATGGGAAAACGTACTAGGAGATTTCGGGGTGTTACAATCCTCCCCTCCTTGAAGAAATTTCGTCCTCAAAATTTGACACTAAGTGAGGAGATGAGGGTACCTCCTCTTCATATCCTCTTCCGATTCCCATGTGACGTTGGCATCCCGACGGTGCTTCCATTGCACCTTCACCATTAAATCTTCCATCAATACCACATGTTCACCAAACGCTACTCTATAACTAAAACCTCGAGTTGTGTACTACAGACGCAGTCAAAGATTTGCAAAACAAAATCGAACAAAAGAGCGGTTGGTGCCAGTATCAAACAATGCTCAAGCGTGCAAGGAGTTGAGTAACAACGTACCCGACACTACGTCTGCGGTTCCCTTCGCTTCCTCCTTTGTCATTTGAAAGGCTCTCCCTTGAGCCTTAGGGATGGACTCTCTCCTTTGTTGTGCCTCTGAGTGAGTCCCCTCCACGGCTCCCTTCAACTTGGGACACTCTCTTCTCATGTGTCCCATCTCCTTGCACTCATAGCATATTGTCCCCCTCATGGGATAATCCGGGCTGATATGCCCCGGCTTTCCACATTTGTAGCACGAAGTTTTGCCTGCGTTGCAAGAGTCGAAGTGCTTACTCTTGCATTCAGGGCACCACCTTGCCTCCCGTCGATTGTCCCTTCCTTTTCCACTTGGTTGAAGTCTCGGCTCCTCGAACGAGCTTGAAGAGTTCTCCCACTTTCTCTTCTCTCCGACCCTTTTCTTTTCCTCGTTATCCCTTGCATAAACCCTTTCCATCACTTTCGCTTCCTCGATAGTCTCTCGAAGATTACTGGCTCTCGAATTTCGGACCATCGCCATCATGTCCGCCGGCAATCCCTTCAAATATGCCTTCATCCGTTCCTTCTCAGTCGAGGCCACATGCCCCACAAGGTTAAGCTTTTCCATAAAGATACGGGTGTACTTCTTCACCGACATATTTCTCTTCTTTAATGACCGGAACTCCTCCTCGATCATATCCATCTCTTGCTCGTTACAATACTCCTCCAAAATTTTCTTCTTGAACGTCGCCCAAGACATTTTAGCTAATACCGAAACTTCTAGGGTGGAGGTGTAGACGTTCCACCAAGTCAAAGCTGCACTTCGGAGCATTTGAGAACCAAACTTTACTTTCTGGTTCTCGTCACAGTCACAAGCCCTGAAGGCTTGCTCAATCTCGCGGATCCAGTTCATGCAAGAAACTGGATTATCAGAACCGGCAAACTCCAGCGGTTTACAACATAAGAAGGTTTTATAGGAGCATACTCTTCCCGCCGGCCTTGTCTCCAAAGTAATCAATCCATCAGTCCAGTTTTCATCACCGGTTCCCCCGGATCCCACACCCACATTTTATTCAATCGTTTCGTGGCGGCGCGGTTGAGCATCCCTATCCTCCAAAAGTTTCATGAACAACTCTTGTTGCTTAACCATAGTATCATTCATGGCCCGCATCATGTCCATCATTTGAGTTTGAGGGGTCACTTTCGTTATGACCGGATTAGTAGAGGCAATATTTCTCCTAGGGATATGCTCCACTCTCCCGCCCAACAGAGACGGAAGTGGAGGAGGCAAAGCTTATGCATCAATGTTCGGTTGTTCGGCCATGGATTCAGTCACGGCATTATCTTCCTGAGTTCTGCCCCGAGTATTTACCATTTCTGTCTGTTTGTCACAATCGAGAATAAAGATAAGAACATAGACTACGAGATAGCACAAGGAAACGTACTAGAACAATCATTGATCCTCATAATTATAGCAATCAAGCATGTTCACGTAACAATATATTCATAATAGCAGTAGCTAATTGAAATTATGAACATACTACACATAAGGATTCTCATTACCACTTTTATAACTCTCAATATTGTAATTTCCGTTGACTCCGAAACGTCCCATCTTAGTGTTTCTACCCAATTTCTTACATTCCATCACCTAATGGTCTCAGCTTAAGTCTAGGCATCACACTAGTACACCTAGTTCACTTAAACTAGAGCTCTGATACCAACTTGTAACACCCTAAAGTTTTAAACAATAAATATAAGGGATTTCCGGAAAATGGGTAAATTTAAACTTCAAAATATAAGCCAAATATAACCCTTAAATGCAATGGGATAGTTTGGACAGTGATTAAACATAGGAGTATTAAGACATAAAACACAACAACCTATTAATCTAGAATTAAAGTAAGCTAGATTAATCCGGGTGTCACTATATCTCCAAAAAGTCTATCATCTCGAATTCCCAAAAGCCCGACCCTCCAAGCTCCTAGTATGGTCGACAACTCAACAAGATCTAGACACCGCTAGTGGGACCTGTAATCCATAAACATGCAACATCAAGTGTTAGACAAAAGTCTAGTGAGATTACATGAAATGCACATTTATATAATTGTGACAAAATACATAAAATAATGTTACCGGCTCCATGTGATCTAAAATTACCACCAATCAACTCGTTAAGTGTTCCCACCTGAACATATTTATATAATCGAGAAACATTTCTTTAACAACAAAATACGGGGGAGACCCGTTACCATCGGGGTGACAAGAACACGGGAATGGAGTCACCCACGACGTTATCGGATTGCACCTCAAGTCCCGGTCCTAGTTCCCATGCCATAAAGACATCACAACCTCAAACCATCTCGTACCATGCCTTTAGTGCCTACTCCGTCGAGTTACACCTCAAGGACTTATGGGACCCTATTGCATATCCGAACGAGCCGAGTTACACCTCAGAGACCTCAACGTCCCCTATTGCCTACTCGCTAGTAGCCGCACAACGGCTGTAACACCCTAAAAACAGAGCTAATTTAAACCTTAAATTATAACAAGATTTAGATATAAACTTTCTAAACTTTATACATAAGCAAAGATTCAACCTTGAGGATCATATTTACATATATAGAATCTTTCAAATAACCTATTAATCTAAACATGTCACTATAATCAGATTAACTAGGTTATCTAAATAATTTATCCAAAACCTCAGTATTCAAAAATCTTCTTTGCTAGTTCAAAGCTCTCGTCCCACATCCCTTTACCTTCCCGAACCTGAACCTGGTAAGAAAACATTATTTGAAACGATTAGGCTAACGCCTAGTGAGAACATTCAGTTTCAAAATAATATTTATAAAATCAAATGTAAACAAGTTATAACAAACCTGGTCACTCTTTTCTTACCATTCACATAACCATCCTTCAATAACGGTTAACCAAATTCCATGACTACCACCTGACCCTAAGTCAGCCATTTTTCATGATCCAGAGCCGCACTACGAATATTTACCGACTCTAGCTTTAAGCTCTTATCCAATAAATCGCAATAACACATGCTGTTGATCCAAACCCTCAGTGATTTGATAATGACCATCTCTTAATACTTAGTGAAAATTGTAAGTAAACAATATGTATCAGAGTTTCACTATCGCTGATAAGTACTAAGACCTTACAGTACCGCTGATAGGAACTCTCGCTCTTTAGATTAAACATTCAGTGAACACTGTTCATCATAATGCTCTGAGTCTGTTCAGTACTTATGGTGATCGCTGATAAGTTAGTTGTTTACTTATGATCCCTGAAGACAAGTTTCACGTCAACATAGGTTCTACGCTGAAGTCGAAGATCAAGCTCAAGAACCAGCGACAAGTCTCCTAATGAACTGATGCGGATCAGCGAAGACTCAGATTTGTCCACTCAACGTGAAGTATCAAGTACAAGACTTCAGCTATCGCTGAACTTTATCATTTACTGATAGAGCTCTGAATCAACGAAAGCTGATCATGAAGTCCTCCGTACAAAGTACTTTTGTCTTAACCACCCTTGCACGTATCCGTACGATATGTCAGAAAAGAACCTCCTTATTGTCTGAAATCGTACAACTACTCTGATACTACACTGTTCATTCATGCGGCTACTAAGGTTGTCAACAAAGGTCAATGACGTACAACCAATTAGCTGCTGCCACGTGTAAAGTGTAAACTGCCATGCATTAAATGCATGCAGTATATAAGAAGAAGAACTCACTTCATTTTGAAGTAACTTGCTAACTCTGGACAAGTTCATCCTTCTTATCTTGAGATAGGTTATTATTAGTAATTTCCTTCTCTTTCTTAGTGCAAGAAACTTAGTGTTCCAACTTGTTTACATTTATGTTTATCCTTAATCTTGTTTCTGCAACAAGCTGTAAATTGTTAATGATTTATCAATAAACAATTTAGAAAAGTAAAATCTGTGTGTTTGTATTCAACCCCCCCCCCCTTCTACAAACATGTATAACCCTTCGGGACCAACACATGCCCATTTATTATAAAGGAAGTAGAGATTACAAGTACTTATGTCAATCCATTTTTCTTCCTTAAGAATCGGGAATTACGTTTATTCCACGATTTCTCACGTACATTAGAATAATGAATAACCCTCGTATATTCTACGTACACATAACCATTTCTTACGTACATCAGAACAATGAATAATCCTCATATATTCTACGTACACATAACCACTAGTGCCTATGGATCCATATCACCTATTTGTATTCGTACAGATTCTTGCTTAATTACAAATCATTTTCAAACAATGAGTTTAAGCAAAACCAATAATTTAAAGTAATCAATTTTACTTTATAAAAATCATCCCAAAACAGTTCAATTATAAAAATACCTTACCATACTTTAAAACATTATAAAAAGTAAGGTAAGAATGAACTCACCTGATTGCGTAACACAACTCTTTTCAAGCTATTCTCAAGCACTCAAATCTTTTACCCCAAATTCACAGAATCTGAAACCAAATAAATACAGATATCTCTTTAAAGACTAAAACTTTAAAATCCCAAAATCCTCTACTCATATCGCAACCAACTAAAATGATAATCCTTGTCGCAACACACTGCACATGTCGCAATTAACTACTGTGACACAGTAGCATATCGCAACCAACTGTTGCGATATACATCATGTCGCAACTGACCATTGCGATATCATGAGCTTGTCGCAACCCAAGATTGAGATATTCATGAATGTCGCAACTCAAGGTTGCGATATCTATGGTGTTCATCAATATCTCAGTTAACTAAATTCATCCTAAACCCAGAAATTATCAGTTTTAAACCATGTTTGTTTCTGTAAACATGCAGATATGTTTAACACTACTAATAGAACATATCTACCAACCCAGATTCATTAAAGGTCATGCAGATATGTTTAACACTACTAATAGAACATGCAGAAATGTTTAACACTACTAAGGTTGTCAACAAAGGTCAATGACGTACAACCAATCAGCTGCTGCCACGTGTAAAGTGTAAACTGCCATGCATTAAATGCATGCAGTATATAAGAAGAAGAACTCACTTCATTTTGAAGTAACTTGCTAACTCTGGACAAGTTAATCCTTCTTATCTTGAGATAGGTTATTATTAGTAATTTCCTTCTCTTTCTTAGTGCAAGAAACTTAGTGTTCCAACTTGTTTAGATTCAGGTTTATCCTTAATCTTGTTTCCGCAACAAGCTGTAAATTGTTAATGATTTATCAATAAACAATTTAGAAAAGTAAAATCTGTGTGTTTGTATTCAACCCCCCCTTCTACAAACTTGTATAACCTTTCGGGACCAACAAGTGGTATCAGAGCAGATTTGTTTAATCTCATAAACAAGATCTAATCTATACTAAGATTTCTCTTCCTTGCTATTTCTGAAAATGGCTACCAACACAAACACAAACTATAATTACAATGGTTCTCTTGCAAAACCCCCTAGATTCTCCAGAAATAATTTTAATCTATGGAAAAATAGGATGATTCTCTTCTTAGAAGGTGTAGACCCTACTATGCCTTATTATCTTGAAAATGGCCCATATATCCCTGTAAGAATTGATGCTGCAGTTCCAGCCGCTGAGAATAGACTTGCTATTCCAGAAAGACTGATTTCTAAAGAAATTCATATGTGGACTGACGAAGATAAGAAGAAAGTGGATATCGACACCAAAGCCAGATCCATACTCTCCATGGCTCTTCCTGACGAAGTCTACCATTCCATCATGAACCTGAAAACCTCAAAAGCTATGTGGGACACAATCTGTGTTCAGTATGAAGGTACTGCTAAAGTCTAGGACTCTCGAAAGATCAACCAAGTAAGACAATATGAAAGCTTCATTTGTGGTAAGAATGAAACTCTCTCTGAAGTACACCAACGTTTTAACTATTTAATAATAGATCTGAAAACTGTTGGTAAGGAATATTCTAACTTTGAAGTGCTGACAAAGTTTTTAGAATGTTTACCTAAAAGCTGGGACAGTTATTCTATGTGTCTCAAGCTATCAAAGGATCTAAAATCAATGACCCTTTCTACCTTATATGGCACGATGCTGAATCATGAGCAATCGAGTCATCTTAAGAAGAATCTTGTAAAAGATTCCAAAAGCACCCCTGTTGCTTTAATCTCAGAGGAACCTTCCACTCAGCGACCCTCGGTCACTATCATTGAGTTGGAGAGTAACTCTGAAAGGTCATCAGATTCTGACTCTTCAGATGATGATGAATCTTTGGCTCTCCTCACTAAAAAGTTCAGGAGATTCGCCAAAAAGAAAATGTTCAGAAAGAACAAACCTCTTTCCATAACTGACAAGCCAAAATCATCAGATCTTGTTGATAAGGCTACTGCTACTTGTTTCAACTGTGAAAAGATAGGACATTTCGCTAACGAGTGCAGGTCAAAGAAAGTCTCTAGACCCTCAGCTTTTCCAAAGAAAAACTTTATTCCCAGGAATAAAGATGACAAATACGCCAAGCTGAAAGAAAAGTATGCGAAGCTGAAAAGCTTTAAGAAGAAAGGCAAAGGCTTGATGGCTAACTATGATTGGGCTACCTCTGATGAAGCAGAATCATCATCTGACTCTGAATATGATGAAGCCAATCTCTGTCTTATGGCCAAGATTGAAGATGAGGAAGAAAGTTCAGACATTCCCTCCACTTCAACCTCTGCAACTCAGGTTAAGAAGGGTATCTGGTATCTCGATAGTGGATGCTCTAGACACCTGACTGGAAAAAAAAGCATGCTCGCTGAATACAAGGAAGAGAAGGGTCCCTCTGTGACTTTTGCTGGAAATGGAAAAGGACATACCCGAGGGTTTGGTGTACTCTCAAATGGTACAACCACCTTCAGAAGAGTCGCATATGTTGAAGGGCTGAAGCATAATCTTCTAAGCATCAGTCAGCTTTGCGACAAGGATAACAAAGTAATCTTTACTAAGGAATCCTGCTTTGTCACTGACAAAAAGGAGAAGATAGCTCTCAGCGGTTATCGTTTGGAAAATGTTTATGTAATAAACATGGACTCAACAACCACTGAGAACTCCTGTTTCTTCTCAAAAGCCTCATCTGATGTCAACTGGCTATGGCATAAGAGGCTCTCTCATCTAAATTTCAAGACACTGAACACTCTTTCTTCAAAAGAGTTAGTCACTGGTCTACCTCAACACTCATACGCTAAAGAGTCTTTATGTTCAGCGTGTGAAAAAGAGAAGCAGACCAAAGCAAGCTTTAAGTCAAAGCAAGTCTCCTCAGTGTCATCTCCTCTACAACTTCTCCATATGGATTTGTTTGGCCCTGTTAACAAACAATCCATCGCTGGAAAGAAATATACGCTGGTCATAGTTGATGAATTCTCTCGATATACATGGGTTATGTTTCTCCGTTCTAAGAGTGACACCCCTGAAGAACTCATCACCTTTGTTCGAAAGATGGAAACCCTGAACAACCTGACCGTTCGCTCAATAAGGAGTGATCATGGAACTGAATTCAAAAACAGTTCTCTTGATTCCTTCTTTGAGAGTAAGGGTATTTCTCACAACTTTTCATCAGTGAGAACACCGCAACAAAATGGAGTCGCTGAAAGAAGAAATAGAACAATTATTGAAGCTGCACGTTCAATGCTCAACGATTCTCACCTGCCTACTCAGTTTTGGGCAGAAGCTGTCAACACTGCTGGTTTTACGCAAAATAGGTCGCTGATAGTCAAAAGATTCAATAAGACAGCCTATGAACTTTTTCACGGGAGAAAGCCTTCAATTAGCTTTCTTCACATCTTTGGATGTCAGTGTTTCATACTAAATAACAGGGATGCCCTTGGAAAGTTTGATCCTAAGGCTGATGATGGAATCTTTCTTGGATATTCTTCAATTTCCAAAGCCTTCAGAGTCTTCAATCGTAGAAGACAAACTGTAGAAGAAACTATTCACGTCACGTTTGACGAATCCCGTTCAGCGAACTCTAAACCGTCCGCTGATACTGAAGAACTGAATCAATGGATGTTTTCTCATCTTGGTGATTCAAAAGATATTCCCACTCCTCGTACTCATACAGTTGAAGATGATAGTCCTACTATCATTCCAAATATGCAGAATAGTGAAGCTGAAACATCATGGGTCTCAGCTGTTCCTTTAAACACTATACCTGCTTCTGAACCAAATGTCTCAGACATTCCATCTATTTCTCAGCAATCAGTGAATGAAATGACAACTGCAACCACTCATCTCTTGGCTGATACTCCAGAAGTTGCTGAAGCCTCATCTTCAGCTCCTCCAGTTCAGATTGAGTCAGCGACTTATGCTCCGGCTCAGCGATGGACTGTAAATCACCCAATTGATCAAATTCTTGGTGATCCAAACGCTGGTGTTCAGACTCGACGAAGTGCAGGTAATATTTGTTTATTTGTTAACTTTATTTCTCTGATTGAACCAAAGAAAATAGATGATGCCCTCAAAGATCCAAACTGGGTCAGCGCCATGCAAGAATGTTGATCCAAACCCTCAGTGATTTGATAATGACCCTCTCTTATATACTTAGTGAAAATTGTAAGTAAACAATATGTATCAGAGTTTCACTATCGCTGATAAGTACTAAGATCTTCCAGTACCGCTGATAGGAACTCTCGCTTTTTAAGTTAAACATTCAGCGAAACTGTTCACCATTAATGCTCTGAGTCTGTTCAGTCATTATGATGATCGCTGATAAGTTAGTTGTTTACTTATGATCCCTGAAGACAAGTTTCACGTCAACAAAGGTTCTACGCTGAAGTCGAAGATCAAGCTCAAGAACCAGCGACAAGTCTCCTAATGAACTGATGTGGATCAGCGAAGACTCAGATTTGTCCACTCAACGTGAAGTATCAAGTACAAGACTTCAGCTATCGCTGAACTTTATCATCTGCTGAATAGTAAATGATAATCGCTGAATCAACGAAAGCTGATCATGAAGTCCTCCGTACAAAGTACTTTTGTCTTAACCACCCTTGCACGCCTCCGTACGAAATGTCAGAAAAGAACCTCCGAAAATCTGAAATCGTACAACCGCTCTGATACCATTCAGCTTTGTCTTTCTTCACTTTGGTTAATTTCTTAACTTCAGTGGTAGGAGTCACCTTGACCTGATTTGCATCGGGGTTGGTCTTCTTTGCCTTGGGGGCAATCTTCACCTTAGCTATCTTTTTAGCTTTGGTGGTTGTGGGGCACTTACTAGCAATATGATCGGTAAGTCCACAGTGATAACATTTCCTATAACTAAAAGTAGTTCTAGGACCACTTGTATGCTGAGCTTTTAATTTCGAATTAGAAGTGCCAGCACCAAGTAAACTATTGGCTTTAGAAATGGGACGAACATTCAGTTCTTCAGATTTCTTACCAAGGACATCCACTCTGAGTCTAGGAGTAGATCGCTGAATAGATCCAGAGATCAGCTTTCTAGATCCAAAGGGGTAGGTCACTGAGGCTTTAGAAGCATTCAGCTTTGGTACTAAGGTACCCTTCTGAGGATTTTGATAAATAACAATTCCTTTACCTTTGTCTTTAGAGACAGAGGTAGGTTTTGAATAAACCATTTTCTCCTTACCTTTTGAGGAGGTAGGAGTTTCCTCAGGGATTGGTGTAATGGACGAGGAGCACTGAGATGATGAAGTGTCAGCGACTGAGGATACGAACGTTCCAAATTTAAGCATTGAACGCTCAGTGGTTGGTTTTGAAGTTTCATATTTGTAACCCAAACCACGTTTATCACTCAGTGGAATTTGAGACTTAATTATCTCAGTGATCTTTGTTGAAGAATTACACCATCCTTCAACAGTAGCTTTTTCAGCTTTTAATGCAGCGATAGCTTCTGCTCGTTCGATTTTGACTAGCTGATTTAAATATACTTGATCTTTAAAATCTTCTTCAATTTTAGAAAGCTTTTCTATTTGAAGGTGGCAGTTTTTAAGCTTTTCAGCGAGATCAAGATTTTGGTTTTCAACCACAGTTTTGCCGTTCATGGCTTCGGATAAACCCCGACACGTTCTTCTTTCTGACACACGTTTGCACGTTTTGTTCTTTCGCCAATCAAATGCAAACACGTGTCCGTGTCATGATGAAAATCTTTTCCCGTTCAAAGATTTTCTCTTTCTAAAATCTCAATATAAACAAACTCTTGGTTTATATTTGTTTTTTACGCGATCAAATCTTCCTCCGCAAGAAAGAATCCTCTGTTGCATTTGTGCTCTCAGAAACCTCAAGAACTGTTCATCATCTTCTTTATCAAACATCAAGGTTAATATGTTCTTATTTTATTACCAAATGCGTATAACTTGTTTCCGATCTTCTCATTGTTTTAACAAGATCAAACAAAAGAACTTAAAAATAAAATCATTTCTTTCATGGTTTTATGAACACAACCATTTCATGGTTATTCTGCAAGTTTAAATGCAAAAATCTTAAACTTGTTCTTCATTCGTTTCCAGAATCTAATTTCTTCATAGAAAACTGGACAACAAGATTCAATGGGTTTTACATTTCTGTCAAAAATCTAGAAAAACCCTAATCTTCATTAAGACATTTTTGTCTGAATGAAATGGATAAAATTCGAAACATCTTAATGGAAATTTATTTCCACATTAAGATAATTCTTATTTGTTAACATCTTTGGTTGAACTGATAATACAGAGAAATGGCAACTTCCAAGACTAATGCCACCGCTGAGAACTTCTCCACTGACTCTGAGGAAGTGGAAATCATCAAAGCCCCTTAGGTTAAGTTCACGCTGGATCAACTAGATTGGACCAAGGTCAACAACCTCTCTGCGCTTCTCGAGTTTCCTCCTCGAAAGCAAGTCACACATCTGGATGATGCTGTGAATTTCCTAAAGAACTGCTGCATTTCAACAGCCCTGACCATCACACCTCCTGTAAGTCAGCTACTACTATCCCAGTTCTGGTACTCTGCCAGACACACTCAGCTACCCTCCACCAAAGATGCATCCAAAACCATTGATTGCATACTCAGCGATACTGAGTATGGCACAATTAAGATAACCCCCGCAATCATTCGAAAAGCCATGAACTTTCCCAATGCTACCAAAGAAAAACCGTTTGTTCCATTCCCTGACCATAAGAAGCATGCTGACAGAGAAGAAATCATTGCTTTCCTCGACGCAATGGGTTACATCTGGGAAACTGGAAGGGACAAGAAGCCCGAGAAGAAGCTGACGCTGATAAAGAAGTCCAAAATGCCCAGCGAGATGAATTTCATCTTCGCACACCTGATCAGCTGCATGACAGCGAAGACCGGCTCCTCTGATCAAGCCGTTCAACCTCAGCAGGCTATGGGATACGCACTGCTGAAAGGTCTACATATTGACTGGCATCTATCATTTATGATGACCTAGTACAAAGAGTAGATTTTGCTGCTGACAGACCTGCATGGGTTCCATACCCAAGATTCATCAGCGCCATCTTCCAATATGGCCTGAAGGACAGCTATCCTCAAGAGGGTGACCTGAAACTTTCTCAGGTTGGCCCTAAGGTGCTCGATTTCAAACCTGTCGACAATGAGGTACGTCTCTCTACCCTTCTCTCTCTCTTCTTAACCCTAATTCTTCGACTTCTGTGGCTCCTTCAGCGACAATACCCATCGCTGATGCCCCGGCCACACAATCCTCTCCTTCTAAGAAAAGGAAACACTCTTCAACCCAACTTGGTTCCAAAAGGATCAAGAAAACCAAGGAGCAACCCCAGCAATCCCATGCTGAAGACTCCTCAGCTCATTCTGAAGAGCTGAAGGAAAGTTCTGTGGTACGCTCTGCCACACCCATTCAAACCATCCCTTCAATCCCGGCTTCAGCGTATCTAAACGCTGAGGTTAGAAACTTGGAACCTACCCAACCTCCTTCAGTCTCTCCAAAGACTGATGAAGTGATTCTCAGCGAATCCAACGCTGAACTCAGTACCCGAACCCAATTCTTATCCTTCGCTTCTCCCTCTACTCACTTGGACACTCCTCCAAAGAACACTGGAGATGCCATCATTCCAGAAGCCAACGCTGACGCTTCTCAAAGAATGATGAAGACAGGACCTGCAGAGATCACCATTCCTCACCGAACTTTTGAGGAAGATATGGAACATTTTTCAGGAATCCGCAACTTTGACGATTTCATCAATCCTCCTGCAGGTACAAATCAACCCATATACACTGTAACTAAACCTGAAACTTCTGAGCTTTCCTTTGTTCACAAGTACTTATGTGTTACAGGTCCTAATTTAGGAGACATCAACGCTTCTCTGAAGTCCGTGGAAACAAAGCTGACAGGTCTCACCACCACACTCTCCAACAACTCTACAGCTGTAACAACCGCTGGAGAAAATTTGACAAAGCTGACAACGGTGGTGGAGAAGAAGGCTTCCACTGATGACTTGAAGCAAGTTGATAAGACTCTCAGCGATTTCGCTAAGGTGCTCACTGATATCTACACAGACTACACCTCACTCAAAAACTCAGTTTCCTCCATGTCCGGCGAACTAACAACGCTGAAGACATTTGTTGGAACACTCGAGGGAGATATGTATGATGTGAAGACAAATGTCCAAACTCTGACAACAGACTTAGGCTCTGTAAAGACCGATGTTAGTTCGATAAAGACAATGGTCGAGCAGCTGCTGAATAAAGCCAATACTCCTGATCCTGCTCCTGCACCCGTCCCTGAAACTGAAAACTTCACAGCGGCGGATCGCACATAGCTGAAGAAGATCAATCCTACTATTTCTGGCCTTGAAGACAGATTAGCTAAGATTGAAGTTCGCGTAGGTCTCTCTGGCCAAGAAGACAGAGAACCTGCCCATGCTGCTGAATCTACCCATTCCTCCCCCAGTCATCATGAAAAAGAGGGGGAGAAGAGCGCTGAAAACCCTTCCAAGAGCGTTGAAGACCTTTCCCATGATGAATCTATCAGGGGAGAGAAGAACGAAGACCTCACCTTCGCTAAAGAGGGTGAGAAGACTATTGAAGCGGAAGCAGCCGCTGGACCTCAGGGAGATGAAAACCCTGAGGGAACCGAGAAGCTCGCCTCTGTATCTGAGGGGGAGCAACTCGAAGAAGACGCTGAAGAATCCGAAGCAGAAGATGATGAAGCCGTCGACATCCCTGATAATGAACCATCTTCTTCTCCAAAGAATGATGATGATGATGACTAAGATGACGATGACTTCTTTATCGTCAAACCTGCTCCGAAGATCAAAGCTCTTAAGGGAATCTCGATAAATGAACCTTCAGGGGAGCGGACAAAGACAAAGCCCTCAGCCTCTGGAGCTGAGAAAGGCAAAGGCAAAAGCGTCGCTGAAAATGACAATCTGACGATCTTGCTTGAAAAGCCGGTTTATCAGGTACACTAAACATCTCTTACTCCATCCCTCCTCTATCATACACTATCAGTTTCTCTACCCAAGCCTATACACTTAAACCAATTCTCTCTATCTGTTTCTACCCAAGTTCTTACTTGTAAGATCGCTGTGTTTCAGCTAGTCCTCTCCCCTGTTTGAGGATATCGCTGAAGGCTCCACAACTGCGACTTCACCAATAATTCCAGCTGCCGCTGAAGAAATAATCCCAGTCTTGGATTTGTTCTCTGAGACTGATGAACCTGAAGAACAGACTCTCTCACACAGACGCAGACCTTCCTTAGCTCCTCAAAAGCTAAGAGAAGAAGAACAGAAGAAAAGAGAGGAAATAATAAAGCGATTCGAGGATCAGCGAATCATTCTAAGGCGTGATCAACTGCCTTCAGTTCCTCCAAAGTTCAGAATTTCAAAAGCTGAATACAAGGAACACCTCAGAGCTGAACGCCTCATCGCTGAAAGAAAGGAAGCTGAAGAAAAAGACAGAGAATACGCCATCAAGCTTACTCAAGAATCTGTCAAAGACCCCAAGATGAAACGTGTTCCCATTCAAGTCCAACGAAAGCTTTGGGAAGAAGCCCAGAAGATCGTGGAAAAGAAAACTGAAGTTTCTCAGACCACCCTGATCTGGTGTAAAGAGAAAATTCACTTCAGATATCGTCCAGCGAAGATCAACAAGGTATTCATCTCTGGAAGAACCTCTATCGGAGTACCTATTGTTGACATCAAACTTTTCAGAGAAGATGGCCAAACTGAAACCTTTCGCGCTGACACTGTAAAAAGGTATGGTCTCTCTGAATGGCTGGAGATGAGGTTAGCAATCCAATCGTCACAATCTAAGTACAAGGATCATTTCGAAAAGCTGATAAACAGACAGATCGATTTGATATCTTCTTGTGTGGACATTCCTCCTCTTCCTGATCTTAAGCTGAAAAGAAAAAGGGCCTCTCCAAAGAAGAAACGTCAAGATTCAAACTCAGGTCCTGTCATACGAAATGAAACTGGAATTGGTTTCTCTCGCGCTGAAGTGCTTGGTCCTGACCCTGATCTATCTGCCCTTGACATTTCTTTGCCACCATGTGAACTTTTCGTCCCTGGTAAAGTCATCAGTAATCCTTATGGAATATTCTTTCTTGACTACGACGGACGTAAATGCTTTCAACGGATCGCTGAGCTTCCAATCACTCCAATCGAACAGCTCAGAGATCTTATCTACTGGTGTGACTTCAGAAAAGACATTCAGGCACGACACCTAAAACCCTTGATCTTTGAAGAAGCGCTGAACAAAAGAAAATGAGGTGTAACGGTTCCTGACTGGATGATCCCCACTGAAAAGACCCTTGATGAACTTCTCATTAAGGAAGAACCCTTTGAAAACTGATATAATCTCCTTTTTCTCTATTGTATCAGTTATCCTTCTGTACTTGTAAATTATTTCGCTTGTACTTGTAATCTTTCTGTTCTTCATTGTAACCTGATTCAAAGTTTTAAAGAAAGATTTCAGCGAATGTACTTTACTCCATCAGTACAGAAAAGATCCCAGAAAACAGTAAAAGGGACAAGTATTTTATGAGTTCTTTTTATCCTTATGTTTTCATTAAATAGCAATTTTCTTTGTTGCTATGTCATAATCAAATAGGGGGAGATTGTTGATCCAAACCCTCAGTGATTTGATAATGACCCTCTCTTATATACTTAGTGAAAATTGTAAGTAAACAATATGTATCAGAGTTTCACTATCGCTGATAAGTACTAAGATCTTCCAGTACCGCTGATAGGAACTCTCGCTTTTTAAGTTAAACATTCAGCGAAACTGTTCACCATTAATGCTCTGAGTCTGTTCAGTCATTATGATGATCGCTGATAAGTTAGTTGTTTACTTATGATCCCTGAAGACAAGTTTCACGTCAACAAAGGTTCTACGCTGAAGTCGAAGATCAAGCTCAAGAACCAGCGACAAGTCTCCTAATGAACTGATGTGGATCAGCGAAGACTCAGATTTGTCCACTCAACGTGAAGTATCAAGTACAAGACTTCAGCTATCGCTGAACTTTATCATCTGCTGAATAGTAAATGATAATCGCTGAATCAACGAAAGCTGATCATGAAGTCCTCCGTACAAAGTACTTTTGTCTTAACCACCCTTGCACGCCTCCGTACGAAATGTCAGAAAAGAACCTCCGAAAATCTGAAATCGTACAACCACTCTGATACTACACTGTTCATCCTTACGACTACTAAGGTTGTCAACAAAAGTCAATGACATGCAACCAACCAGCTGATGACACGTGTAAAGTATATACTGACTTGCATTAAATGCATGCAGTATATAAAGAGATGAACTCACTTCTTTTGAAGTAACTTGCTAACTCTGGACAAGTTCAAATCTCTTATCTCAGATAGGTTATTATTAGTAATTTCCTTATCTCTCTTAGTGCAAGAAACCTTAGTGTTCCAACTTGTTTAGATTTAGGTTTATCCTTAATCTTGTTTCCGCAACAAGCTGTAAATTGTTAATGATTTATCAATAAACAATTTAGAAAAGTAAAATTTGTGTGTTTGTATTCAACCCCCCCCCCCCCTTCTACAAACTTGTATAGGCCTTCGAGACCAACAAAGAAGAACTGACTGAATTCGAAAGAAATAAAGTTTGGAAACTTGTTCGAAGACCAACTGACAAAACAGTGATAGGCACTAAATGGGTCTATCGAAACAAGTTGGACGAACATGGAACTGTAACCCGCAACAAGGCTCGTCTTGTTGCTCAGGGATACAGACAAGAGGAAGGCATAGATTACGACGAAACATTTGCTCCAGTAGCAAGACTAGAATCTATTCGTCTATTCTTAGCATACGTTGTACACAAAGACTTCAAAGTATATCAGATGGATGTTAAGTCAGCGTTTCTAAATGGAAAGCTGAATGAAGAAGTCTATGTGGAACAACCTCCAGGATTCTCAGATCCTAAGCGTCCAGGTTATGTTTATAAACTAGATAAGGCACTTAATGGCTTAAAGCAAGCTCCACGTGCATGGTATGATACTCTCTCTACTTATCTCCATATTGAAAATTTTGAGCAAGGTAAAATTGACAAAACTCTATTTTTCATAATAGTGAAAGGTCATATCATTCTTGTTCAGATATATATTGATGATATTATATTTGGTTCTACTAACCCTGATCTTTGTACTCGTTTCGCTGATAGAATGAAAGAAGAGTATAAAATGAGCATGATGGGTGAACTAACATATTTCCTTGGTCTTCAGATAAAGCAAAATGAAAACGGAACTTTCATTAATCAGGGAAAGTATGTTAAAGATATGCTGAAGAAATTCGATTTAACTCAGAGTTCAGCTATGAAAACCCCTATGGCACCACCGTTGACACTAAACAAGGATCCCTCTCGAATACCTGTTAATGTCACGCTGTACCGTGGAATGATCGGCTCTCTCTTGTATCTTACAGCTAGCCGACCCGATATTATGTACGCAACCTGTTTGTGTGCACGATATCAAGCTGAACCTAAGGAATCTAGTATGATCGCTGTAAAGCGAACTTTTCGATACCTTAAGGGTACTGCAAATCTAGGTCTTTGGTATCCCAAAGACTCAGGTGGCGTTTGGTTCGCATAATGTTTTTGGATGGAATGGAATCTGTCAAAGGAATTTGACTTTGAAGGAATTGGAATGGAATGTTGTCAGGTTTGACCAGCTGTTTGGTTCACATAATTGGAATGGAATCTGTTAAAGAAATTGGAATCTGTCTGTTTGGTTCACAGAATGTAGCTTTGGAATTGGAATGAAATTTTGGTAAATGACCAAAGTACCCTTTTGATAATTTTAATTGTTTTTTTCAAAAACACGTTTTAATAAATAGTCATTATATACTTTATTTATATACTAAAAATGTAACAATACTCTACACACTGAATTGCAAAACAGGAGTGGAGAAAAGAGTTTATTGGTTTTTTTTGACAGAATCATAAAATGAACACTGAATTGCAAGAAACCAACACTGAATTGCAGCCAAATTACCTCTCAATAGCAGAACCCATATACAAAAAACTCAAAATACGAAAGATTGAAGAGAAGCATAAGGAGAAACAAGTAATAACAACAACACAACTGCCCACTAAATATGTAAATCGCTGGTTAAAAGAGATGTTTCAAACTGAGTTTGCAGAAAATAGTCGATGTTACAAACTGATGCAAGAATCCATGGAACACAGTCGATGTTTCAAGTTGAGTTTGCAGAAAACGATTGGGCTCGATGACAAGAAGAAAAGGAGGAGAGAACGAACATGTCGATGTTGTTGTCGATCGATGGTGAAGAAAACGACCGTTTCCGTCGATGGAGAAGAAAACGATTGGGCTCGATGGAGAAGAAAACGATTTGGGATCGATGGAATGGGAGTGTCAGTTGCAGGTATATCAATTAGGGCAAGGGTATTTTTGGAATAAAAATAGTGACACATTCCATTCCTTTAAAATCCTTACATAGTGTGATGGAATGTCAAGAATGGAAAATAAGGAATTCAATGGAAAATTTTGAGATTCCAAGCTACAAAAGATTGAACCAAACACTGGAATGGAATCTGGTCAATGGAATGTCACATTCCAATTCCACCAGATTCCGTCACTTTCCAGTGAACCAAACGCCACCTCAGGGTTTGATCTAATCGCCTATTCAGATAGTGATTTTGCAGGTTGCAAAATGGATAGGAAAAGCACCACAGGAGGCTGTCAGCTCCTGGGTGGAAAGTTGGTGAGTTGGACAAGTAAAAAGCAAAACTCAGTGTCCACCTCCACAGCTGAAGCTGAATATGTAGCCGCTGGAAGCTGTTGTTCTCAGGTCTTGTGGATGAGAAATCAACTACTAGACTATGACCTTCAGTTCTCAAAAATTCCAATCTATTGCGATAGCACAAGTGCCATCGCTATAGCCAACAATCCAGTGCTACACTCAAAGACAAAACACATCGAAATCATGTATAATTTTATCAGAGATCACGTGATGAATGGTGATATAGAACTTCATTTTATCCCAACTGATTATCAGTTAGCTGATCTGTTCACCAAACCTCTTGATGAGACAAGATTCAACTTTCTCATCAGCGAGCTTGGAATGCTGAACTTTGAAGAGTAAAATCTTCAGCGGTTCACATTTGATCAGCGATACAATTATACAAACTTGTATAGCTCTCGGGAACAATGAACTTGTATAACCTATTCTATCATCTTCTCTCTGAATAAACTTGATTCGCTGATATCACGGTATGTTTTTCTCTCACTGACAATCGCATGTAAATGCAAGATTTCAAAACAATTTACATCGCTGAATCTCTTTCTTAATCAGCGATACTTTGAAATTTCTAAAACCAACTGATATTTCTATTCAGTGCTTCATGTTTTCAAAAGTGTCCCTAAGCTTTCAAAACCTCAGAGACATCCTAGAATATGAAAGGACAGTTGTGACGTCATTGCAACAGATAAGCCCCGACACGTTCTTTTTCTGACACACGTTTGCACGTTTCGTTTATCTTCCAATCAAATGCAAACACGTGTCCGTGTCATGATGAAAATCTTTTCCCGCTCAAGATTTTCTCTCTCTAATCTCAATATATAAACACTTTTTGGGTTTATATTTCTCCTTTACGCGAACAACTTCTTCTTCAAGAAAAGAATTTACTGTTGCATTTCGAGCTATCATATTTCCAGAACAACTGTTCATCTCCTTCATCAAACATCAAAGGTTAATATGTTCTTATTATTTACCTATTGTGTATAACTTGTTAATGATCTTCTCATTGTTTTTAAAAGATCAAACAAAAGAACTTCTTAAAATGAAATCATTTCTTTCATGTTTTATGAACACAACCTTTCATGGTTGTTCTTCAAGTTTAAACGCAAAATCTTAAACTTGTTCTTCATACGTTTTTCCAGAATCCATTCTTAAAAGAAACTGGAAAACAAGACTTTTAATGGGTTTGCATTTCTTTTTCAAAACCAAGAAAAACCCTAATCTTCATTAAGACATTTTTGTCTGAATGAAAGGACAAAATTCGAACCATCTTATTGGAAAATCTTTCCATCGCTGAGAACACTGCTGCTGCTGAGGAATTGGAAATCACCAAGGCTCCTCAGGTCAAGTTCACTCTTGAAGAACTTGATTGGACAAAGTCAAACAACCTCTATGCGCTTCTCAAGTTCCTCCTCGAAAGCAAGTCACACATCTGAATGATGCTGTGAACTTCCTGAAAAACTGTTGCCTCTCGACAGCCCTGACCATAACACCTCCTGCACATCAGCTACTGCTATCTCAGTTCTGGTACTCTGCCAGACACTCTCAGCTACCATCAGCCAAAGACTCCTCAAAAACAATTGATTGCATCCTCTGTGATACTGACTATGGCACTATCAAGATCACCCCTGTCATTATCCGCAAAGCCCTGAGCCTTCCCAACGCCACAAAAGAAAAGCCTTTTGTTCCTCTCCCTAATGACAATAAACATTCAGATAGGGAAGCCATCACTGCATTCTTCGATGCAATGGGCTATGTATGGGAAACTGGGAGGGATAAGAAGCCTGAGAAGAAGCTGACCCTCATCAAGAAATCAAAAATGCCCAGCGAGATGAATTTCATCTTCGCTCATTTAATTAGCTGCATGACTGCAAAGACCGGCTCCTCTGATCAAGCCGCTCAACCTCAGCAAGCAATGGGATATGCACTGCTGAAAGGTCTACATATAGACTAGGCATCGATAATCTACGATGATCTAGTACTCCGAGTGAACTCTGCCGCTGACAGATCTCCATGGGTTCCATATCCCAAATTCATCAGCGCCGTCTTCCAAACAGGCCTGAAGGACAGCTACCCACAAGAGGGTGACCTGAAACTCTCTCAGGTTGGCCCTAAAGTACTCGACTTCAAGCCAGTGGAAAACGAGGTACGTCTTTCTACACTCTTGACTCTTCTCAATCCTACTTCTTCTATTTCTGTGGCTACTTCAGCAACAATACCCCTCGCTGATACCCAGGCCACAAAATCCATTCCTTCTCATAAAAGGAAACACTCACATACCCAACTTAGTTCCAAAAGAACTAAGAAAACCAAGGAGCAACCCCAGCAATCTCATGCTGAAGACTCCTCAGCTCATCTTGAAGAGCTGAAGGAAAGTTCAGTGGTACGCTCTGCCATAGCTGAACAAGCCACCCATTCCATCCCAGCTTCAGAATCTCTAAACGTTGAAGTTATAAACTTGGAACCTACCCAACCTCCTCCAGTCTCTCAAAAGACTGAAGAAGCGATTCTCAGCGGATCCAACGCTGAACCCCGCACCCAACCAACTCTCTCAACCTTCGCTTCTCTCTCCTCTCAATTGGACTTCAATCCAGTTTTCACTGGAGCAGCCGTCATTCCTCCAGAAGCTAAAGCTGATACTCTTCAAGGAATGATGGATACAGGACCTGCAGAACTGACCATGCGTACACGCACTCTCGCTGACGACATGGAACTCTTCTCAGGACACCGAGATTTTGATGAATTCACCAATCCTCCTGCAGGTAAACACCAACCCATATACACTGTAACTAAACCCAAAACTTCTGAGCTTTCCTTTGTTCACAAGTACTTATCTGTTACAGGTCTCACCACTACACTCTCAGACAACTCTTCAGCTGTAACAAACGCTGGAGAGAATCTCAACAAGTTAACAACAGTGGTGGAACAGAAAGCCTCCAAAGCTGAAGTGGAGAAGGTTGATAAAACTCTTAGCGACTTTGCCAAAGTTCTCGCTGACATCTACACAGACTACACCTCTCTCAAAGCTTCAGTTTCTTCCGTGTCCAGCGAGGTCACAACGCTGAAGACATCTGTTGGAAAACTCGAGGGAGATATGTCCGCTGTAAAGACTGACGTTAGCTCTTTAAAGACTGACGTGAGTTCACTGAAGACTGACGTAAGCTCTGTAAAGACTGACGTTGGTTCAATGAAGACGATGATGCAGCAGATCCTGAGTCACATGATCGCCCCTGCCCCTGAACCTGAGCATTTTACTACGGCGGATCGTGCTGAACTCTTGAAGATCAGTCCTGCTATTTCTGGCCTAGAAGACAGAATAGCAGCGATTGAAGTTTGTATGGGGATCCCTGGACAAGAAGACAGGGAACCAACAACAGCCGCTGAATCATCACATTCCTCCCCCATTCATCATGAGGAAGGGGGAAGAATTCTGAAGACCTTGCCCAAGATGAATCTATCGAGGGGGAGAAGACTGAAGACCTTACCCTTACTGAAGAGGGTGGGAAGACAGCTGAAGAAGTCGTTGCTGACCCTCAGGGAGATGAACACCCTGAGGGAACCGAGAAGCTTACCTCTGTATCTGAGGGGGAGCAACTCGAAGAAGATGCTGAAGAATCTGAATCTGAAGCTGAAGATGAAGAAGCCATTGACTTATCTGATGATGAACCATCCTCTTCTCCAAAGAATGATGATGATGACGATGATGATGATGATGATGATGACTCCTTCATCGTCAAGCCTGCTCAGAGACTAAAGCTCTTAAAGGGATTCTGATAAATGAACCTTCAGGGGAGCGGACCAAGACAAAGCCTTCAGCGTCTGAAGCTGACAAAAGCAAAAACAAAGGCGTCGCTAAAGATGACAATCTGACGATCTTGCTTAAAAAGCCGGTTTGTCAGGTACACTAAATCTTCCTTACTCCATCCCTCCTCTATCTATACACATTATCAAATCTCCTCTACAAAACCTCTATACACAACCACATTCTTTCTCTATCTCTTTTCTACCCAAATTCTTACTCGTAAGATCGCTGTGTTTCAGCTAGTCCTCTCCCCTGTTTGAGGATATCACTGAAGTTCCTACAGCTGCGACTTCACCAACAATAATCCCAGCTCCCAACGCTGAAGAAATAATCCCAGTCTTGGATTTGATCTCTGAGACTGATGAACCTGAAGAACAGCTGCTCTCTCATACAAACAGACCTTCCTTGGTTCCTCAAAAACCAAGTGAAGAGGATCAGAGAAGAAGAGAAGAGATAATAAAGAAGTTTGAAGCTCAGCGAATCATTCTGAAGCGTGATCAACTTCCTTCCGTTCCTCCAAAGTTCAAACTTTCACAAAAGGAATACAAGGATCACCTCAGAGCTGAAAGGTTAATCGCTGAAAGAAGAGAAGCTGAAGAAAAAGACAGAGAACTCGCAATCCAGCTTACTTTTTCCTTCTTCTTCTTTCCTCTCGATTCCTTTCTTTCTTTTTGAGAACCGAATACACACACACACACTCCCAATTTGTTAACTAAAATGAAATGTGAGGACACCTCCTCACTTTAATCATCACTTTTGTTGTAAATGAGCCACCTCATTTACCAATTACCAAACAATCCCTCAAACTTCCTTTACTTGGCAACTTTAACCCTTTCATTTCCAAATAAAAATAAAGTTTACCCCTTAACTTCTAACTTCATAAAATAAATAATGTAACTTATTCGGGGTCAAACTCTAAAATTAATCTATCACATAATAAATCAAAGATTGAACAATAAAACCCATCTTAATATTTTATACCAAAAATCGAGATGTTACAATACTCCCTAACTTGAAAACAATTTCGTCCTCGAAATCAAAACTAGGTAAACAAGTGAGGATATCTAACCTTCATATCTTCTTCCGACTCTAAAGTCACATTAGCACCTCGATGATGCTTCCATTGAATATTTAACATAACCACTTCCTTACTGCTACGTAACTTTCTAATCGACCTTTCCAAAATTGCCTCCGGCTCTTCCACACAACGATTCTTTTCATCCACTCTCATATCAGTTAATGGAATCACATCAATTTCTTCGGCTAAACATTTCCGAAGATAACAAACATGAAACGTATTGTGAATTACTTCCAATTCTGGTGGAAGGTCTAACTGATATGCTTGTAGTCCAACTTTCTTAGTTATGGTGAAAGGTCCTATAAAACGAGGACTTAACTTCCCACGTTTGCCAAATCTTATCACGCCTTTCCACGGGGATACTTTAAGCATTATGCGGTCCCCAACTTGGAATTCTTTTGGTCTTCTTTTCGAATCAGCATAACTCTTTTGTCTATCTTGAGCCGCTTTCATATGCTTCCGAATTTCCTTCACTTTGTCAGTTGTTTGTTGTACCAGTTCCGGTCCAGCAAACTGCTTTTCTCCGGCTTCTAACCAACATACCGGAGTTCTACATTTTCGACCATACAAAGCTTCAAAAGGAGCTCTTCCAATACTAGAATGGTAACTATTGTTATACGCAAATTATACTAACGGTAGGTGCGTATCCCAATTACCTCCAAAGTCTAACACACACGATCTGAGCATATCTTCTAAGGTCTGAATAGTTCTTTCGCTTTACCCATCAGTTTGTGGATGATAAGCAGTGCTCAAGTTAACCCTTGTACCTAATTCATCTTGTAGTGATTGCCAAAATCTTGAGGTAAACCGACTATCACGATCTGACACTATAGATACCGGTATACCATGCCTTGACACCACTTCATCAATATATAACTTTGCCAATTTCTCTATCGGTGACGCTTCTTTCATAGCTAGAAAATGAGCACTCTTGGTCAGTCTATCTACAATTACCCAAATAGTGTCGTTACCCTTTTGCGTTCTCGGTAACTTCGTCACGAATTCCATAGGTATCTTGTCCCATTTCCATTCCGGAATTTCCAAAGATTGAAAACTTCCGTATGGCCTTTGGTGTTCCGCTTTGACTAACGAACACGTCCCACACTTTTCTATAATTTGTGCCACGTCTAGCTTCATAGATGGCCACCAATAATGCAATTTCAAATCCCTATACATTTTTGTACTACCCGGATGTATAGAATATTTGGACTTGTGAGCATCTTCGAGAATTAACCCTCGATTTCCTCCAATCTTTGGTACCCAAACACGCCCTTAAAACAATTTAATCCCACGATTATCTTCAGTCAATTGAAGATGTTGCTTGATCATAACTTCATCTTTCAAATTTTCTTCTAATAAAGCTTCCCCTTGTGCAGCTTTTATTCTTTCAATCAAACTTGATGTCACGTCAATTCTGGTGTTAGTGGATTTCAAACACACACTATATTCCTTTCTACTTAAAGCATCAGCTACAACGTTTGCTTTACCAGGATGGTAATGCAATTCACAGTCGTAGTCTTTAAGTAATTCTAACCAACGTCGTTGCCTCATGTTTAACTCTTTTTGATCAAAGACATGTTTCAAGCTCTTGTGATCAGTATAAAGAGTACACTTTGTTCCATATAAATAATGTCGCCACAGTTGTCTTGATGCAAAAACAACCGCGGCTAACTCCAAATCATGAGTAGGATAATTTTTTTCATGTTCTTTCAGTTGTCTTGATGCGTAAGCAATCACTTTGCCTCGTTGCATCAACACACATCCCAAACCCATCTTTGATGCGTCGCTATACACGACCAAATCTTTCGTTCCTTCCGGCAATGCTAGAACAAGAGCTTCACACAATTTCTGACGTAAGGTTCTGAAAGCCGACTCTTGTTTCTCAGTCCAAACGAACTTCACATTCTTCCTAGTCAACACAGTCAAATCAGAAGCAACCTTTGAGAAGTCTTTGATAAACCTCCGATAATATCCTGCCAAACCTAAGAAACTTCTGATTTCAGATGCGCTTTTTGGTATCTCCCAGTTTGTCATTGCTTCGATCTTTGTTGGGTCTACTTTAACTCCTTCCGAAGTTATTACATGCCCTAGAAATTGTACCTCTTTTAACCAGAATTCACATTTTGAAAACTTAGCGTACAATTTCTCTTTTCTCAATACTTCTAAGACTTCACGAAGATGGCATTCATGATCATCTTCATTCTTTGAATAAACAAGTATGTCATCAATAAATACAATGATAGACTTGTCTAGGAATGGTCGACATACTCTGTTCATCAAATCCATGAACACAGCTGGAGCGTTTGTCAACCCAAACGGCATTACAAGAAATTCATAATGTCCGTACCTTGTTCTGAATGCTGTCTTTGGAGTATCTTCATCTCTGACTCGAACCTGATGGTACCCCGACCTCAAATCAATCTTAGAAAAGCATCCCGCACCTTGGAGTTGATCAAACAGGTCATCAATCCTAGGAAGCGTGTTGGAAACTGAAGATATGCTAAGTATGGTTAGTACTGCTAAGTCTTCATTACTACTGCCAGTTCTTCGTTACTACTGCTGGGCAAGGTTACTGCTGCTAGATGAAGTTAATGCTGCTAGATGAAGTTAATGCTGCTAGATGAAGTTAGTGCTGCTAGACCAAATTACTACTGCTAGACATGGTTAGTACTGCTGAGCTGAGTTACTACTGCTTGAAGACTGTGAAGATTAATACTGCTGAAGGTTGTTAATGCTGCTGAGCCAAATCATCATTAATACTGCTGAGTTGATAAGTTTGGTATGCGATACTTTTGGAGACAAAGAAGGAATTGATCAAGATATGTTTAACGAAGATTCAGAAGATCAATTTACTTTTTATGGTTATCTTGTAATTACTTTTGTATAAATAGTATTGATAGATAGCTATTAGAAGAGACGAAAAAAAGAAGAAGATAGATAATATACAGAATTCGATATTCAAGAGTGAATTAACCTCAAGATCATAGATCCTATTTCTAGAGAAGTAGAAATCGTCTTGTTGAGCCTGTTCAACAAGATTGAGGTTTTGGTGTAAAACTTGTGAGTAATAACTGTTTGATATATATACAGTTTATTGAATTTCTATTGATTGTTCTTTAATTGATTTAGAGTTCTATTCCGCAAGATTCTCTAAATTCTGTTTCTAAGAAGTTTAATTCTTGTTAAGAATCGATCCTGACAAGTGGTATCAGAGCATTGGTATCTTAGAAATTATGGACAACTCAATGGATTCTCACAGTACTCTTGTTTCAAAGGTTCCCATGCTCAAACCCAATGAATTTGACATGTGGAAACTAAGAATCAAGCAGTACATTCTTCTTACTGATTATGCAATATGGGACATTATAGAAAATGGCCCATGTAATGAAGGAAAGATTGGAGCAGATGGAAAGAGACCTCCTCCCAAGACAGATGCTGAAAAGAAAGTAAGACAAACAGAGATGAAGGCCTTAAGCACTCTGCTTTTGGCTATTCCTAATGAGTACCAACATCAATTCCAACACTGCACAGATGCACAGATGTTGTGGAATGCTCTGGAGAAAAGATTTACTGGAACAAAGAGCACAAAGAGAAATCAAAAGGCTATTCTCAGGCAACAATATGAAAACTTTATGTCTGCAAAGAATGAGTCTATGACTCAAACTTTTGACAGATTTAACAAGTTAATTGGAGAATTAGCAACTGTGGGTGTACACATGGATGCTGATGATGTCAACAGAAAGTTCCTTAGATCATTGGGAGAAGAATGGACCATGTACACTGTCTCATTCAGACAGAATGACCAATTGGAGGACAAAGAGCTAGATGACCTCTACAATGATCTGAGAGTATTTGAGGCTGAAGTTGAAGCCAAGAAAAGGCCATCAGGATTTGTTTATAATGCTGCTTTATTATCTTCATCCTCTGATACTGCTGCTAATCCTGATTCTGTTAATACTGCAGGTTCTGTTAATTCTGCTAGTGGAACCAATCAAGAGAAGACCACAGATTCTGTACTAGAAGCATTCTTTTCTAGTCATGTCCACTCTTCTCTAATCAATGATGATTTAGAGCAGATCAATGCTGATGATCTGGAAGAGATGGACATCAAGTGGCAGATGGCTATGCTATCAATGAGGATGAAGAAATTCATCAAAAGGACTGGGAGAAACAACTTTTCCCAAAGAAGAGAAGATGGTGCAGGCTTTGACAAGTCAAAGGTTGAATGCTATAAGTGTCACAAGATGGGACACTTTGCCAGAGAATGCAGAAGTGGAGGATCACAGACTCCAAATGGAAACCAAAACAGAAGCTCCTCTCAAGCCCTTGTTTCTCAACAAGGAATGGGATTTGATTGGAGTGATCAAGCTGAAGAAGCCTGTCAGAATCAAGCTCTTATGGCAGAAGTGTCTGATATCCCCACTGAGGTACAATCTAAACTCTGTTCTCAAGCTTGCATTGATGCTGTTAAAAGATATAGGGATCACAATCAGGGTATGTGTGATGACCTTAAGAGGCTAGAGAAAGATGTGAAAGATTATGTTAGGATTGTAGAAAGGTTTGAGGAGCAGATTAGAGCTTTTCAAGCTAATGAACTTCAACACCACTATGATACTAACTATTGGAAGTGGGAGAAGAATGAGTATGAGATTAAGCTGAAAGTGTCTGGGGAGGAGAATGAAAAGTTAAAAGAAGAGCTTAAAAAGGTTAAACTTGATGTTGAAAAGTTTACCTGTGCTTCTAAAACCATGGACACCATCATTAAAGCACAAATCCATGACAAGATGAAAGTAGGGATAGGGTACAATACCACACCTCCACCCTACAATAACAACTACATACCTCCTAAATCTGATTTGTTAGAGACCAAGGATAGAAAGGAACCTGAATTAATGATTAAGATAGATCCTTGTGAAAAAGAAATAGTTGTTGAAGATGAGACTGACAAAGTAGACTCTGATGAGGAATGTGAGAGTCCATGTGTCAAGAACACAGAGATCAAAAGGACTGAAGAGAAAAAGGAAGTTCATTACACACAGCCCAAAGTTGTGAACTCAAATACTTGTAAACAGTGTTCCTGCAGGAAATTCAAAGAGAACAAGCCCCAAAAACATGATAATCAGAGGGGAAATCAAAGGAACTGGAATAACCAGTGGGCTATGAGACAAGGAGTTGACCTGAAAAGAATCAACAGGCCAAAACCTTGTTTCATCTGTGGTAAGCTAAATCACTTAGCCAAACACTGTTATTTCAATCCTGTTAACCAAAGGTTTAATGCTCAAAGATCTTTTCAAAAACCTGGTGGTTACAGAAAGAATGGTGGATATAAAAAGTCTGCAAAGAAAAATGTGGCAAAGAAACAAGATAAACCCAAAAGCCACATAAAGAAAATGACTGAAAAGGAATGTGATACTATGTGGGTTCCAAAAAGCACTAAAAACAATACTGCTGCTAGCAGTGTTAGTACTGCTAACACTGCTAGTACTGCTTCAAAAGTTAGTGCTGCTAGCAGTATTAATACTGCTAGTAATCATTCCAAAGTTAGTGCTGCTAGCAGTGTTAATACTGCTAGTATTCAGTCCAATGTTAGTGCTGCTAATACTTTTAGTGCTTCTTCTTCAGATAGTACTGCTGCTAGCAGTATTAACTCTGTTAATACTGCTTCTAGCAGTGTTAACTCGGTTAATACTGCTACCTCTGAGGTTAATACTGCTAGCACTGTTAGTACTGCTAGCACTGTTAGTACTGCTGCAAGTGCTACTACACCAATAATTTTGACAAAGTATTCCAGCACAGCAGTACCAAAAGTTAAAAATCTCATCAAAACCAAGTGTAAGTATTTTGATGAGCAAGGGAGACCCAAGACCACTTCGGCTTGGGTTCCAAATAAAACTAACTGATTTTTCTTGATGTGCAGGGCAACCAACAGCTCAAGGGGAAGAGCATTTGGCATGTTGATAGTGGTTGCTCCAGGCACATGACAGGTAACATGTCCTGCCTCAAAAATTTCAAAAAGGTTGATGGAGGACATGTTGCATTTGGGGATAATCCTGCTGGTGGAAAGATAAGTGGTAAGGGTGATGTTTCAAAGGGTAAGATGACCTTTGAAGATGTATACTATGTTGAACAATTGAGATACAACCTGTTAAGTGTATCACAGGTTTGTGACAAGAAGCATAGTATATTGTTTACAGACTCTGAATGCATTATCCTTGCTCCTGGATACAAAGTGGTTGATGAAAACATGATACTTCTGAGAACTCCTAGGAAGGATAATGTTTATTGTTTAGATTTGGAAAGTGTTTCATCTGATTCATCTCTAAATTGTTTAGTTTCAAAAGCTTCTTTAGATGAATCATCACTTTGGCACAGAAGGATGTGTCACATGAACTTTAAAACAATAAATAAACTTGTTAAGAATAACCTTGTAAGGGGTTTGCCATCCAAAGTATATTCATGTGATGATCATTGTGTTGCTTGTCTCAAAGGCAAACAACACAAAACTTCTCATAAGTCCAAAGAAATAAACACTATATCAAATCCTCTTCAACTGTTACATATGGATCTGTTTGGTCCTACCAATGTGATGAGTATTGGCAAGAAATCATACTGCTTAGTTATTGTTGATGATTATTCTAGATTTACTTGGGTATATTTTCTGAGAACTAAAGATGAGACAAGTGGACTGATCAAATCTTTCATTCTCAAAATTGAAAACCAATCAAATCAAAGAGTGAAAGTCATTAGATCAGATAATGGAACTGAGTTTAAAAATTCTGATCTAAACACCTTTTGTGAAGAAAAAGGAATTGAGAGACAATACAGTGCTCCTAGGACTCCACAACAAAATGGTGTTGCTGAGAGAAGGAATAGGACACTGATTGAGGCTGCTAGATCTCTGTTAGCTGACTCAAAGTTACCAATTACTTTTTGGGCAGAAGCAGTTAATACTGCCTGCTATGTTCAAAACAGAGTTTTAGTTGTAAAGCCTAAAAACAAGACACCTTATGAGCTTTTCCATAAAAGGAAACCATATATTGGATTTTTCAAGCCATTTGGATGTCCTTGTACTATTCTCAATACCAAATCTCACTTAGGCAAGTTTGATAGCAAAGCAGATGATGGTTTTCTTGTTGGGTATTCATCTCAAAGTAAGGCCTACAGAGTTTTTAATACCTCTTCTAGAATAATTGAAGAAAGTGACAATGTCAAATGCAATGAGAACACACCAAATCCTATTGGTTCAGGTCCTAATTGGCTATTTGACATTGATTCACTCACTAATTCTTTGGGTTTCAGTGGTGATGTATATGCAGGACAAAGGGATACACCATCATCAGAACACAGAATTCAATCTGTGATATTTCCAATCCCTTCCATTGATCCTGTGGAATTCTGTGAACACCATGAGGAGACTGAACCTATTCAGAATGAAGAAGAGAGGAGAGCAGAGGAAAATCAGTCTTCAGGTTCAAATTCCAGAGAATCTGAGGTGACTGAAGAAGCAGAAACAAATCCAGAATTAAATGAGTCTAATCTGGATGAGGACTTACAAGAGGAAGCTGGTCATCAAACAAGAACTCAGAAAAATCATCCTCCTGAGTTGGTAATTGGAGATATTGCATCTCCCATGATGACTAGAAAGCAAAGCAGACTCCAAGAGTTGCAAGAGCAGCAAAATACAGTTAACACTGTTCTTACTTGCTTTCTGTCCCAGATTGAGCCCAAAAAGGCTTATGATGCCATGAAAGACCCAAGCTGGATAGAGGCAATGCAAGAGGAGCTGCTACAGTTCAAATTACAGGATGTTTGGGACTTGGTAGACCTTCCAAAAGGTCATAGAGCAATTGGCACCAAGTGGATTTTCAGGAACAAGAAGGATGACAGAGGGATTGTAATCAGAAACAAAGCTAGACTGGTTGCACAAGGGTACACTCAGGAAGAAGGAATAGATTATGAGGAAGTCTTTGCTCCTGTGGCAAGGATTGAAGCAATCAGGTTATTTCTAGCCTATGCCTCATACATGAAGTTCAAAGTGTACCAAATGGATGTCAAAAGTGCATTTCTGTATGGAAGCATTGAGGAAGAAGTATATGTCTGTCAACCCCCTGGATTTGAGAATCCAATGCACCCTGACAGAGTATACAAGCTGAAGAAGGCTCTCTATGGTTTGCATCAGGCCCCAAGAGCATGGTATGACACTTTGTCTACCTATCTCTTGAAAAATGACTTTGAAAGAGGAGTCATTGACAAGACCCTGTTCATCAAGAGGAGAAAGAGAGGTACTTTACTTGTTCAGATCTATGTGGATGATATCATCTTTGGATCCACCAATGATCAAATGTGTAAAGAGTTTGAAGAATTGATGCACAAAAGCTTCAAGATGAGCTCCATGGGAGAACTTACATTCTTTCTTGGGCTTCAGGTAAAACAGAGGAAAGATGGAATTTTTATTAGCCAATCCAAGTATGTGAAAGACATCCTGGACAAGTTTGGTTTATCAGACTCAAAGTCAGCAAGCACTCCAATGGAAACACATAAACAGATCACTGCAGATCTTGAGGGGGAGGATGTGGATGTCCATCATTACAGATCAATGATTGGATCTCTCATGTATCTCACAGCCTCTAGACCTGACATTATGTTTTCAGTCTGTGTTTGTGCCAGATTTCAGGTTTCTCCTAAGCAATCACACCTTCATGCTGTCAAGAGAATATTCAGATACTTAAAAGGGCAACCTAGATTAGGTCTCTGGTATCCTCATGAATCCTCTTTTGACTTGCTTGCATATTCAGATAGTGATTTGGGAGGAGCCAACATGGATAGGAAGTCTACTTCAGGTGGATGTCAGTTTTTGGGTACAAGACTAGTATCTTGGCAGTGTAAGAAACAAACCACAGTGTCCTTATCTACCACAGAAGCTGAGTACATAGCTGCTGCAAGCTGCTGCTCTCAGGTTCTATGGATTCAGAATCAGATGTTGGACTATGGGGTAACTTTTCTTCACACACCAATCTTCATTGATAACAACAGTGCTATTAGCATTGTTAATAATCCAGTCAAACACTCAAAAACAAAGCATATAGAGATAAGGTATCACTTTATAAGAGATTGCAATGAAAAGAAATTAATTCAGGTTGTTAAAGTTCATACAAATGACCAGTTTGCTGATCTATTCACAAAAGCTTTTGATGTGGGTAGATTCACCTTTTTGGTAACAAGTGTGGGCATGATCAACCTAGAATAAATTCATGACTTTCTGTTTTTATACCTATATTTCTTCATATATTTGGTGCTACTAACTTTCTTTCTCAGGATCCTCTGTTTTCCTCTGATTACCAAGTGAAGAAAAGTGTAAGTGTGGTTACTACTGCCAGTACAGAAGTTACTACTGTCGGTGTTCTAGTAGTTACTACTGCTTGTGCAGTTACTACTGCTCAGTAGTTAATACTGCTCAGTAGTTAATACTGCTAGTGCAGTTAATACTGCTAGTGTAGTTAATACTGCTTGGTCGTTAATACTGCTCAGCAGTTAATACTGCTCAGTAGTTAATACTGCTAGTGCATTTAATACTGCTAGTGGAGTTAATACTGCTCGGTAGTTAATACTGCTTGGTAGTTAATACTGCTAGGTAGTTAATACTGCTTGGCAGTTAATACTGCTCGGTAGTTAATACTGCTCGGTAGTTAATACTGCTAAGTAGTTAATACTGCTTGGCAGTTAATACTGCTTGGCAGTTAATACTGCTCAGTAGTTAATACTGCTCAGTAGTTAATACTGCTAGTTTATTTAATACTGCTAGTGGAGTTAATACTGCTCGGTAGTTAATACTGCTTGGTAGTTAATACTGCTAGGTAGTTAATACTGCTTGGCAGTTAATACTGCTCGGTAGTTAATACTGCTCGGTAGTTAATACTGCTAGGTAGTTAATACTGCTTGGCAGTTAATACTGCTTGGCAGTTAATACTGCTCGGTAGTTAATACTGCGAGGTAGTTAATACTGCTTCTGATAATCTAGGGCATATAAATACCCCTGTTTGCCCGCCCATGTTCATAACGACTCTTCGCATTTACTTCTTCTCTCTCGTTCTAACCTAGACTCCCCAGAATCTCTGTGCTTTTCTTTCAAGAATCCTTAGGCATCATGGAGTTTGTGGATGAGCACAATGAAATAGCCATGCTTCAGAAGCCGAAACAAGCTGCGGGATTCCACGATATAGTCGATTTTCTCAAATCCTCGCACATCTCCTATGCACTCACGGTGAGCCCAACAATCTATATCGAACATCAGAAACAATTTTGGGAGAATGCCACTGTTAGTGTTGAAGAAGGGCAGAAAACCATTCGAACAAGGGTTTGTGATAAACCCTTGAAAGTCACTGAAGAGGTTATTCGCATCTCCCTTCAGTTGAATGATGCTTCAGGTATAACTTCTATTCCTAATGAAGAACTCTTTTCTACTTTACAAAGAATGGGGTATGAAGGTCCCATTGGTGTTTTTAAATTCTACAAGTCAAAATTTTTCAACCAATGGAGATTTCTTGTTCATACCCTGATGCACTGTATTTCCAAGAAAACTACTGGATGGAGTGAGTTCAGCAGTCCCATTGCATATGCCTTGGTCTGCTTATCCACTGCCAGAAAGTACAATTTCTCAGCAATGATCTTTAATGATCTTGTATCAAACTTGGAATCCAAAAAGACCTTTTTCATGTATCCAAGGTTTGTGCAAGAAGTTCTTAACAAGGAGTTGATGGACTTACCTCAGTTCACTGAGGTATATGTACCCAAATCCCCTAAAGGGAAGGTTTTTTCAAATATGAAAAGACTTCCTAGGGACTCGGAAGGAGTTGACACACCATTGTTCTCTACAATGATGGTTGTGTCCCACCCCTCTGAAGGTATGGCATCAGGATCAAGGCCCTCATTAGATCAACCCACTGATGACCAATCCCAACCTTCCATCTCAAAAGACATCCCACAGTCCATTCTTGAACAGCCCACTCCCACAATCACCAAAAGGTTTCAAAGAAGAAAGGTGCACAAGGCTCCTTCCCTTGTTGTACCTACTCAAAGCCCTACGCCTTTAAGCCCTCAATTGGAGCATTCTCCAATTGAGAATATCAACAGGGAAACCACAGGGGTGTCTCCCAACCTCAAGAAGGTGGTCTCTAAGGAGAAGGATGACCATATGGGTGCTAAGGCTGCCACTACTTCTGCTAGCACAGAGAAGGACAGTGGTAACATAAATAAGACCTTCCCCATGGCAACTCTAAATGAGAAATCATTAGGAGGACCCAGGTGCCAAGAAACCAAGGGGGCAGGTAGTGCTTCTGCTAGGCAGAAGGCTTCTGCTGAAACTTCCAAGGATCCTTTAAAGAAGGTAAATACTTCTAAACAAGGTGAGGATAGATATAACTATGAGGAATTGATGGAAACCTTAGGGAATATCAACTTGGATGTCATGGCACAAAAGAAAGAGATTGAGCAACTTAAGACTGTGGTCACCTACCAACAGTCTCAAATTGAGAAGCTCAAAAAGACGGTCACCAAGTTGCTGAACAAAAAGAAAAAGGCAAGGTTTGTGCTAAGAAGGAGAACCTCAACTGATGATGCTCCCAAAAAGGGGGAGTCAGAGTCAGAAGCAGAACTGAAACTGAAGGGTCCACAAATTGAGGGGGAGACTGCTCACATAGAGACTGAGATGGAAATGGACTATGCACAGTTTAAGGGGGAGTCCAGTGAGACAGAAAAGGGGGAAGAGTGTGTTAAAGAAACCAAAGCAGCAGAAACCACAGCAGCAGAAACCACAGCAGCAGAAACTGTTAATGCTGCTGAGTTTGAACAAGCAGCAGAAACAGTTAATGCTGCTGAAGGCCAAACAGTCAAAGCAGCAGAAACTGAGCAGGAAGCAGTAACTACATCTCAAGCTGAAATAGATGAAAAAATTTACTGGATTGTAAAGAACTGTATTGAAGCAGCATCACTACATGTACTAAGAGAAGCAGTAACAGCCATAGCAGCAGAAATGGTTATTGCTGCTGAAAAACTTAAAGCAGCTGAACCAACTCCTGAGGCTGTCAAAACTCTTAAAAGAACCAAGATGATGTCCAAGAAAAGACCAAGAACCCAGCCCATAACTTCAAAGAAGAAAAATGAAAAGAAGCCAAGGGTGGAGTCATCTGCAGAAGAGGCCCAGGAGGAAACAGTGAAATCTGATGGAAAAGTTGCTGAAGAAGAAGTGGCAACTCCATCAGGGCAATCAGGCAATGTGCAATCACAAACGGATGCCCAATGTGACTTGTACATTACTAGTGTTGACTCTAACCCAATTCCACTTCAGGCTGAACCAATATCATCTAAGGCTCCTGAAATCATCTTTTGGGACACTTTGAAAGATGGTAGAAAGGAGTTCATTAGGATAAAAAGAGCTGATGGAAAATTTGAAGTATTTTCTACTTGGGGGAAATTTGTCAGAACTTGCTCAAGATCAGACTTAGAAGAGATGTTCAGAGTTGGGATGAAGATATATGGAAACATGCTGACTGAGCCAGGGATGTCAATTTCTAAAATGGTACTTGAATTCTTGTGCCAAATGTTCAAACCTGAAGCAGTTCAGCATAGGTTAAACACACAGTTTCAAGTCATTACCAACTGGATGCTCTATGAAAACTGTGGAGTATATGTCATCTCCCTTGACTCTGCAACTCAAGAATACTATCTTGTAGATGAAATATACAATCACAGCATGAAGAGGCTGCAAGGAATGTTACACACTAAGCTGACCTGCAACAAGGATTCAGCAATGGGTAGATTCTTGGTAAAGAGGATTCTCAATCAGAGTCTAGGACTAAGTCCTAATCTGTGTGTACATGATGACTAAGTTTTGGAAGCATCATCTGAAGAACTTGACTTCTTTTCCTAAAAGTCAAGTTAGGGGGAGATTGTTGGAAACTGAAGATATGCTAAGTATGGTTAGTACTGCTAAGTCTTCATTACTACTGCCAGTTCTTCGTTACTACTGCTGGGCAAGGTTACTGCTGCTAGATGAAGTTAATGCTGCTAGATGAAGTTAATGCTGCTAGATGAAGTTAGTGCTGCTAGACCAAATTACTACTGCTAGACATGGTTAGTACTGCTGAGCTGAGTTACTACTGCTTGAAGACTGTGAAGATTAATACTGCTGAAGGTTGTTAATGCTGCTGAGCCAAATCATCATTAATACTGCTGAGTTGATAAGTTTGGTATGCGATACTTTTGGAGACAAAGAAGGAATTGATCAAGATATGTTTAACGAAGATTCAGAAGATCAATTTACTTTTTATGGTTATCTTGTAATTACTTTTGTATAAATAGTATTGATAGATAGCTATTAGAAGAGACGAAAAAAAAAGAAGATAGATAATATACAGAATTCGATATTCAAGAGTGAATTAACCTCAAGATCATAGATCCTATTTCTAGAGAAGTAGAAATCGTCTTGTTGAGCCTGTTCAACAAGATTGAGGTTTTGGTGTAAAACTTGTGAGTAATAACTGTTTGATATATATACAGTTTATTGAATTTCTATTGATTGTTCTTTAATTGATTTAGAGTTCTATTCCGCAAGATTCTCTAAATTCTGTTTCTAAGAAGTTTAATTCTTGTTAAGAATCGATCCTGACAAAGCGGATACTTGTTCTTAATCGTCACCTTATTCAACTCACGGTAATCAATGCACATCCTCATGGTGTCATCCTTCTTTTTAACAAATAAAACCGGAGCTCTCCAAGGTGAAGAACTCGGTCTAATAAAACCTTTATCTAACAGCTCCTGAAGTTGAGTCATCATTTCCTTCATTTTGGCCGGCGCTAGACGATACGGTGCACGCGCAATCGGTGCCGCTCCAGGAACAAGATCAATACGGAATTCAACTTGTCGCTCACCCGGTAGACCTGGAAGATCATCGGGGAACACGTCCGGGAATTCACGTACCACTTTAATGTCTTCCATTTGTTTCTTTTCTGACTTCGTATCTAGTACATATGCTAGGTAAGACGAACATCCTTTCATCAAGCATTTGCGGAATTTTAACAACAGAAATTAACGGAATTTCTCCTTTTTGTTTTTCTCCAAAGTTGAGTACATCATCCTTATCGGCCATCGGGATCCGGATTAATTTCTTTGCACAAAGTATCTCTGCCTGGTTGACTGCCAACCAATCCATACCCACAATCATATCGAATCCCCCAATTTCCATCAACAACAAGTCGATCGGAAATTGTGTTTCACCTATTGAAATTAAACAACCCTCAAGTCTTTCGTGAACCAAGACTTGACCCCCGTTGGCTACCTCAACTACTAAAACATCCTCTAAAGTAATTACAGGCATATCTAACTTATGAAAGAATGACTTGGACACAAATGACAAATTTGCACCACAGTCAAATAAAATGCGCGCAGGAAGAGAGTTAACAAGGAATGTACCCGAGACGACGTCTTTCGATTCTTTAGCCTCTTCAACTGTCATTTGAAATGCTCGACCCGTCGACTTTGGAATAATTGGTTTCTTGCTTTGATCTCCACCCTTTTTCAGCTTTGGGCAGTCCCGACGGAAGTGGCCTGGCTGTTTATATTCATAGCATAATGATCCTTGTATAGGACAATTACTCATAAGATGTCCACTTTTACCACACTTGTAACATTCCACAGTTGTCACCCGACACGGCCCATAGTGTTTTCTTTTACACTTCGAGCACCAATTTGGCTCACGACGTGAGTCATAACGAACACTTTTACCAACTGCCTTCGATTTCTGAGAAGACTCTGACCGGCCCTCCCATTTCCGTTTTTCGCCAACTTGGGTCTTTTCTTCCTTATCCTTGGCGTATACCTCTTCCATCACTTTCGCTTCCTCTATTGTTTCCCTCAGTGTTGTCACTTTAGCATTTCTTACACGGGACATCATGTCCGCTGGCAAACCTTTTAAATACGCCTTTATCTTTTCTTTTTCATTTGGGGCCACATGCCCTACCAAATTCAGCTTCTCCATGAAAGTTTCAGTATACTTTCTAACAGACATATCACCCTTCTTAAGAGCCCGAAACTCTTCTTCGATCTGATCCATCTCATTTTCATTACAATACTCTTCCAAAACTTTCTTCTTGAATGACTCCCAAGTCATGGCAGTCAAGACTGGAGTCGAAATTGAAGCCGTCACAACATTCCACCACGTTAGCGCATTGCCTCTAAGCATTTGTGACGCGAATCTAACTTTTGACTTTTCATCACAATCACAAGCTCGGAAAGCTTGTTCCATTTCCCTAATCCAGTTCATGCAAGCTACTGGATTATCTTCTCCTTTAAATTCTGGTGGTTTACAGCTTAAGAATGTTTTGTACGTGCAAACTCTTTCCACTCTTCTTTCCGACTCTGTCGCCGGGTTACGAATTTGATTTAGTACCCCCAGTGTCAGTTTCCGTTCTCCGCAATTCTGAACTTCGATCGTTCAATGCCTTCATAAACATTTCGGTTTGCTGAGCCATTGCGTTAGTCATCATTCTCGTCATATTTTCCATCATTCGGACTTCCATGGTTGCTTCTGGTGTTGCTTGGTCAGCAGTACTGGTACCCACTCTATGTACCTGACTGTGCGCTCCTCCAATAGAAATAAACCCCGACGGCGTCTCATGAATTTCGCCTAATCCAGGTCGCCTTTCTCCTGTCCCATCCCAGTCCTATCCATTGAAGAAATAGGAGACCATGGCGGAGTATTTACCATCGTTCTGATCTAACATAAAGAAATAACCATCAAAAATGGTTATACAAATTAAGATACACGAAACGTACTTTACCGATCATTAGTCACTGTAACAATTTAGAAACAAGCATGCTTGCGTAACAATATATTCATAATAACAGTAGCTAATTGAAATTGTGAATATACTATACATGAGAATCCTCATTACCATCGTTACCGTACTAACTTTTCGTATGTACGTTGACTCTAAGACTATCCCGTCTTAGTACTTCTACCCATTTCTCACATATCATAACTTAATTCATCTCAGCTTAAGTCTAGGTATCACATCATCATACCTAGTTCGCTTAAACTAAAGCTCTGATACCAATTTGTAACACCCTAAAAACAGAGCTAATTTAAACCTTAAATTATAACAAGATTTAGATATAAACTTTCTAAACTTTATACATAAGCAAAGATTCAACCTTGAGGATCATATTTACATATATAGAATCTTTCAAATAACCTATTAATCTAATAATGTCACTATAATCAGATTAACTAGGTTATCTAAATAATCTATCCAAAACCTCAGTATTCAAAAATCTTCTTTGCTAGTTCAAAGCTCTCGTCCCACATCCCTTTACCTTCCCGAACCTGAACCTGGTAAGAAAACATTATTTGAAACGATTAGGCTAACGCCTAGTGAGAACATTCAGTTTCAAAATAATATTTATAAAATCAAATGTAAACAAGTTATAACAAACCTGGTCACTCTTTTCTTACCATTCACATAACCATCCTTCAATAACGGTTAACCAACTTCCATGACTACCACCTGACCCTAAGTCAGCCATTTTTCATGATCCAGAGCCGCACTACGAATCTTTACTGACTCTAGCTTTAAGCTCTTATCCAATAAATCGCAATAACACATGCCCATTTATTAGAAAGGAAGTAGAGATTACAAGTACTTATGTCAATCCCTTTTTCTTCCTTAAGAATCGGGAATTACGTTTATTCCATGATTTCTCACGTACATCAGAATAATGAATAACCCTCATATATTCTACGTATACATAACCATTTCTTGCGTACATCAGAACAATGAATAATCCTCATATATTCTACGTACACATAACCACTAGTGCCTATGGATCCATATCACCTATTTGTATTCGTACAGATTCTTGCTTAATTACAAATCATTTTCAAACAATGAGTTTAAGCAAAACCAATAATTTAAAGTAATCAATTTTACTTTATAAAAATCATCCCAAAACAGTTCAATTATAAAAATACCTTACCATACTTTAAAACATTATAAAAAAGTAAGGTAAGAATGAACTCACCTGATTGCGTAACACAACTCTTTTCAAGCTATTCTCAAGCACTCAAATCTTTTACCCCAAATTCACAGAATCTGAAACCATATAAATACAGATATCTCTTTAAAGAATAAAACTCTAAAATTCCAAAATCCTCGACTCATATCGCAACCAACTAAAATAATAATCCTTGTCGCAACACACTGCACATGTCGCAATTAACTACTGCGACACAGTAGCATATCGCAACCAACTGTTGCGATATACATCAAGTCGCAACCAACTACTGTGACACAGTAGCATATCGCAACCAACTGTTGCGATATACATCATGTCGCAACTGACCATTGCGATATCATGAGCTTGTCGCAACCCAAGGTTACGATATTCATGAATGTCGCAACTCAAGGTTGCGATATCTATGGTGTTCATCAATATCTCAGTTAACTAAATTCATCCTAAACCCAAAAATTATCAGTTTTAAACCATGTTTGTTTCTGTAAACATGCAGATATGTTTAACACTACTAATAGAACATATCTACCAACCCAGATTCATCAAAATCAACATAACCCATTTTTCTAAACTCAATCCTTAAACTAATACATCTTTAAAACATAAAAGGATTGGTTTATAGATAACATACCTTTTTATTTCTGCAGTTTTCTCTAAGAATTTTAGCACCAAACAACTTCCTTTTTCCTTCTTCTTCTTTCCTCTCGATTCCTTTCTTTCTTTTTGAGAACCGAATACACACACACACTCCCAATTTGTTAACTAAAATGAAATGTGAGGACACCTCCTCACTTTAATCATCACTTTTGCTGTAAATGAGCCACCTCATTTACCAATTACCAAACAAGCCCTCAAACTTCCTTTACTTGGAAACTTTAACCCTTTCATTTCCAAATAAAAATAAAGTTTACCCCTTAACTTCTAACTTCATAAAATAAATAATGTAACTTATTCGGGGTCAAACTCTAAAATTAATCTTTCACATAATAAATCAAAGATTGAACAATAAAACCCATCTTAATATTTTATACCAAAAATCGAGATGTTACAACGGCTTACCCAGACCGGACATAAGCCCAGAAAGGTCTAACTCCTCGTGCACAAGGAGACAACAACAACCAAGACCCATAACATGATACAAAAGGCATATAAATAAATCTCCACAAGTTATAGCACAATAACAAGTTCCACACATCCCCCATGTATAGCATGTAACACCCAATTCATGATAATATCAATGCTTACATGTATGTATGAGTAATTATATACACACATATATATATAGATGTGCATATATGTCTATGTTTTTATATATATATATATATATATATATATATATATATGGGTACATATATAGATATGAGTATGTATATATATATACATAACACTTTTGTACATGGGAAAGAAATACAAGTATGCATACATAGGTGTATTAACTAAATTCCAACAATTAGATGACCCCAATTGTAATACCCCGCTTTAAAAAAAAACCCCGTGTATTTTAACGTTTCCAAATTGTTTTGTATTCAAAATATCAATCAATTATAGTTGAGGGGTTAAAAGTGTCAATTAACCAAAGTTTTAATAATTATAAAAAAAATAAGTAATAAATATATATATATACATCTAAAGCTAGAGTAAACTACATCTTCGTTCCTTTATCATCATCATCATCACACCGCCTCACCTCTTCTCTCTCTCTCTCTAAAACTCATTTTCTTCTCTCTAAAATTTCTCTTAAATTGGAGAAGTAATCAAAGATTCATCTACATATTCGGAATCCTTTCGTCAAATCCTTCGTAGAGGTATAACTTTCTCCCAATGTTATTAAGTTTTTGTTTAAGTTCTTGAGATTAGTTTTCAATTTGGGTTTAAGTTTAGATTATGATGTGTTATTGAAAAATTATGTTATTAGACATGTTTAGAAGTGTTTGCCTTTGTCAAAATCGAAGTAGGATTAAAAAGGGTAAAGTTGAGAATCAAAATGGTGAGTTTTATGTTTATACGGATAGTTGCTCACCAAGTGTTCGGGTAAATGCTTAAGAGAATAAAGTTTCATGATTAAGCTTAAGAGATTAATCATTAAGCTTCATTTTGACGTTTAATATGTTAATTTGTATTTGGAACATGTTTAATTGAGTAAAAGTTGAAGTTTGGTTTGTAAAAGTGATTGACGAAAAGTTTGGAAATCGGACGTTACGGTATGTGCAGGTCCGTACTTTGACAGCGCATAACTCACAAACCGTAAGTCCGATTGAGCTAAAATTTTACAGGTGAAAGGTACTCAATGTGTTCTACAATTCTTATGAAGGGTCTTAAACCCAGTTTTGATTCTAAGTAGCTCAAAATAACGTGTTTTCTGGACTGATTGTAGCATACTCGGATCAGTTTCTGTGTTTTTATAAATTCCGTATAAAATCAACCGATGGTTCAAATGAGGTGATTCAAATTCGAGTAGAACCGTTAGAGGTTATAGAACAATTTTCATTTAGATCCTATAATCTGGTTTGGTCTCTAAGTATGAGAAAAACGGTCGAAAAGAAGGAGCTTAGGAGCTGTCACGTACGGTTCTGCATGGTGTTGAGTTTAGTTTTCGAAATGCGTATCGGGTTGTCCGTTTTGAAATTTAAGTTGCTTAGATACCATTAGAGCCAAAAATTCAGTATTAGAATGATTATGATGAGAGTTTTATGTTGTTCAAGTAATAACAATTTATAGTTTAACATAGGTATTCGAGCTCGTTCAACTCCGTCGTGAATCTCGTTTGATCGTGCTTTACATCCCAATTTCGTTTAAGATTCTGTTGATTTTGGGTGAAAGACTGAATCTTTTGGAAAAGGCTTGGAAGTGTTTCTGGATAAGCGATCAAGGTGAGTTTTACTTTAAAACGTTTTTCAACTAGGATACATATATACGTGATATATATATGAGATGGGCATATACGGATTGCGATTATGATACATGATGTGATTATGTGTTTATATTGAGACGTATATGTGGTTGGAATGTGGTAACGTTTTTATAAAAGAAAATGTGATATATATATATATATGGTTGGAATGTGATGAAAGGTTTTATAAATGACAATATGATATATTGGTACATATATATATTGTATTTATATGTGCATTACACTACACGAGAGCACTTGCCGAACTATGCCGGTGGATGTTTGCTGTAATTGTTGTACAGCGGTGCTGTAATTGTTGTACAGTGGTGTTGTAATTGTTGTACAACGAAGAGTTGGCTCGCAACCAACTAATATGGCCATGGGAATGATGTGAAGGATGAGTGGTACACGATGCACGAGTCTTATTTGGTATTTAAGTCTTTGTGATATATGTGTATTTATATAAAGGATTTTATATGAATTGGTTTTATAACGATTTTGAAATGACAGGGATTATCTCACTAGGCCGTTTGGTCTAACCCTCATTTTGTTTTTAAAAATATGTATTCCAGGTCGAGGAAATTATAGCGGCAAAGGAAAGGATAAAGAGTAGGACGTTTTTTTTTATGACTGAAGTTGATTAGGGAGCTTTTATGTATTTTGTAGTTTCGAGACTATGGGACCGTATGTGAATTATTATGAAATTTTCTTTTATGAATGTAACGATGTTATGCAATATATGTTATTTGTGGTATGTTTGGGAAACCGGGTTGTTACACCAATCCCTTGGACAAGATCACAATCACATAAGTAAACATTTATTTGTTAACAAGAAGTTTAGTAATCAGGTAAGGATAAAGAAATACTCACCAAATAGGGCTTGTAAAGTGAAAACCCCAAGAAATGATGGAAACCCTAGGTTTAGCAAAACCAACAATTAGACTCCATGGTTAGGCAAATCAAACTCAAGTAGGGGTCTTTGGGATGAATCAACTTACTTAGGTGTTTAAAAAGGAAACCCTAGAATTTAGAAACCCTAGTTTTTCCTTGAAGAAGACTTGAACTTTAGCTAGCCAAACTTGGAGAACCACTTGTAAGTATGTAGAAATAAGGAAGCTAAAACCCTAGAGGATTTCCATTAAATGCATCTAGGGTTGAGGATGAGAATTAAATGTGGAGTGAAGTGTGTTGGAGTGAGGATCGCCAAAAGATGGGAGGAAAGTCGTGAGGGTGAGAGAATTTAATTGTGCTATCTGATTTCTGCCCAAACACGTCGCCCCCGCTACCCCTTTTAACTAGACCCACCGCCGGCGAGAGTGCCACCGCGGTTGTGACATGGTGTAAAACCCGTGTCCCGGTATGGTTTAATTTTACGCATATATTTATTTAATATCTTTCCCTAAGCGAATTGTTAGTAACGGGTTTTGACGGGGAAGACCTAAAATGTTAAAATAATGTAATGAGGGGGCTAAATGGTTAAAATTGTAACTTGTTTGTAAAGGAACTTGAAGGCAGGGACTAATTATGTGAATTTTTGAAAGTGTTGCATGGGGATCGGCTTAAGAGACCGACCCCCCTCCCTTTCTCGTTTCACTTTCGTCCCACGCAAAGAACACCCACAAAACCCTAAGCACAACCCTACCTCTTTCCCCTCCCTTCTTGCTGCCGCTGTTGTTCCACCCAAAACCACCGGCGCTGTCGTCGTGGTTCGCTGCCGGAGAGAGAGAGAACGAGAGAGAGAGAGGGTGCCGGAGCTTTCGTGTCGCTGTTGTGTCGTCGTCGCGAGGTAAGGATCCTCATCTATGTGTTTTCTTCTGGCGTCGTCGAGGGAAGGCTCTCTTTTCCCATTGTTTCTTTCTTTCATCGTCGCCGATGCACCACAAAACCACCGCCGCCGCCGCAGCCATGGCTGCCGACGGTGTGCGCCGCCGCCATACGCCATAGTCCGGTGGCTGTGACGGGCGGGGTTGTTCCTGTTAGGACGTGCGTGGGTGTGTGCGTGTGACCCAAGAGTCGTTAGTGGGATCGTCCCTTTGCATCGCCGGATTTTTTTTAGCAAACCATCACCACCGCCGGCGGTGACTGCCGCCACTGACCGCCACTGCTTGGGGTGGCAGTGGGTGGTGTTGTGTGTTAGTAGCCTAAAACCCTAAGCCAATGTATGAATTGCAGGTCTGATTGTATTAAGTCATAGCTTAATAGAAGTTTAACCCATGTTATCATTTTATGTGAAAATGTCCAATCTGTCCCTGTTTTGTAAAATCCGTAGTTTATTCTAGGAAGCTCGGATTGAGGTGAAACCAGTGCACAAATCTCCTAAATTGTGTCTACTGAGTTTCATAAGTTTTACAGAAAAATCAATTCAGCCTCTAGCTAGGTCCAAAATGGAAATTTGTACAGACTGGTCCGGAATTCCTGTTTCGGGTAGTCTGTCTTAGAATATTCATATAAATTAGTAGGGACCTCGTATGAACGCGTGCGATATGTACCTTGAAACCTAAGACATAGAACTTTCTAATTATGGAATAATAATTCTGGTTTTATGGGTTTAAGGGGGGCTAAACAAGTCACGAACAGACCTGTGGTGTTAGACCAAAAACCGGAAAGTGTACGTTTAGACTTGTAGTTGTAATTTCAGGTTGGGGCTACACTTTGACACTTGATAACACTTCTTTAGGTGGAAAGAAGTGAGTTGGAGTTGGCGGGTTCGTGTCGCTGTTCGTGGAGTTCTACATTGCTTTCTGAGGTGAGTTCACTCACTGCATAGGGTAGAGATTGTATGTGCGCTGCTATAGTTCGTGTGTGTTAACTGTTTTGTTTGTGTGTAGTACTAGGCCGAGTTAGTGTCTAGTATGAGATCTTGGGTGTCGTATGAATCTCGGGGAGACCGAGGAATACGTACACGGGTGTTGTATGAACTCGGGGAGACCGGGGGATGCTTACGCGAGTGTTGTATGAATTCGGGGAAACAGAAATGATGCATTCATAGGGGTTCATGCATGAGTTTGCTTGTATTATTAAACTGCATGTATTGGTTGTTATATCTATCTGTTGATAGGGGTGGTGTCGATATGATTGATATCGTATGCATGTGTTTGAATTCACTAAGCTTTGTGCTTACCCTTTCCCTATAAATTACTGTTTCAGGTACGAGTGGCACAAAGGCGTGACGGTACACACTGGCGCGTTGAGGAGATTTTCCCTATTATTATTTTGAGACACTATGTTTAGAAATATTATATTTTCCGCTGCTTTAATTGAGTTGGTTGTTTTAACTTACCGAGGTTTTGACAAAACGTTTAATTGGATTTAAATACTCATGGTTTATTTTAAATAAAATGTTGTTTTTAAAAGTTCAAATTTATTGTAATTTTTGGGACGCTACAAGTTGGTATCAAAGCACAGCTTGAGCGAATCAAACACATTTCGGTGTGTTTGAACTCAAGTTTGCGGCTCGGGATCATCTTTTTCCTTTTAAAACTTTTGGAGAAGTAAAAGAAAGGAAAAGTACGTTTGAGAAACGGTGACCGAAGGCGCACTGTGTACAGTCAGCCGATGCCAAGGGAAAAGGTAGAGTACTTAGTGTAATTTATTGCTTTCTAGAACATAGGAGTATGTATGCTAGATTGTCTGGTGCTTATTACACTGTACTGCATGTTTGTTACTTGCTAGTAGGAATTTATGCTAGTCTTGATAGGTTGTTAAGTGAATGCCTTATAAGTTGTATGCAGTAGGAACCAAATAGCCTTAGAATGTTGGATTTAGTTCTATTGCGCAGCTCTTGTCTGAGTCTAACCGTTGTAGGATAGAATCTTTTATTCGAATGTCTATCTGATTTCACACTGTATGCAACTGTGCATTCGCGAGGCGACTCATCATGACTAGTGGGGATTTCGTCATAGCAAGGGTAGTGGAATGGGGTGAAATTCCTAGTGAGCTATGAAGAGTGTTTACATATGCTGGTACGGGCATATGGGTTGAAACTGTCGGCAAGGAACTACTTGGGCGCTTCGGGACGGGACTCGAAACGAGTGAGGATAGGTGTGGAAGGTAGTAGTAGAGCTCCTACTATCTGAAGCACAGGATCCGTGCTCGAGTCGGTGAAAGTCACGGAGAATCCGAGGAGTTGAGCGTGAGCGTAGTTAACAGGATTTATTGCGCGCTAATAAATCGTTGTAATAATTACCCAGAATGGCCATCACAAGAAGGAACAACAATGCTGATCCAGATGCTGGTACTGGATTTACTGCTGAGCAGATTCGTGAGATGATTGCGGCTGAGGTGACGCATGCTATTGGGGAGGCGATCCCCGAGATTATTACCGCCATTCGCAATGAAGTAGTAGTGTTGATGGAGGAGCGCATCGCGGCGATTCCACCCCCTGCCGATGGGCAGCCTCGAGCGAGAGAGTTTCAGTATCGGGATCTCTCTGCTTGTTCTCCTCCTGAGTTCAAGGGAGACTCGAACCCGATCGTCAGTATGCGTTGGATCTCGGATATGGAGTGCGCATTCCTTACCAGTGGCTGTCCTGAGAATCTGAAGGTTCGCTTCGCGGTGAATCTGTTACGAGACGGAGCGAAAGACTGGTGTGCTACAGCTTTGACGCTTAATGAGCGCACTACTTTGACCTGGGAGGAGTTCGTCGTACGTTTTCATGCAGAATATGTGCCTCCAGTAGAGATGGAGAGGATTGCTAAAGAATTCTTGGAGCTCACTCAGACTACGGAGACCGTGAAGGAAATGAACTGAAAGTTCACGGAGATGGCATTATTCTGTCCTCAGTATGCTGCTTCTGAGGACATGAAGATGACGCGGTACAAGGATATGTTACGTACCGAGATCAGGGAGTTCGTGAGTACTGCGCAGTATGCTTCACTTGCTGCGATGATGGAGGCTGCCCGGAGACGGGAACTTGAGTTGGAGACGCAGGCCAAGAAGAGGAAGGCGGTGCAGACCGTGGCACCGATAACGGCTGTTCCAAAGAAGACGAAGTTTTCAGACTCGCACTCGAGTCAAAGGAGCGGTGGGTTTAAGCCCAGGGATAGTAACCGAAGGAGAGACGACAAATGTTTCAAGTGTGGCCAGGTAGGACACTACGGTCGTGATTGCAGGGTACCACTGATAGTCTGTTTTAACTGCAAACAGACGGGCCACGTGAAGGCCAACTGCCCGAATTCGAGGGTTGATGATGGGGGTGGGGCACAAAGAGATCCTGCGGCTGCCCCTTGCGTATTACTGATGGTAGTGTGGGTCAGGCTAGACCCGAGGCGGCCCGAGGTAGAGTTCATCAACTGAAAGTGGAGGAGGCACAGGCTACGCCTAAAGTGGTGACAGGTACGTTCTTAGTTAACTCGGTGCCTGTCGTGGTGATGTTTGATAGCGGGGCTACTCATTCTTTCGTGTCTCACACTTTTAGTGAGTGTTTGGGCCGAGTTGTAGGACGGTTAGGCTGTCCACTTGTGGTTGAGGTTGCTGATAATAGGACCTTGACGGTTACTGACGTGTATCGTGGGTGCACTTTGGAAATCTCTGGTGTGAGATTTCCTATTGATTTGATTCCGATCGCTATGCGGGAGTTGTGCGTGATTGTGGGCATGGATTGGTTGGATGTTTTCGATGCAGAGATAGTTTGTCGTCGCAAACAAGTACGAGTTCGAACCCCAAGCGGGGGAGAATTGCTAGTTCTGGGCGACTCGCCCAGGCGGACCTCAGCGATATGTACGGCTGCGAAGGCGCGGAGGTACTTACAGCACAGTGGCCAGGGGTATTTAGCGTATGTGATAGACACACGCGTCGACGGGGAGAAGAAGACTGCGGAGGATGTGCCAGTCGTACGGGAGTTTGCTGACGTATTTCCCGATGATTTACGGGGATACCTCCCGAGCGACAGGTAGAGTTCCGCATTGATTTGATTCCGGGTGCTGCTCCGGTGGCCAAGGCACCTTATCGCCTGGCTCCACCGGAAATGAAGGAGTTGTACACTCAGTTGCAGGAACTTCTCGAAAAAGAGTTCATCAAGCCGAGTTGTTCACCGTGGGGATCCCCGATTCTGTTTGTGAAGAAGAAGGACGGGTCCCAACGGATGTGTATAGATTACCGTGAGTTGAATAAGCTTACGGTGAAGAATCGTTATCCTCTGCCAAGGATCGACGACTTGTTCGACCAACTATAGGGAGCCTCGTGGATCTCTAAGATTGATTTGAGAACGGGGTATCATCAGATGCGGGTGAGGAGTGAGGATACGAAGAAGACGGCATTTCGTACACGTTATGGCCATTACGAGTTTGTGGTGATGCCTTTCGGGCTCACCAATGCACCAGCAGCGTTCATGGACCTTATGAACAGGGTGTGTAGCCCGATGTTGGATCGGTCGGTGATTGTGTTCATTGACGATATTCTCGTGTATTCAAAGTCGAAGGAAGAGCACGAGACGCATATGCGGGAAGTTTTGGAGGTTTTGAGGTGGGAGAAGCTTTATGCTAAGTTCTCCAAGTGTGAGTTCTGGTTACGGGAGGTCCAATTCCTAGGACATGTCGTGAACCAAAATGGTATTATGGTCGATCCGACCAAGATTACAGCAGTGATGCAGTGGGAGGTGCCGAAGACTCCCACTGAGGTACGGAGTTTTCTTGGGTTAGCAGGGTACTACCGGAGGTTCATTCAGGATTTCTCTAAGATTGCGTTACCTATGACTCGATTGACGAAGAAATCTGCGGCTTTCAGCTGGGGTGAGGAGCAGCAGAGGGCTTTTGAGGAGCTGCGCAGACGTTTATGCGAGGCTCCGGTGTTGACTTTGCCTGGGGGTATGGAGGATTTGGTAGTGTATTGTGACGCTTCTCACCAGGGATTGGGCGTCGTGCTCATGCAGCGCGGTAAGGTTATAGCTTACGCTTCGAGGCAGTTGAAGCCTCATGAGGCGAACTACCCGACACATGACCTAGAGTTGGGAGCAGTGGTGTTTGCTCTAAAGATTTGGAGGCATTACTTGTATGGCGTCAAGTGTACGATATACACTGACCATAAAAGCCTCAAATACTTGATGGACCAGCAAAACCTCAACATGCGTCAGAGGAGGTGGCTTGACGTAGTTAAAGATTATGATTGTGAGATACTTTACCACCCGGGTAAAGCGAATGTTGTTGCGGACGCACTTAGTCGACATCCGGTTGGTGAGCCACTGCGGGGTTTGTGTAAACGGTTAACAGTGGTTACACCTCTCCTTGAGTCGATAGGTAGTGCTCAGGAAGTGGCAGTTCTGGACGAGAATGCCAAACGCGAGAGAGTTTCGGGTGAAATTCCGAATTTTGCCCGTGATAGTAGAGGTTTATTGACCCGGTATGGTCGAGTGTGGGTTCCCTTCACTGGCGGGAACATGCAGATATTGTTGGACGAGGCGCATAAGTCCAAGTTTTCGATTCATCATGGAGCTACGAAGATGTACCGCGACCTGCGGGAGAATTATTGGTGGCCCGGCATGAAGCGGGATGTCGCCAAGTGTGTAGAGGTATGCTTGACATGTCGGAAAGTCAAGGCTGAGCACCAGCGGCCGCATGGGAAGTTGCAGCCTTTAGAGATTCCAGTGTGGAAATGGGAGCAGATCACGATGGATCTCATTACTAAACTCCCAAGGACTCCACGTGGGAATGATGCTATTTGGGTGATTGTCGATCGTCTGACCAAGAGTGCTCACTTTTTGGCCATCAAGGAGAGCTCCTCGGCGGAGAAGCTCGCAGAGATTTTTGTGCGAGAGATTGTAGCCAGGCACGGGGTGCCAGTCTCGATTGTCTCTGACAGGGACACCCGTTTTACCTCTCGGTTTTGGGAGAAGTTTCAGGTGGAGATGGGTACGCGGTTACATTTTAGCACGGCCTTTCATCCACAGACTGACGGGCAGAGTGAGCATACTATTCAGACACTCGAGGACATGCTTCGGGCATGTGCTATTGATTTTGGAGGTAGTTGGGATCAGTACCTTCCTTTGGCGGAGTTTTCCTACAACAACAGCTTCCATTCCGGTATTGGCATGCCGCCGTACGAGATGTTGTATGGTAGGAAGTGCATGACGCCCATTTGCTGGGGCGAGGTTGGTCAGCGAGTATTGGGGAGTACTGATATCGTGCTGAAGACGACTGAGATGATACAGATGGTGCGGGACCATTTAGTTACTGCACAGAGTCGGCAGAAGAGTTACGCCGACAAGAGACGATCAGACTTGGAGTTTCAAGTGGGGGATTATGTTTTGCTGAAGGTTTCGCCCTGGAAAGGGGTGATTCGGTTTCGTAAACGGGGAAGGTTATGACCCCGTTACATTGGACCTTACAAGGTCATTGCATGAGTGGGAAAGGTAGCTTATCGCTTAGAGTTACCGGACGAGCTGAGCTTGATCCACAACACATTCCACGTGTCTCAGTTGCGGAAGTGTGTGGTGGATGAGTCTGCGGTGATTCCTCTCGAGGGTATTCAGATCGACGAGCGGCTTAATTACGTAGAAAAGCCGATCGCCATTGTTGACAGGAAGACGAGGACCTCGCGTAACAAGGTAATTGGTTTGGTGAAAGTCCAATGGCAGCACCGAAAGGGTTTCGAGTGGACTTGGGAACCCGAGGTTGAGATGCGGGAGAACTATCCGGAGCTGTTCGCGGACGTAGACTTCGAGGACGAAGTCTAATTCAAGCGGGGGAGAGTTGTAAAACCCGTGTCCCGGTATGGTTTAATTTTACGCATATATTTATTTAATATCTTTCCCTAAGCGAATTGTTAGTAACGGATTTTGACGGGGAAGACCTAAAATGTTAAAATAATGTAATGAGGGGGCTAAATGGTTAAAACCGTAACTTGTATGTAAAGGAACTTGAAGGCAGGGACTAATTATGTAAATTTTTGAAAGTGTTGCATGGGGATCGGCTTAAGAGACCGACCCCCCTCCCCTTTCTCGTTTCACTTTCGTCCCACGCAAAGAACACCCACAAAACCCTAAGCGCAACCCTACCTCTTTCCCCTCCCTTCTTGTTGCCGCTGCTGTTCCACCCAAAACCACTGGCGCTGTCGCCGTGGTTCGCTGCCGGAGAGAGAGAGAACAAGAGAGAGAGAGGGTGCCGGAGCTTTCGTGTCGCTGCTGTGTCATCGTCGCGAGGTAAGGATCCTCATCTATGTGTTTTCTTCTGGCGTCGTCGAGGGAAGGCTCTCTTTTCCCATTGTTTCTTTATTTCATCGTCGCCGATGCACCACAAAACCACCGCCGCCGCCGCAGCCATGGCTGCCGGCGGTGTGCGCCGCCGCCGTACGCCACCAGTCCGGTGGTTGTGACGGGTGGGGTTGTTCCTGTTAGGACGTGCGTGGGTGTGTGTAACGACCCGGTATCCCACAACATACATAATATATAACAATTAACATTTCATACACAACGTCGTTACTTTCATAACAAAATACATAATAATTCACATTCGGTCCCAAGGTCTCAAAACTATACAATACAAAAGAAACGTGAACATATCCTAATCTTCGTCAGCTATCAACCGCCTTCTATGCTTTATTCTTCCCTTTGCTAACAAAAGATCCTTAACCTGGAATACATATTTTTGAAAGGAAAATGAGGGTTAGACCGAAAGGTCTAGTGAGATAATCCCTGTCAGTTTAGAAATCCTTTTTATAAAATACACATATATTACACATAATTAAATACCAAGTAAGACTCGTGCATTGTGCTCAACTCATCCTTATCCTCTTTCTCATTCTCATTCCCATGGCCATATTAGTTGGTTGCGAGCCAACAACACCGCTGTACAACAACTACAGCACCGCTGTACAACTACTACAGCAAACACCTCCGCCGACTATAGTTTCGGCTAACGTATATTCGTTTAGTGTAATGCACAGATAAATACAATATATATATGTACCAATATATCATATTGTCATTTATAAAACCTTTCATCCCATTTTCTTTTATAAAAGCGTTACCACATTCCAACCACATATACGTCTCTATATAAACACATAATCACATCATGTATCAAAATCTCAATCCGCACATATCCATCTCATATATATATATCACATATATATGTATCCCAGTTGAAAAACGTTTTAAAGTAAAACTCACCTTGAATGCTTAAAAATACGCTTCCAAGCCCTTCTCCGAGCTATCCGATCCTTTATCCAAAATTCTCATAATCTGAAACCATTTACATACAAATATCTCCTTACCAACTTATGTATAAGATTTACTAGCAGGCTAAGAACTCTAGATACATCTATCTAACTTTTATCCTCAAAATTGACCAAACAGCCAAAGTTCTCGGATAACCCAAAGTTCCCGGACAACTCAGACTATCCGGACAACAAATGAATCCGGACACCCAAAGGAATCCGGATGCCATCCGGTATCTAAATCATCCGAAAACCACCCACGAATCGTCCGGACACTATCAACAAAACTACCCGGACACCATCAAAGAAACTACCCGGATACCTTCATAATATCCGGACACCTCTGTCGGTTTGGTGCTTTTTACCCAGAAAACCGACTGAATTAATACCAGAAGTGTATTTGACTAATCTAATCCGATAGAAACCTTCTAAAAGCAATTACAAACACAAAATACAAAGGAACATACCTCAGATTCACTTCCAAGTACACCAAATTGGGTCTCTTAGCCACAACCTTTCTTTCTTCTTCTTGCTTTCTCTCAACACACACACACACACCAATTCTGAAATATCTGATAATTTTGGAGTTATGAAATATCTGAACTCCTAAAGGGGTAATATCAACCTATTTTCATTTTAAACCTTGAACTTCTCAATAATGACACAAAAACACCTTTAAATCTCTAAATTAACCAAACTTACCCTAAACATCAATTATATAGTTAACTTTATTTAACGGAAAGATATTTTTTAACTAACGAACTTACCCGGGGTATTACATTATCTCCCCCTTAAAAGAATTCCGTCCCGGAATTCGGTCAAGTGAAAAGGTACGGTTGCTTAGTTCTCACTTCTACCTTGAACTCAAACCAAGTCGTAGGAACTAACTGAATAGACACCATACACCCATCTATATCTCTAACACAGATAAGCAACAAAAGAACGGAAATACCAATAATCATTTCACACCGAAGTCATATAACACTTTAGCACGTATAGAGTTTATTAGAATCATACCTGTAACAGCATCAGGACTTTCTTCCACCTCTTGTTCCATCATCTGAAAAACACGACCTTGGATTCCAGGTAGTTCAGACCCTTGTACTCCTCCCGACTTACCACCCGTTGGTTCCACCGTCACATTACCTTGCTGTGCTTTCCACTGTGGACAATTAACCTGAACATGTTCAGGGGAGTTGCAAACGAAACAAAATCGAGTTACCCGACAATCTCACACGATATGACCAGCCTTTCCACATTTGTAGCACTTTCGGGAATCACCATAGCAGTTTCCTTGATGAATACGGTCACATGCTGAACATGGTTTTCTTTCAGCTGGCCTGAAAGGTGAATAACTATCAAACCTCGGGGATTCGTATTCTTCTGAATCGTACGTCGTTTCTTCCAATTTTCTTTTCCCAGCACCCTTATCACCAATGTCTCTCCTATTATCCCGTTCCACATTTTCCGCGGCATCTACTGCGGCTGAGAAGGTATCGGGTCCTTTTGCAATCACTAGCTTTCTAATTTCTGCATTTAACCCGAAAATAAACCTTTCCATCTTTAGCGCCTCCGTGGCAACATAGTACTCCGCAAAGCGAGACTTCTCCAAAAAGTGAGCAGTGTAATCCCTAACCGATAAACTTCTTTGATGTAAGTTCATGAATTCCTCTTCCAGCTGTCTAACTGCTGCTTGAGGACAAAACTGTTCTTTGAAAGCTGTTGTGAATTTGTCCCAAGTAAAAGTTGAGTATACATCAGATCCCTTAGAGTCAATAAGGGCCTCCCACCAAAATAGAGCGTCTACCTTCAACATCGCGGCTCCGTATAGTACTGTATCTTCTTCTACACACTTGCTGGTCCTGAAGACAGCTTTTATCTCTTTCAGCCACCTCATGGCCTTCACTGGATCTCTCTCTCCTGTATATGTCGGGGGTTTGCTATTTAAAAACATTTTATAGTCACACTTCCTTGGCACCGGTATGACAGTATGTGTAATGGGCATTTCGTCTTCCAGACTAGGATCTGGTATTCCAGTTTCAGTGTGACGAGTTCTGTCAAACATAGCTTGTATATTGGCTTGAAGTCTTCCCATTTCCGCAGTCAAATCATTTCGTGTAACAAACTCCGTACCTCGCCCCTGAACTCTGCCTCCAGTTCTGCCCCTACCTCTTTTTCCTCCTCGTCCCCTTGTCACAACTGTTGAATTTGTTCTATTAGGATTTCCTCCTCCCCGATTCGTTTGTCTAGTACCGCTTGCCATTCTGTAGATTCAAACAAGGTTAACATACACATAAGCACATACCCCATATAACAAGGTATTCCAGTTCAAACATGTACCTGTAAGATCACAATTACACTGGCCAGGTGTAATCTGAAATTACCTTACATGATGTTCCTTCTACCTTTTTATATTTAATATCCCAAGGTTCTACAATAATAGGGACATCCTACTTCGCATGCAGTTTAAGTCTAGGTACAGATACTAATACCTAAATCCCTTAAACTAGGGCTCTGATACCATCTGTAACGACCCGGTATCCCACAACATACATAATATATAACAATTAATATTTCATACACAACGTCGTTACTTTCATAACAAAATACATAATAATTCACATTCGGTCCCAAGGTCTCAAAACTATACAATACAAAAGAAACGTGAACATATCCTAATCTTTGTCAGCTATCAACCGCCTTCTATGCTTTATTCTTCCCTTTGCTAACAAAAGATCCTTAACCTGGAATACATATTTTTGAAAGGAAAATGAGGGTTAGACCGAAAGGTCTAGTGAGATAATCCCTGTCAGTTTAGAAATCCTTTTTATAAAATACACATATATTACACATAATTAAATACCAAGTAAGACTCGTGCATTGTGCTCAACTCATCCTTATCCTCTTTCTCATTCTCATTCCCATGGCCATATTAGTTGGTTGCGAGCCAACAACACCGCTGTACAACAACTACAGCACCGCTGTACAACTACTACAGCAAACACCTCCGCCGACTATAGTTTCGGCTAACGTATATTCGTTTAGTGTAATGCACAGATAAATACAATATATATATGTACCAATATATCATATTGTCATTTATAAAACCTTTCATCCCATTTTCTTTTATAAAAGCGTTACCACATTCCAACCACATATACGTCTCTATATAAACACATAATCACATCATGTATCAAAATCTCAATCCGCACATATCCATCTCATATATATATATCACATATATATGTATCCCAGTTGAAAAACGTTTTAAAGTAAAACTCACCTTGAATGCTTAAAAATACGCTTCCAAGCCCTTCTCCGAGCTATCCGATCCTTTATCCAAAATTCTCATAATCTGAAACCATTTACATACAAATATCTCCTTACCAACTTATGTATAAGATTTACTAGCAGGCTAAGAACTCTAGATACATCTATCTAACTTTTATCCTCAAAATTGACCAAACAGCCAAAGTTCTCGGATAACCCAAAGTTCCCGGACAACTCAGACTATCCGGACAACAAGACTTATCCGGACAACAAGACTTATCCGGACAACAAAAAGAATCCGGACACCCAAAGGAATCCGGATGCCATCCGGTATCTAAATCATCCGGAAACCACCCACGAATCGTCCGGACACTATCAACAAAACTACCCGGACACCATCAAAGAAACTACTCGGATACCTTCATAATATCCGGACACCTCTGTCGGTTTGGTGCTTTTTACCCAGAAAACCGACTGAATTAATACCAGAAGTGTATTTGACTAATCTAATCCGATAAAAACCTTCTAAAAGCAATTACAAACACAAAATACAAAGGAACATACCTCAGATTCACTTCCAAGTACACCAAATTGGGTCTCTTAGCCACAACCTTTCTTTCTTCTTCTTGCTTTCTCTCAACACACACACACACACCAATTCTGAAATATCTGATAATTCTGGAGTTATGAAATATCTGAACTCCTAAAGGGGTAATATCAACCTATTTTTATTTTAAACCTTGAACTTCTCAATAATGACACAAAACACCTTTAAATCTCTAAATTAACAAAACTTACCCTAAACATCAATTATATAGTTAACTTTATTTAACGGAAATATATTTTTTAACTAACGAACTTACCCGGGGTATTACAGTGTGTGCGTGTGACCCAAGAGTCGTTAGTGGGATCGTCCCTTTGCATCGCCGGATTTTTTTAGCAAACCATCACCACCGCCGGCGGCGACTGCCGCCTCCACGCCGCCACTGACCGCCACTGCTTGGGGTGGCAGTGGGTGGTGTTGTGTGTTAGTAGCCTAAAACCCTAAGCCAACGTATGAATTGCAGGTCTGATTGTATTAAGTCATAGCTTAATAGAAGTTTAACCCATGTTATCATTTTATGTGAAAATTTCCAATCTGTCCCTGTTTTGTAAATTCCGTAGTTTATTCTAGGAAGCTCGGATTGAGGTGAAACCAGTGCACAAATCTCCCAAATTGTGTCTACTGAGTTTCATATGTTTTACAGAAAAATCAATTCTGCCTCTATCTAGGGCCAAAATGGCAATTTGTACAGACTGGTCCGGAATTCCTGTTTCGGGTAGTCTGTCTTAGAATATTCATATAAATTAGTAGGGACCTCGTATGAACGCGTGCGATATGTCCCTGGAAACCTAAGACATAGAAATTTCTAATTATGGAATAATAATTCTGGTTTGATGGGTTTAAGGGGTGCTAAACAGGTCACGAACAGACCTGTGGTGTTAGACCAAAAACCGGAAAGTGTACGTTTAGACTTGTAGTTGTAATTTCGGGTTGGGGCTACACTTTGACACTTGATAACACTTCTTTAGGTGGAAAGAAGTGAGTTGGAGTTGGCGGGTTCGTGTCGCTGTTCGTGGAGTTCTACACTGCTTTCTGAGGTGAGTTCACTCACTGCATAGGGTAGAGATTGTATGCGCGCTGCTATAGTTCGTGTGTGTTAACTGTTTTGTTTGTGTGTAGTACTAGGCCGAGTTAGTGTCTAGTATGAGATCTTGGGTGTCGTATGAATCTCGGGGAGACCGAGGAATACGTACACGGGTGTTGTATGAACTCGGGGAGACCGAGGGATGCTTACGCGAGTGTTGTATGAATTCGGGGAGACCGAATGATGCATGCATAGGGGTTCATGCATGAGTTTGCTTGTATTATTAAACTGCATGTATTGGTTGTTATATCTATCTGTTGATAGGGGTGGTGTCGATATGATTGATATCGTATGCATGTGTTTGAATTCACTAAGCTTTGTGCTTACCCTTTCCCTATAAATTATTGTTTCAGGTACGAGTGGCACAAAGGCGTGACGGTACACACTGGAGAGTTGAGGAGATTTTCCCTATTATTATTTTGAGACACTGTGTTTAGAAATATTATATTTTCCGCTGCTTTAATTGAGTTGGTTGTTTTAACTTACCGAGGTTTTGACAAAACGTTTAATTGGATTTAAATACTCATGGTTTATTTTAAATAAAATGTTGTTTTTAAAAGTTCAAATTTATTGTAATTTTTGGGACGTTACACATGGGCATAATCGCCTGGTCACTTCCACGGGTTATGTACCCCAGGTCACCCTCCCCGCTGCTTCTCCCCCTTCGCGAGAATGACACCTGCGGGAGTGCCACGACACTATTGCCGGGCATTCTCGCCCCACTTGTACCGTCGGCCATTAAGGCTTGTTTACGTGACCCATTTCGAAGCAACCCACCAAACAAAGCAGATCAAGTTTTCTTACGTGGAATACATGCATGCGGGTAGGTTTTCACAAGAAATAAAGGAATTTTACCCCAAAATGTTCAAAGTCCAAACATGGAAATACTTAGGACTAAAAATTAATTAAAACGAATTTCGTGCTATTTGAAGTTTATGGGAAAACGTACTAGGAGATTTCGGGGTGTTACAGATCAGATGTAGTCACACGCAAACAGCGTTTCAAAAACCAAGAATGAACTGCAAAAAATACAACATGAATAGATCTACAAGATCAGATCAGAAACATTTTGCAAAAAACTTTTCATATTCCTTGATACAAAGGTAAAAACGAGATCTAAAACATTTTGATGAAAATAGTGATGGTATAAACCAGAGAGAAAATCTCTTTGAAAAAACAATAACTCATAGAGTTGATTTCAGAAAAGAAGAACAAGAAGAAGAGATTACCACTCGTTGTCATAAGCGATGCACATCACAGGAGCAAGGAATCAGAGCCTAAGCTTTGATACCATATTGAAACTTATAACAACGTATATTACAACAAAATACAAAATGATTACAAGAGAAACAAGTATCTAATCTATATGAGTCGTCTTCAAGAGATTTGAAGATGAACTCTTATACAAGAAACCCTAAACGAAGAATGAGAGAAAAGTCGTAAGAAAGTGAGAGGAAAAAATGAATTGATCTGATGGAAAATTAGGTTAAATGAGAGTTTAAATACTCCAGCCAAATATTGCACATTAGCCCTTCAACTGTCCAACAATTGCTCTGCTACCCTTCTATTTTCCTGGAATGTGAGGCACAGTCCTCTTGACCCTTTAGAATCATCATGTGTCATCTTAAGCCCTCAAACTTCAGTATTAACCACAAACAACCAAAATAAGTTTAGAAAATGTCAAGATTGGTAAAATGTAAACTTACCTTTTAACACATTGTACATATTCTTGTATGAGTTTATAAATTATGAATACTTATATTTTATAGCAATACTCAGATGAGATGATAGATAAATCTATAAACACGAAACAATAAACTATATAAATTTTTTGATCAAAATTGTTTAACAACGAAAATAAAAAGAAATAATAACAACTTCAAGACAATACCACAAATGACATAAAATTTTGAGTCTCTTTTTGTTATATTAAGACATTTGTAGATATTTTCATAGTTAAAGATATTTATACAAGAGTAAATTACAAATTTGTCCACGTGGTTATGGAAAATATGGATTGGGTCCCCTAATCGAAATAGTTACATGTATGGTCATCATGGTTTTACTTTTATTATGGATCAGGTCTCTAGCCCTAACTTTACTAATCTTTGTTCTGTTAAGTCAAGAGTGATATTGTCTGTTTACTTTTTTTTCCTTTAAAAAATCATTAAAAAGTCATTTACAACATTGAGAAGACTTTGAAAGATGTTGCACGTATCGTTAAACACGCAACAAGGTTTAAATTTATAAACCAAACTTGAACCAAGTATAGGAGTAAGTCGGGTGTCGATCTTCTCATGGAGTCAGTGGTTAAACCAACGATTTGTGTTAAAATCGGCACATATGTCACTTAGATATGCCACTCAGTTTGATCTTTTAAGCTCAAAGCAACTAACTAAAAACGAAAACTACTTGATACAAATGACATTACTTCAAAAGATTTGGATTTAGAGAATTGTAAGAATTATTAAACGAAAAAATAAAGAAACTTTATAACTATTATTAACTAAAGAAAACAAAACAGAACTTTATCCAATAAAAGAAATATAAATTCATCTAAGACATTCTTCAAGCACTTGGCATGGCATGCAATCCAATAAATCATAAACCTAAACTTTATTAACTAAAGAAAATCAAAACCAACTTCAACTCACTTATAAAATCCAATAGAAATTAAATACGAGTACTTATCAAAACCCAATCCAAACTTTCTAAACCAATAACACTTGTTAGAATTGGAGAATCGATAGATTGATAGAGAGACTCGAGATGGCTGAAGACGGCCGGTTTGCATATATTGAGAGTGAGTTTGCAATAGAGAGTCTAACCTAATAATGAAACCCTAAGAGACTATTTATACAAGGTAAGTTACACATAATTACAGAAAGGACCCTGAACTATACATATTGACATTAATACTCTAACATCCCCCCTCAAACTCAAGTAGGGGAAAAATAAGCCAAATTGAGTTTGGAAACAAGAGCCCGAAAACGCCCTGGAAGATGAGCTTTGGTGAAGATGTCGGCAGTCTGATCAATAGTTGAGATTGGAAAAAGTTTAACCGTCTTGCGAAGAACATGTTGACGAGTGAAATGACAGTCAATCTCGATGTGCTTTGTACGCTCATGAAAGACATCATTGTGAGCAATCTGAATAGCACTAGTGTTGTCACACCACAATGGTGTTGGGGAAAATTGATGAGCACCCATATCAGATAGTAGCCAGCGTAGCCATACGAGTTCTTGAGTGGTGTCAGCTAAGGCTCGATATTCCGCTTCAGTGCTGGAGCGAGCTGTCAGTGATTGTTTCTTGCTGCGCCAGGAGATAAGAGAGTCCCCAAGAAAGAAACAATAGCCGGTAGTTGAACGAAGATCGGTTATGTCACCATCCCAGTCAGCATCTGAGAAGGCACGAAGTTGTAAGGATGAAGTGGATGAGAAATGAAGCCCATGGAACATTGTCCCTTTGAGGTACTGAAGTATACGGAGAACAGCGGCATAGTGGTTTGAGCACGAGGCAGCCATGAATTGGCTAACTATATGAACTGCATAGGCAAGATCTGGTCTAGTAACAGTCAGGTAGACCAGAGATCCAACTAGTTGACGGTACCGTGTAGGGTCTTTCAGCGGGGTTCCGGCATTCGGAGCAAGGTGCAGATTTTGCTCAATGGGTGTGGATGCAACTTTGTTGTCCGTGATCCCAGCTTTGGACAACAGATCTGAAATGTACTTGGCTTGACAGAGATAGATGCCAGAAGAGTTTGATAGAACTTCAAGTCCAAGAAAGTAGTGTAGTTTGCCAAGATCTTTCATCTCAAAACATGAGCTGAGAGACTATTTGAGATGATTGATACCTGTAGTGTCACTGTCGGTGCTGATCATGTCATAAACATACAACAGGAGTAAGATAGTACCTGCAGCAGTAGTCCGTGTAAACAGGCCAGAATCATAGTTACTTGGAGAAAATCCCAATGAGATGACAGTGTTGCTAAACTTTTCAAACCTAGCACGAGGAGCTTGTTTGAGGCCATAGAGGGCTTTTCGAAGTCGACATACATGTCCCTGACGGGAGGTCACACCTGGAGGGAGTCTCATGTAGACTTCCTCTTAGAGATCGCCATTCAGAAAGGCATTCTTGACATCCATCTGATAGAGTGGCCATTTCTTGGTGGCGGCTATGCCGAGAAGACTACGAACTGATGTGACGCGAGCCACAGGAGCAAACGTTTCCTCGTAGTCAATGCCATATTCTTGATTGAAGCCTTTTGCCACAAGGCGTGCTTTGTATCGATCAATGGATCCATCAGACTTGGTTTTGATTTTGAAGACCCATTTGCAACCAATGGGTGACTTTCCCGGTGGGAGAGGAACAAACTCCCATGTATTGGCTTTGTCAAGTGCCTGAAGTTCCTCTGTCATAGCTTGCTTCCAAACAGTGTTAGAATCGGCTTCCTTGAAGGAAGTTGGTTCATGGATGGACAGTAAAGTGGCATAACAATGATAATCACGAAGGTGAGAAGGAACTTGCCTTACCCGAGCGGAGCATCGTGCTTCATCTTGTGGTTGAGAAGAGCTAGGATCCACAGACTCATCAGATGGCTCAGAAGTAGTACTTGGAGTTGGTGCAGATGATTGATCGTGATCAGATGGCACAGATGGGGCCGGTGAAGGTTCAGATGGAACAGATGAAGGTTCCGGTTGATAAGAGGCAGAAGGAGGTGGAACAGATGGCAAGAATAAGACTCAGATGGAGGTGAGTTGGAAGGAGGTGGGACAGATGGTGAGGTCAGTATGGAATCTAATTGGAGTGAGTCCAAAGAGATGGAGTTATCAGTGAAGAAGGAAGTGGAAGGATTGGGTATGTCCTGAAATTTGGACACTGTTGAGAAGGGAAGATGTTCCCAGAATGTGACATGACGGGATATACGTAGTCTCTTAGAGACTGGATCCCAACAACGATAACCTTTGTGTTCAATACCATAGCCAAGAAAACAGCATAATCGAGAACGAGGTTCAAGTTTGGTGCGTTCATGAGGTTGTAACTGAACAAAGCAGGCACAACCCCATACTTTTAGGAGTTCATACTTTTAGGAGTTCATATGCAGGGGAGACCTCATGGAGCACTTCATAGGGAGACTTTTGATTGAGAATGGGAGTCGGGTGACGGTTGATGGTGTAGACAGCCGTAAAGGCAGCTTCGCCCCAAAAACGTTCTGGACACTTGGCTGAGATTAATAGAGTACGAACAGTATCGAGGATGTGGCGATGTTTACGTTCTGCACGTCCATTTTGCGGAGAGGTGCCTGGACAGGAGTACTGAGAAAGAGTACCCTGAGATCGAAGAAAGGAGAGGAGAGAAGATTCTTTGTATTCCATAGCATTATCTGCTCGAAGAATCTTTATAGGCTTGGAAAACTGGGTCAGAATCATACGGGCGAAGGTGATGTAGATTTGAGGTAGTTCGGAGCGATGTTTCATGAGATATATCCATGTAAAGCGAGTGTGAACATCGATAAAGATAACAAAGTATCGATAACCACCCATGGATGGATGTGGTGCTGGCCCCCAAACATCAGAGTGAATGAGGTCAAAAGGGGAAGCAGATTTAAATTCATTTAGTTGAAAATGTAAGGCATGGTGTTTGCCAAGTTGACAGGATAAACAAGAAACGTTTTCAGAAGAGGTGTTGCCTAACAGTCCTGAACTAGCTAACAGTTTTATCCTAGCTAGAGATAAATGTCCTAGACGTTTATGCCATAATTCAAAGGAAGAAGTACTGGAAACAGAAGCAACACGATTTGAGGATTGTAAGGGGAGACGGAGGTAGGCCACTTCAACCATCCGACCAACTTTACGGCCTACTCCAAGGATCTGCTTGGTCTTTGGATCCTGCACAACACAACCAGAAGGATGAAACAAAACAATTAGGCCGGATTCCATAAGTTGAGTGATAGAAATCAGACTCAGAGATAAGTTTGGAATATGTAGCACATCAGGTAATTGAATGTTGGTGGTAGATACAGTTCCACTGAAAGATACTGGTAAGCGAATGTCATCCGCAGTACGGACTGATGAGAACATGTTGGAGGTTTGCTTAGAGATAAACCCGTCAGCCTTAGGTGTCATGTGGTTACAACAACCAGAATCAAATAGCCAAGGATTACCTGGTGCTGAGATATTGCACTGAGAATTCATGCCCATAGAACCTGTCATGAGTCGCTTTATTTGGTCTTGGTTTTGGCGCAGGAGTGCCATAAGATCAGGTGATGAGTTGGTGTTATGTAGTGCCTGAATTGGCGGTGTAGAGGAGTCTGGAGTGATTGATCCAGCAAAGGACTGAGTACGCAGTTGTTGCTTTTGCTTACTTGAATTCCGTGGATGTTTTGGACAGTCAGACCCAAGGTGTCGTGGCTGTCTGATCCCACACCAACGACATTTTCGAATTAGGCAGTTGAGGAGAAGATGAGTACTAGAGTGACAGAACGTGCATTCACTGTATGTAGATTGACTATTGAGAGCCATCTGGAGCGGAAGACTGGAAGGAAATCCCGGAGTGTAAGGACCTGATCGTAAGGCACCGAAACTGTGTGTTCCGGAATTGAAAATCGAAAAAAGGAGTTTTGAGTTGTGAGTTGTCGCAACTAACTGAGATCGCAAGAGAAGGTTGCGATAGTAAGGTTTGTCGCAATAGAGGGTTGAGATAGAAGCTGATATCGCAAGTAATGGTTGCGATTTGAGGCTGATATCGCAAGTAAGGGTTGCGATTAGAAACTGATATCGCAAGTAAGAGTTGCGATTAGATGCTGATATCTCAAGTAAGGGTTGCGATTTAAGGCTGATATCGCAAGTAAGGGTTGCGATTTGAGGCTGATATCGCAAGTGAAGATTGCGATAGTTATGATTCTGGTGGTTGCGATAGTTATGAGTCTGAAGGTTGCGATAGTGATGAGATTCAAGATGTTCTTGAGTCGAATTTTCAAAACTGGTCGGTTTTGGCTGAAAATTGGTACGTAGGTTCGTGACAGTATTCTGAGCAACTTTAAAGCTTGGTGTTTTGTCAAAAAAAAAAACAGAAAATGGATTTTCGGAGCCAAACAGAGTGCAGCAAAATAAGAAAACTAAAAAACTCCGAAAATAGGCTGGAATGCAGATCTGAAAGATAGGTGTTGTACCTGAGTGATGGAAGATACTTACCTAGAGCTTTGATACCATGTTATAATTGGAGAATCGATAGATTGATAGAGAGACTCGAGATGTCTGAAGACGGTCGGTTTGCATATATTGAGAGTGAGTTTGCAATAGAGAGTCTAACCTAATAATGAAACCCTAAGAGACTATTTATACAAGGTAAGTTACACATAATTACAGAAATGATCCTGAACTATACATATTGACATTAATACTCTAACAACACCAAAAGCAAACAACTCCTAACGAGAATTAATCGTAAAATTAAACGCCGAGTTCGGAGTTGACTTTGTTTGGTTAACAAAGAAAACACAGCAGCAAAAAGTATCCGATGGAGCCTCAAAACTGATTGATGATTATGTTGCTGTCAAAAGCTGAGAAAGAATGGAAAGAACGCTGCATGCGTTTTTGGTGCTGTAAGTGGGTCCTTTCTTTGCTGCTGGTTTGTGCTCAAAAACAAGAGCCTGCGTCTGAGATTTTTCAGCCGTGAAATTCCTTTCCAACAGCGTCCCTTCGCTTTTTTTTTATGTGTAGATTGACGCGTGAAGAACCCGTCCATCGCTCACAAAAGAAAGTCAATTCCCTTTTTCATCTTTTGATTTTGATTTTGTTTTCTTCTTAAACCCAATAAATAGAAAAAAGTCTAAAAAAACTCAATTAAAAGTCCATGAATAATTATTTGTTTGAATGAATAAAACATTTCAAAACATGTTAAATAAATACATGTTAAATATATATTTACAAATTTTCTATATATTTTTTGTATTTTGACCTAATTTTTATATGTATATTTATTTATGTTATAGGTGTAATTTTTATAAGTTTTGAAATGAGTAATGATTTTATAAGTATTTATTAATTAGTCATAACTCATAAGAGCATCTCCAACAGCTTCTCTAATTTGAAGAAAATAGAGAATATGAGAATTTTGGGTTGTTTTTTTGCTCCAACAGCTTCACCAAAACGATCTCTAAAATGGAGAAAGTAGGAGAGAGAAGTTTTTCTTCAAATATGAAGTTAACCCCAAAAATGATTACTAAGTGAGAGCATCAATAAAAATCTTTAAAAAATAATATTTAGAGAGAGAAATAATATTTTAATAGATGAATACAATATTTTAATATTAAAATCATTGTTTTTTTCCAAAATAGGAAATCTGTTGGAGATGAATGTAATCTTTTTTTGGAGATTTTGACTTTTGATTCTCTATTTTAGAGAAATTTTAAAGAAGCTGTTGGAGATGCTCTAAAGATGCATTTAACAAGTTTTAAAATGTCTTTAAGAATTAATTTAAAAAGTTTCATAAAGCCAAATGACTTATTTATTCAGAAAAATTATCAATTAACTTAATTATTTCAAACAGTAAAGTAAAATTGGATTTTAACTTTTCCAATAAAAAAGACCAAACCCCACAAGATCCTTTCCTTTTCCTTGTCCATATTGTGTTCCTTCTCCTAAACCTCACGGCCCACTCACACAATCACAGATATATAATTCCTTTTAGTCCAAACCCAATAAATTATGTTTAGCCATAAAATCCTTGAGAATTTTCTGGTCCACCTTGATGCATCAATGACTTGTACCTTCCACTATAGAAGGTGTACCTACTGTTCAGCATGCTCTATCTGACTTCAGCAGCCGTTTCAGCCCAGGTGCATTCCGAGTTTGTAAAAACTCAAAACTTGAAAGTTGTCGGTCCTTCTGTTGGCTTTCCAGATTTTCTTGAATCACTCAAATCCGAGATTGGACGAGTGAGATATGCCCAAATACGATAGCCTCGCAACTCTGTCAAAATCCTCTTTTTTGCTATTTTTCATTCCAAAGTGTTCCGAACCTATAAAATATTAATGTAGTTCGGTTTTACCATTTTAACGCATTAATAAGGGGGTGACTGATGAGAAAATAAACAAGAATTAAACAACCGATCAAAAGATTACAAAGACAAGCTTCCTGGTAAAGTGGTAAGCGAGGGTCTTTTTGAAAGGGAGATGAAAGGGAGGACGATGGATCTTTTAATACGAAATGGGGTTCTTTTGAATGGGTTTTTCTAAGGAAATGAATTTCTAACTAGAAGGAAATGTGGTTTGTTGAAAGGATAATGGTATGTGAGCATATTTTATGTCTTCCATATCATTTTAAGTATGACATAGAAGCAAAGAAAACCGGTTTAAAGTAAAACAAATCACCTATTAGGTACATTTTTCAAAGTACAATGTTCTAATAAAAAATAACTTTTATAGTATATTATTGTAATAAGAAAAAATAAAGGTAAAATGCTATAATAAGATAATTTATGAAAGTAAGATCATCCACACACCTGTAAGACCTTACTCATTTCACAAGTGTCACATCAGCTTTGCAATAACATCTTTTACATACATGCAAGACCAAACTCGTTTCTAAACTAAAAAATTATAATATAAATAATATAGATAATTATAATATAATTAATAAATTAATTATAAAATATAGATAAATAGATTGTGTACGTTTATCTATTAGTATTTGTATTTTTGTAATTTTTATATTAATGTACTTTTAATTTAGCAGTTTAAATAAAAAACATTGCATAAAAGTATCATTTTTTAAAAATAAAGCATGGGTAAGAAATTTTAATAAAAATATTAAAAAAAAATAATGTTCAAATAAACTAATAAATGAATTAAATTTAATAAACACACTAATAATAACTAATATTTAAACAAACTAACTAACTAATTAAATTAAAAAATAATTTGTTTACTATATTAAATTTGTTGCAAGGTCTTGCTAATTGTGCAAGATGTTGGAAGTCTTGCAAGACCTTGCAAGACACATGGCATGTCATGTCATCTTACAAGAGCTCTTACAAAACGCGTGTGAATGCTCTAAGTTGCTATTTTAGACATTTTACCCAAAAAAAAACTAATAAAAAAATAAGGAGAATAATTGAAAAAGGTGGAAACAAGCTCCTTATTGAAAAAAGCTCCTAAATTGTATTAAAACCTTTTCTATAAACTCAAGAAATAATTTATTTTATGGTTGTCAAATATGGCCCAAAAATCAAAATCATGAATGAAATTAAAAAAAAAATCATTCTGTTTTGAACAATAATATTCGGATTTGAGTTTTACAATGGGTTGGAATTTGGTTGGGGATTCATGATTTTCGAGGAAATTCACAGCTTTAAGTTCAATATCATTATCGTGTTACATATTAGATCTAGATTTCAAGTTGATTAGTTGATTTAATTTGAGTTTAGGACAAGGGTACGTTGTCGACCACCATTAATTATTGTTTCAACCTGGTGTTGAAGGACCTCAAAGAAAGCCGATTTACATTAATTCGTTTATAAACTCGATAAAAATTAATATAAAATGATATGAACGAATAAATTTTGTATAAAAAAATTCTCAAAACCGAATTTCATTCATAAAAACGGGTCATGGGTATGCAACGAGTCTCAGAAGATACTAAGATAGGGTAAACGAGTCAAAAAGCGTGTCATGGGTATGAAACGGGTAATAAAAGTGATGACTTTACCTACATGTCATCGCAGATACATCAGATATTACACGTCTCCATCACCATCATTCTCTTCTCTTCTCCACAGATCGCCTCCATCACCATCGTCTCCTCCAGCTCCTCTCCACAAATCGCCACGATCGATCTGCTACAGTCGATCTGCTTATCTTTACGAAACGAATCTGCTTATCTTCATGATCGATCTGCTCCACAGATCGCCTCTATCTGCTTCTCTGTTCGATTTCTACTTGTACCATCGATTTGTATGTATTAAACCATCCGATTGGTCACTGTACCATCAATTTACATTTTTGAATCATCGATTTGCACTTTACTGAATCGATTGGTCACTGTGCATTTGGTCAGCAAAGTTTTGATTTCAAGCTACCATTTTATTTCAGCAAAGTTTTGATTTCAATAGCAAAAGATTTACAGATTTCAACAAAGTTTTGATTTCAATCTTTAAGCAAAGTTCTGATTTACGGATTTCAATCTTAGATTTCAGAGGTGGATCTTTAAGCAATGTTAGAGATGTCAGCAAATGTTAGATATTTACAGATTTCAGATTTCAGCAAATCTGCAAATGTTAGAGATTTACAGATGATTTGGAACTTTTGTGATTGCATAGGCTGTATGTCATTCATGATTTACATAAATGGTTATATGTCATTCATGAATGTCCTTTTCGGTCATTTTACATGAATAAGCAAAATTTATCAAACACTAAAAAAATTCCTTATTTGCTTATCCCGTTTCCACGCCACAATAAGCTAATCCAAACACTTTTTAAAAAACAAGTGTGGCAACTTAGGTTAAATCAGAGCTGAAATTATATTTTACTATTTAAACTTGCAACAAATTGCAATCAAACATTATGCTTTTGCACTATTACATTATATTAACCAGATGGTTAGCGACATCCGACGACTCCATTTTCTGTTTAGCTTATACATATGTGTATTTTACATCACCTAAGCTATTTTATAGCTTGACTATCGAGTCTTTCATTCTCTTGTGAATCCAATTACACAAAACGGTCTGATAATTCACTAAAATCACCCAAACCATAGTGAGTAGCTCGAAAGGGAAAAATAAGGTTTAGGAACACTCGAAGTCGCTCCTTTACTTTTTTAAGTATTTAAGTTTTTGGGAAAAAAGTAAAAAGCAATAAAAACTCCCCATGCGCTACATAGACTAGCGTTTTGATAAGCTAGCTTATGGTCATCCAAACATGTACCTAGCTTATAAGCTAGTTTTTTTTGCCAAACAATGCCTAAGCCTGGCCACAGAATGCTGACGCCTGGACTCGAACCCGGGGTGGATGGGATATTCCACCACATCCCCCCAAGCCCTTGCCAACACGCCACCACCCTTGTGGTTGTATTTAAGTTTGTTTGAATTGAAGTTATTTGTAAGTTTGATGAACCTTTATTTAGACTCTCGATGCTTAGTTAATTGTTTGTTTGTTTTAAGATTGGTTTGAATGAGTTATGTTGGCTTTGTTATTCGTCACAACCTCGGTTTTAGGGGTGTGACAAAGATTTTACTCAAATGTAGTGTTTTAAAAGACTAGCCACAACATCCGCTATGGTGTACCAGGGCTCAAGGCTTGTGTCTGACGTCACATTAAACTTATGACACGTGCATGGTCTAATGCACGTTTTTCTGTAACACGATATTTTGTATGTTTTGAAGTTGCTATTATTTCTTTTATATTTTTGTTCTTAAAATATCTACACTATCTTTTAAGTAGTTTTATGGATTAGTTATGGCTAGGATTTGTTGATTTTAATTATTCTATTGTAGGGTTGGTTCCGGTGAGAAGTGCCAAATTTGGTGAGAAGTGATTATCAACCGTTGGATGAGAAATGGACAAACATTAGGATGAGATGCACCGAGATGCACAATATCAATTCCCTTTTAAACCGCAATTCATGGAAGGGTATTTGATTAAAAACGATCAACGGTTTAAAAGTACTTCTCACACTTCTCACAAAAAATGACACTTCTCACATAATCACATGCCTTTATTTGTAAGACTCACTAATCAATGAGGTTCTACAAAAATGGCATGCCGTTTATGGTGACCTTAACGTACTAGTTTCACGACCATCATGAGGGACATAAACTTTTATCTCATGGATAGTTGGGTGGTGTCTAAATCTGAACTCAAGATCTCCCACTTATTTTTCAAGGACCCACATCCTACCTATTAGGCTAAATTCACAAAGAGAGCCTTAATCAACAAATGTTTTTAGCAATGGATTCAACGTGCTTTTGAGTTAAGAAACATGTAAGATCTCGTGTAGGGTTTGTCAAAGGGGGAAATTAGGAAAGAAGCAAACCAACCACAAATCGGTTGTTGGAGTTGTCTCTATGTGATCAAATAGGATCGTGGAAGAAGAATTTGGATTTTGCTCATAATCTACTTGATGATATGTCCGAATGTTAATTGGATCAAAATCACATGTTATATATATCTTCAGGACCAAAATCACATGTTATATATATCTTCAGGGACTATTCTTGTAAATCCGATATATTTGAAGCTTCTCCCCTATTTCTTGTCACTCCAAGTTGACTGACTCTCCAAGGTCCAAACCATAACCATCCAATCCATATATATATATATATATAAGAACGCGCATTCTTCCCAAATCAACTTCCATTATATTACAGTATTTAATTTATAGAAATTGAAGTTTTTTTCAAGTTCATCAATGGCTGAAGGAGTAGCAGTAAGAGCTCTGGCAGGAAGCGCAGTTTCTAAATCATCAGATGGAATCATACACGTGATAAAAAAATTATGGCAATTTAGATCCAAGCTTAATCAAACAGAAAAAACTACAAAGAAAATGAAGCCAATCTTCACCGAGATTGGAAAACAAAATGAAGAATTGGATGCACGGAAAGAGGAAATTGAGATGTACATCAATCAGTTGACCGAAGCAGAAGACCTCGTTGAGAAATTGTTGGTGATTTTAGTGTCATCAATCATTTTGGTGTAATTGTGATTTAATTGAGATCGATTAAGACGATAAGGCAAACATACGTAAGTTAGGAGGTGCGGAGTGCACACTTACAAGTTTCCATTATCATCTTAGATCGCCTTAAAGCGGTGTCGAAGTTCGAAAAGACTAGAATTTTCTTTGAGGGTTGTCGCTGAAAAGCTGAAAGTTGTCGCTGAAAGCTATCGGCTGTCGCTAATAAGTGCTGTCAATTTTGATCTTATCCATAAGCGGTTGTAACCGTTTTGTAACCGCTTGTAACCGTTTGTAACCGTCGATTTCTTTCTATAAATATGTGATCGAGAATTTGGATAACGATAGATAGTTCTCATATCATAGCCTTTGGTGTGAGAAAATCTTAAGAATTATCCCAATACAAAGTTCGTGAACCCAAGGCTTATAGGGTCGAATTGTTGTATTCGGAAAGTGCCTTTCCGACACGATTCTTAAGATTATCCGGTATCGACACCATCATACAATTACAAAAGTTCTAACATTCGAATACAACAATTTCTGTTTGATTAACGATGGAAAATCGAGAGGAATCCGTTCGTGATATGACTTCGAAATTCGGCAAACTAGAGAAGTTTCTAGGAAACGATTTTCGTCGATGGCAAAAGAAGATGCATTTTCTTCTCACCACTTTGAAGGTTGCGTATGTTCTTAGCACCCCCATGACGGAGATCGATGAAGATTCACCTTTGGAGGCAATTCGACGTAAAAACAAATGGGAGAACGACGACTACATATGCAGTGGGCATATTCTTAACGGTATGTCTGATGCTTTATTTGATGTTTACCAAAATGTAGAATCATTAAAAGAATTGTGGGATGTCTTGGAATCGAAATACATGGCCGAGGATGCTTCGAGTAAGAAGTTCCTTGTAAGTAATTTTAATAATTACAAGATGATCGATTTCAGGCCCATAATGGAGCAATACAACGAATTGCTCCGGATCCTTGGTCAATATACTCAACACCATATGCATATGGATGAATCCATATCGGTATCGAGCATAACTGACAAGTTGCCACCATCATGGAAAGACTTCAAACACACACTTAAACACAAAAAGGAAGAACTTTCTTTGGTGCAACTTGGGAGCCACTTACGTATTGAGGAATCACTACGTGTGCAAGAAAGTGGTAAGACCAAGGATAAGGATATCCCAAGTTCATCCAATGTCAACATGGTTGAGGAATGTAAGAACACGACCAAGAATAAATTCGACAAAGGTAAAAAACGGATGTTCGACAATCCCAAACATGGACCCAACAAAAAGTCAAAAATGACTTGTTGGATCTGTGGTCGAACAGGACATTTCAAACGAGATTGTCGAGTTGGTAAAGGTAACAAGAATGGAGCGAGTACGAGTGGTGCGGGACAAGGGTCGAACGACCAACCCCCAAATCAAGGTCAAAACTCGATCATTTATAATAATTCAAGTAAGAATTATGTACCACTAATTTCCTATGCATTTTATGTACAGGATGATAATATTGCGTGGTGGGTAGACTCGGGTGCCACGAGTCACGTGTGCAAGGATCGAAGATGGTTCAAGAAGTTCGAACCGGTGGAAGATGGATCGGTCTTGCATATGGGCAACGAGTCTAGTGCTCCAATCTTGGGTCGTGGTTGCGTGGATTTGAAGTTTAGCTCTGGGAATTTGTTGAAATTAAACAATGTTTTATTTGTACCTAATATCCGGAAGAATCTAGTCTCCGGAAGTGTGTTGAACAAATTAGGTTTTAAACAAGTATATGAAAGCGATAAGTATGTACTATCGCGGTGTGGTATGTTTATTGGATTTGGTTACTACAATTCTGGGATGTTTATGTTAAATATAATAAATGAATTTGGTTGTGAAAATTCTGTTTGCATGGTAGATAATAGCAATTTGTCCTTTCTTTGGCATGCTAGACTTGGACACGTGGATTACAAAAGAATGCATGAAATGTCCAAGGATGGCATGATACCTTCCTTTAATTTAAATTTGGAAAAGTGTAAGACTTGCATGCTTACAAAAATCACACGTCAACCTTTCCCTAAAATTAAAAGATCATCTATGGTTTTGGATTTAATCCATAGTGATCTGTGTGACTTGCATGCGACTCCTTCACTTGGAAATAAAAAGTATTTTGCTACATTTATAGACGACGCTTCGAGATTTTGTTATATTTTTCTACTCCATTCGAAAAACGAAGTTTTAGAAAAATTTAAGATTTATAAAACCGAAGTGGAATTGTAGCAAAATATTTTAATTAAAAAGTTGAGAACCGATAGAGGCGGTGAATACTTTGATCCTCTATATTTCCAATCTGTTGGAATTATACACGAGACCACGGCACCGTATACACCTCAACAAAATGGTGTTGCGGAACGAAAGAATCGAGTTTTAAAAGAAATGGTTAACTCGATGTTATCCTACTCCGGTCTTAGTGACGGATTTTTGGGTGAAGCCATGTTGACGGCTTGCTATGTTTTGAACCGGGTACCAAACAAAAGGAGTAAGGATACTCCTTATGAACTTTGGTTCAAGAAGAAACCAAACTTAAATTATTTACGAGTTTGGGGTTGCCGAGCTGTGGTAAGGTTAACGGATCCCAAAAGAAAAACTTTGGGAGAAAGAGGAATCGATTGTATATTCATCGGATATGCCGAGCATTCAAAGGCATATCGGTTCTATGTTATTGAACCCAACGACTCTATTTCGGTTAACACCGTTATAGAATCAAGGGATGCAATATTCGATGAGAATCGATTCACCTCGATTCCAAGACCGAAAGATGTGATTCCAAGTACGAGTGGAATCAAAGATAGTGGAAAAGAAAAGGAAATTTCTTTGGAAATTCCCGAACCTCGAAGAAGTAAACGAGGAAGGATTGAGAAATCTTTTGGTTCCGACTTTCAACTATACTTAGTTGAAGGTTCACGAGATGAAATTGAATCTCAATATGCTTATTGTTATAGCATAGAGGAAGATCCAAGAACCTATGATGAGGCTATGAAGTCTCAAGACGTCGCCTTTTGGAAAGAGGCAATAAATGATGAGATGGAGTCTATCATGGGGAATAACACATGGGTGTTGGCCGACTTACCACCGGGTTGCAAACCTTTGGGTTGAAAGTGGATTTTCAAGAAGAAAATGAAAGTCGATGGTACCATCGATAAGTTTAAAGCCCGGTTGGTAATTCAAGGATTTCGGCAAAAAGAAGGTATTGATTATTTCGATACCTATGCACCGGTCGCTCGAATTTCCACCATTCGATTATTAAGAGCGTTGGCAGCTATTAATAATTTGGTAATTCACCAAATGGATGTCAAGACGGCATTTCTTAATGGTGATTTAAAGGAGGAGGTTTACATGAAGCAACCGGAAGGCTTTGTGATGTCGGGGAATGAACATAAAGTATGTAAATTAATTAAATCACTTTATGGTTTGAAGCAAGCCCCAAAACAGTGGCATCAAAAGTTTGATGAAGTGGTTTTGTCTAATGGTTTTCATTTAAACCAATCGGTCAAATGTGTGTATAGCAAATTTGACGATTCCGGTAGAGGCGTCATAATTTGTTTATATGTTGACGACATGTTAATCTTTGGCACGGACCAAAGACAAGTCGACTTGACAAAAGAATTTTTGTCATCCCAATTCTCGATGAAGGATTTGGGGGAGGCCGAAGTGATCCTCGGGATAAAGATTAAACGGGAGAACAAAGGTTTGGCCATAACGCAATCTCACTATGTCGAGAAAGTGTTAAAGAAGTTTAATATGTTAAATTGTTCGCCCGTGAGTACTCTGATGGATCCAAGTGAAAAGCTTATGCCTAACGAGGGTGAAGCCGTTTCACAATTAGAATACTCTAAGGCAATCGGGTGCTTGATGTATGCCATGACAAGTACACGTCCGGACATTGCCTATGCCGTTGGTAGGTTGAGTCGGTTTACTAGTAGACCGAGTACTCATCATTGGCAAGCGGTAAGAAGGGTATTCAAATATTTAAAGGGAACCATGAGTTATGGTATAACATATATTGGGTTTCCTTCGGTGATCGAAGGCTACACGGATGCGAGTTGGATATCCAATGTAGAGGATCATTCTTCTACTAGTGGATGGGCATTTTTGCTCGGTGGAGGTGCCATCTCTTGGGCCTCAAAGAAACAAACTTGCATCACAAATTCCACCATGGAATCTGAATTTGTAGCTTTGGCAGCCGCCGGTAAAGAGGCAGAGTGGCTAAAGAATTTAATTTACGAGATTCCTTTGTGGCCGAAGCCGATATCACCTATATGTATTCATTGTGATAGTGCTGCAACTTTGGCTAAGGCATATAGCCAAATATATAATGGAAAGTCGAGGCACTTGGGAGTGAGACATAGCATGGTTAGAGAATTAATCATGCATGGGGTGATATCCGTAGAGTTCGTTAGAACTCATAACAATTTAGCCGACCACTTAACAAAGGCATTGGCTAGGGACTTAGTGCACAAGTCCGTGATCGGGATGGGTTTAAAGTCCATATAGATCTTTATTAATAAGATACCCAATTCCCCTTTAATATAACGTTAAAGGTTGAATTCAATGTGGAAGGCTTATTAATAAAATTGAAGCACATAATATTATCATCCCAAGGTATGTGCTTAGACCTGCAAGTGTTGTAAGGCTGAAAATTTTATTTCTTAATGATTCTTTTGAAAAATTGCATATGCAGGTGCAAGATATAAAAGAATCACCTAAGTGGGCGTGAAGTGTGGCCGCTTCAAGAAAGTTTTCGACTTGGCTTTCTATACGTTCATGAATGGATAAGGACACAAGGCCTTTACAAATGTGTCAAGTTGTGTTATCTAGATTTGTACGAACATATGTGTATATTATCTTCATGTATTCAAATGGGTTGAAGGGTTCAATTCTTAGAACACCCCGATTCTCGAATATTTGGAATGTGTAATATACTAAAATGAAAATTCAATCTTCGTGACATTTTCATTTATGCGTGTGTTTGAATTTCACATATTTATAGTACGTTGTAAATCAAAGGATTACACTAAAATGGGGGAGGAATGTTGGTGATTTTAGTGTCATCAATCATTTTGGTGTAATTGTGATTTAATTGAGATCGATTAAGACGATAAGGCAAACATATGTAAGTTAGGAGGTGCGGAGTGCACACTTACAAGTTTCCATTATCATCTTAGATCGCCTTAAAGCGGTGTCGAAGTTCGAAAAGACTAGAATTTTCTTTGAGGGCTGTCGCTGAAAAGCTGAAAGTTGTCGCTGAAAGCTATCGGCTGTCGCTAATAAGTGCTGTCAATTTTGATCTTTTCCATAAGCGGTTGTAACCGTTTTATAACCGCTTGTAACCACTTGTAACCGTCGATTTCTTTCTATAAATATGTGATCGAGAATTTGGATAACGATAGATAGTTCTCATATCATAGCCTTTGGTGTGAGAAAATCTTAAGAATTATCCCAACACAAAGTTCGTGAACCCAAGGCTTATAGGGTCGAATTGTTGTATTCGGAAACTGCCTTTCCGACACGATTCTTAAGATTATCCGGTCTCGACACCATCATACAATTACAAAAGTTCTAACAGAAATGCAAGAATATGAAATGGTATTCCTTTAGGAGGTACCGTTACTCGACGGAGTTGGACGATTTGAATGCGTCGCTGGTGAGATTCTATGGAAATGATGTTCAGTTGCAGGTGGCTAGGGATCTAAAGGAATTGTTGAAGGCGCAAAAGAGAAATGAGAAAGGGAGTTGTAGTGGTGTTCCATTGCCAAAGGGGGATGTTATAGGATTTGAGGATCGAGTTAGAGCTTTAAAGGCGATGGTGCTTAAGGATTCAGAGGTTGATGATTGTTCAGTTGTAGTGGTTTCAGCTGCTGGAGGTTGCGGGAAGACTACTTTGGTAACAAACCTCTGCAACGATCCGGATATTAAAGGTATTCAAATTCCATCCATCATCAACTGGTTTTGGAAACGATATTTTGTTCATTATTATATAAATACTGAATTGAATTTGATTAGATTAGGGACAAATTTAATACTACTCAAAATCATGTTTATAAATACAAATTTCATGGAGGTTTTATAAGATTTCAAATCTTCTACATTTTTGTATCAAGTTTCAAACTGATCATAATTGTACAAACTATTCACAAACTTCATTTGAATCAGATCATTTTTCAAATGTTTAATTGATAGAAAAAACACTTCAATTATATCATGTATCAAGTTAAACTTTGCATATGAATATAATTGAGACTAAATGGAGGATGAAATGAAATTGCTCACTTTTCCTGTTTTTCAACATTGTTGATCCTTTAGCTAATATGAGAGCATTAAATAATACTTCTTAAATACCTATGATCAAAATGGTTGATCCATATTTAGAAGAATTGTCAGAGGAGTTAAAGAAACACATTTATAACAAAAAGCAAACTTGACTTTGCAGTTGTCTGAAATGTTGGTGTGAAAGTTTGAAGTTGGGAGAGTATTTTAGCATATTGATGATAGTGTTTTCATCTGAACAGATAAATATGGCAGAAACATCTACTTCGTTACCATCTCAGAAACCCCAAACATAAAGGTCGTCGTAAAAAAATTGCTTCAGAAGAACCAAGGTGGTCAACAGCTTGATTTTGTTAACGATGACGATGCAACCCACCAATGGGGGAACTTTTTGGGTGAAAATAGATCTCAGGTACTATTAGTACTAGATGATGTATGGTCTGCTTCCATTATTACAAAGTTCAAATTCAAATCACCCACATACAAGATTCTTGTCACCGCTAGGAGCAACTTTAATAATCAATTCAATACATATGATTTGAAACTTTTGAATAATCAAGATGCCACCAAGCAGTTTAGGCACTCTGCCTTTTCAGGAGATGGAAGCGAGTGTACTGATATATCAGATGATCTTGTTGATAAGGTAGAATGAAGCATTTTTTTCCTACAAAAATGAACTTCACATTGTTTTCTGTTTTCTTAACAGGAAGTGCTACAGTAGCTGAATCTTGAACCATAGAGTGCTTAATCTCTACTAATTTGATGTTATTTCTACTCTTATTTTGTTTTCTCTTGGCATTCATTGTGGCACTTGTTCTTAAATTATTGTTAACCAATATGAACGGATTTTTTGTAGTTGGTGAAGCATTGCAAGAATCATCCGCTGGCCCTTAGTGTGATTGGTGGTTTGCTAAAGGGGACAGAAGTGCCAAGTAGGGATGGGATGCTGAAAAAGTTATCCAAAGGGAATCAATCTGTTTTGGATCTGCACGAATCCATTTTACTTTGTCTAGAAAGGAGTTTAGATGTGCTTGATAGTGATTTGAAACAATGTTTCTTGGACTTGGGATTATTTCCTGAAGATCAGAAGATAGCAGCTAAAATGCTTATGGACATGTGGGTCCATTTATACAAGCATGATGAAAAGGGATTAGATACTATAAACCAGCTCACAGAGCTCTCCTCTAAAAACCTTGCTACTCGGTTGCAAATAAGGTACTTCACTTCTGATTCAATTGTACCTAAATAAAATAAACTTAATTGATTGTAATATATGGTTAATTACATGACATATATAACAAGCGAGTAAAAGTCTCCTTTGAATGAGACCATCTCCATTCCAAATTTAAAGGTGTTCATCTAAGTTGTAGTAAGAAGAAGAGTTATAGTTTCACAATAAACTGGTCTAATTACTTGAAATGTAACAACCCAGTCTAAATAAAGCATACATAGCATTTATGTTTAAATAATTACCAAAACTGGGTCCATAAAATTTCATTACATCTGTCTAAATAACTTAGGTTGCCGGAAACAACCTATAAGAATAACTACCACTAAAAGTATGAGTGGCACTGTCTCTAACTGCATCTGTACTCTATCCTGCTCTTGCTCGCTTACCGGAGCCTCCTATTATCTGCTTACCTGAAAAGGTTTAGTTTGGAAAATGCGAGGGTTAGACCATAGGGTCTAGTGAGTCCCTCCTGACAGTTCTCAAAATCATTTAAAGGCATTTCATAACTTTCATACATAAATTTCAAATAACTGAACATTTAGAAATCTTTCACGGATAAAATCCGCTCCCGTAAATGGCACCCTTAAGTCACTCGAGAGTGACAACGAGTAAGTATCACGCTGCCTTACTGGGTCTCACTTCCCATGGCATAAACGGAACCTCCTCCCGGCGTGAATACTGGCGGAACCTCCCCCCCCCCCCCCCCCCGACTTAGCCAATTTACGTCTACACAATGTATGCATACATTTCATATAAAACTTTAACTACTTTCATGCAATTAAAAGCATAAGAATAAAACATGGCATTTCTCATCATGTACTCATTTTAGAAAACACGTTAAAAGTCACGTATTTTAGTTAGAAAACTCACCTGATGCTCTTACTTCTCTTTTCTAATCTGTTCCCGACTCCCAATCGATTTTCCTGAATGAAAGGACAATACATAAGCTGATCACCCATCTTTCCGGACACACGACTTTCCGGACAACACCACATTCCGGACAACCCTACATTCCGGACAACCCTACATTCCGGATACTTCCTACTTACCGGACACTTGACTTACCGGACACTTCTCACCTGGATAGCTTTCCTATCCGGACAGTCTCCTCATCCGGAAACCTTCAATTGGATCATCGTGTCCGGACACCCATAGGACTTTTCGGACGCCGACCTGACCCCTTTTTGAACCGAAAATCACAGATAAACCTAAAATCCCACGAATAATAGATTGACATCGATACTCAGATTCGCTAAGTTCATTTAGTACTAAAATCTTAGCTGCAAAAACACATTAAGACACTTAATCTCTTCCATTAAGCTTCAACACAACTATTACACCAAAACCTTAGAAAGAAACCTAACTCATCAGCAAAAACGCAGATTAAGGATGTAGAGGAGAGATTACCTGCAGGTTTGAGGTTGCAAAACACTTCCTTTTCTCCCAGCTAAATTGGAAGACTCTTCCTTCCCTTCTTGCTCTTTCTCTCCTTCTTCCTTCTTACCCTTTCTCTCTTTCTTTCTTTTGCTCCTTCTCTCCTTTTTCTTACTCAGCCGCCAACAGTAACAAAATGGAATGCCCTCCTAGGGTTTTGTGCCCCAATCATTAGGTTATTACACCCTATTTCTAATTTACAAATTACACCCTCAGCTTTCAGCTTTATAAATTTTCCACAAGACTAAAAACTCTTCCAAATTGGTCATGGTTATTACAACACTCCCCCCTCAAAAGAATTCCATCCCCGGAATTCCATTCTCGAAAAGATGCGGATAGTTGGACTTCATGTCCGTTTCCACCTCCCAGGTAGTCTCTCGTCCTTTATGGTACCTCCACTGAACTTTTACTAAACGAACTTCTCTATTCCTTGATTTCCGGATCTTACTGTCTACAATCTCTATTGGTTCTTCTTCATACGACAGTCTCTCATCGATGCCAACATATCCTAATGGAATGGCCATATCGGTATCTGACAAACACTTCTTTAATTCCTCTGACCAGTCTTACTTGTATGTCGCTGCTCTAACTCGCTTACTAATGACAAAAGCCAACTTCTTATCGTCTGTATTTCTTGCAAGGTCGCCGACATCTCACTTCCCACATCGGCTCTCCACAAAAGAGACGTGCTTCACACTATGAATTTCTTCTCAAAATCTCATCGAGTACCTCAAGATCGCGCACTATCTAATCAACTTTAATAACTTCGACGGGTCTACCGACTTAGTCCACCTTACCTTTCACTCAAACTTCAAGGCTCAAAAGTCTTATGTTTTTCTATCCAACCTGCTCAGTTCTACTCGGTCACCCCAAACCGTTCTGATGGAAAACATAACCGTACACCATACATTGGAACCGCCCTCGGCGAGTCACCACTTTGCTAAGTCGTGTTATCTTGTACTAATTACTTGCAACCTCTCCGAATACTATACTTGCTTAAATACCACTAGAAAATCCAAGGCCAACCGTGCCTCCATTTGCTCGCTCCCGTCCCCACGTCGGGACTCACGGTCTTAAAACACGTCTACTTACGGTCTCTCCTACCTCTTTACTTCCTTAAAAGCGAGTTTTGGCGAAAACTTCCCGCCCAACAACAAAAATCTTAGACCAGGAATACTCACTCACTGACAACTTGACATAAGGTCACCCTTGTACATCCCGACGAACTCACACGTGAGAGTTCTCTTCCCGGGTTACATATAATTCCAGATTACTTCTTCCAACCGACATACATCTATGCAAATCTTACTCCTTTCCTGAATCACATCGGCTACAACTCGACAGCTAATTCGTACGTTCTCACCACTTCATCACTTCACACTTAACGTGACTAATAGTAGAAAACTTCCATGATCCCTCATTGAAGCGTTCACCTATCCGAATTGAACTTATCCTGAAAAACACACCAGCTCCCCACTGCTTACCACAAGCGTTTAGTCATATGTAGCATAACTTCGGTTACCCTTACTCGACAAGGAGGAGTAATCATGCTCACACAAAACCATTCTCAATAGCTTATCACTGAATGACTAGTTCGTTTGAACATTTATCACAACATCACCAACTCAAACCCATTCAACTGCCCTTCTCCACTTCTTTCCCCCACGAAGACATGCACAAATCCTCTTCCTCTATACTCTTTCCAGGAATTCGCACACTTACTGAAGTCAATCTACACACACTACTCCACCCTTTCGGTGTTACTGCCAAGCTTACTACTTCCATCCTACTCACTTGTCCCAACATACTATCTTCGCCTCCCCACGTTAACGTGGAGCACCGCCCACCAAACGTTACTTACCCCTCTCTTTCGATCTTTTCCCCATGCTGAAAACACTTTCTCATTACTGTACATAACCAAACGGTTGCACTAAAGTTCTAACTTAAGGCATTCAACCAAATCACCTCGAACTGACACCAGTGTTTGTTGTTACTACACATTCTTTGATCTTCAACTATTACTGTCTCGGACAATTCTTTCTCACATAAGGAGCAACTCACATTCTTCAAGGATTTCGCATCTACTACACCACATTTTGACTAACACACCCATCATCTTCTTTAAACTTCCAATGATCCCAAAATATACTTACTTAGCGACTCTTACAACCAAAACACATGTTTTCTCCTTTGGGTAACCACCCACTACCGTTCCGATATCTTATTCCGGAATAAGACATACCATAACGCCAACTTACAAACCACATGACTCAACGATTTGGTCAACAACTCATACGCCTTAACCGAAATCCCTAAAGAGTCTTCCATCTGATGCTTCCTCTCTCAACAACATATTACCACGACACTGCCTGACACATCTATCTTGGCCATTGAGGCCACTACTCATTCGAACATTCTCCACCCCTAACATCACACTGCAGGCCAAGTTTCTCCTGGTCATTCGTACACAATTCAACATTGCCTTCTTATTCCCCTACATGAATAACCGAAACTAACTCGCTACTTTGTCTTTCCCCAACTCTATTTTTAACCACAACTCCCGAGTTTCCAATTAATTCAAACATACTCGTTCCTGCTGGCTCTTTACGATCCCAAAACAAGTACGCAAAATAGGGTACATCCCTCTATAGATTGAGATTGTCTATATATACTCATTTTGCTTGAGCAAACTACCTCCTCCTTTTTCGAATCACCCAAGCCTCGCAAGTAAAGCACTTATCCAGAACAGCAGTCCTTCACCATCTTAACACCCATACAAAGTGGTCCGCCACCATGCATGTACCTATCCTTCCTAGCTGACCTTCTGCGTCCACCCCACCAAATCATTTCTTCTCAACGCTCAACCTCCTGATTCAAGCTTTCGGCCTCATACACCTTACACAGCTGCCGACTTCAACGTCAATAGTCGACATGTTGATACTTCCTTAACCTATTCTTCAAAAGGGTTCCTTACTGAACCTAATCCTTCCAACATATCATAATCAACTTCACATCCCGTCGTCCTCATTTCAAACTCACTCGTGCAACGTCAGTATTACAAGATCACTTTAAAACTCTTATTCGACGTCGAGGATATTTCATTCCTAGAGAGAAAGTGTGTCAATCGGAAGCAGTAATGAACTTAGAGAGATAGAGCGGAAAAGAAAGAAATCAGGCCAGTTACGAGAATAAAATGGGTCAATGCAACCCATGAATTAGAAAAGAGGACCAATGAAGTCCCAAAAAAAGTAAAAAAATACCGTTAGTTAGATAGCCTCTAGTAGAGCTGCATAATAAGTGAGTCAAAGCGACTCCAATAGTGACGAAAAAGGACCAAGTAAGCAAATGTGAAGCAACGAGAAGTTCGGAATTGCCAATGATTGACACCCCGAGGATCTTTGATCCTTATACCCTTCGTTTCCTAGCCTTAACCTTAGCCCCATTACAACCCAAATAAAGATCTGGATGATCTTTTGGAAAATGTGATTAAAGTCTATGACCACCTTTACCGAGATTCCCTGTCTTGTTACTTAATTCCTTCGGAGATCAACATTTTGGACAATTGTGCGTCTTTCTTTAGAGTTGTCATGTAATTATTTCATATTATTGTACATAACCTCCATACACATGACAACACGAGCGATAACCTAGGTTCGAGTGCAAAGAGAGTATCCCGTGAGGTAAGGTCGAGGCGAAATGTTTTTCCTAGCATGTCTGGACTTAGTCTAACCTTAATGTAATCGGAACAGTCACGAGTTCAACTCCCAATAGAAGGTCATAGATCGGACAAATTAAAGAATGAGGCGAAAGTGAGATAGATATTCACGGGTATGGGAAATCACCGATGCATCACTTGGTACCGATTGGAATTGTGCAGTTATTATTCTTTCAAAGATATATGCTTTTATTATGTTTTTATCGCTAATTTGCTTGGGGACAAGCAACGCTCGGTTTGGGGTTGTTGATAACGCCACTTTTTGGCGTTATTTTCGGTTCTCAAACCAATGAGATTGGCTTGTATTCAAGTAAAAAGGCGTGTATTTCACGGTTTATCTAGTGATTTATACAGGTTAGCTAAAATGCGGCATTCCTCGAGAAAAGAAGCTAAAAAGAACCCCAAAAGAGCCAAAACGAAGCCCAACGAAAGCCCGAGATCCAAGTCCAAAACCGCGGCACACAGTTTTCCCAAACCGCGGTGCAAGCCGCGACACACACTGTTCCACGCTGGCGCGCGGTTTGGCGCGCGGTTTGCAAACCGCGGCACAAACCGCGGCACGCAGAAATAAAACTCGTTTTTTGGAGATTTTAGGTAATTATTCGCGCAACTTTTCGAGGACGGCCAGAGCAGTTTAGGGGGCGATTTCTGGAGATTTTTCGGGGTCTTTGGAGGCACGATAGAGGTTCAAACGAGGAGCGATTCATCACGCGAAGTAGATACGAGCACGATAGAAGGGAGTCATCACATTCATCACGATTTCATCTTTTTCGTTTATCATGTTTACATACTCGTTTTCATCCTTTTCTATTGTGTTTGAATCCACCACCGGCATGAACTAACCGGTTCGTGTTGGGGGTTTTTAAGCATGTAACGAATTGACTTGAACGTTTATCAGTTTTTCCTTATTAATTGAAGCATGTGATTTTGTTCTTAATGCGTTTGTGAATTTAGCCAGTTTACAAATGATTTGTTGAGTAGTAATTAAGTTCGTGAGAATTAACTACTATATAGAATTAGGAATTGCATGCCTAAAGCTCAAAACGGTGATAGAGATATACCAAGTAAGCTTTAGTCCCATTTAAACCGTTAGGTTGACATCGAGAGATAAAACCTAGTCAATTTAACTTAAATCGAGTGCTTAATGTGTTTTGGAATCCAGAAGTGAGATCGAGAGATTGAACTAATCCTTTTCAAAATAAAATCCGTTGTTATTCGAAAGAAAACGACGGTGATTTTAAAAGATTTGGGAATCATTTAGGGGATTAACTGGTAACTGTTTGAGTTGATTGTGTGCATGTGTAAAACCTGAGGATTTCCAACCCTCAACTTTTCTCTCTATCAAAGTCTTTAAAGCTATTCTGTTTGTCTTGTGTTTGCTTGATTTCAATTTCTGCATTTCATTAGTTTATAAAACCAATCTCCAAATTTGACAGTCTAATTAATAGTTCTTGTAGTAATTGTGATATTTAGTTCCTAGTTCCTTTGGTTCGATACTCGTACTTCCGTACGTTATTACTTGATTCGACACCGTACACTTGCGGTTAGATCCACGGGGTGTCAAAACCTCGTGTCAGTGGTCGGGGGTGGGCCGAGGATGGAGGCGGTGGTGGGTGGGGGTAGATGTTGTCGTCACAACTACCACCCTCCCCCCGTCAAAGATGGAGATTCTATTCCAATTCCATTCAACCAAACGTAATCAAAACGTGTGGTCAAATTCCCATCAAGTTCCATTCCAATTCCCTTAAAAAAGTCAAAAATTCCTTTGATGGATTCTAATTACACCAAATTCCATTCTGCAAACCAAACGCCCCTAAGAGCACGGTTCTAAAAAACTCGCCACACATCTGTGCCATGGCACGCGGCGCAGTTTTCGTAATGCAATGTTTTATTTTTCTTTACGTTTTTAATGTTTTATTTGCAAGTTTTTTAATATATATATATATATATATAACCTAATTTAACTTTCTTATTACTATTGGCTCATTGAGTAACACTACAAAACATATGTTTTTATATATAATATTATATATGAATTAGAAATTTGACGCCATAAGTCACGCATTGAAAACGCCATGGCTTCGTCGTGGCTTCTAAGGCTTGAGACTTGGCCTCCCCGCCACGTCACGCCTCACGCCATTTAAAACCTTCCCTAAGAGTAAACTTTATGATGTTTTTTATTGGGCTATCTAGTATATTCGGTAGACTTATTCTGCTTATATGTTTTCTAATAGTAGGAATCAATAGTAAGAGTTAAGAAACAACCATAGCTTTTGGACATCTGCAAAAAACCTTTTTCCCTTCTCTTATATCCATGAACATATACATCTTTATCTTAGAAACAAGTAGCTTGTATTCTGACTTCCCTGTATGTCTACAAAATAAAACATTCATTTAGTCATGAACTTTGCATTTGATTGCAGGAAGCATTTACCTATTGTAGCCAATTATTGTGAGGAGGAATTTGTTATGCAACACGATATGATGAGGAGACTAGCGATTCTCTTGTGCAGCCAAGAGCCAGTAGAACAGAGAAAGCGGTTAATTATAAAGACAAATGAACCAGATGGACTAGTGCTTCCACAGTTGCCTCATACACTCGATGCCCGTATATTGTCTATTTCCACAGGTTTGTTCGCCTCATTTCACCATCATCCAAAGATGGTATCCAATCAGATACGTATTCATTCATTCTTTTAATCCTATCATACATGCTACTGACGACAGATGAAAGATTCTCTATGATATGGAATGACTATCAACTCCCTAAAGTGGAAGTTTTTGTATTGAACTTCATGTCAAAGAAATATGACGTGCCACAATTTATGCAAAACATGGAGAGCTTAAAGGTTCTAATCATCACAAACTACGGGTATTACTTCTCAGAGCTTCAGAACTTCCCCGCACCAAATTATTTATCTGGTCTAACTAGCATTAAGTTGGAACATATTTCAATATCTCCAATTAGTACATCAATACTAGAGCTAGTGAACTTGCGGAAACTGTCCTTAATCATGTGCAAAATAGGCAATAGTTTCGATGAATGCACACCCAACAAGTTGCCAAGCCTTTTGGAGATCGAAATCGACTCTTGTGATGATTTAGTTACATATCCTACAATGTTATGCAATCTAGTTCGCCTCAAAAACCTCAACATCACTAATTGCCTCGAGCTGGTTTCACTTTCTGAAGGATTCGAAAAGCTGACATATTTGGAAGTTTTGCGGCTTGCATCATGCTCAAAGCTCAAGGCATTACCTGAAACAGTGACAGAACTTGAGAAATTAAGAATTATTGATGTAAACTACTGTTTAGACCTGTGTGTGTTGCCAGCACAGATAGGTGAGTTGGGTTGTCTAGAAACTATTCATATGATAAGTTGCACGGGGCTGGATGAGCTGCCATCTTCAGTTAAGGATTCATGTTCATTGGAAGTGGTTTGCGATGAAGAAATCTTCCAAAAGTTATGGAGTCATCTCCCAAATGTGAAAGTAAGATTGGTAGAAGAAGATAGATTTGGTACCTTCTGGAAGATCGTGGCAAGAGATACGGATGTTCAATAAGATAAGTAGGGCTGAATTGTTATAAGGTATGTTTTCTATTATATTTACTCAACTTTTGAGGTATATATGTTTCATTCTTGGGTTGTAATAATCATTTCAAATGCTTGTCAACTTTTATTCACCAGATATTGGCATTGCTATTTGCGTTACGTGTATATTATTTAAAGGGATAATACACTTTGGGTTTGCTTTATTTAAGAACTAAGACTTAGTTGTTAAATTACAGAAATAGACCAAGTATAATAACTGTATGCAAGTCTGGGTAACGAAGCTTATACATCTTTAGCGTTTCCTAAATATGAATACATGAATACGACCAACACTTCTTTTAGTTTTTAGTGTTGTAAGACATTTTCATCACTTGTGTTTACAGGCTCATTTTCGATCTATGTTTGTGTCTCTGTCTCGTTGCCCATTGCAATACAAAGTATTTAAACATCTCTTTCACAATCTCGTCTTCCAAATTCCAATATTATATATATATATATATATATATATATATATATATATATATATATAGGGGCAGGTTCAAACAAGAAGCTAAACCTTATGCGAGAAGGCGAGAAGTGTGATATCGTATATGATACACAAGCTTAATCATATATGATTAAACACAGGTTACATTGACAATACATATATTATGTATATATATATATATATATATATATAGATGCATGCTTCTTTGAGAACAGCCCCTTCTTTATTTTCATTTGGTTTGTCAATCGGAACTGTTGGACCCTCATAATTCTTTGGCGGCAAACACCAATATCTGTCTCTTTTTGGTGAAAGATCTGATGTATTTGGTATCGTTTTTTGTGCTACAACCCTTCCTATCTGATAGAAAAGGATCCCATGATCGTGGACCGATCTTACTTGGGATCGCAAATCCCAAAATTGTCCAGAAAGAATTGATCTAATTGTATTAGTATTCAGGAGAACTATTGTTGCCACCGGTCATGTTCAGGGAAACCTAAAAAACGGAAAACTGAAGAATACCCTGGTAGCCCTTCATTTGGACGATATGCACACGTGCATAATGCACACATGCATAATGCACTTGTGCATAAAAACCAATAAAACAACATAATTTATCTATAAGCACAAGTGCATACCGTCCAGATGAAGGGCCATCAGAGTGTTCTTCAGTTTTATGTTTTTTTGAGGTTTTCCCCTGGACCTCCCCCTCTCTCTCTCTCTATATATATATATATTAGAGGGGACGAAGGATCTAGTGAAAAAAAGAGTTAAAGATGAGAAGCGTAAGAAAGGATCTTCACCCTTGATCACTTTTAATCTCGTACCGACATATGAATTGCGCTTTAGAAGGGAATTGATCAGCTATATATATATATATATATATATATATATATATATATATATATATATATATATATATATATATATATAGAGAGAGAGAGAGAGAGAGAGAGAGAGAGAGATAGGTGGGTTCAAACGAGAACGCTAACTATTTACGAGAATACGAGAACGGCCGCCCATGTATAAAATCACATGTGATTTTACACTACCTAGAGATCTGGACGTGAATCACATGTGATTTTGTACAAAATCACATGTGATTTTGTACATGGACGGCCGTTCTCGTGTTCTCGTAAATAGTTAGCGTTCTCGTTTGAACCTTTCTCTCTCTCTATATATATATTAGAGGGGACGAAGGATCTAGTGAAAAAAAGAGTTAAAGATGAGAAGCGTAAGAAAAGATCTTCACCCTTGCTCACTTTTAATCTCGTACCGACATATGAATTGCGCTTTAGAAGGGAATTGATCAGCTGCATCTCATTGGTGTTGATTTCAATTGCGATTGATCCAAGGGTGAAGATCCTTTCATACCCCTCTCACCATAACTTTCTTTCATATCAGAACCCAACCCTATTAGAGGGAAACAAGTTTAAGGTTATATGATTTCTAATCGTCAACTTACGATTATTATCATACATTACTCATGTAGCATAAGAGAGAGAGAGAGAGAGAGATTAACATCACGACATTGATTCTCATCTATTCAATCGAGTGAGTAACCATATGATTTCGAATGTTTGTTATGAAATTTGATACCGAGTCCGACGATTATGCAGTCCAAGAAGATGCGATCCAACAGAACAGAACCCGCGCAACCCGATCAATCATCCAACCCACAAACCGCATATTCCAATTTTAAGGACACAAATACATACCACGTTTCCTTTCCATGCATCCCTAAGATTGTTCGTTTGCGGCTTATTCCCTCAGCCGAGTGCTTAATCGCTCAGGCTTCCTTTAAACCCCTTCAAACACACATGTATTTGTTGGGTTACGGGATCTCAAGCACAACGAAAAATAAAACCGTAACCCTCCAAATACATGTGGAGTTAGGGCTAGAGACCCGATCCATAACAAAAGTAAAACCATGATGACCATACATGTAACTATTTCGATTAGGGGACCCAATCCACAATTTTCCATAACCATAGGGACAAAATTTGTAATTTACTCTTATATAAAATATCTTTAACTATGAAAAATATCTACAAATGTCTCTTAATATAACAAAAAGAGACTCAAAATTATGTCATTTTGTGGTATCGTCTTGAAGTTGTTTTTTCTTTTTATTTTCATTGATAAACAATTTAGATCAAAACATTTATATAGTTTACTGTTTCGTGTTTATAGATTTATCTATCATATGATACGAGTATTGCTATAAATATAAATATTCATAATTTATAAACTCATATAAGAATATGTAAAATCTGTAAGTTTTTCTGATTCATCCGTTAATTAACGGATCTCAATAGATTATAATGGGGCTCGGAACATGATTCGAGTACTTTATCGGAAGAAAAAACTTGATTAGAGTAAAGTTGACAATTTAGGGACCGATCATGTCAATCTGTTTCTCAATGGACCAAGATCACAAGTTACTCATATCTCTAGGGACTAATCTTGGATTTTCTTTAGCTGAAACTCATATCTCTAGGGACTAATCTTGGATTTTCTTTAGCTGAAACTTACACAGGAATTAGGAGTTGACTGAGCTCTTCAAAACTTCCATAGGAACGCGTATTCTCCGATCTCAATTCAATTTTGATTATTTTCTCTACAGAAATTGAAGTTCATCAATGGCTGAAGCAGTAATAGTAGGAGCTGTGGTAGGAGACGCAGTTTCTAAACTATCAGATGTCATCATACACGTGATAAAGAAATCCTGGCAATTTAGATCCACGCTGACTCAAATACAAGAAACTATAACGAAAATCAAGCCGATCTTCACCGAAATCGAGAAACTAAACAAAGTAATGGATAAACCGGCAAGGGAAACGAATATGTTCATCGAACACCTGAAAGCAGCAGAAGACCTCGTTCGGAAATGCGAACATATCAAACGGATTAATTTCTATAAGATATACCGTCACTCGCTGAAGTTGGATGATTTGAATGCATCGTTGTTGAGATTCTTTCAGATTGATGTTCAGTTGCAGGAGGCCAGGGATGTAAAGGAAGTGTTGATGGTGGTGAAAGACGTGCAAAAGAGAATGGAGAAAGGGAGTTCGGGTGGTTGGTCGTCTGGTGTTCCATTACTTAGGGGCGATGTTATAGGATTTGACGATAAACTCAGAGATTTAAAGGCGATGGTGCTCAAGGATTCGACGGTTGATGATTGTTCAGTTGTGGTTGTTTCGGCTGCAGGAGGTTGTGGGAAGACTACTTTGGTAACAAAGCTTTGCCACGATCCTGATATTCAAGGTATTCAAAATTCATCCATCATCAATAAGTTTTTGGAAACTATATTATATATTGCTTCCTTTGCTCAATATTATAATCTACTGCTCAAAAGAAATTTAAAAATAAAAGTTGATTACAGAATTGAATTTGATTAGCACTAGTCAACTCAAATTTTTTTTTTTTGAAGTATATAATATTTACATAAGGCAAATGAAACACCCTCCTCACCAAACCAAAAGGTGAGGAGGGTTTGAACCCACGACCTCTTACATACTGTCCTTGGAAATGATTGCCATATCTTTATAAAAATTTCAAAGTGAATCGTATTTCAAGAAAGTAATCCATTTGGCAACAGAAGTCGAACAGTACCTTTTTATTGGAGAGGGGGGTGCTTCCAAAATTTTACTTAGTCAAGACAGTATTGTATTTGCCAATATGCATGATAGATTCACAGATCAAATTGGTTCATCCAAGTTAAGGATTGTTGGCTTAAGTTGAAAAAACAAATTTCTAACTGTATAAATTTTGTTTGATCAGTTGACAGTCCCGAGATATGTTGGGGTGAAGTTTTATTGAGAAGTATTTTAGCATATTTTTTATCAGCTCTTGGCATGATTGATGATAGTGTTATTATTTGAACAGGAAAATTTGGTAGAAACATCTACTTTGCTACCATCTCTGAGACCCCCAACTTAAAAGTTGCCTTAAAAAATTTACTGCCAAAGAACCAATCTGATCAACAGCTTGATTTTACTAGCGATGAAGATGCACTCCACCGATGGGGGAGCTTTTTAGGTGAAAATGAATCTGAAGTACTGTTGGTACTGGATGATGTATGGCACGAATACGTTGTTACGCACTTCAAGTTCAAGTTACGTGGATACAAGATTCTGGTCACATCTAGGATGACCTTTACACAGTTTGCTACATATGAATTGCAACTTCTAAACCATAAAGATGCCACCAATCTGTTCTGTCACTCGGCTTTTTCAGAATGTGGAAGTGAAAGGACTAATATACCAGCTGATCTTGTTGACAAGGTAGAATGAAACCATTTTTTATATAATTGAACTTTGTGTTACTCATATTTCTATCTAGCAGGAAGTGTTAAATTGTTGAATATCCATCACATTTGACTGGTGCAAGAATTCACATTAATCTCAAACTGCAGAGTGCTAAATCTCTACTAGTTATTACTATTCTTTTTTTTAGTCGTTTTCACCCTTTTTAGTTCAACTTTTAAGAAATTCTTGCTATTCAATATGATTGATTTTCTGTAGTTGGTGAAGTGTTGCAAGAATCATCCGCTGGCCCTTAGTGTGATTGGTGGTTTGCTAAAGGGGACACCCTTGAAAAGGTGGTGTCTTATGTTGAACAAGCTGTCTGAAGGGCAGCAATCTGTGCTTGATTTGGACAAGGCTATGCGACTTCGTCTAGCAAGGAGTTTGGATATTTTTGAGGAAGATTCTGAAATCATGCAATGTTATTTGGACTTGGGATTGTTTCCTGAAGATCAGAAGATATCGGCTACAACACTTATGGACATCTGGGTCCATTTATACAAGCATGATGAAAAGGGATCGGCTACCCTTTACAACCTCATTGAGCTATCCTCCAAAAATCTTGCTACTCTATTGCCAATAAGGTACTTGGCTTCTGATTTCAATTGTTTGTAATGATCATTAGTAAAGTAGACTTCCTTTATAGTAATATATATATCATTAATTACATAAAGTATAAAAGAAAAATGCCTGATATCTGCTTTGAATGATACCATCTCCATTCCAAATTTGCATAGTCTTTATCTAAGTAGCCAAACTTTCCTGGGAAGACAAGGTAATAACAAGAATAATTCCAGTTTCACAATAAGCAAGTCTGCTAATGCATAGGTTAACTAAAGAAATAACTTCATAGTTGGATTGGTATTTGATCTTGCAGCATCTATAATATACTTTTATAAGCAACAATTGAGGGCAGTATATTTTCCACGGTTCTAAAAGGCGTGTCATGTTGGGCATAACGCTATGGCTCGCCATGGCGTAAGATGTGTCTCTGTCATTACAATAAGGCCCATTGCATTTGTATTAAGTTGTGACTCCTATGGCGACTTGAGACGCGACAAGGCATGACTGCTTTCTTTTTTCTTTTTCAATTTTTTTTACCTTTTTGCGTTTTACACTTTTAACTTTAGGTTTTACAGATTTATATATTTACCTGATTACCATACTCACAGATTCGTGGTTTCACAAACACACACATCACTGACTCACGGTTAAAACGAAGCTTTAAAACCCTTCCAAGTTCAATTTTGAATATTTGATTATCGACTCTTTATATAATACCAATATATATATATATATATGTTTTTTTATTTTAATATGAAATTAAATTGTTTAATATAATTATCTTATTGAATAATAATAGAGGGTTGGGTTCCGGTGAGAAGTGCCAATATTGGTGAGAAGTGGTTATCAACCGTTGGATGAGAAATGGACAAACATTAGGATGTGATGCACCAAGATAAGATGTACCGAGATGCACCGGATCAATTCCTCTTTAAGCCGCAATTCATGGGAGGGTATTTGATTAAAAGTGATCAACGGTGTAAAAGTACTTCTCACACTTTTTACCAAGAATGGCACATCTCATATGATCCCATGTCTAATAATAGAAAACGTATATATATATATATATATAGGGTTGGGTTCCGGTGAGAAGTTGAGGTTAATGTGAGAAGTGTGAGAAGTGATTATCAACCTTTGGATGAGAAATGGACGCGCATTTGATTAAAAGTGATCAACGGTTCAGATCCACTTCTCACGCTTCTCACGTTAATCTCAACTTCTCACGATCCTTCGCCTATATATATATATATATATATATATATATATATATAATTATATACATGACATACAAATTGGCCATCTTAGGTGACGTCTTGAAAAACGTTGTGTCCTCCTATTGCGTGCAAGGCTTGAGGCTTGAACTCTCCGTCACGCCACACCATGGCTCATGCTATTTAGAACCTTGATATTTTTTGTATATGTTATCTAATAGTTGAAACTAAAGAGCTAAGAAACAACCATAAGTTTTGACATCTGCAATAACTTTGTTACAATCTCTTATGGGACTTGTACATCCCTATGTTGGTATTTATCTTATATGCATGGCACCTTATAAGCTGGTAGCATGTCTTTCTGACTTTTTTATATCTCTACTAATTAATTTTCATTTGGTAATAAAATTTTCATATGATTGTAGGAAAGATTCATCTGTGATTGTCAACTTTTGTGAGGAGAATGGTGTTATGCAACATGATATGATGAGAGCACTAGCTATTTATTTAAGCAGACAAGGGCCTGAAGAACACAGAAAGCGGTTAATTATTAATGCAAATGGCCAAGACCTTCCACAGTTGCATCATACACTCGATGCCCGTATATTGTCTATTTCCACAGGTTTGTTCGCTCATTTCACCATTATCAAAAGATGTATCTAATCAGATACATATTCATTCATTCTTTTAATCCTATCATACATGCTACTGACGACAGATGAAAGATTCTCTATGATATGGAATGACTATCAACTCCCTAAAGTGGAAGTTTTTGTATTGAACTTCATGTCAAAGAAATATGACTTGCCACAATTTATGCAAAACATGGAGAGCTTAAAGGTTCTAATCATCACAAACTACGGGTATTACTTCTCAGAGCTTCAGAACTTCCCCGCACCAAATTATTTATCTGGTCTAACTAGCATTAAGTTGGAACATATTTCAATATCTCCAATTAGTACATCAATACTAGAGCTAGTGAACTTGCGGAAACTGTCCTTAATCATGTGCAAAATAGGCAATAGTTTCGATGAATGCACACCCAACAAGTTGCCAAGCCTTTTGGAGATCGAAATCGACTCTTGTGATGATTTAGTTACATATCCTGCAATGTTATGCAATCTAGTTCGCCTCAAAAACCTCAGCATCACTAATTGCCTCGAGCTGGTTTCACTTTCTGAAGGATTCGGAAACTTGACAAATTTGGAAATTTTACGGCTTGCATCATGCTCAAATCTCAGGGCATTGCCTAAAACAATGAGAAACCTTCAGAAATTAAGCATCATTGATCTAAACTACTGTTTACATCTGTCTGAGTTGCCAGAACAGATAGGTGAGTTGGGTTGTCTAGGAAAAATTCATATGATAGGTTGCACGGGGCTGGATGAGCTGCCATCTTCAGTTAAGGATTCATGTTCATTGGAAGTGGTTTGCGATGAAGAAATCTTCCAAAAGTTATGGAGTCATCTTCCAAATGTGAAAGTAAGATTGGTAGAAGAAGATAGATGTGATACCTTCCGGAAGATCGTGGCAAGAGATACGGATGTTTAATAAGATAAGCAGGGCTGAAATGTTATAAGGTATGTTTTCTATTATATTTACTCAACTTTTGAGGTATATATTATGTTTCATTCTTGGATTGTAATAATCATTTCAAATGCTTGTCAACTTTTTATTCACCAGATATTGGCATTGCGTTACGTGTATATTATTTAAAGTGATAATGAATTTTCGGTTTTCTTTATTTAAGAACTATGACTTAGTTGTTAAATTAAAGAGATAGTCCAAGTATAATAACCGTATGCAAGTCTGTATGTTGGTATCTCATTGCCCAGTTCAATACAAAATATTTAAACATCTCTTTCACAATCTCATCTTTCAAATTCCAATATATATATATATATATATATGTATATGCATGCTTCTTTGAGAACAATCGTCTTCTTCGTATTCATTTGGTTTCTCAATCGGAACTGTTTGGACCTTTTGATTGGAAAGTCATTGAAATTCAGATCTGATCCGTTAACAGTTTTCCCACCGTCCTCCCTTGCAGCCTGCTATGCTTCGGACCCTCATAGTTTTTTGGCGGCAAACACCAATATTGGTCTCTTTTTGGTGAAAGATATGATATATTTGGTATCGTTCTTTTGTGCTGCAGCCCTTTCAATCTGATAGAAAAGGATCCCATGATCCTGGACGTGTTGGGATTGCAAACCCCAAATTTGTCTACAAAGAATTGATCTAATTGTATTAGTATTCAGGGGAACTATTGTTGCCACCGATAATGGGGATATATATTAGAGGGACGGAGGATGTTGTGAAAAAAATGAGTTATGGTGAGAAGCGTAAGAAAAGATTTTCACATATGAGAGAGAGAGAGAGAGATTAACAACACGCCATTGATTCTCGTCTATTCAATCGAGTGAGTAACCATATGATTTAGAATGTTTGTTATGAAATCTGATACCGAGTCCGACGATTATGCAGCCTACGAAGACGAGATCCAATAAAACAGAACCCTGCCCAATCCGATCAATCATTCGACCCATAAACCGCATATTCCAATTTGAAGGACACGAATGCATACCACGTTCTTTCCATGCATCCCTAAGGGATTGTTCGTTTGCGGCTTATTCCCTCAGCCGAGTGCTTAATCACTCAGGCTTCCCTCAAACCCCTTCACACAGATATCAACACCCGTATCCATTTAACAAAGTTATGTGGCACCCTAAATCACTCTCCAAAAGAGCCCTTGAAAAGAGAAGGGAGGTTTCACCATATATAGTGGAGAATTGGTCCAAGTCTAGCCGATGCGGGACTCTAACACACCCCCTCCAACGGATCTTTTAACTAAGTGTCGTATTAATTAACTATTTTTAAAGAACGTCTTTTGAAAAATGTTCTATTAGACTTTACAATATAGGGCGCTTTTCGAGTGTCCTATGATATGACGCGATACTAAGTTAATAAGAATCACAAATTAAGTGTCGTATGATATTATATCATTAAGGACACATAACATAAAGCGTCCAAAAAATTGGTTTTACAGGGCGCTTCTAATAAAATGTCATAAAATATAACCCTCCTTTTGTTGTGGTAATTGATTAAAACTTTTTCTTAAGGGGGAAGGGGTGGGGCCGAAAGTTATATAAATTACAAAGAACGTTAAAACTTGAGGCAAATGAAAAATAGTTTGATCCATATAACAAAAAATGTGTTTTGGTCCGGTCATTAGTTCTATTAACTATCAAGTTATAAAGAAAACCAAATCTTAGATCAATCCGCTTCTAAAATAGCCAATACCATGTTGAACCCCCTTTTTTTTATTTTGAAAAACATGGTTTTATGGATGTTGTACAAGACATTGAAGCTTGGAGTAAAAAATTGGACCGGGCCATTAGTCGGGCGCCATAAGTCGCACAACGCTCAACCCGCATCGTGGCGCGTTCCAGTGAAGATGAGTGGGCCAGTCGGGCGCCTTCTTCGACGACCTCCGGTCAGCATACGACAGACAACCTCAAGGCAGCCCAGGAGCGGGTCACATGACGCCTTGGTCTTGGCCCTCACACCTATACGCGAATAACTTTCGGGGCAACTTAGGTCGCGTCGGAAGTAGAGTGGCCCTTCTCAACGTATTTAAGGCTTAAGCCCATGGACGGACCTTAATTATTAAGGGTACACGGTGGCACATGCCACCGTATTATTTCTCTGGCGAATGGTAAAAGATTTTGGTTTTGTGGAAGGTGCAATCGTATCGTTTTAGGAGATGCTACCGTATTCTTTTGGAAGTGCAATCGTACCTTGAAATCAACCAAAAAAACCCGGAAAAACTCTTGAAATCAACCAAAAATACTGAATTTTTTTTTCCCGAAATCAACAAAAAATACCGAATAAGCCTCTCGAAATCGATAAAAAAAACTTAAAAATTCCTCGAAGCGCTGAAATTTGGCTAGAAGCACATTGACCGATATTGAATGTTGGTAAAAAAAGATACACATGTCGATAACCATATAAAAAATATGGTGTCACCGTATGAAAAAGTTTCTAGATTCGTCCCTACTTAACCTTTTTTGTTTTTTGACAAGCTAGTTTCACACAAATTTCTCCAATGGCTTCCTTAGTTTTTAGGTTTCCATATTTCGTAGCACTAGTCTTGGGCATTGCGCGTTGTGCGATGACGATTGAAATGTATTAAATTGTCATAACTATTTCATATATTAAAAAAAACAGAAATTAATCGAAATGCCTGAAGTTCACTTCGTTTTCATCCAATTGCCCTATCTCCCTCCCAAATTGCCAAAATACCCTGAAAATCCGTGGGCTAATCCGTGGCCCACGGATTTGTCTTGCCCACGGATGTTTTGTGAGTGACCCACGGATTTTTTGTCCGTGGCCCACGGATTTTTTGTCCGTGGCCCACGGATTTTCTGCATGCCCACGGAAATTTTTGCTTGTCCACGGATGCCCACGGATTTTCAGGGTATTTTGGTAAATTGAGAGAGAGAGAGAGAGAGAGAGAGGGCAAATGGATGAAAGGGTTGATGAACTTGGGGCATTTTAATGAATCACTCTAAAAAAAAGTATATGAAAAATTAGGTCAATTAATGATATTGATATACAATAATTACAAAGATATATGAAATATTTAATCATTTATTGAAATATAAATATATAGGTTTAAAAAACTAAAAATTGGATAAATAATAAAAACAGTAATTCAAAAATTCTCAAAATTTCAACATAATTTCCTTTAGCGTTTTTTTGTAATAATATATTGTTATTGTCTAAATAAAAAGGAATAGTAAATATCATATTAAAATGTAATAAATTTTCTAATTATTCATTTATGTGTATTAGTTCATAATAATTAAGTAAAGAATATAAAACATTAGATCAATTTACGAGGTACACATTAATATATAATAATTAATTAAAAAAATATAGGAATATTTAATCAATTAATGAGGTATATATATATATATATATATATATATATATATATATATATATATATATATATATATATATTTAAAACTGAAAATTGGATAAAAACAAAATAAAGCATTCTCAAAATGCCAATATACATTCTTTGACCTATTTCATAATAGTATATTAATATTGATATATTAATTGTTATGTAAATAAAAATAATAGTAAATAAATCTAAAAGATTTTATTTGTATTAATAGCTAAACTAATACAATAAAATGTAAATAAATAGACTAATGTAAAATACAAAAATGAAAGTTAAATAAGAAAAATATTTTTAATCATTATGATTGTTTGTAAATAAAAAATAATGATAGATAAATACTAAATATTAAAGTATTAGAATGGAAGACAATAAAACAAACTATTCATATTGAATCGTTATGTAAATAAAAAATAAAAACCTAGAAATAAAAAAAAATTAGTTTATTACAAACCAAATCTATGAAACTTTTCAACAAAATATATTTCGACGTTTGATCATGAAAAAAGTTTTTCCTCAAACCTGGTCATGAAAAGAGTTTTTCCAATAAAATTTGAGAATGATTTTTTAGCAATGAAGACATAGACACCATAATTCTCACAACAATGACAATGAGAAAAAATCTTGAAATAGTAAAAACTTAACGCAATTATCAATCACGTATACATGATCATTGTCAATGACGCTTAAATATGAAAAAATAATATCAGATCTTCTAATTACAAAATATCAAATTGTATTGGAATCTATATGATTCAATCATAAACACAAACATGTTCTATGATAACAACTAATCCAACAGTATGGAAAATAAGAAATATGTAATAACAAATCACATTTGTTTAAGAATACAATTTCTACATACTTGTTTAGAGTCTTCCATGTCTTCTTCAACTTTTATCTTCTTCATCATCCACCAAAGGAAGTTCTAGAATTCATTTTGTTTATTATTGCAACTTAGAAAAACAAACTGTATTTAAATTTTTTTGAAAGTAAATGAAGAAGCAAATCAAAAGTTGGAGGTTAAACTTAGGCATGTAAAATTACCAAAAACTCAACTTAACAATGAATCACACATTTCCCACATAGGGGCGGAAAAGTCTTTTACATATTCAACATTTAAAAAAATCAAAAATTGTATTAAGAAATTTTTGGAAGTAAATGAAGAAGCAAATCAAAAGTTGGAGGTTAAACGTAGGCATGTAAAATTACCAAAAACCCAACTTAATAATGAATCACACATTTCCCACGTAGGGGCGGAAAAGTCTATTACATATTCAACATTTAAAAAAAATCAAAAATTTGAGAAAAAAGATAAAGGGGATTCTAAGCATTAGGAGGTGCCACGTCACTACATGTGGTTTTTGTTTTAATATATATATATATATATTGATATATTGATGATTTGTTTAGAAACATTAGGCAGCTGATTTGTTGATACTAATCTATACATGAGATCATGTGAGAAATGTCATTTTTTGTGAGAAATCTTGGAAGTTTTTTTAAATCGTTGATCACTTTTAATCAAATACCCTCCATTGAATTGCGATTTAAAAAAAATTTGATCTGGTGCATTTCATCCTAATGTTCGTTCATTTCTCGTCCAACGATTGATAACCACTTGTCACGTTTCTCATCAAATTTGACACTTCTCACGAAATGCAACCCTATTAGTCTATTGTATATTTAAATTTGATCACATTAAGTAATTTTTGGATGCTTATTTATTTTTGTTAACAAATTTCCAAATATATAAAGGAAAATTGCATCAAAATGGAACCAACTTTCACCTTATTCCTATTTTAGAGAACTAACTTTTAAAATCGTCATTTAGGGGTCTGAGTCAAACTTCTTGTTTATTTAAGAGTCTGGTTAATTTGTTGAGCTGCTAATGATGATGTCACATAAATATTTTGTCAACTAAGATTCCACGTCATTATTGTTATAACCAAAATTTTTAGAATGCATAATTTTCTATTTGAAAACTAAAATCACCCACGCTATTTTAAAATAAAAAATAATTCAAATTTTTAAGTATAGAAAATTACTAACTAAATTCAGTTCAATAAAAATTTGATTCAATAAAGTTTCTTTTTTTCCACATCTCGTTTTTCAATTTATATCTAACCAATCCATAACAATTTTAAAGATTTTTGTCAACTAAGATTCCACATCAAACCAAAATAAAAGATTACTAATATTCAAATCATTAAGATTATAACAAAGTAGATAACAACACATTACGAATAACTCATAGGTGGCGTTTGGTTCGCAGAATGTTTTTGGATGGAATGAAATCTGTCAAAAGAATTTGACTTTGAAGAAATTGGAATGGAATGTTGTCAGGTTTGACCACCTGTTTGGTTGACAAAATTGGAATGGAATCTGTTAAAGGAATTGGAATTTGTCTGTTTGGTTCACAGAATGTAGCTTTGAAATTAGAATGAATTTATTATAAATGACCAAAATACCCTTTTTAATAAGTTTTAATTTTTTAAAACAAAAAATTCTTTAATAAAATAATCATTAAATATATTTTTTCACTAAAAATACTTTAATAAAATAATTTTTAAATACTTTAATGCGCAAAAAATATAATATACACAACCCAGATAAAATATATTGTCAAACAAACAAAATTAAATTTTGAAAAAATAAAACATACTTCGAGAAAATAAAAAAAATGTATTAAATTATATTATATAAAATTAAATTAAAATAAAAAATATAAATAAAAAATATGAATATAAATATAAATATAAATATAAAAATAAAATCAAAATATAAAAAATAAAATAAAAACCTAAAGTATTAAATTAAATTATGTTATATTTAAGTTAAAGGGTATATTTGGAATTATGAAAATACAACATTCCATCAATTTCAATTCCATCAAAATCCTTCAAGATTGCTAAGGAATGTCAAATTCACTTATTTATGGAATCTGATGGAATTGGACATTTCTTTCCGTCAAAAAGAATGAACCAAACGAAGGAATGGAATTCGATCAATGGAATTCGACATTCCAATTCCATCAGAATCCGTGAACCAAACGCCCCCTATATTATTATGAAAAACTCACATTTCTGTGAGACATTTTATCAAACATGTTTTTTTTGAGAGGGGGGAGGGGGAGGGGAGGGTGTTCTAGGCTATGCCTAAACTAATCCCTTGGCAATTTATGACTATAAGACATCAGCCCTGATTATCCTATTTTTCATTTTTCACTCGGTCCTTACTTCCCAAAGCAAAGGTTTTTTTTAGGTTTACTTTGGAAAGGAGACCTTGAAATTCTTACTGATAACCTGTTGGGAGGAACATCAAGGCCTAATCTTAATTTGTTGGTTTCAAGTACTGGCCCTCATATTAATATGTTTCTAGAGATTTAGTTAATAAAGAAATTTCAACCTCAGTGGTCATAATTGTTGTGTACGTCTGGATTAAAACCCTGGACAGATGGGATATTCCACCACATCCCCAGGGCCTTAACCAGTACGCAACAACCCTTGTGGTTTTTATCAAACATGTTATATGTATGAATATAGTAAACAAGAAATAAGCAAAATCATTACTTGTGAAACCAAGAAATTAAAGAACCAAAAAGGAACTAGTGATCAATGATCTTAACAAGCACCATGGAGTAATCGTTTCCCACTTTCATTCTTCACCTTTCATAACTTGGGATAAAATCACCACTGTGTGTCCTTCCCCAATCATTCATATGATAGGTTTCAAAATAAATATTATTTATGTAGGTTTTGTAAGTTAAATGGTTTTTATAATAACTAGATTTTTACTCGTGCAATGTATCGCGATATATCTCGATTTTAAAGTTTTAATTTATTTTAATGTGTGGTTTTGAGAAAAACGGTCATGTTTTTTTTTATATATTTGTTTAAAGAATGACGCTTTTTAAGAAATTTATGATTTGAGGATTTGAAAGTGGTTAAAGATAAAGATTAATTAATAAGAGTCCATGATTTAAGGATTTAAGTATTAATCAAGTAATTAACATTAAAAGCGGTACATAAAGCTTCATTAATTGTTTTAAGATTTTAAGTAATCAACATTAAATAACGGTACATGAAGCTTTAGAGGTTGTTTTTAATAGTTTTTCATAAATACTTTATAATATAGTATAGATAAGAGTCCACGATTTAAGGATTTGATGGTTGTTAGAGATAACATTATTAAACACATATCAAATGAAATTTGATCAAAAAGAATATTGAGTTTTCCTTTATTAGAAATTTAAGGTCACAGACCCTCTGCTGAGTCTAACAGAGGTTCTGCAAAAAAAAGCTCTATGATCATAAATCAATAATCTTGAAAACTCTGTCGATCACCTTAGGTATCAATTTCAAAAAGAATCATCGTGTACTAATGCACTGCAACAGAAATCAATGATCACAAAGTTCTTCCCACACAAATAGAACTTCTGTAGACCATCTCGTATCTAAAACAGACATTGCTGCATTAAATTAATTTTTCAAAAGCAATTTTCTAGGACACCAGCTTTCAAATTGGTCCTAAAAACATTGTTAAAAACAATCAAAAACCTGGATGATCAAAAATGTTTATAAATTGTTAGATATGAGAAATTTCTTGTCTCAGAGCCTCTGCTGGCTCTGACAGAGATCCAAAAACCTCTGTAAATGAGTTTCTATACTAATAATTTATCGATCCTCTCCATGGACTTTTCAACCATGTATTTGAAACTCGTTTTGACAGAGGTCCAAAAACCTCTGTAAAGGAGTTTCTATACTAATAATTTATCGATCCTCTCCATAGGCGTATGGGTACTCGTTTTGAGTGTAAGGTAGCATTTGAACACTTTGAACATGTAAGTTTGGGCATATGACAACTCCAAGTATTGTTTTTAATGTCGGTTGTTCGGTTTCTAGGTCGGTTGCGTTTCGGGAGTGTCCGATGAGTTATTAAGGTTGTCAATTGTCGTAGTGAGTCTTGTATACATATAATTGTGTAAATTACATCTATATGTGTATATTACAGACTTGTTTACTCGTCGGTGAAGTGTGGCTTGGGTGGTGTTCGGTTGTGGCGTTATTTGCCGATTTTGCTCATTTGTATCATTTGCGCGTGTGTGGCTTCAAACCATCAACAAGGTGTGTTTTACTTAAAATGTTTTCAAACTGGGATACATATATATATGTTTATATATATATGATATGGATATGTGTGGATTGAGAATGTGATAGTTGGTGTGATTATGTGTTTATAAATGACAATATGATATATTGAGATATTGTATTTACATGAGCATTACACTACGTGAGAATGCGTTGGCCGGGCTTAGGACCGGTGTGTTGGCTGTAATATTCGTACAACGTTGTTGGCTGTAATTTTCGTACAACATCGATAATTTATTAGTTGGCTTGCAACCAACTAATATGGCCATGGGAATGAGAATGAGGAATGGTAAACAGTGCACGAGTCTTGATTGGTATATGTGTGTTTATACGAAAGGTTTTATATAAACTATTTGGATATATGGTTTTATATAAATTGGTTTTTATAACGGTTTTTGAAATGACAGGGATTATCTCACTAGACCGTTGGTCTAACCCTCATTTTGCTTTCAAAAATATGTATTCCAGGTCGAGGATCTTATAGCGGCAAGGGAAAGGATAAGGTGTAGATTTCTTTTGATGATGGACGTTGATTAGGAAGCTTTTATTTATTCTGTAGTTTCGAGACTAAGAGGACCGTACTTGGTTTGTTATGTATCTTTGGTTGTGAATTAATGAATGTATGTTATGTTATGTGATGTATAATGGGACGGGTCGTTACACTCCTACTATTTGCTTACCTGAAAATGGTTTAGTTTTGAAAAGCGAGGGTTAGACCAAAAGGTCTAGTGAATTCCCTCCGTAAACAACATATATCACAGTATAAAATCATTTTATAAAAACAGTTAACATTCTCCACATAGCATCATTCATGGTACTACACAGGGTTCAAGGATCACATTAGCTAACCACGATCGGGGCCCAAGCAGACTGCCTCTCGGCTCACATCGGGGTCTAAGCGGACTCCCCTCCATCCGAGTAGGAAGGAAACAAATTCCCTCCTACAAGCTCATCACAAATGCCCAAGGGATCATCGGATCCCGAGGTACCCTGATCCCACTGTGCAGACCGACTCCACATAGCATACACATAGCTTATCGTAAATCACAAAGCATGAAGTCTTTATACATCATTTCATTTTGCTAAATAGCCTTTAAAGTAAAACATACTTTTCATAGAAAACATGTGTAACAGTTGGTAAACAATCCATGCTCATAAATGAACCATAATCAGTAAAAATTAGCATCTCGTTTCGTGTAAAAAGGGTTTAGGGAACTCACTTGTTCTTCTCGTTTCACGACCTCTTACTTAGGCTTCCGATCTCTAGATGGAACACCTATAATTTTGATAAACGTTCGTCACAAATCTTTAATTTATTATTCGAGCTTGCTTCCGTACTTAACCCAAATTATCTAAGGTGAAAGTTACACTCCTAATCCACACATTTGGATTTTGGACTTCACTTATCGGCCCAAAAATTAAAATTCCGAATCCAATATTACATTCTGGATTTAAAGAAATCTTCCGGATCTGATTTAAATACCGGAACTATGGCCCAAAGGTAATTGGATTCCGGATCTGAATTAAACTCTCAAATTCCGGATCATCATATCTCAAGCCCATCTTCCGTTTCTTTTTTTATAAATTCTAGAACCATAGGTCATCTAACAACTAAAATTTCGGGCCCAAACAGTAATGTACAGACTCTTGGTTCTAGGCCCAATTAAAATAATGTACCGGAAGCCAAAGTCAAGGCATACCGGATCTGTCCCCCATTCCGGAACCACTTCCTTACCAGATTCCGGATTGCAATATGACTTTCGGATCCTTGGGCTAAATTCAACTTACACATACCGGATCCACCACTTGGATTCCGGACATTACCCCAAGAATAATTCCGGATCTCTTGTAAAAGCCAATTCCGATTCTTAGGCAATTGAGGCCCATGTTCCGGAATAGACATGACCCAATTCCGGATCCGCTATTTAGGGACCAATTCCTGATCAGTGATTGTTCCGGGTCCTTTATAATTCAATACCGGATCTCATGCTTTCGGATCTCAAGTCCTGACCCAATTCCGAATCATTGCCCATTCCGGATCGCGGTAATTCCGGAACTTAATGAATTTCGGGACCTCTCAAATAAATTAAGGGATGCGATACTGTTTAACATTCGGTACTGAAAATTAATCCATTAAATCGATAAATCGAACTCTTTCCCATCTACCATTATTCTAACTCTAATATACACATTTAATTCCTTTTAAACACCCCTTTTAAACCCCAAAATTAAGAATCCCACAAGCAAACCAAACAACCAGACAAAACTCTAAGATAGAGGTTGGGATTTGGGATTACCTGCTAGACATTGTTGTAGAATCATATTTCAGTATTCTTTCCTCTTCGAAATTTGGTGATTGCTAAGCTTCCTTCTCCTATTGCTCTTAAGACCACTTCTCTTTCTCTGCTCTTTCTCTTCCTCAGCCGACACTAGGAATAAATGATTTGTCTAGGGTTTGTGCAAAACCTTGAGGGTTTTATACCTTTCAACAATTTACGATAAGGCCCCTCGAACTTTAGACTTCGCAATACTTCCACACATCTTATATTTCTTTATCTAAAGAGAAAATAAAACTTGGCACCCCCCCCCCCCCCTCAAAAGAATTCCGTCCCCGGAATTCCTTTATCGAAAGATGATGGCATCCGGACTTCATGTCCTCATTTTCAACCCAAGTTGCCTCTCGTCCTCTATGAAACTGCCACTGAACTTTACCAGCCCGATCTCCTTGTTTCTTAACTTGCGAACCTTGCCGTCCACCCTCATAACGGTTCCTTTACGTAAGTCAACCCCTCCCCAAAGCTGACACTTTCCAAGGATACTGTCACCTCTGACTTAGTCAAACACCTCCTTAGTTTCGAAACATGGAACGTTGGGTGCATTCTCTTTACTTCCTACGGTAACTCCAATTCGTAGGCTACTGCTCCTACTCGCTCAATAATGACAATAGTCAACTATTGATCGCTTAAATTCTGCAAGGTCGTCCTCATTCGCCCTCCAAAAGACGTGTATCACACTGTGAATCCTTCCAACATCTCATCGGGAACCCCAAGAGTTCCTTCATTGGTTTCCATGAACATCCTAGATTACTTCTCCCAGCCGACATCCGTCTATGCAGATAACACTTTCTTTTTCTCGGAACACCTTGACCACAGTTCATCAACCATTTCTTACATCCTCACCACTTCACCACTCCACACTTATACGTAACTAAAAGCAGGAACCTCCATGATCCCTCGCTGAAGTGTTCACCAACCCGAATTAAACTTATCCTAAAACACAACAATTCCTCACTGCTTGCCACGAGTGTCCAGTCATATAAAACATAACTTCGGTTACCCTCACTCAACTAGGAGGAGTAGTCATGGTCACACAAAACTATTCTCAATAGCCTATCACTGAACGACTAGTTCGTTTGAACATTTCTCACAACATTACCAACTCAACCCATTCAACTGCCCTTTTCCACTTCTTTCCCGTACTTAAAGCATACACAAATCCTCTTTCTCATACTTATTCCAGGAGTTCGCACTCTTATCGATGACAAACTACACACACTACTCCACTTTTCGGTGTTACTGCCACGCTTACTACTTCCAAACTACTCACTTATTCCGATATACGATAATCACCTCTCCACGTTAGCGTGGAGCACCGCCCACCAAACAATACTTGCCCCTCTCTTTCGACCCTTCCACATGCTGACAACACTTTCTCATTACTATACATAACCAAATGGTTGCATCAAAATTCTAACTTAAAGCATCCAACCAAGTTATCTCGAAATGACACAGGATTTCGAAGTCACTACACGTTCTTTGATCTCCAACTATTACCTTCTCAAATAAGTCTTTCACACATAGGAAACAATTCATATTCTTTAAATATTTCGCATCTACTACGCCACATTTTTAACTAATCCTCCCATCACCTTCTTTAAACTTTTAATGATTCCAAAGTATGCTTACTTAGCGACTCTTACGACCAAAAACACTTGGTTTCTCTTTTGGGTAACCACCCACTACCGCTCTGACATTCCATTCCGATAATAGCCATACCACACGCCAACTTACAAGCCACATGCTCTAACAACCTGGTTAACAAATCGTACACCTCATCCGAAACCCACGAAAAGTGTAACACCCTAAAAACAGGGCCAATTTAAACCTTAAAAGTCCACAAGTTATGATCATAAAACTTCAAACTTATATAACAAGAGGATCAACAATAAGGTTTTTATATACAACAAACATCTAATTCAAATAACCTATTAATCTAATCATTACACCATAATCAGATTAACTAGGTTATCTAATCATCTGTCCCAAAATATCAAAAGAATAACTAGATCCTCTGTCATCTCCAAGTTTGATTCCTTCCAAAAATTCTCATCTCTCATCCCCGCTTACTTCTCGAAGCTTGTACCTGGTAAGAAAATTTAACTTGAAACATTAGGCTTTCGCCTAGTGAGAATATTCAAATCAAATTAAAATTTAACAATTAAAATCTCAACAGATAAATCAAACCTGTTCTCGCCCATCTTACCGTACAGTAACTCCTTTCAACACTGGGAATCTACCCCACTCCCATACTTATGACTAATTCGTCTAGCCATAATATCACTACTAAGAGTTTACCATAAATCATTCCAGATTCAAGGTCAATACCCTTATCCAAGAAATTACAAGTCAAAACCTGCCTATTTCTTAATCCGGAAGTAGAGATTACAAATTACTTTATGCCTATCTCAAATCTTCCTTTCACAACTGGGAAATCTCCGATCTTCCCTAAAACAATGGAAATCTCCAATCTTCTATTCGAAATGGGAATTACAAATCAAAATCTGCCTATTCCACATTTCACATCCTTTCCACCTCATAATCAATGGTCCCAATGGGATTTAATATATCGCGATACACAACCGGGACCCCCGATGATTCAAGGTACACTCAATCACTAAAAATTACATCCCTTTGGTCAATGGCTAGTAATCGGTTCCCATTATACCGTACTAAGGTGCCCCCGATGACCGGATGCCTATTTCTATCAACCACAACATAATACATAGGTATTATAACTCTTACTATGGTATGTACATAACATACACTATTTTACATCTCAAAACATATTCTATATATATTTATAACGAATATTAGTCTCCCGACATCTCGACTTCTCAACTATCCCCTCTTTGCTTATATAGCACGGGGATCAACATAGCATAACTCAAAGTCATCTAATTGGACTCATTACTGATTACATCAAGTCCTTACAACTATCGACAATTTATAAGAATCATTATTGTCACAGAGGGAGAATTGCGCAACCAACTGTCACGAAATACTCCACTTTTTGCAACCAACAGTAGCGAAAAGTTCTACTTCTCGCAACCAACAGTAGCGAAAAGTTCTACTTCTCGCAACCAAAAGTAGCGAAATTCTCACTTTTCGCAATAGTGGCTTGCGAGATACTTCACTTCTCGCAACAGTGGCTTGCGAGATTCTTCACTTTTCGCAATAGTGGCTTGCGCAAAGTGAACATTTCGCAAGCACTGTTCATCGTCTTCTTCATTAAGCCAGTTTATAAAAACTTCTAAATAAGCCTACTAATTTCCAATTAATTCATACCAAAGCATTCAGATATAGTTTAAAACATATCTATATCAATTTCAATGGCTAATTTTAAGAAGAAGTGAATAAACTCACCTGACAACTTCTGGACACTGCGTTCTTCACCAAAACTCAATTCCTTAGCTTAATCAACAGCTAAACACAGAATTACTACAATTAAATACATTCCTTACAAGAAATCAGTAAAACAACTTCAATTTCTTACCACAATTTCTCCAAAATCAGACTTTCTTTCTTCTGCTTCTTTTCTCTTTCACGGCTCTCTCTCGATTCTCTCTGTTTGTTTTCAATAAAGTGACCGACTCACTCTTAATATCTCAGTATTTAGGAAATCAACTTTCCATCAATTACCAATTAAACCCTCAAGTTAATTTTCACATTTAACTTCATACTTTTGCCAAATTACAAACTTAACCCCAAAGTTCATAATTATAATTTACGAAAATACAACGGAAATTCGAGATGTTACAATACTCCCCAACTTGAAAATGATTTCGTCCCCGAAATCAAAGCTAATCAAATAATTGGGGATATCTAGTCCTCATGTCTTCCTCCGTTTCTAACGTCACGTTAGCACCTTGATGGTGTTTCCATTGTACTTTTAACATAGTTACCTCTTTACCACTTCGTAACTTCTTCACTGACCTTTCCAATATTGCCTCCGGCTCCTCTACACATCGGCTCCCTTAATCCACCCTTACATCATCTTGTTCTTCGGCTAAACATTTCCGAAGATAACACACGTGAAAAGTATTATGGATCCCTTCCAACTCAGGTGGAAGATCCAATTGATACGCTTGTAGACCAACTCTTTTGGTGATAGTGAAAGGTCCTAGAAAACGAGGACTCAACTTCCCACGTTTTCCAAACCGTATCACACCTTTCCATGGGGATACTTTAAGCATGACGCGCTCCCCAAATTGAAATTCTTTTGGTCTTCTTTTCGGATCAGCATAATTTTTCTGTCTATCTTGAGCCGCTTTCATATGCTGCCGAATTTCCTTTACTTTATCCGCAGTTTGTTGTACAAGTTCCGGACCAGCAAACTGTTTCTCTCCGGCTTCTAACCAGCACACCGGAGTTCTGCATTTCCTACCATATAATGCCTCGAAAGGTGCTCTTCCAATACTGGAATGGTAACTATTGTTATAAGCAAACTCTACCAATGGCAAATGTGAATCCCAGTTACCTCCAAAATCTAACACACACGATCTAAGCATGTCTTCCAAAGTCTGTATTGTTCTTTCGCTTTGGCCGTCAGTTTGTGGGTCATAAGCAGTACTTAGATTAACCCTCGTACCCAATTCTTCTTGAAGCGACTACCAAAAGCTGGAAGTAAAACGACTGTCACGATCAGACACAATAGACACCGGTATACCGTGCCGTGACACTACTTCTTTCATAGCTAAGAAATGAGCACTCTTTGTCAATCGATCAACGATTACCCAAATGGTATCGTTACCTCTTTGCGTCTGTGGTAACTTTGTCACGAAATCCATGGTAATCTTATCCCATTTCCACTCCGGAATTTCCAAAGATTGAAAACTTCCGTATGGTCTTTGGTGTTCTGCTTTCACTAACGAACATGTGCCACACTTCTCTACTATTCGGGCCACATCCACTTTCATAGCCGGCCACCAATAGTGTAATTTCAAATCTCTATACATCTTGGTACTCCCCGGATGTATAGAATACTTAGATCTATGCGCATCTTCCAAAATCAACTCCCGGTTTCCACCTATCTTTGGTACCCATACACGACCTTGGAACAACTTAATCCCTCGGCTATCTTCAGTCAGTTGAAGATGTTGCTTGCTCATTACTTCTTCTTTCAAGTTGTTTTTTAACAAAGCTTCCACTTGAGCGGCTTTTATTCTTTCAATAAGACTCGACATTACATCAATTCTGGCGTTTGTCGTCTTCAAGCACCCATTATACTCTTTTCTACTCAAGGCATCGGCTACCACATTTGCTTTACCTGGGTGGTAATGCAATTCACAATCGTAATCTTTCAGTAACTTGAGCCATCGCCTTTGCCTCATATTCAACTCCTTCTGATCAAAAACATGCTGCAAACTTTTATGATCAGTGAAGAGTGTACACTTCGTTCCATAAAGATAATGACGCCACAACTTTAAAGCAAAAACAACCGCTGCCAATTCCAAATCGTGGGTAGGATAGTTCTTTTCATGTTCTTTCAGCTGTCTTGACGCATAGGCAATCACTTTGCCTCGTTGTATCAATACACATTTTAAACCCATCTTTGATGCGTCACTATAAACTACCAAATCTTCAGTTCCTTCTGGCAGTGCAAGAATAGGAGCTTTACACAACTTCTGCCGTAAGGTTCTGAAAGCTAATTCCTGCTTTTCGGTCCAGACAAACTTCACATTCTTACGAGTTAACAAAGTCAAATTAGAAGCAATCTTTGAGAAGTCTTTAATAAATCTCCGGTAATAACCTGCCAGACCCAAGAAACTTCTTATTTCAGACGCGCTTTTTGGAGTCTCCCAATTCATCATTGCTTCTATCTTTACGGGATCTACTTTCACACCTTCCGATGAAATCACATGCCCGAGAAATTGTACCTCTTTCAACCAAAATTCACATTTAGAGAATTTTGCATACAATTTCTCTTTTCGTAACACTTCTAAAACTTCTAAAACTTCCCGAAGGTGGCGTTCATGGTCGTTCTCATTCTTCGAATAAACAAGTATGTCATCAATGAAAACGATAACAGACTTGTCTAGAAACGGTCGACATACTCTATTCATCAGATCCATGAATATAGCTGGAGCGTTAGTCAACCCAAATGGCATCACGAGAAATTCATAATGCCCGTATCTCGTTCTAAACGCCTTCTTTGGAACGTCTTCCTCTCTTACCCGCACTTGGTGATACCTTGACCTTAGATCAATTTTAGAAAAGCATCCCGCTCCATGGAGTTGATCAAACAAATCATCTATCCTTGGAAGCGGATACTTATTCTTTATTGTCACCTTATTCAACTCCCGATAATCTATGCACATTCTCATAGTGCCATCTTTCTTCTTAACAAACAATACCGGAACTCCCCAAGGCGAAGAACTCGGTCTAACAAAACCCTTATCTAACAGCTCTTGTAGTTGAGACATCATTTCTGTCATTTCAGCTGGCGCTAGATGGTAGGGTGCACGAGCTATCGGTGCTGCTCCAGGAATAAGATCGATGCGAAATTCCACTTGTCTTTCAGCTGGTAGACCTGGAAGATCATCCGGGAAAACATCCGGAAATTCTCGTACCATTTTGATATCTTGAACTTGTTTCTTTTCTAACTTCGTATCTACAACATAAGCTAGATAGGACCAACATACCTTTGATAAACATTTACGCGCTTTTGCCACTGAAATCAACAGAATATCTCCTTTCTGCTTTTCTCCAAATATGAACACATCATCTTTATCAACCATCGGAATTCGAATCAACTTCTTTGCACACATTATTTCTGCCTGGTTATTGCTCAACCAGTCCATTCCAACAATAATATCAAATCCCCCAATTTCCATTAACAACAAGTCAATCGGAAATTCTGTTCCCTCTATCAAAATTTTACAATCGACGAGTCTTTCACTAACCAAAGACTGAACTCCATTAGCTATCTCAACTACTAAGGCATCTCCTAAAGTAGTGACATGCATAGCTAACTTATGATAGAACAACTTGGGTACAAACGAATAGTTCGCACCACTATCAAATAACACATGAGCAGGAACGAAATTTATAAGGAATGTACCCGAGACAACATCTTTAGATCCTTTCGTTTCTTCGGCAGTCATTTGAAATGCACGGCCAGTTGGTTTAGGGATAACCAACTTCTTTCCCTGATCTCCTTCTTTCTTCAACTTCGGACAATCTCTCCGAAAATGACCCGGTTGCTTACATTCAAAACACACTGATCCCGGCATTGGGCAGTTCACCGCTATATGCCCCGCTTTCCCGCACTTGTAACATTCATTTCCACCCACTCGACACAGACCAAAATGTTTGCTTTTGCATTTAGAACACCAGCTTGGTTCTCTACGAGAATCATAACGAATATTCTTGCCAAACAACTTGGTTTTCTGAGGAGGTTCCGAACGACTTTTCCACTTTCTTTTCTCTCCTGCCTGCGCTTTCTCCTCTTTATCTTTGGCGTACATCTCTTCTATTACTTTCGCTTCTTCGATCGTCTCCCTTAAAGTAGTAGCTTTCGAACTTCGGACCCTCGTCATCATATCCGCCGATAAACCCTTCAAATAAGCTTTAATTTTGTCTTTCTCAGCTGGAGCCACATGCCCCACTAGATTCAGCTTCTCCATGAAGGATTCAGTATACTTTCTCACAGTCATAGTGTCTTTCTTGAGATTCCTGAACTCTTCCTCGATTCGATCCATTTCAGTTTCGTTACAGTACTCCTCCAGAATCTTCGCTTTAAACATTTCCCAAGTCATGGCATCCAGAACTGTAGCTGACACAGAAGTTGACAGCACATTCCACCAAGATAATGCGTTACCACGTAACATTTGTGACCCAAATCTAACTTTCGACTTTTCATCATTACACTCACAAGCTCGAAAAGCTTGTTCAATCTCTCTTATCCAGTTCATACAAGCCACTGGATTATCATCTCCTTTGAATTCCGGCGGTTTACAGCTCAAAAAGGTTTTGTAGGAGCAATTCCTATCAACTCTTCTTTCCGTCTCTAGACCGGGGTTACCAGTTGGGTTTATCACACTGGTATTTACCCCTGTTCTCCTCGGTTCCGCACCCCGATCATTAAACATTTTCATAAACATTTCTGCTTGTCTTCCCATAGTGGTGTTCATCATTTTCGCTTGTCTTTCCATTGATGCATTCATCAATCTGGTCACATTGTCCATTATACGTCCTTCCATACCCGAATCCGGTGGTGTGTGATCGGCAGTACTGGTACCCCCTCTATGTGCCGGATTACGTACTCCTCCTAAGGAAAGAAAATCTGGTGGCGTCTCATGAACTCCGCCTACTCCAGATGGTCTTTCTCCCGGCTCATCAAACCAAGTCCTATCCATATAAGAATTTGGAGACCTCGGAGGTGTATTCACCATTGATCTGAATGAGCACAACAGAATACTCATCAGTAATGGTTTATACAACTAGACATACAATACGTACTTTACCGCTAATCAGTCACTGTAACAATTTGAAACAAGTATGCTTGTGTAATAATATATTCATAATAACAGTAGCTAATTGAAATTGCGAACATATCATACATGAGAATCCTTATTACCATCGTTACAGTACTAACTTCGCGTATTTCCGTCGACTCTAAGACTACCCAGTCTTAGTAATTCTACCCATACATCTCAGATCATAACTTAATTCATCACAGCTTAAGTCTAGGTATCTCAAAATCATACCTAGTTCGCTTAAACTACTGCTCTGATACCATATTGTAACACCCTAAAAACAGGGCCAATTTAAACCTTAAAATTCCACAAGTTATGATCATAAAACTTCAAACTTATATAACAAGAGGATCAACAGTAAGGTTTCTATATACAACAAACATCTAATTCAAATAACCTATTAATCTAATCATTACACCATAATCAGATTAACTAGGTTATCTAATCATCTGTCCCAAAATATCAAAAGAATAACTAGATCCTCTGTCATCTCCAAGTTTGATTCCTTCCAAAAATTCTCATCTCTCATCCCCGCTTACTTCCCGGAGCTTGTACCTGGTAAGAAAATTCAACTTGAAACATTAGGCTTTCGCCTAGTGAGAATATTCAAATCAAATTAAAATTTAACAATTAAAATCTCAACAGATAAATCAAACCTGTTCTCGCCCATCTTACCGTACAGTAACTCCTTTCAACACTGGGAATCTACCCCACTCCCATACTTATGACTAATTCGTCTAGCCATAATATCACTACTAAGAGTTTACCATAAATCATTCCAGATTCAAGGTCAATACCCTTATCCAAGAAATTACAAGTCAAAACCTGCCTATTTCTTAATCCGGAAGTAGAGATTACAAATTACTTTATGCCTATCTCAAATCTTCCTTTCACAACTGGGAAATCTTCGATCTTCCCTAAAACAATGGAAATCTCCGATCTTTCATTCGAAATGAGAATTACAAATCAAAATCTGCCTATTCCACATTTCACATCCTTTCCACCTCAGAATCAATGGTCCCAATGGGATTTAATATATCGCGATACACAACCGGGACCCCCGATGATTCAAGGTACACTCAATCACTAAAAATTACATCCCTTTGGTCAATGGCTAGTAATCGGTTCCCATTATACCGTACTAAGCTGCCCCCGATGACTGGATGCCTATTTTAAGCAACCACAACATAATACATAGGTATTATAACTCTTACTATGGTATGTACATAACATACACTATTTTACATCTCAAAACATATTCTATATATATTTATAACGAATATTAGTCTCCCGACATCTCGACTTATCAACTATCCCCTCTTTGCTTAAATAGCACGGGGATCAACATAGCATAACTCAAAGTCATCTAATTGGACTAATTACTGATTACATCAAGTCCTTACAACTATCGACAATTTATAAGAATCATTATTGTCACAGAGGGAGAATTGCGCAACCAACTGTCACGAAATACTCCACTTTTCGCAACCAAGAGTAGCGAAAAGTTCTACTTCTCGCAACCAACAGTAGCGAAAAGTTCTACTTCTCGCAACCAACAGTAGCGAAATTCTCACTTTTCGCAATAGTGGCTTGCGAGATACTTCACTTCTCGCAACAATGGCTTGCGAGATTCTTCACTTTTCGCAATAGTGGCTGGTGCAAAGTGAACATTTCGCAAGCACTGTTCATCGTATTCTTCATTAAGCCAGTTTATAAAAACTTCTAAATAAGCCTACTAATTTCCAATTAATTCATACCAAAGCATTCAGATATAGTTTAAAACATATCTATATCAATTTCAATGGCTAATTTTAAGAAGAAGTGAATAAACTCACCTGACAACTTCTGGACACTGCGTTCTTCACCAAAACTCAATTCCTCAGCTTAATCAACAGCTAAACACACAATTACTACAATTAAATACCTTCCTTACAAGAAATCAGTAAAACAACTTCAATTTCTTACCACAATTTCTCCAAAATCAGACTTTCTTTCTTCTGCTTCTTTTCTCTTTCACGGCTCTCTCTCGATTCTCTCTGTTTGTTTTCAATAAAGTGACCGACTCACTCTTAATATCTCAGTATTTAGGAAATCAACTTTCCATCAATTACCAATTAAACCCTCAAGTTAATTTTCACATTTAACTTCATACTTTTGCCAAATTACAAACTTAACCCCAAAGTTCATAATTATAATTTACGAAAATACAACGGAAAATCGAGATGTTACAAAAAGACTCTCATTTGATGCTTCCTCTTTCTAACATCCCATTACTACAACACTGGCTGGCACATTATATTGGCAATTGATGCCACTACTCATCCTTGCATTTTTCACCCACAACCTCACACTGCAGACCAGATCTCTCATGGCCATTCGTACACAAATCAAACTTGCCTTCACATTCTCCTGCATAAATACCCGAGTCTATCTCGCTACTTTGTCTTTCCCCACTCTAGCTGAACCACAACTCACGAGCTCCCAATTAACTCAAACATAATTGTTTCTTGCTAGTTCTTTACGATCCAAGCCATTACATAGACATGGCACATTCCCTCACAGATCGGTATAATCTATACGCCCACACGAGGTGTTCCATCATTATGGATACATCTTTCCAGGATGACCCCCTACATTTACCCACACCGTGGTAATTCTCTCTGCTTCCAATCTCTTGACAACACCTTCAACCCCAGACATATAAATAGTTGTCGACTTTAATAATAACGGTCGACATGTGAATGCGTTCCTAACTTTTCTGTCATCATAGGTTCCAAACAGGACCTAGTTCTTCCATCATATCAAGATCATCTACACATCCTATCGTTCTCATTTCAAACTTACTCGTGCAACGTCAACATTGCAAGATCATCCTAAAACTCTTTTTCGACGTCAGGGATATTTCATTTCTCCCTCACCAAACTACTCATAACAAGTTGCTAATACTAACACCTTGATGACTTCTAGTCCTTCCCCTGGACACAACCGTCCCTCGGCAACTGTATTTCCAGTCACCGAACAAGGGTACAGACCCTCATACAACCGATACTGAAATCCACTTCTGACTCTTCCAATGTCCACCTCTCCTCTTGAACACAAATGCCAAAACTACAAACATTCTCCCCTGATTTGTCCAACACCTCTCCACTTTCGGAGTTCTTCCTTAGCTTAACATGTAATACTCTACGACCTAGTGAGTTCATAGCCTTCATACATGCCAACGCGAAAAATAAATCATTTTGCACATTTTATCATTTTAAAATAAACAACACATGGAACAACTTGGGTACACATGAACCCAACGTTCCCATAATTCCAATGCCCTGCACAACGACCTCGAGAATCGTTTGCATACGGCCCTCCGTAAAACTTAATCTTACTCAACCAAATCGATGTTGTTACAACAGTAATATATTTAGTGAAAATATTTTCATACGACAAAATTCTGAAAGAAATTATTGACACGAAGTAAACCAGTCGGTTCTCACACTCATTTATATGATATTAACATGTCAATACTCATTTTGGTTATAAAAGATTTGCAGGCAAACATTTTTCTTGACTTTTTGCATTAAACTTAACTTATCATGAAAATAGTGGAATATTTTGTAACTCGCTAAGCTCAAAATTTCATTGTGCAATGCAAATGGAATTGCCTTTTTCTTTAAACATACGCTTACATACGCTGACTTATTTTTGATCAAAATTGATATTTACACATTTACTTTAACCACGAAAATCTCATGTAACACATATAAGGACGTAATGCATGAAACTCTACTTGCAATTGAAGGCTACTCACTCTAACAAGGTCAACCGCTTTACTCACGCAACTTATCATTGACGTTCTACCCTCGACCAGTGGTCGTCCTCTCGGCCTCGCAACAACTTGATGCACATGCATTCCACGACCCACTTACTCAACCACCTCATACTATTTTCGTCTTGATCAATCATATTACGTTCTACCTCTACACATTTTAATCCACCACGGATATCTTCCCCTTATTGATCCTGTCACTGCAAAGATCGACTAAAGAGTCGGGGCTCTAATCCTCCACTCGTTCTTGAATTGAAGCTTTTAAGATCTCGACACTTTCCTTCCTTACCATCCAACTGATCTACCCCACGATTTCTAGAACTGGGACTCACCAGAACCGGGAGTCTTACTCAAAAGCAATCCCTCGACCTCTTCGAACCCACGAAGATCTACCTCTAGACGTCTCATAACATTCCAAACAACATTTCTTCTCTACTATGTATACATGCATCACATCATAAATGATCTCTCATGATACTTCCCCAACAAGGGGTCTTAGTCTACCCCTCAAGGGTCTTGCTGACATTCTAGATTTATGGAACACGACATACACACTAGCTTCAGACTACAACTTCGGAATAATAAGGCAGATTAAGCACATGCATGTACTTGTAAGTTCGCAATTACACTGGCCAGGTGTAATCCCAAACTTACCTTACATAACTGTCCTTGGTACCCTATTAGTCCTATCTCTACAATAGTGCCCTCCTAACGTATTTCCTGATTCTCAGTTGTGATTTCGACTCCCAAAGTTTAAGTTTAGGCCCGTCCGGTCACCTAAATCCCTTAAACTATGGCTCTGATACCATTTGTAACAGCCCCAAAAAATAGAACAGGACGTGCATAGCATTAAATCATATACATTACAAAATTGGGTCCCAAAATTTCATTACATCAGTGTTAAATCCAGATCCGTGCAACAAAATAAGAAATCGAAATATATGAACAGTAATAAGATTTGCTAAATATGATTAGTACTGCCAGAACTACATTACTACTGCCAGAACAACCTTAATACTGCCAGAGCATAATTAATACTGCTAGAGTGAAGTTACTACTGCAAGACAAAATTAATACTGCTGGATCACTGTTAGTACTGCTGATGCATTAATGCTGCTGGATCAAGTTAATACTGCTGGAACAAGTTAATGCTGCTGGAATGAGTTAATACTGCTGGAATGAATTAGTGCTGCTGGAGAATATTAGTACTGCTCATGCTGAATGAAGATTAATACTGCTGATGTGATAAGTTTGGTATGCGAAGAGATTGGAGATAAAGATGGAATAGATGAAGATATGCTTAAAGAAGATTCAGAAGATCAATTTATTTTTGATAGTTATCTTGTAATTATTGTGTATAAATAGATGTTGATAGATAGCTATTCAAGAAAGGAGAATATACGAGAGTTTTAGAATACGTTTTGTTTTAGAGAGAATTAACCTCAAGGTTTAGAACCCTATTTCTAGAGAAGTAGAAGTCGTCTTGATTGAGTCTGTTCATCAAGATTGAGGTTTGGTTGTAAGCTTGTGAGTCGAATTAGTGAATACAAACAGCTGTGTGTTTTCTGATATATTGTTCATTGATTGTGAGAATTAAAGTTCTTTTCCGCAGATTCTTTAATTCTGAATTCTAAGTATTATTAGTCTTGTTAAGATTCGATCCTGACAAGTGGTATCAGAGCTTGTGTTTCTTAGAATTCTACAATTATTATGGACAATTCTATTGAATCAAACAGTACTCTTGTTTCTAAGGTTCCCATGCTCAGACCCAATGAGTTTGACATGTGGAAAATTAGAATCAAGCAGTACATTCTGCTTACTGATTATTCCATCTGGGATATCATAGAAAATGGTCCATGTGCTGAAGGAAGAACTGGACCAGATGGCAAAAGACCTCCTCCAAAGACTGATGCAGAGAGAAAAGTCAGACAAATAGAGATGAAGGCCTTAAGCACTCTGCTTTTGGCTATCCCCAATGAATATCAGCATCAATTTCATCACTGCACTGATGCTCAGATTCTGTGGAATGCATTGGAAAAGAGATTCACTGGCACCAAAAGCACCAAGAGGAATCAGAAGGCAATTCTCAAGCAGCAGTATGAAAACTTTACTTCTACTAAGAATGAGTCTATGACTCAAACTTTTGATAGATTTAATAAGCTGATTGGTGAATTGGCCACAGTAGGAGTCAAGATGGAGGCTGATGATGTTAACAGAAAGTTCTTAAGATCATTAGGTGAAGAGTGGACAATGTATACTGTGTCCTTCAGACAGAATGACCAATTGGAAGATAAAGAGCTTGATGATCTTTACAATGATCTTAGAGTCTTTGAAGCAGAGGTTGAAGCCAAAAGGAAGCCTTCTGGATATGTACATAATGCTGCACTCCTTTCAGCATCATCTGATTCTACTGCTAACCCTGAATCAGTTAATGCTGCTGGAGGAGTCAATCAGGAAAAGACCAATGATTCAGTACTAGAAGCCTTCTTTTCTAGTCATGTTAATTCCTCATTAATTAATGATGACTTAGAACAGATTAATGCTGATGATCTTGAAGAGATGGATATCAAGTGGCAGATGGCTATGCTGTCTATGAGGGTGAAGATATTCATAAAGAGGACAGGGAGAAACAACTTTTCCCAAAGAAGAGAAGATGGTGCTGGATTTGACAAGTCCAAAGTTGAATGCTACAAGTGTCACAAGATGGGACACTTTGCCAGAGAATGCAGAGGTGGAACATCTCACAACAGCCATCAACAAACTCAGGCTGGAAGCTCCAATCAAAACAGAAACTCTATTCAAGCTCTAGTCTCTCAACAAGGAATGGGATTTGATTGGAGTGATCAAGCAGAAGAGGCCATCCAAAATCAAGCACTTATGGCTGAAGTTTCAGATATTCCTACTGAGGTAAAATCTAATCTCTGTACTCAAGCTTGTATAGACACTGTTAAAAGGTATAGAGATCACAATCAGGGAATGTGTGATGACCTTAAGAGATTAGAAAAGGACAGAAAAGACTATGTAGTAATTGTTGAGAAGTTTGAAGAACAGATTAGGGCTTTTCAAGCCAATGAACTTCAACACTCCTATGATACAAACTACTGGAAATGGGAAAAGGATGGTCTAGAGTTCCAGCTTAGAGAATCCAGGGAAGAGTGTGAGAAACTAAAAGGAGAGCTTGAGAAAGTCAAACTTGATGTAGAAAAGTTTACTTGTGCCTCTAAAGTCATGGACAACATAATCAACTCTCAAATCCATAGTAAGTTGAAACCAGGCATAGGGTACAATGCCACACCCCCACCCTACAACAACAACTACATCCCTCCTAGGTCAGACCTGTTAGAAACCAAGGATAAAAAGGACTTACCTGAAGAAGCTACTAAAATAGATCCATCAGATGAAGTTGTTGTGGAGGATAAAACTGAAAAAGAAGAGTCTAAGAAAAGGGACAAGAATGTCAGTGGTGATATTCCCTTAGAGAATCACATAAAGACCAATGAGGATGGTGGAAGTCCCTAGGATAAGAACAATGAGATGAAAAGGACTGGAAAGGGAAAAGGAGTTCATTATACACAAACCACTGTTGTGAAGTCCAATACCTGTGAACATTGTTCTTGCAAGAATCTTCAAATGGATGAACCCCAAAAACATGATAAAAGGAGGGGAAATCAAAGAAATTGGAATAACAAGTGGGCACAAAATCAAGGAGTTGATCTGCAAAGGATTAACAGACCAAAACCTTGTTTTATTTGTGGCAAATTGAATCATCTTGCCAAATACTGTTATTTCAATCCTATTAACCAAAAGAAAAGTTTTCACAAGAGTTTTCAAAAATCTTCTGGTTATAGGAAGCCTGCAAGGAACCATGTGGCTAAAAAACAAGCTAAATCCAAAAGCCACATGAGAAAACAGACTGAAAAGGAATGTGTCAATATGTGGGTCCCCAAAAGCACTAATGTTAGTACTGCTACCTCAGATAGTACTGCTGACAAGGATAGTGCTGCTAGAAGCAATACTACTGCCAATACTGCTGCTAACTCTGCTAGTGCCGCTAACTCTGTTAGTGCTGCTAACTCTGTTAGTGCTGCTAACTCTGTTAGTGCTGCTAACTCTGCTAGTGCTGCTAACTCTGCTAGTGCTGCTAACTCTGTTAGTGCTGCTAACTCTGTTAGTACTTCTTCTAAGGTTAATACTGCTTCTAGTTTTTGTGCTGCTAGACCAATCATATTGACAAAGTTCTCCAGTTCTGCAGTACCTAAGTTTGAAAATCTCATCAAAACACAGTGCAAGTACTTTGATGAGCAAGGGAGACCCAAGACCACTTCGGCTTGGGTTCCCAATAAAAACTAATTGGTTTATCTTATGTGCAGGGCAACCAACAGCTCAAGGGGAAGAGCATCTGGCATGTTGATAGTGGTTGCTCCAGGCACATGACAGGTAACATGGCCTGCCTCAAGAATTTCAAAAGAATTGATGGAGGACATGTTGCTTTTGGAAATAATCCTGCAGGAGGTAAGATAAGTGGTAAAGGTGATGTGTCAAAAGGTAAGATGACATTTGAGGATGTTTACTATGTTGAGCAATTGAGATACAACCTGTTAAGTGTATCACAGGTCTGTGACAAGAAACATAGTATATTATTTACTGATTCTGAATGCATTATTCTTGCTCCTGGATTCAAAGTAGTTGATGAAAACATGATACTATTGAGAACTCCTAGAAAGGATAATGTGTATTGTTTAGATTTAGAAAGTGTTTCATCTGATTCATCTCTAAACTGTTTGGTTTCTAAAGCCTCAATAGATGAATCATCACTTTGGCACAGAAGGATGTGTCACATGAATTTTAAAACAATGAATAAACTGGTTAAAAATAATCTTGTTAGGGGTTTACCATCAAAAGTCTATTCATGTGATGATCATTGTGTTGCATGTCTCAAAGGCAAACAACACAAAACTTCTCATAAGTCCAAAGAGATAAACACTATCTCAAATCCTCTTCAGTTGTTGCATATGGATCTGTTTGGCCCTACAAATGTCATGAGCATTGGCAAGAAGTCACACTGTTTAGTTATTGTTGATGATTACTCTAGATTTACTTGGGTATATTTTCTGAGAACTAAAGATGAGACAAGTGGACTGATCAAATCTTTTATTCTTAGAATTGAAAACCAATCAAATCAAAAAGTGAAAGTCATTAGATCTGATAATGGGACTGAATTTAAAAACTTTGATCTAAACACCTTTTGTGAGGAAAAAGGAATTGAGAGACAATACAGTGCTCCTAGGACTCCACAACAGAATGGTGTTGCTGAGAGAAGGAATAGGACACTGATTGAGGCTGCTAGATCTCTGTTAGCTGATTCAAAATTACCCACTACTTTTTGGGCAGAAGCAGTTAATACTGCTTGTTATGTTCAGAACAGAGTTTTGGTAATAAAGCCTAAAAACAAGACACCTTATGAGCTTTTTCTGAAAAAGAAACCATTTATTGGATTTTTCAAACCATTTGGGTGTCCTTGTACAATTCTCAATACCAAATCTCACTTAGGTAAGTTTGATAGCAAAGCAGATGATGGCTTTCTTGTTGGTTACTCATCTCAGAGCAAGGCTTACAGAGTGTTTAACACCTCTTCTAGAATAATTGAAGAAAGTGACAATGTCAAATGCAATGAGAACACACCAAATCCTATTGGTTCAGGTCCTGATTGGCTATTTGACATTGATTCACTCACTAATTCTTTGGGTTTCAGTAGTGATGTAAATGCAGGACAAAGGGATGCACCACCATCAGATAACGGTATTCAGTCTGTGATTTTTCCATTCCCTACCATTGATCCTGTTGACTTCAGTGAACCAGAAAAGGAAGCTGAACCCATTCAGAATGCAGAAGAGAGAAGAATAGAGGAAAATCAGACTTCAAGAGAGTCTGAAGTGACTGAAGAAGCTGTAGAAAATCCAGACTTAAATGAGTCAAATCTGGATGGAAACTTAGTTGAGGAACCTGGTCATCCATCAAGAACTCAGAAAAATCATCCTCCTGAGTTGGTTATAGGAGACATTGCTTCTCCCATGATGACTAGGAATCAAAGCAGACTTCAAGAGCTACAAGATCAACAGAATACAGTCAATACTGTACTTACTTGCTTTCTATCCCAAATTGAGCCCAAAAAGGCTTATGATGCTATGAAAGATCCAAGTTGGATAGAAGCAATGCAAGAGGAGCTGCTACAGTTTAAATTACAGGATGTTTGGGACTTGGTGGACCTTCCAAAAGGTCATAGAGCAATTGGCACCAAGTGGATTTTTAGAAACAAGAAGGATGACAGAGGGATAGTGATCAGAAACAAAGCAAGGCTGGTTGCACAAGGGTATACTCAGGAAGAGGGCATAGACTATGAGGAAGTCTTTGCTCCAGTGGCAAGGATTGAAGCAATTAGGCTATTTCTAGCCTATGCCTCATACATGCAGTTTAAGGTCTACCAAATGGATGTCAAAAGTGCTTTTCTGTATGGAAGTATTGATGAAGAAGTATATGTCTATCAACCCCCTGGATTTAAGAATCCATTGCACCCTGACAGAGTGTACAAGCTGAAGAAGGCACTTTATGGTTTACATCAAGCCCCAAGAGCATGGTATGACACCCTGTCTACCTATCTCTTGGAAAATGACTTTGAAAGAGGAGTCATTGACAAGACCTTGTTCATTAAGAGGAGAAAGAAAGACACACTACTTGTTCAGATCTATGTGGATGACATCATCTTTGGATCCACAAATGATCACATGTGTAAAGAGTTTGAAGAGTTAATGCACAAGAGATTCAAGATGAGTTCCATGGGTGAACTTACTTTCTTCCTTGGGCTTCAGGTGAAACAGAGGAAAGATGGGATTTTCATAAGCCAATCCAAATATGTGAAAGACATCCTGGACAAGTATGGTTTAACAGACTCAAAGCCAGCAAGCACACCAATGGAGATACACAAACAGATCACTGCAGATCTTGAGGGGGAGGATGTGGATGTCCATCATTACAGATCTATGATTGGATCACTCATGTATCTCACAGCCTCTAGACCAGACATTATGTTTCCATCTGATTCTGAATCCATAACACCTGAGAACAGCAACTTGCAGCAGCTATATACTCAGCTTCTGTTGTGGATAAGGACACTGTGGTTTGTTTCTTACACTGCCATGAAACAAGTCTTGCACCCAAAAACTGACATCCACCTGAAGTAGACTTCCTATCCATATTAGCTCCACCTAAGTCACTGTCTGAGTATGCAAGCAAGTCAAATGAAGATTCATAAGGATACCAAAGACCTAATCTAGGTTTCCCTCTGAGGTATCTAAAAATTCTTTTGACTGCATGCATGTGTGATTGCTTAGGTGTAACCTGAAATCTGGCACAAACACATACTGGAAACATAATGTCTGGTCTAGAGGCTGTGAGATACATGAGTGATCCAATCATAGATCTGTAATGATGGACATCCACATCCTCCCCCTCAAGATCTGCAGTGATCTGTTTGTGTGTCTCCATTGGTGTGCTTGCTGGCTTTGAGTCTGTTAAACCATACTTGTCCAGGATGTCTTTCACATATTTGGATTGGCTTATGAAAATCCCATCTTTCCTCTGTTTCACCTGAAGCCCAAGGAAGAAAGTAAGTTCACCCATGGAACTCATCTTGAATCTCTTGTGCATTAACTCTTCAAACTCTTTACATATGTGATCATTTGTGGATCCAAAGATGATGTCATCCACATAGATCTGAACAAGTAGTGTGTCTTTCTTTCTCCTCTTAATGAACAAGGTCTTGTCAATGACTCCTCTTTCAAAGTCATTTTCCAAGAGATAGGTAGACAGGGTGTCATACCATGCTCTTGGGGCTTGATGTAAACCATAAAGTGCCTTCTTCAGCTTGTACACTCTGTCAGGGTGCAATGGATTCTTAAATCCAGGGGGTTGACAGACATATACTTCTTCATCAATACTTCCATACAGAAAAGCACTTTTCTTATTAGCTTTCAGAGAGAATTACAATACAATGTGGAAAGCAAAAGAGATGATTAGCTTGTTTTTCCAAGCAAATCAACATTAAATATGATGGGCCCGTGGTTAACAAGCCCACAGCCCGTTCACTAATAGGCTCTTGTTTAATCAAATACAGTTTAACCCTTGAACTTTAAATCAACACTAAAACCTTCCCTAACAATCTCCCCCTTTGATTTGAAGTTCGAGTTGGCGCTCTAGATCTCTCCAGTTGAAGACATATCTTTTGCGAAGCGCGAAGTATACCTCGAACAATCTGATGGCGCGGCGATAGTCGATGCGGTCTTCAATCATTTCCAAAGCTTCCCGAGCAGTTGTTTCATTTGGATTTGGGACATACGAATGCTTTGGATTCTCAGACTCGTGTTGAATAATCTTTCGAAGAGCATCTCTGACTTTTAGAAGCGTGCCGTCACAAAATCTGTCTACCTGACTGAAACGCAGAAACTTCTTTTTGTTCTGTTCGTTGTTGTAGACTATCCCGAATTTAGGTTGTAGAAGCAGAGAGTTCTCGGGATACATCTTCAGTTCAGGAGCTTTCAGATTTGGTTTTATCAGATTGACTTTCTTAGCCCTGTTCTCGACAGCCATTTGAAAATCCGTTAAGTATGACATCATGATAGTCCGGACCAGGTGTCGACGAACGGCTTCGAGCGCCTTTGTAATCTCTAGCGGTCGGACGGTTCTTGAACGTAAGTCTTTCAGTAATACCAGAAAGTCGAGCGGTCGGAGGTTCTTAAAGTCAGCTTCAGAGAATCTCCATTCATTACCATCTTCGCGGCGAACGGTGAAGACTGGATAGACGATCCTCATGATGCGGCGTGAATGGATGTTAAGAACCTCTGTGATCTGATGCTTTGTTCTGACTTGACTGACTGGAAGGCACCGCGGCATTGCAAGTATATAACGCCATTGATATTCGGGGTCGAGGTTGTAAATACCAAGGCAAAAGGTTGGCTCGATCGGGCGAAGTTTGTGGACGAACAACTTTTTCAAAGATTCCTCCAGATGAGGGATAAGTACCTTGATCTTCTCCTAGCGGTTTTGTTGCTGTTGAGGAAAGAGAGGAAGATCAGAAGCTGTCGTTGGAGGAGTAGTTGTCGGTAGATCGGAAGTAGTAGACTCGGGTCTTGTTGATGGTGTTCCGGCGGGTTGAGCATAGTGAACGGGGGATGCTCCATACAAATTTTGGAACAGGAACTGATCGTAGTCAATATTGTCGTCCTCATCAGTAGGGAAGACCAAATTTACCTAGAGATTTACGGCACTGGCGACTTTTTCGTACCATGCGTCTTCGGTCTCTGGGTTGGTCTCACACTCTGGATCTATCATGTCCAATATCGTTCTGTCTGACGAGTCAAAATCGACCAGTTCCTGTGTTGAACCCTCGGGCTTTTCAACCGTCGGGTCTTCTTCATCTGAAATCTCCATTTCTATGACCATATCTGCTAGTGGCAACTCGGCTTCGGGTGCTTTTGATGTAGTTGTCGCAGTTGGGGGTTCCTGTTGAACCACTGTTGTAGTTTCGGCAGTCACGATCTGGGCGGTCTCGGTTTGGCGTAGACGCTACTCCCCCTCAAGGTGATCAGGATCATCCTGGTCATCGTGCTTGCGTTTGAGACCGCCGGGTTGACTCTTACAAGTGTCTTCTAGTGAGCGGACCCTCTCAGACAGCGTGGCGAGCGCTTTGTTGTAGTCGTTGAGGGTCGAGTCAATGGCGTTAAGGCGTGATGTGATGGATGAAGATGGAGCAGTGACCTGGGATCGGAGAACTGAGATCAGGTCTGCTTCGGCAGATGCGGTTGTGTCTGATTCCTGGAGCAGTTGGGATAATAGCATCGTCTTTAATGTATCCACCGAATAGATAGGTTGAGCAAATGTCGGTGGATGTGGTTGTGCGGTGTCGGTTTCGACGATCTTTGCTTTGCCTTTAATGGCTTTGGCGATCGCATCGGTGACATGCTGTTCCAGTGCCTCGCGGACAGCCTTGAGGGTGTTGTCCAGGACCCTTGCGACACGAAGTCTGGGTGAATAACTCCGGGACCACTTAGGTTACCCGTTGAGGCGTCTACCACAGGGATAGAGCCACCTACGTTCACAGCTGCTGTGATGTTAGCTGTGGTAGGATTTCCCGCCGATCCTTGTGTTCCACCAAGAGGTGAAGACACTACGGTGGTTCCGGTCGGGTCACGAAGAACCTCGACTTGGTGTTGTACCTCTTCAAGTGTCCTAGCCAAAGATTGATCTATTTCAAGTGGCTCTAGACTAGATGGTGCATGAAATGAAGTCGAGACCGGGGGCTGCTGGTCTCTTATTTCAACACCAACACTCTCCGAATGAGAGGCCGGTGGAAGTTGTGCTTGTTCCCCGTGTAATATTGAAACATCCGTCTATCGTGAGACGAATGAGTGGATGAGGGGGTCGTGCAATTGCTCCGCTGGGTCCACGGAGGCTTCTTCAATACCCCATCCCAACAAATGAGACGAGATAGCAGATGTGGCAACCCAGATATGACGTGGCTGGTTTCGCTCAGGAGCCTCGTTATCTTTACGGCTCAATCTTTCTTGGTTCGCGTTCGACCTTAACACCCTCCTTCTCACATGTTCTATGTCTCGGGGAAGACTTGAACCAGAAGGTTGAAAGTTGATAGAGCACCTTGTAGGGGTGTTAAGAGGATGAGAGGCTATTGTTTTGAATAAGCGTTCTACCCACAAGGCATGGAGGGTTCGTAGAAGGACAAGGTATGTAGTGCAAATGAAGCAAGTGTATAAGATTTTATCGTTCAGTAAGGGACTATGCCCTGCTTATGTAAGGGCTCGGATTGTAAAGAGCTAGCAAGAACGTTGGTGCTTGAGCTAATTAGGAACTCGTGAGTTGTAGTTCAACTAGAGTTGAGAAAGGACTAAGTGGCGAGATAGACTCGATTAGGTATACGGGAGGATATGAAGGCAAGTTCGAATTATGTGAATGATCATGAGAGGTCTGGTCTGCAGTGTGATGTTATGGGCAAAGAGTGTACGGATGTGTAGTGATAGTAATTGTCAAGCTAAATGTGCCAGCTAGTGTCGTAGTGATGTGATGTTAGAGAGAGATGAAGCATCAGATAGAAGCCTTTTTGGGGGTTTCGAAGGAGGTGTACGATTTGTTAACCAGGTTGTTGGAGCACGTAGGGTGTAAGTTGACGTTGTGATATAATAATGTTCGGGATAGAATGACGGAGTGGTGGTGGATAGTTACCCAAATAAGAAACCAATTGTTTTTGAGGTATGAGTCGCTAAGTAAGTGTATTTTTGAAATCAGTGGAAGTTTAATGTAGATGATAGATGAGTTAGGCGAAAATGTGTGATAGTAGATGATAAGTCTTTGCAGAACGTGAAATGTTTCTTATGAATGGAGGAATGATCCTAGAAGGAAGTAGTGGAGATGTGGCTATATGGTAAGGAGAAAGCATCTTCAGCATGTAGAATGTCAGAAGAGAGGGACAAGTAAGATTTGGTGAGCGGTGCTCCACGCTAATGTGGGCAGGTGAAGACCGTACGTCGGAATAAGTGAGTAGGATGGAAGTAGTAAGCTTGACAGTAACACCGAGAGGTAGAGTAGTGTGTGTACATCACCATCGATAAGTGTGCGAACTTTTGGAAAGAGTATTGAGGAAGGGAATTGTGTATGATTTTGTGCAGGCAAGAAGTGGATAAGACAACTGAATGAGTTAAGTTAGTGACTTTGTGAGAATGTTTAAACAAATTGGTCGTGCGGTGATTAAGCTAGCGAGAATAGTATGGTGTGACCATGGTTACTCCTTCCAGTTGAGTGAGGATAACCGGAGTTATGTTTTCTATGACTGAACGAACGTGGCAATCAACGAGGAATTGATGTGTTTCAGGATAAGTTTAAATTCGAGTAGGTGAACACTTCAACGATGGGTTTGGAGGTTCATACCCTTAGTTATGTATAAGTATGGAGTGGTGAAGTGGTGAGGACATGAGAGATAGTTGACGAACTGTGGGCGAGGCGGTCCGAGAAAGGGAAATGTTATCTGCATAGACGATTGTTGGTTGGGAGAAGTAATCTAGAATTGGTTGTATTGCGATGAAGGAACTCTGGGTTATGAGTTGTCAGGACGTACAGGGTTGGCCTTGTGCCAAGCTGTCAAGTGAGTGATTGTTTCTTGGTAAAAGAATCTCGTGTTGTGACGGGGGATTCAGCCAAGTTCCTCCTTAAAGGAAGTATAGATACATGAGAAGCCTTAGTTAATCTACTGTTGTCAAGATCGATCGAGTAGGAACAGTAGCCTACGAGTTAGAGTACCGTAAGAACTGAATGGAATACAACCAATGTTCCATGTTTCGAATTTAATGAGGTGGTTGACTGAGTCAGAAGTGGCATTACCTTGGGGAAGCGTCAGTTTTGGTGTGGGCAAGATACCCGCATCTTTTCCAATGAGGAATTTCGGGGACATAATTCTTTTAAGGGGGGAGTGTTGTAACAACCGGGTTTTCTTGCAAAGTGTGAAAGTTTGGTGGCAGAAATCTAAGAAAATAAAGTTGGAGTTGAGGGACTTGTGGGCAATTTTTGAGAAGTATAAAATGGGTCCATTTCCCTAGGGCACCATTTATTAGAAAACCAGTATTATTTGCTCTTAGGTGTTTGGCGGCTAAGAGGAGAAAAGAAGAAGGAGCAAAAGTGGGGAGAATTCTTAATCAAGGAAAATAGTAGCAAAAGTAATCATCCAATATGTTTCTTCTGTTTAATTCAGGTTCCTTACTCTCTTTTGTCTAAGACTTGGAGATGCAATCATAAGGGTTTATGGTGTTTCTTCTTCAAAACAACCCTTAAAAGATGTACTTGGGATTCTTGATTGTAATGCTTCGATTTTACGGTTTATCATGGGATTAAGTGAATGTTTGTGACCGGTGGATGAACCCTTATGTTTGTCTAATCGAGCTTTTATCAGAAAATAAGTTTTTAATCACTTTTGGAAATGGGTTTTGCGTCCAGTCCGTAGTTTCCGGACGTCGCCCCGTCCGGACAGTAGTGTCCGGACAGTGGGGGTCTCCGGGTGATAGGTTTATGGGTATGCCCTAGTTTCCGGATGAGATGTCCGGAAAGGTCATAGTGTCTGGAAAGGCCATGGTGTCCGGAAAGGCCATGGTGTCCGGATAGTGCAGTAAGATCGGACAGTCTAATCTGATGAAATTCTAATGTCCATAGGTGTCTGATTTGTTTAGCTTGGAGATATATCAAGGGTGTGTTCAACACTAACCTAAGGTGAGTTCCCTAAAACCCTTTTACGACGTAATATGTTAAATGCTTTTAACTGAATATGGTTCTTTACGAGCATGAAATATTTATGAACTGATGTGCATGTTTCCCATGAAATACTTATTTTATCTAAAAGAATATTTGGCATGATGAAATGAGAATTATGATTTACAAAGATTATAAGTTGCATGTTTTATGAAATGAATGAGTATGCTATGTGGAGTCGGTCTGCACTGTGGGATTAGAGAGCCCCGGGATCCGTTGATCCCTTGGATATGTATGACAGACCGGTAGGTTGGAATTCGTTTCCCTCCTATTCGGGTAGAGGGGAGTCTGCTTGGGCCCCGATACGAGGCGAGAGGGGAGTCTGCTGGGGGCCTCGATCGCGGAATGTTTATGTGATCCATTACACGGTGCAGTACCATGTTTGATGATATGTGAAGATTTACGATGAAATTTTATAAATGATTTCATATTGTTTATACATGTTGTTTTCGGAGGGAATTCACTAGACCTTTTGGTCTAACCCTCGCTTTTCAAAAACTAAACCATTTTCAGGTAAGCAAGTAGTAAGAGGCTCAAGTAAGTGAGCAAGAGCAAGATAGAGTACAAGTGCAGCTAGAGACAGTGCAAGTGCCACCCATAGAAGCTAGAATATTCTCAGTTGTGTATAGGTTGTTTCCGCCAACCTTAGTTTGAAAATGATGTAAAGAAAATTTTGGGACCCAGTTCTGTAAATGTTATGATTTAATGCTATTTATGTCCTTTCGTATTTTGGGCTGTTACACTGATCAAAATTAAGAATAACTAAAAGCTAAAACACAGTTGTTAATTAAGAAGTGATTATGTGCACAGATTTAACTAATATCAAATTTGAATTAGAAACCTACCTTGACTATTTTTGCTTTTCTAATTCAACACTTTTTACCCCTTAATTTTTAAATTAAATTGTCTTAAAATTAGCTAATATTTTAAAGAAAATTGCATTAAAATGAAACAAACTTTTATCTAATTTCTATTATGAGGAACCACTTTCAAAATTGCCATTTAAGGGTTTGTATCAAACTTAATGTTTATTTAAGGGTCTAGTAACATGTTCAACATGTAACGGTAATATTTGACATCATCAAAATGGAACCACCTTTCACCCGATTCATATTTTGGGGAACCAACTTTCAAAATCATCATTAATGTGGTATATATATTAAACTTTGTTTATTTAAGGGTCCTATTAACTATTGACCTACTAGTGATGACATTTCCCATAACTTTTGTCAACTAAACTTACACGTCATTGTTATAATTATAAATATAATTCTAGAATGCTGACATGGAGCATATTATTTTTAAGCTGAAAACTAAATATTCATTTCATATAATAAAATAGAAAATAATTAAAAATTAATTACACAATTAAAATTGACTAAAATTCGTTGTTTTGAAAAAATAATTATAAAAAAATGCAATAAAATTCATTTTTGTATTTATTTTTTTAAATTCAAATATCAAATATGTATTTTATTAATGCAATAAAAAATTAATGTGATAAAAATTAATTGATGCATTAAAAATTGATTTAAAATTTAATTGATGTTTGCCGGAGTTATCTCAAAAGACGATGGAGGCAGAAGCGAGACGAGGGGCTAGGGCTGCGACGAAGGGAAGGAGAGGTAGCAAACGATCACAGTTTGGAAACCTATTGCGGGAGGGAGGCGATTCGTTTTATGATTTTAATTTGTTAATGTTTTAATTTATATAAAATAATGATGATTTGACAAAATAATACCCATCTAATGTTTTTTAAAATAATTATTTGCCAAGTCATATCAAATAATACCGGTTACTTAGACCCATAAATAAACATAAAGTTTGATACAAACCCTAAATGACGATTTTGAAAGTTTGGTTCCCCAAAATAGGAATCAGGTGAAAGTTAGTTTCATTTTGGTAGTATCAAAATATTACCGGTTACAACCAGGCCTCAAATAAAACATAAAATTTGATACAGACCCCTAAATGATGATTTTGAAAGTTGGTTCCCCAAAATACGAATTAGGTGAAAGCTGGTTCCATTTTGATGCAAGTTTCCCAATATTTTAATCAAACAAATTACATAAAATATAACATTTAATTATGTGTAATATTTGTTATGAATGATATGTACGCTCATGTGTATATAAAACTCTTAAGTATTCATACATCGATATGATATTCATCATCAATAGACAACTCATTATAACATTCATAATGAATAGTTATGTATTTTCACGTGTATACAATAGATCCGTTGTATTCATTTATCACTATGATATTCATCATAATACATATTTTCACTATAATATTCATTATGGATATTCATGTATTTTCACGTATATACTACAACTCTTCACTATTCATACATCAATATGATATTCATCATGAATATTCATATATGTAACACCCTAAAATTTAAAACAATAAAAATAGAGAATTTCCGTAAAATGGATAAATAAAACTTCAAATACCATCGACAACTATAACCTGCTATTGGGGAAGTTTGTACAACCATTGTTATAAATATAATCGGCATATCAAACCGTCCTAGACACGTCGCTAGTGGACCTGTAAACCAATACACATCACAACAAGTGTTAGGCTAGGAGCCTAGCAATATCTCATATGAATACATTTATATAAGTAACGGCATTCAAGCAAAATTAAATGCTACCGGATCCACATTGGTTGCACAATACCGTAAATCTCAACTTTGCAAATTGATAGAGCATAAAATGTATTCAAGATTTAGTAAAAGTCATTGTAATTGTAAAAGTCAAATATAGTCAAAGTCAAAGCTAGTTTAGTTTGTTTCTTGTATTAGTCAATGGTATAAATAGGTTCTTTGTAATTAGAGTTGCTTAGAGATTAAGCATTGTAAGATCATTTGTAAGACAGAGAGATAGGTTTTAGAGAGAGAATATAGTGAGAGAACGTTGTATTCCATTCTAATCTTGTAACTTTCTCATACTAATCAAAGATCAAAACGTTGTGATTCATTGTTACCTGTTAAAGATCTCATTCTCACAAATGAAGTTCCACACCTGAACATATACATAAAAGATACAAGTATTGAAATACGGGGGAGACCCGTTTCCATCAAGGTGACAAGTACACGTGAGTGGAGTCACCTAATGATGTTATTTGGTTGCAGCTCACGTTCCGATCTTAGTGCACATATCATATAGGTATCACATCCTCAAATCATTCCACACCTTTATTGCTTACTCAATAGAGTTACACCTCAAGGATTTATGAAACCTTATTGCATACCCAAGCTAGACAAGTTCCACCTCGAGAAAATCGATATCCTTTATTTTATACTCGCTAGTGTCCCACAAGATTGGCCTACAAATATGAACCCACATATCTTAATTTTCTAAATCCTAATGCATAAGGATTTAGACCACAAACTCATATGAAATCATTTACAAGACTAAAACATAAAGACATACCACATGGTAAAGACTTCTCCCTACTTTATGCAAACATCATCACATAATACCAAACTTTCGTCTCCATACATTTATAAATCTTCATTCTCATTTTAGAGTTCCATTAAGATGTAAAAGCATGATTTTAGTCGATAAATTAACTCATGCAATTCACAATTATTTAGCCTCTTATTCCCCAAAACCCACGTAACCCAACACTCCACATTTTTGTTAAAATACCCAAAATACCATCCTTCACGCTTAATCACTAATAATCAATATGTTCATAAGAGTAATAAAAAGGAAATAACTCAAGAACTCATTTTTAGATCAAAATCATATAATCTCAACATTTAGCTAAAAGGAAACATAAACACACATATACATGGAGTTATGAGTGTATAAAAACTCACCAAATGGGTTTGTAAATAGAAAACCCTACAATGATGTTAAACCCTAGAAGTATTTGTTGTGAAGTTTCAAGTGTAAAAACATGATCTCACGCGTCTCACAAAAACAGGCTGGTCTCACGTGAACCGACCTATATATAGTCCCCTTATTTTGTAAAGCATTCTAATCGTATAAACCGTCGATTTCATTGGTTAAATTAATGAAATTGTTTTATGAAACTGTTTAATTTGATGAAATTGTTTCATATCATTCATTTCTTGATTGATGAAATTGTTTCATATATTTGTGTTTTTTATATGTAGTTTCATGTATTTTCGTTTTTACATAAAAAAATACAAATATATGAAACAATATATATTATCAAAAAAATGAATGATATGAAACAATTTCATCAAAATAAACAATTTCATAAAACAGTTTCATTAATTTAACCAATGAATTCGACAGTTTACATGATTATGATTGTCTACAAAAGAATATCTCTCTCTCTCTCTCTCTCTCTCTCTCTATATATATATATATATATATATATATATAAATATATGTAAGCATAAGCTTTACCCACTAGGCTAAAAGGTAATACCTGGTAGCCAAGGCATCGCTTACTACTTATACAGGACCATCACCATCACCCCCAAGCTATCCCACACCCGCACGTAGTGGTGAGGCGTAAACTGGTCGAGCGATACTACCACCCCCTGAGCGTGAATATTATTAATAATACTCAGGGCATAGCAGGATTCGAACCCGAGACCTCAGGCTCTGATACCAATAGTAAGCATAAGCTTTACCCACTAGGCTAAAAGGTAATACCTGGTAGCCAAGGCATCGCTTAATACTTATACAGGACCATCATTTTTCAAGAACAAATATATTTCAAACGATCCTGAGTTGGTCACAGAATGGTATCAGAGCCAGAAGAGGCGGAAATTGGTAGATGAATACTAGATGAATACTAGACTTTGTAAAATTTTTCAAGAACAAATATATTTCAAACGATCCTGAGTCGGTCACAGAATGGTATCAGAGCCAGAAGAGGGGGAAATTGGTAGATGAATACTAGATGAATACTAGACTTTGTAAAATTTTCCAAGATATATTTAAAGATTGTTTTAAATTTAAGAAAATATATTCTTTTAATACAAACTGGATGTCAGTGTTGGTCAGCCTTTTTATGTCGGTGTTGGTCAGCCCAGTCGGTTGGAGTATGTAACAACCGGGTTTTTTACTTTGTAATTATGAAAGTTTAGTGCCTTTAGTCCAATAAATGAAAGTTAACTTGAGGGGCTATTTTGGTCATCTTTGAAAGATATATATGTGCACAAATCCCTAGGGAAGCCACATCCTCTAAAATCAGTATTGGTGTGGTGTGGGTTTGGCGGCTCAAGGAAGAAAGGAGAAGAAGAAAAGAGAGAAGAAGGAAATTCTTGGAAAGGAATCAAGAAGTGAAAATCAAAGAAGAAGTCACCAAGGTAAACCTCTCTGAATTCGTTCTCCCTTGTTGTTGTAGCATTCTTTTCTTTGATGATCTGCTATCCAAGTCTGAATGTGTAGATTCAAGGAGTTTTCACCCCTTTTCCTTCAAAATGGGTTTTAAGGGTTTTTGTCTTGTTAAACCGATTTAGAAGTTTATAAATGGATTAAGTGAGTATTTGAGGTTGGTGGGTGAACCCTTGTATATATCTAATCGACTTAATGGCAAAAATCGGAGTATAAATCAGTTTTAGACTTGTTAAGTTCGAACAACCGTGTTTTCCGGACACCAGTATTCGGTGGTGTCCGGATAGGTTGCAAGTGTCCGGGTAAGTGCCCCGTGAGGGTGTCCGGGTGTTTCTTAGTATCCGGGTAGCTGAAGTCTCCGGATAAGCTTAGTGTCCGGGTAGTTTTGCCCGGATAAGTCTAGCGTCCGGATTGTTGTGTGTCCGGACAATGCTGTGTCCGGAAAAGTGTTGCGTCCGGAAAAGTGTTGTGTCCGAAAAAGTGTTGTGTCCGGAAAGGGGTATCCGGACAGTAGGTCTGAGCTATTTATCTGATGTGGATCTATTGCCTTAGGTGTTCTGTGGGTGTAGCTTGAAGGTGTTTAGGAAGTGCATTGTACGTCAATCAAGGTGAGTTCCCTAAACCCTTTTACAACGCAAAGTGATAAATGTTTTAACTGATTATGGTTCTTATTGAGCATGAAACGTTTACGAACTGATTTACATGTTTCCCACGAATGTACTTATTTTATCAAAAGAAATGTTTAGCATGACGGGGTGAAAGGCATGATTTATGGAGAATACATTTTACATGTTTGCATGAACGTAAGTGTACACTATGTGGAGTCGGTCTGGACTGTGGGATCAGAGAGAGGTTCTCGGGGTCTTAGGACCCTTGGTTATGTATGATGGACCGGTGGGTTGGAATCCGTTTCCCTCCTATTCGGTAGAGGGGAGTCCGTGGGGATTCCAAAGAGGCGAGAAGGGAGTCTGCTGGGGCCCTGATCGCAATATGTTTACGTGATCCACTACACAGTGCAGTACCATGTTTGATGATATTTATGGGTCATTGATAAATGTTTTCCAAATGTTTTTATATGCTATTTTCGGAGGGAATTCACTAGACCTTTTGGTCTAACCCTCACTTTCAAAACTAAACCATTTTCAGGTAAGCGTGTAGCGAGTTCTTCTAAGTAGAACTAGAGACGACATGGAGGTGATGGAGCTCGTGAGGCTCCCAGTTTTGGATCACGATATTTCTAGATAGTGCTCGGCTGTGGCTTAGAGAGACTTCCGCTGTTTATAATTAATGTCAACGTTAAAGTTTTTGTTAAATATGTTTTAGCATTGATGTAAGGACAAGCTCATTTATGTAATTTGAATGTTAATCGTATGACTTTGATCTTTTATGGGAAGTGGGACGTTACAAATGGTATCAGAGCCTTAGTTTAAGGGATTTAGGTGACCAATAGGGCCTAAACTTAAACTGTAAGATGAGGAACAGAACCGAGACGTAGGATTGCCTCTAGGAACGATCACTATAAATGCGCTAGGAAATAAGGTGCCAAGGACAAACGTGTAAGGTGAGTTTGGGATTACACCTGGCCAGTGTAATTACGAACTTACAGGTACATGTGCGTGCTTAAACTTACCTTATATAGCAAGATTATTGTGTCATGTCTAGCAAAGGTTAATTATTGTCTTCTTTCAGCGTTAGTGAAATGGCTGGAAGAACTTTGAGGAGTAGGTCAGCACCTGCTGTGCCAATGAATCAAGATGAAGAGGTACTAGAGAATGGACCTGTGGAACCGGCGAGGGCAACTGTTACCCGTGGAAGGGGAAGAGGTAGGAGTCGTGGAAGGGGTCGGGGAAGAACACCCCGCCGGACCGCCACCCAAGTGGCCGGGGATGGGGGAAACCCGAACCTGAGAACGACTCGTGCAACTAGAAGAACGAGGAGTGTGGAAGCCCCCAGTTCATCAAGACGACTCTCTTCAGGAGAGTTCAGCTTCCGCAAGAAGGGTAACTCAGCCAAGGGGACGTGGTCGAGGCCGTGGATCTGCATTTGTTACTCGAGAGAACCTAGCTGCTGAACTGGGTAAAATTCAGGAGACTCTGCAAGCTCTCCTGACCAAACAGAATGAGTCAGCCTCGGGAAGCAAAGAAGCAAGTGAGAACAGGAGGAGTGTAGAATTGTCAAGCCCAATGGAGACTGGTACTGGGAGTCACTCGAATGAAGTTTCTCTAGTGGTGAATGAGTTAGCAGCTAAAGGGTGTAGTTACAAGGCCTTTGCCTCATGCAAGCCCCCTACTTTCAAGGGCGAGTGTGATCCGGTATTGGAAATGAAATGTGTGAAGGAGATGGAATTAGTATTTGATACGTGCAAATGTGCTGATGGGGATAGGGTGATGTATGCCTTATCTATGTTAAAGTCTGAGGCAGTTTACTGGTGGGATGCGGAGACTGGGGGAAAGGGTTCAGCGATGGCTAAGGGAATGTTATGGGAAGCGTTTGTAGACAAGTTCAAAGCTCAGTTTTGTCCGCTCGCGGCAGTGAAAAGATTGGAAGAAGAGTTCTTGGGGTTGGATCAGGGAGGTATGACAGTGCGAGAATATACTACAAAGTTTATCGAGAAGTCTTACTTCGCAGACTTATATGTGCCAACAGAAGTACGTCGGGTGGAACATTTCATTCACGGATTGAAGAGTAGCATCCGAGAGCTAGTTCTGACAAGAAACCCCACTACTTTTTAGGCGGCCATTAATGCGGCCGAGATGATCGAGAAGGAAAAGGTTCGTCAGACGACTGAGAAGGGTGGTGATAAACGTAAATGGGATGGGCCGAGTAATGATTCCAGAAAGGGGAAAGTGTTCCAACCAGAAAACCGTGCTAGTAAGGATCCAACCAGCAAACCGTGTAGTAAGTGTAACAAGGTACACCGGGGAGAGTGCATGGCAGGTTCAAACTCATGCTACCGGTGTGGGTTGCCCGGTTATATGTCAAAGGATTGTCCCAAGGGGAAGACATGTCATCAGTGTGGGACGGTGGGTCACGTACGGTACGACTGTCCGCAGTTGAAGAAGGATGGGTCAGCTCAGTACGGGAGTCGCCAAGGGGGAAGAGGCGGTGATAAGGGGGCAGAACCGGCGCGCCCAAAGGGACGTGCGTTCCGCATGACCGCTGAAGAGGCGGAGGATGTACCGGATGTTGTTGCAGGTACGTTTCTGGTGAACTATCTATGTGCTAAGGTGTTGTTTGATTCGGGAGCGAATCGCTCTTTCGTATCGCATGTGTTTATGAAATGTATGGGGGTAAGGTCTAGACGTTTGGAGAGGGCACTAGAGGTAGAAACCGCCAATGATAGTCTGGTGTACGTTAAGGAGGTGGTAGAGGGTTGCGTCATAGAGATAGAAGGGAGGTTAGTGCCTATGAAGTTATATCCCATGGAAATGGTAGAGTTTGATGTGGTGTTGGGTATGGACTGGCTGGCCGCAAATGATGCGAATAACGTTTGCAACAAAAAGCTGATCAGGGTTCGGTTACCTGATGGAGATACCGTAGTGATCTATGGGAATCGCCGTAATAGAACCACTGGCCTTATCTCTATGATTAGGGCTACTAAATGTTTGAGGAAGGGGTGTCAAGGGTTCTTGGCGTACGTGTTGGACGCCAAGAAAGAGAAGCGTGGGATGGGTGATGTGCGGGTGGTAAATGAGTATCCGGAAGTATTTCCGGATGACTTGACAAGTCTACCTCCGGATCGTCAGATCGAGTTCAAAATTGATTTGATGCCCGGAGCTGCACCTATCGCCCGCGCACCGTATAGATTGGCGTCGTCCGAGATGAAGGAAATGATGACTCAGTTACAGGAGTTGCTAGACAAGGGATTCGTTAGACCGAGTACGTCTCTGTGGGGAGCACCTGTGCTCTTCGTGAAGAAGAAGGACGGTACTATGTGAATGTGCATAGATTACCGAGAACTCAACAAGGTCACGATCAAGAACAAGTATCCGATACCGAGGATCGACGACCTATTCGATCAGCTACAAGGATCCAACTACTTCTCCAAGATAGATCTGAGGTCAGGGTATCATCAACTCAAGGTGAGGGAGGAGGATGTGCCGAAGACTGCTTTTCGGACTCGGTATGGACATTATGAATTTTTGGTGATGCCGTTCGGGCTAACCAATGCCCCGGCAGCATTCATGGACTTAATGAATAGGGTATGCCAACCTTATTTAGATCAATTCGTGATAGTGTTCATAGATGACATCCTGATATTTTCAAGATCGGAAGGGGAGCACGAAAACCACCTTCGTACAATTCTCGAGCTATTGAAGCAAGAGAGGTTGTAAGAGAAATTTTCAAAGTGCGAGTTTTGGTTGAGGGAAGTGCAGTTTCTCGGGCATGTGGTATCTGAGAAGGGGATCATTGTGGATCCGGCTAAGATTGAAGCCATCCGAGATTGGGAGCAACCCAAGAATCCGTCAGAAGTTCTGTAACGACCCAGACCCTTTTTCGAAGTGTTTTGTGGTTAGTGGGGAGTTGTAAATGAAAGTAGAAGTTGAGGGGCCTTTTTGGTAATTGTGAGAGGGAGTATAAAAGGGCACAAAACCCTAGGTATCTTTTCATTTCCCTGATTTGGTGTGTGTCGGCTGATAATTTAGAGAGAAAAGGAGGCATTTGAGTTTGAGGCTTTTTGTGCAAGAAGAGAAGAATCATCAAGTGGTAGAATCAGAAGGAGGATTGGATTTTTGGAGTTTGTTCTCTGCAACAATCAATCAGGTAATCCTTAATCCATAACCTCAGCTAAGATTCGTCTGGTGATTTGTGGTTTTGAGAGTTTTCTTGCAAAAAGTTGTTTAAGACCATTAAGGGAGATTTAAGCATCTTTGGGTTGTGTTTAGGCAGTAAAACTTTGTGGGATTTGATTTTGGGCTTGTATGTAGTTAATCGTCGCATTATCTTACTGTTTAATGGGTGTTTGGCATGATTTCGAGCATTAAACTCGAACATCGCCTCGTCCGGAAACCTTCTTGCGAAGCAGGTGTCCGGAAGTTGTCCGGGTAGCTTCTTGTCGCAGGTTACCGGGTATAGTGTCCGAAAAGGTTAAGTGTCCGGAATGTAGAGTTATCCGGAAAGTGGTGTTATCCGGAAAGTGGTGTTATCCGGAAAGCAGAGGTGTCCGGACATTGTGGTGTCCGGTAAGTAGAAATGTCCGGTAAAGTCTTGTATCCGGTAAGTTCGGTACCCGGAAAGGGGTATCGTCCGGAGAATAGAAGTTATCCGGAAAAGGGGTGTTGTCCGGATTAGTTGTCGTCCGGATTAGTGTGAGTGTCCGGATTCTTTGGGCGTCCGGAAAATCAGGGTTGTCCGGAGAGTTGTTATTATCCAGATACTTTTGCTGAGTAGTTTGTATTATGTCCTTTTATTCAGGAAAGTCGGTTGGAAGTTGGGAACCGATTAGAAACGAGAAGTAAGAGCATCAGGTGAGTTTTCTAAACTAAAATGTGTGGCTTTTAAAGTGTTTTCAAAATGTGTTATGAATGTTGAGAATTGCCATGCTTTATTATTATGCTTTAATTGCATGAAAGTTGTTTAAAGTTTTATGTAGAATGTATGCATACATCAAGGAGACGTAAACTGGCAAAGAGGGGAGAGTAGTTCCGCCAGCTCTCGTGCGGGAAGGGAGGTCCCTATATGCCAGGAGCGAGGCTCCGCAAGGCAGCATGAGGCTGACTCGTTGTCACCTTCGGGTGGCTTCAGGGTGTCAGATTACGAGGAGGCGGACTTTAGTCCGTATATGATTTTGACGTGTTGAGTATGAGCGTTTTATGCTGAAAAGATAAACTGTTTTAAATGCTTGATAACTGTTAGGAGGGACTCACTAGACCTCATGGTCTAACCCTCGCATTTTCAAAATTAAAACCTTTTCAGGTAAACAGGTTTCCAGGAGCTCGAGCAAATAGGCTGAGCTTAGCGTGAAGAGTCAAGAAGTGTAGGAACACTAGCATTTAGTTTTTATCAGTTGTGTAGGTTGTTTACGCAAACCTTTTTAATATTTGTAATGAAATTTTGATACCGTGATTTTGGGATGTTATGAATTTGTCGTTTTGCATGATATTTTTGGTTGGGTCTTTACAGTTGGTATCAGAGCCATAGTTTAAGGGATTTAGGTGACCGGACGGGCCTAAACTTAAACTTGGGAGTAGAAATCACAACTGAGAATCAGGAAAATGCGTTAGGAGGTCACTATTATAGAGATAGGACTGATAGGGTACTGAGGACTGTCATGTAAGGTAAGTTTGAAATTTCACCTGGCCAGTGTAATTGCGAACTTACAGGTACATGTATGTGCTTAACCTGCCTTATTATTCCGAAGTGGTAGTAAGAAACTAGTGTTTATGTCGTGTGCCAGTACTTTAGAATGTCAGCAAGATCCCTGAGGGGTAGACTGAGACCTTTGTTGGGGAAGTTTCTTGAGAAGTCATGAATGATGTGATGTATGTATACATCGTGGAGACGGATTGTCGTTTGGAATGTTATGAGCCATCTAGAGGTAGACCTTCGTGGTTCGAAGAGGATGAGTGATTACTTTTGAGTAAGTCTTCTGGATCAGGAGAGTCTCGATTCTAGGAATCGTGGGATAGATCTGTTCGGATAGTAAGGCGGGACAGTGTCGAGATCTTGAAGGTGTCAATCCAAGAGCGAGCAGGGGATTAGAGTCCTAACTCTTTAGTCGCGTTGTTCAGTGGTAGGATCATTGAAGAGAGATTTCTGTAGAATACTGAAAGCGTGTAGAAGTATAATATGAGGTAAATTGGTCAAGATGAAAGTAATATGAAATAGTTGAGTAAGTGGACCGTTGAACGTATGTATAGCAAGTTGTTGCAAGACCGAGGGGGCGACCGCTGGTCGAAAGTGGAGTGTCAATGATAAGTTGCGTGAGTAAAGCGATTGACCTTGTTTGAGTGAGTAGCCTTCAACTTCAAGTAGAGTTTCATGCAGTAAGATCGTATATGTGCATATGAGATTTTTTTCATAAGTAAAGTAAATGTGTAAATATCAAATTTGATCGGATATGAGTCGGCGTGTGCAAGAGTATGTTTAAATAAAAATGCAAATCCATTTACCTCGCACAATGAAGTCTTGAGGACTACGATTTACAAAATATTCCACTCTTTTCATTATAAGTTAAATTGTTGCAAAAGTCAAGAAGACGTTTGAATGCAAAACTTTTATGACCAAGATAAGTATTGACATGTTGAAGTTATATAAGTAAATGTGAGAACCGACTGGTTTACTTCGTGTCGGTATGTCCTTTCAAAATTTTGTCGTATGAAAAGATTTTCATCCAATATTTATTTCTGTCGTAACAATATATTTTGGTTGAGTAAGATTAAGTTTTACGGAAAGTTGCATGCAAACGATTCTCGAGATCGTAGTGCAGGGTATTGAAGGGGTCGTGTGTACCCAAGTTGTTTCCAAGTGTTGTTTCTTTAAAATAATCAAAAGTGTGATGATTTATTTATCGCGTTGTCATGAACGAAGGCTATAAACTCACTAGGTCGTAGAGTACTACATTTTAAGCTAAAGAAGAACTTTTAGAGTGGAGAGGTGTTAGACAGATCAGGGGAGAATGTTCGTAGTTTTGGTACTTATGTTCAAGAGGAGAGATGAGCAGTGGAGGAGTCAGAAGTGGACTTTAGTGTCGGTTGTATGAGGGTCTGTACCCTCGTGCGGTGACTGGAAATGCAGTTGCCGAGGGACGGTTGTGTTCAGGGGAAGGACTAGAAGTCAGCAAGGTATTGGTATTAGCAACTCGTTATGAGTAGTGTGGTGAAGTAGAGATGAAATATCCGCGACGTTGAATAAGAGTTTTAAAGCGATCTTGTAATACTAACGTTTCACGAGTGAGTTTGAAATGAGGACGACGGGATGTGAATTTGATTATGATATGTTGGGAGGATTAGGTTCAGTAAGGGACCCTTGTTGAAGAATAGGTTAAGGAAGTATCAACAGGTCAACTATTGACGTTAAAGTCGGCAGTTGAGTAAGGTGTATGAGACCGAAGACTTGAATCAGAAGGTTGAAAGTTGAAGGACCACTTTGTAGGGGTGTTAAGATAGTGAAAGACTGCTGTTTTAGATAAGCGTTTTACCTACGAGATGGATGGTTCGTAAAGAATGAAGTAATTAGCACAAACGAAGTGAGGGTATAGATTATGTCGATCTGTGAGGGAGTGCGCCCTGTCTATATATTGGTTTGGGATCGCAAGAGCTAGCAGGAAACGAGTATGTTAGAGTTATTCAGAAATTCGTGTGTTGTGGTTCAACTAGAGCTGGGAGAGAGGCAATGTAGCGAGATAGACTCGGTTAGTTTTGAATGAGGTCTTGAAGATAAGTTTGAGTTGTGTACGATTGGCCATGAGAGTCTTGGTCTGCAGTGCGATGTTTTGAGTGAGTAATGTACAGTTATATAGTGGCAATAATTGCCAAGTCGAATGTGCCAGCTAGCGTCATAGCGATGAGAGATTAGAGAAAGAGGAAACTTCAGATAGAAGCCTGTTGGAGGTTTCGGTTGGGGTGTTCGTGTTGTTAACTAGGTTGTTGGAGCACGTAGGGTGTGAGTTGACGTCGTGATATGATTATGTTCGGGATAGCATCACGTAGTGGTGGTGGGTAGTTACCCAAAGGAGAAACCAAGTGTTTTTAGTTGTAAGAGTCGCTAAGTAAGTATATTTTGGAATCATTGGAAGTTTAAAGAAGATGATGGATGTATTAGTCAAAATGTGGTGGAATAGATGTGAAAACCTTAAAGAATGTGAGCTGTTGCTTATGTGTGAACGAATTGTCTGAGAAAGTAAAAGTTGGAGTTTAAAGAATGTATAGTGACGTCGAACTCTGGTGTCAGTTCGAGGTGATTCGGTCGGAAGCCTAAAGTTAGAATGTTAGTGCAACCGTTTGGTTACGTATAGTGATGAGAAAGCTTTTGCAGCTTGGGAATTGTCGGATGAGGGGGACGAGAAATGATAGTGGATAATGCTCCACGCTAAGGTGGGGAGGTGAAGACGGTATGTCGGATTAAGTAAGTAAATCGGAAGTAGTAAACTTGACAGTAATGCCGATGGGTGTAGTGTTGTGTAGGCTGTCCTTGGTAAGTGTGCGAACTTTTGGAAAGAGTATTGAGGGAGGAAATTGTGTATGTTTTTGTGCAGGAAAGAAGTGGGTAGGACGACTGAATGAGTTAAGTTAGTGGCTTTGTGAGAGACGTTCGAGCGAACTGATCGTTCAGTGTAAGCTATTAAGAACTGTAGGGTGTGATCGTGGTTACTCCTCCTAGATGAGTAGGAGTAACCGAAGTTATGTTATATGGATGGACGCACGTGGCAAGCAGTGAGAAATTGATGAGCCTTCAGGATAAGTTCAATTCGGATAGGTGAGTACTCAAATGAGGAAGTATAGAGGTTTCCTACTATTAGACACGTTAAGTGTGAAATGATGAAGTTGTGAGAACGTACGAATTAGTTGACGTGTTGTAACCAATGTGATTCGGGAAGGGGTTATGATCTGCTTAGACGTATGTCGGTTGGAAAAAGTAATCTAGAAATTTCAGGTATACCAAGGAGAGGCTCATGGGTGCGAGCTTGTCGGGATGTACAAGGTTGGCCTGGTGCCGAGTTGTCAATGAGCGAGTTTTCTTGGTAGAAGATTCTCGTTGTCGTGGCGGGAATTTCTGCCAAGTCCTTTTTCTTAAGGGAGTGTAATTGTATAAGAGACCTTAATTAGACGTGTTTAAAACTGTGAGTCCCGATGCGGGGACGGAGGCGCGGTTGACCTTGGTTTTATCAGGTAGTTTTAAGCGAGTATAGTGATCGAAGGGGGTACAAGTAAATAGTGCAAGATGGCACGTTTTAGCAAGTGATGACTCGCCGAGGGCGGTTTCATGTATGAAGTGCGGTTATGTTTTCCATTTGAACGATTTGGGGCAGCCAAGTAGAACTGAATGGTTGAATTGAGAACATAAGACTGGGGAACCTCGAGAATTGAGAGATAGGTAAAGTGGACTACGTCTGTGGATCCGTCGGAGTTATGAAAGTTGAATAGATAGTGCGCGATCTTGAGGTACTAGATGAAATTTTGGGGGAATTCGTGGTGTGATGTGCGCCTCTGTTATGAGGAACAGATAAGGGAAGCTGTAGTAATGTCGACCTTGCGAGAATTACGGGCGATAAGAAGTTGACTTCTGTCTTTAGTGAGTAAGTTAGAGCAGCGACATATAAGTTAGACTTGCCAGAAGAAATAAGAGGAGTGCATCAAACTTTTCTTGTGTCAAATCTGAAGAGATGTTTGGCTGAAACCGATGTAGCCATTCCATTTGAAAATGTTAGCATCGATGAGAGACTGTCGTACGAAGAAGAACCAATAGAGAAATTCGGCCAGTAGAAGTTCAGTGTAGGTATCATAAGGGGGCGAGAGGCAGCGTGGGAGGTAGAATCCGATACGAAGTCTAGGTACCCTCTCCTTTTCGAAAATGGAATTCCGGGGACGAAATTCTTTTGAGGGGGAGAGTTGTAACGACCCAGACCCTTTTTCGAAGTGTTTTGTGGTTAGTGGGGAGTTGTAAATGAAAGTAGAAGTTGAGGGTCCTTTTTGGTAATTGTGAGAGGGAGTATAAAAGGGCACAAAACCCTAGGTATCTTTTCATTTCCCTGATTTGGTGTGTGTCGGCTGATAATTTAGAGAGAAAAGGAGGCATTTGAGTTTGAGGCTTTTTGTGCAAGAAGAGAAGAATCATCAAGTGGTAGAATCAGAAGGAGGATTGGATTTTTGGAGTTTGTTCTCTGCAACAATCAATCAGGTAATCCTTAATCCATAACCTCAGCTAAGATTCGTCTGGTGATTTGTGGTTTTGAGAGTTTTCTTGCAAAAAGTTGTTTAAGACCATTAAGGGAGATTTAAGCATCTTTGGGTTGTGTTTAGGCAGTAAAACTTTGTGGTATTTGATTTTGGGCTTGTATGTAGTTAATCGTCGCATTATCTTACTGTTTAATGGGTGTTTGGCATGATTTCGAGCATTAAACTCGAACAGCGCCTCGTCCGGAAACCTTCTTGCGAAGCAGGTGTCCGGAAGTTGTCCGGGTAGCTTCTTGTCGCAGGTTACCGGGTATAGTGTCCGAAAAGGTTAAGTGTCCGGAATGTAGAGTTATCCGGAAAGTGGTGTTATCCGGAAAGTGGTGTTATCCGGAAAGCAGAGGTGTCCGGACATTGTGGTGTCCGGTAAGTAGAAATGTCCGGTAAAGTCTTGTATCCGGTAAGTTCGGTACCCGGAGAGGGGTATCGTCCGGAGAATAGAAGTTATCCAGAAAAGGGGTGTTGTCTGGATTAGTTGTCGTCCGGATTAGTGTGAGTGTCCGGATTCTTTGGGCGTCCGGAAAATCAGGGTTGTCCGGAGAGTTGTTATTATCCAGATACTTTTGCTGAGTAGTTTGTATTATGTCCTTTTATTCAGGAAAGTCGGTTGGAAGTTGGGAACCGATTAGAAACGAGAAGTAAGAGCATCAGGTGAGTTTTCTAAACTAAAATGTGTGGCTTTTAAAGTGTTTTCAAAATGTGTTATGAATGTTGAGAATTGCCATGCTTTATTATTATGCTTTAATTGCATGAAAGTTGTTTAAAGTTTTATGTAGAATGTATGCATACATCAAGGAGACGTAAACTGGCAAAGACGGGAGAGTAGTTCCGCCAGCTCTCGTGCAGGAAGGGAGGTCCCTATATGCCAGGAGCGAGGCTCCGCAAGGCAGCATGAGGCTGACTCGTTGTCACCTTCGGGTGGCTTCAGGGTGTCAGATTACGAGGAGGCGGACTTTAGTCCGTATATGATTTTGACGTGTTGAGTATGAGCGTTTTATGCTGAAAAGATAAACTGTTTTAAATGCTTGATAACTGTTAGGAGGGACTCACTAGACCTCATGGTCTAACCCTCGCATTTTCAAAATTAAAATCTTTTCAGGTAAGCAGGTTTCCAGGAGCTCGGGCAAATAGGCTGAGCTTAGCGTGAAGAGTCAAGAAGTGTAGGAACACTAGCATTTAGTTTTTCTCAGTTGTGTAGGTTGTTTCCGCAAACCTTTTTAGTATTTGTAATGAAATTTTGAGACCGTGATTTTGGGATGTTATGAATTTGTCGTTTTGCATGATATTTTTGGTTGGGTCTTTACAAGTTCGAAGTTTCCTCGGACTGGCGGGGTACTACCGGAAGTTCATCAAGGACTTTTCGCATATTGCCACGCCACTGAGCTCTTTGACGAAGAAGAATGTCAAGTTCGTCTGGTTAGAGAAACAAGAAGAAGCATTTCAGAAGTTGAAGGAGATGTTGAGCAGCGCTCCGGTGTTGTCACTACCGGACGGTTCAAACGATTTCGTGGTGTTCAGTGATGCATCGAAGCTCGGTTTGGGTTACGTACTTATGCAGCGAGGTAAGGTGATCGCCTATGCCTCTCGGCAGTTAAAGGATCACGAGACTCGTTATCCCACGCATGACTTAGAACTGGCAGCAGTGGTTTTTCGCTTTGAAGATTTGGCAGCATTATCTGTATGGAACGAAGTGTCAGATCTTTACGGACCACAAGAGTTTATGTCATCTCTTCGATCAAAAGGAGTTGAATATGCGCCAAAGAAGGTGGATTGAATTATTGACCGACTACGACTGTAAGATCGAATATCATCCGGGTAAGGCCAACGTAGTGGCGGACGCTTTGAGTCGTAAGGAACGAAGTGAAACCCCGAATATTGTGGCCATGAGGGCCGAGGTCACGTTCAATTTGTTAGCAGAAATAAGGAAATGTCAGGTTGAAGCGCTCGAAGCTGAAAATCTTAAGAAGGAAAGAATGGTAGGGCAAGCGTCCTTGTTAGTGGAAGATAGTCGAGGGGTGAAATGTCTCAATGGGAGAATATGGGTTCCGAAACTCGGAGAGCTCCAAAAGCTGATTCTAGAAGAAGCTCATAAATCGAAGTACATGATTCACCCCGGGACTAACAAGATGTACGGAGATTTACGTCGAGACTACTGGTGGCCCGGAATGAAGAAGGACGTGGCTCACCTTGTAGAGACATGTATGACGTGTTCACGAGTAAAGATCGAGCACCAACGACCGTACGGAAAGCTCCAGTCGTTAGAGATACCGATGTGGAAGTGGGATCAGATCACGATGGATTTCGTGACCCATTTGCCTAGAACTCCAAAGGGTTATGACGCCATTTGGGTGATCGTGGATCGGCTCACGAAGTCGGCACACTTTTTGCCTATACGAGAATCTTACTCGTTGGAGCAGTTAGCAAAGTTGTACATCGACGATATCGTAACCCGCCATGGGGTGCCGACGTCGATAGTGTCCGACCGAGATAGCAGATTTACTTCCAAGTTTTGGAGGAGCTTCCAAAGAGAAATGGGTTCGCGGATTAAGATGAGTACCACATATCATCCTCAGACCGACGGTCAGAGTGAACGAACGATCCAGACGTTGGAAGATATGTTGTGAGCGTGTACCTTAGATTTCCAAGGCTCTTGGGAAAAACATCTACCATTGATCGAGTTCGCTTACAATAATAGCTACCACTCGAGCATCAAGGCAGCGCCATTTGAGGCACTCTACGGTAGAAAATGTCGGACACCCTTGTGTTGGAACGAAGTGGGAGAGAGACAACTGGCTGGGCCGGAGTTAGTGCAAATGACTTCGGACAAGATAGTCCAGGTACAAAAAAGACTGAAGGTCGCTCGGGACCGACAAAAGAGTTATGCGGATAAGAGACGGAAGGGCATAGAATTTCAGGTCGGGGATTTTGTCTTGTTAAAGGTATCCCCGTGGAAAGGAGTGGTACTGTTTGGAAAACGTGAGAAGTTAAGCCCACGTTACATCGGACCGTTTGAAATCATCGAACGAATCGAAGAAGTGGCGTATAGGTTGGATCTGCCTAACGAATTACGTGGCATCCACAATGCGTTTCATGTGTCTAACTTGAGGAAGTGTCTAGCCGACGTGACCAAAGCGGTACCGTTGAATGACATGATAGTGGATGAGAAATTGAACTATGTAGAGGAACCCGAGGCCATCACAGATTTTAAGGTAAGAAAGTCACAGAACAAGGAGACTAAACTAGTTAAGGTACAATGGCGACACCACAAGGGTCCAGAGGCGACCTGGGAGTTGGAGTCGGAGATGAAAGAAAGATGCCCACATCTTTTCCAATGAGGAATTCCGAGGACGGAATTCTTTTAAGGAGGGAGTGTTGTAACAACCGGGTTTTTTACTTTGTAATTATGAAAGTTTAGTGCCTTTAGTCCAATAAATGAAAGTTAACTTGAGGGGCTATTTTGGTCATCTTTGAAAGATATATATGTGCACAAATCCCTAGGGCAGCCACATCCTCTAAAATCAGTATTGGTGTGGTGTGGGTTTGGCGGCTCAAGGAAGAAAGGAGAAGAAGAAAAGAGAGAAGAAGGAAATTCTTGGAAAGGAATCAAGAAGTGAAAATCAAAGAAGAAGTCAACAAGGTAAACCTCTCTGAATTCGTTCTCCCTTGTTGTTGTAGCATTCCTTTCTTTTATGATCTGCTATCCAAGTCTGAATGTGTAGATTCAAGGAGTTTTCACCCCTTTTCCTTCAAAATGGGTTTTAAGGGGTTTTGTCTTGTTAAACCGATTTAGAAGTTTATAAATGGATTAAGTGAGTATTTGAGGTTGGTGGATGAACCCTTGTATATATCTAATCGACTTAATGGCAAAAATCGGAGTATAAATCAGTTTTAGACTTGTTAAGTTCGAACAACCGTGTTTTCCGGACACCAGTATTCGGTGGTGTCCGGATAGGTTGCAAGTGTCCGGGTAAGTGCCCCGTGAGGGTGTCCGGGTGTTTCTTAGTATCCGGGTAGCTGAAGTCTCTGGATAAGCTTAGTGTCCGGGTAGTTTTGCCCGGATAAGTCTAGCGTCCGAATTGTTGTGTGTCCGGACAATGCTGTGTCCGGAAAAGTGTTGTGTCCGGAAAAGTGTTGTGTCCGGAAAGGGGTATCCGTACAGTAGGTCTGAGCTATTTATCTGATGTGGATCTATTGCCTTAGGTGTTCTGTGGGTGTAGCTTGAAGGTGTTTAGGAAGTGCATTATACGTCAATCAAGGTGAGTTCCCTAAACCCTTTTACAACGCAAAGTGATAAATGTTTTAACTGATTATGGTTCTTATTGAGCATGAAACGTTTACGAACTGATTTACATGTTTCCCACGAATGTACTTATTTTATTAAAAGAAATGTTTAGCATGACGGGGTCAAAGGCATGATTTATGAAGAATACATTTTACATGTTTGCATGAACGTAAGTGTACACTATGTGGAGTCGGTCTACACTGTGGGATCAGAGAGAGGTTCTCGGTGTCTTAGGACCCTTGGTTATGTATGATGGACCGGTGGGTTGGAATCCGTTTCCCTCCTATTAGGTAGAGGGGAGTCCGTGGGGATTCCAAAGAGGCGAGAAGGGAGTCTGCTGGGGCCCTGATCGCAATATGTTTACGTGATCCACTACATAGTGCAGTACCATGTTTGATGATATTTATGGGTCATTGATAAATGTTTTCCAAATGTTTTTATATGCTATTTTCGGAGGGAATTCACTAGACCTTTTGGTCTAACCCTCGCTTTCAAAACTAAACCATTTTCAGGTAAGCGTGTAGCGAGTTCTTCTAAGTAGAACTAGAGACGGCATGGAGGTGATGGAGCTCGTGAGGCTCCCAGTTTTGGATCACGATATTTCTAGATAGTGCTCGGCTGTGGCTTAGAGAGACTTCCGCTGTTTATGATTAATGTCAACGTTAAAGTTTTTGTTAAGTATGTTTTAGCATTGATGTAAGGACAAGCTCATTTATGTAATTTGAATCTTAATCTTTTGACTTTGACCTTTTATGGAAAGTGGGACGTTACAAATGGTATCAGAGCCTTAGTTTAAGGGATTTAGGTGACCAATAGGGCCTAAACTTAAACTGTAAGATGAGGAACACAGCCGAGACATAGGATTGCCTCTAGGAACGATCACTATAAATGCGCTAGGAAATAAGGTACCAAGGACAAACGTGTAAGGTGAGTTTGGGATTACACCTGTCCAGTGTAATTACGAACTTACAGGTACATGTGCGTACTTAAACTTACCTTATATAGCAAGATTATTGTGTCATGTCTAGCAAAGGTTAATTGTTGTCTTCTTTCAGCGTTAGTGAAATGGCTGGAAAACTTTGAGGAGTAGGTCAGCACCTGCTGTGCCAAGGAATCAGGATGAAGAGGTACTAGAGAATGGACCGGTGGAACCGGCGAGGGCAACTGTTACCCGTGGAAGGGGAAGAGGTAGGAGTCGTGGAAGGGGTCGGGGAAGAACACCCCGCCGGGCCGCCACCCAAGTGGCCGGGGATGGGGGAAACCTGAACCTGAGAATGACTCGTGCAACTAGAAGAACAAGGAGTGTGGAAGCCCCAGTTCATCAAGACGACTCTCTTCAAGAGAGTTCAGCTTCCGCAAGAAGGGTAACTCAGCCAAGGGGACGTGGTCGAGGCCGTGGATCTGCATTTGTTACTCGAGAGAACCTAGCTGCTGAACTGGGTAAAATTCAGGAGGCTCTGCAAGCTCTCCTGACCAAACAGAATGAGTCAGCCTCGGGAAGCAAAGAAGCAAGTGAGAACAGGGAGAGTGTAGAATTGTCAAGCCCAGTGGAGACTGGTGCTGGGAGTCACTCGAATGAAGTTTCTCTAGTGGTGAATGAGTTAGCAGCTAAAGGGTGCAGTTACAAGGCCTTTGCCTCATGCAAGCCCCCTACTTTCAAGGGCGAGTGTGATCCGGTATTGGCAATGAAATGGGTGAAGGAGATGGAATTAGTATTCGATACGTGCAAATGTGCTGATGGGGATAGGGTGATGTATGCCTTATCTATGTTAAAGTCTGAGGCAGTTTACTGGTGGGATGCGGAGACTGGGGGAAAGGGTTCAGCGATGGCTAAGGGAATGTTATGGGAAGCGTTTGTAGACAGGTTCAAAGCTCAGTGCTGTCCGCTCGCGGCAGTGAAAAGATTGGAAGAAGAGTTATTGGGGTTGGATCAGGGAGGTATGACAGTGCGAGAATATACTACAAATTTTATCGAGAAGTCTCGCTTCGCAGACTTATATGTGGCAACAGAAGAACGTCGGGTGGAACGTTTCATTCACGGATTGAAGAGTAGCATCCGAGAGCTACTTCTGACAAGAAACCCCACTACTTTTTAGGCGGCCATTAATGCGGCTGAGATGATCGAGAAGGAAAAGGTTCATCAGACGACTGAGAAGGGTGGTGATAAACCTAAATGGGATGGGCCGAGTAATGATTCCAGAAAGGGGAAAGTGTTCCGACCAGAAAACCGTGCTAGTAAGGATCCAACCAGCAAACTGTGTAGTAAGTGTAACAAGGTACACCGGGGAGAGTGCATGGCAGGTTCAAACTCATGCTACCGGTGTGGGTTGCCCGGTCATATGTCAAAGGATTGTCCCAAGGGGAAGACATGTCATCAGTGTGGGACGGTGGGTCACGTACGGTACGACTGTCCGCAGTTGAAGAAGGATGGGTCAGCTCAGTACGGGAGCCGCCAAGGGGAAGAGGTGGTGATAAGGGGGCAGAACCGGCGCGCCCAAAGGGACGTGCGTTCCGGATGACCGCTGAAGAGGCGGAGGATGTACCCGATGTTGTTGCAGGTACATTTCTGGTGAACTCTCTATGTGCTAAGGTGTTGTTTGATTCGGGAGTGAATCGCTCTTTCGTATCGCATGTGTTTATGAAATGTATGGGGGTAAGGTCTAGACGTTTGGAGAGGGCACCAATGGTGGAAACCGCCAATGATAGTCTAGTGTACATTAAGGAGGTGGTAGAGGGTTGCGTCATAGAGATAGAAGGGAGGTTAGTGCCTATGAAGTTATATCCCATGGAAATGGGAGAGTTTGATATGGTGTTGGGTATGGACTGGCTGGCCGCAAATGATACGAATATCGTTTGCAACAAAAAGCTGATCAGGGTTCGGTTACCTGATGGAGATACCGTAGTGATCTATGGGAATCGCCGTAATAGAACCACTAGCCTTATCTCCATGATTAGGGCTACTAAATGTTTGAGGAAGGGGTGTCAAGGGTTCTTGGCGTACGTGTTGGACGCCAAGAAAGAGAAGCGTGGGATGGGTGATGTGCGGGTGGTAAATGAGTATCCGGAAGTATTTCCGGACGACTTGACAAGTCTACCTCCGGATCGTCAGATCGAGTTCAGAATTAATTTGATGCCCGGAGCTGCACCTATCGCCCGCGCACCGTATAGATTGGCGCCGTCCGAGATGAAGGAAATGATGACTCAGTTACAGGAGTTGCTAGACAAGGGATTCGTTAGACCGAGTACGTCTCCGTGGGGAGCACCTGTGCTCTTCGTGAAGAAGAAGGACGGTACTATGCGAATGTGCATAGATTACCGAGAACTCAACAAGGTCACGATCAAGAACAAGTATCCGATACCGAGGATCGACGAACTGTTCGATCAGGTACAAGGATCCAACTACTTCTCCAATATAGATCTGAGGTCAGGGTATCATCAACTCAAGGTGAGGGAGGAGGATGTGCCGAAGACTGCTTTTCGGACTGGATGTCAGTGTTGGTCAGCCTTTTTATGTCGGTGTTGGTCAGCCCATCCGGTTGGAGTAGCGTAAGTGGCGCAAGAGGTAAGCCGTCCAGCCGTACCACGACTATTCATGGGTGGTCCCTCCGAAGGTGGTCCCTCTGATTATTCAAGAGGTATTTAAAGAAGGTATTACTCTTAAATCATAAAACAACCCTTTAAATAGATTTTGCTAAATATATAAAGTTATGAATTTATCTATGAATTTATTCACTAAAAAACATTCTTCTGAAAATGATAACATAGAAGAGAATAATCTCAATATGAACTCTTCAGAAATTCATATTTCAAATATTGAGCAAAGCTTAACAAATTGGACAATTCCCAAACAAGATGTTAAAACAACTTATAAGATAGGAACTTTTGATTACTTTCAAGGATATTCAATCAAAGCTACAGAACAAACTGTATCAATAAATAAAGATTATAGCAATCTTACCCTCTTATCCAAATCATCCATAATACAACATAGGCAAAAATATAAATTTTTACATGTTGGATTAGTTCAAGTTGCTATCAAACCTTTGTTTAGATTAGGAATAGATGCCCAAGTATTATTAATACTTAGAGATGCTAGGAACACTAACTTCCAAAATTCAATCCTTGCTATGGCAGAAACTAATGTCTCAAATGGTCCAATTTACTTTAATTGTTATCCCAATTTTTCTGTAGGATTATTTGATCCAAATATATTAGATACTTTAGTTCTCACTATCAAAACAAAGAATTTAGAATTCAAAGAAGACACTAAACCTGTAGCTGTAATCTACAGAGTATGTTACAAAACTATGACTTCAACAATTGAACCAAAAACTAAGATATCAAGCCCTAGAGATGAAACATTAATATTTGAAGCCAACCCTCAACATACTAAAATCCAAATTCATAAACGACTTAAATGGAATGAAATTACTCAATCATGTAATTGGAATCTCCAAGATATTGGTAGTCCAAAACCTATAGATAATTCAAACCACGTATCTAATATTATTGAACATGAAGATGGATCAGTAGATATTAATTTTAATAATTTCGATAATCTCAGATCTGTCTCCTCAAGGTTATCAACAGGATCAATAAGTGGAGCAAAAACTCCTTCCTTGCAAAAATCTCAATCATTAAAATTCCAAAATATAGATTTTAATAAATCAATTCCTCGAGCCTTTTATCAAGAAGGATCTGAAGAAACTCAAAGTTTTGTTTACGAACCTACTCCTTCAGAAATTCTATCTGAAATCAATCAATACAAAGCCCAAATTTATGTAAAACAAAATGAGTAATTCAAGTATTAATATGAAATATCTTATAGAAGAGTTTGATTATAATTATAATGAAGAAAGAAGAAATTCTATTATTCATCGGTTAATAGTTCTCAAAAAGAATTCAAACATCAACTATTATGGAGAGATTATATTAATAGAAATAATGTTCATATAACTTTCTTCAATTGGTATGAAATGTATTGTAAAGAATAAAATATTCCAAACCCTTTTATTAATATCTATGACACCCCAAAAATAACTCAAGATTATAAAGATATTGTCACTGAAGAAACTATAACTACAATACATCCTCCAAAAAATATAATTTTAATAAATCAAAGATTTATTGGATCACCCCTAATCTCTATCACTGAAAAGACAACTAAAGACGAAATCATGAAAGATATTGTATACCAAAATAATTACTCAAATGAAATTCTTAATACCATGAGCCAACAACTAAATAGATTAGAAAAAAACCAAAGTAATAATATTAAAAAAATAGAGGTTCCTCCCTCTAAGGAAAAGATTAAAGAAAATAATCCAATTTTCATACCTCACCAAATTGATTCCAATACCAATTTAGGATATAATAAAAAACTAGTTAATGAATTAGAACAAAAATTAAGCAATTTAAATGTAAATGTTCTAAATAAAGAATCAGATTCAGAATCAGAATCTGAAGAAATATCTCAAATTCAAGAACAATTTGCCAATAAATTAACTTTCAAAGGCAATTCTACTAATACTAGTCGCCCTCAAACAAGAAACTATTATGATAGACCAACTCTCCCAGATATTCAATTTGAGGATATTTCGATTCTATTAAGAAGTTCATATGATGGTTCATCAATTTACGAATGGAACATTGACGGATTATCAGAACATCAAATTCTTAATATGGTTCAAGAAATGAGTATGGCTTCAAATGCCTATATTACCAGAGATAATTCTCAAAAACAGATTGCAGGCATGCTCATTTCTGGTTTCACTGGTACTTTAAGAAACTGGTGGGACATGTATCTATCTAAAGATTCCAAACGTATTATCCGTAATGCCAAGAAAATTGTCATAAAAAATGAAAACAATCAACAAACTCAAACTGAAGAAGAGGATGTAGTCGATACTCTTATCTTCAGCATTGTAAAACACTTTATAGGAGATCCATCTCTATTCCAAGAAAAGAGTTTAGAAATACTCTTAAACCTCACTTGTAGAAAACTACAAGATTACAGATGGTATAAAGATATGTTTTTATCAAAAGTAATGATAAGACCAGACTGTAGCGAACCTTTTTGGAAAGAAAAGTTCATTGCAGGATTACCAAAACTCTTTGCTGAAAGAGTAAGAGAAAAATAAAGAGAAGAATATAATAATCAAATTCCTTATGCAGAATTAACTTATGGGCAAATATCTGGTTACATTAATAAAGAAGGATTACCTATCTGTTCAGATTTAAAACTTAAAGCCAAAATAAAGAAAGACAGAATAAATAATAAAGAAGAACTTGGTAATTTCTGTCAACAATATGGTTATGAAAACATAACTGCTCCTACATCGTCCAAATCTAAAAGATATTCAAAAAAATATCCTGGCAAAAGATTTAAGACAAATTATGATAAAACTAACAAATATGATAAAAACAAATTTGATAGAACTGATAATTATCATAAGAAAAAACCGTATAAAAAATTTAACAAAAAACCTCATAAACAAACTGAATCAAGAGATATAATTATTTGCTATAAATGTGGTAAAACTGGACACATGGCAAAGAATTGTTATGTTAAGAAAAAGATCCATGAATTACAAATCTCTGATCAACTAAAAACTCAAATAAGCAAATTAATTCTCAATAGTGATTATTCAAGCTCAGAATATGAATCTAGCATATCAGATTATAATAATAATGACTTAAATGTCTTAGAACATTGTTCAACTACCAGTTCAGCATGTGAATGTTTAGGAAACTGTACTTGTAACAAAATTAATGTTATAACAAAAGAAGACATAGAGATTCTTGAATTATTGGATAAAATTCCAGATCAAACTATTAAAGATGAAGCTACAAAAAAGTTTCTCAATTATAATCCTAAAAAAGAAACAAATACTTCAAAGACTACTGAGTTATTAAATCTTCAAGAAGTTTTTAACAGGTTCTCCCAAACGACTAAACCAATATCTACTCAAGAACTTCAAGAAGAATTAACTTTAGTTAAAACAAAAATAAGGATTATTAAAGAACGCCTCTCAGAAATAGAAAAGGATAAAAGTAATATTCAAGACGAAATCCCTAAGGTCACAATCATTACGAATGAAGAATCAAACGTCAAAAAAATTAAAATCCCTAAAAACATTTCCTATCAAAGATGGCATACAAGTATTAATCTTTGTATACAAAATGAATTTAAAATAACTGTCATTGCCCTTATTGATAGCGGCACTGACATGAATGTTATCCAAGAAGGAATCATTCCTATAATTTATTATGAGAAAACTTCAAATCGATTATCATCAGCTAGTGGGTCAAAACTTGACATTTCTTATAAAGTTTCAAATGTTCATATTTGTAAAGATGATTATTGTTTTAAAACATCTTTAATCCTTGTCAAAAACTTAACCTCAACTTTAATTTTAGGATCACCTTTTATTTATCAACTTTACCCAATTACTGTAGATGAAGAAGGAATTAGTACAAAAATCTTAAATAAAGAAATAAAATTCAAATTTACAGACCCAATTATTCATTCAGAACTAAATACCTTAAACAACAAAGTTAATCAAGCAAAATATTTAATTAACGAAATTAACTATAAAAGAATTCTTGATAATCTACAAGATCCAAATATTCAAAATAGAATTAAAAGGATAAAAGAAAGATTTGAAAATAATGTTTGTTCTACTTTTCCTAATGCCTTTTGGAAAAGAAAACAACATACTGTTAAATTACCTTATATAAAAGATTTCAATGAAAAAGATATTCCTTCAAAATAAAAAGCTATACATATGTCAAATGAATTACAAGATCACTGTAAAAAAGAAATTCAAGATTTAATAAACAAAAAACTCATAAGACCATCCAAATCACCTTGGAAATGTTCAGCCTTTTATGTCATGAATGCAGCTGAATTAGAAAGAGGTACTCCAAGACTTGTTATTAATTACAAACCTTTAAACAAAGTTCTAGAATGGATTCGATATCCAATACCAAATAAAAGAGATTTATTAAAAAGACTTTATGATGCAAAAATATTTTCAAAATTCGATATGAAGTCAGGATTCTGGCAAATACAAATTCATGAACAAGATAAATATAAAACATGTTTTAGGGGGTGTTTAGGAGTGCTTTTTAGTCCCAAAAGTGCTTATTGACTTATGGTGGTGGGAAAATGAGTTTTTAAAAAAGTGTTTGGATTAGCTTTTGTGGTAGGAAAAGCCAATAAGTCAATAAGTTATTTTTTTAAAAAGTGTTTGGCTTTTTTTAGTTAACAAAAATGGCTTTTTGAATCAAAAAGCACTTTTGGGATCAAAAAGTCAGGAATTTGTGACTTCTTCAAAATGGCGTTTTCAAGTTAATCAAAAAGGAGTTTTAAAAGTGCTTTTGAGTTTGCCAAACATTAATTTTAACTTATTGGCTTCTTGAAAAGCCAATAAGTCAATAAGCAGTTTTATAACGCACATCCAAACACCCCCTTAATGTTCCTTTTGGTCATTATGAATGGAACGTCATGCCTTTTGGTCTAAAAAACGCTCCTTCAGAATTCCAAAATATCATGAATGACATTATTATCCCTATAAGCAGTTTTGCTATTGTTTATATTGATGATGTGTTAATTTTTTCAAAATCTGTGGAACAACATTTTAAACATTTAAACATATTTTATGATTTAATTCTCAACAATGGACTAGTCATTTTCTTCCATAAAAATGAGTTTATTTCAAACTAATATTAGGTTCTTAGGACATGATATTGTTCAAGGAACTATCAAACCGATACAAAGAAGCTTAGAATTTGCTAATAAATTTCCAGATGAAATAAAAGACAAGACTCAACTTCAAAGATTTTTAGGATGTCTAAATTATGTCCATGACTTTTTCAAAGATTTAGGTGTTATTTGCAAACCCTTATATCAAAGATTAAAAAAGAATCCACCACCATGGACTCAAGAACATACCAATGTTATTAAACATATTAAAGAAAAGGTTAAATACTTGCCTTGTCTTAGTATACCACAACCAAATGCTAGTATCATTGTTGAAACTGATGCCAGTGATTTAGGATTTGGTGGAATACTAAAACAAAAAATTAACCAAGATTCAAGTGAAGAATTAGTAAGATTCTTTTCAGGAGCTTGGAATGATACTCAAAAAAATTATTCAACTGTTAAAAAAGAAATTTTAAGTATTGTTTTATGCATTAAAATTTTTGAAGATGATCTATATATGAAACCCTTTTTATTACGCATAGATTGTCAATCTGCAAAACCTATACTAGAAAATGATATAAAAAACATTATTTCAAAACAAATTTTTGCAAGATGGCAAGCATTATTAAGAAATTTCGATTTCAAAATTGAATTTATCAAAGGCGAGAATAATTCTCTCCCAGATTTTTTATCACGAGAATTTTTACAGGGGAAATGAATCAAAGAGAAGACAAAAGGATCGTTGTTCAAAATTCTGATAAGAGAGTGAAACTCTCTCCATGCAAATCAAATACTTCTCCTACTCCCTCATCATCCATTATTCCTATACAAAATAGATTTGCTCCAATTACCCCTATCAAAGCTCAGCCTTCTTATTCCTCTTTAATACAAAAGTCAGTTATCATCTCTCCAAACCTAACACCCAAAAAATCTATTATATTGCCCAATACCCAGGCAATTACTCAAAATCCCAAACCTTCCTCCTCAAAAGAGAAGGGCAGTTCTTATATCCAAAACCCTAACCAAAAAATTGTCAAAATCCTTGAAGAACATGAAATTCAGATCCATAACCAAGGATTTCATTCTCTCACGGATTTCCTCTTCCTCAAAGACTTCATGTTCATTGGAGGCAGTCAAAAGCCAAGAGAATATTACCAAGCAATTTTAGAAACCACAGGTTCTATCAAAATTACTCATAATTCAAATCCTACTGATAAAACCACTATAGCTTTCAGCAAAGTCCAAATCCTTCGTATTCTCTCTATTCAAGATTGGAAAGCTTGCCCTTACGCTGAAAAACCCCTTCCAAACTATCCAAAACACCGTCTTTACAATTATTGTGATTACCAAGATGCTTGGTACAACCTTTTTTATCTCAAAAGCTATTCACATTCATGGTTCATATTTTTCGATAAAAATTTCGAGTGCTCATATCCCAAATGGTTCGTTCGATGGTTCAAATTCTTAGGAAATATTCCAGATACTCTTCCTAGTCCTGTTTTAAAAGGTTTCCAAAAATTCAAAGAAATCTTTTATCAAGACATTCCTGAGTTTGAATACCTCCTTCAATTCACCATCTTATTCAATATTCCATGGATTATTTCATGGACTTTTAGTGTGACATCTGCAATTGGTATAAATCCAAGTCTTCTGCAAAGAGTAGTTAGAGTCAAATGGTGGGATAATCTTCCTTCAAATCAAATTCAAAAGATGACGATTCAAGGTGTTTCAGAATCCTATTCTGAAAATTATGAGGTCTCAACCTCCAAAGTTATTCAAGAAGCAAAAAGTGAAGAAGATGAAGATGATGAAGAACTAAGACAATTTATGGCAGCAGATTCAAAAGAAGAACTCAAGAAATTAATCAAACAAGTTAAACAATTATCTTCAAGCAACAGTTCCGACACAAATCAAGATACATAGTTAATTCAAGACGCTCAAAATCCGTATTCAGACATAAATCTATATGAATGATGTCTGAATGTTATACGTGTGAGTTTGGTGTATTGTCTTTGTAGACAATTCCTTTGTTTAATCAAAAGTGTTATTATTCATATGTAGAAAATACACTTCTTCGTATTTTCGATTTATACTTATCAAAAGTTTATCAAATACAAATCATTACTAATATTCACAGGTATAAAGAAAGATGCCGAAAGCCAAGATGCCAAAAGCCATGGCAAGAAAGTCAAAAATGTGGTGCTCTAATTTCAAAAAGAAAAAGCATAAAAGACAAAAAGTGGTGCTATCATTTTCAAAAGTTGTCGGCCATGCATTCCAAGAAGACAAAAGATGTCAGACGATAATGCATTTCAAAATACAAAATATGTCGACAGTCGATTACCGGTTAAAAGACTTCAATTATAGAGATAAGAAGGCCAGTTGCCGGTTGCTTCCGATTTACAAAAGAATTCGAATGCCTATAAAAGCAGACTCAAGATGAAGAAGCAAATCATCAGTTTTTTCTTCTCCTTTCTACAAAATTCCCTCTATCATAAATTCTTAGAAATGATATGTCTAAGAAATCTCCTTCCCTCAAATTCTCAACCTCTAGATGTTCTAAGTCTTTAGACTTTCAAATATTCATATCTCCAGATGTATGCAAAGATTGTCGAAAAGACAATTGTACCATTGATCATTTAATCAAAGAAGGTATTTTCTGATCATGCTTCAAGTTATTATGTTTAATAATGGTTGCCTTATTATGCAAAGTTTTAGTTGTATTCATCATATAAAAATATTTATTCAAAATAATAATCCAATGAGATTTCTTAATGAACTTGTAAATTTTTTCATAGGAAACAATATTTACAATTTCAGAATTAATTATCAATATGAACATTTTGAATATTTCCCAACTTTTACAAACCTTATTTTTATCAACAATATTCATTATAATCTAAATTATGCTTACTGTTGCTATATTTAATAACGGTTGTCTTATCCAAAAAAGTTTTTATCATAATCACCATTTTAAAATGTTTATTTCAAGTAATTCTCAAAATAAACTCGCTGACGATTTAGCAAACTTCTTTTTAGAAAATAATATAATAGATTTTATTACTATTCATCAAGAACAAAGAAATTATTTTTCAAGAACAAATATATTTCAAACGATCCTGAGTCGGTCACAGAATGGTATATAGGATACAAACCATGTATTTGTTGCACCCCCTTACAAACCAATGTGCATATGTGAACAATGTGTGAATAATCTGAGATGCATATATGGATTATCCCATATGAGTGTATGTCCATTATATGTATATTCTTGCACGTATGCATATGCATATGCAGATGTATATGCACATTGTTCACATATGCACATTGGTTTGTTCACATATACTGTAAGGGGTGCAACAAATACATGGTTTGCATTTTACGGAGCCTCTCTCTCTCTCTATATATATATGTAATATTATAATATACTTTTAATTTTAATAGCAACTAAGAAACTATGTAAAATGACTAAAATACCTTTCTTGATCCAAACCCTCAGTGATTTGATAATGACCCTCTCTTAAACACTTAGTGAAAATTGTAAGTAAACAATATGTATTAGAGTTTCACTATCTCTGATAAGTACTAAGACTGTTTCAGGACCGTTGATAGTAACTCTCGCTCTTTAAGTTAAATAGTCATCGAACACTGTTTCATCCAGTAGCTCTGAGCCTGTTCAGTCTCTGTGATGATCGCTGATAAGTTAGTTGTTTACTTATGATCCCTGAAGACAAGTTTCACGTCAACATAGGTTCTACGCTGAAGTCAAAGATCAAGCCCAAGAACCAGCGACAAGTCTACTCATGAACTGATGCGGATATCAGCGAAGCAAGACCTGTCCACTCAACATGAAGTATCAAGTAGAAGACTTCAGCAATCGCTGAACTTTATCATTCGCTGAACTTTATCATTCGCTGATAAAGAACTGTTTCAACGAAAGCTGATCATGAAGTCTCCTTACAAAGTACTATTGTCTTACCTCCCTTGCACGTCTCTGTACGAAATGTCAGAACGGACATCCCTTTTGTCTATGATCGTACAACAAACTCTGATTCTATACTGTGTACCATGCGGCTACTAAAGTTGTCTACAAAGGTCAATGACATGCAACCACTCAGCTGCTGCCATGTGTAAAGCAACACTGCCATGCATTAAATGCATTCAGTATATAAGAAGAACCCTACTTCAGAAATGAAGTGTGCTCAACCATCTTCTTATTCTTCCTTACTACTGTGTGTTAGGTTATTATTCGTAATTTCCTTACCTCCTTTCTATCTTATTCTAGTGCAAGAAACTTAGTGTTCTTAACTTGTTTAGATTAGGATTAGTCCTTATCTTGTTCCGCAACAAGTTGTAAATTGTCTTGATTTATCAATAAACAATTTAGAAAAGTAAAAATCGTGTGTTTGTATTCAACCCCCCCTTCTACAAACTTGTATAACCCTTCAGGACCAACAAGTGGTATCAGAGCAGTTTTGTTTAATCTCATAAACAAGATCTGATCTATACTAAGATTTCTCTTCCTTGCTATTTCTGAAAATGGCTACCAACACAAATACTAATTATATTGACAATGGTTCTCTTGCAATACCCCCTAGATTCTCCAGAGATAATTTTAATCTATGGAAAAATAGGATGATTCTCTTCTTAGAAGGTGTAGACCCTACTATGCCTTACTATCTTGAAAACGACCCATATATTTCTATAAGAATTGATCCTGCAGTTCCAGTCGCTGAGAATAGACCTGCTATTCCAGAAAGGCTGATTCCTAAGGAAATTCATATGTGGACTGATGAAAGATAAGAAGAAAGTGGCTATCGACACCAAAGCCAGATCCATACTCTCCATGGCTCTTCCTGACGAAGTCTACCATTCCGTCATGAACCTGAAAACCTCAAAAGCTATGTGGGACACAATCTGTGTTCAGTGTGAAGGTAGTTCTAAAGTCCAAGACTCTCGAAAGATCAACCTGGTAAGACAGTACGAAAGCTTCATTTGTGGTAAGAATGAAACTCTCTCTGAAGTACACCAACGTTTTAACTGCTTAATAATAGATCTGAAAACTGTTGGTAAGAAATATTCTAACTTTGAAGTACTGACAAAGTTCTTAGAATGTTTACCTGAAAGCTGGGACAGTTATTCAATGTGTCTCAATCTGTCAAAAGATCTTAGATCTATGACTCTTTCTACCTTATATGGCACGATGCTGAATCATGAGCAATCGAGTCATATTAAGAAGAATCTTGTAAAAGATTCCAAAAGCACCCCTATTGCTTTACTCTCAGAGTTACCTTCCACTCAGCGATCTACTGTTACTATCAATGAGTTGGAAACTAACTCTGAAAGATCATCGGACTCTGACGTTTCAGATGATGATGAAACTCTGGCATTCCTGGCTAATAAGTTTAGGAGATTTGCTAGAAAGAATAATTTCAGAAAGAATAAACCTCTTGCTATTATTGACAAGCCAAGATCATCAACCCGTGTTGATAAGGCTACTGCTACTTGCTATAACTGTGAAAATATAGGACATTTTGCTAGCGAGTGCAGGTCAAAGAAAGTCTCCAGACCCTCAGCTTTTCCCAAGAAAAACTTTACTCCCAGGACTAGAGATGAAAAATACAAAAAGCTGAAAGAAAGGTATTCAAAGCTGAAAACCTTTAAGAAGAAAGGCAAAGGCCTTATGGCTGACAATGATTGGGCTGCCTCTGACGAAGAAGAATCATCTGACTCTCAAGATGATGATGAAGCCAATCTATGTCTCATGGCCAAACTTGAAGATGAGGAAGAAAATTCTGACATTCCCTCTAATTCAACCTCTGCTACTAAGGTATCACCTTCCTTCTTTACCAATATTTTAAATATTGATGAAGCTGATAGTCTTGAAAAGATCGATCTCCTGACTAGAAGTTTATATGAAGCCATGAATGGCAAAACTGTTGTTGAAAATCAAAACCTTGATCTCGCTGAACAGCTTAAAAACTGTCACCTTCAAATAGAAAATCTTTCTAAAATTGAAGAAGATTTTAAAGATCAAGTTCACTTAAATCAGCTAGTCAAAATCGAATGCGAAGAAGCTATCGCTGCATTAAAAGCTGAAAAGATACTGTTGATGGATGGTATAAATCCTCAACAAAGATCACTGAGATAATTAAGTCTCAGATTCATCTGAGTGATAAACGTGGTCTTGGTTACAAAGCTGATACTCTAGAACCAACCACTGACCGTTCCATGCTTAAGTTTGGAATGTTCGTATCATCTATCCCTGACACTTTCTCATCTCAGTGTTCCTCTTCAAAACCTCCTATTCCTGAGGAAATCTCTACCTTAACTTCTAAAGGTAAAGAGAAAATTGTTTATCCAAAACCTACCTCAGTCTTTAAAGACAAAGGTAAAGGAATTACTTTTAACCAAAATCCTCAGAAGGGTACCTTTGTACCAAAACTGAATGCTTCTAAAGCTTCGGTGACTTATCCCTCTGGTTCAAAGAATAAGATCCCTGGATTTATTCAGCCTGGATCTATTCAACGATCTACTCCCAGAATCAAAGTGGATACCATTGGTAAGAAATCCAAAGAACTGAATGTTCCTCCTATTTCAAATACCAAAAGTTTACTTGGTACTGGTCCTTCTAATTCAAAATCAAAAGCTCAGCATGAAAATGGTCCTAGAACTACTTTTAGTTATAGGAAATGTTATCATTGTGGACTTACCAATCATATTGCTAGTAAGTGCCCCACAGCCACCCAAGCTGAAAAGATAGCTAAGGTGAAGATCATTGCCCCTAAGGCAAAGAAGACCACTGAGGTTAAGAAATTAACCAAAGTGAAGACTAACAAAGCTGAATCTTCAAATGCTGCGAAGACTGCTGAACCTTCCACCTCCTCTTCTACCCCCACTGACAAGTGTGTACACATGGTTAAGTGGGTACCCAAGACAAACTAATCTTCCTTTGTAATGCAGGTTAAGATGGGTATCTGGTTTCTCGATAGCGGATGCTCTAGACACATGACTGGAAAGAAAAGCCTGCTCTCTGAATACAAGGAAGAGAAGGGCCCCTCTGTAACTTTCGGTGGAAACGGAAAAGGACATACCCGAGGGTTTGGTGTACTCTCTAATGGTGCAACAACCTTCAGAAGAGTCACATATGTTGAAGGGCTGAAGCATAATCTTCTAAGCATCAGTCAGCTTTGCGACATGGATAGCAAAGTAATTTTTACTAAGGAATCCTACTTTGTCGCTGATAAAAAGGAGAAGATAGCTCTCAGCGGTTATCGTTTGGAAAATGTTTATGTAATAAACATGGACTCAACAACCACTGAAAACTCCTATTTCTTCTCAAAAGCCTCATCTGATGTCAACTGGCTATGGCATAAGAGGCTCTCTCATCTAAACTTCAAGACACTGAACACTCTTTCTTCTAAAGAGTTAGTCATTGGTCTACCTCAACACTCATATGCTAAAGAGTTCTTATGTTCAGCGTGTGAAAAAGGGAAGCAGACCAAAGCAAGCTTTAAGTCTAAGCAAGTTTCCTCAGTGTCATCTCCTCTACAACTTCTCCATATGGATTTGTTTGGCACTGTTAACAAACAATCCATCACTGGAAAGAAATATACGCTGGTCATAGTTGATGAATTCTCTCGCTATACCTAGGTAATGTTTCTCCGTTCTAAGAGTGACACCCCTGAAGAACTCATCACCTTTGTCAGGAAAATGGAAGTCCTGAACAACTTGACCGTTCGCTCAATAAGGAGTGATCATGGGACTGAATTCAAAAACAGTTCTCTTGATTCCTTCTTTGCGAGTAAGGGTATTTCTCACAACTTTTCTTCAGTGAGAACACCACAACAAAATGGAGTCGCTGAAAGAAGAAATAGAACTATTATTGAAGCTGCACGTTCAATGCTCAGCGATTCTCACCTGCCTACTCAGTTTTGGGCAGAAGCTGTCAACACTGCATGTTTTACGCAAAACAGGTCGCTGATAGTCAAAAGATTCAATAAAACAGCCTATGAACTTTTTCATGGGAGAAAGCCTTCAATTAGCTTTCTTCACATCTTTGGATGTTAGTGTTTCATACTGAACAACAGAGATGCCCCTGGAAAGTTTGATCCTAAGGCTGATGATGGAATCTTTCTTGGATATTCTTCTATCTCCAAAGCTTTCAGAGTCTTCAATCGAAGAAGACAAACTGCTGAAGAAACTATTCACGTCACCTTTGACGAATCCCGTTCAGCGAATTCTCGACCTTCTGCTGATACTGAAGAACTGAATCAATGGATGTTTTCACATCTTTGTGATTCAGAAGATATTCCCACTCCTCACACTCATACCGTTGAAGATGATGGTCCTACTATCATCCCAAACATGCAGACTAGTGAAGCTGAAACATCATGGGTCTCAGCTATTCCTTTAAACACTATGCCTGCTTCTGAACCAAATGTCTCAGACATTCCATCTACTTCTCAGCAATCAGTGAATGCGAAGACATCTGCACCTACTCCTCTCTTGGCTGATATTCCAGAAGTTGCTGAAGCCTCATCTTCAGCTCCTCCAGTTCAATTTGAGTTAGCGACTCATGCTCCGGCTCAGCGATAGACTGTCAATCACCCTATTGATCAAATTCTTGGTGATCCAAACGCTGGTGTTCAGACTCGACGAAGTGCAGGTAATATTTGTTTATTTGTTAACTTTATTTCTCTGATTGAACCAAAGAAAATAGATGATGCCCTCAAAGATCTAAATTGGGTCAGCGCTATGCAAGAAGAGCTGACAAAATTTGAAAGAAACAAAGTTTGGAATCTTGTTCGAAGACCAACTGACAAGACAATGATAGGCACTAAATGGGTCTATCGAAACAAGTTGGACGAACATGGAACTGTAACCCGCAACAAGGCTCGTCTTGTTGCTCAGGGATACAGACAAGAGGAAGGTATAGACTATGACGAAACATTTTCTCCAGTAGCAAGACTAGAATCTATTCGTCTATTCTTAGCCTACGCTGTACACAAAGACTTCAAAGTTTATCAGATGGATGTTAAGTCAGCGTTTCTAAATGGAAAGCTGAATGAAGAAGTCTATGTGGAACAACCTCCAGGATTCTCAGATCCTAAGCGTCCAGGTTATGTTTATAAACTGGATAAGGTACTTTATGGCTTACAGCAAGCTCCTCGTGCATGGTATGACACTCTCTCTACTTATCTCCATATTGAACATTTTGAGCGTGGTAAAATCGATAAGACTTTATTCTTCAGGAAAGTAAAAGGTCATATTATTCTTGTTCAGATATATGTTGATGACATTATATTTGGTTCTACTAACCCTGACCTTTGTACTCGTTTCGCTGATAGAATGAAAGCAGAGTATAAAATGAGTATGATGGGTGAGCTAACATATTTCCTTGGTCTTCAGATAAAACAAAATGAAAAAGGAACTTTCATTAATCAGGGAAAGTATGTTAAAGATATGCTGAAGAAATTCGATTTAACTCAGTGTTCAGCTATGAAAACCCCTATGGCACCACCGCTGACACTAAACAAGGATTCAAATGGAATACCTGTTAACGTCACGCTGTACCGTGGGATGATCGGCTCTCTCCTGTATCTTACAGCTAGCCGACCTGATATTATGTATGCAACTTGTTTGTGTGCACGATATCAAGCTGAACCTAAGGAATCTCATATGATCACTGTAAAGCGAATATTTCGTTACCTTAAGGGTACTCCGAACCTAGGTCTTTGGTATCCCAAAGATTCAGGGTTTGATCTAATCGCTTATTCAGATAGTGATTTTGCAGGTTGAAAATTGGATAGGAAAAACAACACAGGAGGCTGTCAGCTCCTGGGTGGAAAGCTGGTGAGTTGGACAAGTAAAAAGCAAAACTCAGTGTCCACCTCTACAGCTGAAGCTGAGTATGTAGCTGCTGGAAGCTGTTGTTCTCAGGTCTTGTGGATGAGAAATCAACTACTAGACTATGACCTTCATCTCTCGAAAATTCCAATCTATTGCGACAGCACAAGTGCCATCGCTATAGCCAACAATCCAGTGCTACACTCAAAGACCAAACATATCGAAATCAGGTATCATTTTATCAGAAATCATGTGATAAATGGTGATATAGAACTTCATTTTATCCCAACTAATTTTCAGTTAGCTGATCTTTTCACCAAACCTCTTGATGAGACAAGATTCAACTTTCTCATCAGCGAGCTTGGAATGCTGAACTTTGAAGAGTAAAATCTTCAGCGGTTCACATTTGATCAGCGACCGGATAAAACCAAATTATATAACCCATTCTATCATCTTCTCTCTGAACAAAGTTGATTCGCTGATATCAAGGTATGTTCTCTCTTTACTCGCTGACATTCGCATGTAAATGCAAGATTTCAAAACAAATTGCATCGCTGAATATCTCTTCCTTTCAGTGATACTTTGAAATTTCTAAAACCAACATTGATATTTCTATTCAGTGCTTCATGTTTTTCAAAATTGTCCCTGAGCTTTCAAAACCTCAGAGACATCCTAAAATATGAAAGGACGTTTGTGACGTCATCGCAACGGATAAGCGCTGGCACGTTCTTTTTCTGACACACGTTTGCACATTTCGTTTACCATCCAATCAAATGCAAACACGTGTCCGTGTCATGATGAAAAACTTTCCCGCTCTAGTTTTTCTCTCTCTCTAATATCACTATATAAACTCATTCGAGTTTATATTTTTCTCTTTACGCGAACAATACTTCTCCTCCAAGAAAGAAAAGATTTACTGTTGCTTATTGAACTCGAGTTTTTTTCCAGAAAACTGTTCATCTTCTTCTTCGACAACCAGGTTAATATTCTCATTATTTACGTGTTTTAACTTGTTTCTGATCTTATCCTTGTTTTCAAAAGATCAAACAAAAGAACCTTTTTAATAAAATCATTTCTTTCATGGTTTTATGAACACAACCTTTTTATGGTTGTTCTTCAAGTTTAAATCATATATATTAAACTTGTTCTTCATACGTTTTTCCATAATCCTTATCTAAAGGAAACTGGAAAACAAGACTTTTACTGTTTTGTATTTCTTATTCAAAACAAAGAAAACCCTAATCTTCATTAAGACATTTTTGTCTGAATGAAATGGACAAAATTCGAAACATCTTATTGGAAAATCTTTCCACATTAAGACTGTATTTTTTCTCTATGACTCATGGTTGATATGATAAACAGAAATGGCATCTTCTACTCCTGCTCCTACCGCTAAGAAATCTCCTGCTACGGAGAAACTGAATCTTCCCAAGGCTCCTCAGGTTAAGTTCACGCTTGAGAAAGTAGACTTCTCAAAATCCAACAACCTCTACGCGTTTTTCGATTTTCCTCCGAAGAAGCAAGTCACACATCTGAATGATGCTGTGAACTTCCTCCAAACCTGTTGCTTATTCAAAGCCTTAACCTTCGTACCCCCTGCCCATAAATTTCTTCTATCTCAGTTCACACACTCAGGTTTCTTCACCCAAAGACCCTAAGAAACTCCTTGATGTCATTCTCCGTGACACCAAATTTGGCACAACCAAAATCAACCCTGCCATTATCAGGAAAGCACTGAGCCTCCCAACCGCTACCAAAAAAACCCCTTTGTTCCTTTCCTAAATCACAAAAACCATGCTGATAAGGAAGCCATCACTGCATTCTTTGATGCAATGGGTTACGCATGGGACATAGGGAGGGACAAGGAGATTGAGAAGAAACTGACCCTGATCAAGAAGTCCAAAATGCCAAGCGAGATGAACTTCATCTTCGCACACTTGATAAGCTGCATGACAGCGAAGAGTGGCTCCTCTGATCAAGCTGCTCAACCTCAGCAAGCAATGGGCTATGCATTGCTGAAAGGTCTACATGTTGACTGGGCTTCAATCATCTATGACGACCTTGCATTCATAGTAGATATGGCTGATAGACCTTCATGGGTTCCATACCCCCGATTCATCAGCGCCGTCTTTCTACAAGGACTTGGGGACAAATACCCAAAAGAGGGTGATCTGAGACTCTCTCAGGTTGGCCCTAAGGTGCTCGACTTCAAGTTGCTGGCAAACGAGGTACGTTTTACTACTCTTTTATCTATTCTCAATCCTCCTTCTTCTACTTCTGCAGCTACTTCAGTGGTACTCCCCACCGCTGATACCCAAGCTGCACCCTCCACCCCTTCTCGAAAAAGGAAACAATCTACTTCCCAACTTGGTTCCAAAAGGATCCAGAAAACCAAGGAGCAACCTCCCCAGCATTCACATGCTGAAGACTCCACAACTCATCTTGAAGAGCTGATGGATAGTTCAGTGGTACGCTCTGCCACAGTTGATCAAGCCACCCCTTTCATCCCGACCACAGCGTCTCTAAACACTGAAGTTATAAACTTGGAACTGAACCCACCTCCTTCAGCTTCTCTACAGACTGAAGTGATTGACAGCGGATCCAACGCTGAACCTCTCGCCCAACCAATCTTCTCAACCTTCACTCCTCCCACTCAATCTTTGGTCTCTCAATCTATACCCCTGTTCTCAAGAGCACCCGTCATCATTCATCATTCAGCTGCTGATACTCTACAAATGATGATGGATGCAAATAAAGGACCTGCGGAAAGTTCCCAGCGTAAAGGCACACTAGAAGATGACTTTGAAATGTTGACTGGTCATCGACACTTCGACGACTTCATCAATCATCCCACAGGTATACACTTAACTCCACATACTCCTCCCTCACAACCCCAAACTTCTGAGCTTTCCTTTGTTCATAAGCTCTCCACTTTTTAGGTCCTAATTTGGGGGATATCAACACCTCCCTGAAGGCCCTGGAAACAAAGATGGAATCATACAACACCATTCTCTCCACCAACTCTTCAGCGGTTACAGACGCTGGAGAGAACCTCAAGAAGCTGACCGAGGTTGTTAACACGAAAGCCTCCAAAGCTGATATGGAGAAGGTGGATGGAAACATTGCAACTTTTGCTACCACCCTCGCTGAAAATTCCACAAACGTCAACAATCTCAACCTCACCAACACCACCCTCGCAACAAACTTCACCACTCTGTCCAATGAAGTCACATCATTGAAGACAGAGGTTGGTACTCTTAAGGGTGAGGTCACAATGGTCAAAGATCTACTTCAGTAGATACTCAATCGCCTGGATGCCCCAAAATCTCACTTTACTCAGGCCGATAGAGAAACTCTTCAAAAGATCAGCCCTGCGATCTCTGGCCTAGAAGACAGAATAACAGTGGTTGAAATCCTCATAGGAGACACTGGCCTAGAAGACAGTGATCCTATGACTGATGCTGCTGAACAATCTATTTCCTCCCCCAATCATGATGTGGAAGAGGGGGAGAAGAAAGCTGAAGATCTTCCCCATAATGCTGAGGGGGAGAAAACTGAAGTTGTTGTTGCTTCTACTTCATGACCTCATGGAGTTGAAAACCCTGAGGAAACCAAGAAACCTTCCTCTGTGTCTGAGGGGGAGCAACTCGAAGAGGATAAGGGAACTGAAGCTGCTGCTGACATAACCGAACCCTACGATGATGAATCTGAAGCTGAAGAAGCTGAAGATAACGAAGACCTCGACCTTGAGGATGAAGAACCATCATCATCCCCTAAAAATGATGATGATGACAATGATGATGATGACTCCTTCTTCTTCGTCCAACCTGTAGTGAAAGTCCCTGCTCAGAAAGGGATTGTGAGCAGAGATAAATCAGGGGAGACGACAAAGACAAAGCCTGCAGCATCTGAAGCTGATCAAGGCATGAACAAAGGCCTCGCTGCAGAAGGCAATCTGGCAATCCTTCAGACAAAGCCAGTTTATTAGGTACAATATCTCTTATTCCCTTACTCTGCATCACTCCTCTATCCCTTCTCTATATCAATCCTCCTCTCCATAAAACCTCTATACACTTAACCCTATTCTTTTCTCTATCTTCACCAACTTTTCTTACTTAAACGATCGTTGTGTTTCAACTAGTCCTCTCCCCTGTTTGAGGATCCCGCTGAAGCTCCTACAACAACACCAACAATAATTCCAGCTCCTATCGCTGAAGAAATAATCCCAGTCTTGGACTTGACCTCTGAGACTGATGAATCTGAACAACAACCTCTCTCTCACAAAAACAGACCTTTCTTAGATCCTCAAAAGCTAAGTGAAGAGGATCAGAAAAGGAGAGAAGAAATAATAAAGAAATTCGAAGATCAGCGAATCATCCTCCCTCGCTCCAAAATTCCTGTTCCCACAAAGTTCAGGATATCAAGGAAAGAATACGAGGATCATTTAAGAGCTGAAAGATTACTCGCCAAAAAGAAGGAAGCTGAAGAAAAAGATAAGGCTCTCGCCATCCAGCTTGTCCAACAGTCGGTGAAAGACCCTGCGCTGAAAAGAACTCCCATTGATGTCCAACGTCAGCTATGGGATGATGCCCAAAGGATCGTTGAAGAAAAGACTAAGGTATCTGACTCGACTTTGGAATGGTGTAAAGAAATGCTGAACTATCGATCTCGACCATCCAAAATCATCAAGGTACTTATCAGAGGAAAAATGTTCGCAGACGTTCCTGTTGTTGAAGTTGACGTATTCAGAGAAGACAAAACCAAGCAAACCTTCTATGCTGCTACTAAAGAAGTTTGGTTTCTCTGAATGGTTGGAAGTGAAATTAGCCATTCAGCGATCTCGCTCAAAGTTCAAGAGCCATGTCGAGAAAATTTTAAATTCGCAGATCGACTTGGTTTCTTCTGTTGTGGATATTCCTCCTTCCACTCTTCTTCCACCTCAACAAGGAAGGGCCTCTGCAAAGAAAAAGAAAACCTCAAACTCAGGTCCTCCTATACGGAATGAAACAGGTATAGGTTTCTCACGCGAAGAAGTACTTGGTCGTAACCCTGACCTCTCAGTACTTGACACCTCCCTGCCTCCTGGTGAAACTTTCATCCCTGAAAAAGTCTTAAGTGAACCCTATGGCATCTTCTTTCTAGACTGCTATGGACGACAACACTTTCAACGCATCTATGATCTTCCAATCACTCCCATCGAACAACTCAGAGACTTAATATACTGGTGTGAAGTCAGACGCGACATTAAGGCACGTCACCTCAAGCCCCTGATCTTTGAAGAAGCAAAGAACAAAAAGGATCAAGGTGTAACGGTCCCTGACTGGATGATTCCCACATCAAAGACTCTCGATGAACTTCTCATCAAGGAAGAACCTTTTGACGGATAGGATCGCCTTGTAATTCTTTCTATCTTTATCTCTCTACATCTTCTGTACTTGTAATTTTTCCACTTCCCTTTGTAATCTTTAAGAAGTTTAAAGAAAAATTTCAGCGAATGTACTTTACTCCATCAGAACTGAAAAGATCCCAGAAAACAGTAAAAGGGACAAATATTTTATGAGTTCCTTTTATCCTTATGTTTTCATACTTAGAAATTTTCTTTGTTGCTATGTCATAATCAAATAGGGGGAGATTGTTGATCCAAAACCTCAGTGATTTGATAATGACCCTCTCTTAAACACTTAGTGAAAATTGTAAGTAAACAATATGTATTAGAGTTTCACTATCACTGATAAGTACTAAGACTGTTTCAGTACCGCTGATAGTAACTCTCGCTCTTTAAGTTAAATAGTCAGCGAACACTGTTTCATCCAGTAGCTCTGAGGCTGTTCAGTCTCTGTGATGATCGCTGATAAGTTAGTTGTTTACTTATGATCCCTGAAGACAAGTTTCACGTCAACATAGGTTCTACGTTGAAGTGGAAGATCAAGCCCAAGAACCAGCGACAAGTCTACTCATGAACTGATGCGGATATCAGCGAAGCAAGACCTGTGTAATAACCGAGTTTGTTTTTGGTCTATATTTGGAAATATAGGAAGAATTTCGGAAATTTGAAAGATGTGTGGTCTAAGTGTGAAAGACTATAAGTGTGGTGCTCTTTGTTAAGGTATAAAAGGGCACAAAACCCTAGGAGGACCTTCATTCTTCCTGTGCTTGCGGCTGAGAGAAAAACGCAGAGGGAAAGAGAGAAGGAATTTTTGGCGATTATCAATTGGGAGAAGGAAGGAAGTAGTGTTGGCATTCAAGTTCAAGTAAGTATCCTAATCCCTCTTCTTCTTAGCTGATGTCTTTTGTTTTAGAATGGGTTTTGGGTGCTGTATGTTAATCGATTTGGAACACCATTGTTTTGGGTTGAATTAAATCGAAGGTTTTTGCTTAAGAAATAGTTAAGAATGATTAATGTACGATGGGAACTTTAATAATCAGTTCTGGTAGCATGATTCTTCGATTAAGCAAAGTTAATTCAGCCAAATCCGTAAAAATTGAACCTGATAGAAAAACCTGTGCGTAAGAGGTCAGTTCAGAAAACTGTTGGCGCTAAGTCAGGTTTGCTCCAAGTGTGAGTGGCGCAAAGTTAGGTTTGTGCCATGCGTGGGTGGCGCAAAGTCAGGTTTGCGTCATGTGTGGGTGGCGCAAAGTGTGGTTTGCGCCAGTGCTGTTTGGCGTGAAGTTGGGTTCTCTTGAGAAGTTAGTGGCGCGAAGCTGAGTTTCTCTCGGGTAGTTAAGGGCGCAATTTGCGTAAAAGCTCGTGTTAATGATACGTAAACGTTTCTCATTCTAGGTGTTTAATCTAGAAGTTGGGAGCGTAAGAAAGAAGTTTAGAGACAAGAAGTGCTAAGGCGACAGGTGAGTTTTTCTAATCTAAATCCTTTTAAAATGTGGACTTTATGCATGATTAAGTGGTCATATTATGAATCTTCTCAATAAACGGAAAGTGTGGTTTAAACTGTGTGGATGAAATCTATTTATGTGGGGACGAGCTATGGCAAATGTGGGAATGGGAGAGATCCCATATATGTGGAAATATGAATGTGTTTCATATGGGCGGTGGGTGCCCTTTTTACTGTCACGGTGTGTGTGACCTTGTGGTGCCATTAGCTTGTCCGTGTGTGCAAAATCTTGAATGTGTGTTCATAATGTTTTCATTTAAATATTTCTTTTACTGAAAGTTTTATATGAACTGTATCTTTTGCGGTGTGGCTCTTGAGGGAACTCACTAGACCCTATGGTCTAACCCTCGCTTTTAAAACTAAAAACTTTTCAGGTTTGTTAGTGGAAAGCTCTCGAATTGGGAAGGGGCAGATGTAAGCTGGAGCTTGCATCTCGGGAATAGAAGACCTCCAATTTTTGACTGTTTAGAATTATTCTCAGCTGAGATATAGGAAGCCTTTAGGGAAGACCTTAATCACTGAGAATTTAGGACGAAGGTAGTGAGAACACTCATGTAAGGTAAATTCAAATCACATCTGGCCAATGTCATTATGAATTTACAGGTGCATGAGTGTGCTTGTTTACCGTTGTCCTGATATTGGTAGTGTGTGGAGTGTGGTGGGTTGAGTGTGGAGAATAACAGAAGTGTGATGAGTATGGTGATTAGTGTGTAAAGTTTAACCTTGCCATGATGGCAACGGCTTAGTGTGTTGTGCAGATTCTTCTTGGTGTGACTGATGACACTATTTAGAAGGGTATTGTGTGAATGTGGTGTGAATGTCCGCGTGAAGTAGAATCCTTAAGGTTCTTAAGGAAAATAATTGATTGGAGGTGAGCTCCTAATCTCTGAGGAGTCCTTATTCTGGGAGTTTCCTGATGATGGAAAATAGAGATATTGAGCGTTCAACTCAAGGATCGGGTGATAGGGAAGTGTTTTCTTACTCTCTAGTTAGTGGAAGAGTGTTAAGGGTGATTAAGTAATGATAGACGTGTGAATTGATAACACTAGTGTTGGTTAACCTATTCGGGGTTGAGGTGAAGCTGTATGTATTAGAAATTAGTGGTCAGGCTGTAACTGTGAGGTTGGAGCATCCAAGTGTGTGGGGAAGTACCAGTACCGATGATTGTTTCAAATGTAAGGAACCTGATGGTTTAGTTAGGAGTAGGGTGTCGGCGTTGTTGTGCTGTAACTGCAAACGGTTGACCTTGCTCGAGCGGATAGCCTTCAATGTAAAGTGAGTCATGCATTGTGTTTTCAAAACAAGTTACGTAAGTCCTTCATGTCATAATGTGTGAGTGTGTACGTGTGCCTGGTAAACTTCTGATTTTGAAAATGAGTTGATATGTGCAAGTATGTGCGTGAAGGAAAAGATAGATTTATTTACGTGGTGTGATAAATTTCGAATTTAGAGAAATAATGAAATATTTCACTTCTTTATGAGTGAGTTAAACTTTGTTGTATAAATCATAACAACATTTGATCGTATGGTTCGATGGGTGAAAACGATATGAACATGTTTTTGACATATCAACGAGTGTGAGAGTCGGTTGACCATCCCAGCGTGGACGGTTTTGCTGTATTTTAAAATTTTACACAAAGAAAAATTTCAATGTGCACACTTTCAGTAGATGGACCAGGTTGCGGGATATCATGGATTGCGTATGAGCGATCCTTGAGACCAGTGTGAGTGTGTGTGTGGTTGTTCTTTATGGGGGTGTCGTGTCTTGCATATAAAACCTTTTTGTGAAATATTTTGAGTATGTAAAACGATTTAAATCATTGTGTTGTCATGCATGGAGGCTATGAGCTCGCTAAGCGGTAAGAGATGTTGCACTTAATAATGTGCAAAGCTCCGAGAATGGAAAGTGTGGTTAAGACGTCGATGGGCGATTTGTGGCCTTAGAGTTACTGTTTAGAGGGGGCGGTGTCTCACTGTAGTCTCAGTCTTTGACCTTAGAGATGCTTGCGAGATGGTAGTTTTTCTCTTGGTTGGTAAGTTGATGGGTGGCTGACAGCGGGGGAAGTGTCTCGGGAGATTCCGAAGCAGGCAAAATACCTCGAAGGGTAGCGTCGTGGTATGTGGATAAAAACAGTATCGGCATGGAGCCGGAGATAGGGAGAACTTGTATTTAGACTAATTGTCAAGCATTGATGTGAAGTCGACGTCGGGTGTGGAGTCATTGTCGGGAGATTTAAAATTGAAAGGTTAACCCTGGTGTGATTATTTAGTCAGGTATGTGCGTGGAGATACGAGGTCGGTCGGGAAGGTGTGAATCTGTCAAGAGAGTGGACCGCCTTTTTGTGAGTATCTTGAAGGTGGAAAATTGATAGTTGGATAGGTGATTCTCCTTATGTGATGGATATTTCATTACAAATGAAGTAGTTAGCATAACTCATGTGAGACATGTGGACTAGGTTGGTTTAAGGAGCATTCTATCGTTTGATGTATTGAACGTGTCTCAAGTGGATTCCAAAGAGTCGTTTGGGGATAAAGACTCGATCGAGTGAGGTAGACTGTCACATTTTGCGGTACAGCTAGATTAGAGAAAGGCTAAGTTGTGAGTTTTCTAAATCAAAGCTTGGTGATACCTGTTTGATAATTCTGCGTGCGTACTTATGGTGTAATTGTATATGGACTATTTGAACGGACTCGGCCTGCTCCCAAGGGTGAGTGTATGCCCTAGATTGACCAGGTAGAAATTCCAGTTATATGTGTGTGGATGTTGATTTGCAAAACTAATTATTGCTTAATGGTTCGCAACTCTTTCAAATTTATATCGTATTTGGTGTAGAGAAAGCATGGCCTAGTGTGTGCACAAATGATCGTGGGGATTTAATCTCTAGTGTGTGGGGTTGTGTGGATAAGATGGCGACAACTTATAATTAGTAAACATGTGGGGCATGGTGGTAATGTTTGGCTGTGAGGTTAAGTGATGGACTAGTGTTGGTATGGGGTAAGCGTAAGTGGAGATCCTTGCTTGGGATTTGTTTATAAGTTGTTCAAATGGGGCAAAATTGTGTGTGGTGGTGCATGGATGTCTACGTGGCGTGTGGTATTGTTACCCGAGAATAAAAAAATAGGGTGGCAGTTGGTGGCTAACTAAGAAGGAAATTGTGTACTCTTGGACGGGTTAGTTCATGATGTTTTGTAGTAGATACGAAATCTTTGGGACTGTGAGCTAATCCTTGTATGTTAAGGAAATGCAAAGGGGTTGATTAGTATCGTTTGAGAATCGAGAAGTGTGTAGTCGCTTCGAGCATTGAGTGTGATTTCGGATTAACTTGGTTGAATTCCTCGTATGAGATGTGGTGGAATTGTTGGGTAGGCATAGTAACCGTTGAAATTGCATGTTTGGAGTGGTCAATGTTGGATGAGAAATGTTCCATGCTAGCCCGAGGTAAGTGGGATGGTAGATTGGAATAGGTGAGGAAGTGTGAAGTAGAAGGTGTGACAAGTGGCACGGAAAGGGAGAAGCAATGTAATCAGAAACATCATCGTCGAGTGCATGAACATCTAGTAGGAGTGTGAGGAAGAGAATTTGTGTGCATATGACTGGTTCAAGCGTTGAGGAGAGCTAGCTTGGGTGATTGGTCAAGAGTGTGCACCTTCTAGTGAGTCGTTCTTTGGAAACATGTTTTACGTTTGAGAGGTAAGTGGAAGAAAGTAGTCGAATGTATTGCTCGGGGTGAGGGGCCATTGGATGAGATTTGGTAGTAATATAGGAGTGACGTTGTAGTAAAAGCGTGTGAGTTGATTGTTATCTATGGATTGTGGTCAGTTTAATTAATGTGAGAAGGTGATATCTGCCTTGAATGTATTTTGTGTTGAGAGAGTAATGATAGATTGGTGTGTAATCCGTTGAAAGGTGTGTAAGCTGTTGAAGAGAATCTTAAGTGCGGGTTAACTTGATATTCAAGTTGATTTTGTGATCAGTGGACGAATTGAGCGTAGTTATTTTAATAAGGGTTGCATGATGTTGTGACGATAACTTCAGTAGAATTCGTTCTTTAAAAGAAGAAATGGTGTGTGAAACCCTTAGTTTGACGCATTTTAGAACCATGAGTCTAGATGTGTGAATGATTTTGTGTGAGACCGGAGGATACACGGTTGACCACTGATAGGTCGAACATTTTCGCAAGAGGTTAAGCGTGACTCGAGACCACCCCTGGTTTATGTGAGCAGTAGGAAGAGATTTATCGAATTCCATGAAGGAGTCGGTGAGATGTCTAGAATAAGGAAGTGTCTCTAGTGGAAGTTCAGTGGCGATTTCATAAGGGCAAGAAGCAACTTGGGAATTGGAAACGGGCATGAGGACTCGATATCCTCGTTGGTTTGAAAAATGGAATTCCGGGGACGGAATTCTTTTGAGGGGTGGATGTTGTAATAACCGGGTTTGTTTTTTGTCTATATTTGGAAATATAGGAAGAATTTCGGAAATTTGAAAGATGTGTGGTCTAAGTGTGAAAGACTATAAGTGTGGTGCTCTTTGTTAAGGTATAAAAGGGCACAAAACCCTAGGAGGACCTTCATTCTTCCTGTGCTTGCGGCTGAGAGAAAAACGCAGAGGGAAAGAGAGAAGGAATTTTTGGCGATTATCAATTGGGAGAAGGAAGGAAGTAGTGTTGGCATTCAAGTTCAAGTAAGTATCCTAATCCCTCTTCTTCTTAGCTGATGTCTTTTGTTTTAGAATGGGTTTTGGGTGCTGTATGTTAATCGATTTGGAACACCATTGTTTTGGGTTGAATTAAATCGAAGGTTTTTGCTTAAGAAATAGTTAAGAATGATTAATGTACGATGGGAACTTTAATAATCAGTTCTGGTAGCATGATTCTTCGATTAAGCAAAGTTAATTCAGCCAAATCCGTAAAAATTGAACCTGATAGAAAAACCTGTGCCTAAGAGGTCAGTTCAGAAAACTGTTGGCGCTAAGTCAGGTTTGCGCCATGCGTGGGTGGCGCAAAGTCAGGTTTGCGTCATGTGTGGGTGGCGCAAAGTGTGGTTTGCGCCAGTGCTGTTTGGCGCGAAGTTGGGTTCTCTTGAGAAGTTAGTGGCGCGAAGCTGAGTTTCTCTCGGGTAGTTAAGGGCGCAATTTGCGTACATGCTCGTGTTAATGATACGTAAACGTTTCTCATTCTAGGTGTTTAATCTAGAAGTTGGGAGCGTAAGAAAGAAGTTTAGAGACAAGAAGTGCTAAGGCGACAGGTGAGTTTTTCTAATCTAAATCCTTTTAAAATGTGGACTTTATGCATGATTAAGTGGTCATATTATGAATCTTCTCAATAAACGGAAAGTGTGGTTTAAACTGTGTGGATGAAATCTATTTATGTGGGGACGAGCTATGGCAAATGTGGGAATGGGAGAGATCCCTAGGGATGTGCATCACGCAGGTCAGGGGTTCGGGTGGGCAAACTAAAAATCGATCGAGTTTCGGATATGGAAACCTAGCCCCGAATTTTGGATTTCAGATTTCGGATTGCTTCGAGTTCATCGTGTTTCAAGTTGAGGTCGGTTGGGTTCGGTTATAGTTATAAGGCAATATATTTATAGGGTCCTTTTACTGTCAGGTGCAGGGGAAAACTTGAAAAAATGGAAAACTAAGGAACACCCTGGTAGCGTTTCATCTAGACAGTATGCACATGTGCATATGCACAAATGCATATTACACACGTGCATAAAAACCAAAAAAAACAACTTAATTTTAACTGTATGCACAAGTGCATACCGTCTAGATGGAGGGCTTCCAAAGTGTTTCCTTTTTTTGAGGTATCCCTTGAACCTCCATCTATATATATATATATATATATATATATATGTGGGACTATTCAAGGGAGAACTGAGTTATTTGTGATAACTATAAGATTCAATCTCAACCACAAATCAATGGATAAATTTGGAAATTATTAATTTTGGTAATTCTGACTTCAAATTTAAATAAAGGGCAGTTTAGGTATTTTAAAAATATCTTCTCTCCTCTCTCCAGCGAACTTTTTTCTGGCGAAAGTTTTCCCGGCAAACACATGATGCATACTATGATACCCTTAACAAAATAACGAAAATAGAGGAAAAAAAATAGTTTGATACACTAGTAAAACAACACCACCTGATACATTATGATACACTTAGTAAAACAAGAACATACATTGTGATACCAACTGTGATACCCCATATGTGATACCACTGTGATACCCACCATACGTGTTGTGATACTCGTTGTAATACCCATTGTGATACCGTTGTACCTATTGTGATACCCGATGTGACACCCATTCTCATTCTCTAGGGAACTTGGCCGGAAGCGTCGCCAGGGTAGATCTGAACCAGAATCAACGGGATGACGAAGATGGATGGCATCTTGTAGACCATTTTTGTTGTTCGAAGGCTCATTTGGTTTTGGGGTGCTAACGGGCCGATGAGAAGGTTCATCAGGTTTTAGGAAGAGCGACCCATCAGAACGAATCCATCCGCATAGCCCAAAATATTTCTTCTTCCTAAACCTTTTCCATGTGGGGATATATGAGAGAGGAGAAGATTCTTAGGTCCTCCAATCTGGGTTTGGAGAACACATCATCAGATACAATATAAGAGAGAAGAAGATTTATGACATAAGAGAGAGGAGAAGATTTATGGCTGGAAACAATCGACCAATGTAAGCGGGGCTGGAACAATTAGGGTTTTGATGAGTTGTCAAAAAAATAAATTACCAATTTACCCTTTATTTTATTTTAGTAAATAACATTAATTATCTAAAATGATTGACTCACATTGGATCTCACGGTTATCACAAACTACATAGTTCTCATTTGATTATGCCCCTATATATCTATTTTATATTATAAAGCATTTATGAAAAACTCTTAAAAACAACCCCTAAAAGTTCATGTACCGCTATTTAATGCTTGTTACTTAAAATCTCTTAAAAACAACTAATGAAGCTTTATGTACCGCTTTTAATGCTAATTACTTGATTAATACTTATCTCTAACAACCTTCAAATCCTTAAATCATTGACTTTTAATAATTAATCCTTATCTCTATCCACTTTCAAATCCTCAAATCATAAACTCCTTAAAAACGTCATTCATTAAACAAATTTATAAAAAACATAACCTTTTTCTCAAAACCACACATTAAAAAAAATCAGAACATTAAAATCGAGATATATCGCGATGCATTAAGCGAGTAGACTTCTAGTATATAGAGGACAAATCAAATGCAAATCAATCATATATTGCACCCCTTTACAAACCAATCTCAACCAATCATATATCCATGTCATTTACTATTTTAAAAAAAGAAAAATTATAATCAAGGGTTAATTTAGTAAATGTTCAAATACATAATTTTTTGTTATTTTTGGATAATGATCTAACGGGTTGAATAATCATAGACTTTCCTAAATTTTAGCCTAATACTTAGTTCATCAAATATTTTGTAATTATCCTATGCATCTTCTTCATCGTTTAGTTGATTATAGGATCCGCCATTTTGAAGGTTCCAACGTGTGCAGTTTTTGTGAAGTTTCCAACGTGACTTCAACATTTCTTCATATATGCAACATCACATCAACAATGAATCATATATGCAATGTCAGTGATATATCAGTCAAACTGATTTCAGTACACCACTTCATATATGCAATATCATTTTTTTAGAATTATCTACACAGTTTCATTAGCATAAATTTAATATTAATATGGATTCATATGTGCAATATCATATTAACGGTGACTCATATATGCAATTATGACTTCAGTTTTTGTGAAAGTTTCCAACGTGACTTCAACACTTCTTCATATATGCAACATCACATTAACAATGAATAATATATGCAATGTCAGTGATATATCAGTCAAACTGATTTCAATACAATACTTCATATATGCAATAACATTTTTTTCTTGAATCATCTACACAATTTCATTAGAATAAATTTAATTCTAAAATGGATTTATATGTGCAATATCATATTAATGGTCACTCATATATACAATTATGACTTCACCACAAAACCTAAAATCATCAGTAACCCTTTCACATATTGAAGAAGTTTATAATTTATGATTTCCAATTATTACGGAAATTTGTGAGATATGTGGTGAAGGAATCTTCCTTCCTTAATTTAATTAATGTGCAACATTCCCATCATACCCTTTCGTGTGTTTATGCATTTCATATATGGTAACCAAGTTTTAGTATTGTACAATTTTTACCCAATTGAATCTAGACCAATGGATTAGAAAATCAAGGAACATGATGGGTTTGTAAAGTGTGCAACAAATGCAAGGTTTGCATTTTAAGAAACCTATATATACATACATATATATATATACATATATATATATATATACATATATCTATATTTATATATATATAGGGCCAGGTTCAAAGGAAACCCCCAAATAACTGGAAAACCGGAAAACCACGAAAATACGGAGGACAAAGTATACCAATATGGATGTCAAATTAATGAGAAAAATATGATCGTTTATTTGGTGTAATTTATTTCGTTCGAATTTTGTTTATTTTTCGTATTTTTTCGATTAAAAAATAGGGGGGGTAAGGTTTTTTAATTTAATTAATATTGTTGTAACCGCCCGACTAATCACATCCATCAGATCATCTAATCTAACGGTTGATAAAATGTTTTTTAGTTTTCCATTTATTTGAGGTTTTCCCCTGAACCTCCCTCTACATATATATATATATATAGAGAGAGAGAGAGTCAAATTCAAATGTTAACTTTTTTTCGTGTAAACTTTGTAGTTTCATAGGTTTTTTTGATGAATTTTTTTTATGAAATTGTTTCACATCATTCATTTCTTGACGAATTTTTTTTATGAAATTTGTAGTTTCATAGGTTTTTTTTCATTTTTATGAATTGTTTCATACATTTTTCGTTTTCACCTATGAAACTACAAATTTCGCAAAAACATTTCGTCAAGAAATGAATGATATGAAACAATTTCATCAAAAAATTTCATCAAAAAATTTCATCAAAAAAACCTATGAAATCGAGAGTTTACACGTTACATGAAAAAAAAGTTTACATTTGAAGCTCCCCCTCTCTCTCTCTATATATATATATATGGAGAGGTTCAAATGAGAGATGCTAAGTGTGTGAGAAATAGAGAAATGATCCTAGCCCTTTATTTGGTCAACATTTGTGGCTTTGACTGAGAAGCACCGGATAATTCGTCGCGTGGTATACAAAAGATAGAGGGGTAGTTTCGTAAAATACGTAGGACGAGTTCATATATGAACCTGTGTGATTCACATGTGAACTATACGTTGATATGGTAATCAGTTAATTAGTTCATATGTGCATCACAAATGTTCATATGTGAATCTGTTAATTAGTTCAACTGATTCACATATGAACCTACAGTTAATTAGTTCATATATGAATCACAAAGGTTCATATGTGAATTAGTTTAAAAGAGTTCATATGTGAATTACATGGGTTCACATATGAACATATGGTGCATATGTGAATCATACGGGTTCACATATGAACTCGTCCCGCATATTTGTAAAAGTTAAGAAACTGTCCTTTTATTTTTGGAATAGCCGCAACTTTTGATCCGTCAAAGCCGCAATCCTTGACCAGTCAAAGCCGCAATTTTTGACCAGTCAAATTCGATCTTGACCGTATGAATGGCTAGGATTACTTCTCAATTTCTCACACATTTAGCATTTCTCATTTGAACCTATGGCTATATATATATATAGAGAGAGAGAGATGCTCCGTAAAATGCAAACCTTGCATTTGTTGCACACCTTACAAACCACAATGTGCATATGTTATTGAACAACCAGTATGCATATGTGGACAATGTGCATATACATATGCATATGAATACGTGCAAGAATATACATATAATGGACATACATTCATATGGGATAATGCATATATGCATCTCAAATTATGCATACATTGTTCACATATGCACAATGGTTGTAAGGGGTGTGTTATTCCCGAAGGGGTTGTACAAGGGTGAATGTTTGTAGAAGGGGGGGGGGGGGTTGAATACAGACACAAAATTTATTTTTCTAAATTTTTTATTGATAAATCAAAACACAATTTACAGTTAGTTGCGGAATAAGATTAAGTAAAACCTAATCTAAACAAACTTGATAAACACTAAGGTTCTTGCACTAGAGAATAGAAAGAAGGATAAGTAGAAAAATAGAGGGTTTTTCTACTTGCACTACGAATTCAGGAGATCCTTCAAAATGAATGATGTTGCTCCTATTTATACCTCATGCATTTAATGCATGGCAGGATCACTTTACATGTAACACCCTTAAAATTGTAAAGAGCAACTAACTAAAAACATCGATAAAATAACTACTTAAGGATAAAATTCCTTCCACAAACCATTCTTGAAATTACCTCAATATAAACATTATACTTTCAACAATTAAAATCCTAAGTCATTCTCCAATACTACAAAAGGTCGGGTGTTACTCAACCCCAAAATCAAGATGCTATTCCCCAAGATGCGGAAGAATTCACCAAGCTACTTACGTCATGAGCATACAACTAGCTCTTCACTCTTCACAGTGTCACTAGAACTACATCCCAACCGGAACCTGTTGCACATGCTGACAAATAAAAATTGCACATGCTGACAAATAAAAAGGTTAGGCTAACACCTAGTGAGTTCAATAGTTTTATCATAATTATATAATTTGTAAGACGAGAGAGGTGCAATTTAAATCATGAGTTCAAAAAGGATTTACTTTAAATACAAACCACATATTTTCCCATGCACACAAATCTCGTGGTGAAAGCTCTAATATAAAACGATTCTAAACAATGGACTCATCTCGAAACCCACTTGAAAAGTGAAATAGTATTTGATTTCCAAAATGATTGAAATCATAAATGAATCGCTATTATTCAAAACATCCCAAATGCGAATGATGCATACGTCACAACCCATAAAATATGGAAAGCAACCCATAGAAAATAAAATACATCACCGAAAACATGGATAAAATAAATACCCAAACAACACCTTTCGGTGACGGGGGAGACCCGATTCCATTGTATGTGGCGGAACACAAAGTTAAGCCGCATAACTATGTTATTGAACTACACCTCAGATTGTGACTCTATTGTCTGCTTTAATAAGCTCCAACTCGAGTCGGACTTTATTGCCTGCTATAAAAGCTACACCTCAAGCCCACACCCCGCAACGGGTGACACCACCATATCCTTTATTGCCTGATGTTCCCAACTATACCTCAAGGATACACGATGTTATTGCATGTTCATTCTCTAGTAAGTTACACCTCAAGGTTTCTATGGAACCTTTATTGCCTACTTACTAGCATTCAAGATTTGGAGTCTCGGCTCCTTACTTGATAAACCAAGATGTCTAACCCTCGTGCACAAGTGTTAGAACATCAACAATAAACCAAAATCTCGGAGTACAACCCAATATGGTTCCTCTCCATAACGCCGAGACACAAAACGTCAAGACGACGTACATCCTAAAGTGAAAATACCAAGACTTTCCACCATGCAAATATGACCGACTCATATGCCTATGGATCCAATGCATTACGGTCTAATAGTACACGACTCCACTTGAATGACACACACACTCAAAACATGTACTCTTAAAATAAAATGCAATAAATGCAACTGGCGACCAAAGCTCCATATTCAAATGTTAAAATCCCGACAAATGCCCTCAAGACTCATTTAAAGTCAAAACCGAGCAAAATGCTCAAAACCCCTTTAGGCCAATAAATAACGGTCCTCATAATATAAAATGCATTTAAACATCATTTAAGTAAACATATACCACAAAATCATTATTAACTCGAAACTCGTCATGGATTAGAACCAATGGTTTCCCAAATGGACTCATACTCTTATAATTCTTAAAATGACTCATGACACGAAAATGTGCATTTTCCTCAAATGGTTTATAAAATCAATTACACCAACATTTTTAAGCCATTGAATAAACTCCATTTGAGCAATAAATCATTTAAAGACAAATTTATGATTACTACACATCAAAATATCCAAAAATCCCAAATATGGGTGTTTTACATGGTTTATAAAGTTAAATACTTCATGTAGTCAAAGCCCACCAAATAACTCAACAAATGATAATTTCACGTAAAACACATAAATACTTGGAAAAGAACAATTTTGGCATGTACAACGTTTTCACAAATCAACTTGAACTCACCTTGCTAGATTAGGTTAAATCTAGATTTTTCCCCAAACGTAAGCTTCTTTGAAGAAACACGAATCTTCAAGCCAAATCTTCCAAAAACATAGATCCATAAGTTTCCAATGATAAATATTCAGATCCAACCACTTAGAATCGTTTCCCTCAACATAAAACATCAAAATCTTCATTTTAACCCAAAACCCCAATTTGACCTAACTTTTTTCAAAATCATCCAAACTGAAATTGGAGAAATAAAACACTAGGAAGTCGACAATGGAGCATTTACAACTAATAATAAAGTTTAGGAAGAGGGAGGATAAACTTACAAGTGGGTTTATAAGAAAACCCCAAAATTTGGTCAACAATGGTGAGGAGATGTTGAAGAAGATGAAGTTATCGAGCTTCCACCCACAAGGCTTGAATATCTAGCTCTCAATCTTCTAAACGCACTTGAAGATTTTGATTTGGTGAAATAGATGGGTTTGAACCGATTTGGAAGAGAGAGGAGAAAGGTTGGTGAAGAAACAAATGAAGACAAGTGAGGAAAAATCGGATTTAAAAAGGGGTTGCACAGGTGCTCGCGGCCACGAGTGTTTAGCTGTGCGGGCGCGAGCATAGCTGCTGCCATGTTTTGGGCAAATTCTCGCGGGCGCAAGGAAATGATGGTGCGGGCGCGAGCAGTTCATTTTTCCGACCAAAAATGATTTTTTTCCAAAAGTGATATCCAACCCAACCAACACCCCTAATACTTCCAAAAAACCAATTTAAGGTGAAATTATCTATAAAACTTGAAGTTATACTTACCCCAAAATCCGGGTGTTACAATCCTCCCAACCTTAAAAGAGATTTCGTCCTTGAAATCTAGTTCCCTTACAACCAAAGGTTATCGAACTCAACACCTCCCGTGCTCCCTCAGCTTTCAGCTGAAATCCAAATTTCTTCATGCTGAACTGCTATGACAAACTTCATGCGGATACTCACAACCAATGTCCACTTAGGTACATTACACTTATATCCGGGTTAACGCTCAATCTAATAGAGTAGCTGCTAACCAGATGACTCCAGTTGTCTCCCAACCTTAGGTGATCCATACTTCCTCAATGTCCGATCTCGACTTCCAATTAGCTCAGATCTACACATTTTAAAATTTCTTCTCCAACCAACCCAAGGTTTGATCACCACCGAAATCAACAAAATCTCCAAATCCAACTGTTCCCGCTGCTGAATTGACATTTGACCCTAATGAGCACTAATAGACCCCAAAACAGGCGGTCGTCCCTGACCCAACGATTATACAACTCCAAGAATACATTCCATTACCAATCATCCAATCGACAAATTATTTCACCATTCAAGGAAGGTGTAACATCCCAAAAATATAACAGGACAAGCATAGCATTTAAATCGTGAACATTACAAAACTGGGTCCCAAAATTTCATTACATTAATCTAAAACTGAGGTTGGCGGAAACAACCTATACACAACTGAGAACAACTACTACTAAAAGTGGCACCGACACTGTCTCTATCTGTATCTGTACTCTATCCTGCTCTTGCTCACTTACCTGAGCCTCCTACTATTTGCTTACCTGAAAATGGTTTAGTTTTGAAAAGCGAGGGTTAGACCAAAAGGGTCTAGTGAGTTCCCTCCGTAACAGCATATAACAACTGTATAAAATCATTTTATACAAAAACAGTAACTTTCTCCACATAAGCATCACACATGGTACTGCACAGTGTTTAAGGATCTTATAAGCTAACCGTGATCGGGGCCCAAGCAGACTCCCCTCTCGCCTCATACCTGGGCCCAAGCAGACTCCCCACTATCCGAGTAGGAAGGAAACGAATTCCTTCCTACAAGCTCATCATAAATCTATCCGAGTAGGAAGGAAATGAATTCCTTCCTACAAGCTCATCACAAATGCCCAAGGGATCATCGGATCCCGAGGTATTCAGATCCCACTGTGCAGACCGACCCCACATAACATGCACATAACGTATCGAAATCACAAGAGTGAAATCCTTAAACATCATTTCATTTTCTAAATAGCCCTTTTTAAATAAAACATACATTTCATGGAAAACATGCGTAACAGTTAGTAAAACAGTTCATGCTCATAACGAACCATAATCTGTAAAACATTTAACTTTCATTCAAGTAAAAATCATGTAAAATAACATGGCATTTCTACACAATCACTTTCTTTGGAAAACACGTAAAATCACGTATTTTAGTTAGAAAAACTCACCTGGTGCTTTTAACATCTTTCTTTACTTTGCTGCCGACTTACAATCGGTTTACCTGAGAAATGGATGAAATATAAACTGCTCAGACCCTAATACCAACTTTCCGGACACTAACTTACTGGACAACTTGACTTAACGGATACACAACTTACCGGGTAACTCAACTTACCGGATAATTCTACTTACCGGGTAACTCAACTTACCGAATACCAACTTACCGGGTATCAACTTACCGGGTATCAACTTACCGGTCATTCTACTTTTCGGATGGCTTTCCTACCCGGACAGTCATCACATCCGGATACCTTTCCCATTCGGTCACCGTTTCCGGACATCCACTGGAACTTACCGGACGACGACTCTGAACCCATTTAGAGCCGAAAACAGCTGATAAGCTCTTATTCCAATAAATCTTTAGTTAACAACAGTATTCTGACTTACTTAGTTCATTTAATACCAAACTCTTAGCTATAAAAACACAATAAGATACCTAATATCTCCCTTTAAGGCCAGCGGGATGGAGGGCGGGATGGAGCGGGAAGGGCTATGGCCCATGCGGGGTATGCGGGGCGGGATGGAATCCGGGGATGGGATCCCGATCCATCCCGAAGGGTTTTTTTAAAAAAAAAATTTAATTAAATTTTTAAAAATAAAGCCGTTCAACGGCTCTTTGTAAAAAAAATTCCCAATTTAATCCCACTATATATTTAACCCTCAACCTCTTATTTCTCACACCTCTCAACCTCTTATTTCTCACACCTCTCAACCTCTTATTTTTCACACCTCTCAAATTCTCTCAACCTCTTATTTCTCACACCTCTCAAACTCTCTCAAATTCTCTCAACCTCTTATTTTTCACACCTCTCTCATCATGATTTCAAACAGAACACCTACATCCCGTCGTAACCGACCGAATACACCACAATCGCAAGATGATCAAGAGCTTGGTTTCCAAGCGTTTACACAACAAGGTTATCATCCGCAATTTTCGCAACAAATTCCGCCACAATGGTTGCAACAAAATCCGCCACAATATCCGCAACAATTTCCCCAACAATTTCACCAACAATTTCACCAACAAATTCCTTACCAATTTACACGTCCCGGGTTGATTGAACAAGGTTTTACTCCGGCCAACTTCAATCTCGACGACGACATTGTTCCGGAAACCCAACCTTCTACCCCGAACACACCACAATCTATCCCGACACAACAATCTAACCTGGAACCATCAAATCCGAGACCAAAGAAAGCCGCCAAACAAACGTGGAGTAAAGCCGAGGAACTCGCGTTAGTGTCGGCGTGGGTTGACGTTTCGGAGGACCCCGTGGTCGGTAACGCACAAAGCGGTGGTAATTATTTTTATTGTTATTATTATTATTATTATTATTATTATTATTATTATTATTATTATTATTATTCTTATACTTAATTTTACATAAATGTAGGAAATTTTTGGGGCCGAATCGGGCATGTGTTCTTTACTCGCATGGGTCGTGAACCAGGTTATAGATCAACCCATCAACTCAATAGCAAGTTCAACGACCTCAATAAAAGAGTTAATTCGTTTGGCGGCATCTACAACAACTTGCTCAATAATAGATCAAGCAGGATGAGTGAGGCCGATATATCCGAACGGCACACGAACGGTATCTAGCACGCCATAAAGTTGCTTTCACTCACGAACAAGCTTGGGACGTCCTAAAAAATGTCCAAAATGGGGAGCCGTTCCAACGATGACGACAACTTCATCGCGGGGTTCAAAACGTACCCAACCTTCCGATGATGACGATGACGAGCAAATTCAACGACCCATCGGGAGAAACAAGGCAAAAAAATCATCAACGAGTAATACGTCCGGGGCGAATACGGACGAAAGTGTTACTCAGTTGTTGACGACGTTCAACGACAAAATTGATGATACAATGGAATACAAAATGAAAAAACTCGATCTCGAAATCGAACGCTCAAAACTCGAACGACATAGGTTGGATCAAGAACGCGAAATCGAACGCGCAAACCGATTTGATAAAGACTTCGAGTTTTTCATGGCCTCACATGATCACCTTACGGGAAAAGCTTTGAGGGTTACTTTAGCGAGAAAAGAGCAAATTCAAAAATTTCATGATTGGTAGTGTTTTGTATTTTGTAATTTTTATTTTTAATGAATGGTATGAATTTTAATTTTTATTATTTATCTTATTTTTATTTATTAAAAAATATATAAATATTTTTATTTTGTTAAATAATTAAATGTATAAATAAAAGAATTAAAATAAATGAGGTGGCAAAAGGGTTTGAGGGAATGGGGTACGGGTGTTTAGGGATTGTTAGGGATGGAGTGAGGGATGGGAGAAAAGCTGATGTGGCGCTGATGTGGAGTGGAATATTTGAAAGATTCCCTCCATGGGGTACGGATGGCCTAAGCTTCAATCTCAACTTTTAACCCAAACTTCAAAATAACTCACTCCATAGCAAATCTAAAGACTAGAATTGCAATAGGAAATTACCTGGTGGAAACGATGAAGGAATTAGACTCAGATCTTCACTCCTTCTTCAGATTTGATGGTTGGAGAAGCTTTCCTCTTCAAGTTTGCAATAGAACCCAAACCTCTCCCTTTCTCTTCTCTTTCTCTCTAGACGTCACCCACACACACAAGGAGTAACTTCTAGGGTTTTGTGCTATAAAAGGGTTTTAATTCCTTCTTTCTCAATTTCCAAAACCGACCCCCAAATCTTCTACTTTACAGATTTCTCCCCGAAACTTAACCTTTCCAATTAAAAATCTCGGTTATTACAATACTCTCCCCTTAAAAGAATTCCGTCCCCAGAATTCCTTATTGGGAAAGATGCGGGTGCCTGAACCTCATATCCGCTTCTACCTCTCAAATTTCCTCTCGTTCTTCCTGGTATCTCCACTGAACCTTTACTAATCTCCGACAAGTCTAACCTGTATGCCGCTGCTCTAACTCGTTCAATAATGACAAAAGTCAACTTCTTATCGTCTGTATTTCTTGCAAGGTCGCCATTATCCCACTTCCCACATCGGCTCTCCATAAAAGAGACGTGCATCGCACTAAGAATTCTTCTATAATCTCATCGGACACCCTAAGTTCGTACACTACCGATCCACTCCTCAAAACTTCGACGGATCTTCGAAACATAATCTACCTCACTTTTCTTCGGGACAAATCGGCTACCGCTCATCGACCATTTCATACGTTCTCACCACTTTATCACCCACACTTATACGTAACTACAAGCAGGAAACCTCCGTGCTCCCTCATTGAAGTGTTCACTTATCCGAATTTAACCTATCCTGAAAACACATCGATTGCTCGCTACTTGCCACAAGTGTCTAGTCATATAACATAACTTCGGTTATCCTCACTCAACTAGGAGGAGTAACCATGGTCACACCATACTCTTCTCAATAGTTTAGTCACTAAACGACCATTTCGTTTGAACATTTCTCACAACGTCACTAACTTAACTCATTCAACTGCCTTATCCACTTCTTTCCTGCACAAAATCATACACAATTCCCTTCCTCAAAACTCTTTCCAACAGTTCGCACACTTATCTGTGGCGATGTACACACACTACTCCACCTTTTGGTGTTACTGTCACGCGTATTACTTCCAACCTACTCACTTATTTCGGCGTATGGTCTTCACCTCCCCACGTTAACGTTGGGCACCGCCTACCAAACCTTACTTGCCCCTCTCTTCCGACATTCCCACATGCTCAAAACTACTTCCCATTACTATACATAACCAAACATTTGCACCAAAGTTCTAACTTAAGGCACTCAGCCATATCATCTTGAAATGACACCTGCATTCGATGTCACTACACATTCTTTGATCTCCAACTATTACCCTCTCGGATAATTCTTTCACACCTAAGAAACAAATCTCACTCTTTAAAGATCCCACAGTGCTACACCCCATTTTGACTAACCCAACCATCATTTCCTTTAACTTTCAATGATTCCAAAATATACTTACTTAGCGACTCACACAACCAAAACACTTGGTTTCCCATCGGGGTAACCACCCACTTCCTCTCTGACATTCTATTCCGATGGTAGCCATATCACAAAGCCCACTTACAACCCATGTGCTCCATCAACTTGATTAATAGATCGTACACTTCATCCGAAAACCCCAAAAGGCTTCCATCTGATGGTTCCTCTTTCTAACATCACATTACTACAACACTGGTTGGCACATTAATCTTGGCAATTAATGCCGCTACTCATCCGTACCTTCTCCACCCCTAACATCTCACTGCAGGACAGGTCTCTCATGGTCATTCGTACACACTCAAACTTACCTTCATGTTCTCTCGCATAATTAACCGAGTCTATCTCGGTACTTGTCTCTCCCCAACTCTAGTTGAACCACAACTCACGAGTTTCCAATTAACTCAAACATACTCGTTTCTTGCTAGCTCTTCTCGATTCCAAACCATTACATAGACAGGGCACATTCTCTCCCAGATCGACATAATCTATACACTCACTTCGTTTGTGCTAAATACTTCATCCTTTACGAACCATCCAAACCTCGTAAGTAAAATGCTTATCTAAAACATCAGTCTTTCACCATCTTAACACCCCTACAAGGTGGTCCTTCAACTTTCAACCTTCTGATTCAAGTCTTCGGCCTCAGACACCTTACACAACTGCCGACTTCAACATAAATAGTCGACCTGTTGATACCTCCTTAACCTATTCTTCAACAAGGGTCCCTTACTGAACCTAATCCTTCCAACATATCACAATCGACATCATAATCCGTCTCCCCATTTTAAAACCTACTCATGTAACATCAATATTACAAGCTCATCTCAAAATTCATATCCCATGCCGTGGACATTTCATTTCTGCCTCATAACACTACTCATAACGAGTTGCTAAAACCAACACCTGGATGACTCCTAGTCCTTCCTTCGGACACCGTCGTCCCTCGACAACTGTATTTCCAATCACCGAACAAGGGTACAGACCCTCATACAACCGATACCAAGGTCCACTTCCGATTCTACCACTGTTCACCTCTCCTCTTGAACACAAATACTAAAACTACAAACATTCATCCCTGATTTGTCTGACGCCTTTCCACTCTCGGAGTTCTTCCTTAGCTTAAAATGTTATACTCTACGACCTAGTGAGTTCATAGCCTTCATGCATGACAATGCGGTAAACAAATCATTTCGCATACTTTATCATTTTATATAAACAACACTTGGAATTAGCTTGGGTACACACGACCCCAACACTCTCATAACTTCAATGCACTGCACAACGATTTTGAGAATCGTTTGCATGCATCCTTCCGTAAAACTCAATCTTACTCAACCAAAACGATGTTGTTACGACATATATATATTGAATGAAAATCTTTTCATACGAAAAAATTCTGAAAGAAATTACCGACACAAAGTAATCAGTCGGTTCTCACACTCATTTATATGATATCAACATGTCAATACTCATTCTGGTTATAAAATATTTGCAGGCAAACGTTTTCTTGACTTTTTGCAACAATTTAACTTATCATGGAAGAGTGGGATATTTTGCAAATCGTTAAGCTCAAAAATTTCTTTGTGCGACGTAAATGGAATTGCCTTTTTCTTTAAACGTACACTTGCACACGCTGACTCATTTCCGATCAAAATTGATATTTACACACTTACTTTAATCACAAAAATCTCATGTAACACATGTAAAGACGCAATGCATGAAACTCTACTTGCAATTGAAGGCTACTCACTCAAACAAGGTAAACCGCTTTACCTACGCAACTTGTCATTGACACTCTACTTTCGACCAGTGGTCGCCCTCTCGGCCTTGCAACAACTTGCTATACATGCATTCCACGACCCACTTACTCAACCATTTCATACTATTTTCGTCTTGATCAAATATCTCAATTCTGCCTCTACACGCTTTCAATCCTCTACAGATATCTCCCTTCATTGACCCTGTCACTGAAAAGCTCGACTAAAGAGTCAGAGCTCTAATCCTCTACTCGCTCTTGAATTGACACTTTCAAGATCTCGACACTGTCCTTCCTTTACATCCCACTGATCTACCCCACGATTTCTAGAACTGGGACTCACCAGAAACAGTAGTCTTACTCAAAAGAAATCACTCATCCTTTTCGAACCCACGAAGATCTATCTCTAGACGGCTCAATACATTCCAAACAACATTTCTTCTATACGATGTATACATACATTACACCATCAACGATTTCTCAAGAAACTTCCCCAACAAGGGGTCTTGCTGACACTCTAGATTATTGGACCATGACATATAAACTAGCTCAAGACTACAACTTTGGAATAATAAAGCAGGGTAAGCACATACATATACCTGTAAGTTCGCAATCACACTGGCCAGGTGTAATCCCAAACTTACCTTACATGACTGTCCTTAGTACCCTATTAGTCCTATCTCTACAATAGTGCCCTCCTAACGCATTTCCTATATCTACAATAGTGCCCTCCTAACGCATTTCCTGATTCTCAGTTGTGATTTCTACACCAAAGTTTAAGTTTAGGCCCGTCCGGTCACCTAAATCCCTTAAACTATGGCTCTGATACCATTTGTAACATCCCAAAAATACAACAGGACAACCATAGCATTTAAATCGTGAACATTACAAAACTGGGTCCCAAAATTTCATTACATTAATCTAAAACTGAGGTTGGCGGAAACAACCTATACACAACTGAGAACAACTACTACTGGCACTGTCTCTATCTGTATCTGTACTCTATCCTGCTCTTGCTCACTTACCTGAGCCTCCTACTATTTGCTTACTTGAAAATGGTTTAGTTTTGAAAAGCGAGGGTTAGACCAAAAGGGTCTAGTGAGTTCCCTCCGTAACAGCATATAACAACCGTATAAAATCATTTTATACAAAAACATTAACTTTCTCCACATAAGCATCACACATGGTACTGCACAGTGTTTAAGGATCTTATAAGCTAACCGCGATCGGGCCCCAAGCAGACTCCCCTCTCGCCTCATACCGGGGCCCAAGCAGACTCCCCACTATTCGAGTAGGAAGGAAACGAATTCCTTCCTACAAGCTCATCATAAATCTATCCGAGTAGGAAGGAAATGAATTTCTTCCTACAAGCTCATCACAAATGCCCAAGGGATCATCGGATCCCGAGGTACTCAAAACCACTGTGCAGACCGACTCCACATAACATGCACATAACGTATCGAAATCACAAGCGTGAAATCCTTAAACATCATTTCATTTGCTAAATATCCCTTTTTAAATAAAACATACATTTCATGGAAAACATGCGTAACAATTAGTAAAACAGTTCATGCTCATAACGAACCATAATCAGTAAAACATTTAACTTTCATTCAAGTAAAAATCATGTAAAATAACATGGCATTTCTACACAATCACTTTCTTTGGAAAACACGTAAAATCACGTATTTTAGTTAGAAAAACTCACCTGGTGCTTTTAACATCTTTCTTTATTTTGCTCCAGACTTACAATCGGTTTACCTGAGAAATGGATGAAATATAAACTGCTCAGACCCTAATACCAACTTTCCGGACAATAACTTACTGGACAACTTGACTTACCGGGTAACTCAACTTACCGGATAATTCAACTTACCGGGTAACTCAAATTACCGAATCCCAACTTACCGGGTACCCACTTATCGGGTATCAACTTACCAGTCATTCTACTTTCCGGATGGCTTTCCTACCCGGACAGTCATCACATCCGGATACCTTTCCCATTCGTTCACCGTGTCCGGACATCCACTGGAACTTACCGGACGACGACTCTGAACCCATTTGGAGCCGAAAACAGCTGATAAGCTCTTATTCCAACAAATCTTGAGTTAACAACAATATTCTGACTTGCTTAGTTCATTTAATACCAAACTCTTAGCTATAAAAACACAATAAGATACCTAATATCTCCCTTTAAGCTTCAATCTCAACTTTTAACCCAAACTTCAAAATAACTCACTCCATAGCAAATCTAAAGACTAAAATTGCAATAGGAAATTACCTGGTGGAAACGATGCAGGAATTAGACTCAACTCTTCACTCCTTCTTCAGATTTGATGGTTGGAGAAGCTTTCCTCTTCAAGTTTGCAATAGAACCCAAACCTCTCCCTTTCTCTTCTCTTTCTCTCTAGCCGTCACCTACACACACAAGGAGTAACTTCTAGGGTTTTGTGCTATAAAAGGGTTTTTATTCCTTCTTTCTCAATTTCCAAAACCGACCCCCAAACCTTCTACTTTACAGATTTCTCTCCGAAACTTAACCTTTCCAATTAAAAATCTCGGTTATTACAATACTCCCCCCTTAAAAGAATTCCGTCCCCAGAATTCCTTATTGGGAAAGATGCGGGTGCCTGAACCTCATATCCGCTTCTACCTCTCAAATTTCCTCTCGTTCTTCCTGGTATCTCCACCGAACCTTTACTAATCTCCGACAAATCTAACTTATATGCCGCTGCTCTAACTCGCTCAATAATGACAAAAGTCAACTTCTTATCTTCTGTATTTCTTGCAAGGTCGCCATCATCCCACTTCCCACATCGGCTCTCCATAAAAGAGACGTGCATCGCACTAAGAATTCTTCTATAATCTCATCGGACACCCCAAGTTCGTACACTACCGGTGCACTCCTCAAAACTTCAACGGATCTTCGAAACATAATCTACCTCGCTTTTCTTCGGGACAAATCGGCTACCGCTCATCGACCATTTCATACGTTCTCACCACTTTATCACCCACACTTATACGTAACAACAAGCAGGAAACCTCCGTGCTCCCTCATTGAAGTGTTCACTTATCCGAATTTAACCTATCCTGAAAACAAATCGATTGCTCGCTACTTGCCACAAGTGTCTAGTCATATAACCTAACTTCGGTTATCCTAACTCAACTAGGAGGAGTAACCATGGTCACACCATACTATTCTCAATAGTTTAGTCACTGAACGACCATTTCGTTTGAACATTTCTCACAACGTCACTAACTTAACTCATTCAGCTGCCTTATCCACTTCTTTCCTGCACAAAATCATACACAATTCATACACAATTCCCTTCCTCAAAACTCTTTCCAACAGTTCACACACTTATCGGTGGCGATGTACACACACTACTCCACATTTTGGTATTACTGTCAGGCGTATTACTTCCAACCTACTCACTTATTCCGACGTATGGTCTTCACCTCCCCACGTTAGCGTTGGGCACCGCCTACCAAACCTTACTTGCCCCTCTCTTCCGACATTCCCACATGCGGAAACTACTTCCCATTACTATACATAACCAAACATTTGCACCAAAGTTCTAACTTAAGGCTCTCAGCCATATCATCTCGAAATGACACCTGCATTCGATGTCACTACACATTCTTTGATCTCCAACTATTACCCTCTCGGATAATTCTTTCGCACCTAAGAAACAATTCTCACACTTTAAAGATCCCACAGTGCTACACCCCATTTTGACTAACCCAACCATCATCTCCTTTAACTTTCAATGATTCCAAAATATACTTACTTAGCGGCTCGCACAACCAAAACACTTGGTTTCCTATCTGGGAAACCACCCACTTCCTCTCCGACATTCTATTCCGATGGTAGCCATATCACAAAGCCCGCTTACAACCCACGTACTCCATCAACTTGATTAATAGATCGTACACTTCATCCGAAAACCCCAAAAGGCTTCCATCTGATGGTTCCTCTTTCTAACATCACATTACTACAACACTGGCTGGCACATTAATCTTGTCAATTAATGCCGCTACTCATCCGTACCTTCTCCACCCCTAACATCTCACTGCTGGCCAGGTCTCTCATGGTCATTCGTACACACTCAAACTTACCTTCATGTTCTCTCGCATAATTAACCGAGTCTATCTCGCTACTTGTCTCTCCCCATTACTAGTTGAACCACAACTCACGAGTTTCCAATTAACTCAAACATACTCGTTTCTTGCTAGCTCTTCTCGATTCCAAACCATTACATAGACAGGGCACATTCTCTCCCAGATCGACATAATCTATACACTCACTTCGTTTGTGCTAAATACTTCATCCTTTACGAACCATCCAAACCTCGTAAGTAAAACTCTTATCTAAAACATCAGTCTTTCACCATCTTAACACCCCTACAAGGTGGTCCTTCAACTTTCAACCTTCTGATTCAAGTCTTCGGCCTCAGACACCTTACACAGCTGCCGACTTCAACATAAATAGTCGACCTGTTGATACCTCCTTAACCTATTCTTCAACAAGGGTCCCTTACTGAACCTAATCCTTCCAACATATCATAATCGACATCATAATCCGTCTCCTCATTTTAAAACCTACTCATGTAACATCAATATTACAAGCTCATCTCAAAACTCATATCCCACGCCGTGGACATTTCATTTCTGCCTCATAACACTACTCATAATGAGTTGCTAAAACCAACACCTGGATGACTCCTAGTCTTTCCTTCGGACACCACCGTCCCTCGACAACTGTATTTCCAATCACCGAACAAGGTTACAGACCCTCATACAACCGATACCGAGGTCCACTTCCGATTCTACCACTGTTCACCTCTCCTCTTGAACACAAATACTAAAACTACAAACATTCATCCCTGATTTGTCCGACGCCTTTCCACTCTCGGAGTTCTTCCTTAGCTTAAAATGTAATACTCTATGACCTAGTGAGTTCATAGCCTTCATGCATGACAATGCGGTAAATAAATGATTTCGCACACTTTATCATTTTATATAAACAACACTTGGAATTAGCTTGGGTACACACGACCCCAACACTCTCATAACTTCAATGCCCTGCACAACGATTTCGAGAATCGTTTGCGTGCATCCTTCCGTAAAACTCAATCTTACTCAACCAAAACGATGTTGTTACAACATATATATATTGAATGAAAATCTTTTTATACGACAAAATTCTGAAAGAAATTACCGACACAAAGTAATCAGTCGGTTCTCACACTCATTTATATGATATCAACATGTCAATACTCATTCTGGTTATAAAAGATTTGCAGGCAAACGTTTTCTTGACTTTTTGCAACAATTTAACTTATCATGGAAGAGTGGGATATTTTGCAAATCGTTAAGCTCAAAAATTTCTTTGTGCGACGTAAATGGAATTTCCTTTTTCTTTAAACATACGCTTGCACACGCTGACTCATTTCCGATCAAAATTGATATTTACACACTTACTTTAATCACGAAAATCTCATGTAACACATGTAAAGACGCAATGCATGAAACTCTACTTGCAATTGAAGGCTACTCACTCAAACAAGGTCAACCGCTTTACCTACGTAACTTATCATTGACACTCTACTTTCGACCAGTGGTCGCCCTCTCGGCCTTGCAACAACTTGCTATACATGCATTCCACAGCCCACTTACTTAACCATTTCATATTATTTTCGCCTTGATCAAATATCTCAATTCTGCCTCTACACGCTTTCAATCCTCTACAGATATTTCCCTTCATTGATCCTGTCACTGAAAAGCTCGACTAAAGAGTCAGAGCTCTAATCCTCTACTCGCTCTTGAATTGACACTTTCAAGATCTCGACACTGTCCTTCCTTTACATCCCACTGATCTACCCCACGATTTCTAGAACTGGGACTCACCAGAACCAGTAGTCTTACTCAAAAGCAATCACTCATCCTTTTCGAACCCACGAAGATCTATCTCTACACGGCTTAATACATTCCAAACAACATTTCTTCTATACGATGTATACATACATTACACCATCAATGATTTCTCAAGAAACTTCCCCAACAAGGGGTCTTGCTGACACTCTAGATTACTGGAACACGACATATAAACTAGCTCAAGACTACAACTTCGGAATAATAAATCACGCTAAGCACATACATGTACCTGTAAGTTCGCAATCACACTGGCCAGGTGTAATCCCAAACTTACCTTACATGACTATCCTCAGTACCCTATTAGTCCTATCTCTACAATAGTGCCCTCCTAACGCATTTCCTATATCTACAATAGTGCCCTCCTAACGCATTTCCTGATTCTCAGTTGTGATTTCTACACCAAAGTTTAAGTTTAGGCCCGTCCGGTCACCTAAATCCCTTAAACTATGGCTCTGATACCATTTGTAACATCCCAAAAATACAACAGGACAACCATAGCATTTAAATCGTCAACATTACAAAACTGGGTCCCAAAATTTCATTACATTAATCTAAACTGAGGTTGTCGGAAACAACCTATACACAACTGAGAACAACTACTACTGGTACTGTCTCTATCTGTATCTGTACTCTATCCTGCTCTTGCTCACTTACCTGAGCCTCCTACTATTTGCTTACCTGAAAATGGTTTAGTTTTGAAAAGCGAGGGTTAGACCAAAAGGGTCTAGTGAGTTCCCTCCGTAACAGCATATAACAACCGTATAAAATCATTTTATACAAAAACAGTAACTTTCTCCACATAAGCATCACACATGGTACTGCACAGTGTTTAAGGATCTTATAAGCTAAACGCGATCGGGCCCCAAGCAGACTCCCCTCTCGCCTCATACCGGGGCCCAAGCAGACTCCCCACTATCCGAGTAGGAAGGAGACGAATTCCTTCCTACAAGCTCATCATAAATATATCCGAGTAGGAAGGAAATGAATTCCTTCCTACAAGCTCATCACAAATGCCCAAGGGATCATCGGATCCCGAGGTACTCAGATCCCACTGTGCAGACCGACTCCACATAACATGCACATAACGTATCAAAATCACAAGCGTGAAATCCTTAAACATCATTTCATTTTCTAAATAGCACTTTTTAAATTAAACATACATTTCATGGAAAACATGCGTAACAGTTAGTAAAACAGTTCATGCTCATAACAAACCATAATCAGTAAAACATTTAACTTTCATTCAAGTAAAAATCATGTAAAATAACATGGCATTTCTACACAATCACTTTCTTTGGAAAACACGTAAAATCACGTATTTTAGTTAGAAAAACTCACCTGGTGCTTTGAATATCTTTCTTTACTTTGCTCCCGACTTACAATCGATTTACCTGAGAAATGGATGAAATATAAACTGCTCAGACCCTAATACCAACTTTCCGGACACTAACTTACTGGACAACTTGACTTACCGGATACACAACTTACCGGGTAACTCAACTTACCAGGTACCCACTTATCGAGTATCAACTTACCGGTCATTCTACTTTCCAGATGGCTTTCCTACCCGGACAGTCATCACATCTGGATACCTTTCCCATTCGGTCACCGTGTCCGGACATCCACTGGAACTTACCGGACGACGACTCTGAACCCATTTGGAGCCGAAAACAGCTAATAAGCTCTTATTCCAACAAATCTTGAGTTAACAACCGTATTCTGACTTACTTAGTTCATTTAATACCAAACTCTTATCTATAAAAACACAATAAGATACCTTATATCTCCCTTTAAGCTTCAATCTCAACTTTTAACCCAAACTTCAAAATAACTCACTCCATAGCAAATCTAAAGACTAGAATTGCATTAGGAAATTACCTGGTGGAAACGATGTAGGAATTAGACTCAGCTCTTCACTCCTTCTTCAGATTTGATGGTTGGAGAAGCTTTCCTCTTCAAGTTTGCAATAGAACCCAAACCTCTCCCTTTCTCTTCTCTTTCTCTCTAGCCGTCACCCACACACACAAGGAGTAACTTCTAGGGTTTTGTGCTATAAAAGGGTTTTTATTCCTTCTTTCTCAATTTCCAAAACCGACCCCCAAACCTTCTACTTTACAGATTTCTCCCCGAAACTTAACCTTTCCAATTAAAATCTCGGTTATTACAGAAGGTCATCCCACTAAGTCTACTTACCACAATCTGAACTTCTTAAAACCACTACAAGCGATACGATTGTCCCTTAAGATTGGACTATAACACTCCAAATACACTGACGGTTCATGGCCTCAAAATCCGAACTTAACACCTAACCATACCATTAAGATTTAAACCACTGCAGTACTCCACATACGGGTTCCATTCGTCGAGCATCCCCACAAAACCAAGGTTATCTATACGGTGTCTAAAGGGTCCTGCACGTCCTTTATGCAAAAACTGACAAACCCAAATAAGGTTGCTGAAGGGAACAGTTACCATAAGCATTAATAAAAGATATCGCGAGTCTAACCCTCCGGTTACAAAAGTACATCGACTCTTGTAACACCCAATTTTTTTTTGAAATTCTGACTTTTGCTCTTGCGGACGTCCGCATAGGGTCCAAGCCGGACGTCCGTGTCCAGCCGGATGTCCACGGGTCGTCCGCGGAAGCAGTAGAAAAATGGATGAGTTTTGTTAAGGAAAAGTCGGACGTCCGCGGAAGCACCAATCCGGACGTCTGCATGAGACCTGACTACCCTTTTCCCTTTTATTTAAGCTTTTCCCCCTCTCTTCCCCCATTTTCATTTCAAAAGCTCCAAATCTGACCTCTCTCTCTCTAAGACCGATTTCCTCCCTAAGAAACCCTAAATCCTTCATCTCCTCTTCATCCTTCTTCCCCAAATCAAACCCCTCACCATTGTTGTGAACCTTAACCTTTCTAGAAACCCTTCACTTCATCCTCTTCATCAAGTTTCTAGGGTTTCATCCCCTTTTTCCTCCATTTTGAAGATTGGGAGTTTATGGTTCATCTTGGTGATCTTGGAAGTATTTTGGTTGGTGGATTCAAGTTATGGTTAAGGTAATCTTCTCTTCTCTTCATCTATGGAAATTAGGGTTTTTGGTATAAGTTGAGATCTTGATGTAAAATGTTTAGGGAATGATTCCTTATAGTTGGATGTAAATATTTATGGCTGGAAACTTATGGATATAGGTTTTTGGAAGATTTGGCTTGAAGATTCAAGTTTCTTCAAAGGAGCTTACGTTTGGGGAAAATCTAGATTTAGCCTAAATCTAGCAAGGTGAGTTCAAGTTGCTTTGTGAAAACGTTGTACATGCCAAAAATGTTTATTTTAACGTGTTTATGTGTGTTATATGAAATTATCAATTGTTGAGTTATTTGGTGGATTTGGATTATTTGAAGTATTTAACATTATAAACATTGTAGAATACCCATATTAGGGGATTTTTGGGTAATTTGATAAATGAATCATAAATGGAAACGTGTTAATGAATTATTGCATAAATGGAAGTTATTTGGTAAAAATGCATTTTGGTGTTTGTTGGAAATATGCATAGTTTGTGTATAGTACACTTTGAAAATACGATAGTATGAGTCATTGGATTTTGGTCATTCCCGACCTTACGAATATTTTGTGTGACAACCGTCAAATATACGTTTCAGGTTAGAACTGCACTGAATGTTTCAGTTATTCATATTATAGGTGGCACAGTCCAATTTAGCAGTAAACTCAGTACGGTAGGAAAAATTTAAGAATTTTTGCCTAGAAACCCCTCAAATTAGGGAATTATCCACGAATCTCATAAAATGCCAATTCAAATGACCTAAATACAAATATATATGTAAACTTTGCAAAATTCTACTAGTAAAATAAAACAAGTATTATTATGATGGTAAATTGTTATTTAATAATTCAAATTCAAAAATAAAAATAAAATAAATAATAAAAATAAAAATAAAAGCAAGACACCATCATTTTATTACATATAATTTCATACTCCATCTCTCTCTTCTCTCTCCCAAAACCGTCCACCATATCCCCCCCCCCTCTCCCTCTCATTTTATTCACCTCACAATTCATTTCGCTCATCTCTCTCTCTTTCTAATTTCTCCCTCTAGAGAAAATTCTCTCTTCTCCTCTCTACTCTCTCATTTCACACACTAAAAATCTTCCAAATTCAGCCCCTAAAACTCAAGAGAGTTCAAGTGTTCAAGAACTTTTAAAGGTATGTATGTGTGTAAGATGAAACCTACACACCTTCTTGTTAATCTTCTTCATTTTCTTTAAGTTTTCCTTCTTATACACTAAGTTTCATCTATGTTTTTCTAATAAGCTTCTTTGAACATCTTAATGTTTGTAGATTTACCACCATAACACTTGCATGTTATTAAAAAGTGGTGAATCCATGATCAAACCTATGTTAAGATCAAAGATGAGCTCTTAACTTGCATGCATGTAGTTTTTCTTAAAGGATCTATACTTTTGATCCAAAAGTTGTATGAAAAGTTCTTTGATTTCACTAAAAACATGTTTTAATCAACATGCATGTGCCAAAAAGTCACTATTTTAAGTTGCATGGAGAAGTTATTGGCATAAACACCCAAGAAATCTTCAAAAAGACCCATTTTCAAATTTCTACAAAAGATGAGTTGATAGACAGCATGGATGTGGTTTAAATGGCTTAAAAATATGTTTTAGAACTGAAAATATCTGTATGGGGAGGAGTCAAGTCGGATTGCATGCAAGAAGAATGAGAATCTTGATAAAAAGACAAAAGGGATGCACATGCATAAAGACTAGTTTTGACAGCTTACTGCCAGATTTCTATCTCTCTCTTCAAAAAGTCATATCTCACTCAATAATACTCCAAATTGGGTGATTCTTTTTCTGGAATTTATTTTTATGAGTTAGGTTTTAAACTCAAGTGGTTTCACTCAAAAACGCAAAGCTTTCGACCTTCAAACATTTTTCACAAAAACAGTGCGCAAACAGCAAAGCTTTCTGTAGTGATTTTACGTCAAGAATTATTTCATGTACTTAATCACCTCTAAAAATTATGAATTTTATGTCAAAAGTTTCCTAACACATTAAGTTATCTGGACATAAAATATCTTGACCTAAATACCCCTGGAAGATATCCAAAAGTGAACAGAAAGTGGCACCTAAATCTAGACAGCAAAAGAATAATCTCAAAAGTGGTTTAAAAGCAACTTTATTTCTATATAATTATTTTATGTTGTAAATCTACCACTTTTATGATAAAATCACAGTTATTTGATGACATGCATTTATTATTTTGAAAGGTAACAAAAATACAAACCCTAAATAAATTTTATAAAAGGGCATTTTACGACGATTTGGATAGTTAGCCTACCGAACCCTTAAGATTAAAACTCACTAGTGACCTTACGTTCGTAGGTTCGAAGTAGGATCACACCGAAGTATTTTGTGAGAGATTCCCGGAATTTCATTGCTCATCAAGTGAGTTCACAGCCCCTTTTCAATACTTTACATATTTTGGGGTGAAAAGCATGTTGTTACTACAATAATTTTACGCACCGGTGTCTCGTTTTCTTGGAAATGCTAATCTTGCTATACTTGCTTATGCTATATGGTATGTATGTTTTGTGCATGTTGTAAGTATGAGTTTTCTCTATCGTACTAAGTCCCCGTTTAATCTACGTTACCTGTTTAACTCATGTATTGAGCCGTTGGTAATTATGGATAGCGCTATTTGGTTGACACCCCACTCACAAGTCGCGCTTGTTTGAGTGCATAATTATTGTTGTTCGTACGCATTGTTGACGATAGAACATGCGGAGGGGCGTCTTGTCACATAGGTCGGGTAACGGGCTCATAGCTTAAACATTATACATACAATTACCTTGAGCAAGTGTTTTTACAACCGGTTGACTTATCCACTTGTGCGGATTAAAACGGTTCTATGACCAACTTTGTTGTACTCACAAAACCTGTGATCTCACCAACTATTCAATAGTTGACCCTCTCATTTACATGCTTTTCAAGAAATCATCAGTAAGGTTGAACATTATGAAGGCACCATAGTAGCTGCATCCTGCACGTGTTTTCATATGTCATTTTATGTTTCGGGATTTTACATTTTGGACAACTTTCGCTTCGGACAAATTACGTTTTAAGACAATATGTAATTATTTGTACTCTATTTTTATGCCATGGTGATTTGGTGTATTTTGTACCTACGCATTGAAACCTTGAACTGTGACATCTCGTGTTTCCGCTTTAGCGGGGTGTGACATATTTGGTATCAGAGCCGAAGGTTATAGAGAATACCGGTCTTCCATTGGAAAAACCCAACTATAACCAAAAATCCGAAACTGACATGATAACAACTGAACCTACTGCTAGTATAACTAAGTCTAGAATGGTATTAACCGACTTTAATTAAACATAGCTTGATCACATATGTTCGATTATGGAAAGTTAATGCGAGACTAGAAATGGTTATGGTAGGAGTATGTCATTTTTACTTGCACTCTCTAGTAGCATGTATAGTGCGTAGACATTGCATAGGGTAGACACTACACTTGTGCGATTAGTGGCTAAGTACTTTTGCCTCAGTTTTGCTATGTCATCATCCTCGTCCCACTCCCTCTCTTCTAACTCGGCCGACGAGTCGGGTTATGTCACTGGTCGACCGCGAGGCAACCCACCGAGCATCCGGGAAAATGAGAATCCTAGGAGTACTGAATCAGAACAAGAAGTGTCGAGTGAGCGAGGTCCTTACGACGGACCGAGAGTGTCGCCAACCTCGGTACTACCCCGACCGACCCCAATAATTGTCCAACCGAACCCTAGAGGGCCCCGTATTAGACAAACGGCGAGAAAGAGCGTCCCAATTCCTAGACGGGTGACGCTTAGGACGGAGCGTCCGGAGGCACCGGAGCCGCCACGTGTGATCACTAGAGTGCCAGTCGGGCGTATGTCTGGCATGACCTGGGCAGAAGATCAACACATGCGAGCATTGACGACGGAGCTACACGGTTGTCAGGTGAGGGTGACTCACCAAGGGCATGTCTTGACGGAACTGGTGGAGCTAAGTCATCTTTTGTCCAACGTTTCGACCCAGGCTTTAGATGGTGCGAGGATGGCTAGGAGGATGGCAATGAGGGCAGAGTTGGCATGTGTGATTGTGGGGATTGTGTTATCAATGTTGGTGCTGTTGATCTTGATAGATATGTATTTAGGATGGTTTTGATTAGGATGGTTGATAGTTTGGCAGCTTTTGATAAGACTTTTGGTTCAAAGGTAAAATATTTTCTTGAGGTTATTAGGAACTATGTATTTTAAGTAAGTTCCAGTATTTGGTGGTATTAGATTTAAAAACTATGGTATTGATGGTTGATGAACATCAAAATTTTGTATTAGCGGCATTATAAAAAAAATAGGAACGGATTTTATCTTGGCGTTATCTGGAGCAGATATAGACCGATACACTGCGCGCTTCCATGAACTCGCAAAACTGGTATATCATATGGTTACCCCCGAGAGCAAGAGAATTGATCGATACTTATGGGGATTGGCGCCGGAGATCCGAGGAATGGTCACATCGGCGAACCCAACCACAATCCAATCAGCAGTGGCATTGGCGACTAGTTTAGCCAATGATGCGGTTAGAGCAGGAACTCTGACATCAGAAAGTGCCAGTAATAAGAGGAAGCCAGAGTATCAGTCCGGAAAGAAGGCTTTTGGTAGTTCAAGCAGGGATAGGAAGGTGGTGAGAAACTTTAGAGTAAAGGCTTAGGACCCTAGGCAGTTCAATGGTCCACTCCCAAAGTGTAACAGACGTAACTACCAGCATGCATGAGCCTGTAAGGTATGTGACAATTGTAAGCGGCCAGGTCATTTCACCAAGGACTGTAGGATGGGAAAGGGTGTTAATGAAGGGAGAAGGGTGTGCTTCGAATTCGGAAGTCAGGATCACTTCCGGAATACGTGCCCGAGATTAGGTAGGAAGCCGAACAATAACAACAATGGAAATCAGGCAAGGCAGGCCAACCAAGGAAATCCAAGTGGCCAAGCGTGAGGACGGGCATTTGTTATTGCAGCGGAAGAAGCACGCCGAGACCCCAATGTGGTAACAGATACGTTTCTCCTAATCAACCACTATGCATCGGTATTATTTGACACTGGAGCAGATAGGAGTTTTGTTTCATTAGAATTTAGGCCGCTGATTAACTTGGAATCTAGGAGATTGTCGGATTTTTATATTGTTGAGGTTGCTAATGGTCATAAATTTGAGGCTAAGGATGTAATTTTAGACTGTACTTTGAATCTAACTGATAAGTTGTTTAGCGTTGATCTTATCCCTATTGAATTGGGGAGTTTTGACATAGTAATAGGTATGGACTGGTTATCCAAGAATCGAGCGGAGATTTGTTGTTTTGATAGGGCAGTTAGAGTACCTCTGCAAAACGGAGAAACCCTCGTTATACAAGGAGATAAAGCTGGAAGGAGCCTAAAGATAGTGTCAAATGTGATAGTGCATAAGTATTTTAGGAAGAAGTGTGTCGCGTTTTTGGCACACGTAGTTGAGAAGAAGTCCGAGAAAAGGCGAATCCGGGATATTCCTGTGGTGAAGGATCACCCGGAGGTGTTCTCGGATGATTTGCCTGGACTTCCCCCGCTTAGACAAGTTGATTTTCAATTTGACCTCATACCTGGAGAAGCGCCTGTGGCTAAGGCACCATACCGTTTAGCACCTGCTGAAATGCATGAGTTATCGAGTCAACTACAGGAACTTCTAGATAAAGGATTCATTCGGCCAAGTTCTTCACCTTGGGGAGCCCCAATTCTATTCGTCAAGAAAAAGGATGGATCGTTTCGAATGTGCATCGACTATAGGGAGCTGAACAAGTTGACGATCAAGAATAGATATCCTTTCCCTCGAATAGACGATTTATTCGACCAGTTGCAGGGAGCAACTTATTTCTCAAAGATTGATCTTCGATCAGGGTATCATCAGTTAAGAGTCCGTGAGGAGGACATTCCTAAGACAGCTTTTAGGACTCGACATGGACACTACAAGTTTTTGTTTATGCCTTTCGGGTTAACGAATGCACCAGCTGCGTTCATGAATTTAATGAACAGGGTATGCAGACCATACCTTGACAAGTTCGTGATCGTGTTTATCGGAGACATATTGATCTACTCTCGAAGTAAGGAGGATCACGAGCAGCATTTAAGAGTAATTCTAGAACTTCTCAAGGAGTAGAAACTGTACGCCAAATTCTCAAAGTGCGAATTTTAGATTCGAGAAGTACACTTCCTTGGTCACGTGATTGGAGAGAAAGGAATTCACGTGGACCCGGCTAAAGTGGAAGTCGTTAAGAAATGGGAAGCTCCAAAAACCCCAACAGAAAATCGTCAATTTCTAGGTTTGGCGGGTTATTATAGGCGATTCATCGAGAACTTCTCAAGAATTGCTAAACCACTCACAGCGCTGACCCAAAAGGATAGGAAATTCGTTTGGGGAAAACCGCAAGAGGAGGCTTTCCAGCTATTGAAGAAAAAGTTGTGCAATGCACCAATTCTAGCGTTACCGGAAGGAACCGATAACTTTGTGGTGTATTGTGACGCATCGCATCAAGGTTTGGGTCGTGTATTGATGCAAAAGGACAAGGTGATAGCATATGCTTCAAGACAACTAAAGGTTCACGAGAAGAACTATACCACAGACGACTTGGAGCTCGGAGCTGTGGTTTTCGCTTTAAACATTTGGAGACATTATTTGTACGGCACTAAATGCACTATCTTCACCGATCATAAGAGTCTTCAGCATATCCTAGACCAGAAAATGCTCAACATGAGACAAAGGAGATGGGTAGAACTACTCAGCGACTACGATTGTGAAATTCGCTATCACCCAGGTAAGATCAATGTAGTGGTCGATGCCCTGAGTAGAAAGGAAAGGGTAAAACCTTCACGTGTACGAGCAATGGGAGCGCTTGTACAAACGAGTTTAAAGACTCGAATTCTTGAAGCTCAGACCGAAGCAATGAAAACGGAAAACTTGAAGGACGAAAACCCTTCACGGTATAGAAAGTAGATTTGAAACTAAGGTTGATGGAGTACGTTATTTCAAGGACAAAGTTTGGATTCCGAAAGCCAACAACGTACGAGAAACGGTTCTGGATGAAGCCCACAAGTCTAGAGATTCAATTCATCTAGGGGCAGATAAGATGTATAAGGACTTAAGGGAATATTATTGGTGGCCAGGAAAGAAGAAAAATATCGCCTTGTACGTAGGGAAATGTTTAACTTGTTCCAAAGGTCAAAGTTGTATGTCAAAAGCCATCTGGTTTGCTACAACAACCAGAGATTCCCCAGTGGAAATGGGAACAAATAACCATGGATTTTATAACCAAACTTCCGAGAATAGCCAAAGGGCATGACTCGATTTGGGTTATAGTAGATCGATTCACCAAATCTGCACATTTCCTACCAATTTGGGAAGATTACAAGACGGAGAAGCTTGCTCAGATCTATATCAACGAAATCGTTACACATCATGGAGTACCAATTTCCATCATATCAGATAGAGATAGCCGATTCACATCTCGGTTTTGGCAGTCACTTCAAAGAGCATTAGGTACGCAGTTGAATTTGAGCACTGCCTATCATCCTCAAACGGATGGCCAGAGTGAGCGAACCATTCAGACGTTGGAGGACATGCTTCGGGTATGTGTGATAGACTTTGGAGGAAGTTGGGATAACCACTTGCCGTTAGTTGAGTTTTCCTACAACAATAGCTATCACACCAGTATTAAGTGTGCGCCATATGAAGCCCTATATGGACGCAAGTGTCGATCACCTCTTTGTTGGTTGGAGATTGGAGATAGATAGCTATCTAGTCTGGATATTGTACAAGAAACCACCGACAAGATTGCAATCATCAGAGATAGGCTTAAAGAAGTTCAAGATCATCAGAAGAGCTATGCGGACAATCGTAGGAAGCCTTTAGAATTTCAGGTTGGAGATAGAGTTTTTCTAAAAGTATCTCCTTGGAAAGGAACAGTCCGGTTTGGGAAAAGAGGAAAGTTGAGCCCTCGGTATGTTGGACCATTTAAGATCACGGAAAGAATTGGACCAGTAGCATACAAGCTTAATTTGCCTAAGGAGCTAAGTGGTATCCATGATACGTTTCATGTATCGAACCTTAAGAAATGTTTAGCTGGCAACTCATTAATCATACCCCTGGAAGAAGTTCAGATTAACGACAAGTTACATATCATAGAAGAACCGAGTGAGATCCTCAATAGAGATGTTAAGCGTCTTAAACGAAGCAAAATTCCGATCATGAAAGATCACTGGAACACAAGGCGTGGGCCTGAGTATACTTGGGAACGAGAGGATTACATGTTGCATAAGTATCCTCATTTATTTGCTAGCAAACCGGTTAAGGCTGGTAACTCTTGAATTTCGAGACGAAATTCTTTTAACCGGGGGAGACTGTGACAACCGTCAAATTTACGTTTCAGGTTAGAACTGCACTGAACGTTTCAGTTATTCATATTATAGGTGGCACAGTCCAATTTAGCAGTAAACTCAGTACGGTAGAAAAAATTTAAGAATTTTTGCCTAGAAACCCCTCAAATTAGGGAATTATCCATGAATCTCATAAAATGCCAATTCAAATGACCTAAATACAAATATATATTTATACTTTGCAAAATTCTACTAGTAAAATAAAACAAGTATTATTATGATGGTAAATTGTTATTTAATAATTCAAATTCAAAAATAAAAATAAAATAAATAATAAAAATAAAAATAAAAGCAAGACACCATCATTTTATTACATATAATTTCATACTCCATCTCTCTCTTCTCTCTCCCAAAACCGTCCACCATATCCCCCCCCCCCTCTCCTTCTCATTTTATTCACCTCACAATTCATTTCTCTCATCTCTCTCTCTTTCTAATTTCTCCCTCTAGAGAAAATTCTCTCTTCTCCTCTCTACTCTCTCATTTCACACACTAAAAATCTTCCAAATTCAGCCCCTAAAACTCAAGAGAGTTCAAGTGTTCAAGAACTTTTAAAGGTATGCATGTGTGTAAGATGAAACCTACACACCTTCTTGTTAATCTTCTTCATTTTCTTTAAGTTTTCCTTCTTCTACACTAAGTTTCATCTAAGTTTTTCTAATAAGCTTCTTTGAACATCTTAATATTTGTAGATTTACCACCATAACACTTGCATGTTATTAAAAAGTGGTGAATCCATGATCAAACCTATGTTAAGATCAAAGATGAGCTCTTAACTTGCATGCATGTAGTTTTTCTTAAAGGATCTATACTTTTGATCCAAAAGTTGTATGAAAAGCTCTTTGATTTCACTAAAAACATGTTTTAATCAACATGCATGTGCCAAAAAGTCACTATTTTAAGTTGCATGGAGAAGTTCTTGGCATAAACACCCAAGAAATCTTCAAAAAGACCCATTTTCAAATTTCTACAAAAGATGAGTTGATAGATAGCATGCATGTGGTTTAAATGTCTTAAAAATATGTTTTAGAATTGAAAATATCTGTATGGGGAGGAGTCAAGTCGGATTGCATGCAAGAAGAATGAGAATCTTGATAAAAAGACAAAAGGGATGCACATGCATAAAGACTAGTTTTGACAGCTTACTGCCAGATTTCTATCTCTCTCTTCAAAAAGTCATATCTCACTTAATAATACTCCAAATTGGGTGATTCCTTTTCTGGAATTTATTTTTATGAGTTAGGTTTCAAACCCAAGTAGTTTCACTCAAAAACGCAAAGATTTCGAACTTCAAACATTTTTCACAAAAACAGTGCGCAAACAGCAAAGCTTTCTGTAGTGATTTTACGTCAAGAATTATTTCATGTACTTAATCACCTCTAAAAATTATGAATTTTATGTCAAAAGTTTCCTAACACATTAAGTTATCTGGACATAAAATATCTTGACCTAAATACCCAGGGAAAATATCCAAAAGTGGACAGAAAATGGCACCTAAATCTGGACAGCAAAAGAATAATCTCAAAAGTGGTTTAAAAGCAACTTTATTTCTATATAATTATTTTATGTTGTAAATCTACCACTTTTATGATAAAATCACAGTTATTTGATGACATGCATATATTATTTAGAAAGGTAACAAAAATACAAACCCTAAATAAATTTTATAAAAGGGCATTTTATGATGATTTGGATAGTTTGCCTACCGAACCCTTAAGATTAAAACTCACTAGTGACCTTACGTTCGTAGGTTCGAAGTAGGATCACACCGAAGTATTTTGTGAGAGATTCCTAGAGTTTCATCACGCATCAAGTGAGTTCACAGCCCCTTTTCAATATTTTACATATTTTGGGGTGAAAAGCATGTTGTTACTACAATTATTTTACGCACCGGTTGTCTCGTTTTCTTGGAAATTATAATCTTGCTATACTTGCTTATGCTCTATGGTATGTATGTTTTGTGCTTGTTGTAAGTTTGAGTTTTCTCTATCGTACTAAGTCCCCGTTTAATCTACGTTACCCGTTTAACTCATGTATTGAGCCGTTGGTAATTATGGATAGCGCTATTTGGTTGACACCCCACTCACAAGTCGCGCTTGTTTGAGTGCATAATTATTGTTGTTCGTACGCATTGTTGACGATAGAACATGCGGTGCGGCGTCTTGTCACATAGGTCGGGTAACGGGCTCATAGCTTAAACATTATACATACAATTACCTTGAGCAAGTGTTTTTACAACCGGTTGACTTATCCACTTGTGCGGATTAAAATTGTTCTATGACAAACTTTGTTGTACTCACAAAACCTGTGATCTCACCAACTATTCAATAGTTGACCCTCTCATTTACATGCTTTTCAGAAAATCATCAGTAAGGTTGAACATTATGAAGGCACCATAGTAGCTGCATCCTGCACGTGTTTTCATATGTCATTTTATGTTTCGGGATTTTACATTTTGGACAACTTTCGCTTCGGACAAATTACGTTTTAAGACAATATGTAATTATTTGTACTCTATTTTTATGCCATGGTGATTTGGTGTATTTTGTACCTACGCATTGAGACCTTGAACTGTGACATCTCGTGTTTCCGCTTTAGCGGGGTGTGACATTTTGGAAATTGTAAACCTTTTTGGTTTTGAAGAAAAGATATATTGTGAGTATTTCGATGAGTTAATCTTAGGTATTGATATATTTTAACGATTTATCTTACGAGTATAAATCTTTTGGTATAAATGCACCTTGATGGGTGTTTTGGAAAAATGATTTGTATTAAGCTAAAGTTGTGTGGAGTCATTTACGTTTATGGAGCATGTTTCGTATACACGTGGGGTATTTACGTTTTATTTCATTTTATGACTTTTAACAAATGGTCTTTTGATCGAGTGTGTGGATCAGTATTTGATTATGTTGGATTTTGGGAGACATTTGTCCAGTTTCGATAGCTCAACGTAGAGCTTGGTCATAATTTATAATTATTGAGAATTATATGTTTTGAATACGCTAGTTCATTCATTTGGAGTCATGTAATGTTTTGACCTTAGTTGTTATGGATCCATAGGCACTTGAGTATTTACGTTCAATGGTGAGACGCTAGTTTCTCCCATTGTAGCACGGAGTAGGCATCGATAGTAAGGTATAAGACCTATGTGCTAATATATTGATTCGGATATTATGCCAATGATGGGACGCTAGTTTTCAACATTCAGGCACAGTTAGGCATCGACGGTATGGTATAAGTCCTACGTGTTATTACGTTCTTGGATGTCGGCATTTCATGGGTGTGTGTTTTAAGTGGCCACACTCGGCATCCAATACTGGAATCTCAATAACATCGGTAAGTGACCTAACTTTGTGTGCCCGTCACATTCGATGGAACCGGGTCTCCCCCGTCACCGAAAGGTGTTGTTTTGGGTAATTGTCATCCATGTTTTCGGTGACGTTTTATATTTGTATGGATTGTTTTTCGACAATATATGAGTTATCAGTTATGCTTCATCCGTGTTTGGGATGTTTTCAATAATAGTGATTTATTCATGATTTCAATCGTTTTGGAAATCAAATACTATTATACATTTCAAGTAAGTTTTGGGATGAGTCCATTATGAGAATCGTTTTACATTAAAGCTTTCCTCACAGGATTTGTGTGCGTTGGAAAATAGGATTTGCATCTAAAGTAAATTCTTTTTGAACTCATGATTTAAGTCGCATCTCTCTCGTTTTACGAATTATATAATCATGATAAAACTCTTGAACTCACTAGGCGTTAGCCTAACCTTTTATTTTGTCGGCATGTGCAACAGGTTCCGGTTGGGAAGTAGTTCTAGTGACTCGGTGAAGAGATGAGTGCTTGTAGTGTGCTCGAGAAGTGAATTGCTTAGTGAAGTCTTCCGCACTTATTTTGGGATTAGCAACTTGTACTTGTGTTAAGTAACACCCGACTTTATTTGGTCACATAGTATGACTTGAGTTATTAATTGTGGGAGTTGTTATGTTTTATCTTGAGGTAATTCCAAGAATGGTTGTAGAACGAATTTTATTCCTTAAGTAATTATTTTATCGAAATTTTATTTAGTTGCTATTTCCAAATTTGAGGGTGTTACAACTCTTCACACGATACTACCTGGCCTACGGTACAATCACGCGTCGGAATACCCAACCTTCCACTGTCGAAGTTCTATACGCCTTTACTCTTAACCGGGTTACTTAACCTTTCCAAGGTTCTAATGAGTTCAAGGTTTTCAAGTGAAACACTTAACAAATATGACGATCGAAAACTTTTATAGATTTTTTTTCAACACGAAGGTTTTCATATCAATTTAATCGTACGCATAAAATCTACTACTACCTACTCGGTAGTTGTGCAAAAATGGACACACTCGTCCCACATATGAAAATCTTCCTGAAAACTATTTCATCACAATTCAAGTTACTAACAAAACGCAAAAGCATGTTCAGCAACTTTTTGAAATGAACTGCTACGGTCCTAGCATGGATTTACTTATGTCATGCACGTAAAAAAATTTCCTACTTTAAATAGAGTGCAACAAAAAGGTTTGTACGAAGCTTCGAAAAAGAACTTAAACGACGTCAAACTCCAAAAATTCTCTCTTTTAACTACAAATGACGTGAAGTAGAGTTTACCAACAAAATTCGCAACGTGTGAGTTTATTTTGCAAAGATGGTGAGATGATCCATATGTACACTTTGGTTAAAACATGAAATGATTTGTGTCGGATCCAAGTTTAAAGACAAATAACAATACATTTTTATCATTCGAAGATAACAACTAAAATATCGTGAAGAAATCTTAAATTGGAATATGCATGCAAACTTGTAACACTCTCCTAGTGGTTTTTCGGAAGTAAAATTACATGCAACAGGTAGTCCATACTAAATTTTAAACGTAGAAAATTTCATTAAATCGAATTTCAAAATTTTCTCATTTAGTCATATAATGACATATGAGTAAAACCTTTTTGACAAGACTCACACGCATTAATGTATTTTCTCAAAACATAGAAAAATAGTAAGTGCTTATAATTGGTTGACACCTAAAAGGATTTAAATCGACTCCAAATCTCGAATCATGCAAACAATGCGCATCAATGTTCCAAAAACATAAATACTCCACACAACTCTAGGTTAAGACAAATAATTTTCCGGAACCCTCATCACGGTGCATTTATACAAAAGATTTACACTCCTAATACAAATCGTTAAAATATCAATGCCTAAAATTTACACATCAAAACACTGAAAATTCATCTTTTCTCCAAAACCAAAAAGATTTACAATTTCCAAAATGTTCATCAAGCCCAAAATTGACCAAAATCCAACGACTCACACATTTGTATTTTCAAAATGTACCGCATCGTAGATCGTGCATAATCCCTACAATACTAAAACATAATTTGACCAAATGACCTCCATTTATGCAATAGATTGATAAAACACCTTCAATCACTATTCATTTATCAAAGCATCAAGAATTAGTGGCTACCAAGTTATGCATACCCCTAGATCAATATGATGCATTTGCGTGAAATGATAATAAAAGAATCGATTAATCAAAAGCGCATAAAGCAAATCGTTAAGAATAGCTATCATGATGTTCTTACATGCATTACTCATGCCACGTATAAATCAATCCGCACACTGAATGAGTTGCAACGAGATGTGCTAACACAAATCTTCAAAAGAGAAATTATGCGACACCAAAATTCCAAGAAACCATTCCTTTTGGTCGTCTTACGGCATAAAACAATATTTCTCAACAAAACCCGCATGAGACAAAATGCTCAATATAACCCATAAATTAACTCACATAATAAATAAAGTATGCACATTACAAAATTGCACTCACGCGACACAAAACGTCGTAAAACAAAACTCCATAGAACTCAATGAAACTCAAAGGCATCCAATAAGTCAAATAGTGCCCAACTTTTCGCTTCCAAAAACCAAATTTGCATAAGGCAAAATCACGACTAAAATGTCATAATTCCGAAATTTTCCTTTTTGTTGTAATACAATATAAACAACACTTTTCAACAAAACTCGCATTAAATAAATTTTCCAATAAAGCTCAACATAAACATAATGGAAGATAACTCTCTGTCTAAACCTTAACATATGTGGAGGAGATCCAATGTTAAAGTCATAAGCCGTAGTTACTTGCCCAAAATCCTAAACAACATCAAAATGTAGATATTACTGTATCCGAAAGTAACGTTGGACATCAACAAAACAAAAAAATAAATAAATAAAGCCAATCCCGACAAAGTTTGCAACTCCTCGTAATAAAATAATTTCATGCATGTTCAAAACCATGATTTGAAATCTTGTGTGTGCTAAACGTTTCTCCGAGATTTCATAACACAATCCAAATGATGATTTGAAACACAAGAAGCAGCTGATGCAATTTATTTTAAAAATAAATTTTGTGCATGAATTAGTCGGCACTCAACGTCTCAAACCACACTCCTTCAAATTCCTCCGGTCATACTAACGTCATCCGGATGCTCAAACATCTTAAGGAAAAATTTGAAGTTACATCGATTACCCTTACGATTTCTCCTCGAATTAAGGTAAATTCAATGAGCCTATGGTCCTAATCCAACCAATAAATTTCGACCGGAAACGGTCCACTTAATGCAAACATCAAACTTACTGTCATTCCAAGTGACAATGCTTAAAATCATTAACCTCTTCTAACGGTCACTCGCTTAGAAATTCTTTACTACCCTAACGGTCATCACTCCAAAGTCGTCCAAGTACTCACATGTAACTTGTAGGTTCACCACAACACTGGCCAGGTCCAGGTGCAATTATAAACGTACCGTATATGATCATCCTTGCGACTCTAGACGTGATTTCTCATTTCTAGCGACTCCATCGACCTCCAAATATCCTATCTTAGAGTGCCTAATGGTGCAATTTCACTTCCATTCACTTAAAAGAACGCTAGTTTGAGTCAGGGTATCCAAAAATCAACGCCTAATTCTCTCAAACTTAAACTCTGATACCAACTTGTAACACCCTCAAAATTGTAAAAAGCAACTAAATAAAAACTTCGATAAAATAACCACTTAAGGATAAAATTCCTTCCACAAACCATTCTTGAAATTACCTCAATATAAACATTATACTTTCAACAATCAAAATCCTAAGTCATTCTCCAATACTACAAAAGGTCGGGTGTTACTCAACCCCAAAATCAAGATGCTATACCCCAAGATACGGAAGACTTCACCAAGCTACTTACTTCTTGAGCACACAACTAGCTCTTCACTCTTCACAGTGTCACTAGAACTACATCCCAACCGGAACCTGTTGCACATGCCGACAAATAAAAAGGTTAGGCTAACGCCTAGTGAGTTCAAGAGTTTTATCATAATTATATAACTTGTAAGACGAGAGAGGTGCAATTTAAATCATGAGTTCAAAAAGGATTTACTTTAAATACAAACCATCCATTTTACCCCGCACACAAATCTTGTGATGAAAGATCTAATATAAAATGATTCTAAAAAAATGGACTCATCTCGAAACCCACTTGAAAAGTGAAATAGTATTTGATTTCCAAAATGATTGAAATCATAAATAGATCGCTATTATTCAAAACATCCCAAATGCGAATGAGGCATACGTCACAGCCCATAAAATATGGAAAGCAACCCATATAAATAAAATACGTCACCGAAAACATGGATAAAATAAATACCCAAACAACACATTTCGGTGACGGGAGAGACCCGATTCCATTGTATGTGGCGGAACACAAAGTTAAGACGCATAACTATGTTATTGAACACAAAGTTAAGACTCTCCATTGCACATCCCTATACACTATTCGAGGGGGAGCAAGTTTTCCCCCATTCTCAGTTTGAGGGGGAGCAAGAGATCCATTTTTTTTTCAAAAATTCTACAGGTTTTATCTCTTTGAAAAATGGAATTATTCGTTAAAGTGTAAAAGTGTCCGGACACCCATCCGTCCGGATGACTTTCCGGACCGGATGGGTATCCGGGTAAGTCTATCCGGAATCCCTACTCTGTCCGGAAACACCCTTTGTCCGGATACTTTGTTTTGACCGGAAAGGTTTGCCATTCCATCCTCTTTCATTCGGATACCTTCTATCAGGAAAGTATGATTTGTCCGGATACTATGGCATGTCCGAAAAGTATTGCATTGTTACATATTTTTGTCCGGACACCCCTGTTCCGTCTATCCAGTACCTGTTTAGTCACTGCTGGTCCTCAATCTGTCCCAGATTGAGCCACTTAATGCAAAGGTTCGCACCGGAACTTGTTTATCCGCCTCAGTTTCTAACTTTGGGTCTTTTTACAGATATTCCATGGCGGATCAACAACCTCAATCCTAAGGGAAGAGTCACACTGTTTTTCTTACAAAGTCTAAATATTTTTTCTTGTGTTGATATCACTCTCACTCCGAAGGGGAGCAAGTCAATCCACATGTATGTTTTGAGGGGGAGCATGATAATATCTGTGCTATGCATATGCCTGAAACTCTACCTGTGATAGCATATAGACGAGAGTTAGGGAATCCCATGAAACGCTTTAAAACAACACAAGTACGCAAGAAACAAAAATCAGAAAATGCTGAAACAGTGCTGTGCGCGCCTTCTGGCGCGCCCCAAGCCGCGCCCAGACACGCGCAAGCGTCTGTTGGGCAGCAAACAGCCCTGTTTTAGCACTTTAACACCCCAACTCGAACCCAAATCAATTCCGAGTCGTTTTGGCTCATTTCTATGGAATTTTAGCATCAAAATTTGAGATTTTAACATCAAATAACATGGAGAAATCCATGTAACAACTCTAAACCCATATGCACTCAACCAATTTTAAACCCAAAAACCCAAAACTCCATTAACACCCAAAACTTGCTAGAATCAATTTCCATCATGAATTGATGGATGATTCACACGGAAGAGTTTGTAAACCAATAAGAAACTCATTAATCAACATTAAAACTATCTTAGATTTCTCAATGGCACCAAACCCAACTCTCCCCAAAAACCAACAAGATGATATGAAAATGGAGTAGAATTCATACCTAGAAGATGAAGCCTTCAAGTTCTTCCTTTCTTCTTCTTCCTCTCTTCTTCTTCCTCTCTTCTTTCTCTGAATACGTCTCTCTCTCTCTCATTCTCTCCCTAATTCACACACAAATACACATAATATCTAGAATATCTAGATATTTAACATATTTACCAAACGAACCCCAAACTCCTCTTAATTGGCAAAACACAACCTTAAACTTCCAAATAAAAATTAAAGTATACTCCTTTAACTTATAACTCCATAATACTAATCCCAAATTTACCTTAAAACCAAAATGATAAAATTAATTAAACCAATAACGTACCCGATTATTACAACATCTCCCCCTTAAAAGAATTCCGTCCCAGAATTCGGTTAGGCAATAAACGAGGGTAATCAATTACCATAAATCGCTTTCAACCTTATTCAACACATTATTCTCAATATTACCAAAACATCAAAAAAAATTAATTCCACACAAAATTCCGCCCCTTTGAAACAACGATAACCACCAACTTATTAATACTAACCACTTTCTTTGAACTTTACATACATCGTCCACAATTTACTCAATTAATCCATCCCACAAAGTCGATCCAAATCTTAAAATAACCATAATCGAAATTTTCTGCCGAATCACCCAATAATCAAATCCCACGAAGGTTCAAAACAACTCGAAAGTTCACTTATATCACAAAAAGAAATAACTTATACTCATATAAAACTAATCCAAATAATACAACATTTCATGTTTACTCGGAACATTTACCACGCTAATACTACTTTTATCTCCACCGGCATTTCACGACAAACGTCGTGTTCTACACTTTTACAATACTAACTCGAAAACATAACAATACACTTTCAAAATAAAATTTGCTTAGCAATTGCAACCTATTTCTTATACTCTTCCATGGAATAATATACTTAACAAAATTCATTTTATATCACGGATAAGTTTCTTAATTTTATCAAACCCGTATACTTCATCCTACCATTTCCATTTCTCATGCTAGTATAGCATATCCACGATAATCCCACATCAATACCTAATTGCACTTGACACCAAATCATTCATCAACATCATATTTACATATGCAAGACCAAGTTTAATCAAACGGTTCCACTAAAAGTTACAATAAAAATAACACTAAATGCTTCAAGATACAACACGCTTCTCGATCTCCAAACATAGTTAATCAATTCACAATACTTCTAATAATGATACCATAAAATCCTTATGACAACTTTAAGACGCGTTCAACAATTACGTCTTCTTTGTATCAATCAATATATCATCATCAAATTAAAATAAAGTCTAATAGTATCTTAATTTCTCGAATATAAACAAGACACAATTTCAAACATTTCAATTATCTCAAGAACTTCACCACCATAACTCATACCGACTTCCATCCAATAATATCGTCACAAAAATCAAATTCTTAAATGCAACGGCAAAACCCGTTAATACCTCATTGATTTACACATGAGACTTAACATGTAAATTCAAGCATAAAGTCTAAAACAACTCTTTAACTTAAACAACCCCATAAAGAAAGTTCATCAACATTAACCTCACTTTACTTAACCGTAAAAATCGCCAACTAATCACATAATAATTCTACTACAAATTACACCACATAGTTCCTCACACGCCCATCAAAATAGTTATTGAGCATTGCCTTCTTCCCGCTAATCATAATATTAATAATATAAATCCATTTTACAAATTAAATCCTCCAATCCAAGGAAAATATTAGGTAAATACCCAACCTATTTGAACCATTTTTCTATACCAAGAAAACTCAAGCATCAACTTCTTATAACAATATTAACATAATATAAATATTCTCTCTCAGCTTAAGTCTAGGTTATCAGCAACCTAGTTTTCTAACCTTGCGACCTACTATCGCCAACGCTTCCCCCACATTATTCCACCTTTGATCCATTCCGGTGTTTTCTAACGGTACAACCATACTTTGCTTCGGCTAAGCCCTTCCGCATAATCGACACGGAAAAGGTCGAATGAACTCCCACTATGCGTAACCCCTCGTTACTAAGGCGTACACAAACAATTTAATACCCTCCCGACTACAACAACTCTTACTTCAAGAATAAAACCCGCGTGATACAAACAAGGTATAATCCTCTCAAATCAATCATACCAATATCATTCACACATCTCGACTCCAGATTTTAAATTATGCCCCAAACTAATGGTTTCGCACAGGATTTTTACCATTCTTAAAAGAACGCATTCCACCGACGTTAATGTCCCAACAATCCACCACCCCAAAAATAACGACACTCTGCTCTCCAATAGATCCCAGAGTCAACTTGGAGTATCACCTTAATCCGTAGTTTTAAACTTTTCTCCATAAACTATACACAACCTTACCGTCACTTTTCTAACCCAAAATACGTCTAAGACAGACAACACTTTCTTGCATTAATTACACCGACCACTAACCATAGATAACAATTGACTTCCACACTTGTCACAACATTACTCTTGCACTACTACCACGTCCTATCCAATGGTCCTTCACCCCGAGCATTACATTCGACTAATTTCTTCCACCCTCTTCTCATCATAAAAACACGTTTCCCCAAGGACGGCTCACTAGTAGGTGCTCACTCTAGACTGATCCCACGAGCTAGCTTTCTTTCACTTTCAAACCAACCACACGCACTCAATTTCAACGATTACCATATTTAACCAACAACTTCACCACACCTCATACTAGGAACTTAACCGAGTTAATCCGAAATCACACTCAATGCTCGAAACAACCACACACTTTTCATTTCTCAAACGGTAATACTCCACTCCTTAGTTAACCATCTACTGCCACTCCAATCTCTTATTCTCGAATAACAATACTACACACCGCCTAGACATCCATGCCTTTCCACCCATACTTGTCACATCTGAATAACTTATAAACAAATACCGAACAGAGGTTTCCACTAATTTTCACCCCGTATCATTGCTAATCCACCACTTATCCTTACAAAAATTCATTACCACCATGCCTCGCACGTTCACTAATTATAAACTGCCACCATTTTTTCCACGTCACCCACATATTTAAACAATACCCTTTTAGGTAGCGTCAACAATCCTACTAAATATAATCTACGCAACACACTAAACCGTCGCCTTCATGACAAGGTCAAGACTTCACACACTACCGTTACTCTCCACACATAATCATCACGTTCCACACACTACTATTATTCTTTACACTCAAGTCATCACACTCCACACACTAATAAAATCAGGACAACAGTAATTAAGCACACCCATCTATATCTCTATCATAATTATCAAATACTTTTCTAATGCAGATATGCAACAAAAGAATGGAGACACAATTGATCGGTTTGCACCGAAGTCAAATAGCACTTTAGCACATATAGAGTTTATAGAAATATACCTGTCTTCGTCTCTATCCATACATCGAGTCCGACTTGTCATTCTGTTAACTTTCCCAGGGTTAATATACACATAAACACATTCCCCATATAATAAGGTATTCCAGTTCAAACATGTACTTGTAAGTTCACAATTACACTGGCCAGGTGTAATTCGAAATTACCTTACATGATGTTCCTTCTACCTTTTTATACTTAACATCCCAAGGTTCTAAAATAATAGGGACATCCTACTTCACATGCAGTTTAAGTCTAGGTATAAATCCAAATACCTAAATCCCTTAAACTAGGGCTCTGATACCATCTGTAACGACCCGTCCCATTATACATCACATAACATAACATACATTCATTAATTCACAACCAAAGATACATAACAAACCAAGTACGGTCCTCTTAGTCTCGAAACTACAGAATAAATAAAAGCTTCCTAATCAACGTCCGTCATCAAAAGCAATCTACACCTTATCCTTTCCCTTGCCGCTATAAGATCCTCGACCTGGAATACATATTTTTGAAAGCAAAATGAGGGTTAGACCAACGGTCTAGTGAGATAATCCCTGTCATTTCAAAAACCGTTATAAAAACCAATTTATATAAAACCATATATCCAAATAGTTTATATAAAACCTTTCGTATAAACACACATATACCAATCAAGACTCGTGCACTGTGTACCATTCCTCATTCTCATTCCCATGGCCATATTAGTTGGTTGCAAGCCAACTAATAAATTATCGACGATGTACGAAAATTACAGCCAACAACGATGTACGAATATTACAGCCAACACACCGGTCCTAAGCCCGGCCAACGCATTCTCACGTAGTGTAATGCTCATGTAAATACAATATCTCAATATATCATATTGTCATTTATAAACACATAATCATACCAACTATCACATTCTCAATCCACACATATCCATATCATATATATATAAACATATATATATATATATGTATCCCAGTTTGAAAACATTTTAAGTAAAACTCACCTTGTTGATGGTTTGAAGCCACACACGCGCAAATGATACAAATGAGCAAAATCGGCAAATAACACCACAACCGAACACCACCCAAGCCACACTTTACCGACGAGTAAACAAGTCTGTAATATACACATATAGATGTAATTTACACAATTATATGTATACAAGACTCACTACGACAATTGACAACCTTAATAACTCACCGGACACTCCCGAAACGCAACCGACCTAGAAACCGAACAAACGAAATTAAAAACAATACTTGGAGTTGTCATATGCCCAAACTAACATGTTCAAAGTGTTCAAATGCTACCTTACACTCAAAACGATTACCCATACGCCTATATTACGCTTTAAAACAACACCGGTACGCAAGAAACAAAAATCAGAAAATGTTGAAACAGTGTCGTGCGCGCCTTCTGGCGCGCCCCAAGCCGCTCCCAGACACGCGCAGGCGTCTGTTGGGCAGCAATCAGCCCTGTTTTAGCCCTTTAACACCCCAACTCGAACCCAAATCAATTCCGAGTCATTTTGGCTCATTTCTATGGAATTTTAGCATCAAAATTTGAGATTTTAACATCAAATAACATGGAGAAATCCATGTAACAACTCTAAACCCATATGCACTCAACCAATTTTAAACCCAAAAACCCAAAACTCCATTAACACCCAAAACTTGCTAAAATCAATTTCCATCATGAATTGATGGATGATTCACACGGAAGAGTTTGTAAACCAATAAGAAACTCATTAATCAACATTAAAACTATCTTAGATTTCTCAATGGCACCAAACCCAACTCTCCCCAAAAACCAACAAGATGATATGAAAATGGAGTAGAATTCATACCTAGAAGATGAAGCCTTCAAGTTCTTCCTTTCTTCTTCTTCCTCTCTTCTTCTTCCTCTTTTCTTTCTCTGAATACGTCTCTCTCTCTCTCTCTCATTCTCTCCCTAATTCACACACAAATACACATAATATCTATAATATCTAGATATTTAACATATTTACCAAACGAACCCCAAACTCCTCTTAATTGGCAAAACACAACCTTAAACTTCCAAATAAAAATTAAAGTATACTCCTTTAACTTATAAATCCATAATACTAATCCCAAATTTACCTTAAAACAAAAATGATAAAATTAATTAAACCAATAACGTACCCGGTTATTACAAGGAGGCTCAGGTAAGTGAACAAGAGTAGGATAGAGTACAGACGCAGATAGAGACAGTGCTTGTGCCACTTTTAGAAGCTAGTATGTTCTCAATTGTGTATAGGTTGTTTCCGCCAACCTAAGTTTTGAGACTGGTGTAATGAAATTTTGGGACCCCGTTTTGTAATGTATATGATTTAATGCTATGCACGTCCTGTTCTATTTTTTGGGGCTGTTACACTTTTCAGATGTAAAAACGACCCCTAATAACAAATGGAGACTCACATTTTCGTCCCTATGGTTTATTGAAACTTTGGATTTTGTCTTTATTACCGTTTAAGAATTACAAAATTTTCCACGTGGTTTTCGTTTTTCTTTGGATTTGCTCCTACCTCTAATAGCTGCATCGGGTGATCCGTTAAGCAATCTCATGTGCACAATATGTGAGGGCAATTTAGACATTTCATTTGTTCTTTATTACATAGGTTGGATGCATATAATCAAATTTTAATTGCATTTATAAAAAATAAAACCACCACCACCATTCCCCTCTTCCTTCATCATCAACTGCACCTTCTTCCTCCCCAACTCCGGTCATCGACAACTCTTCTGGCATGTCGTTTTTTCAGCACCCACCCACAAATAACTCATTCTCTGATAAAGAGTCGTCGTATTATTTTGTTGGGAGCAACCATATATATTTTAAACCTATAATAATAACACAATACCGCAAGTTTCACAGGTTCAAATCCTGTTTATATCTTTCTTTGAAAATTTTGTCATTAAAGACTAGAACACACGACCACACATGCAAAAATCACGTAACTAACCAACAAACCAATGCTAATTTATATCTTTGTTTCTTTTAGTCAAATGATGTCACCACTTGAAAAAAAATTCTTAGCTAGGTCTACATCTCCCTTTTATCTGTGGGTCACTGTCGACAAGGGCAGATCCACATCGTATGGTATGGTATTGTGTGCAACCACAAATGTGGTTCCATTATATGTAAATATTTTAAGTTTTGTAATGGTGAAACCATAGATTTGGTTGTGTACAACCATAACTATTGAAAGTTTAAAGATTTGTTTGAGGTTTTATATTTAAAAACATGGAAAGTTCATGAAAGTGGGAATAAATTAAAGGTTAACTTTTGTTGGTAACTAAGAGGCTCTTTACCAAATTTTTTGTTAAGCCTTGTATGGATAAATTTGTTTGTCTCAATAAATTTGTGCTCTTAGATAAAAATGTATCGTTGTGGGTACTTCTTGATTTACTCATTAGAACATTTTTGGCACTAAATCTCCATGAACAAATGATCCACATCTGAGATTGATTGATTGTGGAGGATAAAAGGTGGAGAGATATAATTAGGTTCCATTTTCAAAAGGGTAGGAAATGTCATTTGACCGTCTGAATCTGGACAACATAGCAATTTATGCTATGCGAAGAAGGCAACTAATTTTTCATTAAGCCACAAGTAAACATCCTAAAATGTCTGTGTGAATAAGCCAATCCAGTCATTAAGCTCATTAAGTTAAAAGTAAACAGCCCCTAATTTGTTGGTTATAATAAAACCATATTTTTTATAAATTTTTATTTTATATTACGATAGTTAATTGGTGCAACCATTTTTAAAATTTACCGAATTTGCCTCTGACTGTCGAGCACAATAACTACCCCCTTAATTAAAAGATGTTCGAGAAGGAATTACATGTTACTAACATAACCCATTAAATACATCAAATAAAATGACTTTTACCCACAAAAATCATCCAGAGAAATATTTGTCGTTGATTACCAACGGATCACCCACAAAGTACCAATGGTTCCGGTGATTACCAACGGATCACCCATAAAATCCATGGGGTAATCCATCAATTGTTTATATATATATATATATATATATATATATAGAGAGAGAGAGAGAGAGAGAGAGAGAGAGACTTCGTAAAATGCAAACCTTGCATTTGTTGCACACCTTACAAACAACAGTGTGCATATGTGATCAACCAGTGTGCATATGTTAACAATGTGCATATACATATGTATATACATACGTGCAAGAATATACATATAATGGACAAACATTCATATGAGATAATGCATATATGCAGGGCCGTGCTTTAGGGTGTTCTATAGGTGTCGTCGCACAAAGCCTCCGATCGTCGGGGGCCTCTGGTTTTTAATTATATTTATATGTATAAATTAGATTATATAATAAATAATCCGCTGAGAGACACAAGTTGATATGTGGCTCAGTTGGGTAGCGCTTATGTCTCTTAGCAGCTACAAAAAAAAACTTAATTTTTAGGGGATTGTCCTATAGTATTTTTTAATAATTTGTAACTTCTAATGTATGGTCTTTTTAATATTTTTTAATTTCTAACTTATGGTTTTTTTAATGATTTTTAATTTCTAATTGTATTGGAGTCATGGAATCTCTTATTTTTAAAGTATCTTAACTATAAATCATAAGAAAATAACAATTTAGTTATATAACAATTTCATATTTCTATCTAATAATATGAATTTTTTATGATTACTTAATTTTCAATTGTTTATTTTATGGATTTAAACTGAAATATCAACTTTGGGTCATTTTATTTGCATTTTGTTTGTATAGACTTCTTAAACTATGTCTTCTTTATTTCTTTCTTTATATTCATTTGCTTTTGCATATACCGTATATTATTTGTTTTCTTTATTATTGATAAAAAATTTCTTATTAAAACCTTATAATTCGATTAAAACCTCGTATCCACTTGGGTTGTGGTGTACTGGTAAAGCATTTGGGGGATGTAGTGGAAGCTCATCTATCCAGGGTTCAAATCCAGGCACTGCCAAAACCTTTGTGGCCATGAAGGTTCACCTGCGATGACTCCAGGCCATTCGTGGTCGCCCGAGGATTAGTCGGTGCGCGTAAGATGGCCCGGAAACCCACGATTACCCAAAAAAAAGTATGAATTTCAGTGTATGAGTAAATCTTATTATTGATTATTTTTATAGTTTTCAATGATTTCTGATCTCTTTCAATGATTTCTTCTTTTAACTTCGTTGATTATTTAATGAACTTTAAAAGTTTTTTTTTATCATTATTGATTATTTTTATATTTTCTTAATATTTTTTCACAACTTTTGAAATCTTATTAGCAATCGACTATGCCTCAAGAGAGATTAAATGTTTTACTTTTGATATCAATAGAAAATTAGTGTCTAGCAAATCTTGATTATAAACTATAATTAAATGATTTTGTGTTATATTATATATTGTATATTATATGTATTATGCGATTAATCTTAGTTTTCTTATCTTATTAATTTTTTATTGCTACCACGAAATTAATCATATAAGACCTGTGATATTAATTTAATGATATATGGATCAGTTTGATTTTTATCTGAATCTTGTTTATGATTATTTGTATTTTCACACATATTTTATAAAAGAATTTATTTTTGAATTTATACAAAGTATAATTAAAAAAATATAGGTTCACATTTAGGTTTTTGCACAGGGCCTCCAAAATGTCAGGAACGGCCCTGCATATATGCATCTCAGATTATGCACACATTGTTCACATATGTACATTGGTTTGTAAGGGGTGCAACAAATACATGGTTTGTATTTGATTTGTATCATATATGTGTGTGTGTGTGTGTGTGTGTGTGTGTGTGTGTGTGTGTGGAAAGGTTAACACCAGAACCTCTTCACTTTACAAAAATGCAAAAACACATTTTGACTATAGTCAATCACATGTGATATTATACTACATCACATATGATACACATGTGATTATATAGTAGATCATATATGTGATAAGTAAATCAGTGACACGGACAATCTCTGGCGCCGACCTGGGTTGTGGGCCATGTCTCCCACACATTACTAGGCCTCATCACGTGTATTATAACATTTGATAATGGGGGTTCGTGATGTGATACTATAATCCATCACATGCGATACTAAATCAAAGACGCAAATAACCTTTGGCACGACCGTCGCCAACTAGACCAGGCAAACGTGTTGTGTCGTGTCGGGTTTAAAGTTAAACGGGTTGAGAGTTGATAAGTGCTCAATTTTGAGTACTTAAGCACTTATTTCTTTGGTTTAGATAGGACCTTTTCATTCTAAAATCTCAACTTTGAGTCCTTTTTATCTTATTTTACATTCTTGGAGCTAGGGATCATGGTTTGCTTGTTTTACGATGTTGGTAGGCTCATTTAAAGTGTTTTTGGCAAAACCTCTCAAAACAGGGCATTGCTGCAGCATTCGTGCAGCATGGAGCTGATGGATCTTGAATGGAAGAACTAAAGAAGAAGAGCTTAAATCCGAATTTTCTGAAGTGGAAATGATCTTTTGTGGACCTCTGGACAATGTTATTATCTGGTTTTAATATGTAACTAAAGTCTTAGTTGGCTTTTGTACTTTTGGTTAGAAGTTGTACTTTTTAGTTAGGCTTAGTTGTACTTATTTACCTAAGATGCCATTCCCTTTTGTTATAAATAGAGGGGACATCTTACCTTTTGGAGAACCCACTTGAGAACTGATCTAAAATCAGTCCTAAACCTCTGTAGTTTATTTTCCAGAAATCATCTTCATGTTCTTCATGTGTTCTTCAAATCTTCAAGTGTTCTTCCTTTAATTTTTCTTTGTTCTTAGATACACGAAGGCACTGCTGCAGCACTGGGCAGTATCCCACTGCACATTTTCGTCTCTTTAATGTTCTTGCATCTTATGTCTTATGTTTAATGCTCTTACTTTTCAGTATATATTCTTGTTAGTCATAGATTTACATTCCATTTGTACTCTTGTCATTTATTGCTTATTACTTACATTCTTGTCTTTACATTTTTAGCCTTTTACTTTAGTTAGTTTTCATTTCCAAGTATTTTACACTTCCAATCATCATGTTTACTTTCCTAGTATTTTGCATTTATTTTGTTTCATTTAGTGTAATGAGTAGCTAATCTTGTAGCTTGGGTGTGAGACAAGGGGTGTTATGATGACCAAAAGAAAGTAGGCATTTTTGTGGCAAAAATGAGGTTTTATTATTCCAACCCAAGTTTCTTCAAGATAATAGAATCCTTTGACAAATTGATCACTTTGATAGTGTTAAAGTGTCATGGACCTAGAGATAGGCCATTGAATAGCACGTCAATTTGGATGACTTAAGGGGTTATATCGAGAGAGTAACTTGCAATGAGAGTTGTTACTTTTGTTTTCCAAAATGATTCATTCTTGATAAGTTGTTATTTTCTCAAAGGGTTAAAATGGAATAGACTTAGAGATAAGCTATTTAGGAGTATACAAACTTGGGAGGCATGGGGGTTATATCGAGAGAGTGACTTTTAACAAAGAGAATTTGTTTTGCCATGTACTTTGAGAACGCCATTTCCATCGTTCCATTATCATGGGTTCTGCTCAGAGATGAGATTGCTCTAGCTACTGGAATCATGGGATGGTGAGAGTCCGAGAGGAACGTGTCTCAAAGTAGATAATAAAACTAGTTTTTGTCACTGTTATGCTGCAGCATCACTGTAGTTTCATGTTGTAGCATTGGTCTACTGGAATTTGGTTTATCATAACATCACAAGTCTTACACCCTTGCTTCTCTTTTATTCATGTTAATTTAGTTCTGTGATAACATCAAATCAACCAATTCAAATATCTTCTTCAAATTCGCCATCTGAAATTAGTTTTTCATCTCGAGATCTTGCAACTTAAGATACCTATCCCTGTGGAATACGATACTTGGTTCTTACCATTTTATTACTTGAAAGACGACATTAGATCTCATTGTATACTTGCTTTGAGGTTTAATTAGCACACGTCTGTAGGTGTATTCAATGCACCCACCCGTCAAGTTTTTGGCGCCGTTGCCGGGGATAGGCGTAAATCTATAGTTGTTTTGAAATTGAGTCTTGAGAAACTAATTTTTCTTCCATCTTTGTTGCTTGTCATACGTCTCCATGTATGTACAAGTAACAAATCTTTGAGTATATCGTTCTATGAATATGGATTGAATGGGACATTCGTTTGGGCCATATGAAACTGTTTTCTGTGACTACTGTGGCGGAAATCATTTCTCATACAGTTGTCCTTCGAACCTCGAATCCAGTTATTTCATGGGCGATAGTAATTGGGATACCTCACACTTTAATGGGTACACTCAATCATGGGAGGATTATCCTAATTTGTTTTCAAATGGTCAAGATCAGGGCACTTTCACATCACCAAGATTGGAGTAACACTTATTCGAATACCTTTAACCAATCTTGGGAGGAACAAGTTGATTTTTCAGGGAATTTTCAAGGGGATGATTTTAACAACTCATTTTTACCCCCTACACCCCCTTTAGAACAAGTTGAAAACCTCGAATCTCTTAAAGCTTTAATGAATGATTTCTTACAGAACATACAAGGATCTGTTGCCAACATCACAACTTATGTTGAAGATAACAATAGACAAATCCAAATTCCTATTCCAAGTGAGATTGAAATATTTGAGTGTGTTGGCAAGGATGAGGATGAGGTCAATACTTTGGAAAATAGTCAAGAGATAGAGAGTTCTGAGGAAGCACTTGAGCATTTAAGCAACCCTGCTTTACTTCAAAATAGTGAAGAGGTGCAACAAAATGCCAGGATTGTCATTAACCCATGCTTTGAATTTGTGCAGAAAGAATATACTGTTGCAGATGCTGCAGCATTCCTGCAGCAAAGCTGTGCAGAAAATCTTCAAGTTGTTTTTGAAAAGGGATATGATAATCAATCCAAGGATTCATGAGGCTTCATAAAATCATGTTCTGTTGGCAGTGAGGTGATGTGGAAAACTCTTTGTGGGATGAACTATTCCCCCATTTATGTCATCAAAATCTTGTGCCATGATCAAGCAGTGAAGCGAGTGGTAAGAAACGTATACAAGCATAAGTGGAAAGAGAAACATCGAGGTGAGCTGGTGAGGACCGTTTGGGCTGAGGAGCATACTGATGTGCTCCAGCAATATCCACCATTCTTCAAGAAGTTTACAACAAAAGTTTCATCTGCTGAAAAAGAAAAATACCTTGATAAAAGGAGGAAGTGCAGAGTATTGTGCCGCAACATTCATTCCAACCACTTGGTCCATAGCCTACTCCCACTGAGTAGGGCAGGTTTAATCATATCCTTTAGCTCCAACCTTCTGTTTGTTTTTATTTATTTGAGTCTGGGATTAGTTTTTGCACTTTTAGGTTTATTTTTCTTGCATTAGGGTCATGTTTAGACAATGTTGACATGTGTACATATCCCAAATAATTTCACAAGTCCAATCTTATTTCTAGGAGTGATACATGCTAGAACTAGACTCACAATTGCTTGGGACACAATTTGGTCCACATTCTGCACATATCACAGAAATGACCTAGGCTTTTGCTCTTTTTCTCACATTTTTAGCCACTTGAAACCAAAGTCAAACACATCCTTTCCTCCAATACAATGAGGACATTGTAAAATTCTTAGTTTGGGGTGGGGGTGTCTAAAAATGGCAAGAACAAAGCTCTACAAAAACAGAAAATTGCCAAGACAAAGGGGTTGAAACACCAAAAATGTCCCATAGGGGCAGGTGTATGTATTCAATAGAAAAAGCACAAAAATTGAAAAAATTTCAATGTTGATACATGGGGTGAGAAAAGGCAAAGTGAGAAAAAATATGCCAAAAGAGAGAAACCCATACACTTAGAAGCCATTAGTGATTTGTGATGTGGAATGTGTTTGACCATAACAAAAAGAAGTGATGTTAGCTTATGGTTCATGGTTACAATTAGAATGAGATTTGGTCACTCTGGATTTATAAAAGGCCATGCTATGCATCTTTGACATGTCAATTCTTAATGTACACTTAATGTCATCCTTATGCAAAATTTTCAGAAATTGAGTCTTTTTTCTTTTGTCTTTTTATTGCTTGGGGACAAGCAAATTTCTTAGTTTGGGGTGGTGATTAGTGCTCAATTTTGAGTACTTAAGCACTTATTTCTTTGGTTTAGATAGGACCTTTTCATTCTAAAATCCCAACTTTGAGTCCTTTTTATCTTATTTTACATTCTTGGAGCTAGGGATCATGGTTTGCTTGTTTTACGATACGCTCATTTAAAGTGTTTTTGGCAAAACCTCTCAAAACAGGGCATTGCTGCAGCATTCGTGCAGCATGGAGCTGATGGATCTTGAATGGAAGAACTAAAGAAGAAGAGCTTAAATCCGAATTTTCTGAAGTGGAAATGATCTTTTGTGGACCTCTGGACAATGTTATTATCTGGTTTTAATATGTAACTAAAGTCTTAGTTGGCTTTTGTACTTTTGGTTAGAAGTTGTACTTTTTAGTTAGGCTTAGTTGTACTTATTTACCTAAGATGCCATTCCCTTTTGTTATAAATAGAGGGGACATCTTACCTTTTGGAGAACCCACTTGAGAACTGATCTAAAAACAGTCCTAAACCTCTGTAGTTTATTTTCCAGAAATCATCTTCATGTTCTTCATGTGTTCTTCAAATCTTCAAGTGTTCTTCCTTTAATTTTTCTTTGTTCTTAGATACACGAAGGCACTGCTGCAGCACTGGGCAGTATCCCACTGCACATTTTCGTCTCTTTAATGTTCTTGCATCTTATGTCTTATGTTTAATGCTCTTACTTTTCAGTATATATTCTTGTTAGTCATAGATTTACATTCCATTTGTACTCTTGTCATTTATTGCTTATTACTTACATTCTTGTCTTTACATTTTTAGCCTTTTACTTTAGTTAGTTTTCATTTCCAAGTATTTTACACTTCCAATCATCATGTTTACTTTCCTAGTATTTTGCATTTATTTTGTTTCATTTAGTGTAATGAGTAGCTAATCTTGTAGCTTGGGTGTGAGACAAGGGGTGTTATGATGACCAAAAGAAAGTAGGCATTTTTGTGGCAAAAATGAGGTTTTATTATTCCAACCCAAGTTTCTTCAAGATAATAGAATCCTTTGACAAATTGATCACTTTGATAGTGTTAAAGTGTCATGGACCTAGAGATAGGCCATTGAATAGCACGTCAATTTGGATGACTTAAGGGGTTATATCGAGAGAGTAACTTGCAATGAGAGTTGTTACTTTTGTTTTCCAAAATGATTCATTCTTGATAAGTTGTTATTTTCTCAAAGGGTTAAAATGGAATAGACTTAGAGATAAGCTATTTAGGAGTATACAAACTTGGGAGGCATGGGGGTTATATCGAGAGAGTGACTTTTAACAAAGAGAATTTGTTTTGCCATGTACTTTGAGAACGCCATTTCCATCGTTCCATTATCTTGGGTTCTGCTCAGAGATGAGATTGCTCTAGCTACTGGAATCATGGGATGGTGAGAGTCCGAGAGGAACGTGTCTCAAAGTAGATAATAAAACTAGTTTTTGTCACTGTTATGCTGCAGGATCACTGCAGTTTCATGCTGTAGCATTGGTCTACTGGAATTTGGTTTATCATAACATCACAAGTCTTACACCCTTGCTTCTCTTTTATTCATGTTAATTTAGTTCTGTGATAACATCAAATCAACCAATTCAAATATCTTCTTCAAATTCGCCATCTGAAATTAGTTTTTCATCTCGAGATCTTGCAACTTAAGATACCTATCCCTGTGGAATACGATACTTGGTTCTTACCATTTTATTACTTGAAAGACGACATTAGATCTCATTGTATACTTGCTTTGAGGTTTAATTAGCACACGTCTGTAGGTGTATTCAACGCACCCACCCATCAAGAGTGCCTAACCCTAACCCGACCCGTTTAATAAACGGGTCAGAAAATCTCAACCCTAACCCGACCCGTCTAACCCGTTTAACATTTATAAATCGAAAAATTAGAAATCGAAAATTCACAAAAAAAAATTACAAATCCAAAATTCAAATGAAAGAATTAGAAATCTAAATTTTATAGTTCAAACTTATAAGTTCTAACCAAATACAAAACATTGAAAATCCAAAACATTAAAAATTCAAAACATTAAAAATCTAAAGCGTTAAAAAGAAAACTTATAATATATATATATATATAGCCTTAGGTTCAAATGAGAAGTGCAAATTTTTTGAGAAATAGAGAAGTGATTTTGGCCATTTATTCGGTGAAAAACGGTTATAATTGGTCAAAAGTTGCGGCTTTGACTGGTCAAAAGTTGCGGTTGTTCCAAAAATAGAAAGGCAATTTCGTAACTTTTACAAAAAACACGGACTGAGTTCATATATGAATCTGTGTGATTCACATATGAACTCTTTATAACTAATTCATATATAAATCTTGTGATTCATATATGAGCCTTTGTGTTTCATATATGAAACTAATTAAGTGTAGGTTCATATATGAATCAGTTGAACCAATTAACTGATTCATATATGAATCTTTGTGTTCATATATGAACCTTTGTGATTCATATATGAACCTTTGTGTTTCATATATGAAACTAATTAAGTGTAGGTTCATATATGAATCAGTTGAACCAATTAACTGATTCATATATGAATCTTTGTGTTCATATATGAACCTTTGTGATTCATATATGAATTTTTTTAACAAATTCATATATAAACCTTTGTGTTCATATATGAACCTTTGTGATTCATATATGAAATTTTTTTAACTGCTTCTCATATGAACAAATTAACTGATTCATATATGAATCACAAAGGTTCATATATGAATCACACAGATTCATATATGAACTCGTCCCGCGTATTTTTTACGAAACTACCCCTCTATCTTGTGCATACCACGCGGAGACCACGCGAGGAATTATCCGCTGCTTCTCGGTCAAAGCAGCCGCTCTTGACCGAATAAATGGCCAAGATCACTTCTCTATTTCTCAAAAAAATTGCACTTCTCATTTGAACCTCTCCCTATATACATACATATATATATATATATATGTATGTATATATATAGAGGAAGGTTCAAACGAGAAGCGTACCTATTTACGAGAAACGCGAGGAGCGCCTTCCATGTACTGGATCACATGTGATCCACTACTCCCGAAAAAATCGGGTAGCGGGCGACCTGGTTCGCGAGTCGCGTAGAAGTCGCCCGGATCACATGTGATTTTAGGCGTGAATCACATGTGATCCACTACATGGGCGGAAGCCCCCCGATCAGGTGTGAATCACATGTGATTTTGTACGTGAATCACATGTGATTCAGTACATGGGCGGTGCTCCTCGCGTTTTATTAAATTGTTACGCTCCTCGTTTGAACCCGCCTCTCTCTCTCTCTCTCTCTCTCTCTCTCTTTCTCTCTCTCTCTCTCTCTCTCTCTCTATATATATATATATATATATATATATATATATATTCTTTTGTTAACCACTCATTTAGTGTTAACCTTGTTAACTTATTTTGGACCAATGGGAATCAAGATACATGTTTGGTTTTAATATTGATAGGACGGTTGCTTCAAGGGTAGTATAGGAAGATTAACATTTTAATTATTTGCAGTAATTATTCTTTCCTAATTTCACGCCTATCCAATTTTGGTAGTTATTGATATATTATTTTTTAATATTCATCCCAATCTTCATCATATTATCTCATTATTTTATCATTTAGGCAATTTTTTCAAGGAATTCTTCCACGATAATTGAACTGCTATCATTTCAGTCTTTTTTTCCACGATTATTTTTCTGGTAATCGATTATGCATTTCACTGAAGACGAAAGTGTTGTCTGATTGTTTCCGTCTTCCGTATGTGGGGTTGAAGATGGTTCTTTTCAGTATGTGGATGATTGTAACCCGGCATCGTGCAGTAACGTTGAAGAGACGATGAACGATGAAGATTCTGTAGGTTCGTATTTTATGTTTTAATTCGAATTATTTGTTTTGTTAGGCGTTTTTTGAGAGAGGGTTTCGTGATTTAGTGTTCGTTTTTGTTAGTTATGATGTGCGGTATATTGCATGTGCATATATGCAATGGTTTTTTTTTTTGGACTGCATTTTATTTTGTCCTTTTAGCATTATGATGATTGAATTATAAATCTCCATTTTAATCTAGTTTTTGTAAATTTTTTAATACATTTAATTTGTTACATCAATTTTTATTATGTGACGTAAAGTATATTTAATTGTTGGTATATGAACAGTAACAATTATTTTGTATACAATGATCTTGCATAAATGCAATGCATTGTTTCTTTATTGTTTATTTTAATGGTATGACTATGATGATGTAAATTTTGTCATGCCTGCATGTTCAATGTCATGTTTGTTTTCCAGATGTTGAAGCACAAGATGAAGTCATCGAGGCTGCTGATGGTTCAAAGTTATGGATTCCTAATGTTCCTGTTCAGTTTAAACCAAAGTTGAACGATGTGTTTTCATCCTACGAAGAAGTCGAGTCAATTTATAGGAAATATGCAGATTATGCAGGATTTGATGTAAGGATGAATGCAAAAAGGACAAATAAGGATGGGGTTATTCAGACTAGATGGTTTGTTTGTAGTAAAGAAGGTATTCCAAAGAAGAAAAACTTTGATTCACTTGAATTAGGTCATGGTGATAGGCGTTACCGAAACTCGAATGTTAAACGGTCAGGGTGCAATGCATGCATTAAAATCCATTTATTGAAGGACAAGACTCAATACGAGGTATATGAGTTTGTTGAAAGCTCATAATCATGTTTTGTTTAATACTAACGATCGTAGATTTTCACGTAAGAATAGGAAAATGCAGTACACTGATTATAGGAATGTTTTGAATAGTTCTAGTTATAAGGTGGGTGCAACAAGGGTGCATTGAATACAAACTGCGTTGAAGGGTGGGTTTGAACATAATAGGTTTACCGTTATTGAGTACCAGAATTTTAAGAGAGACGTTGGGCTATTTGTTGGGAATAAGGATGCGAAGATGCTTATCAATAAGTTGTCAAACCGTAAGGATATTAAAAGTGAGTATTTTTTTGAGTACAAGTGTGACGAACGTGAGTTACATGCCATTTTCTGGGCCGATGAAGTTGTTCAACTTAATTATAGAGAGTTTGGAGATGTAATTTCGTTTGATGCTACTTACCGGACGAACGAGTAAGTTTTGTTTATACAGTGAACCATTTTTGTATTATCTATGATTTTTATTTGTATGTTGTTCGTTTTTTGCAGGCATGCAATGTCATTTGTCTCTTTTTTGGCCGTAGATAATCATAAAAGTTATGTTGTAGTCGATCCTGCATTGATTGTCGGGGAGACAATCGAGAATTATAAGTAGGTGTTGAGGGCTTTTTTGAAATGCTACGATAGACAACCGTTGGTCGTGATAACTGGTCAGTGTTCAGCTATGAAACAAGTTGTTCCATATGTGTTCACCGAATCAAGACATCGTTTATGTATGTGTCACATAATGAAAAAGGTTCCTGCCAAGGTAATTTGATCTTGTTTTTTATGTTATATGTGTTATATTTGATTTTTTATAAATGTTTTGAAAATGTTATTTACAAATGTTATTTGTCAATTTTGTTAGATAAGTGTCGCCTTAAACGTGAATCCTGACTTTAAGCGGGTGATAAACAAACTTGTCTGGAATTTTCATATTAGTCCTGAAGATTTCGAGATTCAGTGGAACAGTATCTAACCCAAACGGGTTATTCAGGTCAGTTTTCGACTTGAACCTTCGCTTCCTTCTTTTGTGGCATTTTGAAAATGTTATTTACAAATGTTATTTGATGATTTTGTTAGATAAGTGTCGCCTTAAACGTGAATCCCGACTTTAAGCGGGTGATAAACAAACTTGTCTGGAATTTTCATATTAGTGCTGAAGATTTCGAGATTCAGTGGAACAGTATCTAACCCAAACGGGTTATTCGGGTCATTTTTTAGTTGAAATTTTTGACCGTGACTTTACCTGTTTAATTTTTGTGTCGTGTCGTGTCAACCCGTTTACTTAAACGAGTTGAAATGTATTACCCAAACCCGTTTATTTCGTGTCGAGTTCATGTCGGGTTAGCGTGTCGTGTCAGTTTTTGCCAGATCTATCGCCAGCACACCCTATGTATCCCTACACGTCTTTGTCATATGTGAAAAGTGTATTCCTACATTTTCATAAAATGGAGGTGTTCTTGTTCTTTTTTAATTAATGCATCATATTCATTGCGGTGGTAAAGCTGTAAATATTGCAAATTTTGTATTTTTTTCATGAGTATTAACCGTGCACAAGGGTAAAAGTGGCAAAAAAAACTGGGACATTCATCGGATTTGAAATTCGCTGCAATTACGACAGCTTCCGATTATAGCGCCGAAGCAAATTAAGCGGTTTTCGATTTAGAGAAATCAAGAAGAATATTCTTCAAGATTAGCTTACACAAAGCGATTTTCGAAGAGAGTTTTCTGGAGAAGAGATAACATGCGTACAAATCAAGGTAAAGATTCTAGAAATTTTGATAGCAAATACAATCATCATTCATTGTTAATACTAGGGTTTTTTTTCTTCAACCGGTGAGGAGGCCGAGTGAGGGAAATGAAAACATCATTCTCTAACTTCACAAACACCGCCGACAACCCTATGTTGTTAGACGAAGAAGATGCTTCAAATGTCAAATCGATGAATGCACATAATGAACTCCGTAACCAACAAAGGAGTGTAGCATTGACGACAACACCAGATCCAGGACCATCAACAAAAGGTAAAATGGTACATTATTGTTTGTACTGTTCCATTAAACCTAATAAGATATGTGCATTAAATATGATACCTACAACCATTAAATTGTAGCAAATTTGTCAAGAACAACAAGAAGCCTAGAAGGAAGACAATCAAAAGGGAGAGCGAATTCCCAGACAAGTCAAGCTACTGGAAACTGATAATTAGGGAATTAAAAGGTTTCATGGACGAATTTGGATCCCAGAAGTCAGAAAACGTAGAGAAATAATTCTTGACGAAGTCTAAAGGTTAAAATTGAACACCAAAGATTAAAATTACATTGAGAAATGACTTACATGTCTAAAGGTTAAAATTGAACACCAAATACCATATGGACAATTACAGCCATTAGATATTCCTGTTTGGAAGTGGGAAAATATTACTATGGATTTTGTGATAAAATTACCAACAACTCCGAAAGGTTCTAATGCTATATGGGTAATTGTTGATCAAATAATGAAAACCGCACATTTCCTGCCAATACAAGAGACATATGCACTGAAGAAATTGGTCAAGATATAAATGAAATAGTTTCAAGGCATGGAGTACCTCTATCAAATGTCTCCGGTCGAGATGGTTGTTTTACTTCAAACTTTTGGAAAACTTTTCAAAAGGAGTTAGGATCACAGATTAAATTGAGTACGACATACCATCCTCAAATTGATGGCCAAAGTGAAAGGACGATCCAAACCTTAGAAGATATGTTGCGAGCATGTGCAATCGACTTAAAAGGAAATTGGGATAGTCACCTGCCTCTTATTGAATTTGCCTATAATAACAACTATCATAATAGTATTCAAGTTGCACCATTTGAAGTTTTATATGGGAGAAAACGTAGGACACCGGTATGTTGGATGGAAGTTGGCAGAAAGTAGTTAACTGGACCTGAAATTATCCAACAAGCAGCGGATAAGGTAACTTAAATAAGAAAAAGACTCAAAGATGCACAAGATAGGCAAAAAACCTATGCTGACAAAAGAAGGAAGCCTATTGAATTTCAGGTATGAGAAAAAGTGTTACTAAAGGTATCTACGTGGAAATGAGTGTTACATTTTTGAAAAAAGGTAAACTACGACCACTACATGATAGAAAAGAAGGTGGGAGTAGTAGCTTATCAACTCGAATTTCCATAAGAGCTAATGGGAATACACAATATTTTCCAAGTGTCTAATTTGAAGAAATGTCTTTGGCAATGCTTTTTATACACCAATAGACGTATGCAAATCAGATCCCAAAGCAAGTATACAATGTGGCCGAATATCGTCTTTCAAGTAATAAAATGGTAAGAACCAAGTATCGTATTCCACAGGGATAGGTATCTTAAGTTGCAAGATCTCGAGATGAAAGACTAACTTCAGATGGCGAATTCGAAGACTTTGTTTGTTTGGAATTGTCACTTGGTGATTTAAACAGATCTTAAAGAAAGCTAGGGTGTAAGACTTTGGGGTGAAGCTTAAAAAAAGTCCAGCAAACTAATGCTACAACATTTCTATAGTAACAACTAGCTTCACCATCTACTTTTCAAGAAATCCTTCCGGACATTCATCATTATACTATTGTTCTGGCTTTCAATCAACATATTCCTGTCGTTGTATCAGGTCCAGTGATAGTATCAAATGAAGCCTTCCAAGTATATGGATTAACAAATTCCTTTGTTAAAAATCACTCTTCCGAGTTGATTCCATATCATTTAAGTTTGTGTGTTCTAAGTGGTCCATTCCTGACACCACCACACTTTAACACCTTAAGTGGTGACCAACTTATTGGGAATAATCAAGTTGAAAAACATAGATGACAAATTTCTTTGTCGGTAGCTATTCCAAGTCTACTTCCTTTGTCATTCGAATTGGCGTGCATTTCAATGGCTCATTCCTGATGCCATGGCACTTTAACACTTTCAAAGTAATCAAAATATCAAGTAGTATTTTGGCTTTATAAAACTTAAAATGAAATGGTGAACATCATTATTGAGAAACGATGTCTACCTTTCTTTGGTTTTAAACTTCACCCTTTAATCTCACACCCAATTTATGAAGATTAGCTACTCTTGCTTGAAAGTAAATTGCAAGAAATGTAAATAACAGAAGGTAAATGCATAACTGAAAGATAAAGTACATAAAGTAAATGACAAGAATGTAAGTGCAGAGAAATAAAAGCAATAGAGTGAAGACAACAATGTTGTCAGTAATGTTGCAGCACTCTACAACTACGAGCTAGATGAAGAATAACTTGAGAACTCAAAAGTAACTTGGATAAACTTGAAATATAAACTAGAGAGAGAAATTCAGATCAGTTTAGGACTGATTGAAGATATCTAAAACAAAAGCCAAGAACCTCTATTTATACTACTAAAAGGTGGCAATAGAGTAAATATCTGAAAGCAAATCAAAAGAACACTTTAAGGTACAATGTCTCATACAAAGCCTTATCTTTAACAAAAGAGAAGTACAGTTCCATTACTATCAAAAGAGCAATAGATCATATTCTTTGACTACATCTTGGATTTGAAGTTCTAGTTAGCTCCAAAAATAAAGTTTCTTCTTCACCAATCCACTCCATCTTCTAGAATCTAATGATGTAGTAATGTGGGCAACAACAGCCTACAACAAAGATCAAGTTAGCCTTGCTAAGTAGTAAAAACAGGTAAATCAAATACTTAGCTCCATGAATCAAAAAAAGGGAAAAATAATGTAATAAAAATGACTCAAAGGTTGGGATAAAATAAAATAATCTATCTAAAAGAGATGAAAAAGGTACTTTATATATTGAATAACCAATGCATATCAGTCTTGCTGAAATAGATGTCGTAGTTCCAATTGAAGAAATCTTAGTTGACGACAAACTCAACTTTGTAGAAGAAGCCAAAGCGATCATTGAACATAAAGTTTAGAAGGAACAAGGAGGTATCATTGGTATTAGTTCACTGGTATTATTGTCATGGGTCAGAAGCAACATGGGAAGTCGAATCAGAAATGAGGAATAAAATTCCACATCTTTTTAAGTAAAACTTCAAGGACGAAATTCTTGTAAGCAATGAAGAATTGTAACACCCAACTTCTATATTAGTTAAAATTCAATATCTTAAGCTGAAAATACAAGAATTTTGATTCAATCAAGTACACCAAAAGTTCCAGCAGTTGTAGCCTTTATTAAATAAACATATTATCGATGATAAGTAGTGCACAAGTGACCTACAAAGCAAAGTATGAGAAAGTAAAGCTACATGGATGACGTAGCAAGCCTAATAAGCATGATAAAGAAATCTAGTGATGAGTTGTAAGGGTTAAAATAATGTGTTGGCAAAACCAAGTGATGAATCAACAAAGCTAAGGTATGAGGTAAAGCTAAGTAATAGCAAGTACATCCTAAGAAACATGATATGGCAAAGCTAAGTAATAGCAAGTACATCCTAAGAAGCATGATATGGCAAAGCTAAGTAATAGCAAGTACATCCTAAGAAGCATGATATGGCAAAACTAAGTAATAGCAAATACTTCCTAAGATGCATGATATGGCAAGCTAGAAACACGACAAAGCAAACTAGAAATACGACAAAGCAAGCTAGAAGCATGATGTGTCAAGATTCTCTAATCCTAAAGTATGAGGTGTCAAAATCTAATAAGAGTTCAACCTTGAAAGCAAGAGGAACAAGTAATTGATGTTTTGTTTCTAACTATAAATAGAGGTAGCAACAAAACCATTAGGATCATACCAAATATTTTCACTCATTCTCTTAATACACTATTAAGCTTGAAGCAAGAAAGCAAGGGAAAGTTAGGCACAACTAAAGTAAGTACATTATGTGATTTTGAGATACATACATGCTACATGAAACTATCTTATGCATTATGAAAGTCTTGAGAAGATATTTTGGCATGTTTGTTGTACATGAAATTATGATAAATTTTTATGATCAAGGTATATGATGGCATGTTATGGTACAAGCATGTGTATTTTTTACATTCAAGGCATGAAAAGTTTTATATATGTTATATATGACCATTAATATCCAACGTACGGGATATGTTACAAGAAGGGACGTCTTGTAAACGGACCTTATGGGGTACCCTTTATGGACATGGGGTTTATTGAACCTCAAGGCAAGTATGGCATACTTACATGTGACAAGTGAGATCTCAAAAGAAAGTTTTATGCATGGCAAGTATTTTATAAATTGACAATTATTATCAAAGTTATTTATTTTATGAAACCATGACTACTTATTAAGGTTAAAGCTTATATATAGTTCATGTATGCATCTCAAGGGATGAGTAAAGAAGAACTTCATGAAATAGTGCTACAAAGTTCAATAAAAAATGTTTATTGTATTACAAGTCTTAAGTTACGTTTCAGCTATATTTTAACTCTTGATGTAATAATTGAATCATGAAATAAATAAAGATTTGTTGACTGTAAGATTTGGATAAACAAAGTAATGGCACCTATTTTTGGAAATCGGGGCATTACATGTGGTGACTGTTGTGGTTAGTAACATGGGAGGGATGTTGTGTCTGAGTGCGAATTTATGATTAACTGGTTTGTAGTGCCTAAGAGACCACTTTATGACTAAATGATTTATGACATTATGTCAAAGTGATTTTACTGAATTATTTCTCTGACAAAGATTTACTCACTAGACTGTATGGTTTAACCCTCATTTTGTTTTAAAAAATATGCATTTTAGGTTAAATTTATATTGGGATTGCTATCCTTTGCAAAAAAGTATGCGGTTATTATTATGGTAATATTGTCGGGTTAATTATGTTTTCGGTTACCGATTCTGGTGACTATAGATAATTTAAATCTCATGTGGATATATTACTCCGTTGTTATATATTAGTAGGATATTGGATTTTTATGTTAAAGGATATTTGTTTGATTAATTCGTTAATATTTTACTTATTATTGTGGTTAGACATATTCTTACCATCGTTGTATTTGAGATAAATCTGGAAATATTATTTTAGTCGAAACTTTTTGAATCATATTTAGATGGTTTCATTTATTGTGGTTAAATTTAAAAACCCGGTCGTTACAGTATAAGTTTATGTAATTTACTAAAACTAGTTAATATTCAAAAAAATGTTATAGTTAAAAATATATGATAATATAAATTTAACTAATTTTCTTAAACTAATTAATATACATTCAAAAATAATCAATTAATAAAGATATATCAAGTATATAAAAATGTTGTAATTTAGCACCGGTTTAAGTGACTTGGTTAATTTTATAATTTTATATCTAATTTAACTATATTCTTTTTTTGGAAAATTAATTAAAATACCCAAAGTTTGACTTTGACTTACCAAAATACCCTTTTTCTCGCTGATGTTACCAAAATACCCATTTTTTTCGCGGTGGGTCCCGCGATCGCGGGCTTGTGCCCTCGTGGCACCCATGTTTGGGCAAAATGTCTCGCGGAGCCCCCCAACTATGGCCGCGGTGACAAGTTTGGTACCTGTCCGCGGTGGTTGCCCGCGATAGGCCAAAAAAATTACATTTTTGGTCCTTTTTTCACGTGTAATGTTTTTGTGTGTCTTTGGATGAAAATGAGACATTAAATTCGCAAACACAATTCAGTTTAAAAAAATACAAACTGACCAAAAGAAATTTTAAAATTCGTAAATACAGTTCAGTTTCAAAAAAATACAAGCTGGCCAAAAGAAATTTTAGCAAAACCGAGCTGCGTGAGCTGCATTCGTGTCCGCACACAAGTTCGACGATTTTAGCTTACGAAATCGTCAATCGGCACCCCCCCTGCGCGCGGGTAGGAGTTAGAGTAAAACCATTCAAGGAGCTTGTCAACTCCTCACACTTCTTTGGTTATAAACCAAAGAAAGTTTACTCTCTCTTCCTATGTGGGACACCTTCCCACACCCAACTTGGTTTTTGCTAATTTAATCAAATTACTCAACTTTGAGTATCGATATCTCATTCACACATACTCCGTTTTGGACGCATTATATATCGTTTCGAAGCTCTCATATAGGAGAACATAAACCCACTAAGAGTTAATTATATATACCATATATATATATATATATATATATATATATATATAGGGGTTAAATCATGTAAGAACCAAAAAAAAGATTGAGGACCATGAGAACCGATCTAAGCCATAATTTGGTTTTGATCCCATGGTTATAATTAAACTTTCGATCACATGGTTATAATTAATAGATCGAGAACCGTGAGAACCCATCTAAGCAATAATAGATTAAATCAATTAACGGTTTAGATCGGTTTTCATGGTTCTCAACCTTTTTACGGTTCTCATTTGATTACCGTCCTATATATATATATATATATATTTAAATGTGTCCAAAGTTTAGTAAAAACCATATATATATACCATATATATGGTTTTTAGGGACATTTTGCCCAAACATGGGTGCCACGTGGGCACAAACCCGCGATCGCGGGACCCACCGTGGAAAAAATGGGTATTTTACTAACATCAACGAGAAAAAAGGTATTTTGGTAAGTCAAAGTCAAACTTTGGGTATTTTAATTAAATTTCCTGTTTTTTTCGTATAATAATTAGTTTTAGTAAATCACTTACACATTACGATAAGAAAATAAATCTGGTAAAAATCTCAGTATAAAGTATTGATATACATATCAAATTAAAAAGAATAAAATACTTTTTGTTATAATAATTTGTTTGACTAAAAAATAATTATAATTTAAATAGTTTAAATTTCAAATGTGGTGTTTTTCATGTATTTGGTTATGTTTATCCGTTAGTTTTATGAATTTGAATATGGAACATGGTTATCATGTATAAGGAAGGATTATGCAAGGAGATAAACATTTTGGGAGAAGGCGAGAAGTGTGATATAATATATGATTACACGACATGTGAGTGTGTTTAATCATATATGATTAAACGTCTATGTATTGTCAATGTAACATGTGTTTAATCATATATGATTAAACTTGTATATCATATATGCATGATATCACACTCCTCGCCTTCTTGCATAATGTTTAGCTTCTCGTGTGAACGTGTCCATATCATATATGTTGCTTATGTTCATTAGTTAGTTATATGAATTCAAATATGATGATATCATTAACATTTAATGTTGAATTGTAAGTAATGTGCTTTAACTAACGATACTTAATGCATAAAAAGTTGTTTTCAAAACCTTTAACCTAAATGCTTTATAAATTAGTATAGATAATTTAACTTAATTGAATTTAATCATATTTAATTGAATAATTAAGAATGGAAGGGATATGGTTTCACATATAGTATATAAATGGGCCAAATCCAAATGATTGATTTTCATTAAGCTTTTGAAAACCCTCGTTGCAGAAAAACGTTTTTTCAACCACTCTCGTATGAACCAACTATATATTTTAGTGTCTACAACACAATGAACAAGAGGCATCTCCTCCTCTTTCTCATATGGTGCGCAGGATTAAAGATTTCTGCCATTAAATATGTGTATTAATGTTACACTATCTTAGTTCATTTTGATTGTTTCCTGATTTAGGCAATGAAATTTTAAATTTCCGTTGTGCATATGCTATCATAACCAAATAAGACAAACCTTAATATGCATGGACATACTTATAGATTTGGTCTTAATCTTCCAATGTGTTATGTTGAAACCCAAAAAAACAAGATTTTGGGTGAATAGTTTCATTCATTTAACAAAGATACAATAGTTATTTTGAAATATAAAGCACATCATAAACGGAAAATTCTACTTGTATAATTCCATGACCCAAAAGTTGCAAACATGGCATTCCTTTTTTATCCCAGTGAATCCAGCACCTTTAGCCAAGGTAAGAAACTCATCCTCAGTGCGCTCCTTTCCACCGGGATTTTGGGTCATCATGATAGCATCCATATGCATGGTAGCTTTCACAGAAGTGCTTGTATCTGGCAAAAATGGAAGAACTGCCTCTACAACAATAACCTTCCCATCATCAGGCAAAGCCTTGTAGCAATTTTTTAGCAACTTTATGCAATGATCATCACTCCAATCATGTAGTATCCACTATTAAAAATTCATAGCTCATCAATTAACGAAATGTCAAATTCAGAGCATATACAGTTTTGGGACAAATTACCTTCATAAAAATGGCATCACCTTGCGGAACATCATGAAACATATCCCCTCCAACATGTTTTACACCTATATTTACAACATATAAAATAAGAGTCTTTTCGCATTTGTAAGATAACAAAGAACAAACTTACCAGGATAGAGCGGTGCATGTTGTATCACATGTGGCAAATCAAAATTAATTCCATTAATGGTGGGATATTTCGATATGATCGTATTGAGAGTGACTCCTAGACCACCTCCCACATCAACCAAGTGTTTGAACTTGTCAAAACCACGGTAGCACATGAGAATTTCCTTGATCACAAGAGTAGTATGATTTACCATGGCGTTGTTGAAAACCTCATTGAACCTCGTATCTAATGATGGATATTCAAAAGCATTTACTCCATGAACCTTGTCAAATGGAACACCTCCATCAACCACTGAATCTTTAAGTTTAAACCTTGTTCCATAAACAAAAAAATGTCGAATCAACGAATGAAAAGCTATTAAAAAATGTCAAAGCATTTCTACGCTTTTTAATTACATAGTAGAACATAAACATTATGAATCATACACTTATACTAAAAAATCATACTAAATACATCATTTTGTCCATTTTTTATCAAATATTTTGATACCAGTTATCGATAACAGTGAAATGAACATTATTTCATTGCACCAAATTGATCCCTCAACATTTTCTTCCCAAATTGGCCAATTATGGAGATATTAACAAATCCAATTGACTTGTTAAAACATGGATATGGACTTATAAATAGAAAAATACGATAGAAACTCTATAGTAACTTGTAGATAGCGGCAACATATGATTTGAAGTCGGAACTATATTATGCTTCTTGTTGTTTATATAATGCATTATCAACACATAGCATACGCTTATCTTCATATGAATCTCTAAGGCTTTATTCTAGTATACATGAGCTCTAAAGCCCTGATTTTCTAGAAGAATCTAATCAACAAGTTACAAATGTTGATACATGGACTAGTCTAGACTCGTATCTTAAGATCAACACAAAAGGTTGTGTAAAGACCAATGTGATATCCTAGATGTTAAGGCCTCTTATTTCTATGTCCCAACTTCGACAATCAATCCCCCAAACCCACCCTTTTAGACTCCTTCAGGTAGCTAAAAAAGGGAACATTTCTTTTACCTTTTAGACGTATATAACTAAGAAAGGTTTATGACAAATGGTTAACAAGTGCACTCTTATGCTATGTTTGGCAAACTAGCTATAAGCTAGTTTATGACTTATAAGCTAGCTGGTAGCTGATAAGCTAGCTGATGAAAAAATCATGTTTGGCAAAAAGTATCTTGTAAGCATTTAAATGACCAAAAATGACATATTAAAAAATAGTTAATAAATAATAATTAATATTAATGAGGGCATAATTGAAATATTTACAAAAAGTTATCCATAAGCTACTCCCGTCCAGATGAGCTACCAGGGTGTTATTCAGTTTTATGTTTTTTAAAGTTTTCCCCCGAACCTGACTATATATATCAACATAAATCTATATATTAAAGATAATGAAGTTCTAGTTTTTTGGTATAATTTATTTAAATAAAATATTCATTATATTTTTGACAATATAATTTAAAAAAATGAATACTTTTTTATCTATAAAAGAAAGTGAATATTTTTTTTGAAAAATAATAGATTAATAATCTAATTATATAAAGGTTTCAAAAATCCTTTAGACTTTCTTAACGTTTTTAAATTAGTAATTATTTTTTTCAGTATTTACATATTTTCTAGCCATTGAAAAATAAATCTCAATGGTTAAGATTCTCAAACTTTATAGCCTCGTGTTTGAAGTTTGAACCTTTCCTATACTTATGTTGTTATGATATACATGATTTATATTACTTGAAACTAATTTCATATGAATCAAGTAATATAAATAGTCAATCAAAAAAGTAAGTAAAATAGAACTTAAGAATAGAACGTAAATAATCGCAATAGTAAATGATACTACAAAAAAATTAAGTTTATAGAACACCTAAAATAAATAAGAATTCTAATAGGGTGTTTTATAGAACCAAAGTTTATAGGTCCAAACAAAAAAAGTCCTATCTAAAAGTGTTTCAAAAAGTTTATAAGACGTCTTTGAACGTCGTAACAATTTTTTAGAACAATTTTCAAATAAAACTTGACATTAACTATTTTATATAACACTATTTGAAAATATGTGTTTATAGGACACTTTTCAAAAACGTCCTATAAAATTAGATAATACGACACTTTATTTTGAAAATGTCCTAAAAACGTTGTTACGACGCTCAAAAGCGTCTTATAAACTTATTGTAACACTATTAGATATGACATTTTTTTGTTTGGTTCTATAAACTAAAGTCCTATAAAACACTTTATTAGAACGTTTATTTATTTTAGGCTTCTTATAAACTCAAATTTGTTACAGTGTAATTTTGTAATGGCTAATTTGATTTAAAATTAACTAAAATATTATTATGAATATGAAAATGTTAATATGTACTTCATAAGCTTTTGTTATATCATAATCAGAAATCTATAAAAATATAATGATCTATTTTTTTTAGGAAAAGTATAAACATTTACTTGAAAATATAAAAAAATTTAGACATATTTAATTTAAGTAGGTTTTTACACATTTTTTTTACTTTTTCTACCATATTAAAAGTAAAATATGTGCAAGGAGGGGCTTTGATTACTAATACATGTAGTTTATATCCTATTCCATTAGAGTATTTAATGAGATTATGTAATAACCGGGTTTGTTTTGTAAATAGGTGAAAATTAATGGGTGTGGTGTGAAGAGTAAAAGTTGAGGGACTTGAATGCAATTAGAAGGGATTAGGGTTAAAACCCCTAAAACCCTCATTTTCTCCTTATCAGAAAAGATGCGGCTAAGTGTTTGTGTGTGTGAAGGAGCTTGTTGATTTGGGAAAGAGAGCCTGGAATGCGAAAGTTTAGAGTGTGAAATCTTATCTACAACAACAAGGTAATTTCATTCCTCTAACCTCTTTTAGATTTGTGAGGGTTTAGGTTTTTGTTTTGGGAGAAATGTGTTGTTATCGATAACCCTAGTGTTGGGATTGAGGTTTCCTGTGTGATTCGACAACTATTCAGTGTGGGAATGCTTAAGGGTGGTTGTTTTAGACATTTAATGGGTTTGAGCTGGATCTCTATAACCTAATGTTGAGATTTGGTAAGTTTTACCTTGTTTCCGATGCGTCTGTTCTTTTTCGGAGATCGCTAGTTCCGGAGAAAAACATCCAGATTAGTGTGTGTTCCGTAAAGTTCTGGAGAAAGGATTCTGGATGGTGCGTGTCGGGAACCGAAAGCCGACATCCGGAAATGACCCGGAATCCGGAAGGGATCCGGAAGCGGGTACCGGAAAGCTAGAGTCCGGATAAATCCGGAATAGGAATCCAGAAAGTACCGGAATCCGGATGAAGTCCGGAAAGTACCAGAATCCGAAAGTGGTGTGTCCGGGAGTGGTTTGTCCAGAAGTGGCTGTCTGGGAAACTCCACTATTTGGGACTGTGTCGGTAATCCTTTAGGTTCCTTTTGTGTGCCGAGTAGAGAGTGCCTTAAGAAAGTCGGGATGTGTCTCGGGATGTGTGATAGAAATCCTTGTGGGATGTTGAGTGACTTATTCACCCTCGTGTGTTAGGTGAAAATGTAGGTGTGCGGTTAGAGAATAGCGGTTTCAAGTAAAGACGTGTTAGCGTGGACGCTAGGTGAGTCTTTCTAAACTGAAGCTTTATCGATACTCGAATTTATTACTTGTACCGATATATTAAATTGCATGTTTTGCGTTGTTTTAAATATGCATGATAAATGTGTGTTAATTATAGTTCGGGTATGTGTGGGGCGAAGCATGTGATGACTTGTTATGGATATATGGGGAGTGTGTCCCATGCAGGATATATGAATTCATTTCATATGTTCACCAAGGAAGGGTGTGTGCCCTAACACGTAGTCACAAGTGTGTACGTGACCAAATCGTGAGCCACCAATAGGCGTTGTGTGTGTATTTAAACTGATAAAGGTGACCGTTTATAAATTCTTATAAACTTTCTTTTTTTTGATAATTGTGGCGTGGTGTTGGTAACAAGAGGGATCTCACTAGACCTCATGGTCTAACCCTCGCTTTTCAAAACAAAAAACATTTTCTGGTAAGTAGGTAGTCGAGGGCTCGTTTAAAGGCAAGAGCAAGATGTGAGTTGGAGCATGCGTATAGAATTAGGATTAGAAGACTTTCCTTTATTGTTTAGATAGGTTTCTCAACTGTAATTAGGGTTATTTCCGCAAACCCCGGTTTTGTAATCTTTAAGGTGTGACTTTGTTGGGGTTGTTTTGACGTTTTTATTTAAAGTAGTAGCTTTTGGCATGTTTGTTTGTGTGGGTTGTTACATATTATTAGGTTTACATGATTAACAATTATGTATTTATATAATAGGGTATTTATGTCGATTTACGTGTACTTTGATCATTTCCAGATTCTTGAAGAACAACTTCAAGCGAGCGGCTTAATAGAAAAGTTTCCAAAGGCATTTATTGCAATTGAGCTAACCCCGCAAAGCAGGGACGGACCTAGAAACTTTTTCATACGGTGGCACTATATTTTTTTTCATACAGTTTTTATCGACATATATATCTTTTATACTAACGTTCAATATCGACCAATGTGTTTTTAGCCAAATTTCAACATTTCGAGGGATTTTTAATGTTTTTGTTTTGATTTTAGGGATTTTAAAGTTTTTTTTTATCGATTTCGATGGACTTTTTCGATTTTTGGTTGATTTTAGGAGATTTTTCCGGTAATTTTGGTTGATTTCAAGAGTTTTTCGGTATTTTTGTTTGATTTCAAGAGTTTTTCGGTATTTTTGTTTGATTACGAGGTACGCTTGCACTTTCAAAAGAATACGGGAGCACCTCCTAAAACGATACGGTTGCACCTATCACAAAACCAAAAAAATTTACTCTTCGTCGGTGAAATACCACGATGGCACGTGCCACCGTGTGCCCTTAATTGGGTCCGTCCCTGTCGCAAAGTTATGACAAATTGTTATAGAGAAATTAGGTAATGATTTCTTTGTCGTTATAAAACATTAAATAGTAAATTACTTGGTCAGAGTTAATAGCCTAATAGTTTTTTTATATGACACTTTTTGAAACCAAAAATTTATGTAAAACAATTTTCAGAAAGTGTCTTATAAAAAATCGGTTATTTTATTTTTTAATTAATCGAAGAAGAGTACCTTAATGATAGAGAGATAAATTGTTCCAATACTTAAGACTATGTTTATCAGCAATCCAATCCAATCCAATCTCTATTAAAAAATTTATTTCTCTCTCTTCCACCTACCTAATTTCAATCTCAATTCAATCTTACATTTTTTACAATTTATTAGCAATCCAATCCAATCTCAAATATTTTTAAAAATATGTATATATTTAATATATTATCATATATATAATATTTTTATTATTATTCTTGAATATAAAAAATAGATAAAAAACTATCTAATATTATAATAAGAAGTTTGCAAAAAATAAAGTTTTCAAGATAAGAGAGTACTGAAATACAGAGAAATATTGGTGTGCTGAAAATATATCAACATTAGTCTCTATTTGTAGGGAATTGAAAAATATGAATTTGGTATATTTTTTATTTTTTTGTTTTTTTGTTAAACTTATCTTTTTATTAATATAAGATTTATCTAAAAAAAATTACTTACACCAATCAAGTAATGACATGTGTAAAATAAATAATTAAAAAAAATTGCTCAATCTTGGATTGGATTGCAAACGAGATTGGTTTGACCGGCTACCCTCTTTCCATTTTTCATTTTTTTAATTCTTTTAGTTTTGTCATCGTCCAAGATCACCATTAAAGATAGAGAGTAGAATAAAAAAGTAGATACAATACTTTTACAATGAACAAGTACTAATTTGTAAACACTAGAATAGAATAAAAATGTAATAATAAATTATACGCCAAAATAATAATATATTTTTCTTCAACAACAACATTTTAGAGGTGGTACTTTGATTATAACTTATTAACATCCACTTCTAATATAGTTGTAATGATAAACAAATTTTGATTAAAATATAATATGTAATAAATAGATAGTCTATTAATGTTTATCTTAATATGTATAGTTATTCGATTTATTACATTAAGTTTTATTAGATTAAAATATTTTTTTTAAATATAATAATATGTGTTTCCTATTTCCTCTACTATAATTGTTTAGTTTATCAAATAAGTAAATAAAATTTACCAAAATACATTAACTACGAAATCAAAGTCGGTTTTAACACATTGGAAATATTGCAACACCACCTTTTCTCTTCTCTTTAATTTGAGCAAGGTAAATTCACAATAAGTCAATATTTAAACTACCAATAATAAATGGGTGTAGGTTTCTTTATAGCACAACACTACGATAAATTTGAGATTATAGGAGATCAATCTAAAATAAATAAGCGTTCTAATAGAATGTTTTATAGGACTTTAGTTTATAGAAACAAACAAAAAAACGTTTGCGTTACAATAAGTTTTTTGAACGTCGTAACAAGGTTTTTAGGACATTTAAAAAAAAAACCGTAGTAGCTAATTTTATAGGACACTTTTGAAAAATGTCCTATAAACTCATATTTTTAGAGGACACTTATGTTTATATGACATTTTTCAAATGTGTCCTATAAAATAATTAATAGAACCCTTTATTTGAAAAATGTTCTAAAAAACATGCTACGACGCCCAAAGACATCCTATAAGCTTTTGTTGACACTTTTAGATAGAACATTTTTTTGTTTGTTCCTATAAAACACCCTTTAGGACGCTTATTTATTTTAGGCGTCCTATAAACTTAATTTTGTTGTAGTGCAAACTATTTTGTTTGACAAATACTTTACCCGACATCTTGCAATTATAAAGTATATGTGAGCTTACCAACTCTTGATGTACACGTCGTTCAGATTCAACTCCATCAACGCACTTAATGACACCCCATCTTCGTTTCGAATAAGGTATTTAGCAACAGGGGCAAGTCCATACACTCGAACTGGCATCATTTCACGGTCCTGTTGTGTGCAAGTGACAATCGAATAGCTAGCAAGCAACCGAAGCATCTGGTCAAGCATGTCCGGTGCATCATTGTTTGGGATCGACAAACCATTTGCAATCTCATGAGCCGAGAGTCGGGCGACATGACCTGCTTCGGCTATAGCCTCCAAGACTCCGAGCTTCATTGTATTTTCTAGCACCATTGGTAATCCTATGGATGTAACCAGTTGCATCCCGTAAGTGAACTCTTCATTGCTATCCATTTTCACAAAACACTTTCACGCCTCCTTTACTTCAGTAACACCTTATTCCCCTTTATATATATATATATATATATATATATATATATATGTGTATGTATAACGAGATAAGAAGAACATTATATAAACAGTGGGAGACCTAAACTTTTCATATGGTGACAGTGTAATATAATATAGACAGTGCAATAATCTATATCTTTTTACCGAGGTCGTTTAATATTGTCCGGTATGTTTTTAGCCTAATTCCATTGTTTCGAATTTTTTATTTTTATTTTTTTTTGCTTGATTTCAAGGGTTTTTAAGTTTTTTTTTAATCGATGAATTTTTTCAGTTTTTTGTTAATTTAAAGATTTTTTTTTCGATTTTTTGGTTAATTTTAAGAGTTCTTTTTTTGGTTGACGAGTTACGATTGCACGTTTTTGAATTTTCCTTAAAAAACGATACGATTACACCATTACGAACCTAAATTTTTTAACCTTTATCGAATAAATAATACGGTCACCAAGGTAGGTCCGCCATGCATATAAATAGCAAGTAGGGACGTGTGTATTTTTAACGACATATTTTTTCAATGACCATCATATCAATTTTTTTCTTTTTGTTATATCCATTTTTTATATCTGTTTTTTTTTCCTAAACATTTTAATCACCTATGAGCTAAATTCTTCCTCGATTATGGACCAGACTATAATCTGTAAATGAGTCTCATATCTAGAATTAATATATTTCAAAAAAGTTAATTTATAATAGAATTTATGTGCCTCCAAACAATAAAATGCAAGTAGGGGTATAATGCACTTTAGAAATTTGATTAAAATAAATGAAATAAGTCTCTATCTATGTGCAGGACTTGTCATGTATATTAATTAGACACATGTGGTACATAACGTGTTTGAGGCTTGGGTGTAGATGAAGATGAGGCAGAAACGTGGCAATGTCTTGGCCCAAGGTTTCTTGGGGTTTAGATTTGCATTATTATTATTATTATTTTTACTTATTTGCTTATAGCTTTTCCTCACCGTAAATAAACTATTTCTAATGTTTGGATTGAAAAAAATAAAAGTGCTTATGAATTTTCTTCACCATAAATAAGTTGTTTTTGATAAGTTACTCCATACTAACTTATTTGCTTCTCCCGATTATCTTATTTATCCAAATTACATTTTTACCCCCACTTTTTAATAAACCCTACACAACGCAGATCAGTTCTCTTTCACCATCGCCTCCATCGTTCTCCACAGGCTCAACTCGCATCCATCACCATCGGCTCCACGCCTCCATGTGGATCCCATAATGTGCAATAACAAGTATTAAGTATTAACCAAACAATAATTAACAATAATGAATCAATAATTGTTGTCATCCATCTCATTCATAATCAGAGAGTTTTACAATTAAGAACACGACTCTAAAAGCTAATACGATTGATTAACCTAAAACAATAGGAAAATTAAACTATTTATACCTTGTGAGGTATTTACACATTTAACCCATAACTTTAACACAATTACATTTTTCACCCTAACAATCTCCCCCTTTAGAAGTTAAGGTAGGAACGGTCGGTTTCTCGGTATGCATCCCATATAGGTTTCAAATCTTCTCATGGCTTTTCTGAACTCGATTCGGTCTTCCACTTCTTCAAGGGCCCTCATCATCAGTTTTCTTCGGGTCGTTGGCGTTTGAAATCCAACAACTTGGCTTTCGTTTCGCTGATGAATCTGTTGGAGTTGTAGTCGGATCGCCTTCAAGGTACCGTCAGAGTACTTGGCGATCTCGGAGAATCTCAGAAAACGTCTTTCTCCCAGCTTGTTTCTGTAGATCACTCTGAATTCTAGTTCATGTAAGATGGTGTAAAACGGGTAGTCGTCGATGTTGGGGAGTTGGTTGTTCGGTCTTCGGACGTTCACTATCGGTTGATGGCTTTCAAGAGCAAGCTGAAAAGTCGAAGACATTGTAGTAGAGGTATGAGCGATACATAAAGTGTCTGATGGCTCTCAGGGCTATCTGGATGTTGAACTTGCGAATCTGAAGGTTTCGGAAATGATGGTACATGAATTTGAAGTCGTCAATCCTTAGATGCTGAAAATCTACCTCAGAGAACGTGTGCATCTGCCCATCTTTCTCTAAACAGTAAACTCCGAATACGAGATCTTGTAGAACAGTTTGGCCACAACTTCTCTAACTTGACCAATCTGGCTCCTTGAATGAACATACTCTTTTCTTTGCGCTTTATCTTTTATCAAGAACATGTATTCCATCTTGAGCTCTTCGGTTTCTCCACCAACACCCAACACTGCAAACGGATCCATTCTGCGGATGCGATGAGCAAATAACCATCTTTCGGTCTCTTCAAGAAAGGTTGCTCAAAGTCTGACTATCCGATGCCTTCTTTCAGCTTCACTGATCTCTGGTTGATTGGCGTTAGAGGGGCCAACTGGATCAGCATTTGACGGATTGGCTTGATTCGGATCTGGTTGTGCTGATTGAGTAGCAGATGGTTGATCCTGAGTGAATGCGGGTGGAACTAGAGTGGTAGATGTATGATGTGCATGAGAAGATATTGGAGATGTGATGGGGCTGATATAAATGTCACATGGAGTTTCACCGCCCAACACATCATCAAAAAAAGTATACTGCTGCTCTTTGTACCACGCAACCCTCGCAACGACATCCTTGTCATCCTCGGGTTCAAGAAAGTCTGCCTCTGAATCTGACACAACGATTAAGGGAACCGGTTGACCTTTGACCATAAATAAGTTGTCGAAGTCTAGGTCATCATCGTCCGAGGGGATGTCAAACAATTCTGCTTTTGTTCCCATTATCATCCGAATCTCTTATTTATTGATCTCGGGCTCTTCAACCGTCGGATCAACGATTGGATCAACGTATAGGACTATCTGCCTATCGCTTTCTTCACCATAAGCCCCTGATTCAAACAACTGAGAGACTTTCTCAGAGGTATCATCACCATTGGCTTGATTTTTCAGTACCTGTAGCAGCATCAACCTTGGCCGCAACTTCATCCTGTACTACGTCGATGGCTGAGGCATCATCAAGCTTGCGTTTCTTTGAGTTCTCCCCCTCATGGTCATTGGGGTCTCCCTCGTGATCATGCTGACGCTTGTTACCGAGAGCTTGTGACTTACATGATTGTTCAAGGATAGTGATGTGGTCGGTTAGCGCGTCAAGTGAGGTATGAATGGCTGCCAGGCTTTGTTCAACACTGTCACGAAAGGCAGTAAATTTCGGAGGATGTTGGATGGGGAGTGGATGGTGTTTGACTTGGATCTGGGTGTGTTGCATGTTGTTGTCTAAGAAGGCTTAGCAGATCCTGATCTTGGGGGTGTTTGGGTTAAGGGATAGTAGTTTAGCTAAAAGGAGGGATTTTAACTCACCGACTAGTAGATCGACAGTTGGCTGTTCTGGAGCAGGTGATGCTCGTGGTGGAGATGGGTGTTGTAGAAACCAGGATTCGATCTTACAATCAATTAATCAATAAGAACACAATCAAACAGTAGAAGAATAGAGAATTGGAGCCAAAAGCTTTGTATTCATTGAAGAACGGATTACAGATCTAGAGAGAGAATCTCTCAAAGATTACAAAGATTGAATACGAAAGTTTCCAAAAGTTAGTTAGCTTACAGTTGCTAACCGCTATATATACTGTAAAGAAAAGCTAAAGCTACAGTACATATTCATAACAGACCAATAGAATGCAGGCACGTGTTTTAATGTATAACATAATTAAAGAGAAAATGTTTAAGTAATAAGTTCAGAACTTCTAAACATTCTTCTGACTAAGCATACTCAGAACATACACTTGAGTACATTGACATTTTCATCTTCTTCAGAACTTCTGAGTTCTCCTTCTCAGAACTCTGAGTCTTCTTATCAGTTGTGAACACTTGGCATCTTGACAAATGCTTTTCATTCAGAACCTCTGAGTTCTCCTTCTCAGAAGTCTGAGTCTTCTATTCAGATTTCCAACACTTAGGTTTTTGACAAACATTAGATCTAACAATCTCCCCCTTTTGTCAAACAACCTTGTACTTATCAACACTGAACTCTTTCAAAGCACCAACAATCTTTAACAAAATCAAATTTCTCAGTGCTAATCTTCTTTCAATCTTTTAAATAATTTCTTTGATTTCCTTAACCTTATCTCCTTTTAACAGCTTTCTTTCCATGTTGGCCTTTATGAATCTAAGTGTTCCAGAGCTATATTTGGCAACTTCACTTGCTCTAAAGAATATCTTTTCACTATGACCATTTGCCATAATAACTCCCACTTCTGTCCAGGTACATACATACCCTTTCTTTAATACATTCAGCTGTTCATGATCAGTGTTTGGCCTTGACAAATATACACATGGTCTTCCAACAACTAAGGCAATTTGGAAATCATTGTAAGCAGCCCATCTCAGTGCATGGAACATCCCTTCCTTTACAACAGCTATAACTCCTTTTTTTCTTGTATTTACTGTCTTCTTTGTTTCCCAGAAAACCATACAAACTGTAGAAGTCAAATACAGAAATCTTTCGAAAGTCAGCTTTAGTGAAGTAATACACATTTCCATCTTCTCTTAGGACCTCAAATCCATTGTTAGCTCCAAATATTCATAATATTAGAAGTATTGAAAAATAGGCCAAGTATAGAAGACTGCCACAGAAGCTCCACCGAAGTAAATAAGATCATTCAAGAAAAACCAAGATCAAAGATAGCCAGAAGATTGCTCACAAAGAACCGAAGAAGGACCTACAGAAGATTGCTCACAAAGAACCGAAGGACCTACAGAAGAATGCTCACAAAGGACCGAGCCGCAGAACCTCTGTCACCCTTGACAGAGCCTCTGCGGTTCAGACTGAAGACTTGGAAGATATTTATAATATCTTGCCACTGTTACAGGAATATCTTACCACTGTTACAGAAATATCTTGCTACTGTTCCAGGGTCCGTTCATCAACTTGTACAAAGCATGGTCTAACAACAACATGTGCCAAACTCCGATAGGCATCCTTACAAGTTGATATTAGCGCATTTAATGCATGCAGGTTTCCAACTGTTCATGCCATCCCTTCTTTCCTGTAGCAATAGTCCTTTTGTCTAGAATAGTTCTTTTGTTGTAGTATAAAAGGAAGACTCATGTTGAGTTCTTCCTTACCAGCTAACACACAAGCCAACAACGCACACGACACACAAAAACACTTGCACACAATTAAAGTCAAATATGTTCTTAGTGTTCTTCATCAAATACAGTAAACTTTGAGATATTAATATGTTCTTCATATACTGTTTATTTGGTATTTTGTGTTGTTTCTATACAAACATATCTGTTAGTTCTTCAAATACGCTTCCGCAACACATCTTATTTGAACTAATAGATTAGATAATCTTTGTTAATCAAATACGGGAACCAACAATTGGTATCAGAGCCAAGCTTGATTTTCAATATCAAGCGATCCTCGGTTTAACAAGATTATTGGTAGAAACGTGGTCTGTTTTTAACCTGTTATTTATTCCAACAAACAGATTCTAATTTTCAACCATTTTCGATTTATTCGACATTTGGAAGATCTAGAGAAACTGTTTCTTTAGTTAAAACTCCATAAAAGTGCACTGTTAAGAACCTCCAAACCCAGAAAATCCTTCCAGATTATTCCTTCGTACTTTTTCGTGTCATATCTTTATTCTGAAGCTTCCTACTCTTAAAATGACAAGCGCGCAAAATTTCTTCATAGCTGGTTCATTAACCAAACGACCTTCTCTTCTACGAAATGAGTATCCTCAGTGGAAAATAAGAATGATCCATTTCTTTGAGGGTACTGATAAAGAGCTCGTACAATACCTTTATAATCCTCCAAATGTCCCTATGTTAACAGTACCTCGTGTACCAGCTACAGCTGACACTCCTGAAATCCCTGAGCATCAAAAACCTAAAACCAGGGATGGTTGGTCAGATCAAGATAAGGAAAAAGATGAACTTGCGCAGAAAACTAAAAGAATTCTGATCATGGAAATCCCCAACGACCTCTTTCAATCCTTAGATGCATGCGAATCTGCGTATGATCTTTGGAAAGAACTGGAGAAACAACTTGAAGGGGGAGCTAAAACTCAGAAAAACCGAAGGGCTCAATACATAAACGAATATTACGCTTTTAAAGCCCTGACAACTGAATCTCTGCAGACAACATATGACAGGTTCAACTCTTTGATCAATAATTGCAAGAAGTTCGGCATCCACAGAACTTCTGAAGAGAATAACGTCATGTTTCTCAAAAGTCTGAACGAAGAATGGCTCCAGTTATCTATGTCTTTACAAACCAATCAAGATTTAGATTCCTGGACTCTTTCAGACCTCTACGGAACATTAGCTGGTCAAGAGCCTCAAGTAGCACAAGCAAAGACACTAACCATTGCACCTCTTGCTTTGGTTAGTAAATCTACAGAAGAAACAGAGAGGCCGAGAAAAGAAAGAGCGACAGAAGAAAAGAAAAAGGAGAAAAAGAAAAAGGTGGTGGTAGTTGACAGCGAAGACGAAGAAATTATGGGAGAGGGAGAGATCACTCTGGCATCAAAAGCTACATCCTTAGCTCTATTAACAAGAGAATTCAGAGGAAATCAAAAGAGTTCTGGTAATGACAGATATGACAGAGATAATAGAGAAAGAAGAGAAGATTGGAGTAGAAGGGATCAAGGAAGAAGAGAAGAATCAGCTGACCGACAGAGGTCAGACGACAGAAGTAACGACCAACAGAGGTCGAGTGAAAGATACAACAGAGGAAATGACCGACAGAGGTCAGATGACAAGGCAAGCTACACACCACAAGAATGCTATAAGTGTGGTAAGCCTGGTCATTATGCTAATGAATGCAGATCGGAAAAAGGTGGTGACCGATAGAAGTCCGACGATCGTGCTGGTAACACTTCCCAGAACCAAGGTTGCTATAACTGTGGGAAGCCAGGCCACTTTGCAAATGAATGCAGAAGCAGGCCAAATCAACCACAGAAGGACTCAGCTTTTTACAAAAAGAAAGCTGAGTATTATGCTCAAAAGTCACTCATGGCAAACAAAGTGGTGAACAAGGAATATTGGGAGTCAGATACAACCTCTGATGATGAATACACCAAAAATGCCTTGTTCTGTGGCATGGCAGAAATCAGCTCCGACTCTGACAATGAGGTATCTACTTCAAACTCCACCTCTAGCACTACAGAAGTTGATTTACTTATAATTAAAACTGAAAAAGACTTGTGATGATATTCAGAAAAAGCTCACTTTTTATGAAAGAGAAGCTAGACTTCTCACTGAAGAAAAAGCAAAAAAATTCAAAGAAAAGGAATAATTAGAAGCAAACTGGAACAAGAATCCATTTCCTTTAAAAGAGAAAATTTCTGAATTAAATACATCTTTAAAATCTAAAACAAAAGAACTTTCAGATTCTGAGAGCGACAGACTAAACATTTTAGCTCTTAAGGAATATTTTCAAAAGGAAAGAGAAGTCATTTGGCAAGATCTACTTAGAAGAGATGTTTTAATTAAAAATTATCGTGATGCACAAAAGGTGTATGAAAAAATAAATACTCAAATAGGAAGGCGAGGTATTGGGTACAGTGATATCAATCAAGGTACAGAAAACAAAAAGAATAAACCTCTGTCATCTCTATTTACTTTAGGAAAAGTCAAAAACCTAATTTTCCAAACTTAATCTCTGTAAGTAAGAGAGTAAAACTCTCTGGGGAACCTCACTTAAGGAAACCCATGAAGATGATAAATGTATGGTTTGAAAACACAGATTTATCACCTTCAACCTCTGTCAAAAGAGGATCCAAACCAAAGAGATATATGAAAACTCTAGATCAGATAGGAATCTTCAAGTTTGGTAAACCAGATACTCAAACTCAAGTTGCTTTTGTCTGCACAATAGATTCTGAAAAGAAATTATCTGCAGAAGCACTTGAGTTCAAACCAATCTTTTCAGAAGAAAAACTAAGAAATATATGTGAAAAGGAAATAATGGAAATCGTGAAAATAGATATTTTGAAAAATCTATGTACACCTTCTGTAGATCAAAAACTCTCTGAAGAGATCTTATCAGACACCTCTGTTGACTTAGAAAATATTTTTTCAGATGAAGAAAGCAAGTATGACACATGCTCGGAAAATCCAGCCTCTGTCGAAAGAAATATTGATGACTCAACCTCTGTATATAAGGACGATTCATCATCTGAAGAATCAGAGACTGACAGAATAAAAAAGATTCATTGTGACACGGAGGTTATTAAACAAACCTCTGAAGTTCTTAACAGAACTATTTCTCCAAAGGAGAAAATCACTGGAATTCCTATCTGTCCAGACTTTTTGGATATGTGCATACAAGCCAAAACCTCTATTGAGCTTGAAAATTTCAAACAACAGAAGTTAATGTCCTCTCAAAATCCAAAAGATTCAAAGTTTTTAAAACCCTTAAAAATTAAAGTTAAACCAACATGGCAACAAAAGGGTAAATGGCCAAAACCTAACAAATCTTTTTCTTCTGTGACAGTGAAATCAACAGAAGGGACTCACAGAAGGCTGCTACAAACAAAGATTTTTGCCAACAATCTAATCTACATAAATCTTCTTGTAATAGGAAGCCATATGATAGAATAGAATGTAATGCCTCTGTGGCCCAGTTTAATGCTTTAAATGAAAATTTCAAACAAATCACTTCTGATGTTCTATACTGTCATTGCTTTGATCTAATGTTCAAATTGAATAATCATTTCTGTAGTTCAAAGTGTTTTCTCTCTGCACCTAAATCAAATATTAAAGAGAAACAAACTGATTCTTCGACAAAAGATAAAATGTATTTCAAGAATGCTAAGGCAAACTTGAAAAATTCTGACGAAACTGGACCCATGTGGATATGGGTACCTAAAACTCTTTGATTGTCTTGCAGAAACAGTATGTTCCAATATGGTATCTAGACTCCGGATGCTCAAGGCACATGACTGGCAACAGAGGTCTTCTATCCACATACCAAGAAAAACAAGATGGTGGATTAGTGACTTTTGGAGACAACAAAAAGGGGCATATTAAAGGCTATGGAGTCATAAAGAAAGAAAATATCACCGTACACAAAGTTGCATATGTTGATGGCCTTAAACACAACCTACTCAGTGTCAGCCAACTTTGTGACACGGGATTCGATGTACTGTTCAAAAGAACATTTTGTTCTCTACTAAGTGAAGACACCGGAATAGAACTTCTGCGAGCCAAAAGAAAAGGTGATATGTATCTAATGAACTTCAATGCTAAAAACAAGGACAACATTTGTGTTGTTGCAAGCAAAAGTGAAGAAGCCTGGCTATGGCACAACAGGTTCTGTCACTTAAACTTTCATACTCTAGATAAACTGGTAAAACTTGACCTGGTCAAAGGTTTACCTAATGTTAAATTTAATAAGGATCATTTATGCTCTGCCTGTGAAATGGGAAAACTCAAAAAGAGCTTCCCACAAGGGCAAAACTGATGTATCTTGTCCTAGGCCTCTGTACATGCTTCACGTTGACCTCTGCGGTCCAAGCGCTATACAGAGCCTAGGTGGCAAGAAATATATACTTGTCTTAATTGATGAGTATTCACGATTTACATGGGTTGAATTTGTCAGAAAGAAATCAGATGTTCCATGCATCCTGATTAATCTAATGAAAAGAATCAAAGTTCTTTATGAGTGCAGAATTCTGAAGTTACGAAGTGACAATGGCACAGAATTCAAAAACTCTGTCATTGAAGCCTATCTCACAGAAGAAGGAATATCCCAGAACTTCTCTGCCGCTCGCACTCCACAACAGAATGGCATGGTCGAACGAAAGAACCGCACACTCGTGGAGGCTGCAAGAACCATGCTTTCTGCATGCGGATTACCAGTGACCTTTTGGGCAGAAGCAATTTCAACTGCTTGCTATACCCAAAATCGTTCAACAATCGTGAAAAGACACATCAAAACTCCTTATGAATTGATCAACAAACGGCGACCAAACATAAAGTTTCTCCATGTATTTGGATGCAAATGCTTTGTCTTAAACGACAGAGACTCAAGAGGAAAGTTTGAAGAAAAGGCTGACCAAGGCAAGTTCATCGGGTACTCTACCGCTTCCAAAGCCTACAGAGTTTACCTTCTGAAGTCACGCACGATAGTAGAAAGCATCAATATATCCTTTGATGACTCATTCCAAAAGACTTCTGAACAACTCAGTTCAGAACTCGGGCTAAACAAGGAAACTTCTGGCATTTCAAAAATAAATGAAGATTTAGGTCTTCTATTTCAAGAGATGTTCAACAACGATATTGATCCCTCTGCTGGAACCAACATCACCTCTGCAGAATCACCTTCTGTAAACGAAGTAAGTATCTCTCTGTCTGATCCTTTTAATCTCTCATCCTCTTCTGCAACTACTACAGGTAATGAAAATCGAACAGAAGATACGACAACAAAAGATTCAACAGAGGTAATCCAAATACTAACAAACCCAACAGAGGAAGCAACACCAGAAGAAACACCAGAGGGAAGTGAAGATGAAACCACAATACCTACAGAGAAGGAAATTCCAACTCTAATACCCATTCCTACAGAAGCTGAACTAAACACATGGGCAGAACCATCAACCACTTCAACCACAGAAGTTCAACTTGATGACTCAAATGATCATCTTCCACGGACAACTCAATGGACAAAAAGTCATCCTCAAAGCCAAATCATCGGTAATCCCATTGATAAGGTAAAAACAAGATCAGCTTCTGCAAACTTTTGTTTCTTTACCAACTTTATTAGTGTGATCGAACCGAAAAAGATCTCTGAGGCCCTGGAAGACCCAAACTGGGTGGATGCTATGCAAGAAGAGCTTCTGCAGTTTGAGCGAAACAAGGTCTGGACTCTAGTACCTCTGCCATGAGGGAAACAGGCCATAGGGACTAAGTGGGTCTTCAGAAACAAAAAGGATGAGGATGGAGTGATCATTCGAAATAAAGCAAGACTGGTGGCCAAGGGATATCGCCAAGAAGAGGGCATAGATTACGATGAAACTTTTGCCCCTGTTGCACGGCTCGAAGCAATAAGAAATTTCTTAGCCTTCGCAGCCCACAGAGGTTTTAAAGTATATCAAATGGATGTAAAATCTGCCTTTCTCAATGGTGAAATTCAAGAAGAAGTATACGTCCAACAACCACCAGGGTTTGAAAGCTCAAAGTACCCAAGGTATGTCTATTACCTCGACAAAGCTCTATATGGACTGAAACAGGCTCCAAGAGCATGGTACGAAAGACTTTCTACCTTTATTCTAAATAACAACTACAAAAGAGGTACCATTGATACAACTCTGTTCTTTAAAGGTGAAGGAAATGAGCTTATTCTTGTACAAATATATGTAGATGACATTATTTTTGGGTCTACAAATGCACAAAAATGTAAAGATTTTGAAAAGCTCATGCAGAGTGAGATTGAAATGAGTATGATGGGAGAATTAACCTTTTTCCTCGGACTTCAAGTCAAACAAACATCAGAAGGAATTTTCATAAACCAATCAAAATATGTCTCTGACATACTTGAAAAATATAGCCTCTCTAATGCCTCTGTCATGAAAACCCCAATGGCCACTGGAAAGAAACTTTTTTCAGATCCAAATGGCATCTCTGTCGAGTGCACGCTTTACAGAGGAATGATTGGGTCTTTATTATACTTAACAGCCAGTAGACCTGACATAATGCATGCAACATGCCTCTGTGCAAGATATCAAGCTAATCCTAAAAAGTCACATTATATTGCTGTAAAGAGAATCTTCAGATACCTTAGAGGGACCAAAAATCTTGGCCTCTGGTATCCACAGAACTCTGGTTTTGGACTAAAGGCATACACAGATTCAGATTTTGGAGGATGTAAACTCGACAGAAAGAGTACCTCTGGGAGTTGTCAATTCATAGGTGGGAAATTAGTAAGCTGGACATCAAAGAAACAGAATTGTGTCTCAACATCTACAGCAGAAGCTGAATACGTTGTTGCTGCTAGCTGTTGCTCTCAAGTTGTGTGGATGAAAACTCAGCTGAAAGACCTTGGTCACATCATCTGCAAAATCCCCATCTTCTGTGATTCTAAAAGTAAAATTGCCATATCTGCCAATCCAGTACAGCATTCAAAGACAAAGCACATAGATATCAGGTATCACTTTTTGAAGTATCATGTTGAAAACCAAACCATCGAGATGCATTTTGTACCAACAGAATTTCAGCTTGCTGATTTATTCACCAAGGCACTTGATGAGAAAAGATTTCTTTACTTGGTGGGTAAATTAGGAATGATAAATATGTCTTAATCTCTGTAAGTATCTTATCTTCATTTAAAATTTTGTATAAATTTTGTTTACATATATATATATATATATATATAGATACTTTTGGTAAATATTTTGCTTTCATATGTAAATTCTAAAAATCTCAAAACTAAAAACAAAAGAGCTTCTGTAGGACTCCTCAGAACCTCTGACGATCCTTACAGAACCTCTGATACACTTGACATATGTTATAAACATTACTTTTGATAATTTGAACCAAGCATAGGTCAAGGGGGAGAAGAAAGGGAACTACTTGATCTACAAAGGCTGATTAGATCAAGGGGGAGCAAAAGGAGACCTTGCTTAATCTACAGAGATTTATAAGTCAAGGGGGAGCAAAGGAAGAGATGAAATCAACAGAAGAAAATAACTTTGCCGGACAAAGAAGAACAAAAAGGTTGGTATCTCGTACAAATTCTTTATGAAAATAATTTTCTAGGACATAAATTTCTAAATATGTTCTAGAAACATTATTAAACACATTTCAAATGAAATTTGATCAAAAAGAATATTGAGTTTTCCTTTATTAGAAATTTAAGGTCACAGACCCTCTGCTGAGTCTAACAGAGGTTCTGCAAAAAAAAAGCTCTATGATCATAAATCAATAATCTTGGAAACTCTGTCGATCACCTTAGGTATCAATTTCAAAAAGAATCATCGTGTACTAATGCACTGCAACATAAATCAATGATCACAAAGTTCTTCCCACACAAATAGAACTTCTGTAGACCATCTCGTATCTAAAACAGACATTGCTGCATTAAATTAATTTTTCAAAAGCAATTTTCTAGGACACCAGCTTTCAAATTGGTCCTAAAAACATTGTTAAAAACAATCAAAAACCTGGATGATCAAAAATGTTTATAAATTGTTAGATATGAGAAATTTCTTGTCTCAGAGCCTCTGCTGGCTCTGACAGAGGTCCAAAAACCTCTGTAAAGGAATTTCTATACTAATAATTTATCGATCCTCTCCATGGACTGTTCAAATGCTACCTTACACTCAAAACGAGTACCCAAATGCTAATTAAGTAGTTAGCATTAAAAGCAATACATAAAGCTTCATTAGTTGCTTTTAAGAGATTTTAAAAACTTAGCATTAAATAGCGGTACATGAAGCTTTAGGGGTTGTTTTTAAGAATTTTTTATAAATGCTTTATAACATGGTATAGTTATTTTAAATTAGATGTTATTTATACTGATTTTAAAATTTTAAAATAAAAGAAAAATATGTTTTGCGTGTTTTCATGTACTTTTGTAAGAGCATCTCCAACCTTGGCACAAAAAAAACACAAAAACACCAATTTTGGTGGGCTTAACACCAAAAAAAACCTCAACTCCAATCATACTAAAAAAAACACTAAATTTGTGGACCCCACATTAAAATAACATATTTTATTTACTATTAACTATTTTTAATAACAATAATTATAATTTGTAAATATAATAATAAATAATCAGTAATTAATTTATTTAATGAAGACCGATAAAAATAAAAACGATAATTTTTTAATTGATAATACATTTAAATAAAATTACATCACCGGTGGTTTGGATCTCAAGATGCGACAGAAAACATCCCGTACTATGGAAGTCAATGGACGCTTTAATTTATGTCTTAGTTTTTTAATTTGTATTTTATGACTTTTATATTAATCTTAAATTTCTTTGTCGTATGTTGGGAACTGAAGATTTGCTAAGTATGGATAATACTGCCAGAACAACATTACTACTTCCAGAACAAAGTTACTACTGCCAGTAAAGGTTAGTACTGCCAGAACATAGTTACTACTGCAAGACAAAGTTAATACTGCTGGAACTCTGTTAGTACTGCTGATGCATTAATGCTGCTGGAACAAGGTTAGTACTGCTGAGTCAAGTTAATGCTGCTGGAATAGATTAATACTGCTGAAGCAAGGTTAGTACTGCTGGAATGAGTTAATGCTGCTGGAATGAATTAGTGCTGCTGGAAAATATTAGTACTGCTCATGCTGAATGAAGTTAATACTGCTGATGTGATAAGTTTGGTATGCGAAGATTTTGGAGATAAAGATGGAATGGATGAAGATATACTTAAAGAAGATTCAGAAGATCAATTTTGTTTTGACAGTTATCTTGTAATTATTGTGTATAAATAGATGTTGATAGATAGCTATTCTTAGATACAGACGAAATACGCGATATACGTTTTGTTTTAGAGAGAATTAACCTCAAGGTTTAGAACCCTATTTCTAGAGAAGTAGAAGTCGTCTTGATTGAGCCTGTTCATCAATTGTGAGTTGAATTAGTGAATACAAACAGCTGTGTGTTTTCTGATATATTGTTCATTGATTGTAAGAATTAAAGTTCTATTCCGCAGATTCTTTAATTCCGAGTTCTAGGTATTATTAGTCTTGTTAAGATTCGATCCTGACAAGTGGTATCAGAGCCTGTGTTTCTTAAAATTCTTACAATCAATGAACAATATATCAGAAAACACACAACTGTTTGTATTCACTAATTCAACTCACAAGCTTACAACCAAACCTCAATCTTGATGAACATGCTCAATCAAGACGACTTCTACTTCTCTAGAAATAGGGTTCTAAACCTTGAGGTTAATTCTCTCTAAAACAAAACGTATATCGCGTATTTCGTCTGTATCTAAGAATAGCTATCTATCAACATCTATTTATACACAATAATTACAAGATAACTGTCAAAACAAAATTGATCTTCTGAATCTTCTTTAAGTATATCTTCATCCATTCCATCTTTATCTCCAAAATCTTCGCATACCAAACTTATCACATCAGCAGTATTAACTTCATTCAGCATGAGCAGTACTAATATTTTCCAGCAGCACTAATTCATTCCAGCAGCATTAACTCATTCCAGCAGTACTAACCTTGCTTCAGCAGTATTAATCTATTCCAGCAGCATTAACTTGACTCAGCAGTACTAACCTTGTTCCAGCAGCATTAATGCATCAGCAGTACTAACCTTGTTCCAGCAGCATTAATGCATCAGCAGTACTAACAGAGTTCCAGCAGTATTAACTTTGTCTTGCAGTAGTAACTATGTTCTGGCAGTACTAACCTTTACTGGCAGTAGTAACTTTGTTCTGGAAGTAGTAATGTTGTTCTGGCAGTATTATCCATACTTAGCAAATCTTCAGTTCCCAACAATCTCCCCCTAACTTGACTTTTAGAAAGAGAAGTCAAGTTCTTCAGATGATGATGCTTCCAAAACTTAATCTTGAACACACAAGTCAGGATTCAATCCCAAACTTTGATTGATGATCCTTCTTACCAGGTATCTTGCCATCTTAGAATCTTTGTTACCCACCAACTTAGCTTTTAGCATTCCATTCAACCTTGTCATGCTGTGCTTGTATATTTTGTCCACCAAATAATACTCATGATATGCATTGTCAAGTGTTATGACATACACACCACAGTTTTCAATAAGCATCCAGTTGGTAACAGCTTGAAATTGCCTTTCTGTCAAATACTTAACTGCTTCTGTATTGAACATTAGACACAAGTATTCAAGTACCATTTTGGTGATGGACATTCCATTCTCAGTCAGCAAATTTCCATAAAGCTTCATTCCCACCTTGAACATCTCTTCCAAGTCTGATCTAGAGCACATCCTTGTAAGTCTTCCCCATGTAGAACTGACCTCAAACTTCCCATCTGCTCTTTTTACTCTAATGTACTCCTTTCTCCCATCTTTCAAAGTATCCCAGAAGATGATCTCAGGAGCCATAGAAGCTAATGGTTTAACTTTGATTGGACTAGTATCAACCACAGTAATATACATATCACATTGATCATTTGTATGTGATTGTACATTGCTTGGTTGACCTGATGGAGTTGCCACTTCTTCTTCAGCAACTTTATGATCAGCTTTCTCTTTCACAGCTTCCTCCTCAGCTTCTTCTACAATGGGTTCCACCCTAGGCTTCTTTACAACTTTCTTTTTTGAAGCTATAGACTTTGTTCTTGGTCTTTTGTTTGACACCATCTTGGTTCTTTTGAGAGATTTAACAGCTTCAGGAATGGTTTCAGCTGTTTCCTTTGTTTCTGCTGCTTCAGGGATGGTTTCTGCTGCCTTATGTTTTTCAGCAACATTAACCATTTCTACTGCTTGAATGGTTTCTGCTGCTTTTTGACTAGCAGCATTAATCATTTCTGCTGCTCTATCTGTTACTGATTCTTTTACAATCTTTGATACTGCTGCTTCAACACTATTCTTCACAATCTCAAATACCTCTGCTTCAATCTCAGATTTAGTTACTGTAGAAACAGATACTGCTTTCTTCTCACTTTCAGATACTGCTGCATCAACAAGACTCTTCATAATTTCAGCTACTGCTGCTTCAATCTCAGATACTGCAGCATTAACTGTTTCTGCTGCTTTTTCTGTGGTTTCTGCTGCTGCTGCTTTCTCACTTTCTGCTTCCTTTGCAACTTCTGCAACCTGCTCAGCCTCCCCCTCAACCTTATGCTCATTCTCCCCCTCAACCTTTGCATCCTCCATGTTTAGTTCAGTTTCTAACTCCCCTTTTTGGAAGCATCAGTGGTTGATCTTCTCCTTTTCAGAACATACTGAGCTTTCTTCCTTCTTTGCAGCAGCTTGGTGATCATCTTCTTATTCTTCTCTATCTTGGTGTGTTGATAAAGAATCACCTTCTTAAGCTCATCAATCTCCTTCTGCTGATTCATGACATCAATGTTGATGTTGGCAATAGTTTCCATCAATTCCTCATAAGTATATCTATCCTCACCTGGTTTAGAAGTGTTTACCTCCCTTTCAGGATCATTGGAAGTTTTAGTAGGTGTCTCTTGCCTAGCAAAAGCACAACCTGCTCCCATGGTTTCTTGGCGCCTGGGTCCTCTGAATGTTTTCACATTCTGAGTTGCCGTGGGGAAGGTCTTAGTGATGTTACCACTGTCCTTCTCTTTGCTAGCAGAAGTAGTGGCAGCCTTGCAGCCCACATGCTCATCGTTCTCCTTAGAGAGCACCTTCTTGGGGTTGGGAGACACCCCTGTGGTTACCCTTTTGATATTCTCCATTGGAGAATGCTCCAATAGAGGGCTTGTAGGCTTTGGGCTATTAGGAGATACATCAAGGGAAGGAACCTTGTGTACCTTTCTTCTTTCAAACTTCTTGGTGATTTTGGGAGTGGGTCTTAAAAGAATGGACTGTGGGATTTCTTTGGTGATGGAAGGTTGGGATTGGTCATCAGTGGGTGTGTCTAATGGGGGCCTTGACCCTGATGCCATACCTTCAGTGGTGTGGGACACAACCATCATTGTAGAGAACAATGGTGTGTCAACTCCTTCCGAGTCCCTAGGAATTCTTCTCATATTTGAGAAAACCTTCCCTTTAGGGGGTTTTGGCACATATACCTCAGCAGACTGAGGTAAATTCGTCAATTCATGGTTAATTACTTCTTGGACAAACCTGGGATACATGTAAAAGCGCTTTTTGGATTCTAGGTTTGCCACAAGATCATTAAAAATCATGGCTGAAAAATTGAACTTTCTGGCAGTGGCTAAGCAGACCAAGGCATAAGCAATGGTACTGCTAAACTCACTCCATCCAGTTGTTTTCTTTGAAATACAGTGCATAAGAGTATGAACAAAAAATCGCCATTGGGTGAAAAACTTTGACTTGTAGAATTTAAAAATTCCAATGGGACCTTCATACCCCATTCTTTGTAAGGTCGAGAAAAGTTCATCATTAGAGAGATAGGTTATACCTGAGGCATCATCTAAGTGAAGAGTGATGCGAATAACCTCCTCTGTGACCTTCAAGGGTTTGTCAGAAACCCTTGTTCGAATGATTTTCTGCCCATCTTCGAGTATAACAGTAGCATTCTCCCAAAATTGCTTTTGATGCTCGATATATATGGTTGGGCACACTGTTAGGGCATGAGAGATGTGTGTGGACTTGAGAAAATCCACAATATCATGAAATCCTGCGGCCTGCTTTGGCTTCTAAAGCATCGCAATCTCATTGTGCTCATCGACAAACTCCATTGTCGTCATTCTTCCTGAGGATTTGGATAGAAAACACAGAGATTCTAGGGAGAAAAGGTTAGAACGAGAGAGAGAAAAATTGAATGCAAAGAGACGTTATGAACTTTGGCGGGTTGAAAGAGTATTTATAGCAGTACTAGCCCTGATTTTCTTCAAAAGCAGTATTAACGACTTAGCAGTATTAACGACTGAGCAGTATTAACTGTAAGGCAGTATTAACTACGCAGCAGTATTAACTACTAAGAAGTATTAACAACAAAGCAGTATTAACGACTTAGCAGTATTAACTACTAGGCAGTATTAACTACAAAGCAGTATTAACCACTAAGCAGTATTAACTACAAAGCAGTATTAACAAATAAGCAGTATTAACTACTACGCAGTATTAACTACAAAGCAGTATTAACGACTTAGCAGTATTAACTACTAGGCAGTATTAACTACAAAGCAGTATTAACCACTAAGCAGTATTAACTACAAAGCAGTATTAACTACTAAGCAGTATTAACTACTACGCAGTATTAACTACAAAGCAGTATTAACTACAAAGCAGTATTAACTACTAAGCAGTATTAACTACAAAGCAGTATTAACCACTAAGCAGTATTAACTACAAAGCAGTATTAACTATACATTGGCAGTAGAAAATATGTACTAGCAGTAGTAACTCTGCACTGGCAGTAGTAACTATACTTACACTCTGCAGCACTTGTCCATCTGAGTCATACTGAGGTGCTGAGAAAACTAGTTAGTAACACCAAATATACAAAGAAATACAGGTATAAAAAATTAACGATCATGAACTTATTCAAGGTTGATCAAGCCCACACTATCTACCCACATCATAAGCTTTTGTGAATAGATCTGCAAACTGGTCATTGGTATGAACTTTAGCAACTTGAATCAATTTCTTTTCATTACAGTCTCTAATAAAGTGATACTTGATCTCTATGTGCTTTGTTTTTGAGTGCTTGACAGGATTGTTAACAATGCTAATGGCACTGTTGTTGTCAATGAAGATTGGAGTGTGAAGAAATGTTACCCCATAGTCCAACATCTGATTCTGAATCCATAACACCTGAGAACAGCAACTTGCAGCAGATATATACTCACCTTCTGTTGTAGATAAGGACACTGTGGTTTGTTTCTTACACTGCCATGATACAAGTCTTGCACCCAAAAACTGACATCCACCTGAAGTAGACTTCCTATCCATGTTAGCTCCACCTAAGTCTGTAAAGCCCGTGTCCCGGTATGGTTTTTAAAATCCTTAATGTTTTTCTTTTTTTTAAAGCGAGTCTCTTTAACGGAAGTTGTCAAAGGGACCTCGAATGTTAGGTATGGCAAACCTTACTCTTTTTTTTACAATGTTATGGAAACTTAGGGATCAAAAGTGCCAAGGTGTTGGAGTTTAGGGGTCAATTGTGGACATAGGGGATTGTTGTGGGGTGAACGGCCAAGGAAGGGGGACCGACCCCCCCCCCCCCCCTTCTTTCTTCTCGTCGGTTTCCAAAGGCAGCAACAAAACAGCCCCTTTGATTGTTTGTGGGTTTTTCTTTTGGTTTGGAATTGCCGAGAGGGATAGATAGTAAGTGAGAGAGAGAGAGATCGCAAGTAGAGAGGACCAAGAGAAGAAGAGAGAGAGTGGTCGCCGGAGGTTTTCCAGTCGCCGGAGGTTTTCCAGTCGCCGGAGAAGTCGCTGTCACCATCACCATTCGCCGGAGAAGTCGAGGGAAGAGAAACAACCATCGCAAGGTAAGCCGTTCCCTCGCTCCATCTTGTTCTTTCTTGTTTATTTTTCCGGCGAGGCAACCACCGCCGCACGCCGCCGCTACGGTGGCCGTGGGTGGACGGCGGTGGCTGTGTGCACGTGAGTGTATGTGTGTGTGTGCTGGTAGGAGTCGCGTGTGGCAGCCGTGATGGGGAGCGAGAGGGTGAGGGTGGTACGGTGAGACGAGGGGTGTGTGTGGGTGTGGGTGTCGCCGGAACGCCGCCGCCGCCGCCGCCGTGCCCCACTGCCGGAGGTGGCAGTGGGTGGTGCCCGTGGCGTAACCCTAAAACCACCCTGACCGTAACCTTAAATCTTGAACCGTTAATCCTAATCTTGAACCGTTAATCCTAATCTCGAACCGTTTTATCATTTCATGTGAATTATGGTAATCTGCCACTGTTTTGCGTAGCTCATAACTTTTCCGTCATAACTCCGTTTGAGCCGAAACTGGCTCCCACGGTTCAAGCTCGGGGTCGGGCACGTTTTCCGTGTTTTAGCGGAAAACTGGTTTGGCCTCTAGCTAGGTGAAACAGTGGCCGCAAGTTTGGTGATTCGTCATTTTATGTAAAATTCTGGAATCTGCCCTGTTTTTGCGAAGGCCATAACTTTTGACTCGTAATTCGTTTTGCCGTGAAATTGGTGCCCAAAATTTCCAAACTGAGTTGGGAAGGTTTTTCGTGTCTTGTCGAAAATCTAATTTAGCCCGTAGCTAGGCCATATGGGGCTGTTTATACAGCCTGGTCCGAAAAACTTCCAGCTTTCTGTCACTGTTTTGTATGGCGCATAACTTCTGTTAGGAATGTCGGGTTGGGTTGGAACTGGTGCCGAAAGTTCCGTTTCGGAGTCTATTAAGTTTCCTCTGTTTTGCGGAAAGACCAGTTCGGACCGTAACTTGGGCGAAATTGCCATGTTGTACCGAAAGGTCCGGTGTTTCGCTGTTCTGTGAACCACTTTTGTAAAATCCATATTAAATTATAGAAAAATCGTTAGGACGCGTGCGATACGTCTCTGAAATCGTAAGACATAGAACTTTGTAATTATGAATTTTGATTTCTGTACTTATCAGTTTTAAGGGGGTAAAACAGGTCCCGAACAGACCCGTATTTTTAAGCAAAAGCTGGAATATTTAGATCTAGTAATGTGTTAGGGGTCGGGACTTTCCTTTGATATTTTTCATACGTATTTAGGTGGGAAAAAGTGAAGGAAGTTGCTGGGTTGGTGTTGCGATTCGTGAGCACGTCGTTTAGCTTTGAGGTGAGTTCTCTCACCGCGTAGTTAGAAACTTCATGTACATTGCTCTTTTGTGTTACGTGATGTTACGTGTGATTATGTGCTTACATGAAGTATTTGGGATGTATTTATTGGTTGCATATTGTTGGATTGTGATGTGGAATATTTATGCATGTGTACACCTCGGTGGGACTGAGGGGCTCGGTGGGACCGAGGGCTCGGTGGGACTGAGCTAGTACAACTCTATTTACTCGGTGGGACCGAGGGCTCGGTGGGACTGAGCTTATATTATTATATTTTGTGTACTCGGTGGGACCGAGGTCTGCGTTTATATAAAAACTAATTTGTGAGTTGTATTCATGATATTAGTGATGTGGCCTACTTGCGAGTAGGGGCGATGCGCGTGGGGTTGCTACCTACGTGTGTGGTGGAATTCACTAAGCGTTAGCTTACCCTTTCCCATCATGTTGTGGTTTCAGGTGCGGGTGGCAGTCGGGCATGACCGTACACACAATAAGCGCGGAGCGTCGAGGATCGTTAAATTACACTTTCGAACTTTGGAATTTAACTTTTATAATTTTTCCGCTGCATAAACCTTGTTTGACGATTTGGGTTAAAGACGTTAAGTTTGATTAAGACATGAATTATGGTTGTTTTATAATGGAATGCATGTGTTTAAAAATTTTAAATTTCCTTGTAATTTTTGGGACGTTACAAAGTCACTGTCTGAGTATGCAAGCAAGTCAAATGAAGATTCATAAGGATACCAAAGACCTAATCTAGGTTGCCCTCTTAGGTATCTAAAAATTCTTTTGACTGCAAGAAGGTGTGATTGCTTAGGTGTAACCTGAAATCTGGCACAAACACATACTGGAAACATAATGTCTGGTCTAGAGGCTGTGAGATACATGAGTGATCCAATCATAGATCTGTAATGATGAACATCCACATCCTCCCCCTCAAGATCTGCAGTGATCTGTTTGTGTGTCTCCATTGGTGTGCTTGCTGGCTTTGAGTCTGTTAAACCATACTTGTCCAGGATGTCTTTCACATATTTGGATTGGCTTATAAAAATCCAATCTTTCCTCTGTTTCACCTGAAGCCCAAGGAAGAAAGTAAGTTCTCCCATGGAACTCATCTTGAAGCTCTTGTGCATTAACTCTTCAAACTCTTTACACATGTGATCATTTGTGGATCCAAAGATGATGTCATCCACATAGATCTGAACAAGTAGTGTGTCTTTCTCTCTCCTCTTAATGAACAAGGTCTTGTCAATGACTCCTCTTTCAAAGTCATTTTTTAAGAGATAGGTAGACAGGGTGTCATACCATGCTCTTGGGGCTTGATGTAAACCATAAAGTGCCTTCTTCAACTTGTACACTCTGTCAGGTTGCAATGGATTCTCAAATCCAGGGGGTTGACAGACATATACTTCTTCATCAATACTTCCATACAGAAAAGCACTTTTTACATCCATTTGGTAGACCTTGAACTTCATGTATGAGGCATAGGCTAGAAATAGCCTAATTGCTTCAATCTGTGCCACTGGGGCAAAGACTTCCTCATAGTCTATGCCCTCTTCCTGAGTATACCCTTGTGCAACCAGCCTTGCTTTGTTTCTGATCACAATTCCTCTGTTATCCTTCTTGTTTCTGAAAATCCACTTGGTGCCACTTGCTCTATGACCTTTTGGGAGGTCCACCAAGTCCCAAACATCCTGTAATTTAAACTGTAGCAGCTCCTCTTGCATTGCTTCTATCCAACTTGGATCTTTCATAGCATCATAAGCCTTTTTGGGCTCAATTTGGGATAGAAAGCAAGTAAGTACATTATTAACTGTATTCTGCTGATCTTGTAGCTCTTGAAGTCTGCTTTGATTCCTAGTCATCATGGGAGAAGCAATATCTCCTATAACCAACTCAGGAGGATGATTTTTCTGAGTTCTTGATGGATGACCAGGTTCCTCAACTAAGTTCCCATCCAGATTTGACTCATTTAAGTCTGGATCTTCTTCAGCTTCTTCAGTCACTTCAGACTCTCTGGAATTTGGACTTGAAGGCTGATTTTCCTCTATTCTTCTCTCTTCTTCATTCTGAATGGGTTCATCTTCCTTTTCTTGTGCACATAAGTCAACAGGATCAATGGTAGGGAGTGGAAATATCACAGACTGAATATTGTTATCTGATGGTGGTGCATCCCTTTGTCCTGCATTTACATCACTACTGAAACCCAAAGAATTAGTGAGTGAATCAATGTCAAATAGCCAATCAGGACCTGAACCAATAGGATTTGGTGTGTTCTCATTGCATTTGACATTGTCACTTTCTTCAATTATTCTAGAAGAGGTATTAAACACTCTGTAAGCCTTACTCTGAGATGAGTAACCAACAAGAAAGCCATCATCTGCTTTGCTATCAAACTTACCTAAGTGAGATTTGGTATTGAGAATTGTACAAGGACACCCAAATGGTTTGAAAAATCCAATAAATGGTTTCTTTTTCAGAAAAAGCTCATAAGGTGTCTTGTTTTTAGGCTTTATGACCAAAACTCTGTTTTGAACATAACAAGCAGTATTAACTGCTTCTGCCCAAAAAGTAGTGGGTAATTTTGAATCAGCTAACAGTGATCTAGCAGCCTCAATCAGTGTCCTATTCCTTCTCTCAGCAACACCATTCTGTTGTGGAGTCCTAGGAGCACTGTATTGTCTCTCAATTCCTTTTTCCTCACAAAAGGTGTTTAGATCAAAGTTTTTAAATTCAGTCCCATTATCTGATCTAATGACTTTCACTTTTTGATTTGATTGGTTTTCAATTCTAAGAATAAATGATTTGATCAGTCCACTTGTCTCATCTTTAGTTCTCAGAAAATATACCCAAGTAAATCTAGAGTAATCATCAACAATAACTAAACAGTATGACTTCTTGCCAATGCTCATGACATTTGTAGGGCCAAACAGATCCATATGCAACAACTGAAGAGGATTTGAGATAGTGTTTATCTCTTTGGACTTATGAGAAGTTTTGTGTTGTTTGCCTTTGAGACATGCAACACAATGATCATCACATGAATAGACTTTTGATGGTAAACCCCTAACAAGATTATTTTTAACAAGTTTATTCATTGTTTTAAAATTCATGTGACACATCCTTCTGTGCCAAAGTGAAGATTCATCTATTGAAGCTTTTGAAACTAAACAATTTAGAGATGAATCAGATGAAACACTTTCTAAATCTAAACAATACACATTATCTTTTCTAAGAGTTCTCAATAGTATCATGTTTTCATCAACTACTTTGAATCCAGGAGCAAGAATAATGCATTCAGAATCAGTAAATAATATACTATGTTTCTTGTCACAGACCTGTGATACACTTAACATGTTGTATCTCAATTGCTCAACATAGTAAACATCCTCAAATGTCATCTTACCTTTTGACACATCACCTTTACCACTTATCTTACCTCCTGCAGGATTATTTCCAAAAGCAACATGTCCTCCATCAATTCTTTTGAAATTCTTGAGGCAGGCCATGTTACCTGTCATGTGCCTGGAGCAACCACTATCAACATGCCAGATGCTCTTCCCCTTGAGCTGTTGGTTGCCCTGCACATCAGATAAATCAGTTAGTTTTTATTGGGAACCCAAGCCGAAGTGGTCTTGGGTCTCCCTTGCTCATCAAAGTACTTGCACTGGGTTTTGATGAGATTTTCAAACTTAGGTACTGCAGAACTGGAGTACTTTGTCAATATGATTGGTCTAGCAGCACAAAAACTAGAAGCAGTATTAACCTTGGAAGAAGTACTAACAGTGTTAGCAGCACTAACACTGCTAGCAACAGTATTGTTCTTAGAAGAGGTACTAACAGAGTTAGCAGCATTAACACTGCTAGCAGCAGTATTGTCTGTAAAAGAAGTACTAACAGTGTTAGCAGCACTAACACTGCTAGCAGCAGCATTCTCTTCAAAAGAAGTACTAACAGTGTTAGCAGCACTAACACTGCTAGCAGTAGTATTGGCAGTAGTATTGCTTCTAGCAGCACTATCCTTGTCAGCAGTACTATCTGAGGTAGCAGTACTAACATTAGTGCTTTTGCGGATCCACATATTGACACATTCCTTTTCAGTCTGTTTTCTCATGTGGCTTTTGGATTTAGCTTGTTTCTTAGCCACATGTTTCCTTACAGGCTTCCTATAACCATTTGATTTTTGAAAAGTTCTTTGAAAATTTATCCTTTGGTTAATAGGATTGAAATAACAGTGTTTGGCAAGATGATTCAATTTGCCACAAATAAAACAAGGTTTTGGTCTGTTAATCCTTTGCAGATCAACTCCTTGCTTTTGTGCCCACTGGTTATTCCAATTTCTTTGATTTCCCCTCTTGTTATCATGTTTTTGGGACTTATTCTCTTGAGATTTCTTGCAAGAACAATGTTCACAAGTATTAGAGTTCACAACAGTGGTATGTGTATAATGAACTCCCTTTCCCTTTCCAGTCCTTTTCATCTCATTGTTCTTAACACATGGACTTACACATTCCTCACCAGATCCTTCTTTTTCAGTCTTATTCTCAACAACTACTTTATCTAATGGATCTACTTCAGTGGCTCCTTCAGGTAAGTCCTTCCTATCCTTGGTTTCTAATAGGTCTGACTTAGGAGGGATGTAGTTGTTGTTGTAGGGAGGGGGTGTGGCATTGTACCCTATGCCTGGTTTCAACTTACTATGGATTTGAGAGTTGATTATGTTGTCCATGACTTTAGAGGCACAATTAAACTTTTCTATATCAAGTTTAACTTTCTCAAGCTCTCCTTTTAGTTTCTCACACTCTTCCCTGGATTCTCTAAGCTGGAACTCTAGACCATCTTTTTCCCATTTCCAGTAGTTTGTATCATAGGAGTGTTGAAGTTCATTGGCTTGAAAAGCCCTAATCTGTTCTTCAAACTTCTCAACAATTACTACATAGTCTTTTCTGTCCTTTTCTAATCTCTTAAGGTCATCACACATTCCCTGATTGTGATCTCTATACCTTTTAACAGTGTCTATACAAGCTTGAGTACAGAGATTAGATTTTACCTCAGTGGGAATATCTGAAACTTCAGCCATAAGTGCCTGATTTTGGATGGCCTCTTCTGCTTGATCACTCCAATCAAATCCCATTCCTTGTTGTGAGACAAGAGCTTGAATAGAGTTTCTGTTTTGATTGGAGCTTCCAGTCTGAGTTTGTTGATGGTTGTTGTGAGATGTTCCACCTCTGCATTCCCTGGCAAAGTGTCCCATCTTGTGACACTTGTAGCATTCAACTTTGGACTTGTCAAATCCAGCACCATCTTCTCTTCTTTGGGAAAAGTTGTTTCTCCCTGTCCTCTTTATGAATCTCTTCACCCTCATAGACAGCATAGCCATCTGCCACTTGATATCCATCTCTTCAAGATCATCAGCATTAATCTGTTCTAAGTCATCATTAATCAATGATGAATTAACATGACTAGAAAAGAAGGCTTCTAGTACTGAATCATTGGTCTTTTCCTGATTGACTCCTCCAGCAGCACTAACTGATTCAGGGTTAGCAGTAGAATCAGGTGATGCTGAAAGGAGTGCAGCATTATGTACATATCCAGAGGGCTTCTTTTTGGCTTCAACCTCTGCTTCAAAGACTCTAAGATCATTGTAGAGATCATCAAGCTCTTTATCTTCCAATTGGTCATTCTGTCTGAAGGACACAGTATACATTGTCCACTCTTCACCTAATGATCTTAAGAACTTTCTGTTAACATCATCAGCCTCCATCTTGACTCCTACTGTGGCCAATTCTCCAATCAGCTTATTAAATCTATCAAAAGTTTGAGTCATAGACTCATTCTTAGTAGACGTAAAGTTTTCATACTGCTGCTTGAGAATTGCCTTCTGATTCCTCTTGGTGCTTTTGGTGCCAGTGAATCTCTTTTCCAATGCATTCCACAGAATCTGAGCATCAGTGCAGTGATGAAATTGATGCTGATATTCATTGGGGATAGCCAAAAGCAGAGTGCTTAAGGCCTTCATCTCTATTTGTCTGACTTTTCTCTCTGCATCAGTCTTTGGAGGAGGTCTTTTGCCTTCTGGTCCAATTCTTCCTTCAGCACATGGACCATTCTCTATGATATCCCAGATGGAATAATCAGTAAGCAGAATATACTGCTTGATTCTAATTTTCCACATGTCAAACTCATTGGGTCTGAGCATGGAAACCTTAGAAACAAGAGTACTGTTTGATTCAATAGAATTGTTTCAAATTTAATTACATATATATATATATATATATATATATATTAAATGTTAAACTTCTTTCTCTAATTTAAAATTTAATAGCAAGAATACAACTATTAAATCAATATTACATTTAAAGAATTAATTGAAAAAATAAAGAATTAATTGAATTATATATTAATGTAAATTGTAGTAGTGGTGGGCCTCTTTTATGCCGTGTAAATTATGCACGCCAAATATGGCGTCTCCCTTTCTCGAACGGCAAATTTTTCTACCGTCTGACGTGTGGTTGGATGGTAAGAAACGGCAAATAATGAGAATTGGCGTATGGTTGGAGATGCTCTAATAACTCATGTAAAATGACGTTTTGGGAGGGTAGCTTGGTAATTTCACTTTTCAAACGCCCATTCCATTCGCTTTCCGACGGTTAATGCAATAAAAAAATCAACCAAAAAATGTTCGAGTCCGTCGTGAAGGTTGTTCTCCGACGAAATCCGAAACACAAAATCCATTATAATTCGGACGTTTTATGGCTTTGCAGATGAGGAGATTTCAATTCCTTGCATTTGTTATTGGCTATATGTTCCTCAGTTTCATTGGTACATACATTTTACTCTCTCCGCCATTTTCGATTTTAGACAAGTTGAGTGATTTTCAAATTCAAATTGATTTGGATTTTTCATTTTTTAAATCGTTGATACGTTTGTATTGTACCAAATTAGCAGATTCTTCGTCAAATATGAATGTTGTTGATGCCAGAAATTCAAATGTGGAATTTTGGGGGACAAAATCACATCCATTATGATATGTTTTCTGTGTGATTGTTTGTTTAGATTTGTAGCAGCTATTTGATTCAAACTTATGGTGTTTTAACTACGTTTGTTTCTGTTGAGTTTCTCATCTTAGTTAAAAATAAGAAGAAATTAGCAAGTATGAATATTAATATATCATAAGAACAGGGGCTATTGAAGTAAATGAAGATCTTATATGGTTCCCTGCAAACTCCGTTTCAAATGAGATAATGTTGAGATTGTACTGACTGAATTTGAACTTCAAAAGTGATATGAAATTCTTTAATTTTTGAAGAAAATTATGATAACTGCTTTATTTTCATGGAAATGACTGGAAATAGGATTATGTTCTTGTTAGCTTTTAGTTGAATTTGTATTGATTTTGGTTGATAAAACGCTAGGGTTAACGTCAAAAGATCAAAGTTAACACTTCTGATGAAATATTAGAAACACGTTGCAATGTTTTTAGTTATTGGATTCATGGGAAAAATGTCTTTTGTTTATGCATGTACATGTAGATTTAACAATTTGTTTCTTAAATAAGTCCTTAGTTCGTTTCTATTGTGAATTATCTGTCTCTTTGTATATCTGTTCTTCTGTCAAGTGGATTCAGTAGATCGGTTTTTTAATCAATTCCAAGGGGGCGTTTGGTTTGATGGAATGGTTTCAAGGGATTTGGATTTCGTGGACTGATTTGGAATTGGAAGGATATAGAATCTTTGGTGTGTTTGGTTTGTAGGATTTGGAATGGAATTGAATTCCATTAATTATAAAAATGATTATAAAAAATTATAAAAAAATAAATTACCTTTTATTTAACTGCTTATTAGAAAAGAAATGTCTTAAACATATTTTAAGCATTATTATATACAAATTCTATGAAATCCCTTGAAATCATAGGCACCCCTTTGGGATCACAAAATCATATGTTTGAGGGATTTCAAAGAAATCCTATGATTTCAAATCTGGACAATCCTACAAAACAAACATGCGGTTGGAATGGATTTGAAATCCAAATCCCCCTAAATCCATTCCATTCTTGCAAACCAAACAAGACCCTTATACTGGTAAGCAAAGAGGAGTATATATTGAAGTTGAACTATCTGTTCAGTTCATGTTACAATGTTTTTGAGTATGATATAATACAAACAAGATTAGAGACTAATAAAAGAGATCTAATAGTGAATGGTCAATGTAACCTGAATGAAATAGCTTCAACTAGCAGCTAACCTTCTGTGCTGTAAAATTCCTTTTTGAGGTCTCAATATATTCAATTGTCCCTTTGGAGTTCAAAGAAACCTGTGCAGCTAATACGATTTGGACTTTTGGGGCTCCTCCCTAGAGGTCACTGGTTCGAGTCCATCCATGGCCAGTGGGGATTTTTCTGACTATTTTCTCCAGGGCCCTATGGGATTAGTCGAGGCGCGTGCAAGCTGTCCTAGACACCCACGGTAACAAAAAAAAAAAACTGTGCGGCTTTGGTGGCAGGCAATGAAAGCCTCCTAAGATCATCCTGTATGTATAGAACCTATCACTGAAAAACCATCTCATTTGTTTATTATATGCCCATATACACCGAAAGCTGTTGAACACTAGAGTCTTCCCTTTTGGAGGGGAATAATGGTATAGCTTGCTTGTCTGCATATGAATATGATTCATTCATCTGGTTACCTGGTTTTCTACATTTGGTTAAATGTAGTAAAACATCCTTTCCTTATGGTTTATGGATTATTGATATTCATTTGGTTAAATGTAGTTAAATTATTGATATTCATTTGGTTAAATGTAGTTAAACTTATGGTTTCTCTGTAATCTGATCTGCATTTCTTGGCTTATTGATAACACTATCCTTTCCTCTATTTTTGAATGACAAATGTTTCATTTTTCTGTCATTGCCAATGCAAAACACCTTATATGAGCAATCCTGGTTAATACTTAATTTTACATCCTCTGTACTTTCAATTATCATCTTTACTATTTTGTTATACCCCAAGTATTAGTGTATAAGTGAAGTGGGTTTAGTAGATGATCTTCTAGAAGGTTCCAGAAGTAGTAAAAGGAAAAGGGTTAGTTTGGGCGGGAAATTCTGTTAGATTTGTGGAGGGAGTACACATAAGCGGGTTAAGGGGGTGAGTGGTATTCAGTTTTTGTGTCATTTTCTAACTTGAGCTTAGCTCTGCGAGAGACCATGGCCTCTCGAATGCCATTGGCCTGGAGTGATTTTCATTTCAATAAGTCAATCAAATACAACCATTACATACCAGTGTACACCATATTTTTATCATTTGGAAGCAGAATATACGATCATGCTCCAACAAAAATATTCTACAGAAAATTATGATACTAAAGCGTTATAATAAGAATTTGTAAAATATATCATCCTTTTTTAAAGCTTTTTTTGTTAGTTTCTTGGGTGTCCTTTTCCATTATTCCTCAAATCCCCAACATTTGATCCCATAAAACCTTGTCTCTAACTCTCTTTTTCGCTTCTCTTCAGCTGGAAAATGTAGGGACACGGTTGGAGAAAAGGGTTCATCACAAGCCGGAAAGTTTAGTATCTTGGATTGTTTTGATGGGGGTTCTGGAACACTTGTATGTGGTGTGAAAGAAAGTGTGAAATATTATACCAACAACATCAGAACAGTTCATGTTGAGTTAGCAAGAAATAAAGCAATTGAATCCTCACTAGCTGATGCACTCTCACAAGGCATTGAAAGCCAAACTGCAGCCAAACAAGCCAAGAAAGCTGGAGATAAAGCTGCCAAAATAGCAAACAAGAATGCCAATCGCATCTTGGGACCTATTGTTTCTTCGGGATGGGATCTTTTTGAAGTAATTTATTATCAAGGATCTGTGACCGAAGGGAGTCTAAGGAGTGCAGGTACGTTGTGTGGGACATATATGATCGGGTTCTTAGCAGAGGAAAGGTACGGTAAGTTTGGATATTTGATTGGAAGCCAATTGGGTAGTTGGATCGGGGGAAAGATCGGGCTTATGGCATATGATGTTGTTAATGCCATGCATTTCTTGCTAACATTGGTCGAATAGAGTAAGAGGATACACCACCCTTTGGAGCACCTCCACCTTAATGGTCCCACACACTACAACAAAATTGGTGGACACCAAAAATGTAGAAGTATCCTAATAGACTGCTTTAAAGACTTAATTTATAAGACTAAGCAATGATACGTCTTATGTAAAAGCGTAAAAATGTTACATAATAAGCTTATATGAAGATTTTTCTTATCAAGATTTTTATGACATTTTTGAAATAGAATGTTCTATTAGTTTTTTTTATAGGACACTTTGGAAAAGTGTCAATAATATATTTTTCATAACACATTTTTTTTTAATAATGTCATAAAAATATAATAGTCCTGTAAATTTTGTTAAGATATCCAAGAGCAAGTCATATAAACTTATTTTAACAGTTTTACATAAGACGTAAAAGTGTTTTGTTAAAACCTGTTGATTAAGATACTTTTACATTTTGAGCGTCCTATAAACCGGATTTTGTTGTAGTGACGGTCATCATGAGGAGGAAAATCACCACGAGTCTCAGCAGGTGGTGGTCCCAGAAAATATGACGAATTTATTTACAAATATGTTTTACTTTGTAACCGACAACCGCCAAGTTGGTCCACACTGTCCCGCCAATGAAAGACAAATCAGGTAGACAGCAGCCATAGGTGTCGGCTTAAGAGCCCGTTGGAAATCCGCCGCAAAACCTCGTCAACTGATTACGATCATACATCAATAAAATAGTCGCACAAAAGCACCACTGGTCTAGTGGTAGAATAGTACCATGCTGTGGAAGAGACCTGAGTTTGATTCTAGCTTGTGCATTTTTTCTAAAATTCTCCAAATAAACTTTTTGAGTAATTTATGATTTTCATCCTTAGGGGTTGTAAAAATTTGCTATTTTTGTTCATGTATTTTTGAAATCATCACATTTCTCCATATAATTTACATTTTATTATTGTTTTCGTCTTTTCAGTTTATAATTTATTGTTGTTTTCTTCGGTTTACAACTCTTCGCAATTTTTTAGTCCCTTATAAAAAAGCTAAATTTTTGAGGAAACTCTGTACACACTTTATAATCCATACTCCTTTAGAAAAAAATATATTATGATTGTTTTAAAATTTTAAGATGTCCAAGTTATTTAGCAAATGGTACTACATATTAATGCACAACCTTGAATTCATCCCTTTGGTATCTTCTCACGTCCTCAAATGGTCAAACATCCATGATCCCAAGATAATATTAAGGGGTGTTTGGGATTGCTTATTTAAAGGGCTTTTTGAGTGTTTGAATGAGAAAAAAAATGCTTATATCGGTGCCAAACCGATGATAAATACTTTTTGATAAGTCAAATGATTCTAACTTATTGAAAACAGCTTATTAGTCTTGAAACTTAATTTACTTTTTATATAAAACTCCAATTTAACATTAGATAAGTTGATAAGCACTTTTGTAAAAAAGCATAAGTCGTTTTAAATAAGCAATCCCAAACACCCCTAAGAGTGAATTATATTGGTGGTTTCTATTGTGTAGGTAAATTTTGGATTTGGTCCTAAAACAAGCTATCTATATTGATAGTCCCTAACTTTTCATTTTTATAACACTCAAGGTTCCTTGAATTAACACCTCTAATTAGCAAACCGTTGAGAGAGACTTGTCTATCTTTAACCAAAATATAGGAACCAAAAGTGTAACCCACTCCAAAATTATTGTGAATGACGTCTTTTTTCTATAAAAAATAATCAAAAAGTCTTTTCAATCTCCAATCACAAATCAAGTTCTTATATTAGATGCATATTAAGACCACCCGTACCGCCATCGGGTACGGGATCGGGTTCATCGACGTGGCACAGCGGGTAAGGGAAGGGTTGATCGGGTAGGGGTACCGGGGGGGGGGGGGGGGGGGGATCGGGTAGCAATCGGGTTCGGCTACCGGGTTCACCAACCCGATGATACCCGTTGCATATTTATTTATTTATTTTTTTTTTTTATTTTTTTAAACAATACCGTTTACCAACGGCTATTTTACAATTTTATTTATTTTTTAATTTTTTTTTTCAAATTATACACACTATATAATTAACCTATACCATCTTATTTTTTCACACCAAAACATACTTTCTTCCATTTCTCTCAAATTCAATACCTTCTTCCGGTACCAAGGGGATATTGGGGTTGCTTTCACCCATGAACAAGCTTGGGATGTCCTAAAAAAATGTCCAAAATGGAAACCGGTTCCAACGATGTCGACAAATACATCCCGGGGTTCAAAACGTACCAAACCTTCCGATGATGACGATGAAGATGTTCGGGTCGACGAGGTAGAGCAACTTCAACGACCCATCGGGAGAAACAAGGCAAAAAAAGCATCAACGAGTAATACGACAGGGTCAAATCCGGACGAAAGTGTTACTCAGTTGTTGACGAGCATAAGCTCGTTCAACGAGCAGATTGAGGGTACAATGGAGTACAAAATGAAAAAACTTGAACTCGAACAACAACAGTTGCAACTCGAACGAGAACAGTTGCAACTCGAACGAGAAAAACGATTTGATAAAGACTTCGAGTTTTTCATAGCCCCGCATGATCACCTTGAGGGAGATATTTTGAGGGCTACTTTAGCGAAGAAAAAGAGAATTAAAAAATTACATAATTTTTAGTGTTTTGTATTTTGTAATTTTTAATTTTTTAATTTTTTAATGAATGATATGAATTTTTATTTTTATTATTTATCTTATTTTTATTTATTAAAAAATATATAAATATTTTTATTTTGTTAAATAATTAAATGTATAAATAAAAGAATTAAAAAAGATGAGATGACAATTGGGTTCAGTGGGTTAGCGGTACTCCACTTTTGGGTAAGGAGGGTAGGAAAGAGAAAAGTTGATGTGGCGCTGAGATGACAAGTGGATTCATTGGATAGTGGTACTCATGGCCTAAATATATGGCATTTTGAATAGAAAACTTTATATTTATTTAAAAACTATAAAATTGACAAAATTACTTTAACGTTAAAAGATTCTAAGTTTAGAAAATCAAAGAAAATCATGAGAAGTTGATATGTTTTTGGGATTGAAATTGATATATTCAAGTTAAGTATTGAAAACTAAGTACGATTGACTTGATATTTTTAGTATTAACTCAAGCTAAGTCTACAAATAAGTAATAACAAACTAAAAATACAAATTATAAATTAAAATTAAAAAACATCGATTATTTAAACAATTAAGAAAACCTATTGTAAAGTTCTATAGGAATAATGGGTACGAGAAACTATAGAGAAAACATTTCTTGCCCAAAAATATAGAAAGTTTGACGTATAAATAGTTTTTTTTCTTTCTAATCCCATATAAAAATCCTTTATATTTTTAATAATATTTTGATTATTATATCAATTTAAGCTTTATTTTATTCTAAATTATTTGACAATTCAATAAAATATTGTCTCACAATATTTGAACTTTTAAACGTAAACATTTTTCTAACGAACAATTTGTATTGTATACCTATCTCATGTTAATCGTACAAAAATTCCAATACTTTGTTTACATAATTAAATATCTAACACAAAAAGTAATTTTCTAAACTAAATAATTTCTAACTTAAAATAAACTTATCAGTTTATAGTTCATTAAAATTAATATAAAGCTTTTTATTAGATATGCAGTTTAATTAAGAAATCTATATATATATTAAAGGAAAATCCACTAACAATGATGTGGCATATTGTTAGAGTAAGATTTGCCTAAAGAAATTTTCTCATTGTTTTGAATTTTTTAAATATTGAATAAGTTAAAGACTATACTACCCCTAAATGAAAAACATGTATTTCATTATAAAAAGGGTTTTTTGGTAATTTTATTTCCATTTTAATTAGCTTTAACTTTCAAACTACACAACTTCCTAGAGATAGTCTTTTCATATTTCCATCATCTAATTAAGAAAAAACCTATAATAAATGATGTGACACATTGTTACAAGATGATTCTTTATAAATATGATTAAGTTAAAGACGTTAAAAATGTTAGTTAAGTTAGCGATTTTTCTGCCCGTGAATAAAAAATGTGTATTTCATTATTCTCTCCAAAATGATAACAAAATTTCGAAACCAAAGACGTATTTAATTGAGAAACTCGCATTAGTAGTTCACATATATATCTAAACATAAAGTATGAAGTTTCTTAGGTGACATTTTGTGGAAGAGTTATTTCATAATTCATTTTTTCTGAAATTTTTAGATTTTTAACTTATTTTGATGGTTATATTAATTGTCTTTTATTAACTCATAAATGTCCTAGACTTTTCGGTTTTCTATTCCGTTTTTATCCCGTCTATATATTATATCTCATTTAACATTTTTTCTTTTGTTTTACTGAATCCTCCATCATATTGCAAACTATACAATCGAATGTCTAATGAAGATAGAAATATTTTTTTCTTTTATTTTACCGAATTCTCCATCATATTGCAAACTACACAACCGAATGTCTCATCAAGATAAAAGCTACATTTTATGTTTTTATGTGAGCTATTTGATGTTATTAAGGTGTTGTGTTTTTTTGTAGAATTTTTAGCGTGAAACCATTATTCTTCCTCTATAAATCCATGTAAGAGTTGTTATATTTTATTTTATGATTTGTCTCAGTTATATATTGTTGATAAATGTTTTTATTCTATGTTATTATATTTGTTAAGTATTGTTATGTCTATTGTTCTGTGTGATATGTCGTATTTATGCGTCTCTAAATAGTTTTTTTTATTGTTCATACTGAATGTTATATAACCATAAACTTTTTCAGGTAACAAATAATACATAATATTTTATGATTTGTGTGAGTTGTTATTGATGAATGTTTTTTTTTCAAAATTTCTTCCTTATTATTATATTTTATTTATTATGATTTTTCATCCCTCATTTTTCGAAAGTTATTTATGTTGTATGTGTATTACTTTTTATGTACCTTTTTATTTTGCATAACTTTGTTTTACTAACATCGTTGAGGTTATTCAAGTTTTATTTTTTGTTTCTTGACAACAATTGTAATTATTATGTGTAAACCTCTTCATAATCTGTTAATAATTAAGTTGTAAAACAAACATAATTAGCTAAAATGGAAGACTAATTTTGTATACACTCATCGTAACAGTTAATATTCCACATATGATTGAAACTAACCATCTTCGTACAAATTTTAACTTTAATGTCAAATCAATATTTTGCAACAAAAAGAAGTGTATGACATTCTATTTGTTACAAGAAACAATATCAATGAAAATATATAATTTACATCTAAACAACCCACTAAATTTATTGTCTTATACTACATCTAATTAGTTGTCATTTATCAAATTGCATTTTATCTTAACTTAATACGGATTTTGTAACAATAATTTTTTGTCGCCGTCCAACACGAATATATAAATGAAGGCTATAAGGTATTAACATGACATAATGGAAACTTATTATTCTCAAATCAATATTGTAATTAAGCTTGGGTTATCCCACGTTGATAACAAAAAGAAATATTATAAAATGTAGTTGTGTGTATGAAAGGAGAACGATAGCTTGAAAATCAGTATCAGATTCTTCACAAAGAATCACAAATATTAATTTATTTAATAACTACCACTTTTCTTATACAACTGCAATTATAATAAAAAAATGGAAAGAACTATTTATTAAAGTTCTTAACACACTAATAGGTGCCATGTTATTTTTCGGTTAAGAAATTACCTTTGGTAAAACAACATTTCTTACATAGTACTTTTATGTATGGAGAATAAGCTAAAGAATCAATATTATGCACGTGCTAATTTGGTTAGAGTTTAGAGTTATACTTGCGATGAGTAGACACACCTATCATGTTGGACTCAACTTTACATATTGAGTTATATCTAAAATACTCATCTTTTCCATGTTTTTTTAAACGAATCACAATATTTATTGCTACTTTTTTTTCGTGTTTAACATCCACGTTATACTTCATACAATGCTCTCACATCTAATGTCATAGACTCTAAAATCGGATAAAATATACAATTGAAAGAATTATAATTTCACACCATAACCAACTTATATATGTAATTTTGATCATAAGATTTCGTTACCGCACAACGCGCGGTGTCACACCTAGTTTGAGTAATTGGAGATGTGTTAAAACTGTGTTGTTTTTATCCAATCTTGCCATTACAAGGCAATAACTTATTTTTATGTGTGTTTAAACTGCGAGGGGTAAATGTGACAAGTGCTGAAAGAAGAAGGGTGGCGCTGATAGCTGAAAATTAAGCAGGGGTAGCGGAGCAATTTCTGTTGCTGAAGAGGACTGTTTCGTAATAAGCAAGGGACTTAGGTGTAATTTGTTTTTATATAAATAGAATACGATTAGGGTTAAATGGATAGATTCATATTTTCCATTCGTTGTTTTACTCTCTCATATCTCAGAGCTTTGTTTCTCATTTTAGGGTTAGATTTAGAGGTGATAACTTCAAATCTTTTGAAGTTCTTGAGTGATTGAGTGAAATTGTAGTGAGATTTGTTTGTAAAAGTATTCAGAAATTTAATAAAAGTTTTAGTTTGCATATTTGATCATGGTATCAGAGCCCGACGGTTGATCCTCGCCGGAGTTTCGCTCTGTGGTTTTGCTTCAAACGTGCTCGTCGTCCGGTACTCTCTGAACTTTTACTTTGCGTTTCTTTTGGTCCTCACTCTATAGTGTTGATCGAGAGGAATCGTTTGTTGTTTGGTTCCAGGATCCTTCTGTAGTTTCCTGTTGTTCTTTTCTTGTTTTTTCTTAACATCGACTTCTCTGATCTTGGCCTTATAGCTCTGATCGAGACTAGTCGGTGTGTTCTTCCCTCATCAACCTGGTCTCTTTAGATCTGCGTTGGTTTTGTGGTTGTTTGGCTCATACTAACTGAGATCTAGACCTTATAGTCTTGATCTTGTTGGTTGCGTTTTCTATATTCTGGATCTGGTGACTCATCCATATTCACTCAGAACTTATGTTTCTTCCAGTCATTGTTAAAATAGACTTGGTTTGGTTCTGCAGAGTTTGTTTTTAACTTCAGATCTGTAAGTTTTTTTGGCATTGTGGATCTTGCTGTAGATTTGTGTGTTCTTTGTACATATCTGTTCTTCTCGTCTAGATCCATAGTTGTTACTACTGTTGCTTTCCAGATCTGTTGATGTTCTTTGGATTTGTGAATATTTGTTGTAGATCTGAGCTAATCTTAGTTTGTAATCATTTCAGTGGTGTATATTCCTTTTTCTGCCTACATATATTCTGTTGTGATTAGTTTTTCTGTAAAGTTGGACTCAATATACATATCTTTTTTTTCGATCGGTTGGTTGAGTCTGTCCTTCTCTGTTCCGAAGGTTTTGTGAGAGATTGTGAAACTGTTGGAATTGTTCAGTGTGTTTTCCTCTCTTTCTCTGCTGTTTACATATTTGTTCAGGTTTGTTTCTGGCTCTTGAATCTCTGGCAACAGAGGTTCTGTTTCGCTGCGTTCTGGATTGGGAACTCACTATAAGTTTCTTTTAAATTGTGCATTCTGTCTGCTGTTTGGATATCTCGGTGAGTGGCTTGACCTACCACCTTAAGAGTGGCAAGGAATCCTGCTATACTTACTAAGATCTCTTCCCTTGTGTGTGATATTCGTTTTCTGTCATTATGACTGGTTCAGAATCTCCCAAAGATCCAGAGGTGCAATCTCTGATTGCAAAGCTGGACTTTGGGGATCCTCTTTACTTACATCCCAGTGATACTTCGGGTGCTCCTTTACTTAACCTAAAGCTAACTGGAACTGAAAATTACAAGGTGTGGTCTTGTGCTATGACTTTAGCACTTGGAACCAAAAATAAAATTGGATTTGTTACTGGGTCTGTATCTCGTCCTACTGCCAATGAGGTCCTAGGTAGGCAATGGGACAGGTGCAACTCTGTTGTGTTATCCTGGATTCTAGGATCCATATCTGAGGAATTGTTTTTGAGTCAAGTTTTCTCTAAGATTGCTAGTGAGGTATGGCAAGAACTTAAAGAAACCTATGATAAAATTGATGGATCTGTTACGTTTAGTCTCCATCAAAAGATAAACTCTCTTAGTCAAAATGGGATGTCCGTTTCTGACTACTATCATAAACTAAATGCTCTATGGAAACAATATGATGCTTTAGTAAAATTACCTGCATGTACTTGCCGTGCTTCATCTGATTTTTCTGCACATAATCAACTCTTGAAACTTATGCAGTTTTTGATGGGATTGGATGGTAACTATATGCATTTGAGAAGTAACATTCTGACCACGGATCCTTTACCAACTGTTAAAACTGCCTTTTCTCTTATATCTAGAGAAGAGTCGCATCGGGGTGTTTCCCGCACTACCTCGGACTCTAAGACTCAGCACACTGCCTTTTTCAGTAAACCTGTTGATAACAAGAAAAAATCTGGAAGGCCTATTTTGAATTGTAAACACTGTGGCCTTAATGGTCATACTATAGAAAGATGTTTTAAACTTATAGGCTTTCCAAAGGATTTTCAATTTAATAAAGCTAAGTCAAATCAGTGTGCCAAGTCTTCCTCTACTAATACTTGTACTACCGAAGGTCCTACAAGTGGGTCAAATGTGTTGAATCCGTCTAAATCCCTTACAGAAGAGCAACTTAACAAGTTGTTGTCCTTATTGGATCAGAAACAGAATGATGGCATGTCTGCCAATCTGGCAGGTAATTTCTTTGCAAACATGACTGGAAATTCAAAAATTTTCTCACACATGGCTCATAGTTCAAATTTTACAAAAAAACCTCAGTCTTGTTGGATAATCGATTCTGGTGCTAATCAGCATATGACTTCATCTATTGCTTGTCTTGATAATGTTGTAGACACATCTGAATTGAATTTAAGAGTTACTCAACCCAATGGAAATGAGGCCAAAATTAACAAAATTGGGAATTATAGATTGAATGATGATGTTGTATTATTTGATGTTTTGGTTATCCCAGACTTTCATGTTAATTTGCTCTCTGTTCATAAACTTGCAAGAGATAGCAAGGTTTTTGTTGGATTTGATGATTTTAAGTGTTACTTGCTTCAGGGTTTACGTCCCACGAAACTTGTGGGGACTGGTAGTGAATATGGAGGATTGTATTTTTTTGATCAGGTGATTAAAAATATTACTAATTCAAAAACAATATTGGGGAATAAAAGTAGTATTGATATACCTATTTCGGGTTTTGCTTCTCGCCAGCTATGGCACACTAGGTTAGGTCACCCGGCTGATCAAGCTTTGGCTTGTTTAAAAGATCAATTAAACCTAGAAAGCAATTCTGAGACACCTCCGTGTGAGGTTTGTCACATGGCAAAACAAACTAGAGAGAAGTTTAGTCTTAGTCATCACTCTACTACCTTTTTAGGGGAATTAATACATATGGACTTATGGGGGCCCTATCGCGTGCCTAGTAAAGAAGGATACAGATATTTTTTGACCTTAGTAGATGATTACTCTAGATCAGTTTGGATTTACTTGTTAAAACATAAGGATGAAGTGTTTGATTATGTGGTTTCCTTTTACAGCTTGCTGAAAAATCAATTTGATAAATCAATAAAAGCTTTTAGAAGTGACAATGGGACTGAGTTTGTGAATCACAAACTGGGTGAGTTTTTTAGGTCAAAAGGAATTGTTCATCAGACTAGTTGTGCTTACACTCCACAACAAAATGGTGTTGTAGAGCGTAAACACAGACATCTTTTAAATGTTGCAAGATCTTTAATGTTTCAAGGGGGCATTCCTTTGAATATGTGGAATGAGTGTATATTAACAGCTACTTACCTTATAAACAGGACACCTTCTTCTGTATTAAAAGGCAAATGTCCCTATGAAATGGTTTTTGGGTTTGCCCCTGTTTTATCACATTTGAGGAACTTTGGGTGTCTATGCTTTGCTGTTAGGCCTAATAACTCTGATAAATTTTCGTCTCGAACTGATAAATGTGTTTTTCTCGGTTATGCTAATTCAAAAAAAGGTTATAGGCTCTATAGTTTAGACACTAAACAAATAATAATTTCTCGTGATGTTAAGTTTTACGAAACTATCTTTCCGTTTAAGATGGGGGCAACAACTCAAAATGATCAATCTGTTGATTCCAGCAATATTGATTCTTTAAATTTTTTTGATAATGTGGTTATTCAGACTGATGATATTTCTTATGAAAAACCCGATGATGATGTTAGGGATAACTCGTTAAATGAAAATTTAAATCTTGATTTAAATCATACATCTGATCATAATAGCAACTCTGGTCAGCATAGTAGTTGTCCTGGTTCTGCCGCCCTAGATGAGCTTGGTGGAACCAATGGAGCAAATTTACAAGGAAGTAGTTCCAGACCTGATGGTCCTAACGATCCCGGTATGAATGCTGTTGACCAGAGTAAGGCTGACGGAGATGTAAATGATGTTCATTTGAGTTTCCCTCCTGAGGGTGGCCTTATTGAACCTTCTACTAGGAAATCAAATAGAGTTTCAAATTTACCCAGAAAATTTTCTGACTACATAGTAGAAGGAAAAGTAAAATATGGGTTGGAAAAAGTTGTAAATTACTCTTTTTTAAATAAAACCAATTTTTGTTTTGTAAGTACTCTTAATAAGTCCGTAGAACCCAACAATTTTGCTGATGCTTGTAAAGATCAAAATTGGGTGTCTGCAATGAATGACGAAATGGAAGCCCTCTATAGAAATAATACTTGGACTTTAACTACTCTTCCAGCTGGTAGAAAACCAATTGGATGTAGATGGATTTATAAAATCAAATATAAGTCCACTGGAGAGATAGAACGATATAAGGCTAGGCTAGTGGCAAAGGGTTACTCACAACGTGAGGGTTTGGATTATGAGGAGACTTTTTCTCCTGTCGTAAAACTAGTTACTGTAAGATGTATTATTTCATTAGCGGTCCAATATAATTGGCCACTTTGTCAAATGGATGTAAATAATGCATTTTTGTATGGTGATTTAAATGAGGATGTGTATATGTCTTTGCCTCCTGGTTATTTTTCAGCTAATGATAAACGGGTGTGCAAGCTTGGTAAGTCATTATATGGCTTAAAACAAGCACCACGTCAGTGGTATGCTAAACTTTCTGCATGTTTATATGATAATGGTTTTGTTCAAAGCACCTGTGATTATTCCATGTTTACAAAAATAAATGATTCTGTTTACTTAGTTCTGCTTGTATATGTGGATGACATTATTTTAACAGGTAATTCTTTAGTTGAAATAAACAAGGTTAAACAACATTTGCAGTCTAATTTCAAAATCAAAGATTTAGGAGAACTGAAATATTTCTTGGGAATAGAAATCCTAAGAACTGAAAAGGGTATTTGCATGTCACAACGTAAGTACTGTTTAGAGCTCCTTAGTGATTTTGGATATTTAGGGTGTAAGCCAGTTAGCACTCCTATGAACATGAATTTAATAGTGACAGATTCAGTTGGTCCTGAGTTAAAAGATCCGCCTTTGTCAGATTTTTCTGAGTATCAGAAATTGATTGGTAGATTAATCTACATGTTAGCTACTCGTCCTGACATTGCTTTTGCAGTGCATTGTCTAAGTCAATTTATGCATTCTCCGAGGCAGTCACATCTTAAATTGGCTCTTCGTGTTTTACGGTATCTAAAGTGTTCTCCAGGAAAAGGGGTTTATTTTTCTTCATCTTCTGAATTTGGTTTAACAGCGTATGTAGATGCAGATTGGGGTAAGTGCCTTTCTACTAGACGATCGGTTACTGGATATTGTTTGTACTTAGGTAATTGTATGGTCTCTTGGAAAAGTAAGAAACAATCAACTGTTTCTCGCTCTTCTGCTGAGTCTGAATATAGAGCAATGGCATCGGCTCTGTGTGAGATTATTTGGATTTTGAGTCTTTTAACTGATTTAAAAATTAAAAATCTTTTACCTGTTAATTTGAATTGTGATAATAAATCAGCTATTCAAATTGCAAACAATCCAGTTTTTCATGAAAGAACAAAACATATAGAAGTAGATATACATCAAGTGAGAAATAAAGTTGCCTCGGGATTACTTAAGACTGTTAAGGTACCGTCTTTTGAAAACCCAGCAGATATTTTCACAAAATCACTTGGTGTAAGTCAGCACAATTATTTGTGTTCTAAGTTAAAAATGTTAGATCTTTTCCAATGTCAAGATTGAGGGAGGGTGTTAAAACTGTGTTGTTTTTATCCAATCTTGCCATTACAAGGCAATAACTTATTTTTATGTGTGTTTAAACTGCGAGGGGTAAATGTGACAAGTGCTGAAAGAAGAAGGGTGGCGCTGATAGCTGAAAATTAAGCAGGGGTAGCGGAGCAATTTCTGTTGCTGAAGAGGACTGTTTCGTAATAAGCAAGGGACTTAGGTGTAATTTGTTTTTATATAAATAGAATACGATTAGGGTTAAATGGATAGATTCATATTTTCCATTCGTTGTTTTACTCTCTCATATCTCAGAGCTTTGTTTCTCATTTTAGGGTTAGATTTAGAGGTGATAACTTCAAATCTTTTGAAGTTCTTGAGTGATTGAGTGAAATTGTAGTGAGATTTGTTTGTAAAAGTATTCAGAGATTTAATAAAAGTTTTAGTTTGCATATTTGATCATGGTATAAAGTATTTTTAGTAAAAATTAATAGAAAAAGAAGTGATTAACAAAAATTTAGAAAAAAACGATGTCATTCCGTTTTTTTTCTTTCTAAAACGTGATCGACAATTTTTTTAGAATGGATTACAATTTTGGTCCATAAAGTTTGCATAAAGACAAATTAGTCTCTTATAACGTACGATTGCTAATTGACGATATTAACTCTAAGGATCTTGAGTGATATGTTAGGGACTATCAACATAGATAGATTGCTTTAGGAAACAAATCCAAAATTTAAGCAAACCACATGGACCACCAATGTAATTTAATCTAATATTAAAAATCATTTAATTTTTAATTTTTGAAAACTTGTAATTAGTTATTTAATGTACCGCTTTCAATCTTCTTTTTTCATTGTTCACCCTTATCATATTAACAATTTATTTTCACCCTTTCATTTTTACTGTACGTGTGGGTGTACGTGTTTGCATGCGTGCGTGCGTGTGTCAACCATTAACAAAATACATTTTCATCGGAAAAAATACATGCATACACATTGGTTTTAAATTTAGAGTGAATTAATGTAAAATTTAGTACAATAACATAAATCAAAAAGATATAAACTACGAGAAAATTAAAACTATGAAAACTTAATTTATGTTAGATTTTAAAAAAAGTAGAAATTAAATTAAATTTAATAGTGGATGTTAATCATAAACTCTGTTGGTCCCAAAATGGCTCAACAAGTATTGTAGAAGGGGGGTTGAATACAATACTCAGATTTTTCACAATTTTAATTCTTTATATTGAAAATCTTTCAACAAGAATTACACATAGAAAACTAAAGATTGTTGCGGAAAAGAACAGTTAAACTATTCTAACAATCTAACACAAAGTAAACTGAAAAACACTTAGAACAAATTGAGCACTTAGACACAAGATGCAGTTTCAGTAAGAAAGGAGCTTGCACTTAGTAATCTTCAGAAGCGTTTTTTGCATGGAGAGTCTTCACCTCTATTTATAGTCCATGCATCATTTAATGCTTGGAACACTTGTCACTCTTCCATTCATTGCAGAGGTTGACGTCTGAAAAGCTGATATTTCCTTTTTAACTTATCCAAAGAACCAGGAGGACAGTCGTACCAGAAAAAGACCTTATCTGAGAATAGATAAAATGACAAACTGCCACTTTTATCTGACAATAGGATATTGTCTCATAATAAATGATCTTTTCTTTTGTCTTCAGAGAAAAAGGCTACCGACCTCCTGTATTGGAAACTGCACCAATTTGAAATCTCACTTCTTTAGAAAAGAGAGATCCTTCACCGAAGTGTAGAAAGTTTCGGTGCAGTCTTCTCAAATTCCCACCGATCTCTGAACATATATCGGTGGAAATCTTCTTGAACTTCCACCGATTTTTGAAAGCATATCGGTGAAAGTCTTCTTGAGCTTCTCACTGAATTTCTTTAATTCGGTGATGCTTGTCCACCGATACACAAGCATATCGGTGGTGGTGTAACTTGTAGAAGGTTGCTGCCGATTTTCTCACTTCCGCAATGAGATAGTCTTCGCATTTGGTTTCGGTTGATCTTTGACTTCACCGAACAATTGATATGACAGTACAAGTTACACAGAAGAATCCAAAAATATTCTAAGTACCTAAGTGGGTCAATTTCAAATCTGTGAAGACCCAACAATCTCCCCCTATTTGAATTTGATCTCTATCCTTAGAATATTAAAGAGTAAATGAAAAGAAATGCATTTTGACCCTTTTTACTCTTTTGGGTTCTTTTTCACATAGACCTTTTTTTTTGTTTTTTTTTATCTATGTTTCTTTGAGTATATCTATACAGTATATATAAAGCAGGGAAATAAAGGTATGTGCAGCAAAATATAAACAAGAGAAGAACTTTGAATTGCATAAGTCATTCTCATACATTGGTAAACAACAGATTATCAAAACTGCCGAATGGTAAAAAGAAAAGACCTACTTCTTTGACGATTGTCGGCGTTTGATCTCGTCCATTAAGATTCGGTAGTAGGGTTGAGTTTCGGGGATGTGAGGGAACAAGTTGTGGAGGCCTTCAAGAAACATGGTGTCGGCAACGGGAATTTGAGAGAATCTGAAGAAGGCTCGTTTGCCGAATCCATCGTTGAAATATAGTCCAGGAATCGGTGAAAGACCCAGAGTTGTCGTGGGATATGATGCCGAAGAGGGAAGAGAAAGACTTAAGTTACTTACATTCGGTATCTTTCCTTCCTTTGCCATATCCTTGAAGACAGTGTCGGGGGGATTCTGAACTTTAGGAAGACACACTTCTTCCTTCAAGGATTGCAGTTTCGATCTTTCATCGGTGGTAAGCACGATGCTATACTTCTTTTTGATCTCCTTCATCTTTGCCATTAGATCATCAATGTATTTGACAAAGATATCCTTCTTTGGGTTTTGATTTTTGGCCAAGTGTCGAGAGATTTCGTACCATTCGGGGAGACCGTAGGTTCTGAGTTGGTAGTCTCTCACACTTTTTAAGGAGCCATCTTCCCGATCAATGATGAACCTGATGTCTTTTGGATTGGATCTGGAGGTTGCGATCTTGACACCTGAGATTGGGGTTCTGTCGGATCGGTGGTGCATCTTTAACTTGTACCATCTAACCTCTTCATTTCTCTCTTGTTCAAATTCACTCATCACTGATTGCTGTGCCGACACGGCATCAGAGGACTTGGCTTTCTTGGCTTCTTCCTCTGCAACCTTTAGAGAGAGGGCCTTGGTATCATCAAGGGATTTTTGGGCTAATCTGGCTTCCTCAATTTCTTGAGGAGTCAGACCAAGATTGGATTCCTGCGGATGCGATGGAGGAGGTTTGAGCTTGAGTTTGTCTGCATCGGTGGGACGAATCCCATACTTCATCTTTTCTTTCTCTAGTCTTTCTTGTTCGGTCAATTGATCGGCAGTAAGTCGTTTCTTTCCTTTGTCAGTTTCGGCCGCAGAAAGCTTCTCCCCCTCAGTAGTTGATTTGTCTTTCAACTCTTTTTCTTTAGAGAGTTGCTCCCCCTCAATATCAGCGGTTTCAGCGTGGGTTTCGGTGGTTACATGGATGTCATCGGTGGAAGATGGAGGCTTGGGGATGACCGATTGTTTAAGGGATGGCAACTTGGGATAGGTTGTCGTTTTCTCCCCCTCAGCACCAGCCAGAATCTTCAAACCCATCTGCCGAAAAATGTAGTCGAATTTTTCATGAAGAAGGGAAAGACGATTTGGTACCTCATCAGAGACCATGGTGAAGTCACCGAGATCCATCTCCAGGTTACCGAATTCCTGAAGTTTGGTATTGATAGCACGCAGAGAGTTGGCAGTGGCCTGGCCGAAGTCCTGATGAGACTTAGCTTCTTGAAGCAACCTCTGAAGTTCAGAATCCTTGACAGTGGAGGCCGCCTTGAAAGCACCGAAGGAGAAGGCAAGGTCCCCATGAGATCGGGACAAGGAGTCCACCTTGGGAACCAAAGTGGAGATGTCGGTGATAAGTGGCCTGATAGCATCGGCAATAGCATTTGAAATAATCTGTGGCAGCCGAGACTCAATGGTGGACATTCGGGAGCTTGTCATGGCGATCATTGCAAGAGTGGCCTGTTTGAAGGATTCAAATTGGGTCCCGACAAGCCGACACTGTCGAGCACTTTCCTGTAAGTCTTCAATGAGAGAGGGTTCTGGAACAGTTGAGTGACCCCCGATATCCCCAGGAACGATGTAACGGATGCGAAGGGGATCTTCCGCCGAGATGGGAATGTTGCTGGGATATAACATTTCATCGGGGAAAAGCGGTCTCGGTGGCGGAGTGGGAGATCGTCGGGGAGATTCCTGAACCGGAGAGGGTGATCGGTGTGGAGTAGGCGATCTTCGGGGAGAGTGAACCCGGGGGGAACTTCGGGGAGAAGTTTGGTTCACAGGAGACTTCATTGGTGAGGGGGAAGCGGACTCAATGAGGATCGCTCCGTCAGACGGGGAGGTTCGGGGAGAACCAGTGTCGTCAAAGAGACCTGCAAAGAAGTCATGGGGGGGATTTAATGGGGGGGAACCCTGATCGGGTTGTGTATCATCATCTATCAAGAACTGACCAGGTGAAAGGGCGTGCAGTTCAGGGTCTAGGCTGTCGAAGGGAGATTCTAGGGAGTCGGCGGGAGAAGCAGCATGGTCACTCAGCGAATGTGTTGGAAGAGGTATATTTAGAGCTGCCTTAGGGATGACCAAATGGTCGGTGGTGAACAAAAAGGATTCGGAAGGGGATGACTCACGGACGGGGCCCCGAGATCGTTTTAAACGACTTTTCGGGGGGGATGAAGAGTGCCTCCGCTTAGAAGGTTTTTGGACCTGGGCAGCCACCGATGGGTTGATCGGTGTCATGGTCCTGGAAGCAGCGGCGGAGGTGTCGGCGGCCGATTTCCTCTTCGCGCCGACTGACTTTGCTCTGGAACGGGGGGAAGAAGTCACCGCAGCAGCAAGGACTTCTGGGATATCGGGGTGGTGAAACCCTGGAATTTCAGAATCGCCCCATTGAAGCTCTGGAGAGATGGCGAGAGTGATCATACCTCGGCGTAAAGGACGGTCGGTGTCTAGAGCACCGACGTTGAGAGTTTTGCTGCCGACGATCGGTGGAGCCCAGTCATAGGTGAATCGGGGAGTGGGAGACGTGCGGTCTTTGTCCAGAGCCTTGCCAAGTTTGTGATGGATGATCATAGAGATAAATCGGGGGTAGGCAACATGGCACTTCTTTGGATGGGAGATTACTTCCACTAATTCGGTGAAGAAGTACTGGGCGAAATCCACTCGGCGTTGAAAGATTAAGGCATGGGCAAGTTTGGTGATGTATGAGGGGGATTGATCATGGCCGCTCGTCTTTCGGGATAGGCAGTGGATCACATGGGCAAAGAAGAAGTTCCATACACCACCCATGTGACTCCGAAGAAGAGTTCCAGGACCTTTGGAGCTTTTGGAGGTGTCGTCGACCACGTATCCTGTGGCACTGAGAACATCGTCGAGAACAGTATCGGAATGCCAATCGTCATAGGAATCGAAAGCATCGATCTTCAGGGCAGAGCGAACATCATCGACCCCAAAGGTGAGGTCGTGATCATCCTCGTCTCTAGAAAGTATGGATGCATGAATCGCATCATTGGAGGGATCATACACACAGGAGAGCCAGAATGTCCCAACGAGCATTTTGCTCATTTTGAGATTGCAAGTGAAGGCATGAAGGAGGGGAGATCGAGTGAGGAACTTGATCACATGGGTAAATTCAGGATGAGAGGGATCGGTTTCAAATCTGGCAACGTGATTGCAAGGGTTGAACTTGAGATCAGCAAAACATGTAGGGGAGATGTTCTTCGAGGACGCCATGGATGAACAAGAGAGAGCACGAAGAGGATGTGGTTGAAGGTTACGGAGGAAGTACGAAGGAGAATTAGAACGTAAAGAAAAAATGAGAGTGGGGGATCGAGTATATATAGGGTTTAAAAAAAGGTTAAAAGGTTTAAAGAAAGAAAAAAAAATAAAATAGCAATCATGACCACATTGGGAAGTGTGGTCAGAAAAACGTTTCACAAAACGGGAAGGTGAAGGGGTCTGACAGGGCTAGGGTTATAGGGGTGACGTGTGGATAGGTTTGAAATTCGGTGGACATCGGTGAGGGAAGTGAGGGGACAATCGGTGAGAAACACACAAAAGTATCGGTGATCGGGGAGGATCCACCGAATAATGAATCACCGAAAGGATGAATCACCGAGCGATGAATCCACCGAAAGGATGAATTACCGAGTGATGAATCCACCGAAAGGACGAATCACCGAAAAATCACTTAGTATGACTCACCGAAAGGATGAATCACCGATAGAGAAACCACCGAAAGATGGAGCACCGAAAGGATGAATCACTGAGAGATGAATCCACCGAAAGGATGAATCACCGAAAAATCACTTAGTATGACTCACCGAAAGAATGAATCACCGATAGAGAAACCACCGAAAGATGAAGCACCGAAAGGATGAATCACCGAGAGATGAATCCACCGAAAGGATGAATCACCGAGAGATGAATCCACTGAAAGTCACCAGACCGATTTTTTTTTGAAACCTATTCTAAGTACAACATGCCAAGTTCACCGATGAGGAAAGTGAACCTGGCTTCATCCAGAGGTTTAGTAAACAAATCTGCAAGTTGAAGATCTGTTGGAATAAAATGCAGCTCAATGTCACCTTTGGAGATATGGTCCCTGATGAAATGATATCGGATATCGATGTGTTTGGACCTTGAGTGGAGAACAGGATTGTTTGCAATTGCAATTGCAATTGCACTTGAATTGTCACATAGGATGGGTATCTTGGAGTAAAACTGATTGTAGTCTCTCAACTGGTTCTTCATCCATAGAATCTGTGCGCAGCAACTTCCAGCAGCAACATATTCAGCCTCGGCAGTAGATGTTGAGACTGAGTTTTGCTTTTTGCTGGACCAGCTTACCAGTTTTCCACCAAGGAATTGGCAACTGCCTGTAGTGCTTTTTCTATCATTTTTGGAACCTGCAAAGTCAGAATCTGAATATCCCATGAGTTCAAAACCTTGAGTCTTTGGGGTACCAAAGACCCAGATGCATGGTACCCTTTAGATACCTGAAAATCCGTTTTACAGCATCCAAATGAGATTTCTTTGGATTTGCCTGATAACGAGCACACAGACAAGTAGCAAACATGATATCTGGTCTGCTAGCAGTTAAATAAAGCAATGAGCCAATCATGCCTCTATAATGAGTAACATCCACAGATTCACCATTTAAATCGGTGTCAAGTTTCAAAGGTGGTGCCATGGGAGTTTTCATGGGGGATGTGTTTTCGAAGCCAAATTTCTTCAGAAGGTCTTTAATGTACTTGCTTTGGTTTATGAAGATTCCTTCTGAAATTTGTTTTACTTGAAGACCTAAGAAAAAAGTTAGCTCCCCCATCATACTCATCTCATATTCACTTTTCATGAGAGAGGCAAAGTCATCACACAGAGACTCATCGGTGGCACCGAAAATAATGTCATCCACATAAATTTGAACAAGAATGAGATTACCTGAGGATTGCTTGTGGAAGAGAGTGTTATCAATTGTACCTCTAGTATAGCCATGCTTGAGTAGAAAGATGGCGAGAGTGTCATACCAGGCTCGAGGAGCTTGCTTGAGCCCATACAGAGCTTTGTCAAGTCGGTACACATAGTCTGGATGTGTGGAATCTTCAAAGCCTGGAGGTTGCTTCACATAGACTTCCTCAGCTAGTTCTCCATTCAAAAAAGCACTTTTCACATCCATTTGAAATACCCTGAAGTTCTTGTGAGCAACATGAGCAAGAAAGATCCTGATAGCTTCAAGTCTGGCAACTGGAGCAAATGTTTCATCGTAGTCAATACCCTCTTCCTGTCGGTAGCCTTGAGCTACGAGTCTGGCTTTGTTTCTGATGACAGTACCATCTTCATCCATTTTGTTTCTGAAGACCCATTTTGTGCCGATGATTGTTTTCCTTGAAGGTCTAGGCACAAGTCTCCAGACTTTGTTTCTTTGAAACTGGGAGAGTTCTTCTTGCATGGCCGAAACCCAACATGGGTCACTTAGGGCTTCGTCAATCTTTTTAGGTTCAACAAGAGAGAGGAAATTCACATAGAGACAGATGTTACTGGTGCCTCTTCTTGTTTGAACACCAGCTTGCTGATCACCGATGATTTGATCAATGGGATGATCTTTGGTCCATTTAAGAGCAGGAGGCATCGGTGGAGGAATGGCTGAAGTGGAGGGAAAGTTCGAGGCTGGAGTGTTGGCATGATGTGATGAAGGTGGGTTGTCAGATGGATTATCGGTAGGAAGAGATTCGGTAATGGGGTTAATTTCGGTGGATGATGGATAAGGTTCGGTGGAGGCAATTTCGGTAGAGGGGGTTTCAGGTGTTAAAGACGATGTCCCAGTTTTATTGTTTGGAACAGAAGAAATATTTGGAATGCAGGGTGGATCGGTGGAGGTTGAAATGGGAGATTCCCCGATGCATGATGATATCCATCTGTGTAGTTCTTCATCATCATTTGTCAGAGAAGATGATCTTGAGTCATCACACTTTACATGGATGGATTCATCAATGCATTCTCTCCGAAGATTGTAAACTCGGTAGGCTCTAGAAGTCAAGGAATATGCCACAAAGATTCCTTCATCTGCCTTAGGATCAAATTTCCCAAGATTTTCCCTGTCATTTAGAATAAAGCACACACAGCCAAAGACATGAAGGAAACCAATGTTTGGCTTTCTTCCATGAAAAACTTCATACGGGGTTTTCTCATGCCTTTTAGTTATCACCGACCTGTTTTGAGTGAAACAGGCAGTGTTTACAGCTTCAGCCCAAAAATAGGTTGGCAGATTTGCTTCACTCAGCATAGACCTTGCTGCTTCACATAGAGTTCGATTTCTTCTTTCTACAACACCATTTTGTTGTGGAGTCCTGACAGCAGAGAAGTTTTGAGAGATTCCTTTTTCATTGAAAAAGTCTTCTAAACTGCTGTTTCTGAATTCGGTGCCATTGTCACTTCTTACTGATCTCACAAGCTGACCATTCAGAACTTCATTCCTTTTGACAAAGTTGATGATTTCTTCGGTTGCATCACTTTTGTACCTGAGGAAAGACACCCAAGTATATCTAGAAAATTCATCAACAATAACAAGAATGTACCTTCTTCCTCCTAGACTGGGAGTGCTGACTGGTCTACATAGATCCATATGCAGCATCTGAAGTGGAAGATTGATGGAAGAGCATTGCTTGGTTTTGAAAGAGGATTTGGTGAGCTTCCCTTTTTCACATGCATCACACAGCTTTTCTTTGACGAAGTTTAACTTAGGCATGCCAGTCACCAGCTCTTTGTTTGATATTTTATGAAGGGTTTTGAAGTTGAGATGAGACAACCGTTTATGCCACAGCCAGTTTCTTTTGACTAAATCGTCAGACACAAAGCAGACATTTGAGGAGTTTTTTTGACTCATATCAATGATGTACACATTATCTAGCCTTCTTCCAGAGAGGACAACCTTCATATTCTTGTCAACAACAGTACAGATACGTAGTTCAAAGATGACTTTGTATCCAAGATCACATAGTTGGCTTATACTGAGGAGATTATGCATGAGACCTTCAACAAATGCCACTTTATTGAAGGTGAGGGATCCGTTTGTGAGAGTTCCATATCCTTTAGTATGACCTCTGGAGTTGTCCCCAAAGGTTACAGAAGGACCCTTCTCTGACACATAGTTTACAAGAAGATGTTTGTTTCCAGTCATGTGGCGTGAGCACCCACTATCTAAATACCAAACTTGTTGGTGCTCAAAAACCTGCAAACAACATCAAATCAGTTCTTAGGTACCCATTTGGTGATGGGTTCTTTTGGGTTAGAGGTGTGAGAAACCTTGGGTTTAGATCTGTCAATTCTTTCCTTTGGACAGTCTTTAGCAAGATGAAAGGTATCACCACAATTATAACATTTTCGGTAGATGAAAGTTATTTTGGGTTTTTGTTCCTTTCCTTTTTCCTTTCCAATTATATCAACTTTAATCTTTGGACCGAGAAGGGGATTGCGAGGGCCTCTAAAAAGTTTGGTTCTTGAGGTTGAAGCATGGTCAGGGATCTCTCTTAAAAAGCTTTGGACTTTCCCTTTTGCACAAAATCGGCGAGGGGTTTTTCGGTGGTGTGATTTTCTTTGAAAGATTGTGGTTTTGTAAGACTAGAAGAGTTGTCAATGGCTAGACCTTTGAACACATCATGAATAGGTTTGACCACATCTTGTACTTTATGGGTTTGATCTGATGAAGATTCTTTGGCTTTTATGAACATTCCATATTTCAAGGCTTCACCAAGATCAATAGAGTTTAAAGAAATGGAATCACAAGAGTTTGTCTCAGAGTCATCTTCCCAGGTATCGGTGATGGGAACAAGTGCATGAGTAGATTTTTCAAGCATGGATTTTTCATATCCTAACCCAGACTTGTTACCGCCACTGATTTGATTTTGAAAGATTTGTTCAAGATTCCTTGAAGAGCTTGTCCATTTTCTGACAACTTCTTGTTCTTTCTTTAACTTTTTGAACAATTTATTTTTCTCCTTTTCAATTGCATGATTTATGACTTTTATATTTTCAAGCTCAACTTTTATTTCTTCAAATTTTTCGAGTTTAGACAAGCAAGATTCAAGTTGAGATGTAAGAGCTTTAACTTGAGCAGATTTTCTTCTCTTGCTATCTTTGACAGTGTAAAAGTTTTGAGTTAAAGATTCATAAGCATTTATCTTTTCAATATCAGTCATGTCATTGAAGGGATGTACCTGAGAGTATGATGATGAGCCTTCAGTAGAAACTAATGCCATTGGAGATTTGGCCTTTTCTTCTTCCTCTTCTTCCACCTCTTCAGATATGGCCACAAAGCACTTATTTGGAGAATCGCTTTCAGTGGTTTCTTCTTCTTCCCAGTCATGAGCCTCTGCTATCAATCCTTTTCCTTTTCTTTGAGATCCTTCATTTCTTTCTTTTTCCTTCTTGTACTTTGCCTTGTACTTTTCAGCACGTTCCTGATGTGAGAGTGAGGAGGATTGAGAATCTTTCTTGAAATGGGATTTCTCAACTTTAGAAGGATATTTGTCAGAGGACGAGGAATTGACTTTTGACACACGCTTGCTTCTGCACTCAGCTGCAAAGTGTCCTTTCTTACCACAGTTGAAACATTCTTCATTTGTCTTGTCAGATGAAGACGTTTTTGAAAATGAAGGTTTTCTGAAACTTCTGGGTTTGTTGAAATTTCGAGATTTGTTTTTAAAACCAGCCATCATAGCCATTTCATCAGTCATTCGGTCTACCGAAATTTCATCACCTTCATCATCGGCATCACTCAGATATGCCTCCGTTTGGTGAGAAGGATTGTTCTGATTTTCGGTATCAGAGTCTGATGAGGGATATGTGATACAAGGAACATTATGACTTTTCTTGGAACTTTCGCAAATAAGAGCTATTGAAGAGCTCTTTATCTCTTTAAAGATGGTTTTCCTATGAAGCTTGGTTTGTTCAAAATTGAACAGAGTTCCATACAAAGCAGTTAAAGGCATGTATTCCAAGTCCTTGGTAGTCTTAATGCAAGTGCAAATGTTTTCCCAAAAGTCAGGAAGACAATCCATAAACTTGCATAGAACTTCCTCATTGTCATAGACTCTACCTAGCAATTTTAAATCATTTAATAGAGAGTTAAACCGGTTATAAAAGCTTGGAAGAGATTCTCCCTTTTCATAGGCAAAGAGCTCATATTTTCGAATGAGGCCAATCTTTTTGCTTTTCTTTACTTCCTCTGTACCCTCATAAAGTACACACAAAGTAGTCCACATCTCTTTAGCGGTACCGAAGTTAACAAGAGAGTGATAGACTTCATCAGGAAGTGAGAGAGCAATAATTGCTCTAAGCCTAGAATCCAGAGACACTAATCGTTTTTCTTCATCAGAATATTTTCTTGGGTTTTTGAGAATGTAACGACCAGTAGCCTTTGCTTTTTCTATGTCGGAAGGTTCAGATTCATCAGAGTCACTTGATTTATCGACTGGTTCCTTACCAGGCCTCTGCTTTTCATAGCGAGCCCAAACTCTCGGGATGATAGGTCCCTCCTTGAGAATGGTTGGATATCTAGTATCCACTCCTTCCATAAATAGCATCATACGGCTCTACCATAGAGAAAAGTTGTTAGGATTAAACTTGGGAGGTTTTGAAATGGAACCATTTTCAGCAAAATTATTTTGACCAGTGTTTTCAACAGTTAGGGATGAAGATGAGGCAGCCATTGCGGATCAAGTTTATGACTTAAACTTTCCGCTCTGATACCACTTGTTGGTCCCAAAATGGCTCAACAAGTATTGTAGAAGGGGGGGTTGAATACAATACTCAGATTTTTCACAATTTTAATTCTTTATATTGAAAATCTTTCAACAAGAATTACACATAGAAAACTAAAGATTGTTGCAGAAAAGAACAGTTAAACTATTCTAACAATCTAACACAAAGTAAACTGAAAAACACTTAGAACAAATTGAGCACTTAGACACAAGATGCAGTTTCAGTAAGAAAGGAGCTTGCACTTAGTAATCTTCAGAAGCGTTTTTTGCATGGAGAGTCTTCACCTCTATTTATAGTCCATGCATCATTTAATGCTTGGAACACTTGTCACTCTTCCATTCATTGCAGAGGTTGACTTCTGAAAAGCTGATATTTCCTTTTTAACTTATCCAAAGAACCAGGAGGACAGTCGTACCAGAAAAAGACCTTATCTGAGAATAGATAAAATGACAAACTGCCACTTTTATCTGACAATAGGATATTGTCTCATAATAAATGATCTTTTCTTTTGTCTTCAGAGAAAAAGGCTACCGACCTCCTGTATTGGAAACTGCACCAATTTGAAATCTCACTTCTTTAGAAAAGAGAGATCCTTCACCGAAGTGTAGAAAGTTTCGGTGCAGTCTTCTCAAATTCCCACCGATCTCTGAACATATATCGGTGGAAATCTTCTTGAACTTCCACCGATTTTTGAAAGCATATCGGTGAAAGTCTTCTTGAGCTTCTCACTGAATTTCTTTAATTCGGTGATGCTTGTCCACCGATACACAAGCATATCGGTGGTGGTGTAACTTGTAGAAGGTTGCTGCCGATTTTCTCACTTCCGCAATGAGATAGTATTCGCATTTGGTTTCGGTTGATCTTCGACTTCACCGAACAATTGATATGACAGTACAAGTTACACAGAAGAATCCAAAAATATTCTAAGTACCTAAGTGGGTCAATTTCAAATCTGTGAAGACCCAACAAACTCAAAAGTAAATAATTTTTAATTAAAATAATAAATTCAAAAACGCTTTATATCTCTCGGTGTCGTGTCGTCGCATTATTTACAAAGTGATACTTGCTTAGTTGCTTTTTACTGTACATAATTAAGAAAAACGTTTGAGTTGGAAATGTGTTGTCAACATTTTAGCTAGCTTTTCAACGATAGATGCTTCTATTTCCAAAAGAAGAATAAAATATATAAAACTCATCGAAAAAATCACTTTATTACAAAAATTCAAGAATCACAACTCCGAGATCATATTGTAATTTAGGGGCCGTTTACAAAACGCTTATCCGGGTAAATGTTTACCAAGTCACATTAACTTACCGGATGAATATGGTAAGGACTAAGAGGCTGTTTACCAAATTTTTTATTAAGTCATGTATGGATAAATCTGTTTGTCTGGATAAATCTGCTTGTGTTGGTAAATTTTGTTGTTGTTTACTTTTTCACCTGAATGAACCGTCTGAAAGATTGAAATGACCATTTTACCCCTAAGCACGAATTAAGCATTGTTTAGTTGGACTTCAAAACGATTTTTTCAACTCTATAGCAATCAATTTTATTATTACTTAAACCAATTTTTGTTTACATTTACATATCTGAAATCAAGCGTATAAAACCAAAATACAAGGATCATGGTATCTCCTGTTGTTGATATACAATCAAAATACAACCAAAATAAAGGGAGAAAATCAAGCACCTGAGGAAAAGCAGACAACATGTATCACCGATGAGAATCGAGAGAGAAATCGAAAAGAAGAAGATGCAAAGGTCGAAAAGAAGAAGATGTAGAAATCGAAAAGAAGATGCCCAAAAGAGAAATCAATAAGGTCGAAAAGAACCCTTTAGATCTAATTCTATGAGGTATCGTTAGGGTGAAGAGAACCGTTTAGGTCGAAGTTGATTTCTCCATAGAAAAGAGAAATCGATAGAAGCAGAAATTGATACCAGAAAAATCGATTATATTCAAGATCATGCCGGTTAGAAAGTGGGTTTTTGGGTTCCTGCAATTCTTATGGTGTTATCTGCACTTTTGTTCTTTGATGCTTCAACTTTGTATGTGAAGATGAAAGTTAAAAAGAGCTTGTTCACTAGCTTCATTCAAGTTGTTAGAGTAATTATCGTAAATATGTATAGTTCAAGGTCTATTCTGTAATTACCTGTAACTTATCTTGTATATATAGATCCCTTAGGTTTCATTCTTAGGTTAATCACTTTTGTAATCGTTTTATAATATATGAAAAGCCGCTGCTGATTCCAGCCACATCTCTCTCAATTCTCTCAAGCTATCTATCGATTGATCGACCTATCGATTCTAACATGGTATCAGAGCTTTAGGTATGTCTCACCAGTCCTTCTGATTACTCGTCTTGTTCAATTTCATTGTTCGATTTCTGCCTGTTATCTTGTTCGTGTTTTGTCGAATCGCTAAGCCGCCACTCCGGAACTGACTACACTCCGGAACTGCCCCTTACTTCCGGCACTGCTTTTATCTTGCTTCCGGTACTGCTTTTGTCTTGCTTCCGGAACTACACTCCGGAACTGCCCCTTACGGTACTGCTTTATCTTGTTTTCGGTACTGCTCTCTTCACTTCCGGTATCAAGTCCAGAAATCTCACACCCCGGAACCTAATTCCGGATCACTCTTGATTCCGGATCACTCTACTTATGTCCTAATTCCGGAACAGTTTCCTTAATACCGGAACAGTTTTCTCTAAATTCCGGAACAATTTCCTTTGAATACCGGAACCACTTTGCTCTAAATTCTGGAACATGTTTCCTTAATACCGGAACCTGTTTTCTCTTAATTCCGGAACCTGTTTTGTTTCTCTCTAATTCCGGATCTCTCAATTCCGGATCTCAATTCAGGAACTCTCAACTCTGGAACTCTCTTTTCAGATAGCTCTCAATTCCAGTCACTCCAATCCCATCTCAGTTGTTCTCAATGGGAACAACTACATTATGTGGCATCATCACATGTCTATTCTTCTCAAGTCCCATGGACTATATACCTATGTCACTGGTACTTCTAAAATTCATGTTCAAGACGAAAAGGAAAGTGCAGTCGACTTTGCAAAACACATGAATGATTGGGATATCGCGAATGCTCGCATCCTCGGATTCATAAACGCTTCTACAACTACTGAGATCAATCAACAATTCCTCGGCTATACAACAGCAAAAGGACTGTGGGATTTCTTGCACAAAGGTACACTTCTACAGGCTTATCTGTAAAGCCCGTGTCCCGATATACATTTTTTATTTAATTATTTATAATGTTTAATTAGCGAATTTCTTAACGGGATTGTCGGGAAAGACCAAAAGTGATTTGGTTTTAGTGCTAGTTAGTTCAATTGTTAAAACCTAACTTTTAGGGTGGATTTGGAACTACCTTAGAAAGCCGGGGACCAATAGTGTAGACTTGAATAATTGCATGCATGGGTCGGCCCATGGGGGAACCGACCCATCTCCTTTTCTCATCCATAATCACGACACAAATCTAAACACAAAAAGAAAACCATTGGCTTCCTCATTCTCGTTTGTTTTTCTTCGGCGTCGCACTCAATCAACAAAACCCTAGTTGCTGCTGCCGCCGATCACCTCCTCCCCTTTCCTTTCTGCCGCTGCTGCTGTCCAACCGAACCGCCGGCGCCACCGTGTCTCTGTCGGAGAAGAGAAAGAGCAGAGAGAGAGAGAGGGAGAGATCGAGGGAGAGAGAAGGCCGGAGTTCGGGGCTGTGGGTGCGACGTCGTCGTCGTCGGCAAGAGGTAAACGTCGTCTCCTCCCTGTTTCTTTTCTTTCTCGTCGTCGTCAAGCGGCTGTGGAAAACCGCCGCGCCGCCGCCGTCAGCCTTGGCTGCTGGCGGTGTGGCCACCGGCGTGAACCACCAGACCTGGTGGCGGTTTCGTGCGTGGTCAGGGTTGCGGGGGGGCGTGAGGGTAGGGATGTCGTGTTTGTTGCGGTTTTATCTTATCGTTTGGCCGGAATTTTGTAAACCATCGCCGCCGGCCGCCGCCGCTGCCGGCGACCACCACTGCCGGAGGTGGCAGTGGGTGGCGCGTGATCGAGACCAGACCCTAGTCCCAATGGGACCCTAATCCGCGACTGATCGCGTTAACCCGAATCGATTAAACCGTTTTATAAAATCGTCATTTTAGGTGAAAACGTTTTCTGCCATTGTTTTGCGTCAACCACAACTTTTCCGTCGTAACTCCGTTTGATCCGAAACTGGCGCCCACGGTTCAAGTTCAGGGTCGAGCACGTTTTCCGTGTTTTAGCGAAAAACTGGTTCGGTCTCTAGCTGGGCGAAAAAGTGGTCGCAAGTTCGGTGTTTCGTCATTTCATGTGAAAATTTCTGGAATCTGCCTTAATCTTGCGAAAACCATAACTTTCTGCTCGTAACTCGGTTTGGGGTGAAATCGGTGTCAAAAGTTCCCTTTTTGAGTCTAGAAACTTTTCTGTGTTTCGTGCAAAACCCAGTTCGGGACGTAGCATGGGTCGATTTGTCGTTTTATACTGAAAGGTGCTGAATTTCGCTGTTCCGGAAACTGTTTTTGTAAAATCCGTAGTAAATTGTAGAAAAATCGTTAGGAGGCGTATAATATGTCCTTGGAACCCTAACTCAGAGTATTTTCTGGTCATGAAATAATATTGGGAATTTTCTGGGTTTAAAGGGGTCGAAACAGGTCCCGAACAGACCTGTTTTGGGTGAACGGAATTTAGTTTTAGTGACGGTTTAAGCGTGTGTCGTGTCATAGGGTCCGGGTCTCGTATTGACACGTTTTAACATGCGTTTAGGTGCTGGGAAGTGACCGTAATTGTGAAGCTGGAATTGTGTTATTAAGCTGGGCGCGCATTCGAGGTGAGTTCTCTCACTGTGTAGTTAGGGGTTGTATGCATGTCATAATAGTTTGTATGTACTATTGTCTTTGTGGTGTGAACTAGTTGTTTGTGGTGTGTAATATTTGATTGGTTTGAATGCTTGGTATAAATGTGTTACATTACAATTCGGTGGGACCGAGGCCTCGATGGTACTGAGGTGTTGGGTTACATTACAATTCGGTGGGACCGAGGCCTCGATGGTACTGAGGTGTTGGGTTACATTACAATTCGGTGGGACCGAGGCCTCGATGGTACTGAGGTGTTGGTTACATTACAATTCGGTGGGACCGAGGCCTCGATGGTACTGAGGTGTTGGTTACATTACAATTCGGTGGGACCGAGGCCTCGATGGTACTGAGGTGTTGGATACATAATTACTTGTAGGCGTTTACTCGTTTTATGTAACTGTGATGTTGTTGCTTATGTGCGGATAGGGGTGATGTGTATATAATTCCTATCTGCGCATGTGTTGGAATTCACTAAGCTTCGTGCTTACCCTTTCCCAATAAACTGTGGTTTCAGGTACGGGCGGTTCCAAGGCGTGACGAGTACACACTGGCGCGTGAGAAGAGCTGGTTGCTTTATGATTGTAATAATTAAACGTTTACTCCGCTGGTTTTATTTTATAAAGACATTAATTATGTGTTTGCAAACGAAACGTTGGGATCATTTATTGAGTTGTTATCAATGAATTGTTTATTTAAAAATTTAAATTGCTTGTAATTTTTGGGACGTTACAACTTGGTATCAGAGCACAGCTTGAGTGAATCAAACGCACCTCGGTGTGTTTGGTCTCAAGTTGCGGCTGGGAAATTTTCAAATTCTTTATTAAATCTTTTTGGAAAATAAAAGAAAGGAAAACCCGTTTGAGAAACGGTGATCGATGGCGCAGTGTGTACAGTCAGCCGGAGCCAAGGGAAAAGGTACAGTACTTAGTGTTTTATTGCTTTCTAGATCATAGAGTATGCATGCTAGATTGCTTGTTGTGGACACTATGCTGTATGTTGAACTACTTGCTATTAGGAATTTATGCTAATTATGATAGGTTACTAAGTGGATGCCCTCTAGGTTGTATGCAGTAAGAGATTTATAGCCTTAGAATATTCGATTTAGTTCTATTGCGCAGCTCTTGTTTGAGTCCAACCGTTCTAGGATAGAGTCTTGTATTCGACTGTCTATTTGTTTCGCACTGCATATAATCGGGTATTCGCGAGGTCACCCGTTATAATTAGTAGGGATTCGGTAGTAGCAAGGGTAATGGGATAAGAGGAAATTCCTAGGGAGCTAGGAAGGGTGGATGTATATATATGCTGGTGCAGGCATATGGTTAATTATATATGTACTTGTTGTTGTATGATCGGGGTGACCGATGGTTTATTAAGTATACATTTGTGGCTGTCTGATCGGGGAGACCGATGGTTTTATATATACAGTAGTTGTATGAGTTGCCTGTTTAGGATATGTTCTTGAACTGGCATGTGTGGATAAATTATGTTAGGTGTATAGTTTCGGCGAGAAACTACTTGGACCCTCGGGATGGGACTCGGAACGAGCGATGATAGGCGTGGAAGGTAGTAGTAGAGCTCCTACTACCGGAAGCACAGGATCAATGCTCGAGTCGGGGAAGTCACGAGGAATCCAAGGAGTTGAGCGTGAGTGTTGTTAGTATGAGTTGTTATGTGCTAATAACGCGTTGTATTATCTACCCTGAATAGCCATCACAAGGAGAAACAACTATAGTAAACCTGCTGATACATGTGTGTATTTGACTTGCTTTGATGGGATGATCGTTGGGGTAGTGTCGAAGGTTCTAAACTAGTAGTCGTTGGTATAGAAAGACGATTATAGTGTTAGTCACTTGGAGTGACGATAAGGATGATATTTGTTGTAAGCAGATCATTTCGGGCCAAGATGGAAGATTGTGCTAGAGTCATAGGCTTTTAGAGCCGACTTTGATTTGAGGAAAAATCGTAGGGATTATTTGACGTAATTTTCCATCTTGCCCCAAGAGGCTTAAATGTCCGAAGGACGATAGTGGATTGGAAAGGTAGAGAGGAGCATGAGTCGAGACGTTGGATGTCGACTGAGTCGTGCACAAAGTCTATTTTGAAAATAGGGTTGCATTAACTAATCCTTGTGTTTCCAATCCTTATATGGATCGTGTTTTGAAACTTTGGGAAATGTTTAGCACACACACAAGATTTCGAATTATAGTTTGAAAATGCTTGAAACCGTTTTATCACGGGAGTTGAAAACTTTGTAAAAGATTGTTTCAGTTGATTATTTTCCAACGGTTCTTTCGGGTACGATAATATCCGTGTTTTGTGGTAGTTAAGATGTTGGGTAAGTGACTACGGCTTGAGACTCTAACATTGGAACTCCTCCACATGTGTTAGAGTTGAGACGGAAAGTTACATTCCACGATGTCTGTTTAAAGGCTATTTTAGTGATTTGTCTAAAATGAGTTTGGAATTCTAGTGTCGCTTAACTTTTCGTTCGAGAGTTTGTGTTACTAAGTGTTTATTTTGCAAATAGTTCAGTGTGTGGATTGATTCATGCGTGACATAAGTGATGCATGGAGGAATTTTGGTAACATTTCATAAGGAGTTGTTTAGTGCGCTTTTTAGTCAGCTAAAGGTTTTATTGACATTTTCATGAAAATGCGATTTATCGACTTAGGGGTATGCATACTGGGGTAACCTTTGTTCTCGGCCTTTTGATGAACGAGTCGTGCAAGAAAATGCTTTAGTTCCTTTTTGTCGAAATGAAAGACCATTTGATCCAAGGAGTGTTTTAATGTTGTAAACATCATGCATACGATTACAATGTGTTATATTTTGGAAATATAAATGCGTAGATTTTTGATATTCGGTTAATTTAGAATTACCGTTCATTTTTTTTGGGAAATTAAAAACTTTTGCTTTGGAGGAAACGAGTATTTTGAGCATTTTCGATAAATACATTTTTTAAACTATAATGTTTTGACATTATATGCCCCAAGTACGAAACTTGAGGAAGTGTTACAAGCTTGCATGCCTGCCCCCAGTTTGAGATTTTACGAGGTTTTTAGTCGATATTTCCAATTATTAGAAGCGGACTGGTGTCTGTCTTCAAGTTTGCAACTTACACGAGACAATTGTGTTTTAACAAAAATATATTTGTAAACCGTGTCATCGTTTTGTGTGACTAGCTGACGCGCGAAAAATTTGTGGCGAACCCTGTGCCACGTCATTTTATGATTAAAAAGAGGAATTTTTGAATCAAATGTCGTGAAACTTAATTTGAATTATGTGCACACCTTTGTCGCACCCTGTTTAAGGTCAAGCGGTTACTTTAAGTGCACGTCATGAGTCAATCCATACTGGAATCGAGGCGGTTCATTTTAAAGAAATTGTGTATTACGCTTGTGTTTGTGTGAGTAAACAGAACTGCAATGGAACGATTTTCAACATGATTTTTCCTATGTGGGACGGGCGTGTCCAGTTTTGCGTAACTATCGATCAGGTAATAGTAGTATTATTACATACGATCTTTTTGAGATGAAAATCCTGATGTTGAAAATATTTTGTAAATGATTTTGTAAACCATTTGGGGAAATGTGCTTTTAAGTGTCATGTGTCATTTCGAGAATTTTTTTAGGGTGTGAGTCCTTTTGGAAAAAACTCTTTTGTTTAACCCGTATTGAGTCTGAGACTAAGGTTGATTTCAGAGTATTGCTTGCTTAAACTTTGTTTAAACGCATTTTCCGACCTATGGGTCTAGCAAGCGTGGAGCATTTTGCTCGGTTTTGACTTGGAGTTAGTCATAGGCCAATTGTCCGGTTTTAATGGCTCGATGTGGAGTCTTGTTGATGGGTTGTTTTTGTTGCACAGTTTTGCATTTATTGCACGTTGAGTATTTCCATGTTCGGGTGAGTGAGTCATTCCGGGATAGGCATGTTGTTGGTAGGCTGTTTGCTTTGGATCCTTAGACACGTTAGTCAGTCGTCGGTAATGGTCGGTTGGGTATCTCGGGGTGGGACCCCGGTATTCATGTGCTTTAACCTAGACTTTCCAGTAGGTACTAGGAGGATATAGTTGTGGGCACTTACCTGGGAGGTAGTTCCGGTGTGCTGGGTCTTGAGGCGTTACCTGGGAGGTAGACGTCAAGGTGTATCCTCGATACGGTGTGACTTGGCTTCGTAGAGCAAGTGTGGATGATACGTCGACGGGGGAAGGTAGGTATCCCACGCGCGTTAGTACTGTAGGCCGAATAGTATCGGTTAAGGGATTGATGCCCTTTGTTATTAAGAGAATAAATGCGTAGAACCTTTTGAGGTAAGTGGTATATTTAGGTGTCGACTTTTGGGCTTGAGGCCAAACACCTTTAGTATAATCGGAGAGTTGTAGCCGATTTTAAGATAATCGTGGTGATGGTAGTAGTAACCCTGAAATGATCACTTGTGATGAATGGTTGTGGTGGAATGATCTACGTGTGTGTTAGTGATTTGGTAGTGGGGGATATCAGTTTGTGTTAGTGTCTAGGATAATACCACGCTTATTTGAGTTATTGTGATCGGTTGGACCGATGTTCGGCGGGTGGCCGATGTTCGTTATTGTGATCGGTTGGACCGATGTTCGGCGGTTGGCCGATGTTTGTTATTGTAATCGGTTGGACCGATGTTCGGCAGGGGGTCGATGTTTTGTTAATAGAATTCGTTGAGAATCATTGGAGTCTTCTAGAATTCGTGGAAGTTATCGACAGTTAAGGGTAGGAATGATCGTAGTCGAGTATCCTGTAGGGTATACTGTGAGCAGCTTCAGAATGGTTAAAGCTTGAAAGTGGATTGAGTTTGGGATATCATCAAATGCCAGAGAGTTATTAGGAGCTGTTTGTGGACGTAGTCTTCGGGGACGAAGTCTAATTCAAGTGGGGGAGAGTTGTAAAGCCCGTGTCCCGATATACATTTTTTATTTAATTATTTATAATGTTTAATTAGCGAATTTCTTAACGGGATTGTCGGGAAAGACCAAAAGTGATTTGGTTTTAGTGCTAGTTAGTTCAATTGTTAAAACCTAACTTTTAGGGTGGATTTGGAACTACCTTAGAAAGCCGGGGACCAATAGTGTAGACTTGAATAATTGCATGCATGGGTCGGCCCATGGGGGAACCGACCCATCTCCTTTTCTCATCCATAATCACGACACAAATCTAAACACAAAAAGAAAACCATTGGCTTCCTCATTCTCGTTTGTTTTTCTTCGGCGTCGCACTCAATCAACAAAACCCTAGTTGCTGATGCCGCCGATCACCTCCTCCCCTTTCCTTTCTGCCGCTGCTGCTGTCCAACCGAACCGCCGGCGCCACCGTGTCTCTGTCGGAGAAGAGAAAGAGCAGAGAGAGAGAGAGGGAGAGATCGAGGGAGAGAGAAGGCCGGAGTTCGGGGCTGTGGGTGCGACGTCGTCGTCGTCGGCAAGAGGTAAACGTCGTCTCCTCCCTGTTTCTTTTCTTTCTCGTCGTCGTCAAGCGGCTGTGGAAAACCGCCGCGCCGCCGCCGTCAGCCTTGGCTGCTGGCGGTGTGGCCACCGGCGTGAACCACCAGACCTGGTGGCGGTTTCGTGCGTGGTCAGGGTTGCGGGGGGGCGTGAGGGTAGGGATGTCGTGTTTGTTGCGGTTTTATCTTATCGTTTGGCCGGAATTTTGTAAACCATCGCCGCCGGCCGCCGCCGCTGCCGGCGACCACCACTGCCGGAGGTGGCAGTGGGTGGCGCGTGATCGAGACCAGACCCTAGTCCCAATGGGACCCTAATCCGCGACTGATCGCGTTAACCCGAATCGATTAAACCGTTTTATAAAATCGTCATTTTAGGTGAAAACGTTTTCTGCCATTGTTTTGCGTCAACCACAACTTTTCCGTCGTAACTCCGTTTGATCCGAAACTGGCTCCCACGGTTCAAGTTCAGGGTCGAGCACGTTTTCCGTGTTTTAGCGAAAAACTGGTTCGGTCTCTAGCTGGGCGAAAAAGTGGTCGCAAGTTCGGTGTTTCGTCATTTCATGTGAAAATTTCTGGAATCTGCCTTAATCTTGCGAAAACCATAACTTTCTGCACGTAACTCGGTTTGGGGTGAAATCAGTGTCAAAAGTTCCCTTTTTGAGTCTAGAAACGTTTCTGTGTTTCGTGCAAAACCCAGTTCGGGACGTAGCATGGGTCGATTTGTCGTTTTATACTGAAAGGTGCTGAATTTCGCTGTTCCGGAAACTGTTTTTGTAAAATCCGTAGTAAATTGTAGAAAAATCGTTAGGAGGCGTATAATATGTCCTTGGAACCCTAACTCAGAGTATTTTCTGGTCATGAAATAATATTGGGAATTTTCTGGGTTTAAAGGGGTCGAAACAGGTCCCGAACAGGCCTGTTTTGGGTGAACGGAATTTAGTTTTAGTGACGGTTTAAGCGTGTGTCGTGTCATAGGGTCCGGGTCTCGTATTGACACGTTTTAACATGCGTTTAGGTGCTGGGAAGTGACCGTAATTGTGAAGCTGGAATTGTGTTATTAAGCTGGGCGCGCATTCGAGGTGAGTTCTCTCACTGTGTAGTTAGGGGTTGTATGCATGTCATAATAGTTTGTATGTACTATTGTCTTTGTGGTGTGAACTAGTTGTTTGTGGTGTGTAATATTTGATTGGTTTGAATGCTTGGTATAAATGTGTTACATTACAATTCGGTGGGACCGAGGCCTCGATGGTACTGAGGTGTTGGGTTACATTACAATTCGGTGGGACCGAGGCCTCGATGGTACTGAGGTGTTGGGTTACATTACAATTCGGTGGGACCGAGGCCTCGATGGTACTGAGGTGTTGGTTACATTACAATTCGGTGGGACCGAGGCCTCGATGGTACTGAGGTGTTGGTTACATTACAATTCGGTGGGACCGAGGCCTCGATGGTACTGAGGTGTTGGTTACATTACAATTCGGTGGGACCGAGGCCTCGATGGTACTGAGGTGTTGGATACATAATTACTTGTAGGCGTTTACTCGTTTTATGTAACTGTGATGTTGTTGCTTATGTACGGATAGGGGTGATGTGTATATAATTCCTATCTGCGCATGTGTTGGAATTCACTAAGCTTCGTGCTTACCCTTTCCCAATAAACTGTGGTTTCAGGTACGGGCGGCTCCAAGGCGTGACGAGTACACACTGGCGCGTGAGAAGAGCTGGTTGCTTTATGATTGTAATAATTAAACGTTTACTCCGCTGGTTTTATTTTATAAAGACATTAATTATGTGTTTGCAAACGAAACGTTGGGATCATTTATTGAGTTGTTATCAATGAATTATTTATTTAAAAATTTAAATTGCTTGTAATTTTTGGGACGTTACATTATCACATCAATATCAGTTATGGACTACTTTTCAGAACAAAAGACAGTTGCCTGATCAGTCTATCAACTCGTACATCTCTGAGATGCAAGCTCTTAGAGATCATTTGAACTTGGGTGCACCTCAAATCTTTGATGACACAACTTGGAAGTTTACTGCTTATTTTAGCCAACTGCATTTGGTTACTATTCTAATGGGTCTCACTGATCGTTTTGAGAACGTTCGAGCCTCGCTTCTACACATGCATCCATTACCTACTCTTGAAGAGGCTATCACTGAACCGCTGAGTGAAGAAACTCGCCTTCAACAGCGTTTTCCACTGCCATCTGATACTGTGCTCTACACTTCCAGCTCAGAAAAATCAAAAGGTAAATGGGGCACCAATTACCAGTCTAAATCTGCAGGCAAGGGGAACAACAGTGAATGCACATTCTGTCACTCTACTTCTCATCTTCTCCTCAACTGCCCAGTTCGAAAATGTCGCTGGTGTGGGATCACACAGCCACGTCATTATGGGTCTGATTGTGACAACCCGGCATTTCTAAACAATTCATTTCATATAAATTAAATATCCCAAAATCGCATCTCTAAAATTTCTTACATAATATCCAAAAATGGTTGGCGGAAACAACCTACACAACTGAGAAGTAAACGAAGATAAGCTATAGTGTCGATACACTATCCATCTTTCTCTTGCTAACACCCTGCTTACTTGCTAGAGCCTTTCTGTACCTGCTTACCTGAAAAGGGTTTTATTTGAAAATGCGAGGGTTAGACCATGAGGTCTAGTGAGTCCCTCCTAACAGTTATCAAAGCATTTAAATACAGTTCATCTTTTCAGCAAAAAATATTTATACTCAACACGTTTAAAAAAATCGTATACGGACTAAAGTCCGCCTCCTCGTAATCTGACACCCTGAAGCCACCCGAAGGTGACAACGAGTCAGCCTCATGCTGCCTTGCGGAGCCTCGCTCCTGGCATATAGGGACCTCCCTTCCCGCACGAGAGCTGGCGGAACTACTTTCCCGTCTTTGCCAGTTTACGTCTCCTCGATGTATGCATACATTCCATCATAAAACTTTCAACAACATTTATACAATCAAGCATAAATATAGCATGACAATTCTCATTATAAAACTTCTTTATTAAACACAGTAAAAGCCACGTATTTTGGTTTAGAAAACTCACCTGGCTTGCTTGCTCCAAAGCTCATCACTTACACTTCCGATCTCTAGGTGGAACACCTATTATATAGGAGACGTAACTCGTAAATTTACACTTCAATAATTAAGTCTTCTTTCCATCTTAAATCCAATTATCTTAATAATTAAAACTAACTTTATTTTATTTAAGTATTTAACCCAACAGGTTTCCTCTCCTGAACCAACTCACGGTCCAATAAAGATCATTCTAAGGCTCCAAAATTCCTTAACTCCACTAACCCAAATTACCATCTACATCACCGACCCAAACTTGTTAAATCCACATTTGGTCTTAGTTTGGTCCAATCAAACAACAGGCCCAAGTATTTAAATCAATTAAACCGAGCCCATCTTATTTTAATTGACTCGAAATCCAATTAATTAATATAGCGACATTTAATTAACTAATAGCAACAAGAAAGTTGGTTCAAGAAATAACCCACAAAAGTCCGGCCTAAAAGTTAACACTATTCCAGGCCCAACAACTCTCGAAACCGGGCTTCGGTCCAATACATTGCGGAACTTGACTTGCGTAACTCACCACTTCCGCAATTCGGGTTTCTGGTCGGACTCGAATTCTACGATTAAATCTAGATTTCAATCACTAAACAAAATAACGAATCACGAGACACGACTACTAGGATCCAAATATTAATTTTAGCCATCTTATTAATTTCTTGAGCAAACCTACTCATTCAACCAACATTGCCGTACCAACTTCTCAACAAATTTAAGTGCAGAACTCCAATTTCTTTCTCAAAACCTTAAGTTAGCTTAGACTCATTAGTAGGAAACAAGGATGAAGGATTCAGATCAATACCTGACGAAACGGAAACTGTTGCTAACCTGGCCATCACCGCCGGCAACCACCACCGGCAGCCACCCGCCGGCGACCACCAGCAGCAGCAAACCGCCGACGACCACCACCTCTTTCTCGCTGCTCCTTTCTCTCTCGAAATCTCTATCTATCTCGTCGTTGCTCTCTCTCTCTCTACCGTAGCTCTCTCACTCTCGTTGCGCACACACCAAACACACACACCATTGATTCTTTCTCTTGGTTTTCTCCTCACGAAAATATACATGGTTCCATGGCCATTTTCTTTCTCTTCTCCTCTCTCTCTCTCGATGTGTTTTAGTTTCCCATGCCAAAACCCTAAAACAAATGGGTTTTCTCCTTTCCAGCAAAACGGCGCACAAACATAAGGAAAGAGGGAATTAGTTTCCAAGTTTTTATATTCTACCCTCACTTTTCGAAATGAACACTTATAACCCCTCACTTTCATTTAACTCACATTACTTAATTTGGGTTATTACAATCTCCCCTCCTTAATGGAATTCCGTCCCGGAATTCACTCCAAAGATAACCGGCGAGTCTTGATTATCAAGGCTTAAATCTCAATTCTCAGAATAAATCTTTCTAAAAACAACCCAATAACAACATACTTTCACGCCTTAGCCGCGTAACTCTGATTAAACTTACAATCTCTGCTTATAACCATAACATACAATCATCTTATTTTTCATCTTCCAAACGGATCTATTACTTCAGGAACACTACGAAACTCGGGTTCCAAAAATCTTTCGATTAACCACAATGACCATAAAAATCAAGTAGCTATATAAGTCATCCCAACTTTCTTACTTAGATTTACTTTAAATAATTCTTTAACGATCGGTGTGTTAATCTCAATAACACTTTCTCACGAACTCTCGTAATCCATCTTATAAATCATACTATGAGAACAAAGGTTGTACACATCTCAATACTTACCACTCCCTAATTATCCTTATCTGATTTCATGACCACATTTACAGTTTCCGGACTCAACTGCCTTTCTCGATTAGAGCAATATAATCACCGATCCTTACCGCACAAGACAATACAGTTCCTCCTCTTTATCACAAGCAACTTTAACTTGACCAACTCATTTCAATTATAATTATCAACCTATTTCCAAAGATAAACTCCAATTGAGACGCAGTTCCTATCTTTCTATCCACCATAAATTATCATATATAATAACCTAGCATCAACATCTCGTTATTACCTGATACAATTATTCCCAAACCAAGAACCCACAATCAACACTTGATTTAACTTTGACTATGCCATATATGGATTAGAAATCAAAACTCTATAATAATACTCTTATTTGTTTTCTCAACTTACAAAACTGAGATCAACTAGAATTTATCAATCCACAATACTTGCAAAAGAGAACACACAAGGGAAAGGTTAACTAACAATTCCATCAGTCAGAACTGATTTCTTAACTAACAACTCCACTGAGTACCCAACAATTTAAAATTTTCAAAAAAAAAAAATTGAAAATTACATATTCCGTCATACTATCATCAACTTCTCACTTTAACCTATCAATTCTCCCTTATCAATTCTTAGTAAGAATCTCGGTAGAATTGTAACACATCCGGTAATAACAAATAAATGTCATTACTTAACAAATCCAAAAAGTTAATCAACCCATCAAAGGCCTATATATCTATCATGACGTTGCAAATCAACTAATGATCATACTACCACTCCGACTCCTAATCATCATCATCATGTCGTTCTTTAAACATAACCAAACTTCCAACTGTTTCCTTCTAGGATCATTCCCTCACACATAAGAACAAATCATGCTCCTTAGAGATTTAGCATTTACTATAACACATTTTGACTAACACTCTCTTCATCCTCTTTAAACTTCCAATGGTCCCAACATATCCCTACTTAGCGACTCTTACAACCAAAACACTTGGTTTCTCCTTTGAGTAAACTCCCACCATTACTCTGTCCTTCTATCCCGAACATAATCACCCCATAAAGTCAACTTACACCCTATGTGTTCCAACCATTCGATTAAAAGATCGTACATCTCATCCGACAACTCTAAAAGCTTCTAACTGATGCTTTCTTCCTCTCTAACTTCATTTCACTCTAAATACTAGCTGGTACACCTAGCTTGGCAATTAATGCCCTTACATAACTATACATTACTCGACTATAACATCACACTGCGGACCATTTCTCTTATGGTCATTTGTACACAACTCACACTTTCCTTCATATTCTCCCGTATACTACAATCGAGTCTATCTCACTACGTAGTCCTCTCCCAACTTGTTGAACTATAACTCACGAGTTCTCAATTAACTCAAACACAAACATTCTAGCTAGCTCTTTACTACCTGAGCCCTTACATAAGCTGGGCACAGTCCCTCGCTGGATGATAAAATCTACACACTCGCTCCCCTCGTGTCACATATCTCATCATTCTACGAATCCCCCATACTTCAAAAACAGAACGTTTAATCAAACAATAACTTCCCATCCTCTTAGCACCCCTACAAGGTGTTCTATCAACATTCAACCTTCTCGTTCAAGTCTCCGACCTCGGCCACCTTACACGACTAACGACTTCTACATCAATTGACAACTTGTAACTACTTTCTTAACTTATTCTTTAACAAGGATTTCTTACGAAATCTAATCCTTCCAACATATCCCTATCACTTTCATGATCGGTCCCCCTCTTTTCGAAATTTACTCATGTAACGAAAACATTACAAATTTACCTCGAAACTCATACCCCCACGCCAAGGACATTTCATTCTTCCTTACCACACTACTCATAACGAGTTGCTAAAACCATCACCTTGAAGGCTTCAAGTCCTTCCTCTGGACACAACCGTCCCTCGACAACCGTACTTCCAGTTACCGAACTAGGGTACAAACCCTCAAACAACCGATACTAATATCCACTTCTGACTCGACCACTGATCACCTTTCCTTTTGAACACAAATACTAAGGCTACAACATTCCTTCCTGATTTGCCCGACACTTCTCCACTCTTGAAGTTCTTCCTTAACTTAACATACAATATCCTACGACCTAGTGAGTTCATAGCCTTCACGCATGACAACGCAATAGATAAATCATTTCGTACATTTTATCATTTTAAATAAACAACACTTGAAAACATCTTGGGTACACCCGACCCCATCACTCTTATAACCTCGATGCCCTGCACAACGATTCGAGAATCGCTTGCATGCATCTTCCCATGAACCTTAATCTTACTCCATCCGAATGATGTTAATACAATAGTGATATATTGAATGAAAATCTTTTCATATGACAGAATTCTGAAAGAATTACCGACACAAAGTAAACCAATCGGTTCTCACACCCATTTGTATGATATTTATAGGTAAATAAGCATTTGATTGTAAGAGTTTGGATAGCAAACGTTTTCCCCGACCTTTTGTAGTCATTTAACTTATCACTAAAAATGTGGAATACTTTGCAAATCGTTAAGCTCAAATTTCAATGTGCAATGTGAAGGAAATCACCTTTTCTTTAAACATATGCGTGCACATTCTGACTCATTTTCGATCCAAATTTATATTTACATATTTAACTTCAACCGTGAAAATTATATGTTACATAAAAGAACACCATGCATGAGACTCTACTTGCAATTGAAGGCTACTCACTCAAACAAGGTCAACCGCTTACCTCACATAGCTTACCCTTACCACTTTTCCTACGACCCATGGTCGTCCTCTCGGTCCTGCAACAACTGGTAGTACATACATTCTACATCTCACTTACTCGACCATTTCTTACTATTTTCGTTCTGATCAGCTATCTCACTTTCTACTTCTACCTGCTTTCATTTCACTATCAGCATCTTATTTCATTTATCCTACCATTGAAGAGCTCGATTAAAAGGTCAGAGCTCCCTTGACACTTTCGAGATTTCAACACGGTCTTTCCTTACTATTCTGAATGATCCATTCCAGGATTTCTAGAACTGGGATTCCCTCGAAATAAGAGCCCTACCCGACCTCAAACATTCACCCTCTCCGAATCCACGAAGAGTTACCTCTAGACGACTCAATACATTCCAAACAACTTACTTCTCTACGATGTATACATACATCACATCATAAGTGACTTCTCCCGAAACTTCCCCTACAAGGGGTCTCAATCTACCTTTCAGGGATCTTGCTGACATTCTAACGCACTAGAACACGACATAAACACTAGGTAGGTTAATAAGGTAGGTTAAGCACGTACATGTACCTGTAAGTTTTCAATTTTACTGGCCAGGTGAAATCTCAAACTTACCTTACATGACAATCCTCAGTACCCTATTAGTCCTTTCTCTATAATAGTGTTCTCCTAATGCACTTCCTATGTCTACATTAGTGCCCTCTTAAAGCATTTCCTGATTCTCGGTTGTGATTTCTACTCCCAAGTTTAAGTTTAGGCCCGTCCGGTCACCTAAATCCCTTAAACTATGGCTCTGATACCAACTGTGACAATCCGACATTTCTAAACAATTCATTTCATATAAATTAAATATCCCAAAATCGCATCTCTAAAATTTCTTACATAATATCCAAAAATGGTTGGCGGAAACAACCTACACAATTGAGAATTAAACGAAGATAAGCTATAGTGTCGCTACACTATCCATCTTTCTCTTGCTAACACCCTGCTTACTTGCTAGAGCCTTTCTGTACCTGCTTACCTGAAAAGGGTTTTATTTGAAAATGAGAGGGTTAGACCATGAGGTCTAGTGAGTCCCTCCTAACAGTTATCAAAGCATTTAAATACAGTTCATCTTTTCAGCATAAAACATTTATACTCAACACGTTTAAAAAAATCGTATACGGACTGAAGTCCGCCTCCTCGTAATCTGACACCCTGAAGCCACCCGAAGGTGACAACGAGTCAGCCTCATGCTGCCTTGCGGAGCCTCGCTCCTGGCATATAGGGACCTCCCTTCCCGCACGAGAGCTGGCGGAACTACTTTCCCGTCTTTGCCAGTTTACGTCTCCTCGATGTATGCATACATTCCATCATAAAACTTTCAACAACATTTATACAATCAAGCATAAATATAGCATGACAATTCTCATTATAAAACTTCTTTATTAAACACAGTAAAAGCCACGTATTTTGGTTTAGAAAACTCACCTGGCTTGCTTGCTCCAAAGCTCATCACTTACACTTCCGATCTCTAGGTGGAACACCTATTATATAGGAGACGTAACTCGTAAATTTACACTTCAATAATTAAGTCTTCTTTCCATCTTAAATCCAATTATCTTAATAATTAAAACTAACTTTATTTTATTTAAGTATTTAACCCAAAAGGTTTCCTCTCCTGAACCAACTCACGGTCCAATAAAGATCATTCTAAGGCTCCAAAATTCCTTAACTCCACTAACCCAAATTACCATCTACATCACCGACCCAAACTTGTTAAATCCACATTTGGTCCTAGTTTGGTCCAATCAAACAACATGCCCAAGTATTTAAATCAATTAAACCGAGCCCATCTTATTTTAATTGACTCGAAATCCAATTAATTAATATAGCGACATTTAATTAACTAATAGCAACAAGGTCTAATTATCCAATTGCTCACGTGATGGTCCATTAAGATAGTTGGTTCAAGAAATAACCCACAAAAGTCCGGCCTAAAAGTTAACACTATTCCAGGCCCAATAACTCTCGAAACCGGGCTTCGGTCCAATACATTGCGGAACTTGACTTGCGTAACTCACCACTTCCGCAATTCGGGTTTCTGGTCGGACTCGAATTCTACGATTAAATCTAGATTTCAATCACTAAACAAAATAACGAATCACGAGACATGACTACTAGGATCCAAATATTAATTTTAGCCATCTTATTAATTTCTTGAGCAAACCTACTCATTCAACCAACATCGCAGTACCAACTTCTCAACAAATTTAAGTGCAGAACTCCAATTTCTTTCTCAAAACCTTAAGTTAGCTTAGACTCATTAGTAGGAAACAAGGATGAAGGATTCAGATCAATACCTGACGAAACGGAAACTGCTGCTAACCTGGCCATCACCGCCGGCAACCACCACCGGCAGCCACCCGCCGGCGACCACCAGCAGCAGCAAACCGCCGACGACCACCACCTCTTTCTCGCTGCTCCTTTCTCTCTCGAAATCTCTATCTCTCTCGTCGTTGCCCTCTCTCTCTATCTCTACCGCAACTCTCTCACTCTCGCTGCGCACACACCAAACACATACACCATTGATTCTTTCTCTCGGTTTTCTCCTCACGAAAATATACATGGTTCCATGGCCATTTTCTTTCTCTTCTCCTCTCTCTCTCTCGATGTGTAACCTGTTTCCCATGCCAAAACCCTAAAACAAATGGGTTTTCTCCTTTCCAGCAAAACGGCGCACAAACATAAGGAAAGAGGGAATTAGTTTCCAAGTTTTTATATTCTACCCTCACTTTTCGAAATGAACACTTATAGCCCCTCACTTTCATTTAACTCACATTACTTAATTTGGGTTATTACACTTATTGTCCAAAACATCCAAGGAACTCAAGTAACCAAAGGCAACAGTCCCGAACTCAATCAGTTGTTGGCTCAATCACTCAAGACTCCCCTACGCCAGCAGTTCCGGCACAGCATAGCAACAACTCATCGCCTGATCTTATGGAACTAATGTGCCGAAACAAAGAGCTTGTAGAGAAACTCATGACAGGTTCTATGGGTATGGATTCTCAGTGCAATACCTCGGCATCAGGTAACCCTTGGCTATTTGACTCTGGATGTTGTAATCACATGACACCTAAGGCTGACGGGTTTGTCTCTAAGCAAACTTCCAGAATGTTCTCATCAGTCCGTACTGCTGATGATACTCATTTACCTGTATCCTTCAGTGGGACTGTGTCTACCCCCAATATTCAATTACCTGATGTGCTACATATTCCTAACTTATCTCTGAGCCCGATTTCAATCACTTAGCTTATGGAAGCCGGTCTAATCGTTCTGTTTCATCCTTCTGGTTGTGTTGTGCAGGATCCAAAGATCAAGCAGATCCTTGGAGTAGGCCGTAAAGTTGGTCGGATGATTGAAGTGGTCTACGTCCGTCTTCCTTTACCTTCATCAAATTTGTTGCTTCAGTTTCCAGTACTCCTTCATTTGAATTATGACATGCGTGCCTAGGACATTTATCATTAGCTAGAATAAACGTTCAGGATTGTTAGGAAACACTTCTTCTGAAAATGTTTCTTTTTTATCTTGTCAACTTGGCAAACATCATGCTTTACCCTTTCAAATTAATGAATTTAAATCTGCTTCTCCTTTTGATCTTATTCATTCTGATGTATGGGGACCAGCTCCGCACCCATCTATGGGAGGTGCTCGATATTTTGTCATTTTTATCGATGATCACACACGTTTTACATGGATATACCTCATGAAACACCGTTCAGAGCTACCTCAAATATATATTAACTTTGCCCGTATGATTCTAACCCAGTTTTCCAAGCCCATAAAGATTCTTCGAGCAGATAATGCTATGGAATACAAGGAATCTTCTCTCTTTTCTTCAATCTCAAGGTACTCTTTCTCAGTACTCCTGTCCTGGCACCTCTCCACAAAATGGTCGTGCAGAACATAAACATCGTCACATCCTTGATACCGTTCGTACTCTATTAATCTCAGCCAAGTGTCCAGAACGTTTTTGGGGTGAACCTGTCTTCACGGCTGTCTACACCATCAACCGACACCCGACTCCCATCCTCAATCAAAAGTCCCCTTATGAGGTACTCTATGGAGTCTCCCCTGCATATGAACTCCTAAAAGTGTGGGGTTGTGCCTGCTTTGTTCAGTTGCAATCTCATGAACACACCAAACTCGAACCTCGTTCTCGATTATGTTGCTTTCTTGGCTATGGCATTGAACACAAACGTTATCGTTGTTGGGATCCAGTATCTAAGAGACTTCGTATATCCCGCCATGTCACATTCTGGGAACATCTGCCCTTCTCAACGGTGTCTAAATTTCAGGACACACCCACTCCCTCTACTTCTTTCTTCACATATACATCTATCTTATTGGACTCACTCCAATTAGATCCTATACTCACCTCACCATCTGTTCCACCTCCTTCCGTCTCGTCTCAACCCGAGCCTTCACCTGTACCATATGTGCCATCTGATCATGATCAATCATCTGCACCACCTCCAAGGACTACTTCTGAGCCATCTGCTGAGTCTATGGATCCTAGCTCTTCTCAACCACAAGATGGAGCACGACGCTCAGCCCGGGTAAGACAAGTTCCTTCTCACCTTCATGATTATCATTATTATGCTACATTGTTGTCCAACCATGAACCCACTTCCTACAAGGAAGCTGTTTCTAACCCTGTTTGGCAGCAAGCTATGACTGAGGAACTTCAGGCTCTTGACAAAGCCAATACATGGGAGTTTGTACCTCTCCCACCGGGCAAGTCACCTATTGGTTCCAAATGGGTCTTCAAAATCAAAACAAAGTCTGATGGATCCATTGATCGATACAAAGCACGCCTTGTGGCAAAAGGCCACAATCAAGAATATGGCATTGATTACGAGGAGACGTTTGCTCCTATGGCTCGTGTCACCTCGGTTCGTAGTCTTCTCGCCATAGCTGCCACCAAAAGATGGCCACTTTATCAGATGGATGTCAAAAATGCCTTTCTAAATGGTGATCTTTCAGAGGAAGTCTACATGAGACCCCCTCCATGTGTGACCTCTTGAAAGGGTCATGTATGCAGGCTTCGTAAAGCCCTCTATGGTCTCAAACAAGCTCCTCGTGCTTGGTTTGAGAAATTCAGCACTACTGTTATTTCATTGGGATTCTCTCCGAGTAATTATGATTATGGTTTGTTTACTCGAACTACGGATGCAGGTACTATCCTACTCTTATTGTATGTTGATGATATGATCATCACTGGCAGTGACTCTACAGGTATTACCCAGCTCAAACACTCTCTCAGCTCATGTTTTGTGATTAAAGATCTTGGTAAGATCCACTATTTTCTTGGTCTTGAAGTTCTGTCAGACTCTTCCAGCATCTATCTTTGTCAAGCCAAGTACATTTCAGATCTATTGTCCAAAGCTGGGATTACAGACAACAAAGTTGCACCTACACCTATTGAGCAAAATCTGCATCTTGCTCCCAATGCCGGAACCCCTTTGCGGGATCCTACACGATACCGTCAACTAGTTGGATCCCTGGTCTACTTGACTGTTACTCGACCGGATCTTGCATATGCAGTTCATATAGTCAGCCAGTTCATGTCTGCTCCATGCTCCGATCACTATGCTGCGGTTCTTCGTATCCTTCGGTACCTCAAAGGGACAATGTTTCATGGGCTTCACTTCTCATCCACATCATCTTTAACTCTTCGTTCCTTCTCAGATGCTGACTGGGATGGAGACATAACAGACCGTCGTTCGACCACCGGATATTGTTTCTCCCTTGGGGACTCTCTTATTTCCTGGCGCAGCAAGAAACAATCTATGACAGCTCGGTCTAGTACTGAGACTGAGTATCGAGCCTTAGCTGACGCTACGCAAGAACTTGTATGGCTACGCTGGTTACTATCTGATATGGGTGCTCATCAGTTTTCCCCAACACCATTGTGGCGTGATAACAACAGTGCTATTCAGATTGCTCACAATGATGTCTTTCATGAGCGTACAAAGCACATCGAGATTGACTGTCATTTCACTCGTCAACATGTTCTTCGCAAGACGGTTAAACTTCTTCCAATCTCAACCATTGATCAGACCGCTGACATCTTCACCAAAGCTCATCTTCCAGGGCGTTTTCGGGATCTTGTTTCCAAACTCAACTTGGCTCATTCTTCCCCTACTTGAGTTTGAGGGGGGGGGGAGAGTAATTATCGTAAATATGTATAGTTCAAGGTCTATTCTGTAATTACCTGTAACTTATCTTGTATATATAGATCCCTTAGGTTTCATTTTTAGGTTAATCACTTTTGTAATCGTTTTCTAATATATGAAAAGTCGCTGCTGATTCCAGCCACATCTCTCTCAATTCTCTCAAGCTATCTATCGATTGATTGACCTATCGATTCTAACACAAGTATGGTTGATTTCTCCACAGAGGGTGCAGGAGAAAGGAGAAAGGAGATGCAGGTTTCTATCGAATAGATTGGTGTAGTGAAGGAAGGCAAGCGTCAGCGGCTAAAGGGTAGGGTTGGTCATTTTCTTGTCTGAATCTGGACAAGAGTAGTTTTGAGGCTGTGCGAATAAGTTAATGTTTTTTCCATTAAGCTCTAAGTAAACAGCCTAAAATGTCTGTGCGAATAAGCCCATTAAGCCCAATAAGTCAAAAGTAAACACCCCTAAGAATCTTACCCGGTAAGAGCGGAAGCAAGGACCGAGAGTTTTACCCGGTAAGTGAGTGCGACGACTCTTACCACGGTTAGCGCTTACCGACTAAATTGTTGCATACGATGCCATTTTGGTGGACTAAAATCTTACCTGAGAAGTAAGTGATAGTGTTGAATTTTACCGGTAAGCACTTACCCAGATAAGTGATTAGGTAAACGACCCTTTAAATTATATATTATGTTATAATGGTTTTGTTTTGTTAGAGACTAATTTTTGTAAATCCAACAATATATTATCAAAAAGAACAAACCAAATACAAGAAAGGAAAAATAAAACATATGATCTGCAAGATGCAGACCATTCGAAGTCAAGACAACCAAGTTTAAAAACCTTTTATGTCTAATATTTAGGAGCCGTTTACTAAATGTTTATTCGATAAAGTGTTTGTTGGCTCAGTTTACTTTATCGAATAAACATGATAAAATGATTGAGAATATTACCCGTAAGACACTATTAGACAATTGACTTTCCCCGTCTACATTACCCACAAACTAATGTCGTCGGTAATTTACGACGGATCCTCGACGAATTTCGGACATAATGAAGACTCTTACGCCGAGTATAAAATTCATCGGTGAAAATTTACATTTCCGACGTATTACCGACGGAATGAATATTATCTTATTTTTATTTTTTTAAATAAATTTCCAACGGATAAAAAAACAAGATTTCATTTGACCGACGGTGATTCGTCGTAAATCTCCAACGGATTAATATTTATTTTAATTTCTGTTAAAAAAAGCAGGATTTAATGTGATCGTCAGTGATCCATCGCGAACTCCCACAGACAGATTGTGGTCATCCGTTGGTGATTTGCAACGGTCACCGATGCTCTTTTATATTTATTAATAATTTATAATCAAATAGTATTTAATATTTAGAATTAAATATTATATTTATTTTTTATTTTAAAAAACGGGAATCTGATGGTAATTACTGACGAAATTTCTGTAACACCCGAAAATTTGGGAAACAGATTTTGAGTTCACGGACGTCCGCGAGGCACAAGGCCGGACGCCCGCGGTGTGTGGAAGTTCGTGGATCATCCGTGGAAGCAACAAAACTTTTTTGAGGAATTCGGCCATAGCAGGCCGGACGTCCGCGAAGGACCATGCGGACGTCCGCGATAGGTCTGATGGAATTATTTTTTGTTTTAAAGCCCTTTACCTCTCTCACTCCTCTCATTCTCACCTTCAACCCCAAATCAGAATCCCCCTCTCTCTAAAATCGTTTTCTCTCAAGAAAACCCTAAACCTCTCCTCTCCTCTCCATCTTCTTCCCCAAATCAAACCCTCACCATTGTTGGAAACCTTAACCCTTTCAAGGAAATCTTCCACTTCATCTTCTCCATCAATTTCTAGGGTTTCACCCCAACCCCTTTCCTCCATTGTGAAGATTTGGAGTGTGTGGTAATTTTGGTGATGCTAGAAGTATATTAGTTGGTGGATTCAAGTACGGTTAAGGTAATTTTCTCTTCTCTTCATTTTTGAAGTTAGGGTTTTGATATAAGTGGGTATTTTGGTATAAAATGGTTGGTGGATGGTTTTCATGGTTAGATCTAATTATTGTGGTTGGAAACTTATGGATATAAGTTTTTGGAGGTTTTAGCTTGAAGATGCAAGAGGCTTCAAAGGATCTTACGTTTGGGAAATTCTAGATTTAGCTTAAATCTAGCAAGGTGAGTTCAAGTTACTTTGTGAAAACTTTGTACATGCCAAAAATGTTATTTTCCAAGTATTTATGTGTTTATATGAGAATTATTTAATGTTGGGTTATTTGGTGGATGTTAACCTTTGAAATGTTTAACTTGGTAAATGTGGTAAAATGCCCATGTTTGGGATTTTTGGGAAACTTGATAAGTAAATCATAAACGAAAATGTTTTGATGATTTATTGCCTAAATGAAGATCATTGGTGAAAATGCACTTCTAGTGCTTATTTGGAAATATGTATAAGTTATGTTATGGGACGGTTTGAAAGTGTAAACGATATGAGTTCCTTTGGGAAATGGGAGGTCCCACCCAATGTTGTGTTTTGGATTATTCATGAATTTAAAACGGGTGTTGTTACGTTTAATTCATTTTATGACTTTTACTAAGTGCCTTGTGATTTATGGAGCCCATGGCTCGGTTTTGACTTCGTTAGGTCTTGGGGACATTTGTCCAATTTTAATAGCTCGATGTTAGGCGTTTGATTATGTTTTGCATTTAATGCATCTTATTTGAGAATTACATGTTTTGAATGCGCTAGTTCATTCGTTTGGGGTCATGTAATGTTATATTAGTAATGCAATGGATCCATAAGCACTATAGTCTTTATGCCGATGTTGGGACACTAGTTTTCCACATCGCGGCACAGTTAGGCATCGACGGTATGGTATAAGTCCTATATGCGAATACGTTTTAGTCATTATGCCGATGATGGGATGATAGTTTTCCACATCACGGCACGGTTAGGCATCGACAGTATGGTATAAGTTCTACATGCGAATATGTTAAGGATGTTGCCCCAAATTGGGTGTGGTTTTAAGTGGCCACACTCGGCATCCGTTATATGTCTTATTAAGTGTTTGGCTTTACCAACTTGTCAAGTGGCTTACTTTTGTGTTCCGTCACTTGTGTTGGTAAGCGGGTCTCCCCCGTCGCTGAAATGTGTTGTTTTGGGTAATTACTTTTATCCATGTTTTCGGTGACGTAATTATATATCTAAATGGATTGTTGTCCATAATTTATGGGCAATGTATTATGTTTAATCCTGTTTGGGATGTTTTGAACAAGGGAGCTTTATTCACGTTTCTACATTTGGGAATTTAATGTTTATTCACATTTTGGGTGAGTTTTGGGTTTGAGCTTACATCGCAAAGAAATGTTTTACGTGGCGTTGCCATCGTCTAAAATACGTATTATTGGAAATCAGATTGTCTTCATATTTAGTGCAAATCATTTTGGAATTATGTTATACTAAAGCTTTCAGCACATGATTTGTGTGAGTTGGAAAAATGGGTGATTTGCATCTAAAGTAAATTCCTTTGAACTCATGACTTAAATTGAACTCTCTCTCTCACTTATGAATTTATATGGTCATGATAAAACTCTAGAACTCACTAGGTGTTAGCCTAACCTTTTTTATTTGTCGGCATGTGCAACAGGCTCAGGTTGGGTGTAGCTTTAGCTACACTGTGAAGTGGCAAGTGCTAGTAGAGTGCCCGAGAGGTGACTTGATTGGTGAAGTCTTCCGCATTCATTTGGGACTAGCAACTTGTGTTATGTTAAGTAACGCCTGTCTTAAGTTATTAGTTGTAGAAATTATGATGTTTAAATTCCGAAGTACTTTCAGGAACGATTTGTAGAAATTATTTTATCTACTTTTGGTTATTTTACTGAAATTAAAGTTAGTTGCTCGCTCCAATTTTGAGGGTGTTACAAGTTGGTATCAGAGCATAAGTTTGAGAGAATTAGGTGTTGATTTTGGATACCTAGACTCAGACTAGCATTCTTTTAAGTAAATGGAAGTGAAATTGCACTACTAGGCACTCTAAGATAGGATGTCTTGAGGTTGTTGGAGTCGATAGAAACGAGAATCGCGTCAAGGGTAGCAAGGATAATCATGTACGGTACGTTCATAATTTACACCTGGCCAGTGTTATGGTGAACCTACTAGTCACATGTGCATACTTGAACTACTTTAATGTGATGACCGTTGGGGTAGTAAAGAAGTTTCTAAGCGAGTAGTCGTTGGAATATATGGACGATTGTAGCATTAGTCACTCGGAGTGACGATAAGCATGATAATTGCTTTAAGTGGACCATTTTGGGTCGAAATTAATGGTTGGATTAGAACCATAGACTTATTGGACCGACTTTGAGTCGAGGAAAAACCGTAAGATTAATCGATGTAATTCCCAACTCTTCCTTAAGAGGTTTGAGCATCCGGATGACAATAGTGAACCGGATGGATTTGGAGAAGTATGGGTTGAGACGTTGAGTGCCGACTAAGTTATGCACAAAATTTATTTTAAAATAAAATGCATTAATTATTTCTTGTGTTTCAAATCTTTATATGGATTGTGTTACCAATCTTGGAAAATGTTTAACACACACCCAAGATTTTAAATCATGGGTTTTGAACCTGCATATAATTATTTTATTGCGGAAGTTGCGAACTCCGTTGGGACTTGCTTTATTTTATTATTGTCCGACGCTACTTTCGGATACAGTGGTATCCATATTTTTATGATGTTTAAGATGTTGAGCAAGTAACTATGGTTTATAGCTTTAACATTGGATCTCCTCCGCATATGTTAAAGTTCGGACAGAAAGTTATCTTCCATTATGTCTATGTAAAGATGTTTTGGAGACTTTGTTTAATGTAAGTTTGTTGGTCAATGTTGTTTATATAGTATTACAACAAGAAAGGGATTTTTGGGATTTTGGCGTTTTAGTCATGATTTTGCTTATATCAATTTGACTTTTGGAAGCACAATGTTTGGTGCCATTTTATTGACTTAAGGTCATTGAACCCTTTGAATTTATGGAGTTTTGTTTTGCGACGTTTTGAGTCGGGTGAGTGCAATTTCACAAGGTGCATACTCCATTTATTTATGTGAAAAATTTATGAGTCATGTTGGGTATTTTGTCCCACTTGGGCTTTGCTGAGAAATATTATTTATGCCAGAAGGCGACCAAAAAGGAATGAATTTTGGAACTTTAGTGTCGCGTAATTTCTCTTTCAAGAGTGTGTGTTAATATGTATTTCGTTGCAAATAGTTCAGTGTATGGATTGATTTATGCGTGACTTAAGTGATGCATGAAAGAACATTTTGGTAGCATTTCATAATGAATTGCTTATTGCGCTTTCGGTCAGTTGATTGTCTTATTACCATTTCATGTAAGTGCATTATATCGACAAGGGTGTGCATAGCTTGGTAGCCATTGCTTCCCAACACTTTGATAAACGAACCGTGAGTGAAAATATTTTATTAACTCATTGTATAAATGATGGCCATTTGGTCAAAATGTGTTTTAGTGTTGTGGGGATCATGCACGGTTTACGATACGTTATATTTTGAAAACGTGAATGTGTGAGTCGTTAATAGTCGATCAATTTTGGTTTGATGAATGTTTTGGAAAATTGTAAACCTTTTTGGTTTTGGAGAATGTGTGTATTTGGAGTATTTAACGAATAAACTTTTAAGCATTGACGTTTTATGTTACGGGTGCAAAACTTTTGATGAAATGCTCCGTGAGAAGGATTTGGAAAATTATTTACTTAAACCTAGGGAGCGTAGAAATATTTATGTTTTGAACATTGATGCGCACCGTTGGTGAAATTCGGGAATTGAAATAGGTTTGAACCTTTTTGGTGTCATTAAATTACTAACACTTATTTCTCCCAAGCTTTAGGAAAACACATTAATGTGTGTGAACCTTGTCAGAAACGTTTTACTCACGTGTCATTATACGACCGGATGAGAAAATTTTGGAAACTGATTTAAAGAATTTCATCTTTTGAAATTTTGTCGTGAACTATTTGATGCATATTTATTTCCAATTCAAGAAAGCTACTAGGAAAAGTGTTACTAGCCGGCATACATACTCCGATTTGAGATTTCCTCATGATGTTTTGTCGATATTTTCAAATGATGAAAACATGTTACCTTTATCTTAAATTTGGAACTCACACAAGTCATTTTATGTTTTGACCAAAGTGTAATTATGAATCGTTTCATCGATTTTGTAAAAATAAACTGACGCGCGCAAATTTTGTTGGTAAACATTGTTCCATGCCATTTTATGGTTAGAAAGGAATTTTAGAGTCAAATGTCGTTCAAGCTTCTTTTGAAGTACGTGCGAAACTTTTGTTGCACACCATTTAAAGTGAGCAGTTACCTTACGTGCATGTCATGAGTCAATCCAAACTAGGACCGTAGTGGTTCGTTTTAAAGAAGTTGTTGATTACACTTCCATGTTTTGTTGATAATCTGAACTGCAATGAAAAAAAAATTCAATGTGATTTTCATATGTGGGACGATGTGTCCATTTTTACGCAACTACCGAACTGATAGTAGTAGTGTATATGCGTACTGTTAATTTGATATGAAAATGTTGGTGTTGAAAACTTCTAAAAAACATTTTGATTGGCATATGTGTTAAATAACTCACTTGAAAACCTTGAACTCATTAGGACCTTGGAAAGGTTAAGTAACCCGGAATAAAGAGTAAGTGTGTATTGAACCTCGACTATGGAGAGTTGGGTGTCTAGACACGTAATGTGGCTATAGACCGGATGATATCGATGGCAGAGTCGATGTATTTGCTGTAATCGAAGGGTCAGATTCGCAGTATCGTATTTTGAGGTTAGTACGACCATTTTGTCGGCAACTCTGTTTTGAGTCTTGGACGATTTTCGCATGAAGGACCCTTTAGGCACCGTATTGATAACTCTAGTTTTGAGGGAATACTCGGAAAACGGGACTCGTATGTGGAGTCCTGTTAGAGTTCAAGCTTAGTGGTACGACTAGGTGTTAACCTTTTTGGGTTCGAGGTCGAGAACCGTTAGCGTATTCGGAGAGTGCAGTTCGATTTTAAAGAAATAATGATAACGGTTGTAGTAATCTTAAGATGCTCAATTGTGATGAGTAGTTTTGGTGGAATAACTTCCGTGTGCGGTTAAAGAACCTATCGGTCTAATGATTAATGTTGGGATGGATTCTTGGAGTCTATTAGAACTCGTTGGAATTAATCGACAGTTAATGGTAGGGACAATTGGAATTAGAGATTCGGTTGGTCTCGATATTAATTACACCTTGAATGGATTTAGAGTCTGAAACCGAAATCGGGAAGTATGGAACATCTAAGGTTGGGAGACAACCGAAGTTGTCTGATATGGAGTTACTCCAGTGGATGGAATGTTGCCTCGGACACAAGTACAGTGTACCTGAGAGAACATTGTTGGTAAGAAATTGCTTGAGGTTTGTCATAGCAGTCCGTGTGGGGAGAATTTAGATTCTAGTCAAGAGCTGATGGATTGTGGTCAGCGTTGAGTCGGTTAGCTTTTGGTTGTAAAGGGATTAAGATTTCGATGACGAAATCATTCTAAGGTTGGGAGGATTGTAACACCCGAAAATTTGGGAAACAAATTTTGGGTTCACGGACGTCCGCGGGGCACAAGGCCGGACGTCCGCGGTGTGTGGAAGTCCGCGGATCATCCACGGAAGCAACAATTTTTTTTTGAGGAATTCGGCCATAGCAGGTCGGACGTCCGTGAAGGACCATGCGGACATCCGCGATAGGTCTGATGGAATTATTTTGTGTTTTAAAGCCCTTTACCTCTCTCACTCCTCTCATTCTCACCTTCAACCCCAAATCAGAATCCCCCTCTCTCTAAAATCGTTTTCTATCAAGAAAACCCTAAACCTTCCTTCTCCTCTCCATCTTCTTCCCCAAATTAAACCCTCACCATTGTTGGAAACCTTAACCCTTTCAAGGAAATCTTCCACTTCATCTTCTCCATCAATTTCTAGGGTTTCACCCCAACCCCTTTTCTCCATTGTGAAGATTTGGAGTGTGTGGTTCTTTTGGTGATGCTAGAAGTATATTAGTTGGTGGATTCAAGTATGGTTAAGGTAACCTTCTCTTCTCTTCATTTTTGAAGTTAGGGTGCGTTTGGTACAGAGAATGGAATTGCAGAGAAATGATTCCAAAGAAATGATTGCAGAGAAAGAGAATTGGTCAGGAGAATAGGAATTGACTATCCTGTTTGGTAGCACAGAGAATTCAGCAGAGAAATGCAACATAGAATCATTTCTCTTGTTTGGTTGCACAGAGATTTCAATAGAGAATTGTACCAACCTTGTCATTTACACCCATATTTTTATATTTACAAATCAATTATTTAAACCTGTCAGGATCGAATCTTAACAAGATAATTAATACTTAGAATTCAGAATTAAAGAATCTGCGGAATAGAAGATAACTATCAAAAGTATATTCTAATAGCTATCTATTGAAGTCTATTTATACAAAAATAATTACAAGATAACTATCAAAAGTAACTTGATCTTCTAAATCTTCGTTAAACATATCTTGATCAATTCCTTCTTTGTCTCCAAAAGTATCGCATACCAAACTTAACGAACTCAGCAGTATTAACCTTCATTCTTCATGAGCAGTACTAACAATCTCCAGCAGCATTAAGTCACGAGCAGTACTAACAGATACTCGATATGCACCAGCAGTACTAACCTTGACTTGCAGTAGTAATTCTGACAAGCAGTACTAACCTCACATAAGCAGTATTAATAATATTCCAGCAGTAGTAATATACCAGCAGTATTAACTTTGTTCAGCAGTATTAACTTTGTTCAGCAGTATTAACCATGTACCAGCAGTAGTAACTTGTCTAGCAGTACTAATCATGTTCTTGCAGCATTAATGACTCAGCAGTACTAACCTTGAACTAGCAGTAGTATCTTTGTTCTGGCAGCACTAACATTGAACTAGCAGTACTAACTTGATCTGGCAGTAGTAATGTTGTTCTGGCAGTACTAACATTGAACTAGCAGTACTAACTTGAACTAGCAGTAGTAATGTTGTTCTGGAAGCACTAACATTGAACTAGCAGTACTAACCATACAAAGAATATATTTAATAAAAACTTATGTGTTTGACTAACCTTAAACCATTTCCATCTCTCGTCGGTTTCATTATCTGGCACTGGTACGGGTGACTTGTAGAATTCTTTGTGTAATCGACATACAACATTTAAGACTAACTTGAAATACCGACTTATAGTTTCCCCAGATCGATGAAATCTATTGACTAGTATCCAGATCGATGAAATCTATTGACTAGTAACATCACTTTCATAAACCATCCTCATCATGTTTTCACGCCTATTATGGTAACTCATTAAATATCTTGTACGTAATGTTCTAGATTCAATCGAACGACGTCTACGATAACTACACATCATCCACCAACGAATCATAACATACATGGCATAAAATGCACCTATGGCAACTATTCTTTGTCTCAACGGTGATCTTGCCATCTACACATACAATTATATAGTTAATACTAGATATATATATATATATATATATATATATATATATATATATATATATATATATATATATATATATATATATATATATATATATATATATATATATAAAGGAAACATAACTATTTCATATAATACACCACCCTAAATGCTAAATGGTTGCCAAACACATAAATCATTAAAAAGTTGTTAAAGAGAAGAGATATATATAGTCATTTAACCATATATATATATATATATATCATATGAAGCATGTATGATGAATTAAAGAGACCATATTGAACCCAATAATATCCAATTTCTACATTCATTCCAGTAAGATGTTTAGAATTTTGATGAAAATTCCAGGCCAGGCTTTTGAAACAATTTTCTGTTCCTTGTTATTATAATCATCTAATGTTATGAAAATTGTGTGTGTTGTTCACTAGTATCAACGCAAACAAAGTGTTTAATCATGCAAACCTCCATAACCTAATCCTAATTTATCCAAACAGAAAACGGAATCCAAATTTTACCTGATAGTTACTTGTGAAAAATGGAATCCAAACAGCAGATCGTCGACTGGATTGAAAAGATGTTCCAAATCGAAGTTTATAAGTCACATAATTAGACAGAAAAAGAAGGCTGTAATTAGAAGATGATTAACCTGATGGGTGAAACACAAAGACAGAACCCTAGACAGGGCGAACGAGAGAGAGAGAGAAGACGAGACAGAGAGAGAGGAGACAGGGAAAGACGAGACAGAGTGAGAGAGGAGACGGGGATACCTAGACAGGGCGAACGGCGGTGGTGGGCGGCGGTGGTGGGCGGAACCCTAGACAGGGCGAACGAGAGAGAGAGAAGCGAACGCGAGAACAATTCTCCGTGTTTTCCTATTCTCTCCATTTCTCTTCCTAAATCAGAGAAATCAAATACAAAGGGAGTCAATTCTCGGGAAATACCAACTCTCCGTGTTTTTATTTCCCTTACCTACCAAACAAGAGAATTCAAATCCATTTCCATTTCTCTCCTCTCATTTCTCTCTACCAAACAGCCCCTTAGGGTTTTGATATAAGTGGGTATTTTGCTATAAAATGGTTGGTGGATGGTTTTCATGGTTAGATCTAATTATTGTGGTTGGAAACTTATGGATCTAGGTTTTTGGAGGTTTTAGCTTGAAGATGCAAGAGGCTTCAAAGGAGCTTACGTTTGGGAAATTCTAGATTTAGCTTAAATCTAGCAAGGTGAGTTCAAGTTGCTTTGTGAAAACTTTGTACATGCCGAAAATGTTATTTTCTAAGTATTTATGTGTTTATATGAGAATTATTTAATGTTGGGTTATTTGGTGGATGTTAACATTTGAAATGTTTAACTTGGTAAATGTGGTAAAATGCCCATGTATGGGATTTTTGGGAAAACTTGACAAGTAAATCATAAACGAAAATGTTTTGATGATTTATTGCCTAAATGAAGATCATTGGTGAAAATGCACTTCTAGTGCTTATTTGGAAATATGTATAAGTTATGTTATGGGACGGTTTGAAAGTGTAAACGATATGAGTTCCTTTGGAAAATGGGAGGTCCCACCCAATGTTGTGTTTTGGGTTATTCATGAATTTAAAATGGGTGTTGTTACGTTTAATTCATTTTATGACTTTTACTAAGTGTCATTTGATTTATGGAGCCCATGGCTCGGTTTTGACTCCGTTGGGTCTTGGGGACATTTGTCCGATTTTGATAGCTCGATGTTGGGCGTTTGATTATGTTTTGCATTTAATGCATCTTATTTGAGAATTACATGTTTTGAATGCGCTAGTTCATTCGTTTGGGGTCATGTAATGTTATATTAGTAATGCAATGGATCCATAAGCACTATAGTCTTTATGCCGATGTTGGGACGCTAGTTTTCCACATCGCGACACAGTTAGGCATCGACGGTATGGTATAAGTCCTATGTGCGAATACGTTTTAGTCATTATGCCGATGATGGGATGATAGTTTTCCACATCGCGGCACGGTTAGGCATCGACAGTATGGTATAAGTCCTACGTGGGAATATGTTAAGGATGTTGCCCCAAATTGGGTGTGGTTTTAAGTGGCCACACTCGACATCCGTTATATGTCTTATTAAGTGTTTGGCTTTACCAACTTGTCAAGTGGCTTACTTTTGTGTTCCGTCACTTGCGTTGGCAATCGGGTCTCCCCCGTCGCTGAAAGGTGTTGTTTTGGGTAATTACATTTATCCATGTTTTCGGTGACGTAATTATATATCTAAATGGATTGTTGTCCATAATTTATGGGCAATGTATTATGTTTAATCCTGGTTGGGATGTTTTGAACAAGGGAGCTTTATTCACGTTTCTACATTTGGGAATTTAATGTTTATTCACATTTTGGGTGAGTTTTGGGTTTGAGCTTACATCACAAGGAAATGTTTTACGTGGCGTTGTCATCGTCTAAAATACGTATTATTGGAAATCAGATTGTCTTCATATTTAGTGTATATCATTTTGGAATTATGGTATACTAAAGCTTTCAACACAGGATTTGTGTGAGTTGGAAAAATGGGTGATTTGCATCAAAGTAAATTCCTTTGAACTCATGACTTAAATTGCATCTCTCTCTCACTTATGAATTTATATGGTCATGATAAAACTCTTGAACTCATTAGGCGTTAGCCTAACCTTTTTTATTTGTCGGCATGTGCAACAGGCTCAGGTTGGGTGTAGCTTTAGCTACACTGTGAAGTGGCGAGTGCTAGTAGAGTGCACGAGAGGTGACTTGATTAGTGAAGTCTTCCGCATTCATTTGGGACTAGCAACTTGTGTTATGTTAAGTAACGCCCGTCTTAAGTTATTAGTTGTAGAAATTATGATGTTTAAATTCCGAGGTACTTTCAGGAACGACTTGTAGAAATGATTTTATCTACTTTTGGTTATTTTACTGAAATTAAAGTTAGCTGCTCGCTCCAATTTTGAGGGTGTTACAATTTCCGTCGGAAATCTGGTTGTTTTTAACCGAATTTAATAAAAAAACGTTTTAAGCCCTAACTCTCGACCATTGACTCCAGATCACTCTCCCTCTCGATCGGCCCTCAAGACCTCCAAACACCATCTCCACTGTGACAACCGACATTGCCACCACCACTGTTGACCACCCCTCCCTCCATATGTTCTCTCTACACAGGTAACCACTGTCACCGTTAAGCACCTCTACAACCTCACCACCACCACCACCGGCTCCCATTGTGAGTCGCCCTTTTAATTTATGTCTTTTTTATTTATTTTAATTTTATACCTTAGGTTTGGTTGCAAGCTGAAACTTTTATGTGTTCGTGTTATTGTTTGAAAATTTGATGTTTGTATGGTTTTGCAAAGATAAATTACGTTAAGATATATGTATGCTTTTGGAAGATAAATAAGGTTAAGATATATGTATGGTTTTGGAAAGATATAAGATGTCTGTATGGGATATAAGATGTTTGTATGAGTTACACTACAAAACAAATTACTTTTACCCATAGAAATTACGCAGAGAAATTTCCGTCAGTAATTACCGACTGATCACCTAGAAAATACCAATGGTACGGTAGAATTTGATATTTTTCGAGAAAATACTAATGGATCACCCAGAGAATCCCTGAGTAATTAGTCACTGATTTGAATTACCTACCAACAATTAACCCACCATTTTTTATGACGGCTTTGTGACGAATCACCCTTTAGGGACAGATTTCCCATGGGAAAGTTCATAGGCAAAAGTCTTTCATTTTAGTAGTGTGATGGGGCCATGGATTTATTATTCTAAGATCTCATGCATTGGTGTTGGTGTGAGTTTAGACAAGAAAAACGCGAAAGGGATATATGTAACATATGACTTGGTGCATTGGTGTTGGTTGGCTACTTGAAATGAGGCTTAATCATCTGACAACTCCAAAATCTGTGAGATTTGTTGGTACTTCTACCTTGCGGTTTTGTTTTACATGATGTTTTCTTATGTAAGGGCAGTACTTAATGTATTGATTTAACATAAATTTGTCTCACAATGTGATTATTTCATATGTATTTGTTTCACAATGTGAAACTTTTTTATGTGTACTTTTTGTTTCACAAACACGTAAAAAATGTGCACATTGTGAACCAATTCACGTGAAATATTCACATTGTGAAACAAATATATGTTAATTAATATTCTAAATTCTACTCTTAGATGCACAAAATTCATATGAAATAACACATGATGCACTAGTTCTCAAAGTTATCAAATTTTATAGGTTCTCAAAAGAAGACCCCCACTTGAAATTGAAATATATGTAAGATGTGACTTGGAATATACATCGTAGCGTAGAATTTGTAAAGGGAGTGACATACTTGTGTTGGTCAATTTCTTCATGTTTTATAAGGCAGTTTAGCATAATAGGGTCGTATATGGGTATTGTAACAACCCAACTCAAAAAAATGAAGCTTAAACAACAAGAATTAACAACTCGCCAAAATGGCTCTGGAATACAACCATAAACATAAAAGGTTTGCGGAACAACCCAATGCACAACTGAGATTTGTACGATACTAAACCTGGCATACTAAAATATGTTGACTTCCTTCTAGACCCAAGCTTCGCTCTCACACATTCTCCTTGCCCTTACTAGAGCCTTCTACTAGTGCTTACCTGAAAATGGTTTAATTTTTGAAAAGCGAGGCTTAGACCATGAGGTCTAGTGAGCTCCCTCCACAGTTTGATAACATACATTTAAAGCAGTTTGTAACTTTCAAATATAACTTTAATCAAAACTTTCAGATAACTCTACTCATGTAAATGGCACACTGAAGTCACTCGGAAGCGACAACGTGTCAGTCTCACACTGCCTTACTGGGTCACACCTCCCATGGCATAAACGGGACACACCCCGGTATGAGCACTGGCGGGCCACACCCCCCGACTTAGCCGATTTACATCTAACAACAATGTATGCATACATCTCAAATAAACTTTCATACAAGCAAAATCATGTGATAAAACATGGCATTTCTACTCATTTACTTACTTCAGAAAACACGTTTTAAAACACGTATTTTTAGTTAGAAAAACTCACCTGGTGCTCTTAACGACTTTTCTTTCTTTACTTTTGACTTTTAAATGGGATACCTGAGTAAGTGGATAAAAATAAGCTGACCGGATTATAACTAACCAGACACCAGACTTTCCGGACACCAACTATCCAGACACACTTACCGGACACCACACTGTCCGGATGTTACTTACCGGATACCATACTATCCGGACTCCCCTTCCTGGACAACTACACTATCCGGACGGCTAATTATCAAGACAACTACCCTATCCGGACAACTATCTAACTTTCCGGACACTACACTATCCGGACAACTAAGCTATCCGGACACTACGCTATCCGGACAACTAAGCTATTTAGACTCCTTACCGGACACTTTGTCTGGGCACCAGCACAGAGCTTCCCGGACGCGAGGTCTGTGACATTTTGGGATCGAAATCTGTTGTCAAACCCTCAATCAAAACGATTTCGCGACAAAGACAACACTATAAACATACTTAGTTCTTTTCTCACAAACCCTTTGCTGCTTAAACACAAAGATACAATCTACTAACCCACTTAGAACAATTATTGCAAGTTTTCAACCACAAAACCCAAAAGACTGCTTTCTTCAAAAGAAACCAAGAACAAAAGAGCTGAATCAAGAGATTACCTGGAAGAATTGATGCAGAAACTATCTCCAATCCAACCCTCCTTGATTCCTTCTAATTTCACTCCCAATCGATTTACCAAAAATCCCTTTGTTCTCCCTCAAGCCTCCACTTACACGAACAAGAAATAAAATAGGGTTTTAGAGTTTTTATTACTTTCCTTTATTGCACAAAGGCCCTTTTCTTTTATTTGCACTTAGGCCCCTGAACTTATATTTCCACCAAGAATCTCCTTAACAATTAAATCCTGCACAAGCAAGTCACGGTTATTACAATACCTCCCCCTCAAAAGAATTTCGTCCCCGAAATTCCATCGTCGAACAAGTTTGGCTATCTGGATCTCGTGTCCCGCCTCTACCTCCCAAGTCGCCTCCCGTCCCTTGCGATATCGTCACTGCACTCTCATAAGGTCAAATCTTTGGTTCTCAACCTCTTGACTCTACAGTCATTGATCGTCTCGGACTCTATGACAGGGTCAATTTCTTATTGTTGCATCTTTGTAAAGTTATCATCATACAATTTCCAACACCTGCTTTCCACAATAAAGACGTGAAACACACTATAAATTCTTCCAAAATCTCACCGAGCACAACCAAATCATACATTATCTCTCCAACTCCTTGATAATTTTTCGACGGATCTAAAGAAAACGTGGTCCAATTCCACCTTTCACTCGAACACCTCACCCTATTCTATGGGGTTATTTTCCGCATCAACTGTCCCCTCCTAAAACTCGAAGCTCAGAAGTCTCAAACCTTCGAACCAAATCACTTAGCTCCACTCAGCTGCCCAAACCACTCTGATTAAAATCATAGTCGTGCCCGACCCTTCGGCAACGTTCCTCAATTAAACACCATTTCTTATGTCAGATCACTTCGTATGACATACCTGCAACCCCTCCGATTGACTATACCATCTGTAACACCCCAAGCCAACTGCAACACCCCAAGTCAACCGTATCAGATATTGTCCGCTTTGTCCACACACCTGGACTCACTGTTTTAAAACGCGTCTCACCGAAGGTTTTCCTCGAGCAACTCCACTTCCTTAAAAGAAAGAACTTTGCTGAAATTCATGCCACGGTAATGTCAATTCTCTACCGAACGTAACCACTCAACTTGTCAACTTGGCACAAGGCCAACCTAGAATATCCCAACAAACTCACCGCCAATAATTCCCTCGTTGAATAACATGCAGTTCTGGATTATTTCCCCAATGCGACTTATGCCCTATGAGAATAGGGCTCCCCCTCTCGACTCACTTGACTACACCTCAACAGTGTAAATCTATTCATACGCTCCTACCACGTCATCACTCCACGCATACATGGCAAAAACAGGAAACCTCCACAATCCATCGTCTGGCGTGTCTACCAAACCTGAAGACCCACATTCAAACTCTCGTTGCATCCGACAATCGTCCAACCATACACGACATAAGTTCAAGTTTTACTCGCTCAGCGAGGAACGACCCTACTCACCCGAAACTACTCTCATTAGCTTAGCACTGAGCAACAAGTTTACTTGAAACATCTCTCACAATCACACCAAGTCAAAACTGATGGTCATTCATTCCGAGTACTACGTTAATCTACCTTTTTCCTCTTCCTCCTCGAAACATAATGCCTTCAACGAACAACTCACTAGAAGGTGCACGTTTTCGACTAGTCGCCTAGGTTAGTTTTTCCACCGCCCTTGAGCCGTAACACATCCAAAACCCCTTCCTCCATACTCTTTCCAGGAGTTCGTATACCCACTAATGACAATCTATACACACTATTCCACCTTTTCGGTGTCACTTGCCAAACTTCCCGCCTTTAGCCTATTCACTTAATTCGACATACTATCTTCGACTTTCCACGTTAGCATGGAGCGTCGCCCACCAAACATTACTCGCCCCCCTTTCTGACCTTTCTACATGCACCGATAACACTTCCTCATTATCGTACATACCCAAATGGTTTCACCAAAATTCTAGCTTGGGGTATCCAACCGAATCATCCCAAAATGACACCGGTATTCGAAGTCATCACACACTTTTTGATCTCTAAACCGTTACCTTCTCAGATAATTCTTTCATACACAAGAAACAATTTACATTCCTTAAATATTTCACAACTACTACACCACATCGTAAACTAACCAATCCAACATCTTCTTTAAACTTTCAATGATCCCAAAATATACTCACCCAACGACTCACACGGCCAAAAACACCTGGTTCCCCATTTGGGTAACCACCCACTACCGCTCCGCCATTTTATTCCGAGAATAGCCATAACATAACGTCAGCTTACAATTCACGCATCCCACCAACCTTCTAAACAAATTGTATAACTCATCCAAAATTTCTGAAAAGAACTTCCATCTGATGCTTAGCCTCCCTTATCAGCCCATTACCATAACACTGACTTGCATAACCACCTTGGCAAAAGATGCCACTAACTTGTCCGCACATTCTCCACACACAACACCCCACCATAGACCAAGTTCTCATGGTTACTTGTACCTATACTCTACCATGCCTTCATAATCTCGTGCATAAATGTAACCAAGTGTATCCCACGACTTCGTCTTTTCCACATCTAGATGAACCATAACTCGCGCTTTCCAAAGAACCATTCCAAAATTTATAAGGCACATTCTCTTTCAGATTGATATAACCAATGCATCCCCTTCGGTCGCGCTAACTACCTTCTCCTTTAACGAATCATCAAAACCTCGAAGGGAAAACACTCATTCAAATAACAATCTTTCACAATCACAACGCCCACACAAGGTGATCCACCATCATGCAAGTATACATCTTTCCTGGATGACCCCCCTACGTCTACACACTAGGGTAATTTTCTCAACTTTCAACCCCCTGATCCAAGGCTTCTACTTCAAACATCTTAAGCAGTTGTCGACTTCAACATCAATAGACAACATGATGGTGCTTCTAAATCTTCCCGTCACAAAGGTTCCTAACAGGACCTACTCCTTCCAACATATCATAATCAACTTTATACTCCGCCGTCCTCACTTGAAGGAGACTCAAGACTCAACTGGAGTGAGGTCACCTTACAAGGCCACTCCCAAGTTCTTAGGCTCAGCGCTAACGATATTCATCAAAGAATCTCAATGTTACAAAACGAGTTACTAAAATAAATATTTTGACGACTTACAGTCCTTCCCCTAGGCACAACCATCCCTCGACGACCGCATCTCAAGTTACCAAACAAACTACCACCGCACAACCAAACACCAAAGTCTATTTCTGACCTTTCCACTATTCACCTCTCTTCCTGAACGCGAATACCAAAATTCCAAAACACTCGCGACCGACACATCTCCACTCTCGAAACCCTTCCTTATCTTTGAATGTAATAATCTCTACGACCTAGTGAGTTCATAGCCTTCATGCATAACGACATGATAATTTAAATCATTCCGCACATTTTAACATAAAAAAAAGGAAACAACTCTTGGAAACAACTTGGGTACACATGACTCCAACACTCTCATAACTCCAATGCCTTGTACAACGATCTCGAGAATCGTTCGCATGCAACTTTTCCGTAAAACACAATCTTACTCAACCAAAACGACGTTGTTACAACAGAAACATATTGAATGAAATCTTTTCCCATATGACTAGAAAAGTTCTGAACGAAATCACTTACACGAAGTAAATCAGTCGTTTCCCTCACTCATTTATGATATCAGCTTGTCAATACTCATTTTGATTATAAAACCTTGCAGTAAAACGCTTTCATGAATTTTGCAATGAAGATTTTCTCAACATGAAAAATAGCGGTATAATTCACAAATCACTAAGTTCAATTTTTTTTTTTTGCAACGTAAATAGTACTGTCTTTTCCTTTAACCATACGCTTGCACGCGTCGACTCATTTCCAAAAAGAAATTCGTTATTTACGTAATTACTTTTAATCATTAAAAAGCTCGTGTAACACTTATAAGGACACAATGCATGAAACTCAACTTGCAATTGAAGGCTAATCACTCTAACAAGGTCACCCATTGTACCCACACAACTTATCATTGGCACTCTACCTTGACCAACGGTCGCTCTCTCGTCCTTGCAACCACTTGTTGTACATGCATTTCACCGCCTACCTGCTCAACCATCCCATATAGTTTTCGTCTTGACCAAATACTTCACATTCTACCCCTACACGTGTTTCAATCCAACACTGATATCTTCCCTTCATTGATCCTGCCACTAAAAAGCTCGACTAAAGAGTCAGGGCTCCAATCCTCCACTCGCTCTTGAATTGAAGCTTTCAAGATTCCGACACCGTCCTTCTTACCATCCCAACTGATCTACACAACAAATTCGAGAACAAGGCCCTACTAGAAACCATGAGTTCTACCCTTAATCAGTCGTTCACTCTTTTCGAACCCTATAAGTTCTTCCTCTATACGCCTCATGACATTCCAAATAACCCTTCTTCTAGAAGATATAAGCATTATATCATGTGCGATCTCTCACGATACCTCAACCCTTTGCTATCATTGCAAAGTCAAAACTCACTATATACTACAACATCCCTCGACCTTCTCAACAAGAGCAATTGAGCATACTCATGTACCTGTAAAATTGCGATTACATTGGCCAGATGTAATTCCAAATTTACCTTACATGACGGTCCTCGCTACTCTATTACTAACGCACTTAAAGTGACCTTTCATACAGGATTCTATATCTCAGTTGTGCTCCCTTCTACTCCACAGTTTAAGTTTAGGCTCATTCGGTCACCTAAACCCCTTAAACTATGGCTCGGATACCAATTATAACAACCCAACTCAAAAAAAATGAAGCTTAAACAACAAGAATTAACAACTCGCCAAAATGGCTCCAGAATACAACCATAAACATACAAGGTTTGCGGAACAACCCAATGCACAGCTGAGATTTCTACGATACTAAACCTGGCATACTAAAATATGTTGACTTCCTTCTAGACCCAAGCTTCTCTCTCACGCATTCTCCTTGCCCTTACTAGAGCCTTCTACTAGTGCTTACCTGTAAATGGTTTAATTTTTGAAAAGCGAGGGTTAGACCATGAGGTCTAGTGAGCTCCCTCCACAGTTTGATAACGTACATTTAAAGCAGTTTGTAACTTTCAAATATAACTTTAATCAAAACTTTCAGATAACTCTACTCATGTAAATGGCACACTGAAGTCACTCGGAAGCGACAACGTGTCAGTCGCACACTGCCTTACTGGGTCACACCTCCCATGGCATAAACGGGACACCCCCCGGTATGAGCACTGGCGGGCCACACCCCCCGACTTAGCCGATTTACATCTAACAACAATGTATGCATACATCTCAAATAAACTTTCATACAAGCAAAATCATGTGATAAAACATGGCATTTCTACTCATTTACTTACTTCAGAAAACACGTATTTTTAGTTAGAAAAACTTACCTGGTGCTCTTAACGACTTTTCTTGCTTTACTTTTGACCTTCAAATGGGATACCTGAGTAAGTGGATAAAAATAAGCTGACCGGATACTAACTAACCAGACACCAGACTTTCCGGACACCAACTATCCGGACACACTCACCGGACACCACACTGTCCGGATGTTACTTACCGGATACCTGATAGGCGGGTTAACACACCCCTAAATCTAACCGCAAGTGTACGGTGTCGAAATCAAGTAATAGTACATAAGTACGAGTATCGAACACAGGGAACTAGGAACTAAGTATCACAATGACTACAATTGCTATTAACTGAACGATCGATATTTTGAGTTGTGGTTTATAACTTGATTTGAAAACTAAATAAGAACTAAATACTACTAGAATCGCTTGACAGAAGGTTTTGTAAGAACTTTGGTAGAGAAAAGGTTAAGGGTTGGACTTCCTATGGAAATACTACTGATGAACAAATACCCGAACAATAATTATTATCACTCTCTCTATGAACCCTAGTTTATAAAAGTTACTGTTATTCTTTTTCAAGCAATAACAGATCTTATTTCAAGACTGTAGGTGTTATCTCTCGATCTACACCCAGGGTTTTGGAATACATTAAGTCAAACTATTCCGAGCAGAAAGTGATTCGTGTATCTCTACCCGAATCTCCTTTCCGACACTTGATTATTTGATCTAGCTTTTAATCAATTTTCTCAAACTTAATTAAAAACCATGCAAGTCAATTGAAGGTGATCAAGCTACAATTGATAATTAAAACGGATTTCAAATGCTTCATAGATTAAATCAAGTAAAAACAATCATTCGGTTACACGTCATCCATCATAAAATCCATAGTTGTTCCAACCCCCAACATCTAAAGATTAGTTCATGTTGGGGTGGATAAAAACACTAGACAAAAGGTATAAAGTGGTGTGTGAAATCATGTTCAATGTAAACGTAACGAATGTATGATGAAATCCCTTCTCTCTCGGCTCTGATCCACTTCGTGTGGTGAACTGTCTTCAATCAATCCTCTCTCGTGGCTCCAAAGTATGTGAAAATGCTCTGAAAATCGCCCCTCCGCAGCCTACCGTCGCACGTGTCGTGTTCATCCCTAAATCCGGAAAATACAAAGTAATAGAAACGAAACAGGCGACCCCGCGGTTTTGCCTGCGGTTTGCAAACCGCGTGGCAAGCCGCGCGTGTTTCTGACTGGATTTCTGACAGGTTCGGTTCAAATCTAGTTCGTGGATATGGGTCGGTTCTTGGGCTTTCCATTGGGCTTCGTTCTGGGCTCTCTTTTGGGTCTTTTTCGCCTCTTTTCTTGATGTCTGTCTTATTTCGGATAACCTGCACATTTCACTAGATAAACCATGAAATCCCGCCTTTTTGCTTAAACACAAGCCAATCTCGTTGGTTTATGGACTGAAAATAACGCCCAAAATTGGCGTTATCAACAACCCCAAACCGAGCGTTGCTTGTCCTCAAGCAAAATAGCGATAAAATAGAATAAAACCATATATCCGTGAAAATACAAATAAAAGCACAACTCTCAATCGGTACCGCGTTATGCACTGGTGATTTCCCACGCTCGTGACTACTTATTTCATTCTAGCCTCATCCTTATTTTGTTCGATCTATGGCCTTCCATTGTGAGTTGAACTCGTGACTGCTCCGATTACATCAAGGTCATACTAGGTCCAAACATACTAGGGAAAACATTTCGCCTCGACCCTACCTTACGGGATACTCTCAATTCACTCGAACCTAGGCTGTCACACATGTTATCATGTATAGGAAGTTATGTACAAGAATACTCAAATATTACATGACAACTCTAATGAAAGACGCACAAATGTCCAAAGATCGATCTCAGGAAGGAATCAAGTAGCAAGACAGGGAATATTGGTAAAGGTGGTCGCATACCCTAATCGCATTTTCCAGCAGATCATCTAGGTCTTTACAAGGGTTGTAATGGGGCTAGGGTTATGGCTAAGAAACGAAGGGTAAACGGATAAAAAATCATCGGTGTATCAATCATTAGCAGTTCTGACTTCTTGACTTCACTTCCTAACACTTGGCCCTCTTTGTCACTACTGGAGTCGCTTTGACTCTCTTATTCAGTTGCTGTACTTACTATCTAGCTAAATTTTATTTTATTTTTTTGTATTTTTTTTTGTATTTTTTTTTGGTGGCGCAACATTGGCCCTCTTTATTTGACTGGGGCATCATTGGCCCTCTTTTTCTCACTTTTAGGTCAAACTGACCCACATTATTTTTCATCACCGGCCTGTACTATTTCTTTTCTGCTCTATCTTCTGCTGTTCATTACTGCTTCTGATTGACACACTTTCGGATAAGGGTTGGCTAAGGCTTTTGGTTCGGGTTTGAAATGAATAGGGTGAGTGTTTGGCTACAAACTGGGTTATGGAAACACACATAAGGGGTACAAAGGGAACGATAGGTAAAAATGGGTAAAAACTACACATAATGCCTGGAATCATCTCTTGAGGTCCACACAATACGGTCTACTATACCCTTACCCAACATCCCGATGGCCATCTTTGCTACTCAATGCAATATTATAGCGAGATCACTCTATAATCACGACAAGGAGTTCGAAAAAGTGTATACGAATTTCGTGTATGAATCCCTCGAAATGAAAAACGTCTTTTAGGCTCAAATCTCGCTATTGGGTGGTCTCCACTAATGTCCCTAGTCATGTACTTTCCCGGTGCTTCCCTAATGGTCACATCACTATCACAAGATTCTCCCCACACTGGTCGGTCTCAATCGTTCAAAACAAAAAATTTGCTAAACTGATCTAATCATTCTTAAGTGTGGGACATCAACGTGCAAAACAGGGGCCCGATTGGCAACCCCAAACCTTACCCACACATTGTCCCCAATGTGCAAGTAAGTGGTACACAGTGCTACGAATATTAGTTGTACAGTTATTACAGTCATCCAACAGAAACAAATAAAAATAGTACAGTACATCATCAAGAAAAATCAAAACAAGAGAGAATCATGAAAACAAACCCAGCTACCGGCCTGAAGATGATGAAGCACCCCCCGATTGTCGCCCTCTCACTCTCCGTCGGCCTTGGGGCGGTGCTTGTGGTGCTTGTGGTGGAAAGCCCGCGTTGGTGAGACGCGCGTCGAACCCATCGAAGCGTTGGGTCATGTTTTGGTAGTTCCGCTCATTCCGCTCATCCGATCTCCGAATCCTGGTCAAAATATGATCCATATATCTTCGCATGTATGGGGGTGTGTCTCCAGTGTGCTCGTCCGCCTCTGCCTGTGGTGCATCCGGCTCAAAATCGGGATCACTGTCCGAGGCACTCTCGGACGAGTCCTGGACTGGCATGGCAAGCATCCGCCTCTGGTGATCAGGATCCCTTCTTCGTATCTCCTCTAGCTTCCCCGTCACCGTGATTTGGTGCCTATACTGGGTCTTGCAGAAATCCTTTTTGGATGCAGTGAGTTGTCTGATCGGGACACCGGCTTCCCTACAAAAATGAGTTATCAAACAAGGAAACGGTAAAGTACCGTCAAGGGTCATACCGGCGTCTAATATCTCCGTCCAGATGATGTGGCCGATGTCCATCGGCAGATTGTTGTGCAATGAATAGAGGACTTCCGCCACTTGGCTGTCGGCGGTGGTGTTGTGAGTCTAAGGCTTTAGGGAAGCCTTGACAAATAGCATGAGGAAGGCGATGTCGTAGTGCATCTCACTTTTCAAGATATGCTAGTGCGTATTGTCCCACCCAGTATGCCCATTCCGCCTTAGAGAGGCGGCGATAATCGGACTCAGGTGCTCTTGGAACGCCGGGTTGGGAGATAAGCCATAAGTGGCACTAAGCTCGGGCCGGCGGGGTGCGCGGAAGTATGCATCGATGTCGTCCGGAGATATCCGGACTTCCCTATCGCCCATCTTGACCACGCATCGGTCGTGGTGTACCGCTGGGATCATGCACGCATAAAAATTTATAACAGTTGCGATGCAATGCATTTCGGGGGTTCGGATGAATCACTCCCAAGACTGCTGTCGTATGATCTCCGGCACTCTGGAACCAGCTGGTAAGTCCGTAATCTTGACACCGCGCTCCCCGAAAGGGTAGCATTCGTTCAACCTCATCTTCTCTTTTTGCTCGTCCTTATCGGGGTTTTCTCGGTCGAACATTCGCCTCCGATTGCTTGGATGGATCCTCTCGTAATCCGGAAAGGATAGGTGGGTGCTCGGGTGGGTCCTCATATCTGCACAATAAAAGAATAAACTCGAATGAGTTATCTCGCTCATAGCCACCCCAAACCTCGGTAAAACCGAGGTTTGCAAAGGGTCAAATGTGAGTGTGTGAATGTTGAGAAGTAAGGTACCCCAAACCTAAGTGAAACTTAGGTTTGTTGCATCTCTTTTTCTCTACGTGTACGTACAATTAAAACTCACAAATTCCATGCATGCATATTACTAATAAAATACTGTTTAGCTCATGCATATGGACCACCGTCACCACAAAATTCCCTAGTGCATACATTTAAGATTTTTCACTGATTTGCACCAGTGAAGAATAACATGACAACCCCAAACCTCAGTGAAACTTAGGTTTGGCTATGCTTGCACAAGGCACTACAGACCCACAACAAATAACGTAGGGACTTCATGTTACCAAGAAATCCCCATTTTACTATTTATGCACAAAAATGGGACTATTCCACAAAAACCACAGATCCTACCATATTTATCCCCATTTTACTTCCCAAAAAGTTCCCATCCCAGATTTTAAGCATATATCCTCACAAAAATCACATACCCAGTTGCATAGAAGTATAAAATCATCACATGAACATACAATGAGCATGTAAGTAGAGAAATCTAGATAATGGGAAAATAACATTCAAACATTTGGAAGCAACAAATGAGAAATATAAGACATACCTACACCACATCATCACAAATAAAGACCAAAATTTAAATATGAAAAGTTACATACCTTGGGTCTTGAAGGATGGAGAAGCAAACTCTGAAAATGGTGGAGAGAGCTCTTGAAATCGATGGAGATGGAGATAAAATCATGAGGGGAGAGAGAGTTCGAGAAAAGAGAGAGACAGTGCAGAGAAAATGAAAAAGAGAGAAGAAGAAATGAAAGAAAATGACATAAAGTGGAAAGGGACTGCACAAGAAAACAAATCGAAACCCTAGTCTGTCAGACGAGATGCGCGGTATGCCACGCGGTATGGAAACCGCGTAATAACCCGCGTAACCCCCTGCTTCAAATACGCCTCAGATGCTCCCTGCGGTTTGGTACGCGTTATGTAACCCGCGGGATAGTCCGCATATGTCTCTGTTTTAAGAAAGGCTTAGAGAAGGCCACGGCTTGGTGTGCGGTATAGAAACCGCGTAATAGACCGCCTAACTCTCTGTTTTAAGAAAGGCTTAGAAAACCCTGCGGTTTTCCACGCGGTTTGGAAACCGCGGGACATACCGCGTAAGCCCCTGTTTCACTTTTAACTTTTCCATTTTTTTTTGTAAATAAAAACATTCAAAAACATAAACTAAAACGAAAACGAACCTCGGTGGGTTGCCCAGCGCCTTGGTTTCGGTCGTGGCTCGACCTTTCTTTTGATTACTCCTTCGGATCATCTAAATACGTGGCTTCAGATGCCATCGTCTCTCCTCCGTAATAGGGCTTCACTCGCTGGCCGTTCACTTTGAAGATCGCCCCGTCTTTTCCCTGTAGCTCCACTGCTCCATACGGGTATACCTCCTTGACGGTGAACGGACCAGACCACTGATTTCAGTTTTCCTGGAAATAAACGAAGAAGTGAGTTAAAAAGTAAAACACTCATTCCAGGAATAATTACCTTCTCACGGAGTCGCTGGTCATGGAATCTTTTGGTCCGCTCCTTGTAGATTAACACGTTCTCAAATGCGTCCAGCCAGAGTTCCTCTAATTCACACATTTGTAACAATCTCTTTTTCCCGGCTGCATCTACTCCATGTTCAGCTTCTTTATCGCCCAGAACGCTCGACATTCAAGTTCTACCGGTAAATGGCACGACTTGCCATACACTAGACGGTAGGGAGTGGTACCAAGAGGTGTTTTGAACGCCGTCCGATACGCCCACAATGCATCATCTAACTTCAACGACCAATCTTTTCGGGATGAATTCACTGTCTTTTCTAGAATTTGCTTTAGTTCCTAATTGGACACTTCTGCAAGGCGGTTGGCTTGTAGGTGATATGGTGTCGTGACTTTGTGCTTCACCGAATACTTCTTTAGCACCGCATCCAGATACCGATTATAGAAGTGGCTTCCACCATCACTGATCAGTGCTCTTGGAACTCCAAACCTCGCAAAAATATTCTTCCGTAGGAAATTAATCACTACTTTAGAATCGTTTGTAGGAGTCGCGATTGCCTCCACCCACTTAGATACGTAATCCACTGCTACCAAGATATACTCATTCCGGTACGAGTTCGGGAATGGTCCCATAAATTCTATGCCCCACACGTCGAAGAGTTCGACTCCCATGAAAATTTGCATTGGCATCTCATCTCTCTTGGACATGTTCCCCGTTCTTTGGCACCGATCACACTTAGAGATGAATTCTCGAGTCTCTTTGAACATAGATGGCCAAAAGAAACCCGACTGAAGAATCTTTGCCACTGTTCTATCGGTGCTAAAGTGGCCCCCACATTCCAAGGTGTGGCAATGGTTGAAGATATTGGCCTTTTCTTCCTCCGGGACACATCTCCGGATCATTCCGTCGGCACATGACTTATAGAGATAAGGCTCGTCCCAATAGTACCTCTTGGCCTCAAAGAGAAATCTCTTCTTTTGGTGGGAGTTCATCTGATAAGGCACTACTCCTCCCACCAAGTAATTTACCATGTCCGCGAACCAGGGCTCAGAATGACTAACTTTGAAAAGCTGCTCATCAGGAAACGAGTCGTTAATGATGGTCTTGTCCTTCCGTTGCTCCTCACCTCCGTCAGGTCTCGAGAGGTGATCCGCCACAGTGTTCTCGGACCCTTTCTTATCCAGAATTTCCAAGTCGAACTCTTGAAGTAACAATACCCATCGGATGAGTCTCGGTTTAGCATCCTTCTTGGCCATGAGATGCTTTAAAGCTGAGTGATCGGTGTAGACAATTACCTTGGCTCCCACTAAATATGACCGGAACTTCTTGCAAGCATAGACAACCGCTAGCAGTTCCTTCTCGGTAGTTGCGTAATTGAGCTGAGCATCATCAAGCGTCTTACTCGCATAGTAGATTACATGCATCCGCTTATCTTTCTTTTGGCCCAATACCGCTCCAACAGCGGTGTCACTCGCATCGCACATCAATGTAAATGGCAAACTCCAATCGGGTGCCGTGAGAATCGGTGCGGATATCAACTCCTTCTTTAACCTGTCTAAAGCAGATACACAATCATCAGTGAAATCGAATTTAGCATCTTTAAGCAATAAAGAACACAAAGGTTTAGTGATTTTGGAAAAATCCTTAATAAATCGCCGGTAAAACCCGACATGCCCCAAGAAGCTTCGGACTCCCTTGACAGAGTTCGGGTAAGGAAGATTCTCGATCATCGCTACTTTTGCCTTATCCACTTCAATTCCAGCTTTGGATACTTTATGACCAAGTACGATCCCTTCGGTCACCATGAAGTGACACTTTTCCCAAATCAAGACAAGACTTGTCTCTTTGCATCTTTGTAATACAGATTCTAGGTGTTCCAAACATGTGTCAAACGATGGTCCAAACACCGAGAAGTCATCCATGAAGATCTCTATCGTTCACTCCACCATGTCTGAGAAGATCGCCATCATACACCTCTGAAAGGTTGCTGGAGCGTTACATAAACCGAATGGCATCCTCCGGTAAGCAAACGTACCATACGGACATGTGAAGGTCGTCTTATCTTGATCCTCGGGTGCTATTGGTATCTGATTGTACCCGGAATAACCATCTAGAAAACAGTAGTACTCGTGCCCGGATAGTCGCTCCAACATCTGATCAATGAATGGAAGAGGGAAGTGATCTTTCTTTGTCGCATCGTTCAACTTTCGGTAGTCAATACACACCCTCCACCCGGTAACTGTTCGGGAAGGGATCAGTTCATTGTTGTTGTTCCGAACAACGGTTATACCTCCCTTCTTTGGAACTACTTGAACCAGGCTCACCCATGGACTATCCGGAACTGGATAAATAATTCCAGCATCAAGGAGTTTGAGAACCTCCTTGCGGACCACTTCTTTCATATTTGGGTTGATCCGGCGTTGATGCTGGACTACTGGTCGGTGTCCTTCTTCAAGATTTATGCGGTGTGAACAAAAAGATGGACTCAAACCCTTCAGATCAGCTATCGTCCAACCAATAGCAGTTTGATGCTCTCTCAAAACTCTTAGTAACTTCTCTTTATTCTCTGAACTCAACTTGGACGCAATAATTACCGGTAGCGTGTCCTTTTCTCCCAAGTAAGCATACTCGAGATGATCGGGTAACGGTTTAAGCTCAAGCTTTAGTGGTATCTTCGATGAGGGTTCGGACTTGGGAATTGGTTCTCCCAAATCTACGATGACCGGTCTTCTCGGGCCTTGGTATGATGGTGTTGCATTTAATTGCATCACACTCTCGCTTTCCGGATTAGTATCAGTACCCATCAAGACATTGTTCAATTGGTCATCAGAAACTTGTAAGCCACACATTTCTTTAATCAATGAGTCTATCATATCTACCCGGTAACATTCATCTGGTCCCATGCTTTGTTTGGCTGTCCGGAAAACATTGAAGATAGCTTCTTCATTACCCACTCTCAAGGTGAGCTTTCCTCCTTTGACGTTAATAAGTGCTCCTCCCGTGGCTAAAAATCGTCGACCCATAATCAATGGTATATCTTTATCCTCATCCATGTCGAGGATCACGAAGTCGACTTGGAGATAGAACTTGTCCACCTTAACTAACACATCTTCAATTACACCATACACCCAACTTGATGGATCTGTCAGCAAGTTGGAGGGTAACATTTGTCGGCTGCACTTCTCCAAGTCCAAGTTTCCTGAAAATAGACAATGACATTAGGTTAATACTCGCTCCAAGATCACACAAAGCCTTACTAAATTCAGATTTTTCTATGTTAACAGGTATGGTAAAACTCCCTGGATCCTTAAGCTTCGGGGGAAGCTTATGTTGGATGATCGCGCTGCACTCTTCAGTAAGTGCAACAATTGCATGCTCCTCAATCTTCCTCTTGTTGGAGAGGATGTCCTTCAAAAACTTCACATAAGAGGGCATTTATGCCAAAGCATCTGCAAAAGGGATGTTAATATGCAACTTTTTAAATACTTCAAGAAATTTAGAAAAATTAACATCATCCTTATGCGATTTAAGCCTGCTCGGATAGGGCACTTTTGGAGCTATCGGCTTGATCGGTGACTGCTTTGGAATGGTAGGATGCTCTTGCTTCTTTTCTCTACTCTTTGAGTTTTCCTCAATCACACTATCTTCCTCGGCTTCTAACTCATCCATATCGACAATCTCAACCTCTTGCCTTTTGGGCTCGGTTTCCTTTGATGATTCTCGGGTCGAGTCTTTAATCAGTTCCTTGCCACTTCTCAGATGAATGGCCTTGCAATCTTCCCGGTTTTTCCTCTCGGTTTGACTCGGAAAGGTTCCGGGAGCTCGGTTTTGTAGGGCTTCAGAAATTTGCCCCATTTATCTTTCAAGCATCTTTATAGATGTTGTATTCTGATCAGTAGCGGCCTTGACTGTATTGACTGTACCGGCTAATCCCTCTACCGTGTTGTCCATTTTGGACATGAACTTCATCATCATGTCTTCTAGCCCTGGCTTCTTCTCTCCGGATTTTTCTTCATTGCGTTGGTTGTAACCTGGAGGACGATAAACATTGTTAGTATTAGAGGAATTAGAAAAGTTGGAATTATTACCGTATTGCTGTTGTTGTTGGGCCATGGATGGTTGCCCTTGCGGTTGACTCCATGAGAAATTCGGGTGCTTCTTCCACCCCTCATTGTATGTGTTCGAGAATGGATCATTCCGTGGCCGGTTGTTTCGATTTTGCATAAATTGAACTTATTCCGGCTCGTTCATGGGTGGTGCCATATCTGGCATACCCTCATCCATCATAAATGTTGTTTGAAGAGAAGATCCCTTCAATTGACTCGTGAGTGCATTTAATTGAGCTTTTATGGCTTTCACCTCGTCATTCTCTTGCACACTCGCAACCCTTCTAACTGCTGATCTTGGAGTAGAGAAACTGTGTTCAGCCAGATTTTCGATCAACTCGCATGCAGCTTCATAAGACTTCTCCATTAGGGATCCACCCGCTGCAACTGTGATGTCATTTTTGAACTGCGGGTGAAGTCCACTGAAGAACGTTTGGATTATTACCCAGCCTTGTAACCCATGATTAGGACATTTCTTGATCATCTCTTTATACCTCTCCCAAGCTTCATACAATGTCTCTTGATCACATTGAGCGAAATGGGTGATTTCCGCCATGAGTTGGGCGGTTCTGCTTGGTGGAAAGAATTTCTGAAGAAATGCCGCTTTCAGTTGCGCCCAGGTGGTGATTGAGTCTAGTGAGATACTTTCTGTCCAAGTTACGGCTCTACCTTTGAGTGAAAAACTGAACAGTCTCAGTTTTACTGCATCCCCGTTCACCCCATTTATCTTGAACGTGTTGCAAATCCTCTCAAATGCACGAAGATGTGCATGAGGATCTTCCGTTGGTGTTCCCCCAAACTGGTTCTGCTGTACCATCAAGATGGTACTTGGTTTGATCTCAAAATAGTTCGCCCCAGTAGTGGGCGCTTGGATGCCTATATGTGCGGCTGCCACGTTCGGATCAGCAAACGAACGCATAGGGCGTTGCTCAGGATGTGCTTCGTCGCCCATCTTGATCTTCGGCTGTTTTGTTGCTTTTGATTCTTTTCTTAAACGACGGGCGGTTCTTTCAATTTCTGGATCGATTGGTTCGAGTTTCTCCCCTCGGGGTTTCCTTGGCATAAACCAATTAGTACCTGAAACAAAAAACAAACAAAATTAGCAACCCAAAAACTGAAAGTGATGGAAATAAAATAATAAAAAAAATGTTCAATGTAATAGCGCTTATAGCTGGTAGTGCTACCAGTTGCAACTAGTTCCCCGACAACGGCGCCAAAAACTTGATAGGCGGGTTAACACCCCCCTAAATCTAACCGCAAGTGTACGGTGTCGAAATCAAGTAATAGTACATAAGTACGAGTATCGAACACAGGGAACTAGGAACTAAGTATCACAATGACTACAATTGCTATTAACTGAACGGTCGATATTTTGAGTTGTGGTTTATAACTTGATTTGAAAACTAAATAAGAACTAAATACTACTAGAATCGCTTGACAGAAGGTTTTGAAAGAACTTTGGTAGAGAAAAGGTTAAGGGTTGGACGTCCTATGGAAATACTACTGATGAACGAATACCCGAACAATAATTATTATTGACTCTCTCTATGAACCGTAGTTTATAAAAGTTATTGTTATTCTTTTTCAAGCAATAACAGATCTTATTTCAAGACTGTAGGTGTTATCTCTCGATCTACACCCAGGGTTTTGGAATACATTAAGTCAAACTATTCCGAGCAGAAAGTGATTCGTGTATCTCTACCCGAATCTCCTTTCCGGCACTTGATTATTTGATCTAGCTTTTAATCAATTTTCTCAAACTTAATTAAAAACCATGCAAGTCAATTGAAGGTGATCAAGCTACAATTGATAATTAAAACTGAATTCAAATGCTTCATAGATTAAATCAAGTAAAAACAATCATTCGGTTACACGTCATCCATCATAAAATCCATAGTTGTTCCAACCCCCAATATCTAAAGATTAGTTCATGTTGGGGTGGATAAAAACACTAGACAAAAGGTATAAAGTGGTGTGTGAAATCATGTTCAATGTAAACGTAACGAATGTATGAAGAAATCCCTTATCTCTTGGCTCTGATCCACTTCGTGTGGTGAACTGTCTTCAATCAATCCTCTCTCGTGGCTCCAAAGTATGTGAAAATGCTCTGAAAATCGCCCCTCCGCAGCCTACCGTCGCACGTGTCGTGATCATCCCTAAATCCGGAAAATACAAAGTAATAGAAACGAAACAGGCGACCCCGCGGTTTTGCCCGCGGTTTGCAAACCGCGTGGCAAGCCGTGTGTGTTTCTGACTGGATTTCTGATAGGTTCGGTTCAAATCTGGTTCGCGGATCTGGGTCGGTTCTTAGGCTTTCCATTGGGCTTCGTTCTGGGCTCTCTTTTGGGTCTTTTTCGCCTCTTTTCTTGATGTCTGTCTTATTTCGGATAACCTGCACATTTCACTAGATAAACCATGAAATCCCGCCTTTTTGCTTAAACACAAACCAATCTCGTTGGTTTATGGACTGAAAATAACGCCCAAAATTGGCGTTATCAATACCATACTATCTGGACTCCCCTTCTCGGACAACTATACTATCCGGACGACTAATTATCCGGACAACTACCCTATCCGGAGAACTATCTAACTATCCGGACACTACGCTATCCGGACAACTAAGCTATCCGGACACTACGCTATCCGGACAACTAAGCTATCCGGACACTACGCTATCCGGACAACTAAACTATCCGGACTCCGTATCGGACACTTTGTCTGGGCACCAGCACAGAGCTTCCCGGACGCGAGGTCTGTGACATTTTGGGATCGAAATCTGCTGTCAAACCCTCAATCAAAACGATTTCGCGATAAAGACAACACTATAAACATACTTAGTTCTATTCTCACAAACCCTTTGCTGCTTAAACACAAAGATACAATCTACTAACCCACTTAGAACAATTATTGCAAGTTTTCAACCACAAAACCCAAAATACTGCTTTCTTCAAAACAAACCAAGAACAAAAGAGCTGAATCAAGAGATTACCTGGAATAATTGATGCAGAAACTATCTCCAATCCAACCCTCCTTGATTCCTTCTAACTGCACTCCCAATCGATTTACCAAAAATCCCTTTGTTCTCCCTCCAGCCTCCACTTACACGAACAAGAATTAAAATAGGGTTTTAGGGTTTTTATTACTTTCCTTTATTGCACAAAGGCCCTTTTCTTTTACTTGCACTTACGCCCCTGAACTTATATTTCCACCAAGAATCTCCTTAACAATTAAATCCTGCACAAGCAAGTCACGATTATTACAGGTATAAACATTGATTCATCTACTTTCTTTTATGCTTAGATTTGAGTTTGAGATAAGGTGAATAAAACTAAGTTTGATGTGGATGTTCCTAATTTGAAACTAAGTTTGATTTTGTTTCTTTATGACTTTGATATATTCAATTGTTGGTGATAATTTTCATCTACTTTGTTATGTAATTCAAAACTTCTTACATTAATTAGTTGGGTTGCTAATTGTTGGGAATTAAACTCATTTGTTTCATTCCAAAACTCCTCAAAACCTACGATTTGTCTTTCAAGTAGCCAAACCATTACACTTAGAGTTTTAATGTCATCTAAATTACATTTCTTTGAGTTAAACCTATAGTTTGACTTTTAAATAGTCAAACCATTACAATTAGTTTTTTTAAGTCATCCAAAACTCATCTAAACCTACGGTTTGACTTTAAAGTAGCCAAACCATTACATGTAGTGTTTTTCAAGTCATTAAAGAGACCTCTAACTTCATTCACACCTACGGTTTGTCTCTCAAGTAGCCAAACCATTACACTTAGAGTTTTAAATCATCCAAATCACTTTTCTTTCAATTAAACCTATAGTTTGACTTTCAAATACTCAAATCATTGCACTTAGAGTTTTAAAGTCATCTAAACCCACGGTTTGAGTTTCAAGTAGCCAAACCATTACTTGTAGTGTTTTCAAGTCATCCAATAGACCTCTAACTTCATTCACACCTACGGGTTGTCTTTCAAGTAGCCAAACCATTACACTTGGATTTTTAAAGTCATCTAAATCACCTTTCTTTGATTAAAACCTATAGTTTGACCTTTAAATAGTCAAACCATTACACTTTGAGTTTTAAAGTCATCCAAAACTCCTCTAAACCTACGATGTGACTTTCAAGTAGTCAAACCATTACATTTAGTGTTTTTCAAGCCATTAAATACACCTCTAACTTCATTCACACCTATGGTTTGTCTTTCAAGTAGCCAAACCATTAAACTTAGAGTTTAAAGTCATAAAAATCACCTTTCTTTGATTTAAGCCCATGGTTTGTGTTTCAAATAGCTAGTTAAACCATTACACTTAGAGTTTTCAAGTCATCCAAAACTCCTCTAAGCCTACATTTGGTCTTTCAAGTAGCCAAACCATTACATGTAGTGTTTTTCAAGTCACTCAATAGATCACTAACTTCATCTAAACCTATGGTTTGACTTCAAATACTCAAACCATTACACATAGGATTTTAAAGTCATCGAAATTACCTTTCTTTGATTTAAACCTATGTTTGACTTTCAAATAGTCAAACCATTACACTTAGAGTTTTAAAGTCATCCAAAGCTCCTCTAACCTATGGTTTGACTTTCAAGTAGCCAAACAATTATATATTTACATGTAGTGTTTTCATGTCAATCAATCGACCTCTAATTTAATTCCCACCTACAATTTGACTTTCAATAGTCAAATCATTACACGCGGGATTTTAAACTCATCTAATTCATCTTTCTTTGATTTAAATCAACACTTTTACTTTCAAATAGTCAAGCCATTACACTTAGAATTATAAAGTCATCTCTAAACCTACAGTTTGACTTTCAAGTAGCCAAACCATTACATATAGTGTTTTCAAGTAATTTAATAGACCTCTAACTTCATTCACACCTATGGTTTGAATTTCAAATAATCAAACCATTACACATAGGGTTTTAAAGTCATCCAAAACTCGTTTTCACCACATCTACTTTGATTATGTTGACTAATTACTTATTTCTTTGTTGTAGTTATTGAATATGTCGATAAACAGATGATGCATGTATAGAAAGAATGATAGTCGGGGTGTCTTAGGGTCGGTTATATAATTGCAATGGCGATTTTTTGGACTATGTATATGACAATATATGGATTTTTGAAAGGAAACTTACATGTGATGGGATAATGTTTCGTATCAGATGCCCTTGTAAGAAGTGTCGAAACTTACACCATAAAGAAAAAATGACGTGAGGTTGTATTTGATGAAGCACAGTTTCATGCCTGATTATACTATATGGTGGGCACATGGAGAAACCTATTACTATGTACCTCATCAAGACGTGGGTTAATCTTCTACTCTGATAGTAGATCATAATGAAAGGTATCCTGAAATGGTGAATGATCACATGGTACATGATACCATGATGGCATGGCATGGGAAGAACAAACCCCTTCCTTCTGCCCAAGGATTGTATGACATGTTACAAGCTACTAACGAACCTTTATGGAATGGGTGTCTAAATTACTCAAAATTTGGAGTTGCGTCGAAATTGTTGAATTGGAAGATAGAATGTAATATACAAGATACGACTTATAATAGAGTTGTTCTTATAATTAAATAAATGCTACCTGAGGGTGATAAACTACCCGGTAACTTCAATGAGATGAAGAAGAGTTTGAAAAAGTTTTCTTTACCAAAACTAAAGATCGACGCTTGCAAAAACCATTGCATGCTATTTTACAAGCATGATTTTGAGTTGACCCACTGTCTATATTGCAATGAAAGGCGTTACAAGACTAGTGGATGAAGCAAGGTCCTAAAATTGGTGTCAACGTACTTGCCTATTATTCCTAGACTTCAAAGACTATATATGTCAAAGAAGAGAAACAAAGAGATGACTTGGCACTACGATCATTAGACCAAATCAGCTGTGATGGTACATACAATTAATGGTGCGACTTGGACACATTTTGACAAGGTACATTCTGACTTTGCTTCTGAGGTCTAGAATGTGCGTCTTGGCTTATGCACCAACGGTTTTCAACCCTAAATATAAAATTCGAATCTGTATTCACTATGACAAGTCTTTCTTACCATCTACAATTTACCTCCTTGGATGGGTTTGAAAGATTCATATGTTATACTTACATTGGTCATTCCTGGTAGAAAGAGCCCGACTAGAATTTAGATGTGTTTCTTAGGCCTCTAATAGATGATCTCAAGTTCTTGTATACAGAGGGCGCTTTTACGCGTGATGCTTATCGTAAGAATAATTTCGAGATGAGGGTTATACTACTATGGACCGTCAGCGACTTCCATACCTATAGTGGATTTTTTTTCGTTAATAAAAGGAGGAACGTCTTGTTGGTTTGATTATCATCAGAGATGGTTACCTAGTGCACACTCCTTCTTTCTTGATCGTTGTGAAGACAAAAGCTTATGGAATATATGAAGTAGCAGAAAGGCTATCGATGTCTTGGATGATGATAATGTGGACGGAGAACCATTCTTTCAAATCAACGAACAAGTAACTCATAGTACAAATATAGGGGTAATGATGACCTCAATTTTGTCCCTCTTGTTACAGGGGAGGTCATTGTAGTCGCTACACATGACCATGATAATGTATCCGATCATGAAGCTGGCGATAAGGAAGATGTATCCGATCACGAAGCTAGTGATGAGGAAGAATAATCTGAAGACGTAGACGATGATTTAGATAGCAAAAACGTACATATGTTATCTGGTCATTCGTATGATGACTATCATTTATTAGTTATGTAAATAGTATTTCACAATAGTTATCTCTTTGTTTATGAAGATTTATGAATTATATCTTTGTTTTTGTAGACTTAATTATATTTTTGTGTCTGGAAATTCGTCTGATGACTATCGTATCTTATGATTTATGAATTATATCTTTGTGTTTATACAGTTTGGAATAGTCGAACCATTCTCTATTTTCAGATGGGGCCATGGGGGGACCCAATAATAGGTTGTAGGGGTAGAGGCTCTAGCAAGGACAGTAGCAGCTCCGCCGGGTGTGGTGACCCCACACTGACGATTCTAAGGAGTTCGTCGATGCTAGTTTCATCGAGGGAATAGAATAACTCCAACATGGGGATACGTGCTTGTGGCCTTGTCTCCTGGATCAGCCGAGAGGATTAGAGTCCCAAATACTTCGTCGCAGATGCCTCGTCATCCGAGTCAGCAACTGACGGTCCGGGTGGCAGGCGACGGGTAAGTAGATGTATATATAGTTATTACCTAATAAACCGATCCTAATATATTTTGTGTTATATATTTTTGAATTAATTGTGAAGGTTTAGAGACATACATGATGTCCGTGAGGTCACCAACATCTTTCGGTCCATGTTCGATGGTCCGTGGGCTCCCTATGAGGATGTCCCCGAGTCACACCGAGCATTTTCGGGTTTGTATTTTAGACCCTGCATACTATTTGTTTCAATGAGTATGTAGGGGAAGTATAGTTGGGAGCCTCATATGGAGGCCAACGTATACTTTACCTTCTGCCATGACTTAAGGAATAGGTACGCAAACATTATGAGGGATGTGAGTAATTAGGCCATCCAACCGGCTTTAGATATCAATCTTGTACAGTTCGACAATCATGACTACACGGTGCTTAAAGCCCACTACCCGGAGTGTATCCCAGTGGAGTTTTAGGTGTAAATGATTGATCTGGTACGTGTGGTTGGATCTTTGTTTCAGGTTGTACAAGGTTTTATATTGATTTATGTGTTGTTTTAACATGCATGATCACCGACACATTTTGACGTTCATCTAAGGTCAATACGCCCAATCATGCCACCTGGTATGAGGGGATGCCATACAGGCACACCGAGGGACCTATTACTACCCTCAACATCGGGATTGTATGGTAATTTATCATTTACTATACTAAATGTATATAGTTGATGAATATATGAGATTTTGCTACCTACTAACAATTTAAGTTGTCTATTGTAGAGAGAGGCATGGGGTCGTGAGCCTACGGTTGGGGCGGTTTTTGAGAGGACACATTGCAACAACATGAAACTTGTAATGAGTGTGACCTGTTCACCCACGGATCCTTCGGTCTACGTTTACACGAAGGCGGCTCATGTGGCGGTAAGTTCAATTTTCGTACTGGATTTTTGTTTGTTTTATGGGGTAGATGAAAATTAGAGCAAACTTTATTACATATTAATGCAACTTTTCAATTTTTTATACCTGAATAATTAATTTAGTTTGGGCTGCCACTGTTGGGCAGACGATAGGATTCTTTTGATAAAAAAAATAATGGATAAGTTCCAATTACAATCGTAATGCTGTTGGATTTTCTACATCTTAGTTAACACATTGTTTTGATAAACTGTAGGGTACGTATTCGCGTATTAGGGAGAGACAACACCATTCCTCCTGATGATGTGCAGTTGTGGGAGCATAGTGTCGGAGGACGGGACAATTGACGCCTGTTTGGGTTCGGGACCAGGATCCCCGATATTTTACGAGTGGTGATCCAGGTGCTGCTAAAAGCAACGGAAGCTCGTCTGACAATCATGATGATAAGGTATGTTTGAGTCAAATGTTAAATAATTGTTATATCTTTAATATTTTATCGTCTAACATTGTTATACGTTTGTCAAATGTTGAATAATTTCATGTAAATGCGCAAAAAGAGAAGTTGGCGACCTATGAGGAGGAGCAAAGAAGAAAGGCGAGCGAGGAGAGCCTTGGAGGAGAAAATGGAGCAAACCTCGCAGTTTGATGCCTTCATGAAGCAGTGGCAGGATGGAAACCCTGTTAGCGCTCCTCCCCCTTAGTAGGATATTGAATTAATGTATTTGGATGTTGAATGGTTGCATTTTGGATATTATTGCTTTTGATATTTGATGAAAAACTGGGCAGATTTTGTACAGGATTTTATACAAGAAATTTTGTATTTTTAACTATTTTTCTAGATAAAAAACAATTTACCGACGGATATTCCACACACTAAATACTTTTATTTTTATAGTTTTTTATAAATATAAACTGTTGGTGAACCGTCGGTGATCCTTTGGTGACCTTACCGTCGGTGATCTGTCGATGAATTATGCCGTCGGTGAATCCGTCGGTGACACGTGCTGTCGGTGAATCCGTCCGTGAATAATTATGTCGGTGATACACTCACCCATAGTTTTTCTACGACCACCTTTCACTGACGGAATCACCGACAGATTCACCTTTTACCGGCGGATTACCGACGGAAAATCGATCCGTCAATTATTCCCTTTTGTTTTGTAGTGAGAGCGATGACAAAAACCGAGAGTTTTACTCGGTAAGTGATTGTGAGGACACTTACTCGATAAGCGCCTACCAGATAAAAATATTGCATATAACACCGTTTTAGTGAATTAATATCTTATCAAATAAGTTAAACGAAAATATTGATTATTACCGGGTAAGCATAGGTAAATGGTCCTTTAGAAAAATTATGCCCAACGCTTGCACCTCACAATTTCCATTCTACTACTCTATATATATATATATATATATATATATATATCCTTTAAGCTAGCTTTTTCAATAACTACAAAAAATTAAAAATTAAAGTGTCCTTTTATTACAGAATGTCCACTGGTTGAAGAGAAGCACTTTTGACGGACTTCCTCGATAGATGCTTTTATTGATGAGTTCTGAAGGTCTACATACGACTTAATTTATTAAAAAGGATTATCAAAATCGATGATTTATGACAAAATTGTGCGTCAAAAATATCCCAAGGTTAATTTCCTTTTTGTGAAAGTGATCAATAATTGATTTGTATGTGGTATCCAATCCCTTTGCATGCCTCCATCAGAACCTTATTTTATTATCTATAACGTACAAGAAGAAAAACCAAAGGACAAAATTAACAAAAACTAGATGATAAAAAAGAATTTTGGAAGAAAGCTTAAAACCATGCATCCAAAAAATTGACACTAAAAACACAACTTAAAAGGTTCTTTATTTGGGATCTCCAATTCTCGAGTTTACATAAATTAAACCGACACAAATCATAAAGTTATACATGCATACATACATATATTTATATGTAGCTAGTTTATAACAATGCAATCGGATTAGGAAATGATAAAGGGATCGATCGTTTCTAGATATCGAAAGATAGATGATAAATCTACTCGTCCATTGCCAATTCCTCAATCATGTTCATCTTGTTCAGTGGACTATTAAAAGCTTGGAAATCACAGTACTTGCAACTAGAAGGCATAATGGATCCAATCCCCAGCTGATGATGATGATTATGATCAACTTCCACCGCCGCTGGATGCTTACGTGCAATCACAACTGAGTTGATTACCTCATCATGTGGATGAAAGATCGACAAAACCTCAAACCCTTGAAGATGTTCAGGATTAACAACGGGGTAAAGAAAAGCACGAGCACCATGCGCACTTCGCAGCATCAAGATAGCTTCTGGCTTCATATACTTGGCCAAATGTTGGATCACTTTAACCTTATCTTTAATATCCATTCCCACAAGTGCAGCCAAGAAAACCACATCATATTCCTTTAACTCCTCTTTCACCTCCATAATATCCGTCGAGTGGAAGAACATCCTTTGCGACAAGTCAGGATCAGGCGAAACGAGAGAAGAAGCCATGGAATTCGCCAAAGGGTCGATGTCATAGTTGTGAAAAACTGTGTTCTTTAGATGATAAGAAGCCAAAACAATGGAAGTAAGAGGTAAGGGGCCAGACCCGACAAAAGCAACACTCTTGGGGGCGTTGGAGTAGTGTTGATTGAGGATATCGAACTCAAGACGACTGAGTTTGAGATAGTTGGAGTAGTAAGGGAAGACATCAAGATGGTGAAGAGGGTTTTGGAAAGAGGCTAAAAGGGTGGAGAAATGAGCCTCTAAATGGCCTTCAGCTTCACCACAAAGTCTAATGAGTTTAGCCCGTGTTTCTTGAATGTTTTGTGGAAGATCAGAAATCTTGATAGAAGAAGGTGGGATGCATGTGACTACGAGCTCGGTGAAGAGAGTATCGACTTCTTTCGAGGGTTTAAGTGTTTCAAGTTTTGAGATTTTGTCGTAAATCTCGCACACTTTCTCGACCAAAGAAGCCTCATGGTGAAATGAACCCATTACTTATGTCAAATATTATGAGCAAAAGAAAAGATTCTGGTGAAGATGAAAGGCTCAAGAACTATGCAAGTCGAAAGAAAGATGAAAGAACCAGGTTTCTGTGGCATTGTCAATGAGGAGTGTGGCCTATTTATGGGCACAATGGATGGCCCACGACCATTTCATGAAAAGGGATGAATCTTGCTTTTTGTCTAATTTAATATGCTTAAGAATATATTGTTATTAACTGCATCCACACTACAAAAATATAAGAGATATTACAAGGATACATGCAAATTGATTTAATGGAAATATCTAATTATATACTTTAAAATATTAAAATATTCAGAAAGAACTATGGACTTTATCTGTTGTAAGCATTAATTACTAATAAATCAAAAATAAATATATTTATATTAGGGTTTTTAATTAGTGCTTGGATCATCCCCATATTAGTGAGAATTCATCAAGAAAAAGTTTAATGTTCTCGTTTATCCGCCGTGAATTAATTATTATTATCGATAGATTACTGGAGATTGAATTAAACAAGTACACCTTTCAAGTTAATTGTTGACGATGCTCCATCACTAAAATTATCATATGGAAAAATCTTAAAAAAATAAAAAAAACTGAGGAACACTCTGTCTGTTAGTCCTTTAATTAGCTAGACAGTTTGTATTTGTGCATATAAATAATTTGTAACATGTACACGCACATATACACAATTGAGGGCTATCAGGGTGTTCCTCAGTTTTCAAACGAGAACGGTAAGAGCATCTCCAACAGATTATTCAAAATTTCTCCAAAATGAGGAACCAAAGATCAAAATCTCCAAAAAAACCATCTCCGATATATTCCGTATTTTGAAGAAACAAACATTGATTATAATATTAAAATATTGCATTCATCTATTAATTTTTTTTTTCTCTAAGTATTTATTTTCTAAGAATTCTATTGGTGCTCTCATCTAATAATTATTTTTGGGGTTATCTCCATATTTGGAGAAAAACTCATTCTCTCTTCTACTTTCTCCATTTTAGAGATAGTTTTGGGAAAACTGTTGGAGCAAAATTATAGCTCAAAATCCTCATATTCTCCATTTTCTCCAAAATAGGGAAGATGTTGGAGATGATCTAATTAATTATTTAAGAAAACACAAAATCAATAAATTATGTTCAAAATCACATATGATTTAACATTAACCGAAAAAATTGGACGCGGGATGCCGCAACTTAAGTCGCAAGGCAGAGTCGCGTGAATCATGTATGATTTTGTACATTAAGGGTTGTTCTCATGTTTCTTAAATAGTTAGTGTTTTCGTTTGAACCCACCCCTATATGTGTGTGTGTGTGTGTGTGTGTGTGTGTGTGTGTGTGTGTGTGTGTGTGTGTGTGTGTGTGTGTGTGTGTGATGACCCTCTTTTGAGAACTTATAAAATTGAAAATCATGTGAACTAGTGTATCATGTGTTATTTCATACGATTTATTTCATCTAAAACTAGGACATAAAATATTGATTAACATATATTTGTTTCACAATGTGTTTGTTTCAAATGTATTCAGTTCACAATGTGAACATTTTTTATATGTTTGTGAAACAAAAAATACACAAAAAAGTTTCACATTGTGAACCCAATACATATGAAACAATCACATTGTCAAACAAATATATGTTAACCGATACATTAAATACTATCATTAGATGAGAAAAGATCACGTGAAACAAAACCGTAAGACAGAAGTTCTCACAAATATCACAAATTTTATAATTAAGCCTTTAAATAGGGGCATATGCACATTAAGCTGGTAGGCACTACAACAAAATTGAGTTTATAAGACACCTAGAATAAATAAGCATCCTAATATGGTGTTTTATAAGACCAAACTTTATAGGACCAGACAAAAAAAGGTCATATCTAAAAGTGTTGCAAAACGTTTATAGGACGGCTTTAGGCGTCGTAACAGTGTTTTAGAACATTTTTCTAATAAACTGTCATATTCTCTATTTTATATGACACTATTTGAAACATTAAGTTTCATATGAACACAAGTTTTCTCTAAAAATATGGGTTTATAGGACACTTTTTAAAATTATCTTATAAAATTAGCTAATAGGACTCTTTATTTTGAAAATGCCCTAAAAAACTTGTGACAACACTCAAAAGCGTCTTATAAACTTATTGTAACACTTTTAGATATAACACTTTTTTATTTGGTTCTATAAACTAAAGTCCTGTAAAACACTCTATTAGAACGCTTATTTATTTTAAGCGTCTTATAAACTTAAATTCGTTGTTGTGAGGATCCCCCAACAAGATACTTAACAAAGTACTTAACAAAAGATCATTTTTTCTTAATTACGTAATGTTTTTATTGACCCCCCAACACCAAAATATTAGGGCCCCAACTATGATAAAAATCTTATTTTAGTTGGTCTAATCTCACATTCGATCTATAAACGGGGAAATAAGCAACAACTTAACACCTCACGTTTTTTATTTACCTATTGTTTTCTATTTTTAATTCTTTTTATTTACCTAATGTTTTCTACTTGTGTTTGTTATTTTGACTTAGGGTTTGCTACCGTTTTATCTTTTAATTGTGATTTATTTTTTCTAATTTAATATAAATTTTTGGCTTTTTGCTATCGATTATGTTGGAACTTAGTATAGATGTGAGAAACCTAGTCCCACATAGGAGCCAAGACAATATTTAGAACACTTAATAAACCCAAGATAGAGAGCATTAAATGAATCATTTGATTGTTTGGGCTTGGAATGTGGTGTTCTTGGTGGGCTCTCTTTGACATAAATATACATATTTAATGTCAAAGATTGGGCTTTGGGCCTTTTGGGGTCTTGATGGGGTCGAGATCAGAGATTGAAGGAAAGTATATGGTAAAGGAACAGTGCTTGGCGCGGGTCACGGCGCGACTAGGGGTGCGCGAGTAGTCGCGCGGGACTCTGGAACAGAGCCTGGCGCGGACGCCGGTGCGGCTTGAGCCGCGCTGCTAGGCGCGCAAGACTCTGGAGAGTTCGTCACACAGAACTCGGCGCGAGTTAACTAGCACCGCCATCCGCGCGAACCGCCTGGCAGTTTCTGTCGGAGTGTCGGTTGGTAGCAGAAATCTATATAAACCTGACTTTTTCCTCTTCGTTGAATACATGAAATTAGACGAAATTGACAGAAATAAGGGTTCTCTCTCATCTTTCTACATCTCCAAACATGATAAGATTTGCTAGATTCAAGTACAAGACTTGAATACGATTGTTGTATCCTCGAGACAAACGGCAATACCACCGGCGAATTTTTGTCTTAGGACACTGCTTCCGTGCAGGCCTCAATCGACACGTTATCTTCGATTATCTACGAAATTCAAGTAAGGTTTACGTTTATTGTCGTTTTGGTATTGGAATTGTGATTGTAAAAGATTTGTTCTATACAAATTTCTACCCTTTTCTTTTTTGTTTATATACAAAATCAATTATATGATTGATTACTCCTAACAATCTAAGACAAAATTTTTGTTAAGGAGTGATGGATCAATCATTGATGAAAAGTCATGTGGTGAAACCCGAGAAATTCAAGGGTTCGGACTTCCGACGATGGTAACGAAGGATGTTGTTCTACTTGACAACTTTGCGGGTTGCCAACGTTCTCACGGAAGAAGAACCACCGAAAAATCCACCGGTAGGAGCGGACAGGGCTGCGTCAACGCAGATACAAGTCTCCGTGCATCAGAAATCTGTCGAGAATTGGAGGTCTAACGAATATAGTTGTCGAAACTATATTCTTAACGCTCTCGACGATTCCCTATATGACATATACTCCTCGTTCCGAACGGAAAGGGAGATATGGGATTCCTTGGACGCAATATATAAAATCGAAATGGCGTGTTCCAAGAGGTTTGCGATAGGGAATTTTCTGAATTACCGGATGACTGATAATAAATCTGTGTTGAAACAGGTTGAGGAATTGCAAGTGATTGTCCATGAACTTGATGTGGAAGGCATGGGCTTTAATATCAACTTTGTTGTCGGTTCGATGATCGAAAAGTTTCCTTCCTCGTGGAAGAACTTCAAGTTATACTTGAAGCATTTAAGGGAGGAAATCACTCTCGAACAATTACTCCTCAAAATACGTGTGGAGGAGGACAACAAGATGAATGAAAGGGCCGATGCGAGCCAATTTGTTGGTGTAATTGAGACTCACATGGTCTCAAATACTATTGATTGGTGGGTCGACACCGTGGCTACAAGGCACATATGCAATTCGAGGAGCCTGTTTGCAAGCTATCAAAAGATGGATGATGGAGAACCGATGTTCATGGGAAACGCTTCGATTGCCAAGATTGAAGGTAAAGGGAAAGTCATATTGAAGTTGACTTCCGGGAAGGATTTGATGTTAACGGATGTGTTACATGTACCCTCATTAACTAAAAACTTGATTTCCGGCCCTATTCTCAGTAAGAAAGGGTTCAAAGTTGTATCTGAATCGGACAAGTTTGTCATCACCAAGGGTGGTGTGTATGTGGGTAAGGGTTACCTCAATGAGGGGCTCTTTAAATTAAGTGTTGTAACTAGCATCGATGCCGCCATTGTAAATAATAATAAGGCGAGCTCTAGCTCCGCTAGTTCTGTGTATATTGTTGATCCTTTTTACCTTTGACATTCGAGATTGGGACATGTCAACTTTAGGTCATTACAAAGAATGATCAAACTTGGCATGTTGCCCAAGTGTTCCTTTGATAATTTATCTAAGTGTGAGGTATGTGTTGAAGCAAAATACACAAACCATCCACATAAATCGGTTGAAAAATCAAATGAAGTTCTTGGATTGATTCACAGTGATTTGTGTGATTTCAAGGCAACTCCTACAAGAGGAAGAAAGAACTATTATATTTCTTTCATTGATGATTGCAGTAAGTATTGTTATGTGTACTTAATCCATACAAAGGATGAGGCCTTAAATATGTTTAAAACGTATAAGGCTGAAGTCGAGAATCAACTCGACAAGAAAATCAAAATTCTAAGGTCGGACCGGGGAGGAGAATACGAATCCCGTGACTTTGCAGAACTTTGTGCTACACATGGCATTGTGCATCAAACAACCGCTCCATACACTCCTCAACAAAATGGAGTGGCCGAGCGGAAGAATAGAACATTGAAGAACGTGATGAATTCAATGTTGATCACGTCCGGAGCTCCACATCATTTATGGGGTGAGGCGTGTCTTACTGCAAATATGATCCTAAATAGGATCCCCCACAAGAAAAGTGATAAGTCTCCTTATGAGCTTTGGAAAGGGAGATTACCGTCCTACAAAAGGATGAAAGTGTGGGGTTGCCTTGCCAAGGTTCAAGTCCCTTTACCTAAAAGGACTAAACTTGGACCTAAAACAGTTGATTGTGTATATATTGGACCTGCCCTTAATAGTGTTGCATATAGATTTCTAGCTTATAAATCAAATGTGGATGACATAAGCAACAATACAATTATTGAATCTGCTGAGGCGGAATTTTTTGAGACGATCTTCCCATACAAAGAAAAAGAGGGAAATACCTCTAATAGAGGTAAACGACCGATTGATGATACACACTCTCATGTGAACATTGATTCAACTAACAGTGATCAATCGGGGAATGATGAAACCTCTAAGGTTCAAGAAGAAGTGGAACCAAGAAGAAGCAAAAGGGGAAGAATCGCCAAAGACTTTGGACCGGACTTTATGGCTTTTAATGTTGAAGGAGAACCTCTCTCTTATAAGGCCGCCATGGAATCATCCGAGGCACCTTATTGGGAAGAGGCCATCCACAGCGAAATTGACTCCATTGTGCAAAACAACACATGGAAATTGGTTGATTTGCCTCCGGGTCATAAAGTGATTGGCCATAAATGGATCTTCAAACGGAAGTTGAGACCCGATGGCACTATAGAGAAATACAAAGCTCGACTAGTTGCCAAGGGGTACCGTCAAAAGGAAGGTCAAGACTTCTTCGATACATATTCACCATTTACTAGAATCACGTCTATAAGGACGTTGATTGCGATAGCGGCTATACATAACTTAGAAATACATCAAATGGATGTGAAAACCGCGTTCTTGAATGGTAAATTAGAAGAAGAGATATATATGCAACAACCGGAAGGTCATGTTGTTAAAGGCCAAGAGAACAAAATCTGTAAGTTGATTAAGTCTCTTTATGGACTTAAACAAGCACCAAAACAGTGGCATGAAAAGTTTGATAGCACTATGTTGTCAAATGGTTATCACATAAATGAATGTGATAAGTGTGTTTATGTGAAACAATACGAAGATGCTTATGTTATCATATGTCTATGTGTTGATGATATGCTCATCATGGGATCAAACTTGGATGTAATAAACCAAACCAAGAAGATGTAAAACTCCGCATTTGATATGAAAGATATGGGAGTTGTTGATGTGATCCTTGGTATAAAGATTCAAAGGAATACAAATGGTTACATCCTTACCCAATCTCACTATGTTGAGAAGGTGTTGCGAAAGTTTGGTCATTATGATGACAAACCGGTTGTGACTCCATTCGATCCTTCAAGTAAATTGAAGAAGAATCTAGGAGATAGTGTTGCTCAGTTGGAATACACTCAAGTTCTTGGAAGCTTGATGTATATCATGAACTATACACGACCGAATATAGCGTATAGTGTGAGTAGACTTAGTCGGTACTCACATAACCCGGGAAAAGACCATTGGTATGCACTAGTAAGGGTGCTTCGATATTTGAAATACATAATGGGTTATGGGTTACATTATACAAAATACCCTCCCGTTCTAGAAGGGTATTGTGATGCAAATTGGATTTCCAACCATTCGGAGAGTAAGTCCACAAGTGGATATGTATTCACACTTGGTGGTGCTGCGATTTCCTGGAAATCTTCTAAACAAACCGTGAATACCAGATCAACTATGGAAGCATAATTTGTCGCATTAGACAAAGCCGCTGAAGAAGCCGAATGGTTAAAAAGCTTCCTAGAGGGTATTCCGTTGTAGCCTAAACCGGTGACTGCTATTGGTATCCATTGTGATAGTATGGCCGCTCTCACTAGAGCGAAGAATGAAATATACAATGGAAAGTCCCGACACATACGAAGGCGCCACAACACTATAACGGACTTGCTGAAAAATGGAATCATTTCCATTGACTACGTAAAGTCAAAGGAGAATATTGCCGATCCTTTGACAAAAGGCCTAAGTAGAGAGCAAGTATCCTTCACATCAAGGGGAATGGGCTTAAAGCCAATACAATGAGTTTCCTCGGCGGCAACCTAACCTAGCGAAATTGGAGATCCCATGGTCTAGGTTCAATAGGCAAACTAGTCGGGGACAACTCAAGAAGCAACTAAACAAAGGTATGCCTATTCCTATGATGTTTTTCCTTTGTTTTTCCGTTGATGATATAGGGTTGAATGTTACATTCTTAATATTGTTGATAGCTATTATGGTGGAATACAACGGAGTATTCTTGATCGGCATTACCTATGTGAGACTGATGTGTGGTCGCATCTTTGAAGACGGATATGGCTACGTCTTCTAAAACTCTCATGAAGAAAGGATATGTTCACGACCGAAATGAACACAACGTTAAGAATCAAATTATGTATAGATATAATATGTGTGATGCCTATTGTCTCGATTTACTACAAAAAGTGGCTAGTTCAAGACTTTAGTTCACTATCCACGAAGTAAATCTGATAGGTATTCACTAGGAACGGTTCAAGTCCAAAAGACACCTTTTCCGATGCATATTATAACTAGCTTGGAGATAGAAACATAAGTTCATAAAAATTGCTTATTTTCTATTCAAATGTGGGGTATTATTTGGGTTTGAATAGAAAATGTGGGGTATTGTTGGAACTTAGTATAGATGTGAGAAACCTAGTCCCACATAGGAGCCAAGGCAATATTTAGAACACTTAATAAACCCAAGATAGAGAGCATTAAATGAATCATTTAATTGCTTGGGCTTGGAATGTGGTGTTCTTGGTGGGCTCTGTTTGACATAAATATACATATTTAATGTCAAAGATTGGGCCTTGGGCCTCTTGGGGTCTTGATGGGGTCGAGATCAGAGATTGAAGGAAAGTATATGGTAAAGGAACAGTGCTTGGCGCGGGTCACGGCGCGACTAGGGGTGCACGAGTAGTCGCGCGAGACTCTGGAACAGAGCCTGGCGCGGACGCCGGTGCGGCTTGAGCCGCGCTGCTAGGCGCGCAAGACTCTGGAGAGTTCATCACACAGAACTCGACGCGACTCCCGGCGCGAGTTCACTAGCGCCGCCATCCGCGCGGACCGCCTGGCAGTTTCTGTCGGTTGGTAGCAGAAATCTATATAAACCTGACTTTTTCCTCTTCGTTGAATACATGAAATCAGACGAAAATTGACAGAAATAAGGGTTCTCTCTCATCTTTCTACATCTCCAAACATGATAAGATTCGCTAGATTCAAGTACAAGACTTGAATACGATTGTTGTATCTTCGGGACAAACGCCAATACCACTGGCGAATTTTTGTCTCAGGACACTGCTTCCGTGCAGGACTCAATCGACGCGTTATCTTCGATTATCTACGAAATTCAAGTAAGGTTTACGTTTATTGTCATTTTGGTATTGGAATTGTGATTGTAAAAGATTTGTTCTATACAAATTTCTACCCTTTTCTTTGTTGTTTATATACAAAATCAATTATATGATTGATTACTCCTAACAGACTATTAACTTATATGTTTATTAACTATTACACATTGTGTTCATTAGATTTGTTATGAACCAGATGGGTAGAGGAACAAACAATTAAACCAATTGTAATAAAAACATGTTGGTACTTGTCATTAAACCAATTTGTAACAAACACTCGAATTTGTTTTAACGACTTAACATGTAATGTGTTTATTTGCTTTAAGTGTAAAATATATAGAAAAATATATAAATAGTATATAATGTGCCGGCTTAACCAAAATAGTAAAACATTAACTGAAAACTGAACCAAATAAGTTATCTTTATTCGGTTAACCGAATCATTTAACCCAACGAAAACCCAAAACCATATTGGTTAGAATGAATTGTTTGGTTTCGAAATTTTTTCAACACTCCTAAGTGTCCCCCTAACCATAAAAGATTTTGGATCCGTCACTGTTTATATCTATACATATAATAAATAAGTAACTACATTGCCATGTGTCGTCGTCTAGTGAGTCGGCTTTATTGTTTTCCCGCCTAAACATATATCTGGACGCCTTTACATTATAGGTTCAATTAACACACCCACATTCACTCCTCCTTAAATCTCTCCTTAATTAAATTTTTAATATTTATACCTTACATTTATTACCCTTATAATTACCTATGTAGTTTACTTTTAATCCCTTTCTTTTTTTATTTTTTATTTATGACTCTTATCATATAAACATAAATAATGTATATGAACTAAAATGCATTAAAAAACATTTTTATTTTTTTACAAATTATACCATTGTAATCGTTTCGTCAATACCTTCAAAATAAGCCCAATATTGAATATTTTTTGATACATACGTACATATCCATACTTATAATAAATTCAAAAAAATCTCCATCGTGTATAGTAAACCAAAAAATACGGTATATCAAAAAACTTCCAAACTTTATTTCAAACTAAAGTTAAAGTTAATGTTAAAAAAATATCAATCGTGTATAGTAATCCAATTAATGTTAATTATTCATTTCTATTTCCAAAATATTTACCCTTATTTTATCCTAAAATTAAACTTATTTTACTCATAATAAGTGTATATCATTAGATACATACGTGCATATCCATACTTATAATAAATTTAAAAAAAATCCGTAATCCAAAAAATACGGGATTTACTTCTAAGTTTAAATTCAAATTATTGATATAGTTTCATTTTTTTTAAATTCAATTTTATTATAGAGTTAACTTCATTTTGTCTAATTAATGTTAATTATTCATTTCTATATGAACTAAAATGCATTAAAAAAACAATTCTATTTTTTTACAAATTATACAACTGTAATCGTTTCGTCAATACCTTCGAAATAAGCCAAATATTAAATATTATTTGATACATACGTACATATCCATACTTATAATAAATTCAAAAAAATCTCCATCGTGTATAGTAATCCAAAAAACACGGTATATCAAAAAACTTCCAAACTTTATTTCAAACTAAAGTTAAAGTTAAAGTTAAAAAATTCTCCATCGTTTATAGTAATCTAATTAATATTAATTATTCATTTCTAATTCCAAAAAATTTACCCTTATTTTTTCCTAAAAATAAACTTATTTTACTCATAATAAGTGTATATCATTAGATACATACGTGCATATCCATACTTATAATAAATTAAAAAAAATCCGTAATCCAAAAAATACGGGATTTACTTCTAAGTTTAAATTCAAATTATTGATATAGTTTCATTTTTTTTAAATTCAATTTTATTATAGAGTTAACTTCATTTTGACTAATTAATGTTAATTATTCATTTCTATATGAACTAAAATGCATTAAAAACATTTCTATTTTTTACAAATTATACCATTGTAATCGTTTCGTCAATAACTTCGAAATAAGCCAAATATTGAATATTTTTTGATACATACGTAATATCCATACTTATAATAAATTCAAAAAAATCTCCATCGTGTATAGTAATCCAAAAAATACGGTATAAACTTTTAAGTTTAAATTCAAACTATCGATATAGTTTCATTTTTAAATTCAATTTTATTCTAGATTTAACTTCATTTTGACTAATTAATGATATAGTTTCATTTCTAATTCAAAAAACTTTACCTTTATTTTATCCCAAAAATAAACTTATTTTACCCATAATAAGCGTATATCTTTAGATACATACGTGCATATCCATACTTATAATAAATTCAAAAAAAATCCGTAATTCAAAAAAAAATCCATAATCCAAAAAATACGGGATTTACTTCTAAGTTTAAATTCAAATTATTGATATATTTTCATTTTTTTAAATTCAATTATATTATAGAGTTAACTTCATTTTGACTAATTAATGTTAATTATTCATTTCTAATTCAAAAAAAATTACCCTTATTTTATCCAAAAAATAAACTTATTTTACGCATGATAATCGTATATATCCAATTATGCCTTCGTTAATCTTAATTATCATCTATACATATAATAAATAAGTAACTAGCATGCCACATGTCGTCTTCTGGTGAGCCGACTTCAGTATTTTCCCGCCTAAACATGTATCTGGACGCAATTTACATTATAAGTTCAATTAGCACACCCACATTTACTACTCCTTAAATCTCTCCTTAATTCAATTTTTTTAATTTATAAAATTACATTTAGTACCCTTATAATTATGTAGGTAGTACTTTACTTTTAATCTCTTACATTTTTATTTTTCATTTTATACTCTTATCATATAAACATAAATAATGTATATGAACTAAAATGTATTAAAAAAAACATTTCTATTTTTTATAAATTATATCATTGTAATCGCTTCGCCAATACCTTCGAAATGAGCCCAATATTGAATATTTTTGGATTTATTATATTATTAAATATCATAAATATATACGAATTAATGTGTATATGGGATTTAATTAATGTGTCGTGATTAGTATGGAATTTGTTGAAATTAGTATGGGATTTGATACAAATAATCACTAAATTGTCGTGATTTTCTTTTTGCAAATTTATATCAATTTTTACTTCAAAGTCAAATTCATTTGACGAATTACGATTCTATCAAATTTTATTCTGTCAACGAAACACCCTTAGAATTATCATAAGAGATTTAATTATTTGGAAAAAAAGAAGATATCATTTATCAACTGACTTTTGGATTATGAGTTCGAACATTTTTAAAAAATATAAATATGCAATTATTGTGTATTCGTTTGATAAATTCATTTATTAACAACATTTATAAAAGGTATCAAACTTAATAGACATATTTTTAACTTCAAGATAATATTCCCTATTTGTGGAATTTTTGTTTTCTTTTTTATCAATTATTGTATGTGTCACAAAAATATTCAACAACTATTAAACATCAAATAATTAACTTAAAACACAAATTTGATCGTCGCGCAACGGGCGAGCCAAAGACTAGTATATATATATATAGGCGAATAAATATATGAGAAGTTGAGGTTAACGTAAGAAACATGAGAAGTAAATCTGAACCGTTGATCACTTTACTCAAATGCCCTCCAATGAATTGCAGATTAGAAGATTGATCACTTTACTCAAATGTCCTCCAATGAATTGCAGCTTAGAAGATTGATCACTACACTCATGTGCATCTCGGTGCATCTCATACTTAAGTACATTAATTTCTCATCCAACAGTTGATAATCAATTCTTACGCTTCTCATCACGTTAATCTCAACTTCCGGTCCATGTACATGTGGTAAACATTTTCATAGGAACTTTTCAATACACATTTTCCGGTCCATGTGAAGGTGGTAACCTTCACAAAATAAAATGTAATATTAAAACAATATATAACTACATTCACCATTTCTCCCGTTTTTTAAAAAACGAAATTCTCACATGATTTCAAGTGTTATATACACACACATGTAAGCTTCCGAGTTGAGCGAGAGCCCAAACGGGGGAGTTGAGTGTTCGCCCACATTACTCTTCGCCTTTAGAATGATAGAAGGTGTCCACCCCATATGTTGCCAAACTACGGTGAGAGTTTCTTGACTAAGCAGATAGAAAGAGTCTTTCTCGCTTGATTAGTAAACTCTAGTTTTATCCTTATCTTGCATCTGCGTATGTAAGTATCCTTACATAACAGAAGATTATCACCGACGAAAAATCCGTTGGTAAAAGGGTTAATCCGTCAGTGACCCGTCAGCGAAAGGTAGTCGAAGAAAATGCCGTATAGTAGGAGAAGGTTCACCGACGGATCAATCACGGGTGGTAATCCTTCGGAAATGTCAGTTTTCACCGATGGATTACGACATATATTCTATTTGACGGGAAAAGATACATTTCGTCGGAAATCCGTTTGACGATCCATCAGAAATTGACGATAGCTATAATCCATCGGTAAAAATGTTCGATGAAAATCACTTTCCTTTATATATGTACGTACATATTTAATTAACTTTATGATTATTGAACTATATTTGTGGTGTGTACAACACATGATAGTGGTTACCAAATATGTTTTGAAAAATGTTTAACTGGGCTTAATTAGGAGTAGCGAAATCAATATTCAAAAAAAGAAAAGAATATATATATATATATATATATTCGAAATTTGTGTTACATACAATAAATTGCATCGTTTAATCAACTATGATTGGTGAAAATATTCGTCGTGTGTAAAACACATGCTAAAGTTGTAAGTGTCTCCAGTGTCTTTAGAATTAAAGTAGGTTTATTCGAATATGAACAAGAGTACCTAGTCAAATCAATTAATGCTAGATTTTTAGATATAGTTGTGATAAATTGCATCAACCAATTACAATTAGTGATTTGTAGACTCTATTTGTCGTGTGTAGAACCCATGCTAAAGTTCTATACGTAGTAGTTGACTTGTTTTGAAGTAGATTTATCTCGAATATTTCAAACTCAATATTTTATCATATATATATTGAAAATTTTGTACAATTGATGAACTATGTTAATGAAGACGATTAGTGGACGTACTATATGTGTCGTGTAGAACACATGCTAAAAATCTAGGTGGTCACCGATTGGGTTGAAAATCGTCTTATTCGGATTTGATCAATAAAAGTAGCAAAATGGATATTCGTTCTTATGTGTATGTGTATGTGTATGTGTTGCAATTGATAAATCATACCAATCAACTATGATTTATGGACTACATATGGCGTGTGTAGAACGTATGCTAAAAGTTATAAGTGGTCACCGATGAGTTTGAAAACAAATTTATTCTTATTTAGATAAGGGTAGCAAAATCAATATTCGATCATGAGATGGACACTAAGAATTGACATAAGAATTAATTCGAATCATGAAGTTTATCCAGAGTCATTTAAAGCGGAATTTAGAAAACAATTTATTTGTTAAATATCCGGATTAAAAAGAATAACAAGTATTTGTAGTTTATGAACCTGAAAGAAAATAAAGATTAAACCCAAATGACAAGTCCAGTTCCACATGAAACCAATAATATATCTATACCCTCAAAGGAAATAAAGAAATTTCAACCTTCAATGAAAATCAAAATGTTTTTTTCATTTGTAATATATACGTAATATATATATATAATTAAAATACAGTTCATATATATATATATATATATATATATATTACAAATAAATATAGTATCTGGTGTGTAGCACACAGTTAGTAAAAAGATGAGACGAGTTACCTAAATACAAGACAAATCTTGGATTCGATCCTAACCCCTTGTTAAGTTAGACTGTTGTGTGAGCTAAGAAATGCTCCCTCAAGTTGATGTCTTTAGAGACAGATTTTATGTAAAGTCGATTGAGGTTGCCACTAATCAACCTTTTTTTGTTCTTATATATGTCAACCACCAATAAGCACCAATAATCCCCAATAAGTTAACCATGATGCATGCAAACATTTTATCTTTGTTAGTTGTAAATGTACACAATGTGAATGGGACAAATACGAAAGCATAACATGCATTTAAGAATACTAGTTGAGTACCCGCGCAATGCGACGGGATCTAAGTTATCGATAGAGGCCAACATTCAAGATCAAATGTTCAAACTTCACCGATGATAAAAATTAGCTATATATAAAAAACGGTGATTAAGATTGTATCCTAGCAATTGAAAACTTGCATTTGTTTAACTACTACCATACACCCACCTGGTAACTGCTTGCCGGTAAAACTCAACACTATCAGTTATCTTGTTGAATAAAATTTTAGTTCATTCGAACAACATCGTGTGCAATAATTTATCCGGTAACCGTTAAAGTTGTCGCCCTCACTTACCGGGAAAGACTTGTTATTGCCTTATCTCTTACCAGGTAAGATTCTCGGTCCTTGCCATATTCATCGGATAATGTAATATAACTTAGGGTAAACGCTTACCCGAGTAACCATATGGTAAATGACCTCTTAGCCGTAATTAAACAAAATAATTTATAGTGGATATAGATAATAAACAAAATTTGGATATTAATAGTGTATTTAATGTTTCTTTTTGTAAAAATGATTTATGATTGAAAGTGTAAGGGTGAAAATATAAATTATCTTGATACAACCCAAATCCCACGTCCCCACCCACTTTCCCCCAAATCAGTATTAGGGCTTTGAGAGCCTTCGACCACAGTGACGACCATCGCGACCACAAACCACCAGACCACCATCGCTCCACGCCTCCACGGCTCCAGTCTCCAGCGACGCTCCATCGTGACCTCCGAGGCTCCGACCACCGTCTCCACTCTCCACTGACCTACGTCCTACGGGCTACGGGCTACGGCGTAGTCCGACCACCGTCTCCTCTGCCTCCGTCTCAACTCTCACATTCTCACTCAAGGTATGCAAGCTACTTGGTTTTTTGTTGGCAATCTGATGCTACTTGGTTTTTTAGTTGGTACTAATAATTAATAGTAATTTGATTCTACTGTTATCTTACTTGGTATATTAGTTGGTATCTTGTTACTTGATTTAGTGAATGATAAATGCTTAGTTACATTGTAGTGATTATTATTAGTAATTTGATGCTACTGTCATCTTACTTGGTATATTACTTGGTATATTGTAACTTAATTGTTACAATGTATATTTTTTAAATAGAATTGCTTGATTTTAGATGGATTATGTATACGTAGCTTTGCATATTGATCACAATATCTTAGGATTTAGGATTTTATTTAGGGTTAATGCATCATTTTTTTTGCTCCATTTAGAAGGTAGTTTGCTTTCCTTCAAGGTGTTAAGTGGGATTACTAACCAAACATGTTCACAAACTCTCCTGAGTCCTGACCCTACCTATCCTTTATGCCATAAATTCTCAACTCCTATGTGCATAACTTAGGTATATGGAGAGATAGTCGCTTAGCATTAATAACTATAATCTCGTTCTGTGTGCATCAATTCCTAGGCACTCTGCTTACTGTCAGATATTTGCATGTTCCTCACAAAGTTGCAAATTTGAGCCAGCATGACCATTGCTGAATACTACAAAGTGTTTGGGCTTGGTTTTCTGGCTTTGATGAGTGCAGTTGATGTTAGTCTACCATAATTATTTATACATATATATATATATTTATCATAGGAATGTGAACTTGTAAATTGGTGATTATAGCATGTTTGCTAAAACTCATATACATATGATGGTGATGGAGCATGGATAAGGGCTAATTCTGAATCTTTTCCGATCAGCCTTCGTTATAAATGACAAAAAGTCACTCAGATTAGTCAGATACAACAGGAAGATTGATCATATTCGACAAAATATAAATGAACATGAATACAGATCAAAAATATTTGACCTAAAACAATTGCAATTACCTTAAATTTGAGCTCGTGGAAGAGAACAATTCCCCGGATCCTCCAAAGAATCAAACTGTAACCAAAACGAAATCAAATTATAAGAAAATTAAGCCTTGAGAATTGACGAAAGCTGCTCAAATAAAAAAGGATACGTAATTATACAAGCTCATAATGCTACAACCTTTCTTTATGTTTCGTGTATTTCTCTTATTTTGTTATTATTTAAGGGTATTTGAATTAATACTTTATAACAATCAAACACTTTATACATGTATGTGTAATAAAACAATTCAGTAAGTCACAGAGACAAAAGATCAAAATACATTCAACAACAACATAACTTAACAATTTTCAACTCATGAATGTAGCATATTAATAGTATTAAACTTAAGAAGAGATTTTTTATTTTATTTGTTTGACTTTTTACATCCAAAATCTCAGAGATAGATCTATTCGAAAATTATTATTATAGAAGAAGTCATGATAACTATCCAAAGTCTTTTTGTTTTTAGATCTTAGAGATAAGCTCTAATAGTTAAAAGTCTAATTATTCATATCTGATATCTGATAAAATATATAAAATGTTATCAAGTTCATAGTTTGTTAAAATTGTATCAAATATATATTGTGATAAAATATTCATATCTGATACAATTTTAACAAACTATAAAATGTCATCAAATTCATAGTTTATTTATTTATTTATTCTTGGTTACGGTAGGATAATTATCTAAAACAGTTTTACGTCATATTATAGTTTTATAATATTTTTCTGCTTAAGAGTAAAGGATTTTTTGGTTTAATTTTCATCTCGTAATGAAAAATGAATTTTATTTATCGTTTAATTTTTATTTTTGCCATCGATTTCCATGATAACTATCCAAAGTCTTTTTGTTTTTATATTCATATAATCACATTAAGAGGATATCATAATTACAACATTACACTTTGAAGCTTGTAATTAAGATTTTTTTGAAAAATATGCATAAAAAGGTAGTACCTTATGCAATGTGAGTTGTTTTTAAGACTTTTAAGACTTTTTTGCTTGAAAGTGTAGTACTTTAGGCTTTAAGGATTGTTTTAAGACTTTTGGTCAATATGCTTTATAAGATAGTATAGATATAGATATATATATATAGATATAGATAAGACTTTTATGCTTGAAAGTGTAGTACTTTAGGCTTTAAGGATTGTTTTTAAGACTTTTGGTCAATATGTTTTATACGATAGTATAGATATGTGTAAGGTATGTGGTAGTAAATCAAATAATTGGTCAATCACTTTTAAAGGTTGCTGTCTAGGAGATGTGGTATTATGTGGACAATAGCTATTTGTTTTACTCTTCCAAATACAGGTCGATCAATGTAGAATATGGCATAGTAGAACCATTGTGAGACATGAAAAAGATAGTAAATCTAAAGATGTAAGTCATGGCAGCTTCCTAGAAAATATGGTATATGTTTAATTTGGCCCTTAGTTTCTTTATTCTTATTATCTCCTTCTTGGTATATAATCAATGTTTCTTTATTCTTATGACCCCTTCCTGGTAGAGTCCAACTTATATTCATTGGAAGGCTAGAAATATACAGTCAATGGTATAAATGATGAGTGAACAGTCAATGGTATAAATAAATGAGTGAACACACAGTTGATGGAGTGTAAATCTCTCTCTCTCTCTCTCTTTCTCTATATATATATATATATATATATATATATATATATATATATATATATATATATATGTTTAATCGATGGAAAACACACCGAAGTGAAGATGAAATGTTAGAAAACAAAAATAAATTACCTGGATTGAGGGGCGATGGAAGGACTAAGGAATCGATGAAATTGAGTAGAGTTTGAATGGTCACTCTGAATGCCATAAAGAAAATTCCCATCTTGAACAACTTTTAGAGCCACTTGCAGATTTGAATAACTATAAAAACACGGTAGATCGCCTAAAAATCCAACAAATAAATAGACTATAAGTACAAATATGAGCCAATAACAATACTTAGCGCTAATATACTTCATCATTTTCTTCTTCATCAGAACAACTCAGTCTTTCAAACAATATACTTCTGAAAGTAATGAAGCAGGTTATACGAATAAATTTTGAAATTAAAGCATGTCTTCCTCAATTTCTGCAGCTCTGTATTAAAATTTTCCAAACTATATATTAGGTTTGAGAGTAAACCAAACAAGAAATATCAAGAGTTCAGGATTGCTATGGTTGTACATATAGTAGTTACAACCAAAACCACCACCACAATAGATCTGACATAATTTTAAAGAAAAAAAATTAAAATGAGTTTAATAATATATATTATAGTGGAAAGTGTTGAGCATGATGCAAGAGTCTTGGAATCTTGTGCTATGATGTAGCACTCTGATACAAATAGAAGGTGATGATGCTACTTACAAAATTACCGTCGTCATCATTGACTCAATTCTGCAAAATTTTGCATGTAGAGTTAAAGTTTCCTCCAAAGCCTTATGGTTTCTGCAGTTGCAATTCAAAACTGAAAAAATCGATTTTAAATAAGTGGAAAACGGGTAAAGGTGTCGATGGGTACCTTTAGGTCAAAAAATAATCTAAAAACGATCAAACCCTAAGAAAAATTGACCATAAGGAAAACATAAAACCATAGTTGAAAGTAAAGATAAAGGAAAAAGTTGTTAGAAGCCCTGCTGAAATATATCACCAAATTGAAAAATCTGAAGCGCTAATTGGAGTGTACCTTTTAATATCAACATAGAAGACCCAACCATTGAGAAACCTAGCAAAATTGGAGAAATAGAGACGATGAAGCATGAAACATGTACAAAAATAATTTGAAGAGTACCTTGCCGTGAAGAGATGGAGAATGAAGCAAAGATAAACCCTACCTGGAAAGATGGAGAATACCTTCAAGTAGGAGAAAACAACAGATCAGTGGGAAATTTCTAGGATTATCAATAAAAAAGATGAGGAAGTTACCGTGAATTTCTAGAAGTTAGTTGGATTAATTTTTTAAATAAAAAAATTAAGACTTTAAGACTTGGATTAATTTTTTAAATAAAAAAGATTTAAGACTTTAAGACTTTTAGTCGGCAGGAATTTAAATAAAAGAAAGCAGAATCTGCAAGAATTTAATTAATTTAAAAAAAGATTTTAGAGATAACTATTAATTTTCAGCAGGAATTTAAATAAAAGAAAGCAGAATCTGCAGAAATTTAATTAATTTATAAAAAAAGATTTTAGAGACAACTATTAATTTTCAGCAAGAATTTAAATAAAAGAAAGAAGAATCTGCAGGAATTTAATTAATTTAAAAAAAAGATTTTAGAGAGAACTGTTAATCTTCAGCAGGAATTTAAATAAAAGAAAGCAGAATCTGCAGGAATTTAATTAATTTAAAAAAAAAGATTTTAGAGACAACTATTAATTTTCAGCAGGAATTTAAATAAAAGAAAGCAGAATCTGCAAGAATTTAATTAATTTAAAAAAAAGATTTTAGAGAGAACTATTAATCTTCAGCAGGAATTTAAATAAAAGAAAGCAGAATCTGTAGGAATTTAATTAATTTAAAAAAAAAATTTTAGAGAGAACTATTAGTTTTCAGCAGAAATTTAAATAGAAGAAAACAGAATCTGCAAGAATTTAATTAATTTCTTAAAAAAAAGATTTTAGAGAGAACTAATAATCTTTAGCAGGAATTTAAATTAAAGAAAGCATAATCTACAGGAATTTAATTAATTTAAATTTTTTTTAGAGATAACTATTAATTTTCAGCAGGAATTTAAATAAAAGAAAGCAAAATCTGCAGAAATTTAATTAATTTAAAAAAAAAGGTTTAAGACTTTTAGTCTATATGCTTTATAAGATAGTATATATATATATATATATATATATATATAGTAAGTTCATGTCAAATAGTATATAGACAAAAATCACTAATAAAAAATAACTTAAGCAATATATGTGTATAGCCTTAGGTTCATTTGAGAAGTGCTAAATATATGAGAAATAGAGAAATAATTTTGGTCATTTATTCGGTCAAGATCGGCTTTAATTGGTCAAAAGTTGCGGCTGTTAAGAAAATAGAATGACAGTTTCGTAACTTTTACAAAAACACGGGAGGAGTTCATATATGAAACTGTGTGATTCACATATGAACTATGTGTTCATATGTGAACCCATGTAATTCACATATGAACTCTTTTTAACTAATTCATATATGAACTTTTGTGTTTTAATAAATGAACCAATTAACTGTAGGTTCATATTTGAATCAGTTGAACCAATTAACTGATTCATATATTAACCTTTATGATTCATATATGAATTCTTTTTTAACTAATTCTCATATGAACTAATTAACTGATTCATATATGAATCACAAAGGTTCATATATGAATTAGTTAAAAAGAGTTCATATGTGAATTACAAAGGTTCATATATGAATGTATAGGTTATATGTGAATCACACAGATTTATATATGAACTCGTCCCGCGTATTTTTACGAAACTACCATTCTATCTTGTGCAGACCACGCGAGGAATTATTCTTCGCTTCTCGGTCAAATCTGCAAATGTTGACCGAATAAATGGCTAAGATTACTTCTCTATTTCTCATATATTTAGTACTTCTCAAATAAATCTCTCCCTATCTGTGTGTATATATATATGTATATATATATTCTCAAATATTATGCTTTCGTATTGTGCCGTTCACATTGTGTTTATTTACAACTTATATTACAAGATAAGATGTTTGCATGCATCGTGGTTAACTTATTGGTGGTTGACCATCTTTAATGATAAACACTAATTTCTTTTTACAAACTAAATAAAATATTTTAAATATGTTTTATGTTTAACAAATAGTTATGTAAATTAATAAAATTTGCAACTTCTTCGGTATGGAATTATAATACTTACCGTCCTCAAGACCAAATTTAAGATCTAATTAAAGCATCGACAAGGGAGGAATTAACAAAAATCCTATCCTTTTATATCATATTATTATAATTTTAACAAAATAAGAACTTTTATATAACTCTATAATAGAGATTCTAATATCAACTTATTTTTTATTTTTTGATGTTTATTATATGTAACATCCTAAAAATAGAGGTAAATTTAAACCTGAATAATTGTAAAATATAACATTATAAATATAAGAAAATCACCCAAAGAGAAAAAATAATAATGTCGTTTACAGTTTCTATGAATGGATTAAAGATTAACAATACACTAATCTAAACCATTTACAACTATATTAAGACGGTTATCAACTTTATCTCCCAAAAATATCTATTTGGTTTTGTATGTCAATTCCTAATATTTATCTAAAAAACACCGCTACCGGTCCACCGGTCATCCCTCCAACCTTGGGAACCCCGCCATTAACGGAACCTCATATACATGTCATTTAAGAAAAAGTGTTAGGCTTTACGACTAGTGAGAACAAACATTTTATAACAATGGAAAATGTATAAAATGTTTAATAAATGACTTTCAATAACATGAGATGGTGAAGCTTTCCAAATAACCAGATAAGAACCTTACGGTCCAAAAAGTATCTTGCGATGACGGGGGAGACCCGATTTCCAAGTATCGTAGCGTAACACAAAAGTAAACTACTTTCCGAGTTGTGAGCTCAATAGTAGGATCCATGGCCATGAGTAACGTCGACTCGTACATAGATGTGGGGGAGGGCACCCGAGGATCCTAGTTATACTCATTCACTAGGATTACATTTACAACCCATGGCTAGCATCCGGTCCCACAAATCGTACCAAGTTGCCTCCAAGTACCCAATGTCTCAACTAGTTACAAAGGGGAACAACATCCCAAAATAAGCCGACTCATATTACTAAGGATTCATTTGTAATAGTCTACGGATACTTACAATTTCATTTGTGACTAAACTATAATAACACTTATAGTTGTCATAAAAGAAATCCCATAAGATAATTTCCACTCATAAACAAACTTCATGCATTTAAAACCATAAAAGGTCAATAAATGGTCATTTCCATTCCCATCATAATAACATCTCTAAGATAATGTTTTCCAAACATTTAATAAACTTTTAGAACCATCTTTGACCAACAATTAATAACCATCTATTTCTAAGTAGAACCTCTAAATTTAGGGAAAACCGTAAGGGTGAGTTTGGTAGGCAGAACAGAACAGAACAAAGGCTCTTGTCCCATATTTAGCATGACTTAAGGTGGAACAAACAGGAACTAGATGGAACAAATATGGAACACCCGTGTTCCACCATACCCCCCTAGAACAAGATGGAATTGAATTATTTTTTACCAAAATACCCTTTTCTAAAACCTAATTCATCTGATACACTTTCATTCGCTTCTACCCACACCTCCCTCAACGACGAGATCGATTCTTCCAGATCGATTCATCCAGAGGTAACAGTTCTTATCTTTCTGAAAAGACATCAAGATAGTTTTATCCAAACATTTAAATCATAAATATGTAAATAAAACATATTTTATATCTCAAACTATGATTCCCAACATCATATTCCAAAATGTAGTTAGAACGCTATAAACCTCTAAACTCCATTTTAGGCCAAAATCTTGCAAATAATAAAGTTATAAACAAGAAGAAGATTATGGGTTTAAGATTGTAGTTTTGACATGTATAAAGTTTAAAAGATGAAAATGTACTCACAATAATAAGTTTTGGTTAAAACCTATAAATACTCCAAAATCCTAGAACTTGAGGATGAGAAAGGAGAGATGAAGAACTCTTGATGTGAAGCTTCAAACCCAAACTTGAAATAAATGTGGAGAAAGTGCCTTAAATGCTTTCGAGTAGGGGTGTACAGAAAACCGTCAACCCGCGAAAACCCAACCCAACCCGTTAACAACGCGATTAAATCCAAACCGCCAACCCATTAAATCGCCAACCCGCCAACCCGCTAATTAGGAGGGTTGAAATTGGGTTAGCATAACTCAACCCAACCCAAACCGCCAACCCGCTGCTAATATATATTATTTCGATAAATTATATATATATATATATATAGGGGAGAGATCTTTTGCAAACCACATTTATTTTACAAACTTTACAAACTAAAATCAACCAATCAAACTTTTTCATTTAGTTTTTATATAATTTTAATTTAGAGGGTATAATTGACAATTTAATACATGGGTATATTTATGGAATTTTTTCAGTTTTGAATTTATTTGTAATTATAGACGGTAATCTTGAATTTGTATATATCTTTAATGGTTTCGTTTATCCTTTTTCTTTTATTAGAAGGGTATATATTAAATAAAAATCAACGTATCCATAGAAATTAAATTTTGGTTTTTTTAATCATCTTTTTCTTAATTATGGTTTCATTTTTGAATTTTTTTATTACAATATTATTTTCTAACTATTTTTAAACTTTTTTAATTACGTTTTCATTTTGGTTTCAATAAAATTTTATTATGTTTCATCATGGTTTCAATAAGATTTCATTATGGTTGCAATAAGGTTTCATCTAAATGATGAAATTTGTTTTCGAGCTTTATATGGAGATGAAACTGTTTCACTATATTTCACTATGATTTTAATAAAGTTTCACTGTGTTTCACTATGGTTTCGATAAAGTTTCACTAATTAAGATTTCACTATGGTTTATTGTAACAACCCAAAATTTAATAAAATATAAGTTGCAATATTACAATAAAAAACGGTCCCAAAATGTACAATACATCAGATCTACTCTAAACTCGCAGCGGAAAAACACCTTCACAACTAAGATTCTACAAGAAGCCCGATGGTAATCTACCAATCTTCACTTGACTCTAGCTCTTCTACAACTCCACAATCCTTCCATCATCACGGATGAAATTTCAAACACAACTATCACCTGAAAATGGTTTTAGTTTTTGAAAAGCGAGGGTTAGACCATGAGGTCTAGTGAATTCCCCTTTTGAAAATGAGTTCACAAGACAAGTAAACTATCATGTCGTTCTATAAAGTAATAACGTTCCAAGTCATGTATTCAACAAGGGTATAGCACAGTGGGCTCGACTCACATCACCCTACAAAGCCGGGCACGACATTCGGTTTCATCACCCTACAAAGCCGGGTACGGCATTTGGTTTCATCACCCTACAAAGCCGGGCACGGCATTCGGTTTCATCACCCTACAAAGCCGGGCACGACATTCGGTCTCATCACCCTACTGTGCAACCCGACTCCACACGTGGCAATAACCATCACAAGAGAATGCAATCAACATTTACGTATAAATGAACATATAAACAACTTGCATGTATTCGTAAACATTTCCATGTCATATGCAATAAAACCTTTCAAAAGTTAAATCATGTCAACATGCTAGTAACCATAATCAGTTATGAAAACCTTTCACAAAACATTTCATTCACACAAATGGGATAAGGGAACTCACCTTAGCCTTAGCACCTCGACACACGCTCCGGGACACACTTTAGCTCAAACCGAACACCTGAATTTGGACGTCATAATAATGGTGTTAACCATCTAATTACATCCCAAAACATCCCTACTAAGCCCCTAAGACAAACCCCCAAACGATGCCTCGATTCTAGACCCGAAACACGAAGCGAACCGAAGAAGGTGCACAAAACAGGGGCTTGCGCCACTTGTCACGCGGTTTGCAAACTGCGGGACAAACCGCGCAACTACCTGTTTTGTCCCTCTCAATTCTGCACACCACTTTCAGTCCGAAATTTCACCCTTTCTCAACCACAACTCATCCCAAATCGATTTTAAGCCTCCAAAATGAAATAATGAATGTTCTAAACATTTCCCCATAATTACCAAACATCAAAACATCATTTAATCTAATGAAACTCAACCAAAACCCAACCATTGATTCATGATTCAAAACCCAAAAGCTCAAACTCAAACCATAGCAAGTATGGAGATTGCTTAACAAATATGAAGAGATTTCTCAATGTTCCGATCCAAAACTTAAGGGAATCACTCCCAAAATCAATTGTTTCTTATTCCATTGATTAGAAATCACAATCCCAAAGATTACAAAACCCCAAGCTACAAAACAACACACCCAACTAAGAAGAAGAAGAAATAGGGTTCATACCTTGAAGGAGATGAAGTTTCTAGCCTTGAATTCTCCTTGCACCAAGCTCTAATGAAGAATTAAGCCTCTTTCTCTTTGATTCCCTCTCAAGCCTCCACAATACGTTCATATCATAAGAATGGAGAAGGGTTTAGGGTTTTACCCTTTTTAAATTTCCAGCTTTTGCTACTTAGTCCAAAAGTTACGTTTTCCACACTTTGGCCACCAAATTCCCATTTCATTCCAAAATACTACAAAAAGGAAATATGGGATGTTACATTTATATTATTTCCCCATGTCAATGATGAAATTAGGTTTCATTATGTTTCACTATAATTTTACTAAATTACACTATTGTTTCAATAATATATTATTGGTTTATAATATATTAGAAAAATAATTTTATTGTTATCAAATATTCTTCACACCTTGATCACGTCCCTAAAATGGCATGATTTGATGCTATTTCCATTATTAAGCTTTCATAATTAATTTTACTCTCTTGCCCTTCTAATACATTTTTATGAATTTAATAAAATATATTTTTATTTTTATTACCTAAAATAACATAATTTAGATTTTGACCGTTGATTGATAAAATCTATGGTATGTAGGTGGGTTTCAAAGTTTGTAAAATAAACATGGTTTGCAAATGAAACCATCTATATATATATATATATATATATATATATATATATATGTATGTATGTATAAGGTTCTAAATGACGTGAGGCGTGACGACGAGGTCAAGCTTTACGAGTTACGACGACATATATATACACACACATATATACACATTGTGTTTTATGTACTAAATAATATTGTAGAACAAGATAGATTATGTAAAGTAATAAAACAATAAAAAAATGATATCAAATATATAGAGCTTACAGAAAATGATATCCAGAGTGCAAAAGCGAGAGTAAATCTTGAATCTCTACTTACTACTATCTTTAATTCTCAATGTTCGCGTCCGACTCTTCATGTACGGGAATGAGAGTAAGTATTTACCAATTTAGGGTTTTTAGTTTTAAGGTTTCCTTATTATGAGTATTTAAGTCTTACGTTCCGTGAACAATTATCTTTTATTCTTCAAGTTATATACTAAAAACAATCTTACATCTTACAAAATAATGTGTCAACACATCGTAACGCACCATAACGTGTCATAACGCGTTACAAAGCAAGTCAACCCTTAGAGTGGAGCCATAAGGGTTAACGTGACGGCAAACCTACGCCTTGATGCCATAATACGCCGTAACGAGGTCATAACGAGTTATTTAGAACCATGATATATATATTTATATATATAATATTTATATAAATTTGGATTATTGTACTAATTAGGCATTGTTTGGCAAAAAAAAGCTAGCTTATTTTTAGGGTACATGTTTGGATGACCATAAACTAGCTTTTTGAAAAACTATTTGGAGTAGCTTATGAGTAGCTTTTTGTAAATATTCAAATTATGCCCTCATTAATATTAATTATTATTTATTAACTATTTTTTTAATATGTCTTTTTTGGTCATTTAAATGTTTATAAGCTACTTTTTGTCAAACATGATTTTTTCATCAGCTAGCTTATAAGTCATAAGTTAGCTTATCAGCTAGTTTGCCAAACACAGCCTTAATAACTTTCTGGAGTATATTTTTAGTATTATTTATTGTATTTCATTCATCAAATTTATTTATATTTCTAACCCGCCAACCCAACCCAACCCAACCCAACCCAACCCGCCCTAACCCGCAAGAGTTGGGTTGGGTTGGGTTATATTTTTGAATGGGTTGGGTTGGGTTGAGAATTTTCAAACCGCCATAATTGGGTTGGGTTGTAAAAACATCAAAAACCGTCCAACCCAACCCGCATACACCCCTACTTTCGAGGGCCGAATTTAATGGAGGGTTTTAGGTTGAGAGAGTTTAGGAAGAAGGTAGATGAAAGAATGAACAGAAAAATGGGTGAATGAGAAGAAAAATCGTTCAAAGGTTTTTAAACCCAATTTTGTTTAGGGCTAGTTTGGTGCTAGCTAGCTAGGGGCCAAGAAACTCACTTGAAATTCATCCTAAAGGCTTTTAGTTTAGTAACAAAACAACCCCTAAAGATAGTTTAGTGTGGGTTTGAGGTTGCAACTCACTAAAAACAACCCCTAATTAAAGCTAGTTTAGTGTGGGTTTGAGATTTGCAACTCACTTGGAACTTGACCTAAGGCTTCCAAAACTTGAATTTGATTCGATATATGTATGGATGTGATTCTATATATGTACGGATCTTTAGATAAATTTTGGATTGAATTTCTTGAATATGTATGGATTTTGTATGTAGCATTATGATATATATATATATAGATTTATTAAATTGCAGCAAAAACAATATTTTAAAATGTTTTTTTTTCAATCCAAATTTAAACAGTTGTTTAAAAACAACTGGAAAGCCGTCGGTAATATTAGCCGTCGGAAAACCATCATTTGTGAACCGTTGGAAGACCGTCGATGATACGATTGATTTTTGATTTTAGTAGCGTATTATTTGAACTTAATTTGAACATATATATTAACTAATATAAACTATTAATTTAAACGGAATTTGATATAAGTAACGGCTATATTTATATAGCATGCGGGTTTGGGAACCCGTTGATCCCGATTGCTTTGTTTGTTTTTTTAATTTTTTTTTAAATTTTGAAAATAAATAAACTCCAACGGTTAGCAACGGCTATATTTATATTTATTTATTTTTTAAATTTTTTTTTCAATTTAATCACACTATATATATTAATCCAAACCTCTTATTTTTTCACACCAAAATCTCTCAAATTCTCTCAAACTCTCTCAAATTTCATCATGAATCCAAACAAAACACCTACATCCCGTCGTAACCGATCGGATACACCGCAACCGCAAGAAGACCCGGAGCTTGGTTTCCAAGCGTTTTCACAACAAGATTATCATCCGCAATTTTCGCAACAATTTCCGCCACAATTTCCACAACAATTTCCGCCACAATTTTCGCAACAATTTTTCCAACAATTTCCCCAACAATTTCCTTACCAATTTACACGTCCCGGTTTGATTCAACAAGGTTTTACTCCGGCCAACTACAATCTTCCTTCACCCGCAATCGATCTCGACGACGACATTGTTCCGGAAACCCAACATTCTAGCCCGCACACACCACAATCCATCTCCACACAACAATCTATCCCGGAACCATCAAACCCGACACCAACGAGAAAAGGAAAAAACAAAAAATATGAAAATAGAGCCGCCAAACAGATGTGGAGTAAAGACGAGGAACTCGCGTTAGTGTCGGCGTGGGTTGACGTTTCGGAGGACCCCGTTGTCGGTAACGCACAAACCGGTGGTAATATTTTTATTGTTATTATTATTGTTATTGTTATTATTATTATTATTAATATTATTAATATTATTATTATTCTTGTTAATATTCTTATACTTTAATTTACATAAATGTAGAAAGTTTTTGGACCCGAATCGGGCAAGTGTTCTTTAGTTTTATGGGTCGCGGAAATTATCGATCAATTCATCAACTCAACACCAAGTTCAACGACCTCAATAAAAAAATAAATTCTTTCAGCGGAATGAGTGAGGCCGACATTTCACGAACGGCACACGAACGGTACCGAGCACAACTTGGGCTTGCTTTCACTCACGAACAAGCTTGGGAAGTCCTACAAAAATGTCCAAAATGGGGAGCCGTTCCAACGATGACGACAACTTCATCGCGGGGTTCAAAACGTACCAAACCTTCCGATGATGACGATGACGACAACTTCATCGAGCAACTTCAACGACCCATCGGGAGAAACAAGGCAAAAAAAACATCAACGAGTAATACGAGCGGGTCGAATACGAACGAAAGTGTTACTCAGTTGTTGACGGCGTTCAACGAGAAGATTGAGGATACAATGGAGTACAAAATGAAAAAACTCGAACTCGGACAACAACAGTTGGAGGTTAAACGAGAACAGCTGGAACTCGAACGAGAAAAGCGATATCAACAAGACTTCGACTTTTTTCATATCCCCGCATGATCACCTTTCGGGAGACGTTTTGAGGGCTACTTTAGCGAGAAAAGAGAAAATTAGAAAATATCATAATTTTGGGTAATTTTGTATTTTGTAATTTTTATTTTTTTAGTGTTTTGTATTTGTAATTTTTAATTTTTTAATGAATGATATGAATTTTTATTTTTATTATTTATCTTATTTTTATTTATTAAAAAATATATAAATATTTTTATTTTGTTAAATAATTAAATGTATAAATAAAAGAATTATAAAAAATGAGGTGGCAAGAGGGCTTGAGGGCTTGAGGGTTCCGGTACTCCACTTAAGGGTAAGAAGAGGGTAAGGAAAAAAGCTGATGTGGCGCTGAGGTGGCTTGAGGGCTTAAGGGTTCATTACGGATGGCCTAAGGAAGCTAATGAAAGTGATGCATATGTTTTATTTCTCCTTTAGTTGAGTGTATTCTTATAATTGGAATAATTTTAGGTTCACACTTGGACCTTCAGAACTCATGCAAAGGGCCATAATGGTTTGTAGTATTATATAGGCATGTAGGGTATCAAATTCGTAAATGTTATTATAGTTAACATATTAATGTATATTAACATTTGATGTTAAAATATGTTAACTTATATTAACATTTACATGTTAACCTATGTTTACATTGCCATACAAACTTTTTTTATAACCATCCTAAAGATTCTCACCAAATTTTGTTTTCTAATGCGTTCCTAATTTTATAGGGATGAGATCGAGAAAGAACCCTAAAAAATAAAAGAACTGAAGAACTCATCTAAACCGTTAAATTGGGATGATCCAAATGATGAGTCTAAAATGGTGGTTATAACCACTTATTCTAAAAATATAAATACATTTCCTCCTAATTTCTAAAACCGAAATCAACGAAAACAACAAAAATTGGAGCGAAACAAAATACACCAAAAAAATGATCACATTAATATCTTTAATTTGATATCTATTTTGATATACTTTTTCATCCGTTTTTTCTTGGTTCCCCGGTTCTTTTATTTTTCAGGGTTCTCCCTTGATCTTTCCCCCCCCCCCCCCCCCCCACACACACACATATATATATATATGGGTTAAATCAAATGAGAACCACAAATATGTTATAAACCGTGAGAACCGATGTAAAAATATATTTTTACATGATATTTTTTCATCAAATGCTAGGATTTATTATATTTTACTTCAAATATATGTGTTTCATAATATGATAGTTTCACATGGATTTGTTTCACCATGTGAATATTTTTTACGAGTATTTTTCATTTCGCTAGGTGAAGCAAATTTCGTTTTTCACATGTATTCTTTTCATAAGGTGAACACGAACATATGTGTAACAATATCTTAAATCATAAGTTTTGATGAAAAAAAATATTGTAAACAAATATTTTTATATTGGTTCCACGGGTTTGTAACATATTTGTGGTTCTCATTTGATTATCGTCCTATATATATATATATATATATAGAGAGAGAGAGAGAGAGAGAGAGGCGAGTTCAAACGAGGAGCGTAACAATTTAAGAAAACGCGAGGAGCACCGCCCATGTACTGAATCACATGTGATTCACGTACAAAATCACATGTGATTCACACCTGATCGGGGGGCTTCCGCCCATGTAGTGGATCACATGTGATTCACGCCTAAAATCACATGTGATTCGGGCGACTTCCACGCGACTTGCGAACTAGGTCGCCCGCTACCCAATTTTTTCGGGAGTAGTGGATCACATGTGATCCAGTACATGGAAGGCGCTCCTCGCGTTTCTTGTAAATAGGTACGCTCCTCGTTTGAACCTTCCTCTATATATATATATAGAGAGAGGTGGGTTCAAACGAGAACGATAATTATTTACGAGAACTACGAGAACGACCGACCATGTACAAAATCACTGGTGATTCACATTACAAACCGCAGGACAAACCGCACGCTTTGCAAACCGCAGGACAAACCGCGTGTGTCCAGAATTTTAATCACATATGATTTTGTATGTGAATCAACAGTGATTTTGTACATGGTCGGCCGTTCTCGTAGTTCTCGTAAATAGTTATCGTTCTCGTTTGAACCGTCCTCTATATATATAGGGGTGGGTTCAAATAAAAACTCAAATTCAATTGTAAACGTGAGGACAAAACCACAGCCGTTGATTAATAATCCGGTAAAGAGATCAGTGGCAAAAAAACGCGGTGACAATTTTGTAAATAAGTTGAAAACTCTGTCCAAGGCTTAATGAATATTTAGCGCGCAGGGGTAAAATTGGAAAAAAAATTACTCAGTCTGAATAAAAGATAATTATTCAGACTGAATAAAGGTAATTATTTTCTTCAGATTAGAATCAGCGCCTCCTTTGTTGACTTTTTAATTTTCTTTTTTAATTAAAAAAACTTTTACCCCCCTAAATTTTAAAATAAATTATCTCAAAAATTACTAACATTTTAATAAAACAAATTACATCAAAAAAACGAGAATTTTGTGCTCTTCGATATGACATCCATCATGATATATTTTTTTTCGTTTTAACCGTTTTACGTTAAATCGTGTATATGTGTTATATTCAGAGTGAATAATACAACATTCGGGATGAATAATATCTACATTTATTCGGACTGGGTATATAGAATTATTCAGACTGAATATATGGAATTATTCAGTCTGAATAATTTACCTTTATTCAGTCTGAATTATTATATTCGTTTGAATATCTACCTTTATTCAGTCTGAATAATTCTATATATTCAGACTGAATAAAGATAGATATTCAAAACGAATAAATGTTTAAGTTTTGTTCTTTTTTCATATCTACCTTTATTCAATCTGAATAATTATATATATTCAGACTGAATAAAGGTAGATATTCAAAACGAATAAATGTTTAAATTTTGTTCTTTTTTCATATCTACCTTTATTCAGTCTGAATAATTCTATATATTCAGTCTGAATAAATGTAGATATTATTAATCCAGAATGTTATATTATTCATTCTGAATATAACACATGTACACGATTTCACGTAAAAAACGGTTAAAACGAAAAAAAACTATATCAAGACATGAATAAGTTTTATTCTTTTTTAATATCTACTTTTATTCAGTCTGAATAATTCAATATATTCAGTCTGAATAATTCTATATACTCAGTCCGAATAAATGTAGATATTACTCATCCCGAATGTTGTATTATTCACTCTAAATATAACACATATACACGATTTCACGTAAAAAACGGTTAAAACGAAAAAAAACTATATAATGATGGATGTCATATCGAAGAGCACGAAATTCTCGTTTTTTTGATGTATTTTGTTTGATTAAAATGTTAGTAATTTTTGAGATAATTTATTTTAAAATTTAAGGGGGTAAAAGTTTTTTAATTAAAAAAGAAAATAAAAAGTCAACAAAAGAGGCGCTGATTTTAATCTGAAGAAAATACCCCTAAAGCTGAATTTTAGGAATGGCTTAAATATGGCTGCGATCAATGGACGAGATTTGTCCTCACGTTTACAACTGAATTTGAGTTTTTAGATGAACTTTCCTCTCTCTCTCTCTCTCTCTCTGTCTCCCTCTCTCTCTCTATATATATATATAGGAAAGTTCAAACGAAAACTCAAATTCAATTGTAAACGTGAGGAAAAATCTCGTCCATTGATCGCAGCCATATTTAAGCCATTCCTAAAATTCAGCTTTAGGGGTATTTTCGTCAAGATTGGAATCAGCGCCTGACTTTTTATTTTCTTTTTTAATTAAAAAACCTTTACCCCTTTAAATTTTAAAATAAATTATCTCAAAAATTACTAACATTTTAATCAAACAAATTAAATAAAAAACGAGAATTTCGTGCTCTTCGATATGACATCCATCATGATATAGTTTTTTTTTTCGTTTTAACCGTTTTTTACGTGAAATCGTGTATATGTGTTATATTCAGAGTGAATAATACAACATTCGGGATGAATAATATCTACATTTATTCGGACTGGGTATATAGAATTATTCAGACTGAATATATTGAATTATTCAGACTGAATAATGGTAGATATTAAAAAAGAATAAAACTTATTCATGTCTTGATATAGTTTTTTTTTCGTTTTAACCGTTTTTTACGTGAAATCGTGTACATGTGTTATATTCAGAATAAATAATATAACATTCTGGATGAATAATATATACATTTATTCAGACTGAATATATAGAATTATTCACACTGAATAAAAGTAGATATGAAAAAAGAACAAAATTTAAACATTTATTCGTTTTGAATATCTACCTTTATTCAGTCTGAATATATAGAATTATTCAGACTGAATAAAGGTAGATATGAAAAAGGAACAAAACTTAAACATTTATTCGTTTTGAATATCTATCTTTATTCAGTCTGAATATATATAATTATTCAGACTGAATAAAGGTAGATATTCAAACGAATATAATTATTCAGACTGAATAAAGGTAAATTATTCAGACTGAATAATTCCATATATTCAGTCTGAATAATTCTATATACTCAGTCCGAATAAATGTAGATATTATTCACTCTGAATATAACACATATACACGATTTCACGTAAAAACGGTTAAAACGAAAAAAACTATATCATGATGGATGTCATATCGAAGAGCACGAAATTCTCGTTTTTTTGATGTAATTTGTTTGATTAAAATGTTAGTAATTTTTGAGATAATTTATTCTAAAATTTAAGCGGGTAAAAGTTTTTTAATTAAAAAAGAAAATAAAAAGTCAACAAAGGAGGCGCTGATTCTAATCTGACGAAAATAATTACCTTTATTCAGTCTGAATAATTACCTTTTATTCAGACTGAATAATTTTTTTTCCAATTTTACCACTGCACGCTAAATATTCATTAAGCCATGGACAGAGTTTTCAACTTATTTACAAAATTGTCACCGCGTTTTTTTGCCACTGATATCTTCACCGGATTATTAATCAACGGCTGTGGTTTGTCCTCACGTTTAGAATTGAATTTGAGTTTCATTTGAACTCACCCCTATCTATATATATATATATATATATAGGGAGGTTCAGGGAAAACCTCAAAAAAATGGAAATAACATCCTGGTAGCCCTTCATCTTCATCTGGACGGTATGCATTTCTCTCTCTCTCTCTCTCTCTCTCTCTCTCTCTCTCTCTATATATATATATATATATATATATATATATATATATATATATATTTGGGTTGGGTTCCGGTGAGAAGTTGAGGTTAACGTGAGAAGCATGAGAAGTGGTTATCAACCGTTGGATGAGATATAGATACACATTAGGATATTATGCACCAAGATAAGATACACCGAGATACACCAGATCAATTTTTTCTAAGCCACAATGGATACACATTAACATGATAAATGGTTATCAATTGTTTGATCATGTTTCGTTTGAAACGTATCTCTCTTTCATAGACACGCACACATATGTATATATATATATATATATATATATGTGTATCTCTCTGTCATAGACACGCACACATATGTATATATATATATGTGTGTGTTTGTGTGTATTCTAAATTCTAAAAAGATAACAACTTGCCTTGTACTGTTTTTCTTACACCGTGTTCACCTTTTGTGGTTGATTAAATTGGTTATATTCGGCTATATTAAAACTTATCCTTCTTTCTAGGTCTTGGTATCTTTGCCTTGACCTTTTTGGCAACTACAAGTTATATATAGACACATCACACACAAAATTTGGCAAATTGGTGTTGATTAAATGACAAAGTTTAGAAAAGGAAATGCAAGTTGAATTTATGAAAGAGACATTCATAACTCTTTAGTAAGTGTAATAACATTCCCTAGCTAGCAATATGAGGACATGCCATAGAATCTTTTAGGTTAAAGAAATATGTAAAAAGAGGGATAATAAATTGTAAACCATTATTTTCGTGTAAACCCTCGATTTTATAGGTTTTTTTGATGAATTTTTTTATGAAATTGTTTCATATCATTCATTTGTTGATGAATTTTTTTTATGAAAATTATAGTTTCATAGGTGAAAACGAAAATATATGAAACAGTTTCATAAGAATGAAAAAAACCTATGAAACTACAAATTTCATAAAAAAAATTCATCAAGAAATGAATGATATGAAACAATTTCATCAAAATAAACAATTCCATAAAAAAATTCATCAAAAAACCCTATAAAAATGATTGTTTACACGGTTTACACGAAAATGATGGTTTACAATTTATTAGAATTATATGTAAAAATAAAGTTGTTGTTTAGGGAATGTGCATCTTTATGTAATTTTATTGATTTTGAAAGAGAGCTAAGTTTGTCTTTTGTAAGTATCGGTGTTGCTTTTTGAATGTGTTGGCAGGTTTTATAGCTATTTGTCTAAAAGAATAACAAGATAATTTGTTCATAATTATTTAAATCATAATTGTAATATAGAGAAAACATGTTTCAAATGCAATCTATGGCCAATGGGGGTGTTTGGGAGTGCTTATATTTTTAACTTATGCTTATTTGTTTATGTGGTGAGAAAAAACAGTTTTTAAAAAATGTTTGTTAAAAATTGAGGGTAAAAAGCTAATTTAGATAGATAAGGAAATAAGGAGAAGTAAATAAGTAGGTATGGATTGACTTATCAAAAACAACTTATTTGTGGTGAGGAGAAACAAATAAGCACTTTTGATTTTTTCTATCCAAACACTCCAAACTGCTTATTTGCGGTGGAGAGAAGCTATAAGCAAATAAGTCAAAAATATAAGCACTCCCAAACACGTAACCTAATCAATTCAAATATTTATCAAAATAATAAGATTTTTTTTGAAAGGCAATTACATTTCGGGGGTATCCTGGACTTAGTCCAGACTAATCCCCCTTCGACCCGGCCACGATTCGGCCCACGATCCGGCCACGATATAGCCCTCGACCCTGATATCCTAGCATGCTCACCCCTGGATTCGAACTCGAGGTAGAAAGGGCTTCCACCACTTTCCCCTCAGGCCTTTAACCAGTGGGCTACAACATCTTTGGATAAAATAATAAGATTTTATTTATTATAATTCAGATATTTATGAAAAATATTAATTATGATCAATGTTTCGTTGTAGAAACAATCAAGATATTTATGAAACCACATATTGGCTAGATTGAATGTATGATTGAGATTGTATTGCAATGGTTGTAGAAATGGGATAGGTTGTGTAATAAACTTTTACCTCTTAATTTTTAAATTAAATATTTTAACAATAACAAATATTTTAATCAAACAAATTACATAAAAACACAAAAATTTCATTCTTTTCGATTTCACATGCATCTCGATATAGTTTTTCTTATAGTTTTAACTGTTTTACACATGAAATGGTACAACTATTGTAACACCCTTAAATTTAGAAAATAACAAACAATTTAAAACTTCAAAACTCGTTCAAAATAAAGCAACTTTAATAATAAAATACTTAAAGTTTACGTAAGAAGGAGAACAAAATATGTATTAAAGTTCTAAACTAAACTATTTAATTCTCAAACCAAATTAGAATGAGTAAGGTTACTAAAACATCAAACCTACTATATTCAATACCAGATGAAGTCTCTACGGTTATCCCATTAGAACCTCTACAAAGCTTCGAACGCCACTCAGATCGTACTAAGACTTGATAAACATGTCGATAAGAAAAAATTGTTATGCTTAACGCCTAGTGAATTAAAACACTTTTACCATATAAACATAAAAACGATTAAATCGGACAATTTCCATTAACTAAAGGACTCCTTTATTTAAATCGTAATTCAAAAAGGGACAATTTCCATTAACTAGATCAAATACCTATTTTAGTTTGAAAACCAACATCCAAACTCACCCAAAACAAGCACAAGGCGCATACTCCAAAACATCGAAAAACATAGGTAATAAAATACCCAAAACACCACCTTTTGGTGATGGAAGAGACCCGATTACATCGAGTGTGGCGGGAACACAAAAATAAGCCACTTATTGACGTTCTTCAGTTTCAATCGGGCTATGGATCACCATACACGACTCCATTGAGTACCACCGCAAGATTCCCACAATGACCCACGACCTCTAGATGAGTTTCACCATAAGAGTCATCGGTCATCGTATACGGCTCCAAGGAGCACCAATGCAAGACCTAAGTCCATGTATGACTCAAATGAGTATCATCCCAAGCTACTATTGAAGAGGGTAGCGCCACAAGCTCTCAAAACCATGACTTGGTGAACACCTACCAGAGAACTCCACACTTAACAACACAATAGATTCCTCTGCCTATGGATCTAAGCCATTACAATCTGAGTTAGATGACTCCAATTGAACGACTAACACATTCAAAACATGTAATATCCATCATTTATGCAATAAATGCAATTCACTAAACTATTTAAAACGGATAAATGTACTCAAAACTCATTTCAGTTAAAATCAAGCCAACAGGCCTACAGCACACTTGACTATTTAAATAAAGTCAATGTAAACTACATAAACCTAAACGACATATTTTCCAAATGCTTAAGACATACATGACACCTATAACATGAATAGTTCCAAACCATCACTTTCTTGAAGCATAAAAACAAGAGGTCCAAAACACATGATTCGCATTTTCAAATTCCTCAAAAAACCGCATTTATCATTGAAGTTGGGTAAAATTCCAAAACCACACATTCAAGAATCAAAACATTATATTTCCCCCAAGTTATCCAAATACTCAAGAAAATCTCATTTGATGCAAAGAAGTATCGTTTGAAACAATCATTGAAGGTGTGTGTCTTCAAATAACCAGTAACACATTGTAAATGCTCTTTCAAGATTTTGAGACCGAAAATATACCCAGGTGCATGAAAATCGCAAAACTCATCTAAAATGAAACAAACCATAAAGATGTACTTAAAACCCAAAACTGAGGTATTTTGATGTATATATAGTTTGGCAAAGTAACTAGAACTCACTTTGCTAGATTGATGCGAAATCTAGGTTCCAAACCAAACCCTAAGATTCCTTTGATGAAAACTTGAGATGTACTAGAAAATCTTGCAAAACTTAGCTCCAACACTCTTAAAAGATATTTTGCACCTCAAGAAACCCAAAACCTATAACAAGGATAGAAGAAGAGAAGATGGTATGAAGAACACTCAAACCCAAAGGACTTAGAGTTGAGATATGAGAATATTATCTTTAACGTATACTCTTGAATCCACCAAGAATGCTCTTCCAAGACCCCAAAAATCGGATCCTAAGCTCCAAAAATGCTGGTGTTGTAAATTTTTTTATGTTTCAATGTTATTGAATATGTAATGTGATTTTCTTGGTGAATGGTTATAGCCCTTAGTCATGGATATAAATATATTATATACATGCGACTTGTATGTCGTGCCTTTCTTTATATATTTTCATTGTACATTCTTCTCTCATCCAAACCCCTCGAATACAACTCGAGGTTTCTTTGTTTCCAATGTAAAATATTTATTATAAAATAAAGCAAGATGAGGCGTTTTGAAGTGATGAAGATGAGAACGCTTCGAACCATCAGACTTTATTTTATGTAATGATATTCATACTTGGCTCTATTAATATCACATAGGAGGCTATAACCATCTCACAATTATTTCACGCTTTATATACTGTGATACATTATGCGCGGTTGTATGTATGTGGTATTTGTCACAACATTTTAAAACAAAACATGATTTTAAAATATATAAGTGAAAAAAGTTTTAGAAATCAAAATGAGTTTTGATAAAATAAAATAAATTGATATTTATATAAGATATAAAATGTACCGTCGATCTTGAGTATTAAGGTCTTAGTACATCAAAGTAAGATTTCAATTGTTTTTGTCACAAAGGCATAAACTGTCAAAGAAAGGAATTAAGGTAATCAAGTGATCCTCGTGATCCTCCATCAATCTTGGTTGAATCAAGTGTAACACACCAATTTTTGCTAATAAGATAGCCACTTAGTTTATGGTTTGATGGGTAGAGTGTTAGAAGAAATAATTGAAAAATGGGGATTAGCGGACGTCCGCATGGGGGTTGCAGGACGTCCGTATTGTGCGGACTTTCGCATGCCATCCGCGGAAGCAACAGAAGTTTGGCCGAGAAGATCTAAGTTTTGGGGGACGGACGTCCGCATGGTGCTTGTCGGACGTTCGCGTGGCACCTAGCAAAATTTTGCTCTTTTCTCCCAAGAGTTTCACATCTCTCTCTCACTTTACCAAATCAGATCTAACTCTCTTTCTCTCCATCTTTGGGACGATTTTGGACTCTAAAGCTTGGTAAGTTACTCCTTCCATCATCCCTCCTCATTTATGCTTTCATCGACCACATTAATGAGAAAACCTTCTCCATCTCTAGGTTGCTAAGCAATTACTACACTCAAAGTGCTCAAGAATCTTCTCTTCCACTTTCTAGGGTTTGGGGTTCTCTATAAAAACCCTCTAAGGTGAGTTTCTCTTCAAACCCAACTCACATACATGTTTATATATATATATATATATATATATATATATATATATATATTAACCTCAATGGTGCTTCTTACTTCCACACTTCATGATTTCTACTTTTGACCTAAAATGGATTTGGTGAAATGTTAGGGTCTTGTTGGGTAAAATGGTTTGAAAGGTTTGAATACATAATAATCTTGATTTACTTGTGATTGTCCACCTATATGGTTTATTTGGATGAATAAAATGATTTTGACCATTGTAGGTCAAAATCTAGGGTTTGGTAAAATTGGGGATTTTTGATGAAATATTATGAAAGGAGATTCTAATGATGAAAAAAGGGATTAATTATCGACTTTGGGATTTATGGTCTTAATACCTCATATTTCCTCCTATGTTTACATTCTATATTGAATATGTGTTTACCAATGTTCATAAGTTATGAGCTTATTCATGTGGTAATATTGTGTTGGCTTAATTGGGAGTTATGAATATGTTATTAGAGTGTAATGGATCCATAGGCACTAGAGTTTATGCCGATGTTGGGACGCTAGTTTTCCACATCGCGGCACGGCTAGGCATCGACGGTATGGTATAAGTCCTATGTGCGAATACGTTAAGGATGTTGCTCTACTTTGGGTGTGGTTTTAAGTGGCCACACCCGACATCCATATTATGTGTTATTTAAGTGTTTGACTTTGGTAACTCATCAAGTGGATTATTATTGTGTTCCGTCACTTGCGTTGGGAAGCAGGTCTTCCCCGTTACTCTAAAGGCATTGGGAACCTGAGGTATCCCATTACGATCATAGTACAATACTCATTGCTCATTTAATGATGACTTTTATTTCCTACTTATCATTGATTGTTCTCACTAGGCTTTAGCCTAACACTTCTTCTTTGAATGGCATGTGTAGCAGGTCATCCTAGTGGTGGGGCTCCTCGGGTTTGAGAGTAGAGTTTGAACGAGGCGGTAGAATTTTTGAAGGGACATAGAGGCGATCTTTTGGTGTATAGCTTGAGATACTTTTGAGAGCGAGATAGCAACACCCGTATATAATCTTAACTTTGCTTAGTCTAGATTAGTAGGTTGTTGGGTTATCCCGTTTGATTAATTGCAATGTAAGCGCCACAATATTACTTCCCCTTTTTGGGTGATTTGTCTATGTCATTATAAGTATTAATTCCGCAATTATTCAGGTTTAAATTTACTCTAAAATTTAGGGTGTTACAAGTTGGTATCAGAACAGTAGTTTAAGCGAACTAAGTTCGTCATTAAGATACCTAGACTTAAACTGAAACGATTAAGTATGGATTGGGTGAGCTTTGGGTAGAATTCATAAGATAGGATGGTCTTAGAGTCGACGGAAGTACATAAGTTGAGAGTTGTGACTATGGTAACGAGAATTCTTATGTGAAGTATGTTCATAATCTCAATTAGCTACTTCTATTATGAATATATCATTACGTGAGTATGCTTAGATTGTTGTTGTTATGATGATTGATGCATGTATTGGTATGTTTCTTATGTTTAAACTCTTATAGCCTATTCTCACCTCATTCTCGAATGTGTGGCAGACTTCGATGGTTAATACTCGCAGTAGGGTGGAGGGTCATGATGCTACGATGTTCACGGCCGATCAAACGAGGGTGACGGTGGCGGAGGGACCTCCACTTAACACTAAATTGTTGGGTGGTGGACCCGAACATATACCTAGACGAAACTTGGAGACGTCAGATCCTGTCTTAGAGGAGGCAACGGCTGAGACCAGAATGATGGACCGAATGATGACGGCCATGAACCGAGCCATGGCATAACAACAGGAACAATTTCTGAAACTACTGGAAGACCAAGACACCAACAACCGTAGGCACGAAACGGTTGCCGAAAACATAATAGTGGCTGGTTCCGGGGGTACCGGGAATGAGATCCCTACTGACGGTTTGGGCACCAATGATGTGAGGCAAGAAGGGAAGACATGCTCTTTCAAAACCTTCCTTAGTTGCCGACCACCTGAGTTTAAAGGCACAGATGATCCGGTTGTGTGCATGAACTGGATAAGAGAAATTGAGCAGGCCTTCCGAACTAGTGAGTGCAGGGAGAATCAAAAGGCTAAGTTTGGTTCTCAAATGCTGAGAGGGACAACCCTCGCTTGGTGGAATGTTTACTCCACTTCCATTGAGGTCGCGGTGTTGGCCAAACTGAGCTGGGCAGTCTTCAAGAAGAAGATTCTGGAGGAGTACTGTAATGAGAGAGCAATGGACCGAATAGAAGAAGAGTTCCAGAGTTTGAAAAAGGGAAATTTGTCGGTCAAAGAATACAATCGAATGTTCATGGAGAAGTTGGGTCTAGTGGGACACCTAGTCCCTACCTAGAAGGAGAAAGTTAAGGCTTACATCAAGGGCCTTCCGTCGGACATGATGACCATGGTCCGAGTGTCAAGAGCGTCTATTCTCCGGGAGGCAATAAAGGAAGACCAGTTAGTTGAGGATGCCTATAGCCAAGGCAAGGAAGAGAAAGTGGTGGCCGGAGAAGAGAAAGTGGGAGGGAAACCCCATGCCCTCCAAGAGATCGAAGCCGTTTAATACCAACTATCGGGGGGCCGACTCGGGGCGCGAGGCCAAGTGGTGCCCCCGATGCCGAAACAAGCACTTTGGTCCATGTTACTCTATGCCCGGGAGTTGTTTCAAGTGTGGCAAGACCAGTCACATCTTCAAGGATTGCCCGGTTAAGGGGCAAATATGTTACGAATGCAAGGAACCGGGGCATTTTAGAAGCGAGTGCACGAAGTTGAAGTCGGGGGGGGGGGGGGGGGGGGGGGAAGAAAGTGGACCCTCCAAGAGCTACGGGTAGAGCTTTTCAAATGACTACCGAGGAGGCGAAGGCTTCATATGGACGTAGTGTCGGGTACGTTTCTCCTAAACTCTGTACCTACGCGTGTGTTATTTGATTCGGGTGCAAGTTTTTCTTTCGTGTCAAATTCATTTTGCCAAAAGTTATCTATGCCGGCTAGTAGCTTAGGAGATGCTATAGTGGTAGAAATAGCCGACGGAGGTCAAGTGATAGTTCGTGAGGTCTTAAGGGGTTGCAAGTTAGACATCGAAGGGAAAGAGTTATCGATTGACCTAATACCCATGGTGATCGGAGGATTTGACGTGGTAGTTGGGATGGATTGGTTAGCCGAGAATCATGCAGAGATCCTATGCGCAAAGAAGTGATTCACATACCTTCTTTGGAGGGAGATTGTGTGGTTATCTATGGAGAACGAAGGAAAGGAGATGTAGCAATCATCTCCATGTTAAAGGCACGCAAATGCTTAGTTAAGGGGTGTACGTCCTTCTTAGCATACGTAATTGATGCCAAATTAGAGAAGAAGAAGCTCGAGGACGTGAAGGTGGTACGCGAGTTCCCCGATGTGTTTTCGGAAGACTTGCCGGGTTTGCCACCGGATCGTCAAGTGGAGTTTAAGATAGACTTGGTACCGGGAGCGGCTCCGATAGCTAGGGCTCCCTACCATTTGGCTCCGTCCGAAATGCAAGAGATGATGGCGCAGCTCCAAGAGCTTTTGGAGAAGGGGTTCGTGAGACCGAGTTCATCTCCTTGGGGAGCACCGGTCTTGTTTGTTAAGAAGAAGGATGGCACCATGAGAATGTGTATCGACTATCGAGAGTTGAATAAGGTAACCGTAAAGAACAAGTATCCACTCCCTAGAATCGACGACTTGTTTGACCAACTTCAAGGAGCGGGATGCTTCTCGAAGATCGATCTACGTTCGGGTTATCATCAAGTAAGGGTTAGAGAAGACGATGTGATGGTCCCGAAAGGGTTATACAAGTTTGTAGAAGGGGGGTTGAATACAAACACACATATTTTACTTTTCTAAATTGTTTATTGATATTTATCAAACAATTTACAACTTGTTGCGGAACAAGATTAAGGAATAATCCTAATCTAAACAAGTTATGAGAAACACTAAGTTTCTTGCACTAGAATTAAGACAGAAAGGAGATAAGAATATTACTAATAATATTCTAACACTAAGTAAGAGAAAGAAGATGATGGCCGAGCACTTCACTTCTGAAGTAGGGTTCTTCTTATATACTGCATGCGTTTAATGCACAACAGTATCACTTTACACGTGGCAGCAGCTGATTGGTTGCATGGTTTGACCTTTGTAGACAACCTTAGTAGCCGCATGATGTACAGTGTAGAATCAGAGTTGGTTGTACGATTCTGGACAAAAGGGATGTCCGTTCTGACATTTCGTACGGAGACGTGCAAGGGGGTAAGACAAAAGTAACTTGTAGAGGAAGACTTCATGATCAGCGTTCGTTGAACAGTACTTTATCAGCGAGTGACAAAGCTCAGCGATCGCTGAATTCTTCTACTTGAAACTTCACGTTGAGTGGACAAATCTTGGCTTCACTGATATCCGCATCAGTTCATTAGTAGACTTGTCGCTGGTTCTTTGGCTTGATCTTCGACTTCAGTGTAGAACATATTTGACGGGAAACTTGTCTTCAGGTATCATAAGTAAACAACTAAAATCATCAGCGATCATCAACAAGACTGAATAGGCTCAGAGCTATATTGATGAACAATTTCGCTGAATGTATATTTAAATGAACATGAGTTTCCTATCAGCGGTACTGTTGAGACATTGTACTTATCAGCGATAGTGAAACTCTAATACATATTGTCTACTTACAATTTTCACTAAGTGTTTCTTAGAGAGTCATTATCAAATCACTGAGGGTTTGGATCAACAATCTCCCCCTATTTGATTATGACATAGCAAGAAAAGAAAATTGCTAACTATGAAAACATAAGGATAAAAAGAACTCATAAAATATTTGTCCCTTTTACTGTTTTTTGGGAACTTTTGAGTACTGATGGAGTAAAGTACATTCGCTGAAAATTTTCTTTTAACTTCGTATAAGTTACAGAGGGAAGTGGAAAAATTACAAGTACAACAAATAAATTTACAAGTACAAAAGATATAAGCTGATAAAGATAGAAGAATTACAAGAAATCCTATCAGCTATTCAGGTTCTTCCTTAATGAAAAGTTCATCAAGGGTTCTTGTAGAGGGGATCATCCAGTCAGGGACTTTTTCTCCAAGATCCCGTCTATTATTTGCTTCTGTAAAGATCAGGGGTTTCATGAAGTGTCCGAGAAGATCTTTTCTGAATTCACACCAATAGACGAGATCCCTGAGCTGTTCGATAGGAGTGATGGGAAGCTCAGAGATGCGTTGAAAGCTTTCTCGTCCATCATAGTCGTGAAAAAAGATACCATAAGGTTCGCTTAAGACTTTTCCAGGGATGAAGTGTTCACCAGGGGGCAGGGAGGTGTCGAGCGCTGAGAGGTCAGGTTTAGGACCAAGTACTTCAGCACGTGAGAAGCCAATACCGGTTTCATTTCGAATAGGAGGACCTGAGTCTGAAGGTATTATCTTTTTCTTTGCAGAGGCCCTTCTTTGTTGAACTGGATTAGGAGGAGGAGGAGGAATATCCACATCAGATGAAACCAAGTCGATCTGTTGATTGATCATTTTTTCGACATGGCTTTTAAACGCTGAGCGAGATCGCTGAATGGCTATTCGCATCTCCAACCACTCAGAGAAACCGTACTTCTTGATTGAAGAGGCGTAGATGGTTTCCTTGGTACCATTTTCTCTGAATAAATAGACCTCAACAACTGGAACCTTTATTGGCGATCTTCCTAGGCTGGACGAAGAAGAAGTCGTCGTCATCATCATCAACGTTTGTAGGGGATGATGATGGTTCGTCGTCATTGATATCGACGTCTTCATCGTCTTCAGCTTCTTCTTCATATTCTTCCTCATCAGCGTAGGGCTCTGTGACATCAGCAGCAGCTTCCTCTTCGAGTTGCTCCCCCTCAAATTCAGAGGGAGGTTTCTCGGTTCCCTCAGGGTTTTCATCTCCCTAAGGTTTTTCAGCAGCAGCATCAGAAACAAAACCCTCCCCCTCAGAGTTATGGGGAAGGTATTCAAGAGTTTTCTTCTCCCCCTGATAAGTGCGTATTTCGACATATATTTTATATTAAATCTCCCTAATATTAATATTAATTAGATGCTTAAAATACCCATTTTGTTATGTTTTAGTATTTTATCGTTTATAATTACGTTTGTTTAAATAAGTGTGTATTATGGTGTTTTTATGCCAAGGAAATTACAACGCATCGAAAACGGGATCGCAGATCGGAAAAACGAGCAAAAATGACAAAACTGCAAAAACGGGCAGAGCCCCGCGCCAACCTCGGCGCCGATCCATCGGCGCCACGATCGGCGCCAGTACCCAGGAAGGTGCAGTGTGAACCGAAAACTCCTTTCGGCTGCTGGACCTGCTTTTGGCCGATTTCCTGGACTTTGGTGACGCCTTGGGTTTGCTTTTCCTTTGTGATGATGGCAAGTTGCATGCCTATGACTATCCCTTGTAATCCATGGCCTATATATAAGGTGCCATGGTTGTAGTCTTCAAAGAATCCATCATCCCATCTCATCATCTCATACACACACATACACCATAGTTGTTAGTTCTTGCATCTTCATCAGTTGTGTTGGAGAACAAATCACAGGTATCTTGTATTTGTTTTCTTAGCTTATATTTTCTTACGCAATGAGTGTGTAACCATTTGGTTAGGATTGTGTTGAGCCTTGTTAATGTTTAATATCATTTGGTTTCTCTTCATGCAACTCTTGTTTTAATGATATTATCATTCTTAGATTATGGATGTAAGCAAGATCTCTTATGTCAATTAATCTAATCGTGATTTGCTACACGAGATATGGAATCCGTAATTGTTCAATGTCATGTGAAGTGGTAACACAACACCTCAATTGATTGGGCGTCTGATTAATTTTAGTGTTGTAGAATTGTATAATCTAACTTTAATGATCGAGCGTTCGATTATTAGTTAGGATTGGTGTTTGTTTGCTTTTAATGCAATTGACAAGTTAAGTTTGAGTTCTTGACCAAACTTAGCTTTGTCAATTAGGATCTAGTTCATCGAGCTTCTCATGTTAGTTTAATAATAAGAACAAACGGAGTGTTTGGCGCATGTCGACACTTACGGCCAATCTAGAATAAAATGAGAAAATGCTTTTGTAAAACAAGTCTATGATACACAATCCAATCAAGGTTTACACTCATTGTCGTTTTATATTTATTATTATTTTCAGTTTTTATTTATTTATGTCTAGTTTAAATATCTTTAAAACCCCCCCTTTTTTATATAAAGCGTATGAATTAACATCATTCACATCCAGTCCCTGTGGAATCGACCTGACTTACCGCTATTGCAAATTATTGTGATTTTGGAGAAGTTAGAAACAAAATTATTATTCTTTGACGGATTCGACACCTGTCACCCCCTTAACATTATAGGGAAGGTCTTGATCCTTCTTCTCCCCCTCAACATTATGGGGAAGGTCTTGATCCTTATCCCCCTCTTCCACATGATGGATGGGGGAGGAAACAAAAACAGCAGCAACAACAGCCTTAGGATCATTGTCTTCCAGGCCAGTGATTCCCATGAAGGTTTCAATCACTACTATTCTGTCTTCTAGGCCAGAAATAGTAGGACTGATCTTTTGAAGATCCCCTCGATCAGCCTGAGTGAAGTGAGATGGAGTGCAAGTTGGTGCGTTCAGGCGGTCGAGAATCTGCTGCAGAAGAGTCTTCACAGAGGTCACCTCTGACTTTATAGTAGTCATCTCTCCCTTAAGATCGCCAACCACTGTCTTCAATGATGTGACTTCATTGGACAGGGCTGTAAAGTTGGTGGAGAGGGTGCTGTTGGTGGAGTTGAGATTGTTGATGGAGGTGGAGTTTTCAACAAGAGTAGTAGCAAAATTTCCAATGCTACCTTCCACCTTCTCCAGATCAGCACTGGAGGCTTTGCCTTTGACCTCTGTGGTCAGCTTTTTGAGCTCCTCTCCAGCGTTTGCAACCACTGAAGAGTTTTTAGATAGAGTGGTGGTGAGAGATTCCACCTTGGTTGATAGATCCGTGAGCGATGCGTTGATGTCGCTTAAATTAGGACCTGAAAAAGTTGAAAACCTATGAACATAGGAAAGCTCAGAAGTTGGGGGTTTGAGAGAGGAGTGTTTGGAGTTATGTGTATACCTGTGGGATGGTTGATGAAGTCCTCGATATCTCGATGACCTGTAAATGTTTCCATGTCATCTTCCAGTGTACCTTTATGCTGGGAAGTGCCTGCAGGTCCTATATTTGTTTCCATCATCCTCTGTAAAGTTTCAGCAGATGAATCGTGGAGGATGACGTGCGTTCCAGAGAATGGGGGGAAAATAGGTGGAGTGTCCAAAGAGTGAGTGGGAGGAATGAAGGTTGAGAAGAGGGATTGGGTAAGGGGTTCAGTGTTGGATCCGCTGAGAATTACTTCCTCAGTACTTAGAGGTACTGAGGGAGGGAGGTTCTGTTCCAAGTTAATAACCTCAGCGTTTAGAGACGCTGAAGTTGGTATGAAATGGGTGGCTTCATTAGCTGTGGCAGAGCATACCACTAAACTATCCAACGGCTCTTGAGAAGAGTGAGTCGCAGAGTCTTCAGTCTGGAAAGGCTCGGGGGTTGCTCCTTGGTTTTCTTGATCCTTTGAGCATCAAGAGAGGTAGAAGAGTGTTTCCTTTTCTTAGAAGGAGTAGTTTTTGCAACCTGGGTACCAGCGGTTGGGATTACCGTGGAGGTAGCTGCAGAAGTAGAAAAAGTGGGGTTGAAAAGAGATAAGAGAGTAGAAAGACGTACCTCGTTTGGCAGGGGCTTGAAGTCAAGAACTTTAACGCCAACCTGAGAGAGTTTCAGGTCGCCCACCTTCGGGTATTTGTCCCCGAGTTCGTTTAGAAAAAGAGCACTGACAAACCAGGGATATGGAACAGTTGTTGGTCTGTCAACCGCATCCACCCTGAGTACCATATCGTTGTAGACGATGGTTGCCCAATCAATGTGAAGGCCCTTCAGCAGTGCATACCCCATGGCGGGGTTGGGATGCTTGGTCAGTTGACCCAGTCTTCGCTGTCAGGCAACTGATTAAATGGGCGAAGATGAAGTTCATCTCGCTGGGCATATTCGATTTCTTGATGGCGGTCAGCTTCTTCTCAGGGAGTTCATCTCTCCCTGTTTCCCACACATACTTTATTGCATCAAAGAATGCAATCAGTGTTTCCCGGTCAGCTATGTTTTTGGGTTTTGGCAGAGGGACAAAGCGTTTTTCTTTGGAACTACCAGGAAGGTTCAGGGATCGCCTGATAGTACCAGGGTTGATCTTGGAAGTGCCATGTTTTGTGTCACAAAGAATGACATCGAGCATTTTCTTTTGGTCTTTGGTTGAGGGTACTTGAGCTCTTCTGGCAGTATACCAGAACTGAGCTAGAAGGCTCTGATGAGCAGGGGGCGCGATGGTCAGGGCTGTCGATAGAGGACAAGTTTTGAGAAAGTTTACAGCGTCATCAAGATGTGTGACCTGCTTCTTTTAAGGGAAGTCGAAGAGAGCATAAGGGTTGTTGCTTTGAAAAGTGACTTGCTCAAGTTTAAAAGTAACCTGAGGAGCTTTTGTGAGTACAATAACCTCAGCAGCAGTGGGAGACTTAGTAGGAACGTCAGTAGATGCCATTTCTGTTTACACATATAAACATGAAGAGAGATAAAGAATAAAGTCTTAATGTGGAAAGATTTTCCAAAATAAGATGTGTTTGGGTTTTGCACATTCCATTCAGACAAAAGATATCTTAATGAAGATTAGGGTTTTTCTTGTTTTGAAAAAGAGTACAAAACATAGTGAACATGTGTTTTCTAGTTAAAGAAGGGATTCTGGAAAAACATATGAAGATGCAAGTTTAAGATTTTTGTTTCAAACTTGAAGAACAATCTGTTTCCAGATTGTGTTCATAAAATCATGAAAAGAAATGATTTCATTTTAAAAAGTTCTTTTGTTTGATCTTTTAGAAACAAGAATAAGATCGAAAACAAGTTTATTAAGGTAAACAATAAGAATATTAACCTTGATTGTTGAAGACGAAGATGAACAATTTCTGGAAATGAAGAGTTCAAAATGCAACAGTGTTCTTGCTTGTAAGAGAAGATGTTCGCATAAAAGGTAAAAATATAAACGCAAGGTGTTTATATAGTGAGAGTAGAGAGAAAAACTGTGAGCGGGAAAGTTTTTCATGATGACACGGACACGTCCCTTGAATTTGATTGGACAAGGAAGTCGAAACGGGCGAACGTGTCTGAGAAAACGTGCCATGGTCTATCCGTTGTGATGATGTCACAAACGTCCTTTTATATTTTAGGATGTCTCTGAGGATTTGAAAACTCAGGAACCTTTTGAAAAACATGAAGCACTGACTAGAAATATCAGTGTTAAGTCTAGAAATTTCAAAAGTATCACTAAAAGGAAGAGATATTCAGCGATGCAATTTGTTTTGAAATCTTGCATTCATTTGCGAACGTCAGCGAGTAAGAAAGAACATACTTTGATATAAGCGAATCAATTTTGTTCAGAGAGTAGATGATTAATGGGTTATACAAGTTCATTGTTATCAGTTATCAAATGTGAACCGCTGAAGATTTTACTCTTCTAAGTTCAGCATTCCAAGCTCGCTGATGAGAAAGTTGAATCTTGTCTCATCAACAGGTTTGGTGAAAAGATCAGCTAACTGAAAGTTAGTTGGGATAAAATTGTAACACTCCGAAAATTTCATTATGTTAATAGTAGATAAATTGTATTTTGGTACAATTTATTTTTTTGAGAAAATTAACTTGGAGGGTTGAATTGTCCTTATTTGAAAGTTTAGGGTTTATGTGGAAAATGGGTTAATGACTCATGTTATAACATGAGGTGTCACCTTAGGAATTAATCAGTATTTGATAATACTGATTTTTGTTTTGTATTCGAAAAAGAAAAGAAAACAGAGATATAGCGAGAAAGAGAGAGAACGAGTCAGAGAGATAGATATCGAGAAGGAGAAGAAGCAGGTAAGCTTTTGGTTTGAATTTGTGGTAAGAAACTTGAATCTTCCTACTGATTCTTGTAAGAAGGTTAATTAATTTCATAATTATTTGTTTAGAACTGTTTTGGGAGGATTGAATTGAGGCTGTGAAGATTTAGATCAAGAGCTCAGTTCCATTAAGGTGAGTTATTCAACTTTCTTTAAAATTAAGAAATGAGAATGTTAATAGATGTGTGTATTTGTATCTAAATCACTTAGAATGCTTAATGGTTAAGAAAAATCGAGACTGGCTTAACAGGTGAAAGTGACGATGAACAGTAAAGTTTTCGCAACAGTGGTTTGCGAAAAGTGAGGTTTTCGCAACCAAGGGTTGCGAGTTCTAGACTTTTCGCAAAAGAGGGTTGCGAAAAGTAGAGGTTTTCGTAACAGTGGGTTGCGAAAAGTGGAGGTTTTCGCAGCTTTGGCTTGCGAAAAGTGTAGCTTTTCGCTACAGTGACTTGCGAATTTTGTGGTCTTTCAGTAGTAGTTTGAGGCTTTTATGTGGAATGCAATCTGATATGTATATGCTATTTGTTATATGTTTATAACTCTGTTGTTGATGTAAAAACCATGATATGTTAAAGACTTATTTATGAGTCCAGAGCCGTGGTTAATTGTTGAGATGTTAATCCCCGATGCTAAATGGCAAAGTAGAGATAATCGTTGAAATTAATATTCTGTACATAGAGATATAGAATATATGTTGAATTGTATAGCCTTAGTATACAATAGAAAGAGTGATGATACACAATTATTGTGTGGCGTTGGCTAGAAATATACATCTGGTCTAGTGGGCATAAAGTACGGTATAATGAGAACCGTTTACTAGCCAGGGACCGTTGGGGTGTATTTCTAGTTGTTGGAGTGAATCTTGAATCATCCGTGAGGGTCTCTGGTGGTTGTTGATCGCGATAAAATAAAATCTCATTTGAGAGACCAGTGATTCAAGGTGGGGAGGAAATGAAATGAGGAATGGCAGACTTAGAGTTGTAATTCCCATTTCAATCGAAAGATGAGATATCTTCATTGTTGAGAAATTGTAATCTTAATTCAGAAAGAAGCAGGTTTGGGAAACTGTAATTTCTGTGAGTTAGAGTTATTTATAAGTCCGGTGGTATTTATAGTAATTCTTGTTGGTAGTATGATGACTAGATGAATTAGTCATAAGTAAAGGAATAGGTGGTTTCCAATGGTTGATAAGAGCTTGGTATGGTGAGATGGCTGGAAACAGGTTTGATATATCTGTTAATATTTTAGTTGTTAAATTTTAATTTGATTTGGATAATCTCACTAGGCGAAAGCCTAATGTTTCAAATTAAACTGTCTTACCAGGTACTGGCTCTGGGGAAATAGTTTGGGAGGTGAGATTTCATTTGAAGGAAATCAGACTTGGCGATAACGAAGGATCAGGATATTCTTTCGATGACTTTTGGGACAATCCTTAGATAATCTAGTTGATCTTATTGTGATGTATAATTAGATTGATCAGATTATTTAAGTTAATCTACCTGGTGTATATATGGAAACTTACTTATGATCCTTTGGTTTATAAAAGTCTGATATTTTGATGATCATAACGCATGTATTTTGAGGTTTAAATTAGCCCTGAATTTTAGGGTGTTACAGTATGGTATCAGAGCACTAGTTTAAGCGAACTAAGTATGCTGATGAGATACTTAGACTTAAGCTGAGATGTAGTAGGTTATGATATGTGAGATATGGGTAGACGTGTTAAGACGGGATAGTCTTAGAGTTAACGGGAATACGTGAAATTAGTGTTGTGACAATGATAACGGGGATTCTCCTGTATGATATGTTCACAATTTCAATTAGCTACTGTTATTATGAATATATTGTTACACGAGCATGTCTACTTCTGAATTGTTACAGTGACTAACGATCGGTAAAGTACGTTTTGTATGTATGTAAGTGCATAACCATTTCTCGTGGTTATCCCTGTAAGTTATAGTAGAGTGATGGTGAATACGCCACCAAGGTCCTTTAGAGGACATAGCAGTAAATGATTGGGGGTTGGAAGGACAACCTGGAATTAGTGGGACTCATGAAAGTCCGCCAAGGCAACCTCTAATAGGTGATTTGATATGTGCATAGATAGAGTATGAGATGATTGATTAAGACGGAATTAGTATGACATGGTTGAGTATGGGGGCCATGGAATGCATGTATAGCAATTATTATAAGGCCGAGAGGGCGACCTCTGGTCGGAAGTAGAGTGTCAATGATAAGTTACGTAATTAAAACGATTGACCTTGTTTGAGTAAGTAGCCTTCATTGCAAGTAAGTTTTATGCATGGTGTTTTAGTGTATGTTACATGAGTTTTCTTGATTTCAAACCAAATGCATAAATAACAATTTTTATTCAAGGACGAATTAGTATGTGCAAGTATGTATGTAAAGAAAAAGGGCAATTTCAATTACGCTGCCTAACGAAATTTTGGAGCTTAGCAACTTGCAAAATACTTCATACTTTACATAAAAAGTTGTATGATAGCAAATAGGTCAAGAAAGTGTTGATCAATAAACTTTTTATAACCAACAAAGGTATTGATTTGATGATATCATATAAATGAGTGTGAGAAACGACTAGTTTACTTTGTGGCAGTAAATTTTAAACTTTTGTTGTATGAAAAGATCTTCATTTAAGATATTACTGTTGTAACAACATCTTTTGGTTGAGAAGGATTGAGTTTTACGAAAATTTATATACAAACGATTTTTGAGATCGTTGTGTAATACATGGGAGTTATGAAAATGATTGGGGTCGTGTGTGCCCACGTTGTTCCGAATGTTGTTTATTTAAATGAGAAAATGGTGGATTGAGTTATTTATTATATTGTCATGCATGAAGGCTATGAACTCGCTAGGTCGTAGAGTATTACACTATAAGCTAAGAAAGAACTCCAAGAGTGGAGAGATGTTGGATAAACAATGGGAGAATGTTTGTAGTTTTGGTATTTGTGTTCAAAAGAAGAGGTGAACAGTGGGAGAGTCGAAAGGAGACTTTAGTATCGGTTGTAAGAAGGTCGGTATTCTTGTTTGGTACTTAAAAAAAAATACAGTTGCCAATGGGACGGTCGTGTCCGGAGGAAGGATTAGTAGTCATCAAAGTGACAGAATTAGCAATTCGCTATGAGTAGTCTTGCGATATTAATGTTGCACGAATAAATTGAGAGGAAGACGATGGGATGTGAAATAGATTAGGATGTGTTGTAAGGATTAGGTTCAGTTAAGGACCCTTGTTAAAGAATAGGTTAAGAAAGTATCGACAGACGACTATTGACGTTGAAGTCGACAGTTGCTTAAATGTATGAGGCCCTTTTTCTTGTCATTGGGTGCGGTCTGGGTGCATCCCGCGTATGCCTATGCGGGCGGGAATAAAACCGTGAGCGGTACCGGTATGTTGTTATGCAGAGGGTACGCGCAAAGCAGCTATATATATATATATATATATATATATATCTTGGGAAACACCCATATTTGGGGGATTTTGAGTGTTTGATAAATAAATCACGAGTAAAAGAAGTTTTGGTTAATTATTGCATAAGTGGAAGCTATGTGGTCAAAATACGCTTTTTAGAGTTTATTGTGGTTGTGCAACAATTATGATGTGTTATGTGCTTAAGTGCCGGTTTAAGTATTGGCCTTATGTGTGAAGACCGTGTGATGATCCTGTATTTTAGTACCTTTGGGACTAATAAACCTTGGTGAATTATATACATTGTTGAGTATAGAAGAGTTGCGTATACGTATACATATAGATACAAACATGAATTGGCTTCATTGGGAAGGTAGCAATGAAGGGGTCGTGAGATTATCACACCTCGGAGCATGTGTTGTGTGATGAGGGTTAGATGCATTTTAATTGCATTAGTTGATATTGATAAATGATCATTAGATCCTTTGAACAGATGGTTCGGCTTTGGACTTGGTTGAGTCTTGAGGGCTTTTGCTCAGTTTAATAAGCTCAACGTAGGCTTGGGGTTGGAATTGCAGGAATAGAATTATAATTGAAGTTTACATGATGTGAGTGCATTGGTTATTCATTTGAGGTCATGTATGAATGTTAAGTCTTGAATCAGAAGTTTTAAAATTTGAAGGGATACCTTTAAGGGGTGTTAGAATAGAGAAGGACTGTTGTATTAGATAAGCGTTTTACTTACGAGGTGGATGGTTTATAAAAAGATAAAGTATTAGACACGAACAAAGTGGGTGTTCAGACTATATCAATCCGTGGGGGATTGTGTCCTGTCTATGTAATAGTTTGGAATCACGAAAGAGCTAGCAAGAAATGAGTAAATTTAAGTTAATTAAGAAGCTTGTGAGTTATAGTTCAACTAAAGTTGGGGAGATTATAATAGTGAAATAGACTCAATTAATCATGCGGGAGAACATGAAAGTATGTTTGAATTGTGTACGAATGACCATGAGAGATCTGGTCTGCTGTGAGATGTAATGGGTGGAAAAGGTGTGAATGAGTAGTGGCATCAATTGCCGAGATAAATGTGTCAACTAGTACGTAATGTGAAGTTCGAAAGAGGAAACATCCGATGGAAGTCTTTTCGGGGATTCCAGATGAAGAGTACTATTTGTCAATAAAGTTGTTGGAATATGTGATTTGTAAGATGGTGTAGTGGTATGGCTAATATCGGAATAGAATGTCGGGACAGCAGTAAATGTTTATCCAAAGTAATTTTGGTTGTGTGAGTCGCTAAACAAGTTTATGTTTTCGAATCTTTGGAAATTTAACAAAGATGATGGATGTGTTAGTCAAAATGGGGTGAAGTAAATGCAAAATCTTTAAGGAATGTGAGCTGCTTCTTATGTGCGAAAGAATTGTCCGAAAAAGTATAAGTCGAAGATCAAAGAATGGGTAGTAACTTCGAACGGTGATGTCGTTTCAAGATAACTTGGTTGAATACTTTAAGTTAGAATTTTGGTGAAATTGTTTGGTTATGTATAGTAATGAGAAAATGTTATCGGTATGTGGAAAGTTGGGAGAAAGAGACAAGTAATATGTGAAAATAGTATTCCATACTAACGTGGGGAAGCAAGGATAGAAAGATTGGACTTAAGAATGTAGACATACTACAAGTTCAATGGAGTTATCACCTTTGATATACAACCCCTTAGTGCTTGGTTGCAGCGTGTTTGTGTGGTGCGATAGTAATGGGAGAAGGTGATAACATTTTGTATCAAAGAAACGTGTAAGTCGTGGATGCAATGATGGATTGTCATAGTTATTGAAGCATAATTGATGAGAAAATTGTTATGTGAAGGAGCGAGAATCGATCTTAGAGAAATATTTGATAAATTACAATCTAAGAGAGTGATTATAGGTATAATGGTATTATATCTTTGAGTTGTTAATGTGGCTTTAGAGTCGGAGGAAGAAATGAAGAAACGATACCCTTAATTGTTTGCTTAGTTTGATTTCGGGGACGAAATCATTTTCAAGTTGGGGAGTATTGTAACACTCCGAAAATTTCATTATGTTAATAGTAGATAAATTGTATTTTGGTACAATTTATTTTTTTGAGAAAATTAACTTGGAGGGTTGAATTGTCCTTATTTGAAAGTTTAGGGTTTATGTGGACAATGGGTTAATGACTCATGTTATAACATGAGGTGTCACCTTAGGAATTAATCAGTATTTGATAATACTGATTTTTGTTTTGTATTCTAAAAAGAAAAGAAAACAGAGATATAGCGAGAAAGAGAGAGAACGAGTCAGAGAGATAGATATCGAGAAGGAGAAGAAGCAGGTAAGCTTTTGGTTTGAATTTGTGGTAAGAAACTTGAATCTTCCTACTGATTCTTGTAAGAAGGTTAATTAATTTCATAATTATTTGTTTAGAACTGTTTTGGGAGGATTGAATTGAGGCTGTGAAGATTTCGATCAAGAGCTCAGTTCCATTAAGGTGAGTTATTCAACTTTCTTTAAAATTAAGAAATGAGAATGTTAATAGATGTGTGTATTTGTATCTAAATCACTTAGAATGCTTAATGGTTACGAAAAATCGAGACTGGCTTAACAGGTGAAAGTGACGATGAACAGTAAAGTTTTCGCAACAGTGGTTTGCGAAAAGTGAGGTTTTCGCAACCAAGGGTTGCGAGTTCTAGACTTTTCGCAAAAGAGGGTTGCGAAAAGTGGAGGTTTTCGCAGCTTTGGCTTGCGAAAAGTGTAGCTTTTCGCTACAGTGACTTGGGAATTTTGTGGTCTTTCAGTAGTAGTTTGAGGCTTTTATGTGGAATGCAATCTGATATGTATATGCTATTTGTTATATGTTTATAACTCTGTTGTTGATGTAAAAACCATGATATGTTAAAGACTTATTTATGAGTCCAGAGCCGTGGTTAATTGTTGAGATGTTAATCCCCGATGCTAAATGGCAAAGTAGAGATAATCGTTGAAATTAATATTCTGTACATAGAGATATAGAATATATGTTGAATTGTATAGCCTTAGTATACAATAGAAAGAGTGATGATACACAATTATCGTATGGCGTTGGCTAGAAATATACATCTGGTCTAGTGGGCATAAAGTACGGTATAATGAGAACCGTTTACTAGCCAGGGACCGTTGGGATGTATTTCTAGTTGTTGGAGTGAATCTTGAATCATCCGTGAGGGTCTCTGGTGGTTGTTGATCGCGATAAAATAAAATCTCATTTGAGAGACCAGTGATTCAAGGTGGGGAGGAAATGAAATGAGGAATGGCAGACTTAGAGTTGTAATTCTCATTTCAATCGAAAGATGAGATATCTTCATTGTTGAGAAATTGTAATCTTAATTCAGAAAGAAGCAGGTTTGGGAAACTGTAATTTCTGTGAGTTAGAGTTATTTATAAGTCCGGTGGGATTTATAGTAATTCTTGTTGGTAGTATGATGACTAGATGAATTAGTCATAAGTAAAGGAATAGGTGGTTTCCAATGGTTGATAAGAGCTTGGTATGGTGAGATGGCTGGAAACAGGTTTGATATATCTGTTAATATTTTAGTTGTTAAATTTTAATTTGATTTGGATAATCTCACTAGGCGAAAGCCTAATGTTTCAAATTAAACTGTCTTACCAGGTACTGGCTCTGGGGAAATAGTTTGGGAGGTGAGATTTCAGTTGAAGGAAATCAGACTTGGCGATAACGAAGGATCAGGATATTCTTTTGATGACTTTTGGGACAATCCTTAGATAATCTAGTTGATCTTATTGTGATGTATAATTAGATTGATCAGATTATTTAAGTTAATCTACCTGGTGTATATATGGAAACTTACTTATGATCCTTTGGTTTATAAAAGTCTGATATTTTGATGATCATAACGCATGTATTTTGAGGTTTAAATTAGCCCTGAATTTTAGGGTGTTACAGTATGGTATCAGAGCACTAGTTTAAGCGAACTAAGTATGCTGATGAGATACTTAGACTTAAGCTGAGATGTAGTAGGTTATGATATGTGAGATATGGGTAGACGTGTTAAGACGGGATAGTCTTAGAGTTAACTGGAATACGTGAAATTAGTGTTGTGACAATGATAACGGGGATTCTCCTGTATGATATGTTCACAATTTCAATTAGCTACTGTTATTATGAATATATTGTTACACGAGCATGTCTACTTCTGAATTGTTACAGTGACTAACGATCGGTAAAGTACGTTTTGTATGTATGTAAGTGCATAACCATTTCTCGTGGTTATCCCTGTAAGTTATAGTAGAGTGATGGTGAATACGCCACCAAGCTCCTTTAGAGGACATAGCAGTAAATGATTGGGGGTTGGAAGGACAACCTGGAATTAGTGGGACTCATGAAAGTCCGCCAAGGCAACCTTTAATAGGTGATTTGATATGTGCAGAGATAGTGTATGAGATTATTGATTAAGACGGAATTAGTATGACATGGTTGAGTATGGGGGCCATGGAATGCATGTATAGCAACTATTATAAGGCCGAGAGGGCGACCTCTGGTCGGAAGTAGAGTGTCAATGATAAGTTACGTAATTAAAACGATTGCAAAATCACTATCTGAATAGGCGATTAGATCAAACCCTGAGTCTTTGGGATACCAAAGACCTAGGTTAGGAGTACCCTTAAGGTAACGAAAGATTCGCTTTACAACGATCAAATGAGATTCCTTAGGTTCAGCTTGATATCGTGCACACAAACAGCTTGCATACATAATATCAGGTCGGCTAGCTGTAAGATACAGAAGAGAGCCGATCATCCCACGGTACGCTGTGACATTAACAGGTTTTCCAGAAGGATCCTTGTTTAGTGTCAGCGGTGGTGCAATAGTGGTTTTCATAGCTGAATCCTGAGTTAAATCAAATTTCTTCAGCATATCTTTAACATATTTTCCTTGATGAATGAAAGTTCCTTTTTCACTCTATTTGATTTGAAGACCTAGGAAATATGTCAGCTCACCCATCATACTCATTTTATATTCAGCTTTCATTATATCAGCGAAATGAGTACATAAGTCAGGGTTAGTAGAACCAAATATAATATCATCGACATATATTTGAACAAGAATAATATGACCTTTTACTTTCCTGAAAAATAGAGTTTTATCGATTTGACCACGCTCAAATTTTTCAATATAGAGATAAGTAGAGAGAGTGTCATACCATGCACGAGGAGCTTGCTTTAAGCCATAGAGTGCCTTATCCAGCTTATATACATAACCTGGATGCTTAGGATCAGTGAATCCTGGAGGTTGTTCCACGTAGACTTCTTCATTCAGCTTTCCATTGAGGAACGCTGACTTAACATCCATTTGATAAACTTTGAAGTCCTTATGTACAGCGTAAGCTAAGAATAGACGAACAACTTCGAGTCTTGCCATGGGGGCGAATGTTTCGTCGTAATCTATACCTTCCTCTTGTCTGTATCCCTGAGCAATAAGACGAGCCTTGTTGCGGGTAACAATTCCATGTTCATCCAACTTGTTTCGATAGACCCATTTAGTGCCTATCACTGACTTGTCAGATGGTCTGGGAACGAGATTCCAAACTTTGTTTCTTTCCAATTCTGTCAGCTCTTCTTGCATAGCGCTGACCCAGTTTGGATCTCTGAGGGCATCATCTGTTTTCTTTGGTTCAATGAGATGGATGAGTGGGAGCATCTTCTGAATCACCAAGATGAGAAAACGTCCATTGATTCAGTTCTTCAGTATCGGCAGAAGGTCTAGAATTTGCTGAACGAGATTTTCAAAAGTGACGTGGATTATTTCTTCTACAGTCTGTCTTCTACGATTGAAGACTCTGAAGGCTTTGGAAACTGAAGAATATCCAAGAAAGATTCCATCATCAGCCTTAGGATCAAACTTTCCAAGGGTGTGAGTCTCAGATCCGTGCAACGAACAATGAAATCAACAGATTAAACAATATAGTATACGATTTCAACTGGTCATCTCTATTAAGCTTTCAATCAGAGAGAATTACAATAATGAATAGGAAAACAAATGAGACAACTAGCCTATTTTTCTAAGGCTAATGAACAATTTATATGGCGGGCCCGTGGTTAACAAGCCCACGGCCCGTTCACTAATAAGGCTCAAATACAAGAATTACAAATTAAACCCTTGAACTTTAAATCAACAATAAATGACCCTAACAATCTCCCCCTTTGATTTGAAGTTCGAGTTCGCGCTCTAGTTCTCGCCAGTTATAGACATATCTTTTACGAAGCGCAAAGTGTACTTCGAACAATCTGATAGCGTGACGATAGTCAATGCGTTCTTCAACCACTTCTAAGGCGTTTCGTGCGGTTATCTCATTCGAGTTCGGAACATACGAAATCTTCTGATTTTCTGATTCATAGGAAATGATTTTGCGAAGAGCATTATGTACTTTGAAGAGCGTGCCGTCGCAGAATCTGTCTACCTGACTGAAGTGCGGAAATTTCTTTTCATTCTGATTGTTGATGAAGACAATCCCAAATTCCGGTTGTAGAAGCAGAGCGTTTTCGGAATACATCTTCAACTCAGGAGCTTTCAGATTCGGCTTGATCAGATTTACCTTCTTAGCCCTGTTCTCGATTGCCATTTTGAAAGTCCGTTAGATAAGACATCATAATTGTACGGACCAGGAATCGACGAACAGCTTCGAGCGCCTTTGTAACTGGTAGCGGTCGGATGATTCTTGAACGAAGGTCTTTTAGAATAGCCAGGAAGTCGAATGGTCGGAGGTGCTGGAAGTCGGCTTCAGAAAATATCCAGTCATTACCATCTTCGCGTCTGACAGTGAACACTGGATACACGATTTTCATCATACGGCTTGACTGGATGTTGAGTACCTCGGTAATCTTATGCTTTGTTCTGACTTGACTGACTGGAAGACACCGCTTCATTGCGCAGATGTACCGGCGTTGGTATTCGGGATTGTAGTTGTAAATCCCAAGGCAAAAGGTCGGCTCGATCGGGCGTAGTTTGTGAACAAACAGCTTCTTCAGGGATTCCTCCTGATGAGGAATAAATATAGGGATCTTCTCCCAACGGATTTGTTGCGGTTGAGGAGGTAGGAGATCAGAAGATGTCGGTTGCTGAGGAGATGTCTGAATATTGGCAGTTGAGGTCTCGGGTCTTGTTGAAGTTTCATCGGGTTCAGTAGAGTGAACGGGTGAAGAACCATATAAATTTTGGAGCAAGAACTGATCATAAGTCATCGTCATCAGTCGGGAAAACCAAATTAACCTGGAGATTTGCGGCACTGGCGGCTTTTTCATACTATGCATCTTCGGTCTCCGGGTTGGCTTCACAGTCTGGATCAATCATATCCAATAACGGTCTGTCTGATGAGTCAAAATCAACCAGTTCCTGTGTTGAACTCTCGGGCTTTTCAACCGTCGGGTCATCATCATCTGATATTTCCATGTCGATTACCATCTCGGCTAATGGCAACTCGGCTTCAGGTTCGGCGTCGGTTGTTGTTGCCGCAGTTGCTGTTCCAGTTGAACCACAGTTGTAGTTTCGGTGAGAATAGGGGCGGTCTCGGTAGGTCTTAGTCGTTTCTCTCCCTCACGGTGATCAGGATCATCCTAGTCATCGTGCTTGCGCTTCAGACCGCCTGCTTGACTCTTACAGGTATCTTCAAGTGAATGGAATCTCTCGGACAGCGTTGTGAGCGCTTGGTTGTAGTCCTTGAGAGTCGAGTCAATGCTATCCAAACGAGTGGTAATGGATGATGAAGGAGCAGTGATCTGGGATTTTAGAACGGTTATCAGGTCTGCTTCGGTAGAGGCGTCAGATTCGGATTGTTGGAGTAGCTGAGCTAGAAGCATCGTCTTGAGGGTGTCCACCGAGTAGGTATGCTGAGTAGGAGTCGGTGGAGGTGTAGGTGCAGTTTCAGCTTCGACGATCTTCTCTTTGCCTTTGATTAAGCTCTTCATTTTTGCGAGCTCGACGGCGACGTGCTGCTCCATTGCCAGGAGACAGCCTTAAGGATGCTGTCCAGGGACCCTGGTGACACAAAGTCGGGTAACGTAACACCGGGATCACTTAGATTACCCGTTGAGCCATCTACCGCAGAGGTAGAGCCACCTACGTTCACGGTTGGCGTAGGGATAGCCGTGGTAGGATTTCCATCCGATCCTCGTGTTCCGCCAGACGAAGACACTACAGACGTTCCGATCGAGTCACGAAGAGTCTTGATTTGGTGTTCCTCATCATGTGTCCTAGCTGAAGAATGTTCAATGTCAAATGGCTCTAGACTCGATGGTGCATGAAATGAAGTCGGGACCAGGGGTTGTTGGTCTCTTATTTCAACACCAGTACTCTCCGAGTGAGAGACCGGTGGAAGTTGTGCTTGATCCCCGTGAGAAACTAAAACATCCGTCTTTTGAGAGACGGATGAGTGGACAAGGAGGTTGTGCAATTGCTCCGCTGGGTCCACGGAGGCTTCTTCAATACCCCGTCCCAACGTATGAGACGGGATAGCAGATGTGGCTATCCGGATATCACGTGGTTGGGTTCGCTCTGGAGCCTCGTTATCTTTACGACTCAATCTTTCTTGGTTCGCTTTCGACCTTAATTCCCTCCGACTCACATGTGCTATGTCCCGGGGAAGGTCCCTACGGCGCTGGCTGGACCATGGGATTCCCTAACTCGCGTGTATATACTATCACAGGTAGGGCTTCAGGTATATGCATAGCACGGATATTATCCTGCTCCCCCTCAAAATATACATGGGGATTGACTTGCTCCCCCTTGGAGTGAGAGTGTTATTTACTTGGGAGACATCAACACAAGGAAAAACAATTAGACTTTTAAGAAAACAGTGTGACGCTTCCCCTCAAGTGAGGAACATAATGATGTTGCTCTTGATCCGCCATGGAATATCTGTAAAAGAATCTAAGTCAGTGACCAAGGCGGAAGAACAAATGACGGCGCGCACCTTTGCATTAAATGGCTCAATCTGAGACAGCTTGAGGACTGACAGTGAGAAAACAAGTACAAAACAGACAAACTCAGAGGTGTCCGGACATTTTGAGTAAAATTGAGACTTTCCGGACAAACCAAAGTATCCGAACAAAAAGTTTCCAGACAAAATGGTTTTCCGGATGGGATGAATGATTCCGGACAAAATGGAGATTCCGGACAAGAAGAGTTCCGGATAAGCAATGGTTACCGGACAAAAAGGTTCCGGACACTTTGACATTTTAAACAAAAATTCTCTCAGTTAAAAAGATACCTTAGGATTTTGATAGAATTCTTCTCTCGCTTCCCCTCAAACTGAGCATGGGGATGGCTTTGCTCCCCCTCGAATAGTGCAAAAATTGTGCAATGGAGAGTTCGACACACAAAAACTTTTAGACATTTAAAGAAAAAAAACTTGTGTCGCTCCCCCTCAAATGATGAGCATAAGATGACATGCTCCCCCTCAGAATGTGCGCGTAGAGTGAAGTACACACGGAAGTATCCACACAAAAAAAAACTTTTCAGCATTTAAGAAAATTGTGTGTGATGCTCCCCCTTAACAGTAGAGTAACATACCTGATAGCTGATCATGCTCCCCCTAAACATATGAGCAGCTCGTGAAAGCACAGGTATAGACAAACCTAACGTCTTCGTAATATTGTTCCTTGTAGATCGTGAGCAGCTCCGTCCTTCCGGTCATGTGTGTGGAGCATCCAGTGTCTAAGAACCACACATGACCGTCTTGCAAAACAAGTTTAGCGGACCTTGGGTACCCAGATTTGCCTGGGTCCCGGAGGGTTAGGTTTCACACCTTTCGGAGGAGCTTGCTTTGAAACATTTTGCCTCTTAGGTGTAGGTTTAACCTCAGTAGGAGGAACCCACTTTGAAGTGGGTTTCGTATCTTGCCTTGGTTTAACCTCTGATTGGGAACCCCGTGGAGTATAGTGTTTCGTTTTGTTTTTACGGGGTTTGCGTTTGGGTGTATGATTATATATGTGATATGACCCAAACCAATCATTATTATTTATGTCATCAAAGTCATTCCAACCACAACTAGAACAACACAAATGATCGTGTGATAATTGGATCAATTGCTGAATGGAGTAAATTTTCATCGGAAAATTAACATCCCTTTTAACAAAATCAGTCCTATGATTCCAAGCACAATCGTTTTTGTTCATTCTAGGGTAAAAAACAGTGTTAAATGACTTCCACCCTTCTTTCTCAATAGATTCCCTAGCTGGCCTCTTTGGTTTATCTTGTTTAGCTGGCCGGTTTTATCTGAACCCACATTGACAGCATGGTCAGTGAACTTCGAAGAAACAGGATTTTTGATAGGCAATCGCTCGGTCTTTTGCCTCGGCTGTGATTGGTTTTGAGGAACATGTTTAGATTAGGGAATCTCAATCACAGCTGGGGCCTTCGTGTTAGAACAAGTACCCTTTACAAAGTTGACCGGTCGATTGACTACGGGGGATAGAAAATCAGTATGGCTCGGAAGAGGTTTGTCGAAAGGGAACGACTCAAACTCTCCATCAGAATTGCCTTCAGAGTTCATATATTTTGAAAAATCGACTTCCGGAATTTCAGGACTTGGATTGGTCAAGGAAGGCGAGGAGTACGCTGTGTTAGTGTGCGTTGGGGAATTGGGTGCGGAAGCATTTGAAAAATCAAAGTTTAAGTCCCTTTTAACACACTCATCTTGAGAAACTTTACTTTCTTGTGAAGAGATATTTCCTATGAAGGCTTTACACGAGGATGTGTCAGATGAGTTTGAGGAAAGTTCAGGTGAAATCTGCGTTACATTTTGGAGTAGGTCAAGATGCACTTGAAGTTGGCCATTTCTCATGTGCTCTTTCATCGTTTCTCTTGTCATTTCAGACAATTTAGATGAGAGCTTATTGATTTCACTCTGAAGAGTTTCCTTTTCTTCATTTGACACAACTTCGGTTTTCTCAGATTTGTGTTTCTCAAGTTCCTGAATTAATGCTTTCTTTTCGTTTTGAAAAACAGGCCTTTCTTTCTCAAGTGACTCCTCCAGCTCGACAATCTTTGCTTTTAAGATGAGAGGAGGGACATAGAGTTTAAACTCGTCCGTCTCAGTCTTGGTTGCGGGTGCTTGGTCCTCATCCTTTTTGGAGGAATCCTTGGGCGTAGCAACCTTGTAGGGGTCGAAGTAGTCATTTGAGAGATACTTTTTGTTCTTTTGATAGGAATAATTTAAAGGTTCATAACAAAACGAAAGTTGTATTCCACGTTTGTGTGTGCGCTTATATTCCTCGGTTTCCTCTTCCTTTTCAGGTTCAAGAGGACCAGTCCATTGAATTTCATATTCCGGATACTTTTTATCTAATCGAAAACAACCAAAATCATACAAAGTAGGAGTTTGGTATCTTCCCTTTTTCAAATAGTGTGGGTTATCGTATCCGATTCCCCATTCTTTGTTAAAGTGCGTGAACTCTTTGGGTTTATTCATAAAGATGGTTTGATCGGTTTGACCTCTTTTGTGGAGTTTTGTTTCAAGATCGGTGATTTTATTAACAAACTCCTTATGCTGAATTTGAAGAGCAGAACATTGATAAACAATTTCTGCTTTCTCATTCAAACACTGATCAAGCTTTAAGGTCAGATCAGATATCTTAGCTCGAAGATCTTTTGGTGCTATCGAAAGATTAGCACACTTTTCCTTTAGGTAGGTGTTGTCAGATTTAAGCTTTTCTGTTATCTTTGTTTGAGCATCTAACTTTACTTTTAACGAGTTAATTTCAAGTAGTTGTTCATTCGAGGAAAACATATATGACTCTACCTTTTGACCAAGCAATTGAATTTTATCAACAAAAGCATTATGGGTTGGTAGACATACCTGACATGCCTTTTCCTTTGACTGAGGTGAATAAGACATCTTCTGTTGCACTGGAGTGATCATCAGACGATGGTTCGATTCAAAGTGGAACAGTATCAAGGATACTTAAATGTCCCCCTCATGCGACTTAGGACGGGGGTCCCGCTAAGGAATCCGGAAAACTGAGCTTACCGGATGAAAGAGTTACCGAATAACTTACCGGAACTGAAGGTGTCCGGACACGTCTGAGTGACCGGATACGAAGGTTACCGGGTGAAATTAGTTTCCGAATGAAAAACTCAAACACAGAACTTACCGGATGAGATACTTACCGGGTAGGATGAGTTTCCGGATGAAAATGATTATCGGATACCTAGAGTTGTCCGGATAAAATGCTTTACCGGAAACTTTGGGTTTCCGGAACAAATTACCCGAAAAGATTGGAATTTAAGGACTTACCCGGAAAGAAGGCGTACCCGGAAAAGAATAACACAAATGTCCGGAAAGTATTGTAACTGTCCGGAAAGTGCGGCTGGGTTTGTCCGGGAACTGCGGCTGTGGGTTTCCAATCGATTAGGAATCGACTAGGGTTGCTCAAAAATGTTCCTGAAAGATTAGAAACACTCCCAAACACAAAAATAACACTAACCCAATCGATTTTGAAGCAAAAACAACAAGTTTTTATGGTAAAAATTCGATTTTTAGTGAAGAACACACTCAAAACTTTTGAACTTAATTTGCTTAATAAACCACTCAAATGATCGAATTAGGGTGTGAAAATTTGCAGAATCACTAATAACAATGATACTAACAAAACCCAATAAACGAAATCGATCAATTTTTACCGGAATCAAAAAATTGAATGTCACTCAAGAACACAGCCGTATTGGTCAGAAATCTTACCAGAAATCGAATTGAACACTTTGAATCGATGTAGTCCGTCTGCTCTGATACCAATTGTGAGTCTCAGATCCGTGCAACGAACAATGAAATCAATAGATTAAACAATATAGTATATGATTTCAACTGGCCATCTCTATTAAGCTTTCAATCAGAGAGAATTACAATAATGAATAGGAAAGCAAATGAGACAACTAGCCTATTTTTGTAAGGCTAATGAACTATTTATATGGCGGGCCCGTGGTTAACAAGCCCACGGCCCGTTCACTAATAAGGCTCAAATACAAGAATTACAAATTAAACCCTTGAACTTTAAATCAACAATAAATGACCCTAACCAAGGGCATCTCTGTTGTTCAGTATGAAACACTGACATCCAAAGATGTAAAGAAAGCTAATTAAAGGCTTTCTCCCATGGAAGAGTTCATAGGCTATTTTCTTGAATCTTTTGACAATCAGCGACCTGTTTTGCGTAAAACAAGCAGTGTTGACAGCTTCTGCCCAAAACTGAGTAGGTAGATGAGAATCGTTGAGCATTGAACGTGCAACTTCAATAATTGTTCGATTTCTTCTTTCAGCGACTCCATTTTGTTGCGGTGTTCTCACTGAGGAAAAGTTGTGAGAAATACCCTTGCTTTCAAAGAAGGAATCAAGAGAATTGTTTTTGAATTCAGTCCCATCATCACTCCTTATTGAGCGAACGGTCATGTTGTTCAGGACTTCCATTTTCCTGACAAAGGTGATGAGTTCTTCAGGGGTGTCACTCTTAGAACGGAGAAACATTACCCAGGTATAGCGAGAGAATTCATCAACTATGACCAACGTATATTTCTTTCCAGCGATGGATTGTTTGTTAACAGGGCCAAACAAATCCATATGGAGAAGTTGTAGAGGAGATGACACTGAGGAAACTTGCTTAGATTTGAAGCTTTCCTTGGTTTGTTTCCCTTTCTCACATGCTGAACATAGAGACTCCTTAGCGTATGATTGTTGAGGTAAACCAGTAACCAACTCTTTAGAAGAAAGAGTATTCAGTGTCTTGAAGTTGAGATGAGAGAACCTCTTATGCCATATCAGATGAGGCTTTTGAGAAGAAACAGGAGTTCTCAGTGGTTGTAGAGTCCATGTTTATAACGTAAACATTTTCCATACGGTATCCACTGAGAGCTATCTTCTCCTTTTTGTCAGTGACAAAGCAGGATTCCTTAGTGAAAATCACTTTGTTATCCTTGTCACACCGCTGACTGATGCTTAGAAGAATGTGCTTCAGTCCTTCAACATATGCGAGTCTTCTGAAGGTTGTTGTATCATTAGAGAGTACACCAAACCCTCGGGTATGGCCTTTTCCGTTTCCACCGAAGGTCACTGAGGGACCCTTCTCTTCCTTGTATTCAGTGAGCAGGTTTTTTTTCCAGTCATGTGTCTAGAGCATCCGCTATCAAGATACCAGATACCCTTCTTAACCTGCAAACAAAGGAAGATTAGTTTGATTTGGGCACCCATTTTACCATGGGCCCACACTTGTCAGTGGTGGTAGAGGAAGTGGAAGGTTCAGCAATCTTCGCAACATCTAAAAGTTTCTGAACTATTCTTCACTTTGGTTAATTTCTTAACCTCAGTGGTAGGTTTCACCTTAACCTGATTTGCACCAGGAATGGTCTTATTTTCCTTGGGGACATTGATCTTCACCTTAGCTAATTTTTCAGCTTTGGTGGCTGTGGGGCACTTACTAGCAATATGATTGGTAAGTCCACAGTGATAACATTTCCTATAGCTAAAAGTAGCTTTAGGACCATTTGCATGCTGAACCGTTAATTTTAAATGAGCAGGGCCAGCACCAATTATACCTTTGGCATTGGAAATGGGAGGAACAATCAGTTCTTCAGATTTCTTACCAATAATATCCACTCTGATTCTAGGAGTAGATCACTGAATAAATCCAGGGATCTTGTTCTTAGAAGTAGAGGGATAAGTCACTGAAGCTTTAGAAGCATTCATCTTAGGTACAAAGGTACCCTTCTGAGGTTTTTGGTTGAAAACTTTTTCTTTTCCTTTACCTTTAGGGATAAAGGTAGGTTTTTTCTCAGGGATAGGAGTTTTAGAAGAAGAACACTGAGATGAGGAAGTGTCAGGGATAGAGGACACGAACATTCCAAATTTAAGCATGGAATGGTCAGTGGTTGGTTCTAGAGTATCATCTTTGTAACCAAGACCACGTTTGTCACTCAGGGGAATCTGAGACTTAATTGTCTCAGTGATCGTTGTTGAGGATTTACACCATTCTTTAACAGTAGCCTTTTCAGCCTTTAATGCAGTGATAGCTTCTTCACGTTCTATTTTGACTAGCTGATTTATATGAACCTGATCTTTTAAATCTTCTTCAATTTTAGAAAGCTTTTCTATTTGAAGGTGACAGTTTTTAAGTTATTCAACGAGATCAAGGTTTTGATTTTCAGCTACAACTTTGCTATTCATGGCATCATATAAGTTCATAGTCAAGAGATCGATTTTTCGAAGACTATCAGCTTCATCAATATCTGAAATATTTGTAAAGAAAGAAGTTGATACATTAGAGGTAAAGGATGAAGCAGAGGGAATTTCAGTTTGTTCTTCCTCTTCTTCTATCTTTGCCATGAGGCAGAGGTTGGCCTCATCATCATCTTTTGAGTCAGATGATTCTTCAGTGTCGGAGGCAGCCCAGTCGAAGTCAGCGACCAAGCCTTTGCCTTTCTTCTTAAAGCTTTTTAGCTTTGAATACTTTTTTTCACCTTTTTGTATTTGTCATCTCTAGCCCTGGGGTTAGAGTTTTTCTTGGGGAAAGCTGAGGGTTTATACACTTTCTTTGACCTGCATTCACTAGAAAAGTGTCCTACTTTCTCACAGTTAAAGCAGTTAGCAGTAGCCTTATCAACATGGGTTGATGATCTAGGCTTGTCAGTGAGTGCAAGAGGTTTATTCCTTCTGAAGTTACTCTTTCTAGCGAATCTCCTAAACTTATTAGCTAGGAGTGCTAGAGATTCATCAAGATCTGAAGAGTCAACATCTGATGAGCATTCAGAGTTAGTTTCCAACTCAGTGACAGTGATAGTAGATCGCTGAATGGAAGTTGACTCTGAGACTAAAGCAACATTTGTGCTCTTGGAATCTTTTACAAAATTCTTCTTAAGATGACACGATTGCTCATGATTGAGCATAGTGCCATATAAGGTAGAGAGAGTCATAGATTTTAGATCCTTTGATAGCTTGAGACACATTGAATAACTGTCCCAGCTTTAGGTAAACATTCTAAGAACTTTGTCAGAATTTCAAAGTTAGAATATTCCTTACCAACGGTTTTCAGATCTATAATTAAACAATTAAACCGCTGATGTACTTCAGAGAGAGATTCATTCTTACCATAAATGAAGCTTTCGTATTGTCTTACCAGGTCGATCTTTCTTGAGTCCTGGACTTCAGACGTACCTTCATATTGAACACAGATTGTGTCCCACATGGCTTTGGAGGTTTTCAGGTTCATGACGGAATGGTAGACTTCGTCAGGAAGAGCCATGGAAAGAATGGATCTGGCTTTAGTGTCGATAGCCACTTTCTTCTTATATTCATCAGACCAATTGTGAGGTTCCTTAGGAATGATTCTTTCAGGAATGGCAGCTCTAGTAGTAGTGCCTGGAACTTCAGGATCAATCCTAACAGGAATATATAGGCCATTTTCGATGTAATAAGGCATAGTAGGGTCTACACCTTCTAAGAAGAGTATCATCCTATTTTTCCACAGATTAAAGTTATCTCTGGAAAATCTAGGGGGTTTTGCAAGAGAACCATTGTCAATATAGTTTGTGTTTGTGTTAGTAGCCATTATGAGAAATAACAAGAAAGAGAAAAGATTAGTATAAGCAAGATCTTGTTTATGAGATTAAACAATCCGCTCTGATACCACTTGTTGGTCCCGAAAGGGTTATACAAGTTTGTAGAAGGGGGGGGGGGGGGGGGGTTGAATACAAACACACAAATTTTACTTTTCTAAATTGTTTATTGATATTTATCAAACAATTTACAACTTGTTGCGGAACAATATTAAGGAATAATCCTAATCTAAACAAGTTATGAGAAACACTAAGTTTCTTGCACTAGAATTAAGACAGAAAGGAGATAAGAATATTACTAATAATATTCTAACACTAAGTAAGAGAAAGAAGAAGATGGCCGAGCACTTCATTTCTGAAGTAGGGTTCTTCTTATATACTGCATGCATTTAATGCACAACAGTATCACTTTACACGTGGCAGCAGCTGATTGGTTGCATGGTTTGACCTTTGTAGACAACCTTAGTAGCCGCATGATGTACAGTGTAGAATCAGAGTTGGTTGTACGATTCTGGACAAAAGGGATGTCCCTTTTGACATTTCGTACGGAGACGTGCAAGGGGGTAAGACAAAAGTAACTTGTAGAGTAAGACTTCATGATCAGCGTTCGTTGAACAGTACTTTATCAGCGAGTGACAAAGCTCAGCGATCGCTGAAGTCTTCTACTTGAAACTTCACGTTGAGTGGACAAATCTTGGCTTTGCTGTTATCCGCATCAGTTCATTAGTAGACTTGTCGCTGGTTCTTTGGCTTGATCTTCGACTTCAGCGTAGAACATATTTGACGTGAAACTTGTCTTCAGGGATCATAAGTAAACAACTAAAATCATCAGCGATCATCAACAAGACTGAACAGGCTCAGAGCTATATTGATGAACAGTTTCGCTGAATGTATAATTAAATGAACATGAGTTTCCTATCAGCGGTACTGTAGAGACATAGTACTTATCAGCGATAGTGAAACTCTAATACATATTGTCTACTTACAATTTTCACTAAGTGTTTCTTATAGAGTCATTATCAATCACAGAGGGTTTGGATCAACACGATGTTCCGAAGACGGCTTTCCGGACACGGTATGGTCGTTACGAATTCCTAGTAATGCCATTTGGGATGACGAACGCACCATCGGTGTTCATGGACTTGATGAATCGGGTGTGTTGACCCTTTCTCGATAAGTCGGTGATCGTCTTCATAGATGATATCTTAGTTTACTCCAAGGACAAAGCGGACCACGAGTTTCACCTACGAGAAGTGTTAGAGGTTCTACGAAAGGAAAGATTGTACGCGAAGTTCTCTAAGTGCGAATTTTGGTTGAGTGAGGTCCAATTCTTGGGTCACGTGGTTACCCGAGAAGGAGTGAAGGTGGACCCTTCCAAAATCGAGGCAATGATGAATTGGGAACCTCCCAAGAGTCCGGGGGAAATCCGAAGCTTCTTGGGTTTGGCGGGTTACTACCGGAGATTCATTCAAGACTTTTCTAAGATTGCTTCTCCATTGACGGCATTGACTCGGATGAATGTGAAGTTCATATGGACCGCAAAGCAATAGGAAGCATTCCGTACTTTACAAAAGAAGTTGTGTGAAGCACCGATATTATCATTACCTGAAGGATCGGAAGACTTTGTGGTCTATAGCGATGCATCCAAGATGGGCTTGGGGTGCGTACTAATGCAACGGGGGAAGGTGATCGCTTATGCTTCGAGACAACTCAAGGTGCACGAAAGGAACTACCCTACGCACGATTTGGAATTGGCCGTGGTGGTATTTGCGTTGAAGTTGTGGCGTCATTACCTCTACGGCACGAAATGTACGTTGTACATGGATCACAAGAGCTTGAAGTATGTATTTGATCAAAAGGAGTTGAACATGAGGCAACAGAGATGGTTGGAATTACTCAAAGACGATGATTGTGAATTGCTTTACCATTCGGGTAAGGCCAATGTGGTCGCCGACGCCTTAAGCCAAAAATAGTATAGTGGGAGCTTACGCGCCAACCTCTCGAGGATCGACATAGTGTCAAGCTTAGTGGAGCGGATTTGAGTGGCGCAATCCGAAGCCTTAAAAGAAGAGAACCTCAAGGATGAGGTAATGGTGAAGCAAAAGCAACTGTTAACGGAGGATGGTCGTGGAGTTAAGTTGTTCAACGGGCGCGTGTGGGTGCCCAAGATCGGTGGAAATTGGGAACTACTCATGGACGAGGTTCATAAGTCAAAATACTCCATTCATCCCGGAAGCACCAAAATGTATCGGGATTTGAAGTTATATTATTGGTGGCCAGTCATGAAGTTGGATGTGGCACATTATGTAGAGCGGTGTACGACTTGCTCGCAAGTGAAGGCTTAACATCAATTGCCCTATGGTAATTTACGACCTTTGGAAATCCCCGAGTGGAAGTGGGAGAAGATCCCCATGGATTTTGTGACTAAATTGCCAAGGACTATGAAAGGTTACGACACTATTTGGGTGATAGTGGACCGGTTGACGAAGAGTGCACACTTTTTGGCGATGCGGGAAACCTTGCCAATGGACAAGTTGGCAAAGCTCTACATTGATGAAGTGGTTTCGAGGCACGGAGTGCCCGTGTCCATAGTCTCCGATCGAGATAGTCGGTTCACATCAAGGTTTTGGCAAGCATTACAAGAAGAACTTGGTACGAGGGTGAATTTAAGTACGACATATCACCCACAAACGGATGGACAAAGCGAAAGGACTATCCAAACCTTGGAGGATATGTTGAGGGCTTGCGTAATTGACTTTGGGGGCAATTGGGACACTCACCTATCGTTAGTAGAGTTTGCTTACAACAATAGCTATCACTCTAGCTTGAAGGCGACACCATTTGAGGCATTATATGGGAGAAAGTGTAGAACTCCCGCGTGTTGGTTAGAGGCGGGGGAGAAACAATTCGTCGGACCGGAAATCGTACAAGAAACGGCCGACAAAGTCAAAATCATTAGAGAACGTTTGAAAGCGGCCCAAGATCGACAAAAGAGCTACGCCGACAAGAAAAGGAGACCGGTGGATTTCCAAGTGGGAGAACGTGTTATGTTGAAGGTGTCACCTTGGAAAGGCTTGATTCGTTTCGGGAAACGAGGGAAGTTGAGTCCCCACTTCCTAGGGTCGTTCACTATTTTGGAGCGTGTTCGTTCACAAGCCTACAAGTTAGACTTACCACCGGAAATGGACGGGATCCATCCGACATTCCATGTATGTTATTTGCGGAAGTGCCTAGCGGAGGAAGAAAGTGTGATACCATTGTCGGAAATCCGAGTAGCTGACAATCGTTGCATAGAAGAGCCCGAAACTATTTTGGAAAGATTGACTAAAAGAACTCGACACAAGGAAGTAAGCATGGTCAAGGTGCAATGGAAACACCATCGGGGTGCAAATGTGACTTGGGATACGGAAGAGAACATGAAACGTCGATATCCTCATTTGTTTGATTAGCCTAAAATTTCGAGGACGAAATCTTTTCCAAGTTGGGGAGGATTGTAACACACTAATTTTTGCTAATAAGATAGCCACTTAGTTTATGGTTTGATGGGTAGAGTGTTAGAAGAAAGAAATGAAAAATGGGGATTAGCGGACGTCCGCATGAGGGTTGTCGGACGTCCGTGTTGTGCGGACTTCCGCCTGCCATCCGCGGAAGCAACAAAAGTTTGACCGAGAAATTCTAAGTTTTGGGGGACGGACGTCCGCATGGTGCTTGCCGGACGTCCGTGTGGCACCTGGCAAAATTTTGCTCTTTTCTCCCAAGAGTTTCACTTCTCTCTCTCACTTTACCAAATCAGATCTCACTCTCTTTCTCTCTATCTTTGGGACGATTTTGGACTCTAAAGCTTGGTAAGTTACTCCTTCCATCATCCCTCCTCATTTATGGTTTGATCCACCACATTAATGAGAAAACCTTCTCCATCTCTAGGTTGCTAACCAATTACTATACTCAAAGTGCTCAAGAATCTTCTCTTCCACTTTCTAGGGGTTTGGGTTTCTCTATAAAAACCCTCTAAGGTGAGTTTCTCTTCAAACCCAACTCACCTACATGTTTATATGTATATATATATATATATATATATATATATATATATATATATATATATATATATATATATATATATTAACCTAAATGGTGCTTCTTACTTCCACACTTCATGATTTCTACTTTTGACCTAAAATGGATTTGGTGAAATGTTAGGGTCTTGTTGGGTAAAATGGTTTGAAAGGTTTGAATACATAATAATCTTGATTTACTTATGATTGTCCACCTATATGGTTTATTTGGATGAATAAAATGATTTTGACCATTGTAGGTCAAAATCTAGGGTTTGGAAAAATTGAGGATTTTTGATGAAATATTATGAAAGGAGATTCTAATGATGGAAAAAGGGATTAACTATCGACTTTGGGATTTATGGTCTTAATACCTCATATTTCCTTTTATGTTTACATTCTATATTGAATATGTGTTTACCAATGTTCATAAGTTATGAGCTTATTCATGTGGTAATATTGTGTTGGCGTAATTGGGAGTTATGAATATTTTATTAGAGTGTAATGGATCCATAGGCACTAGAGTTTATGCCGATGTTGGGACACTAGTTTTCCACATCGCGACACGGCTAGGCATCGACGGTATGGTATAAGTCCTACGTGCGAATACGTTAAGGATGTTGCTCTACTTTGGGTATGGTTTTAAGTGGCCACACCCGGCATCCATATTATGTGTTATTTAAGTGTTTGACTTTTCTAACTCGTCAAGTGGATTATTATTGTGTTCCGTCACTTGCGTTGGGAAGCGGGTCTTCCCCATTACTCTAAAGGCATTGAGAACTTGAGGTATCCCATTATGATTATAGTACAATACTCATTGCTCATTTAATGATGACTTTTATTTCCAACTTATCATTGATTGTTCTCACTAGGCTTTAGCCTAACACTTCTTCTTTGAATGGCATGTGTAGCAGGTCATCCTAGTGGTGGGGCTCCTCGAGCTTGAGAGTAGAGTTTGAACGACGCGATAGCATTTTTGAAGGGACATAGAGGTGATCTTTTGGTGTATAGCTTGATATACTTTTGAGAGCGAGATAGCAACACCCGTATATAATCTTAACTTTGCTTAGTCTAGATTAGTAGGTTGTTTGGTTATCCCGTTCGATTAATTGTAATGTAAACGCCACAATATTACTTCCCCTTTTTGGGTGATTTGTCTATGTCATTATAAGTATTAATTCCGCAATTATTCAGGTTTAAATTTACTCTAAATTTTAGGGTGTTACATCAAGTTATAAGGAAAATGATCTATTACAAAATAAAGAATGGTAAAATTGGGATAACTAATATCTCTCACCAAAATAGTAAGTCTAAAGATGCCTTTCAACCATGGCACTTGTCAAGACTTTGATCATCGAGAGTGGGTCATGCTAAATATGGGTACTGTCTGTAATCTTAGTAAGATAAGGTAAGCATTGGATTCCTACAAGCCATTTTGGGTCAGACTTAACCAAATTAAGCCTAATAGGATTAGGATTTGGAGACATGTGTTAGGAACATTCATAAGATGAATTTAAATAAAACTAATTCATCTAACTACCGAAGAATTACATAGAGATGTAATTTGCAATGTTGATGCTTACCTAAAACATTATTGGTTGATCGGTTAGCTAAAACTAAATGGCTCGATAATAAAAATTTGGATCTTGGCCTGCTAGAAAGCTTATGACTTTTTCCAACACAATAAAAGAGGGTTGTTGTTTTGAATAAAACAATGGGAGCTTGTTTGATGAAAGTCATTATTAAACAATAATTTCATGACAATAAGAACTCTACTTATCTATTGTAGATTACCAACGGCACAAACCAACAATGAAAACAAAAATACTTTACGATCGATCCTTGAGAAAGAAAAACTAAATGGAACAAATTTCATCATTTTGTATCGTAATTTGAGAGTTTTTCTCAAAGCTAAAAAGAAACTGCATGTCTTGGAGCAACAATCCCTGAAGAGCCTAATTCCAGTGCTCCTAGAACTGAAAGTGACACTTTAAAAAAAAACATAAAGAGGATGCTTTGGACGTCTCATAACTAATGCTAATAACCATGAAACCTAATCTTCATAAGCAACATGAAAACACCAGGGGGGTCGATATGATCGAACACCTAAAATTGTTATTCCAAGAGCAAGCTAGACATGTGAGGCATGAAACATCTAAGGAACTGTTCCGTTGTAGAATGGATGAAAGTAGTCATGCTAGGACTCATATGCTTAAAATGGTTGGGCATATTGAGCGGCTTGAATGACTAGGATTTTCTTTACGAAAGGAATTGCATGCATGCTTAGATAATTAAAAGGAAATATCATGATCAATTTTTATCAGTATATTAGGGAATCAAGAAACTATGAAATGGACATAATGTGAATGACACATTCAATGACTCGAGTTCAATCTCGATATCAAGGACAAAATAATTCAAGTGTAAACTAAAATTGGCTACAAATCGATAATTTGTATCACCAATTCTCGTCATTTGGATGACGATGATGTATTGCTAGATACCACTCATCGTTTATAACTATAAATACGAGATTAATATTTATTACCATTATGTAGAGAACCCATTGGGTTACATGCTATAAAAATATCCGAAAAAGAGGTTTCAATAATTAAAATGTTTTATTATTATATCTAATTTGTATTGATTTAATCTCATCAAATAAAAACCAGATATTATTTATGTTGGACATAAAATAAGTTGACAAGGGATGGTTTTTGTAATAGAGTGATGGTGTATGTATGATGGTGGTTATGCCATACCTCTCTTATCCATATAAAATGTATAACATTTTATGTAACAAAAACGTCTTGCAATTTTCTCTCAAAAAATCACCTAAAACTTATATGCTCCGTTTTCTTTCTAAGTTTTGAAACTGTGACTACCATCACTAGAAGGCAAAGGATTCGGACTGTTCGCGTGGATATCATGGAGCAACATCAACTTTGTTTGTTGTTGTGATCAAAGTATCGCTAACTATGAGGTATAATTTCGAAACACCCTATTTATTTCGGTTCGTATGGGTCATTAGAAGGTTACGATTTATATTTTCTGCTATTCTTAAGATCCCATAACCCAACAATATTTGCATGAATGTATGTATTAAGTTAGAAGTATGAGATAATCGAGAAACTTACTATATTCCACCTATTGTTGTTATAGCCCATTTGTATACCCGTCTCTCCTCAACGGTTATTTTCATGCCCATCACCCGCCTAATGTATGGTGATCTTTAAGTGATCTACCAACCTCACAACCTTTCTTGTTGCTCTCTTGTTAGCGTCCCATCTTCTTCAATTTCATCTTCTTCTTACCTCCCCTTGATTTCTTTCATATCATCAATTTTGCATTATCTTCAATGCAAATGTCATTCCCTTTTTCTATCCGGATGGATTTAACCACTGATAGTGGTTCCACATTTTTTATTGGGCTAACTCCAAAGTCGAAGTCTGGATCGAGGAGGTATATCCAGAACTTTATTTCTTTCCTCTTTGTTCAAAAGGCTTCAACACTATTTCATCACATATATTAAACAAGGTTTGGCTATACCAGTATTGTGATAAGAGTATTTTAACGATATCACTTGTTTCATATCGGGACTGTTGTGTAAGAAGCAACTCTCTCAATGTGTTTTCACTTTTGTTAGCTCTTGGATTAGTAGTAAGTTCACCCAAATCACTAGTCCTGTTTTCCTCTCATTTACTTCATATTTGAAAAGGTTACCAAGCACCTACACAAACTTAATGAAAGCTTATCTAGATATTTGTCAAGGCAAGCCTCTAAAAGCTTTTCGACCTCTGACTTCGTAGACACTATAAGTGATATCTTCTCATCCATCAACTTGATGTTCTTCTGTATGTAAACAGTATGTAAACATTAAATTGTTTTGATAACACATGAAATAATTTCACCCAACTTATCAGAATAGATGAAACATATTTCATCCAACATTTATGAAACACATGAATCATTTTTAGAAACATGAAACAATTTAATAACACATCAAATTGAAAGATGAAACAATTTAGTAACAAAAGAAAGAATTTAAGAACAAATGAATCTGTTTCATTACATCATTAAACGACATGAAGTTTCTTCAAAACACATTACACTGTTTCATCCAACTTATAAAACACATGAAATCGTTTAAATAAACATGTCATGGTTTACTAGCACAGTAAATTTAACTAGTTTAAAACAAATAAAACAGTTTAAAAACTATGTGAATCTGTTTCATCCAATTTATGAAACCACATGACACTGTTTAATAACACATGAAGTACACATGAAGTACATATTCATCAAACTGTGTTAACATTTTCATTTAAACACCATATCACAAATGTGTCTTCTTAAAAGACATGTAAAAATTTCTACCATTTAATCCGAAGTGTCACATACCTCTCTATGAATATCATTATCTTCAGTACTGTCTTTTTGTGCTTCGTCATCCAACGACATGCATGTATTGCTGCTTGTTTCAACATGGCTTTTTCCCAACAATGGTTCCCTTCCCAATCCTCCATCCCCAATCTTCGATGCTTTGTGCTTCTTTAACAACTCTAAGCTCCATTACAGGACTCATGTGTTCAATTGTTATCTTGGTCCATAAAGTTGACTCCACATATGACGCAACGGGGGTTTGCGGAAGGATCGACAAGCGTCTAAATCCCTTTTGATAACGAGATTATGAAACATAATACTCGAAAAACTAAGAGAAAACTCTTAAAACGTAAGTTTATTGAATAATTGAAATGATTAACAAAGAACCTACCAACCCTATTTATAATCTAAATTATTAAAAAGATAAATACTAAGCTAATAAAGAGATAAATAAGAAAATTAAACTCATCTTAATCGTATTTAAGAAACTAATAATAAATAAATAAATTAAAAGATAAAAAAGGCATAAAGAGAATTGGAGATGGAAAAGGTTTGTCACGTGGCATCATATGGAAGTGGTGGCTGCTTTGGTTTTGCATGTGAAGGCAATGTCTTGCGCGAGGTGTGGCGCGGCTTAGGCCGCGCGGCTTCTCGCACCGTTTCGTTTTCCGACTTTTTCAACCAATTTGCCTTTCGATTTCGAGTTCTTTTCGAGCTCGTTTTCTTCTCTTCCAAATATTAGAAAAAGACCCGGTTAACTCTCGAAACCACCCTGTATCAGTGACCCACACTTGAAAAGAACTCGTCCTCGAGTTCACTTGAAAAACATCTTTATCCGACTCGTAGAACATTCGTTTCTTCAAAACGTTTTGTAGGACAACCTCAGGGGGGTAAAGAATGTATTAGGATCTTTTAGCTTTCAAAAATTTGTTTTCAATCACAAAAACAGATAATATGCAAGACAAGATATATAAGATAAGGGTAGAGAGAATGATACCAACACCGTTGTTTAGAGTGGTTCACCAATATGGCTAATCCACTTTCCGAGCCACTTCTCGAGACACAGATCCACTATGAATGTTCTTTATGGTAGAACATAAACCTTTATACAAATACTTGAATCGATCTCACACTTTTGCTAGAGATGGGAATGGATCACTCACTCACAAAGTAAATACTTACAAGATGATGGATTTCTTAATGGTAATCACTCTTGTATAAGTAGTATAAGACTTGGATGATTTTGAGAGTATAATGCTTGAGTTGTTTTGTTATTCAACAATGGCTAGAAATCAGAGATTTATTTCGTATGTATACTCAAGTCTTAATTTTATTTTTCACAGAACGTTGGATTTAAATAGGGAAGTTAAAAGGGAGCCAGAGCTCTTGCGGACGTCCACATAGACATGTTACGGATGTCCATAGTTAATATGTTGGTTGTGAAAGGAGCCGTTTGAACTCTGAATAGTTCAGAGAAATCACTCGAGTGCGGACGTCCGGATTTACCATGCGGACGTCCGTGGACTATTTTTCACCAACCCAAATTAAATGCTGGTCATTTCATTTCAAGTCAATTTAACCAACGTTCGAAAATTTGTTTGAAGTCAATATTTTCAAAAGATATATTTTGTTTGGTTTTTGAAATATCCAAGTGGTATACTATTTTGAGTAAATTACCTTTAGGAAATATGAAGACTATTAATAATACACATTCAGTCTTGAACTCTTCAGATGAAGTCTTCGTGTTTCACTCTTTTGAGCTGGAATACTTGGAATAGCTGAGATGATGCTTTTTTATTCTTCGGAATCTTTGTTTCACACACTTAGATTAAATTGTTAGGAGAAAATAAAGTTTGTCTATTTATTTGTCAATCATCAAAACAATGAGATTTGTGGCATTTAATCACTTGCACCAACAATCTCCCCCTTTTTGATGATGACAAATAAATAGACACGAGAATAATATAGTTTCTCCCCCTTTTGTCGAGATCAAAACGAGTGACATAAAAAAAGAGCTCCCCCTCAAAACAAGCTCCCCCTTAAATAAATCATAGGGGTATAAGCTAAGCAAAGCCAGATGAAAGACAATAAGAAGTACTTAATTTAAAACCAAACAGAATAAGCGTTATAAAGAGAAAAACCAGTCATCATTATCATCTAAAGAAAACTGGCGAAGCTCCTCGTGGACCATCCAAACATCTTGATGTACTTCATCGATTCGTCGATTTACCGCTTCCCAACGGTCCTCTTGAAGATGTTGAAAGGGTGTTTGAGAATGTTGAAGCCCCATGACAGCAGTTAGGATGTGTCAGTTGGAAACCGGGCCTGGCGGAATAGAGAAAGGAGGAGGATCCTCCGCTTCAACATCCTCAGGAACCGGTTCACGAATAGGAGCATGACGCCTCCGAGATGGACCCGGTTGAGCACCCATGCGAATTAGACTTAAACTATCTAGAAGTTTTGGCTCAGCGATGGGTCGACCGACAAACGCAAGTTGAAGATTTTGAAAAAGAGTTTTTATTAGATAGCCGAATGGAAGAGAATGATTGCTTTTCTCTAACCCGGTCATACGATGTGCAATTATAAAAACGGCATCAACAGAGATGCTTTGCTCAAGACAATAAAGAAGATAACACTGAAGACTACTCAAGCGTTCAGTGTTACCAACACGACCAAGAACATTAAAAAGAAGAGTTTTGTTCCAAAAACGCTTTTTGTCGGTCAAACATTGATCAGTCAAGTGAGAAGGATCAACGTCTATCTGAAAAGATGGGGCAAGAATGGATCCTAGGATAGAGTCTCGAGAAACATTAACTTGACTAAGTAAAGGAGCAAAAGAGGTGGCATTTGTAAATACACGATTAGTGGACCTAGGGAGACCTAACAAGTTAGCAAATTGGTCTAGATCAATCTTAAAGTGTTGATTATAGAGTTGAAGAGAAACAGTTTGGGTGGACTCATTGAAGTCATACCCGGCGTAAAACTCAATGATGCAATCATAGGACACTTCCCCTTTAAAGGAAAGGAAAGGTTCCCAGCCTACGGCCGTGAAAGCCTCGAGAGTACCAAAATGACCCATTTCATCTAGGTTGACTGGGCGACCGGGATTACAGGTGTGACTTTGTAAAAGCAAGCGATGTTCATCCCGACGAGTAGTCCGAGCCATGTCTGGATCCGGAGGAGGAGGAGGTGCTTGAGAGGATGAGGGACGAGAGCGCTTTGGACCCTGTGAGTTCCAGTTTGATCAGGTAACAATCAAATCAATAAGAAATAACAAGAACAATTCTTGATTTCAACTTGTCATCCCTCTTGTATTCATTCAAAGTATCGTTCAGAGAATATTACAATCAAAGTAAAGGAACGATTTCTAAACAATAAGCTCTCTAATGAATCTCTCTAATTGCTCTAACCTAAAACTAGGTTAACTAAACCTTATATACATAGGCCTTAGCTAAACAAGGCCCAAGCCCATTAAACAATTAAGCCCAAATAACACAATTAAGGCTTTTACAATTAAATAATTAAACTAATTAAGCACTATATAATTTTTTATATATCTTTCTAATATGTAGGACATTTATGGTCCTAACAATCTCCCCCTAATGATATATAAAGAAAAATCGGTCTTGAAACCTTCAGATCTTGAACTTCTCTTCCTTTAGAATCTTTGAAATGCAATGATGTTGCTTGTCTTCACGTCTTTCAATGCCCCCCCCCCCCCCCCTTGAATAAAGCTCTTGATTAAAGCTCTTGAATTTGCTTTCAGCTTTAAAAAAAACTTGTAGAATCAATATGCTCGAAGGAGGAAATGATTTTAGCGAACACCACTTGATGACCACTTGTTAACACTTTGAAGTCTTTTCGATTTGATAAAAACTCAGAACTGATCAAACAACGGTCTCGGAACTGATCAAATGACGGATCTGATCAATCAACAGTTACTCCCCCTCGGCAACAGTTACTCCCCCTCGGCTTTTGCTTCGGCTTTTGCTAACTCCCCCTCAACTTGATATTCGGTGTCTTTGAATCTGTACCCTTTCTCCCCCTCATGATGAGTAAGAGCATCCGGAGCATCATGTATGTTCAAAGACATTAGTGACGAGTAGCAAAAAATCCAGATCAAAACATTAAGTAACCAGAATGGGGTAAACAACTAACATAGAAACACGTTAGTAACTGTTATCACAACAATTTAAAAAATTGTGTGGCCTATGTTCAGAGTTGGCAATGAGGTATCTCTGATAGTACTTACAGTTATCACTGAAGTAAAATTTTAAAAATTACTTCTCAAACAGTTCCGGCAATATCACGAAGATATGCAAATGGAATCACAAAGACTCGGGCATGTGTGAAAGAAATAAATTCTATCTGTTTGGCTCAAAGTATTGATTTAACCTGGGACACAAGTTAAAAATCAATTGACACGGTGATTAGAATATGAAGTTCGGAGACCGGAGCTGATGTCTTCCTTTTTCAATATTTAAGACCTCCGAGTGAGGAATAGATAGATCATGTGCTAATTCTCCGTGCATATATGAAACAAGCATCGGTTGAGAGATACGTGAGTGGCTAGGTGGGGTGACATGAGTTATCGACACTGGGTCCATGTCTGTTTCAATATTCATCTCCAAAGAACGAGAATGAATAGATTGTGTGTTTACTCGGATAACTGACTCGGTTTGGTAAGGACCAATAATTCTTTTAAGTCGTGTCACATCCTCACCATATTCTTTTCACTCCAAACTCATCTATCAATCTAGACCCCTCACTGATGTCTATAAGGGATGTGTTTCTTGGGTAGGTCCTTCCGGTTCTGGATAGACCATAGAAACAATGTAAGTCCTAACACTCATTCATGCATCGAGTGGAACAGTTTCGAAAACAGTGAAGTATGAGTTCTAAACTGAAATGTTTAGAAGTCAAACATTTAAGAACGAGTCCTGATCTGAGCTGATCAGAAGTCATGGCGTTTAAGAACGAGTTCTGAACTGAATTATTTAGAAGTCATAAAAGTTAAATACGAGTTCTGATCTTAGGTAATCAGAAGTCAATCTTTTAAAAACGAGTTCTGAACTGAATTGTTCAGAAGTCATTAAAATGAAGTCCGAGTTCTGATCTGAAGTAATCAGAAGTCGTAGTTGAAATACCAAAATTTCAAGAAACAAAATCAAGCGCTAAACAGATTGACTCAGTAAGTACAGTGTATGCAAAAAATGAGACAATGATCAGAAAGTTTAATTGTGAAGAACAAGTCACAATTAACATATCAGAAAAGAATGGAATCATTTGCAAGAAATAGCGAACTTGAAAAACAACTAGGAATTCAATCGAGTGTATTTCCATCGATAAATCAACAAACATATGACAGACATGGAAATAACTAAGTCAAGAAAATATTGGACGTGGCAATCATGGAGATTAGAATTGGAGAATAACAAACACAAGTAAGTTATTCAGAATGAATTACCACGGTCTTTGAATTCAGTTGAAGTTCACTTACCGTTCATGAAATAGTACTCCCCCTCAAAATTGGCATAACCTTTGAATGTTCGTCATGTGAAAATAATCTTCTAATTTAATTGCACATGACATTCCTGCAAAACAGATTAGTAGGATTTTGGTATCCATCTTTTGATGGATCCTTGTTGGTTAGATGCCCTATGAGGACCTGGGATACTATAAGTACCATACCAATACTTAGCACGGTCTTTATTCACAAACTCACTTGTTCCACAATAAGAACAACACAGCTTCTGTGTAGATAAGCTGATCAGCTTATTAACAGAGTAAACTCGATCAGTTTTCACAAAAGGTTTAGCATGGAAAGCTTTGTTGTTCTTGTCACTCTTAACAGAGACGAATGACTTTGGAGCAGGAGTGGATCCTTTAACTCTCCAAACCATGTTTACTTTCTTGAAAAATTGATTATCTGATTTGTCAATAATAGGGTCATGAAAAAGATTAGAGGTGCAGATCTGATCTTTGGAAGAGCTATTTGATCTAATGCCTGTCTTTGAAGAAACCTTTTTGTGGATAGAACTTGAAGCATTCTTAGAAAAGCAAACTGAATTAGCTGAATCACCGTAAAGAGACTGATTAATAGTATATGGACTAGCAGGATTGGGTGATTCAACATCAGAGTTTTTTGTTTCAAGTTCTTTGTCATTGTTAAACAAAACAATTTTCTTTTCAAGCATTAGATCCAACTTCTTTTGGAGATTAGATTTTAGCCTCTTCTCTATCATAATATCAGATGACAAAACAGATAATTGCTTTATAAGCTTGGAAATCTCAGTCTGAAAGATCTTTCTTTCGTATGTAAAATCATCTTTCAGACTTTTTGCTTTAAAATCTTTAACCTTCTTCTTCTCATTCTCTTTGCTTAGGATGTCTAATTATTTCTCCAAATCGGATATTTTCAAAGAAAGTTCTCCATTCTTTTTAGAAAAAGATTTGCGTTCAGTTTCAAACTTCTCTCTTTCTAAAATTAAAACTTTTTCAAAGTCGGAGTTCTGTTTTGAAAGTTTTAAACACATAAGCTCAAGACTCTTCTTCTCTTCAAGAGATTTGGTTGAAAACCCAGATTGCTTTTGTATAAGCAATTGTCTTTCTTTTGCAAAACTTTCTTTCTCCTTTTCAAAAACCTTTTCAAAAGTAGTTAGTTTATTTTTAAGCTCAAGGTTTTCACAGTTCAGGAGTTTACCTTTCTCTTCTTCTTTAGCCAGTTTCTCAGAACTATTCTAGATTTGAGATTTCAGTTCCTTCAGTTCTTTGACGTACTTGCTGATCAAATCATCTTTCTGCTTGACACTCCACATCAAAGCAATACGACATTGTTACCTGAAAAATTTGATCGTTAATCGGTGTTGTTTTGAAGAATAAAACTTGCGGAAGAAAATCAAAAATTAAAACTGAAAAACAAATCTAAAAAATTAAATTCGTTTTCAAAAATTAAAATCAGATTATTATCGGAACGAAGGAAATCAAACTTCGAGAATGAAACCTGCAAGAAAGCAAACCAGGTTAGATCAAAACGACAAAATGAATCACAAAAAATAATAATAGTCGCTAATAATTGCAAATCGTCGCAAATAATCTCAAACGTCACAAAAATAATTCAAAAACCGTTTGTTGAAAAGTTCGCAACTTACCGGACAATTAAATTATCGGGTGATGAGACGTGCGGTAACTCGGATACCGACGAGAACTTTCCAACCAAACTTACCGGGTAATTGAGTGTTTACCGGGTGATGGTCGATTCCGGATAAAGAATTTTCTCACAAAACACAACTTACCGGATGGAATAGTTTCCGGATGAAAGTTAGTTACCAATCAAAAACTTACCGGGTGAGAATAAAAGGAAACTTACCGGATGAACACACTTACCGGATGAAGGTTGGTTTACCGGATAAAATTTATTTACGACTTACCGGGTGAGAAAGGAACTTACCGGATGAAAAAGAACTTACCGAACGAATTGGATTTCCGGATGAAACAAGCAAACAAAAAAATACTTACCGAATACTGAGAGCACTTACCGGGTGATGTGATGCTTACCGGACAAAATTTACCCAACACAACTTACTGAATCAAAGGTTTGTGGTTTTCCTTATCGTTGGTAGTTCCTTTTATTTAATAAATCTTGGCTAAAATTACATTCAATGGACCGACCACTTGTGAGTCAATTGTGAATTCAATAGTCAAACATTACGGCTCAAACAAACCAAACAAATTATCCGGAAAGAGTATTGCGTCCGGTAACTTTAAAAAATTGTTATCCGGTAACCTTTTAAACAAATGTTATCCGGTAACTTTGTGTTACCCGGAAAGTTGAGAGATAGAGAGACTTACCCGGTAAACTTAATGATGATCCGGTAACCACGGCTGATTGAGAAACTCAGATAGGGTTCGATAGGGTTGCTTGATTTCACTCCTGTAGGGTTAGATTTTGATCAAAAACACAAAAACAAACATACCCAAATCGATTTCTAAGCAACATATATCTTATTTTTCAATAATCACCACAAAATTTTAAGAATATCAAAAACTCAAGAATTGATTTTTAAACTTGAAAAATTAATACCTTTGAGAATCGATATAAACGCAGATAAACAGCAGATAAAAACGAGTAAACAATCGAGATCGAACAAACGAATTATTAAATCAACGAAAGAACTTTGCAAACCCGGTTGATGATCGATTTAACCCAAGAAAAACTGCAGTATGTCGAAAATAATATGGGTGCCTTATGCACCTCAAACGATCAATCCCACCGTTCAGAATGTATAGCAGAATGTCCAGGAGCTACTGTCCAAACATCGTGACGATCCGACGGTTCAATCTCCGGGAATAGGCAAAATGGATCACTGTGTTTTTCCAGAAAATTCAATACGAATTTTATGCTTTTTCTTGCTTTCGTTCGGTTTCTTTTCTTTCTTCAAATCACCGATTCGGCTCGGATACCAATTGTGAGTTCCAGTTTGATCAGGTAACCATCAAATCAATAAGAAATAACAAGAACAATTGTTGATTTCAACTTGTCATCCCTCTCGTATTCATTCAAAGTATCTTTCAGAGAATATTACAATCAAAGTAAATGAACGATTTCTAAACAATAAGCTCTCTAATGAATCTCTCTAATTGCTCTAACCTAAAACTAGGTTAACTAAACCTTATATACATAGACCTTAGCTAAACAAGGCCCAAGCTCATTAAACAATTAAGCCCAAATAACACAATTAAGGCTTTTACAATTAAATAATTAAACTAATTAAGCACTATATAATTCTTTATATATATCTTTCTAATATGTAGGACATTTATGGTCTAACAGACCCATATCTGTAAAGATATATAGATGTATGTATTTTCCTTAAAATTCATAACATAAGAGAAAGCCAAGCAAATTTAAAAAAAAATCATGAGGGAAATAGTTTGTAGAAGATACGTGTCTAAGAGACTGTTTATTTTTAAAAAAATTACCGTTGAAGATAAACCTTTGAACTAAGAAATTTAGAAGGAAAAAACTTTTGTAGACAAAAATTCTTAACGTAGAGTACAAAAATGGTGAAATTTTTGAAGAAACTTGAAGTGTAACCAATAAGAGGGGATTTGTAAGAGAGATTTGTTTAAACATACTTGTATGAAGTAGGAAGAAAAATATTTAAGAATAAGAAGGAATTTTACATGAGATTTAGCAAAAATAAGCAAGGAGAAAAAAAACTTATTTAGACAAGTATTACGGCGAGAGGAATAGAGGAGAGAGAGTGGCGGTGAGTGGCAGTGGTGGCATTTGTTGAACGGCGGCGACCGGAGAGAGAGAAAGAGAGAGAGAGGTTGTTTTTAGGGTTGGAGAGTGAAAGTGAGGGAAAAAGAGAAAGAAAAGAGTAAAAATCGTCAGAGGCGAGGCGGACGTCCGGAAGGAAATATGCGGACGTCTGAGGAAAAAGAACTGTGGGCCAAAACATTTTGTTGCTTCCGAGGACGATATGCGGACATCCGAAGTACGCAGACGTCCGGACTGAGATGTATTGTAATAACCCGATTTTCTAGTTGGCATTGAAAGTTGGTGGCCAAAGTGAGAATATTGAAACTTTAGTGCTCAAGGGTGAAATGAGAGAGTTAAATAAGAGGAAACCCTATGTTCTTCATTTCTTTTGTGTTTGGTTCTGTGGATCGATAGAAGAAAAGGGGAGAAGAGAGTTTGAGAGCCAAAACCCTAATGTGGGGGTGTGGAAGAAGGAAGGCTTCAAGGATTGATGGTAGCATCTTCAAGGTATAATTTCTCCTTCTACACTTTCTTTCTCTTTGTGGTGATGTTTAGTTAGAAGTATTAATGGAGTATTCTAGAGTTAGAATATGGGTTTTGTTACCTTCTTTGAGAATCCTTCACCAATTCAATGGTGGAAGTTGATTCTAGCAAGGTTTTGGGCTTTAATGGAGTTTTGAGTTTTTGAGGATAAAAGTGGTGAATCATTAGATGGATTTAATGGATTAGATATTATTTTAATTGTTGGTAATTGGTTCTTAATGTTGTTTATATCCATGATGTCGATTTGGGAGAATTAGAACTGAGTTGGGGGAATTTAGAGATGAGAAACCCTTGGCTTTTGGAAGAAAATTCGTGCAGGGAAAACAAACCAGAGATCCGCGCCGATCTCGGCGCCGATGGATCGGCGCCACCATCGGCGCCAGGCTCTGTTTCTTTGTTTTCCGTTTTTGCTTCGTTGGTCGTTTGAGCTTGGGTTCGAGGCTTGGTTTAGGGGATTGTCTTAGGACATTATGGGGAATGTTTTAGAGCATAATTGGGGAGTCTAATACCTCATTCGTTAACCCCAATTCAGGTGATCGTTTGGTGTTTAAGTGAGCTCCAAGTAGTGAGTCGTTTAGCCGAGCATCAGGTGAGTTCCCTTATGCATTATTTCTATCTTTTAAAATGAAATGCGAAGAATTGATATGTCTGAAAATGAGTTACTTGTTTATCATGAATCTTATGTTTTCTTATGCATGAAAAGTGTTAGTTTGTAATGTGGAAGGAGGATATTCCTCGAGTAAGTTTAAAGCATGTTCTAAGTGTTTATGCTTGTGATAGAGTCGGGTTACACAGTGGAGGACCCCCGAGTTGCCGTCCCTGGCTTTGTAAGGTGATGAGTTGCCGTCCCTGGCTTTGTAAGGTGATGAGTTGCCGTCCCTGGCTTTGTAAGGTGATGAGTTGCCGTGCCTGGCTTTGTAAGGTGTTATTGGTCCGTACCACTGTGTATACCCTTGTTTGAGCTCAAACTTGTTAAGTACTGTTTGCAAGGAAACGTGTTTCTAAAAATGTTTTGTGGTCACGCTTTTAGGAGGGAATTCACTAGACCTTATGGTCTAACCCTCGCTTTTCAAAAATAAAAAACCATTTTCAGGTATTAACCGTGTATGGAGTTTCATCTGATGATATTGGAAGGTTGGGTCGTGGCAAAGGGGCGAGAGATAGTGAAGACTTGTGGAGTACCGCCGAGCTTCTTGTAGTATCTCAGTTGTGAAGGTAGTTTCCGCTGCGAGTTTAGAGTAATTTAGATGTATTGTAGACTTTGGGACCGTTTTTGATTGAAATGTTAAATCTTATATTTTATTAAATTTCTAGGTTGTTACAAATGGTATCAGAGCCATAGTTTAAGGGATTTAGGCGACCGGATGGGCCTAAACTTAAACTGTGGAGTAGAGTGGGACACAACTGAGATATAGGAAGCCATTAGGAATGACCGTGATCATAGGATATCTTGACAATAGTAGTGAGAACCCTCATGTAAGGTAAATTCAAGTAGCATCTGGCCAATGCTATTATGGATTTACAGGTGCATGGGTGTAATCAATCGCTATTGTCGGGATGGGTGGTGAGAGTGGCAGTATGTAGAAGGTTCTAACCTTGTGCTTGATAGCAAAGAGTTGATGTGTCGTGGGAGACCCCTTGTATTGTGGTGTTTGTAACTTCTAGAAGGAGTGTGGTCTAGAATGTTGATGAGCTTTCTGGAGGTAAACTCTCTGGGATAGGAAGTGAGAAGTATGTTGGCATCTTGAAAACCTTCAATTCAAGATCGAGTGAGGGAATCTAGTCTTGGATTCCTTAGTCAAACGGTTTAGTAGCAAGGTTAATGATTGTAAGATATCAGTGTTGTTTTGAGGTATGTATGAGAATAGAAGGTGAGCTAAGTGGTCGATTGTTAAACCATGTAAGAGTGATCAGTCAGGAGGGTTATGAAGCACTTGTGCTACAAGTTGTAGCATAAGTAAGGAAGCGGTTGTTGGTTGTAGTATGGTACCAGTGAAGAGTTAAAGTGGGTGCAACGATTGACTTAGTTAGAGTGAATAGCCTTCCTTTTGCATATTGAATTCCATGCATTTTGCTGCTAAAACTATTATACGAGACTCTTTCATGTTAAAAAGCGTGTGCGTGCATGATATGTTTTCTTGTTTTGGGGAAATGAGTTGACGCGTGCGAGCGTGTTTTCTTTAAAGTAAAAGACAAACTTGTTTTCATTATACGATAAAGCTTTGAGCTTAGTGATTTACGAATTATTTCACGTTTTTCTTGTGGAGAGAATCTTCGTTACGAAAATATTGAAAACATTTTATTGCGAGGTTTGTTTTACAAACAAAATGAGTGCTGACTCGTTATTTTCATGTAAGCGAGTGTTGGAGTTAACTGACCCACTTTGGGTAAGTGATTTCGTTCTGAATTCTCTAGCCGTATTGGAAAAGGTTTCGTTGGAGATGACCGTTGTGTCGGCAACGAGTTGGATAGACAAGGGTACGAAGTATCGTAAGAGTGCCTGTGAGCGATCCTTGCGATCGTTGCGTTTTTACTAATCGTCTTGAGCGGTGTTGGGTCATACATACTCAAGCTTGTTTTATGATTTTGTGTCTACTGTTTTTTTTTAAAAAAAAAAAGTGTTCAAAACGATTTCAATCGTTGTGTCATTATGCATGAAGGCTATGAACTCGCTAGGTCGGGAAGGGTATTGCGATTGAGGTTGAAGAAAGGCTTTGGGTGAGGAAAATTTTCAGTTGGATAAGATGTGGTCGAGTTATGACCTTAGTGTTCCCGTTAGAGGAAGTGGGTGAATACCGGGAGTCTCAGGCAGTGAATTTGGGAATGTCGGTATGATTGTAGTTCTAGCTATCGCTTGGCTATGTGAGAATAGTTTTAACTGCGGTAAAAGTTGAATGGTTAGAGTGTTTCTGTTGGTGAAATGGTAATAAGTAGCGTTACGTTACTTGATGTAATGTTATCGGCTTTGAGTCGGAGTACTAAGATGTTTGGGTAATTAAATTTCTACGCAAAAAAAAAGGTCTTGTGTTTCCACAAGTGAGAGCGGTGGGGTATAAGTTGGTTATGAAGAGTTGGACGAAGTGGATTCTGTTAGGAATCTAGGTGGTCTAGGACGAATGGAATCTTCACATGTAGTCCATTGATATGGAGGTTTGCGACTGTTTATCATGTCTTAAGTTAGAGGCGTTGTCAGGAAACTGAATCGTGAGAATGAACCCGTTGCGGGCAAGCGAAGGAGGTCGTCCAAGAATGTGTAAATGATATGGTGTAGGAACACCTAGTTAGGGCATTAGGAGAACGGAAGATCACCAATGTAGATGTGATGTCCATTGAGGTTTTGATGATTCGCTTGCGCGTAAAGTGTCTAGCACAGCGGAAATAAATCGCGATGAGTTGGCGAGGAACGAGAAATTGTTCGAGGAGTTAGGAGAAATAGATCCCTTCGGGAATCCCTGTCTGTCGTGATGCGACTGGACAATTGCATGTCGATTGCCGTTGTTGAATCAGTGACCGTTCTGTTGGATAGTTGTCAGGAGGTTGGTATTGGAGAAGTAGCTATAGTGTGGTTATCTTGTGAGTGTTCGTGCTAGGATGTGAGAAGTTGTTCGGAGAAGGTTGTGTATCCGGCATGACGCTGGACCACCTTGTGTGAGTGTTTCAAAGGTGATAGATCGTGGTTGCATAAGTAATTTCTTATGGGGTTTGATGAGCCATATAAGAACGAAATGATTAGTGTAATCGAAGCGGGTGTGCTTTGGGGAGTTGACCTGGACATGTGGTTCGTCTAGACCCAGGATAGGTAAGGTCGGGAAACGTTTATACTTCAAATGAAAAGGGGTTGTGCGCAGCATGAAGGGAGTAGTATCTTTTGGGTGTGTAATGGCATCGTGAAGGCTTGTTTGCATTGAGTGGGTCGACTGTGTTGGAAAGTTAGGAGCTCGTGGTAGTTCTCGGTGCTAAGTACTTTATGAGGACTTGGCTAAAGGTCTTGATTGATGATTTTGGAGAAACCGTCCTTTTGGGCTGTAGCGGAGTGTGATGGGCGTTCTGTGTAGGCACGAGAGGAACTGAGGACGGTATGGTAGATCAAGTGTAGACAGGCTTGCGGTGAGAAGATGTCGGGAGACACTGGAAAGGTGGACTATAATTAAGGAACTGTTATTTGTAAGGCATAAGAAAAAGAGATCATTGTGTATGTCATGGTTAAAGGGTTGAGGAAGCTAAGTTCGTGCGACAGGTCTAAAAGTGGACTCATTTTAGCGAGACATTCTGTTGAGGCATCTTTAGCGTATTAAGTTAGAATGGAAACAAGTGGTCGGATGGAGTGCCCTGGTTGAGAGACCTTTGGATTAGATTCGGTATTGTTGGGGAGAATGCTCCTCGTGAGCGTGTCGATAAGGTAGTGAGAATGTTTGAGTTATGTAGGAACTCGGGAGTTATAGTTCGACAAGTTGGGAAAGGACTAAGTAGCGAGATAGACTCGATTGTGTATACGGGAGGATGTGAAGGCAAGTTCGAATTGTGTGAATGATCATGAGAGATTTGGTCTGCAGGGTGATGTTATGGGCCAAGAGTGCTCGGATGTGTAGTGACCGTAGTTGTCAGGCTAAGTGTGCCAGCTAGTGTCGTAGTGATGTGATGTTAGAAAGAGAGGAAACATCGAATAGAAACCTTTTGGGGGTTTCAGATGAGGTGTTCGGTTTGTTAACCAGATTGTTGGAGCACGTGGGAGTAAGTTGACGTCGTGGTATGAGTATGTTAGGAATAGAATGACGGAGTGGTGGTGGGTGGTTACCCAAAATAGAAACCAAGTGTTTCTAGTTGTAAGAGTCGCTAAGTAAGCATGTTTCTGGGATCATTGGAAGTTTGAAGAAGGTGATGAGATGGTAGTCAAAATGGGGTGTAGTAGATGCGAAATCCTTAAGGAATGTGAGTGGTTCCTCATGTGTGAAAGGATTGTTCGAGGAAGTAAAGGTTGGAGATCAAGAATGTGTAGTGACGTCGAACACTGGTGTCGTTTCGAGACGACTTGGTTGAATGCCCTAAGTTAGGATCTTGGTGCAACTGTTTGGTTAGGCGAGTAATAGGAAAGTGGTATCAGCATGTGGAAAGGTCGAGAGAGAGGGGCAAGTAATGATTGGTGGGTTGTGCTCCACGCCAACGTGGGGAGGTGAAGTTAGTATGTCGGATTAAGTGAGTAAATTTGGAAGTAATAAACTTGACAGCAATGCCAAAAGGTGCAGCGTTGTGTAGATTGTCTTTCATAAGTGTGCGAACCTTTGGGAAGGGTATTGATGAAGGAAATTGTGTATGAGTTGAGTTAGTGACTCTGTGAGAAATATTTAAACGAATTGGTCGTGCAGTGATTAATCTAGTGAGAATAGTATGGTGTGACCATGGTTACTCCTCTTGGTTGAGTGAGGGAAATCGAAGTTATATTTTGTGTCTGAACGCTTGTGGCAAGTAGTGAGAAATCGATGTGCTTGCAGGATAAGTGGAATTCGGATAAGTGATCGCATCAAGGAGGGAGTATGGAGGTTCCTACTCCTAGTTACGTATAAGTCGGGAGTGGTGTTGTAGTCGACGGACTGTGGTCGAGGTGGCCCAAGAAAGGGAAATATCACTCTGCATTGGCGATTGTTTCGTTGGGAGAAGTAATCTAGAATTGCTTGTATTGCAATGAAGGAATTTTGGATAGTGAGTCGTCGGGACGTACAGGTTTGGTCTTGTGTCAAGCTGTCTAAGGTGTGTTTGTCTCCGATAGATGAATCTCGTGTTGTGGCGGAGGATTTAACCGAGTCCCTCCTTAAAAGAAGTATAGATGCATGATAAGTCTTAGTTAATCTTATGTTGTCAAGGCCGATCGGGTAGGAGCGGTAGCCTACGAGTTAGGGTACCGTAAGAACTGAAGGGAATGCACCCATGGTTCCGGGTTTCGAATTTAGTGAGGTGGTTGACTGAGTCAGAATGTGGTTGTACTCTGGAGAAGTGTCAGTTTTGATGTGGGCAAGGCACCCGCATCTTTTCCAATGAGGAATTCCGGGGACGGAATTCTTTAAGGGGGGAGTGTTGTAATAACCCGATTTTCTAGTTGGCATTGAAAGTTGGTGGCCAAAGTGAGAATATTGAAACTTTAGTGCTCAAGGGTGAAATGAGAGAGTTAAATAAGAGGAAACCCTATGTTCTTCATTTCTTTTGTGTTTGGTTCTGTGGATCGATAGAAGAAAAGGGGAGAAGAGAGTTTGAGAGCCAAAACCCTAATGTGGGGGTGTGGAAGAAGGAAGGCTTCAAGGATTGATGGTAGCATCTTCAAGGTATAATTTCTCCTTCTACACTTTCTTTCTCTTTGTGGTGATGTTTAGTTAGAAGTATTAATGGAGTATTCTAGAGTTAGAATATGGGTTTTGTTACCTTCTTTGAGAATCCTTCACCAATTCAATGGTGGAAGTTGATTCTAGCAAGGTTTTGGGCTTTAATGGAGTTTTGAGTTTTTGAGGATAAAAGTGGTGAATCATTAGATGGATTTAATGGATTAGATATTATTTTAATTGTTGGTAATTGGTTCTTAATGTTGTTTATATCCATGATGTCGATTTGGGAGAATTAGAACTGAGTTGGGGGAATTTAGAGATGAGAAACCCTTGGCTTTTGGAAGAAAATTCGTGCAGGGAAAACAAACCAGAGATCCGCGCCGATCTCGGCGCCGATGGATCGGCGCCACCATCGGCGCCAGGCTCTGTTTCTTTGTTTTCCGTTTTTGCTTCGTTGGTCGTTTGAGCTTGGGTTCGAGGCTTGGTTTAGGGGATTGTCTTAGGACATTATGGGGAATGTTTTAGAGCATAATTGGGGAGTCTAATACCTCATTCGTTAACCCCAATTCAGGTGATCGTTTGGTGTTTAAGTGAGCTCCAAGTAGTGAGTCGTTTAGCCGAGCATCAGGTGAGTTCCCTTATGCATTATTTCTATCTTTTAAAATGAAATGCGGAGAATTGATATGTCTGAAAATGAGTTACTTGTTTATCATGAATCTTATGTTTTCTTATGCATGAAAAGTGTTAGTTTGTAATGTGGAAGGAGGATATTCCTCGAGTAAGTTTAAAGCATGTTCTAAGTGTTTATGCTTGTGATAGAGTCGGGTTACACAGTGGAGGACCCCCGAGTTGCCGTCCCTGGCTTTGTAAGGTGATGAGTTGCCGTCCCTGGCTTTGTAAGGTGATGAGTTGCCGTCCCTGGCTTTGTAAGGTGATGAGTTGCCGTGCCTGGCTTTGTAAGGTGTTATTGGTCCGTACCACTGTGTATACCCTTGTTTGAGCTCAAACTTGTTAAGTACTGTTTGCAAGGAAATGTGTTTCTAAAAATGTTTTGTGGTCACGCTTTTAGGAGGGAATTCACTAGACCTTATGGTCTAACCCTCGCTTTTCAAAAATAAAAAACCATTTTCAGGTATTAACCGTGTATGGAGTTTCATCTGATGATATTGGAAGGTTGGGTCGTGGCAAAGGGGCGAGAGATAGTGAAGACTTGTGGAGTACCGCCGAGCTTCTTGTAGTATCTCAGTTGTGAAGGTAGTTTCCGCTGCGAGTTTAGAGTAATTTAGATGTATTGTAGACTTTGGGACCGTTTTTGATTGAAATGTTAAATCTTATATTTTATTAAATTTCTGGGTTGTTACATGTATGCGGACGTCCGAGAGAGAGTTTAAAAGAATTTTTCAAACATAAGTTTCTGTTGCTTCCGCGGAAGAGGTGCGGACATCCGGTCATGGCGGACATCCGGAATGTGCATACGCGGACGTCCGTAATAGGTAAAAATGGAATTTTGACAGAAACTTATGGATTGTATTCTATTAGCTCCAACCCAAGTCTCATTTTACAGAAGGCTTCTTTATTTAGAGCTTTGGTGAAAATATCTTCTAAGTTGTCTTTTGAATCAACTTTTTCAAGAATGATGTTACTTTTTGAACATTATCCCTTAAGAAGTGATGTCTAAGTTCTATGTGTTTAGTGCGCGAGTGCAAGATAGGATTTTTACTTAAATTGATAGCGCTTGTATTATCACATAGTATGGGCACTTTATTTAAATGTACCTCAAGATCCGTAAGAGTATGCTTCATTCAAAGCACTTGAGCACATGCTCTTGCAACAGCTACATATTCTGCTTCAGTTGTTGATAGAGCAACAGATTGTCGCTTCTTTGAGAACCAAGACACAAGAGATTGACCAATGAATGCACAAACTCCACTTGTGCTTTTTCTATCAACAAGAGATCCACCTAGATCAGAATCCGTGTAGCATGTAACTTCCACCTCAGGTATTTTTGGGTACCATAAGCCAAGGTTTGCGGTGCCTCTTATATAACGAAATATCCGTTTGACCGCTTCATAGTGAGATTGTCGAGGACTTCCATGAAATCTTGCACACAAACATACACTATACATAATATTGGGCCTACTTGCGGTTAGATAGAGTAAACTACCAATCATAGCACGATATATCTTTTCATTAAAGTCATTTCCTTCTTCATCATGAGATAACTTAATATTTGTGGTCATAGGAGTGTCCACGGGTTTTACGTCCTCAAAATTGAATTTTTAAAGCATATCTTTGGCATATTTGGATTGAGTTACGAAAATGTCATCATCAAGTTGTCTAATTTGTAAACCGAGAAAGTAATTTAGTTCACCCATCATGCTCATTTCAAATTCATTTTTCATTTTTGTAGCAAATTCTTCACATGAGAGATTGTTGCTAGAACCAAATATAATATCATCAACATAAATTTGTACAACTACCAAATCATTATTGGATTGCTTGACAAATAAAGTGTTATCTACTTTACCCATAATATAACCATTATCTATTAAGAAGGACTTTAATCTATCATACCAAGCCCGAGGTGCTTGTTTAAGACCGTAAAGAGCCTTCTTAAGTTTAAAAACATGAGTTGGTTTTTCAAAGATTTCAAAACCGGGAGGTTGTGTGACAAACACTTCTTCATTAATAACCCCATTTAAGAAAGCACTTATAACATCCATTTGATAAAGTTTGAAGCCATTTGCGTTAGCATAGGCCAAAAGCATTCTTATGGATTATTGATACGAGGTTTTCACACCCCGATAATCTAACCGCAAGTGTACGGTGTCGAAATCAAGTAATAGCGTACGGTAAGTACGAGTATCGAATCCACGGGAACTAGGAACTAAGTATCACAATTACTACAATCGCTATTAACTGAGCTGTCGAATTGAGAGATGGTTGGCTATTGTTAAACTACTTAATTGCAGAAAGTAAATTACAACTCAAACACAAACGAAACAAATAACGACTTAGGAAACTTCGATAGAGAGAAAGTTGGGGGTTAGAAATCCTAAGGTTTTCCACATGCAAACGCTTGACTCAAAACAATTACCAATTTATCCCTTTAATGATTCCCAAATCTTTTAAGATCACTGTTGTTCTCTTTCAAGCAACAACGGATTTTATTTTGAAAAGGACAAGTTAAATCTCTCGATCTCAACTTATGGATTCCAAAACACATTAAGCTCCAGATTTATATTAATAACGGAAAAACTGATAAAATATCAAGTCAATTGTTTACATGCTTAATAAACCGAATTCATTCCAACCCCCAACACGAACCGGTTAGTTCATGTCGGTGGTGGATTCAAACACAAAAGAAAAGATAACGGAAGTGTATGTAAACATGATTAACGTGATCGTGGTGAATGTGAAAGATGTAGTAATGAACTCCCTTCTCCCGTGATTGAATCTACTTCGCGTGTTGAATGTCTCCTTGATCGGCTCTCAATCGTGGCTGCAAAGACTCCAAAAATTCGCCCAAAATCGCTCCCAAATCGCCCCTGGACGTCGTGTGAAAGTTGCCTCCCGAAAGAATGACCTAAAAATCGGATTTAAAGCTGGAATTCGCGAAACAGTGGGTTACGCCACTTGCCACGCGACTTGCAAGTCGCGTGGTAAGTCGCGCATATCATTTTTGCAGCGTGGGTCGTCGTCTGGTTCGATGATCGGGTCCTGGTTCGGTCGTGGGTCTTTGGCTTTGCTTTTGGGCTTCCGTTAGGCTTCGTTTGGACTCGTTTTGGGCTCTTTTTAACTTCTTTTCCCGAGGAATGCCGCCTTTTAGATAACCTGTATCAAATACTAGATAAACCGTAAAATACACGCCTTTTTACTTGAATACAAGCCAATCTCGTTGGTTTGAGAACTGAAAATAACTCCAAAAAGTGGCGTTATCAACAACCCCAAACCGAGCGTTGCTTGTCCCCAAGAAAAAGAGCGATAAAAATAGAATAAAAGCACACGGTGAAATAATAACTGCACAATTCCCAATCGGTACCAAGTGATGCATCGGTGATTTCACATACCCGTGAATGTCTATCTCACTCTCACCTCATTCTTATTTCGTCCGATCTATGACTTTCCATTGGGAGTTGAACGCGTGACCATTCCGATTACATTAGGGTTAGACTAAGTCCAAACATACTAGGAAAAACATTTCGCCTCGACCCTACCTCACGGGTTACTCTCTTTGCACTCGAACCTAGGTTATCGCTCATGTTGTCATGTTATGGAGGTTATGTACAAGAATACGCAATAATTTCATGACAACTAACATGAAAGACGCACAAGTGTCCAAAAGATTGATCTCAGAAGGAATCAAGTAGCAAGACAGGGACTATCGATAAAGGTGGTCGTATACCGTAATCACATCTTCCAAAAGATCATCCAGGTCTTTATAAGGGTTGTAATGGGGCTAAGGTTAAGGCTATGAAACGAAGGGTAAGATGGATCAAAATTCCTCGGTGTGTCAATCATTTGCGATTATTGAACTTCTTTACTTCACATTCGCTCAGTTGGCCCTTTTCGTCACCACTTGAGTCGCTTTGACTCTCTTATTATGCAGCTACTGTTATCTAACTAACTGTATTTATTTGTTTTTTGCTTTTTTTTAAGTTGGGACTTCATTGGTCCTCTTTATTTGATTGGGGCAACATTGGCCCTCTTTTCTATTTCTTGGGTTACATTGACCCATTTTATTCTCATGACTGGCTGAAATTCTTTCTTTTCTGCTCTATCTCTAGTAGTTCATTACTGCTTCCGATTGAGACACTTTCGGATAGGGTTGGCTAAGTCTTTTGGCTGAAGGTTTAATGATGGGTTTAGAAACGAATAGGGTGAGTGTTTGGCTTCAAATGGGCTATGGGTACACACTAAGGGTAAAAGGGAAAACGATAGCTGAAACGGGTTAAAACAAAACACACAATGCCTGGAATCATTTCTTAAGGTCCACATGATATGGTCTACTATACCCTCACCTAATATCCCGATGGTCGTCTTTGCTACTCAATGCAATAATGTAGCGAGATCATTCTACATTCACGACAAGGAATTCGAAAAACTGTATGTGAATTAAGTGTATAAATCCCTCGAAATGAAAAACGTCTTTTAGGCTCAAAACTCACAATCGGGTGGTCTCCACTAATGTCCCTAGTCATGTCTTTTCCCGGTCCTTCCCTAACGGTCACGTCACTATCACAAGATTCTTCCCACAATGGTTGGTCTCAATCATTCAAAACAAAATTTTTTGGCTAATGTGATCTAGATACTCAGAAGTGTAGGAAATCTACGTGCATTACGTGGGCCCGATTGGGCAACCCCAAACCTTACCCACACATTGTCCCCAATGTGCAAGTAAAGTCGTGGGGGATGCAACTCAATCATTGTGCAGTTATTACAGTTATAAAAAGGACGGGCAAGCATTGCATAACATCAAAAGAAAAACCCAAAGTTTCTAAAATGGGCACCCCAAACCTAGGTCGTGGCCTAGGTTTGCCAAATAAAAGCCAACCCCGAACCTCGGTGAGACCAAGGTTTGCACAGGGTAAAAAAGTGAGTGTGTAGATGTGAAAGATGAGGCACCCCAAACCTAAGTGAAACTTAGGTTTGGTGCATCTCGTGTAACTGATACTGAAACAACATCATACACCACTCATTAACATACAATGTTAGAACGTACCTGTTTTGCCCGGATGGAGGAGATTCTCTCATAAGATTGAGCACATAGAGAAGAAGAGGAGAGCATGGCACACAAAAACAAAAACATGAAAGCAAAAGACGAAGGAAAATGCCGGAAAACGAAAACACACGCAAGACAGGAACGAAAACTGCACGAAAAACAAAACAGGGGACTCCCGCGGCTTGCCACGCGGGTTATAAGCCGCGGCACAAGCCGCGCAACCCTCTGTTTCAGAAAACCAACAGAGGGCCCCGCGGTTTGGCGCGCGGTTTGCAAGTCGCGGCCAAACCCGCGTAAGTCCCTGTTTCAATATTTTTGATTTTTTTTTTTCGATTTTTTTTGGTTTTTCGGAATTAAAAACACACTCAAAAACAAAATTAATAAAAGAAAACAAACCTTGGTGGGTTGCCTCCCACCCAGCGCCGTATTTAAAGTCGTGGCACGACTGTGCGGTTTTCAACTTGGCTCCGTATCCGCTGACTCGAATCGCCCACACTTGCGATTCCCCGCGGATTGTTCCTCCTTTGGCCTTCCTTTATCAGCTCCGAGTTCCTCTTTGCTTCGACCTTCCACTTTCTCGAACATCTTGAATATCACTCTCTCACCGCCAACTCTGAAGGTCACCTCTCCTTCCTCCACATCAATTAACGCTCGACTCATGGCTAGGAATGATCTTCCCAGAATTAACGGGACCTCTTCATCTTCGTCTATGTCAATGACCACGAAGTCGACGGGGAAATAGAACTTACCGACCTTGATGAGTACGTCCTCGATCACTCCATACGGGTATCTGATTGATCGATCGGCGAGCTTTAACGTCATGTACGTCGGGCTTACCTCACCCAGGCCGAGTTTCCTGAAAATAGAAAGAGGCATCAGATTAATACTAGCTCCTAAGTCACATAACACTTTATTAAATTTAAACTCCCCTATCTGAATAGGAATAGAGAAACTCCCTGGATCTTTAAGCTTCGGGGAAAGCTTGTTCTGAAAAATCGTGCTGCACTCTTCAGTGAGTGCAACGGTGGCCTGGTGATCGATCGGTCTCTTTTTGGCTAGAATTTCCTTCATGAATTTCGCGTAGGAGGGCATTTGTACCAATGCATCTGCAAAAGGTATGTTAATAGTTAACTTTTTAAATATATCGAGAAATTTAGAAAAATGAACATCATCCTTGTTTGCTTTCAATCTGCTCGGATAAGGCAATCTTGGAATTTCCGGCTTGACCGGTGGTGTCACTTCTTTTTCCTTTGGCTTCTTCACTTCAACCACCACCTCTTCATCATTCTCTAACTCCCCCATTTCTACCATCTCGAAATCTTCGTTTGGATCGGTCTCTTTTGATGACGGTTCTCCATTCAGCTCCTTGCCACTTCTCAGATAAATGGCGTTACACTCCTCTCTTGGTTTCCTTTCAGCCATACTAGGGAGTGCTCCGGAAGGTCGGTTTTGTAGGGCCTCGGAAATCTGCCCCACTTGCCTTTCGAGGATCTTAATGGAGGCGGTGTTTTGCTCGGTGGCCGCCTTGACGATGTTGATCGTGCTTGCTAATCCCTCGACCGTGCTGTCCATTTTCGTCATGACCTTCATGAGCATAGCTTCCAGCCCCGGTTTCTTCTCCATCGATGGTCCTTCATTCCTTTGGTGAAAACGTGGAGGACGGTACACATTATTAGTATTAGAAGCATTAGAAAAGTTAGAGAAGTTACCTTGCTGTTGCTGATCGGGTTGGCTCCATGAAAGATTAGGATGTCGTTTCCACCCCTCATTGTAAGCGTTCGAGAAAAGATCGTTCCTCAGTTGGTTTCGGTTTTGCATATATTGAACTTGTTCAGGTTCTCCCGAATTCCCTCCTTTCAGTCGGTCCGTGATAAAAGCTAGTTGAGCTTTGAGTTCCTTCAGCTCATCCGATTCCCGAACACTCGCTACCCGTGCAACAGAAGATCGTGGTGTGGAATAGCTATGCTCGGCTAGGTTCTCGATCAAGTCAACCGCTTCTTCATACGTCTTGTTCATGAGAGCTCCACCCGCTGCGGCCGTGATGTCATTCTTAAATTGTTGGTGAAGGCCTCCAAAGAACGTTTGGATTATCACCCAACCGTGTAATCCATGATGCGGGCACTTCTTCAACATATCTTTATATCGCTCCCATGCCTCGTATAAGGTCTCTTGATCCCATTGCGCAAAGTGCGTGATGTCGGCCATCAACTGAGCGGTTCTTCCCGGTGGAAAGAATTTCTGGAGGAACGCGGCTTTCAGGTCTGCCCATGTGGTGATAAGATCTGATGGGAGGCCCTCTATCCAAATTTCAGCTCTACCTTTTAGGGAGAAGCTGAAAAGTCTTAGCTTGATCGCCTTCTCTTCCATCCCGTTGATCTTGAACGTATTGCAGATCCGTTCAAATGCCCGTAGATGCGCGTGGGGATCTTCAGTCGGTGCTCCCCCGAATTGGTTCTGTTGTACCATGACGATGGTACTCGGCTTGATCTCGAAGTAATTAGCCGCGGTGGTTGGTGCTTGAATGCCTATGCGTTCCGCTGCCACATTCGGGTCGGCAAACGACCGCATAGGACGTCTCGCTTCGTCGCCCATTTCGGTCTTGTAAACAACCCAATTAGTACCTGAAGAGGAAGTAGGCGAAATCAGTAATCCAGAAATTGAAGGTGATAAAGTAAACTAACAGAAATAAAAAAAAATGTTCAATCTAATAGCGCTTATAGCTGGTAGTGCTATCAGTTGCAACTAGTTCCCCGGCAACGGCGCCAAAAACTTGATACGAGGTTTTCACACCCCTAGAATCTAACCGCAAGTGTACGGTGTCGAAATCAAGTAATAACGTACGGTAAGTACGAGTATCGAATCCACGGGAACTAGGAACTAAGTATCACAATTACTACAATCGCTATTAACTGAGCTGTCGAATTGAGAGATGGTTGGCTATTGTTAAACTACTTAATTGCAGAAAGTAAATTACAACTCAAACACAAACGAAACAAATAACGACTTAGGAAACTTCGATAGAGAGAAAGTTGGGGGTTAGAAATCCTAAGGTTTTCCACATGCAAACGCTTGACTCAAAACAATTACCAATTTATCTCTTTAATGATTCCCAAATCTTTTAAGATCACCGTTGTTCTCTTTCAAGCAACAACGGATTTTATTTTGAAAAGGACAAGTTAAATCTCTCGATCTCAACTTATGGATTCCAAAACACATTAAGTTCTAGATTTATATTAAACGGCTAGATTTTATCTCTCGATTTCCAACTAACGGTTCAATTGGGACTAAGACTTACTCGGTATATCTCTATCACCGATTTATCGTCTTAGGCATGCAATTCCTAGTTCTATTTAACAGTTAATTCTCTCGAACTCAACTGAAAATAATAAATCAATTGAAAGCTAGCTAGACTCTCAAAGGCATTAAACACAAAATCACATGCTTCATTAATAACGGAAAAACTGATAAAATATCAAGTCAATTGTTTACATGCTTAATAAACCGAATTCATTCCAACCCCCAACACGAACCGGTTAGTTCATGTCGGTGGTGGATTCAAACACAAAAGAAAAGATAACGGAAGTGTATGTAAACATGATTAACGTGATCGTGGTGAATGTGAAAGATGTAGTAATGAACTCCTTTCTCCCGTGATTGAATCTACTTCGCGTGTTGAATGTCTCCTTGATCGGCTCTCAATCGTGGCTGCAAAGACTCCAAAAATTCGCCCAAAATCGCTCCCAAATCGCCCCTGGCCATCGTGTGAAAGTTGCCTCCCGAAAGAATGACCAAAAAATCGGATTTAAAGCTGGAATTCGCGAAACAGTGGGTTACGCCACTTGCCACGCGACTTGCAAGTCGCGTGGTAAGTCGCGCGTATCATTTTTGCAGCGTGGGTCGTCGTCTGGTTCGCGGATCGGGTCCTGGTTCGGTCGTGGGTCTTGGGCTTTGCTTTTGGGCTTCCGTTAGGCTTCGTTTGGACTCGTTTTGGGCTCTTTTTAACTTCTTTTCCCGAGGAATGCCGCCTTTTAGATAACCTGTATCAAATACTAGATAAACCGTAAAATACACGCCTTTTTACTTGAATACAAGCCAATCTCGTTGGTTTGAGAACTGAAAATAACGCCAAAAAGTGGCGTTATCAATTATAATCTTGCAACCGGAGCAAAATTTTCATCATAGTCGATGCCCACTTGTTGATTGTACCCCTTTGCTACTAATTGAGCTTTGTTTCGTGTGACTCCACCATATTCATCTACCTTGTTCCGAAAGAACCATTTCGTTCCTATGATGGTTTGACCACTAGGTTGAGGTACTAAGTCCTAAACATCATTCCCAGTGAATTGGTTTAGTTCTTCTTGCATTGCTAAAATCCAATCTTCATCTTTTAAGGCTTCTTCTACGGTTTTAGGTTCTATAGAGGACACAAAGGTATGAAAGTCACTATGGGTGTGAATTTGGGATCTTGTGGTCCTTTGATTTAAGTCACCTATTATTTGTTGTACGGGGTGATTTCTTGCTTCTCTTAAGTTAGGATATTCTATTCCTTGAGGAACATAGCAAGGAGGTGAACTACTAGGTTCTTCTTGGCTTGAAGAGGGTTGAAGTCCTAAATTTAAGGTTCTAAGGTTCCGAGCTAGGGTTTCTTCTTCATTCATGTTTTCGTCTACTAGAGGGGGACTTGGCTTTGGTGGAGATTCATCAAAGCTTACGTTTAGGGATTCTTCAACTACCGTGGTTGACTTGTTTAAATTCCTTCGTAGGCTTTGGGATCAAATTTTGTCAAGTAATCCTTATTGTTTAGAATACAACACCTGCACCCAAAAACTCTAAGGTGACCAATGGAAGGTTTTCTACCTCGATATAGCTCATATGGTGTCTTCTCTAAATGCCTCTAACTAGGACACGGTTCAAGACATAGGTCGCGGTAGCTACGACATCACACCAAAACTTTTGGGGTATATTTTGCTCATTTAACATAGTACGAGTCATTTCTTGCAAAATTCGGTTCTTCCTCTCAACAACCCCATTTGATTGAGGAGTTCGAGGAGCCGAAAAGTTATGAGTGATTCTGTACTTGTTACAAAAGGCTCCGAATTGCGTTTCATTATCGAATTCTCTTCCATGGTTCGTACGAATAGACATAACCGTACAACCTTGTTGGTTTTGAATTCTCTTATCTAAGTTTTTGAATTTTTCGAAAGCTTCATTTTTATGCTTTAAAAATAAAGTCCAAGTATAGCGAGAAAAGTCATCAACAATTACAAGTGTATAGAAGTTTCCTCCATAACTTTGGATTGCCGAGGGACCGAGGAGATCCATGTGAAGTAATTCTAACACTCTCTTTGTTGAGACCATATTTTTGGATTTATGAGAAACATGGACTTGTTTTCCGATGCGACATGCATCACAAAAATGATTATCAAACTTGATTGTAGGGAGATCGCTTACAAGATCTTTATTTTTCAATTTTTGAATTAAGCGAAGATTTGCATGACCTAACCTTCTATGCCACAAAGTAGTATTATCATGTATGGACGATAAACACGTAAGATTATTTACATGTGTTTTGCAAATATATAAATCTCTCTTTTTAGCACCGGTTAGGATTACCTTCCCATTTTTAATTATCTCACATTCATTTTCTTTGAAAAGAACATGAATATTATTCTTGCATAATTGACCGACACTTAGCAAGTTAAAATTCAAGTTACTCACATGCTCGACATTTGAAAATCTGACATTGTTTCAAGCGATGTTACCTCTACCAATAACCTTTCCTTTTGCATTTCCGTCGAAGACGACTTGTCCACCGTCACATTCCTCATAGGATGAGAATAGACTTTTATTTCCAGTCATGTGACGAGTGCACCTACTATCGAGGATCCAATCTAGATCTTCGATTTCATTTCCAAAAACCATCTACAAAAGATTATGCGATACAGATGCTTGGTACCCAATGTTTCATAGGTAAGATAAAGAATAAAAGAAAATTAAACATCCAAAACCCAACATATCATTGGTCCGGGATTATTAGATTCAAAAATACCTTTAGCTAGCCATCTAGGAGTTTTTATTCTTTGATTGTTTTCATTATACACAAAATAGGGTGTTAGTATATTTATTCTTCTTCTAACTCTAGAGTGATTTTGATTGTACATGTTACCCATCTTATTTTTATTTTGTATGAAAATACTATTAGGCATGTAGTTTTTATTTTGCGTGTGAGGAGATCTATAGGAAATATTGTTTGGAACCACTTTTGAATTCTCAAAGGGTTTAATGAGACAACTATTCAAAACATGTTTATTGTCAACTTCTTCTCTCTTAGAGGAATTATTTATCTTTGAAGCTTTTACAAAGACAATGTTTTTTGAAGGAGTTTTGGTACTAGATTCACCATGAGAGTCATTAAAACCAAGACCTCGTTTATCATCAAACTTTCTTTGCATTTTCAACATCTTAAGCATTTTTTTCATTTCCATCTTTGAAGTTTGAAGCCATTTGATTGTTTCTTTCAAAATCTTCACATTTTGAATTTAGATAAGCAATTTCAATCTTCAACTTGTCACATTTAGCACATAAATCATTTTCACTTATTCTTTTTTCTAAACAAGCAACTTTTTCATTTAACTTGACACAAGAGTCACAAATTTCTTTTTCATTCAATTTTTCTTTCAAGCATGCAATCTCTTTGTTCATATCTTCGTGTATCTTAAAGTCATAAGCAATTTTATTGTTAAGATCATGAATTTCTATTTCTCGCAGTATAAGTGATCTACTTATTTTTTTGTTGGTTTCACTATATTTCTTAGCAAGAGTGACCATTTGATTATATGATTCTTTAAGATCTTCATCCTTATGCATATCATCATCATCATAACAATTATCACTATAATCACTATCATCATTAGTTGAGTAGCAAGTAGTTACCTCTTTCTCATGGTCGGCAATGACACATATTTCTTCCTTTCTTTCATCTTCTTCACTATCACTCCAAGCTCCTCCAACAAACGCTTTTTGAGTGTCATTTTGCTTTGCACGTTTGGGACATACATTTATGATAACGCCACTTTTTGGCGTTATTTTCGGTCCATAAACCAATGAGATTGGCTTGTGTTGAAGCGAAAAAGGCGGAATTTTATGGTTTATCGAGTGAAGTGTGCAGGTAATCTGAAAGAAGACGAGCATCGAGAAAAGAAGCGAAAAAGAGCCAAAAGAGAGTCCAAAACGAAGCCCAATGGAAGCCCGAGATCTAAGCCCAAGACCCGCACCTAGATCCATGAACCAAACCAGACCCGGAGCACTCAGGAAACTGCACGGTTTGTTGTGCGTCCTGAAGCCGCGTGACAGGTCGCGCAACCCCCTGTTCCATTCCTATATTTCGCGTTTTCCGGATTTTAGGTTATCACTTCTCGACGGACGACGACAGACAGGGGAGGGGCGATTTTCAGAGGTTTCTCGCATACTTTTGAGCCACGATAGAGGATCGGTTTAGGGGAAGTTCACCACGCGAAGCGGATTAGAGACGAGAGAAGGGAGTTCATCAGTACATTCTTCACGTTCACGATCATTATGTTTACACACATTATTTCTCTTCCTTTTCTTATGTTTTTATCCACCACCAACATGAACTAATCTCTAGATGTTGGGGGTTGGTTTGAATTTGGTTTAAGCTTATGAACACGTGATTTGAGACTTTTATCAGTTTTTCCTATTAAATGAAGCATGTGATTTGAATTTTAATGCTTTTGTGAGTTTGGCCCACTTTCATCTGATTTGTTTGTTATCAATTAAGTTGGAGAGAGTTAATTGCTAACTAGAACTAAAATTGCATGCCTAAGGTGAGACATTGGATAGAGATATACCAAGTAAGCCTTAGTCCCGTTGAAATCTTGAGTTTAATGTGTTTTGAATTTCATAGGTTGAGATCGAGAGATAAAACTAGTGCTTTCAAGATAAAACCCGTTGTTGCTTGAGAAAAACAATGGTGATTTTAGAGATTGGGTATTCATTAATGGGAATAGCTGGTAATTGTTTTGAGTCAGGTGTTTATATGTGAAAACCTTAGGATTTCCAACCCTCAACTGCTTTCTCTATCCGAAGTCCTTAAGTTGTCTACTGTCTTGTTCTTGATTTATCTACAATTAATTAGTTTAATACCAACAACTCAAAATATCGATCGTTCGGTTAATAGTAATTGTAGTCATTGTGATACTTAGTTCCTAGTTCCCTGTGTTCGATACTCGTACTTTTGTATTATTACTTGATTTCGACACCGTACACTTGCGGTTAGATTAGGAGGGTGTAAACTCGCCTATCAATTTGCATAGTGATTTTTGTCTCCACATACATAACAATAGTCATTGTTATTTGAATTTTCATTGAAGTTCTCGCGGCCATTGGACTTGTTGAATCGTTGAAATGGTCTTCCATTTCTTCTTGGAAATCTTGAAGCACGGTTCTGTTCTCGATCATTTCCATCTCTTCGATTGAAGTTTGACCTATCATTTCTTGCAAAACGTTTGTTAGTTAAAAATTTATTGAAATTCTTTACCAAGAGTGCGATGCCGTTCCTAGAGTCTATCTTCTCGGGTTCTTCTTTGGGTAGACTAGCTTTTTCGTCTTTAGTCTTTTCTTTTGCAACATTGGCTTGAAGTGCCAATGATTTCTTCTTTCCTTGATCTCGAGCTTTGTTTCTCTTTAAAACTATTTCGTGAACTTTTAGGTTACCAATGAGATCATCCAACTTCATTGTTGAAAGATCACGAGAATCTTCCAAGGATGTTATTTTTGTCATCCACTCCGGAGGTAACGCTCGAAGGATTTTCCTTACATAATCTTCATTTTCATACACACGACCTAATCTTTTCAAGGTAGTCATAATGAGGTTAAAACGTTTAAACATAGAATCAATTGATTCATCTTGAGTCATTTCAAATAATTCGTAGTCATGAACTAAAATATTTATTTTACTACTTTTAACTTGTCAGTTTCCACGATGAGTATCATTTAAACTTTGCCAAATTTCATTAGCGGTTTTACAAGTAAAAACTCTCTCAATTTCATCTGAATTTAAGGCAACATAAATCATATTTTTTGCTTCAAAATTTAAACAGTTCCAAGTGTCATCATTAGTAGACCACTCAGCAATAGGTTTTTCAACACTTTTGCCATCTTGCATTTTTGTGGGAACAAAATTTCCATTAGCAATAATATCCCACATTTTTCTACTTTTACCGCACGAACGTGACATTCAAAGAGCTCGGCCCAAATGCCAAATTTTTCGATGTCAATAGGAGGTGGTTTAATAGATAGAGAGCCTTCATGATGAGTCATTATGTGATCAAATTTGTTTTGAAAAAAAAAACTTGTTAAAGAAGTGAAATCTTTGAAAGACCCGCTCTGATACCAATTGTAGGACAACCTTAGGGGGGTAAAGGTTGTATTAGGATCTTTTAGCTTTCAAAAATTTGTTTTCAATCACAACAACATATAATATGCAAGACAAGATATATAAGATAAGGGTAGAGAGAATGATACCAACACCGTTGTTTAGAGTGGTTCACCAATTTGGCTAATCCACTTTCCGAGACACTTCTCGAGACACAGATCCACTATGAATGTTCTTTATGGTAGAACGTAAACCTTGATACAAATACTTGAATCGATCTCACACTTTTGCTAGAGATGGGAATGGATCACTTACTCTCAAAGTAAATACTTACAAGATGATGGATTTCTTAATGGTAATCACTCTTATATAAGTAGTATAACACTTGGATGATTTTGAGAGTATAATGCTTGAGTTGTTTTGTTATTCAACAATGGCTAGAAATTAGAGATTTCTTTCGTATGTATACTCAAGTCTTAATTTTATTTTTCACAGAATGTTGGATTTAAATAGGGAAGTTAAAAGGGAGCCAGAGCTCTTGCGGACGTCCACATAGACATGTTACAGACGTCCACAGTTAATATGTTGGTTGTGAAAGGAGTCGTTTGAACTGTGAATAGTTCAGAGAAATCACTCGAGTGCGGACGTCCGGATTTACCATGCGGACGTCCGTGGACTATTTTTCACCAACCCAAATTAAATGCTGGTCATTTCATTTCAAGTCAATTTAACCAACGTTCGGAAATTTGTTTGAAGTCAATATTTTCAAAAGATATATTTTGTTTGGTTTTTGAAATATCGAAGTGGTATACTATTTTGAGTAAATTACCTTTAGGAAATATGAAGACTATTAATAATACATATTCAGTCTTGAACTCTTCAGATGAAGTCTTCGTGTTTCACTCCTTTGAGCTAGAATACTTGGAATAGTTGAGATGATGCTTTTTTATTCTTCGGAAGCTTTGTTTCACACACTTAGATTAAATTGTTAGGAGCAAATAAAGTTTGTCTATTTATTTGTCAATCATCAAAACAATGGGATTTGTGGCATTTAATCACTTGCACCAGCACGTTTGGATTCACAACTTGGCCGGAAATTGTTTTGGTTTGATCCGGAGTTTTGGGTGTGGGAACAACGGAAAAATCTTCGGGATTAACCTGCTTGACTTTTTGCAACAAAGGTTTCGTTGGCTCAGGAATGTCTTTCATTATTTCAAATGAATACCAATACTAAGCTAACAAAATTAAAAATTATTGTTAAATATGTTAGTAGGATTGTTTTTGCTCCAACTATCTTTGCTTTTCTTCAACATGTGAAATATGTATGTGCACCGGTCTATTTCCTTACTTTTGATGCGTGACAAGAACCTAAGGTTGCAACACCACCCCATATGATATGGTTGCAATCTGTCATTAGGTTTACATAAACAAGACTAGGAAATTTATTTTGAATCTGAATTGAAGGTTGCAAATTCTTGTAATAATTTCATTAAATATATATATCATTTGGCCTTATTTTCCTTTTTTAGAATTGTTTCTTAAATGATAGATTCTGTGATATCTAACACATACTTTGACGGTTCAACATTTAATAGATCAATTCATCCCCCAATTAGCTAGCAATTAATCCTAGCAAATCATTAATTGTTTTTTCAACTTTCTTTCATTGTTATGCAGTTCCATTCTTGTTGGGTGCTTTTGATCCTCATTCGTTGCAGATGCGAGTTCAGATTAGTGTATGTCACATTTTCTATTTGCTAATCAATTCAAATAAATAATGTCAACTTGTTAAATTGTTCAGTTTCGTACTACCTTCCATTATGCCTTTCATTTGGATGTCACCTGGGACTTTCGTTTTGGTACGCAGACAGGATAAGATAGGACAAGGTGGGACAGGACAGAACAGTTGTTCCACGTTTGGTAAGACAGAACTGGACATAACAGAACAGATAACATTGACCAATTTACCCTTCTAAAATTTAAAGGAAGAATAAAATATGAAATAGAAGGTTTATTTGATTTTTAGAAGAGAATTAGATTTTATTTTGAGACTATATTGGTAAAACATAAGTCTGTTCCAGCTTGTTCCATGGGGTGGGGGTGGAACAGGCCTGTTCTAGTTTGTTCCACCTTGTTCCAGTCTGTTCCACATAAAAGTCTTGCCAAACGTGGAACAGTGGACCCTATTATGTTCTGTTCTGTCATGTCCAGTGTACCAAACGCACCCTGAAGCTCTAGTTCCATTTGCTCTCTATTTTTCTGAAGTTGATGCACCAACTGTTGAGCTTCTAACAAAATCAATCTTTGAGGTTGCACCTTGTGAAAGATCATAATCATGCCCTCCCTCTCGTAGCTAGTACTTATATGGATTGGTAGTTATTAATTGAATTCAAATTGGTAATGTTGAATATAACTTCATATATTTGTATAATATTTGATTTCTTAAGCATTTAATTACAGTTTAATTACATGAGACTAACAAAATTGGGTTTATAGGATGCCAAAAGTTTCAAAACATCCTAATATACCGGTTTATAAGACTTAATTATAGGACCAAAAACTAAAGCTTACTATCCAAAGACGTTGTAATAAGTTTATAGGACATTTTTGGACATCGTAAGAAGTTTTTTATGACGTTTAGAAAAAGTGTTGTATTAGCTTTATCCAAAGATGGGTTTATAGTACACTTTCTCAAAAGTGTCATTTAAAATAGTTAATGCGACGTATTGTATTGAAAGTGTCCTAAAAAAACTTGTTAATACGCTAAAAAAACGTCATATAAACTTATTACGACACATTTAAATAGGATGTTTTATTTGTTCGTCCTACAAATCTAGTCTTATAAAACAATCTATTAGGACGTAAAGAAATTGATGACATCCCATAAACCTATTTTTATTGTAATGAGAAATCCTAAAAATTAAAATTATTTATAGGCATTCTTTTTTTTCTTAAGGATTTCCAACAAACAATTCATTGGTAATAAGTTAGAATTTGTCGGTAGGTTAGCAGTTAATCCGTCAGTAATCGATAAACCTTGGTCGGGAATAATTATTTCTTCAGCCATATTATGACGACAGAGTTGTCGATAATCCGTCGAAATATTCCTCGGATGATAAATTTCCATCGGTTAGAATCCACAGCAAATTTGTCAATAATCCATGCTCATCATTTTATTTTTGTTGGGAACTGAAGATATGCCAAGTATGGTTAGTACTGCCAGAACAACATTACTACTGCCAGTTCAAGGTTAGTACTGCTAGTTCAATGTTAGTGCTGCCAGAACAAAGTTACTACTGCTGGTACATGGTTAATGCTGCCTGAACAAAGTTAATACTGCTGGTATATTACTACTGCTGGAATATTATTAATGCTGCTTATGTGAGGTTAGTACTGCTTGTCAAAGTTACTACTGCAAGTCAAGGTTAGTACTGCTGGTGCATATCGAATATCTGTTAGTACTGCTCGTGACTTAATACTGCTGGAGATTGTTAGTACTGCTCATGAAGAATGAAGGTTAATACTGCTGAGTTTGTTAAGATTGGTATGCGATACTTTTGGAGACAAAGAAGGAATTGATCAAGATATGTTTAACGAAGATTTAGAAGATCAAGTTACTTTTTGATAGTTATCTTGTAATTATTCTTGTATAAATAGTATTGATAGATAGCTATTAGAAAAAAACAGATGATATACGTGTGAAAAAGAATTCGATATCGTTTTCAGAGAGAATTAACCTCAAGGTTTTAGAACCCTATTTCTAGAGAAGTAGAAGTCGTCTTGTTGAGCCTGTTCAACAAGATTGAGGTTTGGTTGTTAATATTGTGAGTCGATTTAGTGAATACACAAAGTGGTGAATTTTCTGTTACATTGTTCTTGATTGTGAGAATTAAAGTTCTATTCCGCAGATTCTTTAATTCTGAATTCTAAGTGTTTATTGTCTTGTTAAGATTCGATCCTGACAAGTGGTATCAGAGCAAGTGTTTCTTAGAATTCTACAGTCATTATGGAAAATTCTTTTGAATCAAACAGTACTCTTGTATCTAAGGTTCCCATGCTCAGACCCAATGAATTTGATATGTGGAAAATTAGAATCAAGCAGTACATTCTGCTTACTGATTATTCCATCTGGGATATCATTGAGAATGGTCCATGTGCTGAAGGAAGAACTGGACCAGATGGCAAAAGACCTCCTCCAAAGACTGATGCAGAGAGAAAAGTCAGACAAACAGAGATGAAGGCCTTAAGCACCCTGCTTTTGGCTATTCCCAATGAGTATCAGCATCAATTCCATCACTGCACTGATGCTCAGATTCTATGGAATGCTTTGGAGAAAAGATTTACTGGCACCAAAAGCACAAAGAGAAATCAAAAGGCAATTCTCAAGCAGCAGTATGAAAACTTTACTTCTACCAAGAATGAGTCCATGACTCAAACGTTTGATAGATTTAATAAGCTGATTGGAGAATTAGCCACTGTAGGAGTCAAGATGGAGGCTGATGATGTCAACAGGAAGTTCTTAAGATCATTGGGTGAAGAATGGACAATGTACATTGTGTCCTTCAGACAGAATGACCAACTGGAAGATAAGGAACTTGATGATCTGTACAATGATCTTAGAGTATTTGAATCAGAGGTTGAAGCCAAAAAGAAGCCCTCTGGATATGTTCATAATGCTGCACTTCTTTCAGCATCACCTGATTCTACTGCTAACCATGAATCAGTTAGTACTGCTGGTTCAGTTAGTGCTACTGGTTCAGTCAATCAGGAAAAGTCCAAAGATACAGTACTAGAAGCTTTCTTTTCCAGTCATATAAATTCCTCTTTGATTAATGACGATTTAGAACAGGTTAATGCTGATGATCTTGAAGAGATGGATATAAAGTGGCAGATGGCTATGTTGTCTATGAGAGTGAAGAGATTCATTAAGAGGACAGGGAGAAACAATTTTTCCCAAAGAAGAGAGGATGGTGCTGGATTTGACAAATCCAAAGTTGAATGCTACAAGTGTCACAAGATGGGACACTTTGCCAGGGAATGCAGAGGAGGAACATCTTACAACAGCCATCAACAAACTCAGGCTGGAAGTTCCAATCAAAACAGAAGCTCCATTCAAGCTCTTGTTTCTCAACAAGGAATGGGATTTGACTGGAGTGACCAAGCAGAAGAAGCCATCCAAAATCAAGCACTTATGGCTGAAGTTTCAGATCTTCCCACTGAGGTAAAATCTAATCTCTGTACTCAAGCTTGTATAGACACTGTTAAAAGGTATAGAGATCACAATCAGGGTATGTGTGATGATCTTAAAAGGTTAGAAAAGGATAGAAGAGACTATGTGTTGATTGTTGAGAGGTTTGAAGAACAGATTAGGGCCTTTCAAGCCAATGAACTTCAACACTCATATGATACTAACTACTGGAAGTGGGAAAAAGGTGGTCTGGAGTTCCAACTGAAAGAGTCTAGGGAAGAGTGTGAGAAATTAAAAGAAGAACTTAAGACAGTTAAAGCTGATGTTGAAAAGTTTTCAAAAGCTTCTAAAGCCATGGACACAATAATAAATGCTCAAGTCCATGGTAAGATGAAAACAGGCCTAGGGTATAATGCCACTCCCCCACCCTACAACAACAACTACATCCCTCCTAGGTCAGACCTTTTAGAAACATTGGATAGTAAGGACTTATCTGAAGGAGCCACTAGTGTAGACCCATTAGATGCAGTTGTTGTTGAAGATGGATCTGATGGGGAAGATTCTAAGAAGGACAGTGATGAGATCCCAGTAGAAAATCACATCAAGACTAATGAGGAAGGTGGAAGTCCTTGGGATAGGAGTAAGGAGATGAAAAGGACTGTAAAAGGAAAGAAAGTTCATTACACACAGACCACAGTTGTGAACTCTAATACTTGTAAACAGTGTTCTTGCAGGAAATCTCAAGAGTATCAGCCCCAAAAACATGATAATAAGAGGGGAAATCAAAGGAACTGGAATAACCAGTGGGCACTAAGGCAAGGAGTTGATCTGCAAAAGATTAACAGACCAAAACCTTGCTTTATTTGTGGCAAACTGAATCATCTTGCCAAATACTGTTTCTTCAATCCTATTAACCAAAAGAGAAGTTTTCAAAGAAGTTATCAAAAACCTTCTGGCTATAGGAAACCTACAAGAACAAATGTGGCTAAGAAACAAGTTGAACCAAAAAGCCACATGAAGAAAAAGCCTGAAAAGGAATGTGTTACAATGTGGGTTACAAAAGGCACTAAAAATAATACTGTTGCTAGCAGTGTTAGTACTGCTAACACTGTTAGTACTTCTTCAAGAGTTAGTGTTGCTAGCAGTGTTAATACTGCTAGTAATTCTTCAAAAGTTACTGCTGCTAGCAGTGTTAGTACTGCTAACACTGTTAGTACTTCTTCAAGAGTTAGTGCTGCTAGCAGTGTTAATACTGCTAGTAATTCTTCAAAAGTTAGTGCTGCTAGCAGTGTTAGTACTGCTAACACTGTTAGTACTTCTTCAAAAGTTAGTGCTGCTAGCAGTGTTAATACTGCTAGTAATTCTTCAAAAGTTAGTACTGCTAACACTGTTAGTACTTCTTCAAAAGTTAGTGCTGCTAGCAGTGTTAATACTGCTAGAAATTCTTCAAAAGTTAGTGCTGCTAACACTGTTGGTACTTCCTATTCAGATAATACTGCTGCTAGCAGTGTTAACTCTGTTAATACTGCTTCTAGCAGTGTTAACTCTGTTAATACTGCTAACTCTGTTAGTACTGATAGTGCTGCTAACGATACTGCTGCTCCCAGTGTTAGTACTGCTAGCACTGTTAGTACTTCTGAGGTTAATACTGCTTCTAGTGCTGCTACACCAATCATATTGACAAAGTACTCCAGTACTGCAGTACCTAAGTTTGAAAATCTCATCAAAACCAAGTGCAAGTACTTTGATGAGCAAGGGAGACCCAAGACCACTTCGGCTTGGGTTCCCAATAAAACTAACTGATTTATCTTAATGTGCAGGGCAACCAACAGCTCAAGGGGAAGAGCATTTGGCATGTTGATAGTGGTTGCTCCAGGCACATGACAGGTAACATGGCCTGCCTCAAAAATTTCAAAAAGATTGATGGAGGACATGTTGCATTTGGGAATAATCCTGCTGGTGGAAAGATAAGTGGTAAGGGTGATGTTTCAAAAGGTAAGATGACCTTTGAAGATGTGTACTATGTTGAGCAATTGAGATACAACCTGTTAAGTGTATCACAGGTTTGTGACAAGAAGCATAGCATATTGTTTACTGATTCTGAATGTATTATCCTTGCTCCTGGATACAAAGTGGTTGATGAAAACATGATACTTCTGAGAACTCCTAGGAAGGATAATGTATATTGTTTAGATTTGGAAAGTGTTTCATCTGATTCATCCCTAAATTGTTTAGTTTCAAAAGCTTCTTTGGATGAATCATCACTTTGGCACAGAAGGATGTGTCACATGAACTTTAAAACAATGAATAAACTTGTTAAGAATAACCTTGTAAGGGGTTTGCCATCCAAAGTCTATTCATGTGATGATCATTGTGTTGCTTGTCTCAAAGGCAAACAACACAAAACTTCTCATAAGACCAAAGAGATAAACACTATCTCAAATCCTCTTCAACTGTTACATATGGACCTGTTTGGTCCTACTAATGTGATGAGTATTGGCAAGAAATCATACTGCTTAGTTATTGTTGATGATTATTCTAGATTTACTTGGGTATATTTTCTGAGAACTAAAGATGAGACAAGTGGACTGATCAAATCTTTTATTCTCAAAATTGAAAACCAATCAAATCAAAGAGTGAAAGTCATTAGATCAGATAATGGAACTGAGTTTAAAAATTTTGATCTAAACACCTTTTGTGAAGAAAAAGGAATTGAGAGACAATACAGTGCTCCTAGGACTCCACAACAAAATGGTGTTGCTGAGAGAAGGAATAGGACACTGATTGAGGCGGCTAGATCTCTGTTAGCTGATTCAAAGTTACCAATTACTTTTTGGGCAGAAGCAGTTAATACTGTCTGCTATGTTCAAAACAGAGTTTTAGTTGTAAAGCCTAAAAACAAGACACCTTATGAGCTTTTCCATAAAAAGAAACCATATATTGGATTTTTCAAACCATTTGGATGTCCTTGTACTATTCTCAATACCAAATCTCACTTAGGTAAGTTTGATAGCAAAGCAGATGATGGTTTTCTTGTTGGGTATTCATCTTAGAGTAAGGCCTACAGAGTTTTTAATACCTCTTCTAGAATAATTGAAGAAAGTGACAATGTCAAATGCAATGAGAACACACCAAATCCTATTGGTTCAGGTCCTAATTGGCTATTTGACATTGATTCACTCACTAATTCTTTGGGTTTCAGTAGTGATGTATATGCAGGACAAAGGGATACACCAACATCAGAACACAGAATTCAATCTGTGATATTTCCACTCCCTTCCATTGATCCTGTTGAATTCTGTGAACAACAAGAGGAGGCTGAACCTATTCAGAATGAAGAAGAGAGGAGAGCAGAGGAAAATCAGTCTTCAGGCCCAAATTCCAGAGAATCTGAGGTGACTGAAGAAGCAGAAACAAATCCAGAATTACATGAGTCAAATCTGGATGAGAACATACAAGAGGAAGCTGGTCATCCAACAAGAACTCAGAAAAATCATCCTCCTGAGTTGGTGATTGGAGATATTGCATCTCCCATGATGACTAGAAAGCAAAGCAGACTCCAAGAGTTGCAAGAGCAGCAAAATACAGTTAACACTGTTCTTACTTGCTTTCTATCCTAGATTGAGCCCAAAAAGGCTTATGATGCTATGAAAGACCCAAGCTGGATAGAGGCAATGCAAGAGGAGCTGCTACAGTTCAAATTACAGGATGTTTGGGACTTGGTAGACCTTCCAAAAGGTCATAGAGCAATTGGCACCAAGTGGATTTTCAGGAACAAGAAGGATGACAGAGGGATTGTGATCAGAAACAAAGCAAGACTGGTTGCACAAGGGTACACTCAGGAAGAAGGAATAGATTATGAGGAAGTCTTTGCTCCTGTGGCAAGGATTGAAGCAATCAGGTTATTTCTAGCCTATGCCTCATACATGAAGTTCAAAGTGTACCAAATGGATGTCAAAAGTGCATTTCTATATGGAAGTATTGAGGAAGAAGTATATGTCTGTCAACCCCCTGGATTTGAGAATCCATTGCACCCTGACAGAGTATACAAGTTGAAGAAGGCTCTTTATGGTTTGCATCAAGCCCCAAGAGCATGGTATGACACCCTGTCTACCTATCTCTTGAAAATGACTTTGAAAGAGGAGTAATTGACAAGACCCTGTTTATCAAGAGGAGAAAGAAAGACACATTACTTGTTCAGATCTATGTGGATGACATCATCTTTGGATCCACCAATGATCAAATGTGTAAAGAGTTTGAGGAGTTAATGCACAAAAGCTTCAAGATGAGTTCCATGGGAGAACTTACTTTCTTCCTTGGGCTTCAGGTAAAACAAAGGAAAGATGGGATTTTTATTAGCCAATCCAAGTATGTGAAAGACATCCTGGACAAGTTTGGTTTATCAGACTCAAAGCCAGCAAGCACACCTATGGAGACACACAAACAGCTCACTGCTGATCTTGAGGGGGAGGATATGGATGTCCATCATTACAGATCAATGATTGGATCTCTCATGTATCTCACAGCCTCTAGACCAGATATTATGTTTTCAGTTTGTGTTTGTGCCAAATTTCAAGTTACACCAAAGCAATCTCATCTTCATGCAGTCAAGAGAATTTTCAGATACCTAAGAGGGCAACCTAGACTAGGTCTCTGGTATCCTTATGAATCATCTTTTGACTTGCTTGCATACTCAGATAGTGACTTGGGTGGAGCTAACATGGATAGGAAGTCTACTTCTGGTGGATGTCAGTTTTTGGGTACAAGACTAGTATCTTGGCAGTGTAAGAAACAAACCACAGTGTCCTTATCTACCACAGAGGCTGAGTACATAGCTGCTGCAAGCTGCTGCTCTCAGGTTCTATGGATTCAGAATCAGATGTTGGACTATGGGGTAACATTTCTTCACACTCCAATCTTCATTGATAACAACAGTGCTATTAGCATTGTTAATAATCCAGTCAAACACTCAAAAACAAAGCATATAGAGATAAGGTATCACTTTATAAGAGATTGCAATGAAAAGAAATTAATTCAGGTTGCTAAAGTTCATACAAATGACCAGTTTGCTGATCTATTCACAAAAGCTTTTGATGTGGGTAGATTCACCTTTTTGGTAACAAGTGTGGGCATGATCAACCTAGAATAAATTCATGACTTTCTGTTTTTATACCTGTATTTCTTCATATATTTGGTGCTACTAACTCTCTTTCTCAGGATCCTCTGTTTTCCCTCAGATTACCAAGTGCAGAAAAGTGTAAGTGTAGTTACTACTGCCTGTGCAGAGTTACTACTGCCAGTGCAGAGTTACTACTGCTAGTGCAGAGTTACTACTGCCAGTGCAGAGTTTATACTGCTAGTGCACAGTTAATACTGCCAATGAGTAGTTAATACTGCTCAGTAGTTAATACTGCTTTGCAGTTAATACTGCTCAGTAGTTAATACTGCTCAGTAGTTAATACTGCTTTGCAGTTAATACTGCTCAGTAGTTAATACTGCTAGTGCACAGTTAATACTGCTTTGCAGTTAATACTGCTCAGTAGTTAATACTGCTAGTGCACAGTTAATACTGCTCAGTAGTTAATACTGCTAGTGCACAGTTAATACTGCTCAGTAGTTAATACTGCTTCGTGGTTAATACTGCGTATGTCGTTAATACTGCTTTTGAAAATCTAGGGCAAATACTGCTATAAATACCCCTGTTTGCCCGCCAAAGTTCATAACGACTCTTCGCATTAACTTCTTCTCTCTCGTTCTAACCCCTTCTCCCTAGAATCTCTGTGTTTTCTTTACAAATCCTCAGGAAGCACAACGATTATGGAGTTTGTCGACGAGCATAATGAGATTGCAATGCTTCAGAAGCCGAAGCAGGCCGAAGGATTTCATGAAATTGTGGATTTTCTCAAGTCCACTCATATTTCGTATGCCCTAACGGTGAATCCAACAATATACATCGAGCATCAGACGCAATTCTGGGCCAATGCCACCGTAGAATCCGAAGATGGGCATAAAGTCATTCAAACAAGGGTATGTGACAAACCCTTGAAAGTTTCAGAAGAACTCATTCGCATCACTCTTCGACTAGATGATGCCTCAGGTATATCTTCTATTCCCAATGAAGAACTCTTCTCAACTTTACAAAGAATGGGGTATGAAGGTCCCATTGGAGTTTTTAAATTCTACAAGTCAAAGTTTTTTACTCAATGGAGATTCTTTGTTCATACCCTAATGCATTGTATTTCAAAGAAAACTACTGGATGGAGTGAGTTCAGCAGTACTATTGCTTATGCTCTAGTCTGCTTAGCCACTAACAGAAAGTTTAATTTTTCTCAAATGATTTTCAATGATCTTGTGGCAAACCTGGAATCCAAAAAGCGTTTCTATATGTATCCAAGGTTTGTTCAGGAAGTAATTACCAAGGAATTGACGGATATGCCTCAATTTGATGAGGTATATGTGCCAAAATCCCCTAAAGGGAAGGTTTTTTCAAATATGAAAAGACTTCCTAGGGACTCGGAAGGAGTTGACACACCATTGTTCTCTACAATGATGGTTGTGTCCCACACATTTGAATGTATGGCATCAGGGTCAAGGCCCTCATTAGACACACCCGCTGATGACCAATCCCAACCTTCCATCTCAAAAGACATCCCTCAGTCCATTCTTGAACGACCCACTCCCACAATAACCAAAAGGTTTGAAAGAAGAAAGGTACACAAGGTTCCTTCCCTTGATGTATCTCCTAAGAGCCCGAAGCCTTTAAGCCCTCTGTTGGAGCATTCTCCAATGGAGAATATCGACAGGGAAACCACAGGGGTGTCTCCCAACCCCAAGAAGGTGCTCACTAAGGAGAAGGTTGAGCATGTGAGTCGCAAGGCTGCCACTACTTCTGCTAGCAAAGAGAAGGCCAGTGGTAAAATAACTAAGCCCTTCCTCACGGCAACTCAGGGTGAGAAATCATCCAGAGGTCCCAGGTGCCAAGAAACCAAGGGGGTAGGTAGTGCTTTTGCTAGGCAAGAGACACCTGCTAAAACTTCCAATGATCCTTTAAGGGAGGTAAAAACTCCTAAACAGGGTGAGGATAGATATACGTACGAGGAATTGATGGAAACTATTGCAAATATCAACATTGAGGTCATGGATCAGAAAAAGGAAATTGATGAACTCAAGAAAGTGGTCCTCTATCAAAACTCACAGCTTGAGAAGCAAAAGAAGATGATCACTAAGTTGATGCACAGAAAGAAGAGAGCTCAGTTTGTCCTTAGGAGAAGAAACCCTACCAATGATGCTTCCAAAAAGGGGGAGTCAGACTCAGATCTAAACATGGAGGATGCAAACATTGAGGGGGAGTACAAGGTTGAGGGGGAGACTGAGGAGGCTGCTGATATTACAAAGGAAGCAGAAACAGAAACAGCAGCAGAAACAATTACTGCTGCTGATATTACAAAGGAAGCAGAAACAGAAACAGCAGCAGAAACAGTTACTGCTGCTGATATTACAAAGGAAGCAGAAACAGAAACAGCAGCAGAAACAGTTACTGCTGCTGATATTACAAAGGAAGCAGAAACAGAAACAGCAGCAGAAACCATTACTGCTGCTGATCTTACAAAGGAAGCAGAAACAGAACCAGCAGCAGAAACGGTTACTGCTGCTGAGGTTGCAAAAGAAGTAGAAACAGATAATGCTGCTGAAAAACAAAAGGCAGCAGAAACTGTTAGTGCTGCTAAGAGCCACAAACCAGAAACAGCTGAAACCACTCCTGAAGCTGTTAAAACTTTTAAAAGAACAAAGATGGTGTCAACCAAAAGGGAACGAACAAAGTCCACAGCTTCAAAGAAGAAAGATGTAAAGAAGCCAAGGGTGGATTCAACTGTAGAAGAAGCCCAGGAGGAAGCAGTAAAAGAGAAATCTGATCCAAAAGTTGCTGGAGAAGAAGTGGCAACTTCATCAGGTCAACCAAGCAATGTACAATCACAATCAAATGATCAATGTGATGTGTATATTACTGTGGTTAATACTAAGCCAATCCAAGCTGAACCAATATCTTCTATGGCTCCTGAAATCATCTTCTGGGACACATTGAAAGATGGAAGAAAGGAGTTCATCAGAATCAAAAGGGCAGATGGAAAGTTTGAAGTTTGTCCTACTTGGGGAAAACTTATCAGAACATGCTCTAGATCTGACCTGGAAGAGATGTTCAAGGTGGGAATGAGGCTATATGGAAACATGCTGACAGAGCAATGTATGTCTATCACAAAGATGGTTCTTGAATACTTGTGCTTAATGTTCAAACCAGAAGCAGTTCAGCATTTGATGGCAAGGAATTTTCAAGTCATTACCAACTGGATGCTCATAGAGAATTGTGGAGTGTATGTCATCTCTCTTGACAATACATTTCATGAATATTATTTGGTGGATGTTGTATACAAGCACAGCATGAAAAAGTTGAAAGGAATGCTGCATGCTAAGTTGGTGAGTGACAAAGACTCTAAAATGGCAAGATACCTTGTAAAAAGGATTCTCAATCAAAGTCTGGGATTGGATCCAAGTTTATGCGTTGATGACTAGGTTTTGGAAGCATCATCTGAAGAACTTAACTTCTCATCCTGAAAAGTCAAGTTAGGGGGAGATTGTTGGGAACTGAAGATATGCCAAGTATGGTTAGTACTGCCAGAACAACATTACTACTGCCAGTTCAAGGTTAGTACTGCTAGTTCAATGTTAGTGCTGCCAGAACAAAGTTACTACTGCTGGTACATGGTTAATGCTGCCTGAACAAAGTTAATACTGCTGGTATATTACTACTGCTGGAATATTATTAATGCTGCTTATGTGAGGTTAGTACTGCTTGTCAAAGTTACTACTGCAAGTCAAGGTTAGTACTGCTGGTGCATATCGAATATCTGTTAGTACTGCTCGTGACTTAATACTGCTGGAGATTGTTAGTACTGCTCATGAAGAATGAAGGTTAATACTGCTGAGTTTGTTAAGATTGGTATGCGATACTTTTGGAGACAAAGAAGGAATTGATCAAGATATGTTTAACGAAGATTTAGAAGATCAAGTTACTTTTTGATAGTTATCTTGTAATTATTCTTGTATAAATAGTATTGATAGATAGCTATTAGAAAAAAACAGATGATATACGTGTGAAAAAGAATTCGATATCGTTTTCAGAGAGAATTAACCTCAAGGTTTTAGAACCCTATTTCTAGAGAAGTAGAAGTCGTCTTGTTGAGCCTGTTCAACAAGATTGAGGTTTGGTTGTTAATATTGTGAGTCGATTTAGTGAATACACAAAGTGGTGAATTTTCTGTTACATTGTTCTTGATTGTGAGAATTAAAGTTCTATTCCGCAAATTCTTTAATTCTGAATTCTAAGTGTTTATTGTCTTGTTAAGATTCGATCCTGACAATTTTTCAAATGATTACCTTTAATTTGTTTATGATGTATTATAACACACGGCTAGGCCGCCGTTGCTAAAGTTTGAAATCTATCAATTATATGGTTCCAAAAGATTGCTTATGTCAGCAACACCGATGGATATGATTCTTCCCATTGTTGGTTTTTTTAAACAGCAACCAACGATTTCATAAAAGCTCGCAAGTCGCTAGCAAACAACAAACAACATTACAAGGATCTAAAACAGTCACTAGGAGAACATCTCCACACAATCGATTTTTTTTCACTCCCCTTACACCTAGGCAAAACCCAACAGAACGATTTTTCCACAATAAGATCAAGAATAGAGTCCTTACGGGGCGGGGAGCTGTCAAACACATACCTATGGTTAGTACCGAGATTTCAAAAGACACCTAAAGAATATATATGCCTCAACAATCTTCTATGGTTGCCTAATTAATTTGATTTAATATGGTGTCTCCGAAAGTAAAAAAATCATGACCGAGTTGCCCTTGTACCCTATTGACCTGGCACAACTTTATTTTGATGTCTATTTGAATTTCGAAAGGAATTTAGAAAGGATTCATCTTCTTCTTTAAGTCGTTTTGTGTTAAGAGGAGGCAATGGACACAAATAGACAGATCTTTTGGATCCCTCAAAGGTAGAGGTGGCACATAGGATGCAACTTTGGAGGACAGACAGTCATGCTGTCATAAGTTTTTTGATCTTTTCCAACATGTTTAAGGTCATTCATTAGGAAGGAGATGTAGATCTAGTTGGAACACTTTTATGGTTAGGGTTCCACAAATGAGATCGTTAAGGATCTTATGCATCGATCTTTTTTGGTTGTCGATCGTTAAGGATCTTATGCATCGATTCGTATTCTATTAAGTTCTGTATGGATAAAGTTGTCTATATTGATAAAGTTGTCTATATTTTTGTCCAAATAAAACAAATTCAAGCCATATATGTTATACAGCCCTTCAAACCATTTTACTTGCATGTATCTGGACGAAATTTGTCAATTGCAATATCCATGATAAGTAAAATAGAAGGTAACAGTAAAATGCAGCCAAGAAACCAAAAGTATTACATCCCTGTGCTTTTTTATTCGTTTAGTAATTTATTTGTAGAAATGATTGTAATTCGTATGGAAAGGGATGAAAAAGGGTAGGTTTTGTATGAATTGGAAATTAGGTCTGAAAATTGTGTCGACATTTCATTTAATTTCTTGTTCTAAAATCAGAAGAGATAGATAGTGGTGTTGATGGATCAATTATTCTCTGCCTTTTGCCCTTCAACTTCAGTGGTGCAAGGGAGAACACCACTCAATCCAATGCTTCTTTTTTGCATCTTCATAATTTCATATTATATATGCTTAATTTGACTTCAACTTTTCAAACTGGCCTCTTGGGTTGTTTCTAAGGTTATCTTGATCTTTCGAAAACCTCCCACTACTAATTAAACGAAAGATTTTTGCCTACGGACTTTTCCCTGAATGTTGGTGGGTAATGCAAATTAGTGGCAGACTACCCAGGGATTCTGATCCATGGATATTTCTAGGTGATCTGTGGATAATCACCGACGAAAATTTCCACTCTGTGAATTTTGTGGGTAAAAATTATTTATTTTGTAGTGCCCATTGTCATTGTTCACTACATAGGTATATATTTATAGTTAATCTGAGTTTAGGTTCTTATGCGATTCCACAACAATCTTGAAAACATGATGACGTACATGCTTTAAAACATCAAATTCAACGGGATAACATATATATATATATATATATATATATATACACGGGTGGGTTCAAATGAAAACTCATTTTTAATTGTGAACATGAGGACAAATCACAATCATTGATCAAAATTTGGAAAACTAATCAATGGTTAAAACATAATAAAAGCAATTAAGAAGTGATTAGTGACAAATATGGAAATTTGAATCAGCGTCTACCATCTTTGACTTTTTATTTTCTTTTTTAATTAAAAAACTTTTATCCCCTTAAAGTTTAAAATAAATTATCTTAAAAATTACTAATATTTTAATCAAACAAATTACATCAAAAAATGAGAACTTCGTGTTCTTCTATATGACATCCATCTCGATATAGTTTTTTTTTTTCATTTTAACCGTTTTTACATGAAATGCTATATATGTGTTATATTCAGTATGAATATGTATGCACGTTTCCTGCTGTCCATATTCAGTATGAATAACAAAGAGGAACGTTCATTCACTATTCATGACGAATAACACAGTATTCAAAATGAATAATACAACATTCATGATGAATAATACACGAATTCCTGATTCATGTATTATTAAACATGAATCATGTATTATTCACCTTGAATGTTGTATTATTCATCCTGAATGATACATTATTCATGATGAATAATATATGAATGACCCGTGAAGGTGTGAACACATGACATACTCTCTTTTGTTTTCCGATTCACAACCACGACTTGGTTTTATTCTTTATGAATATGTATGCACATCTCCAGGTGTCCACATTCAGTATGAATAACAAAGGTGAACGTTCATTAACTATTCATGATGAATAATACAATATCCAGGATGAATAATACAATATTCAGTATGAATAATACATCATTCAGGGTGAATAATACAGATTCATGAATCGTGTATTATTCACCCTGAATGATGTATTATTCATACTGAATGATACATTATTCATGAAGAATAATACATTAGTGACCCGTGAAAGTGTGGAGACGTGACGCACTCTCTTTCGTTCCTCGGTTCACAATCGAAACTCGATAGGTTCTCGATTCATCTCGATGGGTGTTGGGTTACGGTAATGAAGAACACGATGCCTTAGGACGTTGAAGAAAGTGTTGTAGAATGTGATGTCGAGTTACGGACTTACGATGTCGAGATGTTATAAACACTTGAATACATAAATATTCATAATGAATATAACACATATGACATTTCACGTAAAAACGGTTAAAACAAAAAAAAACTATATCGAGATGGATGTCATATCGAAAAGCACGGAATTCTCGTTTTTTTGATGTAATTTGTTTGATTAAAATATTAGTAATTTTTAAGATAATTTATTTTAAACTTTAATGTCCTTCTAAGTATGGTAGCAGTGGCTTGAGGGTAAAAGTTTTTAATTAAAAAAGAAAATAAAAAGTCAAATATGGTAGGCGTGAGTTTAAATTATCTTCCCTTTTTACCCCTAATCACCTTAATTAATAATTTCAATTAAAAACTCTATTTAATATGAGTCATTGGATCAATAGAGATGGAATGACCAAGATTCGTCATCACGTTCACAATTGAATTTGAGTTTTCGTTTAAACTTTTCTCTCTCTCTCTCTCTCTCTCTATATATATATATATATTTAACTAATAATATATAAAAATTATAACTAATAACAAGATTCGAATTTAAAGATCAAAACTTATTTCAAGAAATTCCTACCCGTTTAAATAATTCTACTTGGTACGCAAGGAATAATATGTGATAAAAACATTGTTGTTATTCCCATCTAAATATCTCAACTAAATTCCACTAATTTTTTAAAAAAAAAAAATCTCATATCTTTCTCTTTTCATGTCCATATATCATCGATCTTTTGTGACTTGTGAGATAGGGGGTGTTTGGGAAAGCCGCGTTTCTGCTTATTGCGGTTCTACACCGCAGAGAAGTGTTTGGATTTGAGGGGAAAAAATGGCGTTTGCGTTTCTACACTGGAGAAACGGAGAAATTTGAGAAGTTAATCGATTGATGCTTTTTCCCACCGGAGATGGAGAAACGCGAGATGGAGAAACGCAATCCCAAACACCCCCATAATTTCTATCATTGATTCACAATTAACTGTAGCACAATTGTTAAATGGAATAACCAATTTAGTGCTACAAAGACGATTATTTTCTGACGATAAACTACGTACTGGCAAATAATTGGTGGATTTTTGCCAAATAAAAAAAAATATTTAAGGATCCGTCGGTAATCTACCAATAATCCCTTAAATTGTTTTTTAAGTTTTTTAAAAGATACGGACGGATTTTATTTAGTAGTTTTTTAAATTAATATACGCCCTTAACAGCATGTGCATTTTAAGAAATTAAAGACATTTTTTAAAATTTCTAGAATAAAAAATTTTATTTTGGGTTTTGCCGGTAATACCTGAAATTATTTTTTTAATTTTCTAAAATGTACCGACAAATTACTGATGGATTTTTTACTAATTTTTAAATTAATATCCAACGGAAATCTGTTATAACATGTTAAAAGGTTTAAAAAAATTAAAAAAGTTTTAATCTAAAAAATTGTTTTGGGATCCACTAGTAATCCATAAAATGATTTTTTAATTTTTTTTTTTTTTAAAATCTATCGGCAGATCTCCGATAACTCTTATTTAATAATTTATTTTAAATATGATTCGCCATTAAGTTTATTTCGTATTCAATTTTTTGAATATTTGTGGTGGATTTATGGAATTTTTAAACAAAAGTTGTTATTGTCTACTTTTTCTCTCCGTAAGAACTTATTTTTCTTTTTAGGTTTAGGTTTTTATATATGTAAAACACCTACATATCCACATACTACGTATAGTGGATTATATTTATCTTAGCCAGTCCAATACACAACACAAACATATATGTAATATATACATGTATACAATCTTGTAATAAAGTGTCATTGATGTTATTAGACATTAATAAGTAATAAAACGGTCTTATTGGATTTAATAAATTTTAATCGGGCCCAATACACACCACAAACATATAATGCAATACATGTTTCACACAATCACGTAATAAATCAGCAAGGATCATAAAACGACTTATTGGGCTTTGATAGATCTTAGTTGATTTCCGTCGATCTATTGGACTTTACTCGACCTTATTTGGATTTAACGGATCTTATTTGAGCTTTAATTGATCTAATGAGTTTTAAAGGGTTTTATCGAACATTAATGGATGTATCGGTTTTATTCGGTCCTACTAAGCTTTACAACAACAACAACAACAACAATAGCGACAACAACGATAGCAAACAACAACAAAAACATGATGATGTTCTAGCGGATTATCGACGAATTTTCCTCTCGGAAAGTTAATAATTTTAAAATATTTTAAGAAAAATGGGTGGACTTTTTAAAAACATCAAAACTAAAAAACTTACCCGCGGACTGATCCACCGGTAAATGTTTGTTTTTCCTACTAGGTCAACAGAAACAAATCTAGAATCGCAATCACTCACTGTTGCCTCACCCTTACGTCCCCACCCCGTGGCAATTTTTTCTCATCGCCGACCGCCGACCAACAATAGACGACCTACGACCACACAACGGAAACCAGTGACCACACCTTCGATCTTCACCTCATCCGCCTTCCCCCCTCCCAAACCAAGGACTCCCTTTTTTGGTAAGAATCCTTTTTTTCTCTCATTTTCCCTTTTTTATGGCACCTATGTATGTATATATGAATCTATGTATGTATGTATATATGAATCTATGTATGTATATATGAATCTATATTTGTGTATGCAATCATTTACCTATACAAAGTTATTTGTTTAGAAATTAGTGTATGTATGAATTTATGTATGCTTATGTAAATATGTGTGTGTATATTTGCAATAATTTACAAATTGTTGGTTTATATGTAAATATGCAATCATTTACTTATTGTATGTTTAAATCTTTGTTGGGTAAATTGTTGTATATATAACACCTAACGTGTGTTAGAAATCGGTTGTCAATTGTTGGGCACCGCTAGGGCTTGTATTTATAAATGTAATTGTTGTATATTGTGTTAGAAATGAGTTGCCAATTGTTGGGAAAACATTAGGTTTGTAAAAGCTAGATGTAATTGATGTATATTTTGTGTTAGAAATAGGTTGCCAGCAATTTATAGTTTTTGCACTAATACCGATAGAGGATGAGTGTATAAACGATTAGAAAATGATGGGAACATAAATTCAGTTTTCAATGCTGAAGTAGATAGATTTTTGGATTTTGTTTTCTCCAATGAGCAATTTGTAAGATGTAGTTGTAAGAAATGTCAACTTTTTAAGTATAAATGGAGAGTAACTATTCATTTAGACTTGTTAAGAAATTGATTCATGCTTTCTTGTAGTCACTAGTTTGCACACGGTGAGATAGCATCCGAAGTTCAACAACCGCAACGGACAATAGTGGTCTAAGATTATATAGAGTTTGATTATGTCCAACAAATGGTGATGAACCAAAATTTTCCCGGTACATCAAGTACTTGGGACGAGCAAGAACCAAATCCACATTATGATATGTTAGAAGTTGTGGACCACCCGTTGTAGGAGGGATGCCAAAGATTTTCGATCTTACAGGCAACGACAAGGTTTTTGAATTGGAAGGAAAATTGCAATACCAGAGACAACCTACAATCGGTTACTTATGATGGTTAAATAATTGATACTCGATAGTGAACAACTAATTGGTAGCTTTTACGAGATAAAGAACTAAAGAAGAGGTTGAAGCAACTTGATGTTTCAAAAGAAAAGATCCATGTTTGTAAAAACCAGAGCATTCTATTCTATTAGAAATATGCATATGATAACAGTTGTCGATTGTGTGGGGAGTCTCGTTACAAGACAACTGCCGAAACAATAAGGTTCCTAATTTGGCGTTGAAGTATTTCTCGGTTACATCAAGATTACAACAGTTGTATTTGTCTAAGAAAACAGCAAAGGATATGACTTGGCACTGTGATCATTAGACCAGTCGACATGGTACATCCAAGTGATGGGGAGGCTTGGAAACATTTCAATAAGATGCATACTAGTTTTTCTCAAGAGATCAGGAATGCTCGTCATAGTTTATGTACAGATGGTTTCAACCCCAAAAACTCAAACTCAAATATGTATTCAGTATGCCCCGTTTTTCTTACAAACTACAATATACCACGTTGGATATGCATCAAAGAGTGCATATGTTACTGGGTAGAATCCAACATTGTGTTGTATACTTGAATTGTTGTTGTATGTTTTCTAACATTGTTTTGTAGACAAATAGACTATGTTCAGTATTGGTTCTTCCAGACAAGGTAGGGGCAGTACTCCTTCTATCTGAACTACCGGAGGAGCCTCTAGTAATGTCTCGGCACAACCAGACGAGCTGGAATCTGGGAATGTCCGTGGCAAGTCTGCTCTAGAAAAACTCCCACAATATAGGAAGTTGATTGGCCCTTGCTGCAGAAACTAAATACAATTATATAAAATAATTGATCAAATTAGTTGTTATTTGTATCGATACTAATTCAATTCATTATATAGCTTTACTGACATCGAGTAATCTGACAGGCCACTCGGAAAAACCAATCCATGCTTGACAGGCCATGGTGCACTTGGGCGCAAATCCCTATGGACGTGAGGCGCCGGATGTGAGAGAGTTTTCAGGTTCATAGTATATATTTAACTTGTTATATTTTTGGTAGTTTTATTTTGAACCTAAAAATCAACTAAACTTTACGTATAGGGCTACGACACTTGGGATGAGGTTAGGAGTCCCAAATGCTAGAGATATGGGAGAAAAGGTCTTCAAAAGCCTACAATGAAAATTTGAGTGCCGCTAGAAGCAAAGCCGCCCGTGAAGCCAACCAAAATAGTCTTCCCTATTTCGAAAATGATCCTAACTAGGATATGAATACTGTAAAGATCCCCCCCCCCCCCCCCCGGGTAGTCTGGGGCTCGATGATCGATTGCTGGAACAATGAGCACTGGAAGGGTGTTTCCATGGGGGCGCATGTGAATCGAATGACCGAGATGGATAGCGAAATAGCCAAACACAACGATCGACCACATTCACAGAGGACATTGCTCGTCTGGTAAGACCTTAAAACTCGTTACTTTAGTAGCTTGATTTTTTAGTGTGTTATATTTAACACATTTTTGTATTATTTAACCTTTGTAGATGCAATAAGGACAAGGTATGCCACCGACCGTTATGGATCTCTTCAATCATACCCATAAGAAAAGGTCAAGTTCAAGGACCTAACCTTCGGATACCGGGGATACGTGATTTCAAGGTGTATCCGGGTTGTGGTAGGAATTTTGCATACTTATTATACCGTAAAACTTTAGAATATCTATATAGTTTGGTTTAACCTTAAATTTTATAATTGGGTAACTAACTATCTTAATGTATGTGTGTGTATATCTAGTTTGGATTGCCATTTGTTGGGCAAACGTTAAGATTGATTAAGTTAGAAATTATGTAAACATTTCTATCTAGTTTGGTTTGTCACTTGTTAAGCAAACATTAGTATTGTTTTAGTTGGAAACGTCTTTGCAGCCGTTATGTCGTCAAAATTGATTTGTAGTATTTTTTTTAACCACATGGTAACTATTCAACAAATCTCACCCAAAAGTATGGCGATGATGTCTCCACCTATCACCAGGCGATTGGGGGAAGCATGAAATGTCGTCAAGATTCCAATTGGATCTTGACCGAGACATACACATAGGGTGGTGTGTCGTCTTTTACTAGTCGGGTGTGTACCTCTTTTCGTTTGATGATGTTTATCTATTTTATTTATAATTCACATAAATATTCTAACGTTTTCTTGTATTTGCAGGAAATTTAAAGGTTAAAGTCCCAAGTTAAAGAATTGCTTCTACGAGACGAGCTCGGCAGAAGGAGGAGGAGATTCGGAATAAGGACGATGATATCCAGAGGAAGAAGCATAAGGAGATGATGGACTTGGTCAAGAAACTTAGTCAATCTCAGCAACCCGGGATCCTGTGGCAATCACCACCAGAGTTCTGATTATTTGGTTGGAACAATTTAATTTTCGTTGGAACTTGTGTAGTATTCTGCCTAAACATTGGCGCTTTAATTAATGTAGAATACTTGTTTTTAAATCAATAAAAACAAGAATTTTTTTTTCCTGGGGAGACTTTAAAAAAATATTTAAAAAATAAAATATACCGGCAGATTAAATTACCGCCGTATTAGCCGCTAGTAATTTAATTTATAAAAATAAAATCATTTTTATTAAAAAAAAGTTGATGTTTATTTAAATGACTGACATATAATTTGCCGATAAATTGCATTTCCGACAATAGTGTTTTCGGCCAGGGAATCCATCGATAACCTCTTTTCCCAACGGATTTTCGATGGACCTTTTCTCCAGAAAAAACCTCTGTTTAGAAGTGGTTCCTCTTTATCTTGAAATATAAAATATGTATAAAAAACAGTAACAAATTAGTTGGTTTTATATATTCTCATACATATTTACCTTATTAAAAGTGTGTAGAATTATAAAGTACAGGATTCACACTTCGCAAAGAAATATGTCATGGAAAAACATGTCTATCCATAGGGTCGTTTCTGTGGGAGGGCGAGACAGACACATGTCTAGGGCCCAAAAAATAGACAAGGGTCATCGGCTAAAAAAACCAAAAAAGGCTTTTGTAATCAACCAAGAGAGCTAAAAATCCCTCAAAATGGTGGAATTCGGCTTATGACACATCGGGAAACATTACAGACCTTTGATCTACCTTAAAGGTGCACCTGCTCGACCAAAATCATCGATCGTTGTTGCTCTTGGACCTATTAGGACTTGAGTGGTTCCCATGCACATGCCCATTCATTTGAAAGGTGCACCTGCTTGATTTTGAGGGGTACCAATCGCTCCAATGGAAATGCAGGCATGGTTTTACTGGGCGATAGAGCTATGATAAAAATCCAAAGTATTAAATACTTTGAAAGCAAAGGTATAAAAAAAGTCAAATACGAGTGGGATGGTTGGAATACCGAATCACATTCAAGAGGTCACATGTTCAAATCTTATTTCAAGTGAAAGTTTAATTCTATTATCTTTTAATTTTATGCTTAATGCCCACCCCATAGCATTAAATCACGCTCTACAATCCACCTTACGTACTATTACAATAAGCATTAGTACCACTACGCCAATACAACTTTTTGTCAAATTTTCTCCCATTTTGATTTATTATTATTTTTCATAATTTATTTTTCTTTCTGATGTCAATTCATCTTCAAAATCGCCGTTTTATATCTTTTTCAATGAAACATATATTTAATTTAAAGATCAAGGTCAGTTTCATTTGAAAGATTTTATTTTCTAAATCGGCACAATTAACTTTTTCTAGGTCAAATCAAGTTGACTTTCTTCCAAGAATAAAACGTGATTTTATGGACCTTTGATCCCCTTTAAGTGTGCGTATGACAGAATAAATGTTCAACGTTTGGTAAGACAAAACTTGACAGAACAGATAACATGACCAATTAACTCCTAATAAGTTGTTTATGTATTTTATATTTTATTATTGTAATTTATTAAATTATAATGAAATAAATATTTATTATAATAAAATACATTATTAGGAAGTTGTGTTCAAAACGATTAAAGTGACCCTAAAATGAAAAATTTATGTACTTTTCAATTTTCAATTTTTACTATTTTATATATCTTTTACTATTAATATTTAATATTTTATATAAATTAATCAAAACATAAAAACAATATAAAAATAATATCTTGAGGACATTAAAAGTTAAAATTTAAAGAACATAAAATACAATAAATAAGATTTAAATAGTCAATAAAGTAAAGAAAGAATGTGTATTTGATGTTTTAGAAGAGAATTATATTTTATTTTGAGGTTATATTAGTAAATATAAGTCTCCATCTTGTTCCATGCGGTAGGGGTGGAGTTTGTTCGAGTTTTGTTCTACTATGTTCCTATGGATGGCAACGGGGCGGGGAATGCAATCCCCGGCCCGACCCCGATTCATACATCCCACCCCTGGCCCCGGTCCCCGACGTGTACGGGGAATCAAATCCCGTCCCGGCCCCGGTTCATACATCCCACCCCGGGCCCCGGCGTGTACGGGGAATCAAATCCAGTCCCCCGTTTTTTCTTGGGCCAATCCCCGGCCCATACCCGGTCAATCCTTAATTTTTGTTAATAAAATTAAGTTTTTTTAAAAATAAATTCGTAAAACGTGATTGCGTTAAGAGAACGAAATCGTTTTTTTAAATAGCACTTATGGTAGATATATTAAGAAAAATGTAAAATATAATACTTAAAATAATTAGGATTGTGGAAATTATAAAATAATATATTAAATATATACGTGGACGGGCGGCTTGGGGAATGCATTACCTGGCCCCGATTTATAAACACTCGGAAAATCCCGGCCCCGGTACCGGTTTTACGGGAAATCCCCGATCGGGGCGGGTGAACCAGATTCCCAACGGAACGAGTACGATTACCATGCCTACACGTTTCACGTTCCTGTCTGTTCCATATAAAATTCCAATCAAACGTAAAATAATGATTTCTGTTTTATTTTGTCTGATTCTGTTATTTTTTGTCCAATATACTAAATGCATCTTAAAAGTGGACCGTCTCAACTAAATTCTAAGCCTGCCAATGGTTGGATGTTTTAGCTTCCGGTGTTGGTTCCTCTTAGGCTCTTACAGACTTTATGCTTTTTCTTTTTGTATTTAATTTGTTTTTTTAACATATTGCTTTACAAAAATCAGAATATTTAACAAAAAATAGCATTATCAAAAACTATCCAATCAAAATTACAATACGATTTGGGAGCTGTGATTCTCGACAAATTTCTTGGATTTTTGTAAGTTGTTATATTTTATTCTTCTTTCGGAAATAGGATCATCAAGTGTTGAAAAGCTAACTATTAAAATATGTTGACATTTCCAACTCAAGCTTATTTCTTAATTGTGTACAGTAAAAAAGCAATTATCACTTTGTAAATAATGTGACGACACGACACGACACCGACAGATATAAAGCGTTTTCAATGTATTATTTTAATAATAATAAAAAAAGCCTTATTTACTTTTGTGCCTTTAGAGCATCTCCAACAGCTTTTCCAAAAAATTTCTAAAATAGGGATATAAAAGTCAAAATTCCCAAAAAAATATACATCCATCTCCAACAGATTCTCTATTTTATAGAATTCAACATTAAATATATTATTAAAATATTCAAAACATTATTATCTCCAACAAATTTTTAAAAAGAAAATAATAAAATATTGTTTCTCTCTCTCTCTTGATAATGATTTTGGGGATTTTTGGGGTAATCTCCAAATTTGGAGAAAATGACATTCTCTCTCCTACTTTCTCCAAAATGGGGATGGAGATGGGGAAGCTGTTGGAGCTGATTTTAGGGTCAAAATCCCAATATTATCCATTTTCTCCAAAATGGGGAAGCTGTTGGAGATGCTCTTAGTTGACATTCAGTACTGATTACAATTTTGGTTGCTATGTTGTCATTTTCTTTTAACAAACTTCAATAAAAAAACAATTAATACGAAGGGATTTATTTTTGGGAAATTAATTAAAATACCTCAAGTTCATTTTTCACTTACACAAATACCACATCTCTTTCCTGGTTTGCAAAAATGCCCCAAGATCCCGCGATATACCAATACAAAACAAACTAAACCGGGGGAGCGGGGGAACTTCAAAACTGCCTCGTAAAGGCTTCAAACAGTTTCACTTTCTCCTCCAACGCTTTCCTTGCTTCTCTGTCTTGTCTCGCTTCCTCCTCCATTTTGAGTCTCGCTTCTTTTTCTTTTCGTACCTCCACTTTTAGCGCATCCCACCGAAATTCAACATTTGACAAACATAAAACAATGTTAGACCAAATTTGACAAACATAAAACAATGTTAGACCAAATTTGACAAACATATAAGAACTATTACACATTTGACAAGCATACATACTTCCTCTTCGCGATGAGAGCTCCCGCTCGTACCGGTACCTGAATCACCAGGCATGGCATATTCGGGATACTGAGTCCCGAATCCAAAAATGCAGCCCTTACGTCGTCCGTCGACACTACGCTTCCACGACTCTGTGTCATTAGGTGGAACGACGTTGGGAGGTAAGTCGGGGTACTTCTGCACCCTAATCTGTCCGTAGTTACCCTATAGTTTTACTAAAACAATGTGTTAACATATAGAAAATTTGACAGCATTTCGACTGTAATTTGAACATATCCATTATCTGTGTAGTATCAACACAATCTTATCGCCTGCCCAACAATGGCAGTCCAAACTAATTGAATCAAATTACACAACTCTGTAACAAAGTTTGCTATCATTTCTATCTATCTTGTAAAACAAACAAATATATATATATATATAAGCAATACATGTACATATGTGTATATATAAATATATACACACATACATACATATACAGACATACAAACATTCATACGTATATAGACATATACGCATACACATACTCTTATAGGCAGTTGTCGATACATATGCCACTGTACACATATAGAAAAACAATCTAGTACTATAACGAAACTTACGCAAAGTCAGTCACCTTTTGGTGAGGGTAGATCGGAGGATCCATGGACGGACCGGTCACACCCGGTACAAGCTTCCTGTTGGTGCAGTGTGTCCTCTCATAAACCTCCCCGGCAGTAGGCTCACGGCCCCATGCCTCTCTCTACAATAGACAACTTCAAATGTCAGTAGGTAACAAAATCATGTATATATAGGTATAAATTCATCAACTATATACATTTAGTGTAATGGATGATAAATTACCATGTGGTCCCGATGCTGAGCAGTAGAAATGGATTTGCAACAGTGTCTCGATGTCATCCCCGCATATTTGGTATTACGGTTGGACTTATTGGCCTTACATGTACGCCTGAACACGTCGTTGTTCCATGCATGTTAAAAAGAAGACATAAATCAAATAGTACAACTAGATTAAAATATTCAACAACGCTTACCCGATCAATCATCCGCACCCAATACTCGTTCATTATCCATTCAGGGGGGTATGGGTTAAGCATCTGGTAGGCATGATTATCGAACTGTATACCATCGATAGCTAAAAGCCGATCGACGACATGCTGATCGACATCACACATCATATCCGGATACCCGGGCCCGTTTCTGACATTTTTTAGGCTCTGGGCGATTCGTAAATTTTGGGCCCTCAATAGGTACCTAAAAATTTTTTTAGTAGACACTTTTTATCATTAAAACAAACTTTCATACAATAAATACTAATAATTCATACAAAACAACTTCTTCGAGCATTTTTTAATACAAAATCATCAATAATAGCCTCTAATTCGTACAAAACAACTTCTTCGGCCGTTTTAGATGCAAAATCATTAATAATAACATCTAATTCATACAAAACAACTTCTTCGGGCATTTTTTGATGCAATAATCAATAATAACATCTAAATCAATTCTATCTAGCATGTCTTTTTCAATGCATAATATTGCCAAACAATTCAACCTTTCTTGTGACATGGATGACCTCAAGTATGTCTTCAATAACTTCAGCTTTGAAAAACTCCTTTCGGCGGATGCTACGGTCACAGGCACTGTCAACATAATTCGATAAGCAACTGAAACATTAGGATAACAATCTGCAACTTTCACAAAATCAAGAAATTCAATTGCGGACATTAATTTAGATGGCAAAGTCACCTGTAACACCTTCAATTCAGAAAATAGATCATTTACATCAACATCCGCCATATTATTATGAGAAAAAGTATCACCAAAATTAGCACAACATTTCATCAATTCATTCTCATCCAATGACTTTATTTTATGCGAATCAAATAAGAATCTAAAGATACTTTCAAATATCTTTAGTTGCTCAAATCTATTATTCAACGAAGCAATTGCCATATCCACAATGGTTAGAAAATAATTAATTCTAAAATTCTCATCTTCCGATGCTTGCATTTCTTCTCCATGATTACTTTCATCAAATTGTTTTTTCCTAATAATACGACGCTTGATTAAAAATGTAGGATCTACGTTCATTTCACATGCTATTTCTTTAGCGGTAACCATACTTGATGCAAACCCTTCAATCCTATATTTTTCAAGAAACTTCGTTATACCTTTAAAGTATTCCATGATAGCATTAATGCACATAGACTTCAATTTCAACTTTTTACTAGTCGTGTTTATTACAAATAAAATATCATACCAAATAACCATGCCAAGTAAAAACTAAAAAATTTCAATTGCACTTACCAAACTTTCCGCTTCACTTTTCGTCTTGGCATCATCACATGATTTGCATAATTCAAGTAAAGCCGATCTTATTTGAGGATCTTGAAATCTAATTGCCTTAACACTTTTGATTCTACTTTCCCAACGCATGTTGCATAAAGATTTTACAATTAAGCTCGACACATTATCATCTAACACCTTCCATATTTTTGTAGAACTAGAAAATAATGTGTATATGCGTTGAACGATTCCAAAAAACGAAACAACTTTGACACAAGAATGAGCCATATCACTAAGAGAAAGATTAAGGCTATGACAAGCACATGGCATATATAATGCTTTTGTATTAACTTCAAGTAATCAGTTTTGTACCCCTTGGTGTTTTCCCTTCATATTGGAACCATTGTCATAACCTTGACCCCTCACATCTTCAACATTAAGGTCGAGAGATTTAAGCATATCTAATAATTCATTGAACAAACTCAAACCGGATGTATCATGAACCTTTAAAAATTCTACAAAGTACTCTTTGATTTTTATGTTATTACTAGACATATTCACACATCGTACTATTAAACTCAATTTCTCTTGATGGCTCACATCCGGTGTACAATCAAGAATTACAGAAAAATATTTAGCATCTTTGACAATTTTTATGATAGAACTTTTAACATTATGAGCTAAAAGAGAAATCAACTCATTTTGAATTCTAGGGCCGAGATAATGATAATGAATTTCATGATTTTGAATGCGTCTAATATGATCTTGAATAACCACATCAAACTCTCCAATCATTTCAATTAACCCACAAAAGTTACCATTACTATGTAGATACAACTTCTCATTAGATCCTCTAAAAGGCAAAGAATATTTAGCAAGACATTTCACAACGACAATTATTCTTACCAAGACTTGTCTCCAACGTTCTTTCTCTTTCAAAATATCTTGTTGTAAATCTTTATCAATGGTTTGGTTTGTATTCACTCTTACTCTTAGTTCATTCCAAGATAACATGTTATTCATATGCTCAATACTATTCTCATGTTCTTTAAGTCTCTCACCAAGATGCTTCCAATCTCTAAATCCTTCGTTGGCTATTTCATTTCTATAATTTTTGGATTTGAACAACTTACAACAAAAACAATACACTTTATCCTCATATTTTGAATAAACTAGCCATTTACGATCACTAGTTTCACCATTGCTTAACTTTCTATCATAATAAGGATATGGAAAATGTCTAGACATGTTATCTAGAGGAAACACGATACCAAATTCTCTAACGGGTCCTTTTTCAACTAGGATGTCTCTTGATTTAGTATCAAGATTATCCTAATTTCTAGGATCACACATATCAACAAACGGAATTGATTAATCATCTACGGATAGGTTTTCAGTATTATTGGGGATCTCATGCTCACTCATATTTGGGTGATGAACATCATGTTCACTCATATTTGGGTGCTCAACATCATGTTTGTTAGAGTTATATTTGTATATATGATTAGTACAAGGGCTAGTCTGTAATTACTGTAACTTAGGCTGTATAAATAGATCTCTTGTCCTTCATAATTAGGTTAATCAGTCTTCTTATAATCGCTCTCAATATATGAAAAGCTGCTCTCGTTTCAGCCATATCTCTCTCTCTCTATTGCTCATAGATTGATTCCTACTACAATCCTAACATGGTATCAGAGCTTTAGGTATTTTCATATACTCTCCTGATCGTTTATTTGTTTTCTGCACTAGCTCGATTTCTGTTCAATCTACTTGTCGAGTTTTTTTTATCGCCCTGCCCTAATCTGGAATAATTAGTCCCCCAATTGGAAGTCCCGCAATTGCAAGTCCCGGTATTTTGAAGTCCCGGTATTTTGAAGTCCCCCAATTTGAAGTCCCCCAATTGCAAGTCCCGGTATTTTGAAGTCCCCCAATTGGAAGTCCCCCAATTGGAAGTCCCCCAATTGGAAGTCCTGCAAATTGGAAGTCCCCCAATTTTGAAGTTCCGGTAATTCAGTCTAAACTTTCGGTACTCAGCCTAAACTTTCGGTACTCGGCCTAAACTTCTGGAACTGCACCCACTTACACTCAGTAATTCTTTCATTCCAGAACTACCCCACTTCCTGAACTGCTCTCTTCTGGAACTGTACTTCCAGAACTGTACTTCCAGAACTGTACTTTCGAAACTGTACTTCTGGAACTGTCCTTGAACTTACAGAAACCTATCAGTTTCGGTACCTCACGATCAGTTCCTTACATTCTGGAATTTCCTTCCAGTCTTCAGTTCCAGTTCTCAATCAGTTTTTCTAATAAGTCAGATGGCTCTCAATAGCCAGTCTTAATACAGTGACTGCACGTTTTGTCACTCTACTTCTCATCTTCTTCTCAACTGCTCAATTCGAAAATGTCGCTGGTATGGAATCACACAGCCACGACACTATGGGTCTGACTATCTAAAGCATCCACAAAATTCAGATAAGCAAAAGCAACAACGCACTCAGTCATATGCTGGATCATCACTCAAGACTCCTCTATGCCGGCAATTCAGGCACCGCATAGCAACAACTCATCGTCTGACCTTATGGAACTCCTGCGCCGAAACCAAGAGCTTATAGAGCGACTCATGACAGGTTCTATAGGTATGAATTCTCAGTGCAATATCTCAGCACCAGGTAATCCTTGGCTATTTGATTCTGGATGTTGTAACCACATGACACCTAAGGTTGACAGGTTTATCTCTAAGCAAACCTCCAGCATGTTCTCATCAGTTCGTACTGCGGATGACACACGCTTACCAGTATCTTTCAGTGGAACTGTATCTACCACCAATATTCAATTACCTGATGTACTACATATTCTAAACTTATCTCTGAGTCTGATTTCTATCACTCAGCTTATGGAATCCGGCCTAATTGTTTTGTTTCATCCTTCTGGTTGTGTTGTGCATGATCCAAAGACCAAGCAAATCCTTGGAGTAGGCCGTAAAGTTGGTCGGATGATTGAAGTGGTCTACCCCCGTCTCCCCTTACACTCATCAAATCTTGTTGCTTCTGTCTCCAGTACCTCTTCTGAAAACGTTTCTTGCTTATCCTGTCAACTTGGCAAACATCATGCCTTACCTTTTTAACTAAATGAATTTAAATCTGCTTCCCCTTTTGATCTCATTCACTCTGATGTTTGGGGACCAACACCACATCTATCCATGGGTGGTTCTCGATACTTTGTTATCTTTATCGATGATCACACACGCTTCACATGGATATATCTCATGAAACATCGCTCCAAACTACCTCAAATATATCACCTTCGCTCGTATGATTCTGACCCAGTTTTCCAAGCCTATAAAGATTCTTCGAGCAGATAATGCTATGGAATACAAGGAATCTTCTCTCCTCTCTTTTCTTCAATCTCAGGGTACTCTTTCTCAGTACTCCTGTCCCAGCACCTCTCCGCAAAATGGACGTGCAGAACGTAAACATCATCACATCCTCGATACTGTCCGTACTCTATTAATCTCAGCCAACTGTCCAGAACATTTTTGGGGGAAGCTGCCTTCACGGCTGTCTACACCATCAACCGACACCCGACCCCCATCCTAAATCAAAAGTCTCCTTTTGAAGTGCTCCATGGGGTCTCCCCTGCATATGAACTCCTAAAAGTATGGGGTTGTGCCTGCTTTGTTCAGTTGCAACCTCATGAACACACCAAACTCGAACCTCGTTCTCGATTATGCTGCTTTCTTGGCTATGGTATTGAACACAAAGGTTATCGTTGTTGGGATCCAGTCTCTAAGAGACTACGTATATCCCGTCATGTCACATTCTGGGAACATCTTCCCTTCTCAACAGTGTCCAAATTTCAAGACATACCCAATCCTTCCAATTCCTTCTTTACTGATAACTCTATCTCTTTGGACTCACTCCAATTAGATCCCATACTCACCTCTCCATCTGATCCACCTACTTCCGTCTCACCTCCATCTGTGACCTCACCATCTGTCTCACCTCCATCTGTGACCTCACCATCTATCCCACCTCCTTCCATCTCACCTCCATCTAAGCCTTATTCTGTGCCATCTGTTCCACCTCCTTCTGTCTCGTCTCAACCTGAGCCTTCATCTATGCCATATGTGCCATCTGATCATGATCATTCATCTGCACCACCTTCAAGGACTACTTCTGAGCCATCTGCTGAGTCTATGGATCCTAGCTCCCCTCAACCACAAGATGAAGCACGACGCTCAGACCGGGTAAGACAAATTCCTTCTCACCTTCATGATTATCATTGTTATGCTACATTGCTGTCCAACCATGAACCCACTTCCTACAAGGAAGCTGCCTCTAACCCTGTTTGGAAGGAAGCTATGACTGAGGAACTCCAGGCTCTTGACAAAGCCAATACATGGGAGTTTGTTCCTCTCCCATCGGGCAAGTCACCCATTGGTTGCAAATGGGTCTTCAAAATCAAAATGAAGTCTGATGGATCTATTGATCGCTACAAAGCACGTCTTGTGGCAAAAGTCTTCAATCAAGAATATGGCATTGACTACGAGGAAACGTTTTCTCCTATGGCTCGGGTCATCTCGGTTCGTAGTCTTCTAGCCATAGATGCCACCAAGAGATGGCCACTCTATCAGATAGATGTCAAGAATGCCTTTCTCAATGGCGATCTCGAAGAGGAAGTCTACATGAGACTCCCTCCAGGTGTGACCTCCCGTCAGGGACATGTATGTCGACTTCGAAAAGCCCTTTATGGCCTCAAACAAGCTCCTCGTGCTTGGTTTGAAAAATTTAGCAATACTGTCATCTCATTGGGGTTTTCTCCGAGTAATTATGATTCTGGTCTGTTTACTCGGACCACTGCTGCAGGTACTATCTTACTTCTATTGTATGTTGATGATATGATCATTACCGGCAGTGACTCTACAGGTATCATCCATCTCAAACAGTCTCTCATCTCATGCTTTGAGATTAAAGATCTTGGTAAGCTACATCACTTCCTTGGCCTTGAAGTTCTGTCAGACTCTTCCGGCATCTATCTCTGTCAAGCCAAGTACATTTCTGATCTGTTGTCTAAAGCTGGGATCACGGACAACAAAGTTGCATCTACACCCATTGAGCAAAATCTGCACCTTGCTCCCAATGCCGGAACCCCGTTGCGGGACCCTACACGGTACCGTCAACTAGTTGGTTCTCTGGTCTACCTGACTGTTACTCGACTGGATCTTGCATATGCAGTTCATATAGTAAGCCAGTTCATGGCTGCTCCGTGCTCCGATCACTATGTCGCGGTTCTTCGTATCCTTCGATACCTTAAAGGGACAATGTTTCATGGACTTCACTTCTCGTCCACATCGTCCTTAACTCTTCGTGCATTTTCCGATGCTGACTGGGATGGAGACATAACTGATCGTCGCTCTACCACCGGATATTGTTTCTTCCTTGGAGACTCTCTTATTTTCTGGCGCGTCAAGAAACAATCTCTGACAGCTCGATCTAGTACTGAAGCTGAATATCGAGCCCTGGCTGACACTACACAAGAACTTGTATGGCTACGCTGGTTAGTATCTGATATGGGTGCTCATCAGTTTTCCCCAACACCATTGTGGTGTGATAACAACAGTGCTATTCAGATTGCTCACAATGATGTCTTTCATGAGCGCACAAAGCACATCGAGATTGACTGTCATTTCTCCCGCCAACATGTTCTTCGCAAGACCGTTCGACTTCTCCCAATCTCAACCATTGATCAGACAGCAGACATCTTCACCAAAGCTCCTCATCTTCTGGGGCGTTTTCGGGCCCTTGTTTCCAAACTCAACTTGGCTCATTCTTCCCCTACTTGAGTTTGAGGGGGGGGGGGTGTTAGAGTTATAATTGTATATATGAATAGTACAAGGGCTAGTCTATAATTACTGTAACTTAGGATGTATAAATAGATCTCTTTTCCTTCATAATTAGGTTAATCAGTCTTCTTGTAATCGCTCTCAATGTATGAAAAGATGCTCTCGTTTCAGCCATATCTCTCTCTCGATTGCTCATAGATTGTTTCCTACTACAATCCTAACAATGTTCATCTAATTCCTCTAAGTTTTCATTAGAAGAACCTATGGCCTTAATAAACTTATCCATAGCTCCTCTTTGTGACAGTTTCAATTTCTCATCTAACTTTCTTTTTTTTCTTTTCTCACTTCCAAACAAGTACTTGTACTTTTTAGGCAACATGATTGAACTTATTACTTGAACTAATAATAAGTAAAACTCAAGTAAAAGACTAAAAGGGAACAAAAGCACCTGAATTGGAAATTGTCAAGAGTGTCTGACAGTCCGAGTTAAAAGAATTCAACTCCACATAATGTAATATGTTATCATTTACAACAAAAATACAAAATTAAAACAAGATTACAATTCCAACATCTTTTTTATTACATTATGTGGACTTTCAAGGCCATTTAAACAAATCCAACATATTTTTTTTATTAAGACAATTCCAACATCTTTTTTCCTTTTTTATTAATGTTAAAGTAAACTAACTAATAAACAAATGCCTTCCTAGAAACCACTATTAGGATCTGTGAGTGTGACTGTGTGAGCTTATTATTTGAAGATGACAAATTGACAACGTAGATCATAAATTGATTAAATTCATAATATATTAATATGTTGGTATAATTTATTATAACATATGTAAGTTCTGGACTTCTGGTTTAGAAAAGGCATCAATACAACAGATTATCAAAATTCATCAGACGCGTAAATAACAAAATTAGAGAAAAAAACAACAGATTATCAAAATTGATGTGAAGAGAAACAGAAACATACAAAAGGAAGAAACAACAAATTGAATTTACAGAGCAATTTAGTGAACTTACCTGTTGAATTGATGAATTCTTGTCTCTGCCTATTCACTCTCAAATCCTAAGTTCTGAAATTCCCAAATCCAATCGATTATATTAGCAGAAGTTTAGAGCACAAAGCAGGAAATCCAAACTCTAAAAAAGGAAGGAAATCGAATTTCAAAAACCATAGTCTAGCAAGAAATCGAACCCTAACTTTATATGGTCGGGCCATAGAAGAAAAAATCGACATCGACGACCGTTGTGGATGCTGTTTAGCCGCATCGGACTCATCGAACGTTGAGGAAACCGAATCGACGTCTTTGTTGAGTTATTCAATCACCTGTTTCAGCCAATTTCTTCTTCATCGTTGCAATCGGGAGTCGTGTACTCGTGTGTGGTGAATGGATGAGTCGTGAAAAGTTGAAAGCGGCAAAAGATTCCAGGCGTGCGTATGTGATTGAATGCAGCCCAAAATATTGATCCATACTTTGTAGTTGAGCCCCTCCATACTTTGTAATTGGGCCCTTCCGAAAAAACTGATCCATAGTATGATATAAATATTTTTTTAACTAATATATAAACTAATTTTTTTTTCCGGGCCCCTGATTTTTTTGTGCCCTGGGCGAGTGCCCAACTCGCCCTCCCCCAGGGACGGGGCTGTGGATACCTATTCATCACGGTATGTTGGAGGGCAAGTAGAACGTCGACGTCCATATGAGGCGGCCAACTATAAAGCATCTGCATACATATTGTTTGGATTAAGTAAAATAAACTAAATCAAGTAGTTTAATGGACTAAATACAAACCCGGAGACGATCCAACATCATCGTGAAGCGTGAATCAGGGACATCCTTATAGTAAGCCCATGGAACGGCAAATGTGGTCCGAAAGATTTTCAAGGCCCTCCAGGCAACCGTCTGGTCCTTAAACCTTCACAATTGCAAAATATACAATACAAAAAACATTAGGACCAGTTTATTATGTACTAGGATTAAACATATACCAAATCTACATACCCCCAGACTACAGACAAAATGATCGACGGTCGCTGACCCTGAGGCCGAGGTGTCACGGATGAAATATTGATGCCTCTAACCCTCGAATGAGATCCAAGTGACGGCGTCGCAACCACGTCTTCTGCAACCTGGATCTGGTCTAGTCCATCCGTACCTGCGACGAACTCATAATCGTCCATCGAACTCATAATCGTCCATCGACATGTTTGCGTGGGAGTCACCATGCACTGCTGAGCTGGTACTCCCAACCCTAGAGCTTCTACCCCCTTTATCTCGATTAGCGCGTCCCGACATCTAAATATATAAGAATGGTTCGGACATACTAGCTGTCAATGTTTGAATTTGCATACTCGAAGATGTAATACATAAATAAAAAAACACACTAGTCATCGGACGAATTTGCAAACACAAAAGATATAAGTGTACAACATATAAAGATATAATTATTGTGAAATAATGTCTACATAATTAAGACATGCTAGTCATCAGACGAGTGATCAGATAACATAGGTTCGTTTTCGCTATCTGAATCGTCGTCCACGTCTTTAAAGTTTTTCGTCGCTAAAATCCAAAATCCGTCGGTATTCCGTCGCTATTCACCGACGGTTTGTGTCCGTTGGTAATTTCCGTCGGGATTAACGAATTTTCTAGTAGTGTTAGCAAGTTCTTTCACGGAACATACAATTCAAAAGTTAGCACTGTGAGCGACTCTTTGTGGATGAATTGTTGTATGTATTAAGGTAGCAAAATTTTGTTTTAATTTTTATTAAGCATGTGGCATTACTAATGTGGTCGTAAGTTTAGGTGGTTGATAGGCTTCAATCATTTCACATGTTTGTATACATCAACGATTGAGTCTACTTTTCGAAAAGTATTCATTGCCTCGTTGGTAGAAAACATGATGTTCTTTATTATATTAGGTTTTTGATGACTTTGGAGCCGTTTACCTAATCACTTATCCGGGTAAGTGTTTATCGGTAAAATTCAACACTATCACTTACTTCCCGGGTAAAATTTTAGGCCACCAAAATGGCTTTGTATGCAACAATTTAGTTGGTAAGCGCTAACCGTGCACTACAACAAATGTAGTCTATTGCGACGACAAAAGTCGTCGCTAAAGCTTATTATTTCGTCGTTGTATATCTATTGCGACGACTGTCGTGGCTAAAGATTTTGTGGCTGTTGATCTGTTGTTGTAGCTCCTTATAGCAACGACTTGTCGTGGCTAAAAGCCGATTTTTAAATTTTACAATTATTTTTTCTTACTGCCACGATTTGTTGTGGCTAAAAGCCAATTTTTAATTTTTAAATTATTTTTTCAACTGCCACGACTTGTTGTGGCTAAAAGCCAATTTTTAATTTTTAAATTATTTTTTCTACTGCCACGACTTGTCGTGGCTAAAAGCCAATTTTTAAATTTTTAATTATTTTTTCTACTGCCATGACTTGTCGTGGCTAAAAGCTATTTAAAAGCCAATTTTTAAATATTAAATTTTTAAAAGCCAATTCTCTACTATAAATCACCTCTACCAACTAATTTACAAATTGGGTGCTGCTTGAATGTTAAAAAAGGCAGTGTAATTTGATAAAGAAACTTCACATATTAGTATTATAACTTAATAGAATTACTTGGTATCATTCAGAATTTGAAAAAGAGAAAAATAGTAAAATACTAAAATACAAACTTCAGAATTTAATATAAATGTATCTACCATCAATCTTTCTAAAAACCAAACACAAACTTCAATGAAGCTTAGCATGTATATGGAACATGATAACATATTGTGGTGAGAGTCAAAAAGATTATTCAAACCTGCCAAATATTTAATCTTTCTGCCAAGAACTTTGACACCCCGGAATTTCAAGTCTGAAGAATTAAACATGTTATGCCCATCATAAATTATATTGACCCCAAATCATCCACATTGTGAATCCGCCTTTCCATAGATCAATCCCCCATAATAGTTAGGAGTCGGTCTCCGAGTCCTCATCCACATCCCCATCATTATGCTGAGGTGGCTGTTGTGGTGGCAGTAGTGGTGGTGGTTGTCCGGTCATAAATGGTCCAAATAACGCTTACTCACCAGGGACGCAGCAAGGAAGACCTCGACCAAAGTAAAAATGTCCAAAACTGAAGTAATCAATTCCCTGTTTGTAGTGCACCTGGTTCTATTTTTCCAGATCCATCCTCCAGTTGCAATTCAGTTATCTGCAATTTAACCAAATGCTTCATAGTTACGAACAAATGTTCCTTTACCTTGTTTATTTCATTGATACAATTTCCAGTTAGTATAATATCATCAACATATACTAACAGAATAAGAAAAATAGAACCTACACTTTTAGAAAACAAAGAATAGTCACTTGAGCTTTGATGAAAACCATTTTCAATTAAACAAGATGATAGTTTTTCATACCATTGCCTAGGAGCTTGCTTCAAACCATACAAAGACTTAACCAATTTGCAAACTCTTTTGTCATTAGTAGAAAAGTATCCAGGAGGTAAAGACATATAAACTTCTTCAGTTAAGTCACCATACAAAAAAACATTATTTACATCCAATTGACACAAAGGACAATCATATTGAACAGCTAATGCAATAACACAACGTACTAGGGGTGTACGCGGGTTGGGTTGAGCGGTTTTTGACATTTTTACAACCCAACCCAATTATGGCGGTTTGGAAAATCTCAACCCAACCCAACCCAACCCAACCCTTGCGGGTTGAGGCGGGTTGGGCGGGTTGGGAGGTTTGATAGTATACATAAAGTTCAAGATTGAAATACGAAAAATTAAACTAAAAATATACCCAAGAAAGTTATTAGTTATTACAAGCATCCAAATAGATATTAAAAATCTTTAGTCTTAAACTTCAAAAGCGTAAATTGTAGCATCCAATCATATTGAACAGCTAATGCAATAACACAACGTACAATAACCATTTTAACAATTGGGGGAAGCATGAAATGTCGTCAAGATTCCAATTTAGTCAACTTTTATATATCAACAACAATTACAAACTAAAATCTCAGAAACAACTATCTAAACAAAGATTACAAAATAAACTCTAAATCTAGAACAAGATGTCAAAACCCTAATCTAGAGAGAGAGAGAAAATGAAAGAGATTCTAAATTGTAAAAATGAGAAAACGACTTCAGTGGTTTACAAAGAAAAGAAAAATGAATGTGATGATCATCTAAAACCCTAAACCATTGTTTATATATTATAAACCAATTTGCACTTTAGTCCCTTGACTTCTTAAACTGTGCTCCGCTACCCTTTATCTTCACAAGAAAGTGAGGCGCCACCCTTGTACTTCTAGATCCCAACTTCCAGCTTTTATTTAACTTTCAGCTTTTATACAACTAACCCCCTCAAGTATCTGAAACAATACAACACCATAAATTAATAGATGACAAGATTGAAACAAGTTACTTACCTTTTAACACCCTCCCTCAATCTTGACATCTAAATAAATCCAACATATGTAATTTATCGCAAAGATAATTATGTTGGTTTATTCCAAGAGATTTAGTAAAAATCTGCAGGATTTTTTGTTGAAGGAACTTTGACAGTTTTCAACAATCCTGAAGAAACCTTTTCTCTTACTTGATGAACGTCGATTTCAATGTGTTTAGTTCGTTCATGAAAAACTGGATTGTTAGCAATCTGGATTGCAGACTTGTTATCACAGTTTAGATTTACAGGTAGTAAATCCTTTATTTTCAATTCTTTCAAGACACTAAGTACCCAAATTATTTCACATAGAGCTGATGCCATTGCTATATACTCAGATTCCGCAGAAGAGCGAGAAACAGTTGTTTGTTTCTTACTCTTCGAAGAAATCATACAATTCCCCAAAAAAAGACAATAACCAGCTACTGATCGACGTGTGGACAAACACTTGCCCCAATCAGCATCAACAAACACATTTAATTTGAAATCAGAAGATACAGAAAAATTAACTCCTTTACCTGGTGAAGCTTTCAGATAACGCAACACTCTAAGAGCTAATTTTAAATGAGATAATCTTGGTGAATGCATGAATTGGCTCAAACAATGAACAGAAAATGCAATATCTGGTCTTGTAGCTAATAAATAAATCAACTTACCAACTAATTTTTGAAAACCAGTAAAGTCCTTTAAGCGAGGATCTTTTGAATCAGAACCACATGAATCTGTCACAACTAAGTTCATATCCATTGGAGTACCAACTGGTTTAAGTCCCAAATATCCAAATTCATTTAAAAGTTCAAGACAGTACTTATGTTGTGACATACAAATCCCTTTTTCAGTTCTAAGAATTTCTATGCCTAGAAATTTTTTTAATTCACCCAGATCCTTTATCTTAAAAATTGATTTTAAATGTTCCTTTACCTTGTTTATTTCATTGATACAATTTCCAGTTAGTATAATATCATCAACATATACTAACAGAATAAGAAAAATAGAACCTACACTTTTAGAAAACAAAGAATAGTCACTTGAGCTTTGATGAAAACCATTTTCAATTAAACAAGATGATAGTTTTTCATACCATTGCCTAGGAGCTTGCTTCAAACCATACAAAGACTTAACCAATTTGCAAACTCTTTTGTCATTAGTAGAAAAGTATCCAGGAGGTAAAGACATATAAACTTCTTCAGTTAAGTCACCATACAAAAAAGCATTATATACATCCAATTGACACAAAGGCCAATCATATTGAACAACTAATGCAATAACACAACGCACTAGGGGTGTACGCGGGTTGGGTTGGGCGATTTTTGACATTTTTACAACCCAACCCAATTATGGCGGTTTGGAAAATCTCAACCCAACCCAACCCATTCAAAAGTATAACCCAACCCAACCCAACCCAACCCTTGCGGGTCGAGGCGGGTTGAGCGGTTTGATAGTATACATAAAGTTCAAGATTGAAATACGACAAATTAAACTAAAAATATACCCAAGAAAGTTATTAGTTATTACAAGCATCCAAATAGATATTAAAATTCTTTAGTCTTAAACTTCAAAAGCGTAAATTGTAGCATCCAATTCAAAGCGTAAGTTGTTCGTTCTTAACCACAAATCTAGCCACGACTTTTCGGTATCTCTCTTTATTAAACGACACTGAAAGCTAAGCAATTTTTGTTTCTTGTTGCACACACTATCCAAATACTTCTTACATTGGTTTATTAAGTGATTCCACAAAAACTTGTACCAATTATTTTAGTATCTAACAATTATGATCCTAAGATGCAACCCTTGTTCAATGGTAAGTATTTTGGATTGTTATTATAAAGTAATTTGGGCCTCATGAATTATATAAGTTAACAATTATTAATTTTTTATTTGGGCTGCACCTTCAAGTATCGTGTGTATATATATATATATATATAATATTTTTTATTAAAATAAAAAATATTAGCGGCGGGTTGGCGGGTTGGGTTGGGTTGAGTTTTCCTAACCCAATTTAAACCCTTATAATTAGCGGTTTGGCGGTTCGACGGGTTGGGTTTAATTGGGTTGTTAGTGGGTTGGGTTGGTCGGGTTTTGCGGGTTGACGGTTTTTTGTACACCCCTACAACGTACAGTAACCATTTTAACAACTGGAGAAAAAGTTTCCTCATAATCTAATCCCTCCTGTTAAGAATACCCCTTAGCAACTAACATAGCTTTATATCTTTCTATCTCACCAGTGGACTTATATTTTATTTTATATATCCACCTACACTCAATAGGTTTACGGCCAGGGGGTAGATATGTTATAACTAAAGTTATATTCCTATACAAGGCTTCCATTTCGTCATTCATAGCACTTACCCAGTTTTGATCGTTACAAGCCTCATAAAAACTATTAGGTTCAATAGCCTTATTCAATGTGGAAACAAAACAGAAATTATCTTTATTAAGAAACGAATAGTTGACAATTTTTTCTATTCCATATTTGACCTTTCCTTCAACAACATAGTCAATAAAACGTTTAGGCAAATTTGAAGGACGACTCGATTTTCTAGTAGAGGCAATATTAAGGTCAGTAGTAGATGTACCCTCAGCAGGGGAACTCAACCTCACATCATTATGACGAACACGTAAGGGACTAGTTTCAGTACCACACTGATCATCAGCAGCCAAACCAGTACTACCAGAACCATGTGGTTCGGCAGCCTTGTTACTATGTATGTTAGTACCGTTCAAATCAGTAGTACTGCCAGGAGTTACTCCGGTAGCTCTATTTGGGCCACCAAGATGATCAGGGTCACTGTTACTATCAGAATTGGAATTAGTCCCAAGTTGAGTTTTCTCCCTATTCTCATCATAGGGTGTTTCAGAAGTGAACTCATTAGTTTGAAAAAATATAGAATCAAAAAAGTTTAAAGTATTCAGATTATTTGAATCTAAAGCCTGCTTGGTTGCACCCATTTTAAAAGGAAATATAGTTTCATAAAATTTCACATCCTGTGAAATTACAATTTGCTTGGAATCTAGACTGTAAAGTCTATACCCCTTCTTTGAATTTGAATAACCCAATAGAAGTATAGAACACATTTTTCAGCACGTGCAGAAAACTTATCAGTAATATTAGGTTTAATTGCAAAATAGAGACACCCAAAATTTCTTAAATGAGAAAGCACAAGTGCAAAACCAAACACAAGTTCGTAAGGACACTTTCCATTCAAAACAGAAGACGGAGTTCTATTTATAAGATATGTGGCAGTGAGAATACACTCACTCCACATATTCAATGGAATGTCTCCTTGGAACATTAAAGCTCTAGCAACGTTTAACAAGTGTCTATGCTTGCGTTCTACTACCCCATTTTGTTGGGGAGTATATACGCAAGATGTTTGATGAATAATACCATTGACTTTAAAAAATTCTACTAATCTATTATTAACAAATTCAAAACCATTATCACTTATGAATACCTTTACAGATCTGCCAAATTGATTTAGGAGTAAACTGTAAAATCCAACAATACTATCAAAAACTTCATCTTTATGTTTCAATAAGTAAGCCCACACAGAACGAGTAAAGTCATCTACCACAATTAAAAAGTAACGATAACCTTCTCTACTAGATACACGATAGGGACCCCATAAGTCAATATGAACTAAGTCCCCTAAGTTGGTGGTTTTATGCTCACTAAGGTTAAATTTGTCTCTAGCTTGTTTAGCTTTATGACATACCTCACAAGGAACAAACATACTACCATCACTTAGATTCAATTTATTTTTCAACACAGTTAAAACTTGATCAACAGGGTGCCCTAAACGACTGTGCCAAAGTTGACGAGAAACATTACAATATATAGACATATTGGAACTATTAATACTGTTACTAAAATTCCTAGACCTAATATATCATTTTGATTAACTTGATCAAATAAGTACAAACCTCCCCGTTCACTACCAGTCCCCACAACATTCATTGCAGGAAATTCCTGGATCAGAAAACACTTACACTCATTAAACCCAACAAAAATTTTATTATCTCTAGCTAATTTATGCACAGACAATAAATTCACATGAAAATCGGTGATAACAAGCACATCAAACAATGTAACTTTATCATTTAGTTTAAAATTTCCAATCTTATTAATGATAGCTTCATCACTATTTGGTTGAGTAACCTTCAAGTTAAGATCTGAAATATCAACCACATTGTCTAAACAAGAGACCGAAGAGGTCATATGCTGGTTGGCACCAAAATCGATAATCCAACCATATTTATTTAAATTTGAAGATAATTTAGAAATACTTGCCATACCAGAAAACATACCAGCCATATTGATGGCAAGACCATCAGTCTGTTTCTGATCAATGAGTGACAACAATTTGTTAATTTGCTCTTCAGTGAGGGAGGAGAAGTTAGAAGGACCGCGACCAGTCCCATCAATAGTGGAGGCATTGCTATTAAAAGACTTGACAGGTTGGTTTGTTTTATTCTTGGTGAACTGAAAATCTTTTGGGAAACCAATTAATTTGAAACATCGCTCAATGGTATGACCATTCAAACCACAATGTTTACATTGCAAATTAGATTTTCCAGTTTGCCTTTTATTATTGTTTGAAGTTTTCCCAGAAAAAAGGCAGATGTATGAGCCTTAGTATCAGAAGACGTACGAGTCATACCACGATGTGACTCTTCTCGTGATACCAAAAAGAGGGCAATTTTAACAGAGGGAAGAGGATCAGTCATTAAGATGTTACTTCTCACATTAATGTACATATCATCTAGACCCATTAAAAACTGCATTAGTTTCAACAATTGAGTATGTTTTGAAAAATCATGAGCAACATTGCATGAGCATGAAGGTAACTTTATTAAGGCATCAAATTGTTTCCAAAGAGAGTTGAGTTTCTGATAATATTCAGAAACGGGACCACCATTTTGGTTCAAAGAATTAATTTTCTGATGTAAGTTGAAAGTCACAGATCCATCAATTTTATCATATGTCTCCTTAAGTTCTTCCCAAACCTCTGAAGAAACTCTTGAGAAAACTTGACTAACAAACAACTCATCAGATATAGAACTAAGAATCCAAGACAAAACTACAGAGTTGCATCTGTCCCACTGTTTACCTAGAATCTCATTATCAATAGGACGAGACACAAAACCATTTATGAATCCCAGTTTATTTTTGGTTTCTAAAGCCAAAATCATAGCACACGATCACACTTTATAATTCTCAGTACCACTTAACTTTATACTCATAATATGTAACACCCCGAAAATTGGAGAACCAAAATTGGGGCCACGGACGTCAGCAAGGGGCATGTCGGACGTCAGCAAGGGGCATGTCGGACGTCCGCAAGGTGCGGAAGCCCGCGGGTCGTCCGCGGAAGCAACAGAGATGTGAATGGTTTTGGTTCGGCCGAGGCCGGACGTCTGCGAAGTGCCATGCGGACGTCCGCGACCTGTCTGATGGGTCGATTTGGGTATTTTAAACCCTTTCTCCCTCTCTCTCCTCATTTCACTTTCAAAACCCTAACACACTCTCCCTCTCCCTCTCTCAGCCGATTTCCCCCAATAAATCCTCAAACCCTTCTCCTTTCTCATCTTCTTCATCCAATCTAAACCCACTTTCCACCATTGTTGAAGATATGAAAGCTTGGAGCTTTTGTGGGCGATTAAGAGCTTTCGTTTGGAGATTCATGTGTTAAAGGTAATATTCCTCTACCCAAACGCTAGGTTGTTGTTGATTTCATCTCCTTTCTATCTAGTGGTATTGTTGGATGATTTTGGTGGTGGTTGGTTGAGGTGATCTTTTCCTTCTTCATTTATGAAGATTAGGGTTTGGTATATTTGGGGTTTTTGGATGATAAATGTTTTGGGAATGATTGTACCTAGTTGGATCGGGTTATTGATGGTTGGAAAATTATGGATCTAGGTTTTTTGAGATTTTGACTTGAAGATGCAAGTTGTTCAAAGGAGCTTACGTATGGGAAAATCTAGATTTAGCCTAAATCTAGCAAGGTGAGTTCAAGTTGCTTTGTGAAAACTTTATACATGCCAAAATGTTATTTTTCCAAGTAATTATGTGTTTTACCTGAAAATTATCAATGTTGAGCTATTTGGTGGGTTTTACCTTTTGAGGTATTAATTGTGGTAAATATTGTAAAACACTACATTTGGAATTTTGGGAAAATGTGATATATAAATATACATGAAAATGGGTTGTTGATTTATGTTACAAATTGTAACACCTCGAAATTTCGTTGTATTATGTTTTAATATAAATGAAGTTGTTTTGTAATTGAATTGTAAGTTTGTACTATCCTTGCAAGTTTATAACTTATGTTGGGTTGAAAATGTGAGAAACCAAAGTTGGAGTTAATATTGATATTATGAAAACAAGAGGGTGTGTTTGGTAATTACTTGAAAGTGGGTATGGCTAAATAGGCTGAAACTGAGAAATATCTCAGTTGTTTTGGTCTGAGTCGGTTTGGGATACAGAGAGGAAGAAAAGAGAGAAAGAAGGAAAGGAAGAAGAAAAACAAGATTTGGTCTTCAAATTTGGTAAGAAATTCACCATGGATTCAGACAAAACTTGTAGTAAATGTTTAGTTGTGAACAAACCTATTTGTTGTTTAGGTTTCAGAATCATTGACAGCAGATTGGAGCTTTAGTTTGTGCAAAAAGTAGGATTTTCTTCTTTAAAGGTGATTTCATCCTATTTGACTATATAAACTATGAAATTGGACGATTGTGGTGTTGTTTTAGTATCTGTATGTTTTACAACTGTTAGAATGATATGGGTCGAACTAAGAATGATATTATTCGGACTGATTGTTGGTAAAACTGAAGAACAGTCGAAGTTTCCGGATAAAAAGAGGTATCCGGAAACCCCTGTGCGAAGGTGTCCGGACGAGGCTAGAACATCCGGTAAGTATTGTTTATTTATAGTTTCCGGATAAACTAGATACCGAATGGTATCCGGATTACTTTGGTTTCCGGATGTTGTCCGGAAAGTTATATTGTCCGGAAAGTTGTATTGTCCGGATTGGTTATGTTGGCCGGATTGTTTATGTTTCCGGTAAGTATCCGGATAGGTTCAGTATCCGGTAAGTTTGAGATGTCCGGTAAGAATTGTGTACCCGGTAAGCTACGATGTCCGGGTAGTTTTGTGGTATCCGGAAACTGTTGTTGTCCGGTCACTTTTGATGTTCTGGATACTTTTGAGTATCTGGTAACTTGGGAGTTTTGGTAACTTTTAGACAGAGTATGATTGATAAGTTGAAATACAATCATAGTAGCTTGAACATACTTAATGTTAGATGTTAGTATGTTAGGCATGAAGGTTTAATACTATGCTTGTGTGTAGTATGTGTAATGGATTCATAGGCACTGTTATGTATTATAACGAGGAATAGGCATAACACAATTTGTAATTCACGTTGACCTGAAATGAGGAATAGGCATAAAGTAAATTGGAATTCCCATTTCGTAAAGGTGTTATGAAATGAGAAATAGGCATAAAGGAAATTGTAATTTCTATTTCATAGTATAGAAATCGAGGAATAGACATAACGTAACTTGTAATTCCTGATTTCTAGGGGAAGACCAGAGATAAACATAAAGTAACTTGTAATCTCTACTTCCAGACCAAGAAATAGGCATAAAGCAACTTGTAATTTCTTGGATAATAGCAATAGTCTAGAATCTATAAGGATTCGCAGTAGGCTCTTGATTGGGATATATGACACACTGAATGTTAGTCATACTCATGGGATCGGGTATGATCCTGTCATGGAGATGGGCATGTGTATGGTAAGAACGGTGGAGAACAGGTTTGTTTATATGTATTGGATATTTTCAAACTGTTAACGTTTTTAATTTGAAATCGGATGTTCTCACTAGGCGTAAGCCTAATCGTTTCAAATTAAATTTTCTTACCAGATACTAGCTCGAGAAAGTAAAGGGATGTGGGACGAGCGTTTTGAGATAACGGAGAAGTCAATTAACGAAAGGAGATTTTGATGGATTGCTTAGATAACTTAGTTAATCTAATTATTGTGACATGATTAGATTAATAGGTTATTTGAATGATTCAGTGTTTGTAACTATAACTCCTCATGGTTAATAAGTTCAACCTCATGAGGAGGGAGTAAAGTAGATATAAAGCGAGAGAAGAGACGGTTCGGTGGTGGAGTTTATCTTCAACAAAAGAGAGTTTAAATCTCTCTCTTTTTCAAGCAAAAGAAAAGATGAGAAAGCCTTCTCTTCATGTTTTCCAGTGAGGTCCGAAAGAAGAACACGAGAGAAAGTATGAGAGTTTGGCAAGAAGAAAAGAGTTTGAAGGACTCGATTCAATCTCGGTGCCGAAAGTTTTGGAGATTTAATCGTTGGTTTCCGGTAAGTAAACGTCTCTCGTTTTCGTTTAGTTTTTATTAGATTCGTGACCCTTCTCGCTTAGCGACCGAGTAGTATCGATCTCGAGTCCAATAGATGTGATTATTGGTGTTGTAAATGTAATGGGTGTTGGGTTGGCGTCGAGGCCCTGTCCGATGTCGCCTCTACACCACCGAGTTGGAGTACGAAAAAGAGAGGTTGAACCTTCGAGAGTTCGAGTTCACGGGACGAGCGATGGCCATATATGGTGTCATCCAAGCAGGGTAGCTAAATAAAAGAAAGTAAATAAAAAGATGAAGGAACAAGAAATATAAGTGAAATGGACATAAAGAGAAAGCCACGTTTCTTGATAGTAAAAACCATTTCTTTTGGAATGGCATGATAGCCATGCATGGATGTCATGCATGCTGTTCACATCGTAATAGCCATGAGTTTTAGTCAGCAATTTAATTGCTATTAATTATGCTTATTAATAATAGTAATTAATATTTAAGATTTAAGACTTATTTAAGAGTGTGAATTAAATGATTTTAGAAGTTGTCAAGTAAGTTCAGATGAGTGGGTTATTGAAACCTTTTACGTCAGATTTAGTTTATAATTATTTAGCGTAACCTTGGGACCCTAAAATTTATTATTTAGGTGTTCGGTTCGTACCAGACTCGCATAAATCTACCGTAGCTCCACTATTCAGCAATCAAGGTGCGTTTTCATGACTCGTTTCCCCAAGGGGAGGATACACGGCTAGTTTAGTTTCAGTTCTCGCAATTTATTTATTAGTCCTTATTATTCAAACTAGTCTTTGGCCCGCCCGTTGCGCGACGATCAAATTTGTGTTTTAAGTTAATTATTTGATGTTTAATAGTTGTTGAATAATTTTGTGACACATACAATAATTGATAAAAAGAAAACAAAAATTCCACAAATAAGGAATATTATCTTAAAGTTAAAAATATGTCTATTAAGTTTGATACATATTATAAATGTTGTTAATAAATGAATTTATCAAACGAATACACAATAATTGCATATTTATATTTTTTAAAAAGGTTCGAACTCATAATCCAAAAGTCAGTTGATAAGTGATATCTTCTTTTTTTCAAATAATTAAATCTCTTATGATAATTCTAAGGGTGTTTCGTTGACATAATAGAATTTGATAGAATCGTAATTCGTCAAATGAATTCGACTTTGAAGTAAAAATTGATATGAAATTGCAAAAAGAAAACCACGACAATTTAGTGATTATTTGTGTCAAATCTCATACTAATTTCAACAAATTCCATACTAATCACGACACATTAATTAAATCCTATATACACATTAATTCGTATATATTTATGATATTTAATAATATAATAAATCTAAAAATATTCAATATTGGGCTCATTTCGAAGGTATTGACGAAGCGATTACAATGATATAATTTGTAAAAAATAGAAATGTTTTTAATGCATTTTAGTTCATATACATTATTTATGTTTATATGATAAGAGTATAAAATGAAAAATGAAAAAGTAAGAGATTAAAAGTAAACTACCTACATAATTATAAGGGTACTAAATGTAATTTTATAAATTAAAAAAATTGAATTAAAGAGAGATTTAAGGAAGAGTAAATGTGGGTGTGTTAATTGAACTTATAATGTAAATTGCGTCCAGATACACGTTTAGGCGGGAAAATACTGAAGTCGGCTCACCAGAAGACGACACGTGGCATGCTAGTTACTTATTTATTATATGTATAGATGATATGTAAGATTAACGAAGGCATAATTGGATATATACGATTATTATGCGTAAAATAAGTTTATTTTTGGGATAAAATAAGGGTAAATTTTTTTGAATTAGAAATGAATAATTACATTAATTAGTCAAAATGAAGTTAACTCTATAATAAAATTGAATTTAAAAAAAATGAAACTATATCAATAATTTGAATTTAAACTTAGAAGTAAATCTCGTATTTTTGGGATTACGGATTGTTTTTTGAATTTATTATAAGTATGGATATGCACGTATGTATCTAAAGATATACACTTATTATGGGTAAAATAAGTTTATTTTTGGGATAAAATAAAGGTAAAGTTTTTTGAATTAGAATGAAACTATATCATTAATTAGTCAAAATGAAGTTAAATCTAGAATAAAATTGAATTTAAAAATGAAACTATATTAATAATTTGAATTTAAACTTAGAAGTTTATACCGTATTTTTGGGATTACTATACACGATGGAGATTTTTTTGAATTTATTATAAGTATAGATATGTACGTATGTATCAAAAAATATTCAATATTGGGCTTATTTCGAAGGTATTGACGAAACGATTACAATGGTATAATTTGTAAAAAATAGAAATGTTTTTTAATGCATTTTAGTTCATATACATTTTTTATGTTTATATGATAAGAGTCTAAAATGAAAAATAAAAAAAATAAGGGATTAAAAGTAAACTACATAGGTAATTATAAGGGTTGTAAATGTAAGGTATAAATATTAAAAATTTAATTAAGGAGAAATGTAAAGAGGAGTGAATGTGGGTGTGTTAATTGAACCTATAATGTAAAGGCATCCAGATACATGTTTAGGCGGGAAAACAATAAAACCGGCTCACCAGACGACGACACGTGGCAATGTAGTTACTTACTTATTTATTATATGTATAGAATTGCATAGTATGTTACAGTTTCTGATGGTTATGTTATGTTATATATTCATACGTGATTGTTTATGTGCGCTTATGTGTACGACTTGAACTTCGTTACAGTTATTCAGTTTTAGTTAATTAAATCGCTTAGTCGTTGTAGAAGTTGTCATTATTGTGATTTTATAGATGTGATGAATGTTAGTATGAGTTAATGGCACGGTTAAGCTCAGTGGTACTTAGTTATGTTCAGTGAGGTTACCCATCGAGACCCTCAGAAAGTATCAGCTCAGTATGTGTAGTGATGCACGAGTTGCACAGTAAACAGTTATAGTTTTATAATTGATTGTTGTGAAGTATATGCATAGAAAATGTGTGGTTAGTCATTTGTTATGGAATGTTTGGTTATTAGCATTATCATGAACTCACTTAGCTTTTGTAAGCTAACCCATGTCGTGTGTCTCATGAGAAGGCATCACAGGGACAACAAGAAGAAGATTTGACTGTCAGGTCCGTGGATTATTATATCATATTTATTGTCTCTTTTTGATGAAATAACTAGTTCGGTATGGGACGAACTAGTTTGTTAGATTTTTATTTTAGTTGTAAGTCTTCCGCTGTAATAGTATTGTTGAAATATAAGAAATGAAATTTTAAAGTTCACTCTTTTAGCATTATTTATCAGTCTTTTACCGTAACGCCTTTCGGGGTCTAGGGAGGGTGTTACAACAGCGATGGAAAAACAAGCCGAAATGTTCATGTAAGTACTGAACGATCGAAGTACGGAGCTACGTTGAACGGGAACTGATACTGGGGTAATAAATCCAGTTGGTAACCCGGAGATAGAGGCGGAAAGGAGAGTTGAAAGAATCTGCTCATACAAAACGTTCCTAAGCTGTAAACCGCCAGAGTTTAAAGGAGCAGATAATCCAGTAGCTTACATGAACTGGATCAGGGAAATGGAACAAGCTTTTCGAGCTTGTGAATGCGATGAGAAGTCAAAGGTTAGATTTGCATCTCAAATGCTAAGAGGTAATGCGCTGACTTGGTCGAATGTAGTGACGGCTACAATTTCAGCTCCAGTATTGACTGCTATGACTTGGGAGTCATTCAAGAAAAAGATTCTGGAAGAATACTGCAATGAAAACGAGATGGATAGAATTGAGGAAGAATTTCGGAATCTGAAGAAGGGTACTTCTACTGTTCGGAAGTACACTGAATCTTTCATGGAGAAGCTGAACTTAGTGGGGCATGTGGCTACAACTAAGAAAGATAAAGTTAAAGCTTATTTAAAGGGGTTGCCAGCGGATATGATGTCACGGGTGCGGAATTCGAAAGCTTCGACGTTGAGAGAGACGATTGAAGAAGCAAAAGTTATAAAGGAAGTGTATGCAAAGGATAAAGAAGAAAAGACACATGTGGGAGAGAAACGGAAGTGGGAAGGTCGGTCGGAGTCTTCTCAGAAATTCAAATAATTTGGAAAGAACGTTCGTTATGAACCTCGCCGAGAACCAAGTTGGTGTTCGAAATGCAGAAGTAAACATTTTGGTCAATGTCGATTAGTCGGGAATGAGTGCTTCAAATGCGGGAAGCCTGGCATATAGCGGCAAGTTGTCCTATTCAAGGACCGATCTGTTTTGAGTGTAAACAGCCCGGACACATCCGAAGAGATTGACCGAAGTTAAAGAAGGGCGGAGATCAAGGAAAGAAACCAGATGTTCCTAAACCAACGGGCCGAGCATTTCATATGACGGCGGAAGAGGCGAAGGAGTCCAAAGATGTCGTTTCGGGTATATTCCTCGTTAATTCTATTCCTGCACGCATTTTATTTGACTGTGGTGCAAATTTGTCGTTTGTGTCCAAGTTGTTCTACCACAAGTTAGCTATTCCTGTCACTACCTTGGAAGATGCCTTAGTAGTTGAGGTAGCTAACGGGGGTCAAGTCTTGGTTCGTGAAAGACTTGAGGGTTGTTTTAATTCAGTAGGGGAAACGAAATTTCCGATCGACTTGTTGTTGATGGAAATTGGAGGATTTGATGTAATAGTGGGTATGGACTAGCTGACAGTCAACCAAACAGAGATACTTTGTACAAAGAAATTAATCCGGATTCCAATGGCTGATAAGGATGATGTACTCATCTTTGAGGAAAAGCGAAAAGGGGAAGTGTCGTTAATTTCTATTGCAAAAGCGCGTAAATGTTTAATAAAAGGATGTTCATCCTATCTAGCGTATGTTTTAGATGTAAAGTTAGAAAAGAAACAAGTGGAAGATATTAAGGTGGTACGTGAATTCCCGGACGTATTCCCCGATAATCTTCCAGGTCTACCGACTGAAAGGCAGGTAGAGTTTCGTATTGATCTTATCCCTGGATCGGCAGCAATAGCGCGTGCACCGTATCGCCTAGCGCCGGCCGAAATGAAAGAGATGATGACTCAGCTTCAAGAGTTGTTGGATAAGAGTTTTATTAGACTGAGTTCTTCACCTTGGGGAGCTCCGGTTTTGTTTGTTAAGAAGAAAGATGGCACCATGAGAATGTGCATCGACTATCGTAAGCTGAATAAGGTGACGATTAAGAACAAGTATCCGCTTCCTAGGATTGATGACCTGTTCGATCAACTCCAAGGTGCAGGATGTTTTTCCAAGATTGATTTAAGGTCGGTGTATCATCAAGTTCGGGTAAGAGATGAAGATATCCCTAAGACAGCTTTTAGAACAAGGTATGGACATTATGAATTTCTTGTAATGCCATTTGGGTTGACAAATGCTCCAGCTGTGTTCATGGATCTGATGAACAGAGTATGTCGACCATTTTTGGACAAGTTTGTCATTGTATTCATTGATGACATACTTGTTTATTCAAAGACTGAAGTAGATCATGAACATCACCTACGTGAAGTCTTATAAGTGTTGAGAAGAGAGAAATTGTACGCGAAGTTCTCGAAATGTGAATTCTGGTTAAAAGAAGTACAATTTCTAGGTCATGCGATCACTTCGGAGGGGGTTAAAGTAGACCCAGCAAAGATAGAGGCTATGACGAATTGGGAGACACCAAGAAGTGCGTCTGAAATAAGAAGTTTCTTAGGACTAGCCGGGTACTACCGAATATTTATTAAAGACTTCTCAAAGATTGCTTCGGCTTTGACTTTATTAACTCAGAAGAATGTGAAGTTTGGTTGGACGGAGAAACAAGAAGCGGCTTTCAGAACTTTACGTCAAACATTATGTGAAGCTCCTATTCTCGCCTTACCCGAAGGAACAGAAGATTTGGTGGTATATAGCGACGCGTCAAAAATGGGTCTGGGATGTGTATTGATGCAACGAGGCAAAGTAATTGCTTATGCATCAAGACAACTTAAAGAGCATGAGAAGAATTATCCGACACATGATTTGGAATTAGCAGCGGTCGTATTTGCATTGAAGCTGTGGCGACATTATTTATATGGAACGAAGTGTACTCTTTATACTGATCACAAGAGCTTGAAACATGTCTTTGATCAAAAAGAGTTAAATATGAGACAACGACGCTGGTTAGAGTTACTTAAAGACTACGATTGCAAATTGCATTACCATCCCGGTAAGGCAAATGTTGTCGCTGATGCTTTAAGTAGGATAGAATATAGTGGGTGCTTGAAAACGACTAACGCTAGAATTGACGTGACGTCAAGTTTGATGGAAAGGATAAAGGAGGCCCAAGCGGAAGCCTTACGGGAAGAAAATCTGAAAGAAGAAGTGATGAGCAAGCAACATCTTCAACTAACTGAAGATAGCCGTGGAATTAAGTTGTTTCAAGGCCGTGTTTGGGTACCAAAGATTGGAGGAAATCGAGAGTTGATTCTCGAAGACGCCCATAGATCTAAGTATTCTATACATCCTGGGAGTACTAAGATGTATAGGGACTTGAAGCTATACTATTGGTGGCCAGCTATGAAAGTAGATGTGGCGCGAATAGTAGAAAAGTGTACGACATGTTCGTTAGTAAAAGTGGAACATCAAAAGCCTTACGGAAGTTTCCAGTCTTTGGAAATTCCGGAATGGAAGTGGGAGAAGATTACCATGGACTTTGTAACAAAGTTACCAAAGACGCAGAAAGGTAACGAAACTATATGGGTAATCGTGGACCGGTTGACTAAGAGTGCTAATTTCCTAGCTATGAAAGAAGCGTCACCAATCGATAAATTGGCGAAGCTGTATATCGATGAAGTGGTGTCAAGGCATGGTATACCGGTGTCTATAGTGTCAGATCGTGATAGTCGGTTTACATCGAGGTTTTGGCAGTCACTTCAAGAAGAGTTGGGTACGAAGGTCAATTTGAGCACTGCTTACCATCCACAAACTAACGGGCAAAGTGAAAGAACCATTCAAACTTTGGAAGATATGCTCAGATCATGTGTATTGGATTTTGGAGGTAATTGGGATGCGCATTTACCTTTAGTGGAATTTGCGTATAACAATAGTTATCATTCCAGTATTGGAAGAGCACCTTTTGAAGCTTTGTATGGCCGGAAATGTAGAACTCCGGTGTGTTGGTTAGAAGCCGGAGAGAAACAGTTTGCTGGTCCGGAACTAGTACAACAAACAGCTGACAAGGTAAAAGAAATTCGGCAGCATATGAAAGCAGCTCAGGATCGACAAAATAGCTATGTTGATCCGAAAAGAAGACCGAAAGAATTCCAAGTTGGGGAGCGTGTAATGCTTAAGGTATCCCCGTGGAAAGGCGTGATAAGGTTTGGTAAACGTGGGAAGTTAAGTCCTCGTTTTCTAGGACCTTTCACTATAACTAAGCGAGTAGGATTACAAGCTTATCAGTTGGATCTTCCACCTGAATTGGAACGCATCCACAATACCTTCCATGTTTGTTACCTTCGGAAATGTTTAGCCGAAGAGGACGATGTGATTCCACTTACCGATGTAAGAGTAGATGAAATGAGTCGTTGTGTAGAAGAACCTGAGGCAATTTTGGAAAGATCAGTTAGGAAGTTACGTAATGGCAAGGAAGTGATTATGTTAAAAGTATAATGGAAACATCATCGAGGTGCTAACGTGACGTTAGAGTCGGAAGAGGATATGAAGACTAGATATCCTCAATTGTTTACCTAGCTTTGATTTCGGGGACAAAATCATTTTCAAGTTGGGGAGTATTGTAACACCTCGAAGTTTTGTTGTATTATGTTTTAATATAAATGAAGTAGTTTTGTAATTGAATTATAAGTTTGTACTATCCTTGCAAGTTTATAACTTATGTTGGGTTGAAAATGTGAGAAACCAAAGTTGGAGTTAATATTGATATTATGAAAACAAGAGGGTGTGTTTGGTAATTACTTGAAAGTGGGTATGGCTAAATAGGCTGAAACTGAGAAATATCTCAGTTGTTTTGGTCTGAGTCGGTTTGGGATACAGAGAGGAAGAAAAGAGAGAAAGAAGGAAAGGAAGAAGAAAAACAAGATTTGGTCTTCAAATTTGGTAAAAAATTCACCATGGATTCAGACAAAACTTGTTGTAAATATTTAGTTGTGAACAAACCTATTTGTTGTTTAGGTTTCAGAATCGTTGACAGCAGATTGGAGCTTTAGTTTGTGCAAAAAGTGGGATTTTCTTCTTTAAAGGTGAGTTCATCCTATTTGACTATATAAACTATGAAATTGGACGATTTTGGTGTTGTTTTAGTATCTGTATGTTTTACAACTGTTAGAATGATATGGGTCGAACTAAGAATGATATTATTGGGACTGATTGTTGGTAAAACTGAAGAACAACCGAAGTTTCCGGATAAAAAGAGGTATCCGGAAACCCCTGTGCGAAGGTGTCCGAACGAGGCTAGAACATCCGGTAAGTATTGTTTATTTATAGTTTCCGAATAAACTAGATACCGAATGGTATCCGGATTACCTTGGTTTCCGGATGCTGTCCGGAAAGTTATATTGTCCGGAAAGTTGTATTGTCCGGATTGGTTATGTTGGCCGGATTGTTTATGTTTCCGGTAAGTATCCGAATAGGTTCAGTATCCGGTAAGTTTGAGATGTCCGGTAAGAATTGTGTACCCGGTAAGCTACGATGTCCGGGTAGTTTTGTGGTATCCGGAAACTGTTGTTGTCCGGTCACTTTTGATGTTCTGGATACTTTTGAGTTTTGAGTATCTGGTAACTTGGGAGTTTTGGTAACTTTTAGACAGAGTATGATTGATAAGTTGAAATATAATCATAGTAGCTTGAACATACTTAATGTTAGATGTTAGTATGTTATGCCTGAAGGTTTAATACTATGCTTGTGTGTAGTACGTGTAATGGATCCATAGGCACTGTTATGTATTATAACGAGGAATAGGCATAACGCAATTTGTAATTCACGTTGACCTAAAATGAGGAATAGGCATAAAGTAAATTGTAATTCCCATTTCGTAAAGGTGTTATGAAATGAGAAATAGGCATAAAGGAAATTGTAATTTCTATTTCATAGTATAGAAATCGAGGAATAGACATAACGTAACTTGTAATTCCTGATTTCTATGGGAAGACCAGAGATAGACATAAAGTAACTTGTAATCTCTACTTCCAGGCCAAGAAATAGGCATAAAGCAACTTGTAATTTCTTGGATAATAGCAATAGTCTAGAATCTATAAGGATTCGCAGTAGGCTCTTGATTGGGATATATGACATACTGAATGTTAGTCATACTCATGGGATCGGGTATGATCCTGTCATGGAGATGATCACGTGTATGGTAAGAACGGTGGAGAACATGTTTGTTTATATGTATTGGATATTTTCAAACTGTTAACGTTTTTAATTTGAAATTGGATGTTCTCACTAGGCGTAAGCCTAATCGTTTCAAATTAAATTTTCTTACCAGGTACTAGCTCGGGAAAGTAAAGGGATGTGGGACGAGCGTTTTGAGATAATGGAGAAGTCAATTAATGAAAGGAGATTTTGATGGATTGCTTAGATAACTTAGTTAATCTAATTATTGTGACATGATTAGATTAATAGGTTATTTGAAGGATTCAGTGTTTGTAACTATAACTCCTCATGGTTAATTCACTTCTTATATAAAAGTTTGGATGTTATTTTTTCATAACTTGTTATGAATTGAGGTTTAAATTAGCCCTGATTTTTAGGGTGTTACACAAATTGAGTCTACTTGTTATGAAAATGCATTTTACGTATAATTTGGAAATATGCATTTAGTACATCATGGGATGATTTGAAAATGTAATGGTGTGAGTCCTTTGGAAAAGGGGGTTTCCCAACCCAAGGTTTTATTTCGGGTTTTCATGGATTCAAAGTATTTATTGGTAAAGGTGTGTGTTGCTATGTTTAATGTCATTTTATGACTTTTTATGAACTATCTTTTGAGTCAGTTGAGTTTGTGGCTCGGTATTGGATTTCGTGAAGTCTTGAGGACAATTGTCCAGTTTTGATAGCTCAAAGTTGAGTTTTGATCATGGTTTACATTATTGGGGAATTGCATGTTTTGAATGCACTTGTTTATTTATTTGGGGTCGTGTAATGTTTTAGACCTTGTTAGCTATGGATCCATAGGCATTTGAGTTTCCCCTTAGTCTCGCGGGCGATAGATATTGAGTGATTGAGCTCAGTTTACGAGACGTTAGTTTTTGTAGCACAGAATAGGCATCGGGTTCCATGATAAGTAAGGCGTGGACCTAGATGGTCGGGCGTCGTCTCATGGGCAGTAAGGTGTAATTCCATATGTGCTTAGCACGGGATAGGCATCGGGTTCCATGATAAGTAAGGCGTGGACCTAGATGGTCGGGCGTCGTCTCATGGGCAGTAAGGTGTAATCCCTAATGTGTTGTTGTGGATTTGGTGTGACCCAATGTATAGACCTGTGGTGGTTGAAGTTGGGGGCTCCCTAATCTCGCGGGCAATATATCTGGGGTGATTGAGCTCAGTTTACGAGAGTAATCCACGTGGGTGTTTTTATTGCATAGTAGGTGACCCACTTTAGTGTTCCGTCACGTGCAATGTATACGGGTCTCCCCCGTCACCGAAAGGTGTTATTTTGGGTATTTGTGTTTATCCATGTTTTCGGTGACGTACCATATTTATGTGAAATGTTTCTCCTCGTTATAGGAGTTATGGGTTATGTTTTATCCATGTTTTGGAAAGTTTGGGAATAATGGCAAGTTGAATTATGAATTTAATCATTTTGAGTATCAAATTGTAACGTCCCTCATTTCATAAGAGGCAAACAACCATAAATAAGCATTCGAATTACATAAAACCTTGACTTTACATCATCAATAATTCATACTAGACAAAATTGACAGCGGAAGTCTCTAAATCCACAGCCGAGAGTTATTCTATAGACATCATAGCCAAACCTTGAAGTTACTCTAAGCTTCAAGCCCTTCTTATCGCCTCCTAGTTCTTACTTGAAGAACCCTTAACATGCTTACCTGAAAATGGTTTAGTTTTTTAAAAGCGAGGGTTAGACCAAAAGGTCTAGTGAACTCCCTCCGAAAACAACATGTAAACCAGTATAAAGACATTTATAAAGATTCAACGTAAATCTTAACATACAACAAGCATGGCACCGCACTGTGTATAGGATCACATAAACATTCTGCGATCGGGGCCCAAGCAGACTCCCCTTTCGCCCTCTCGTATCGGGGCCCAAGCAGACTCCCCGATACCCGCCTAGGAGGAAACGAATTCCAACCTACCGTCTCGTCATAAATATCCAAGGGGTCATCAGACCCCGAGGATCCCTCTCTGATCCCACAGTGCAGGCCGACTCCACATAGCACATCATTCATTTTCATAAAACATGCACCTTTAAATCCTTTAAATCATCATTCTCATTTCATCATACATAAAAAGCTTTCTCAAGTAAAACATGGAGTTCCTGGGTAAACATGCGTGATTGTTACCAACAGTTCATGCTCGTAAATGAAACCAAATTCAGTTAAAACATTTAACACTTTGCGTCGTAAAAAGGTTTAGGGAACTTACCTGAAAAGCAATCTTCTTCTTAGCCTCTTGTCTCGCTACGCTAGTACACCTAAGAATTAATTCATAATTTAATTAGGCACGTCTCCGATTCTGATCCTAAGTCCCTCTCTTAATTTGGTCGCAAATAACTCATTTAGGCCCATTTATACATTCTTGGATTTCTTCTATCCTTCACTAAGCCCATGGGACTTAAGCTAAACTCTAAGTCCATCGGCCCAAGTAGCTCGATACTGCGGCCTGGCAGACGAAGCCCAGACCAACAGTCCCGGACTCCCGGTAGGTCCGACTCCCGGTACCCCGACTCCCGGTACCGGTGAATCCCGGTACGGGCGACTCCTGGGACCCGAACAGACGACGAAAACTCCTCATTTCTAACGTCGAAGCTTCCTATCCTTCTCAAATTATGCGGCCAATGACCAAAACATTATACTCAAATTGCTACATCTCTTTCCCTACACCCAAAACCTTTAATCCATCACATTTCCTTGATTAGAAATCCAATATTTGATTACATACCCTTCAGAGTGTTCTTAAACTCTACCCAGATACAAAATCAAGCAATCAAGACCAACCAGAGGCTTACTGTAAATTCTATAAGTAGGATTTATACTGAGAGATTGGATACTTACAACGATTTGGGCTCTTCTTCTCACGTTTGCTGCTACACCTCTTCACCTCGCTTTCTCCTGATGCGTTACTCAGCCGCCAACCAAAAGAATGAAACAGTATACAATACCTAGATTTCTGGTCCTTATAGGTAGTTTTCCTCTAATTGCAAAAAGGTCCTTAGCTAACTTTCCATCTTTTCATTCTTGACACGTAACTTCCAACCTATTAGAATATGGGTTGTTACAACACTCCCCCTCAAAAGAATTCCGTCCTCGGAATTCCTTATTGGAAGAGCTATGGGTACCTCGCCCTCATTTCCGATTCCAACACCCCCAAGGTGGGGCCATTTCTAACTCAGCCAACCACCTCATTACATTCGAACCATGGAGCATTGAATGCATTCTCTTCAGTTCTTACGGTACTCCCACTCGTAGGTTACTGCTCTTAATCGGTCGGTCTTAACAATAGAAGACTAAACAAGGGTTCTCGCGGATCTTTTCTTCCTTTAAGGAGGAACTTGGCGGAAACCCCCGCTACAGCACAAAATTCGTCTACTAAGAAACAACTCACTCACCTGACAGCTTGGCACAAGGCCAACCCTGTACATCCCGACAACTCATAACCCCGAGTTCCTTCTTCGTCTCGCAACTCACAACCTTGCACCACATAACAATCGTCTAGGCAGATAACATTTTCCTTTTCCTCGGACCACCTAGACCACAATCCGACAATTAACTCTCACATCCTCACTACTTCACCACCTCATACTTATACGTAACTAAGAGTAGGAACCTCCAAACCCATCGTTGAAGTGTTCACTTACTCAATTGAGCTTATCTTGAAACACCTCAGTTCCTCGCTGATTGCCACGATCGTTCCGTCATACGAAACATAACTCCGGTTATCCTCACTCCACTGGGAGGAGTAACCATGGTCACGCCATACTAATCTCACTAGCTTAAACACTACACGACCAAATCGTTTAAACATTTCTCACAAGGTCACTAACTTAACCCATTCAACTGTCTTATCCACTCCCTTCCTGCACCAAAATCATACACAATTCCCTTCCTCAATATTTTTTCTAACGGTTCGCACACTTCTCAATATCCCTCTGCACCACCCTTCACCTTTTGGCATTACTGTCAAGTTTATTACTTCCGACCTTTCCAAATGCTGATAACACTTTCTTATTATTCACATAACCAAACAGTTACATCAATATCCTAACCCAAACATTCCACCAAGTCGTGTTGGAGCGACACTAGTGTTCGTCGTCACTACTCATTCTTTGATCTCCAACTTTTACTTACATAGATCCTCCTCTCACACATAAGCAACTTTAACTCGACCAATTCATTTCAATTGTAATTAGCAACTTATTTCAAATGATAAACTCCGATTTAGATGCAATTCGTTTCCTTCTATCAACCATATACATTATCATATTTAATCATTTAATATCATAACTTAGCATCACATCTCGCTATGCTGGTATTCATAAAATCCATCAGTCAAAACTGATTTCTTAACCAATAACTCCACTGAGTAAATCAACCATTCACAAATTACTAAATAATTTGAAATTTACATATTCCAACGTACTATCATCAACTTCTCACTTTAACCTATTGATTTTCCCTTATCAACTCTTAGTAAGAATTTCGGTAGAACCATAGCGCATTTTGTAATAACAAATAAATGTCATTACTTAACAAATCCCTAAAAATTTAATAACCAATCAAAGGCTTATACATCTATCGTGACATTTCAAATCACTAATGATCATACTCCCGCTCCGACTCATAATCATTATCATGTCATTCTTTAATCGTAACCAAACTTCTCAACTATCTCCTTCTAGGGTTACTCCCTCTCACATAAGAAACAATTCACGATCTACAAGGATCTAGCATTTACTGTAACACATTTGGCTAATCCACTCTTCATCCTCTTTAAACTTCCAATGATTCCAACATGCACCTACTTAGCAACTCTTACCACCAAAATAATTGGTTTCTCCTTTGGGTAGTCTCACACCATAAAGTCAACTTACACCCTATGTGCTCCAACAATCTGGGTAACAAATCATACGTCTCAACCGAAACCCCCAAAAGGTTTCTATATGATACTTCATCTCTCTCTAACATCACTTCATGACCATTCACACGATTAAAACCTGCCTTCACATCCTCCCGTGTACGAAATCGAGTCTAACTCGCTACTCAGTCATTTCCCAACTTGTTGATCTATAACTCACGAGTTCTCCATTAGCTCACACGCAAACATTGTAGCTATCTCTTCATGATCCGTACCCTTACAAATCAGGGCACATCCCTTCCCTGAATGATAAGATCTACACCCTCATTTCGCTTGTTACACATATTGTCCTTCTATGGACCTTCCTCACCTCGTAAAATAGAACGCTTAAATCAAACAATAACTTCTCATCCTCTTAGCACTACTACAAGGTGTTCTATCACTCTCAACTTTCTGGTTCAGGTCTTCGACCTCGGCCATCGTACACATTTGTCGGCTTCTACATCAACTGGCAACCTGTAACTACTTTCTTAACTTATTCTTAACATGGGTTCCCTTACGGAACCTAATCCTACTAATACATCCTAATCAATTTTGAAATCCGTCTTCCTTATCTCAAAGCATACTCATGTAACATCACCCTTACAAGCTCGCCTCGAAACTCATATTCCTACGCCATAGACCTTTCATCCTTCCTTATCACACTACTCATAACGAGTCACAAAAACCATCACCTTGAAGGCTTCAAATCCTTCCTCCGGACACGACCGTATCTTGACACCCGTACTTCCAGACACCTAACAAGGGTACATACCCTCACACAATCACCCCTATAATTCACTTCTGACTCTTCCACCGTTCACCTTTACTCTTGCACACAAATACTAAGCTTACAACATTCTTTCCTGATTTGTCTGCCACTTCTCCACTCTTGCAGTCTTTCCTTAGCTTAACATGTGCTATAATATGACCTAGTGAGTTCATAGCCTTCATGCATGACAATACAGTAAATAAATCTTTTCGCACATTTCATCATTTTAAATAACGTTTGGGAAACATTTGGGTACGCATGACCCCATCACATTTATAACTTCAACGCCTTGTACAACGATTCGAGAATCGTTTGCATGCGTCCTTCCGTGGACCTTAATCTTACTCATTTCTGAACAATGTTAATACGAAAGTAATACGTTGAATGAAAATCCTTTCATACGACACAATTTCGAAAGAAATTACTGACACAGAGTAAACCGGTCGATCCTCACACTCATTTGTATGATAACAACAAACTACTACTCATTTGATTGTAAAAGTTTTGCTGGTAAACATTCTCTTGACCTTTTTGTAATAAAAGAATTTAACTTATCATTAAAAGTGTGAAATACTTTGCAAATCGTTAACCTCAAAATTTCAATGCTCAATGCGAAGGAAATCATCTTTTTCCTTAAACATACGTCTGTACACTCTGACCCCTTTTCTATCAAAATTTGTTATTTGCACATTAATCTTACATCGTGAGAATTTCATGTTACATAAAAGATCGCCATGCATGAGACTCTACTTGCCATTGAAGGCTACTCACTGCAACAAGGTCAACCGCTTTACTTACGCAACTTATCCTTAACACTCCTCATACGACTAACGATCGCCCTCTCGGTTATGCAACTGCTTACTGAACACGCTTTTCACATTTCACTTGCTTAACCCTTCCATACTATTCGTTTTGATCATCTATTTCACTTCCCACTTCTACACGGTTTCAATTCACTATAGGTCTCTTACTTCGTTTATCCTACCATAGAAAAGCTTGACTACAAAAGTCAGGGCTCTATTGATACCTTCAAGGTTCTGACACTGTCCTTCCTTACCATTCTGACTGATCTATTCCATGGTTTCAAGAACTGAGACACTCCCGACTGGAGTCTTACTTAAACTCAACGTTCATCCTCTCCGAATCTACGAAGAGCAACCTCTAGACGACTCATAACACTCTATCCAACGTTTCTTTTCTACGAAGTGTACACATCTCACAACATAAGTGACTTCTCATGAAACCTCCCCAACTAGGGGCCTCAGTCTACCCCGCAGGGATCATACTGACATTCTAAAGCACTGGAACTCGACATACACTATTTTCCGACTACCACTTCGGAGCAATACGGTAGGTTAAGCATGCAATAGTGTAACAGATAAGTCTGGCAAGGTTGCATCGGCCCATCATTCAGGACCTCCTCATCTAAATTTCTTGAAACATCCGATACTGTCCTGTCCCTCGGGGTTCTCCCAGTCATAGTACTAAACTGAAAGAAACCGAAAATTAGTTCTTGCTAGACATGACACCATAGATTTGCTATAAGTAAGGTATTGTAAGCACGCACATGTACCTGTAAGTTTGTAATTACACTGGCCAGGTGTAATCCCGAACTTACCTTACACGCTTGTCCTTGGCACCTTATTCCTAAGCGCATTTATAGTGATCTTTCCTAGAGGCAATCCTATGTCTCGGTTGTGTTCCTCATCTTACAGTTTAAGTTTAGGCCCGTCCGGTCGCCTAAATCCCTTAATCTATGGCTCTGATACCATTTGTAACGTCCCTCATTTCATAAGAGGCAAACAACCATAAATAAGCATTCGAATTACATAAAACCTTGACTTTACATCATCAATAATTCATACTAGACAAAATTGACAGCGGAAGTCTCTAAATCCACAGCCGAGAGCTATTCTATAGACATCATAGCCAAACCTTGAAGTTACTCTAAGCTTCAAGCCCTTCTTATCGCCTCCTAGTTCTTACTTGAAGAACCCTTAACATGCTTACCTGAAAATGGTTTAGTTTTTGAAAAGCGAGGGTTAGACCAAAAGGTCTAGTGAACTCCCTCCGAAAACAACATGTAAACCAGTATAAAGACATTTATAAAGATTCAACGTAAATCTTAACATACAACAAGCATGGCACCGCACTGTGTATAGGATCACATAAACATTCTGCGATCGGGGCCCAAGCAGACTCCCCTTTCGCCCTCTCATATCGGGGCCCAAGCAGACTCCCCGATACCCGCCTAGGAGGAAACGAATTCCAACCTACCATCTCGTCATAAATATCCAAGGGGTCATCAGACCCCGAGGATCCCTCTCTGATCCCACAGTGCAGGCCGACTCCACATAGCACATCATTCATTTTCATAAAACATGCACCTTTAAATCCTTTAAATCCTTTAAATCCTTTAAATCATCATTCTCATTTCATCATACATAATAAGCTTTCTCAAGTAAAACATGGAGTTCATGGGTAAACATGCGTGATTGTTACCAACAGTTCATGCTCGTAAATGAAACCAAATTCAGTTAAAACATTTAACACTTTGCGTCATATAAAGGTTTAGGGAACTCACCTTAAAAGCAATCTTCTTCTTAGCCTCTTGTCTCGCTACGCTGGTACACCTAAGAATTAATTCATAATTCAATTAGGTACGTCTTCGATTCTGATCCTAAGTCCCTCTCTTAATTTGGTCGCAAATAACTCATTTAGGCCCATCTATACATTCTTGGATTTCTTCTATCCTTCACTAAGCCCATGGGACTTAAGCTAAACTCTAAGTCCATCGGCCCAAGTAGCTCGATACTGCGGCCTGGCAGACGAAGCCCAGACCAACAGTCCCGGTAGGTCCGATTCCTGGTACCCCGACTCCCGGTACCGGTGAATCCCGGTACGGGCGACTCCCGGTACGGGCGACTCCTGGGACCCGAACAGACGACGAAAACTCCTCATTTCTAACGTCGAAGCTTCCTATCCTTCTCAAATTATGCGGCCAATGACCAAAACATTATACTCAAACTGCTACATCTCTTTCCCTACACCCAAAACCTTTAATCCATCAAATTTCCTTGACTAGAAATCCAATATTTGATTACATACCCTTCAGAGTGTTCTTAAACTCTACCCAGATACAAAATCAACCAATCAAGACCAACCAGAGGCTTACTGTAAATTCTATAAGTAGGATTTATACTGAGAGATTGGATACTTACAACGATTTGGGCTCTTCTTCTCACGTTTGCTGCTACACCTCTTCACCTCGCTTTCTCCTGATGCGTTACTCAGCTGCCAACCAAAAGAATGAAATTGTATAAAGAATGAAACAGTATACAATACCTAGATTTCTGGTCCTTATAGGTAGTTTTCCTCTAATTGCAAAAAGGTCCTTAGCTAACTTTCCATCTTTTCATTCTTGACACGTAACTTCCAACCTATTAGAATATGGGTTGTTACACAAATGCTATTTCACCATTCACGTTGATTTTGGAAATGAGTCTATTTTGGAAATCATGTTATATTAAAGATTTCAGCATGGGAATTGTGTGAGTTGGAAAATGGGTGATTTGCATTTAAAGTAAACTCTTTTGAAATCATGACTAAAACTACATTCGTCTCGATTTATGAATTTATATGGTCATGATAAAACCCTTGAACTCACTAGGCTAACAGCCTAACCCTTTTTATTTGTCGGGATGTGCAACAGGCTCAGGTTGGGAGTAGCTTTAGCTACACTATGAAGTGGCGAGTGCTAGTAGAGTGCACGAGAGGTGACTTGATTAGTGAAGTCTTCCGCATTTATCTGGGACTAGCAACTTGTGTTGTGTTAAGTAACGCCCGTCTTAAGTTATTAGTTGTGGAAATTATGATGTTTAAATTCCGAGGTATTTAAAGGAATGATTTGTAGAAATGATTTTATCTACTTTTGGTTATTTTATTGAAATTAAAGTTAGTTGCTCGTTCCAATTTTGAGGGTGTTACATAATAGGAACGCCAGAAGTATCACTTGGATGGAGATAAAGCGGATCTCCAAAATCAAGTTTAGCAATCAGAGATTGCCCTCCTTGATTTTTGGAACCCTCTCCCTCTCCAACGGTCATGATAGCAGCTGAGATAAAAATCACACAAGGTAAAACCTAGGAGACCACGCGACATGATTCCTTGCCACTCGAGGTGGTAGGTCAAGTCAATCTCCTAGCTACCAAGAAGAAAAGAAGAGAGAGAAGAACACACAAGTGATAAAGAAGAGAGAACTTACAGTGCAGTCAACAACAAATGAAAAGCACAACAAGAACAACTTATAGAGGTTCTTGTTAGATCACAGCGGAAGGCCAAGAACAACAGAAACAACAGTCTCTGAAATAGAGACTAGGACAATCACCTGAACAAACAAGAGATCAGCAGAGATCAAGGTCCAAACCACTGGTGGAAGATAAACTCCAAACGAACCACCTCTGATTTAGAACCCTTGATCAGGACTGATGAAGATAACTAAGTCAAACAACCAGATCCAACACAGATCTGAAAACAACAGAATATGAAGACCAACAGATAGAGGCAAAAAAATCTAGATCTCTAGGGTTTTAAGTTCAGAATAACACTGAGGAAATCTGAACACCAAGAAATCTCACTGATCGACCACAAGTCTGCTTGGACAAAAAGAAAAAAATATGGAACAAGTAGAATGATCTCGATCTCAAAGAGTCCAGTCCAGATCAACAAGGATCAATATCTGGAACAAGTAGAGATCTCACAGATCCTTGCGAGATAACTCTTTCGAAACAAAAGGTTTTAAATGAAAAAATCCAACATATTGAGAAAAAAGAGCTATCGATCTTAAGAGACGACTGTTCAGATCTTATACAAGATAAAACCACATCGTCATAGAGAAGTCATGTAGATTGACAAACAACAGATCTCGATATCAAGAGACGACTGTTCAGATCTATATGAGAAAAGAACACGTAGTCATAGAGAGGTCATGAGTCTGAAACTTAGCTATAGATTCAACGAACACACAAACAACAGATCTCGATCTTAAACAACTTGAGGTTCAAATCTATATAGAATATGAACTTGAAGTTTAAAGAGATTTCACAGATCTTGAGATAAACAAGAAGAATCAATAGTAAACACAAGACTCGTTCAGATCTATAAGGAAGATAAGAACGAGCAAAGAACTTACTACGTTTTGAGAAAGTTTTGACAAGAGTACTTGTTTAGACCTATGAGTAAGGAAAGAACAAGACGAAGAAGTAAGCAAAAATCAGTTCAGACTATTACAGATACAAGAACTTAGATCGATGAATTTTTTTGAAAGAGAAACAAAAACGAAGTCTCTGTTTAGAACTATACGGAGATACAAACAAGAGATATCGAGAAATATTTCAGCAGAAGATGAATACACAAAAAGAAAGATATGAACATATGCTTACCACCGAGAAGAAGATGAGATCAGAACCATATTCAACTTTTATATATCAACAACAATTACAAACTAAAATCTCAGAAACAACTATCTAAACAAAGATTACAAAATAAACTCTAAATCTAGAACAAGATGTCAAAACCCTAATCTAGAGAGAGAGAGAAAATGAAAGAGATTCTAAATTGTAAAAGTGAGAAAACGACTTCAGTGGTTTACAAAGAAAAGAAAAATGAATGTGATGATCATCTGAAACCCTAAACCATTGTTTATATATTATAAACCAATTTGCACTTTAGTCCCTTGACTTCTTAAACTGTGCTCTGCTACCATTTATCTTTACAAGAAAGTGAGGCGCCACCCTTGTACTTCTAGATCCCAACTTCCAGCTTTTATTTAACTTTAAGCTTTTATACAACTAACCCCCTCAAGTATCTGAAACAATACAACACCATAAATTAATAGATGACAAGATTGAAACAAGTTACTTACCTTTTAACACAATTGGATCTTGACCGGGACATACACATAGAGTGGTGTGTCGTCTTTTACTAGTCGGCTGTGTACCTCTTTTCGTTTGATGATGTCTATCTATTTTATTTATAATTCACATAAATATTCTAACGTTTTCTTGTATTTGTAGGAAATTAAAAGATTAAAGTCCCAAGTTAAAGAATTGCTTCTACGAGACGAGCTCGGCAAAAGGAGGAGGAGATTCAGAATAAGGACGATAATATCTGGAGGAAGAAGCATAAGAAGATGATGGACTTGGTCAGGAAACTTAGTTAATCTCAGCAACCCGGGATCCTGTGGCAATCACCGCATATTTGGTTGGAACAATTTAATTTTCGTTGGAACTTGTGTAGTATTCTGCCTAAACAATTGTATTGGCGCTTTAATTAATGTAGAATACTTGGTTTCACGTTTATAGCAGTTTTTTAAATCAATAAAAACAAGATTTTTTTTCCCGGGGAGACTTTAAAAAAATATTTAAAAAATAAATATACCGGCAGATTAAATTACCGCCGTATTAGCCGCAAGTAATTTAATTTATAAAAATAAAATCATTTTTATTAAAAAAAGTTGATGTTTATTTAAATGACTGACATATAATTTGCCGATAAATTGCATTTTCGACAATAGTGTTTCCGGCCAGGGAATCCATCGATAACCTCTTTTCCCGACGGATTTTCGATGGACCTTTTCTCGAGAAAAAACCTCTGTTTAGAAGTGGTTCCTCTTTATTTTGAAATGTAAAATATGTATAAAAAACAGTAACAAATTAGTTGGTTTTATATATTCTTATACATATTTACCTTATTAAAAGTAAGTAGAATTATAAAGTACATGATTCACACTTCGCAAAGAAATATGTCATGGAAAAACATGTCTATCCATAGGGTCGTTTTCGTGGGAGGGCGAGACAGACACATGTCTAGGGCCCAAAAAATAGACAAGGGTCATCGGCTAAAAAAACCAAAAAAGTCTTTCGTAATCAACCAAGAGAGCAAAAAACCCTCAAAATGGTGGAATTCGGCTTATGACACATCGGGAAACATTACAGACCTTTGATCTACCTTAAATGTGCACCTGCTCGACCAAAATCATCGGTCGTTGTTGCTCTTGGACTTATTAGGACTTGAGTGGTTCCCATGCACATGCCCATTCATTTGAAAGGTGCACCTGCTTGATTTTGAGGGGTACCAATCGCTCCAATGGAAATGCAGGCAGAGTTTTACCGGGCGATAGAACTATGATAAAAATCCAAACTATTAAATACTTTGAAACCAAAGGTATAAAAAAAGTCAAATACGGGTGGGATGGTTGGAATACCGAATCACATGCAAGAGGTCACATGTTCAAATCTTATTTCAAGTGAAAGTTTAATTCTATTATCTTTTAATTTTATGCTTAATGCCCGCTCCATAGCATTAAATCACGCTCTACAATCCACCTTACATACTATTACAATAAGCATTAGAGCATCCACAACAATGAAATTTTATCCCAATTGCAAATGAGTCACATCAGCGCCACATCAGCTTTGCAATTATCTTGAAATTATACTCCACAACAATGAAATTTCACCCAATTGCAAATGTGACACCTCATCATAAAAAACTATATTTTAATCAAATAACAACAACACTACAATTAAATACTCTTTACTATAATTTAATATAAAATATTTTATTAATTAAATAACTATAATAAAATAAAATAAAATTAATTAATTAAATAAAATATTTTATTTATAAAACATTAAATTAAAATACAAAGTAAAAATATTACATTAATCGTCATTTTCTTCTTCTCTAAATCTTTGCCAAATCTCTTCAATCAAATCTTATTGTAAACAATGATTCGTTGACCGATTACGTACTTGTATGTGATTTTGGAGATAGTTTTCGTACTCCTTCTTCCCGCCCGTTGGGAAAGAAAGCCTCGAAGGATAAAGATAAAAAAAGTCATTTTTCATCAAGTTCTACCGAAAACGAATAAGTGACAATGTTAGAACGCCTGAATATTGAAAAAGAAAAAATTCAGGTGATGAGAGAATTCCACACATCATTTGTGGAAACAGAAAAACGTAAGAACAAACGGGAAAATCGGAAAATGATCATGAAGTTGATGGAAATGGATCTCACAACAATGAGCGAACCACAACGGAGATTGTACGAACATCAACTTGAAGAACTTCTAAAAGAACAATGATGTATTTTTATGTGTTAAGTTTGTATTTTTTTAATATGTAATTTATTTTATTGTACTTTAATATAAATTATATTTTGCATTTTTAATATTTGTCTTTCAAAAAAAATATATCAACAAAAAAAATTATTCATACATTTTTTCATAAACATTCTCTACAAAACATCACAAAACATGATTTAACATAAAGCAATTTCTAATTTAGAAATTATTCCCTACAATTTCATATACTATTCACTGCCACATCATCAAAAAGTACTTATTTGACATTTGCAAATTACCAAAACCAATTTCTAATTTTGCAATCATACTCACAACCACTACAATTTCTAATTTTGCAATCCTACGTGTCACATTTGCAATCCATATGAAATTGTTATGAAATCCTTGTTGTAGATGCTCTTAGTACTACTACGCCAATAGAACTTTTTGTCAAATTTTCTCCCATTTTGATTTATTATTATTTTTCATAATTTTTTTTCCGATGTCAATTCATCTTCAAAATCGCCGTTATCTCTTTTTCAATGAAACATATATTTAATTTAAAGATCAAAGTCGGTTTCATTTGAAAGATGTATTTTATTTTCTAAATCGGCACAATTGACTTTTTCTAGGTCAAATCAGGTTGACTTTCTTCCAAGAATAAAACGTGATTTTACGGACCTTTGATCTCCTTTAAGTGTGCATATGACAGAACAACTGTTCAACGTTTGGTAAAACAAAACTTGACAGAACAGATAACATGACCAATTAACCCCTAATAAGTTGTTTAGGTATTTTATATTTTATTATTGTAATTTATTAAATTATAATGAAATAAATATTTATTTATTAGGAAGTTGTATTCAAAACCATTAAAGTGACCCCAAAATGAAAATTTCATGTACTTTTCAATTTTCAATTTTCAATTTTTACTATTTTCTATATCTTTTACTATTAATATTTAATATTATATAAATTAATCAAAACATAAAAACAATATAAAAATAATATCTTAAGGACATTAAAAGTTAAAATTTAAAGAACATAATATACAATAAATAAAATTTAAATAGTCAATAAAATAAAGAAAGATTGTGTATTTGATATTTTAGAAGATAATTATATTTTATTTTGAGGTTATATTAGTAAATATAAGTCTCCATCTTGTTACAGCTTGTTCCATGCGGTAGGGGTGGAGTTTGTTCCAGTTTTGTTCTACTATGTTCCTAGGGATGGCAACGGGGCGGGGAATGCAATCCCCGGCCCGGCCCCGGTTCATACATCCCACCCCCGGCCCCGGTCCCCGATGTGTACGGGGAATCAAATCCCGTCGCGGCCCCGGTTCATACATCCCACCCCTGGCCCTGGCGTGTACGGGGAATCAAATCCAGTCCCCCGTTTTTTCTTGGGCCAATCCCTGGCCCATACCCGGTCAACCCTTAATTTTTGTTAATAAAATTTAGTTTTTTAAAAATAATTTCGTAAAATGTGATTGCGTTAAGAGAACGAAATCGTTTTTTTAAATAGCACTTATGGTAGATATATTAAGAAAAAATGTAAAATATAATACTTAAAATAATTAGGATTGCGGAAATTATAAAATAATATATTAAATATATACGGGGACGGGCGGCTTGGGGAATGCATTACCCGGCCCCGATTTATAAGCAATCGGAAAATCCCGGCCCCGGTACCGGTTTTACGGGGAATCCCCGACCCCGATCGGGGCGGGTGAACCAGATTCCCAACGCAACGAGTACGATTACCATGCCTACACGTTCCATATTCCTGCCTGTTCCACATGAAATTCCAATCAAACGTGAATAATGATTTCTGTGTTATTCTGTCCCGTTCTGTTATTTTTTGTCCAATATGCTAAATGCACCTTAAAAGTGGACCGTCTCAACTAAATTCTAAGCCTGCCAATGGTTGGATTTTTTAGCTTCCGGTGTTGGTTCCTCTTAGGCTCTTACAGACTTTATGCTTTTTCTTTTTGTATTTAATTTGTTTTTTAAACATATTGCTTTACAAAAATCAGAATATTTAACAAAAAAAATAGCATTATCAAAAACTATCCAATCAAAATTAGAATACGATTTGGGAGCTGTGATTCTCGACAAATTTCTTGGATTTTTGTAAGTTGTTATATTTTATTCTTCTTTGGGAAATAGGATCATCAAGTGTTGAAAAGCTAACTATTGAAATATGTTGACATTTCCAACTCAAGCTTATTTCTTAATTGTGTACAGTAAAAAAAGCAATTATCAACTTTGTAAATAATGTGACGACACGACACCGACAGATATAAAGCGTTTTCAATGTATTATTTTAATAATAATAAAAAAGCCTTATTTACTTTTGTGCCTTTAGTTGACATTCAGTACTGATTACAATTTTGGTTACTATGTTGTCATTTTCTTTTAACAAACTTCAATAAAAAAACAATTAATACGAAGGGATTTATTTTTGGAAAATTAATTAAAATACCTCAAGTTCATTTTTCACTTACACAAATACCACATCTCTTTCCTGGTTTGCAAAAATGCCCCAAGATCCCGCGATATACCAATACAAAACAAACTAAACCGGGGGAGCGGGGGAAATTCCAAACTGCCTCATAAAGGCTTCAAACAGTTTCACTTTCTCCTCCAACGCTTTCCTTGCTTCTCTGTCTTGTCTCGCTTCCTCCTCCATTTTGAGTCTCGCTTTTTTTTCTTTTCGTACCTCCTCTTTTAGCGCATCCCACCGAAATTCAACATTTGACAAACATAAAACAATGTTAGACCAAATTTGACAAACATAAAATAATGTTAGACCAAATTTGACAAACATATAAGAACTATTACACATTTGACAAGCATACATACTTTCTCTTCGCGATGAGAGCTCCCGCTCGTACCGGTACCTGAATCACCAGACATGGCATATTCGGGATCCTGAGTCCCGAATCCAAAAATGCAGCCCTTACGTCGTCCGCCGACACTACGCTTCCACGACTCTGTGTCATTGGGTGGAACGACGTTGGGAGGTAAGTCTGGGTACTTCTGCGTCCTAATCTGTCTGTAGTTACCCTATAGTTTTACTAAAACAATGTGTTAACATATAGAAAATTTGACAGCATTTCGACTGTAATTTGAACATATCCATTATCTGTGTAGTATCAACACAATCTTATCGCCTGCCCAACAATGGCAGTCCAAACTAATTGAATCAAATTACACAACTCTGTAACAAAGTTTGTTATCATTTCTATTTATCTTGTAAAACAAACAAATATATATATAAGCAATACATGCACATATTTGTATATATATACACACACATACATACATATACAGACATACAAACATTCATACGTATATAGACATATACGCATACACATACTCTTATAGGCAGTTGTCGATACATATGCCACTGTACACATATAGAAAAACAATCTAGTACTATAACGAAACTTACGCAAAGTCAGTCACCTTTTGGTGAGGGTAGATCGGAGGATCCATAGACGGACCAGTCACACCCGGTACAAGCTTCCTGTTGGTGCAGTGTGTCCTCTCATAAACCTCCCCGGCAGTAGGCTCACGGCCCCATGCCTCTCTCTACAATAGACAACTTCAAATGTCGGTAGGTAACAAAATCATGTATATATAGGTATAAATTCATCAACTATATACATTTAGTGTAATGGATGATAAATTACCATGTGGTCCCGATGTTGAGCGGTAGAAATGGATTTGCAACAGTGTCTCGATGTCATCCCCGCATATTTGGTATTACGGTTGGACTTATTGGCCTTACATGTACGCCTGAACACGTCGTTGTTCCATGCATGTTAAAAAGAAGACATAAATCAAATAGTACAACTAGATTAAAATATTCAACAACGCTTACCCGATCAATCATCTGCACCCAATACTCGTTCATTATCCATTCAGGGGGTATGGGCTAAGCATCTAGTAGGCATGATTATCGAACTGTATACCATCGATAGCTAAAAGCCGATCGACGACATGCTGATCGACATCACACATCATATCCGGATACCCGGGCCCGTTTCTGACATTTTTTAGGCTCTGGGCGATTCGTAAATTTTGGGCCCTCAATAGGTACCTAAAAAAATTTCTAGTAGACGTTTTTTATCATTAAAACAAACTTTCATACAATAAATACTAATAATTCATACAAAACAACTTCTTCGAGCATTTTTTAATACAAAAACATCAATAATAGCCTCTAATTCGTACAAAACAACTTCTTCGGCCGTTTTAGATGCAAAATCATTAATAATAACATCTAATTCATACAAAACAACTTCTTCGGGCATTTTTTGATGCAATCATCAATAATAACATCTAAATCAATACTATCTAGCATGTCTTTTTCAATGCATAATATTGCCAAACAATTCAACCTTTCTTGTGACATGGATGACCTCAAGTATGTCTTCAATAACTTCAGTTTTGAAAAACTCCTTTCGGCGGATGCTACGGTCACAGGCACTGTCAACATAATTCGATAAGCAACTGAAACATTAGGATAACAATCTGTAACTTTCACAAAATCAAGAAATTCAATTGCGGACATTAATTTAGATGGCAAAGTCACCTGTAACACCTTCAATTCAGAAAAAATATCATTTACATCAACATCCGCCATATTATTATGAGAAAAGGTATCACCAAAATTAGCACAACATTTCATCAATTCATTCTCATCCAATGACTTTATTTTATGCGAATCAAATAAGAATCTAAAGATACTTTCAAATATCTTTAGTTGCTCAAATCTATTATTCAACGAAGCAATTGCCATATCTACAATGGTTAGAAAATAGTTAATTCTAAAATTCTCCTCTTCCGATGCTTGCATTTCTTCTCCATGATTACTTTCATCAAATTGTTTTTTCCTAATAATACGACGAATGATTAAAATTGTAGGATCTACGTTCATTTCACATGCTATTTCTTTAGCGGTAACCATACTTGATGCAAACCCTTCAATCCTATATTTTTCAAGCGGTAACCATACTTGATGCAAACCCTTCAATCCTATATTTTTCAAGCGGTAACCATACTTGATGCAAACCCTTCAATCCTATATTCCATGATAGCATTAATGCACATAGACTTCAATTGCAACTTTTTACTAGTCGTGTTTATTACAAATAAAATATCATACCAAATAACCATGCCAAGTAAAAGCTCAAAATTTTCAACTGCACTTACCAAACTTTCCGCTTCACTTTTCGTCTTGGCATCATCACATGATTTTCATAATTCAAGTAAAACCGATCTTATTTGAGGATCTTGAAATCTAATTGTCTTAACACTTTTGATTCTACTTTCCCAACGCGTGTTGCATAAAGATTTTACAATTAAGCTCGACACATTATCAACTAACACCTTCCATATTTTTGTAGAACTAGAAAATAATGTGTATATGCGTTGAACGATTCCAAAAAACGAAACAGCTTTGACACAAGAATGAGCCATATCACTAAGAGAAAGATTAAGGCTATGACAAGCACATGGCATATATAATGCTTTTGGATTAACTTCAAGTAATCAGTTTTGTACCCCTTGGTGTTTTCCCTTCATATTGGAACCATTGTCATAACCTTGACCCCTCACATCTTCAACATTAAGGTCGAGAGATTTAAGCATATCTAATAATTCATTGAACAAACTCAAACTGGACGTATCATGAACCTTTAAAAATTCTACAAAGTACTCTTTGATTTTTATGTTATTACTAGACATATTCACACATCGTACTATTAAACTCATTTGCTCTTGATGGCTCACATCCGGTGTACAATCAAGAATTACAGAAAAATATTTAGCATCTTTGACAATTTTTATGATAGAACTTTTAACATTATGAGCTAAAAAAGAAATCAACTCATTTTGAATTCTAGGGCCGAGATAATGATAATGAATTTCATGATTTTGAATGCGTCTAATATGATCTTGAATAACCACATCAAACTCTCCAATCATTTCAATTAACCCCTAAAAGTTACCATTACTATGTAGATACAACTTCACATTAGATCCTCTAAAAGGCAAAGAATATTTAGCAAGACATTTCACAACGGCAATTATTCTTACCAAGACTTGTCTCCAACGTTCTTTCTCTTTCAAAATATCTTGTTGTAAATCTTTATCAATGGTTTGGTTTGTATTCAGTCTTACTCTTAGTTCATTCCAAGATAACATGTTATTCATATGCTCAATACTATTCTCATGTTCTTTAAGTCTCTCACCAAGATGCTTCCAATCTCTAAATCCTTCGTTGGCTATTTCATTTCTATAAATTTTGGATTTGAACAACTTACAACAAAAACAATATACTTTAACCTCGTATTTTGAATAAACTAGCCATTTACGATCACTAGTTTCACCATTACTTAACTTTCTATCATAATAAGTATATGGAAAATGTCTAGACATGTTATCTAGAGGAAACACGATACCAAATTCTCTAACGGGTCCTTTTTCAACTAGGATGTCTCTTGATTTAGTATCAAGATTATCCTAATTTCTAGGATCACACATATCAACAAACGGAATTGATTGATCATCTACGGATAACTTTTCAGTATTATTGGGGATCTCATGTTCACTCATATTTGGGTGATGAACATCATGTTCACTCATATTTGGGTTCTCAACATCATGTTCATCTAATTCCTCTATGTTTTCATTAGAAGAACCTATGGCCTTAACAAACTTATCCATGGCTCCTCTTTGTGACAGTTTCAATTTCTCATCTAACTTTCTTTTTTTCCTTTTCTCACTTCCAGACAAGTACTTGTACTTTTTAGGCAACATGATTGAACTTATTACTTGAACTAATAATAAGTAAAACTCAAGTAAAAGACTAAAAGGGAACAAAAGCACCTGAATTGGAAATTGTCAAGAGTGTCTGTTAGTCCCAGATGGCTTACAAGAACAGGAACAGGTATTGTAAAAGAGGGGGGGGGGGTTGAATACAATACACAATTTTTCCACTTTAATTTAATTCTATTATTGAAAATATTTCAACAAGAATTACACATAGAACACATAGAACAATTAGATTGTTGCGGAAAGAACAGATAAAATTTATTCTAACAACCTTCACAAAGTAATACTGAAAACTAAACAACTTTTAAAACACAAAGATTGAAAGCTATAAAGTTCAAAGAGAGAAAGGAGTAGAATATCTTGAGCACAGAGTAATCTTCAAGTCTTTCAAGAGATATTTTTCATGAAGAGGTCTTCATCTTTATATAGTGCCAAGAGTATGTGTAGCATAGGACACTTGTCACTTTGTCATTGGAAGGATAGGTTTGGCTCTCAAAAGTTGATATGTCTTTTCCTATAATGCTATAAAGGTTTGATAGAGACAATATATAAAAATAGGAAAAAGGACAAAGGAACCTTTTTCTTTCCATACCGAGACATTCTATCTTTGATGATAAAACCTTTTAGCATGGACACAAAGGAGGATCCTCCTATTTGAGGATCCCACCGACTTGTCAAGGAGAAGGTAAGTGGAAGTCTTCTTAGGAGTGATGATATGAGAGGATCCTCCAACTTTTGAGGATCCCACCGATTTTCATGGGGACAATCGGTGGGATGGCCATCTTTACCTCTTATGATGAAGATCTTCATGGCAAGGAGATAAGGGGGGAAATCTCCTGTTTGGGATCTCACCGATCTTCATGGAGACAATCAGTGGACTATGACTTGTATGTGTTGAGAAAAGATTTTTCACTTCCACAATAAGAGAATCTTCAATCTTGACTTTGGTTGATCTTTGACTTCACCAAACATTTGCTATCTTGTACAAGTCATTACAAAGAACCATCCAAAATTTCTCTAAGTATGGAAAATGTTTTTCAAAGTATGTAAGGAGATCATGAGGTCATCTTGAAATCTTTGATGACCGTGTCCGACATTCCGAGTTCAAAGAATTCAACTCCACATAATGTAATATGTTATCATTTACAACAAAAATACAAAATTAAAACAATATTACAATTCCAACATCTTTTTATTACATTATGTGGACTTTCAAGGCCATTTAAACAAATCCAACATGTTTTTCTTTCTTTTTTATTAAGACAATTCCAACATCTTTTTTCCTTTTTTATTAATGTTAAAGTAAACTAACTAATAAACAAATGCCTTCCTAGAAACAACTATTAGGATCTGTGAGGGTGAGCTTATTATTTGAAGATGACAAATTGACAACGTAGATCATAAATTGATTAAATTCATAATATATTAATATGTTGGTATAATTTATTATAACATATGTAAGTTCTGGACTTCTGGTTTAGAAAAAGCATCAATACAACAGATTATCAAAATTCATCAGACGCGTAAATAACAAAATTAGAGAAAAAAAAACAACAGATTATCAAAATTGATGTGAAGAGAAACAAAAACATACAAAAAGAAGAAACAACAAATTGAATTTACAGAGCAATTTAGTGAACTTACTTGTTGAATTGATGAATTCTTGTCTCTGCATATTCACTCTCAAATCCTAAATTCTGAAATTCCCAAATCCAATCGATTATATTAGCAGAAGTTTAGAACACAAAGCCGGAAATCCAAACTCTAAAAAAGGAAGGAAATCGAATTTCAAAAACCACAGTCTAACAAGAAATCGAACCCTAACCTTATATGGTTGGGCCATAGAAGAAAAAATTGACTTCGACGACCGTTGTGGATGCTGTTTAGCCGCATCGGACTCATCGAACGTTGAGGAAACCGAATCGACGTCTTTGTTGAGTTATTCAATCACCTGTTTCAGCCGATTTCTTCTTCATCGTTGCAATCGGGAGTCGTGTACTCGTGTGTGGTGAATGGATGAGTCGTGAAAAGTTGAAAGCAGCAAAAGCTTCCAGGCGTGCGTATGTGATTGAGTGCAGCCCAAAATATTGATCCATACTTTGTAATTGGGCCCTTCCGAAAAAATTGATCCATAGTATGATATAAATATTTTTTTTAAACTAATATATAAACTATTTTTTTTCGGGCCCCTGATTTTTTTGAGCCCTGGGCGAGTGCCCAGCCCGCCCTCCTCTAGGGACAGGGCTGCGGATACCTATTCATCACGGTACGCTGGAGAGCAAGTAGAACGTCGGCGTCCATATGAGGCGGCCAACTATAAAGCATCGACATACATATTATTTGGATTAAGTAAAATAAACTAAATCAAGTAGTTTAATGGACTAAATACAAACCCAGAGACGATCCAACATCATCGTGAAGCGTGAATCAGGCACATCCTTATAGTAAGCCCATGGAATGGCAAACGTGGTCCGAAAGATTTTCAAGGCCCTCCAGGCAACCGTCTGGTCCTTAAACCTTCACAATTGCAAAATATACAATACAAAAAACATTAGGACCAGTTTATTATGTATTAGGATTAAACATATACCAAATCTACTTACCCCCATACTACAGACAAAACGATCGGTGGTCGCTCACCCTGAGGCCGAGGTGTCACGGATGAAATATTGATGCCTCTAACCCTCGAATGAGATCCAGGTGACGGCGTCGCAACCACGTCTTCTGTAACCAGGAACTGGTCTAGTCCATCCGTACCTGCGACGAACTCATAATCGTCCATCGACATGTTTGTGTGGGAGTCACCATGCCCTGCTGAGCTGGTACTCCCAACCCTAGTGCTTCTACCCCCTTTATCTCGATTAGCGCGTCCCGACATCTAAATATATAAGAATGGTTCGGACACACTAGCTGTCAAAGTTTGAATTTGCATACACGAAGATGTAATACATAAATCAAAAAACACACTAGTCATCGGACGAATTTGCAAACACAAAAGATATAAGTGTACAACATATAAAGATATAATTATTGTGAAATAATGTCTACATAATTAAGACATGATAGTCATCAGACGAGTGATCAGATAACATAGGTTCGTTTTCGCTATCTGAATCGTCGTCCACGTCTTTAAAGTTTTTCGTCGCTAAAATCCAAAATCCGTCGGTATTCCGTCGCTATTCACCGACGGTTTGTGTCCGACGGTAATTTTCGTCGGGATTAACGAATTTTCTAGTAGTGTTAGCAAGTTCTTTCACGGAACATACAATTCAAAAGTTAGCACTGTGAGCGACTCTTTGTGGATGAATTGTTGTATGTATGAAGGTAGCAAAATTTTGTTTTAATTTTTATTAAGCATGTGGCATTAGTAATGTGGTCGTAAGTTTAGGCGGGTTGATAGGCTTCAATCATTTCATATGTTTGTATACATCAATGATTGAGTCTACTTTTTGAAAAGTATTCATTGCCTCGTTGGTAGAAAACATGATGTTCTTTATTATATTAGGTTTTTGATGACTTAGGAACTGTTTACGTAATCACTTATCCGGGTAAGTGTTTATCGGTAAAATTCAACACTATCACTTACTTCCAGGGTAAAATTTTAGGCCACCAAAATGGCTTCATATGCAACAATTTAGTTGGTAAGCGCTAACCGTGCACTACAACAAATGTAGTCTATTGCGACGACAAAAGTCGTCGCTAAAGCTTATTATTTCGTCGTTGTATATCTATTGCGACGACTGTCGTGGCTAAAGATTTTGTGGCTATTGATATGTTGTTGTAGCTCCTTATAGCAACGACTTGTCGTGGCTAAAAGCCGATTTTTAAATATTACAATTATTTTTTCTTACTGCCACGATTTGTTGTGGCTAAAAGCCAAATTTTAATTTCTAAATTATTTTTTCAACTGCCACGACTTGTTGTGGTTAAAAGCCAATTTTTAATTTTTAAATTATTTTTTCTACTTCCACGACTTGTCGTGGCTAAAAGCCAATTTTTAAATTTTTAATTATTTTTTCTACTGCCACGACTTGTCGTGGCTAAAAGCTATTGAAAAGCCAATTTTTAAATATTAAATTTTTAAAAGCCAATTCTCTACTATAAATCACCTCTACCAACTAATCTACAAATTGGGTGCTGCTTGAATGTTAAAAAAGGCAGTGTAATTTGATAAAGAAACTTCACATACTAGTATTATAACTTCATAGAATTACTTGGTATCATTCAGAATTTGAAAAAGAGAAAAATAGTAAAATACAAACTTCAGAATTTAATATAAATGTATCTACCATCAATCTTTCTTAAAAACAAACACAAACTCAATGAAGATTAGCATGTATATGGAACATGATAACATATTGTGGTGAGAGTCAAAAAGTTGAATCAAACCTGCCAAAGATTTGATCTTTCTGCCAAGAACTTTGACACCCCGGAATTTCAAGTCTGAAGAATTAAACATGTTATGCCCATCATAAATTGACCCCAAATCATCCACATTGTGAATCCGCCTTTCCATAGAACAATCCCCCATAATAGTTAGGAGTCGGTCTCCGAGTCCTCATCGACATCCCCATCATTATGCTGAGGTGGTTGTTGTGGTGGCGGTTGTGGTGGTGGTTGTCTGGTCATAAATGGTCCAAATAACACTTACTCACCAGGGACGCAGCAAGGAAGACCTCGACCAAAGTAAAAATGTCCAAAACTGAAGTAATCAATTCCCTGTTTGTAGTGCACCTGGTTCTATTTTTCCAGATCCATCCTCCAGTTGCAATTCAGTTATCTGCAATTTAATCAAATGCTTCATAGTTACGAACAAATGTTCCTTTACCTTGTTTATTTCATTGATACAATTTCCAGTTAGTATAATATCATCAACATATACTAACAAAATAAGAAAAATAGAACCTACACTTTTAGAAAACAAAGAATAGTCACTTGAGCTTTGATGAAAACCATTTTCAATTAAACAAGATGATAGTTTTTAATACCATTACCTAGGAGCTTGCTTCAAACCATACAAAGACTTAACCAATTTGCAAACTCTTTTGTCATTAGTAGAAAAGTATCAAGGAGGTAAAGACATATAAACTTCTTCAGTTAAGTCACCATACAAAAAAGCATTATTTACATCCAATTGACACAAAGGCCAATCATATTGAACAGCTAATGCAATAACACAACGTACAGTAACCATTTTAACAATTGGGGAAGCTTGAAATGTCGTCAAGATTCCAATTTATTCAACTTTTATATATCAACAACAATTACAAACTAAAATCTCAGAAACAACTATCTAAACAAAGATTACAAAATAAACTCTAAATCTAGAACAAGATGTCAAAACCCTAATCTAGAGAGAGAGAAAATGAAAGAGATTCTAAATTGTAAAAATGAGAAAACGACTTCAGTGGTTTACAAAGAAAAGAAAAATGAATGTGATGATCATCTAAAACCCTAAACCATTGTTTATATATTATAAACCAATTTGCACTTTAGTCCCTTGACTTCTTAAACTGTGCTCCGCTACCCTTTATCTTCACAAGAAAGTGAGGCGCCACCCTTGTACTTCTAGATCCCAACTTCCAGCTTTTATTTAACTTTCAGCTTTTATACAACTAAACCCCTCAAGTATCTGAAACAATACAACACCATAAATTAATAGATGACAAGATTGAAACAAGTTACTTACCTTTTAACACCCTCCCTCAATCTTGACATCTAAATAAATCCAACATATGTAATTTATCCCAAAGATAATTATGTTGGTTTATTCCAAGAGATTTAGTAAAAATATCTGCAGGATTTTTTGTTGAAGGAACTTTGACAGTTTTCAACAATCTTGAAGAAACCTTTTCTCTTACTTGATGAACGTCGATTTCAATGTGTTTAGTTCGTTCATGAAAAACTGGATTGTTAGCAATCTGTATTGCAGACTTGTTATCATAGTTTAGATTTACAGGTAGTAAATCCTTTATTTTCAATTCTTTAAGGACACTAAGTACCCAAATTATTTCACATAGAGCTGATGCCATTGCTCTATACTCAGATTCCACAGAAGAGCGAGAAACAGTTGTTTGTTTCTTACTCTTCGAAGAAATCATACAATTCCCCAAAAAAAGACAATAACCATCTACTGATCGACGTGTGGACAAACACTTGCCCCAATCAGCATCAACAAACACATTTAATTTGAAATCAGAAGATACAGAAAAATTAACTCCTTTAACTGGTGAAGCTTTCAGATAACGCAACACTCAAAGAGCTAATTTTAAATGAGATAATCTTGGTGAATGCATGAACTGGGTCAAACAATGAATAGAAAATGTAATATCTGGTCTTATAGCTAATAAACAAATCAACTTACCAACTAACTTTTGAAAACCAGTAAAGTCCTTTAAGGGAGGATCTTTTGAATCAGAACCACATGAATCTGTCACAACTAAGTTCATATCCATTGGAGTACCAATTGGTTTAACTCCCAAATATCCAAATTCATTTAAAAGTTCAAGACAGTACTTACGTTGTGACATACAAATCCCTTTTTCAGTTCTAAGAATTTCTATGCCTAGAAATTTTTTAATTCACCCAAATCCTTGATCTTAAAAATTGATTTTAAATGTTCCTTTACCTTGTTTTTTTCATTGATACAATTTCCAGTTAGTATAATATCATCAACATATACTAACAGAATAAGAAAAATAGAACCTACACTTTTAGAAAACAAAGAATAGTCACTTGAGCTTTGATGAAAACCATTTTCAATTAAACAAGATGATAGTTTTTCATACCATTGCCTAGGAGCTTGCTTCAAACCATACAAAGACATAACCAATTTGCAAACTCTTTTGTCATTAGTAGAAAAGTATCTAGAAAGTAAAGACATATAAACTTCTTCAGTTAAGTCACCATACAAAAAAGCATTATTTACATCCAATTGACACAAAGGCCAATCATATTGAACAGCTAATGCAAAAACACAACGTACAATAACCATTTTAACAACTGGAGAAAAAGTTTCCTCATTGTAACGTCCCAAAAATTACAGTAAATTTGAACTTTTAAAATTAATAATTTCATTAAATAAAACCCGTTAAATATCCAATAACCGTTTCGTTTGCAAACTCAAATAATAAACAATCTCAATAAGTTTAAACAGCGGACATAATATGTTTTTAAATATAAAATCTTAAACTCATAACTGTAAAGAGCCCTTCGCACGCGCCAGTGTGTACCGTCACGCCTTAAAGCCACTAGTACCTGAAACCACAGTTATAGGGAAAGGGTAAGCTCGAAGCTTAGTGAATTCAAACACATACGCAGATAGCAATTATATACACACCACTCCTATCCGCACATATACAACCAACACAAGCAGTTAAAAGGTACAAGCAAACATATGCAAGAACACCTTCACATGTATCCTTCGGCTCCCCGAATTCACACAACACTCGTGTAGGCTTCCCTCGGTCTCCCCGAGTTCATACCACACTTGTACACAATTCCTCGGTCCCACCGAGTACTCGGTCTCCCCGAGATCACGCAACACTTGTACACCACTCCTCGGTCCCACCGAGCCCTAGGTCCCACCGAGATGTTCATAACACTCATATATACCAGACATTAATTCAACCTAGTACTACGCACCACAATTCAGCCAGTACACACAACAATTCAGTTAGTACACAAAAAGCTACCGCGATGTACATGTAATCCCTAATCTACGCAGTGAGAGAACTCACCTCGAAAGCGTTGTAGAAGTTCCCAACTGACCACACAAACTTGCCAACTCCAAAATCACTTCTAGTCACCTAAAGAAGTGTTACAAAGTGTCAACTCAAAGCCCGGGGTCCTTAATTATAAACATAAGATTAAATGGGTGATACTTCGCCTTTTCGGCCTAAACTGCAGGTCTGTTCGGGACCTGATTGGCCCTCCCTAGACCTACTAATCCAGGAATTAAATCCCACAAACAGGAGGGTCTAGGTCTTAGCTTTCCAGGGACATATTATACGCGTTCTAACGATTTTCCAACGATTTTATACGATTATTCTAAGATCGAAACGAAAGGCTGGCAGATTCGGACCTGCTGCAAAAACGGCCCTTTTGCACCTAGCTAGAGGCCTAACCAGGTTTTTGCTAAAACACGAAAAATGTGCCCGACACAGAATGTGAACCGTGGGCACCAGTTTCGCCTCAAACTGAGCTACGATGGAAAGGTTATGGACGAAACAAAACAGCGGCAGAAAAGACGTTTTCACATAAAATGACGATTTTGAAACGGTTTAATGTTTTTGCGATTTGGGGTTACGGTTTAGCTATTTAGGTTCGGGTCAAGGTAGCCACGACTGGACTAATCTCAGCACCACCCACTGCCACCTCCGGTGGTGGTGGTCGGCGGCAGCCACGGCTGCGGCGTCGGTGGCGATTTGACGGTGGCTCGGTACTAACAAACCGGCGATGAAAGGGGCGATCTAACCAACGATTTACGAGTCACACACCCACACCTACGCACAATGAACCACAGCAACTTGCACCATGCAACCCCCGCAACGGCGGCGCACACCGCCGGCAGCCAAGGCCGACGGCGGTGGTGGTTTTTGGGGTGGTCCGATGGTAGCGAAAGAAAACAACGAAAAAGGTTAGGGGCCTTACCTCGCGACGACTCCAACAGTACCCTCTCTCTCTCTCTCTCTCCGGTGGGACTCAGCAGCGGCACGGCGGTGGTCCTGGTGGTTCACGGCGCAAGGAAGAAGGAGAAAGGAATCAATGTAATAGGGTTTTCTTTGATTTTGGTTAAATGCTAACACATCGAGAAGGAAAAACGAGAATGGGTGGGTGGGATCGGTCCTCATGGGCCGATCCATGCAGCTTTCCCACAACGTCACATTTGGTCCCTCAACTTTAAAGCCTTGCCAATTCTTAACCCACCTAAATCAGGATTTTTATAAATTAACCCCATTAGGACAAAATGTTTACAACTAGGGTTTTTCCCACGAAACTTATTATTACGAGGTCGAGAAGATAAACGCATTAAATAAATAATAACGTAAAAAAATAAAACCGTACCGGGACGCGGGCTTTACACTCATAATCAAATCCCTCCTGTTGAGAATACCCCTTAGCAACTAACCTAGCTTTATATCTTTCTATCTCGCCAGTGGACTTATATTTTATTTTATATATCCACCTACACCCAATAGGTGTACGGCCAGGGGGTAGATCAGTTATAACCCAAGTTCTATTCCTATACAAGGCTTCCATTTCGTCATTCATAGCACTTACCCAGTTTTGATCGTTACAAGCCTCATAAAAACTATTAGCTCCGGGTAATTCTTCCGCATCTCAACCTCGGGTTCCCAAGTCCACTCAGAACCCTTCCGGTGCTTCCACTGGACCTTCACCAAACCAATTACCTTGTTGCGTGAAGCCCTAGTCTTCCTGTCAATAATGGCGATCGGCTTCTCTACGTAATTAAGTCGCTCGTCGATCTGAATATCCTCGAGAGGAATCACCGCAGACTCACCCACCACACACTTCCGCAACTGAGACACGTGGAAGGTGTTGTGGATCAAATGCAGCTCGTTCGGTAGCTCTAAGCGATAAGCTACCCTTCCCACTCACGCAATGACCTTGTAAGGTCCAATGTAACGGGGTCCCAACTTTCCCCGTTTACGAAACCGAATCACCCCTTTCCAGGGTGACACCTTCTAAAGAACATAATCCCCTACCTGAAATTCCAAATCTGATCGTCTCTTGTCGGCGTAGCTCTTCTGTCGGCTTTGTGCAGTAACTAATCGATCCCGGACCATCTGAATCATCTCAGTCGTCTTCAACACAACATCGGTGCTCCCCAATACTCGATGACCAACCTCGCCCCAGCAAATGGGCGTCCTGCACTTCCTACCATATAACACCTCGTACGGTGGTCTGCCGATACTGGAATGATAGATGTTGTTGTAGAAGAACTCATCTAAAGGAAGGTACTGATCCCAACTACCCCCAAAATCAATAACACATGCCCGAAGCATATCCTCGAGTGTCTGAATAGTACGCTCACTCTGCCCGTCGGTCTGAGGATGAAAAGTCGTACTAAAATGCAACGGCGTACCCATCTCACCCTGAAACTTCTCCCAAAACCGGGAGGTAAAACGAGTATCCCGATCAGAGACAATTGAAACTGGCACCCCGTGCCTGGTCACAATCTCTCTGATGAAAATCTCCTCGAGTTTCTCCGCCGAGAAACTTTCTCTGATGGCCAAAAAGTGAGCGCTCTTAGTCAGACGATCGACAATCACCCAGATAGAATCATTCCCGCGTGGAGTCCTGGGAAGTTTAGTGATGAAATCCATCGTGATCTGCTCCCATTTCCATACCGGAATGTCTAAAGGCTGCAATTTCCCATGCGGTCGTTGGTGCTCCGCCTTGACCTTCCGACAAGTCATGCATACCTCTACACATTTGGCGACATCCCGCTTCATGCCGGGCCACCAGTAATTCTCCCGCAGGTCGCGGTACATCTTCGTAGCTCCGGGATGAATAGAAAACTTGTACTTATGCGCCTCGTCCAACAATATCTGCCTGTTCCCACCAGTGAAGGGAACCCAAACTCGACCATACCGGGTCAATAAACCCCGACTATCACGAACAAAATTCGGAATTTCACCCAAAACTCTCTCGCGTTTGGCATTCTCATCCAGAACTGCCACTTCCTGAGCACTACCTATCGACTCAAGGAGAGGTGCAACCACTGTCCGTTGACACAAACCCCGCAGTGGCTCACCAACCGGATGTCGACTAAGTGCGTCCGCAACAACATTCGCTTTACCCGGGTGGTAAAGTATCTCACAATCATAATCCTTGACTACGTCAAGCCATCTCCTCTGACGCATATTGAGGTTTTGCTGGTCCATCAAGTATTTGAGGCTTTTATGGTCAGTGTATATCGTACTCTTGACGCCATACAGATAGTGCCTCCAAATCTTGAGAGCAAACACCACCGCTCCCAACTCTAGATCATGGGTCGGGTAATTCGCCTCATGAGGCTTCAGCTGCCTCGAAGCGTAAGCTATAACCTTACCGCGCTGCATGAGCATGGCACCCAAACCTTGGTGAGATGCGTCACAGTACACCACCAAATCCTCCATGCCCTCGGGCAAGGTCAACACCGGAGCCTCGCATAAACGTCTGCGTAGCTCCTCAAAAGCCCTCTGTTGCTCTTCTCCCCAGCTAAAAGCAGCAGATTTCTTCGTCAATCGGGTCATAGGCAACACAATCTTGGAGAAATCTTGGATAAATCTCCGATAGTACCCTGCTAACCCTAGAAAACTTCGTACCTCGGTGGGAGTTTTCGGCACTTCCCACCGCATCACTGCTGAAATCTTGGCCGGATCGACCATAATACCATTCTGATTCACGACATGTCCTAGGAATTGGACCTCTCATAACCAGAATTCACACTTAGAGAATTTAGCATAAAGCTTCTCCCGCCTCAAAACATCCAAAACTTCCCGCAAATGTATCTCGTACTCTTCCTTTGTCTTCGAATATACAAGAATATCGTCGATGAACACAATCATCGACCGATCCAACATCGGGCTACATACCCTGTTCATGAGGTCCATGAACGCTGCTGGTGCGTTGGTGAGCCCGAAAGGCATCACCACAAACTCGTAATGGCCATAACGTGTACGAAAGGCCGTCTTCTCTGTATCCTCACTCCTTACCCGCATCTGATGATACCCCGATCTCAAATCGATCTTAGAGAACCACGAGGCTCCCTGGAGCTGGTCGAACAGATCGTCAATCCTTGGCAGAGGATAACGATTCTTCACCGTAAGCTTATTCAGCTCGCGGTAGTCTATACACATTCGTTGAGACCCGTCCTTCTTCTTTACAAATAAAATCGGAGCTCCCCACGGTGAACAGCTCGGCTTAATGAACTCCTTTTCGAGAAGTTCCTGCAACTGAGCGTACAGCTCTTTCATTTCTGGTGGAGCCAGGCGGTACGGTGCCTTGGCCACCGGAGCAGCTCCCGGAATCAAGTCAATGCGGAACTCCACCTGTCGCTCGGAAGGTATCCCCGGTAACTCATCGAGAAATACGTCAGCAAACTCCTGTACAACTGGCACATCCTCCGCAGACTTCTTCTCTTCGTCGATGCACGTGTCGATCACATACGCCAAAAATCTCCGACCACTGTGCTGTAAGTACCTCCGCGCTCTCGCAGCCGAACATATCGCTGAGGTCCGCCTGGGCGAGTCTCCCTGAACTAACAGTTCTCCCCCGCTTGGGGTTCGAACTCGCACTTGTTTGTGACGACAAACAATCTCCGCATCGAAAGCATCCATCCAGTCCATGCCCACAATCACGCACAACTCACGCATAGCGATCGGACTCAGATCAATGGGAAATCTCACACAATAGATTTCCAATATGCATCCCCGATACACGTCTGTAACAGTCAAGGTGTAATACCCCGGGTAAGTCCGTTAGTTAAATCCCCTTTCCGTTAAATAAAGCTAACTTTAAAGTTAGATGTTTAGGGTATGTTTGGAAAAATTATAAGTATATGGGTGTTTGGGTTATATTTGAGAAGTTCAAGGTTCAATTGGTAAATTGTGGTTTGATATTACCTTTTAAAAACATCAGATAGTATTCATATACCTAAAATTAGAAAGAGTGAGTTGTGCGGGAGTTTGGAGGCGAAGAAAGCGAAAGAAGAAAGTTAGGGTTTGAGCATCAATCGATTGGGTTGAATTCGATTTTGAGGTAAGCTCTTTTGTCTTTTATGTTTGTAATCATCAATAGACAGTTTCTATCAGATTAGAAAGTTTAAATTATAGTTGTATAGATTTGATTTGGGTTCTGGATTGAAAAAGCGACCGACTGTGTTCTTGAGACTCCCGGTACCATGAAGTCCCGGTATGGCCGACTCCCGGTAGAGTGAGTCCCGGTATAGGAGACTCCCGGTAGTGTAAATCCCGGTATACCAGACTTCCGGTAGTGTCGAGTTCCGGTAATGTGAACTCCCGGTATAGGAACTCCCGGTACTGTATAAGTCCCGGTACCCTGTGTAGTCCCGGTAGTGGGTTAAGTGCAGTGTAATGGGACAGTTGAGGATGGGAAATGGTTAGGCTTTATGTGTTTGGTTAGTAAAGCGATGTGTGTATCTTAACTTGTTTCAGATTCTGTGGAGTCGTGGTAAGAGATAGAATCGTTTTGAAAGAAGCTTGCGAACGTGTGTAATAACCAAAACAGGTGAGTTTTACTTTGAAAACGTTTTTAACTGGAATACGTATATGTGTGGAATTGGGAATGAAATTGTTAATAATTATGTGTTGTATGTGAATTATAATATAGAGAGGTATTATATTTACATGAGTATTATAAATGTGTTATAATACGTTGGCCGGGTTTAGGACCGGTGTGTTTGGCTATAGAATCTGTATAGCGTTGTTTGGCTGTAGATGTTGTGCAGCGTTGTAAATTATTAGTTGGCTTGCTACCAACTAATATGGCCAGAAGGATTGAAAAGGGAAAGCATAAGATATGTGAGTTTAATTGGATGTATATGATTGTGTTGCGTGATTTATATGAATAAAGTTTATATGAATGGTTTTTAAACTAACAGGGGTTTCTCACTTAGACTATCAGGTCTAACCCTCATTTTGTTTTAAAAATATGTATTCCAGGTGGTGGATCAAGTAAGGGCAAGTAAGTAGAGTAACCGATGGATGGCTTTTGAGAAGGACTATAAGATGAAGCTTTTGACTTGTTTAGCAGTTGTATCGCAATGTTAAATGTTATGTATGTAAATAGTACAATTATTGTAGTAAAAATGGTTTTCTTCTAATTGTAAAAGACTACTGGACCGTACTTGTAATGTGAAGTTCGTTGTTATATCTATGTTATGTTACATTTTGTGATATGTTGTGTATATGGGATTTGGGATGTTACAAATGGTATCAGAGCCTTAGTTTAAGGGATTTAGGTATTTGTATCTGTACCTAGACTTAAACTGCATGTGAAGTAGGATGTTCCTATTATTGTAGAACCTCGGGATATTAAGTATAAAAGGTAGAAGGAACATCATGTAAGGTAATTTCATATTACACCTGGCCAGTGTAATTGTGATCTTACAGGTACATGTTTGAACTGGAATATCTTATTATATGGGGTATGTGCTTATGTGTATATTAATCCTGTTTAACTCTACAGAATGGCAAGCGGTACACGAAATTCGAATCGAGGAGGAGGAAGAAATCCAAATAGAACTAATCCGCCAATAGGAACAGGGGACAGAGGAGGCAGAATCAGGGGTAGGACTGGGGGTAGAGCTGGAGGTCGAGCCGGAGGCAGAGTCCAGTCAAATAGTACAGAATTCGTTACCAGGGCTGATTTAATGGCAGAAATGGGAAGACTGCAGGATAGCATACAAACAATGTTTGAACGAAATCGTAATAATGAAGCCGATAGACCAGTTCCGGAACCTGAAGTCGAATTGCCAATCACCCCTACGGTCTTACCGGTAATGAGAAAATGTGATTACAAGATGTTTCTTAGTTGCAAGCCTCCTACATTCTCAGGGGGATCGGGATCCAGAGAAAGCAATGAGATGGATGAAGGAAATAGAAGCCATTTTCAAAACAAGCAAGTGTGCGGATGAAGATAGAGTATTGTACGGGGCAGCAATGTTAAAAGGAGATGCATTGTATTGGTGGGAATCTTTTATTCATTCTAAAGGATCAGATGTTTATTCTACCCTCTCTTGGGAAGAATTTGTGGTAGCCTACAGGGAACAATTTTGTCCCCAAGCAGCCGTCAAACAACTGGAAGGGGAATTTATGAACTTACAACAAGGAAACTTATCCGTTCGAGACTATACTGCTAGCTTTCTGGAAAAGTCTCGATTCGCAGAATACTATGTTGCTACAGAGGCAATGAAGACAGAAAGGTTTATCTTTGGGCTGAACTCAGAAGTCAGAAGGTTAGTTACTGCAAAAGGACCCGATACCTTCTCGGCTGCAGTTAATGCCGCGGAGAATGTTGAGCGAGATATTAGAAGAGATGTTGGCGATAAAAGTATCGGAAAGAGAAAGTGGGAAGGACCACAATATGATCCGAAGAAGTCCCGATTTCAGAGGTATGATAACCGTCCGCCATTTCGACCAGCGGAAAGACCATGTCCGAAGTGCAACCGTGTCCATCAAGGAAACTGTCAAGGTGATTTACGAGCATGTTATAAGTGTGGGAAGACCGGACACGTCATCAATGATTGTAAGGTAACGCGGTTATGTTTCTTATGCAATTCTCCGGATCATCTTCAGTCAAACTGTCCGCGGGGGAGAATACAGCAAGGTGGGTCATCGGGCAGGCCAGTGATTGTCCTGCATTTGCTGCTTGTCTGTGTTTGAAACCTAAAATGTTAGAACATGCTCTATTAGTAGATACTGCAAATGATAACCAAGTGTCGGTTAGTGAAGTATTTGATGGTTGTGTGATTAATATAGAGGGGTGTGGAGTGCCTATACATTTGTTTCCTATAACTTTGATAGAGTTTGACGTAGTAGTGGGAATGGACTGGTTAGCCGAGAATCAGGCTAATATAGTGTGTGATAAGAAGTTAATAAATGTCGTATTTCCTGAAAGGGGGCCGGTAGTGATTTATGGTGATCGTAGAAATCATCAGTCTTGTCTTATATCGCTAGTAAAAGCACGTAGGTGTGTTAATAAGGGTTGTCAAAGTTACTTGGCCTACGTGATAGATGTTAAGCCGGAAAAGAATAGGATGGAAGATATTCCTATCGTTAGTGAATTCCCTGAAGTATTCCCTGAAGACTTGAATAGTCTTCCGCCTGTTAGACAAGTAGAGTTCGCTATAGACCTGATTCCTGGAGCCACTCCTGTAGCTCGTGCACCGTATCGTTTGGCACCTCCAGAGATGAAAGAGATGATGGCACAACTACAAGACCTATTCGATAAAGGCTTCATCAGACCTAGTTCTTCGCCGTGGGGAGCACCAGTGTTATTTGTGAAAAAGAAAGATGGGTCGGTGAGAATGTGTATTGACTACCGAGAATTGAATAAGCGCACGATAAAGAACAAGTATCCGCTACCCCGAATTGATGACCTTTTTGATCAGTTAGTTGGAGCGTGCTATTTCTCCAAGATTGATCTAAGGTCCGGTTATCACCAGTTGAAAGTTAAAGAAGAAGACGTTTTAAAGACTGCTTTTCGAACGAGGTATGGTCATCATGAATTTTTAGTAATGCCGTTTGGATTAACGAACGCTCCAGCTGCCTTTATGGATTTAATGAATCGGGTATGTAAGCCGTATCTCGATAAATTTGTAATTGTATTTATCGATGATATCCTTATCTATTCTCGATCCAAGGAAGAGCACGCGCAACATCTTCGTTTGATTCTAGAGCTACTGAAGGAGGAAAAGTTGTATGCAAAATTTTCTAAATGTGAATTCTGGCTACGGAAAGTACAATTTCTGGGGCACGTGGTTTCTGAGAAAGGTATACAAGTCGATCCGATGAAAGTGGAAGCAGTTGAAAAATGGGAACAGCCGAAGACAGCAACAGAAGTACGTAGTTTTCTGGGTTTAGCCGGCTACTATCGGAAATTCATAAAAGACTTCTCTCGTATCGCAACGCCTTTGACTAAGCTGACCCGGAAGAATTTGAAGTTTGAATGGAAAGCAGAACAAGACGAGGCATTCCGAATATTGAAAGAGAAACTGTGCAGCGCGCCGATTTTATCACTACCTGAAGGTTCAGAAGACTTTGTGGTTTATAGTGATGCGTCCAAACTAGGATTGGGATGTGTGCTTATGCAGCGTGGGAAAGTTATTGCTTATGCTTCTCAACAATTAAAGGATCATGAAAGACAGTACCCTACGCACGATATGGAACTTGCAGCAGTCGTTTTTGCGTTAAAGATTTGGAGACATTATCTATATGGTTCCAAATGCCAGATTTACACCGATCACAAGAGTCTCCAACACCTCTTTGATCAGAAGGAACTGAATATGAGACAAAGGAGATGGCTAGAATTGCTGAACGATTACGATTGTGAAATCCTTTATCACCCAGGAAAGGCAAATGTGGTAGCTGATGCATTGAGTCGTCAAGAAAGGAGTGGAACAATAAAAGTTATTTCACTACGAACTGAGCTTCTACCCAACATATTTGACGAATTGCAGAAGTGTCAAATGGAGGCTTATCAGGATGAACATCTGAAATCAGAACGGTTAGCGGGGATGTCAGCATTGCTAGTAAAAGATGATCGGGGGTTATTGTATCTGGGAAACAGAGTGTGGGTACCTCGATTGGGTGGGTTACGTGATCGTGTTTTACAAGAATCTCATCAATCTCGTTTCTCTATTCACCCAGGTACAAACAAGATGTATAAAGACCTAAAGCAATTCTATTGGTGGCCAGGGATAAAAAGGGGGATTGCTCAGTATGTGGAAAGATGTGATACTTGTAAGAAAGTAAAGATCGAACACCAAAAGCCATTTGGTCAGCTACAACGGCTAGAAATACCTATGTGGAAGTGGGAGCAGATTACCACAGATTTCATCACGAAGCTACCAAGGACTCCGAAGGGATTTGATTCTATTTGGGTGATCGTCGACAGATTGACAAAGTCTGCACACTTTCTACCAATAAAGGAAACCGATTCGATGGAACGATTAGCTAAGTTATACATTGACGAAATAGTAACTCGACATGGAGTTCCAATCTCGATCATTTCTGATCGTGATAGTCGTTTTACTTCAAGATTTTGGAGAAGTTTTCAAAGAGAAATGGGGACACAGATAAAGTTAAGTACGGCGTATCATCCTCAAACAGATGGGCAGAGTGAACGAACAATTCAGACCTTAGAAGATATGCTCCGGGCTTGCATTGTTGATTTTGGGGGATCGTGGGATAAGCATTTACCGTTGATTGAATTCGCATACAACAACAGTTATCATTCCAGCATACAAGCGGCACCATTCGAAGTACTGTATGGTAGGAAATGTCGAACGCCTCTGTTTTGGAACGAAGTGGGAGAGACATAGTTAGCGGGGCCGAAAATAGTTCAGCTAACCGCCGATAAGGTTACTCAAATTCGAGAAAGGTTGAAAGTGGCTCAAGATAGACAGAAGAGCTATGCTGACCGCCGTCGAAAACCATTGGAATTTCATGTTGGGGATTACGTAATGTTAAAGGTTTCGCCTTGGAAAGGAGTCATCCGATTTGGAAGACAAGGTAAACTTAGCCCAAGGTATATCGGACCGTTTGCAATAACAGAAAGGATCGGTGAAATGGCTTACCGATTAGATCTTCCACCAGAATTGAGCAGGATTCATAATGCATTTCACGTATCGAACTTCCGAAAGTGTTTGGTTACTCAAGATCAGGCAGTCTCCCTACCAGAGATACAAGTCGATGAAAGACTGAATTATGTGGAAGAGCCGGAAACTATAGTTGATCATAAAGTGAAAGTGTTGCGGAATAAGGAAATCAGACAAGTGAAAGTTCAGTGGATGCATCATAGAGGTCAAGATGCTACGTGGGAATCCGAATCAGAAATGAGAGCCAAATACCCTCATCTTTTTGCTTAATTGAATTCCGGGACGGAATTCTTTTAAGGGGGAGATGATGTAATACCCCGGGTAAGTCCGTTAGTTAAATCCCCTTTCCGTTAAATAAAGCTAACTTTAAAGTTAGATGTTTAGGGTATGTTTGGAAAAATTATAAGTATAGGGGTGTTTGGGTTATATTTGAGAAGTTCAAGGTTCAATTGGTAAATTGTGGTTTGATATTACCTTTTAAAAACATCAGATAGTATTCATATACCTAAATTTAGAAAGAGTGAGTTGTGCGGGAGTTTGGAGGCGAAGAAAGCGAAAGAAGATAGTTACGGTTTGAGCATCAATCGATTGGGTTGAATTCGATTTTGAGGTAAGCTCTTTTGTCTTTTATGTTTGTAATCATCAATAGACAGTTTCTATCGGATAAGAAAGTTTAAATTTTAGCTGTATAGATTTGATTTGGGTTCTGGATTGAAAAAGCGACCGACTGTGTTCTTGAGACTCCCGGTACCATGAAGTCCCGGTATGGCCGACTCCCGGTAGAGTGAGTCCCGGTATAGGAGACTCCCGGTAGTGTAAATCCCGGTATACCAGACTTCCGGTAGTGTCGAGTTCCGGTAATGTGAACTCCCGGTATAGGAACTCCCGGTACTAAGAGTCCCGGTACTGTATAAGTCCCGGTACCCTGTGTAGTCCCGGTAGTGGGTTAAGTGCAGTGTAATGGGACAGTTGAGGATGGGAAATGGTTAGGCTTTATGTGTTTGGTTAGTAAAGCGATGTGTGTATCTTAACTTGTTTCAGATTCTGTGGAGTCGTGGTAAGAGATAGGATCGTTTTGAAAGAAGCTTGTGAACGTGTGTAATAACCAAAACAGGTGAGTTTTACTTTGAAAACGTTTTTAACTGGAATACGTATATGTGTGGAATTGGGAATGAAATTGTTAATAATTATGTGTTGTATGTGAATTATAATATAGAGAGGTATTATATTTACATGAGTATTATAAATGTGTTATAATACGTTGGCCGGGTTTAGGACCGGTGTGTTTGGCTATAGAATCTGTATAGCGTTGTTTGGCTGTAGATGTTGTGCAGCGTTGTAAATTATTAGTTGGCTTGCTACCAACTAATATGGCCAGAACGATTGAAAAGGGAAAGCATAAGATATGTGAGTTTAATTGGATGTATATGATTGTGTTGCATGATTTATATGAATAAAGTTTATATGAACGGTTTTTAAACTAACAGGGGTTTCTCACTTAGACTATCAGGTCTAACCCTCATTTTGTTTTAAAAATATGTATTCCAGGTGGTGGATCAAGTAAGGGCAAGTAAGTAGAGTAACCGATGGATGGCTTTTGAGAAGGACTATAAGATGAAGCTTTTGACTTGTTTAGCAGTTGTATCGCAATGTTAAATGTTATGTATGCAAATAGTACAATTATTGTAGTAAAAATGGTTTTCTTCTAATTGTAAAAGACTACTGGACCGTACTTGTAATGTGAAGTTCGTTGTTATATCTATGTTATGTTACATTTTGTGATATGTTGTGTATATGGGATTTGGGATGTTACACAAGGTCCTGTCATCAGCAACCTCAGCCACAAGTGGACAACCTAACCGTCCTACATCTCGGCCCAAACACTCACTACCAGTGTGAGACACGAAAGGATGAGTAGCCCCGCTATCACACATCACCACAGCAGGCGCCGAGTTAACTAAGAACGTACATGTCACCACTTTATGCGTAGCTTGTGCCTCCTCCACTCTCAGTTGATGAACTTTACCTCGGGCCGCCTCCATCAACACTACTACCTCATCGCGAATGGCGGTAATAAATTCGGGGATCGCCTCCCCAGTAGCATGCGTCACCTCAGCCGCAAACATCTCGCGAATCCGTTCAGCAGTAATTCCAGCACCAGCATCTGGATCAACATTGTTGTTCCTCCTTAACGAGCTATAAGCATACATTGAAACCTGCTAACTACGATCACGCTCAACCCCTCGGATTCCCCGTGACTTTCCCCGAATCGAGCATTGATCTTGTGCTTCCAGTAGTAGGAGCTCTATTACTACCTTCCACACCTATCATTGCTCGTTCCGAGTCCCATCCCGAAGTGCCCAAGTAGTTTCTCGCCGATAACTATACCCATATGCCCGCACCAGCATATGTACACACTCTTCCTAGCTCCCTAGGAATTCCACCCCAAAACACTACCCTTGCTACAACGAAATCCCTACTAGCCATAACGAGTTGCCTCGCGAATACCCCGTCACATGCAGCGTGAAACAAATAGACATTTGAATACAAGATTCTATCCTAGAACGGTTGGACTCAAACAAGAGCTGCGCAATAGAACTAAATCAAATATTCTAAGGCTATGCGATTCTTACTGCATACAACCTATAGGGCATTCACTTAACAACCTACCATGACTAGCATAAATTCCTACTAGCAAGCAATGAACATGCAGTACAGTGTAAATAGCACAAGCAATCTAGCATGCATACTCCTATGATCTAGAAAGCAATAAATACACTAAGTACTGTACCTTTTCCCTTGGCTCCGGCTGACTGTACACACTGCGCCCTCGATCACCGTTTCTCAAACGCATTTTCCTTTCTTTTATTTTCCAAAAACTTTAAAGAATTTTTTTAGCCGCAAACTTGAGATCAAACACACCGAGATGTGTTTGATTCACTCAAGCTGTGCTCTGATACCAAGTTGTAACGTCCCAAAAATTACAGTAAATTTGAACTTTTAAAATTAATAATTTCATTAAATAAAACCCGTTAAATATTCAATAACCGTTTCGTTTGCAAACTCAAATAATAAACAATCTCAATAAGTTTAAACAGCGGACATAATATGTTTTTAAATATAAAATCTTAAACTCATAACTGTAAAGAGCCCTTCGCACGCGCCAGTGTGTACCGTCACGCCTTAAAGCCACTAGTACCTGAAACCACAGTTATAGGGAAAGGGTAAGCTCGAAGCTTAGTGAATTCAAACACATACGCAGATAGCAATTATATACACACCACTCATATCCGCACATATACAACCAACACAAGCAGTTAAAAGGTACAAGAAAACATATGCAAGAACACCTTCACATGTATCCTTCGGCTCCCCGAATTCACACAACACTCGTGTAGGCTTCCCTCGGTCTCCCCGAGTTCATACCACACTTGTACACAATTCCTCGGTCCCACCGAGTACTCGGTCTCCCCGAGTTCACGCAACACTTGTACACCACTCCTCGATCCCACCGAGATGTATATAACACTCATATATACCAGACATTAATTCAACCTAGTACTACGCACCACCATTCAGCCAGTACACACAACAATTCAGTTAGTACACAAAAACTACCGCGATGTACATGTAATCCCTAATCTACGCAGTGAGAGAACTCACCTCGAAAGCGTTGCAGAAGTTCCCAACTGACCACACAAACTTTCCAACTCCAAAATCACTTCTCGTCACCTAAAGAAGTGTTACAAAGTGTCAACTCAAAGCCCGGGGTCCTTAATTATAAACATAAGATTAAACGGGTGATACTTCGCCTTTTCGGCCTAAACTGCAGGTCTGTTCGGGACCTTCTTGGCCCTCCCTAGACCCACTAATCCAGGAATTAAATCCCACAAACAGGAGGGTCTAGGTCTTAGCTTTCCAGGGACATATTATACGCGTTCTAACGATTTTCCTACGATTTTATACGATTATTCTAAGATCGAAACGTAAGGCTGGCAGATTCGGACCTGCTGCAAAAACGGCCCTTTTGCACCTAGCTAGAGGCCTAAACAGGTTTTCGCTAAAACACGAAAAATGTGCCCGATACAGAATGTGAACCGTGGGCACCAGTTTCGCCTCAAACCGAGCTACGACGGAAACGTTATGGACGAAACAAAACAGCGGCAGAAAAGACGTTTTCACATAAAATGACGATTTTGAAACGGTTTAATGTTTTTGCGATTTGGGGTTACGGTTTAGCTATTTAGGTTCGGGTCAAGGTAGCCACGGCTGGACTAATCTCAGCACCACCCACTGCCACCTCCGGCGGTGGTGGTCGGCGGCAGCCACGGCTGCGGCGCCGGTGGCGATTTGACGGTGGTTCGGTACTAACAAACCGGCGATGAAAGGGGCGATCTAACCAACGATTTACGAGTCACACCCCCACACCTACGCACAACGAACCACAGAAACTTGCACCATGCAACCCCCGCAACGGCGGCGCACACCGCCGGCAGCCAAGGCCGACGGCGGTGGTGGTTTTTGGGGTGGTCCGATGGTAGCGAAAGAAAACAACGAAAAAGGTTAGGGGCCTTACCTCGTGACGACTCCAGCAGTACCCTCTCTCTCTCTCGTTCGCTCTCTCTCTCTTCCTCCGGTGGGACTCAGCGGCGGCACGGCGGTGGTCCTGGTGGTTCACGGCAGCAGCTAGGAAGGAAAAAGGGAAGAGGAGGATGCTTGGTTGGGGTCTCACGGCGCAAGGAAGAAGGAGAAAGGAATCAATGTAATAGGGTTTTCTTTGATTTTGGTTAAATGCTAACACATCGAGAAGGAAAAACGAGAATTGGTGGGGTGGGATCGGTCCTCATGGGCCGATCCATGCTGCTTTCCCACAACGTCACATTTGGTCCCTCAACTTTAAAGCCTTGCCAATTCTTAACCCACCTAAATCAGGATTTTTATAAATTAACCCCATTAGGACAAAATGTTTACAACTAGGGTTTTTCCCACGAAACTTATTATTACGAGGTCGAGAAGATAAACGCATTAAATAAATAATAACGTAAAAAAATAAAACCGTACCGGGACGCGGGCTTTACACTCATAATCTAATCCCTCCTGTTGAGAATACCCCTTAGCAACTAACCTAGCTTTATATCTTTCTATCTCGCCAGTGGACTTATATTTTATTTTATATATCCACCTACACCCAATAGGTTTACGGCCAGGGGGTAGATCAGTTATAACCCAAGTTCTATTCCTATACAAGGCTTCCATTTCGTCATTCATAGCACTTACCCAGTTTTGATCGTTACAAGCCTCATAAAAACTATTAGGTTCAATAGCCTTATTCAATGTGGAAACAAAACATAATTATCTTTATTAAGAAACGAATAGTTGACAATTTTTTCTATTCCATATTTGACCTTTCCTTCAACAACATAGTCAACAAAACGTTTAGGCAAATTTGAAGGACGACTCGATTTTCTAGTAGAGGCAATATTAAGGTCAATAGTAGATGTACCCTCAGCAGGGGAACTCAACCTCACATCATTATGACGAACACGTAAGGGACTAATTTCAGTACCACACTGATCATCGGCAGCCAAACCAGTACTACCAGAACCATGTGGTTCGGCTGCCCTGTTACTATCTATGTTAGTACCGTTCAAATCAGTAGTACTGCCAGGAGTTACTCCGGTAGCTCTATTCAAATCAGTAGTACTGCCAGGAGTTACTCCGGTAGCTCTATTCAAATCAGTAGTACTGCCAGGAGTTACTCCAGTAGCTCTATTTGGGCCACCAAGATGATCAGGGTCACTGTTACTATCAGAATTGGAATTAGTCCTAAGTTGAGTTTTCTCCCTATTCTCATCATAGGTAAATATTATTTTATTCTATAGCAACGAAAAAGTCGTAGCTGCTGATGCTATAATTTTTATTTTGTTAGAAAATATATTCTTATTTAATAAAAAAAATATTAACCAGTTTTAGCAATGACATATTGTTGCTGTACATATTTTAAATTTCTTTTATTATTTGAACATCTACTGCAACAACATGTTGTGGCTATAGGTTTTTTTGGGAAAAGAATTTTAATTCTTCGATTTTTGCTGGGAAAGATATTTTAATACCTTCAGCCACGATTTTTCATGTCGTTGCTATAGCCTTTGTTGCTATAGAGTCGATTTCTTGTAGTGGTGGTAAGATATGTCGCACTCACTCACTCACCGGGTAAGACTCTCGGTCCTTGCTTCCGCTCTTACCGGGTAAGATTCTTAGTCCTTGCCATATTCATCCAGTAAACTAATGTGACTTGGTAAGCACTTACCCGGGTAAGCGTTCTGTAAACGGCCCCTTAATTCTTCGACTTGTGATGATTAAATTATTACCGTAAGATGTTACTTGATACCACTAGAAAATGTTTTGGCTAATTTCCCTACTAACTACTTTTTTTTAAATATCAAAATTACCCATAGATTACCAATTAATTTTCATTTTTTTAATTTTTTTTTGTCATCGGTAATCCGTCGTATTAAGCCATCGGTGATCCGCCGGTAATACCTTTTCCCATGACATTTTTTCCAATGGACTTACCGACGAATTTGACTTTTAGCAATGAATACCGACGGATTTTTTCGTCTGCAAAAGTCAGTTATTTTGTACCCTAGAGAATATAAGCTAGTAAGCTATATCATTATATTGTAGCGATTGAACCCTTTACAATAGTCTCGACCGAAAAGTCCAGAATTTTTTACCATCTCTAATTGCGGACACACAGCATAAACGAAAGTCGAAAAGAAATTCCCAACTTCCTTTGTTTCTTCAGCTTCATAAGAGCTTATCAATTTGCATATGGGACTACAACCCTTTCCCATAAAACAGGCCATATAGTTTATGCTTTCTCGTAAACTTTTCAAGAGAAAAAAAAAACGAAAAACGTGATCAGATGTCACAAGAAATCATTGTTTGCTAGCAACCAATACAAGGCTGCGTTATTATTTACAATTATCGATTAAGTATCTACAAGCTAAACAATGCAACGCGATAAAAATATTGCTTTTCATATAAAGAGGGCGGAACCTCTATGAAAAACTTTATTAAAAAACCGAGAACCTTACAGAAAGACTAAATGGGCATACCCATTTGAAAAGTTAATCGCTTACCCAAAACATTCTTTGGGAAGACAGATAATAAGGGCCTATCACTATATCTGATAAAGATATTGCTTATTAGAACCAACCATTCGAGCGTTATATATGGAGATAAATAATAGTTAGTCTTCCGAAACTACAACAGTGATCTCATCTTTATCGAGCATGTTGTAGAACGACTTGGTCTTTCTCTTCAAGTCGGAATGGTACGTGTATTTCCATATCCCACCACAAATAAAACCTAACACCATGCCAATACTTATTTCCTTCATAATCATCTTACCTGTCCCTGGTGGAGCTCCAGCCATTTTTCCTTTGGTTGTAAACAACAAAAGTATCTGCACACATACACTTTGCAAGCATCAATATCATATTAAGACCAAATTGACCCAGTAATATGAATCTCTCTCGAAAGTAGTGCATGGGGTTCAGATGTACGCCGACTTGTCATCTAACCTTAAACCATTTACAAAATTTGGGATCTTATGTTTTATATTCTGATTAGGAAACCATTTACGATATCTTGTTGTCATTAGCTGTGTCTGCTTACATTGCACTTACATGATCACAAAATCAAGCATTCATATATGCTTTGTAATTAGCCACTTAACTAAGATTTAACACATGTACATAAACATCCAAGGTTTTGGTGGTATTGCTTTATGGACAATGGAGGGAGGTTCAAAGGAAAACCTCAAAAAAATAGAAAACTGATCGAGGAACACCCTGATAGCCCTTAATCTGGACGGTATGGACTATTGCACTTGTGGTAACTTAAGTTGTTTTTTTTGGTTTTTATGCACTTGTGCATATGCACGTGTGCATGTTACAAATTACTTGTATGCACAAGTGCATACCGTCCAGATGAAGGGCTACCAGGGTGTTTCTCAGTTTTCCTTTTTTTTGAGGTGTTCCCCTGAACTTGACCCCTTGCTACTAGGGTCTGTCAATTGATGGTCCCTCTCATATTTCCTTGGTCGTTTGAAGAAAAAGAAATGCAACATTTCAAGATCTTTTTATAGGATAATTTTGTAGAAACAGATTGTTACCATGATAACTTTTAGTACGACATTAAATCAAACCCATTTCACACTAAAAAATTCCTGAGTATGTTTATATATTACACAAGGAATGCTATTATAAAAAAGCTCGTATCACTGCAAAAATAACTGAAGAAAGACCAAGAAGCTTCAAGTATCCACAATACACATCAGAACCAATATTTGATTTCTCATATTAGTGAACTGGTTATATTCATCATCACCTAATAAAATGTACATTAGTAAATAGTATGCATCTATTTCATTTCCAACCTAGTATCTCCATGTGGTTAACTATTAGAATTTATTTGTTACTTCTGCTAAAAGCACTATGATCATAAAAATTGTTCAACGAATGCCCACATTTATAACAAAAACACAGATAGAGATTACAGTTGATCCCGAAAATATATATATATATATATATATTCATCGAAATCATACACAGCACCGTGACGCAGTTACGAAGCTTAACAATGAATTTTCAAATAAAACTCATGAGTGGGAAGAAATCTTACCTCTTCGAACAAACTGCGGACGTATCCAATCAGATCGAATCCAATGGTAGATTGAAGAACCCTAATTAAGTCAATTGTAGAAAAGAACAAAAATACACTACGATAAAAAATAAATAGAGGAAGAAACTGATGATGCCAAAATGGGAGATCAAAATTACCCGAAGATGCAATTGAAAAGAGCCAAGAATCCTTCCAACGATCATCTGATAGAGGTTGAGACTCAGTATGTAGGCTTAGATTGAGGAAGGCGGTTGATTTAGTTGGCGGGTCTTATGCCAAAACAAAGGGGAGTCAGAAATTACACAAATGGTCTCTTAACTTTTGTTGAACTTTCAGTTTTTGGCATTAATTTCTTTCACTAACAATTTCATCCATTGATGGTAATGATGGTTGAGTAGTTTGGGGGTAGGGGTCTAAACAATTCGAGTTTTCAACAGAAAATAAAACTCGTTTAACTGAACGGGTCGAGCCTCGTAACACCAATGTTTGACTCGGCTCGTTCGAGAACTCGATTAAATTTTTCGAGTCGATGCGAACTATTCATGAATATACTTTTTCGAGCCAAAAATTCTCATATATTCATAATTAAGTCATACAATAAAAATATAAAAAATATCGAACTCAAGTCAATAAACGAGATAACAGACTCGTTCCTGACATTTTATAGGCCTTGGGCATAATTTTAAAAATGGGCCCTCGATAGGACGATAACAACGATTTTTTTCAATATATTGTATAGATTATAAAAAATAACATTGAATTTAAGAAATATTAATTTATATATAACCGTTTTTTCGGTATTTCTAGCGCAAAATCAATCAATAATTGTTTCTAAATTAATATTATCTACCAAATGATTTTTACATAACATCGTCAATCTATTTCACCATCATAAGCATTTTATTATATATCTTTAATATAGATTGAAATCATTTGAGATCATTATGTTGACCATTCAAAGTAACACTTTAAGTACATCAACATATATCAGTTGAGTTTCCACATGTTGCCTAATGTTAATGGTTTTCATCACCATTTTAAACTTTTAGAGTTGAAACAGACTTTTTAAGAACCATCAATCTCTGAATCAAAAGTCCATGTTGGTTCCAGTTTGAGATCTTATTCTTGTTTTAGGGAGAATAAGAGAGTACTTAAGATTATTAGGTAATAAGAATTCAATAATGTATCAAAAAGAAGATGAAGACAATTTTGAAATACTAAATATAGATATAAGTTGGGTCGTCCCGTATAACTAGTAATTGTTTTCAAAAGAAAAAAGTTTTCTTATTTAATAACAATAAATCTACTATATTCTAACACAAAAAATAAAATTCATGTGTATGGAATAATCAAAAGAGTACGTGAAAGATGAGTAATGAAGTATATATATTTAGAGGTAGGTTCATACGAGAACGCTAATTATTTAAAAAATAAGAAAACAGTCGCTATGTTCAAACTCATATATGATTACGCGACATTTTCCGCCACTTTAAGTCGCGGCCAAAGTCGCGTGTGTCCAGTTTTTGCAGTTAATGTAAAATCACATGTGATTTTGCATATGATTTGCTATTTTCTTAAATAGTTAGCGTTCTCGTATGAATCTTCCTCTCTCTCTCTCTCTCTCTCTCTCTATATATATATATATATATATATATATATATAAGTTTTTAGCAAAAATAGTTTTTAAATATTAGTATCAGATATAAAAAAAACTCAAATAAATAATAATCCATACCATAAAATGAAAGACCAATTAACTTTTTACAAATTTTATTGTCCAATATAATTAACTATTACATGTTTAGGCCCTTAATATAATGCTAAATTATTTTTTGGTCCTATTATATACCAATTTTTTTTGTCTTTTTTATTTACAAATTCTTCTAACTACTACTATATGGTATATACTTAAAAATTTTGGGCCCCTATTTTCTTTGGGCCCTGGGGTCTCCCCCAGGTACGGCCCTGCGAGATAATCGATCGCGGGTTTGAGCCCATAAACGAGCATCGATCTGGATAGTTCAAAACATATTCGAGCCTGCGCATGATATAAATTTTTGAGCCGAGCTCGAATAACCTAATATTAAACTCGGGTTGGCTTGGCTGGTATACAACCCTACTTGGGGCTTCGATGGTATTACAAGATTTTTATGTTAATCCTTTGGTGTTAAATGCATGCTTTAAATTAAACGGGGTTTTATGACCTAAAAAAAATTACTCAGAATGCAAATTTAATTTTTGGCAGTTAGCGAATTTACCAGATTGAATAAATTGATTGACTCATAAACTTCTCATGTTTACGATCTATGGTTTTATTTGTATTATAGTATACTAGAAGTCTACTCGCGCAATGCAACGCGATATATCTCGATTCTAATGCATGTTTTAATTTATTTTAATGTGTGGTTTTGAGAAAACGGTCATGTTTTTTTATAATTTTGTTTAAAGAATGGCGTTTTTTAAGAAGTTCATGATTTGAAGATTTGAAAGTGGTTAGAAATAAAGATTAATTAATAAGAGTCCACGATTTAAGAATTTGAAGGTTGTTAGGATAAGTATTAATCAAGTAATTAACATTAAAAACGGTACATAAAACTTCATTAGTTGTTTTTAAGAGATTTTAAATAATTAACATTAAATAGCGGTACATGAAGCTTTAGGGATTGTTTTTATGAGTTTTTTTTATAAATGCTTTATAATATAGTTTAGATATATCAAGTTCTTACTTATATGGTATATTAAGAGGCGCTGGTAGTTTTCATATTTATATATGAGTAAACTATAATTTTCGTCCCTGGTTTTTAACAAAACCTATGAAAGTGGTCCCTAAAGTTCAAAAACTGCAAGAATAGTCCTTGGTGTCTTGATTTTGCTTTGAAAGTGGTCCCTGCTCACTAACTCCGTTAAAAAACTCAATTAAGTCAGGGGTATTTTGGTCTTTTTACATTTTTGGCTTTTTCTATTAAAATAAAATAAAATAAGAATATATTCTATATTTAATATATTTCTATTATATATACATATACATATATATATACACACACACCGGGGAACTCCATTGAACCACCTCCGTCAGCCCTCCGATCAACTTCCGGTCTACTCCGATCACCATCTCCGGCGATGGTCAGGCCACCACCACCACCTCCACATCGTCAACTCCGTCGATCCACTCTATACACCATCATCAACTCATCTCCTCCGTCGTGACCAAGACCCACCTGCAATTGGTGAATAACTTGCCCTAAACCCACATCTCCTACAACATATTCAAATCTTTTTGATCGTGTGATTTGGTCCATGTTATTAATACAAATATATATATATATATATATATATATATATGTGTGTGTGTGTGTGTGTGTATTTGTGTGTACACGACAACGCACACACATGACCGTCAAAAATCAATGGTCCGATGGTGAAGATTGTTGGCGTAGGTTGATCTGGGACACAATCCATCACTAATTGCTTTGATCGCTTTTGGTTCCAACAAATCAAATGTGTTTACGATGATTCCATTTGATTTTGGCAATTGCTGACAAAAAACAAGAAAGTCAGAATAAACAGCGGAGATTCGATCAAGAAGTGGAGCTGGGAGTTCCGACGAGGGTATCGACGGCAACCCTGGAGAATTAATGAGTGTGTTCGTGTCTTTAAAACTTCTGGTGGTGGTCCGGTGAAGCGTCGGAAAGTGGAGGTATTGAGCGAGGCAACAAGCACCGGAAGTGTAGAAGTAGTAAACGGGGATGTTTAAGTTAACGGCTACGGTCATGGCGGGGGTGCAAAAGAGGTCGATGATGAAGGCGAGGATGTGGGAGGAGAGGGAAATTGAGTGAAGGGTTTGGTGGATGTTGGTGGTGGTGCGTCGGAAAAGGTCGAACATGGCGGCTCCGATGGTGGGGTAGAGGTTGGTGTGTTTGGGGGATGATGGGAAGGTGGTGGAAGGTGATGGGAGGGAAGGTGGTGGAGATGTGGTGGATGTAGGAGGTGGTGGAGGTGGGGTTGAAGGAGGGGGTGAGGGTGAGGATGATGACGGAGAAGAAATATATAAAATATAGAATATATTCTTATTTTATTTTATTTTGATAGAAAAAGCTAAAAAAAATGTAAAAAGACCAAAATACCCTTGACTTAACTGAGTTTTTTAACGGAGTTAGTGAGCAGGGACCACTTTCAAAGCAAAATCAGGACACCAAGGACTATTCTTGCAGTTTTTGAAGTTTAGGGACCACTTTCATAGGTTTTGTTAAACACCAGAGACGAAAATTGTAGTTTACTCTTTATATATTTATGTCAAATGAAATTTACAAAATATATAATAACTAGATATGTAGCCGCGCGCGATGCGGCACGAAGTATATCGAATCTAAAACCGAGAATTCGAAAAAATAAGTTTGTTTCATGTTCATATTTATTCGCTTTTAAATCGTATATTAAATGTACAAAATTAAAGATCAATATGGTTAATTGGTCAAAAAAATGAAAAATATTTGTTCGATAGTGAGGTCTACAAACCCATAAAATTTGTGCTCATTTTGAAGGTTTTGATAAACGGTTATAATGGTATAATTTATAAAAAAAGAAAAACATATTTGTTTAATGTATTTTAGTTTATGTATGTTGATATGATAATGATGTAAAATGAAAAATGAAAGGAGAATGGATATAAAGTAAATTAAATAACTAATTATAATGGTATATAGTGTAATTTAAAAATAAAAATAATTTTATTTTTAATTATCATTTGAACGTTGGAGGTTTTAAATCTTTTAAACTCGTACAAGATATATTGAAATTGGTACTTTTTAAAAATTCAAGAATAACCGTAACTGGAATTATTTTTAAAGAAGTATAATAGATAAATATAGATAGATAAGAGCGTAAAATGTACAAGTTTAAAAAAAATCTCGGTACGTCATTCTTGAAAAATCTTGATACGTATTTATGATATTTCACAATATTATTAAGTTAAAAAAATATTCAATAATAAACTTATTTTGAAATTATTGACGAGAATATTGTAATAATATAATTTGTAAAAAAATGCATTTATTAATATGTTTTAGTTAAACTATGATTATGTATTTTTAATATTATAAGGGTGTAAAATGAAAATGAATAATGTAAGGGATATAAAACAAATTAATTCGTACATGTTCATGATATTTAATAATATGATTAAATCCAAAAATATTCAATATTGGGCTCATTTCGAAGGTATTGACGAGACGATTACAATGGTGTAATTTGTAAAAAAAGAAATGTATTTTTTAATGCATTTTAGTTCATATACATTATTTATGTTTATATGATAAGACTCTAAAATAAAAAATAAAAAAGTAAGAGATTAAAAGTAAACTACATACCTAATTATAAGGGTAGTAAATGTAACGTATAAATTAAAAAAATTGAATTAAGGAGAGATTTAAGTAGGAGTGAATGTGAGTGTGTTAATTGAACTTATAATGTAAACTGCGTCCAGATACATGTTTAGGCGAAAAAAATACTAAAGTCGGCTCACCAGAAGTCGACACGTGGCATGCTAGTTACTTATATGTATAGTTTAATGCATTTTAGAACCATCCACAATGAAGAATTTCGTTAAATTTTTTGTTGAGGTTTTGTATTTAATATGTAAATTAATGACAACTCGGATTCTTATGAATAAATTTTGCTTTTTTACTATTTTATTTTGTTTTAGTATATATATATATATATGATTTATATATATGATTTATAATAATACAAGTAATATAAGTTAATAATTATTGTTAGTATACAATGTATTCAAGATTTATGACTAAGTGTAATTAGTCAATATTAATCAAAGTCAAAGTCAAAATAGCTAGGTTTGGTCAAAGGGTATATAAACCCAATTGCTAGGGTTTGTGAGGTGAGGTCATTTGTGTATCTAGCCACCATAGTGTGTGTGTAGCCTCCAAGAGAGAAATTGTTCTACATTCATCATCTTCTACATTTTCTCTCTTTCAATGAAGCTTATGAGTTAATCTTGTTACCTGAATTATTCTCAATTGGTATCAGAGCATAGCAGAGGAATTTGTGCATCATTCAATATATTTTTATCAATTATTGAGAAATTGACGAGTTTTTTTGAAGTTTTTGAGATTTTAATTGAAATTTTGGATTGAATTTGTGTTTCAGATTACTGTTTCTTCTTAAAACCTGTTTTGTTGTTGATTTTGAACACTTTCCAATTGAAAATTTTGAGACTAAATCAATAAATCAAGTTTTTGAAAAACAAAAAAGTTCAACAGTGAGTTTTTCTGTTTGTTCGAAGGGTTTCATAATGTGGATGATGGATTTCTATTCTTGTTAGTAGTTTGTTTGATTTGTATTTCAAAAATCAATTTATGTGATAATCTCAAATAGATTACATCTTCCAAGATCAGTTTTCAGCAATATACAGAAAGATATTCAGATCTGGGTTTCATTTTTTTTAGTTCATCGAAGTGGTTACTAAAATTGATATTTGATCTAGATTTCTGTGATTTTCTTGTTTTAAACCATCTAAGATCACTTCATTTTGTGTTTCTGATCATCCTGCAACAATCAGATTCAAAAAAGAGTGAGAAATAAGCAAGTTACAGCCGTTCGAAATCGTCGCCGGAAAATTTCAGATCTCGCCGGATTCTGCATTTTCTTCGCCGGCAAATTCATCGGAGTCACAACTCAAGTGAAATCGCAACCCAAAAATCACCGGGAAGTCGCAACTGTTGCGACATCGCAACGAAATCGCAACAGCTGAAGTCGCAACTTCAGTTGCGACATCTTCACCGGAAAAACGTGGTTCGCCGGAAAATCGCATTCTCGCCGGAACCGTTGAATAATATCTATTTATAAGTTGGAAATAGTTTCTTGATGTTCTGAAATCGTAAATAAACGAAAAGAATCTGTTTTGGACGTAAGAAAGTGAGGAAATCGACGTAAAAACAAAACCCAGATCTGAAGTTGGTGATGATGAACAGTTCCGTTAGTACTCCGTTAAGTTTCTCACATTTTTGGTCCTTTTTCCGTTAGTTTTCGTTAGAAACAGTTAGTTTGTCCGTTTATTTTGTTAATTTTTATTTCTTTTTAGTCCTAAGTTAGTTAGAGTCAGTTAGTTTAGGTTAGTCAATTTTTGTTAACTTTTTCGTTAGTTTTCCCGTTAAGTTTCTTTCATTTTTAGTCCTTCCCTTAACAGTCCGTTAAGTCCAGTTAGTAAGTTTTAGAATCTGTCAATTTTCGTCCTTGGACTTTAAGTTTCAGTGTTTGTCATTTATAGTCCCTATAGTTTAGGTTTCAGTATTAAGTCAATTTTAGTCCCTCTAGTTTTAACTTTAGATTTTTTACAGTTTTAGTCCCTAGATTTTTAAGTTTTAGATTTTTACTTTTTTAGTCCTTAGAGTTTATTTTTCTTTTAGGATTTTTCATTTTTGGTCCTTTGAGTCGTAACTTTAGGATTTTTGTCATTTTTAGTCCTTGTCTTTTATTAGTGATAGTATTTTACACTTTTAGTCTTTATTTTTCGTTTTAGTTTTGTAAGTTGTCAGTCTTAGTCCTTTTTCTTCATTATTTTTCGTTTTTCGTTGTTTTTATCAGTTTTTACCTGCAATTAATCGTAACTGATATATTTTTCTCGTGTTTTGCAGGTTCATCGATTTAAAGTCCAATTTTCCGCATTAACTTTTCAAAATTAACTTTTGAAGACAAATTTACAATTTGTTTTTCAAATTTTATTTTTGAATTTTTTTTCTGACTTTAATCGTGTTTTCTCTGATCGTTCAAAAGCACAAATTCTACTTCTCACGAAGTATCTGTTAACGATCCGACGTTTTTAAAATTTCAGGTAACAATGTCACTAGAGGAGGAAAATGCTATTCTCAAGGACATGATATCAACTCCCGACCCTCTTGTGAAATGTATTCAAATACAAAAAGTCCAACAAGATAAGTTAGATGATTTGACTGCTCAACTGAAGAAATCAAGAGAATCGATTGCTTATAAAAATGATATATTGCGAGCGCAAGAGATTCTCATTGATAACTTGAAAAAGAAAAAGAACGAATTTGATGGGGCTCTAATGTATCATGATGAAAGAATGACTGAATTCAAAACAAAACTAGCGTATTCGGAAGCTAGGAAAAATGAACTTGAACATTGTTTGCGTGATTATAAAGACAAAAACACCAAGCTCCTTAATGAAGTTATAGGATTGGAAGCAAGACTTTACAATACCGTTCAATCTGAACAAACAAAGGAGATAGAGCAGCTAAAAGAAGAGAACAGAAAACTAATCAAGATCTCCAACAACAACTTTCTGATCTGAAAACACAAGCTGATGTGAAGAAGTGTGATTGTGAATCTAAAGCAAGTCTGATGATTTCTTTAGAGGAAAAGAATGTCGAGCTCACAAAGAAAATATCTGATTTTGAACAAGTAATGAGAAAGGAAAACGAAGATATTCAAAAAGAAAGATCTTTTTTTGAAAAAGAAAGGGCAAGCTTTGGAAAGAAATTTTCTGAGTTTTCCAAGAAGTGTTTTGATGAAAAGAAAGCTATTGAGCTTAGATGCATAAAACTTTCAAATCAAAACTCCGATTTTGAAAAAGTTTTATTTTTAGAAAAGGAAAAGCTTGAGAAAAAGATGTCTGAGTTTGACACTGAAAGAAAAGTTTTTGAATCAAAAAGTGTTGAGCTTTCAATGCAAATATCTAATTTGGAGAAAGAATTAGACATCGAAATAAAAGAATCTGAAAAGAAGAAAATTAAAGATTTTCAAGCGAAAAGTGTGAAAGATGTCTATTCAGATGAAAGAAAAGTGTTTCAGGCCGAAATCTCAAAGCTAACGAGGAGAGTGTCTGCTTTAGCATCGGAAGCTATGAAAGAGCAGAAGATCAAATCTGATCTACAAAAGAAGTTTGATTTGATTTCTCGAGAAAGGAATGTTCTGTCCGACAAGGTTCAGAAACTAGAAGAAATTAACATCGTTGAATTATCTGAACAATCTAGTGCCGATACTATTGTTCAATTGCCGTATGATGATTCAACTGCTTCTGGTTCAATTCATGAACATCTTTCTTCGGCAAAGTCCGTCAAATCAAGCACTTCTTCAAAGGATCAGATGCGCTCTTCTAATCTTTTCTATAACCATGTTGCTTCAAGTTCAGATACTCCTATCTTTAAGCCTGTTAAGATGGTTTGGAAAGTGAAAGGATCTTCACCTGAAAGAGATGTGCCAAAGTCATCTGTTCCTCCACCTACGGTGAACAAGAAGAACAATGCTCCGAAAGGTAAGTCTTTTGTTAAACCTAATCTTATCTATTCTGCAAATCATTTGATTAGGTTAGCACAAAAGCACATTTGCTGTTCTTATTGTGGAACTAATGATTTTGTTAAGAAAGAAGATGTTCAGTACTGGTATGGTACTTACAATATTCCTTCAAATCGATCTGCACATAACAAGCCAGGACCCAATTGGCAATGGGTACCAAAATCTACTGAATCTGTTTTGCAGGTTTATCATGTGTGGTGCTGATTGTCAGAACTATACGAACACATGACTGGGAAATAGAAGAGAATTGTGCAGATTTGAAGAAGAATACCTGTGCTGAAACTATCTGCATAATTTTAGGGGGAGAGATTCTAAACTTTTGATTGTTTGTGCTTATTGATATATCTTTCTACATGTTTATGGTTTCTAAACACATCAGTTTAGAACCCGGATTTCAATGAGTTTATGGTTTCTAAACACATCAGTTTAGAACCCGCACCTCAATGAGAGTTAATGGTTTCTGAATACTTCAGTTCAGAACCCGCTTTTCAAAGAAATAATGGTTTCTGAATACTTCAGTTCAGAACCCGCACTTCAAAGAGATTATGGTTTCTAAACACATCAGTTTAGAACCCGGACTTCAAAGAGATTTTGACTTCTAAACACATCAGTTTAGAACTCGTACTTAATTGTTTTTACACTTTGACTGTTACATGTGCTAACTTTGTCAAATTAAGATATTTGCAGATTTTGAGGGGGAGCTTATACGATTCTTGAATCAGTCGATCATAATTTGAGGGGGAGATAATACTGATGACTGTAAGTATCTTCTGAACTCAATCTGAGATTGTTTGAAAGAAGAACAACTTTCAAGCATGAAAACCTGTTCTTAAATGTTCAAACCACTTCTCTAATTCAATCAGATTTTATAATTCTAGAAGTGTGTTTTTAAATGTTTTCATGTATATCTCGGGTTGTTATCTCATTGTTTCTGACCGTGTGTTTCCAAAGATTAATACTTGCGTATTATCTTGTCTATACTTTCAAGTACTCATACACACCGGTTCAGCTTCTTATTGACTTCGTTATTACCATGTCTCAAAATGAAACAATTTTCGATGGTAATACTCCCGCTAGTATTCAAAGTTTGTTGAACATCATATTCACATAACCGCTTCATTCAAAGATTATTTATATGTGTTCATATAAACAAAAGATTCAATTCTTTGATACCCTAAACCTTATATGATTATCCTTCCTTTTTGATCTGATTGATACATTGTCAGATTCACAAACAAGCCTTTCAAATTCATTTCATTCATTCAATATTCTTGTTGTGTGAAATCTTCAACGTTCAAATGCTCAAATATTTCATGAATATTTTTGAGGAGCATATATTTTGACGACAATGTTTTCAAAAAGCTGAGATTTATAATTGTCTAAGATAAACTGTTGAACAACACATCTTTTAGGACAACATTTCATGGGAATCAGTGTGAGAGCTTAATAGAACTTCTATGGATCCACGTTAACCAGTGTTTCCTACCCAAGAAGTTATCCTTGAGTGATTGAGGGGTGAGGGGTCAAAATCAAAGAGTGGGGGAGATAACTCATCCGGTTGAGTAATCTCATTGTGCTGAGGTAAAATGAAAAAGAGAGTTTGGTTAGAAGTGAGCAGATTAAAAACAGAAAGAGGGTGTGAGAACAGAGTTAAAAGAATACGAGAACTCTACATCAGCCACTTTCTGAGCCGGGCAGCCACATTGCTGATTGGTTCACATTCTTTGGTGACCGTCATTGAAACAAGCAACTAGCCCATGCCAACTCTTGCATTAAACCCCACCAGCTACTCATTTCTTTCTCAACAAAGAAATGTTTCATTTTCTTAGGGATGCAGCATATTATCTATCTAATCTTCACTCGGAAGGTTGGATATTGAAAAGAAGGAAGTTTGCCCCACCTTCGCTCTTCATTCATGCACATTGAGTCCGTGGAAAACTTGTTGCTGTCTCAACAGTTTACACAATTTGAGCCTAACTATTATCAAGCATAAGTTGCTTCAATCATTTCTACACTTGCACGTACACACAAGGAATATGTTTTCTTGTCATAACGTTCATAGAAATTTCTTCGTGTTTTTCGATTATTGAATGGAAGCCCTGGAGGAGTGAACATCAAAAAGCTCCTTTCCAAAGTACATCTGTTGTACTAAGTGGCTTTGTGCAACTTACATGCATTTCTACTGATTCATCCGTTGTTTCAGGGTTACCACTTTATATTATCTGAATTTGAAAAGATTCGGATAAACATTTTTGGAATTGACGGTTGAACAGATCAAATGGAGGAGATTGTTTCTGGTACTCAAAGAGAATGCTGAACTTGAAAAAGAATTTTGATGATCATGATGCTCACAATCATCAAAAAGGGGGAGAAATATCAAACAAAAGAAAAGAGGGAGATAATTCGAATATCTCAATCTCCAAGAGTCAAAGAGATATATGTCAAAGAAGAACAAGTTCAACTCCAGATGCTTCAATGTTCAGAGATTATTATTGTTCAGATGTGAAGATACAAAGACAGTTCGTGCTTAAAGATTATTCAAGAATGTCTTAAAGCTCAAAGCCCGTTTAAACCTCAAATCTAGTTCATAATTCAAAGACTGAAGAATTTGCCAAAAAGCCAAAGCTGCAAAGACCAATGATTCGAAGATTTGAAGATTATAAAGATTTTGTTTGAAGACTTTGATCAACCTTTCACAGATTTGAAGTTCGTTTTTTCAAGACTTTGTGACTATTTGTTTCGGAAGAGCCTAATGAAGATTTAAAGCCGCCAAAGTGGATTCTTGAAGATAAAGCTTATCTGAAGATTAAAGAGCTGAAGACTATCGTCATAATTTTTTTTAAATCTTGAATCCATAGGGGGAGATTTTTAGTACACAATGTATTCAAGATTTATGACTAATTGTAATTAGTCAATATTAGTCAAAGTCAAAATAGCTAGGTTTGGTCAAAGGGTATATAAACCCAATTGCTAGGGTTTGTGAGGTGAGGTCATTTATGTATCTAGCCACCATAGTGTGTGTGTGTAGCCTCCAAGAGAGAAATTGTTCTACATTCATCATCTTCTACATTTTCTCTCATTTAATGAAGCTTATGAGTTAATCTTGTTACCTGAATTATTCTCAATTATAAAACATATTTATTTATTTTGTTTAATTTGTTCGTTTTTTTAACTTTTTATACAAGGTTTTGTTTTAATAAATTTATTTTAAAAAGGCAAATATATTTTTTTAAATTACCAACAAAATGAATAGACTATATAATTATCTTGTTTTGAAATACTCTAAAATTTATAAATTAATCATTCATATATGTATGTATTACGTACGTATGTATGTATTACGTACATATGTACGTAAGTTTGTATGTATATACATACGTATGTACGTACGTATGCATGTATGCATGTATATATGTATGTACGTACGTATGTATGTATATATGTATGTATGTATGTATGTATGCAAGGACGGAGCCACCTTAGCACCAGAAGGTGCAGTGGCACCCCCTCACCATATATATATAGCCTTAGGTTCAAATGAGAAGTGCTAAATATTTGAGAAGCAGAGAAGTAATCTTGGTCATTTATTCGGTCAAGATCGGTTATAATTGGTCAAAAGTTGCGGTTGTTCCAAAAATAGAAGGGCAATTTCGTAACTTTTACAAAAAACACGGGACGAATTCATATATGAATCTGTGTGATTCACATAGAGAACTATACGTTCATATATGAACCTTTGTAATTCACATATGAACTCTTTATAACTAATTCATATATGAATCTTGTGATTCATATATGAACTTTTGTGTTTCATATATGAAACTAATTAACTGTAGGTTCATATATGAATCAGTTGAACCAATTAACTGATTCATATATGAACCTTTGTGATTCATATAAGAAACTAATTAACTGATTCATATATGAACCTTTGTGTTCATATAAGAACATTTGTGATTCATATATGAATATTTTTTAACTAATTCTCATATGAACAAATTAACTGATTCATATATGAATCACAAATGTTCATATATGAATTAGTTAAAAAGAGTTTATATGTGAATTATAAAAGTTCATATATGAACACAAAGATTCATATATGAACTCGTCCCGCGTATTTTTTACGAAACTACCCCTCTATCTTGTGCAGACCACGCGAGGAATTATGTGCTGCTTCTCGGTCAAAGCCGTCGATCTTGACCGAATGAATGACTAAGATCACTTCTTTATTTCTCAAATATTTAACATTTCTCATTTGAACCTTTCCCTATATATATATATATATATATATATATATATATATATAAATAAATTTTAAAAAGGCAAATATATTTTTTAAATTACCAACAAAATGAATAGACTATATAATTATCTTGTTTTGAAATACTCTAAAATTTATAAATTAATCATTCATATATGTATGTATTACGTACGTATGTACGTAAGTTTGTATGTATATATATACGTATGTACGTACATATGCATGTATATACGTATGTATGTATGTATGCAAGGACGAAGCCACCTTAGCACCGGAAGGTGCAGTGGCACCCCCTCACCATATATATATATATATATATATATATATATATATATATATATATATATATATATATAGATAGAGAGAGAGAGGTTCAAGGGAAAACCTCAAAAAAACGGAAAACTGAAGAACATCCTAGGAGCCCTTCATCTGGACGGTATGCACTTGTGCATACAGGTAAATAGTTGACTTTTTGGTTTTATGCACAAGTACATTATGCATTTGTGCCTATATGCACAAATGCATGTTACAAATAACCTGTATGCACAAGTACATACCGTCCAGATGAAGGGCTCCTAGGGTGTTCTTCAGTTTTCCGTTTTTTAGGTTTTCCCTTGAACCTGACCCTATATATATATATATATATATAGAGAGAGAGATAGAGGCTCTGTAAAATGCAAACCTTACATTTGTTGCACCCCTTACAAACCACAGTCTGCATATGTGCAGACTGATTCTGCATATATGCATATGAATACGTGCAAGAATATACGTATAATGGACATACATTCATATGAGACAATACATATATGTAGAACCAGTCTGCACATATGCAGACTGTGGTTTGTAAGGGGTGCAACAAATACATGGTTTGTATTTGATTTGTACCCTATATATATATATATATATATATATATATATATATATATATATATATATATATATAGAGAGAGAGAGAGAGGGGGGGGGGGCTCCGTAAAATGCAAACCTTGCATTTGTTGCACACCTTACAAACCAGTGTGCATATGTGAATAACGTGCATATGCCTACGTGCAATAATATACATATAATGGACATAAATTCATATAGGATAATACATATATGTATCTCAGATTATGTACACATTGTTCACATATGCACATTGTTTTGTAAGGGGGTGCAATAAATAAATGGTTTGTGGCTGATTTGTATCATATATATATATATATATATATATTAATCTATGGTCAGTTTTTAAAATATCTAACGATAGGCCCTTTCTCACCCCCAATAAAAATAAGCCTAATTTATGTAATCTGCTTTCTCATGCTTCTTATTATGGACGAATCCAAAGAAGGGACACCGGTGGCACATGCCACCGTATTATCTCGCTGCCAAAAGGTAAAAACTTTTACGTTTATGAAAGGTGCAACTGTATCATTTTAAAAGGTGCCACCGTATGCGATTCATAAGTTCAAGAAGGTGCAACCGTACCTTGTAATCAACCAAAAAACCAAAAACAACTTTTGAAATCAACCAAAAAATCGAAAAAAAACACTCTTGAAATCAACCAAAAACCTGAAAAAGTTTTTCAAAATCATAAAAAAAAACTTAAAAATCCCTTGAAATCAAGTAAAAAGCTTTAAACATCTCTCGAAACGGTGAAATTATGTTAAAAACACATCGGGTGGTATTGAACGTTGGTAAAACATCGATAAAAATTGTGTTTTTTGTAATTATCTTTTGTCTATACTAGGATGGGTCTCGCGCGTTGCACGATAGTGATAAGTATTTTAAATAAATAATTGTCGTAGTTAGCATAAAATGTAATTATTTTTTTGTTTATTAATAAGATACACTTTAAAATGAAGAATGTATTTCCATAAGTGTTTCATTTTTATATATTGATAAAATGTGTTGTTAGAAAGAGTTTCATATGTATCGGTAACAACTTTGTTATGCTATTTTCAACTCAAACGACATGTCACACAACCCTATCATTATTGTTGTTGCTAAGGGTTTGAAAATTTTATTTTTCTTCCAAAAAATGGTTCGACTAAAATTAGTCAAGCCTATGAGTTGCATTACATAAACATGAGACAACTTTATTAGTTAACACAAAAACATTCTTTTAATTTTTTAATATATACAGTCATTTCTACTTTAAAACTTTGATCTTTTCACCAATGTGGGATGATGAAACTAAACCACATTTCAAGATTTGAGAATTACTCACATTTAATATTGCCAAATCCTCATCCTCGGTTTCGATTTCTACATATTTTTCAAAAAAGGTCACTAAATTAAGGCAACTCAATGTCTTGACACAAACACCTCTCATCTTCATTTCTTATACCCATTATTTGTTCCAATCTTTCAAAATTTTACCAATGTGGGACAACTTAAATTCAACCACAATCCACCATTTGAGAATTCTTAATTCTCATGGTGACACCTCAAAATTGCATTTGCAAAATAGGGTAAGCTAAAATGGGTCAAACACATGAGTTGACACAAATACATCCATCCCTTCTTTCTTATACTCACTTCATCTTTCAAAACTTGCATTTTCAAACCAATATGGGATGATGCAAAAATAGGGTAAACTAAATTGAGTCAACCACATAGTTTACACAAAACATCCATCCTTCATTTCTTATAGTCACTTCCTACTTCAAAAATTTCAACCACAACAATTTTTTTAACGTTTTTATAATAAGATTTGTTTTGCATAAATATGGTCATCTAAATAAGATAACCCATGACACAAACCTCATGAGTTGACCCAATGACATCCTATCATTCTTGGTTTATCTTTCTATCTCTCACCAATGTGGGATCTCAAACTCAACCAAAATTCACCAATACCCCAATAATCTATTCTCATACAGCCAACTCAATACGACTTGGTTTTTCTTTTAATATATATATATATATAATAAGATTTGTTTTGCATAAATATGGTCATCTAAATAAGATAACCCATGACACAAACCCCATGAGTTGACCCAAACCATTAGTAAGTAGAAAACCTTGATGGTGGTTTTCAATTTCTCTACATTAGTAAGTAGAAAACCTTGCCATTTATAAAGGATAAGAGAGAACTTTGATGAATACTCAAACCACATTATGCCACCTCATACATGGTGGGTTTCTCTTTTAATATATATTGATGATTGATTGTTTCATTTATATATTGATGTTAAAATCCTTAAGCTGTGGATAACATCATTTTAAAATAAACAAAAAAAATACTAATCCAATTTGGGTTTTGTTATCTTTAGCCAAACACCATTTCACATTTTTTTCAACAACTCCCATCAATCATTTATATACACATCTTCATTTCCAGTTGTCCATCTTCCTACCAATGTGGGACAACCTAAGCAACACTAAAGCTAACCTTTAAAAAAATTAAAAATCTAAGAAAAAAGATAAATAACAATGTGGGATAACCTAAGCAACACTAAAGCTGTTGATCCAAACCCTTAGTGATTTGATAATGACCCTCTCTTAACACTTAGTGAAAATTGTAAGTAAATGATATGTATTAGAGTTTCACTATCGCTGATAAGTACTAAGACTGTTTCAGTACCGCTGATAGTAACTCTCGCTCTTTAAAGTTAAATAGTCAGCGAACTATGTTCATCGAGTAGCTCTGAGCCTGTTCAGTCTATGAGATGATCGCTGATAAGTTAGTTGTTTACTTATGATCCCTGAATACAAGTTTCACGTCAACATATGTTCTACGCTGAAGTCGAAGATCAAGCTCAAGAACCAGCGACAAGTCTACTAATGAACTGATGCGAATATCAGCGAAGCCAAGATTTGTCCACTCAACGTGAAGTATCAAGTAGAAGACTTCAGCAATCGCTGAACTTTATCATTCGCTGATAAAGAACTGTTTCAACGAAAGCTGATCATGAAGTCTCATTACAAAGTACTATTGTCTTACCTCCCTTGCACGTCTCCGTACGAACTGTCAGAACGAACATCCTTTTTGTATATGATCGTACAACAACTCTAATTCTACACTGTGCACCATGTGGCTACTAAGGTTGTCTACAAAGGTCAATGACATGCAACCACTCAGCTGCTGCCACGTGTAAAGCAATACTGTCATGCATTAAATGCATGCAGTATATAAGAAGAACCCTACTTCAGAAATGAAGTGTGCTCGGACCATCTTCTTATTTCTCTCTTATTGTTAAGTTATTATTCGTAATTTCTTTAACTCTTTCTAGTGCAAGAAACTTAGTGTTTCTCAGGACTTGTTTAGTATAGGTTTATCCTTAATCTTGTTCCGCAACAAGTTGTAAATTGTTTTGATTTATCAATAAACAATTTAGAAAAGTAAAAATCGTGTGTTTGTATTCAACCCCCTTCTACAAACTTATATAACCCTTCAGGACCAACAAGTGGTACCAGAACAGATTTGTTTAATCTCATAAACAAGATCTGATCTATACTAAGATTTCTCTTCCTTGCTATTTCTGAAAATGGCCACCAACACAAACACTAATTATATTGACAATGGTTCTCTTGCAAAACCCCCTAGATTCTCCAGAGATAATTTTAATCTATGGAAAAATAGGATAATTCTCTTCTTAGAAGGTGTAGACCTGCTATTCCAGAAAGGCTGATTCCCAAGGAAATTCATATGTGGACTGATGAAGAAAAGAAAAAAGTGGCTATCGACACCAAAGCCAGATCCATACTCTCCATGGCTCTTCCTGACGAAGTCTACCATTCCGTCATGAACCTGAAAACCTCAAAAGCTATGTGGGACACAATCTGTGTTCAGTATGAAGGTACTTCTGAAGTCTAGGACTCTCGAAAGATCAACCTGGTAAGACAGTACGAAAGCTTCATTTGTGGTAAGAATGAAACTCTCTCTGAAGTACACAAACGTTTTAACTGCTTAATAATAGATCTGAAAACTGTTGGTAAGGAATATTCTAACTTTGAAGTACTGACAAAGTTCTTAGAATGTTTACCTGAAAGCTGGGACAGTTATTCTATGTGTCTCAAGCTGTCAAAGGATCTAAAATCAATGACCCTTTCTACCTTATATGGCACGATGCTGAATCATGAGCAATCGAGTCATCTTAAGAAGAATCTTGTAAAAGATTCCAATAGCACCCCTGTTGCTTTAATCTCAGAGTCACCTTCCACTCAGCAATCGACTATCACTGTCACTGAGTTGGAAACTAACTCTGAAAGATCATCAGACTCTGACGTTTTAGATAATGATGAAACTCTGGCATTCCTGGCTAATAAGTTCAGGAGATTTGCTAGAAAGAGTAATTTCAAAAGGAATAAACCTCTTGCTATTACTGAAAAGCCAAGATCATCAACCCCTGTTGATAAGGCTACTGCTACTTGTTATAACTGTGAAAAGATAGGACATTTTGCTAGCGAGTGCAGGTAAAAGAGAGTCTCTAGACCCTCAGCTTTTCCCAAGAAAAACTTTACTCCCAGGACTAGAGATGAAAAATACAAAAAGCTGAAAGAAAGGTATTCAAAGCTGAAAACCTTTAAGAAGAAAGGCAAAGGCCTTATGGCTGACTATGATTGGGATGCCTCTGACGAAGAAGAATCATCTGACTCTGAAGATGATGATGAAGCCAATCTATGTCTCATGGCCAAACTTGAAGATGGGGAAGAAAATTCTGACATTCCCTCTACTTCAACCTCTGCTACTAAGGTATCACCTTCCTTCTTTACCAATATTTTAAATATTGATGAAGCTGATAGCCTTCGAAAGATCGATCTCCTGACTAGAAGTTTATATGAATCCATGAATGGCAAAACTGTTGTTGAAAATCAAAACCTTGATCTCGCTGAACAGCTTAAAAACTGTCACCTTCAAATAGAAAATCTTTCTAAAATTGAAGAAGATTTTAAATATCAAGTTCACCTAAATCAGCTAGTCAAAATCGAGCGCGAAGAAGCTATCGCTGCATTAAAAGCTGAAAAAGCTACTGTTGATGGATGGTATAATTCCTCAACAAAGATCACTGAGATAATTAAGTCTCAGATTCCCCTGAGTGATAAACGTGGTCTTGGTTACAAAGCTGATACTCTAGAACCAACCACTGACCGTTCTATGCTTAAGTTTGGAATGTTCGTATCCTCTATCCCTGACACTTTCTCATCTCAGTGTTCCTCTTCTAAACCGCCTATCCCTGAGGAAATCTCTACCTTAACTTCTAAAGGTAAAGAAAAAGTTGTTTATCCAAAACCTACCTCAATCTTTAAAAACAAAGGTAAAGGAATTATTTTTAATCAAAATCCTCAGAAGGGTACCTCTGTACCAAAGCAGAATGCTTCTAAAGCTTCAGTGACTTATCCCTCTGGTTCAAAGAATAAGACCCCTGGATTTATTCAGCGTGGATCTATTCAGCGATCTACTCCTAGAATCAAAGTGGAAATTATTGGTAAGAAATCCGAAGAACTGAATGTTCCTCCCATTTCAAAAGCCAATAGCTTACTTGGTGCTGGTCCTTCAAATTCAAAATCAAAAGCTCAGCATGCAAATGGTCCTAGAACTACTTTTAGTTATAGGAAATGTTATCATTGTGGACTTACCAATCATATTGCTAGTAAGTGCCCTACAGCCACCCAAGCTGAAAAGATAGCTAAGGTGAAGATCATTACCCCAAGGCAAAGAAGACCACTGAGGTTAAGAAATTAACCAAAGTGTAGACTGACAAAGCTGAATCTTCAAATGCTGCGAAGACTGCTGAACCTTCCACCTCCTCTTTTACCCCCACTGACAAGTGTGTACACATGGTTAAGTGGGTACCCAAGACAAACTAATCTTCCTTTGTAATGCAGGTTAAGAAGGGTATCTGGTATATCGATAGCGGATGCTCTAGACACATGACTGGTAAGAAGAACCTGCTTACTAAGTACAAAGAAGAGAAGGGTCCCTCTGTAACTTTCGGTGGAAATCAAAAAGGACATACCCGAGGGTTTGGTGTACTCTCTAATGGTACAACAACCTTCAGAAGAGTCGCATATGTTGAAGGGCTGAAGCATAATCTTCTAAGCATCAGTCAGCTTTGCGACAAGGATAACAAAGTAATCTTTACTAAGGAATCCTGCTTTGTCGCTGACAAAAAGGAGAAGATAGCTCTCAGCGGTTATCGTTTAGAAAATGTTTATGTAATAAACATGGACTCAACAACCACTGAGAACTCCTGTTTCTTCTCAAAAGCCTCATCTGATGTCAACTGGCTATGGCATAAGAGGCTCTCTCATCTCAACTTCAAGACACTGAACACTCTTTCTTCAAAAGAGTTAGTCACTGGTCTACCTCAGCACTCATATGCCAAAGAATCCTTATGTTCAGCGTGTGAGAAAGGCAAGCAGACCAAAGCAAGCTTTAAGTCAAAGCAAGTTTCCTCAGTGTCATCTCCTCTACAACTTCTCCATATGGATTTGTTTAGCCCTGTTAACAAACAATCCATCGCTGGAAAGAAATATACACTGGTCATAGTTGATGAATTCTCTCGATATACATGGGTTATGTTTCTCCGTTCTAAGAGTGACACCCCTGAAGAACTCATCACCTTTGTCAGGAAGATGAAAGTCCTGAACAACTTGACCGTTCGCTCAATAAGGAGTGATCATGGGACTGAATTCAAAAACAGTTCTCTTGATTCCTTCTTTGAGAGTAAGGGTATTTCTCACAACTTTTCTTCAGTGAGAACACCGCAACAAAACGGAGTCGCTGAAAGAAGAAATAGAACTATTATTAAAGTTGCACGTTCAATGCTCAACGATTCTCACCTGCCTACTCAGTTTTGGGCAGAAGCTGTCAACACTGCTTGTTTTACGCAAAACAGGTCGCTGATAGTCAAAAGATTTAATAAAACAGCCTATGAACTTTTTCATGGGAGAAAGCCTTCAATTAGCTTTCTTCACATCTTTGGATGTCACTGTTTCATACTAAACAACAGAGATGCCCTTGGAAAGTTTGATCCTAAGGCTGATGATGGAATCTTTCTTGGATACTCCTCAGTCTCCAAAGCCTTCAGAGTCTTCAATCGAAGAAAACAAACTGTTGAAGAAACTATTCACGTCACATTTGACGAATCCCGTTCAGCGAATTCTCGACCTTCTGCTGATACTGAAGAACTGAATCAATGGATGTTTTCTCATCTTGGTGATTCAGAAGATATTCCCACTCCTCATACTCATACCGTTGAAGATGATGGTCCTACTATCATCCCAAACATGCAGAATAGTGAAGCTGAAACATCATGGGTCTCAGTTGTTCCTTTAAACACTATGCCTGCTTCTAAACCAAATGTCTCAGACATTCCATCTACTTCTCAACAATCAGTGAATGAGATGACATCTACACCTACTCCTCTCTTGGATGATATTCCAGAAGTTGATGAAGCCTCATCTTCAGCTCCTCCAGTTCAATTTGAGTCAGCGATTCATGCTTCGGCTCATCGATGGACTGTAAATCACCCAATTGATCAAATCCTTGGTGATCCAAACGCTGGTGTTCAGACTCGACGAAGTGCAGGTAATATTTGTTTATTTGTTAACTTTATTTCTCTGATTGAACCAAAGAAAATAGATGATGCCCTCAAAGATCCAAACTGGGTCAGCGCTATGCAAGAAGAGCTGACTGAATTCGAAAGAAACAAAGTTTGGAATCTTGTTCGAAGACCAACTGACAAGACAGTGATAGGCACTAAATGGGTCTATCGAAACAAATTGGACGAACATGGAACTGTAACCCGCAACAAGGCTCGACTTGTTGCTCAGGGATACAGACAAGAGGAAGGTATAGACTACGATGAAACATTTGCTCTAGTAGCAAGACTAGAATCTATTCGTCTATTCTTAGCATACGCTGTACACAAAGACTTCAAAGTATATCAAATGGATGTTAAGTCAGCATTTCTCAATGGAAAGTTGAATGAAGAAGTCTATGTGGAACAACCTTCAGGATTCTCAGATCCTAAGCGTCCAGGTTATGTTTATAAACTGGATAAGAGACTTTATGACTTTAAGCATGCTCCACGTGCATGGCATGACACTCTATCCTCTTATCTCCTAATTGAAAATTTTGAGCGAGGTAAAATCGACAAAACTCTATTTTTCAGAATAGTAAAAGGTCATATCATTCTTGTTCAGATATATGTTGATGACATTATATTTGGTTCTACTAACCCTGACCTTTGTACTCGTTTCGCTGATAGAATGAAAGAAGAGTATAAAATGAGTATGATGGGTGAGCTAACATATTTCCTTGGTCTTCAGATAAAACAGAATGAAAAAGGAACTTTCATTAATCAGGGAAAGTATGTTAAAGATATGCTGAAGAAATTCGATTTAACTCAGAGTTCAGCTATGAAAACCCATATGGCACCACCGCTGACACTAAACAAAGGATTCAAATGGAATACCTATTAATGTCACGCTGTACCGTGGGATGATCGGCTCTCTCTTGTATCTTACAGCTAGCCGGCCCGATATTATGTACGCAACCTGTTTGTGTGCACGATATCAAGCTGAACCTAAGGAATCTCATATGATCGCTGTAAAGCGAATCTTTCGTTACCTTAAGGGTACTATGAACCTAGGTCTTTGGTATCCCAAAGATTCAGGGTTTGATCTAATCGCCTATTCAGATAGTGATTTTGCAGGTTGCAAATTGGATAGGAAAAGCACCACAGGAGGCTATCAGCTCCTGGGTGGAAAGCTGGTGAGTTGGACAAGTAAAAAACAAAACTCAGTGTCCACCTCAACTGCTGAAGCTGAGTATGTAGCCGCTGGAAGCTGTTGTTCTCAGGTCTTGTGGATGAGAAATCAACTACTAGACTATGACCTTCAGCTCTCGAAAATTCCAATCTATTGCGACAGCACAAGTGCCATCGCTATAGCCAACAATCCAGTGCTACACTCAAAGACCAAACATATCGAAATCAGGTATCATTTTATCAGAGATCATGTGATGAATGGTGATATAGAACTTCATTTTATCCCAACTGACTATCAGTTAGCTGATCTGTTCACCAAACCTCTTGATGAGACAAGATTCAACTTTCTCATCAGCGAGCTTGGAATGTTGAACTTTGAAGAGTAAAATCTTCAGTAGTTCACATTTGATCAGCGATCGGATAAAACCAACTTATATAACCCATTCTAGCATCTTCTCTCTGAACAAAGTTGATTCACTGATATCAAGGTATGTCTCTCTTTACTCGCTGACATTCGCATGTAAATGCAAGATTTCAAAACAAATCACATCGCTGAATATCTCTTCCTTAACAGCGATACTTTGAAATTTCTTAAACTAACACTGATATTTCTATTCAGTGCTTCATGTTTTTCAAAATAGTCCCTGAGCTTTCAAAACCTCAGAGACATCCTAAAATATGAAATGACGTTTGTGACATCATCACAACGGATAAACCCTGGCACGTTCTGTTTCTGACACACGTTTGCACGTTTCGTTTACCATCCAATCAAATGCAAACACGTGTCCGTGTCATGATGAAAAACTTTCCCGCTCTAGTTTTTTTCTCTCTCAAATCTCACTATATAAACTATTTCGAGTTTATATTTTTCCTTTACGCGAACTTCTTCTCCAAGAAAGAAAAGATTTACTGTTGCTTATTGAACTCGAGTTTTTCCAGAAAACTGTTCATCTTCTTCGTCGTCAACCAGGTTAATATTCTCATTATTTACCTATTTTAACTTGTTTCTGATCTTCTTGTTGCTTTTAACAGATCAAACAAAAGAAACCTTTCTAAAATGAAATCATTTCTTTCATGGTTTTATGAACACAACCTTTTCATGGTTGTTCTTCAAGTTTAAAACTCAAAATCTTAAACTTGTTCTTCATTCGTTTTTCCAGAATCCTTATCTAAAGGAAAATGGAAAACAAGACTTTTACTGGGTTTGCTTTTCTTTTTCAAAACAAGAAAACCCTAATCTTCATTAAGACATTTCTGTCTGAATGAAATGGACAAAATTTGAAAACATCTTATTGGAAAATCTTTCACATTAAGACTATTCTTTATCTGTGTTCATGGTTGATATGTTAAACATAAATGGCATCTTCTACTCCTGCTCCTACCGCTGAGAAATCCACTGCTGCAAAGAAACTGACTCTCGTCAAAGCTCCTCAGGTCAAGTTAAAGGTTGAGGAAGTCGATTTTTCAAAATTGAACAACCTCTATACGCTTTTCGAGTTTCCTCCTCGAAAGCAAGTCACATATCTGGATGATGCTGTGAATTACCTCAAAACATGTTGCTTATCTACAGCCCTGACTATTACACCCACTGCTCATCAATTCCTACTATCTCAGTTCTGGTATACTGCAAGAAGAGCTCAGGTACCCCATGCCAAAGACCCAACGAAGATCGTTGACTCCATTCTGTGTGACACCAAATTTGGCACCACCAAAATCAACCCTGCCATTATCAGGAAATCACTGAGTCTTCCTACCTCTACCAAAGAAAATCGCTTTGTCCCCCTCCCAAACCACAAAACCATGCTGATAGGGAAGCCATCACTGCATTCTTCGATGCAATGGGTTACGCATGGGACACTGGAAGGGACAAGAAGCCTGAGAAGAAACTGACCATGATCAAGAAGTCCAAAATGCCCAACGAGATGAACTTCATCTTCGCACATCTGATAAGCTGCATGACAGCAAAGAGTGGCTTTTCTGATCAAGCTGCTCAACCTCAGCAAGCAATGGGCTATGCATTGCTGAAAGGTCTAAATGTTGACTGGGCCTCAATCATCTACGACGACCTTGTGTTCAGAGTGGATATGGCTGAAAGACCTTCATGGGTTCCTTATCCCAGATTCATCATCGCCGTCTTTCAACAAGGACTTGGCGAGAAGTACCCAAAAGAGGGTGATCTGAGACTCTCTCAGGTTGGCCCTAAGGTGCTCGACTTCAAGCCACTGGAAAACGAGGTACGTCTTTCTACTATCTTATCTCTTCTCAATCCTTCTTCTTCTACTTCTGCAGCTCATTCAGTGGAAATCCCCACCGCTGATACCCACGCTGCACCCTCCACTCCTTCTCGAAAAAGGAAACACTCATCTTCCCAACTTGGTTCCAAAAGAATCAAGAAAACCAAGGAGCAACCCCCCAGCATTCACATGCCGAAGACTCCACAGCTCATCTTGAAGAGCTGATGGATAGTTCAGTGGTATGCTCTGCCACAACTGAACAAGCCACCCCTTCCATCCCAGCTTCAGCGTCTCTAAACGCTGAAGTTATAAACTTAGAAATGAACCCACCTCCTTTAGCCTCTCTACAGACTGAAGTGATTGTCAGCGGATCCAATGCTGAACAATCTGTTACCTCCCCCAACCATAATGTAGAAGAGGGGGAGAAGACTAAAGAAGACCTTCCCCATAATGCTTAGGGGGAGGGTATTGAAACAGCTGCTGCTGCTACTTCTACTTCACGACCTCCGGGAGTTGAAAACCCTGAGGAAACCGAGAAACCTCCCTCTGTATCTGAGGGGGAGCAACTCGATGAGCAACTTAAGGAAGCTGCTGCTGTCGTGACCGAACCTTATGCTGAAGAGGTCGAGTCTGAAGAAGAAGCTGAAGACGATGAACCTGTCGACATCTCTAATGAAGAACCATCATCATCCCCCAAAGATGATGATGATGACGATGATAATGATGACTTGTTCTACGTCCAGCCTGTTGCAAAAGCCCCAACTCAAAAAGGGATCGAGATAAAAGAACCTTCAGGCGAGCGGACCAAGACAAAGCCTGCAACGTCTGAAGCTGACAAGGGCAAAAACAAAGGCCTCGCTGAAGAAGACAATCTGACGATCTTGCTTCAAAAGCCAGTTTGTCAGGTACACTACCTTCTATTCCCTTACACTGCATCCTTCCTCTATCCCTTCTCAATCTCAGTCCTTCTATCCTTAAAACCTCTATACACTTAACCACATTCTTTTCTCTATCTCTTTCTTCCCATGTTCTTACTTAAACAATCGATGTGTTTCAGCTAGTCCTCTCCCCTGTTTGAGGATCCCGCTGAAGCTCCTACAACAACACCATCAATAATCCCAGCCACAAGTGCTGAAGAAATAATCCCAGTCTTAGATTTAACCACTGAGACTGATGAACTTGAAGAACAGCTGCTCTCTCACAAAAACAAGCCTTCCTTGGCTCCTTAAAAGCTAAGTGAAGAGGATCAAGAAAAGAGAGATGCAATGGTCAAACAACTTTAAGATCAGCGAATCATTCTTCCTCGTGACAAAATCCCTGCTCCCACAAAGTTCAGGATATCAAGGAAAGAATACGAGGATCATTTAAGAGCTGAAAGATTACTCGCCGAAAATAAGGAAGCTGAGGAAAAAGATAAGGCTCTCGCCATCCAGCTTGCCCAACAATCGGTGAAAGACCCCACGCTGAAAAGAACTCCCATTGATGTCCAACGTCAGCTATGGGATGATGCCCAAAGGATCGTTGAAGAAAAGACTAAGGTATCTGACTCGACTTTGGAATGGTGTAAAGAAATGCTGAACTATCGATCTCGACCATCCAAAATCATCAAGGTAAATATCAGAGGAAAAACGTTTGTAGACGTTCCTGTTGTTGAAGTTGACGTATTCAGAGAAGACAAAACCAAGCAAACCTTCTACGCTACTTCATTAGAGAAGTTTGGTTTCTCTGAATGGTTGGAAGTGAAATTAGCCATTCAGCGATCTCGCTCAAAGTTCAAGAGCCATGTCGAGAAAATTTTAAATTCTCAGATCGACTTGGTTTCTTCTGCTGTGGATATTCCTCCTTCCACTATTCTTCCACCTCAACAAAGAAGGGCCTCTGCAAAGAAAAAGTAAACCTCAGACTCAGGTCCTCCTATACGGAATGAAACATGTATAGGTTTCTCACGCGAAGAAGTACTTGGTCGTGACCCTGACCTCTCAGTACTTGACACCTCCCTGCCTCCTGGTGAAACTTGCATCCCTGGAAAAGTCGTAAGTGAACCCTATGACATCTTCTTTCTAGACTGCTATGGACAACAACACTTTCAACGCATATCTGAGCTTCCAATCACTCCCATCGAACAGCTCAGAGACCTAATACACTGGTGTGAAGTCAGACGCGACATTCAGGCATGTCACCTCAAGCCCCTGATCTTTGAAGAAGCAAAGAACAAAAAGGATCAAGGTGTAACGGTCCCTGACTGGATGATTCCCACATCAAAGACCCTTGATGAACTTCTCATTAAGGAAGAACCTTTTGACGGATAGGATCGCCTTGTAATTCTTTCTATCCTTATCTGTCTACATCTTCTGTACTTGTAATTTTATTTGTTGTACTTGTAATTTTTCCACTTCCCTCTGTAATCTTTACGAAGTTTAAAGAAAAATTTCAGCGAATGTACTTTACTCCATCAGTACTGAAAAGATCCCAGAAAACAGTAAAAGGGACAAATATTTTATGAGTTCTTTTTATCCTTATGTTTTCATTAAATAGCAATTTTCTCTGTTGCTATGTCATAATCAAATAGGGGGAGATTGTTGATCCAAACCCTCAGTGATTTGATAATGACCCTCTCTTAACACTTAGTGAAAATTGTAAGTAAATGATATGTATTAGAGTTTCACTATCGCTGATAAGTACTAAGACTGTTTCAGTACCGCTGATAGTAACTCTCACTCTTTAAAGTTAAATAGTCAGCGAACTATGTTCATCGAGTAACTCTGAGCCTATTCAGTCTATGAGATGATCGCTGATAAGTTAGTTGTTTACTTATGATCCCTGAAGACAAGTTTCATGTCAACATATGTTCTACGCTGAAGTCGAAGATCAAGCTCATGAACCAGCGACAAGTCTACTAATGAACTGATGCGGATATCAGTGAAGCCAAGATTTGTCCACTCAACGTGAAGTATCAAGTAGAAGACTTCAGCAATCGCTGAACTTTATCATTCATTGATAAAGAAATGTTTCAACGAAAGCTGATCATGAAGTCTCCTTACAAAGTACTATTGTCTTACCTCCCTTGCACGTCTCCGTACGAACTGTCAGAACGGACATCCTTTTTGTCTATGATCGTACAACAACTCCGATTCTACACTGTGCACCATGCGGCTACTAAGGTTGTCTACAAAGGTCAATGACATGCAACCACTCAGCTGCTGCCACGTGTAAAGCAATACTGCCATGCATTAAATGCATGCAGTATATAAGAAGAACCCTACTTCAGAAATGAAGTGTGCTCGGACCATCTTCTTATTTCTCTCTTATTGTTAAGTTATTATTCGTAATTTCTTTAACTCTTTCTAGTGCAAGAAACTTAGTGTTTCTCAGGACTTGTTTAGATTAGGTTTATTCTTAATCTTGTTCCGCAACAAGTTGTAAATTGTCTTGATTTATCAATAAACAATTTAGAAAAGTAAAAATCGTGTGTTTGTATTCAACCCCCCCTTCTACAAACTTGTATGGTCCTTCGGGACCAACAAAAGCTAACCTTTGATTTGGTGGGTTTTCCTTTATATATTTATATTGATGATTGATTGATTGATTTAACACAAAACTGGATCAAATTTTGAATCTACATTCAAGTTCTCGTATTCTCTTTATATAGTCTTTTTTTATTCAAAACCTTTCACTTTCTCACCAATGTGGGACAATCAAGTTTTCACTACAATTAACCATTTAACAAATACTTCATTCCCATTGTGCCAATGAGTATGGGTTAACACAAAGACATCTCATCCTCCTTTCTTATATAACCTTACTTATTTCAATATTTCAAGTATTCACCAATGTGAGACAACTTAATCCCAACTACAATCCATAATTTGAGAAATACTCCGTTCTCAAAATGTCACATCAAATACCCTCGTTGTTTCATATATATATATATATATATATATATATATATATATATATATATATATATAGACTCTGTAAAATGCAAACCTTCCATTTGTTGCACACCTTACAAACCACAGTCTGCATATGTGCACAACCAGTCTGCATATGTGAACAATGCGCATATGCATATGCATACGTGCAAGAATATACATATAATGGACATACATTCGTATTGGATAATGCATATGCATCTCAGATTTTGCATATATGCACATTGGTTTGTAAGGGGTGCAACAAATACATGGTTTGTATTTGATTTGTACCCTATATATATATATAATGAAAATTAAAATTTTAACTATTACATGAAATATTTTGTCATGTAAATAAAAAATAACTATTTAACCCGAAATTGGATTAAAATTTGAATCTACATTTAAATGTCATCTTTTCTTTATATAGTCTTTTTCTTCAAAACCTTTCACTTTCTTACCAATGTGGGACAATCAAGATTTCACCACAGTGCAACATTTAGCAAATACTTCATTCTCATCGTGTCAAGTCATCCACCTTGGTTTCTTCTTTAATATATATATTGATTGATTTAACACAAAATTGGATCAAATTTTGGATCTACATTCAAGTACTCATCTTCTCTATGTATAGTCTTTTTCTATTCAAAACCTTTCACTTTCTCACCAATGTGGGACAATCAAGATTTCACTACAATTCACCATTTAACAAATACTTCATTCCCATTGTGCTAATGAGTATGAGTTAACACAAAGACATCTCATCCTCCTTTCTTATACATCCTTACTTATTTCAATATTTCAAGTATTCACCAATGTGAGACAACTTAATCCCAACCACAATCCATAATTTGAGAAATCACTAGTACAAAAATGGGTTTTTGCCCCGGTTTTGAAAATAAAGTTAGTCACGGTTAGGTTTAGAACCGTGGCTAAAAGTCATAAATAAAGTTTGAGTATTGGGTTAGCCACGACTTAACTCAAAAAGCGTGACCATTACAAAAAATGTTTGAACATAATGTCATGGTTTTGATAAAAGAGTGACTAAATGGTTCTTTACGGCCACATTTTTTCTCTGTGGCAAGTTGTGACTAAAAACTGTGGCTATAGACAGACATATAGTCATGTGTTTTGTCTAAACCATGATTTTATATTTTGATGGTTATTATCCGTGACCATAGACCGACATATGGCCACATAAAGAAAATTTTCCGTGACCAAAAGAAATAAATATATAGCCACGAAAATTTGTAAAACATGGCCGAAAGTCACGGTGTTAATACTCATGGTTTTTATTATTTTGTGTGACCAAAAGGTAACAGTAGTCACGGTTATCAATATGAAGCGTAACTATAATAGTTTATGGCCACGGTTATAGTAAAAATGCTCTAATACCGTAAATATTAGATACGTTTATAGCCACGGTTTTTAGGCAATGGCTATGGTTTTTTATTTGATATGGTTACATATTTTAAACGTGGCGAAAAGGGTATCAATGGTCATGCAAGAATAAGCTACGGTTTGATTGAAAAAAAAACGGTGGCCAAAGGCCTATCGCCACAGTTTTTAACCGTGGCAAATGTGAGTTTTTGTACTAGTGAATACTCCATTCTTAAAATGTCACATCAAATACTCTTGATTGTTTCATTTATATATATATATATATATAATGAAAATGAAAATGAATATTTTAACTATTACATGAAATATTTTGTCATGTAAATAAAAAATAACCATTTAACCCAAAATTGGATCAAATTTTGAATCTACATTCAAGTTGCCATCTTCTCTTTATATAGTCTTTTTCTTCAAAACCTTTGACTGTCTTACCAATGTGTGGACAATCAAGATTTCACCACAATTCAACATTTAGCAAATACTTCATTCTCATCGTGCCAAGTCATCCACCTTGGTTTCTTCTTATATATATATTGATTTAACACAAAATTGGATCAAATTTTGGATCTACATTCAAGTTCTCATCTTCTCTTTATATAGTCTTTTTTTATTCAAAACCTTTCACTTTCTCTCCAATGTGGGACAATCAAGATTTCAATACAATTCACCATTTAACCAATACTTCATTTCCATTGTGCCAATGAGTATGAGTTAACACAAAGACATCTCATCCTCCTTTCTTATACAACCTTACTTATTTCAATATTTCAAGTATTCACCAATGTGAAAACTTAATCCCAACCACAATCCATAATTTGAGAAATACTGCATTCTCAAAATGTCACATCAAATACCCTCGGTTGTTTTATTTATATATACAATGAAAATGAAAATGAAAATTTTAACTATTATATGAAATATTTTATCATGTAAATAAAAAATAACTATTTAACCCAAAATTGGATCAATTTTTTAATCTACGTTCAAGTTGTCATCTTCTCTTTGTATAGTCCTTTTTCTTCAAAAACCTTTCACTTTCTGACCAATGTGGGACAATCAAGATTTCACCACAATTCAACATTTTGCAAATACTTCATTCTCATTGTGCCAAGACATCCACCTTGGTTTCTTCTTTATGACATATATTGATTATATGGTGCCACCGTATGAAAAAATGGGTTCGTCCATGCATCTCATATCAGCGCTTTCACAAAACCAAAGCAAAGATAAATATCGATATTTTGTAACAATCGTGTCCTAAGTGTGATTTTCTATAAAAACAATTGTGGCTAAAGCAAAAGACAAGAAAAAGGGGGACTTGGTTGCAATTTGGGAAAGATATAAAAAGGGGTGAAATCCCTAAGTTCATTTCACTGGATGTTTGCGGCTACAATCGAGGAAGAGAGAAAAAGGAAGAAGCTAGGAAATCATCCAAGGGTTATTCACTCAAGGTAAACATCGATTTCTTCTCTATTAGTTCTTGCAATTCGGATTCTACATTGTGAAGGCTTTATAAATTGAAAGAACACTTCATTCCTCACTAGGTTTATCTCACAAAAAAGGATGTATTGGAGTTTTGATCGTTTTGGACTAGTTAATGGTTATATGAATGGTTAATATGGTTATTTAGGACTAAATTGTGAACCCAAAAGTTTATCTAATTAAGTCTGTGGCAAAAATCACAGTTTTGGATCAATTTAAGGATTTTGGGGTTTTCACAGTTCGAGTGTTCGGACATCGCCATGTCCGGATTGTGGTGACCGGATTTGGTATATCTTCGGAGGGGGATATCCGGATAGTATAGCTTTCCAGATAGTGTAGTTTTCGGATGAGCTTTATTTCTCCGGATGGGGATATCCGAAAACTATATCTCCGGAGGGGGATATCCAGATAGTATAGCTTTCCGGATGAGTTTTGTATATTCGGAGGGAATATCCGTATCGTGATATATCTCCGGAGGGGGATATTTGGATAATGTAGTTTTCCGGACAGTGGAGCTTCCGGATGAGTTTTGTATCTCCGAAGGGGGATACCCATATTCTATATCTCCGAAGGGGGATACCCCGTTTCTTTATACTCTGGAGGGGGGACATTCGAGTGACTTATCAACCATGTTCGTTTGGTCGGCTTGTAGGTTGACGGTTCGTTCGGAAGTGAGATTGTTGTGAGCCGAACTTATTGTACTTTAGGTGAGTTCCCTTACACCCTTTTTATGTGAGACATGTTAAATGTTTTCGTTTATTACTGATTATGGTATTGGATGCAAACATGTTTTAACTATAAACTCGTTATAAATTCCTTGCATTAACGATGTATTTTGGGAATGTTTATTTCGCATGATACGAACTGTATTATAAAGATACATGCATTGTTATTTTATTCTTAGCCTTGCTTTGTATGCTTATGTGGAGTCGGGTTGCACAGTGGGATTAGTGTACCTTAGGATCTGACGATCCCTTGAGAGTTAAAATATTAACCCGATGTGCACGGAATCTGTTTCCTACACACGAGGGAAATGGGGAGTCTGCTTGGGCCCCGATGGCGAGAGGGGAGTCTGTTTGGGCCCCGATCGTGGTTATTGACGGATATGGATGTGGTCTATGAACACTGTGCAAATACCCCTATTTGTTATGAAATTATTTGTTGGTCCTTACGATGGATAAAACAATGGATTTTATACATGCTTTCGTATAAACTACTTATCAGAGGGAATTCACTAGACATCATGGTCTAACCCTTGCTTTTCCAAACTAAAACCATTTTCAGGGAAGCGCAATAGTGGTACTTCGAGTAAGGGTAAGAAGAAAGTATGAAGATTAGAGATGGAGGCGTTTGCGCGTAGAGCAACACATTAGTTCGTACCTTCAGTTAGCTTAGTATAGTTAGCTCTCGGCTGTGGAAGGATGTTTCCGCTGCTAGGTTTTGAAATTTTGTTTTAATGGATTTGTTATGTACTTGGGACCCATTTTGAGGTGTTTATTTATTTATTGCATGTTTGGATTTTTGGGTTGTTACAATTGGTATCAGAGCCATAATTTAAGGGATTTAGGTGACCGGATGAGCCTAAACCTAAACTGTTTGATAGGGGACACAACCGAGATATAGGGATTTCCTTTAAGATCACTCTAGGTGCACTAAGGATAAGGTAGTGAGAACTGTCATGCAAGGTAAATTTGAAGTTACACCTAACCAGTGTAATTGCGAATTTACAGGTACATGTATGTGCTTAAATTTTTTTATATAGCGAAGCTGTCGTTCGAGTGTAAGTTATTTGTGGTTATTCCAGTTCTCATAATGTCTGGAAGATTATTATTGTCTAGACAGTCGATGAAAGGGTGGAAATATGGAGTAAATTCTAACCTTGCGGTGATGGCAATGGTTTTGATGTGATGTGTGAGGTCATTCATGATTGGAATGATGACACTTTCTGGAAGGAGTGTTGTTCGGGGCGGTAGTGAACTGACTAAAGGTAAAACTTCTTGGGTTCGGGAGGGATGAATGGCTGGCTAAGGGTAAACTCCTAGTTTCTAGTGAGTCCCCATTCTTGGAATTGATGGGTCGATCATTTGGGATAGTAATTGAGGACTGTGTTGGAGTCTTGAAAGTTTCAGCTCAGGAACGAGTGAAGGAGATGAGACTTTGACTTTTAGTCAAGTGATTTAGTGGCAGGGATAATGAAGGAAAGATATCAGTATTGGATTGAAATATGCGTGTGTAATAACCAAGATATAAATTGAAAAGATTAAAGTTTTTGTGGGAAAAGTTGTGAAGTTGAAAGTGCAGGGCCAGATTGTAATTTTTGAAAAGATATAAAAACCCACAAAAAGGCACAAAACCCTACATTTGATTCCATCAGGTAAATCCTTATTTCAAAACCTTAACCTTAGATTTTCTGTTGAAATGGGTTTTGGTTAAAAAGTGAAATGATGCTTAAAGGGAGAAATTAGACAACAAATCGTGTTTTATAGCTAAGGGGTTTGATAAGAAATGAACTAAGCAGGTTATGTTATAGTATTAGCTCAAAATTGTTGGATTAAGAGCTTGTCAGCAGAGTAGTGGTATCGCAGCCGTCGTCCGGTAAGTAGCCCAGATGCAGGTTACCGGATGGTGTATCCGGTAAGTGTGAGATTCGGTAAGTAAAGTACCCGGTAAGTAGAGTGCCCGGTAATTAGAGTACCAGGTAAGTAGAGTACCCGGTAAGTAGAGTACCTGGTAAGTACAATACCTGGTAAGTAGAGTATCCGGTAAGAAGAGCTACCTGGTAAGTTGAGTTACCCGGTAAGTAGAATTATCCGGTAAGTTGTCCGGAAAGTAGTGATTGACCGGTAAGTTATGTATCCGGTAAGTTGAGTCCGGATAGTGTCCGGGAAGTTGGTATTAGGGTCTGAGCAGTTGTATTTCATCCATATCTCAGGTAGATCGATTGAAAGTCAGAAGCAAAGTAAAGCAAGATGTTAAACGCACCAGGTGAGTTTTCTAACTAAAGTATGTGACTTTTAACGTGTTTTCTAAAGTAAGTACATGATGAGAAATGCCATGTTTTATTTCTATGCTTTTAAATGCATGAAAGTTTATTTAAAGTTTTACATGAGATGTATTCATACATTGTGGTAGACGTAAATTGGCTAAGTCGGGAGGTAGACCCGCCAGTGCTCATGCCGGGGGGAGGTTCCGTTTATGCCATGGAATAGGAGTATCCAGTAAGGCAGCGTGAGACTGACTCGTTGTCACTTTTGAGTGACTTCAGGGTGCCATTTACGGGAGCGGATTTATCAGTGAAAGTTTATGTAAAGTTATGTGATAGTTTTACGAAATGTTATGTGAAAGTTTATGCAAAGATATTTGAAAGTTATGAACTGTTTTAAAATGATTTTGAGAACTGTCAGGAGGGAGCTCACTAGACCTCATGGTCTAACCCTCGCATTTTCCAAACTAAACCTTTTCAGGTAAGCAGATAGTAAGAGGCTCTGGTGAGTGAGCAAGAGCAGAATAGAGTGCAGATGCAGGTAGAGCCAGTGCCTTTGGCACTTATAGCAACTAGTATGTTCTCAGTTGTGTATAGGTTGTTTCCGCCAACCTAAGTTTTGAGACAGATGTAATGAATCTTTGGAACCAGTAATGTAATTCTTTAAATTTAAATGCTATGTATGCTTTATTTAGACTGGGTCGTTACAATTGGTATTAGAGCCATAGTTTAAGGGATTTAGGTGACTGGACGGGCCTAAACTTAAACTTTGGGAGTAGAAATCACAATTGAGAATCAGGAAATGCGTCAGGAAGACACTATTGTAGAGTTAGGACTAATAGGGTACCGAGGACAGTCATGTGTGTTGGTGCAAGTGTACCCAGCTTTTAATATTGTGATATATTTTTGGTACACATAAAATCACATCTCCATATTTATTTTGATGATTACAAAACACACCGCATTCTTTGTTTTCTAATATTTTATCCAAGTGTACAGTTCTTGAAGAACACGAAGATTTTATCTGAAGGGTTCAAGACGGTAGTTTTACGTCGTCATTATTGTGTATATTTAATAATGATAAACACCCTAAAATAATATACTACTTGGATATTTCTAAAACCCAATACTGATTTTAATTAAAGGTATTAAGTTTTATTAATATATTATGAAAGTTTTTGGAAGCTAGGTTCAACTCTCAAGGTCAACCATCCTTCTCATCTCATTAGCTGTACAACAACTCAAAAGTGAAGATGTAGGCTTTGTTGTGGCTCCCTGATTGGTTGATACTTCAAAGTGTTTGCAAAATTTCTCCTATAAATACATGCAGGGGACGAGAGCCTTAAACACACCAATTCACATCTCAGCATTTGATATTACTCTGCTGAAATCTTTCTTCCTCTCATCACTTATTAATTTTTATAAAACATTTTTTTGAGTAAGAAACCTTGAGTTAAATAAGCAGATTAAAATCTCTCGATTAGTTGAATCAGCAACACAACTCAAGTGATCAAACTCTCTAAAAATATCCAAGTGATAAATATTATAAAAGAGTGATTACCATATTAAAATTATACACCTCTTGTAAGTGTTTGAATAACGGGTGTGTGATCCATTATATCTCATAAGCAAAAGCTAGAGAATCAGTTACGTTTCTTTTGTACTTGGTTTGTATTCTACCGTAAAGAATACTTATATTGGATTGTGTCGGGAAGTGTCTCGGCTGGTGGTTTACCCGGTTGGTAAATCACTAAATCTTGGTGTCGGTATCATTTATCTCTTTCCTTTATTTCTTTATATTTCCGCTGTGCATTTAATTATATCTGTTTATATAATTGTTGTATATTTATTTATACTTATACTCTGCTTTTATTTATACTGTATTTATTTATAAAAAGATTTTTGAAAGTAAAAGATTTTATATACAACCTTACCCCCCCCCCCCTTTGGTTGTCTAACAATTGGTATCAGAGCCAGGTTTTTCAAAATTTTCTGCTTAAATATTTTTTAATGGCTCAACAAACTAATATTATGTTTTCAAAACCTCCTATGATAGATACTGAAAAGTTTGGCATTTGGGCCGAACTATTTGAATGTCACGTTCGTGGCAAAAATCAAAGAATTTGGGATATTATAGAAAATGGGAATTTTAATCCTACTATTGTAAAAGATGATCTTATTGTTGATAAACCTTTAAAAGAATGGACTCCCGCTGAAGAATCTCATGTCTGTTTAAATTTTGAAGCTAAGAATATATTATATGCTGCTTTAACTACTGATGAAATTGAAAGAGTGTATACATATAAAACTGCTAATCAAATCTGGGAAAGTTTAAACAACACTCATCGTGGAAACACACAAGTTAAAAGTTCTAAAATAAACATTTTAGTTCATGATTATGAATTATTTGAAATGTCAAAAGATGAGTCAATCGACTCAATGTTTAAACGTTTTAACCTCATTATGACTACTTTGAAAGGATTAGGTCGCACTTATCCTAATGAAGATTACGTAAGGAAAATCCTCCGAGCACTTCCTTCGGAGTGGATGGCAAAGATTACATCATTAGAAGACTCCCGTGATCTCTCCCTAATGAAGCTCGACGATCTCGTCGGCAATCTTAAAGTGCACGAAATTGCACTTAAAAGAAACAAAGATCGGGAGCAAGTCAAAAAGAAGTCGATCGCTCTTAATGTCTCAACTCCGAATGACAAAAAGAAAAAGGAGGAAGCTAGCACTTCAAAAGATCAATCCGATAAACTCAACGAAGTCGCTATGTTGGTAAGAAACTTCTCTAATTTTTTTACTAACAATAAATTTTCCAAAAATAGCAGATTTCAAAGAAACGGTAACTACCGTCGTGGCGGTGAAAACCGGAGTCGCAACTTCCATAAAAGAGAAGATAAAGTGAAGAAAAATGACGACTCGAGTGACGACGAAAAAGCCAAACCAAAGAGAGGTTATTGCTACTCATGTGGTGATAAAGACCACTATGCCAACGAGTGTCCTAAAAAGAACAAATTTCAAAATAAAAAGGATAAAGCCTTCGTTGGAGGCTCGTGGAGTGGAAGCGAAGAAGAAGACGAATATCAAGCTATTTGTCTTATGGCCGAAAGCGACGACGAGGTAAAATCTTGTTACTCAGATTACGCTAGTGATTATGAAAATGAAGATGAAAATAATCTTGACGAATTATATGAATCATTCCATGACATGGCCGCTCTTGCAAATAGGTATCAAGATGAAATCTCAAAATTAAAAGAAACCGTATCTGCATGTGAAAAGAAAATTAATGACGGTAAACAAAAATCTGCAAATGATATGGATATAATTGCTAAATTAGAAACTAAATTAGGTGAAAAGGATTTTTGTAAATCTTGTGATATTCTAAATAAAAAAATTGCATGTTTAAATAAAAAGACACATGAAGATATTATATGTACAAAATGTGATATTCTTAAAAATGAAAATGCATGTTTAAAAGCTAAATGCGATTCATATGAAAAGGACAATCTATTAGCTAAAGCATTTCAAAGTAGTAATGAAAAAGTTCTTAACATGCTAAATATGTCTAACCGTATAAAATGTAGAAAAGGTATTGGTTCCGATGCTTGCAAAGAAAAATGTTCTTGTATGCCAATTAAAAGATATTTTGAATCACCTAAAGTAAATACAAGAAATCGATATGTGCAAAAACCTCCGTATGTACCTAAAATGAATAATGTAAAATATATACCGAGAAAACCGTATGCTCGCATGTACCATGATAAATATTCTAGACCGAAAAATAATGCGAATATAAATGCTTCTTTTTATGTGTATGATAAATACAATCGCAAAATTAAAATGGTAAATAAATGGATTCCAAAAGGAATGTTTAATAATGATAATCCTGGTGGTATGCGTTTATGGTTTTAAATATGTTACATATATATGCAGTTCTTTTTAATTCTATATATAATATATTTTCTTATATGTATTATATATAAATAATATATTTTTGTATGTACTTTTTGTTTATATATACATACATACGTACTACATATATATATATTTGTTTTGTTTAAATTTTTTATTGTTTATATATTAGGTTTGACTTTCTATTTACTTATATATATACCTCATATATACGTATATCATACATATATTTATATATATTCTATTCAATTCTTTTGTCTTACTTATATATATAAAAGACTCTAAGTCCTTTATATATTTTTGTTGTTGTCATCTTGAAACTAATTAAGAAGGACCCACGAGAAATGGGGACCATAAAAGTTACATCCTTATTATTGTAGATAAACCTTGATATGGACTGGATTCTCGATAGTGGTTGCACACGTCACATGACCGGAAATAGCAATCTCTTTTCATCATATAAGTCATGTGATGGTGGACAGGTAATTTTTGGAGGAAATTCCAAAGGAAAGATAATTGGGAGAGGTACAGTTTCTTGCAATAATGTTAAATTTATTAATGTTAGTCATGTTGATAATTTACACTTTAACCTGCTAAGTGTTCGCCAACTTTGTAAAAATGGTATAACTGTTTTGTTTGAAGAAGATTCTTGTAAAAACTTAAAAAACGGCAAAGTTCTTTTAAATGGTTTTGTAAAAGGAAATTTATATATTTGTAAAACTGTTGTAAATGAAAATGTTTGTTTATCTTCTGTTTATGATAATTCTACTTTATGGCATAGACGTTTGGGTCACGCTAATCTTAGATTAATTCAAAACTTAAAAAATAAGGAGCTTGTGAGTGACCTTCCAAAATTAAAGTTTGATAATCATTTTTGTGATGCTTGTCGTGTCGGCAAACAACATCACGTTTCTCATAAATCAAAAAATGTGATTTCAACTCAAAGAGTTTTAGAACTTTTACATATGGATCTTTTTGGCCCTATGACGATTCAAAGTTTTGGAAGAAATTTTTACACTTTGGTTATTGTGGATGATTATTCCCGTTATACTTGGACTTTATTTTTGAGACATAAAAATGAGGCTTTTGAAAAGTTTAAAATTTTGGGAAAACGAATTCAAAACCAACAAGGTTGTACGATTGTTTCCATACGTACGGACCATGGACGTGAATTCGATAATGATGTCCAATTTGGTGCCTTTTGTGATAAACATGGTATAACTCATAATTTTTCGGCTCCTCGAACACCTCAATCTAACGGGGTTGTTGAAAGGAAAAATAGAACGTTACAAGAAATGAGTAGAACCATGCTAAACGAACATCAAGTTCCCAAAAAGTTTTGGTGTGATGCCGTTGCTACCGCGACCTATGTGCTTAACCGTGTCCTAATTAGAAGTATCCTAAATAAGACACCCTATGAGCTTTACCAGTGGTAGAAAACCTTCCTTAGCCCACCTAAAAGTTTTTGGATGTAAATGTTTCATTTTAAACACCAAATCCTATCTAACCAAATTCGATGCCAAAGCCTATGAGGGAGTGTTCCTAGGTTATTCTTGGAATAGCAAAGCCTATAGAATCCTAAATAAGGAGACCATGGTTGTAGAAGAATCCCTAAATGTTAGCTTTGACGAGAGTCCTCCCAAACCGAGTGCACCCTTAGCAAATGACAATATCCGTGAGGGAGAAGTCTTAGCCCAACAACTTAGTACCTTGGATTTAGGTACCCAACCTTCCACAAATAATATTGAATCTAGTGATGCCCCTCCGTGTTTTATTCCGCAAGGTGTAGATGATCCTAACCTTAGAACCGCTCGAGACCATCCCGTAGATCAAATTATAGGTGACCTAAACCAAAGGACAACTAGATCACAAATCCATACCCATTGTGCTTTCCATGCCTTTATCTCAACCATAGAACCTAAAACCATAGATGAAGCTTTAGGAGATGAGGATTGGATAATGGCCATGCAAGAAGAGTTGAACCAATTTACTAGGAATGATGTGTGGGACTTAGTTCCTTGCCCTAGTAGTCAAACCATTATTGGCACAAGATGGGTCTTCCGTAACAAGGTAGACGAGAACGGTGGAGTCACACGAAACAAGGCACGTTTAGTTGCCAAGGGGTACAATCAACAAGAAGGTATAGATTATGATGAAACCTTTGCACCGGTTGCAAGGTTGGAGTCTATTCGAATGCTTCTCGCTTTTGCAAATGCTAAAGATTTTAAATTATTTCAAATGGATGTTAAAAGTGCTTTCTTAAATGGTATTATAAATGAGGAGGTATATGTTTCTCAACCTCCCGGTTTTGAAAATTTTGAAAATCCGACACATGTTTATAAATTGAAAAAGGCGCTTTATGGTTTAAAGCAAGCTCCGCGTGCGTGGTATGATAGATTAAAAACCTTTTTAATTGTAAGTGGTTATATTATGGGTAAAATAGATAATACTTTATTTGTGAAATATGATCAAAATGATATTGTAGTTGTGCAAGTATATGTTGATGATATTATTTTTGGTTCCACTAATGAAAAACTGTGTAATGAATTTTCTGCGAAAATGACAAGCGAGTTTGAAATGAGCATGATGGGAGAGTTAAAATACTTCTTAGGATTGCAAATCAAACAATGTGGAACTGGTATTTTTATTAGTCAATCTAAATATTGTAAAGATATGTTGAAAAAGTTTAACTTTGAAAATGTCAAACCCGTTGAAACTCCAATGACCACAAACTTACAATTATCTCGTGACGAGGAGGGAAACGATTTTAATGAAAAGATTTATCGTAGTATGATTGGTAGTTTATTATATTTAACTGCTAGTAGACCTGATATTATGTTTAGTGTATGTTTATGTGCTCGTTTTCAATCTTCACCTAAACAAACTCACTATGAAGCTGTCAAGCGTATTTTTCGATATTTACGAGGTACTACTAATCTTGGCTTATGGTATGCAAAGAAACCCGAGTTAGAAGTAACGTGTTTCACCGATTCCGATCTTGGTGGATCTATTGTTGACCGAAAAAGTACTAGTGGGGTATGTGCCTTTATAGGTCTCTCACTTGTATCTTGGTTCTCTAAGAAACAACAATCCGTAGCTTTGTCTACCACCGAAGCGGAATATGTAGCCGCCGCAAGAGCATGTGCTCAAGTCCTTTGGATGAAACACACACTTACCGATTTTGAGGTACACCTAACCAAAATTCCAATTATGTGTGATAACTCAAGTGCCATTAACTTAAGCAAAAATCCCGTGTTACATTCTCGTACCAAACATATTGAATTGAGACATCACTTTTTACGAGATAATGTTCAAAAAGGCCAAATCGTGCTTGAAAAGGTTGATTCGGAAGATAATTTGGCCGATATTTTTACTAAAGCTCTTAACAAAAAGGCTTTCTTTAAATTAAGACTTGGTTTAGGCATGCTTGAGTATAACCCTTGAGAAAATGCTAACTCTCAAATACTTCATATTTTGAGGGGGAGCATCTTTCAAGGGGGAGCATAGCGTCTTTCCTAACCCTTTTTGCTTTGACAAAAGGGGGAGAGAAACCGAGTATGCTCTCCTGTTTAGCGTTGTGTTTGTCATCATCAAAAAGGGGGAGATTGTTGGTGCAAGTGTACCCAGCTTTTAATATTGTGATATATTTTTGGTACACATAAAATCACATCTCCATATTTATTTTGATGATTACAAAACACACCGCATTCTTTGTTTTCTAATATTTTATCCAAGTGTACAGTTCTTGAAGAACACGAAGATTTTATCTGAAGGGTTCAAGACGGTAGTTTTACGTCGTCATTATTGTGTATATTTAATAATGATAAACACCCTAAAATAATATACTACTTGGATATTTCTAAAACCCAATACTGATTTTAATTAAAGGTATTAAGTTTTATTAATATATTATGAAAGTTTTTGGAAGCTAGGTTCAACTCTCAAGGTCAACCATCCTTCTCATCTCATTAGCTGTACAACAACTCAAAAGTGAAGATGTAGGCTTTGTTGTGGCTCCCTGATTGGTTGATACTTCAAAGTGTTTGCAAAATTTCTCCTATAAATACATGCAGGGGACGAGAGCCTTAAACACACCAATTCACATCTCAGCATTTGATATTACTCTGCTGAAATCTTTCTTCCTCTCATCACTTATTAATTTTTATAAAACATTTTTTTGAGTAAGAAACCTTGAGTTAAATAAGCAGATTAAAATCTCTCGATTAGTTGAATCAGCAACACAACTCAAGTGATCAAACTCTCTAAAAATATCCAAGTGATAAATATTATACAAGAGTGATTACCATATTAAAATTATACACCTCTTGTAAGTGTTTGAATAACGGGTGTGTGATCCATTATATCTCATAAGCAAAAGCTAGAGAATCAGTTACGTTTCTTTTGTACTTGGTTTGTATTCTACCGTAAAGAATACTTATATTGGATTGTGTCGGGAAGTGTCTCGGCTGGTGGTTTACCCGGTTGGTAAATCACTAAATCTTGGTGTCGGTATCATTTATCTCTTTCCTTTATTTCTATATATTTCCGCTGTGCATTTAATTATATCTGTTTATATAATTGTTGTATATTTATTTATACTTATACTCTGCTTTTATTTATACTATATTTATTTCTAAAAAGATTTTTGAAAGTAAAAGATTTTATATACAACCTTACCCCCCCCCCCTTTGGTTGTCTAACAATGTGAGGTAAGTTTGGGATTACACCTGGCCAGTGTAATTGCGAACTTACAGGTACATGTATGTGCTTAATCTACCTTATTATTTTGATGTTGTAGCATTAAGCTAGTTTATATGTCATGTTCCAATAATCTAGAATGTCAGCAAGATCCCTAAGGGGTATATTGAGACCCCTTGTTGGGGGAGTATCTTGAGAAGTCATTGATGATGTGATGTATGTATACATCGTAGAGAAGAAATGTTGTTCGGAATGTGTTGAGCCGTCTAGAGATAGATCTTCATGGGTTCGAAGAGGATGAGTGATTGCTTTTGAGTAAGACTCCTGGTTCTGGTGAGTCCCAGTTCTTGAAATCGTGGGGTAGATCAGTTGGGATGACAAGGAAGGATAGTGTCAAGATCTTGAAAGTGTCAATTCAAGAGCGAGTAGAGGATTAGAGCCCTGACTCTTTAGTCGAGCTTTTCAGCGGCGGAGTGAAAACGTGTAGAGGTATAATATGAGATGAATTGGTCAAGACGAAAATAGTATGCAATGGTTGAGTAAGTGAACCGTTGAATGTATGTATAGCAAGTTGTTGCAAGGCCGAGAGGGCGACCACTGGTCGAAAGTAGAGTATCAATGATAAGTTACGTGAGTAAAGCGATTGACCTTGTTTGAGTGAGTAGCCTTCAATTGAAAATAGAGTTTCATGCATTGAGTTCGTATATGTGTACATGAGATTTTTCATAAGTAAAGTAAATGTGTAAATATCAAATTTGATCGGATATGAGTCGGCGTGTGCAAACGTATGTTTAAAGAAAAATTCAAATCCATTTACATCGCACAATGAAGTCTTGAGGTTTACGATGTGCAAAATATTCCACTCTTTTCATGATAAGGTAAATTGTTGCAAAAAAGTCAAGAAAACGTTTGAATGCAAAACTTTTATAACCAAAATGAGTATTGACATGTTGAAGTTATATAAATGAGTGTGAGAACCGATTGGTTTACTTCGTGTCGGTAATTCCTTTCAGAATTTTGTCGTATGAAAAAAAAATTCATCCAATATATTTCTGTCGTAACAACATATTTTTGGTTGAGTAAGGTTAAGTTTTACGGAAAGTTGCATGCAAACAATTCTTGAGATCGTTGTGCAGGGCATTGGAGTTATGAGAATGTTGGGGTCGTGTATACCCAAGTTATTTCCAAGTGTTGTTTCTTTAAAATGATAAAAAGTGTGAAATGATTTATTTATCGTGTTGTCATGCATGAAGTCTATGAACTCACTAGGTCGTAGAGTACTAGAGAGGAGAGGTGTTGGACAAATCAGGTGAGAATGTTTGTAGTTTTGGTATTTATGTTCAAGAGGAGAGGTGAGCAGTGGAAGAGTCGGAAGTGGACATTAGTGTCAGTTGTAGGAGGGTCTGTACCCTTGTACGGTGACCGGAAATACAGTTGCCAAGGGACGGTTGTGTTCAGGGAAGGACTAGAAGTCATCAAGGTGTTGGTATTAGCAACTCGTTATGAGTAGTGTGGTGAAGTAGGAATGAAATATCCTCGACGTTGAATAAGAGTTTTAAGGTGACCTTGTAATATTGACATTGCACGAGTAAGTTTGAAATGAGGACGACTGGATGTGAAGTTGATTATGATATGTTGGAAGGATTAGGTTCAGTAAGGGACCCTTGTTGAAGAATAGGTTAAGGAAGTATCAACGGGTCAACTATTGATGTTGAAGTTGGTAGTTGTGTAAAGTGTATGAGGCCGAAGACTTGAAACAGAAGGTTGAAAGTTGAAGGACCACCTTGTAGGGGTGTTAAGAGAGTGAAAGACTATTGTTTTAGATAAGCGTTTTACTTACGAGGTTTGGATGGTTCGTAAAGGATAAAGTATTTAGCACAAACGAAGTGAGTGTATAGATCATGCCGATCTGCGAGAGATAGTGCCCTGTCTATGTAATGGTTTGGAATCACAAAGAGCTAACAAGAAACGAGTATGTTTGAGATATTTAGAAACTCGTGGGTTGTGGTTCAACTAGAGTTGGGGAGAGACAAAGTAGCGAGATAGACTCGGTTATTTATGCTGGAGAACATGAAGGTAAGTTTGAGTTGTGTACGAATGACCATGAGAGACATGGTCTGCAGTGAGATGTTGTGGGTGGAGAATGTAAGGATGAGTAGTGGCATCAATTGCTAAGATAAACGTGCCAGCCAGTGTGTAATGTGATGTTAGAAAGAGGAAGCATCAGATGGAAGTCTTTTCGGGGTTTTCGGACAAGGTGTACGATTTGTTAATCAAGTCGTTGGAGCACGTGGTTTGTAAGTTAGCGTTGTGACATGACAGTTATCGGAATAGAATGTCAGAGCGACCGTGGGTGGTTACCCAAAGGAGAAACCAAGTGTTTTTGGTTGCGTGAGTCTCTAAGTAAGTATATTTTAAGATCTGGAAAAGGCTTAAGAAGATGTTGGATGAGTGAGTCTAAGAGGTGGTGTAGTAGATGCTAAATCTGTAAGGAATGTGAATTGTTTCCTTTTGTGCGAAAGGATTACTCCGAGAAGTAACAGATTGGAAATCAAGGAGTGTGTAGTGGCTTCGAGCACCGGTGTCATTTGGGATGACTGGGTTGGATGCATCAAGTTAGAATTTTGGTTATGTGTAATAACGAGAAAGTGTTATCAGCATGTGGAAAGTGTTAATGCCAAAAATCGTCCAGAAGGATAACTTAAGGTTGATTGTGGAGCTTAACAACTAAAGAATGGGAATCGTTCGACAAACCGTATGACAAAGGCAGAAAACGTAAATAAGACAGAGATTTTGGTGACGCGGGAAAAACCTCAACGAGGAAAAAACTCGTGGACGACTGTGGAGGTCGTCGCTACACTATGATCGCCAAACAGGGGCGATGTCCTTATGTTTCAGGTGTCGAGAGTACAATGATTACAATACAAATGAAAGAAAGACTTTAAATGTAAAGTAACAAGTGTATCGTGCGTGGAAAACAAGTGAATCGTGTGTATAGACTATGCGTCGTGCGTGTAAGTCGTGCGTCGAGAGCGATCTTTAGAGAGAGAATTCTTTGCTTCGAGTGTTCTTGAGAGTTCGGGTGTTTTCAGATGTCAGCTGATGTCCGAAATAGTGATTGAGCCTTTGTATTTATAGTCTTCGAATGTCTTGAATGATTCCATGAAAATCTCCGATAACGGTCGTAACATCCACTGGGTTTTAATGCTCATAATTGTCCTTGTCGGTTATGTCCGTTGATCATTAATGACATTGATTCCTGCATTTAAACAGTGAAAATATAACTGAAATATCGCATGTTAGTCGGCCAAGGTCGTGAGGTTCCATACGACGGTCGAGTGTCGTGAATAACTTTCGATTTCAACTTTTGTTAGAAGATAAATCGTTTATGTTTTTGTCTCATCATGGAAAAGAGTAATAAATGTTTTCCTTGTTTCGGTCGTGGTCGAGACTGGTGAAATTTTACCCAAACAGTTTGCCCCCAAAATTTAAAAATAGAGTGGCAAATTCGAATTTTAAATTTTGTCAGTCGGACGCCTAGGGTCGTGACACGTGTCGAAAGTTACTTCAGTTGCCTTGGAACTGGATCGGTCCAATTCCAACTAAAAGGGAAGTCGAAAAGGGGATAAGATCGTGACGTTACGCTGACGCATGATCATGCTTGACAGCTATAAGTGCCAGGTGTCGACGATCTGTCGAGCTTTCGAAAAGGTAAGCGCACGTGTCGATCATCGAAGGACTCGACCTGACACGATCGATTCCATAAATAGCGACCCTTGATGGATCCTTTCTAGTTTACGCTTTCTGAGAATCTTAAGAGTGAGATTCTTTCCTGATTTGTTGCTGTTCTTCATCAAATCCTTTCCAAACCTGCAAGAATCTTTGATTCGATTAGGGATTTCGAGGTTTTTAGAGCGCCTATATAAGGTACGATTTCTTGATCTTTATAAGTCTGTTCCACAGAGTTAGAAATGTCGACTGAGCCTGTAAGTTCCATTAGAGATCAAAAGGACCTTGACGATCTTAGGAGTTTGGCAAAAATCCCTACGGGGATTAAACTAATTCGGGCAGGTCAGACCCGACCAGATAGGTGTCCTGAGGGGTTCGTCGTAATATACGAGTATCCCTTTAAGATAGGTTTTGAATGGCCCTACTCGCCTCTGGCCAAGGCATTCCTAGTTGAATTTGATTTAGCACCGGCCCAGTTAATGCTCCAATTCTGGAGGGTCATACAAGTGATTGAGCGCCTTACAAAAAACTGGGAGTCTCCCATGAATGTGCGCGACCTCCTCTTGGCTTATCAAGTCAAGAAGGACGAATGTCGACGCTACAGCTTGTTCTCCAAATATAAGGGCGATCGTACCTTGGTCTTGAAGACTGATGTTAACGACCGTAAGTGGAAGACTAGGTACGCATTCGTGCGTAAACCGATGCTCGACTCTGAGAGCAGCTAGATTAGGGTCGGCTAGAATGTGTCGAGTGAGATTTTCTAGCTTTTTGTCGTGTGTTAGTTTCCAACTGGTTTTTAACCTGTCTTCTATGTGTCTACAGATATTAAGTTTGAGGACGTGAAGCCCTACGCTAACTCTCAAGCAAAGATCGACGCGTTCTTGGAATTCAGTACTGTGGAGCGATCGTTTTTCATACGACACCTAGTGGACGACGACGACGAAGACTTGGTGTATCTAGAAGAGAATCGGGGAGAAAAGCGTGAGGAGGAGGAGGAATAAGAGGAGACAGGGGAAAAAGAGGACGAGTCGAGAGAAGGAGAAGAAGAGATGACCGGTAAGGGTATTTTATTCTTTTCTGCTCGACCCCAATCTTTTCACTTATGTCTACCGTATAACTTTTCTCTCTTCTTTATTTCCAGGAGAATCTGAAGTTAAGGTGTCGGTTGCCAGTGCCAAAAGGGCAGCTCAACTCGAGCTTGCCTGTAAGGGCAAGGAAAAGAGGCAAAAGACTTCGACCACTGGGTCGGAGGTTTTAAAGAAGACGAGGATGATGATCCCGAGAGAAGCGTCTTCTAGGGGTGAGCAAAACCCGACCGACCCGAATAACCCGACCGACCCGAAACCCGATAAACCCGAACTTAAGCCAGCCGAACAACCCAAACCCGAACTTGCCCGAAACCCGAAACCCGATCAAGGTATTACGGTTCGGTTTGGGTTGGGTTTTCCCAAACCCGAACCCGACCGAAACCCGAACTTTTAAAAAAAATAATTTTTTTTCAATAAATCATAAATATATTATATATGTGCTGAGTATGTGTGTTGTGTGTGTGTGTGTGTGTTTAAGCTGTGTGTGTGTGTGTGTTTAATTGTGAATTACGTGTGTGTGTGTGAGTTGTGTGTGTATGTGTGTTTAAGGCTTTAAGCTGTGTGTGTGTGTGTGTTTAATTGTGTGTGTTGTGTGTGTTTAATACTTTAATTGTGTGTGCTGTGTGTGTGAGGTGTGTGTGCTGTGTGTGTTTTGTGTGTGTGTGTGTGTGTATGTTTAAGGCTTAAACTTTAAGCTGTGTGTGTGTGTGTGTAAGAGCTCTCGCATGCAAAAAAACACCAAAAAAACACCAAAAAACTGGGCTAAAAAAACTGGGCTTGGGATCGGCCCAACCTGAATAACCCGACCGAGAAACCCGAACCCGAAAACCCCGAACTACACTTTGGACGGGTTTCGGGGCCTCCTACTTCCACCAGAAACCCGAAAAACCCGAACTTTGGCCACCCGAACCCGAACAACCCGCCCGATGCTCACCCCTAGCGTCTTCAAGGGCTGATGACTCATCGAGAGTCGTCACGCCTGAGAAGGCGAAGGTATCGGTCGCATCGCCTATGAAGACGAAGACGTCTTCTAAGGCGATCGATGCAACGCCGTTGAGCCCTGCGCCTCCGGCGAAAACGACGAAATCTCCGCCTACCACGTCGACCCCTTAGTCGGCCGACAAGGGCAAGGGCCATGCGACGGGAGAGGTAAAGGTCATGACGGTCAACTTTACATTGTCGTTAGACTTTATGGTTGATAACGTCCTAGACGGGACGAATCTGTTCCCTCATCTGGGGAAATACTTGCTCCCTTCTTTCAGGGAGCATTTCGAGGGATTCCCGGTCGAGGAGACGGGAGCCCATGTCGCCGGACTGGCGTTCATGGTAAGTTTTTCTTTCAAAACTTGTGTTTCGGTGTTTTTAGTCGTTGTCGAACGTTTACTAACATGCTCCTTTATGTTTTACAGGCGTTCCAGTCTTCCCTTGCCTTGCGCGCTGAAACAGTGAAGATAAGGGGTTTGGTGTCTTCTGCCCACGAGAGGGGGAACGCGGCATTGGACAAGGAGAAGGTCGCCTTGGAGCGCGAAGAGGCTATGTCCAAACGTCTTGATAAGGCTTTGAATGAGCTAGAGGCCGTCGGACGTGCAAAGGATGAGGCAAACCACCGTCTGAAGCAGTCTTTGTCCATGATCGTCGATCAAAGGGACGAGATGGACAAGATCAAGGAGTCTTTGGCTATGAGCGAAAAAGAGGCTGAAGACTCCAAGTCTAGGGTGACGGAGTTAGAGGATGCGGTGAAAGAGTCGAAAGACGAGGCAAAGTCTGTCTTTGCTTTTGCTCGATTCACCGAGCGGGCGACGATCATGCGACGACACCTGTCGGGTAAAAATCCTTTGACGTCGGCGTCGGACGAGCTTGCCTTCTTCTTGAGGGACGTCGGGACCGAAAGAGACCTCGACTCTGATGACGAGAAAGAGATCGAGGAGGAAGAGGTGGATGAAGGCTCCAAAGGCGAGGCCTCAGGCAAGGATGTGACCGACGCTCCTCCTCAGCCTTAGAAAAGATTTTATTTATATTATTTTTGCTTTTTATCGCTCGACCGTTGGTGGTCGAGCCACTTAGATGTAACTGACCCTTTATTGAATGTTTTTTTAAGTTTCTCTTGGACTTGTGCATTATTTCGTCTCATACGTGTTGTAGACAGATATAATATCAATTGTGAAATTTATTAAATACAGAATGAACAAGAAATTGCGCGACTTTAGGCATCCATTGTAATAAAACGACTATAACATAAGTCATAAGATTTTTACACTTTTAAATCGTGTAAACAAACATAAGCACATGCGATCAAAGCATTCATTCAGAACATGAAATTCCTCTAAGTTAAAAAACTTAGATTGGGGGAGTGCTAGACCTTACGATTGTACGACTAGGTCGTATGATGATTTTGAATCATGTGTCCCTGCGGAAGGGTAATCAAGTCATAGACCTGATCGCTTATATCGTGTGATCCTGCAAAACTAAAGTTGTATAGTAGATTTGGCAACTGGTGTCGTGCGATCCTGCGATTAAAAGATGTCAGCGGTTGGTTGTTGGCTAACCAACGACCCTCCGATGCTTAAGTCAGTAATCGTCATGATGGATAGAAAAGCGTACAAAAGAGGGAAAGAGACTTAGAAAAAATATTTTTTCAGATGCGTCGCATTCCAACTACGTGGGATATCTTGGTTGTTGGGGGTTTGAAGCCGATAGGCACCTTTACCCACGACTTCTGAGATACGATAAGGACCTTCCCACTTGGTGGAAAGCTTACTTGCATTGAGCTCTTGAGTGCTTTGGAACACTCGTCGGAGGACGTAGTCGCCTACTTGAAAGACTTTAACTTTGACATTCTTGTAGAAATGTCGCTCGACCGCTTGCCGTTGTGACGCCATTCTGATCAGTGACGATTCTCTAAGCTCTTCGAGGGCGTCGAGGTCATAACTTAAATCAACCAAGTTGTGGTCGACGGAAATATGCCTCGAGGTTGGGAGTTGGACCTCGACCGGCAAAACTGCTTCGCAACCATAGACCAAAGAGAAAGGGGTTTGACCTGTGGACGTGCGGGGCGTCGTACGATTCGTCCATAGGACCGAAGGGAGTTCTTCGACCCACTTTCCCTTTACAGCTTTTAATCTTTTCTTAATCGAAGCGATGATTGTTTTATTACTTGACTCAGCAAGTCCATTTGCCTGGGGATACCTATGTGTCGAGGTCGTCAGCTTGATGCTACGGTCTTCACAGAACTGTTGAGTCCTGTTGCTTATAAACTGGGATCCATTGTCGCAGACAATTTCGGATGGAATCCCAAACCTGCATATGATGTTAGTTTGGATAAAAGAGACGACTTCCTTGTCCCGAACTTGGGAGAAAGCAGCCGCTTCTACCCACTTAGAAAAATAATCCGTAAGTACGAGGAGAAATACCTTTTGCCCTGGGGCAGGTGGTAGCTTACCGACAATGTCCATTCCCCATCTCATGAAGGTCCATGGGATTAATGTCGAGTGCAAAGGTTCAGAAGGTTTGTGGGACATACCTGAATGTCGCTGACAAGGAACACAGTCTTGGACATACCTGATGGCGTCTTGTCGCAATGTTGGCCAAAAACATCCTTGTCGAGAGATATGATTAGCCAAACTACGACCTCCTGAGCGATTGCCACACTCTCCATCGTGCATCTCTTGAAGGATCTTCTGAACTTGACTTTTGCTGATGACGCATCTCAGGTTTAAGCCTGTCGATGATCGTCGATAGAATATATCTCCGATCATGACATACCTGGATGCCTTGAATCTGACCTTCCGGGCTTCCATCTTGTCTTCTGGGAGTTGGTCGTGCATAAGGAAATTTCTGATGTCGCACGACCAATCATCTTCTTGGACTTCGATCTGGACGACATCGTAATTTTTTATGGATGACGTCGCTAGGTAGATCATAGGAATATTGTCGAATATTGGTTCGACTAGAGCAGATCCAAGGTTTGCCAGAGCATCGGCTTGAGTATCTTGATCCCTTGGAATCTGTTCAATAGAAAACGATTTGAATTTTTCTGATTTTTCTTTTGCTACCTTTAGGTACGCTGTCATCTTTGAATCTTTGGCCGCGAATTCTCCGTTCATTTGGTTCACGACCAGAAGAGAATCGCTTTTGACATGCAGCGCGGTTGCCCCCGAGTCGTGGGCCATATTCATTTCACGATCAGGGCTTCGTACTCAGCTTCGTTGTTGGTGGTTTTGAAATCGCATTGAACGGAATACACCATCTTGCCCCCCTGTTGCGACTTTATAACGACGCCTAGTCTTGAACCTCTAATGTTGGACGATCCGTCGACATGTAAAATCCAAGGCACGTCGTCATGAGTCGCCACAGTAGACACTTTGAGCTCTGCTTCTTTTTCCAGCTCAGGGCTGAAATCAGCAATGAAATCCGCCAAGGCTTGCGATTTGATCGCGGTCCTGGGCTTGAAATCTATGTCGTAACTGCTGAGATATATGCTCCATTTTGCCGAACGACCTATCAACTCAGGTTTCCTCAAGACAGACTTAAGAGGAAAGTTAGTTACGACAGTAATAGGATGCGATTCAAAATAGTGTCGCAATTTCTTGGCAGATGTGACTAGCGATAAAAGCAACTTTTCCATAGTGGAATACCTGGTTTTGGCTTCCAAGAGAGATTTACTAACATAATAGATCGGCAATTGCTGCTGTTCATCTTCTCGTGTCAAGACGGCACTTACTGTATTAGGACTGACAGCCAAATACAGCTGCAAGACCTCATGATCTTGATGTTTCGATAGCAAAGGCGGTGATGTCATATATTCTTTCAGTTTTTGCAGTGCTTGCTCATGATCGTCGGTCCAGTCGAAGCCTTTATTTTTCCTGAGGACATTGTAAAATAAATGACATCTATCTGAGGATCGAGAGATAAACCTGTTCAGAGCCTCCACCCGACCAGTGAGCTTTTGGACTTCTTTGAAATTTGTAGGAGATTTGATCTCGATAATAGCTTTTATTTGGTCGGGATTAGCCTCGATTCCTCGACGAGTGACCATGTAGCCCAAGAATTTCCCAGCACTGACACCAAAGGAACACTTCGTCGGGTTGAGCTTCATGCGATACTTCCGAAGGATGTCGAATGACTGCCTCAAATGCTCGACGTGGTCGATTGCTTGCTTTGATTTGACTAGCATGTCGTCGATATAGACCTCCATTGTGTCGCCAAGACGATCTTTGAACATTTTATTCACCAGGCGCTAGTAGGTAGAACCTGCATTTTTAGACCGAACGGCATAACTTTATAACAATAAATACCTCTATCTGTCATGAATGCAGTTTTCTCCTGGTCCTCGATGTGCATCAGGATCTGATTGTATCCAGAATAAGCGTCCATGAACGTCAATAGTTCATGTCTTGCTGTCGCATCGACCATGGCATCGATATGTGGCAACGGAAAAGGGTCTTTTGGACAAGCTTTGTTGAGATCTGTGAAATCAATACAGACTCTCCATTTGCCATTTTTCTTCGCTACGACCACGACATTAGCAAGCCAGTCGGGGGTACTTTACTTCTCGAATTTTCCCTGTCTTGAGGAGGTTGTCGACCTCGTCATTTATCACCTTATTCTTTTCAGGAGCAAATTTTCGGCGCTTTTGCTTGATAGGTTTAAATGACGGGTCGACATTGAGCTTGTGGGAAATGACGCCATGATCTATGCCGACCATGTCTTCGTGCGACCAGGGAAAACAATCGGCATGTTCCTGCAAGAAAGATATTAGCTTGCCTTTAAGGCAGGGATCGAGGGATGATCCTACAAAGACTTTCTGGTCAGGCTTGCTCTGGTCCAGGATGACTTCCTCTAGGCGATAGTCGTCGAATGTCCTAGGAGCAACTTGCGCATTCTCAAGCTCCCCATGCATCTGGGCAAAGATCTGCTCGTGGTTTCCGCTACTTGCCATTTTCCTGAAGAAGAAAAGAGAGGCAACTCCAATAAAACATTAGTCAAACGCATGTTTGTCGAAGATTTTCTCTAGATGGCGTCCCACGGATGGCGCCAAACTGTTAATGCCAAAAATCATCCAGAAGGATAACTTAAGGTTGATTGTGGAGCTAAACAACTAAAGAATGGGAATCGTTCGACAAACCTTACGACAAAGACATAAAACGTAAATAAGACAGAGATTTTGGTGGCGCGGGAAAAACCTCAACGAGGAAAAAACCCGTGGACGACTGTGGAGGTCGTCGCTGCACTATGATCGCCAAACAGGGGCGATGTTCTTATGTTTCAGGTGTCGAGAGTACAATGATTACAATACAAATGAAAGAAAGACTTTAAATGTAAAGTAACAAGTGTATCGTGCATGGAAAATAAGTAAATCGTGTGTATAGACTATGCGTCATGCGTGTAAGTCGTGCGTCAAGAGCGATCTTTCGAGAGAGAATTCTTGGTTCGAGTGTTCTTGAGAGTTCGGGTGTTTTCAGATGTCAGCTGATGTCCGAAATAGTGATGGAGCCTTTGTATTTATAGTCTTCGAATGTCTTGAAAGATTCCATGAAAATCTCCGATAACGGTCGTAACAGCCACTGGGTTTTAATGCTCATAATTGTCCTTGTCGGTTATGTCCGTTGATCATTAATGACATTGATTCCTGCATTTAAACAGTGAAAATATAACTGAAATATCGCATGTTAGTCGGTCGAGGTCGTGAGGTTCCATACGACGGTCGAGTGTCGTGAATAACTTTCGATTTCAACTTTTGTCAGAAGATAAATCGTTTATGTTTTTGTCTCATCATGGAAAAGGGTAATAAATGTTTTCCTTGTTTCGGTCGTGGTCGAGACTGGTGAAATTTTACCCAAACCGAAAGATCGGAAGAGAGGGGCAAGTAACGTTTGGTGAGCGGTGCTCCACGTTAACGTGGGGAGGCAAAGATAGTATGTCGGGACAAGTGAGTAGGATGGAAGCAGTAAGCTTGGCAGTAACACCGAAAGGTGGAGTAGTTTGTGTAGATTGTCATCAGTAAGTGTGCGAACTCCTGGAAAGAGTATAGAGGAAGAGGATTTGTGCATGTCCTTGTGCGGGAAAGAAGTGGAAAGGGGCAGTTGAATGAGTTGAGTTGGTGATGTTGTGAGAAGCGTTCAAACGAACTGATCCTTCAGTGTAAGCTATAGAGAACAGTAGGGTGTGATCATGGTTACTCCTCCTAGTTGAGTGGGGGTAACCGAAGTTATGTTATATGACTGGACGCTTGTGGCAAGCAATGAGAAATTGATGAGCCTTCAGGATAAGTTCAATTCGGATAGGTGAACACTTCAATGAGGAATCATGGAAGTTTTCTGCCTTTGGTCACGTATAAGTGTGGAGTGATAAAGGGGTGAGAATGTATGAATTAGTTGTCGAGCTAGAGCCGATGTGATTCGGGAAGGGAGTATAGTCGGCTCAGTCGTGTGTCGATTGGAAGAAGTAATCTAGAAAATTTATGTACCTCGAGGAGGGAACACCTAGGTGTGAGTTTGTCGGGATGTACAAGGTTGGCTTTGCGCCAAGTGGTCAGTGAGAGAATTTTCCTGGTTAAAGATTCTCGTTGTTGTGGCGGGGAATTCCGCAAAGTTCTTTCTCTTAAGGAAGTAAAGATGTATGAGAGACCTTAATTAGACGTGTTTAAAACCGTGAGTCCCGGTGTGTGGACGAAAGCGAGCAAATTGAGGTGCGACTGGCCTTGGAATTATCAGGTGGTATTTAAGCGAGTATAGTGATCAGAGAGGTTACAAGTACCAGAGGGCACATTATAGCAAAGTGGTGACTCATCGAGGGCAGTTCCAAAGTTTAGAGTACGGATATGTTTTTCCATCCGAACGGTTTGGGGCAATCGAGTGGAACTAAGTTGGTCGGATTGAAAAGCATAAGACTTTTGGACCTCGAGTTTGAGAAAGGGGCAGCTTGTTGTGGGAGACGACCCGTAGTTCAGAGTGGTGCATTTGAGAGAAAAGTGAAGTGGACTTAGTTTTTTTGAAAACCGTCGAAGTTTTGGAAGTTGGATAGATAATGTACGATTTTGTGGTTGCAGGTGAGATTTTGAGAAGAAATTCATAGTGTGATGCACGTCTCTTTTATGGAGAGCCGATGTGGGAAGTGAGATGACGGCGACCTTGCAAGAAATACAGACGATAAGAAGTTGACTTTTGTCATTAGTGAGCGAGTTAGAGCAGCGACATACAAGTTATACTTGCCGGAGGAACTAAAGGGAGTTCGTCCAACGGTTCATGTCTCGAACTTAAAGAAGTGTTTGGCAGAAATAGATGTGGCTGTTCCTTTAAAGGACATCAGCGTTACTGAGAAGTTGACTTACGTAAAGGAAACCCGTTGGGATTGTGGACAACAGGATTTGTCAGTTAAGGAACAAGGAGACCAGACTGGCATCGATTCGGTGGCGGTTCTTAAGGGAAAAGAGGCGACTGGGAAATAGGGTTGGACCTAAGGTCCAAGTACCCTCAGATCTTCGACAATGGAATTCTGATGACGGAATTCTTTTGAGGGGGAGATATTGTAATAACCAAGATCTAAATTTAAAAGATTAAAGTTTTTGTGGGAAAAGTTGTGAAGTTGAAAGTGTAGGGGCCAGATTGTAATTTTTGAAAAGATACAAAAACCCACAAAAGGGCACAAAACCCTAGAAGTTGTTTCCTTGTGTGAGGGTGTCGGCTAGGGAGAAAGAGAAGAGAAAATGAGAAGGTTGGGTTTCATTGCAATTGAAGAAAGAACAACACCATCAATCATCAAATTGGAAGAAAAGTGGATTGGGAGTCTGATTCTACATTTGATTCCATCAGGTAAATCCTTATTTCAAAACCTTAACCTTGGATTTTCTGTTGAAATGGGTTTTGTTTGTGAGTTTTGGTTAAAAAGTGAAATGATGCTTAAAGGGAGAAATTAGACAACAAATCGTGTTTTATAGCTAAGGGGTTTGATAAGAAATGAACTAAGCAGGTTATGTTATAGTATTAGCTCAAAATCGTTGGATTAAAAGCTTGTCAGCGGAGTTTCGATCCCAAAGTGGTATCGCAGCCGTCGTCCGGTAAGTAGCCCAGATGCAGGTTACCGGATGGTGTATCCGGTAAGTGTGAGATCCGGTAAGTAGAGTACCCGGTAAGTAGAGTGCCCGATAAGTAGAGTACCCGTTAAGTAGAGTACCCGGTAAGTAGAGTATCTGGTAAGAAGAGCTACCTGGTAAGTTGAGTTACCCGGTAAGTAGAATTATCCGGTAAGTTGTCCGGAAAGTAGTGATTGACCGGTAAGTTATGTATCCGGTAAGTTGAGTCCGGATAGTGTCCGGGAAGTTGGTATTAGGGTCTGAGCAGTTGTATTTCATCCATATCTCAGGTAGATCGATTGAAAGTCTGAAGCAAAGTAAAGCAAGATGTTAAACGCACCAGGTGAGTTTTCTAATTAAAGTACGTGACTTTTAACGTGTTTTCTAAAGTAAGTACATGATGAGAATTGCCATGTTTTATTTCTATGCTTTTAACTGCATGAAAGTTTATTTAAAGTTTTACATGAGATGTATTCATACATTGTGGTAGACGTAAATTGGCTAAGTCGGGAGGTAGACCCGCCAGTGCTCATGCCGGGGGGAGGTTCCGTTTATGCCATGGAAGGGAGTATCCAGTAAGGCAGCGTGAGACTGACTCGTTGTCACTTTTGAGTGACTTTAGGGTGCCATTTACGGGAGCGGATTTATCCGTGAAAGTTTATGTAAAGTTATGTGATAGTTTTACGAAATGTTATGTGAAAGTTTATGCAAAGATATTTGAAAGTTATGAACTGTTTTAAAATGATTTTGAGAACTGTCAGGAGGGAGCTCACTAGACCTCATGGTCTAACCCTCGCATTTTCCAAACTAAACCTTTTCAGGTAAGCAGATAGTAAGAGGCTCTGGTGAGTGAGCAAGAGCAGAATAGAGTGCAGATGCAGGTAGAGACAGTGCCTTTGGCACTTATAGCAACTAGTATGTTCTCAGTTGTGTATAGGTTGTTTCCGCCAACCTAAGTTTTGAGACAGATGTAATGAATCTTTGGAACCAGTAATGTAATTCTTTAAATTTAAATGCTATGTATGCTTTATTTAGACTGGGTCGTTACAGCGTGTGAGAAGGATGTGAAGTAGTTGGTCGTTTATCGACCTGTATCAGTCAAAGATTTAGACCGCATGACTTGGGGTCATTGGTATATGCGAAAACTATGTGGGGTGGTCAAACAGGTGGGTTGTGAGGCACCTGTACCACAAGTTGCTATAAGGGTGAGAAAGTGATTGTTGGTCGAAAGTGGGTGTCGATGATGAGAGATTGGGAGTACAATGGTGGACCTTATTAGAGTGAATAGCCTTCATTACAAATTTAGTTTCATGCAAGGTGTCATTAAATGAATTGCGTGAACTATTTCATGTTAAGATTTTAAACGAGCATAAGGAGTTTCTTGTTTTGGGAATAAGTCGAGGCGCACGAGCGTGTGTTTAAAAAAAGATAATCTTGTTTACATTGCAAGATGATGTTTTAAGTGTAGTAAATTGTGAATTATTTCACTCTTTTCATGTGGGAAAAACACTTTTGTGAAAATCGTGAAAACGTTTTACTGCAAAGTTTTCTTTTTATAAGTGAAAGGAGTATTGACACGCTTCTATCACACAAATGAGTGTGAGAGCCGACTGACTCACTTCGTATAAGTGATTTCGTTCCAAAATTTTCTAGTCCTATTGGAAATGTTTTATTGAATATATTTTTGGTTTGTGCCGACATAGATTCGGCGGGCCAATGATATGATTTATCGTGGGGTTGCAGGTGAGCGATCCTTGAGGTCGTTGTATTTACGATTCAACTTGAGTAGTTTCGTTTCATGCATACTCGGGTTTGTTTCATGTCATCGTATCTGTCGAACTTTAAATGCACGAAATGATGTAAAGTATTGTGTTGTCATGCATGAAGGCTATGAACTCGGTAGGTTGTGGAGGATATGGTAATTAAGAATAAGGAGAGGTATCGAGTATGAATTTTATCGGTTGGGTCGATTATGGTCGAGGTATAACCTTAGTGTCCCAGTTAAAGGAGGACGGTGAATAACGGGAGTCTCAGACATTGATTTTAGTAATGTCCATATTATTGTAGATTAGACTATGGTTTTGGTATTAAGAATGGTTATGTTTGGGATAAAATTTCGAAGTCGGCGAGGTACTTCTAATAATGTAATATTAGTAAGTAACATTGCTACATTTTGGGAGGAAATGTTTTGGCATTGAGGTCGAGTTTGCCGAGTTTTGAGGTGGTCTTATAATTAGATCTTGTTTGAAGTAAGTATTGTGCTTTCTTCAGGAAAGAGTCGTGAGTATAATTTTGGTTATGATATGCTGAAAGGAAGAGGTCCTGTTGGAAATCCTGGTAGGGAGGTAAGTGGTCGTTCGGGAAAAAGGTGTGTACCCGACATGGGGATGGAACACCATTTGTGGGCGTTATGAAAGTGGAAGATAACAACTGTAGCTATGTGTTTTCTTAAGAGATCTTGGTGACCCGTATAGTAATGAAGTTATTAGCATAACCGAGGTAGGTGTGCATCGGTAAGTTTTGGTCTGAAATGAGATGCGTCTTACATTCTTGAATTACATGAGCTTGCTTTTGAATTCGCAGTGAGTCGATGGGAGATGGGGACTCGTTTGGGTAACTTGCATGGTCATGAATCTTTGGTTCAATTGATCTTGGTAATGACAAAGTCACGAAATGTCCTTATTTCAAAATGTTGGGTTATGGTTGGTATGAAAAAGATAGTATCCGTTATGTGTGCGAAAAGGATCGTGAATAAATTGTTTACAGTATGATAGGTGCGTAGACAAGTTGGTGGCTTTTATGCCAAGAAGGACGTGTAAGTCATTGTTGTGATCATGGGTTGCCGTTATATCAAGCCATGGGCTTGTGGTATAATGTGAGATAAGTATATGTATGGATCCTATTTGCGGACCTCTAGGGAGGTAATCAAGGGTGGCAATTATGCTCGATATGGGGTGTGTGAATTGTGAAATGGTATCACGCTATGGTTATTTGAAAGCAAAGTATGGAGTGGTGTTAGGCGGATACCTAAAGGAAAAAACTTGTGTTCTTACCGGTTACGTTGAATGTTGGGTGAATTTACCTCACTCTATCTGAATGTCGATGTGAGTGCAATATTCAGTTAGTTCATGGCGTGTGTAATAGATTTAAAATTCTTTGGGAATATTGAAGTATTCTTTGGGTATAAAGAAATTCTGGTGAGTATGTTAACTCAGCTTGGAAAATGAGAAACGTGTGGTTCTTTCGACCATTAATTGTGGTTTCGGGAAGACTTGGTTGATCATCTCGAGTGAGAATTGTGGTGAAACCGTTTGGTTAAGCACAATAACGCAAACGTGATTTTAACGCATCTGAAATGATCGGAAAGTGAAGTAGATGTTGGTAAAGGGGTAGTGTTCCATGACAGTGTAAGGAGGTGAAGACGGTATGTTCTAATAAATGGAAAAAAAATTGAAAGTAAGAAGATTGGTAAGTGACACCAAATAGGTGGATCAATGTTAAAGCGGTGTTATTGACAGGTATATGAACTTCTTTTGAGAGTATGAGAACGTGGATTATTGTGTATGTCATGGTTAGAGTGTGGAAATACTTGAGCTGTTTAATAAGTCTTTCCTAGAAAGTGTGTGATCTATGCCTTCAAGAAGGCATGGTGTAAGTGGTTGTACGGGACACCTGAAGTGTGAGACCGTCCGATTTGAGTAAGTATTAGTATGATTAACGTTCCGAAGTGAACATGATATTCAGTGAGGGGTTATTTGAAATGGCTTGGTGTGAGTACGGTCACTCCTTCTGGTTGGATGCTCGTTGAGCGCAACGAGAATGTGAATGTGAGTCTTCAGGACTAGTTTAGCTTCGATTGGTGATACCCCAGATGATGGATTGTAGAGGTCGTCTGCTGCTATCTATGAATGAGTATTGGATGATAACGTGGTAGGAGCGCACGTTTTGGCTAACATTGATCAGTTGAAGTCAATGTGATGTAGGGGAGAAGGTATTGTTGCTTTAAGCGTATGTCATGTCTGAGGCAATCTCATAATTTCATGTTACGCCGGTGAAGAAACGCACAACTGTGAATTTATCAAGTTGTTTGAGGTTGACCTTGTGCTAAGATTGGCGAAATGGGTGGTTATATTTTTGTAAACGATTCATGTCGTTATGACGTTAAATTCGGTAAAATTTCTTGTTTATAATGAAGTGAAATGTATGTGAAAACCTTGATTAGACGCGTTTTAAAATCGTGAGTCCGGGTGTGTGGACAAAGCGGACAATACCGGTTTGGTTGATTTAGGATATTAAAGATGGTATAGTTGATGGGAAGAGGTTAGTTAAAGATGATATCAAAGAAAGTTGTGGTTAGTCGAGGGGAGAATTCAAGGGATATCGCACGTTTATGATCTTGGTCAGAAGTGTTGGAAAGTTATATGAAACCAAAATTGAGTAGACCGGAAGGCGTGAAGCGTTGTATATAAAAGTCAAGGGTCAGATTAACGTCAAAGACCTCTCGTGGACTAGGGCGGTGCATTTCGAGAGGAAGGAGGGTTGAGCCACGTATAAGTGGGTCAGTCGTAACTGGTGAAAGAGATTGGAGAGTTGGTATAGGAACTGGTTGTGTTTGATGGATATGTGGGAAATTATATTGTGTTTCACGCCTCTATTTAATAGAGCGTTTGTTGGAAGCTGGTATGGCAATACCTGCACATGAGTGCGAGTGGATGGGAAATTGAACTCGTAAAAGAACTCGAAGCGATCGTCGATCATAAGGTGAAAACATTGAGAACCAAGGATATTGGCCTTGTAAAGGTGCAATGGAGATTTCACAAGGGTCAGAAAGCAATTGGGAAGTGGAATCTGAGATGAGGGCCAAGTACCCGCATCTATTATGATCAATGAGTTCTGGGGACATAATTCTGTAACAACCGTGTCCTAAATGTGAATTTCTGTAAAAATTCTGGCTAAAGCAAAAGACAAGAAAAAGGGGGACTTGGTTGCAATTTGGGAAAGATATAAAAAGGGGTGAAAGCCCTAAATTTATTTCACTAGATGTTTGCGGCTACAATCGAGGAAGAGAGAAAAAGGAAGAATCTAGGAAATCGTCCAAGGGTTCTTCACTCAAGGTAAACATCGATTTCTTCTCTATTAGTTCTTGCAATTCGGTTTCTACACTGTGACATCTTTGTAAATTGAAAGAACACTTCATTTCTCACTAGGTTTACCTCACAAAAAGGATATATTGGAGTTTTGATTGTTTTGGACTAATTAATGGATAGATGAATGGTTAAAATGGTTATCTAGGGCTAAAATGTGAGCCCAAACGTTTATCTAATTAAGTTCGTGGCAAAAATCACAATTTCGGATCAATTTAAAGATTTTTGGGTTTTCACAGTCCGAGTGTTCAGACATTGCCATGTCCGGATAGTGTTGTCCGGATTTGGCTTATATTTCCGGAGGGGGATATACGGAAACTGTATCTCCGAAAGGGGATATCCGGATAGTATAGCTTTTCGTATAGTGTAGTTTCCGGATAAGTTTTATATCTCCGGAGGGGATATCCGTAAACTGTATCTCCGGAGGGGGATATCCGGATAGTATAGTTTCTGGATGAGTTATGTATCTCTGGAGGGGTATATCCGGATAGTTCTGTATCCCCGAAGGGGGATATCCGGATAGTGTAGCTTTCCGGATAGTGGAGTTTTCGGATGAGTTTTGTATCTCCGAAGGGGGATACCCGGATTCTATATCTCCGAAGGGGGATACCCGGTTTCTTTATACTCTGGAGGGGGGATATTCGAGTAACTTATCACCCATGTCCGTTTGGTCGACTTGTAGGTTGACGGTTCATTCGGAAGTGAGATTGTTGTGAGCCGAACTTATTGTACTTCAGGTGAGTTCCCTTACACCGATTTTATGTGAAACGACATGTTAAACGTTTTCGTTTATTACTGATTATGGTATGGGATGCGAGCATGTTTTAATTATAAACTCATTATAAATTCTTCGTATGAAACGATGTATTTTGGGAATGTTTATTTCGCATGATACAAACTGTTTTATAAAGATACATGAACTTGCTATTTTTGTAACAACTGTTATCCTAAAATGTAAACTTTTGGATAAATTGTGTTTAAAGTTAAGAAAAGAAGCTTAGAGGACTTGGATGTAAAACTTGAAGGGTATAAAAAGGGGAATGAAATCCCTAATTTGATGTCATTGTGTATTTGTGTGGCTACAACCGAGAGCATAGAAAGAAGAGAAGTAAATTGAAAGCTTGCTAGAAATCTTGAAGAGTTGCTTGGGAGAAATCCTTGCAAGTAAGTTAATCATCCCTTAGTAGCTACCTAATGTTTTGTATGTGTTGATTTGAGAAGGAGAAAACACATGACTTTTAGCATGTGTTCTCAACTTTGGAAATTATTTGATTTGGCTTAATAATGGAGTATTATTGCACAGAAATCGACAATAAATAGATGTAAACTTATAATGTGATAACCCAGATAAGTATTGGAATTGGTTTGTGACAAAGAACCCTTGGTTGAAATCAAATAAGGTATAAATTGGGTTTTCTGTTCGTTTATCTGGAAATCGCAGCATCCTGATGTGTTATCCGAATTCTATATCCCCGGAGGAGATATCCGGATCCCGTATCCCCAAAGGGAGTTATCCGGATTGTATACCCGGAGGGAATTATCCGGATGAAGTTGTTCGGGTGAGGTTTTCTGGATGATTTTATCCGGATAAGGTTATCCGGATTGTATATTCGAAGGGGGATATCCGGACTGTATATCCGGAGAGGGATATCCGGATTCTATATCCCAGGAGGGGGATATTTAAGAGACTTATCACTCTTGTCCGTTTGGTCGACTTGTAGGGGTTCGGCTTGTTCGGGAGTGAGACTTGGCGTATGTTGATTTCCAACAATCAGGTGAGTTCCCTTACACCCTTTTTATGTGAAAATTAATATGTTCATATTTTTCCATAACTGATTATGGTATCGAGATTTTGATATGTACATTGAAATGAGACAATTTATTTTATAACTGCGAGAACGTTGTACTGCATACTCATGATTTCCATGCTTTCATGATTATATGCTTGTATGTGGAGTCGGGTTGCACAGTGGGGTTGGTTGTACCTTAGGTTATTGATAATCCTTAGGAGTTTGGTGAGCCGTGTGCCTAGAATCTGTTTCTCACGCACACGGATATGGCATCTACTGGGGGCCGTCGGGATCTACTGGGCCCCGAGTGTGGACATCACGTGGAGGTGATGGCGTGGAGACCACTGTGCTAATACCCTTATATGGAGATTGTTATGTTAAACTATTATTTTATTTCACATTATGACAGTTTACGTGTTCTAAAGATGAGATTTGTTTAAACTGTTTTCGAGAGGGAATTCACTAGACCTCATGGTTTTAACCCTCACTTTCCAAAACTAAAACCATTTTCAGGCAAGAGTGGTAGTGGTGCTTCCTCTAAGGGTAAATCGAAGGCCCGAAGGTAGAGGCAGAAGATTCGAGTTTAGAGCACTGTAGCTCCTTGTTAACATAGCTTGTTAGCTTAGTTAGTTTCTCGGCTGTGGAAGTTTGTTTCCGCTGCAAGTTTTGTAACTCTGACTTGGTTTATGTTATGTATTTGGGACCCGTTTGGGATGTTAAATTATTGTATTGCATGTTGAAGAATTGGGTTGTTACAATTTTACTCTTAGCCTTGCTTTGTATACTTATGTGGAGCCGGGTTGCACAGTGGGATTAGTGTACCTTAGGATCTGATGATCCCTTGGGAGTTAAAATATTAAACTAGGGAGTCTGCTTGGGTCCCGATGGCGAGAGGGGAGTCTGTTTGGTCCCCGATCGTGGTTGTTGAAAGATATGGATGTGGTCTATGAACACTGTGCGAGTACCCCCGTTTGTTATGAAATTATTTGTTGGGCCTTACGATGGATAAAACAATGGTTTTTATACATGCTTTCGTAGAAACTGCTTATCAGAGAGATGTCACTAGACCTCTTGGTCTAACCCTCTCTTTTCCAAACTAAAACCATTTTCAGGGAAGCGCAATAGTGGTGCTTCGAGTAAGGGTAAGGAGAAAGTATGAAGATTAGAGATGGAGGCGTTTGTGCGTAGAGCACTTTAGTTCGTACCTTCAGTTAGCTTAGTATATTTAACTCTCGGTTGTGGAAGGATGTTTCCGCTGCTATATTTTGAAATTTTGTTTAATGGATTTGTTATGTACTTGGGACCCATTTTGGGGTGTTTATTTATTTATTGCATGTTTGGTTTTTAGGTTGTTACAATTTTTGTCTTTTTCATAATGTAACTTATATTTTTATTATATTTTTCTATGGTGCTCCCCCTCCTGTAAATTCCTGGCTTCGCCCCTGTATATATGTATGTATGTGTTGGGTCACCAAAGATTTGAAATTGACCCACCGATTCTACCTTTATAATCTTACTTAGAATATTTCAATTTGGTTCTTTATGATAACTTAGACAATACAACAAAAGCTCGGTGAAGTCGAAGATCAACCGAAATCAAGATTGAAGAAGTTCTCGTTGTGGAAGTGAAGACGTTCTTCTTAACAAAAAGACTAAGTTATTGCCCACCGAAATTCCAAATGAAAATCGGTAGACACTTGACCGAAACCCACCTCATGATCAGTCAAATTTCCCACCGATGGAAACATCAAATCGGTGAACACCTGATCACTTCATTCTCCTTTTCGGTCAAAACATCTCACCGAATTGTTGATAATAATCGGTAAGATCCATCCTTGGGAAGCTAGCAATTGAAGATCATTTATTATGGGACAATATCCAATGTCAGGAAAAAGTAACTATTTATCGTTTTTCCAATTTTAGATATTGTCTCAATCAAGTGTGCTTATTCTTCCTGGTACTGAGAAAAAGTATGAAAATGACTTGTCAACTTTTCAGAGTCAACTCCTATGCTCAAATCTCCTGATGACAAGTGTCCTAAGCATTTAATGCTTCATGCACTATATAAAGAAGAAGAAGCTCTCCATGCAAGGTTGCGCATTCCTGAAGGATTTCTCAGTGCAAGAATACTTTCTCTTCCTTTGAACTTTATAGTTTTGAATCTTAGTGTGTTAGAAGTTGTTTTGTTTTCAGTTTGCTTTGTGAAGATTGTTAGAATAGTTTACCTGTTCTTTCCGCAACAATCTATAGTTTTCTGTGTGTAATTCTTGGTTGAAGTTTTTCAATAAAAAAATTAATTAAGTAAAATTTGTGTATTGTATTCAACCCCCCTTCTACAATACTTGTTATAGTCATCTAGGACTAACAGTATGTATGCATGCGTACGTACGTGTGTGTGTATGTATGTATGTATGTATGTATGTATGTATGTATGTATGTATGTATGTATGTATGTATGTATGTATGTATGTTTGTAACATAAGGATTTAATGGTTGGAATAAAAAGGAGAGGCTTAGTGTTCATGTGGGTGATGTTAATAGTTTCCACAATAAAGAACTTAAGAAAAGTGAGGATCTAATGAGACAGAATCAATCTATTGCTATTGCCTTTCATAAGCAAATTGATATTACGAAAATTGAATCGAATATGATTAAATGTTTCAATTGATGTTGCTAGACATTTGTTGAACGGTGAATTACAAGTGAGGATCAAATGAGACAGAATCAATCTATTGCTATTGCCTTTCATAAGCAAATTTATATTACGAAAATTGAACATCGAATATGATCATACACGTTCCTGAAATTTTATAGGCCCTGAGCGAGATGTAAAAATGGGCCCTCGATATCCAAGATTTGTTTTCAATATATTGTTTATATCATCAAAAATAACATTGAATTCAAGAAACACCAATTTATATAAATATGTTTTCCGGTATTCCAATCGCAAGATCAATCAATAATTATTTATAAATTAATATTATCTATCATATAATGTTTACATAATATTGTCAGTTTGTGTAATGGCATCTAATGATATACATTTAATATATAGATTGAAATCATTTGAGGTCACTGTTTTGACCATTTAGAGTAACAATTTAAGTAAATCAACATAAATCAGTTGAGTTTTCACATGTTACCTGATGTTAGTGGTTTTCATCACCATTTTAAACTTTTAGAGTTAAAACAAACTTTATAAGAACCATCAATCTTAGAATCAAAAGTTCATGTTCGTTATAGTTTGAGATCTTATTTTTGTTTTAGAGATAATGTATGAAAAAAGAAGAAGATAGTTTTGAAGTCCTAAATATAGATATAAATTGGGTCATCTCATATAATTGGTATTTGTTTATTTTAAAGTAGAAGTTTTCTTAGTTAATAATAATACATATACTATATTCTAATACAATCTATATATATAGAGGTGGGTTCAAACGAGAATAGAACATATTTAAAAGAATAAAGGAATAAATGTGAACCAATCATAATTATAAAATTAATATTTTTTTAATTTATTAGATTAATATGATTAAAAGGATAAAAATGTAAATTAACATCCAGTTTAATTTAGGATAGTCTCTCTCTAATTAATTCAACGTGATCTTCTCCATTATTTTAGATTCCCCAGATTTTTTTTTGAAAGTCCATGTTCACGTCCATATCAAGATTGATTGAAACTCAAGATATTCAAAAATCTCTCACTTCTTCACTTCTTCATCGTCCATATGCAGACCGAAACTCAGAATCAACGAGAAGACCAAACATTAAATATATTTAAAATCATCAGTGATTAACATACTCAAGATATTCAATACAATTAAAATCAATAGTGATTAACATATCCAATGAAAAACCCACCATATTACCCTATTTAAAATCAACAGTGATTAACATGCTCGAGATATTCAATACATTCAAAATCAACAATGATTAAGATATCCAAGATATTCAATATCTTCAAAATCAATAGTGATTAACAAATACTCAACCTTCGATTCTTCATTAGCTCAGATATCTTCATCAATGGAGGGCAGAAAAGCTAACATTAATGCTGTTGCATCTATCATCATTCTCATTATTCTCATCGTAGTCTCCCGTATTCTTCTAGCTCTCACCGAATCGTTTTTCTTAATCATCGGAGCCGCCATCGTTGCCATTCTCGCCATCATCGTTTTCTACTTCATCAGGCGCCGTTTCCACACCCAAAAGCGGAAGATGGAGACTGTAATGGCTTCCGAAGGAGCAGAGCTGCGAATCGAGTATAGTCTTCTCCGGAAAGTCGCCGGACTTCCGACGAAATTCCGGTTCAAAGAGATCGAAGAAGCCACCAAGAACTGGAAATTGTTGATCGAAAAAGGAGCATCCAGATCCATTTTCAAAGGAAAATTAAAAGGGGCGATTTCTATGGAGGATGAAACACCAAGATGAAAAAGGTGAATGAGATGAACATGGAAATAGTTGTCTTTCCTATTTAATAGGGATAATCATATCCCACTATTTTCTCAAACCACACGTATCCAGCTAAACCCTTTTTGTTTATTCCATTTTTACCCCTAAAATATTTTGACCATGGTGGAAAGTTGGTTTTGATTGCTATTAATTACTGATATTGCCATTATTAATTATAACCATTGATTTAATCTAACAAGGGGCTAAGATTTGTTCCTTTATTCTTTTAAATTGATGTCATTCTCTTTATTCTTTTAAGATGAGGAGTTGCTTATGTAGCATCATGAGAAGCCTTCATTCACATTTCTCTATTTTTTCATAATTTTGATTTTTTAAATATAAAGCTTCTTATAAATGACCATTCTATCCCTAAATGAAAATTGTATATTTCATTATATGAGGGTTTCTTTGGTAATTGCAATTCCAATTTAATTACTTTAATTTCTAAACTATCTAACTTCTTATATACATTAATATTACTCTCTTCATCTTTCCATTTATTAATTAGAAAAACCTACAACAACATTATATACAAACTACAACTTAATGCTCAATAACATAGAATTAACAACTTTTATGTTCTATACTATGTTGTATTAGGTTTGTATGTTTGTTTGTTATTTCTTCTTTGTAGATTCTACTTTTCGTCGATATTGTTGTCCATCATTCATAAAATTTACAGGTAATGATTTTCGTCGTTTTTTTATATAGTTTTGATCAAGGTTCTAAATGGCGTGAGGCGTGGCGTGGCGGCGAGGCCAAACCTCAAGCCTTAGGAGCCACGGCGTGCCATGACGTTTATCAAGGCGTGACTTATGGCGGCAAATCTCTATATCATATATACTATTATATATAAAAACATATGTTTTGTACTATTAATCGATGAGTCAATGACAATAACCAAGTTAAAGTAGGTTATATATTAAAAATTAGCAAATAAGACATTAAAAATGTAAAGAAATATCAAATATTGCGTTATAAAAGACCGCACTTAGGCCATGACGTGCCATAGTCATAACGTGGCGTGAGAGACAAGCCTTAAGCCACGTCGCGCCATGGCGGCTGTCGTGGCGAGCCTTTTAGAACAGTGGTTTTGATATGTGTATATGTGTGTGTCTTCCCAATCAATATCATTGTTTTTTTCTATAAAAAAATTGCATAGTTTTATTTAATGTTTTGTGTGTTTTATATTTTTGTTAAATAAGTTTTTGGTTTTTCATTAGATTTAGTTACAATTGTTACCTTGGTTTTTGTTGTGGATTTTTCTTCTCATCCTTATATATCTACATAATTTCTTAATTTTCAATTTGTAATTTTATAAGAAAACCACATGATATGGCATTTTCTAAGCATCTCAATCCCAAATTTCTTCTTTTTTTACCTCATATTTTGCATTTTTTTTAATGTTTTGTGTGTTTTTCATATTGTTGTTAAATAAGTTTTTAGTTTTTCATTCAATTTATTTAGAATTGTTATCTTGGTTTTTGTTATGGATTTTTTTTCTCATTCTTTTATATCTACATAGTTTCTTATTTTTCAATTTGTAATTTTATAAGAAAAAATACATGAGAAGGCATTTTCTAGACATCTCAATCCCAAATTTCTTCTTCCTTTTTCCCTCAAATTTTGCATTTTTTATGTAGTTATTAAGAAAAATGTTTAATTAATTAATTAATCTTTTCATCTTCTTTGTTTACACCTATTTTTTTTATTTAAGTTATTTCACATTTTTAATTTTTTTTCACATAACATTCAAGGAATATATATAATCAATATATTTAAAAACTCATTATATAAATGAAATTACGATCAATTTGTATGCTTCTATTTAGATGATAATTGAATATAATAATATATGTATTTTTAATAATAAAATGATATAATTAATATAAATAAGAAATTGAAGATGACTATTATTCACATCAATAATAAATTGTTATATTATTTTACATAGCGTTCTTTATATATATTATTTTAAAAACAATATATTTAAATGACATGCCACACGGGTTTTAATTTTTTTTACTACAATATGTATATATATTGATATGTATTTATTTATATAAAAGAAGAAACCAAGATTGATGATGTAGCCTCTCCTACAATCAAAAAACTCTATTATCTTTTTTCTCCTTCATCCCCCTTTTAACTTTATTTTTTAATTTCTAATGCTATAAATACCGATTGTTCATTTATGTTTGCTTTTAACACCATCCTTTTCGTTTTCCTAACTCCTCCATCTCCCAATCTTTTCATTTTTCCAAGCTTTTGGCTTTCTCCATCAATCAAATAATATCTCAAGAATCAATCAATCATTTTAACTTTAATATTTACTTTATTTGGTTGTGTATTTAGTTCAAGACTTCCCTTCTCCATCCCCCAACTCGACTCTGATGGTTAGTATACACATTGTCTTCTGAATCTCTCAAATCGACCTATTATTTCAGTTTCGTAGTTTATTGATTTGATTGTGTCTTCTCTTGAAGGTTTAATTTCAAAAAACAAAACACAATTATTTGGATTTCAAGCAATCTAAAGTAAGATTTCCATATCCTAAGTACATTGTTACTACAAGTTTCTTATCACATATAAACTTCGTTTGACTACTAATACATAGTTTCTACTACGTTTCATTCTCAACGATTGTATGTTATGTACATATGATATGCACTGGGTGTATATTATGTAATGTGTTGGAATAAATGTTGATTCTTATAGTTTATTTTATGAAAAAATACATTAACAGATTGCTACCTTAAATACATTGATTTTAATGACAATGTTTTTTATGTTATGTTTTTATAGTTTGTTTCCTGTTTCATGACTCTTTGGTGATGCCATTGTAAAGTTTCGCGAAGATGAGAGGTATTCTTTCACCCTTATTTTTTTGAGTTTCAACAAATCAGCATACTATTTCAATCTATTAATTTTTGGAAAACTTGGTCACTAAGTTTAAGTATTTGTTACAAGAAGGAAATGTATATGTTTTGTAATATCGCAAAGTTTTCGTGAATTATAGACCTTTGTTGTTTCAACCACTCATGTTTAGCTGGTTGGATTAGTGCAGTCCATGACAACCTTTTGGGTATCTCCCATTTGGAGAGTGAACATATGTTTGGGCAGTAGTTATTGTGCCATGTAAGTGTACATTTGTTTCTTTGTTAATAAAATTGTCAGAGATACCACTCTCTTTCCAAAAAGAAACATTTATGTGCAAGGTTAAGAATTATACAAACAATGCAAAAATTGTAATGTTACTCATTTTATTTATATTAAAAATGCACTAATTAAATTCTACTAACTTTACAAATGATATGACTACAGACTACGATTTGTATATAATTATATTTAGCGGCTAACATTTATTTATATGGACAATTTACATATTATTGATTCCAAATTACTCACGCTACCACGCAACGCATGGTTTCCAGACTAGTAATATGATTAATGCGGATGAAATAATCAAGAGAGTATGTGGAATATGAGTAATGGAGTGTATATCAAGGTTTCTAGGCAAAATCAATTTTTAAATATTGATACTAGATTAAAAAACTTAGGAAAATAATAAGCAATACCATAAAATGAAAGACCAATTAACTTTTTACAAATTTTATTGTCCAATTTAATTAATTATACATGTTTGGGCCCATAATATAATGCTAATTGCCTAATTTCTTTTTGGGTCCTATTATATACTAGTTTTTTGCCTTCTTATTTACAATTTTCTTAACTAGTATTATATAGTATATACTTAAAAAATGTGGGCCCCTATTTCATTTAGGCCCTGGACGTGCGCCCGACCCGCCATCTCCCAGGGACGGCACTGGATATGATTAAATGTTTCAGTTGATGTTGCTAGACATTTGTTGAACGGTGAATTACCTTTTCGTGGTCATGATGAATCAGAGAAATCTTTTCATAAAGGACACTTCTTGGAAATAATTAAGTTAACTCGTAACGGTGATGAGACTGTTCGTAATGTCACATTAGAATGCTCCGGGGAATAATAAAATGGTGGCTCCAGATATTCAAAAAGACACTGCATATTGCTTTGCGCAAGAAATACTCAAATCCATTTTTGAAGAAATAGGTGATGATGTGTTCGCGTTGTTAGTTGATGAGTCTAGTGATGCATCTAAAAAGGAACAAATGGTCGTCATTTTACGATATGTTACTTGTGGAATTGTTATGGAAAGATTTGTTGGACTTGCTCATGTGAAAGAGACTTCTTTATATCTGAAATCTGTTATTGGGTCTCTATTTGCTGAATATGGTTTGAGTTTAAAAAAGGCTAACCAATATGCGTGGTAGGTTTAATGGTTTGAAAACTTTGATCATGAACGAGAATAGCTCAACATATTATGTTCATTTGCTTGCCATGCCAAGGTTCTTCTCTCTGCTAATTACACCGGGCAGTCACAGATTACCAAAATTGGTTTTTGTAGTTTGTTATACCTGTTAGGAAAATTTAAGCGTGCTAAAATTACGAGAAGCTCACAAATGATTTCTAAGGTCCCAAAACGAGTAGAAATCGAAGTACACAATAAACCCAACAACAAATGCGAATAACAATAATCTAGATGTTACACAATAATTCTCTAACGTAGAAAATTAACCCACACGAAATATATAAATATAGATAAAAACGATCAGAGCGTTAGTATCTATAAATATATATAACGACATATATATCAGTGTATATATCGATGATATATATATATATATATAGGGTTGGGTTCACGTGAGACCAACCTGTTTTCGTGAGACCACAAAATAAACACTAAACCTTCACAGTGATTCATTGTGAAGGTAAGAAAAACAACGAACCTTCACAGCAAAAATACTGTGAAGGTTTACCATCACAGTACCTTCACAGTCTTTTGCTGTGAAGGTTTAGTCTTAATTTTTTGGTCTCACGGTCTCACCGAAATAGGTTGGTCTCACATGATCTCAAGTCTCTCTCTCTCTATATATATATATATCGGGCAAGATCACAACCAAATAACACGAGGATTTAACATGGTTCCACTATTGTTGTGATAGTGTACGTCCACCAAAGAGAGAGAGCAAGTGTTTATTACCAACCGGGAGAGATTACAACGTGTTATCGAGATTTTCTCGATCAACTAATCAGCTACAATATCTTCCTCTATATATATATATATATATATATATAAAACCGTGTGTATGTATATATATATATAAACCAATGAGAGGAAGAACAAAGGAGGAAGAACAAGGAGAAGTCTAAGATGACTTCTACTCTCTAGAAATATGTTGGTGTATGTTTTTCCTCTTGCATGTGTGGGATATATATATAGGTGAGCCAAGACTTAGCAATGAAGCAAAGGATGGCAAGATGGATTACTGATGATGCTAGTTAGCATCCATGTATCTTCTACTTGGTGGCTAAGTTAAGGGTAATTTGGTAATTTGATACCAAACTTAAGAACTAAGCAAAAGGGCACTTTGGTCATTTCCTTGATAATAAAAAACGTGCAACATATTTATAACACTCCACCATGATGTACGTGATTCTCGATAGCAAAACGAATCCCAATACGAGCAAATAGCTGATAGAGATTGACACGAGGTAACCAGATGCATTTTGACTGTGACGAGCTTCGGCTCGACCATCACCCGTCAAAGCCAAAAGCAAAATCCTCAAGTGTGCAATCTCAACGAAACAAACGAGTTCAACAACTCCAAGAACACGTTCCAAGTAATAACTCCCCAAATATGTCGTTTTGTCACCTGTGGTAATACCTTCTCTATCTCGCAAAGTGCCCAACGGCACTAACACAAACGAAGATGGATTAAGTTTGAGCAATGCCCAAACTTAGCTGGCGGTAGCGACTTAGTGAACATATCAGCTGCATTATCGTCTGTCAGGACTTTCTTCAAATAGACGACCTTCGCTTCATGTAATCTAACAAGATATGCATCACGCACATTTATGTGCTTTGTCCGGGAGCTAAAAACCAAATTAGTTGCCAAATGGATGACACTCTGATTATCACAGAGAATGCGTACGGACGGTTGCTCGAAGTCCAAGTCATTTATCAGTTCTTTCCAATAGACCGTTTCCTTTACAGATTCAACCGCCGCAACAAGTTCAGCTTCTGTGGTCGACAATGCAACAATAGACTGTAAACGTGATCTCCAAATGACGGTCGTTCCACCTAAGGTAAATACATAACCAGATGTGAATCTCCAACCAACTCGATCACCTGCATAGTCAGAATCACAATATCCAACAATTTCACAGTTATTGTGCAAACCAAAAATAAGACCATGTTTCTCGGTTCCCTTTAAATATCGGAATGCCGTTTTAACGGCTGCCCAATGTGATCGACCCGGATTCGCGAGAAACCGACTCACCACTCCGACACAATATGCAAGATCCAACGGGTACACACCATGGCATACATGAGACTCCCGACCGCACTAGCATATGGAACCTTTGATATTTCGGCCTTCTCCTTGTCGTCCTTCGGATAATCTTCACTTGTAATCTTGATGTGCTTCGGTAGCGGAGTGCTAGACGTCTTGGCACCATCAAGATTGAACCACTTCAGAATTTTCTGAATATACCCTCGTTGTGTCAACCTGAGTGTCCGAGACTTTCTGTCTCGCACGATTTCCTTGCCCAAAATCTTCTGCGCCATGCCAAGATCTTTCATTTCGAATTCTGACTTCAACTTATCTTTCAGACGTTCGATCTCTGACCGGTCCTTACTGGCAATAAGTATGTCATCTACATAAAGAAGTAAGTAAGTGAAAATACCACCGCTTTGTCTATGATAGACACAAGCATCCTTTTCACTACGCTCAAATCCTAGAGTGAGCATAAACGAATCAAACTTCTTATACCACTGATGAGGTGATTATTTAAGTCCATAGAGGGACTTCTAGAGCCTACATACATATTCTGGTTTGCTGTCGGAAACGAAACCATCAAGTTGCTTCATATAGATAGTTTCCTCCAAGTCTCCGTGTAGGAAGGCGGTCTTCACATCTAGTTGTTCTAGCTCCAAATCGTGAATAGCCACAATCGCTAAAAGAACACGAATAGATGTATGTCTAACAACGGGAGCAAAAATATCGTCATACTCGATACCTTTCCGTTGTCCAAAGCCTTTAGCAACGAGATGAGCCTTCTACCGATTGTCATCTTTGACTTTGAAAACCCACTTGCAACCAATAGCACGACTGCCCTTTGGCAATGGACATAAGTCCCAAGTGCTGTTCTTCGAGAGAGCTTCCATCTTATCTTGCATGGCACCGAGCCATTTCGAACTGTGGGTTGAGGCCAATGCCTCCTTTACATCAAGCGGCTCCTCTTTCCCTACATGAAAAGCAAACTCCAGCTGATCTGTAAAACTCATGTTAGCAAAATCCCAATCTCCATACCTATTCGGCGGATGAATAGTCCTTTGACAACGCCTGGTACGTGCAATAACTGGGATTGTATCGCCTTGGTCTCCACCATCATTCAGAATCTCTTCTTCAGAATCACTAGTAGAAGTCACTGGCGGAATGACTTCTTCAACATCAACGAGTGATTCTGGAACAATATCAGGAACGGATGAACTGGATTATTAGGACTGGCTACTGACTCCACATCATCGACAGTAGGAGAAACAATAGTGATGACTTCCGGATTTTGAGAGGACTGAGGATCCTGTGACTTTAACAGGACCGATTCATCAAACGTGACGTGTCGAGAATGAATCACCTTACGAGTCAAGGGGTTCCAGATTCCGTAACCCTTGATACCATCTGTATAGCCGAGCAATAATCCTTTAGTGGCTTTAGAATCCATCTTTTCTTGGCCTGAAACATGAACGTAAACAGGACAACCAAATACACGTATGTATTTCAAATAGATGTTTCTTTTACCTCTCCAAACCTCTTCCAGAATCTTTCCCCCGATGGTCGAACAAGGTAACATGTTAACAATGTGCACCGCTGTGTGCAGTGCTTCGGCCCAGAAAATTTTGGGGAAATCCGATGTCAACAACATACATCAGCCTTTTGAAGCAAAGTCCTATTCATCCGTTCAGCTACCCCATTAGATTGAGGATCGCCCGGAGTGGTGTAGTGACGGTTGTTGATCCAAACCCTCAGTGATTTGATAATGACTTTGAGAAACACTTAGTGAAAATTGTAAGTAGACAATATGTATTAGAGTTTCACTATCGCTGATAAGTACTATGTCTCTACAGTACCGCTGATAGGAAACTCATGTTCTTTAATTTTAACATTCAGCGAACACTGTTCATCAATAGAGCTCTGAGCTTGTTCAGTCATATTGGTGATCGCTGATAATTTAGTTGTTTACTTATGATCCCTGAAGACAAGTTTCACGTCAACAAAGGTTCTATGTATTAATATTTTGTCATCAAAGTTTCACTTATAAGTAGACAATATGTATTAATGTTTTTTCATCAAAGAAAATATACTAAGTCTGTTTAGTATCGCTGATGGAAAACATACGTTTTAAATTTATACTTCAGCGAACAACATTGTACATCAGTGAGCCCTGAGCGTGTTCAGTCTCACTGACGATCGCTGATAATTTATGTTGTTTACTTATGATCCCTGAAGAAAAGATTCACGTCAACTATGTTCTACGCTGAAGTCGAAGATCAAGCCAAATAACCAGCGACTAAGTCTACTAGTGACCTGATGCGGATATCAGCGAAGCCAAGACTTATCCATCCCACGTGAAGTTTCAAGTAGAAGACTTCAGCGAACGCTGAACTTTATCATTCACTGATAAAGAACCATTCAGCGTACGCTGATCATGAAGCCTCCTCTACAAGCAACTCTGTCTTATCCCCTTGCACACTTTTTGTACGATTTGTCAGAAAAGACATCCTTTGTCTGAAATCGTACAACCAAGTCTTCCATTACACTGTTCATCATGTGGCCAAACGGATGTCCCGGCAAAAGTCAAATTCATGCATCCACTCAGAGTGTAACACCCTAAAAATCAGGCCTAATTTGAACCTCAAATTATAACAAGTTATGACCAAATAACATCCAAACTTTTATATAAGAAGAGAATTAACTATGAGGTTTTGTAATTACAAACATGGAATTCTCCCAATAACTTATTAATCTAATCATTTCCACTATAATTAGATTAACTAAGTTATCTAAGCAGTCCATCAAAAAGCCTCAATGCATTAGCTAACTCCTCCGCTTATCTCTTAAGTTGGATACTTCAAAAGCTCTCGGCCCACATCCCATTTACTTCCCTGAGCCTGTACATGGTAACAAAATTTAATTTGAACGATTAGGCTTACGCCTAGTGAGAACATCCAATTTCAAATTAAAACGTTAACAGTTTGAAAATATCCAATACATATAAACAAACCTGTTCTCCACCATTCTTACCGTACACTTGCTCACCTCGAAGACGGGAACATACCCGATCCCATGAATATGGCTAACTTTCAGTAAGTCATATTATCACAATCAAGAGCCTACTACGAATCATTATAGATTCTAGATTATTGCTCTTATCCAAGAAATTACAAGTTACTTTATGCCTATTTCTTGGCCTGGAAGTAGAGATTACAAGTTACTTTATGCCTATCTCTGGTCTTCCCCTAGAAATCAGGAATTACAATTTACTTTATGCCTATTCCTCGATTTCTATACTATGAAATAGAAATTACAATTTCCGTTATGCTTATTTCTCATTTCATAACACCTTTACGAAATGGGAATTACAAATTACTTTATGCCTATTACGCATTTCAGGTCAATGGGAATTACAAATTACTTTATGCCTATTCCACGTTAAAAATAGAAACAGTGCCTATGGATCCATTACACTTACTAGCGTATATGCATAATAACATATAACGCCACCTCTCGTATCATATTCTTAATTCTAAGAATACTAGATAACCTAAAGCATCCTTATCCTCAAATACCCCCCTTCGGCGACTTAGCATGGGGTTCCGCTACCCGGTTAGCGGATGGGGTCAAGGGGCAACGCCCCGAGAATATTTTTAGAAAATTTAACCAGATAACACATCCAGACATCAGAAGTTTCCGGACACCACAGCTATCCGGACGTCATCACTTGCCGGACAACATATTCAATCCGGATGACATCCAGAAACCAAGGTAATCCGGATACCATCCGGTATCTAGTTCATCCGGAAACTACAGAATAAACAAAACTTACCGGATATCTTTGCCTCGTTCGGATACCTTCGCATATGGGTTTCCAGATACATCATTTTATCCGGAAACTACGGCTGTTCTTCAGTTTTACCATCGATCAACCCCAATAATTTCATTCTTAGTTCGACCCATATCATTCTAACAGTTGTAAAGCATACAGATACGAAAACAACACCAAAATCATCCAATTTTATGGTTTATAAAAATCAAATAGGATGAACTCACCTTTAAAGAAGATAAACCCACTTCTCTGCACAATCTGATTCCAAATCAAAACAACACTTAGATGAAATCAGATTAAGATATGGATACTATCTTGTAACTTATATCAAGCTTACAAAATCTTTATGATCTTACCCAAAATTTCAGCTTAATTCCTCTTCTTTCTCTCTTCTTTCTCTCTTCTTTCTCACCTTCTTTCTCTCTTCTTTCTCTTTTCTTTCTTTCCTCTCTTTTGACCGACTCCAACAGGTGAATTGAGATAATATCTCAATTCAGCCTAACCCATCCATTAAGTAACCCCAACTTTCCAAAATAACCAAACACACCCTCAAGTTTCAACTTTCCAAAATAGCATCAAACTTTGGTCACTTAACTTTTAACTCCAATATTTATATAATTACGAAATAGCACAAAAACTTAAACCCAATTACAAATCAACTTCATTCATATTAAAACATAATATAATGAAAATTCGATGTGTTACAATACTCCCCAACTTGAAAATGATTTCGTCCCCGAAATCAAAGCTAGGTAAACAAGTAAGGATATCTAATCTTCATATCCTCTTCCGACTCTAACGTCACGTTAGCACCTCGATGATGTTTCCATTGTACCTTTAACATAACTACTTCCTTATTATTACGTAATTTTCTAACTGATCTTTCCAAAATCGCTTCCGGTTCTTCCACACACCGGCTCTTTTCAACCACCCTTACATCAGTAAGTGGAATCACATCATTCTCTTCGGCTAAACATTTTCGAAGATAGCAAACATGAAAAGTATTGTGGATTCCTTCCAATTCCGGTGGAAGATGCTTGCAATCCAACTCTCTTAGTTATGGTGAAAGGCCCTAGAAAGTGAGGACTCAACTTTCCACGTTTACCAAACCTTATCACACCTTTCCATGGGGATACCTTAAGCATTACGTGCTCCCCAACTTGGAATTCTTTTGGTCTTCTTTTTGGATCAGCATAGCTCTTCTATCTATCTTGAGCTGCTTTCATATTCTTCCGAATTCTTTTACTTTATCAGCCGTTTGTTGCACAAGTTTCGGACCAGTAAATTGCTTTTCTCCAGCTTCTAACCAACACACCGGAGTTCTACATTTCCGACCATACAAATCTTCGAAAGGTGCTCTTCCAATACTAGAATGGTAACTATTGTTATACGCAAATTCTACTAACGGTAGATGCGTATCCCAGTTACCTCCAAAGTCTAACACACACGACCTGAGCATATCTTCTAAAGTTTGAATGGTTCTTTCACTTTGTCCGTCAGTTTGTGGATGATAAGCTGTGCTTAAATTGACTCTCGTACCCAATTCTTCTTGTAGTGACTGCCAAAACCTCGAGGTAAACCGACTATCACGATCAGAAACTATAGACACCGGTATACCATGCCTTGACACTACTTCATCGATATACAGCTTCGCCAATTTATCTATTGGTGACGCTTCTTTCATAGCCAGAAAGTGAGCACTCTTGGTCAATCTATCTACGATTACCCATATAGTGTTGTTACCCTTTTGCGTTCTCGATAACTTCGTCACGAAATCCATGGTAATCTTGTCCCACTTCCATTCTGGAATCTCCAAAGATTGAAAACTTCCGTACGGCTTTTGATGTTCAGCTTTTACTAATGAATATGTCCTACAATTTTCTACTATTTGTACCACATCTTAGTACTCCCATGATGTATAGAATACTTAGACTTATGGGCGTCTTCGAGAATCAACTCTCGATTTCCTCCAATCTTTGGCACCGAAACACGACCTTGGAACAGTTTAATTCCGTGACTATCTTTAGTCAGTTGAAGATGCTGCTTGCTCATGACTTCATCTTTCAAATTTTTTTCCAATAAGGCCTCCGCTTGTGCCTCTTTTATCCTTTCAATCAAACTTGACGTTACATCAATCCTGGCGTTAGTTGATTTCAAACACCCACTGTATTCTATTCTGCTTAAAGCATCAGCTACTACATTTGCCTTACCGGGATGGTAATGCAATTCACAATCATAATCTTTAAGTAGTTCTAACCAACGCCGCTGCCTCATATTCAACTCCTTCTGATCAAAGACATGCTTTAAGCTCTTGTGATCAGTGTAAAGAGTTCACTTCGTTCCATACAGATAATGACGCCACAGCTTCAATGCGAACACTACAGCTGCAAGTTCTAAATCATGGGTAGGGTAATTCTTCTCATGTTCGTTAAGTTGTCTTGATGCGTAAGCAATCACCTTGCCTCGTTGCATCAACACACACCCCAAACCCATCTTTGATGCATCACTGTATACGACTAGATCTTCTGTCCCTTCCGGTAATGCAAGAATAGGAGCTTCACATAACTTTTGACGTAAAGTTCTGAAAGCTGACTCTTGCTTCTCAGTCCAAACAAACTTTACATTCTTCCGATTCAACACGGTCAAAGCAGAAGCAATCTTTGAAAAGTCTTTGATAAACCTCCGATAGTAACCTGATAGACCCAAGAAACTTCTTATTTCAGACGCATTCTTCGGTGACTCCCAGTTCGTCATTGCTTCTATCTTTGCTGGATCCACTTTGACTCCTTCTGAAGTTATCACGTGTCCTAGAAATTGTACCTGTAATAACCAGGTATTTTAATTATTATTGACCAGTATTTTAGTATTTTAGAATTCGGAAGTTTATTTATATAAGTTTTATTTTAGTTAATTATGGGAAAATAAGTTAAGGGTTAGTCTTGGATATTATAAGGAAGTTAGAGGGTTATTTTGGTCATCTTCTTTTTAAAAGAAAAAGAAATAGGGGAGTGGTTGGGGAAGGGTATGGAGGTGTTCCCTCCATACCATCCTTCTTTGGATACTTAGGAGGAGTACCTCTTTTCTTATTTATTTTTGAAAGGAAGCAAGTGTTAGAGTGTGTGTGTGTGTCTTTGATGGAAAGAGAGAAAGAGAGAGATCGAGAGAAAGATTGAAGGAAAGAAGAAGGAAAAAGCTTTAGGAATTTGTTGCTGAAATTCAAGGTAAACAATCCCTACATTGTTGTGTTCTAATTACTTAAAAGTGTTCTTGAAATGCTAGTTGAATTTTGGTGGGTTTTTGGTTAAAATGGATGTTTTGGGAATTCTAAGTTTAAGGATAGGTTATGTATATGGTCTTGAACATATCTGCACTTTTATAGTATCATACATAGAGTAAAACTGCAAAATCTTGGTTTTAGAATGAGTAGTGGGCTGAGATTCATCGAAGTCGCAGTGGTCTGAGATTCATCGAAGTCGCAATGAACGACTGCGACATTCATCGGAGTCGCAATAGTTGGTTGCGACTCGGGTATGAAGTCGCAGTGGTCGTTTGCGACTTGGGTTGAAATCGCAGTAGTTGATTGCGACTCGGGTTTGGGATCGCAATAGTGAATTGCGACTTGGAGTGGAATCGCAGTAGTGGGTTGCGATTCCAGGGTGGAATCGCAATAGTGGGTTGCGACTTCAGATGTGAATTTTGTAAGTTTAGTTTTTGAAAGAGATATGTGGTATTTTATATGATTTCAGATTCTGTGAAGGGTGGAAATACGTGATACTAACTTGGGAAAGCTTTGTGATATACGTTTCAGGTGAGTTTTTCTTTAAAATATTTTCCAACTGGGATACATATATATGTGATATATAGATGAGATGGATATGTTCGGATTGAGAATTTTTACATGATGTGATTATGTGTTCATATTGAGATGTATACATGTTTGGAATGGGATAACGTTTTTATAAAAATATGTGATGTCTTTATACATGGTTGAAATGTCATGAAAGGTTTTATAAAATGACAATATGATATATTGGTACATATATATATTGTATTTATGTGAGTATTCTACGAGAATACTTGGCCGGGATCCGAGGGGCGGACCGGTGAGTGCCGGGTTCCGGTGGGCGGACCGGTGGGTTTACCGTAGTTGTTGTACGGCAGAGTAAATTAACTAGTTGGCTTGCAACCACTAGTATGGCCATTTGGGGAGGGATAAGGCAGAATGACTTGATCATTTGTGGAGGAACAGGGTGGAATGAGTTTGACTACGATACTCTAGTCTTGGTTGGTATTTACTTACGTGTAAAATATATGTGTGTGTTTGTATAAAGAAGTTTTATATAAATGGATTTTTTTTGACAGGTTTCAATTGACAGGGATTTTCTCACTAGACCTGTAGGTCTAACCCTCATTTTCTGTTTTAAAATATGTATTCCAGGTTAAGGATCGTTATTTAGTAAAAAGGGAAGAATTAAAGTTTGAGACGCAGTTGATAGCTGACGAGGATTAGGAACTGGAAATGTTATGTTTGTATAGTTTCGAGACTGCTGGACCGTACGTGATTTATTTGTATTTCTTTTTATGAATATAACGATGTGATACAATATATGTTATTTGAAGCATGTTGGAAAAACGGGTTGTTACAGTACCTCTTTTAACCAGAATTCACACTTTGAAAATTTCGCGTACAATTTCTCCTTCCTCAGAACTTCAAAGATTTCACGAAGGTGGCATTCGTGATCATCTTCATTCTTTGAATAGACAAGTATGTCATCGATGAATACAATAACAGACTTGTCTAAAAATGGTCGACATACTCTGTGTTGGTCCCGAAGGCCTATACAAGTTTGTAGAAGGGGGGGGGGGGGGGGTTGAATACAAACACACAGAATTTACTTTTCTAAATTGTTTATTGATAAATCATTAACAATTTACAGCTTGTTGCGGAGACAAGATTAAGGATAAACCTAAATCTAAACAAGTTGGAACACTAAGGTTTCTTGCACTAAGAGAGATAAGGAAATTACTAATAATAACCTATCTTGAGATAAGAGATTGAACTTGTCCAGAGTTAGCAAGTTACTTCAAATGAAGTGGGTTCATCTCTTTATATACTGCATGCATTTAATGCAAGTCAGTATACACTTTACACGTGTCATCAGCTGGTTGGTTGCATGTCACTGACCTTTGTTGACAACCTTAGTAGCCGCATGTATGAACAGTGTAGTATCAGAGTGGTTGTACGATTCAGACAATTCGGAGGTTCTTTTCTGACATTTCGTACGGATTCGTGCAAGGGTGGTTAAGACAAAAGTACTTTGTACGGAGGACTTTATGATCAACTTTCGTTGATTCAGAGCATTATCATTATCTATTCAGCGAATGATAAAGTTCAGCGATAGCTGAAGTCTTGTACTTGATACTTCACGTTGAGTGGACAAATCTGAGTCTTCGCTGATCCGCATCAGTTCATTAGGAGACTTGTCGCTTGATCTTCGACTTCAGCGTAGAACCTATGTTGACGTGAAACTTGTCTTCAGGGATCATAAGTAAACAACTAACTTATCAGCGATCATCATAATGACTGAACAGACTCAGAACATTAATGGTGAACAGTGTTCGCTGAATGTTTAATTTAAAGAGCGAGAGTTCCTATCAGCGGTACTGTAAGATCTTAGTACTTATCAGCGATAGTGAAACTCTGATACATATTGTTTACTTACAATTTTCACTAAGTATATTAGAGAGGGTCATTATCAAATCACTGAGGGTTTGGATCAACAATGTCCCCCTATTTGATTATGACATAGCAACAAAGAAAATTGCTATTCAATGAAAACATAAGGATAAAAAGAACTCATAAAATATTTGTCCCTTTTACTGTTTTGTAGGATCTTTTCAGTACTGATGGAGTAAAGTACGTTCGCTGAAATCTTTCTTTAAAATATTGAATCAGGTTACAATGAAGAATAGAAAGATTACTAGTACAAGCGAAATAAATTACAAGTACAGAAGGATAACTGATATAATAGAGAAAAAGGCGATTATATCAGTTTTCGAAGGGTTCTTCCTTAATGAGAAGTTCATCAAGGGTCTTTTCAGTGGGGATCATCCAGTCAGGAACTTTTACTCCTTTATTCCTTAACTTCAGAGCAGCTTCAAAAATTAAGGGCTTCAGGTGTCTAGCTTTGATGTCGCGTCTGACTTCACACCAGTGTACGAGATCTCTGAGTTGTTCGATGTGAGCGATGCTGAGCTCAGAGACACGTTGAAAGTGATGATTTCCATCGTAGTCTAAGAAGAATATACCATAAGGATCACATACCACTGTGCCAGGGATGAAAGTTTCTCCAGGTGGTAGGGAGGTGTCAAGCATTGAAAGATCGGCATCAGGGCCAAGAACTTCAGCACGAGAGAAACCAATACCTGTTTCATTTCGAATGATTGGACCTGAATCAGAGACTTTCTTCTTCTTAGCAGAGGCTTTCTTCGGTTGAGGAAGAGTAGGAGGAATATCCACAGCAGATGAAAGCAGGTCGATCTGTTTGTTTAAGATCATCTCGACATGGCTTTTGAACTTTGAGCGCGATCCCTGAATGGCTAATTTTGTTTCTAACCATTCAGAGAGACCAAACTTTTCTAAGGTAGCAGCATAGAAGGTTTGCTTGGTTTTGTCATCTCTGTAGATATCCACTTCAACAACAGGAACATCAGTGTACATATTTCCTCTGATGTTGGCTTTGATTATTTTGGATGGTCTTGATCGATAGGTCAGCATTTGTTTAGCCCATTCCAAAGTTGTATCAGAGACCTTTGTCTTTTCTCTAACGATTTCTTGAGCATCATCCCAGAGCTGACGTTGAACATCAATTGGAACTCTTTTCAGCTTGGGATCTTTGATTGATCGTTGAGTAAGCTTGATGGCGTATTCTCTGTCTTTCTCTTCAGCTTCCTTTCTTTCAGCGATGAGGCGTTCAGCTCTGAGGTGTTCCTGGTATTCAGCTTTTGAAATTTTGAATTTTGGAGGAGCTGAAGGAAGTTGATCACGCTTTAGAATGATTCGCTGATCCTCGAATCGCTTTATCATTTCCTCTCTTCTCTTCTGATCTTCTTCACTTAGCTTTTGAGGAGCTAAGGAAGGTCTGCGTTTGTGCGAGATAATATGTTCTTCTGGTTCATCAGTCTCAGAGATCAAATCTAAGACTGGGATTATTTCATCAGCAGCAGCTGGCTTTATTGGTGAGGTCGCAGTTGTAGAACCTTCAGCGACATCCTCAAACAGGGGAGAGGACTAGCTGAAACACAACGATCTTACAAATAAGAACTTGGGTAGAAGAACTTGGGTAGAAAGAGAAAGAGAAATATGTTCAGGTGTATAGGCTAGGGTAGTAGAACTTATAGAGGAGGGATGGAGTGAGAGATGTTTAGTGTACCTGACAAATTGGCTTTTCAAGCAAGATCATCAGATTTTCATCTTCAGCGACGCTTTTGCCTTTGCCTTTCTCAGCTCCAGAGGCTGAGGTCGTTGTCTTTGTCCGCTCCCCTGTAGGTTCATTTATTGATATTCCCTTACGAACTTTGATCCTTGGGGCAGGTTTGACGATAAAGAAATCATCGTCATCTTCGTCATCATCATCATCATTCCTTGGAGAGGAAGATGGTTCATCATCAGGGATGTCGACGGTTTCATCATCTTCTGCTTCGGATTCTTCAGCTTCGTCTTCGAGTTGCTCCCCCTCAGATACAGAGGCGAGCTTCTCGGTTCCCTCTGGGTTTTCAACTCCCTGAGGTCCAGCAGTGAGATCTTCAATCTTCTCTCCTCTGATAGATTCATCATGGGAAAGGTCTTCAGCGCTCTTTTCTTCAGCGGTATTCTCCCCGGGATGTTCAGCGCTCTTCTCCCCCTCTTTCTCATGATGAGTGGGGGAGGAATGTGCAGACTCTTCAGCTGTGGAAGGTTTTCTGTCTTCTTGGCCAGAAATACCTATACAGCCTTCAATCTTTGCCAATCTGGCTTCTAGGCCAGTTATAGCAGGATTGATCTTCTCAAGCTCAGTGCGATTCGCCGCTGTGAAAGTTTCCAATGCAGGGGCAGGGGCAGGTTCAGGAGCAGGAGTAGTCGCCGTTTTCAGCAGTTGCTCGATCATAGTTTTCATCGAACCAACGTCGGTCTTTACAGAGCCTAAGTCAGTCGTCAGAGTTTGAACATTTGTCTTCACAGCAGACATATCACCCTCTATTGCTCCAACCGATGTCTTCAGCGTTGTTACTTCGCCGGACATGGAGGAAACTGATTTTTTGAGTGAGGTGTAGTCTGTGTAGATATCAGCGAGCACCTTGGCGAAGTCGCCGAGAGTCTTATCAAGTTGCTTGATGTCATATGTGGAAGCCTTTTTCTCCACCACCGTTGTCAGCTTTGTCAGATTCTCTCCAGCGTTTGTTACAGCTGTAGAGTTGTTGGAAAGAGTGGTGGTGAGTCCTGTCAGCTTTGTTTCCACGGACTTCAGAGAGGCATTGATGTCTCCCAAATTAGGACCTGTAACAGATAAGTACTTGTGAACAAAGGAAAGCTCAGAAGTTTCAGGTTTAGTTACAGTGTATATGGTTTGATTTGTACCTGCAGGAGGATTGATGAACTCGTCAAAGTTGCGGGTTCCTGAAAAATGTTCCATATCCTCTTCGAAAGTACGGTGAGGTATGGTGATCTCCGCAGGTCCTGTCTTCATCATTCTTTGAGAAGCGTCAGTGGTGGCTTCTGGAATGATGGCATCTCCAGTGTTCTTTGGAGTAGAGTCCAAGTAAGTAGAGGGAGAAGCGAAGGATAAGAATGGGGTTCGGGTACTGAGTTCAGCGTTGGATTCGCTGATTATCACTTCATCAGTCTTTTGAGAGACTGAGGGAGGTTGGGTAGGTTCCAAGTTTCTAACCTCAGCGTTTGGAGACGCTGAAGTCTGGATGGGAGGGATGGCTTGAATGGGTGTGGCAGAGCGTACCACGGAACTTTCCTTCAGCTCTGCAGAATGAGCTGAGGAGTCTTCAGCAAGAGATTGTTGGGGCTGCTCCTTGGTTTTCTTGATCCTTTTGGAACCAAGTTGGGTTGAAGAGTGTTTCCTTTTCTTAGAAGGAGAGGATTGTGTGGCCGGGGTATCAGCGATGGGTGTTGTCGCTGAAGGAGCCACAGAAGTCGAAGAAGTGGGGTTGAGAAGAGTGAGAAGGGTAGAAAGACGTACCTCATTTTCGACAGGTTTGAAGTCGAGCACCTTAGAGCCAACCTGAGAGAGTTTCAGGTCACCCTCTTGCGGGTAGCTGTCCTTAAGGCCATATTGAAAGATAGCGCTGATGAATCGGGGGTAGGGAACCCATGCAGGTCTGTCAGCGGCAAAATCCACGCGTTGCACTAAGTCATCATAGATAACATATGCCCAGTCAATGTGTAGACCTTTCAGCAGAGCATATCCCATAGCTTGCTGAGGTTGAGCGGCTTGAACAGAGGAGCCGGTCTTCGCTGTCATGCAGCTGATCAGATGGGCGAAGATGAAATTCATCTCGCTTGGCATTTTTGACTTCTTTATCAGCGTCAGCTTCTTCTCGGGCTTCTTGTCCCTTCCAGTTTCCCAGATGTAACCCATTGCGTCGAGGAAAGCAATGATGGCATCTTTGTCAGCTTGCTTCTTATGGCCAGGGAATGGAACGAAAGGTTTTTCTTTGGTGGCATCGGGAAAGTTCAGAGCTTTGCAAATTATAGCGGGGGTTATCTTTATCGTGCCATACTCAGTATCGCTGAGTATGCAGTCAATGGTTTTGGATGGATCTTTGGCGGATGGTAGCTGAGAGTGTCTGGCAGAGTACCAGAACTGGGATAGCAGCAACTGATTTGCAGGAGGTGAAATGGTCAGGGCTGTTGAAATGCAGCTATTCTTCAGAAATTTCACAGCATCATCCAGATGTGTGACTTGCTTTCGAGGAGGAAACTCGAAAAGCGCAGAGAGGTTGTTTATCTTGGTCCAGTCAAGTTGATCTAGAGTAAACTTAACTTGTGGAGCCTTGATGATTTCCACTTCCTCAGAGTCAGTGGAGATGTTCTCAGCGGTAGTATGAATCTTGGAAGTTGCCATTTCTCTGTATTATCAGTTCAACCAAAGATGTTAACAAATAAGAATAATCTTAATGTGGAAAGAATTTCCATTAAGATGGTTCGAATTTTATCCATTTCATTCAGACTCAAAAGTCTTAATGAAGATTAGGGTTTTTTTTGATTTTTTTTTTAAAACTAAAAAATAAACCCCATGTATTCTGGTTATCCAGTTTTCTATGAAGGAATAGATTCTGGAAACGAATGAAGAACAAGTTTAAGATTTTGCATTTAAACTTGAAGAACAACCATGAAATGGTTGTGTTCATAAAACCATGAAAGAAATGATTTCATTTTTAAGAAGTTCTTTTGTTTGATTTTGTTTAAAACAATGATAAGATCAGAAACAAGTTATTCGCATTTGATAATTAATAAGAACATATTAACCTTGATGTTTTGATGAAGAAGATGATGAACAGTTCTTGAAGATTTAAGAGCACAAATGCAACAGTAATTCTTTTCTTGCGGAGGAAGATTTGATCGCGTAAAAGACAAATATAAACCAAGAGTTTGTTTATATAGGGAGTTTTAGAGAGAGAAAACCTTGAGCGGGAAAAGGTTTTCATCATGACACGGACACGTGTTTGCATTTGATTGGAAGTTTGAACGAGGCGTGCAAACGTGTGTCAGAAAGAAAAACGTGCCGAGGTTTATCCGTTGCAATGACGTCACAACTGTCCTTTCACATTCTTTTAGGATGTCTCTGAGGTTTTGAAAGCTCAGGGACTCTTTTGAAAAACATGAAGCACTGAATAGAAATATCAGTGACGGTTTTAAGAACTTTCAAAATATCGCTATTAAGGAAGAGATATTCAACGATGCATTTTGTTTTGAAATCTTGCATTTGCATGCGTTTGTCAGAGAGAGAAAACATACCTGGATATCAGTTTAACCAAGTTTATTCAGAGAGAAGATGATTGAATAGGTTATACGAGTTGATTTTATCCTATCGCTGATCAATGTGAACCGCTGAAGATTTTACCCTTCAAAGTTCAGCATTCCAAGCTCACTGATGAGAAAGTTGAATCTTGTCTCATCAAGAGGTTTGGTAAATAGATCAGCTAACTGATAATCAGTTGGGATAAAATGAAGTTCTATATCACCATTCATCACATGATCTCTGATAAAATGATATCTGATTTCTATGTGTTTCGTCTTTGAGTGTAGCACTGGATTGTTTGCTATAGCGATGGCGCTAGTGCTGTCGCAATAGATTGGAATTTTGGAGAGCTGAAGATCATAGTCTAGTAGCTGATTTCTCATCCATAAGACTTGAGAACAACAGCTTCCAGCGGCTACATATTCAGCTTCAACTGTGGAAGTGGACACTGAGTTTTGCTTTTTACTTGTCCAACTTACCAGCTTTCCACCCAGGAGCTGACATCCTCCTGTGGTGCTTTTCCTATCCATTCTGCAACCTGCAAAATCACTATCTGAATAGGCGGTTAAATCGAATCCTGAGTCTTTGGGATACCAAAGGCCTTAATTCGCTGTACCGTTAAGATATCGAAAGATTCTCTTTACAGCTTTCATATGTGATAGCATAGGTTCAGCTTGATATTGTGCACACAAACATGTTGCAAACATAATATCGGGTCGGCTAGCTGTCAGATACAAGAGAGAGCCGATCATCCCACGGTACAGCGTGACATTAACAGGTATTCCCTTTGAATCCTTGTCAAGTGTCAGCGGTGGTGCCATTGGGGTTTTCATAGTTGAACTATGTGTTAAATCAAATTTCTTCAGCATATCTTTAACATATTTTCCCTGATTTATAAAAGTTCCTTTTTCAGTTTGCTTAATCTGAAGACCAAGGAAATATGTTAGTTCACCCATCATGCTCATTTTATACTCATCTTTCATTCTATCAGCGAAACGAGTACAAAGCTCAGGGTTAGTAGAACCAAATATAATGTCGTCAACATATATTTGAACTAAAATGATATGCCCTTTTACTTTTCTAAAAAATAGAGTTTTGTCAATCTTACCTCGCTCAAAATTTTCAATGTGGAGATAAGTAGAAAGAGTGTCATACCATGCACGAGGAGCTTGCTTTAAGCCATAAAGTGCCTTATCCAGCTTATAAACATAATCTGGACGCTTAGAGTCTGAAAACCCTGGAGGTTGTTCCACGTAAACTTCTTCATTCAGCTTTCCATTTAGAAATGCTGACTTAACATCCATCTGATGTACTGTGAAGTTTTTGTGTACAGCGTATGCTAAGAAAAGACGAATAGATTCAAGTCTTGCTACTGGAGCAAATGTTTCGTCATAATCTATACCTTCCTCTTGTCTATATCCCTGAGCAAAAAGACGAGCTTTGTTGCGGGTTACAGTACCATGTTCGTCCAACTTGTTTCGATAGACCCATTTAGTGCCTATCACTTTTTTATCAGTTGGTCTTCGAACAAGTTTCCAAACTTTGTTTCTTTCGAATTCAGTCAGCTCTTCTTGCATAGCGCTGACCCAGTTTGGATCTCTGAGGGCATCATCTATTTTCTTTGGTTCAGTTAGTGAAATAAAGTTAACAAATAAACAAATATTACCTGCACTTCTACGAGTCTGAACACCAGCGTTTGGATCACCAAGAATTTGATCAATTGGGTGATTTGCAGTCCATCGCTGAGCCGGAGCATAAGTCGCTGACTCATCTAGAACTGGAGAAGCTGAAGATGAGGCTTCAGCTGCTTCTGGAGTTTCAGCTAAGAGAGGAATGCTTGCATTTGTCATTTCATTCACTGATTGCTGAGAAATAGATGGAATGTCTGAGACATTTGGATCAACTACAGGTATAGTGTTTATAGGAACAGCTGAGACCCATGATGTTTCAGCTTCACTATTCTGCATGTTTGAAATGATAGGAGGACTATCATCTTCTACTGTGTGAGCATGAGGTGTGGGAACATCTTCTGAATCACCAAGATGAGAAAACATCCATTGATTCAGTTCTTCAGTATCAGCGGACGGTTTAGAGTTCGCTGAACGGGATTCGTCAAACGTGACGTGAATAGTTTCTTCTACAGTTTGTCTTCTACGGTTGAAGACTCTGAAGGCTTTGGAAACTGAGGAGTATCCATGAAAGATTCCATCATCAGCCTTAGGATCAAACTTTCCAAGGGCATCTCTGTTGTTCAGTATGAAACACTGACATCCAAAGATGTGAAGAAAGCTGATTGAAGGCTTTCTCCCATGAAAGAGTTCATAGGCTGTCTTTTTGAATCTTTTAACTATCAGCGACCTGTTTTGCGTAAAACAAGCAGTGTTGACAGCTTCTGCCCAAAACTGAGTAGGCAGGTGAGAATCGCTGAGTATTGAACGTGCAGCTTCAATAATTGTTCTATTTCTTCTTTCAGCGACTCCGTTTTGTTGCGGTGTTCTCACTGACGAAAAGTTGTGAGAAATACCCTTACTCTCAAGGAAGGAATCAAGAGAACTGTTTTTGAATTCAGTTCCATGATCACTTCTTATAGAGCGAACAGTCATATTGTTCAGGGTTTCCATCTTCCGAACAAAGGTGATGAGTTCTTCAGGGGTGTCACTCTTGGAATGGAGAAACATTACCCATGTGTAACGAGAGAATTCATCAACTATGACCAGCGTATATTTCTTTCTAGCGATGGATTTTTTGTTAACAGGGCCAAACAAATCCATATGGAGTAGTTGTAGAGGAGATGACACTGAGGAGACTTGCTTTGACTTAAAGCTTGCCTTGGTCTGCTTCCCTTTTTCACACGCTGAACATAAAGACTCTTTGGCGTATGAATGCTGAGGTAGACCATTGACTAACTCTTTTGAAGAAAGAGTGTTCAGTGTCTTGAAATTTAGATGCGAAAGCCTCTTATGCCATAGCCAGTTGACATCAGATGAGGCCTTTGAGAAGAAACAGGAGTTCTCAGTGGTTGTTGAGTCCATGTTTATTACATAAACATTTTCCAAACGATAACCGCTGAGAGCTATCTTCTCCTTTTTGTCAGTGACAAAGCAGGATTCCTTAGTGAAAATCACTTTGTTATCCATGTCGCAAAGCTGACTGATGCTCAGAAGATTATGCTTCAGCCCTTCAATATATGCGACTCTTCTGAAGGAGGTTGTACCATTTGAAAGTACACCATACCCTCGGGTGTGTCCTTTTCCATTTCCACCGAAAGTCACAGAGGGACCCTTCTCTTCCTTGTATTCAGCGAGCAGGTTTTTCTTTCCAGTCATGTGTCTAGAGCATCCGCTATCGAGATACCAGATACCCTTCTTAACCTGCATTTACAAAGGAAGATTAGTTTTGCTTGGGTACCTAATTAACCATGTATACACGTTTATCAGTGGAAGTGGTTGGAATAGAAGGTTCAGCGGTCTTCACAGCATTTGAAGATTCAGCTTTGTCTTTCTTCACTTTGGTTAATTTCTTAACTTCAGTGGTAGGAGTCACCTTGACCTGATTTGCATCAGGGTTGGTCTTCTTTGCCTTGGGGGCAATCTTCACCTTAGCTATCTTTTCAGCTTTGGTGGCTGTGGGGCACTTACTAGCAATATGATCGGTAAGTCCACAGTGATAACATTTCCTATAACTAAAAGTAGTTCTAGGACCATTTGTATGCTGAGCTTTTAATTTTGAATTAGAAGTGCCAGCACCAAGTAAACTAATGGCTTTAGAAATGGGACGAACATTCAGTTCTTCAGATTTCTTACCAAGGACATCCACTCTGAGTCTAGGAGTAGATCGCTGAATAGATCCAGAGATCAGCTTTCTAGATCCAGAGGGGTAGGTCACTGAGGCTTTAGAAGCATTCAGCTTTGGTACTAAGGTACCCTTCTAAGGATTTTGATAAATAACAATTCCTTTACCTTTGTCTTTAGAGACAGAGGTAGGTTTTGAATAAACCATTTTCTCCTTGCCTTTTGAGGAGGTAGGAGTTTCCTCAGGGATTGGTGTAATGGACGAGGAGCACTGAGAAGATAAGGTATCAGCGACTGAGGATACGAACGTTCCAAATTTAAGCATTGAACGCTCAGTGGTTGGTTTTGGAGTATCGTATTTGTAACCCAGACCACGTTTATCACTCAGGGGAATCTGAGACTTTATTATCTCAGTGATCTTTGTTGAAGAATTACACCATCCTTCAACAGTAGCTTTTTCAGCTTTTAATGCAGCGATAGCTTCTGCTCGTTCGATTTTGACTAGCTGATTTAAATATACTTGATCTTTGAAATCTTCTTCAATTTTAGAAAGCTTTTCTATTTGAAGGTGACAGTTTTTCAGTTGTTCAGCGAGATCAAGGTTTTGGTTTTCAACCACAGTTTTGCCGTTCATAGCTTCGTATAAACTTCTAGTCAATAGTTCGATCTTACGGAGACTATCAGCTTCATCAATATTTGCAATATTGGTAAAGAAAGAAGGCGATACCTGAATAGCAGAGGTTGAAGTTGAGGGAATGTCTGAACTTTCTTCCTCATCTTCAATCTTAGCCATAAGGCAGAGATTGGCTTCATCATCTTCAGAGTCAGATGATGGTTCTTCTTTATCAGATTCAGCCCAATCATAGTTGGCCATAAAGCCTTTGCCTTTCTTCTTAAAGCTTTTCAGCTTTGCATACTTTTCCTTCATCTTTGAGTATTTGTCATCTTTATTCCTTGGAACAAAGGTTTTCTTTGGGAAAACTGAAGGTCTCATGACTTTCTTTGACCTGCACTCATTAGCGAAATGACCTGTCTTTTCGCAGTTGAAACAAGTAGCAGTAGCCTTATCAACAAAAGCTGATGATTTAGGCTTGTCAGTTATGGAAAGAGGTTTGTTCTTTCTAAACATCTTCTTTTTGGCGAATCTCCTGAACTTTTTAGTTAGGAGAGCCAAAGATTCATCATCATCTAAAGAATCATAATCTGATGACCTTTCAGAGTTACTTTCTAACTCAGTGATAGTGACCAAGGGTCGCTGAGTAGAGGGTTCCTCTGAGATTAAAGCAACAGGGGTGCTTTTGGAATCTTTTACAAGATTCTTCTTAAGATGGCTAGATTGCTCATGATTCAGCAATGTACCATATAAGGTTGAAAGGGTCATTGATTTAAGATCCTTTGTCAGCTTGAGACACATGGAATAATTGTCCCAGCTTTCAGGTAAACATTCTAGAAACTTTGTCAGTACTTCAAAGTTAGAATATTCCTTACCAACAGTTTTTAGATCTATAATTAAGCAATTAAAACGTTGGTGAACTTCAGAGAGAGTTTCATTCTTACCAGAAGTTAAGCTTTCGTATTGTCTTACCAGGTTGATTTTTCTTGAGTCCTGGACTTCATACGTTCCTTCATACTGAACACGTATTGTGTCCCACATGGCTTTTGATGTTTTCAGATTCATGACGGAATGGTAGACTTTGTCAGGAAGAGCCATGGAAAGTATGGATCTGGCTTTTGTATCTATAGCCACTTTCTTCTTATCTTCATCGGTCCACATATGTATTTCCTTGGGAACCAGCCTTTCTGGAATAGCAGGTCTATTCGCAGCAGCTGGAACTGCAAGGTCAATAGTTACAGGGATGAATGGGCCGTTCTCAAGATAGTAAGGCATAGTAGGGTCTACACCTTCTAAGAAGAGTGTCATCCTGTTTTTCCATAAATTGAAGTTATCTCTGGAAAATCTAGGGGGTTTTGCAAGAGAACCATTGTCTATATAATTTGTGTTTGTGTTGGAGGCCATTTTCAGATAATAGCAAGGAAGAGAAATATCTTAGATTAGATCTTGTTTATGAGATTAAACAAATCCGCTCTGATACCACTTGTTGGTCCCGAAGGCCTATACAAGTTTGTAGAAGGGGGGGGGGGTTGAATACAAACACACAGATTTTACTTTTCTAAATTGTTTATTGATAAATCATTAACAATTTACAGCTTGTTGCGGAGACAAGATTAAGGATAAACCTAAATCTAAACAAGTTGGAACACTAAGGTTTCTTGCACTAAGAGAGATAAGGAAATTACTAATAATAACCTATCTTGAGATAAGAGATTGAATTTGTCCAGAGTTAGCAAGTTACTTCAAATGAAGTGGGTTCATCTCTTTATATACTGCATGCATTTAATGCAAGTCAGTATACACTTTACACGTGTCATCAGCTGGTTGGTTGCATGTCATTGACCTTTGTTGACAACCTTAGTAGCCGCATGTATGAACAGTGTAGTATCAGAGTGGTTGTACGATTCAGACAATTCGGAGGTTCTTTTCAGACATTTCGTACGGAGTCGTGCAAGGGTGGTTAAGACAAAAGTACTTTGTACGGAGGACTTCATGATCAGCTTTCGTTGATTCAGAGCATTATCATTATCTATTCAGCGAATGATAAAGTTCAGCGATAGCTGAAGTCTTGTACTTGATACTTCACGTTGAGTGGACAAATCTGAGTCTTCGCTGATCCGCATCAGTTCATTAGGAGACTTGTCGCTTGATCTTCGACTTCAGCGTAGAACCTATGTTGACGTGAAACTTGTCTTCAGGGATCATAAGTAAACAACTAACTTATCAGCGATCATCATAATGACTGAACAGACTCAGAACATTAATGGTGAACAGTGTTCGCTGAATGTTTAATTTAAAGAGCGAGAGTTCCTATCAGCGGTACTGTAAGATCTTAGTACTTATCAGCGATAGTGAAACTCTGATACATATTGTTTACTTACAATTTTCACTAAGTATATTAGAGAGGGTCATTATCAAATCACTGAGGGTTTGGATCAACACTCTGTTCATCAGATCCATGAACACGGCTGGAGCATTTGTCAACCCGAACGGCATTACAAGGAATTCATAGTGCTCGTACCTCATTCTGAATGCCGTCTTGGGAATGTCTTCATCTCTTACTCGAACTTGATGATAACCCGATCTTAGATCAATCTTTGAAAACCATCCCGCACCTTGGAGTTGATCGAACAGATCATCAATCCTTGGAATAGGATACTTGTTCTTAATCATCACCTTATTCAGCTCGCGATAGTCGATGCACATTCTCATAGTGCCATCCTTTTTCTTAACAAACAATACCGGAGTTCCCCAAGGTGAAGAACTTGGTCTAATAAAACCGTTGTCTAACAATTCTTGTAACTGAGACATCATTTCTTTCATTTCAGCTGGCGCTAAGCGATACGGTGCACGCGCGATCGGTGCCGCTCCCGGAATGAGATCAATTCGAAATTCAACTTGTCGTTCAGATGGTAGACCTGGAAGATCATCGGGAAATACGTTTGGAAAATCACGTACCACCCTTATATCCTCCACTTGTTTCCTTTCTGCCTTTACATCTAAAACATATGCTAAATAGGATGAACATCCTTTCACCAAACACTAACGCGCTTTAGCAACAGAAATCAACGGAACTTCCCCTCTTCTCTTTTCTCCATAGATAAATACATCATCCTTATCAGTCATCGAAATCCGAATTAATTTCGTTGAACAAAATATTTCTGCCTGGTTGACTATTAGCCAGTCCATACCCACAATCATATCAAATCCCCCAATTTCCATTAACAACAAATCAATCGGAAATTTCGTTTCCCCTATCGAAATTAAACAACCTTCAAGTCTTTCATGAACTAAGACTTTACCTCCGTTAGCTATCTCGACTACTAAGGCATCTTCCAAAGTAGTGACAGACATAGCTAACTTTTGAAAGAACGACTTGGACACAAACGATAAATTTGCACCACAGTCAAATAAAATGCGCGCGGGAATAGAATTAACGAGAAATGTACCCGAAACGACATCTTTGGACTCCTTCGCCTCTTCCGCCGTCATATGAAATGCCCGACCCGTCGGTTTAGGAGTAATCGGTTTCTTTTCTTGATCTCCGCCCTTCTTTACCTTCGGACAATCTCTTCGAAAGTGTCCGGGCTATTTACATTCGAAACAGATCGGTCCTTGAATAGGACAGTTTGCCGCTATATGCCCAAACTTCCCTCATTTGAAGCACTCATTCCCGACTGTCCGACACTGACCAAAATGTTTACTTCGGCATTTTGAACACCAACTTGGTTCCCGATGAGACTCATAACGAACGTTCTTGCCAAATGATTTGAATTTCTGAGAAGACTCCGACCGGCCTTCCCACTTTCGTTTCTCTCCCACGTGTGTCTTTTCTTCTTTATCCTTAGCATACACTTCCTCTATAACTTCGGCTTCTTCGATCGTCTCCCTCAACGTCGAAGCTTTTGAACTCCGCACCCGCGACATCATATCCGCTGGCAAACCCTTCAAATAAGCTTTAACCTTATCCTTCTCAGTTGGAGCCACATGCCCCACTAAGTTTAGCTTCTCCATAAAGGATTCAGTATACTTCCTAACAGTAGAAGTACCCTTCTTAAGAGTCCGAAACTCTTCTTCAATCCTATCCATTTCGTTTTCATTACAGTATTCCTCCAAAATCTTTTTCTTGAATGACTCCCATGTCATAGTTGCTAAGACTGGAGCCGTTACAGTAGACGTCACTATGTTCCACCAAGTCAACGCGTTACCTCGTAACATTTGAGACCCAAATCTGACCTTCGACTTTTCATCACATTCACAAGCTCGGAAAGCTTGTTCCATTTCCTTGAGCCAATTCATGCATGCCAGAGGATTGTCTGCTCCGGTAAACTCTGGCGGTTTACAGCTTAGAAGCGTTTTATATGAGCAGAATATTTCCACCCTCCTTTCAACCTCTGTTACAGGATTACGAATTTGATTTATTACCCCACTATCAGTCTCCGTTCGACGTAACTCCAAACTTCGATCATTCAGTGCTTTCATAAACATTTCAGTTTGTTGTGCCATTGCTTTATTCATCATTTGCATCATGTTCTCCATCATACGAGACTCCACCGTCGATTCCGGCGTTTCTTGGGTGATGGTACTGGTACTCGTTCTATGAATCCGACTGTCCGCTCCTCCCATAGAAGGTAACCTCGGCGGACTCTCATGAGTTTCGCCTATTTCAGGTCGTTTTTCTACTGACCAATCAATCATGGACCTATCCATCGAAGAAATAGGGGACCTCAGTGGCGTATTCACCATCGTTCTGACATAACACAAAGAAATAACCATAAGAAATGGTTACACATATCTAGACATACGAAACGTACTTTACCGATCATTAATCACTGTAACAATTTAGAAATAAGCATGCTTGCGTAACAATATATTCATAATAACAGTAGCTAATTGAAATTATGAATATACTATACATGAGAATCCTCATTACCATCGTTACAGTACTAATTTCACGTATTTCCGTCGACTCTAAGACTATCCCGTCTTAGTACTTCTACCTATTTCTCACATATCATATCTTAATTCATCTCAGCTTAAGTCTAGGTATCTCACTAGCATACCTAGTTCACTTAAACTAATGCTCTGATACCATATTGTAACACCCTAAAAGTCAGGGCTAATTTGAACATCATATTATAACAAGTTATGACCAAATAACATCCAAACTTTTATATAAGAAGAGAATTAACTATGAGGTTTCGTAATTACAAACATGGAATTCTCCCAATAACTTATTAATCTAATCATTTCCACTATAATTATATTAACTAAGTTATCTAAGCAGTCCATCAAAAAGCCTCAATGCATTAGCTAACTTCTCCGCTTATCTCTTAAGTTGGATACTTCAAAAGCTCTCGGCCCACATCCCATTTACTTCCCTGAGCCTGTACCTGGTAAGAAAATTTTATTTGAACGATTAGGCTTACGCCTAGTGAGAACATCCAATTTCAAATTAAAACGTTAACAGTTTGAAAATATTCAATACATATAAACAAACCTGTTCTCCACCATTCTTACCGTACACTTGCTCACCTCAAAGACGGGAACATACCCGATCCCATGAATATGGCTAACTTTCAGTAAGTCATATTATCACAATCAAGAGCCTACTACGAATCATTATAGATTCTAGATTATTGCTCTTATCTAAGAAATTACAAGTTACTTTATGCCTATTTCTTGGCCTAGAAGTAGAGATTACAAGTTACTTTATGCCTATCTCTGGTCTTCCCCTAGAAATCAGGAATTACAATTTACTTTATGCCTATTCCTCGATTTATATACTATGAAATAGAAATTACAATTTCCGTTATGCCTATTTCTCATTTCATAACACCTTTACGAAATGGGAATTACAAATTACTTTATGCCTATTCCGCATTTCAGTTCAACGGGAATTACAAATTACTTTATGCCTATTCCACGTTAAAAATAGAAACAGTGCCTATGGATCCATTACACTTACTAGCGTATATGCATAATAACACATAACGCCACCTCTCGTATCATATTCTTAATTCTAAGAATACTAGATAACCTAAAGCATCCTTATCCTCAAATACTTCATTTTATCCGGAAACTACGGCTGTTCTTCAGTTTTACCATCGATCAGCCCCAATAATTTCATTCTTAGTTCGACCCATATCATTCTAACAGTTGTAGAGCATACAGATACGAAAACAACACCAAAATCATCCAATTTTATGGTTTATAAAAATAAAATAGGATGAACTCACATTTAAAGAAGATAAACCCACTTCTCTGCACAATCTGATTCCAAATCAAAACAGCACCTAGATGAAATCAGATTAAGATATGGATACTATCTTGTAACTGATATCAAGCTTACAAAATCTTTATGATCTTACCCAAAATTTCAGCTTAATTCCTCTTCTTTCTCTTTTCTTTCTTTCCTCTCTTTTGACCGACTCCAACAGGTGAATTGAGATAATATCTCAATTCAGCCTAACCCATCCATTAAGTAACCCCAACTTTCCAAAATAACCAAACACACACTCAAGTTTCAACTTTCCAAAATAGCATCAAACTTTGGTCACTTAACTTTTAACTCCAATATTTATATAATTACGAAATAGCACAAAAACTTAAACCCAATTACAACTCAACTTCATTCATATTAAAACATAATATAATGAAAATTCGAGGTGTTACACAGAGGCTGCCACGTGTAAAGGTATACTGACTTGTATTAAATGCATGCAGTATATAAAGGAAACCCTACTTCATTTTGAAGTGCTCGGCCATTCCTTTCTCGCTGAATTACTGTGTGAAAGAAAACCATCCTTAGTTTTTTTAATCTTCTTTCTTTCTTATTTCTAGTGCAAGAAATCTGTGTGTTCTCATAGTTTGTTTAGATTAGGTTTATTCCTTAATCTTGTTCCGCAACAAACTGTAAATTGTTTGATACATATCAATAAACAATTTAGAAAGATAAAAATCATGCGCTTGTATTCAACCCCCCCCCTTCTACAAACTTGTATAACCCCCTTGGGACCAACAAGTGGTATCAGAGCAGTTTGTTTCATCTAATAAACAAGATCTTTCTTATACTCTCTTCCTTGATATTTCTTCAATAAGGCAAATCCTACAAACACTAACTACATAGATAATGGCTCTCTTGCCAAACCACCTCGATTCTCCAAAGATAACTTCAATCACTAGAAAAATCGAATGATGCTCTTCTTGAAAGGTGTAGATCCCACTATATCTTACTATATTGAAAATGGACCTTATGTTCCTTTCATTATAGGCCCTGCTATTCCAGCCACTGCTACCAGAGCTGCCATCCCTGAAAGGGAAATCATTAAAGCTGTTAACCAGTGGACTGATGAAGACAAGAAGAAAGTGGCCATTAAAACTAAGGCCAGATCAATCATCTCCATGGCTCTTCCTAATGAAGTATATCACTCCATCATGAACCTGAAGACCTCAAAAGATATGTGGAACACCATATGTGTTCAATATGAAGGTACTACTGAAGTCCAGAACACAAGAAAGATCAACCTGGTAAGACAGTACGAAAGTTTCATTTGTGGTAAGAATGAAACCCTCTCTGAAATTCATCAACGGTTTAACTGCTTAATCATTGACTTAAAAACTGTTGGTAAGGAATATTCTAACTTTGAGATCCTGACAAAGTTTCTGGAAAGTCTTCCTGAAAGCTGGGACAATTATTCCATGTGTCTTAAGCTCTCTAAGGATCTTAAATTCATGACCCTCTCTACCTATTTGGCACTATGCTCAATCATGAGCAGTCGTGTCTACTTAAGAAGAATCTTGTGAAAGATTTCAAAAGCACCCATGTTGCTTTACTCTCAGAGTTGATGCCCACTCAGCGATCTACTGTCATAATCACTGAGTTGGAATCCAACTCTGATGAATCATCAGAAGCTGATCCTTCAGAACTTGATGAATCTCTGGCACTTCTGACTAATACATATAGGAGATTCGCCAGAAAGAGTAACTTCATAAGAAATAAACCTCTTTCCCTCACTGACAAGCCCAAATATTCAACTCGTGTAGATAAGGCAACTGCAAACTGCTTTAACTGTGAAAAAGTAGGACACTTTGCTAGTGAATGCAGGTCAAAGAAAGTCTACAAACCTTCATATTCCTCCTACAAGAAATCCTCTAACCCCAGGGCTAGAGATGACAAATACCATAAGCTGAAAGACAAATACCAAAAGCTGAAAGGCTTCAAAAAAAAGGAAAAGGCATGATCGCTGAAGATCATGACTGGACTGCTTCTGACGAAGAATCATCTGACTCTGATGATGATGAGGCCAATCTCTGCCTCATGGCTCAAATAGAAGAAGAGGAGGAAAAAGCTGAAATTCCCTCTACTTCTACATCTACCTCTCAGGTATCAAACTCTATTTCCGACACTTCTACTTCAGCTACTAATGAAGATGATAGACTTCGATCCATCGACCTCTTAACTTTTGATTTATTTAATGCCATGAATGGCAAAACAAAAGTTGAACAACAAAATCTTGATCTCGTTGAAAAACTTAAGAATTGTCATTTAGAAATTCAAAAGCTTGCAAAAATAGAGGAAAATTTTAAAGATCAGATTATTGTAAATTAAATCATCAGTATTGAGCGAGAAGAAGCTATCGCTGCATTAAAAGTTGAAAAGGTTACTGTTGAAGGATGGTGTAAATCCTCAACAATGATCACTGAGATATTAGGTGCTCAGATTCCCCTTAGTGACAAACGTGGTCTTGGTTACAAATCTGACGTTGAAAAACCAACCACTGATCGTTCCATGCTTAAGTTTGGAATGTTCATGTCATCTATCCCTGACACCTCTTCGTCTCAGTGTTCTTCTTCAAATACTCCCATTCCTGACGAAAAACTTACCTTGATTTCTAAAGGTAAAGAAAAAGCTACTCAAAAACCTCAGAAGGGTACCTATGTACCTAAGCTGAAAGTCTCAAAACCTTCAGCAAGTCATCCCTCTACTTCTAGGACCATATCCATGGATTTGTTCAACGATCTACTCCTAAAATAAGAGTGGATGTCACTGGTAAGAAATCCGAAGAACTGATAGTTCCTCCAATTTCCAATGCCAAAGGTATTCTTGGTGTTGACCCTGCCCATTTAAAAATCTCTGTTAAGCATGCAAATGGTCCTAAAGCTACTTTTAGCTATAGGAAATGTTATCACTGTGGACTTACAGATCATATTGCCAGTAAGTGTCCCACAGCTACCAAGGCTGAGAAATTAGCCAAGGTAAAGAAGACTGCCCCCAAGGCAAAGAAGATCATCCCTGATAGAAATCAGGCCAAGGTGAAAGACAACACTGAGGTTAAGAAATTAACCAAAGTGAAAAATGTCACTGAAGCTGAATCTTCAAATGCTGCAAAGATTGCTGAACCTTCCATTTCCTCTACCACCACTGACAAATGTGGACCCATAGTAAAATGGGTACCCAAATCAAACTAATCTTCCTTTGTTTGCAGGTCCTGAAGGGTATCTGGTATCTCGATAGCGGATGCTCTAGACACATGACTGGCAAAAAGAACCCGCTCGCTGATTACAAGGAAGAGAAATATCCCTCAGTGACCTTTGGTGGAAATGGAAAAGGCTATACCCGAGGGTTTGGTGTACTCTCTAATGGTACAACAACCTTCAGAAGAGTCGCATACGTCGAAGGGCTGAAGCTCAATCTTCTTAGCATCAGTCAGCTATGTGACAAGGATTACAAAGTGTGTTTCACTAAGGAATCATGCTTTGTCACTGACAAAAAGGAGAAAGTCGCTCTCAGCGGATACCGTTTGGAAAATATTTATGTTATAAACATGGACTCGACAACCACTGAGAATTCTTGTTTCTTCTCCAAAGCCTCATATGATGTCAACTGGCTATGGCATAAGAGGCTCTCCCATCTCAACTTCAAGACACTGAATACTCTTTCTTCAAAAGAGTTAGTCACTGGTCTTCCTCAACATTCATACGCTAAGGAATCTCTATGTTTATGGTGTGAAAAAGGGAAACAAACCAAAGCAAGCTTCAAGTCAAAGCAAGTTTCCTCAGTGTCATCTCCTCTTCAACTTCTTCACATGGATTTGTTTGGTCCTGTCAACAAACAATCCATCGCTGGAAAGAAATATACATTGTTCATTGTTGATGAGTTCTATAGTTACACCTAGTTTATGTTCCTCCGTTCTAAGAGTGACACCCCCTGATGAACTCATCGCTTTTGTCAGGAAAATGGAAGTCCTGAATAATATGACCGTTCGCTCAATAAGGAGTGATCATGGGACTGAATTCAAAAACAGTTCTCTTGAAAACTTCTTTGAAAGTAAGGGTATTTCTCACAACTTTTCTTCAGTGAGAACACCGCAACAAAATGGAGTCGCTGAAAGAAGAAATCGACAGATCATCGAAGCTGCACGTTTAATGCTCAGTGATTCTCATCTACCTACTCAGTTCTGGGCAGAAGCTGTCAACACTGCTTGTTTTACTCAAAACAGGTCGCTGATTGTCAAAAGATTCAAGAAAACAGCCTACGAGCTTTTTCATGGGAGAAAGCCTTCTATTAGCTTTCTTTACATCTTTGGATGTACGTGTTTTATACTGAACAACAGAGATGCCCTAGGAAAGTTTGATCCCAAGGTTGATGATGGAATATTTCTTGGATATTCTTCAATCTCTAAAGCCTTCAGAGTCTTCAATCGTAGAAGACAAACTGTAGAAGAAACAGTCTACGTCACTTTTGACGAATCCCGTTTAGCGAATTCAATGCCTTCTGCTGATACTGAAGAACTGAATCAATGGATGTTTTCTCATCTTGGGGACTAGGAAAGCATTCCCAATCCTCAAGTCAACATCCCTACCGCTGATGATGATCCTACCATCATCCCAAGCATGCAGACAAGTGAAGCTAAATCTTCATGGGTTTTAGTTGTTCCTATCAACAATATGCCTGCTTCTGAACCATCTACCTCAGATATCCCATCTACTTCTCAGCAATCAGTGAATGAAATGCCATCTGAACCTCTTCCTCTTTTGCTTGATATACCTGAAGTTGCTGAAGCCTCTTCTTCAGCTCTTCCAGAAGCTCAAATTGAGTCAGCAAATCATGCTCTGCCTCAGCGATGGTCTATTAATCACCCCATTGATCAGATTCTTGGTTATCCAAACGCTGGTGTTCAGACTCGACGAGGTTCAGGTAACATTTGTTTATTTGTTAACTTTATTTCTCTGATTGAACCAAAGAAAACAGATGATGCCCTCAGAGATCCAAACTAGGTCAACGCTATGCAAGAAGAACTGACAGAATTTGAAAGAAACAAAGTTTGGAATCTCGTTCCAAGACCATCTGACAAGTCAGTAATAGGCACTAAGTGGGTCTATCAAAACAAGTTGGATGAACATGGAACTGTAACCCACAACAAGGTTCGTCTTGTTGCTCAGGGATATAGACAAGAGGAAGGCATAGACTATGACGAAACATTTGTTCCAGTGGCAAGACTCGAAGCAATTCGTCTATTCTTAGCTTGCGCTGTTCACAGAGACTTCAAGGTATCTCAGATGGATGTGAAATCAGCATTCTTAAACGGAAGGCTGAATAAAGAAGTCTATGTTAAGCAACCTCCAGGATTCACTGATCCTAAGCATCCAGGTTATGTATATAAGTTGGATAAGTCACTCTATGGCTTAAAGCAAGCTCCTCGTGCATGGTATGACACTCTATCAACTTATCTCCATATTGAAAAATTTGAGCGTGGTAAAATCGATAAAACTCTATTTTTCAGGAAAGTAAAAGGGCATATCATTCTTGTTCAAATATATGTCGATGATATTATACTTGGTTCTACTAACCCTGATTTATGTACGTGTTTCGCTGAAAGAATGAAAGTTGAATATAAAATGAGTATAATGGGTGAACTGACATATTTCCTTGGTCTTCAAATCAAGCAGAATGAAAAAGGTACTTTCATTCACCAAGGTAAGTATGTTAAAGATATGCCGAAAAAGTTTGATTTAACTCAAACCTCAGCTATGAAAACCCCAATGGCACCACCGCGGACACTTAACAAAGATCCTTCAGAGAAGCCTGTTAATGTCACAGCGTATCGTGGGATGATCGGCTCTCTTCTGTATCTTACAGCTAGCCGTCCTGATATTATGTATGCAAATTGTTTATGTGCACGATATCAATCTGAACCTAAGGAATCTCATTTGATCGCTGTAAAGTGAATTTTCAGATACCTTAAAGGTACTCCCAACCTAGGTCTTTGGTATCCCAAAGACTCAGGGTTTGATCTAATCGCCTATTCAGATAGTGATTTTGCAGGATGCAAATTGGATAGGAAAAGCACCACAGGAGGCTGTCAGCTCCTGGGTAGTAAGCTGGTGAGTTGGACAAGTAAAAAGCAAAACTCGGTGTCCACCTCAAACGCTGAAGCTGAGTACGTAGCCGCTGGAAGCTGTTGCTCTCAGGTCTTATGGATGAGAAATCAACTATTGGACTATGACCTTCAGCTCTCCAAAATTCCAATCTATTGCGACAGCACTAGTGCCATCGCTATAGCAAACAATCCAATGCTACACTCAAAGACCAAACACATCGAGATCAGGTATCATTTTATCAGAGATCATGTGATGAATGGTGATATAGAACTCCATTTTATCCCAACTGACTTTCAGTTAGCTGCTCTACTCACCAAACCTCTTGATGAGACAAGATTCAACTTTCTCATCAGCGAGCTTGGAATGCTGAACTTAGAAGAGTAAAATCTTTAGTGGTTAGCATTGGATCAGTGATAATGTTTTATATATCTTCAGTCATCACATAATCTTTGAACAAAAGGTTCCCTGATCACAAGGTACGTTCTATCTCTTAAACGCTGACGTTCGCTTCAGCATGCAGAATTTCAAAATAAATTACATCGCTGAATATCTCTTTCTTTCAGTGATTCTTTTGAAAATCTCTGATATTTCGAATCAGTCCCTGAGTTTAAACCCTCAGAGACAACTTAAAATATGAAAGGACGTTTGTGACGTCATTACAACAGATAAACCCTGGCACGACCTTTCATCTGACACGCTAGCCCGTTTCGTTTCCTTGTCCAATAAGAATCAAGGGACATGTCATGTGTCAACATGAGAAACTTTTCCTGCTCATTAGTTTCTCTCTCTACTCACACTATATAAACCACTCAAGTTTATATTTTTACCTTTTACGCTCTCGAACTCACAAAAGGCAAAAGAATTTTCTTGCATCTCTAAGCTTTGGATTTTCTACGAACTTGTGATTCATCACTTCATCCTTCATCAACAAGTTCACATTTCCTTCTTTAATCTACTTTAAAAACTTGTTTTTGGTCTTATTCTTATTCTTAACAGATCAAACAAATGAACTTTCTAAAAACATGAAATCATCTTCTTTATAATTTCATGAACACAACTTGTTTACAAGTTGTTATTGTAAGTTTAAAACAAAAATCTTACACTTATACTTTTCATACGTTTTTCCAGAATCTTCTTATAGGGTTATTTTTATAACCCTATTTATAGCTTTTTATTATAATTTTGAGCTAATTTTTATTCCCCATTGAGTCTTTTTAGTCAAGTTTAGTGTCTAATTTAGCAAATAAACACTTTGTACCTTAAAACGTCAAAGTAGCATAATTCTATATAAATATAGCAATTTTCTTATTTAAAGTTGTCTAAATGTAGGGATGAGGAAAATGCCGTTTTGAAGTCTACATAGATATGGAAATACGTATGGATTGCACGTAACGAGACGGAAACGGAAGACTTCATCTTTTGGACACGACGACGTTTTTGTACACTTGGGCCGATTTGTGAAGAAGGATTTTTGGGCTTGTGGCTACTTAAACTTTGGACTCATTTTGGTTTGTTGTTGGGCTGAATCATATTTTCAACTTGGGCCCCCAAGAGCTATTCTTGGGCCCCAAGACAAAACTCAACTATATATATGTATGTGTAGTGCAGTAGTAAAATACCTCATATCTCATATTAGATATTACTTTGTTAGTGGTTAGCATTATTGGTAGTTGGTAGCTAGAGAGAGAGCCGAGACTCCCTCTTCTTTGTTTTCAGTTTGTGGTTGCGGTCAAGTGTAGTGGGTGAACCAAGTCCATAATTCCTTTGGGTTGGTTCACATTTCACACCCCGGTGATTCCGTTTAACACTCGGGTTTGATTTCTCGTATAATATAAGTGTGTTTTTATTCATCTCGTGTTTTCATTAATCGCAAAGTTCTAGCTAAAGTTCCATCGTTTTTCATCTTCTTACGGTTTTAAATCAAGCTCTCGTCTTCACGGTTTTAAAATTACTTTTGCTATAATTGGGTTAATTAATGTTTTACGCAAATCAGTTTCATACATCTCGATAGTTCAACTTTCGGTTTTGTTAATTTCGAACACCAACTCTTGACCCACTTCTATGTTCTAATTTGCTACCATAAATCGGAAGTCTGAATTAATCTCTTCGGATCCCCAACTAGCTTGGTTCATGGTTTGTAGTGATGGTGAAATTATAGAGGTTGCAAGTGTTATCGTTGTTTTTATTGTTAAAACCTTCTTCTCAGTTAATTAGTATAATTTTATAACTTTAATTAAAACGTTAGAATTCCAAGGTTAGTTTTGTGTTTAGCCACATTTAAAACAAGATTTTTCATCCCTTTAATTTATAATTAATTTTCTTAAAAGCGTAATTTCCAATTTCAAGTTCTGTGCGATGGGTTGTCCATCTCCAGTATTTGTTTTCTCAACCGTCGTTGTAGTTTTTAGTGCACGTAAAGCGATGATGTGCTAATTGCCTTAGCTTGGGGGTATAAAGTGAAGTTGGGACCGGAACCCGATAAAAAGACGAAAAGGTGTATCGTACGGTATGATTGTCTGAATTATCTAAATCAAAGTTATATTTTTAGGATGATTATAATTGGTCAACTGACAACTGATTAATTATATGAAGGACTGTTAAGTCACATAAAATATCGGCTCTGAGATAATAAGGAATACTGTCTCATCTCTAATCTAATTATCTGACTAAATGTCCCAATGAACCTTTATACCCTGTGCTTCCTCAGAATTAAATTACCATTAGTTGATAACCAAACACCCAACAAAAAGATTACCTTCGCATTCGCCATCTGAAACCTGTTTTTATTTATTGGACTTATAAAAGAAGAACTTTTTCAAGCTTCCCTGTGGGATCGATACTCGGTAATTTGTACCATTTATTACTTGTTAAAGGCGATAATAGACTAAGATGTATACTTGCGTCCTGGTTTATTTGTGATATTTTCAGGTACACACCTAGCTCTCAACAAGGTTTTGGCGCCGTTGCCGGGGAAGCAAGCCAGAAGTTTTTCTTTTTAGTAAAATTTATAAAAACAAGTTTTTCTACCATCTTTTTAGAAAAGAAAAAAAAAGAAATATAGTGTATGCCAAGGTTGCCTCACGGTGAACTTTCCGAATTTAATCCTGACATTGAAAGAACGTTCAAACAACGAAGAAGAATTCAAAGAGCTAACACAGTCTTAAATTCTCCCGAAATGTCTGAACATTATTCTTCTGCATCAGATGACGAGGAGGAACATCGCCAGTTTGGTCCTAATGGGCGTCCTATTAATAATGAGGAAATTCCAATAAACCGACCAATAAATAATATTGATGATGAGGAACAAACCATTTTTCGGTTAGCAAATTCTAAAGATGGCGGTATTATGTGTTACGATGTTCCTGTTTTAACTCAGTTACATTCAGGAATTTTGAAACCAACTTTGCAAACCCGCCACTTCGAATTGAAACCGATTATGTTTCATATGTTACAAACCAACGACCAGTACGCTGGTTTGGCATCTGATGATCCTCATTCTCACTTACGGTCTTTCATGGAAATTACAGATTCTTTGAAGCTTCCTGGTGTGGAAGACGATGCACTGAAATTAAAACTTTTTCCGTATTCTTTAAGAGACAGTGCAAGGTCTTGGTACACCTCAATGAAGACAGATTCTATAGTTACATGGACCCAGATGGCTGAGAAATTTTTAAAAAAATATTTTCCACCCACGATGAATGCTAAGTCGCGAAATGCAATCTGTACTTTTAAACAAATGGACGACGAAGCAGTTCCTGATGCATGGGATAGGTACAAGGAGCTTTTGAGAAAATGCCCTCACAATGGCATTCCATATTGCATTCAGTTAGAGACGTTTTATAGCGGTTTAAATATTACTGCAAAACAAATGCTCGACGCTACTGCAAACGGAGCTTTCACATCTTGTACCTATAATGAAGGATATGACATCCTTGAGAGGATTTCTAACAACAATGGTTAGTGGGTTGATCCACGTGTTGTACCACCAAGAAAGACAACAAGAGCACAAGATCACGAGGCTTATGCATTGATATCTACACAGTTGAGTGGCATGGCATCTTTAATTAGAAATATTAATGTTGTGTCAGTCAATCATGTGGCACCACCTCCTACAGTCCAATCTATACAGTGCACATATTGTGGTGATGGTCACAACTTTGAACATTGTCTAGGAAATCATGAGCGTATTAACTACGTTGGCCATAACAACCATAACAACAACAACAAAGGAGGACCTTTTTCTCAAACATACAATCCTGAGTGGAGAAACCATCCAAACTTTTCATGGCACAGTCCAGCTTTGAATCCACCACCACCTAAATTGCAGGGTCAAAACCAGCAATTTCAGCACAAACCTCAAAACAATCAGCACGCAAATTCTCAGAACAACCAACATGCTTTTCAAAAGTCCAACCAGCATGCCTAGTCATCTACTTCTTTGGAAGCAATGATGAAGGGATTTATGTCCCAAACTCAAGCATCAATTAAGAATCTGGAGACCCAAATGGGTCAAATGGCTTTAGAAATGAGGAAATGCCCCCCCCCCCCCTCGGTTCTTTGCCAAGTGATACTGAAGTACCTCCAAGAGCCGAAAAAGAGCATGTAAAAGCTGTAACTTTGAGGAGTGGTAAGGATTTACTGGAAAACACACCAAAAGATCTTAAAAACCAGACAAAGTAGAGCCAGAAAATAAAAATACAGTTTCAGATTTTACTTAGTCCAGTAGAACTATTGGGCCAGAAAACACTGTTGGGCCCAATGACTCCACTATAGTCCCAATTTTCCCACTGATCCCAAAAAAACCCAAGAAAGATCAGACAGTCACAAACAAGTCTGTTGGGGATGTGTCACAAACTGGTGACAGTCCCAAAGTTCCCAGTGATAAGAAAACAGACAACACTCCACCAATCCCAGCACCTACTCTTCAAAAGACTACATCTCTTACTAAGGTTCCTCTATATATTCCTTATCCCCAGAGGATGAGGAATGAGAGAGAAACTTTGCAGTTCAAAAAGTTTTTAGATGTTTTTAAACAACTGCATATCAACATACCTTTGGTTGAAGCCATTGAACAAATGCCAAGTTATGCAAAGTTTTTGAAAGACATTTTGAGCAAAAAGAAAAAATTGAATGAGTATGAGATTGTAGCTCTGACTGAAGGATGTAGTGCCTTGTTGTCTAACAAGATTCCTCCAAAGATGAAAGACCCTGGAAGTTTTACAATCCCATGTTCCATAGGAGGAAAAGAGGTAGGACAAGCCCTATGTGACTTAGGTGCCAGTGTAAACCTTATGCCTTTATATGTTTTTAACACCTTAGGCATAGGTGAAGCTAGACCCACAACTGTTTCACTCTTATTAGCAGATAAGTCCATAGCTTGGCCTAAGGGTAAGATTGAAGATGTCCTTGTCCAAGTTGATAAATTTATTTTTCCTGCAGACTTTATCATCTTAGATTTTGAAGCTGACAAGGACATTCCTATCATCCTAGGAAGACCTTTCTAAGCTACAGGAAGAACTCTAATAGATGTCCAGAAGGGAGAACTCACCATGAGAGTTCAAGACCAACAGGTAACATTTAATGTTTTGGACTCCCTGAAATATCCTGAGGAGAGAGAGGAATGTTCTGCCTTAAGTTTGATTGAATCTTGGTGTCAAAGCAAAAGTCTTGGGGAAATAATGGGAATTTGAGACTCAGATAGTGATGAAGATGTAACAGAGTTTGAGGAATTAGAAGATATTCAGGTCACATCTGTTGTTGAAGTTTTGGAAAATAAGGATAGGAAAACACTTGTCCCTTCCTTAGAAAGTGCTCCAGACTTAGAGTTGAAACAACTTCCCACCCATCTGAAATATGCCTTTTTAGGAGAACCAGGGAAGTTGCCAGTCATCATTTCATCTTCCTTAGAATCTGAACAAGAGGAAAGATTGGTTAGCATGTTAAAATAACACACCAAATCCATAGGATGGACCATTGCTGACTTGAAGGGCATAAGCCCTACCATTTGTCAACATAAAATCATTTTGGAAAATAAAGACTTTTCATCAGTTAAGCCTCAAAGAAGACTCAATCCAATGATGAAAGATGTTGTCAAAAAGGAAATTCTGAAATAGCTTGATGATGGCATAATATATCCTATTGCTAGTAGTACATGTGTTAGCCATGTGCAATGTGTGCCCAAGAAAGGAGGAGTTACTGTGATAACCAATGAAAAGAATGAGCTTATACCTACCAGAATAGTGTTAGGATGGAGGATATGTATGGACTATAGGAAGCTTAACAAAGCTACCCAAAAAGACCATTTTCCATTACCCTTTATTGACCAGATGCTAGACAGATTGGCAGGAAAAGAGTTTTACTGTTTCTTAGATGGTTACTCAGGGTACAATCAAATTGCCATTGCACCAGAGGATCAAGAAAAAACCACTTTCACTTGTCCGTATGGTACTTTTGTCTTTAGAAGAATGCCTTTTGGACTTTGTAATGCACCTGCCACTTTCCAAAGATGTATGATGGCCATTTTTTCAGATATGCTTGAACAATCCATGGAAATCTTCATGGATGATTTTTCAGTTTACGGGACATCATATGATCTGTGTTTACAAAACCTTGAAAAAAGTCTTAAAAGATGTGAAGAAACAGATTTGGTTTTGAACTGGGAAAAATGTCACTTTATGGTTAAAGAGGGCATTGTGTTAGGGCATCTCATTTCCAACAGAGGTATTGAGGTTGATAAGGCAAAATTGGAAGTAATTGCAAAGTTGCCTGAACCAACCACTGTAAAAGGAATCAGAAGTTTTTTGGGACATTCAGGTTTTTACCGGAGGTTTATAAAAGATTTTTCCAAAATATCCAAACCTCTTTGTTCACTGTTACAACATGATCATGCTTTCAATTTTGATGAAGATTGTAAAAAGGCTTTTAAAATCCTAAAGGAAGCATTGGTCAGTGCACCTGTAATAGTGACACCTGATTGGTCCCTACCTTTTGAAATAATGAGTGATGCAAGTGACTGGGTCGTAGGAGCTGTTCTGGGCAGAAAAAGAATAAAGTTTTCCATTCCATTTACTATGCCAATAAAACTCTCAAAGAAGCCAAAATCAACTACACAACCACTGAAAAAGAATTATTAGCTTTGGTGTTTGCTTTTGAAAAATTTAGATCATACTTGATGGGTGCCAAAGTTATTATGCATACTGATCATGCAGCCATCAAGTATATCATTTCCAAAAAAGATGCAAAACCCAGGCTAATAAGGTGGATCTTGTTGTTACAAGAATTTGATTTGGAAATCATTGACAGGAAGGGTATCAATAATCAAGTGGCTGACCACTTGTCAAGAATAGAAAAACAAGAAAATACTGCACACACTGGTGACATCTGTGAAGTTTTCCCAGATGAAAGGATTCTAGTTGTACAACACACTGCAACACCTTGGTTTGCAGATCTGGTAAATTATTTGGCATGTGGTATTATCCCAAGGGAATTGAACAAACATCAAAGAAAGAAACTCATTTTTGATTCCAAGAAATTCCTATCGGATGATCCTTTTCTATTTAAGATTTATGCAGACCAGGTGATCAGAAGATGCATCCCCAAGGAAGAAGTGGCATATGTGCTATATCATTGCCATACAGGACCTTGTGGAGGGCATTTTGGAGGAAGTAGGACAGCTGCAAAAGTACTGCAATCAGGTTTGTACTGGCCTACCTTAAACACTGATGCTCATAATTTTGAAAAAACATGCAATGAGTGCCAACGAAATGGAAACATCTCACAAAGGAATGAGATGCCTCTAAATGGAATTTTAGAAGTTGAATTATTTGATGTTTGGGGCATTGACTTTATGGGACCATTTCCATTTTCTAACAATTGTGCTTATATTTTGGTGGCTGTAGATTATGTGTCTAAATGGGTGGAAGCTATGGCTTGTCACTCTAATGATGCAAAAACAGTTATCAGATTTCTGCAAAAGCACATCTTCACTAGATTTGGTACACCTCGTGCCTTAATTAGTGATGAGGGCACTCATTTCATAAACAGCTTATTGGAAGAAGTTTTGGACAAATACAACATTCAGAACCGGTTGGCTACTGCATATCACCCGCAAACCAATGCTTTGGCTGAGTTGTCCAATAGGGAGATAAAAGGAATTTTAACCAAGGTAGTCAAGCCGCATCGAAAGGATTGGGCATCCAAACTGGATGATGCCTTGTGGGCCTACCGGACTGCTTATAAAACCCCTATTGGTATGTCCCCATATAAGTTGGTTTTTGGCAAAGCATGTCACCTCCCAGTGGAGCTAGAACACAAGGCCTATTGGGCCATCAAGAAACTTAACATGAGTCTGGATGAAGCCGGAAAGAAAAGAACTCTACAATTGTGTGAATTGGAAGAACATAGGAATTTGTCCTATGAAAATGCAAAACTTTACAAAGAAAACACAAAAAGATGGCATGATAAAAAGATTCTTCCAAAAGAGTTCACTGCAGGACAACAAGTTCTGTTGTTCAACTCCAGACTCACGTTATTTCCTGGGAAACTGAACTCCATATGGACAGGACCATTTCAGATTGCAAAGGTATACCCTTATGGTGTGATTGATTTAATTGACCCCGAAAAAGGAACTACTTTTAAAGTAAACGATCAAAGGGTGAAACTTTTTCTTGAACCATCTACAATCACATAACAGCCTGTTGAGGTTGTCCATCTGTCAGAAAAAGTGCAGTGAAAAGCCTTGGAATTAATTTCCAAGAAAAAGTACATAAGTTTGAAAAAGAAAAAAAAACAATATATATATGTATACATATATATAATTTTAATTTTTACTTAAATAAATTAAAAATCAAAAAGAAAGAATACTTAGAGATTTTTAGGAGTTACTAGTAGCAGTGAGAAGTGTACCGAGAGAAAGAGTCGGGAAATAAAAAAAGCAGAGAAAACGTAAAAAAAAATTGGCCTCGGGCCAAATTTTTACGACATCAAATACCGGAAATAAACGATAGTTGGGCCACTTAACTAATCTCGGGTCCATTTAAATTCTGCACGGCCCAAGATGATTGAATTCGACCCAATGAGTTTTTAGTTGGGTTAGTTACATTGGACTGGTCTGGTTGGAATCTAACTACACAAGTTGGGTTTGAATTAGACATGTGAGGTTAAAACAAAATCAGTATCTTTCTAATCTTTTTAATTAGATTTTAATCTGATAAACCTTGTGTTTCTACACTGGATATTAAATGCTTCTGAAAATTCAGTAGTACACAGTGTACTTGGATGTCCAGCAAAACCTTAAGCAATCAAATAACATGTATATTTTTCTCTCTTCTCCTCTCTCACTCTCTTCTCTCGTACTCCTCTATCTCTCCCTCACGACGACAGTCGGCATAAGTCATCAGCACCACCGCCGACTGCCACTCCCTCACCATCACATCGAAACTGCCAGTTGACAGTACCCCCCTTCTCTCGCACCCCTCCGTCTTACCCATTTTAAAAACCACCCATTCTATCACCATGAATTCCACAACCCTCGTCGTTCACTTTCTCAACCATCCCCAAACCCTCACCGAAAAACTCAACGATGGCCGATCAACCTCGCCCCACACCCTCACGACACGACGAAGGATCATATTCTACGAGTATGCACCCAAGACACACTCCTATTCTCACACTCGCACAAATCGCCGAAACCCTAAACACTCCCCCTACGCTGACGATGCAACTCAGACCACGAACGACCATCATCGGACCACAATCGGCGATTTCTATGTCCACCTAACATCAAAACCTTGATCTGAACTTCTCTTTGGGTAATCCAATGACCTTCACGACGTATCAACCATTTGACCAAACCTATGCCGCGACAACCGAGTTTCTGCGTCGGTTTGTACATCGATCGCCATCTCCACGACCGACGGTTTACCCTCCAGGTTTCGTTCGACCCTGTCACTCACCGAGCTCATCTCAGGTGCGACGATAACCCACACCTTCGTGTGCGGTGGTCCTTAACAGCTTGGGTCAACCTGTTCTCGCTAGGTCGTCGGCCTTCAGACCGTACCTCACATCTGCGATGCTAAACCCTTGTTACCCACCATTGGCATCAACGGCCGTACCAGTGGGTCATCGCCAAAATCCTCCTCCGTATAATGATCTACGGTATGATCCAAACACCCCTCGGTACGCCCCAAACCCGACTCCACCTCCCAGATTGACGAGCCCTCTTAACCTGCCACCATCGAAGAGGCTGCGTATAGAAGAACCCGTGGTGGAGGATGTTCAAGAAAGCAATCAACCCGCTGCCATTCCAACACCGAAACCCACTGATCACAGCGAAAAGGGAAAAGAAAAAGTGGGTAACTTCTCGAAATCTCATATCTCTCGTTTAGAACTGTTTAGTTGCCATGAAGCACTTGCAAGACATAAATCTTTTAAACGAAAAATTGGTCAGGCAACTAAAGTTTTTCACCATTTGGTTTTGTTAGCATATCCACAGTTTTCGCATCAAATAGAAAAGTTAGGATGGAAATCATTGTGTGAAGTCCCGAAACCGTATAATGTTGATTGGGTACGGGACTTATACACAGAGTTGTCGGTCACTAACGGCCTCGAAATAAAAGTAAGACAAACAACAGTTTGTTACTCAGCCAAAATGATAAATGATGTGTTGGGATTGGAATTCGATTCAAATGAATCTGAGTTAAATAGACAAACAGATGGTGCTACGGAAGCTGACCTCCAGGCTGTTCTAAAAAGAATAGCACATGACGGGTCAGAATGGTCATTTAAAGGACTAGCACGACTTTTACGTACGCACTGTCTACTACCGGAAGCAAACGTGTGGTTCTTCTTTTTGAGACACATTTTGTATCCCACATCACACGACACAAGTCTCTACATGGTACGTGTGTTCATTTTATATTGCATAATGGAAGAGCACAAATTTAATGTGGGTCGACTGATCTCCAACAATATTTTTGGTGGAGCTGAAAGAGCCAATGCACGCATGCCACACCCATCCATTATACATTCTCTAATGGAAAGAGCAAACACACCCATTTTACCCACTGACCGTTTTTCCACGGATAAAATGGTCATGGATAAAATGAATGTCGAGAGACTTTTGAGGAACAACACGTATTTCCATCCCAAGAGAGACAATGATGTGTTAGTTTCTTTGGAAGCCAACTTCCGTTCTCTCTGAAAAGACCTCACTTCAAAACTAAGAAAACAAAGACTGTTTATTAATAAACAGATAACTGGACTGAGTGAGGATTTGAGTGCTGTTAATGCCAAAAATCGCACCGAAGGGACAACTTAAGGTCGATGTGGACTTAAACAACTAAAGAAAGAATCTTTCGACGAGATGTGCGACGATAAATAAAATAAAGAAACAAGGGATTTGATGACGCGGGAAAAACCTCAATCGAGGAAAAAACCTGCGGACGACAGGGGGTGTCGTCGCTGCACTATGGTCGCCAATCAGGGGCGATATCCTTGGATACTGGTGTCGATCGTACAGAGATTACAATACAAATGAAGGAAATGCTTCAAAATGTAAAGTACAAGTGTTTGAATGTAAAAATAGGTGTTTGTCGTGTACGAAACAAAGTATGAACTGCTGGTCAAGGGTTGTTGTCGTGCGTCGAGAGCGATACTTAGAATAATGGTTCTTCACTTCAGGTGTTCTTGAATATTGCTTCGGTTGTTAATCGCCGGATATTCGATGTCTTGAAATGTTGATTGAGCTTGATATTTATAGTCTTCGCGTCCTTAGCTTCATCCATGAATGCTCCTTTAATGGCCTTAACGGTTGGAAACGGTCGCTGGAGTAATGATCTTCGTCCGTTACGGTCGCCGGCTGTTTAATGATTGCGTCGGTTATAACCGTTGCTCCTTAATGACTTTGAATCCTGCATTAAACACTTAACAAACGGTTATGGTAAACGTTATCTTTGGTCGAGGTCGCACGTCCTTACATAATAGTCGTGCGGATCGGGCGACGCTATGGTCGAGCGTCGTGAGGAACTCTCGACTTACCATTTATGAGGGACGACGATGGTGTTCTAGGTCTTTGTCCAGACCTTATCTTAATACAAGATATAATCCCTAATCATACATCTTACCCGTTCTGGTCGCAGTCGAGCGATGTGATTATTTGCCCAAACAGTTTGCCCCCTAAAATTTGAAAATTGAATGTCAAATTTAAGTTTTAATGTTTGCTTGTCGAACGCTTAGACTTGTGACCTGGGTTGAGGGACTTACCTGGTTGTCGTGGAACTAGACCGGTTTGCCTTTAACTGAATGAGAAGTTGAAAAGTTGTGACATCATACTGACGCACGATGATGCTTACCAGCTGTCGAAGACAAGTGTCGAAGATCCGGATGGGTATACGAAAGGACATGGACGCGTGTTGATCATCAGCGGACTCGACTTGTTGCGATTTCCTGCATAAATAGAGATCACAATGGGTTGTTTTCTTTAGAGATTTTCTTTAAAAGTTTTATGTTTCTGATGAGGCCCTTCTCGACTTTGTTCAAATATTGGGTGGTTGGAGATCTATCAAGGGTTGCGATACCCGAATCGTTGACGATGTTGGTTATGATGAACACGATGTCTGTGTATTCTGCGCACCTGGCGACGATGTCTTCTGCCACGTCAACCCTTTCGTCAGCCGACAGGGGCAGGGGTGTAAAGACGGGAGAGAATGAGGAGGAACTTATGGTGATCAACGTTGCGCAGTCGCCGTCCCTCTCGTTTGACTACGTCCTCGCCAGGATGAAGTCACTTCCGCATCTGGGGAAACATCATCCCTTAGTTTCCGAGGAGTGTTTTCAAAGGATCTCTATTGAAGAGATAGGGCTGTGTTTAGCCGAACTGGCGTTCCTTGTAAGTTTTTCTTTCAAAACTTGTGTTATCGATGTTCTTTCATTTTTATGTTTTGCTAACTTGTTCCCTTCATATTTGACAGATGTTTCAGCCTTAACTTTAATCTTAAGAGCCACATTCTTAGAATATTATGGCGTAAGGAGTTGGAAAACAATTCCTAACATACTCGTTTGATCCTTGCATTAACATGTTTTGAAGCTGCCACGATCTCGAAGGTCAAGACTCCGGGCAGAACATACGACTAACACTTTTCTCCACATTTTTTGTTTTATGTAGTTTACGCTCGAGCTTATTAGTGTGTAATGAGTTTTAGTCTGTCTTTGTATAACTGTTCGTTTTGTGAACATGTTATCGTCTGTAAAATGAACGAAGAATCGTGCGACTTATGCATTCTTTGCAATATAACTTAGACATTTTGAATTGTATTGACAATCATGAATATATATCATCGATGAATATGAAAAAATTTCAAAGTTTAGAAACTTTTATTGAGAGATCATTAAAACCTACCAATCGTACGACTAAATTTAGATGCCCCCGTGATAAGACGATCGATTCGTGAACTTGGGCATCAATGTTGTGCGTTCCCGTAATTATATTTCGATCTTATGATGTTTATTTTCAAGTAACGATTTGTATGAGAAAGAAGTAACCTTAAAAGAAATATCTTTTGAGATGCGTCGCATTCCAACTACGCGGGATCTCTTGATTGTCGAGGGTCTGGAGTCGATAGGCTCCCTTACCAACGACTTCAGAGATACGGTACGGGCCCTCCTACTTGATTGAAAGTTTTCCCGCGTTGGGTTCTTGAGTGTTTTGGAACACTCGGCGAAGAACATAATCGCCTTCTTGAAAGACTTTGACCTTGACATGTTTGTTGAAATACCGTTCGACCGCTTGCTTCTGCGACGCCATTCTGATTAAGGCTGATTCTCTGAGTTCTTCGAGGGCATCGAGGTCGCAACTTAGATCAGCCAAGTTATGTTCAATGGAAGTGTGCCTTGAGGTTGGGAGTTGGTCCTCGACTGGTAGGACTGCTTCGCAGCCGTAGACGAGAGAGAAAGGGGTTTGTCCTGTAGACGTGCGTGGCGTCGTGCGATTTGCCCACAGGATCGAAGGGAGTTCTTCGACCCATCTTCCCTTTGCAGCCTTCAATCGCTTCCTGATCGAAGCTATAATAGTTTTGTTACTCGATTCCGCAAGTCCATTGGCTTGAGGATATCTGGGAGTTGAGGTTGTTAGCTTGATATTCCTGTCATCGCAGAACTGCTGGGTCCTGTCGCTTATGAATTGGGATCCATTGTCGCAGACAATCTCGAACGGAATTCCAAACCTTTTGTCCTGGAGCAGGTGGCAACTTGCCGACGATATCCATTCCCCACCTCATGAAGGGCCATGGGATAAGCGTCGAGTGCAAAGGTTCCGAAGATTTATGAGATATACCTGAGTGTCGTTGACAGGGGTCGCAACTCTGGACATACTTGATGGCGTCTTGTCGCAATGTTGGCCAAAAATATCCTTGTCGGGATATACGATTAGCTAAACTACGACCTCCTGAATGATTACCACATTCGCCGTCGTGCATCTCTTGGAGGATTTTCTGGGCTTGATTTTTGCTGATGACGCACCTTAAATTTAAGCCCGTCGATGATCGCCGATAAAGCTTATTTTCGATCATTACGTACTTAGATGCTTTGATACTGAGTTTTCGAGCCTCCATTTTGTCTTCGGGGAGTTGGTCGTGCACGAGGAAATTTTGAATGCCGCATGACCAATCATCTTCTTCGTCTTCGATCTGGATGACATTTGTGTTTCCAATGGACGGCGTTGCCAGGTGAATCATAGGAATAACATCAAATATTGGTTCAGCTAAAGCGGACCCAAGGTTTGCCAATGCGTCGGCCTGAGTGTTCTGGTCTCGCGGAATCTGTTCAATAGAAAAAGATTTAAATTTTTTGGAAATTTCTTTTGCAGCGCTTAGATATGCTATCATTTTTGAATCCTTGGCTGCGAATTCTCCATTGATCTGATTTACTACCAGCAGGGAATCGCTCTTGACATGCAGTGCGGTTGCCCCCGAGTCGTGGGCCATATTCGTTCCCATGATCAGGGCTTCATACTCAGCCTCGTTATTGGTGGTTTTGAAGTCGCATCGGACCGAGTATACCATCTTCCCCCCTGTGGCGACTTTAAGACGACGCCCAATCCAGATCCTCTAATGTTGGATGATCCATCGACATGTAGAATCCAAGGTACGTCGTCGCGAGTCGCCACAACGGACACTTTGAGTTCTGCTTCTTTTTCTAACTCAGGGCTGAAATCGGCGATAAAATCTGCCAAGACTTGCGATTTGATCGCGGTCCTGGGTTTAAAATCGATGTCATAATTGCTTAGATAGATACTCCATTTTGCTAAGCGACCTGTCAACTCGGGTTTTCTTAAGACATATTTAAGAGGGAAGTTAGTCACGACAGTAATAGGATGTGATTCAAAGTAATGACGTAGTTTTTTAGCAGCAGTGACTAGTGATAAGAGTAATTTTTCCATAGAGGAATACCTGGTTTCTGCGTCTAAAAGTGATTTACTTACATAATAGATCGGCAATTGTTGTTTTTCATCTTCTCGTGTCAGAACAGCACTTATTGTATTTGGGCTGACAGCTAAATACAACTGTAGGATCTCATGATCGTAAGGTTTTGACAACAGAGGAGGCGACGCCATGTATTCCTTGAGTTTTTGCAAGGCTTGTTCATGATCATTGGTCCAGTCGAAGCCCCTATTTTTCCTGAGGACATTATAAAATAGATGACATTTATCTGAAGATCGGGAGATAAACCTGTTTAGAGCTGCTACTCGACCGGTGAGTTTCTGGTCTTCTTTGAAATTTCGAGGAGATTTGATCTCAATTATGGCCTTGATTTGGTCGGGGTTAGCCTCAATGCCTCGACGAGTGACCATATAACCCAGGAACTTCCCGGCACTAACGCCAAAGGAACATTTCGTCAGATTGAGCTTCATGTTATACTTCCGGAGGATGTCGAACGATTGCCTCGATCCGTCATGAAAGCGGTTTTCTCTTGGTCGTCAACGTGCATTAAAATTTGGTTGTATCCAGAATAGGCGTCCATGAATGTTAATAACTCATGCCCCGCGGTTGCATCGACCATGGCGTCAATATGAGGTAACGGGAATGGATCCTTCGGACAGGCTTTATTGAGATCGGTGAAGTCGATACGGACTCTCCATTTTCCATTCTTCTTGGCTACGACCACGACGTTAGCGAGCCAATCAGGATATTTTACCTCCCGAATCTTTCCTGTCTTGAGGAGGTTGTCGACCTCATCATTTATTACTTTATTTCTTTCAGGAGCGAACTTGCGACGTTTTTGCTTGACAGGTTTGAACGATGGATCGGCGTTAAGTTTATGAGCAATGACATTGGGGTCAATACCAACCATATCTTCATGTGACCAGGCGAAGCAATCAGCATGTTCCTGCAAAAAGGATATGAGTTTTTCTTTAATGTGGGGATCAAGGGATGAACCCACAAGAATCTTTTGATCGGGTTTGCTTTGATCTAGAACAATTTCCTCCAAATGATACTCATCGACAGCTGCTGGGGAGTTTTGTGCATTTTCTAAGCTTGCGTGTACTGGTATAACGGCTTGTTCTGGATTCCCGTTATCCGCCATTTTCCTGTAACAGAAAATAGAAGAAACTCCAAGAAACTATTAGTAGAATGCACGTTCGTCGAGGATTTTTTCTAGATGTAGTCCCACGGATGGCGCCAAACTGTTAATGCCAAAAATCGCACCAAAGGGACAACTTAAGGTCGATGTGGACTTAAACAACTAAAGAAAGAATCTTTCGACGAGACGTGCGACAATAAATAAAATAAAGAAACAAGGGATTTGATGACGCGGGAAAAACCTCAATCGAGGAAAAAACCTGCGGACGACAGGGGGTGTCGTCGCCGCACTATGGTCGCCAATCAGAGGCGATATCCTTGGATACTGGTGTCGATCGTACAGAGATTACAATACAAATGAAGGAAATGCTTCGAAATGTAAAATACAAGTGTTTGAATGTAAAAATAGGTGTTTGTCGTGTACGAAACAAAGTATGAACTGCTGGTCGAGGGCTGTTGTCGTGCGTCGAGAGCGATACTTAGAATAATGGTTCTTCACTTCAGGTGTTCTTGAATATTGCTTCGGTTGTTAATCGCCGGATATTCGATGTCTTGAAATGTTGATTGAGCTTGATATTTATAGTCTTCGCGTCCTTTGCTTCATCCATGAATGCTCCTTTAATGGCCTTAACGGTTGGAAACGGTCGCCGGAGTAATGATCTTCATCCGTTACGGTCGCCGGCTGTTTAATGATTGCGTCGGTTATAGTCGTTGCTCCTTAATGACTTTGACTCCTGCATTAAACACTTAACAAACGGTTATGGTAAACGTTAGCTTTGGTCGAGGTCGCACGTCCTTATATAATAGTCGTGCGGATCGGGCATGAGGAACTCTCGACTTACCTTTTAGACGATGGTGTTCTAGGTCTTTGTCGAGACCTTATCTTAATACAAGATATAGTCCCTAATCATACGTCTTACCCGTTCTGGTCGCGGTCGAGCGACTTGATTTTTTGCCCAAACAAGTGCCAAGATGGATATCATCATCACATATCTGAAGAAAACACATGATGATAATGTTTCGTCGTAAATCAGTGATCGATTTCTAGGTTTCGTCGTAAACCTAATTGGTTACTTCCAATTACGTAAATCAATAGTTCAAACCGCACTCAAAGGTAGGGCATTTCCCATTTTTATAGGAACTTCTGTACCAGAAACAATGGTATCTCCAATTATAGCCCCCCCTAGGATGTAAAATATATCTCTTCTCACCATCCCTATAGTGTATGAGACAAATGTATGCATTTCGATTCGGGTCGTATTATATGGTTACGATTCTACCATATATGTCTTTTTCATTCCGTCGAAAATCTATTTTACGGTATAGACGCTTATGACCTCCCCCTCTATGCCCTGCGGTAATGATTCCTCTGGCATTACGACGCTGGTTGAGGTATGAGAAGTCTCGGGGTGACTTAATTAGAGCTATTTAGACCAAAGAATACTCGGAGTTGTTGAGGCAGTTACCCCCTTTTCCACTAGATCTTCTATGGATGTCAGCAGAGCCGCATCCTACTCACCATGTGTAGGACAGGTTCACCACCTTTATCTCTTTTACTTGCTTTCGAATAATTGTTTTAATTTTATGCATGTTTTAGAATAGCTGAGTCTGGGATTGTTTTTTGCGATATCTGAAAGTTGTTATTTCATCCATGCAACCATGCACACACGTCACGATTTGTTGATACTAGTTCGATTCCGGTTATGATAGCTTGAGTAAGATGTTTGTTCTTGAGGCTTGCATTGTTCATCACTAGAACTAGCCTATTGAGTCCTTGTTTCCCATTGTTAGAATCATGCAACAAACAAACACACCACCACCTTTTTCCATGCAAACACAAGTTAATGTGCTCACAATGTTCAATGAGGACATTGAACCCTCCGAATTTGCGGTTAGGAGAATGATATGGTCAAACATCTCGTATTCATACCCATATCATCCCGTACACACACCTCTTTGCAAAAAGTGCATCAAATTTCAAAAAATTTGCACAAAAGGAAAATAGACATACACAAAAGAGCAAAGCTCCATTCTAAATTTTATGTGCATTACAAGAGTGTCAAAGACACCAAAGAGACCAATGTGTCTAAAAATCAATTCCTCAAAGAGAAGATGGCAGTAAAATTTTGCCATAAACAGAAACCCATTAACGTGTTGGAAAAAGGCCATGCATGCAAAAGATAGAAAAAGCCACATGCATGAACAATTCTTGGTTGCACTTATGTGATTCTAGTTGAACAGGAATTATGTGGCTAGCTTATAGTTGATTGTTCGGATGTTTTGAGTTGAAGTAATTTCATTTTATAAATGGTTATTCGTATGCATGAGTTGAATGAGGTTGAGACATATTGTGCGTGTGGTCTTGACAATTGGATTGGAATCACAATTTTTGAATAAGCAAAGTTTATAGCTCAAAATTTGGTGTAATAAAGTTGCTTGAGGACAAGCAACAATTCGAATTTGCGGTTGTGTGATAGGGTTATTTTTATAACCCTATTTATAGCTTTTTATTATAATTTTGAGCTAATTTTTATTCCCCATTGAGTCTTTTTAGTCAAGTTTAGTGTCTAATTTAGCAAATAAACACTGTGTACCTTAAAACGTCAAAGTAGCATAATTCTATATAAATATAGCAATTTTCTTATTTAAAGTTGTCTAAATGTAGGGATGAGGAAAATGCCGTTTTGAAGTCTACATAGATATGGAAATACGTATGCATTGCACGTAACGAGACGGAAACGGAAGACTTCATCTTTTGGACACGGCGACGTTTTTGTACACTTGGGCCGATTTGTGAAGAAGGATTTTTGGGCTTGTGGCTACTTAAACTTTGGACTCATTTTGGTTTGTTGTTGGGCTGAATCATATTTTCAACTTGGGCCCCCAAGAGCTATTCTTGGGCCCCAAGACAAAACTCAGCTATATATATGTATGTGTAGTGCAGTAGTAAAATACTTCATATCTCATATTAGATATTACTTTGTTAGTGGTTAGCATTATTGATAGTTGGTAGCTAGAGAGAGAGCCGAGACTCCCTCTTCTTTGTTTTCAGTTTGTGGTTGCGGTCAAGTGTAGTGGGTGAACCAAGTCCATAATTCCTTTGGGTTGGTTCACATTTCACACCCCGGTGATTCCGTTTAACACTCGGGTTTGATTTCTCGTATAATATAAGTGTGTTTTTATTCATCTCGTGTTTTTATTAATCGCAAAGTTCTAGCTAAAGTTCCATCGTTTTTCATTTTCTTACGATTTTAAATCAAGCTCTCGTCTTCACGGTTTTAAAATTACTTTCGCTATAATTGGGTTAATTAATGTTTTACGCAAATCAGTTTCATACATCTCGATAGTTCAACTTTCGATTTTGTTAATTTCGAACACCAACTCTTGACCCACTTCTATGTTCTAATTTTCTACCATAAATCGGAAGTCTGAATTAATCTCTTCGGATCCCCAACTAGCTTGGTTCACGATTTGTAGTGATGGTGAAATTATAGAGGTTGCAAGTGTTATCGTTGTTTTTATTGTTAAAACCTTCTTCTCAGTTAATTAGTATAATTTTATAACTTTAATTAAAACGTTAGAATTCCAAGGTTAGTTTTGTGTTTAGCCACATTTAAAACAAGATTTTCCATCCCTTTAATTTATAATTAATTTTCTTAAAAGCGTAATTTCTAATTTCAAGTTCTGTGCGATGGGTTGTCCATCTCCATTATTTGTTTTCTCAACCGTCGTTGTAGTTTTTAGTGCACGTAAAGCGATGATGGGCTAATTGCCTTAGCTTGGGGTATAAAGTGAAGTTGGGACCAGGCCCGATAAAAAGACGAAAAGGTGTATCGTACAGAATGATTGTCCGAATTATCTAAATCAAAGTTATATTTTTAGGATGATTATAATTGGTCAACTGACAACTGATTAATTATATGAAGGACTGTTAAGTCACATAAAATATCGTCTCTGAGATAATAAGGAATATTGTCTCATCTCTAATCTAATTATCTGACTAAATGTCCCAATGAACCTTTATACCCTGTGCTTCCTCAGAATTAAATTACCATTAGTTGATAACCAAACACCCAACAAAAAGATTACATTCGCATTCGCCATCTGAAACCTGTTTTTATTTATTGGACTTATAAAAGAATAACTTTTCCAAACTTCCCTGTGGGATCGATACTCGGTACTTTGTACCATTTATTACTTATTAAAGGCGATAATAGACTAAGATGTATACTTGCGTCCTGGTTTATTTGTGATATTTCCAGGTACACACCTAGCTCTCACGTTATCAGCTGCATGACTGCCAAGACAGGCTCACATGATCAGGCCTCTAAACCTCATACTGCCATAGCCTACGCCTTACTGAAGGGTCTTCACGTTGATTGGGCCAAAGTGATCTTTGAAGATCTGATGGAGAAAGTGGAGATGCCTGAAAGATCAGCTGTGGTTTCTTATCCTTGCTTTCTCAGCGCCATATTCACCCATGGCATGAAGGACGCATACCCCAAGGTTGGTGACCTGAAACTTTCTCAGGTTGGCCCGAAAGTACTTGACTTCAAGCCTGTCCCCAATGAGGTACGTCTCTCTACTCTTCTTACTCTTCTTCGCTCTCCTTCTTCTACTTCTGCAGCTACCTCCACGACAGCGGTCGACCCAACCGCTGATACCCAGGCTACAACCACCACCTCTTCCAAAAGAGGAAACAATCCACTACCCCCTTTGGCATCCATAAGTCCAAGAAGATTTCAAAGGAGCAACCTAAGCCTTCCCAGGCTGAAGACTCCACGTCGGTCCCTCTGCAGACGACGATGGATAGTTCTGTGGTACACTCCTCCACATCCACTTAACCATCCATTCCCATACCCATTCCAGTGCCTCAGTTCACTGATACTTTCATGGATCAGGACCCCCCACTCTCAGTACGTCAAAGTACTGAAGAGATTTTCCTCAGCGGATCCAACGCCGAATCTGCTACCACCACCCTCTTCACAACCTTTGCTTCTCCCTCACATTCTTTGGTCTCTTCAAGTTTCATCTTCCCTACAGCGACATCTACACATGTCATCCATCTAGACGACAATGCTGCTGCTGAACAGCAGCGAATGATAAAGCAAAACCAAGGACCTGCATGCGCTTCTGTCCACCCTTCACTGGAAGACGATATGGAAACCTACTCAGGGTATCGTGATATCCACACTTTTTCCAACCCGCCTACAGGTATCCTAAACACCATCTCTCTCTCTCTCTGGACCCCCAACTTCTGAGCTTTCCTTTGTTCACAAGTTCATTTCTGTTACAGGTCCTAACTTGGGCACAATCAGCAACTCCCTCAAGGAGATCGCTGAAAAAGTGGAAACTCTCACCACCACCATCTCAAATAACTCTACAGCGGTTACAGACGCTAGAGAGACCCTGAAAAAAGTGGAAGCTGATGTTGCTGACAAAGCTTCCTCCACTGACCTCATCAAGGTCGATGGAGCCCTGAAGACTGTAGAAACAGCTCTCACCACTAACACCTCCTCCATCAACACTCTCAACACCACCAACATTGATCTCTCCACAAATGTTACAAATTCTTCCAAAGAGATCAAGGTTGATGTGGATGCTCTAAAGGAGGAGATGACCTCCCTGAAAGGTTAGGTGAGCAACCTTGCTGTAAAGGTGGATTCTACTACAACCTTGCTCACCAAGATCCTGGAGCGTATGGAAGCTCCCACTGTCCCACTTTTCTCAGGATGACCGGGATAAGTTGGAGATGGCATTGGAGTTTATTCTTCAAGGTACCCCTGCTATTTCTGGCCTAGAAGACAGAATGGCAGAGGTAGAACACCAAGTTGGGATCTCTGGCCTAGAAGACAGGGATGCTAAGGCTGTTGCTGCTGTTGCCACTGAGGCTGCTTCCTCCCCCATCTAAAATATGGAAGAGGGGGAGAAGGAAACTGAAGACCTTCCCCATTTTTCTGAGGGGGAGGATAAAGATGAAGACCCTCAGGAAGGTAAGAATCCTGAGGGAACCGAAAGAAGTCCCTCTCATTCTTAGGGGGAGCATTTCGAAGAACAAGCAAAGTCTCCAGTGCTTGTTGAATCCTCAGAGGACGATGAGGACGCTGAAGCTGAGGATGACGAAGACCTCGATCTAAAAGATGACGAACCATCTTCGTCCCCAAAAGATGATGATGATGATGATGATGATGATGATGAAGGATTTGTATTCCAGCCAAAACAAAAGAGAGCCCCTGCTCAAAAAGGGGTCATCATCAATGAATCAGGGGAGGGGACCAAACCTAAATCTCCAGCAAAAGCGGCCAACCAAGGAAAACAAAAAGGCCACACTGAGGACAACCTGGCTATTTTACTCAAGAATCCAGTTTGTCAAGTATGTTACATCTTATTCCCTTACACTGCATCCCTCCTCTATCCCTTCTCAATCTCAACCCTTCTCATTCTCAAACCTTTAAACACTTAGCTCTCTTCTTTCTCTATCCCTTTTCCCAAATGATCTAACCTCTGTGATCGTTTTGTTTCAGCTAGTCCTCTCCCCTGCTTGAGGGTCACGCTGAAGCTCCCCACACTTCACCAATAATCCCAGCCTCTAGAGCTGAAGAACATCAAATAATCCCGGTCCTAAACTTCGATGAGACCGATGAAAATTTTGATGACGAAGAAGAATTGCTCTCTCATCCCAACAGACCTTCCTTGGCTCTTAAAAAGTCAAGTGAAGATGAAAAATTAATAAGAGCAACGATGATCCAGAAGATGGAAGATCAGCGCATTGTCCCTCCTCAACAGAAGTTCTTATCCAATAGGGAGATCCCTGAGTCTTTCAAGGCTGAACAACTCCTAGTTGAACGAAAGAAGGCTGAGCAGAAAGACAAAGAATATGCCTTAGAACTTGTTCAACGTTCAGTGGAAGATCCATATCTGAAAAGATTCCCTGTGGTTGTCCAACGAAAGCTGATCAGAGACGCACAGAAGATAAATCAGAAGAAAAGAACGGTCAGTGATTCCACTCTGGCCTGGTGTAAACAGAAATGCCATTACAGAAGTCATGGTTTAAGGATTAAATCTATTTTCCTGAAAGGAAGAATGGTAAGCGATGTTCCAGTAGTCGACGTTGAAATACTCAGAGAAAATGGATACAAGACAACTCGCTACTTGTCAACCATTAACAAGTTTGGCTTCCCTGAATGGTTGGAGATGAGGGTAGTTATTCAACAATCACGCTCAACATACAAGACCCATGTCGAAAAAGTCTTAAACAGGCTGATCGATATGGTGGCCTCAGCAGTTGATATCCCAAAACCTCCTCCAATTCAGCCCAAACGACCTACTGCTAAGAAGAAGAAACCCTCAACCTCTGGCCCTCCGATAAGAAATGAAACGGGGATCGACTTTTCTCGTGAAGCAGTTCTTGGTCTTGATCCTGATCTCTCCGGACTCAACGTCTCTCTACCTCCCGCTGAAACATTCATCCCTGGTAAGGTTCTCAGCAACCCTTACTGCATCTTCCTCTATAAGTGCACTAGACGCCAATGTTTTCAACGAGTCTCTGAGCTACACAAATCTCCCATCGAACAGCTCAGAGATTTACTTTACTGGTGTGACTACAACAAGGACATCCAAGCAATCTTTCTGAAGCCCCTGATCTTCAAAGAATCAAAGAAAAGAAGAGATCAGGGAGTAAAAGTCCCAGGCTAGATGATTTCTGAAACCGATACTCTTGACGAACTTCTTGTCAAGAAAGAACCTGTATAGCTGATAGGATCAATTTTTGTAATTCTTCTTTCTTTATCATCTTGTAACTTTTTGTACATGTAATTATTATTCATTGTACTTGTAATTTTTCCACTTCCCCTTGTAATCTTTATGAAGTTAATGAAAAATTTCAGTGAATGTACTTTACTCCATCAGTACTAGAAAAGATCCCTGAAAACAGTAAATGGGACACGCATTTTACGAGTTCCTTTATCCTTATGTTTTCTTACTGAGCAATTTTCCTTTATTGCTATGTCATCATCAAATAGGGGGGAGATTGTTGATCCAAACCCTCAGTGATTTGATAATGACTCTGAGAAACACTTAGTGAAAATTATAAGTAGACAATATGTATTAATGTTTTGTCATCAAAGAAAATATACTAAGTCTGTTTAGTATCGCTGATGGAAAACATACGCTTTAAATTTATACTTCAGCAAACACTGTACATTAGTGAGCCCTGAGCCTGTTCAGTCTCACCGATGATCGCTGATAATTTATGTTGTTTACTTATGATCCATGAAGACAAGATTCACGTTGTTCTACGCTGAAGTCGAAGATCAAGCCAAAGAACCAGCGACTAAGTCTAGTAGTGACCTGATGCGGATATCAGCAAAGCCAAGACTTGTCCATCCCACGTGAAGTTTCAAGTAGAAGGCTTCAGCGAACGCTGAATTTTATCATTCGCTGATAAAGAACCATTCAACGTACGCTGATCATGAAGCCTCCTCTACAAGTAACTCTGTCTTATCCCCTTGCACGCTTTTTGTACGATTTGTCAGAAAATACATCCTTTGTCTGAAATCGTACAACCAACTCTGCCACTACACTGTTCATCATGCGGCCAAACGGATGTCCCTGCAAAATTCAAATTCATGCATCCACTCAGAGGCTGTCACGTATAAAGGTATACTGACTTGCATTAAATGCATGCAGTATATAAAGGAAACCCTACTTCATTTTGAAGTGCTCGACCACTCCTTTCTCGCTGAATTATTGTGTGAAAGAAAACCATCCTTAGTTTTCTTAATCTTCTTTCTTTCTTATTTCTAGTGCAAGAAATCTGTGTGTTCTCATAGTTTGTTTAGATTAGGTTTATTCCTTAATCTTGTTTCGCAACAAACTGTAAATTGTTTGATACATATCAATAAACAATTTAGAAAGATAAAAATCGTGTGTTTGTATTCAACCCCCCTTCTACAAACTTGTATAACCCCCTTAGGACCACTCCGATAAAAATCGGAGTGGTGTAATGACGGTGGATGCCTTTACGTGAACAAAAGTCCTTGAGGTTACCACTAGTAAACTCTCCACCATTGTCAGATCTAAGCACTTTCAACTTCTTGCCAGTCTCGACCTCTACACGTGTCAACCAAGTCTTGAACGTATCGAAGACATCTGACTTGAACTTTAACACATACACCCAAAGCTTATGTGAGAAATCATCAATAAATGAAACAAAATATTTACCTCCACTGAGGGATGGAGTACTGGATGGTCCCCAGACGTCTGTATGAACATAATCGAGGATTCCTTTAGTGTTGTTTTTTCCAACACCAAAAGAAACACGCGTCTTCTTTCCTTTGACACATCCCGAACAAAACTCCAGGCTAGCAGGAACAAAGACTTTAATGGGCTTTCGCTTGCGCAAAATCTCCAAGTTCTTCTCGGATGTGTGACTCATACGAAGATGCCATAAGCGAGCACCATCAAGATTCTGAGAAATGTTGGCCACTGATAATGTCGTTTTCCGACATTATTTTGATCCCGAAGTCGTTCTGTTTGTTGTAAGTTCCCGAGTAAAAATAGTAGAATTTAATGGTTTCTATGAGAAAGTACAGGTTTTTATTAATAATTGATGTTGGAAGAGTTTTGGAGCAATCGGAGCAAGTCTACAACAGTCCAGTGCAAAAAGGAGAAAAATCAGATTTTTTGACCAAACAGTGCCCTGCGCGCCTCTGAGCGCGCCTCCAAACGCCCCCACAAACGCGCAGGCTTAATTTTTGTAAAAATTCCAGTGCGCTGCGCGCCTCTGAGCGCACCTCCAAACGTGCCTGCAAACGCGCCAAATCCCTGATACGTTTTTAAAGCCTTTTTCTACTAGGGTTGAAGGGGAATGAATCAGTTACGGCTTGGGACTCTTCCTGGGCGATTTTGGGAGCACGAGGGAGATTTTTGAAGGCGAATAGAAGGCAAGAAACATCAATTAACAAGGATCGGAAGGCGAATCGAGTACGTCCATCTGCGGCTTAGGCTTTTTCAGGGAGTTCTTAGATTTCATTTCTTAGTTAAAAGCATGTTTACTTTCATTTTCATCTTTTCATTTCAGAGTTTTGAAACCCCCAATATGAACTAACCCGTTCATGTTGGGGGGTTGGTTTGAATCATGGTTGGATGATTATTTAGCTTTACAGTAGATACGATCGATTTAATTTTTATGGATGAAACATGTGGGTTTGTTCTTAATGCTTGTAATAGTCCGATCAACTATTATTTGATTTAATGAATCTTTTAACGTTTGAGAAAAGTTTTGAGGTTTATCTAATCCTTCATGTCTTAGTCGAATTTGAGATAGAAATATGATAATTCGTGCTTTGTGGGTTTTTAATCACTGTTTGTTCAATTACCTTTGTTGAGATTGAATGATGATACAAAATGTTGAATGAATGTTACTATAGCTTGATTGAGTATAGTGATGGATTGTGATTATACCTGTCATCCTGGGGTTATGTCAATCGTGTCAAATCTGTGAGTTAAATGATTGTCTACCTGAGGAATCCAACCCTCCAGCTTTTTATCTTATCTGAATTAATTAAGTTTTAATCCGTGTTTTTAATACACAACAATCCAACTCAATTTGCGTTAGTCTAGTTAATAATCTATACATTCATTGTGGTACTTGAAACCTGGTTCATTTGGTTCGATACTCGTACTTTATAAGTACTATTACTTGATTCGACCCGTACACTTGCGGTAGATTTAGGGGGGTGTAAACCCGCCTATCAAGTTTTTGGCGCCGTTGCCGGGGAACCTGTTTTGTGTGGATATCACTACTAGCTGTAGAAATTATTACATTAGACACCCTGTTTTTATTTTATTATAATCTACTTTGAAGGTTCATATATTTTTGGGTTTTGAGATTCTATATTCTCTGTTTCAGGTTACCTCTTGGTTTATGCCAAGAAGAAGACTGTTTCGGGAATTATTACCGATTGACTCGGAGATAGAACGGACTGCCAGAGACCTAAGAAGACAAGCACGGAACAGAATGGCCGACAACAACATCAATGTCGGGGAAGATTGGGGAGAAGGGTTGCCCATGGGTAATGGTCAACCAATTCCAAATGCGAATGCAAATGCGAACAATCAGAACCACAATAACGCCAATCACGGTCTAAACAACGTCAATGATAACGCCAACAATAATGTCAACCACGGTGTTGGCAACAACTACAATGTTAATCATGGCGTCAATGACAACGTCAACAATGGTGTCAACAATGGGATCAATCATAATCTCAATCACAACGCCAATCATGGTATCCATCATAATGTCAATCAACCACCACCACCACAAAGGGTACCCATGAGAAATTTCGCCAATCCAAACATGGGGGCTGCACAACGTGGATACGCACCACCGATAGCTGCAAACAACTTTGAAATCAAACTTGGTACCATCCAATTAGTGCAATCAAACATGTTTGGAGGTGCAGCAACTGAAGACCCTCATGCACATTTGCGCTCATTCGAAAAGATATGCAATACTTTCAAGGTAAATGGGGCGGATCAAGATTCAATCAAGATACGGTTATTCCCATTCTCATTGAGGGACCGAGCCACCACTTGGGAAGAGAATTTACCACCGGGGTCGATTCGAACATGGAACGATATGGTGACAGCTTTTCTCAACAAATTCTTTCCACCAGGGCGAACGGCCCAACTGTTGTCAGATATCACTCATTTTGCCCAATGGGATCAAGAGTCTTTGTACGAAGCATGGGAAAGATACAAAGCGATGCTCAAAAAGTGTCCACATCATGGGTTACAAGAATGGATGATCATCCAAACATTCTATGTGGGATTGAACCCTCAATTTAAGAATGACCTCACAGCTGCTGCAGGTGGAGCTTTAATGAACAAGTCCTATGAGGAAGCGGTCGAATTGATAGAGAATCTGGCAGAACATAGCTATTCCACGCCAAGATCTGCTGTCAGAAAAGTGGCAAATGTACAAGAAGCAGAAGAGTTGAAGGCTATAAAGGCACAGTTGACTGCGTTGACTAATCAGATGAGAGGAGCGACTATGCAACCGAATGTTCAGAATGATATGGGTGGTCAAGACCAATTCATGAATCATCAAGATTATCAATCACCGGAACAAGTTCAATTCATTCAGAATCAGAACCGGTTCAATCGGCCGAGGAATGATCCATTCTCTAACACTTATAACGAAGGATGGAAACGACATCCTAACTTTGCTTGGAGTCAACCTCAACAAGGCCCGGGCAAAGAAACGATGGGGCAACCGCAACAACAGCAGCAGCAGTATGGTAACCATTCTAACTCTTCGAATTCTTTTTCGTCTAACAATGTATATCGTCCCCCAGGTTACAATTAGAGGAAATATGATGAAGGGCAATCTTCAGAAAAAAAGTCGGGGTTAGAAGACATGATGATGAAATTCATGTCAAAGATGGAAGGTGCGGTTGAAGGATTGACAAGTACAGTGGGTAATGTGAAGGCGACAACTGACCAAAATACTGCCTCAATTAGAATGCTAGAAAGACAAGTCGGACAAATAGCTGAAGCACTACAATCCCGGACTCAAGGTCAATTCCCTAGTCAGACTGAACGAATACCAAGAGAGGAGTGCAAGGCTATTTATCTGAGAAGTGGAAAGGAGTTGATTATAGACCCTACCCGAGAACCTTTAACTGATGACACTAAAGCTAAAGGTACTGAAATGGGTCCCATCAAGGTAGACGAGGAGATAGAGAGTGAAATGTCAAAGAATAGAGATAAGGGGAAGGAAGCCGGTGAAGAAGGTATGACGAAGGAAAACCCGGAGGATGGAGAAAAGAAGAAGAAGCAACCACCAGTCACCCCGTATGTGCCACCGCTACCATTTCCGAATCGGCTGAAGGCACATAAGGATGAGGAACAATTCCAGAAATTTCTTGACATTTTCAAGAAATTACACATCAATATTGAATTTGCGGAGGCACTGGCAAAAATGCCAAGTTATCTCAAGTTCATGAAAGATATCTTGTCCAAGAAGAGAAAGATCGAGGAGCATGCCACGGTTGCACTTACTGAAGAGTGCAGTGCTATCATTCAGCACAAGCTTCCCCCGAAGCTTAAGGATCCAGGGAGCTTTACTATCCCTGTTCAAATAGAAAAATCTAATTTCAGTAAGTCATTATGTGATCTTGGTGCAAGTGTTAATTTAATGCCTTTATCCATTTTCAGGAAACTTGGCTTGAGGGAAGTGAAGCCAACGAACATGACACTTCAACTTGCAGATAGATCGGTGAAGTACCCTTATGGAATCATGGAAGACGTTTTGGTAAAGGTTGGAAAATTTTATTTTCCAGTTGATTTTGTAGTTCTAGATGTGGAGGAAGATGTTGAGATACCGTTAATCTTGGGAAGACCATTCTTAGCCACAAGCAAGGCTTTGATAGACATGGAAGAAGGGGTAATGACTCTTAGAGTTGGGAATGAGAAAGTAACCTTCCATGTTCTCAAGAGAGCAGAAGATAGAGGTGAACCAAGAACGGGGAAAAATGAATCAGAAAATGGTAAGAATGGGAAAACGCATGTGAAGGAAATCAGGAACAATCGTATGTGTGGGAGAGTCAATTCCGCAAGCGATATCGAGCCAAATTGAGAGCCACACAGTCGTGCCACGACAGAAAATACGGCACTGGGTGGGAGGCAACCCACCATAGGTTAAATCTTAATTTTTATTTTGGTCAGTTTCTTATTTTTGTGTGCTTTCTTTTGTTTTGTGTGTTGTTTTTGTGTTTTGTGTGTTTGTGTTTAGTTTTTGATCCTTGATAGCAATTCTGATATGACCAAGAGAAAGGCAGGAGAAGGAAGGGCAGAAATAGGTGAACAGTGATCCGCGCATGCATCCTGAAAGGTATCTACACAACACCTCTTTGCAAACCTCGGTTTCACCAAGGTTTGGGGTCCCTGTTTTCACTTGAACTTTATCGTTTTATGATTCCTTGTTGAGAAAACAAACCTAATCTAGAGATTAGGTTTGGGGTGGCGTAATTACTGTTAGTTGTACTGTATCGCTATTTCGTGATTATATTTTGTGTGATATTTGTTTCCATTGGGGACAATGTTTTTATCTGGTTTGGGGTGATTTGTCGAGTCTATCATTGGTTGATCTCAGTGGATTGAATAATCAACCTGTTTATAGTGAGGAATGGACGACCAGTTGAGCATGATTTAGTGTGAGGGTTCGAAGACACTGATTTTGGGGAAAGGATTTAGAAAGGATAATATAGCACAAGATTGGATCTAGGTGACTGCACACATTAGAGACATTAGTGGAGACCACCCGTAAGTTTGTTGAGCCTTACACGTGCTAACTTCGATTCTGAGAGACTACACACTACTCGATACACCTTTCATTAGTCCTTTGATCGTTGTTGTAGCTGATCTCGCTATAACTTGCATCCATTATCAAAGACATCCATAGGAATAGGAGTGAAGCTTCTGCCTATCTTTGTGAACAAACCATGTGAAAACTCATCATGCTTATTGGTTGCTGCTAATCCCACTGCTTTTCACTACTCAAGGTTCTCAAATGAAAACCCGTGTAACCCCCTCAGTAAAAAAAACTGCAAACCCAGTAAATCAGTCATAAAGGGTTTTGCCAAAAAAAAAGAGCTAAATAAAACTGAGGGGTCAGTTTAAAGAATTTGAGAGAAGTGTTAGGAAGCTTGAACGAAAGAAAGAAGGGAGGCTCATCAAATACCATCATAAATCCTTTGACCTCCACCCAGAATTAGCAACCATACCCATTTAAAGATCCGAATTCAGCATGGAGAGTTTGTAAAGAGTGGCGAAGCAACGTTTCTATGTCCTAGTCTTGATAATGGATTCCTTCTGAGATCAATTTGTGCACAACTGTGCGTTATTGTTTAATTGTTGTTCATGCATGCCTTGTGAATTCTTGTACCCAACCTCCGAAAGCATGACAACAAGTGTGAATTCTTGTACCCAACCTCCGAACCGTGAGGTAGGGTCAAGGCGAAATCCTCTCTATGTGTGTTTAGTCTAGGTGCACTTAAGTGTGGTGTGGTCCCTGATAAATCCAGTTCCCAAGGTTTTGATGTTTAGATTCCATAGCTAGGTCTGCTCATTGTTCGTCCATCTCACAGGTAATTCATGGTGGTTGTTGAGTTGACTAGAGATCGCAATTGATATTCTCGACAACACGAAATTGCGATTGTTTGGATTATGGTTGAATGCTTATTTGTGTCGCTATTTTGCATGGGGACAAGCAACGCTCGGTTTGGGGTTGTTGATGATGTCGTTTTCCGACATTATTTTGATCCCGAAGTCGTTCTGTTTGTTGTAAGTTCCCGAGTAAAAATAGTAGAATTTAATGGTTTCTATGAGAAAGTACAGGTTTTTATTAATAATTGATGTTGGAAGAGTTTTGGAGCAATCGGAGCAAGTCTACAACAGTCCAGTGCAAAAAGGAGAAAAATCAGATTTTTGGACCAAACAGTGCCCTGCGCGCCTCTGAGCGCGCCTCCAAACGCCCCCACAAACGCGCAGGCTTAATTTTTGTAAAAATTCCAGTGCGATGCGCGCCTCCAAACGCGCCTGCAAACGCGCCAAATCCCTGATACGTTTTTAAAGCCTTTTTCTACTAGGGTTGAAGGGGAATGAATCAGTTACGGCTTGGGACTCTTCCTGGGCGATTTTGGGAGCACGAGGGCGATTTTTGAAGGCGAATAGAAGGCAAGAAACATCAATTAACAAGGATCGGAAGGCGAATCGAGTACGTCCATCGGCGGCTTAGACTTTTTCAGGGAGTTCTTAGATTTCATTTCTTAGTTAAAAGCATGTTTACTTTCATTTTCATCTTTTCATTTCAGAGTTTTGAAACCCCCAATATGAACTAACCCGTTCATGTTGGGGGGTTGGTTTGAATCATGGTTGGATGATTATTTATCTTTACAGTAGATACGATCGATTTAATTTTTATGGATGAAACATGTGGGTTTGTTCTTAATGCTTGTAATAGTCCGATCAACTATTATTTGATTTAATGAATCTTTTAACGTTTGAGAAAAGTTTTGAGGTTTATCTAATCCTTCATGTCTTAGTCGAATTTGAGATAGAAATATGATAATTCGTGCTTTGTGGGTTTTTAATCACTGTTTGTTCAATTACCTTTGTTGAGATTGAATGATGATACAAAATGTTGAATGAATGTTACTATAGCTTGATTGAGTATAGTGATGGATTGTGATTATACCTGTCATCCTGGAGTTATGTCAATCGTGTCAAATCTATGAGTTAAATGATTGTCTACCTGAGGAATCCAACCCTCCATCTTTTTATCTTATCTGAATTAATTAAGTTTTAATCCGTGTTTTTAATACACAACAATCCAACTCAATTTGCGTTAGTCTAGTTAATAATCTATACAGTCATTGTGGTACTTGACACCTGGTTCCTTTGGTTCGATACTCGTACTTTATAAGTACTATTACTTGATTCGACCCCGTACACTTGCGGTAGATTTAGGGGGGTGTAAACCCGCCTATCAGCCACACACGATTCAGAAGAAATAGTCTCGCCAATCAAATGGAAAAGATTATTTTCCACCCGTTCGCCTTTCATTACAATAATACTCCCTCTGGAGATGCGCAAACTCCCGTCATCGATTCGAATGTTGCAACCCAATTTGGACAGTTGTCCAATAGAGATCAAGAAACGAGTCATGGATGGAACAAATTTGACATTATTCAATGTCCGAATACACCCATCGAACATCTTGATCGGCACAGTATCGATACCCTGAGTGACACACGAAGTACTGTTTCCCATATAAATACTGTTACCTTCAACTTTTTTGAAAGTAGAGACACAGTCCCGGAATGGTGTTATGTGGCACGATGCCCCGGTATCTAACACCCATCGTCTGTCTCCTTGCGGTGGTGTAACTATGGCAGAGAAGCCATCTTGCTCCTCTTCGGTTGTGTTAGGATCCAAGCGCTTACCACTACGCCAAAAGCAATTGCTGGTGGAGAAGGCGCAACTTATTTCCATATAGCGTAGCAGCCAGCGCCACGTCTCGATTTAGGGAGATGCTGGTCAATGACCCAACAATCCCCCCCCCCAGCATCTGCCAGCACTCTTGGCTGCACAGCATGCCTTTGGCATTATAATGCACTCCATGGGATTCGAACCCATTACCTGCTCTGATACCACATGTTAGGATCCAAGCGCTTACCACTACGCCAAAAGCAATCATGTTAGGATCCAAGCGCTTACCACTACGCCAAAAGCAATTGCTTTTGGCGTAGTGGTAAGCGCTTGGATCCTAACATGTGGTATCAGAGCAGGTCACGGGTTCGAATCCCATGGGGTGCATTATAATGCCAAAGGCATGCTGTGCAGCCAAGAGTGCTGGCAGATGCTGGGGGGGGGGGGGGGGGGATTGTTGGGTCATTGACCAGCATCTCCCTAAATCGAAACGTGGCGTTGGCTGCTACGCTATATGGAAATAAGTTGCGCCTTCTCCACCAGCAATTGCTTTTGGCGTAGTGGTAAGCGCTTGGATCCTAACATGTGGTATCAGAGCAGGTCACGGGTTCGAATCCCATGGAGTGCATTATAATGCCAAAGGCATGCTGTGCAGCCAAGAGTGCTGGCAGATGCCGGGGGAGGGGGGATTGTTGGGTCATTGACCAGCATCTCCTTAAATCGAAACGTGGCGCTGGCTGCTACGCTATATGGAAATAAGTTGCGCCTTCTCCACCAGCAATTGCTTTTGGCGTAGTGGTAAGCGCTTGGATCCTAACAGGTTGCAACGGCTGAGGTGTCCGCATTGTCTTTGTTTTTAAGACTCGGACAGTTCTTCACCCAATGACCTGACTTGTGGCAATAACTACAGTTGCCACGCGTCTTTGATTTCCCCCCGAGAACCAGGTCGGCGAGACGGAGAGCGCCCACGGTTTCTTCCTCTTGAAGACTGTTGATCGTCTCGGCCTCTATCAGCAAATAGGCCTTGACTGTAATTATTCTCTCTGTGATTGTTACCGTTTTGCATCTGAATTCTTTGATCTTCAGAAATCATTCCTTTTTTCACATCAGACAAAGAAAGAGTTTCTCTTCCATAAATAAAACTGTTACTGAATTGGGAATATTTCTCGGGAAGTGAATACAACAGGATCATAGCAAGTGCCTCTTCATCTTTTGCAAGAAGCGCATCCGTTGCCTTCAACTTCATGGTGATGTCTTCGAATTCGGTCATGTGCACCTTAATTGTTGTGCCTTCCTTCATTTTGAAGAAGAGACACGACCGCATCAGTAACAATCTGTTGGTCAAAGTTTTCTTGAGATATAATGTCTCAAGCTTTCTCCAAATACCTGCAGCTGTCTTTTCAGACAGAATCTCAGATATAACATTATCTCTCATAGCCATCTGCAAAGTAGTAAATGCCCATGCTTCCATTTCTTTAGCCTTAAGGTCAGACATATTAGGGTCTAACTCGTCTTTAGCAAATACTACGGGATGGACTCCATTTTTCCTAAGTGTCGCGGATGTTGTGAACTGCCATTTACCAAAGTCACCATCCCCATTCCAATTCTGTATACGAATCACATCCCTGGACAAATTAAAGGTATCTTCTTGGTACGGTTTTTGGGACTGGTTAGAAGGACCGACTCCAAATGGGTTTTCTACTTCAGCCATAGAGAAAACATAATGTGTAAACTGTTTATGTATATTTTTTACACAAACCCAAATCTAGATCCGAAGCTCTAATACCAATTGTTAGGAAAAATTTATCGTGCCAAAATTACGAGAAGCTCACAAATGATTTCTAAGGTCCCAAAACGAGTAGAAATCCAAGTGCACAATAAACCCAACAACAAATGCGGATAACAATAATCTAGATGTTACACAATAATTCTCTAACGTAGAAAATTAACCCACACGAAATATATAAATATAGATAAAACGTTGAGAGCGTTAGTATCTATAAATATATATAGCGAGATATATATAAACGTATATATCAACGAGATATACATATATATATATATATATATATATATATATATATATATATATATATATATATATATATATATATATATATATATATATATCGGGCAAGATCACAACCAAATAACACGGGGATTTAACGTGGTTCCACTATCGTTGTGATAGTGTACGTCCACCAAAGAGAGAGAGAGCAAGTGTTTATTACCAACCGGGAGAGATTACAACGTGTTATCGAGATTGTCTCGATCAACTAATCAGCTACAATATCTTCCTCTATATATATAAAACCGTGTGTATGTATATATATACATATATATATATATATATATATATAAACCAACGAGAGGAAGAACAAAGGAGGAAGAACAAGGATAAGTCTAAGATGACTTCTAAAACGTCCAAAACCCAGGACCAATTTAAACCTTAAATTTTTCACCAACTTAACCATAATTCCATCCAACTTTTATACATAAATGGAGAATTAGTAATGAGGGTTCATATACACAAATTGAACTTATCAAAACAACTTGCTAATCTAATCCTAAACATTAAGATCAGATTATACTAGTTGTTTAGACCATTCTCCAAAATATCCTCGTATATGCTAACTTCTCCATTCTTCACCAAAAGTTAAATACCAGAATCCACTCGCCCCTCTTCCCGTTATTTCCCCGAGCTCGTACCTGGTAAGAAAATTTAATTTGAAAAGATTAGGCTTACGCCTAGTGAGAACATCCATTTTCAAATTAAAACTTATAAGCTTTGAAAACGAATTGTAAGCAAAGCGTATAAACAAACCTGGTTTGCCACTATTCTTACCGTACACATACTCATCTTGCGATGACGGGAACATACCCGATCCCATGAATATGACTAACCATTAGTAAGTCATATCATCACGTTCGAGCCTACTACGAATCATCACCGATTCGATATCGTAGCTCATGTCCAAGAAATTACAATTTACTTTATGCCTATTTCTTGGAGGGGAAGTAGAGATTACAAGTTACTTTATGCCAATCTCTTACCTTCCCATAGAAATCATGAATTACAATTTACTTTATGCCTATTCCACGATTTCTCCTCACAATACGAAATGGAAATTACAATTTACTTTATGCATGTTCCTTATTTCCACGTAAACGGGAATTACAATTTACTTTATGCCTATTCCACGTTTCACGTCACACTATGAAATAGGAATTACAATTTACTTTATGCCTATTCCTTATTTCACGTCACCTTACGAAATGGGAATTACAATTTACTTTATGCCTATTCCACATTTCAAGTCAACGGGAATTACAAATTACTTTATGCCTATTCCACATTACAATTACTACCAGTGCCTATGGATCCATTACACTTACTAGCGTATATGTATATCAACATATCACGCCACATCTCGTATCATATTCTCAACTCTAAGAATACTAAATAACCTATCGTATCCTTATCCTCAAATGTCCCCCCTTCGGCGACTTAGCACGGGGGTTCCCTTATCCGGAACCTATATCCGGACAAATCCCTTATCCGGAACCTATATCCGGACGCTTCGAAAACTCATCCGAAAAAGTAATCCGGACTCAAAGTCCGGAACCATCTGGAATTCATTTGCAAGTCCGGAACTCAAATCGAAACCGGATCCTAGACTAGAACCGGATCCTAATACCGTATCCCCAATACCGGATCCCAATACCGGATCCTCAATACCGGATCTTCGATCTGTACATCCATTTTACTCTAAAAGCTCGTCTAAATTCAATTTCTTGGTCGATTTCATCTCAATACATATTTAGCAAGTGATTCAGATAGTTTGCTATCAAATATAACATTCAATTTCAATTGAAATCGTTTATAAGAAGATGAACTCGCCTGGGTTTTAAGTACGAAATTGATATAAACTTTCTCTGCTTCCAATCCTCTCCAAATACTGAATCGATATCCAAATTACAGATGGAACATAACTATCAGATTGAAAAGAATTAATCAAACAAAACTATCAGACCCTTACCAAAATGACTCAATTTCTTCTTTCTTCCTCTTCCTGCAATCAACCGACTTCAAATCAGAAACATTTGAGATACTTTCTCAGTTTAGCCGACTCGTTCTTTATATACCAATACAACTATCAATAATGACCAATTAAACCCTGAAGTATTATAATTCCACAAATAGATTCCACTTTGATCAATTACACTTTGACCCTTCAACCATAAATCTTACACTTTGTTTAAAATAACATCCCCAAATATTTTAAACATTCTCCCAAAATGTACAATCATTATGGAAATTTCGAGGTGTTACAACTTCTACTCTCTAGAAATATGTTGGTGTATGTTTTTCCTCTTGCATGTGTGATATATATATATATATATATATATATATATATATATATATATATATATATATATGGTGAGCCAAGACTTAGCAATGAAGCAAAGGATGGCAAGATGGATTACTGATGATGCTAGTTGGCATCCATGTATCTTCTACTTGGTGGCAAGTTAAGGGTAGTTTGGTAATTTGATACTAAACTTAAGAACTAAGCAAAAGGACACTTTGGTCATTTCCTTGATAATAAAAAACGCACATCATATTTATAACAATACCTTCAGCCAAGTGATACTAGTGGAGCTTTTGTTTTTCAAAACAATAAAGTCAAAATTCTGTTTTTCTCGGTAAAATTGCCAAAAACAAACAGATAAATTTTAGGCCTTCAAGTTTGGTTTGCAAACATTGTGGTGCTTTTAGTCACACCGTAGAAAGGTGTTTCAAACTCTTTGGGTTTCCTAGGAAGTTTCAAAAAAGACCCTTGAACCAAAGTTTTATACAAAATTTTAAATCTCTCTCAAGTAATGTTTGCACCATTGAAAAGTCTACTTGCAATAAGTCTTATAATTTGATCTGTACAAGGGGAATTTGCGAACACGACAAGTGTGTTAAATTTGTTTTGTTCTGGTTGGATAATTGGTTTCGGTGCTAATCAACATATGACATCATCTACTTTCTCTCTTAAAATGTGGTTGACATTTCTGGTCTGAATTTTAAGGTCAACCATCCTAATGGTACTTAGGCCAAGATACATAATATTGGAATTTAAAATTAACAAACAGTGTGACCCTTTTTGATGTCTTGGTTGTTCCTGATTTCAATACCATTTTTTTATCAATTCACAAGTTAGCCCGGGACAATAAGGTTTTTGTTGTTTTTTATGAAACCAAGTGTTATTTTAAGGATTCTCTTCAGAATAACATAGTGGGAATTGGTAGTGAGGAAGCATGTTTGTATATTTTTGATGGTATTTCTTGTGGTGAGTCTGATGTTTCCAATTCATCTATCTCTTATTATATGTCTCGTCAGTTGTGGCACAGTAGGTTAGGTCATCTACTGACCCTGTTCTTGGTGTCCTGAAGGACATGTTAAAACTAAGGAGTGATGTTCACCTTCATTCCTTTCCTTGTGAAATTTGCCATAAGGCAAAACAGTTCAGAAACAAGTTCGGTATAAGTTAACATAGGTCCAAAGGTTTAGGTGAGTTAGTTCATCTTGATTTATGCGATCCGTATTGTGTAAACAATATTGAAGGTTTTAAGTATTTTCTTACTATGGTCGATGATTTTACTGGATTTGTGTGGGTTTATTTGTTAAAGGGTAAAGAAGAAGTTTATGACAATGTTGTTGCATCTTATAATTTGTTAATTGCTCAATTTGATAAATCTATGAAAGTGTTTCGTAATAACAGTGAGATTGAATTTGTTAATGTCAAATTGAGTGAGATTTTTAGAATAAAAGGTGTCGTGCATCAAACCTCATGTGTCTATCCTCCTCAACAAGATGGGATGGTAGAGTGGAAACATAGACATCTTCTCAATGTGGCTAGAACTTTAATGTTCCAGGGATAGATTCCTTTGAACATGCGAAGTGAATGTATCTTAACTGCTACCTACCCTATTAACAGAACTCCATCATTTGTGTTAAATGGTAAATGTCCTTACAGTTTGGTTTATGGTTTTGATCCTTTTCTTACTCATCTTAGAAACTAAGGTTGTTTGTCTTTTGCTTTTAAATAAAATGTGTTTGACAAACGTGGTTCAAAAGCTGAAAAGTGTGTTTTACTAGGATATTCAAATTCTAGAAAAGGTTATAGACTTTATAGTCTTGATGCTAAACAAATTTTGGTATCTAGAGATGTAAAGTTTTATTAAAATACTTTTCCTACGAAAAGTCGTGTTTTAAGGTTTTAATTTGAAAATTTGACTTCTTTGAATTTCTTTTATAATATTTTTTTTCAATCTAATGATTCTTCTGATCTAATGCCTTATGATGAGTCTAGGGATAGACCTCAAAACGAGGGCTCCGGTTTAAACATTAACCTTGTTTTGCTTAGTAGCCAAGTTAGAGTTGTCCGTCGGTCAATTTTGAGTAACTTTGATGTTGTTGCAGGGAAAAGTATGCTAATGGTTTAAATTGTTATGATGAAAATCTAGTTATTCATGATGCCCCTAGATTAGGTTTCTTGCATGAGGGTGTCTTTTCTGACAAAATGTTCAAATGCTGTTGTTGAGGTTAAAGTTAAGCATGGAATAGAGGAGATAGTAAATTGTTCTTTTTTTAATTTCAGATCTTTCTTGTGTTACTTCAAATATGAATGTTGAACCTACGAATTACTTTCATGCATGTAAAGATAAAAACTGGGTTATTGTTATGAATAATGAGATGGAGGTTCTGTGTAAGAATGGTATTTTGGTAGTTATTGATCTTCCTCGAAGAAGAAAGTCTATATGTTGGAAATGGTTTTATAAAATAAAGTTCGAGTCGTCTGATGAAATAGGTATGTATAAAGTCAGGTTAGTTGTTAAAGAGTACAGTCAAAGAAAAGATTTAGATTATGAAGGAACGTTTTCATCTTCTGTTAAAATGTTTACTGTAAGATGTGTTATTTTCTTTCTGTTCAGAATGATTGGTCTTTATGTCTGTTAGATATTAGTAATGTTTTCTTATATGATGATTTAACTAAAAAGGTTTACACGTCATTGTGTCAAGGCTATTTTCTCCTAGTGATAAAAGAGTGTGTGAGCTAGTTACATTGTCATTTTGTATTTGCAAATTTGGCGTTGTTCAATGTTGTAGTGATTATTCCTTGTTTATTTTGGCTACTGAATCTGGTTTTTTTTCATTCATTGTTTATTCAGGTTTTGCTATCGCCTCAATGTTCTCATCTTAAGTTTGCTTTCGAGTTTTGAGGTATTTGAAGTTATCCCCAAGTAAGGATTTGTTTAGGATTTGCTAACTTCAAATTGATTGTTTTTGTGGATGCAGTATGAGGTAAGTGTTTTTCAACCAAAAGATCTTTTACATGCTATTATTTGTTTTTAATAGATTTTCATATCTCGTGGATGTGTAAGAAACATAATACTATTTCTCATTTTTATGCTAAGTCGGTATATTGCGTAATGGTTTCAACTACTTCTGAAATTATCTGGGTTTTTTTGGATTTTGTCTGCTTTGAAAATCTTAGATTTACTCCTTGTAAATTTGTATTTGTGATCATAAATTTGCGATACAAATTGTAATGATTCAGTGTTTCATTCAGCTAATTGTGTTAATATTTTTGCAAATCATAATCGATTTGTCTTCTAAGTTGAGCATGTTTGGCTTGTTTGAGTGTCAAGATTGAGGGAGGGTGTTAAAAGTTGTTCTATATCTGTTGCAATCTTGACACTTAGGTTGGTATTGTTTTTCAGGTTTATAATGTTGAAGGGGCGTAATGAGTGTTTCAAGAATACTTGTAGGAGTGTGCCGATAATCATATTTGTTGATGAAGGGTAGCGGAGCATGAAGATCAATTCTTGAGGGACTAATTTTGAATTTTCAACATACATATGTAAGTTGATGTTTTCTATTTTTGAGGAATGATTCACTTTCATTTTGAGAGTTTTTATTTCTACTTCTAAAATCATCTCTTTGAGAATTAAGTGTTAGATATGTTAGGGTGCGTTTGGTTCGCAGAATGATTTCTGAAGGAATGGAATCTGTCAAAGGAATTAGAATGAAATGTTATCAGGTTTGACCAACTGTTTGGTTGACAGGAAATGGAATGTAATCTTGAAATCTGTCTGTTTGGTTTGTAAAGGAATCGGAATGGAATTATGAAAAATGACAAAAATACCATTTATTTAATTTTAATTTTATTTAATTTTTCTTATAACATTTTAACATTTTCTTATAACAATTCAATGGAAACCCCAGTAACCATCCACATCGACATCTCTCCCCTCTGGTGAGTTTTCCTCCCATCCCACCCTTTTTTTTGAAGGGTTTCCTAGGCTATGCCTAGAGTAATTCCTTGGCAAATTATGACTGTAAGACATCAGCGTTGATTAAACCTAAGTGGCCACAATTGTTGTGTACGCCTGAATTTGAACCTGGGCAAATGAGATATTCCACCACATCTCTCAGTGCCTTAACCAATACGCCACAACCCTTCTCTCTTCCTTTTTCTCTGAAAACTGTAACCCTTATCAACCAAACGGAAGAATTATAAATCTCCAAAATAATAGATAGAAATACCGCAAATAGAGCCATTGCGACACCCATCAAAGGGGCCGTTCCCCACCCAGGAGCTACTTTACCAAATTCAACGGTTTTAATAAATCCCCTACAGTAGTTCGTCTTGGATCAGATCTAGAATCGTTCTCAACAGTTTGTGTAGCCATAAATCCTATTGTATTCATTGAAATCTGTTGACTTTGTATACCATCTCATTGTAAATAAACAATCTTATCATAGATCCATTGTGGGCTTGAAATTATATAATAATGGAAACAGCAACCCTAGTCGCCATCTTTATATCTGGTTTACTTGTAAGTTTTACTGGGTACGCCTTATATACCGCTTTTGGGCAACCTTCTCAACAACTAAGAGATCCATTCGAGGAACATGGGGACTAATTGAAGTAATGAGCCTCCCAATATTGAGAGGCTCATTACTTCAATTGCGATAATGAAAAATCATTTCATTTCCTTCCCCCCCATCTTGACCATCTTCTTCCCACTACACCAGCACCAACAACCCCCATCACCCCGTCGACAACCCCCTTCTCTCTTCCCCATCTCTTAAAACTTTAACCCTTGTCAACCATTCTCTCATTTTCTTTTTTTCTTTTTCAGTTCTAGCCATGGAAACCTCTGTAGGGATGGGAATCAAACCGACTTGTGGATGAATCATTGTAAGAACATAAAGGAGTAGTGATTGCTCTCTACTAGCCACCCCTCTCGCCTACATTTCCACGACGACCACTCATTTCCGCCGTCCGTTCCCGGAAAACCCACCCCCTGCTTCGATCTGCATCAACCACCCCTTGACGGTAGCCGCCTCCACAACTCCAACGTCGATCTGAACACCACTCCAGATTTGAGCGTCACCGTCCCACTATCTCCATTTCTAACTCTTTCCTAATGCTTCTAACCTTCTTTGTTTTCCATTATCAGCCCCCAACATTTCTGTCACTTTGTGTTTGATAGTTTTTTTAATTCAAAAAGTTATGATTATGCCATTGAATTATAATTATGTTTGATGAAGTTATTTATATTTTAAAAGTGTTTAAATTGATACATTTTAGTGTTTAGAATTAACCATTCATTTATGTTAATTAGTGTTTAATATACAATGAGGGGTAAATATAGTCATTTTTGATATTCAGACAGTTTATTCAGCATAACAAACAACAATGTATCTTAATCTATACAGACAAGTTAATCCATTTAGTCATCTTTATCCATAGAAGACTTAGGGGCTGTTTACCAATTTTTCTATTAAGTCTTGTATGGATAAATATGTCTTTCTGGATAAATTTGTCTGTACAGATAAATTTTTGTTATTGTTTACTTTTTATCCTGAATCAACTGTCTGAATTACATAAATGACCATTTTACCCCTTAATATAAAATAAATATATTTAGATAATTGTAAGTGGCAAAAATCAACTTAAATTTCAAGTTACCAAAGAAGCCAATTGAAACAAATTTTTTAGGTTATTCAAATAATATATTTTTTTATAGATCTAATAAAAATTGCCCTAATTATTGGTAGTGCTTTTGTTTAATGGGATCCAAAGGCGCCGCCGCATTCAAAAGAGAGGATGAGGAAGCAAATAACAACATGATCTCTTTACTTGATGGTGTTCCTCATACTTCTCCAGTGTGTTCTCTAATTTCTTCTTATCTTTTCGTCCTCTGCCTTGTATTCTTTGGAGAGAAGCAAGGATGACACAACATAGACAATGAACAGTTTTTTGTCCTCTGCTTCTTAATTTCTGGTCGAAATCGGCTAGGGTTTTTAAAGTTCGAAATCGAAAATCACGACGATGAGGATGGAGATGGTGAAGAAGATTGAAATCGGCTTGTAGAGATGAAGTTTGGAGATGGTGATGATGGAGATGGAGGTGGGTTTATAATCTGGAAGGAGGTGTTTGTAATATGGAAGGAGGCGTGTATTTTGTAAGAGGGTAGTAATGTCTTTTTTTCGTCTGAACGTGGACAACACAACATATCCATCTGTGCGATTAAGCCATCTTATGTGCGAATAAGCCACAAGTAAACAACCTAAAAGTGTTGAGCGAATAAGCCGGATACACCATTAAGCTCATTAAGTCACAAGTAAACACCCCCTTAATAGAAAAACAATTAAGCAGTCCATTTGCTTCGTTTTGATACAAGTTTGACTTATTTATTCAAAGAAAGTTGATGAAACAATTAATAATTCAAGATGAAAAGGGCAAATAACTTTATTAAAAGAATTAGGTAAGTAATGTCTCAAACTCAAAATAGAAAGTTCTTTTGCCCCCACTTTAATATTGAAAGGTGGGCATATTTATTATAACATTTGATGCAACAAAACACGACACATTCAAACTGAAATTTTCCTTTGAAAACTGGTGCGAATAAAATAAAACTTGTCTGTCGTTATAGCTGTTGTCATTATATTTTTATATATTTAGTAACAACAATCCAATGCTGTAAATTGTAATGGGCGAATCGTCCTCGCAAAACACGGCAGCCGGACCTCACAATATTCTTCGACCCCCCACATTCTCACGTCTTTTGCGCTCCACAGCTCCACACAGAAACCAAGATTTTGCAATTATGGAACAACGTATTTCAGAATAACGATGTTGTTGTCGGAGGAAGCTTTAGCAGATCAGAAATTCCGGTAATCCCGCCCCTTTTACCACCGTCAAGAAAGAAGAAACAGATGCCCAACTCGACTGAAAATGACATTCCAAAAAGCCCCATAATTGAAAAACAAAAGAAAAGGAAAGAAAGTCTGTTTCTTTGGATATTTACGTCAAGATCTCATCTGGGTTTTGTTTCTTCAGGTGTTTTAGGGTTCATTCTTGTTGTATCAATTGATTTGATTTGGTGTTTGTAGAAAAATCAAATCTCAAAAATTTAGTTTCCGTTTTGAAGAAAAAGTTAGAAAAAGAGGATGAATATTTTGTGGAAAGATCCAGGACTTCCGACGGATTCATTCTATGAGGTTCGAGCTGAATGCACCGATGTTCCTAAAACCAAGTTTAAAATTAAGGTAAAAATCCCTTTCTCTTTTTTTCAAGAATCACATATAATCAGTTTTATAATTTGAGTGATTGTTTCCTAAAGTTGTTCAACTTTTGGGTTCCCTTTTTGGCTTTCTGATGCTTGTAGTCAAGAAAGTTGTTTAATAATGAGATCTTTTTGTTGGATATTTTTATATATATAGAAACATTAGAAATTTAAATTATCATGTGGAATGTGGCTTCTTCTGATTGGGATAGATTCAAAATTGGTCTTCATGTTGTCCTTTTTAGGAAAAACTACCTAATTCTGGCTAGAATTTAGGGGATCATCTAGTTTGGTGGTGTTTGTTTGTGTGTGAGGGTGGGTGGAAACAACATTCTGTTAGAATTCTTAATATGACATTAAGGGGCCGTCAGTTGCTTAATGGTTTGGTGTAGAATGATTAAGTGGTTAGAAATCAGAAAGATTAAGAGAATAAGAGGCTCTTATGATATAGTGCAAAATGAAATATGGTTGTTTGGTAGTTGTTAAAAATAAAATTAGGGCGCTGAATGGTTAAGAGAGGCCCAAGATACAAAATCATTCAGAGGGTTTTAGAACCATTAAGAGGTAGACTTTTTTTTTGCCAAAACAAGATTCATCTCTTAATGATTCAGAGGTTGCCTCTTAATGGAACTCTTAAGACGTAAACAAACAGCCCCTGTTGTATAACAAATCTTTTCAGTAATCATGCCAATTAGAATGTGTATGGAAACATTCTTTTATAATTTATAACACGGCATTAACTTGTATTAAGACATTTTCGTTTAAAATCACTTGTTTGGGTCGAGTGGTCAAGAAATAAAAGCAACCATGTAGAAGTTTGTGGAACTTGAGCTTTTGGTTTAGGATATTATAAGCTATGCAACTATGGTAGCTGCGTAAAAGTTCTTTAGTGTTAAGAAATGGAAAGATGTACCCTGTTTTGGAACTCTTCACAAAGTAGCAGCGTTTCTCTTTGCCTTTTTGACGGAGGATGGAAGTACGTAAAAACGAAACATGCACTTTTAGTGATAATTTTTTTAAAATATTTCTGAATACTTTCTAACCTTACAAAAAGTGATTTTATATAGATCGGTTCTATTTTTGGCAGGTTCATACAAAAATTCAAAATTAATTATAACTAGCGAATTTTCCTACTTAAGATAGAGTGTGATAGAAGAAAATCTTTGATTTCACGTGAATTACATTAAAGAAGTACTATAAAAAGGGGAAAAATGTTACTCTTTTCTTAGTCATCTTTTGATGGTTTCCTGACATTGTTAATGAATCTTCTCATTCCTGATATGTCTATCCAGTCTGGGAAGACCCTTAGTGTACGGAAGTGGCAGTCTGCATTCAGTCCAGAAGGTTATCTCGATATAGGCCAGACCCTTGGTCGAATTTATCGTGGAGTAAGTTCTATATTATTGCTCACCATGCTTCATTTTGACATTTTTATAGGGCTAAAGGCAACCAACTTTGCCTTGGTTTCTATTTACTATAACCAAGAGTTTTTTTTTCTCAATAAATGTACCAAAGTTTCAAAATTTTCTATCTTGTACCCGTTCATGTTCAGGGAAAACTGCAAAAAAATGAAAATTTGAAGAACAACCCCGGTAACCATTCATCTGGACAGTATGCACATGTGCATACAAGTAATTTGTAACATGCACACGTGTATATGCACATGTGCATACAAGTAATTGGTAACATGCACAAGTGTACATGAACATATGCATAAAAACCAAAAAAATAACTTCAATTACTTGTATACACATGTGCATACCGTCTAGATGAATGGTTACCAGGGTGTTCCTTAGTTTTTTGTTTTTTTGAGGTTTTTCTTTAAACCTCCCTCTTGACCTGTAACATGCTCATCTTGTAACATTTGATGAGTGGATATGATGTTCTTTGATTAGCACTACGTTTGATGCTTAAATGTACCCTCCTTTAAATTTTAATTTGTTTTCTTTTTGGGGACGAATTAGGGTATACATCCAACAATTAGAGGGGAGGTATGGGAATTTCTACTCGGCTGTTTTGATCCTCAGAGCACAACTGAGGAGCGAGAAGAGATACGGCTAACGCGAAGGTAATATATATTTCTCAAAATTCTTCTTTACAACCACCCACTTTGACTATGTTTGGGAAAAAAGCAAGTTGTTGGCTGATAAACTACTCACTTTTGGTATAAAAAAAAATAGTGGATAAACCATATGACAATGTAAAATGACCTAAAAGGGAAATATAAGGGGCATAATGAAAAAAGGAACCCGAATAAGCCATCTGAAGTAGGTTTTCAAAAAGATTTGATGTAATTTTAATGATTTTAGGGAAGAGTATTATCGGCTGAAAGAACTTTGCACTTATATGTTCCCACTTGTGGGAAGTGGCAAGTTTATCACTGCTCCTGTGATCACAGAAGACGGTGTTCCAACCCAAGATCCCGTAGTACTTCTAGAAGCAAACCCTGAAAAGCTCATGACACCAACAAATCAAGCAACGGGTAGTGTTTTTTTTTTCTTTTTTGTGACAGCGATGTAATGTAAATGGCTACTAATGCCGTAAGTTGCTTTCTTGCAGTTGCTTCAAATTCAACCATGAGTTGCCCTAAGGAAGAAGACAAGAAGATTATTCAATGGAAACTTACCCTACATCAAATAGGTTGATATATAATGAATTTTATCGCGTACTTCTTTTAAATTATACAAAGTTTTTGCTGGAATTAGGACCTTGTGTTATATTAGTCAACATGTCCTTTTAGGTCTTTTTAGATCGGCATCTAGCTTATCAGCTAGTTTTTAGCAAACATGACTAGTTTTTATTAGCTTGTTATTAGCCTAAATTTTTTGCATTAAGGCATGTAGTAGTTCTCAAATTAACATCTTTTATCATTATCATGTCGCCTTTTATCTTTGGGTTACTATTTATGGTAGGTCTTGATGTGGTTCGCACGGACAGGACACTGGTGTTTTATGAGAAGCAGGAGAATTTAGCGAAACTGTGGGATGTTCTTTCCGTTTATGCTTGGTTTGATAAAGAAGTCGGTTATGGTCAAGGTGGATCTTGATTTTATCATAAACTTTTATTCTTCAACAACAATCTTTTGAAATATTTTCCATGCAAGATTCTGAAGCATAAATGCTAAATTTCATGAACACACCAAACAGGGATGAGTGATCTTTGTTCCCCCATGATTATGCTTCTTGAAGACGAAGCAGATGCATTTTGGTGCTTCGAGCGTCTAATGCGCAGATTGGTAAATATATCTATTTTCAGTACAATCTTTTTTGGGTTAATTTTTTTTTTCTAAAATCCATATTTGTTTGCATTATTATTGTTAAAGTTACGACATTTGGTTGTTCTTCAAGAAATTAAATGTGATTTGTTTATGGGTTTGAAGCGAGGGAATTTCAAATGCGTAGGGAATTCCGTGGGGGTGGAATCGCAGCTTTGCAATTTAGCCAATGTTATTCAAGTTGTTGACCCTAAACTTCATCAACACTTGGGTATATTCTCATAACTCATTGTTTATGTTTTCTTTTTTAAACCCAACCAAACGAGCCCAATATATCCCAGATGTACAAATCCTGGGCTTTTTCGGGCTTGGGCTTATGTTTTTTCTTTTTCTTTCTTTCCTAATAAACTTGTTAAACTACTAATAACACCTTTTTATGGTCTATAAATGTAGAACACCTAGGTGGCGGTGATTATCTATTTGCGTTCAGGATGCTCATGGTGTTGTTTCGACGAGAAGTTTCTTTTGGTGATTCGCTGTACTTATGGGAGGTACTGTGTTTGTTTCATGTGGTTTATTGTAAGAATCTTGCGATTGTGGTGTTCTTCTAGTTGATTAATGATTTTCGAACAGATGATGTGGGCTTTGGAGTATGATCCCGATTTGTACAATCAGTATGAGGAATCTGATTCCGAAAGACCTGAAGATGCCAAAGGAAAACCAAAATCGTCAAAACAATGTGGCAAGTTTGAAAGAGAATACTTGCGAAGTGGGGCCAAAGTTGGAGAACCGCTCCCCATTTCCGTGTTCCTTGTTGCAAGCGTCCTCAAGGAGAAAAGCGTCAAATTGCTCACAGAAGCCAAGGGGCTCGACGATGTTGTCAAGGTCAAAACTTCTCAATTCCTAGAAAACAAATTATTCGTGCAACTTTGTGTGATCTGTTTGTTGTACACTAGTAAAAGATTTTCTTGTAACTTTTTGTATTTCAAGCCTGGGGTCTTCACAGAGATTTACTTGGTTTGTTTGGTTTGGTTTTTTTTATTCTCGTGATGCAGATCTATTTTTTATTTATATTTTTTCTTTTTCCAGATATTGAATGACACTTCGGGGAACCTGGATGCTAGAAAAGCTTGCTCAGGGGCTATGAAACTTCACAAAAAGTATCTGAAAAAGGTACAACCGGGCCCGAAAGGAATTTAAACCCTAAACCATAAACCCTAAACTGTCCATCTTGATTAATGATAAACAACATATAACGATCCCAATTTACTTGCTGCTGGTGCTGGTGCAGGTGAAGATGGAAAAGGCCTCTGCGGAAAAGGGTTCTACGTGAAGGAGGATTTAAAGCACGATGAGTTTTGACTATTGTTGACTTTGATTAACGATACTAAGAATTCTCTCCACAAAAAGAAAAGATGTAGATAGGGTTGGAGGCAATTTGTTTGTAAAGACTAATGTTTCATTATGTGTGTACAATTACATTCGATTTTTTTTATGGCAATGTGTATAAACTACTATTGTATATGTAACAATGTGATGAACCACGAAGACGACTGAATTATACTTTTATGAATAAAAGGAACTTTTTTATATATTTTTTTTGGGTAGAAACTTAGGGCCTATTTGGTATCGGCTTAATGGGCTTAATAGCCTGTATGGTTTATTTGCTAAGCCATACACAAGTCTTTGGTTGTGACTTATTTGTTAACATTAAAGGTTATTCGCCCAGATTTTTGACACCCTTTGTCTACATTCAGCCATAAAAAAGACTCCTACCCCTTTTGTCTTAACAAATAGCGCTCTGCTATGACTTCCCAATCCTTCGATCTACATAGGATCTCTTTCATGACACCATCTTCCCCCTTTCTCTTATCGATTTCTCCTCTGCTCTGCTCGTCGACTTCTTCTCAAAATGTGATGAACCACGAAAACGACTGAATTATACTTTTATGAATAAAAGGAACTTTTTTATATATTTTTTTTGGGTAGAAACTTAATTGTTACAAATTGCCATCCACGAGACTCACGGAGACTTGTTTGGTTAAACTTTAATTCCTGGAATTTTTTCCCTGTAATGCTTTTTAAGGCATAGCGTGTCAAGGGCCAAGAGGTGCTTGTTGCTTTTAAGGTGACATTTAGCATCTCAAACAGCTTCTTTAAAATACAAAAAATTGCATTTTTGTTCTCTATATTGCTCCAACAGTTTCTTTATATTGTTCTCTAAAATAGAGAAAACTCTAAGTTTAGAGAAATTCTCTAAAACTTGATAGATAGAGAGAAGTTACCTTTTTATTCATTCCCACCAATAGGATTGAGTTATCATTATTTTATATAAATTATTTTTAAAAAAATATATTGGAATGATAAATTTTAAACAATATTTTAATAATATAATGGATGTTGAGTTCTCTAAAATAGAGAATCTGTTGGAGCTAAATTTAATGCATTTTAGAGATTTTGACTTTTAAGTCCCTATTTTGCAAAAAATATAGAGAATATGTTGGAGATGCTTTTAGTTTATAAATATTTAAGGAATCGAAATATGGAATTGAAAGGAATCCAAATGGTTAATTTCTTTTATCAAATTCGATTTTTATGTTTGGTTCAATTATTTTAAGGTCAATTCTATTCATATTCGCTTCTATATGGGTGGTATGCGAGTGAAGAAGAGGGTATGAAATAGGTTCATTTGATGATATAACCTTAAATCATCAATATATATAGGATTAACGTGAGATCTAATTTCAACCAATCATTTTAATATATTAATTTTATTATTATTATTTAATAATGGAGGGTATATTACTAATTTGTTTAATTAATTTTAATAAAATATTTTATAATGACATATTTCAATAAATGATTGCAGTCAAATATTACGTTTCCTATTTTACCTCAACTAACTGATTTTGAATGTTATCCCTCCGTTTCTTCAGATCCATGAAGATATTGTATTCGATTGTTTTTCAAAATTGTTGTTGGAGGAAGAAGGCGACTTATTGCTGGAGGAAGAAGGTGCATATGGTACAATTTTTATGCGAATAGATGGACCGAGGAACGAAGGCGGTTTTTGTTAGATCATTGTCTAACAGTTCCGATGAAGGGGTAGATATGGATATTAGTTTATGGAAGAATCCAAATAAGTTTTGTCAGTGTCTATTTTGTAGGTTGTATCAAAGTGTAAGGGCTTTAGTGAAAATACCGAAGGGGTATAAATAGTTTTGTTTGTTATATATGTAGCTAGAACCTTGGAGATATCATTGTTGTACTTGTAACTGAATATTCAATGTGTTTATTAAATGTTATTTAAGAAGAGGAGTTAATTGTTGGCAAACGAAAAATTAAAAAAAATATGTGCTATAGGTGGGAATCGAACACCAAATTTCCTTAAGTTGGGAGACTTAACTCGGTCATGAATTGGAATCGATTAAAAGAATTGGAATCTAAAGGAATTAGAATAAACTTCGATCGGGTTTGACCATGCATTTGGTTAGGAAATAAAATAGAATATATCAAAAATGACCCTTTATGATATTTTTGTACTTTCTTTTTCTTAAATTATAAATAATATATGATATTGTTAATAATAATATTAATATTAATTGGAGTCGTGGGTGGTGGCAACTGCTGCAGTGGTTCCGGCAGTGGTGGCGACAACAATTGTGGTGGCAATAGTGGTTGTGTCGGCGGTGGCGATATGAAGGTGGTGGCGACGTTGGAGGACGTTGTCAGGGCACAAGTGTTGGAAAAGTCCCACGGTCAAGAACTCAAGATCACCACATAGATCGGCGTCATAAGGTGAATCCTGAAATGGTGAACACTATTATCCTCAGAATGAGATGTGTATTGGGACCTAATGCATAAGTAGTGTTATACTTTGAAATAGTCTAACTTTACATTTGAGCAGGTAATCATAAGCACTGTTCTAAAAAAACTCGCCGCCATGGCGCGCCACCAAGGCTTGTGTCTCACGCCACGTTAAGTTGTGGCACGCCATGGCCTAATGCGCAATTTTCGTAATGCGATATTTGATGTCTTATTTGAAAGCTTTTAAATATATAACCTAATATAAACAAAACATATGTTTTATATATAATATTATATATGAATTAGAAATTTGACGCTATAAATCACCCCTTGAAAACGCCATGGCTTCGTCGTGGCTCCTAAGGCTCGAGGCTTGGTCTCGCCGCCACACCACGCCTCACGCCATTTAGAACTTTGATCATAATGGCTATATTGGGGGTAACATAAATTGTTTATAAGTCGTGTAAACGCGAGAGATATTTTTGGGCCACTTGATGACATAGTTTGATTAACATGGTAATGGACAAGTGGATTAGTTGAACTAATAGCACTTGTCTAATCAAATATTTTAGGATCGAGAAACATAATTCTGAACTATAAAGGAAGAGAGAGATTTATGCCTTAAGTTCAAAACAAATATTAGAAAGCAGAAGGATAACAAATGATTTTACCATATGATTGATTGGACCAATCAGATTGCTCAAAGAAAACACATTTACATAGCTTTAGAGGCGACGATGTGTTGCTAGACGCATACCACCGTCTGTGTTACTATATCGTGTGCAAGTGAGAAAATGTAAATTTTTATTTGCCCACGACATATGTCACATATGAATACTGTTGAGAAGTATGTAAACCTATAAGGTCGCACATAAAGAATACTTTGCTCCCGTTTATAGAAACCTAGTTTAAATAAAGTTGATTATAAAAATAATTATTCTTTAAGGAAAATTATGAAGATATGTGTTAAAATGTAATTATGATAGTTATGGGGTATCTCCGGAAATATGTATAAGTTATAAAAGTTCAACAATCTTCATTATTCTTTTATTTTTATCATTTATCGCCTCTTCAATCTATATATATATATATATATATATATATATATATATATATATATATATGGTTGGGTTCACATGAGACCAACCTGTTTTCGTGAGACCGTGAGGCCACAAAATAACACTAAAATTTCACAACGATTCATTGCCCCGCGACTTTTAAGTAGCCGACCGTGTCCAGTTTTTTGCTGTTAGTGTAAAATCACATATGATTTTTACATGGGTGGCCATTCTTGTGTTTTCTTAAATAATTAGCGTTCTCGTTTGAACCTTCTTACACACACACACACACACACACACACATATATATATATATATATATATATATATATATATATATATAGGGAGAGGTTCATTTTAGAAATGGTAAATGTATGAGAAATAGAGAAGTAATCTTAGCCATTCATTCGGTCAATATTTGCGGCTTTGACCGAGAAGCAGTGGATAATTCCTCGCATGGTGTGTACGTTGTCTGCACAAGATAGAGGGGTAGTTTCGTAAAATACACGAGACGAGTTCATATATGAATCTATGTGATTCACATATGAACTATATGTTCATATATGAACCTTTGTAATTTACATATGAACTCTTTTTAACTAATTCATATATGAATCTTTGTGATTCATATATGAATTAGTTAATTAGCTTATATGAGAATTAGTTAAAAAGAGTTCATATTAAATGGTTCAACTGATTCATATATGAATCTACAGTTAGTTAGTTTCATATATGAAACACAATGGTTCATATATGAATTAGTTAAAAAGAGTTCATATGTGAATTACACATATGAACAAATAGTTCATATGTGAATCACACAGGTTCATATATGAACTCGTCTCGTCTATTTGTAAAAGTTACGAAACTGCCCTTCTATTTTTAGAACAACCGCAACTTTTGACCAGTCAAAACCGCAACTTTTGACCAGTCAAAACCGCAACTTTTGACCAATTAAAGTCGATCTTGACCGAATAAATGGCTGAGATTACTTCTCAATTTCTCCTACATTTAGCATTTCTCAAATGAACCTATGGCTATATATATATATATATATATATATATATATATATAGAGAGAGAGAGAGAGAGAGAGAGAGAGAGAGAGGTCATGCGAGAAGCAAACTGATTTACGAGAAGGCGAGAAAGAATATGAACCACATATAATTCATTTATTCAAAAATATCATAAATAAAAAATAATTTTAGAGATTAGGATAATTACCATTTTAAATTGGATAAAGTGGTAAACCCTTAAAATTCTCATTATATCTTTTAGATTATTATTTTTAATTTCAATTACTTCATAATTTTTTATCAAGTTTTATGTAAAAAAACATTCTAGATACACTTTAATTAATGGAATATGTGGTTCATATTCCTTCTCGCCTTCTCACATATTGACTATCTTCTGTTTGAACTTGCCCATATATATATATATATATATATATATATATATATATATATATATATATATTTATAAGGAGAGGTTCAAATGAGAAATGTTAAGTGTGAGAAATAGTGAAATGATCATAGCCCTTCATACCAAAGGGCCTTTGGCCTAGCGGTATGAGAGCCTTCAAAAAGAAAAAAAAATCATAGCCCTTCATCTGGTCAACATTTGCGGCTTTGACTATAAAGCACCAGATAATTCCTCGTGTGGTCTGCAGAAGATAGAGGTGTAGTTACGTAGAATACGTGGGACGATCTCATATGTGAACATGTGTGATTCACATATGAACTATACGTTCATATGTGAATCAGTTAATTAGTTCATATGAGAACCAGTTAATTAGTTCATATGTGAATCTGTTAATTAGTTCAACGCATTCACATATGAACCTACAGTTAATTAGTTCATATATGAATCACTAAGGTTCATATGTGAATCAGTTAAAAAGAGTTCACATGTGAATTACACGGGTTCACATATGAACATATAGTTCATATGTGAATCATACAGGTTCTGTAACACCCTAAATTTTAAACTTTAAATATAGGGAATTTCTGGAAAATGGGTAAATTAAAACTTCATAAATTAAGCCAACTAAAACCCTTGATACAACGGGATAGTTTGGACGATGTATAAGATAACGAGTATTGAGACATAATACACAACAACCTATTAATCTAGAATCAAAGTAAGCTAGATTAACACGGGTGTCACTATATCTCCAAAAATCTTTCATCTCGATTCCCAAAAAGCCCGACCCTCCAAGCTCCTAAGCATGGTCGGCAAAGTCAACGCGTCAAAGACGCACCGCTAGCGGGGACCTGAAACCACAATGTACAACACCACAAGTGTTAGACCAGAAATCTAGCGAGTATGAGTAGCTTCACAATATTAATTAAATATACGATATTGTAAGTCAACCAATGTTACCGGAATCCTGCGGTAGCACATAACCACCATTTGATTTCCGTCAAGTGGCTCAACCTGATCATAAAACATACAAGGGAGAAATACTCCCGAAATACGGGGGAGACCCGTTACCATCAGGGTGACGAGAACACATGACATAAAGGCACCCGTGATGTTATTGGAGTGCACCTCATGTCCCGGTTTTTGTTCTCATGCCATTAAGACATCACAACCTCAAACCATCATTTAATGCCTTTATTGCCTACTCCGTTGAGTTACACCTCAAGGACTTATGGGACCACATTACATCTCCAAGCTAGACGAGTTACACCTCAAGGACTTCAATGTCCCTTATTGTCTACTCTCTAGTGGCCCAAAAGGACCAACACATATATGATACGTACTTCATACCAACCAAATCCTCGTGCATAAAGAGTTATAGTAGAATTGCCAAATAAGATACTATATTTACTTATAAAGATTTCATTAGGCATATTATGGCAATTTATCGTCTTATAGACATGTCTTAACCATAATGATACATTTATTCACCAATCATCTTTCACATACCAAATCATAGAGAGAGCACATAAACTCATTTTCGGACCAACATCCTATTCCTAAATTTCTAGTTAGAACACATGTAAGGTTATCTTAATGTTATGGCAAGAATCGTAATAAACACTTTTGGCCCAATTTAGAAAACCCTAATTTTTAAGTCAAAATTCCAAACAACATGATATTTGGTGTTTTCAACATAGTAGTACCTTTAAGAGAAGATAATGATGTACAAGTTCACATCTAGTCAATAATCCATGAAACCCTAAATTTTGGTTAAGACCCAAAGTGACCATTTCCCAAGTATGCAAACATATAATAGCATTTAATGAGGGTTTAAGGTTAGGAAAACTCACCAATGGGGTTTTGTAATATCAAACCCTACTAAAAGAGGAAACCCTAGAAATGGAGGATGAGTTATTGATGCTTGACCACCCAAGACTTGAAATCCCTTGAAAAGCTTCCACTAGAAGGTAGGTGAGAGTAGGTTTTGAAGATCTAAACTCATAAATGAGTTAGTTCCAAGAGTTAATGAGGTAGATGAGGTTGGGTGAGAAAATCGTCCTAGAGGGTGAGAGAGTCGATGGGTTGCAGAAAAAGTGAGAAGATGATCAAGATTTTCCCCAAAAAACGTTTTAAGTAGCTGCTGATTGGACCCGGGCGTGACCTTGACCACCGCGACTATGCCCCGGGCATTGTCGCCGGGCATAGTCGCACCCCATGCACCACTTTCTGCCAAAATTCAACCGAAGCTCGCGACTATGACCTGGGCATTGTAGCTGGCCACGACCTACTTGTTGTCCCACGATGTGATTAAGCCAATGGGTCTTTCTTCGGGGTTTGCTCATGACCCAAAACATCATGTATGCGAAAAGAAACGAAAACCCAAGTGCGGAACCTTTGAATACGAAAATATATGCACGAATGGGGTTTAGTTATACTTACTTGGAAATTCGGGGTGTTACAGGTTCACATATGAACTCGTCCCGCGTATTTGTAAAAGTTACGAAACAACCCTGCTATTTTTGGAACAACTGCAACTTTTGACCAGTTAAAAACGCAATATTTTGACAGTTAAATCCGATCTTGACCGAATGAATGGCTAGGATTACTTCTCTATTTCTCACATACTTAGCATTTCTCATTTGAACTTGTTGGTCCCAGCTATGGAATAGCAATGGTAAACAAGTATTGTAGAAGGGGGGTTGAATACAATACACAAAATTTTTCACTTAATTAATTCTTTATTGATTTAAAATCAAGAATTACACATAGAAAATTTAAAGATTGTTGCGGAACAAAACAGATGAAATCAGTTTAAACAATCTAACACAAAGCCACACAGAGAATAAGAACAATTGTAAAACACTTAGAACACAAATGAACTTCTGAGAGAGAGTAATGCGCCAGCACTTGAAAGCTTGAGAGAGTTTGTAAACTGGTGAGTTGCAAGGATGAAGATGATCTCCTTTTATAGTGCCTCATGCAATAAATGCAATGGACACTTGTCAAGGAGGGCTTGGAAGGCAGAACGGAAGCAGTCTTCTGAAAAGTGATTTTGTCTTTTCACTTTTGTCTTCAAGTGTTGATCTGCTTGTTGAAGCTGATGTTTCTTGAAGAAGATAAGAAGTCCAAAGAACCTTTTTCTGATCTTAGGATGATGTCTCTGTCAATGCAAGATATCCTGAATATATTCTGCAGATAAAGTTAATATACCTGCTAAAATTTCTTTGCCGAAGACTTCTTTGCCGAAGATGTTCCTAACATGTCTTCAAGGAATTTGCCTAACATGTTATCTTCTTCAAAATTTTGCTTCTTCAAAATCTTGCCTGACATTTCATCTTCTTCAAAATTTTGCTTCTTCAAAATCTTGCCTAACATTTCATCTTCTTCAAAATCTTCAAGTGACCTGGCTAAGACTTTAGGAAAAGTCTTCAAGTAGCAGCTTAATCTTTGGTTGAGAAGTGTATCTTCAATCCGCTTTGAAGATATACTTCTACTTTGTTTCTTCGGTTGATCTTCGACTTTACCGAACATTTTTATACAATTAAACTGCTTGTAAAGAACCTAAAATTATTCTAAGTATGAACTGTGAAATTGAGAGACTGAGGTCATCTTCAAATCTAAGTGACCCAACAATCTCCCCCTATTTGAGGATGGCATCCATACTTAGAATCTGAGAAGTAAACACTGAATAATTCATTTTTGACCCTTGTTTACTCTTTTGGGTTCTTTTCACATAGTCCATTCTTTTTGTTCTTTTTGGATTTTTTTTTGTATCCGACATTTACAAGTAAAAAAAATGGTAAAGTATACTGTACAAACTATTAACTAAAATGTACTTGTATTGAAAACTTGAAAGAGCAGTAATCTTAAGTTTACAAGTACATATCAAAAGCATATAAAAAAAACATGATCACTTCTTCCTTTCCTGAAGTTCAGCAATGATGTGACGTTGGAAGTTAGTGCCTACAAATGTGTCCGGGATGATGAGAAGGATGGCTTCAAGAAAGCTGGAGTCAGCAATGGATGTCTCTTTTGTTCGAAAGAATTCTTGAGTACCTTGGGCATTGTTGAAGAAAATGCCTGGGTATGGTTTTTGGGTCACAGCAGGAGATGACATCTTGGGGAGAGAGAGAGGCTTTAGATTCAGATTCTTTGAGTTAGGAATGATACCTTTGGCAGCAAGATCTTGGAAGATGGTTTGTTGAAATCTTATCTTTATCTTACTTACATATTCAAAGAGTCCTTGGAGATAGATGTTTATATCATCTAGGTTTGGACTATGAGAATCTTGAAGACAAAATTCAATTTCATACCATTCTGAAACACCATAAGCATCAAGTTCAGGGAATCTTACCGGTGTGACGGTGTCATCAGCCCGAGTGAGTATCACATAGATGTCCTTTGACTCTTTATGGGTAGCAAGTTTGGCTTTGACAATCTTTGAGATGCTAGTTCTTCCAATTAATTTCTGCTTGCACCATTCGAATTTTTTGAAGAACTCAAATTGCTCCACCTCAACTAGTGTACCTGCATTTTCAATGGTTTGCTCCCCCTGAGTTGGTGGATCTGGTTGTGCCGATTTGGATGGGTCAGAGGGACCAGGTGTTACAGAGGAACCCGGTCGGTCGCTGGTAAATTTGTTTGGGCTTTTCTCCCCCTCAGCGGCAGACAGGTAATAACGTTTCACCCATCCAACAAAGGTGGTGAGTGTGCGAGCTTGATCTTCAGGAAGAGCATCCATCTTGTGGTGAAGAGATGTAAGAGAACTGAGGAGCTGAGAATTGATGTCCTTTTGGCTTTGAAGTTCAGATTGGAGCCTATGAACTTCTTGGTCACGAGCATCTGAGGCAGCTTGCATGGCAGTCATGGATAGAGTGAGACCGGCATTTGAGGCTAGGAGAGACTGAACCTGAGATTGTAAGCTTGAGATGGAATCCTGGATGGAGTCAAGTTGGCGTGCTACATATCTGGTGCTTGAGGCTGCAAGAAGTGGAGGACGAGGAGGAGGAGAAGACCTTGAAGATGAAGGAGAGGATGACACCACCAGCATGTTAAGGATAGGATCGTCTGTAGGACCCCCAGAAAGTGGTAGAGTGGTGGATGAGTCAGCAACATTAGAGCTTGAATGCTCAATTGAGTTGTCTTTGGAAGAAGACAACTTAACTTCTTCGGTGGCAGTTGCTGATTGAGAAGGAGGATCACCTGGAGAATCTTCAACAAGAAAGTCAAGTAAACAGGTAGGACCCGTAGGGGGTCGTGCAGAAACATCGATCGCAGAGCGATCGGGTGATAGGCCGTGCAGTGAGAAAGCAGTACCTTGGGCTGGAGAGAGACCCAAGTCATCTTCAACCACCAATAAGTTGGTAGAAGAAGGAGCAGTGTGGGTCCCCAAATTTTCAACCGCAACCTGTTGGGAGGAGACGGAGGAGCTAGCTAAGAGGTTAGCAGGTTCCCTGGGCCCGGTAGGGACAATTTCAACAGTTCCCGGTTTTCGAGAATCGGTAGCTGGACGGTGTGGTTTGGCCCTTAAGGATGTCCTAAGTCTTTTCAGGGAAGACTCATGAGGGGATTTGGAGTGCCTCCGCTTTGAAGAGGGTTTTATGACTGGGGAAGCCGCCGAAGGTTTGGTCGGAGGCAAAGTCATGGAAGAGAGTGCGGAGGTACCGGAAGCCTTAGATTTTTTTGAAGTGCTCGTCGGTATCACTCGGGAAGAGGGAGGAGGGTCCACTACATTGGAGGGATTTGCGGACAGTTGAGAAGGGGGAGTGTCCGGATTATCCCCCCATTGTAGATTGGGAGAGTTAAGGATAGAAATCATACCTGGAAGAAGACCATTGTCAGTTGCCTTTGGTGGACGTTGAAGAATTGCCTTCGTGATGGTAGGTGCAAGAAAATCATAGGTGAACTTTGGGTTTGCCGACTTGCGATCAAGATCAAGTAATTTCCCCAATTTATGTTCAATGATGATGGAGAGGAACCTGGGGTAGGCAACATGTGGCCTTTTTGGAGGAGTCACAACTTCAACAATTTCATCAAAAAAATAGCGTGCAAAATCTATTTTTCTTTGAAACATAATGGCATGAGCAAGATTGGTGATATAGGAGGGGGATTGATCATGACCTCCAGTTTTGCGACTTAAGCAGAAAATAATATGAGTGAAGAAGAAATGCCATACCCCACCCATGTATTTGCGCAGGAAAGTGCCAGGGCTTTTGTACTTTGCATCGACGGTGTAGTTCATGGCTTGTACCACATCTTCATGTTCGTTGTCAAGCGGAAAAGGTGCATACGAATCGGAACTGTCAAGATGAAGAGCGGCACGGACATCTTCCACATCAAAGGTAAGATCATGATCACCGGTGTCAGAAAGAATGCACGCGGAAATGGTTTTGGGTTCACCATCATGCACATAGCAAGTTAACCAAAAATTGCCAAGTACCTTTTTGCTCATTTTGAGAGATTTGGAGAAGGCATAAAGTAGAGGGGTTTGTTGAAGAAAGTGAGAAATGGGTAAGTGTTCGGGATAGTCTGGATCATTTTCAAATCTTGCAATATGATTGCAAGTCCTGAAGACAAGATCTTCATAGCATGTGGGAATGATGAATTTTGAAGACTTGGGGTTAGGATTGGGAGAAGAGGTAGACATGAGAGAAATTTGTATAAGTGGAGATTTGAAGAAATGAGAAGGAAGGATGTGTATTTATAGGAAGTAAGAGAGGGTAGAGGTAAGGAAAGATATGATGGGTAATGAGATGGAAGGAAAAGTAGGAAAGGTAGAGGGGGTAGGAAAAGGTTGAGTGTTTAGGTAAGTGGGAGAAAGGTATGGGGAGTAGGGAAAAAGTAGGAGAGAGGATGTAAGAGAATTTTGAATTAAAAAAAATTGGTGTGAAGGGTTTAGGAAAGGGAGGTCGGGAGGGGGGAGGGGGGGGGGGTTCGGGAAGGGGTAGCGTCGGGGGGGGGGGGGGTGCGGGAAGGGGGGGTTCGGGAAGGAGGGGGGTGTGGGAAGGGGGGGGGGTTTGGGAAGGGATGGGGGTGCGGGAAGGGGGGTTCGGGAAGGAGGGGGTGCGGGAAGGGGGGGGTTCGGGAAGGGAGGGGGTGCGGGAAAGGGGGGGTTCGGGAAGGGAGGGGGGTGCGGGAAGGGGGGGGGGGTTCGACAAGGAGGGTGGGCGGCAAGGGGGGGGGCAAGGGCGATTTGGTTTTCTTTGGTGTGAAGAGGGGTCGGCAAAAAAAAAAAGAGTGCCGAGAGGGCTTGGGTGTTTGACAAGGAGGTTCGGGAATGGTTGTGGGAGATGTGAGATGTGGTGAGAAAGGTTGTGTGGTTAGAAGTATATAGGATAAATGATAAGTAGGGTAAGTTTGTAAGGTTTTAAGGAGAATAGGTTGTGTTTGTGTGAAGGTAAAAGGGGTGTGATGGATTGAGAAGGAAGGGTTAGGATGGGAAGTAATTGTAGATTGGTAAGAAAATGGATGGTGAGGATTGAGTTGACATGGATTGAGAAGGGTAAAAAAAATTGTGTTTGTTGGGTGAGAGAAAGTTGGTAAAAAAATAGAAAATGAGAGTTAGAGGAGAAAGGAGGTTGACTTTTCTTGTAACTGATAGAATATCAGTACTTGAGAAGTCAAACTGAAAAAAAAATTATTATATATATATATATATATTTTATTTATTTATTTATTTATTTATTTATTTATTTATTTATTTTTTATTAATTTTTTATTATTATTTTTTTTTAATTTTTTTTTGTTTTTCAACCAAACTATATATCTAAGTTTAACATACCAAGTTCTCCTAAGAGAAACTTGAACCGAGGTTCTTCAAGAGGCTTTGTGAAGAGATCCGTCAGTTGAAGACCAGTGGGGATGAAATGCAGTTCAATATCACCTTTGGAGATGTGATCTCTTATGAAGTGATACCGAATATCAATGTGCTTGGATCTGGAGTGAAGCACCGGATTGTTTGCAATGGCAATTGCACTGGAGTTGTCACACAGAATTGGGACTTGAGAATAGATCTGGTTGTAGTCCCTCAGTTGATTCTTCATCCACAGTATTTGAGCACAACAGCTACCAGCCGCAACATATTCAGCTTCAGCCGTGGAGGTGGAGACTGAGTGTTGCTTCTTGCTAGACCAACTAACAAGTTTACCACCAAGGAGTTGGCAGCTTCCAGTAGTGCTCTTTCTATCCATCTTTGATCCTGCAAAGTCAGAATCTGAATAACCCATTAGATCAAAACCTGAGTCTTTGGGATACCAAAGACCCAGATTCATGGTACCTTTCAGATACCGAAAGATGCGTTTAACCGCATCCATATGAGATTTCTTAGGATTGGCTTGGTAACGCGCACACAGACAAGTAGCAAACATAATATCAGGTCTACTAGCAGTAAGATAAAGAAGTGACCCAATCATACCTCTAAACTTGGTTATATCAACAGATTCTCCATTTGTAGCAGCATCAAGTTTTAGAGGTGGTGCCATAGGAGTTTTCATGGGAGAGCAGGTATCAAATTGAAACTTTTTCAAAAGATCACGAATGTATTTGCTTTGGTTTATAAAGATACCTTCAGAAGATTGTTTTACTTGGAGACCCAAGAAAAATGTTAGCTCCCCCATCATGCTCATCTCATATTGGCTCATCATGAGAGAGGCAAACTCATCACACAGTGATTCATTGGTGGCACCAAAAATGATGTCATCCACATAAACTTGAACAAGAATAAGATTACCTGATTTTTGCTTGATGAAAAGAGTGTTGTCAACCTTACCTCGAGTATAGTTGTTCTTCAGAAGAAAGTCAGCTAGAGTGTCATACCATGCACGAGGGGCTTGTTTAAGGCCATAGAGAGCCTTATTCAATCTGTACACATAGTCAGGATGAGAGGGATCTTCAAATCCAGGAGGTTGTTTCACATAGACTTCTTCAGCAAGTTCTCCATTCAGGAAGGCACTTTTGACATCCATCTGGAAGACTCTGAAGTTCTTGTATGCAGCATGAGCAAGGAAGATTCTGATTGCTTCAAGTCTAGCAACTGGAGCAAATGTTTCATCATAGTCATTTCCTTCTTCTTGCCTGTACCCTTGAGCAACCAGCCTGGCTTTATTTCTGATGACAGTGCCTTCTTCATCCATCTTGTTTCTGAAGACCCACTTGGTTCCTATGATTGTTTTTTGGGGAGGACGAGGAACCAATCTCCAGACCTTGTTTCTTTCAAACTGAGAAAGTTCTTCTTGCATGGCAGTGATCCAGCATGGATCAGCTAGAGCTTCTTCAACCTTCTTTGGCTCTATAAGGGACAAGAAGTTCACATAGAGACAGATGTTGCCGACTCCTCTTCTGGTTTGAACACCAGCTTGTTGATCACCAATTATTTGATTAATTGGATGATCCTTGGTCCATTTTATAGCAGGAGGCAAAGATGGAGGATAAGAAGGTTGTGGATGAGAGGTGGAAGGTGGATTTTCAGGAGGATTGAGTGAAGAAGGGATATGTGAGGGATGAGAGAGAGTGGTGTTTTGAAGAGCATTTTGGTTTTGGGAAGTTTGGATCGGCAGAGTTTGGTCTTGGTTTGAAGAAGGGTGTGAAGATGAGGAAGGATTATTATCTTGAGAGGTAGGATTTTGAGGAGAAGGTATGGGAATAGTTGGGATAGGTGGAGAAGGAGAAGCATCACCAATGCAAGAAGTGATCCAACTATTTAATTCATCATCATCAGAGGAGAGGGATGATACCTTGAGGTCATCAAACTTGACATGTATTGATTCATCAATACATTTTCTCCGAAGGTTGTAGACTCTGTATGCTTTGGAGGTGAGAGAATAACCCATGAATATGCCTTCATCTGCTTTAGGATCAAACTTACCCAAGTTTTCTCTATCATTCAGAATGTAGCAGACACACCCAAAGACATGAAGAAAACTGATGTTTGGTTTTCTACCATAAAAGACTTCATAGGGAGTCTTATTATGTCTTTTGACAATGATGGACCTATTTTGGGTAAAGCATGCAGTATTAATTGCTTTGGCCCAAAAGTAGGTCGGGAGGTGAGATTCACTCAGCATGGACCTGGCAGCTTCACACAGCGTTCTGTTCTTTCTCTCCACCACACCATTTTGTTGTGGAGTCCGTACAGCTGAAAAATTCTGAGATATACCCTTTTCATTGAAGAAGTCATCCAACACACTGTTTTTGAATTCAGTGCCGTTGTCACTCCTTACAGATCTCACCAGCTACCCATTCATCACTTCAGATCTTTTGATGAACTTTATGATTTCTTCAGAAGCATCACTTTTGTACCTGAGAAAAAGTACCCAAGTATAGCGTGTAAATTCATCAATAATAACAAGAATGTACCTTCTTCCACCAAGGCTTGGAGTGCTGACTGGTCCACACAGATCCATGTGCAGCATCTGAAGAGGTTGAGAAATGGAGAAGCATTGCTTGGACTTGAATGAAGATTTTGTGAGCTTTCCCTTCTCACAAGCAGCACACAGCTTTTCTTTCACAAAGGTCAGCTTTGGCATTCCAGATACGAGCTCTTTAGAGGAGAGAGAGTTCAAGGTTTTGAAGTTGAGGTGAGAGAGACGCTTGTGCCAGAGCCAACTGATTTTAGCAGAGTTTTCAGAGACAAAGCAGATGTTTGTTTCAGAAGATGAACTCTGTCCCATGTCTATAACATAGACATTTTCTTTTCGGTACCCGGAAAGTACAGCTTTCATGTCTTTGTCAACCACCGTGCAAATGGATAGTTCAAAGATTACTTTATAACCGAGATCACACAGCTGGCTTATGCTCAAGAGGTTGTGCATCAAGCCTTCAACGTACGCTACTTTATTAAAGGTGACAGAACCATTGGAGAGAGTTCCGTAGCCTTTAGTGCTGCCACGAGAATTATCGCCAAAGATAACAGATGGACCTTTAGCCGACACGAAGTTAACAAGAAGAGATATGTTTCCAGTCATATGACGTGAACATCCACTATCCAGATACCAGATCTGTTGATGTCCATAAACCTGCAGTCACAGAAGAATTAGTTCTTTGGTACCCATTTGGATATGGGTCCTTTTGGGTGAGAAGAAGAAACAGAGAGATCTTTAGATGAGTTCCTGTCCATTCTCTCAAGAGGACAATCTTTAGCCATATGAAAAGTGTCACCACAGTTATAGCATTTTCTATAGATAAAAACCTTTTTAACATTATTACCACTGCCCTTGTTTTGACCTTTCGCATTGATTTTTATGATCTTGGCCGAAGAGGATGAGCCAAGAGGTGTGGTTCCTAGGACTCCTTTGTAAGGTATGAGGGTTGATGAGTGACAGGATTCTTTGGAATCTGACCTTTTCAAAAGCACGGATCGAGGAATGGGAAAGACGGAAGAGTTACCAGAATATTTCTTTGGAGTTTTTCTTTTGGGATGGAACTCGACGACTGATTTTCCTTTGTCAGAAGTGGAAAATCTGTTTTGAAGAGGTTGAGGTTCTCTCTTTAGAATCTTTGAAGGCTTAGGTTTAGAAGAAGAGGCTTCATCTATGTGTAGGGATTTCATCAGCTCATGAACAGGTTGAGGAGGGTCATTAGAGCCTTGGGTTTCTTCAACTTTAGAAGTTGAGGCATCACCTTTAGCTTTTATGAACATCCCAAGCTTTAAGGCTTCAGAAGGATCAACAGAGTTCATTGAATGAGTATCACTTGAGTGGTGTTCAGAGGACTCATTGAGTGGAGGAGGCACAAGGGAAGTAGAAGCATGAACAGTTGAGGAAGAGTCAATGTCCATTTTGCCAAAGCCAAGACCAGATTTGTCACCACAGTTCATTTGGTCTTTAAAAATCTTTTCTAATTTTTTAGAAGAGTTAGTCCACTTTTTCACAGTTTCTTGTTCCTCTTTAAGTCTTTTGAACAACTTATTTTTCTCTTTAGCAAGTGTGAAGTTTATGGTTTTCAGATCTTCAAGCTCAGCTTTGATTTTGTCAAAATGTTTTAGTTGAGAAAGACAGATTTGAAGTTGAGAGGAAAGAGATTTTATCTGAGCATTTGCCTTTTTCTTAGCATCTTTAGCATCATGGAAGTCAACAGTTAAAGAGTCAAATGCTTCAACCTTTTCAGCATCAGTAAGAGAGTGAAAGGGATGTACCTGCGTGGATGAGGAAGAGCATCCTGTCGAGACTAGAGCAAGAGTGGAAGGAGTTTCCTCACAGTCATTGATGTCGTCAATCTTTGCCATGAAACAAATATTGGCCATGTCCTTATCACTGTCAGATGTGGGTTCATCTACCAAGTCATGATACTCAGCCAGCAGACCCATTCCCTTTTTGGAAAGAAGTTCATTTCTCTCCTTTTCTCTTTTGTATTTAGCCTTGTACTTTTCAGCACGGTCAGAGTTCACAGAGGAACCAGGTTGGCCAGATCTTTGAGAAGAGGAGTGATTTGAATCGAGTCTGGATCTGTTAGATTTTGAAAAGGGACGATTGGATAAAGAGTTCTTTGATTTTTCAGAAAGCTTGCTTCTGCATTCAGAGGCAAAGTGACCTTTCTTCCCACATTTAAAGCATTCCTCATTTGATTTATCAGTTGAATAGTGCTTGGGGAAATTTTGAGAAGATTTTCTAGAAAATTTAGATTTACTAGAAGAGAAACGGGATCTAGGTTTAGAGTAACCTGCCAACATGGCTATGCCATCTATCAGTTGGTCAACCGGGGTTTCCTCACCTTCATCATCAACATCACTAAGATATGCCTCCGAATGATCATTGGTATCTTCCTGACTATCATGGTCAGAATCAGAGGGATATGTAATTCTAGGAATGCACACAGATCTTTTGGAAGAGTCACTTACAAGAGCTAGGGAAGAGCTTTTGATATCTTTAATGACAGACTTCCTTTGGAGCTTGGTTTGCTCAAAGTTAAAGAGAGTACCATAAAGAGCTGTGAGAGGCATATGATCAAGATCCTTGGTTGTCTTAATGCATGTGCAGATGTTTTCCCAGAACTCAGGAAGACAGTCCATAAACTTGCATAAGACTTCCTCATTGTCATAAATGCGACCCAACAGCTTAAGATCATTAAGCAGGCTGTTAAAACGGTTATAGTAGTCAGAAAGCGATTCTCCTTTTTCATGAGCAAACAGTTCATATTTTCTAACAAGAGCGATTTTTCTGCTCTTTTTCACTTCAGAAGTTCCTTCATACAGAACACAGAGTAGACCACATTTCTTTAGCAGTAGAAAAGTTTACAAGAGAGTGATAAACTTCATCAGGCAAAGAGAGGGCAATGATGGCTCTGACTTTAGTGTCAAGGGCTACAAGACGCTTGTCTTCATCAGTGTACTTACTGGGGTCCTTTACAATGTATCTCCCAGTAGCTGGTGTTCGTTCTTCCTCATCAGAAGAAGAATCATCACCATCCTCATCTTTATTTTTGGCATTATAACGATCCCAAACTCTTGGGACAATAGGTCCTTCATGGAGTATTGTAGGATATCTGCTGTCAACTCCTTCTAGAAAGAGCATCATACGACTTTTCCACAAAGAGAAGTTATTGGGGTTAAACTTTGGTGGTTTGGCTATGGAGCCATTGTCGTATGATCCAGCATTAGCAGTAGAGTTTTGAGAAGAAACATTGTTCAAGGTAGAAGATGAAGCCATTGCAGATCAGATCAAGTTTATTAGATTAAACTGACCTGCTCTGATACCACTTGTTGGTCCCAGCTATGGAATAGCAATGGTAAACAAGTATTGTAGAAGGGGGGTTGAATACAATACACAAAATTTTTCACTTAATTAATTCTTTATTGATTTAAAATCAAGAATTACACATAGAAATTTTAAAGATTGTTGCGGAACAAAACAGATGAAATCAGTTTAAACAATCTAACACAAAGCCACACAGAGAATAAGAACAATTGTAAAACACTTAGAACACAAATGAACTTCTGAGAGAGAGTAATGCGCCAGCACTTGAAAGCTTGAGAGAGTTTGTAAACTGGTGAGTTGCAAGGATGAAAATGATCTCCTTTTATAGTGCCTCATGCAATAAATGCAATGGACACTTGTCAAGGAGGGCTTGGAAGGCAGAACGGAAGCAGTCTTCTGAAAGTGATTTTGTCTTTTCACTTTTGTCTTCAAGTGTTGATCTGCTTGTTGAAGCTGATGTTTCTTGAAGAAGATAAGAAGTCCAAAGAACCTTTTTCTGATCTTAGGATGATGTCTCTGTCAATGCAAGATATCCTGAATATATTCTGCAGATAAAGTTAATATACCTGCTAAAATTTCTTTGCCGAAGACTTCTTTGCCGAAGATGTTCCTAACATGTCTTCAAGGAATTTGCCTAACATGTTATCTTCTTCAAAATTTTGCTTCTTCAAAATCTTGCCTGACATTTCATCTTCTTCAAAATCTTGCCTGACATTTCATCTTCTTCAAAATTTTGCTTCTTCAAAATCTTGCCTAACATTTCATCTTCTTCAAAATCTTCAAGTGACATGGCTAAGACTTTAGGAAAAGTCTTCAAGTAGCAGCTTAATCTTTGGTTGAGAAGTGTATCTTCAATCCGCTTTGAAGATATACTTCTACTTTGTTTCTTCGGTTGATCTTCGACTTTACCGAACATTTTTATACAATTAAACTGCTTGTAAAGAACCTAAAAATTATTCTAAGTATGAACTGTGAAATTGAGAGACTGAGGTCATCTTCAAATCTAAGTGACCCAACAGAACTTATGGCTATATATATTGTAACACCCGTAACCTAGACAAACCTTTATCTCGCTCCTTCCCTATTAACTTCCGCTTGTAAACCTTAACTGTGGATTTTCAGCATGAAATCAGAATTTGGCATCATGCGTGCCTCAGTTCGGAAAAAGAAAGTCAAGAATCGGGTTAGTATGACCCGTGCGAGAATGCCGACGATTGTGACTGGGTGTCACTCTCGTCAGGCACTCTCGCGGGAGAAGTACCCTGAGCAGGGGGAAGCGGGGCAACTATGCCCGCGATGGTGACAAAGTGTACTCTTGCGAGGCAATGTCTCCGACGGGTGTAACGCCCTAACAATTTGAGGGTAAATTTAAACCTGAATAATTGCAGAAATGAACTAAATGACATAGACGAATCACCGAAAAAGGGGAAGTAATATTGTGGCGTTTACATTACAAATATTCGAACAAAATAAGTTCAACAACCTACTAATCTAGACTTAGCAAAGTTCAGATTATATACGGGTGTTGCTATCTCGCTCTCAAAAGTATATCAATTTATACACCAAAAGTTCGCCTCTATGTCCATTCAAAAATGCTATCTCTCTTCACCACTCTTCCCTCAACCCCGGGAAGTACCACCGCTAGGAAGGCCTGCTTAAACACAATATACAAAAGAAGTGTTAGCCAAAAGCCTAGCCAATTAGCAATTTCATAATAAAGATCATTTGTACAATACATAAGGTGTTATATCAGCCGTTACCGGTTGACCGCACGTTACATCATTGCAATTTAAGGCATCAACCAAACTAGGTCTTTAGCCCATTAAGACATCAACCAAACTAGGTCTTTAGTCTATTAAGACATCAACCAAACTAGGTCTTTAGTCCATTAAGACATCAACCAAACTAGGTCTTTAGTCCATTAAGACATCAACCATACTAGGTCTTTAGTCCATTAAGACATCAACCATACTAGATCTTTAGTCCATTAAGACATCAACCATACTAGGTCTTTAGTCCATTAAGACATCAACCAAACTAGGTCTTTAGTCCATTAAGACATTACAAAATATGGTTTTGCTATTTTGGTGCCATTTCAATATCATTAAAAGTAATAAGTCCTCAAACACTTAAATAACAAATGTTAGAAGTAACCATGATCATAAAAGCATCATTATACACATGTAATCTTCATATAGTTACCAATCCAAAACCCTGATTTTTAACCCTTTACATACTTGGAATTGTAAGAAAGAGGGGTGTGTATATACTCAATAGCACACTTCTACACCACCCATCAATCTCCTTCCTCCTCCAAATAAAACCATCCTCAAAGTTAAACTCTAATCTTCCCAAAAAGGAAGGTTAGGTCACATATCATAAGAGTAAGAAAAGAGCAAGTAAGTAGATAATTATTCAAAGAGATATAGGTAAATAAACATCCATGAGCTTAGTGAGTCAAGGAACTCACCTTAAAAGATTTGTAATGAGAAAACCTAATTTCTTGGAAAACCCTAGAAATGGTAGACTCAATGTGGGAGGCTTGATCACTTTAAGCTCTTACACTTTAGGTTCTTCTTCTTCTAGCATTAACTACAAAGTTAAGTGAATGGTGTGGAAGGTGGATGTTAGTACACAATGTATCCAAGATTTAAGGATAATTGTATTTAGTCTAATTGTATTAGACAAAGGTCAAAGTCAAAATTATCTAGGTTTGGTCAAAGGGTATATAAACCCAATTGTTAGGGTTTGTGTGGAGTGAGGTCATTTGTGTCTTGCCACCAAGGTGTGTGTGTGGCCTCCAAGAGAGATTTTGTACTAAACTCTCATCTTCTACATTTTCTCAATCAATCAATGAAGCTTATGGTTTAATCTTGTTACCTGAATCCTTATCAATTGGTATCAGAGCCTAGCAGAGAAAATTTGTGATTCAATCCAAGTATTTTTATCAATTTTTGAGAAATTGAAGTTTTGTTGAGTTTTTGAGATTTTATTGAATTTTTTCAAAAATCTAGAAATGGTTTGAGCTTTGGATCGATTCAAGTTCATGGATCGTTTTTATGTTTGATTTAGAACATTTTACATGTTTTAGATTGATTTTCAGCATAAAATCCATGTTTTGAAAATTTTGGGAAGTCAACAGTGAGTTCATCGAAGGTCTCAAGATGAGGATGTTTGATTTCTATTTTTGTTAGTATTTTGGTTGTTTTAATTATCTCAGATCTGTTCATCGTTAAATTTAGAACATACAACAGCTTTCAGAATCAAATTTCATCCAGAAATCATCGAGATACAGTTTCCAAAAATCTCGCCGGAAACTGGGTTTTCTTCGCCGGAATCTTCATCGGAGTCGCAACTCAAGTGACGGGAAGTCGCAACGTCACCGGGAAGTCGCAACCCAAACGTAACCGGGAAGTCGCAACTCAAACTCGCCGGAAAAACGACTTTGCCGGAATCTCGCCGGATTCTGGAAATACTTCGCCGATGTTCATCTGTGTCGCAACCTCAATCATATCGCAACTCAAGTGTGTCGCAACCCAAACGTCACTGGGAAGTCGCAACCAACTTCGCCGGAAAACTCATCGGCCGGAAAACTTGTGGGTCGTCGGAAACGTTGTATGATCTCGATTTAAGTGTTGCAAATCGTTGTTTTATGACTTAATAACGCAAAGAAACCTAAAACAATCGTTTTGGACGTGAAAATCAGAACAAAAGAGAAGCTCAGATCTGGAAATAGTCGATGATGATGGTGATGAACAGTACTAACGGTCACCGTTAGTACTCCGTTAATTTCTTTACATTTCTGATCCTTTTTTCCGTTAGTTCTGTTAGTTTTCGTTACATTTGAGGTCCTAGTTCTGTTAAGTCCTAGTTAGTCCGTTAGTGTCACTTTTAGTAACTGTCCGTTAGATTTTTCCGTTAGTTTTATTACAAATTTGGTCCTTCCATTAAGAGTCCGTTAAGTCCAGTTAAAGGTTTAGATTTTGACACTTTTGGTCCCTAGACTTAAGGTTTCAGAGTCTGTCAATTTTAGTCCCTGGACTTAAAGTTTCAGAGTTTGTCTTTTTTAGCCCCTGTAGTTTTAACTTTTAGATTTTTACAGTTTTAGTCCCTAGACTTCTAAGTTTTAGATTTTTACATTTTTAGTCCTTGTTTTTCATTTTAGTTTCGTAAGTTGTCAGTTTTAGTCCTTATTCTTCATTATTTTTTATTTTTATCGTGTTTATCAGTTTTTGCCTGCATTTAACCATAACTGATATATTTTTCTCGTGTTTTGCAGGTTTATCGATTTAAAGTCCAGTTTTCCGCATTAATTTTTCGGAATTAATTTTTGGAGACAAATTTACAATTTGTTTTTCAATTTTTATTTCTGAAAATTTTTCTGACTTTAATCGTGTTTTTCTCTGATCGCACAAGCGCACAAATTCTACTTCTCACGAAGTATCTGTTAACGATCCGACGTTTTTTAAAATTTCAGGTAACAATGTCACTAGAGGAGGAAACGCTATTCTCAAGGACATGATGTCAACTCCTGGCCCTCTTGTGAAATGTATTCAAATACAAAAAGTCCAACAAGATAAGTTAGATGATTTGACTGCTCAACTGAAGAAATCAAGAGAATCAATTGCTTATAAAAATGATATATTGCGAGAGCAAGAGATTCTCATTGATAACTTGAAAAAGAAAAAGAACGAATTTGATGGGGCTCTAATGTATCATGATGAAATAATGACTGAATTCAAAACAAAACTAGCGTATTCGGAAGCTAGGAGAAATGAACTTGAACATTGTTTGCGTGATTATAAAGACAAAAACACCAAGCTCCTTAATGAAGTTATAGGATTGGAAGGAAGACTTTACAATACCGTTCAAACTGAACAAACAAAGGAGATAGAGCAGCTAAAAGAAGAGATCTGTACATTACAGAAAACTAATCAAGATCTCCAACAACAACTTTCTGATCTGAAAACACAAGCTGATGTGAAGAAGTGTGATTGTGAATCTAAAGCAAGTCTGATGATTTCTTTAGAGGAAAAGAATGTCGAGCTCACAAAGAAAATATCTGATTTTGAACAAGTAATGAGAAAGGAAAACGAAGATATTCAAAAAGAAATATCTTTTTTTGAAAAAGAAAGGGCAAGCTTTGGAAAGAAATTTTCTGAGTTTTGAAAGAAATGTTTTGAAGAAAAGAAAGGTATTGAGCTTAGATGCATAAAACTTTCAAATCAAAATTCAGATTTTGAAAAAGTTTTATTTTTAGAAAAGGAAAAAATTGAGAAAAAGATGTCTGAGTTTGATGTCGAAAGAAAATCCTTTGAGACAAAAAGTACTGAGCTTTCAATGAAAATATATAATTTGGAAAAAGAATTAGACATCGAAAAAAAAGAACTTGAAAAGAAGAAAGTTGACGATTTCAAGCAAAAAGTGTGAAAGATGTCTATTCAGATGAAAGAAAAGTGTTTCAGGCCGAAATCTCAAAGCTAACGAGGAGAGTGTCTGCTTTAGCATCGGAAGCTATGAAAGAGCAGAAGATCAAATCTGATCTACAAAAGAAGTTTGATTTGATTTCTCGAGAAAGGAATGTTCTGTCCGAAAAGGTTCAGAAACTGGAAGCAATTAACATCGTTGAATTATCTGAACAATCTAGTGTCGATACTATTGTTCAATCGCCGTATGATGATTCAACTGCTTTGGAATGTTCATTCAAGGCTGCTTCTGGTTCAATTCATGAACATCTTTCTTCGGCAAAGTCTGTCAAATCAAGCACTTCTTCAAAGGATCAGATGCGCCCTTCTAATCTTTTCTATAACCATGCTGCTACAAGTTCAGATACTCCTATCTTTAAGCCTGTTAAGATGGTTTGGAAGGTAAAAGGATCTACTCCTGAAAGAGATGCCCCAAAGTCATCTGTTCCTCCACCTACGGTGAACAAGAAGAACAATGCTCCGAAAGGTAAGTCTTTTGTTAAACCTAATCTTATCTATTCTGCAAATCATTTGATTAGGTTAGCACAAAAGTACATATGCTGTTCTTATTGTGGAACTAATGATTTTGTTAAGAAAGAAGATGTTCAGTACTGGTATGGTACTTACAATATTCCTTCAAATCGATCTGCACATAACAAGTCAGGACCCAATTGGCAATGGGTACCAAAATCTACTTAATCTGTTTTGCAGGTTTATCATGTGCGGTGCTGAATGCCTAACTACTACCAAACACATGACTAGAAAACAGAAGAGAAGTGTGCAACTTGAAGAAGAGTACTTGTGCTGAAACCATATGCATAATTTCAGGGGGATAGATTCTAAATTTTTGATATGTTTGTGCTTATTGATATATCTTTCTACATGTTAATGGTTTCTGAATACTTCAGTTCAGAACCCGCTTTTCAAAGAGATTATGGTTTCTAAATACATCAGTTTAGAACCCGGACTTCAATGAGATAATGGCTTCTAAACACCTCAGTTTAGAACTCGTACTTCAAAGCAACATTGACTTCTGATCATATCAGATCAGGACTCGTTCTTAATCTCTAATAATAAATAAATAAATTATTAAAAAAATAGCCTTTGATTGTTACATGTGCTAATTTTGTCAAATTAAGATCTTTGCAGATTTTGAGGGGGAGCTTATCCGATTTTAAATCAGTCGATCATATTTTGAGGGGGAGCTTATCCGATTCTTAAATCAGTCGATCATAATTTGAGGGGGAGATAATACTGATCACTGTAAGTATCTTCTGAACTTAATCTGAGATTGTTTGAAAGAAGACCGACTTTCAAGAATGAAAAACCTGTTCTTAAATGTTCAAACCACTTCTCTAATTCAAACAGATTTTATAATTTTAGAAGTGTGTTTTTAAATGTTTTCATGTATATCTCGGATTATTACATCATTGTTTCTGACCGTGTGTCTTCAAAGATTAATACTTGCGTATTATCTTTTCTATACTTTCAAGTACTCATACACACCGGTTCAGCTTCTTATTGACTTTGTTATTACCATGTCTCAAAACGAAACAAGTTATCGATGGTAATACTCCCATTTGAATTTCCAATTTTGTTGAGCATCATACATTCATTCAGCGTGAGAACTTAAGCGTTTCATTCAAAGGTTGTTTATATTTGTTCATATAAACAAAATATTCAATTCTTTGATACCCTAAGCGTTAATGAATATCCTTCATATTTGATCTGATTGATACATTGTCAGATTCACAAACAAGCCTTTCAAATTCATTTCATTCATTCAATATTCTTGTTGTGTGAAATCTTCAACGTTCAAATGCTCAAATATTTCATGAATATTTTTGAGGAGCATATATTTTGACGACAATGTTTTCAAAAAGCTGAGATTTATAATTGTTCAAGCTAAACTGTGGAGTAACATATCTTTTAGGACAAAATTTCATGGGAATCAGTGTGAGAGCTTAAAAGAACTTCTATGGATCTACGTTAACCAGTGTTTCCTATCCAAGAAGTTATTCTTGAGTGATTGAGGGGTGAGGGGTCGAAATCAAAGAGTGGGGGAGATAACTCATCCGGTTGAGTATCTCATTGTGCTGAAGTAAAATGAAAAAGAGAGTTTGGTTAGCAGTGAGCAGATTAAAAAACAGAAAGAGGGTGTGAGAACAGAGTTAAAAGAATACGAGAACTCTGCACCAGCCACTTTCTGAGCCGGGCAACCACATTGCTGATTGGTTCACATTCTTTGGTGACCGTCATTGAAACAGGCAACTAGCCCATGCCAACTCTTGCATTAAACCCCACCATCTACTCATTTCTTTCTCAACAAAGAAATGTTTCAATTTTCTTGGGGATGCAACATATTATCTATCCAATCTTCACTCGGAAGGTTTGGATATTGAAAAGAAGGAAGTTTGCCCCACCTTCGCTCTTCAATCATGCACATTGAGTCCGTGGAAAACTTGTTGCTGTCTCAACAGTTTACACAATTTGAGCCTAACTATTATCAAGCATAAGTTGCTTCAATCATTTCTACACTTGCACGTACACACAAGGAATATGTTTTCTTGTCATAACGTTCATAGAAATTCCTTCATGTTTTTCGATTATTGAATGGAAGCCCTGGAGGAGTGAACATCAAAAAGCTCATTTCCAAAGTACATCCGTTGTACTAAGTGGCTTTGTGCAACTTACAGGCATTTTAACTGATTCATTCGTTGTTTCAGGGTTACCACTTTATATTATCTGAATTTGAAAAGATTCGGATAAACATTTTTGGAATTGACGGTTATACAGATCAAAAGGAGGAGATTGTTTCTGGTATTCAAAGACTGCTGAAATCGTAAAGAATTTTGATGATCATGATGCTCACAATCATCAAAAAGGGGGAGAAATGTCAATCAGAAGAAAAGAGGAAGATAATTCGAATATTTCAATTTTCGAAAGTCAAAGTTGATATTTGCCAAAGTCAAAGAAGTTCAAGATAAAGTGTTTTCGAGTGATAAGTTCATTATTCAAGATGATCAAATGCGTGAAGATACAAAGACTATTCGTGCTTAAAGATTATTCAAGAAAGTCTTAAAGTTCAAGATAAAGTGTTTGAAGACCTTGATCAACCTTACACAGATTTGAAGTTCGTGTTTTCAAGACTTTGTGACTATTTGTTTCGGAAGAGCCTAATGAAGATTTAAAGCCGCCAAAGTGGATTCTTGAAGATAAAGCTTATCTGAAGATTAAAGAGTTGAAAACTATTGTCATAATTTTCTAAATCTTGAATCCATAGGGGGAGATTGTTAGTACACAATGTATCCAAGATTTAGGGATAATTGTATTTAGTCTAATTGTATTAGACAAAGGTCAAAGTCAAAATTATCTAGGTTTGGTTAAAGGGTATATAAACCCAATTGTTAGGGTTTGTGTGGAGTGAGGTCATTTGTGTCTTGCCACCAAGGTGTGTGTGTGTGGCCTCCAAGAGAGATTTTGTACTAAACTCTCATCTTCTACATTTTCTCAATCAATCAATGAAGCTTATGGTTTAATCTTGTTACCTGAATCATTATCAGTGGAAACCCTAGAAGCATTTAGTGAGGACTGAGAGGGAAAACTTGTGTGAAAATCGCCTATAAGGAAGGAGAAATCGACCCAAGAGATGAAATGAGAAGAATGAGTCTGAAACCCTCCATGAATCGACCTATACTACAGATCCCGTCTCCCCTCTCCCCTCTCGCGACCTTGCCCTCGCGACTTTGCCTAGGGCATTGTCGCGAGGCACAGTCGTCCCCATGGTACCACCTTCTGTTTGTTTTCGGAACAAGGGCAGCCGGTCGCGACATTGCCCCTGCGACTTTGCCCACGGCATTGTCGCGGGGCATAGTCGCACACCCCGACCATGCTGCTCTCCGACTCCGCATTGCATCGTAACTTGGCCTCACGAGGGTTTTAAAGCACGCATTCGATATTTTGGACGTAAAGACGAGACTCCTATATGATATCACATGGAATTGCATGCATGCGTACGAATTCCTAAAACTTTATAATATCTATAAGTCGAGATAATACAACAAACGATAGGAGAAACTACTTTTACTTACGTGGAAATTTTCCGGGTGTTACAATCCTCCCCAACTTGAGAAATGATTTCGTCTTCGAAATCTTAGGTTATGCGAACAAGTAAGGATATCGGCGTTTCATGTCTTCCTCTGCCTCCCAAGTTACGTTGGTGCCCCGATGGTGCTTCCATTGTACCTTGACCATGTCAATGTTCTTGTGTCGGAGTCTCTTAGTCTCTCTTTCTAGGATAGCCTCGGGTTCTTCGACGTATCGGTTGTCATCAACTCAAATTTCCGACAACGGTATTACGTTTTCTTCTTCCTGCGAACACTTGCGTAGATAACACACGTGAAAGGTAGGATGGATTCCATCCATTTCCGGCGGCAAGTCCAATTTGTATGCTTGTAAACCAACTCGCTCCAAAATGGTGAACGACCCTAAGAAACGGGGACTCAACTTCCCACGCTTCCCAAAACGTATCAGCCCTTTCCAAGGGGATACTTTTAACATTACCCGCTCCCCAACTTGGAATTCTATGGGTCTCCGCTTCTTGTCGGCGTAGCTCTTTTGACGGTCTTGAGCCGCCTTCAAGTGCTCTCGGATCTCCTTAACTTTATCCGCCGTTTATTGAACAATTTCCGGACCTGCAAACTGCTTTCTCCCGCTTCCAACCAGCATACCGGAGTCCGACATTTCCAACCATATAATGCCTCAAATGGTGCCGTACATATGCTCGGGTGGTAGCTGTTATTGTAAGCAAACTCCAATAGAGGTAAGTGTGTATCCCAATTTCCACCGAAATCGATCACACACGACCTTAGCATGTCCTCTAAGGTTTGTATTGTTCTTTCACTTTGCCCATCCATTTGCGGATGGTATGCCGTGCTCAAATTTACTCTCGTACCTAATTCTTCTTGCAAGGACTGCCAAAATCTAGAGGTAACCCGGCTATCGCGGTCGGAGACTATTGACACGGGTTCACCATGTCTTGACACAACCTCGTCGATGTACAATTTCGCCAATTTGTCTATTGGTGAAGCTTCCCGCATAGCTAAGAAATGAGCATTCTTCGTTAGACGATCTACTATTACCCAAATGGTGTCGTTGCCTCTAGCCGTCTTTGGTAACTTGGTCACGAAATCCATGGTGATCTTTTCCCATTTCCACTCGGGGATCTCCAATGATTGCAAGCTCCCTTACGGTCGTCGATGCTCGGCCTTTACCAACGAACATGTCACACATGTTTCCACATAGCGAGCCACGTCTAACTTCATAACCGGCCACCAATAGTGTAACTTTAGGTCTCTATACATTTTCGTGCTTCCCGGATGTATGGAGTACTTGGATTTATGAGCCTCATCCATGAGTAGTTCTCGGCTTCCTCCAACATTAGGCACCCACACACGCCCCTTGAATAACTTGATTCCTCGGCCATCTTCCGTTAAGAGTAACCTTTACTTGACCATCCCCTCTTCCTTGAGGTTTTCCTCCAACAACGCCTCGGCTTGTGCAGCCTTAATTTGCTCCATAAGACTTGACACTAACTCAATCCTTGAGAGGCTCGCCCGGAGGCTCCCACTATACTCCTTCCGACTTAAGGCGTCGGCCACCACATTGGCCTTGCCCGGGTGATAAAGCAACTCACAGTCATAGTCCTTTAGTAGTTCCAACCACCTTCGTTGCCTCATGTTCAATTCTTTTTGGTCGAAAACGTGCTTCAAACTCTTATAATCCGTGTACAATGTACACTTCGTGCCATAGAGATAATGTCGCCACAACTTCAACGCGAACACTACCGCCACAAGCTCCAAATCGTGAGTGGGGTAGTTCTTCTCGTGTTCCTTAAGTTGCCTTGATGCGTAGGCGATCACTTTTCCTCTTTGCATCAAAACACAACCCAATCCTATCTTCGACGCGTCACTATATACCATAAAATCCTCCGATCCCTCGGGTAGGGATAGAATCAGGGCCTCACACAACTTCTTTTGTACGGTCCGAAACGCCTTTTCTTGATCTTCCGTCCAAACAAACTTTACATTCTTCCGCATCAAGCGTGTCAAGGAAGAAGCAATCTTGGAGAAATCTTGAATAAACCTTCGGTAATATCCCGCTAAACCCAAGAAGCTTCGTATTTCCGATGGACTCTTAGGAGGTTCCCAATTCATCATTGCTTCTATTTTGGAAGGTTATACTTTCACGCCATCCCGTGTGACTACATGACCCAAAAATTGGACTTCTTCCAACCAAAAGTCACACTTGGAGAATTTTGCGTACAACTTCTCTTTTCTTAGGACTTCCAACACCTCCCGAAGATGTTGCTCGTGGTCCGCCTCATCTCTAGAATATATCAAGATGTCGTCAATGAACACGATAACCGACTTGTCGAGGAATGGCCGACACACCTGGTTCATCAAATCCATGAACATCGTCGGCGCATTTGTCAACCCGAAAGGAATCACTAAGAACTCATAATGACCGTACCGCGTCCTAAAGGCCGTCTTTGGGACGTCATCTTCTTTTACCTTCACTTGGTGATAACCCGACCGGAAGTCAATCTTTGAGAAACACCCCGCTCCTTGGAGTTGTTCAAACAAATCGTCGATCCTAGGAAGTGGATATTTATTCTTTACGGTCACCTTATTCAGCTCCCTATAATCGATGCACATCCTCATCGTACCGTCTTTCTTCTTCACGAACAAGACCGGTGCTCCCCAAGGAGATGAGCTCGGTCTCACAAAACCCTTCTCTAAAAGTTCCTGAAGTTGTGCCATCATTTCCTGCATCTCGGATGAAGCCAACCGATAAGGAGCTCTTGCTATCGGAGCTGCTCCCGGGACTAAATCTATCTTGAACTCCACTTGGCGGTCCGGTGGTAAACCTGGCAAGTCCTCTGGAAACACGTCGGGAAACTCACGTACCACCTTTACGTCTTCAAGTTTCTGTTTCTCTAATTTGGCGTCGATCACATAAGCTAAGAAAGACGAACATCCTTTCAGCAAACACTTGCGCGCTTTCAGCATTGAGATAACTGTTATTTCTCTCTTCCTACGTTCACCAAAAACGGTCACCACGCTTCCATCCGAAATGGGAATGCGTACTAATTTCTTTGCACAAGCGATTTTGGCTTGGTTCTCGGCTAGCCAATACATACCAATTACTACATCAAATCCCCCGATTGCCATGGGCAACAAGTCGATTGAGAAATTCCTCCCATCAATCTCCAACTTGCAACCCTTCAACACTTCACGAACTACCAATTGTCCACCATCCGCTATCTCTACCACTATAGCATTTTCTAGACTACTAGTGGGCATAGACAACCTTTGAAGAAAAGAACTCGACACAAAAGAAAAACTCGCACCCGAATCAAATAACACACGCGTAGGCATGGAGTTTAGGAAAAACGTACCCGATACCACATCTGTTGAGGCATTCGCCTCATCACCTGTCATCTGGAATGCTCGTCCCGTCGCTCTCGGAGGGTCCACCTTCTTCCCTCCGCTTCCCTCAGTCTTCGTTTTTGGGCACTTGCTTCTAACATGGCCCGACTCTTTGCATTCGAATTAGATGATTTCCTTGGCCGGGCAATCGTTGCGGATATGCCCCGTCTTTCCACACTTGTAGCAAGTCATCCCGCTTGGTTTGCACTGACCATGATGCTTGCTTCGACATTTGGGGCACCACCTAGCTTCGTGCCTAGGGTCGGCCCCTCGGTAGTTGTTACTGAAGGATCTCGGTTTCTTGGAGGGTGCTGAACTCCCTTCCCACTTCCTCTTTTCCGGAATTCAGTTACTCACCTCCATGTCTCGACTGTACGCATCTTCAACTAATTGGGCTTCCTCGATTGCCTCGTGAAGAGTGGAGGCCTTAGATACTCGAACCATCGTCATCATGTCCGAAGGAAGGCCCTTGATGTAAGACTTGATATTCTCTTTCTCATTCGGGACTAGATGTCCCACCAAACCAAACTTCTCCTTAAACAGTCGATTGTATTCTTTGACCGAAAGACTACCTTTATTTAAATTCCAGAAGCTCACTTCAATCCGGTCCATGGCTCTTTCGTTAAAGTACTCCTCCAGCACTTTCTTTTTGAACATTGGCCAACTCAGTTTGGCCAAAACGGAAGCCTCGAGTGAGGTGGAGTAGACGTTCCATCAAGTGAGGGCCGCCCCTCTTAGCATTTGCGAACCAAACTTAGCCTTTTGATTCTCTCCGCACTCACTAGTTCGGAAGGCCTGCTCCATTTCCCTTATCCAGTTCATGCACACAACCGGATCATCTGTGCCTTTAAACTCGGGCGGTCTACAGCTCATAATTTTTTTGAAAGAACAAGTCTTCCTCGCTTGCCCGGTTTCCAAAGTTCCCAATTCGTCAGTGGGAATTTCATTTTCCCCTAGATCCGGCCACCAAAATGTTCTCGGCAACCGTCTCGTGCTTACGGTTGCTCGCATCCCGATCCTCTATAAATTTCAAAAACTGCTCTTGTTGTTGATTCATGGCCTTGTTCATGGCCGCCATCATCCTATCCATCATTCGTGTCTCAGCTGTTGCCTCCTCCAGAACGGGATCAGATGTCTCCAGATCACGTCGAGGGATATGTTCGGGTCCACCACCCAACAAGTTAGTGTTAAGTGGAGGTCACTCCGCCGCCGTCACCTTCGGTTGATCGGCCGTGGACACCGTAGCATCATGACCCTCCACTCTACTGCGAGTATTAACCATTATAATTGTCTACCACACATCCAAGATGAAGGTAAGTAACATAGTATATGATTTATACAACTGAACGTACCAACACATTCATCAATTGTCGCAACTATAGCAATTCAAGCATACTTACTTAACAACAAATTCATAATAGCAGTAGCTAATTGAAATTATGAACAAGTTACACATAAGAATTCTCATTACCATAATCGAAATTCTCAATTAGTGCATTACCATTAACTCTAAGACCGCCTTATCTTACGTGTTCTACCGATCTCACAGCTCACCGCTTAAATCGATCCAGTTTAAGTCTAGGCATTTCACATTAATACCTAGTTCGCTTAAACTATTGCTCTGATACCAACTTGTATTGCCCTAAAAATTTGAGGGTAAATTTAAACCTGAATAATTGCGGAAATGAACTAAATGACATAGACGAATCACCCAAAAAGGGGAAGTAATATTGTGGCGTTTACATTACAAATAATTGAACGGAATAAGTTCAACAACCTACTAATCTATACTTAGCAAAGTTCAGATTATATACGGGTGTTGCTATCTCGCTCTCAAAAGTATATCAATCTATACACCAAAAGTCCGCCTCTATGTCCATCCAAAAATGCTATCTATCTTCGCCACTCTTCCCTTAACCCCGGGAAGTACCACCGCTAGGAAGGCCTGCTTAAACACAATATACAAAAGAAGTGTTAGCCAAAAACCTAGCCAATTAGCAATTTCATAATAAACATCATTCATACAATACATAAGGTGTTATATCATCCGTTACCGGTTGACCGCACGTTAGATCATTGCAATTTAAGGCATCAACCAAACTAGGTCTTTAGTCCATTAAGACATCAACCAAACTAGGTCTTTAGTCCATTAAGACATCACCCAAACTAGGTCTTTAGTCCATTAAGACATCAACCAAACTAGGTCTTTAGTCCATTAAGACATCAACCAAACTAGGTCTTTAGTCCATTAAGACATCAACCATACTAGGTCTGTATTCCATTAAGACATCAACCATACTAGGTCTTTAGTCCATTAAGACATCAACCAAACTAGGTCTTTAGTCCATTAAGACATTACAAAATATGGTTTTACTATTTCGGTGCCATTTCAATATCATCACAAGTAATAAGTCCTTATACACTTAAATAATAAATGTTAGAAGTAACCATGATCATAAAAGCATCATTATACACATGTAATCTTCATATTGTTACCAATCCAAAACCCTGATTTTTAACCCTTTACATACTTGGAATTGTAAGAAAGAGGGGTGTGTATATACTCAAGAGCACACTTCTACACCACCCATCAATCTCCTTCTCCTCCAAATAAAACCATCCTCAAAGTTAAACTCTAATCTTCCCAAAAAGGAAGGTTAGGTCACATATCATAAGAGTAAGAAAAGAGCAAGTAAGTAGATAATTATTCAAAGAGATGTAGGTAAATAAACATCCATGAGCTTAGTGAGTCAAGGAACTCACCTTAAAAGATTTGTAATGACAAAACCTAATTTCTTGGAAAACCCTAGAAATGGTAGACTCAATGTGGGAGGCTTGATCACTTTAAGCTCTTACACTTTAGGTTCTTCTTCTTCTAGCATTAACTACAAAGTTAAGTGAATGGTGTGGAAGGTGGAAACCCTAGAAGCATTTAGTGAGGAGTGAGAGGGAAAACTTGTGTGAAAATCGCCTATAAGGAAGGAGAAATCGACCCAAGAGCTGAAATGAGAAGAATGAGTCTGAAACCCTCCAAGAATCTACCTATACTACAGATCCCGTCCCCCCTCTCGCGACCTTGCCCTCGCGACTTTGCCTAGGGCATTGTCGCGAGGCACAGTCGCCCCCATGGTACCACCTTCTGTTTGTTTTCGGAACAAGGGCAGCCGGTTGCGACATTGCCCCCGCGACTTTGCCCATGGCATTGTCGCGGGGCATAGTCGCACACCCCGACCATGCTGCTATCCGACTCCGCATTGCATCGTAACTTGGCATCACGAGGGTTTTAAAGCACGCATTCGATATTTTGGACGTAAAGACGAGACTCCTACATGATATCACATGGAATTGCATGCATGCGTACGAAGTCCTAAAACTTTATAATATCTATAAGTCGAGATAATACAACAAACGGTAGGAGAAACTACCTTTACTTACGTGGAAATTTTTCGGGTGTTACAACGGGGGCTGTTGTTTAAAAAGAGGGTTTTCTCATATTTCTCATTCAATCTCTCATCCACTCCGTTTTTCTCTCCTAAGAACCGAAACCCTTTGTCTTTATTACCGATTTTGAGCCTTCAAGACCCCAAGAATGAAGATTTCAAGTAATCCTTCTTCATCTAATATGGTTTTGGAAGCTAAAGCTAGAATTCTTTCATTTCATTTTCTTCATCAGGTTTTCTAAAGTTTCATCCAACCCTTTTTCTCCATTTTGAATATTTGGAGCTTGTGATTCATTTTGGTAACCCTAGAGGTGTTTTGGTTGGTGGATTCAAGTTGTGGTTAAGGTAATCTTCTCTTTTCTTCATCTATGGAAATTAAGGTTTTGGTATAAGTTGAGATATTGATGTAAAATGTTTGGGGAACGATTCTTAATGGTTTGATATAAATATTTATGGTTGGAAACTTATCGATCTAGGTTTTGGAAGATTTGGCTTGAGGATTCAATTTCTTCAAAGGAGCTCAAGTTGGGGGAAAATCTAGATTTAGCCTAAATCTAGCAAGGTGAGTTCAAGTTGATTTGTGAAAACGTTGTACATGTCAAAAATGTTCTTTTCCAAGTATTTACATATTTTACATGAAATTATCAATTGTTGAGTTACTTAGTGGGTTTTGGCTATTTGAAGTGTTTAACTTTATAAATCTTGTAAAACACCCATATTTGGGATTTTTTGATATTTTGATAAGTAAATATCACAAATATGTTCCTTTGATGATTTATTGTTCAAATGAAGTCTATTCAAGGGTTTATGCATTTTTGGTATAATTGATTTTATAAACCAATTGGAAAATGCACATTTTCGTGTTATGCGACATTTTGAAATTATAATGGTACGAGTCCATTTGGAAAGTCATTTGCCCCAATCCGTGATGAGTTTTGGATAATCATATTTTTGAGGTATACGTTTACATAAATGTCGTTTAAATGCATTTTATTATTTGGGAATCGTTAATGGTTGGTCTATTGGATTTCCCTCCACGTATATTAAGGTTTGAATGAAGCATGTCACTTCCATGTTTTGGTATTTGGAGTTCACTCCATTCTGTGCTCGCGTGAGTATCGGGTTTTATCTATGTTTCCGGTAACGTTTTATATTTATTTGAATTGTTGTCCATGGTTCATGGGCCGAGCATTATGCCTCATCCATGTTTGAATGACTTTTGGATAATAGAGATTTATTCACTTTTATATAATTGGGAATTAAATATTCATTCACGTTGTGGGCGAGTTGGATTCGGAATTTATTTTGGAAAATGCTATATATTTTTGGAGTTTTCGTCATGGAATTTGTGTGCGTTGGCAAAAGAGTTGTTTACATTTTTATCATAAACCCTTTTGGAAATCATGATTTAAGTCGCGCCCTTTCGTTTAACAAATTATTTTAATCATGATGTAAACTCTTGAACTCACTAGGCATTAAACTAACATTTTTATTTTTCGGCATGTCCAACAGGTTCCGGTTGGGAAATAGTACTAGTGTCACTGTGAAGAGTGAGAGTTAGATGTGTGCTCAAAAAGTGAATAGCTTGGCAAAGTCTTCCGCATATTGGAATAGAAACTTTTTATTTGGTTTGAGTAACACCCGACCTTATGTAGTCTTGGTGTATGACTTAAGTCAATGAATGTTGAGGTTAATTATACCTTTTAAAGTTGAGATATTTCCAAGGATTGATTTGTAGAAAGGATTTTATCATTTATTTGGTTATTTTATCGAAGTTTTTATTTAGTTGTTTTTTTCAAATTTAAGGGTGTTACATATATATACATATAGAGGCCCATTCAAATACAAACCATGTATTTGTTGCACCTCTTACAAACCAGTGTGCATATGTGAACAACGTGCATATACATATACATATGCATACATGCAAGAATATACATATAACGGATATACATTCATATGGGATAATGCATATATGCATCTCAGATTATGCACACATTGTTCACATTTGCACATTGGTTTGTAAGGGGTGCAACAAATACATGGTTTGTATTTGATTTGTATCCTATATATATATATATATAGAGAGAGAGAGAGAGAGGATCATACGAGAATGATAACTATTTAAAAGAATAAAGGAATAAATGTCAACCAATCATAATTATAAAATTAATACTTTTTTAATTTTTCAGAATAATATGATAAAAAGGGTAGGAATGTAAATTAAGATCCTATTTAATTTAGGATAGTATCTATCTTGAAAAATTAGGCGTGATCTTCTCCTATTATTTGGATTTCACATTCTTGTTTCCTGCAACATCCATAACCAGAACGACAAAAACCTCACACGTCTTATTATTTGATCTATTTGTTCAACACGCACCAGACGAAATCGATTAGGGTTCTACATAGTTACATTCTCGTCGTCACATATCATAAATAGTTTGTTTGATGGAGCAATCTAATCAATCGTGTTTAAGAGTCGGAAGTGTTGAGTCGTTGAATGAAATTGACTTCCATCCGCAAAATGATGTCGAGATTAGTGATAATCAAGACAAATCAACGACGAATGTTGTTTCCCCCAACGATTCTGTATTAGAAGACGTTCAAGGCATTATTTGCTTGAGGAAGCATATCGAAAGTTGAATTCTAGTTGGTGCTTAGGAATTTATGTGGATGTTAAAGCTTAAACACGCCAACATGATGTTGATGGTCATGGTGGTTAATCTACTCAACTTTGATGGCATCGACGAAAGAAAAGTTTGATAACATTATACATACATGAAAGAAAAGTTCCAAAATACTTGTTAAAACATGGTTTTTTTGTAGTCTAAAAACATTTTTTGTAATATAAAATCAACATGTAAGCTAACAAGCTAATTATGTTTCAATCATCTTTCAAAAGGGGTTGAGATATAAACAGGACATCTCAAAGGCAAACTGTAGACAAACAACAATGATTGTAGACAATCAACAATGGTTAAAACTATAATTTTAAAAAGCATCAAAATCATCAATCAACAGTGATGCGAAATTTTTGTTGATTATTGCCTCAAAAAATAAACCCAAATCAGAAATTTGATTTCTCACCAGTTTGAAGCACATCGTTGTTGTGTTTTACTTGTTTCCTTCTCCCACCCATCGATTCTTCATCATCGTCAACATCAAGATGTGTCTCAACCGTATTTTTGCATCTTGAATTCGGTTTATTAGCAAATCTAGGGCTTTTTCGAACACCTAAAACAACATCAATCACAAATGTTGTTAGTAAATTAGGGTTTTCAAGAATCAGAAGAATGAAGAAACAAAAATTGGACATACCTTGACGATTCATAGTTTGTTAAAGAGGTTCGAACGACTATCCCCTTCTTGTTTCGATTAGGGTTAAATAGGAAAAGATTTCACTTGATTTCAGTCATCTTCTTCATCGACAGAATCCTTTATCTCTATACTTCTTACTTTCTTGAACGAGACACACGAGAGAAAATAGGAAAAGATTTCACTTGATTCTGATGTTAATCACATCCGTGATATTCGCCCACCAATATCACATCCAGTTATGAATTTCTTTTTCTTCCAATTTTACCCTTCTAATAATATGCCCTTGTATGTAAAATTGTTTAACATTGTTCCTAATTACAGAATATGCCATTATGTTTCTAACCCTTGATCTCATTCAATCAATGGATGAGATTCATCCCTTTATTCTTTTAAAGAGGTTCTATTCTCGTTTGAACCCACCTATATATATATATATATATATATATATATATATAGAGAGAGAGAGAGAGGAGGTTATATTGTTAACCTCCCAAAAGGTGTTAACTTTGTTACCCTTTTCAACCAATAGGATTCCACTTTTTAAGTTGGTTTGGTTCAACATATTAATTATGGTACAAGGTTAAATTTCATATTTTATAAATAGTTTTTTTTTTGTTAGAGTTTAAAAGTGGAGTTACAAAATTAATAATTAATTGGGGGTTACAAAATTGATATAGGTTTCTTAATTTTTTTTATCAAAATATCTAGGTGTTTTGAGTTTGCTCTCGTTCATCAAAGTTTGTTGCATCGAAGACGGATTTTCGTCGTGATCAAGGCCAATTTCATCCCGATTTGTTGAACTATTCTTTTAATTCCGCAAGGTTGGACTTTGACGATGGAGGAGCCAGTGTGAATAATGGTTCGACATTCGGAAATACGTCGTCAGGATTAGTCGATGAAACACAACTCAACACCAATGACGAAGCGGGGACGCAAAACGGTAGTACCAGCACCGTCGAAATGTTTGAACCAAATGAAAAGGGCTTGATCGGTCAGTATTTTTTATAGAGTAGTTGTTTTGTGGAGTAGATTTGATATTTATAGATTGTGCACATTTACAAGCATTAAGAACGTAGTCTTCAGATACGAAATTAATTTCGGTTGTTGTGTTTTGGTTCATGCACGTTTAAAACACCCAAAGGTTCACGTACTCTTTATTATATATTAGTTCATGAATGTTCACTCTTTCACTATTGTTAACCACACCTCTCACTCTCTCTCTGGAAAATGCATAATTTGTTTATGAATGTTCACCCCCTAAAAAATCCATGAACTAATATAAAATTACACAAGTCTTTGGTTTATACTATTCTAACGATTCTTGTTAGTTCCATGTTGCTATTGGATTTTCCCCGAACTTCCCACTCTTTCTTTCTCTCTCTCTCTCTCTCTCTCTCTCTCTATATATATATATATATATATATATATATATATATATATATATATATATATATGTGACAAAATAAAATAGTTAAATAACCAAGAGGGTCCTTTTGAATCAACTTTTGACGACTAATAAATACATATGCATGAATCTATACAATATTTTAAATCAAGTGAAGCATTCAACACAAAAACAAAAATTAAAAGCCTATACAGATCAAGAATAAAAAAAACTTGATATAGCTACCAAGCTAGTTAAGCTTCAATTTCTTTACAATGTAAAAATAAATGTTAACAACTTTGATATATATATATATATATATATATATATATATATACTAGCAGTGTACCCGTGCAATGCACCGGGTGAGCACGGTGAGAAGTTCTACTGTAATGAAAATGAAAATTTAATGGAATTCCTTGTTAAAAAGATATATATGGAGCATTAGTAACGATGAAGGCATATTAGTAGAGATAAACATGCATAGTAAGGATCAACAGGTATTAAACTTGATTATCAGTTATCACTTGTTATCAGTTAGTTTTTTCAAACATGAAGCTTTAAGAAATTATACCAAAGTAGTTATAACATGTACCTTTGAACTTTAAAAAATGTGCATTAATCAACGATACCTAGCTATATCACAAAGCGACGGGTTGTGAGATTTCATTAGTTCATCTCCTAATGTAGCAAGGTGTTTTAATCTTCCATCGCAAGAATTGGTGTTTTGTGCTTGGAAAGATAGTGAGAATTAGCAGGGTAATATTAACAAAAAGAAGCTTTTAGGTCATATATGATATGGTAGTTAGTAGGGGTGAGCATAACCGGTTACCCGGCTAAATTTCATGGAACCGGAACCGGCGGTTCCTAGAATGAAGAAACCGGAACCGCTTACATCTCGGTTCCGGGTACCCGCTATCAATTTTTTATTTAAATTTGTAACCTTTCATGCAATAGAAATGTAATTATAAGTCTATAGCAAACTACAAAGTACCAACTTAAAGTAATAAATACAACAAATGGTGAAAAATAATTACATAAAAACTAATTATTACATAAATTAATTAAAAACTCTCGAGTATTGAGTCTTGACATCAACAAAACGACTTGCATAACACATAAAGTCTTTACGTCAAGACCTAACAAATAAAACATTTGGATCAAAACGAATAAAACACCTAACAAAACCAATAACACTACATTAAATATTTAAATAATAAATATACAAGTAATTTTTATTAAAAAATAGCGGGTACCCGTCGGTTCCGGTTCTGGGTTCCCAGCGGGTAACGGTTCCAATAAAATAAGAACCAGAACCGGAACCACTCTTAATCGGTTCCGTATTTTAGGAACCGAAACCGGAACCAATCACATCGGTTCCGGTTCCGGAACTGGCAGTTCGGAAGCGGTTACGGTTCTAAAGACGGGTACTCAGTTCCGATGCTCACCCCTAGTAGTTAGGCATTTGGAAGAATCGAAAGTTGCAAGAAGATGAATTATTGTATACAAGTGTTGAAACAATATTATGTTATCTAGTTTTGAAGTTAAAGGACAATAATGTGACAAAGTTACTGCATCAACTCAAATGTTGGTGCTTCCTATGCCTAGTACAGTTAGCAATAACCATTTTACTTAAACAAATAGAGTGTTGATGAGATTAAGGGGCCGTTTACAAAATGCTTATCCGGGTAAGTGTTTACCAAGTCACATTAGCTTACCAGATAAGTGAGTGTGACGACCCTTACCACGGTAAGCGCTTAGCGGCTAAATTGTTGCATATGATACCATTTTGGTAGACTAATATCTTACCCGGGAAGTAAGTGATAGTCTTGAATTTACCGGTAAGCACTTACCGGGTAAGTGATTAGGTAAACGCCCCCTAAGTAAATAATGTTGATATCAACATACAATCCAGCAGCTTTTTATTTTAAGCACAAAATGCAAAAAATAAAAATAAAGAACATAAGTAGCAGCTTCCTAAAAATGAAGAACAAAAGTAGCAACGTGTTAATTTCTTTATTCAGGGCTAAGAAACACTATTGTAACTTTGTACGACTCTACTTTTTGTGGTGGTAGAGGTCACATTTGTGTACATCCCACACCTAAGACCCCAACTCCAGGTGGGACATACCGGGCTTGTTTAGTTTGGTTTTTACCTTGTGTTTAGAGTTGATAATTTGATTCTTGTAGTACAACGTAACTCAAGTGTAGCTTGGTAAGGCTTTTAATGGCAGCTTCTATGTCATCACCACATTCATTTAGGGCTCTTTCAAGCTGTTAAAAGGAATAAAATTCTGATTGTTAGGAACCGGTAGAATTATAAAATGTTGATCGACATGTTTAAGGTACTTGATATATTATTTACTAATTAATATATCCTAGTGAGAAGGTCATAAAAGGTACACACTCGATAGTCTTTTATATGACGTAGACAACTAAAAGGAGCAACTTTAACTTACACCAATAACAACTTCCAATTTTCACTTATAATTGAGAAATCAAATCACATGTGATACATCGTCCTAAAGGAGTCAATGATTGTTGTAAGCCATATAAATCAATTTCCACAGTCACAAATCCAAAATTCACAAATGAAAACCTTTTTCCACATATTATATAAGTAGGAAGCACACCACAAGATGGACAAAGACATCCTTCTTTATTCCTATACAACATTTTCATAAACAGGCACAAACATGAGGTTTTCTGGCTATTCAAAAGCTAATTTAGGTGAAAGGGACGTGTTTTGGCTAATTCAAAATGTTGGCCATGAAAAAATAGAGATGGACAGGTATAGATGCAACCATCAACTCTTGCCATAAAAACAAAAAAAAATAGAAAAAATGGCATGTTAGGGAATTGGTACCACTCGCTCGCTTGCTACATGTTGCTGCCACTAAGTGGCATCCTCTTGGATAAACTGATCCAGCTGGAGCACTTGGCATACTCGGCTACTCGCCATTGACATACCATCCTCAAATCCGATGTAGAAGATGAAGATGGAGCTAGAGTGCGAATGGAAGACCCAATAGGATATGGTGCAACTGGCGTGTGTGCTAGAGAAGACGCAATCACACAGATGAGATGTAACTTAACGTTCCCATTGGGTGATCAAAGACGCATGATGGCCCAAACTTGCGCATCCCTTTTTTGAGCTTAATGTGAACATAGAGGTGCACCCTGAAATCCAAATATATACAACATTAATCAAATGAGATATCTAAACACAAATGATAATTCACTTAATATATTATCACAAGGAACAACCACATCCTCGTGATTAAATGTGTACTCCAAAATTTTCATACTAAAATATATTACATAGTTATTGAACTTGAATTTTACTGAATTCAGTGACAAACAATGATAATGAACTTGAAATTTACACGTCTGGGTAAGATTCTTGGTCCTTGCCATATTCATCCGGTATGGTAATGTGACTTGGTAAACGCTTAAGCGTAAGCGTTTTGTAAATGGCACATAAATTAGAATGTGCTACTGTTTCTTACAAAATGAGAATTGGATATAAATCTACAATCTCCTAACTCTGTTTTTCAAGAATAACTAAGGGGCCTTTTACCAAATGCTCACATGTAGTCACCATTTTCATTTACCTTACGGGTTAACATTCTCATCCATTAAAATGGATCAATGGTAAGCATTTATAACCTAGTAAGTGCTTATCGGGTAAGAGTCATCGCCCTTATTTATCGTGTAAGACTCACTGGGTAAGATTCTCAGTTCTTGTTATATTCACCCAATAAAGTAAGTGAACTCGTAATTGCTTACCAAGGTAAGTGTTTAGTAAACGGCCCTAAATCATATGTTTGATTGTGTGTGTATATATATTTGAACTCTTTTTTTGAATAAAAGGATAAACAAATGGTAATTTGCCAACTAATTAGTTAGAAATGTGAGATTGGGTTTGGCATAAACCATCTCTCACGAAAATAATAATATAAAGATACAATATCAAACCAAAATAGTAGTAAATAAAGAAAAGGTTGTAGCTAACCTCCCTAACATTCTCAAGAAATGCTTCATGTGTACCACCATATGTGCTGTGAAGCAATCCCACACAAATTTTATGGAGGCATGACATAGAAGCTCACAATTTCAACTCACCGGAACTGATGCAGGCGTACAAACAATTAGTACATCTTCTCCTTTGTGCAGAACTGTAACATCCAAGTTTAGAGAAGCAATTAAAAAAGCCGTTGTAGATCTTCAGAGATTGTCTAGGACGTGATCTTAGAACATAGAACATTAAAACATTAAAACAGTAACAATAACTAAATGAAAAAACCAACTCTATTTGCACAAATTAATGAATAGCTTGTCAAACAAAATCTTAGACAAGAAATATGATTGTTAACAGGAAGCAAAGTTAGGATTGTTAACTTATTTTCTAAAAACGAATGAAATGCTCCCTTTGAGGCATTTCCTCAAACACCTTCTATGTGCAAAATGTTAATGGAATTGATGGAAAACAACAAACAAATAAAGGATTCAACAAATAAACAGTAGAAATTCCATTAACAATTCACTGGTCTTGATTCAGAAAAAGGATTTGATGTTACCTGGGAGAGCAACAAATAAGCAAACACCAGTTTTGGAAAACAAAAACACCAGTGAAAACAAACAAACAAACTTGTTTTAAATAAACAAGAACACATGTTATGGACAACAAAAATTAAGCAAATTCACAGAGGAATCAACAAACAAACAAATGAATTGATATTACCTAGAGAGTGATGGACTGAGGAATCGGTACACAGAGTGATGGACTGAGGAATCGATGGAGAACCCTAACCCTGCAGAGTGAATCGATATATATATATATATTTATATATATACTATATTGAGTCTTCGTATGGGAGCCAACAGGTAGCAGGTAGAACGACTGGTAAGGTATGGTCTTTTAGCGTGTAGAAGGACTGGTAGGTATGGTCTTTGACGTGAATAGGCAGAAGAAAGTATGGATATACTGTACTGTGGTATGGCGAAGAAAGTAGAAGAAGAAGCACTGGGTATGGTATTGTATTTCAAAAAGGTTGCAACATTTCTCGTTTATCTAGGAATGAATTGAAGGTTTGTATATCATGCATAAAAAATGGTAATTAAGAGTTTTCAGTTTTTGTGCTTTAAAAAGTAGTACTCTATGCTTTTTAAGTTGTGTTTAAGACAATTGGTGTATATGCTTATATATGTAGTATAGATATATATTGTAACACCCGGATTTTTGGGGTAAGTATAACTTCAAGTTTTATAGATAATTTCACCTTAGATTGGTGTTTTGGAAGTAGTAGGAGTGTTGGTTGGGTTGGATATCGCTTTTGAAAAAGACTCAATTTTGGTCGGAAAATGAACTGCTCGCGCCCGCACCACCATTTGCTCGCGCCCGCGAGCATATGCTCAAAACATGACAGCAACTATGCTCGCGCCCGCACAACTAAATGCTCACGGCCACGAGCACCTGTGCAGCCCCTTTTAAATCCGAAATTTCCTCACTTTTCTTCATTTGTTTCTTCACCAACCTTTCTCCTGTATCTTCCAAATCGCTCTAAGCCCATCTATTTCACCAAATCAAAATCTTCAAGTGCATTTAGAAGATTGAGAGCTAGATATTCAAGCCTTGTGAGTGGAAGCTCGACAACTTCATCTTCTTCATCATCTCCTCACCATTGTTGACCAATTTTGGGGTTTTCTTATAAACCCACTTGTAAGTTCATCCTCCCTCTTTCTAAACTTTCATATGAGTTAAAAATGCTCCATTGATGACTTCCTAGTGGTTATATTTCTCAAATTTCGGTTTGGATGATTTTGAGAAAAGTTAGGTCAAATTGGGGTTTTGGTCAAAATGGAGATTTTGATATAAGATGTTTGGGGAATGGTTTTAAAGTGGTTGAATAAGAATATTCATGGTTGAAAACTTGTGGATCTAGGTTTATGGAAGATTTGGCTTGAGGATTCGGGTTTCTTAAAGGAGCTTACGTTTGGGGAAAACCTAGATTTAGCCTAAATCTAGCAAGGTGAGTTCAAGTCGATTTATGAAAACTTTGTACATGCCAAAAATGTTATTTTCCAATTATTTGTGTGTTTTACTTGAAATTATCAAATGTTAAGTTATTTGGTGGGTTTAACCCCTTTTGAAGTGTTTAACTTCACAAATGTTGTAAAACACCCATATTTGGGATTTTTGGATATTTTGATGTGTAGAAATCATAAATATGTCCTTAAATGATTTATTGCTCAAATGGAGTTTATTCAGTGGTTTAATCATTTTGGTGTAACTGATTTTATAAATCATTTGGGAAAATGCACATTTTAGTGTCATGAGTCATTTTGAGAATTTTAAGGGTATGAGTTCATTTGGGGAAAACCTTTATTCTAATCCGTGACGGGTTTTGGGTTAATGATGATTTTGTGGTATATGTATACTTAAGCGATGTTTAAATTCATTTTATGTTATGAGGTCCGTTATTTATGGGTCTAATGAGTTTTGAGCATTTTGCTCGGTTTTGAATTTGAAGGAGTATTGGGGACATTTTGTCCGAGTTTGATAGCTCAATATAGAGTCTTATTTATGGGTTGCCTTTATTGCAACTTGATGCATTTTTATTGCATATTATTGATATTTACATGCTCGGGTGCTTTAGTCATTTCGGGATGGGCATGTTATTGTAGACTGTGTTGCATTGGATCCATATGCACATAAGTCAATCTTTAATTGATGGTCTATATCCTTGTGCACGAGGAGTGGACTATTGGAACGCATGGTTTTATACGGTAGGCCGTTCGGGGCCACTAGCGAGTAGGCAGTAGGGGACATTGGAGTCCTTGAAGTGTAACTCGTCTAGACTGGATAGGCAATGTGGTCCCATAAGTCCTTGAGGTGTAACTTGACGGAGTAGGCAATAAAGGCATGGGAAAGGTTTAAGGTTGTGATGTCTTTATGGCATGGGAACTAAGACCGGGACTTGAGGTGTAATCCAGTAAAATCATAAGTGATCTAACTTTGTGTGCCCGTCACTTTCGATGGAATCGGGTCTCCCCCGTCACCGGAAGGTATTGTTTTTGGGTATATGCTTTTATCCATATTTTCAGTGACAAATTTTATTTATATGAAAGGTTTTCATGGTTTATTGGCGGAGTTCTATGCCTCATCCGTATTGGATGTTTTGAATATCGGAGTTTTACTCACATTTACAATACTTGGGAGTTTATAATGTCCATGTTTTATTATCGTTGGTCTTGTACGATTGACTGCAATTTGATGACTTTAATATTGAGTTCCCCTCCATGTATATTAAAGTTTAAATGAAGAAGGTCATTTCCATATTTATTGTATTTGGACTTCATTACATTTTACGTTCGCGTGAGTATTGGTTTGTATCATGTTTTTGGTGAAGTCTTTCATTTATATGAACTATTCTTCCATGATTTATGGGTTGAGTAATATATCGTCAACCGTATTTAAAGGTTTTGCATAATATAGGTCTATTCACGTGTTGAGTGAGTTTGGATTGGATTTCATTTTGGAAAACGCTTTGTACATTTTGGGAACTTTTCTCATAGATTTTGGGTGCGTTGGAAAATGAGTCGTTTACATCCTTCTCATAAACTCTTTTGGAAATTATAATCTATGTCGCAAGCTTTCATTCAAAGAATTATTTAAATCATGTTATAAACTCTTGAACTCACTAGGCGTTAGCCTAACCCTTTTTATGTATCGGCATGCGTGTTAGTCCCAGATGGCTTAACAAGTATTGTAGAAGGGGGGGTTGAATACAATACTTAAAATTTTCACAATTTTAATTCTTTTATTGAAAATCTTTAAACCAGAATTACACATAGAAACTTAAGACTGTTGCGGAAAAGAACAGATAAACTATTCTAACAATCTTACACAAAGAATACTAACAAAACAACTAAGAACACTTAGAACAAAGCTATAAAGTTATCAAGCAATATGAAAATCTTGCACTGAGAGAAATCCAGAAAGCGTAATTAGCATGGAGTCTTCATCTTCCTTTTATAGTGAGGATAAGGTACTGAGCATTAAATGCATGATACTATTATCCTCAAGTCACTTGCAACGTACCAATGGTCTTTGGAAAAGTACCAGTGGACTTCTAAAAAGCTGATAAGTCACTATCATTTTTTTCTAGAAACCAGGAATAGAAGCCATGCTGAAAGGACATCTTCTAAAAGGATAATAAGACAAAATGTTACTTTTGCCTTGTATCAGATTTTGTCCCGAAATAAATGATTTTCTTTATGAGTATTCAAGACAATATCACCGAAGGAGTTCCACCGATAATATTGTCAAGAATATATAATCATCTGCAAAGAAGTACCATTTCCACAAAGTTCCTACCGAGTTTAAGCAGCATATCGGTGGAAGTTGTTCACCGAAAAATGAGAGCTTCTTCGGTGGAGATGATGGCCACCGAAATTGTGAAGACAATTCGGTGGTGATGACTTGTTTGTTTGTTGAGAAGAGTCTTCTATTTTTCACAAGTAGAGAGTCTTCAGGCTTGGTTTCGGTTGATCTTCGACTTCACCGAACATTTGCTATTTTGTACAAGTCATTCAAAGAACCAAACTAAAAATATTCTAAGTAGGATTTTTAGGGAAAACATCGGTGAGTCAATTTCAAATCCTTGGTGACCCAACAATCTCCCCCTATTTGAATTTGAGCTCCTTTCTTAGAATATTTAAGAGTATTGAAAAGTAAAATGCATTTTGACCCTTTTTACTCTTTTTGGGTTCTTTTCACATAGACCATTCTTTTTGTTCTTTTTGATCTTTTTCTTTTTGTATGAGTATGTATACTATGTACAATATTTACAAGTAAATGAAAGTAAGGATATGTACCGAAATAAAATTCAAATAGAGAGATACTTGTATTAAGATAAGTTTTCTCGTACATTTTTACAAAATGAGAAACAAACTCTTTACAAGTACCAAAGGAAAAGAGAGAACCTATTTCTCGGTGGTTTGCCGTCGTTTGATTTCATCCGTCACATTTTTGAAGAAGGGTTGAGCTTCGGGAATGTAAGGAAATATGTTGTAGATACCTTGAAGGAACAGAGTATCGGCTATGGAAATCTGAACGAATCTGAAGAAGGATCTTCGACCGAAACCATCATTGAAGTAAAGCCCCGGAATCGGTGCAAGGCTCAGAGTTGTAGAGGGATGTGGTACCGAGGTAGGAAGGGATAGATTCAGGTTGCTGACATTTGGAATCTTTCCTTCAGATGCCATCTCTTTGAATACTTTGTCTATGAGATTCTTGACTTTGGGAACCCGAATGTCTTCTTTCATTGATTGAAGTTTGGCCCTTTCATCGGTGGAAAGGATGATGTTGTGTTTTCTTTTGATCTCCTTCATCCTATCCATCAAACCTTCAATGCATTTGATGAATGTGTCCTTCTTCGGGTTTGGACTTTTGACAAGATGTTGAGAGATTTCGAACCATTCAGTGAGGCCGAAATTCTTGAGGTGGACATCTGTCAAGATTTTCAACGAACCATCATCTCTGTTAATGATTAGCCTGATATCCTTTGGGTTGACTCTGGAAGTAGCAATTTTGGCACTTATGATTGTGGCTGTGCTCATTCGGTGGTGCATGGTTCTTTTGTACCAAGCAATTTCTTCGTTCTTTTCTTCTTCAAATGCACTTAGTACCGATTTTTGAATTTGGATGGCATCAGTGGACTTCACTTTGGCGGCTTCTTCTTCGGCAGCTTTCATGGATAGAGCTTTAGATTTATCCAAAGCTATTTGGGCAAGTCTAGCTTCCTCAATTTCTTGAGGAGAAAGGCCGAGATCGGTGGAAGTTGTTCGAGGAGGAGGCTTGAGTTTTAGAGTTTCAGCACCTTCAGGTCTTGCCCCATACTTAGCCAATTCTTTCTTCTTCTTTTCTTCCTTTGCCAAGTCTTCGGCCGAAATTTCCTTCTTTCCTTTATCTTTGGGAGCTTTGCTTGATTGCTCCCCCTCAGATGATGCATTCACTTCCACGACCTTAGGGAATATGATTTTCGGTGAAGAGATGGATTCAGTGGTGCCTGTATGAATTGGTGAGTTTTGAGGTGATTTCGGTGGTGGCGAAGCTTTCGGTGGAGAAGGGGTTTTCGGTGGAGGCTTGTTGCTGGTAGATTTCTTGAGAGTGGGAAGTGTTCTTGGTGTAGTAGTGGTTTTCTCCCCCTCAGCAATAGCCGGAAGCTTAAAACCCATTTCATAAAATACTTTATCGAATTTGGAGTGAAGAGAGGCCAAGCTTGTAGACATGGAATCGGGAACCAGAGAGAAATCACCCAAGCTCATTTCCCATTCAGACTTTTCGGTGGTGGAGGCATTTTCGAGGAATGCCACCTTTGAAGACAAAGTATCAAGGGAGTCATTTATTGGTTTAAGGGCATCGGTGATGGCGTTGAAAAGTATTTGAGGCAACTTAGTCTCAAGAGTTGAAATTCTAGAGTTGGCCTGGGAGATTAAAGAAATGGTAGATTGTAGAAAAGTAGAGTGTTGGCCATGGGGTGTGGAAACATAACCACCGATTTCTGGGAAAGAACATCGGTAGCGTAGGGGATCAGTTTCTGTAGGCCGATGAGGGAGGAAAACTGCTAACTCATCGGGATAGAGAATTCTCGGTGGTGGAGAATCCTGCCGAATCGGTGTTGGAGATCTTCGCGGGGTAGGCGATCGGTGTGGAGTAGGAGATCGCCGAGGAGAATCCTGATGTTCCGGTGAGGGAGTCTCTGTGGGATTTTCTTTGGTGAACGGGATGATTCGGGGAGAACCAGTGTCCTCCAAAAGAAAATCAAAGAAGTCTCTCGGGGGGGGATGTAATGGGGGGAACCCTGATTGGGTTGTGCATCATCATCGATCATAAACTGACCGGGTGAAAGGCCGTGTAGTGTCAAATCTACTCCTTCGAGGGAAGAGGACTCGAAGTCATCTCTTTTACCCGAAGAAGTGGGTGAAGAGGCAAATGTAGGGACTTCCTTTTCTACAACTGTAGTCTTTTGAGAAACCACAGAGGAGTCGGTTGTGAGTTTAACAAATTCCCTAGAATGGGATGGTTCAGTCAAAAGTACCCGAGATCTTTTCAGAGAATATTTCGGGGGGGGGGGGGGGGGGGGGATGACGAGTGCCTCCGCTTAGAAGGTTTTTGAACCGGGGAAGCCGTCGAGGGTTCTCTCGTTGGCGTGGTTCTAGAAGCGGGTGCGAAGGTGTCAGTGGCCTTTTGTTGTTTCTTTTTAGCGCCACCGGACTTTACTCGAGGACGGGGAGAAGGGGCCACGACATTTGGAGTGACCTCGGGAATTTCCAGGTGACGAAACCCGGGAATTTCCGCATCACCCCAATGTAGTTCGGGAGAGAGAGCAAAAGAAATCATACCTGGTCGTAAATGGCGATCGGTTGCGAGCGGTTTAACATTTAGAGTTTTGGTGCCAACGAGCGGAGACGACCAGTCATATGTGAATCGTGGAGTAGATGAGTTGCAATCGGTATCCAAAGCTTTAGCAAGTTTATGTTGAATGAGCATCGAGATGAAACGAGGATATGCAACATAGCATTTCTTGGGATGCTGGATTACCTCGACAAGTTCAGAAAAGAAGTATTGAGCGAAGTCAACTTTTCTTTGAAGGATGAGAGCATGAGCGAGCTTCGTGATATATGACGGCGATTGATCGTGCCCACTAGTCTTGCGAGAGAGACAATGGATAATATGGGCAAAGAAAAAATTCCATGTGCCCCCCATTTTGCTTCGAAGGAGAGTGCCGGGACCCTTTTTGGAAGAATCGTCAATAACATACCCAAGTGTTTGAACAACGTCTTCAAATATGGTATCGACATGTAAATCATCATATTGAGGAAAGGCTTGGATTTTGAGAGCTAGGCGAACATCATCGACCCCAAAGGTAAGGTCGTGATCACCTTCTTCATTGGTAAGAATGGAGGCGTGAATGGCTTCGTTTGAGGGATCGTACACACAGGTTAACCAAAACTGTCCAGTGAGCATTTTGCTCATTTTAGGGTTGCAGGTGAAAGCATGGAGGAGAGGAGATCGGGTGAGAAACTTGGTTACCGTAGAGAACTCTGGATGAGATGAGTCAGAATCGAAGCGGGCAACGTGATTGCATGCATTGAACTTGAGGTCTTCGAATCGAGTGGGTACTGCAGATCTGGAGGATGCCATTGAACTGGGTATCGAAAGTTTTTATAGAGAAGAAAGGTTGGCAGGTTTCGTGTGAAAGAAATGAGAGGGAAAAGAGTAGGGTTTATGAGTATATATAGAGGTGAGAGAAGGAAGAAGGGGAAAGGTAATGATGATTATTTTTGGGGATTAGGTGATAAAGACGGCTAGAAGGTGAAAGGTCTGACAGCTTTTGTGGACTCAAGAGGGCATCGGGAGATGTATTGGATAAGGAACCAAAAAGAAATCAGTGATTATTAGGTGGACACAGTACCGAAGTCTCACCGATGATGAGAGTCGGTGTGAAATTTGAATTTCGGTGGAAGGGCTAGACGAAAGGATTCCACCGAATTTCGATTTCGGTAGAAGAAAAGAGAAGACCTTTGGTGTTGGAAGATTCCACCGAATTGCTGTTTCGGTGGATGAGAAGAAAAGTGAGTCTTTGAAATTACTCTGGAATGGTTCCACCGAATTGATGTTTCGGTGGTAAGGGAAGAAGGTGAGATATCGGGGTAAGGATTTCGGTAGAGATGAAATTGGTGTTGAAGCACAAGGAAGTTTGTCCACCGATGAGAGATCGGTGAAGATTTAGAAGAAGAGAAAAACACACATTTCGGTAGAAGGGATTGTCCATCGATGTGAGATCGATGGAAAATAAAAACACATTTTAATCATGTAGATTGCACATTCCAAGTTCACTTATTAGAAAGTTGAACCTGGTTTCATCAAGGGGTTTAGTGAATAAATCAGCAAGTTGCAAATCGGTGGGAATGAAGTGCATCTCAATGTCACCTTTGGAAATGTGGTCCCTGATGAAGTGATACCTGATATCTATGTGTTTAGATCTGGAGGGAAGAACAGGATTGTTTGCAATAGCTATTGCACTGGAATTATCACACATAATTGGAACTTTAGAAAATAATTGATTGTAGTCCCTGAGTTGATTTTTCATCCACAGGATTTGAGCACTGCAACTTCCAGCAGCAATATATTCAGCCTCAGCAGTTGATGTTGAGACTGAATTCTGTTTCTTGCTGGACCAGCTTACCAGTTTTCCACCAAGAAGTTGGCAGCTACCTGTGGTACTCTTCCTATCAATCTGAGAACCTGCAAAGTCTGAATCTGAATACCCAATTAGTTCAAAACCTGAGTCTTTGGGATACCAAAGACCCAGGTACAGGGTGCCCTTGAGATACCGGAAAATTCGTTTTAAAGCCTTTAAATGAGACATTTTTGGGTTGGCTTGATAACGGGCACACAGACAAGTAGCAAACATAATATCCGGTCTACTAGCAGTTAAGTACAGAAGAGAACCAATCATTCCACGATACAGGGTAACATCAACAGATTCACCTTTAAGATCAGCATTAAGTTTCAAAGGTGGGGCCATGGGAGTTTTCATAGGAGAGCTGTCTAGAAAATTGAATTTCTTCAGAAGGTCACGAATGTATTTACTTTGGTTTATAAAAATTCCTTCTGAAGATTGTTTGACCTGAAGTCCCAAAAAGAATGTGAGCTCACCCATCATGCTCATATCATATTCACTCATCATAAGAGAAGCAAATTCATCACATAGAGTTTCGTTAGTAGCACCAAAGATGATGTCATCAACATAGATTTGGACAAGAATAATATTACCTGAGGTTTCCTTGATGAAGAGAGTGTTGTCAATTTTACCTCTGGAATATCCATTCTTTAGAAGAAAGTTGGCAAGAGTGTCATACCAAGCACATGGAGCTTGCTTGAGACCATAGAGAGCTTTGTCAAGTCTGTACACATAATCTGGATGAGCTGGGTCTTCAAAGCCAGGAGGTTGTTTTACATAGACTTCCTCTGCAAGTTCCCCATTGAGGAAGGCACTTTTAACATCCATTTGAAAGACCCTAAAATTTCGGTACGCAGCATGTGCTAGAAAGATTCTTATTGCTTCAAGTCTTGCAACAAGGGCAAAAGTTTCATCATAATCAATGCCTTCTTCCTGTCTGTATCCTTGAGCAACCAGTCTTTCCTTATTTCTGATAACAGTGCCATCTTCATCCATCTTGTTTCTGAAGATCCATTTGGTTCCAATGATTGTCTTCTTTCGGGGTCTGGGAACCAATCTCTAAACTTTGTTTCTCTCAAACTGAGAAAGTTCTTCTTGCATGGCGGTGATCCAACAAGGATCTGAGAGATCTTCATCAATCTTTTTGGGTTCAATAAGAGAGAGAAAATTCATATAGAGACAAATATTTCCAACTCCTCTACGTGTTTGGACACCTGCTTGCTGATCACCAATGATTTGGTCTATGGGGTGATCTTTGGTCCATTTTGTGGCTGGGGGTAAAGGTGATGGAGTATATGGAGTGAGATGAGTTGAAGTAGTGGGATCAGAGGTTCGGTGGAAGACTAGATTTTCGGTGGTAGGAGAAGACTGATTTTCGGTGGAGTGTATGATGGTTGAAGGAAGAATTTTGGTGGGAGGAAGTGCATCGGTGTGAGAAATGGTTTCGGTGGGCTGGTCAATTTCGGTGGGAGAAAAAGATGGTGACCCATTTTGGTTACTTGATGGGGAAGGATTTGAAGGAATGAAAGATGTATTGGTGGAGTTGACTATGGGAGCATCACCTATGCATGAGGAGATCCATCTGTGTAATTCATCCTCATCATTTGAAAGTGATGAAGATCTTAGATCATCAAACTTGACATGGATGGACTCATCAATGCATTTTCTTCTGAGATTAAACACCCGATAAGCTTTGGAAGATAAGGAATATCCAACAAAGATTCCCTCATCAGCTTTGGGATCAAACTTCCCAAGATTTTCACGATCATTTAGAATAAAACACACACAGCCGAACACATGAAGAAAGCCAATATTTGGTTTTCTGCCATGTAAAACTTTATATGGGGTTTTATCATGCCTTTTAGAGATCACCGACCTATTTTGGGTAAAGAAAGCAGTATTAACAGCTTCAGCCCAAAAGTAGGTAGGTAGATTTGATTCACTTAGCATGGATCTGGCAGCCTCACATAGAGTTCTATTTTTCCTTTCCACCACTCCATTTTGCTGTGGAGTCCGTACTGCAGAAAAGTTCTGAGAAATTCCTTTCTTAGTAAAGAAGTCTTCAAGAGCACTGTTTCTGAATTCAGTGCCATTATCACTTCTTACTGATCGAACAAGATGGCCATTCAGAACTTCATTTTTCTTGACAAAATTGATGATTTCTTCAGTAGCATCACTTTTGTACCTGAGAAAAGAGACCCAAGTATATCTGGTAAATTCATCAACAATTACAAGAATGTACCTTTTTCCTCCTAGACTAGGAGTGCTGACATGTCCACATAGGTCCATGTGCAGCATCTGCAGTGGAAGGGTGATGGAAGAGCATTGCTTTCTTTTGAAGGATGTTTTGGTGAGTTTCCCTTTCTCACATGCATCACACAGCTTTTCTTTAACAAAATTCAACTTTGGCATGCCAGTCACCAGTTCTTTGTTGGAGATTTTATGAAGAGTTTTGAAATTTAGATGAGAAAGATGTTTATGCCACAACCAGTTTCTTTTGGAAGTTTCATCTGACACAAAGCAGACATTGGATGAATTGTTGCTTAGTCCTATGTCAATGACATAGACATTTTCCATCCTTTTTCCAGATAACACACGTTGAAGTTCTTGTCCACAACAGTACAGATACAAAGTTCAAAGATAACTTTATATCCAAGATCACACAGTTGGCTAATACTGAGAAGATTATGCATGAGGCCTTCAACAAATCCCACTTTATTGAAAGTGACAGATCCATTAGTGAGAGTTCCATAACCTTTGGTGTAGCCTTTAGAGTTATCACCAAAAGTGACAGATGGACCCTTTCCAGACACATAGTTGATGAGAAGAGATTTGTTTCCCGTCATGTGGCGTGAGCACCCACTATCCAGATACCATATTTGATGGTGCTCAGAAACCTGCATGCACACACAGATTAGTTCTTTGGTACCCATTTTGTAATGGGTCCTTTGGGGTTAGAAGAAAATGAGTCTTCAGGTTTGGTTCTATCTATTCTTTCCTTGGGACACTCCTTAGCCATGTGAAACGTGTCACCACAGTTATAGCATTTTCTATAGATAAAAACCTTTTTAATACTATGACCACTTTTCCTGTTTTGGCTTTTAACATTAGTTTTTATGACCTTGTTAGAAGAGAACAAAGCAGAGGGTTTGGATCCAAGAATTCCTTTGTCAGAGTTGTGGGTTGGAGAGTTGGAAGATTCTTTGGAGTTTGACTTTTTCAAAAGCACAGATCTTGGAATTGGAAGATTGGAAGAGTTACCAGAAAAATTCTTTGGAGTAAATCTTTTGGGATGGAAATTGGCCACAAATTTGACCACCGATTTCCCTTTGTTAGAAGATGAAAAACTTTTTGTGGGAACTTGAGGTTCTCTTTTGGGAATCTTTGAGGGCTTAGGTTCAGAGTATTCATCTATGTGAATAGACTTTAACAACTCATGGAGAGGTATGGGAGGATCATCGGTGTTGACATTGGTGGGGTTTGATCTTTTCAGCAAGGTGACTTTTGAGGAGTTAGAGGATGAGGCTTCATCAATGGTTGATCCTTTTGAGAGATCAGGGATGAGTTTTGAAACGTCATCAGAGTCATGATCCTCAGCGAAATGATTTAAGGATGCCTCTTTTGCTTTTATATACATTCCATATTTTCGAGCTTCACCCAGATCTAACGAATTTAAGGAGATGGAATCACAAGAACTTGAATCAGAGGCATCATCCCACACACTAGAGAAAGTAATAAGTGCATGGGAAGAAGCTTCAGAATGGACTTTGCCAAATCCTAGACCGATTTTGCTCTTTACACTGACTTGACTTTGAAAGATTTGTTCAAGATTTTTTGAAGAATCTGTCCATTTTCTCACAACCTCTTGCTCTCTTTTAAGTTTCTTAAAAAGGTAGTTCTTTTCTTTTGAAATCACATGATTTATTGTTTTCAAGTCCTCAAGCTCAGTTTTGATTACCTCAAATTTTTTAAGCTTAGACATGCAAATTTCAAGTTCAGATTTGAGTTCTTTCACTTGAGCAGATTTTCTATTCTTACTATCTTTGACAGAATAAAAGTCTTTAGTTAAAGATTCATACGCATCTATCTTTTCACCATCAGTCATATTATTAAAAGGATGTACCTGAGCATAAGCTATCGAGCACCCAGTCGACACAAGAGCCATTGGAGAGATAGCTTTTTCAGAATCCTCCATCTCTTCAGAAATGGCCATGAAGCACATATTGTGAGAGTCACTGTCAGAGGTGTCTTCTTCATCCCAATCATGAGTTTCTGCCATTAGACCTTTTCCTTTTCTTTCAAGACCCTCACTCCTTTCTTTCTCTTTCTTGTACTTGGTTTTATACTTCTCAGCGCGCTCCTGATGGTCTAAGGAAGAGGATTGGGAATCCTTTTTGGAAAAGGTTGATTTGAAAGGATTATTTCTGCGTTTCTCATTCTTTGAAGAATATTTGTCAGAGGATGGGTTCCTAGACTTAGTAACACGCTTGCTCCTACACTCAGATGCAAAGTGTCCTTTCTTGCCACAGTTATAGCACTCTTCATTTGACTTATCAGATGAAGTCTTGGAAGATGAAGATTTTCTAAAATTTCTGGATTTGATGAAAGGACGAAATTTATTCTTAGAGCCAGCCATCATTGCCATTTCTTCAGACAATTGTTCAACCATAATTTCCTCACCTTCATCATCAGCATCACTAAGATATGCCTCCGTTTGGTGGGTAGAGTTATTTTGGCTGTCATTGTCAGAGTCTGATGACGGATAGGTGATTCTAGGAACATTTTGAGATTTCTTGGAGCTTTCACTGACAAGAGCTATAGAAGAGCTCTTTATCTCTTTGATGAAAGATTTCCTTTGTAACTTTGTTTGCTCAAAATTGAAGAGAGTTCCATAAAGGACAGTTAAGGGCATGAACTCAAGGTCCTTGGTAGTTTTAATGCAAGTACATATATTCTCCCAAAATTCTGGAAGACAATCCATGAACTTGCTTAAGACTTCCTCATTATCATAGACTCTGCCCAATAACTTCAGATCATTTAAAAGAGAATTAAAAAGATTATAGTAGTTGGGAAGAGATTCACCTTTTTCATGAGTGAAAAGTTCATACTTTCTTATGAGAGAAATCTTTTGCATTTCTTCACTTCCTCTGTACCTTCGTACAGTACACACAGTGTGGTTCACATTTCTTTAGCAGTTTCAAAGTTAACCAGAGAGTGATAGACCTCATCAGGAAGTGAGAGTGCAATAATTGCTCTTAGCTTAGAGTCGAGAGAAACCAAACGTTTTTCCTCATCAGTATATTTCTTAGGATTTTTTAGGATGTAACGACCAGTAGCACTGGATTTTTCTTCATCAGAATCACTAGAGATTTCTTTTTCCATGGTTTCTTTACCAGGCCTCTGCGTTTCATAGCGAGTCCAAACTCTGGGGATGATAGGTCCCTCTTTGAGAATGGTTGGATATCTAGTATCCACTTCTTCCATGAATAGCATCACGCGGCTCTTCCACAAAGAGAAGTTGATAGCATTAAACTTAGGAGGTTTGGTTATTGAGCCATTCTCAGAAAAGTTGTTTTGAAAAGAGTTTTCAATTGTAGAAGAAGAAGAGGCAGCCATCGCAGATCAAGTTTATGGGATTAAACTTTCTGCTCTGATACCACTTGTTATTCCCAGATGGCTTAACAAGTATTGTAGAAGGGGGGGTTGAATACAATACTTAAAATTTTCACAATTTTAATTCTTTTATTGAAAATCTTTCAACAAGAATTACACATAGAAACTTAAGACTGTTGCGGAAAAGAACAGATAAACTATTCTAACAATCTTACACAAAGAATACTAACAAAACAACTAAGAACACTTAGAACAAAGCTATAAAGTTATCAAGCAATATGAAAATCTTGCACTGAGAGAAATACAGAAAGCGTAATTAGCATGGAGTCTTCATCTTCCTTTTATAGTGAGGATAAGGTACTGAGCATTAAATGCATGGTACTATTATCCTCAAGTCACTTGCAACGTACCAATGGTCTTTGGAAAAGTACCAGTGGACTTCTAAAAAGCTGATAAGTCACTATCACCTTTTTCTAGAAACCAGAAATAGAAGTCATGCTGAAAGGACATCTTCTAAAAGGATAATAAGACAAAATGTTACTTTTGCCTTGTATCAGATTTTGTCCCGAAATAAATGATCTTCTTTATGAGTATTCAAGACAATATCACCGAAGGAGTTCCACCGATAATATTGTCAAGAATATATAATCATCTGCAAAGAAGTACCATTTCCACAAAGTTCCTACCGAGTTTAAGCAGCATATCGGTGGAAGTTGTTCACCGAAAAATGAGAGCTTCTTCGGTGGAGATGATGGCCACCGAAATTGTGAAGACAATTCGGTGGTGATGATGGCCACCGAAATTGTGAAGACAATTCGGTGGTGATGACTTGTTTGTTTGTTGAGAAGAGTCTTCTATTTTCCACAAGTAGAGAGTCTTTAGGCTTGGTTTTGGTTGATCTTCGACTTCACCGAACATTTGCTATTTTGTACAAGTCATTCAAAGAACCAAACTAAAAATATTCTAAGTAGGATTTTTAGGGAAAACATCGGTGAGTCAATTTCAAATCCTTGGTGACCCAACAATGTGCAAGAGGTTCAGATTGTGGGTAGTTCTAGTGACACTATGAAAGGTCGTGTGCTAGTAAAGTGCTCGAGAGGTGAATAGCGTAAGCGAAGTTTTCCGCATTCATCTCTGGGATTAGCAACTTGTACTTGGGTTAAGTAACACCCGATGTGGTTTTAATCTTTGTAATGAAATTTGGGTTATAACTTGTTGAGGTTAATCATAGACTTTTTGTTGAGGTACTTTTCGCATTAGTTGATAGGGAGGAATCCTATTATTTCAGATGTATTTATAGAAAATTTTATTTAGTTGCTCTTTCCCAATTCGAGGGTGTTACAAGTTGGTATCAGAGCATAAGTTTGAGAGATTTAGGTGTTGACTTTGGATGCCTAGACTCAAACTAGCGTTCTTTTAAGTAAATGAGAGTGAAATTTCACCATTAAGCACTTTAAGATAGGATGTTTTGGGGTCGATAGAGTTACTAGAAACGAGAATCACGTCGAGAGTAGCAAGGATAATCATGTACGGTGCGTTCATAATGACACTTGGCCAGTGTCATGGTGAACCTGCTAGTTACATGTGCGTACTTGAACTACTTTAATGTGATGACCATTGGGGTAGTGAAGAAGTTTCTAAGCGAGTAGTCGTCGGAAAAGATTGACAATGTTAGTATTAGTCGCTTAGAGTGACAATAAGCATGGTAATTGCTTTAAGTGGACCGTTACGGGTCGAAATTGATGGTTGGACTAGAACCATAGACTTATTGAATAGACCTTTGATTTGAGGAGAAATTGTAAGGTTAATCGAGGTAATTCCTAACTTTGCCTTAAGAGGTTTGAGCATCCGGATGACGGTAGTGTGACCGGAGGGAATTGGAGGAATATGGTTTAAGACGTTGAGTGCCGACTAAGTTATGCACAAATTTTATTTTTAAGATAAATTGCATCAGTCATTTCTTGTATTTCAAATCCTCATGTGGATTGTGTTACAAAATCTCGTAAAAACGTTTAGCACACACAAGATTTTAAATCATGGTTTTGAACATGCATGAAATTATTTTATTGTGGGAGTTGCAAACTCCGTCGAGACTTGCTTTATTTTATTGTTGTCCAACGTTGCTTTCGGATACAGTGATATCCATATTTTAATGGTGTTTAAGATGTTGGGCAAGTAACTATGGCTTATGACTTTAACGTTGGATCTCCTCCACAAATGTTAAGGTTTGGACCGAAAGTTATCTTCCATTATATCTATGTAAAGCTATTTTGAAGAATTTATTTAATGCGAGTTTGTTGAACAATGTTGTCTATATGGTATTACAACAAAAGGGGAATTTTTGGAATTTTGACGTTTTAGTCATGATTTTGCTTATTGCAATTCGATTTTTGGGAAGCGAAAGGTTTGGTGTCATTTTGTTGACTTGAGGTCATTAAGTCCATTAAGTTTAATGGAGTTTTGTTTTACAACGTTTTGTGTCGTGTGAGTGCAATTTCATAATGTGCATACTCCATTTATTATGTAGGAATTTATGAGTTATGTGGGCATTTTGTCCCACCCGGGTTCTGTTGAGAAATATTATTTCATGCCATAAGGCTACCAAAAAGGGATGAGTTTTGGAACTTTGGTGTCGCGTAATTTCCCTTTTCAAAGATTTGTGTTAACACATTTTGTTGCAACTTATTCAGTGTACGGATTGATTTATACGTGACGTAAGTAGTGCATGAAAGAACATCCTGACTGTATTTCTTAACGATTTGCTTTGAACGCTTTTGATTAAATGGTTATTTTAATATCATTTCACGCAAATGCATGGTTTTGATCTAGTGATATACATAACTTGGTAGACATTAATCCTCGACACTTTGATAAATGAATCGTGAATGAAAATGTTTTATCAAATTATTGCACTAGTGGAAGCCATTTGGTCAAAGTATGTTTTAGTGTCGTGGGGCTCATGCATGGTTTACGATACGGTACATTTTGAAAACACGAATGGGTGAGTCGTTGACATTTGGTCAATTTTGGTTTGATGGACATTTTGGAAAATTGTAAACCTTTTTTGTTTTAGAGAAAGGGTGTATTTTGAGTATTTTTAACGAGTAAATTTTAAGCATCGACATTTTAACGTTTGGTATTGCAAGTGAAAGACTTTTCAGCGTAAATTCTCCGTGATGGGGATTTTGGAAAAATCATTTGTCCCAACCTAGAGTGCGTAGAATTATTTAAATCTTTGGAACATTAATGCGCACTGTTTGTATGATTCAAATATGGAAGTCGATCTAAAACCCTTTTTGGTGTCCACCATTTACAAGCACCTATTATTCTCCTAAGTTTTATGAAACACATTAATGTGTAAGGCTTGCCAAAAATGTTTTACTCTTATGTCATTATATGACTAAGTGAGAAAGTTTTGAAAATTGATTTAAAGAATTTCATCTTTTGAAATTTTGTCGTGAACTATTTGATGCATGTTATTTCATTTCAAGAAAACTACCACGAGAGTGTTACAAGTTTGCATGCATACTCCAATTTGAGATTCCCTCATGACGTTTTAGTCGATATCTTCAAATGATGAAAACGTATCGATTTTGTCTTTAAACTTGGAACTGACACAAGTCATTTTATGTTTTGACCAAAGTATACTTAGGAATCGTTTCATCATTTTTGTGAAATAAACTGACGCGTGCAAATTTTGTTGGTGAACCTTGTTCCATGCCATTTTATGGTTAACAAGGAATTTTTGGAGTCGGATGTCATTCAAACTTCTTTTGAAGTATGTTGCAAACTATTTAAAATAGGCAGTTACTTTACGTGCATGACATGAATCAATCCATACTAGGACCGTAGCGGTTCATTTCAAAGAAGTTGTTTATTACGCTTTTGCGTTTTGTTAATAATCTAGACTGTAGTGAAATAGCTTCAATATGATTTTCATATGTGGGACGAGCGTGTCCATTTTTGTGCAACTACCGAATTGATAATAGTAGTTTTATGCATACGATTAATTTGATATGAAAACCTTTGTGTTGAAAATTTCTATAAAAAGTTTTGATTGGTATATTTGTTAAATAATTCACTTGAGAACCTTGAACTCATTAGGACCTTGGGATGGTTAAGCAACCCCGGTTAAAGGTAAGGGCGTGTAGGACCTTGTTGGTGAAAGTTTGGGTTTTCCAACGCACGATAGTACCACTAACCGAATGGTGTCGTTTGCAAGACCGATGTATTTTCTGTTGGCAACTGAAGGGTGGAGTTCGCAGTATCTTCTGTAAATGCTTTTGGTGACCGTTCATTATTGGCGACCTTGTTTTGGGTTTGGTCAGTGTTGGTATAGATAATGAGTAGGACCCTTTAGACACTGTGCTGATAACCTTGGTTTTGGAGGTATGCACGACGAAGGAAACTCGTGTATGGAGTTCTGATGTGGTGCAAAGCTTGGTGTTTTGACTAGGTGTCAACTGTTGGATTTCGAGGTAAAAAACAATTAGTGTAATTGGAGAGTTGTAGTCCAATTTTAAAGAATAGTGGTATCGGTTGTAGAGATCTTAAGAAGTTCATTTGTGATAAGTAGATTTAGTGGGATGATCTTCCTTGAGTGGTAAAAGATTCTGTCGATTGGATGGTTGGTAATTGGACGTATTCTTGGAGTTGTATAATCGATGGGTCAGTGACGACCGTCTGATTTAGAGTCTATTAGAGCTCGTTAGAATTTAGTGACAGCTCAACAGTGGGAACAGTTGGATTTGGAGGTTTTGTTGGTTTCAGTAGTGATCAAACATTGGGCTAATTGGAGAAAACGTTTAAGAGCGTGTGGGCATGGACCGATTGAGAGTCGGGATCCGCCATTGGGGAGGTATGGAACACCTAAGGTTGGGAGACAACCGGAGTCATCTGGTTAATAGCTACTCTAGTAGATTGAGCGTTAACCCGAATATAAGTGTAATGTACCTAAGTGGACATTGGTTGTGAGTATCCGCATGAAGTTTGTCATAGCAGTTCTGCATGAAGAAATTTGGATTTCAGCTGGAAGCTGAGGGAGCATGAAAGGTGTTGAGTTCGATAACCTTTGGTTATAAGGGAACTAGATTTCGAGGACGAAATCTATTTTAAGGTTGGGAGGATTGTAACACCCGGATTTTTGGGGTAAGTATAACTTCAAGTTTTATAGATAATTTCACCTTAGATTGGTGTTTTGGAAGTAGTATGAGTGTTGGTTGGGTTGGATATCGCTTTTGGAAAAGAATCAATTTTGGTCGGAAAATGAACTGCTCACGCCCGCACCACCATTTGCTCGCGCCCGCGAGCATATGCCCAAAACATGACAGCAGCTATGCTCGCGGTCGCGAGCACCTGTGCAACCCCTTTTAAATCCGAAATTTCCTCACTTTTCTTCATTTGTTTCTTCACCAACCTTTCTCCTCTCTCTTCCAAATCGCTCCAAACCCATCTATTTCACCAAATCAAAATCTTCAAGTGCATTTAGAAGATTGAGAGCTAGATATTCAAGCCTTGTGGGTGGAAGCTCGATAACTTCATCTTCTTCATCATCTCCTCACCATTGTTGACCAATTTTGGGGTTTTCTTATAAACCCACTTGTAAGTTCATCCTCCCTTTTCTAAACTTTCATATGAGTTAAAAATGCTCCATTGATGACTTCCTAGTGGTTATATTTCTCAAATTTCGGTTTGGATGATTTTGAGAAAAGTTAGGTCAAATTGGGGTTTTGGTCAAAATGGAGATTTTGATATAAGATGTTTGGGGAATGGTGTTGGTCCCGAAGGCCTATACAAGTTTGTAGAAGGGGGGGGGGGTTGAATACAAACACACAGATTTTACTTTTCTAAATTGTTTATTGATAAATCATTAACAATTACAGCTTGTTGCGGAAACAAGATTAAGGATAAACCTAAATCTAAACAAGTTGGAACACTAAGGTTTCTTGCACTAAGAGAGATAAGGAAATTACTAATAATAACCTATCTTGAGATAAGAGATTGAACTTGTCCAGGGTTAGCAAGTTACTTCAATTGAAGTGGGTTCATCTCTTTATATACTGCATGCATTTAATGCAAGTCAGTATACACTTTACACGTGTCATCAGCTGGTTGGTTGCATGTCATTGACCTTGGTTGACAACCTTAGTAGCCGCATGGATGAACAGTGTAGTATCAGAGTGGTTGTACGATTTCAGACAGTCGGAGGTTCTTTTCTGACATTTCGTACGGAGTCGTGCAAGGGAGGTTAAGACAAAAGTACTTTGTACGGAGGACTTCATGATCAGCTTTTGTTGATTCAGCGATTATCATTTTCTATTCAGCGAATGATAAAGTTCAGCGATAGCTGAAGTCTTGTACTTGATACTTCACGTTGAGTGGACAAATCTGAGTCTTCGCTGATCCGCATCAGTTCATTAGGAGACTTATCGCTGGTTCTTGAGCTTGATCTTCGACTTCAGCGTAGAACCTTTGTTGACGTGAAACTTGTCTTCAGGGATCATAAGTAAACAACTAACTTATCAGCGATCATCATAATGACTGAACAGACTCAGAGCATTAATGATGAACAGTGTTCGCTGAATGTTTAATTTAAAAGAGCGAGAGTTCCTATCAGCGGTACTGTAAGATCTTAGTACTTATCAGCGATAGTGAAACTCTGATACATATTGTTTACTTACAATTTTCACTAAGTATATAAGAGAGGGTCATTATCAAATCACTGAGGGTTTGGATCAACAATCTCCCCCTATTTGATTATGACATAGCAACAAAGAAAATTGCTATTTAATGAAAACATAAGGATAAAAAGAACTCATAAAATATTTGCCCCTTTTACTGTTTTCTGGGATCTTTTCAGTACTGATGGAGTAAAGTACATTCGCTGAAATCTTTCTTTAAAACTTTGAATCAGGTTACAAAGAGAAATTGAAAGATTACAAGTACAAGCGGAATAAATTACAAGTACAAAAGAATAACTGATACAATAGAGAAAAGGGCGATCATATCAGCTTGTAAAAGGTTCTTCCTTGATGAGAAGTTCATCAAGGGTCTTTGATGTGGGAATCATCCAGTCAGGGACATCTACTCCTTGATTCTTTTTCTTTAGAGCTGCTTCAAAAATCAAGGGCTTCAGGTGTCTAGCTTTGATGTCGCGTCTGACTTCACACCAGTATACGAGATCTCTGAGTTGTTCGATGTGAGCGATGTGGAGCTCAGAGATACGTTGAAAGTGATGATTTCCATAGTAGTCTAAAAAGAATATACCATAGGGATCACTTACAACTGTGCCAGGAATGAAAGTTTCTCCAGGTGGTAGGGAGGTGTCAAGCATTGAGAGATCGGCATCAGGGCCAAGAACTTCAACACGAGAGAAACCAATGCCCGTTTCATTCCGAATAGGAGGACCTGAACCAGAGACTTTCTTTTTCTTAGCAGAGACTTTTCTTGGTTGAGGAAGAGTAGGAGGAATATCCACAGCAGATGAAAGCATGTCGATCTGTTTGTTTAAGATCTTCTCGACATGGCTTTTGAATTTTGAGCGCGATCCCTGAATGGCTAATTTTGTTTCTAACCATTCAGAGAGACCAAACTTTTCTGAGGTAGCAGCATAGAAGGTTTGCTTGGTTTTGTCATCTCTGTAGACATCTACTTCAACAACAGGAACTTCAGCGTACAGTCTTCCTCTGATGTTTGCCTTGATGATTTTGGATGGTCTAGATCGATAGGTCAGCATTTGTTTAGCCCATTCCAAAGTCGTATCAGAGACCTTAGTCTTTTCTCTAACGATCTCTTGAGCATCATCCCATAGCTGACGTTGAACATCAATGGGAACTCTTTTCAGCTTGGGGTCTTTTATTGATCGTTGAGTAAGCTTGATGGCGTATTCTCTGTCTTTTTCTTCAGCTTCCTTTCTTTCAGCGATTAGGCGTTCAGCTCTGAGGTGTTTCGTGTATTCCTTTTGGGAAATTCTGAACTTTGGAGGAACAGAAGGAAGTTGATTTCGCCTCAGAATGATTCGCTGATCCTCGAATTGCTTTATTATCTCCTCTCTTCTTTTCTGATCCTCTTCACTTAGCTTTTGAGGAGCTAAGGAAGGTCTGCGTCTGTGCGAGAGTAGTTGTTCTTCTGGTTCATCAGTCTCAGAGATCAAATCTAAGACTGGGATTATTTCTTCAGCAGCAGCTGGTATTATTGGTGAAGTCGCAGTTGTGGAACCTTCAGCGATATCCTCAAACAGGGGAGAGGACTAGCTGAAACACAGCGATCTTACAAGTAAGAACTTGGGTAGAAACAGAGAGATAAAATTTGTTCAAGTGTATAGGCTTGGGTAGTAGAACTGATAGTGTATGATAGAGGAGGGATGGAGTGAGAGATGTTTAGTGTACCTGACAAACCGGCTTTTCAAGCAAGATCATCAGATTGTCATCTTCAGCGACGCTTTTGCCTTTGCCTTTCTCAGCTCCAGAGGCTGAGGGCTTTGTCTTTGTTCGCTCCCCTGAAGGTTCATTTATCGAGATTCCCTTAAGAACTTTGATCCTCGGAGCAGGTTTGACGATAAAGAAGTCATCGTCATCATCGTCATCATCATCATTCTTTGGAGAAGATGATGGTTCATCATCTGGGATGTCGATGGCTTCATCATCTTCTGCTTCGGATTCGGTTTTATCAGCTTCTTCTTCGAGTTGCTCCCCCTCAGATATAGAGGCGAGCTTCTCGGTTTCCTCATGGTGTTCATCTCCCTGAGGTCCAGCGTTGGTTTCTTCAGCATCCTTCTTCTCTCCCCTGATAGATTCATCATGGGAAAGGTCTTCAGCGCTCTTGGAGAGATCTTCAACGCTCTTCTCCCCCTCTTTCTCATGATGAGTGGGGGAGGAATGAGTCGACTCTGCAGCTTTGGCAGGTTCTCTGTCTTCTTGGCCAGAGAGACCTATACAACCTTCAATCTTTGCTATTCTGTCTTGAAGGCCAGAAATAGCAGGATTGATCTTCTCCAGCTCAATGCGATCCGCCGCTGTGAAATTGTCAGATGCAGGGACAGGGGCAGGAGTATTCGCTTTTTGTAGCAGCTGCTCGATCATCGTTTTCATCGAACCAACATCGGTCTTTACAGAGCCTAAGTCAGTCTTTACAGTAGACATATCTCCCTCTAGTTGTCCAACTGATGTCTTCAGCGTTGTGAACTCGCTGGACATGGACGAAACTGAGTTTTTGAGAGAGGTGTAGTCTGTGTAGATGTCAGCGAGCACCTTGGCGAAGTCGCTGAGAGTTTTATCAACCTGCTTCATGTCATCTATGGAAGCCTTCTTCTCCACCACCGTTATCAGCTTTGAAAGATTCTCTCCAGCGTTTGTTACAGTTGTAGAGTTATTTGAAAGAGTAGTGGTGAGACCTGTCAGCTTTGTCTCCACGGACTTCAGAGAGGCGTTGATGTCTCCCAAATTAGGACCTGTAACATATAAGAACTTGTGAACAGAGGAAAGCTCAGAAGTTTGGGGTTTAGTGACAGTGTTTATGGGTTGGTGTGTACCTGCAGGAGGATTGATGAATTCGTCAAAATTACGGGTTCCTGAAAAATGTTCCATGTCATCTTCAAAAGTGCCCATGGATTGTCCTGCAGGTCCTGTCTTCATCATTTCTGGAGTGTCAGCTTTAGTTTCTGTAGAAATGATGGCAGCTCTAGCGAAAACTGGAGGAGAGACCAAATGAGTAGAGGGAGGAGCGAATGATAAGAATGGAGGTTGGGTTCTGAGTTCAGTGTTGGATTCGCTGAAAATCACTTCATCAGTCTTTTGAGAGACTGAAGGAGGTTGGGTAGGTTCCAAGTTTGTAACCTCAGCGTTTAGATACGCTGAAGTTGGGATGGAATGGATGGGTTGTTCAGGTGTGGCAGAGCGTACCACTGAACGTTCCTTCAGATCTGCAGAAAGAGCTGAGGAGTCTTCAGCATGAAGTTGCTGGGGTTGCTCCTTTGTTTTCTTGATCCTTTTAGAACCAAGTGGGGTAGATGATTGTTTCCTTTTAAGAGGAATAGAGGTAGCAGCTGGGGTATCAGCGGTGGGTTTGTCCGCTGAAGGAGCTGCAGAAGTAGAAGAAGGAGTAGGGTTAAGAAGAGTCAAGAGTGTAGAAAGACGTACCTCATTCACCACTGGTTTGAAGTCGAGTATCTTTGGGCCGACCTGAGAGAGTTTCAGGTCACCATCAGTTGGGTAGCTCTCCTTCAGGCCATATTGGAAGATGGCGCTGATGAATCGGGGGTAGGGAACCCATGGAGGTCTGTCAGCGACGGTGTCCACTATTAGAACTAGGTCATCATAGATAATCGATGCCCAGTCTATGTTGAGACCTTTCAGCAGTGCATATCCCATTGCTTGCTGAGGTTTAGCGGCTTGGTCAGAGGAGCCGCTCTTTGCAGTCATGCAGCTGATTAGATGAGCGAAGATGAAATTCATCTCGCTGGGCATTTTTGATTTCTTGATAATCGTCAGCTTCTTCTCGGGCATCATGTCTCTGCCGATTTCCCATACATAGCCCATTGCATCGAAAAATGCAATGATGGCTTCCCTGTCTGAGTTCTTCTTGGGGTCAGGGAGGGGAACGAATGGTTTTTCCTTGGTAGCGATGGGAAGGCTGAGAGCTTTGCGAATGATGGCAGGGGTGATCTTCATGGTGCCATATTCGATATCGCAGAGGATGCAATCTACTGTTTTGGAGGGGTCTTTGGCTGAAGGTAGTTGAGAGCGTCTGGCTGAGTACCAGAATTGTGAGAGCAAAAGCTGATGTGCAGGAGGTGTTATGGTCAGGGCTGTGGAGATGCAGCAATTCTTTAGGAATTTCACAGCATCATCTAGATGTGTGACTTGCTTTCGAGGAGGAAACTCGAAAAGCGCATAGAGGTTGTTCACCTTAGTCCAATCCAGTTTGTCAAGGGCAAACTTGACTTGAGGAGCCTTGAAGATTTCTACTTCCTCAGAATCAGCGGAAATGTTCTCAACGGTAGCAGGAATGTTAGACGATGCCATTTCTCTGTATTATCAGTTCAACCAAAGATGTTAACAAATAAGAATAATCTTAATGTGGAAAGATTTTCCATTAAGATGGTTCAAATTTTATCCATTGCATTCAGACACAAATGTCTTTATGAAGATTAGGGTTTTTCTTGATTTTAAGAAACGAAATGTAAAACCCATTTATTCTTGTTATCCAGTTTTCTATGAAGAAATAGATTCTGGAAACGAATGAAGAATAAGTTTAAGATTTTTTCATTTAAACTTGAAGAACAACCATGAAATGGTTGTGTTCATAAAACCATGAAAGAAAATGATTTCATTTTTAAGAAGTTCTTTTGTTTGATCTTGTTAAAACAAAGAGTAGATCAGAAACAAGTTATTTGCATTCGGTAATAAATAAGAACATATTAACCTTGATGTTTGATGAAGAAGATGATGAACAGTTCTTGAAGTTTTAGAAGGCACAAATGCAACAGTGAATTCTTTCTTGCAGAGGAAGATTGTTCGCGTAAAAGAGAAATATAAACAAAGAATTTGTTTATATAGAGATTTTAGAAAGAGAAAATCTTTGAGCGGGAAAAGATTTTCATCATGACACGGACACGTGTTTGCATTTGATTGGCGAGTAAACGAAACGTGCAAACGTGTGTCAGAAAGAAGAACGTGCCGGGGCTTATCCGTTGTAATGACGTCACAACTGTCCTTTCATATTCTTGGTTGTCTCTGAGGTTTTGAAAAACTCATGGATACTTTTGAAAACATGAAGTACTGAATAGAAATATCAGTGAAGGTTTTAAGAATTTTCAAAATATCGCTGTTAAGAAAGAGATATTCAGCGATGCATTCTGTTTTGAACTCTTGCATTTTCATGCGTTTGTCAGAGAGAGAAAACATACCTTGATATCAGCTTAACCAAGTTTTATTCAGAGAGAAGATGATTGAATAGGTTATACAAGTTGATTTTATCCCATTGCTAATCAAATGTAAACCGCTGAAGATTTTACCCTTCAAAGTTCAGCATTCCAAGCTCGCTGATGAGAAAGTTGAATCTTGTCTCATCAAGAGGTTTGGTGAATAAATCAGCTAACTGATAATCAGTTGGAATAAAATGAAGTTCTATATCACCATTCATCATATGATCTCTGATAAAATGATATCTGATTTCTATGTGTTTGGTCTTTGAATGTAGTACTGGATTGTTTGCTATAGCGATGGCACTTGTGCTGTCGCAATAGATTGGAATTTTGGAGAGCTGAAGATCATAGTCTAGTAGCTGATTTCTCATCCACAAGACTTGAGAACAACAGCTTCCAGCAGCTACATATTCAGCTTCAGCTGTGGAAGTGGACACTGAGTTTTGCTTTTTACTTGTCCAACTTACCAGCTTTCCACCCAGGAGATGACATCCTCCTGTGGTGCTTTTTCTATCCAATTTGCAACCTGCAAAATCACTATCTGAATAGGCGGTTAGATCGAATCCTGAATCTTTGGGATACCAAAGACCTAGATTCGATGTACCCTTAAGATATCGAAAAATTCGCTTTACAGCTTTCATATGAGATATCTTAGGTTCAGCTTGATATCGTGCACACAAGCATGTTGCAAACATAATATCGGGTCGGCTAGCTGTAAGATACAATAGTGAGCCGATCATCCCACGGTACAGCGTGACATTGACAGGAACACCCTTAGTGTCCTTATCAAGTGTCAGCGGTGGTGCCATAGGGGTTTTCATAGCTGAACTTTCAGTTAAGTCGAATTTCTTCAGCATATCTTTAACATATTTTCCCTGATTAATAAAAGTTCCTTTTTCAGTTTGCTTAATCTGAAGACCAAGGAAATATGTTAGTTCACCCATCATGCTCATTTTATACTCATCTTTCATTCTATGAGTGAAACGAGTACAAAGCTCAGGGTTAGTAGAACCAAATATAATGTCATCAACATATATTTGAACTAGAATGATATGACCTTTCACTTTTCTAAAAAATAGAGTTTTGTCAATCTTACCTCGCTCAAATTTTTCAATATGGAGATAAGTAGAAAGAGTGTCATACCATGCACGAGGAGCTTGTTTCAAGCCATAAAGTGCCTTATCCAGTTTATAAACATAACCTGGACGCTTAGAATCTGAGAATCCTGGAGGTTGTTCCACATACACTTCTTCATTCAGCTTTCCATTTAGAAACGCTGACTTAACATCCATCTGATGTACTTTGAAGTTTTTGTGTACAGCATATGCTAAGAATAGACGAATAGATTCAAGTCTTGCTATTGGAGCAAATGTTTCGTCATAATCTATACCTTCCTCTTGTCTGTATCCCTGAGCAACAAGACGAGCTTTGTTGCGGGTTACAGTACCATGTTCGTCCAACTTGTTTCGATAGACCCATTTAGTGCCTATTACTGTTTTATCAGTTGGTCTCCGAACAAGTTTCCAAACTTTGTTTCTTTCGAATTCAGTCAGCTCTTCTTGCATGGCGCTGACCCAGTTTGGATCTTTGAGGGCATCATCTACTTTCTTTGGTTCAGTTAGTGAAATAAAATTTACAAATAAACAAATATTACCTGCACTTCGTCGAGTCTGAATCCCAGCGTTTGGATCACCAAGAATTTGATCAATTGGGTGATTTATAGTCCATCGCTGAGCCGGAGCGTGAGATGCTGACTCAACTTGAACTGGAGGAGCTGAAGATGAAGCTTCAGCGACGTCGGGAGTATCGCCAAGAGAGGAATGGATGCAGTTGTCATTATATTCACTGATTGCTGAGAAGTAGATGGAATGTCTGAGGCATTTGGTTCAGCGGTAGGTATAGTGTTTATAGGAACAGCTGAGACCCAAGAAGTTTCAGCTTCACTATTCTGCATATTTGGAATGATAGGAGGACTATCATCTTCTACTGGATGAGCATGAGGAGTGGGAATATCTTCTGAATCACCAAGATGAGAAAACATCCATTGATTCAGTTCTTCAGTATCAGCGGACGGTTTGGAGTTCGCTGAACGGGATTCGTCAAACGTGACGTGAATAGTTTCTTCTACAGTTTGTCTTCTACGATTGAAGACTCTGAAGGCTTTGGAAACTGAGGAGTATCCAAGAAAGATTCCATCATCAGCCTTAGGATCAAACTTTCCAAGAGCATCTCTGTTGTTCAGTATGAAACACTGACATCCAAAGATGTGAAGAAAGTTGATTGAAGGCTTTCTCCCATGAAAGAGTTCATAGGCTGTCTTTTTGAATCTTTTAACTATCAGCGACCTGTTTTGCGTAAAACAAGCAGTGTTGACAGCTTCTGCCCAAAACTGAGTAGGCAGGTGAGAATCGCTGAGCATTGAACGTGCAGCTTCAATAATTGTTCTATTTCTTCTTTCAGCGACTCCATTTTGTTGCGGTGTTCTCACTGAAGAAAAGTTGTGAGAAATACCCTTACTCTCAAGGAAGGAATCAAGAGAACTGTTTTCGAATTCAGTCCCATGATCACTCCTTATTGAGCGAACGGTCAGATTGTTCAGGGTTTCCATCTTCCGAACAAAGGTGATGAGTTCTTCAGGGGTGTCACTCTTAGAACGGAGAAACATTACCCAAGTGAAGCGAGAGAATTCATCAACTATGACCAGCGTATATTTCTTTCCAGCGATGGATTGTTTGTTAACAGGGCCAAACAAATCCATATGGAGTAGTTGTAGAGGAGATGACACTGAAGAAACTTGCTTTGATTTAAAGCTTGCTTTGGTCTGCTTCCCTTTTTCACACGTTGAACATAAAGACTCTTTGGCGTATGAATGCTGAGGTAGACCAGTGACTAACTCTTTTAACGAAAGAGTGTTCAGTGTCTTGAAATTTAGATGAGATAGCCTCTTATGCCATAGCCAGTTGACATCAGATGAGGCCTTTGAGAAGAAACACGAGTTCTCAGTGGTTGTTGAGTCCATGTTTATTACATAAACATTTTCCAAACGATAACCGTTGAGAGCTATCTTCTCCTTTTTGTCAGCGACAAAGCAGGATTCCTTAGTAAAGATTACTTTGTTATCCATGTCGCAAAGCTGACTGATGCTTAGAAGATTATGCTTCAGTCCTTCAACATATGCGACTCTTCTGAAGGAGGTAGTACCATTTGAAAGTACACCATACCCTCGGGTATGTCCTTTTCCATTTCCACCGAAAGTCACAGAGGGACCCTTCTCTTCCTTGTATTCAGCGAGCAGGCTTTTCTTTCCAGTCATGTGTCTAGAGCATCCGCTATCGAGATACCAGATACCCTTCTTAACGTGAATAGCAGAGGTTGAAGTGGAGGGAATGTCTGAACTTTCTTCCTCTTCTTCAATCTTGGCCATAAGACATAGATTTGTTTCATCATCTTCAGAGTCAGATGATGATGCTTCTTCATCAGAAGCAGCCCAATCATAGTTAGCCATCAGGCCTTTACTCTTCTTCTTAAAGCTTTTCAGCTTAGCATATTTTTCTTTCAGCTTTGAATATTTGTCATCTTTATTCCTTGGAACAAAGGATTTCTTTGTAAAAGCTGAGGGTCTAGAAACTTTCTTAGACCTGCACTCGTTAGCGAAATGTCCTGTTATTTCGCAGTTAAAACAAGTAGCAGTAGCCTTATCAACAAAAGCTGATGATCTAGGCTTGTCAGTTATGGAAAGAGGTTTGTTCTTTCTAAACATTTTCTTTTTGGCAAATCTCCTGAACTTTTTAGTTAGGAGAGCCAAAGATTCATCATCATCTGAAGAATCAGAATCTGATGACCTTTCAGAGTTACTTTCTAACTCAGTGATAGTGACCGAGGGTTGCTGAGTAGAAGGTTCCTCTGAGATTAAAGCAACAGGGGTGCTTTTGGAATCTTTTACAAGATTCTTCTTAAGATGGCTCGATTGCTCATGATTCAGCAACGTGCCATATAAGGTTGAAAGGGTCATTAATTTTAGATCCTTTGACGGGTTGAGACACATAGAATAATTGTCCCAGCTTTCAGGTAAACATTCTAGAAACTTTGTCAGTACTTCAAAGTTAGAATATTCCTTACCAACAGTTTTCAGATCTATAATTAAACAATTAAAACGTTGGTGAACTTCAGAGAGAGATTCATTCTTACCAGAAATGAAGCTTTCGTATTGTCTTACCAGGTTGATCTTTCTTGAGTCCTGGACTTCAGACGTTCCTTCATACTGAACACATATTGTGTCCCACATGGCTTCGTCAGGAAGAGCCATGGATAGTATGGATCTGGCTTTTGTATCTATAGCCACTTTCTTCTTATCTTCGTCGGTCCATTGAAAGATTTCCTTAGGGACCAGCCTTTCTGGAATAGCAGGTCTATTCTCAACGGCTGGAACTGCAGCATCAATTCTTACAGGGATGAATGGACCATTCTCTAGATAGTAAGGCATAGTAGGGTCTACACCATCTAAGAAGAGTGTCATCCTATTTTTCCATAAGTTGAAGTTATCTTTGGAAAATCTAGGGGGTTTAGCAAGAGAACCATTGTCTATATAATTTGTGTTTGTGTTGGTGGCCATTTTCAGATAATAGCAAGGAAGAGAAATATCTTAGATTAGATCTTGTTTATGAGATTAAACAAATCCGCTCTGATACCACTTGTTGGTCCCGAAGGCCTATACAAGTTTGTAGAAGGGGGGGGGGGTTGAATACAAACACACAGATTTTACTTTTCTAAATTGTTTATTGATAAATCATTAACAATTTACAGCTTATTGCGGAAACAAGATTAAGGATAAACCTAAATCTAAACAAGTTGGAACACTAAGGTTTCTTGCACTAAGAGAGATAAGGAAATTACTAATAATAACCTATCTTGAGATAAGAGATTGAACTTGTCCAGAGTTAGCAAGTTACTTCAAATGAAGTGGGTTCATCTCTTTATATACTGCATGCATTTAATGCAAGTCAGTATACACTTTACACGTGTCATCAGCTGGTTGGTTGCATGTCATTGACCTTTGTTGACAACCTTAGTAGCCGCATGGATGAACAGTGTAGTATCAGAGTGGTTGTACGATTTCAGATAGTCGGAGGTTCTTTTCTGACATTTCGTACGGAGTTGTGCAAGGGTGGTTAAGACAAAAGTACTTTGTACGGAGGACTTCATGATCAGCTTTCGTTAATTCAGAGCATTATCATTATCTATTCAGCGAATGATAAAGTTCAGCGATAGCTGAAGTCTTGTACTTAATACTTCACGTTGAGTGGAAAAATCTGAGTCTTCGCTGATCCGCATCAGTTCATTAGGAGACTTGTCGCTGGTTCTTGAGCTTGATCTTCGACTTCAGCGTAGAACCTTTGTTGACGTAAAACTTGTCTTCAGGGATCATAAGTAAACAACTAACTTATCAGCGATCATCATAATGACTGAACAGACTCAGAGCATTAATGGTGAACAGTTTCGCTGAATGTTTAATCTAAAGAGCGAGAGTTCCTATCAGCGGTACTGTAAGATCTTAGTACTTATCAGCAATAGTGAAACTCTGATACATATTGTTTACTTACAATTTTCACTAAGTATAAAAGAGAGGGTCATTATCAAATCACTGAGGGTTTGGATCAACAAATGGTTTTAAAGTGGTTGAATAAGAATATTCATGGTTGAAAACTTGTGGATCTAGGTTTATGGAATATTTGGCTTGAGGATTCGGGTTTCTCAAAGGAGCTTACGTTTGGGGAAAACCTAGATTTAGCCTAAATCTAGCAAGGTGAGTTCAAGTCGATTTGTGAAAACTTTGTACATGCCAAAAATGTTATTTTCCAAGTATTTGTGTGTTTTACTTGAAATTATCAATTGTTAAGTTATTTGATGGGTTTAACCCCTTTTGAAGTGTTTTAACTAGGGGTGAGCAGCGGAACTGGGTACCCGCCTTTGGAACCGGAACCGCTCCGGAACTGCCGGTTCCGGAACCGGAACCGATGTGACTGGTTCCGGTTCCGGTTCCTAAAATAACGGAACCGATGTGACTGGGTCCGGTTCCGGTTCTCATTTTTTTAGAACCGCTACCCGTTGGGTACCTGCCCGGACCGGTTCCGAGACCGGGTACCCGGAACCGCTGGGTACCCAGAACCGGAACCGCTGGGTACCCAGTACATTTTAATATAAAATATCTAATATTTAATATTTATTACATATTTAATCTATGTGACAAAATATCTAAATTAGATTAATAATTAAAATTTTAAAATTATCTAAATGAAGATTACTAGTTTAAGAAAAAATTGTTAAAGAACATTCATAAAAGGTTGACAAATTGTATATATAGTGTTAGGCCTTAAAAAAATTGTTTACTCTTAGCGATGTGGGAGCTGGCAGCACCATCTTTCAGTTTTTGATGAAAGACCTTGTCCTACATCGAAATTTTTGAGAAAATCATGCCTCATCTTTCAATATATATAATATAACCCTCATCTCTTCCCTTTTAATTGCATCACTAGTTCACTACATTGCTTGGGTTTAGCCTTTGGCTTGAGCCCTTTCCCTTGAGCCCTTTGGCTTGAGGCTTTGTAAAAATATTAATGGATTCACTACATTGCTTGGGTTTAGCCTTTGGCTTGAGCCCTTTCCCTTGAGCCATTTGGCTTGAGGCTTTGTAAAAATATTAATGGAGCACCCTATTAGAGTGGTTGCACCATTTGTTTTTTAAATATAAATGTGTTCGATTAAAGTTTGTTTAAGTTCGTTTAGGTTCGTTTGTTTGTGTTCGTTTAACATTTTAACAAACAAACATAAACGAACATAAACGAACGTACTCGAACACCAAAAATGCTTATGGAAGAAGTTGTTAGACATTTAAAATGTTAAAAATTAAAAAAAAACAATTGGTAGGCGGGTACCCGGAACCGGAACCGGTTCCCAGCAGTTCCGGGACCGATTCCAAAATTATGAGAACCGACGGGAGCGGTTCCGGTTCCGGTTCCTTCTTTCCAGGAACCGCCGGTTCCGGTTCCATGAAAATAGGCCGGGTACCCGGTATTGCTCACCCCTAGTTTTAACTTCACAAATGTTGTAAAACACCCATATTTGGGATTTTTGGATATTTTGATGTGTAGATGTAACATCCCAAAACATAACATGCATTCAACCAGAAATAAGCATTCAGATTACATAATTAAACTTGTCCATACACATCAATTCTTCTATACTAAACAAAATTTGACAGCGGAAGTCTAAAATCCACAGCCGAGAGCTACATCTATAGTCATTAGAATCCAAAACTCTGGAGTCGCTCTAGTCTCCAAATCCTCCTTGAGTCACTCCTAGTTCTTACTAGAAGAACCCATAGCGCGCTTACCTGAAAATGGTTTAGTTTTTGAAAAGCGAGGGTTAGACCAAAAGGTCTAGTGAATTCCCTCCATAACATTTATCACAGTATAAAGATCATGTCGTAAAGAAAATACTTTCACATCTTTCTCATAACATCATTCAAGGTTAAACACGGGGTTCAGGGAATTGCATAAGCTACTCTGATCGGGGCCTAACAGACACCCTCTCGTCTACGCCGGAATCCAAATGGACTCCCCGTTCCTTCATGTAGGAGAAAACGAATTCCAACCTACAAGCTAACCTCCATATGCCCAAGGGATCAGAGATCCCAAGGTACCCCGTCCCCACCGTGCAACCGACTCCACATAGCATACACATACATTGAAACCATATACATGAAAACATAAAACATCTTTTGTTTGTGGGTAAACATGTAAATCATGGAAGCATGCATAATTTTTCATAAATCAATTCATGCTCGATAAAGGAACCATATTCAGTAAAAATGGTACGTCATAAAAAGGAGTGAGAGAACTCACCTTTGCTTATCGTAGAACGCACTTCTTAAACTCTTCCCAGCTAAACCAATCGAACACCTAAGGGCATTAGATTCGGATCAGATTAAACGGCTCAACTTACTGTCCAGCACACAATGTCCGTATACCAACTTGTCCGGATACCAACTTGTCCGGATATCTACTTGTCCGGATACCAACTTGTCCGGATATCTACTTGTCCGGATATCTACTTGTCCGGATACCAACTTGTCCGGATATCTACCCGGAAACACCCACCCGGAAACTACCATAAAGCTTCACTCGAAAACCAGCATCCGTATCCGGAAACCACCATATCATCAGAAACTGAAGGTGTCCGGATACGACTGCTGTTCGAAAATAATTCCTTAAAAGTGATTTCTAACCCGATTTTAGCCATTAGTTTGATTAGATAACCTCAAGGGTTCATCCACCAACCTCAAATACCCAATTAATCCCACTTTAATCTCTTAAAATCGATTCATTAAGACAAAACCCATAAAACCTATTTTCAAGGAAAAATGGTGAAAACTCAAGTAATCATCAACATCAGTCCTAAGGATTCATAACGAAAAGAAGGAGAAGCTTTATCCTAATCAAAAGAAGGAATTAGGATGCATTACCTTGCAAATTTTAGCTTGATTCTTCCTTTCTATTGATTTCTCTTCAAACTTTTCTTTCTCTTCCTCCTTCTTCCTTAGCCGCCACCACCAAGAGCACACACACACAATCACGCTACTGATTTCAGCAATTGGAGGCTGCCCTAGGGATTGGTGTCCTTAAATACATTTCACAAAATTGCAATCAAGTCCCTCAAGTTAACTTTCATTTATTTCACTTTGACCACTAACTTTACAACTCACTAGAATTTGGGTTGTTACAACACTCCCCCTTAAAAGAATTCCGTCCCCGGAATTCCTCATTGGGAAAAGATGCGGGTATCTTGCCCACACCAAATCTGTCACTTCCCCCAAGGTAAAACTATTTCTGACTCAGTCAGCCACTTCATTAAATTCGAAACAAGAAACCTTGTGTGCACTTCCTTCGGTTCTTACGGTACTTCTAACTCGAAGGCTACTGTTCCTACTCGATCTGCCTTGACAACAGAAGATTAACCAAGGCTTCTCAAGCATCTTGTAACGTCCCAAAAAATTACAAGGAATTTAAAATTTTTAAAGTAACCCTTCATTAATAAAAACGCATTTAATAGTTCAATCGTTTCATTTGCAAACCACTAAATAAAATTATTACGAACAATAAACAGCGGAATAAATAGTTTAAGAATGATAATTATAAAACGATATAATAATCAGCTCTTCACGCGCGCCAGTGTGTACTCGTCATGCCTTGGAGCCGCTCGTACCTGAAACAATAATTTATTGGGAAAGGGTAAGCACGAAGCTTAGTGAATTCAACCACCATAGATAACACAGTTATTCCACACTACCCCTATAACAGATAGTTGCACATAAACAAGCATACAAGTCTACGAACAAATCATAAATATGTATATCCACACCCACCCGCCTAAAAGGCACAAGTCGGTCCCACCGACCACATGACAACATCTCCGGCCCCGCCGAATCCCCGGTCCCACCGAGACTCTACGCCACCCGCGTATAAAATCTCCGGCCCCGCCGGATCCTCGGTCCCACCGAGTCTCTACGCCACCCGCGTATAAAATCTCCGGCCCCGCCGGATCCTCGGTCCCACCGAGTCTCTACGCCACCTGCGTATAAAATCTCCGGCCCCGCCGAATCCTCGGTCCCACCGAGTTAACATGACAACATAGTATCAACTAGACACCCCACTATCTAGTTCCACAACACAATCACATAAAGCTACCACACACGTACTACAGCAATGATAAAACAACCAATATTAAATATAGTGAGAGAACTCACCTCGAACGCGCGCCTAGCTTAACAATACAATTCAAGATTCATAATTACGTTCACTTCCCAGCACCTAAACGCATGTTAAAACGTGACAATACGAAACCCGGACCCTATGACACGACACACGCTTAAACCGTCACTAAAACTATTTTCCGGTCTAACCAAACAGGTCTGTTCGGGATCTGTTCCTACCTCTCTAGGCCTGCTAAAACCAGATTATTTTTCCATAAATACAGAGTTCTATCTTTTACGGTTTCAGGGACATATTATACGCGTTCTAACGATTTTTCTACAATTTTATACGAATTTTCAAAGATTGGAACACAAAGCTGTCGGAAGTCCGACCTGCTGTGAAAACAGCAGTTTTTCGCCTAGCTAGAGGCCGAACCGGACTTTCGCTAAAACACGAAAAGTGTGCCCGGCACAGAATGTGAACCGTGGGCACCGGTTTCGCCTCAATCCGAGCTACGACGGAAAAGTTACAGCTTACGCAAAACAGTGGCAGATACGACGTTTCACATAAAATGACGATTTTTGAAACGGTTAATGTTTTCGCGATTGGGGTTACGGTTTAGCTATTTACGGTTCAGGTTTAGGTTACTAGGGGCTGGACTCAACCGCGCACCACCCACTGCCACCTCCGGCAGTGGTGGTCGGCGGCGGCGGCGGCCACCGGCGGCGATGGCGGTTTGACATACAAACCGACGAGACAACGCTTACACCAATAAAACTATACAGTCGCTCACACACATATGCTCAGCCTATCGTCCCCGGCTACGCACCATTCCACCATCGCTCTGGTGGTGCACGGCGGCGGCGGCACCGCCGGCAGCCAAGGCTGGGCGGCGGTGGTGGTTTTTGCGGTTCAGCGACGACAAAGAAAACGAAAGGGACGGAGAAGAAACCTTACCTCACGTTTAAAACGCAGCAGCAGTTCCACTACTCGACGGCATCTCTCTTCCCGGTCGTCTCTCTCTCCCTCTTTCTCGCTCTTCTCTCTCTCTCTCGTCGGCGATGAACAGCGGCGCCGGCTATTTGAGATAGCTCCGGCGGCAGCAGGGGGGGAGGGGGTTCGGTGGTGGCAGCAAGGATGAGGGGCGGGCGCTAGGGTTTCGGGTGTTTGCTTGTGAGAGTGAAAACGAGAACAAAGGAAAAAAGGGGGGATCGGTTCTTTAAACCGATCCCATGCAACTTCCAAATAAAAATGACACTTTTGGTCCCTTGACTTTCCACTACCTCACAAATTTGATTAAAGCCTTCCCATTGATATCACAATTGATCTTTCTCGTTAGGCCCGCTAACAAAGCTCGTTTTAAACAAAAAAAATAATAAACAATTAAATAAGCAAAAATAATCCATACCGGGACACGGGCTTTACAACTCTCCCCCGCTTGGATTAGACTTCGTCCTCGAAGTCTACGTTCGCAAACAGCTCCGGATAGTTCTCCCGCATCTCAACCTCGGGTTCCCAAGTCCACTCAGAACCCTTTCGGTGTTGCCACTGGACTTTCACTAACTGGAATCTAAATTTCTCTGTACGCTTGGCAACATCCCTAACTGGAATCTAAATTTCCCACACCGACAAAAAAAAAATCTCGAATACTTTTCTTACCAACAAAACTCCTTCACGAACACTGAAATTATGATCGGAAGGACACTCCAACAACTGGAATCATTCCTAGTCAAACGACTTCGGTTGTCTCCCAACCTTAGATATTCCATACATCCCGATTCAAGTTTCAAGCTATAACCATTCTAAAGTTGCTCACCAATATACCCTACAGGATACTCGAATCCGATCATTCATACCATTACTGTCGATTAACTTCCACGAGTTCTAAAAGACTCCCAAAATTTATTTCACACGAATCATCAAACCAGTAAATTTATAATCACCCACGAAGGTCAGTTCACCATAGCCCTTCATCACAAGTGAGCATTCCAAGGTTACTACTACCATCACTATAATTATTTTAAAATCGGCTACAATTCTCCGATTACACTAAAGGTGTTTGGCCTTAAGCCCAAAAGTCGACACCTAAATATACCACTTTCCTCAAAAAGGTTATTGTGCATTTATTCTCTTAATTACAAAGGGCATCCTTCCCTTAACCGATACTATTCGGCCTACAGTACCAACACGCGTGGAATACCCAACCTTCCACCGTCGACGTATTTTCCACACTCGTTCTATGTAGCCAGTTTACACCGTATCGAGGATACACCTTGACGTCTACCTCCCAGGTAACGCCTCAAGGCCCAGCACATCGGAACTACCTCCCAGGTAAGTGCTCAAGACTATATCCTCCTAGTGCCTACTGGAAAGTCAAGGTCATAACACATGAATACCGGGGTCCCACCCCGAGATACCCAACCGGCCATTACTAACGATTGACTAACGTGTCTAAGGATCTAATGCAAAACAGTCTACCAACAACATGCCTATCCCGGAATGACTCACTCACCCAAACATGTAAATACTCAACGTGCAATAAATGCAAAACTGTGCAACAAAAACAACCCATCAACAAGACTCCACATCGAGCCATTAAAACCGTGCAATTGACCCATGACTATCTCAAAGTCAAAACCGAGCAAAATGCTCCACGCTTGCTAGACCCATAAGTCGGTCAAAAACGCGTTTAAATAAAGTTTAAGCAAGCAATACTCTAAAATCAATATTAGTCCCAAACTCAACACGGGTTAAACAAAAGAGTTTTCCAAAAGAACTCACACCCTTAAAATTCTCAAAATGACACATAACACTTAAAAGCGCATTTCCCAAATGGTTTACAAAATTATTTACAAAATACTTTCAACGTCAAGATTTTTCACCTCAAAAAGATCGTATGCAATAAAACTACTATTACCAGCTCGGTAGTTACGCAAAAATGGACACGCTCGTCTCACATAGGAAAATCATGTTGAAAATCATTCCATTGCAGTTCAGTTTACTTACAAAACACAAAGCGAAATGAATAATTTCTTTAAAACGAACCACCATGGTTCTGGTATGGATTGACTCATGAGATGCATGCAAGGTAACTGCTCAAAATACTCGCTCCCTCCAAAGCAAAAGTTTTTTTTTTTTAATTTCCCAAAAATAATCGGCAATTCTAAATTAACCGAATGTCAACAATCTACGCATTTATATTTTCAAAATATGACACATTGTAAACGTATGCATGATATTCACAACACTAAAACACTCATTTGTCCAAATGGTCTTTCATTCCAACAGGAAGGAACTAAAACATTTTCATGCACGACTCGTTTATCAAAATGTCAAGAACAAAGTTTACCCAAGTATGCATACCCCTAAGTCGATAAAGCGCATTTTCATGGAAACGATACTAAAACATTTAGTTGACTAAAAAGCGCACCAAACAACTCATGATAAAATGTTACCAAAATATTCTCCCATGCATCATTTAAGTCACGTATGAATCAATCCATCCACTGAACTATTTGAAATAATATACTTATTACCAAACTCATATTAAACAAATCACCAACAAAGTTTGTAACTCTCGTGATAAAAAGGTTTCATGCACTTTCAAAACCATAATTCGAAATCTTGTGTGTGTGCTAAACATTTCCCAAAATTCCAAAACACAATCCATATAAGGATTGGAAACACAAGGAATTAGTTAATGCAATTTTATTTTCAAAATCAAACTTTGTGCATGACTTAGTCGGCATTCTACGCCTCGACTCCTACTCCTCCAAATCTCTCCGATCCACTAACGTCATCCGGACATTTAAACCTCTTAGGCAAGATGGGAAATTACGTCAAATAATCCCTACAATTTTTTCCTCAAATCAAAGTCGGCTCTATAAGCCTATGATTCTAGCACAATCATCCATCTTGGCCCGAAACAAACATCATCCTCATCGTCACTCCAAGTGACTAATACTAGAATCGTCCTTTTATTCCAACGACTACTAATTATAACCTTCGACACTACCCCAACGATAATCCCATCAAAGCAAAACAAGTACACACCTGTACTAGTAGGTTTACTATAGTCGTTCCTCCTTGTGATGGCGATTCTGGGTAAATATTACAACGAGTTATTAGCACATAATAATTCACACTAACAACGCTCACGCTCAACTCCTTGGATTCCTCGTGACTTTCCCCGACTCGAGCATTGATCCTGTGTTTCCGATAGTAGGAGCTCTACTACTACCTTCCACACCTATCATCACTCGTTCCGAGTTCCATCCGAAGCGCCCAAGTAGTTTCTCGCCGATAACTATACCCATATGCCCACACCAGCATATGTACACACTCTTCCTAGCTCCCTAGGAATAAACATAATACCCCACTACCCTTGCTAGGGCGGAACCCCCACTAACCCTGGCGAGTCGCCTCGTAAACGCACAGTCGTATACAGTGGAAACCAGATAGACATTCGAATATAAGATTCTATCCTACAACGGTTGGACTCAAACAAGAGCTGCGCAATAGAACTAAATCCAACATTCTAAGGCTATTCGGTTCCTAACGCATACAACCTATAGTGCATTTGCTTAACAACCTATCAAAGTTAGCATAAGTTCCTAATAGCAAGTAACAATCATACAATACAGTGTATTAAGCACCAAGCAATCTAGCATACATACTCCTATGTTCTAGAAAGTAATTTTGCATACGTACTCATAAGTAAACGCTATTCCCAACTCACTAGGAATTTCATCTCATCCCACTACCCTTGCTACATCGGAATCCCTGTTAGTCATAACGAGTTGCCTCGCGAGTACCCAGTCGCATGCAGCGTGAATCAAATAGACATTCGAATACAAGATTCTATCCTAGAACGGTTGGACTCAAACAAGAGTTGCGCAATAGAACTAAATCAAATATTCTAAGGCTATATGATTCTTACTGCATACAACCTATAGGGCCTTCACTTAACAACCTACTATAACTAGCATTGATTCCTACTAGCAAGCAGTTATCATACGATACAGTGTCAACAACAGGCAATCTAGCATGCATACCCTATGCCTAGAAAGCAATACAACACTAAGCAATGTACCTTTCCCTCTTTGGCTCCGGCTGACTGTACACACTGCGCCCTCGATCACCGTTTCTCCAACGGGTTTTTCCCTTTCTTTTCATTTCCCAAAAACTTTAAAGAAAATTTTATAGCCGCAAACTTGAGATCAAACACACCGAGATGTGTTTGATTCACTCAAGCTGTGCTCTGATACCAAGTTGTAACGTCCCAAAAAATTACAAGGAATTTAAAATTTTTAAAGTAACCCTTCATTAATAAAAACGCATTTAATAGTTCAATCGTTTCATTTGCAAACCACTAAATAAAATTATTACGAACAATAAACAGCGGAATAAATAGTTTAAGAATGATAATTATAAAACGATATAATAATCAGCTCTTCACGCGCGCCAGTGTGTACTCGTCATGCCTTGGAGCCGCTCGTACCTGAAACAATAATTTATTGGGAAAGGGTAAGCACGAAGCTTAGTGAATTCAACCACCATAGATAACACAGTTATTCCACACTACCCCTATAACAGATAGTTGCACATAAACAAGCATACAAGTCTACGAACAAATCATAAACATGTATATCCACACCCACCCGCCTAAAAGGCACAAGTCGGTCCCACCGACCACATGACAACATCTCCGGCCCCGCCGAATCCCCGGTCCCACCGAGTCTCTACGCCACCCGCGTATAAAATCTCCGGCCCCGCCGGATCCTCGGTCCCACCGAGTCTCTACGCCACCCGCGTATAAAATCTCCGGCCCCGCCGGATCCTCGGTCCCACCGAGTCTCTACGCCACCTGCGTATAAAATCTCCGGCCCCGCCGAATCCTCGGTCCCACCGAGTTAACATGACAACATAGTATCAACTAGACACCCCACTATCTAGTTCCACAACACAATCACATAAAGCTACCACACACGTACTACAGCAATGATAAAACAACCAATATTAAATATAGTGAGAGAACTCACCTCGAACGCGCGCCTAGCTTAACAATACAATTCAAGATTCATAATTACGGTCACTTCCCAGCACCTAAACGCATGTTAAAACGTGTCAATACGAGACCCGGACCCTATGACACGACACACGCTTAAACCGTCACTAAAACTATTTTCCGGTCTAACCAAACAGGTCTGTTCGGGATCTGTTCCGACCTCTCTAGGCCTGCTAAAACCAGATTATTTTTCCATAAATACAGAGTTCTATCTCTTACGGTTTCAGGGACATATTATACGCGTTCTAACGATTTTTCTACAATTTTATACGAATTTTCAAAGATTGGAACACAAAGCTGTCGGAAGTCCGACCTGCTGTGAAAACAGCAGTTTTTCGCCTAGCTAGAGGCCAAACCGGACTTTCGCTAAAACACGAAAAGTGTGCCCGGCACAGAATGTGAACCGTGGGCACCGGTTTCTCCTCAATCCAAGCTACGACGGAAAAGTTACAGCTTACGCAAAACAGTGGCAGATACGACGTTTCACATAAAATGACGATTTTTGAAACGGTTAATGTTTTCGCGATTGGGGTTACGGTTTAGCTATTTACGGTTCAGGTTTAGGTTACTAGGGGCTGGACTCAACCGCGCACCACCCACTGCCACCTCCGGCAGTGGTGGTCGGCGGCGGCGGCGGCCACCGGCGGCGATGGCGGTTTGACATACAAACCGACGAGACAACGCTTACACCAATAAAACTATACAGTCGCTCACACACATATGCTCAGCCTATCGTCCCCGGCTACGCACCATTCCACCATCGCTCTGGTGGTGCACGGCGGCGGCGGCACCGCCGGCAGCCAAGGCTGGGCGGCGGTGTTGGTTTTTGCGGTTCAGCGACGACAAAGAAAACGAAAGGGACGGAGAAGAAACCTTACCTCACGTTTAAAACGCAGCAGCAGTTCCACTACTCGACGGCATCTCTCTTCCCGGTCGTCTCTCTCTCCCTCTTTCTCGCTCTTCTCTCTCTCTCTCGCCGGCGATGAACAGCGGCGCCGGCTATTTGAGATAGCTCCGGCGGCAGCAGGGGGGAGGGGGTTCGGTGGTGGCAGCAAAGATGAGGGGAGGGCGCTAGGGTTTCGGGTGTTTGCTTGTGAGAGTGAAAACGAGAACAAAGGAAAAAAGGGGGGGTCGGTTCTTTAAACCGATCCCATGCAACTTCCAAATAAAAATGACACTTTTGGTCCCTTGACTTTCCACTACCTCACAAATTTGATTAAAGCCTTCCCATTGATATCACAATTGATCTTTCTCGTTAGGCCCGCTAACAAAGCTCGTTTTAAACAAAAAAAATAATAAACAATTAAATAAGCAAAAATAATCCATACCGGGATACGGGCTTTACACATCTATACCTCCTTTAAGAAGGAACTTAGCTAAATCCTCCGCCACCACATGAGGTTCATTTACCAAGAGACAAACACCCACTTGACAGCTTGGCACCTGACCAACCCTGTACACCTCGACAACTCATAACCCAGAGTTCCTTCATCGTATCACAACTCTCAACCCTATACCACTCAACAATCGTCCATGCATATAACGTTCCCCTTTCTCGGACCACCTAGACCACGGTTCGCCAACCATTACACATATTTCCACCACTTCATCACTCCATCCTTGTACGTAACCCAGGGTAGGAACCTTCAAACCTAACGTTGAAGTGTTCATCTACTCGAATTAAGCTTATCCTGAAACACATCAAATCCTCGCCGATTACCACGTTCGTTCGGTCATAAAACATAACTCCGGTTACCCTCACCCAACTGGGAGGAATAACCATGGTCACACCATACTATTCTCACTAGTTTGATCACCGCACGACCAATTCGTTTAAACATTTCTCACAGCGTCACTAACTTAATTCATTCAGTCGTCTCATCCACTTCTTTCCTGTACAAAATCATAGACAATTCCCTTCCTCAATACTCTTTCCAACGGTTCGCACACTTATCAATGACAATCTACACAACACTGCACCTTTCGACATCACCGTCAGGCTTACTACTTCCAACTTACTCACTTATTCCGACATACTATCTTCACCTCCCCACGTTAGCGTGGAGCATTGCACACCGAACATTGCCCACCGAGCATTACTTGCACCTCTCTCCCGACCTTTCCACATGCTGGTATCGCTTTCTCATTACTCTCATAACCAAACAGTTGCACCAAAATCTTATCTTAAGGTATTCAACCAAGCCGTCTTGAAACGAGACCAATGTTCGACGTCACTACACATTCTTTAATCTCCAACTTTTACCTTCTCAGACATTTCTTTCACACATAAACAACAATTCACATTCTTTAAGGATTTCACATCTATCCCACCACCTTTTGACTAACACAACCCTCATCCTCTTTAAACTTCCAATGACCCCAAAGTATGTTTCTTAGTAACGTCCCCTATTCACTCTAATAATCCACCCCCTTGGATTTCCTATTACAAACGGATCTATTAACTCAGGAACACCCCGAAACTCGGGTTCCACAATTCTTTCGATTAACCACCATGATCACAAAATCAGACAGATGCATATATACCGTTATCCCGGCTCTCTTGCTTAGATTTACCTTAAATAATTCTTTAACACTCAGTGTGTTAATCCCAAAAACACTTCCCCAAGATTTGTAACACACCCTGTAATAACAAATGAACGTCATTACTTAACAAATCTATAAAATTTTAATCAACCAACCAAAGGCTTATACCTCTATCATGACGTTTCAAATCACTAATGATCATACTACCACTCCGACCCACAATCATCATCATGTCATTCCTTAAACATAACCAAAAGTTCCAATGATTTCCTTCTAGGATCATTCTGTAAAGCCCGTATCCCGGTATGTAATTTATTAGTATTAATTCTTTTCTTTTAAGTTTGATTTAATGTGGTTCCGTTAACGGGGTTAGTCGAGTTGGACCTAATCGTTAAAAATGTCGAAATTTTTGGTTAGTTGCGAGAGAGTTGTTAGTCGAGGGACTAATGTTGTCAAGGGCCAAAACTCTCATGGGGTTTCGGCCCATGCAGGTAAAAACCAAGGTCCATGTGATTGTTGGGTATTGGTATCGTGAGGAGGAAGCAAAGCAAAAGAAATCAAAAAGAACCCTACGGCTCTTCCACCGTTTTTGGTTCTTGTTGTCGTCGGCCGGAAAGAAGGACCGAGGGAGAGAGAGAGTTCGACGCCGGCGAGGGTAGAGAGAGAGAGAGAGTGTTCGCCGGAGAGAGAGGGACGCCGGGGAGAGGAGGAGCAAGCGACCGGAGAGAAGGAGGGGCTGCATCGAGGTAACCGTGTTGTCGTTTCGTCGTTTTCTTTGGTTTTGTTCGTCGCAAGTGTACCGCAAACCACCACCACCGCCGCAGCCACGGCTGCCGGCGGTGGGGCCGCCGCTACACGCCGCTGTGGTGGCGGCAGTGGGTGCGTGGGTGTGTGGGTTCGTGCGGGTGTGTCGTCGCGAGGTAAGGTTTCTTTTCGTCTTGTTTCCTTCTTGCGTTGTTGCCGAAACCGCCACCGCCGGTGGTGGCTGCCGCCGCCGCCGACCACAACTGCCGGTGGTGGCAGTGGGTGGTGCTTGGTGTCTGTCCAGCCTTCGTAAACCCTAAATATCTAACCATAACCCGAATTGAATAACCTTGGACCGTTTTATAAAATCGTCATTTTATGTGTGGAAATATGAATCTGTCACTGTTTTGCGACGGCCATAATTTTTCCGTCGTAACTCCGTTTGAGCCGAAACTGGCGCCCACGGTTCAAGTTCGGGGTCGGGCACGTTTTCCGTTTTTTAGCGGAAAACTGGTTCGGTCTCTAGCTGGGCGAAAAAGTGGTCGCAAGTTCGGTGATTCGTCATTTCATGTGAAAATTTCTGGAATCTGCCTTGATCTTGCGAAAGCCTTAACTTTTCACTCGTAACTCGTTTTGACGTGAAATTGGTGCCCAAAGTTCCCAATTTGAGTTGGGGAGGTTTTTCGTGTTTTGCCGAAAGTCTGATTAAGCCCGTAGCTAGGCTGTTTTGGGCTGTTGGCGCGGCTGGTCCGAAAACGGACAGTTTTTGTGGTCGATCGTATTTAATTCGTAATAAATTGTAGAAAAATCGTTAGGAGGCGTATAATATGTCCTTGAAATCCTATCTCAGAGTACTTTCTAATCATGAAATAATATTGGGAATTTTCTGGGTTTAAAGGGGTCGAAACAGGTCCCGAACAGACCTGTTTGGCGAGAACGGAAAATAGTTTTAGTGACGGTTTAAGCGTGTGTCGTGTCGTAGGGTCCGGGTCTCGTATTGACACGTTTTAACATGCGTTTAGGTGCTGGGAAGTGACCGTAATTGTGAAGCTTGAATTGTATTGTTAAGCTAGGCGCGCATTCGAGGTGAGTTCTCTCACTATACTTAATATCGGTTGTTTTATCATTGATGTAGCACGTGTGTGGTAGCTTTATGTGATTTTGTTGTGAACTAGATAGTGGGGTGTCTAGTTGAGATTATGATGACATGTTAACTCGGTGGGACCGAGGAATCCGGCGGGGCCGGGGATTTAATACGCGGGTGGCGTAGAGACTCGGTGGGACCGGGGATCCGGCGGGGCCGGAGGTTTTATCATGTGGTCGGTGGGACCGACTTGTGCCTTTTAGGTGGGTGGGTGTGGATATACATGTTTATGATTTGTTCGTAGACCTGTATGATCGTTTATGTGTCACTATCTGTTTTAGGGGTAGTGTGGAATAACTGTGTTATTTATGGTGTTTGAATTCACTAAGCTTCGTGCTTACCCTTTCCCAATAAATTGTGGTTTCAGGTACGAGTGGCTCTAAGGTGTGACGGGTACACACTGGCGCGCGGGATGAGCTGGCTATTATTAGTTCTATTTATTAACATTATTTCCGCTGGTTTCTGGTTACATGAACAATATTTATGATTTTGCAACTGATATGTTGGGATTATTTAATGGGTTTTATATACGAAATGTTTAATTAAAAAAATTTAAATTCCTTGTAATTTTTGGGACGTTACAACTTGGTATCAGAGCACGGCTTGAGTGAATCAAACGCATTTCGGTGTGTTTGATCTCAAGTTTGCGGCTATAAAATTTTCTTTAAAGTTTTTGGGAAATAAAAAGAAGGAAAAATCTGTTTGGGGAACGGTGATCGAGGGCGCAGTGTGTACAGTCAGCCGGAGCCAAAGGGGAAAGGTACATTACTTAGTGTTGTATTGCTTTCTAGATCATAGGGTATGCATGCTAGATTTCCTGTTGTTGACACTATGTTGTATGATGATTGCTTGCTAGTAGGAATCAATGCTAGTCATAGTAGGTTGTTAAATGGAGACCCTATAGGTTGTATGCAGTAAGAATCATATAGCCTTAGAATATTTGATTTAGTTCTATTGCGCAGCTCTTGTTTGAGTCCAACCGTTCTAGGATAGAATTTTGTATTCGAATGTCTATTTGATTCACGCTGCATGCGACTGGGTATTCGTGAGGCAACTCGTTATGGCTAATAGGGATTCCGTGGTAGCAAGGGTAGTGGGATGAGATGAAATTCCTAGTGAGCTGGGAAGAGTGTTTATATATGAGTATGTATGCTAGATTGCTTTCTAGAACATAGGAGTATGTGTGCTGGATTGCTTGGTGCTTATTACACTGTACTGCATGTTTGTTGTTTGCTAATAGGAGTTCATGCTAGCCCTGATAAGTTGTTAAGTGAATGCATTATAGGTTGTATGCGGTAGGAACCAAATAGCCTTAGAATGTCGGATTTAGTTCTATTGCGCAGCTCTTGTTTGAGTCCAACCGTTGTAGGATAGAATCTTATATTCGAATGTCTATCTGGTTTTACACTGTGTGCGACTGTGCATTCGCGAGGCGACTCGTCATGACTAGTGGGGATTTCGTCATAGCAAGGGTAGTGGAGTTGGGTGGAATTCCTAGGGAGCTAGGAAGAGTGTGTACATATGTCGGTGCGGGCATATGTGTGTAGTTATCGGCGAGAAACTACTTGGACCCGTCGGATGGAACTCGGAACGAGTGATGATAGGTGTGGAAGGTAGTAGTAGTAGAGCTCCTACTATCGGAAACACAGGATCAATGCTCGAGTCGGGGAAAGTCACGAGGAATCCAAGGAGTTGAGCGTGAGCGTTGTTAGTGTGAATTATTATGTGCTAATAACTCGTTGTAATATCTACCCATAATAGCCATCACAAGGAGGAACAACAATAGTGAACCTACTAGTACGGATGGGTACTTGTTTTGCTTAAGGTGATGATCGTTGGGGTAGTGACGAAGGTTATAAATTAGTAGTCGTTGGAATAAAAGGACGATTCTAGTATTAATCACTTGGAGTGACGATGAGGATGATGTTTGTGTCGGACCAAGATGGATGATTGTGCTAGAATCATAGGCTTATAGAGCCGACTTTGATTTGAGGAAAAATCGTAGGGATTATTTGACGTAATTTCCCATCTTGCCTAAGAGGTTTAAATGTCCGGATGACGTTAGTGGACCGGAGAGATTTGGAGGAGTAGGAGTCGAGGCGTAGAATGCCGACTAAGTCATGCACAAAGTTTGATTTTGAAATAGATTGCATTAGCAAATTCTTGTGTTTCAAATCATTTTATGGATGGTGTTTTGGAATTTTGGGAAATGTTCAGCACACACACAAGATTTTGAAATATGGTTTTGAAAGTGTATGAAATCGTTTTATCACGGGAGTGCAAACTTTGTTAGAATTTGTCTCTTTTCGTTATTTTTTCCAACGGTTCTTTCGGGTAAGATGATATACGTGTTTTGTGGTGTTTAAAATGTTGGGCAAGTGACTACGGCTTGTGACTTTAACATTGGAACTCCTCCACATATGTTAGAGTTGAGACGGAAAGTTACATTCCACGATGTCTGTATAAAGCTATTTGAGTGATTTGGTTAAAATAAGTTTTGTTTTACGGCATGTTGAGTCGTGTGGGTTTAATTTCACGAGGTGCATATATTATTTGTTTATGTGACCATTTGGGGAAATCTTGGAAATCAATTTAAAGAACCCCACCTTTTGAGATTTTATGAGATTTTAGTCGATATTTTCAAATGATGGAAGCGGATTGGTTTTTATCTTTAAGTTTGAAACTTACACGAGACAGTTGTGTTTTAACAAAAATATATTTGTAAACCATTTCATCGTTTTGTATGACTAGCCGACGCGCGTAAGATCTGTTAGTGAACCCTGTGCCACGACATTTTATGTTGAAAAAGAGGAGTTTTGGGGTCAAATGTCGTGGGACTGATTTTGAAATTATGTGCACACTTTTGTCGCACCGGTGTAAGGTCGAGCGGTTACTTTAAATACATGTCATGAGTCAATTCATGCTAGAACCGTGACGGTTCATTTTCAAATAAATTATTTATTTCGCTTTACGTTTTGTGAGTAAACTAAGCTGCAATGAAATGATTTTCGACATGATTTTCATTTGTGGGACGAGCGTGTCCATTTTTGCGTAACTACCGACCTGGTAATAGTAGTTTTATTACTTACGGTCCTTTTTGAAATGAAAAATCTTGACGTTGAAAATATTTTGTAAATGATTCTGTAAACCATTTGGGAAGTGCGCTTATAAGTGTATGTGTCATTTTGAGATTGTTTTTTTTAGGGTGTGAGTCCTTTCGAAAAACACTTTGGTTTAACCCGTGTCGAGGTTGGGACTAATGTTGATTTTAGAGTATTGCTTACTTAAACTTTATTTAAACGCGTTTTTGACCGACTTATGGGTCTAGCAAGTGTGGAGCATTTTGCTCGGTTTTGACTTTGAGATAGTCATGGGTCAATTGCACGGTTTTAATGGCTCGATGTGAAGTTTTGTTGATGGGTTGTTTTGTTGCACAGTCTTGCATTTATTGCACGTTGCGTATTTACATGTTGGGTGAGTGAGTCATTCTGGGATAGGCATGTTGTTGGTAGACTGTTTTGCATTGGATCCTTGGTCATGTCAGTCAGTCATTGGTAATGGTCGGTTGAGTATTTCGGGGTGGGACCCCGGTATCCATGTGTTATGACTTTGACTTTCCAGTAGGCACTAAGAGGATACAGTCTTGGGCATTTACCTGAGAGGTAGTTCCGATGTGCCGGGACATGAGACGTATCTGGGAGGTAGGTGTTATGGTGTATCTTGTTACGGTGTAACTAGTTTTCCTTGGGCGGGTAATGGTAGTGGTAACCCTGAGATGCCTACTTGTGATGAATGGTTGTAGTGGAATGACCTTCGAGGGTGATTATAAATTTACAGATTTGATGATGCGTGTAAGGTAAGTTTTGGGAGTCTATTAGAACTCGTAGGAGTTAATCGACGGTTAATGGTAGGAATGATCGGATCCGAGTATCCAGTTGGGTATATTGGTAGGCAATTTTAGAATGGTTAGAGCTTGAGATTTGACTCGGGATGTATGGAATATCTAAGGTTGGGAGACAACCGAAGTCGCTTGGCTAGGAATGATTCCAATTGTTGGGGTGTTCTGCCGATCATAATCCCAGTGTCCTAGAAGGAGTGCGTTAGTTAGAAAAGTATTCGAGAAGTTTTAGAAGGGAATTTCAAGTGGACTTAGGAACCTGAGGTTGAGATGAGGGAGAACTATCCGGAGCTATTCGTAGGCAGAGACTTCGAGGACGAAGTCTAATCCAAGTGGGGGAGAGTTGTAAAGCCCGTATCCCGGTATGTAATTTATTAGTATTAATTCTTTTCTTTTAAGTTTGATTTAATGTGGTTCCGTTAACGGGGTTAGTCGAGTTGGACCTAATCGTTAAAAATGTCGAAATTTTTGGTTAGTTGCGAGAGAGTTGTTAGTCGAGGGACTAATGTTGTCAAGGGCCAAAACTCTCATGGGGTTTCGGCCCATGCAGGTAAAAACCAAGGTCCATGTGATTGTTGGGTATTGGTATCGTGAGGAGGAAGCAAAGCAAAAGAAATCAAAAAGAACCCTACGGCTCTTCCACCGTTTTTGGTTCTTGTTGTCGTCGGCCGGAAAGAAGGACCGAGGGAGAGAGAGAGTTCGACGCCGGCGAGGGTAGAGAGAGAGAGAGAGTGTTCGCCGGAGAGAGAGGGACGCCGGGGAGAGGAGGAGCAAGCGACCGGAGAGAAGGAGGGGCTGCATCGAGGTAACCGTGTTGTCGTTTCGTCGTTTTCTTTGGTTTTGTTCGTCGCAAGTGTACCGCAAACCACCACCACCGCCGCAGCCACGGCTGCCGGCGGTGGGGCCGCCGCTACACGCCGCTGTGGTGGCGGCAGTGGGTGCGTGGGTGTGTGGGTTCGTGCGGGTGTGTCGTCGCGAGGTAAGGTTTCTTTTCGTCTTGTTTCCTTCTTGCGTTGTTGCCGAAACCGCCACCGCCGGTGGTGGCTGCCGCCGCCGCCGACCACAACTGCCGGTGGTGGCAGTGGGTGGTGCTTGGTGTCTGTCCAGCCTTCGTAAACCCTAAATATCTAACCGTAACCCGAATTGAATAACCTTGGACCGTTTTATAAAATCGTCATTTTATGTGTGGAAATATGAATCTGTCACTGTTTTGCGACGGCCATAATTTTTCCGTCGTAACTCCGTTTGAGCCGAAACTGGCGCCCACGGTTCAAGTTCAGGGTCGGGCACGTTTTCCGTGTTTTAGCGGAAAACTGGTTCGGTCTCTAGCTGGGCGAAAAAGTGGTCGCAAGTTCGGTGATTCGTCATTTCATGTGAAAATTTCTGGAATCTGCCTTGATCTTGCGAAAGCCTTAACTTTTCACTCGTAACTCGTTTTGACGTCAAATTGGTTCCCAAAGTTCCCAATTTGAGTTGGGGAGGTTTTTCGTGTTTTGCCGAAAGTCTGATTAAGCCCGTAGCTAGGCTGTTTTGGGCTGTTGGCGCGGCTGGTCCGAAAACGGACAGTTTTTGTGGTCGATCGTATTTAATTCGTAATAAATTGTAGAAAAATCGTTAGGAGGCGTATAATATGTCCTTGAAATCCTATCTCAGAGTACTTTCTAATCATGAAATAATATTGGGAATTTTCTGGGTTTAAAGGGGTCGAAACAGGTCCCGAACAGACCTGTTTGGCGAGAACGGAAAATAGTTTTAGTGACGGTTTAAGCGTGTGTCGTGTCGTAGGGTCCGGGTCTCGTATTGACACGTTTTAACATGCGTTTAGGTGCTGGGAAGTGACCGTAATTGTGAAGCTTGAATTGTATTGTTAAGCTAGGCGCGCATTCGAGGTGAGTTCTCTCACTATACTTAATATCGGTTGTTTTATCATTGATGTAGCACGTGTGTGGTAGCTTTATGTGATTTTGTTGTGAACTAGATAGTGGGGTGTCTAGTTGAGATTATGATGACATGTTAACTCGGTGGGACCGAGGAATCCGGCGGGGCCGGGGATTTAATACGCGGGTGGCGTAGAGACTCGGTGGGACCGGGGATCCGGCGGGGCCGGAGGTTTTATCATGTGGTCGGTGGGACCGACTTGTGCCTTTTAGGTGGGTGGGTGTGGATATACATGTTTATGATTTGTTCGTAGACCTGTATGATCGTTTATGTGTCACTATCTGTTTTAGGGGTAGTGTGGAATAACTGTGTTATTTATGGTGTTTGAATTCACTAAGCTTCGTGCTTACCCTTTCCCAATAAATTGTGGTTTCAGGTACGAGTGGCTCTAAGGCGTGACGGGTACACACTGGCGCGCGGGATGAGCTGGCTATTATTAGTTCTATTTATTAACATTATTTCCGCTGGTTTCTGGTTACATGAACAATATTTATGATTTTGCAACTGATATGTTGGGATTATTTAATGGGTTTTATATACGAAATGTTTAATTAAAAAAATTTAAATTCCTTGTAATTTTTGGGACGTTACAACTTGGTATCAGAGCACGGCTTGAGTGAATCAAACGCATTTCGGTGTGTTTGATCTCAAGTTTGCGGCTATAAAATTTTCTTTAAAGTTTTTGGGAAATAAAAAGAAGGAAAAATCTGTTTGGGGAACGGTGATCGAGGGCGCAGTGTGTACAGTCAGCCGGAGCCAAAGGGGAAAGGTACATTACTTAGTGTTGTATTGCTTTCTAGATCATAGGGTATGCATGCTAGATTTCCTGTTGTTGACACTATGTTGTATGATGATTGCTTGCTAGTAGGAATCAATGCTAGTCATAGTAGGTTGTTAAATGGAGACCCTATAGGTTGTATGCAGTAAGAATCATATAGCCTTAGAATATTTGATTTAGTTCTATTGCGCAGCTCTTGTTTGAGTCCAACCGTTCTAGGATAGAATTTTGTATTCGAATGTCTATTTGATTCACGCTGCATGCGACTGGGTATTCGTGAGGCAACTCGTTATGGCTAATAGGGATTCCGTGGTAGCAAGGGTAGTGGGATGAGATGAAATTCCTAGTGAGCTGGGAAGAGTGTTTATATATGAGTATGTATGCTAGATTGCTTTCTAGAACATAGGAGTATGTGTGCTGGATTGCTTGGTGCTTATTACACTGTACTGCATGTTTGTTGTTTGCTAATAGGAGTTCATGCTAGCCCTGATAAGTTGTTAAGTGAATGCATTATAGGTTGTATGCGGTAGGAACCAAATAGCCTTAGAATGTCGGATTTAGTTCTATTGCGCAGCTCTTGTTTGAGTCCAACCGTTGTAGGATAGAATCTTATATTCGAATGTCTATCTGGTTTTACACTGTGTGCGACTGTGCATTCGCGAGGCGACTCGTCATGACTAGTGGGGATTTCGTCATAGCAAGGGTAGTGGAGTTGGGTGGAATTCCTAGGGAGCTAGGAAGAGTGTGTACATATGTCGGTGCGGGCATATGTGTGTAGTTATCGGCGAGAAACTACTTGGACCCGTCGGATGGAACTCGGAACGAGTGATGATAGGTGTGGAAGGTAGTAGTAGTAGAGCTCCTACTATCGGAAACACAGGATCAATGCTCGAGTCGGGGAAAGTCACGAGGAATCCAAGGAGTTGAGCGTGAGCGTTGTTAGTGTGAATTATTATGTGCTAATAACTCGTTGTAATATCTACCCATAATAGCCATCACAAGGAGGAACAACAATAGTGAACCTACTAGTACGGATGGGTACTTGTTTTGCTTAAGGTGATGATCGTTGGGGTAGTGACGAAGGTTATAAATTAGTAGTCGTTGGAATAAAAGGACGATTCTAGTATTAATCACTTGGAGTGACGATGAGGATGATGTTTGTGTCGGACCAAGATGGATGATTGTGCTAGAATCATAGGCTTATAGAGCCGACTTTGATTTGAGGAAAAATCGTAGGGATTATTTGACGTAATTTCCCATCTTGCCTAAGAGGTTTAAATGTCCGGATGACGTTAGTGGACCGGAGAGATTTGGAGGAGTAGGAGTCGAGGCGTAGAATGCCGACTAAGTCATGCACAAAGTTTGATTTTGAAATAGATTGCATTAGCAAATTCTTGTGTTTCAAATCATTTTATGGATGGTGTTTTGGAATTTTGGGAAATGTTCAGCACACACACAAGATTTTGAAATATGGTTTTGAAAGTGTATGAAATCGTTTTATCACGGGAGTGCAAACTTTGTTAGAATTTGTCTCTTTTCGTTATTTTTTCCAACGGTTCTTTCGGGTAAGATGATATACGTGTTTTGTGGTGTTTAAAATGTTGGGCAAGTGACTACGGCTTGTGACTTTAACATTGGAACTCCTCCACATATGTTAGAGTTGAGACGGAAAGTTACATTCCACGATGTCTGTATAAAGCTATTTGAGTGATTTGGTTAAAATAAGTTTTGTTTTACGGCATGTTGAGTCGTGTGGGTTTAATTTCACGAGGTGCATATATTATTTGTTTATGTGACCATTTGGGGAAATCTTGGAAATCAATTTAAAGAACCCCACCTTTTGAGATTTTATGAGATTTTAGTCGATATTTTCAAATGATGGAAGCGGATTGGTTTTTATCTTTAAGTTTGAAACTTACACGAGACAGTTGTGTTTTAACAAAAATATATTTGTAAACCATTTCATCGTTTTGTATGACTAGCCGACGCGCGTAAGATCTGTTAGTGAACCCTGTGCCACGACATTTTATGTTGAAAAAGAGGAGTTTTGGGGTCAAATGTCGTGGGACTGATTTTGAAATTATGTGCACACTTTTGTCGCACCGGTGTAAGGTCGAGCGGTTACTTTAAATACATGTCATGAGTCAATTCATGCTAGAACCGTGACGGTTCATTTTCAAATAAATTATTTATTTCGCTTTACGTTTTGTGAGTAAACTAAGCTGCAATGAAATGATTTTCGACATGATTTTCATTTGTGGGACGAGCGTGTCCATTTTTGCGTAACTACCGACCTGGTAATAGTAGTTTTATTACTTACGGTCCTTTTTGAAATGAAAAATCTTGACGTTGAAAATATTTTGTAAATGATTCTGTAAACCATTTGGGAAGTGCGCTTATAAGTGTATGTGTCATTTTGAGATTGTTTTTTTTAGGGTGTGAGTCCTTTCGAAAAACACTTTGGTTTAACCCGTGTCGAGGTTGGGACTAATGTTGATTTTAGAGTATTGCTTACTTAAACTTTATTTAAACGCGTTTTTGACCGACTTATGGGTCTAGCAAGTGTGGAGCATTTTGCTCGGTTTTGACTTTGAGATAGTCATGGGTCAATTGCACGGTTTTAATGGCTCGATGTGAAGTTTTGTTGATGGGTTGTTTTGTTGCACAGTCTTGCATTTATTGCACGTTGCGTATTTACATGTTGGGTGAGTGAGTCATTCTGGGATAGGCATGTTGTTGGTAGACTGTTTTGCATTGGATCCTTGGTCATGTCAGTCAGTCATTGGTAATGGTCGGTTGAGTATTTCGGGGTGGGACCCCGGTATCCATGTGTTATGACTTTGACTTTCCAGTAGGCACTAAGAGGATACAGTCTTGGGCATTTACCTGAGAGGTAGTTCCGATGTGCCGGGACATGAGACGTATCTGGGAGGTAGGTGTTATGGTGTATCTTGTTACGGTGTAACTAGTTTTCCTTGGGCGGGTAATGGTAGTGGTAACCCTGAGATGCCTACTTGTGATGAATGGTTGTAGTGGAATGACCTTCGAGGGTGATTATAAATTTACAGATTTGATGATGCGTGTAAGGTAAGTTTTGGGAGTCTATTAGAACTCGTAGGAGTTAATCGACGGTTAATGGTAGGAATGATCGGATCCGAGTATCCAGTTGGGTATATTGGTAGGCAATTTTAGAATGGTTAGAGCTTGAGATTTGACTCGGGATGTATGGAATATCTAAGGTTGGGAGACAACCGAAGTCGCTTGGCTAGGAATGATTCCAATTGTTGGGGTGTTCTGCCGATCATAATCCCAGTGTCCTAGAAGGAGTGCGTTAGTTAGAAAAGTATTCGAGAAGTTTTAGAAGGGAATTTCAAGTGGACTTAGGAACCTGAGGTTGAGATGAGGGAGAACTATCCGGAGCTATTCGTAGGCAGAGACTTCGAGGACGAAGTCTAATCCAAGTGGGGGAGAGTTGTAAAGCCCGTATCCCGGTATGTAATTTATTAGTATTAATTCTTTTCTTTTAAGTTTGATTTAATGTGGTTCCGTTAACGGGGTTAGTCGAGTTGGACCTAATCGTTAAAAATGTCGAAATTTTTGGTTAGTTGCGAGAGAGTTGTTAGTCGAGGGACTAATGTTGTCAAGGGCCAAAACTCTCATGGGGTTTCGGCCCATGCAGGTAAAAACCAAGGTCCATGTGATTGTTGGGTATTGGTATCGTGAGGAGGAAGCAAAGCAAAAGAAATCAAAAAGAACCCTACGGCTCTTCCACCGTTTTTGGTTCTTGTTGTCGTCGGCCGGAAAGAAGGACCGAGGGAGAGAGAGAGTTCGACGCCGGCGAGGGTAGAGAGAGAGAGTGTGTGTTCGCCGGAGAGAGAGGGACGCCGGGGAGAGGAGGAGCAAGCGACCGGAGAGAAGGAGGGGCTGCATCGAGGTAACCGTGTTGTCGTTTCGTCGTTTTCTTTGGTTTTGTTCGTCACAAGTGTACCGCAAACCACCACCACCGCCGCAGCCACGGCTGCCGGCGGTGGGGCCGCCGCTACACGCCGCTGTGGTGGCGGCAGTGGGTGCGTGGGTGTGTGGGTTCGTGCGGGTGTGTCGTCGCGAGGTAAGGTTTCTTTTCGTCTTGTTTCCTTCTTGCGTTGTTGCCGAAACCGCCACCGCCGGTGGTGGCTGCCGCCGCCGCCGACCACAACTGCCGGTGGTGGCAGTGGGTGGTGCTTGGTGTCTGTCCAGCCTTCGTAAACCCTAAATATCTAACCGTAACCCGAATTGAATAACCTTGGACCGTTTTATAAAATCGTCATTTTATGTGTGGAAATATGAATCTGTCACTGTTTTGCGACGGCCATAATTTTTCCGTCGTAACTCCGTTTGAGCCGAAACTGGCGCCCACGGTTCAAGTTCAGGGTCGGGCACGTTTTCCGTGTTTTAGCGGAAAACTGGTTCGGTCTCTAGCTGGGCGAAAAAGTGGTCGCAAGTTCGGTGATTCGTCATTTCATGTGAAAATTTCTGGAATCTGCCTTGATCTTGCGAAAGCCTTAACTTTTCACTCGTAACTCGTTTTGACGTCAAATTGGTTCCCAAAGTTCCCAATTTGAGTTGGGGAGGTTTTTCGTGTTTTGCCGAAAGTCTGATTAAGCCCGTAGCTAGGCTGTTTTGGGCTGTTGGCGCGGCTGGTCCGAAAACGGACAGTTTTTGTGGTCGATCGTATTTAATTCGTAATAAATTGTAGAAAAATCGTTAGGAGGCGTATAATATGTCCTTGAAATCCTATCTCAGAGTACTTTCTAATCATGAAATAATATTGGGAATTTTCTGGGTTTAAAGGGGTCGAAACAGGTCCCGAACAGACCTGTTTGGCGAGAACGGAAAATAGTTTTAGTGATGGTTTAAGCGTGTGTCGTGTCGTAGGGTCCGGGTCTCGTATTGACACGTTTTAACATGCGTTTAGGTGCTGGGAAGTGACCGTAATTGTGAAGCTTGAATTGTATTGTTAAGCTAGGCGCGCATTCGAGGTGAGTTCTCTCACTATACTTAATATCGGTTGTTTTATCATTGTTGTAGCACGTGTGTGGTAGCTTTATGTGGTTTTGTTGTGAACTAGATAGTGGGGTGTCTAGTTGAGATTATGATGACATGTTAACTCGGTGGGACCGAGGAATCCGGCGGGGCCGGGGATTTAATACGCGGGTGGCGTAGAGACTCGGTGGGACCGGGGATCCGGCGGGGCCGGATGTTTTATCATGTGGTCGGTGGGACCGACTTGTGCCTTTTAGGTGGGTGGGTGTGGATATACATGTTTATGATTTGTTCGTAGACCTGTATGATCGTTTATGTGTCACTATCTGTTTTAGGGGTAGTGTGGAATAACTGTGTTATTTATGGTGTTTGAATTCACTAAGCTTCGTGCTTACCATTTCCCAATAAATTGTGGTTTCAGGTACGAGTGGCTCTAAGGCGTGACGGGTACAAACTGGCGCGCGGGATGAGCTGGCTATTATTAGTTCTATTTATTAACATTATTTCCGCTGGTTTCTGGTTACATGAACAATATTTATGATTTTGCAACTGATATGTTGGGATTATTTAATGGGTTTTATATACGAAATGTTTAATTAAAAAAATTTAAATTCCTTGTAATTTTTGGGACGTTACACATTCCCTCACGCATAAGGAACAATTTTCATCTCATCTACTATACTACAGCTTGACTAATCTATTCATCATCTTCTTTAAACTTACTCTGCCTTCAAGAATATACTTAACAACATACATGACCACAAAGCTTGGTCTCACAACTGGGCAATCACCCAATTCTGTCCCGGCATTCCATTCCGATAACAGTCAAAATAACGCCAACTTACAAACCACGTACTTCAACAACTGAGATTGCAAAACGTACACTCTACCCGAAATCCCACAAGGGTTTGCTTCTAATCCTTCATCTTTCTAACATCGCCTTACTACATTGCCGGCTGACACAGATATCTTGGCAATTGAAGCTACTATTCATTCGTACATTCACCACTCCTATCATCACACTATCGACTAAGTCTCTCATGGTCATTCGTACACAATTCACACTTTCCTTCATATTCTCCCGAATACTACAATCGAGTCTGTCTCGCTACTTAGTTCTATCCCCACTTGTTGAACTATGACTCACGAGTTCACACTTAGCTCAAACACAAACATCCTAGCTAGCTCTTTATGATTCGAGCTTTTACGTAAGCTGGACACAGTCCCTCACTAAGCGATAGAGTCTACACACTCGCTTCGCTCGTGCTACTTACCTCATCATTCTACGAACCTTCCATACTTCGCAAATAGAACTCTTGTTTAAAACAATAACTTCTCATCTTCTTAATACTCCTACAAGGTGTTCAATCAACTTCCAACCCTTTGGTTCAAGACTTCGGCCTCGGCCACCTTTCACAACTGTCGGCTTCTACCACAACAGATAACCTGTAACTACTTTCTTAGTTTATTCTCTAATAAGGGTTCTTTACGGAACCTAATCCTACCAACATATCATAATCACCTCATAATACACCTCTCTTTTTTCTGAACTTACTCCTGTAACATTAATATTACAAGCTCACCTCAAAACTCATATCCAACACCGTGGACATTTCACTTCTGCCTCTCAACACTACTCAACGAGTTGCTAGTACCAACACCTCGATGACTTCTACTCCTTCCCCTGGGCCCAATCTGTCCCTCAACAACCGTACTTCCAGTTACCGAACAAGGGTGCAAACCCTCATACAACCGATACTATATCCCACTTCCGATTCTACCACTGTTCACCTTTCCTCTAGAACACATATACTGCAACCACGTACGTTCTCCCCTGACTTATCCAACACCTTTCCACTATCGGAGTTCCTTCTTAACTTATAATGTAATATTCTACGACCTAGTAGGTTCATAGCCTTCATGCATGACAATACAGTACATAAATCTTTTCGCACATTTCATCATTTTAAATAAACAACGTTTGGAAAACACTTGGGGACACATGACCCCATCACTCTTATAACTTCAACGCCCTGCACAACGATTCGAGAATCGTTTGCATGCATCTTTCCGTGAACCTTAATCTTACTCAATTCCGAACGATGTTATTATGGCAGTAATACGTTGAATGAAAATCCTTTCATACGGCACCATTTCGAATTAAATCACTGACACCAAGTAAACCAGTCAGTTCTCACACTCTTTTATATGATATCAATCGGTTAAAATTCATTTGATTGTAAAAGTTTTGCTGGCACACGCCTTCTCGCCCTTGTGTAATAATTTAACTTATCATGAAAAGTGTGAAATACTTTGCAATCGTTAGGCTCAAAATTTCATTGTGCAATGTGAATGAAAACACCTTTTCTTTTAACATACGCTTGCACATTCCGACCCCTTTTTGATCAAAATTTATATTTACACATTTAATTTAAATCGTGAAAATTTTCATGTTATATTTAAGAAAGCTATGCATGAAACTCTACTTGCAATTGAAGGCTACTTACCCTAGCAAGGTCAACCGTTTTACCCACGCAACTTATCCTTGACACTCTTCCTTCGACCAAGGGTCGCCCTCTCGGTCAAGCACTAACTTGATGTACATGCGTTCCACATCTCACTCATTCAACCATTTCACACTATTTTTGCTTTGATCGACTATCTCACCTTCTACTTCTACACGCTTTCAATTCACTATGAGTTTCTTATTCCATTTATCCTGCCAATGAAAAGCTAGACTAAAAAGTCAGGGCTCCATTGATACTTTCAAGGTTTTGACAATGTTCGATCTTACCCTCCCAACTGATCTATCCCATGGTTTCCATAACTAGGACTCTCTCGAAACTGGAGTCTTACTCAAACTCAAACATTCATCCTCTCCGAAACCACGAAGAGCTACCTCTAGACGACTCATAACATTCTTCACACGTTTCTTCTCTACGATGTCTACATACATCACATCATAATGACTCTTACACGACACTTCCCCAAGAAATGGAGCTCGGTCTATCCCTCAGGGATCTTGCTGACTTATTCCTCAACGCTCTCCCAGCCATAGCGCTAAACTGAAAGAAACTGATAGTTAATCCTTACTAGACGTGACACGACAATTTTGCTATAAGTAAGGTATTGTAAGCACGCACATGTACCTGTAAGTTCGTGATTACACTGGCCAGGTGTAATCCCAAACTTACCTTACACGTTTGTCCTTGGCACCTTATTCCTAAGCGCATTTATAGTGATCGTTCCTAGAGGCAATCCTATGTCTCGGCTGTGTTCCTCATCTTACAGTTTAAGTTTAGGCCCGAATGGTCACCTAAATCCCTTAAACTAAGGCTCTGATACCATTTGTAACATCCCAAAACATAACATGCATTCAACCAGAAATAAGCATTCAGATTACATAATTAAACTTGTCCATAGACATCAATTCTTCTATACTAAACAAAATTTGACAGCGGAAGTCTAAAATCCACAGCCGAGAGCTACATCTATAGTCATTAGAATCCAAAACTCTGGAGTCGCTCTAGTCTCCAAATCCTCCTTGAGTCACTCCTAGTTCTTACTAGAAGAACCCATAGCGCGCTTACTTGAAAATGGTTTAGTTTTTGAAAAGCGAGGGTTAGACCAAAAGGTCTAGTGAATTCCCTCCATAACATTTATCACAGTATAAAGATCATTTCGTAAAGAAAATACTTTCACATCTTTCTCATAACATCATTCAAGGTTAAACACGGGGTTCAGGGAATTGCATAAGCTACTCCGATCGGGGCCTAACAGACACCCTCTCGTCTACGCCGGAATCCAAATGGACTCCCCGTTCCTTCATGTAGGAGAAAACGAATTCCAACCTACAAGCTAACCTCCATATGCCCAAGGGATCAGAGATCCCAAGGTACCCCGTCCCCACCGTGCAACCGACTCCACATAGCATACACATACATTGAAACCATATACATGAAAACATAAAACATCTTTTGTTTGTGGGTAAACATGTAAATCATGGAAGCATGCATAATTTTTCATAAATCAATTCATGCTCGATAAAGGAACCACATTCAGTAAAAATGGTACGTCATAAAAAGGAGTGAGAGAACTCACCTTTGCTTATCGTATAACGCACTTCTTAAACTCTTCCCAGCTAAACCAATCGAACACCTAAGGCCATTAGATTCGGATCAGATTAAACGGCTCAACCTACTGTCCAGCACACAATGTCCGGATACCAACTTGTCCGGATACCAACTTGTCCGGATATCTACTTGTCTGGATACCAACTTGTCCGGATATCTACTTGTCCGGATATCTACTTGTCCGGATACCAACTTGTCCAGATATCTACCCGGAAACACCCACCCGGAAACTACCATAAAGCTTCACCCGGAAACCAGCATCTGTATCCGGAAACCACCATATCATCAGAAACTGAAGGTGTCCGGATACGACTGCTATTCTAAAATAATTCCTTAAAAGTGATTTCTAACCCGATTTTAGCCATTAGTTTGATTAGATAACCTCAAGGGTTCATCCACCAACCTCAAATACCCAATTAATCCCACTTTAATCTCTTAAAATCGATTCATTAAGACAAAACCCATAAAACCTATTTTCAAGGAAAATGGTGAAAACTCAAGTAATCATCAACATCAGTCCTAAGGATTCATAACGAAAAGAAGGAGAAGCTTTATCCTAATCAAAAGAAGGAATTAGGATGCATTACCTTGCAAACTTTAGCTTGATTCTTCCTTTCTCTTGATTTCCCTTCAAACTTTTCTTTCTCTTCCTCCTTCTTCCTTAGCCGCCACCACCAAGAGCACACACACACAATCACACTACTGATTTCAGCAATTGAAGGCTGCCCTAGGGATTGGTGTCCTTAAATACATTTCACAAAATTGCTATCAAGTCCCTCAAGTTAACTTTCATTTATTCCACTTTGACCACTAACTCTAAAACTCACTAGAATTTGGGTTGTTACAGTAGAAATCATAAATATGTCCTTAAATTATTTATTGCTCAAATGGAGTTTATTCAGTGGTTTAATCATGTTGGTGTAATTGATTTTATAAACCATTTGGGAAAATGCACATTTTAGTGTCATGAGTCATTTTGAGAATTTTAAGGGTATGAGTTCATTTGGGGAAAACCTTTATTCTAATCTGTGACGAGTTTTGGGTTGATGATGATTTTGTGGTATATGTATACTTAAGCGATGTTTAAATGCATTTTATGTTATGAGGTCCGTTATTTATAGGTCTAACGAGTTTTGAGCATTTTGCTCGGTTTTGACTTTGAGGGAGTCTTGGGGACATTTTGTCCGAGTTTGATGGCTCAATATAGAGTCTTATTTATGGTTTGCATTTATTGCAACTTGATGCATTTTATTGCATATTATTGATATTTACATGCTCGGGTGCTTTAGTCATTCCGGGATGGGCATGTTATTGTTGACTGTGTTGCATCCATAGGCACGTAAGTCAGTCTTTAATTGATGGTCTATCTCCTTGTGCACGAGGAGTGGACTATTGGAACGCATGGTTTTATGCGGTAGGCCGTTCGGGGCCACTAGCGAGTAGGCAATGGGGGACATTGGAGTCCTTGAAGTGTAACTCGTCTAGACTGGATAGGCAATGTGGTCCCATAAGTTCTTGAGGTGTAACTCGACGGAGTAGGCAATAAAGGCATGGGAAAGGTTTGAGGTTGTGATGTCTTTATGGCATGGGAACTAAGACCGGGACTTGAGGTGTAATCCAGTAACATCATAAGTGGCCTAACTTTGTGTGCCCGTCACTTTCGATGGAATCGGGTCTCCCCCGTTATCGGAAGGTGTTGTTTTTTGGTATATGCTTTTATCCATATTTTAGTGACAAATTTTATTTATATGAAAGGTTTTCATGGTTTATTGGCGGAATTCTATGCCTCATCCGTATTGGATGTTTTGAATATCGGAGTTTTACTCACGTTTACATTACTTGGGAGTTTATAATGTCCCTGTTTTATTATCGTTGGTCTTGTACGATTGACTGCAATTTGATGACTTTAATATTGGGTTCCCCTCCATGTATATTAAAGTTTAAATGAAGCATGTCATTTCCATATTTATGGTATTTGGACTTCATTACATTTATATGAACTATTCTTCCATGATTTATGGGTTGAGTATTATATCGTCAACCGTATTTAAAGGTTTTGCATAATATAGATCTATTCACGTGTTGAGTGAGTTTGGATTGGATTTCATTTTAGAAAACGCTTTGTACATTTTGGGAATTTTTCTCATAGATTTTGTGTGCGTTGGAAAATGAGTCGTTTACATCCTTCTCATAAACTCTTTTGGAAATTATAATCTATGTCGCAAGCTTTCATTCAAAGAATTATTTAAATCATGTTATAAACTCTTGAACTCACTAGGCGTTAGCCTAACCCTTTTTATTTGTCGGCATGTGCAAGAGGTTCAGATTGTGGGTAGTTCTAGTGACACTGTGAAAGGTCGTGTGCTAGTAAAGTGCTCGAGAGGTGAATAGCCTAAGCGAAGTTTTTCGCATTCATCTTTAGGATTAGCAACTTGTACTTGGGTTAAGTAACACCCGATGTGGTTTTAATCTTTGTAATGAAATTTGGTTTATAACTTGTTGAGGTTAATCATAGACTTTTTGTTGAGGTACTTTCTACATTAGTTGATAGGGAGAAATCCTATTATTTCGGATGTATTTATCGAAAATTTTATTTAGTTGTTCTTTTTCAATTCGATGGTTATATATATATATATATATATATATATATATATATATATATATATATATATATATATATGTATATATGCATGAATCTATACAATATTTTAAATCAAGTGAAGCATTCAACACAAAAATAAAAATTAAAAGCCTATCCAAATCAAGAATAAAAAAACTTGATATAGCTACCAAGCTAGTTAAGCTTCAATTTCTTTACAATGTAAAAATAAATGTTAACAACTTTGAAATATATATATATATATATATATATATATATATGGGTGGGTTCAAATGAAAACTCATTTTTATTGTGCACATAAGGACAAATCACAACCGTTGATCAAAATTTAAAAAAAAATTAATCAATGGTTAAAACATAATAAAATTAATTGAGAACTGTTTACGGGCAAAATTGAAAATTTTAATTAGCATGTACCTTATTTGACTTTTTTATTTTCTTTTTTAGTTAAATTTTTTTTACCTCCTTCAAGTTTAAAATAAATTATTTTAAAAATTACTAATATTTTAATCAAACAAATTACATCAAAAAAACGAGAATTTTGTGCTCTTCGATATGACATTCATCTCGATATAGTTTTTTTCTTCATGTTACCCGTTTTTTACGTGAAACGCTATGTTATATTCATTATGAATATGTATGCACGCCCCTGGGTGTCCACATTCAGTATGAATAACAAAAGTTAAGGTTCATTCACTATTCATAGTGAATAATACAGTATTCAAGATGGATAATACAACATTTAGGATGATAAATACATGAATTCATTATTCATATATTATTCATCATGAATCATGTATTATTCATCCTGAATCGTGTATTATTCACCCTAAATGTTGCATTATTTATGTTGAATTATACATTATTCATGAATGACCCGTGAAGGTGTGGACACATGTCGCTCTCTTTTTTGTTCCTCGATTCATAATCGAAACATAGTTTTATTCATTATGCATATGTATGCACATCCTCGGGTGTCCACATTTAGTATGAATAACAAAGGTGAACGGTCATTCACTATTCATGATGAAGAATACAGTATTCAAAATGAATAATACAACATTTGGGATGAATAATACACGAACTCGTGAATCGTGTATTATTCACATTGAATGTTGTATTATTCATCATGAATGATACATTATTCATGATGAATAATACATGAATGACCTGTGAATGTATGGAGACGTGGTGCACTCTATTTTGTTCCTCGGTTCACAACCGAAACTCGATGGGTTCTCAATTCGTCTCGGTGGGTGTTGGGTTACGGTGATGAAGAACGAGATACATTACGACGTTAAGAAAGTGCTGAAAAATGTGATGTCGAGTTATCGACTTACGGTGGCGAGGTGTTGTACACACTTGAACGTACATAAATATTCATAATAAATATAACACATATATATCATTTAACGTAAAAAAACGATCAAAACAAAAAAACTTATCGAGATGGATGTCATATCGAAGAACGTGAAATTCTCGTTTTTTTATATAATTTGTTTGATTAAAATAATCTTCGTTTTTAACCCTAATCATCTTAATTAATAACTTTAATTAAAAACTCTATTTAATATGAGTTATTTGATCAATAGAGACGAAGAGACCGAGATCCGTCCTTACGTTCACAATAAAAATTAAAATTTTATTTAAACTTTTCTCTATATATTTATATATATCAAGACAAAATAAAATAGTTAAATAACCAAAATGGTCCATTTAAATCAACTTTGACGACTGATAAAAATACATATGCATGAATCTACACAATATTTTAAAGGTGTTCCTATTGATACCCCATGCGTATTCCACACCCCCCCCCCCCCTCTTGCAATTTGTCCCCCAATTATTCCTTCTCACAAACCAAATTAAAGTTTAATATTTACATTTTACCCCTATACTTATTTAACAAATTTACTTATACCTTTTATTTTTCAATTTTCATTTTACACATTAATCATATTAACACATAAAATCGTATATTAGCTAAAATACGTTAAAAAAATACGTTTTAATTTTAACAAATTACACCATTATAATCGTCTCTTCGATACGTTCGAAATGAGCCTAATATTGAATATTTTTTATTTAATTATTTAATTATATATCATATATACTACATAAAAATATTTTAGAACGAAATCTTAATATTTTTTAACATGAAAATAAAATTGATGTATTGTTTTATAAGTAAAATATTTATCTTTTAAGTATTTTCTCTCTAAAAATGTTAGAGTGTACAATTATTATATATACAAAAAAATCAGTTTTTATCTTAAGTATTTTGAATATTGTGTACAATTGTTATATATACAAAAAATCAGTTTTGAAAAAAAAATCTTTATATATATATATATATATATCGATAAATAATTTGATTTGAAATAAAGAAAAGTTATTGATTTGAAATAAAGAAAAGTTATTGATTTGAAATAAAGTAAAAATAATTCATTAGAAATCGAACGAATCGTTCATTCGATTTTCATCTGAATTCGTTCATTCTCTCCTTCTCTTACTCTCGCTCTCTCCCTGTCTCACTCTAACTCTCTCCCTCTATATATCCTTCATATATATACATATATATCAAAGTTGCAGATGACAAACATGGAAGAAGATTTGACACGAACACCAGAATTTGTCACCGACCAGGTACAATATTATGATAACTAACATTTAGATTTATTAATACTTACGTGGACAAGTGAAAGTTATAACAAAATATAATAATTTCAGGTGTTCAGTTCTCGAGAAGAAATTACTGCATGGGTGCGCAATGTGGGACGTTCGGTTGGTTGTGTTGTTAATGTCAAAAGATCAAAGTCTTATCCAAATGAAGTTGTTTATAAAGTCGTGTTTTGCTGTGAACATGGTGGGGTTTACAAAAGTAAGAAAGTTTCCAGTCGTGATACTGGAACAAGAAAGTTTAATTGCCCATTTGAGTTGATAGCGCTACGTTCGGCTAAGCATAATTGGTGGACGTTGAGGGTTGTATGTGATACACATAATCATGCCCTTGCACAATATATGGAGGGTCACGCATATGCAATGCGGCTAAACGAGGGTGAACGTCAACTAGTTGAAGATTTATCAGCCCAACATGTCAAGCCACGACACATTTTATCCACGTTAAAGGGTAGAAGTGTGGAAAATGCATCTACATCGAAAACAATCTACAATGAAGTCCAAAAGATCAAGACAAAAAACGATGCAGGAAGGCCAAAAATGCAGGTTGTTTTGGATTTTTTTGTTCAAAATAGTTATGATTTTGGGACTCGTGTAAATGACGAAACAAACGAGTTGGAAGATTTATTCTTAATTCATCCAAAATCATGGGAGCTTTGGCGTGCATTCCCACAAGTGTTGGTCATCGATGCCACATATAAAACAAATAGGTACTGGAATATACATTAGAAAAAGATTCTTGAAGACCCTGCTAGACGCAGTTGTTCTAATGCGCCAACATTTATCAACTATGAAGATTTTGGTCATACTCAATCAGCGAGGCATAGCTCCTATTTTCCGCGACAACTCACCCCCCAAATCCATATCTTGAGCAAATCCCGAGTTTATTTCATCCATACATCACACAAATACAAGATGTATTGGGCGATGGAAATTGTGGATTTCGAGCCATATCTACTTGTCTGGGTGGTCATGAAGACCAATGGGACAATATCCGCAGAGTGTTAATTGATGAACTAACTGAGTATCAATAATACTACTCTTGTGTGATTGGCAGCGACGAGTGTCAAAGAATTTATGATGCGTTGAATTTTTTCAAGAAGGACGTCTTTGCACCATCTATGTATTGGATCGCTATGCCTGAAATGGGAATTCTAGCTGCTTCAAGGTTCAATGTCATACTACATGTTCTCAATATGGCAGGTAGTGTGACATACTTACCATTCAGGACACCACCGCCGTCACCATCCCAACACGTGTCAATTGCAATAGTGCATGTTAATGGTAATCATTACATAAAAGTGGTATTAAACGGAGAATACCCAATGCCCACACTCACAACCCATTGGAGACGTTGTCGATTTCCAGTTGCAAGTACATGGATCGACCCATACAAACGTAGATTAGATATGTATACAGAATATATAGAGCGTACTCTTACTCGTGAATATATTGATTTAAATGAGTAATCAGAGTTGGAATTTGTTGGATATTTTTTAACGTATTTTAGTTAATATTTGCCTTATTTCGAAATAATATAATTAATTCAAAAAATAAGAAGATATCGATGAATAATAATATAATTAAATCAAAAAATAACGTAAACGTGTGACATATAATAATATAATTAAATAAAAAATATTCAATATAAAAAAATAACGTAAACGTATGACATATAATAATATAATTAAATCAAAAATATTCAATATTTGGTTCATTTCGAACGTATCGAAGAGACGATTATAATAGTGTAATTTGTTAAAATTAAAACATAATTTTTTAACGTATTTTAATTAATATACGATTATATGTGTTAATATAATGAAGGTGTAAAATGAAAATTAGAAAACTAAAAGGTATAAAGTAAATTATATAAAAAAGTTTAAGGGTATAAAGTGTAAATTTGAAATTAAAAATAATAATAAAAAAGTTGTGAGAGGAAGGGGTGCACGATTGTTGTAGGGGTGGAGAAAGAATTTTCCTTTAAAAAATCCGCATTTTATCATAGTAATCTATATTTTATTAGTGTGGGTCCCACCATGTGATGTGATCCAAGTGGCTAAGTTTTGTTGCTTGGCTCCAATTCTTTTTCTTTTTTCTGTGGAAATGGGGAAGAATGTTTGGTTGGTAGCTAGAATGTAATCCCGTTGAATTAGAATTCATCAAATCAATTTGACTTTAAATAAATTGAAATGGAATTTAACCATGCGAGTTTTGGTTTTGTTTGATCAGATGGAATTGAAATAGAATTAATAAAGGAACTGACATCTTTTTGTTTGGTTCACGGAATTCAACTTTGAAATTCGAATTAAATATCATTTATGAATTTCTGTCATATTTCTATAAAATTATAAATATCAGTAAAATTATCATTTAATATGTTAAATTATTATAATTAATCTTCATCAAATACAATTAAAAACTATCAAAAAAAAAATGTATTTTGGTCATTTACCAAAAATTCATTTCAATTCCAAAACTACATTATGTTAACCAATCAGACAAATTTCAAAATTTTTAACATATTTCATTCCAATTATGTCAACCAAACACGTGGTCAAACCTGACAACATTTCATTCTAATTCCTTCAACGTCAAATTCTTTTGACATATTCCATTTCATCCAAAAACATTATCCCAACCAAACGCCACCTTAGTGTAACACCTAAATGTGTTTCAAATAGACAAACTAAAAGATTCCACTAGCTAAGAGCAATTAAAGAAAGTTAAGGGGCCAAAGTGAAATATAGTCATCTATAAAAGATAATATCATAAGCTACTCCCACTCAAATCAAATTCAATGAATTTCCTAAACAAGAACTCAGGGTTCTTTCTCCTAGCCATATGCATCACTCTTTTTATTTGTTCCTCCTATGCAACTAACCTCCCTCAAGCTCAGTAAGTAACCTAACTATCAGGCTATTTGGAATATTATGTAATTGTTAATTAATACAAGCACATACATACATACATACATACATACATCATATATATATATATATATATATATGGGTATTATAATATAATTGTATGTGCAGGATAGGGGATGATGAATTGGTTGATGTTGATAATTTTACCACTGATGGCTTTGGGAGTGTGGCAAAATCTATCATGCACAAGGTGGGAGAGCTTGTTTCAGGGGTGAGGTGGGGGTCTGCCGGTAAAAAGGTTTACAAGTTCGGGATGCGAGTAGGAAAAGGTTATGAACTTGTATCATATGTGTGTATGAGTCATTACGATTGCAAGCCACTTCAACGCCCTCGATCGCCAATTTGTAGAGCATATTGTGTTTACCTAGTAGCAGTAAACACGGGGAAAATGGTGGGTTGCCAACAGAAATGCAACCAACCACCTCCAAATTGCGTTTACACGTCTACTAGTATCACATGCCGTTAGACATTGCCACAGTTTAGTTTGGGACAACTTTATCTCTTGTCTTGAGCACATCCCAAATTAAACAAAGTCTAAACGTCATCAAAATTCCTGGATCTGCCATTGTCTGTCTACCCATGTGACCGTAACGTAATCTACTTGTTCATTGTAACATATGTCCTTCTTAATGTATTTTGATTCAAGTGTGTTGTTATTAAACGTACGAGTTAAATCATGTAGGTCAACATAAAAGTTATATAACCACTTGTCAGGCTAACTCAACTTCTCACAAGAACTCAACCATGTACTGCAAATGGTTATAAATAAATAAAAATAGAGAATGTATATGTATATGTCCACCAAGAACTAGCTAGGTATAAAACAAGGATAACATGAAGTAATCTCCAAATACAAATATATGTGATTGTTGAAATACATTTATTATACCATGTATGTATGTATGTATGTATGTATGTATGTATGTATGTATGGTATGGTATGTACCCATGCATGCATCTCTGGTTTGAACATTACTCACAAAAAAGGATTGTTAAACTCGATGATCCAAAAGATCGATTTTATTTATTAACACGTACCTATTGCTATGTACATCTAGCTGCTCTGAGAAAGTTATCGAAAGAGGTGGCAGGAGGCAGCCTCAGGACCATCACGTTTTCATCACCCTGTACATAAAACAAAGTTACAAAATACGACTTTTGAAAAATAGATGAAGCGGCAATCGAACAAAATAATGTCTCACCTTTTTGTAGTTTGAATGAGAAAAGCAGGTAGAGATCTTGTTTCTTGAATCAGTACCAAGAGCTTCACATCGGCCAGCCATGGCATCAAACGGCAACGGAGAAGCTGAAATGGATGTTCCAGCCACTTCACCAGCTACTTCAATTGCCTGATCGAACACATTTTATATATGTATATATATATTAATCACCCACATGCAGTTCACATGATGGATTAACATTTGACTTTATAGATAGTTTAAGGAAACTGTTTCGACTAATACTCAAATGCCCAAAATACCCTTCGATTAAGATCAAAAAGATGAAACACGTAGAGCCAAATCAATATCATTAATTGGGAGCATGAAAGTTAGCACATAGGTCATTTTCATACTAGAAATTTCTAAATAAGTCAAGTTTTGCAATTTTCAAGAGATTAGGAGATTAGGGAGTATTAGAAAAAATATTTGCAGTCCCTAATTTATTCAAATTCTTATCACTATTTTGTAGGTCCCATTTTTGTTTATACTTATATATTGATTGCCTCATGAAAAAGATAATTCAGTATAAAACACACACAAACCCAGTAAATCCCAAACATTATGCAGTAGTATATGATCAGATAGAGAAGAGAAGAATTACTGATTCGAGAAGCTGTCGGATGCTAATAACATGAGACATGGAGTTTGGTGTAGGAGGTCTCGATACAAATTGGGAGAGATCTGAAACACAAGATTCACTCATAGCATCATCCTCCTCCTCAACTATTGAATTTCTTGAATGCTCCTGCAACACCACCATCTTCATTTAGTTAGTGATTAAGCACTTTTGCATCCTCATCAGCATTGGGAACGGAATCAAACGAAATGAACCCAGTAAATCCCACATGAGATATATTGCCAATGATGCATAATAAATACACCAGCGATTCAACTCCTTCTGTTAACCATAATTATGAACATAACCTACATGTTCAATGAGATTTAGAAGCCTACCGTGTCAAGAGAAGGGGGTTCTTTTGAACGAGCAGCTCTATGGACATGATCCAAATGAAGTATCGATTGCATAGAATCATCAGGCACGAAAGTTTCCAATAATTGAACATGTAGCTCCTCTTCCTCCACCTTATAAATTCAGACACAAGAAAAACAACTACAAACTTCAACCTTCGTAAACCAAACCAACCCAATATATATATATATCCCACTCGTAAGCAGGGTCTGAGAGGGGTGGGATGTATACAGACATGTCCTCTACCCCCAGCTTGCGCAAAAGTGTGAGCGAAAAGTAAAGAAGAACCAAGACTAGTAAATAGTAAGCAGCCAGCAGAAATAGAAGAAAAAGAAATTGGCACAACGAAATGATAAACAAATGTTCATGAATCAGAAACTATATATATATATATATATATATATATATACCTGGGTAATGCTAGATAAGTTCTGGACTAAAATATCAACGATGGTTTTGTAAGATTCTTGCATTTTGCTACGCAAGTCAATGAGCAAGCAAGCAGCCACTTGATTATCATGGCCAGAACAATATTCTTTTACATCTGCCTCAGGCTTCACATAAACTTGCAAATCGTCACTGATTCCCAAGTAGGTATCGCCCTGAATTCAACCCATTTATTTCATAATAATGATTATTAATCAAAATTACTTTCGAAAACAGATAAAAAATAAATGCGCACATCAGATAAAAGTATTGGCTCAAGTATATCAGCAATATCAGGAATTCGATATATCTTTGCAGCAAACATCAACATTGCAGTCGATAATGTAACAAGGGATCTTCGGTGGGCCGGACACAACATCCCTGGCACAATAACAACAAAAAATTCTATTAACACTTGGAATGGCAAATAAGTTTTGTTTAATGTATTAAATTCTCTAGTATTCAGTTGGAAATTATACCATGGCTATAATCCAATGATATCTTCCAAAGTGATAAGGGAAGTTGAAAGATGCGAACCACAAGATTCTCATCGGGGTTCTGCAATGTTGTAGGTTGGATAGTGAGGTACCAAACCCCCACAAGATGTAAAACAATACAAATATAGTTCCAATAGTATATATATATATATATATATATGTATATGTATCTCTCTGTCATCTCACCATAAGCTGCAAAGTAGCAAGCGTTAAGCAGAAGGAATAAGCTAGAGCTTCAATATTCGAAAGTGTGTTATCAGGAAGATTGGCTTGTATCCAGAATGCCGACATAAGTTGCGTTATTTGATCCTCGTTAAACTTCATAACAGATGGTTCCTGTCACAATCATCAACCAACACTGTAAATCCATCTTCGATACATACACACACACACACAAATGAATGTATGCAAAAAAATGTATAAAAAAATGAAGAAAAATGCTTACCGCATCTGAAACGGTAATATCTTCAGCAGTTTTGTCCATGATAGAACATAATTTCTGAAAAGTTGGGGATTTTTTGTGGCCCCAGACCTGCTTCATCTTAGACTCCGTGTTACCCTTTCTAATAACTTTGTCAAGAGTACGAAATTCACGTTTTCCAGCTCTGGTTCCGTCATTTTTTTTCTGAAGCTTATTAAGAAGAGATGCAACTGAGGTACACACAGATGCAGCATCCAACCTCCATCTTGTGTGATTAGAGGCATCATGTCTTAAATGGTTAGAACTTGGGATGAGAAGAACCGAAAATATATGATGTCCACCGGAACGTATATCTACATCCGGATGCACCATTAATTTCAAAAGCTGAAGAAGAAGACCCTCTGGAAAAACCTGTTAAAAGAAAAAGCTTGATAACATTTTCACTATGAAAACAATTTTACAGAAAAAAATTCCTAAAAATTGGTTAAAAGAAGGTTTTCAGATAAAATCCTATATCCTTTTCATTTGAAACCTTGGCACAACTCTAAGCGACGACTCTCTAAGAGATATCTAAAGAAACAAGATGATTTTGATTCTTGTTTTTTAGTAGTTTCAGGAATGGAAATGGAATATCCTTTTGGTCCTCCTCGAAAAACACCTTCCTTTTTTGAACCTATTTTTAAAGATAATGACTTTAAAGTCGAACTCAGAAAATTGAATTTTTCGCAATATGACTTTGAAAAAGCATCTCACCTGCAGTGAATTTGAAAAAACAGAAGATACTACGATCATATGGGAAAGGATAATCATTGATCCAGTAATTGCCCAGGCAACAACTCCTCCAGGAGGCAGTTTCTCAAGTGTCATAGCCATTTTATCAAACAGTTGCTGTGCATTATCGATCTAACAAAAATGAATAAATATCAAAGTTAGAATCCAAAAGAATGCATAGTTTTAGTAATTTATTACAGAATAATCATTCATACCCCTCTCACAAGTTCGAGTAAGCAATCTTCAATCGAAGACTGGAGTGATGTATTCAAGTTTAGCTCCTGTTCCTTGACTGACTCAGCAGTTGCTTGAAGGTTTTTCTTCAAATGCCTGCAAAGGTCACTAATGTATCCAATATCTGTGAGTGCAACTTCAGACCTGATTTGTCGAGCCAGAGCTGTAACAGTCTGTATGATGTATGATTTAACTTGAGGATCATGTGAAACATTTTTGTGGTCCAAATGGTGAACAAGGGAGGCTAATATCAACTGCTTATTTCCTGAAATAAGAATGAACAATTGATTGCTTACAAAATACATAGAAGATTCAATAGTCTACAAGCTCATATTCTGGCAACCTATGTTTGGCAGTTGCTGAATGGTTTGGTGCAGAATGATTAAGTGGGCAGAATCCTTACGAGGATCTTATGATATAATGCAAAATGAACTATGGTTGTTTGGTAATTGTTCAGAATGAAATCAAGACGCTGAATGGTTAAGGAAGACCCAAGATACAAAATCATTCAGAGGGTTTTAGAACCATTAAGAGGCAGACCTTTTTTTTGCCAAACAAGATTTACCTCTTAGTGATTCAGAGGTTGCCTCTTATTAGAACTATTAAGAGGTAAACAAACAACCATATAACCAGAATACAGTTGACCAGAGCAATGGAGATGGTTACCTGGATTCTCCACGAAGTAGGCCACATCAGATAGAACCACAAACCCTAATCCATGAAGAGGGACCCACTGTCGGTTAGTATCAAAATAGATAAACATTGGATCCAAGACTCGTCGCATGGTTGTACTTTCTCTAGCCAATTCTACCATTCTTTGAATGCATATTTGAGCCCAAACTTTCGGCATCACAATCTCTTCTCTGTAATGGATGCCAATAAACAACTTAAGACGATAATAGATTCAAGAGATCCCATGCGTGCATGTAATCGAGGTAAAGAAAGAATTATTTTCGTCACGTAATGATCATGACCTGGTTAAAACGGAAGGATCTTTCTTTTCTTTACGTGGTCTGACAATCATGTAGCTAGAATTATTTTCACTGCCAACATCCCTCCCTTCGCATCTAACCACTTCATCAACCCAGTTACGATGTGCTTCATCGAGTGTATCTGGCTCATAATTTTCTAAAGTGACATCTACAATCTGCATCTCAGAAGTGCATAATAACAATAATAGAAGAATTAAAAAACATATAAATAAGGTGGCAGAAATAGACAGACCTCATTAAAATCAACAAAGATATGTGAGAACTCTGTCATAAACCAAACCTGCATGATTACAAAATGGTGGCAAGGTCATTTGCAGATTCAGAATTTAGAATAAGAGAATTAGTTAGAATCCCTTAAATTGAGGGATTTGGCTGTCATATTTTCTGATTTTTCCAGTATATATTAACCAGTCTAATCAAATGTATATAAGAAAGAACTATTCAATTCATTACTTGTTTTAAATTAGCTTATACCATGGCTGAAAGGCATTGCAAGCTTGAGGCCCTTAAGTGGATTTTCTCATCTCCTTCCTGAGGTTTGTGGGCTAGCAATAAAATTTTTGGAGCTAAGTTTTCCAGATCATACGCATAAGTTCCATCCACCTGTTCATAACATCCCAAAAGTAAGAATATATGATAACCTTTATAGTAACAAAAGAACGCAGTGCGAAAGATATTATAATAGTCATGGCAACTAGTCACCTAAAACTCTAGTAAATGATTTCTTTTAAATGAAAATGAAAGCCCGTGAGTTACCTGATTATAGATGAACCTAGTTAGGGTCTGACATCCAATTATACGGACTGTATCTCGTTTATTGTCATCCAAAAGTGCAATACAAACATTCAGAAGGTTTCTAGCAAAACATGCCCTGAAATTTAGTTAAAAAACAGCAGTGTTATTCTCATACTAAAACTTCCAATCAATTGTTTCAACATTAACTTCAGAAGAAAGATAAAGCAGCATAAGTAAAACATATTTCAAGCCAAACAAGACAAATGTTGCCACAAATTTCAATGTAAACAACTTACATTTGCTCTTTGCATGTGCAAAGCAACTTATTATACACCTCTGTGATAACAATAACCATTTTGATATGACGGTATCGCAGCTCCTTGTAGCATCTTTCCTCAAGATAATTTGCAATCTATATAATACATTAGAAATCCCATTTCAAATTAAAAAACATAACCTACTAACTGAGATGAGAAAAAGTCTAATGCGATCACAAACTTTGGGGGTACGAAAAGGGTTTTTAGCAGCATATGCACATAATGTCGCAATTTTCCGTTCATTTGGAGACCCATCCTGCATAAAAAGGTATAACTTCATTCTACTAAAAACCAGTGAATATAGACCAAAATGCTGCTAATATAATTGAAAATACAATGCCACTAAGAACCATAGCCATCATAAACAAGTATATACTAACAGGTGATTTTGGAAAAATGTCAGCTAGAAGTTTCTTGTATCGCTTCACAGGTCGCCTAGACCTTGACCTCAGAGCTGGGCAACAGACCCACATGTTTGCACAAGCTGGGAGTATTTTCCTCGAAATTACGCCCATTTTCCTACAAATTTAGTCTGAGGAAAGTCAAAACTAAAACAATTGACTTCCTCCAAATTAATATTAAATGGCTATGAAACTAATCCTTGAGGTGAACAACTGAATTTAATCGCAAAAACTTCATAGACACAAAAAGCAGTTTGCAGAAATAGAAAATTCGAAACCTAATATACAAGGAAAGTTAGAAAAGTTCAACAATGTTATGGAACATATTCACCGATTCCAGAATTCGAATAAGGCATCCACAATCAAGTAAGGATGTAAATCTATAATTACAAACATTTCTACACTAAATGCGGCTATTGTTTTGAAACAGAAATCATCGGAAAGTGTAAATTTACGGCGAACGGAGGAAGCAAACAACCAGAAGCACCAAAACAGGAGAAATTCATATCACAAATTAAAGGATCATCGCACAACGACTGAATAGTTTGTGAATAGAAGTAAAATTAACTAGAATTGAAGTAAACTCACAACATTAATTGGTACGAAAATAGAAGAATGTAGATTACCCCAGAGAAGAGTGGAGTAGAGAGAGAGAGAGAGAGGGGTAAATACTTTTCTTCTTCTTTGGAGTTGAAGCTTTTTGTTATTTATGGTTGCTGGAAGAAGCCATTAACGTTTTCAAAACGATTCCACTGCACGTCTTCCATGCAGTTGGTGTTTGGATGTGCGTGTCTACGATTATTTTGATTCCCATTTTACTGTAACTAGGTGTGCCACCGAGCGTTATTTTGTCACGTAATATGAACCAAATTACATTAAATGTGATTTGAAATTTGACGATTCATAAAATGTGGTACTATTTTCATATATATTTGGGTGTTAATAAGATTAAATTACTTTTATTGATTTGTTTTATAAATAAGAATTTTTTCGTGCTTTTAATTACATTGGTGAAGATCACATAAAGCTAAATGCATATAAAAAAACTTTCTTCTATCCTATCCTATTGTGGTTCGAACAACTAACAAATTTATATGAAATATTGGACATTATAGTGGGTGTACATAATTAATTTTCCCAATTTATTGAAACAATTTGCATATCTTCTCCATCCCCCTAAAAATGTCATTTAATCAAAATATTTTTATATATCCAAGCAAGCCTTAAAATATTTTGATCATGGTTGATGGTTTAAAGTATGATATGTTACTGAATGATTCGGTAATATGTTTTTGTCACGTGATGTGGATGTTGCCGAATAATCTTCGTAACACCCTCAAATTTGGAACGACCAACTAAATAAAATTTCAATAAAATAACCCAAAATTAAATAAATTCATTTCTACAATTCATTCCTCAAAATACCTCGGAATTTAAACATTATAATTTTCCACAGCTAATAATTTAAGACGGACGTTACTTATCACAACACAAGTTGCTAGTCCCAAATATATGCTGAAGATTCACTAAATTGAAATCATCTCTCGTGCATTCTACTAGCACTCGTCACTTCACAGTGTAGCTAAAGCTACTCCCAACCTGAGTCTGTTGCACATGCCGACAAATAAAAAGGGTTAGGCTAACGCCTAGTGAGTTCAAGCATTTTATCATGACTATATAAATTCATAAATCGAGAGGAGTGTAGTTTTTAGTCATGATTTCAAAAGAGTTTGCTTTAAATGCAAATCATCCATTTTCCAACTCACATAATTCTCATGTTGAAATCTTTAATATTACATGCTTTCCAAAATAGACTCCTTTCCAAAATCAGCGTGAAGGATGAAATAGCATTTAATAATCAAAGCTATTAATTTCATGAATATTCGCCATTATTCCAAAACATGGATGAAACATAATCCACAATTCATATAACATGGAAAAGCAATTCTCATAAATATAATACGTCACCGAAAACATGGATAAACACAAATACCCAAAACAACACCTTTCGGTGACGGGGGAGACCCATATACATTGCACGTGACGGAACACTAAAGTGGGTCACCTACTATGCAATAAAAACACCCACGTGGATTACTCTTGTAAACTGAGCTCAATCACTCCAGATCTATTGCCCGCGAGACTAAGGAGCCCCCAACTTCAACCACTCCAGGTCTATACATTGGGTCACTCCAAATCCACAACAACACATTATGGATTACACCTTACTGCCCATGAGACGACGTCCGATTGTAACATCCTGAATTTCAATAATATTATTTTAATGAGAATTGGGATCTTTTAGTATTTTGGTTTAAACTCTGGATTATATGGAAGTTTTATAATTCAATAGGGTTAAAATACAAGAGATTAAAGTAGGATGTTACTTTTGGAAATAATGAAACTTGAGGGTGTATTGAGTAATTGTTAAAAGTGTGTATGGATAAAGGGAATGAGGTGTTTCACTTTCAATCAATATTATATGTGTGTATGTGTTTGAGTCGGCAAAAGCAGAGAGAAGAAATAGAGAAAAGAGGGAAAACGAAGAAAAGGAAGAAAACAAGTTAGGTCTTCACAAATGGTAAGGAATTTACCATAGTTTCTGATAAAACTTGTTGTAGATGTATGTTTGTAAACGAATCTATGTATTGTTTAGGTTTTCAAAATCGTTTACAGTAGATTGGAATCAAATTTGTGCAAGAAAGTGAGTTTTCTTCAAGAAGGTGAGTTCATTTGTTGTTTGCTTAAATCAGTGTTTATATGTTAAATTAAACCCTGAAATAGATGTATAAACTGTTTATGAACTGTCTGGAATGGTCTGAAACAAGCTGAATAGAACAGACATGGAAATGGACTGAATTTTAGGCTGCAGTTCGAAGGTTTCCGGATGAAATGTCGTATCCGGAAACCCCTGTGACGAATGTATCCAGACAGATCGAAGTATCCGGTAAGTTTTATTTTATTATAGTTTCCGGATAGAATTTAGTTACCGGATAGTATCCGGATTATCCTAGTCTCCGGGTGTTGTCCGGATTAGATAAGTATTCGGAAAATATGACTTACCCGGAAAGTAGTGGTATCCGGAATGTTTGGTTACCCGGTGAGTTGTAGCTATTCGGAATGTATAGTTGTCCGGATAGTATAAGGTATCCGGAAACCTCTGTTGTCCGGACACTTTTGAGAAATTGAGAATGTTAGGTTCTGATGGCTGGATGCAGTTTCCGGATGTTTTGTATGGTTAAGTTTCTAAAAAATTTCTAGGGGCGCTGCCCCCAGACCACGCAAGGGCGTTGCCCCTTGACCCCATCCGCTAACCGGGTAGCTGTAACACCCGTAAATTTCGGATAAGTACAACTTCGATTCGGTGGGGAATCGATCTTTTAAGAAAAAGATGGAAAATAGGATTTGGAGTTAAATCCTAGTTTTTATTGTTTGGTTGGATGGGTAATTGGATTACGAGTCCAACGGTTCTTTCCGGAGCGAAAACGGAGCTAAAACGAGGAAGTTATGGCCAAAACAAGTTTCGGTACACATTGAGCTATTGTGCCCAGCGATTGTGACACTGTCACAATCGCCCAAGTGGTACCGAGAGTTGTAGGGATTGAGCTATTGTGCCCTGGAGATAGTGACACTATCACAATAGCCGTGTCACTATAGCCGAAGTTGTACCGAGAGTTGGGAGGGCAAGGGCGATTGTGCCCTGGCGATAGTGACACTGTCACTATCGCCGTGTCACTATAGCCGACGGGTTCCAAGGTGTTTTAAACCCCTTTTCTTCTTTCTTCTTCCCCATTTCACTTATCTTTCTTAACTCTCTCAACTCTCTCTCTTTCTCTCAGTCGATTTAGCTCAAGAAACATCATCCCCTCCCCTCTCCTTCCTTATTCCTTCACCAAATCAAACCCTCTTCCTCCATTGATGAACATATTTGGAAGCTTGGAGTTTTTGTGGAGATTAGGAGTTGTTTTGGAAGATTCAAATGGTTAAGGTAATTTCTCCCTACCCAATAGTTGTTATTGTTGTTGATTTCATAATCTTTCCATCTTGTGATGTTGTGGATCGATTTTAGTGTTGATTGAATAAGGGAATCTCGTTTTCTTCATCTCCAACTAGGGTTTGGTATAAGATGGGTATTTTGGGTATGTTATGGATGGATGATGATTCCTTATGGTTGGATCGTATTATTGATGGTTGGGAATTTATAAATCTAGGTTTCGGAAGTTTTGGCTTGAGGATGCAAACTTCATCAAAGGAGCATACGTTTGGAGAACTCTAGATTTAGCTAAATCTAGCAAGGTGAGTTCAAGTTACTTTGCGAAAACGTTGTACATGCCAAAATGAGTATTTTACAAATATGTGTGTGTTTTACTTGAAAATGTATGTGGTTGAGTTATTTGGTTGATTTAACTCTTTTGAAGTGTTTATCTTCATAAATGTGTAAAACACCCATATTTGGGGATTTTGGATGTTTGGATGGTTAGAAGCCATAATTTGGTTTTAAAAGATTAATTGCTCAAAATGAGGTTTGTTTGGTGGTTTAATCATATATGTGTAAATGATTTTGTAAACCAATTGGGAAATACACTTTTAAGTGTTACGTGTCATTTTGAGAATTATAAAGGTGTGAGTCCTTTGGGGAAACCCTTTTTGTTTAACCCGTGATGAGTTTTGGGGTTAATGGTGATTTTGAAATATAGCTTGCCTAAACAAAGTTTAAATGTATTTTTGACCGACGTATGGGTCTAGCAAGCTTGGAGCATTTTGCTTGGTTTTGACTGTGAGTAAGTCTTGGGGACATTTGTCCGGCTTAACGGGCTCGGTGTAGAGTCTTGTTGATGGGTTGCTTTTATTGCACCGTTTTGCATTTATTGCATGTTTGAATATTTACATGCTTGGGTGAGTGAGTCATTCCGGGATAGGCATGATATTTGTAGACTATATTGCATTGGATCCATAGGCATGTTAGTCAGTCGTTGGTAATGGTCGGTTGGGTATCTCGGGGTTGGACCTCGGTATTCATGTTTTATGACCGTGACTTTCCAGTAGGCACATGGAGGATATAGTCTTGGGCACTTACCTTGGAGGTTTGTGTATCGATCCACGCCTTCGGGATGTATACCTTGGAGGTGGTCCCGATGTGCCGGGCCTTGAGGCGTTACCACGTAGGTAGACGTCAAGGTGTATCCTCAATTACGGTGTAACTTGGCTTCGTAGAGCAGAGTCGTGGAATAGGCCAGACGTATGTGGTAATTCCCGATTTCGTTGGGAGGGCAGAGATAGGCATAACGTAACTTGTAATCCCTACTCCCAGTTGTGCGATGAACGTTGTATAGGTGGTATACTTATGTGTTGCCTCCACCTTTAACGGATACGGGTCTCCCCCGTTTATGGTATTTGATCTTTATTACATTTTACAGTTGCTTGAGTATTGCTTCATATTATGTTTTAATAAAGAGTTATATTTAATGGATGATTTCCATGTTTTATGGGTTGAGTATGTTTTGTCAACCGTATGTGAAGGTTTTGCCTAAATTGGATTTATTCACGTATTTGGGTGAATTGGGATTTGTAACTCATTTTGGAAAACACCGTACACTTTTCGGGAAGGGTTCCCATGGATTTTGAGTGTGTTGGAAAATGTGTCGGTTATGCCGTTTGGGAAACCTTTTGGAAATGATAGTCTTTGTCATAAGCTTTCATTTGAAGATTTATATAAATCATGACTATAATTATTAATTGGCGATTTATGATTTTATATAGTCATGATAAAATGCTTGAACTCACTAGGCGTAAGCCTAACCTTTTTTATTTGTCGGCATGTGCAACAGGCTCAGGTTGGGGTAGCTCTATCTACATTGTGAAGTGGCGAGTGCTAGTAAGGTGCATAAGAGGTGAATAGCTTAAGTTATATTTCCGCATTTACCCTTGGGAAATAGCACTTGTATTTGGATTAAGTGATGTCTAAAGCGGGTTTAGCTTTGGTAATAAGACTTGTGTTGTATGCGTTGTTTGGAGATAACCATAGTTTGTAATTTGAGGTATTTTACATATTGTTTCGGATGTAATATTGAAAATTTTAATTAGTTGCTCTTTCCAAATTTAAGGGTGTTACAAGTTGGTATCAGAGCATAAGTTTGAGAGATTTAGGTGTTGATTGTAGATACCTAGACTCAAACTAGCGTTTGTTTAAGTAAATGAGAGCGAAATTCACCTTTAGACACTTTAAGATAGGATGTTTTGGGATCAATGAATGTTGTTAGAAACGAGAATCACATCGAGAGTAGCAAGGATAATCATGTATGGTTCGTTCATAGTGACACCTGGCCAGTGTCATGGTGAATCTACTAGTACATGTGCATACTTGAATTACTTTAATGTGATGATCGTTGGGGTAGTGAAGAGGGTTCTTCGGTAGTAGTCGTTGGAATGGATGGACGATTCTAGTATTAGTCACTTGCAGTGACAATAAGCATGATAAGTGCTATAAGTAGACTGTTTCGGGTCGAAGTTGATGGTTGGATTAGAAACATAGGCTTGTGGAGCCGACTTTGATTGGAGGAAAACCGTAAGGTTAATTGATGTATTTCCCAACTTGCTTTAAGAGGTTTGAATATCCGGATGACAATAGTGGACCGGATGATTTTGGGGGAGTATGAGTTGAGACGTTGAATGCCGACTAAATCATGCATGAAATTTATTTTGAAAATAAATTGCATCAACTATTTCTTTTGTTTCCAATCCTTATGTGGATTGTGTTGTGAATTTTGAGAAATGTTTGGCACACACACAAGATTTCAAATTTATGGTTTTAAAAGTGCATGAAACCGTTTTATTGCGAGAGTTGCAAACTCCGCCGGGATTTATTCTGCATTACTTCATTGTTGTTCAACATTTGTTGTGGATGTAATAATAATCATATTTTGATGATGTTTGAGATGTTGGGCAATAACTACGGCTTGTGACTTTAACATTGGATCTCCTCCACATATGTTAGAGTTTGGACGGAAAGTTATTTTCCATTATGTCTATGTGAAGTTATTTTGGGGTTTTTGTTTAATGAGAGTTGTTAAACAATGTTGTTTATATGGTGTTACCCTAGAAGGGGATTTTTGAGAATTTGACGTCTCATTTATGATTTTGCTTATAACAATTTTGCTTTAGAAGCATGGTGTTTAGCGCCGTTTTATTGACTGGGAGTCATTGAGTCCATTGAGTTTAATGGAATTTGTTTTACGACATGTTGAGTCGTGTGAGTATGAATTCACAAGGTGCATGTTTTAATTTCTTATGTGAAAGGTTTAAAAGTTATGTTGGGTATTTGGTCCCACTCGAGTTTTGTCGAGAAAAGTTAATTTTATGCCGCAAGGCGACTAAGAAGAGATGAGTTGGGAACTCTAGTGTCGCTTAACTTTTCTTTCAAAGATTTATGTTACTAAGTATTTCATTGCAAATAGTTTTGTGTATGGATTGATGGAGACGTGGCTTAAGTGATGTATGAAAGACAATTTTAGTGACATTTCATAATGATTTGCTTGGTGCGCTTTTGGTCGGTTAAATGTCTTATTATCATTTTTATGAAAAATGTGTTATATCAACTTGGGGGTATGCATAAGCTTGGTAACCGTTGTTTCTTGATACTTGGATGATCGAGTCGTACATGGAAATGATTTATAAACTCTGGTTTAAATGATGACCATTTGGTCAAAAGGTGTTTTGGTATTGTAGAAATCATGCATAGTTCGCAATGCTTTACATTTTGAAAATGAAAATGTGTTAGTCGTTGACATTTGGTCAACTTTTATTTACCGATGATTTTGGAAGAATTGAAAACCTTTTTGGTTTTTGGAGAAATGTGTATTGGGAGAACGTTGACAAATACATTTAAGCAATTACGTTTTGACGCTTTGCGTCCCAAGTACGAAACCTTGAGGAAATGCTTCGTGAGAAAGATTTTAGAAAATTTTTGTATAAAATTTCAGTACGCAAGAATTCTTATATTTTGGAAAACGCGCCATTGGGTGCAAGTGTGTCGAGAACGTCTTATTCAAATGGCATTATAGGACCGGATGGGAAATTTTGAGAAATTGATGTAAAGGGTTTCCTCTTTTGGAAAATTGGTCACGAACTGTTTGATGCATGTATTTTCGTTTCAAGGAATTTTGTAATGGTAATGTTACAAACTTGCATGTCTACCCTAATGTGAAGTTGTATAATGTTTTAGTTGATATTTCGAGTGATGGAAACGTATGGACTTTGTATTAACTAAGGAAGTTGCACAAGTCATTTTGTGTTTTGACTAAGAGTATTGGTAAACCGTTCCATCGTTTTGTATTAACTAAGGAAGGTTGAGTATTCCACGCGTGTTGGTATTGTGAGCCGGATGATACCAGTAGCAAGGTAGATGTATTGGTGGTAATTGAAGGGTTAGGCTTGCGGTAACGCATTTTGCAGTTGGTAGCAACCGTAAGAGGTTCAATTGTGAGGAGTAGTCTTGATGGAATGACATTCGTGTATGGATAATGAACATGTCGATTTGATGATTCATGTGAGATGAAGTTTGGAGTCTAATAGAACTCGTTGGAGTTAATCGACAGTAATGATAGGAATGATCAGATTTGATGATCATGTTGGGTTCGTTAGTGATCAACAGTGAAGTGATTTAGAGTGGAAGCTAAATCGCGGGAGATACAACACTTAAAGGTTGGGAGACAACCGAAGTGGTTTTGACTAGGAGTTATTCCTATGGTTAGAGTGTTATTCCGGGCATAAATGGTGTGTACTTGAAGAAGTTTCGTTGGTAGGAAATTGGTTTGAGGAACTGTATTTATGGCGGTAAGGGAAGTTTAAATTCCAGTTAGGAATTAGTGTTTTGTGGTCGACAATGAGTCGGTTATCATTGGGTAGTAGAGGATGTAGATTTCGAGGACGAAATCCTTATAAGGTTGGGAGGATTGTAACACCCGTAAATTTCTGATAAGTACAACTTCGATTCGGTGGGGAATCGATCTTTTAAGAAAAAGATGGAAAATAGGATTTGGAGTTAAATCCTAGTTTTTATTGTTTGGTTGGATGGGTAATTGGATTACGAGTCCAACGGTTCTTTCCGGAGCGAAAACGGAGCTAAAACGAGGAAGTTATGGCCAAAACAAGTTTCGGTACACATTGAGCTATTATGCCCAGCGATTGTGACACTGTCACAATCGCCCAAGTGGTACCGAGAGTTGTAGGGATTGAGCTATTGTGCCCTGGCGATAGTGACACTCTTGTACCCACGGAGCGGTACACTGAACACCAACCCAATCGAGACGAAAAAAAGAAAGAATAGCAACTACATCAACAACCTTGATTCCTGACGTGAACGGCCGCTTTCTTGGAACTAATTCATAGGCGCTTGAAATTCGTTATAGAGTGTTCAGTACGCTCTTTAGCCTTTAACATCCTCGTACCGGGCTTGGACCATGTCTCCCGAACAATCTCAGTACATATGGCGGATGGATGCCCGGGCATTGAGAAGGAAGGACGCTTTCAGAGGCGAAAGGCCATGGCTTTGTGGTCACCTTCTATTCTGCTTGTTGGAAGGTTCGTCCGGGCTGCCCTTTGGTTTAACTAATGCTCCAGCCTCATTTCAGGCTTTAATGAATGAGGTTTTCATGGATTATATGAGGATTGACTTTACTTTAGAAGGCTTCTACCCGTTCCACTTTCACTCTTAGGAGAACCACGTCGTGACAGGATTCGAACCTATGGCCCTCTGTACCCAAAACAGATGCGCTGACCAGACTGCAACAGCCTTCATTACAAGAGTTTCCGCTTTGAAAGTGAGGCATATCAGTGGTTTACGGATATCTTACTATAAGTTCTTTCTAATAAAGCAAAGTCTTTTGAAATCACTCGGAATGCTAAAGGACCCATTGAACAATGCGCTCCTTTTTGATTAAAAAATTCCGATAAGTTCTCTCTAAGGATTCTTGGCTAGAGAAAGGTTCTGTGACATGGACGCCCAGCCCAACTCGGTCGGTCGGTTGGCCCGCCGTTTCGGTAGCCATCTCCCCTGTCATCTGGTCGCCAACTTCCTTCACCTTCAAGCACTGGGCTGGTGTCAACCCATACATGGTCATACGACTTAGCTTACACGTCGGTTTTTTCCTTGACTGAAGTCTTGCTGCAAAGACTCCTTACTCCTTCGTTCACAGCCGTGTCACTATAGCCGAAAGGAAGGGATTGAGCTATTGTGCCCGGGCGATAGTGACACTGTCACAATAGCCGTGTCACTATAGCCGAAGTTGTACCGAGAGTTGGGAGGGCACGGGCAATTGTGCCCTGGCGATAGTGACACTGTCACTATCGCCGTGTCACTATAGCCGACGGGTTCCAAGGTGTTTTAAACCCCTTTTCTTCTTTCTTCTTTCCCATTTCACTTATCTTTCTTAACTCTCTCAACTCTCTCTCTTTCTCTCAGTCGATTTAGCTCAAGAAACATCATCCCCTCCCCTCTCCTTCCTTATTCCTTCACCAAATCAAACCCTCTTCCTCCATTGATGAACATATTTGGAAGCTTGGAGTTTTTGTGGAGATTAGGAGTTGTTTTGGAAGATTCAAATGGTTAAGGTAATTTCTCCCTACCCAATAGTTGTTATTGTTGTTGATTTCATAATCTTTCCATCTTGTGATGTTGTGGATCGATTTTAGTGTTGATTGAATAAGGGAATCTCGTTTTCTTCATCTCCAACTAGGGTTTGGTATAAGATGGGTATTTTGGGTATGTTATGGATGGATGATGATTCCTTATGGTTGGATCGTATTACTGATGGTTGGGAATTTATAAATCTAGGTTTCGGAAGTTTTGGCTTGAGGATGCAAACTTCATCAAAGGAGCATACGTTTGGAAAACTCTAGATTTAGCTAAATCTAGCAAGGTGAGTTCAAGTTACTTTGCGAAAACGTTGTACATGCCAAAATGAGTATTTTACAAATATGTGTGTGTTTTACTTGAAAATGTATGTGGTTGAGTTATTTGGTTGATTTAACTCTTTTGAAGTGTTTATCTTCATAAATGTGTAAAACACCCATATTTGGGGATTTTGGATGTTTGGATGGTTAGAAGCCATAATTTGGTTTTAAAAGATTAATTGCTCAAAATGAGGTTTGTTTGGTGGTTTAATCATATATGTGTAAATGATTTTGTAAACCAATTGGGAAATACACTTTTAAGTGTTACGTGTCATTTTGAGAATTATAAAGGTGTGAGTCCTTTGGGAAAACCCTTTTTGTTTAACCCGTGATGAGTTTTGGGGTTAATGGTGATTTTGAAATATAGCTTGCCTAAACAAAGTTTAAATGTATTTTTGACTGACGTATGGGTCTAGCAAGCTTGGAGCATTTTGCTTGGTTTTGACTGTGAGTAAGTCTTGGGGACATTTGTCCGGCTTAACGGGCTCGGTGTAGAGTCTTGTTGATGGGTTGCTTTTATTGCACCGTTTTGCATTTATTGCACGTTTGAATATTTACATGCTTGGGTGAGTGAGTCATTCCGGGATAGGCATGATATTTGTAGACTATATTGCATTGGATCCATAGGCATGTTAGTCAGTCATTGGTAATGGTCGGTTAGGTATCTCGAGGTTGGACCTCGGTATTCATGTTTTATGACCGTGACTTTCCAGTAGGCACATGGAGGATATAGTCTTGGGCACTTACCTTGGAGGTTTGTGTATCGATCCACGCCTTCGGGATGTATACCTTGGAGGTGGTCCCGATGTGCCAGGCCTTGAGGCGTTACCACGTAGGTAGACGTCAAGGTGTATCCTCAATTACGGTGTAACTTGGCTTCGTAGAGCAGAGTCGTGGAATGGGCCAGACGTATGTGGTAATTCCCTATTTCGTAGCAAGGTAGATGTATTGGTGGTAATTGAAGGGTTAGGCTTGCGGTAACGCATTTTGCAGTTGGTAGCAACCGTAAGAGGTTCAATTGTGAGGAGTAGTCTTGATGGAATGACCTTCGTGTATGGATAATGAACATGTCGATTTGATGATTCATGTGAGATGAAGTTTGGAGTCTAATAGAACTCGTTGGAGTTAATCGGCAGTAATGATAGGAATGATCAGATTTGATGATCATGTTGGGTTCGTTAGTGATCAACAGTGAAGTGATTTAGAGTGGAAGCTAAATCGCGGGAGATACAACACTTAAAGGTTGGGAGACAACCGAAGTGGTTTTGACTAGGAGTTATTCCTATGGTTAGAGTGTTATTCCGGGCATAAATGGTGTGTACTTGAAGAAGTTTCGTTGGTAGGAAATTGGTTCGAGGAACTGTATTTATGGCGGTAAGGGAAGTTTAAATTCCAGTTAGGAATTAGTGTTTTGTGGTCGACAATGAGTCGGTTATCATTGGGTAGTAGAGGATGTAGATTTCGAGGACGAAATCCTTATAAGGTTGGGAGGATTGTAACACCCGTAAATTTCGGATAAGTACAACTTCGATTCGGTGGGGAATCGATCTTTTAAGAAAAAGATGGAAAATAGGATTTGGAGTTAAATCCTAGTTTTTATTTGTAACACCTCGAAAATTTCATTGTAATTTATAAAAGGTTAAGTTGTATTTTGTTTAAAGTTTAAGTTTATTGAGAAACAAAATTTGAGGGTATAAAATGTCAATTATTAGAAATTAGGGGTTTAATGTGGAAACATGCTTATGACTCATCTGTTTGATTGTGAGGTGTCACACAATAAGTCTAAATGACTAATTGTGTGTGTGTGTGTGTGTTTGTGAGTATTGTTCGGCAACAGAGAGAATAGAGATAACGAGAGAGAGAGCGAGAAAGAAGAAGGCAGAAGAAAGAAAATGTTTGATTTTGGAAGAATTGTGGTAAGGAAATCTGATTTTCTTCTATTAATTTCTTAATCTAAGTGGTGTATTAAGCTATAAATCATCTGTTCAGATTTGGATTAAGCTGAGAAGAGTTTTTGTGAAGAACACTGTGTCCAGAAAACTGATAAGGTGAGTTTCTTAAATCTTCTTAAAATTAAGCAATTAGAATTGAAATTGATATGTTATACTGGTGTTTAAACATGATGGTATGACTTAATTGAGAAATGGTAGGCTTAATGAGATGAATTTATGAACTGACTTAATGAAGAAGACGAATGAACAGTGTTTGCGAAAAGTAAGAATTTCGCAACAGTTGGTTGTGCAAAGTGTTAGAATTCGCAAGCATGGCTTGCGAGTTTTGAAGAATTCGCAAGCGTGGCTTGCGGGTTTTGAAGAATTCGCAAGCGTGGCTTGCGGGTTTTGAAGAACTCGCAACAGTGGGTTGCGACTTTTGTACTTTTCGCAGCTTTGGCTTGCGAAAAGTGTAGCTTTTCGCTACTGTGGCTTGCGAAAAGTTGAGCATTGCGCTACAGTTGGTTGCGCAATACTCATATGATGTGATTATCTGTTTTATACAAACTGATACATGCTATAAACTTAAATCTGATATTAAAGCGATGTTATAATGAATTGAAAAGACTTAATCATGAGTCCGATCATGTGGTTTACAATTGAGATGTTGATCCCCAATGCTAATTGGCAAAAATGGGGATAATTGTTGTAATTAATATTTTGTATATAGATATATAGAATATATGATATATCGTACATCTTTAGTATACGATAGAAAGGGTGATGATACACAGTTATTGTGTTACGTTGGCTAGCAATATTCATCCGGTCGTGGGGGCATTTAGTACGGTCTAATGGAAACCGTTTACTAGCCATTGACCATTGGGATGTTATTTCTAGTTGTTGGAGTGAATCTTGAATCATCTGTGAGGGCCCTTGTTGTTGATCGCGATATAGAAATAAAATTCCATTTGGGGGCCAGTGTTTCAAGGTGGTGAGAAAGTGAAATGTGGAATAGGCAGACATCGAGTTTGTAATTCCCATTTCAGACGGAAGATTTGAGATCTTCAATTTTTAGGGAAGTTCAGAGATAGGCATAAAGTAATTTGTAATCTCTACTTCCGGACTAAGAAATAAGCAGGTATAGAAACTGTAATTTCTTTGGATGGGGAGTTACTTATAATCTGGTATGATTTATAGTAACTCTTGTTGATATTATTACGACTAGATGAATTAGTCATAAGGATGGGAATTGGGTGGATTCCTGTTGTTGAAAAAAGTTTTGGTACGGTAAGATGGTTGATAACAGGTTTGATATATCTGTTAATATTTTAGTTGTTAAATTTTAATTTGATTTGAATATTCTCACTAGGCGAAAGCCTAATGTTTCAAGTTGAATTTTCTTACCAGGTACAAGCTCCGAGAAATAAGCGGGATGTGCGTTGAGAGCATTTGGAAAGACTCAGAATTGAATTAATAGAGGATCTAGATATTCTTTTGGTGCTTTTGGGGACTGATGATTAGATAACCTAGTTAATCTAACTATGATGTATGATTTGATTAATAGGTTATTTGATTTAGAAGTTATTGTTTATAGAAAACCTTGATGTATGATCCTCTTGTTATATAAGTTTGAAGTTTTATTGTCATAACTTGTGGAATTTTTAAGGTTTAAATTAGCCTTGTTTTTAGGGTGTTACAATATGGTATCAGAGCAATAGTTTAAGCGAACTAAGTATGCTGATGAGATACTTAGACTTAAGCTGAGATGAATTAAGTTATGACTTGTGAGATTTGGGATAGTCTTAGAGTCAACGGAAATACGTGAAATTAGTACTGTGATAATGGTAACAAGGATTCTCATGTATGATATGTTCACAATTTCAATTAGCTACTGTTATTACGAATATATTGTTACGCGAGCATGCTTATTTCTAAATTGTTACAGTGACTAACGATCGGTAAAGTACGTTTTGTATAGGGGTATGTGCATAACCATTTCTTATGGTTATCCCTTTAGGTTATAGTAGAACGATGATGAATATGCTACCAAAATCCTTTGGAGGACAGATCGGTAAATGATTGGGGGTTGGAAGGACAACCTGGAAATTGGCGGGACTCATGAACGTCCGCCAAGGTAACCTTTAATAGGTAGTTGATGCGTGTAGAGATAGAATATGAGATGTTTGATCAAGACGAAAATAGTATGACATGGTTGATAAGTGAATCGTGGAATGCATGTATAGCAAACGTCATAAGGCCGAGAGGGCGACCACCGGTCGGAGGTAGAATGTCAATGATAAGTTACGTAAGTAAGATGATTGACCTCGTTGAGTAATTAGCCTTCATTTGCGAGTAAAGTTTTATGCATGGTGTTCTAGTGTGTGTTACATGAATTTTCATGATTTCAAACCAAATGCATAAATAACAGTTTTAGTCAAGGTTGAATTAGTATGTGCAAGTGAGTATTTAAAGAAAATGCAATCCCATTTACGTCGCACAACGAAATTTTGGAGTTGTTACAAAATATTTCTTACGTTACATGAAAAGTTGATTTGTAGCAAGAAAGCGTTGGCCAGCAAAACATTTAATAACCAACAGGAGTATTGATCTAATAACGTCATATAAATAAGTAGGAGAACCGACTAGCTTAATTCGTGTCGGTAAAACTTTTTCGAACTATTGTTGTATGAAAAGATTTTTATTTAATATATTACCGTCGTAACAACTTTGTTTTGGTTGAGAAAGATTGAGTTTATGGAAATTTAATATGCAAACAATTCTCGAGATCGTTGTGCAGTACATTGGAGTCGTGTGAATGTTTGGGTCATGTGTGCCCAAGTTATTCCAAATGTTGTTATTTAAAATGAGAAAATGTGTGAATTGATTTATGTATCAAGTTGTCAAGCATGAAGGCTATGAACTCGCTAGGTCGTAGAGTATTACGCTTTAAGCTAAGAAAGAACTCCAAGAATGGAGAAGTGTTGGATAAACCTGGGGAAAAAGTTTGTAGTTTTGGTAATTGTGTTAAAATGAGAGATGAACAGTGTGAGAGTCGAAAGTGGACTTTAGTGTCGGTTTCATAAGAGTCTGTACCATTGTTCGCTGACTAGGAATACAGTTGCCGAGGGACGGTTGTGTCCGGAGGAAGAATTAGGTTCAGTTAAAGACCTTAAGGTTAAGGAAGTGTCGATATGTCAAGTATTGACTTTGAAGTCGATAGTTGTGTAAGGTGTATGAGACCTTTCGTCGGTCATTGGGTGCGGTCTGGGTGCGACCCGCGTATGCCCGTGCGGACAGGAACAAAGACTGTGAGCGGTACTGTTGGGTCATTGACCAGCATCTCCCTAAATCGAAACGTGGCGCTGGCTGCTACGCTATATGGAAATAAGTTGCGCCTTCTCCACCAGCAATTGCTTTTGGCGTAGTGGTAAGCGCTTGGATCCTAACATGTGGTATCAGAGCAGGTCACGGGTTCGAATCCCATGGAGTGCATTATAATGCCAAAGGCATGCTGTGCAGCCAAGAGTGCTGGCAGATGCTGGGGGGGGATTGTTGGGTCATTGACCAGCATCTCCCTAAATCGAAACGTGGCGCTGGCTGCTACGCTATATGGAAATAAGTTGCGCCTTCTCCACCAGCAATTGCTTTTGGCGTAGTGGTAAGCGCTTGGATCCTAACAGGTACCGGTATGCTGTTATGCAAAGGGTATGCGCAAAGCAATTATTATTGTGTACGACATGGTTAAGGATTTTGAGTGATTGACGAATAAATCACTAATGAAAGAAGTCTCGAATTATTGTTGCACAAGCGAAAGTTATGTAGTCAAAAACACGCTTTTAATATTTTTGTGGATGTGCAATATTTATGAGGTATTACGTTTTAAAAATGTGCACATGTGAGTTGGGGGATTTTGGTAAATTCGACCAGGTAAAGTTTTTTTTTTAGAGTGGTAAAACTTTGTTTTGGGGCCGATGGCCAATTAAGAGATTAAGAAAGGTAAAGAATTGGGTAACAATGTATTTTGGTTTATGTACTCGTGTGCATGACACATGTTTAACCAAACGTTTATTTTAGCCTTAAAGGCTTGATTGATATTCAAATGAGTCTTTTGAATGTTTGTCAGTTTTAATGACTCGAGATGGAGTCTTGGTTGTGTTATATGCTTAACTGCATTTTATTTGAATAAGTGTCGGTCTTAAGTGTAAAGACTGTTTGATAATTTTCGCGTTTTTAATATCTTAGGAACTAACGAACCTTGGAGAAGTATATACATTGTGAAGTATATAAGAATTGCATATACCTATATAAATTGACTTCGTTGGGAAAGTAGCAATGAAGGAGTCATAGATTTATTATGCCTCGGAACGTATGTTGCATAATGATCATTGATCCTTGGAGTAGTTTTGAACTCAGTTGATTCTTAAGAGCATTGACCCGATTTAATAAGCTCGTTGTAGGCTTGGGTTGGGATTACATGGATGGTATTAAATTAGAAGTTTGCATGATGTGAATGTTTTGGGTATTCTTTTGGATTTAATTATTGTTAAGTCTTAAATCAGAAGAATAAAAGCTGAAGGACCACTTTGTAAGAGTGTTAAGATTATGAAAGACTGTTGTGTTATAGAAGTGTTTTACTTGCGATGTGGATGGTTTACAAAGGAGAAAGTATTAGGCACAAATGAAGTGAGGTATGGAAAATGTTGATCTGTGAAGGATTGTACCGTGTTTTAGTATTGGTTTGGAATCACAAGGAGCTAGTATGAACGAATAAGTTCAAGTTATTTAGCAAATCGAAAGTGGTAGTTCAACTAAAGTTGGGGAGGAGATATTTAGTGAAATAAACTCGGTTAATATGTGTATGAATGATTATGAGAAACCTGGTCTGTGGTGAAAGGCTATGTGTGGAGAATGTACGAGTGAGTATAGGTATCAACTGCCAAGATAAATGTGTCAACTAGTATGTATTATGAAGTTAGAACTAGGAAGCATCTGATGGAAGTCTTTTCGGGGATCCCGGATGAAAAGTACCACTTTGTCATTAAAGTTGTTGGGGCATGTAGTTTGTAAGATGGAGTAGTGATATGGCTAATATCGAAACAGAATGTCAGAATGGTATTGGGTGTTTACCCAAAGTGATTTTGATTGTATGAGTTGCTTCCTATGATAGAAAGATTGGACTTAAGAATGTAATCATATTGCAGGTTCAATAGAGTTATCACTTTTGATGTTCAATACTTTGGTGCTTGGTTGTATTGTGGTTGTGCGATGAGATAGTGATGTGAGGAAGTGATAGCATTCTATACCGAAGAAACGTATAAGTCATGGATGTAATAATGGACTGCCGTGGTTGTTGAAATATTTAATAGTAACGAGTATGCTTAATTTACTGTGTACGTGGAAATTTCAGGTAGTACATGTTAATGTTATTTTGAGACCTGGAGAGTGAGTTGGGATGATGATGGGGTGAAAGGAAGACTCTTGTTCTTCTCAATCCCATTGGTTTTAGATGAAGAGAATACTGTAACCGTTAAGCTATAGTGTTGGAGTATTCAGTAGATGTAAAAGAAATACATCGAATGCAGTTCTCGGTGTTACGAGGATTTGGCTAGAGATCTTAACTAACGTTTTTAGAGAAACTATCCTTTTGGACTGTAGCTGTGTGGTGGATATTCCGTGTAAACAAGAGAGAAATGATAACGGTATGCTAGACTAAGAAGTAGTCAAACATGGATTTGATGATAACAATTACTCTAAGAGGATTGGTTTACAGGTATATCATTTGGATCTTCCGCCAGAATTGGGAGGGGTACATAATACCCTCCAAGTATGTTATCTTTGGAAATGTTTGGCCGAAGAGGAAGATATGATTTCACTCACTGATGTGAGAGTAGATGAAAAGAGTCGCGGTGTGGAAGAACCAGAGGCAATTTTGGAAAGATCAGTTAGGAAGCTACGTCGTGGTAAAGAAGTAGCTATGTTGAAAGTTCAGTGGAAACACCACCGAGGTAGTAATGTAACTTTAGAGTCGAAAGAGAGTATGAGGGATAGATATCCTCATTTGTTTACCTGACTTTGATTTCGAGGACGAAATCATTTTCAAGTTGGGGAGTATTGTAACACCTCGAAAATTTCATTGTAATTTATAAAAGGTTAAGTTGTATTTTGTTTAAAGTTGAAGTTTATTGAGAAACAAAACTTGAGGGTATAAAATGTCAATTATTAGAAATTAGGGGTTTAATGTGGAAACATGCTTATGACTCATCTGTTTGATTGTGAGGTGTCACACAATTAGTCTAAATGACTAATTGTGTGTGTGTTTGTGAGTATTGTTCGGCAACAGAGAGAATAGAGATAACGAGAGAGAGAGCGAGAAAGAAGAAGGCAGAAGAAAGAAAAGGTTTGATTTTGGAAGAATTGTGGTAAGGAAATCTGATTTTCTTCTATTAATTTCTTAATCTAAGTGGTGTATTAAGCTATAAATCATCTGTTCAGATTTGGATTAAGCTAAGAAGAGTTTTTGTGAAGAACACTGTGTCCAGAAAACTGATAAGGTGAGTTTATTAAATCTTCTTAAAATTAAGCAATTAGAATTGAAATTGATATGTTATACTGGTGTTTAAACATGATGGTATGACTTAATTGAGAAATGGTAGGCTTAATGAGATGAATTTATGAACTGACTTAATGAAGAAGACGAATGAACAGTGTTTGCGAAAAGTAAGAATTTCGCAACAGTTGGTTGCGCAAAGTGTTAGAATTCGCAAGCATGGCTTGCGAGTTTTGAAGAATTCGCAAGCGTGGCTTGCGGGTTTTGAAGAACTCGCAATAGTGGGTTGCGACTTTTGTACTTTTCGCAGCTTTGGCTTGCGAAAAGTGTAGCTTTTCGCTACTGTGGCTTGCGAAAAGTTGAGCATTGCGCTACAATTGGTTGTGCAATACTCATATGATGTGATTATCTGTTTTATACAAACTGATACATGCTATAAACTTAAATCTGATATTAAAGCGATGTTATAATGAATTGAAAAGACTTAATCATGAGTCCGATCATGTGGTTTACAATTGAGATGTTGATCCCCGATGCTAATTGGCAAAAATGGGGATAATTGTTGTAATTAATATTTTGTATATAGATATATAGAATATATGATATATCGTACATCTTTAGTTGTAAAGCCCGTACCCCGGTATGTAATTTCTTTTATTAATTCTTTTCTTTTAAGTTGGATTTAATGTGGTTTCCATTAGCAGGGTTAGTCGAACCGGACCAAAAAGTTAAATGAGTCAACCTTTTTGGGTTTTTGCAAGGAAAGGAAAGTTGAGGGGCTAATTGGGGCATTTCACCAAAGTTTGGCAAGGGATCAGCCAAGAGACCCTCCCTTCCTCTTCCCCTTCGGTTTCATGCTAGTAACTCCCCAAGAACCCTTTAGTCATTCCCCCCTCCCCCTTTTGGTGGTGTTCGGCCGAGAGAGAGGGAAACCGGAGAGAGAGAGAGGGAAATCGAGAGGGAAAGGGAGTGTGGTCGCTGGCGAGAGGAGAGAGAGGGAGAGTGTTCGCCGGAGAGTGAGAGACGCCGGGAAGGAGAGGAACGCCGCTGCTTGCTACCGGAATCGAGAAGAAGGAGGAGTTGCAGCGAGGTAATCGTTCGTTTTCCTTTCCGTGTCTTTTCGTTTTGTTCGTCGCGAGAATACCGCCAGCCACCACCACCGCCGGAGGCGGCAGTGGGTGGTGCATGGTTTTGTTCAGCCCATGTTAACCCTAATTCAGTAAGTCATGTTTCTTCGTGGGTCTGTTTGAATTAAGATAACTTATTGGGTTCAAGTTCAAAAGTTATCATTTTATGTAAATCGTGCAGTTTCTGCCCTGTTTTGTATAAGCTATATCTTCTGTTAGGAATGTCGGATTGGGATGGAACTGGTGCCAAAAGTTCCCATTCTGAGTCTAGTAACTTTTATATGTTTTGTGGAAAAACCAGTTCGGGCCATAGCTAGTGTCAAATTGCCATTTTATACGGGCAGGTCCTGTTTTAGCTGCTCTGAGAGGTGTTTTTGTAAAATTCATATAGAGTGCTAGGAATATCGTTAGGACGCGTGCGATACGTCCCTGGAACCGTAAGACATTGAACTTCCTGAATGTGGAATTAGATTTTTGGTTTGATCAGTTTAGCAGGGGTAAAATGGGTCCCGAACAGACCTGCGTTTTTAGTATAAAAGCTGGATTTTTAGTTTTGTTAAACTAGTAAAAGTGTCGTGAGTTGGGACCTTTCGTTGACGTTCTTAGTGCGTATTTAGGTGGGAAAAAGTGAGGAAGGTTGACGTACTGGTGTTGCGGCTCGGGAGCGCGTCGCGTTGTTTTGAGGTGAGTTCTCTCACCGCGTAGTTAGGAATTTCATGCATATCGTTATTTTGTGCTACGTGTTATTATGTGTTATTACGTGCTTACGTGAACTAGTTGGGATGTGATAACTAGTGGTGATTTGTTGAATTTATACGTGGATTATTTATGCTTGTGTACACCTCGGTGAGACCGAGGGCTCGGTGGGACCGAGGGCTCGGTGGGACTGAGCTGGTATCAATGTCTTTACTCGGTGGGACCGAGGGCTCAGTGGGACTGAGCTTGTGTCGATATATATTTTTGGTGTACTCGGTGGGACCGAGGTTCGTTTTATGCATTAATCATTATGTTGTTTTTATATTCGTGGTGGTGGTGATGTTGCCTACTTGCGAGTAGGGGCGATATACGTGGGGTTGCTACCTACGTGTGTGGTAGGACTCACTAAGCGTTTAGCTTACCCTTTTCCCAATATGTTGTGATTTCAGGTGCGAGCGGCAGTCGGGCTTGACGGTACACACACTAGGCGCGGAGTGTCGAGAATTGTTTAAGTTTCACTTTCAAACCTTTGGATTTTATTTTATGAAATTTCCGCTGCATAAACTTTACTAACTGCTCGAGTTAACGACGTTAACTTCATTTGAGTTACGAATTATTAAATTGTGATTGTTTTATAATGAAATGCATGTTTTAAAATTTTAAATTCCTTGTAATTTTTGGGACGTTACATTAGTATACGATAGAAAGGGTGATGATACACAGTTATTGTGTTACGTTGGCTAGCAATATTCATCCGGTCGTGGGGGCATTTAGTACGGTCTAATGGAAACCGTTTACTAGCCATTGACCATTGGGATGTTATTTCTAGTTGTTGGAGTGAATCTTGAATCATCTGTGAGGGCCCTTGTTGTTGATCGCTATATAGAAATAAAATTCCATTTGGGGGCCAGTGTTTCAAGGTGGTGAGAAAGTGAAATGTGGAATAGGCAGACATCGAGTTTGTAATTCCCATTTCAGACGGAAGATTTGAGATCTTCAATTTTTAGGGAAGTTCAGAGATAGGCATAAAGTAATTTGTAATCTCTACTTCCGGACTAAGAAATAAGCAGGTATAGAAACTGTAATTTCTTTGGATGGGGAGTTACTTATAATCTGGTATGATTTATAGTAACTCTTGTTGATATTATTACGACTAGATGAATTAGTCATAAGGATGGGAATTGGGTGGATTCCTGTTGTTGAAAAGAGTTTTGGTACGGTAAGATGGTTGATAACAGGTTTGATATATTTGTTAATATTTTAGTTGTTAAATTTTAATTTGATTTGAATATTCTCACTAGGCGAAAGCCTAATGTTTCAAGTTGAATTTTCTTACCAGGTACAAGCTCCGGGAAATAAGCGGGATGTGCGTTGAGAGCATTTGGAAAGACTCGGAATTGAATTAATAGAGGATCTAGATATTCTTTTGGTGCTTTTGGGGACTGATGATTAGATAACCTAGTTAATCTAATTATGATGTATGATTTGATTAATAGGTTATTTGATTTAGAAGTTATTGTTTATAGAAAACCTTGATGTATGATCCTCTTGTTATATAAGTTTGAAGTTTTATTGTCATAACTTGTGGAATTTTTAAGGTTTAAATTAGCCCTGTTTTTAGGGTGTTACATTATTGTTTGGTTGGATGGGTAATTGGATTATGAGTCCAATGGTTCTTTCCGGAGCGAAAACGGAGCTAAAACGAGGAAGTTATGGCCAAAACAAGTTTTGGTACACATTGAGCTATTGTGCCCAGCGATTGTGACACTGTCACAATCGCCGTGTCACAATCGCCCAAGTGGTACCGAGAGTTGTAGGGATTGAGCTATTGTGCCCTAGCGATAGTGACACTGTCACAATAGCCGTGTCACTATAGCCGAAGTTGTACCGAGAGTTGGGAGGGCACGGGCGATTGTGCCCTGGCTATAGTGACACTGTCACTATCGCCGTGTCACTATAGCCGACGGGTTCCAAGGTGTTTTAAACCCCTTTTCTTCTTTCTTCTTCCCCATTTCACTTATATTTCTTAACTCTCTCAACTCTCTCTCTTTCTCTCAGTCGATTTAGCTCAAGAAACATCATCCCCTCCCCTCTCCTTCCTTATTCCTTCACCAAATCAAACCCTCTTCCTCCATTGATGAACATATTTGGAAGCTTGGAGTTTTTGTGGAGATTAGGAGTTGTTTTGGAAGATTCAAATGGTTAAGGTAATTTCTCCCTACCCAATAGTTGTTATTGTTGTTGATTTCATAATCTTTCCATCTTGTGATGTTGTGGATCGATTTTAGTGTTGATTGAATAAGGGAATCTCGTTTTCTTCATCTCCAACTAGGGTTTGGTATAAGATGGGTATTTTGGGTATGTTATGGATGGATGATGATTCCTTATGGTTGGATCGTATTACTGATGGTTGGGAATTTATAAATCTAGGTTTCGGAAGTTTTGGCTTGAGGATGCAAACTTCATCAAATGAGCATACGTTTGGAGAACTCTAGATTTAGCTAAATCTAGCAAGGTGAGTTCAAGTTACTTTGCGAAAACGTTGTACATGCCAAAATGAGTATTTTACAAATATGTGTGTGTTTTACTTGAAAATGTATGTGGTTGAGTTTTTTGGTTGATTTAACTCGTTTGAAGTGTTTATCTTCATAAATGTGTAAAACACCCATATTTGGGGATTTTGGATGTTTGGATGGTTAGAAGCCATAATTTGGTTTTAAAAGATTAATTGCTCAAAATGAGGTTTGTTTGGTGGTTTAATCATATATGTGTAAATGATTTTGTAAACCAATTGGGAAATACACTTTTAAGTGTTACGTGTCATTTTGAGAATTATAAAGGTGTGAGTCCTTTGGGAAAACCCTTTTTGTTTAACCCGTGATGAGTTTTGGGGTTAATGGTGATTTTGAAATATAGCTTGCCTAAACAAAGTTTAAATGTATTTTTGACCGACGTATGGGTCTAGCAAGCTTGGAGCATTTTGCTTGGTTTTGACTGTGAGTAAGTCTTGGGGACATTTGTCCAGCTTAACGGGCTCGGTGTAGAGTCTTGTTGATGGGTTGCTTTTATTGCACCGTTTTGCATTTATTGCACGTTTGAATATTTACATGCTTGGGTGAGTGAGTCATTCCGGGATAGGCATGATATTTGTAGACTATATTGCATTGGATCCATAGGCATGTTAGTCAGTCGTTGGTAATGGTCGGTTGGGTATCTCGGGGTTGGACCTCGGTATTCATGTTTTATGACCGTGACTTTCCAGTAGGCACATGGAGGATATAGTCTTGGGCACTTACCTTGGAGGTTTGTGTATCGATCCACGCCTTCGGGATGTATACCTTGGAGGTGGTCCCGATGTGCCGGGCCTTGAGGCGTTACCACGTAGGTAGACGTCAAGGTGTATCCTCAATTACGGTGTAACTTGGCTTCGTAGAGCAGAGTCGTGGAATAGGCCAGACGTATGTGGTAATTCCCGATTTCGTTGGGAGGGCAGAGATAGGCATAACGTAACTTGTAATCCCTACTCCCAGTTGTGCGATGAACGTTGTATAGGTGGTATACTTATGTGTTGCCTCCACCTTTAACGGATACGGGTCTCCCCCGTTTATGGTATTTGATCTTTATTACATTTTACAGTTGCTTGAGTATTGCTTCATATTATGTTTTAATAAAGAGTTATATTTAATGGATGATTTCCATGTTTTATGGGTTGAGTATGTTTTGTCAACCGTATGTGAAGGTTTTGCCTAAATTGGATTTATTCACGTATTTGGGTGAATTGGGATTTGTAACTCATTTTGGAAAACACCGTACACTTTTCGGGAAGGGTTCCCATGGATTTTGAGTGTGTTGGAAAATGTGTCGGTTATGTCGTTTGGGAAACCTTTTGGAAATGATAGTCTTTGTCATAAGCTTTCATTTGAAGATTTATATAAATCATGACTATAATTATTAATTGGCGATTTATGATTTTATATAGTCATGATAAAATGCTTGAACTCACTAGGCGTAAGCCTAACCTTTTTTATTTGTCGGCATGTGCAACAGGCTCAGGTTGGGGTAGCTCTATCTACATTGTGAAGTGGCGAGTGCTAGTGAGGTGCATAAGAGGTGAATAGCTTAAGTTATATTTCCGCATTTACCCTTGGGAAATAGCACTTGTATTTGGATTAAGTGATGTCTAAAGCGGGTTTAGCTTTGGTAATAAGACTTGTGTTGTATGCGTTGTTTGGAGATAACCATAGTTTGTAATTTGAGGTATTTTACATATTGTTTCGGATGTAATATTGAAAATTTTAATTAGTTGCTCTTTACAAATTTGAGGGTGTTACAGTAGCGGAACCCCCATGCTAAGTCACCGAAGGGGGGGCATTTGAGGATGAAAATACGATAGGTTATCTAGTATTCTCAGAGCTAAGAATATGATATGAGATGTGGTGTGATATGTTGTTATACATATACGTTAGTAAAGTGTAATGGATCCATAGGCACAAAATGGTTATGTACACGTAGAATAGATGAAGATAAGTCATTATTCTGATGTGTGAGAAATCTTGGAATAAACGAAATTCCAGATTGTTAAGGAAAAGACGAGGTTGGCATGTATATATTATAATCTCTGTTTCCTTTTCTAAGAAATAGGCATGTGTATATTGTTATTTCTTAGATACGTATAGAAACGGGCATGTGTGTATTGCGGTTTATGGGATAGATATGTACAGAAATGGGCATGTGTATATCGCGATTTCTGGAATAAGAGCATTACTCTAGATTCAGTGGAGAATCGTAGGGCAGCTCTGAGACATGATATGATGATGGAATTATTGTCATTCATATTCATGGAATTGGGTAAAAATCGTGTTAACAGGAATAGAGTTACACGTATGGTAAGAAAAGGAGTAGTCAGGTTTGTTATAACTTGTTTACATTGATTTTGCAATTATTATTGTGGAAACGAATGTTCTCACTAGGCGTTGGCCTAATCGTTTCAAATGATGTTTTCTTACCAGGTACCGGCTCGGGAAAATAAAGGGTTGTGGGACGAGCGTTTTGGAATAGCAAGGAAGTCAATTAACAGAAGGAGATTTTGAGGGATTACTTAGATAACTTAGTTAATCTGATTATAGTGACATAATTAGATTAATAGGTTATTCGTAGAATCATGTATCTCTAAATGTACTCTTGATGATTAATTCACTTGCTATTTATGTAAGTTTGAAGTTTATATTATCATAACTTGTGGAAATTTGAGGTTCAAATTAGCCCGGAATTTGGGGCGTTACAGTCCGACCATATAGGTCCACGCCTTACTTATCATGGATCCCGATGCCTATCCCGTGCTAAGCACATATGGAATTACACCTTACTGCCCATGAGACGACGCCCGACCATATAGGCCCACGCCTTACTTATCATGGAACCGATGCCTATTCCGTGCTACAAAAAAAACTAGCGTCTCGTAAATTGAGCTCAATCAATCCCGACCTCTTGCCCGTGAGACTAAGGGGAAACTCAAATGCCTATGGATCCATGGCTAACAAGGTCTACATATTACACGACCCCAAATGAATAAACAAATGCATTCAAAACATGCAATTCCCCAATAACATAAATTATGATCAAAACTCAACTTTGAGCTATCAAAACTAGACAAATGTCCCCAAAACTTGATAAAATCTAATACCGAGCCACAAGCTCAACTAACTCAAAATATAGTTCATGAAAGTCATAAGATGACATTAAATATAACAACACACACAGTTTGCCAGTAAATACTTCAAATCCATGAAAACCCATAACAAAACCTTGGATCGGGAAAACCCTTCTTTCCAAAGGATTCACACCTTTACATTTTCAAAACATCTCATGATGTGCTATATGCGTATTTCTAAAATCCACAAAATGCATTTTCATAACAAATAGACTTCATTTATCACATAAATCAACAACTTATTTTTATGTATGATTTATTCATCACATTTCCCCAAAATTTCAAATGTAAGTGTTTTACCATATTTACAACCATAAATACTTCAAAGGTTAAAACCCATCAAATAACTCAACATTGATAATTTCATGTAAAACACATAATTACTTAGAAAATATCATTTTGGCATGTACAAAGTTTTCACAAAGTGACTTGAACTCACCTTGCTTGATTTAGGCTAAATCTAGGATTTCTCCAAACGTAAGCTCCTTTGAAGAAGTTTGCATCCTCAAGCCAAAACCTCCAAAAATCTAAATTCATAACTTCCAACCATAAATATTCATATTCAGCCACTTTAAAACCATTCCCCAAACATCTTATATTGAAATCTCCATTTTGACCAAAACCCCAATATTAACCTAACTTCCCCAAAATCATCCAAACCGAAATTGGAGAAACAAAACACTACGAGATCATCAATGGAACATTTATAACTCATATGAAAGTATAGAAGCTAGGAGGATGAACTCACCACTTAGGTTTTGATGAAAACCTAGAAAACCCCAAAAATCTCTAGTGTTGTGGATGAAACTTGCTCTTGCATCAATAAATGAAATCACTAGCATAAAGTGGATAAGGAACACATTAATCTCCAAGAAAAAGCCACAAAATCAGTTAGGGTTTGTGAGGAAAAGAGGGGAAACGATTTGGAGAGAAGAGAAGAGATTTGAGTGTGAGAAATGAGAGACTTACCACCACCAAACACCCTTGAATCTTCAAATGAACTTCAAAACTAACACTTTATCCTTGAAAAACTCTAAAAACTCTAAAAACTGAAACCATGGCACTTTGAATCGCCAAAAACGGAGGTGAAATGAGAGAGATATGAAGAAATGAAGTTTGGGGTGTGAATTTCGTGTTTTAAGCTGATCTAGTGCTCCACGCGGATCTCCGTGCGGCTTCATAGGCGCCAAGACTGGCGCGGGGCACTGTTCGTTCGGTTTCTTCTTAAACACTATTTTGGCCACAACTTCTTCGTTTTAGCTCCGTTTTCGCTCCGGAAAGAACCATTGGACTCGTATTCGAATTCCTCATCCAACAAGACCATAAAATCTAAGATTTAACCCAAAATATTATTTTTCATATTTTTCTTAAAGATCGGTTCCACGCTGATTCGAAATTGGACTATCCGAAAATTACGGATGTTACAATCTTCTAATGGATACTCATATGAAATGGCATTATACCATCTTGGTGGTCTTTAAGCTAGACACTTGCTCTAACCTTCTTAAATTTCAAGTCCAAACAACTTTAGCCAAACGAAAATAGAATTGTACCAATTAAGTGATTCCAAATAATTATAATTCTAAAATAGATAAAATAAAATAATATTTCTGCGATAAATACTTTATTACATACAGGAATTTCAAAGAACTTGCATAGATTGACGGAGAACTAAAGCTATAATCCAATATGCTTTAGAAGTGACAGTGAGCCTCTAATGTAGCAATAAGATAATTAATTGCCTTAGTATAAGGTTTCAAGGCTTTATTGCCATAGTTCGCACAAGTTATTGCCGCATTTCTTCTTCGGTTACCAAATTATCAATTGGTTCTTGGTTCAACGGCTTCAAAAAGTCCTAATGAATTTTACCTACTTGATTTTTTCCAAAGGCTTTGTTTCACTCTTTTCCTAGCCATTACTTGAACAACGAAAAGACCTAGAAAAATTAGGAAAAAGAAAATAAATTACTTGTGGCGTTGTGATCAAATAAACATAACTTAGGTGTGGTATATGTATAAAATTCAAAAGAAGCATCACCTCCAATCGAAAGACAATCATACAATCCCCAAAAGAAAAATCTTTGAGCTATTCAATCGAATCGCATATTGAACTTGAAGACTTCAAATTTTCACGACATGATACAAATTAAACCATAAAGTGATCAAAATCACAAAATGAACATATGTAAAATTATAATACAATCAAATAATGTAATCAAAATAAAAAACGGACAAAAATAAAATTATATTGGGATGTAAATCGCGAACCATACAATTTTTACGTTAGATAAAAACCAAAAACCCCCACAACCTAAAAACTTTAACAACTCTGATATGCACACAAATTAAACGGTCTTTGTAGAGATAACCGAGCAAATCGTTGCCGCATTCAAAATAATAAAACAAACTAACATAAAATTATTTTACGATCAAAATCATGAAATGAACATATATGATAGCAAAACCGATAAACGAACATACATGAAATCCTTACCTTATTATAACCACAAGCACAACCCAAAAACACTACCTGCTTTGATTAGAAATTGAACAAAATCTGTAGAGATAACCCATCAAAATTCTTACCACATTCAAAATAAGAAACAAACATACATAAAATTATAATGCGACCAAAATCTCGAAAAGTACATAAAACCTTACCTTAGATCATAACCACAAAATTCCACAATCCATAAACCTTAACAACTCGAATACACGGACAAATTTAACGGTTCCCATTGCGATAACTTAACAAAATCCTAGCATAAGAAAAACAAAACTTATCAAGTACATCAAAACTACAACAGAAAAGGAAGGAAAAAAGGTAAGACGAAGAGAAAAGAAGAAATTGATACATTGATATGGCAAAACTTGTAGAAGGCATTAAAGATGGATTAAATGAGAATTCAAAAGGGCATACAACTCATCAAAGGTGAAGATGATGTTCATTAGCTTGAAGGGCAAGATTAGTTAAATTACAAAAAGACCCTACTCATGATAATACAAATGCATTTATTATAAGGAATAAAAGGATTTTAACAAATTTATCATTTTAAAAAATCAAAAAAACCCATATAATTTCTAAAGAAACATTCTCTTCCTACATTGTCCCACGTCATTCTATGTGGTAATTGTTTTTATATATATAAATGATTTTGTTTTTTCTTTTACTTAATTTAATCATTTTGATTTTAATGTAATAAAAAAAGGGAAATTAATTAAAATACCCTAAGTCAAACCAAGTGTTACCAAAATGCCCTAAATCTCTCCCACTTTGCAAAAATACCCTTTTTCCGCGATAGGAGCCCGTGATCGCGGGCCAGGGACCATTTCTGACACTTTTTTAAACTTGCAGGGACCATTTTTGAAAAATGGAATCCCGCGATGGGATTATTTTTGTGACTTTTCAATTGCAATGGACCATTTTTGAAAAATTCCAGGGACCATTTTTGAAAATTTGACCCGCGTTTGACACTGTTCACCCCGCTTTCGTCCAATTTTACGAATTTAAAATGAAATGTTACACTTTCAACCCCTATACTTATTTACTAAATTTACTTTATACCTTTTACTTTCATTATTTTAATTTTACATTTAACACATATAATCGTTTATTAACTAAAATACGTTAAAAAAATACGTTTTAATTTTAACAAATTACACCATTATAATCGTCTCTTCGATACGTTCGAAATGAGCCAAATCTTGAATTTTTTTGGATTTATATATTTTAATATATATCATATACAGTTATACACTACATAAAAAAATATTTTTTATATTTAAAATTCATACCCTTATAGTTAATTATTTAATTTATGGTACATCTTTTTTTTTCAATTTTGTTTTACACTCCTATCGCATTAACATAATAATCATATATTAACTAATTTATTAAATCGTTTTAAATTATTATTATTTGAATGTGTTTATAGATATCGTGAATGGCAATAGGAGAAGGTTTCACGAGAAGAATATTAAATGGGGTTTTGACAAGTCGGTATCACTGGACTCATTTAAGAATTGTGAAAAATGGGTATTTGGCGAATGATGATTCATGTGTGTTTGGAGCTGAAGTATTTGCAGTTACAGAGTATGCACAAAATGATCGATGTATTTCCAACGTAACTTAGATTAAAATTATCTCCTTCAGTTCAGTCTCGTCCCGTCCCATCCAGTTCAGTCCCGTCCAGTTCCGTCCCGTCCCATCTAGTATGCGTACCAAACGCTACCTAAGAGTACCGTAAATTAAATAATTAACTATAAAGGTATAAATTGTAAATATTAAAAATATTTTGATGTAGTGTATATGATATATATTAAAATATATAAATTCAAAAAAATTCAAGATTTGGCTCATTTCGAACGTATCAAAGAGACGATTACAATGGTGTAACTTGTTAAAATTAAAACGTATTTTTTTAACGAATTTTAGTTGATAAACGATTATATGTGTTAAATGTAAATTTAAATTATGAAAGTAAAAGGTATAAAGTAAAATAAGTAAATAAGTATAGGGGGTGAAATTGTAAATTTTAGTGAATCTATTTTTCTTTTATTCCCATTTTTTAAAATTTTAATGATCACTTTAAAAATAGGCATAGTAATGGACTCCGATTTATTAGGAAACCCGGCCTACCAGTTCCAACGAGTACAGTACAAGATCCCATGCTAAACCGGGTCTCGGGAAGAAGACAATGATCCCCGTTTGTCTTATGCTGAGGATAGGGCCAAGGATGGCAAGGACGGGTATGGCACTCTCCATCCCGCCCTGTACCGGTTGTATGTATTTATTGCTAAATTATATTATATAATTTTATTTCTCGTAAATAGTTCATTCACAAATCAGAACTTCTTATTTCCTAACAAGTTGGTCAAATTTAATTTTAAAATGTTGTTGATGTGCTGCATAATTAGGCCAGCGTACATTTTCTTGTTGCATAAAGTTGAATATTTATAACATTATCTTATAGTAAAACAAAATCATTTTGGTTTTAAAAAAAATAGGAAAATGTTTAAGTATTTATTTGTCATCTTTTTTAGAAAAAGGTGTAAAATTTATTTGTTACAAAAGTTCAGGGACTTAATAATTCAAAACCAGATAGTTTGTTGAATTTTTTATACTTTTTCCAAATTTTCCACATTAACCTATTTTTACAGGTTACAAGATGTATTTAACCGGTTTTAAAAAGTTTAATGGTTTTATCATTTAAAAAAATAGTTTAAAAACTTAAATCATTCAAAATCAAATATTTTGTTGGGGTTTTTTAGACTTTTCCCTATTAAATATTGTAGTTGATTATTTTTTCAAGATGTCTTTTTTGGTCATTTTACAAGTTTATAAGCTAGCTTTGTCATAGTGACTTATTATCAGCTAACTTATCAGCTACCAGCTAACTTTTCAATCACCAGCTAGCTTATCAGCTACCAGCTAATTTATCAGCTAGTTTGCCAAACATAGCCTTAGAGATTATAACACAATGTATGGGATCCAGTGAGAAGTTAAGTTAATGTGAGACGTAGTTATCAATCGTTGGATACACATTAGGATGAGATCATGAGAAGCTCCGGATCAATTCCCGTATCGAGCGTGATTTGTGTCGGCTTGAGATTAAAAGTGATCAAGAGTTCAGATCAACTTCTCAAACTTCTCTCGTTAACTCAACTTTTCACACGATCGTTTACCTATAACACAATGCTTACCAAAAGATACAACCGAATACAGATGGTAGACTAAAGACCATCTATTTTGAAATAGAGAGATCAAAACAAAGCACAAAATCAAATTTTTGTTATGAACAATGTGACCTAACAAATGTCGTTGATGCTCATACACACTTTTTGAGCTAGCATGAAAGTTGCCTAACTTCTCACCCTATCTCGAACAAACGCTAAGCAACACAAGCAATGAAGTCACCTACTTTGGCAAACACGTGTTAATTTTTTTATGTAAACGTAGGTTTCTGAGCAAGCTTATGAACACCGATTAATCCCCCAGGCGACCACATGTTGCTAGTTTTCTTGGGGTAACCATGGGCATGTGGTCGTTAATTTTCTTGGGGTAGCCTGTTAGATATAGTGTCCAGAGTCATTAACTATTGGTAATATTTTTAATAATAGCAGTGTCCTTTTGGGTTGCCCTTAAGACCCAAAATAAACAATCAGAATAATTAAATGAAGTTAAAGCAATTAGTTCAATTGATGATAAGCTGCAATATAATTAATTAGATTAATTATATAAAGTGCAGGGACTAATTGGTTAGAATAGTTTTAACAAGCTTATCGGTTCAAGGGGGCTAAGTGTAAAATAGAGGGTTATAAATAAACTGCTAGGGGTTAAACCCTAAATAAGTTTTTTCCATCTCTCTTGGAGTCGTTGATCTCCCTTCTCCCTCTCCCAAAATCGTAAACCCTAATTTAGGGTTTAGTGATTAAGCATCTTCCTGTTGTTGGTATTTTGGTGTTCTTAAGTGTGAGCCACTAGAGGGATTCATACTATTGGTCCTTGACATCCAAGAAGCGAGATCAAAGGTTTGATTCATCATTGTGGTTTTCGACAATCGCAATAAACAAGTAAGTGTTCTTGATTCAATCTTTTGTAGTTAATTATCTAGAACGCATGTATTCATATAGGTTGATAGTTTGTATAACCATTGATGATAAAAATTAAAATATGCTTCCGTTGCCTATATCATGTGGTTGTATGTTTACTCAAAACCTTACAGTGGTATCAGAGTCATTGTTCTTAGATATTATCTCAAAAGTGTTTCAATTTGATTTGCAAAACTGTTTATGTTGGATTAGGGTTTTCGAAATTTAGGGTTTTGAGGCTACAAAATCGATTTCAATTTTTTGTGGCCATTGGATTGCTTAATCCCTAAGTTAAGGTTTCGTGGTCATAACCTCAAAAAAAACCTAATTTTTGGAAACTATATTTTTACTTGCATAAAAGATTTGAATTATTATTGATTAAGTTTATTGAAATCCCTAATGGGTATAGGGTAGTCGTTTTTTATGCAATGTTATAACCTAATTGTTTTTTGGCTAGTTTCCTAACTTGCCTAAAACACATAAATATTGAATTTTGGCAAATATTGAATAGATATATTCAAATTTGAATTATACTGTAAGATAAACATTAACATTATTTATATAGTGAATATAAATTGTATGTAAAATATTTACATTAATTATTAGCATGTGTCCTCACATATTTAATTGGAATTAATTATGGAAACGATTATATTAATTATTAAATGTGTCATCACATGGTTAATTAGAATTAATTAGATAATCATAATTTTAAATTGTTTAAAATTTCATTCAATTTATATATATATATATATATATATATATATTAGACCTTAATTATATATATAAAATTAAATTATACATTGATAGTCAAACCGATACTAGGCGTACTCAATATAAGCACTTTAAGGGGGTTTAAGGAGGTTACCTATAATATGGTTGCCGAATGAGTTAATGGTTTTTAAAACGCCCTGCGTTGCCATACTCACCGCCTCTTGTGTGGACTAGTGGAATTACCGAAAAGGTTTGATAGGTCAATGTAACAAGTTAAAAGTATTAACTATGAAGTATAAAAACAAAATCCCGTTTTAGATATACTAAGAAATGTGAAAGTCTTATGCTACCCATGAGAAGAACACACATATTCTTATAGTTTGTTAACGGAGCGTGTGCGGTTTGCCGGCACGTTAATGTGAAACTATAGTCGAAAATGATGTGGCGCTCGTGATTCTTAAGCGTACTTGAGCCGAGGGGTCCATGTGTTCTTGCATGGTCGATTCACCATCTAGTTTGTGATCCTCGGCATCCCAGTCACAAATAGAAAATAAGCATAGTCGAGATTAACATGCCATTGACATAAGTCGGTGAATCTCAAAAGAACTAGGAGTTTCATAGTGAATGAAATTAACAAATAGCATTTGTTTACCTAAATAACTTTGTGATGTGATTACGGCATCCCTTTTCACATCATAGAGTAAAATATGGATCCTAGCCTTGTTAAATAATTTTGGATAATTGTTTTTAAAGGTTAAATTTCAAACTAACTAAAATAAAACTATATCTACAGATGGCTGAAAATATTCCTCCTCCTCCTCCTCCTACTCACTGAACATCTAACCTTACGTTACTCTCTATCCTAAGTAAAGATAAGTTGACTGGGCCAAATTACTTGGATTGGATTCGTGCCTTGAGAATTGCCTTGAGGTACGAAGACAAAGAGTATCTGCTCGACGAGGATCTTCCTATACTTAATGATGATGCAAGCCCTGAAGCAGTAATTGAATACAATAAGCAATTCGCAGAATCCACAAAAGTCGCGTGTCTCATGTTGGCATCCATGTCCCCGAAACTTCAAAAGAGTTTCGAGAACATGGGGGCGTTTGAACTAAATCAGCAGCTTCGTGAAATGTTTCAGGAGCAAGCGAGGCAAGAAAGGTTCCAAGTCATAAAATCGCTTATGGAATGTAAGCAATAGGACGGTGCCCCTGTATGTGCGCATGTGCAAAAGATGAAAGCGTACATTGACAGGTTAGGCAATCTAGGTGTCGATTTCCCAAGAGAGCTTGCCATTGACATGGTGCTAAACTCTCTTAGTTGGGCATATAAACAGTTCATAGTGAACTTCAATATGAACAATATGGACAAGACCTTGATGGAGCTCCATGGCATGTTGAGATCTGCTGAAGCAAGTATGGGTAAGACCCAAAGTGCTCACTCAACTGCTCCCGTCCTGGCCATTAGGGAAGGTGGCTGTAAGAAGAAGAAAGTTTCTCATCCCAAAGGGAAGGGAAAGGCTAAAGTTGTTCCTCGCAACCAAGGCCACAAGAGAAAAGCTGATTCTTCTGACATACCACCCATAAGTGACCCTAAAGAGGCCATATGCTTTTACTGTCAAGAAAGGGGCCATTGGAAGAGAAGCTGTCCAAAATATCTGGAGGACTTGAAAATGAACAAGGTCAAAGGGTGTGGCACCTCAGGTATTTTTACAATTGAACTCCATAGTACTTCGATTTCTAACTCTTGGGTCCTTGATACGGGATGTGGTACTCACATTTGCTCTAATTTCCAGGGACTAAAGGGAAGTAGAACGTTGAAGCATGGGGAGCTGAATCTGATCATGGGAAACAGGATGACTGCCGCTGTTACCAAGATTGGAGATTTTGAGCTCGTGCTTAGTAGTGGTTTTTCAATAAAGTTATTAGATTGTTGCTACTCGCCAGAAATGGCTCGAAACGTTATTTCTTTTCATGCATTGTACAAGGATGGTTTTGAATTTCAATTTGATAATAATAATGGTTGCATTTTGGTTTATAAACATGGTTGTTTTTATTTTAAAACCTCTCCTTGTAATGGTGTGTATGAAAGTGCGATTTGTGTTGGTAGAAATAATAATAACTTAACTCTAAATGTTGGTTCCTCCAATAGTGAATTGGATAAATTGTTGTTATGGCATCATCGTCTTGGCCACATAAACAAGAAACGCATCGCCAAGCTCCAATCGGATGGGATCTTGGAACCATTTGCCTTAAAGTCGGATGGAGAATGCGAGTCTTGCTTACTTGGCAAGATGACAAAAGCACCTTTCAAAGGAAAAATGGAAAGGGGTAAGGATCTGTTGGACTTAATCCACACAGATGTATGTGGACCGTTCAGATCTGCCACGAGAAACGGTGAGAGATACTTAGTTACCTTTACTGACGATTTCAGTAGATATGGATTTATCTATTTGATGAAAAACAAGTCGGACACCTTTGAAGTGTTCAAAGGATTCAAAAACGAAGTAGAAAACCAACTGGGCAAGAAGATCAAGATGCTCCGGTCCGACAGGGGTGGAGAATACTTGAGTCATGAATTCTACGACTATCTAAGGGATTGTGGAATAGTTCCGCAATTATCTCCTCCCAGAACACCACAACTCAATGGTGTTGCTGAGAGAAGAAATCGAACGCTACTTGATATGGTTCGGTCCATGATGAGTCGTGCTACACTTCCAATATCGTTCTGGGGCTATGCCTTAGAAACTGCAGCTCATATCTTAAACCTCGTTCCAACTAAGAAGGCTGCAAAGACACCCTCTGAAATGTGGACTGGGACTCGTCCCTCGTTAGCACATATAAAGGTCTGGGGTTGTGAAGTCTTCGTTCGGCGCGAAACTAACGACAAGCTAGAACCTAGAGCAGAGAAGTATCGGTTCATTGGTTATCCCTACAAAACCTTTGGATATATATTTTACAAACCTTCTGAGAACAAAGTGTTTGTAGCTAGAAGGGGAGTCTTCCAAGAAAGGGAGATCATTTCCAAAGAGGATAGTGGGAGCAGTATTGATCTTGAAGAAATTCAAGAAACAACCAATGATGAACCTATAGTTGACACTAGCCCTCAACATGAGGTTGAACCACCTGTTGAGGAAACTGACATACCTCCACCACCTCTTCGCGGAACTAGTAGAGATAGTAGAGCTAATCAATCTCCTGATTTTTATTATGGTTTTCATGTTACAAAGGAAGGAGATACACTAGTCAATGATAAAACATTTGATAGTGCGGATGAGCCATCCAACTACAAGGAAGCGATGGCAGACCCTGAGGCTGCCAAGTGGAAAGAGGCCATGGAGAGCGAGATTCAATCTATGTACGATAACCAAGTTTGGAAATTGGTTGATCATGCACCAGGTCGCAAGACAGTTGGGTGTAAGTGGATCTTCAAAAAGAAGACCGACATGGATGGGAATGTGCACACATTCAAGGCTAGACTGGTTGCGAAAGGTTACACTCAAACTCAAGGGATTGATTATGATGAAACCTTCTCACCAGTAGCAAAGATTAAGTCTATCAGGATATTACTTGCCATAGCTGCATTTCATGACTATGAAATATGGCAAATAGATGTAAAAACCGCTTTCCTCAATGGGAAACTTGATGAGGATGTGTATATGGCACAACCTGAAGGTTTTGTACATACCGAGTATCCAGATAAGGTGTGTAAGCTTGAAAGATCCATTTATGGACTTAAACAAGTGTCTCGTAGCTGGAATCTTTGTTTTCATGAAAAGGTCAAGGAGTTTGGATTTTCTCGAATCGAAGATGAGTCCTGCGTATATGTTAAGGCTAGTGGGAGTAATGTTGTATTTCTAGGCTTGTATGTTGATGACATACTACTCATAAGAAACGATATTCCGATGTTGCAAGATGTAAAGGTCTGGCTCGGGAAATGTTTCGCTATGAAAGATTTGGGAAATGCATCATACATACTTGGAATAATAATTTATCGAGATAGAACCAAGCGTTTAATTGGATTTAGCCAAAGTACATACTTGGATAAGATATTGAAGAAATTCAATATGAGTGATTTCAAGAAAGGGTATTTGCCCATGCAACATGGCATAAGATTGATTAAAGGTCAATGTCCCAGAACTAGTAAAGAACTGGACAGAATGAGTCGAATTCCATATGCATCTGCTATAGGATCGATCATGTATGTCATGACATGTACTAGACCTGATGTCTTATTTGCTGAGCATGGTGAGTAGATATCAAGGGAACCCAGGCGAAAGTCATTGGACGGCTGTAAAGAACATTCTTAAGTATCTTCGGAGGACTAAAGATGTGTTCTTAGTCTATGGTGGAAAAGATGAATTACGAGTAACAGGTTATACTGATGCGAGTTTCCAGACAGATCGGGATGATTCCCGCTCGCAGTCAGGATGGGTGTTCTTGTTGAATGGTGGGGCCGTGACTTGGAAAAGTTCCAAACAGGACACGGTGGCTGACTCCACGTGTGAATCAGAATATATCGCAGCTAGTGAAGCAGCGAAAGAGGCTGCATGGTTGAAGAATTTCATAGGTGATATGGGCGTTGTACCAAGCATCAGTGAACCCATTGAAATCTTCTGTGATAACGAAGGTGCAGTCGCATTGACTAAAGAACCTAAAGACCATGGGAAGTCAAAACACGTACAAAGGAAGTATCACTTGGTGCGACACAAGGTTGCGGAAAACCAGATCGTGGTGAGTAGAGTGCCGACTGAAGAAAATTCGGCGGATCCTTTCACGAAAGCATTAACTCGACCCAAACATGAGTATTATACTGAAGCCATAGGTGTTAGAATTATCAATATACCTTGAATGTTTTAGTTGTTAGTTTGATGCATTAAAAACGTAATAAATTGTAATTGATTTGGAGATTATTATACGGAGATTATAATATATGCTGGATTACGTCCATTTACATTTAATTTATTATCGTGTTTTGTTTTGCATGTTTAGAACCAACTTCCGGAGTATTAATTTACTTAAACCTCCACAGTCAGTCATACTCCTGGAAGTAAGTAGTGATTCAAGACTGTCATGGAGTGTTAGAAGCATAGAGAATGCAACTAACGCTCATGAGTACTTAATTGTGATTTAGGTATTGGAACAACCCGCACTCAAAAGTTTACTTCATGGATTAAGTCATAATAATTTTGAGATGATAATATTTTATGTTCTTCAAACGGAGATACATAGAGTTTTGCTCTAGGATTCTGTTATGCTTTGGTGTGCTCCAACGCTGACCGTAACTGGCAGCTATACAGGGTATGTCCGTGTATAATATGATGAGTAGAAATGAACTGTGTAGTCAAAGTTTATTTGTTCCTTCTGCCTAAACAGAAGAAGCGATATACATAGGCCCCTCGATGATTTGGTGTTGACATTAAGTGTTTGGCCAAACCCTGACTAGAATTGATGTGTTCAATTGAGTAGTCTGATGAATTCAACACATATCGGAAATCGGGAAACATAATCTTGATCCATGAGATAGACATTTATCCATGTCTCAGGTTCATATGATATCTTGTAGAACAAAGGAACATTAAATCACTTATCTTAGGACCGAATCTTTATCAGAGTTCGGCAGCTGCATTGGATGGCTTGCTCTCTGCTGATTATTGAAAGTGTTAAAACCAAATAGAGTTAATAACTTGTCCAAGTGGGAGACTGTTGGATATAGTGTCCAGAGTCATTAACTATTGGTAATATTTCTAAGAATAGCAGGGTCCTTTTGGGTTGCCCTTAAGACCCAAAATAAATAATCAAAAGAATTAAAGGGAGTTAAAGCAATTAGTTCAATTGATGATAAGCTGCAATATAATTAATTAGATTAATTATATAAAGTGCAGGGACTAATTGGTTAAAATAGTTTTAACAAGCTTATCGGTTCAAGGGGACTAAGTGTAAAATAGAGGGTTATAAATAAACTGCTAGGGGTTAAACCCTAAATGAGTTTTTTCCATCTCTCTTTGAGCCGTTGATCTCCCTTCTCCCTCTCCCAAAATCGTAAACCCTAATTTAGGGTTTAGTGATTAAGCATCTTCCTGTTGTTGGTATTTTGGTGTTCTTAAGTGTGAGCCACTAGAGGGATTCATACTATTGGTCCTTGACATCCAAGAAGCGAGATCAAAGGTTTGATTCATCATTGTGGTTTTCGACAATCGCAATAAACAAGCAAGTGTTCTTGATTCAATCTTTTGTAGTTAATTATCTAGAACGCATGTATTCATATAGGTTGATAGTTTGTATAACCATTGATGATAAAAAATTAAAATATGCTTCCGTTGCCTATATCATGTGGTTGTATGTTTACTCAAAACCTTACATAACCATGGGTTTCCGAGTCAACTTACGGACATCGACTAATCCCCCGGGTAACCACAAATGGGTTGGGTTATCGCAAGTTACCACAAGCGCTTAGGCAAGTGTTAATTCGTGCAACTCGCAAACTTGTACCGAAAGTCATCCTCCAATGTCAAAACATGCAAAGCGAGGTCGCAAGTTGCTAACAAATCACCAAAGCATGCAGTGAATTAGCATCACAAACTACAACAGAAGAGATTTATAGTCGTCCAGAAATCGATAATAGTCGTCTTTCACCAAAGCATGCAGTGAATTATCTGTAGTTGACAACCGTATGTCATCACTTTAATAAATTCTGTCGACTGTTTTAAAAAGGAAAAATACGATAACAAAAGTTGGAGATAACAAAAAATGAATTTATCGTGAGGTACATGTAAACATGATTACATTTTGGCCGGTTAAAAAGGGCATCAAATAAGTTCTTTTAATGACCGATTAAGGAACCAACCATCAAATGACAGGTTAAGAATTCACTAGTTAGGACCTTTTTCTTAAAAGCACCATGTCGCACTCACCCATCAGTCAACGGACCGTTTAATAAGGATCGTTCCGTGGGGACGGGTTAAAAGAGGTCCATATCAGTTAACACATTTTGGGCTAGGAAGCAGGAGCAGTTATGCCGTAACCGATGACACTTTTTGACCAAAACCAGTTCGACAGTCAACCATTTTTCGCTGATCTCTACTTAGAACAAATACAATGGCCCAACAATTTGCATATGAACACAACTTCAACAGATTGTAAAAGAAACCCGACAGTGTGCCTTGAACCAGACAGCATCTAACACAAGCAAGCTTCAATTATCAAATCAAACTCCAACTCGAGCCACGACATTTCTGGACACAAATCGAGCTCAAATGAACATAAACATCTTATATCAATAATAAGATTGAACCGTGTGAAGAATGAGACTTCTGGCAGCAAAAGCAGTAGGATCACAAAATTAAAAAAGAAGACTTCACAATCCGGTCAAATCATTGTTATATCTCAAAACTGCCGATAATAGTAAAATTTGGAAGATAACTTCTCTACATACAAGACTTGTGTTTACCTCTATTGCTTAATAATGCAGTATCTGGGACGCAGCTGTTGAAGGATCTCATAATAATCTGCTGCAACTTCCTTGTTACAAAAGATTTCATCCCAAATTCTTTGGAGATCTATCAAGCATACACAAAAAACGTCATAACAGATTCCAAATTGTTTGCATACAACAACTATTAGTAAGTATTCAAGTACCAACATACCAGATTTGTCTGCAGGTGAAAGACACAGGATGACCATATTGAATCTCGACACCTTGGGCAGATTTTCTAAGTATTTGACAGCCAGGTCAATATCATCACTGTCAAGTAGCAAATCAATAAGATGTTAATTTTGTTCAGCAAATATGGAAACTCAAAACACTCCATTCTAAGACATCACACGTAAATTCAGCTACTTGCCTGAAAAAGCTGGCAATGCACCTAACAATATCAATTAAGAGAGGTGCAGACAAGGCATTTTTGAATATCTCTGGTAAGGCAACAGGATTTGTGGCCTATTTAGACAAGAAAAAAAGAAAAGGATCAATTACTTACGATAAAATAAAAAATAAGATGATGAAGGAACTAGAAAAAGTAGAAGGGACGATAAAAATCATGCTTCTAGCTTAAGATGATTTAGAAAAACACAAGTTCCCCAGGTAATAGATAGAATATGCTATCAGGTCCATAGCTAAGCAATATGTATATATATGTATATATATGTATATATATGTATATATATGTATATATATGTATATATATGTATATATATGTATATATATGTATATATATGTATATATATGTATATATATGTATATATATGTATATATATGTATATATATGCTTGAGGTATAAAATGACGAAAAATCATGTATACCTTTAACAGACGAGTCTGTAGGGTACGATCACCAGAGAATCCTCGCCATGAAACCTCAAACTGATAAGCCGAAGTTGGAGGGACAATGTTTTTTGCAGCCTCAGCAGTGGCAAGAGAAGCTGCCCGAGCAGCAAGCTGTTGGACTGATTCTTTTAACTCTTTCTTGGCAATATTGTGATTTTTCTGAGAAGATGTAAAAGACCCATATTAGGAGCATGTATAGCAAGCAAATAAATGGGAAGCACAGTGTTGTCGGGTATACCTCCATGCTCTCTGTTTTAGGTTTAGCAACTCTTGTTGTTTCAGAAATTTTTGGTTCTTTTTGCACCTGTTGTGTTGGTCCTTTTAATGACGCAGATGCCTTCTTAAGAAGTTCCTGGAAATTTGAACACACATTATTTATGGACAACAGGACAAGGAGGAATCAGAATTCAGAAAGCAAACAAATAAGCACAAAAAAGTCTGAGGACGTTAACTAAAATAAGTAAAAAGCAAACAATTTATACCTTGTCATACAAAGATTTTGCATCTGCATACTGTCTTTTAATTTCTTGGTTCTGTGGCTCCAACCTCAAAGCAAACTCTGCGTCTATAGTTAGATCAAATCAATATAATTGAACTTATGAAAGGTTATATGTGTAAAATATCCAGTACAACATACATACGAAGGTATTTAAGGTATTAAACATACCTTCCTTGGAATCTTTAAGTTTACCAAGTTCTTTTCTAGCCGTTGAACGTCTTGAGTACGCTTTAATGTACCGATCATCTAAGTTTAAGGCTTCTGTACAATCGTCCTCAGCTTCCTGGAATCTAATGAATTGAAACTAAGGGGACAGAAACAAATATGTAGGATAAAATATGTATTCATATCCAGTGTTTGAAGAATTTCAATTACATGGATGATATGCAAATTTCAGGCATGTATCTGTTTTTGTGTTGTTGAATACTTGTTGCAACTTTTTCATGGCAAAAAAGTCATCTCAAATAAAAAAATAATATATCAAGTACATAAGAAGTAGAAGAACAAAAAAAACTTGCCTCTTAAGTTTAAGATAAGCCATTGCCCTGTTTGCATAGGCTACTGCAGTTGGCGATAGCGCAAGACTCCTAGAATAGCATTCAATTGCTTCTTTATATTTTCTCTGCTTGAAGAACTCATTACCCTGTGAAATGATACAAAGAGATTTAGCAAAAAATAATAATTACAAAAACCGCCCCTTGATTATTCTGCTAGCTGCAGTTTTCAGTCATTCGATTTCTGATTTTGCATTAATCCAAAAAGAAAGAAGTGATTTAACACCTTTATCCAACCCGGCATATCCATTAGTTTCCAATAAATCAGTCATGTGTGGGGCACATAACCTGGGGGCAAAAATGTCAATAACTACTATTCATACCAACTCTTTCTCTGAATTAGCATCCACAGAACTGTCATCTGTCATGAAGCCACTGGATAAACGGCTAACTGCATCATACTTTTTCAGGTAATCCTCTTCTCTAGCAGTACTTGAGTGATTTACAGATGAAGTGTTAACCATTTGTCTTTTATCCACACCAACTACTCCGATCTTCTGAAACGTATATCAAGTTAGTGACCTTTGAAATATTCAAAGATACTTTATTCACTCTGAAAACATATAAACTAGTTTCTTACAGGTTTTACAATGAGTCGATGACTATCCAATCTGCTTACCTTTGAATTTCCACTTCCAGGCTCTTTTGATTCATGTGATCTTCCATTAACTCCAAGGTTGGATGAATTACTAACAGAATTTTTCAGCTTTGAAGGTTCCTAATAAATTTAACGCGAGCCATGAATAATGTTGGCAAAATAAACAATTGAGGGTATTTGTAAACTCCAAACTGATAAAAATATTGCAAGTTGTGGATGAATTGTTTTTAGCGATCCACTAATGAATTAACCACAAAGCTATTATCACTTCAATCATGATTCATGAGAAGAAGAAAAAAGACTCCAGGACAAGGTGGCTGTAAAATCAATGACAAAAGAGGGCCTGGCAGACAGCATACTCTAGCGCTGTTGAGCAAGTGGAACTTAATGGTATTAGATGCCCACTGCTTATGCTGTATCAAACGCATAAACAGTAAGCTTAATGTCATGACTATGAAAAGCCCAATATCTACATAAAGCTGAATTAGTAAAATCTCCAAACATACTTCAAACAGTTGAACCGCCTAGATATCAAGGAAGAAGCCCCCAGAACTATGACAGTAAGACACTAACATAAACAATATGCCAATTGACCAAAGATTCAACATGAAAGTTTGTCCAAGTTACCATCTTTTCCATGTCAGATTGTGATTTCAGCTTCTTGTCTTTATCCTTGACTGAAAGTTCCCAATCCTGCAAGTTATTCAAAAATCCCTCGAAATCCTGGTAGAACAAGCAAGCTATGCAAATTACAAACATCATATTGTTGATACATTGAATGAACAGGGTATTCTAAATAACCTAACAATGATGCATTAATACATGAGGTTCAAATGAGGTTCAAATGAGGTTCAAATCTTGTGGAAACTTCAGCCAGCCAATTATGAATTTAAATTGAAAATTGATCAACCAAAAGCATTGTAAGGTCTAAAAGCAGCATCAAATCCTAAGTCTTGGATTGAAATATGTGTGTCTTGGGTAGTAGAGAGATCTGCAGAATTCTTATGATCCTCTTTATCCCACATTCCAATGTGTCATATATATAATTTTGAACGGAGGGAATAGTAATCATGAACTTTAAGCTAAAGACCTAATGCAAGGATGGAATTTAGCAGGAGAATCCAAAATCAGTAAGAAGCAAAACGACTAAAGAATAACAACCAAAAGTTGGAGCACGGTTTCAATTCAAAGCCATGTTTTTTTTTCCTTTCCGCTACTCTATAACTATGTATGAAGGTCACAAAACAACTTGAACTTCTCGCTTACAGAAATTAAACCTCCCAGTTGGAACTTGTTGAACAATAGACGATGATTTACAAAGTTTCTGGTAAAACAGAAGAAGAAACAAGCCGTAAGGTTTACCAGGTGATGATCGCGCTCATGCTTGCTCGGAACCCTAGCCATGGCGAGAGTCTGTTCGGTCTACTGGAACTTCTCGATGTTTCTGGTGTGAAGTCTTCTTCCGACGTCGAAGAAAGAGGTTTACCTGCCGTGGGGTTAAAGCGGACAACCAAAAATTACTTCAAAAAATAAATTGCATTCCCGAAAAATATACAAGGCTATGTTTATGTTTGGCAAACCGAGAAAGTCACGCTTAGCAAAAACTAGCTTATAAACATGTAAGAACATCTTCAAAGAAAAATCAATTATAATATTTAATTATATAATTAAAACAAATTTATAACAATATAATATGTTAATTAATACAACCAATTTAGTAAAGAAAAATTAAATAATATAACATGTTAAAAATTTTAATTATATCGATGTTAAAAAAACTCATATCAAATAGAAATTTTTTTTGGTACATGTTTGGATAATCATACGCTAGCTTATAAGCTAACTTTTTGAAACACTCCTTGAAGTAGCTTTTGATTAGATTTTTGTGAATATTCCAATATTATCCTTATTAATATTAATTATTATTTATTAACCACTATTATAAATAAATATTAATTATTTAATACATTAATATAATTAATTCTTTTAACATGTTATATTATTTAAATTTTTTTACTACATTAGTTGTATTAATTAACATATCATATTGCTATAAATTTGTTTTAATTATATAATTATAATTAAATATTGTAATTGATATTTCTCTGAAGATGTCATTTTTTGTTATTTCACATGCTTATAAGCTAGTTTTTATCAAACGTGACTTCATCATCAGCTAGCTTATCAACTACCATCTAGTTTATAAGTCATAAGTTAATTTATCAGTTAGTTTGTCAAACATCGCCTTAAAAAAGATCATGACCCTTGTGGGACATTTCAAGAGTGCTCCATGGAAGGATGGAGAATTCTCTTTGTAAAATGATGTAGAAGCCCCTTCCACGAATATAGTATATATTTGATGTCTCTAGATGGTTCTTTGTAAATGCCTAGATAGTAGTTCTCTGCTGTGTTCATTTGAGTAGTATAAATAAGTGGTGGTCTCATTTGGTTCAACACACCTCAAAATATTCTTTAAAACTCTCTTGTAAAGGTTCTCTTAATACAAGTTCCCTTTGCATTCCACTTCTTCCCTTATACTTTTTACTTGCTTTTATTGTTGGTTGTTTGGAAGTTTGGTTGACTTAGTATGAAAACTAAGGTAGTAAGGTTACACGCGATCTTGTAGAGACTAGGTTGTAAAACGAACCGAACGAACACGAACAAAGGCTTGTTAATGTTCGTTTCGTTTAGCTTAACCGAATAAATGAACGAACATTCACGAACGTAAATGAACGAACGAGACATTTGTTCATGTTCGTTCGTTTATTAAATAAACGAACATAATTAAACGAACTTCCCGTCGAACAATTCACGAACGGTTTGTTGAACGTTCGGCTCGTTTACACTAGACAAGTCCGTGAGGCAAACAAAATTAAGCAAATTATAGAACTTAGTGAAAATAAGTCGGTTGAAGCTTTGTTCAATCTATTTGATCTAGATTTTATTTTCATAAATATTTACTTCTAATTTATCATTATGACAACTCCACGGCCATCTTGATTCCCATAACACTACACAAACGCCATATGCCTAAAATGGAAAGGGTATGAGACGGTAGGGATGGCAAAAAAACACCGTCCTCGACGGGGATCCGACACCCAAATCCGGTTTGACCGGGGAATCTTCGAGTTGACCGGGGATGGGGACGGGGACGGGGATGGGAAATCCTTGAATTTGTTAACCGGGGATGGGGATAGAGACGGGGATGGGAAATCCTTGAATTTGTTAACCGGGGATGGGGTCGGGGCTAGATACCTCTCAAACCCGGCCCTGACCCCGAGTATTTTATATAAGTTTTTATATATAGTATGTGTTTATATATTTACGTATATATAACATAATAAAAATGATAAATCCAATGAGTATATATTTACGTAGAGATAGGACAAGAGCCCCAAGGCCCATCTTTGACTTTAAATATGTCTTTGGCACAACTTACTAGTTAGCCAACTTATCAAGAGGTAGGGTACTCTTAATATAAAGATATCTAGATTTTCTCTCTTGGTCTATGTGGGACAACCAAATCCCAACAATACCCCACATTTTCTATTCAAACTCTAATATATATATTATATTCAATACACCAATATAATCAATATTCGATTATGAGAAACTTTCCAGATATATTATAGTATTGGTATTATTGTTCGGAGAAACTTTTAGTTATATAATGTGGATGTATAAAATATATATTATTATGTATTGTAATTAATATATTTATTTCCAAAAAAACTCGTTTACAAACGCAACAAATTAAAAGTTGGTTTACTAAACTTTATAAAAATACGTCATTCAATCGTAAAATTGACATTTATAAAGATATTATATAAAAAACCTGATTCCCCGGTTGGGATCCCCGTTCCCCGATGGGGATGGGGATAGGAAAGGAATTTTGTTCCCTGATGGGGATATCGATCCCGATATCCCCGACCCCGTTGCCATCTCTATGGGACATAATGTAATTCTCTATAAATTTAAAGATTTTCTAGAAAAAAAAAACTCAACTTTGTTATTTTCAAGGTAAATAATTCAACCATTCAATAAAAAAATGAAAAAAACCGATAAAAGATTTTCTATATTATTGAACATTTTAGTAATATAAATATTAAAATCTTTAAAATAGTGAAGATGGAGGCAGACGTAATTTTCTTCTAAAGGACAGGACAGAACAGAACAGGGTCCATTGTCCCACGTTTGGCAGGACCTTTATGTGGAACGGACTGGAACAAGGTGGAACAAACTTGAACAGGCCTGTTCCACCCCCACACCATGGAAGTATGGAACAAGCTGGGAATAAGGTGAAACATACTTATGTTTTACCAATATAACCTCAAAATAAAATCTAATTCTCTTCTAAAACATCAAATAAACCTTCTATTTCATATTTTATTCATTCTTTAAATTTAGCAAGGGTAAATTGGTCAATGTAATCTGTTCTGTTTTATCCAGTTATGTCTTACCAAACGTGGAACAACTGTTCTGTTCTGTCTTGTCCCACCTTGTCCTGTCATATTCTGTCTGCGTACCAAACGCACCCTAAAGTCGTTGTGACTAGTGCACCTCCAAGTAATTCTCAAAAATCTATTCAAAATGAATAGAATTAAAAATAAAAAAGAAAAAGAAAATCATTTTAAAGATTAAATCATTAGTTATATTATTAAAATATTCAATAAAGTTGGTATTCTCACCTAAACATTTAACTTCAAAAACTTCTATCAATGAAAATAATAAACAATAGTTTACATCTTTTCTACAACATCTATTTTAAAGAAAGAGAGTTTTGAAAAATCTGCCGAAACAAAAATAAAAAATAAAAAATAAAAAATTAACCAATTTCTCCATTTTAAAGATGATGTTTTAATAGGTGAAAAAAGATGCTAATATAAATCACAAATTAAAGTAGGCAAATAATTGCAGATGAATTGGACTACTAAAAACCATTATTTCTTACATGTCCCAATATGAACAACACTATTTCTCTTTTGCAAACAAAACCAGCTGATAATACAAGCAAGACATCAATCCATGAATCATATCAAAACTATCATCACATCACAATATCTGCTCTTATTACCATTAATTACTATCAACAATGGGAATAGAAATTGGAATCAACAAACATGCAATTTCTCTTGTACTGCATTGTAGCATTGCAGGCTGCACAATGGCAGTTTCAACCTTGAATCTCTGTACTTGAATGGTTCTGAACAAGATGGACCTGCACATTTCTCCCGTGGAGGAGGATAACTGCACAAATCCACATCAAATATAAAAATCATATATATATATATATATTTCAATTCTTGTATAAATGGAAGGTATCGCAATTAAAACCTGCAAGGCTTGGATTCAAAAATGTTTGGCAACCCGATATCATCAGAAAATGTCACAACTGTCCGAGTGGGACCAATTACCAATCTAACAGTGTTCGATGCAAGTGTGGCAGCATTTGAATTCCTCTCCTACAACGATGAAAATTTAAAAACTTATTGGATATATGAATACTCTCTCCGTCCCAAAATAAAAGTCGAAAATGAAAAAGACATAGTTATAGGAATATGTAATCATTATATTTTTTAATTAACCAAACGACAACTTTACCCCTAATGATAAGACAGTAAAGAATTTCTCATCTCATAATTAAAGATAGAATTGGAAACTGAATGTTTACTTCCGAAAATGGACACTTATTTCGGGATAGAGGGAGTATAAGATATTGCTAAAAGTAGGCAACCTGGGCCAACTCCTTTTGCCTCTGCTTTATTTTATTCTCTCGCTTCTTTCTGCTGGAATCCTGGCCCAATATTTTCCTAATAGCCTCAGCCTACAAAAGAACCAAAGAGAAAATATATAAATATATATATATGATGAAAAATTCACATTATCCACTGGTAGATGCATGTGGACAGAAATAGTAACCAAAACGAATCGAAATTTTGAAAACATAACAAACAATATACAGACCTCAGACTCTCGAGCTGCCTTGGCAGCCTGCATTTTTCGTCGTTGAGCGGCCTCAGCCTTTTTAAGTTGTTGCTCTACCTCAGAGAGTTTATCTTTTTGCTCTATCACCATACCAGATAATCAATCATAAGCATCAATATAACCAAACATCCCATAAAGCAAAGCTTGTTAGTGTTTTTTCAAGGAAAAGACTGTTTTAACACTAGAGGCAGGTCATTTGAAGCTTATTGAGTAAAGCTGTTTATATGATAATTAAAAACTCATTCAGCAACATAACCCACCCCCAAAGCAAAAAAGACAATGGATGCTTACTTCTAGGTGGAGCAGGAGGTAAGCCATGGGGAAACTCGACTACAGTTGCTGTGGAATCAGTGGAATGAAGGGCTTGGCGGCGTGTGGTGACTGTCGTTTCTCTACTAGATTCTTCACCAATCACGTCACCAGATGCTCGTTCTTCTCCTGTGTAATCAGTATCTTCAGATTCTCTCCCTGTTTTGGACTTTTTCCCCTCTCGTGATGACTCCATTTTAAGAACACTTGAAATCTTCCGTTGCTTTTTGCTTCCACCTTCATCTTCATCATCAACCTTGGCAGATTTCAGTTTCATCTTCGCAAGGTAACGCAACTCGGCATCATCTTCATCATCATCATTATCACCGCCATCTAATAAGCGTCTCCTATGCACGCGCTTACTCTTATGAACTGAATCATGCTTTTCCGAATTCTTTATAGATCTGTTTTCTTCCGTTATGGTGCGTCTTGAAGAATCAACTTTCCCAACAGCAAACCCGCTTCTAGAGAAATCTTTCCATGGGATCCCTCGCAAGCCACTTCCTTTCTCCTCGTCTGGATTCCCCTTCTCAATACACAAAGAAATTTTCAGCCAAGGAGATGGGGGTTTTACGACACTTATTTCACAGAAGATATGTAATACCCCGGGTAAGTTCGTTAGTTAAAATCCTAGTTCCGTTAAATTATTTAACTCTATAATTGATGTTTTGGGTAAGTTTAGGTGAAATTATAAGTTTAGGGGTGTTTAAGTCATTAGTGAATAGTTCAAGGTCCACTTGGTATTTATGGGTTGATATTATCACCTTAGACATTCAGATATTATCATAACTCAGCAGAAAACATTCAGTGTGTGTGTGTGTTTTGAGAGCAAAAGAAGAAGAAAGAAAGGTTTGGTGGCTAGGGATTCAAATTGGTATACTTGGAAGAGTTTTGAGGTATGTTTCATTTACAATTTATGTTTGAAATTGCTAGTAGATAGTTTCTATCGGTGTAGAATCAGTGATTTCATATCTGGGGTTGATTCAGTCGGTTTCTGGGTAAAAAGGACCAAACCGACAGAGGTTTCCGGACACATGATGAATGTGTCCGGGTAGTTTTGTTGATAGTATCCGGGTAGTTTTGTTGATAGTGTCCGGTAGTTTCTTCATGCAGGTGTCCGGACGAATCTTGCATCCGGTAAGTTCCTCTTTTCATTAAGTTTCCGGACGAATTTAGATACCGGATGCCTGTTGTCCGGATACTTTTGTGGTTTCCGGAAACTTTAGCTGTTTTGGTTATTTTTGAGATTTTGATGCTTTTAAGTGTCCAGTAATACTGTGTTTTTGTTGGACTTTGGATAGAGTATAAATAAAGACTGAAAATACTATGGACTTGACTTAAGTTCGGGTTTGGGGAAGATATTTAAGGAATTAAGTTATTCTAAGTTCTTAGACTATTAAGTAAGCCTTATGTGTTCATTTGGTAAAGAGGAGTATGTATTTGATTTGTACAGATTCTGTGAATTTGAAGTGAAAGCAGAGTCGTTTTGAGAAAAGCTTGGAGAACGTTATGATAGACTAACAGGTGAGTTTTACTTCAAAATGGTTTCAAACTGGAATACATATATGTGTGTATTGAATATGTGATTATGTGCTTATGTTTGAAATATAATATGTGGAGATGTATATTATATTTACATGAGTATTACACTATACGAGAGTGTGTTGGCCGGGCTTAGGACCGGTGGTGTTGGCTGTAATATTCGTACAGCGGTGTTGGCTGTAATTGTCGTACAGAGGAGCGGAGTTAATTTATTAGTTGGCTTGCAACCAACTAATATGGCCATGGGAATGAGACAGGAAAAGTACACGATGCGTGAGTTATGATTGGTATTTATCTTTTGTGATATATATATGGTATTTGTGCAAATGGTTTTAAAAATGACAGGGATTTTCTCACTTAGACCAATAGGTCTAACCCTCATTTTGTTTTAAAAATATGTATTCCAGGTCATGGATCGGGTAAGAACAAGTGAATAGAGAATTCGGTGGCTAGCTTTTGGGAAGACTTATATGTTGAAGACTATGATGTGTTTTGCGTTTATAACCTTGTTATTAGATATAATGTATTTAATTAGCGAAAAATTGTAATGAAATACCTTATTTTGGATTGTAAAGAATAAGGGACCGTATTTGTTATATAATGTATCTTTGTTATGTAACGACGTTATGAAATATATGTTATTTGTTGTATGTTTGGGATCCGGGTTGTTACAAGATAATTGATCCGAATTTCAGACAGCACTTCATTCCAATGCAACCATTGAACTAAACAAACTAACATGGTTCACAGCAAGAATCCACAAAACAACACATATTTTCACATAATAACAATTTAATTATCATATTAGTAGGATAGCTAATGCTTTAATAACGTCAAGTACTAAAAACATGCCATCAACATTATATAGAATTCCAACACCTACTGCTTATTGACTTCTCTTTGTTGGCATATTGCCGCCAGCCCCCCACTTACACTATATTCTCGAGTTTGGAAAGGAAAGAAGAGAAAAGGTGTGTGTTAGGAAAGAAGAGACGAAAAGAAAGAGAGATAACTGTTTTGCCTGATCTCAAGTTGAAAAGAAAAAGAAAAAAGAGCTAATAATGTAAGAATTATACCCACATTAGGTTAATTCGATTAATTTTAGGTCAAGGGTAGTTTTGTCATTAGAAAGTTTATAAACGCTTGTTACACTTCCAAGTTCCTTTCTCCCCAAATCTTCCGGCGTTTGGAAGTTGTGGATAGAAAAAAGATCATATAGAACTTCATGTTTTCAATAAAGTAGACCAATAGATATGTGTATGTAAGCATGTAGGTATATGTGTTTTACATGTATGTATGTATATATATATATGTGTGTGTGTGTGTGTGTCTGTGTGTGTGTGTCTGTGCACCACAACACTACTATAACTCAGAAGTTAAATGATGAACAAGAATATGTGATAACCGTACAATCTGCACACATTAATTAATACAAAACTAGCAGCATAACTCACCTGAGAAATCAGTTTCTGCTTTAAACGGCTGCTAGTGGAGTGCTGCGGAGGCTTCAAGGAGGCAGCAACATCAGATGAAGGCTTTGCATGTATAGTACGTGTTACACCCCCAACTTTAAGCTTTACTTTCTTCACTACATTATCAACTCCCTTTGCATCTGCATCTACTTCCAACAACCCAGAATCATGACCATCACTTGTAGGGGTATCATACTTTGCGTCTTTATAATTAGATGCAAACACTTCACTAGTGTCCTTATCATCACTACTTTCCTGAGCTTCAAATTCAGAATCAACATTTGGGGCCATCTCAGCATCAGCCAGGTTAGTGTAGGAAGCCCTTGAACTGCACTGATCCATATCAAGTATTTTCCTCTGATAATTAGTGTCATGACCCACATTATCATCACTTAGTCCTTTGCTTCCATTGTTTGAAGGTGGAGAAGATGACAATGGTGAATTGTCATTCTCTGGTTGAATATCATTCCGTGGACGTCGATCACTCCTCTTCTTCCTCATGGTTTGCTTCATATCCCTGAAGCTAAAACTTCCAAGATTTTCCATGGTAAAAAAGAGGCCTTAACCAGAATCCAACTGCCGGCACAGCCTAAAGTTGGAGAAGCAGAACTAATTTGTCAGCAAAATGCAAGAAAGATATCAATAACATGGCAAAATTTGTACCCACATAACAAATAAAATAACCAATAAATGTGAGGGGATAAAAGCCAGCATTCTTCACACAGCCATCTACAATTCAATTTTACTAGCATCCAAGAAATATGAGTTCACAACAAGCGACTAAAGTAAGAACATCCAACAAGAAAATTCCATATGAGCACCTACAGGGGATAATAATAATAATATGATGATTTTTATTTATATTTTTACCGCCAAAACATGTGCACAAAAAGAAAATATTTTTGCGACTGATCTATTTCACTCATAAATCGTCACCCACGCAAAGGTGTCATTAATTCAGCCAAATCATGAAAAAACACACACACACACACACACAAAAATTGCATAATCAGTCGAAAGATTTAAGAAATTGATGGAATCTAAAAAACCTAATTTTGGTAACATCAACAAGATTAGCAAAAGAAGCCAGTACTAGAGATGCAAATATGGCGAGGATTGATTACCTTGAAAGCAGCAAATCAGAGCAGCGTTAGGTGAAATAACGGAACTGGAAGAAAAAAGGGAAAACAGAGCGAGATAGGGTTAGGGTTTAAGAGGGTCTTCTTCAGATAGAAATGTTGGAATTTTTGCGAAAAGGGGAGTAGATAAGTAGTAATAGTAGTATTAAGGTTACCCGTCGTCTCTTCCAAGCAATAGCATACCGCCATTAAAACCACCACGTCTACGGTATCAATTCCCGGCAGTCGTTGACTTCGCCCCAATTAAAATGTACCCGGTTCAATATAAAAAATATACAAATTTCAAAATTAATGAGATTCATCAAACATTTATATTTTTGGGTATAGTTTGGTATGCAACCCGGATTCGACTAGAATGAACAGGATTGAACTGGACAAGAGAGGGTAGGACAGGATCTGACTGAACAGGACTTGACAAGACAACCGTCTGTCTTGTGTTTGGTACGACTAGAACCAGATAGGACAAACGAAACAATTTTCCATAAAAGTTTTTTGATGGTTTTATATATTATATAATAGTTATAAATGATATAAATAAAGTATATATTTAAATAATTTAATTAATTTTTTTTTAGTTTTTACATAATTTCCATACACATAAATGCATATAGAAATAGAAGTATGAAATTGAGTGAATTTTTTTAAATAATTAATGGTCGTTCAAAAAATCCGATTCATACAAAGGAAATATTATATTTGATTCAATTGAGAAGATCTTTATGAATTGATGGAGGCATGGTTGCACGACAAGTAAAGATAAAAGTCATGTACAATGGTAAAGGATGTTGTAGTAGTGGAGGTGGCCGATGGTGGTTGGCGGTGACCATCGGTGGTGGCGACAATGGGGTGGTGGTGATCGGTGGAGGTGGCGATGGTCGGTGGTGGAGGAACTTGTTGTAGCGGAGGAAGAGGTGAAAATGGCCGCCATGGGTGGTGGTGATCGGTGTGAGTGGTGTCGATGAGTGATGGTTGTGGAGGTGGTGGGGGAGGTTATTATAGTGGAGGAATAGGTAGTGGTGGCTACCGGTGGTCACCGATGGTGGTAGCGGCAACGATGGGTGATGGTGACCCTTAAGACCAATACTATATTAGGATTATATACAAATGGGGTATGTCAGTAATTTTTTAAGGGGAAATTAATTAAAATGCCACAAGTTTGACTTTGTTTTACCAAAATACCCTAAATCTCGATCAGTTTGCCAAAACGCCCTTTTTTCGCGATGAGAGCCCGCGATCGCGGGCAGTGGCAATTTTATAAATATTTTACCCCGTGTACGCGGGGTGTCACGTGTAATTCGATGAATTTGTTGAATTTTGAATTGAAATGTTACACTTTCAACCTCTATACTTATTTACTTACTTTACTTTATACCTTTTACTTTCATAATTTTAATTTTACATTTAACACATATAATCGTTTATTAACTAAAATACGTTAAAAAATACGTTTTAATTTTAACAAGTTACACCATTATAATCGTCTCTTCGATACGTTCGAAATGAGTCCAATCTTGAATTTTTTTGGATTTATATATTTTAATATATATCATATACACTACATAAAAAATATTTTTTATATTTAAAATTCATACCCTTATAGTTAATTATTTAATTTATGCTACTCTTATAGTTAAAATACGTTTTATTTATTTTATTATCGATGGTCCAAGTGTAAGTATTAAAAATTGGCGGAGGCTTTGTGATGGACAGACATCGATCCTTTTGTGCATACTCCGTAACTGCAAATACTTCAGCTCCAAACACACATGAATCATCATTCGTCAAATACCCATTTTCACAATTCTTAAATGAGTCCAGTGATACCAACTTGTTAAAACCCCATTTCATATTCTTCTCGTGAAAGTTTGTCATATTGCCATTATGTTAATGCGATAGGAGTGTAAAACAAAATTGAAAAAAAAATAAGAGATGTACCATAAATTAAATAATTAACTATAAGGGTATGAATTTTAAATATAAAAAATATTATTAAAATATATAAATCCAAAAAAATTTAAGATTTGGCTCATTTTGAACGTATCGAAGAGACGATTATAATGGTGTAACTTGTTAAAATTAAAACATATTTTTTTAACATATTTTAGTTAATAAACGATTATATGTGTTAAATGTAAAATTAAAATTATGAAAGTAAAAGGTATAAAGTAAAGTAAATAAGTATAGGGGTTGAAAGTGTAACATTTCAATTCAAAATCATCAAATTGAATTAAATGGTCCACCACGCGATCGCGGGTAAAAGTTTCAAAAATGGTCCCTTCCATTTTCAAAAAGTGTCAAAAATGGTCCCTGCCCGCGATCGCGGGCTCCCATCGCGGAAAAAAGGGCATTTTTGCAAACTGAACGAGATTTAGGGTATTTTGGTAAAGCAAAGTCAAACTTGTGGCATTTTAATTAATTTCCCTTTTTTAAATTCTGTCATTTTTATCCCATGTTGTTCCACCTATTTTGGAGGAACAAGAAAATACCTTTTTTCTCCCATCTTGTCCCACTCTGTCCAGTCCTTGTCACTGTCCCATGTCACGCCAAACGTGAAAAATTTTAAATAAAAATGTGGGCCTTTGTTTTGAATGAAAATCGTAACCGGTTAAGGATCGGCATCGATAAACCATAATTTGTCCTATCGGGTTGGGCCGGTCCCGGTTCCAAGTTGGTCCCTACATTTTTAATATTCGTGATGAAGTTCGTAGAGCATATGTGTTGAAAGGGCCTTACCGACCTCGAATATCATTAATATAATATCATTGTGTTTTTCATTTTTCAGAATGTTTACATTTATTTTTATTCTATTTTATATAATGTTTTCCCTCGTACAAATTATTGGCTCCGACCCTGATTAACTTATGCTAGTACCAAAACGTAATAAGCTAATAAATTGTTATCTAGGGGGTGTTTGTGATTACTTATTAATGTAAAATAACCAAAAAGTTAATAAGTTGTTTCAAATAAGTTAATATGTTAGAATGAAATGGCTTATAAACAATTCCTTATCACCGATGTCAAACCGGTATAAGCATTTTTCTTTTTTCTTATCCAAACATTAAAATTTTCTTATAACTAATATCATACCGAAATAAGTTAATAATTATGAAAATGTATGTGAAACTGTAATTGTGATAATTACAGGGTGTTATATGTAAATGTGTATAATTAAATAAATGTTTCAAGATAATTATATGATTATTACAGATAATCACCAAAAACTTTATTTGAGTTATGGATCAACTATAAGACGGTCCACATAAATAGAATGATATGCCAAATCAATTTCAAGTGATTATCATCTTAGGGGCTGTTTACTTAGAGCTTAATGGGCTTAATAGTCTATCCGGCTTATTCGCACAGCCCTTTTGGGTTGTTTACTTATGACTTATCCGGACAGATCATGTCTTATTCGGACAGATGGAAATGGTGTGTTGTCCACATACAACCAAAAAAAGACACCCCTACCCCTTCTAACACTCATCCTTCTCACGGCTTCAAGACCCTTATCAAAATGACAAAACCCTAGAACCTCATCTTACATTGTGTATCGTGAGACACCTCATCGACACTGCATCTCATCGAAGCCTCCGTCTTTCCCCGTACGACTGTGCATCTCCTTCCCGACCGACCACCTTCTTCCTCACCGAGACACTCTTCTTCCTCATCGATTTCTTCCCAGATTTATTTGAAGTTCGATTTTCCAGATTTCCAGATTTCGTTCCAAATTTTTTTTTATTGTTCGATTTCAGATTGTTCAGTTTTTCATTGATTGTTCAATTTCGATTTTGATTTTTTTCGATTTCGATTTCTGTTTGTTTCAGATTGCTGAAATTCGATTTCAGATTGTTCATCTTTTTTCATTTGTTGAAGTTTGCTTGAATAGTTTTCTTTCTTCGTTTTGGTTGGACGGAGCTGTGGTCTCCCTAGTTTTTTGTATTGTTCGGCGCTGGTTTACTGCTTGCAAAGTGCAAACTATACCTGCATGTTTCTGTTTTGTTGCCGCAACCTTGGATGAACTCTCTGTTTTGTGGTCGGTGGTTTTTTGGTAATAAAAGTTTGGGTGATGTTGCCTTGCAAAAAAAAACATTGTTGAAGTTGGATTTTAATTGTTTCAACTTGTTTGATTTCGATTCTTTCATATTGTTCAATTTCCGTTGTTTCAGGTTGTTTCTTGAAGTTCGATTTCGATTCTTTCATATTGTTCAATTTCCATTGTTTCAGGTTGTTTCTTGAAGTTCGCTTTTGATTTTTCATTGACTGTTCGTTCGAGATTGTTAGATTTCGATTGTTTCATATTGTTCGATTTTGATTGTTTCATATTGTTCAAGTTCAAATTTTTTAGATTGTAAGTTGATTGTTCTACTGATGGGTAAAACGGTCATTTCTATCATTCAGACTCTTGATTCAGTAAAAAAAAGTAAACAACAATAGAATTTTATCCGGACAGACAAATTTATCTAGACAGACAAATTTATCCAGACAGGACTTAACAAAAATTTTGGTAAACAGCCCTTTAGATTTTCCTTTCAGTTAAAAAAATGTAAAAGAAACATTTTCTTTCTGTAACCACATATTAGAATTAGGAAACCACCCTAGCGCCAGTGGGAGATGAACGTGCGTTCGTGTGTATATCAACTATAGAGGAAACCATTCTTGGTTTCTAAGTGTCTGGATAGATATCTCATCAGATCTAAAAGATGCAATTCTGCCTGACCATGCTCCAAAAAATCGGGGCCTAGTAAGCACGAAGCCAAGTCTGGATCAAGCCGAAATTTTGAGGATGTAATACCTCGGGTAAGTTCGTTAGTTAAATGTTAGTTCCGTTAAATTTTGTTAACTTTAAAATGTGAAGTTAAAGGTAAGTTTGGATAGATTTATGAGTAAATGGTGTAATTGGTCATTTATGATAACTTAAGGACTAAGGTGGTAAATTGGATTAGATATTACTCTTGATGGAATTAGATATTTTCATAAAATCAGTATTATCCAGAAATTTAAAGTGAGTGTGTGTGTACTTGGAGAAGAAAAGAAGAAGAAAGAAGGTTTTGGAACTAGGGATTCAATTTGGTGCAATTAGAAGTAATTTCAGGTATGTTTCCTTTGCAAATCTTGTGTGTAATTGCTATTAGGTAGTTTCTATCGGAGTAGAATAAACGATTTCACATCTGAGAATGATTCAGTCGATTTTTGGGCTGAAAGTATGCAAACCGACAGAGTTTTCCGGACACCATGAATGTGTCCGGATGGGTTGGTTGGTAGTGTCCGGGTAATTAACTGGTGGTGTTCGGATGGTGTTCTAAGATGTCCGGACGAGTCAACTATCCGGGTAAGTCTCTCTTTTCTATAGTTTTCGGATGAGTTAAGATACCGGATGCTGTCCGGATTACTTTGGTGTCCGGATGACGTCCGGATTGTATAGGTTGTCCGGAAAAGTCATGTTGTCCGGAAAAGTAATGCTGTCCGGAAAAGTAGTGTTGTCCGGATACTTTAGCTGTTTGACCAATTTTGTGATTTCGGATACTTTTGAGTGTCCGGATATAGTTTCTAAAAGCATTTTGAGTTAAGTTGTTCCGAAAACTTCCCGGGGGCCGCCCCCCAGACCCCGCAAGGGCGTTGCCCCTTGACCCCATCCGCTAACCGGGTAGCGGAACCCCCGTGTTAAGTCGCCGTAGGGGAACATTTGAGGATAAGAGTTTAATAAGTTATTCGGGATTCTCAGCCTGTTTGTGTTCTATTTGGTAAAGTGGTATATGTATTTGACTTGTACAGATACTGTGAAATTGAAGAGAAGCTGAATTGTTTTGAGAAAAGCTTGGAGAACGTTTTGATAAGACAAACAGGTGAGTTTTACTTGAAAATGTTTTTAAACTGGAATACATATATGTGTGTATAGAATATGTGACAAATGATGTGTTTATATGCTTATGTTGGAAATATAATATGTGAAGATTGTATTATATTTGCATAAGTATTATACGAGAGTATATCGGCCGGGATTAGGACCGATGATGTTGGTCGTAGTAATTGTACGGTGGTGTTGGCCGTAGTAGTTGTACGGTGGTGTTGGCCGTAGAAGTTGTACGGTGGAGATAATTTATTAGTTGGCTTGCAACCAACTAATATGGTCATGGGAATGAGAAGGGAAAGTACATGAAGAGTGAGTTCAAATTGATAATTGTGATTGTGTTATGTGAATGTAATTTATGTAAATGGAGTTTATATAAATGATTTCAAATTGACAGGGATTTTCTCACTTAGACCACTAGGTCTAACCCTCATTTTGTTTTAAAATATGTATTCCAGGTCATGGAGCAAGTAAGGATCAATGATAAGATAATCTGTGATTAGCTTTTTGGGAAGACTTGTGTTATGAAGATCATGAAGTGTTTTTGTACTTGTGACTTTGTTATTAGTCATAATGTAAATTATTTAGTCGAAAAAGTTTGTACTGAATTACTTATTATGTTTAGCAAGACTATGGGACCGAATATGAAATATGATGTATCTTTTGATAAAATTATGTTATGAAATGTATGTTATTTGTATATATTGAATATGGGTTGTTACAGAGGACAAACCTAAGCCTAAGCCCGGCCCAAAAAAGTCTAAAAAAGAAAAAAAAACCACATCATAAAAAAGCTCGGTTGGGTTACCTTTCAACCCCCGACTAATATAATTGATATAAATATAGATATATTAAGGGGTGTTATTCGGTCGGTTAAATCGGTTTTCAGTTTATTCGGTTCGGGTTAATCGGTTTTTAAGTTTTTATAAAACTAACCGATAACCAAACCAAATAAGGTTCGGTTTAATCGGTTTCGGTTTATTCGGTTTCGGGTTATTCGGTTCGGTAACTGGTTAAACCGAATAAGAATTTATATTTTTTCGTTGGACACTTTCTCAAATTAATTGTCCGTTGCTTTTAATATATTATTGTATTATACAATAATACTCGGTAAATGACTTATTATATAAATAAAAACGTTATCTATCAACCAATATCTACCAAATGATATATATATATATATATATTTAATGCGACGTTGTAAATCAAAGAAAAAACGTAATCTAATAAAAACATTATCTACTATCAATAAAAAAATATTATATAGCAATAAAATATGTAAAATAATAATAGTATAACATGTATTTGGATTATATTTTATAAGCATGAAATATATAAAATATTAGTAGAGTGTGATATTCGGGTTAACCGAATTAGAAAAAAATTAACCGAAAACCGAACCGAATAAGAATTCTTATTCGGTTAACCGAACCGTTTAACCCGAAAACCGAATAATCCGAAACCGTTTAACCCAAATTTCATTCGGTTCGGGTGGGTTATTCGGTTTCGGTTCATATATAGTATTTTTCTTATTTAATTTTACTATTTGACAAACAAATTATTTTGGAAGTAGGCTCCCATTAGCAACGGCCGTTAAGTTTTGAATTTATAATCCGCTCGTACCTTGCTTTTAACGGACAAAATTCCATCAATCACACTATCAAAAACCACCGCCATTCTCTACTTTCTACTCCCGATTCACCTCCGCCATGAAAGTCCTGAAAACCCTAAAAACCTTCAAATTCTGGTCCAAAAAGAAGAAGAAAACTATCAAAAACCACCGCCATTCTCTTCCTCCACCACCACCATGCTGCTGCAGCCACACGCTTCAGCCTTCAGCTCCGCCGCTACCTGCCTGGCTAGATTACGAGGAGCAGACCTACAATCAACATCTCTTAGCATCCGATGTGAAATTCTCATCATTTTCTTCAGGATTGCCAGTTTCATATCAAGCTCGATTCGATCCAGAAGAAGATGAGACGAGATCAAAGGCTCCACTTGAACCTAGCGTGATGAAGGCAACATCATCATCATCATCATCATCATCACCATCTGCATCTGGTGATGTAGTAGAAACCAATTGTTCTTATCAGCAGTATATGGTTCAAAATCCAGTATACACAGTGCCTGTGTTGCAATCGAGAACAACAGACAGATCTGCTGGTGCCGTTGGTTGCGTGTTTAATATCGGTTCCCATCTGTTCCGCTGCTTCTTCCCCTGTTTTCGCATTCGAGAGGTTTGAATTATTTTCAATTTTCATCATATGATATATTTATGCAGATTCAAAGTTTTATTGTAAAAATGAATTATTAATAAAAAAAAGTAATATTTATATATTGAACAAAAAAAAGTAGTCACAACCTCCATATCAAGTTAAAATCTAGTTTTTTTGTGTATAATTTGTCATATGTATAACTCATCTCTATGGTTGTTGGATATTTTTTTTAAATTTTTTAAAATCTCCATTTTAGGGGGTGTTTGGGAGTGCTTATATTTTTGACTTATTTGCTTATAGCTTCTCCCCACCGCAAATAAGCAGTTTGGAGTGTTTGGATAGAAAAAATCAAAAGTGCTTATTTGCTTCTCCTCACCACAAATAAGTTGTTTTTGATAAGTCAATCCATACCTACTTATTTACTTCTCCTTATTTTCTTATCTATCAAAATTACCTTTTTACCCTCAATTTTTTACAAACACTTTTTAAAAACTGTTTTTCCTCACCACATAAGCAAATAAGCATACGTTAAAAATATAAGCACTCCCAAACACCCCTTTAAAGAATACGTTGTAGATGTTGTTATATTATGGTAAAGCATGTAAAATTGACCGCGTCTATAATAACCGATGAAGATGTACATTTAGATCACAGTCGTCTTTATGGCTTCGACACCTCCACAAAATATAATGTAACATTCATAGACTATAAGGTCCCATTTGGTTTATAGAATTGGATATGATTTGGAATTCAATTTCATTCCGACCCTATATTTTGTGTAAATGATTGTTTTGATTTGAAATCCCAATCCCACACGAATGGAATTTAAAAATCCATGGGAGTTGTTGGTGTTTTGTAGGATTTCATACGATTTGTGTGTAATAATGTTTTAAAATATGTTAAAAACATTTGTTTTATGATGATTAATAATAAAAAGGTAATTTTATTTTTGTAATTATTTATAAAAATGGAATTCAATTTCATGCTAAATCCTACAAACCAAAGACACCAAAGATTCCAAATACTTCTAAATCCAAATCCCTCCAATTGCAAATCAAACCCTTCTACAAAATCCAAATTCCTCAAAACCATTTCATCAAACCAAACGTCCCTTAAAAGGTATTTCACCACTTCTCACCAAAACTCTTCTTTTTATATGATCCAAAGTCGGAAAGTGTTGGAAATTTTAGTAAAAAAATATGTTTTTTACTAAACTTTGGACACATTTAAATATATATATATATATATATATATATATATATGTTATATATAATTAACTCTTAGTGGGTTTATGTTCTCTTATATGAGAGCTTCGAAACGATATATAATGCTTCCAAAGCGGAATATGTGTGAATGAGATATCGATACTCAAAGTTGAGTAATTGGATGAAATTAGCAAAAAACAAGTTGGGTGTGGGAAGGTGTCCCACATAGGAAGAGAGAGTAAACCTTCTTTGGTTTATAACCAAAGAAGTGTGAGGAGTTGACAAGCTCCTTGATTGGTTTTACTCTAACTCCTACCCGCGCGCAGGGGGGTGCTGATTGACGATTTCGTAAGCTAAAATCGTCGAACTTGTGTGTGAGCGCGACCTGCGGACATGAATGCAGCTCCAAAATCCCGTGCTCACGCAGCTCGGTTTTGCTAAAATTCTGAAATGTATTGAAGATAATTAAATGATTTCGGTTACATAATTAATTCGTTAAGTACGAATTAATGTTTTGTCGGTTTCAACCTTTGTAACTGAAATATATTGATGGTGAATTAATTCGTTTTTAATCATCATCAGTTACAATCTTCACTATATATAGGAGGGTCTCGTTTTCATCCAAAGATACACCGAACTGCGCACGAAAATCAGTAAAGTATCGACACCCGATTTCTCTCTAAATCGCACCATACGAAACAGTAGCATACGATTTATTTTCGGCGAACTTTTCAGTCAAGTGGTCATCTCCGGCAGTTCTAAAACTGCTTACGCTGTTGTACCCTGGGAACAGACGGCAAATCTGTTTAAGGAAATCGTGTGTAACACGAGCCTCAACGGTTTTCGTCTTTTATAGGAATTCGTTTCCTTTATATTCTGTTTCATCTTATTTCTTTATATTTTCGTGGTTTAATAATTAATCGAGTGTATGATTAATATATATTAAAAATACCAACAGAAAGTTGGGAAAGAATGCAAAGAGCATAGTTAGCTAAAAAAAACACAACCCATCCTCTACCCTCCTAGCCCCTCATCCCATGGCAGTCTTAGGCACCGGCGGGTGCAGAAACACACTTAAGGGTGTCGAAAAAAATTCAAAACAAATTAATTCATCTGGACCAAAACAGTTTTGGGTTTTCGTTTTTGGCTTAAACGGTTCGGTTACCGAATAAAGATAATTCGTTTCGGTTTATAGTTGATTTTTTACCGAATAAAGATAACGAATAGTAGGTTTTTCGAGCTCGGCTTGAAAAAAATTATACTAGGCCCAAGCTCGACTCGAGCTCGATTAACTTTTTATTGTAGGGTTCGAGCTCGAACATTTTTTGATTTACCAAACTCGAGATCGATGTTTGTTTACGGGCTCCTACTCACAATCAATTAGCTCGTTTATTGACTCGAGATTTATAATTTTTATATTTTATATTTTGAACGAGTTAAGTCGAGCGTTGGTTTTATGAAGTTCGACTTGTTAAGTTAAATAATGGCCAACACATTCTTTACAACAAAAAAACAGTCCAACTTTTATCTTAAGTTTTGCTCCTTTTTGTTTGGGAAAACTTCTTTTTCAATTTTATATAATTAAGTCAACATTCTTTAAGAAAAAACACTACCAGGAATGTTTTAGAGAAAAAAAACCTTAAATCAGTTTTACCGTTCTTAAATCCTAAATCGTCGTCCGTTCTTCACCACCGTTTATTGCCGCTGTTGCACTTGCCATCGATCTCCCTCTTTTTATATGTTTTTTGTCTTACAATTCTTCATCTTTTCCAACAATTTAGTAGCGTGTATAGATAGATCAAAAAAGACGGAGAATCGAAAATGAAAAATATATCAAAAAGGGAGATATCGGCAATGGGCAGTGATTGGAAGCATATACAACGATTGGGTGGTGAGAGGGAGCGATAGCATTGAGTACAAGAGGTTTGAATAGCCGGCTACTAGCTTTTGAGGTTAAAATGATATAGTTAACCATGTTATAGAAGTTTTAATAACTTATTTATTCAAGAAAATGTTCAAGGACTCTAATTATTTAAAGTGGAAAAGTTTAATGATTTATGATACCTTAATTATTCTAGAGTAAATTACAAATTTGGTCATTGTGGTTTGACCTCAATTACGATGGAGGTCCCTAAACCCTAAAAATCATGGCTAGGGTCCTTGAGGTTTCATTTTCCTTACGATGGAGGTCCTTGGAGTTAACTTCTGTTAAAAAACTCTGTTAAGTCAAGGGTATTTTTGTCATTTTATGATTATATTTAATATAATTTTTATGGTACACCTTTGGATGCTTATATTACAACTCTTGGACCATATAAAAAACACCCATCTACGATGCAGTCCCCAACCACATCTTAGATCAACTTTTCCGGCCAAAATATACCAATTCCAGTCATCTTCTCTGACCAAAACCCCAACTCCAGTCATCTTCCCCGGCTAAAACTCCATCTCTGCCACCACATACAAACTCAATCGACCACAGGTAAATTCAATAACTCAACCATTGACTAAAACTCTTCCAATTTTTATCTCAAATTCAACTCAAAAAAATAAAAAACTGAAACTCAAAACAAAATCAAAACTCAGTCTCCAATCAAAATCAAAACTCAAACTTATACTCAAACTAGGGGTGTGCAGAAAGTCAACCGATCCAATCAGAACCGACCGACCTTGATTGGATATCCAATAGTAATTGGATCGGATCGGATCGGATCAATTTTTTCAACATCCAATTTGGATCGGTCGGTTCTTAGATGACAATCTAGAACCGACCAAAACCGAACCGATTCACCATCCAACCATCCATCCAATTATCATCAAACCGCTCATCCGATTATCATCCAGCCACCAATCCGATTATCATCCACCCACCCATCCTGTTATCATCCAACTACCATCCAGTACATTATAATTCAAAGTTTCAAAAGTAAAAAGTTTTTATTTTTAAAACATTATAATTTAAAAACATTTGTAAAATATAAAAAACTAATTTTTTTAGAAAGAAACATTGAAACACTTGATGGATCCAATCCGATCATCCATTGGATGTTGGATGAATCCAATCTGACCCAATGAATATCCAATGAGAACATCCAACGGATGGAACCGAACCGGTCCAATCATCCATTGGATTGAAAAAATTCCAACATCCAATGGATGATTGGATCGGTTCGGTCTGAAAAATCCGACATCCAATGGATGATTAGATCGGTTCGGTTCCCCTCACATCCATTGAATGTCAACCAATGAACACCCCTAACTCAAACCCAAATACAAACCCAACAGCCACCATCATCGAGCCCTAACCACCCACCCACCACAACTACCCTATCAAACCACCTACTACCCCACACCCAATTTTTTGAATTCTCATCGAAAAACAAACTCAAGGTCGATTTTAGGAGTTCGATGGGTTTTACCAACAAACCCAGACCTATATGGCTGGCAAACGCCGGTAGGTGGTAGGATTTGGGATTAGAAAGCGGAAGGGTTATTATATGTTTGATTTAAATTTTAATAGAAAACAAAACAAATATGTAAAAGACGGAAATACCCTTGAGTTAACGGAGCTATTTAACAAAAGTTAGAGCCATAGACATCCATCGTAATGAAAATGAAACCTCAAGGACCGTAGCCATGATTTTAGGGTTTAGGGACCTCCATCGTAATTGGGGTCAAACCACAGGGACCAAAATTTACTCATTATTCTAACATAGAAGATGAAAGTGTGAAATTTTCCTGCATTTTCAAATCTTTTTCAACAAATGGAAGTCTCATTGGTTGGGTTGGAACAAACTTCACATCAAACTAGTATGTGTAACATTGTTGAATCCTCATATCATTAATCCATTGCCTTTCGACAGATACACAAACAAAGCTATCTTCTACACTATATACATCCTAACTCGATTATCTAATGATTGCTTCTCAAATTCTCTTCCTCTTCTCCCTCATTCTGTGTTTTTCCCGGTTTTTCGACTCTTTTTCCAAGCTGCCTGAACGCGTTTCCAGATCTTTCATTTTCCCATCATCAGATATGTCATAGTCGACCTTATGTTTACCATCTTCATTGGGAGAACCCTCGGGATCCCAACGGTCGCTCCTATCCTCGTTTTTGTCCGAGAGATACCCGCTATCCCGTGATCTACTCCTGTTGTTTCGATGCAGACTAGCAGACTTTCTGTAGTGTCTCTTTTCCTTCTTGATATATGGTTCGTTCTCGGATTCTCGATGGTCCACCTCATCATCATGTCTTCTTGATCTTCGATGATATCTAGCGGAATCAGCTTTATGTTCTTTATGTTTTTGCAACTCGGTTTCACTAGGCTCGGATTCTCCGTCATCGTTAGATGATTCCGAGATGTTCTCTCGGTGGTGGTGTGACCTACGTTTCTTGTAAACACGTTGTCTTTCGGTGTACAAATCTTCATCAGAACTACTACCATGAGTTCTACTCCTGCTTCTATCGTAATAATCTCTCTGGTTGTGCCTTGACCGGTTTTCTGAACTGTCACGGTGATTGTTTTTATATTCGGTCTCATCTTCGTAACTTTTATTGTCTTTTTTCTGTTCATGGTGTTGTCTGCTCTTTCGAGCATGATCTTCTTCATGGCGGCTTCTACTAGAACCTCCATCGTGTTGATTTGTTTCGATAGATCGACGCCTTTTGTAGTGATAACTGCAGATAAGCAACAAACATAAAAACCGAAACAAAATTCCAATCCATTGAGCCCCGCAAGGGTTAGTGTGAAGTTTTCCAGATTCTTTTGAATCAAGTAAGAGGTTTTGTATTTATTTTTCATGAAAGATGCAATTATGAGTTATGCCATACAAATTAAAGCTAACCTGTCTTTATCTGATGTAAATATTTTGCTGGAGTGCTGCAGATCCATTGGGCTTGGTTGCTCTATCTGTTTGTCATGCCAAGAGTCATCCGAATAACCAAACAAAGAAGTCATCTTTTTCGCCCAATATCTTGGAGGCGGTTTATCACAATCGGCCCATTCATAGTCTCCACCAGGATTGCTGAAGCAGTGTAAAAAGTTGCAAGCGGACCCTCTGGAACAAGTCTGGTTGTAGGCAGAGAAGTACATTAATATAAAGGAAACACAAACAGTAACTTTGAGTTGTTAAACCTAAGACATAGTACAACAATAAGTAACCATACAACTTGGTTTGGTTGGGTGGATTGACAATACCTTAAGCCTTGACTTCATGTACTCGCCGCATATGGCAACCTTCCATCTTGTTAGACTAACAAATTCGCATTTAACCTGTCAATAGCCAATCGCAAATCAAGATTCGTGAAAAAATCCAGCAGGCAGTTGTTAAACCACGCGTGATATGAAAAATGTGCTTTTGTAACAACTACAGATGACCATATATATATATATATATGGTTTGGATTGAAGAAGAAAATAATACGGAACCCACAAAATGGCATGCAAGTAGAAAATGGCGTTGGCCTGGAATTCTACGACTCAACACTTAAGATATCAGAAATTGAAAAACCAGTATCTGCCAACAATAAAAGTTGACTTCATTTTACGGCTAAACATAAATGAATAAACATGAACATCTAAAAAGAAATACATCATACCTGTTTGCCTGCAAAAAAACGACCATGCACAGAATTGTGAGCCATCAAAGCTGAATCCAACGACTTATACTGGACGTATACATTTCCTCGTAAATGGAAAGAACCATTTCTGCACACCTGAACACAAGTAATATGGATTCATTATCAACCATGGCAAACTAACAAGTAACAACGAAAAATCCTGTAGACATTAGTGTTTAATTGTTTGTTGTCACTGTCTAACATGTAGCTTCTGTAATTGATTTAATTAATAGAACCAAGTAAAATTTCTCAAACCACTCCACATGATAGATAGAAGAGACACAGGCATTGCTAGAAATGATCAAATGAACATATAGTTTTTCCAACCAGACCTTAAAATTTATAATTTCCCCGAACTTCAAAAACTCTGTATGCACATCCTCATAAAATTCTTCATAACTGTGGTCAACCTCTTCATCTGTATACTGTAGAGATCAGAAAATCAATAGTCACTTATTCACAGTAGTTCAATGTAAAAAGATTAGTAAGGAAAATATTCCATGTTAATATATTTATTAAATGAATATCACCAGTTAATATGAATATTCAAAAACAGATTTTCCTAACCTATAGGATTTGAAGAAAAGGAAAAGAAATTGTTATTGATATGATAAATAATCCCCGAGAAGTTCACAATACTAGAGAAGGGACAACTAACAAAAGCAAGTGGTGCCGACAATAAAACATAGACCTATAATTTCATTGTGCTTGCCTCCATTTCTCAGAGAATATTGGAGAAATATTAGGCTGGCTCTAACCTACAAATTTAGTTCATGTTCTTCCATTTCCTTTCTAGTGAAATCAACCTTCATGAGCAGTGGTGAGATTATGTCAAGATCCGAGGGAGTTTTAGTTAGATATATTATATATTCTGTCGACTAACGCCTTCCTCAAATGATATAAATCATGGGTATATAAAATCGAAGTACAAACTTATTACAGAATTGAAGGTAGAAAAGACAAAAGTGAAACCAATCTATACAACCACAGAAATACAGTTATCTGAGGACCTAACAAAAACTGGACCTAATCGAAGAATTGGAAGAATTACTTTGTATGGGAAACTAACTCTAGTTCTTGCAGGTCTAGAAGTTGAAAGCTTTAACAAACACATGACAAATGAAAATAATCAAAGATAGAAGCAAGAAAGAGAAAGCAACCAATTGAAAAGTACTTCACTAAAAAAATTGATCTTTATACTGATTCCCCATTAGGTTCGACCACATATTTCTCCTACCGCTTATGAGCTACAACTGACAAAATAAAGGATAAAATTAAACTACCTTAGCCATCATGAGAGACAAGCTTGTACAGGCCATTAGAAGTTATAACATAGGTATATCCAGATAAATACACTCCACACATATATGCATGTATGTGTTTGTATATATGCATGTTTGTGCATACACTTACATTTACATGTGCATATATATAGATATTGATATACACACATGTGTGCATGTATATATATTAATATGTACATATACATACACACTTATGTGTATATATGTATACACATGTGTGCATAATAGCTATACATATATGCATATCTATCTATCTAATGTATGTGTACATGTATACAAGTATATATGTGTAAGTTCGTATATACATGTACAACACCTATATCTTATACGCATCTGCATGTCTGTATTCATGTGTATGTACACTCGGAGTCTCGGAGAGCTTCAATCAAGGTGATACACATGTCTACACGGCGGTAGGTCTTTCCCACCTCTGTAAGGTTAGACTTTAATTAATTCGTAATGTACACATATTATGGCATATATTGGGTGAACAGTGAACTTAAGTATATTGCATCATACTAATCATGTTCTTGGTATCATCACCTAAGTAAATTTTAAAAAGAAATTATATATCAATAAATAATACACATGAGGTTATTACCAAGTACAGAGGAAAACCTTAGGCAGAGGAATGAACGCTGTTAAGAATGACAGATAGCACAATTTAACTTCATCCAAACAAACTGTGTGCGTAACTGTGACGTCTAAAACTAAGAAACCATAGTAGACCATTTGACCATAAATCTTTTTAAATGATTTGCATGGATAACTTGTAAGTTGTCATCCATAAGCAATTTACAGGCTACATGTACTAGGAATATGATCTGCTGAAAAGTGAGAAGCAAAAACTGAATGGTCATCCTAAAAAATCTTATCTTACACCTTAAACTAAATACCACTCCAACCCTAATATCTAATGTGATGAATCTTTTATATTACAGTAATTTCACATACAGATTAGGTGGCATGAGTCCGTCTGCAATGGTTTCTTGCTCTTCTTCCATCACTTGACTTTGTAATAGCTGCATCTATAAATGGTCATGCTGATGCCCTTTGCAAGCTCAAGCTTGAAGACTACCAAATCTTAGCATCAGGTCTCAAATTGCATGAATAGTAGAGCACTGGGAAGAAGTTAAGGAACTAGAATCCAAAGGTGAAAAAATTTACATAGATTTCTAGTGAACCATTTCCCACCAACTCAATAATAAGCAGCCCCAATCTTCTCAAAGTAGTCGGTCAAAAGATCAAATTGGGCATGTCTAAAAAAAATACCAAAATAATCTTCTCCCAAAACCAGGGTTACGAACTCCCTTTTATATGAGGGCTTATAGAGACAATCTACTTGTCAAAATATCTAAAAAGTTATTATCAAGCAACTACTAGTAAGATAATGTCATTACAATCAATACATCATGGAAAATGTATTAAAAGATAATCGAGTTAGATAGAATGTAGGATACAAATAGCTAATATCGTTAATCTCCAGGCCAAAACCATGAACCTCCGTCGTGGATCTTGGGGAGAAATTCTGATTTAGTAGTCAAGAACAGCAAGAAGCGCAAACAACAGTCTGTCACAGTTTTCACTAAAGAATTACACCCACATTCAAATTGCACATTAATATGCGTTGAACAATGAACTGTATGGAGGAGTAACAGATTGGCACAGTGAACAATTAGCATATCTTAATATATGCATAATAGAAGTCAAAAAGATCTAAAAGTCAACTTAATATATAATGAAAACTCTGATTTTTAATAAAAAAACATTCGTTCAGGTCGTTGTAATTGATTGTTGATAGGCAATCAATGACTTAAGACTTATGCATGTGTAAGCTTTGTAGATAAATAAACAGTTATGACGGTTGCACCTTTAAAAAAATTGTTTCTAAAAATTGACATGACATGCCACCATGATGACTGACAAGTGAGTTTTATTAGTCACATGTGAATAAAATTGAATTTAATAAAGCTATTAAAAATTAAAATGGTCATGAGGATACTACAGACTGAAGCCAACAACAGACCTCAAGTCCCTCATCCTGTTCCCAAGCAAGGCCAGGTCCATTGTACATATTCTTGATAAGCAATGTGGTGGATTTATCAGGGTAGTAATGAACTCTGTTGCAACGCAAACCAAATCTACATGCTCCAGTTTTTATGTGAAATGGACAATGAGCTTTATCCTGCAAAAATAAATGCAGAATTGGTTGATACAGGTGGACAGTAACAGAAAGAGGCGGCTTCCAAAGACAAACCTGTTCTGTTCCAAAGTTTGGAACCTGCTGGGCAACAGTGTCCAACAACTCTATGGGTGCAGCATTCTTGTAAGCAGCATAGGCTTCAGATTGTGGAGGAAGTGGATTTGATGTAGGTCTATTAGCATCCTGCAAAATGAAACAGAGACTTAAAAGTCACAATTGCAAACACAAAAAAGATGAGTGGCAACAAAAGATCAAGTTTTGTACCTCTTTTTCGATATGTTGATCGGCGTCTTTCTTTTTCACCCTGACTTTATTCTTTTTAACTATTATCTCATTTCCTTGCCAAATAATTTCAGGAGGCCCCTCCTCTACATATTCCCATTCGTCATCTTCATTTGAACCTTCCTCTACTCCTTCCTGTACAATAATTTTAAACAAGTTATTCACTACAAAAAGTAAATCTACTCACACATGCATATGCATATTATTATGTTATATATGGATATATCATTTTATTCGCTCAGTATGCACAAGGGATCAATCCAATGCTAACAGTTTTTCTAGCAAGTTATACATGATATCCTAAACCACATAAAGATTCAATATGTACACATGCTACTTTATAGTGTAATAAGCTGAAAATAAAATAATCACTCAAAATTTGCATAGATCCTGCACACTGGATTCATCTCTGAGTGAAAAGGCACAGCACAGACCGAGCTTGTAGTGGGCTTAAACAGCAGATGGACATCATAACCAACCGTCACATTACACTAATCCAAGTTCATATGTGGATTGAAACACCCCAAGCTCATTTGCATGATACATTTAGGGGCTGTTTGAAAGTAGCTTAATGGGGTTAATAGCCTCTATGACTTAATCGGTGAGCCATATAGAACTGCTTGATTGTGGCTTATTTGGAAAGATCAAAGCTTATTCGCTAAGCCCAGATACCATTCTTGTATCCATTAAGCCAATAAAAAGACATCTCCTACCCCTGTGTGACGCCTTCCTCCTCCTAAAATCAATTCTCTCTCTCTCTGTGCTCAGTGCCACATTCGTGGCTTTGTTAATGATTTTCTCTGGTGGAGTACTGGTCCATCTTCTCTAGCAGAGCAAGATGAGCACCCTAGTTCTAATCTTTGTTACATCTTTTAGATTAGTTATTTTAGCAGCAAAAGTACCAAATCCACAACCAATATCAAATCCAATTCTAACCCCACCAGTTCCTAAACCTAACACATCAACAATCAGAAATTCGTTAGATGTCACAAATCTTTGTTTCTCATTTCCAGCAGCAATATCAAAAATCAGCTCAATCCTATTCAATTTATTGTGGTTCATAACACATGAGATTCTTGCAACCAAGACCACTCCAATTTCCTATTGTTCAAATATATTGGGTGTTGAAAGATTACTACTTTTGGGGAGTATGTGCTGGCATATAAAACAATAATTATGACCAAAAATAACATAAGAATATGTGCAGTTGATGAACAAACTGTGATGCTCTTGAATCTTGTTGTTCCTTCACCAATTTTCAATGAAACAGAGCCCATTTTAGGTCTGATTTCAGATTTAGAAACTGGGGAGGGAGATGGAAGGAAGGGGTTGTGAGAGTGAGGGAGCAGGTGGAGGAGTAAAAAGGAAAAGAATACATTTTACTAATGTAAATTAATTAACACAAGTAGAGTAGAGATCTTGTGATATGTCGGTTGTATTTTTAATTAATGTAAAAGATGTAACAATTATATTTGAAAATGCATAAAATAAACAAAAGAAACAACTATTTTAAAAGATATAACAAATTAAAAAATTACTCAAATAAACAAAAAGTAGAGGTAAAATGGTAACTTTTGTCATTCAGACTTGTTTACTCAGCACAACAAACAACCAACAATTTAGCATAATTCATTCAAACAAATTAATCCATACTAACAACTTTAAATATATAGGACTTAATAAAAAACAACCCAACAGCCCCTTACAGTCACTCCCAAGGCTTCAAAACAATTTGTAGAAAAAAAAATCAGGTATTTGTTATATGTATTTGCATTTATGTTTACTCAACAATGTGTAAGAGGAAACATCGTTGTAAGCATGTCCCTGTATAACTATAGCCGTGACTATTTCAAGCTCAAGCATTATTATACAATCTGAAGCGTGTTTGTCTATAGATGTTTAAACTCAAATTAAACTAGGATCTTGAACATTGACCACAAAAGTGAAGGAAACTTAGACAACTAGCCTAATCTCAATCATAAGCATTGACCCCATAGAGGTTGTACTATATCTTTCAACCAGTGTAGGACAACTGCAAAAAAGAAAATTTGCCTTTCTGTCAACTACTTGCTATCACATTCAGTCCCTAGGCGTCATTAGGTAACACGTTTGATCCCTAGGTTTCATTAGGTAACACAGTTGGTCAATAATCGATTTAATAAAAGAATCTGGAATACTAATCTCTGAGCAATAAAAACTAGAATAAAAAGGCTAGTATTAACTGGAACTCCCACGTCCCACTCATAGGCTTTCATGGGTAAAGAGACAAACATGATTTAAGGTGCAGCTAGACGATTATGCTAAAGTACTACCATACACTCATGAACCTGTGTAGAGCCTGGCAAACATGATAATTTAATTATCATGAGTCAAGATCATGTAGTATTAGTAACCTGAGTTTGAGCACTTATGTGTTAGTTGGTGATCTTGTAGTTTTTTATGCTTGGTAACCTAATATTCAAGTGGGTTTTGGATTACATGATGTTAAAAGGAAATATACTCTAAATTGGTCACAAGAATACAAGATGGTTTAAAATGTTTACCAAATCAAGTAGTATTGCTGGTATGTTAAAATAATTAAATTTGGTGCTGTTGGAAGAAACAGAAAGTTGCAGGTGGTTTAAAAATGTGTATAAAACTAACCATTGATCTTAATGAGGTGTACTATACACCGTTGAAAAGCTTAGGAACTGTTATGAAGAGTCTGAAACCTAATTACGACCTTAAGTAGGTCAAAATACCGAATTTCAGAAACGGGTCTCATTTTACTCGGGAAATTGCATGCTGTTAGTATAAAATCTGTATAAAATCGTTTGTAGCTCCAAACAGCATGAATCAGGTGTGACTGGAACCCTAAGAGATATATTTACAACTTCATTCAGACAAGAACACCAAATTCAACTTCTAAGCATGAGGGAAATGCCAAAAACCGAGATGGGCAGAAGCTGAAATGTGCAGGGGATAAAATTCAGTCTGCAATGACTTGATTGATTTGTTTAATCCATCTAACTTCCTCTCACAAACACTAGCAATGAACTATAAGTCTATTAGAATGCAAATAAAGCTTAATTAAGCTAAAAGAAGGGTATAAACAAGGTAAAGAGATCAAACAAATGTAAGTAATCACGGTGTAATTCTAAGGGTTCAGTACTTGTGATAGGAATTCCGGCTGGCAAGGGGCAAACAAAGGTATAAGGGCATCGTGCTTTGACTATCTCAGCTATAAAAAGATATGGATCTCTTATTAACTTGAAACGACAGTGGCCTATTGTTGAGGGTCATTCCATTCGAATTTGATTTACCTAATGGTAAACCTTTACGAAAAGACCTCAATGATGTTGATTCTTGGATTTTCATTTGTGTCATTTCTTCGTTGTATTCCATTTGGGGTTCCATTAGTTAAGCACGACCTAAGAGTGTTCTGAAGTTTGTTGCCCCTAATAGGGACTGTTGGCCCGGTTGTTGAGTTGTACTTTGAATGTTGAGGCGTGAATGGAATGTGATATGCATATGACTTGTTGACTCGATCGGAGAACCGAGAGATGATCGAATGGCACGACTCGATAGAGTCAAGCCATATTGACTTGTTCATTGATTGTTGATCTATCTTTGTGATCCGGTTAGATCACATTAGTTGTGATCGTTTATCCAGACACTTCGTCGGGAGCACCGACCTTGTGATGCTATAATCACTATGGCATCCTCGTGTATGCACGGAGAGTGTGATGGTCCTGATCCGGCCATGGGGTTGAATGGATATCCTAGGAATAGAACAAAACTAGGATTGCTTTAATAGTGGTCGAGGACTAGGGGTATTGACGTATTGTGCCCACACTGCTAGTTCTCACTTATGCCCATAGAACCGTATGTATTCAGGTGATTTATGTGAACTTAAATAACATGAAACACAAAATGGGGTGATCATGTGAACTCCCTTGTTATATCATTGTAATATTCGGTTGATCTTTATCATTTCATGTTATGGTCGAGAAATATGAATAGAGTAAGACAAAATATCACATTTAATCCAAAGAGTTTAATCCCAAATATTCATAATTCATCATAATAAAACTATTGGGAAGTAAATAGCCAAAGTAAATAGCTCGACATTTGTCCCAGAAGATAGTAATATCAAATTCTATTTGAAACATTTAAATCAACTAGTTAACATCGTATAAAAACAGTAAGAGACAAACCTGTTTTAGCTTTAATTCTCTTTCAACAACATTCCTTCGTTCTTCTTCTTCCTCTTCCATCTTCTTCCTTTCTAATTCTTCGAGAAAAATCCTCTCTCTATCCTCGAACTCCTTTCTTTCCCTCTCTAACCTTTCTTTCTCCCTCTCCTCCTCAAGCTGAATCTTTCGTTGCTCTTCGGGATCATTCATCCGAGCTTCCTCCTCGGCCCGAGCTTTCTCTGCTAACTCCTTCCTTATTTGCTTCCGCTTGTCCTTCTTCAATGCCTTTCGCTTCTCCTTCCGGCTAACAGATTTAGGTTGTTCCGCCATGGATGGCTCCCTCTCTTCCATGCTATCCCGTGTTGAAAGGAATATAACCTAGGGTGGTCCTCTGAAATAAAACAAATAAATATATAAATATATTATATTGATAACAACGTTCAATCCAAAATTAGATGTAACTACATTACAAAAGTGGAACACTTTGCAAACAGTGACAATTGTTAATCAATAAACTATCATATATCCCAAACAATTTGCAAACACCACCAAATATCCCAAACAACAATTTCAATAAACTATCAAGATTCAACACTACTGCACAATTTACAAGCAAATATCCCAACAAGATTTACGGAATTGGAAGTGTAAAGACTAAAGTTCCAAGTAATTAAGGATTTAAATCTTATCAAATTTAGCTATTAAGTTTAGGCCACTACTTCTGTATATTAGTGTCCATAAACTATCGCCAACATCACATAGTTTGCTAAAGACTGAGATAGGTGCATTTATATATTCCTAAATTACAAAATACAAGTACACTAATCTTGTCTATAAGAACCGAAAATCGGTGTGGAATATGAGCCTATCTACGTATGACAGAAAAATAAAATAAACACCGGCAGAAAATCAAGAAAAATCTCCGGTTCCCAAAAATTGATATAGGCCTATCTATGTATCATCATTTGCAACATTGAGAAGTGCCTCTTTTTCTATAGTACAGATTAATGCAGTATTCAAAAACTCGTCACCGATTTTGTTACATCATCATTTGTAACATAAGATGTTGATGCTTTCCTTTTGAAAAATCTTTCCATTTTTTCAAGCAATAACAATAGTAATATCATTATATAAAAATCAATGGTTTATTTATCAAAATATCAATAGCAAATTACCAATAGCAATATCAATATAACACATAAGTTTGAACTTTGAACAAAGTTGCAATTTGCAAAATTAACCTAACAAACATTTCAATTCTGTTAACAAAATTACAAAATCAATCCAAAATACCAAGTTACCAACAATTCCACAAAATCATTTATCAACAAAATGTAGAAATCAAAAATTTAGGTTTTTACCCAAATCCAATCAGGAGGCTCAGCGTTGTTTCTGTTAGAGGCTGGAGGCGTAGTTTCCACACGAACTTCGTTTCTGTTTTCACGTTTACAGCGACTCAGCAGACAGCAGCGAGAGGCGAGAGTGATACGAGAGTGTTGTTTTGTTTCGTTTCAGTCGTTTGCAAATAGACAGAGGCACAGAGCGAATGGATACGGGAGGGAGAGTCTGAAAGGGTGTTTGGGATTGCTTATTAAAACAACTTATGCTTTTTTTAAGTGCTTATCAACCTATGTAGTGAGAAAAAAGGAGTTTTTTAAAAAGTGTTTGAATTAGCTTATTGTTGTGCCAAAACGTGATAAGCAGATAAGAAGTTTTTTAGTGCTTGGCAAATTTTGCTAATACATGTAAAATGACAAAAAAAAAAGACATTCTTGATTCCAATAACATAAGTGGTCCAATTCCAGTGAGCTTATGGAACTCAATGAACCTGTTCGAGTTTTCTGCTGCAAATAATATGTTAAAGGGTAATCTTCCTGGAGAAATTGGGAAATCTGTTACACTGGAAAGGTTGGTTCTTGGTAACAATCGGTTATCCCAAAAGAAATTGGAAGACTCACTAAACCCTAGCAATCATTATAAAGACTCTAACAAGGCCTAAAAACCCTAACAAGCAAGAAGATGCAAGAAGTAATGTACCATTTGGCAGAACTCCGGAGGAATCTTTTGATAGAGGCAACAAGTTATGAAGCAACAAGCAAGAAGATGCGACGATGGTGAAATTGAAAACCCAAAGAAACTGATCAAAATAGAGTCTTGATTGTGATTGTGATTAAAGATCTGAGCTTTGTTTTCGTCGAACTCGATTATCTTTGGGTTTCTTTCTGGGCTTCAATTCAGAGGTGTGCTGCGATCTGTTTAGGGTTATAAAGGAGGGGTAATAAAGTAATTTGGTTGAATAAGTAAATAAGGAGTTTTAAATAAGTCATAATAGAGTAAGGTGCTGTTCGGTTCGTTTGCTGTTAAGACCTGAAAGAATATGGTTGTCTGAGTGTTAACAGATATGTTGGTGTTCGGTTGTTGTGCTGAATAAACAGTCAGAATGTCAGAAATGACCATTTTGCCCCCGGTCTTTATTTTTGTAAATATAAATAAACTGTTTGTTAAAAATATTGAATAAATGACTTATAATTATTAAAAAAATACCAATTTAAACGTTTATAAAACTGAAAAAATCAATCGAAATCAACAAAAAGCTTAGAAAGTCCCCCAAAGGGAGAACTCGGCTAAAAACACATCGATAACAATTTCTTAAACTTTTCGTTTGTGCACCGCTCACCTAAAATCTTGGGTTCGCCACAGATAAAATGAAACCATGGTTCTGTAAACTAAGAATACCAACATCCTAGAACAGCTAAAAACTGAAAACCCATCTGAATTGAAACCAAAACAGCAGCTGATTTATAGCATAGCAGAATTGAAACATATTACCATAGAAAGCAGACTTAAAAAGTTGTTTGCCATCCTTATCCTTACATAAAGTTGGGACTTATAACAAATCACATATGCCACAGACATTCATCACTCGAAAAAATCAGTATCATACCAGAAAATCGAGAAAGAAACTCGAAAAAATCAGTTTGATAGCTAGAAAATCGAGAAAGAAGCTCGAAAAAAATCACAGATGGTGGCGAGAAGGTGAACGGCGGTCATACATGCAGGTGGTGGTGCCGGCGGTGAGCAGCTGGTAGCGCCGGCGGTGAGCAGCTGGTGGCGACGAGAAGGTGAGCAGATGGTGGCGACGAGAAGGTGCCTGGTGGAGAAGGAGAAGGAGGCGCTAATTTTTTTTTTTTTTTTAGGGTTTTGATCTAATTAAAGTGGATAGTTAAGAGAGGGGTAAAGTTGGAAAGAAGGCAGCTGAGCGGGGAGGACTCTATTTTCCTAGCTGAATCGGTCGGCCTATATTTTTTTCAATTCAGCCGCTACCGAACGGGTAGATATGGCTGTGCGAATCAGCCATATCTCTCACACAGCCCATTAAGCCGCTACCGAACATCACCTAGAAATACTTCATTTGCGGTGTGAAAAGGCCATAAGCAAATGAGTCAAAAAAATAAGCAATCCCAAACACCCCCGGAGAGCGAGAGTGTTATTCCGGGCTAGACAGCTAACTAGGGTCTAATTAACAATTGATGAGCGAGAGTGTCATTCCGAGAGGTCCCGAGGGTGGAGCGACAGTGTGTTACGGCGAGTCCAGGACAGCAACAAGGGGGATCTGTAGGCCTTGAGGATGGGCCTTGGATCGGAAGTGTCAAGTTAAGGGGAATTAGCAGGGGTGTCAATTTTGTACCAAGACAAACCAACCAATTCTCGTACCGGCCGTACCAATTTAGTTGGTACCAACCTAATTGGTTGGTAGAGTCGTATCAACTATCTAAACTTGGTTGGTACGTGGTATTAGAAGTCATATACCACGGTAATACCGTACCGTATCGACTTAATTTTTTAACTATTCATTAATTAAAGTTCAATCAATAATACAACATATTTTGAATTATACAACTTTAAATTATCTTGTTTTACATTTTGTTAAGTTGTAATACGAATTTATATATACAAACTTGACTGAATTAATTTGCTTATCCTTAATAACTTTAATAACTCACCAACGGCTCCACTTTCCATGGTCTATTTCGCTCCTCAATTGCCGTTTGTATTATACTGTTAGTGAATGTTTGTCTTATATGAATATTATTTGAATGTTTGTATGTATAGATAGGGATAAGTGGTATAACGCATATCAACATTTTATTAATGCTCTACGTTTTTTTGTGCATCTAGATCTAATTGGTAAAAATATCAATTTAAGTAATTCATGCTTCAATCTTTGAGATGTTGGTACAAAACCTTACCAACATGTATCAACCAAAAAAAGTTGGTATCAAATATAATTGATTGGTACATGATATAAAATTTTACGTATCAATTATAATTGATTGATACACATTATATGAAAATAAACATGGTACTGTACCATGTTCACCCTAGAAAATACAAAAAAAAAACCTTACTTGGGAGATAAAAATGTCATTTTTAAAAACACTCGCTACTTATATTGAAATGTTAGAATTCCTTTAAACAAATTTCATTTTATCGTTTGATTCATTTTTTTAGAAAATAAAATTTTAAATTCTATAAATTAAGGACCTAAAAATTCTATGATATATAGGTGGTATTTTAATGACATGAAATGTTATATTTTCACGATTCTAATATACACCTTTAATCTAAATATACGCTAATTTCATAAGAAAAACAGACGATGTTGTTCATTTTAGATAATTAAATTCGCTAGATAATAATAGGGTTGATAGCTAAACTATAACACAAGTTAGAATGTGTGGAGTGCACACTTGTGTAAGATAACCGGAACACTAGTTACTGAGTGGAAAAAGAATGTGCACGATTGTGATCTAATGTTTAGCGGCTTTATCAGTTTGTAACTGATATCATTTTTTAACATTTTTGTAATCGCCGCTATTTATGATATCATTTTTGTAACTGCCACTATTTATGTGATTATGTCCACCAATCAATCCCATTAAATGGGGTATTATTATCAGTATTAATATGGGATCGGTTACGATTCTCAAGATGTTTAAATAGGATCAATTTATGCCTAAATCGATACCAAGTTTTGAGATTATCCTCGAGTGAATTTCATGATACCCGGGCATAATAGAGTCAAAAATATCACTTAAGGAAAACGAGCTCTCAGGCAATCTCGAGATCTTTATCTGAGTTCTAACTTTTAATCACTTCTTGTCTCCCTCGATTTTCTGCACCAATTATCCAACAATCTTAAGTGATATTTGTTCTTCGTGAAAGAGATGGCGAGCGATCAATCCCTGAGAGATATGATGATCAAGTTCACCAAACTTGAGAAATTCGAAGGCATCGATTTCTGAAGATGGCAGAAGAATATGCACTTTTTGCTTACCACGTTGAAAATGGGAGGAATGTCGTTTTCCCTCTAGTTTAACCGACTTGGTGGATGACCATTTGGTGGAGTGACCAGATTCGTGAAAAACAACATACTACACGGCATTTTATGTAATAAATAAAGTTTGAGGACCATTTTAATAATAATCCACATGTCAGAGGGACCAAATATGTAATTTACTCTTAATAATAAAACATCAAAATAGATGATGATTTATATGAAAAAGTATTTTATGTTAGGTCGTGTTACTCGTGTAACTTAGGGGTTTACATCAGTTGAGTTGAGCTAGTTTAGGTGGGCCAACTAAATATCCGATCGGATTTCGTATATGGAAATTAGACCCGAATTTTAGGTTTCGAGTTTGAATTATTTAGGGTTCGAGTTAGTTGGGTTTCAGATTGTTGTTGGTCGGGTTCGGGTTAGTTGGGTTTCAGGTTGATGTCGGCCGGGTTCAAGTATTATGATAATGCCAAAAGTATATATATTCAATCGAGTTTAAGGATGAATTCAATAGGTTGAGAGATTGATGAAATTGTTAGTAAATTTAAAAAATAAAAAACATTTCAACCGACTATATTTACGAGTTTTTCAAAGAATAATTAGATAAATAAATATATATGTTTTTTGGAGGGATAAAATGTCAAAGATCAAACTCACAAAAGTTGAGGTTTGGATTTTAGGGAAATTGGTTTTTCATAAACACTGAAATTTCAAACTATTCGGGTTTTAAAATGGGTGGGGTAGTTTCGGCAATTCGGAGGAAAAACATTTGTAAATATTGGATGGATATGAAATAACTAAGGCCATCCGTACTCGAGCGGGCTTGGGCTCGGGTTCACGCCTGCGGGTTCCCCGGGTACCGCGACAACCGGGTACGCCCATGGCGGGTTCAGCGGGTTAGGGGTGGCGGGCTCGGCGATCGGGTTCCCCACCCTGCTCATACCCGAAGGAGTTTCTCATTTTTTTTTATTCCAAACGGCTCTTTTCCAATTATTTTTTTTAATTTTTTTTTCCAATTTAAACACTATAAATCAACCTCAAATCTCATCCATTTTTCACTCTCAATCCTCTAAATTCTTTCATCATGAATTCAAACACTCCACCCACACCCCGTGGTAACCGATCGACGAGGTCGGATTCACCGCAAGAAACCCCGAACGTTGGTTTCCAACAATTTCAACAAAATCCTTATTTTTCGCAATTTGCCCCGAACGTTGGTTTCAGATGACCCCCTTGTCGGTAACGCACAAAACGGAGGTACTATTATTATTATTATTATTATTATTATTATTATCATAATTATTATTATTGTTATATAAATATAGATAGCTTCTGGGGTCGCATCGAGAAGGTGTTTTATACGTTGATGTGTCGTGAAAAATATAGAACACATCATCAACTAAGCACAAAATATAAAGATTTAAACAAAAAGGTACAACAATTCGTCGGCATCTACAACAACTTGTATAATAGTAGATCAAGCGAATTGAGTGCAGCCGATATTTTAAAAGCGGCACACGTCCGGTACGAAAATGAATACCAAACTGCCTTCACCCATGAACAAGCTTGGGATATCCTCAAATTATCTCCAAAATGGAATACGGTTCCAATTATGACAAATACATCCCGGGGTTCAAAACGTACCCACACTTCCGATGAAGACGCTGAAAATGTTCAACGACCCATCGGGAGAAACACGACAAAAAAGGCAGCAACGAGTAGTACGAACGACAACCGCCTTTACTCCGAAATGAGTGACTTGAGAAGTAAAATTGATGATTCAGTTGATTACAAAATGAAAAAACTTGAAGTCGAACAACAAAAGTGGCAAGTCGAACAACAAAAGTGTGAAATCGAGTTGGAAAGGCTATATGAAAAAGACTTCGAGTTTTTCATTGCCCCGCACGATCACCTTACGGGAGCTGCTTTGAATGTTACTTTGGCGAGAAAAGAGAGAATTCGACAAAAACATAATTGTAATTTTTAATTTTATTTTGTAATTTTTAATTTTATTTTGTAATTTTATTTTTATTTTTATGAATGTTATGATTTTTTATTAAAAAATTAGATGAGGTGGCATGTGGGTTCAAGAGGTTCAAAAGGTTAGGCTACGACATTTGTGGGTTCAAAAAAATTTAAGAGGGTTCAAAGTGGAATGCTGACGTGGGCGTTCAAAAGGTTTGAACCTGGCCTAATAAGCATTACCAGGAGTTCAAGATAGGAAGAAAACCAGTGTAGGTGGTGGTGTGGAAAAATAAGAAATGACGGCGGCGACGTTGAACGCCGTGATGAACGGCGGATTGGCCGGTGGTGGTGCAAAAAAGACGGTGCTGATAACAGGGGTTAGCAGAGGTCTTGGGAGAGCCCTGGCCCTAGAATTGGGGAAGAGAGGCCATTCTGTCATCGGCTGCTCTCGAACTCAACACAAACTCGATTCTCTCCAATCCGAACTCTCTTCTTCTGGACCTTCTTCTTCTTCCTCTTCCTCTGAAAAACACCTCGTCATCAATGTCGACGTGGTTAGCTAGTTCTTTCATTCTTCCTACATTTATGATATTTTTCTCTACTCCTATTGATACGCGTATCATTTTTACTGTGCTCATTTGCATCGATTAGCTTCATATAGGAACAGAAAATGTATGTGAGTAGCACGCAGGGAAGAAATCCATGAATTCATAATGATTTGATTTTTATTTGTTTATACATGAATTCACCTTTTTAGCAAAAGTTGTAGTGTTTAATGATGTAATTAAATCAATGAAGTTGTTTATGGGGGATTATGTTCATATTTGCAATTCAATTCCAGAAGCTGCTGTAGGATTTAGTGAAATTAATTCCTATTTGAAGAATAGATAGTAAGACCAAAGGGCCTTTGCTCTAGTGGTATGAGAGCTTTTGGCCTTGTAGGAGGTCAGGGGTTCAAACCTCACCAAAGGTGGGCAGTGTGTGTCAGTTTATTTGTTGCATTTGCAGTGTATAAATATTATATACTTCAAAAAAAAAAATAGCAAGTAAGGATGCATGTAGTTTGAGTAAAAACTTGAGGGTTTATTTTATATGGTAATGGATTTTCAATTTGGGATAATGAAATTATCATAAAGTTTGACTCTGATTTAGGGAAAAACTGGAAGAAAGTCGTAGATTTTTGTTAGATGCTTGCTGATGAATTATCTTTTTTTTCCCCTGTGTTTTCCAGTGTTCAAATAGCAGTGTTGAAGAGTTGGCACGAGTTGTAATGGAAAAGAAGGGTGTTCCAGATATCATTGGTAATGTAATCTTTAAACACTTGTATTCCTGTTGCCACTTTAAATCTGATTACCAGCTCCAGTGTAGGATCCTGTACTTTCAGATACATTTAAAACACAATTTAATTTAACTTGTAGTAATACGATAGAAAACTTGTTCTAACATCCATGTTTTGCATCTTACGGTTTCCTGTAAAGTATAAGCAAAGTTAAGGCGTCTAACTCAGAGTGTGTTAAAGTAAGCACTCATTTGTACCTACCTTGTCACACAGCTTATCAGTCTGATCATATATATGATCTAAATTATCTATTTCTATATTTTTATTGGGTTGTATTAAACCCAGATTTGTCTGATTCTATCTTTTTGTTTTCTCAAATACCATTAACATCTTGTTCTCTTTTTTACCTTTTTGGATTCAATAGTTTTCCTTGTACAGATACAAATAGAAATCTTTGAACAGCCTATATTGATGACTTGTGTTACTTATAAGTTATAACCTATAAACAAATAGTAGATAGTGCACATTCTGATGTAGTGGGTAGGGAACACTCACATTTTTCACAAAGTGAACAGATGATTTAATGAAGATTATTAGAGACCTTATTATGTGTCTTTCTTCTTTGAGATCCAAGTTCAAGGAAACTTTGAAAGCTATGGTCACGCGTTTTCAGATTCTAATAGTGTCAACTGGTAAATGCAGGCTTGGTAATAGTCATAGATAGAAGAGATGTTTCATTAGTCAGATCATTGGTTTAAAAGGATATCAAAAATTTACGTAACTAAGTATGGGAATTTATACATGACATGATGCATGAGTGGAATAGCAAGTATCCTCTATCATATTTGTTCTACTATCAAGTGGAAATCTAAGTACTTATAGAAGGATATCTTCAGTAAATAATGCAGGTACAATAAACAAAAACAACAGACTATGGGAGGTCCCGGAGGAGGAATTTAATGCTGTGATAGATACTAATCTGAAGGGAATAGCAAATATGTTACGCCACTTCATTCCCCTTATGATTGAGAAAAAGCAAGGGGTTCTTGTCAATATGTCGTCTGGGTGGGGAAGGTCTGCTGCAGCACAGGTAAAAGCTGTAAATAAATAAATTAAAAACAAGTTAAAAGTGATTTACATATAATAAATTCATGCTTCTTGTGGTTTTGTAAAAGGTGGCCCCTTATTGTGCTTCAAAATGGGCAGTGGAAGGGTTGACCAAGTCAGTGGCAAAGGAGTTGCCGAGTGGAATGGCAATTGTTGCACTTAATCCGGGTGTCATAAACACCGAAATGCTTGCATCATGCTTTGGCACTTCAGCCAGTCAGTACCAGCCTCCTGAGTCCTGGTACATATCTTTATTTCCTTGTGTGTGTGTATATATATATATATATATATATTATCTTTAATTTGACATCCATTTTACATATATTTTTTCATCCATTTTTTTGTGGTTCTCCAGTTCTTTTTTTTCAAGGTTCTCCCTTGATCTTTACCCATATATATATATATATATAGAGGAAGGCTAATTTGAAACCCTCCAAAAGGTTGAAACTTATGAAACCCTCATCTCCACCCTTGATCTAATCTTGATCTAATATATATATATATATATATATATATATATGCTTATTAGATTTGTAAGCAATTACTATCATAGTTGTTCAAATGATGGTCAAATATGTTAAACCAGTTGTACAAGTACATACACATACCGTATGGCTTTTTGAAAATTCATAAACAGAAACAAGTGATGCTGTCTGTATTTACACAAAACAGAGTTTGTTGATTCTATATGTTTACCTCCTCAGGGCTCCCAAGGCAGCTGATATGATATTAAATCTGACAATGGCAGACAATGGTGCATCTCTTTCCGTATAAATAAATATATATATATATATATACTTGATTATATTTCAATGATTGTAGTTGAGTACATACTTCACTTGAACCCTCCTTCGATTCACGAAAGGACCCATTTTCTGCTATCATTTCGATTTATGATGATTTTTTTTAACATCAAGTCCACAATTTCTCTTGGAACAAATGTCAATCTGGTGTTTCTGAGCAAAATTTCTTGGATTTTATGGTGGAATTGTGAGAATATGAAGTTAGATGTTGGTATTATTTGCAAAAAGAAATATTGTTTTAAATGCTTTATAACATGTATTTTTGCTTTACACAACAATTGTGCATTATCTTTTAATAAAAACATTTTTTTAATTCATATAATCTAAATTAAGTGATGTGAACAAATAAAGGGTTTAGCCCATTTAAAATGTAAACAAGTAGATTTTTTAGAGTTTAATACTCTAATACATTGTTATAACAAGTAGAGTTTTTAAAGTTTAATATTCTAATAAAAAATAGCATTGCTGTAATAAGAAAAAATGAGCCAATGAGTTAGTGCTTTGATCCCGAGTGTTTCTTTGAGCGCAAATGAGAGGGATAAGTGGTTTGGTGGTTTGTTGATGGAGTCTTTCCGCTAAAGGCTCTTAAGCACTTGGTTTTAGATAAATTTCTTGCAAGTACCGGAGCATGTTATTTCTACACAACGGTGTGCTTTAATTTCGAAGAAGGTTTGCGTTTTCATATGTCGACTTACATAAGGAAGAGTTTTGGTTAGACAGGTTCTTCATGATAAAGGTGTTGATCTTCAATTCCCCTGTTGTGGTAATGAGCTTGAAAAACCATTTAATATTGGTTCACCAAAATTGTTCGCCGTTCTTTCAATTATGGAAGGGTGTCTTTAGTTGGTGGGGGTGGTGTCTTACGTCATCGATCTCTGTTGTGGAGTTGATCGATGGTGCGGACTCTCATGTTATTCCGTCTTCTAGGATGTTTATCTTGAAAACTGTTATTTGGATAGCTCTCTACTCCTTTAGAGTTATCGTAACAATCGGACTTTTTTGTGCGACACAATTCAACAAGAGGATCAGCTTTATGCTCTTCAACTTCTTCTTTCATTAAATTTTAAAACGTGCAAACATGATCGGTCCTGACATTTTGAAGGCATTGTGCAAAAATCTAACTGTGGTCCTATATTTTCTTTCCCAATTATATTACTTCTTAAATTTTTAATACTAAAATTAAGAATAAATCTTCTTAGTTTGGAATATATGTGGAAGTATCAAATAATTATAAACAAAAATCAAATAAAATCAAACTAACTTTATATCGTTAAATTAATGTTCATAAATTTCCTATCTTAATCAAAAGTAAATTAATTTAAAGTAATCATATAATAAGTAATTTGCAAATATATAACTCATAAATTTAATAGTAGTGAATATAAGTGGTTCTTTATTCTTCAATAATACATTGACAATTGCTATGTACATTTTTTTCTCCAAATAAGACATACAACTAAACATTACTATTTTCTAAACATTCATCTTCTAACTTAATAATCAAGATTTGCTAGAAACTCATTTTCAATCTAAATCAAACCCAAGACATTGGTTGATTGCAGAAAGATTGTAAAAGTTTTGAAAATGATTAAAGAAATTATATAAATAACCAATAACAATTAAAATAGATTCTAAGTCCTTTAAAAATCATACAAACTTAATATGGTGTTGAAAATAAAATTTTTAATATGGTGATTTCATATGTGAAACATTTAACGCTTTGTTTTTTCTACACATAAAATAGTCAAAAATGTTCCATATAAACACAACATTTTTACGTATTTTCTTTTAATAAGTGAAACAACACATGAAAACTAATTTATAAATTTATACCAGGGCTTTGTAAACGGTAATTCTCTCACTCTCTCTCTCTCTCTCTACATATATATGGTAGATAATTTATTAATTTAGAAATTATATTTAAGAGTCATTTACTAAACACTTACCGTGATAAGTACTTACCCGTTCAATTATCTTCCCAGCTGAACATAAGAGCATCTCCAATATATTCCCCAAATTTTCTCCAAAATAAATAACCAAAAGTCAAAATCTACAAAGAAATACATTCGGCTCCAACAGATTCTCCATTTTGAAAAAACCAACACCGGTTATAATATTAAAGTATTTCATTCATATATTAATTTTGTTTTTCTCTCTAAATTATTTATTTTCAAAATGTCATATCATTGCTCTCATGGGGTTGTCCATATTTGGAGAAAAACTTCTCTTATTTTCGCCATTTTTGAGATTGAAACAAAATATCAGCTCAAAATACTCATTTTCTCTATTTTGGAGAAGTTGATGATGTTCTAATCAGGACCAAGAATCTTACCGGTAAGAGGGAAGACAAGGATTAAGAGATTTAGGGGCCGTTTACCAAATACTTACCCGGGTAAACGCTTACCGATAAAATTCACACTATCACTTACTTACCAGTAAGATTTTTGACCACCAAAACGCTCTTGTATGCAACAATTTTCACGGTATGCGCTAACCCTGGTAAGATTTTTTGCCCTCACCGAGCACGAATCTCATTCCTTGCCTTAGCTTCTACCGGTAAGATTCTTGGCATATTCATTCAGTAAGGTAATGTGACTTGGTAAGTGCTTACCCGGGTAAGCGTTTGGTAAACGGCCCCTTAGCAACGCTTATCTGATAAACGAATTATCAGTAAGACTGGTTAGCCTGAAAAAACGTTATCATCATCATTGTGCGCGTGACAAATGCCTTGCACTTCAAGGAAGAAAAATATGTTGATAATATATAAGAAGAATAAACATCGAAATGAAAGAATCAAAACAAGCAACAACAATACCTACGACATGTCATGCAATGACCAATCGATCTTAAACCCAGTTCCAATCTCAAAAATAGAAACGATACATCCGTCTTACTTACGTATACAAACCAAAAAAACCCAACAACAAATGCAAACAAAGCACACAACCTACAAAATTACGAGACGAATATTCCTCCTCATGTCATATCTACAAGACTCTACAAGACAGACATACCGTAAACATTATGGGCTCCAGATTCCATAACCAATTAACCATCCCCCAACAACAAATCCCTCCATCAATTTTAATTTCAATTTTTTTCTTTTAACTAATGAATCTAAAATCTATATCCAGAACCAGGTGGTGCTGGCGGCAGCCGATTTGGAGTGCGCCGACTACTGGAGTTGGATCCAGAACCTGACTCAACATCACCATTCTGGCTAGGGTCGCTGTTCCTGCGGGTATGACCATTCGACCCAAACCTAGACCCCAGGTCTGAAGGGCCATTCGCGGCAGCACCATCAAAAGCAGATCTCCAGTCATCACCTGACGATTGTGCACTACTTCTTGGACTCTCTGTTGATGTTCAGTCAGTGTTCCTTAGATTTGGATGAACGAATAAAAGCAGTAAAAGTTTTAGTTAATTATTTACCTGCAGGACTACTTCCATTTGACATGTTGGAAGCTGCAGCTGCTCGATTGTCATGAACGCTTAGTTGTCTGGTGAGTTTAGAGAGCAGAGAGGATTGCTTCTCAACTTTTTCCCTTTTACGCTTAACATTACCATCCTCTTGAAGCAGCTCTTCGATCCTTCCTGTGCTCTGAGAACTTTTGACCAAAAAAGAATTAAGCCACTCTTTCAATCACAAACGGTGATCTCATAAACACAATTCTTTTTAAAGAATCAAATAGAGCAGCTTACCTCACAGAGCTATACAACTTATTCAGCATGTCTTCTTTAGCTTTTTCTACTTGGCAAAGAACAACTGCCTGCACAAGAAAACCAAACGATTGAAAATAATCTAAACTAAGATCAGATGTGATTGAGAGGATAAATAAATAAATACCTTTGGAACATTTGCTGCAAGGCTGTTCAAAACAGCTTCCACATAACCACGTACTTCCTGAGCCATCCAACGAAGTTCTTCCTCTGGATCTGCAGGTTTTCTCACCATTGTATCCTAAAATTCAAAACAATTGAAGAGTATTAAAATACTACCCATGATCCGTGTAAGGTTTCTCAACTAAAACCAAAAACCAACTTCTTGGATATACCTAGTTGCAAGGCATATATATAGTTGACCAAAAAAAGTGTGAAATGTAGGAAAACTATTGACATACATCTACACTTGTAAATGCTTTGCAAAATAAGGTAAGTGTTAAGAACAAACAATTCTCAGCAACTCACAAGTGAACCATCTGATTGACTATGCCGAATGGGAAGACCATCGGCCTTCATAATCACTTGACCTCCTTTGGCACCAACTACAGTTTTCAATTTGTTTAACCACTCGGTCTTTTCTGCAGCATTCTCAGCCTTTAAAACAACAGCATTGTGGGCTGTGAAATCATTTAAACTTCAGGTTAGCATGGATGGATATGCAGCTTAAGAGGGAAACTATTGAAGAAACAAACAAACATGAGCAAAAACTTATGTTGCTACTGATCACCTTTTAAGACGGTCTTGTATGCAACCTTGCTTGTTATCTTAAATGCCAGACTGGGTGCTTTTTCTTCCACCTTTGACTTTTTATCCTTTGAACTTTTAGGTGGGGGTTGTTCCTCCTCTTCAATTTCTTCGATATTGCATTCCTGAAAAAATCATCCATTAGGGAGGAACATTTTCATAATTTATTCCCCATGGGACATGAGATTCATCTGTGAACAGTTTGCAAACACATATATTGCAATTAACTTCTCATATATTTCTTCATGCCAAAATTTGCACATTAGTTTTCAAACTATCTGGAGATTTTTGGGGTGGTTGTGATTCTTTTTTCCCCTCCAGAAGTCTACTACTCTGTTTCATTTTTCATAGAACTATTTCCCACATCTAGTATTAGATAACTTCTGTCATGGAAACTGCAGCAAAATATGGACTAATGAACATTAATTCTAATGCCAACACATACCTCCAAAGTGATCACGCCACGGAAATTTCTCTCCTCTTGCTTTTTAGTGTATCCAAGCTGCATAAAAAGATCCAAACAAACAGATTTACACATGGTACAGCAAGTTTATGATATTCATCAACAAGAACATATGCTATAGCCTATAGCCTATAAAAGCATGATTAAAAAGCCAGCTCGTGGATTCATTGACATATCCACTTCACATTGGCATTAGAGTTGAAGAAATTGCAGTTTGTTTGAAAATGAATGTATAATAGTAAAACACCAAAACAGGAATTTATGATTAAAAGTAGTGCAAGTGATCCATTATCTTAAAGATACATCCAACATAACTGTACGGGGGAGTTATAGCAACCAAATATATAATCATATAACTTTATGTCCATTTTCATTCTTTTATAAGGTACATACACCATAACACTTGACAAACTTAAGAAATACACACAAGTATAATACTTCCACCTTGTATATAAACTTCCTGCAATGTTACTAACCTTCCCGGTTTTCTCATTTAAAACGAACCACTTTCGACTCCATCCATTAGATTTTGCACTTTTCTTCAATAAATATCCTGCCCACACACAATACAAGTTATAGATACTTCTTTAGTGCAAGTAACTGGTACAGTGATACTAAGTAAAGGCAACATGAAAAGATCAATCACAAAGTAACATAAAACAAACAAAAATATTATTGAAAAAAAATGCATCTAGTATATGCTACCATCATTCTGCAGCGTTCGAGCATATATAAAAATGAAACCAAGCAAATTTGTCGTCAAAATAACATCACATCACATGTCATGAATTCTAAGTGATGATAGATACATCATGGTCTTCCCAAGATTAAATATAAATAGGGTTGGATCACACAAAAAAACAAGCTCCATAAAAAGATCTCACCTAAAACTCATGAAAACATAAGTCTTTGTACTGGCATCATTTAACCCAATAAAGAAGTGAAAAGAATATCATAAAAAACCATTAAGTCATGAATATCACACTACCACCAGCTTTAACATTGCAACTACCATATAAAACAAGTAAAATGCTGAGGAATGTGTCAAAGCAAAAACCTGCTGTTATCTCTCCCTCGGGTCCAGCGGTCTTTAAAGCAGGCCCCTCTTGTACATCCTTGTCTTGCTTGTTATCCTTCATTGATTTTAAGTTACCTCCTGTTTGAGGACTAGTTGCCTAAATAAAAGCAAAAAGGTAAGACGAGCTAATAAGTGGGCAAAAACCCTCAAGGATAACCAAGAAAAAAAAGGTATCCCCAAGTAAATCATACAAAAAATTGTTTTTGAAAAGTCAAGTATCCAACCAATGCTAAAGTTAACAAAAACATTATGTACCCTATTTAGTAAGGACTGTTCTGCATCCACGGCCTTCTTGGAAGATTTGGTTTTGATCTCTTCCTCTCGTCTCTGCCTATCCATCCTATTAAGAATATAAACAAGAGAATTTGTCACCAATAAAGAAAACAAAAGAAATTCTTTCTATCCACAACCATTATTGAGTATTATGACAAACAATTCGAAGCAGGCACATTTTCCATCTTTGAAACTTACAAATTATTGTAAAAGAAAATTGCTGCCAAAGGTGATGAACCAATGACAAGTAGTAACCATGGAACATTCTATAGTATTTAGTCACATATTGCTCTATAAACAGTATTTGGGGAAAATATACCTTTGAAATTCATTATGTAGGATTTCCACTTGAATAGCAGTTCAGGTTAATACACTGGAGCCATGGGATTGTTTCATAATTCCCAGCTCTATGTAGTAAAGATTTTAGACTTAAGAACAAGTAACCACAGATACTTTGCAGGCCAGGCTTATATATGATAGCACCATGAAGTGGATCCAGTTTCTTTACCAGCAGAACTTCATGTACCAAGATTTTCTCATAATTCCCATGAATGATACTTGAACTTTTTAACAGCATGCAAGTGTAAGACACCTCAAGAGTAGAGATGCACAGGGCTTGGGCCTTGCACGTCCCTTATTTGGTAAGCAAAAAAAAATCTCAGGCTTTTTCGGGCCTGGTCCAGGGTTGAAAGAGGGCCCAATCGGGCTTTTTTAGGCCTGGCTTTAACCGGGACTTCAAAAATAAAATGGCCTAATCGGGCTTTAAGGCCGGGCCTGAGCCTCGGATCGGAACTAGGCCTGGGCTTCGGACTTGGGCTCTTTTGTGCATCTCTACTCAAGAGTACAACAAAAGTATGTATACTCCTACTACAAAACAAATAAGCCTTCTCCACAAGACGTTAAAATTGAGAATCCTTTAGATATGCAAAGCACCACAAGTCACAATCAATCTATACTATATTATAAAGCATTTATGAAAAACTCTTAAAAACAACTCCTAAAGCTTCATGTACCACTATTTAATGCTAATTACTTAAAATCTCTTAAAAACAACTAATGAAGCTTTATGTACCGCTTTTAATGCTAATTACTTGATTAATAATTATCTCTAAAAACCTTCAAATCCTTAAATCGTGGACTCTTATTAATTAATCCTTATCTCTAACCACTTTCAAATCCTCAAATCATGAACTCCTTAAAAAGCGTCATTCTTTAAACAAACTTATAAAAAAACATGACCGTTTTCTCAAAACCACACATTAAAACAAATTAGAACATTAAAATCGATATATATATCGCGCTGCATTGCGCGAGTAGACTTCTAGTATCTTATAATATAGAAATCCATTTTGTTACTTAACATCTACAATTTTAGGTGCTAATCTTCAGAATATAACAAACTGCTATGTAATGTAAATGATCAGAACCGAGATAGGACACACAATGTAAGTAATGGAGAACAAAGATAAATGCTATAAACAAATAGCAATTTAACTTTGACAACTTTTATAGTGAAAATGAACTATTATTAAAATTTTGATGGAGAAAGTCTTAAACAGAATGCTTTATTAGGTGAAAATGACGACTGTGAGAAAAAATTTATGGAAGAAAAAGGTGGAGAACTGATGCTGAGTTTTAGGCAACATTACAAAAATGAAAGAAAAAAAAGACCTAAAGATGGCTTACAAAGTCGAAAACTCAAAAGGCTCAGTTAATATGGATGGAGAGAACAGAAATTTTGAAAAGCTAAAAGAAGTGAAAGATACAACTATACAAGGGAAGATACAGAACTTGAATTAACTAATACCTTTTACAACCCTAACCAAAATGAGTGAAGTTTAGAAAGAACAAAACTGAAACAAGATCATGTAAAATGTGTTTATACTGCCAATATAAAAATAACGCAAACAAAGATAACATATGCTGTCCAGAATGGGAATACCTTCGCTGGACCAAACGGATAAAGTGCTGTGGTGGAACAAACACTCGCTCCATATCAACAAGTGCAACCACCATCTTCTTTGCATCGTTCTTAAAACCCTCCAAGGCGGTAGTAGCAATTGCCACAACCTAATGGTCAGACCAAAGTATTGAGAAGGAAAAAAACAAACAGATGTTAAAATATAAAACAACTTGCAGGAACTCCATATAAGTACCTCTCTCTTAAAAGGAGGATATCTTCCGAGCCCAGGTGTCGCATTTGCTGACGCTGAAACTATATCCACAAGCACACGATGAACCTGCATTCGTTAAAACTAATTACATAGTGGTACATATATAGTTATAGAAAAAAGAGCAAAAGCCCAAGATGGTGCACTATATTTACACACACACATGCACATGTATTGATCACAGGGAAAACAGGCATTTATTTGTCTAGACATTTAATTAACCAAAATATGCATGTCAAGGCAGGTTCATAACACATGGAATTATTGTGATTTAGGATCCGAGAGGGAACTCAACTGGAACCTAACTAGTAACAGGAAGAACATGGCACCATACCAACGTGTATAGTTTTCTTTCTTCCCGTGCAAATGGGTGTGGAAGGTTTTACTTTATTCTTTTTAATCATTAAATGTATGAAGGAACAGTAACATATATTACGACAGAGGTATGGCATTGTCATTAAGAGAGCTCCTATACGGCTATACCTATTATCAGGTTTTTATATCACCATAATCTAGCAATGACATTATAGATTTGGAAACATAAAGACAAGGAACAAACTCAAGACAGCAGTTGAAACTTGTGAGCTAAATGGTAGAAGAGCTGGTTTCAATGTGTAGTATTACCTCATCAACACAAAGGCGTGATGGCTCTTTGGCCAGCTCTAATACACCCTTTATTAAAGACCGCAGTCCTTTTTCTGGAGATATAAGATAAGGTTGGTAACCATCTGCCTCTAGCACGATCTGGTACCAATTCCATGGTCATCATAGAGCAATAGGAAATAACAGAATGACTTATAAGTAAAAGGAAAATTATACCCTCTTGACGTTATTTATATCGAAATGTCTGTCTAAAGGAAGCTGCTTGATCCTATTAGGAAAGTTACCCTCAAAACTTGCCACAACTTTCCAGCCACTACCCTGAAAATGTCATTAAGTTTTGACATGATTTATAAATAATATAAACAAGCAAGCACGGCAGGATACCCTTTATCTTCCACGAGTAATTGGCATAATATTACAATGGCTCAAATGCTGACAATAAGGGAATTTTACGTATAATAACAATCAATATTGTAAAAGAGAATTTTCAAAGAGATGACATAAGAAGACGAAGAGCGGGAGGCTATAGTAACCCGACTAAATAATAGGATGTATATGGACATTTCATCATGAAAAACCTACCAATATCAAGTTCAAATCAAGACCAGTTAGATCAAGAGGTCATAGGTAAGTACCATTTGGCGTAGAAGGATTCCAAGTTCAGAATGAGCCACGTATATGATTTAACCAGCAAAGACCACTTTCACATGATTTCATTTGCAATAATCAACCTTACCACTAGCCAAAATAAAATTACTCATCTAAAACATAACTTTCTGTGCTAAATCATCCATTGAACATTTGAAAAAGACAAAAAGAACAGAAAAGACTCAGGTACGAGGGCTAGACTTTAAACAAACAAGAGTCATGCAACAAGACTAATTTCCAAAGTGAAAGAACGCTACCACAAAGATGGTCAAAGCCTTTCTTAGTTTGCAAAGGATCCAATACTGTATTGTTTATACACAAATCATGTCCTGTATAGAATGTCTTATCAAGTTGGTGTGGAACAAGAAAAAAATCAAAGCTGCATCAGAGGTCAATTTCACAGAAAATTATTTTAAATGTAAATACTGCATAGTCATTGTCATGTCTTGAATAATAATTCACTCCTAGATCTTGATTATAAATTATCACCTCTCCAGTCATGATGTGTTGAAGAAATTTGTCCTCAAATTCACGGCAAAGTTCCAAAGCCAAAGCCCTCGTACCTTCAGAACTACTAACCATTGATTCACCAAGCCTTACTAACTCATCTTGCACAATCTGAGATTTGCCCTGAAGCCTGCAGGAGTTTTCGACAAAAAACTGACTTGAAGGGCCAATGGAGATGCACAAAACGCTTTACGTAAAGATAAAAGGCGGCATTTGCATATTTTTATGTCCATATCAAATTACTAAGGCAACCAAAAAAATACAACATCTGTAACAGAAAAGCATTTTTTTTTAATTCTGTTAAGTCCAGCTTACTTGAAAAGCCAGAAGAACTTACATGGAAGAAAAGCTGTCAAGCTCAATTCTTTAACTGTTTTACTTCAACTTCATCATAAAATCCAAATGTACAAGTAAAATGTAATTAAAGTTTCAAATAAGAACGTTCTAAGAGTCCACCACAAACTTAACTCTTAAGCATAATAACTAGAAAGACAAAGCTGGCTAGCTCGATTCTTATTGATGACAAAGTGAACTCTCTAATTAAGAATCAAAGCAAATGCACACTAACTGAAGTGACAGCCACCAAGGCACCAACTGATCATTGTTGTTTGATAAGCCGCCATCATGCACGGCGGTACCCTCTTTTTTAAGTGCCACTATATATAATCAAACGGCTGTTCAACTTTATGGCAACCGATTCTTAAATTTCAACCCAGACAATGAAATCTCTGTGAGCCTTAGAGGCACAACATGCAATAACACATGTCTCTTTTTGGTGTTTGGTGTTAAGTAGTACACAGACATTGTATTCATACAAAGAGTGGAAGTTCATATCACTTGATTCTTTGATTACTTGAGCATATTACATGATAGACTGTTGGAAGTCTTTTACTTGCTTGATTACTAGATATATTGATTTTCTTTGGCAATACACCTGGTAACACCTTGTGACCCCAGCACCCAGATCTTGACCCCCTCCCTTGACTTTGTTCATTGCCAATTGAAATAACTTAGAACAAAAATCCAAGAACGGAAATAAGAAAACAGAGAGATATAGCAAAAATTACAGTTAAATAATTGCCTAGAAACAAGTCTAGTTTTTGATGTCAAGATGAACAGGAACATAATACATTTTCTCCAAAACGTGGCACCTCCTGTAGCACCAAGCCACCAACTCTCTTTGCCTCAAAAAAGATGACAGAAAATCACAAAACGAAGCATACCCTTTTGGGCCGAGCTGAATCACAAGGTTTGGGAACCCAAGCCACCTTAATTTCCACTAGGGAAGGACCATGAAGGCCCGAAATCATCAAGAGGAAAACAGAAAGAACGAAAGGGACAATCTATAAAGCCAAGTGCAGCTCCTTCATGTGCACACTATACACAAGCACCAAGTTGGTCTCTCATTGAAAATGAAGCACTTCATCAACTTCATTTCTGGCCAATCTCTTGTTGACTTCTACTAGCACATTCCTTATCTTAGGTTTTTTAATCTCTCACCCATTTAAAAAATGCTTAAAGAGAACAGATTATGGTTGAATCCATGATGTGACTTGGGTAAAATTACTGCCAACTTTTTGGGTTCAGTATCCATGTGTATTGTGTGTCACACGGAACATATTTTAGGCTTGCATATCATCAATTGTGGCTGTGCTGAAAGGTTAACTATGCAGGAAAACCTAATAAAAAGTGAAGAACAATATTGAAAGAAAAGGGATTTTACCCTGATAAAAGGCTCGGAAGCCTTATCTTCATACGGCTACGGATTTGATGAGCTAGTGTCTCAACCAAAGCTAATCTACCAAGCTTGCTCTGTGGAGCTCCCGTCAATATAGATTTCAAGCTTTCACTTTCAGCTCTCCAAGCAGTTTCTAATGAGTTGTCAGATCCCACGTTTCCTGACTGTGCTGAAGCAATGGAAACTGACTGACCAATTAGAGCAACCCATGGAATATCGGCTGCACTTCGTGGTCCTTGACCCAATAGAAGTGCTTGAACAGCGGCAAGGACTTTGGGATCTGCAGACGCTTGGTCCACTTTGCTAATAACACCAATTGTTCTTGTACCTAGATTAATAGTATGGCGAGAACAGAATTGAAAGAAATTTCAAAAACTTTGAACTAGTATATAGGAAAAAATATTAGTAGGCCTATACTCAAATTCAATAGTGAACCCACATTCTCCATCATATTCCTTTGCAATTCTGAGGGCTTTAGCAGATGAAACTTCGGGCGCCTGAGCAGCAGGTATTACAACCAACAGAATTGCATCATTGTGCTGAGCATATTCACTCTGTAAGAAAATTAGGTCATTAGATCTTTCTTCAAGAAAAATATTACAAAATAAATCATGTGTAAAAGATACTAAGCAAATACTGAAACAAAAAACTAATAGGCAGTGACGCACCAATGAATCATCAAGATTCCCTTTCTCCACTCCAGGCAAATCAATCAATTTCAAAGGAGGAGCTACAAAAACAGAACAGGTAAGAGAACATTAAATGAAGACCAAGGAAGAAAGTAGCAAGTAGCAACATATAGAGCTAATAAAAGAAATGAAACAGGCTATTTGAACACGGAACCAAGTATTTAGATTCTCCACATGGTATCACCACACTAAAGATGCGAAGAGCTGTAAACACTAGGTTTTAAGTAGCGACAGCATTATAGATATATTATGAAGGATAAGAAAGCATAACAAGGTAAATGGCACTTTCTAGTTCGTAGAAAAAGCTAAAGATGAATAAGTACTGAAAATGAACTGTAAAACCAGCAATGCTTAATGTGGAGAATACATATATAGTGGCTTATCCAAATCAGCCATTCATCGCCACCCCTCGCCCCTCTCTACCCTAGTTCATAGTCATCGCAGATCTGCAATGGTTTACTGTCGCCACCGTTCCTATCTGGTTTCCTATAATTTTGATCTGCACCTTGCCACTGTTCCGATCCGGTTTCAATTTGGGTTGTTGATAGGAAGAAGATGATGGGTTTCGATCTGGTTTGTGAGAGTAAGTATAAATTGATAGAAAGGTGATGACGGGTTTCTTTTTGCAAATTGATGGGAGAATGATGATGGGTTTCCTTTGTTGCTGTGATAAGTTGAAGTTGTTGTGTTCAGGATTTGTGGGATTTTTCTTGTGATAAGTTGAAGTTGTTGTGATAAGAGCTTTATGTTTGGTGTGTATGATGTTGGGTCTTTTAAAGCATTCATTGATTTCAAGTTCTTGCAGGTGAGAGAGACAGAGAGAGACAGATTTAATGGAGAAAGAAAAGCAAAAAACAACTTAGTTTAAGGGGTAAAATTGTCATTTTTGTTATTCAGTCAGTTTATTTAGCACGCCAAACAAACAACTATTAAGTTTATTGTGTACAGGCAACTTTATCCTTACAGACAACTTTATCAACTTTATCCATACAGGACTTAACGGAAAAACAACTAAACAGCCCCTTAAAGTATTACCTTTAGCTAAATTCTGCTAAAATTTCCTTCCTATTCTCTCTCCAACCTTCATAAAAATCACTGTTGCCCAGTATGATATAAACTACATACACATCATGCGTGTACCACACAAATCTCTAAAATGCAACACAACAAATTTCTGAAACAAACCAAATGTTTTCTCCACAACATCGATATTGCATAATTACTAGTAGACTTTTACCTACATTGAACAAGTCTCTAAAAAATAACACATTAACCTATAACTTTTATTTTTCAACATAATTTTAAAAATACAACTACTAATCTGGGCATTCAATTGTGGTGCTATAACAGCGGCTTAGCGGTGCTACAGCGGTTAGCGGTGATCTAAGAAATAGCAGTGTTCAAATAACGGTCCAGCGATTAGCTGCGCTGTTTACTGCTACTTGCTGCTGTTTACCGCCGGTGAAATTAGCTCATGATAACCTTTACAAACTTTATTACTAAGTTTCTTGTGTGAGCCTGGATTTGTTTTACCCCACTTTGTATGTATTAGACATATTTACATATACAATATATTAGGTTCTTTACTTCTTTATATATATAAACACTTATATTTATTATCTGAGCCTAATTTTATTTATCGCTAAACCGTTGCTTTACCAATGCGATAACCACCATGTTAAATCACGGTCCTAACCATGATTTCATAAAATGACCGTATTAACTGCTTAGCTACTAATAAAATACAGGTTCGAACCTAACCACTATAATTTCCGAATGAGATGCAAAATTTTAAAATACTATTTTCCAGAAAGAAAATTGATATTAATAAATCCTAAGTAACGAAATGAATTGATTGATATCTCCACAAGTATTATTTTACATATTCCAAAGCATTGTTATATCGTGACTTTAAAAATGAATCCACATAAAATTTAAAACTAGAACAGACATGCGGATCAGGGAAAAATTTTGGCAATAAAGAAATAAACTTTTATTTTTCAGTTTCATTTTCAATTTTACTAATGTGTTTATCATGAGGTTTGTACTATAGACCTTGTGCCATCAAAAGTTGAATTGCAATTGGGGACATGTATAGTACAGGCATATATCCAAGTGTAGTTGTATGATACAAGTTCCATAAAACTATGGGTTTATCACTAAAGTTTAGGTGCTATGCTTTGACAAAGAACAAGGATAAGTGTGTTAAAGTTGTATGTTACAAGTTGGTTTCCAAAAATGTGTTCTATTTTTTTAGTTAGGTTGAACTTAATACAAAAAATGTTGTTGGAAAATATCAATAATGAATGGATTTGATCTGGATCATAAACCATTTTTAGATCATGTCGATCATAAGTCAAATCATGATTTACTTCCTAATGGACTAGACAATGATCAACTTATTTAAAGCATAAATGACATCATGTCCTCAAGTAATTCTCAGTAAAAGAATCTTATCATGAGCAATAATATCATTTATAACAAGATACTAAGGGTACAAAAAAGCATAATACATTGAATATAATTTTACAAATGACAATATATATAATGATAATATATCACCAGCAATCCTACATTTTAGTAAGTTACTACAGCATTAGATATTGGCCACCAAAATACTATTTCTTATAACTTAATCACAAGATTGACTGGCAAACAAATGCACACAACGTAGAAGTACCGATCAGAGCAATCGTTAGTCTTCAAAAGCTTAAAGAAAACATATCCGGACTAACCTGTGCTCGTTTTAAGTTTCAAATATATTTCATCGCGACTCTTGCTTGATATTTTACTAAGTCTATCCTGTAAAGAATGCCGAAGAGCACCTACGATTGACAAAAGAGAGTTTCATGTGATCAGTGTCATTAGAGTGCCAATACCTGAACTTCGAGGAAATATAATATTTAAGAAACTCCTTTTGTTTTAAATCCAACGTCCTTAAAGTAAGATATGAGGGCTCACTTGCAGACACTGGCTGGGATTTACTATCAATCTGCAGTACAATTGATTTGTTGCTTAAGTTTTCATCCCTCTTTAAGTCGATGCATATAGGCGCACGAGTCGCACCACCTTCACCGGTTGGCTGTACAAATATACATTAGTACAAGTATATTTAAGCTTCCTGATTTACATTTCCATCATGAAAAATGAAGAAAAAATTCACACCTACTACGTACAGGCAGTAATTCCGTAGTTCTTGATTGTTGACATATTATGATTTATGTCATATATAATAACAGGGTAATACATAAGTCTGAAAGAGAATACTAGGAAGTAAATTTAAAAATGAAAATAAAAGAATAAAGTTCTCACCAAAGCAGGATGTCCAATCAAACTGTTCAAAACTGCTGATTTACCTGCACCCTGAACAATTTTTGGTCCATAATTAGAAGCTAGTCCAGATGAACTATCTAGGAAGAATGAATTATAATGATAAGAGACACAAATAGAAAAGATAAAATACAACAGACAAACTAACAAAACTCCATGAGATTTGAAGCCTGATCCTTTTATACTCTTCTTGGTGGAGCAAAAATAAAATTTTATCAGAATAAGTTGAAACATATTCAGGAACACGAATGGAATGGTAAACCATCTTTAGGCAACTATGAAAGACTTATACGTTGATCATGTCAACAGAAGATATAGTGTTTGAGTGCTTCTTGCTAGCAGTTTCCATATTGTCGAGGGAAGTCAGGAGCTAAACTGCTACGCCCACAACTATGGGATTCACAGCAACTCAAACCAAAGAGGGGAAATCACAATACGGTCAATACCAACATCTTTTCAATTTGCATTAAACATTTTCCTGGAAGCAACATATATCAACTAACAACCAGCCACAATAGGATATTATATGATATGAATCATGGTGTGCAAGGTGGTTTATGCAAGAAGAAACTATCAACCAAGCAGAAAGCCCATTCTGATTTATAAGATGATTATCAGATCGATGAACCATCAACAGCTGAAATATACAGAAAAAGTTCTTCAAAACGGAATGACAACATTTTCAGGCTTTTGCATTCCAAAATATCCTTGCAAACTAGTTAGTTAGGCTTACACGATAGACATCAGCCTCCAAAATAAAATTTCCGTTAAGATAAATCACCACAAGATTCATGAAACATAATATTGAAGAAAGTTTAGTAACCACTAAACATAGTTGGATCCATGTCCTAGGCCATGGATCCACTTAAAAATGTCTTGCATTGGCATTTAGCAGAAAATCTACTCCATATTAACACAAAATTAACTTTGATGGATATAAACATGTACCAACAGATAAGATAGCTGCACCAACTGGAATATCCAAAAACAGCTCCTAATTGGTTTCTCACACACTAAATCAATTCCCAGAAGGGCTGACTGGAGCATCAAACAAATTACTCCATGCTCAAGAGAAACTTCCAACACTTGCCAAGTGGGCTTAAATTATTGAATTATAGTGTAAATCTAGACTGTAATGCCAAATTAGGAGGCAGGTAAATGTATTCTAGCAGTAACAACTGATCAACATGCTAAAGAGAACAGGGAGCCAGGGCTCAAAAATGATTCCCATCTATATTAACCTAACATCAAAACAAATTACTGAATAAAGATCTTGATACAATCAGATCACAGATCCATTCCCTGAATCAATCAATACAATTACCGAATGTTCAAAAGAAAAAAAAACTTGGGTTTTGACTGGATTCAATCATAATTCTCCTACCAAATGAACTTACCGTATTGCCAAGAGCAACAACGTTTAGAAATGTAGAACCCCGTCTTGACGATGACGATGAGTTTTCATCAACATCTTCATCATTAAGCAAAGCCGCCGCCTGCCGCATCGAATCCGACAGCTGAACCAATTCTTCGATCGCTTCCATTTTTGATCTATCAAATCCAACAAGCTGGAAATCTGGAAGAGATCGAAGCCAAGCAAACCAAGAACCGAGTAGATAAAGAATCCCAAACAAAGAATCTAGAGGTGGTGGGAAGAAAAAAGTTGTAAAAAATTAAACGAAACCCTAGATATCTGATCGAAAAGAACGGTAGATCGAGTATTCAGTAACGATTTTTCTAGGGTTTCTGTTGAGATTTGAAAAAAGAAAAGAGGTTGAACTTTGAATTGTTGTGTGCGTGAAGAGGGATGAGAGAGAGGAGGACTGCAAATGGTGAGAACAGGGGAAGGACACGGTCGGCTGCCCTTTACTTGATTGCAGTTTTGTACTATCAAAAAAATACAACTAGTTTGAGTTATTTACACTTTTGACATCAAACATTTACTTTTTTTTCATTTCCAAGGCCATCTGTATTGGAACCTTCAAGCCCTCAAGCCATCTCGGCGTCACATCAGCTTTTTTCCTTACCCTCTTCTTACCTTAAAGTGACGTAGCGGAACCCTCAAACCCTCTTGTCACCTCATTTTTTTAATTCTTTTATTTATACATTTAATTATTTAACAAAATAAAAATATTTATATATTTTTTAATAAATAAAAATAAGATAAATAATAAAAATAAAAATTCATATAATTCATTAAAAATAAAAATTACAAAATTCAAAACGCTAAAAAAATAAAAATTACAAAATACAAAACGCTAAAAATCATGAAAATTTTTAATAATTTTTTTTCTCGCTAAAGTAGCCCTCAAAACTTCTCCCGAAAGGTGATCATGCGGGGATATGTAGAACTCGAAGTCTTCTTTAAAGCATTTTTGTCGTTCGAGTGCCAACTTCTCTCGTTCGAGGTCGAGTTTTTTCATTTTATACTCCATCGTACCATCAAGACGCTCGTTGAACGAGTTTATGGTCGTCAAGAGTTTTGAAACATTTTCGCCCGAATTCGACTCGGCCGTATTACTCGATGACGTTTTTTTTGCCTTATTTCTCCCGATGGGTCGTTGAAGTTGCTCGACCTCGACCTCGTTGACGTCATCATCGGAAGGTTTGGTACGTTTTGAACCCCGCGATGAAGTTGTCGTCATCGTTGGAACGGTTCCCCATTTTGGACATTTTTTGAGGACTTCCCAAACTTGTTCGTGAGTGAAAGCAACCCCAAGTTCCGCTCGATACCGTTCGTGTGCCGTTCGTGAAATGTCGGCCTCACTCATTCCGCTTGATCTATTATTGACCAAGTTGTGGTAGATGCCGCCAAAACTATTTATTTTTTTATTGAGTTCGTTGAACTTGGTGTTGAGTTGATGAAGTGATCGATAATTTCCGCGACCCATACAATTAAAGAACACTTGCCCGATTCGGGTCCAAAAACTGTCTACATTTATGTAAATTCAAGTATAAGAATATTAACAAGAATAATAATAATATTAATAATAATAATAACAATTGTTGGGTCACCAAGGATTTGAAATTGACTCACCGATGTTTTCCCTAAAACTCCTACTTAGAATATTTTAGTTCAGTTCTTTGAATGACTTGTACAAGATATCAAATGTTCGGTGAAGTCGAAGATCAACCGAAACCAAGCTTGAAGACTCTCTACTTGTGGAAAATAGAAGACTCTCGGCAACATTCAAACAAGTCATCACCACCGAAATTCCTTGACATTTCGGTGGCCTTCTCTCCACCGAATTTATAGGACAATTTCGGTGGCCTTCTTCCACCGAAGTGCATGGACAAATTCGGTGGCCCCATCCACCACCGATGACTCTTTCGGTGCTCCTCTCACCACCGAAATATACTTGTAATTTCGGTGGTCCTCTCACCACCGAAACATGCTTGCAATTTCGGTGGACTAGTCTTCTTTCCACCGAAGATTTCTCAATCTCGGTGGAAACCACTTCGGTGCTAAAAGCTCAAGACAGAAGATCATTTATTATGGGACAATATCCTCCAGCAGAGAAAAGTGACAGTTTGTCTCTTTATCCACTTTCAGTTAAGGTCCCTTTTATCTGCTCAAGCTACTCTGTCTGCACCTAGTGAAAAGTGACAAGGACTTCACAGTTCTCCTGAAGTCAACATTATCAGCATATGTGAAGATGACAAGTGTCCCAAGCATTTAATGCTTGGGCACTCCTTGGCACTATAAAAGGAGAAGTGCTCTTCATGCAATTCTCACGCTTTCAAGAAATTCTCTCAGTGCAAGAAACCTTCTTTCAAGCCTTAAAACTCAATAGCTATGCTCTAAGTGTTCTTAGTTATTTTGTTAGTATACTTTGTGTAAGATTGTTAGAATAGTTTATCTGTTCTTTTCCGCAACAGTCTTAAGTTTTCTATGTGTAATTCTTGTTGAAAGATTTTCAATAAAAAGAATTAAAATTGTGAAAATTTTGAGTATTGTATTCAACCCCCCCCCCCCTTCTACAATACTTGTTATAGCCATCTGGGACTAACAACAATAATATTAATAATAATAATAATAACAATAATAATAATAATAATAACAATAATAATAATAACAATAATAATAATAATAATAACAATAAAAAATATTACCACCGGAGTAAAACCTTGTTGAATCAAACCGGGACGTGTAAATTGGTAAGGAATTTGTGGCGGAAATTGTTGGGGAAATTGTTGCAAAAATTGTTGCGGATGATAACCTTGTTGTGAAAACGCTTGGAAACCAAGCTCCGGGTCTTGTTGCGGTTGCGGTGTATCCGATCGCTTACGACGGGATGTAGGTGTTTTGTTTGGATTCATGATGAAATTTTAGATAAATGAAAGAAGGTATTGAATTTGAGAGAATTTGAGAGATTTTGGTGTGAAAAAATAAGAGGTTTGGATTAATATATATAGTGTGATTAAATTGAAAAAAAAATAAAAAAAAAATATAAACAAAGAGCCGTTGAACAACGTTTATATTTTCAAAATTTAATAAAAAAAATTAAAATAAAAAAAATGTATCGGGATGAATCGGGTTGGGGAACCCGCCTCCCAAGCCCCCCCCCCCCCCGTACCGGAGCCCTCCCAAGCCCGCTCCCTACCCGAGCCCGAGACCGCTACGGAAGGTCTAACATATATTTGTATTTGTTCTGCCATTTAGGTGTCCTTTTTAGGAATTCTTTTCAAAGTGATTGAGATCTTGAACAATAGAAGACACAATTCACAAATTTCACATGAGATGGATGAAAATGCCTAACTACAATGATGTGGTATATTCAACAATTATTATACAAGGTCATATGTGGATTACAAAATTAGTGGTTGGTGTGAAATGTTAAAGCGTAATAGTGGTCAAACTACGTTATGTTCAGATACTCTTGACATGTTGTAAATATTCTACTTTCAAGATTGGAGTTGATCTTATTCCTAATTTTTAGCCACATTGTTAGGCATTAGCTTCCGTTATCAGTGAAGGGTTTACGTTTCTCTGTAATATAAAATCCGTTTCTTATAAATCGCGGTTACTATCAGTGGTTACATGGTGCTAAAACTTCTTTCGGTTTCCAGTCATTTTGTTGATAAACACAGTCAAAGCACACCAATTGATGGTCCATCGTTTTACTGTATTAGTTAATATGATGAGTTGCAAATGCCAAGAACCATTGTTAAGAGCAACAATATAGTAAATTAATTGCTAACATTCTTGAACCAAAACACGCTAATCGCATACTATCAAATAAAATGATGTGTCAAAAACATTCCTTCAAATAATGAGGCATCTAAAAGAGTATGCTCGAAAGGTACATGTGTGTATATATGTGTGTGTTTGTGTCTAACTCTGAAAAGAACATGAGTTGATATAACTCGCTATCTGACAAAAGAAATATAGAAAATCAATGAAAAATATCAATTTAACGTACTATTCATGTACCTCGAAATCTATTAACTGTTTCGACAAAAATGCATCGTTATTCCAGGGTCGTCGTATGTTTTCATTATCCTTCTCCATGGTTTATCAAATGAACGATAACATAACATCTAGCTACTTTAATCAGGGATGTTGAAAAAATTGTTAGACGAGAAAAAACGTTTAAACCATATGAACAACACTATTTTACGTTTTGAGGTGCTTGGTTTGATAGTTCAATTGTTGGGTTTGATCCAATTTGCAGTTTGGTGTTCTAGTTGTGTGGTTAAACTTATTGCATCACATATTTACATACACATATATATATATAGAGAGAGAGAGAGAGAGAAGGGGGGAGATTCAAACGATAACGGTAACAAAATAAGAAAACAGTCAAATCACGTGCAAAATCACATGTGATTCTACACTAACCGCCAACTCAAGGGTAAATTACATTTAAGTAAATTACATTTCTAGCCCCTGTGGTATGGGGTCAGTTACAACTAAGGTTCCTAAAAACATTAATTACACTTTGGTACATGTGGTTTTAATAATCGCATGTTGCAAGTCCCCCCTCTTATGTGGCATTTTTGTCTTTCACATTAAAAAATCAATAAAAATATACATGTTTGTATAATATATTATAATTGTTGTAGTAATATAACAATCTTCTCCGACCTTGCTCCTGTCGGCACCCGATTTGTTTTTTCCGATGCCCCTCTTTCACCCTGAGCGTAACAATTTCTAATCACACAAGAGCTATTTCTTGAAACGAAGTATAGTTTTCATGCTTCTCTAGCTTTTGAAGAGGATTGGGGCAGAACAGGAAGGAGGCTTCAAATATGTTTTTCATTCTAGCTCTACATATATTCAAAGGGCTGGAATAGGATATAAGAGGACGATGATGAACATTGATATTAATGGCTTTTGATTATTTTTCTATATATTTGGTGTATGTGTGTGTGCGTGTCATTGCTGAAGATAGTGGATCGAATTTTTGTCATGGGAAATTGACTAAACTAGTCATTTCAGACCAACAAATTGGTCTCCTAGCCATTTCTTATTTTGACTAAAATGTCAATACGTCTGCAAAATCTAGGTCCGTATAGCTGGCAACTTCCCTTGTTTATTTTTTTGCTAGCCTGGGCCTGAAAGTTGTGGATTTAGATCCGCAAACTGCCTGAAAATTGCAGAGGTAGTGACGTTTTGATAAAAGTAAGAAATGGTTCTTGTCAATGATGGTTGGGTATCACTAATTACAAAAAAACAAAAGTTATTTTAGGAAACAAAAATAAAATAATAAGAAAAAGATTATTAAAAAAGACCAAAATATCCATTGATTTAACAAAATTTTGATTTTGTTAGAGGAAGGGACCATGAGCATGCATTTATTAAAATTATGGTACTAAAAACATAATTAATGCGTTTTAGGGAAGTAACATACCACAAGAAGTAAATCAAAACTAAAAAGCCAAAATTCTAAATATATTTACATCATGATTCTTCGTATTCATCTTTTAAAATTGAAATCATTCTCTCTTTAACAACATCCGGGCAAAATATCAAGAAACCCAAACTTCGGTTCTTGTGCATGAAACTTTTCAAAGCCTTTTGCAAATCTATGATTTTGATGAAAACAAGCACTCTACTAAAAGAACAGAGGAAAAGATATAAAGCTCACTCCATATACATTTAGTGCAAATTTGATTGTGATTATTTGCTAATATGATGAAATCAGTGTCGAAGAAAAAATTTGATTGTCGAAGAGAATATAAAACATATCCCTGTTAAATAGGAAACCAAATCAAATCCCAAAAAGATCTCCTCTGATACGTGCTATGAATTGAAAGATTTGCTTCAAGTTAATCATACCCCATCATCTTCCATTCGACTCCACCGTCTCTCAATCTTCCATTAAAACTCTTACTCGATCAGAGTCGCAGATGATCTTTAGCGAAACGAAGTTCAAACATGTTTGAGGATCTGAAATAGAGGAACAAAACTTCGCAAAGTCAATGGATTCGACTTCGATTTTGTTTTACAATCTGATAGTATATGATGAAATGTTTGTTAGGAACACCTATCAAATCATATGTGATTAGGAAACAATAGTAAATCATATGTGATCTATAAGACTGTTATCTGATATCACTAGTTATTAATCATATATGATCTTGTTTTACAATCTGATATCACTTAGTTATTAATCATATGTGATTTTGTTTTAGTAAATCATATGTGATCATATATGATCTTGTTTTTAGTAAATCATATGTGACAACTGCACACATTCACACTGCACCTCTGTGACAACTGGTACTTAATTCCGGTGCCGACAACAATTCCTGGAATCGCCGAATTCTGCTTATTCCCAAACGGAATATACGTCAGACACGTCACATGAATATGGTACCTCCCAGAAATAAATCTCCCAACTCTCCATCTCACCCGTCCATTCAACTTAATCAAAAGCGAAATCGCACCGTCCGATTGGTCTTGAGTCAACGACGCGCCGTTGTACGGCGCCATCGGAACATTGGTTCCGTAAACGAACGACGAACAAACGTTGGTGTCCTTGTGGCCTTGGTACACCGGCTGGATGGCGGTGAAGTAAGTAATTTGTTGGCTGTGGTAAGAGGCGAAAACGTCGAGTTTGTCGTAGTAAACGCCGATTCTGTCGTTAGGGTTCCGGGAAGAGACGGTGACCTGAAAGTTGGAGGAGAGGAGGATCGGGGCGGAGACGTTGAAGGAGTATATGGTGGCGTCTTGGAGGATGAATCGTGGTTTTTTGGGCTGAAGAATATTGACGATATAATTTTGTATTATAAATTAGTTACTTTAAAAAAAAGTAGAAGCCAATTGTATAGATCTGAATTTTTTTACCATCTAGCAACAATCACGCTCTAACTTTAGCATCATCCTATTGTTTGCATTGAGAATAACGTTTTTGGGTGATGATGAAAATGTAAATATATAAGAAAATAGTATTTAAAAATAAAAATGACTCGTATACCCTTACCATTTAATTCCCTTAATAAATCAAATGGTTGGTTGAGAATGTTCCTCGTGTTTTCTTAAATTGTTACGATTCTCGTTTGAACCTTCCCCCTCTCTCTCTCTATATATATATATATACATATATGCAATGTGTGTATGTGAAGGTTGTGAAAGGAAGAGTGAAGTGGGTTAGTTACAAGAAACTTATTACAACATATATTAAATTAAGTTTATGTCCTTACAATTTGAAAACAATAGAAATCTCCACTGGCTACAATCACCATCCATAGAAACCTCTATTTTCCTCTTATACCTCCCTCAAAAAAGCACTTTCAAACCAAACTTTACAAAGTTTATTTCTGCACTTCATTAAATAAAGAATAACACCATTCCCAGATCAAGACCATGTTTTTGCTGAAGTTACCGGCATATTCGATGCTTGTTGAAACCACATCATGTCGTCTCATAAATTCATGATGGTGATAGCTAGATACACAACGCCGCCTTTGAATCATGGTAGCTCATGGTTTACTCCTCATCTACTTGTGTGGATCGATATGTGGGTAGAGTCCCAAAATGTGTTCTGGCATGAAATCGTGCCGTGTCAAGATACCAACTATTGGCGGCCTCTGCAAAATCACGAGAGATGTAGTATTCATCATTGTCGCTTTCGTGTGATTTTTTGAACCAGAATATGTAAATAAACAATAAAAGCGACAACTTATGTGATCGGTATATATGAATTTCTAGAGGTTTAAGATGATGTAAAAGGGGCTACTTTGTTAAATACTTAAATGACCTTTAGTGTTTTTTCAAAAACTTTACGTGTTTAACACCAAAGACGGGTTATTTGAAGGTTAGTTTGTTAAAAACAAATTTTAAGAGGTATAATCCTAATTCCTAACAAGCCAAGCTTTGGCCCGTGTTCGTCTTTATGATTCTAATCAACTGTGAATCATTCAATATGGTATCAGAGCTGGGCCTAGAGAAAAAAGGAAACCGAAATATACCTAATACTAGAATACTTAAATGACAAAACTAGTCCCTAGCCTATACCTAATAACCAATTAACATAACATTAGTCTAACAAGCCACATCAGGTAAAAAAGAATAGAAATTAAGCTTACCCCAGGAGTCTTTGGCACCACACACAAGTGCCGAAGGCCGAGCTCCCTAAAAGCAACCGCAGCTTTTGCTAGAGACATGGTTTCCACCACCGTATATGGTGATGTATTGGTGATAGGATGTAGGTCAACATACATCTCCATCTCTTCAGGTTCAATCTCCAAATCCTCGAGCTTCAGCCCTTTCCCCGACCCTGCCTTTGCAAAGTCAACGGCATGGTACCTTTTTAACGTTTCCGCTCCACTCAAACGCCTATGTTGCGTGAATATCTTGCCTTTGAGCAATACAAGCAAATGAGATCTCAAAACAAGCCCACATAGTTCAGGGGCATCAGAAATAGGTGGTTCATCAATAACTGGAAAACCATTGTGTGATGTCATCCTTAACGAATGCAAAATGTTACCCACTTTCTCGACACCAGAGAAAGTTATCAAAGGCCCAGAAACAACATCACCTGCCACCAAATGTCTCATATATGGCTCAGCATGAGCTTCTAGAAACGGTAATCCTTTCATTACCACAATTTGGTCATAGACTCCCTTGTTGAAGCAATCAGCCACAGTTTTCGAAATAAGGAGCACAAGCATCATCAATGGAAGCATTAGAAGATTATTAGTGAGCTCAAGAAGTATGACACAAAGGGATACAGTCATTCTCATCGTGCCACCAAGAAATGAGGCAGCTCCAAGTAAGGCAAAAAGACCAACGTCAAGATTGGCGATGGGACTAAGGAGTCTGCCAACAAGACGACCGTAGGATGCACCAGCAAGAATAACGGGGATAAAAAGCCCAGAAGGAATTGCAATTCCGTATGTTATGATTCCAAGACAGTACATGGCAACAAAGAAGAACATAAGACTAGTGAGACGAAATTCGTTTGTGTTAAGGGAACTGAACAAGCTTCGAATGGCATCATCATTGGTGGTTAGTAAAAGTGAAGCAAGATCGTTATAGTGACCATCTGGACACTGAAAGCTTTTGTAGCTCCCAGAACGCCCTTTGGTGGGGCATTCTTCCTTCAAATGATCGGGGCAAGGAATGCATCTTGCAAGCCACGGAACGCCATATGCACAACAAGAAGTTAAGATTGAAATAATAATGACCAGAAGCACCCTAAAACCAGGACCTCTCCTGCAATTTATTTCAAGAATCAGCAAAAGAAAAAAATTATTGAAAAAAGTAATCTAAGAAAATGACAAGGGCTTACTCATTGATGATGCTATAAGTACGCAAGACCTTGTCGACAAGATAATTGTAGATGCTTCCAAAAATGCCTCCGATAATTCCAAGAAGCATAATGGCGAGGAGATCTATAGTGTTATAAGCAGGTACGGAATTATTGATATTGAACATGATGAGACCTCCTTCCCCAAATAACCCGCACCGTTCGTTTTTACAATATTCTATCAGAGACTTCAAAACCACAGCCACTACAGCAGTAGTGAAAAAAGTTCTCCAAAGAAGAGCGCTCCGCCACCTATATAAGATGTTCAGAATCTGATTTACTACTTTCCATAACTCTCATTTATTGCAAGCATCCAGTGGACCAATCAACATAGGATTGATTAATGATTATTTCTACGTAAATTTTGTAATTATTTTCAGGGAGGAAGAAGGAAAGAGAGAAAGAGACCATGAGGCTGCTTCTTCAAGAGCAAAGAGGACTCCACCAACTGGGGCACGAAAGGCAGCCGCAACACCAGCAGCAGCTCCACATGTGATCAAATCCCTCCGGTCCCTATCATTTTTGAAAAATCTAAGCCAATTCCATGTCATATGGTACTTACGAGAACCTCCCTGTCCAAGTAAGTTGGCTATGCAAGCACCAGTGTGAACCATGGGTCCTTCCTTTCCCACAACAAATCCAGCAGCAACTCCAAAAATTGATCCAAAAATCTGATCATTATCAAAACGAGCTAAATCAGACTTGCCAACTATGAAAACATAAAACATTTTAACGATGCCCTCATGAGAATAATCTGCAGGTCTGCTAACAGCATCGACTACAAAATTATAACTGAAAAGCAGCAACATATCAGAAGAGCTTAATAGAATGGGAATTATAATGCATATGGCGCACACCTTTACAAGGAGGGTGCTTGGAGCCAGAATAGAATGGGCATCAACACCATTAAGATAAGCTTTAACCTCAGGTATCCCAGAACCAGCTGCTGCAGGGGCAATATAGGCACAAAGAACTGCAGCGCAAGTTGCAAGAACCACATTACAACCAGCCAATGCTGCAAATGCCTGGTAATAACTGCAGTTGGGAATTCAAAAAAGATTCTTAGTCGCTTCATAGGAATAAATTCCGTTCTAAAATTGTTAAACTTATAGCAAAATTCAAAGCTTTTAGAAACCCACTACAGCAAACCAACATATACACCTAAACCACCCATGAAGAAAATTTGCCTTGTGTATATAAGCAAAAGGGTGGCAAGATTTTAGGCTTACTTTTGCTTGCGCATAAGATTGCTGGTTAGAAGAAGCTTGAATCCAGCAATGTTCTCCACTGCGATGTTATTGAAGAAGCCAACAAGCCCTGTAGCTACTCCTATAAGGAGTACTAGTGTCCATTTCATGACAACATATTGAAATATCTGTACCTTCTTCCTGGACCTCCAATCCTGTTTAAAGAGATCATTTTCTACAATTCTGCAGAAATTGTAAATTAAAACAATGCTCAAAATATAATTAGTACCAAAAAACCCTAACAATAACAATAATAGCACAAAAGGCATCTTTGATACCCCATAAATGTCATATGAGTTACAAACTATTAGACAGTCATTAACAACAATCTATTGTATTCAAAATTGTTGCTTTAACTTATAAATTATCTTATTAACAAAACAATTCAGATCATGAGATTCATCAAAGCTGAAAGTATATGATTGATTTATATATGATCTAATGATTTTGGATACAATAACAAGAAGGTCAACCCAATAAACTTGCAAATTAAATTAAGTTGTCAGTGTTTCCCTCAAAGCAGATCATTTCTTCCAAAATCACAAGTCCAAAAGCAATCAATGATGAGGGAAAAGTAACAAACTAAGAAAAACACCTTTATATTGTTGTCACTTTTTAAGTTGATTTCCCTTTTGGTAAAGTATTACTATATTCTGTCACATATGCAAAACATCAATTATCTATTAAACATACCCACTAACTGTTCACAGATATAAAGCCAATAACAAATTTCAACAATAGAGAAACAAAAAAATAGGATTTAGAAAAAAAGAAGATGATAAAACAGATCGAGATGAGAGTGAGAGTTAGCAATTAATTACTCGTAATCAAGAGACTCGATGGGACAAACATTAGCACCAACAATGGCAATCTGCGACGTCGTATTGACCCTGTTCTTCAATAGCAGTGGCTCTCGAATCATATCTCTTTCATCAAAAGCCGATCCGTTTCTATCCATCTTCTCTGTTCCCTCGCTTTCGATATCAACATTATTCTCCTCCATCAATCTCTACAAAATCTCCAAATCAGCAGTTTAAATCATCATCACTTAAAATCAAAAGCAAATTACAGAGGAAAAATAAGCAAACTTACATGATACTATTGAAATTCTGCCAAGATTGTTGTAAGATTAAACAAAATCTTGAAGCTTTTTTGTCTAAGGATACATTATCCTAACTGCGATCTTGGAAAGTTCTTGTGCGTTTGTAAGCTTCCCATGTGAAGGAAAAGCCGCGATGGACAAATTTATGAACCAAACAAAAATAATTCTTTCTAGAGAGAGAAAGTAGGAGAGAGAGAGAGAGGGATAGAGATGATTGAATTATTCTTAACCTTTATTAGCAGCAAATTACTACACGAATCCAATAGGAGGCGTGTACGATCACTTCTCTTTCTCTTACATTACAATTTTACAACTCACTTATCAACAAAACACGTTACATTATATTATTCTTAACAATGGAAATCTTTAAAATTAAGGGGATGCTTGATTCTCATAAACCCTAACAAAGGAATTTAAATATAATGCTACCAGGTTTGATCAAATGTTTGATGACACAAAATAGAATGTAATATGTCCAATGAATTGAAATATATTGTTTGATTTGCAAAAGAATTAGAATCGAATAATGAAAAATGACAAAAATATTTTTTATTTGACAACCTTGTTCAAAATAGTGAAAATATGAGGTAGAAAAAGAAATTCTTTAATTTGGACAACTATTTAAAAATTGTTATTTAGAAAAGAGAAATGATTTTATATTATTTTTAATTAGGTACAATGCAACATGATATATCTTAATTTTAATGTTTTGTTTTATTTTTTATGATCGTCAATTTTATAAAACGGTTTTGTGTAGTTTTAAGAAAATTATAATATTTTTTTTATCAATTTGTACAAAGAATTGCGCTTTTTGAGGGGTTCATGATTTGATGATTTGAAAGAGGGTAAGAGATAAGGATTAACTAGGTAACTAATTAGATTAAAGAATGATGTTTTTTAAGGGGTTTATCATTTGAGAATTTGTAGGGAGTTAGAGATAAGAACTAAAAGAAAGGAGTTAGAGATAAGAACTAATTAAGTAATTAGCATTAACATTGGTACATAAAGCTTCGTTAGTTGTTTTAAAAAAAATTAAGTAATCAACATTAAATAGCAGTACATAAGACTTTATGGATTATTTTTAAGAGTTTTTCATAAATGTTTTATAATATAGTATAGATAATGAAAATCTTTAAAATTAAGGGGATGCTTGATTCTTATAATGGTTTTTGAATGAATGAAATCTAACAAAGTAATTAAAATATAATGTTATCAGGTTTGACCAAATGTTTGATGACATGAAATAAAATGTAACATGTCAAATAAATTGTAATTTGTTTGTTTGATTTGCAAAAGAATTGGAATCGAATAATAAAAAATGACAAAATACATTTTTATTTGATATTCTTTTTGGAAATTATAAAAGTAACATTCAATGAGAACAAAATATGTAAATTACCATTTATGAAATTATATATAAACATACAATGTGTAAAAAGTTTGACATAACCATCGAGGTTCTAGATGACGTGAGTCATGGCGTGGCGACAAGGTCGAACCTCAAGTCTCATGAGTTACGGAGAGACCACGACGTTTTTCAAGGCGTGCTATAAGGCGGCATATGTATACATATACTTGTGTGTGTTAGTGTTCAGAATGACCCCATAGAACAATTTAAATTCATATAAAATTATTTAAAACTAAAAATGAAAAAGAACTATTCATATCAAATATATTGAGCTTATAAAAATTGATATATCAAGAGTGGAAAAATGAGATTAAATCTTTTGAGTATCTGCTCACTACTTTCTTCAATCTTCAAATAATTCATATTCTCGTGTATGGATTTACCTATTTAGAGTTTTAGTCTTTATGTTTCCTTTTAATGTTTATTCAAGTCTGAGGTGTCATATGTAATTATCACTTATCCCATGAGTTATATGTTTAAAAAAAGTAAGAAAGAAAACCCATGTCTTACAAAATAACTTGTCATATCGTGTCATAACCGTTATAACGTTGACAATCGAAGTCAAGCCTTAGAGGGGAGCCACAAGGGTTATCGTGGCGGCGAAGCCAAGCCTTGGTGCCACAAGGAATTTAGAACCATGATAACCATAAAGCAAACGTTCATACAAGTTACCACATATATAAATATAGTTATCAAACAGTTTTTACACATGGTTAGAAGTTGTCGAACCATAACATCAAAGTAATAAGTACCAAAAATATTGTTCATACACATTTATAGACCGATAATTGGTCTAACGCATACCAAAAATATTGTTTTAAACCAAACTGATTATTAGTCCAACATATACCTTGAACCATTCCCATCTTCCATCTGTAGAGTCCTCAAGAACACGTTCCCGTTTCTTAAAAAATGTGGATGTAATCTTATAACTACACTGCAAACTCTCCAAACAATTTGACTAATGGTTTCTTCCGAACGATGAAAACGACATGCGATGATCCGATTCTTAACATTATGAACAATAATGTGAAGGAAAATGACAACTTGTTCATTAATACCCATATTCCTACTTGCTTGTAATCCTCCTAAAGTTTCAAGCATATTACATAAACTTCTTAAAACACCTTCTATTCATCCTAAGATGTGATATGCAAATAGCACCACTCTCATAAGCATATCTATGTAATATTGAATATCAAACCACATTTAACAAAGAAAATTGAATACATGGTTTATGTAACACCCTCAAAATTGGAAGAGCAACTAAAATAAAAACTTCGATTAAATAGACAAATGAAGGTGAAATTCTTACTACGAACCATTCTTGAAATCACCTCAAAATTTAAAACGTCGCAACTCCAACATCATCCATAATCTAAGTCATACAATAAGACCAAATAAAGTCGGGTATTACTTAACACAAAATCAAGCTAATATTCCTAAAAATGCGGAAGAGATAACTAAGCACTTCACTCCTCGAGCACACTACTAGCACTCATCTCTTCACAAAGTCACTAGAATTATTCCCAACCTGAACCTGTTGCACATGCCGACAAATAAAAAGGTTAGGCTAACGCCTAGTGAGTTCAAGAGTTTTATCATGATTGCGTAAATCAATAAACGAGGAGGATGTAACTTGAAAACATAATTTCCCAAAAGATCTTTATAACAATTATGTAAACAACTCATTTTCCCAACACACACAAATCTTGAGCCGAAAGCTTTCATATTAAACATTTTCCAAAATATACTTAATCCACAACTCACTCAAAATGTGATTTGACGTTAAATATCCCAAGTAACATAAACGTGGATAAAACTCCAATATTTAAAACATCCAATAAGGATGAGACATAGTGCTCTGCCAATAAACTATGGGAAACAATTCATATAGATAAAATACGTCACCGAAAATATGGATAAAAGTAAATACCCCAAAACAACACCTTTCGGTGACGGGGGAGACCCGGTTCCATCGAATGTGACGGGCACACAAAGTTAGGTCACTTACGATGTTATTGGATTACACCTCAAGTCCCGGTTTTAGTTCCCATGCCATAAAGACATCACAACCTCAAACCATATACATGCCTTTATTGCCTACTCCGTCGAGTTACACCTCAAGGACTTATGGGACCACATTGCCTATCCAATCTAGACGAGTTACACCTCAAGGACCTCAATGTCCCCTATTGCCTACTCGCTAGTGGCCCCGAACGGCCTACCGCATATAACCAGCGTTCCAATAGTCCACTCCTCGTGCACAAAGAGATAGACACCAAAATAACTCATAATCCTGGAGTACAACCCATAACGGTTCCTCTCCACAAAAGGAACGAGACATCAACAATGCTAGTTCGGCATAAGCCCCAAAGTGAGAATATCAAGACTCATCACTATTAAGTATGACTGACTTACATGCCTATGGATCCAATGCATTACAATCTAAAACGTTACATGACTCAAAACGAATGAACTAATGCATTCAAAATATGTAACTTCCAAATAAGATGCAAATAAATGCGTAACACAACCAAAGCTCCATCTCGAGCTATTAAAACTGGGCAAAAGGCCCGAGACTCATTTGGGTATGGTTTAAGCCCAAAAGGCAAAGCAAACGTTTGGCTAACTCTACGAGCCCATATGGTTGTATAACCCAAAATACACTTTTACTCAAATCTGTTACTCATATAACACAATTGTCCTTCGGCCCAAATTTACAAAATGTTCGTAAAGTCGAGATTGATCAAACTCTAACAACTCACACATTTGTATTTTCCAAAACGTACCGTATCACAGTTTGTGCATAATCAAGACAACACTAAAAGCACGCTTTTACCCAACAGCCCCCATTTGTGAAAATAAGTTAAATAAACACTTTCAATCATGATTTACTTAACACAGTATCCAAAATCCCAAAAGCCGGTATTTTATAAGATTTTATAAAGTTAAACACTTTCATAATCAAAACCCACCAAATAGTTCCACAAAGAATAATTTTCATGTAAACACATAATCACTTTAAAAATGACATTTTAGCATGTACAACGTTTTCACAAATCAACTTGAACTCACCTTGCTAGATTTAGGCTAAATCTAGATTTCCCCCAACTTGAGCTCCTTTGGAGAAACTCGGATCTTCAAGCCAAAACAAAACCTAGATCCACAAGTTTCCAACCATAAATAATCATCCCCAAACACTTATATATGTTTCCCCCAACATAAAACATCCAAAATCACCAAAATACCAAAACCCTAACTTCTTAGATGGAGAAAAGTGAGAAGCTTACCTCAACCACCACCAAATACTCCCGTATCATCCAATATACTTCAAAACTCTTTCTAGATCCTTGAAGAGCTCTAAAAAACGAAACCATGGCAACTTGAATCACTCAAATCGGAGTTGGGATGCAAAAGTTATGAAGGAATGAAGATTGAGGGCTGAAATCGCGTCTTAATACACCAGACCCGCTCCCGCGGCTTACCTCGCGGCCTCAAGTCACGTGGTAGTTCACCGCCTCCCACTCCAGAGGCTTACGCAGCTTGGGCTGTGGCCCAAAGTCGTGCACCAGCCCGCGCGACCCCTTTTTGGTCGGATACTTATTTGGCCATAACTTATTCGTTTTAGCTCCGTTTTCGCTCCGGAAAGAACCGTTGAACTCGTATTCGAATTCCCCATCCAACAAGACCATAAAATATAGGATTTAATCCAAAATCCTATTTTTCATATTTTTCTTAAAAGATCGGTTCCACACTGATTCGAAATTGTACCTATCCGAAAATTACGGGTGTTACAATTTATTCGTTTGGTAGTTGGCTATTAATTTAAAAATCATAGTGAAATAACAAACAATAACAATCATAGATTCGTTCTAAAAAAATCTAATAAGCTTATGTCTACTTGTTGTTGCTAAACTAAGTTGGTCAATTTCCTGTTCCAAGAACAAATCATACACAAAATCAATTTCCAAAATCAATAACAAAAATATAAGCTAGAAACAGTAACACAATTGTAACCCAAAGGAGTAACCAGTAATCAAAACAATAACAAAATGGAGAAGTAGTTACAAAATCGTAACAAATATATCAACTAAATTGTAACCTACTTATAGCTAGAACTAGTACGAAAAAACAGTAACCAATACAATAACCAAATCAGTGAGCAGTAAGAAGAAGTCGGTCTATGAGTAGTAAAAGAAGAAGTCAATCTATGAGTAGTAATGGAAGAAGTTGGTCTCTGAGCAACTCGATGAAGGGAATAAGCAAAAATGGAGATGAAGGAAAGAAATTGAAACAGAGAAACGAGTCTTCGATTGATGGAGAAAAAAATCATAAACGATAAACATAAATCATAACATTTATTGGAGGAGACATGGAGAAAAAAATCATATATGCAATCTTCGATCAATGAAGGCATTTTTGTCATTTTAAATTTTTTGGTTGAAATAGATTTCAATTCCATCTCTTTTGTGAAGGAATAGTGAAATCTACGTTTGAGGGAATGTTTGGAATTCAATTCCATTCCATAGGTATCCAAATGTCAAAATGGAATTTGTTCAACAGAATTGACCATTCCTATTCCATTAGATTCAGTCGAATTCGACGAAACAAAAGCCCCCTTAAATATTTAGCAGAAAGAAATAATACTTTATTAATGATATTGAATAGTTTAACAAAATAATCAGTTATAATCTCCAAAATGGAGAAGTTTGTTGGGGATGAACTTAATAATTGTTTGGAGATTTTGAATTTTGATTCTCCATTTTGGAGAATTTGTTAGAGATGCTCTAAGTCATTGAACTTTTTTTTGAATAAATAAACCATTGATTTTTTTTTATTTTGAATGATTAAGTCTTTGAGTGTTTTTTTAATAAATAGACCATTGATTTTTTAGAAATTGGTACCTACATCCTTTTAATCCAAAAAGTTATTTGTAACCGACGAGGAAGGTTTTAAAGTAAAAAAGAAAACATAAATAAGTGCTACCATTTCCAAGCACTTACGCCATTCAAACTCCTTGCACCTAACTTCATTACCCCCAGCGCCCCATCTTCATCCGCTCATCATCACCACCCATCGTCGTCGCTGCCCCTGCCATCGATCTCTCTCTTTTGATCGGTTTTTTGATTCTTCCTATTTTCCAACAATTTAATGGAATACGTATAGATCAATAAAAAAACTTAGTATTAGGGGTGCTAAAAATTTTGACCAACCCGCCAACCCAACCTAAAAAAAAACTTAAATCGAGGTAACCCGACACATAGTTAATACAAAATTAGGCCAACCCTCATCTATTGAGTTGGAATTGGTTTAAGGTAGTCTGAACCCAATCCAACTCGATGAACCCGATGCCTTTCTATACTAAGGATTTAATATGATTGCTATATATATATATATATATATATATATATATATATATATATATAGTGTTAGGTTCATTTGAGAAGTCTAAATATTTTGAGAAATGGAGAAGTAAAAAAACACGGGAGTGTTCATATATAAACGTTGGAGTGTTCATATATGAATGTTCATATATGACTGTTTATATATGAACGTTCATATATGACTGTTATATGAACGTTCATATATGAACGTTCATATATGACTGTTTATATATGAACATTTATATATGAACACTCCCGTGTTTTTTTACTTCTCTATTTCTCAAAATATTTAGACTTCTCAATTGAACCCTTCCCTATATATATATAGGGGGTCATTCAAGGAAGAACTGGTTATTTTGTGGTAACTGTAAGAACCAATTTCAGCCACAAATCAAGCTATAAATTAGGAAATTATTAATTTTGGTATTTTGGACTTAATAATTTAATTAAGGGGCATTTTAGGTATCATAAAATTATTCTCTCTCCTCTCTCCTCTCTTCTCTCTCTTGATTATGATAATGATATCACAAGAACAAATGTGATACCCCGAGTGCGATACCCAAAATACATACAAGAACAACTATGATATCACTGTGATACCCCGGTGTGATACACAAAATACATACAAGAACAAATGTGATATCACTGTGATACCCAGTGTGATACCCAAAAATACATACAAGAACAAATGTGATACCCACTGTGATACCCGTGTACACCTAAACCCTAAAATCAAAATCAAACGATAATCATCAAAACTCAAAATCATAAATTGGTCTTAGAGAAAATATCTTCCTAACTGTCTAGGGTTTTAGAGAGAGACATGGTTAGAGAGAAAGCCCAGTCGCTTGCCGCCTGCCGCCGACCGCCGCTGCTTCGCTGCCGCCGACCGTTGCTGCTGCTGCTTCGCTGCGTCGACCGCCGCTGCTGCTTCCCCACACGCCGCCGACCGTCGTGTTTGACTCTAGCCGGCGCCACCGCCGACGACCACCACCGGCAACCGACTGCCGGCGCTCCTCCGTCACCATCTCCGTCCATCTCGCTGTCTCTTCCTCTCGTCGTCTCTCTCTTCCTCTCGTCGTCTCTCTCTCCCCCGTCGTCTCTCTCTCTGCCCTATTCAGTCTCTCTCTCGACAGCCAGCCGACGCCACCGCCGCCGCCGCCGACGCCACCGCCACCATCTCCGTCCATCTCGTCGTCTCTCTCTTCCTCTCGTCGACTCTTTCTCCCCCGTCGTCTCTCTCTCTTCGTCTCTCTCTCTGCCCTTTTCAGCCTCTCTCTCGACAACCAAATTTAAACAACCCTAAAATGATATAGCTTGATTTGTTTAATGAGATAATTTAGGATATATTTTAGGATTTGTTTAATTAGATATAAAAACAAAATTACTATAATACCCTTTTATATTTATTTAAAATATATATTAATTATTTTAAATGAATGGTCCATATTGGTTCTTACGGTTACCACAAACTAATTAGTTCTTATTTGATTAAGCCCCTATATATATATATATATCATATATGATTACACGCATGGTACACAAACTTAGGCATTGTTTGGCAAAAAAAAGCTACCTTATAAGCTAGGTACATGTTTGGATGACCATAAGCTAACTTATCAAAACGCTAGTCTATGTAGCGTATGGGAAGCTTTTTTTGCTTTTTACTTTTTTTTCCAAATATACCCTCAATTATATAATTATTATTTATTTACTATTTTTTTTAATATGTCATTTTTAGTCATTTTACACGCTTATAAGCTAGTTTTGCCAAACGTGACTTTTTCATCAGCTAGCTTATCAGTTACCAGCTAGCTTATAAGTCAACAACTAGCTTATCAGCTACCAGCTAGCTTATAAGTCATAAGCTAGCTTATCAGCTAGTTTGCCAAACATAGCCTTAATCATATATGATTAAACACATGTTGCATTGACAGTGCATAGACGCTTAATCATATATGATTAAGCACACCCAAAGGAATGTAATCATATATGATATTGAGACTTCTCGCATTCTCTCAAAATGTTTAACTTCTCCCATATATATATATATATATATATATATATATATATATATATATATATATATATATATATATATGCTAGACATTATACCAACCCGCAGTTAGTTATATTCAAAATTATATTACAATTTCAACCGTAATTTTATTTTCTTATTCACAACCTTCAACTTTTTTTTGAGTTTTTTAGCCTTTTTGGTATGTTCTCATTTTTCTTTTACTTCGTTCAAACACAAATGCTTAGCTAGATTGTAAAATAACATACAAAAGTATCAACCCGACCAAGCCAACCTAACCCACACAGTTTGGGTTGGGTTATATTGTAGTTTTGAGTGGGTTGGGTTGAGATTTTTCAAACCACAAACATTGGGTTGGGTTGTTCAAATGCCTTCAACCCGGGCAACCCAACCCATGTGCAACCCTACTTAGTATAGATGAATTATGTTTCATTTAAGCTTGATCCACTATTATCATAATAAATTTAGCATCATCGTGCATAGTGCGGTGTCCAACACTAACTAATATAAAATAGTATGTTTTGTTTTTGGAAAAACAATTACACAAACGAAGAGTTACAAAGGATTTGGCATATCTGATCTAGCCTGTAACACCCCAAAAATTGGAAAAACGGATTTTGGACTTGCGGACGTCTGCATAGGCGCAAGCCGGACGTCTGCGTGGTGCGGAAATCCGCGTGTCGTCCGCGGAAGCAACAGAGATATTTGGGGTTCGACCAGCTCAAGGGTCGGACGTCCGCGTGATGGCTAGCCGGACGTCCGCGATGGCCCTGATGAGATATTTTGGCTTCTTTTCAGACTTTTCCCTCTCTCTACTCATTTCATCTTCAATATCCCAACTCAGTTTCTCTCTCTCTTGAACGATTTCTCCCAAGGAGAACCCTAAACTCTTCCTCTCTTCTTCATCTTTTCCACTCAAACTAAACCCCTTTCCACCATTGTTGAAGATATAGAAGCTTGAAGCTTTTGTGGGTGATTAGGAGCTTTTACTTGGGGATTCAAGTGATAAAGATAATATCTATTTACCTAAAAGCTAGGGTTTTGTGGTTTTCATCTTCTCTTCCATTGTGAGCCTTATTGGTGTGATTTTGGTGGTGATTGGTTAAAGAAAACCTTATTTTTCTTCATCTATAAGAACTAGGGTTTTGGTATAAGTTGGGTTTTGATGTATTATGTTTGGGGAATGATTCTACATGGTTAGATCTGGATATTTATGGTTGGAAACTTATGGATCTAGGTTTTGGAAGATTTGGACTTGAAGATTCGGGTTTCTTCAAAGGAGCTTACGTTTGGGAAAAATCTAGATTTAGCCTAAATCTAGCAAGGTGAGTTCAAGTAGATTTGTGAAAACGTTGTACATGCCAAAATATTTATTTTAAAGTATTTGTGTGCTTTATATAAAATTATCACTTGTTTAGTTAATTAGTGGGTTTTGATTAATCAAAGTGTTGAGCTTTACAAATCTTGTAAAACACCCACATTTGAGGATTTTGAGTGATTGATGAATAAATCACGAGGGAAAGTGGTTTTGCTAATTTATTTCATAAGTGAAGGTTATTTGGTCAAAATACACTTTGAGTGTTCATTGTGATTACGCGATAATTATGATATGTTACATTTTGAAACGTGAACGTGTGAATTGGGGATTTTGGTCAATCTTGACCGTATGAATATTTTGAGAGTTGTAAACCTTTTATTTTGGGCCGATGGCCAATTGAGGAATTAAAAGGGTAAATATTTTGGGTAATGATGTATTTTGGTTTACGTAACCGTGTGAGCAATACGTATTTAGCCAAACATTTATTTTGGCCATTAAAGGCTTGATTTATACTCAAATGAGTCTTTTGGGTGTTTGCCTGTTTTAGTAGCTCGAGGTGGAGCCTTGGAGATGTTATGTGCTTAATTGCGTTTTATTTGAGTATGTGTCGGTGTGAGTGTTTGGTCTTAGGTGTGAAGACCGTTTGATGATTTTGCACTCTTAGTACCTTTGGGTCTAATGAGCTATGGCGGGATTTATGCATTGATGAGTTATAAAAGATTTGCATATACATATATACACATACATATAGATGCATGTAAGATTTGACTTCATTGGGAAAGTGGCAATGAAGGGGGTTGTAAGATTGTCATGCCTCAGAGCATGTGTTTGCATGGTGTGGGTTAGATGCACTTCATTTGCATGAGTTGATGTTGATAAACGATCATTAGATCTTTTGAGTAGATGGCTCGGTTTTGGACTCGGTTGAGTCTTGAGGGCATTCGCCCGATTTTAATAAGCTCGACGTGGGCTTAGGGTTTGATTTGCATGAATTGCATTGTATTTGAGATTTACATGATTTGAATGCATTGGTTATTCTTTTGAGGTCATGTATAAATATTAAGTCGAGTAAGCTTGTTTTGGATGGTGGGTTTTGATAACTCTATATTGAGAGTTAGTATTTCCTTGTATTTCCTATTTTATTCTGTCAAATTTAGCCATTCTGCCTCTCAAAATCCCCATTCTTGGTATAAATCTCGAAAATGAGCAAAAGGAGCGAACCTTAGTGTTTAATAAACTATTTGGTAGAATTTGGGTGTTTTTCACGTTTTATCCTGCAGTGATCACTGTTGTGCCCACTCCGACTGCCCACTATTCAAGCTGATCAAGAAAGACAAAAGAAACTACTAGTTGGGACTTAATTTGCTGGAGGAAGAAGGTTCATTAGCAGGGAAAATGGCTGGAGGAAGTACAAAATGGCATCTACATTGAAGATTGCAACAAGTACTCCTTTATGTACTTGGAGATTGACTTGGAAAAGGGTCCATTGGGTAATTGGTTTGCACAAGGTGCTGATTTCTGCCACAACACAACAGTCTTTACCCATTGGAAGACTCATCTCTTTTGTGTAATACCCAACTCTTTCTCCTAGTATATAAAGGAGCACTTGGGTTCATTTATTACAATCTTGGAATCTTGCAATCATCTTGGGTTAAGCTTAGATAGTTGAATAGCTTTAATTTCTTTCATCTACCACAATAGTTTTAGTCTTTTATTTACTGCATTAACTTAGCTTTAATTTCTGTAATTTCCTTTCCTAGTTAATTGTAGTTCGTAAAACACAGTGGACAGGGACGAATTCTCGTTCGACACTGTGAGTACTATTCAATCCACTATCAGTTTTATTATGTGCAAATCTTCATCTTTTGTTTTCTTTTCTTCGGAAATGTTTGGCTAAACATCCTTTGGGATGTAGGAAGGAGAAGTACCTAGATTTTATTAAAAATGCTTGAGTAATCTTTATACTTAGAATATTTGTTGTTTTGGTCATTCATTCTCGATATTTACCCAAAGATGCGAACAAGCCGATCACTTGCAAGGATCTAAAGTCTAGTTCTTAACTTAGAAATGAGTAGAACGCAGTGACACGAGCTTGAATGATGCTAGGGGATTCGAAAGAATTCTTATGACACTTACGAAAGTGAGGTCGGCACAGTGAGCTAATCTCTGCCCACTGGAGTAGTAGGCAAGCTAATTTGTGTATTAAAAACACTTAGAGTATTTGTCTCTACATATTCCATCGAGGCCTGAAAAGGTCCATTTAGAGATTACCATTGACAAAACAACAAGTACTAAGAGTATGGGATTTTTATCTAACGGTGTGAGTATTTTGTAACCGGGCTTTTCTAGCGAAAATGTCCACCACGAATACGAGGATCACTTCTAAGGACCGAGTATTTGGTATAAAATCTAGGGAAAATTCAACCTACATTCCTCCTTTTTAACCTTTAGTAAATCGTTTAAAGTAGCTATTTCATCAAACCAAACCAAAGTTATTTTCTTCTGTTATTGAAACCTGTAAAAGGAGCTCATGAAAACCATATTGTCTTGATTGTCCAGTCTCTGTGGATTCGATTCTGGTATCTTACCAACTATTACTTGCTGTGACGATCATAGTGGACAGTGTACACTTGCACTTCCCACTGTGGACAGTTTGCAACCCACTGCGATTAAAGCACATATTTCACACGTAACAAGTTTTTGGCGCCGCTGCCGGGGACTGGCGTGATTTTTTAATCTCAAGACATTAGTTTTTGTTCGAGCCCGAGTAACTCGTTTTTCTAAGCTGTTCATGTTGTATGCCACAGCGACAACTCGAACATTTGGTTCCAATAGATCTTGAAATAGAAAAGACGTTGCGAAAAATACGAAGAAGCAAGAAAACAAATCGACAACCCCCTGTGATCCCCACTGTGGACATGGCCGAAAGACCACCTGTCATGGAGACCACAATAACGATTGCCGATAGCAAAGATTGAAAAATTCGGGACTATGCTACTTCCGGAGCTAGTGATTTAAGCTCCGGGATTCTAAGGCCCAATATTGTTGCAAACCATTTTGAACTCAAACCGGTGATGTTTCAAATGATCCAAGCCATGGGTCAGTTTGGAGGATCACCATCTGAGGATCCGCACTCGCACTTAAAATCTTTCTTGGAAATGACCGATTCCTTTCAGTTACAAGGTGTGAGTGATGAAGCATTAAGACTAAGACTTTTTCCTTTTTCACTAAGGGATAAGGCGAAGTCATGGCTGAACTCACATGCACCTCACTCGATAACCACTTGGGAGGAACTTGCCGATAAATTCTTGCAAAAATACTTTCCTCCAACAAGGAATGTAAGGTTTCGAAATGATATAATTTTGTTTAGGCAAGAAGAAGATGAGGCTGTTTCAGATGCATGGGAACGATTTAAAGATTTACTTCGAAAATGGCCACATCATGGCATCCCACATTGCATCCAATTGGAGACCTTTTACAATGGTCTTTCCAATGCAGCCAAAATCATCTTAGATGCAACAGTCGGTGGAACATTCACGAGTAAAACCTACAATGAAGGATATCAAATCTTAGAAAAAGTGTCCAACAACAATACCGAGTGGTCCAATCCTAGAGCAGTAGTACCAAAGACCAACACCATCGATTCTGAAGCACTTAAAACCATGAATGCGCAGTTAGTAGCTTTGACCAAAATCGTTTTGAACCAAAATAGAGGCCAAGTTAATTCCGCAACCCATCTCGCCGAAAACTGCTCCCTCTGTGGAGAGGAGCATGTTTTTGATTTTTGTCCAGCAAATCCCGAATCTGTTAATGTCATAGGAACCAACCCGAGGAACAACCCTTATTCACAGACTTATAATTCAGGTTGGAGAAATCATCCGAATTTCTCTTGGTATGGTAATCAAGGACTCCAACCCCAAGGGCCGAGTCATATACAGCAAAGACCACACAACCCCCCTGGATTTCAGCAACATCACAGTGGGCAGAACTCACATCACAGTGGGCAACACCCACATAACTTTCACCAAGGGCAGTCCTCACAACCATACCAACCACGATCCAACCAACCAGCTGAGGTTCAACAATCGATTGAATCAATTCTCAAGGGTTTTATGAACCAAACTCAAGCAGCCATTAGGAATATAGAGACCCAAGTAGGATAGTTAGCCGTTGAAGTTAAGAATAGACCACCAGGAACATTACCTAGTGATACCGAACACGCTAGGGTGATAGGAAAAGGACCTGAACATGTCAAGTCCATAACACTAAGGAGTGGAAAGGATCTGCAAGATATCGTTTTCAAATCTGATGATTCGCCTCAAATACCCACTGTGGTTCCCACAGTGGGCACTCCTCAGGTCACTGTGGTCCCCACAGTGAGGACCGACATCCCTGACCTTCCCACTTTTGGACCTGTTCCAAAGCCTACTGTTCCAAAGCCATTACCACAACAAACTCAAATTGACCCACGAAGTATCCCTTTTCCTCAAAGAATGAAGCCTAAAAATGTCGATGTTCAATTTAAAAAATTCTTAGACATTTTTAAACAACTTCATATTAACATACCCTTGGTAGAAGCTCTCGAGCAAATGCCAAGCTATGTTAATTTTTTAAAGGATATTTTGAACAAAAAGAGAAAGTTGGGTGAATTTGAGACTGTGGCCTTGACCGAAGAATGTAGTGCCCTTCTTACTAGCAAGATTCCACCTAAGTTGAAAGACCCGGGTAGTTTCACCATTCCATGCACAATAGGAGGACAAGAAGTAGGTCAAGCACTTTGTGATTTAGGAGCTAGTGTCAACTTGATGCCGCTGTCCATTTTTAACAAGTTAGGTATTGGAGAGGCTAGACCCACAACCGTGACATTACAACTAGCCGACCGGTCCATTGCCTACCCCAAAGGGAAAATAGAAGACGTTCTGGTCCAAGTGGATAAATTTATCTTCCCCGCCGATTTTCTAGTTCTAGATTATGAGGCCGATAAAGAAATCCCAATCATCTTAGGACGTCCGTTTCTAGCAACCGGACGAACTTTGATTGATGTGCACAAAGGAGAACTCACGATGAGAGTTAATGACCAAGAAGTGACCTTCAATGTCTTGAAGTCTCTTAAGTATATAAATACCGAGGACTGTTTTGCTTTGAGTTTGATTAATGAAATCCACAATTTTGAAACAGTGCCCACAGTGGGCAGTGAGAGTGATCACTCTGAATCTAAGAGTGATGACACTTTTGAGGACGAGTGTAACACCATAGTAACAGCCTTTGAACCTCTGGACTTTAAGGATAGAGATGTTCAACCCCCTTCAATAAAACAACCCCCCCGAGTTAGAGCTTAAACCATTGCATTCCCACTTGAAATATGCTTATCTCGCTAAGGATAATAAGCTTCCCGTTATTATCTCTTCAAAACTTAGCGAAAAACAAGAACAACTTCTGATAAATTTATTGATGAAGCATAAGAAGGCAATTGTTGGGAACTGAAGATATGCTAAGTATGGTTAGTACTGCCAAGACAATGTTACTACTGCCAGTTCTTCGTTACTACTGCTAGACAAGGTTACTACTGCTAGTCAAGGTTACTACTGCTAGACGAAGTTACTACTGCTAGACAAGGTTAGTACTGCTGGTGCATAATTGAATATCTGTTAGTACTGCTCATGATTAATACTGCTGGAGTGATGTTAATACTGCTGGAGATGAAATCGGTTAATACTGCTGAAGATTGTTAGTACTGCTCATGAAGAATGAAGGTTAATACTGCTGACTTGATAAGTTTGGTATGCGATACTTTTGGAGACAAAGAAGGAATTGATCAAGATATGTTTAACGAAGATTCAGAAGATCAATTTACTTTTGATAGTTATCTTGTAATTACTTTTGTATAAATAGTATTGATAGATAGCTATTAGAAAATATACACGACACACGATAGATGAGCTAATATACGTGTGAAATAGAATTCGATATTGATTCAAGAGAGAATTAACCTCAAGGTGTAAGAACCCTATTTCTAGAGAAGTAGAAGTCGTCTTGGTGAGATCTGTTCATCAAGATTGAGGTTTGGTGTAAAGCTTGTGAGTAATACAGTTTGATATATACAGTGTGTTGAATTCTATTGATTGTTCTTTAATTGATTTAGAGTTCTATTCCGCAAGATTCTCTAAATTCTGTTTCTAAGAAGTTTAATTCTTGTTAAGAATCGATCCTGACAAGTGGTATCAGAGCATTGGTATCTTAGAAGCTATGGACAATTCAATGGATACTCACAGTACTCTTGTTTCAAAGGTTCCCATGCTCAAACCCAATGAATTTGACATGTGGAAACTGAGAATCAAGCAGTACATTCTTCTTACTGATTATGCAATATGGGACATCATAGAAAATGGCCCATGTAATGAAGGAAAGATTGGAGCAGATGGAAAGAGACCTCCTCCCAAGACAGATGCTGAAAAGAAAGTCAGACAAACAGAGATGAAGGCCTTAAGCACTCTGCTTTTGGCTATTCCTAATGAGTACCAACATCAATTCCAACACTGCACAGATGCACAGATGTTGTGGAATGCTCTGGAGAAAAGATTTACTGGCACAAAGAGCACAAAGAGAAACCAAAAGGCTATTCTCAGGCAACAATATGAGAACTTCATGTCTGCAAAGAATGAGTCTATGACTCAAACTTTTGACAGATTTAACAAGTTGATTGGAGAATTAGCTACTGTGGGTGTACACATGGATGCTGATGATGTCAATAGAAAGTTCCTTAGATCATTGGGAGAAGAATGGACCATGTACACAGTCTCATTCAGACAGAATGACCAATTGGAGGACAAAGAGCTAGATGACCTCTACAATGATCTGAGAGTATTTGAGGCTGAAGTTGAAGCCAAGAAAAGGCCATCTGGATTTGTTTATAATGCTGCTTTATTATCTTCATCTTCTGATAATGCTGCTAACCCTGATTCTGTTAATACTGCAGGTTCTGTTAATGCTGCTGGTGGAACTAATCAAGAGAAGACTACAGATTCTGTACTAGAAGCATTCTTTTCTAGTCATGTTCACTCTTCTCTAATCAATGATGATTTAGAGCAGATTAATGCTGATGATCTGGAAGAGATGGACATCAAGTGGCAGATGGCCATGCTATCAATGAGGGTGAAGAAATTCATCAAAAGGACTGGGAGAAACAACTTTTCCCAGAGAAGAGAAGATGGTGCAGGCTTTGACAAGTCCAAGGTTGAGTGTTATAAGTGTCACAAGATGGGACACTTTGCCAGAGAATGCAGAAGTGGAGGATCACATCAACAGGCTCAAAATGGAAACCAAAACAGAAGCTCCTCTCAAGCCCTTGTTTCTCAACAAGGAATGGGATTTGATTGGAGTGATCAAGCTGAGGAAGCCTGTCAGAATCAAGCTCTTATGGCAGAAGTATCTGATATTCCCACTGAGGTACAATCTAAACTCTGTTCTCAAGCTTGCATTGATGCTGTTAAAAGATATAGGGATCACAATCAGGGTATGTGTGATAACCTTAAGAGGCTAGAGAAAGATGTGAAAGATTATGTTAGGATTGTAGAAAGGTTTGAGGAACAGATTAGAGCTTTTCAAGCTAATGAACTTCAACACTCCTATGATACTAACTATTGGAAGTGGGAGAAGAATGAGTATGAGATTAAACTGAAAGTGTCTGGGGAGGAGAATGAGAAATTAAAAGAAGAGCTTAAGAAGGTTAAACTTGATGTTGAAAAGTTTACCTGTGCTTCTAAAACCATGGATACCATCATTAAGGCTCAAATCCATGACAAGATGAAAGTAGGGATAGGGTAAAATGCCACACCTCCACCCTACAATAACAACTACATACCTCCTAAGTCTGATTTGTTAGAGACCAAGGATAGGAAGGATCCTGAATTAAAGATTAATATAGATCCTTGTGAAGAAGAAGTAGTAGTTAAGGATAAAACAGAGAAGGAAGAATCTAAGAAGAATAAGAGTGTTAGTAGTAAGGTTCCCTTAGACAATGAAATTGTGACCAATGAGAAAGATGGAAATCCTTGGGGAAAGAACAATGAGATCAAAAGGACTGAAAAGGAAAAGGGAGTTCATTACACACAGACCACAGTTGTGAACTCCAATACTTGTGAACAGTGTTCTTGCAGGAAATCTAAAGAGAAAAAGCCCCAAAAACATGATAATCAGAGGGGAAATCAAAGGAACTGGAATAACCAGTGGGCTATGAGACAAGGAGTTGATCTGAACAGAATTAACAGGCCAAAACCTTGTTTCATCTGTGGTAAGCTAAATCATTTAGCCAAACACTGTTATTTCAATCCTGTTAACCAAAGGTTTAATGCTCAAAGATCTTTTCAAAAACCTGGTGGTTACAGAAAGAATGGTGGATATAAAAAGTCTGTGAGGAAAGTTGTGGCAAAGAAACAAGATAAACCCAAAAGCCACATAAAGAAAATGACTGAAAAGGAATGTGGTACTATGTGGGTTCCAAAAGGCACTAAAAACAATACTGCTGCTAGCAGTGTTAGTACTGCTAACACTGTTAGTACTGCTTCAAAAGTTGGTGCTGCTAGCAGTGTTAATACTGCTAGTAATCATTCCAAAGTTAGTGCTGCCAGCAATGTTAGTGCTGCTAACACTTTTAGTGCTTCTTCTTCAGACAGTACTGCTGCTAGCAGTGTTAACTCTGTTAATACTGCTTCTAGCAGTGTTAACTCTGTTAATACTGCTACCTCTGTTAGTACTGCTGATACTGCTGCTCCCAGTATTAGTACTGCTAGCACTGTTAGTACTTCTGAGGTTAATACTGCTTCTAGTGCTGCTACACCAATAATTTTGACAAAGTACTCCAGTACTGCAGTACCTAAATTTGAAAATCTCATCAAAACCAAGTGCAAGTACTTTGATGAGCAAGGGAGACCCAAGACCACTTCGGCTTGGGTTCCCAATAAAACTAACTGATTTATCTTGATGTGCAGGGCAACCAACAGCTCAAGGGGAAGAGCATTTGGCATGTTGATAGTGGTTGCTCCAGGCACATGACAGGTAACATGGCCTGCCTCAAAAATTTCAAAAAGATTGATGGAGGACATGTTGCATTTGGGGATAATCCTGCTGGTGGAAAGATAAGTGGTAAGGGTGATGTTTCAAAGGGTAAGATGACCTTTGAAGATGTGTACTATGTTGAACAATTGAGATACAACCTGTTAAGTGTATCACAGGTTTGTGACAAGAAGCATAGCATATTGTTTACTGATTCTGAATGTATTATCCTTGCTCCTGGATACAAAGTGGTTGATGAAAACATGATACTTCTGAGAACTCCTAGGAAGGATAATGTTTATTGTTTAGATTTGGAAAGTGTATCATCTGATTCATCCCTAAATTGTTTAGTTTCAAAAGCTTCTTTGGATGAATCATCACTTTGGCACAGAAGGATGTGTCACATGAACTTTAAAACAATGAATAAACTTGTTAAGAATAACCTTGTAAGAGGTTTGCCATCCAAAGTCTATTCATGTGATGATCATTGTGTTGCTTGTCTCAAAGGCAAACAACACAAAACTTCTCATAAGTCCAAAGAGATAAACACTATCTCAAATCCTCTTCAACTGTTACATATGGATCTGTTTGGTCCTACTAATGTGATGAGTATTGGCAAGAAATCATACTGCTTAGTTATTGTTGATGATTATTCTAGATTTACTTGGGTATATTTTCTGAGAACTAAAGATGAGACAAGTGGACTGATCAAATCTTTTATTCTCAAAATTGAAAACCAATCAAATCAAAGAGTGAAAGTCATTAGATCAGATAATGGAACTGAGTTTAAAATTTTTGATCTAAACACCTTTTGTGAAGAAAAAGGAATTGAGAGACAATACAGTGCTCCTAGGACTCCACAACAAAATGGTGTTGCTGAGAGAAGGAATAGGACACTGATTGAGGCTGCTAGATCTCTGTTAGCTGATTCAAAGTTACCAATTACGTTTTGGGCAGAAGCAGTTAATACTGCCTGCTATGTTCAAAACAGAGTTTTAGTTGTAAAGCCTAAAAACAAGACACCTTATGAGCTTTTCCATAAAAGGAAACCATATATTGGATTTTTCAAACCATTTGGATGTCCTTGTACTATTCTCAATACCAAATCTCACTTAGGCAAGTTTGATAGCAAAGCAGATGATGGTTTTCTTGTTGGGTATTCATCTCAAAGTAAGGCCTACAGAGTTTTTAATACCTCTTCCAGAATAATTGAAGAAAGTGACAATGTCAAATGCAATGAGAACACACCAAATCCTATTGGTTCAGGTCCTAATTGGCTATTTGACATTGATTCACGCACTAATTCTTTGGGTTTCAGTAGTGATGTATATGCAGGACAAAGGGATACACCAACATCAGAACACAGAATTCAATCTGTGATATTTCCACTCCCTTCCATTGATCCTGTTGAATTCTGTGAACACCAAGAGGAGACTGAACCTATTCAGAATGAAGAAGAGAGGAGAGCAGAGGAAAATCAGTCTTCAGGTCCAAATTCCAGAGAATCTGAGGTGACTGAAGAAGCAGAAACAAATCCAGAATTAAATGAGTCAAATCTGGATGAGAACATACAAGAGGAAGCTGGTCATCCAACAAGAACTCAGAAAAATCATCCTCCTGAGTTGGTGATTGGAGATATTGCATCTCCCATGATGACTAGAAAGCAAAGCAGACTCCAAGAGATGCAAGAGCAGCAAAATACAGTTAACACTGTTCTTACTTGCTTTCTGTCCCAGATTGAGCCCAAAAAGGCTTATGATGCTATGAAAGACCCAAGATGGATAGAGGCAATGCAAGAGGAGCTGCTACAGTTCAAATTACAGGATGTTTGGGACTTGGTAGACCTTCCAAAAGGTCATAGAGCAATTGGCACCAAGTGGATTTTTAGGAACAAGAAGGATGACAGAGGGATTGTGATCAGAAACAAAGCTAGACTGGTTGCACAAGGGTACACTCAGGAAGAAGGAATAGATTATGAGGAAGTCTTTGCTCCTGTGGCAAGGATTGAAGCAATCAGGTTATTTCTAGCCTATGCCTCATACATGAAGTTCAAAGTGTACCAAATGGATGTCAAAAGTGCATTTCTGTATGGAAGTATTGAGGAAGAAGTATATGTCTGTCAACCCCCTGGATTTGAGAATCCATTGCACCCTGACAGAGTATACAAGCTGAAGAAGGCTCTTTATGGTTTGCATCAAGCCCCAAGAGCATGGTATGACACTCTGTCTACCTATCTCTTGAAAAATGACTTTGAAAGAGGAGTAATTGACAAGACTCTGTTTATCAAGAGGAGAAAGAGAGGTACATTACTTGTTCAGATCTATGTGGATGACATCATCTTTGGATCCACCAATGATCAAATGTGTAAAGAGTTTGAGGAGTTAATGCACAAAAGCTTCAAGATGAGTTCCATGGGAGAACTTACTTTCTTTCTTGGGCTTCAGGTAAAACAAAGGAAAGATGGGATTTTTATTAGCCAATCCAAGTATGTGAAAGACATCCTGGACAAGTTTGGTTTATCAGACTCAAAGCCAGCAAGCACACCAATGGAAACACATAAACAGATCACTGCAGATCTTGAGGGGGAGGATGTGGATGTCCATCATTACAGATCAATGATTGGTTCACTCATGTATCTCACAGCCTCTAGACCTGACATTATGTTTCCAGTATGTGTATGTGCCAGATTTCAGGTTTCTCCTAAGCAATCACACCTTCATGCTGTCAAGAGAATATTCAGATACTTAAAAGGGCAACCTAGATTAGGTCTCTGGTATCCTTATGAATCCTCTTTTGACTTGCTTGCATATTCAGATAGTGATTTGGGTGGAGCCAACATGGATAGGAAGTCTACTTCAGGTGGATGTCAGTTTTTGGGTACAAGACTAGTATCTTGGCAGTGTAAGAAACAAACCACATTGTCCTTATCTACCACAGAGGCTGAGTACATAGCTGCTGCAAGCTGCTGCTCTCAGGTTCTATGGATTCAGAATCAGATGTTGGACTATGGGGTAACATTTCTTCACACTCCAATCTTCATTGATAACAACAGTGCTATTAGCATTGTTAATAATCCAGTCAAACACTCAAAAACAAAGCATATAGAGATAAGGTATCACTTTATAAGAGATTGCAATGAAAAGAAATTAATTCAGGTTGCTAAAGTTCATACAAATGACCAGTTTGCTGATCTATTCACAAAAGCTTTTGATGTGGGTAGATTCACCTTTTTGGTAACAAGTGTGGGCATGATCAACCTAGAATAAATTCATGACTTTCTGTTTTTATACCTGTATTTCTTCATATATTTGGTGCTACTAAACTTTCTTTCTCAGGATCCTCTGTTTCCCTCAGATTACCAAGTGCAGAAAAGTGTAAGTGTAGTTACTACTGCCTGTGCAGCGTTACTATTGCTAGTGCAGAGTTAATACTGCTAGTGCAGAGTTACTACTGCCAGTGTTCTAGTAGTTAATACTGCTAAGTAGTTAATACTGCCCTTGCAGTTAATACTGCTAAGTAGTTAATACTGCCCTTGCAGTTAATACTGCTTTGCAGTTAATACTGCAGGTGTGGTTAATACTGCTTTGCAGTTAATACTGCTCAATAGTTAATACTGCTAGTGCACAGTTGATACTGCTCAGCAGTTAATACTGCTTGTGTAGTTAATACTGCTTGTGTAGTTAATACTGCTTTGCAGTTAATACTGCTCGGTAGTTAGTACTGCCTATGTCGTTAATACTGCTTTTGATAATCTAGGGCATATAAATACCCCTGTTTGCCCGCCAAAGTTCATAACGACTCTTCGCATTAACTTCTTCTCTCTCGTTCTAACCTATTCTCCCCAGAATCTTTGTGTTTTTCTTTCAAGAATCCTCAGGAATCATGGAGTTTGTTGATGAGCACAATGAAATAGCCATGCTTCAGAAGCCGAAACAAGCTGCGGGATTCCACGATATCGTCGATTTTCTTAAATCCTCGCACATCTCCTATGCCCTAACGGTGAGCCCAACCATCTATATCGAACATCAGACGCAATTTTGGGAGAATGCCACTGTTAGTTTTGAAGAAGGGCAGAAAACCATTCGAACAAGGGTTTGTGATAAACCCTTGAAAGTCACAGAGGAGGTTATTCGCATCTCTCTTCACTTGGATGATGCCTCATGTATAACCTCTCTATCTTCTGATGACCTATATTCGACTTTACAAAGAATGGGGTATGAAGGTCCCATTGGTGTTTTTAAATTCTACAAGTCAAAATTTTTCAACCAATGGAGATTTCTTGTTCATACCCTGATGCACTGTATTTCCAAGAAAACTACTGGATGGAGTGAGTTCAGCAGTCCCATTGCATATGCCTTGGTCTGCTTATCCACTGCCAGAAAGTACAATTTTTCAGCTATGATCTTTAATGATCTTGTATCAAACTTGGAATCCAAAAAGAGCTTTTACATGTATCCAAGGTTTGTGCAAGAAGTTATTAACAAGGAATTGATGGACTTACCTCAGTTTACTGAGGTATATGTACCCAAATCCCCTAAAGGGAAGGTTTTTTCAAATATGAAAAGACTTCCTAGGGACTCGGAAGGAGTTGACACACCATTGTTCTCTACAATGATGGTTGTGTCCCACCCCTCTGAAGGTATGGCATCAGGATCAAGGCCCTCATTAGATCATCCCACTGATGGCCAAACCCCACCTTCACTCACTATAAATATCCCTCAGCACATACTTCAAAAGCCCACTCCTGTTTTATCCAACAAGTTTCAAAGAAGAAAGGTGCACAAGGTTCCTTCCCTTGATGTACCTACTCAGAGCCCTAAGCCTTTAAGCCCTCAGTTGGAGCATTCTCCAATTGAGAATATCAACAGGGAAACCACAGGGGTGTCTCTCAACCCCAAGAAGGTGCTCTCTAAGGAGAAGGATGAGCATATGGGTGCTAAGGCTGCCACTACTTCTGCTAGCACAGAGAAGGACAGTGGTAACATAAATAAGACCTTCCCCATGGCAACTCTAAATGAGAAATCATTAGGAGGACCCAGGTGCCAAGAAACCAAGGGGGCAGTTAGTGCTTCTGCTAGGCAGAAGGCTTCTGCTAAAACTTCCAAGGATCCCTTAAAGAAGGTAAAAACTTCTAAAAAGGGTGAGGATAGACATAACAAAGAGGAATTGATGGCTACTTCCAGTGATCCTTTAAAGAAGGTAAACACTTCTAAACAAGGTGAGGATAGATATAACTATGATGAATTGATGGAAACCATTGGAAATGTCAACTTGGATGTTATGGCACAAAAGAAGGAGATTGAGCAACTGAAGACTGTGGTCACCTACCAACAGTCTCAAATTGAGAAGCTCAAGAAGATGGTCACCAAGTTGTTGCACAGAAAGAAAAAGGCAAGATTTGTGCTGAGAAGAAGAATTCCAACTGATGATGCTCCCAAAAAGGGGGAGTCAGAGTCAGAATCAGAAGCAGAACTGAATATGAAGGGTCTACAAGTTGAGGGGGAGACAGTTCAGATGGAGACTGAGATGGAAATTGATAATGCACAGTTTAAGGGGGAGTCCAGTGCACAGAATAAGGGGGAGACAGAAAAGGTGGAAGAGCTTGTTAAAGAAGCAGAAACTACAACATCAGCAGAAACCACAGCAGCAGAAACTGTTAATGCTGCTGAGTTTGAACAAGCAGCAGAAACAGTTAATGCTGCTGAAGGCCAAACAGAAAAAGCAGCAGAAACTGAGCAGGAAGCAGTAACTACATCTCAAGCTGAAATTGATGAAGAAGTATACTGGATTGTGAAGAACAGTGTCGAAGCAGCATCATTACATGTTCTAAGAGAAGCAGTAACAACCATAGCAGCAGAAATGGTTATTGCTGCTGAAAAACTTAAAACAGCTGAACCAAGCAATTGGTTGGACCATAGCAGACATTCGAGGAATTAGCCCCTCTTTATGTCAACATAAGATTAACTTGGAGAGTGACCATCCAGGGAAAGTCCAACCTCAAAGAAGGTTGAACCCCATCATGAAGGAGGTAGTTAAGAAAGAAGTCTTGAAGTGGTTAGATGCCGGTATTATCTATCCCATTGCTAGTAGTAGTTGGGTAAGCCCCGTCCAATGTGTCCCTAAAAAGGGAGGGACGACTGTAGTTAAGAACGAAAAGAATGAGCTCATTCCCACTAGGACTGTCACAGGATGGAGGATATGCATGGACTATAGACAACTCAACTTGGCCACTAAGAAAGACCACTTTCCCTTACCTTTCATCGATCAAATGCTTGATAGGTTAGCGGGAAAGGAATTTTATTGTTTTCTAGATAGATACTCCGGATACAACCAAATCCACATTGCACCCGAGGACCAAGAAAAGACCACCTTTACTTGTCCCTACGGCACTTTTGCATTCCGGAGAATGCCATTTGGATTGTGTAATGCCCCCGCCACTTTTCAACGTTGTATGATGGCCATTTTTACCGACATGATAGAAGATACCATAGAAGTTTTTATGGACGATTTTTCTGTGATAGGGACATCATTTGACAATTGTTTGGGAAATTTAGAGAAAAGCCTAGTGAGATGTGAGACCCACGACCTAGTCTTAAATTGGGAAAAATGTCATTTTATGGTCGAAGAGGGTATTGTTTTAGGACACCTTGTCTCAAAAAGAGGGTTGAAAGTTGATAAAGCCAAGCTTGAGGTAGTGGCACAACTTCCCGAACCCACAACGGTGAAAGGTATTCGAAGTTTTTTGGGTCACGTAGGTTTTTATAGGAGGTTCATCAAGGATTTTTCAAAAATTACAAAACCCCTATGTAACCTGTTACAACATGAAAAAGACTTCATTTTTACCCAAGAATGCCGAGAAGCTTTTGAAAAAATCAAGGAAGCATTAGTCACAGCACCCATAGTGACCACTCCTGACTGGTCACTCCCATTCGAAGTGATGTGTGATGCCAGCGATTGGGCTATGGGGGCTGTTCTCGGACAGAAAAAGAACAAAGTTTTTCACCCCATTTATTATGCAAGTAAAACACTGATTGAAGCTCAGATTAATTACACTGTTACTGAAAAAGAATTACTTGCGGTGGTGTTTGCTTTTGATCATTTCAGGTCATACTTGATAGGGACGAAGGTCATAGTGCACACAGATCATGCAGCGATCAAATATTTGATCAACAAGGCTGATTCCAAGCCACGGTTGATTAGATGGGTTTTATTGCTGCAAGAATTTGACCTTGAGATCGTCGACAGAAAAGGAACAAGCAATCAGGTTGCCGACCATTTGTCCAGGCTCGAGAAGACAGTGGGCACTGTTGATCCCACTCCTGATCCCACTCCGGTAAAAGAAACTTTTCCCGATGAACAATTACTATCTGCTCAACATCGTGAAAATAATATACCTTGGTATGCTGATATTGCAAACTTTTTAGCAAGTGGACTTAAGCCCCACGAGATGAGTGGACAACCATTCAAAAAGTTTTTACACGACACACGACAATACGTTTGGGACGATCCTTTCTTGTATAAGATAGGGGCGGACCAAATATTGAGGCGTTGTGTCCATGGGAGTGAGCAACATCAATTACTCCATGGTTGTCACACATCCCACTACGGTGGCCACTTCGGTGGAAACCGTACCGCTGCAAAAATCTTGCAAAGTGGATTCTTTTGGCCCACTATTTTTAAAGACTCGTATGAATTTGTGAAAAATTGTGAGCAATGTCAACGTACGGGGAATATATCGCAAAGAAATGAAATGCCTCTTAACAACATTTTAGAGGTTGAACTTTTTGATGTTTGGGGGATAGATTTTATGGGACCTTTTTCGAATTCCAACAACAACTTTTATATCTTGGTTGCGGTAGACTACGTTTCAAAATGGGTAGAAGCCATTGCTTGTCACTCCAATGATGCTAACACCGTGGTGAAGTTCTTGCATAAAAATATATTCACTCGCTTTGGAACACCACAGGCATTAATCAGTGACGAAGGAACCCATTTTGTAAACAAAATCATGGCCGCGGTTCTTGCTAAGTATGATATTCATCATAGAGTGGCCACCGCATACCATTCACAAACCAATGGTTTGGCCGAACTTTCAAATCGTGAAATCAAAGGGATGTTGGAAAAAGTTGTTAAACCGCACCGAAAAGATTGGTCAACCAAACTTGATGATGCTCTTTGGGCCTATCGAACGGCCTATAAAACTCCTTTGGGAATGTCTCCATTTAAATTAGTTTTTGGCAAGGCTTGCCATTTACCGATTGAATTAGAGCACAAGGCGTTTTGGGCCCTTAAAGAGCTTAACATGAGTGAGGATGCTGCGGGAATCAAAAGGAGTTTACAAATGCATGAGCTAGAGGAGTTGCGATATCACTCCTATGAGAACGCAAAGTTGTATAAAGAGAAGACCAAGATGTGGCACGATTGAAGGATCAACCATAGGGAGTTCATGGAAGGACAACAGGTACTATTGTTCAACTCCCGTCTCAAACTCTTTCCAGGTAAACTAAAATCAAGATGGACGGGACCATACACCATTGTCAAGGTGAGTCCTTTCGGAACAGTAGAGTTGAAATCTCCACAATCGGGTCAGACCTTTAAAGTCAATGGACAAAGGGTGAAGCACTTTCTGAATGAAAGTGCCCACATCCCTGCCCACTCTCCACCTCACTATGGTTAGAGAAAGTCAACGCTGTTTGTAAATATTTTATTTCAGTTAATTGTTGTCTTTTTATTAAATTTGGTATTTTTAATTCTGCATGGTAGTTTATTTCTATGTGTGTAGGAGAATTTTAGCACTTTTTTGGAACAAAGAGGTTCGCAGTGGGCAGAGGCTGGTCACTGCGCTCCTCACTCTCGGTCTGACTTATGAAGAGACGGTTTGGGGGGCCCAAGGCTGACACACATCATACTTTTTCTTACACACATGTCATCCTTTCCTGCCACTTGTCCTCTCCCCACCTATTCCCAAGAGAAACCATCATTGTCCTTCTCTCTCTCTCTCTCCTAAAAACCGTTCCCTCTCAAAAGCCAAAAAACCCTCCTTTTCAAAAATAAAACCTCTCTCTCTCTCTCCATAAACCACTTACACGATTCATCTTCTTCTTTCTTTTTCACGAACCAGACAAATCCCAAAACCCTAAAATGGCTAGAAGCAAAAGATTAACCTCTCATCCCGAGGCACCCACACGTCCGGCGGTCCGCCGCCGAACCAACGAAGACCAACCACCGGAGGCCGTCACCGGCGATCTCAATAAAACCCCACCGATCTCCGGCGAACCTCCGGTCATCTCCAATGTTGCAGACGCAAGTTCGTCCAAACCAGAGAGTCCAAAAGCCGTATCTTCAGCAAGGGTCTCGGACTCTGTTCAAACCCCTTTTGATGATACAGATTTGCAGGAGGATGAGGAAATGCAGAGGTTACGAGAGGAATACAACAAAAGGGTCGCAGAAATCAAGATAAGGAAGGAAGAAGCCAAGAGAAAGCGCCGAGAGGAAGAGGAAAGATTAAAACGAGAAGAGGAGGAGAGATTGAAGAGGGAATAAACCGAAAGATTGGCTAGAGAAGAAGAGGAGAGAAAACGAGTAGAGGAGGAAGAACGAAAGAAGGCTGAGGAGGCAAGGATTCTCGAGCAAGAAAAGAAAAAAGCAGAAGACGAGCGATTGGCACGTGAGGAAGAAGAAAGAAGAAGAGTCGACGAAGAAAGGCAGAAAAAGATTAAGGACCAGACTCAGACTGTAGAAACTCCCCAAGACAAAAATGCTGATAGTATGGAGGATGTCCACACCACTGCCCACAGTGAGGACCAGACTCAGACTGTAGAAACTCCCCAAGACAAAAAGAGTCGTAGAAGCCAATCCTTTTATCAAAGATAAACTAATAGCGCAAGATTGGGCAACCATTGCCACTACCAATCGCCGCGCTAATGCATCATTAGTCCGGGAATTTTTTGCTGAAGCCTCCCAAGCCAAAAAATCGTTTGTGAAGGTTAGAGGAAAGGTTGTGGACTATACTCCAGGTCAAATAAATCGAGTGTTAGGTAGAGGAGCCCCGGAACCTTGTGCTTTCGGACAGTTCCTGGCAAAGATGACTCCGTCTGATGAGGAGTTGATTTTAAAAGAAATAGCAATAGAGGGAAGGCCATGGAATCAAGATGGCCAGAGGAGGTGTCTATACGCTGTCTCCCTCACAACTGAGGCTGCTGTGTGGTTCCAATTCCTTCGGGCCTCTGTGGCCCCAACATCACACGACACGACTCTCTCCATGTGTAGGTTCCCAGATTCACGTTGTATCACGATAATGGTAAATATTTAGACAGCGGAAGCATTTTAAGCAAAGCCATTAAAGTGAGTGATTGTGTAAACAATAACTGAGCTGTGAAGAAAAATATAGAACAGTAAAATGATAATGAAATCAAATAAAGAACACTGCTCATATATTGATAAAAAGGAATCACTCCAAGAACATGTTCAAGAGAGTGTCCAGAAATCTCACAGGACAGTATCGTACGAAGTGGTGCTATGGAAATACTGCAGTGCGTGCTTTCTCAAATGTGGAAAACTATTCTTCCAAAAGCTTACAAATGTTGTTCCACTACCTCGCTATTTATAGACCTGATAAAGTGTAGGCAGTGTACTATCGTACCCCTGAATGACACGTGGAAAGTGTGTCTCCAATCTTTAGGGCATACGTGGAAATTGTGGACACGTGTCTGACACTTCATTTCCTGTGAGACTTAGACTGACAGAGGTCTTTTTCTCCACAGAGCTCTGTCGCAAGAGCTCTGTTGATCTTCTGTTGAAATACTTGTTCTCTTGCTGGAATTCTTCGACAGAGCTCTGATGAGCTCTGTTTGGATCTGTCTGAGCTCTATTGAGCTCTGTTGGTCTTTGATGGATATCTTCCAGGTCTTCTGTCTGATCTCTGTTGGTCTTCTGACTTGGAACTATTTTCAATACTTTTACATCAGATGCTTTGGGACTAACAATCTCCCCCTAAGTATTGAAAATAAAAAAAATACAAAGTAGCAAAGATATAAACAAAAGAACAGAGAACTTTTCCCTCTGTTAGCCTTTGTACTATTCCTTCAAGATTTTACAATGCAAAGAAAAGAATAAGTACAAGTTTAAGCGAAATTATCTCCCCTTAAGATTCTGTCAAATCTTCTGATGAGTTCTCGGAAGTTCAGCAGAAGGTTGATTTGGAGGATGAAGTTTTTCTGTTGTTCTTCTGGACACTTGTCTCTTGGGAGATTCTGAATGATGTCTCTGAGGTACTCCAGCGACTCTATTGAATACTTGTGGGTTTCAGCCGCTCTGAGGGCCTTCTTGATTTTTCTCTGTCGGCAGATGAACACTGGAGGATCTCCAACTATGGTTCCGGTTCTGTAGTGCTCATAGCCTTGAAGACTCTCATTTGGTGGAGCAATCGCTAGTCCTTCTACTTCGAATTCTATGCCTAGCTGAAAGTCAATCTGAATTCTTAGATTTATGTGCTCTTGCATAGCGAAGCGTACATCAGGAAGTACTGTTCTTGCCTCTTTGTATCTGTCACTAAAGTTGTAACAGTAGGCATGGAGTTGAATCAGATCATAAGGGTTCAGAAGTACCAGGTCGTTATCATTGAAGTGCTCAACCCTGTTGTCATTTGATTCAACTATGAACTCATGATAGCTCATTTGTACTCTGTTGTGCCAGAAGATCTTCTGCTTGATGTCTACGATTCTGCGGATTCCAAAGTCTGAGCTTATATTTCTGTTCAGTCCGGACTTGGTTTCGATGAACTTCCTTCTAACGTCAGAGATCGTATTTATCCTGCAGGGATTTAAGTGTGGGTTGATGGGCACAACATTTGTGGGGATGGTGTCATGATCACCATAAAGATAGGCAAAGATTTCTTCTAGTGGAGGTTTGCCAGAATGTTGAGTTGAGGATTCGGGGTTCTGTTCTGTTGACCTGGGATTTGGGTCTTCATGAGTTTCTGCCATGAGTATGTCAATGTGGGCAGATTCTTTAGGTTGGGCTTGGTTTGGTGTTTCTTCAGCAGAGAATGGGTCGGTTCTCTCTGGTTCTGTTCTAGGTGAAGTAGGAAGGGTATCCAGGATAATGACCTCAGGTGGTTGTTGAGAGGATTCTGTTGGCTTGATGATTCTGTCTTTGAACATGTAATCAAAAACCACCATAGTCACCTCTGGTAAGTCTTCAGCAGTATTCCCTTGGTCTCCTACTATAGTTGCCTCAGCCTCAACTACCTTCCCTTTTCCTTGGGCAGATCCCTCATCCTCTGTTGCAGGTTCCTTTTCCTTCTCTTTTTCTTTTCCCTTCTCCTTCTCCCCCTTTTGTTGTTCTGAGGACTCACCCATCTGAATTTCTGACTGATCTTCTGTAGCATCCTCAAAGTCATCGCTATCGTCAGAATGGATAATTTTGTTCTTTGGTGAGAGCGGAACAACAAACTTAGGAGTAGTCTTTTGCCTTTTGCTCGAAGGTTCTTCTGTAGGTGCCTCTTCTGCAGGTCGTTTTGATGTAGAGGTCTGTAGGATAATATCAGTGAAGTTTGAAGCTGCTTTTCGCATTACCTCCTCTACCTCTGTTGCTGCACCTCTGATTTCTTCCACTTGAGATTCGAAGTTTACCTTGTGTGTATCGAGTGAGGCTTGCACATGTTGTTCTGTTGATTTGGCTTTCATCACGAATTTGGAGGAGATGGACATCATTTTGCTTAGAACTCTTCTGCTGAACTCACCCATCTGTCCGACAGTCATTGGTAAGTCGTTGGGTCTGGGACCAGAGAGTTGGATAGGTGCGGCAGAGGAATTCGTGGCTTCTGTGATGGCGTTCTTAACAGAGTTGTTGATCAGCTCTGTCAAGGATCTGATGTCGGATTCTGAAAGAGAAGGGTTTGGCTGGGTTCTGTTCATCTGAGCCGTATGATTTTCTGCTACGAGCGTCTTTAAAGCGGTTACTTCTGTCGTTAATTTTTGAACCTCTTCCTGCAGAGAAGCATTCTCCTTGCGGATCAGCTCCTCCTTTTGATCGTTGATAAGTTTATACTCATTCAAGGAGTTGTTGATACTATCACAGAAGCTTGTGAACTCTGCTCGTGTGATAGTGTCAGCGGGGATATCCTTGGTACCAACACATGATTCCAAGTTAACCTCGAGTTCAGAGGTGCCTGCTTCAAGAGTTGTTTTTGAGTTGGCTCTTGCAGGACTTCCACCCGATCCTTGACGTTCTCTTTGAGGAGAAGTGTCTACAGGTGTTCTGATCAGAGTTTCCTCTTCCAGCTCAGGTTCTGAAGAAGGAAATCTGATGTGATGAGGGGCATTTGGATCAAGCAAATTTTGCCCTCGTTCTACTATGGTCTCCCATTGTCCCTGAGTCGGACAGATGCTACGTGAGATTACAAAGATCTCCGATCTATTTTGTGACGAGTCTAAATGAGCCACATAGGCATCATTGTGTGGAGGTGACCTATCGATGTCGTGGGGCAAAATAACATCATTACCGAATATGGATTCCCCAGTTTCGTGCATACCAGAAGCATGAAGAGTTGCTTCTGGTGGTTCTTGCTGGTTAGGGTTCGAGGTGTGCACCTCTGTTTCAATATCCCTCTGGTCTTGATCACCAGGGATAGCATGTGTGGAAGCACTGGGATGTTGGCTAGGATTTCCCTCAGATGTGTCATCTTGGACATCTTTTTCTAACCTCACATTTTCCTCGGCACCTAGGGCTGTAGAACACTCGGGTTCCTCTCTATTATCCTCTTTCTCACCAGTATCAGAGGAAAGAACTTCTACCTCTGGTGACTCCCGTACTTCCTCATGAACAACCTCCATAGAGGATGCTCTGTTCTCTACTTCCTCCTCTATCACTCTAGAGGAAGACCCCACTTCGGGTACTCTTTCCACTGGTCTATTTCCTTCTTCCACTTCTATTTGCTCACTCGAACTCTCCTCAGATGGCTCAGAGCCTAAGTATGCTGGGGTTCTCACCTCAGGTTCTTGAGGTTGAGCAGCATGTCTATAGTTTTGGATAGAAATGTGATTTGGGTCTATCAGAGCGAGCATTGTACTTGGAACACGTCGAATGAGGGGATATTCTCCTGAGGTGGTTGGATTGAATCTGGTCATGACCCAGTTCTTGAATGTATTGCCTTGTTGAGTTAGTTCCAGACTCTGAAATGCTCTTCTGATCACTAACCCGATAAATCTTGGGAACTTGATGTTCTTCAGAAATTTGTGTTGCCCAACTTCTCCTCCTTTGGCGATGGCAGAGGTTTTGAGATTGACAGCAGTGAGAAGGTCGGTGTAGAGAATACTGGCATAGTCAAGGTTTCTTTGAAAAAACAATCCATACATTATCTGTAGGATTTCTATGCTTGCTTGATCTTGACTACCAGTTTTACCTGTGAGGGTTCGGTTTAGTGTGGAGAACATGAAATTCCACACTGGTGGTAGATTCTGTCTTTTGAATGCTCCGATTCGAGTGATGTCTTTGTTGTAGCCTAGAAATCGTACAAACTCCAGAAGAACATCAGTATTGGGTGGTTTCTCGAAAGCTTCTATGTCGAGCTGTCGTCTGCTCCTCATTCCGAGGATTCTCCGCAGGGTAGTTGCTCTGATTCTGATCGTTCCTGAACCTCCATCTCGTCCAGAATCCACATTGCCGATGATTCCGTTTAGCTCTTCTACGTGTTGGCAAGTAGTCCACCATTGCTTGATGTAGCTTGATGTAGAGCTCAGGAATGTTGTCGTCGAAGTCAGTTAGGGCTCTGAAGATTTCTGAGTTTCTGAAGAACTCCAGAAATATGTGGTATGTGGGTAGATAGAGAGCAGGGTTTGGATCTAAACGATGATTGCTTTCAGCAAACTCGTATGGGAGAGTAACGATTTGGTCGACGGGACCAATACGGCTTGAATCTTCTGAGTGTTGAGGATTTTCCATTGTTGCAGGTTTGGGTTTTGAAGGTTAGAATGAGGAGGAAAGGTGAACAGGGTTTTGGAGAACTTTGAAAGCGCAAGAAATGGAAGGGTTTAAAGAAAATGGATATTTATATGGAAAATGTGTGGCTGGTTCATGGTCATAGGTACTGTAGGTACTCGAGGGTCGAGTAGTGGAACGGTTGCTACAGTAAGAACGTGGGAACAGCTAGCGGGTTATCTTTCAATGAGAGATTTCCACGTGGATTTAGCTCTGACGTCTTATGACACGAAAAACCGTCACGGTTATAGATTTGAGGGTAACAGGTGGTTGACGATTAAAGAATGACCCGCATCTCTGATGACGTGTTTCTGATGACGTGGCAGACAGAGCTCTGGTGAAAAAAATGCTTTTGTGCGTGTCCCCCATGTTACCGTTACCTTTACCAGAACTTCTTCTGAAGTGAGATGGTCAGAATTTTACATGATCAAACAGAGTTCTGATGAGAAGCAACAGAGGCTCTGATGAGATGTCAGAGTTCTGACCGGTTCTCCAAAAGATTTAGCTTTATGCTCAAAAAGCAAAGTCAATTTGGTTTTGGAAAATTGACTTGCTCCCCCTAAAACCATGCATTTTCCTTTAAGCTCCCCCTCGACAGATGATCCTTCCATTTTCTTTTTGACAGAGGTTTTTTTTTTTTTTTTTAAGAAAAGAACAAACCAGACTTGTTGAAAAAGTATGCTTGACAGAGTTCTGTTGAACAACAGAAGCTCTGTTGAATTGTCCTACCCAACCTTTTGACAGAGCTCTGGTGGTACCATCAGAGGCTCTGTTGAATTTTGCACAGAGTTAGGACATGTTCAGCATACCCAGTTTGCTGATTAAAAAGTTAAACCTCCTTTCATCAAGGGCTTTAGTAAATAAGTCAGCAAGCTGGAAGTCAGTTGAGACGAAATACATCTCAATAGTCCCTTTTTCAACATGATCTTTTATAAAGTGATACCTTATATCGATGTGCTTGGTCTTTGAGTGTTGAACTGGGTTGGCTGTTATGGCAATGGCACTCTTGGAGTCGCATAGAATTGGAATTTTACCATACTCCAGGCCATAATCTTTGAGTTGTGTCTTCATCCATATTACTTGAGAACAACAACTAGCAGCAGCAACATATTCTGCTTCTGCTGTAGAGGTTGAAACACAGTTTTGTTTCTTGGATGTCCAACTCACCAACTTTTCTCCGAGCATTTGGCAGCTACCAGAGGTACTTTTTCTGTCGTTCTTGCATCCTCCATAGTCTGAGTCTGTGTAAGCTACAAGCTCGAAACCAGAGTTAAGAGGATACCAGAGACCCAAAAATTGAGCCCCTTTTAGATATTTAAAGATACGTTTGACAGCTGTTAAATGAGTTTCGGTAGGATTTGCCTGAAATCTGGCACAGAGACAGGTTGCAAACATTATATCAGGTCTACTGGCGGTTAAGTACAAAAGTGACCCTATCATGCCTCTGTAGTGCTTGACATCTGTTGGTTCACCATCAGAGTCAAGTTTAACTCCAGTGGCAATAAGAGTTTTCATAGGTTTTGAATCATTGAGCTTATATTTTTTCAACATGTCAGAGATGTATTTGGACTGACTTATGAAAGTCCCTCTGTCAGATTGTTTGACTTGTAAACCCAGGAAGAAAGAGAGTTCTCCCATCATGCTCATTTTGAATTCACTTTTCATTAAGGTTTCAAACTTATCACAGTACTCTTGCCGTGTAGACCCAAAGATAATGTCGTCAACATATATTTGTACCAGAAGTATATCATTTTTATATCTCCTGAAGAATAGAGTTTTATCGACGGTACCTTTCTCGAAGTGATTGACCAAAAGAAATTTGGACAGAGTTTCATACCAGGCTCTGGGAGCTTGCTTAAGACCGTAGAGAGCTTTGTCTAGCTTGTAAACGTGGTCTGGAAACTCTGAGCATTCAAAACCAGGTGGCTGCTGGACATAAACTTCTTCTTGTAGTTTTCCATTCAGAAAAGCAGACTTGACATCCATTTGGTAGACCTTGAAACCCTTATGAGCAGCATAGGCTAGGAAGATTCTGATTGCTTCTAGCCTAGCCACAGGAGCAAAAGTTTCGTCATAGTCAATTCCTTCTTCCTGTCTGTATCCTTTTGCAACCAGACGGGCTTTGTTTCTGATGATAATCCCATCTTCATCCTTCTTATTTCTAAACACCCACTTGGTTCCAATGGCCGTTTTGCCTTTTGGGAGTGGAACCAAGGACCAAACTTTGTTTCTCTCGAACTCCAGAAGTTCTTCTTGCATGGCTTCGATCCAGTTTGGGTCGTCTAGGGCTTCAGAAATCTTTTTCGGCTCAATCATACTTAAGAAATTTACAAAGAAGGCTTCATTGATTGTGGTCGATCTTGTCTTTATGCCATCTTCAGCAGCACCAATGATAAGATGTTGAGGATGATTCTTTGTCCATCGTGTCATGGGAGCATGGACAATGGGTGGCGTTTGTGCTTCTGATGGGAAAGGACGAATTTCAGCATCAGTGTTCTGTAGGTTTGGACCAGGGCTCTGTGGCACACTTTGGAGAGTGTCCTCATTGCTTTGTGAGATATTAACAGGACTCTGTGATGGTGATCTTTCAAACAAGGAATTTCTTCCAACGTTTGTCATCAGAGGTGATGAAGGCTCTTGTTCAGGTTCTCTTTCATTCTGGTGTGGTTCCTCATTTCTCTGAAATACTCCTGTAGACAGAGAAGTAGATGGTGAAGTATTAGAGGGACCAGTGAGAGATGTACCTGTCAGATTTTGATCTGTTGAGTTCTGAGCTTGATCTCCTCTGTTGATGTTATCATAGGAATCATCATCGAAGAAATCATTGAACATGAGATTGATGTCTTCTTCCCTTGATCTAGAAGAAGTTATCTTCTCTTGTTCTGTCTGTGTCTCCTCTGTTGATTTTCGATCAGAGGAGCTTGATTTGCTTTCATCAAAGGACACATTTACACTCTCTTGAATGACCCGACATCTGGTGTTGTAGACTCTGTAGGCTTTAGAGGTTAAAGAGTAACCAATAAAGATTCCTTCGTCTGCTTTCTTGTCAAACTTTCCCAGATGTTCTCTGTCATTCAGTATATAGCATTTACAACCGAAGACATGAAAGAATTTCACATTTGGTCTTCTGTTGTTAATGAGTTCATAAGGAGTCTTCTTGAATCTTTTTACAATTACAGCTCTGTTTTGGATAAAACTGGCTGTTGAGACTGCTTCTGCCCAGAAGTTCATTGGAAGGACAGAGCCAACCAACATGGTTCTTGCGGCTTCTACCAGAGTTCTGTTCTTTCTTTCCAGAACTCCATTCTGTTGTGGGGTTCTGGCAGCTGAGAAGTTTTGGGAGATACCTTCTTCTGTTAGGTATGCATTGATTCTTTTATTCTTGAATTCTGTCCCGTTATCACTTCTTAGCTTCTGTATCTTTAAATCTAACAGAACCTGTATCCTCCTCAACAAACTTATCAAAATTTCTGGGACATCAGATTTTAGTCTGATGAACTCGATCCAAGTATATCTAGAATATTCATCAATTAATACAAGGATATACTTTTTGCCCGACAGACTTTGCACAGAGATTGGACCGCAGAGATCCACATGAAGCATATGCAAGGGTCTGGGACAACTATGATCACTCTTTGTTTTGTGTGAAGATCTTTTCATCTTTCCAAGTTCACAAGCAGAACAGAGATGGTCTTTGTCAAATTTCAGGGAAGGAAGTCCTTTTACTAACTTCAGTTTCACAAGTCTGTCAAGATTTCGAAAGTTTAAATGAGCAAATCTTTTGTGCCAGAGCCAGGCATCTTCATTTTTTAAAGACACTAAACAGAGTCTTTCTGTTGTAGTGTTTTGGTTTGGTTCGAAATTCATCTTGTAAAGATTGCCTTTTCTGTCAGCTCTTAAGAGTTCTTGACCAGACTCGGAAAGTAATAAGGAACAGTACTTCTTCCTAAAATTGACTTCAAAACCGTGATCACAGAGTTGACTTATACTGAGAAGATTATGGTTTAATCCTTCAACATAAGCAACTTCAGAGACTGAAACACCACCATTTACTAATGTACCATAACCTTTAATCTGTCCGCCATTATCTCCTCCGAAGGTTACCGCACTTCCTATCTTGTTTTTGAAGGAAGTTAGCAGCTCCTTATTACCCGTCATGTGCCTGGAGCATCCTGAGTCCAAGTACCAGATCTGCACATGAGGTTTCTGCAAAACAGATTAGTTCCTTTTAGGTACCCATTTCATGATGGGTCCTTTCTTGTTAGGCTTTGGTGGTGTGTCAGAGGTTTTCCTTTGTATGTTCGGAGTGGTCGTGGTATTTTTCTTTTGAACAGAACGACTCAGAACACAGTGAGGACCTTTCAGATGATTTTGTAATTTCAATAACAGTTGAATACAATTGCAGTTGATGGAGCATGACTGATGCACATTGTTTCTATTCAAAAACTGTTTGATTTGAGCTTGATTCTGAGAATTTTTTGAATCATACGCCTTTGAAAACAATCTGTCCTGGTTTTGCTTTTTGAAATTGTTACTGTTAGAAGTAGACCTTTTTGACATGAAATTCTTGGAAATGGATTCATTTGAACGAAAAGAATTTCTTCCTTGATTTACACCGGAACTCGGAACAGACTTAGCTATCCACTTTCCCTTATGTTCTGGTGTGAATCTTACAGGTTTGAAAGCAAGAGGAACATTTGAGTTTATCAAGACACTTTTGTTTTTCTCTTTCTTCTCTACTTCTACTGCATTAGAAGCAAGAATCTTGAAATCTTTGTTGTTAAACTTTGTTACCGGTATAAATCTTGACTGTTTCTTAAAGAAGGAAACATCCTCTTTTAGATCCGGAGATCCGACCGGTAATTTCTTTAACTTGTGTAAGATGTTCTTTTGACCACAGAAGATCTGTTCATCTACCTCGGAGTCAGAGTCACAATTAGAGGATAGAAAGTCTCTAGTGGCTCTGTTGGAGGAATTCGATTCAATGGGTATGACAGGGATATTTGTTTTAACAGATCTGAACTTTCTCAACTTTGGCTTTAAAGAATCAGAGATAGCATTTTCTTCAATAACTTTCAATAAATCTTCTTCAAAAGAAGTTCTTATTGATTCAGAGGTAGGAGAGGAGGTTGGTGCTTCTGGATTAAGTTTGCTCTGTGGCATGTCAACAGAGGACTTTGTCTCAGAAGACGCAGACTTCTGTCCTTTGAAAGAATTGAAGTTGAAAATCTCTTTAGTATTCAAGTCCTTGACAGAATTAGGAATTATGATTTTAGCTTTTCCTTGATCAAGAATAAACTCAGAGGATGGTTTCAAAACCTTTTCATGATCAAAGGAGTCATAGCTAATATTCCTAAAGTCGAGATTTCTTGGTTTTGAGAAAACATCTGACGTTTTAGATCTTTTGAAAACAGCATTACCAGATATCACGTCCTCTTGGATTTTCCCAATACAAAAGGCGGAGGACAGGGATGTCTTCTTCCTTCCGTTGTAGGGAGTAAGGTCAGAGAAACCAAGACCTTGCGTATCCATCTGTGAATTTATCTTGATGTGCACATCTTGTGCATCTTGGTATTTTTTAATCTTAATTTATTTTCTCTGTAGGGATTGATGAAGTATTTCCCTTTCTCTTTGAAAATAATCAGTTAGAGCAACAGAGTTAAGTCTCTCTGTTTCAGATTGTTTCAACTTTTCAGACTTCTGTTTTAAATCATTCTCATAAACTTTGATTTTTTCAGAAAACAGACTTTCCTTCTTCTTTTGTAATATTTCTAGCTCAGATTTTTCTTTGAAGATTTCTTCCTTTTCTTGTTCCAAGAGAGTCTTTTCTCTCTTGTAAAAAGATAGATCCTTCTGAGCTAGTTTTCTTAGCTCATTTTCTTCAGAAAGTTTTTGTTTTAGAAGCTGAAATTCCTCATTCAACATGGAAACATGCATTTCTAATTCAGAGTCAGATTTAGATTCTGATGAGCATACCTTGGCACTGGGTCTGGTGGTTTCCAGCGCTCTGTCGTCAGATTCTGTCGTGGTAAGAGCAAATGCATGAGCCAGATCTTCTTCTTCTGTTGTTCCCTTTGTTATCTCTGGTTCTCCAGTCATCCAATCAACAGTTTCTTCTAAACTCTCATCATCCACAGCGACTCCACAGAAGTTGGCTTGTTCTGGTTCATCATCAGAAGATGAGTCAGAGACCCAGTTTTCCATTTCAGCAACATAACTTCTTTCTCTGTAATTGTACTTGTATTTGTTTTTGTAGTAGTCCTGGTCTTTTACCAGTTTGCCTCTGCAATTAATAGAGAAGTGTCCAGGTTTGCCGCATCTGAAGCAACGTCCATCATTTTGATTGATGGGCTGGGCAGCATCGGCCTTCTGTTGTGCTGATGGATATTCTCTTCTTTGTGGAGGTTTTCCTATTTCTGTGGCAACTCTGTTGGAATTTTGCTCTGGTGCTGTATATCCTCTTCTGTCTTCCCTTCCTTCTCTCTCATATCTGCCTCTTCTGTCGAACTTATTGCCAAATCTCTTGTTAAATTGTTGAGTTATTAACGCAAGAGATTGGGCAAAGGCTTGAATGTCATCATCCTCTGATGAGCTCTCATCTGTATCACTCTCTGCAATCAAACTTTTCTTTCCTTTCTTATCAAATTTTTCTTTCTTCTTCTTTTCTTTACTTGAGCTCTCTTTGTTAGACCTTTCAGATGTGGTTTTCTTGGAATCCGAAACTAAGGCAATTGGACCAGCACTGATGGATTTGTCTTTTTGCTTGACAACCTCCTTTTCTTGTGCGGCCAAAGTGCCATACACATCCGTTAAAGACCATACATCTAAGTCCTGGTTAGCTTGTAAAGACATGGACAGATTTAACCATTCATCATTCAAACTTTTCAAAAACAGAACATTGTTATCTTCCTTCGACCTAACAACCCCACATTTTTTGCATTTATTGATCAACACATTAAATCTGTTGTAGGTTTGCTGTAAGGTTTCCTTAGGAAGTGCCTTGAAATCATTGTATTCATTTATACATTGGGTCCTTCTGTTCTTTTGGGTCTTGATACCACCCTCAAGTTGGTTAAGAAGTTGATCCCAGATTTCCTTAGCAGTAACACATGAATCTAGTTCTTGAAATATTTCGTTTGGAATGGCCATAATCAGTAGTCTAACTGCCTTAAGATCATTTTCCATTTTTATATTTTCCTCATCAGTAAAACCTGTGGTTTTAACTTCATAATGAGCTGGAATCTCAGCAGTAGTTCCTGTTGCGGGTACACGAGGAACAAAAACCATGGGTTGGAATGGTCCATCCGTGACAGATCGCATGAGGTCTTTATCCATACCATCGAAAAAATTAACCATCCTGATTTTCCATTGAGGATATTCATCTCTCAGAAGAGTAGGAGGTTTTGTTAACGAGCCAGCAATATAGATAGCATTTATACCGTTGTTAGCCATTTTAAAAAAAAACAGAGTACAGTTTGTAGTAAAAGGACTTTCAGCTAAAAACACAGTTTCAAACAGTAACCAATGGAACAGTAACTTTTGAGAAGATCTTAATCTAAACTAGAAAGCTTTAAACACAGTTATATGAGCTATGAAGATTTGTCTCGACTGGAAAGCAGAAATATATAGAGAAGCTTTTAAGAACACACAGACACAATCAACAACAGTGAATCAACCTTGGTAGATTGGATCGTTTGGCTTAAGGAAACCAAAGAAGCTCTGATACCAATTGTAGGTTCCCAGATTCACGTTGTATCACGATAATGGTAAATATTTAGACAGCGGAAGCATTTTAAGCAAAGCCATTAAAGTGAGTGATTGTGTAAACAATAACTGAGCTGTGAAGAAAAATATAGAACAGTAAAATGATAATGAAATCAAATAAAGAACACTGCTCATATATTGATAAAAAGGAATCACTCCAAGAACATGTTCAAGAGAGTGTCCAGAAATCTCACAGGATAGTATCGTACGAAGTGGTGCTATGGAAATACTGCAGTGCGTGCTTTCTCAAATGTGGAAAACTATTCTTCCAAAAGCTTACAAATGTTGTTCCACTACCTCGCTATTTATAGACCTGATAAAGTGTAGGCAGTGTACTATCGTACCCCTGAATGACACGTGGAAAGTGTGTCTCCAATCTTTAGGGCATACGTGGAAATTGTGGACACGTGTCTGGCACTTCATTTCCTGTGAGACTTAGACTGACAGAGGTCTTTTTCTCCACAGAGCTCTGTCGCAAGAGCTCTGTTGATCTTCTGTTGAAATACTTGTTCTCTTGCTGGAATTCTTCGACAGAGCTCTGATGAGCTCTGTTTGGATCTGTCAGAGCTCTGTTGGTCTTTGATGGATATCTTCCAGGTCTTCTTTCTGATCTCTGTTGGTCTTCTGACTTGGAACTATTTTCAATACTTTTACATCAGATGCTTTGGGACTAACACCATGCATAAGTGTGCCATGCTTTACTGCGTTCTCACTAGAAAGAAGATCAATCTGGGAATCGTTATGCATGGTGCCATCCATCAGGCCCGAACACGAACCAAGGTAATCCTACCCCTTCCTTGCCTTATTACACAATTGCTAGTAGATGCCGGAGTGCCCACAGCTGAAGAGGACCAGTGGATCGTTTCCACGAAAAACATCAGTATTCAGAGCATTAAGAAGATGAGAAGAGAGATAGGAGGCCAGTCTGATGAGCCTGCCCAGGTACAGCCCAACGTGCGAATAGCCAACGAGCACATAGTGGGCACTGACGTGCCCACTGTGGAGAAGAAGGGTATCCCACTGCGTTCGAAGACTACAGGAGAAGCAAGCTCCAGCACAGTCAACCCGATGACTGCCATTCTGCACGCCATTTCAGCACCCACGCACAAAGTCGACCTCCTCGCAGCTGAGTAGAAGCATGTCAACCGCGCCCTTGAATCGGTCTGGATGTACAACCGCGATCGTGATGAGGTTGTGAACCAAATGTACATGGCTGCCGATCCTCTCCTTGCCGCACAAATCCCAGAATTTCCAGAGGGGATCTGCCCCACTGTTGCAAGTGAGGATGATTTTGAGAAAGATTCGGCCGACAGTTCACCAAAGGCAACCCAAACGCCGTAATGGTTTGTTTTAAACACTTTGGTTTCATTCCCTATGCTCTCAAAACAATTTTAATTTTTCTGCATGATGCCTATGGCTAGGCTCTTGACACAATTTGCTGCTTTCAATACTTTTGGTTAATGATGCATGGATCCCTGCTATGTTTAGCAGGTGCTTTTGGTTACTAATTCACTTCGAATTTGCATGTTTGTTTGATCTCGTTTCCAGTTCTAGGTACAACTTTCGGTTTCCAACATAAAAGGGTCACTTTTGTAAGTACGAGTCTTAAACTTGACGCTATGAAATGATTTAGGCCATCTTTGCATCCAAACGCGACCTATTTTTGTAACACCAAAACCACCTCTTTGAACCCAATATTCAAGTCACAGTGGGGACACTGTGCAGTTTTAAGTTTGAGGTGGGGACTTCCAGAGTGACTTCCAGTCTGCCCACAGTGGGGACACTGTGAAGTCTAAGTTTGAGGTGGGTAAGCCGTACCCACCTCCCAAAAAAAAAAAAACTCAAAAATACAAAAACAGAAGAAAAATGGAGTGTCACTAACAAAATTGATGGTGTGCCTTTTCTGGACCATCAAAGTGACCACTCCCACAGAAAAAGATGATGTGCCTCTTCTGGACCATCAGAATGCCCACTCTCACAAAAACAGCCATACCCAAATAAAGCCTGAAAGTGTGCGTCCATACCCATGAAAAATCTAAACCACTCACTTCTCAAAATAAAAATCTCAAAGCGAGATCTTCGGTCTATGTTTGGAATTTCGTGTCAAAACCCTTGGGACAAACACTCAAAGCCACAAAACCTTTCGAACCCAAGAAAAGCCCTATTGATCAATTGTGAACAAGGGAAGATTTCGTCAAGAACAAAAGTGAAACTTTAAAGTGTTAGAATCGAAAGAAGTATCCAAGGAGGGAGATCAACGTCCATTCAAGATGAGAAGTCGGTAAGTTCCTAAAAGCTCTAAGTGCATTATTTTTATTACTTGGGGACAAGTAATGGTTTAAGTTTGAGGTTGTGATAACTCTATATTGAGAGTTATTATTTCCTTGTATTTCCTATTTTATTCTGTCAAATTTAGCCATTCCGCCTCTCAAAACCCCCATTCTTGGTATAAATCTCGAAAATGAGCAAAAGGAGCGAACCTTAGTGTTTAATAAACTATTTGGTAGAATTTGGGTGTTTTTCACGTTTTATCCTGCAGTGATCACTGTTGTGCCCACTCCGGCTGCCCACTATTCGAGCTGATCAAGAAAGACAAAAGAAACTACTAGTTGGGACTTAATTTGCTAGAGGAAGAAGGTTCATTAGCAGGGAAAATGGCTGGAGGAAGTACAAAATGGCATCTACATTGAAGATTGCAACAAGTACTCCTTTATGTACTTGGAGATTGACTTGGAAAAGGGTCCATTGGGTAATTGGTTTGCACAAGGTGCTGATTTCTGCCACAACACAGCAGTTTTTACCCATTGGAAGACTCATCTCTTTTGTGTAATACCCAACTCTTTCTCCTAGTATATAAAGGAGCACTTGGGTTCATTTATTACAATCTTGGAATCTTGCAATCATCTTGGGTTAAGCTTAGATAGTTGAATAGCTTTAATTTCTTTCATCTACCACAGTAGTTTTAGTCTTTTATTTACTGCATTAACTTAGCTTTAATTTCTGTAATTTCCTTTCCTAGTTAATTGTAGTTCATAAAACACAGTGGTCAGGGACGAATTCTCGTTCCCCACTGTGAGTACTATTCAATCCACTATCAGTTTTATTATGTGCAAATCTTCATCTTTTGTTTTCTTTACTTCGGAAATGTTAGGCTAAACATCATTTGGGATGTAGGAAGGAGAAGTACCTAGATTTTATTAAAAATGCTTGAGTAATCTTTATACTTAGAATATTTGTTGTTTTGGTCATTCATTCTCGATATTTACCCAAAGATGCGAACAAGCCGATCACTTGCAAGGATCTAAAGTCTAGTTCTTAACTTAGAAATGAGTAGAACGCAGTGACACGAGCTTGAATGATGCTAGGGGATTCGAAAGAATTCTTATGACACTTACGAAAGTGAGGTCGGCACAGTGAGCTAATCTCTGCCCACTGGAGTAGTAGGCAAGCTAATTTGTGTATTAAAAACACTTAGAGTATTTGTCTCTACATATTCCATCGAGGCCTGAAAAGGTCCATTTAGAGATTACCATTGACAAAACAACAAGTACTAAGAGTATGGGATTTTTATCTAACGGTGTGAGTATTTTGTAACCGGGCTTTTCTAGCGAAAATGTCCACCACGAATACGAGGATCACTTCTAAGGACCGAGTATTTGGTATAAAATCTAGGGAAAATTCAACCTACATTCCTCCTTTTTAACCTTTAGTAAATCGTTTAAAGTAGCTATTTCATCAAACCAAACCAAAGTTATTTTCTTCTGTTATTGAAACCTGTAAAAGAAGCTCATGAAAACCATATTGTCTTGATTGTCCAGTCTCTGTGGATTCGATTCTGGTATCTTACCAACTATTACTTGCTGTGACGATCATAGTGGACAGTGTACACTTGCAGATCCCACTGTGGACAGTTTGCAACCCACTGCGATTAAAGCACATATTTCGCACGTAATAGGTTTTCAAGGTAAAGATCCAGTAGGATTGAACTTGGTGGTTTATGTTGATCCAAACCCTCAGTGATTTGATAATGACCCTCTTTTATATACTTAGTGAAAATTGTAAGTAAACAATATGTATCAGAGTTTCACTATCGCTGATAAGTACTAAGATCTTACAGTACCGCTGATAGGAACTCTCGCTCTTTTAAATTAAACATTCAGCGAACACTGTTCACCATTAATGCTCTGAGTCTGTTCAGTCATTATGGTGATCGCTGATAAGTTAGTTGTTTACTTATGATCTCTGAAGAAAAGTTTCACGTCAACAAAGGTTCTACGCTGAAGTCGAAGATCAAGCTCAAGAACCAGCGACAAGTCTCCTAATGAACTGATGCGGATCAGCGAAGACTCAGATTTGTCCACTCAACGTGAAGTATCAAGTACAAGACTTCAGCTATCGCTGAACTTTATCATCTGCTGAATAGTAAATGATAATCGCTGAATCAACGAAAGCTGATCATGAAGTCCTCCGTACAAAGTACTTTTGTCTGAACCACCCTTGCACGCCTCCGTACGAAATGTCAGAAAAGAACCTCCGAAAATCTGAAATCGTACAACCACTCTGATACTACACTATTCATCCATACGGCTACTAAGGTTGTCATCAATAGTCAATGACATGCAACCAACCAGCTGATGACACGTGTAAAGTATATACTGACTTGCATTAAATGCATGCAGTATATAAAGAGATGAACTCACTTCATTTGAAGTAACTTGCTAACTCTGGACAAATTCAATCTCTTATCTCAAGATAGGTTATTATTAGTAATTTCCTTATCTCTCTTAGTGCAAGAAACCTTAGTTTTCCAACTTGTTTAGATTTAGGTTTATCCTTAATCTTGTCTCCGCAACAAGCTGTAAATTGTTAATGATTTATCAATAAACAATTTAGAAAAGTAAAATTTGTGTGATTGTATTCAACCCCCCCTTCTACAAACTTGTATAGGCCTTCGAGGCCAACAAGTGGTATCAGAGCAGATTTGTTTAATCTCATAAACAAGATCTAATCTAAGATATTTCTCTTCCTTGCTATTATCTGAAAATGGCCACCAACACAAACACACATTATATAGACAATGGTTCTCTTGCAAAACCCCCTAGATTTTCCAGAGATAACTTCAACTTATGGAAAAATAGGATGATACTCTTCTTAGAAGGTGTAGACCCTACTATGACTTACTATCTTGAAAACGACCCACACATCCCTGTAACAATTGATCCTTTAGTTCCAGCCACTGCAAATAGACCTGCTATTCCAGAAAGGCTGATTCCTAAGGAAATACACATGTGGACCGATGAAGATAAGAAGAAAGTGGCTATAGATACAAAATCCAGATCCATACTTTCCATGGCTCTTCCTGACGAAGTCTACCATTCCGTCATGAACCTGAAAACATCAAAAGCCATGTGGGACACAATATGTGTTCAGTATGTAGGAACGTCTGAAGTCCAGGACTCAAGAAAGATCAACCTGGTAAGACAATACGAAAGCTTCATTTCTGGTAAGAATGAAACTTTCTCTGAAGTTCACCAATGTTTTAATTGCTTAATTATAGATCTAAAAACTGTTGGTAAGGAATATTCTAACTTTGAAGTGCTGACAAAGTTTCTAGAATGTTTACCTGAAAGCTGGGACAATTATTCCATGTGTCTCAAGCTGTCAAAGGATCTTAAATCAATGACCCTTGCTACCTTATATGGTACATTGCTGAATCATGAGCAATCTAGCCATCTTAAGAAGAATCTTGTAAAAGATTCCAAAAGCACCCCTGTTGCTTTAATCTCAGAGGAACCTTCTACTCAGCGACCTTCGGTCACTATCACTGAGTTAGAAAGTAACTCTGAAAGGTCATCAGATTCTGATTCTTCAGATGATGATGAATCCTTGGCTCTCCTAACTAAAAAGTTCAGGAGATTCGCCAAGAAGAAAATGTTTAGAAAGAACAAACCTCTTTCCATAACTGACAAGCCTAAATCATCAGTTTTTGTTGATAAGGCTACTGCTACTTGTTTCAACTGCGAAAAGACAGGTCATTTCGCTAATGAGTGCAGGTCAAAGAAAGTCATGAGACCTTCAGCTTTCTCAAAGAAAAACTTTGTTCCAAGGAATAAAGATGACAAATACTCAAAGCTGAAGGAGAAGTATGCGAAGCTGAAAAGCTTTAAGAAGAAAGGCAAAGGCCTGATGGCTGACTATGATTGGGCTGCTTCTGATGAAGAAGCATCATCATCTGATTCTGAAGATGATGAAGCAAATCAATGTCTCATGGCCAAGATTGAAGAAGAGGAAGAAAGTTCAGACATTCCCTCCACTTCAACATCTGCCATTCAGGTATCACCTTCTTTCTTTACCAATATTGCAAATATTGATGATGCTGATAGTCTCCGTAAGATCGATCTCTTGACTAGAAGTTTATACGAAGCCATGAACGGCAAAACTGTGGTTGAAAACCAAAATCTTGATCTCGCTGAAAAGCTTAAAAACTGCCACCTTCAAATAGAAAAGCTTTCTAAAATTGAAGACGATTTTAAAGATCAAGTCTATTTAAATCAGCTAGTCAAAATCGAACGAGCAGAAGCTATCGCTGCATTAAAAGCTGAACAAGCTACTGTTGAAGGATGGTGTAATTCTTCAACAAAGATCACTGAGATAATTAAGGCTCAGATTCCTCTGAGTGATAAATGTGGTCTGGGTTATAAATATGATACTCCAAAACCAACCACTGAACGTTCAATGCTTAAATTTGGAACGTTCGTATCCTCAGTCGCTGACACTTCATCATCTCAGTGCTCCTCGTCCATTACACCAATCCCTGAGGAAACTCCTACCTCCTCAAAAGGTAAGGAGAAAATGGTTTATTCAAAACCTACCTCTGTCTCTAAAGACAAAGGTAAAGGAATTGTTATTTATCAAAATCCTCAGAAGGGTACCTTAGTACCAAAGCTGAATGCTTCTAAAGCCTCAGTGACCTACCCCTCTGGATCTAGAAAGCTGATCTCTGGATCTATTCAGCGATCTACTCCTAGACTCAGAGTGGATGTCCTTGGTAAGAAATCTGAAGAACTGAATGTTCGTCCCATTTCTAAAGCCAATAGTTTACTTGGTGCTGGCACTTCTAATTCGAAATTAAAAGCTCAGCATACAAGTGGTCCTAGAACTACTTTTAGTTATAGGAAATGTTATCACTGTGGACTTACCGATCATATTGCTAGTAAGTGCCCCACAGCCACCAAAGCTGAAAAGATAGCTAAGGTGAAGATTGCCCCCAAGGCAAAGAAGACCAACCCTGGTGCAAATCAGGTCAAGGTGAATTCTACCTCTGAGATTAAGAAATTAACCAAAGTGAAGAAAGACAAAGCTGAATCTTCAAATGCTGCGAAGACTGATGAACCTTCCATTCCAACTACTTCCACTGACAAACGTGTATACATGGTTAAGTGGGTACCCAAGAAAAACTAATCTTCCTTTGTATTGCAGGTTAAGAAGGGTATCTGGTATCTCGATAGCGGATGCTCTAGACACATGACTGGAAAGAAAAACCTGCTCGCTGAATACAAGGAAGAGAAGGGTTCCTCTGTGACTTTCGGTGGAAATGGAAAAGGACATACCCGAGGGTATGGTGTACTTTCAAATGGTACAACCTCCTTCAGAAGAGTCGCATATGTTGAAGGGCTAAAGCATAATCTTCTAAGCATCAGTCAGCTTTGCGACATGGATAACAAAGTGATTTTCACTAAGGAATCCTGCTTTGTCACTGACAAAAAGGAGAAGATAGCTCTCAGCGGTTATCGTTTGGAAAATGTTTATGTAATAAACATGGACTCAACAACCACTGAGAACTCCTGTTTCTTCTCAAAGGCATCTTCTGATGTTAACTGGCTATGGCACAAGAGGCTATCGCATCTAAATTTCAAGACACTGAATACTCTTTCCTCCAAAGAGTTAGTCACTGGTCTACCTCAGCATTCATACGCCAAAGAGTCTTTATGTTCAGCGTGTGAAAAAGGGAAGCAGACCAAGGCAAGCTTCAAGTCAAAGCAAGTCTCCTCAGTGTCATCTCCTCTACAACTACTCCATATGGATTTGTTTGGCCCTGTTAACAAACAATCCATCGCTGGAAAGAAATATACGCTGGTCATAGTTGATGAATTCTCTCGTTATACATGGGTAATGTTTCTCCGTTCTAAGAGTGACACCCCTAAAGAACTCATCACCTTTGTTCGAAAGATGGAAACTCTGAACAATATGACTGTTCACTCAATAAGGAGTGATCATGGAACTGAATTCAAAAACAGTTCTCTTGATTCCTTCCTTGAGAGTAAGGGTATTTCTCACAACTTTTCGTCAGTGAGAACACCGCAACAAAATGGAGTCGCTGAAAGAAGAAATAGAACAATTATTGAAGCTGCACGTTCAATGCTCAGCGATTCTCACCTGCCTACTCAGTTTTGGGCAGAAGCTGTCAACACTGCTTGTTTTACGCAAAACAGGTCGCTGATAGTTAAAAGATTCAAAAAGACAGCCTATAAACTTTTTCATGGGAGAAAGCCTTCAATCAGCTTTCTTCACATCTTTGGATGTCAGTGTTTCATACTGAACAACAGAGATTCCCTTGGAAAGTTTGATCCTAAGGCTGATGATGGAATCTTTCTTGGATACTCCTCAGTCTCCAAAGCCTTCAGAGTCTTCAACCGTAGAAGACAAACTGTAGAAGAAACAATTCACGTCACGCTTGACGAATCCCGTTCAGCGAACTCTAAACCGTCCGCTGATACTGAAGAACTGAATCAATGGATGTTTTCTCATCTTGGTGATTCAGAAGAAGTTCCCACTCCTCATGCTCACACCGTAGAAAATGATGGTCCTACTATCATTCCAGATATGCAGAATAGTGAAGCTGAAACATCTTGGGTCTCAGCTGTTCCTATAAACACTATACCTGCAGTTGATCCAAATGTCTCAGAAATTCCATCTATTTCTCAGCAATCAGTGAATGAAGTGACAAATGCAAACATTCCTCTCTTAGCTGATAATCCAGAAGTAGCTGAAGCCTCATCTTCAGGGTCTCCAGTTCAGACTGAGTCAGCGACGTATGCTCCGGCTCAACGATGGACTGTAAATCACCCAATCGATCAAATTCTTGGTGATCCAAACGCTGGTATTCAGACTCGTAGAAGTGCAGGTAATATTTGTTTATTTGTTAACTTTATTTCTCTAACTGAACCAAAGAAAATAGATGATGCCCTCAGAAATCCAAACTGGGTCAGCGCTATGCAAGAAGAGATGACTGAATTCGAAAGAAACAAAGTTTGGAAACTCGTTCGTAGACCAACTGACAAAACGGTGATAGGCACTAAATGGGTCTATCGAAACAAGTTGGACGAACATGGTACTGTAACTCGCAACAAAGCTCGTCTTGTTGCTCAGGGATACAGACAAGAGGAAGGCATAGATTATGACTAAACATTTGCTCCAGTAGCAAGACTTGAATCTATTCGTCTTTTCTTAGCATATGCTGTACACAAAAACTTCACTGTACATCAGATGGATGTTAAGTCAGCGTTTCTGAATGGAAAGCTGAATGAAGAAGTTTATGTGGAACAACCTCCAGGATTCTCAGATCCTAAGCGTCCAGGTTATGTTTATAAACTGGACAAGGCACTTTATGGCTTAAAGCAAGCTCATCGTGCATGGTATGATACTCTCTCTACTTATCTCCATATTGAACAATTTGAGAGAGGTAAGATTGACAAAACTCTATTTTTTAGAAAAGTGAAAGGTCATATCATTTTAGTTCAAATATATGTTGATGACATTATATTTGGTTCTACTAACCCTGAGCTTTGTACTCGTTTCGCTGATAGAATGAAAGATGAGTATAAAATGAGCATGATGGGTGAACTAACATATTTCCTTGGTCTTCAGATTAAGTAAACTGAAAAAGGAACTTTCATTAAACAGGGAAAATATGTTAAAGATATGCTGAAGAAATTCGACTTAACTGAAAGTTCAGCTATGAAAACCCCTATGGCACCACCGCTGACACTTGATAAGGACACAAAGGGTGTTCCTGTCAATGTCACGCTGTACCGTGGGATGATCGGCTCACTATTGTATCTTACAGCTAGCCGACCCGATATTATGTTTGCAACATGTCTGTGTGCACGATATCAAGCTGAACCTATGATATCTCATATGAAAGCTGTAAAGCGAATCTTTCGATATCTTAAGGGTACAGCGAATCTAGGCCTTTGGTATCCCAAAGACTCATGATTTGATCTAACCGCCTATTCAGACAGTGATTTTGCAGGTTGCAAAATGGATAGGAAAATCACCACAGGAGGATGTCAGCTCCTGGGTGGAAAGCTGGTAAGTTGGACACGTAAGAAGCAAAACTCAGTGTCCACTTCCACAGCTGAAGCTGAATATGTAGCCGCTGGAAGCTGTTGTTCTCAAGTCTTGTGGATGAGAAATCAGCTACTAGACTATGATCTTTAGCTCTCCAAAATTCCAATCTATTGCGACAGCACTAGTGCCATCGCTATAGCAAACAATCCAGTGCTACACTCAAAGACAAAACACATAGAAATCAGATATCATTTTATCAGAGATCATGTGATGAATGGTGATATAGAACTTCATTTTATCCCAACTGATTATCAGTTAGCTGATTTATTTACCAAACCTCTTGATGAGACAAGATTCAACTTTCTCATCAGCGAGCTTGGAATGCTTAACTTTGAAGGGTAAAATCTTCAGCGGTTCACATTAATCAGCGATAGGATAAAATCAACTCGTACAACCTATTCAATCATCTTCTCTCTGAATAAACTTGGTTAAACTGATATCCAGGTATGTTTTCTCTCTCTGACAAACGCATGAAAATGCAAGATTTCAAAACAAATGCATCGCTGAATATCTCTTCCTTAACAGCGATATTTTGAAAGTTCTTAAAACCTTCACTGATATTTTCTATTCAGTGCTTCATGTTTTTCAAAAGAGTCCCTGAGCTTTCAAAACCTCAGAGACATCCTAAAAGAATGTGAAAGGACAGTTGTGACGTCATTGCAACGGATAACACCAGGCACAATTTCTTTCTGACACACGTTTGCACGTTTCGTTCAAACTTCCAATCAAATGCAAACACGTGTCCGTGTCATGATGAAAATCTTTTCCCGCTCAAAGATTTTCTCTTTCTAAAATCTCTATATAAACAATCTCTTGGTTTATATTTGTTTTTTACGCGATCAAATCTTCCTCAGCAAGAAAGAATCCTCTGTTGCATTTGTCCTCTCAAAAACTTCAAGAACTGTTCATCATCTTCTTCATCAAACATCAAGGTTAATATGTTCTTATTTATTACCAAATGCGTATAACTTGTTTCCGATCTTCTCTTTGTTTTAACAAGATCAAACAAAAGAACTTTGTAAAATGAAATCATTTCTTTCATGGTTTTATGAACACAACCATTTCATGGTTGTTCTTCAAGTTTAAATGCAAAAATCTTAAACTTGTTCTTCATTCGTATCCAGATTTCTTTTAGAAACTGGAATACAAGACTTTATGGGTTTTACATTTCGTTTCAAAAATCATGAAAAACCCTAATCTTCATTAAGACATTTATGTCTGAATGAAATGGACAAAATTCGAACCATCTTAATGGAAATTCTTGCCATATCAAGACAGTTCTTATTTGTTAACATCTTTGGTTGAACTGATAATACAGAGAAATGGCAACTTCAAAGATCAATGTAACCGCTGAGAACATCTCCGCTGACTCTGAGGAAGTGGACATCATCAAAGCCCCTCAGGTTAAGTTCAAGCTGGATCAACTAGATTGGACCAAGGTCAACAACCTCTCTGCGCTTCTCGAGTTTCCTCCTCGAAAGCAAGTCACACATCTGGATGATGCTGTGAATTTCCTGAAAAACTGTTGCATTTCAACAGCCCTGACCATCACACCTCCTGCAAGTCAGCTACTATTATCCCAGTTCTGGTACTCTGCCAGACACACTCAGCTACCCTCCGCCAAAGATGCATCCAAAACCATCGATTGCATACTCAGCGATACTGAGTATGGCACAATTAAGATAACCCCCGCAATCATTCGAAAAGCCCTGAACTTTCCCAATGCTACCAAAGAAAAACCGTTTGTTCCATTCCCTGACCATAAGAAGCATGCTGACAGAGAAGAAATCATTGCTTTCCTCGACGCAATGGGTTACATCTGGGAAACTGGAAGGGACAAGAAGCCCGAGAAGAAATTGACGCTGATAAAGAAGTCCAAAATGCCCAGCGAGATGAATTTCATCTTCGCACACCTGATCAGCTGCATGACAGCGAAGACCGGCTCCTCTGATCAAGCCGCTCAACCTCAGCAGGCTATGGGATACGCACTGCTGAAAGGTCTACATATTGACTGGGCATCTATCATTTATGATGACCTAGTACAAAGAGTAGATTCTGCTGCTGACAGACCTGCATAGGTTCCCTACCCCCGTTTCATCAGCGTCATCTTCCAATATGGCCTGAAGGACAACTATCCTCAAGAGGGTGACCTGAAACTTTCTCAGGTTGGCCCTAAGGTGCTCGATTTCAAACCTGTCGACAATGAGGTACGTCTCTCTACCCTTCTCTCTCTTCTTAACCCTAATTCTTCGTCTTCTGTGGCTCCTTCAGCGACTATACCCATCGCTGATACCCCGGCCACACAATCCTCTCCTTCTAAGAAAAGGAAACACTCTCACACCCCACTTGATTCCAAAAGGATCAAGAAAACCAAGGAGCAACCCCAACAATCCCATGCTGAAGACTCCTCAGCTCATTCTGAAGAGCTGAAGGAAAGTTCCGTGGTACGCTCTGCCACACCCATTCAAGCCATCCCTTCAATCCAGACTTCAGCGTCTCCAAACGCTGAGGTTAGAAACTTGGAACCTACCCAACCTCCCTCAGTCTCTCAAAAGACTGATGAAGTGATTGTCAGCGATTCCAACGCTGAACTCAGTACCCGAACCCCATTCTTATCCTTCGCTTCTCCCTCTACTCACTTGGACTCTCCTCCAAAGAACACTGGAGATGCCATCATTCCAGAAGCCTCCGCTGACGCTTCTCAAAGAATGATGAAGACATGACCTGCAGAGATCACCATTCCTCACCGAACTTTTGAGGAAGATATGGAACATTTTTTAGGAATCCGCAACTTTGACGAGTTCGTCAATCCTCCTGCAGGTACAAATCAACCCATATACACTGTAACTAAACTTGAAACTTCTGAGCTTTCCTTTGTTCACAAGTACTTATGTGTTACAGGTCCTAATTTGGGAGACATCAACGCTTCTCTGAAGTCCGTGGAAACAAAGCTGACAGATCTCACCACCACACTCTCCAACAACTCTATAGCTGTAACCACCGCTGGAGAAGATTTGATAAAGCTGACAACGGTGGTGGAGAAGAAGGCTTCCGCAGATGACTTGAAGCAAGTTGATAAGACTCTCAGCGATTTCGCTAAGGTGCTCGCTGATATCTACACAGACTACACCTCACTCAAACAATCAGTTTCCTCCATGTCCGGCGAAGTAACAACGCTGAAGACATCGGTTGGAGCACTAGAGGGTGATATGTCTGCTGTGAAGACAAATTTTCAAACTCTGACGACTGACTTAGGCTCTGTAAAGACCGACGTTGGTTCGATGAAAACAATGATTGAAGAGCTGCTCAACAAGGCGAGAACTCCTGCTCCTGCCCCTGCCCCTGCATTGGAAACTTTCACAGCGACGGATCGCACAGAGATGGAAAAGATCAATCCTGCTATAACTGGCCTAGAAGTCAGATTAGCAAAGATTGAAAGCTGTGTGGGTATCTCTGGCCAAGAAGACAGAGAGCCTCCCACAGCTGAAGAGTCTGCCCATTCCTCCCCCAGTCATCATGAAAAAGAGGGGGAGAAGAGCGCTGAACATCCTGGGGAGAAGAGCACTGAAAACCTTTCCCATGATGAATCTATCAGGGGAGAGAAGAACGAAGACCTCACCTTCGCTGAAGAGGGTGAGAAGACTATTGAAGCGGAAGCAGCCGCTGGACCTCAGGGAGATGAAAACCCTGAGGGAACCAAGAAGCTCGCCTCTATATCTGAGGGGGAGAAACTCGAAGAAGACGCTGAAGAATCCGAAGCAGAAGATGATGAAGCCGTCGACATCCCTGATAATGAACCATCTTCTTCTCCAAAGAATGATGATGATGATGATGAAGATGACGATGACTTCTTTATCGTCAAACCTGCCCCAAGGATCAAAGCTCTTAAAGGAATCTCGATAAATGAACCTTCAGGGGAGCGGACAAAGACAAACCCCTCAGCCTCTGGAGCTGAGAAAGGCAAAGGCAAAAGCGTCGCTGAAGATGACAATCTGACGATCTTGCTTGAAAAGCCGGTTTGTCAGGTACACTAAACATCTCTTACTCCATCCCTCCTCTATCATACACTATCAGTTCCTCTACCCAAGCCTATACACTTAAACCAATTCTCTCTATCTGTTTCTACCCAAGTTCTTACTTGTAAGATCGCTGTGTTTCAGCTAGTCCTCTCCCCTGTTTGAGGATATCGCTGAAGGCTCCACAACTGCGACTTCACCAATAATTCCAGCTGCCGCTGAAGAAATAATCCCAGTCTTGGATTTGATCTCTGAGACAGATGAACCTGAAGAACAGACTCTCTCACACAAACGCAGACCTTCCTTAGCTCCTCAAAAGCTAAGAGAAGAAGAACATAAGAAAAGAGAGGAGATAATAAAGCGATTCGAGGATCAGCGAATCACTCTAAGGCGTGATCAACTGCCTTCAGTTCCTCCAAAGTTCAGAATCTCTAAAGCTGAATACAAGGAACACCTCAGAGCTGAACGCCTCATCGCTGAAAGAAAGGAAGCTGAAGAAAAAGACAGAGAATACGCCATCAAGCTTACTCAAGAATCTGTCAAAGACCCCAAGCTGAAATGTGTTCCCATTCAAGTCCAACGAAAGCTTTGGGAAGAAGCCCAGAAGATCGTGGAAAAGAAAACTGAAGTTTCTCAGACCACCCTGATCTGGTGTAAAGAGAAAATACACTTCAGATATCGTTCAGCGAAGATCAACAAGGTATTTATCTCTGGAAGAACCTCTATCGGAGTACCTATTGTTGACATCAAACTTTTCAGAGAAGATGGCCAAACTGAAACCTTTCGCGCTGACACTGTAAAAAGGTATGGTCTCTCTGAATGGCTGGAGATGAGGTTAGCTATCCAATCGTCACAATCTAAGTACAAGGATCATTTCGAAAAGCTGATAAACAGACATATCGACTTGATATCTTCTTGTGTGGACATTCCTCCTCTTCCTGATCTTAAGCTGAAAAGAAAAAGGGCCTCTCCAAAGAAGAAACGTCAAGATTCAAACTCAGGTCCTGTCATACGAAATGAAACTGGAATTGGTTTCTCTCGCGCTGAAGTGCTTGGTCCTGACCCTGATCTATCTGCCCTTGACATTTCTTTGCCACCATGTGAACTTTTCGTCCCTGGTAAAGTCATCAGTAATCCTTATGGAATATTCTTTCTCGACTACGGCGGACGTAAATGCTTTCAACGGATCGCTGAGCTTCCAATCACTCCAATCGAACAGCTCAGAGATCTTATCTACTGGTGTGACTTCAGAAAAGACATTCAGGCACGACACCTAAAACCCTTGATTTTCGAAGTAGCGCTGAACAAAAGAAAACAAGGTGTAACGGTTCCTGACTGGATGATCCCCACTGAAAAGACCCTTGATGAACTTCTCATTAAGGAAGAACCCTTTGAAAACTGATATAATCTCCTTTTTCTCTATTGTATCAGTTATCCTTCTGTACTTGTAAATTATTTCGCTTGTACTTGTAATCTTTCTGTTCTTCATTGTAACCTGATTCAATATTTTAAAGAAAGATTTCAGCGAATGTACTTTACTCCATCAGTACTGAAAAGATCCCAGAAAACAGTAAAAGGGACAAATATTTTATGAGTTCTTTTTATCCTTATGTTTTCATTAAATAGCAATTCTCTTTGTTGCTATGTCATAATCAAATAGGGGGAGATTGTTGATCCAAACCCTCAGTGATTTGATAATGACCCTCTCTTATATACTTAGTGAAAATTGTAAGTAAACAATATGTATCAGAGTTTCACTATCGCTGATAAGTACTAAGATCTTACAGTACCGCTGATAGGAACTCTCGCTCTTTTAAATTAAACATTCAGCGAACACTGTTCACCATTAATGCTCTGAGTCTGTTCAGTCATTATGGTGATCGCTGATAAGTTAGTTGTTTACTTATGATCCCTGAAGACAAGTTTCACGTCAACAAAGGTTCTACGCTGAAGTCGAAGATCAAGCTCAAGAACCAGCGACAAGTCTCCTAATGAACTGATGCGGATCAGCGAAGACTCAGATTTGTCCACTCAACGTGAAGTATCAAGTACAAGACTTCAGCTATCGCTGAACTTTATCATCTGCTGAATAGTAAATGATAATCGCTGAATCAACGAAAGCTGATCATGAAGTCCTCCGTACAAAGTACTTTTGTCTTAACCACCCTTGCACGCCTCCGTACGAAATGTCAGAAAAGAACCTCCGAAAATCTGAAATCGTACAACCACTCTGATACTACACTATTCATCCATACGACTACTAAGGTTGTCATCAATAGTCAATGACATGCAACCAACCAGCTGATGACACGTGTAAAGTATATACTGACTTGCATTAAATGCATGCAGTATATAAAGAGATGAACTCACTTCATTTGAAGTAACTTGCTAACTCTGGACAAGTTCAATCTCTTATCTCAAGATAGGTTATGATTAGTAATTTCCTTATCTCTCTTAGTGCAAGAAACCTTAGTGTTCCAACTTGTTTAGATTTAGGTTTATCCTTAATCTTGTCTCCGCAACAAGCTGTAAATTGTTAATGATTTATCAATAAACAATTTAGAAAAGTAAAATTTGTGTGTTTGTATTCAACCCCCCCTTCTACAAACTTGTATAGGCCTTCGGGACCAACAGTTTGGACTAAAGACCTAGTTTGGTTGATGTCTAAGATGGGCTAAAGACCTAGTTTGGTTGATGTCTAAGATGGGCTAAAGACCTAGTTTGGTTGATGCCGGAGATGGACTATAGACCTAGTTTGGTTGATGTCTTAGATGGGCTAAAGACCTAGTTTGGTTGATGCTGGAGATGGACTAAAGACCTAGTTTGGTTGATGTCCAAGATGGGCTAAAGACCTAGTTTGGTTGATGCCGAAGATGGACTAAAGACCTAGTTTGGTTGATGTCTAAGATTGACTAAAGACCGAGTTATGGTTGATGTCATATGTTTTCCCCATCCAAGGAGCTTACTTGTACTTATTAATTGTGGTTTAATTTATGTGTTCGCCACATTCGATGAAATCGGGTCTCCCCCGTCACCGAAGGGTGTTGATTTCGGGTATTTTGTTTATCCGCGTTGTCGGTGTCATATTATATGCGTATGGATTGTTTTCCATGTTTGATGGATGGATTTTATGTTTCATCCTTGATTGGATGTTTTCAACTATTGGAGTATTATTCTCATTGGCGATTATTTGAGAAATTATTATTTATTTACCGCTTGAGTGAGTTTTGGATTTGAGTCCATTGTGGAGAAATGATTTTCATTGGAAGCTTTCCTCACAGGAATTGTGTGCGTTTGGAAATTGGGTTGTCGGTGCATTTTATACAAACCCCTTTTTGGAAATCATAAATTAAATTGAATCTTTTGGTCTATCAAATGATTTTCTCATGATGTAAACTCTTGAACTCACTAGGCGTTAGCCTAACCTCTTTATTTGTCGGCATGTGCAACAGGTTCAGGTTGGGAATAGCTTTAGCTACACTGTGAAGGGATGAGTGCTAGTAGAGTGCACGAGAAGTGATTTCGCTTAGTGGAGTCTTCCGCACTTATTTGGGATTAGCAACTTGTAATTGTGTTAAGTAACACCTGTGTTGAGTTATTAGTTGTGGAAACTTTGATGTTTTAAATCTGAGGTATTTTCAAGGATGATATGTAGAAATGATTTTATCCTCTTTTAGTCATTTTATCGAAATTAAAGTTAGTTGCTCGTTCCAAATTTGAGGGTGTTACAAGTTGGTATCAGAGCATAAGTTTGAGAGAATTAGGTGTTGATCGTTGAATACCTAGACTCAAACTAGCGTTGTTTCAAGTAAATGAGAGCGAGATTTCACCATTAGGCACTCTAAGATAGGATATTCAGAAGTTGTTGGGGTCACTAGAAACGAGGAGTCACGTCAAGCGTAGCAAGGATGATCATGTACGGTACGTTTATAATTGCACCTGGCGAGTGTTATGGTGAACCTACCAGTTACATGAGTATACTTGGACGACTCTAGCGTGACGACCGTTGGGGTAGTGAAGGAGTTCTAAGCGAGTAGTCGTTAGAAGAGGGTGACGACTTTAGCATTTGCCATTTGGAGTGGCGGTAAGCATGTTGATTGCATTAAGTGGACCGTTCGTGTCAAAATTGATAGTTGGATTGGAGCCGTAGGTTTATTGAATTGACCTTGATTCGAGGAGAAATGTGGGGTTAGTCGATGTGACTTTCCATTTTGCGTTAAGATGTGTGAGTATCCGGATGACAATAGTGTGATCGGAGTAAGTAGAGGAATGTGACTTGGACGTTGAGTGCCGACAAAATGTATGCTCGAAATTTATTTTGCTTTTAAAATAAATTGCATCAATTATTTCTTGTGTTTCAAATCGTTGTATGGATGGCGTTGCGAAATTTTGGAAAACGTTTGACACACACAAGATTTTAAACCATGATTTTGGAACATGCATGAAATTATTTTACGACAGGCAGTTGTGAACCTGGTCGGGACTTACTTTGTTCTTTGTGGCTGTCCACTACTACTTTCGGGTACAGTGATATCCATGTTTTAATGTCGTTTATGATTTTGGATATATAACCGCGACTTGCGACTTTAACATTGGATCTTGTTAGATCCAATATTTCTGTTTGTAGAAGTAGTGAAAATAGTCTAAGTACAGAAGTCACCCACAGAGGCTCTGCAGAAGAACCCAAGAAGACAAAAGGCAAGAATCGACAGAAGTGCTCCTCACAGAGGACTGAGCCGCAGAACCTCTGTCACCTTTGACAGAGCCTCTGCGGTTTATACTGAAGACTTAGAAGATTAACAAATATCTTTCTACTGTTTCAAGATCCGTTCATCCACTTGTTCTAGGCATGCCCTGACATCAACTACACGTGTCAAACTCTGATAGGTCTCTGTCAGAATTGGAACATGCGCATTAAATGAACATCGTACCTGCTACTGTTCATACGATCTTGTCTACTGTAGATCAGTCCTCTTTGTCTAAAGTATGTCCCCTTAAGAATTAGTATAAATAGAAGACTCATGTTGAGTTCTTCTATTAACAAGAATCAGTCAATTAAGCTACGCACAAACACACACACCAGCAGAATTCTTGTTATGTTCTTGGTGTTCTTGATAAATATCAAACAGTAATCTTGGAGATACTCATCTGTTTTTTACATACTGTTTATTTGATATTGTGTGTTCTTCTACCTTTACATTATCTTTCAGTTCTTAAATACGCTTCCGCACCATATCTAAATCTGAACTAACTGAAAGTTAAGATCATTGTTAAGAAAACAGGAACCAACAATTGGTATCAGAGCCAACCTTGATTTTTAATATCAACGGATCCACTCTAAACAATGATCGTTGGTAGAAACTTGGATTTTTAACCTAGTCTTCATATTAAACAAACAGTTTCTATTTTTCTGCCATTTTTCGATTCATTCGAACTCTGGTAAAAGTATAGAATATGTTATTCTGGTTAAAAACTCCATTTAGTGCACTGTTTAAAAGCTTTTAAGCACAGAAACTTCATACGAAGCATCCACTTCATACTCTGAAAAGCTTGCTGCTCATACCCTTTTCTGGATAATTTATCTCTCTAAAAATGATGAATACAAACAACTTCTTCATTGCTGGTTCTTTAACCAAACCTCCTACTCTTCTTAGAGACGAATACCCTCAATGGAAGATTCGAATGATTCACTTCTTTGAGGGTACTGACAAAGAATTAGTATATTATATCCGTAACCCTCCTTTCGTTCCCATGATAACTGTACCTCGTGTTCCTGGCACAGACGACACGCCAGAAATCCCTGAACACACGAAACCAAAGACCCAGGATAAATGGTCTGAACCTGATTGGGCAAAATACGAAGTTGCTCAGAAAACCAAGAGAATTCTGATTATGGCCATTCCAAATGACCTTTTCCAATCCATGGATGCATGTGAATCTGCATATGATATATGGAAAGAACTAGAAAAACAACTAGAAGGAGGAGCCAAAACCCAGAAGAACCGCATAGCCCAATACATAAATGAATATTATGCTTTTAAAGCTCTGCCAACAGAATATCTGCAGACTACGTATGATAGGTTCAACTCTCTAATCAACAAATGCAAGAAGTTCGGAATCCACAGAACTTCTGAAGAGAACAATGTTATGTTCCTGAAGTCTCTGAATGAAGAATGTCTCCAGTTATCTATGTCTCTGCAAACAAATCAAGACTTAGATTCCTGGACTCTATCAGACCTCTATGGAACATTAGCAGCACAAGAACCTCAGGTAGCACAGTCAAAGGCTCAGATCATTACACCTCTTGCACTGGTTGGTAAGACTACAGAGGCTAAAGAGAAACCAAAGAAAGAGAAAGCAGTAGAAGAGAGGAAAGAGAAGAAGAAGAAAATCATGATGGTGGAAAGTGGAGAAGAAGAAGAGACAGCAGCAGAAGAAGAAACAACTCTTGCCTCGATAGCTAAATCTTTAGCTCTCTTGACAAGAGAATTCAGCAGAGGATATCTGAAGAAGTATGGTAATGAACGATACGAAAGAGATAATCGAGAAAGAGAAGGGTCAAACGACAAAACTGACAGAAGTGGTGATCGACAGAGATCAAATGACAGAATCGACAGAGGCAATGACCGACAGAGGTCGGACGACAAAGCTGGCAACACTCCACAGATTCAAGAGTGTTACAAATGTGGTAAGCCAGGCCACTACGCAAATGATTGCCGAACAGAAAGAAGTGGTGACCGACAGAGGTCAGACGACAGAGCTGGAAACTTTACACAGAACCAAGGATACTACAACTGTGGAAAGCCAGGTCACTTCGCCAACGAGTGCAGGAGCAAATCAAATCGCCCTTAGAGGGATGCAACTTTCTACAAAAAGAACGCTGAATACTATGCTCAGAAGTCACTTATGGTGAACAAAGAAATCTGGGAATCAGATACATCCTCTGACGAAGAAGAAACGAAAAATGCTCTATTCTGTGGCATGGCAGAAATCAGCTCTGACTCCGATAGTGAGGTATCTACTTCAAACTCTAACTCTAAAACTGCAGAAGATGATTTAATTAAACTTAACATTGAATACACTGAAATGAAAAAGACATGTGAAAGTATTCAGAAAAAGCTCACCTTCTATGAGAGAGAAGCTAGACTTCTCACTCAAGAAAAAGCTAAAATTTTTCAAGAAAAGGAAGAAATTGAAACAAATTGGAACAAAAAATTAAATCCTTTAAAAGAAAAAATTTCTGAACTTAATTCTTGTTTAAAAATAAAATCTAAAGAACTTATGGACGTTGAGTGCGACAGAATGAACATCCTAGCTCTTAAAAATAATTTTCAAAAGGAAAGAGAAGTCCCCTGTCAAGATTTACTCAAAAGAGATCTTCAAATTAAAAAATTTCAAGATGCTCAGAAGGTGTACGAGAAAATTAATACACAAATAGGGAGACGGGGAATTGGCTTCTGTGATATAGATCCATATACAAGAAACAAAAGAGACAAATCTCTGTCCTCTCTATTTCATATAGGAGATACAAGAAAACCCGGATTTCCAAATCTTCTCTCTGTAAGTAAAAGGCAAAAAGTCTCTGGGGAACCTCACAAGAGGAAACCTCTGAAGATGACAAATGTGTGGTTTGAAAACACAGATTTGTCACCCTCTCTCTCTGTCAAAAGAGAATCCAAACCCAAGAAGTATCTGAAAACTCAAGATCAGATAGGAATCTTCAAGTTTGGTAACCCCGAGACTCAAACTCAAGTTGCATTTGTCTGCATGATGAATTCTGAAAAGAAATTATCAGCAGAGGCATCGGAGTTCAAGAAACCTTATAAAAGAAAAACTTGATATCTCTGAAGAAAACCTCTGTACATCTTCAAGTGATCAAAATCTCTCTGAAGAAAACTTAACAAATACTTCTGTTGACTTTGAGGATAGTTCCTTAGAAAAGGAAGAAAGTGAGTATGACACATGTTCTGAAAGTCCAGCCTCTATCAAAAGAGAACCAAGTGACTCAACCTCTGTATATGAGGACGACTCATCCTCTGACGAATCTGAGACTGAGTCTAAGTCAGAGATCGGACCTAGTGACACAGAGGATTTTAAACAAACCTCTGAAGTTCTTAACAAAACTATTTCTCCAAAGGATAAAATTACTAGAGTTCCTATCTGTCCAGACTTTGTGAATATGTGCATACAAGCCAAAACCTCTCTTGAGCTTGAGAAGTTCAAACAACAGAAGTTAATGTCCACTCAAATTTCAACAAGTTCAAAGATTTTGAAACCCTTAAAAACTATCAAAGAAAAACTAACATGGCAACAAAAGGGTAAATGAACTAAAAATAACAAATCTTTTTCTTCTGTGATAGTGAAACCTGCAGAAGTTCACCACAGAAGGGGTACACAGAAGGCCGCACTCAACAAAGGATTTTGCAAACAACAATCTAGCCTACATAAACCCTCTTGTAATAGAAAATCTATTGTTAGGATAAATTGTAATGCCTCTGTGCCCCCATTTAATGTCTTTAATGAAAAGTTCAAGCAAATCTCTTCGCACATTCAATACTGTTATTGCTTTGATCTTATGTTTAAGTTAAATCAACATTTCAAAAGTCCACAATGTCATCTCTCTGTACCCAAAGAAAATAAAAATTCCAAGGGAAAGAAGAAACAAAATGTTTCTTCAACAGAAGCTCAAACAAAGACCAAGGATGATAAGGCAAACATGAAGACCCCTAACAAAACTGGACCCATTTGGATATGGGTACCTAAAACTCTCTGATTGTCTTACAGAAGCAGTATGTGCCAATCTGGTATCTAGACTCTGGATGCTCGAGGCACATGACTGGCGACAGAGGTCTTCTATCCACATTCAAAGAAAAGATCGATGGTGGATCTGTGACCTTTGGAGACAATAAAAAGGGGTACATCAAAGGCTACAGAGTCATAAAGAAGGAAAATATAACCGTATGCAAAGTTGCATATGTGGATGGCCTAAAACACAATCTTCTCAGTATCAGCCAACTCTGCGATACGGGATTCGACGTAATGTTCAAAAGAACCTTCTGCTCTCTATAGAGTGAGGACACAGGAATTGAACTTCTGCGAGCCGAAAGAAGAGGGGATCTATATCTCATGAACTTCAATGCAAAGAACAAGAAAGACAAAATCTGCCTTGTTGCATGCAAAAGCGAAGAAGCCTGGTTATGGCACAACAGGTTCTGCCATTTAAACTTTCATACTCTTGATAAACTTGTAAAACTTGATCTAGTCAAAGGTCTACCAAACGTTAAATTTAATAAAGATCATTTATGCTCTGCCTGTGAAATGGGAAAACTCAAAAGAGCTTCCCATAAAGGCAAAACTGATGTATCTTGCCCTAGACCTCTGTACAAGCTACATGTTGACCTCTGCGGTCCAATATCTACACAGAGCCTAGGTGGCAAGAAATATCTACTTGTTTTGATCGATGAATTCTCAAGATTTACATGGGTTGAATTTGTTAGAAAGAAATCAGATGTTCCAAACATACTGATAAACTTAATGAAAAGAATCCAAGTTCTGTATGAGTGCAGGATCCAAAAACTGAGAAGCGACAATGGCACATAATTCAAAAACTCTGTCATTGAAGCCTATCTTACAGAAGAAGGCATATCACAGAACTTCTCTGCTGCACGCACCCCACAACAGAATGGCGTGGTTGAACGAAAGAACCGCACGCTTGTGGAGGCCGCCAGAACTATGCTGACAGCATGTGGATTACCAATGACATTTTGGGCAGAAGCACTATCAACCGCTTGCTATACTCAAAATCGATCAACCATTGTAAAGAGACACATCAAAACACCATATCATTTGATCAACAGAAGACGACCAAACATCAAGTTCTTCCATGTATTTGGATGCAAGTGCTTCGTCTTAAATGATAAAGAAGCAAGAGGAAAGTTTGAAGTTAAAGCTGATGAAGGCAAGTTTATAGGATACTCTGCAACTTCCAAGGCCTACAGAGTTTATCTTCTACGATCACGAACGATTGTAGAAAGCATAAACGTTTATTTTGACGATTCCTTCCAAAAGACTTCTGAACAAATCAGTTCAGAACTCGGTCTAAAAGGGGAATCCTCTGGCATCTCAAAAACAAGAGAAGAAGACTTAAATCTTCTATTTCAAGAGATGTTCCATGACGACATTGATCCCTCTGCTGGAGCCGTCAGAGCCTCTGGAGAATCATCTTCTGCCAGCCAGAACGCTATAGGTATATCTCTAACTGGTCCCTTAAATAATTCATCTTCCTCTGTTAATCATACATATGCAAATGCCGAGGGGGAGCCAACAGAAGATGATACGACAAGGAAAACAACCACAGAAGCTACTGAAGAACCAACTCCAGAAACCACAGAGGAAGCAATAACAGAGGAACAAGAAGACTCAGTCTCTACTTCCTCAGAGGAACAAACTCCGCCACACATTCCAATCATCCCACAATCTGTAGGATCAAGCACGAAAGCAAAATCTACGACAGAGGCTGCACAAGAACCACAGTTAGAAACCTCTGAAGATCAACTTGATGAAATCGATGACCATCTCCCAAGAACAACAAAATGGACAAAAAGCCATCCTCCAAGTCTTATAATCGGCGAACATTCTGAAAAGGTAAAAACAAGATCTGCCACTGCTAACTTTTGTTTCTTTACAAACTTTATTAGTGTGATCGAGCCAAAAAGGATCTCTGAAGCCCTTGACGACCCAAACTGGGTAGACGCTATGCAAGAAGAGCTTCTACAGTTTGAATGAAACAAAGTCTGGACTTTAGTTCCTCTGCCACGAGGAAAACAAGCCATAGGAACTAAATGGGTCTTCAGAAATAAGAAGGATGAAGATGGGGTGGTCATAAGAAACAAAGCAAGATTGGTGGCCAAGGGATATCGACAAGAAGAAGGCATAGATTACGATGAAACTTTTGCCCGTGTCGCACGACTCGAAGCCATAAGAATCTTCTTAGCCTTGGCAGCCCACAGAGGTTTTAAAGTATTTCAAATGGATGTAAAATCCGCTTTTCTAAACGGTGAAATCCAAGAAGAAGTATACGTCCAACAGCCACCAGGGTTTGAAAGCTCTAAATACCCAAAATACGTGTACTACCTCGACAAAGCTCTGTATGGACTGAAACAAGCTCCAAGAGCATGGTACAAAAGACTTTCTACCTTCCTTCTCGATAATGGTTATGACAGAGGTACAACAGATACAACTTTGTTTTATAAACGAAAAAGTGATGAAATTATGCTTGTACAAATATATGTGGACGACATAATTTTTGGGTCTACAAATGCACAAGAATGCAAAGATTTCAAAAAACTTATGCAGAGTGAGTTTGTAATGAGTATGATGGGAGAATTAACTTTCTTCCTCGGACTCCAAGTAAAACAATCATCGGAGGGAATTTTCATAAATCAAGCTAAATATGTCTCTGACATACTTTCAAAATACAGCCTCTCTGATGCCTCTGTAATGAGAACCCTAATGGCCACTGGAAATAAGTTATTCTCATCTCCAGATGGCATACCTGTAGAATGCACACTCTACAGAGGAATGATTGGGTCTCTGTTATACTTAACTGCAAGTAGACCTGACATAATGCATGCAACATGCCTTTGTGTAAGATATCAAGCTAACCCGAAGGAATCCCATTATAATGCTGTAAAGAGGATCTTCAGATACCTCAAAGGGACCAAAAATCTTGGCCTCTGGTATCCGAAGAACTCTGGTTTTGGTCTTAAAGCTTACACAGATTCAGATTATGGAGGATGCATGCTCGACAGAAAGAGTACCTCTGGGAGTTGTCAATTCCTAGGTGGTAAACTAGTCAGGTGGACCTCTAAAAAGCAGAACTGCGTATCTACATCTACAGCAGAAGCCGAATACGTTGCTGCTGCTAGCTGTTGCTCCCAAGTTCTGTGGATGAAAACTCAGCTTAAGGACTATGGCCACATCATATTCAAGATTCCAATCTTCTGTGACTCAAAGAGCGCCATAGCAATCTCTGCCAATCCAGTACAACATTCCAAAACAAAGCATATCGACATCCGTTACCACTTTCTGAAACACCATGTTGAATATGGGACAATCGAAATGCACTTCGTGTCTACAGAGTACCAGCATGCAGACTTATTCACCAAGGCACTAGATGAGAAAAGATTCCTTTTCTTGGTGGGTAAGTTGGGAATGATAAACATGAGTTAAAACCTCTGTAAGTATAACTTAATCTTCTGTAAATATGTAAATACATTGTTTTTGTCTTGTAGTTTAAATTATTTCTGTATGTAAATTCTCAATCACCAAGTGTTCAATACTCAACAGAGCTTCTATGGGATTGCTCAGAACCTCTGACAGTCCTTACAGAACCTCTAAAAGACTTGATCTATGTTCTATGCATTACTTATCATATTTGACCCAAGCATAGATCAAGGTGGAGCATAAGGAGACCTTAAACTGATCTACAGAGGTTGATCATTCAAGGGGGAGCCAAAGAAGAATTGTGATCAACCACAATCAACAGAAGTCAGGTACTACGCCGAACAATGGAAAGTCAAAAAGTGAGTATCTCGTACAAATCCTTCTAGAAAACAAATTTTTAGGACACAAATTTCCAAATAAGTCCTAAAAACATTACTTATGACATTCCAAATAAGAAATATTCAAAACAATTGATGAGCCTCCCTGTATGAGAAATTTAAGGTTATAGAGCCTCTGCTGAGCTCAACAGAGCTTCTGTAAGTCAGATTCTCTATTACTAAAAATTACATATAGGAACTCAATCAATCATCATGAATGTCATACAGAAGGTTTCTAGTCGAAAAGGTTCAATACACCACAGAACCTGTGCTGGCTAATCTTGATATTTGAAGAATACTCACACAAAATCATTTTCAAAAACAGTTTTCTAGGACACAACTTTCAAAATATGTCCAAGAAACACTGCTTAAGACTTTTCACACTTCGAATATTCAAAAAGATTAATGAGCTTTCAAATATTAGAAATTTAAGCTCATAGAGCCTCTGCTGAGCTCAACAGAGGCTCTGCCAGATAAAGGTTCTATGATCGCAAATTTCAAATGGAAACTCTATCAATCAATTTTGAATGTCCTTTAAAGAGTTCTCTTGTTCATTACACACCTAAAGGAAATGCAAGGTTAATCACAGAGCCCATTTCATCACAAAAGCCTCTGTAGATTAACCTAGGAAAAAATAAGAGTTACTCGCACAAAACCTTATCCAAAACAGTTTTCTAGGACACCAACTTTCAAATATGTCCTAAAAACAATTCTTAAGACAAATAAAAACCTGGATGATCAAAATGCTTAATAAATTTTTAGTTATGAGAAATTTCGACTCATAGAGCTTCTACTGGCTCTAACAGAGCCCCAAAACCTCTGTGAATACAATTTCTACTCTAAAAATCTATCGATCCTCTCCAATGCTTTTTCAAATACTTTTGGTAAAGGTGCAAGCAACAGAAGATAGAAAAGAAAGGTTTCAAAACCACAGAACTCTTACCACTACAGAGCGTCTGTCATTTTCAAAAATTTGGAAAATTCTGTAACAGTAACGGTAAATTTCTGCCAGTGAAAATATTCTGCAAGTTGCAAAACCCACGCGCCTAGCATTAATGGGCCGCGCACGACGTCCTGTCATACTCTGACACTGCTGACGTGTCTCATTTTTATTGGACGTACACGACACACGTTCTTCTTGAAAGTTGAACCCGCCGTTCACACTCAAGTACGGACCCCAAATATTATTCACTTCCATATATTTACCTTTTCAGAATTCTAACCGTTACCCTTCAGTATAAAACCCAAGTTACCAATCCTCAAAAACGTTAAGAACCTTCACTTTCTTCTCCGACGAACCATTGCAAAAAGCTGCAAATTTCTTATCTTCATCTTTAACATACAAAGAAATGGCATCCTCTTCTCAAGCTCAAGCTAACTCCCCTGCTCACTCTCCGACAAACTCCCCTGAGAACTTTGAACACTCTGAAAACCCAGAAATCGCCAGAAACCTTGAACAGGACAACTCCGGCGATGAAGCAGATTTTGCTCCGACTACCCACCTTCAAAACTTCTTAGCACATGAACATTTTGCAAATATTCTACCTTTAAAACCCAATAATCACTACCTTGTTCCTTCAAGAACCACTTTTGGGAAAGCACATGCTATACTTCTCCATATTTTGAAACAACATATTCTCTACCCTCTTCTGACCAAAACCGTGGACAAAATCCCTGCCAGATATATAAATCAATTCTGGCAAAGTTGCAGATTTGATCCAGAAGACCGACAGATCAAAGGGTACATCTCCAAACCCGATAAATCCGAACATCTTGAACTCAAGTTCAACAGAACTATGTTCTCTCTTGAGTTCAGTCTACCCACCAGAGGTCTTCTTGGCTTAAGGAGATACGCAGAGGAACCCACAGATGAAGAACTCTGCAGATTTGTCGAAATGTTAGGGTATAATACCACCCTAAGAAAGAGAAATGACTTCCACAGAGGCATATTACCACCTCTGTGGAATACACTCTTTTCCATACTAAACAGGTGTCTAACAGGGAAAGTGGGAAGTCCAGATCAATCCTCTCACCAAATTCTAGCCATCATGTACGGAGTCTACTATGACCTACCTCTGGACTTCGCCACACTCATGATGCAAGAAATGGTTAACACCATTGACAGGAAGATCACCTTCCAGCAGAAAAAGTCACAAACGACAGGAGCTCTACCTCCTCTGCAGTTTCAAAGAATTCTAGGAGTTCTGTTAGAGCCTCTACTCCTACTCGAAAAATGGCCAATGGAGGGGCCAACAACCAAAATGTATGCCATGATACAAAAGACTTTCTACCTTCCTTCTCGATAATGGTTATGACAGAGGTACAACAGATACAACTTTGTTTTATAAACGAAAAAGTGATGAAATTATGCTTGTACAAATATATGTGGACGACATAATTTTTGGGTCTACAAATGCACAAGAATGCAAAGATTTCAAAAAACTTATGCAGAGTGAGTTTGAAATGAGTATGATGGGAGAATTAACTTTCTTCCTCGGACTCCAAGTTAAACAATCATCGGAGGGAATTTTCATAAATCAAGCTAAATATGTCTCTGACATACTTTCAAAATACAGCCTCTCTGATGCCTCTGTAATGAGAACCCTAATGGCCACTGGAAATAAGTTATTCTCATCTCCAGATGGCATACCTGTAGAATGCACACTCTACAGAGGAATGATTGGGTCTCTGTTATACTTAACTGCAAGTAGACCTGACATAATGCATGCAACATGCCTTTGTGTAAGATATCAAGCTAACCCGAAGGAATCCCATTATAATGCTGTAAAGAGGATCTTCAGATACCTCAAAGGGACCAAAAATCTTGGCCTCTGGTATCCGAAGAACTCTGGTTTTGGTCTTAAAGCTTACACAGATTCAGATTATGGAGGATGCATGCTCGACAAAAAGAGTACATCTGGGAGTTGTCAATTCCTAGGTGGTAAACTAGTCAGGTGGACCTCTAAAAAGCAGAACTGCGTATCTACATCTACAGCAGAAGCCGAATACGTTGCTGCTGCTAGCTGTTGCTCCCAAGTTCTGTGGATGAAAACTCAGCTTAAGGACTATGGCCACATCATATTCAAGATTCCCATCTTCTGTGACTCAAAGAGCGCCATAGCAATCTCTGCCAATCCAGTACAACATTCCAAAACAAAGCATATCGACATCCGTTACCACTTTCTGAAACACCATGTTGAATATGGGACAATCGAAATGCACTTCGTGTCTACAGAGTACCAGCTTGCAGACTTATTCACCAAGGCACTAGATGAGAAAAGATTCCTTTTCTTGGTGGGTAAGTTGGGAATGATAAACATGAGTTAAAACCTCTGTAAGTATAACTTAATCTTCTGTAAATATGTAAATACATTGTTTTTGTCTTGTAGTTTAAATTATTTCTGTATGTAAATTCTCAATCACCAAGTGTTCAATACTCAACAGAGCTTCTATGGGATTGCTCAGAACCTCTGACAGTCCTTACAGAACCTCTAAAAGACTTGATCTATGTTCTATGCATTACTTATCATATTTGACCCAAGCATAGATCAAGGTGGAGCATAAGGAGACCTTAAACTGATCTACAGAGGTTGATCATTCAAGGGGGAGCCAAAGAAGAATTGTGATCAACCACAATCAACAGAAGTCAGGTACTACGCCGAACAATGGAAAGTCAAAAAGTGAGTATCTCGTACAAATCCTTCTAGAAAACAATTTTTTAGGACACAAATTTCCAAATAAGTCCTAAAAACATTACTTATGACATTCCAAATAAGAAATATTCAAAACAATTGATGAGCCTCCCTGTATGAGAAATTTAAGGTTATAGAGCCTCTGCTGAGCTCAACAGAGCTTCTGTAAGTCAGATTCTCTATTACTAAAAATTACATATAGGAACTCAATCAATCATCATGAATGTCATACAGAAGGTTTCTAGTCGAAAAGGTTCAATACACCACAGAACCTGTGCTGGCTAATCTTGATATTTGAAGAATACTCACACAAAATCATTTTCAAAAACAGTTTTCTAGGACACAACTTTCAAAATATGTCCTAGAAACACTGCTTAAGACTTTTCACACTTCGAATATTCAAAAAGATTAATGAGCTTTCAAATATTAGAAATTTAAGCTCATAGAGCCTCTGCTGAGCTCAACAGAGGCTCTGCCAGATAAAGGTTCTATGATCGCAAATTTCAAATGGAAACTCTATCAATCAATTTTGAATGTCCTTTAAAGAGTTCTCTTGTTCATTACACACCTAAAGGAAATGCAAGGTTAATCACAGAGCCCATTTCATCACAAAAGCCTCTGTAGATTAACCTAGGAAAAAATAAGAGTTACTCGCACAAAACCTTATCCAAAACAGTTTTCTAGGACACCAACTTTCAAATATGTCCTAAAAACAATTCTTAAGACAAATAAAAACCTGGATGATCAAAATGCTTAATAAATTTTTAGTTATGAGAAATTTCGACTCATAGAGCTTCTACTGGCTCTAACAGAGCCCCAAAACCTCTGTGAATACAATTTCTACTCTAAAAATCTATCGATCCTCTCCAATGCTTTTTCAAATACTTTTGGTAAAGGTGCAAGCAACAGAAGATAGAAAAGAAAGGTTTCAAAACCACAGAACTCTTACCACTACAGAGCGTCTGTCATTTTCAAAAATTTGGGAAATTCTGTAACAGTAACGGTAAATTTCTGCCAGTGAAAATATTCTGCAAGTTGCAAAACCCAAGCGCCTAGCATTAATGGGCCGCGCACGACGTCCTGTCATACTCTGACACTGCTGACGTGTCTCATTTTTATTGGACGTACACGACACACGTTCTTCTGGAAAGTTGAACCCGCCGTTCACACTCAAGTGCGGACCCCAAATATTATTCACTTCCATATATTTACCTTTTCAGAATTCTAACCGTTACCCTTCAGTATAAAACCCAAGTTACCAATCCTCAAAAACGTTAAGAACCTTCACTTTCTTCTCCGACGAACCATTGCAAAAAGCTGCAAATTTCTTATCTTCATCTTTAACATACAAAGAAATGGCCTCCTCTTCTCAAGCTCAAGCTAACTCCCCTGCTCACTCTCCGGCAAACTCCCCTGAGAACTTTGAACACTCTGAAAACCCAGAAATCGCCAGAAACCTTGAACAGGACAACTCCGGCGATGAAGCAGATTTTGCTCCGACTACCCACCTTCAAAACTTCTTAGCACATGAACATTTTGCAAATATTCTACCTTTAAAACCCAATAATCACTACCTTGTTCCTTCAAGAACCGCTTTTGGGAAAGCACATGCTATACTTCTCCATATTTTGAAACAACATATTCTCTACCCTCTTCTGACCAAAACCGTGGACAAAATCCCTGCCATATATATAAATCAATTCTGGCAAAGTTGCAGATTTGATCCAGAAGACCGACAGATCAAAGGGTACATCTCCAAACCCGATAAATCCGAACATCTTGAACTCAAGTTCAACAGAACTATGTTCTCTCTTGAGTTCAGTCTACCCACCAGAGGTCTTCTTGGCTTAAGGAGATACGCAGAGGAACCCACAGATGAAGAACTCTGCAGATTTGTCGAAATGTTAGGGTATAATAACACCCTAAGAAAGAGAAATGACTTCCACAGAGGCAGATTACCACCTCTGTGGAATACACTCTTTTCCATACTAAACAGGTGTCTAACAGGGAAAGTGGGAAGTCCAGATCAATCCTCTCACCAAATTCTAGCCATCATGTACGGAGTCTACTATGACCTACCTCTGGACTTCGCCACACTCATGATGCAAGAAATGGTTAACACCATTGACAGGAAGATCACCTTCCAGCAGAAAAAGTCACAAACGACAGGAGCTCTACCTCCTCTGCAGTTTCAAAGAATTCTAGGAGTTCTGTTAGAGCCTCTACTCCTACTCGAAAAATGGCCAATGGAGGGGCCAACAACCAAAATGTATGCCATGAACAAGAACTCCCCAACAGAACACGCTGATGGATACCCACACTGCAGACCTCTGCCAAAGAAACTTCTGGGATATGTCAAGGATAAAGAACTAGAACTAGAATACATACGCGATCACAGGACTCCAGACCCAAGTCCTGCGACACCCCCGCATTTAGGAACCCCATAGGCACAGAAGTATTAGATAGGTTGACAGATGAAGAATGGGAAGAGGCTTTTCAGAAGCATGAAGAGGTTCAAGCCAGATTCCATGCTCAGAGAAAATCCATCTTCTCTGCCTCAAAGAAACAAAAACTCTCTGCCTCAACTCCTAAAAAGAAAACAAAGAAGAGGAAAACCACAAAGGGTACTTCAACTTCTGCTGTCGAAGCTCAGCAATCTCCACCTTATGCAAAAGAGGTTGGATCATCTGCACCTCCCTCTCCTCCAAAGCACAAAAAGAAAAGAAAACATAAGTCCACAGAGGAGGTGGCACCCAAACCAAAGAGAAGGAAGAGCAAGAAAATAGGGAAACATCTGTTTCCTATGCAACCAATAGCAGAGGAAGAAGTGGCAGAAGAAGTGACAGAAAAGGCGACAGAAGAAGTGGCAGAAGAAGTGACAAAAAAGGTGACAGAAGAAGTCGCAGAAGAACAAACCCAAAAATCACCTGTGCATTCCCCAACTCCTCTTAACTATGCTCATCATGAAGATTTATCTTCCTTCCTCCAACGCCCTGAATTTGCCAACACCCTTGACACTGCAGGATGGACTGCAGAAGCTCTGTCACATGAAACCAAAGAAGCCACAGAAGATCCAGATTTCACAATCTCTGGAGTTGATTCTGATCTTGATGATGATGACCAAACTCCAAGGGATAATCTGGCTGAGACCCCAGAGGTACTGCAGAACCCTTTCCTTCACCCTGGCTATGATGTGCACAGAAGAAGCCCAGAGAAAGTAATCTCTGCCTCTGACGGTACACAGGTTATGCACCCCATGTACAACAACTTTTTGGTACTCATCCTATGTACGACTCCCTAGGTCCAAGGGAAGAAGAGGTAACAGAAGAAGAGGAGACAGAGAAAGTGATTAGGTTAGATGTATGGACAGAAGCTGCAACAGAAGTTAGGGAAGAAGCACCAAGCCATAGGGTAGCGACAGAGATTGAAACTATAGATGGTGAAGTAGTGCTTGGATGCCTAACAAAGGGAGAAACTAGAACAAAAACCTGGAATAATAGAGGCTCTCAACAACAACCAACTCCCAGTGCAACCCACACTTCTATTACCGCCAGTCTAGTGGCAGAGGGTAATATTGAAAAAGAGCAACACAGCTCGACCCCACCTCAAACCGACCGAACATAGGTAATTCTTTCTACCTCTGTACCAATCATACCCGGGGGAACCATTCCAGGGGAATCCTCTCAAAAGGATTTACCCTTAGTTAGTGATCAGTCGCCCCAGATCACAACAGAAATCCCAACAGAAATCCCAACAGAGGAATTTGTTTCCTCTGCCACACGCACACAAATAGGTCCAAACATCTCTTCAGAGGAGATTAGAGTGCACAAAGACAAAGAGACTCTAGACAAGTCTCCAAGTCAACAGAAAGATAATCTAGTAACCATCTCTGGAGTGGATCTAGACAATGTCATTCTCAGAACTTCTGTAGAGTCTGAAGCACTAGCTGCTTCTGCTCAAGGATCAGAAGGAAATCCTTCCGCCCCCAACATCAAAACAAGGGTGAAAGAAGGTGTCTCAGGAACAGAGACTCACTCTGGGGACGAATGTGTTTCTCCAGAGGTTACAACTAGTTCACATGTATCAAGGGATGAGTTCCAAACCCTTGTCACCTCTGTGGACAATACATTAAAGGGGTTGAAAAGCTCCTTTGATTCTTTTGCAGATACTACATCCAGGGCAATCCTTGATCTGAACACCAAAATGGACACCTTATCCACAGAGGTGCAAAACGCCTTAACCCAGATGAAGTCCACTGCAACACACACTGCTACTACCACTGCTACCTCTGCAGCTCAAGAATTCGGGAAAGCCGCAACTTCTGCCTTCAAAGAATCTGTCAAGCACTTCCTTCAACAACTAAAACAACAATCCTCTGCTTCTAAGGGCCTTACAACTGAAGAACTAAAGAAGGCCTTAGAAGAGGTCCAAGAGCAAACAATCAGAAACACTCAGGCCATGCAGCCTTCTGACTATATGACCAGAGCTCAGCTGACAGAGCTTGGACAAGGGGTAATCAACCAAGTGACAGAAGTAATCGTCGCCTTCACTGCTGCCAATGCAAATTATGTTAAAGACTTCCAGAAGAGCGTCAGCAAATTGCGCTTCAACACAGAAGCGGAGGTTGAAAAACTCCTCGGCCTCTGTGGTGACTTATGCGCAAAGATGATTGCTGCAGGGGCTGTTCCACCAAAGAAACCTGAAACTTCATGTAGAGAAGAGGGTACGACAGATAAAGGTCAGGATGACTCTGATGATGACCATCATGGTCCATCAGATCATCCTGAGGGGGAGAATCGAGGGGAGAAACAAAGGGAAATAACTGCAAGCAGAGGTCTACCCGCTCTACCGGTATCCGTAGAACCAATATCCTCTGCACCCCCAACTCAAACCCAACAAAGAACATAACAGTCCATAGAGGCAACAACCACCTCTGTGGAAATGGTCTCTGAAGAAACCCCTGCTACAACCCAAACACCTGAAACCCAAAGCAGAAACCAAACCACAGAGACAACAACCATCTCTGTGGAATCCATTCCTGAAGAAACCCAAATACCAGAAACAACCCAAGTTCAACAACAGAAGACCACAGAGGCAATACCAACCTATGTGGAATTTCCTTCTGTATTTGGAGAAGATGTCCAAATCCAAGAAGAGCTCCAACTCCTGACATCCTCCGAAGACAAACTACCTTCCCCAACACCCAAAACCAACCCAAGAATCAAAACCATTGCTCAAAAACAGAGGAAATATCTGAGCAAGACACCAGAAGCCTCTCCAACAGAAGCAACCCCAATCAAGCCCTCTGAAACTCAAGTGTCAAAAACTGCAGAGGCAACTCCATCTCTACAAGAAGATCAGCCGAAGGCAAAAGACAATGGCAAAGGAATAATGACAGAGGAACCACAGAATAAGAAGCCCAAGCATCAACCTCAAACAGAAAAACTGATGAAGAGCTCTTTCGATGCTATTATGACACCAAAGCCAGAAGAAGAAGACTGGGCTTTCGGCGCTACACCTCTGTCAGACATTCCTGTTCTAGATCCAAAAGCACCTCCTACAGAAGATCGAGTGGCAGAAATCAAGAACAAATTAGATGCTCTACGCAAAACCTTGCCTCAACCACCACCACCACAAATGGAAGAAGTGGTATACAGGTACTTATACAACAGAATGGGCATAATGGATCAATCAGAAGACCCTGACTTCCGTGCTGACCTCGAAAACCTCTTCACCAGAACAAAACCCAAGCCTAAATACGAAGTCTTCTCAACATCCAAGATCATCAAAGTCATCTATCGTAAGTTCTCCAAAACCAGAACCTGGCCCAAGGTCTCATACAATATATACAAGGTCAAAAGGGATGACAAATCCGAGAACCAATTCTCTGATGCGGATCTTAGAAACATAAATCCTTATGACCTTCCTGACCTTCTGGACTGGACGAAAGAGAACTTCACAACAGATGAAGTTCGCAGAGCATACATGGTGATTAGAAAGGCCATACGCAAGAAGCTTCTGCTATACATCATGGTAGATTTCCAATTGGCTCGAGATCTTGGAGTAAAAAGCTTAACCGTTCAACCACCAGAAAACTACTGCCCTCCCTCTGCCACACCAAACTCAATCATCACAAATCCAAGGGTCGGGTTAGTATTTCTAGATCCTTCTGGTAAATCAAAGTTGTTCGTTGAGATGGGCTGTCAGAAGTACGCAAAAAGAACTTTGATAGAGTTTAGATCGATCCTAGTGGAGCACAGAGGAACAGAGCTCATGGATCAAAGCCTAGACGACAGACTGATAGAGATCATCGATGCAACAATCAACTTCAGAAAACTCTGCATCAGTTTCTATCACGAGCTAATACAACAAGGACTCGACCACAGAAGTTTCAATGACTTCAAAGATGCCAACGTCTGAGTCAGTCAAACAAATCCTCTGTAATTTTTTTTTTCTTTTCAATACAATCAAATGTAAATGCCTCTGGCATAATCTAATGTGAAAATAAAAAAGTTTTTGTACTTAGAAAATCCTTGTACTTTCAAATATTTAATTTTCACTACTTAGGGGGAGATTGTTAGATCCAATCTTTCTGTTTGTAGAAGTAGTGAAAATAGTCTAAGTACAGAAGTCACCCACAGAGGCTCTGCAGAAGAACCCAAGAAGACAGAAGGCAAGAATCGACAGAAGGCAAGAATCGACAGAAGTGCTCCTCACAGAGGACCGAGCCGCAGAACCTCTGTCACCTTTGACATAGCCTCTGCGGTTTATACTGAAGACTTAGAAGATTAACAAATATCTTTCTACTGTTTCAAGATCCGTTCATCCACTTGTTCTAGGCATGCCCTGACATCAACTACACGTGTCAAACTCTGATAGGGCTCTGTCAGAATTGGAACATGTGCATTAAATGAACATCGTACCTGCTACTGTTCATACGATCTTGTCTACTGTAGATCAGTCCTCTTTGTCTAAAGTATGTCCCCTTAAGAATTAGTATAAATAGAAGACTCATGTTGAGTTCTTCTATTAACAAGAATCAGTCAATTAAGCTACGCACAAACACACACACCAACAGAATTCTTGTTATGTTCTTGGTGTTCTTGATAAATATCAAACAGTAATCTTGGAGATACTCATCTGTTCTTTACATACTGTTTATTTGATATTGTGTGTTCTTCTACCTTTACATTATCTTTCAGTTCTTAAATACGCTTCCGCACCATATCTAAATCTGAACTAACTGAAAGTTAAGATCATTGTTAAGAAAACAGGAACCAACAGATCTCCTCCACATATGTTAAGGTTCGGATGAAGAGTTACCTTCCCTTGTTTCGGTGTTGACCTTTGACGGGAATTTGGATTTTGCGAGTCTTGAGGAAGAGGTGTTGTTTTATCTCGTAAAAAGGAGATTTTGGAATTTTGATGATTTGATCATGTTGTTTTACGCGATTTGATTATTGAAAACAAAAACTTTGACACCATTTACTTGGTTGGATGTTGTTGAGTTCCATCGAGTTTGATGGAAGTTCTGTGGAGTACGATGGAGTTTTGTTTTACGACGTCTTGCGGTGCATGGGTGACACTTTGTCATGTGCATATTTGAATGATTGCGTGTGTTAATATATGGGTTTGAGTGAGTACTGCGTATCATGCGAATTTTGTTGAAAAAAATGTGCTTTATGTCGTATTGCACCAAAAAGAGTAGTTTTGGAGTTTTAATGCCGCATGGCTTCTACTTTGAGGATTGTGGTAGCATATTTGTTGCAACTTGCTAGGTGTGCAAATTGAATTATACGTGGCATGAGTAATGCATATAAAAGCATCATGATAATGCATCTCTAATGTTCTGTTTTATGCACCCTCATTTGTTGGCATTGTTGATGTTCTTTCTCGCACGTGCACTGTATTGATTCATTGACTTGAATAGTTTTATAGCCACTATTTTGGGACGTTAGTGTGCATCGCTTGTGCGGTTTAAGAATTTGAGGTTGACTTGAATTATCTTATGTGTCAATCAAATTATGTGCGCGTATGGTTTTCAGAAGTTTTGAGAAAAACACATTGGGGTGCGCGAGCCTGGTCAAAGTACTTTATTTACTTGTCATTATACGACTGAATGGGAAGTTTTGAAATTTGAGTTAACGAATCTCTACTTTGAAAATTAGTATTGACTATTTGGTAATGTGCTATACCATTTCAGAGTGACTACTAAGAGAGTGTTACAGATTGGCATGCAAAATTTTGATTTGAGATTCCTTTTCGATGTTTAAAATGATATTTCCAAATGATGAAAAATATCTTGTTATTCGATTTAAAACTGGGACGATGACCCAAATCGTGTCGTGTTTTAACCAATGTGTGTGTATGAATTGTTTCTCTATGAACAAACTGACACATGCGAAGTTGTTAACGAATTACAGTTCATGTCATTTTATGGTTAAAAAGAGAATTTTGGGAATTGATGCCGTGTAAATCCTTCTTTTGAAGTTTGTACAAACAGGCTGTTAAACGCTATTTTAATGACGGAAATTACTTTGCGTGTTTGGCATAAGTAAATCTGTGATGGGACCCTTAGCGGTTCATTTTAGAAGTTGTTGAATACGTTTTTGCGTTTCGTTAGTAACGTGGTTGGTGATGAAACAGTTTTCAAAACGATTTCATACGTGGGATGAGTGTGTCCATGTTTGCGCATCTACCGGCTGGGTGGTAGTAGGTTTTATATGTATGTTATGTGATATAAAAACCTTCGTGTTGAAAACTTTATCGACATATTTGTTGAGTCTGTCACTTGAAAACCTTGAACTCTTTAGGCTTGGTGAGAGCAACCCCAGTTAGGGGTGAGGACGTGTAGGACCTTTCAGTGAAAGATGGGGTTTCTAACACGTGTTATTACCGTGGGCCGTATGATGTCGTTTGCGGGGTCAAATTATTTCTTGTGGGCAACTAAAAAGTGGGACTTGCGATGTCTCCTGTTAGTGCTTTTGGTAACCGTTTACGTTGGCAACCTCGTTGCGGTTGTCAGTTTTGTGTGAAGGTCGTGTAGGACCCTTTAGACCGTGGGGGATGACCTTGGAATTATGGGATGTTTGAGGATTGATACTCGTGTGTGTGGAGCCCTGTGATGGGTCGAGTTTTGGTGGTGTGACTAGGGTCGAGCCCTATTGGTGTGATTTTGGTGGTGACTGGTTAAGGAAAACCTTATTTTTCTTCATCTATAAGAACTAGGGTTTTGGTATAAGTTGGGTTTTGATGTATTATGTTTGGGGAATGATTCTACATGGTTAGATCTGGATATTTATGGTTGGTAACTTATGGATCTAGGTTTTGGAAGATTTGGACTTGAAGATTCGGGTTTCTTCAAATGAGCTTACGTTTGGGAAAAATCTAGATTTAGCCTAAATCTAGCAAGGTGAGTTCAAGTAGATTTGTGAAAACGTTGTACATGCCAAAATGTTTATTTTAAAGTATTTGTGTGCTTTATATAAAATTATCACTTGTTGAGTTAATTAGTGGGTTTTGATTAATCAAAGTGTTGAGCTTTACAAATCTTGTAAAACACCCACATTTGAGGATTTTGAGTGATTGATGAATAAATCACGAGTGAAAGTGGTTTTGCTAATTTATTTCATAAGTGAAGGTTATTTGGTCAAAATACACTTTGAGTGTTCATTGTGATTACGCGATAATTATGATATGTTACATTTTGAAACGTGAACGTGTGAATTGGGGATTTTGGTCAATCTTGACCGTATTAATATTTTGAGGGTTGTAAACCTTTTATTTTGGGCCGATGGCCAATTGAGGAATTAAAAGGGTAAAGATTTTGGGTAATGATGTATTTTGGTTTACGTAACCGTGTGAGCAATACGTATTTAGCCAAACGTTTATTTTGGCCTTTAAAGGCTTGATTTATACTCAAATGAGTCTTTTGGGTGTTTTCCGGTTTTAGTAGCTCAAGGTGGAGCTTTGGAGATGTTATGTGCTTAATTGCGTTTTATTTGAGTATGTGCCGGTGTGAGTGTTTGGTCTTAGGTGTGAAGACCGTTTGATGATTTTGCACTCTTAGTACCTTTGGGTCTAATGAGCTATGGCGGGATTTATGCATTGATGAGTTATAAAAGATTTGCGTAAACATATATACACATACATATAGATGCATGTAAGATTTGACTTCATTGGGAAAGTGGAAAGGAAGGGGGTTGTGAGATTGTCATGCCTCAGAGCATATGTTTGCATGGTGTGGGTTAGATGCACTTCATTTGCATGAGTTGATGTTGATAAACGATCATTAGATCTTTTGAGCAGATGGCTCGGTTTTGGACTCAGGTGAGTCTTGAGGGCATTCACCCAGTTTTAATAAGCTCAACGTGGGCTTGGGGTTTGATTGGCATGAATTGCATTGTATTTGAGATTTACATGATTTGAATGCATTGGTTATTCTTTTGAGGTCATGTATAAATGTTAAGTCGAGTAAGCTTGTTTTGGATGGTGGGTTTCCAAGGTAAAGATCCAGTAGGATTGAACTTGGTGGTTTGGACTAAAGACCTAGTTTGGTTGATGTCTAAGATGGGCTAAAGACCTAGTTTGGTTGATGCCGGAGATGGACTAAAGACCTAGTTTGGTTGATGTCAAAGATGGGCTAAAGACCTAGTATGGTTGATGCCGCAGATGGACTAAAGACCTAGTTTGGTTGATGTCTAAGATTGACTAAAGACCGAGTTATGGTTGATGTCATATGTTTTCCCCATCCAAGGAGCTTACTTGTAATTATTAATTGTGGTTTAATTTATGTGTTCGCCACATTCGATGAAATCGGGTCTCCCCCGTCACCGAAGGGTGTTGATTTCGGGTATTTTGTTTATCCGCGTTGTCGGTGTCATATTATATGCGTATGGATTGTTTTCCATGTTTGATGGATGGATTTTATGTTTCATCCTTGATTGGATGTTTTCAACTATTGGAGTATTATTCTCATTGGCGATTATTTGAGAAATTATTATTTATTTACCTCTTGAGTGAGTTTTGGATTTGAGTCCATTGTGGAGAAATGATTTTCATTGGAAGCTTTCCTCACAGGAATTGTGTGCGTTTGGAAATTGGGCTGTCGGTGCATTTTATACAAACCCCTTTTTGGAAATCATAAATTAAGTTGAATCTTTTGGTCTATTAAATGATTTGCTCATGATGTAAACTCTTGAACTCACTAGGCGTTAGCCTAACCTCTTTATTTGTCGGCATGTGCAACAGGTTCAGGTTGCGAATAGCAATAGCTACACTGTGAAGGGATGAGTGCTAGTAGAGTGCACGAGAAGTGATTTCGCTTAGTGGAGTCTTCCGCACTTATTTGGGATTAGCAACTTGTAATTGTGTTAAGTAACACCTGTCTTGAGTTATTAGTTGTGGAAACTTTGATGTTTTAAATCTGAGGTATTTTCAAGGATGATATGTAGAAATGATTTTATCCTCTTTTAGTCATTTTATCGAAATTAAAGTTAGTTGCTCGTTCTAAATTTGAGGGTGTTACAATAGAGTATGCTTCAAGAGGCAGATCACCAATCCAAAAGTCAATCGTTTTGTTAACCAAAGTATCATGTGCTAACCAGTGAGCTAAGTTATTAGCCACTCTTTGCTCAAATTTAAACCCTAAAAACCCCTAGTAGGAATTAAATTCTTGATGTTAGCAATGACTTCCATCTAAATCGACTTTGCTAAGGATATTAACTGCGTTGCTGCAATAAGATTCAATGATGAAATTATCTACCTTCCTCTCATATGCCAACTGAATACCCATATGAATAGCCTCCAATTTAGCAACAATTGGGTCATAAGGCTTAATTATGAACCTGTCGCACGTTCTCATCACTCGTACGTGTGACCACATCAAAGATACATCAACTACTTCTATTGTTCATTCCTATGTTGACATTTATTTTAGTGACCTCAACACCAGGCTTATTCCATCTTGGGTTAATCGAAATTTACGTAGATGATAGGATTTACCCCTTGAAATCTGGCAGCAGTTTAACATCCCACTCAACAACATAACAAGTCGATGGATTTTAAGTCCCATGCATACTATTATTCCTTAAGTTTCAGGCGGCCGACAGGGCTGCAACATAATATTCAAAATCATCCTTACTCAAGGAAGTCACGACAATCTCAAACACTATCCTTGGATACCTATGATTAACATTCTTCCTGATTTCAACAATGCATGAACTTCTCTAGATAGCGTGTACAATGCTTTCCTTGTCCCCCCCACCATTAAATCTATAACAAACATTTGAGATATCAATACTCCTGCAAGACAATATGCTATTTTAGTAGGAAGCCAAGAGTGAGTCAGCTTCCAGACGAAGATTTTGATTTTTTGGGGGATTCTCAAGTTCCAGATGCCATTCAGCCAAGACCTCATGGTTGATTGGCTAATGAATTTGAAGTTTCAGCTGCATCCTTCATCATTGTGTATAATAATATATTTAAAGCTCATACAATCAGCATGCCCATTTGTCACCTTGTATTTGTCCTAAATTTTTCAAAGTGATTGTTTATAAACCGAATGATCAAATTTGCATCCGAAAGTGTTAGCATGTGTCTCGTACATATAAAAAACTAAACATAGTTAATACACCATATTGAAAATTGATAACTATCATTTGAGCGTTATTAACAAAATGTTTGTTTGTGTTTTTCTTCCTTTTTAGTGCGTGTTTCTCTTATGTGTACGTGTTACTCATTTTATTCATTTAATTTCACTTGGAACGACTGAGGATAAAAATTTGTGTTTTGATGCTTATACACATCATTTTTAAGTTAAAAATTGAACCGTGAAATGTATTCATTATGTCACCACCGTGGTGGGCTACAAAAATCCGAGAAAAGCTTAAAAATATCATTTTTTGCATGTATGTTTTTGCTCATTTTAGCTACTTGCATTATGATATTATTGAAGGTCAAATATTTGAGACGAGATGGAGGTAGGAAGACCAAACAAGATGAATACACAAGCTAAATGAGAAAATCAAGTAAAGACGGTCCATATCTTTGTGCAAGGATTTATCTACTCAAAATGACTACCTAAAAGGCTTATATAGGTGAAAACAAGGGCATAATATAACACCCCTAAAAATAGAGGTAAATTTACACCTGCATAATGACGTAACCATAACCTTCCATATAAATAAATCATCCAAAAATGGAAATAGTAAGTTCACAAATCTATGAATGGAAATTATAAATGACAACTCAATAATCTAAACTATTTCTGTCTAGATTACAACAATTGACAACATAATTTTCCAAAAGGTATCTATCCACTTCTGTACGCCAAGCTCCCAAAAGACTATCTCCAAAAGTTGCCACTATCGGCCAAAACGCCCATCCCTTAAACCTTTTGAGTCTCCCTGCTAACGTAACTTGATATACATGTCGTTTAAGAAAAAGTGCCAGGCTTTACTCTAATGAGGACAAAGTGTAACACCTGGGAAATTCCAAGTAAGTTAAGAAAAGCTCCAAGGTCTAATTGTCTCGTTTTAATTATAATTATGGAACCTTGAAGCTTATCGTTAGGGAGGAAACGTCAAAAGATCGAGCAAGGACCGCGATCCAGGTTGTCAGCGACTATGAACGGAGACAATGACCAGATGTCAAAGTCGCACATCATGGTCGCGGGGTGGAAACAACTCGCGGTACATCCCGAGCGAGAGTGACACGCGATTGTGCCATGGGGCACACTCACCGGTCACAATCACCGGGATTGTACCGAATGGTGGGGAGCGGCAACGACTATGCCTAGAGACAATGTCATGTGGCAAAGTCGCATGGCACTGTCGCCCGTGACGTCTGGTGGTATAAAAACACCACTTAGCTGAAGTTCAACTCACTTTTCACCAAAATCAGATTAAGGTTCGTTTGGAAGGCTTCTAGGGGTGATTTTCTCCTCTACTTGGCCTCTTTCTTCATTTAATGACCTAGGGTTTCCTTGGATGCATTGATACCACTTCAAGACACATCTAGGGTGCATTTAAGAGCACTTATCCTTGCTTGGACACTACAACCTCAAGTATTCATCTCCAAATTTCTAGGGTTTCATCCACTTTTCTAGGTTTTTGCTAGAAAACCTAGATTGTGAGTTTTTAAACACCTTGTTAACTTTAGATACATATATTTTACTATTATTCACCTTTATAACTAACATTTTCTTGGAAAAAGCTCTATTGGGTGCTATCAAGCTCATATCTCCTTATTGTGGGAGTTTTGGGACTTAATGAAGGAGAAAAGGGTATTACGAAGTATATAATGCATGGATCTTATATTATTTTATTGTTTATCATTTTTGAAAGATAATGCTATATTTTAGAGTGTTGGGCTTAATGGCTTGGATTATTGGCTTAATGAGGATAGACTTGACTCAATGTTGAGATTTTGTCTTAATATGAATTATGCTATATGTCTTGGTACACTTATTGAATATGCCCATGCTTATTTACACATGGATACGAGAATATGCCTTGAGAAATATATATAAATGGTATTTATGTGCTTAATGAGCTTGTATTGTGGTTTTGAGATTACCATGTGGAAATACATGTCTAATGGGATGGTTGGACCATTTCTTGTGAAAATTATATATTGTTATATATGCATGCTACTTGGAGTAGTTCGTTTAATGATGTTTTACAATTTGGATGAATCGTTAAGTAGGTTTTAGGAGGATATAGTCTTGGGCGCCACCTTGGAGGTAGGTGCCTAGACCTCCACCTTTGGGGTAATGCCTTTGAAGCAGTCCCCAATGTGCCGGGCCTTGTGGTGTTACTCGTAGGAGTAAATTCTAAGGTATATTGTCTCTTGAAGTGAAACTTGATTTAGTGTTTTGGGTCTCCCTCATTGATTCCAATTGTGAATATTCATTTATGTGCACCATTATTACATGTTATTGCATGATGTTTTATTTGTTGAACACTTCAACTCACTAGGATTTTTGTCCTAGCACTTGTTTTGTGTAATGTGTATCTCAAGTTCTAGCGGTGCCATTGCTAAGAAGGTCTAGGTGTCCTTTAGTGTGAGCTTGGGGGAGATACTTGTTTTTTGTGACACACCGACTTTTGGAGGATATCTTGAAATAGAGGCGACACCCCTTTTGTAATCTTTTGTCCGTATGAATTAGATTAGTTGGTTGTCGTTAAACTTCATTGTTGTAATTAAACCTTTTGGTGTTGTACATGTTTTCCTCATTTTGGGAGACTCTCATTAACAATTTGTATCACACTTCCGTTTTATGGAAGTTTTTATTTATCCCAATTTTTGGGGTGTTACACAAACATCTATATATATTTAAAGAAGCATAAATCAACAATAATTGTTTTTCAAGAATATGAAGTGATTTTTATTTTCATATAAATCATATAGGGACCATACGGTCCAAAAAACATCTTACGATGACGGGGGAGACCCGATTTCCAAGGATCGTAGCGGAACACAAAAGTAAGATACTTTTTGAGTTATTGAGCTCTACTACGATCAATGGCCATGAGATCGTTGGCTCATACATAGATGTGGGGAAGGGCACCCGATGATCCTATTCATACTCATTCACTAGGATTACATTTACGACCCATGACTAGTATCCAGCCCCACATAACTGTACCAAGTTGCCTTCGACACCAATATCTCAGCTAGTCACAAACAGGAAAACATCCCAAATTAAGCCGACTCCTATAACTATGGATCCATTAGTAATAGTCTAAGGCTTGTCACATTCACATTCGTGACCAAACTATAATCATTTATATAGTTTCTTAAACCATAGTTCCATAAAATGCATTTCTTTGTATACTCAACACCCTTTGGAATTAAATCAATGATAAGGTCCAACCATGACCATTTTCTTTTCCCATAAAAATCATTCATAAAATAATTTTCCAAAAGTTATTCCCTTAAAAAATGATCATTGTTAATCTAACCAATCATCCTCCAATTAGGAATTCGTTGGGGCCCTTAGAAACAGGCCTTGCAATTTATAATTTATTTATAGACAGAAGAATCACCTCATATTTCTTTCCTCAAATACCCACTTTTACCAAGTAAATCTCACAAATATAGTGAAAACTATAAATGTGACTAAAATGTGTTCATCCAAGTATTTACCTGTAACACCCTCGAATTGGGAAAGAGCAATTGTTTGGGCAAAATTTCACCAGTCTCGACCACGACCAAGGTAAGGAAAACACTTATTTTACTTCCCCATAATGAGGTACAATTATAGTACTTTGTCCCTTGGTTAAAAGTCAAATCGTATGTTATTTACCTCACGACACTCGACCACGATGTCGTCTAGTTCTCACGACCGTCGCATAAGACCATGCGACCTCGACCGACTAACGTTCATTATGACTGTTACGTTTGTTCAGTGTTTAATACAGGAGTCAACGTCGTCAATGACCAACGGCTACAACTAGTAAAGGGCAATTAACATCATTAAAAGACAACGTCCGTTACGACAGTTACGTGAAGCATTCAAGAAATCAATCAAAGCACCCGAAGACTACAAATATAGAGTTCCATCACCATTGAAAGAGAGACACATTGCACCGCATCCAAGAATCACACTACGTACTCAAGAGCATACGAAGAAAAGAACTTTCTCACAACAGACCGCTCTCGACGCACGACATCGACGCACGACTCCCACGCTCAACGCATAGTTTTTACGCACGATACACAGACTATACACACGATGCACATTGTTTTTACATTCGAAACACTTGTTACTTTACATTTCGAAGTCTTTCCTTCATTTGTATTGTAATCATTGTACTCTCGACACCTGAAACAAAGGACATCGCCCCTGTTTGGCGACCATAGTGCAGCGACGACTTCCACAGTCGTCCGTGGGTTTTTTCCTCGTTGAGGTTTTTCCCGCGTCACCAAATTCTTTGTCTCATTTACATTTTTTTTATCTTAATCGCACGTTTTGTCGAGAGATTCTTTTCTTTAGTTGTTAAGCTCCACAATCAACCTCAAGTTATACTTGTGTGCGATTTTTGGCATTAACAGTTTGGCGCCCACCGTGGGGCCCCATCTAGAGAAAATCTTCGACAAACGTGCGTCCTACTAACGGTTTCTTGTAGTCTCCTCTGTTTTCTGTTTCAGGAAAATGGCAGCTCCTGGAAATCAAGAGCATGTCATCGCCCAGATGTATCAGGAGTTGGAGGTCGCGCGAAATCAAATCAATGCCATGGCCGAGCAGAGTCGAAGAGCAGCTGAGGAGATCGCGCGGCTGAGGAATCCCTTTGGATCCCAGAATGGTCCTAGGCCATTCGTTCAGAATCCAGGCCAAGGATCGTTCAGCCAGAATGGTCCTAGACCATTCGCGCATATTCCAGGTCCAGGGTCGGGTCCGTTCGCTCATAATCAGCATCCGGGTCCGTTCGTTCAGAATCAGCATCCAGGTTCGTTCATGCAGAACCAGCAGCCGAGGCCATTCAACCCAAATCCCCAGTTTAGGATGGTTCCTCCTCGGCATATAAGGCCACCACCCATGCAGAATGGATCGCAGCCGTTTCAGAATGGATCGCAGTCGTTTCAGAATGGGTCGCAGCCGTATTTTGTCCCTTTCAACGGGGACGCCAATGGCTCGTCGCACGGAAATGGCACCAGTTCAGGAGTCAATCTGCAGACAGGTGCGAATCCTGATCCTAATGACCCCGTTGCCCAACGGCTGAAAATGTTAGAAGATCAGAACGAGTGTGTCCTGTTTTTGCTCGCCAAGCTACCCGGGGCAGTCGTGCCCGTCGACGTCGAGCCTCGATCAGGATTTTAGGCGTCGCCCTTCATCGATGAAATTGCGACCGTCGAGGTCCCAAAGAAATACAACGTCCCTGCCTTCACGCCTAAGTATTCAGGAGTGACCGATCCGACAGAGCACGTCGCGCAATATAAGCAACTCATGTGGACGATCTCGATCCCACACATGTACCAAGAAGTATGCATGTGCAAGAGTTTTGGAGCAACCCTCACTGGTCCTGCCCTCCAATGGTTGATCAACCTCAAACCCAAATCCATCGGGTCGTTCGCTGAGTTGGTCAATCAATTCTCTCAGCAGTTCGCCAGCAGTCGCAAGATGGAGAAGCATACCAGTGACCTATATTATGTCGTACAGAAGAACAATGAGTCTATTCGAAGATACTTTAATAGGTTCAATGCAGAGATGATTAGTGTCCGCAACTGTGACGTCAAGACCGCAATCGAAGCTTATAAGCATGGTCTGGACGACAGTTAGGGTTTGTACACTGATCTAACCAAGTATCCTCCGGAGAATTTTGAGGATGTCCGAGCTCGAACCCTAGCATATATGAGGGTAGAGGACGATGCTGCCTTTCGTCGCAAGCATACCGACGACAAGAGGTCGTTAGGCGTGAAGAAGCCAGAATTCAAGACAAAGGAAATTCCCAAAGTAGAGCCCGTGCACCAGATTTCGAACGTCCGGTTCAAGACAAAAGCAGAGGCCAAGACTGCGACAAAATTTCCTCAGTACCCCAAGATATCCTCTTATGGATTCAAAGGGCTTGGTCAAAGCTCTGAAGACCGCCCAAGCAACCATCCGGTGGCCAAAGAAGTCCGATCAGGACGACGCCAAGAAAGATAAGTCAAAGTGGTGCGACTTCCATGTCGACCATGGTCACGCGACAGATGATTGCATAGCTCTTAAAAAGGAGTTAGCATATCATCGATAACGTCGTTTCTCCAACTAGCGACGATCGACCCCCAACCCCCGAGCATGCGAAGGTCGTCAATTGCATCACTGGTGGTTCCGACGTGTGTGGTCTGACGTACTCCGCAGCCAAGCGTCACGCCAGTCAAGCACCTGACGATCGACCTATCCCACGTTCATCGAGGCCCAAAGGAGATCTGGAACTAGAAGCTATGAAGATTATGTTCGATCAAGACGACCTCGTCGACTCCTATCAGAAGCATCATGACGGGTTAATCATTCAACTCACGATTGGCAATTGTTTAACCCGACGAGTCTTGATCGATGGGGGCAGTTCAGCGAATGTCATTTTCCTTGACACCGTCAAGGCCATGGGAATAGATCGTTCGGAAATCACCCGACGTTCGACAACCTTGGTCGGTTTCAACGGAGAAGCAACGAGCACCTATGGAGAGATCATCCTGCCGGTCTATGCCGGAGGAATCAACAAGCAGACTAAGTTCAGTGTCATCAATTGTTCGTCGGCCTATAACATCATCTTAGGTCGACCGTGGATCCATGAAATGAAAGACATTCCCTCGACGTATCATCAGACCCTGAAATTCCCTACGCCGTGGGGAGTCCAAGAAATCAAAAGTGAGCCGAAAGTCGCCCGTGACTGCTATAAGACCACCCTGAAGCCGCGAAAATAAGCTGTTTGGCAGTCACAGGTCGAAGAAATCGTTCTAGATAAAGGCAAACTTGACCATAAGGTCTCGACATATACGTCTCTCTATCTCTGATCTTATAGACAAACTAATGCCTTTTTTACAGGAATATGCCGACTATTCTGCCCTGTCGCACGAAAACACGGTCGACATAGACATTGATGTTAATCCTCAAAAACTCAGTGTCGATCCATCATTTAAAACCCAATGACGGGGGGCAAATCCCCCATCAAGTAAAAAATAATCTGAGATGTTACGTTTTCTAAATTCTTTTCTCTTCTTTCATACGATTTTTTTATCACAAAAGACTACTGACTTAAGCATCGGAGGGTCGTTGGTTAGCCAACGACCAACCTCTGACAATGTTTTATCGCAGAATCGCACGACATAAGTTACTGAGCCTGTCGCATGACACCATCATGCTTCTGCAGGATTGTACGATATAAGCGATCGGGTCCATGACTCGATTATTCCATCGCAGGAACGCACGATTCAAATTCATGATGTGATCTAGTCGTATGACCACATGGTCTACCAACCCCATGATTTCAGTCCCTTAACTTAGGAGACATAGATGCTCTAAATGAATGTTGTGATTGCATATGCTTATGTACGCCAGCACGGTTTAACGTCTTATGACTTATGTCTTAATTATTATGTTGAGCTAGATGCCTAAGTCGCATGAATTCTTGTTCCCTTACCATTTGGTGAATTTTACAATTGACGTTGTATCTATGTGCAAAAAATACAAAATCAAAAGATATCTAAGTTTCATTCACGGAACTTACTGTCTTATATACATCCAAAAACCTCGACCACTGACGGTCGAGTAGCAGGGAACAAAAATAAACAAAGATATTGTCTAAGACAGAGGAGGAGCGTCGGTCGCATCCTTGCCTGACGTCTCACCCTGAGGACCTTCCTCCTCCCCGACCTCCTTCTCATCATCCGAGCAAAGGAGAAGATGGACTTGTTCTCGTCCCTTAACTCCTCTAGTTCCTTCTCTAAGCTCGCCACCTTGGAGTTGGATTCCTCGACTTCTTTTTCCTTCACAGTCAAAGAATCCTTCATCCCCTCTAGCTCCTCTCTTTGGTCGTGCATCAAAGTCAGAGACTCCTTTAGACGCGAGTTCACTTCATCCCTCGCATGACCGACGACCTCCAACTCATTCAAGGCATCGTCGAGTCGCACCGACGTCGCTTCTTCACGTTCCAGAGCAGATCTTTCCCTCTCTAACGCCGCATCTTCTTCCTTAATAGCAGAAGCCATTAAGCCTTCTACCTTCGTCGTTTCAGCATGTAATGCCAAAGAAGACTGAAACATCTGAAAACATACGAAAACGTGTTAACAAAATACACGACAACAATAAATAGACAAAGTCTTGAAAGATAGACTTACCAAGAACGTTAGCCCAGTGACATGGGACTCCGTATCTTCGAGGGAAACTCCGTTGAAACGCTATCTGAAAGAAGGGAGCTGATACTTTCCCAAGTGGGGGAACAATTTCGTCCCATCTAAGACATTGTCATCTAAGAAATCCGACGGCAACGTAATGTCTACCGACCCCATGATTTCAGTCCCTTAACTTAGGAGACATAGATGCTCTAAATGAATGTTGTGATTGCATATGCTTATGTACGCCAGCACGGTTTAACGTCTTATGACTTATGTCTTAATTATTATGTTGAGCTAGATGCCTAAGTCGCATGAATTCTTGTTCCCTTACCATTTGGTGAATTTTACAATTGACGTTGTATCTATGTGAAAAAAATACAAAATCAAAAGATATCTAAGTTTCATTCACGGAACTTACTGTCTTATATACATCCAAAAAGCTCGACCACTGACGGTCGAGTAGCAGGGAACAAAAATAAACAAAGATATTGTCTAAGACAGAGGAGGAGCGTCGGTCGCATCCTTGCCTGACGTCTCACCCTGAGGACCTTCCTCCTCCCCGACCTCCTTCTCATCATCCGAGTCAAGATCCCTCTCGGTCCCGACCTCCCTGAAGAAGAGGTCCAACTCGTCCGATGCCGACGCTAGAGGATCTCTGCCCAACAAGCGACGTCGCATAATCGCCGCACGCGCAGTAAGTCGAGCAAAGGAGAAGATGGACTTGTTCTCGTCCCTTAACTCCTCTAGTTCCTTCTCTAAGCTCGCCACCTTGGAGTTGGATTCCTCGACTTCTTTTTCCTTCACAGTCAAAGAATCCTTCATCCCCTCTAGCTCCTCTCTTTGGTCGTGCATCAAAGTCAGAGACTCCTTTAGACGCGAGTTCGCTTCATCCCTCGCATGACCGACGACCTCCAACTCATTCAAGGCATCGTCGAGTCGCACCGACGTCGCTTCTTCACGTTCCAGAGCAGATCTTTCCCTCTCTAATGCCGCATCTTCTTCCTTAATAGCAGAAGCCATTAAGCCTTCTACCTTCGTCGTTTCAGCATGTAATGCCAAAGAAGACTGAAACATCTGAAAACATACGAAAACGTGTTAACAAAATACACGACAACAATAAATAGACAAAGTCTTGAAAGATAGACTTACCAAGAACGTTAGCCCAGCGACATGGGACTCCGTATCTTCGAGGGAAACTCCGTTGAAACGCTATCTGAAAGAAGGGAGCTGATACTTTCCCAAGTGGGGGAACAATTTCGTCCCATCTAAGAAATCCGACGGCAACGTAAAGTCTACCGACCCCATGATTTCAGTCCCTTAACTTAGGAGACATAGATGCTCTAAATGAATGTTGTGATTGCATATGCTTATGTACGCCATCACGGTTTAACGTCTTATGACTTATGTCTTAATTATTATGTTGAGCTAGATGCCTAAGTCGCATGAATTCTTGTTCCCTTACCATTTGGTGAATTTTACAATTGACGTTGTATCTATGTGCAAAAAATACAAAATCAAAAGATATCTAAGTTTCATTCACGGAACTTACTGTTTTATATACATCCAAAAAGCTCGACCACTGACGGTCGAGTAGCAGGGAACAAAAATAAACAAAGATATTGTCTAAGACAGAGGAGGAGCGTCGGTCGCATCCTTGCCTGACGTCTCACCCTGAGGACCTTCCTCCTCCCCGACCTCCTTCTCATCATCCGAGTCAAGATCCCTCTCGGTCCCGACCTCCCTGAAGAAGAGGTCCAACTCGTCCGATGCCGACGCTAGAGGATCTCTGCCCAACAAGTGACGTCGCATAATCGCCGCACGCGCAGTAAGTCGAGCAAAGGAGAAGATGGACTTGTTCTCGTCCCTTAACTCCTCTAGTTCCTTCTCTAAGCTCGCCACCTTGGAGTTGGATTCCTCGACTTCTTTTCCCTTCACAGTCAAAGAATCCTTCATCCCCTCTAGCTCCTCTCTTTGGCCGTGCATCAAAGTCAGAGACTCCTTTAGACGCGAGTTCGCTTCATCCCTCGCATGACCGACGACCTCCAACTCATTCAAGGCATCGTCGAGTCGCACCGACGTCGCTTCTTCACGTTCCAGAGCAGATCTTTCCCTCTCTAACGCCGCATCTTCTTCCTTAATAGCAGAAGCCATTAAGCCTTCTACCTTCGTCGTTTCAGCATGTAATGCCAAAGAAGACTGAAACATCTGAAAACATACAAAAACGTGTTAACAAAATACACGACAACAATAAATAGACAAAGTCTTGAAAGATAGACTTACCAAGAACGTTAGCCCAGCGACATGGGACTCCGTATCTTCGAGGGAAACTCCGTTGAAACGCTATCTGAAAGAAGGGAGCTGATACTTTCCCAAGTGGGGGAACAATTTCGTCCCATCTAAGACATTGTCATCTAAGAAATCCGACGGCAACGTAAAGTCGATCGTCGTTTCCTCCCCAAAACTCGTCTGCGCACCTTTGCCCTTGTCGGCCGTCGAAGGCCCGGACGCGGCAGTAGGAGACATCGTCGCCGGTTGCGCATTATGAGACATCGTCGCCGGTCGCGCAGTATCAATAGATCTTGCGCCGATCGTGTCAAACACGATCGACGCCTTCGCCTTCTCAGGCGAAACGACTCTCGATGAGCCACCCGTCTTCGACGACGGTTCCTTCAGGACGAACATCCTTGTCCTCTTTAGGAGTCCCGATCCAGCTATCGGGATATCCTTTCTCTTTAAGACCCCCGACCCAGTTGTCGAGGCATCCTTCTGCCTGCTTTCCCTCGACTTGCGAGTCAGATTAATTCGAGCCGTCTTCTTAGCGGCAACAGGTGTCATCTCCGACCAAGATTCTCCTGTATGGCAAAAGAAAGAAATTAGACGATTGAGAATAGATAAAGACCAGGTCGAGCAAAAAGAAGGCAAAGGGATACTTACTAGTTATCTCTACTTCTGTTTCTTCCCCCTTCTCCTCCTCCACGGTCTCCTCAGATTCCTCTTCTTCTTCTTATTTCTCTTCTCGACCCATCCGCATTCTATCGCCCAAGAAAACAGTGTCGTCGTCCTCATCTATCAGATGATGCGTGACGTACAATTGATCATCGGTGCTAAATTCCAAGAACTACTTAACCTTGGCTTTAGAGTCATCATCAGGCTTTACCTTGTCAAAATTAATATCTGCACATAAGAAAGAATATTAGACGGAAAGCACCCAAATAACAAAATGACATGAGACGTACGATAAAGGGCTTACCCGTCATATTCCAGCCAGATCTGATCCAGTCACTGTCAGCGTCCAACGTCGCTACACGCACAAATACGTATCGAGTCTTCCACTTACGGTCGTTAACTGCAGTTCTTAAAACCAAGGTGCGCTCGCCCTTGTGCCTCGAAAACAGACTGTAACGCCAGTAGTGATCCTTCTTGACTTGGTACGCCGTCAGCAGGCCCCTCATGTCCATAGGCGACTCCCAGTTCGAAGTAAGTCGCTCGATTACTTGAATGACGTGCCAAAATTGGGGCATCAGTTGCCCCAGTGAAAGGTCGAATTCACACATAAACGCCTTGGCAAGAGGTGAATACGGCCAATTGAAGCCTATCTTGAATGGGTACTCGTATATTACGACGTACCCCTCAGGACACATCTCCGGACGAACGTTGCCAGCCTTACTTACGGTAATCCCCGCAGGGATCTTCGATAAACTTCTGAAATCGTCAAGATCTTCCTCGCTACGAATGGCACTTCTCGGCTCCGTCGACATTGCTAACCCTGTCAGCCAAGTCTGTATCTCTGAAAGACCCCAGATATCCCAGTTTTTCCTAGGCTTCCTAGCAATGGATTTGCGACACATGCAAAAAACTGAAGGGTCGTATCTTGTATATAAGCGCTCTAGACCTCGAAAAATCCTAACTGAGTCGAAGATTCTTGCAGGATTAGAAAAGATCGGACGAAGGATAGCAAAGAAATCAAGAGGAAATCTCTGTGTAAAACCTTTTGAAATCGTAAACAAAAATAGACCCATCGTGGTCTCTATTTTATGTAAACGATCGTGTCAGATCGAGTCCCTCGATGGTCGACACACGCCCCTGTCTTTTCGAATGACCACACAGATCGTCGACACCTGTCTGTGACAGCTGCTAAGCATCATCGTGCGTCAGCGTGACGTCACGACTTTACCCTCTTTTCGACTTCCCTCTCAGTTTGAATTGAACCGATTCAGTTCCACGACAACCAAGGTAACTTTCGACACGTGTCATAACCTCAAACCCCCCGACAAGCAAAATTTTAAAAAAACTTTTTTGCCACTCCACTTTTTTCAAATTTTGGGGGCAAACTGTTTGGGCAAAATTTCACCAGTCTCGACCACGACCAAGGTAAGGAAAACACTTATTTTACTTCCCCATAATGAGGTAAAATTATAGTACTTTGTCCCTTGGTTAAAAGTCAAATCGTATGTTATTTACCTCACGACACTCGACCACGATGTCGTCTAGTTCTGACGACCGTCGCATAAGACCATGCGACCTCGACCGACTAACGTTCATTATGACTGTTACGTTTGTTCAGTGTTTAATGCAGGAGTCAACGTCGTCAATGACCAACGGCTACAACCAGTAAAGGGCCATTAACAACATTAAAAGACAACGTCCGTTACGACAGTTACGTGAAGCATTCAAGAAATCAATCAAAGCACCCGAAGACTACAAATATAGAGTTCCATCACCATGGAAAGAGAGACACATTGCACCGCATCCAAGAATCACACTACGTACTCAAGAGCATACAAAGAAAAGAACTTTCTCACAACAGATCGCTATCGACGCACGACTCCCACGCTCAACGCATAGTTTTTACGCACGATACACAGACTATACACACGACGCACGACTCCCACGCTCAACGAATAGTTTTTACGCACGATACACAGACTATACACACGACGCACATTGTTTTTACATTCGAAACACTGGTTACTTTACATTTCGAAGTCTTTCCTTCATTTGTATTGTAATCATTGTACTCTCGACACCTGAAACAAAGGACATCGCCCCTGTTTAGCGACCATAGTGCAGCGACGACTTCCACAGTCGTCCGCGGGTTTTTTCCTCGTTGAGGTTTTTCCCGCGTCACCAAATTCTCTGTCTCATTTACATTTTTTTATCTTAATCGCACGCTTTGTCGAGAGATTCTTTTTTTAGTTGTTAAACTCCACAATCAACCTCAAGTTGTACTTGTGTACGATTTTTGGCATTAACATCAACTAAATAAAAATTTCGATAATACATCCGAAATAATAGGATTTCTTCCTATAATTCAATAGGTGAAATACCTAAAATTAAAATCTATAATCAACCTCAACAATATATAATTCAAGTCTTATTACAAAGACTAAACTCACTTCGGGTATTACTTAACCCAAACACAAAGTGCTATTCCCAAGGGTAAATGCGGAAGACTTCACTTAATCAATTCACCTCTCGTGCACATTTCTAGCACACAACCTTTCACACGTGTCACTAGAACTACTCCCAACCTGTACTTGTTGCACATGCCGACAAATAAAAAGGGCTAGGCTAACGTCTAGTGAGTTCAAGAGTTTATAGCATGATTTAAATAATTCTTTAAATGAAAGTTTGTAACATAGATTATGATTTCCAAAAGAGTTTACAAAAAGGATATAAATGACTCATTTTCCAACGCACCCAAAATTATTGAGAAAAGTTCCCAAAGGCATAAAGCATTTTCTAAAATGAATTCCATTCCAAACTCACTCAACATGTGAATAAATCTATATTATGCAAAACCTTCAAATGCGGTTGACGACAAAATACTCAACCCATAAATCATGGAAGAACAATCCATTTAAATATAATACTTCATCGAAAACATAATACGAACCAATACTCACACGAACGTAAAATGTAATGAAGTCCAAATACCATAAATATGGAAATGACCTGCTTCATTTAAACTTCAATATACATTGAGGAGAATCCAATACTAAAGTCATCCAATCATAGTCAAATGTATAAGACCAACAATAATAAAACATGGACATTATAAAATCCCAAGTAGGGTTGGCCAACGACGGGGGAGACCCGTATCCATTGAGAGTGGATGAACACAAAAGTACGCCACTTAAACAATGTTAATCGTACGCCACTTCACTGCATAAAAGCCCAAGTGTCCCATTCAACGCCTTACAAGTCACACCCAAAGAGACAGTTGACCTTAGTAAAGTATCAATAAGAATACCACCAAAGGCTCGGCACAAGCGGGGTTACAACCATGGCATTGCCCCGACATGGCGAAGGTCATAAACGCCCGTCAATCAACCTGACAGCTCAACCGGACTCAGCCTTCCTAGTGTACCCTTGAAGGTAAAGGTCATCAAACATGGGGTTCGGTCAAATCCCGCAACACCCAGTAGACCATCAAATGAAGACTGACTTACGTGCCTATGGATCTAATGCAACATAGTCTACAATAACATGCCTATCCCGAAATGACTAACGCACCCAAGCATGTAAATACCAATAATGTGCAATAAAATGCATCTAGTTGCAATAAATGCAAACCGTAAATAAGACTCCATATTGAGCCATCAAAATCGGACAAAATGTCCCCAAGACTTCCTTAAAGTCAAAACCGAGCAAAATGCTCAAAACTTATTAGACATCGTTTAGGTAAACAAGTACCACAAAATCCTTATTAACCAAAAACTCGACACGGGTTAAACAAAAGGGTTTTCCCAAAAGGACTCATACCCTTATAATTCTCAAAAAGACTCTTGACACTAAATTGTGCATTTTCCCAAATGGTTTATAAAATCAATTTCACCAATATGATTAAACCATCAAATAAACTTCATTTTGAGCAATAAATCTTTTAAGGACATATTTATGATCTCAACACATCAAGATATCCCAAAAATCCCAAATATGGGTGTTTTACAACATTTATGAAGTTAAATACTTCAAAAGAGTTAAACTCATCAAATAACTCAACAAGTGATAATTTCAAGTAAAGCACACAAGTATTTGGAAAATAACATTTTTGGCATGTACAAAGTTTTCACAAATCAACTTGAACTCACCTTGCTAGATTTAGGCTAAATCTAGATTTTCCCCAAACGTAAGCTCCTTTGAAGAAACTTGCATCTTCAAGCCAAATTCTCCAAAAACCGAGATCCATAATTTTCCAACCATAAATATTCACATCCAAACATAAAGAATCATTCCCCAACCATTTTACTTCAAGATCTCGACTTATACCAAAACCCTAATTTCATAGGTGAAGAGAATAGAAGATTACCTTAACCAACATCACCAAAATCACCCAAAATACCCCAATGTGGAAGAGAAAGTGAAAACAACAACAATCTAACTTTTGGGTAGGGAGAGATTATCTTCACCACTTGGATCCTCCAAATAAAAGCTCCTAGTCTCCACAAAAGCTTCAAGCTTCCATATCTTCAACAATGGTGGAAGTGGGTTTGATTAGAGTGGGGAAGATGAAGAGGGAAGGGAAGGATTTAGGGTTTTCTTGGGAGGGGATCGGTTTAGAGAGAGAGAGAGGAACTAATTTGGGTTGAGGATAAAATGAGGGATGTGAGAGAGAGAGGTCTTAAAAGGAAACCAAATTATTTCATCAAACAGGTCGCGGACGTCCGGCCTGCACCCTTGCGGACGTCTGGACTTACTCTCATCCGAACCCCAAAATTGCATGTTGCTTCCGCGGACGACCCGCGGAAATCCGCCATTCACGGACGTCCGACCTTGTGCCCTGCGGACGTCCGTAAGTCCCAAAAATGTTTTTCCCAATTTTTGGGGTGTTACAATCCTCCCAACCATAGAATGATTTCGTCCTCGAAATCTAAATTCTTTACAACCAAAGGCTAACCAACTCAACGCCGACCATAATCCATCAATTTCTAACTGGAATCTAAATTTTTCCCACATGGACTGCTAAGACAAACCTCAAGCAAACTCTTACCAACAATGCCATCTCAGGTACACTGTACTTATGTTCGGGTGAACGCTCCAACCACTGGAGTAACTCCTAATCAGACGACTTCGGTTGTCTCCCAACCTTAGAATGTTCCATACTTCCCGATTGCGGTTCAGACTCTAAATCAATCCAAGGTTTAATTAATACCGAGACCAACCGAATCTCTAATTCCAATTGTTCCTACCATTAACTGTTGTTTAATTCCAACGAGCCCTAATAGACTCCAAGACCCGCGGTCGTCACTGACCCGTCGATTATACGACTCCAAGAATCCATTTTGACATTAATCATCAAACCGACAGGTTCTTTAACCACACACGAAAGTTATTCCACCAAAACTACTCATCACAATTGAGCATCTTAAGATTACTACAACCGTTATCATTATTTCTTTAAAATCGGACTACACCCTCCGAATACGCTAACGGCTCTCAACCTCGAACCCAAAAGGTTGTCACCTAGTCATACCACTAAGCTTTGAACTCTAACAGAACTCCACACACGAGTTCCGTTCGTCGAGCATTCCCACAAAACTAGGGTTATCAATACGGTGTCTAAAGGGTCCTTCATGCAAAAATTATCCAAGTCTCAAAACTGGGTTGCCGACAAAATGGTTACACTAACCTCAAAATGCGATACCGCGAATCTAACCCTTCAGTTACAACAAATACATCGACTCTGCTATCAATACCATCCGGCCTATAACACCATCACGCGTCGAAACACCTAACTTTTCGTAGTCGAAGTCCTACTCACACTTACTCTTAACCGGGGTTACTTAACCTTTCCAAGGTCTTAATGAGTTCAAGGTTCTCAAGTGAATTATTTAACAAATATGCCAATCAAAACTTTTTATAGAAATGTTCGACACAAGGATTTTCATATCAAATTAACCGTATGCATAAAAACTACTACTATCAGTTTGGTAGTTGCGCACGAATGGACACACTCATCCCACATATGAAAATCATGTTGAAAACTATTTCATCGTAGTCTAGATTATTAACAAAACGCAAAAGCGTAATATACAACTTCTTTGAAAGGAACTGCTACGGTCCCAATATGAATTGATTCATGCCATGCACATAAAGTAACTGCCTACTTTAAATAGCGTGCAACAAAAAGGTTTGCACGTACTTCGAAAGAAGTTTGAATGACATTCGACTCCAAAATTCATTTTTAACCATAAAATGGCATGGAACAAGGTTCACCAACAAAATTTGCGTGCGTCAGTTTATTTCATAAAAACGATGAAAGATTCATAAGTACACTTTGGTCAAAACATAAAATGACTTGTGTCAGTTCCAAGTTTAAAGACAAAATCGATACATTTTCATCATTTGAAGATATCGACTAAAACGTCATGAGGAAATCTCAAATTGGAGTATGCATGCAAGCTTGTAACACTTTCCTAGTAGTTTTCTTGAAATGAAATGACATACATCAAATAGTTCACGACAAAATTTCAAAAGATGAATTTCTTTAAATCAATTTCCAAAATTTTCTCATCTGGTCATATAATGACACATGAGTAAAACATTTCTGATAAGGCTCACACACATCAATGTGTTTTCTCAAAACTTATGAAAAAATAAGTGCTAGTAAATGGTTGACACCAAACAGGGTTCAAACCGATTTCAAATCTCAAATTGCACCAACAGTGCGTATCAATGTTAAAAAACATAAGTAACTCCACACACTCTAGGTTTGGCAAATAATTTTTTTCAAAATCCCCATCACAGAGCATTTACATCAAAAGTGTCACACTCGTAATATAAAACGTTAAAACGTCAAAACGTCAATGCTTAAAATTTTATTTGTAAAAAATACTCAAAATACACATTTTCTCCAAAACCAAAAAGGTTTACAATTTTTTTCCAAAATGTTCATCGAACCAAAATTGACCAAATGTCAATGACTCACACATTCGTGTTTTCAAAATGTAATGCATTGTGAACTATGCATGATCCCCACTACACTAAAGCATATTTTGACCAAAAGACCTTCATTTATACAATGAGTTAACAAAACATTTTCATTCACGATTCGTTTATCAAAGTGTTGAGAAGTAATGGTTACCAAACTATGCATACTCCTAGGTCGATATAATGTATTTACATGAAATGTTAATAAAACAATCAACCGACCGAAGGCGCAATAAGCAATTGTTATGAAATACTATCAAAGTGTTCTTTCATGCATTACTCACGTCACGTATAAATCAATCCATATACTGAACAAGTTGCAACAAAATGTGCTAACACAAATCTTTGAAAGAGAAATCATGCGACACCAAAGTTTCAAAACTCATCCCTATTGGTCGTCTTATGGCATAAAATAATATTTCTCAACAAAGCCCGAGTGGGACAAAATGCCCAACATAACTCATAAATTCTCACATAAATAAATGGAGTATGCACATTGTGAAATTGAACTCACACGACACAAAACGTCGTAAAACAAAACTCAATGAAATTCAATGGGCTCAATGACCTCAAGTCAATAAAATGGCACCAAACATTTTGCTTCCAAAAGTCGAATTGCAATAACCAAATCATGACTAAAACGCCAAAATTCCAAAAATCCCCTTCTTGTTGTAATACCATATAAACAACATTGATCAACAAACTTACATTAAACAAAGTCTCCAAAATAGCTTTACATAGACATAATGGAAGATAACTTTTCGTCCAAACTTTAACATATGTGGAGGAGATCCAATGTTAAAGTCATAAGCCGTAGTTACTTGCCCAACATCTTAAACATCATAAAAATATGGATATCACTGTATCCGAAAGTAACGTTGGACAATAATAAAATAAAGCAAGTCCTGACGGAGTTTGCAACTCCCGCAATAAAATAATTTCATGCATGTTCTAAACCATGATTTAAAATCTTGTGTGTGCTAAACGTTTTCCAAGATTTTGTAACACAATCCTTATAAGGATTTGAAACACAAGAAATAATTGATTCAATTTATTTTAAGATAAATTTTGCGCATAACTTAGTCGGCACTCAACGTCTCAACCCATACTCCTCCAAATCACTCCGGTCCACTATTGTCATCCGGATGTTCAAACCTCTTAAGGCAAAGTTGGGAATTACATCGATTAACCTCAAGGTTTTTCTTCTAATCCAAGTCGGTTCAATACGTCTATGGTTCTAATCCAACCATCAATCTCGACCCGAAACGGTCCACTTAAAGCAAATATCATGCTTACGGTCACCCCTAGTGACTAATACTAAAATCGTCAATCTTTTCCAACGACTATTCGCTTAGAAACTTCTTCACTACCCAAATGGTCATCACATTAAAGTAGTTCAAGTATGCACATATAACTACTAGGTTCACCATGACACTGGCCAGGTGTCATTATGAACGTACCGTACATGATTATCCTTGCTACTCTCGATGCGATTATCGTTTCTAGTGACTCCATCGATCCCAAAACATCCTATATTAAATTGCTTAATGGTGAAATTTCACTCTCATTTACTTAAAAGAACGCTAGTTTGAGTCTAGGTATCCAAATCAACACCTAATTCTCTCAAACTTATGCTCTGATACCAACTTGTAACACCCTCGAATTGGGAAAGAGCAACTAAATAAAAATTTCGATAATACATCCGATATAATAGGATTTCTTCCTATAATTCAATAGGTGAAATACCTCAAATTAGAATCTATATTCAACCTCAACAATATATAATTCAAGTCTTATTACAAAGACTAAACTCACTTCGGGTATTACTTAACCCAAACACAAAGTGCTATTCCCAAGGCAAAAAGTAGGCTCGATAGGGCGTAACCTGTGAACATACAGCTTCTTCACAGATTCCTCCAGGTGAGGAATGAGGATCATGATCTTCTCCCAACGAATTTGTTACAGTGGAGGAGGAGTATGATCAGAAGCTGTCGGTTGTTGAGGTGATGTCGGATTTGCAGCAGTTGAAGTTTCGGGTATCGTAGAAGTCTCGACGGCCTGAGCAGTGTGAACAGGTGTACCATATAGATTTTGTAGCAGAAACTGGTCGTAGTCAATGTTGTCGTCTTCATCAGTAGGAAAGATCAGGTTTACCTAGAGATTTATTGCACTGGCGACTTTTTTGTACCATGCATTTTCGGTCTCTGGGTCGATCTCGTAATCTGGATCTATTAGATCAAGTACGGGCCTAACTGATGCATCATGTATGACCAATTCCCGTGTTTCTCCCTTGGGATTTTCAACCGTTGGGTCTTCGTCGTCGGAGATGTCCATATCTATGACCATCTCGGCTAAGCTCAACTGGGCTTCGGGTTCGTCTTCGGTTGCAGTTGCCACAGTTGAGGGTTCCGGTTGAACCACGGTTGTTTCAGGGATGATTGGGGCGGAATAATCGTAGTCTCTTATTCTCCCCCTCACGGTGATCAGGATCATCCTGGTCATCGTGCCGTCTCTTGAGTCCGCCAGCTTGACTCTTGCAGGTGTCTTCGAGTGTACCGACTTTTTCGGACAGCGTTTTGAGCACTTGTTGAACGTCCTTGAGAGTCATGTCAAGCTGGTCCAATCTGATGGTTATGGATGACGAAGGAACAGTGACCTGTGATCGTAGAACTGAGATCAGGTCTGCTTCAGAAGAGGCATCTATGTCGGTGTTTTGGAGCAGCTGGGTCAGGAGCATAGTCTTCAAGGTGTCCGCCGAATAAGTTGGCTGAACGAGAGCCGGTGGAGGTGTTGGTGCGGTTTCAGCTTCGATTACTTTCTCCTTTCCTTTGACCAAGCTTTTGAGTTTGTCGAGCTCAGTGGTGAATCGTTGCTCCATTGCCTCGCGAACAGCCTTTAGGGCGTTGTCCAGATATCCCTTAGACACAAAGTCGGGTAAAATAACTTCGGGGTCACTTTGAGCACCCGTTGAGGCATCTACCTTAGAGGTAGAGCCACCTACGTTCACGGTTGGCAAAGGGGTGGCTGTGGTAGGATTTCCTTCCGATCCTCGTGTTCCGCTTAAAGGCGGAGACACTACGGAAGTTCCGATCGAGTCATGAAGAGCATCGATGTTCGTTGTCTCATCTTGTGTCCTAGCCGAAGAAGTAACATTTGCAAATGGCTCTAGACTCAAGAGTGCTTCCAAATAAGTTGAGACCGGGGGCTGCTGGTCTCTTGTTTCGATACCAGTACTCTCCGATTGAGAGACCGGTAGATTTTATGCTAAATCCCCGTGCAAAATTGAAACATCCGTCTTTTGAGAGACGGATGAGTGGCTTGGGAGGTCGTGAAATTGCGCCGCTAGGTCCACGACGGCTTCTTCAATACCCCGTCCCAACGGATGAGACGGGATAGCAGATGTGGCTACCTGGATGACGCTGGTTTGGGGTCGCTCAGAAGCCTCTTTATTTTAACGGCTTTCTCGCTCATGATTCTTTTTCGACCTGACTTCACTCTGTCTCACCTCTTCTATATTTTCAACTAATACTCCCTCCGTTCTCCTTGTATCTCCCATAATAGGTTGGGTGGTAGGCATTAGAGGGGGTGTGGGCGAGTTAGATGTGGTTCCTTTGGTCAACGGTGGGTGTGTTCCGATACGGGGTGGTATTAAGGATGCGCGTATAGCACGGTCCGTTTCGGAGTCGGTGGAGTCGGATTCCACGTCTTCAACCTGTCTGGAAGGCGAAGGAGGGTCAGAAATGTATGCTTCCGTATCACGGTGAAGCATTGGTCTTTCGGCTTCAGTGACGATCGGGACCTCGTATAGTCTAGTCGACGGTCCTGCTTCGGTCGTGGTCCGGGTGATGGGAATGGAAGGGGGTTGGCTAGTTCCGGCTTGGCTAGTTCCGGCTTGGCTTGAATGGGCAGTACTGGCATGCGTATCCAATGCACCGTCCATGCCTGTTCCCCTCCCACGTACTCTCAACACACCCCGTCCGGGAGCCCCAACTGCCCGGACTCTACCTCCTCTAGTCCTTGGATCCTCACGTCCCTCAGTTCTATGTCCCTGGGGAGGTCCCTCCGGCTTTGGCTGGACCATAGGAATCCCTAATTCTCTCCTATATTCTATCACACTCGGTGCATTAGGGTCCGCGTGTGCCAATAAATGTTCTGGTATAGGCATGGCTGGGGTATCAGATGGATTACGAATTACCAAGTACTGTAGGTTGAACTGAGGACATACCAGATGATTGACATGCCTCGGGATAAGTGGATTCGCCTCCATATGTTGTCGGATAGCCAGAGAGAAGAAGCACGGAAATGGTAGGAACTTCTTCTTGGATCCTCTAGTCTGTCGGATTGCTTGCACCAGTTCACGCCACATGATTGATGAGTAGTCGATGTGACGGTTGTAGCACACAGCGTGAAACAGGCGTAGAAAGTCGATGGTGCACTGGTCTATCCCCTTCCATCGAGAGGATAGACACCGGTTTAGGATTGAGAACAAAGTGTACCAGACCGGGGCGATGTACTTCCTGTTGAATGCGGATGGACGGTCGAGAGCGTGTCGGTATCCAAGCGCACGGACATCGGCGCAGAGAGTGACGTCATCGATGGCAGGGGCGTATATGACGTTGCCTCCGTGTGTGGGTTCCGGAAGGGACAGCAGTTGGCGGAAGGACTCTGGTGTGAGCGTGAAAGGATGATTGTCAATGCGTGCCATGATGGTCTGGGTGTTGTTGGCAGTGACAACTCTCGCCGTTTGCCAGACTTGGTATACATACAGAACTGGTACGTCTGTTGTTGCGGTCAGTGCTCGACGAAGCGGATGGCCGAGCATTATATCAACGACCACTCAGTGGGTCAGTCGTAATGCAGCAGCATCAAGATGATGGTTGTTCGGTGAGATCTCAATGCCATGGTCCTCGGGAACCAACGCATTATCGGCCGCCTCGTCAATAAAATCCTCAGGAGGAGGAATTTGCTGTTGTTGTTGCTCTTGTTGTTCCGCCATTTAGTATACCTGAAGAAAACCACAGAGTTAGAGCTTGGACATGATTAAATCGGAAATTATGCGGACCTTAGCATTTGTATGGTTCAATCAGCGGTTGATTGAGGACTGGCTGTTAAAGCATGACATTGGGAATGCCAATGTTGGACAAATGGCAAAGGCACATGACTCAAGCAGTGTCCGGATAAACAGGGTATCCGGACAAGCAGAACTTACCAGATAAAACAGGTTACCGGGTGAAATGGGACTTACCGGGTGAAATGGGACTTACCGGGTGAAATGGGACTTACCGGGTAATGGGAAGATACCGGATAAACAACGGTTACCGGATTGATCAAGGTTACCGGATGTGATATGGCTAGTTACCGGATAACGCCTTTATCGGATTGTCGAACTTACCCGATACAAAGTATCTGGACGACATGGGTTACCGGAAGATTAAGTTATCGGGTCTGATGGATGTTACAGGGTAACAAGACTGTTACCGGACGAGATGATGGTTACCGGGTGACCTAGGGTTACCGGTCGTGGGACAGTTGTACTGAAATCGAACCAAATACCATCCAAAAGCAGATCTACATGGTCTAGGAAGTACGAACTTCAAATAGACGCCATAAACCATCATTAATCGGGGTCTAAAAAGCAAAAGAAAAAAACGACCGAAATGTGAGTCGACCCAACTTGGGTTGTAGAAACTCTCGGTCGATCGAGTTATGCTCGAATCGGCGGTGAAGAACACGTATAAAACAGATATGTGTGAACGATTAGAGATCAGAAACATATACCTGTAATTTCGAGTAGATTAGAACACGATTGAGTGATTGATGTGAGTTACCGAGTGCGAGAGAGAGACGAGGGGTTTTTCGAGGGTTTTGTGAAGAGAATCTGGGTGAAATGAATAGTGAGGGTTCTCGGATGCGTATATATATATATATATATATATATATATATTGAAGCACTTACCGGTTAAAATTCCCGGTAACTTACCCGGTCCGGTAAGTGTACCCGGTAACCATGGTTACCCGGTAACTTACCGGGTAAGTGTACCCGGTAACCATGGTTACCCGGTAACTTACCGGGTAAGTGTACCCGGTAACCATGGTTACCCGGTAACTTACCGGGTAAGTGTCCGGAAAGCCGAAAGTTGAGAAATTTGAAAAAATTTCCCGCTCCCCCTCGTCCTTAGCACGGGTATTTCCCTGCTCCCCCTCGGAACAGGAATGTGAGTGAGTATGGAGTCGTCAGCACAAAAAAACTTTTACGCGTTTAAGAAAAATATGTGACGCTCCCCCTCAAATGATGAACACCAAAGGTTGTGCTCCCCCTCAGAATGTGCACGGAGTGTGATGTGAAGTGCACTCGGGAATGTCCTTACACACAAAAAAAAACTTTTCTGGCAATTAAAAAAAACGTGTGTGACACTCCCCCTCAACAGTAGAAGTAACATACCTTGATACATGGTCGTGCTCCCCCTGAACACATGGACACTTGTGAAAGCACATATATAGCAGTAAACAATGAATAAGACGATCATATTAAATGAAAGGAAACACACGCAGAAAGACAACAAACAAACGAAATCTACCTAATAAATACAGAGACTGAATCTAACTATGTAACAGATACAAGTAGAATACAGATGCGAGAAAGTGTATGTTCAATCATCCGAAGTGTGAACAACGGATGATGAGTAGACAGTTTCTCGTAGATGTATGGAACTTGTATCGGGCACACAATCAGATCAAGTCTTCAGATTTATCATACCTAACCTGGACACTAGATAATTAAAGCGTTTTTCGTCTAGGGGTTTTGTAAAAAGTTCTGCTAACTGATGTTCTGTATTTACAAAGTAGAGTTCGACTGTACCTCTTTCAACGTGATCCTTGATAAAATGGTACCGAACGTCTATGTGCTTTGTCTTGGTATGCTGGACCGGATTGCTGGATATTGCAATGTAATATCCCACATTGGTTGGGGAGGGGAACAAAAGTTGCTATATAAGGGACTTGATACCTCCTCTATCAGACGCGTTTTAAAACCGTGAGTCCGGGTGTGTAGACAAAGCGGACAATATTTGGTACGGTTGGCCTGGGATGTTACAGTTGGTATCAGAGCACAACTTGAGTGAATCAAACACATCTCGGTGTGTTTGATCTCAAGTTGCGGCTATGAAATTCTTCTCTTAAATTTTTTGGAAAATAAAAGAAAGGAAAACCCGTTTGAGGAATGGTGATCGAGGGCGCAGTGTGTACAGTCAGCCGGAACCAAGGGAAATGGTACAATACTTAGTGTATTTATTGCTTTCTAGATCATAGGGTATGCATGCTAGATTGCTTGTGTTGGTTACACTGTACTGTATGGTTATTGCTTGCTAGTAGGAATTAATGCTAGTCATATTAGGTTGTTAAGTGAATGCCCTATAGGTTGTATGCAGTAAGAATCACATAGCCTTAGAATATTTGATTTAGTTCTATTGCACAGCTCTTGTTTGAGTCCAACCGTTCTAGGATAGAATCTTGTATTCGAATGTCTATTTGTTTCACGCTGCATGCGACTGGGTATTCGTGAGGCAACTCGTTATGGCTAGTAGGGATTCCGTTGTAGCAAGGGTAGTGGGATGAGATGAAATTCCTAGGGAGCTGGGAAGAGTGATTACATATGAGTATGTATGCTAGATTGCTTTCTAGAACATAGGAGTATGTATGCTAGATTGCTTGGTGCTTATTACACTGTACTGCATGTTTGTTGCTTGCTAATAGGAGTTTATGCTAGCCTTGATAGGTTGTTAAGTGAATGCACTATAGGTTGTATGCGGTAGGAACCGAATAGCCTTAGAATGTCGGATTTAGTTCTATTGCGCAGCTCTTGTTTGAGTCCAACCGTTGTAGGATAGAATCTTATATTCGAATGTCTATCTGGTTTTACACTGTGTGCGACTGTGCATTCGCGAGGCGACTCGTCATGACTAGTAGGGATTTCGTCATAGCAAGGGTAGTGGAATTGGGTGAAATTCCTAGGGAGCTAGGAAGGGTGTTGTCATATGCTGGTACGGGCATATGGGATTAATTGTTGGCAAGAAACTACTTGGGCACTTCGGGACGGGACTCGAAACGAGTAAGGATAGGTGTGGAAGGTAGTAGTAGAGCTCCTACTATCTGAAGCACATGATCCGTGCTCGAGTCGGGGAAAGTCACGGGGAACCCTAGGAGTTGAGCGTGAGCATAGATAGCAGGATTTATTGTCCTGAGAACTTGAAGGTTCGCTTCGCGGTGAATCTGTTACGAGACGGAGCGAAAGATTGGTGTGCTACCGCTTTGACTCTTAATGAGTGCACTACGTTGACCTGGGAGGCGTTCGTTGTGCGGGTCCGTGCAGAGTATGTATCTCCAGTGGAGATGGAGAGGATTGCTAAGGAGTTATTGGAGCTCACTCAGTCTACAGAGACGGTGAAGGAGATGAACCGGAAGTTCACGGAGATGGTACTATTCTGTCCTCAGTATGCTGCTTCCGAGGACATGTCGATGACGTGGTACAAGGATATGTTACGTACCGAGATCTGAGAGTTCGTGAGTACTGCGCAGTATGCTTCACTTGCAGCGATGTTGGAGGCTGCCCGGAGGCGGGAACTTGAGCTGGAGACGCATGCTAAGAAGAGGAAAACGGTGCAGGCTGTGGTACCAGTTTCGGCTGTTCCAAAGAAAACGAGGTTTTTGGACTCACGCTCGAGTCAAAGGAGCGGTGGGTTTAAGCCAGGGATAGTAGCGGAAGAAGAAGGTGATAAATGTAGTTACATTTTACCGAAACTGTGTGATCAGGTACGTTCCGAGTTAACTCGGCGCCTGCTGTGGTGATGTTTGTTAGCGGGGCTACTCTTTCGTTTGTGTCTCACACCTTTAGTGAGCGTTTGGGTCGTAGTGTGGGACGGTTAGGCTGTCCACTTGTAGTCGAGGTTGCTGATGACAGGACCTTGACGGTTACTGACGTGTATCGGAGATGCACCTTGGAAATTTCTGGTGTGAGATTTCCTATCGATTTGACTCCAATCGCTATGAGGGAGTTGTGCGTGATTGTGGGCATGGACTGGATGTATGCTTTTGATGCTGAGATTGTTTGTCGTCACAAACAAGTACGAGGTCGAACCCCAAGCGGGGGAGGACTGCTGGTTCAGGGCGACTCGCCCAGGCGGACCTCAACAATATGTTCGGCTGTGAGGGCTCGGAGGTACTTGCAGCACAGTGTTTGTGAAGAAGAAGGACGGGTCCCAACGGATGTGTATAGACTACCGTGAATTGAATAAGCTTACGGTGAAGAATTGTTATCCCCTGCCAAGGATCGATGACTTGTTCGATAAACTTCAGGGAGCCTCGTGGTCCTCTAAGATTAATCTGAGATCGGGGTATCATCAGAAGCGGGTGAGGAGTGAGGATACAGAGAAAACGACCTTTCGTACATGTTATGGCCATTACGAGTTTGTGGTGATGCCTTTCGGGCTCACCAATGCACCAGCATCGTTCATGGACCTGATGAACAGGGTGTGTAGCCCGATGCTGGATCGGTCGGTGATTGTGTTCATCGACGATATTCTCGTATATTCAAAGACAAAGGAAGAGCACGAGATGCATTTGCGAGAAGTTTTGGAGGTTTTGAGGCGGGAGAAGCTTTATGCTAAGTTCTCCAAATGCGAATTCTGGTTACGAGAGGTCCAATTCCTAGGACATGTCGTGAACCAGAATGGTATTATGGTCGATCCGGCCAAGATTACAGCAGTGATGCGGTGGGAAGTGCCGAAGACTCCCACTGAAGTACGGAGTTTTCTTGGGTCAGCAGGGTATTACCGGAGATTTAATCAGGATTTCTCCAAGATTACTTTACCTATGACCCGTTTGACGAAGAAATCTGCGGCTTTTAGTTGGGGTGAAGAGCAGCAGAGGGTTATTGAGGAGCTACGCACGCGTTTATGCGAGGCTCCGGTGTTGACTTTGCCCGAGGGTATGGAGGATTTGGTGGTATATTGTGACACTTCTCACCAAGGTTTGGGTGCCACGCTCATGCAGCGCGGTAAGGTCATAGCCTATGCTTCGAGACAGTTGAAGCCTCATGAGGCGAATTACCCGACTCATGACCTAGAGTTGGGAGCAGTGATGTTTGCCCTCAAGATTTGGAGGCATTACTTGTATGGCGTCAAGTGTACGATATACACTGACCATAAAAGCCTCAAATACTTGATGGACCAGCAAAACCTCATTATGCGTCAGAGGAGGTGGCTTGACGTGGTCAAGGATTATGATTGCGAGATACTTTACCACCCGGGTAAAGCGAATGTCGTTGCGGACGCACTTAGTCGACATCCAGTTGGTGAACCACTACGGGGTTTATGTCAACGGTTAACAGTGGTTGCACCTCTCTTGGAGTCGATAGGTAGTGCACAGGAAGTGGCAGTTCGGGACGAGAATGCCAATCGCGAGAGAGTTTCGGGAGAAATTCCAATTTTTGTTCGTGATAGTCGGGGTTTATTGGCGCGATATGGTCGAGTTTGGGTTCCCTTCACTGGTGGGAACAGGCAGATATTGTTGGACGAGGCGCATAAGTCCAAGTTTTCTATTCATCCTGGAGCTACGAAGATGTATCGCGACCTGCGGGAGAATTATTGGTGGCCCGGCATGAAGCGGGATGTAGCCAAGTGTGTAGAGGTGTGCTTGACTTTTCGGAAAGTCAAGGCTGAGCATCAGCGGCCGCATGGGAAGTGGCAGCCTTTAGAGATTCCGGTATGGAAATGGGAGCAGATCACGATGGATCTCATTACGAAACTCCGAAAGACTCCATGTGGAAATGATGCTATTTGGGTGATTGTCGATCATCTGGCTAAGAGTGCTCACTTTTTGGCCATTAGGGAGAGCTCCTCGGCGGAGAAGCTCGCAGAGATTTTCGTGCGAGAGATTGTAGCCAGGCACGGGGTGCCAGTTTCGATTGTCTCTGACAGGGACACTCGTTTTACCTCCCGGTTTGGGAGAGGTTTCAGGAGGAGATGAGTACGCGGTTACATTTTAGCACGGCTTTTCATCCACAGACCGACGGGCAGAGTGAGCGGACTATTCAGACTCTTGAGGATATGCTTCGGGCATGTGCTATTGATTTTGGAGGTAGTTGGGATCAGTACCTTCCGTTGGCGGAGTTTTCCTACAATAACAGCTTCCATTCCAGTATTGGCATGCCGCCGTACGAGATGTTGTATGGTAGGAAGTGCAGGACGCCCGCGTGTTGGGGCAAGGTTGGTCAGCGGGTATTGGGGAGCACTGATATCGTGCTAAAGATGACGGAGATGATACAAATGGTGCGGGACCGTTTAGTTACTGCACAGAGTCGGCAGAAGAGTTACGCCGACAAGAGACGATCAGATTTGGAATTTCAGGTGGGGGATTATGTGTTGCTGAAGGTTTCGCCCTGGAAAGGGGTGATTCGGTTTCGTAAACGGGGAAAGTTGGGGCCCTGTTACATTGGACCTTACAAAGTCATTGCTCGAGTAGGAAAGGTAGCTTACCGCTTAGAGCTACCGGACGAGTTGAGTTTGATCCACAACACCTTCCATGTGTCTCAGCTGCGAAAGTGTGTGGTGGCTGAGTCCGCGGTGATTCCTCTCGAGGATATTCAAATCGACGAGCGGCTTAATTACGTAGAGAAGCCGATTGCCATTATCGACAGGAGGACTAGAACCTCGCGTATCAAGGTAATTGGCTTGGTGAAGGTCCAGTGGCAACACCGAAAGGGTTCTGAGTGGACTTGGGAACCCGAGGCTGAGGTGCGGGAGAACTATTCGGAGCTATTTGCGGACGTAGGCTTCGAGGACGAAGTCTAATTCAAGCGGGGGAGAGTTGTAAAGCCCGCATCCCGGTATTGATTTTATTTAAAATACTTATTTATTTTTAATGTTTTCCTTAAGTCGAAGCTTTAACGGAAAAGACTTTAAATGTTTTAAAATTTAGACCAAAGCTAACGGGATTAGCGAGAATGACCGAAAATGTTAACGTTGGGTAAAACTATGTCAAATTGTAAGGACTTTTAGTGAGAGGGACTAAAATGTAAAGTTTTGTATGTGATTGCATGGATCGGCCCATAAGGGACCGACCCTTTCCCCCCCTTCTCGTTATGTTGGCCTCACGCAAGGAATCAACCCCCATAAACCCTACGCCATTTCCCCTTTCCCTACTGCTGTCACCGCCGAGCCATGCCCACCACCGGCGCCATCGCCGAGGTTGCTGCCGGTGAGAGAGAGAGGGGTGCAGCAAGAGAGAGAGCTGCAGCGAGAGGAGAGTGCAGCAAGGGAGGGAGAAATCGAGAGAGAGAGGGAGCCGGAGTCGTGATCACTGCTGGGTTTTCGTCGCGAGGTAAGTTTTCTCTCTTTTGTTTTTCGTTGCCATCGCACCATCACGAAACCAGCACCATGGCTGCCGCCGGTTGCCGCCGCTGTGCACCACCAGCCGGGGCTGTGATGGTGGGCTGTTTTAGGGTCGCATGTGTGTGTGGGTGGGTGTGCGAGGCGGAGATAGGGTGGTCAAGTCGTACGTTTGTCTTTGTCGGATTTTCGTAAACCACCATCGCCGCCGCTGCCGGCCGCCGCCGCCGCCGGCGACCACCACTGCCGAGGGAGGCAGTGGGTGGTGTGCGGTTGAGTCCAGTCCCTAGTGACCACAAAACCCTAATTGCTAACCCTAATCCGTGACCCGATCGCGTAAACCCGAAACGAAAACTTAAGTTATGATTTTATGTGATCGATATCGTTTCTGCCCAGTTTTTATTTCGTCCATAGCCTTCCCGTTGTAACTCGGTTTGAGGCGAAACTGGTGCCCACGGTTCACATTCTGTGTCGGGCACATTTTTCGTGTTTCGGCGAAAGCCTGGTTCGACCTCTAGCTAAGTGCAAAATAGCCATTTGTACAGCAGGTCCGAATCTGCCAGATTTGCGTTTCAGTTTTAGAAAAAATCATATAAAATCGTAGGAAAATCGTTAGAACGCGTATGATATGTCCCTGGAAAGCTAAGACCTAGACCTATCTGGTTGTGAAAATAAATCTCTGGTTTAGAGGGTCTAGGGAAGGCTAAGCAGGTCCCGAACAGACCTGCAGATTAGACCGAAAAGATGGAATATCACTCGTTTAATCGTACATTTATAATTAAGGGTTGAGGCTTCGAGTTGACACTTTGTAGCACTTCTTTAGGTGACGAGAAGTGATTTTGGTGTTGGCAAGCTTGTGTGGTCAGTTGGGAACTTCTGCAACGCTTTCGAGGTGAGTTCTCTCACTGCGTAGAATAGGGATTATATGTACATTACGGTAGTTTGTGTGTATTAACTGAATTATTGTGCGTAGTACTAGTTTGAATTAATGTTTAGTATAATGCCATGGGTGTCGTATACATCTCGGCGGGGCCGAGGGCTCGGTGGGACCGAGGAATTGTGTACAAGTGTTGTGTGAACTCGGTTGGACTGAGTACTCGGCGGGGCCGAGGAATTTTGTATAAGTGTTGTGTGGACTCGGTTGGACCGAGTACTCGGTGGGGCCGAGGAATTGTGTACCAGTGTTGGATGAACTCGGAGAGACCGAGGGATGCCTACACGGGTGTGGTGTGAATTCGGGGAGCCGAAGGATACACGCGCGGGTGTTTTTGCATGAGTTTGCTTATACAATTAGATTTGCTTGTGTTGGATGTCTATCTATGTGTGGATAGGAGTGGTGTATATATGATTGCTATCTGCGTATGTGTTTGAATTCACTAAGCTTCGTGCTTACCCCTTCCCTATAAATAATGATTTCAGGTACGAGTGGCAGTAAGGCGTGACGGTACACACTGGCGCGTTGAGAAGACTTTTATTATTAATTATGTTGAGACATCAAGTTTAGATTTATTACAATTTCCGCTGTGTTATTTATAATTGGTGATTTAACTTAACGGGGTTTTGATAAACGTTTAATTGGATTTAATTACTTATGGTTTAGTTTTAATAAAATGGTATTTTAAAAAAGTTCAAATTTATTGTAATTTTTGGGACGTTACAGATGGTATCAGAGCCGGGAACCGGACTGGTGTGCCAGCGAGGACGCTGGGCTCCCAAGGGGGTGGATTGTAATATCCCACATTGGTTGGGGAGAGGAACAAAAGTTGCCTTATAAGGGACTTGATACCTCCTCTATCAGACGCGTTTTAAAACCGTGAGTCCGGGTGTGTGGACAAAGCGGACAATATTTGGTACGGTTGGCCTGGGATGTTACATGCAATGGCGCTCTTCGAGTCGCAGTAGATGGGCACCTTGACGTATGTGAAACCGTAGTCCTTGAGTTGCGTGCACATCCATATCACCTGTGAACAACAGCTTGTAGCAGCCACGTATTCCGCCTCGGCAGTCGACGTAGAGACACACTGCTGCTTCTTGGATGCCCAACTCACCAGACTGTCGCCCAAGAACTGCACATGGCCCGATGTGCTCTTCCGATCCATCATGCTGCCCACGTGGTCCGCATCAGAGTATGCAAAAAGCTCAAAACCTGTCTCTTTCGGGTACGACAAGCCAGAATCAGCAGTACTGCGTGTTAATGCCAAAAATCGCACCAAAGGGACAACTTAAGGTCGATGTGGACTTAATCAACTAAAGAAAGGATCTTTCGACGAGACATGCGATGAGGGAAAAAATAAACGAGACAAGGGATTTGATGACGCAGGAAAAACCTCAAGCGAGGAAAAAACCTGCGGACGACAATGGGTGTCGTCGCTGCACTATGGTCGCCAATCAGGGGCGACGTCCTTGGTACTGATGTCGATCGTACGATGATTACAATACAAATGAAGGAAATACTTCGAAATGTAAAGTACAAGTGTTTGAATGTAAAAACAGGTGTTTGTCGTGTGTGAATACAAAGTGTGAACTTCTGGTCGAGGGCTGTTTGTCGTGCGTCGAGAGCGATACTTGAGCTTTCCCTCGAGTGTTCTTGAGTTCGCAGTAGGGTTCTGGCTTTCAGTACTTGATCTCCAGAGTTTGAATGTTCTTTGCTATGAGTTTGGATGATTTTCCCTGCTGTTTTGTGATGTTCGCTGATGTATATTCGATGTTAACTGATGTCCCCTGAAATGAAGCTTTAGCTTGTCTTTTATAGTCTTCACGTCATTAATTAGTTCCAATAATGATTTGATCAACGGCTACAACGGCTGGAAACGGTCGCCGAGATGAATGTTCATAATACTCTTCGTCCGTTACGGCTATCGATCGTTAATGGTTGCGTCGGTTATGTCCGTTGCTCTTTAATGACTTTGACTCCTGCATTAAACACTTAACAAACGTAACAGTCAAGGTTAACGTTAGTTCGGTCGAAGGTACAACGATCTTACGCGACGGTCGTACGGGACGGGCGATGTTATGGTCGTGCATCATGCTAGACGTACGACTTACCTTTTACGGGAGACGACGGATGTTTTCTGGGTTCTTGTCGAGACCTTATCTTAATACAAGATTTGGATTATAGCGTGCGTCTTACCTGCTCTGGTCGTGGTCGTACGACGTGATTTTTTGCCCAAACAGTTTGCCCCCAAAATTTGAAAATTGAATGTCAAATTTAAGTTTTAAATTTTGCTTGTCGAACGCTTAGACTTGTGACCTGGGTTGAGGGACTTACCTGGTTGTCGTGGAACTAGACCGGTTCGCCTTTAACTGAACGAGAAGTTGAAAAGTTGTGATGTCATACTGACGCGCGATGATGCTTACCAGCTGTCGAAGACAAGTGTCGAAGATCCGGACGGATATACAAAAGGACGTAGACGCGTGTCGATCATCAAAGAAGGTGACGCAAGTTGTGCCTGCCCTTCGAGGTTGGGAAAGGATAAAGAATGCCCCGACAGCTGGGCCGGGAATCTTTGAAGAAGACGAAGTTCTGAAGGAACAGTCTTCGAGGGCTGACATTTCGTCGAGAATTGTCATGCCTAAAGAGGCGAAGGCGTCATCCAGCTGTCCAGGCGCGATGGACGCGACACCAGCAAGTTCGGCGCTTCCGGTGACAGTGACGAAGCTAGTGTCCAAGGTGTTGTCCCCAGCGTCTGCCGACAAGGGGGACGGGTCATCGGCCGATGGTGTCCTAGACGGGACGACGTTGTTTCCTCATCTGGAAAAATATTTGCTCCCGTCTTTCAGGGAACGTTTTCCTATCGAGGAGACAGGGACCCATGTCGTCGGGTTGATGTTCTCGGTCGACGTGGTCCTGTGATCTGGCGTTCACAGCCGATACGGTCGTTAGAGACATATGTTCTGGCGTTCCGAGCCGATATGGTCATTTTAAAGACCTATGGTCTGGCGATCCGAGCCGATATGGTCGTTAGAGACCTATAGGGAAAAAAGTTTACCTTTCTATTGAGCCTGGGTATTATTTTGACTCATACATGTCATGGACATATGTAATATCGACTGTAAAAATTTATTAGGTACAAAGAGTCGTGCGACTTGGGCATCCATTGTAATACAACGATTAGAACGCAAATCATAAGACTTTCATATTTCTATATCGTATAAGCAAACATAAGCGCATGCGATCAAAGCATTCATTCAGAACATGAAATTTTTCTAAGTTGAAAAACTTAGATTGTGGGGTCGTTAGACCTTACGATCGTATGATTTGATCATACGATAAACTTGAATCATGTGTTCCTGCAGGAGAATGATCAAGTCATGGACTTGATTATTTACGTCGTGCGACCATGCGAAATTAAAATCATATAGTAGACTTGGTGACTACTGTCGTGCGATTCTGCGATAAAACAATGTCATGGGTTGGTCGTTGGCTAACCAACGACCCATCGATGCTTAAGTCAGTAGTCGTTTGTGATAAAAAATCGTATGAAAGGAATGAAAAAGAGATAGGGAACATACCTTTTCAGATTCTGTTTTTAGTGGGGTATTTACCCCCTATCATTTAATATCCCATTCTTCTCGGGAGAAAGTGGGTTTTAAATGACAGATCGATACAGAGATCTTGAAGAATATCGTCCATGTCTGCGTCGACCGTGCTTTCGTGTGAAAAGATATCAATTTATCTAAGAAGTCAGGGATAGAGGGATGAACCTGTCGAGATTTTGCAGTTATGTCTCTTGCAACTGCTTGACAGTCTATTTTCGCGGCTTCAAGGTGGACTTATGGCATTCACGAGCGACTTTCGGCTCACTCTTGATTTCCTGGATTCCCCATGGCGTAGGGAATTTCAACATTTGATGATATGTCGAAGGGACGGCTTTCATATCATGAATCCATGGTCGACCTAAAATGATGTTATAGGCCGACGCACAATCGATGACGTTGAACTTGGTCTGCTTGTTGACTCCTCCAGCGTAGACGGGCAAAATTATCTCTCCAAAGGTGCTCGTCGCTTCTCCATTGAAACCGACCAAAGTCGTCGAACGTCGGGTGATTTCCGAGCGATCGATTCCCATGGCTTTGATAGTATTGAGAAAAATGACGTTTGCTGAACTGCCCCCGTCTACCAATACTTGACGCGTCAAACAGTTACCGACCGTGAGTTGAATGATCACCCCGTCATGATGCTTTTGGTACGAGTCGCCGAGGTCGACTTGGTCGAACACGATCTTCATGGCTTCTAGTTCCAAATCTCCTTTGGGTCTGGATGAACGAGGAATAGGCCGGTCGTCGGGCGCTTGACTGGCATGACGCTTAGCTGCGGAGTACGTCAGACCACACACGTCCGAACCACCAGTGATGCAATTGATGATCTTTGCAAGCTTGGGCACTTGTGGAACATGATATGCCAATTCCTTCTTGAGTGCGATACAATCATCTGTCGCATGACCATGATCGACGTGGAAGTCGCACCACTTTGATTTATCCTTCTTAGCATCGTCCAAGTCAGACTTCTTCGGCCACCGAATGGTTGCTTGGGTGGTCTTCAGAGCTTCGACTAAGTCTTTAGCTGACCCTTTGAACCCATAAGAGGAGATATTGGGGTACACGGGGAATTTAGTCGCGGTTTTAGCTTCTGCCTTCGTCTTGAAACGAACGTTTGAAATCTGACGCGCTGGCTCTATTCTGGATATGGCTTTCGACTTGAATTCTGGCTTCTTGACACCTAACGGCTTCTTGTCGTCAGTGTGTTTGCGACGAAAGGCTGCGTCGTCTTCGACCCTCATATATGCTAAGGTTCGAGCTCGGACGTCTTCGAAAGTCTCTGGAGGATACTTGGTCAGATCGATATATAAACCTGAACTATCGTCTAGACCACGCTTATAAGCTTCGATCGCAGTTTTGATGTCACAATTGCGGATACTGATCATTTCGGCATTGAATCTATTGAAATAATTTCGAATAGATTCATTAGCTTTCTGCACGATGTAATATAGGTCGCTGGTCTGCTTCTCCATCTTACGTCTGCTGGCGAATTGCTGGGAGAACTGGTTAACCAACTCAGCAAACGACCCGATGGACTTGGGTTTGAGATTGACTAACCATTGGAGAGCTGGACCAGTGAGAGTTGCTCCGAAACTCTTACACATGCATACTTCCTGGTACATGTGTGGAATTGAGATCGTCCACATGAGCTGCTTTTACTGTGCGACGTGCCCAGTCGGATCAGTCACACCAGAATATTTGGGTGTGAAGGCAGGAATGTTATACTTCTTTGGGACCTCGACGGTAGCAATCTCGTCGATGAAAGGCGACGCCTGATACCCCGAGTGAGGCTCGACGTCGATAGGCACGGCTGCCCCAGGCAACTTGGCGAGAAAGGACAGGACGCACTCAATTTGGTCTTCTAACATCTTCAAATGCTGGGCGACGGGATCGTTAAGATCAGGATTTGCCCCTGTAGAGGGATTGGTCCCTGGACTAGTGCCATTACCATGCGATGAACCATTGGTATCCCCGTTGAAAGTAACATAATATGGATGCGACCCATATTGGAATTGCTGCGGTCCGTTCTGAAACGATTGTGGTCCCTGCTGGAAAGGCTGCGATCCACCGAGGAATGGCTGAGATCCACCTTGAGGTCCATTCTAAAATGGCTGCTGAAATGGTTGCGACCCCTGCTGGAAAGGCTGCAACCCTTGTAATGGTTGAGACCCATTATTCATGGGTGGTGGCCTTATGTGCTGAGGAGGAACTGTCCCAAACTGAGGATTTGAGTTGAACGGCCCTGGCTGTTGATTCTGCATGAATGGGTCTGGATGCTGATTCTGCGCGGATGAACCTAGATTCGGGACAAATGGTCTAGGGCCATTCTGGTCGAACGATCTTGGAATTGGGTTCTGCACGAACGGCCTAGGACCATTTTGAGGCCCAAGAGGATTTCTTAACCGCGCGATCTCCTCAGCTGCTCTACGATTCTGCTCTGCCATTGCATTGAGTTGATTCCTGGCGACTTCGAGCTCCTGATACATCTGAGCAACAGCTTGCTGCGGATTCCCAGAGGCTGCCATTTTCCTGCAATAGAAAATAGAAGAAACTCCAAGAAACTATTAGTAGGGTGCACGTTCGTCGAGGATTTTCTCTAGATGAGGTCCCACGGATGGCGCCAAACCGTTAATGCCAAAAATCGCACCAAAGGGACAACTTAAGGTCGATGTGGACTTAATCAACTAAAGAAAGGATCTTTCGACGAGACGTGCGATGAGGGGAAAACTAAACGAGACAAGGGATTTAATGACACAAGAAAAACCTCAAGCGAGGAAAAAACCTACGGACGACAATGGGTGTCGTCGCTGCACTATGGTCGCCAATCAGGGGCGGCGTCCTTGGTACTGGCGTCGGTCGTACGATGATTACAATACAAATGAAGAAAATACTTCAAAATGTAAAGTACAAGTGTTTGAATGTAAAAACAGGTGTTTGTCGTGTGTAAATACAAAGTGGGAACTTCTGGTCGAGGGTTGTTTGTCGTGCGTCGAGAGCGATACTTGAGCTTTCCCTCGAGTGTTCTTGAGTTCGCAATAGGGTTCTGGCTTTCAGTACTTGATCTCCAGAGTTTGAATGTTCTTTGCTATGAGTTTGGATGATTTTCCCTGCTGTTTTGTGATGTTCGCTGATGTATATTCGATGTTAACTGATGTCCCCTGAAATGAAGATTTAGCTTGTCTTTTATAGTCTTCGCGTCATTAATTAGTTTCATTAATGATTTGATCAACGGCTACAACGACTGGAAACGGTCGCCGAGATGAATGTTCATAATACTCTTCGTCCGTTACGGCTATCGATCGTTAATGGTTGCGTCGGTTATGTCCGTTGCTCTTTAATGACTTTGACTCCTGCATTAAACACTTAACAAACGTAACAGTCAAGGTTAACGTTAGTTCAGTCGAAGGTACAACGATCTTATGCGATGGTCGTACGGGACGGGCGATGTTATGGTCGTGCGTCATGGTAGACGTACGACTTACCTTTTACGGGAGACGACGGATGTTTTCTGGGTTCTTGTCGAGACCTTATCTTAATACAAGATTTGGATTATAGCGTGCGTCTTACCTGCTCTGGTCGTGGTCGTACGACGTGATTTTTTGCCCAAACACTGCGTAAATAACAAAAAAATCGTTTCACAGCTATTAAGTGAGACTGTTTCGATTTTGACTGAAACCGGGAGCAAAGAAATGTTGAGAACATGATGTCCGGCCAACTAGCAGTTAGGTACATTAAAGAACCAATCATTCCCTGGTACGTTTTAGTGTCCACGTCCTTTCTGTTAGGATCGGCGTGTAACTTTGTACCGGGTGCCATGGGGGTTTTCATCGGTGAGGACTGTTCCATCTGGTTGCGCTAAGACACAAGGGGTAGCATTTTTAAGCATATCATCATAAAAATATTGAAACAGTAAATCTAAATCTGAAAGATCAGCATTCGACGTAGATGCATGATTCGGATTTACTGTCATTTGTGCAGATCCCGAACGTGGAAGTTCGGAAGCTAGCACGCCAGTTAAACCGGGTTCTGAACTGATGTATTCAGAAACCAAATCTGCGGCTTCGTCGAATGTCACGTTTACACTCTCAGTAACGGTTTTAGTCCGTTTGTTGTAAACGCGATACGCCTTAGCCTGCATGGAGTATCCTATGAAAACTCCTTCGTCTCCCTTCGGGCTGAATTTGCCGAGATCGTCTTTGTCATTGAGGACGTAGCACATGCATCCGAACGCGTGGAAGTACTTGATGTTCAGAACGCGGTTGTTCATGATCTCGTACGGCGTCTTGTTGAACCGCTTGTTGATAATGGAGCGGTTTTGCGTGTAACATGCAGTAGACATCGCTTCGGCCCAGAGAAATAAAGGCAGTTTAGACTGAGAAAGCATCGTGCAAGCTGCTTCGACGAGGGTACGGTTGCGTCTTTCCACCACTCCGTTTTGTTGAGGAGTGCGTGCGGCCGAGAAGGTTTGCGAGATACCAACTGAGGTCAGGTATTCGTTCACCGTTTGATTCTTGAACTCCGTTCCGTTGTCAGTTCTGATAGTCTGAACTTGTTGTTGAAGGTTCAGTTGTATAGTCTTCAAATGGTTTATGATCAGCTCCGGGGTTTCGTCCTTTGTACGTTGGAACTTCACCCAAGTGTAGCGTGAGAAATCATCCACCATTACCAGAACGTACTTACGCTTGTTGATGCTCTGAATGCGTATCAACCCACATAAATCCATATGGATAAGTTTGAGGGACCGGGACGTGCTCGGAGCGGCCGTCGGCTTGTGCGTCGCTCGCTTAATCTTTCCCATTTTGCATGCCCCGCAGAGTCGGTCCTTCACGAATTGAAGGTCGGGCATGCCTTTTATGTGTCCGCCAAGCACCAGTTTGTTGATACTCTTGAAGTTTAGGTGCGAGAGACGTCGATGCCAAATCCACGCTTGCTGAGAATTGGCCTTTGACATCAGGCAGACAGAGTTATCGGTCTTCAGGGCTGCGAGGTCGATGGTGTAGAGGTTGGTCTTTCGCTTTCCAACCAGTAGCTCCGTTCCGTCATCGGTGAGAATGCTACACCTTTTGGCCTTGAATCTGACCTCGAGATCTTTGTCGCAGAATTGGCCGATACTGAACAGGTTATGTCCCAATCCCGCGACGTATGAGACTTTCTTGATGGTGATCTTGTCTTGGACAATGTCGTCGTAGCCCAAAATCGGCGCCTTGTTGTCGTTTCCAAATCTCACGTCTCCGCCATATAGTTCCTTGTAGTTCGTGAGAAGCTCCCCCCTTCCGGTCATGTGCTTGGAGCATCCAGAATCTAAGTACCACACATGACCGTCCTGCAAAACGAGAATAGCGGACTTTAGGTACCCATATCAACATGGGTCCTGGAGGGTTAGGTTTTACACCTTTTGGAGGAACCTATTTTGAAGCAGGTTGCCTCTTGGGTGTAGGTTTAACCTCAGTAGGAGGATCCTGTTTTGAAATGGGTTTCCTTTCTTGCTTTGGTTTAACCTCTGAATGGGAACCCCATCGTGTGTGATGTGTCTTTTTGTTGTTACGGGGTTTGCGTTTTGGTTTTGAATTATACATGTGATATGAACCAAACCAATCATTATTATTGATGTCATCAAAGTCATTCCAACCACAACTAGAACAACACAAACAATCATGCGATAATTGAATCAATTGTTGAATGGAATAAAGTTTAATCGGAAATTTAACATCTTGTTTAACAAAATCATTCCTATGATTCCAAGCACAATCAGTTTTGTTCATTCTAGGATAGAAAACGGTATTAAATGACTTTGACGCCTCTTGCTCGATAGATTCCTTAGCTAGCCACTTTTGTTTGTCCTGTTTAGCTCGACTGGTTTTATCTGAAACAACATTGACAGCATGGTCAGTGGCTTTTGAGGAAACATGATTTTTGGCAGTCGATCGATCGGTCTTTTGCCTCGGCTGTGATGGTTTTTGAGAATCCGACTTAGTTTTAGAAATCTTAATCACAGCTGGGGTCTTTGTTTTGGAACAATCGCCCTTTAGAAAATTGGCCAGTCGATTGACCACTGGTGAAAGGAAGTCAGTATGACTTGGAAGAGGTTTGTCGAAGGGAAACGACTCAAACTCTTCATCAGAATTGCCCTCGGAATTCATGAATTCTGAAAAATCGACATCCGGAATTACAGGACTTGGATCGGTCGAGGAAGGCGAGGAACACTTTGTGCTTGTGTGTTTCGGGGAATTTGGTGCGGAAGCTAGGAAAAAATCAGAGTTTAAATTCTTTAAAACACTCTTATCTTGAGATTTTTTACCGTCTTGTGTAGAAGAGATTTTGCCAATAAAAGCTTTACACGAAGACGTGTCAGATGAGTTAGAGGAAGAGTCGGGTGAAATCAGCTTTTCAGATTGGAGTAGGTCAATCTGCTCTTTGAGCTGACCATTGCTCGTATGCTCCTTCATCACTTCTGTTGCCAAGGCAGACAATTTTGATGTGAGCTTGTTGATTTCACACCGAAGGATTTCCTGTCCTTCAACAGACACAACTTCGGTTTTTATGGATTTTAGTTCCTCAAGTTCTTGATAAGCGCTGACTTTTCTTTTTGAAAACAAGACCTTTCCTTCTCGAGTGACTCTTCTAACTCGACTATTTTTGCTTCCAAGACGAGTGGGGGAACATAGAGTTTGAACTCATCCGTCTCAGTCTTGGATTCGGTTGCTTGGACCTCATCCTTTTTGAAGGAATCATTGGGCGTCACAATCTTATAGCAGTCAAAATAGTCACTCGAGAGGTATTTCTTTTGATTTTTCTCATAATAATAGTTCAAAGGCTCATAACAAAAAGGAAGTTGCATTTTTTGTCGTGTGTTTTCGCTTATATTCCTCAGTTTCCTCTTCCTTTTCAGGTTCAAGAGGACCAGTCCATTTAATCCCATATTCTGGATACTTTTTGTCTATTCCAAGACAACCAAAATCATACAGTGTAGGTCTTTTGAATATACCCTTTTTCAAGTAGTGTGGGTTATCGTATTCGATTCCCCATTCCTTGTTAAAATAAGTGAACTCTTTGGGTTTATTCATGTGAATGGTCTGATCAGTTTGACCTCTTTTGTGGAGTTTGGTTTCAAGATCAACTATTTTAGTGACAAACTCCTTGTGTTGAATTTGAAGAGCAGAGCATTGATAAACAATTTATGCTTTCTCATTCTCACACTGATCAAGCTGTGACTGTATTTCAGATATTTTGGCCCTAAAGTCCTTAGGTGCTATTGAAAGATTTTTGCATTTTTCTTTTAAATTAGCATTTTTGGACTTGTGTTTCTCAGTTATTCGCTTTTGAACATCTAGCTTTTCAGATAATGATTTAATCTCAAGCAGTTGTTCCTTAGAGGTGGCCTTATAAGAATCTATCCGTTCAGTAAGAGATTGCATTTGAGAAAAGAAATCCTTATGGATAGGTTCACATACCTGACATGGCTTTGCCTTTTCTTCATCAGCAGGAGAGTGGTAGCCCATAAAAGCACCAGCACCATCAGATTCGCTTTCACTGTCAGATCGACCCAGCCAGTAGTCATCTTCAACAAATAGAGCTTCTCCTGCTTCCTTTTGTTCTGCCAAAGCGATCTTTGCCTTGTAATAGTGTGCATTCTTCACAACAGGCCTTCTACAGTCTTTGGCAAAATGACCTAACTTCCCGCAGTTATAGCATGTTACGGGTTCGTCTTTCTTCTTTGATTCAGACTTGCGGTCATCTTTCTCTGACTTCTTCTTCTTATCAGACTGGTTGGGATCATCTGCTTTCTTCTTTCCTTCATATTTGTCTTGATAATCATGGCGCTTGTTGGAGGAGGTGGAGTAGCGCTTATTATTGGATGTCGGCTTCTTGTAGAACTTCTGTTGTTGGAAGGATTTAGAGAGCAGGGCCATTGCTTTCTTAATGACAGATACTTCAGGATCAGAATCGCTGTCCTCCTTTTCTTCAGACTCAGGCTCAGATTTACTTGGCTCTTTGGCACGTTTAGAATGACGACTAGAAGATTTCCCTCGTTTGGAGGACATAAGAGCAAGTGGATCAGCAGGTGGCTTGGATGCAGTCTTCTTCTCGTTCAGAATCTCCATCACCTCATCTTCGTCTTGAAGAAGCATCTCATAGAGTTCGTGGATGCCAACGTTCTCCATCAAGTGGTTGTGCTTGACGTGAGATGCAAATACCTTCCCTTCAGGCAACAGGTTGTTGAGAAACTTGAGTGCGTTCTCCGTGTTAGAACGAGTGATTTGTTGCTTGTGAAGCTCGTTGAGAAGGAGACACAAGCGTTCATAGGTTTGGGTGAGGGAATCTCCGGTGCGCTGCTTAAACACATCGAACTTGGTTATGGAGATATTGATTTTCAGTTGATTCCCGACTTGGCTCCCGCGCATCATTTTCTCCACCTGATCCCACATGCCCTTTGCTGTCTTTTTGTAGCTGTCGATGGCTGTGTAGATCGTGTTGGGTAGAGCCTGAACGAGATACCTCTTAGCATGCTTTTCTCCCTCAAGCATGCCTCTTTCGTCGGCAGTCATTTCAGAGAGTGTCTTAGCCTCGTAACGAACTTGACCACCTTCTTCAGTTGCTGGTATAGTCTTCAAGGGTTCAGGAATCGGCCCGTTAGATAGAGCTCGCCAAATATACTCGAAGTTATCCTTTGACTCAATGAAGATCAGAAATCTGTCCCGCCATTGGCTGTATTCACCTTGGTAGAGGCAAGGCGGCTTGGAGTCGGTGCCGATAGCAAGAGCGTCGCGCGAAGACATCTTAAGTTGCACTAGAGTGATCGTCAGACGATTGATTCGATTCAAAGTGATAACCTAACGCAAGGCACTAAGAATGATATCCTAACGCAGGTTCTAAGAGTGGATTATGCTTAAGCAGGTAAGAAATCGACTAGACTGAACTTACCGGATAGGAATCCGGATGAAAGATATCTAATCTGGAAGTGTCCGGATCAGATTGTGAAGAACAGGTAAATTTGCCGAAGATACCGGGTAGACTTGAGTTACCGGATAACTAAAGGTTACCGGGTGAGACAAGTTACCGGATGAATTAAAACTAAGCAAAAAAAAAAAAAACTTACCTGGTGGAAGAGCTTACCGGAAGAGGGACTTACCGGATGGCTTGATGTTACCGGATGATATGCTTACCGGATGAAACAAATGAAATAAGAACTTACCGAGTAAAGCAATTAACACACTTACCGGGTGAGGTAACTTACCGGATGAAAGGCAGTTACCGGATGTACTTACCGGGAACTTGTCCGGAAAGTATTGAGAATACCGGTAAGTGATAAGTTACCCGGTAACTTGGAGTTACCCGGTAACTTGGAGTTACCCGGTAACAATTGGAGGAATAGGAAACTTACCCGGTAACTAGTTGATGGACCCGGTAACCACGACTGTGGTATCCGATAACTGCGGCTGTGGTTTCCAATTCGATTGGAAATCGATTAGGGTTGCTCAAAATCGTTCCTGAAAGGTTAGGAACTCGACCAAACACAATAATAACAATACCCAAATCGATTTTGAAGCCAAATAACAAGTTTTTGATTGAAAAGATTGGATTTTTTCAACAACAGAGACCAAAAACTTGAAACTTTGATTTTGCTTAAAAACAACTAAGATGATCGAATTAGACTATGAAAAACTTGCAGAATCGTTTATAATGATGATGCTAACGGAATGTCATGAACGAAAACAATCAATTTTCACAGAATCAAAAATTGGTTTTAATGCCAAGAACACAGTCGAATGTTTCCAGAAAACTTACCAGAAATCAAGAAAATCACTTTGAATCGATTCGTCCGTTTGCTCTGATACCAATTGTGAGTTCCAGATTCGTGCAACGTACAATAGAAATCAATAGATATGAAACAGATAGTATGATTTCAACTGGTCATCCAATTCACTTTCAATGTGCAGAGAGAATTACAATACGTTCAGGAAAGTGTAAATAGACAACTAGCTTATTTTTCTAAGCTACTACACATTAAATACTCTGGGTCCATGGCTACAAGCCCATGGCCCGTTTACACAATTAAGGCTCAAATTAGATAATTAACATATTAGACCTTGAACTTCTATTCAACAAAATTTGACCCTAACAAAAACATAATACGAACCAATACTCACGCGAACGAAAAATGTAATGAAGTCCAAATACCATAAATATGGAAATGACCTGCTTCATTTAAACTTCAATTGTAACGTCCCAAAAATTACAAGGAAATTTAAATTTTCTAAAACATATATTCCATTATAACACAACCACATTTTTAATAAACCGTAACTCAATTAAAGTTAATATCGTCAACTCAAACAGTCAAAAGAATTTATGCAGCGGAAATATTATAAATAAAATCTAAAAGTTCAAAAGTGTAAATTCCAACAATTCCCGACGCCTGCGCTTTGTGTGTACCGTCAAGCCCGACTGCCGCTCGCACCTGCAGTCACAACATATTGGGGAAGGGTAAGCTAAACGCTTAGTGAATCCAACCACACACGTAGGTAGCAACCCCACGCATATCACCCCTACTCGCAAGTAGGCAACATCACCATCACTACGAATATCAAACCACATAATGATTATTATATAAGTACGAACCTCGGTCCCACCGAGTACATAAAACACATTAATACAAGCTCAGTCCCACCGAGCCCTCGGTCCCACCGAGTAAAGATTACTGTACTAGCTTAGTCCCACCAAGCCCTCGATCCCACCGAGTAAAGATTACTGTACTAGCTTAGTCCCACCAAGCCCTCGGTCCCACCGAGCCCCTCAGTCCCACCGAGGTGTACACATGCATAAATATTCCACATACGAATTCAACAAATCACAACCAGTTATCACATCCCAACTAGTTTATGTAAGCACATAAATACACGTAATAACATGTAACACAAAAGAACGACATACATGAAATTCCTAACTACGCGGTGAGAGAACTCACCTCAAAGCAAAGCGACGCGCTCCCGAGCCGCAACACCAGCAAGTCAACCTTCCTCACATTTTCCCACCTAATTACGCACTAAAAACGTCAACGGAAGGTCCCAACTCACGACACCTTTACTAGATTTTATAAGACTAAACATTCCAGCTTTTTATCTAAAACACGGGTCTGTTCGGGACCTGTTTTACCCCCTTAAAACTGATAAATACAGAAATCAAATTCCATAATCACGAAGTTCTAAGTTTCACGGTTCCAGGGACGTATCGCACGCGTCCTAACGATTTTTCTATAATTTAATATGGATTTTACAAGAACGATTCGCAGAACAGCGAGAAACAGAACCTTTCAGTACAAAACGACGATTTGACATAGGCTACGGTCCGAACTGGTTTTTCCCCAAAACATAGAAAAGTTACTAGGCTCAGAATGGGAACTTTTGACACCAGTTTCATCCCAATCCGACATTCCTATCAGGAGTTATGCTCCATACAAAACAGGGACAGAAAGCTGTCTAAAATCCCGACCTGCTGTAAAAACCACACTTTTTCGCCTAGCTAGAGGCCGAACCAAACTTTCTCTAAAACAAGAAAAACGTGCCCGACACAGAATGTGAACCGTGGGCACCAGATTCGCCTCAATCCGAGTTACGACGAGAAAGTTACGCACGATTGAAGAACTGGACAGAACACTAAAAAAATTACCTAAAATGATAACCTTTTGAACTTGATCCCAATAAGACGTCTTAATCCAAACAGACCCGCAAAACAACTTGACTTACTGTTTTAGGGTTACCATGGTCTGAAACACACCAAGCACCACCCACTGCCGCCTCCGGAGGTGGTGGTGATTGGCGGTGACACGGTGGTTGCGGTTTACAATTTCCGACGAAGAAAACATCAATAAAACGAACGGGACACTTACCTTAACGGAATCCTTCTTCTTCCTCCTTTCCGACCAGTCCCGGCGCTGGTTCCCTCACGCCGGTGATCGCCTCCTTCCTCCTCTCGACTCTCGCTCTCTTTCTCTTTCGGTCTCTCTCTCTTTTCTTCTCGGTTTCACTTCCCTTTCTTCTGGGCCGAAAACAACAAGGGGAAGGGAAAGAAAATGGCTAAGGGTTTTGGGGGAGGATTGTTAAGATGAAACCGAAGGGGAGGGGAGGGGTCGTGCCTCTTGGCCGATCCTCTTGCCCAACTATGGAGAAAGTCCCAAACAGCCCCTCAACTTACACTTCTTAGCAAAATCCCACAAAGGTTACTTCACTTAACTTTTTGGCCCGACTCGGCTAACCCCGTTAACGGAAACCACGTTAATTAATTAAATGCTTCTTTTTAAAAAAAAGGAATAACGAGAATACATACCGGAATACGGGCTTTACATCAATATACATGGAGGGGAATCCAATATTAAAGTCATCCAATCATAGTCAAATGTATAAGACCAACAATAATAAAACAGGGACATTATAAAATCCCAAGTAGGGTTGGCCAACGACGGGGGAGACCCGTATCCATTGAGAGTGGATGAACACAAACGTACGCCACTTAAACAATGTTAATCGTACGCCACTTCACTGCATAAAAGCTCAAGTGTCCCATACGACGCCTTACAAGTCACACCCAAAGAGACAGCTGACCTTAGTGATGTATCAATAAGAATACCACCAAAGGCTTGGCACAAGCGGGGTTACAACCATGGCATTGCCCCGACATGGCGAAGGTCATAAACGCTCGTCAATCAACCTGACAGCTCAACCGGACTCAGCCCTCCTAGTGTACCCTTGAAAGTAAAGGTCATCAAACATGGGGTTCGGTCAAATCCCGTAACACCCAACAGACCATCAAATGAAGACTGACTTACGTACCTATGGATCCAATGCAACACAGTCTACAATAACATGCCTATCCCGGAATGACTAACGCACCCAAGCATGTAAATACCAATAATGTGCAATAAAATGCATCTAGTTGCAATAAATGCAAACCGTAAATAAGACTCCATATTGAGCCATCAAAATCGGACAAAATGTACCCAAAACTTCCTTAAAGTCAAAACCGAGCAAAATGCTCAAAACTCATTAGACCCATAAATAACGGTCATCATAACATAAAAATGCAGTTAAACATCGTTTAGGTAATCAAGTACCACAAAATCATTATTAACCCAAAACTCGACACGGGTTAAACAAAAGGGTTTTCCCAAAAGGACTCATACCCTTATAATTCTCAAAAAGACTCTTGACACTAAATTGTGCATTTTCCCAAATAGTTTATAAAATCAATTTCACCAATATGATTAAACCATCAAATAAACTTCATTTTGAGCAATAAATCTTTTAAGGACATATTTATGATCTCAACACATCAAGATATCCCAAAAATCCCAAATATGGGTGTTTTACAACATTTATGAAGTTCAATACTTCAAAAGAGTTAAACTCATCAAATAACTCAACAAGTGATAATTTCAAGTAAAGCACACAAGTATTTGGAAAATAACATTTTTGGCATGTACAAAGTTTTCACAAATCAACTTGAACTCATCTTGCTAGATTTAGGCTAAATCTAGATTTTCCCCAAACGTAAGCTCCTTTAAAGAAACTTGCATCTTCAAGCCAAATTCTCCAAAAACCTAGATCCATAATTTTCCAACCATAAATATTCACATCCAAACATAAAGAATCATTCCCCAACCATTTTACTTCAAGATCTCAACTTATACCAAAACCTTAATTTCATAGGTGAAGAGAATAGAAGACTACCTTAACCAACATCACCAAAATCATCCAAAATACCCCAATATGGAAGAGAAATTGAAAACAACAACAATCTAACTTTTGGGTAGGGAGAGATTACCTTCACCACTAGGATCCTCCAAATAAAAGCTCATAGTCTCCACAAAAGCTTCAAGCTTCCATATCTTCAACAATGGTGGAAGTGGGTTTGATTAGAGTGGGGAAGATGAAGAGGAGAGGGAAGGATTTAGGGTTTTCTTGGGAGGGGATCGGTTTAGAGAGAGAGAGAGGAACTAATTTAGGTTGAGGATAAAATGAGGGATGTGTGAGAGAGAGGTCTTAAAAGGAAACCAAATTATTTCATCAAACAGGTCGCAGACGTCCGGCCTGCACCCTTGCGGACGTCCGGACTTACTCTCATTCGAACCCCAAAATTGCCTGTTGTTTCCGCGGACGACCCGCGGAAATCCGCCATTCGCGGACGTCCGGCCTTGTGCCCTGCGGACGTCCGTAAGTCCCAAAAATGTTTTTCCCAATGTTTGGGGTGTTACATTGACTAGTGATAGTACCCTATGGCACTATCGCATGTCATAGTCGCACGACACGTACCGAAACCCAAACTTCCAGATTTTCTCACCCGAAATGTGCACAACTCAATTATAAATCAAAGGTAAGTCACTCCTTAATTAATTTCTAAAATCCAAGGATTCATAAATTGAGCATAGTGCCACTTTCACTTACCAAAATTTCCGAGCATCACGTGTAACTTTCATGAAAGAATGACGGAATAAGAGAATCAAACTTTAAGGTCAATTGATGTTTAACTCTTTGGAAAGTACTTTTGGATAAAAGCCTTCCATATTTTTCTCTCCATTATAGATAGAGGCATTGGGACTTCATTTGAAAACGCCTTCAACAATGTAGAAAAGTTTAGCTACTTATCTATGGATTTTATGATCTTAAATCGTTGTAGTTTTAATTTACTTTCAAGTCTTCAATTTCCAGCATTACCTTGCCATTTTGATAACACTTTTTCTTTTATTTTTGAATGCAAATAATTCTTCTTCTTCTTCTTCTTCGTTATATTATGATATCCAGTTTAAATATGAGCTAAACAACCAGTTGGGTGTAGGTGTGACTTGTGAGTCAGACCTAAGTTTAGTAGGCAACACATGGGCGTTGTCATCGTTGCTAACTCTTGGGATTGGTTCTTCAAGTAGAAGTTTTAACTCATTGCAAACAAGTCAATCACTTGAAATTGTTAATATAATAACATCTCCAACAAAATCTCTAAAATGGAGAAAATAGAGATTTTGGGCAAATTTTTACTTCAACAAATTCTCCAAAACTTTCTGCAAAAAGGAGAAAGCATGAATGCGTGTTAAATTCTCCAAATTTTAAGAACTCCCAAAAAATGATTACCATGGAAGAAAATTTGTTTTTATTTATATGCTAACCAATAAGAAACCCTGATGTTAAATGAATATAAGAGAAAAATAATATTTTATTATATGCATAAAATATTTTACTCTTTATGTTGGTGTTGATTTTTGTTTTTTAAGATTTTGAGTTTTGATTCGGAATTTTGAAGAATATTTTGTAGACACTCTTAGATCCTACTACCATAGGTGGATTATGAAATGTGGCTTGCGTAATACAAGAATATTTGAGAAAAAATCTTTTATTATCACATAGATATACAAATTTTGTTATGATTTTAACTAAGATTCAAATATTCATCGAGAATAGTGTTACAAAAAGATTTGGACACTCATCTTCATGCGAGTAGAACTACAACTTTTAAGTCAACTTAGTTGGATCGACAAGTCTTTAGTTGGGAAAAGTAGTGACTTTGTTGGAACATGTGGTCAGTCTTTGTAGAAGTTCACTTTTAAGAGAAAGAAACTTTTATAGACGTCTTTGACCATATTGTTGCTACAAATATTTTAGGGAAAGCTTACACTCATACTCTTTTATTTAATTAATTGTTTTCATTTAATTGTTAAAAGCATAACACTCGTTCAAATATATATATATATATATATATATATATATATATATATATATATTCTTTTCTAATTGAAATCATTGTATCATAAACATAGTACTCAAAACTCTAAAGTCTAATCCCTATGGATATGATCTCAGTATTTTTACCATTTATTATTTAAAAGACATTATAGTGTCAGGTCTGCACTTACACCGCCATCGTGGTGACATTGTAGCTACTTTCTGGACTTATACCATTTTCAACTATAAAAATATAATTTTATGTTGCAAGTTTTATAAAAATAATTATTGATACAAATAAAGAATTGCAAAGTAATTTTTAAATGCATCTAAGTCAAGTAGATGATACATGTAAATAGTTTTTTTAAGTGCTAGTCATCGTACCCGCGCGATGCAGTGGGACGCAATTCGATTAACCAAATACTCAAATCTTCAATCTTGCTACATACTTTGTATTATGTCTTATCAAATAGGCATTAACTAAATATGTCTCAAAAAATTCAATTGATGGATAGGTCTCATTAGAGCTCACTTCTCAACAGAAGAGGAATAACTGAAAGATGAAGATAATTCAGAATGCAATAGCCAATCCAAACATCAATGATCTACTACACCAGCCTTCCTTATCTCCCTCAAATTTACAAGAATAAAGAGGCTGAAAATAAATAAATTACTATTCGAAAATAATGGATATTGTCTCCTATAAGTTTGGAAAAAATCATGTACATTTGTCCCTAATTGAATGTGGTAAGACCATCTAGTAAAAGACTTGAGGAGATGCATAGAACTCACTCTCACTAAACATTGGTCTTAAATCTTCTTGGCATATGAACTGTAACGGAAACGAAACAAGAAACCCTCTTACTTGCTTTAATATCTCCATCGGAGTCTTACCATCTCTCAAAGATTCAATTTTCTCAGGAGCTACACCTAAATCGATCGTGGTATGTCCAACTTTTTCTTTCCACAAGTTCATGCTTTGTCGGAATGCATATCTGCATTACACACAAATAGATAACTAAATGTGAGAATCTAATTTAAATAAAAAAAGAATCGGTTGTGTAGGACGTCAAATATGTGTAAATATTCTAATAGTTTGCTTCATAGGAATTAAGTTTATAAAACCAAACAATTGTATGTCATTTATAAAGATGTTAGAAAAAAGTGTCCTATGGATAGATATTTTTCTAGGACTAATGGTTTTTGTTAATCACATTTTAAAATAATGTTATATAAAAAGACTAATAGCACATGTTATTTCGGAAATTTCCTATAAGAACTTGTTAAATACACCCAAAAGGGACTTATTGTAACACTTTTACATAAGATGCACAATTATTTGGAATTAAAAACTCAAATCCTACATAGCAATCTATTAGGACATTTAGACATGGTGAGAAAGATTAATTTTCTACCTTGAGTGTATAGAGTCATTTGGGATGCAAGAAAACACATCATCGTAAATTTGGGAGTTTGCGTGTGAACAACATTAACAATAACCAGAGTTTGAGGTTGAAGTAGAAAGCGAAAAAAAGGGTAGTATTTTTTTGGTGCCATGATTTATTACCCTTGCAGTTGCGGACCACAAATCTTTGTATGTCTTGTCTGCTATATATAGGGTCTCTAATCTGACTTATCTAAAACATAAAGAAGATAGTTGAGAAAAAAAACAACGTGGATAATAGTTTTTTAAGTCTAAAATGGTACCAACCTCTTCACCACGAAGACCAAGATGTTCAGACCACAGAGAAAGCCGAAGGCTGCTAGCGATATTCCCAGCACTCCAAGGCTCTCCATTCATTGTTGATTCATTAAATTCTCTATCTTCAATGACAAACCCAATCTAATGCACCAACTTGAGTTAGGAAAAATATTTTTTCTCTTTTAACCAAACCAAACGTACCCAGTACATCCCATACAGAGTAGGGGCATTTTGAACATTTGCTCAACAAGCTTTTTTATTTTAACCATATGTCGTGTCATACATTGTTTTTCTTGTTTCGGTTAATGGAGTATAAAATCCAAATATAAAAGAGAAAGGCATATAGAAAAGAGTATTTGTACCTCAGAATCCCTGTGTCCAAGCAAACTCCTGTCATTTATGTTGGATGATCCAATTAAGGTGATTCGGTCATCAACTATCATCACTTTACTATGCACATACACCTGCATTAAAATTTTAAAACAAGTTTTGTTATTTTTTTGGACTCTATTTGCGAGTTGAGCTGACCCTCGAGATACAAGTTTTGTTATTTAGTAGTGGTAAACATAATAAATACAAGAAGCGATGCCAATACATGCCTTGTAACAATTGGACCATCATCACCAAGTCTGCCATATGTCCTGAGACCGTAAAATGATATATATTCATCTGTTTTAGACTAAGAAGTGAGTTGAGGTTGTGTAGTATCGAGTTCTGTCCTCTGGAAATGGTTCGATACTGCCAATGCATTATAGCTCTCACAGTTGCAGCCCCACCATCATCCAGACCCCCCTGTTTATTTGCTTTTACGCTTTTAGCCCAAACTTTAAAAGAAGATCGAATTAAGAGCAGCGTATTTATTACCTGGAATCCTGGTAAGAGTGGTATCACAACGATTACTCTAAAACACTTTTCCTCTTTATGTGCACACAAGATACGTCTGTATAGAGCTTCCAACACACGATCTGTATGACATCATCATCATCGAGCCCTGAAATGAAAAACTGATTCTGAAAGAAAAAAAACCACAAACATCATAAGTTGTAGCTTTACATATGTGGTGATAAATTGTTATAAAAATATGTTCTATGAACTAAAATACTGGCGTATGCAAAGTCAACAATCCTGACCTTAAAAACATTATGTTAAACTACAAGAAAATTTGAAATTTTGGATGTTTTTAGAGTTTGCTTGATGAATCTTTGGCTCTATAACTTCAAGAAATCTTGAACTTTGGATGCTTTTAGAGGTTGCTTGATCACTCTTTTGTTCTATAACTTCAAGAAATCTTGAAATTTGAATGATTTTATAGGTAACCCACAAATGAGGGATTTTCCTTCTTGTTTTGGTGAAAATGGGGTTCAAGTGGCTGAAGCTTCTTCTTCATCAACTGATCCAATCACTTCCACTCTTACTAACAGAATTTCACAAAATCTTGTGACTTGTGTTTACCAATGCAGAATGCTCTGTGTAATACCCCGGGTAAGTTCGTTAGTTAAATTCTATTTCTGTTAATTTTAGTTAACTTTAAAATTGAATGTTTAGGGTAAGTTTAGGTGAATTTATAAGTTTAGGGGTGTTTGGGTCATTAGTGAATAATTTAAGGCCTAAAAGGGTTAAAGTGGTTTAATATACACCCTTTAGGACTCCAGCTATTTCATTCAGCAGAAAACAATCAGATATTATCAATGTGTGTGTGTGTGTGTGTTTTGAGACAAGAAGGAGAAAAGAAGAAGAAGTTAGGTTAAGGCTTCAATTGATGTGCTTGGAAGTGATTTAAGGTATGTTTCCTTTATGTTTTATGTTTGTAATTGCTAGTAGATAGTCCCTATCGGATTAGAATCATCGATTTCATGTCTAGGGTTAAATTCTGTCGATTTCTAGGTAGAATTGGGTAAACCGACAGAGGTTTCCGGACACAAGTTGAATGTGTCCGGTAGTTTCTTTTGGTGGTGTCCGGTAATTCCTCTGGCTAGTGTCCGGACAGACAAGTATCCGGTAAGTATCTCTTTTTCTATAGTTTCCGGATGAATTAAGATACCGGGTGGTATCCGGGTTACTTTGGTTTCCGGATGTCGTCCGGATTTTTGATGTTGCCCGGAAAGTCATGCTGTCCGGATTGGTCTTGTTGTCCGGATAGTTTTGTGGTATCCGGAAACATTGGTTGTTTGGTCACTTTTGAGGATAAGAGTCATATAGATTTATCTAGAGTTCGTAACCTACTAGTATGTCTTATGTGTTCAATTGGTAAGGAGATATTTGTATTTAACTTATTTCAGATTCTGTGAATTTTGGGTGAAAGACTGAATCTTTTGGGAAAAGCTTGGAAGCATTTTGATAAGCAATCAGGTGAGTTTTACTTTAAAACGTTTTCGAACTGGAATGCATATATATATATATATAGGGGTTAAATCATGTGAGAACTACAAATATGTTATAAACCGTGAGAACCGATATAAAAAATATGTTTTTACATGAAATTTTTTCATCAAATGCTAGGATTTATTATATTCTACTTCAAATATATGTGTTTCATAATATGATAGTTTCACATGGATTTGTTTCACCATATGAATATTTTTTACGAGTATTTTTCATTTCACTAGGTGAAACAAAATTCGTTTTTCACATGTAAACTTATCATATGGTGAACACGAACATATGTGTAACAATATCTTAAATCATAGGTTTTGATGAAAAAAAATCATGTAAACAAAATTTTTTACATTGGTTCTCACGGGTTTATAACCTATTTGTGGTTTTCATTTGATTATCGTCCTATATATATATATATATATATATATATATATATATATATATATATATATGAGATGAATATGTGGTAGGAATGTGATGACGTGTTTACAAATGAAAATATGATATATTGAGATGTATGTTATATTTATATGAGCATTACACTACACGAGAGCACGTTGGCCGGGCTTAGGACCGGTGGAGTTTTGGCTGTACGGAGGGATAGCGGAGTTGGTTGTATGTAAGTGCAGCGGAGATAATTTATTAGTTGGTTCGCAACCAATTAATATGGCCAAGGGAATGAAGAGATGTACACAATGCACGAGTTTTGCTTGGTATTTAAATACTTGTTGTTTATTTGTGTTTTACAAAAGGATTACTAAACTGACAGGGATTATCTCACTAGACCGTTTGGTCTAACCCTCATTTTGTTTTCAAAAATATGTATTCCAGGTCAAGGAAGGTATAAAGGCAAGGATAAAGTGTAGGATGCTTTTGGATAACTGATGATGAATAGGAAGTTCTTATGTATCGTTTTGTTTGAATAATATTACGAAATGTACTGTAAGTTATTAGTGGATAGTTGATACTCAAATATGTGTTTTATAGTTTTGAGACTGAAGGGACCTTATGTGATCTATGATGTATCTTTTGTTATGTAACGATGTTATGCAATATATGTTATTTGACGCATGTTTGAGATACCGGGTCGTTACACTCTGGACCAAAAACTTAATGGGTCAAAGTCTTTCTGTTCAAACTAATGATTCACACGATAACTGGATTTCAACAACAACCCACTTCAAACATGTTAAAAACCAGCTTTCTTCAACACATTAATTAAAACCGAAGATCTTCTGATTGCAAAAATTAAAATTTGCAAGAACAATGAAAAAAAGTTACCATAAATCAAGAGGTGGGTCAACGCAAACTACCCATTTCAAGTTAAAACCTTAAAACCTTGGGGGCTTTTAGAGCAGCAGGGGTTTCAGTTTTAGAAGCAGGAGGTGGGTCAGCAGGTGATGTCACTGCTTTAATGGAGAAACGAAAACCACCACCACCACCACCACCGAAATTAAAGCAAACAAAAGTAATAATCAGATGAAATTGAAGCAAAAAAGATGGAATGAGAGTATAATAAGAAGAAATATGACCTATTTAAGAAACGAAGTAATACAACATAAATTAGGGAAAGATACCTCTGCTAAAGGAAGAAGGTGCTTCCAAATCGATTTGGGTAAATCGCAGAACTAGGAACCAGATGCTCTTAGTGCCAATCGATCATGCTAAATCTGAGGTTTGATTCTGAAGAAGAAGGTGCTTCCATGTATTTATAGGTGTAACACCCCGAATTTCCATGATCAAAGTTATATTGTATTTTGATATGGAAGGATTCAAAGTGTATGATTTAGTGTCGAAGGGTCAAAGTGTAATTGACTTAAGTTTGAATCTATTTGTGGAATTATGAAACTTCAGGGTTGATTTGGTCATTAGTTAATAGTTGAGTGTGTATAAAATGGTTGAGTCGGCTGAGTTATTGAGATTTATCTCAAAAGTTTGGTTTGGAGTCGGTGTTTGAAGCAGGAAGAAAACTAAATCAATCGGTAAGAATCTTGATGATTTCTTCCAATTCTATTTGGTTTAGATTGATTTCTATGAGTAGGATTTGGTTTTCAATCAGTTTTAAAGCAGATTTGAATTAGAGTATTAGGTGGAATAAATTCGCGGTTGCGTTCAAACTCGCATCAGGTGAGTTCATCTCTTTGATAAATTTTAGGTGATACCATCTAATTCATGTACGATTTGAGTTTAGAAGTGGTATTGGTAAACTTTGGTTACTGGTTTAGAAACATATCTCGACTGGTTCGTAGAATTGTACTGAAAATTGATGCGCAGATCGACGTCCCGGTATCAAAGTCCCGGTGTCGAGTCCCTGATTTGGTTCCGGATCCGGTATGCGAATGGGATCCGATATGCGAATGAGATCCGGTCTCTTTTGGGTCCCGGTTCCAGACAGTTCCGGATCGGTGCCGGATTCGGGTAAGTTCCGGATTGGTAGCGGATTTCGGACGAGGATCTGGATGAATAGTGTTTTCTGGTATGAATAGTGATTCTGGTATGAATAGTGTTTTCTAGTATGAATAGTGATTCCGATATGAATAGTGTTTTCCGGTATGAATAGTGATTCCGGTATGAATAGTGTTTTCTGATATGAATAGTGTTTTCCGGTATGAATATTGTTTTCTGGATGACTAGTGTTTTCTGGAATGAATAGTGCTTTCCGGGATGAATAGTTCTTTTCGAGTGAATAGTAACTAGATTTCTCGATTTTCTGGATATTATTAGATATCGTCCGGACAACTTCTTAAACTTGTTTAAGCATTTATTTGCTTTGAGAAAATGATATAAGTAAGTGTAATGGATCCATAGGTACTAGTATTATGTGAACACGTGGAATAGGTGTGACGCTAATCGTAATTCCCGTGGATTTGATAAATGCGGTATAGGCCGGGCTCTAATGGTAATTCCCATTTAGTGTTATGATTTAATAAACGTGGAATAGGCGGGGCGCTAATTGTAATTCCCGTTGATTTGAAATGTGCAATAGGTCGGGCGCTTAATGGTAATTCCCATTTTTGTATTGTGATTTGATAAACGTGGAATAGGCAGGGCGCTAATCGTAATTTCCATTGATTTGAAATGTGGAATAGGCCGGGGCTTAATGGTAATTCCCATTTTTGTATTGTGATTTGATAAACGAGGAATAGGCGGGGCGCTAATCGTAATTCCCGTTGATTTGAAATGTAGAATAGGCCGGGAGCTTAATGGTAATTCCCATTTTTGTATTGTGATTTGATAAACGAGGAATAGGCGGGGCGCTAATCGTAATTCCCGTTGAATGAAATGTGGAATAGGTCGGGCGCTTAATGGTAATTCCCATTTCGTATTATGATGTGAAATCGTGGAATAGGAGGGGCGCTAATCGTAATTCCCGATTTCTATTGGTAGGTAAGGGATAGGTCGGGCGCAGAATGGTAATTCCTACTTCCACTTCAAGAAATAGGCATGTCGCTAATTGTAATTTCTTGACATGAGTAACGATCTAGAATCTGTGGGATTCACAGTGACGCTCTGGAACATGCGAATATGACCTACTTAGTGTTTGTCATTCTCATGGAATCGGGTATGATTCCCGTCATCGAAAGATGTTATGTGTACGGTAAGAAAGATTGTGATTAGATTAATTGGTATGCTTTGTTTACAATGTTGGTTTTCAAAGCTCTCAAAGATTTTGAATTGAAAATTGGATGTTCTCACTAGGCGTAAGCCTAATCGTTTTAAATTAAATTTTTTTACCAGGTACTAGCTCAGGAAGGGATTCAAAGGGATGAGTGTCAAGGTATGCCAGAGTTATGCTTTTGGATTTGTGTGTTGATCAAGGATTAGATTAGCTAGTATTTATGATTAACTTGTATAGGTTTAAAACTCGTCGTGAATTCTTCGGTGTAAATGAAAGTTTGAAATTATAATGGTGAACTCTGATAATTTAATGTTTAAATTTATTATGAGTTTCAGGGTGTTTCAGTATGATATCAGAGTTGTAGTTTAAGTGAACTAGGTATGATCATGAGATACCTAGACTTAAGCTGAGATGAATTAAGTTATGATTTGTGAGGTTTGGGTAGAAGTACTAAGACGGGATAGTCTTAGAGTCGATGGAAATACGTAAATTAAGAACTGTGATGATGGTAACGAGGATTCTTATGTATAATATGTTCATAATTTCAATTAGCTACTGTTATTATGAATATATTGTTACGTAAGCATACTTGTTTTAAATTGTTATGGTGATTAATGAACGTTAAAGTATGTTTCCTGTATTTGAGATCGTGTATAGCCATTTGTTATGGTTATCTTTATGTGCTTCGACAGAATACGATGATGAAAACACCAAATAGATCTCCTACTCCTTCGAAGGACCGTGTGGCAAATGAACTAGTGGTGAATCAACCTGAGAAGGGTGAAGTTAACGCAAGTCCACAAAGGCCACTTATTCTGGGGGAAGGAGAAAGTCAAACTCATCGGCCTGATGTTGGTACTTCTAATCCAACGATGACAGAATCTACCTTGGAGTCACGTCTGATGGAAAATATGATGAGAGTTATGAATGCTGCACTGACTCAACAACAAGAAATGTTTATGAAATTATTAAATGATAGGAACGTTGAATTACAGGGACGATCTTTGGGTGCTGAAAACGTAATTCCATCTACGAATCCGGTAATGAATAGGAGAATGGAGGGGGTTGATGCTAGAGGTAAAGCCGAGAAAGCTCAAGTGAGAAAGAAAAGAAAGTGCGAGGATCAATCAGAATCTTCCCAGAAATCGAAACCTTTTTCCAAGAATCTTTGTTTTGAATTCAATCAAGAATTCAATTTGTATCAGAAATGTAGAAGTAAACAATGTAGCCTGTGTCGAGCATGTTTTAAGTGCGGAAAGGGTGGTCATCATATTAGAGATTGCCCCATTCAAGAACCAACTTGCTATGAATGTAAGAAACCTGGTCATTACCGTAGGGATTGCCCAAAGCTGAAGAATAGTGGGAATCAAGAGAAGAAACCCATTATCCCAAGACCAACGGGCTGAGTATTTTACATGATGGTGGAAGGAACTAAGGAATCGGCGGGTGTACTTTTGATATATTTCTTGCTAATTATATACATGCATGTATATTATGTATTAGTGTGCTAGCTTGTCTTTTGTACTATAATCTTTTATTAAAGTTAGCTACACTAGTTACTATTTTTGGGATGATGCCTTAATAAGTTGATATAGTTACAACCCTTGAAAATTCCTGAGTGAAAGTCTAATTATTTTGTTTAACGAGCTCTTCAGATGAAAATTTCTAGTGTGGTGATGTGTTCTTGACGATGAACTGGTACCAAGTAGCAGATAATGTGGATAGTCAGATCCACTATTGGTCTAAATCAAAAGGCTAGTTTTCAAGGATGGTTGTGACCCAACCTGATTCTGGACTAGTTTGTCTTTTGATAGCGGCGTCTTAGAAATAAGATTAATGGAAATTACGGTTTTGGGTTCTGATCAAGGAATAGAAGCTGAACAAGTGGGGCTTCGACTAATAACCAAAGGAAACCAATAGAATTTCATGTTGTTTCCCAGTTGGGGAGCGAGTAATGTTAAAGGTATCTCCATGGAAACATCATAGAGGTACCAAAGTGAATTGGGAGTCTAAAGAGGATACGAAAAACAAATATCCTAATCTAATTACCTAATTTTGAATTCGAGGACGAAATCATTTTCAAGTTGGGGAGATTTGTAACACCCCGAATTTCCATGATCAAAGTTATATTGTATTTTGATATGGAAGGATTCAAAGTGTATGTAGTGTCGAAGGGTCAAAGTGTAATTGACTTAAGTTTGAATCTATTTGTGGAATTATGAAACTTCATGGTTGATTTGGTCATTAGTTAATAGTTGAGTGTGTATAAAATGGTTGAGTCGGCTGAGTTATTGAGATTTATCTCAAAAGTTTGGTTTGGAGTCGGTGTTTGAAGCAGATAGAAAACTAAATCAATCGGTAAGAATCTTAATGATTTCTTCCAATTCTATTTGATTTAGATTGATTTCTATGAGTAAGATTTGGTTTTCAATCGGTTTTAAAGCAGATTTGAATTGGAGTACTAGGTGGAATAAATCTGCGGTTGCGTTCAAACTCTCATCAGGTGAGTTCATCTCTTTGATAAAGTTTAGGTGATACCATCTAATTCATGTACGATTTGAATTTAGAAATGGTATTGGTAAACTTTGGTTACTGGTTTAGAAAGATATCTCGACTGGTTCGTAGAATTGTACTAAAAATTGATGCGCAGATCGACGTCCAGTATCAAAGTCCCGATGTCGAGTCCCTGATTTGGTTCCGGATCCGGTATGCGAATGGGATCCGGTCTCTTTTGGGTCCCGGTTCCGGACAGTTCCGGATCGGTGCCGGATTCGGGTATGTTCCGGATTGGTACCGGATTTTGGATGAGGATTCGGATGAATAGTGTTTTCCGGTATGAATAGTGTTTTCCGGTATGAATACTGTTTTCTGGATGACCAGTGTTTTCCGAGATGAATAGTGCTTTCCGGGTGAATAGTAACCAGATTTCTCGATTTTCTGGATATTATCAGATATCGTCCAGACAACTTCTTAAACTTGTTTAAGCATTTAGTTGCTTAGGGAAAATGATATATAAGTAAGTGTAATGGATCCATAGGCACTAGTATTATGTGAACACGTGGAATAGGCGTGTCGGTAATCGTAATTCTCGTGGATTTGATAAATGCGGAATAAGCCGGGCTCTAATGGTAATTCCCATTTAGTGTTATGATTTAATAAACGTGGAATAGGCGGGGCGCTAATCGTAATTCCCGTTGATTTGAAATGTGGAATAGCCGGGCGCTTAATGGTAATTCCCATTTTTGTATTGTGATTTGATAAACGTGGAATAGGTGGGGCGCTAATCGTATTTCTCGTTGATTTGAAATGTGGAATAGGCCGGGCGCTTAATGGTAATTCCCATTTTTGTATTGTGATTTGATAACCGAGGAATAGGCGGGGCGCTAATCGTAATTCCCGTTGATTTCAAATGTGGAATAGGCCGGGCGCTTAATGGTAATTCCCATTTTTGTATTGTGATTTGATAAACGAGGAATAGGCGGGGCGCTAAACGTAATTCCTGTTGATTGAAATGTGGAATAGGTTGGGCGCTTAATGGTAATTCCCATTTCGTATTATGCTGTGAAATCGTGGAATAGGCGGGGGCGCTAATCGTAATTCCCGATTTCTATTGGGAGGTAAGGGATAGGTCGGGCGCTGAATGGTAATTCCTACTTCCATTTCAAGAAATAGGCATGGCGCTAATTGTAATTTCTTGACATGAGTAACGATCTAGAATCTGTGGGATTCGTAGTGACGCTCTGGAACATGAGACTATGACCTACTTAGTGTTTGTCATTCTCATGGAATCGGGTATGATTCCCGTCATCGAAAGATGTTATGTGTACGGTAAGAAAGATTGTGATTAGGTTAATTGGTATGCTTTGTTTACAAAGTTGGTTTTCAAAGCTCTCAAAGACTTTGAATTGAAATTTGGATGTTCTCACTAGGCGTAAGCCTAATCGTTTTAAATTAAATTTTCTTACCAAGTACTAGCTCGGGAAGGGGTTCAAAGGGATGAGTGTCAAGGGATGCCAGAGTTATGCTTTTGGATTTGCGTGTTGATCAAGGATTAGATTAGCTAGTATTTATGGTTAACTTGTATAGGTTTAAAACTTGTCGTGAATTCTTCGGTGTAAATGAAAGTTTGAAATTATAATGGTGAACTCTGATAATTTAAGGTTTAAATTTATTGTGAATTTCAGGGTGTTTCAATAGGAGGGATTTGAAACTCTATAACCGGAGGTTGAAGGCGACTTCGTGGGAGAGAATCAGGAGCTGAAACTCCTTGAACGTGTGCTGGAGAACCCGACGTCGTGGGGAAGAGAAAGGCAACAGAAAACCAGGGAGAAGATGAACTGCAAGCTAGGTCTAAAGATAATGGGGGAGAGTCGTGGGGAAGGAGATGGAAGGAGAGGTCGTGTTGCAGCGAAGAGAGGGATGTAGGGAGATAAGATGAATTGAAAAACCGTGTGTTGAAAAACTAAATCTTGAAAATAACCGTTATTGAATTTTCATATAAGTAGTATAGATATCGGCTCGGTTCTTTTATGTCTAGAGAAGACTTTTAATTTTAGGAGGGATTTTATAGATTTTTCTAACCTTCGTTTTCTTAAGCCATTTGTGTTAATTTAACTGTTTAAACAAATTGACACATAACAATAATCATAAAACATATCAGATAACCTAAAAACTATAAGAAGAACATATCGAAAATCCAAAAACATAAAACATAAGCAAAAAGAAAGGTCTAACTGCAGAATATATGGATGACGAATGACTCGAGAGAAGGGGATTGGTGAAGAGCATATTAAGAGATGGCCATGTAGAGGGAGAGATCGAGATGGAATGGAAGAGATTGGGAGATTAATGAACGATTCCAATATTAGAGGATGAATAGACCATAGTCACTATAAGTTATGCTTGGGAGTTCTTCATATATGTAAAATAAACAATGCTTAGGGGTTGTTTACTTAGAGCTTAATGGGATTAATGGTCTATCTTGCTTATCCGCACAACTCTTTTGGGTTGTTTACTTACGAATTATTCGCATAACATATGACTTATTTGCACGGATGACTGTGTTGTGTTGTCCCCATTCATCCAAAAAAGACACCTCTACCCCTCATTTGTAATAAACACCTTTGGGCAACAAACAAGCCTTGCTCGCCTCCTCTTCCAGACTATTCAAAACCCTAGCCACTGTGTACGTGAGACACCTCTGGATCTTATTCCACCAGCGACCATGTCACCATCATCCGCCACTCACTCTTCCAAGAGCCAACCACCTCACTTCCTCCATCAAACTCCCCCAATCAAAAAACAGTGTTCCTCGACCTTGACGAAACTCTAATCCATTTCATACCCGACACCGAGCCATCACCTGCGAGAAACTACGATTTCGTAGTCAAGCCATTGCTCGACGGACAAAGAGTTGGTGCTTGATAAATTGGATTGGAGGGGTTTGTTCTCACACAGATTGTAGAAAAATGTAGTAAAGAAATGGAGGGGAAGTTTGTAAAGGATTTGTCAGATTTAGGACGGGATTTGAAGCAGGTGATCATCATTGATGGCAACCCAAAGTCACACGATTTGCAGCCGGAAAGATGAGTGTATTTTTCAATAAATGCAATGAATTTGAAGATTTGAGGGATGTTGTGAAGCATTATGATGGTGATGGAGTCCAGAATTCAAAATCCCAGAAATTGCAATGAATTAGATGTTATGATACATTTCCTTGTTTTTAGTGAAAATCGTTGATAAATTGGTTCAAGCAATAACAAATTTGATTATGATTGAGTTAAAAAAGTTGTGTTGAAGCTTATCTTTTGGATGGTTAGACATGCACACCATGTATCTCATGAATCGATGTTATATGAATAGGTAAAGTTCAACTAAATATCACATAATTCATATTCATAGGTAAAAAAGTCATTATCATCATTCAGGCGATGATTCAGTAAAAAAAAGTATTATCCATACAAAACTTAATAGAAAATTTAGTAAACAACTCCTTACAAAAATTTCTAAAAAACCATCGTGCCATGTCATTAGCAGGGTTGGTACTGAGGTATCGGATGCCTTGGGCAAAAAACCAAAATAATGCCCTTGATGAGTACATATAAAACAGAATAAACTATGTAAAGGGTTTTGGAACCAACAATTTATTTTCGTATTTGACTATATAGTAAAAAAATGCAGTTTAGTCGATTAAAAATCCTACTTATGTGCCTGAAGTACATCACTTTACGATTGAGTTAAGATCAAATTTCAACAAGAACCAGTTGAAACTAAGAGGATGTCATGTGCGAACGCTTAAGGCATTTCGACTCGTAAGTGATTACCCATTGGTGAGAACAGTGAACGGGAGCAATCTTCGAATCAAAGTGAAATGGTAGTTCGCAAATATGGTTCTCAGAATTTAAAGTTTTTAACTTTAAGATTACACATATACAAAATAAAATAAATACAATAATGTAAAAAATTATAAAAGACTGATATATTACAAAAACTACTCATCATCTTGATAAAAGTAAAAAAAGAAAAAGTTTTACATCTTTTAGTTTTTAAATTTGTATGAAAAATAGAAACTAGTAAAGTTGAAGTTAAATAAAACAAAAACAATTCTACTTGTCTTGTTTAATTGTTTTAATGGAGAATAACAAATAGTGAGTTATTTTTAAGGCTTGTACAAGATCTAAATATATGAATGTAATATGGAAAAAGACAACAAAATCACTCCTAGCATGATGGTAGAACACTCTTCTTCCAACTAGGAGGTCACTAGTTTGAATTTTAGGTGTGTTATAGTGGATAAATATTAATTTTTTCAGCAAATACACCTCGGGTTTGGGCCGTTGATGCCCATAGTTGTCGCTCTCGTGGTCATGTTTTAGGCCCGACCATGTGCTCCTTGTTGTTCGGATCTTAACCGGGTCCGAGCTTCCCAAGCTCTATGCTGTTGGGGTGATCATCACTACAAAATAAATGACTTTTACCCACAAAATTTTTATCCAGAGAAATTTTCGTCGATGATTACCCAGGGATCACCCAGAAAAGCCCAATGATTTTATATAGTTCGATGTTTTTCAAGAAAATACCCATGGATCACCTAGAGAATCTCTGGTAATCTGTTACTGATTTGCATTACCTACCAAAAATCTACCCACCAACTTTTCTGACGGTTTTGTGATGAATCACCATTTAGCGACAGATTTCCCAGGAAAAAATTCGTAGGTAAAAGCCTTTAGTTTAGTTTTGTGCTTTTAATTATATAAAAATTGTGTAAAATACAAATAATAGGAAATTATTTTGCATGTTCATTTATTAAAATGAATCATACAACTTTTTTCTAGTTGGATATTTCATTTCAAGAGTTGTCGACAGAAAAATATCACGTGGTACATTATTTTTGAATTGTTTTTATTCGGTATATGATAAAATAAGAATTATATATATATATATATATATAATTTTTTATCCTATTATTTTATGTATATTTATATAATTTTTTTAAATGTCATATAAAAAAGAGTAATTATATGATAATTTGCTCTTGAGTCATCATAATGTAGCTTAATATGAATTTTATGAAACCACTCCGCATTAACAACCAGTGGTGGAACAGTAATTTTTTTTAATGTGGGTTCAGGGAAAAGTAGACGTGGTTTGACTCTAGTTAAAGTCAATTATATCGATTTCAAGAACAACATTTTTTCAAACTGAATCAACTTTAATCTTTTAAGCAAAACACAAGACTATGTCTTACGCTAGGCGTGTTTTAGCTGAATTTCACCGTTACGATAATTTTTTTTATTTTTTTGGCTGATTTCATAAAAAAATCAATTTTTTTTTATGATATTGATTGTTCTATGTTTTTTTCTATGTTTTCAATTTCGTTTTCTTATGCATCTAGAACTCCTAGTATTAATCTGGTCATATGAGTAAAATGTTAAAAAGTAACAAAGTAAGAAGTAACCACAAGGGTTGTGGCGTACTGGTTAAGGTCCTGGGGGATGTGGTGGAATATCTCATTTGTCCATGGTTCTAATTCAGGCGTACACAACAATTGTGGCCACTGAGGTTTAATCAGGGCTGATGTATTACAGTCATAATTTGCCAAAGGATTAGTCTAGACATAGCCTAGGACACCCTTCAAAAAAAACAAAGTAAGAAGTAATGACATAATAAGTAAAACTTGTAATATATGCCACATGTAGTTTAATAGTCCAATAATATATGACACAATGGTTGTGGCGTGGTGGTAAGGGCCTGGGGAGTTCATAGCGCTTGCCCGGGTTCGAGTCCCACACGCAGCACTTGTGGCCACTGGGGATTATCTCAGGGCTGCATTACTTCGCGGTCGGTGTGTTTGCCAGGGATGTACTGGACCGAAGGCCCAGGAACCCTACCCAAAAAAAAATTAACACTATTATATACATTTATCCAAAAAGAAGACAAATAATTACTACTTTTTGAACATAGATTTTTTTTATCATTTATAAAAGCAAAATCATCCATTATAATTTCATAGTCAAGATTTGTCTGGAACTCATATTCAATCGAAATCAAACTTAAAACTTTTAATCTCTCTAAAGATATAGTAGATCGCAAACGAATTTAAAAAATTGAATATGATTAAGAAAAAAAATAGAAATAGTCAATAACAAGCATGGAAATTTCTAAATATCATTAGAATAATCAAGCAAAGTTAACTGAAGAAACTTGTTGAAAATTAAAAAAATAATGAAAAAATATTTAATATTTACTTATAGATTGAAATTTACATTTTAAAGATAGAGAGTGGTTGTTGTAATTTGTAAAGATGAAGGAACCTAAAAAAAAGTATTGCATTTTGTAATAACTAAAACCTAAAGAAACTAAATAAAAAAATTGAGAATTTTAACTTTTTAAAAGATAATTTAAATAAAAATAATCATGAAAAAATAAATAGATAAATAAGAAGTTAAAAAGTAATTAAACAATTTTACAATATTAAGTTATCTTAAAAGGTACGAATTTTTTATATAAATATTTCTTCTTTTAATATAATAATTAAGTTATCTTAAAATTATAAATAAAGAAATCATGATATTTTTAATTTTATTTAATATAATAATTCATGAAAAATTTAGAGGCCCTCTACGATCGATGGCCCCGTGCAGTGAAACCACATGGAACACCCTAATACACGGGCATGTCGGTCGAGAACCCATCGAGAGCGATCAACACCAATCAAGACTTGTCAAGAACCCATCAATTGACTTGGGGTGTGTTTGTGTGTTAAAATCATAACCTAACACCTTTATTTTTCATCGAGACCGATTGAGAACCTATTGATTAATCATGTACTAATAGATGAATATTAGAGAGGTGTTGTAAACATATGAACGTGCATAAATATTCATGATTAATTGTACACATATATATATCATTTTACGCAAAAAAACGGTAAAAAAAACTATATCGAGATGAATGGCATATCGAAGAACATAAAATTCTCGTTTTTTTGATTTAATTTGTTTGATAAAAATAGTTGTTAAGTTAAATTAAGAAGGTAAAAGTTTTTTATTACAAATAAAAATAAAAAGTCAAGTAAATTAGTCATGGATTCAAACTTTTGTTTCTCAATTAACCTTATTATATTTTTATAATTGATTAGTTTTCTAAATTTTAATTTATGACTAAGACTGATCCTCATATTCACAATAAAAATATGATTTCATTTAAACCTACCATATAAAACGTATAAGCACGTCGTTATACTTCCATAAATTTTATGTATTCACAAAAATATATTTATTTAAAATGTTATCTAAATGAGTCATCGATCCTGGTTTATATTAATTTTTTACTACATTATTCTATTTTGGTTCTGTTTTTCTTAAGCTTGTTGTCTATATAATTTAAATTAAATAAAAAATAATATATAATTAACATGACAAAAGCTGAACATAAACATAAAATAAATCTTTTTGTGTTTAAAGTTTAAACACAGAGTTAGAAAAACAGAAATACACACGTGTTATTTTAAAAGGAAACTGGGATCTGGACGTGAGCGAAAGTGCAAGCGCGGGGACTTGTTGACAGTTGTATCCAATGACAGCTGAGTGGAATATCTAAAAACAACGTGTTTAAATAAAGGTATAGTTTTCTCATTTTGAAAAAAATGGAGAATATGATAATTTTGAGTTATTTTTTTGTTCCAACAGATTCTTCAAAACTATCTTAAAAATTGAGAAAGTAGGTGTTTGGGTAAAAAATCACACCTCACGACCGACGCTAGAAAACTCAGATAACATTTCCATAAGACCGCTCTTGTATTAAGATACGGTCTTACAAGTTGTTTATAGACGAGTATTCGGTCGTATGCTTTTGTGATGGTCGTACGCTCCGTACGACCGACGTATGAGACTTAAGACGGTCGTACGATTATACTAACCGTTAACAGTCAACATCCGTTTCCTTTATTCATTAATGCAGGTCTACGAGCATTCATGGCGCAAACATAAAGAGCCCGACATTGATTTCCCTTGATTGGAACGATAAATATTGTATGTTTAGTGCTCTTGTTTTGATATATAACATGATTTTATCTACTTTATCGGCCCATGTAATTTATCAAACATAACTTATGTACGTTGTAATTTAGTAACATAAGGGACCGAAGTTGTAATTTAACAAACAAAACAGACCTAAGTTGTGTTAGAGCAAAGACATAGACAAAAAATAGCCAACATGCAGTAAAAACATGTAAAAACTAGAGGGACCAAAAATATAATTTTTTTTGCCCAAAACTGGAGGGGCCAAATTTGTAAAAAGTGTGACAAAAACAGTGAAAACATGCAACAACACTTTAAAATTTCAACTACATAAAATGATAACTTAAAAACTAGAGGGACCAAAAATATAATTTTTTTTGCCCAAAACTAGAGGGGCCAAACTTGAAAATTCGGCCAACCGCAGGCCACGTGGCACGAGTCCGCGATCGCGGGACCCACCGCAGAAAAAATGGGTATTTTTGCAAAAAATTCGAGAAAATTGGTATTTTTGCAAGTTAAAGTCAAACTATGTTATTTTAATTAATTTCCCTTAAATTTATATAACTAACTGATAAGTATAGTCAAAAATAGGATAAACATCTAATTTGAATATAAAAAAGATTAAATTATACAAGTTATACAAATAAATCCAGGTGATACTTTATCCAGGTTCAGCTAGTTGGAGTTCATACCATCACCATGCTTTCATATTTCTCAATCTCATGTCTTTTTCTCTACTCAAAGTTTCTGACATTTATAGCTTTTGGCCTTTTGTGCTGATATTGATTTTTTTTCAGCTTATCTGCTTTCTTGAAAATTTAGGGAATTACATATCAATTCAAATTGGCATCCTGCTTGTGAGTAAAATAATAATTTTATATAAATTTGATTGTTTATTTAATATGAAAAATGGAGGTTATTGATCATTATTTGTCTCTGTCAAGACATGTTTTAATATATTTAAAAAACAAATAAACCCTTATTTTGCTATGATAAACGTTATTAAGAATATTTGTTTTTACAAAGAAAAGATATATATATTTCGTGGACAAATGTGATGATCATATTTGGTTTTAAATCAAAATGACCAACTGACCTTTTTAATCACTGTTGATGATTGAAAATGAAGACAATTTGGCAAAACCTTAATCTTCTAAAAACCCCAGTTGTAGTTGAAAGCATTTACCAGAAGCAAGTAAGACCTGATGGAATGTAAATTGATATTCTAGTGGCCAAGAATTGCAAATAAGAAGCAACCGAAGCTAAGATCTTTGAAAAACATTTGAAATTCCAGTGGCCAAGAGTTGCTGCAAAAAAATAATTATTTTTTTGCAATTGAGATCTAATCCAGGAGCAACTGAACCAACACAGACCCCTTAATACTCCAATTCCATCTTCTTTAATCATTTCCAAAAAGCAGGGTATGCATATTTGATAGAAATTGAGCACCAAAATGGATCCAAACCACAAATTGCAGCCAATAAATCTGGATGTCAGAAAGTTGCAATTGTAATCCACGTTGACTGTTGATCAAATACCAAAAAAATGGCCACTACCCATTGTAATCCAAAACTGATTGGAACAATGTTGATCAAACAGTTCAACTGCAATAATCCATCAACAACCTACGTGGTTCAATTAAAAAAAAACCTTCAACATAAACCTTCAAATCCAACGAAACACATAAAATAGAAGGAAAATTGATGAAACCCTAGAGCTAAGAGTGAATTCGAGACAATGAGAACTTGGGTTGAAATTGATTTGTAAAACATTCCTGCTTGGATCGGTGGTCTCACCCTTTCTCCATCTCACGTTTTTTATATGCAGGTAAGAGCGTACTCTCGGTATGGCAGGCTGAGACGTGAAGATAAGTAGCAGGTGGAAGGAAGCCATACGTTTCTGTTCTCCATTTCAGAAAAAAGGTTGGAGGTATGGGCTGGTAGCAGGTATGGGTTTGTTGGAGGTATGGGCTCAGTCGTGTACTTTCTTATTGGACCGGTTTTAAATTTCTTGCATAAAGACTTGTATCTCATGCTTCACAATTTGCTTTTAAGAGATTTTTACATTTTATGCATAAAATGGTGGTACTCCATGCTTGATGAGTTGTCTTTAAGACATTAGTCTTAAATGCTTATATATGTAGTATAGATATTACTTATATTGTTATTTTTTGTTATATATATTAGAAATATATATATATAGTTATTCTTTTTTTGTACATTTTACGTTCTTATCTATATTTATCTAATATACTCCATTATAACCGTTCATCAAAACCTTCAAAATGAGCACAAATGTTGGTTTGAAGACCCCACTATCGAACGAATATTTTTTAAGTTTTTTGATCAATTAACCATAAAACAAAATTATTTTTCCGAATTCTCGGCTTTAGATTCAAGATACTTCGCGCCGCATATCACACTTCCAACAAGTATTGAAGTGAGCAAAAGTGTCACGAAACATCGTCATCGCATATCACACTTCCAACAATTGTGTGGTTTCGTTTCACATTATGCATTAGACATAATATTCCAAGAGTATGAGCGAGCTCAATCATATGGCTTATTTTCTGAAAATTGTAGTTGTCTACTACGTACAAGTTATGGGTTGCCATGTGCGCACGAACAAATGCAATACTTGAACAAAGGTCATCCTATCCCAATTGATTCAATTGATGTATTTTGGACGACGCTTGAGGTATCACCGTGCCAATCTTTACAAGATGATAACGTAGGTTGTGAAGCTGAAGTCCAAATGTTTACTGAGGAATTTAACAAGCAATCGAGATCTGGTAAGTTCAGTTTTCTGAGGAAGATAAAAGAGATAGCCAGTGCATCAAAAACATGGGTTCGTGAACCTGTTGTTAACAAGACTACTCGTGGACGGCCCTCGTTGAAGGATAAGCTTTCCAGAAAAACTCATGTTCATACCTCATTTGCAACTCATGTTGACCCGTCTTTTACAAGTGAAAGACCCCTTAGACGTAGTAGTTCGAACGCGTCAACATTTGTTGACTTGGAAAAAATGAGTTACCAGGAACCACCGAGACACAGTTCTTTCATAGGCAAAAACTATAATGCACATCCATACATTAATCAATTTCCAAAGATGTTTCACCCTTACATTACGCATGTACATGATGTGAGAGGTGATGGAAATTGTGGATTCCGAGCAATAGCTGTCTGTCTCGGTCTTCATGAAGATGCATGACCCACAATTCGGTCTAACTTGATGGAAGAGTTAGATACACACAAGACATAATACTGGAACGTTTTTGGAGGTTAATATTGGAATATTGTTTACAACACTTTAAACTTCTTTCAATATGATGGAGGTGCACCAGTTGAACACTGGACGACAATGTCTGAAATAGGTGTCTTGATTGCTTCAAAGTATAATGTGATATTACACGTTATAAATATGGCAGACTGTGTGACGTACTTGCCGCTTAGGTCCACTCCGCCAGCGTGGTATCAACATGTTGTTTTTACAATTGGGTACGTTAATGGTAACCATTATGTGAAATTAGATATGGCAGAAGGATACCCGTTCCCTACTATAACTCAACATTTTTTCCACTACAGTTATCAATGTGCTGCAGGATGGGCTACCCCGTATTCAGATCGAATACAGAAGTACCAGCGACTTTTACGTGTTAATTGTACTACGGATAATGTTATTTTAGAATAATCGAATGTAATATAGATTATTTTATGTTCTATTTATATGTTAAATCGCAATGTTTATGTTTTATTTTTATAATTATATAATTATAAAAAACTAGTAATATAAATATTTTTAAATATTTATTTATTTTTAAATAAAATCAAAAAGTAAAAGACAAAATATATAATACAAATAAATAAATAAATAAAATAGAAAAACAAAAGACAATAAAAAGACAAGAAACAAAAAAAAAATCATGAATATTAATCATTGGGGTAATCATGGGGTGCAAATAGCCAAATTTGGGGTGCCATTAGCCTCCCCTATAATACATTCAATGATGGAAATAAACAAAATAATATTTCTTTCTCCTCAATATTGAATTTTAAAGGCTTCCAAAATTTATAATTTTAGTGTGGTTCTCCCTCTAGTTTTCTCTATTTTAAATAGTTGTTAGAGATGTCGTTTTTATTTAAATAAAATCATTTACCTGAACATATGCTTACCAAAAAGATTGTGGAATATCAAAGACGTTATTTTCATATCCCCTCCAGAATAATTTGTATTTTTTCAATGGTAACATGTCATCCACGACATACCAACTAGTTTCCTAATTATTTGGCTGTTATTCTATATGTATCCTTGCTTTTATGCTACAATCGAAAGTTTGATGACAAGTTTCTTTCCATGGCATTCAAGGATCCAAACCTAAAATCATATTGTTGAAAGATTATATGCGATCGAGGTGACTGAAAGAATATTTTTATAGTATAAGAATTCATCACGATAATGTTTTCTTTTCATTTTAAGCTCATCTATATTTAAAGAGTTTATGATTGATGATAATAACAAATTCATCCTTTCTATTTTACTGTTGTTCTATTTCATGTTTCATTTTTCATGAAACAATTTCATCAAGAAAACCTATGAAATCCAAAGTTTTCAAGAAAAAAAGTTTACAAGTTATTACGTCACTATATATATATATATATATTGATATAGAGGGAGGATCATGCGAGAAGCAAACCGGTATGCGAGAAGGCTAGAAGGAATATGAACCACAAAATCCATTAATTAAAAAAATACCATAAATTAAAAACTAAAAATAAATTTAGAGATTAGGATAATTACCATTTTAAATTGGATAAACTCTCAAAGTTTCATTATATCTTTTAGATTTATTTATATTTTAATTTCAATTAATTCATTATTTTTTTAATTAAGTTTTATGTAATAAAAAATCTGGATACACTTGTAATAAAAAAATCACAATTTAGATCAAATATCACATATGATATTCATAATCATTCATTATTGTTTTTCACAATTTTTTTCTCTATTTTTTGGATCTCGAATTACATGTGATTAACTTAAGTTAACAAATGATTTATTACGTATCACATATGATTCACTATATGTTAATTTTTGTGCATATCATATTATCACATGTGATTATGCATATTATCACATGTGATTATTATAGATATTTTAGTTGATCATATATGATTATGTATATTTATATTAATAGATTTTTTTATGATGTAAATATAATCATATGTGATTATACATCTTTTATATTCGGAGGTATATTATCATATGTGACAAAAATTCACATACTGGATCATATGTGATACATAACAGATAATATATTACACGATGTTAATCACATGTGATTAAAAACGTGGATCAAGAAACTAGATATAAAATGATGAAAAAGATAATAAATTGATGGTGGAACTCACATGTGATATTTGATGAAAATTATGATTTTTTAATTAAAAGTGTATCTAGAAAAAAAATATAAAAGTTGATAAAATATGAATTTATTAAAATAAAAAAAATTAAAAGATATATGAGATATTTAAGGATTTATCCAATTTAAAATGATAATTATCCTAATTTCTAAAATATTTTTTATTTTTTATGTTATTTTTTAAATAATAAAGTATGTGACCCACATTCTTTCTCGTCTTCTCGTAAATGGACTGTCTTCTCGTTTGAACCTGCCCCGATATAGATACAATATAATATTTGTATAATATAATATTTTTATTACAAAATAAAACAACAAAAAGATAGAAAGATGTATAAAAAGATATAAATATTTTTCACTTTTAGTTGAGAATTTTTAACAATATTAAATTAAGGAACAATTTCCAAAATAAAATACAAACGATATTGACCAAACAAAAGTGTAGTTTACTCATGGAATTTACTCTAAAATATAGTTACTATCAAATATTCTTCTTATTTTAGTATAATATAGTATTTTAATTTTATATGTCAATAATTAACTTTTAAAAAATACAAAAATTGACAAATGCCAACCTAGCAAGTTAATGAGATACACGCGGGGAACCTTCATGGCTCTAAACCTAGCTAGATTAAAACTCGTATTTGACTTTCCACGTTTTAGGCGAGAGTGGATTACGACTCCTAATTATAAAAATAAAATTGAACTGTTTTATTTATTTAAGGAAATAAATTTAAAAAAAAATATTTATCTACTTGTTTAATAAAGAACAATTGACATACATATTTTATTTCAATTCTTATTTCCAAAATCTTAGTTTTAGAAATTTTATATTATGAAACGTAAGTGCATCCATATTCATCTTGCTAGCTAGAAACTTTGCAATGACATGAATTGTCACGTGGTTGGTAAGGTTTTGTAAGATATTCTTACATTTGTTAAATTAGCAAAGTTTTGTAAAATGTGGGACCCACTAAGGGATTGTTTACTGTAACAACCCAACTCAACCCATAAAGCATAACGACATTTAAATAAATAACTTGCCGAATCGGCCTCAAAATACTATTCCAAACATACGAGTACAACACAAGGTTTGTGGAAACAACCTATTACACACCTGAGATTTCTAAAGACTATGCTTGACATGCTAAATATAACGGCTTCCTTCTAGTCCAAAGCTTCATGCTCGCGCTTTCTCTTTGCCCTTACTAGAGCCTTCTACTAAGTGCTTACCTGAAAATTGTTTAGTTTTTTGGAAATGCGAGGGTTAGACCATGAGGTCTAGTGAGATCCCTCTAGTGGCAACAACTTCATTATCAAATATTTAAAACATTTCATAACAATTATAAACAACAACCGTAAACAATAAGCTTTCACGTAAACTGCGCATGTAAGTCTCACACTGCCTTATTGGGTCACACCTCCCATGGCATAAACGAGACCCCCACCCCCCCCCCCCCCCGGTATGAGCACTGGCAGGGACCCCCCTGACTTGGCCATCTCACATCTATCAACAATGTATGCATAACACTTTAAATTAACTTTCCAAACACACAATATCATGTAACATAAACATAACGTTTCATATTCATTCCTTACTTCTGAAACCACGTTAAAAATACGTCTTTAGTTAGGAAAACTCACATGATGCGTTTGATCGGATCTTTCTATCACCCTTGACCTCCAAAGGAAGTACCTGAGTAAATGGATAGGAAACATAAGCTAACCGGATACTAGACTAACCAGACCTCACTTCCGGAAATTTAAACAATCCGGACAACTCTTCCCAGGTACCGAACTATCCGGACACCCCTTCCCGGATACCACTATCCGGACACCCCTTTCCCGGATACCGAACAATTCGGACACCCCTTCCCGAATACCGCTACCCGGACACCCCTTCCCGGATACCGAACAATCCGGACAACTCTTCCCGGGTACCGAACTATCCGGACACCCCTTCTCGGATACCACTATCCAGACACCCCTTTCCCGGAAACCGAACAATCGGGATGGTACTTACCGGGCACGGGATTCGGAAACTTGTAGAGCCACTTACCGGACGCGGTTTCGGTCGAGCAATCCGCTGCTAATCCCATACAGATTCGATTTCACAAATAATAAATGTATTAACACCAAATCTTAACCATATCTTATCAATCCTTTTTCGGTCAAACACAAGAATAACACCTAATAACCACTTAGAGCATCTATTACCAATATTCACCTCAATGAACAATATCAGCATTGTCACAATCAAGAAGATGGGGAGAGCAATCACTGCTCCCCCCGAAGAACCTGCTGATGAACAACCCACAGTGAGATCCACTAGTATCCCACTCCGCCAGCCCACTCTAGGAAGCTCAAGCAATCCCATGACCGCCATTCTGAGCGCATAAACAGCTCTCACCTATCGCGTCGATCTGATGGAAGCCCAGCATAAACACATGAACCGGGCTACAGAAAGCTTCTGTATGTATACACGTGATCGGGATGCAGTCCTTAATCAGATATATCAGGGTGCTGATCCCCTGCTTGCTGCACAACTCCCTGAATTCCCAGAAGGTATCTGTCCCTCCAATGACAGTGATGATGGTCTCAGTCATGACTCCGCAGAAAGCCCACCGCTAGCAACTCCTACCCACTGAATGGTTTGTCGGGACTTTGGTTCCCACTCATGCTCTAAAAAACAATTTTTATTTTCTGTTTGGTTTCGTATTTTGCCTATGGCTAGGCATTTGACAATATCGCTACTATTTTATTTTTGTTAAATGATGCATGAAATCCTGCTGCTAAGCAGGTACTTTTGGGTACTAATTTAATTCTCGTTTGAATGCTTTTTGATCATTTTCCATTTCAAGGTGCAACTCTCGGCTTCCAACTTAAAAAGTCCCTTTTGTAAGTACGACTCTTAACTTGTCACCATGAAATGATATAGGCAATTTTTGCATCCAAACACGACCTTTTTGTACCCCCCAACCACCTTGTTCGCCGCAATTTCCAAGTCACAATGAGGACACTGTGCGATCTTAAGTTTGAGGTGGGGACTTCCAGTCTTTCCACAGTGGGGACACTGTGAAGTCTTAAGTTTGAGGTGGGTAAGCCATACCCCCCTCCCAAAAAAAATACAAAAACAGAAGAAAATCGGAGTGTCACTGCAAAAGATTGATGGTGTGCCTTTCTGGACCATCAAAGTGCTCACTCCAAGAAAAAGATGGTGTGCCTATTCTGGACCATCAGAATACCCACTCTCACAAAAAAATAGCCATACCCAAATAAAAGACTAAAGTGTACGTACTTACCCATGCAAAATACAAAACACTCACTTCTTGAAATAAAAATCTCAAAGCGAGTTTTCGGTCCATGTTTGGAATTGTTTGCTACGAAACCCTTGGGAAAATATTCAAAGCCACAAAACCTTCGAACCCAAGAAAGCCCTATTGATCAAATATGAACAAGGGAAAGATATCGTCAAGTACAAAAGTGAAGTTTTTATCTTGGAACCGAAAGAAGCATACATGGAGGGAGATCAACATGCATTCAGAGTGAGAAGTCGGTAAGTCCCTGAAAGTTCAAAAGTGCATAATTTATTTTTTATTTTTTTTATTTTTTAATTACTTGGGGACAAGTAATGGTTTAAGTTTGAGGTTGCGATAACTCTATTTTTAGAGTTATTATTTCCTTTTATTTTTATTTTATTTTGTCAAATTTTAGCCATTTCACTTCTCAAAACCCCCATTCTTAGTAATATTCCAAAAAATGAGCAAAAAGAGTGAACCATAGTTTTTATAAATCATTTGGTAGTATTTTGTTACTTTTTCACGAAATATCTACAGTGACTTGCGCATCCCACTCCGGACCCCACTATCGAGCAGAGAAGAAGACAAAAGAAAATCAAATCTTGGCTTGAAAGTAAAAATCTAGAGAATAGAAGGTTCAATTGGCTGAGGCATGGGATTGAGAAGTACAAGCATGTTCCTAAAAGCATGGCAAGATGAATTGTTTAATAAAACCCATGGTACTTTAAGTGGACTTTTTGGAAAAGGTGAAGGGACTCATGGGTAAAAGAGCTACATACTTGTGGATAGAAGTGTTACTCAAAGAAGCTGAATTATATGCCTTCTATCTTCAGTCCTTATTCTCTAGTTCTTACCCATCTTTTGTAAAGTCCAACTTTTCCTCTTAGTATATAAAAGAGGTGTTGGGTTTCATTTAATTCGTCTTGCATATCTCATCTACCACATTTAGTGTTAGTTTAGTTCTAGTTTAGTTCTAGTTGTTAGCTCTCATTTACTGCAGTAGTTCTCTAATTTTCTATATTTTCAATTCCTAGTGTAATTGTAGTTTCAAGTAATCAGTGGCAGTGACATACCCTCGTTCCCTACTGCGGTTTTAATTCAAGTCACTTTCAGTTTATTTATGTTCATCTTCTCATCTTTTGTTTTCTTTACTTCAGTAATTATGGGCTAAACATCCTTTGAGATGTAGGAAAGAGAAGTACCTGGATTTTAGAGAAAATGCTTGAGTAATCTTTATACTTAGAATATTTGTTGTTTTGGTCATTCACTGTAACGTCCCAAAAATTTCAAGGAAATTTAAAATTTTTTAAAACATACATTTCATTATAAAGCAACCATAATCTAGTAACTCATGTCTTAATTGAAATTAACGTCGTTGACTCACCGTCAACAAAGTTTATGCAGCGGAAAATTATATAATTAAATTCAAGGGTTCGAAAGTGAAAATTTAACAATCTTTGATTCTCTGCGCTTGATGTGTGTACGGTCACGCCCGACTGCCGCCCGCACCTGAAATAACAACATATTGGGAAAGGGTAAGCTAAACGCTTAGTGAATCCAACCACACACGTAGGTAGCAACCCCACGCATATCACCCCTACTCGCAAGTAGGCAACATCACCATCACCACGAATATCAAACCACATAATGATTATTATATAAGTACGAACCTCGGTCCCACCGAGTACACAAAATACATTAATACAAGCTCAGTCCCACCGAGTAAAGATTGTTGTACTAGCATAGTCCCACCAAGCCCTCGGTCCCACCGAGCCCCTCAGTCCCACCGAGGTGTACACATGTTGGGAACTGAAGATTTGCTAAGTATGGATAGTGCTGCCAGAACAACATTACTACTTCCAGAACAAAGTTACTACTGCAAGTAAAGGTTAGTACTACCAGAACAAAGTTACTACTGCCAGTAAAGGTTACCACTTCCAGAACATAGTTACTACTGCAAGACAAAGTTAATATTGCTGGAAGAATGTTAGTACTGCTGATGCATTAATGCTGCTGGAACAAGGTTAGTACTGTTTGTCAAGATTAATACTGCTGAAGCAAGGTTAGTACTGCTGAGTCAAGTTAATGCTGCTGGAATGAATTAATGCTGCTGGAGAATATTAGTACTGCTCATGCTGAATAAAGTTAATACTGTTGATGTGATAAGTTTGGTATGCGAAGATTTTGGAGATAAAGATGGAATGGATGAAGATATGCTTAAAGAAGATTCAGAAGATCAATTTATTTTTGATAGTTATCTTGTAACTATTTAGTATAAATAGATGTTGATAGATAGCTATTCGAATATACGCGATATACGAGAATTGCAGAATACGTTTTTGTTTTAGAGATAATTAACCTCAAGGTTTAGAACCCTATTTCTAGAGAAGTAGAAGTCGTCTTGATTGAGCCTGTTCATCAAGATTGAGGTTTGGTTGTAAGTTTGTGAGTTGAATTAGTGAATACAAACAGCTGTGTGTTTTCTGATATATTGTCCTTTGATTGTGTGAATTAAAGTTCTATTCCGCAGATTCTTTAATTCTAAGTTCTAAGTATTATTAGTCTTGTTAAGATTCGATCCTGACAAGTGGTATCAGAGCCTGTGTTTCTTAGAATTCTACAATTATTATGGACAATTCTATTGAATCGAACAGTACTCTTGTTTCTAAGGTTCCCATGCTCAGACCCAATGAGTTTGACATGTGGAAAATTAGAATCAAGCAGTATATTCTGCTTACTGATTATTCCATCTGGGATATCATAGAGAATGGTCCATGTGCTGAAGGAAGAATTGGACCAGATGGAAAAAGACCTCCTCCAAAGACTGATGCAGAGAGAAAAGTCAGACAAATAGAGATGAAGGCCTTAAGCACTCTGCTTTTGGCTATCCCCAATGAATATCAGCATCAATTTCATCACTGCACTGATGCTCAGACTCTGTGGAATGCATTGGAAAAGAGATTCACTGGCACCAAAAGCACCAAGAGGAATCAGAAGGCAATTCTCAAGCAGCAGTATGAAAACTTTACTTCTACTAAGAATGAGTCTATGACTCAAACTTTTGATAGATTTAATAAGCTGATTGGAGAATTGGCCACAGTAGGAGTCAAGATGGAGGCTGATGATGTTAACAGAAAGTTCTTAAGATCATTAGGTGAAGAGTGGACAATGTATATTGTGTCCTTCAGACAGAATGACCAATTGGAAGATAAAGAGCTTGATGATCTTTACAATGATCTTAGAGTCTTTGAAGCAGAGGTTGAAGCCAAAAAGAAGCCCTCTGGATATGTACATAATGCTGTACTCCTTTCAGCATCACCTGATTCTACTGCTAACCCTGAATCAGTTAGTGCTGCTGGAGGAGTCAATCAGGAAAAGACCAATGATTCAGTACTAGAAGCCTTCTTTTCTAGTCATGTTAATTCCTCATTGATTAATGATGACTTAGAACAGATTAATGCTGATGATCTTGAAGAGATGGATATCAAGTGGCAGATGGCTATGCTGTCTATGAGGGTGAAGAGATTCATAAAGAGGACAGGGAGAAACAACTTTTCCCAAAGAAGAGAAGATGGTGCTGGATTTGACAAGTCCAAAGTTGAATGCTACAAGTGTCACAAGATGGGACACTTTGCCAGGGAATGCAGAGGTGGAACATCTCACAACAGCCATCAACAAACTCAGGCTGGAAGCTCCAATCAAAACAGAAACTCTATTCAAGCTCTTGTCTCTCAACAAGGAATGTGATTTGATTGGAGTGATCAAGCAGAAGAGGCCATCCAAAATCAAGCTCTTATGGCTGAAGTTTCAGATCTTCCCACTGAGGTAAAATCTAATCTCTGTACTCAAGCTTGTATAGACACTGTTAAAAGGTATAGAGATCACAATCAGGGAATGTGTGATGACCTTAAGAGATTAGAAAAGGACAGAAAAGACTATGTAGTAATTGTTGAGAGGTTTGAAGAACAGATTAGGGCTTTTCAAGCCAATGAACTTCAACACTCCTATGATACAAACTACTGGAAATGGGAAAAGGATGGTCTAGAGTTCCAGCTTAGGGAATCCAGGGAAGAGTGTGAGAAACTAAAAGGAGAGCTTGAGAAAGTTAAACTTGATGTAGAAAAGTTTAATTGTGCCTCTAAAGTCATGGACAACATAATCAACTCTCAAATCCATAGTAAGTTGAAACCAGGCATAGGGTACAATGCCACACCCCCACCCTACAACAACACCTACATCCCTCCTAAGTCAGACCTATTAGAAACCAAGGATAGGAAGGACTTACCTAAAGGAGCCACTGAAGTAGATCCATTAGATGAAGTAGTTGTTGAGAATAAGACTGAAAAAGAAGGATCTGATGAGGAATGTGTAAGTCCATGTGTTAAGAACAATGAGATGAAAAGGACTGGAAAGGGAAAGGGAGTTCATTATACACAGACCACTGTTGTGAACTCTAATACTTGTGAACATTGTTCTTGCAAGAAATCTCAAGAGAATAAGCCCCAAAAACATGATAAAAAGAGGGGAAATCAAAGAAATTGGAATAACCAGTGGGCACAAAAGCAAGGAGTTGATCTGCAAAGGATTAACAGACCAAAACCTTGTTTTATTTGTGGCAAATTGAATCATCTTGCCAAACACTGTTATTTCAATCCTATTAACCAAAAGAAAAGTTTTCAAAGAAGTTTTCAAAAATCTTCTGGTTATAGGAAGCCTGCAAGGAATAATGTGGCTAAGAAACAAGCTGAATCCAAAAGCCACATGAGAAAACAGACTGAAAAGGAATGTGTCAATATGTGGGTCCCCAAAAGCACTAATGTTAGTACTGCTACCTCAGATAGTACTGCTGACAAGGATAGTGCTGCTAGAAGCAATACTACTGTCAATACTGCTGCTAGCAGTGTTAGTGCTGCTAACACTGTTAGTACTTCTTTTAAAGAGAATGCTGCTGCTAGCAGTGTTAGTGCTGCTAACTCTGTTAGTACCTCTTCTAAGAACAATACTGCTGCTAGCAGTGTTAGTGCTGCTAACACTGTTAGTACTTCTTCTAAGGTTAATAATGCTTCTAGTTTTTGTGCTGCTAGACCAATCTTATTGACAAAGTACTCCAGTACTGCAGTACCTAAGTTTGAAAATCTCATCAAAACCCAGTGCAAGTACTTTGATGAGCAAGGGAGACCCAAGACCACTTTGGCTTGGGTTCCCAATAAAAACTAACTGATTTATCTAATGTGCAGGGCAACCAACAGCTCAAGGGGAAGAGCATCTGGCATGTTGATAGTGGTTGCTCCAGGCACATGACAGGTAACATGGCCTGCCTCAAGAATTTCAAAAGAATTGATGGAGGACATGTTGCTTTTGGAAATAATCCTGCAGGAGGTAAGATAAGTGGTAAAGGTGATGTGTCAAAAGGTAAGATGACATTTGAGGATGTTTACTATGTTGAGCAATTGAGATACAACCTGTTAAGTGTATCACAGGTCTGTGACAAGAAACATAGTATATTATTTACTGATTCTGAATGCATTATTCTTGCTCCTGGATTCAAAGTAGTTGATGAAAACTTGATACTATTGAGAACTCGTAGAAAGGATAATGTGTATTGTTTAGATTTAGAAAGTGTTTCATCTGATTCATCTCTAAATTGTTTGGTTTCAAAAGCTTCAATAGATGAATCTTCACTTTGGCACAGAAGGATGTGTCACATGAATTTTAAAACAATGAATAAACTTGTTAAAAATAATCTTGTTAGGGGTTTACCATCAAAAGTATATTCATGTGATGATCATTGTGTTGCATGTCTCAAAGGCAAACAACACAAAACTTCTCATAAGTCCAAAGAGATAAACACTATCTCAAATCCTCTTCAGTTGTTGCATATGGATCTGTTTGGCCCTACAAATGTCATGAGTATTGGCAAGAAGTCATACTGTTTAGTTATTGTTGATGATTACTCTAGATTTACTTGGGTATATTTTCTGAGAACTAAAGATGAGACAAGTGGACTGATCAAATATTTTATTCTTAGAATTGAAAACCAATCAAATCAAAAAGTGAAAGTCATTAGATCAGATAATGGGACTGAATTTAAAAACTTTGATCTAAACACCTTTTGTGAGGAAAAAGGAATTGAGAGACAATACAGTGCTCCTAGGACTCCACAACAGAATGGTGTTGCTGAGAGAAGGAATAGGACACTGATTGAGGCTGCTAGATCTCTGTTAGCTGATTCAAAATTACCCACTACTTTTTGGGCAGAAGCAGTTAATACTGCTTGTTATGTTCAAAACAGATTTTTGGTCATAAAGCCTAAAAACAAGACACCTTATGAGCTTTTTCTGAAAAAGAAACCATTTATTGGATTTTTCAAACCATTTGGATGTCCTTGTACAATTCTCAATACCAAATCTCACTTAGGTAAGTTTGATAGCAAAGCAGATGATGGCTTTCTTGTTGGTTACTCATCTCAGAGTAAGGCTTACAGAGTGTTTAATACCTCTTCTAGAATAATTGAAGAAAGTGACAATGTCAAATGCAATGAGAACACACCAAATCCTATTGGTTCAGGTCCTGATTGGCTATTTGACATTGATTCACTCACTAATTCTTTGGGTTTCAGTAGTGATGTAAATACAGGACAAAGGGATGCACCACCATCAGATAACAGTATTCAGTCTGTGATATTTCCACTCCCTACCATTGATCCTGTTGACTTCTGTGAACCAGAAACGGAAGCTGAACCCATTCAGAATGAAGAAGAGAGAAGAATAGAGGAAAATCAGACTTCAAGAGAGTCTGAAGTGACTGAAGAAGCTGAAGAAAATCCAGACTTAAATGAGTCAAATCTGGATGTGAACTTACAAGAGGAATCTGGTCATCCATCAAGAACTCAGAAAAATCATCCTCCTGAGTTGGTTATAGGAGACATTGCTTCTCCCATGATGACTAGGAATCAAAGCAGACTTCAAGAGCTACAAGATCAGCAGAATACAGTTAATACTGTACTTACTTGCTTTCTATCCCAAATTGAGCCCAAAAAGGCTTATGATGCTATGAAAGATCCAAGTTGGATAGAAGCAATGCAAGAGGAGCTGCTACAGTTTAAATTACAGGATGTTTGGGACTTGGCGGACCTTCCAAAAGGTCATAGAGCTATTGGCACCAAGTGGATTTTCAGAAACAAGAAGGATGACAGAGGAATTGTGATCAGAAACAAAGCAAGGCTGGTTGCACAAGGGTATACTCAGGAAGAGGGCATAGACTATGAGGAAGTCTTTGCTCCAGTGGCACGGATTGAAGCAATTAGGCTATTTCTAGCCTATGCCTCATACATGAAGTTCAAGGTCTACCAAATGGATGTAAAAAGTGCTTTTCTGTATGGAAGTATTGATGAAGAATTATATGTCTGTCAACCCCCTGGATTTGAGAATCCATTGCACCCTGACAGAGTGTACAAGTTGAAGAAGGCACTTTATGGTTTACATCAAGCCCCAAGAGCATGGTATGACACCCTGTCTACCTATCTCTTGGAAAATGAATTTGAAAGAGGAGTCATTGACAAGACCTTGTTCATTAAGAGGAGAGAGAAAGACACACTACTTGTTCAGATCTATGTGGATGACATCATCTTTGGATCCACAAATGATCACATGTGTAAAGAGTTTGAAGAGTTAATGCACAAGAGCTTCAAGATGAGTTCCATGGGAGAACTTACTTTCTTCCTTGGGCTTCAGGTGAAACAGAGGAAAGATGGGATTTTCATAAGCCAATCCAAATATGTGAAAGACATCCTGGACAAGTATGGTTTAACAGACTCAAAGCCAGCAAGCACACCAATGGAGACACACAAACAGATCACTGCAGATCTTGAGGGGGAGGATGTGGATGTCCATCATTACAGATCTATGATTGGATCACTCATGTATCTCACAGCCTCTAGACCAGACATTATGTTTCCAGTATGTGTTTGTGCCAGATTTCAGGTTACATCTAAGAAATCACACCTTCTTGCAGTCAAAAGAATTTTTAGATACCTAAAAGGGCAACCTAGATTAGGTCTTTGGTATCCTTATGAATCTTCATTTGACTTGCTTGCATACTCAGACAGTGACTTAGGTGGAGCTAACATGGATAGGAAGTCTACTTCAGGTGGATGTCAGTTTTTGGGTGCAAGACTTGTATCATGGCAGTGTAAGAAACAAACCACAGTGTCCTTATCTACAACAGAAGCTGAGTATATAACTGCTGCAAGTTGCTGTTCTCAGGTGTTATGGATTCAGAATCAGATGTTGGACTATGGGGTAACATTTCTTCACACTCCAATCTTCATTGACAACAACAGTGCCATTAGCATTGTTAACAATCCTGTCAAGCACTCAAAAACAAAGCACATAGAGATCGGGTATCACTTTATTAGAGACTGTAATGAAAAGAAATTGATTCAAGTTGCTAAAGTTCATACCAATGACCAGTTTGCAGATCTATTCACAAAAGCTTTTGATGTGGGTAGATTCACTTTCTTGGTAACAAGTGTGGGCTTGATCAGCCTTGAATAAATTCATGATTTTTAATTTTTTATACCTGTATTTTTTTGTATATTTGGTGTTACTAACTAGTTTTCTCAGAACCTCAGTATGACTCAGATTGACAAGGGCTGCAAAGTGTAAGTATAGTTACTACTGCCAGTGCAGAGTTACTACTGCTAGTACATATTTTCTACTGCTTTGTAGTTAATACTGCTTAGTAGTTAATACTGCTTTGTAGTTAATACTGCTTAGTAGTTAATACTGCATGTGTAATTAATACTGCTTTGCAGTTCACACTGCTTAGTAGTTAATACTGCTTTGTAGTTAATACTGCTTAGTAGTTAATACTGCTTTATAGTTAATACTGCTTAGTAGTTAATACTGCTTTGTAGTTAATACTGCTTAGTAGTTAATACTGCATGTGTAATTAATACTGCTTTGCAGTTCACACTGCTTAGTAGTTAATACTGCTGCGTAGTTAATACTGCTCAGTCGTTAATACTGCTCAGTCGTTAATACTGCTAAGTCGTTAATACTGCTTTTAAAGAAAATCAGGGCTAGTACTGCTATAAATACTCTTTCAACCCGCCAAAGTTCATAACGTCTCTTTGCATTCAATTTTTCTCTCTCTCGTTCTAACCTTTTCTCCCTAGAATCTCTGTGTTTTCTATCCAAATCCTCAGGAAGAATGATGACAATGGAGTTTGTCGATGAGCACAATGAGATTGCGATGCTTTAGAAGCCAAAGCAGGCCGCAAGATTTCATGATATTGTGAATTTTCTCAAGTCCACACACATCTCTCATGCCCTAACAGTGTGCCCAACCATTTATATCGAGCATCAAAAGCAATTTGGGGAGAATGCCACTGTTATATTCGAAGATGGGCGGAAAATCATTCGAACAAGGGTTTGTGACAAACCCTTGAAGGTCACAGAGGAGGTTATTCGCATCACTCTTCTCTTAGATGATGCCTCAGGTATAACCTATCTTTCTAATGATGAACTTTTCTCGACCTTACCAAGAATGGGGTATGAAGGTCCCATTGGAATTTTTAAATTCTACAAGTCAAAGTTTTTCACCCAATGGCGATTTCTTGTTCATACTCTTATGCACTGTATTTCAAAGAAAACAACTGGATGGAGTGAGTTTAGCAGTACCATTGCCTATGCCTTGGTCTGCTTAACCACTGCCAGAAAGTTCAATTTTTCAGCAATGATTTTTAATGATCTTGTGGCAAACCTAGAATCCAAAAAGAGCTTTTACATGTATCCTAGGTTTGTCCAAGAAGTAATTAACCATGAATTGACGGATTTACCTCAGTCTGCTGAGGTATATGTGCCAAAATCCCCTAAAGGGAAGGTTTTCTCAAATATGAGAAGAATTCCTAGAGACTCGGAAGGAGTTGACACACCATTGTTCTCTAAAATGATGGTTGTGTCCCACACCACTGAAGGTATGGCATCAGGGTCAAGGCCCCCATTAGACACACCCACTGATGGCCAATCCCAACCTTCCATCACCAAAGAAATCCCACAGTCCATTCTTTTAAGACCCACTCCCAAAATCACCAAGAAGTTTGAAAGAAGAAAGGTACACAAGGTTCCTTCCCTTGGTGTATCTCCTAATAGCCCAAAGCCTACAAGCCCTCTATTGGAGCATTCTACAATAGAGAATATCAAAAGGGTAACCACAGGGGTGTCTCCCAACCCCAAGAAGGTGCTCTCTAAGGAGAAGGATGAGCATGTGGGCTGCAAGGCTGCCACTACTTCTGCTAGCAAAGAGAAGGACAGTGGTAACATCACTAAGACCTTCCCCACGGCAACTCAGAATGTGAAAACATTCAGAGGACCCAGGCGCCAAGAAACCATGGGAGTAGGTTGTGCTTTTGCTAGGCAAGAGACACCTACTAAAACTTCCAATGAGCCTGTAAGGGAGGTAAACACTTCTAAACCAGGTGAGGATAGATATACTTATGAGGAATTGATGGAAACCATTGCCAACATCAACATTGATGTCATGAATCAGCAGAAGGAGATTGATGAGCTTAAGAAGGTGGTTCTTTATTAACACACCAAGATAGAGAAGAATAAGAAGATGATCACCAAGCTGCTGCAAAGAAGGAAGAAAGCTCAGTATGTTCTGAAAAGGAGAAGATCAACCACTGATGCTTCCAAAAAGGGGGAGTTAGAAACTGAACTAAACATGGAGGATGCAAAGATTGAGGGGGAGAATGAGCATATGGTTGAGGGGGAGGCTGAGCAGGTTGCAGAAGTTGCAAAGGAAGCAGAAAGTGAGAAAGCAGCAGTAACTGAAACTGCAAAAAATGAGAAGGAAGTAGTATCTGAGTTTCTAGCAGCAGAAACCACAGAAAAAGCAGCAGAAACAGTTAATGCTGCAGTATCTGAGATTGAAGCAGCAATAGCTGAAATTATGAAGAGTCTTGTTGATGCAGCAGTATCTGAAAGTGAGAAGGAAGCAGTATATGTTTCTACAGTAACTAAATCTGAGATTGAAGCAGAGGTATTTGAGATTGTGAAGAATAGTGTTGAAGCAGCAGTATCAAAGATAGTAAAAGAAGCAGTAACAGATAGAGCAGCAGAAATGATTAATGCTGCTAGTCAAAAAGCAGCAGAAACCATTCAAGCAGCAAAAATGGTTAATGTTGCTGAAAAACATAAGGCAACAGAAACCATCCCTGAAGCAGCAGAAACAAAGGAAACAGCTGAAACCATTCCTGAAGCTGTTAAATCACTCAAAAGAACCAAGATGGTGTCAAACAAAAGACCAAGAACAAAGTCTATAGCTTCAAAGAAGAAAGTTGTAAAGAAGCCTAGGGTGGAACCCATTGTAGAAGAAGCTAAGGAGGAAGTTGTGAAAGAGAAAACTGATCAAAAAGTTGCTGAAGAAGAAGTGGCAACTCCATCAGGTCAACCAAGCAATGTACAATCACCAACAAATGCTCAATGTGATATGTATATTACTGTGGTTGATACTAGTCCAATCAAAGTTAAACCATTAGCTTCTATGGCTCCTGAGATCATCTTCTGGGATACTTTGAGAGATCAGAGAAAGGAGTACATTAGAGTAAAAAGAGCAGATGGGAAGTTTGAGGTCAGTTCTACATGGGGAAGACTTATCAGGATGTGCTCTAGATCTGACATTGAGGAGATGTTCAAGGTGGGAATGAAGCTTTATGGAAATATGATGACTGAGAATGGAATGTCCATCACCAAAATGGTACTTGAATACCTGTGCCTAATGTTCAAACCAGAAGCTGTTCAGTATTTGATTGAAAGAAATTTTCAGGCCATTACCAACTGGATGCTCATTGAACATTGTGGAGTGTATGTCATCACACTTGACCATACATTTCATTAACATTATTTGGTGGATGTTGTATACAAGCACAACATGAAAAGGTTGAATGGAATGCTACATGCTAAGTTGGTTTGCAACAAGGATTCTGAAATGGGAAGATACTTGGTAAGAAGGATTATCAATCAAAGTCTGGGTTTGAATCCTGATTTATGCGTTAATGATTAGGTTTTGGAAGCATCATCTGAAGAACTTGACTTCTCTTTCTAAAAGTCAAGTTAGGGGGAGATTGTTGGGAACTGAAGATTTGCTAAGTATGGATAGTGCTGCCAGAACAACATTACTACTTCCAGAACAAAGTTACTACTGCAAGTAAAGGTTAGTACTGCCAGAACAAAGTTACTACTGCCAGTAAAGGTTACCACTTCCAGAACATAGTTACTACTGCAAGACAAAGTTAATACTGCTGGAAGAATGTTAGTACTGCTGATGCATTAATGCTGCTGGAACAAGGTTAGTACTGCTTGTCAAGATTAATACTACTGAAGCAAGGTTAGTACTGCTGAGTCAAGTTAATGCTGCTGGAATGAATTAATGCTGCTGGAGAATATTAGTACTGCTCATGCTGAATAAAGTTAATACTGCTGATGTGATAAGTTTGGTATGCGAAGATTTTGGAGATAAAGATGGAATGGATGAAGATATGCTTAAAGAAGATTCAGAAGATCAATTTATTTTTGATAGTTATCTTATAACTATTTAGTATAAATAGATGTTGATAGATAGCTATTCGAATATACGTGATATACGAGAATTGCAGAATACGTTTTTGTTTTAGAGATAATTAACCTCAAGGTTTAGAACCCTATTTCTAGAGAAGTAGAAGTCGTCTTGATTGAGCCTGTTCATCAAGATTGAGGTTTGGTTGTAAGCTTGTGAGTTGAATTAGTGAATACAAACAGCTATGTGTTTTCTGATATATTGTCCTTTGATTGTGTGAATTAAAGTTCTATTCCGCAGATTCTTTAATTCTGAGTTCTAAGTATTATTAGTCTTGTTAAGATTCGACCCTGACAACACATGCATCAAATATTCCACATACGAATTCAACAAATCACAACCAGTTATCACATCCCAACTAGTTCATGTAAGCACATAAATGCACGTAATAACACGTAACACAAAAGAACGACATACATGAAATTCCTAACTACGCGGTGAGAGAACTCACCTCAAGGCTAAGCAATGTGCTCACGAATCGCAACACCAACACGGCAATCTTCTTCACTTTTTCCCACCTAAATACGTATAAAAAGTCAAAGGAAAGTCCCGACCCATAACACGTTTACTAGTTTTCAAAAGACTAAATATTCCAGCTTTTTATTAAAAAAAATACAGGTCTGTTCGGGACCTGTTTTACCCCCTTAAAACTGATAAATACCGAAATCAAAATCCATAATTACGAAGTTCTAAGTCTTACGATTTCAGGGACGTATCGCACGCGTCCTAACGATTTTTCTATAATTTACCATGGGTTTTACAAGAATGATTCGCAGAACAGCGAACACCCGGACCTTTCAGTACAACATGGCAACTTCGCCCTAGCTATGTTCCGAACTGGTCCTTCCGCAAAACAGAAGGAGCTTAATAGACTCCGAAACGAAACTTTTGGCACCAGTCCCATCCCAAACCGACATTCCAAACAAAAGTTATGCATAAAACAAAACAGGGACAGAAAGCTGGATGTTTTTCGGACCAGGATGTATAAACAGCCCCATACGGCAAAGCTACAGACTTAAACAGATTTTCGGCAAAACACGAAAAACTTTCCTGACTCGATTAGTGAACTTCGGCCACCGATTTCATTTCAATCCGAGCTACGAGTAAAGAGTTACGGCCACGACAAAACAGTGGCAGAAAATCGTCATTCACATAAAATGACAAATCACCAAACTTGCGACCATTTTATCACCTAGCTAGAGGCTGAACCAGTTTTCCGCCAGAACACGGAAAACGTGACCGACCCCGAACTTGAACCGTGGGTGCCAGTTTCGGCTCAATCGGAGTTATGACGGAAAAGTTATGGCCGTCGCAAAAACAGTGACTGAACAATTATTCACATGAAATGATGATTATAAAGAGAACGACGGCTTTATCGAATTGGCTTAATCGATTAAGTCACGACTTAAAGGGCTCTAAGGTCATTAACAGGTCACATCCACGCACCACCCACTGCCACCTCCGGCAGTGGTGGTCGCCGGTGGCGGTCGGCGGCGGTCCTTCGACAAAACAATTAAAACGAGCCGCAAACCACCGTGAAATCCCTACTCTCTCGATCACCTTACCGCATGCACATATATGACTCACACCACCACCACCACCACCACCCGACACCCAGCCACCACAGTGGCGGCGCACGGCGGCGGCGTTGCCGCTGCCCCTTCGCCGGAAACCAAAAAACGAAAACCGAACGTAACGAGAACCATACCTTACAACGACGACTCGCAACCGTGCCTGGAATCCCTTCTTCTCAACCTCTCCGACGACGGACGTGGACACCGGTGGTTTTCCGGCGGTCGTGGCGGCATTTCTCCTGCGACTTCTCTTTCTCACGGTTTCTCCCTAATTCTTGGCCAAATGAAACAATGAGGAAAATGAAACAAACACAAACAATCGGCTGTTTGTTGGTGCCGTGTGGAAACCGACGAGAAGAGGAAGAGGGGGGGGGGGGTCGGTCCCCCTTTCCTTAGTCGTTCAAAACCACCAACACCCCACATTTCCCATTAACCCCTCCGTGTTCCCGCCCTTGGCATTTCCGGTCCCTGGTTTTTCGTCATAATAAAAAAAAATAAGCAAGGTTGCCACGTGTAACATTCGAGGTCCCTCCCTTGACAACCTCCGTTAATTAATCACACTTTAAACGATAATAAAATAAATACATTAAGAATTTTAAAAACCATACCGAGACACGGGCTTTACAACTCTCCCCCGCTTGAATTAGACTTCGTCCCCGAAGTCTACACCCGCAAACAGCTCCGGATAATTCTCTCGCATCTCCGCTTCAGGTTCCCAAGTCCACTCGGAACCCTTTCGGTGTCTCCATTGAACCTTCACCAAACCAACAACCTTGTTCCGCGAGGTTCTCGTCCTCCTGTCAAGAATAGCAACTGGCTTTTCCACGTAATTAAGCCGCTCGTCGATTTGAATATCTTCGAGCGGTACTACTGCAGACTCATCCATCACACACTTCCGCAATTGCGAATCGTGGAAGGTGTTGTGAATCAAGTTCAGTTCCTCCGGTAGCTCCAACCGGTAAGCCACTTTCCCCACGCGGGCGATGATCCGGTAAGGCCCAATATAACGAGGCCCTAGCTTCCCCCGCTTACGAAACCGGATCACCCCTTTCCAGGGTGAAACCTTCAACAATACATAATCACCTACCTGAAACTCCAAGTCGGATCGCCTTTTGTCGGCGTAGCTCTTCTGCCGACTCTGTGCAATAACCAAACGGTCCCGCACCATCTGAATTGTCTCGATCGTCTTCAACACGATGTCAGTACTCCCTAACACCCGATGCCCAACCTCGCCCCAACAAACGGGCGTCCTGCATTTCCTACCGTACAACAACTCGTATGGCGGCATGCCAATACTAGAGTGGTAGCTGTTGTTGTAGGAAAATTCCGCCAAAGGTAGGTACTGATCCCAACTACCTCCAAAATCGATGACACATGCACGAAGCATATCCTCGAGGGTCTGAATGGTTCGTTCGCTCTGTCCGTCCGTCTGTGGATGAAAGGCCGTGCTAAAGTGTAATCGTGTACCCATCTTCGACTGGAACTTCTCCCAAAATCGAGAGGTAAAACGAGTATCCCTGTCGGAGACAATCGAAACTGGCACCCCGTGCCTGGCCACGATCTCACGCACAAACACCTCCGCAAGCTTCTCCACCGAGGAGCTCTCCCTGATGGCCAAGAAGTGTGCACTCTTGGTCAGACGGTCAACGATCACCCAAATGGCATCGTTCCCACGGGGAGTCCTTGGGAGTTTCGTTATGAAGTCCATGGTAATCTCTTCCCATTTCCAAACCGGGACCTCCAACGGTTGCAATTTACCATGAGGTCGTTGATGTTCCGCTTTGACCTTCCGACAGGTCATACATACCTCAACACATCTAGCAACATCCCGCTTCATGCCGGGCCACCAATAACCTTCGCGCAAGTCCCTGTACATCTTTGTAGCCCCCGGGTGAATCGGGAACTTGGACTTATGCGCCTCATCCATTAATACCTGCCGGTTCCCACCGATGAATGGAACCCAAACCCTACCATGTCGAGTTAACAACCCCCGACTATCACGAACAAGATTTGAGATTTCCCCCGACACTCTTTCCCGTTTTGCATTTTCCTCCAAGACAACCACCTATTGAGCTCTTCCTATCGACTCCAGGATAGATGTAACCACTGTCAATCGCTGACAATAACCACTCAGTGGCTCACCGACCGGATGTCGGCTGAGTGCGTCCGCGACCACGTTCACCTTACCCGGGTGGTAAAGTATCTCGCAGTCATAATCCTTAACCACATCGAGCCACCTTCGCTGACGCATATTAAGGTTCTGCTGATCCATCAAGTACTTGAGGCTCTTATGGTCAGTGTAGATCGTACACTTGACACCATAGAGATAGTGCCTCCAAATTTTAAGGGCAAACACTACCGCTCCCAACTCCAGGTCATGAGTCGGGTAATTTGCTTCGTGAGGCTTCAGCTGTCTAGAAGCGTAGGCTATGACCTTGCCGCGCTGCATAAGCACGACACCCAAACCCTGATGTGAGGCGTCACAATATACTACCAAATCCTCCATGCCCTCGGGTAAGGTTAACACAGGAGCCTCACACAACCGCCTGCGTAGCTCCTCGAACGCCTTCTGTTGTTCCTCCCCCCAACTGAAAGCCGCAGATTTCTCTGTCAATCGCGTCATGGGCAACGCGATCTTAGAGAAATCCTGAATAAACCTTCGATAATAACCCGCTAATCCCAGAAAGCTTCGCACCTCAGTAGGAGTCTTCGGCACCTCCCACCGCATCACAGCGGCAATCTTAGCTGGGTCAACCATAATACCATCCTGATTCACGACATGTCCTAGGAACTGGACCTCTCGTAACCAGAATTCGCACTTGGAAAACTTAGCGTATAACTTCTCTCGCCTCAATACTTCCAACACTTCTCGAAGATGCATCTCGTGCTCCTCCTTGGTCTTTGAATACACCAGAATGTCATCGATGAACACAATCACCGAACGGTCCAACATCGGACTACACACTCGGTTCATGAGGTCCATGAACGCTGCAGGTGCATTGGTGAGTCCAAAAGGCATCACCACAAACTCGTAATGACCGTATCGCGTACGGAAAGCCGTCTTTTCCGTGTCCTCACTCCTGACCCGCGTCTGGTGGTACCCCGACCGTAGATCAATCTTGGAGAACCATGAGGCCCCCTGAAGCTGGTCGAACAAATCGTCAATCCTTGGCAAAGGATAACGATTCTTTACCGTAAGCTTATTCAGCTCTCGGTAGTCTATGCACATCCGTTGTGATCCATCCTTCTTCTTCACGAATAAGATAGGTGCTCCCCACGGCGAACAGCTCGGTCTAATGAACTCCTTTTCGAGTAGTTCTTGCAGCTGAGCGTACAACTCTTTCATTTCCGGTGGAGCCAGGCGGTAGGGTGCCTTGGCCACCGGAGCCGCACCCGGGATCCGATCGATCCGAAACTCTACCTGTCGTTCGGGAGGTATCCCCGGCAATTCCTCGGGAAACACGTCGGTGAACTCCCGTACCACAGGTACGTCTTCCGCAGACATCTTCGCTTCCCCAACCCTCGTGTCTAACATGTATGCTAAAAATCCTTGCCCACTATGCTGAAGGTACCTCCGAGCTCTCGCAGCCGAACATATGGCCGTAGACCGTCTAGACGAATCTCCCTGCACTAACAGTTCTCCCCCGCTTGGGGTTCGAACTCGCACTTGCTTGTGGCGGCAAACGATCTCCACGTCGAACTTATCCATCCAATCCATGCCCACAATCACACAAAGCTCCCGCATAGCAATCGGGATCAGGTCAATGAGAAACCTCACCCCTGAGATCTCTAAGGTGCATCCGCGAAACACGTCTGTGACCGTCAAGGTCCTATCATCGGCCACCTCAACAACCAGAGGATAACTCAAGCGTCCTACAACTCGGCCTAAACCCTCGCTAAAAGTGCGAGACACAAAAGAGTGAGTAGCCCCGCTATCAAACATCACAACTGCAGGCACCGAGTTAACTAGGAATGTACCTAACATATAATTCAACCACAACTAAATACATGACATGGAAAGGAAAGACAAAAGGAAAGAAGTAAGGGATATACCTGTCACCACTTTAGGGGTCGCCTGTGCCTCATCCACCGTCAACTGGTGAACTCTACCTCGGGCCGCTCCCGCCCCTGGCTGACCAGCTCGACCATCTGTGATACGCAACGGGGCATTCCCAGGCACCCTCTGAGCTCCACCCCCAGTAGCTACCCCTGCTCTAGGACAGTTGGCCCTTACGTGGCCCGTCTGATTACAGTTGAAACAAACCATTAACGGCGTCTTACAATCCCGGCTAAGGTGACCGGGTTGACCACACTTAAAACACCCCTCCACTCTCCTTGCTCCAGTATCACGGGGCTTAAACCCGCCACTCCTAGAACCCGTGCGCGTACCTGTAAACCTCGAACGCTTCGGCACTGTCGAGATGGGCGTCACTGGCTGTGCCGCCTTCCGCTTCTTAGCTTGGGTCTCCAGCTCAAGCTCCCTCCTTCGAGCGGCGTCCATCATGGTGGATAATGAAGTGTACTGTGCCGTGCCAACAAATTCTCGGATCTCCGTGCGTAGCATATCTTTATACCTTGACATCTTCATCTCTTCCGAGGCGGCATACTGAGGACAGAATAATGCCATCTCGGTAAATTTCCTGTTCATCTCTTTTACCGTCTCTGTTGTCTGTGTGAGCTCTAGGAATTCTTTAGCGATTCGTTCCATCTCTACTGGCGGTACATACTCCGCACGGAAACGAGTGACAAACTCGTCCCAAGTCAAAGTAGTGCGCTCGGCAGGTGTCAATGCCGTGGCGCACCAATCCTTCGCGCCGTCACGTAGTAGATTTACTGCAAAACGGACCTTTAGGTTGTCCGGGCAGCCACTGGTCAAAAATGCGAACTCCATGTCAGATACCCATCGCATGCTGGTAATCGGATCCGGGTCTCCCTTAAACTCTGGCGGGGAACAGGCGGAGAGATCCCGGTACTGGAACTCTCGGTTACGGAGATGACTTTCCGCAGGCAGTGGAATAGCTGCAATACGCTCCTCCAGTAGGATCACCACCTCCTCTCGAATAGCGGTGATGATCTCGGGGATCGCCTCCCCGATCGCGTGGGAAACCTCAGTAGCAATCAGTTCCCTAATACGCTCCTCAGTAATCCCCGTCTCGGCTCGCGACGCCGCCGCGTTGTTCCTTCTAGTATTGACCATCCTAGAAAGAGAAATTTCAGAGATCTATAAGCACATATAACTCACCCTACCACGCTCATACTCCACTCCTTGGCTCCCTTGTGACTCTCCCCGACTCAAGCATGGATCCTGTGCTTCAGATAGTAGGAGCTCTACTACTACCCTTCACACCTATCCTTACTCGTTTCGAGTCCTGTCTCGGGACAATCAAGTAGTTGATTACCACAAATAAACACATATAGCCAATCCAGCCCGTACAAACACCTTTCCTAACTCCCTAGAAAGGTCATATCACCCACTATCCCTTGCTAACACGGAAACCCCACTAACCCTGACGAGTCGCCTCGTGAATGCACAGTCGTATACAGTGTAAAACCAGATAGACGTTCGAATAAGAGATTCTATCCTAGAACGGTTGGACTCAAACAAGAGCTGCGCAATAGAACTAAATCTAATATTCTAAGGCTATTCAGTTCCTACTGCATACAACCTAGAGTTCATTCGCTCAACAACCTATCAAAGCTAGCATGAGTTCCTATAAGCGATAAAACCAGCATACGGTACCATACAGTTCACATAAGCAATCTAGCATGCATACACTATACCTGAAAAGCGATAGATACACTAAGTTCCTTACCTTCCCAGTTGGCGTCGGCTGACTGTACACATTGCGCTCACGATCATCGTTTCCAAACGGGTTTTCTCTTTTCATTTAAAAAAAAAATTGATAAAAGAATTTAAAGATCTCTTAGCCGCAACTTGAGACCAAACACACCGAGATGTGCTTGATTCACTCAAGCTGTGCTCTGATACCAAGTTGTAACGTCCCAAAAATTTCAAGGAAATTTAAAAAATTTTAAAACATACATTTCATTATAAAGCAACCATAATCTAGTAACTCATGTCTTAATTGAAATTAACGTCGTTGACTCACCGTCAACAAAGTTTATGCAGCGGAAAATTATATAATTAAATTCAAGGGTTCGAAAGTGAAAATTTAACAATCTTTGATTCTCTGCGCTTGATGTGTGTACGGTCACGCCCGACTGCCGCCCGCACCTGAAATAACAACATATTGGGAAAGGGTAAGCTAAACGCTTAGTGAATCCAACCACACACGTAGGTAGCAACCCCACGCATATCACCCCTACTCGCAAGTAGGCAACATCACCATCACCACGAATATCAAACCACATAATGATTATTATATAAGTACGAACCTCGGTCCCACCGAGTACACAAAATACATTAATACAAGCTCAGTCCCACCGAGCCCTCGGTCCCACCGAGTAAAGATTGCTGTACTAGCTTAGTCCCACCAAGCCCTCGGTCCCACCGAGCCCCTCAGTCCCACCGAGGTGTACACATGCATCAAATATTCCACATACGAATTCAACAAATCACAACCAGTTATCACATCCCAACTAGTTCATGTAAGCACATAAATGCACTTAATAACACGTAACACAAAAGAACGACATACATGAAATTCCTAACTACGCGGTGAGAGAACTCACCTCAAGGCTAAGCAATGTGCTCACGAATCGCAACACCAACATGGCAATCTTCTTCACTTTTTCCCACCTAAATACGTATAAAAAGTCAAAGGAAAGTCCCGACCCATAACACGTTTACTAGTTTTCAAAAGACTAAATATTCCAGCTTTTTATTAAAAAAAAATACAGGTCTGTTCGGGACCTGTTTTACCCCCTTAAAACTGATAAATACCGAAATCAAAATCCATAATTACGAAGTTCTAAGTCTTACGATTTCAGGGACGTATCGCACGCGTCCTAACGATTTTTCTATAATTTACCATGGGTTTTACAAGAATGATTCGCAGAACAGCGAACACCCGGACCTTTCAGTACAACATGGCAACTTCGCCCTAGCTATGGTCCGAACTGGTCCTTCCGCAAAACAGAGGAAACTTAATAGACTCCGAAACGAAACTTTTGGCACCAGTCCCATCCCAAACCGACATTCCAAGCAAAAGTTATGCATAAAACAAAACAGGGACAGAAAGCTGGAAGTTTTTCGGACCAGGATGTATAAACAGCCCCATACGGCCCAGCTACAGACTTAAACAGATTTTCGGCAAAACACGAAAAACTTTCCTGACTCGATTAGTGAACCTCGGCCACCGATTTCATTTCAATCCAAGCTACGAGTAAAGAGTTACGGCCACGACAAAACAGTGGCAGAAAATCGTCATTCACATAAAATGACAAATCACCAAACTTGCGACCATTTTTTCACCTAGCTAGAGGCTGAACCAGTTTTCCGCCAGAACACGGAAAACGTGACCGACCCCGAACTTGAACCGTGGGTGCCAGTTTCGGCTCAATCGGAGTTATGACGGAAAAGTTATGGCCGTCGCAAAAACAGTGACTGAACAATTATTCACATGAAATGATGATTATAAAGAGAACGACGGCTTTATCGAATTGGCTTAATCGATTAAGTCACGACTTAAAGGGCTCTAAGGTCATTAACAGGTCACAGCCACGCACCACCCACTGCCACCTCCGTCAGTGGTGGTCGCCGGTGGCGGTCGGCGGCGGCCGGCGACGGTCCTTCGACAAAACAATTAAAACGAGCCGCAAACCACCGTGAAATCCCTACTCTCTCGATCACCTTACCGCATGCACATATATGACTCACACCACCACCACCACCACCACCACCCGACACCCAACCACCACAGTGGCGGCGCGCGGCGGCGGCGCTGCCGCTGCCCCTTCGCCGGAAACCAAAAAACGAAAACCGAACGTAACGAGAACCATACCTTACAACGACGACTCGCAACCGTGCCTGGAATCCCTTCTTCTCGACCTCTCCGACGACGGACGTGGACACCGGTGGTTTTCCGGCGATCGTGGCGGCGTTTCTCCGGCGACTTCTCTTTCTCACGGTTTCTCCCTAATTCTTGGCCAAATGAAACAATGAGGAAAATGAAACAAACACAAACAATCGGCTGTTTGTTGGTGCCGTGTGGAAACCGACGAGAAGAGGAAGAGGGGGGGGGGTCGGTCCCCCTTTCCTTAGTCGTTCAAAACCACCAACACCCCACATTTCCCATTAACCCCTCCGTGTTCCCGCCCTTGGCATTTCCGGTCCCTGGTTTTTCGTCATAATAAAAAAAATAAGCAAGGTTGCCACGTGTAACATTCGAGGTCCCTCCCTTGACAACCTCCGTTAATTAATCACACTTTAAACGATAATAAAATAAATACATTAAGAATTTTAAAAACCATACCGAGACACGGGCTTTACATTCACTCTCGATTATTGCCCAATGATGCAAACAAGTCGATCACTTGTAAGGATCTAAAGTCTAGTTCTTAACTCTAGAAATGAGTAGAATGCAGTGACACGAGCTTGGATGATGCTAGGGGATTCGAAAGAATTCTTATGACACTTACGAAAGTGAGGTCGGCACAGTGAGCTAATCTCAACCCACTGGAGTAGTAGGAAAGCTAGTTGGTGTATTTAAAAACACTTAGAGTATTTGTCTCTACACATTCCATCGAGGCCTGAAAAGGTCCATTTTGAGATTACCATTGACAAAACAATAAATACTAAGAGTGTGGGATTTTTCCTTAACGGTGTGAGTATTTTGTAACCGGGCTTTTCTAACGAAGATGCCCACCTCAAGTACAAGGATCACTTTTGGGATCAGGTATTTAATATAAAATCTAGGGAAAAAATCTAACCTACATTCCTTCTTTAAAATCTTAAGTAAAATCGTTAAAGTAGCATTTCGCCAACAAACCAAAATATTGCTTCCTCTGTACTTGAAAACTGTAAAAGGAGCTCATAAGAACCATATTGTCTTGATTGCCCAGTCTCTGTGGATACGATTATGGTATTTTTCCAACTTTTACTTGCTGTGACGATCATAGTGGTCAGTGTACACTTGCACTTCCCACTGTGGATAGTTTGCAACCCACTGCGATTAAATCACATATTTCGCACTTACCAAGTTTTTGGCGCCGTTGCCGGGGACTGGCGTGATTTTAAATCTCAAGACATTAGTTTTTGTTCGAGCCCGAGTAACTCGTTTTTCTAAGCTGTTCGTGTTGCATGCCAAGGCAACAACACGGACCTTTGGTACCAATCGATCTTGAAATAGAGAAAACTTTTCGAATGAGACGTAAAAACAGAAACACAAATCGACAACCCCTTGTGACTCCCCCTACAAATATGGCAGGTGTAGGAGGTGAAAGACCTGTTAACCCACCAGTAGTGGAGACCACAGTGACGATTGCCGATAACAAAGATCGAAAAATACGGGACTATGCTACTTCCGGAGTTGGTGATTTAAGCTCCGGAATTTTAAGGCCCAACATTGTTGCAACACATTTTGAACTCAAACCGGTGATGTTTCAAATGATCCAAGCCATGGGTCAGTTTGGAGGATCACCATCTGAGGATCCGCACTCACACTTAAAATCCTTTTTGGAAATGACTGATTCCTTTCAATTGCAAGGTGTGAGTGATGAAGCGTTAAGGCTAAGGATTTTCCCTTTTACATTAAGGGATAAAGCAAAGGCTTGGCTGAACTCACATGCACCTCACTCGATAACCACTTGGCAAGAACTTACTGACAAATTTTTACAAAAATACTTTCCTCCCACAAGGAATGTAAGGTTTCAAAATGATATTATTTTGTTCAGACAAGAAGAAGATGAGGCTGTTTCAGATGCATGGGAACGATTTAAAGATTTACTTCAAAAGTGCCCACATCACGGCATCCCACATTGCATCCAATTGGAGACCTTTTACAATGGTCTTTCCAATGCAGCCAAAATCATCTTAGATGCAACAGCATGTGGAACATTCACGAGTAAAACCTACAATGAAGGATATCAAATCTTAGAAAAAGTGTCCAATAACAATACCGAGTGGTCCAATCCTAGAGCACCGATACCAAAGACCAACACCATTGACTCCAAAGCACTTAAAACCATGAATGCGCAGTTAGTGGCCTTGACTAAATTAGTTTTGAATCAAAATAAAGGCTAAGTCAATTCCGCAACACACCTCACGGAAAACTGTTCCCTCTGTGGAGAAGAACATGTTTTTGATTATTGTCCAGCAAATCCTGAGGCCGTTAATGTTATAGGAACCAACCCGAGGAACAATCCATATTCGTAGACTTATAAGCCGGGTTGGAGAAATCATCCGGATTTCTCTTGGGCTGGTAATCCAGGACTCCAACCCCAAGGGACGAGTCATGTCCAGTAAAGACCACAAAACCCCCTGGATTCCACCAACATCACAGTGGGCATCCCCCACAAAACTTTCACCAAGGGCAATCCTCACAACAGTTCCAACCACGATCAACTCAACCCGCTGAGACTCAACCATCACTCGAATCAATTCTCAAAGATTTCATGAATCAAACTCAAGCAGCTATTAGGAACATAGAGACTCAAGTAGGACAACTAGCCGTCGAAGTTAAGAATAGACCGCCAGGGACGTTACCTAGTGACACCGAACACGCTAAGGTGATAGGAAAAGAGCACGTCAAGTCCATAACGCTTAGGAGTGGAAATGATTTGAAAGATATCATTTTTGACTCTGATGATCCGCCTCAAATACCCACTGTTCCTAAAACCACAGTGGCCACTCCTCAAGTCACTATCAAACCCACAGTGAGGACCGATGTCCCTAAGCTTCCCACTTTTGGACCCATACCAAAACCTACTGTTCCAAAGCCAACACCACAATAAACTCAAATCGACCCACAAAATGTTCCATTTACCGAAAGAATGAAGAATAAAACTGTCGATGTTCAATTTAAAAAATTCTTAGACATTTTTAAACAACTTCACATTAACATACCCTTGGTAGAGGCTCTCGAGAAAATGCCAAGCTATGTTAAATTTTTAAAGGATATTTTGAACAAAAAGAGAAACTTGGGTGAGTTTGAGACTGTGGCTTTGACTAAGGAATGTAGTGCACACCTTACTAGCAAGATTACACCTAAGTTGAAAGACCCGGGTAGTTTCACCATTCCATGCACGATAGGAGGACAAAAAGAAGGTCAAGCACTCTGTGATTTGGGAGCTAGTATAAACTTAATGTCGTTGTCCATTTTCAACAAGTTAGGTATTGGAGAGGCTAGACCCACAACCGTGACATTACAACTAGCCGACCGATCCATTGCCTACCCCAAAGGGAAAATAAAAGACGTTTTGGTCCAAGTGGATAAATTTATCTTCCCCGCCGATTTTCTAATTCTAGATTATGAGACTGATAAAGATATCCCAATCATCTTAGGGCGTCCGTTTCTTGCAACCAGACGTACTTTGATCGATGTGCACAAAGGGGAACTCACTATGAGAGTCAATGACCAAGAGGTAACATTCAATGTCTTCAAGTCCCTTAAGTACATAGAAACCGAAGACTGTTTTGCTTTGAGTTCGATTTGTGGTACCCATGGTTTTGACACAGTGAGCACAATGGGGAGTGAGAGTGAGCACTCCGACTCTGAGAGTGATGACACTTTTAAGGATGAGTGTAACGCAATAGTGGCAGCCTTTGAACCTCTGGACTTCAAAGACATAAATGTTCAACCCCCTTCAATAGAACAACCTCCCGAGTTAGAGCTAAAACCATTTCCTTCCCACTTGAAATATGCTTATCTCGCTAAGGATAATAAACTTCCCGTTATTATCTCTTCCAAACTTAGTGGGAAACAAGAACAACTTCTGATTGATTTGTTGATGAAGCATAAGAGGGCAATTGGTTGGACTATATCAGACATTAGAGGTATTAGCCCTTCCCTATGTCAACATAACATTAACTTGGAGAGTGACCACCCTGGAAAAGTCCAACCTCAAAGAAGGTTGAACCCCATAATGAAGGAGGTAGTTAAGAAAGAAGTTTTGAAGTGGTTAGACGCCGGTATTATCTACCCAATAGCTAGTAGTAGTTGGGTGAGCCCCGTCCAATGTGTCCCTAAAAAGGGAGGGACGACTGTAGTGAAGAACGAAAAGAACGAGCTCATTCCCACTAGGACTGTCACGGGGTGGAGAATATGCATGGATTATAGACAACTCAACCTAGCCACTAAGAAAGACCATTTCCCCTACCTTTCATTGACCAAATGCTTGATAGGTTAGCGGGAACGAAATTCTATTGTTTTCTAGATGGATACTCCGGATACAACCAAATCCATATCGCACCCGAGGACAAAGAAAAGACCACCTTTACTTGTCCCTATGGTACCTTTGCATTCCGGAGGATGCCATTTAGATTGTGTAATGCCCCAGCCACTTTCCAACGTTGTATGATGGCCATTTTCACCGATATGATTGAGGACACCATAGAAGTTTTTATGGATGACTTTTCTGTGATAGGGACATCATTTGACAACTGCCTGGGAAATTTAGAGAAAAGCCTAATAAAATGTGAGACCCAC